>OY754466.1:37833400-47833400 GCA_963575645.1 Xanthostigma xanthostigma | reverse complement strand
TTGCACATACACAAATTCTATCGCCTGCAAATGCCATCGGTGCTCTACCATCAACTGTTGTATGAATTGCGAATTTTCCTTCATTTCCTGCAAAATTATGTTACAAAGTGAGTAAATTTCGACTCAACTTGCAAATTGTTGGGTATTATCAAAATTTGATAGTGTCAAAAAGTTTCTATTTATTGATTGCATTCTTTCATCTACTTGTATACAGTTTGCTCGCGTCAAAAAAGTTGAAAACTAGTTTATAGGTTTTATAAAAATTTATTTCTCAAAAAAAAGTACCTACCAGTTTCCGTAAATAGTTATATAACGAACAAATCAAACGATTCGATAATATAATATTATGTTTTAGGATTATCTTTACGTTAAACAAAGTAAACCTATTAAGGAGGTAGAGCTGTTTTATGAAGATAATGAAAAAATCTGATATAAAGTTTTTTTAATAGATTTTTTTATGACAAAATTTTCTGTAAAAAATCCAAAATCATTAGGAGATTTATAAAGTTAAAAATTAAAAAAAAACTGTTACATGTCTTATGGAAAATATGTCAACCTAGCATGCAAACGGTACATTTTAATTTTTTGCAAATAATCAGATAATGTCAGCAGTTCCGAAAACTAACAATGCAAAGCATCGATGTCTTACGCATATTTTAATATTTTTTCCAATTTAATTAGAAGACTTTTAATCAATAAAAAAAATGATTAAACCTTAGCACTTTTCGATTATGGACTTTTATTCCTGACAATTTTAACAATTTTAACTGAATTTTCAACTTTTTAATGATTTAATTTTAATTTTTATTACTTCTAATTTCTTTTTTTAATTATTTACTGCAAGAAATATGTAAAATACAGATATTTACATAAATTTATTTTTTCTAACCTAGCTTTGTACAAAAAATTCAAAAGTTAGTCCATTAAGTAAAATACTGAAATAATTAATTAATAATAAAAAATTATTTATTTATGCCTTTATGACAATAATTTATTGGTATCATCGACTTATAACCTTTTGTAAAAATTTATTATGGAAAAGTTCCCATTTAGAATTCGACTTACTTTTGATTGGACTGTAACGCATCAATCTCCTTAATATAATCCAGTAATCAGTATTATTTTAGACAAAAGCCATTTGTTTTCAAAACTGTTTACACATACCTGATAAAATTTCCGTAACGATCACATCTAAATTTCTAACTGTAAACAAAATGTTTCCTCTAACCAAAATATCCTTGACTTCTTCCACTACGTTGAGAGTATTTATCCGTTTTTCATTTTCGAAAACCCCCACCTAAAATATTTACCATAATTAGATCAGTATTTCTCAATGAATTGATCTCAATCAATTGTGATGATAAACAAATAATTGTGGCTGAAATCTTTTGGAATTTCTCATTCCGTTTTTATACGAGGCAAGTGTACAAGGGCAGGCTGGTCGTCGAATCACCAAAGTCTGCAGGGAAGTTAACATGATTTTGGAAAACAAGCTATTTCAAAGTTGGTTCTGTTCTTCAAACATGGTATCCAATGCCGTGACTAGCGTTTTTTGCGCCCGGTTTGAGCTTCTTGAACTCTTGAAAAATGATCTAATCTTAAAACTTGGTCCTGGTCTGGGCATTTCTCCGCCCCACCAGGATCTGCTCCCAGTGCCTGGGCACCGCCATAGTTACGATGTAATACGCGCCACTAATCTAAAAGGCTCGGAAATTAGACGCGAATGCGGGCTTGCGCTTGTACAGTCTGTTGAAAAACTACAAACTCGCAACTCAACGTAACTAAAATAACAATAACAACTTGACAATAGCGTACTCGACTGTACTTTAAAGCAGGAAAGCGACACGTGACAAAGGCAAAGAGCAATCACGGCCAATCAGCGACGAGCACACGTTCCGTGCAGGTAGCTGGGAGGTGGCTCTTAAAATGTGCCTTTGTGACGCTGTTTGTGACTAGCTTTCGAACCTTTTAGATCTGTGGCGCGTATTATACTAGAAATTTTAAAGGAGTTTCCAAAGAAACACTTACGGTTCCCTTTTCGTCTCCTGAATATAATCTTCCAGAATCCACATATAACCTGTAAATGTCAGTGTCTCCTTGATGAATGGTTCCTTTGAGTTTCAAGCTGCCTATGTCCCATGCTTTAATAGCGCCGTCATTAGAAGCGGAATAAAGAGTTTTTCCTATCGCTGCCAGACAATAAACACAGTTGTCATATGCCTTAATTTCTCCCAGAAGTTTCAAATCAGATGGCTGCCAAATCTGAAAATATTTCAATTTACTTACATAAATTGCGATAAAGTCAGATGAAAGCTGTTTTATCATTCCATCTCCACAAGTCGAATGGTATTAATTTAAGTCAAAATTCACTTCTCAAAATTTTACAAAAAAAATCCGTTTTTGAAGTCTCCTGAATCCAAAAAACACATTTTTGGGAACCGTCTGTTTGTCAAAGGGTTGAACGGATCAGAACCAAATTTTGGTAAGATGTTTGACATGTAAAAATGAAGAGTTCTATTGTTTTTGGGGGGAAACGGCGCATGCGCAGAAGATACATGCGTTATAACGTAGTATTTTCTGTTATAAGGGTATAGTTTTCACAGTGGTTTATTATTCTATCTATTTTTCCAGCAGTTTTGTAAAAAAAATTCTCTCTAAACATTGTAGTGTCGGAAATATTTTGAGAATAAAAAAAATCCTTGTTCTTTTGTTTTGAAGATCTGACAAGCAAGTTTTAATTAAATTTTTAAATGTGATATCATCTTATGTAACCATGCAAATGAATAGCAATATTTATTACTAGCCGTTACACACGTCACCGCGCGCGTCTATTTTTATTTTCATTATTATTGTATGTCAACAGTAATTTTTTTTTTTTTTGAAGGTAAAGTGGTCTTGTCACCCAAGTAGCTGCAATTTTTATTAAAAAGCGATAGATTTTATTGTCAATTAGAAATTATATTTCCTTTTTCACAGGGCATATTTTGACTTTCGTGTACACTATATTTCGGTTAGTTCAAAATAACACTAAAACCGCCAAATTTTTGTACCGAGGATGTTTTCTTACATATCTACATATCAGATCAAGTTCAAAACTTTGTTAATTTCAGATGCTGATTACTTCAGTGCCTACAAAATATCTATCTGAATTATTTTATTTTGAAATTTTTTTAATAATTATACAGGAACCTAAGACGTTTTAATATCATCAGAGCCGGACTAACATATGCGCCTGGGCCAGGGGCCTCGGGCTTCTAGGGGGGCCTCGTACTTTTCTAAGTACAAACAAATTAACCCACATAACTCGGGGTGTTTAAACCATAAGCAGGCAATCGCACATGACTCGGGTGATAGCACTGTTATTTATTTATTTATAAAAACAAAACAATAAACTCACATAAGCACATAATAAAATGAAACTTATACGGTATAATACTATTTTTCTGTAAGTAAGAGTAATTAATTCAAAATACGCGCTTAAGAATGTCGAAGGCAACGATTTTCATTTGTTTACTTTTTGCCTTGCGGTTAATATAGCGCTATAGACTGTAACTAGCTACAAATTGTATTGGTGAAAGAAGTTTTTTCCGGCTTTCGTTCATAAAAGACGAACATAAAAATACTATTAGCCAGAAAAAATTAAATGAATATATAGCGTTTTATGTAAACGTTTGATTTTGAAGAGATGAATTCGTTTCAAAAAAAAGATGAGACGAAAATTTATGTAACTATTTGTCAATAAATTAATTATAAAACAACAAATAAAATCTTTGTCATTTCAAATTTTGAAAATATCCTTAAAAAAAATTTCTTTGCAAGGGTCCTCACACGCTCAAGTGCCCAAGGGCCTCTATAGTTATTAATCCGGCTCTGAATATCATGAGAAAAAAGATATTTACTTCTGAAAACGGTTTTCGCAATTTTTGTAAATTTTGAAATGTAAAAAGTGTAATGTTACCTTACCTTAATTTTTCCGTCTTCGGCCCCACTAAATACTTTCCCCTCATGATAAATAATACACTGAATATCAGCAGTGTGTCTATCACCCTCAGCGTTAGTTGTTGCAATTGTTACTTTTGACATTGTTGTGTGTTTTTTTTAAATATATGTATTGAAAAGTTTGGTATTGTTTACTTTTTGAGTTATAAAGTTATATTTGGCCGTGATTCTGTGTTCATATTATGAAATTGTTTCTGTATTTAATCGTTATACTCATATAACTCACTTCATTTATACTCCCAACTCAACGATCGCAGTTGGCTGTATGCAGATTTCATTTCAAAAATAGCAACCAATGGCGTAACAGCTTTGGTGACACTGCGGGGGAAGAAAGTTCACATAAAATTTGAAAATAGTGCATACTGCATGGAAAACTTCAAATATTAATGTATCTATATCGTACCTGCGATAAATTCAATTTTGTTTTTAAGATGGAAACAGTTTCACAACAAATTAAAAAAAAAATAAGCACGAGGAAAAAAATTTTATTAAACAAATCTAAAATATATTTTTATCAACGATATAAGATTTGTAACCTTTATTAAATTGTTGTTTTTAAATCCTTTAAATCCGCACACCTATATAATATAACCTACGTTATCGGTATTTAGATAAAGACGAGCGTGTCTCTCTCGTATTTGATGTTGTCATCACAACATTGTATAATACACGCCACGAATCTAAAAGGCTCGGAAGTTAGATGCGAATGGGGGCTTGCGCTTGTACAGCCTGTTGAAAAACTACACAATCGTAACTAAACAAAACTAAAATAACAATAACAACTTGACAATAGCGTACTCGACTGTACTTTAAAGCAGGAAAGCGACAAGTGATAAAGGCAATGAGCGATCACGGCCAATCACCGACGAGCGCACGTTCCGTGCAGGTTGCTGGGAGTTGGTGGGAGTCACAACGGTTCTAAAATGTGCCTTTGCGACGCTGTTTGTGACTAGCTTTTAGATCCGTGGCGCGTATTATAATATACATTTATATTTTACGTCTTTCCATGGCTGGGCTAACGAGCAAAGGCTTAACCGAAGGTTCTTGTACTCTGTAATATAAAATTACTAAGAAGTGAACACTAGATTGGGAAAGCACGAGAGAATTGACTATAGACGCTCGATAACTGAAACAGAAACCAAATTCTGATCTTTCCGTACAAATTTTCAACTGAGACTCGATTGTGTTCGAGTGTTTTAGCGCATTTGAACATTTTAAGTTTTGTGTAAATAATGTTACTCTGTTTTTTTTTTAGTTGAGACGCTTGTGTCTAAACTATTTTGAACGCATCTAAATTTGGAGCATCAACAGATGTTATAACCTAAAACTGAATGAACTCTCTCGATTCTTCTAGCAAGTGTTTCTCAAATTATTTTTATATACCGAATCTTTTCAGACCAATTTTTCATTTATCATGATTCATGAGTCACGTGACTTAAAGATTTAGTGTTTTTGAAGTTTTCAAACAAAGTTAACTGCCAAACGAATTAACTTTTTTATCTAACAATAAACTAATATTATTCTTTGACTACTAATGAGACAATTTTTTGTGCTTCGGGCTGTTCACCTCAATCGTCTCGCTCGTTGACCGGACATTTATATTTTTTGTTATTTTCATAGATATCTCACAAATAAGTTAAGTAAATTCAGGGGCAGTTTCAGAAAATGAAAATCTGCCGAATCATTCATGTATGTTCGGCAGTGCCGGATTAACCTATAAGCAAATTAAGCAATTGCTTAGGGCGTCACGTCTTAGGGGTCACCAAGAAGCACCACTCAGAAATGAAAAGTACCTCACTAAACCGAGTCAACATTTTTTTTTTGTCATGTTCTCAAAAAATTTATTTACTTATATAAAACTGTTTTTAGAACTATAAAAGTTAAAAATAAATAATAATTTATTTTTTAAAATGAAAACGAAAAAAAAATTTTTCAAATAGTTCAATTTTTTAAATTTTAACTGAACATATTATGATATTAGAGATGGGGCCCATAAGCAAGAAATACTTAGGGCATCAAGGAGTCTTAATCCGGCACTGACGTTCGGGTGCTCGCCTCAAGAGCGTAGATAAGGGGTGTGGGGGGTAAAGGGGATAATTAGCCCCCCAGGATAACAATAATAAAAAATTAAAACTAAAAATAATACAAATACCTGGCTAAAAAATAAAATTTAGAAATAGGTACTTCTTGAAAAAAATTTTGTAAAATTGGTTTGGGAATTAATATTTTGCTCGACACCTTCTTTCGCCAGTTTTTATGTGTGATATTAATAAAACTTAAAAAATATTGATTTTCTTACCCCCCCTCAAGAAAAAAAAAAATCTACGCCCTTGTCTCGCCTTGCCTTCCCCGAATAGTGCCGAACTGTTTTGATGAAATTCGATACGTTAAGGATTATTTATTTATATTAATATAAACAAAATTAAATAAAAAAATTATATATGTGAGGACAAAAAGCTTCAATAAAAAAATATGGACGCTTTTTCAGAAGGGACCGCTGGCGGACTGTTGAAAGAAAACGGCTTGTGCTTTGAAATTACTGGTGAACATTTTATCGTAGGCGTTTGCGTCTGATTCAGGTAACTTTACTGTAGAAACGTATGTAAATTTTATTGTTTTAGACCCTTCGAAAGTTTGATCAATATTGTAACTTGATGTTACACATAAATATGCATATATAGAGTTAATATTATAGGCTATTGTACCGTTATAGTTTCTATGTTGTTGGGTGACTTCACCTTATAAAGGCTGCCTCATGGCTGGCAAAGGTAAACGACGTGCGTCTAAAAATTCGGATAAAATAAAAGAAAGACGGAAATCTGATGGAAAAGCGGTACGAAAATCTGAAAAGAAATCACGTTGCAATGTCGATGTATTTTCGGAAGCTGCTATGGATAATGCTTATTATATATGTCACAATGTTCAAGATTTATTGAAATATCGAGGTTTTCCATGGCCAGATGCCCAAAAGAAAAAGAAGAAGGGTGGAAAAGGAGGAAAGAAGAAGAAATAAATTATTCAATGCTTAAATATTATGTGAAGTTTTGTAATATAGAAGTTTCTGCAGGTTATATAAATAAAGATTTGTATAAAAATCTACAACGACGTTTAATTTGTATTTTATTAATCAAATAAAAAATGTGCCTGTTGAAAAAAATAACGGTGTTTTAATGCGGCATATTTTCGTTTTTTAACATCAAGTGCAAAATTTTTTAATTGAATCACAATGTAAGAATGATGTATGTCCAATTTATATTTTTCAAATAAATCAACCATATTACTATAACGATTGCTATTTTGAATATTTTCTAGTTTTTTTTAAATATTCAATGATTTATTAACGTTTCGTCTTTGTGCTATTTAAATTGTGAAATTTGACAAAATTAAAATATAGGTTGACATATATATTTTAAAATTGTAAAATTAGTACATTAAATAAAAAACAAAAATTAAATAGATCACGTTGAAAGCATGTTTAGTAAATTCATGCTTGTTGTCGTTTTTAACCTGGTTTTTGATAATGAAATATTGGATTCGTTCAGGAATTCTAACCGTTTTATAGAAAACTTCTTTTTCGCTTTAATAACGAATTTTTTAGATTTTCAATGAAAAAGTTCAGCCCCTATCTGTATAAACGCAGCTATATAATATTGCAAGTCTATTGTTTTCTGATAGACTATAAACCCGAAACAGACAAAAATTCTGAAAAACTGCTATCTGGTTAAAACATGTAGGTACCTATGTAGAGACAAAGATAAGATTTTATTTTTTTGATTGCATCATTAAGTCAAGATGACTGTTCACCAATAATGTTCTGTATGATTGTTTATCACCCGCGTAACTATATTATGAACTAGCGGCTTCGCCCGAATTTGTAGGTTGCCACCGGTTTTTTCGTCGATTTACGTTCCAAAATTGGTCTCCACGAAAAGCGCTTTTATTGTAACGATAATCTATGTCCTTCCTGAAGGTTCATCCTAAATATTGGTGAAAAAAATTTAGAAATCGAATGAGCAGTTTCGGAGATTACCTCCAACATCCAGACTTACAAACTTTACTTATTTATAATGTTGGTATGGATGTAGTGCATACAACATTTTTAACTCACATGAAAAACATTTTCAGAAATCTCTAATTTCTCTGTAAAATTGTTCAATTTTTTATGGTGATGTTTTCAAAATACAACAACAAATCTTTGATTAACGTCTGATTAGAATTCTTCAATAAATAAAATTATCGATCAAATTATTTTTTTAATTTTTGAATATAATTTTAAAACTTAAAGCAAAATTTTTAAATACGAATTAGAAATTAATTATTTTTATATTTTTTAAATCAGTTATGAAGAAAATCCAAATCCGGACCGATACGTCAATGTAATTCATTATTTATAGTTTTTGTTAATATATTGGTCTGAATAATTGGTTGATAATTTTATTTATTTTCAAAATAAACTTAGAAGTATGTATGTAAGTATAATTTTTCACGTACGATTTTGAGCAATATTTTTATATTATTATTTGATCTAAAAAAAATATTTAAAATCAGGTAAAAATCATAAAAATACCATAAATTCAACACAAAATATACTGAAAAATTATTGCACAAGCTGTTCTCAGTATTTTTTAATATCCAAAGAAAAAATCTTAAAATGGAAAACTACCTATCGCGATTTTTTATTTTTTACGACAAAAATTTGAAATATGAATTTTCATTTCCATAGCGACACTAAAACAAAAAATAAGTTTTGTTGTACGATTTTGTCTAAAAAAACTGAGTGCTAAAATATTTAGAACTGATACTGAATTTACATTTTTATAAAGTGAGTGACACTAGAAAAATAGAAACAGTAAACACTCAAGTATTAATATAATAAGTAGGTAGTGCGTATAAACCGTTAAAGCTAGAGAAAGATGCAAAGAAGTGCTAATAAAACAGCTCCACAAATAACAAACTTGTGCAGTTACCTTTAAACCGCGAAACCTACTGGAGTGAAAAATTTGAAATAACTTTGTATATTTTTTGTGTACTGTTTTCTTAGTGAAAATGGCGAAAGTGCCGGCAATTGGAATCGACTTGGGCACAACTTATTCTTGTGTCGGTGTTTGGCAACACGGAAAAGTGGAAATTATTGCGAATGACCAAGGAAATCGAACGACCCCTTCGTATGTAGCTTTTACTGATACGGAACGGCTAATTGGGGATGCTGCTAAAAATCAGGTATATGTATATCAAGTTTTCTTTTGCTTTTTAAATAAATTATTGACGCTCGACAATTGAGGTCATTTTTAACGCTAATGACCTCAAACTCTGAACATCTACAATTTTATTAAATAAATATTTTTTGTATTTTTTGAGATATTTTGATAAGTATGAACCTGTGCTTTTTATTTTTAATGATTTTGAATTTAAATTTATTTATTAGTGTGGATCTATCAATTTCGAAAGGAAAATCCTATAGATAGATATTGTAGATTATAGACCCTTGATAATACATTATTAAGTACATATTGTTGTAACTTGCAAGTTATAACAATTATTGAAATGAATATTGTTATCAAAAATAGTTACGGGATTCCTGTTTGTAACAGGGATGTTGCGGATGCAGATTTTTTCACATCCGCGGATGCGGACGCGGATGCTGATTTTAGGAGGATAACATCCGCGGATGCAGATTCGGATGCGGATCTGTACAAAACAAAACTTAAGTGTGGGTAAAAAAAATAAAAAGACAGTAATCCTTATCTTTTTTATACTTTATAATAAAGTAGTGAGTAAATTACCTACTATTACTGATTATAATAAATTATTTTAGTAATAAATTTGAATAGTGGAGCATTATCTTTAATGAAAAGAAGGATAGCCGCCTTTTCGGGCTCCAGTCTGTTTCGCAAGGGTTCGTATATTAATCCTGGGCTACTAAATAACTGTTCACTTGGAACACTTTCTTTCTTGTCGCAACCTGTTACACATCCGCATTCGCATCAGCTCCGCATCGATTTATGCGGATGCGGATGAAGATGCGGATGTCTAAATCGATGCGAATGTTCCGCATATGCGGATGCGGATGCGAATATTCGCAACATCCCTGGTTTGTAATATTGTTTTTTCGGATAATTTTTACGTAAGGTTAATGAGTATTTAACCGATTGACGGGAAAAACGTCCTTCGAGAAGTATTTTGCATTCTTAAGGATTCAGTGAGTCATTGTCAAGATAAAACCATTTTTTTGAATTAATTTGTAACTGATTTAAATTTCAAAAACAATACTTTTACCTATATTCCACTCGCCATTTATTATCCAGAGGTTCCGATAAGCACCCTCTCTTCTGATTCCTTCATCAGGTCAAAAAAACATGAAACTTGTATGTGCCCAAAGTCTCAAGTCGATTGGGTATTTTG
This sequence comes from Xanthostigma xanthostigma, assembly GCA_963575645.1. NCBI lineage: Eukaryota > Metazoa > Arthropoda > Insecta > Raphidioptera > Raphidiidae > Xanthostigma > Xanthostigma xanthostigma. Next base: position 47,822,999 of record OY754466.1, on the reverse strand, counting down.
AAGTGGGTCAAAATTGGACCTTAGCTAACAAGTGAAATTAATAAACCTAATGATGACAAATCATGAATTAAAATGATCGAAAATCATTGCTAAAAATAGTTAATCGCCTTTATTTTGCCAATTTTAAAAATCAATCATTAGAGATACCAATCTAGTGATGTGTTTACTGCTTAAGCAATAGGCATCTTTCCAAAATGCATCATACTAAATAATTTGTTTTCAAAAGTAAAGGATAATCATATGTTTGTTTTTATTAAGAAAGTTTATATTATAGGAAAACTGCCAAAGAATACAATTAATTCTCTTTATTATTAGCCAATTGTTTATTTAAAGTTATTACGACATTTCGCTAAAATTTTAGTTAGGTACCTATCCTCAAGTTATAATGAATTTTTTATTTACATAGTAGGTATAAATATTTTTTTCGTATATTTTCACTATAAAATATATAGGGTGTCCTGATTTCTTCTCGTAAATTTTTTTCTAGATAAGAAATGCCGGTTCTCCTTAACAAATTTTTAAACATTGAAACAATACCTAAACTATTTGACTTAGAAAAATTGTCAAAATCGCATTTCAACTCTGTTTAGGCATAACTGCTTTATTGTTTCGATATTATTTCAATGTTTTTAAGAAGTCAAAAAAGTAAAGCCCTTGCATATTTTTAATCAGAATTTTTTCTGTCTAAAAAATGTTTCCGTGAAAAAAACCAGGTCAGTCTGTATATTGAGAATTTCGTGAAATATTCATTCTTTAATGTCTTCCATGTGTTTTCATTAATAGATTTCTTTATGTTTCTTTCATAAAACGCACACAACATTGAGTAATCAATCGAGTAACCATCATGATCGCATATTGTAATCATTTGCTGATGACTTCATCTTAATTCTAATCCAAAAGTGAAACTTTGCCCATTTATGAGCAAAACAGCTGCACCGCTGTAGCCTTTACAGATTAAAAACACTATGTTTACATGCACAAAACTGTTTACTTTCAATTCATCTGTTTACTGTTTGTCCATAAGTACAAGTAACATAGGTAAATGAATAATACACAGGAATGCGTGCCGTCGATTCGCAATGTTGGGTCTTTAATAGTCAACAATAATATCTCAGATAAATAAATGAAAGGGACATAGCTTTGTTCACATTTTTTGCACATTCTAAACGAACTCGGTGAAAACAAATCTATACCGATGTTGCCAAACTGCAAAATAAGCATTGAATGATGTAATTGAAAAATCATAGATTAATTGAAAGTCAGTTTTAATCGATGTTATCAATGATATAGGTAAAATAAAATAAATTTTGAAACCCGACATTTTATTACTTTCCTTTTTCTCTGAGGTTACATTTAGAAACTTGCAAAGTCTATATGTAGCAGCCAAATTACCACGGAGATCACATGAGTAATACTTTATTTTAATATTTTTTCGAAAGTGACATTTTCTTTGCGATCTTGCTGTGAATGAATAAGACTGTTTAATGTTGGTGGTGAATTTAGAATTATAATACGCGCCACAAATCTAAAAGGCTCGGAAGTTAGATGCGAATGCGGGCTTGCGCTTGTACAGTCTGTTTAAAAACTACAACCTCGCAACTCAACAAAACTAAAATAGTTATAACAACTTGACAATAGCGTACTCGACTGTACTTTAAAGCAGGAAAGCGACAAGTGACATAAAGGCAACGAGCGATCACGGCCAATCACCGACGAGCGCACGTTCCGTGCAGGTAGCTGGGAGATGGTGGGAGTATCACCATTATCTAAAATGTGCCTTTGCAACGCTGTTTGTGACTAACTTCCGAACCTTTTAGATCAGTGGCGCGTATTATACTTAGTCCAAACGAAAATGGAGAACAACCTTGGTGTACATACCGTGGACCACCGTGCTGGGTTTTGGATCAGTCTGTCAATATGTTATTTGATATACCTAATTAAGACGCTAATTACCAACTTGTCAAGCATCTATAATCAACAATAAAAATATGAAAAATATTTTGTAATATATTATGATCTCATGCATGTAGTTACAATAATAATAAATGTCCTTATAAGGTTCATTAAATATTGGCACACATTATAAATAAAGTGATAATGATTATGAGCATGTAAATATATAAACGTGCAAACATATGTAGTTACTAGCTTTTACCAGCGGAGTTCTGACCCAAATCACGATTTTGCGTGTCGATCCGCTTATGTTAATTTCGACTCTGACGGGATTTTCATCTTAACCTAACAATGACCAGGAAATATTATTTTTTACTTCACAAAATTTAATAAAAAAACCTGTCAAGTCATTTTCGAGTGATGCTTGCATTAACAGAGGGATAGACAAACATTATGGAAACACATTCTCCCGACTATGACTTGAAAACCTCGCAGGAAAATGAATAGCCAAAAATTTCGTAATTTTTGTATTTATATACCTAATAGGGTAGGTACATCCGGAGTAGATAGTTATACGATAGAGATGGCCCAGCTTTTTATTTCTTAGCTTGAAAAATAGTGTAAAAGAGCTGTAATCATTTTTAAGCGAGGGGAGAGGATTTCAGATGAACAGTGCAAGAGAAATATTTTGTATACAAGACTGCTAAAACATTAATAAGGATTTCTTTGAAAAACCAGTATACTTAAACGTGTTTCTATTTGTAATGGTATTTTATGCCAATTTTATGCAACTAGGTGACAGTTAATAGCTTTTTTACTAATTATAGAATTTGATTATTAATTGCACATAGCGATTTTTTCTAAGATCTTCATATGTTCACCATTTTAGGGCATACGATTCAATTAAAATATACAAAAGTTTTTGCAATTAAATAAAAATCAATAACAAGTTCACAAAATAAATATCGATGGCATATAAGCATTTTCATTTTCAAAAATGCATTAACTATCCAAATTTAAAATTGTGTAAATGTAATTGTAAGGTTAATAAATATTACTAGGATCATGTTTTCTGTCAGTCAGCCTTCTTGAGTCGATTTCATTGTTATCCCTCTCTAGCACATGGGTACAATAATTGCTATACTCGGTAGCTCTAATCTGTCGTATCTATAATTTACATTAGACAATATCTCTGCCGTAAAAAGGCAAAAGGCAGTAAGTGACCAACTTATGAATTTGAGTAAATCAAGATTTACTAAAAATGTATTGACCGTCCAGAATTTTAGATTATGGAAACCAAAACCAAAGACAATTAAATTATTGCTGCAGCACTTACTGCTGTCGTTGGTTTCAGTATGAACTCATTTTTCAACAAATGTCACTTACTGCCCTTTGCCTTTTTAGGGCAGATCTATCTATCGATGTTATTATGTATGTTTTTGACTGTTCATATCTGTATATACAGCTATAGGAATCAATAAATTATTATTATTATAATTATTATTATAGTCGAACTCCACCACTGGTGTCCTTGACAAATACACCAATAATAGCAGCGCCGGATTAATCATTAGGCAGAGTAGGCAACTGCCTAGGGGCCCGTGCACGCACCAAGAAAAAATTTTTCATTGAACAAAAATTTTATTTGAAAATTTGCATGTAATTTCCCAACAACAAAATAATTTTCTTTCGTTGTTTATTGTAATTTATTGCATTTAACAAGATAAAATTTAAAATAACTACGTCACGTCTAATTTCTCTTTCCTGACCCATCAAAAAACCTGGATCATCAATATCTATAAATTAAGACCATTTCAATAAAGCTAACGAGTCAGGTAAGGCGATGCTGCAGCATCTAGTCAAAGTAATCATGTTACAATATCACATAAGACATTGAAGTAACAGGATGCCTGGAACCGATCATCTGGAAGTTACTCACATCCCTTCATCAACTTGAAAAGACCTGATTGCATTGCCTAGTGGCCCGGACAGGGTTAATTCGGCCCTGAATAATAGGATGGTTTTCATGTGCAGGTCAATAGCTGCAAATATTACGTAAATACACATAGACAAAAGATATACTTAAACGTATAAATAAGTATTTAATAACTGCGGTGTTTGAAATTTAAAATCTAAATCATCAGCTCTGTGATGATGCACTTAGGGGGAGGCTACTGTATCTATAATGTAAATTTGTGAGTGCCGCGTGCAGCACCACTGTTGCCTCTTTGCAATTTGCATGTAGGCGATATAGATTTCCATGTGACTTAGACGGCTGCCTAAATATAGTCCCGCACATTGCCATGATATGCTCTCAGATTTCTCGCTCTTATATTATACACATTTTGCAATGAAAACGTATTGAGAATCTAAAGATTTTTATATGTAATTAACTAGCTTTGAACCGCGACCTTGCTCGCGTTTATGTCTTGAACCAAGCCTTGGTGGAGGATGGGCATGGTCACATGGTCATAATACGCGAGGTAAAAAAGCAATAAAACTACCGTTGGCAACAAAAGACATAAGTCAATGTATTAATTATTATTTTTTGTTAATATATCTGTCTGAAAAAAAAAAGTTTTATTTATTGAAGGATTCTAATCAGACGTTAATCAAAGATTTAAAAGATATAAGTATTGTCCAAAAAATTATTCAGCCTATATTTATAATAAATTACCTGAAAGGCTGAAAAACAATACCTTTCCACTTTTTAAGAAAAATATTAAACATTTTTTAGTAGAACAGGCCTTTTATAGTATATTAATGAATTTTTATGTTGCTGATAGCTTTATAATTTTATTTTGTATTTCGTTGACGTGTCAAATAGATGTATGTCTCAACTGACCAAATAAATATCTATCTATACGTATTTTAAATGCCATTTGATAGTGCGTAAAGTTTCATCAAAATCTGTCTAGCAATTTTCTGGAAATTCCGACAATGATACAAAAAAACTAAGATATGCGTTGTATACATAATACAAATTATTCCAATACCCTGATTTCGCAAGAAAACGAAACCAAGTGTCCCGTTGGTTGTTACTCTTCTTTATGTTTTGTTGATTGAGAATTTCAAACGAGTTCTTCCTATAAATAAATGAGTTTTTGTAGATATTATATTTGAAAATTATAGAGTTAAAAACAACCATTTTATGCTTACGCATTAATGTTTTAATATTCTTATTGAAATTTGATATATTGTTTTCGTCAGGTCTAATGTTCAATTTTTGATTTTTAAAGGTTGCCATGAATCCACAGAACACCGTATTCGACGCGAAACGTCTAATCGGTCGACGTTTTGACGATTCGAAAATTCAAGACGACATCAAGCACTGGCCATTTAAAGTAATTGAAGTGGGCGGAAAACCAAAAATTCAAGTCGAATTCAAAGGCGAAATAAAAAAATTTGCTCCCGAAGAAGTCAGTTCGATGGTTTTGACAAAAATGCGCGAAATAGCCGAAACATATCTTGGCGGACAAGTTAAAGATGCAGTAATCACAGTACCGGCTTATTTCAACGACTCCCAACGTCAAGCAACTAAAGATGCAGGCACAATAGCTGGCATGAACGTGATGAGAATAATCAACGAACCTACAGCAGCTGCTCTGGCCTACGGGTTGGATAAGAATTTGAAAGGTGAAAAGAACGTTCTGATTTTCGATTTGGGCGGCGGTACTTTTGACGTATCGATTTTAACAATCGATGAAGGATCTCTGTTTGAAGTGAAATCAACAGCCGGCGATACTCATTTGGGCGGTGAAGATTTTGATAACAGAATGGTAACCCATTTTGCCGACGAATTTCAAAGAAAATTCAAAAAAGATTTGCGCAAAAATGCCCGTGCTTTGAGACGCCTTAGAACGGCTTGCGAAAGAGCAAAACGTACTTTATCATCGTCAACTGAAGCAAGTATTGAAATCGATGCCCTCCACGAAGGTGTTGATTTTTATTCGAAAATTACCCGTGCTAGATTCGAAGAACTGTGCATGGATTTATTCAGATCGACTCTGGCACCGGTCGAGAAATCTTTAACCGATGCTAAAATGGATAAAGGAGTTATTCACGATGTTGTGCTGGTCGGTGGATCTACTCGTATTCCAAAAATTCAAAAAATGCTTCAAGATTTCTTTTGCGGAAAGCAGTTGAATTTATCGATTAACCCAGATGAAGCGGTTGCATATGGAGCAGCTGTTCAAGCTGCGATTTTGAGCGGCGATACGAGCTCTCAAATTCAAGATGTGCTTCTTGTTGATGTTGCACCATTGTCGTTGGGTATTGAAACTGCTGGTGGTGTTATGACGAAAATCGTTGAACGAAATTCCAGAATTCCATGCAAGCAAAAGCAGACGTTTACAACTTACAGTGATAATCAACAGGCTGTTACAATTCAAGTAAGAATTTATGAATTTAATTTTTAAGATCGTGTCATTTGAAAAGAAATTAAAACTGATTAAATTTTGATTGACTCAAAGCTTCTGTAACTTCTGTAACCAGCAAAGATCTTGAAGAGATTAAAGGTAATCTCTTCAAGTTTCTTTGCTGATTACAGAAGTTGCGTTGATGCACATTTTATTGGACGTCTTCAATTAAGCTTTGAGTCAGTCAAAATTTAATCAGGTTTTCTGTAGTTAATCCCTTCTACTTGTAATGCAAATTAAAGATGATTATGATAATAAATGTTCCAAAATTAATGAAACATAATATTTTTAGTCGTAGTAAATAACTTTTTACTTTTAGGTATTCGAAGGCGAACGTGCAATGACTCATGACAATAACTTACTCGGAACATTCAATTTAACCGGTATTCCTCCAGCACCACGAGGTATACCCAAAATAGATGTAACATTTGATTTGGATGCTAATGGTATCCTCAATGTATCGGCAACTGACAGCAGCACTGGAAAATCGGAAAAAATAACAATATCGAACGATAAGGGCCGATTATCCAAAGCTGATATTGAAAGAATGCTTTCAGAAGCTGAAAAATATAAAGATGAAGATGAAAAACAAAAGAACCGTATCGTCGTCAGAAATCAATTAGAAAGCTACATTTTCAGCTGTAAACAGGTATTTGAATTATTTAAATATTCGCGATTTTCCAAGTTCTAATCAAAGATTGGAATGTCAACTTATTCCTCAATTCATCTAATTTATCTGCAAACAGTGTTCAAGATTTCAGAACGATAAACTTGTCTATTGAATTTTTAATTTGTTAGAGAAGTTTTGAAAAAATCCGTGGCTTCTCTATGAATAGAATGGTTCGCAATTACTCTATTTATTTAATAGAGCCATATTCATTTAGTTTTAATTTATTATTAAAAATAATGAATTGAAAATATGAATTAGTGCTAAATCCCAATAACATTAGTTATTGATGGATCTCGCAAATTATTAAATTGTATCTGAACGAAGCCTTACTTATGGAATCATTGTGGCTGCATATTATTGGTTTTTTAATTTCATCAAATAAATCCGTTTACAAAGATCTGTCTGAACATTTGACAGCTCAGCAATAAACATTTTTTATTCTTAAATTGATTTTTTAGGCTGTTGAAGAAGCGCCAGCTGGAAAATTAACCGACGAAGACAAAAATCTTGTCCGAACGAAATGTTCAGCCTTGTTGTCTTGGCTGGACTCAAATTCTCTCGCTGAACAAGATGAATTCGAAGCGAAACTCAAAGAATTGCAAAAAGATTGCGCGCCGATAATGATGAAACTTCATCAAGGTGCAGCGCAAGGAGGTGGTTCGGCAAAAAGTGGCCCCACTGTTGAAGAAGTCGACTAAAATTTGTTCTAGAAACAGTACCTATTTCATCTTTTTTTTGGAAATTTAATGGCAATTTTCACAAAATCACAAATATTTTCATGAATGTATCGAGATTTCTTATCATTTTTTAACTAAGTAGCGTTAAATTATTGTTTATAACTTATTAATATCAGAAATGTTTAATTTTTTTAAATTATCGTTAGATTTAGTGTTTAATACTTGACTTTAGACCGAAATTAAGTTCAAACTACTTAAAAATTGAGCGTATTTTGTAGTTAATTTCAATCATTAGCATATTCTCATCCAGCGAGCTTGGCTAGATTTAGTTTTAAGAATATCAGTCTAAAAATTTCGTCAAGAGATGACAGTTTTTTTTTTGTACAAATTATAAACTTCACGCTCAATAACACATTCACACTAGTTTGAACCAAAAACCTTAATTTCAAATTTCCGTTAATTTTTTTATTTTATTTTGTTTTTGTAAAGCATTTACTACATAAATTAACTTAATATTCTGTGGATACTTAATTTAGTAAAATAATGATAAAATAAATTTAACATTTAACAATACATTTTTATTATAATAAAATTATTGTAGTTTATTGTTCAACCCTTGTTTTCTTTCTGTACATCCCTAGTTCCACAACAGAATAACCCGATTGTCGAGCCACATCAATCGGGAATAGAATCGTCTACATATCAAAATTTTCAAACAAGCAGTGTGTGCTTTTGTCTAAAACCATATACTTTTATTCTATATTACTGAGCATAGGAATAAAATCGCAATCGAACCATTAGGGTGCAAACATATACTTCTGTCTTTTTTTACGCCGTAAGCACTGGCGTATTCCGGAGGGCAAAACAAGCACGGGGAACCCGGCTTATGAAATTTCTAAAGTGCCCCCTCCTGGGCCAAAAGCTGGGTACGCCCATGTTAACGTCACAGAAAAAGACAAAGTTTTTGAAACAGAGATACTTTATTCAGATTTAATGCAAGTACATCGACCAATCCTATCATCGGAGAAAACAGGGAATTACCTCGAAGAAAGAGACGCAGATATATTTTCGATACATCTTTTTGCCTTCGCTCACCGCACATTGAGTAGATAGTTTAATTGTATGGACTTCAAACACACGTACACGGTACAGTACCTCCCCAACTCACTTGGACACTTTTATATACGTTTTGAACATTTTTGCTCCCATATACTTTTGTACCGTGCAGTCAGCGAAAAACTTAGAGGGAACATTGGACATAACTGTCTCCACCGTAAACATAATCTCCGCTAGAATTATTAGACCTAGAAATATGAAATTTGGAAAATGTAGTATTCATTGTTACAACTAACGGCAAATAAGTTTAATGAAAACTCAGTAGTTTTTAAGATAAACGCCTCAGAAATGTACCTAATCGTTGCAAGTACCGAGTACTCCTGTAAAAATCAAGTTGACCGATTTTTTCATTAGTTAAAATCCCGGTTTATATTTCTTTTCATTTCCTAGTGGAGTGTTTTGAAAAGAACTATAATTGCATCTATCAAATACCAATTTAACTTGTTAATGAGTATTTATGTAAATGTATTTATATTGTTATTTATAATAGGTGTTTTAATTATTTGTGTGGCCAAAACAATCACAAATAAATCCGAGTAGTTAAACAAAAGTATTAGTTTGCTATTGGTGATAAAAATGGCAGTGGCTTCAAGTAAGTTTTTATTTTATGAAGTCATGAAAAATCATCCTCGTTGTGGTGATTTGATTCATCCATGGAATCAAAATTGTTTTAAAATGAATGTTGATCTTATGCCTATTTATATCGTTGGTGTGTTTAAATTTATGGCAGTTTGGTATTTGGTAAGTTGATAGGATATTTTTGATAAATATAGGAATTAGATTGTACAATTCCATTCATATACTTAGAAAAATATTCGGCAAGAAAGATGGTCCGTTGCGAATTTCAAACACTCTAAATATATTTTTTGTAACGATAAAAGAAAATAGTTTTTATATTGCAGTGTCAAATGCTTGTAAAGTTTAAAAAAGTTAATAAAGACTCTTTAAAAAAAGAATTTAAAGCATTCATCAGATCTTACATATTTGCTTCTGGTATGGGGATCATATTTTTTTGTTCAAGTTGTATTATAAGGTATGTATTTTGTTATTTTTCTATTTTTTTACGTAAAGCCTAAATTTGAGTTGATACCATATAGATATTAAACTAGAGTACACGAGTGAGCCTTGAAATTGTCTGCAATTAAGAGAGAGAAAAGTTCCTTATCTCTATGGTAACTAATACAAAAGAATGTTGATTTGAGTAAACATATATAATGATACGGAACGTTTGCAGCGTTCTCTCTCTGAACTGCAGACACTATCACTAATGGCAAGCATACCCGCTAGCGTACTCTAGTAACTTATATCTCTATGGTTGATGCTCTTTAAAAAAATATTTTTATACATGAATGTTTGCCTATATTTCAGAAATGTTTTGGGAAAATATTTTTATTATACAGCGATATCGTTACCCGCTTTTTTGTCAACTCTTCCAAATAAAATCGAAACTTTTCAAAGAAGGGAAATGTACTTGAATGCTGCAATAAATTTTGTAAGTGATCCAAAAAGAATGGGGCAGATGCCTACACAGTTACAGTGGGTCTCATGAAAAAATTATCTTTTCCTTAACTATTTTTTAAAGACTACAATCACAGGAAGTACAATAACTTTATATATAAGTTCCTTACTTTTTTTTGAATATACGATTGTACTGAATACGGGTTTGAACTCATCAAAGAATTAAAAAAAAATGAGTCATTATATAAAAACGATGTGTTGCTTAAAGTGATTTCAATCCCATACGGTTGTTCTTAAAGAGAATTCACTGTGAAAGCAAATTGTTCGTTAATCTATACTAATATACCGGGTGTCCCAGAAATCAGTCACTTCCTCGTAGGGATCGAAAGAGAAAATTATTCTGAGATGAAAAGTCCTTAGCCATTTTTTAATCAGACGCATAGATAATTAATTATTAATTAATGAAAGTGACCAATCAGGAGCGATTTGATTTGTTTTCCGATTTTATTTGTTTTTCTCCCGTATGTGGGATAACTGTCTTTATTAAAAAAAACATCCAGTGACTGTCGGGAGAAAAACAAATAAAATCGGAAAACAAATCAAATCGCTCCTGATTGGTCACTTTCATTAATTAATAATTAATTATCTATGCGTCTGATTAAAAAATGGCTAAGGATTTTTTGTCTCAGAATAATTTTCTCTTTCGATCCCTACGAGGAAGTGACTGACTTCTGGGACACCCGGTATAAAGCTGAAGAGTTTGTTTATTTGGTTGAATCCACTAATTTCAAGAATTACTGTTTCGAATTGAAAACAATTTTTTTTGTTGGATATCCCATTTATCGAGGCAGGCTATAGGCTATATAATATCACGCTGCGACCAATAGGAGCGGAGCATCAATGAAAAATGTTGCAAAATATAACTCAAAATTTGTCCGTCCGACAAAATCTTTTGAATGGAAACCCCGATCATCATGAAATTTGGACAAAACATTCATTTCGGTAAATGAATGTCCTTCTCTTTTATTCGTTCTTTTGCACCCGGATGACACCGGGCGGGACCGTTAGTTTTTTATATACTAGTTATATTAAAATAATTCTAATACAAAAAATTTGTTTATTTTGTGAGAACATTGTTTTGTGAAAATATTGTTGTAGTGTCTTCAAATTGCTAAAAAAAATTTGGGCATGAAGAATCTCTCTCTGGAAATAATATTTTTCATGGTGACAAATAGTTATTTTATGTATTTGTTGCGAACAGAAAAAGAAAACAGAATTAATTTTTGGTAAGAAATTCCACTGCAATTTTGCTAATAATTACATAAATTCATTATCATTGTTTTTTTAGGTTTGAAATACCTCCAAAGTTCAAAGAAATCAATAAAAATTCAAATAAGTATTGTCCTCATTCAGAAACATGTGAAAAATATATTATAGACGTAAGTTTTGGCCATGAAATCTGTTACCAGGAGACCTAGCTTCCTACGGTTGATGTGTTTCGAGACGGACCGTTTTCTGGCGCACGCGAGATGGGCAAACTGCGGTTATTTCCATCTGTTTTCGCCATAGTGTTTAACTTCACAGACACTACAAGCATGTAAGCCGTGAACGTGTGTGAATTACCCAGTAGCTGACGCCATATTGGTTCAAGCGACAGATATCGGTCCACCGCTACACTCGAGCTGGTTCTCCTGGTTATGACTTCGTAAGAAACTCAACCAAAAGAACGTTTCAGGGTACCGTTCAATACTTATTAATTGGATATGCATTAGCAGTATTAAAAATAACAATTGCCAACAATAAAATAATAATAAAAAGTCCGTTGAGAATATTCGGATTGATGTTAAGCAGAAATATTTTAAAACTACCAGCATTTTTTGCAACTTATGTTGGTTTGTATCGAGGAATACATTGCTATTTGTGCCGAAGAAATCGGAAAGATGATACAAAATATACATTGTTAGCTGGATTTTTAGCCGGAATTTCATACTATTTTGAACCAGGATTACCTTTTTTGGTTGCACCTTTAGCATCAACCATTCGGGTACGTAAAAAGAACCCTTCATACCCAAACATTACGGTTTTGTAGATGTTTTTTGTGTTTTCTTTGGTCAATTTACAATGAGTATGTGCTCCTTTAACAAATAGAATTTGACGTCACTAGTCACCAGTAAGAGAGGCGATAATTAGGCTCGAAGGACTTGATTTATAAATGACCACATTTTAGTATAAAAATTCTTCATTTTCAATATACGCTTTTTTTATAGATATTAATTACAAAAGTTGATGAGTGCTTGTTTTCTAATTCTAAAGTTTCATTAGACAATTTTGCGTTTCCAATATTTTTTTCGATATTATTCCACACAAAAATTTTTACGCCTGAGAGTTGTCCTAACTTTATGCACAATATGATAAATATGGGAACTCAGGGAAGGTGAGATAATCAAATGCAAATATAAATCTCTTTTATTTTATAAAAAATTGATTTCAATTTTTAGATCTGCTATCGCTGAAGAAAATTACGCAAGAAACGTACAACAAGTTATACAATCCTTAAACATAGACACGTAATATTTTTATGTCTAAAAAAATAAGTCAAAAATAAATTGTAGATAAAAATATTATTACGGAAGTCTTTTAATTTCAAATCGTTTCCGAAATATCAAAATGAATCGACTTGCCTATTGAAAATAGTTTTGTCTCCTAAACGCGGCAACTACTTTGACACAAATGCGGCAGTTTCGAAATAATGTTCGACCTCATACCTATACTTTTATTCAATACTGAGCATAGGAATAAAATCGCAATCGAACCGGCCTAGTTTATATGAGAGGCGTTCAACGCGCGTTGGCCCAACGCGCGTTTACAGTTTCTATACAATTGTATAGAACTGTTTATATGATAACGCGCGTTGGTGGACGACGCGCGTTCAACGCCACGACAACGCAAATACCCTGTCAACGCGCGTCAACGCGCGCTTACATCATGTCTAACTAAACATTGATTAGCATTGCTGTGTTTAGATGCAATACAACGCGCGATTTGAAACGATAGCTTCCTGCTGTTCAATATTTTCGATTATTTTTTCTAAAAAGTTTTCTTTAAAATAAAAAATGGATGGAGAAGAATTTGATTATGATCTATTCATCGACGAAATAGTAGTTCAAAAATGTAGTTTCATAATTCCTTAGACTCGGATAAAGTGTAATGTACAAGCTTAAGGTAAGTCTATTTTGTAAAATAGGATGAACCCAATATTTTCGATTTTTTCTATGACGCTGTCTTCTTCGATATAGCATCCATAAACAGATTGCATCTGCAACGTCCATCTTCGACAGAATACAACACTCAACTAGCGTATAAACTATAAAATAAACGTGCTCTTAACGCGTAAAATCGATAACCATGTAAACAGTGGTATTGTCAACGCGCGTGCAACGCGCGTTGAACGCCTCTCATATAAACTAGGCCTTAGGGTGCACACATACTTCTGTTTTTTTTACGTCGTAAGCACTGGCGTATCTAATTTGCCCCCACCTGGGCCAAAAGCTGGGTACGCCCATGTTAACGTCATAGAAAAATACAAAGTTTTTGAAACAGAGATACTTTATTCAGATTGAATGCAAGTACATCAACCAATCCTATCATCGGAGAAATCAGGGAATTACATCGAAGAAAGAGACGCAGATATATTTTCGATACGCTTTATTGCTTTCGCTCACCGCACATTGAGTAGATAGACAATGATTCATAATATAGTAAATTATTAGATATATGCCTAAAACTTTATTTTCGATATCAATCTACATCAGGAACTCATATACAATGTGTTCTAAAATAAAACGTATCACGACTAGAATGACATCCGTCCATTGTTGATCTAGGCTTACTTAAAACTGTAAATTTAAATGCAACTTGTGAGAGTGCTATGCAATTTTAATAGGTTGTCACGACCGTCATATATTTGTTTATAGTTTTTATGTCTAATGAATAAACGGAGAAATTATCAAAATATTATTTTCCAAAACAGACGTTTAGTAAAGATTTATTGAATTAGTTTTTAACGTATATGGATGGAATGAAGGATTCAGAGCTACAGACCGAAATTATTTCTCAGCAACCAACGGTAAATAAAAATTCAAAATTTCACGAGAAAAATTCGTTGCCAAGATAAAAAAAAATCGATAGTATTACAAATTAAAACTTTTATTTGATATAATATTTTAAAAAATCCTAATATTTATGGTATTTTCAACAATCTACAAATAGTCCCGATTTTCAGTTGTCCCAATACACAAACTTAAAATTTATTTTTCAAATTGGTATTTTAGTATTATCTAAACCTATTAAGTTAAAGAGTGCTTTATAAAAACATATTTTATTACTCAATATAGTCAGATAATCAATCGCAAACGACCAATAATACTTCGAATCTTTCAAGAAAATCAAAGAGTGTCTGTCCATCAACATCTTCGCAAAATACAACAAATTCTGAAAAAATTGTTTGTGCTAAGTCACCTCAGAAAAGATTAACTCAATCGTCTGACGTTCAAGAACAAACGTCCGAAAAATATGTGATTCCTGTAGCACATCCTAACGCTACAGGAGACGGGTTTCATCGAGGATCAAATGAAACTGATACTGAAATACAGCCCCTAGTTGAGGATGTTCCATTGAATGAGTCTACAACTCCACCGAGCATAATTGAAGTGCCATCAACCGATAGTACGTCACAAAACGTTTCTGCTCCAAAAACTGGCGGTGGTGATGGCCAAGTCTTGATAGGAAATTTTAACGTAGATCCACAAGATGGTAGTCTAGTCAAAGTTGAACCGTATGATAGTTTTGGTGGTTATGGATCTCACGTATTGGAATATGTTGGTTCGTATACCCAAGGAGTAGTTCCTGTGTCGATCAGAGAAGAGCTCATGGTATGTAAAAATACAAAAATACATCGCACATACCGGGTCGTCTGCAAGTCGTGTTGTCGATGAGACTTCCGTATTATTGGCTTGAAATATCACAAGAATATCGTCCTCATCAAAATATATAAATTTGTTTTTTTAACAAACATTTAACTACTACAGTTTTTTGGATAGTTTTTTTAACTTCCCGCTTTAAAAAAAAAAAAAAAAAAATTTTTTTTTTTTCAAAAATCGGGAAGTTATTGGTTTCACCCCGATTTTCGAAAATCGAGTTTTCGCCAGATCTCGACGTTTTGGGGTCCTAGGAAGCTATTGAAACTATTTTGGCGATGATGTCCGTAGGGCTGTATGTATGGATGTGTGTGTGTGTGTGTGTGTGTGTATGTATGTATGTAAACCTTTTATATCTTTTGAACGGAGTGTCCGACTGAAACGTGGTTTGCGGCATCTGACGTGATCTTGGTGAACTTAGACTTCCTGAAAATTTGAAACGATTCGGCCCAAAAAATTTTGAGAAATCTTAAAAAAACAAGTTTCAAAAATTTTTAAAAATTTGTTTTTGTAAAAAATTTTCTAAACTACTAAACCGATTAATTCCAAAAACTAATCAGCTCTTCTCCTTAACAAACTGCGTCGATTTCCGCAAACCGCATCAAAATCGGTTCATTTGTTCACGAGAAACCGTGAACGAAAAAATCGTAAAAAAGTGTTTTTTTAAAATGACTCTTAAAATTGTTATCAGATTGATTTTTTTGTAATAAATTACTTTCTTAAGCTAAAAAAACTGCGTCGATCGCCGCAAACCATATCAAAATTGGTTCATTTGTTCATGAGATAACGTGAACGAAAAATTAGGAAAAAAGTAATTTTTTAAAATTACTCGTAAAATTCTTATCAAATCGATTTTTTTGTAATAATTTACTTTCTTAGGTTAAAAAAACTGCGTCGATTGCAGCAAACCGCATCAAAATCGGCTCATTTGTTCACGAGATATCGTGAACGAAAAATTTTTAAAAAGTGTTTTTTTTTAAATTTCTCGTAAAATTCCTATGAGATCGATTTTTCTGTATAAAATTACTTTTTAAGGTTAAAAAATTGCGTCGACTGCCGCAAATCGCATCAAAATCGCTTCATTTGTTCATGAGATATCGTGAACGAAAATTTCGTAACAAAGTGTTTTTTTTTTGAGCTCGAAGAGCTAAAAAATAAACTTCTTGCTATATTTGACATATTTTTGAGCGTTTTGAACTCGAAAATAGCGGGAAGTTACAGGGATGGCCTGCAGGGTCAAACTACTTTTCAAATTTTTATATAACATATTTTCGGTTTCAACGTATTATTTAAAATTCATAAGAAACGTTATATACTATCATTTTAGTTTTTCGTACGATATAGTTCGTGATACTAAATTAATAACAGGTAAGATATAGTTTGCTACCATTGTTAAGAAACACTCATTGTTATAACGCTATATTAGAACAATTTTTTTTCAAACATTGGCACCGTCGGGACACGAATCCGAACCAGTTAACTTGTATTTATGTATACTTAAAGGCCCCACTCACGATAAAACCTAATGCCACAGTTCAGTGTTCAAACTTATAGTTCAATGAAGCATGATAATGTGTGGGACAAATAAACACTGAAACCAACACTGAAGTCAGGCATGAACTCATCAAATGCATCTTGATTTTTGAACGACTTTTAGTTCAGTGTTCAAGTAAACTGTTTTGTGCGTGGGTTTTTTTCAGTTCAGTTTTTGGAGTTCTGTGTTTTGTACAACCAGAAGCCAAAAATCTCAATGTTGCTGCAAGTCTTTCTTGTGCAGAAATAGATTTTCGCATATTTGTGTCCTGTTTCTTAATAAATGGGGGTAACTAATTCCAGTAATTGTAAGTTAATTCATCCATTCGTAAATAATTATTCCAATCAAGCGGTTCAATATGTAATTCATTAATCAAATAAACATGACTTCTTGAATCACGCATTTCTAACAAATTTTTTACCCATATTCTTCTTTTTTTTTCTTATTTAGTTCTTATTAATGAATAATGATCTATAGTATAATATTATAGTATCTATATAATATATATCTATACCCGACGAGTGTATGCCAACAACTGAACCAAACTGAACACAAAAAATTTAAAAAAATGAGCAGTTTGCATGAACTGTGTGTGGTACCAGTCATTCTTTCGAATAATCGGTCCAACTTCACTGAACACTGAACTGTGGCATGAAGTTTGACGCAAGTCCCGTTAAAAAGCGATCTTAAGATGTATGTATCTAATATTTTAGGCGAATCCTCGATCAAAGATTCCTGGACAAGGAAATTGTTCTCAAGATACAAATAGTGACCGAACTGATGATTCATTTGTAAGAAATATCGATGAAACGTCTGCAGATTTAGACATGACCGTTACATCAGACGATGAATATCAACCAGTTCCTGGTAAAAGAAAGTACAAGAGGAGGAAGTTTAAAGGCAACATGGTAATAATTGTAATGTATAAGAAAATTAATAATAATAAAATTACCTTTCTTCACTTCGGCAGTATGCAACCAATGCAACTAATTAATTTAAATAATTTAAGGAAAATTCGTACGACCGTAAAGTAAAGTCAGGGATAGGAATTCCAAAACCTACTGGGGATAAAGCTGAAGAAGTCATTAAGGCTGCGAAATCTCTGTTTTCGAAACGTACAAGAACTTTGTACCACTGGCTGTATCCATCCACATCGAAACAGGAACTTAAAAATATAGTCATGGCCGCCTGGGATACATTACAAGAATCAGAAAAACATTTCTATATTTCTCAGGTTCATAAAATAATATTGAATGCAAATATTTACAAGAGTATATAGCTTTAATTTTTCGTGTTGCAATTTTATATAGGTTTTGGGGAGGTTTGGTTTCCCAGCTTCTAATTTGATGGTGAATCCACAACTTGGAGGCCTAAAAGGAATGCCCACGGATCATTTGAATTTAACGTCACCAATAATTTCAAATGAAGCTGCGAAACGAGCTGTGGCAGAACTATTGGCCAGCGAGAAAAGCGCCGAAAGTCCTGCGAGCTCTGATGAAAAGAGCATGAAAACGTCAAGCAAAAGAAAAAGAAAAAGGTACACCATACAATTTCTACGTCTGGTTATTGTCATTCCCAGTAATCAGTTATGTATTTAAAATTTAATTAATCATTAAAAAAATAAATTGAAATTATGAACTGGTACTTGACCCAAATAACCCTAGTTATGGTGGTCATTAAAAACATAAATGATGGTCATTGTCTCCCAATCTGCATGGGAGACGGATAAATCAAATTTGAAAATCGTCAATTTTCCTCTGACGCAACTTGCATTATCTTCTAAATGTTCAACAATCTGGGCTTCAATTTTTTTAACAATGGTTATGAATGTCCGAAGGTTTTCTCGAGTTGTGCTGTCCGAAAATGGCACTCGTGCCGAGCTTCAGCCAGATGATTGTGAAGTGCTCGAAGATGAGGAACGGAACTCCAACGATATGGCAGAGACCACTATCGAAGATGAATTCCAAGACGATCCTGAATTAAGTAAGGAACTTGCACAATATAAGTAAGTATTTGTATTTTCTTTTTTACTCCACACGTGGGAATGGTACTAATTTAGGCTCAAATTGTATTTTTAAACTTTTTACAATGTCTTTTTCGTTTTGAGGATCCCGAGTTCAAAAAATATATTTTTCGGAAAGTCTGTTCGTCTGCTTGTCTGTGAGCACGATACAGGTCTAACGGCTGAACGATTTGAAACCAAATTTTGGTAGGATGTTTAGCGAACTCTATAGTTCGGAAAATCAGCGCATGTGCAAATGAGATATGTGCTATAATGTTGATTTCTTCTATTATAACGATACGCTTTTAATAACCCTTTATTATCCTATTCGTTTATGCAAGGAAGGTTTGTAGAATTTTTTTTCTAAACCTTGTGATTTCGTAAATATTACCATAGGTACCTAATCATGAAAACGAAAAGCAAATAGCACTATAAATGTTTATTACGAGCCGTTGCCCCCGTCATTGCAAGCGTTACAGGGACCTTTATTTGATTTATTATAGGCAGGGCCGGATTTAGCATTGGACCATTGTGGTCCCGGGCCCATAGCGGCAAATTTTTAGGGGTGGCAAAACGGTAAACGTTACTGGCATTTGGGAAATAATATTACATAATTACAGTACTATGTTTTATCTGGAATACAACTAAAACTCCATTCCAGTTTTTTTGTGAGTATGTGTGTGTGTGTGTGTGTGTGTGTGTGCGTGTGTGTGTGTGTGTGTGTGTGTGTGTGTGAGAGAGAGAGAGAGAGAGAGAGGCGGCCGCCGATTCGCGCACTCTCGGGTTTATTCGGCGGCTGTGTCAGCTGATTGTGTGCAAGGGAAAGGGGGCGCCGACGCGCCGCCTGCTGTTTCGGGAATCCTCGGCTCTGTTCGGCGATAAAAAATATTGCAAATCCAATGTATACTAGAGAAAATTTTGGTTGGGGTATAGAGTGCTTTTAATTGTGGGGGGGCAGCAATTTCAGGGGGGGCATAGACGCAAAATATTATATACATCCGACCCTGATTATAGGTAATATTATATTTCGAATGTCCGTATTTTTGAGTTGGAATGATTTCATTGTTGAACTGGCTGGATTTTTTTTTTTTTGTTAAATGTATAGACTGTTAATTTTATAATTTTTGTGATTTTTCATTAATTATACAATTATTAATTTTTTTAAAATTTCTATCTTAACATATGAATTATGTTTCCTTGCAGAATGAACACTGGTTGGTCCAATCAAAAGGAAGACGCTGCTGAATCGTCTTCAAAAATAAAATCTGAAAGAGAAATGAAATCCGCTGCATGCTAAAATATTAAATTTGTTAATTATAAACTTATTATTAATGTTACTTATACGTATTATTTATTTGCTTGGTATATATTTTTGATAGAATTTACAAAATTAAATTATAGTTACAAAATTGTTATTCATAGGAAATAAATAATTTAAAATATCGTTAAAAAAATATTTGTTTTCTCTAAACTTAATTTGTCAATTTTTTTAGTTTTTCTCCCTTCAAAAAGCAACTAATTTTTTACCTATATACAATATGACGGAAAAAAGGAGATACCTATATGTCTGTTATAGGTGGTACCTATAAATATTTGACTATATAATTACTACATAAAAATATTTTTTCAAAACTTGTTTTGTTGTTCATTGTAATTAATTATGTTATTTATCTCATAAATAAATTGCAAAAAATATTTTTGTTTGGGTGGTGCCCTAGTGCGTACATTTCAGAAAAGATAGCTGAAATTACTGATGTAGCGCTTATATTTAATAATGAACTTATACTATATCAATAGATCTCTAGATGCCAGAGTAGAGGGGTCACACACATAGAGATATAAATTATAAGTAACTGGAGTCCGCGAGTGAGCCTTGAAAGCGTCTGCGATTGAGAGAGAGAAACTAAAGATATAAACAGCACATGGCTAAAGGGTGTCGTTTTCCCCGCCCTCCCCTCTTCAGTTAACGATCTGTCAACGAGCGCTCATGAGAGAGAATGATACGGAACGATTGCAGCGTTCTCTCTCTGAACTGCAGGCACTTTCACTTATGGCAAGCATACCCGCTAGCGTACTCTAGTACTTAAATCTCTATGGTCACACATAAACGTACTAACCATAGAGATATAAGTTACTAGAGTACGCTAGTGCGTATGCTTGCTATAAGTGAAAATGTTCTCTGTTAAAAGAGAGAACGCTGCAGAAAACCAGAAAATTATTTACTCAAATCAGCATTGTTTAGCATCATTAGTTACCATAGAGGTAACCGTTCTCTCTTATTGCAGACATTTTCACTGTTCTTTTGAGTACTCTATTGTAATATCTCTGTGGTACTAACATGATTCTTCTCGGCTTGCCTGCTTTAAAATACGATAGAAAGAGATACAGAATACAGCTTGCCTAATCAGAGATAATATTCAAAAGCGTTCAGGTAGACTGCGTTACGGGGTTACAGCATAGGGAGAGAACATACATTTTGTTACATTCACATAGAAGTGAAAGTAGGCGTATCTGTTCTTGTAAGCAGAGCTGCTGGATTTCTGAGTGATTTTTAGAAGGAAAAAAATACAAGTTATACGTAAATAAGACAATATTTATTCATTAACTGATTGTTGGTTTTGAAGAATGTAAGTATACTTTATTAAATTTTAAATATTATAATAAATATTAATTGGCCGAATATTGCAGGTTAGAATTAGTAATTGTAAATATGTTTTGCGTTAGTAATAATTGTTAACTAGGCCAGGTTAATAATTTTCAATACATATGGCATGATTTGAAAATATACGTATAATATTTATATCTCCTAATGTAAAATGTTAACGGAACCTTTGTCTCAAATAATACCAATTCACAAGGTCGCCTATAGCAAATTATTGGAAGGGAAATTAATATTATAAAACCAGTTCGAGCGTACAAGTAATTTAAGAATTACAAGGCGCGGAATAATACATAATATGTAGTAGATCCCAGCGTTAAAGTTTATAAACGGTGTAACCGTGTAGGTATATTTTTAATGACTCTTTGAGCTTAATACCTAATATAAAATAATTTACTTAATTTGAAAAAAAAACAGTTAAAAAGTCGGTAGAGTTTAAATGTGACAACAAATAAAAGTTTTTAAACAATGAAATAAAATATTAGTAAAAAAATGTTCAATTATTATTATTGAAACAATTGAATCATGTATTGTTATCGGGAATACATATTATTTGTGCAAAATTTCAAATCAGTCGGATATGTGATATCCTCCATATTGAGTGTAGTTACAATGAAATCACATACCTTATCGCATTCCGCTCGTCAAACTCTTTCATCTGATAGTTGATACCCATGTCAAGATGTTTGGATGTGTAATCACTAGGTAACTTAATATAAGGAATGCTAGTCCCATTTATATATTTAACGTGTTGGTACCGGTGCTATTACCAAAGTTGCTAAAGTTATTTATTAAAATTTTGGTAACTGCAGCCCTGTATCTTCGCGAAGTAATTTACCAATACTTTCAGAAGTCGAAAATTTAATTAATAATAGTTTCAATTATGTTAAATTTTCTACTAATGCATTGATAATAATTATTATACATAAATAGTGTCAGTGAACTGTTTTATATGGAAGTTATTAAAACTACTTAACAAAAGAAATGTAAACAATAATATTACTATCTATATAATATTATAATTATTCTAATGAATAATTATTACAGAAATTTAACCCTTTTTTTATCGATGAAACCTTTACAGCTCTGTTCACAATATTATTAACCTGGATTAATTTTTACTACCTTTTCTGTTGCTTATTACTTAGAAATTAAAAAATATTAACTTTTATAAATATGACACATGTGCCGCGTGACGACACTCGTATTGAGAGCGGCATAGCGTGGACTGTGGAGTATTGTCAAATTAAAACTTTAAAGTAGCATAACTTTGTTATTTTTAAAGATATTACAAAAATTCTTTCGCCAATAATTTTCGTAAATTTTAAACAAAATAAATTTGGGATACTTCCTGATTAAATTATTTATGGTATATAAAAAAGAAATTGCTATTAAAGAAACGTAATTAATGGGTTAAAAAAACAAACATTCTAGCTGCAATTCTTTACCTTTTCTTCATAGGTGTTTATATTTTATTGTCCATTTTTTCTCGTCAGTTAAAAAAAAAGCTGCATTGTGTTATGGAAGTAGAATAAAGCTCTTTAATATTATTTTCCAAAGTGTAGTCAGGATGTTCACACTGATGTTATTGTTGATAATTTTTGTTGAAATTTACTTTTCACATATTTACTTTTATGAAATACTTATACATGACTTTCAATTTTAAAAGGAACTGTTTTTAATTTTATTAGAAAATGCCGTCTCTCAAATTGTATTCTGTGTCCGATGGACCTCCATCGCTTGCTGTTCGACAATTTTTAAAAGCTCTAGATGTTCAATTTGAACTTATTAACGTCGATTTTGGAAAAGGGGAACATATGACTCGTCAATATGCAGAGGTAAATAGTTTATAATATATCTATAAGTGTTTATTACTCATGAGTATTGAAATTATGTTGGCACGAGTGCTAGCAAGTGATTGGAATCGTGTTCCTGTATAAAAAGTGTTCCAGATACTTATTTCTATTTTTTGTTTGCAGAAAAATTCTCAAAAAAATGTCTTTTTTTAATAATATTAACATTCAATTATTTTCTTTATTTTTAGAAAAATCCTCAAAAAGAAATTCCGGTATTGGATGATGATGGCTTCTATCTAAGTGAAAGGTAATATTACAATGTTTCTACGTAGACTATAGACGCTAGACAACTAAGGTCAATTTTTATACGTTGTTTGTACTTTAATTATATACGAAGTAAGGGCGTAGATATTTTTTTTCTGCGGGAGGAGGGGGGTTAAAGTAAATAAAAAACAATATTTATTAATATCACACAAGAATACTTACTCACGAAGGAAGGTATCAAGCAAAATATTAATTTCCAAACTAATTTTAAATTTTTTTTTTCAAAAAGTATTTCTAAATTTTATTTTTTAGCCAGATATTCGCATTATTTTCAGTTTTATTTTTTTACTATGATCTGGAGGGGGGGTAATTACCCTCTTTATCCCCCCTCCATATCTACGCTCTTGATACGAAATGGTTTGCACATATTTTGAATAAGTTCTCATAATAATTGTGACAAACGCATATATTTAATAATTTACTATATGAATCATTGTCTATCTACTCAATGTGCGGTGAGTGAAGGCAACAAAGGGTATCGAAAATATATCTGCGTCTCTTTCTTCGACGTAATTCCCTGATTTTCCGATGATATGATTGGTTGATGTACTAGCATTCAATCTGAATAAAGTATCTCTGTTTCAAAAACGTTGTCTTTTTCTATGACGTATGGGCGTACCCAGCTTTGGGCCCAGGACGGGGCAAATTAGAAAATTCTTAAGCCGGGTCCCCCGTGCTTGTTTTGCCCTCCTGGATACGCCAGTGCTTACGGCTTAAAAAAAGACAGAACTATATGTTTGCAGCCTAAATGGTTCGATTGCGATTTTATTCCTATGCTCAGTATAGAATAAAAATGAACAAACGTGATGAATAATAACCTTCCGCCTTTTTTAGCAACGCGATTCTCCAGTATCTTGCTGACAAATACGATAAAAATGGTACATTTTACCCTACAGACTTGAAGACCAGAGCTATTGTTAACCACAGACTGTGTTTCAATCTGTCTACCTATTATAAATACATATCTGAGTATGTGGTAAGTAAAGGGCGCTGTACACGAGGCTAGAAATGCTGCTAGGAGTTCTGCTAGCCGGTAGGCTGGATACGAAGCTAGAAATGACGTCACTGCAGGCTGGCCTGCTAGTTCTCAAGATAGGTTTTAAAATTAGAACAAGGGCTATTTTCCCTGCGAGATTTGCTGCTAGGTATGAGCAAGAACCAATCAGGAAGCAGTATCTTGTCACGTGGGCACTTGAACAAAAACTCACAAACCAACATGGTGTCACATTCTGTTCAGAGTCACATAAGACACGTTTTGCTCTGTGTTTATATTCGAAATGTCACTGCGGGCGCATCTATCCACAAATCAAGCTTGAAAAATAGTCTCGTGTGAAGTGAGCACTTAACAGCAATCAAGAAAACTAGTAGGCAAATCTAGTACCGTCTTGTGCAGCAACCTTAAATTTAATGCATAAACACGCGGAGCCATCTTGCTTTTAAAATAACTGATTTTTAAAAAAATATTTTATATTTTTAGTTGGCGCCTATATTTTTCGACTACGAAAGATCACTTCATGGATTAAAAAAAACTAACATCGCATTGACTGTTTTTGAGACTTATTTGCAAAGACTTGGCAAGAAATACGTAGCTGCAGGTAAATGGATATAAATACAACCGACCTTGAAAAATGCGCCCTTCTTTATACCAAACAGTTTTTATCTGCCGCCCTAGGCCCATAGTAGCCACCCTTTTCTGCTGATTTTGCAACAAAATGTAAAGTACCCACTTACGAAAACAACTAATTAATTACGGTGCTCTCCAGGCACTTAATATTTACCCGCCCTAGGCCCGGGCCCAGTAAGCCGCATGGAAACTGCGCCCCTGGTTTGTATTAAAAACAGTTTTTATTTCAAACCAATGCGTTCTGAGAAATTGACTTAAATTCTTTATGTGCCTCTCCTGTTATGGCGCGTTCTATAGCGACGCGCAGGGATGGATCTAGGTTTTTTGGGGCCTAGGGCTTATTGAAGTTCAATGGAGCCCCATTTTTTTTTGTTAAATTCAATTGAGGTTTAGAATTTATTTTTAATGACATAATCAGAGTTAAAACATGGTGACGACTAAACAATTTTTTCTATAAAATCACCCAAATAAATGTTCAAAGTTCACCAAAAAAATTTTCAACATTCATCCCAACAATTATTGTCAAAATTCATCTAAAAAAGATTAAAAAATCATTCAAAATTCACTCATGAAAATGAGGATCATTAATATTAACTATTTTCTACCATATGATAAGTGCTCATTGTTGAATTTTTGGGGGCCCAGGTCTTAAGCCCCATTAGTCCCTGTATAGATCTGCCCCTGGCGACGCGTATACTGCCGTAAAAAGGCAAAAGGCAGTAAGTGACCAACTTATGAAATTGAGTAAATCAAGATTTACTAAAAATGTCTTGACCGTCCAGAATTTTAGATTATGGAAACCAAAACATGGGGGAAACATGTTCTGGTTTCCTTAATCTAAAATTTTGGACGGTCAAGACATTTTTAGTAAATCTTGATTTTCTCAAATTCATAAGTCAGTCATTTACTGCCTTTTGCCTTTTTACTGCAGTATAGCCGAGACCGGTTAAACTGTTTATAGAGATATCTTATAATTTTCTTAATTTTGCCATTGTTTTATAAAACTGTACTGACTCAGTGAATAGTAAGAAACATATTTTCTGATGATGTCAACACGTTTAGCAAAACATGAGTTGAGGTGCATGCACTTCTGTACGCGTGTTGAAAGTTATACTTCTTTGGCGTGATTGGAAAGTAATTTTTAAAGTGAAACTTTTATTCTATCGCCCCGAATTTTTCTGGCCGTCTGTAGTATGTATAACACATAGTCAGTCTGTCATGTGGGCAAGTGCTGTACAGTGTTTACATGTTTTTATCCGTGTATTCATGTGAATATTGTTGTTTATAATTAATCGTGATGGATAAGTGTCTACAATCCAATTAAAGTTTCACTTGCGTCGTGGTTTCTTAAAACCACACAACTGTTTTTAAAATGCACACAATCAATTATTGGTCTCTACCATGCTCTATCCTACTCACTTAGTGGACCGTAAAACAACTACGACGATATATGCTTAAGGCACGTTCACCAGTGTGAGTCAATTGTAACTACCTCTATTCTTTTGGTAGCTTATTTCTGCGAGCAACTTCATCCTGTTAATTTTGATGTTACACTGTGCGTGCGCATCGTAAAAATTTACTGCCGTCGTTTTTTCTTAACGCTCCAAAAGAAGTTTAACTTAAAAAATGTTGATGTTTTGGTGTATCTCAGCATACCGTAGTTTACATAAGAAAAATCAATTATTCTCATTCAGAAAAAAATTTTTTTAGATCATCTAACAATTGCTGACTTTCCGCTGGTTACGGCCACGATGTGTTTAGAAGCAATTCAGTTCAATTTATCAAGATTTACACATATCACACGCTGGTATAACGATTTTAAGAAAGAAAATCCTGAATTGTGGGCAATTGCTGAGAGTGGTATGTTGGAGATAAGAGAATTCAACTTTGATCCTCCAGATTTGTCTCATCTGAATCATCCAATTCATCCAACGAAAAAAAGAGTACCGCAATAGAAGAGAGGAACGATATAAAAAGACAAAATGTTTTAATGTCTACATTTCCAATATTTCTTTGTTATTATTTTAATATTAAAACGCTTATTTGTTTTCTGTTTGTAGAATACGAATATTTTTTTTATGGTTATAGATTATTAAGAAAATAATATTAATTTTATTTTTGTACCTATTACATTTGCAGTTAACCAATAAACATATAAAGCAAAGAAGTTTTGTAATTTTTTTGACGTGATAACGTCTTATAAATTGATGAATCACCAATATTATAAATTGATAAAACACCGGCTGCATGTTCGAAAAAGTGTAACGTAACGTTCCTAACGCGTAACGTTCCTAACGCGTAACGTTCCGCCTGACCCTGTGCGTGCTTTTTGCTAATTTCTCGCTCAATTTAAATCAGATTGGTTTGAAACCAGTCTTAAACGAAAGAGGAGAACATTTTACATAGATTTCGTATAACAGAATTTGCCTAAACAGTTTTTTTATACAAATTTATATAGAAAAATATTTTATACAAATTTATATAGAGAAATAGCTGTATAAATGCAATGTTGTGTAATGCATGGCGCGACGCGGTCGGTTGTCTTTGTTTGCCGTACATGGAAATTAGAAGCAAACATATGTCTTGTCTTAACATGAAAACAGCTGCATTTCTAATGTTTAATTCAATTTTTTGACATTAGTATATTGTGAAATGCAAAGCCTGCTAAGTTAAGTATTGGAATAACTAATTATTATTAGAACATAATACTTTGTAAGTTGCAAACGTCACTTTTGACATTTCTTATCATTCCGACACCAAGGATAAGCGGATTGAAACCAAATTTTGGGAGGTTTAGGTTATGTATTACGGAATACGTTATCACGTAAAACTATCGTCCGTAAACCGACTTTACAGACAACCAATTTTTTTTCGACGTAATAACTGAAAACACGCTACGGTTCCATTTTACATAGTCACAACTTGACCATATTATATATGTTACGGTCTATACCTGAATTCGGTCAATGACTGAAATAAATGCGCAAAACTAGTTTTGACCAACGAATGTTGCCCACACCCGAAATCTTATATTTAAACGGGTATTGAGTGTTATAAAATGAGCAATACTATTTTTGCGCATTTTCAGTTGGACAAAACTAGTTCTGTCCATTTCTGAATGGACAGTACTTGTATGGCATCGGAATCTTTTTTGCGTTTTTTAATTAACTTTTCCACATCAATGATACTTATATCAAAGCGATTTATTCTTCTGTATTGTTTATCAGACAGAGGTTTTAATTCAGCTTTCAACAAATTTGCTTTCTTAACATCACTTAGTGTAGTAAGGTAATTATGTTGCGTCATAAAATTATGTTTCAGAAGCGTCCAATAGGCGAACTAGTTGATACTCGAATTCATTTTTAACTTAATTGTTACACTGAATGTCCCACAATTATATTAATTATAACATTCAGGAGAACAATTCAATTGATAGGTACATAAACAAGAACATAACCCTACTTTTATTCGGGCTTGGACGTTGATTGAATGAAACAAGCAGAACTAGTACTGTCCGTTCAGAAATAGACAGAACTAGTTTAGTTCAACTGAAAATGCGCAAAACTAGTTTTGCTCATTTTATAACACTCAATACGCGTTTAAATGGATTTCGGGTTTGGGAAATATTCGTTGGTCAAAACTAGTTTTGCGCATTTATTTCGGTCATTGACCGAATTCGGGTATAAACCGTAACATATATACATCATTACATTCCATAGATCAGTGATTCTCAACCACTTTACCGCGAAATTCTTAAAGTGTGCCGCCAAATTTTATAATGATTTGTTTAATTACGAGTAAAGTTTAAATTAAAGAAAAATACTTATACAATATGAGTATATGTTAAAATTATTAAATAATATAATTTAAAAAGAAAATGTACAAATTATTTTAACAGGATTAGGTATTTAATAAATCCATTAAAAAATTAATTACTTATTTTGTAACGCGTTCATTCTTAGAATCAAAACTGATTTTTATGCCTCAATAGTAGGTACATATTTTATTTTACATACAAAATTATTATCATAAACTATTTTACACAGTGTATTAAAGATAAGTAAACAACTTTTAAACTTATCTTTTTCTGTGTGCCGCCAAATTTTGAAATCGTTAAAAGTGTGCCGCGACAAAAGAAAGGTTGAGAATCACTGCTATAGATATATAAAATCTCAGGGCCGGCAGAACAGGCTCAGCCCGAGTGGGTAGTTTGATTTTGAAAAAAGCCCCGCCCCCTCTTTCGCACCAACAAAAAATGAAAAATAGGAAACAAGTAAATGAACATATATATAGGAATTGGTAAAATTAGAACATGGGATTAGTCTCGTTTTTGCTTTCAGGCGATATACACAGGTATAAATATCTGAATTCCTTAAAATTTCCGAGTGGGTAATTACCCACTCGGGATTTTTCCGAGTGGGGAGTCCTCTCTATACCCTCTTAGGGTGATGCCGGCCCTGTAAAATCTATAAATTAAAATTAATGTATTGTGTTTATTATTATATCAAACTAGAAACTACCTGCGTATCTGTTTTAATCAAATAATATTTAAAAAGCAAAACCCCTCTCCATAATAATTAATGAATGCTAAAAAATCCTTGCTAAAATCATGCGAAACCAAGTCATTTAGCCACCCAAGAAGATATTTATACTTTAAGTGTCACGCGGCACGCAATGCGTTGATTAATGAATTTCAGTGCAATAGAGTAGGCACTACTTTCGTGGACTTTTTGACGTACAACTATGTCCCCGGGTGAACAACACTTATTCCGACAACACCAAAATCGCTACAATTACTAAAGTAAAAAAAATATAACGATGTTTGAGGTGTCCTTTGCAATCCAAAGAAGTTTCTTTCAATAATTGTTATTTAAAGATTTTAATATACGTGTACCTATGCTATGCTAGTTTACTTCGTATAAAATTTTTAGAAGTCTTCGAATAAAGGCATCACAAATTACCACTGAACTAAATACGTACGTTTTGCTATCATTGAATAGATCTCGAGTAAAATATTTTTATAAACATTTTCTTCAAACATAATCTACTTACGGAAAAGTGCAAAACGAAAAATTTATTGGTAGGATCAAGGCCGTAAGCAGAGAGAGGAGTTTTGGGGGTTTCTAAATCGACTTAGCAGCTTGTTTTTCTCTGGTTAAGTAATCAATATTAAGGAAGAATGTGGTTGATTTGCAAAACTACTGAAAAGAAAAGAATTAAAAAAATTGGTTGTCTGCAAAGTCGGTTTACGGACGATAGTTTTACGTGATAACGTATTCCGCTCGAATATCCAGGCGGAACGTGACACATTTCGGAACGTGACACTTTTTCGTGCTTGCAGCCGGTGTTTCATCAATTTATAAGACGTTATCACGTCAAAAACTTTTTATAAAAAGTTGGATTTCCTTCAAAAGTCACTAAAAAGCTGAAAATAATAAAGTTTATAAGTCAATTTAACGAATGTACCTACACAGTAACAAAATTTATAGAAGGTATTCAAATTGGAGGCGATCTCAAAACTTTATTATTTTACTCTTTTCAGTGACTTTTTGCAGATCAATTTTTATAAAAATTATGATCAAATTGACGTACACCTTCATCATAAAACGGGTAAAAATTCCATGCAAGTACCGTTTCCACTGAACGTGTTTTTTGTCATCGTGTAAACTAGTCTTTAGATTAAAGCGTACAAAAAATAGCAGTGGCACTGGTGACACCTCCTCTACCTAATTATTTGATGACAAAAAATTGTCGGTGGTCAAATATTAGAAAGGGTGAATTTAAATCAAACAAGCCGCAAAAATCTCGGCATCCTTTTTATAAATAGGTTAACCATAATGACGCAATACTAAAACAAAAAAATATCGGTGTGTGAACAATTCATATAATTTTTTCAAATTACATAACTGCTCTTTTTTTGTAAACTGTACTTTAAAAAAAATATATAACAAGATTCTGACATAACAATATTACAAATTAAAAACGCATTTCTGAAACACTAGGTTAAAATTATTTACAACTAGCTGTACCCGCGGCTGAGACTCCAGATGAGAGTGTTTATAAGTTCTTTACTAAGGTAATAACTATTTGTAATCAAATTGTATGGACATTGATACTAGCGATGTGATACGGATCTGAATACGGATATTTGATTTCAAGATCCGCGGATACGGATACGGATCTTAACTTTCTTAGAGTACGCAGCGGTAAATATTGCACATCGACCTTTGGAAAGAGACTATCTGTTATGGGAAAAAGTTATTGACCTCTTTAAGAGTTAACTCTCATAACAGATTGTCTCTTTCCAAAGTTTGCAATATGTTTGCAATATAAAGGTGCCAAATACGATTTAAAAAAATAAAAAATAATCTGAATGGATTTTACAGGTTTTCATTATTACCTAATCACCTATATATATAAAATTTCATCTATGAATTGAAAATTAATAAGGTAAAAGATCCGTAAAAGATCCGCCAAAAACTAACGGATACGGATCTTTCTTCTCCCTCGGATATCCGCGGATACGAATACGGATATCCGGCACATCACTAATTGATACAATAGTTCTGGAGTTTATGCAAACAAACGTACAGAATTACAGATTTTATTCGAGAATTTGATATTTCTCTCGATGCATCTTTCATCGATGATTGAAATTTATTAAGGGGGGGGGGGATAATTTATCCGCATTTCTTTCGTTTTTAAAAATATCAATAAACCAGAAAGTTATAGAACAAGGCGTGACGCCTGCTGTCTGCAGTCTACGTACAAGCAACAAGCAAATTATTAAGAGTATTCGTCCCTGCAAATACCCCCTGCGCCCTTCATCTCAAATCTTTTCCCCTCGCCTAAAGACGGTTCGCGCTCTCCCGACGCTATTTTTAAAGCTAAAGGGTTCTGGTGAACGCCAAATGAAAGACAAAGAATCAGACTACAGATCCTTCAGGCGAATTTTTTGAAAAACAGTTTCGCCTACGTGTGAAATATTAACTCATTATTTTTTTCAAAAGGTTGTAAGTTTTTTCAGGAATTTTTTTTCAAAAAATTCGCCTGAAGGATCTGTAGTCTGATTCTTTGTCATTCATTTGGCGTTTACCAGAACCCTCTAGCTTTAAAAATAGCGTCGGGAGAGCGCGAACCGTTTTTAGGCGAGGGGAAAAGATTTGAGATGAAGGGTGCAGGGGGCATTTGCAAGGACGAATACTCTTAATACCTTTTAAAGTAAATTCGTTACTAATTTTTAGGAACATAATAATAATGACAGTGAATATTCGGAGCTATACCTTGAAAAAAAAAAACATGTCGACCACTGAGGTACCTTCAGTGACATTAAATTTGGACTAATTTTAAAAAATATCTGGGTAAAATTTCATTTAGATCGGTCCACACATTCAGTTATTCACAAACAATTCGAAATGCCAAATGATTGAATTATAAAAAAAAATTCTGAACCTAACTTTTTTTTAGAAATCTAAATCGACCTTCACTTCGACTGCAAATTCAACACTGATTTATAGACAAAAGGTCAACAAATTTAAACGTATCAAGGTTAACGGAGGTTTGATTATATAACCTAAAACAAAATCTGTGGTAATTTGGTTTTAATAAACAGTTATATTTTGTTCGTTATGGCTAACAGTACGTCGCGGCTCTGTATTTAAAATTAAAAATGTCTTAAAATTAAAAAAATTGTTCTAGATGATTATTGCAGTTAATTATTATCGATCAGTGTGAAAAAAGTGATTGTTAGTGAACCCGCTGTACAAAATTGAGTAAAGAAAAAGGTCTTAAAAATGCAATAAAAATTCTAAAGTGAATATTTTCAGACATATAAGCTCCTAAAGTCGTTAATAATGTGTGTCTCCTCTAACTTTGCAACGAGGTGATTAAAAAATCTGAAAACAATCAAGTAAGTAGTACTTTATAAATACTTTCGACGAAAATTATTTGGAACAAGATATATTAACAAATTGTAGGGGTTCAGCTGATTTTTTCTTACAGCATTTTGTATATGGCTCTCATATTTCTATTAATATAGTGGAGAAAAGAACCACGATTATGTCAACGTAAAAAAAAACATATCACTAGTGTACATGCCAATATTCATTAGAACCACTTGGTTTTTGGAAGGCTTCAAAGTCATTTTAACGCATGGATACTTGACTTCATTTCAATTAATAATCTACAGAACAGTGGGTATCAACATAATATTGGATTGACTAATTTCTAGGTTAGGGTATATATTTGTCAACGAATGCGACCAAATAGTTAGGTTATATACGTCATACAAACACTACGGAACCCACGGAACCCTATCATGTGTGTGTCTAATACGCGCTTCGTCTGTTTTTAATTTTATCGCATTTAGCTAGAGGGATATACAAGCAAATAGGTATCGTATTAACTCCAATTTTTCTATGATTGTCGGAAATTTGACGCAAATGTTTTGTGACAAATTATTATCACGGATGTAGTATTGTGTTGAAGCAGTTTGAGATAATTTGATTTTACTTTTGCACAGAAATTTACAATCGTTTCTTAAGAGTTTAGACCAGGGGCTATTAATTATGTTGACAATTTGTGTGACACGTGAGGATCGTTGACCGTCACGTGACCACAAGACATTTAAGAACTATTGTTACATTTAACCACAAATTATTCATTATTATACTTCAAGCATACTTTCAAGTTTTAACCACTTTTTACAAGCTGTTTCAAAATAAAAATTGGTTGTCTGTAAAGTCGGTTTACGGACGATAGTTTTACGTGATAACGTCATAAAGAAACATTGATGAACTCTCTGACATCACTCGAGAAGAGAGAGAAATGCGTACAAGCCGACGCTTGGGCCGATCGTGCCTCTCTATCGCTTATACCGCGCTCTCGCTTGCACGCTCAGGCTCAGGCGGAACGTGACACTTTTTCGTGCGTGCAGCCGGTGTTTCATCAATTTATAAGACGTTATCACGTCAAAAGAAATGAATTCGATAAATAAACCTGGACCGGATTTACGTGAATCATAAACGCTCGACTGATACTGTTAGCCAGTCGAAATTAGCTTTTTTAAAATTTGTTTCCTTTCAATGGATCATTCTTATTGATCAAGTAGCCTTTGCCCGCAGAATCGCTCGCGCTTGTCAGTTGTTTGGCTACTGATCAACAATCTTTCCCAGAAATATAACAAACTCTTAAGTGCATGTCCGATCAAAATCGGTTCAGTGGTTTTTGAGTTAAAACGAAACAGAAAAAATCTGTGAATTTATTTCTTAATTCCTTTTTGAAGTCCATTCAATATTTTACGATAAAACGATCAGACTAGGTCAAAACTAAGAAGACTATATAGGGAAGGAGAATGAACTTGACATGCATTTAGTGGCGGGGGTGGGACTAAATACGTTGCACAACATGGCGTCGACGTTGAATGTGCAAATGCCATTCTTCTTTTGCTCGCTGACATTTTCAGTTAACACTCGAAGAGCTGTGAGATAGAAGTGTGCAGTTGCTGTCTCTCTTGGTGAGCAATACTTCAACTTACGCGAACTAGCAATATAGGAGTATTAAACATATGGAATAATTATAAATTCGCCATTTTAAGAGCATAATACGTTTTTTAAATACAATTGTCCATTTGAATGGGAGTGCCTTGAGTGCCGATCTGGTAATGGCATTGGAGTATATTCATTAAAACAGTTAAACAGTTTAGCTAACGGCGTTTCGGGTTGCTTTTTCAATAAAATATATTTTATTAGCCGGCTTCTTTATGTATAAACATTCGCATGTAAGAATTTTAATATTTTGTAAGTACTGTTTTGCATATTTATTTCATCAATGAAAAAGTTGCATGGCAATTGAAATAGTAGTTTATGTATCGATACTGTAATCCATTATTTTATGTACTAAGTGTGGCATTATGTTAAAACGAGCGACCAGCAAGTTTTAACAGTCACACTAGTCACACAAAGCAATTATTATCGAGCCACATACAAGATAATGTCTTCCGCAGTTGTAGAATGTAGATGAAACATCAGGAAAAATATAAACACATTAATAAATTCCATGCAAATACCCTGTTCTAGTCAGAAACAACTTATTTTTGGACAAAAATGGGAAGATAATTTTCGTACTTTTTAGTAAAATACTGTTTTTTATTTTTACACATTACAAATAATGCACAAAATTATGAACATAATTAAACAATATATATTAGATATCGTGTCCATCGATAATAATTAATAAGAAAAAATCGCAGGTTTGTGGACAATAGTTGTATTTATAAATGTACAGAATGGACTGTAGAAACATAAATTTATTAAGTGATAATAAGACCGCGTTGTCATCTCATCATTTCGATACTGGACATAAATTTCTATTTAACGAAGTTCAAATATTAGATAATGAGTCAAATCGGAAGAAACGTAATATCAGTGAAATGTGTTTTATTAAAAAAACAATTCTATTAATTTATAGAACAGACACCCAAAATTTAAGTAGTCAGTACAACTATATTTTGAAATTGAACTAACTTTCGAATTTTTAATTTTAATTTTTTTTGTTTAAAAATTTATACAAAAACTTGTTGCCATGTTTTTATCTTATCTACCTTAACTTTTGTTAATTGCCATGGTTAGTTATACAACTATTGTCTACAAACCTGCGAATTTTTTCTTATTAATAATTAAACAATATTGACGGTTTCTTTACACCTCGTGTCTTGATAAATACTGCAATTGCGGCAGAATCGAATTTAACTGTTTTACTCCCCTAGGCTATAATGCGAATGCCACCCGTCTTGTGCGTTTTTGCTTATCGGATTACATATTTAGGGTTTGATACATCCAATGAAAAAACAGAATTGTTATAGGATTACTTGTCTGTCTGTCCGTTCGTCCGTCTGTGACAGCTTATTTTCTCCGAATCTACCGAACAAAAAAAGTTGAAATTTGGTACACATATAGAGTTAGATGACCCGAACACGGACGTATTGCATATATTAATGAATTTCGATTTTGTTGATTAATTTTAGGGGACAAATTAGAAAGTTAACAAAACAAAAATATTTTTCAAGTTCATCATGTGACGTATTAAATGAAAGGGCTCGTTATGGGGAATACAAATATATATTTTTTATAATTTTAAAATGTATAATTTAAAAGATATTAAAGAAAATATATGAAAATCGAGCATTGCCCTTCCCTTTTTTCTCCGAAATTGTCGAGTCTAAATTTTTAAAGAAATAGGGAATATAGGCCCTCGCGCATAGTTTGCAGAAAAATCTAAACGAAAAACGTAAGTCTTAAAGTTTTCACGGAAAACGGAATGGTACGGAGCCCCCCCCCCTCTGGCCCACACGTGAGTTCAGCTCGGTTTTTTTAAGTTATACTACCAGAAAAGTTAGTAGAAGTATTTTCAACCACTTCAGTATTGTCATTCATGTTAAATTGAATAAGAGTAACTGCATAAGTTGCAACGGCGCCAAAAATCTGTCGAAAACAAAAAAAAGAAATAATATACATATAGATTAACTATTTGACGTGTGCTGGGTTGCAGAAAACGTCAAAAACTTGAATCGACAATGACGTCATATTGTGTTAATATAATTGCAGTGTTTACTCTTGCAAAGCAGTCTAATATTGTTGTGAAACTTCCTATCATGTAGAACATTAGATTGTACTAACTAACAGATCAGTTTAAAAACTAAATTTTAATCAAAATGCGTCATGTGATCAATAATTTTTCGAACAGGGATCGGTTTAAAATTCTACTATGCTTTTTTATGAAGAAATAAGCGTGGTCACAATCTAAGGTTATTGTCAAATCAGATTTTCTGACAATGCTTTCTGCAATCCAGCATTTTGCTACATTTCTAGGGGGAATTATAAAATGGTCGAATAAAAAAACAAATTGGTGACTGATAATGAGATACTGTTTTAATAACTTGAGATATTAAAATAATAGTTGGGTGACTAAATTACTAACTTACTAAGTGAGCGACTAAATTACTAAGTGAGCGACTAGAATGCCTTCGGTAATTTTGAAGCAGATATTTTCTTTTGTTTTTACTTTTTATTTTTTTTTCACTTTGAGACTACAACTTAAAAACCACCGCTTTTTTGATAAAGGGGTATGCGAATTGTCTCGCAGTGAAACACTATGGAGCAAAGGTGGAGTTTTAAAAAAAATAATTCCAGGGTGAACGATAAACGGGTATGCGAATTGTAATTCCGGGGTGAACGATAAAGGGTATGCGACTTGTCTCGCAGTGAAACGGGAAGGGGCGAATGTTGAATTTAAAAAAAAAAACAATTGAAAGATAACAGGGTATGCGAATTAAATAGTTAATTGTTTGAATAGAACTGCGTTTTCTAAAAAATGTATATTTAATTGACAGTCAATTAAATATACTTATATTTTTTAGTCGCTCACTTAGTAATTTAGTCACCCAACTATTATTTTCTCGTCACGCGCAGTCAGTCGCTCACTTAGTAATACAGTAAACCAAATTGATTATTTTTGTCACCCAAAATTGTAATTTACAGTCACTCGTTTAAATACTACACCGTTTCTAGTATGATTATGAAAGTAGATATTACAGTGGTTTCCACCGTAAAGCAGAGCCAAACATGACTATTTTCAAAACAAAATGGCGTCATTAATCGTGCAATTGCTTACCGAAAATAATAGACTATAATCAATATCGACAAGATGGCAGGCGTTGAATCTAACCCGTCGATGAGCCAAAAGAAAAGAATAAGTAAGAATCTGAAACATAAATAGTTTTACATTTGAAAACCGAACACTGGTGCTTTTCTTTAATTTTTTTGAAAATTTATTTTGTCTGTATCTAAATTTGTGTTAAATTTATGCTATTCTTGTCAGTTTCACCTGAGTTTAAATCATTTATTTAGGTTCAAAGTCAAGAGAGATATGTAGGTACGTCTTCTAGCATTGATTCTGTAGGAAGGTAGCCAGTCACATTGAAAAGATTAAAGAATATACTTGTCAACAGATGGCTAATGCGGTGCCATCTTTTGACGTCAATTCGATTGCCTTGGCTATGAATCTTTAGTAATACGTCAATCAACGCTTCTAGTTTATTTTGAAATACATTTTTAATAAGGTTTTCCGTAGAAATTAGAGATTTTCGGAACTGTTTTTCATGCTCGTAATATAGATCTAAAGGTTCATAGTGAACAGCTGATGAAACAGTCTACTCTTAACTCTACCTTTGTTTCGGAAACAATTCCGATCGATTGATGTAACAAATCTGTCAGTTTAGCGGCTTCGTCTGACGTTATAGAACAAATTGTGATAGTTCCAAATAATAAAATCATCATAATTATTAACCAACAAATATCTTCCAGAGCTGTCCTAACACTCAGACGATTACATAGTCCATTGATATAAATCAAAATGGAAAATATTGTTTTGATTATAAACATAACAATTTGAATACTGTACGCAGAATTAATCATTCTACATAGATCTTCCATTTCATTGTAAATTGAAAATATTCCGTCAATTGATAGATTGCTCGCATCTCGTCGAAACTTGGAATTCGACATACCTATATTACAATAGAGTTGACCGTTATACACTAGGAAAGTATCTTTGACATGCGATCTTTGCGCCAACACGTGTTTGATTTTTTAAAATCTGGTTCAATCAAAACTTACAAACCCATTCAAAGCAGCGTTATTCTTAATTTATTATAAACAAATATTTACGCACAATGTCAGTAAAAACCTACATAAATGATATAGATACATTTTTGATTTCAAAATTTTTTTTTTCTTATTTTTGTAAAGTAACAAAATAACAACGTTATGATATTTTTCATGTATTTAAGAATGATTACAGACGTAAAATAAAATTTAATTACCCTTGACGACATATACTGCTGTACATTTTTTCCTCTCTAATTCATAAGAAAAAATAAGAAAACTGTGGAATTGTAATCCCGAATGTTTACTTGGTGTATCTTTACAATCAACAACACAGCACTTCCGATTTGTATAGCTTTTTACCCATTTTATTCAACAATTAATCCTTATTAAAACACTAAGGTTTTGGCTGAACCAGAATTAAAAAAAAAAAAACACGAGAGTGCGCAAATGTCGCTTATCAAAAGATACTTTCCTAACGTATACAGTATATAATGGTAATTATGAAAATCGTTAATTCATTACAGAAAATCGTTTCACATAAAATGTAACATAAACCGGGCGTCCAAGGGAAGTTTAGATGCAAATTATGAGGATCGCATTCTGGCGTCTGATACAAGTTAGGGAGTTCTTTACACGTTGACTGCCAACCAGTTTTCGACATTTGGTCATCTCAGGCCAAGAGTGTTTGTTGACAAATATGTTGTTAAAATGTTATAAAAGTAATCAATATGATATGTAATTGTGTTTTATTGCATTTTTTTTTTAGTTTTTTTGACGGTGTATCTTTAGCGATACACCCGGCTTGGGCTGAGAATTTTCAGTGCCAGGCCGGGTGTATCCCTGGAGATACACTAATTTTTGCAATTCTTTCTTTTGATTCAGACATCACAGTTAAAACCCAAAGTGTTCATATAAGTGTTCTAAAACAATAGATAATACTATTTTGTGAACTTTTGTGATTGTGAAAATGGCCAAAAAATATCTCACAGATGACGAGGTAGCGCCCCGTGTTTTAACATTTTACATTAGAACCTCCATTACCTCCTTACAATAGATCTTCTTTGTACCATTTTTTCTATGTTTTCATTTATCGTAAATATTTTTATGATATTTAGTGTTTTCTTAGGAATCACATTTATTTATTTTACATTTTGATTTATATTTGCTTTTCATTTTTATGCAGTTCTTCAATAAATAATGAACGTTTTTTATTGCATTTTAGTGTTTATTTTGTTTTATATACGTTTCTTTGTATAGCATAAAAGATACCTTGTTTTTACTTCTAATCCCTTTTCTCAGGCCAAAAGTCTGTATGTCACTATGTTCGTACAGGTCAAGAGAAACTATATCCACTATTAAACCAATATAAAAGTTAGCGCTAACGATACACCGGTGTTCGGAACAGAGACCTACTCGGTGTATCTCTATCGATACACGCGGCTTACACAAAGCACACCGGGTGTATCGCTAAAGATACACGTGGCAGCCAACGTGTTATTATACTAGTGTCTTTCTTCAATGGTGGATTGGTCCTGGAGGAGAAATAGAGTAAACGCAGACTTGTCTCTCATAGATTTTTCTTAAGTTATACTTTTGGATATTTATTTATTCTGGTGGCACTAGTGTTAAACGAGTCATTTTACTATCGCAATGAAAAGCAGCTATTTTATAAAGGGTGTGCATAAAATATTCTATTTCGTGCTTAATGATATTATGCAACTATATTATATTGTAAATTTTTTTTTTGAAATGTTTGACGTACCTCTTTCGTATAATTTTTTGACAAGAACTATTGAGTTATCTTCAGGCAAATATTTATAATTTGATTTCGGTTTAATTAGAATGTGTTTCATATACAAATTATTTAATATTCTGAAGTTTCCTTTCATAACAAATATCAATGAAATAATTTGAAAACATGTCAATTCAATAGCAAAACTGTTTAAAGTGAGTGGCAAAGTTGTGATAAAATCTAAAAAATTTACTTCCCAAAAATAAAATTGACACGCAGTTATAATCAAAAGCGCTGCAATGCCAATAAAAATTCCACGTTTTAAAATTGAATAATCTACAGTCACAAAATGCTTTTTGAACGTTTCATGAAGTAGACCGATTTTTATTTGAATTTCTACCATTTTTTTCGCGTTAATCATGCCTAATAGTAAACACGTGTAAGCGTAGATCTTCAGAAAATAATAATTTATCATATACGCTACACGATCAAATGTTAGTTTTGATTTAGAATCAGTAAATTCAAATTGATCTGTGATATAAATTGCTATATCCCCAATGCATACAATTGACACAATTATAGCAGAGTGAATATAATCCGAAGTATTAATTGTGTAAAGGATTCGATCATTTCTTCGATGTACAGAAAAAACAGTTAATCCTAAGAATCTCATAAACTTGTATAATAGTAATTGCGAATCAAAAAACTTTGAACTTGTATATATTTCATTTAAATTCATGTTGAGATTATTTTAGTACAATAATTGTGAAATTTCAAGAGAAATTTTAGATTATAACTTCACAATATTATGTTTTTACGAATTAGATTCCATAAAGTGATTAGGATATAATTTCATTCCCTACAATATTTTCTAATATTTATAAAACTTCTCTCAAACTGATAAGAATCGATTTTAATATAGTAGAAACATACAGTGAAATATCGTTTTGAATTCAGAAATGTAGTTCTAGAAATTCTACTGACATTGTAGATTAAACGAGTTCAAAGACAGGAATTCACTTCGGGCCCGGGGAAGGGGCGGGGGTTCGAGCTTTGGACCAGAGACAATAAGTAACAACTTTATGTACCTATCTAAAATTATAATAAATGCTTATTGTAATTTAACATAATTTAAAAATTTAATTAAAAGGCAACCGACGCGGATTGTCACCAGAAATAAAGCGCGTGACAACGCTATTAATTCAGAAGCAAACAAAACTGCGTTAGTACCAAGTAGCGACATCTGTTAGAATTCGGTCAAAGCTATTAGTTCAGACGCCGGGCCGCAAACGAAATACATTTTGCAGAATTATATCTATCGCACCCGGGTGAAACCGGGACGGACCGCTAGTATATTATAAATGCCAATTTCAAATGATTGGATTTTTTTCTTTTACTTTCAATATTCACAAGTTTCGCTGTAATACAATATGAAATGGAATTTTCCAATTGTTTTCGTATAGTTGTTTGTTAAGTTTTATTAAGTGATTGCAATTAATTATTAAACTCAAGTTGATATCGATTTTAATTTTTTCAGTAATAATAATAATTATAACAATATTAATCTATATCATAATGCATTATAATGACTTTGAAAGGCTCATTGTTGACAATATAATGAAACTATTAATTATAAATAAAATTTAGTTTTAAGATATGTATTGTACCTACACGACAATTTTGGGACACTACCGTCCAAAAATATTGATATTTGGCAAAAACAATAAATAAGTAGTGGAAAGCGGGGTACAGTGAATCATTTTTTTTAAAAGACTACATAAAATATTACATAGAGTAAAAATAGCAAAATCACCAATAGTTTTTGTATACCAAGTTTTTTTTTTTTTTTTTTTTAAGTAGGTTTACCACTGTACCCCGCATTTAGGTTACACTGGATCGACTTTAAGGTACACCGGGGCTATCTAATGATGACGTTACAATGTTCTGCTTGTAGTACAAAATAGTTGGCAAAACCAAAAGTGCACATCCCGCAAGTTTTCCACTGTATGATAAAAAAATAACTATTAAAAAATATTTTTAATAAATTTAAAAAGATTTAAAAATTTAAAGAAATAAATAATTAAAAATTGAAAAATAATTTTTTTTAAGTTTGCAAAAATAAGAAAAATTAAGAACTATACATAATATAATATATAATTAATATCAAGTGGAATAAAATAAAACAAAATAAAAAGAAAAAAAAAAAAGAAAAATATCAATTAATTCGTAAGGAATCGAACCCAGGACCTTGCCCTTGGGGATCCAACGGCATAACCATTACGCCACTAAGCCTACTAAGTGTAGTGGTGTTATCACGGTATAGAAGTGTAGCACTTGTTTTATGGATTACACTATATTTACACAGCAATTATTATATTGCTTTTTTAAACTATTAGCTGTCAAAAATAATAAAATAAAACTGTTTATAAAAATTAAACTACTGAACACATTTTAGTGAATTTAAATAGGGTTCTGGTCTGATAGTAAACAAAGTGAATAAAATATAACCCAAGGCAATCCGACAAAAATTGCGATCTGTAGAGTCGTGACGTACGTACATACGTACGTACGTACGTACATACGTACAGACCAACCGACAACTGCTGTTTGTGATTTTCAATTACAATTTTAATAGTATTTATGAACTCAAATTAATTTAAAAATGGTTCTGTCTTATAGATTAGAA
Source organism: Xanthostigma xanthostigma (assembly GCA_963575645.1). NCBI lineage: Eukaryota > Metazoa > Arthropoda > Insecta > Raphidioptera > Raphidiidae > Xanthostigma > Xanthostigma xanthostigma. The sequence goes on along the minus strand of OY754466.1, from coordinate 47,779,770 downwards.
TCTCCTCTTTTCAAAAAGCTTCAATTTGAATGGATTTCGTGTGAAATTAACTAAGATATAACTTCTTATATGAACGAAAGTCAGCTCTGACGCACAAAGCGATAATAAAGCACATACCGCTAGTTTAGCGGTTTTTGCAATAGCGCTTGAACGCAAGAAAATCTGCCACACACAATACATACGTGTTTTCTGACCTGCCGGTTGGCTGTTTAATTTTAGCATTGGTTGTGTAACTATTACACTATTTTCTAATCTAAATATATAATAGGAAACCGTGACTAACTGACTGACTGACTGATCTATCAACACACAGCTCAAACCACTGGACAGATTAGGCTGAAATTTGGCACACAGATAGTTATGATAGCGTAGGCATCCGCTAAGAACGGATTTTTGAAAATGTAACCCCTAAAGGGGTGAAACGGGGGTTCAAAATTTGCATGGAGAAATCATATAAGATAGATTTCAAAAATGCGCAGGATGACTTCTGTCAACAAATAAATAAACACGAATTTTATGCTTTTTCAAAAGCAAACCCTTCAGAGGGTGAAAAGTGATAAATGGTCCAAAAATCAACATGGATGTCATTTTCATCCGTGTTTCGTCTCAATCGTGGACAACGGCTAGTGTTAAATATTGGTTAAATATGTAAAATATAATTCATTCTAAAGTTATGAAGTACCTAAAATATAGTTTTAAAAAAACTATTAAACACGCTTTATATCGAACTAAAAAGTAAAAAATATATATTTTTTTAAATAAGCTTAAAACAATAATGAACAAAAAATACAAGTATTATTGTGAAAAAAGCGTGGGGCGCTTTGTTCCACATTTTCGTACATCGAGCGCCCCACGCTTTTTTCACAATAATACTTGTATTTTTTATTCATTATTGTTTTAAGTTTATTTAATAAAAATATTTTTTACTTTTTAGTTCGATATAAAGCGTGTTTTTTAGTTTTTTTTTAAACTATGTTTATTTTCCACTTTTTAGTTCGATTTATTGTCAAAAATTTGCCAAAAAAAAAACAATTTTTTTTTCGGCGTGGACGGGATTAGAACCCACGACCCGTGATTCCGAGAGTTGACGTCAGCGAAGACCCGTGCTTTAGACCGCACGGCTAGCCAGTGTACTTACAGTGCTGGCATATTATACCACTATATAAACCACTTGCTGTAGTCCAAACGAGTTTACAAACATACATACATACATACATACATACAAACTTACAAGTAAAACTAATATAAAGCGTGTAAAATGTTGGTTGTTCTGCAGCTCTGCAGCGCTCACAGAGGAACCGCGTCTGCTGCTGGTTCAGTATTATATAAATGACATCCTGTAACGTGGAATCCGATAAATTGCTTAAGGGATGTTTATATTGTTAAACACATTTGGTCTATAATTTTCTCCCTGTACGTGTCTGAAGTAATTCAAATCTAGCGTGAAGGTCCATCAGACCCGCCCGTAACTCGTTTTGTATGTAGTTAAAGCATAGACATTGTACTTAATTTTAAAAGTAAATAGTCCCGAAGCATTTTGAACTAAAATTGCGAGACACATAATTTGTATTTACAAATAAAATATTTATTTAAAATAATTTTAGCAACAATTGCTCGCCCACAAACAAACAAAAGCATTAATTTTTCAAACAATTGCTCCACGCACGCACATTATTATTAACTATGGCACGCGAAACATCTATGTTTTGTTTTTTTAAATATGCACGTGTCATACACTATGCTTGTATTCATAAACGATAGTGATTTTTGATGTAATCTTATATTTTTAACTTATATGAAAAAAATAGGGACAAAAGTAGTTCAATTATAGACGCTCGGCAGTAAAGGTACTTGGCATCTGATTAAGGGGTTATACGCAGTTGCAAGGCCAAGAAAAGTCGTTTTTTAACGATTTTTTTCTGAAGAGAAGTTTTCTTTGACAAATACAAGAAGTATTAATAAATGTAGTGGTAACTTTTAGCTTTATTAGACGGTTTCCTGAAGGTCCTTCAAAAAAAGATGTCTGGCGGTGTGTAAGATATCTCCGGTTTGGATTATCTGAATTATATGTTTTTTTTTGTATAGGCATGATGATTTTGCAAAAGCTCCGAAAAAAATCGGTTTTCGTCAAAAATGGTATGTCTTGAAAAAATTGCAAAAAACGAATTCTTTTTCAAATAGCCTGTGTCATCTCAATAAGGACTTGATTGCTGATTTTTTCGCTTTTTTATTGAGCACATTGTATAAGAATTCATAATACACGTCTTGTTAATTTGATATCCTAGACTAAACAACGTAGACCTAATATAGAAGTAGGTACTTACAGAATAATAAAATTCTTATTTGCTTCTAGGTGAACTAAAATAAAAAATATGTATCAATTATAACACCATTAATAAAATTACAGGTTTAAAAATAATGTATAACAATATCACTTTTTTTCTTATGTAAATATTAAAAATTATACATATGACAGTATAAACGAAGAACATGCAGTCAGTGCACTTGTAATATGTTCAAGTTTATGTGGGACTAGTGGTCCCGTCCGGTTTCACCCGGGCGCAAAAGAACTAATGGGGAAGGGAGGAACATGAGTACACACATTCATCTTAGTTTACCGAGATGAATGTTGTGTCCAAATTTCATGATGATCGGAGTTACCGTTCAAAAGCTTTTGTCGATAAAAAGCAGTATTTATACTTTTTTAAACTAATATTTTTTTTTCAATTAATTAAATAAAATTTAAATAAATTTAAATGTAAGCTTTAGAAGAAAGCAATGTAAAAAATAAAAAAAAAATAAAAATATTTTCGCCCAACGTGAGGCTCGAACCACGACCCTGATATTGACAGTCGCATGCTCTACCATTGAGCCATCCGACGTTGTGAACTCACAACGCTAATATGAATATATTTAGTTAGTGCATTTCATCTGAATAGAAGCTTATTTTTGAGATGCATTTTGCAACGTTTTTCATTAATGCTCCGCTCCTAATGGTCGTAGCGTGATATTATATAGTCTTCCTCGATAAATGGGCTATATCCAACAAAAAACAATTTTTTCAATTCGAACCAGTAGTTTCTGAGATTAGCGCGTTCAAACAAACAAACTCTTCAGCTTTATATATTAGTATATAGATTTCATTCAAAATTATTGAGAAGCTACGTGAAACGAAATAAGAGTTTGAGGTAAAGTCAGACTCTGAGTATCCTACCCTCAAAACGTAGATACCAGTGACTTCAGCATTCGACCGTCTTCTATAATCTACAATCTCTCTCTCTCTCTTTCTCTCCATAGGTAAAGAAATGTTATAGGTAAATTCTAGAATAGTTTACAAATTGTAATGCTGAATTTTATTGTATATGAATTAGTGAGGTAATACCGTAATTCGCAAATATTCGCATATTTTTTGACATGCGCATTCACAAAATTCATGTGAATATTATGTAATATCAGAAACCATTTTTATTTAATTATAATCATTAATCACTCAAATGCCTATAAAGTAGGCAACACAAAGTACATGTTGGCCTGCTTGCAGTATTTTGTCAAGTTAGTTAATGATTTTTATTAATGATTTATTTATTTATAAATATTTAAATAATTAATTGTGTTGTCGTGGTTTATTAATACGTGTGCAAAATTTAAAATTATTCAGACGTGTGGAAGTGGGTGAAAACTTAATTGAAAGTTTCTGTTAGATAGATACATAAATGCATACATACAAGTGAAGTTAATAAAGTATAGTACGCGCCACGAATCTAAAAGGCTCGGAAGTTAGATGCGAATGCGGGCTTAAGCTTGTACAGTCTGTTGAAAAACTACAAACTCGCAGCTCTACAAAACTAAAATAGCAATGACAACTTGGCAATAGCGTACTCGACTGTACTGTAAAGCAGGAAAGTGACAAAGGCAACGAGCGATCACGGCCAATCACCGACGAGCGCACGTTCCATGCAGGTAGCTGGGAGGTGGTGGGAATCTGAACGGCTCTAAAATGTGCCTTTGCGACGCTGTTTGTGACTAACTTCCAAACCTTTTAGATCCGTGGCGCGTATTATATATACATACAAGTGAAGTTAATAAAATAATACAAACATAACCTCATTCGATTATTCACTATTCAGTAAAGTAAATATTCGACTTTGACATAATCTTCGACCTGATTTTGGGTGAAGCTTTTTGCTGAAGTTTTAAACTTTTGTCAAAGGTAGCTGAAGTTTCGTTCGGACTTTAAAACAATAACATATGTGCGTTAGTTTTTGGATAGACTATCTACAACTCAATTCTTGTTAATTTGTTTTATATAGTTTTACAATGCATACAACTTAATTCCTATTTAATTGTTTAAATAAAATAATACTCTAGTTATTTTTAATGTCTCACTTATAGCTGTAAAACAAAATCCAACACGCCTTAAGATATTAATCTTGTTATCATTGATTCACAGCCAGTTTCTGAAGACAACAGTATTTGTCACTTAACTGACCTAATAGCTTTGAGTAAATTCTATGATAATTTTGTGCAAAACATTTAATAAAAACTGTCCTATAACCACGTAAGACACATTTACAAAATTTCATTAAAATCGGTTCACTGGTTTCGGAGATTAGCGCGGACGAACATCGTGACATGAGATTTATATATATAACTAGCTGTCCCGCCCGGTTTCATCCGGGTGCAAAAGAACGAATGTGGGGAGCAACATGAGTACGCACATTCATATTAGTTTACCGAGATGAATGTTGTGTCCAAATTTCACGATGATCGGAGTTACCGTTTAAAAGTTTTTGTCGGATGGACAAATTTTGAGTTACATTTTGCATTGCTGCTCCGCTATTTGTCGTACCGTGATATTATATAGCCTATAGCCTTCCTCGATAAATAGGTTATTCAACAAAAAAAATTTTTTTCAATTCGAACCAGTAGTTCCTGAGATTAGCGCGTTCAACCAAACACACAAACAAACTCCTCAGCTTTATATATTAGTATAGAAAATAAAAGGCAATATATTATGTTGACTGATTAAACGGAATAAACACGCGGAAATTATTCAACCAATTTTCATGCGGTTTCTACGAATATGTAGAAGGGAAATTTTAGACTCTATACCTATCTAATTAACACCCTTAGTCACTTTTGAGTCCCGGGCAACGCCTGGCAAATATGACTAGTTTCAGAATATTAAATTAAAATATTAACACAAGCTAAGTTTTAAGGAGAAATATCTTCTTTTTAAACTTAATTTATTTCGTTTGCCTTAGGATGAATATTTATAATAAATAAAACAGAATTTTAAAATCTTGTTGAAAATGTTTGACATATATTAACGGCATTGTTTGAAAGATGCCTTTTCTTTGGCCGGAAGGCGTTCCTTAATTACCCTTGCAAGATCATTACACGGCCGATGTCATCATTAAGGCGTTTTTATGTCACACCCAACACCATCTCACCTTTTAATTTTTTACCCGAAATGTCAAAAATTACTTTAATGTTTCACAAGTTTATAAAAACGAACATTATCGTGTTTTTTTTTTACTGTAACGATTATTTGGTTATTACTGAATACTGAGTGATGACATTGCAGTCTTTACATTATTTACGTATCGAAGTAAAACATTTTTAGGCGCGTTTTGTGAATTTCGCGAAGGGCCAACTCGTTGAGGAATGTACAATTCAGGTTCAAATCTTGATTTATACATTTAACTTTGTTTTAAACATTATATTTATAGAGTTTACTCCTTACGAAACGATTTTGAGTTAGAAGGCCCGGTACGAAAAGTTTATGAGTAGTAAAATCAATTGGATAGGCGTTACGCTCCACCGTTTCAAGTGTGGCCTTACCATTTATTTATTAATTAACTATATGAATCATTGCCAATCTACTCAATGTGCGGTGAGTGAACGCAACAAAGCGTATCGAAAATATATCTGCGTCTCTTTCTTCGATGTGTACCTACTTCCCTAATTTCTCCGATGATAGGATTGGTTGATGTACCTACTTGCATTCAATCTGAATAAAGTATCTCTGTTTCAAAAACTTTGTCTTTTTCTATGACGTTAACAGGGGAGTACCCAGCTTTTGGTCCAGAAGGGGCAAATTAGAAATTTCTTAAACCGGGTCCCTCGTACTTGTTTTGCCCTCCTGGATAAGCCAGTGCTTACGGCGTAAAAAAAAGACAAGTATATGTTTGCGCCTTAATAGTTCGACTGCGATTTTATTTCTATGCTCAGTATAGAATAAAAGTATATGGGCCTTACGCTCGTCCGCTTCAAAAGAGGCAAACATATATGTATCCGTAGGATTTAACGTGCGAAAGAATGAGATGGAATACAAAAGACAGACCTATTATATATCTGTAGGATTTAACGTGCGAAAGAATGAGATGGAATACAAAAGACAGACCTATATTCCCCCAACGTGGGGCTCGAACCCACAACCCTGATATTGACAGTCGTATGCGCTACCGATTGATCTACCTGAGGTTGGGTTCTTCATCATTTATATGAGTATATCTAGTTAGTGCATTTTACATGAATAGAAGCTTATTTTTGAGATACTTTTTGCAACATTTTTCATTAAAGCTCCGTTCCTAATGGTCGTAGCGTAATATTACATAGCCTATAGCCTTCCTCGGTAAATGGGCTATCCAACAAAAAAAATTTATTTAATTTGAACCAGTAGTTCCTGAGATTAGCGCGTTCAAACAAACAAACAAACAAACAAACTCTTCAGCTTTATATATTAGTATAGATATAGATAATATAATAATAACAAAAAAAAAATACTAATTTAAGAATCTTTTTTATACTTGATTATATAAAGTAACTGTTGATATTGTTGATAATGTGTTCTTGTATCCAACAGTTTAAAAAAATAATTTCTTCAAATCGAACCAGGCACTAACAATGGATTTCCGCTATCAAAACATCTTTACCGACCAATTGAAAATACTAATTTGAACAATATCTATCAAAATTTAACCACACGTAAAATACAAAACGATAATTTTAAATCCAACAAAAAGGATAAATAGATTCCGTCAACAAATATTTCTTATACGATCATGTTATCTCAAAATTTTAACCTGTGCACAAACAAAAGAATAAAATAAGCCGCGACCAGCGATTTTAACTTGTTTTATAACAAAAGAAGATCGCGTGATGGTGGTTACAGCACTGGAGATTCTTCAACGGAGCTCAGGCAGACGCAGAGGTTAATATACCTGATTATATCTACTCGTCTAATTACCGTTACCATTGTTACGATTCCTCTGTAATATTTTACTTCTAAAACTATTGTTAAAAATTACACAGGAGCTAAAATGATTTTACTAAACCCAATTATTTTTATTTTCTGTAGGTAATTGGCTACTATTTTCTTAAACTTTCAATTTAAATAAAAATTGGCCAGTATGAAAATAGTTGAGGTAGCTGGAATCGTTGAGCGTGAATGCTTTTATTGGCTGAGTGGGGACAACCGCAGCGTGAGCTGTGGACAAAATCAGCAATAAATCATGCAGCGGTTATATAGAATATGATTTCATATGGCCGCCAGATGTCGTTTTCGTTGCGCCCCCTGCCATATTGTTTATTAAGAAGCTTCGCGGTTTAAAACAATAACAACAAGGCAGTTCAATCTCGCTCTATTGCCCGCTAACGGCGCTCGTAGTCTTCGTGGAATTAAGCGTCAATATTTTTTTTTACTTTTTTTTTCAAATGATAATTATACTCAATATCCAAATCTTCTTAGTTTCCGGGCTTGTATGCCGTGGTCCAATGGTATTTCTACCTGAAATACCAATGGACCACGGAAAGCCCGGAAACCAAGAAGATTGGGATCAACACCGGCCGTGAAAGCCTACATACTTGGATGTACTCAATATGTTTTCTTCGGTGCAACAACTTGACCTAATCACGGATGTATTATCAATTCTGATTTTGGGGGGGCAAATTAGAAAATTGAAAAAACAATATTTTTCAAGTTTCTCAAGGGAAAGAGCTCGTTATGAGAAATACAATTATATATATTTTTTTTATAATTTTAAAAATGCATAGTTTCATTGAAAATGTACGAAAATCGAGCATCTTTCTCCCCCTTATCTCCGAAACTACTAAACCCAAAATTTTGAAAAAAAAACAGAAAATAGAAGGCCTCACTCATAGTGTACAGGAAAATTTAAGCGAAAACCCTAAGTGTAGAAGTTTTCACGAAAAACGGAACGCAACCCTCTCCACGCGAGTTCACAATTGACCAGTTTTGTATTTTTTTTTTTCAAATCAGTCCAGTAGTTTCTAAGATCAATAAATAACCCAATTTTACCGCTTATCGATGACCCCTCCCCACCTATCACGTGACTATGATCTGTAATCTGCCCATTCTACTATCGGGTCTTATAAATAAATACAACTCATCGAATTTGTAGCTTTAATGCAACTCTTTTATAAAAATAATTCAGATATAAATTAAATATTTCTTTCAATTCGCTAGATATAAATAGCAGTATGTTTTTAATCCTAACAAAACATTTTTAAACCTTGATTATTTTTGATGATATGATAGCAAATTGAATTTTATTATTTATTATCTAAATATTATATTTTTAACATTGTGATGTTCACTTTGATATTGTATAGAATATAGATTATTGATTAATCATTTTATTTGAAGATTGTATAGTCCTAAATCAACATTACAAACTCTTTTTGTGCCTGTATCAATGCTATTTTGTATTTATTGAATTAAATCAGTATTTTCGTTTAGGTAATAACTGCACTCGAGTCTGTCTTTTAGCTTCACATATCATAATATATTATTCTGAAACCATTTTCAATACCATTTTTTAGAGAAGCTGTCAATATTAAAATAAAAAAAAAAAACTTAAACAGAAGACATTTCTAAGTCTTAAGGTCACCAACGAGATAGGGTTACTTGAACCAAGTACAATTATTATTTTTTCTCAACTCATGCGCGTTATTCATGTTTTATCATGCCTAAAAACCGAACCCTAAATAGCCATTTACCGACTGGTGACAATTACTTGTCATAACTCAATGAAGATTCCTACTAGCTCGGCCATTGTGGAGTAATGAAAATAAACGTAACTATTTTCTGAGTCGTAACGAAATAGTAGGTAACAACAACTCCGTCGTTACCCATTGAGACTAAAATTGAGAGTCCGAATGTTTTCGACATGGAGTTTATTCATAACCGGCTAACCTCAAACCAAAACATTGAATCGTGCTGTTTGGTGCTGTTAGTATTGACAGTTTTTTTTATAAAGAAATAAATAGATATTTACAACATCTCATTATAATTAAAACATGAATAACGCGCAATTGTTGAATAAAATTATGGGCGCAACTTGTAGGCTAAGTCATGACCTGTCAGCGCGATGAATGACTTAGACTACTAGTTACGCCAATAACTATTAATTTATTCTTTCTTGATAATAAAACGAAAAAATACCTTTTCTGGATCTCGGATAAGAATTTTAAAACTGGGGGTTTTTAATAGAGGAGCTATGGAAGGGCAAGAACACTGCTACACACTTGACTATTTTCAAGGAGTGTAATATTTATTCCAGCACAAAGAGATGGAACATCAATTTGTACGCGACTAAAATAAAAAAAATATCATAAAATTATTCGAGTTTTGTATATATTAGAAATCGTGTCCATCGAGACAATTATTAATAAGAATCGCAGGATTGTGGACAAAAAGTTCTTTATTCAGTGTACGACGTTTCGTCTATAAATTTAGACTTTTTCAAGTACAATTAATGTGAAAATTTAAAACAATAATTATGAAAATAAACATTAATTACTAACCATAGCAATTAACAAAAGTTAAGGTACATAAGACAAAAACATGGCAACAAGTTTATGTATACATTTTAAACAATAAAAATAAATAAAATAAATAAAAAAATAAAAATACGAAAGTTAGTTCAATTTCATTACATAGTTATACTGACTACTTAAATTTTTGAGTATCTGTTCTGTAATTAATAGAATTGTTTTTTCTAATAAAACACATTTCACTGATATTGCGTTTCTTCCAATTTGACTCTTTATCTAATATTTGAACTTCATCAAATAGAAATTTATGTCCAGTGTCGAAATTATGAGATGACAACGCAGGCTTATTATATTGCATGAAATATTTTAAGTTGTCTAAAAATTTGTTTGACATTGCCTATTCACGTTAATTGATAATTCCCAGTATTGTAGGTTTGCCACTACTACTTTTGAAGCAATTTCTTTTATTCGTATTTTAATATTGGTCAAGTGGCACGCGCTTCCAAGACGGCGGCGCCTCAGGGCTCCACAAAAAACACCCGAACATCAACAACAGACACCCGTGCTCGGTGGTTGTTGTGGTGGGGTTAATGCAGCCCCTTCGGACATCCTTATATATATATAAAATCAGAAGCACTGTAAAGTGGCATATTAGATCAGAATCCAAGTTCAGTGAATGATCGTCTCTCACTTTTTTTTTGGAAAAAATGACAACTTTTAAAGTTTGTCCTTACTTATTTCTAAGTGATAAATCTTTTATATCAGATATTGATTCCGAAGACGCGTTACATAAAATGTATTTTGAAAATTTAAATCGAATTAATTCGCCGCTTAATTTGAAAACTGGTTCGACTGAAGATTTAAGTAAAAATTATACTGATTTGTATTCCGTATCGGAATCAACACCGAGTGACAAAATTTCGGATCTCAGAAATGTTCGAATAAAATTTGACACTTCTGAAGACGGAAGTGACCATTTTGTATCCACGGACGGATCAGAATCGACTGTTAGTTTTGCAAGTAATTCCAGTGGTACTACGAGTGAACTATTAATGTCTAAAGACAATAAAAACTTTTTTGAAAATTGTGATATTAAAAAACTGAAGACTCAACCAACTTCGGTGATTGCTCGGAAGCGCAGGCTCGCCGCTAATGCAAGAGAACGTAGAAGAATGAAAAATTTAAATGAAGCGTTTGATAGATTGAGGAAATATTTGCCAGCTTTAGGTAATGATAAACAATTGTCTAAATATGAAACTCTGCAAATGGCACAAACTTATATTACGACTTTGTATGAGCTACTGGACTAAACGCTAAAGTTTTGGGTTACTAAAATAGCGGTATTGTAAAATAACGGCCGTAATATGACGGTGAAAAACAAATGTGTACAAAAGTAATTTGATTTGGTTTATTCGGTAGCTGCGCTACCATCGTAACGTAAAAAAGCGACATCCATTTATTTCATGTTGTTACGTTATTCACCGTCATATAACGGGCGCTATCTTACGATATAACTATCTTAGGAAACCAATAACATCAGTTATCGAACGTCTATAATCAACTATCTCTTTCTCAAGTGGACAAAGTTCACATAAATTAATTATGAAGATGTGTGTCCCGCTTTAATGTTTATTAACATTGTGTTTGATTAATTTTATTTAAATGACAATTAAAAAAGATAAAATAGTTTTTTTTAATAATCTTGTAACGAAATGAATATTTTTTTTGAAATACTATTTGATTGTTGAGTCGTTTATCAATAAATTCAGTAGCTTACAAAATTCAGATCTAAATAATGGACAATAAATGTCTAAATTTTAACATAAATTTTGTAAATCAAAGTGGGAAGTTTTAAAAAGTGTTTAAACAGTTTTGTAGAACCCTCAGACGATTAACGTTTAGTGTCGATATTGGTATTGCGTAACTATTTTAATTTTAGTGCTTTAGTATCTATCGTCTGATGACAAAAAAAATTGGTTGTCTAAGGGCTTCTTTAGTTAAAAAAGTCCTCCATGTTATTATATCGACTAAGTCATTTTTATTATAAGGTTTTGAAATATTTTTTAGGAATAGGTAATACCAACATTTAAAAATTAACATAGGTTTTTTCCAACATTTGTAAATATTATTATTTAATTTTAAAAAAGTAGCATTTATCCGTATAGATGTAATTTCTTTTTTTATTATAATGTTTTTATATTCTAATTTTTTTGTATTTTTCTGTGATATAATTATAAACAATTTAAATAATATTTTCTTACTTATTTTAGAAATAGTGCTAATTTTCCGATGGCGTAAGCTATTAAAAAATATACTTACTCCAAATTTATTTGTGTTTATTTCATTTATTGTTATTTTTTCAAGACCCATTTAAAAAATACGACTTTCCATGAAGTTCGAAATCTCTCAAAACTTTTTATGTTCATAGAAAAAGACAAGCTGAATTCAACGAAAACAAGCACACTTGTGTACCTCTTCTTCATTTAAATTTTAACAAAATTAAAAGTTAAAAAATCTTTGAGTTCACTCATGACTTCTAATGTTAAGACAATTTTTTGATATTGTTTATATTAATCCATATTTAATTGCATTATATAAGTTGTTTTTTAAATTTCCAATATTTTTTGTTTTCATAATTTTCGTAAAAAAAATTCGAGACGACGCGACAGTTGGCGACCTTTTCCGAATACAAGATAAAACGTTAACATTTAAGGAGGTTGAGCCGTTCTACGAAGATAATGAAAAAAATCTGAAATAAAGTTTTCTTAATAGATTTTTTTATGACAAAATTTTCTGTAAAAAATCCAAAATCATTAGGAGATTTATAAAGTTAAAAATTAAAAAAAACTTTTACAGGTAAGTCTTATGGAAAATATGTCAACCTAGCATGCAAACTGTTCATTCTAATTTTTTGCAAATAACCAAATAATGTCAGCAGTTCCGAAAACTAACTATGTAAAGCATCGATGTCTTACGCATATTTTAATATTTTTTCCAATTTAATTAGGAGACTTAATCAATAAAAAAAATCATTAAACCTTAGCACTTTTCGATTATGGACTTTTATTCTTGACAGTTTTATCAATTTTAACTGAATTTCCAATTTTTCAATGATTTAATTTTAATTTTTATTACTTCTAATTTTTTTTTTAATTATTTACTGCAAAAAATATGCAAAGTTTAGATATTTACATAAATTTATTTTTTTAACCTAGCTCTGTACAAAAAATTCAAAAGTTAGAAATAATATAAAAAAAAAATTATTTATTTATGCCTTTATGACAATAATTTATTGGTATCTTTGTAAAAATTTATTATGGAAAAGTTCCCATTTAGAATTCGACTTACTTTTGATTGGAACTGTGGATCAATCTCCTTAAGTAGATTTATTTTTGTGGTTTCCATTCTGGGTTGATAACTTTATCTTTAATAATTTGTTTATAATTCATAGCAGAATATCTCGGTGTCCTTTTTCGATCTGGATCATTGAAATCAACTTGAAATAATCCAAACTTTGAGCTAAAATTTTGTTTAAATATAATTATTAAACTAACCGGTTCTAAAAACGTGTTAATTACCCATAAAAACGGGTATTGTAATATTAAAAAAATTATGATAATTAATTCAGTAAAATAAATTTTCTCAGATATTTTTTTCGACATCAAATATGATATATATTTAATATTGCAAATATATTTAAAATGAAACACCTGTATATAATATACTGACGATATGAACTTACCAATAACCACCGTACCATTCAAAACTATCAAGAAAACTCCAGGCACAATAACCTTTGACATTGACTCCATCCTCATGTATGGCTTCCAAAATTGCAGTTAAATATTTCTAGAATTTTAAAATAACAATTAAAAGTAATAAGGTTTATCAACATTTTGTGTTTACAGTTTTATACGTTTTAAGTCTATTTAAATTATTAAAATACTGAACTTACATTAAAGAAACTAATTCTGTCCCAATCTTCGATGCCATTTTGAGGATACCCATTCTCGGTAATAATTATATCCACATTTTCATAATGGTCTTTGATCCACTTTAACAATTTCCTGCATCCCCACGGTACCACTTTCAACCAATCAGCTCCAGTCGACGGCCAAGACGGATCAAACCAAGTATAGACACCAATGTCAGCCCAATAATTGGGTTGATCGGTGATCATGGCATCACCATCTGGTCCAGCAGAATCGACCATACTTGATGTATAAACATTCAGTCCCATGAAATCGTATGTACCTCTTATTGATTTAATTTCTTCAGGAGTAAATTCTGGTAAACGTGATTTTGGAAAATGTTGCTGATTTGAAATGCGTGCTACTCGATCTTTCATTACTTTTGGATAGTCGCCTTCTTTTGAAAAGATTGGGTTTGTGAACCAACCGAACTGAAAACATACAAGTTTGACGATAAACATTCACAGTTTATCAAAGTCCTATATTAATGGTGATGCGATATTCCAATAACATCAGTTAATAGAACGTCATTAGAAGATCAAAACGTTTTACAGTGTTTCTGGATACTTTCTGAGATTTTACGGATCAATCTGAACAATTACATACATTGAACATCATTTTTCTGTCAGCTGCTGTCACATCAGATGGATTGCTCCAATTCTTTGGTTCAAACCAGTCCGTATCGACCGAAATACTAATCTTACCATTCTGTGAATCAAACATGCCATGATAAATGTGATAAGCTTTAGCGTGGGCTCTGATCAGCGTATGTGCACACAGATATCCGCCAACACCTGGCATATTCATGGCCGGGGCGTCAGCGGTACCACCATAACCAAATTCACAAATTGCTTTGGGTTCATTAAATGTTAACCAATATTTGACACGGTCGCCAAAAGTTTCGAAGCATAATCTAGCATAATCTGCAAAGTAGTCAGCTAATTTTGGATTCAGCCATCCGCCGAGATTTTGTAATGGTTGAGGTAAATCCCAATGGTAGAGTGTAACCATAGGTTGGATATTACTTTTAATTAAACCATCTATTAATTCGTTATAATATCGAACTCCGTCTGGATTGACTTTGTCCTTTAAGCCGGTCGGTAACATTCGTGACCACGATATCGAGAATCGATACATTTTAACGCCCAGATCTTTCAGAAGTTCGATGTCCTTGACGGCGTGATGGTAAGCATCTGATGATATGTCACCGTTTCCTTGACCACATATTCGTTCTGGATGCTCATGAGTTAAATTATCCCAGATATTTGGTCCTTTTCCTGTAAATCATTTTCATTCCAATGTACCTAAGTTTAATTAAATGGGTTGCAAAATTTCGAGAGGATTTAGATTTGTTAATTTGCTCAGTTGTCAAATTCTTCACGCATGAATTGCATACTTTCATCGAAATTTCGTCTCTTTGTATATTAATAGTGATAAAATGAAAATACTAGCCGGTTTACAGATTTCTTTATTTTATCTATGAAACATTCTTGAATGTTCGACTGGGTTTGCAATTGATATTCAATTTGATAGTTCATGATTTTCTGTTCAAGAACTGACGCAAAGCTTCAGTATAATTAACTACGAATTGATTTACTCGCTGCAATAACGAATTATTTATACATAATTTATGTACGCAACAGGAAAAACCTGTTTGTTAGAGCATCTCAAATAAATAATAAATGTTAGATTACATGTTAGATTACACTGTGTCAATTACCTCCGGCATTCCATCCACCTTCAATTTGGTAGGCAGCACTTGATATTCCGAATATAAAATCATCCGGAAATCTGTAATTGACTTTATTTGCATCTTTACAGCTGTAAAAAATTATATATCTTAAAATTGTATCTATATTTTAGTTTTTTTTTTTAATTAAGAACCCTATATATGTACAATAGGGTATATGCACAATTTTTGAAAATATTTTAAATCAATTATTTTCATACTAAAAGTTATCAAACACATGAAATCATTCATGAAAATATTCTTATTGAATTAAAAAATAAATATTCTTTTTGGGCAAGCTATTTTGATTATTCAAACGCGCCATTTTTGCGCGGGAGATATATGACGTCATATAACATGTCAACAATTTTGTTTAAATAAATTTGTATTGAAATAGAGGCAATAATTCTCTGGCAATCATATGTTTACGTGGTTTTTGACGTCACACTACGGTCGAATCAATAGCATTGCGTTTCGATATTTTATGTTTCGCGCGTATTTATTGCATTTTTGTTGAATTAATATTTATTATTTAGCAAAAATTTAAAAATAAAAAACTATTTAGAGTTTAATCAATTGCAATAAAGATTACAAAAAATAACACTAAACTAAATATAAGTTACATGCATATACTCTATTGTTTCATATTTACAGCTTATTATTTTTACAGTCGATATATGCATTTATACAACCAACAAAATTATTTTGGTTGCTGCATGATTCCTCAAGAACGGAATCGAAAAAGGGGTTCCAAATTTATCAAAAAAAAAAGAAGATAGTGGGTTTCAATTTTTCTAACCTAACTCGAACTAATAGCGTTTACACAGTTCAGAATGGGACTAATAGCATTCCCAGACATTGTTAACGTTCTTATCGTGTTTTTCGGGATATTACTTGAAATGCGGAGTTCATTTCTGACGTGTAAATGCCTACTCGCTCGTTAAAGTGCAATGAGGAGGTCGGCAATTTTGAAGTTCTTTTTAACTGTCATAGTTTATGTTGTTATAACTTACCAAACTAATGTTAATAGTAGCGTTAAAGACCACAAATAATTTGTTTGCTTTGTCATCACACTTGACCGTTTAGTTACAAGGCCGCGGCAATACTGCGTCTGTCCGTAAACTCCGTTCAGAATGACCGGTAAAAACTTTAAGCATGGAGTATCTGTTAATGTTATTATACCATAAAATGAAAGAAAGATACTGCATGAAATCTACAGGGTGCTGAACTGGTTATATTAGATGTATTTTTAAAATGAAAGTGTTATATAATGTTACGGTCAATGTTCGGAATGTCGACAATGCCCGGGCAATGTCGGCATTGACCGGTCAATGTCGACAATGCCCGAGCTACATCGGGCAATGTCCGAAATCGAACAAGGTTCAAAAAATAGATTTTTTATAAACATGAACCGCTGACATTTGATTGTATCTTTATCATGATAAGTTATATCATTAACTCTTTATGGAATTTTTATCACTGATATCAACTAATGGAGAATATATTTTTCACCTTTCTATTACAATATTATTGATGATTAAAGCCACGTATAATTTATTTCCACCCATTTTATTTATTTTAATGAATAAACAAAAAGGCATTACTAATATAAATAATTATATTTTTTATATGATATGAGCAAAAAACAATATATCTCAATGTCCGGTTTCGCACATTGCCCGATGTTGCTCGGGCATTGTCGACATTGTCCGGATTCCGGACATTGACCGTAACATATATGTTAGGGAACCAATCGATGTCTAAACGTATATACGATCTGAATTATTTTTTCAAAATCAGTTTAAGTAGCCGTTTTTTTTTTTCTTAAACAAAAAATAAGAATTTTAGATTTTTTTGAAAACGATTCCTCGGACCTCGAGTCTAATTTGTGAATTACATATTTAAAATTCAATTTTGAAAATACTGGGATCTTGCTCGTGTGGACCTCAAGGGTCGGACTTATAGATTTTTAATTGATAACCCGTCTCACATCTTGTGTTTTTTTAACACAAGACTTCCAGGACCAATGTTTCATTTAGTAAGTACTAAGCTAAAATTGTGTACAATAATGATTACAAAACATTAGACAGATGTTGTTTATCATAGTCGCTCCACAACAGAGGTAATTTTATAAATATTAATATAAGTTCACCGTACGTCAATATTAAATTATTATTATAATTATTATCTATACTTTTGATTAGTTTTAAAAAGTTAATATCGCGGTTTTCCTTATCACAAAAAAATATTGCAATGGAATTTTATGTTTTATTACGTAACCGATAAATTTAAATGTTATATGTATCTATATTAAATGTAAAACCGAGCGGGGTTGGGAAGCGGTGAGAGCACTAAACTCGCATTCGGGAGGTACCGGGTTCGAATCACGACAGGGGCAGATGTGGTTGGGACTTTTTTCTGCTGCCTCTCGCCGAGAAACGGCAATTCCTGTACCGGCCATCTTGTTGAGGTTTTCCATGGTTTCCTTCTATAATTCCAGATAAATATCGAGATGGTTCCTTATTCAAGGCCATGGCCGAGTACCTGTCAAACTCCTAGGCTAAAATTTTGTCTACCATATCCTAATGTCCTAAAATTCCTTAATTCGCCCATTGCTATTAAGTTGAAGTTGAAAAATGTAGAAAATAACGGTAAGTGTGATAGGTGGAAAATAGTAATGGTGTGAATGGCGTCTGTTATGATGTAAAGTCGAGAAACGGACGTTAAACACATTATTATTATTAAATTATTATTATTAAACAAATATTGGTACTGGAAGTTAGATAAAAATCGATGCGCAGTTTTTCAATTAACCCGGACCAAACTGATAAATAGAAAGAAATTCTGAGAAAGGTTAAATCAATCTAGATACTGTATATTTATGTTAAAATTTCGTTGAAAACGTACAATAAGTGCATACTAAGCTGCGATTTCATGTAGTTTTATTCATTAATATAAATATTTACAATTTATTATTAAAATTAACATAAATAATATAATTTTGTATTGTTAACAAGAAAAAATAAACAAGAGGCACTAACTAAGATCAACTTTAGTGGTTCTTGTTTTTATTATTTCTTTATAGTATGACGCTGATTTCTTTGGAGTGCGTGCTCTGTTGACATCGGTGAAATTTACGTAATATAATCCAAAACGTTCCCTGAAACAATAAAATAAAATAATATATCCTTGGGTTATGTCATATTATACTTAATACTCCTATATTGCTAGTTCCCGTAAGTGGAATTGTTACTGTAAGAATAATAAACCAAATAATCGATATTTATCATTTGTCGACTACCTTTCGGGGCCGGTACCTGCGCCAACTCAGTTATAAGAGGCACTATAGACGGAGGTCCTATAATCGCTACCTCACTGTATTTTAAAAACAAATCGTTTTCTTTCAACAGTGTATTGTGTATAATAATATTGCATCAACAAAGATTTTTGTGGTATAATGTACTAATATTATTTCAGTGAAGCTTGTTATACCACAAAAAGTGAAATTTGCTCATATTTTTTATTAAAAATTATTTTGAAAAATTCAACTTGGAACATGACAGTCATGTATGGTCCATGTCGATTGTTTCAGGTCAAAATTGGAGTAAGTAAATAAATCAACATACGTATATCCATAAAGCCATTCAAAATTGTCCAAAAGGCTCCAGGCAGTGTAACCTTTAACTTTAACACCATCTTCGTTCATTGCAATCAGTACGTTATCTAGATAATCCTGTAAATGATTCAATCTAATATATTATAAAATCACAATACTATGTAAATTGACTACATTAATGGAACTAAAGTTGACTTTTTACTGAAGTAGGTTTAATTGGGCGAGAAGTGGCATTATATTGTTAGAAAACACAGTTAAGACCACATTTAAATATCAAAATTCATTATGTTGTCAGCAGTGTTTTTAAAATCAATGAAAAATGTTGCGTCTTCAAAAAGTTCTCGTCTATAAATACATACTAGTGATGTGCCGGATATCCGTTTCCGTATCCGCTGATATCCGAGGGAGAAGAAAGATCCGTATCCGTTAGTTTTTGGCGGATCTTTTACGGATCTATTACCTTATTAATTTTCAATTCATAGATGAAATTTTATATACCTATATAGGATATTAGGTAATAATGAAAAACTGTTAAATTCCATTCAGCTAATTTTTTAAAATCGTATTTGCAAACATTTATCGTAGTGAGTACCATACTAATAGTACATAACTCAAAGGTACTAAATCTTTATAATGAGATATTGCACATCGATCTTTGGAAAGAGACAATCTGTTATGAGAGTTAACTCTTAAAGAGGTCAATAACTATTTTCCATAACAGACAGTCTCTTTCCAAAGGACGATGTGCAATATTTACCGCCGCGTACTCTAAGAAAATTAAGATCCGTATCCGTATTCGCGGAACTTGAGACCAAATATCCGTATTCAGATCCGTATCCGCGGATATACATTTTTAACGATCTGGCACATCACTAATACTTACATTATAATATTGAATTCTGTCGTCATCAATAGATGTCAGGTTTGACGAGACTCCATTTTCCGTGATGAACATTTCCGGACTATCGTAATGTTCTTTGAGCCAAACCAACAATTTTCGCATTCCCCAAGGAACGACTTTAAGCCAAGTCGAATTTGAACTAGGCCAGCTTGGATCAACTGACAAGACAACCTGGGCATCATTAAATGAACTGACTGGCAGTTTGGTTACGTCAGCTTTCGAAGGTTCAACCAAATTAGTCGTATAGGCATTTATACTTAGAAAATCGTACGTCCCTCGGATATATTCAACTTCTTCTTTAGTAAACTTTGGTAAACGTGATTTTGGAAAATTTTGTGCTTTACTAATTCGATCAACTTCTCTTCTCATTACTTCTGGGAAATCCCCGGTTTTACTATAGACCGCATTTCCAAACAATCCAATCTAAAAATATACTTTTTTTTTAATTTATAGGTTTGTATTTAACAAATTTTGTAGGGATGTGTCCACATGACTCTTTATTGGGAGCTGGCTCAGTGAGCTCCGCTCACAAAAAAGAGTCGCTCAGAGGGAGTCGTTCAAAGGAGCGACGCTAGACAGTACGCATTACACAAGAGTGCAGACTGCAGAGGTGTGAACTGTCATCATGCATGCTCAGGAGTCACTTAGCATTGCACAGCACAATACACACACTCAGCTCTGAGCTCATTTTCATATGATTCTGATCTTATATTATTCGCATTTCGGATAAACTATAAAGTTAAATAATGTTTATTGTTACAATATTATATCTTCGTCAACGACGTCAATGTGAATGGTTTAAGTCACTGTAAACAGTGTGTCTTTCAACATTAAACGTCTCAGCAAAGATAACTCCGTACGTGCAAAGTTCACTAGTGTCTCTGTGCCCTGTGCTGTGTGTGCTCTGCAAATGTGCGAATGCAACAATACAGAATAGATCAGTACAGGGCAATGGCGCTCGGAGTGAGTCATTCACAAAAAAAGAGCGACTCGCTCCGCTTCGAGATAGGTGTCGTTCATTATGAACGACTCGCTCAGGAGCGACACATCACTAATATTTTGATTAATGTTTTGGTGACTTACGGAAAACTGCATCATACGTTCGGCTGCTTCTACATCAGCTGGATTACTAGCGTTCTTTGGCGCATAATAAATGGTGTCTATTACATAGCTCACAGATCCTTAATAAAGCAAAAATATTAGATTAATTAACATTTTGAGTCACCGTGTACAAATTTTTGATATAGCAGGACGTTGTTATAAGCAAATTCCTAAAGTTTTATAGTGGGTTAAAATTAATTCGTGACTCGAATATATTAGAAGTTAGTTGTATATTTTGTGCGCATGCGTACTTACCATTTTGAGATTTTTTGAACTGGTCATTATATAGATGATACGCTCTGGCGTGAGCTTTTAAAATCGTATGAGCACACAAATAGTCACCAATTCCTGACGTGTTATAATCCGGCGCCATTCCTCCGGCGTAACCGCTACAAGGCTGTTTGGGTTCGTTGAAAGTTGCCCAATATTTGACTTTTTTACCGAATTGTTCGAACGCTACCCGAGCATAGTCTTCAAAATATTCAGCCAACAACGGATTAGGCCACCCACCGATTTCTTGGAGTGGTTGAGGCAAGTCCCAGTGGTACAGCGTTACCATGGCATCGATTTTATTAGCCGCTAGTTCATCCAACAACTCATTGTAATATCTCACTGCATCTGGATTTACAAAGTTACTGTAACCTAAAATGGATACATTTCATTATTAACTCAGTCATTATTACCTCAGTCATGTGTTACACTAGAAATACAGGTTAGATATTCGTTTAGTGCCCGTCTTCTGAAAGGACAGGTACGTTACTTCGATGTAGTAAAGATACCATTCATACAATTATGATTATAGGACCGATATCCGGTACCATTGCGAAGTATATATAATAATAATAATGCGTTTAACGTCCGTTTCTCGACTTTATGTCATAACAGACGCCATTCGCACAATTACTATTTTCCATCTATCACACTTCCCGTTATTTTCTACAATTTTTAAACTTCAACTTAATTAATAGCAATGGGCGAATAGAGGAATTTTTTGGAAATTAGGATAAGGCAGGCAAACTTTGAGCATACAAGTTTAACAGGTAATCGGCCATGGCCTTGAATAAGGAACCATCTCGATATTTATCTGGAATTGTTGAGGGAAACCATGGAAAACCTCAACAAGATGGCATTGGGAAAACTCCCAGCCACATCTGTCCCCGCCGGGATTCGAACCCGGTACCTCCCGAATGCGAGTCTAGTGCTCTCACCGCTACTCCACCCCGCTCGGTCCATTGCGAAGTATATATATAAAATGCCAAAATTCTAAACTAAAAGAGACACGGACTTGCCAGCCCCGGATCTACGATTTTTTCGAACCGAAGCAGAAACTTGACAATGGTGCCTTCTCTCTCCAGCGTTAGAGATAAATTACTTTAAAAAACTCACAAATATATTATAATGGTTGGTATTTTTCGTGAACGGGAAACCACCAGAAAACCGTCAGAAAACAAGCGAATTGAGTAAATCGGAAAACGGACAGATTGGGTGTGGTTTTCAACCTTATTTTATTATGATTTTAGTGCCCTCTGAAACTGCCACTCGGGGATTTCGGCAAATGAACTTCATTCCAATATCTGAGAGATTTTTTACTTTCTTCCAAAATGGGAATTTGTGTAAATACAGATAGAGTTGTTGTATTACTATAGTTTTAAAGCTGGATGTAATACACTTCCAATTATTTATCAAAGTCCTTGTGGTATCTATATTTGGTAGATTATACAACGTAGAAACTAAGATCCTGAAAAAATGTTACCTGACGGAAGAAGTCTGGACCAAGATAATGAAAACCGGTAAAAGTTAACACCAAGGTCCTTTAACAATTTAACATCATCTTTGACATGATGGTAAGAATCACAGGCAACATCTCCGTTGCTTCCATCCTTTATTTTGTAGGAATAAAAATGGGTCATATGATCCCAAATGTTTTCTCCTTTACCTGAAACACTCTGATAGTAAGTTACCTATGCTACGAAGTAAATAAACTTAAAAGTAGGTGTTTCAGAAAACATAATGAACTTAGATTAGTAGAAGTTTTGTTCCAAAATATGTATTGAAGGAGATTTATTTGGTTGAGGAACAAGAGAAATAAGCCACAAGCGATACTTTAGTAAAGCTTATTTCTATTGTTCCTCAACCAAATAAATCTCCTTCAATAATGAACTTAAATAAAAATTAATTAATTTCTTTCAAGATTTAAAACATTAAAATAGAGACTATTATGTGACCTACCACTTACGTTCCATGCTCCTTCTATTTGAAAAGCAGCTGTGGCAACTCCGAATTGGAAATCAGGTGGAAATGTGTAATTGCTTTTATATGGTAAGGAATATGCTGTGCAAATGCTAAAAAAATATTTAATCGAAATAATTAAAGAAATGCAATATTATGGAGCGATTATTTAACCTCTGTTAGGTGTGTACAGCGCTCTTAAGTATCTGTCTCACTTTTTTTGTTAGAAAGTGACAAAAAATTAAGAGGACTGTGAATTATTAAGCGTACAGGATGATAGTACAATTATAATAGTTTGTCTACCTATTTACACAAATCATTATTCATTAAGCAAAAAAACAACTAATGAATAATTAAGCCAACTTGAAGAAAGTGGCTTTTATTGCATCCAGAAAAAGTTTCAAGCTGTCAGGATTATCGCGCGGATTAAAATTCGACTTCGCACGGATTTTCGTTACTGATCAGTTTTTTTTTTTAGTAGTTCTGAGTTGCGAGCAAGGTTGCGACAAAATATTAACGCAGAAAAATATAAATGAATTACCTACTTACCTTAGAAATAATACTGAGAGAATCACTGCAATATTAGAGTATCGCTCCATATTGACTTTTTATGATAACAATAAATAATAACAATAAACATGAATTTTATGTGATTTTATAGAATCTCGCCAAAGTTAGATTCTAATCTTTGTCATAACATATTTTTCTGCCAACATTATATACAGGATGCGTTATTACAATCCAGCCCCGGATCTACGATTTTTTCAAACCGGGGCAGAAACTTGATAATTCTCCAACGTTTGAGACAAATTACTAAAAAAAACTCACAAATATATAACGGTTGGCATTTTTAGTGAACGGGTCAATAAGAACCCTTTTTGTTATTTATAATGTTGGCGTACATTGGCATAAATTTGTAAGGGTGCCATCACATGGAACATAAAACCGTCAGAAAACAAGCAGATTGAGTAAATCGGAAAAAAGGACAGATTGGGTGTGGTTTTCAGCCATATTATATTATGATTTTGGCGTCCTCTAAAACTGCCACCCGCGGCGGTTGCCCCGGTTTGCCTCCCCCCTAGATCCAGGGGTGTTATAAGCTTTTATTAAACTTTATTTCTGTCTGTCCGCTACAAATCTTACAAATCTATTTTGACGAACTTTGATTAGGTTGAAATTGTGCTTAGACGCTTAGACACTTCTACAATTTTATTAGAATTAAGAAATCAATTAATTCAATCTCAAAAATATTGTTTTTCATTTTTATGACTTTTTTTGAATGATGTTCAATTAATTACAGACTGAGCAATTGGGTTTTAAGAAATCAAATTAACTGCCGGATTAGTGATATAACGTAGTTTTTTAGATCATACTGTTTTTAATTTCCGTAATCAATGTTGCCCTTTGTATAGTATGAAAACTGACTTATAAAAAATATAATATCATTTCGACCACATCACCACAGATGTAAGTACCTACGTTTTGATTGAAAAGATAAAAAAGACAATGCAACATATCAAATAAGAAAAAAAAAAACAAGCAAATACAATTATTCATAAGGTTTGTAAAAATTACGTCAAGATTATTTTATTAGAGATGTTCGAGAGCTGCTTATCACTGTGTCCGTATAGACTAAGAGCTAGTGGCATCAACACATATTTATAGCGATGTAGAAATAAAAATAAAACGTGTATGTTGATCTTAGTAGCTAGGTTATAAGTACAAAAGAGGATATTATGTAGAGCGTACTTCGTTTTTCTTGAGTAATAATTGATAGTATACGATTAGTGTTAAAACATCTTTGTAAAAGTTATTGTGATTAAAAAGAAATAAATGATTATCTAAAGCAGTGTTTTTCAATCTTTTTCATGGCGTGACCCCCTTAGTATGAAAAAATATTTTCTGACCACTACCCACCGCTGTTCCTAACCGATAGTGTATTCTATTATATTACAAATATCAAATCCGTGCGACCCACACTTTGAAAAACACTGATCTAAAGTTTTTATTATTGTTTTGCTAAAGCATCAATATGTTATCTCTTGTATTCCTGAATTCTGTACAGCATCCCGCTCACCTAGGACAAAACCGGACGCCCAGATAGCTGCAACGGCCATCAAAGTAGTGATGTGTCGCTTCTGAGCGAGTCGTTCATAATGAACGACTCCTTTTTCGGAGCGGAGCGAGTCGCTCTTTTTTTGTGAATGACTCACTCCGAGCGCCATTGCTCTGTGCTGAGCTGTTCTGTACTGTTGCATTTGTACATTTACAGAGCGCACACAGCACAGGCCACTAAGGCACCAGTAAATTTTGCACGTACGGAGTTATCTTTGTTGAAAAATTTAATGTTGAATGACACACTGTAAGTGTAATAGTACTAAGCTTAAAAGTGACTTAAACCATTCACATTGACGTCGTTGACAAAGATATAATATTGTCACAATAAACATTATTATTGTTCAGCTTTTATTATACTTTATAGTTTATCCGAAATAGCTGATTGTGCTGTGCAATGCTACGTGACTCCTCATCAGCATGCCTGATGACAATTCATACCTCTGCAGTCTGCACTCTTGTGTAGTGTGTACTGTCACACTGTGTAGGTAATGTCTAGTGTCGCTCCTTTAAACGTTTCCCTGTGAGTGACTCTTTTTAGTGAGCGGAGCGTACGGAGTCAGCTCCCAATAAAGAGTCATGTGGACACACATCACTACATCAAAGCAGAACTTTTATAGAATAAACTCTATATGACCTTTTTTACATTATCGACATGGCGTGCTTTTTATCCGGCATTCAATGCTATATAATGTCATTATATTGTAACAACAGAATATACCAGTAGCTAACGTAATTTAGTTACTTAATAAGTCTATTGTCTAAAAAAATATTCGGGAGAAAGTGCGACTGAAATGGCAATGCATAAATATATAATTACAGGTTCAATGTGAACCATAAAAATACTTCGCAATCGTCACTAACGCATATAGACCAGTCATATGTTACATTCGAAATTGCAATAATTGCGGTAAACTTGCTTTTTTGATATGTTGTTTGGATCCACCTAGATAGTGTTTTTCCAAATTTGCAGCCTTCTGAAATGTGAGCGCGCTCAGTTATTGCTGAAAAACCGCAATTTTTTCGGACTTTTTTTAGTTTTGTGCAAAAAAACCCACATAGGAAGGCTCTGACGAGGAAGGTCACTATTACTTTTTTTAAAGTAGACAAAATTCCCGACAGTTCGAACCCAAATTTAATGTTCTAAGTCTAATAGCACTCAAGATACAGGGTTCTCAATATTCGTAATTTTTTTCCAAAAAGTTGAAAAAGGGAAAGTGGCCAATTTTCGACCAAAATATCAGGTATAATTAGGTATCTATGGGAAAATTCATGAGAAATGAAGTTGTAGCAAATTTAATTAACTTAATTATTAGACTATAGGTTTGTCCGTAGACGTGATAGTTCGTTCGATGACGACCATAAACCAAACAAACCTAAAATTGAGTGTTAAGGGGAAGTTACAATAATATTACTAGAAGTTTTTTCTATGTGTTTATATTAAGTTACATGCTAATTTAAATTTACTACAAGTTAAAGAAAAAAGAAAATAAACAAAAATTATTATAAAAACTAATATTTAATTATATAATTTTACATATAACTAGGCTCACCAACAATCTTGGGCTTAGGTTAACCTACGCGTCTTCTTTGAGGGCCCAGGAGTATCAAAATCAACTTCGACGAGTGGGGAGATGTCGATGGGGAGGTTAATGCCCATTTGAAAAGCAGGAGAGACATCAAACTCTTTTTCAATTTCATCATTGGGGTAGTCTCCATCTTCTTCTACATCCTCTATTGGACACACCCCTTACAATATTTACAGAGTGTAGAGCACTTCATTCCAGCCTTCCTGCAAGAGCAAGACCCAGCACAACCTTTCTCGCACATGCAGGATAGGCTTTTCAGAAGTAGTTGAGGGGCTGGAAGCATGGATGTCGTGGTTGGCATCAAACCCGAGTCTGTTTGATGCCATCCCTAATCAGTAGGGTTCTTGTGCACCTTGATTTTGATACTCCTGGGCCCTCAAAGAAGACGCGTAGGTTAACCTAAGCCCAACAGTGTTGGTGAGCCTAGTTATATGTAAAATTATATAATGCCGGTCACACACGTAACTGCATACTTGTCAAGTATACATGCGCTTGAAGTTTGATCAAGTTTACATGATGGCCAGGACACACACGGCACAAGTTTGCTTGAAGCGGCGTCAGTTCTGCATCATTCTCCAACCAGAAGTGACGTGCAAAAGTAAAGTTATCGACTATGGCATCCACATATGATGAGGCTTTAGCAATAATTGGTTTGGTGTTGGCTACCGAAATGGTTCAGAAACGTAGAATAAACTGTACTGTTTGGAATGTCTTGATCAGAAAGGAAATGTAAGGAGTTAAAATACCATAATTTTGGTTTATAAACATCGTCAGTGCCTGATCCAGACCGAAGTCAATCATCAACTTTCTTTTTTTCTTTCCTGTAATTTGTTCTAATACTATTAATTTGTTTACAACTTGTTCGCGGTCTGTACTTGGATCGAATTCTTTTATTTTTTCTATTAATTTATTGTACGCGACATTTCTCTTATCTCTGTCATGATAGTGTTTATTTTTTATGTGCCATAAACAAGATTCGCTTCAGTATATATCAATAAATTCTTCAAACACTTCGCGAAATGTTCTACGAATATCAGTAGACATTTTGCACGAAACGCATGTAAAGTATACAGAAAAGGAGTAAGTCACAACAGACTATCAGCTATGAACGCCTGATTGTCACGTCACAATATCTGGCCGCTTGACAAGTCTTCAAGTATGCAGATTGAAAATTCGTTCGGCAGTCAAGTCAAAATATTTGAGTAAAATTATCATAGACACGGTCATGCAAACTTGATCAAACGTCAAGCGCATGTATACTTGACAAGTATGCAGTTACGTGTGTGACCGGCATAAGGTTTTTTAAATATTAGTTTTTATAATAATTTTTGTTTATTTTCTTTTTTCTTTAACTTGTAGTAAATTTAAATTAGCATGTAACTTAATATAAACACATAGAAAAAACTTCTAGTAATATTATTGTAACTTCCCCTTAACACTCAATTTTAGGTTTGTTTGGTTTATGGTCGTCATCGAACGAACTATCACGTCTACGGACAAACCTATAGTCTAATAATTAAGTTAATTAAATTTGCTACAACTTCATTTCTCATGAATTTTCCCATAGATACCTAATTATACCTGATATTTTGGTCGAAAATTGGCCACTTTCCCTTTTTCAACTTTTTGGAAAAAAATTACGAATATTGAGAACCCTGTATCTTGAGTGCTATTAGACCTAGAACATTAAATTTGGGTTCGAACTGTCGGGAATTTTGTCTACTTTAAAAAAAGTAATAGTGACCTTCCTCGTCAGAGCCTTCCTATGTGGGTTTTTTTGCACAAAACTAAAAAAAGTCCGAAAAAATTGCGGTTTTTCAGCAATAACTGAGCGCGCTCACATTTCAGAAGGCTGCAAATTTGGAAAAACACTATCTAGGTGGATCCAAACAACATATCAAAAAAGCAAGTTTACCACAATTATTGCAATTTAGGCGATTTTTTGTGTACGTTATGACTGGCCTAATACAATTTAATATGATTCTGATCTTATATTATTCGCATTTCGGATAAACTATAAAGTATAAAAACTCGGGTCGCAGTGCCAAACCCTGCCGACAATATAGTGTATTTGCTTACACTGGCAGTGTGGCTTTATTATGTGAACTTAACCCTTTTGGTTTTGGACAAAATAAAAATTTTAACTTAATACATCCCTTAAAATAATATTTTTTTTCTTAATTTTAATATTATTATCAATTTACCAAATTAAATTCACCCTGCACTAAGTAAATCCATATCTACAAATTAATGTTTTCATAAAATTTTTAAGTCCGGTCCTGTTGGGCCGATTTTAATAAAATTTTGGTAGCACATTTTAATCATTACTAAAGGGTTAAATTTCAATTTTGAAACGATTCGGAGAAATTTTTCGGTATTTTTTGGCCCAAAAATATTTTTCAACCCCTAAAACCCACCCTTAAAGTAGCCCGATTGGGCCCATTTTAAATAGGCTTCGTGCGGTGATGATTTTCAACATGTGGTCCAAATTTCATTCAAATCAATTAACTCCATCGAAAGTTATAGCCCGTACACATATATATATACGTATATATATATATATATATATATATACATATATAAATAGACTTTTCCAAAAATGGTGCCAAACTTCTTAGGAGGCTATGAAACGTCGAGAAATTTTGGTCCGACCCCTAGGTCCCGCCATCCGACCGACGCCAATAGTGTAAGTGCCTTATGGCAAATACACTAATAAGCTTTACCAGTGTTTCGCTAGTGGCCAACGTTTCGAAACATTTATTTTCATCTTCAGGGCCTCAAGCTTAACAATAATAATGTTTATTGTTACAATATTATATCTTTGTCAACGACGTCAATGTGAATGGTTTAAGTCACTGTAAGCTTAGTACTATTACATTTACAGTGTGTCATTCAACATTAAATGACTCAGCAAAGAAACTCCGTACGTGCAAAATCTGTGGAACGTGCTGTGTGCGCTCTGTAAATGTGCGAATGCAACAGTACAGAATAGCTCAGCGCAGAGAAATGGCGCTCGGAGTGAGTCATTCATAAAAAAAGAGCGACTCGCTCCGCTCCGAGAAGGGAGTCATTCATTATGAACGACTCGCTCAGGAGCGACACATCACTACTCTGACTGTATTTGCTTTATTTGTCTCAATTTCTTCAACACGTGCTTTTTCGAATATGGGTAAAAATAATTACCTACTGGTTTAATGGATATTCAAATCGATTTAAAGTTTTAGCAGATTTCGTCATTATAAACTAGTAATTGTTGCTTCATCTACAGCAAATAAGGACATAAGAATTAATTTTAAAAATGTAATTTAGTGTAATTTCGCTGTCTCAATTCTTTCTCCGTATGGATATTTACAATTAATTTTAAAACGAAAGACTTAACTGACCTCTATAATTAAAAGTTCATGTTTTCACAAACGTATTGTTCTTAAAAATCAGTTGTATTGACACATGAGAACATTAAAATGTAACATTCGCAAAAATTTCACTTTCATTATTTCGAACTATTATTTGAATGTCAGCTAAGTGATTTATGCGATTTATTGTTTTTTAAAAAGATTGTCAGACGTTTTTGCCAATTAAAACATTATATCACATTTTTTGTATGCGCTATTTGCAGATATAAGATATATTAATATTTATAATATAGAAATATTTCTACATTGTGCTTTGTCTTTTTACCTCCTCCTCATTACTCCGGAAGTCAGACACAAGCAACAATTAAAATTTTTAAACATAATATTTTATTACAATTCTTTAAAATGTGTATCAGTTATACACTCTTAAAAATCGCATTAGATAATAAGAAAACATAACTTTTTATTTTAGAAAAAGTCTTGTAATTGCGGGAAAAAGATTTGAATATCCCCACATACTAAAAACAAGTTTTAAAGATCGCGCTCACTTGTCAAGCATAAACCTGCACGACCTGCACAGCACAAACCAGCAAATTTTAGTACAGGTTTCATACTGTGCGCGACATTTTGCAGTTTTCAAGTAGACTAAATCGGGTAGACAGAAATTGCGGGCTGACTGACGTTTCTGGCTGCTGGTTGAAGGTACTGGTCTATAATGTGCGCTACTCCATTAAATAACGTGTGTACCTTCACGAACAGATTTTTTTGCTCATTGCTGTGCTGGTCATGCAGGTCCATGCTTGAAAATGAGCGCCTTCTTTTACATTTTAATAATATCACTCTTCATTAAGCCTTTGATATACACTCTACTAGTATACACATAAAAAATAGGAAAATCTTGAACTTCTTCTATTAACGGTGTATACCTATAAAATCAGCTTTAAGATGCTCAGAGAAAGGTTCTATGTATAACGTGGATGTGAACCACAAAATGTCTGTTTAATAATGTGCATTTGTTTTATAAACAATTTCCCATCACTAAAACTTGTTTTATTTTACCTTCAATTGTTTTAAAGTATTGTTGCATTAGTGCACTGTTGCCGTACAGCCAACTCGTGATAAATAATTACTGTTTTAACGTATATAAAGAAGTACCAACGTAAGAAAGCGAAAATAACAAAAAATTCTAATAAATCAACTCATAAATTATATACAAATATTAACTATTAGCAGACCAATTAATGAGAAACAATACAATCCATATATTTTGAGATGTCTTGTACCACGATACTGAGTTTTTTTTTAATGCCGCTAACTTGCAGGTTTAAGAAACGGCCGTCAACGTGAGAAATATGCAACCAAATAGATGCATTTAAAATGTTGATGCGGAAATTATAACAATGTCTATTAATAAATATCTATCCATTATATGATTCACAATTGAATGGCCAAATTAGTGAGTTCTTCAATTAGCACAAATAAAATCATCAGTCATCATCGGCGTTATTTATATTGGTTTCAAAATGCTTGCAAAATAAATTCAATTGGTAATTTGAGTTAATTAACTGACAACAAAATTAGATTTTAATTGATGTTTATTTAAGATTACTTTAAAAAGCGGCCGTAAGGTGTGTTGTATAATGTCTTTCCCTAGGGCCAGACTATGCTCCTCGCACTGCTCCTCGCTCTGCTCATCGCGTTGCCGCGATGTTTGCTCTAAGCGGCCACACACTGCCTACTCGAGCTACTCATCGCGACGCTCCGCACTTGGCTCTCGCCTTTCGACAATGGAAGTTAATACTGTGGCAGTGTGCGCACTATGTCTTTATACAGAAAAATGTATTTTAACTGTGCCGTCTATATACGTCTATTTTACTTTATGTTTTATAAAACGACGTATTCATAATTATGATACGTTTCAGGCTATCCATGGACATGACAAGGAATAATTCTAATGTTATTTTGCCGAAGTCTACACTGATGTTGTTTAATAAGAGCGCCGAATATAACGCCTTGAAAATGTTCAATAAATTGCCAGACAGTTCCAAAAAATTAAAAATTTCTAAATTTAAAAGAGTATTGAAGACTGCTCTTTTTAAACAATGTCTGTATAAGGTAGACGATTTTATGAATTGTAAACACGATTTATCTTTCTTTTGACAAATCCTATACATAATTGTATGTCTTTGGATAAATAAATTCTAAATTTTAATAGAATAGCAAATTTTATAAATGTTATAAAACGAAACGATATTATAATTATTAAACGTCCTAGTCGTCGTCCTCGCAAACGGAGATGGTGGATAACATCCATTGATAGTTTGAGCGCTTGATGCGTACTGCGTGGCGCGGGAGTATGTGGCCGGCTTATTCGTGCTCTATTGCCGGTCCTTTGACTCGCGCACAAAAAACCGACAATTGAGGGAGCACTGGGCATGACGAGCAGCATGATGTGCGGCATGGCGAGTAATGCGGCCACACTACGTTCCTGCCTCCTTTCCTCGCCACTTCCCATGCCACTCGTCGAGTGTGTGGCAGTAGCATTTGATTATAAGACGGGGAAAATTGAAGACAATAAATACACATGAAGAGAGAGAGAGAGATGGTAGATTATTGACGCTCGACAAGTGAGACCATTAAGTCTTAACAGAAAGAAAAGATTGTGACATTAATCTTATTGCATAATACAAATAATTCAAATTTCTAACTGTTTTCCGATTTTATTTGTTTTTCTCCCATATCTTGGATAACTGTCTTCCGTTGTCAGTTGTCTCTGAATAATTAATTAAAATTAATTAAAAAACATCCAGTGACTGTCGGGAGAAAAACAAATAAAATCGGAAAACAAATCAAATCGCTCCTGATTGGTCACTTTCATTAATTAATAATTAATTATCTATGCGTCTGATTAAAAAATGGCTAAGAACTTTTCGTCTCAGAATAATTTTCTCTTTCGATCCCTACGAGGAAGTGCGTGACTTCTGGGACACCCAGTATAAATTTGGGCTTTTAAAAATGCCCCAAGAAAGAAAATTTTTAAAAGTCCGTTATTTTGGAAACCAGTATATAAATAACTCGTTTACAAATAGAAGCATTTAAAATTACAAACTAGAAAATTTTCAAAAGAAAATTAATTTCTATTAGACCTTGCCTTCACCTAAAGTACATAAATTATTATTTCAATACAAAAATAAAAATTAAAAAAATATATGATTAGTTTGATTTTACGGATCATAAAATAGCAAATAATTGACATTTCTATGCGATGATTTAAACAGTTATGTAGGTACTTCATTTCAAAATTTTCAACCTATCTCTTAAATCAAAAAACATTATGAAATAATAATTGATTTGACATTTCAATTAATCCAAAAATTTAATAAACATTGTTACAAATAATTACTGATAATAAACATGATAAGTTTAAAATTGATGCTAACTTTCCATTCGTGAATTTGATTTTTTTTCTTTGAAAATACTAGAAATCATCAAATAAATTATCTACAAATCGTAATCTACTTTAATACAATAAATTTAATATAAATCATACTTCAATATATTACGACCATTAAAGACTGATCTGAGATCAATAAATACAGATAATAACTCGTCAATAGCCGATCCAACGGCAAGAATAATATTTCGTTACTTCCTGGATCGTGATGTGAAGCTAACAATTGATTTTTGACTTAATTCTGATCAACAAAAATTAATTAGAAACCCCTTATTAGCACATTAACAATTAGCAGTTACGTCATGATCTCACAAACAAGGCTTACTTACACTTTGACGAGACCTTCCGTTGTTTTTATGGTTCGTCTATTACAAGCTCTCTAGTTTAGTTCACATGTCCTTTTTTGATGAATTCCAGTTCTCCTTCACCTTCTAGCCCTGTTCTCACCTCTAACTTAAAATTAGGAATATTGATGGTAGAGACTTTTTTGTAGGGAATTTCTTGCTCTTTCAGAGTCTTTTTTGCGATTTCAAATATCTGCAACAGTTTTTAAGATATTCACAAAAAACCAAACCCTCCTTTTTTTCTTCTTTTAAAATGTTTATAACTTTTGCAGTTTTTGCGTCTCCCACTTCAATTTTTTCAAAAAGTTTCTAGGTGTCATTCCGAATCGAATAACACTTTAATCACAATTTTCGGTGAAGGAGGACTGGAATTCATCAAAATGAGACATGCGACCTAGACTATCAGTACCTACCCAATTAAAGTATCAATAGGATTTTCAGTATATTTTTGCGACCCGGTTCGGCTTCGCCCGAATTTGAAGATTGCTATCCTTTTTTCGCTGATTTACGTAGCAAAATTGGTCTCCAGGGAAAGCGCTTTAATTTTAACGCCGTAACCATCTATGACCATCCTGAAAGTCCATTCTAAATATTAGTGAAAACATTTATGAAATCGGATGAGTAGTTTCGGAGATTACCTACATTTACACAAATTTTACCTCTATATAATATTATAGTATAAATTATAAATTCAAAAAATGTTTCAGTACCCTAGATTACGATTTCAATAATGCAATATAATATAATATAATACCTACGCGCCATAGATCTAAAAGGTTCTGAAGCTAGTCACAAACAGCCTCGCAAAGGCACATTTTAGAGCCGTTGAAACTCCCACCACCTCCCAGCTACCTGCACGGAACGTCGGTGATTGGCCGTGATCGCTCGTTGCCTTTGTCACTTGTCGCTTTCCTGCTTTAAAGTACAGTCGAGTACGCTTTTGTCAAGTTGTTATTGCTATTTTAGTTTCGTTGAGTTGCGAGTTTGTAGTTTATCAACAGACTGTACAAAAGCCCGCATTCGCTTCTAGCTTCCGAGCCTTTTAGATTCGTGGCGCGTATTATAATTTCAGTGAAAATTGGTTTTCTTCTGTCTTATTGTTATTTATTTAGCATTCAACATTCTCACTTGTTTACTGTAAACCAATTTATATCACAATAATTACAGGTGCCTACGTTAAAAAAATTTCTCTTGACATATTATTGCGGAATTCTAATTCTTTACGGTAAATATTTTAAATTATATCTAGTTAAATGATGATGCAAAAACAATATTTTGCGGCATTGACATAAAGATATGTGAAGTATTAAGCAAGGTGTGTGTTATTTTAATTGAATTTTAATAAAATTCCCGCGAAACATGATTTACTGAAAATTGTAATTTTATTTGTTTTTATTAAATTGAAAAGTAAATTATTTCTCACATGTTTATTATGGTTATTTAATGAACATTTAGTCCTAATTTCCAGTTATAATTAATGTATATCTAATAACGGTTAGTAAATAACAATCATTATTTCTTAACATCAATAACTTCGTTTGGGAAACCACATTTTATAATAATAATTGTTTGGAAATACAATTTTGTAATAAATCGTTAAAATACCACAAAACATGGAATTCCAGCAATATATAAAACTAGCGGTCCCGCCCGGTTTCACCCGGGTGCAAAAGAACGAATGGGGAAGTAAGGGACATGAGTACGCACATTCATCTTAGTTTACCGAGATGAATGTTGTGTCCAAACTTCATAATGATCGGAGTTAGCGTTCAAAAGTTTTTGTCGTTAAAAAGCAGTATTTATACTTTTTTTAAGTAATAGATTTCTTTTAATATAATAAATATTTAATTGAAAACACTGTAGGAAAATTATTTTTATATAGGTATACCTACCTATATAGTTGTAACAGTTTTTAAATGAGCTATAGTAATTAGATTTATTTAATTTTAATTAGTCGTAATAAAATTTTAAAAAATTAGAAGAAAGCAACGTAGAAAATAAAAAAAAATAAAAATATATTCGCCGACGTGGGGCTTGAACCCAAGACCCTGGCATTAAGAGTCTTACGCTCTTCTGACTGAGCTATCCGGGCTTGTGAACGTGATGCGCTAATATTGCAATATTTAGTTAAGGCATTTGACCTGATAATATTTGTCGGACGGACTAATTTTGAGAATACATCTTGCAACATTTTTCATTGATGTTCTGCTCCAATTGGTCGTAGCGTGATATTATATAGCCTATAGTCTTCCTCGATAAATGGGCTATCCAACAAAACATTTTTTTTTTCAATTCGAACCAGTAGTTTCTGAGATTAGCGCGTTCAACCAAACAAACAAACAAACTCTTCAGCTTTATATATTAGTATAAGTAAGTTTATGACGTATAGGACCACGCCTATATTCTCGGGTATACGCTAGGGAAAAGTCCCAGCCACATCAGCCCCCGCCGGGATTCGAACCCAGCTTCTACCGAATGCGAGTCCAGTGCTCTCACCACTAAGCTACAACGCTCGATTGACAATATCAAATAACCTTTAAAAATATAAGTACAGAACTGTTATTACATAATGACTTTTTTTTAATTCAACTTAGATCTTGCATTGATATAACCGAATTGCAACTACTGACCTTTTACAGTTGATATTTATTTTGCGAAAGTTCGTGGCAACAGAGCTACCATTAAGAGTTTATATTTCAAAAAAATGCATTTCAGTTATTTCATGCGTAAATCATGTATACCTACTGATAATAATATTCTGACTGTTAAATTGGCATTACCCGCGGCCATTTTGTAATTGTCTGAAATGATATACCTATACACCCTAAACCACTATATATAACTTATAACTTTTATAACTATTATTTTATACAACCGTAAAAACCAAATTAGATATTTATTATTTACAGTGACAAAGGTGTATAACAAGTCATTTTTCGATGCTATGGAACGAATTTTAATCAAACATAACCTAAAACCTGCTCAGACAATATAACTTTTAAAACTATTTATACAACCGTGAAAACCAAATTAGATATTTATTATTTACAGTGACAAAGGTGTGTAACAAGTCATTTTTCGATTATTCAAATATTCATATAACTTAAGAGCTATGGAACGAATTTTAATCAAACATAACCTAAAACCTGCTCAGACAATGTACCTACATGAGAAGGAAAACCACATAAAAATCGGTTCTCTCGAGGCAAACAGACTGAAGGTCGTTGCGTTTTATAAAGGTAGAGATTATCAAACCTCAACAATTTAAATTTTTTTCCAAAATGTAAATCTGGTTATAAAATATATGAAGTAATTAAAAGAATTGTGTCACAGAGGCGAAAAGTTGGCGATTGCTACGAGTATGAAATTTGCCGCCGAAGCGAGGGTGACGATCACACGAGTAAAATTAGGTGTATTACTTATTAAATACTATATACAAAAGCATTCGGTGTGTTTTTTAAGAATGAATCGAAAAAGTTCATTCATCTACGATTAACAAAGAATGGTGATATGTCGTTTAGTTTTTTGTTTTAAACAATTCAGATTTGGCAATTTTTATTTCAACACATTTGCATTAAATAGTTAAGAAAAGACCTTGAAAATATGTATGCATATGTAAATACTTACATTGGTAATTTATGTATACATTTCTTTTACAAAAAATGCATGTTTTATACAGTAATTAAAATTTTGTCATACAAATATTAATATTTCGAAATTTACTTTTGGGACATAGTGTTTAAAAAAAGAATATAAATTAGCAACATTATGAGATTATTAAAAGAACTTGCGTACAACCTTAAAAATTACCTCAACATTAGCATAAAAAAATTCTGAAATCGTGTTTCGCACCATAGAAAGATACTAAGAATTTTTTTGATAATGCTGATATGTTAGCAGAAGTCTGTAAAGTACTATTTAGACTTCAAAAATCTTAGTTCTTTGTTGTTCCAAAAGATGGCATAAATCAGAAATTTACTCCGCATCATTGAATAATTGATAAAATTGTCGATCATTTTTTTTCAAACTATACATATTATATTGACACAAAAATAAAATTATAAATCAATATTACAAAAGATGACGTTTCGATCCGGATTTGGATCTTCTTAAAAAATAATCTAAAAAATATAAAAATTAATTAGTATATTATATCTACTTATTTTATAATATAATTATTATTTTTTAAATTATTTCTGAAAAGATCCAAATCCGGATCGAAACGTCATCTTTTGTAATATTGATTTATATATTTTTTTTTTGTGTCAATAGTCTGAAAAAAATTGGTCGACAATTTTATTTATTTGAAGAGTTCTATTCAGACGTTGATCAAAGATTTGAATAGTACATTATGTTACTAGGCCGGAAAGTTGACGTTTGCGATTATTATGAAGTTTGCCACCCTCGCTTCGTTTGCTTGATCAAATAACACGAATCCTAATAATTTCTCTAACAAATGCAGTGAAAGAGCAACATGAAACACTTACAAAAATACTATAAACGGATATTGTGTACGATATAGTTTACAATCATCTCGTGAGATAGCACCACTTTCGCTTATTAGCGATCAAGTATTTCTCAAGGGTTGAAAACATTTTATTTTTGATTTGCGCATGCGCAACTTTTATTTTGCGTCGTTTACATGAAAAGGCGCGTCTCCAAAGACAAATTCGTAATCATGCACTTTCCAAGGCAAGTATTATAAAAAGATTTATTCAACGTGCTTCGCAATTACGCCACCAGAGGCAGAGGTAGCACAAACATCATAATCTATTGAATCTCGGAACAATCTGAAAGTATCAATCGATATAACAATTAGTTTAGTTAATTCGTGTGAACGTTTGTTGTGGAAATATTGGTAAATAATAACAGAAGGTAGTTGGCAAGAAAAAACGTTGTCCATTTAACACGTTCACTGTTGCATTAAACACTACGGGTACCCAGCATAATGTATAGAAGACTCTACGAAGTACAAATATTGCAGAATATCCTCTCAGGAACTTTACGGGTCACTTATAATAGGCATACTGTCTAGAGTACGTCCATTGAAAAGTACTGCATCACTTAAAATAAAATAATGTTTTTTTCAGAGTGCACAACAGCCTCTGAACGCAAGAAAGTTTGCTATGCAGAACACACACGAGTTTTGCACGACCCGTGCACTATCTATACTAATATATAAAGCTGAAGAGTTTGTTTGTTTGTTTCAAATTGAAAAAAAAATTTTGTTGGATAGCTCATTTATGGTTTATGGAGAAAGGCTATAGGCTATATAATATCACGCTACGACCAATAGGAGCAGAGCATCAATGAAAAATGTTGCAAAATGTATCTCAAAAATAAGCTTCTTTGCCCTAACTAAATATACATATATTAGCGTTGTACGTTCACAAGCCCGGCTGGCTCAATCGGTAGAGCCCCACGTTGGGCGAATATATTTTTATTATTTTTTTTATTATCTACATTGAAAGCAATGTAGAAAATAAAAAAAAAATAAAAATATTCTAAAGCTTACATTTAAATTCATTTTAATTTTATTTACGACTAATTAAAACTAAATAAATCTAATTAATAGCTCATTTGAAAACTGTTACAACTATAGGTATCTATATAAAAACATTTTTCCTACAATTAAATATTTATTATATTTTATTAATTCCAGTAATAATAATTGATTTAAAAGAAATTCATTACTTAAAAAAAGTATAAATACTGCTTTTTCAAAAACTTTTCAATCCGATCATCATGAAATTTGGACACAACATTCATCTCGGTAAACTAAGATGAATGTGCGTACTCATGTCCCTCCCTTCCCCATTCGTTCTTTTGCACCCGGGTGAAACCGGGCGGGACCGCTATATGAAATATTTGCTTTCCTTGCTTGCATGCTGTATGGCGGTAGTGAAATGCCCCTTTTTCACAATAATGTGTGAAATAAAACAAAAAGAAATACTATTTTACAAATACAATAGTTTTTATTCGGTTAGTTGTCGTTTAAATCCACTGAGCAACAGAAACGGCAAAGTAGGCGTTGGCTTCATAAACAAGCCAAATAGATTTCAATGTTGCTATCAGATTTAAAAAATGTCAAAAAATCTCTTGTATAATCCACAAATTTCAATCTGCAGTTGAACGGCGCATATGGCTTCTAGAATTCGCATATGGAAAACCATGAAACGTTTAAATAGGTCAAAGGCTGGAATAAGATTTTTTCGTTAGACATCGTCAACTTTTCTTTCTTTCTGTGGTCGCTCGAACGTAAAAAAAATAGCAGCACCTCAATTTTTAGTAATCTCCTCAAACAGTCAGACGGGAATTTTTGTCTGTTTTAAAATAAAGCATCACTTAAGAACATAAACCGAATCTAAGTGCATAAAGTATCGAGTACTTTCATAAATGTTCAATTTATTCAAGCATTCAGCTCTGTTTGAGAACAGCTGAACCAGTTTTGTTGAAACTTTGTCACTACACTCTTAAATTATGTAGTGGTTTAATTTCTTAATGACCGTGGCGATTGTTTATTTGAACGATATCTGAGTAGATACTGAGCTACTACAGCAGCTTACTAGACTGTATTGTTAGTTAGTCAGTTAGTTAGTTTGTTGTACTTACAGCTATATGCATTTAGCCTTAATTATCATTCGGTTTCTTGTTTCGTCACATTCCTAGAAATTAGGGCTGTAATTATTTAACGATACAGGAGCGTACAGACCTGTATTAAAATTTGGGAGCACTAATTATTTTTTCCAGATAGCAGTGGCGGCACGTGAATAATTTAAATGGGTGCTCTGCTGGGTCAAGCACTGGTCCTAACTAGGAATAGGGGGGGATAATTATTTTATGAATCACGTTCATGTTAATGATTTTTTAATTATTAACTTTTTTAAGCAAAGTTTAACAAACTACAATATACACTGTAACACTAGTCACTACTGCCATAAGCCGTGTGTCGTGTATCATGTTTACATAATTTTCCAAATTTTTGAGCAAGCTCACTTCTAATTTTGTAGGCTGCGTTGAATTTTCATATATTTACTATAGAAATGCTATTATTGTAAAATCGCATTTTGTTTTGTTTTACTTTAAGTGCGAAATGAGTCATTTCACTACCGCTATACAGGCATGAAAAGTTGCTATTTTATAGGTGGTCGTGCAAAAATAATTTTTTCTAGAATTTAACGATTTTGATACTTTCTTAATACAAGCTTTTTGAGAGGATATGACTAGTTCATCCGATGGTAAATTTTAAATATCGCTCAGCCCTGCAAGAATGCCGTGTTGGAAGATTGCTATACAATACCTGAGGTTGCATTATTCTCTGTATAGTCGATATAATACCATTGTTATGAACTCCTACAATCTGTACACTGTTAAAAAGAACTGCAGAAAAAACAATAGCTAAGATTATATTATGGTAAATTACTTTTCACCAAATTGACGTTTTTTAACTAATACACGCGGAAGCTTGTGTGTATTAATATCGAAACATAAACCCGACCAATAAAAAAATCTAAATTTTTAGCTCCTAAAATTTTAT
This sequence comes from Xanthostigma xanthostigma, assembly GCA_963575645.1. Taxonomy (NCBI): domain Eukaryota; kingdom Metazoa; phylum Arthropoda; class Insecta; order Raphidioptera; family Raphidiidae; genus Xanthostigma; species Xanthostigma xanthostigma. Next base: position 47,738,030 of record OY754466.1, on the reverse strand, counting down.
TTTAACGCCTTGTACTTTGCATTCCATATTTTCCAACACATTGTAACGAATTTTTGGTCATTCACAGTTCTATTGAAAGAAGAATTGAGCTAAAAAAACAAAAAATAATTAGTAATAATAGTTTCTAATCAAATTCGGTTAAAGTTTTTTTAATATCGAAATATTAATGAAAAAAATATATGTTTCTGTATTGGTATAAGATATATTTAATTAATTTTTAGAGAGACAAATTTGGCAAAATAAATTTTTGCTGTTTTTGTATTAGGCGAAATTATAAAAAAAATGGAAACCATCGTGGGACACCTGTGAACCATCAAAGTTGATAGTAGAATTTATAATTAAAAAAAACCAATAAAGAAATATGGTGTAAATTAAATTCAAAAAAAAAAATAAAAAATGTGTATACAAGCGGTGAACGCGTCAAATATACTAGAGTCGGATGGAAAGGCACACGCAGCAACGAAGGGAATCGAGAGCGATGGCGTAGACGGGGCATGACGTCATAATAGACCGTAATGGCATACGAATCGGTTTTACTGCCAAAGCGTGCCAATAGATGTTTTATATAAAAAATAACAATATATTTGTTCCTGTTTTATAGTTTAGGTATACTAATTTAATAATTATTATAACTTTGTCATTTTATATCAATTTTATTTAAATCAAAAATCATCCTTTTATGTTCACACGTTTTATCTATATTGGCCTAGTTTATATGAGAGGCGTTCAACGCGCGTTGGGCCAACGCGCGTTGAACGCCTCTCATATAAACTAGGCCTAAACCAAAAACTAGTTATATAAGTTAGATAACATAAACTAAACATAACCTTTTATATAATTCTGTAAAACTATAAAATCTATTAAGTGTTGATACACAACAGTTCCACTGAAAATTTATTAGTCAATGTTTTGTTTTGTTACGAGTAAAAAAACGGATTTAATTTTTTAAAAGTGTAAATGTCCGAGAATTAAACACCCATACGGAAAGTAATTGTAAGATATTTAAAAATGTCGGATATATGGAACATTGCATTAACAAATCGGTCAATTTTTCGTAAACCGTTGAGGATGTGAGCAAATCGCGCCTTATATAGATGAATAAATTCATCTTTTACTAATTACTAATCATACTGTCATGTCCGGATTGCGTGAACTTTATTATCACAATGCCAATAAAACGCAAAGAGAAAACAAGTATACATATCTTTAAGTAAAGATATCAAAGATTTTTCTTTGATAAAAGTCGCCAGGATTATCCGTGCCTAAAACCTACTTATATATTGTGCGTGGACTTAGTACTTGTAGTAATGCTTCGAGCACTTAAAATGCTTGAAGCACTTTGTAAAACAGATACCTTGATGCTTAGAACACTTGTTTAAAGGCTTGCTACTTATTAAGCACATAAATATTATAAATTGCTTACTAATCATTCAACAGCTTATTAAATTGCAGCTTTAGACTCCGATCTGAAAGAAATTTTGAATAAAAATGAAAAAGTAAACAAAATACTTGATTTCCTAAGATTAACAGATCTATAAAATAAAATATAAATAGCAATACTTACCTCAAATAATACAACTTCCAATATAACAATATCATTTTTATACATATACTTACCGTATACCTACTTATTATTATATTATCTACTTATTTGTACCTTCTTTTTTTTGTTTTTCTATGTGCTAATGGCCTCGCAGTCGAAGCACACACTTTCATTATGTTTATTGTATTTTTGATTTTTTTCTGTAAATAAAAAAAAGCAAGCTTATTAAGAATTAAGAATGTTTAAAAAGCAGTTCAAATGTTTAATAAACTTTTTCCATACTTAATACATATTTAAAGGAATATATTTGGTTTATCTAAGCCCTAAGGTATAAAAATGAATATCCGATCGTTTGTCAATTTTTTCAAGGCATATTGCTTTAAAAAATGCGATTTTTGGCGAAAATCGAAATCTTTCGGAACTTTTGCAAAATCATCATGCTTATAGAAAAGAACACACTGAATCCAATAAGCACAAACAAACGTCTGTATGTCCTTTGGACTAGAAGTTATTTGCGTTTATAGTTTTCAGAAAATTATATAAAACCTTCGAATGGCCGTAGTTTTGAAACTAAAGGAGATACAGACGTTTGCTTACGCTCATTGAATTCAGCGTAATTTTTTCTGTAAGCATTCTCAATTTCAAAAGTACCTATATTAAAGAAATCGATTTTTGCAATTTTTTCAAGGCATAGGTACCTAGCCCTTTAAAAAAATGCGATTTTTGACGAAAACCGAAATATTTCGGAACTTTGGAAAAATCATCAGTATTAACCTCTTCTCCCTTTACAAGTAACGCCACTGAGTTGGCGGCCCACGAGCTGATACTAAAAAAACCTTTTTTAAAAGTGGGTCAAAATTTATGACCCACTTTTAAAAAAGGTTCGCCATCACTGGTCTAGAGACTAGTAAATAATTGATGACATAAATCGAACTTGTCGCAAGTTAATTTTCGACATATTTTTTAAGACGACAAGATAGAAAGTAAAAGAAAGGAGACATATAGAAAGTAATTTATACAACCGATGCACAGCGGGACGGTTCTATTTTTATTTTAACAAGGATTGGGTCTTGTTAAAAATAATAGCTAATTGGTTCCCATATATGCAGAGGTCATTTCATTATTATTATGACAATCACCTTTTTCAGTGTTCTGTATAGTAATTAATTAAAATTGTCTGCATAGCATAAAATACAATCAGGATAGAGTTAATTTTGTGAGACAAACAGATTATTTTACTCCACCCTCTCTTCTGCACCCAGAAGAAACATCGATGCTTCCTGAACATTGATGTCCCACAAACATCGATTGAGTGAGGTTTTCATGAAAGGGATTCAATTTTTTTCGGTACAGCATTATTGATGTTTTAAGACATTCCTTCGTACGATCTGAAATTCCCAGAGATTATACAAGGTATATTATCTAGACCAGGGATGGCAAACCTTTCTACATCTACGTGCCAATTTTTTTTTTTAATATTTTTACAACTTAAATTGTTTGGTTGCTTGTCGATACGGGATACCGACAAACAACCAAACAATTTAGGTTGTAAAACATGAATTAAACATAGATAAAAATGTTTGTAAATGATAGCGGGACAGTGGACAGGTACAAAAAATCAAACACCTTATTTGGCTTTGTATGACGTTTCGCTGGAGATCCCAGCTTCTTCAGATACTGAAATTATATTTTGAAAAAATGTTTAGTTTTACAATAATACTATTGTAAAACTAAACATTTGTTCAAAATATAATTTCAGTTTTACAATAATACTTTTGTAAAACTAAACATTTTTTCAAAATATAATTTCAGTATCTGAAGAAGCTGGGATCTCCAGTGAAACGTCATACAAAGCCAAATAAGGTGTTTGATTTTTTGTACCTGTCCACTGTCCCGCTATCATTTACAAACATCAATATAATGGACGTGAAACCAGAAAAATAGATAAAAATATTAATTTTGATATTACATTGAACGCCATGAAACTTTTTCGTATTTGTTATTTGGTGACAGTCAAATGTTTTCGGAATGCAGTATATTTAAAATTATTTAGATTTTGCACCTCAATCAATGCCGTGCCAACAATAATCTGTCGCGTGCCATAGGTTCGCTACTCCTGGTTTAGGGGATAGAAGCGTTTATGTATATCGACGACGTTCAAAAGAATATTGACGAATCTAACATACTGTGAGTAAATGTGTTTTTTTTTCAACTCGTTCATAAAACTTAACAATTATGTATTCAAAAAATCACACTTTATTGCAATTATTACGTTATATTTGATGACGAAAGTGAAAGAAATAACAGATTTTTTCTATATAATATGTATTATTACGATTTTATAACTGTATAAAAATTATATTATGTGTTATAAATATTTCTATCCATGCAACGAAATAGCTAAAATATCTAAAAACAATTAAAAATGTCAAGGAGAGTTATAGTACAAGATCCCAGACACGCCAGACCTTTGTCATTTCAGTACTGCTAAGATTTTGTCAGTAAATGTACAATATTTAACTTGCTAGCTTAAAAGAGGGAGTCTTTAGAGATAACAGCTTCTTAATGTACATAAAACACGTGCTTACCTACGTACGCAATGGTATTATGCATGCATATGAGTGCGAGTGAGAGCATTAGATGATTTTTTTGTTTGACAGCTTAATGAAATGTAGGTTGTTTATTTGTTCTCATGGAGTTTTTCTCTTTTAAACTCATGGACTACTCTGTGTGTATGTGTGTAAACAAATAAAAAACCTTAATTTCATGAAGCTGTCAAAAAAAATCATCACTCGCACTCATATGCATGCATACGTAGGTAAGTACGTGTTTTATGTACCTTTAGAACCTGTTATCTCTAAAAAGCCCCCGCTTTTAAGCTAACAAATTAGCATACATTTTTAACTAAATATTGTAGATGTACTGATGAAATATTAGTAGTACTGATATGACGTAGGTCGGGCGGGTCTGGGATCTTGGTTAGATAACCAACGAGTTGTGCATAATATGGAGAGCTAGTGTACTACTGTGCATCCAAATTTGATTGACAGAGAAAGAATCAACTGACTGACGTCTCTCTCTCTCTCTTTCATTCTCTCTCTCTGACTTTGAAAACCAAAACGCGAAAAAACTGACATAACTAAGTTATATTGAAATAATTCATCAAACAACAAAATAGCTGCTATAATTGCAAGCTATGACCATAGAATACGAATAATTTTCGATACATTGACATTCTGATAAAATAATTAAACAATAAAAAATGACGCAATAAATAAACAATTATGCAGCCATTGCACTTTTCATAATTCTTGTAAACAATTACTTAGAATATAATAAAATTTAAAGGTTAATTTTTATTTCAATTTGACAATTATTAATAATATTAATTCATCCTAATAATAGCAATCAAGTATAGTTATAAAATAACAATAAAACTTTCACGGTATTGTTAACTATAATATCAACTACATTACATAACATAAGTATGTGTAACATTTTGAATTAGCTCTCTTCATAAAAGAATTCTTTAAAGATTTTTTTTAATTTGGATGAAGCATTTTAGAACAATTTTATTAAATAACTGATCGTATTCGACTACGTGTGTTACTTTGACTCAGTCTGGCTTGCGTGTGTTGCTGTTATGTTCAACAGTTGGCGCTCACATTGCCGTAAAATATGTAGTAAAGCGTATGTTGCTTTAAAATCCAACAGGTGACCTTAAAATATTTAGCCTACACACAAACCGCAACAACGTGCTACGCACGTTCACAGTATCAGTTCAATTACGAAACAAGCGTCCGCTAACGGCCCGTTTATACAGCAGTACACTCGAACATTTATTAAAATACAATTATGAGAACTCTCGCATACAGCACGGTAAGACCGCTAGGCTCATCAGATATAGCCACGGATACAGTACAGTTCGAGTAATCCATTTGCGAAATAATTGCAATTTTACATTTAGTTGGCAAACTGACCGCGCGACCTATCTCGATGCATGGGGCAACAGTTTTCCAACGCCAAAGCGGGAAAAATCTTCGAGATTCGATTCCCGTGATGGACGAACTATTTACATACGTACATGTTTGTACGGAACCCTCGGTGCGCGAGTGCGACTATTGGCCGTTTTTTCTTTTCTTTTATTTTGATGTTAATTGGAATTATGAATTTAGTAGTCTGTGAGAGCCTTCATAATCGTTAAAATATTTCAAAATCGGTCATTAATTAATTATTCTATAAGATTGATGTGACTTTTCAAGTTACGTAAACAATTGTAATTTTAAAAAGATCAGCTTTACAAGAGAGAAAGTACTTCCGAAATAGTATTAATAATAGTAATAATACTAATTTATGTGTAATTGATAATTATATAGTGCAAATGAATGGCAGATTTTACGTGTAATTGATTTTAATTACTTTGTTGCAAATAATACAAAAGTTGCTGGATTTTTATGACATAGGTACTTATTGCAAAATTTCTGCCCAAAAGAAGCTAATCATAAAATAATTAATAGTAGTTTTTATATAAGTCAAATTGATTTAAACTATACTGGAATTATTTATACCTATATTTTTTCTTAAAATCACATTTTTTTTTCATTTTTAGGATTCCATACATCCGACGAAAAAACGGAATCTCTCGTGGCTATATCTGCATTGGCGTAACTATATTATTTGAGGCCCGTGGCAAATTTTACTAAATGTTGTAATAATATCTGTATCTCTTTTAGTTTACTAGATATCTATTGTTATATTTTTTTCTGGAGTTTAAACTCATCATAGCTTCTAAACTAAGATCGGGAACTATTTATTTTACATAATAGGTAATAATGCGTTTAACGTCCGTTTCTCGACTTTATGTCATAACAGACGTCATTCGCACCATTACTATTTCCCGTTATTTTCTACAATTTTTAAACTTCAACTTATAATTAACAGCAATGGGCGAATGAAGGAATTTTTAGGAAATTAGGATAAGATAGGCAAATTTTGAGCATGGGAGTTTGACAGGTAATCGGCCATGGCCTTGAATAAGGAACCATTACGATATTTATCTGGAATTGTCGAGAAAACTATGGAAAACCTCAACAAGATGGCCGGTACAGGAATTACCGTTACTCGACGAGAGGCAGTGGGAAAAACTCTCAGCCACATCTGCCCCCGGCCCCCCGCCGGGATTCGTACCCGGTACCTCCCGAATGCGAGTCTAATGCTCTCACCGCTGTCACCCCGTTCGGTTATTTATTTTACATGATTTTTTCTATCCATGAATATCTTCATTTATACAAGTATTATTGAAACACATCCTAGAGACTTTTGACGTTTCTTGAAAATGAGAAAAGTAAGACGATCCCTTTGGAAGCAATCGCAACAATTAAAAACAAAAATCCATCAGATCCGTTTAATATTAAGTTATGTTTCTTGAAAAAATCACGCCGGATCAACTCACATCTCTTATTTCTTTTAGTAAAGTAGATTAAAGATGATGGATATTTTTATGTTCACGGTAGACACTTATCTCAACGGCGGAATCTTATGTCCACGGTGGACAATTATGTCGACGGTGAACACTTATATAATTCACATTAATTCAGGAAAAAAATCTACATCCGCTAATGTGTCAGAAAGTTTTTTTAATAATATTCACAACATATAAATGATAACAACCATAGTTAACATTTTAATCACGCGTAAATGTTTTTAAATGTCGATTCGCCATTATAACACCTTTATAACAATTAAAATAACTGAATATTATATTATTATTGTTGTTGTATGCCGGCAAGTGACATTTTAGAATTATTATTATTTGGCACTGTCATATAGCAAATAAAAACATTCTTTCGATTTTTAAGGTCTAGGCAACTTTCACTGATCTTCTATACAGATTCTTTATTGTTAGATTAAGACAATTATTTCTGTTGACAAAATTATTATTGTTTGTTTAAATATTGCAATCATGAATTTCTTATTTTAAATTCAAGCTATGATATACAGTGCCTGAATAACTCAGAGATTAATCTTTTAGAAAAATGTTGGCCATCATCACCGCACAAAGACTATTACAAATGGGCCCAATCGGGCTACTTTAAGGGTGGATTTTAGGGATTGAAAAATTTTTTTGGCCCAAAAATACCGAAAAAATTATCAGCCTCGTTTCAAAATTGAAATTTCACCATTTAGAAAGGATAAAAATGTGCTGCCAAAATGTTATTAAAATCGGCCCGATAGGACCGGACTTAAAATTTTTTTAATAACGTTAGTTTGTAGATATGGATTTACTTACTGAAGGGTGAATTTAATTTGGTAAATTGATAGTAATAATTAAATAAAAAAAAATATATTAAAGGGTTAAATTTTTTATTTTGACGAAAAACAAAAGTTTTTTTTTATTATTTATATTAAATTGTTTATTGTTTAAAAATATCGCTACAGTTTCCGTAAAAAATAAAAGTGAAATAAATGTACATAATGACTGCCCGAGGAATTTTAGTGTTTTCCCAATTTTACCAATGGCCGCCCGCCAGTCTACTAATAACATTTGTAAAACTGAGAGTGAATTTTTTATAGAAAATTTATTTAACATGACAACGTGGGCTTACCAAAGTAAGAAAACATTCAAATTTGAAATTATTAATCTTCGCTAAACGGGTTATAGAATCTTAAAATAGAAAAAATCCTTTTAAAATTAAGTTCACATAATAAAGCCACACTGCCTGTATTAGCAAATACACTATATTATTGTCGGCAGGGTTTCGCACTGTGACCCTATTTTTTATAGTAAGTTTTAACACACAACATAAAATGTAATCAAAATTGCTCCTTGATAACAAAAAAGTGAAAATTAAGCGTCACAATAACACTGCAAACAAAGAAGTAGAGGAAATTCGGACAAAGGCGTACTCATTTACCGGAAACATGTGTAAAAAACTTTAGGAAAAAGTTCATACGTCGTACATATAATAATTATAATTATATTATTATTATCAATTGCGGATTGCCGATGCTTGTTTATTAATAGTGGCGAGTAGGTATTGTTGAAGGCTGCTGCAGGCATTGTTCTAATTCATTGTGTATAGGCATGGCGGCTTATCAAGATGGCCTCTGTCACAAATGACCGAAATACTATTCATCATTTAATGATTACAATAAATGCAATGCTTATATCATTTACATAATATGATTCTGCGAGGTGTGAAACGTACTGATTATGATTAGATTATTAGATATTATAGCTGATATCACGGTTATTATTCGAAATAAAGAAGGCTGTAACCAGGAGACCTTTCCTATGCTTGCTTCGAGACGGACAGTGTTCTGGCGCACGCGAGATGGCGCTGGTATCACTACCTGGGAAAACTTTCCACATGTTTTCTCCACTTTCTTTCCACATGTTTTCTCTATAGTTACCGAAGCTGTTTAACTTCACAGACACTACACACATGCAAGCCATGAACATGTGTGCGTTACCCAGTCGCTGACGCCATATTGGTTCATGCGACAGATATCGGTCCACCGCTACACTCGAGCTGGGTCTCATGATTAAAGCCTTCTTGTTCGCAATACAAAATGAATAATAATAATATTCAAATATTATAACTGTATTTGATAAGTATACATTTTTGTCAGCTTCAACAAAAAAGCTACGATAAACAATGGCTGTTTCCTAACGTGAATAGCGAACTACAATAGGTATGGCTATATCTATTGGAAATAATAATTTAGTCTTACGAATTCACAACTTTACCGCAATAAAGAATTTATATTAACTTGTAAGTATCTCAGTAAACCTTAGATTTTATATCAGAAACCGATATTATAAATAGACTTTAATACTTACCTTCCATACCATATACCTCCCTTAAATTCCACTAAACCGGCACTTCACTTATTTTTTACAAAATTATGTAAGAATACATTACTTAAGAATACATTATATAATATTTTTTTTCTCTTTCCTATTGTATATACATATATTTTGTAATTATACATGTAACTGTTTTTTTTTGTTATGCTAATGGCTTTTGCCGAAGCAGTTTTTTCAAAATAAAAAAAAAGGGAATTTGAGATGATATACATTCAAAAACACTGCTATAGTACTAAATCAACCATAATTATTATTATTAGGTGATCATTGGTATTTAAACTATCAATATTATTAACTAATATCCTTGCCTCTTACCCTTGTTCTTCTATTGAATAATTAACAATCTTTCGCAAAAGAAAGTGCCCTATAAACCTTGACCCCCATTAATCAGAACAATAAGAGCTAAATTACGTAATTTGCTTCACTACCTGTTTTATCTGTGTTGAAAATTATTTGGTTGAAAAAACACAAGCGGAAAAGAATTTCAGTATTATACATATTTAAACAGGTGCATATTGCAGAGAAAACTGTACTTATATCCAAAGAGGAAATAAATCTTAAAAAAGCGATTCGTTAAGAGGGACCTTATTGTTTAAGATCTGTTCTTATCTGAATTGGTATACTATGTACTAAAGCGCGTCAATTTGTACTAATATATGAAGAGTTTGTTTATAATATAGGTATTTTACATATAATATGGGATGGTTGTCCGGTGTCTGTATATATAGTAATAGAATACAAAATCCACATACTGTGAGAGTTGTTTTTTTAATGAATTATACAGACGTTAGCTCAATTAATTCAAATAAGTAAATAAAATCGTAACTTAGTCTGTAATTGAACAGTTTTGAAGATTCCTAGAGCGAATTTTCAGTTTTCATCACTTTTTCTGTTTATATTGTTTTGTACCTAAGTTGAAGAGTTTTTGACGTGATAACGTCTTATAAATTGATGAAACACCAGCTGCACGCACGAAAAAGTGTAACGTTCCGCCTGACCCTGTGCGTGCAAGCGAGAGCGCAGTATGCTTCGGCCCAAGTTTGACAGCTACTAAAATTTAGGTTATATTGTATTATTAAATAGCGGAATACGTTATCACGTAAAACTATCGTCCGTAAACCGACTTTACAGACAACCAATTTTTTGTTTGTTTGGTTGAACGCGCTATAATCTCATGAACTACTGGTTCGAATTGAAAAGATTTTTTTTGTTGGATAGTCCATTTATCGAGGAAGGCTATAGGCTATATATTATCACGCTACAACCAATAGGAGCGGAGCATCAACTAAAAATGTAACTCAAAATTTGTCCGTCCGACAAAAACTTTTGAACGATAACTTCGATCATCATGAAATTTGGACACAACATTCATATGAACGTGCGTACTCATGTTTGTTTTTAAGCAAAATAAAAAATTTAACCCTTTAATACATCCATTAAAACAATATTTTTTTCTTTGTTTCAACATCATTATCAATTGACCAAATTAAATTCACCCTTCACTAAGTAAATCCATATCGACAAACTAACGTTTTCATAAAATTTTTAAGTCCGGTCCTGTCGGGCCGATTAAAATTTTGGCAGCACATTTTTATCTTTACTAATGGGTTAAATTTTAATTTTGAAACGATTCTTAAAATTTGTTGTTCATTATTATTTATTTATATTTTTGTAATGAGGTAGATACCTACTTAAGTATGTTTTTAAACACAAGTAAAGGTATGTAATAAAAATTGTTTTCTGATTAAACTGGAATAAATAGTCTCATTAAACACCATAATTAATTAATGTAAACTAAAATATTCACCATATGGCTTAGTTTGCTCGAAAAAAATATTGATGAGTTAGAAACTGTCAAATGAGCATGTTAAACTTTTACTATTACACCAAAAAGCTTCTCTAGTATTAATCATTTCGAAGTTACAAATCTGTGTACCATTTTAAATTATAAACATTTATCTTTTTCACAAGTCTGTTGGTCAAGTTTTAAATACTATGAAGTAAAATATTTCATGCATTTCGCTCTTAAAATTAATTACCAACTGTGTAAATTAATGATATCTCCGCTTACAGAGATGAAGGTCTTTTTAAGTACGACTAAAGTAGGTTTATCAACAAATTTTATTAACAGATATATTTCATATAAAAAGCATATTAAAATTTATTTATATGCTGACAAATTCTTAGGTGAATATGACAAATTTTTGGAAGGATTTTGACAATTTTTTGGGCGAATTTTCACTAGCACAGCTCTATTAGTTAGTTTATAAAATATTTATACAATTTAGAAAGAAAATAATTTCTTAAGTGCTCCTAATGCTTAATAATATGCATGTGGGTGTTTTGAACAATAAGATAATTATAAACAAATTTTATTTACATCTCTGATTGACACAAACAACTTTTCAAAATTTTTTCTCTCGCAAAATTGTATACTTAATACCTAATTTTACTAAACGGACACATCAAAAAATTATAATATACAATAACAATCAGCAGTGAAGGTTTCGTGTCATATCAAGCATTAACATCTCTTTGGAAATGTTTTGCAGGAGGGAGTTTTATTATTAAGTATTTGATGTTAGATTTTGTTAAAGGAATTATACATCACAAAATTGGTGTTCATTTTACAACAGTACAGAGTGAATGATATGTACGCTGATGCTGTTTTGACAGCGATCCTGCAAGCGGAATCGATGGACGCTCCGAGCAAACAGTTGCCGAATGTTACCAAAATAGATCGGATGCACTTTAAAGAATGCCTTATTGAAATGTTACAAGAAATGTTTGGAGAGGAATCCGTACCGAAAATATTCAAAGGCGAGAAAATATATGTTACGGTTGCAGGCAAAAAAGCGAATATCGACCTTATAAGTCTGGTGAGTTATTGACATGAAACTCAAGGGACCGAGCATTTTTTATCGTTATAGAGAGTTACCGTTATATGGAGTGAAGAATGAAAAACAACCAAATTAACAATAATCTTCAATGTACTGTATAATCTCTTTATAACGAATTTTAAGGGACCGAACATTTTTTTCGTTATAAAGAATTTTCGTTATATGGAGGGAAGAAAGAAAAATAATCAATTTTCACAAAATTAATTTATTCCAAACACATATACCTATAGTTTGGCGTCATCAAGTGCTTGTTGAATAGATGGTGATGGTTCAGAATGGTCCTCTTTATGTCTGTAAACATTTGCTGACGCCTAAATATGAACATATTTCTTTGTAATAGAGAATGGCTGTTGCGTTATAAAGAGGGTATTAATGTATAGGTTTTAAGGTAAACCAACCAAATCGTAAAAATTTCGACGTTATAGGGAGTTTTTCGTTATAACGAAGGACGTTATAAAGAGTTTACACTGTATATTGGTTATTAGAAAATAGTCACATTGCGCAGTTTTAATTTAGTCACGTTCATTTGTTTTAAAATATTTTTTTTGTTTCAGGAGGTGACGTGTCCAGAAGACGAAACATTCCAACAAACAGTTCACACCGCTATTTCAAAATAGATAACCTAAAAATAGATAACTTCAGGACTAAATTCTACTAAAATAAATCGATTCGATTAAATAATTCTTAAAAGTTCTTATAGGCTATTAAGGCCCACGCCCTAATTATTTAATTCATTCATTCAAATATTTCGTAAGAAAATTACAGTCCCTTTTAAACATTTGCCAAAAATTGTAATAATTTGAATAAATGAAATTATATGAATGATATTAGGATCATTACTACTGAAGTTATTCCTGCAAAAATGAAATATTATCTACAAAACTTATTTACAAAATTTTTGTGAAATGTTTTTGATTTATTTTTGGGAATCACCTATTTTGGCAAGTTTTGTAATCTATTTTTGAACTTAAATTATATTAGGTTGTTATGTGAAACAAAATAAACAATTTCAGAATTTGTTTTAGTTTCCTAGTACAGTAGAACCTGGATAAGTTTAAGTTCAAGGGAAAAAGTTAACGAGTTTTTTACTTATCGAGAGTTGAAGTTAAGAGGTTTTGAAACTTGGAAGTTCAATTTTTAACTTAACGAGGTTTATTTGTGGATTTGATAAATTTGACTGAGAGAGGATAGATTTAGTTCAACTGTTGCTAATAAATTTTGTATCTATTTATTTATCAATTAGATTCAATTAATTATTAAATTTAAACGAAAAAATCAATAGTTTTCTTTTTTATTTCTTGGCAAAGCCTTTTGTTTGTATACTTATTCACGATGACTTACTGATAATACTGGAGGTCACCAAAATATTATTTTAAGTTATCGAGGGTCAACGCTCAAAATATTTGTTTAAGTTACCGAGGTTTTAGGCTTTAAAGGGGAAAGGAATTCAAAAAAATTTTAAGTTACAAAGATTTTTAGCTTGTCGAGGTTTAACATAGCCGCCAAACTTAAAAAAAAATCAAAATATGTATTTTGAATTTATCGTTTTATAAAATATGGTACAAAATTATTCATAATATAATCTTCACTGACATATTAAACTAATTACACGTTTCTTTTCCAATTCGTTTATCTGCTTCAAGCTAATTATAGAGACTCTCTCATTGTTGCGAAAACGTGAAATTTTCTTCATCTTTATACATTGAATAATTGATTATGCAATAGCTGATGAAACAATTTCCACTTTTATCATACTTATTGAGGGATTGTTTGACGTGTAAAATATGTGAACCGTCGTGAGACGCCTGAAAGATTGCACGGTTTTACGCCCAACAAAACTCGCCATTAGATGTTTCATAACAAAATTCTTATTGAAATATTTTAAAAATTGCTTATAACTTCTCAATAAATGCCTACCTATATCAATATATTATATCCGCTTGAAAAGTTGAACTTAAAATATTAAAACTATTTAAAATTATAACTATAAACAAAAAAAAATATATTGTAGGTATTACCATTAAATTTACAAATTTGAAGCCCATACAAATAATTATATCTACGTTAATTTTCCAAGAAAATGATTTACATAAATTATAGTCTTTTGAAAAGAAAACTATTTTTAGATGGACTCAAGTCTTAATTACTACTACAATAATTGTAACTGAAAATAGCAAACGGCAGTTGCTGGTTGCTCTGTACATAGGTACGTACGTGCTGTACAGATCGCAATTTTTGATGGATCGTCTTAGTTTTAGGCTAGGTTTATATGAGAGGCGTTCAACGCGCGTTAGCCTAACGCGCGTTTATATTTCTATCTATACAATTGTATAGAAATTGTAAACGCGCGCTAGGCTAACGCGCGTTGAACGCTCTTCATGTGAGCTAGGCCTTAGAGAACAACTAAGCTGAACTCCGCCTCTAATAAAGGATATTATTATTATTAGGTACTTTTAACTTTGTGTTTATTTAAATTTTAAGGAAATTTTCTCAGTAGGACATAGAATTATTTTCGGAAACGTTTCGAGTCGATAAGATTAAAAATCTATTAAAACAGTCGCGAAGCAATATAGATACAATAAAGCCGTTTAAAAATAATCATATTCGTAGTTTTATAAAACGAATTGATATAAAAAAATGTTATACCATTGTTTCTAAATATGAATATGCTTTAAGTGTAAAGTCGGAAGAGATGAAAAACAAACACGATTATTGGCAAAAAAAATACCATCAAATGTTCTTCTAATAAAATTAACAATTACGGTGGAATTCTTGAGTATTCGGTTTCGTTTCAATTTGCAATAATTCTTACATCACGATATATTTTATCTGATTCTGATGATATATCTTGTACTACATAATTCCACACGCCATTCGCTAACTGGACATCAGAATGGTTCAAGAAGATGAGTTATTATATTCACATAGACGCGGAAAATAATAATATGTTAAATTTGCGTAATAAAAGAAATGAGCCAACGTTTACGAAATATTTGTTGTGTGGAAAGGTAAAGGGCATTTATAGGAATTAAACTTAAGAATAGTAGGTGTATGAAATATAATAATTATAAATAAAGATAGTTATGTTTTACACTTTGTCCAAACCAGTTAGGGTTTTATTATTTCAAAATTATAAACGAACTAATAATGGCGCCTAAACATTTCAAATGTGTGTTCTGTTTTTTATATTATTAACTTTTGACGTGATAACGTCTTATAAATTGATGAATCACCAATCTTATAAATTGATAAAACACCGACTGCATGCACGAAAAAGTGTAACGTAACGTTCCTAACGTTCCTAACGTTCGTAACGCGTAACGTTCCGTCTGACTCTGTGCGTGCTTTTTGCTAATTTCTCGCTCAATTTAAATCAGATCGGTTTGAAACCAGTCTTAAACGAAAGAGGAGAACATTTTACATAGATTTCGTATAACAGAATTTGCCTAAACAGTTTTTTTATACAAATTTATATAGAAAAATAGCTGTATAAAATATAAATGCAATGTTGTCTAATGCATGGCGCGACGCGGTCGGTCGTCTTTGTTTGCCGTACATGGAAATTAGAAAATAACGTATGTCTTGTCTTAACATGAAAACGGCTGCATTTCTAATGTTTAATTCAATTTTTTGACATTAGTATTTTGTGAAATGCAACGCCTTCTAAGTTAACTATTGGAATAACTAATTATTATTAGAACATAATACTTTGACAGTTGCAAACGTCACTTTTGACATTTCTTATCATTCCGACACCAAGGCTAAGCGGATTGAAACCAAATTTTGGGAGGATGTTTGATATGCAAATATGAAGTGGCCTATTGTTTTTGGGGAACATCGGCCCATGCGTAAAAGAATATATCTCTTATAATGATGTTTTATATAATAATAATATAGTTTTTAAAACGGTTTTTACTCTATCTATTTTTACTAGAAATTTTTGTAAATTTTTTGGGGAAAAACGGCGCATGCGCAAAAGAGATACATGCCATAGTTGTTTTTTATATAATAATAGTGTACTTTTTATAGTGTTTTATTATTCTACTTAATAAAATTTACCTAAATTTGAAGCGAAAGATGCAATATCATAGATTCGAATTATTATAATTATTATATAAATTTAGGTTATGTATTACGGAATACGTTATCACGTAAAACTATCGTCCGTAAACCGACTTTACAGACAACCAATTTTTTTTCAAACACTGTTGATCACAAACTACAACTAGAGTGACCTGTGCGAATTATTCGCACTAAATAAGTATAATAATTATCACTTTACAAAATTATTTTTTAAATATGAATGCAGGTATTCAATTCGTTTCTAATTTTGCACACTGCTTATAACGTTCTTCTTTTTGTTGTATTACAATATGAAGCTCAGATGACAGATCGAAGTTTTACTAAAATTGTCATATAGAGGCGCAAGTAGCAAAAGCGTTGAGCTAAGCCGTCAGATGGCATCATGCAGCGTTGCTGTGACGTTGTTCAGCGTTGCTCGCTGTTTCAAAATTAAAGCCGTCAGATGGCAGTATGCAGTATTGTGTCAGTTGTATTACAATATGAAGGTCAGATGACAGATCGAAGTGTTGACGTTGTTTCAAAATTAAAGCCGTCAGATGGCAGACGTTGTTCAGCGTTGCTGTATTTTAATTAATTTACAAAAACAAAAGCAATAATAAATTTTTTAGTTGTCGATGTCAGTAGAGCAAGCAATTATCTGTAAAATGATATATAAATTATGTGGAGAAATTCTGAGGTTTTTTCTAAAAAGGGAGGCAAACATCTTAACCTTAGCGTATTAATATACAATATGATATACGCAACAATAGTCAGTAGTCACTACTGCCATAAGCTGTGTGTCGTGTATCATATTTGTGCGACATACGTACCGTCAATGCCATCAAAGGTGTTGACTGTATGAGCTAGCTGCTAGCATATTACAGTGATAAATGCGTATTTGTACTAATGTGCTGACGGTAATTGCAGCTCCAACACGATCTAAATAACCCGCTATAACTTGTGGGTCAGGAGTGGCATGGTGTATACCGTGTGTATTTGATGATGACGTTTCATGAGCTGCCTCAGGGCGCAGAACAGCGCCTGAACGCAAGAAAGTCTACCATACAGAACACACACGAGTTTTATGGGCTGCCAGTGACTGTTAAACATTATTTGAAAATGACATTTTTCTTACTTATATAGCAATGCAATAATGATAACTAGATCTAACTGAAAATTTGTTATTAGGATGTATAGATTAATTATTATTAAATAGAAAATTATAGATGATCGACAAGTGAGGTCATTGGTGTTAAAAATACGGATGTATAATATCAAAATAAATAGACGGAATTGATTTGAATATGCTATAAATAATTCAGATATTATGAATTATTTCTGTAACGAGTTAATTGTTGACAGTTTGCGAAAAGTTTTGTGCGTGGTTCGCGTGAATTATTCGTATTATATAATTTTCGATATAATTGTTTATCATTATAATATTTTATCTGCACGCATTTTTATTAGATAATATATATTATTAAACATTGACTTATAAGCTGTGAACAGAATTGTTTTAAAATATGATATGTTGATTTCTTTCTTCCATGCTAAGTTTCGAAAAATGTATCGAGAAAGTATTAACGAACTTTCATTGTTTGCACAAAAATTATGAAACAAACAAGAAGAAGAAAATAACACAAAATAATTAATTTACTAGGCTAAAAAAATTTCAGTTTTTTCAAGCACTGATTTTAATTTTAATTTATATAAAGATATTTAATATAGGTTGATTGACATAAAAAAGTTCAGTATTGAACTTAAAAATATCCAATTCAAACTTATTTTATAACTGATTTTTAAAGACAAGTTAATGTGTTTTTTTTTAAATTTTTTTTATACAATATACAGATGATCTGATTCTAATCCTAGCTTGAAACTTAAAACTTTGACATTTCAGAAATATTTTTAATATGATAAATCGTGTTTGGAATGAAGTTACAATGAGAAATCTTATTTTTGACAACCTATTTTCATTGATGTTAGAAACTTACCAGTCAATTAAAGAGGTTTTTAATAAGTTAAAAAAATGATATGTGAATTTGCAAATAAAATTGAATGATTGAAAAGCGACACGAATTTTTATAAAAATTAATTAAGTACGTCTCGTATATTTTAATTGTAGTTTTGATCAGAATATGTTTTTGTCACGTTTCTTATTAAATGAGAATTATAGAATTTTATGCATTAAAGTGATATATAAATGTGCATTTACACTATAACTTACATATTTAATTTTTTTAAGTTAAACTTCTTTTGGCATGGTATGGTAAATTGATTAATGAAATTGAAAATGTAACGTAACATTGCAGCATAAGTACCATCATAGAGATAGAAGTAACTAGAGCACGCTAGTTCGTGTACTTGCCATAAGCGAAAGTGTACTCAGTTGAGAGAGAGAACGCTGCAAAAATTCCAGAAAACCAAATATTTGTTTACTCAAAACAGCATTGTTTTGTATCATTAGTTACCATAGAGATAAGGAACTGTTTTCTGTCTGAATTGCAGACACTTTTACGGCTCACTCGCGTACTCTAGTCTAATATCTCTATGGATGCTATACTACGATGGCGACGAAGTAGAGTGACTGCCTCGTAATCGAAAGATCGCAGATTCGATCCCGGCGCACGGTGCCAATATTTTTTTTTGTTTTTTTTTTCTTTTTTAATAATTATACCCGTTTTATATTTATAGTGTATAGTGTAAAAGATACCATCTCTTTTTTTCATATATAAACTTTGTTCACTGGAGCATTGTTGGTTGGAAACTTTAATTCGTTAATGAAAATAAATTCGTTTGCGCGTAAAAATCATTTATGAACTAGTAGTGCTAGATCCGGTATTAGAAATATATACCCTCATCTGTTATTTGATGATGACAAAGATTATATGTTAGATATACATTGATAAATCGCACATGGGTTGCCTAACTAAATCGCGTACCGATGCTGTTAAATTAAATAAATTCTAATTAACTTTTTTTGATAACCTTCTCCGATTTGTTAGTGATAGAAATGGAGCCTAAGATGTATAAAATGTTAACAATTAACAAATAAACTCAAAGTACACAGAACACAACTATTTACAAGGTATGTTTATGTGGATGATCTATATTTATGTATAGAATCAAAGGTATATTACCATTCGTTGTGTCATATTATCTCATTTTAGGTTCGATTTTTATGATTAACTAATTGGAAAAATTAATCCAAGGAAGTTAATTAGAATTTATTTAATTTAACAGCATCGGTACGCGATTAAGCTATGCAACCCATGTGCGATTTATCAATGCATATATTATCTAACATATAATCTTTGTCATCATCAAATAATATATTAATAATACCGGATCTTAGACTATAACAGTCTTTGTTATCCAGAATCATTTTCTAAGAGAGCACAAAAACTCTTCGGAAATCTTAAATTGTAGTTTGTGCAACGGAAATATTCATCACATCCAAAACTTGTGATAAAAATATTATTTCAGATTTTAACAAAAAAAAATAGATTGCGATTAGTGTGGACGTGACTTTAAGTAAACACTAATTAATTCACATCGTTAATTGTGATTTTTAGACACGATCACTTAAAAGAATCCCGCGAGTTAAATGAATTATTATTTCTAATTGGACGTTTCTTTTGAATCGACCTCACCGATATTCATAAAGACAGCTTGGACTGTTTTTATCATGATATCTGCACACACGTATAATAAAAAAAGTTAGCCGTCGTGGGACACCTGGCAGATGTGAAACATACATTTAAGCGAAATTCTAGTAACTAAATTTTGCCCTGTAGCTAATTAAAAGCAAGTCTATACTAATATATAAAGCTGAAAAGTGTGTTGGTTTGTTTGAACGCGCTAATCTCAGGAACTACTGGTTCGAATTGAAAAAAATTTTTTTTGTAGGATAGCCTATTTATCGAGGAAGGCTATAGGCTATATAAAATCAGGCTACGACCATTAGGAGCGGAGCATTAATGAAAAATGTTGCAAAATGTATCTCAAAAATAAGCTTCTATTCAGGTGAAATGCACTAACTAAATATACTCATATTAGCGCTGTCAGAATACAACGCCGGCCAGCTCAATCGGTAGAGCACACGACTGTCAATATCAGGGTCGTGGGTTCGAGCCCTACGTTGGGCGAATATATTTTTTTTTTTTATTTTCTACATTGCTTTCTTCTAAGGCTAACATTTAAATTTATTTTAATTTTATTTAATTAATTAAAAAAAAATATATTGTTAAAAAAAGTATATAAATACTGCTTTTTATCGACAAAAACGTTTGGACGATAACTCCGATCATCATGAAACCGGGCGGAACCGCTATATACTATAGTTGGATACAAAAGCACACGCAGCACACAGCTCACACAGTGTATAGCATAGACAAGGGAGTCGAGAGCGGTGGCGGAGAGGGAAAGAGAATCATGCCTTGCCGTGACGTTGCCAAGACGCGCCAATACATGTTTAAAAAAGTTGTAAGTACATAAAATAACATTTAACACATTTAGGTAGCATTGATAAATTAGTAAATATGTTTCGCTCCATTTTAATCCATAAAAAATCAAGAATTTTTTAAAAGTCAAGAACAAATTTTACATAAATTCAAATTAGTTCAGCCATCTCCAATCGAAACAAAAGAATGCAGACGTCTCACCTACTTTCTATAATGGATATAAACTAATTAAAATAATCGTAGAATTGTCACGCAATCAATAGATCGTCGTTCGAATCTTCTTGAGAAACAGTAATTGTAAACTTCTTTTTTTCTCAGGATGTTGACATAACAATACCCTAAGAAAGCTGCATGTTTCAATAATTTTAAAATATCCGCACTACAACGTCACAATTTGTTATGGTTGAAAAATATTTTCAGTGTGATGTACTTTTTCATTATTGTACCTAACTCAGAATTTCCTAAACTAGTATCCATATAATATATTCGATCAACTGAGCAGGGTAGCGTATTGGTGAGAGCACTAGACTCGCATTCGGGAGGTACCGGCTTCGAATCCCGGCGGGGGCAGATGTGGCTGGAACTTTTTCAAGCTGCCTCTCGCCGAGAAACGGTAATTCCTGTACCGGCCATGGTTTCCCTCAATAATTCCAGATAAATATCGAGATGGTTCCTTATTCAAGGCCATGGCCGATTTCCTGTCAAACTCCTATGCTCAAAATTTGCCTACCTTATCCTAATGTCCTAAAATTCCTTCATTTGCCCATTGTTAAGTGGAAGTTTAAAAATGTGGAAAATAACGGGAAGTGCGATAGATGGAAAATAGTAATGGCCGCGAATAGCGTCATGTTATGACATGAAGGCGAGAAACGAACTCTAAACGTGTTATTATTATTATTATAATTATTATTATTAAGATAATAATATATTCGAGCACTTGCTTGAACCAATTTTGATAATTCTTCTTTTATTCAATAGAGATTACTTTTTCTAATTTTTTTTAGAAACATTTAAATCCACTGGAGCATTAATATTTGGAAATTACCTACCATTTTAAGGATCACCTAATATTCGTGTTTGATTTGCAGTTATTTGATTCACTTCTGGCAGCAGCAGTACGACTACCATTCTTTGACGCGGTGTACAACTTTGACTACTAAGAGGTCACAATGATTTGGAGACGCAGACGGTATGTTTGAACATTAATTAATTTTTCAAATAAACAAATTGTATAATCATAAATTAAATATGTATAAAATAATTGGGTACTTGTTCTTTGTGGTTGGATTCTGAAGACTTGCAAAGAGACCTTGTAATTATGTTAATAAAACTACAATACGAGTTGATCGTCTGGGCGTCTCCCCGTTTTTATGTAAAAACAAACTGAGATATTTTAAAAAATAGCTGATATCTCCTTAACCGGCGACTACGCTCAATGGTATATCAAATTACGTATAATGAGTCTTGACGTACTTCATTTAATAACGATATTTACATTTTGAACACATACAATTATTTGAGTTCGTTCAACTAGATCGGGAAGGTCGTAGCCAGGAATAAACTTGGTGAGGGGGCTTTGTGAGTCCAGTCTTTCTTACATATTGTCCCTCATCTCACGTAAAGGCTAATCTGCTATTAAACATAAAGTTACGCCACTTTTTGAGAACAAAGTCAGGCTTAAGGACGGTTGTTCGGTGGCGTATCTCACCTTTTCAATTTTTATCAGTCACGTCTTTAGAACAAAGACGATATTTATGTGTTTATCACTAATATAAATGCAAAAAGACTGGTTCTTATTAGCCAGTATTTTTAATTTATTAAGGAAGTACTCGATGATGCCCTTATCAACAAAGTCTGTGTTTAGTTGTCTTGCATTTTTTGAGCATAATTCTCACCTGATTGAATTGTAGGTAATTCGTAAATCTTAAAGATAATAGAGGTAATAAGAGTCTATATACTCTAGAAGGGTGCATACTAGCCAGATCTTTGATTTTTCTCGGGTATGATGCTTAAATAGTTTTTGTTGACATAAATAAATTGCATTCTGAAAAAAACTCTAAAACAATAATAGGATAAGGATGCAGTCTTGTCAAAGTCGCTGTTGATCAGATCTTTGTTCAGCTGTTTTGAATTTTTTGGGGGATGATGCTCACATGTTTATCGTTAATAAATAAAATTGAAAAGAGAAAGAACATAATGACAATTGACTAATGGTATGGATAAAAATACTCGTATAGTATGAATAGTGTGAAAATGAATGGTGGGATAGTAGTACGGTGCATGCATTCCGAGATATGCTAAATGGGAAAGCGAGAGTGAATAAGATGATTGCAGAGAAGAAAGGATCCAGTTACCGTTGCTTACCGAGGTTCATCAGTTACCGTATCGAACATGCGAACTTCAGTTGATTGTTACAACTCTAAGCAGCATCTTCATTGTTATCATACACTTATTTTATAAAACAAAAGAGAGAGTTTTTGTTTTGTTTACCGGCGACGTTGATTTGTTTTATGTTGAATTGAGTGAACAATTGTCGTTTAGTGTTGGTTAATGATTTGTTAGTGTCTGGTGAAGAAGACGCGCTTTGTTGGATGAAAACAGTGGATTGACGCTGTGGATTTTTGTTTCGATGTAAGCTTTTTTTGTTCAATTTTGATGCTTATTTTATCATGTAAACCGCATAGTGCAGGGGTGGCGGATCTATGGCACGCGTGCCACAGGTAGTACGCGACAGATTATTATGGCCACGTCTTTGATCTAAGTAATTAAAAATATGCTAACCTTAAAATGCCACTTACATAATGCATGGATTATAATCATTAGGATCTAATTAGCTTCGTAGAGATCTTTTTGAAGACCTCCAACTTCAAGATTTACAATATTTTCGAATTTTTATTTTTTTAACGAATTGAAAATCTGGTTAATATTTACGCACGTCGTTTAAAAATTCAATCTGAGATTTGAAGAATTGTTTTTTACAAACACCAAAAAATCTAAAAAAAATATCACCCTATCTTTCCAAGCATGGGAAGCCACCATAATTGCTTGTCTTTGGGTTGGTGAAAAAATGGAAGAATTACAATATGACATCAAATATTGCCCTTAATGGCGATATTTTTTGTTGCAGAGTTTTCGCGATAAAATAAGCACTTTTATAATTTAAGATAGTTTTAAGAGTATGTTATGTAAGTTGAATAATGAGTAACTATATAATTGTAAGGTTGTTATATTGTTTGCAACGTTGTTGGTAGCTAAAAGCAGGGGCGTAGTTAGAGATTAAATTAGGAAGCGCACATTTTTTTTTTTAATTTTTGGAATATAATATACCTTTAAA
This sequence comes from Xanthostigma xanthostigma, assembly GCA_963575645.1. Taxonomy (NCBI): domain Eukaryota; kingdom Metazoa; phylum Arthropoda; class Insecta; order Raphidioptera; family Raphidiidae; genus Xanthostigma; species Xanthostigma xanthostigma. The sequence goes on along the minus strand of OY754466.1, from coordinate 47,713,858 downwards.
TATAAGTTTATTTATACCATGGAGATAATTTCTCGGGAATTCTGTATATATATATTTTTTTTGGACTGAAATTCTTTGACGATTTTAGCTGAAAAATGTGCCATTTTCCATTCAAGGTTTTTCCTAGACAAATTCAATTTTTTCCTGCTGATAGTATAGACTTCGGGTTGCATACAAATTCTCATTTTCATTTTTTAATAAATCCACCATGAATGAAACTACGGAGTCAATTCCAGAACTGGTTCTCAGTTCCAAAATTCCGAAATAGAAAGTTATTTTATATAGCTCTAGAGACCTCATCAATCATTTCTTTAAGCAAAAATGTGTTAATAGTAATAATAATTTCTTCAGATTCGGAATTAAACATTTAAAATCTTTGTCCGAAATTCCAGAATTGTGAAATTTGTTAATTCCGGTATTGAAGCCGTACATTTGATTAGATTATAGACGCTCGACAATTTAAATCATTAGCATTTAAGTCAACCATCCGATTGGTTTATATTTGAAAACAATATAATTAAGTCTGAATGGATAATTTCTGGACTGCGTTACAGCGGTTCGTAGACAACAGGTTTTATGCAAAATCTCTTAAAGATTACCTAATAACAAATCTGTGAAGAACTGCATTTTTGTTGTGTGATTGCAAATGTTTCTCTATCACTTAATTGCCATTTTTGTAATAAATTATACTAGTTTTAATTTCTTGTACATCTATTCATTACTGTTTTCCTTTCTAAATGATGTACACATTTTTTTTTAATTTTTTAACGAACCGGTTTTGGATGTCCTTGAATCAAGTTACGAATTTATGCAATTAGGATCCCAAATTGCCAGCTTTTAGATCCTTGTCTAAAAATTTTAAAATAAATTAAAAAAACATTTATTTAACCATATTCCAACTCCGCAACTGAGAAGGAAATTGAGATCAAAATTTTCAGAACATTTTCGCTACTTGAAGTTCCTGGAGTACAAGAAACATATTATTGCATAAGTTCGTTTGCCTGTCCGGTTTCATAATATTATAAATATTTGTAATTACTGTCCAATTCTGTAAGTCAATTGATGTAAATGAGGAAGACGATGTCTTTGCCAAATGGCGTTGTCATTCAATTGTCTGAAATTATTTTTGACGTGATAACGTCTTATAAATTGATGAAACACCAGCTGCACGCACGAAAAAGTGTAACGTTCCTAACGTTTCGCCTGACCCCGTGCGTGCAAGCAAGAGCGCAGTATGCTTCGGCCCACAGAATTACACTGTTCTGTGGCTTCGGCCAAGTTTGACAGCTACTAAAATTTAGGTTATGTATTACGGAATACGTTATCACGTAAAACTATCGTCCGTAAACTGACTTTACAGACAACCAATTTTTTTTAATGATTTAATTGAAAGAAGCGCTAAAAAATGACAAATCATGGTTTTGTTGACGCGATATTAAAATACCAAACAAGCATTTCTTGTGCCTTCGCAACGATGCACCATAGCCGCTCAATTTCCAAAAACTATTGATATGTTATTTTCCAGTGTATATAAGGGCCTGTTGTGCTTCCATCGGGCTTAAATTTTCCCTCATTGCTCATCCTTCTTTTGTCGTAGCGTAATAATACATAGCGTATAAGTTACTCATCAGCTTTTTAAATCGGTCCAGTAGCTCTCGAGCTTTGATAGATACGAAATTAATTTTTCACTAATGACCCGGTCCGGCTTCGCCCGAATTTGTAGATTGCTACCGTTTTTTCGTCGACTTCGTTGCAAAATAATTGATCTCCACGAAAAGCGCCTTTATTTTAACGCGATAATATATAGTCTATGTCCATTCTGAAGGTTCATTCTAAATAGTGGTGAACGAATTTTTCAAATCGGTCCAGTGGTTCTGGAGATTACTAGCTACATACACACAAACTCACAAAATTTGCACTCTCTCTTTATAATATTAGTATGGATGATATCCTGGATAATAATATTAAAAGTCATGGACAAATAACGATAATAATAAATCAAATCAGATTATTTTAGACACACAGTATTGCAACTAAATAATTATTGTATTAAACGTTAATGGCTAAGGACATACGGTAGTCGTAATTTATAATAATAGAGTGTAGATTTCAAGTTCAAGTATAACTTTCATTCTTTAGTTTAAAAAAAATCATTAATAATAAAGCATTTAGAAGTCATCTAATATTCAGGTCACATTCTTAAAACTCGATTGATTTTTCTAATTTTTCATATTTTTAATAATTTTTTGATAGATTTTGGCTTGGCAGTGAAATAATCAAAAACGGTAAATCTCTTATATACTCAAATCTTTGATTAACGTCTGATTAGAATTCTTCAATAAATAAAATTATCGACCAATTTTTCAGACAAATATATTAACAAAAAATAATAATTAATACATTGACGTTCCGGTCCGGATTTGGACTTCTTCAGAACTGATCTAAGAAATATAAAAATAATTAATTTCTAATTCGTATTTAAAAATATTCGCTTTAAGTTTTTAATTATATTCAAAAATTGAAAAAATAATATATACTAGTATCTACATATGTACAAAATAATAATAATAATAATTCTTTATTGCTCCAAAGACAAGAAATTATAGGAGAAGTCAATTTCATAGACAAAGTTACATGTTAAAAAATCATTAATATTGTAAAAACATTTAACAGCTAAGAATGCCTTCAATCTTTTCTTAAACTGTTGACAATTATTAACATTTTTTATTCCTTCGGGTAGAAGATTGTGTATATGACTGTATGTAGATTTAAAGTTCTTCCAACTTATTTTTATAGACTTTTCTGATTTCTGTCGTCGAGCGTCTATAATATACAATTACTATCTAAACTTAATTTTAATTAATTTCTATTTCACAATCGAAAACAGTCCCCAATGGCAATAATCTAAAGTTAAGAGTGTTAACATTATTGTGTAAATTACTTTTAGTCCAAGCTCTGACCATACAAAAGTCTACTGGACAACATTAACTAAAATTTTATTATTGAATTTAACAGATAATATGATAAAAAAAATTAGAACCGTTGCGGGACGCCTGGCAGACGTGAAACATAAATTTAAGCGGAATTCCAGTAACTAAATTTCACTCTGTAGGTAATGTAACTTACCAATATATAACAACGCACAGTAATATTATTTTATGATGAAATTAACGGGATACAAGGTTAAATATAAAAACAATTTTTATTCACTAGAACTTCATTTAATGTCAACGTTTCGGCAAAAATTATTGTCTTCTTCAGGACCTATAATATGAAATTCTAGTGAATAAAAATTGTTTTTATATTTAACCTTGTATCCCGTTAATTTCATCATAGCATAATACCAAGGTGTCTTATTTTATTTTCTAGTAATATTATTTACCCACGCTAAAGAAAAGCACGCGTAGTACACAGCTCACACAAAGAAGCAACGTGTTGTACGGTAGTGTAGAGGGGGAATGACGGCATGACGCAGTGAGAGCGCTCGCCATACAAATCGCACTAACGCGCCAATAGATGTCTCACATCAAAAACACCAAATCGGTGTCAAACTAATTCAATTACTTTTTTACCGTTTTTTGTTGTCAGTATCTCCAATACGGTTCAACACTACTCAATGAAATTTATAACGATTCTTGTACAAAAATATTAATTATTTACAATATTATCATCTACAGCCGTGCAATTTATTTTTTGCATATTTGGTAGACCTCACATTAAACATTTACTCATTTGGAGAGAGAAGTCTATCAGGTGAGCAAAAAAAATTGATAAGATAGATGATAATAATTCTAAAGAATTGATACTTCTCTATAATCTATACAAATTTTACAAGTAACATACTGACAACAAAAAATGATAAAAAATTTAATAAGTCTGCCATCGATTCGGTGTTTACATCATATTATTATGTGCTAAATCTATATCTATACTAATATATTATAAAGCAGAAGAGTTTGTTTGTTTGAACGCGCTAATCTCAGGAACTACTGGTTCAAATTGAAAAAAAAATTTTTTGTTGGATAGCCCATTTATCGAGGAAGGCTATAGGCTATATAATATTACGCTACGACAATTAGGAGCGGAGCTTTAATGAAAAACGTTACAAAATGTATCTCAAAAATAAGCCTCTATTCATGTGAAATGCACTAACTAGATATACTCATATTAGCGTTGTGAGAACACAACCTCAGGTGGATCAATCGGTAGAGCATGCGACTGTCAACATCAGGGTCGTGGATTCGAGCCCCACGTTGGGCGAATATATTTTTATTTTTTTTTTTTATTTTCTACATTTCTTTCTTTTACATTTAAATTTATTTTAATTTTATTTAATTAATTTAAAAAAAGTTTAAATATTGATAAAAACTTTTGAACGGTAACTCCGATCATCATGAACTTTGGACACAACATTCATCTCGGTAAACTAATATGAATGTGTGTACTCATGTTCCTTCCTTCCACATTCGTTCTTTTACACCCGGGTGAATCCGGACGGGACCGCTAGTTAAGTTATAAAATTTTTGTACTGTTCTTCAGTAGACTTTTATACTGTCGCAGCTTGGACTATAAACATCAGTATGTAAGTACTGCAGATTTATTGCGGTCTAAATAAATTAAAAGATGAGTTGTTGAAAGTGGCCTGCATTTTATTTATATAACAATTTTACGAACATCGGTGTGCTATGATGCAAAATGCAACTTACGTGTACTAATTAATTAATGTCCTAGGGCAATAAAATCGAGTAAGTTACTCCAGATTGTAAAAAAAAAACTTGCACCTGTAAATGCCGAAGATGGAAAGATATCAGACCTTTCATGTAGAATAGTTTGAAAAAGGGATGACATACTTGCGAATACCAATTTATTACATGTGTTGATTGCACGCCGAAATGTTACTAAATTACTGTTGAGTAGAGTCCAACCGAAACCTTGGCTTCACCCACATTCAGTCAAAAATTCGACTTCGGCCAAAATCAGGCCTGAGACGAATCTTGAATTCACTGAATAATCGAGTAGATATTATTTTATTTAAATCACACACACACACACACATCAGAAAAAAGTGTGTGTGTGTGTGTCAGCTCCGACGCACGACTGGAGTTTACTCCTTAAATACGCTGTGTAATGTATTCCATCTCATTCTTTCGCACGGTAAATCCTACAGACATATATGTTTGTCTCTTTTGTATTTCATCTCATTCTTTCGCACATTAAATCCTACAGACATATTATATGTTTGTCTCTTTTGAAGCGGACGAGCGTAACGCAACACTTGAAGTGGTGGAGCGTATGCCTCACCAATTGATTTTATTACTCATAAAATTTCCGTACCGGGCTTTATAACTCAAAATCGTTTCTTAAGGAGTAGACTCCAAAAATTAAAAAAAAAGACAAGAAAGAATACTTCTTTAATTTCAAGCTATATTTAAATAAAAACATTTTTTGAACAGCTTTCAAGAAAAAATCGTGACTTAAGAATCGGAACATAGAGCCTTTCAAACTTGCATTTAAAACAAATTGGTTGTCTGTAAAGTCCGTTTACGGACGATAGTTTTACGTGATAACGTATTCCGTAATACATAACCTAAACCTCCCAAAATTTGGTTTCAATCCGCTTACCCTTGGTGTCGGAATGATAAGAAATGTCAAAAGTGACGTTTGCAACTGTCAAAGTATTATGTTCTAATAATAATTAGTTATTCCAATACTTAACTTAGAAGGCGTTGCATTTCACAAAATACTAATGTCAAAAAATTGAATTAAACATTAGAAATGCAGCCGTTTTCATGTTAAGACAAGACATACGTTATATTCTAATTTCCATGTACGGCAAACAAAGACGACCGACCGCGTCGCGCCATGCATTAGACAACATTGCATTTATATTTTATACAGCTATTTTTCTATATAAATTTGTATAAAAAAACTGTTTAGGCAAATTCTGTTATACGAAATCTATGTAAAATGTTCTCCTCTTTCGTTTAAGACTGGTTTCAAACCGATCTGATTTAAATTGAGCGAGAAATTAGCAAAAAGCACGCACAGGGTCAGGCGGAACGTTACGCGTTACGCGTTACGAACGTTAGGAACGTTACGACCGTTACACTTTTTCGTGCATGCAGCCGGTGTTTTATCAATTTATAAGATTGGTGATTCATCAATTTATAAGACGTTATCACGTCAAAACCCAATCGTGTCGCTCTTTTCATCGTGCAAGCAACACGTTTTTAATTATATTTAGCTACTTGTTTTACAAACCAGTTGTCAACTAATCCATTTTGAATCAACCTCGTCGATATTTTTACGGTAATGATGCAATCTTACACATAATATTTTTAAAAATTCAAGGTAATAATTTTGTTCAATATCTGACTAAAAAATCTTTATAAGGACTCTACAAAAATTGGTGGAATATATAAACTGATCTTTGAGCTTTATTATAGTCAAAAAATACTAGTAAAGTTGCGATATTAGTGAAATAATAAAAGAAAGCACACAACTTTGTAAAACAAATGAACAGCACTTCGCAGGATATACTAAATATGACCATATTAGAAATGTTATCAATTGAACATCTTTTGAAAGCCCTGACATAACACTTTGATGGACACTTAAAAATTCAGTTTTGTTCTAATTTTGACACTATAGTTTTTTTTTTCATATGTTTGAAATTGAATTACTTTTATAAGTTGTTATGTTGTGACAATATCGCCTTAGTAGATATATTTGTACGGTGACACAAAGCACACAGGGCATGTATTCTACACTGAAAATAGACTGCTACACCCGTCTGGCTATAAAACGTTCCGTAGTATACGACGGCTTCAGCCGTCTTGTGAAACTTTTGAAGTTTTGTTTATGACGGCCTAAGCCGGTTTGTCCGTCAACGTGTTAAAAAAAACAATATAGTTTTAAGTTCATCATAATGAAATAATAACAACGGGATAATATTTTTTGATTAAAAAATTGGTTGTCTGTAAAGTCGGTTTACGGACGATAGTTTTACGTGATAACGTATTCCGTAATACATAACCTAAACCTCCCAAAATTTGGTTTCAATCCGCTTATCCTTGGTGTCGGAATGATAAGAAATGTCAAAAGTGACGTTTGCAACTTACAAAGTATTATGTTCTAATAATAATTAGTTATTCCAATACTTAACTTAGAAGGCGTTGCAATTCTCAAAATACTAATGTCAAAAATTTGAATTAAACATTAGAAATGCAGCCGTTTTCATGTTAAGACAAGACAAACGTTTGCTTCTAATTTCCATGTATGGCAAACAAAGACAACCGACCGCGTCGCGCCATGCATTAGACAACATTGCATTTATACAGCTATTTTTCTATATAAATTTGTATAAAATATTTTTCTATATAAATTTGTATAAAAAAACTGTTTAGGCAAATTCTGTTATACGAAATCTATGTAAAATGTTCTCCTCTTTCGTTTAAGACTGGTTTCAAACCGATCTGATTTAAATTGAGCGAGAAATTAGCAAAAAGCGTCAGGCGGAACGTTACGCGTTATGCGTTATGCGTTATGCGTTACGCGTTACGAACGTTAGGAACGTTACGTTACACTTTTTCGTACATGCAGCCGGTGTTTTATCAATTTATAATATTGGTGATTCATCAATTTATAAGACGTTATCACGTCAAAACCTCTTTAAAATACAATAATTCACAAATTTAAAAGCATAAAAAATATAATGCGAATTGAATGCCTGTTATAATATAATACCGAAACATTTTAATAAATAGTTTTGCAATTTTTGGCAAAACTAGTTTTGAATGGGAACCATAAAGAATTAGGATTTCGCATTTTTATGTTTTAATTGTATTTTAATTTTTAATGAGAAAATAATACAAACTGTCAATAAAGATAACAACTGATTATATAATCAAATATGTAATCTTTTATGACTTATTATTGTTATAAATATTATATAAATTAACAATCAAAAATAATTACTTCCATTAGAAGGTGTTGCGAATTTTTATAATATCAATATTGCAAATAATAACATTTTAGTTTATTAAGAAATTTAAGGCAACTTATAAAACTTTATTCTAGTATTTTAAATAGCTTAATTAATAACATTTTTATTATCACTAAACTATTTATACTTTTACGCGGCAATATTAAATTTTAGAATTTCGATAAAAACGACTATAAAACTGTCAAAAAATCACTAGAATTTTTAGAAAGTTTCATTGTAATTTTTGACTCACTATCTCAATATATTATAACTATAGTATATAGTACGAGGTCCTTTTTTTCATTTTTCGTGGAATGAAAATTTTCGGTTATATTTCCACACGCTAGAGCACTAATCCTGGGTTAATTTAGAAATAGTAATATCCGATTGTTGTTATTTAATCTTACGTCGATAGAAGTATGGCTTATCTCAGTATATAGTGTCTATTCCAGAACAAAATTTCAGTGTAAAACAATCTATAACTTTTGTTAACAAACTATAATTTTTTTCAAGATAGAGTCTGGCTCATAAAGTACGCTCTTGTGACTTTAGTACCGTAACAGCCCCAAAAACTAAAGAAAACTAGTTTTGTTAATTTCTAATATTTTGCTGATCTATACAATAGGATAAAAATATTTCTTTATTTAAAAATTCCAACGAAATATACTAACGCAGGGGTTGGCAACCTGCGGGGCGCGAGCCGCATGCTGGTCCTTTGATGTAAAGTTGCGGCTCTCCAGTTCCATATGCAAAAAATAATTATTTTATTACATAAACCCTTAAAAATCGTCCAATCGATCCATGATTGAGCACCATGTCTATCTCTCAGTCATTTCCACTCGCGTCTCACCCGCACCGCCTCCGTCGCGACGTGTCGTCCTCGGATATAGGTATATATTATACCTATTTAAGCAAATACTATAATAGTGAAACGAAAATGTTTAGTGGCTCTTTAAAAACTGGGAAATTTTGTCAATTGTAACTTTTGGCTCTTCCGTCTCAAAAGGTTGCCGACACCTGTACTAGCGTCATTATAAACATATATCCTTTTAAAATGAATTGCATTTGGAGTTCTCTGAATGTGTAAACCGGCACTGGCTAGAGGATATAATAAACTTCAACAAGCATTTTTATGACACTTTTTTTTAAAGGAACAAAATAATTTTCCTTAGTATTTTAAAAACGAAACTTTCGTTACTTTTCTATGTTGGTACTTATTATTTTAATAGTGAAAAATGGTTTTCTTAATAATATGTATATAACAATGTATATTAACGTTTATTTTTTACAAAAAATAGGAACAATGGAAACGCTTTTTTACAATGAGTAATTTCCGCAAGTGCACACCACGTAACAATGTTTTGTTTTGAAGTTAAAAAAATAGCTTAAATTCTGACTAACACCGGAACCAAAACTAGGAGAAACTAGATTTTTTTTCTAGAAAAATTCAATTTTTGTAAGTATATACTGCCACTGAGAAACCAGATATGTATTTTGTTAATGTCTTACATGATTTCTCTCTAATTAAGTCGGTATAAGTTTAGATAAAATCATTTTACTCCTTTAATACAATTTTGACAGAGGTGTTTTTAGTGATGGCCCTGATCTAGGACACCAAAAATTACGAGAATCCTTTTTTCCTAGAGTTAGAACTAATAATAATAATAATAATGAGTTTAACGTCCGTTTCTCGACTTTATGTCATAACAGACGCCATTCGCACCATTACTATATTTTTTTCTACCACACTTCCCGTTATTTTCTACAATTTTTAAACTTCAACTTAATTAATAGCAATGGGCGAATGAAGGATTTTTTAAGAAATTAGGATAAGGTAGGCAAATCCTAGAGCTAGAACTATTTCGGTTTAAACTTCTGATTAAAGATTATGTTTGCACAGAAATTTATTTATGATCACTTCAAAAAATGTAGATGATGTTTTTTCTGGAATATTATGTAAAATAGGGGAACTTTAGCAAGTGAAACAAACACGTTAAAAGAAGACGATATTAATAAAAGCCAAGATCCTGCGCTATGAACCAAAACATCAAAAAGAGAAAAACAAGGACACCATTCGCTATAATAACCCAGGACACCAAAAAGTTAAATCCAGCTCTGGGTATTTTAAGACGTCCTCTTTTGACCTGTACTATAATCCTTTAAAAATAATATAAGCAGACGAAGAACAGCTGTATATTCAGATATTACGAGTATTATATTGTAGCCACGCGTTTCTGTAATCAGGAGACCTAGCTTCCTATGCTTGCTGTGTTTTGAAACGGACCGTTTATTGGCGCACGCGAGATGGCGCTGTTATCACTACCTGGGAAAACTTCGGTTCTTTCCACCTGTTTTTGCCATAGTTACTAAAGTTGTTTCACAGACACTACACACATGTAAGCCAGCCATGAACGAGTGTGCGTTACCCAGTAGCTGACGCCATATTGGTTCATGCGACAGATATCAGTCCACCGCTACGCTCGAGCTGGGTCTCCTGGTTACAGACTTCGTGGTTGTAGCAAACATAATAGTTGCATTTACACAACAACGCACTTTTCGAATCAAATCGAAATTTGTCATACATTGTAACTGTGAAGATATTTTGAAAACACAAAACATAAGTCATAAAAAACTTTCTTTACCCGAAATGAAACTGTTGTTTTTTAAACAACAGATGACCTTTACATCACGACTAAATGCACAATGTATGCAGACGTAAGATTACAGACTCGCTGTGAACTTTATTATAATATAATCATTTTATACGCTCATTTTGTGCAAGTCAGTAAGGGATGTGATATTATATAGTGTCCGCGGTGAGAGTTGAAGCCAGGCACGTCATCAATAATATGCTAGTGAACGTCTACTTGCCCGCAGACAGTGGCGTGTGGAATAAATTCTACATATCCATTTATAGCGGTAGAATAAAAATAAACACTCGACGCACATGGATCTCCGAAACAGCCAATAGCAAGCTAGAAGGCGGGCGCAATGCGTTCATGTCACTATGACGCAGTGGCTTCATCTTTCGCCGCAGCTATTCTACTTTATCAATATATTTTTACTATGTCACATGGTTCAATTATTCCAATAGCCGATTATCCTTTGATATGGTCACAGACTGTCCATAACTTTGTGTTTACAATTTGCAAAGGTTACATTGAACCAAAAGCATGCGTTGCACCATTGAAAATATTCATATTTATCTAGAGATATACTGACGATTTTTTATTTCTTAGTACTTATATCAACTTTCAAATTAAAAAAAAATTGAGGCGTTGATATTCTTCCAAAATCCAGAAATCCTTACTTATGAAGTGAAACTTCTTACGCGGAACTACGACGATTTGGGGAGTAAAATAAATAAAACAAAAATAAAATGAGTGACACAAATGTGTTCACAAATGAATGACGCACTTTCAGGAATACTTAACTCAGTTGGTTAGAGAATCGCATGCTAAATACGTAGGTATTTATTTACCAGTCGTATTTTTTGTTTCAAATTAATTGACTGTATTTTTTTTATTTTTTTCTAACAATTGGAAACTTGTTATCTGTTTGTAAACAATAAAAGAATTAATATTCAAATCTTTGATTAATGTCTGATTAGAACTTTTCAATAAATAAAATTATCGACCAATTTTTCAGACAATATATTAACAAAAAATATCAATAATACATTAACGTTTCATATATTAAAAAAATCTTTCACGAATTACATTAAAAATAAATAGAAACTAATTATTAATTATTTTTTTATATTTTTAGATACGTTCTGAAGAAGATCCAAATCCGGATCGAAACGTTAATGTATTATTGATATTTTTTGTTAATATATTGTCTGAAAAATTGGTCGATAATTTTATTTATTGAATAAAAGAATTAATAATTTTTATATTATTCACAGAAGTTTCAATTCGTTTCTGTGTGCCTCGACGCACATAACTTTTTTCTAAATACAAAACTTCAACACTTCGAAGGACGCCAAATAATTTCTTAATGATAATGACAGTTAGGCCATTTGAGCAGATTTATTGAACGATATTTATTACTACAAGTTAATCGTGCGCTTGCGATACTTTTACCTCGTACTTATCAACTATCAATTATTGATGTTTGATTCATAGCAATGTTAGAGCTTATACGCGTGATGACATTCGATCGTAAAAAATAACAATAAAAGTTAATTAATTAATAATGATATTTTAAAAAACAATTAAAAGCATTGTGGTTGGAAACCACAAAAACAACAACTTAGTGACTTCTTAATCACAAGTCTATTAGCAATGTGTCCACATGACTCTTTATTGGGAGCTGGCTCCGTGCGCTCCGCTCACTAAAAAGAGTCGCTATTAGCGAGTCGTTCAAAGGAGCGTCACTAGACAGTACGCACTACACAAGAGTGCAGACTGCAGATGTGTGAACTGTCATCATGCATGCTCAGGAGTCACGAAGCATTGCACAGCACAATACACACTCAGCTCATTTTAATATGATTCTGATTTCATATTATTCGCATTTCGGATAAACTATACAGTATAATAAAAGCTTAACAATAATAATGTTTATTGTTACAATATTATAGACGTCAATGTGAATGGTTTAAGTCAGTACTATTCCACTTACAGTGTGTCATTCAGCATTAAACGACTCAGCAAAGATAACTCCGTACGTGAAAAGTTCACTAGTGCCTATGTGGCCTGCGCTGTGTGCGCTCTGTAAATGTGCGAATGCAACAGTACAGAACAGCTCAGCACAGAGCAATAGCGCTCAGAGTGTCATTCACAAAAAAAGAGCGACTCGCTCCGCTCCGAACGTTTCGCTCAGGAGCGACACATCACTAAAGTCTATTACTGCATGTACATTCAAGGGTAATGCCCCATCATGAACAAAAATTAAACTAAATTAGTTTGATATAAATCGTTTTTTTACTTTTTGCTGATGATAGTATACCTTGTTGTGGTTAAGAACTCATTTTTTTATAATTATGCTTTCCTATAAATTTAGTGATATATATAGAAAGGTTAAAAGTAGTTTAATTTTCAAACATACTAAAATCAATTTCTCTCTGACATCAATGGACTTTCGAAAACAAAAAGAGATAGTGAATAGTTTATATTATATTATCGGTCTAATATTTAAAAGTATATACCATAACCTATATGTATTTATTAACATTTCTTTATTTCTTCTTTATTTTAGTATTGTCTCGTATTGCCATAAATTAGTTTAAAATCAATTACAAACGTACGCCCGACATACATCAAAAGCAAGTTGATATAAGAACGTGGCAGGTTTACAATTTAGAGCATTTATAAATAAATGGGGCGTGGTTTCGTCGGAGAAAATAAATTAACAATGGATAAGTGAGTCAGAATAAATCAGAATATTGATATAGTTATTCCATCCCTATTCCTTGTAGACAGTCAAGTGAGGTGTTAAGAGACGGCTGTAGGGTAATAATTGCATATTAATAATATAAACAATTTTTTTTGTATAATTGCAATAGTAAAAGCGTGCGATAGCAAGATAATAATCTAATGTTTATGCAAAGAGTTAACATAATGTGATGCAAACATTGTGTGAGGACTATTTTACCATGACAAAATAGCACCCAACATCTCAGAGTTAATATTATATTATACTAGGTTCAGTCAATATTTAACACACCCTAAAATGTATATCGCCACTGGTATTCTCACAGGGTATGTGATGCGTTGGATGCAAGTCAGACAGGGGGTCAACACGCATCGGCGGAACATGCACATTTAACCCGTTTACTAAACGATTCAAAAGTCACACATTTTCATAATATATTTTTTATAAATTTGTATCATATTATTATTATTTTGTAACGACCTTATTAATTCATGTTTTCAATAAATTACATTGATTAATAGACATGTTACGTATAGTGGAGCGTCGATTATCCGAACGTCGATCAACCGAACGATCGTGTAACCGAACTATTACGCCCTCCCGCGCTACAATCTACACGCACTTGTCTCGACTGTCTACCCTTTTTTGTTTAAAATTCACCTGTACATAAATATACAGTATGTATACCTGTATTTATGTAAGAAAAAATGCAGTTCGATTATCCGAAGAAAACGATTTTGCGAACACCCATGTTCCCCAATCAGTTCGGATAATCAATGCTCTACTGTACTAACATATAAAATTACTTGTAAGTATTATTGGTTTGAACGAATTTTACTTAAAAACTAATTGACGAATTTTGATGAAACTTTTGATGTGAAACATGTAATGGCGCGTTTGGATGGGAGTAAAACCGTTCAAGTAAAACGTTTTAATTGACGCGACGTTGTTCATGGGACGCGTTACGCTTGCTATGTTACGCGTTCAACCTATATAGCTGTCTGTTAGTGCTTGTTGTGCAACTTTCTATATAAATAGAAGTTAAAAAAAAAAATGTAGTAGGTAATAATGTATTAGTTTTCCTTTCCGACGTAACTCGGATATTTGCCTCATCTCTGTTTTGTCGTGGTTTCAATCGGTTCAATAGTTTCTAAGAAATTAGCGTGGACGAATAACGATGATTTTTGTATTCTTGTTGACTGAACTTCGTATGAGTATATTTTGGGTATGAATGCTGTCATAAAAATGTATGAACACAAAAAAGTAGCCGATGATAAAGATATTATGATGTGTTTATGTGCCTCTTAATAAATGTTTTGTGTTTGCGGTGACGCGGTCTATTGTTGTATATTTTTTTATCGTTATTAAATAATATACTGTTATATTATGTGTTCTTAAATTGAATATTGTTGCTATTTATTCGAATATATTGTTCATTAATTTACGTTCTTTTGTTATAAAATCGATATAAAAATCACTGTTATTTAAGCATTGTCAGAAAATCAAATTTGACAATAACCTTATTGTGACCACGCTTATTTTTCCATAAAAAATCGTAAAATTAAATTATCGAGAAGTACGCTATTAAATAGCGTTATTTTTAAGTTTTGTACAAAGCTTTTATAATTATGTAACTAGCGGTCCCGTTCGGTTCACCCGGGTGTAAAAGAACGAATGGGGAAGGGAGGAACATGAGTACACACATTCATCTTAGTTTACCGAGATGAATGTTGTGTCCAAATTTCATGATGATCAGAGGTACCG
This sequence comes from Xanthostigma xanthostigma, assembly GCA_963575645.1. Lineage (NCBI taxonomy): Eukaryota > Metazoa > Arthropoda > Insecta > Raphidioptera > Raphidiidae > Xanthostigma > Xanthostigma xanthostigma. The sequence goes on along the minus strand of OY754466.1, from coordinate 47,698,731 downwards.
TTCAAAAGCTTTTGTCGATAAAAAGCAGTATTTATACTTTTTTAAACTAATAATTTTTTTTTAATTAATTAAAAAAAAATAAAATAAATTTAAATATAAGCCTTAGAAAAAAGCAATGTAGAAAATAAAAAAAAAATACAAATATTTTCGCCCAGCGTGGGGATTGAACCCACGACCCTGATATCGACAGTCGCATGCTCTACCGATTGAGCCATCCGTCGTTGTGTACGTCCAACGCTAATATGAGTATATTTAGTTAGTGCATTTCACCTGAATAGAAGCTTATTTTTGAGATACATTTTGCAACATTTTTCATTAATGCTCCGCTCCTAATGGTCGTAGCGTGATACTATATAGCCTATAGCCTTCCTCGATAAATGGGCTATCCTACAAAAATTTTTTTTTTCAATTTGAACCAGTAGTTCCTGAGATTAGCGCGTTCAAACAAACAAACAAACTCTTCAATAAAGTATTTTTATCTATCTAATTCTTCTTAAAAAATAACGGATTCAAAAGATCTTTTATTATGAAAATAATTTTACAAAATTTAAAATTATTTAACGAACTTTGATATGTGTAGGATTGTTATTAAATTGATTATATTAATTAAAATTACAGTATCAAGCAATAAACATCGAGAAAATATTTCCTGATTGGGTGTGGCTTCTAGCCTCATTTGGAAACTAACATTGTGAACTTGACTGTGAAAATCAAACTACTTTTTATGTCAACGAATGAATCAAAAGTATTATAAATTCTTTTGTCCGTTACGTGATGTAATGTTTTTTTAATGTTTACTGTTTTATTTATAGTTACCTTATTTGATGTTTGAAACCTGAACTATATCTTGTTTTTTTGAGAACCGACAGTTTTGTTTGTTTCATTTATAACGAAAAATAGGCTACTGGGAGATTCTCATCCCCATTTTAAAATAAAATTTGAGTTGACATGAATTTTTTCTGAACTTGAAATAAAAAACATAAAAAATAAAACACATTTCTGTTTGTAAAAAACTTTGATAAAGTTTATACATTTCTTTCTGTTTTTTCTGAAATTGTATTTAGAATAATTTAGGACTACGAATCAGTATTTCCAAATGCCGTGTGGCTCTAATGTAAAAAGAAAACAATTTGTCTCAAACACAGTAAAATAAAATTGGCTATTTGAATAAAAAAAATATTTTTTTTAAATTAATTCATTTATTTATTTTTTAATAAATTTGATAAATATTGGAAACGAAATTGATTTATTAAGACATGGATAAATACTAACAAATTATTTAAAATTTATAAAAATTAAAAAACATCACGTAACAACAAAACGCGTTAGGAATGATTGTGACGTCATAATGTTCCAATTTAAGTCTTCAGCATAAAGTAGTGTTGATCCAATAGAATGTTACGATGAAGGAAGGTTTGGTTGGTCGAAACGTTGGCCAGTAGCGAAACATTGGTAAAGCTTATATATTTATGATCCTCAACCAAAACCTTCTTTCATCGTTCCAATTTAAGTGTATTTATGCACCACTATATTACCCACCTTGTACTATTATTGTTCTGTGATATTACCACACGCTGTCAAATTGATATATTTTTTAATTTAAAAAACAAACATAATATCAAGACGTCAGGCGTCTTCGGAACTTATTGTAAAAGAAAAAAATTGCTAAAAAGCCTGCGATTTTGCTTACACTATCTAATGTAATTCAATTGATAATAATTATTATATAGGCACTTTTTTATTGACGTTGATGTATTTTTTTCAGCACGCCCACGCAAAAAAACAATACTCTAATTTAGATACAGTTCCTTATTAAACGATTGAACATAATTGCTCCACCCAAAATGACACTTAAATAATAATTTTCCCAAACATGACTTCATATGTGTGTTTTGAAATCTGCATTATAAAAACATTAACGTTAGCTACAACAAACAAAACCTATTTTTTTATTTCTCATGATTATTACCTACCAACCGAGAGTGAACGTCAATCGTGTACATGCGGCTCAGTGCAGTGTCACTTGTACCATCGCAGTGGCGCCGAACCCCCCTTTTTTATTTTTTAATACAGAGAAGAAATGTTTAAAGATATATGAAATAGATTTTGTTATAGGTATATATATTTTTTTTTTTCGGTTATAAAATAAAGTGTGACAACAGCCAAGATCGTAGGAATGCTACTATTTTTTCTGATATTATTGACACAAAATTCGTGCCTAGTTCTTTTACTGAATTGGAAGAGAATCACAGATTTTCTTCTCAATATTAATTGATGAACTATTTACAAATCTATTATAGTACAAGATCTGGATTTGGCTCGATCTTCATCCATCGAGTTTTTTAATTAAATTTGATTTTGATAATATAATGTTTTAATAAAGAAAAATTGATTTGGGTGGCATTCAATTTCTTGGCACAATTATTTTTAATAAAAAATCAAAGTTGTAAAATTTATTTCTGAAATATTTTTATCGAGTATTCAGATAACTTTATTACCAATCGAAAGTAAAATATGTATGTAAAATGCTAAAGTTTGGTCGACATTTTGATTCCTGGCATAAAACTAGGTATACAGGCACCTTTGAATTAGTATTTTGCAGTTAATAGATTTTCTACATTGTCATATACAGTATGTAAACGCGTAAGGTGCACATAGGGAAATTAGCATTAGGAAATAATACTTGGATCAGAGTTAGCCATGACTGCATTAATTGTTATTTCTATTAAATTATCGTGGTAATCTTGAGGATTTCTATTTTATTTAAATTTATTTTTATTTTACTTGGCTTTTTTAGTAATAAAAAGCTCTTATAAATCATTATTTTAATTTTTTTGTACAAAAATAAAACAAAAAAATAACTCCATCTGTTTGTAAACATTTCATTCAAAAATTGTCTGACTGGTATGACGTATGCGCGTTGGTAAATCAGTGACCCAGTGTCTTTAGGTTCAACACGAATAGACGGAGATATTTGATCGAGCACCATATTTAAGTATTTTTGGGAATTTAATGTCCCATTAATAAAAAAAGTCCGATTATGTTGTAATCATTTGAATATTTTCTTCGGTAGTATACACATTCATTTTGTAAAAGAATATTATCTGTCTCATTGAAAAACAAGATTTCAAGGCTCACTCTGATCCAGTCATTTTTTCCCAATGTTAATTTCCCTATGTGCACCTTACGTGTTTACATACTGTATGTAGATAATTTTATTGCGAACACGTGGAACATATTATATGCAGGTAACCATGGCAACGAATAACAAATATCATATAAATAAAAAAAATGAAATTAACATCTTTAATTTTTTATTGAAAATAGCTGTGCCAAAAAATTGAATGGCAACCAAAGTAAATACATTATATTATCATCAATTTCAAGTTTCATTAGAAAACTCGAAAAATAAAGATCGAGTCAAATCGAGATCTTAAACTATCACTCGTACATAATGAGGATGACCATTTAAAGACAAGAACGTTGTAATTATTATTGTAATAATGTGTTTAATGTCAAGCATTATATGAGCACTTTTTAGGTTAAACACGTCATAGTATAGTATTGGGATTTGAGAATAACCGATCATAAACCGATTAACTGATAATATCTACCTCATCATGCTTAAATTGTTTCGGTTACGCCACTGATACAGGCACAGGTGTCGTGTCTTAAGCGGTATCGAACCCACGATACAAGAGAAAAAGAGTTTAGAAGACAATTAACAGCACGAATAGTTAATAAAAAAATATCGAAAACGTATTCCTGACCTTCGCAATTCCGTTAAAAATCACGTTAAGCTCATAATAGTAACCGACCTTTATTTCATGGATAGTAAATGGGATCCAATGTATATGTTACCGGCCAAACCCGATTTCAGGACAAACTAGTTTGGCCTAGGCCAAACTAGTTCTACAAGCCAGTTTGGCCTAGGCTGAATTAGTTTGTCCTAGTGTGAGTAGTAGGCTAAACTAGTTTGTCCTGAAATCGGGTTTGGCCGGTAACATATATATACTTTATACTCCTATATGGCTGGTAGGGATCTGGAAAAGCATGACGACACAACGGTGCAGACATAGTTACGTATATGTTTGTCTCCTTTATCGGTACGCCATTCCCACATCCTACCACTTCAAAGAGATTCACTATACGTTGATTAGAGATCAGTGGTTTTTAACGGTGCGGTAAATCACCTTTAATAATGTGTGAAAGATTCGACATGGCCTTTAAACAAGAATAATTTGATAAAAGTAATGGCCAATCCCTGCGCAGTACCTGGCTATAAATTCATATTAATCTGATTCACAATAATTATACTGAAGATTGTTTTTATTATTTTTCTAAATGCATTTGAGACCACCGATGTCGGGGATTTTATGGGCCCGGTACTATTTCAGATTTTCGTGTTTTAATTTTAAAAAATGAAAGCGATCGATGCTTTTAAGCATTTTTGAAAATGAAAGTGCTTGAATAAATTGAGCATTATTAAAAGTCTCGATGCTTTAAGCACTTGGGTTTTGTGCTTTGCCCGGCTATGAATAAATATAATAATCAAATCTTTGATTTATGTCTGATAAGAATTCTTCAATAAATAAAATTATCGACCAATTTTTCAGACAAATATATTAACAAAAAATAATAATTCAAAACTTAAAGCGATTTTTTTTAAAAACCAATTATAAACTAATTATTAATTAATTTTTATATTTTTTAGATCAGTTCTGAAGAAAGTGCAAATCCGGACCGAAACGTTAACGTATTAATATATTTGTCTGAAAAATGGTCGATAATTTTATTTATTGAATATAATAATGTTAAGAAAGTTGATGAAATAAAGATTCATACGAATTAAGATAAAGATCAAGTATATAATTATAATTGAATTGATGACAAGGAACCTTAATGTAAGAAAAAAGCGGGAGTGGTTTTGGCAGGGCTAGGAAAACTTGTAATAAATAGTTACATTAAAAATAAATCATAGACCATCGGGACGATCGACATTTTTTGTTTTTGCCGCGGAACATTAATTTTTCTCAGTGACCTTTAAACTATAAACTAAAACCATTTTCGATCAATTAACCGAGGACCAAATCCCATAAGGTTTGTGCAGGGTCCTTTGTCAATTTGTATACATTTGTTATTTTTCGAGCTAGATTCCCAACCCTGTTATTTTGGTGCTTGTTTGAAACAAATTCACTGACATTTTACAAAAGTATTTTGTGTAGGTGAAATAATATATGGGCACGCTAAATGGTGTTGGAAACTTTATTAAATTAAAAATGATTTCATAATTTAATAACAACACCAGTAGGCTGTTAATTACGTTATAATAATTGTTGTAGAAACGGCGAGTTGGAAAACCTCATGAGAAAATATTTTTGTTAAAAAACAAAAGTTTTTTTATCAAATAGCATGTATGACATTAAAACACTATTCAAGTCATGTATGACTTATAACAGAATTTAAAGGAAAAAAAAAGGTTCATGGTCAAATAAGAGAGAAACGCACACCATGCGTGGATAGTGTCATTAAAAATAAGCTGTCGATATTATCATAATTGCCATTTGCAAAATGATTAATATGTGAAAATGATTGTTTCTTGAAAATATTGTACTGACACCTTCCTTTCTAAATTTGTTAAAAATACATATAAAAAGTGTATAAAGTAAACGAAATTTCGTCAATTAATTATAAACGAACGTCTTAAATTACAAGAATCTTGAATTTAAATTTACGACCGTTGTACATGACGTAATAAAATGTCTAGAAAACGGTATACAAAAATTGTACGTTTTAAGGTGGCTATTTGTGTTCGCTATTGGGTGTTTGTTGTATTTGGCAAAATATATGACCTTCAATACAAACATGCAAATAGAGGCAAATACGACCATCCACACATGGCAGTCAAATAGCAAACACACAAACATTTGGCAGCAGAACGCAAGGTTCAAAATTCCAGGAATTTTAGCACTGTTTCATTGTCCCAATTCATTTTCAATAGTAATTGTTCCAGTTCTCGCTCACAGTACAGACACAAAAATACTGCACGTCCGTACAGATTCACGGCGCGTGCGCTTCTGAATATGCCCATTGTGTGGACGGTTTATTTACGTATTTGCCTATTTGACTCCTTTGATGTGCCTCGAAAAACCGACAAGCGCACGGTAACGCGTATTTGGTATTGGCCTTATTTGTCAAATAGGCAAATAAGGCCAACACTTTGTCAAATAGACTGTCCACACTTGGTAATTGTTTGCCAAATATGCCAAATACACAAATACAAATGTGAAGTGCCGGCATTATATACATAGATTTTTTGGAGTCCAAATCATATTATGGATGTTATATCAACGAGATTACGTCACAACAAATCTCCCTTTGCATTATTATTGTCGATTTTAATTACTTGTTTCTTATTACGTTAATGTCATTGAATGACCTCCGACAATATGCAAATGGTGGCCAACCGCAGCCAGAGCGCATCTCATGGTACGTTTGATACACTTCAGTACACTGCACTCCATTCATATTAACTGTATTTAGTTCATTGAGACCAGTTGCGAAGGTCGCGGTATGCTCTTAGCGCTCCGCTAATGGAAAACTAGCGCATCCTGTAATAGCTAAAATACTTACCCATAGGTAAACAGTATACCTAAAATACTGGGTGTTTTTTTAAGTTACGAAATATATAAGTAACAAATACGCATGATATGATTTTTAAATTGAAAATTGTGATCACTTGCCACGTCTACTGATGTGTGTGAATCACAAGGCAGATAATTTATATGCATATTATATTTCTACATGTATAGAAGTGTGACTTAGTCTTCTACGTCATCATATGGCGGTTTATGCTTAGCGTCTAAAATATATAGGTGTAAACGCGTAAGGTGCACATAGGGAAATTAGCATTGGGAAAAAATACTTGGATCAGAGTTAGCCATGACTGAATTAATTGTTATTTCTATTAAATTATCGTGGTAGTCTTGAGGATTACTATTTTATTTTAATTTATTTTTATTTTACTTGGCTTTTTTAATAATAAAAAGCTCTTATAAATCATTATTTTAATTTTTTTGTATAAAAATAAAACAAAAAAAAAACAACTTCAACTGTTTGGAAACATTTCATTCAAAAATTGTCTGACTAGTATGACGTATGCGCGTTGGTAAATCAGTGACCCAATGTCTTTAGGTTCAACACTAATAGGCGGAGATATTTGATATCGCACCATATTTAAGTATTTTTGGGAATTTAATGTCCCATTAATAAAAAAAGTCCAATTATGTTGTAATCATTTGAATATTTTCTTCGGTAGTATACACATTCATTTTGCAAAAGAATATCATCTGTCGAATTGAAAAACAAGATTTTAAGGCTCACTCTGATCCAGTCATTTTTTCCCAATGTTTATTTCCGTATGTGCACCTTACGTGTTTACATACTGTATATATTTCGTTAGTTAAATAAATAAAATTATCGACCAATTTTTTCAGACTATATTATATTGACAAAAATAATAAAATTATAAATCAATATTTCACTAGATCCGGATTTGGAGCTTTGTCAGAAATAATCTAAAAACTATAAAAATTAATTAGTATGTATATTTTCTGATAGAATGGAGTTTGAATTATCGAAATATTAATGAAAAATTAATAACAAATCCGGATCGAAACGTCATATCTAGTGAAATATTGATTTTTAATTTTATTATTTTTGTCAATATATAGTCTGCAAAAAATTGGTCGATAATTTTATTTATTTCTATTCAGACGTTAATCAAAGATTTGTATTTCATTAATTCTTGCTTGCATTTAAGAGATAAGAACGGAAAGGTTGATTTACGATACTTGTTTATTCCAGGAATAATAATTATCAAATTTCGATACATGGAACATCAAAAAATGGTTTATTTTTCCGTAACACTCTGTATAATTATATGAAGTGAAGTGTTACATACGCACCATTGGTAACATCAAACACATAACATACATGCATTATCTAGATTTGTAATAATATACAACTTACTCGTGACGTAATAAGTTAATTATCTTCATCGGTGCGTATAAATTTATTGAAACGAATTTTGATGATTGTCCTAGAAATATTTTGCGTATAATGATTTTACATTTTATTCCACAACTAGATTAAAATGCTTGTTACAAAATACATTGTGAATGAACAAATTATTAATAATTAATAATTTTAAACTAAATTAAAATCGACCTTTTCCTGTAGTATAGGTCAAGTAATAACATTATATTCTATGCATAACATAAAAAATCGAACCTTTGTAATTTCGTTTTCTTGTTGGTTTGTAAGATGTTTTGGCATGAGATATTGTCGAACCGCTATGTCCTGCCATCCGGCCAACGTCAATAGTGTATGTACCAGTGTACCACATTCTATATCTATCTATACTAATATATAAAGCTGAAGAGTTTGTTTGTTTGAACGCGCTAATCTCAGAAACTACTGGTTCAAATTGAAAAAAAAAATTTTTTGTTGGATAGCCCATTTATCGAGGAAGGCTATAGGCTATATAAAATCAGGCTACGACCATTAGGAGCGGAGCATTAATGAAAAATGTTCCAAATGTATCTAAAAAATAAGCTTCTATTCAGGTGAAATGCACTAAGTATACTCATATTAGCGATGTAAGAATACAACGCCGGCTAGCGCAATCGGTAGAGCACAAGACTGTCAATACCAGGGTCGTGGGTTCGAGCCCTACGTTGGGCGAATGCATTTTTATTTTTTTTTTTTATTTTCTACACTGCGTTCTTTTAAGGCTTACATTAAAATTTATTTTAATTTTTTTTAATTAATTAAAAAAAAATAGTTAAAAAAAGTATAAATACTGCTTTTTATCGACAAAAAATTTTGATCGGTAGCTCCGATCATCACGAAATTTGGACACAACATTCATCTCGGTAAATTAATATGAATGTGTGTACTTATGTTCCTCCCTTCCCCATTCGTTCTTTTACACCCGGGTGAAACCGGACGGGACCGCTAGTATACAGATAAATGCACTAATAATCTTCGTTATTAAACAAACTGCTGCTTGTTACTTCACTTCTGCGGGAGTTACGGTCCTTGAATGTTGATAAATCTGTTTGGTTGAAACTCGTGCAATCCATAAAATAATGTAAGAGCAGCGGTACAGCATCACATTATAATTTTCGACCTGATACAAAACTACATTCCTATCAAACAAAATGAATAATACAATTACTGAATATGTCATCTCTTTTAAAGTATCGGAAAAAATATTTCTGCAGTGATTAAAAAGTCACAAATTTACTTTTCTCATATGAAAAGACTTATTACAATATTCTATAGGCTTCGTAAGGTTCGTGGTTGCATTTCACTAGCTTTTAGGATTATCTAAACCAACATTCTAATTAGTAGATATAGATAATCCTGAAAGTTAATGAATAAGAAATATGAATCAGTATAGTCTACTGATTCATATTTTTTATTCATTATTATCAGTAATGAAGTAGGTACAGTACAATACAATATTAATTATATTTATAACTATATTAGGTATAAAGTCAACAGAAAATTAAGTCCTTAAATGCAACTACTAAGATATTTTAAAATATCATAAATAACTCATAAAATGATATAATTAATAACCATATTGAAAATTCAGTTTGTAACAATTATTATTATATTATTAACGTAACTTTGTAACATGAATATTATTTAATTCAACATATTTATTAACGAAAGTTTGTAACACGAATATAATTATTTAATTCAACATATTTATTAATTTAAGTTTTTTAAAATGAACACTACTTCCTAGTTCATACGCTCCGCTGCCATCTTGCCTCTGTTTCTCTACATGACCACCAGGGTACACCAGTGGAGCGTGGCTTTTGAGACGTGGTGTTACAAGTTTCAATATTTCTTATTTTATCTATAGATACTAATATCTAAAAGAACAAGTTTGTATCTTTATTACCTAAAAAAATCGAGAATTATTAATGTTTAAAAGCAACTGCTGATTGAGGAGTAGCGTAGGCTAGACAAAAGAGGGATGAACAGTGAGCAAAAATAGCAATTTGCAGCCGGGCGAGGCACTGTCGAATTAATGAAAGTACATTTTATGATATATAATATGATTTAATTAGGGTACAACGAAGTATATAGAATTCATTAAATCTTTGATGTAATGTTTGATATTATCTCACCTACTATTTTCTTCTATTCTTAAGTTATAATAACTACGACAGGATGTTTACTTCCGATGACTTAGTCTACCAGCCAGAAGCCGAACTGTATGGTTAATTTCTCTTAACTATTAATAATAATTTGTCTGCATTATTAAATATTATTTGTCGCGGAAATGTTTCTTTAGTTCCCGTATCAAAAAACCTTTAAAATTAATTTTTATTATATTATGTAAGAGGAAAACCTTTTTTAATTTATTTATATTAAAATATTTGGCCATTGAACTTTAAATTTAGACGCTTTTAGCGGAAACAAAATAATATGATTTTTATACCGCGGTAGATATTTTAATTTAAATACTGTTTTCATCGTTTCGAGCAAGTAACGTTTTCATGATTTATCTATTGCAAACCCCCATTTCGCAGGTTCTAATAAATAACTGGTAAAAGTATTGGTAAAATTTTCAGACTTGAAAATTCTGCAAAATATTTCCTCTCTCGAAAATCGTTTAGAACAAATTTCTACATTTTTGAGGTTGTGTACATTTATATCGTACATACAAACTTCTTTTTTTCTATATATAGGTAAGTATTGAAAATGATAAAATTAATGAATCAAACTGAAAAAAATCAGTATAGAGACGTGAATAATACAAAGCTTTAATATTAAAGTTCCATTTTTTTCGCTCTGCCTTTGTTTCGGTGTAAAATGATTTAAATAGTAGCAAATGTAGGTGCCTTGTGCGATATACTATTAATTAATGATGGTATTATTAAAAGATACTGAAATTTGCGTGGTTAAAGCGATGTTGCTTAATTGCTCATAAACTATATTATTATAATACCATTTCATATACTTTGTTACGCTCTACTGACTTTTCAATAAATATACACTTGTTTAAAACAATGCTATTGCCAAAACAATGAACGAGATTTACTGGTAAATGGTTCCATCAACAAATTGATGTCATAATTAGTATTCCGCAAAAGAATTTTGGTTGATGCAACCAAACTGCATTTATCGTACCTTGAAAATATATTTAAGTAGTTTTATTGATTGAGAAATGAGCTAACGTTCAATTTAGGTCGATCATTTTATAGATACTTAAGTTTATTATATTTACCATACTATATGAGCACCATTTGTAACAGCAACACAAGCAAACCAGACTGAGCCACTGCAAGACGTGTCCAGCTACAGCTAGTAAGCTCGTCAACATAATCGTTTTAAAAAATATTGCACGGTTTATGACTATTAAAAACTTCATAATTAAATAAGGTTTGTCTAACGATTGATTTAAAAATACAAAAGCCTCAAATTTTTAAATCGAGATCTCTGTATCACGAAATTTGTAAAGAAGCTATATTGCGAAACAAAGTTGTCAGTTTTTTTTGTAAATCATCGAAAAGTAATAAAAGTTATTAGGCAATGCTGTCAGTAATAAACCAATGAATAAAATCCAAATTCATCATTACTACATGTCGAAAACCCCGCATCACGAAGATACGTGTAGAGCGAAAATACCTATCAAAGTTATCCATCTGTCAGATTTAAGAATATAAAATTGAAGACACATTATACGAAATAAAGATGCAGCAAAAGTAATATAAAGATAGTTGGCAAAACCAAAAGTGCACATCCCGCAAGTTTTCCACTGTATGATAAAAAAATAACAATTAAAAAATATTTTTAATAAATTTAAAAAGATTTAAAAATTTAAAGAAATAAATAATTAAAAATTGAAAAAATATTTTTTTTTAAGTTTGCAAAAATAAAAAAAATTAAGTACTATACATAATATAATATATAATTAATATCAAGTGGAATAAAATAAAACAAAATAAAAAGAAAAAAAAAGAAAAAAATCAATGATATCGTAAGGAATCGAACCCAGGACCTTGCCCTTGGCGATCCGACGGCATAACCATTACGCCACGGCTGCCTAATACGTATAGTGGTGTTATCACGGTATACAAGTGTAGCACTTGTTTTATGGATTACACTATATTTAGCCAGCAATTATTATATTGTTTTTAAACTATTAATTAGCTGTCAAAAATAATAAAAAATAAAACTGTTTATAAAAATTAAACTACTGAACACATTTTAGTGAATTTAAATAGGGTTCTGGTCTGATAGTAAACAAAGTGAATAAAATATAACCCAAGGCAATCCGACCAAAATTGCGATCTGTAGAGTCGTGACGTACGTACATACGTACGTACATACGTACGTACGTACATACGTACAGACCAACCGACAACTGCTGTTTGTGATTTTCAATTACAATTTTAATAGTATTTATGAACTCAAATTGATTTAAAAATGGTTCTATTTTATAGATTAGAATCTCCTCTTTTCAAAAAGCTTCAATTTGAATGGATTTCGTGTGAAATTAACTTAGATATAACTTCTTATATGAACGAAAGTCAGCTCTGACGCACAAAGCGATAATGAAGCACATACCGCTAGTTTAGCGGTATGTGCAATTAGATAATAGACAAATGCCACTGAAGGCATTTTTTAAACTGGAGCATACATCTGATGTGCAACTATACTTTCGCTAATAAACCGTTTATCATGAACAAGTTTACAGTAACTGTATGCCTGTTTTAAAGTAGTCATCGTACTCTATCCATCATTTTGACGTTACACAACAATGAACTTTTTAAAGTACTTCTTATAGTAAGTAAGTCGTTTCTTTAATCATTATCAAGATACATATTAGTATCTAGATGTCGCGTAGATAAAATAAAAAAAAATTCTTAAAATTATAATTTAAATTAATTAATCAAATCTTTGATTAACGTCTGATTAGAACTCTTCAATTATTTCCAAGACTACATAATAAAAAATTGTTTATTATTTTTTCAATATTTCAATATTAAAAAAATCTTTCACGAATTTCGTTAAAAATAAATAAAAACTAAATAAGTATTAATTATTTTTCTTATATTTTTAGATCCATTCTGAAGAAGATCCAAATCGGGATCGAAACGTTAATGTATTAATTATATTTTGTTAATATATTGTCTGAAAAATTGGTCGATAATTTTATTTATTGAATAAATTAATTAATATTGTAGTTAAGATTTCATTTTCTTTTAAAACAGTTTTTGGAAAATCTTTAATTGATTGAGGCAGATTATTATAACATTTTTGGGACAAGTAATGGAAATTGACGGAGTACACTTTAGGAGTCGTAGATAAATAAAAAACACATTTTTTTATTGAAAAAAACATACTTTTATTCTATACTGAGCATAGGAATAAAATCGGAATCAAACCATTAGGGTGCAAACATATACTTCGGTCTTCTTTTAAGCCGTAAGCACTGGCGTATCCAGGAGGGCAAAACAAGCACGGGGGACCCGGCTTAAGAAATTTCTAATTTGCCCCCTCCTGGACCAAATTCTGGGTACGCTCATGTTAACGTCATAGAAAAAGACAAAGTTTTTGAAACAGAGATACTTTATTCAGATTGAATGGAAGTACATCAGCCAATCCTATCATCGGAGATATCAGAAGAAAGAGACGCAGTTATATTTTCGATACGCTTTGTTGCATTCACTCACCGCACATTGAGTAGATAGACAATTATTCATATATATAGTAAATTAATAGATATAATATGGAAAAAACGTCTCTGAAAACCATAAACAAAGTATGATCAAAGAATTCATCAAGTTTTTTTAGGCATGTATAAGAAAACAAGATAAAAATGAGTGTTCTCTTTATCCACTATAAAATTGGATGAATAATAATTTATTATATTATGTATGCACGTCTGCACTAGTACATGATAATAATTTCACATAAGGTACGCTGATATTGTGATGTAATAAACACAAGTAAATTGCTTTGATAATATGTGCACGTTTCGCCGTTAGCTACTCGTGTCATCTTCACACATGCCGTAAATGTTCAGTGAACCCAAGTAATTGAAACTGCCGAATGTATTTTTATGGGCTGCCGTGCAATAAGAAACTCCACTCATTATAATATTGTTTCGCTTACCTATACGTAATTATTTATAATTTTATCAAATGAAATATAATAAATTACCAACCAGTTGTCAAAGATAATTTATTTCTTACGAATTTTATGATTTACCGGAAATAAATTTTGAAAAGATATACCTAAAAATTATGTTTTTAATAACACGTTCCTCGCTTGACGTGAATTTAAGAAAGCAGATATTTGTTATCTGTGTTATCTTATTCAATAAATCATTACGTTGCATTTTTGTAGAAAAAAATGGATTCAGATAACAAGAAAAGAGATATCACATAAACAGATTCATGCATATTTTGGACAGTTTATTCGCATAGAGCAGGGATGTCAGACTGATTTTTTAAAAGAGCCATTTATAAGATTTAGGGTACCTATGTTAGCGGACCAGACTCTAAATTAAAAACTAAAACACATTCTAAATTAAAATCTTTTTTTTAAAGTGAAACTTTTATTCTATAGCCCCGAATTTTTCTGGCCGTCTGTTGCATGTCGCATTACAGACGGCCGCGGAGTAGGGGTAAAGTGAAAGGCGCTCGGAGTAGGCGCTCGATGGAGCAGCCAAGGCCAATATGGCGGCGCCCATGGTTAGCATCAGCTGACCGTGTAGTATGTATAACACATAGTCAGTCTGTCATGCGGGCAAGTGCTGTACAGTGTTTACATGTTTTTATTCGTGTATTCATGTGAATATTGTTGTTTATAATATTAATCGTGATGGATAAGTGTCTACAATCCAATAAAAGTTTCACTTGCGTCGTGGTTTCTTAAAACCACACAACTGTTTTTTATTATAAATCAATTTTCATAGAAAGGAAACAAAAAGGGTAAATTATCTTGTGCTTGAGGATCCAGACACTTGAGGTCTCTTGTTTTTGATAAGCTCACCGGTGTCAGGTGTCTATCCTCACTGGATTGAGATGGCTTGAGGCCGGATACGGCCCGCGGGCCCTATCTTTGACATCACTGGTATAGAGAGAAGGCTTTTTCATTAAATTTTTACTGCCATCTGTCAGCGAGTTAACTTATCTGTCTACTCTAGTACCGCGGTTGTCTTCCTTTCTATTTAGCCCCAACTACTACTTCCGTTACTCTTTTATCTTAATCCGATCGGAATGACTCCTACCTACCGAATCTGAAGAAGTTGCATTTCAAAAAACAACTTTCCACTGTTATTTGCGCCTAGTCTTAAAACATGCATTTTATTGTTTCTAATTAATCCGGAATTAGTAGGTACTTTTACTGGTTCTCAAAAGGGGTTTTTTATTTGAAAAACAATGTTTACATCTCAACGAAAGTCAAGCAAGTTTTCCACATTTATAATAGCTCTGGTACGGCGAAATATAATTAAAAAAACATAATGAAAATGAAATCTGATAAAAGATTTGTAAAAATTTACATAAATATCGGTATTTCCTTTAAGACGCAAAGAAATTTCCGGTTACCAGGTCACAGATTGTTGTCAAAGAACTAAAATATATTAATTTATTAATAAATTGTCGAAGGAGGATCAATAAAAAACATCCGGAGTCTTCTTCTAGTGAAAGTCGAAAGGTTAGCTTGGCTATGTGTGTAAGTAGGTAAACGCTGTGTGACCTCACATTACGAATAATAATATTCGTCGGTCGTAGGTCACAACAAAAATGTAATTACTTAATGTTCGATTATTATATATTGGTATTTGATACATTGAGATAATAATTGTTTAAAAACTCTTCTCCACACCTGGAATCTTTGCAACACAAAATATTAATACCTACACTTTGCTTTCTGGTACAAGCTAAGTATCACCTGGTATCGCGCCAACCCATTTATTTATTACTGTCAGCCAGGTGCAAATATCTATCTTTTCTCATTGTTCATTCCTTTCTTAGTAGCGTAATATAATACATAACCTACAACACTTCTGGAAGCAAGAGTTGTCAGTCACTGAAAGAACAGTATAAATCGTTTTAATCGTTCTCGAATTTTGAGGTAACGCCATATATCTATTAATTAACCATATGAATCATTGCCTATCTACTCAATGTGCGATGAGTGAACGCAACAAAGCTTATCGAAAATATATCTTATGTCGAAAATATAAAGTTTTAGGCATATATCTAATAATTTACTATATTATGAATCATTGTCTATCTACTCAATGTGCGGTGAGCGAAAGCAATAAAGCGTATAAAATATATCTGCGTCTCTTTCTTCGATGTAATTCCCTGATTTCTCCGATGATAGGATTGGTTGATGTACTTGCATTCAATCTGAATAAAGTATCTCTGTTTCAAAAACTCGGTTTTTTTCTATGACGTTAACATGAGCGCACTCCCCTTTTGGCCCAGGAGTGGGCAAATTAGAAATTCCTTCAGCCGGGTCCTCCGTGCTTGTTTTGCCCTCCTAGATACGCCAGTGCTTACGGCGTAAAAAAAGACAGAAGTATATGATTGTACCCTAATAGTTCGATTGCGATTTTATTCTTATGCTCAGTATAGAATAAAAGTATATGGGTAATGCACATACAAACTTTGTGTATCAGAATAGACTGGTTGTTAATCCTGACAATTGCCTGTATATCATGATTTAATGTAGTTATTTATAGCCCAAAACGCTTTCACGACAATGCTCTATTTAGCTGGTGAAACTAAAATGAAATCGATCTAGCGGTTTACAAGTTTATCGCGAACATACAGACAAACGCTGAATGAAAATTTATAGTTGGCCACAACAGCCGATTCACTTGCTTTTTTTTTTTGTTAAAATAAAAAAAAATTATAGTATAATAGTGACAACATATATATTTAATATATTATGACATCACAACTCACAAACTATCGTTTCAGAACACTATTATCGATTATAGTTAAAATTTATAATGAAAATACATTTATTAGTTACAATTAAAAAAAAACATAAAAAAATATAGGAGAGATTTTTTTATAAAAAAAGTAATCTTACGGACTGCGATACAACCAGACCATAACCCACCCGATTGTTGTTTATACAGAGCTAGCTCTATTTTAAAATGATACAAACACTTTTGAACGCACTGTACAGTAGATAAACATCTTGGGAACGATGATCTTCGAGGAGTGGTTTAAAACACATTTATTAAAATTTGTCATTTGTTAAATTTATTTCTACGAATAAAAAAAAGTGTGTTGATAAATTTATTACCAACTTATTAGCAACAATA
Source organism: Xanthostigma xanthostigma (assembly GCA_963575645.1). Classification (NCBI taxonomy): domain Eukaryota; kingdom Metazoa; phylum Arthropoda; class Insecta; order Raphidioptera; family Raphidiidae; genus Xanthostigma; species Xanthostigma xanthostigma. The sequence continues at coordinate 47,681,348 of OY754466.1, read as the reverse complement.
TTTCGATACCTTTGTCTACGACCTTTTCTTTTCGTTTACTTTTATAAAAATAGATATTGCAATCTTTAACCGGTTGAAGAAATTCTCTATTTCATAATAGATACCGCTGCAATTTATTGTCGTATAATCTCAATGCAAAGGTCTCAATTACAAGCAATTAATTTTTCAAGTTTGTTGATCTTTTATTCCAATGAATTTAATTATGTAAAAGTTATTTTTCTTCTAGAAAATTTATAATGCTTTTTAATTTGTAACTAGAGTGACCTGTGCGAATTATTCGCACTAAATAAGTAAAATAATTATCACTTTACAAAATTATTTTTTAAATATGATTGCAGGTATTCAATTCGTTTCTAATTTTGCACACTACTTATAACGTTCTTCTTTTTAATGTATTACAATATGAAGCTCAGATGACAGATCGAAGAAATATTTTAAAAATTGTCATATAGTGGCGCAAGTAGCAAAAGCGTTGAGCTAAGCCGTCAGATGGTATCATGCAGCATTGCTGTGACATTGTTCAGCGTTGCTTGCTGTTTCAAAATTAAAGCCGTTAGATGGCAGTATGCAGTATTGTGTCTGTTTATTACAATATGAAGGTCAGATGACAGATCGAAGTGTTGACGTTGTATCAAAATTAAAACCGTCAGATGGCAGACGTTGTTCAGCGTGGCTGTATTTTAATTAATTTACAAAAACAAAAGCAATAATAAATTTTTTAGTTGTCGATGTCAGTAGAGCAAGCAATTAATCTGTAAAATGATATATAATTTATGTGGAGAAATTGTGAGGTTTTTTCTAAAAAGGGAGTCAAACATCTTTAACCTTAGCGTATTAATATATTATATGATTGTAGTATTTTTGATGAACAAAAAAGTGATTTTTTTCAGTCTTATTTTAATTTCTTTCTGAGTACCTACAATCTAATGTTGACAGAGAGTTTGAATACATTAAACTGCTGGAATCTGTAATTATATGATCACATGCTAAGGTCACTGTCAAATCAAATTTTTTAACAATCTTTTCTGCAATCCAGCATTAGTTATTTGAAACTTTCAGCAGTTACTTAACTGCACGTTTATTTAAATAACAAATTATCTCAAAATCTATAAATAACTTATTGTGAGAACTTTGCAGCCAATCAATTGAAATTATATAACAAAGCTAATAAATTATCGAGTAGTTACATGAAAATAACAGTGTTTGAGTAAAACAGTGAATCCATGTTCAAGCAACCCAATAATTGTTAGTTAACTGCAGTTTTAAGTATATTGTGCTCGTCAAACAACATTTATTCAAATACCACAATCACGCCAAGGACCTTTATAAAAACAAAATGAAGCGAAAGACGAGGTGTTTTTAATGCGACGGCATGATGAGAATCATCTTCTAAAATTATTGCAAATGTCAGGTTGCCATGACATCATTTCAGAACTGTATAATATTTATATCCTCTTGCAGCTCAAGTTCCTTATGAATATTTCATTTTAATTAAATTCTTTTTTTTTATAAAATAGCTAGCTATTAATTCCGGATTCAACCGGGTATAGATTACTTTTAGTCAGATACTCGTCAATTAAAAAAATATATAGAAATAAAAAATGTTGAGAGGTGCTGGGGGAGGCTGAAAATTTGGGTTTTTTTTGTGAGAAATCCAAAAAAATATTTTGTCGGAAAAATAAAAAAAAATTCCAACAGCGTCACTTACCGGGTCCATTTATAGCTGAGAGCCATCCAAGTGACCCCATACGTAAAGAAATCAAAATCGGTCAAGCTGTTTGGGAAGAGAAGAATAACGAACACACGGACACTGCTGGAATTTTATATATGAAGATTAAAGATGTTGGCTACTTTGTTTTTGTTTTACTATTTTTTACAATCTATCTAAAAATAAGTGAATTGATTAGTTTTTAGTAAAGCTATTAAAATTTTAAACAATAAATTAAACTTCCCGACTCCCGTTATTTGACGCAAAGTCATTTAAAGTTCTATTTATTTTCAAAGCTTCCGCGATAATTTTTTTCAATTAACGGAAAAATGAAAAAAGCTTTGAAACAATCGTTTTTTTTTCGTTATAAATCCAGTCTGGCTTCGTCCGGAGCAGTTCACTATTTTAACTCACTGATGCTCAGTGCTCATCCCCCCTTTTTCGTAGCTTAATAATACATGACCTACGTCACTGTAAAAAGTTATTTAAACAAAAAAATATTTTTTCTAATCGGTTTAATGATTCGTGCGTTTTGAAGTAACACAGTTTATTTTTTTAAAATCATTTGCGTATTGAACATCTATTCATTTTAAATATTAAAAGCTATTTTCATCCGGTTTACGTTTATTTTTCAAAAAAAAATATTTTAGTCAAAATTTTCAAAGAATAATCGAGCTTGTATAGCTAAGCCTTTATTGATACGACATTTTTATGGTTCCTCTTTTACAAATATTTAGTTCTGAGGTTCTAATTTGGGAACTGCAGGTAAAAGTATGTATGTATGAATTAATTATTAAAAATATTATATTTTGGAAAAATGAATTTGTACTGGGCTCAAATAACCGTAGCTGTTAGGAGTCTTAAAAAATCCGGTTTAAAAATAAAATGAAACAAGAGCTGTACTAATTAATTATTGATTACAATTAAAATTCGTTGACCTTTACGTCATCGTACAATTTCAAGCATAAATCTTATTCTAAACACTTAACAATACTTTCAAAAATCTCTCAAGACGAAAAACAGTAAAGATGAACGAAAAAAATGATTTAAAAACAAGCGGTAATTATAGCAAACTTGACCAGTCGACCTTAATTACTCATCTGAATCATTAAAACTAGAATCATTAAAACAAGTAGCGAAGTTTTAATACAAAGTATTAAAATAATTACTACAGTAAATTAAAAAAAACAGTTTATTAATTTCATAATCGCCAAATAATTAATAATATTTTAAATTACATAAAAATGCATTCAGTATATTATAAATAAATGGCTATAAAATATTTGACATTTACATTTTGCATAATATTTTTTAAATTGTGCATTTTATTTGTATTTTAAATTATTGGAAAGAAAAAATATTTTTTAATTTGTTAATTCATACGAATTTTGTGTATGTCTGTGTGTGAGTGCGTGGGTGTTCCAGAGGCTTCGCAAAAAAAAAACAAACAGAGATTTATACACAACATAATTGAAATGTCGTCAATTGAATATAACCAATATTGCTATCGGAGACTGCAACGATCGGTAAAGCGACTAGCTCGTCATACAAACTTATGCAATTGAATTAATATATACGAAAGTGTTTTTTGACGGAAGAAAACAATAAATAACATTTCAGTTCCGCTAAATTGTTATCTATAAATAATCTATGGGTACATAAAATAACACAAATCATGATAATAGTTATTCAATAAAGTGAGAAAATGATGTAATATCATACATTTTAATTATAATGCTTTATTGATATTATATACCTTCACTTAAAAACCGTATCGCTTTTTTATCCACTGACGTTTTGACAAGCATGCGTAAGCATAATCAGGAGATTATAACTCTTCTTAATTATCTCTTGATGATGCTAACATGCTTAGCAAAACGCGAACCCGAGAAAATAGTTTGAATGTTTTGGCGTTTCTTAACATTAGGTACATGAACAAAATATCAAACACAAATTCAAGTTTAATGAATATCAAACTAGTTTTATGGTGTGATCTAACAGTTTTGACTCTACAAATGCGCATTGCAATTACAGTGTAAACTCCATTAAACGTCACTCGATATAACGACAAACTCCTTAAAACGTCGAAATTACTTGACTCTAGTATGGTTTACATTGTTGCTCATACAATGATACACTCTAAATAACGATACACCCACTCTAAATAACGACAGCAATACGCCATCCTCAAGCAATAAACAGGACTTGTTTGTTATTTTGTCGCTTTGTTGTCGGCATCATTCGTACCTACCAAAGATTCTAAGAAATTCGTTCTTTTGTTTTTGGGATTATCTTTCATATTATGTTTAACTCAGCTGTAATTTGTGATAGTATGAGCTGGTCCGTTGTAAATTTTATGTATTATGAATAAATACATATAATAGTAAGAAATACGTGTGGCACTCGGGGACTACCGCGGTAAAGCTATTGCAATTGCATATTCTTTTTAGGTCTTTAAGTTTTTCTTCTCTATAAAACGAAAATAGCTAGGTATAAATAATAAGGTATAAATAGTGTAATTACACACCAAAACAATTATTCATTCAAAAAATTTGAACGAAAAGAACGATATTAAGAGTTTGACCATAAAATTTCGCGCGATGTACATTTATATAGATATAATATCATATATACTTTCTCTGCACATAACCTAAATAATTTAGGTTATTTTTATAGGAGTATTATATATAAATTCATTTATACACAAATAAAGATAGAATCAGTTATGAGCAGTTATGCAGTTATGAGCACACAAACACCGTGCCGAAGTCTGCCGAACTGAAACGACGTTAGACGATGTACGGCTGTCAACGCCGCACCGCTGTGCCGGTCGGAGTGGGGGGTGTTAGGTTTTTTTCGTTACGGAATGGGTGTTAGGTTTTTTTTCGTTACGGAATTTCTTGATTCGGTCGCCGCGCTCAAAGCCCGCGATAGAAGCTATGCAATAGCTTAAAAATATTAATGGATTGTCTATTCTCTCCGTTAACGACAACTCTTAATAACGTCACAAAGTGCGCATCCCTTGAGTGTCGCTATATAGAGTTTACACTGTATTGTCAAACCGGGCAATCAACCAGGAATTCGGTCAAATATCAATATATGCAAATGACTGTCTATATAATCGTAACAAGATAATAACAGCATCTGAGTACTAGATTTCAAGTCATTTTTACTGTCTCTAAAAATCTACGAGAAAGATAAAGATACCACTTTATATTTTTTTAAAGAGACAGTAAAAACAGCTTGAAATAGTAGCAGGAGACCGAAATAATTATTGACTACGGTAATAAGGTATGTGATTTATATTGCTAAGCAATAAGTTGCGTCATAAATAGACAAGGTATTGATTTATCTGACACAAAACGGTATGAGAATAAGTTCGTATTTGGTTGCTTCACTGGTTAAAGTTGAGGTCTCAATCAACTAGACGTTGAAAAAAAAAACGTGACATATTTTGTCTATAAGCCACGAGTTCTTTTTGACAGGTCATATATTTTTCATCTGTAAAAATAAATATTATAATAATCATTAACTTTTGAATCTCCCCGAATATCTCTCTAACTCTAGTTTGATATCAGTTTTACGACGGTATTTTATAGTATTTAAAAAATTAATTATTATATTAACCTTTCATTACAAATAATAATAATAATATTGCGTTGAAGGTCCGTTTCTTGACTTTATGTCATAACAGACGTCATTCGCACCATTACTATTTTCCATCTATCACACTTCCCGTTATTTTCTACAATTTTTAAACTTCAACTTATTTAATAGCAATGGGCGAATGAAGGAATTTTAGGACATTAGGATAAGGTAGGCAAATTTTGAGCATAGGAGTTTGACAGGTAATCGGCCATGGCCTTGAGTAAGGACCCGTCTTGATATTTATCTGGAATTATTGAGGGAAACCATGGAATTACCTCAAACAAGATGGCCGGTGCAGGAAAGCGAGAGACAGCAGGAAAAAGTCCCACCAACATCTGCCCCCGCAGGGATTTGAATCCGGTGTCTCTCGAATGCGAATCTGGTGCTCTCACCATTACGCCACTCTGCTCGGTATTACAAACAGAAATATAATAACAAATATTGTACTGTACCAATAAATAACTTCCGATATCAGAAACGTCCGGAAAATGTGTTTTTTTCTAATAGAATAAAATGAATCGATATACTGATAGATTTAACCTGGAGCAAACAAGAATATAATAGATTATAAAATGATCAATGTAATTTTGCAAATTAAAAATTCGTTCTAAATTGTTTGTAATTTATAATTATTTAGCGTGGTTTAGAAAGTAAAATAAGAGAAATTTTAATTTAATTTAATTCCTGCCATTCTGTAAATAATATTACCTACTTACCTAAAAATAATATTATTAAAGAAAATTTATTACACATGTTTTTAAAAAATTGCTAAATAAAAGTTAATTAGTTACTCATGATAACGCTATTAAATTTTGTATTGATTTTTGTTAAAAGTAAAGCTAATTAAGTCAGATTGAATCATGAAAATATATAAACTTGTATTGGAATTTCAGTCTCTAATTTCATTTTCTTGAAGGCCTTTGAGCATTTTGTGAAACTGCGCGGAATTCGCTTCAGAATGTGTGTTGATTAATCTGCTTACACCGGCATGACCCGAAAATAAGTGGTAGTCAAACTTCAACAGTTTAGTGTAGATTTACTTGGCTGCGTTAAGGTTAAAATCCCATCAAAAAAAATAAATGTGCAAAAGGGAGCCAAGTTCAATATTAAGAATATCATTTTTATACTGTGAAAAACGGGGCCACACCTCAATAAAAAAAGAATTGAGATCGAAAAGGGTGTCAAGTTTTCACTTGGCAAGCTTTCGTGTTTTATATTAATGATTTATATCTAAACTTCATGTTTTTTGCGGCAAATCCAGCAATCCTACTTGTTCTTTGTATCGAACTTTTTATTATATTTATGGTTTTGGTGGGATTATATTTTTCCAATTATGTAAATATCGTGTCAAATAAACCACAAATTTGATGATGTGCATTTTAAATGCCAAACCGCTTTCAATTATTCTTTTACAATAAATTATATTAGTTGAAGATGCAGTTTTTTCGATTAAAATAAAATTAATGCTATGATAAAACTATAACTTACATACTGCAGCTTACCAAAGCTTTCCCAATGTGGAATTAACTTTTGCACTGAGACAAAGTTGTTTTCAAAAAAATTGTATGGGCACACGAATGAGTTCAGTCGCTAAAAGCAATAAATATATAATAAGTATTCGTCTACTTTTATAAACCAATTTAATAACAATAAGGAAATCATTGATTGATATAAATCAAAATTAGTTTGTACATTCACTACATTCTGTCAGAATTATTACATCCGTTGTCTATAGAGAAATTATCTATTGAACTATAATAAATAAAATTATTCTCTTAATAGAAGTAGACCTTGTCTTATAGGCCCCACTCACGATCAAACTTCATGCCACAGTTCAGTGTTCAGTGAAGTTGGACCGATTAATCGAAAGACTTACTGGCACCACACACAGTTCATGCAAACTGCTCATTTTTGTAAATTTTTTGTGTTCAATTTGGTTCAGTTGGTGGCATACACTCGTCGAGTATAGATATATAAAATATATATTATATACATACTATAATATTATACTATAGATAATTAATAAGAACTAAATGAGTTATTTAAATGGTGAGGATTGGCTGTTCATAGCTATGGGATTGTATTTAAAACAGGGAAATAAGAAAAAAAAGAAGAATATGGGTGAAAAAATTGTTAGAAATGCGTGATTCAAGAAGTCATGTTTATTTGATTAATGAATTATATCTTGAACCGCTTGATTGGAATAATTATTTAGGAATGGATGAATTAATTTACAATTATTTACTGAAATTAGTTAGGTACCCTATTTATTAAGAACCAGGACACAAATATGCGAAAATCTATTTCTGTACAGGAAAGACTTTGAGATTTTTGGCTTCTGGTTGTACAAAACACAGAACTCCAAAAACTGAACTGAAAAAAACCTACACACACAGCAGTTTACTTAAACACTGAACACTGAAGTCGTTCAAAAATCAAGATGCATTTGATGAGTTCATGCTTGACTTCAGTGTTGGTTTCAGTGTTTATTTGTCCCACACATTATCATGCTTCACTGAACTATAAGTTTGAACACTGAACTGTGGCATGAAGTTTGATCGTGAGTGGGGCCTATTAGAATGATTTTGATTCAGTCAACGCACGTCTAATTAAGAAATTTTAAAAATCACCTCAAGTAAAATTTTTGTGGATGAAACTTTTGGAACATTTGGTGTGAATTGTGAAGACAATGGATATACCAAAAAAGTAATCACAAAATACCAAATTACTAATTCGTTTTTCGAAGCATAACATTAAGAGACTAAATATTAAAAACACGAATCATCTTGATGATGATGCTAACATAGTTAGCGAAAAGTACGTCGAAAAGAAATTTCGGTGTTTTGTGGTTACTTTTTGACGAAAGCGTTGACGGAAGGTGCGTGATCGGACGAGGCGAACGGAAGTTGAGATGGAGATATAAGTTAGTTAAGATAGAAAGAGAGAGAGAGTTACGTTTCGTATATTGGAAGTTGAGAGGGAGATATAAGTTAGTGAAGAGAGAGAGAGTTGAATGACACATACTTGGCGCCATCAGGTGGCCGAAAATGTAAGCAGTACTAACAATAGAATGACACATACTTGTCGCAATCAGGTGGCCGAAAATATAAGCAGTACTTACAATAGAATGACACATATTAGCAGATACGGCAGATTAAAATTGATTGATGAGATTGAAAATGTAACGAATGTGACGCCATGTACTTATACCATTTACTATAAAAACCGGCTGTAGAACATGAAGCTAAGGTGACGGCGAGGTAGAACAGTTGCCTTGTAACCTAAAGAACGACGGTGGTCGGTGGCATTTTATTTTGTGTTTTTTTACAATTATATCAAGTTAATTTCTGTAGTGTGTAGTGTCTCTTTTTTATTTTGGAAAGCTTCGAAAAAGGATTGTTGAATATTTTATTTTAAAAATTGATTTGCTTCACCATATATTAAATAGATTTATATTCTATGAATGAAATTAAATATAAAGTGCCCATTGTCATGATAATATCTAATTCGAAGTTTTTTCTGTTCCGGTGTCACTTTCTTAGTTCATAATAAGATTACACAAAAGTAACAATTAAATATGCTGCTATTAGTATAAAATGATTATTATGATAAACAGTAGGTAGTAGTGTATTTATTAGAAAAATAATTTTATAATTAATAATACATTTATTATTTTAAATGTGCAATAATTAGCTTATCAATTATCATTTTTTTACACCATGTGTACTGCAACTTATATTAATTCCCAATTATACACTTTTCTTGCTTAATCTTTCTCTTAACAATTATTAATTGTTATCTCGGTTCAAATACCTTGTCGAATTATTCTCCATATTTAGATGTCGAACTTTAACTGCCTCCAGCTGGCCAAGGGCGTAGATATTTTTTTTTCTAAGAGGTGGTAAAGCAAAAAAATTATTATTTTCTTTTAAATACGAATGACCTTTTTTTAACACCCTAACTTGAAAAAATTTGTCAAAAAAAAAAACCAATGACCTTTTTTTAACAACAAACTTAACAAAAAATTAAAATATTTGATTGACCTTTTTTTAACAACCTAACTTTGAAGATTTGAAAAATAAATCGAATGGCCTTTTTTTAGCAACCTAACTTGAAAAATTTCATCGTCATTTCCGCAGCAAAAAAGTCTTTTTTCATTTCTTATGGCTGGGTGCCTGCGGTCCTGATTCGTTTGTTGTGGTGGATACCTGCGGTCCTTGGTGAATCCTGGAGGGGTAATTACCCCCCGTACCATATCTACGCCCTTGCAGCTGGCACTACATATATTTTTTACGATAGAATTTTGATTATTTTGATGTAATAATATACCAAGTTAAAACAAATGATTTCCTAAATTTGGAGAAATTGAAAATCTGAAAATTTAAAAAAAATAGAGAGTGATGCAATTGTATAGAATTCTTCAGTTATTTATCGGTAAACTTCGAATGGTGTTGAAGGAATACCAAAACAATCAAATTCATAACAGGACTTTTAAATATAAAAATGAAACGCTTTCAGGAATTCTAATAACTATAATCTCAAAATGAGGTACTCCTATTGAATACATTGAAAAAAGTGCTTTCCTAAAATAATAATGACTTTTGCACCTATGTCAGGCTGTGGCTCTTATCAATTATCCACCCTTCCAAAGTTTTTCAAACTCTAAAAACAAAACAATGGAATTGATGAAAAACTTATTCTGTTCCTCCTTGAAAATATTTATAAAGGCGCCCCTGCTTCCAATTGATAAAACTAAAACTGCAACCGGTATTATTCATAATAATTTTTACAACGTTTGCAGCACGCTATCCGAATCTACATATAATAATTCTACACCGTATAACATTTTTCCTGGGTCATTTCTTTAGGAAGTTACGCGATGTGCAGTTGGCAGACATACACAAAACAAAACAGAGTTGTTACATAACAATGTTTAAGCTATTGTTTTAATATTTATACTGGAGAACTTACACGCACACATATATTTTAATAACCTCCTGAATATGAATATTAACAATCGTAAATGAAGTAATAAATTGTCTATCTCTATTTAAAGACTGCACTCGTTCCTCGTGACTGAGGCTGTCTTTGTTTACGGCTCCATAATATATGGCATTATTACTTGCACTTATTATGAGATTACAGACACGCCGTAAAAGAGCTTCTGAAACAGCTACTGTTGTCTGTTACTCAAATGTTACGCCCATTGTCTGTTTTTAATCTGAACAGAATTATTTACATCAGGGCTGTACGAGTACTTGAAAAATCAGCAAAAAACCAGGGTCAGCCTTAGCGACTTTGACTCACCGAACGTGATTTTTGTTCTACCAAATAGTATATTATTTTAAAAACTATAAAATTTTAACTTTTTATTCGATGTATGTTTATGAAGTGTTTGTGTTTGTGAAATCACATTCAATTTATTTTAATACAAATATTTCGATACACAATAAGAACACCAGACGAGCTGGCAACCTGCGTACTCCACTGCCAAAATCCTCTTTGTATCGAAATAATGTAAATTTTAATTTAGTTGACATTTTTAATAAAATTCCGAGTGAAATTAAAGACCTGCCTCTATCACCTTTTAAAAGACAATTGAAAAAAATATTTAATAGAAAAATGTCTTTATTGTATTGACGAGTTCTAATTTTATCTGTATTTTAATTATTATTTATGTAATGTATATTGACATATTTCACAGCTTTTATGCTATTCTCGAAATAAATCTATCTATCTATGCCTTGGGCATCATGGCGCGCAGTGCAAGAATTTCAAACTTTCGGCCGGTGTGGTGTATACTATTTTTTTTCATACCTCGGTCGTAAGCACGCTTATTAAATACATTAATTAATTAATTAGATAAAAAAACAGATAAAATCCAAGCAAGCAGCTTTGAGGTTATATGTAAAACACGAATGACAGCTGTGCGAGACTATGTAATAGGGTTGCTATGGAAACGACATCTATAAACAACAGTTGATAGGTGATTTTTTCTTTGCTGCTGCCCGAACGTACGCACTTCCCGCATCAGTGCGTGTAATCCCAGCAATGCGTAAATTAGACTTTCTGCTTTACAATTGATTCTGAAAGTATGTACTTTCGATCGAGGTACTGGGAGGATGTTTGGTATGCAAATATGAAGTATCCTATTGTGTATGGAGAAATTTTTTTTTCTCTTTAAAGCAAAAAAAAACATTTTTTTTAAGTTTTATTAATGTCACAAAAGAATACTCACTAAGGAAGGTGTCAAGCAAAATACTAATTCCCAAACTAATTTCACAAATTCTTTTTCAAAAAGTATTCCTAAATTTTAATTTTTAGCCAGGTATTCGTATTATTTTTAGTTTTATTTTATTATCATTATGATCCTGGGGAGGTAATTACCCCCTTTACCCCCCTATATCTACGCCCTTGTTTCAGGACATGGACTCTCAGATTAACGGAGAATCAAGGTCACAAGAATAAGTAAAGCGCGTTATACTTCCGGTTGTTTTTTATTCTATTGAATTGTTTTCTCAGCATTGGGTATTTTAAACAGCTGTCGATCGTAATAAAATTCCTTGATTGTTTGAAAAAAAAAGATTTTTTAATTAGTTTCCCATAGTTCTTATTCTCGTAGTCAAATTTTAAAGAAAAATTGCAAAATCAGTTACGTAACTGATTATTAATACCCAGTTTGCGATCTAAAGATTGTTAGATCGCAAACAATGAATTCATTGAACTATGATTTTGAAATGTTTCGACAAATAAACTATATCTATATATCTATATCACGTATAGGTGCGCAGTAAACTGTATTTTTATTATTTAGTAGAAAAAACTCATCATCGGTTGTTTTTTTTTATAATGATTGCTAAATGTCACAATTTTATATAGACAAATTACCTTTGACTCACTAATAAACAAGGATGTGTCAACACCAACAATCTGTTTATTTGTGATGACTGAATCTCCTGTAGATATTATATATTTTTCGTTTTGCTATCGCATACTTAGAAAACGACTGTACCAATTGAAACGAAGCGGTAGTCACATATTTTAAGTGATTTTGGTATCTTCAGCCAATCGAATAAATTGCCCTTAAGTTCTTTATAGATTCTTAAAACCAGTTCTAAAACTTCTAATATATAAAAAAATAACGAGACCCATGTCTGTAGAAATTTCATTCCTTTGCTCGGTTTTTTTCGATACTTTGACTGGAGAATACGTAGGCCGAAATTTAAAACTAATGACACTCTTCGTTAGAAACCCTACAAAACTGAAACCCAAACATTATTTTGGTTCGGTTTCAGTCAGTGTTGCCAGATAATTACTTCAGCAAATGGAAGAAAACAAATCAAAAATGTTATTAATATTAAAAAATCGTTTAGATGTTTCGATGAACTAGTATTATATATGTTTTTAGATATACAAATATTAAGAGCTTTGTGGTTGAAACAAAAATAAAAAATACACACTTCTTACCACAACAGTTTTATTAGCTGATGTACATTTCGGGAGCTATGCTCTCATCTTTAGCAAACACTAAACAGTTTAGTGTTTGCTGAAGATGAGAGCATAGCTCCCGAAACAAACACTAAAGTTTAGTGTTTGCTGAAGATGAGAGCATAGCTCCCGAAACAAACACTAAAATTTAGTGTTTGCTGAAGATGAGAGCATAGCTCCCGAAACAAACACTAAAGTTTAGTGTTTGCTGAAGATGAGAGCATAGCTCCCGAAACAAACACTAAAATTTAGTGTTTGCTGAAGATGAGAGCATAGCTCCCGAAACAAACACTAAAGTTTAGTGTTTGCTGAAGATGAGAGCATAGCTCCCGAAACAAACACTAAAATTTAGTGTTTGCTGAAGATGAGAGCATAGCTCCCGAAACAAACACTAAAGTTTAGTGTTTGCTGAAGATGAGAGCATAGCTCCCGAAACAAACACTAAAGTTTAGTGTTTGCTGAAGATGAGAGCATAGCTCCCGAAACAAACACTAAAGTTTAGTGTTTGCTGAAGATGAGAGCATAGCTCCCGAAACAAACACTAAAATTTAGTGTTTGCTGAAGATGAGAGCATAGCTCCCGAAACAAACACTAAAGTTTAGTGTTTGCTGAAGATGAGAGCATAGCTCCGCTAATAAAACTGTTGTGGTAAGAAGTAACTATTCTATATTTTTTATTTATTATATATGTTTTTATTTGAATTTTTGAAAAATCGTGAAATTGGCTATCCCACAAAGGACAACCAATTAAAAAACAACCCGAACATTCCAAGCTGGTTTGAATCCATGCTTGTAATTGCAGTGTATGTAAGATTACTTTTTCCCGAAAAAGCTCAGGTTAAGACTTCTTATATATAGACATTGCTTAAAAAGCGACGTTCAAGCGAGGCCGCGGGTATAAGAGCTATAGTCGTTAGTCAACGATATAAAACTGAAATATACAGGCGTACATTTCCATCCCTGCTTTTTAAATAAGTCTCGCACTTATCTATTGATTTGATCAGTTGTGGTAGTATATTATTGTTATTAATCTCAACTGCAATAAAGATATATATCAAAAATTTCATATAATACACCGTCTTCAAATAAGATTACATGTTTTACTGGTTATTTAAGGTAAAAGATTTCTCCCGATGCTGTTGGGAAATTTGATACCTATTCATTTGCTGTAATATGTATTAGTTACTGTAATTTCACTCACTTAAATAACTCATTTATTAAGTTCAAATTATTTTTATGCAACCTCTTCTTTTTGAAGTGTAACTTCTTATACCGGGAGTGTGAACACGCTTTCGGGTTCCTACCCCATTCATTCGATTACAGTGAAACGTGGATGAGTTGTTCTAGCGAGCGCGAAGGTTCCTGGCCAAAAAAATCGAAGTGTAAAAACATTTTGTTATTGTCTTATTATTTACTGTAAAAAACTAATATTTTTTTCTATTTTTTGCAGTTCCGGAATCATTTCTACCATCGTGAAATGAGAGGACATTTATTGATTTTCACGTTTGGTAAGTTTCTTAATATAAAAATATATTTCCAATAGATTAATCATACGTTTAACCAAAATGACTGTATTTTTGCGGAATAGCGTCAAAAACTTGATCTCTTGAATTCGCAAAAATATTTTTTTTACCAGGCGTTAAAAGTAATCATAATAATAATTGCATTACTCAAAGAACATACTACAATGTATAGGAGAAGTCAAATCGTTTACAAAAACATTTAAATAATATATGGTTTTTAGGGAAGTCAAATATTTTTACCTAAAGCATAATTTGTGTACAAAAACATAAATTTTTGTAAGCAGCTTCGACCAAAAAAAGATATTGATAAAGGCATCAAAAGCGGACTTTTCTACAAGTGTAAAAATTTCAAAGCGCTTCAAAAACATGTTTTGCCTAGGGTACAATTTTTTTTTTATAAAATGTATTTTATTTGATAGACGGAGAGCTCACCGTCAGATATCCTATATACAGACAAAGTCAAATAAAACGTTTAAATATTGGTATTTTTTAATCTGCCGGATCATGTCGTCACTTCCAGTCATTTTCTAGGATTAGCTTATTATTCTGCACTCTACATAAATAAAAAAATTGTCTTAACTTTGGCATCCCGTGATGATATGTCAAGGGATGTCAGGGTTCATCCTGCCATAACCCCTTGACAACCATAACATTTCAATAATCGGCAATAATTGTGACTTTTTACGTCACAGCGACAATGCATAAAAAATCGTATCGTTTTCCTGGGTTGCAAAAATTAATAGTGTCGCCAAAATTGTTGCTTTCCTAAAACACAAAACATATTTTTTATTAAGGAGGTTGATCCGTTACAGTCCCAATCAAAAGTAAGTCGAATTCTAAATGGGAACTTTTATAGTTTATAAATCGATGATACCAATAAATTATTGTCATAAAGGCATAAATAAACAATTTTTTTTAATATTAATTATTTCAGTACTTTATACTTAATAGACTAACTTTTGTATTTTTTGTACAAAGTTAGGTTAAAAAAAATAGAGTTATGTAAATATCTGTATTTTACATATTTAAAATTGTTAAATCTGTCCATAATCGAAAAGTACTAAGGTTTAATAATTTTTTTTATTGATTAAAAGTCTCCTAATTAAATTGGAAAAAATATTAAAATATGCGTAAGACATCGATGCTTTACATAGATAGTTTTCGGAACTGCTGACATTATTTGGTTATTTGCAAAAAATTAAAATGAACAGTTTGCATGCTAGGTTGACATATTTCCCATAAGACTACATGTAAAAGTTTTTTTTAATTTTTAACTTTATAAATCTCCTAATGATTTTGGATTTTTTACAGAAAATTTTGTGTTAAAAAAATCTATTTAAAAAACTTTATTGCAGATTTTTTTCATTATCTTCGTAAAACGGCTCAACCTCCTTAATACGTCCAAAGACGCGTAAAGATTTCTCATTACAAGCCTGGTATAAGTTTACTACTAAAAAAATCAATTTTCTGTATATCGATAAGCAATAAGTATCATCTGCTCTTTCAGTTACCGTGAGACAAAATATTTAATGATCTTATATGCATTTTCTCAGTTGGCACATAATATTCAAGGTAAAATCGTATAATATACCTTCATATATTATTGATCATATTATTGATACGGTATTTCAGGTTACTATTTTCCCATACCATCATTACAATCATATAGGTATAGTACTTCATATTAAACGTGACTTCTATGTTCTTATTTTGACTAGATACTCCATCATGGTCTAAAGACAAAACTGCTTATGCTAAATTTTTCGTAATTTTTACTTTCGGGCGACCATAACGAATCAAAAAATCGAATTCAAGATTGAGACGTTTCCTTGTCACTGTATACCGTCGATTTTTTTTTGTATTTCTGTTCATCGATCCGTTTGACTGCAGAAGCCTGGTTGATATATCGTATTTTATTTTTTTTTTTTTGTTAACTAAAAGCCTCTAGTAATTTGTTCATATTTCATAAATTGATACGTAATTTTTACAAGCGGATAATAATACCAATATTTTGATTTTTTTATCAACGAAAGATGGATAAAGAAAATGCTCACTGCTAAAATTTCAATTTGATTCACTGTACCGTTTTTGAGAAATTTTTTTTTTAATTAGGTCTATTACCTAGGAATAAATGGATAATCTTTTTAAATACCTACTGTAGCTCTTATTAAAATATTATCATTGTAATGAAACATTTCTGAACAAATTCCTACATTTTTAAATTATTTTGATAATTAATTGATTGATTATAGACAAAAATAAATCTATAATAAACATATATTTAATAATTTACAATATATGAATCCTTGTCTATCTACTCAATGTGCGGTGAGCGAAGGCAACAAAGCGTATCGAAAATATATCTGCGTTTCTTTCTTCCCTGATTTCTCCGATGATAGGATTGGTTGATGTACTTGCATTCAATCTGAATAAAGTATCTCTGTTTCAAAAACTTTGTCTTTTTCCATGACGTTAACATGGCGTACCCAGCTTTTGGCCGAGGAGGGAGCAAATTAGAAAATTCTTAAGCCGGGTCTCCTGTGCTTGTTTTGCCCTCCTGGATACGCCAGTGCTTACGGTGTAAAAAAAGACAGAAGTATATGTTTGCACCCTAATGGTTCGATTGCGATTTTATTCCTATGCTCAGTATAAAAGTATATGCTAATAAACTATTTATTAAAAACTAAACAGGATATCAACATTTTTTTTATATGTGAAAATTTTGTGGGTAGAAATTGTCACCTTGCAAAAAGAGAATGGATTTTTGTACGATCAGCTAGATAGATAATTATTATAGGTCTCGAACCTTTTTAGCCATGGCTTTGGAATAAGCGGTTTTGCTTTTTGGGTACTGATTTGTAGTAGTGTAAATCATAAGTATTTTTTTTAATAATTTCAAGTACACGTCATGTTAGCATTCTAATGTTGATTGATTTGATAGAATGCTAAATTATTATTTTTATATGCCTTCTATAGTTAAACGTTTGTATTAATTTAACGATAAATAATGCATATTACGTGTTATAGTTCATCCTAAAATAGTATAAAATAACAATTATGTCATTTTGGTTTGAAATTTCAATGGCATAATAGTGTAGGTACCTAGCCTTTTTTTAATCATTCCCGTATTTTTTCGTAGACTTACGTTGTAAAATTGGTCTCCACGAAAATCGCTTTTATTTTAACGCAATAATGTATAACCTATAAATATCCTGAAGGTTCATTCTAAATAGTGCTGAAATAATTTTTCAAATAGGTGTAGTAGTTCCGGAGATTACCCTCTCGCACTCTGTCTTATTATTAGTATACATATATCGGATGTACTTCCCAGACACCTTATTTATAAATTGGATAAAAAAACAATTTATTAACATATTTTAATTGTTTCTTAACATTTCAAGGAACGTTTACACCCACAAAATAACTTTAAATTTCGATAAGCCTTTGACAGTTAATTTATTTCTTATTTGACCTCTTAAATCTATAGTTTTTGTTTTATTTGAAATCGCATGCTAGCATACTAATCTTCACTGTACCATCATTTTACATGAATATTTTATTTTTTTTTCAAACCTTGAAATGATAATTGATATGTATTTAGCCGTTTGCGTTCCAAAAATCGGGGTTCAGGAATGATAATAATATTCAGTTTGACATTTTAGCAATTGCAATAATTTTATTGATGTGCATACTTAATTAATATCATTGGCATTTAAACTTTTAATAACGATATAATCAAATGTAATTCGTTGTCTTATTAAACGTGCAGTATTTTTATTTATTTGAGAAGCTGTCATTCCATTGAATTTTAGTGTAGAATTTTAGGAATCGTTATTATTATAATTAACTTATTATATAGAAACCTTTCAATATATTATATTTTAATAATATGATATAATTATTATTTAAACATATATTCATCTAAGAATGTTTTTTTTTATAATTCCTTTTTTTTGGCAATTAAATAATTTTATATTTTTTGTAGTTATGTAATTAGTTTTATGTTTATATTCATTTGTTTATTTAATTTTAATTTCGTCCATTTTTTATGGTAGCACTGCTCCTGCTATAATAATTGATGTGGCTACGGAATATCTAATTTTTTTTATTATTTCGTATCTAGTACTGAAGTAAAAATAAACTACAGTACAAAAACACGGTCTCTAAGAAGTACAGGTATAAAAAAACTATAATTTATAACCCTGTGAGAAAAACCTGTTTTTGATAAAATTGCAATTCTTTTATTTTTGTAGACAGTAGAAAATTTGACTATCTAAAAAAAAAAACAATACTTGAACACTTATAGCTCTGAAGTAAGAGAGATACAGGATTGTTATTGTTATTGTTATCCAACCCTAGCACAGGCAATAGTCAAGTAGGGTTGAAAAATTCCAAATCGATTTTTTGTATACGATGTATTTTTTTTTCACGTGGAATAAATTATTAATTATTATTATTAATTTTTGGTAAAATTAAAATTTTCTTTGAAGCTTGTATACGGCACTTTTCGAAAAATAGGGCGCTTCAATACCGGCATTAACGCGAGAGTAGACGCAGGTAAAAGCTAGTTCACTATGCAATATGTACGTACAAGTATATAGTATGTACCTATTATCCCATCAAACAAAATGTGTCTAGCAAAAAACGTGCATAGGGTCCCTTATTCAGGGAAAGCGACACGATTTGTAGCTTATATGCGTTAAGCTATACAAAACGCTCCTGTCACATAGTGACATTCCAGTAACCCAGCCACATTTGAATGGTAACCTGAAGCGTTTCTAATGCAATATCCAGCTGTGTCAATGTAGAGTGTTGATTCAACTACAAGTTCGATCTATTGACCGAATTTGCAGTTGGCAAGATTTGTGTGATTTTATGTGTTAATAAATATTAAGAAAATGCTTTTTCCCTTGTCGAAAATCGCATCACCTTCTCCGCTTATGGTATCGCCAAATTTGAGCAGTCCCGCGCAGACGTTCTTTGGTTGGACACACTGTAATCTGCTATTATTATATGCTGGTTACATCGATGTGTGACTGGGATATCCTCTTCAATTCACTTTCATTTGTTGACCTCTACGCAAATACCTATATAGTAATACTATTATACATAGAGACGCATAAGATGCACCTCTGTGTGTAAAATAAAACACGACAACTGTACGAGGATCGTTCCAAAAAATTATCGTCAAAATATTTATACTTGAGTCGATTTTAAATTACTTGACTAGTTCGTTAGACGGGAGTTGAGTGTAAAAAAAACTTTTAAAAAAATTGACTACTTTAAAAAAAGCCACTGAAAAGCGTAAAATAATAAAGTTGTAAGGTCGGGGCCAATTGAATTACCATAACTTTTTTTAGTCGTATTTTTTAAAAGATTTATTTTTTTAAATTTTTTTACTTTTTATTGCTTTTGCAATACGTAGTTTGTTTGTCCTTAATATTTAATTACTAATCTAGAAAAAAAAACTTTTGAACCGATTTTAGTAAAATTATGTGAGACCACCCTGAACGTATGTCCTATTAATAGAAATTATCATCAAAATCGGTTCAAAACCCTGGAGATTTAAAAAAAATATATGGATTCGTAAACATTCTCAACAAAATGATGTCAATTTTTTTTCAATCATCAACTTCTCAAAAATTTATGATCAAACAAACATAAATACATTTTAAAAAAAAATATTGTCTGAAGACACAAGTAATTCAAGAATTACAAGGCGCGAATTTTACATAATATACCCCAACGTTATGTTCGAAAATTGATGTATATTTTTAACGACACTTTGAGCTTAATAATATAATTTAATTAACTTAATCTAATAAAAAAATAACAGTTGAAAGTATTGAAACACAGAAAGGAAAAAATCATTTTAATAATTTATTAATAATTAATTTAGGTTCATAAATATAAAAGCGTTAGCTGTAAACTCTATGATCGTTTATTAGTCACAATTAATAATATAATTGTGACCCTAAATTATAAAAATTATATTTTCTTTTTGGTACATTTCAATAAAAACTTTCTTTTTATTAGTATTTTATTTTTCTTGTTTTTATAGTCTTTCAAAATTTTAACTATTATGACAATAAATTATAAAAATTATTTGATTATTTTATTCAAGATGGTTGAGAAGGAAAAGGTATTCCGTCATCTTGGGGCATCCGCCATATTGGATATATACATTGTCACCAGACTTGCATGTGTGTGAAATTTCAAAGCTTTAGTTAATTTAATCTAGTCGAACAAATTGCAGCAATTAGATTATGGGGCCTTTCCAACTAATAAATTATAATATTGACATTTGACATATAATAACAAAGAAAATAAAATTTCCGTTAACGCGTATAGTAACGCGTATAGTTACCACTAAACATTATAAAATTTGCTGTTCGTGTTCATGGTTTTCTATATGTTATCACGTTATGATGTTAAAAATAAACAAAGAATGCTTGTCAAATACCTAACTAACATCTACGGAACAAACTAACATTAGATTTTTTTTATTTTCAAAATATTTCTGAAACTAAGTACAAATTTAGAAAAACACATTTTTTCATGACTATCTTGTAAAAATATACAGGCTAATAAACTGTTATGACATGTAAGTATATCATAATTATAAAAAAACAACATTGAAAGGTAGGTACTTCTTTCTCTGTTGCGCATGCGCCGATTTTCCCGAAAAATAAATTACAAAACTTTCTTGTAAAACATATAGAATAATAATCATTTATGAAAAGTTTACTATTATTATATAAAAAACATCATAGCATATAATATCTTTTGCGCATGCGCCGATTATCCCCAAAAAAAATTACAAAAATTTCTAGTAAAATATGCAGAATAATAAGCCGTTATAAAAAATTGGTTGTCTGTAAAGTCGGTTTACGGACGATAGTTTTACGTGATAACGTATTCCGCTCAATATCATATTTAATAATACATTACTGCGCTCTCGCTTGCACGCACAGGGTCAGGCGGAATGTTACGGAACGTTACACTTTTTCGTGCGTGCAGCTGGTGTTTCATCAATTTATAAGACGTTATCACGTCAAAAACTTTTTTTTTAAACCCCTCTTGACGTCAAAAACTTAGTCCGCCATCTTTAGAAGTCCGCCATATTGGATTTAAACTAAAGTCACTTTATTTTTCGAGTTATTCTCAGCAAGCCCTTTCATTTGATACCCATATTGTAGGAAAGTATAATAAAATTAGTCCGCCATCTTTAGAAGTCCGCCATATTGGATTAAGAGTGACGTCACTTTATTTTTCGAGTTATTCTCAGAAAGCCCTTTCATTTGATACCCATATTGTAGGAAAGCATAATAAAATTAGTCCGCCATCTTTAGAATTCCGCCATATTGGATTTAGAGTGCCGTCACTTTATTTTTCGAGTTATTCTCAGCAAGCCCTTTCATTTGATACCCATATTATAGGAAAGCATAATAAAATTAGTCCGCCATCTTTAGAAGTCCGCCATATTGGAATTAGAGTGACGTCACTATATTTTTCGAGTTATTCCCAGCAAGCCCTTTCATTTGATACCCATATTGTAAGAAAGCATAATAAAATTAGTCCGCCATCTTTAGAAGTCCGCCATATTGGATTTAGTGTAACGTCACTTTATTTTTCGAGTTATTCTCAGCAAGCCCTTTCATTTGATACCCATATTGTAGGAAAGCATAATAAAATTAGTCCGCCATCTTTAAAAGTCCGCCATATTGGATTTAGAGTGACGTCACTTTATTTTTCGGGCTATTCTCAGCAAGCCCTTTCATTTGATACCCATATTGTAGGAAAGCATAATAAAATTAGTCCGCCATCTTTAGAAGTCCGCCATATTGGATTTAGAGTGACGTCACTATATTTTTCGAGTTATTCTCAGCAAGCCCTTTCATTTGATACCCATATTGTAGGAAAGCATAATAAAATTAGTCCGCCATCTTTAGAAGTCCGCCATATTGGATTTAGAGTGACGTCACTATATTTTTCGAGTTATTCTCAGCAAGCCCTTTCATTTGATACCCATATTGTAGGAAAGCATAATAAAATTAGTCCGCCATCTTTAGAAGTCCGCCATATTGGATTTAGAGTGACGTCACTTTATTTTTCGAGTTATTCTCAGCAAGCCCTTTCATTTGATACCCATATTGTAGGAAAGCATAATAAAATTAGTCCGCCATCTTTAGAAGTTTGCCATATTTGATTTAGAGTGACGTCACACAGCTAGCAATGCATTGTCATTCAAACTAAACCTGTATACAAATTTTCATCTCAATCGGTTGATGATATCTGCTTCAAAATTACCGAAGGCATTTCCGCCATCTTTAGAAGTCCGCCATATTGGATTTAGAGTGACGTCATACAGCTAACCATGCATTGTCATTCAAACTAAACGTGTATACAAATTTTCATCTCAATCGGTTGATGATATCTGCCGCTCGAATATCATATTTAAGTCAGGCGGAACGTGACACATTTCGGAACGGGACAGATTTTGGAACGGTACAGATTTCGGAACGGGACAGATTTCGGAACGTGACACTTTTTCGTACATGCAGCCGGTGTTTTATCAATTTATAAGATTGGTGTTTCATCAATTTATAAGACGTTATCACGTCAAAAACTATATTATTATTTTATAAAACAACATTATAAAAGATATACTCTTTTGCGCATGCGCCGATGTTCCCCAAAAAAACAATAAATCACTTTATATTTGCATATCAAACATCCTCCCAAAATTTGGTTACAATCCGATCATCCGTTGTGTCGGAATGGTAAGAAATGTCAACCAGTGGGAGTATATGATCAAGTAATTCAAGAATTACAAGGCGCGAAATTTTACAGCATATACCCCGGTGTTTTGTTTGAAAATCGGTGTATATATTTAACGACACTTGGAGCTTAATATATAACTTAATTTACTTAATCTAAGAAAAAAATAACAGTTGAAAATAATGAAACACAGAAAGGAAAAAAATAATTTTAATAATTTCATGGTTCTCTATGTAATATGTTATTATGTCATGCAAAAATTAAACAAAGAACTACCTAACTAACATCTTCAGAACAAATGAACAACAGATTTTTTTTCAAAATAGTTCTGAAATTATGAGTTTAGAAAAAAAAATTCATAACTTTCTTGTAAAAACAGATAGAAAAATAAACCGTTATGAAAACTACCCAATTATTATATAAAAACGACTTTATATAGCATATATGCAGTGAAACGCGATAGGGCAGAGGTGGAGTTTTTAAAAAAATAATTCCGGGGTGAACGATAAACGGGTATGCGAATTGTAATTCCGGGGTGAACGATAAAGGGGTATGCGAATTGACTCGCACTTAAACGAGAAGGGGCAAATGTGGAGTTTTTAAAAAAACAATTCCGGGGTGAACGATAAACGGGTATGCGAATTGTCTCGCAGTGAAACGGGAAGGGGCAAATGTGGAGTTTTTAAAAACACAATTCCGGGCTGAACGATAAAGGGGTATGCGAATTGTCTCGCAGTGAAACGGGAAGGGGCAAATGTGGAGTTTTTAAAGAAACAATTCCGGGGTAAAAAACTAAGTCCACCATCTTTAGAAGTCTGCCATATTGAATTTAGAATGACGTCATCGTATTTTTCGAGTTGTTCTCAGCAAGCCCTTTCATTTGATACCCATATTGTAGGAAAGCATAAAAAACTTAGTCCGCCATATTGAATTTAGAGTAACGTCACTTTTATTTCGAGTTGTTTTCAGTTAGCCCTTTTATTTGATACCCATATTGTAGGAAAGCATAAAAAACTTAGTCCGTCATCTTTAGAAGTCCGCCATATTGGATTTAGAGTGACGTCACTTTATTTTTCGAGTTATTCTCAGCAAGCCCTATCATTTGATACCCATATTGTAGGAAAGCATAATAAACTTAATCCGCCATCTTTAGAAGTCCGCCATATTGGATTTAGACTGACGTCATTTTATTTTTCGAGTTATTCTCAGCAAGCCCTTTTATTTGATACCCATATTGTAGGAAAGCATAATAAACTTAGTCCGCCATCTTTAGAAGTCCGCCATATTGGATTTAAACTGACGTCACTTTATTTTTCGAGTTATTCTCAGCAAGCCCTTTCATTTATACCCATATTGTAGGAAAGCATAATAAAATTAGTCCGCCATCTTTAGAAGCCCGCCATATTGGATTTAGAGTAACGTCACTTTATTTTTCGAGTTATTCTCAGCAAGCCCTTTCAGTTGATACCCATATTGTAGGAAAGCATAATAAAATTTGTCCGCCATCTTTAGAAATCCGCCATATTTGATTTAGAGTGACGTCACTTTATTTTTTGAGTTAGTTTCAGTAAGCCCTTTCATTTGATACCCATATTGTAGGAAAGCATAAAAAACTTAGTCTGCCATCTTTAGAAGTCCGCCATATTGGTTTTAGAGTGACGTCACATTATTTTTCGAGTTTATCTCAGCAAGCCCTTTCATTTGATACCCATATTGTAGGAAAGCATAATAAAATTAGTCCGTCATCTTTAGAAGTCCGCCATATTTGATTTAGAGTGACGTCACTTTATTTTTTGAGTTAGTTTCAGTAAGCCCTTTCATTTGATACCCATATTGTAGGAAAGCATAAAAAACTTAGTCCGCCATCTTTGGAAGTCCGCCATATTGGTTTTAGAGTGACGTCACTTTATTTTTCGAGTTATTCTCAGCAAGCCCTTTCATTTGATACCCATATTGTAGGAAAGCATAATAAACTTAGTCCGCCATCTTTAGAAGTCCACCATATTGGTTTTAGAGTGACGTCACTTTATTTTTCGAGTTGTTCTCAGCAAGCCCTTTCATTTATGCCCATATTGTAGGAAAGCATAATAAAATTAGTCCGCCTTCTTTAGAAGTCCGTCATATTGGATTTAGAGTGACGTCACTTTATTTTTCGAGTTATTCTCAGCAAGCCCTTTTATTTGATCCCCATATTGTAGGAAAGCATAATAAAATTAGTCCGCCATATTGGATTTAGAGTGACGTCACACAGCTAACCATGCATTGTCATCCAAACTAAACGTGTATACAAATTTTCATCTCAATCGGTTGAAGATATCTGCTTCAAAATTACCGAAGGCATTCTAGTCAGTCACTTAGTAATTCAGTCGCTTACTTATTAATTTAGTCACCCAACTATTATTTTAATATCTCAAGTTATTAAAACAGTCTCTCATCATCAGTCACCAAGTTTTTTTTTATTCGATCGTTTTATAATTCCCCTATAAAAAACAACTATGGCATGTATCACTTTTGCGCATGCGCCGATTTTTCCCAAAAATTGTACAAAACTCTTGTAAAAATAGATCGAATAAAAAACCGTTATGAAAAGTATACCATTCTTATATACAAACGACTTTATAACTTATACCTCTTCTGCGCATGCGCCGACTTTTCCTCAAAAAAAAAACATTTTACAAAACTTTCTTGTAAAATAGAATAAAAACTATTATTAAAAGTACACAGCTATTATTAAAAAAAAAAAACAACGACGACGGCATATATCTCTTGCGCATGCGCCGATTTTCCCCAAAAAATTTACAAAAATTTCTAGTAAAAATAGATAGAAGAATAAATCGTTTTAAAAACTATATTATTATTATATAAAACAACATTATAAGAGATATATTCTTTTACGCATGCGCCGATGTTCCCCAAAAACAATAGGCCACTTCATATTTGCATATCAAACATCCTCCCAAAATTTGGTTTCAATCCGATCATCCGTGGTGTCAGAATGGTAAGAAATGTCAAAAGTGACGTTTGCATTGTCAAAGTATTATGTTCTAATAATTAGTTATTCAAATTATTAACTCAGAAGGCGTTGCATTTCACATATATTCGAAACGGCATCCGTTTTTGAACAAATGCTATCTTTTAATTTCATTATTGTAATAAATAATATTATCGACCAATTTTATTTGAAGACAGAACATACGCAATTTTTAAATTGCCATGTTAAGCCGTGCAACAGAGAGAGATAACCGAAAGATGTTTGCCATCGGTTATATCAAATTGAATTTATTTCTATATAAATGTGTATAAAAAAACTGTTTGGGCATTTTCTGTTGTACGAAACTTATGTAAAATTTTCTCCTCTTTCGTTTAAGACAGGTTTCGAGCCGATCCGATTTAAAATGAGCGAGCTATAAGCAAAAAACTTCGTTTTTCCTAAATTTCTCCCCTCTGGGGCCAAAATTCAAAAATCGGGCGACGTTAGGATCTAAGTTACCCGGAGACGAATCGATCAAAAAAAAGTTTTTTAAAATCGGTTAAGGCGTTTAGGCTGTACGCGTGACACAAAAAAGTGGGACGTACAGATTCACAGATTCACAGATTCACAGACGTACAGACAAAGCGAGTACATATAGGCGCTTTAGCTTACGCTATTCGCGCCTAAAAATGACGTTTGCAACTGTCAAAGTTTTATGTTCTAAATTAGTTATTCAAATTGTTAACTCAGAAGGCGTTGCATTTTACCAATATTTATAATGGCATTCGTTTTTGAACAAATGCAAACTTTTTATTTTAGTACTACCAAGGCAATTTTAAATGAAAGGCTTGCCTTTTTTTAATATTTATTTATAATTAAAAAGATATTTATTTAATTAAATATCTTTTTAATTAGTCGGGCACAACGGGTTTTTTTGTTTTCAATAATTTATTAATGTTTTAATTTTAATTTAAATAGTTTTTTTTTAATTTCCACCGACTAGTTTTGGAGAAATCAATGAAAACATATCATCCATCTACCGTTTTACCATAAAGCCAATGTTAAATATGCCTACTTTTGAAGTCATTTATTTATATAAATAATCGGGCAACCCCCCCTAAAATTTTCAGAATTGGTTTAGACTTAGTCCAACTTAAAAAAAAATCAATCCTTTCTATTTCAAATTACCTTGGTGCTCGTATTTTAAATTGTCATGTTAAACCGTGCAACAATTAAATTGAATTCATTTCTATATAATTATGTATAAAATGAATTTATTTCTATATAAATCGGGATAAAAAAACTGTTTGGGCAAATTCTGTTACACGAAATATATGTAAAATGTTCTCCTCTTTCGTTTAAGACTGGTTTCAAACCGATCTGATTTAAATTGAGCGAGAAATAAGCAAAAAACTTTTTTTTTCCTAATTTTCTCCCCTCTGGGACAAAAATTCAAAAATCGGGCGACGTTAGGATTTAAGTTACCCGGAGACGAATCGAACAAAAAAAAGTTTTTTAAAATCGGTTAAGGCGTTTGGGCTGTACGCTGGATACAAAAAGCGTGACTCACAGATTCACAGATTCACAGATTCACAGATTCACAGACAAAGCGAGTACATATAGGCGCTTTAGCTTACGCTATTCGCGCCTAAAAAACTAAAGAACACGCTTTATATCAAACTAAAAAGTAAAAAATATTTTTTTTCAAAATAAGCTTAAAACAATAATGAATAAGAAAAACTAGTATTATTGTGAAAAAAGCGTGAGGCGCTTTGTTTCACATTTTCGTACATCGAGCGCCCCACGTTTTTTTCACAATAATACTAGTATTTAGTATTCATTATTGTTTTAAGCTTATTTAAAAAAAAATTTTTTACATTTTAGTTTAATGTAAAGCGTGTTTTTTAGTTTTTTTTAAACTATATTTATTTTCCACTTTTTAGTTCGATTTATTGTCAAAAATTTGCCGAAAAAAAATCATTTTTTTTTTCGGCGTGGACGTGATTAGAACCCACGACCCGTGATTCCGAGAGTTGACGTCAGCGAAGACCCGTGCCTTAGACCGCACGGCTAACCACTGTAGTTACAGTGCTGGCATATTATACTACAGTAATAAACCACTTGCTGTAGTCCAAACAAAGGTTACAAACATACATACAAACTTACAAGTGAAGTTAATATAAAGCGTGTAAAAATATACTTCCATGTTAAATTGATGACATATTTTTTTGCAATCGACTAAAAAGCAGCAAATATATGGATACCAGTTAATTTGAACCAAGTTTCCTCTAAATAATTGTTTTTAGAATATCTTTCGTCAAAAAAGTTGATTTGTCCTCGTGTAATTACCAATATGGAAAAGTCCCTGCACATATAACCTTTACTGTTTACATGCGGATCTTTGCAACGTCTCTTCTTCATTTGTTTTTGTTAAACTTTTATATCAGGTTATCAGGTATCTTGTTTTCTAATAACATGAACATTTTTTACGCAATTACTTCACTGAATCATCGGAGAAAGGTTCTGCATCCAACTAGTAACTATACGGTTATCTATTCTGCATTTACAATTAGACATTATTAAATGTCATCACTAAAGTTGGAACCTGGTTTGTGTCCAGATAAAATAAATTCCGTTAGCATAACCATTGAGTATAGTCAATAACAGCTATTAATTGTCTCTGGTCAGCATTTTCACAGCATAACAATTTTATCATCAATCATATTCTTAAATACACATTTTTGTAGTTTTTTTTTTAATCTTTATTAACGTCTGAATAGAACTCTTCAAATAAATAAAATTGTCGACCAATTTTTCTCAGACCAATATATCATTCAAACTTTCAATCTTTCGTGATTTCTATTAGATAATAAATAACTTATTACTAATTAATTTTTTTATTTTTTAGATATTTCTGAAGAAGATCCAAATCCGGATCGAAACGTCATCTTGTGTTATATTGATTTGTAATTTTATTATTTTTTGTCAATATATTGGTCTGAGAAAAATTGGTCGACATTTTTTTTTTTAATTAGGTTCAATGAATTTTTGACTTCAGTCCCTGCATGGTTTCACTGATGGTTAAAATATTATTTTATTCAAATCTTTGATTTATGCCTGATCACATGGTGCAAAATCATCTGCCGAATAAAACAAGCATTCGGAATATATTTAATGAAATCATCGTTCCATTTTTTTTTATTTCCAAGAATTCGTAATAAATTTGTATTACGCATGTTTTTTCAAAAAATGCGATGAAAATTTTTGATACGAACGAAAGAACAATGTGTATTAAAATTTTAATGAGAATCATTTCACAGTAAGATATCTAATTCGAAAACATGCCATACCGAGAGGCATACCTAAAAAATCTACAACATTTCTGTGCATTTTAATTTGAACAATAGTAATACCAACTCAAACAACTTCATTGTTACTAATTTTAAAGGAATGGTGCCCCTTTTTTTCCAATATTGGTCTCTTGCACCAAAAAAATCATTAGGCAATATACGAATTATTTTTATTCGACATTTGAAAAAAAAATGTGTCCACCATAATTAAAATCTAAACCGAAAAAAGTGTTTTTGGAATCGGCGTAGCTTTTTTTGTAAACATGCTGGTATAAATAAGTATAAAACATTTTTACATTAGTTAAAAAAATTTTTGGACATTTTTAAAATTCTTAAAAATCATGAACAATTTAAAAATATCTAAGATTTTCTTGGTCGAAAATTCTGTGCCATTTGCGGCTCAATTGAAGTTACATTTTTCGATTTTTTTATGTGAAAAAATTGATCAAAAGAGTGGTACTATTCTGCACAGTCCATGTAAGAATTACAGTTAATTCTTTGTCTCTTTCTGGCAAATTTAACATTACATATTATGTTAAAGTGAGACAGAAATTTAACAGCGATATACCTAACTAATAGAGAATCGCTCACTATATGTGGAAAAGTTTATCGACACAAAATTCTAATTAATTTGAAATACAGAGGATTTCGGTTATAGCGATGATGAAGGGACCACATAATTCCGTCGCTATATCCGGAAGTCGCTATATAGAAAGACTAGTCGTTAGCCGCGGCTTCGCTCGCGATTGAGACGAAACATGGATGCATTCCCATTATTTGGACGACGTACATTCCTCTAATAAATTTAAAAATTGATGACATTCACGTGATCAACGTCCTGGAAAACCTTGAAAATGACACACATGTTGATCTTTAGACTATTTACCTCTTTTCACCCTCTGAAGGGGTTGTTTTTGAGAAAGCACGAAACACGTGCTTCTTTATTTGTTGATAAAGAGTAGTACTGCGCATTTGCGAATTGATATATTATGTATCTTATATGATTTCTACATGCAAATTTTAAACCCCCGTTACACCCTTTTAGGGGTTGAATTTTCAAAAATCTGTTCTTAGCAGATGTCTACGTCATAATAACTATCTGTGAGCCAAATTTTAGCCCAATCCGTCTAGTGGTTTGAACTGTGCGTTGATTCTACATGCAAATTTTGAACCCCCGTTACACCCTTTTAGGGGTTGAATTTTCAAAAATCCGTTCTTAGCGGATGCCTACGTCGTAATAACTATGTGTTTGCCAAATTTCAGCCCAATCCGTTCAGTGGTTTGGCCGGTGCGTTGTCTGTCAATCAATCAGTCACGGAACTCTTTTATATATATATATAGAAAAGTATACTTTAAATTACGTCGCTATAACCGAAACCTGAGGTCGTCATAAATGAAATCCACTGTAATTTTATACAGTGTAAGTTATGTTATAGGCAACTTTACCTCACCAATGTACAAAACGAGCTTGCGTATGTTTTGTATGCAAATTTTGTTATCAGATAACAAAAAACTAAATTGTCATTTACCTACTATTGTCGTCGGTATCTTTTTTACAGTTAAGTTATACTCGAAACTTTCCTTTACCATTTTCGGAGTACGATTTACATTTCTTTTTGTGCATCTTAGTCATTTAGCTTATTGTTTAAATAAATATAATATAACACAATGTTTTGTCTAAGTAAAAGCTTTGTTAAAAACATATTCTACACCTAAGGTAAAATTGTGTATTTACTTACCGGTAAAAAGACAGGTTAGGATAATTATTTCGTGATTTCCTACATAATATGTTACGAATTACGATCTATACCCGAATTCGGTCAATGACCGAAATAAATGCGCAAAACTAGTTTCGACCAACAAATATTGCCCAAACCCGAAATCTTACATTTAAGGAGGTTGATCCGTTACAGTCCCAATCAAAAGTAAGTCGAATTCTAAATGGGAACTTTTATAGTTTATAAGTCGATGATATCAATAAATTATTGTCATAAAGGCATAAATTAATATTTTTTTTTAATATTAATTAATTATTTCAGTACTTTATACTTAATGGACTAACTTTCGTATTTTTTGTACAAAGTTAGGTTAAAAAAAATAAATTTATCAAAATATCTCTATTTTACATATTTTTTGCAGTAAATAATTAAAAAAAGAAATTAGAAGTAATAAGAATTAAAATTAAATCATTAAAAAGTTGAAAATTCAGTTAAAATTGTTAAATCTGTCAATAATAAAAGTCCATAATCGAAAAGTGCTAAGGTTTAATAATTTTTTTTATTGATTAAAAGTCTCCTAATTAAATTGGAAAAAATATTAAAATATGCGTAAGACATCGATGCTTTACATAGATAGTTTTCGGAACTGCTGGCAGTATTTGGTTATTTGCAAAAAATTAAAATGTACCGTTTTCATGCTAGGTTGAGATATTTTCCATAAGACTACATGTAAAAGTTTTTTTTAATTTTTAACTTTATAAATCTCCTAATGATTTTGGATTTTGACAGAAAATTTTGTCATAAAAAATCTATTAAAAAAGCTTTATTTCAGATTTTTTTCATTATCTTCGTAAAACGGCTCAACCTCCTTAAACGGGTATTGAGTGTTTTAAAATGAGCAAAACTAGTTTTGCGCATTTTCAATTGGTCAAAACTAGTTTGACAGCATTGGTACAGATTTGTTTTTACCGAATTCGTTTAGAATGTGATCATTTGCGGGCTACAAAAAATGTGAGCAAAGCTCTATCCATTTCATTTATTCATCTGAGGGGCGACCCTAGTCGCAAGCGTGTTTTAAAAGAAAGCTATATAACTACATTAGAAGCTATGAATGCACTCTGCTGTCCATTATAATACTTCCTTGGTTGGTTGCCTACTTGCCAATCTAAACTAATTAATGCTACTTAAGGTGTACTTGATGCGACCTTAAACGGTCATTTAATTAGACATATAGGGATAAATTTAACTGTCCGTATAATTACTAATTACCACGTTTAACATTATCTAATTATTTAAAATCACACGACACGAAGATTATTGTTTACCAATAATGAATGATTGGAACAGAGATAATGTACAGTAAACAGTTTACTTTGTTAACAATGTAATCACCGCTTAAAAGAACAGATCACGTATTTTTGTTTGTGCATCGATTAAACAAATAACAATCGTTATACTTATTTTTTTTTCACACATTCAATTTTTTATGTTTACTGATGTGAATTCTAAAAACTACTAGCGGCCCGGTCCGGCTTTGCCCGGATTTGTAGATGTCCTTATTAAAGATAATAATCGGTTAAGGATTGATATTATAGCTCTGTTCCGACCTCTCTGCGAACGGTAACAGAACCGTCCCAGTCATGCGCAGTAACCAAAACGAAGAAGTTTTATCGGTTTTGGAACACGTTTTAGCTACTGCGTATGGCTTGGACGGTTTTGTTACCGTTTGCAGAGAGGTCGGAACAAAGCTTATGTCAGTCAAGATAGCTTCGCAAGTCTCACCAAACAAGTTAATCATAATTATTTTGTTACGTGTATTTTTTAAATCTTTGATATCTTCTAAAATATTCATATAAATGATACGGTGTATAGGTCAATTTTGATCTAAAATAAATGCCTAAGATAATTAAGGTATTTAATTGGATAAAGATTACTTCTATGTTGATCAAAATAGCTTTGCAAATAACTCATTATTTTTTAACAAGTCTTTGAAAGATAAAAATGGTTGATGTGGGTCATCTTTAGAAGATAGACAGACATATGCTATCTTTTTCTGTAGGCTGTGACAATTATTATTATTTTATTCAACATACATATTTATTAACGTAATTTGTAACATGAATAATATTTAATTCGACATATTTATTAACGTAAGTTTGAAACATGAATATTATTTAATTCAACACATTTATTAATTTAAGTTTTTTAACATGAACACCACTTCCTAGTTCATACAC
This sequence comes from Xanthostigma xanthostigma, assembly GCA_963575645.1. NCBI lineage: Eukaryota > Metazoa > Arthropoda > Insecta > Raphidioptera > Raphidiidae > Xanthostigma > Xanthostigma xanthostigma. Next base: position 47,647,925 of record OY754466.1, on the reverse strand, counting down.
TCCGCTGCCATCTTGCCTCTGTTTCTTCACATAACCACGATTGTACACCAGTGGCGGCGTGGCTGTCTTTTAAAAAACATCGAAATTTCCCTACCATCTGTAAATTTAATATGAATATACGCATAAGCCTTCCGGAAGAAATTCTCTAAATGATATTAAAAACCATCATATCAAAATCCATTGTGATGTTGTTTAAAATAACTAAGCAACCAAACAGACAGTTGCGGATAGCGACTTTGTTTTATACTATTTAGAGATTTGACATGTACCTATCTATTTAATTGAAAAAAATTTATTTTTAAATGATCAAATAATCTTAAAATAGCGTAGTTATAATAATTTGTTTTTTCCTGCACGATTGAATTTTTGTAGAATTTCATATTTTTATATATTTGACAACTTATTATCTGAACCAAGGTAATGTTAAGCACTCAAATAAGAACCTTTATCTATTGGTTAAAATTTTGTTTTGTTTTTTTCAGGGTTAGCAATATTATTCCATGGAGCAACATCTTCTAGATCATCACAGGTATTTAAAAAATAAAATTAATAAACTTAATTACATATTTTTTTAGTATTTTTAAATTTAAAAGCAATAGTTTTTGTCATCATTTTGACTCTTATTAAAAAACTAATTGAATTAGATTTATTTGCTTGAAGAACAAGCTTGAAATAAGCTTTACCAGAGTATCGCTTGTGGCCAACGTTTCGAAAAATATATTTTCATCATCAGGGCCTATGAACAGGTGTAATAATCGTTACATTGTTACATTTAATATTATTTCGATTTCTAAATTACAGTATCATTATAGATCAGATTAAACTATACGTATTACAATATACCTCAATGCAAGTTAAGATGGTAAATTGTGAAAATAATTTAATATACATGATCAATTTATTATGAATTTCGACAGTTTTTTTAAATATAAAAATATGATAAAACAATTTTTTTAATAAAATTGTTCTGTCCAATGATGATGAAAATATATTTTTCGTTGGCCACAAGCGATACTCTGATAAAGCTTATTTCAAACTTGTTCCTCAACCAAATAAATCTCCTTCAATACATATTTTTAGAACAAAACTTCTACTAAAAAATTAACACAAGTCAATGTTCAATTCAGGACTAATAATTGATATCAGTTGGATTTTTTTGAACTGAACCTTTTATAGGCGCGCTAGGGGGGTAAATGGGCCTGGATCAGGCAAAAAGTGAAACAGCTTCCCGTTCTCCGACTTCAAACGTCAGTTGAGAGAATAAAGGTGGAGAATCTTTTCTACTCTCTCTGTCAAAGCGTCATAGGCACTCTACACGCATGCGCAGTGCGTATTGTGTGTATACTAGAGCTGTAAAAGTAACGAGAAATTGTGTACCCGTATGTATTCGTTACTCAAAGAACCAGTACCCGTTACTTTCGTATCGTTACGTTACTCGTTACTTTTCATACGACATACAATCGTGTACTAACATCCCATCGAAGCGCGTCGCATCGTGATACGGTATGACTTCGTTCGTATAACTTATAACCGCATCAAACGAGTCAAGCTGACATGGATACGACAGATGCGAGTAACGAAATGAATTTGTAATTAACGATTCGTTACTTCGAGTCAGACGATGTACCCGTTACTCAGTAACGAATACATACGGTTTGTTACAGCTCTAGCATTCATAGCTTCTAATGTAGTTATATACCTAACATTTTCTCTAGCCACGGTAACAAATTCCAAAAAATCATTTCCTAATTCTGAAATAATAAAATTGTCAACAAATATGCTAGAACATAAGAAGTTTCACTTCTAACGCGCGAGAGTCTCACGCATATATTTTATTGTAGATAGTTCTTGGTGGCTTTTGTCTCCAGGTCAAAGTCCGACACTGCTAAAAATAGATAAACGCGAATAATTTCACTAAGTATTTTATTTTACAAAAACGGTTTATTTCAACACGCGGTTTGTTAATTGAATACACATTCTATACAATTCCTCACAACGTATTAGCAATTTCATGGAATAATTTTACTGCATAGAAAAATTATTTCAGTTATTACCTAGCTAAACGCTATGTTACAAAATTATCTCCAATATTATGGTACACCATGCCTATAGGTGATCTAAAATTAAGTACTTTTTTCGTTAAAACTATCTGTACTAATCCGAAAATAAAATACTGTTTGAAAGTACTAGAAAATAGGTCTTTCGGTGACATACTTTTAAGTTAATATAATAAACGTCAAATAGTTGTCCAAAAAAAAAAAGAATTTAGATGAATGCTCCGTCTTTGTCGCACTCACTAATTTAAATCTCTCTCTCAACTTCCCATATACGAAATGTAACTCTCTCTCTCTTACTATCTTCACTAACTTATATCTCCCTCTCAACTACCGTTCGTCTTGAACGATCACGCACCGTTCGCCTCGTCCGATGATGCACTTCCGTAAACGCTTTCGTCAGGCATTTACCAGCTTACTCCCCCAGTCAAGCGTGCCTAAAGAAGTTTTACTTAAAAAATCGGTCAATATACTTGCACAATTAGTGTTCCGTGCCAGAAGCCCGCCACTTTCGCTGCCGAGTGTAATATGGTGGAGCCGCGAGGCTCCGCTAACTGTTGTCGCTGTCGTGGTTCATCTCAATCGGTTACAATGCCGCGGCTAGCGACTAATAGCTTATATAACTATCTAGGATAAAATTAATTTTATTACTGACGAGGTATGACTTTATATAATAATAATAATAATAAATATGAAAATATGAAAAAATATGAAAACGAGTTTTAACAGACAAACGCCTATGAGATACATACTATATTTTTTGCACGTACCCCCTCTAAAAATAGCTGGTTTTTACTTAATTTTATGTATATTTTGGAGATCTTTAACATGTTTATTTGTGTGACCAAGTACATTGATACAGTAGGTTACGTAAATAGTTAACATAAAATAACTACATTACAGCACTAGTGCGGAATGAGTCACTTTATATGCCTGTATAGTGATGCAAGCAAAGCAGCTGTTTTATAGGGCATAGTGCAAAAATACTTTTTAAAAACATACTTCTACAAATATCTAAGATACTTCGAAATTAGAAAGTTTCTTAACTGTTTAATATCTTCAGTGCCGGATTAATCATTAGGCAGAGTAGGGGGCACGTGCACGCACCAGGAAAAAAACTATTCATTGAACGAAAATTTTATTTGAAAATTTGTATTAAATTTACCAACAACAATATTATTTTCTTTCGTTGTTTATTGTAATTTATTGCATTTAACAAGATAAAATTTAAAATAACTACGTCTCGTCTCATTTCTCTTTCCTGACCCATCAAAAAACCTGGATCATCAATTATCTATAACCTATTCATTAAGACTATTTCAATAAAGCTAACGAGTCAGGTAAGGCGATGCTGCAACATCTAATCAAAGTAATCATGTTGTTACAATATTACATAAGAGTAAGACATTGAAGTATCAGGATGCCTGGAGCCGATCATCTGGAAGTTACTCACATCCCTTCATCAACTTGAAAAGACCTGATTGCCTTGCCTAGGGGCCCGGATAGGGTTAATCCGGCCCTAAGTATCTTGTATCTAGATATATTTATTAAGTATTTCTGCAGGTCTGGTCGATAATATAAGTGAAATTCGAAAAGCAATCAACGCGAAACTCCGACTATTTACTATTTATTAAAGTTGAGTAATAATAATACCATTATTGGCATGTTTTTGCATTTATGATAGTTATGCACGTATGTTCAACAATACAATTTCCAACAAAGAGAAGAAAATAAATTAATGAATGATATAAAACAATTTTCACATGATACAAAATTCATTAACGCATTGTTACAATTATTGTGAATGTAGAGTTGTAATAATATGTAGTATTGTCGTACAAAAAACGTTGATTTATTCACAAACGGTCTAATTCCAACGCCTTCATTGTGACAAAACCCGGAAACATCCGCAATTACAACTTCCGTGAGTCGCGTTCGCATGTTTTCGTTTTAAAGCCGTGTACAAACCGAGCAGAGTTGCCAACTCCTAAATATCTTTCCCCCAACCACAAGTTAAAATCCCCTAAAAAAAATAATTGTTTTACTTTGAAAAAAATTATAGTATTAAGATAGACCGGTCTCCTTACATAGCAGAATAGTAAATATCGTCGTCAAAGCGAAAAACTTTGTTGAAGAATAGTTAACAATAAAAAAAGATTGTTCTATAGTAGTGATGGCGAACCTTTTCGAGAAGTGGTTCAAATTTTGTTAATTATTTTTTTAGTAGCGTTACTTGTAAAGATAGAGGGGGATGGTTAAATACTACTTTTTTTGGTTCTAAACTTTTTTTGGACGACACCCGACGTTTTACGACCTTGCTGGATTCAGCGTGTTTTTTTTTCTATTATCATGATGATTTTGTAAAAGTTCCAAAATATTTCGGTTTTCGTAAAAAATCGCAATTTTTAAAGGGGTATTCCTTGAAAAAATTGCAAAAATCGAAATCTTTAATATACCTTTAAAATTGAGTATGCTTATAGAAAAAAATACGCTGAATTCAATGAGCGTATAAGCAAACGTCTGTATTTTCTCTTTTTGTTGAAACTACGACCTTTCGGAGGTTTTAAATGTTTTTCTGAAAATTATAAACGTAAATAACTAAACCAAAAGACATACAGACGATTATTTGTGCTCGTTGAATTCAGCGTGTTTTTTTCTATAAGCATGATGATTTTGAAAAAATTCCGAAAGATTTCGGTTTTCGTTAAAAATCGCATTTTTTTAAAGGGGTCTGCCTTAAAAAAATATCAAATATCGAATTCTTTAATGTACTTTCGAAATTATGAATGCTTACAGAAAAAATACGCTGAATTCAATGAGCGTAAGCAAACATCTGTATCTCTTTTAGTTTGGAAAATACGGCCAACATTTTGATATCATATGCCTTGGTTTAGATTGGAAACTCGGTCTGTACGCGACTTTAGGATAGACGCACACCGATTAAGCAAAATTATTTCAAGCAAAAACGTTTGAGTATAATTTTGCGGAAACCTGCGTAAAAGGGTTTTTGCACAGGGCCGACGCTATAGAGGGCAATGTCCTTAAAATTCCACTGCCACCTTGAAAATAGCCAACATTTACTATTATCCCGTCTCTTGTAATTTACGACGTACTGATGTTCTACCTAAAGTTCGGTTCAACATTTTTTATGGTTGGTATTATTTCAAGTCGTTGTGTTCTTTTTCCAGAGACGCTTTTTAACGTCGTGTATTGCGTATAAACGGTTGTCTCTATAGAAACGATTAATTAAAAAAAAAGACGGGTTGCACTCTGGGAGTGCCGGCAGAAGTGAAAACTTGAATATTACCTCTACTCTCCATCCGTCTTACGAATTTTCGATCAGGTCACGTGTCCTGACGCGAGTTTAACATTTTTTACCCATACCTCTACTCTCCATCCGTCTTACGAATTTTTGAACAGGTCACGTGTCCTGACGCGAGTTTAACATTTTTTACCCATTACAAAAAAAAGTGTACAACGCCGCTAAACAAGTTTTCACTTCAAAAACGACATTGCGAGCAAAGGCGCGGGTAAAGACTAGTTACTTATAATGTCTTTAAATTTGGCACCAAAAAGTCACAACATTTTTATTCTTATACTTTAACCTATTGCATAATAAATTCTATAGTATGCCCGCCATAGCTTTTTGTGTACACATTACAATTAAATATAATTATAGCGCAGGGCCGAACTTACGAAAAAAAATTCTTTCAAACAATTGGTGACTGTTCCAGTGGCGGATTTACCAGCAAGCTGAGTAGGCTTAAGCCTAGGGCGGCAGATTTTAGGGCGGCAAATAAAAATTATTTAATTACATTTACCATAATATGTACATTATTGTGTAAGTATTGCATACATTACCCCGCCTTATTAGTCGTAAATATACCCAAAATCTATTTCTTGTGCAATTTCAAACAAATTGTTAGATTGTAAAAATAATCTATAAGAACTGACAATTGCTGAGGTAAGGACGGCAAAAATTTAAAAGCCTATACTTGGGAAATGTGCAAATCCACCACTGGACTGTTCACAAACTGTTCAATATGACTCCTTATTCACCCGCATAACTCTATATTACGAGTATTTGAATACAAAATGAGAGGTTATCTACTATGTATTGACAACACTAGATATAGCTCTACAATTGTCAAGAAATATCTTTGATACACCCACAACTCTCGCTTATATCAAAATTTAGTTTCAATCCGCTCATCCGTTTGACCCGTATCATGCTCACAGACAAACAGACTAGCAGAGGCACAGAGTTTTTCCAAAAATATGTTGGTTTGATTCGGGGGTTCTCAAAACGAGAAAATATTGCAAAATTTTGAAAAGTGAATTTTGACCTAAATTAGTCCCATTACGACACTTGTTGAAATGGTAAAAAATGTTTATTACTGGCCTGGTTGATAAACATAATAGTCCACACACAATCTAAGTGAGCCGTGGGAGATGGTTGCCGTGACAACGTAACCGTGTATCTATGGTATGTTTTCATCTCACTTGGATTATTACTTAACTTATTTTGAAGTCTAATTATTACCAAGAATAATAATGTATCATCGATTAAATACACATTATTGTTTATTATTGAACTTTTAATGAGCTCTATCGCATTAAAATAGTTACAAAATACAGAAGAACTTGATTAATAATAAAAACAGTACAACAATAGACTGGCGCCGTCGAAATTCGGCGAATTGACAATAGTTGGAGGAGTATCTTAGAAATAAAATTATTTATTCAACACGCGTGAGTAATATATAATTTCGGGGCCCTGCTAAATTCGGGAGAAATAATAAATTACTTCATGTTGACGCGTAGAGTGCTAATAATGAGCTGAAACTGTACGATTATGTATTACTGCATAGTTTCTGGACCAATAAGAACGCGGTAGCGATTTGTATATATGAAAACAGCATCGCAATTCAGCGAAAGTCAGGGCCATCTTGTGTGCAACGAGGGCGGTGGGTACGTCAATCAATGAAGTGATTTACTATTTTTCCCTCTTTTATCAGGGCCCCGATTACATATTACTCGTGCTAGTTGAATAAAGTATTATGTGCGACAATTGATCGAAGGAGAATATTCCACTCGCGTGTTACCGCACTCGCTACGCTTGTGCGGCAAATTTCACGCTCATGGAATCTTCTCCTTCTCTCAGTAGTCGCACAATATACTATTCTTTATAGTCTACAGTCTACACTCTATACCTACTTTAAACAGGAAATGTTTGGTTATTGGTTTTGCTTATTTGTTACGTTGTCAACAATTCAACGACAGATGATTAATTAATTAAAACAAATTGACTTTAGAGTTCATAATATCTAATTAATATTAATTTATCAAATACGTATTTCATATGCTGGTTTTAGTGACCTGAAGAAGTCTTAATATATTTATAAAAAACGATACGTAGTTCAACCAATATTTGTATTTCATTTTCATCCATTTTCCTGCTAATCTAATATTGATTATGCTAAAATCATGAAATCTGTTACCTGTGCTTGCCGTGTTTCGAGACGGACCTTTCTCTGGCGCACGTGAGATGCCACTGGTATCACTACCTGGGAAAACTCCGGTTCTTTCCGCCGGTTTTCGCCAAAGTTACCAAAGGCGTCTAACTTCACACACATGTAAGCCATGAACGTGTGTGCATTACCCAGTGCTGACGCCAGTAGTCTGCGCCAGATATCGGTCCACGACTACGCTCGAGCTGGGTCTCCTGGTTACAGATTTCATAGCTAAAACATTATAATTTTAACTAAAATAAAGGGTATACGTTTTTTTGGTAGTTTTAATTTATGAATAGCCGTTTTTAGAGATCTATACTGTTTACTTGTTTAAATACACTTCATTAATTATTTTACAGAATGCGGGAAGAAGACAGTCGCGCCATTCGACCAGTGGCTTACGAAGCTTACACCAACTTATGGACAAAATGGGGGCCGCAAGCTACGAAGTTTTTTCGACGGAATCAGACGAATCCAGTGAACCTTTAACAAGTGTTAGAAGACACAGGCAACTTTCGGAGGAGACAGATACCGAAAACAGTGCGGAATTTCACAATTATCAAGGTGCATTTCCACTGAAAAAGTCCTGCATTATCAGAGCTTTTATAAAGTTGAATAAAAGGTTCACACAAATTTATTAAAATTTCAGGTGTCCAAGGGCAGCCGGGTATCGATTTTCCGGTTTTGACTCGAATCCCGAAAACGTCATTTACCTGCCGGAAAGTTAAGAGTGGATATTATGCTGATCTTGAAACTAATTGCCAAGTAAGGATTATTTTATAAAGAAGTATAATTGAAATTAAAGATAAAAAATCTTTTAACAATACCTACACAATACTTTTGTTTACTATTTTAAGGTTTGGAAATGTAGTCTTTTAATTGCAATTTATTTATAGCAAAACAATGCTGATGACTTTAGAGAAAAGGAAATAAATGATATTTTTTAAGTTAAACCAAATTCATTTGATTTTTCAGTTGGCAAGAAATTAAAACCGAATTATACTTATTAAATAATAATAATCCAGGAAATAAAATTCAAACTTCTAAAAATCTTGAACTCTTTTTGTAAAATCAATTTATATTATTAAAATTTTTCGATTTCACTGCTTGATCAATTTATTATTCGTTCAGACAATGACTTTAAAATGTAAGCAGTATCCATCCTCATCATAATATCTATAATTTCAGGTATTCCACATATGCGATACTGGTCGAAAAATCTCGTTCCTGTGTCCAAACGGCACAATATTTCATCAAACGGACCAAATCTGCGATTGGTGGTTCAAAGTCGACTGTGGATTATCACCCAAAAATTACGAACAAAGTGCTGAGCGCTACGCATCCGAAGAAGAGAAACGAAAATCAAAAACCACAACAGAAGCAACCGAAGAAAACTTTGATGATCAACAAAGCGCCGGAGCACAAAACTATTCGCAAAACAGTCGTCCGATTTATTCTCGAACTTCGGAAAGATATCGTTCGCGAAGTCGGCATACCAGTAGCAGAAACCATTCACGGTCCCAAAAACCAGAAATAAATCAATCTAACTCAACCAACTCTGGAACTAGCCATCAGAATTTTAATTCTGATACGGTTTCTTACAGTTCTTCACAAGTTCACGGTCCGAATCAACTTTCAAGTAACAATCAAAATAGCCAAAATTCAAAATCTCCGGTTTATGTAAATCGCAATAAAAATGATCAGAGTAACACAAACAGTAACGAAAATGGCAGTTCTGAAAGACAATCCAAATCCGATAATTCCCATCGAACGTCTTCTCGCAGAGGCAACACTAAACATTATATAGATTCATTATCGAACGTTGAAATATCAGACGAAAGAAATTCAAGAGAATACTCAATACAAAATTCACATCACTATCCAGGCGAAACACAGTACACAGCTGAAACGGCCTCCTTCGCCAATAATAGATACAATGGTCAACAACAAAGAAGTAATCACCAGAGTTCAAGAAATAATTTCAGAAATAATGATAATAAAAACGTTAAACACAACGATACTTTCAGTACTGCAAACCCGCACACAATTGGTTTTACTACTGCGGTCAAACCGACTCCTTCAACTAATTTCCCTGTTTATAATCCACCACAGGCTATTGTCAGAACAACACCAGTCCCAATTACAACTCAACAATTCGTTGTATCTAATTCATTTCCAGTACCACCTCCAAAGCCATCCAAAATTGGCAAGGCTACAGTACTAGAAGTTGCAAAGCCGTCTTTTGATAAAGTTTCATATTTTCCTCCACATAGCAGAGACATCTTTGAAAATTCCCAACACATCATATCGAGGAACATAACAGCTAACGTTTTTACTTCGCCACCCATTATAAAAAATGATACACAACGAGCAGGAAAGCAAAGTCCTGTTTTCTTATCGGTAAACACACATGAGCAAGTTGCTCCAACACAGAGTACACCATACAAAACTACTTATTTCGAAAGTCCTACGACTGTTTCTACTACTCGTAGCTCGACGACTGTCGTTTCTACTTCACGAACACCCACAACTTTCCCATCTTCAACTTCCCATTTCCCATCGACAACTCATTCCCCACCAACTTCCACAACAGCTCAACCATCAACAATCTCGTCCCTTCCTGGACATTTTGTTACATTTACTTTTCCTGTCAATCGTGACCACAGTACAACAGAATTACCTGAAACAACGCAAACTTATTTAAATAATTTTGAAGATGAAGTTCAAATAAATTTTGGAACAACAACAATTGTTCCTTTATTACGAGAAATTAAACAAATTTTTACTGAAACGACAAAACAAAATATTGAAACGACGACTCCACGTATCAGCCCTGATTATAGTCAATTTCCTAAAGATGTCTCTAACCCTTCGAGTACAACAACCACAAGCGCACCAATTCAAAAAGAGATAAAATATTCTTCTCATTATTCGTTCGATTCTACAAGTAGTCCTTCAACTATTGCTCCTCAATTCAGAGAAGCTAAACATTTCTCATCGTCACAAATAAACGTCGAATCTTCATCATCATCAGATATTCAGCGTAGTGAAAATCAACACGGTTACAAATTTTCAAACACAAAATCAGGAGGTTTTAAAATAATATATGATGACACACCATCACCACCACCGTTACTTAGAAATGAACAGACAACTGCAAAACCAACACTATCACCAAACTTGTTACCACCAAAAATATACAGTAAATATTCAAGAACATCGTGGAAACCCAAACAGTTCACACCCGCTGTGAACGTTAGTTCTTCAACTCCTAAACCAACGGTACGTCAAAATCCTAAAACATCTTTCCGGCGAGTCAGTTATTATCCTACATTTACAACCTCGAAACCTATAAAATATTCACAATCAGCTACCAAATATTCTCCAACGGTTCCAACAATAACTCCTAGACCTCCAACACAACCCACAGTAAGATCTAGTTCATATACAGCGACTCCTGAACCCTTCACATCACCCGCAACGCCGCCAACTCCGATTATATCTGAAAATGCGTTGAGAATGATCGATACTCTAAATGATTTAGAAGCCATTGATGAAAAAACTCCCAGATCTCAAAAATTTTCGGCTTCTAGACCCGGATTAAAAGTACCACCATCTTCAAGTCCGGACACGCTACACTCATTGGCGATATATTTCGCGTCTGCTGCTGAAAGTCATTTACAAAATAATTCCACAATCAATAATGAAAGCAATACTCCACCAGAATTGGGACAGACTCTGTTAACGAAAAATACATTGCACAAATATGTTTCACTTTTCCACGACAAAAACATTGAATTGCAAACACCTGCACCAACCACAGCCGAATTTGAAGCTATTATTAACAGAGAGCTAGTTGACAATGATTTGGATGTACAACAATCGCGAGGTCTAGTTGCTCCAAAGGAAAGTAATATAACAAACATAAGACGTTTAGCAAGAGTGTTCACACACGCTCTGTCTGAATACTTGAAAGATCCAGAAACTTTCAGAAAAGTTTTGTCTGAAATTAGACCGACAGAGCCACCTGAAGTTGAAGAAACTACCATAATATCTACAACCACTGATTTCCCAACGACTGAATTTACTGACCATCCATCAATTACAAAAGAAGAAGGCGAAGTATTAGATTTTTCAGATGTGATAAAAACCACACCTCGTTCAAGAGCTGTTTATCGTGATAGTTATACAACTACTCCATACACTCCTTTCGAAACATCGACACCTTACGAAACTTCGACAATATCATCACGATTTTCAGAAGCTGATAGATCTACGTATCTTCCCAAGTATGATGAAATTAACACCGTTGCAATAAGTTTAAACAGCGGCTTGGAATTAGGTAGTACAGCGCATCCAATCGATTTGAATTTAAATGAAAACACAGATGAGGATGATTATTTCCCTGCCACGGAACGGGGAGAGGTCAGAACAACACCTAATCCGTATGGACTCGGCGTGAAACCAGAAAACAGTACACCAATCGGTATCGACAACTACACACCAACTTGGAACATTAATTTTGCAGACGTTTCTGCATCACCTTCACCGAAATTTGATAAGCCGTCTAATGATTTGTTGCCTCCAAGCAATAAAAACGAAGGACAAAAAACGACCTTACATTATTTTATCCCGGAGGAATTAAATAATCTCGCTGTTGTAACAGAAAACACAAAATTGGAAACTCGAAATCAATTACAAGAATTTTCTAAGCCGATTAATGAAACTAATGATGAGGAACGGTTGCAAATTGCTTATAGTCAATCATTTGTAGCAGGGAATAATGTTATTGACAGAGGTGCTAAATCAATTTCAAATTCCGCAAAATCGACTGAAAGTTCGTCGACTCCTCAGTATGATTCGACGACCGAAAGTACAACACCATATCCTGAATTATCTACAACTAAAAATTATGATTTTGCCACTTCAACTGCTTCGATAGGAGACGTACCTGAAAATCATTGGACAAATTCACCACAAGTTGCTGAACTTTGGAAGAGTGCTGTCGCAATTGATCCTATAACAATCAATCTCGAGTTATCTGAAAACAATGGATTTAATAAAAATACATATTTGCCTAAAGTTTTCACGACTGAATTGCCTAAAGATGTTCAAACTACAACGGCATCTTACGATACAACCACTTTAAATAATAAGGAAACAACAACTGATTATAACGGATTATCTACAACTGAAAAATATGTCAATGACCTTCGAGATATTAATATTGCCGAAACCAGATACGGAAAGTCTGTAGATAATTCGCCACAGCAATTTACAATCCCAATCCCGACGGAAACTAACACAACTGAAATAGAATTGGAAATGAAAGTTGCGAAGCAAATGTTTGGTGATTTAAATACAACCGAGCAAGATATGTTGATGGAAAAAATGAAAGAGGCTGATTCAAATAAAAAAGTGAGGAAATTAATCCTTCTTTTGATAAATACATGCGATTTTAATCAAAATGATACCTCTGAATCGGCCAGAAAAATTATTTTGGATGCTTTATTAAATACACCTGTACAAGAAACGTTCACATTAAATACTTATAGAAATATTAGAGAAAATGAAGAACATGAAGTTCAAGTTTCTTCGGAAACGAAAGAAGAAAATGTTGAAACTTCTACACCTAGCGCTTCAAATGAAGACTATGGCACATCAACAACAACTATTGTACCAGAAACTACCACGTTTTATTCATATTTAGCTGAAAGTACGACTGAAGATTACAGAATAACAACTGAAACCCCTGAAGATATCAGTACTAGTACAATTATTCCTGAAGTTTTAAGAAATGAGAAAAATGTAGATCTTTCATCTCAAGTGTCTTCTACTGGAAGGACTTATTCAGATATTCAAATTTTAGGAGAAGATGAAGCTAATGGAAGCGATGGTAGAGCATTGAAATTATTAAGATCACTTTATGGATTGGCCGCTAAATGGGGTAGAAAATAGTAATGAGTTTTGATAAGCGCGAGTTTTAATTCAATTATATTAATTGGACTGAATTATATAAATAATATTATTGAAATGGTTAAGAGCAGATCAGTACTTAAAAAGGAACATTTTCTTCATATGAAAAAGAATTTTTGTGAACTTGTTATGACTGAAGATTTTAACTGAACCACGCTCGCTTCAGCGTCAATATAAGCCTTTTTTTATTATATTGTTTTGTGCTTTGTTTAAAATAGAAGGTAGCGTGGTTCAGCACAATAATGACAAATAATTACTATTTACATTATTGGTTATGAAATGGAACCCATTCGGTCGTAGTTAATCAGATATTTTTTTGTTTGTTCGTTTTGTTTTATTATTTTTATTTCAGATGACAGAAAAGTTTACAATTAACTGAGTTTGGAGCTCATTTTACGTAGCTTAGAATTAAAAATCAATTAAAAATTCTATGTAAAATGTAATATTTTTGTTTTATTATTTTATCGTTTTAACTATGACTGAATTTTGCGATAAAATTGAGAAGTATTAATATTTTTATACTATAATAGAAGTGACGAGATATGGAAATATTCGTCGCAGGTATTTCTGTCTTAAAGATCAATTAAGAATTATTTGGTAACGACTCTTGTAAAATAAATATATAAAATTCTGTTCGAAGTGTCTATTCCTTCTATTTTATTTTAATAATTTTTTCATACAGATCACAATATGTGGACTGCTTTTTGAACGAATTGCTCATTTTTGCTATTTACTTAAGAGCCCGTTTCCCCTGGTTTTTTCAATGCAATACAGTGGTCTGCGGTCTCCTATAAATCTGATCGTAAAACGAGAGATAAAATTATGAAAAAATATTTTTATGAATCTATGCCCCTATTGTACCACTTTTTTAAATTTTTTAGCAGAAAATTTTTTAAACAAATTTTAAAAACCATAAAAAGTGTTTTTTAAAAGCATTCGCTATTAATTAACAAAGTAAAAAATGAAAAATTTGTCACAATACAGTCATAGATTGATCCTTAATATAACTAGAAAAAAATATTCCGTAGCCTGTTTTTCAAAATTACGACCCAGTTTATAGGAGCCGTAGCTCTGCAATATTGATAATAATATTCTGGAGTGTTCTATCACAAAAAAAAACTTGCTCTTTGTGAGTTTTATTTTCTGAAATTAGATTTCAATTAGATAAAAACAAATCAAGACGTTCTTCTTACTTTTCTTCTGACTTAACTCTATTTATTATTGTTTTAGCCATAAAAAATTTGAGATTATTTCGAATATCTCAGAAAAATTTCAAATAGATATAAAGAAATGTATATAATATATAAGTGTTACTTTTAATACATATTAAGTAAATAATTGATAATTAGTTTTCTACTTTGGTAGCATGTTTGCACATCTCCAATAGAGATCCGTTCCTGTTTTATAAAATAATTGGACTCTTTTTTTGTATGTAGGTAGTATGTGTGTTTTGTTCCAGTATATTATGTAATAATTTTGTTGAAATCAAGTTTGTGTCTCAGACGCTACTTTCTATGGCACAGGTAGGGTTGCCAACTTTGAAAATCGGGTTTTCGGAACTCTGTGAGAAAAAAAACGGGACTGGCAATGAACATTTGGGACTACTAAAAAAATATTCGTAATAACAATACTTATCATTTTACTTGCTTAGGTAATTTATAAGCTCAAGAATGTTTCTTCTAAAAAGCGATTTGCAAGTACTTGAATTGTTCCATAATAATATATTAAAATAAAATGATTCAGAAAAACTAATCAAGTAATGATATATTAACAAAAAAATATATAATTAATACATTAACGTTTCGATCCGGACCTTCTTCCAAACTGATCTAAAAAAATATAAAAAATAATTAATAATTAGAGACTAATTATTATTAATTATTTTTTATATTTTTTTATATCAGTTCTAAAGAAGGTCCAGATCTGCATCGAAACGTTAATGTATTAATTATATTAATATATTGTCTGAAAAATTGGTCAATAATTTTATTTATTGAAAAGTTCTAATCAGACGTTAATCAAAGATTTGAACACTAAATTATATTTGTATCTATGTTATTATTAGCTTCACAAATAAATTGCTTATCTATGTATCTAGCTCTGTATGCATTTACGTTGAAATTAAGAACATTGTGGATGCATCAGCCAAAATAACTAAATTTGCTAGCGTGGTGAGCTTCTAATTTGAAATTCGTAGATAATGAAATATCGGGACAAATGACGTCTGTGTCGGACACGAGACAAAGAGGTCTGAAATCGGGACATCCCGATTAAATCGGAACAGTTGGCAACCCTTGGCACAGGGTACTTATAAGTAAACCTACTGCTTCATGATCGTCACGCGACGAAATTATTCTGAAATGAAGGCTCGAAATAGAGTAAAGGGTACGAAACAATATGTTAAAAGCCAATTTAGATATCCATAATGACGGGGCAAGTGCCTGTGCATTTTACAAAGTAGTACCTAGCTAAAATCGAGAATAAATAATATTATTCATTGATGATGAGTATTTGGAAAGATTTCCGTGGCATAAGGATCGAAAATGAAGCAATACTGAGATTTTTTTAAACTTGCATTTAATACTAACGTTTCGATACGTTTTGTATCATCTTCAGAGTATCGAAACGTTAGTATTAAATGCAAGTTTAAAAAAATCTCAGTATTGCTTCATTTTCGATCCTTAGGTATGCCACGGAATTCTTTCCAAATACTCATCATTAACTTCAACGGATCACAGTTACTCTATTTATTGAATAGAGTCAATCTTCATATTATTCATTGAATTATTAAATAACAAACTGATTCTTAAATTCTGTTCGATATCAACACAATTTTCAAAAATAATTACCTAATTAAAAAATTAATATTAAATCAGTTCTGTTACCTACGTACATGAAGACGAACCTGTTGTAATAAATGATCTTTTATTTCTATGTAACCAGTTTTTGTTGTTTTTCGTCGAATTCGTGATTATCAAATTTTTGATCTCTTGTCTTTGTGCTCAATTTATCAAAAGCGTAGCCAAGGCTCCTCCTGGCGACTAGGAAATAACTTTGTAATTTTTGTGGTCACATAAATTTTGCACCAGGACACATCCCCCAGTTGCCTCACTTTAGTTACGCCTCTGATTACGATATTTGAATATAAAATACTTAACAAGATTTCAAATAGTCTTTATTTACTGAAAATACCACTTTTTCATAAAAATAATATGTAGAAATAATTCATTTAAACATTTAAGAGCTCATAAAATCGCAAGAATTGGTAAACTAAGCGTTAAGTTTCCAAATATATTTTTATAAAAAAAATTATCGGTGTTGGAGACACAAATCTGACATTAAAAAAATGAACTATTATTTCTGCTGTTTTGTTGTAAAATTTAATATTTTGTATGTTTGTTGTAAAATTGTATTATTATTTTTTTTTTGTAAATATACTTGTACGTATTGAAACTGTATATTTTTTTGAAAGAGTTTTGGAACGGGATGTGAAGATCAAACACCTCGATCTTCGTCCTGGCTGCGGCCTTGAATTAATTTATGTAAAGCTGATTTTTTGTTTAATTGAGAACTTAATTTCGGCGCATTTCTAGTAAAAATCTTCAAAACAAATATCTCTCAAGCCGCATTGTTACTAAAGATATTATGTTATAAATTTTGACATGCTGAATTCAATGAGCACACGCGCAGCTCATTTGCATAGGAGTTACGCGCGTTTTAACTTTTTTATTCTTTAAAAAACGATAACTTCGAAACTAAAAGATATAGACTTCTGCGCTTGTGTTCTCTTGATTCAAGTGAACTAATTTCAAGCATATCCGTGATACTTTAATATTTTTTTAAAAATTGTAAATTTTTCAAATTCTGCCTAATTTTACGAATTAGAGAGTAAGAGACTTTTTTGACACCACGAGCTTTCAGATACGTTTAATGTTAATTGTTAACCGTACTTATAGAAAAAAAATCACGCTGAATCTATTGAATCTCCAGCTCTTTACCTTGTTTAGTTTAAGACGGGGGGGGGGCAAGCCTTTCTACATCTAAGTGCCAATTTTTTTCAAAAAAATTTAATGCAACCATGACGTGCCGACAAGCAGCCAAAGAAATTTAATCGTCAAAAATGAATGAAACAGAGATTAAAAGAATAATTTCGATAATATTCTGAGCGCTCTAAAACTTTCTCGTATTTGTTAATTGGTAATAGTCAATTTTTGCGATAAAATTGAGAAGTATTAATATTTTTATACTATAATAGAAGTGACGAGATATGGAAATTTTCGTCGAAGGAATTTCTGTATTAAAGATCAATTAAGAATTATTTGGTAACGACTCTTGTAAAATAAATATATAAAATTCTGTTCGAAGTGCCTATTTCTTCTATTTTATTTTAATAATTTTTTCATAGAGATCACAATAATATGTAGACTGCTTTATGAACGAATTGCTCATTTTTGCACCTCAATCAATGCCGTGCCCATAATAATCTGTCACGTGCCATGGGTTCGTCATCCCTGGTTTAGGAGATAGAAGCGTTTATGTAAATCTTCCTCGAAAAAATTTAAAACGCCGTAACTTCTAAACTAAATAGATAAAAAGTTCTAAGCGTGTTTATTCGATTCAGCTACCATATAATTAACAAATATCTGGGCGATTTTTCATGTTTTTTATAATAAAAATTTTTTAGGGCTCCTCTTCCGGCTGTGTTTTGAAAACTTATATATTTGCGATGATATAGACGCCACGGTATGTCGTACAGCTTTGCCTATAGATATTAGATACTGCAAACAGTAAGGTAGTCGTTGTTACGGTCTTCATAATATCTGAAAATGCACATTAAGCTTCTTAACGTTGTTTTATCACCGACATAAATTATACTTATTATGACCATAATGTTATTATGTCGACAGATATATTATCTTAGAGTAGAAAATAATGCCGAGGACTGCAAATGCAGTTCTAGTCCAAGGTTTACAATTTGTATTATTTTTGTAACAATTGTAACAAATAATTTAATTTTTATGGCCACTTCAGTCCACCGAATCTGACATTAAATCAATTTCAAATTATATGATATTTAATATTTCTAGATACTGAATTATGCAGTAGCCACAGCGGCGACTCAGAGCAAGTGGAGGTCCCAAGCGATTAAAAATTTTTGGGGCCTTCAATACTCAAATTATAAATAGAAGTAGCAAGAAAACACTCAATTTATTTCTTGCAAAATCATTAAATATTTTGTCAGTATCAATACGGTTTAAAATTTCCCACTCTGTATGCAAAATGGACAAGTTATTTAGACTATTTTCTCCTATTGTATTTCCTAAATACTAGTGTGACCTGTGCGAATTATTGGCACTAAATAAGTATAATAATTATCACTTTACAAAATTATTTTTTAAATATGATTGCAGGTATTCAATTCGTTTCTAATTTTGCACACTGCTTATAACGTTCTTCTTTTTGTTGTATTACAATATGAAGCTCAGATGACAGATCGAAGAAATATTTTACTAAAATTGTCATATAGAGGCGCAAGTAGCAAAAGCGTTGAGCTAAGCCAGATGGCATCATGCTGCATTGCTGTGACGTTGTTCAGCGTTGCTCGCTGTTTCAAAATTAAAACCGTCAGATGGCAGTGTGCAGTATTCTGTCTGTTGTATTACAATATGAAGGTCAGATGACAGATCGAAGTGTTGACGTTGTTTCAAAATTAAAGCCGTTAGATGGCAGACGTTGTTCAGCGTTGCTGTATTTTAATTAATTTACAAAAACAAAAGCAATAATAAATTTTTTAGTTGTCGATGTCAATAGAGCAAGCAATTATCTGTAAAATGATATATAATTTATGTGGAGAAATTGTGAAGTTTTTTCTAAGAAGGGAGGCAAACATCTTTAACCTTAGTGTGTTAATATATATGATTCTGGATGACATCACGTGTCGCTTAAATGCCACATTAACTTTAAGAAATCATTATCCAAAACAGTAAATTCGTGTATTTTAAGTTCTTATTGAAACCAATGTTTAAACATACTGAATTTGAACAAGATCTAAATTATTTTTAAATTAGCGGACAAAAAGAACCAAGGGCTTGTATTTTTGTATGCTTTTAAAGAGAACCTTTAAGAGATTAAATACCTAATGGGAAGGCAACAAATTGAAGTATTGAAAGATGGGTAGCCTACATTTAAGCATCTGAGTATCATAAATGTTTCTTCTGCTCGCCTGAAGAAAATCTGATTTGACAAATGGCCTGAGATTGTAGCCGCATAAAGGTATTTCTCTATAAAAAAAGTATTGTAGAATGTTACATTGATCCTCCTCAAAAAATAATTAATTAATCAATTGAAACGATTTTTGTAACTATATGTAACGCATTTTGAAAAGAAAAATTATAGATGCTCGGTAACTGAGGTCATTTCGATCAATTCTTACGTTCTTAAGTTTTTTTATTCAATTCTTTCTTTTCGATCAGTCTTAAGGCCTAGCACACATGAAGAGCTTTCAACGCGCGTTGGCCCAACGCGCGTTTACAATTTCTATACAATTGTATAGAACTGTTTATATGATAACGCGCGTTGGTGGCGCGCTGAACGCGCGTTATCATATAAACAGTTCTATACAATTGTATAGAAATTGTAAACGCGCGTTGAACGCCTCTCATATAAACTAGGCCTTAATCTTAACTAAAAGGACAAAATTTTAAAGTTTCCAAAAGTGGATAGTGAAATACACAATAACATATTAAATAAATTTTATTATTGTCTGAAGTAAAATTATTATTTGTGCAAATTAATAACATTTGTAAATAAATAAACAAATAAAGTTAATTAAACATACAAACACACTTCATATTCATTTCCACAGGCTAGATTTAATTACTCTCAAAGTATTGTTTACAGTGTTAATTGAATATTACAGTAATTAAAAAAAGAAGTAAATCGACGGACTAAATATTTTAGAGAGCTGCTTCATTATTTGTATAATTATTATATTATTATATATAAATTGTAAATAAAATGGGAAGATTAAGAACTGACAAAAAATCAAAAGCTATTTTTACCATATACATAAATGTACGAAATGCAAAGAAAATAATAAAGTCTTTAAACTAATCAAACGTGAACGGTAATTTTTTGATCACCTGTATGTATATAATAGGTATAAACTGTTATACATTTAAATTTTAAAGATTACATAAAACGTACAAAACTTGTAAAAATGATTTGTAAAACTGATTTAAAAACTTAGTTTGGTATTGAACTTGAATGTAGCAGCGTCGACGTGTTTTAGCGTGAAAATATTTTAAACTGTATTTTAGTGGTTTTCTTTAGTAATTATGTATAATAAAAATAAAATTTTAACGTTAATGGCCTGGTTTTAGATTTAAAATTCGTATTTTTTTCACAACACCCATGTGGTTATATATGTTACGGTAAATGTAAACTCTTGGGAAATGTACACTTTTACCGTAAAATGTGCTGGATAATGTGTACATTAAATGTAGATATTGCGGCAAATGTACATATTTCCCGGTACATTTTACGGTAAAAGTGTACATTTCCCAAGAGTTTACATTTACCGTAACATATATATATGTTAGATAATTATTGGTACCGAAAGTTAATGTTTAAAAATTTGTTAAATTTCATTTCAGATATCAGTGCGTGTAATCTTTTCACCCGGTTGCGTTGAATTTATATAGATTGTAACCCGGTTACATGTGACCAGTGACATTCTTTATTCTATCGTGCAAGTGCAAAACGCAACTAAAGAAGTTTCACTTCAAAAAATCAGAAACGGGTTTCAGATATTTAAATATTTGTTGTCAATATTTTCGTTTTAGATACTTATTCCATTTTTTTTAAGTTAGTGAAAAATAATTTTCTTCATACCTCGATCGGAAGTACGTACTTTCGTCCTTTATACCTCGATCGAAAGTACGTACTTTCGTCCCTTATAGCAAGGACGAAAGTTTGACATTTCCTCCCTGTTATTTATTATATTAAATGACAGCGGTAACCCTAGTTACGAGTATAAATACGCATGAGAAATTTTTTTCTCCCGCCGTTCTCACTAGGAGTAAATGTCAATCTTTCGTCCCTGCTGACGAAAGTACGTACTTTCGAGCGGATATGAAAAAAAATCGTATACACCACACGGGCCTTAAAAGTTGAAATCTCGGCCCTGCGCGTCACGATGCCCTCGGCTTCGCGTCGGGCTCATGACGCGCAGGGTCGAAAATTCAACTTTCGGCCCTTGTGATGTAAAATACTATTCATAGAGATTGTTATTGAACTTAATTTTTGCGTTGTGATATAAAAATGTGTGATTTAAAAGGACTCGTTTCGGGTATCAGTAGAGGATGATGGCATCATGTGATTATTCCGTAAGTGTATTTTTTTATTCAATAATTACTCTTATTATAGGTTTTATAATTTAAGTATAAACCGATATTACATTTAGTCAGTGCCCGTCGGCAAAAATTTTACTGACACATACTCTCCCCAAACTTTGTATATGGCTTCATTAGGCCTAGTCTGACACCTATTTCCTCTATGACTTTTCTTGATTTTGGCGCGTTTTCCCTCTAAATTTTCCGAAAGATGTCGTTTTGACGACATGTAAAAATTTATAGATACTGTATGTTTTTTTAATTGGATAGCTTAAAAACTTCAACCAAAACGCTAAAATAATGTTTTCTGACAAATAACATGAACCATTTAAAATGTCTGACACCTCGAATATGTCGACATATTCGAGGTGTCAGACATTTAAAAAAATATTTAATGAAAGGATTCATTAATTTTTTTTTTTTGAATTTTTGAGTATTTGTACAGCGGGTATATTTAGAAAATTAACTCTATACAATCAAGAAAAATTACGGAATTTATTTCAAAATTTCGTTTTTGTGAATATTACAGATTTTCCTATATGGAACACGAAATTACTAGTAAAATCATAATTAATTTTTATTTCTGGCTACTTGGCGCTCTTCTTCGTGGCGAAGTCCAGCATCATTGATGAGTTTATACTCACGGTAGTTCGATTCGCTTTTGATTGGTTTTTATTGAAAAAAATTGCTTATAGTCCGGCAGGTGATGTCAAAATTTATCAGTGATTTATCTCCGACTCAAATGTAATTGATTGAAGAGTTTAACCATTACTCTGTTCGAATATCAATTGCTGTGTTTGAATTTAAAATCGATATTTTCAGAACGAATAGTAGGAACTGAAACATTCTATTCCTACTATTCGTTCTGAAAATATCGATTTTAAATTCAAACAGCAATTGATATTCTTTTAAAGGCTTCAAACCTCTGACTGACGATGTTTCCACCGTCGGGAAAGTGACTGACGAGTATTTTCACGTTTAATCATCAATTATTTACAATCTAACAAATTTTCATCAGCAGATTTATCACTTTTTTTCATAGTTTTTCCGATGAGTTTCACAGCCTCCCACGCCCACACCCACCGCGGGTGCGCTGACTGACTTTCGATTTCGAACAGAGTAATGGTTAAACTCGTCAATCAATTACATTTGAGCCGGAGATAAATCACTGATAAATTTTGACATCACCTCCCGGACTATTATCTTGTGATAACCACATTTTTTTAATAAAAAACCGGTCTGGTGCGAGTCGAGCTCGCAAAGAGGGGGCTCCGTACCATTCCTTTCTTTTGACAGAATTTTCATTTAGGTTTTCCGGTTAACTCTATTATAGTAAGACACTTCCTTATTTTTTTTTTTTGAGAATAATACTGGATAATAAAAAAAATACCTGAAAGTAGTGAAAAAATGAACATAATTCACTTCTGCATAGACATAATTATCTATTAGATATGGTTCCCCAATGCACGTAAAATTATAGCATAACGATTTACTTAAACAAAATAGTTCATAGCTCATATTCATCAATAATTATATACTTTCACTTAAAATGTTTTCAACTTATTCGTATATAAGTGATTATCATAAAATGCAAAGCGTGCTTCCAAAATTATTGAAATAAAATCACAAAGCGGACAATTTACAGTAGATAATTATTATATCTGAGGTAAGAAATTAACTACCCGATAAAGTTATCTAATCAAATGAAAGGTCATTTCCGATATTAATCAATTTATAAAATATTTTTAACAAAAAAATTGAACCGACTTCAAAATATGCACTAAAAAGTAATAAAATAATTACAATTATTGTTATTTTTGGAGTCGGTGTTATTATTGCAATGTATATTGTAGTGTTTCCTTGGCTGACACCGACTCCAAAAATAACAATAATTGTAATTATTTTATTACTTTTTAGTGCATATTTTGAAGTCGGTTCAATTTTATTTTTCTCTTTTTAGTGTTAGATATTTACTCAATAAATTATGCAGTTATTTTATGAAGTATTGCAATAGGTAAAATTTGAGTTTCCCTCGATTTCTCCGGATTCCACCATCAGATCCTGACTTGGTTCCGATGGGACCACCTCGGAAGTGCACTCTTTCGAATAAAAAAAATATAGTTTAAAAAAAACTAAAAAACACGCTTTATATCGGACTAAAAAGTAAAAAATAATTGTTTTAAAATAAGCTTAAAAAGCGTGGGGCGCTTTGTTCCACATTTTCGTACATCGAGCGCCCCACGCTTTTTAAGCTTATTTTAAAACAATTATTTTTTACTTTTTAGTCCGATATAAAGCGTGTTTTTTAGTTTTTTTTAAACTATATTTTATTTTTCACTTTTTAGTTTGAGGATCTATAAAAGAATTTATTAATCCTGGGGGTCCTAATAAGGATAATGGGAAACTGTTATCAAATTATTGCATTGTCATCGGTCCTTGATACGTATGCAAAGTTTCAAATTAATCAGACTTCGGGAAATTGGTGAAAATTATGCTCAAAGATTCCGTTACATACTTACAACCCAAACTAATATAAAGCGTTTAAAAAGAGTTTTGAAAATCGGTAAATAATTGACGGAGAAATCGGTGAACATACATAAAAAAAATATATATACAGTCGAACATAGAACCTCCTCCTTTTTTGAAGTAAATGTTGTCGACATTTGAGATCCTTACCTAATTACTATTTTTAGCACTTTGCGGTTATTTTTTTCAACCTCAAATTTACATAAATATGCGAAGCTAAAAGAAAAAAATTAGGTAACTAACTTTTTTTGTAAATAATTGATGCAGACTGCATTTCCAAACGACGCGTATAGTTTTCAATTTTCCATTTTCAATAAAACAGCAAGGATACATAAATTATTAGTGAATATATTTATATGCCTTAAAATTGTAGCTCAGAAATTTTAAAGATTTATGTATTTTTTTTGTAATTCTGCGCACATTGATTCAAAATAGGTCACCTAGGTGTTGATTTTTGGAGAGATTCTAAGCTCTTATGTATTTTTTGAATAAAAAGTGATTCATTTCGCACTAGTGCTGCAATGAAAAACAAATTGGTCGCGTTATACCAATTTCATAGTAAATCATTGTTTGTGTCTGTCTGCCTGTTTTTTTTATAGCTTATAGCAAAAATATGGTATATTATATATCTCGGGCGCAATTATGTTATCATTCGTGGGACTGTTGGAACTCGCTGGCTTTCGTTTCAATATAATGTAACATCCCTTGTAATATAATTCATTTCATCCTAGATATACTTTTTGTAATCATTCATTCATTTTTTCATACTGTTTTCTGGAATACACATAAATCATAAAAAAGAGTAGATTTATATTATATTTAAGCTTTATTATTTAAATATATTGGTATAAAAAATATTTATTTATCCTAAATGTGTATTTAAAGTACATAATATTAATACTGTCGATTGTCAACGATTTTGAAAAAAATCTACAATTATGTAATTTATACAAACAAAAAAAAAACTATTTTCAAAATCATTGTTAATACTGTTCAAAGTTTTCTAAGAAGAAAATTGTAGATTATAGACGCTCAACAAGTGAGATCATCACTCATCAGCGTCTATAAAGTTTTCTAAACCTATATATATTATAATATGGTCATTGTTCGCATTCCAAAAATTATTCTCTAGGAAATTTTTTGGTACGGACATACAACTTAGCGTAATAAATTTTAACCCAGTTTTAGAGTTTACTTTCATGTTAACTTATTTTCATTTGTTTAACTTTACTTATCTGGTCATCTTTTTTGCTCCGTCCTTTTTCTAGGGATTGAATTTCTTTAAACCCATTTAAAATATGTTTCAATATACCCCACTAAAAATTTAAAATCGTAACAAATCACGTTTTTCTCGACCTGCCTACGTTTCGCTAAACATGCTAAGCATCATCAGGAGACGATTAAAATGTTTGCAAAACGCGTGTCGAGAAAAAAATGTTATTAGTTTGGTGTTCCTTATTTCGCTGTTCTAAAACTGAATTAACATTAATTACTGGAATGGACACAAGTCCTTAAGAATTTAGTTAAAATTTATTGCAATTAACACAGGCATTTCTATACTAATCCGTTGTTTCCTGAACTATCCATAAAAACGGAAACTTTCAGGAAATTTCAGTACAGATAATTTATATGTTCTTCCGTTAATTTTGCTTGAGAAACTTACGTCACGATATTTTACTTACAAAAAATATTTACATTTTTTTTTTATTTAAAAGCACGGTACACAGTTTTTGAGCTGCATTATTTTAACCCTTTCTCGGTGGTAAATACTCTCTGTTAGGTTTGGTCGGCGTGCCAGATTGTGGTCCGGGCGTAAATCCGCTAGGTTGACTTGGATAGTTTCCAGTGCTTGGTCCTTGAGATCCTGGATAACCAGCGGATGGTCCAGATGGCGTTTGAGAACTTGGATAGCCTACTGAAGGTCCCGATGGTCCTTGAGTGCTGGGATATCCAGCGGAAGGTCCGGACGGTCCTTGAGAGCTAGGATATCCGGCGGAAGGTCCTGATGGTCCATCATGAGTACTAGGATAGCTTGCTGAAGGGCCTGACGGTCTTTGTGAACTCGGATATCCAGCTGACGGACCTGATGGTCCTTGTGAGCCCGGATAACTTACTGATGGACCTTGAGGTCCCTGTGATCCAGGATAGCTTGCAGATGGTCCTTGCGGCCCTTGAGATCCCGGATAGCTTGCTGATGGTCCTTTAGGTCCCTGTGATCCAGGATAGCTTGCAGATGGTCCTTGCGGTCCTTGAGATCCCGGATAGCTTACTGAGGGTCCTTGAGGTCCTTGTGAACCTTGGAAGGTGGCCGACGGGCCTTGTGGTCCTTGAGATCCTGGATAACTTACTGAAGGGCCCTGAGGTCCTTGAGATCCTTGATAATTTACTGATGGCCCTTGAGGTCCTTGGGAACCTTGATAATTTACAGATGGGCCTTGAGGTCCTTGGGAACCTTGATAATTTACAGATGGACCTTGAAGTCCTTGTCCACCTTGATACTGAGCATTCGGACCTTGTGCACCAGAATACTGACCCTGTTGACTTCCAGTAATGGAGTAATCGTAAATATTGGCATTCAATCCATACAAAGATGGAGCGGAGTTACAATCGAATTGGTTCCACCAAACGCAAACAAAATATTCTTGATGGAAAATCGTACCGTTTGGACATAAGAAATCGTAAGTTTTGTTATTAGCACAAATATGGAAAACTTGACATTGTGCCTCGACGTCCGCATAATATCCTGGATATTGTTGTTGATCACAACTGAAAGATGTTTGTGGAATTTCTGAATAAATTGGATAGTCAGTTCCAGCTTCACCAGGAATAGCAGAATAGTCGCCTTCATCATAAGATCTATCATCGTCGTTATGTCCACCTTGTCCGCCCTGATATTGTACATTTGGTCCTGAAGGTCCCTGCCCGCCTTGATATTGAACACTAGGTCCAGAGGGCCCTTGGCCGCCTTGAT
Organism: Xanthostigma xanthostigma; assembly: GCA_963575645.1. NCBI lineage: Eukaryota > Metazoa > Arthropoda > Insecta > Raphidioptera > Raphidiidae > Xanthostigma > Xanthostigma xanthostigma. The sequence goes on along the minus strand of OY754466.1, from coordinate 47,620,492 downwards.
ATTGAACACTAGGTCCAGAGGGCCCTTGGCCGCCTTGATATTGAACACTAGGTCCAGAGGGCCCTTGGCCGCCTTGATATTTAACATTAGGTCCAGAGGGCCCTTGGCCGCCTTGATATTGAACACTAGGTCCAGAGGGCCCTTGGCCGCCTTGATATTGCACACTAGGTCCGGAGGGCCCTTGGCCGCCTTGATATTGCACACTAGGTCCGGAAGGTCCACGTCCACCTTGATATGTAGCTGTTGGACCTGAAGGTCCTTGACCACCTTGATATTGTACACTAGGTCCAGAAGGTCCTCGTCCACCTTGGTATGTAGCTGTTGGACCAGAAGGTCCTTGGCCGCCTACGATCAATTAAAATCAAAATATCAAAATTTATTAACTCTTAACTAGTACAGATGAAATATAAAAAAAAGAAACGTATTGTTAAACAAGAAAAAAGACAGGTTTGTGGACAAAAGTTATATTTATAAATGTACGACGTTTCGTCTATAAATTTAGACTTTTTCAAGTACAAATTGAAGATAAAACACATATTTTACATCAATCTAATATCATTTATAAAATACCTTGTGAATGTAGTAAGTGTTATGTGGGGCAAACAAGACAGTTACTAAAACATAGAATTTACCAACACAGAATGGACTGTAGAAACATAAATTTATTAAGTGATATTAAGACCGCGTTGTCATCTCATCATTTCGACACTGGAGATAAATTTCTATTTAACTAAGTTCAAATAGTAGATAAAGAGTCAAATTGGAAAAAACGTAATATCAGTGAAATGTGTTTCATTAGAAAAAACAATTCTATTAATTATAGAACAGACACTCAAAATTTAAGTAGTCAGTACAACTATATTGAACTAACTTTCGAATTTTTAATTTTAATTTTTATTGTTTAAAAATTTATACATAAACTTGTTGCCATGTTTTGAAAAAGTCTAAATTTATAGACGAAACGTCGTACATTTATAAATATAACTTTTGTCCACAAACCTGCGATTTTTTCTTATTAATTATTATCGATAGACACGATATCTGATATATATTGTTAAACATTATCAACTGAGTATTTAAGCAAAGTTCAGAAAGAAAACGTTTTAGGTTTATTTTAAATTACATCATTTTTTGAAAAGTCTCAAAGTCCGTACAATATTATAATAAGCAAATTAATTTGTTACTGAAAACTATAAACATCATAATTTTCAATATGTTTTTTTATTTAGCATAAAAATGATAAATACACATTGTCGAAACTGTACGATTTTTATTTTTTTAAGTTATCTTTAGTCACGTTCGCTAAGACTGTAAATGATACAGACTGCCTTTTTTAAGTAGGAAAACTTGATTGGCTACAATATGTGATAAGAATATTATGGAAAATGTACATTTAAAACCAGTTTGGTATCATACTGTAAGTACTTAAAAAAGTTCTTACTTTAAAATAAATTAACCGCTTAGATATTGAATTATTAAAAATTCGTGATGATCTGTTTTCTCAGATGAAAATAATTGAATTGATTTTTTCTAAATTAATAACAACATTCATTTTTCCAGCGTAGCTAAGGAAAACTAATTTTGACAATATTACAAAAAAGAGAGAGAGAGTTAATGTAACAAAGCTTGCTACAATACCTTGATATTGGGCAGTTGGTCCTGACGGTCCTTGGCCACCCTGATATTGAGAAGTAGGACCTGACGGTCCTTGACCAGGTTTACTAGATGGATAACCACTCTGTCCACTTGACGGCCCTTGCGGTCCACTAGGGTATCCTCCCGATGTTCCTTGTGATCCTGGATATCCTCCAGATGGTTTCTGAGAGCTTGATGGGTAGCCTTGTCCACTAGAAGGTGTTGAACCAGTTGATCCTGGATAACCACTCGATGGTTGATTATATTGCCCAGTTGGAGTTGACGGTCCAGACGGATATCCACTTTGTGGTCGCTGAGTTCCTTGATTATAATTATTTTGCTGTCCACCACTTGGAAATGACGGACCTGACGGCCTTCCAGACGGATATCCACTAGAAGGATATGATGGTGTTGTGGGTCCTGGGGAATACGAGCCGCTTGCGGTTGACGCTGTGAATCCAGTTGGCGTCGAAGGATATCCTGCAGATGGTCTTGAAGATGATGGATAACCTCCACCTGTTGATGGTGATGGGTAGCCACTACCTCCACCAGAAGACGATGTTGGATAACCACTTGTCCCAGGGAATGTTGCCGGAGTTGTCTGTTGTCCTCCAAATGGTTTGTCCGGTTTGTCGTAGTTATAACCGTTTTGTGCCTGCACAAATTTTTTTTTTCTAATGTAAAGTATTTAAACTAATTTTTTTTCATTCCCATTAACAAAGAAATTGCTAAGTATGAAATTCGTTATATTGTTTTATATTTCAAGGCTGTCAATTGTAACGTGTTATTACAGTACGAAAATTAAAAATTTAATAATACTTACAAAAACTGCACAGCTTAGGCCCAGAATTGCTAAAAAATAAAAGAATTGTTAGAAATAAGCCTTGGTGTTATAATTATTTGTGTATTCATTCATGAATGTTAAGAGTTAAGACACTATTGTTAAATTGATCGTGGGAAACTCGGCTATTTGTAAATACGGTAACTATTTGTTATGTAAACTTAATTAAATAAGTATAAAAACGGTTTGTTAGTACTAAATAAATTTGTTTATATCCACATTATGCATAATAAAACATGTGAAGGAGTATAAAGCAAAACGGTATAAGTAAAAATATACGAGTTTGGTGATTTTTAACTTCACAGTATATTTCTTAAAATTCTGGGAGTATATCAAAAGATCTTTTATTTTTTTGACAGCTAGCAGAAGAAATCAACAAAATTTGAGACTAAAACATGTATGGCGTCCCTACACCTTCTTTAAAATGAGCTTTTACAATGTTTAGAGCCAAAAGTAAATTTTTTTGTGACTTAAAATTGGAAAGACAATTACATTTATAAATAAATGACCGTAACAAAAAAAGAAGCTTTGAAAGACTTAAACACCGATGAAAGAAAAAAAGCTTGTTAAATTTAAATAGATTCTCATAGTATGATAGTTTAAACAATGAAACATAGACCGCAGTTAATTCCATACTAATTTCACTTACGTGTTTATTATATAGTTACTCAGTAAATAATTAATTTTGTAACTTATTTACTTTTAATTGAATAACAATGTTACACCACATTTATGTGAAATGGGACGCACTTTTTAACTGACATTCAAACTAAGAGAATAAGTACTTTCTTAGCAAAGAGTCTTGTTTAAAATATGATATTTTTTATTTCATTGCTGCAGTTTTACGCAACTTTAAACAGTTAAGTCGGTCTGCTTGTCTGGAGTTCTTCAAAGAATACTGGGATTTCTGGGATCTCATTGGAATAAATCCTTAAAATCTATTTTCCTTATTCTAATCAATAAAATAAACTGAAATTATAAAGCTAAGGATACCACAAAATTTCGAAAATATTCCATTTAACAAAGCAGGATTAATACGCTTAATATACAGAATGTCCCACGACATGACTGCCATAGCCTGTGCCTGTGTTGCTAGGGTGATTTCAAGTCAAAAATGTCTAATGAACATATACCTGGAACGCTATCCTAACTGAGCTAGAAGCATTTGAAATTTTAAATAAGTAAGCCCACTAATGCAGGTATTAGGTTCGGCTGTTGGTTTTGTTATTATTAAAAAGATCAGGTGGCTGTGAATCACCTTAGAATAGAATAGAATAGAATAGAATAAAATAGAATAAATTTATTGTCCATAATAGCTATATAGCAGGAGTTCGTCATAAATTTCTTAATTAAAATTAATTTTAAAAAATTCTTATACTGAATATAGACAAGCTTTAATTAAAAATGATTTAAGCTCCCTTTTAAATTTAAGAAAAGGTAAATTCTTAAGTTCTATAGGAAGGCAATTATAGAAATTTAGGGCATAGTATTCGGGGCTGTTTTGATAAAGACTGAGATTTGGTTTCGGAAGAATAATTGAGTTCTTATTACGCATTTGGTAGCTATGTATTGTACTGTGAGTTGGATATTTAGTAACAAATTTCTGCAAATGACATAGAGAGTGATAAATGTAAATAGATGGAACTGTTAATATTTGATTTGCCTTAAAACAATTTTTACAACTGTCACGAAAGCCTAGATTGAAAACAATTCTTATAGCTTTGTGGTGTGTAGGTCGTACAGATTTATGCTTGATAAGTGTGCGCGATCTTCAAAGTAAATGAACATTGTCAGTTCATGTTCCTTTTTCATTATTCTTAATCGATTAATTGTTATTAGTAAAATAATACATTACCAAAACATAACGACAATGGCGACATGGTGCTGGCGTTTGCCTTGATGCACCTGAAATAAAATCAATATTATTAATGTACAAACAGCTTATTTGAAGTTTAAATTAGAACGGAATACAAGATCAAAAAATAACAATATTTATTTGCTTATATTTTTATCAAAGTTTTGACAAAAATTGTGTCTTCTTCAGGATCATAAAAATTATCAAATCGCTATATTACCTCCATTCTCTAAATAATTTGTTAATTTTGATTTAGTTGATAATATATTTAATGTACAGTTGGCCTGTTTTCATGTAGTTGGCTGAACAATTTATATTTTTTTTACATTAGAATTCCTTTAGTTCATCACTGGCAGTCCAATTCGATTTTGCCCGGATGTAAATCGCTTTTTTAGCTCACCGTTTCCCCTTTTATCATAGCATATATTATTAGCCATCAAGAAACAAACAATGAAAGAATTTTTCAAATCTCTACTTTCGAAGTAACGCATTATATTATGCTGTCGCTGAATTTTTAATAAAACAAAACCCTATTTACTCAGATCCTAGATATGGTTTCGTTCGGAAAACCATAAATATTAATAAATCCAGACATGTAGATGAACACATTATTCATACAAGCAAAGGTGAGATAGTAATATTATTGCGTGCATTAATTTTAATATAACTGGCGAATAATTCAAGTTTTTTTACATTATTAAATGACAATAGACAACACACGGGAAATGCACAATGTATTACGTGTAGCATAGAAGTCTAGCAGACATTGCACCTATAGAGCCATGGATTTAAATTTTAAACAAATACTTTATTATTTTATTTAAATGAAATAATTATAGCGAATGCACTATTGTCTACTGTTCAGGACATTAATAGTGAAAATTATTTTTTTACAGCTACATATTTAATTGCCCATCATAATTACCGTAATTTAAAAAATAATAATCTCGATAAAATAAACGTTCTTAAGGCTGGACTTCAAGATCCTTTGTTCATACGTTGGCTACGAGATGGCGACAAGGTCGATTTGGCATAACGGTGACATTTAATCGCTGGAACGCAATTTTTAAAAGCTCAAAAAGTCGGTTTAACAAACTATTTAATCGGCCGATTAAACAGTTGCAAGTGAACGAAATCAGAATTAGAAGAAGTAACTAGTCAGCAAAGTAATATACCTACAGTATGTAAACGCATAAGGTGCACATAGGGAAATTAGCATTGGGAAAAATACTTGGATCAGAGTTAGCCATGACTGCATTAAATGATATTTCTATTGAATTATCGTGGTAATCTTGAGGATTTCTATTTTATTTTGATTTATTTTTATTTTACTTGGCTTTTTTAATAATAAAAAGCTCTTATAAATCATTATTTTAATTTTTTTGTACAAAAATAAAACAAAAAAAAAAAACAACTCCATCTGTTTGGAAGCATTTCATTCAAAAATTGTCTGACTGGTATGACGTATGCGCGTTGGTAAATCAGTGACCCCATGTCTTTAGGTTCAACACGAATAGGCGGAGATATTTGATCTCGCACCATATTTAAGTATTTTTGGGAATTTAATGTCCCATTAATAAAAAAAGTCCGATTATGTTGTAATCATTTGAATATTTTCTTCATTTTGCAAAAGAATATTATCTGTCAAATTGAAAAACAAGATTTCAAGGCTCACTCTGATCTAGTCATTTTTTCCCAATGTTAATTTCCCTATGTGCACCTTACGTGTTTGCATACTGTATAAGCCCATCATGTTTTTACTCAACACTGCATTTATTACATAGTTTGACAATAATAATCTTAGATTGTAAATTATTATACTAAAGCAGGATGAGGCGTGAGCAAAAATGCAAAAAAAATCTGGAATTTCATACGATTCCTGAATTAAACATACTAATTTTATTACGAAATACCATAAAGAAATGTATACGAGAGATTTGCTGCTTTTGATTATTTCATTACCAAACCAAATTCCCCCGGACTCAGCCGGGAAAAAAGCCAGTCATAAAGGGAATGCAATATCACGAATCCGGTCAATGCGAGGACGGATAGCTGGGGTCGAGCAAACGAGAGTTTACTATAATTCTATTTTAAATTACTGTAATAACGATAACAAAGTGCATGAATACGTGATCCAATCTTACGTGTTAGGTAAATGCATATCCTGTAATACCTACTCTCGATGTACTTCAAATATGTCAGTAATTATTAGTTAGATAGAAACAACTAAATCCAATTAGAGTTAATAATATATTCTAATGCCCTTAAATGATATAAATATTTGTAGAATTGCTGCGTGCGAATTTATTTCAAAATCGTAAAAAAACTACATACACAGGGTTCCCTATATTAGGCTACTCATTTCGATATTAAAAAAAAATCTAAACGAGTTAACTTTATAATTTGTGAACTCATGACCTGTAGACTTTGGTAACCTATTTGTCCGTGTACTTCCCTGAGATGTTATTTCGGTTTTCAAACTAAATTTTGATCAAATCATACGTAGGAAAAAAGTTGTATCGAAGTTAAAATGGTACAAAAAACGATGGTAAATAGATTTATTCATAATTTAAGAAAAATTTCGTTTTAATCAATACAATACTTTTCTTATGAAGAAATATATGTGGTCACAATCTAAGGCCATTATTTCCTGCAATTATAATAGTCTATAATAAATCCCAAAGCTTATGATTGTGAAAAATAACTCTAATAATTTAGAGTGATGATGATGATCCTGTTTAAATGTTGGAAGATTAAAAAGGAAGAATCCTGGTGGCATAGGATTGATGAACAAAGCAAATACTGAAGGTTTTTATTGCATTTTATTATTTCCGAAACGTCCGACAATAAAATGCAATAAAAACCTTCAGTATTTGCTTTGTTCATCGATCCTATGCCACCAGGATTCTTCCTTTTTAATCTTCCAAAATCTCAAAGCATTTATCGAACACTAAAATGGATAGTCTAAACATGAGAAGCCCTGTATGATGTATTTGTTTTCGTTCAGCGTTAATTATAGATAATAAAGATAAGTATTTCATTAAAAAAATCATTGAAATAACAGCAGAACATCTTTCGCTCCTTCAAATTGATATGAATGTTGTTGATGATGACAAGGACAACATTAATTATTAGATTGACGTTGAAGAAATTGAATTTCAAACATGCAACAACAGTCAATTTTTTTTGTAAGCTCAAAATTGATTGATCAATGGTATTCAGGACCGGATTAACCCTGTCCGGGGCCCTAAGCAATGCAATCAGGTTTTTTCAAGTTGATGAAGGGATGTAAGTAACTTCCAGATGATCGACTCCAGGTATCCTGTTACTTCAATGTCTTATGTGATATTGTAACAACATGATTACTTTGACTAGATGCTGCAGCATCGCCTTACCTGACTCGTTAGCTTTATTAAAATGGTCTTAATGAATAGGTTATTGATAATTGATGATCCAGGTTTTTTGATGGGTCGGGAAAGAGAAATGAGACATGACGTAGTTATTTTAAATGTTATCTTGTTAAATGCAATAAATTACAATAAACAATGAAAGAAAATAATATTGTTGTTGGGAAATTTCATACAAATTTTCAAATAAAATTTTCGTTTAATGAATAGTTTTTTTTCCTGGTGCGTGCACGTGCCCCTAGTCGATTCGGCCTAATGATTAATTTTGTATTTACTATTAACTATAATAGCCTGTCTAAAGCCGGATGTACATTGAATCAACTCAGGTCAGGCAACCACTATATTTAGGAGACCCGACAATAGAGGAAGAATCGCGCATACGATACTTTTAGAAAATTCAAAAATAAATGAAAACCTTGATACTATTGATTCGGCATTGCAGTGCGCAAGTTTTGTTTTGTATTCTAAAAGAGCCAATTGGTTGAACCGAGCAAAACCGCATCAAATCGCGCGTCAAAAAAAAGTTTGCGATTACTTCAAATAACCTATAATCATCTTTTAGGCAGTTTACTAAAATTTCGCGTAATTAATAACTATAAAAATATCTATTGTTTAGAAGTTACATCATGGGGAAAGGAAAAACTAATTATTTTCTTATTTAAGTTTTTGAAAGATATAATCAAATATTTAGTGAACAATAGAAAATTATAATTTAGCGATAACCGACGAATATGATATAAAATCTTTGAAAAAATATTGAAAATTACATAAGAATAGACAGATATGTGTAATTTATTTTTTATTATTACCTATCAATTCAAAAATAAACAATACAAATAATTGATAATAATTAAGATCTATGTCCAACATAAAATTTAATTTATTTAGGTACCTATTAATCATCGCATTCGAAAATTCTGTCATATGACGTAATTAAACAACATAAAACAATGAAAGGTAAATTTTCTTGAATTTGATTAGTCAGATGGATCGAAGAATCATGGTCAAAATAATTATTGTCAGTTAACAAATCACAGTAGGTATTCGGAACCCAAAGGAATGGTGAGACCTCTGGTGAGAAATGCGCCGAACTCTCCTAAGGGGGGTTTTTGACAGATAATTATTTTTTTCTAAATCAATGTTTACTTGTCAAAAACCCCCCTTAGGACAGTTCGGCGCATTTCTCACCAGAGGTCTCACCATTCCTTTGGGTTCCGAATACAGTTTGAATAAAAAATACAAACAAAAAACATGAGCCCCAACAAGAATACTTCAATCCACCCCACATATAGAAAATTAAAAATCTCCGTTGAATTTATATCGAAAATATTTTTTCTAGGATTTTTAAAGTTATCCTTATTATGATGTTACACTATTGTATTTATTAGTACAAGTGGTCAAAATTCATTAATTTTTTAAGTTTGAACATTATTGAGGTTCTTTTGTTATTATATGAATTTCTCTTGAATCGATTTTACCTGTATTCGTGTACATCGCGATGAAACATATATTGTGCACTTCCCCTTATTAAAACAAAGAGAACGATTTATGTTTCATCACAATGTGTGAGAATTAACATACTCAAATAGGTACGACACTCTTATTTTTCTTTCCGTATTTATATACAGGGTGTCCCATTAAGAATGGGACATAGAACAACCGCAGATTCTCCAATTCAAAATAAAACGGCGAAATATGCTTAGATAAAATGTTACTCGCTCTACCAGTGGCGTACGGCAGGAGTAAGTAATGCTTGTACCTCTTCTAAATGTTACGCCGCTGTCTAAATTTTAATTTTGACTATAATTTTAATTATTTTGATATTTTCTAAGTCAATAATGTACACTTGTTAGTTTGTTGTAAAGTCATTGGTTTTCGAGATATTCGCAGTTAAAGATAGATAGACATGTACTTTTTATTTGTATTATTATTAATAATATTCATTTTTACAATTTTGTCTTAAAAAAACTGTGAATATCTCGAAAACCAATGACTTTACAACAAACTAACAAGTGTACATTATTGACTTAGAAAATATCAAAAAAATTAAAATTATAGTCAAAATTAAAATTTAGACAACGGCGTAACATTTAGAAGGGGTACAAGCATTACTTACTCCTGCCGTACGCCACTGGTAGAGCGTACTGAACTAATTTTTTTATTGTTAGGTGCATTTTATGATATTTAACAAGTGTGCCGATTTGAGTAAAATTATACGATGTATAAAAAAATTATGGACATTAATAATTTTTCAGTTTTCAACTTCAACACCCCGTATTTCGGAAACGAGTAACATTTTATCTAAGCATATTTCGCTTTATCGTTTTATTTTGAATTGGAGAATCTGCGGTTGTTCTATGTCCCATTCTTAATGGGACACCCTGTATAGAAAATTAAAAATCTCCGTTGAATTTATATCGAAAATATTTTTTTCTACGATTTTTAAAGTTATCCTTATTATGAGGCTACTCTATTATATTTATTAGTACAAGTGGTAAAAATTCATTAAAAATTTAAGTTTGAACGTTATTGAGGCTCTTTTGTCATTATATGAATTTCTCCAGAATGGATTTTACCTGTATTAATTCGCGTAGGTACATCGCGATGAAACATATATTGTGCACTTCCCCTCATTAAAACAAAGAGAACGATGTATGTTTTATCACAATGTGTGAGAATTAACACACTCAAATCGGTACGACACTCGTATTTTTTTTCTGTATCTATATATTATAAGAAAATCTCGTGTCTCAATTTTCGCCGCGCTAATCTCCGAAATCACTGAACCGTTTTTAATGAAATTTTGTAAATGTGTCTTACTTGGTGCAACTTACGCTATAGGGTACATTTTATTAAATATTTTGTACAAAATTTCGATGTTTTCGAAAAAAAACTGTTTTAGTAACATGCAACGACATCTGATAAAATTAACTCAAAGCTATTAGTTTAGACGCAAACAAAAAATAAAAACTGTGTTAGTACCAAGTAGCGACATCTGATAGAATTTGCTTAAAGCTATTAGTTCAGAAGCAAATCTGGTAGAATTTACTCAAAGCTATTAGTTCAGACGCCGGGCCGCAAACGAAATACATTTTGCAGAATTATATCTATCGCACCCGGATGAAACCGGGACGAACCGCTAGTTTGTATATGGATTTTCGTCAATTGGAATCTTCCTAATTGCTTCACACTTTGGGAAACACTGGTTTAGATTACCAAACATGATACTATAACGGAAAATAATTGTTTTGATAATAAAAATGTCATAAAGAGTCGGTTAAGAGTGTGAATCTTCAACGCAAAATAATGAGTAATAATTTAGTGTAATATTCTGTTATGCAGTACCTAATGAAGAACGAAAGTTCCTTTCTAAAGTAACGATCACTTTAAGTACTGCATTCGATTTGGTAATAGCGTGTAGTATATCAAAACACGCAGAAAATTACATCACTGATGATGATCTCGTTCTGAGGAAACGAATATGGGTCACTGGAGTTTGCATGTTCTAGTTCAGCTGATGCACTCGTGGTGCGCTGAACACTGAACGGGGTTTGCAACTATGAAACTGCATATGATTTATATTAATACGCTAAGGTTAAAGATGTTTGCTTCCCCTTTTAGAAAAAACCTCACAATTTCTCCACATAAATTATATATCATTTTACAGATAATCATGCTTGCTCTACTGACATCGACAACTAACAAATTTATATTGCTTTTGCTTTTGTAAATTAATTAAAATTCATCAACGCTGAACAATATCTGCCATCTGACGGCTTTAATTTTGAAACAAAGTCAACACTTCGATCTGTCATCTGACCTTCATATTGCAATACAGCAGGCACAATACTGCATACTGCCATCTGACGGTTTCAATTTTGAAACAGCGAGCAACGCTGAACAACGTCACAGCAATGCTGCATGATGCCATCTGACGGCTTAGCTCAACGCTTTTGCTACTTGCGCCTCTATATAACAATTTTAGTAAAATATTTCTTCGACCTGTCAACTGAACTTCATATTGTAATACAACAAAAAGAAGAGCGTTATAAGCAGTGTGCAAAATTAGAAACGAATTGAATACCTGCAATCATTATTCAATGCAAATCAATGCAATCAATTATTGCAATCAATAATTTTGTAAAGTGATAATTATTATACTTATGTATTTAGTGCGAATAATTCGCACAGGTCACACTAGTTGTGCATATACTTTTATTCTATACTGAGCATAGGAATAAAATCGCAATCGAACCATAAGGGTGCAAACATATACTTCTGTCTTTTTTTACGCCGTAAGCACTGGCGTATCCAGGAGGGCAAAACAAGCACGGTGGACCCGGCTTAAGAAATTTCTAATTTGCTCCCTCCTGGGCCAAAAGCTGGGTACGCCCATGTTAACGTCATAGAAAAAGACAAAGTTTTTGAAACAGGGATACTTTATTCAGATTGAATGCAAGTACATCAACCAATCCTAGCATCGAAGAAATCAGGGAATTACATCGAAGAAAGAGACGCAGATATATTTTCGATACGCTTTGTTGCGTTCACTCACCGCACATTGAGTAGATAGGCAATGATTCATATAGTAAATTAATTATTAAATATATTATGGAGGAAACGAATATTGGTCAGTGGAGTTTGCATGTTCTAGTTCAGCCGATGCACTCGTGGTGCGCTGAACACAGAAAGGGGTTTGAAACTATGAAACTGCATATCGTGTGACTGGTCAATGAAGTATGTCTATAGTTCGAAAGTACGTCGGTGCGGAAGGAGAGTGGAATCGCTCGAATTCCGCCGAAACCGTAATGTTCACGCAAGCAACGCTGCAAGTGATTAAATAATGCATTTTGAACTAATTACAATCGGGTCGTCCCACTTTTTTTGGAAGTAAAACTTCTTTTGGCACGGTAGGATAAAATTTATTCGTGAGATTGAACGTGTCACGATATATGTATACCAGATACTATAAAAATCGGCTGTAGAACATTAAGCTAAGGTGGCGGTTGGGTAGAATGCTTGCCTAGTAAACTAAAAGTGGATCTCGACGTTCGGTGCCATTTTTTTAACAATTAAACCAGTTTTACTTCTGTAGTGTGAAGTGTAAAATACACAGTCTCTGTTTTTTGTTGGAATCTACCTACATTATAAATGGTTTATGAAACAATTTTTTTGAGAATTTTTGAGGCGCTTTTTCAATAATAAAGAAATTCCCAACAATGTTTATTTTTCAATGAAACATAGTTTATGACTCTATCGAATTGACGTGTTAAATATAAGCCTTTGATTGACTGACTAGATATACTGTGTCACGCCCACTGATCTGTCAAACTGAAAACGAACAACTAGGAAGACAATGTATATAGGTACATCTCTTTCTATAGATAAAGAAGTGTGATAGCCTTCTGCGTCATCATAAGTATGGCGTTTATGCTGGACGTTTAAAAATATATTTCTTTAAATTCTTGTTTGCAGTTATAAGAACCAAAAAGTTGGCTTACATTATTTGTTTATGTGTGAAATTTTGATATGTGGGACGATCCTATGCAACATAGTATGAATGAAGTGTCTTTTGAAAAATTAAATCACAGGCTCCGCGTCTTAATAAAAACTGTCTTTGAGAAAAAATTGTTTTGGCACGCAATTCTAATTAAATATTACATATTATACTCATCTAAAGTTTACTATATAGTAATGAGTTTAAAAACAGTGCCTGAAGGCAGAAGCTATTTTTTCAATTAGTAATAACCATATAAACTTTGACCTATAAATCTATTAACGATATTTTTAAATGAGATTTAGATCTATTTTAAAAAAATACTAAATATCTAGTTTATTAATTTAACATAAATAATTTAGGCACTTTAACAAGAACCATTTTATTACATTTCGAAGACACTGCTCCCATCAACAACAAAAACTAAATGATGGGCCATTGCTCTTGAAATGAAGATTGTTTTGGTTAAAAAAAGTAGCTAAATTGTTGTTTTTTACCATTCCAACTCAAGTGTGGAATTTAAGTCAAAATTTATTGTTCAAAATTTTACAATATTTTTATTGTTTTAAGGTTTGCCGAGTCCATAAACAATATTTTGGGAAAAAGTCCGTTTGTCTGAAAAACGACTGAGAGATCCAAAAAATGTTGGTAAAATTTTTCGCATAAAAAAATATGAAGTGGTCCTGTTAATTATTCTGTTTATTTTTCTGAGAAAATTTTGTAAAAAATGTTTTTTTTTAACTTCATATATAGTTTCAGAAACTATGTATAATTTTAACACAGTTTTTTGGACAATTTTTACTTCGAAACAACATTTTTCTACGGGTTTTGATTAAAATTTAGCCTAAAAGCTATCCATATTCTAAATTACAAGGAGTTACATGGCATTAGACCGCATCTGCACTCATAAAAACTGTAATTATATGGTCACTTCTAACGTCATTGTTTAAACAAAATTTTTGACAGAGCTCTCTGCAACTCATAAATTTAACACACTTATCGGTAGATCTTGAAATCTTTATCTTTACTAGCCAGTTACATAAAAACTTTCAAAAAAAGAGGTTAATAAAGAACACATTGTAAGATTGCGTACTTGAATACATTGGTATATCGACGATATTGAAAGCATTATAACGTTTTAACGAACAATTAATTAACAACTTTTATGTTACCGCTCATAAATGAAAACATATATATTATATCATTGGTGACTTAGTTAAATTTTGTTTACTCACTAGCCAAGTCGCGGGTAAAGGCTGGTTTGTAGTAAACAATAATATATTCTGCCTTGTATGAAACGAAAAGAAAACTTAGTATACTACGCGCGGCGAAAGATGAAGCCACCGCGTCTAGCTTGCTATTGGCTGTTTCGGAGATCCATGTGCGTCGAGTGTTTATTTTTATTCTACCGGTATAAATGGATATGTCGAATTTATTCCACACGCCACTGTCTGCGGGCATGCAGGCGTTCACTAGCATATTATTGATGACGTGCCTGGCTTCATCTCTCACCACGGACACTATATCTACATCTAACGATAAGTTAAGGAAGTAATTATTGCAAACTATTGTGCATTGATGTCAAATCGAAAATGTGACAGGTGAATCTTTGATACTTTGAAGACGCAAAAATAGATAATTATAGTTTCGGTGTAGTATAGTGATGTAACGTTTTCACATTTCATAAGAAAAATTGACCTCAAAATAGAACATCAAATTAAGATATGCACCGTGAATAGAAATGTTCAAATTAATCCAATTAGTAAATGTTTTCATTGTATGGAATATGAGAAAAAATAGAACTTCTTTTTTTTAATTCGTGGTCTATAAAACATTCTTAATTTTGTATTATAATAACAATCAAACTATATCAACGGATCGACACAAAATCGGTCTATTTCATGCACGTTGTACGATCGAGTGATTGATTTATCCCTCAAGCATACCTAACCTAAAACGTCTTAGACTGAAATATGCATCTCAAAAATTGTTACGCGATTTAAATTATATTACAAGATTTAAAAATTTGCATCAGTTTTTTAAGTCAGAATTTAATTTTTTTTTACTTTTGTCATCTATATGAATTCATGAATTTCAATAATATATACTAGTCTTATTAATTAATTGGACACTCAAATATAAAAATATCAAAACAAAATAAATACTGATGTTTTTTTAAGCTGCAAAATTTTGAAGTCAATTTGTTTATGAAAAATTTTAAATAATTTTTATATTCTGCTATTTTCAAAATCACCGATTCACATAATGCAATTTCTTCTAAAATTTGTAATGATAATTGTTTTCACAATCAATATTATTCCAAAAAGTTTTCACTGAAACTGAAACACCGTGAACTTTTCAAAATGCCACCGACTCAAAAAAAGGAAACACTAATGTAATGGATTTTGTCCACTTACCACTAAAAAGTAAATTAAACTTTAATCACTAGCTGTGTACTAAACACGAGACTGCAGAAACAAAAACGACCCATCTTCTATTTATACTATTAAAATCCCCGAAAAACAAACAATCCTGTTAACAGTTGCCTCCCCCACCCGCCGTAATAAATAAATGAGCATCGCGAATCATCTTAACAAGAGAGAAGAGACAAAAGACACACGTTCACTGTAGATTTCTTCCCGTGTAGAGAAGTTCCCTCCATTTGTAGTAAGCCGTTAAGACAAATTTTATTTAAAACAGTTTCGCTTTCATTTGTTTGTAGGTGGAATCTCCCTACCTTTGAATGAATACGTTATAATACCGACTAAAAAGAAACAGTTATGTCTATTAACAAAAGAACGCTATAACAACAATGTTATTCACGTGCGGTTATCTTGTTTAAGCTCCAATTAATGATTAGAAAAAGATGCATGCGAAAGAAGATGAAACTCAACGATTAAAAAATTAGAAAGAGAGCCATATAAAGGATGCAGGCATTTCTAAATTTGTTTTTGGACAGAAGTAATTTAAATTAATAAATGATGCGTTATGCATACAAAATAAATAAATAACCTTTACAGCGGCATTTTTTTCACACGTTTTTGTACTTAAATTATGTAGATTAATTTTTTTTTTCAAAAATCGAATGTTATATTAGCATCAAGAACAAATTTTCAAATAAATAATATATACAGAGTGCATCAAAAATACGGTTTTGTCACAACTACAGTGAAGTTCAGAATGGTTGTACGAAAATGGAAGAAGCAAAATAAACAGTACCCTCCTTTTTTGAAGTCTGTTCAGAATTTCAAACTGAACAGAAATTCAATATTTTAAGAAATTTTCTATAAACGATCATGAACTTAACTGTCAAGCGTCTATAATCTCGAGGCGTTCGCCATATTGAGAAGGATGACATCACATAGCTTACTGTAGTATTTTCACCAAACTTTTTAATTTGATACTCATGTCAAAAGGATGGTTTAGAAATTCGTAAACCGCCATCTTGGAACGTCCGCCATATTGGCTCTAGAACGATATTAGATAATATGTATTGCATTGTCGCTAGATTTATGCATGTGTGCAAAATCTCAAAACTCTAGCTTAATTAGAATTAGTATAAATTTTGATTGATGAAGTTAAAAAGAAGTTCGTAAAAATATTACCAAATAGTATTGAAAACTCTGAAACTCTGCTCGAAGATCAGTTCAACCGAACGTTATTTAATTAAAATGAACACCAATTAAAGGAGCGCAGTTGAACTAATTACAGATTCGTACTAAAGTTAATGTAAAGTCCATCCCATAAACTTCAATCAGTAGCAACTCATCAGGGTAGATAAAATAGACACAGTAGGTATTCAAATCTTTGATTAACGTCTGATTAGAACTCTTCAATAAATAAAATTTTATTTATTGAAAAATAGACACAGTCTACTCTTTAAAAAATCGGTCAAGTAGCATTCATGGCCCCTTGATGATTGTCAACCGATACCGTAAGCCCTCTGATTGGTGGCTGAAATACACGTTGTTGTATCGCAAACGCGAGATTATCGAAAACTCATAGCAGACTTGCCATGAATTCCTACGACGCTGGTCACGCTACACCAGGCCTGGGCAAATGGCAGCCCGCAGCGCACTTTCATCCGGCGAAGCATTTTAGAAAAAATAGTAGCGGAAATAGAATGTGAGGCCCTTTTTTCTTTTTTTTTTGCTCTCCAAATGCGGAAATGGAATGTGAGGACCTTAATAGAATGTAAGGATCTTTTTTTTTGCAAATTTTTGGCCCGCGAAGAAATTTTCGTCAGCCATCCGGCCCGCGGTAAAATTTTCATCACCTATGTGGCCCGCCGATCAAAAGATTTGCCCACCCCTGCGCTACACTCTTCACGCGCAGGAATCAATCGCTAGATAATAATAATAATAATTTTTTATTTTCATATCGACAAAAAAGCAAGAAAGTGTCAGTTAATTAATTAATTAAAATATCATAATTCTGATATAAAATATTTCATGTAAAATATTCATCAACTGAGTAGAAATATTGCTGAATGAGAAATTTTTTTAATGCGGTTTAAAATGGATTGATATTTAGATTATTTATCTTGTCAGGTAACTTATTAAAAGTGTTAATTCTAGAGCAAAATAATAATAATAATAATCTTTAGTAGTACAGATTAGTGCACTAAAAGGCGAGGTTCATCAGCCACAGGGCCTTTACTCTAAAGAAAAAAGCATTGTTTAAGAATAGCAAAGTTTGTCTTTTGCCTTGTATCATAGTCGTATCGCGCGACAGTGCAGTAAAGTCACCATGCTGTTACGAAATCGCGCGAACGAACGACAAATTTCACGCATTTAGTACAAGTAGTGTGTGTATAAAGTGTGTGTGTATACCGCCACTGGATTTTGTGCTTTGCAACCGGGAACTGCCGTTTTGGCCTTTGTCGCTTTGAACAAAGTGGGCTTCAACTTGCCACACAACATCCTATTTCCGGCAACAAGCTCTCTAATTAGTTTCAATGGACCACTGTACCCAACGCTACCTTTGATGAGTGCTTTAATTAGATAATGTGTATCTAAATCAAATATTGATTTAAACAATATCTTAACTACTACTGCATTTTTTTTAGAACGGGGTACCAGAATAAAAATAAATAAATTTTCGGAAAAATGTACGCACTTCCCTGAAAATATACGCACTTTTTATCTATTGTTCCACTGAAAAAGTTCAGAATTTTTCTGAGATAGAAATAGAATAGAAATTCCCCATAAATGATCATATATTTTTGTATGAATCCCAGAAAAACTTCCGGAAATTTCTATATAATCAATTGTTCTAATTTAGCAGCAAAAAATAACGTTGCTTATTCATTACCTAAACTAATAGTCAGAGTGTACATCGGCAAAAATTTGATTGATACATACTCTCCCCAAACTTTGTATTCATCTTCATTAAGCCTAATCTGACACCTATTTCCTCTATGACTCTTCTTGATTTTGGGGCGTTTTCCCTCTAAATTTTTCGAAAGATATTGTTTTGACGACATGTAAAAATTTATAGATACTGTTTGTTTTTTTAATTGGATAGCTTAAAAACTTCAACCAAAACGCTAAAATAATGTTCTCTGACAAATAACATAAACCATTTAAAATGTCTGACACCTCGAATATGTACGACATATTCGAGGTGTCAGACATTTTTGAAGCTATTCAATTAAAAAAACAAACAGTATCTATAAATTTTTACATGTCGTCCGAACGACATCTTTCGGAAAATTTAGAGGGAAAACGCCCCAAAATCAAGAAAAGTCACAGAGGAAATATGTGTCAGACTAGGCCTAATGAATCCATATACAAAGTTTGGGGAGAGTTGTGTCAATAAAATTTTTGCCGATGGGCACTCTGACTATAATAATTGCTTACTGAGGAGCAATTTTCAAATTGAAAACTGTTGGTACGTTTCGTACAATATTATATATGTCATAATTAGATTAGTCGTTATATAATTTACATAAATTTATTGATTGATTCAATTTTTGAAAAGGTTAATATTATTACAAATGTAGTTTACGTGACTGATCCGGCTTTTGACTTCATCATCTATCAAACATTTTAAGCTGTTACGAATTTGTAAAATATGACATCATACAAAATTATAACAAAAAAATCTTGAGAACTAGTCAATCAAAATAATGCTTTTTTTTAAGTTAAAACATCAACTGTTCGTAAAAAAAACATGCAAAATTTACAACAAAAAAATTCGCGATGTTTTAGTGTATTTCTAATCATCACAACGTAATAAAATAAAAGTGTTATTTTTTGCGTAAAATACTACAATTATTTTAATGAATGGTTTTTAACAGAAATGATTGCAATTAATTTGTACCTTGATAATACGTATTTTGTATATTATTTACTATAAAACAATTATTTATAATTTATAAATTTATTGAATAAGTTTTTTTTGATACCTACTTAAAACAAAGTACATTTAATGTTCTCATAAATTAGATATTTTTTTTTGTGAATCGTGAATCGGTTGCATTAGAGAAAATGTACGTGCTAATATTTCGTTCATTTAAATGTTTGGTGATTTAGTGAAAAATTTGCAAGAGAATATATTATTACGGTCTAGACGTCATATTTATTGTTAATAATTTTAGAAACATGAGACAATATACGAAACGATGATTTAAATTTCTAAATTGTAACATTAAAATCAGTAGTTCTACACATGTTTGGAGCCTGGGTGGATATTTAAGTAAAAATATATTGCCTTACAATTAAAAAGTAACAATCATTTTTAAATAAATAAATGAAAAAAAATTTTTTGAACAAGTTCTTATTAGTTATGATAGTTCCGTCTTTTATGGTCAGCGTGCTCGTGTTCTCTACTCAGACTATGCTCTTCTGTGGTTGGTCGTTCCATTCATTCTCCCCATAGAGACTCAAATCTTCTTGGTTTCCGGGCTTGTATGCCGTGGTCCATTGGTATTTATACCTGATTTATACCTACATACCCTACACACGTGGACAAAATATGGTCGTTCTATAAATCCACCCAAAAGATTTTAGTGTGCTACTTAAAATAATAATTTTGTGTAGGCTAGGGACGCTTGAAGGTGGCGCAACAATTCGACGCTTATAGCCCTAATAGTTTATTCAACCCTCAAGAGTTTCCAATTCCTATTTCAAAAGGCAAAACCTGAAACGCGTAGAAAATTTTATGGTCATTCAATATGAGGGACCATTATACTTTGACCAGGAAAACTAAGCCTGTCGAAAGAATGTATACATGGTTTCGCAGAGTTATTGTTGTTACATTCGAACTCCCTCTTTTGCCCTCTTATGCGGACGGAAGGAAACATGAATACCGGTGTCACAGTCTGAATTGAGAACCGCTGTATTGAGCCTACGTATTGTTCTGTGTGCATAAGAAACAAATGCACATCTAGTAAAAACAAACATGCATTTCGTGATTCGTGCATATAAATGGCTTGACGCATAAAAGTGACTTAATGTTGATCGTGACATAAAGGAGCATCTGCATTGCACAAAATAACATTAATTTTTTCTCCTGTCAACTTTGTTAAATTATATTTTACAAACCACATAATAAAATAAAACAAGACGACGATTACGATTACAGGAATTAAATTACAATATTATGAAGCTTTAATGCTACTTAAAATCTGTAGACAGAAGACAAAATCGCTTAAGTCAGAATCATGTTAGTTTTCAACTGATTTGACCGCATTTTTTTAGTCCCTATAACTCACCTCAAAGCATCTCCTCTGATGCACAGTAGGGGGTCAAATTAGGGAATGGATCAAAAATCAACATACTGGAATAACATTTCCGGGCAGCAACATGGCAAGGCTTTTATTAAAGGATAATCCTCAAAGATGAATGAAGAACTTAATAGTAACAGTCTTCGTCTCGTGGTAGGCCTCCTGACAGGACACTGTACCCTGAAGGACATCTCCAAAAAATCGGACTGTTTAACGGGAACTTAAAGTGCAATAAGGAGACGGAAACAACGAATCACATTCTGTGTGAATGTAAGGCTTTGGAGCGTAGAAGGCAGATAATCTATGGACAATGTAGAATGAGTCCAGATTGTTCAGAAGATTATATCAATCACCCAGTTCACGGACTGCACAAGCTAGTGCAAGGAACGAGGGTACTGGATCGAGTGATATAAGAGATTGGGAGATAGCACAATAAGCCCTAAAGGCTGCGGTGTTCCCGGTAACAAGCCGACTCCCGTTAAATACAAAAAAATTTCCTCCAATGCTGTGCAGCCAATGAAAAACTATAACGTTTTATTTGAGGTTAAACGATGTAACCTCAAATTGATAAAAGGTTTCTTCTGATTGGTCTATGATTGCCACGAAGTGAGGATGAAGGAGAAATTGAAAATACATGAGTCGATTTGTTCCGATTTCTAATGTAATTCTTTCGATATTTTAGAACAGATTTTATACAAATTGTTCCCTATCTAGCAGTAAGCTAATGTACGATGTATATTTTTGTTATTTTATTACTTCGCATGAATGACCAAGTTGTCAAAAATGCACTTTTATTTAAAAAAAAATTGGTTGTCTGTAAAGTCGGTTTACGGACGATAGTTTTACGTGATAACGTATTCCGCTCGAATATCATATTTATAATAATACATTACTACGCTCTCGCTTGCACGCACAGAGTCAGGCGGAACGTTACACTTTTTCGTGCGTGCAGCTGGTGTTTCATCAATTTATAAGACGTTAGGTATCACGTCAAAAAACGATTTTTACAAGTATGTATTTTATTAACTTGGTGAAGTTAATAACTTCTTTAATATGCAACTTAAGCAACGCGTGAAATCTAACATGTTTACAATTTTGTGTTACCTTTTAACTGTTGTAAGGCACTTATCTGTAAAATTCGGTCTTCTCTCTTTAAGTCTTCTTGGATATTTTATTCAAATCAGATTATTGCAGAGTGCATGGAAATATCTTAAGAAAATTAATTTTCATAAAATTTTTTTTATAACACAAATATATACAATAATCTAAATTTGACACCATAAAAAATGCACTTTAGGTATATAAATAGCTTAAACGTCGAATCATGTGTGTGCATTTTCAAAATAACTCATGCAGAATCGTGCAAACACGTACGCACGTACGAATTTTAGGATTTGATACGTGCGTTTGATCCGGATTTTTATAAAAAAAATCGTACTTTTACAATTTTACAGAAATAATTTTAACATAATTTGGCATAAATTACTATTAATTTTATATATGTCTATAGTTCAGTTCGAACTATAATAGGCAGTGACTTATACACTAATACTTCCCAATATAATATAAGCAGCACATTTCTTATGCGTGAGACGAATGTCCTTTACATTGTTTCACTGCTTCTGCCGCTCCATTAAGCAAACCGTACTATGATGATGAGTTACTCTCCGTTATTTCCGGACTATACTAGCACTGTTTTCTTAGAGAGCGCTACAGTGATATAAAATTGACGCAGGGTCTTAGCTTGAAAAAAATTAAAAACTGAAAATAAGCTCAACGGAAAACTAAATATTTTATTAAAGCTTTGTTGGATACTATGCAAGAAGAGTTTATGTATATCTGGGATGTAATGTTTGTTATTTTTGCCAAGTAAGTGACGTTATGTTGAGTCACTAAGTTTTAACTATCGCATGATTCAAAATATCATCATGCTCGATATAATATATAGGACTATAGGTACTACATTTTATTGCGCGTGTAGCCTATAAAATAGCCAGGTTTCACTTAACTTTAAACATTTTTGACAAGTCCATTCTATAACGACTTCAGTTCTATTGGGTTGCGTTTGCTGTTGTTTTACAATATGTTTCGTTTTGAGGTCACCTGAATTAAAAAAACATATTTTTTGGAAAAACTCTGTGCGTCTGTTAATCTATTTGTCTGCGAGCACGATATACTGTCAAACGGTAGAACTATTTGAAACCAAATTTTGGGAAAAATCGGCGCATGCGCAAAAGAGATATATGCTTTAACGATGTTTTTTATATAATAATGGTATACTTTTCATAACGGCTTTACTTAACTTTATAGTTTCGGAAATATTTTGAAAATAAAAAAAAAACAGCTGTTCTTTTGTTTCGTAGATCTGTCTGAAATAAACTAGTTAAGCATGCTTTGATTCATTTTTACATGACGTGGAACATATTATGTAGGTACCCATGGCGACGAATAGCAAATATCATATTGAATACTAGCCATTACCCGCATCACCTCACGCGATATCAGAAATTATATATCAAATGTCAATATTTTTTAAGTTGGCTGGATTTTTTTTTACAGATTAGAGCAAAAAAAAAACAGTTTCGTTATAATATTAAGTACATAATTATATGTTAATTTATAGTTAAAAAGTATAGCTTTGTACTTAATTGATTTAATGTTCTTGAAAAATTAGAGACGATCATTTACAATTTAATACAGTTTGTAAATCCTACAAGATTTCAAGAGCAACGCTCAATTTAAATTTAGTCAAGGATGACGTGCTAAGTGCCAAATTAATTATGCAATTTGATTGTGATTAAATCTAAGGAAACAATTAGCTATGCCTAATTTTGAAAATTTGAATATTGTCAAATTTATTTTAGTACCTAACATTAGTAAACTAATGACTTTAATTATAATAACACAACTAATAAACAAAAACATACAATCCTTGTACGCGTTTTAACACCTACTTCACGCTTTTCGCGCTAAAAATGGCGACAACTGAAATAAAATCGTGGGGTGGACTGGTCGAAGAAGACAGTCGAAAGCCAGATATGATTTCGAAACTCCAAAAAAGAAAGTGTCTTACTAAATCCGCCCAAGATTTTATTTTATTTAGAATAAAACATTAGATTGAACTTAAAAAGTTTATTTATCTATTTTATTTTTAAGTTTTTAGTGAGCTTTATTGAATGTACTCGGACGAAAGTTGGGTCGGTCGCAGCTAGTTATTACTATATCGTATTGTCATCGGAACTATTCTTCCAAAATTAGTAGCGATAATTCAATTCACCAAACATACATGCAAGTATAAATCTATTGTCTTACTTCGAGGATATAGATATTCATTCGCCTGGTAAAATAATAATGGCCGCCACATAGATCATAATACCTAATCTATAAACGTGGAGTATTATATCTACAGTTGCTCTTGTGAATTCATTTATATATTGTTTATTAACACTTTTTGAAGTGTATAGTTGTAAAACATTAAAGTTAGTGGAAGCTTTGTGTGCAATTGAGTTAGGAGAAAACATTATTATTTTGTGAAACTTTTTGTTGACGTTTACACTAACGCGGTCGGTCGAGTTTTTGAGTGAACGTCAAAATATTCAACAAAAAGAGCAAGAAGTATAGTGCAGTGTATATTTATTCTTTAACTCACTTTTCTATCCGATATTTTGCTTGGTGAATTGAAAGTTAATTTTATTCTAACCAATAGATTTGTTCCAAGATTAGTAACTTCTATATCTAATAGTGTTCGGTGAAATGGGCATTAATCAAATAACGGAAAGTCGGTTACAAGATTTGAAACAAATAAACAGAGCGCGATATTAAATAAACCAGTTCAAAAAAAACTAACTGAAAATACACAACAGCTAAAAATGTGACTCTCAAAAATAGTGAAACCCAACAATATTATTATAATTTAATTATATGGAAGATATAACTGTAACAATAATAAATAATATAATTTTAATTGAAATTCGGTTCACGATTGTGTTTGGCTAGCCCTTGATCTCGGATGATCTCCAGATTAACGAGCACATCGCTGAATTGTCTGTTGAGGTCACTTTCACTGATCTCGTGACTGCACTCGGCAGTTCGAATCCTGGCGGTGCAACGACGCCATTAAATAAACTCAATTCTTTATCACGTAACTAATATAGTGTATATAACGTAACTGGAGTCCAACCCATAGAGATATATAAGTAACTAGAGTACGCTAGCGGGTATGCTTGCCATAAATGAAAGTGTCTGAAGTTCAGAGAGAGAACGCTGCAAACGTTCCGTATCATTATATGTGTTTACTCAAATCAGCAGTGTTTTGTATCATTAGTTATCATAGAGGTAAGGAACTTTTTTCTGTCTGAATTGCAGACACTTTCACGGCCCACTCGCGTACTCTAGTATAATATCTCTATGGTCCAACCTGATTTAGACCGAAACTTGATGTTTTGCAAATTTTATTGTTGTAACCAAAAATGTATTTTATCAATTATTTTAATTAAGGGGGGGTAGGCTCTAACGGATGAAAAAAAACACTTTCTTTTGGGAATTTTTTTAGAGATATCGTAGAAGTGGATATATTTTAATGTTTCGCATGTTACAAAGCATCTTTCGAACAACATTTTGTAATTTTTTTGTAGAAAAATATCGAAAAATAAGCCGGTGACAAAGCATTTTCGAGGGCGCCTTTTAAAAAAGATTATTTGCGGTGTACCTACACTATATATCAGCGTAGAATTATCAGAAATAAAAAAAAACAAAACAATTTAGTTAAAACATATGTTTTTCTAGACCCCAACGTTCTTTTTTTTATTTTTTTAAACTTTAGGTGATTGTTTCAAGTCAAAATTGCGATTTTTTACGAAAAAAACTGCCGTTTGATAGCTGTAAAACCCCCTTAATGTAACAAAAAAAAATTAAAAACGTTGGGGTCTGGTATTTTATATGTAGAAAGTGTGTTCACAAATTGAAAAGAATCGGTGCAGTAGTTTTGAAATGACGATGTACACGGACTTTTGAAACGTGGTTTCGAGATAAACGCAATTAAAATTTGAATTCTAAAAAAACAAAGAAAGATATTTATTTTTTTAACAGCAGCATAAAGTAGGGTAGGACGGGGGAATGGCGTTTACTTAAGGAAAACATGGTGTATTTTTGAAATTATTTATCATAAATCAAAATTAAGAAGAGTAACAAAGTCTTTAATTATCGAGTAATCAACAATTTAACAACAAAAGCATATATCTTTCACCTACTAGTAGTAGGAAAACATTATTAAAAAAACATGTTTGAGCGGCATTGCCCCTGACTTTGGGTAATGCCGCTCAGGGTCTCATAAAGTAGTGTCCCCAATCCAATCCGGCTGTTTTACTGCTTTGATCATAATTGTTTTTGATATTGTTGCGCTCAGCAAATTTATAAACAAGTTTACGCAAATCTGCAACACTGAATCCATAGTATAGCGAGCCCAGCAACTTAACTTGTTCAGCACCTAATTAAAAATTAGATCAGCGCGGCCGCAAACAAAAAAACGCTCTTCACGGTCGCATGACGCGAGCTGACTGTCCGTTTGCATCGCTGTCTATCCCCTCGCGCTTCACGCGACGTGACGTGTTGCTACTTTCCTTTTTGACAGAGTTACAGAGGTGAGCGCCATTACCCAGTGAGCGCCATTCCCCCTCCCTCCCCTACATTCCCTGCAAAAACTTCGTTGTCTTCGGCTTTTTTTTCAAGTTTACGTCTTATTCTAACGGGTACTGCGTTTATGTACCCAAAACTTATATAAATTCAAAATTGCGTTTATACACTCGACGCTGACTCACCAAGCGCCGAGCTCTTGCTGCTCCACAGTATTAGAGGAGGGCTATTACTGAGAGTTTTGCTCCGATTGATTTTAAATTTTGACACAACATTCTTTAAACGTTTTACTAAAAGAAAATGTAATCATAAAAATCGAGTTTTTTAGTAGCTACCCCCCCCCCCCCCGTCCTTAATAATAAAAGAAATAAAATCATTTTTAATATAACAGGTTTTTTAAAACGAACTAAAAAGTATAAAATAATTTCTTTACAGACAGATTTTTAATTTGTAGGATTTAAAACGAAAAACGTGGGGCGCATTATTCGTTTTATCTCATATGGAATCCAAACAAACCATCGATCTCTGTCAACTTTCTGTTACACACTTTATGACTACATCAGTTCATAATGTAATAATCTATATGTTACGGTCAATGTCCTGAATCCGGGCAACGTCGACAATGCCCAAGCCACATAGGGCAATGTCAGAAATTGGACAAGGTTCAAAAAATAGATTTTTTATAAACATGAAACGCTGACATTTGATTGTATCTTTATTATGATAAGTTATCATAAACGCTGGAATTTTTATCACTTAAAATAAATAAAATGTGTGGAAATAAATTATACGTGGTTCAAATCATCAATAATTGTAATATAAAGCTAAAAAATATATTCTTCAATAGTTGATATCTGCAGTGATAAAAATTCCATAAAGCGTTAATGATAACTTATCATGATAAAGATACAATCAAATGTCAGCGTTTCATGTTTATAAAAAATCTATTTTTTTAACCTTGTCAGATTTCGGACATTGCCCGATGTGGCTCGGGCATTGTCGACATTGACCGGTCAATGTCGACATTGCCCGGATTCCGGATATTGACCGTAACATATACACAAATAGCTGAAGTAACATTATTATAGGTAGTGTTGTAGGTACTCGTGTAATTTTAATATACCATCACATCGTAATATATAACATGTATTGTACGTCTTTAAAATTCACATAGTAAAAACAAATTGCATACATTTTCTGTCCTACTGATTAGTGATTAACTTATTGCAAAACTGACCCTTCGAATTACTCCCACATATTTTACAAACTGTATTTTTCCACTTTTACACTGTTATTTTAAGAAATACTTTCCTTTCAATCGACCGTAACTCATACGAATTATGGACAAACAAGTTTTTAAACGACATATCGCGAGCAAGCTGAACTGATTAGCCAATAACAGAGAAGAGTCCAAACGGTTTTTGCAATTTGTAGAAGTTTACGAGAAATCGTAAATCATTACAGTGGTCTTGGAATATTTTCTTAGTTTCACTTAAGGGTAGTACGAGCACCAAGGCAAGTTATAAAAGGCTTGATTTTTTTTATATTTCGGTAGATGTATATTGTTACATTGATTTCTCCAAAACTAGTTGGTGGAAATTAAAAAAAAAACTATTTAAATTAAAGTTAAAACCTGAATAAATTGATGAAAACAAAAAAAAAACCCGCTGTGCCCGACTAATTAAAAAGATATTTAAATAAAAAGATTAGATATCTTTTTAATCAGTCGGGCACAACGGGTTTTTTTTTGTTTTCAATAATTTATTCAGGTTTTAAGTTTAATGTTAATAGTTTTTTTTTTAATTTCTAAATAATTTCTAAATAAAAAGAATCAAATGAACACATTTCTAAGAATCCTATTGTTGGGGTCTAAATAATGACCTATTGTTTCGCTATTGAGAGTGGTTGTTACGCTATATAGAGTGTAAATGTAAACCAAACAAACTTTAGCTATTTCTACGTTTTAAGGAGTTTTTCGTTAAATAAAAGTTCTACACTGTATTTTATATCTGAAAGTTTGAGATTCGTCAAAATTGGTGATTTTTCATTGAAGCAATGACAATATTTTTATAGATTATCATAATTTGACAAAATACAAAGATTTATTTTATTTGTCCGTATGGTTGTAGATACTAATACGGATTCTTCGGAGCAACTTTAAAACGAAAAAACATTTCTATACGTTAGAATAACAAATTCGCAAATAATATAATTTTATTTATAGGTTAAGAAATTTAAAAGCTTGTATAATCTTAGAGTAGATCTGAAAAGAGCAGCATAAGGAAAACTGCAGTCCAGTGAATATTTATTTTTCCGTCTGTTATTTAGGTCATGAAAATTTATGGATTGTTCCTTGAACTTGATCGTGAATATAACTCTATATTGTATATTGTAAAGCAGTGTTCACACTTAAATATGTAACTTCAAAGTACGTCCGATAAAAGCTTATTATAAACATCCAAGCTCCCAGGTTCAAAATCTCGAAATGGTGCCAAATTGTTCAGGAAGCTACGAAACGTCGAGAAATTTTGATTTGATCCCTTGATTCCTTCATCCAGTCGGCCCCAATGTATGAGTCGTATACGGAAATACACTAATTAGTGTATTTCAAGATATTCTCCGTAAAAAATAATGTGTCGTTTACTTATTGATTTTTTTAAAAAATCACTCTTTATTACCACCTTTCTTAAGGTTTTAAAAAAAAATTACGAAAAGATTAAAATTATGAAAAAATGTTTAAAATTTGCCTGATGGAACTATTCCCCATCAATACTTCAGCTTTGGCCCATCTAAATTTCCGTGTGGCCCTTTCGGGATTACTTCTGAATATATTTTCAACGTTACCACTGATTTAAATTTCCTGTGTCTAACTGAGACCCACACCAAAACTGATTCTGTGTTGTCATTTAATTTTCCTGGTTTTAAACTAGGCGCTAGCTATTCCAGAGTAACCCGTAAGGGCGGCGGTGTTGGTTTATGGTTTAGAAGTGGGTTGAATGTTATAGAACTAGATCTAAAAAAGTATTGCTCTGAACAGATAATCGAAATTTGTGGTGTTCTATGCAGTGGTGGATTTACACATTTCCCAAGTATAGGCTTCTAAATTTTTGCCGCCCTTACCTCAGCAATTGTCAGTTCTTATAGATATTTTTTAAAATCCAACAATTTGGTGTTGAAATTGCACAAGAAATAATTTTTGGGGTTAATCAAAGTTAACCACGTACGACTAATAAATCGTGCTAATGTATGCTACTTACACAATAATGTACATACCATAAACGTAATTAAATAATTTTTATTTGCCGCCCCTAAAATCTGCCGCCCTAGGCTCAAGCCTACTCAGCCTGCTGGTAAATCCGCCACTGGTTCTATGGAAACCCAAACCTGAAACAAATATTATTATTCTAGTATGTTATAGATCACCTGGTGTTACTAGTACTATATTTTATCGTAATATGGAACTAGTCTTTGAATCTATTTTCCAACCACATGTTTCTTTCTTATTGTGTGGTGATTTTAATTTGGATCCAAATCGCGATTCCCGAGAGTACAATTTATTAACACAATTGTTGTCAACCTATAACATATTCTTTCTATAATCTCGAACTCATGACTCTTTGTCAAATTTTCGTTTATGAAATTTCTTTGTTTGTTTTTAAAAACTATAATCAGTTTGTCACAAATGGTGACTATCATTCTTACAATACGCGTTTTAGGCATGACCTGAGTTCTCCCTTTGGCAAACTTGATGTAAGCAAAAATTCTCCTCTCAACATAGGTGTTAAAATTTTTAATAAACTTCCAAGTCAAATTAAGAACTGTAACAACTCGAATATTTTTTCTCGTTTGTTAAAAACGTTCCTTCTGGGGAACACATTTTACAATTTGTCTGAATTTTTTAATTTGTAATTTATATGTATGACGTTTTTTATATGAGTTTCTCTCATCAAATGAAATAAAGAGATTTATTATTTATTATTATATCTTTATCATTTCTCAGCATTACATATAAAGAACTTATAGCAATCTTACAGATTAATTAAACTTGTTATTAGAAATATATCATAATAGGTACTTATATATTTTACTAGCGGTCGCTCCCGGTTTCACCCAGTGCAAAAGAACGAATGAGGGGGGGAGGTACATGAGTATGCAACATTTTTAATTGATGCTCCGCTCCTATTGATCGTAGCGTGATATTATATATCCTATAGCCTTCCTCGATAAATGGGCTATCCAACAAAATTTTTTTTTTTCAATTCGAAACAGTAGTTCCTGAGATTAGCGTGTTCAACCAAACAAACAAACGAACTCTTCAGCTTTATATTATATTAGTATCTATAGATGTACAAATACAAACCATATAAACCTACACTAAGTTTTTTTACGATAGCTCGTGTTGGAAGATGCTATTTTTACGATGACCTTTTATTTATATTAAAATGAGATAAAAAATATACGATTTATATGTTGGTGAACTAGAACAATTAACAGTAATAAAATTCATATCAGAATCTTTAAATGTAAAAATTCTTAATTTAATTATATTTTTGCATTAGTTACGCTCTTGGTCTGTTAGCGATTACGAAAATCCTTGACCAAATTTTAGCCATCACGTTTAGAAAATAATAATCATATTATTCCAGATTAATATTTAATAACAAAAAAACCAAGGCAAATTTTAGTTTCAGACATTTGAAGTTGAAATTTAATCTACAAGCTTTTTTTTAAATTCATGTCAGTCAATCAGTCAGTCTGTCAGTTTGTATCAAATATTGCAATTTAAGCGACTTTTTTTGAATTTTGCGCACGTATATAAGTCTGGTGACAATGTATAAATCCAATATGGCAGACGTCTCAAGATGGCGGATTACTTTTTTATTCACGGCCTTCTTGATATGGATATCACATGAAAGAGTTGATCGCGCAAAAAACTAGAAAAATTATAATTAACCCTCTTCTTTGTTCAAATTTTAATAATTGCACGTTGTTTGCTTTAAAGAAAAATATCAGAAATATAAAAATAACATCATTTTTATAATATACGCGTTTTCTATACATACGCATTTAATAAATTTAAAAACAAAACCGCCCGCCACGTCAACGCAACGACTGTGAAGAACAGTCTAATGTTTTCCACTTATCGTTTCTCACGTTTTTTACACTCCAAGTAAACTTTTGTTTTATAACTTCTGATGTTAACTCACCTTAGTTATTAATTGAGACTTCGTTCTATAGTCGGTCTTGTCTACATTTTCTGTACAATTACAGTGTAAACTCCATTTAACGTCACTCGATATAACTACAAACTCCTTAAAACGTCGAAATTACTTAACTCTAGTTGGTTTACCTTGTTGCTCATAAAATGATACACTTTAAATAACGACACGCCCTTTTTAAATAACGACAACAATATACGTCATCATTAAACAATAAACAGTACTTGTTTGTTATTTTGTTGCTTTGTTGTCGGCATACCGAAGATTCTAAGAAATTCGTTTCTTTGTTTTTTGGGATTATCTTTCATATGTTTAGCTAAGCTGTTGTCGATAAGTTATTATATTCTTAGTTGCCGATATAAACTTGTAAACTGTGAACATGGCGAGTAAAAAAATATTTGTGTATTGACGAAAAAATTTTATAAATACGCGCAATAGAAGCGGGAAAAAACATAAGTGATGTTGGAAGACGCTTTGGAGTAAATATATATTGTAGTAAAAAAATATCAATGGATTATTTTTTCTCTCCGTTTAACAACTCACAATAACGCCAGTCGCCAGTGACCTCAAAACGAAAAAAATATTGTAAAATAAATTTTGATTTAAATTAGTACTGTTCCCCACTTATGGTGTTGGAACGGTAAAAGTAATGATAGTGTGCTGGATCGACTATACTATATAGTATGAATAGGTAATATATTTATGATACCCATGTCTTCGAGTTACGTCAGAATAATAGCACAGTAACGCACCGCTTACGGGAAAATCATCATGACCATGTATGATGCAGTATTTATATACCGTGTGTTCATAAAAAAACCCTACGCTTTGTTTTGTTATTAATGAGGTCGTTCCAAATTATTTTTTGGGAATCCACAGTATCTATATTATATTAATATTTTGGAATCTTATTGTGGAATAAAAAAATGCATGTATGTTTCAAAAAATTTTTTTTTTAATAATAACAGTTTATACAAGATGTTTTGAAAAAAAACAATACATATTTTTTGCGCATCCCCTATAAAATTGCTGCTACATGCAATCTTAAGACTATTCGTCCCTGCACCCTTCATCTCAAATCTTTTCCCCTCGCCTAAAAACGGTTCGCGCTCTCCCGACGCTATTTTTATAGCTAGAGGGTTCTGGTAAACGCCAAATGAAAGACAAAGAATCAGAACAGATCCTTCAGGCGATTTTTTTGAAAAAAAATTCCTGAAAAAACTTACAACCTTGTGAAAAAAATAATAAGTTACGAAATATTTCACACGTAGGCGAAACTGTTTTTCAAAAAAATCGCCTGAAGGATCTGTAGTCTGATTCTTTGTCTTTCATTTGGCGTTTACCAGAACTCTCTAGCTTTAAAAATAGCGTCGGGAGAGCACGAACCGTTTTTAGGCGAGGGGAAAAGATTTGAGATGAAGGGTGCAGAGGGTATTTGCAGGGCCGAATACTCTTAACACTCCAACAATTTTCTATTTCGCATTTTTTGCGGGACGATTCTCTTTATTGCATGATTCCCATAGCTACAATATTAACCGCCATCATGCAATAGAAACATAACCTACCAATTTTGTGTACTATAGATATTATATTATCCAATTTTCGGATCCGAAAAAACTCAACTATGCACAACCCCACAAGCAAATTAATCTTGTATAACACGCGCCACGAATCTAAAAGGCTCGGAAGTTAGATGCGAATGCAGGCTTGCGCTTGTACAGTCTGTTGAAAAACTATAAACTCGCAACTCAACAAAACAAAAATAACAATAACAACTTGACAATAGCGTACTCGAGTGTACTTTAAAGCAGGAAAGCAACAAAGGCAACGAGCGATCGCGGCCAATCACCGACGAGCGCACGTTCCGTGCAGGTAGCTGGGAGGTGGTGGGAGTATCAACGGCTCTAAAATGTGTCTTTGCGACGCTGTTTGTGACTAACTTCCAAACCTTTTAAATCCGTGGCGCGTACTATACGTGTTCTACGGCGCGCAAATATTTGAGACCACTGATCTATACCAGTGTCCATGATGCGTTACTTTATTCGCACATTGTTTTTTTGAATGAGTGTTATATACAACTCAAATTACGTCTTCTCTTTTACACGTAAAACCGTTTATTGTGGATGATTTTACAGCACAATCGGTTAGTTAACTTTAACCTTGCTAGTTCATTTAATCCGAGAAATTTCGGTACCTACGTCCATTATATTATGTAGGTCAAATTGTCAACAATAGTTTTAATTTGAAATTCTCTTAAAATCCGGTCGTTATTTTTATAATTCATTGCATAAGACTAAGAAGATTTTTAATTGTTGGTGGATGACTCAATTTTATTACAGCTGTGAACACAGACTGAAAATACACAAGGTTGAAAAAACCATTTTGTTTGATTAACTCTTAAACTGAAAACTTTAATTTAGATTAATGGATCTCGTTTGACCTTGTTGTACTGAAGGTCTTTAAATAAAATTGGAAATTTGAGTTAATAATGAATATAATTTACTCTGAAAAAATATAAATATTGAGCCTATTAACCCATTGAGCCAATCGGTCGTAGCGTGATGTAATATAGCCTATAGCCTTCCTCGATAAATGGAATATCCAACAAAAAAAATTTTTTTACCATTCCAAGTGGGGAATGACACTAGTTTAGGTCAAAAATTATTTTTCAAAAATTTTAGAATATCTTTCCGTTTTAAGGTCCCCCGAATCCAAAAAACATATTTTTGAAAAAACTCTGTGCGTCTGTTAGTCTGTTAGTATGTTTGTCTGTTAGTCTGTGAACACGATACAGGACGAGCGGATTGAAACGGAATTTTGGGAGGATGTTTTGTATGCAAATATTAAGAGCCCTATTGTTTTTGGGGAAAATTGGCGCATGTACAGAAGAGATATATGCTATAACGGTGTTTTTTATATAATAATGGTATACTTTTCAAAACTGTTTACTATTCTATTTATTTTTTCAAGAAAGTTTTGTTAAAAAAAGTTTTTTCTAAACTTTATAGTTTCGAAAATATTTTGAAAATAAAAAAAAATCAGCCGCTCTTTTGTTGTATGGATCTGTCAGAAATAAACTAGTTCAGCGTGCTTTGATTAATTTTTACACGACGTGGAACATATTATGTAGGTAACCATGGCAACGAATAGCAAATATCATATTGAATACTAGCCATTACCAGCGTTACCTCACACGATATCAGAAATTTTATTTTCTTTATTATAATCAAATGTCAACATTTTTGAAGCTGGAATTGTCCCGTCGCCCAATTGGCTGGAATTTTTCAAATCGAACCAGTAGTTCCTGAGATTAGCGTGTTCAAACAAACTCTTCAGCTTTATATATTAGTATAGTGATATAGATAAGTAAGCTTTTTTGTGATTTTCAGCCTAGTTAAGAGGTCGAATATCAGAAACAGGCCACATGTTTAAGTTTAAAAGTGAATCTCCTATCCTTAAAAGTGCATCCGCACCCAGGTGTTATAAAACTTAATTTCACTTTGAAATAATAAATAAAAGTTGCAACTTGTAAGTTATAAAATCTAAATTGTCTAAATCTGATTTGGTGCCAATTATAATCTGCAATAACAATACAGAGTAATTCTTAAATATTTAAATTGAGTAATTGTTATTTATTTACATTTATTACAGTAACCGCAAGTAATTGAAATAATTACTGTACTTACAGATGGCAATGAATTTTTTATAACCTATTTGAAAAATTTATGAGCTCATGCCAAATGTGATTTCGACTTATAAAGGTACATTTTTTTGACAACAACCGAAATAGCAAAGAACGTACCTGTGCTCTTCAGGGTATTCCCGAATTTTATACAGGGCCGATTTGTTTAGCTATGCTCCAAACTCCACTTGAAAATAATTCCCAATCCATTTGAATTAGAAATCTGTAAATAAGGTCAAAAAATTTTCACGATGTCAAAATTTGACATGGCCTTCATAACAACGCGGACTTATACACTAAACAACCATCTAATCAGTTCCCACAGTTAATGTGCACGGTTTAATAATAGTAATAATCATAATTATTATATTTTATACCTTATATATAGTTAATCTTTATTTATTTGCCAAATCAGAAATAATTAAAAGCCTTGGCATCTAATTTTTAACCGACGAAAAACAAAAACGGAGGAGGTTCTCAATTCGACGCGTATATTTTTTTTTTTTTATTTTTTTTTTTTTTTTTTTTTTTTTTATTTATGTATGACCACGCATAACTTTTTACAGAGTAGTCCGATTTTGATAATTATTTTTTTGTTTGAAAGGGTATACCCCGAAGTTGGTCCCATATAAATTTGGTAAAAAAATTCCAACCCTAAGGGTAGGAAAACAGGGGATGATTGATTGTTCACTCACTGATTGTAATGTATGACCACACATAACTTTTTACAGAGTGGTCCAATTTTGATAATTATTTTTTTATTGGATAGGGTATACCTCAAGGCTCGTCTCATATAAATTTGGAAAAAAAACTCCTACCCTAAGGGTGGGAAAATGGGGGTGATTTATAGTTCACTCTCAGATTTTCATGCTGAGTTGTGTATTACAATTATAAATTATATAGACACAAAAAATTATAAAATAAAAACTTTTTAATAAAAAAATTAAACCGCCGAAAAACTGAAAAGCAAAAAATAATAAATCTTTTTATTTAACTGAGTTCTATCTAAGTAGTTGAACTTATGTGACAGTCTAGTATATCTAAGTAATTTTGAGTCGGCGTCAAACCATCAATGTACAAAGATCACTAAAAGAAATAACCAAATCAAATTAACAATGATACGTGAAATCTCCAGCGATAAACATTAACATTCCAAACATGCGCTCTCCACACGACCACTCGCAAAGACGTATGCCCTCAGTGTGCCCGTTCGGGTTGCTCTGTCGCTGACATTAACTTCGTAAACGCTCAGAGATTTCCGGCGAAAGATTGTTGACGCCGACTCAAAATTACTTAGATATACTAGACTGTCACATAAGTTCAACTACTTAGATAGAACTCAGTTAAATAAAAAGATTTATTATTTTTTGCTTTTCAGTTTTTCGGCGCTTTAATTTTTTTTTCTATTTACGCACATCATAAAAAATGAATTATATAGAAATACGCGTTGTTTCCGCGAGTTTACGCTATTTTAAAAACTATTTGCGTCTATTTTTATACACGTGGCACACTCTCGATAAAATTTAAATGCTACAAACAGCGAACGATTTTTTTTTAATCGAACCAGTAGTTTCTGAAATACCCGCGACAACCAAACATATATATTTTTCCTCTTCGTAAAATTAGAGAATAGACTAGCAGCCCGATTAGACTTCGTATGGATTTGTGGATTACTTTTTAAAAATAGACATATTATGTTGTCGCATACTTTAATGGTTTTGAGACCATGATAATAATCTAGAAGCGTTTCCAATATTTTATCGCGCTATTCATTGAAGTCAAAAAAAGTCTCCGGCTAGAAGCACTTGTACACTGCACGTCGTGTGAAGTCAGAAGTCGAATGACTTGCTATTTGTTGTTTCATGGCTTATAGTATCAAACACAGGCGAGAGAGAAGAGAGAATACCGGTCTGCCTTCACAACAAGTTACGATTTTATATAGATATTTGTATAGAATAGATAGAATAGATCATTTATTTTGTCTCAACTAAGTGAATACAAAGTTTGACAATCGTCACACAATATGTAAAAAAAAATTTTAAATATAATAGTTAATGTTCATGTTAATTTGATTTTTAAAAAGTCTTTAAAATCGTAAAAACTGTTTTCTAAAAGAATTTTTTTAATTTTTTGTTTGTAATTGTTCATAGGGAGATGTTTTATCTCATTTGGCAATTTATTATAAAATTTCAAAGCCCAATAATTTGGTCCATTTGTTAGCTTATTAGTACTATAGTACGGAATTTTAATGTCTTGTCGTTGTCTAGTGTCGTGCTCGTGTGTACTGTCAACAATTTGAAATTTGTTTATGTTTTTTTTTATATAAATTAGATTTTCAAATACAAAAAGGGATGGCAATGTTAGGATGTTATTCATTTGGAAATATGGTTTGCAGTGTTCAATTTTGTTTGTTTTACATATAATGCGTATAGCTTTTTTTTGAAGTAAAAATACTCTTTTTGCCTCAGGAGCAGAGCCCCATAAGGTGATGCCATATTGCATTTTGGAATGAAATAGTCCATAGTATGTATTAATTGAGACGTGAAAAGATGCATACTGTGCTACCTTGCGTAACAGATATAATGTTTTAGATAAAGCAGAACATAATATATCTATGTGAGTAGACCATTTAAGATGATTATCGATGTGTACTCCTAAGAATTTTACTGAGTTATGGATTTGTGTACCTATTGCTTGAAAGTTGCAATGCTGTGTTTTATCGATATTTAATAGTAGTTTATTAGGTGTAAACCAGTTATTTGCACTTTCGACACTATGTTTGGTGAGTTGGTCTAGGCAGTTAACATTTTCGTCACTATTCAGAAAAACTGTATCGTCAGCATATAGATACGTACGATTACATTTTACATTTACACTTATATCGTTTATGTAAATCACAAATAAGAGAGGCCCCAATATTGAGCCCTGTGGGACTCCACAATTGCTCACTTGATAGCTTGAGTCGCCGTTTTCTAAACTTACTTTCTGGGTTCTATTTGTAAAGTATGATTTGAAAAACTCATAGGAGTTTCCTTTACAGCCATAGAAGCATATGTCAAAAAAATGGTTGTCTGTAAAGTTGGTTTACGGACGATAGTTTTACGTGACAACATATTCCGCTCGAATATCATATTTAATAATACATAACCTAAATTTTAGTAGCTGTCAAACTTGGGCCGATCGTGCGCGGAATGTGACACATTTCGAAACGTGACACTTTTTCGTGCATGCAGCCGGTGTTTCATCAATTTATAAGACGTTATCACGTCAAAATAAATTTAATTAAATCAATTGCGAAAAACTGTGAAATAACATAGCCTATAAACATTTCTGGAATCAAAAGAAACATATCAAAAAAACATTTTTTACCAAAATTCGTCAAACGGTTTTATGGTTATATCCGTTCAACGACACATATTTACATATAAAGAATTTTATATATTACTAATACTATAGAATAAATGAGATTCAAAATTCAATTTGAGTGTAAGAAAGGTTCAAGCTTCACCATACATGTTTTTGATGTAATTAGAATGTCATTTCACGCCGAAAAGTTAAACAACTGAAGTATCGACCTAGAATTCGCAAGAGACATTTCAAAATTGCCCAAATTGATTACTTGCCAAATTGTTCGTAAATGTTCAAGCGTTCCCTTTCGTGTACTGCATTTTGATTGGATAATAATAATGCACTTTTGTGAATAATAATAGTTAAACGTCAAGACACAATCGATCAGTTCTAAAACGAAGTTTCGTGCTTTTAACGTCTATTTATACAAATATATAGCTCATTAATTCGACTGGTGGACTGACTGCTTAGTTCAAATTTTTACCTGTTGTGTTTCACATCGATAGAAATTGTTATTATAGAATAAATAGAATAGAATTTATTACTGTAAAAAGTGACCTAAGTCTAATTAAAAAGTCAAAAAAACTCGGGTCGTAGTGCGAAACCCTGTCGACAATATAGTGTATTTACTAATATAGACAGTGTGGCTTTATTATGTGATCGTAACTCTTTTGTTTTTGGACAAAATAAAAAATTTAACCCCTTAATACATCCCTTTAAATTATATTTTTTTCTTAATTTCAGTATTACTATCAATTTACCAAATTAAATTCACCCTTTACTAAGTAAACTGTTTAAATTTCGATCCTGTCGGGCCGAATTTAATAAAATTTTGGAAGCACATTTTTATCTTTATTAATGGGTTAAATTTCAATTTTGAAACGATTCGGATAATTTTTTCGTTTTTTTTTGGGTCCAAAAATATTTTTCAACCCCTAAAACCGATTTTCTCCCCCCCCACCTAGATCCGGGGCTGTGAACAATAAGATAAATTTTACTGTAAAAAATTTTCAATTTAATATGGTTTTAAACTAACAACATAGAAAATATAATTGCCGAGTTTCAGTTGATTAATTTATGAACCTTAAATCTGCCACGAAAAAAAATGTTTTTTATAGGCTTAAATATTAAAACTATAGTTAGTAGAAGTTTTGTTCCAAAATATGTATTGAAGGAGATTTATTTGGTTGAGGAACAATTGAAAATAAGCTTTACCAGTGTATCGATGAAAATATATTTTTCGAAACTTTGGCCACAAGCGATACACTGGTAAAGCTTATTTTCAATTGTTCCTCAACCAAATAAATCTCCTTCAATTAAAACTATAATTTAAGTTTATAGTACGTTTTTCTGACCACCGTATAAACAGGTAGATTAAGTGTTATGCGACAAAAACGTAAAAAAATGTAATTTTGCTTTGAATTAACTTTGGAAGTTACCTTACTTGACTCCAAAATCTAACCAGATCTAAGTCTCGATAAGCCCTTTCGAATGTCGCAAACCCGATCTCGATCGGTAGATCCGTTCTATAGATATCGTATGACACATACACACGGACTTCCATCTAAAAATAGTCAGAATAGCTTCCTAGGATCCCAAAACGTCGAGATCTGATGAAAACTCGACCGAAATCAATAACTTCCTTTTGTTTGGAAGCGGAAAGTTAACACTTTGACGGACAAACCGGCTTAGACCGTCATAAACAAAACTTCAAAACTTTGACACGACGGCTGAAGCCGTCGTATACTACGGAACATTTTATAGCCAGACGGGTGTAGCAGTCTATTTTCCAGTGTAGAATATATACCCTGTGTGCTCTGTGTCACCGTACAAATATCTACTAAGGCAATATTGTCACAACATAACAACTTTTAAAAGTAATTCAAACATATGAAAAAATTTAAAAACTGTAGTGTCAAAATTGGAACAAAACTGAATTTTTAAGTGTCCGTCAAAGTGTTAATAAATACTCGCAGAAAAGAAGCATAAACCAGAAAAACAAATTTCATTGATAATGATGATACCCTAATAGACCTTAGGCTAATAGCAAACCTACTGAGCATGATATATCGTCCAATTTACTAACCAATATGAGAACTAATTTCTATTTCTAACACACTAAACGTATTATTAACTTATTTAAATATATCATATCTGAACAACGGATTGAACAGCATCACAAAACATTTTTGATGACTAGACAGTTGATATATTACACTTCCGGCATTCTCCATAAACCAAAATAAGTGATATTATAAATTATAGACGCTCGACAACAGAGAACATAGGCCTCTGAATGAATTTAATAATTCCTTCATTCCGAGAAATGTAAATACTCTTTTAAAGGTTTGAAACCCGAAACTATATTTTCCCTTTGATGTGGTCATGAAACCTTTTGTGGGAATAAACCCATATGTAACATAGTAATTATTTAAAACAACAGTCTGTTTCTCGTGAACTAATAATATTGAGACAACAACCGAGATGTTTATAATAACAAACTATTATAAAACATTTCGTTTAAAATTATAAACTATAGTTAATCTTGAAGTAGTGTAAACTAGATATGCGTTCTTCTAAATCATTCCGAAATTTTGGAAAGTACTTAATCTATACTAATATATAAAGCTGAAGAGTTTGTTTGTTTGGTTGAACGCGCCTATCTCAAAAACTACTGGTTCGCTACGACCAATTGGAGCGGAACATCAATGAAAAATGTTGCAAGATGTATCTCAAAATTAGTTCGTCTGACAAATATTATCAGGTGAAATGCCTTAACTAAATATTGCAATATTAGCGCGTTACGTTCACAAGCCCGGATAGCTCAGTCGGTAGAACGTAAGACTCTTAATGCCAGGGTCTTGGGTTCAAGCCCCACGTCGGCGAATATATTTATATTTTTTTTATTTTCTACATTTCAATTTTTAAAATTTTATTACGACTAATTAAAATTAAATAAATGTAATTAATAGCTCATTTGAAAACTGTTACAACTATAGGTACCTATATAAAAATAATTTTCCTACAGTGTTTTCAATTAAATATTAATTATATAAAAAGAAATTTACTACTTAAAAATGTATAAATACTGCTTTTTAACGACAAAAACTTTTGAACGGTATCTCCGATCATTATGAAGTTTGGACACAACATTCATCTCGGCAAACTAAGATAAATGTGCGTACTCATGTCCCTTCCTTCTCCATTCGTTCTTTTGCATCCGGGTGAAACCGGGCGGGTCCGCTAGTTATATTATACGTCAAAAGTTAATATTTTTGAATTCGGAATGGTCCTGTCACCCAATTGGCGGAATTTTTTTAAATATTTAACTTTGATTTTAATTTAGTTGAACTGTAATATATGGCGGTTAGGCATATAAATTTAAAAAAGATATTTTGATATTGTAGAATCTTGACATGCTTGACTTTCTAAATAATTATGTTTGTTCAAAAATTATTTCATAATATTATATCATCAAAATGAGCATAAATCTTATTTCTTTCGTCTATATACGTGATGTTACATACTATTTAAAATAGTTATTTTATAAAAATAATAACAAAAATTCTTTACAAGGCTGTTTGAATTCAGTGGCGGGGTCAAAGCTAGCTCTTTTCTCATTTTCAATTTCTTAAGACACCAACAGCTAAAGTTATGTGGGCGTCGTATCAATTCATATTTATAATTTATTATTTTTAACCGACGAAAAACAAAAACGGAGGGGGTTCTCAAGTCGACGCGTATATTTTTTTCTTTTTTTTTATTATTTATGTATGACCACGCATAACTTTTTACAGAGTAGTCCGATTTTAAAAATTATTTTTTTGTTGGAAAGGGTATACCCCGAAGTTGGTCCCATATAAATTTGGTAAAAAAATTCCAGCCCTAAGGGTAGGAAAACGGGATGATTGATTGTTCACTCACTGATTGTAATGTATGACCACACATAACTTTTTACAGAGTAGTCCGATTTTGATAATTATTTTTTTATTGGATAGAGTATACCTCGAGGTTGGTCTCATAAAAATTTGGAAAAAAAATTCGTACCCTAAGGGTGGGAAAATAGGGGTGATTTATTGTTCACTTACAGTTTTTCATGCTGAGTTGTGTATTACAATAATTATAAATTATATAGCCACAAAAAATTATAAAATAAAAACTTTTTAACAAAAAAATTAAACCGCCGAAAAACTGAAAAGCAAAAAATAATAAATCTTTTTATATTACTAAATTCTATCTAAGTAGTTGAACGTATGTGACAGTCTAGTATATCTAAGTAATTTTGAATCAGCGTCAAACAATCAATGAACAAAGATCACTAAAAGAAATAACCAAATCAAATTAGCAATGATACGTGAAATCTCCAGCGATAAACATTAACATTCCAAACATGCGCTCTCCACACAACCACTCGCAGAGACGTGTGCCCTCAGTGTGTGCCCGTTCGGGTTGCTCTGTCGCTGACAATAACTTCGTGATTGTTGACGCCGACTCAAAATTACTTAGATATACTAGACTGTCACATACGTTCAACTACTTAGATAGAATTTAGTAATATAAAAAGATTTATTATTTTTTGCTTTTCAGTTTTTCGGCAGTTTAATTTTTTTGTTAAAAAGTTTTTTTTGATAATAAAGTAAAAATACAGTAAGTTGATCTTTCTATCGGGTTTGGGAATAGTAGAGCGTGTTGAAAGTATGTTATTGTTTCCATGACTCCTCTATTACAGGCACTCAGTTTTCAGATATTTTAATTTGAGAACAAAAAACGATTTAAATATTTCTTGTATCTCGTAGAATACACGAATTATTCATTGTTACCACTGTATATTTCGATTGTGATAATATTTTGGTTAGTGTGACTAATAAAACTCGCTATCGCTCGTGTAACATAATGTCTAAAAAAAAGAGAGTGTGCTTTAGACCACACGACTGAAGTAAATAATTTGTTATTATTCACCCGAAAATTTACAAAATATGAACTTTAAAATTAATTTACAATTTTATTCACTTTAAACGAAGAATATTTAATGTATTGAACAAAATATTACTTTTTTCTGTCACCCGATAGCGCCACTGGCAAGTAAAGTATGTGTCATTCTATTGTTAGTACTGCTTATATTTTCGGCCACCTGATGGCACCACTAGCCAGTGAAGTATTTGTCATCTTCTTTCTATCTTCACTAACTTATATCTCCCTCTCAACTTCCGTTCGCCTCGCCCGATCACAGATTCCGT
Source organism: Xanthostigma xanthostigma (assembly GCA_963575645.1). Classification (NCBI taxonomy): domain Eukaryota; kingdom Metazoa; phylum Arthropoda; class Insecta; order Raphidioptera; family Raphidiidae; genus Xanthostigma; species Xanthostigma xanthostigma. The sequence continues at coordinate 47,576,411 of OY754466.1, read as the reverse complement.
AAATCTCTCGTCACGTATTTATCAGCTTACTCCCCAAGTCAAGATACAACCTAGATAAATAAACTACAATTTCGAATCGGCTCTAAGATTAGAGTAGGCAAACAAACGAACAAATACCTAAACAAACTTTCCCTCTTGATAACATATTCTGGCATTAAATTTAGCTATGTACTGTGCATAATATGATCGCGTCTTATTTGTGACTTACAGGATTATTAATTAGACAAGTTTAATTCCAATTTCGCAATCATTAAAAGTTCTTGAAAACTCTATACCACAAAGTTATTGTAGAGATTTTAATTAATTATAAAACAAGCATACGAATCATTATCTGATGAACGATTAATATCGTTTTTACCTTTATTGGAATTAAAGTGACAGCGAATGAATGAATGTTTCAACTCTCGAACGAATTTGATTTCGATTATTAGTTTTGAGAGAGCTATACCTACATAACATAATTATCATAGTACAGACGCTAACAAAAGACGTAAGTACCTAATTGTATTCAAACTACGCTGCAGCTATTCGAGTGAAAAACCATTTCATTCGGTCTTATAGACAGATGAATCGATTCAACAATCGGCAAACCTGTATCACTTTCAGTTTCGGAGATATAGCGTTTATTTATATTAGTAGAGAAAAACTTAAAAACGCTATAACTTCTAAGCGACTAATGATACAGATGTGGAAGTGGTCGGAATCGATTCAGCGCGATTTTCTCTATAAGTTGTGAGTCGTATATAAACAATATCTCACGGGTTTCTTGTTTTTTTTTTTTAAACAGGAAAGTTTTTGGAAAATAATTTCGCTCTCTTTCGTTAGATATTTATCTTTGAGTGAGCGTATATTAACTGAATTTTCCTTTCAGGATTCCACCTTAGAAGACGACTTGACTTCTTTCACAGGCATGTCAGTCAAAGCTCCGTGACGTTTTTCAAGGTAAAATAAATTATGAATGTAACATTATTTATTTATAATGGTATAAGAATTTTCATTGTACTTTTTTAGCAAAAATCTTATCACTGTCAAATTTTAAGTCTTTTATTTGTAACACAACATTTCCAAAGGTGTCCAAGGCAGTTTCGATATGTTGTGGGGCTGTTACTGGATCAAAGCCAAGACCCTAGAGGAGATCCTCGCTTAGATTTCAGGGGGTAGCTTCAGAGACAAACATCATTCACTAAAAAAACAACAACGTTTTTTTTTAATATAAATAAATAATACCTACTTTTTCAAATATCACAGTTGAGGTCCAAATAAATTCTACGAAACGTATCTTAACTGATTTCAAAATCCAACTTGACTGAAATTTTCTCCAGCTAGGGAAGAACACCTTTGCACCACATTGTAGAAAACATATTCGTACGCTACTGGTATAGCATTCCCGTGTAATGAAGTAGTTGCATAGATATATCATATAATATATGTATGTTACTTTTATTATATCTGTTATGATCAAGTCATGCATATTTAATATTACAAATCTGCACCTTCACGTTTGTACATAAAATATTTGCAAATTTTATTTAAAAAATGTATCCCATAAGTTAACATACTATTATGAAATTAACAATTTTGTACATCATTAATTAACGGTTATGATAAACTATTACCGGGTTCAATACGAATTTCAAAATTTCTATTTTAGGAAATTTAAGAGATCTCTCATTATTATTTTACTCTATAATTATTTCGAGTTCAAACATTTCACTTGTTTGATTCGAACACAATAGTATGTTTACAAGTTCAAATTTCCAGGAAGGATCATTAGTATTAGTTTTACACACACACTGGGGTGAATACATAGAAACTTCGATGTTACTTCATCATTTGAATGAAACTTTACAGGCTGAAAATAATATGTAAACAAATAAGCTCAATATTTTATTGTGACGCAATATATACATGAGTTTTGTTGTTATGGTAGCTATGGAAACCATTAATACATTACACAAAATCGTTCACTTAACTATCTTTACATTATTTTTTGAAAGGATATATCTTTCTGAGTATGTATACGTGTTTGTGTGTGTTTACGTACGTAGGTATGTACGTGGCCATTTCTTTCTAAGACGAAATCTCGAGAGTAAAAAATGATATCGACTACGTTAGTGTACCAATCGACGTGTATTAACGTAAAAATGTGGTCTGAAAGCATCGATTTAGTAATTCTTTTTGTTTAGTAACAGTCTGGTGTTCGGGTTTCAGAAAATCGAATTCTTTTTTTATATGTTTCGTAAGTATATATATTGAGAAAATACTGTAAAAATTTTAGACCGAAATATTAAATATTTATAAAGCTATAGCATATAGTCGAGAGTTGCAACGGTCTTACGGTAAGACTCTTACCTGCTCTTACCTCTCAATTGTTATCAGTTATCACGTTACCCATTACTCTCGCAGAGTAGAGCAAAAAAATTAGAAGAAACTGAAGGTTTACTATATGCACCAGGCATAGCTGATTAGTGTAAATAGGTATACATTTTTATTTTTTTGTAAACTTTAAACGCGTTTTTTAAAGTGAAACTTTTATTCTATCGCCCCGAATTTTTCTGGCCGTCTGTTGCATGTCGCATTACAGGCGGCCGCGGAGTAGGGGTAAAGTGAAAGGCGCTCGGAGTAGGCGCTCGGTAGAGCAACCAAGGCCAATATGGCGGCTCCCATGGTTAGCATCAGCTGACCGTGTAGTATGTATAACACATAGTCAGTCTGTCATGCGGGCAAGTGCTGTACAGTGTTTACATGTTTTTATTCGTGTATTCATGTGAATATTGTTGTTTATAATTAATCGTGATGGATAAGTGTCTACAATCCAACGCCTACAATCCAATAAAAGTGTCACTTGCGTCGTGGTTTCTTAATTTCTCAAAACTACGTTTTTGCAAGCTGCGCGGGTGATTGAAACAATTGTATACAACCGATTGCTTTCATTTTTGCACAGGGTATTCTACACAACAATAGCTCCGTCCGGTACTAAAATTACTTAATTATAAAAATTATTTCTATTTTTTTAATCGATTTTCAACGACAAAATCACGATTTTATCATTGTTTTTTTTATCCGCCATTTTGTTATTTATTAATAAAAATGTTTATTTCTAGTATGGGATAGAGCTACAAGCCTACGAACCAATAATCAATTTAGTTTTTAGAATTCAGATGACTCCAAGTGACGTTATCATCCGCCTTACCCACCTACCACCAGTTTAGATTTAAAAAACAATTATAAAATTGGTGCAAAAACAGTTTTTGACGTGATAACGTCTTATAAATTGATGAAACACCAGCTGCACGCACGAAAAAGTGTAACGTTCCGTAACGTTCCTCCTGACCCTGTGCATGCAAGCGAGAGCGCAGTATAAGCGATAGAGAAGCACGATCGGCACAAGTTTGACAGCTACTAAAATTTAGGTTATGTATTATTAAATATGATATTCGAGCGGAATACGTTATCACGTAAAACTATCGTCCGTAAACCGACTTTACAGACATCCAATTTGTTTCTTAGTTTCTGATGTCAGTAAAAACATGTAACAAAATTGAAATTATTGTACATTAGTAAAATCTCGCGAATAAAAATTTGTAAGGGTGCCAAATGAAGCGTTTTTACGTCAATATCGTCCAAAAAAAATTTCATCAAAATCGGACCAGCCGCTTTTTTGTTACAAGATTGCTAAAGTGTATCTTAGTATTTTTTTAAGATTTCTTGGGTCATGTCTAATACCTCAAGAGTATAATAATATAATATATGACCCACCTTACGGCTTGAAAGTATTTGTTTCAGCGTAGGTATATTGTTTCATAATATTTGTAACCGAAATGTATTGTTTGCAACTTATATAATAATATTTTTGACAGATTGGCATGTGAATTAATTCGTTGTAAGGTATTAAAAACCCACGTCAATAAATATATTTGAACTTTAACCTCATTAAGAGGCAATTTAACAAAATATGTTTTGTCCGAAACGACTACTGAATTATTAGGATATGATATTTTAATTATCTAACTATATAGCAGTGTTTTTCAACCTTTTTCATGATGCGACCCCCCTGGTATGAAAAAATATTTCGCGACCCCCCGATCCTTCGCTTTTTTATCATGTATGTATGTGTATGTTACAGTGCTACAAATATTCATTCCATACGACGTTTTTATACGTCTCCATAATATTAGGATTCGGATATAAGTACATAAGTACATAGTACGTAAAACACATTATTTTACAATTATGTACATACATCGAATACGTATATCCTTTTGTTAAAATTCTCTTACTTAATAAATCAATCTTTTCAATCTTTACTGTTTTTTTACTAAAATTCTCTCGACCTCTGTCGACCCCCCTACAGAAGCTTCGCGACCCCCCAGGGGGTCGCGACCCACAGGTTGAAAAACACTGCTATAGAGTATGGAATGTAAAACTAATTAACTTTAAAAAAACAGTTAAGTAAAATTAAGTTGTTTTAACAGTCTAATTAGTAATTGCAGATTTTATGACGTGTTTAATTTTGATATATAATTTCCGTTTTTATACATTTTCAAAATCTGTGTCTTTCCTTAATTTATGCAATCTCAATACGTACTTCCACTTTTTATAGGTCATGCAAATTTTGCAGTTCTTTTATTGCGTATTAAAAATAATAAACCGTAAAACATAGTGTTGTAATTTTCAAACGGCCAACTTTTCAGTTGTATAAGTAACTACAAAACATTCTTATGAACAAGCAGCCCCTTAAATTTTTCTTTCAATCTTTCCCAGTGGTAACTGTAGTGTGATTTTTGGTCCTTCATTTGGCGGTTACTAGAGCTCCTTAGCTTTAAAAATAGCGTCGGAAGATCTGTGATCACTTCAATAAATAAAATTATTGACCAATTTTTCAGACAATATATTAACAAAAAATATAATTAAATACAATAACGTTTCGATCCGGATTTGGACCTTCTTCAGAACTGATCTAAAAAATATAAAAAATAATTAATATTTAATTCTAATTCGCTTTATATAAAATTCTTTCAAAATTATTAAGTAAATAATATTTTGATACTACTTAATAATTTTGAAAGAATTTTATATAAAGCGAATTAGAATTAAATATTAATTATTTTTTATATTTTTTAGATCAGTTCTGAAGAAGGTTCAAATCCGGATCGAAACGTTAATGTATTAGTTATATTTTTTGTTAATATATTGTCTGAAAAATTGGTCGATAATTTTATTTATTGAAGAGTTCTAATCAGACGTTAATCAAAAATTTGAAGATCTGTGATCATTTTAGGCGAATGGAAAAGATTTGAGATGAAGAATACAAGAGTTACTTGTAGGTGGCGTATGTACTCTTAGGTAATTATTTAAAATAAGTAAAAGATACGCGGCATTTCAATCATTAAAATAAGATTATTCCAAGCAGTTTGTTATAAATATTTAAGAGCAAAATGGAGAGAGAAACTAAACAACTTTCAATTCTTTTTAAATTATTTATCTGTTTTTAATCGAAAAAATTGAACTTACAATGAAAGTAGGAAGATAGTATAATTGACATAAACAATATATGTTTTGAAATTAAAATGATAAAAGAATAAAAATATTTATATTTGCATATCAAATGCACTTATGAATTCAAATGTGCATTGAATTTTAATATCATAAGGAAAGCTCATTATAATTATATTATTAAACTGTCAAAGTGGAGACTTTATCGGATGCTGCCTAGTTTCAAGAAAATGTCATCAGTAATTCTAAAATTCTCTCTACTAATAGTAATTTATGCTGTTATAAACAAAGTTAGCGTAACAAATGAATCAATACTAATTATAGAAAAAAAACTTGGATCGCAGTGTCATGCCCTGCCGACTATAAAAATATGTACCTACTTGCTAATACAGGTCGTGTGGATTTATTCTGTGAAAGTTTTAGGAAGATGATGGGATGATTCCATATATATTCTTCTCAAGTCGATTAAGTAGTTGAAAAAAATGGAACCGCCTTCAACAAAGGAAAATAAGTAAATTTTGAAGTCTGCGACATTTTAATAAAAGTACCTAATTAAAAGTTTTAGTGGGTAATTAAATTTTGTTAATTTTTCATTTTTTAGAGGATTTTTTGAAGGAGTTTAATTTTTTATAAAAACTTTTTGTATTGGTAGAGGATCAAGTCACGAAATAAGGTTGACTGTGGTCATACGGAAGGAGCCTAATTAACCTTCTTAAACAGGGCCCGATCTAGGGGGGGACAAACCGGGCAATTGCCCGGGGCGGCAAAATTGAAGGCGGCGCGGCGTCGGCGGCGAAAATTTGAAAGATGGATAAACAAAAAAAAATCACCATCTATGGAACAACGCATGGGTAAAAGGCGGCAAATATTATTTTGCCCCGAGCGGCGAAATTGCTTGATCGGGCCCTGTTCTTAGATTTTGGTAAGAGAAATCTCGGTAAACAATTAAGCACGACATTACTTCAGAGAAATGATTTTTAATTTCAAGATTTTTTTGTGATAGAAAATTCTTTAAACGGTTTTAATTTGTTTATTTTACTCTAATAATAATCAAATTAGAAAATAATGCACGTATTTTGACATTTTGATTAAGACATTTTGATTGCAAGTTTAAAAAATTTTCTTCCGTGTTTAGACTAAAAATTTGATCTTTCATGGCACATTAGGATAAGCGCGCATTATTTACTAACGTTCATAATATTCAATATTACTTAACCATTAACTGTAATGTTTATTTTATCTATACCGCGTGTCTAGTAAGTATTTAATTACACTATTAACTTCCCAGTACATTGGAAAGCTATTGTAATGGGTACAAAAATCAAAACATTTTTTTTTTATTTTAAAAAATTGTTGTTTCAAGGTTACTACACTATTTTTGAAAATATGTCTACATGTGTGTGTACGTACATACGTTGTAAGTAGTGATGTGCCGGATATCCGTATCCGTATCCGCGGATATCCGAGGGAGAAGAAAGATCCGTATCCGTATCCGTTAGTTTTTGACGGATCTTTTACCTTCTTAATTTTCAATTCATATATGAAATTTTATATATATATAGGTGATTAGGTTAAATTGAAAAACTGTTAAATTCCATTCAGATTACTTTTTATTTTTTTAAATCGTATTTGGCACCTTTATATTGCAAACATTTATCGTAGTGAGTACCATATCAATAGTACATAACTCAAAGGTACTAAAAAACTATCTTTATAATGAGATATTACACATCGATCTTTGGAAAGAGACAATCTGTTATGAGAGTTAACTCTTAAAAAGGTCAATATCTTTTTCTCATAACAGATAGTCTCTTTCCAAAGGTCGATGTGTAATATTTACCGCCGCGTACTCTAAGAAAGTTAAGATCCGTATCCGTATCCGCGGGTCTTGAAACCAAATATCCGTATTCAGATCCGTATCCGCGGATATACATTTTTAACGATCCGGCACATCACTAGTTGTAAGTACGTGATCATTTCTTTCTAAGACAAAATCTCAAGAATAAAATAATATAGTGACTTAGCTTGGGTGCCAATCACAGCTTATTAGCGTTAGTATTTAAATAAAAAGACAGTAAAAAAGAGTACCTATTTTAGGATTTTTTGAAAAATATCTCTCGGCTCTAATTTGTTAAATACCTTCATATTTGGTCGTGTGGATCTCCAGGGTAGCACTTGAGTCCCCGTAAACGACCCACTCCACGACTTGTTTGTAAAAAGTTAAATAAAAATTAGTGCTTAAAATACTAGACATGAGTAGAATGTGAGGCAAAAAGTACAGTATATTTCAAGAGCAGGATGCGATTTTTACTCGTGTAGTTTTTCCACTCGCCGGTTCTCGTGTAACATGACGTCACTGGTCATTACGTTCTTGATACGCATTCTACTGATACCAGCTATCAGTTAGACCAGTCCCGTTGAACTGCTTAAGGGTTAAATGTAAGTAATCATTTATATTAATTTTGTGACGCGTAATCTTGTCATAATATCGCAAGGAATTCATTAAAAAAGTGTATGATAAAAAATTTAAACGCAGTGCGAAATTCAGTTTATTACTCTGTAGGTATATAATGGGGTCAAAATCATTAACTATACTTACACTTTTTTCCGATTGTAAAATATTATTATATTAAAAGTGATGTAAAAATGAAAAATGAATTATAGTCACACTTGAAGGTATTGTCGCTAAAAAATGTCAAATTAAGAGATTATTAAAGTAAATTCTAATATCATAGTAATCTAAAAGAATTTAGTATCTGTTTAAAAAGGTATTTGATAAATGACTATTATTTTAAAACGTGTACTTATCTACAATAAAAACTTCTTAAATACTTTAACATTGACTCGTCTTAAAAATACAGTGTGCCCATGATTTGTGCATCATTTTTTATTGTTAGTCATATACTTTTATTCTATACTGAGCATAGGAATAAAATCGCAATCGAACTATTAGGGCGCAAACATATTACAGTTCTGTCTTTTTTTACTTCGTAAGTACTGGCGTATCCAGGAGGGCAAAACTAGCACGGGGGACCCGGCTTAAGAAATTTCTAATTTGCCCCCTCCTGGACCAAAAGCTGGGTACGCCCATGTTAACGTCATAGAAAAAGACAAAGTTTTTGAAACAGAGATACTTTATTCAGATTGAATGCAAGCACATCAACCAATCCTATCATCGGAGAACTCAGGGAATTATACATCGAAGTAAGAGACGCAGATATATTTTCGATACGCTTTGTTGCGTTCACTCACCGCATATTGAGTAGATAGGCAATGATTCATATTGTTAATTAATGGATATATGATGTTAGTATAAGTACAAAAGAAATTTTATATATGGAAAAAAAACACAAATTTGGCTTGTAAGATTTTTTTTGCACTATCTTCTATCTATATATATAAAATTCTGAGTAGGTCACTATTCCCTAGTCTATTATTTTGAAGTACGTTATAGAAGTGAAAAGGAGGAAATATTGTTTGAAAATCTTCGTTTTATGTTAAAAGAAACATAAAATAAAGGTTTTAATGGTCTCCGTACGAGCATTATAAGACTTTGTACGTATACTTACCTTGTCATAGATGGCCAATGGGAATATTGCCAAAAATGAAATGAAATTGCCGCCCTACTTTTTAAATTGCTACAATAGTTTCAAGTGGAATATAATAAATAAATTTTAACTGTAAAATGCATTTTCAATAGGTTCAAGTTACCACACATATAATAATAAAATATTCACCTAAATTGGCATAGATTCAGTAAATATATTTTACCAGAGAAATAAATGTCAGTATCAATCGCTAAGCCTATAAACGTCTTCTTCGTACCTATGTGAAGAGTTTTATTAACGTTGCAAAAATTGGCAGAATTTCAACTTTAAAATTATCTCATAACTCAAAAACATATACTTACGATATAGTTATATTTGGGAATAGTTGAATAATTTTAATAATCGTAAGATTGTTAATCGAATGGTTTTGATAATCAAATGATTCATAAGCAACAAAAAAGCGAGTGTGCTTTAGACCACACGACTGAAGTAAAACTTCTTCCTGCCATTATTATTTTAAATATATTTATTAAGAATAATGCGTAAATACCTCAAATTTGCTCATGTTAAATTTATAAACGAAAAATAATATGCAGTCGGTTCGTCTCAAAGTTTATCGAACACAATATAACCTCACTCTGTAGCACATATCTACAAAATATAATTTTTGATTAATTAATAAGTAAAATATGTATATATATTTATTAGCATAATTTATAATACATTTAAAAGGATTTTTTAACTAACCTACATTATTTCCCGTTACAAAATGCAGCAAAATTTAATGAAATATATTTTGATACAAAAAAACAGTTGTTTTCATTTTAAACGTCAAATAGTTGTATTAATGCTGTCTTTGTCGCACTCACTAACTTATATCTCCCTCTCAACTCCAATGATGCACTTCCGTAAACGATTTCGTCAGGCATTAACCAGCTTACTTCCCAAGTTTAGCGTGCCTAAAGAAGTTTTACTACAAAAAACCGTTAACAAGCGAAGAACTTCGATACTTCAAAACGTTCAGATTCGGATATTGTTGATAGCTGACCAAGGAGCGTGTAACAGCAAAACATTGTTCTTAAAACATTTCAACGAGTCAAATATTTTGGGAGGACGTCAGTAAAGGTTTTTATGCATCAAAATGTAAATTTGAGTTAAAATTCAATATATATGTTCTTTTTACAATTCTAAAACCCGCGTAAAACACCTATTTGTATCAGAATCGTGGATCAAAGTAAGGAAATACATAATTAAATAAATAAAAGCATCTAATACGGCTTTCACGCAGTGCATTATACCTAGGCGATATATTGTACAACGATCTAGAAGGCCCTGACACTGCACCATATAAAGTGGTTATTGATGATACAAGAATTTCCATTGAATTTGTAACACACTTGAGACGAGTTTCTGTGGAACTGTTACCCGCATGGTAAACTAACAAAGATACCAAAATCATAGGTTTGCGAAATACTATATAAAAGTATAAAAAAGGCCAATTTATCAACTCCGTTTGTATACAGAGACTTCCGCACTTACGAGTTTCTGGAGCGCTTATCTCAAATTCCAAAGAGGATATTGATGACATTTTAGAACTAAAATCATAACTTTTCAGTCGTAAAGTCTATTCTAAATATTAGTGAAATCGGATGAGTAGTTTTGGAGATTACATCCTACATCCAAACTTTGTAATATCAGTATAGATTAAACTACAATAGCTCTGTTCCAAGCTGTCTGAGAACGGTAACAGAACCGTCCAAGTCTTGCGTAGTAACTCAAAAACCTATACAAATAGTTTCGTTTTAGTTATTGCGCAAGACGGTGACAGCTTGGAACAGAGCTAATGTGTATAATTTCGTTCTAACCGTTAAATAGTAATATCCATAATGGATAATAAAGTGGTTTCACTGTACTGAAAACTTGATGCGGTAGGCCTTTTTTATTGAATCATTATTAATGCTATATCCGCATATTGATGTAAAATGGATTTACGATAAATTGTATTTTTAAAAATGTAGCTTTCTACTACCTTTTATTTATAAACAAAAAGAAGCGTGGTTGCGCAGTTGTTTCAAAGAATAAACAGTTGAGTAAGCGACTTTTAAAAGGTGTCTAAAACAGAAAAATAATGCATGTATTTTTAACAAGGGGTAATTATTTACGCTAAGTTTAAGCTTGATATTTAGAATTTGTGTTGAGTGCATTTAAAATCATATTCATATATCATGCCATATAATTAAACTCTCCTTGTAATTTAAATTTAAATACAGGGAAATATATTTTAATTTCAAAATAAGATCGCTGAAAAAAATTTACTCTGAGGAAATCGAACTTACATCAAACATATCAAGTGAGAACAATTGAATGTGTCCAAAGGTCTTTATTTGTAAACGTGGCGTGTATGCCATTATCTAGACTAATATATAAAGCTGAAGAGTTTGTTTGTTTGTTTGGTAGAACGCGCTAATCTCAGGAACTACTGGTTCCAATTGAATTTTTTTTTTGTTCGATAGCCCATTTATCGAGGAAGGCTATAGGCTATATAATATCACGCTACGACATAGGAGCGGAGCATCAATGAAAAATGTTACAAAATGTAACTCAAAATTTGTCCGTCCGACAAAAACTTTTGAACGGTAACTCCGATCGTCATGAAATTTGGACACAACATTCATCTCGGTAAACAAAGATAAATGTGCGTACTCATGTGCCTCTCCTCCCCGTTCGTTCTTTTGCACCCAGGTGAAACCGGGCGGGACCGCTGGTATTAAATAAATCACAAGAAATAAAAATAAATAAACCTTCTTCCTTTGGCAAGATTTAATATAAAATAAAATAGATTCTTGGCTACATGTATAACATGTTACGACAAACTGTCAACATCAGGCCATTAGAAATTATCAAATAACAAGTGTCATCGTAATAGAAATATTTATTTGATAATTTCTAATGGCCTGATGATGGCAATTTGTCTAAACATGTACATGTAGCCAAGAAACTATTTTATTTTATATTAAATCTTGTCAAAGGAAGAAGGTTTATTTATTTTTATTTCTATATATTAATGTGCAAGAAGTGAAGGAGTATAATCTATTATTATAAATCACAAGAAGTTATTATGGACGCTGGTAACCTTAGATGTTGAGCGTCTGTAATCTACAATCTCTCTCTCTCTCTCTCTCTCTCACCATCACTGATGGGACTTGCGCTGGCTATATGAATATGAAAGACTCATGAGCGAGAGGTCTGCACAAGATGTATTTCAAAATTAGAATTTAGAACCGCGGCTTTGTTTCTTGCTTGCTCGTCTGCTCGTTCTCAGCAAGAACCAATGAGGAAACAGAGTCATGTCGCGTGGGCGACATGGACAAACGCCCACAAACAAGCACTGCTGTCTACTCCATAGTGTTCTGATCAGAGACAATAAACGTCCACTTTTGCTAACATTTGATTTTTCACTGCGCGCAGACCAAACCCATCTACAAAGCAAGCTTCAATACATGCATCGTGTGAAACGAACATATAAAAAGCCATCACCAAATCCGCAGCGCCACAGCCCGCTTGAAATCTAGCGAGGAATCTAGCGGGGAAGCCAGCCTCGTGTGCAGCAATTTTAGAGTTTGAAAAGAATTTGAGAGTTGAACATGAATTGTTTAAGAGATGCCTTTGTATCGTTTCTACATAAAGTCGTACGACCTTTGACACGTCTCTTCACTACAAAAGCACGCGAACGGTATCATCGCAGAGTCTTGGTGCAGTTGCATCTCATCAATATATATTTACGTCATTTGAACAGAACCGTACTCACAATTATTTAAATGAATAGACCTCGTACAAGATGTGGCAAGCAATACCTATAGATGTTACCAAAAATCATATTATTATTATTATTTTGATAAAGCTTTCAATGCCAAATTTACTTTCAAAATACTTTTAGTGACTGTGTCATTCTAGCCAAGCCATTTGTAAAATGATCTGATTTCCCAACGGAGCGAACAAAATCAACATTTTTGCAACACATTCCAATCTCGTAAAAAAGTAGCAAATCATTTACCAATTACCATGTGTAAAATAAAAGCATCAATAAAATCTATATTCACCACCTCTGTAATGCTTATTTTTTTTTATTTGTTACTACCAACTATTACCGCGATTTAACTAATTCTTCTGCACTAGTGTTGCAGTCGTGTTTTTTCGATATCCGATCGGATTCACTCGTAAAGAAGATTCCCTTGGAAAAACGAGATGACCCTGTTCATATCCAGTGCCGGATTAATCTATAAGCAAATTAAGCAATTGCTTCGGGAATCTCGTCTCAGGGGGCACCAAGAAGCACCCCTCAGAAATGAAAAGTACCTCACTAAGCCGTGTCAACAATTTTTTTTTCTTTTTGTCATGTTCTCAAAAATGTTATTTACTGATATAAAACTGTCTTTAGAAGTTTAAAAGTTAAAAATAAATAATAATTTATTTTTGAAAATGAAAAACATTTTTTCAGTTAGTTTAATATTTCTAATTTTAAAGTTTTTAAACTTTTTTTCTATTAATTGTATATAAAAATGTCTAAGGTCCGATTTAGACAGCCAAATTTTCAATGGGAGCATTGATTGTAAAATTCAATTTTTTTCTTAAAAATCTATACTTTTTAACTTTTTTCTATCAATTTGAATTTTTTATAAACTGAACATATTAGAGATGGGGCCCATAAGCAAGAAATGCTTAGGGCATCAAGGAGTCTTAGTCCGGCACTGTTTATAGCTCTGTAAACAATTGTAGAATGCATCGATACAGGAACTAGGAAGAAAAGAAGAACCAATAAACTTTATAGTTGCATGTTGTACACGGAGTTGCATTTGATTATTGATTCCCTAATTCAGTATCTGATTAAAAGTTCTCATTTGCATAATGAAGCGGTGCTTCTGAATGTCTTTTATCACAGGATATAATTAATGTTTTATAGCTAAAAAAACGATGTAATCAATTTATTCGACGTAAGTATATGCTATGTTATTATTTATGTTATGTACCTTCGTGTGCTATTAGAATTGAGTCAAGACGGGTCTAGGAATGCCTAGATAGCGTTTGTAAAACCTGTTTATACAACAAAACGATCCTAATGTGGATCTCTGGGCTTCGAAATGGCACACTCTCTCGCTAAAGGAAGACCCAAAACATTTATAGGCTTCGAACGTTTCTGTGAACTGAGAAAAATGAATATTTAGAATTAAATACACGGCTTTTTTAAAGCAATGAGTTTAATTTATCAATCTGATACATACTTGACTTTAAGAGAAACAACAATTTCATTCAATTTAAAATTTCTAAGCTGTTGAAGCAAATAAGTTACTTTTTGTATTGAAATATGAACAGCTTTCGGATTAACACAAACATATGTATTTAAATTAAATAAAACATTTCTTTGCCACTCCGTGAATAGCAAATATATTTGAATCAAAGAAAATTTCTTTGAATCAAATAAATATTTTTCTGAGTGTGGTTATTCTAAAAGTCATGTCAAAATAGAGGTACGCAAATATGGGAGGATGAAAATGAAAAACATCCATTACAAGACTCCGGCATAAAAAAGGTTTATATGGTATTTAATTAAAAGGACCAAAGGTAGATTGTAGATTATAGACGCTCGCAACAGCCCAGATCATCAGCATACAAACCAACTTTTACGAGTACCGGTTCCTGGGAGAGCTAATTCCCAAAAAAAATTGGAATGCGAACTACATTCGAATGTTGCCACTGAGGGGAATAGGATTTAAGAATTCCTTGTTCTCAGTATAAAGCAGAACTGAGAATACTGATCAGACTTTTCACTAACCACTGCAGACTTCTAAAGTAACATAGCTCTCAAAAATGGCTCAAGATGATGTCGTTTCTGCAAGGAAACAAAAGAAACTGCTGAACATATACTGGGTAAATATGAACTTTAATCAAAACGAAAGATCTTAAGTCCTTGTTTCTAAAGTGAATTAAAAATGAGATGTTTACCTTTAAAGGAATGTCGATGAAGTTTTGAAATATAACTCGAAATTTCGATTAAAAACATCGATGAGTTTTTAAATTAACAGTTTTTAGATTAAAGTTATCCTTGTATTAATGACCTTTGTAAATTCGATTAATCTTCTAATCGATAATTTTGATTAATGTACGTTCATAACCAATGACGACTCTCGTATAGCCAGGGTTGTCAATTGTTACTCATTCCGGAACAGTCCCAATTTTGAGAGGATTTTCACAAGTTTTTTTTTTTTAATAAAACCAATTTATATCACAGGGTTTTATTGTACAATCGATGATGAGTTAAAAGCTAGAAACTAATTGTGAGTCACAATCTGGGGCTTTGATCAGATTCTCTGACAAAAGTAAGTTTTCTACTAGACGCGCCCCACGATTTTATTTTAGTATTCTTCTTCTTTAGATTTCTGATTCTTTCAATTATTGCAAGGCTATTGTCATCGGAACTACATATGCGTGTAAACTTTAGTCCAAATCGGCAAACGGATAGTGGGTAAAAATTCAAAAGTGCGATTTGCACCCGGAGGAAACCGGTCCGGTCAGTTAGTTACCATAATGTTATGTTGTCATCGGAACTACACGTGTGTGCCAAATTTCAACTCAATCGGATGACGGGAAGTAGATGAAAAATCGGTCGCAAGATTTGAAACAAAAATTCGTAACTGGAATTAAATAAATCTATATGTACCTACTAATATATATAAAGTTGAAGAGTTTGTTTATAATAAGTTTTACATATAATATGGTACAGTTGTCCGGTGTCTGTACTTATATATAATAACGTATTACATAATCCACATACTGTGAGAGTTGTTTTTTGTAATGAATTATACAGACGTTGGCTCAATTAATTCAAATAAATAAAATCATAACTTAGTCTGTAATTGAACAGTTTTAAAGATTCCTAGAACGAAATTTCCGTTTTCATCACTTTTTTCTGTTAAAATTTTTTTGTACCTATCTTCTATCTATACTAATATACAAAGCTGAAGAGTTTATTTGTTTGGTTGAACGCGCTAATCTCAGGAACTACTGGTTCGAATTGAATTTTTTTTTGTTGGATAGTCCATTTATCGAGGAAGACTATAGGCTATATAATATCACGCTACTACCAATAGGAGTGGAGCATCAATGAAAATTGTAACTGAAAATTTGTCCGTCCGACAAAAACTTTTGAACGGTAACTCCGATCATCATGAAATTTGGACACAACATTCATCTCGGTAAACTAAAATGAACGAGCGTGTTCCTCCCCCTCATTTTTGCACCCAGGTGAAGCCGGGCGGGAAATATTAAATAAAAGCGTTAAAAAAATGACATCCCTACCTATAACATTTAAAGCTCTATGATCTAATATCATAACAAAATATTCGTACACAAACTTTCAACTACCAATCATCAGTCAACAAAACACATAATGCACGGCGTGTGCTTTTACAACTACTTATTATGTATTACTTGATTCCTTGTATGGGTTATCTGTGTAATTATTTTGTTACATCTGAATCAGTAATAAGTGTTATTGATAATGTGTACCATACTGTTTATTGACATGCCCTACGTGTTCCGTATGAAACTGATCTTCACAAAAGAAACGGATTCTCTATTATACGCCATGGACATGAAATTATCCATGTTACGTAACAATATACAGTGTAAAGCACTCGATATAACGACAAACTCCTTAAAACGTCTAAATTACTTAACTCTAGTTGATTTACCTTGTTAAATGATACTCTAAATAATGACACACTCACTTCAAATAACGACAACTATAGGTCATCATTAAGCAATAAACAGTACTTGTTTGTTATTTTGTTGCTTTGTTGTCGGCATCATGCGTACTGAAGATTCTAAGAAATTTGTTCGTTTGCTTGTTGGAATTATCTTCCATATGTTTAGCTCTGCTGATTGTCAATAAGTTATCACTTATCATATTCTTGGTTGCTCACAAACTTGCAAACTGTGAACATGACGGGGAAAAGAAAATCTTTGTGTATTGACGAAAAAGTTTTATTGACACGCGCAATAGAGGCGGAAGAAAAGATAAATAATGTTCGAAGAAGCTTTATCTAATCTTAATATTTAATAATTGTAATAGAAAGCTGAAAAATATATCCTTCAATAGTTGATATCAGTGATAAAAATTCCATAAAGCGTTAATGATAACTTATCATGATAAAGATAGAATCAAATTTCAGTGTTTCATGTTTATAAAAAATCTAATTTTTGAACCTTGTCCGATTTCGGACATTGCCCGATGTGGCTCGGGCATTGTCGACATTGACCGGTCAATGTCGACATTACCCGGGCATTGTCGACATTGCCCGGATTCCGGACATTGACCATAATATATACACGTATTTAGCATCGTTTTTTGTACAGTTTTCATTTCGAAACAACGTTTTTCTATGCATTTTGATCAAAATTTAGCTTGTAAAACGATCTTTTTCTGTGTAGAGCAATCATTTGTTTTTTTGTGAGTACAATCTAATGTTCCAAAATCCAGAATATTAGATTGTTCTAGAATCTAGAACATTAGATTGTTCTAGAATCTAGAACATTATATTGTTCTAGAATCTAAAACATTAGATTGTTCTAAAATCTAGAACATTAGATTGTTCTAGAATCATGAACATTAGATTGTTCTAGAATCTAGAACATTAGATTGTTCTAGAATCTAGAACATTAGATTGTTCTAGAATCTAGAACATTAGATTGTTCTAGAATCTAGAACATTAGATTGTTCTAGAATCTAGATGACAAGGAGTTTGAATACGATATTAGACTGATGTATGAAAAAATCAAAAACATACAGCATGTAATAAGCTGTGTTAATGAATAAATTATAATCATAATATTCATCGGTGTTATAGAACGGTTCAAAGGTGTTAATATTTCTTCCTGTATATATAAATATATCTTGCATGCATTCTTTTTACGCAATGCAATCTCTTATTTAAATATTTCTAACTCTAATAATAATAACTTCACGAACAAACGTTTTAGTACAAAAGAACTCTCTAAACATCTGACTAAATTATGAATAGGTGACTTTGACATTCGGTTAACTATATTAATCTTCCGGTAATTATGAAATTAATGCACGCATTACAAACTTATTTACTATTACTGAATGGAATCTTCATTACAAACGTATTGCGCAAAAAGTATTTTTTTTTTCGTATTCAAAATAAAAGATTAGATAAACAGAAAATTACAAAATAAATTGGGTAATTTATTTCTGTGATCTATGAAACAGCGTATGTTGAATTTGTAGAAAAATAAATTGTTTGCAATTCAATATTTTCTGGGAGTTAGGGCTCCCAGGAACCCATTGGTTTGTGTACGCTGGCTTTCAGATTTTCTGATACACACATAGACGCTGATGATCTCAGCTGTTGAGCGTCTATAATCTCTCTCTCTGTCTCTCTCTCTCTCAAAATTTACTTTTGGTATTAGGGCCAGCGCATATTTGCTACTTTATATGTAACGAAAACGCACGATTACACGTTCGATTTAGCGATCGATGCGTTTATTTACCATTCGAAGAGTGTTTTAAAAATCGTTTGTAGATCGTGTGCGGTCTTGCGTTGTTGGTAGCTGAATCTGACGATCTACAAACGATGCAATCGCAAATTCGTGATACAAAACGTATATGTGTGCACTAATCCTTAACCATATACTGGGTGTCCCATTTTAAACGGGCCGTCTTTGTATCTCAGAATTTTGCAGGCGTGGGAGCAAATGTTCTGGATAAAAGTTGCTAATTTTAATTTGGTCAAATTAAAGGACATTAAATTATCTAAAAGAGTTGTATAGTGAAGTTATTAAAAAAAAATTATTGAAGCCCTTTTTCAAAACGGGCATAAATTTGGAAATTGTTTTTTCAGTGGTTTTTCAAAATTACTCCGGAACAGTGCATGGTAAAAAATGTGCATGGCCCAGATCTGAAAACTAGACACTTGAAGCTGCAATTTGCTTTTTTTTTGTTGTACCACCGTTTTCTTCCGAGTTACAGCTTGTTGAAAATCACCTAAAAATTTGGACTGTTTTTAATGCCCCTTAATTTTTGTGACTAATGTATAAAAGGGCAATGTAATTGCCGAAACGCAACATATTACATGTGGCGTCACAGTCGAGATAGCGAACACAAAGTTTTTTTTTAATGGAAACCTACGTTTTTTTATTGGTTCATTAGAAAAAGGAGAGGAAATGCTATCAAAAACGTCCGGATTATTTTTTGTTCCAGCCCATTTTTGTTCAATATTAGTCATTTTTTTTAACCCAGTGTACTGAGAAGTTAAAAATAAATTCGAGAAAGACGATTATGCCCCCGCCCTTATATTACAAGCTTCTCAACAATAAACTCATTTGTTTTATGAGCTGCAGTGCTGCATCCATGAGTTTTCTGCTGAGCTAACTCCTAAGAATGAAACTGCATTTGGCTAGAGACACGAATAATTTTCTGAAGGCATTTTAATATACGTAGTGTTCCAAAAGCAAAAAAAAGAAACAAGAAAACTAGTGTATCGACGTTTCGCAATTCCAATCACGCTCTATTGCCCGCTAGCAGCGCTAGTAGTCCTCATGGAAATAAATGTCGATAATAAATGAAATTATCTACCAATTTTTGAGACAAATATATTAACAAAAACTAATAATTAATACATTAACGTTTCGGTCCGGATTTGGAGCTTTTTTAAGAATTGATCCAAAAAATAAAAAAATTAATTAAGAATTAGTTTCTAATTGGTTTTTGAACAAAATTCGCTTTAAGTTTCAAAAACCAAATAGAAACTAATTATTAATTAATTTTTATAGTTTTTAGATCAGTTCTGAAGAAGATCCAAATCCGAACCGAAACGTTAATGTATTAATTATTATTCTTTTTTGTTAATATATTTGTCTGAAAAATTGGTCGATAACTTAAAATTTATTTTTTGTAGGATTCTAATCAGACGTTAAGATTTAAATGTCGATAATATATTTTCTTTTATATTTTTTCTAATAATAATTATACTCAATATGTTTTTTTCAGTGCACTCCTTAACTAGGTATAAAGTGTCGATAATTAAAAGTTTTGTTTAATTATTATTACAGTTATTTGAAAAATGCCCATTTGACACAAGTTATGAAACATTGCGAACTCTAGACGGTGTTGCCGTCACGCACCCAGCGAATAGTCGTATTAGGTAGGTACTATGATGCAAGTGTATTTTTAATGACAATAATAAAAAAAAAAACAATATAATAGGCATTTTTAATAATATATACCCTATATTATATAACTAGATTTTTTAACATATTTCAATATAAATTATCATTTGTAGCCATTATGAACGCACTTAAAGTATTTTTGTTAATCGTTATTGATAACAAAAAAATGTGTCACGACACTCGGAGGAAGTGCAGCTTCTAATGCAATACGTAAATAATAATGCGTTTGACAGTCAGTTTCTCGACTTCATGTCATAACAGACGCCATTCGCACCATTACTACTTTCCATCTATCACACTTCCCGTTATTTTCTACTTCAACTAATTAATAGCAATGGGCGAATGAAGGAATTTTAGGACACTAGGATAAGGCAGGCAAATTTTGAGCATAGGAGATTGACAGGTAATCGGCCATGGCCTTGAATAAGGAAATCTCTATTTTATCTGGTATTATTGAGGGAAACCTTGGAAAACCTCAATATGAGGGTCGGTACAGTAATTACCATTTCTCGACGAAAGACAGCAGGAAAAAGTCTATGCCACATCTGCCCCCGCCGGGATTCGAACCCGGTACCTTCCGAATGCGAGTCTAGTGCCCGCACCACTACGCCACCCCACTCGATTGTAATACTTAAATTTTACCAAGTAGAATTTAGTTTACTTATTAAAACGCCAGTTTGTAAGTCACCAAAGTTGCATAATACGCGCCACGGATCTAAAAGGTTCGGAAGTTAGTCACAAACAGCGTCGCAAAGGCACATTTTAGAGCCGTTGAGACTCCCACCACCTCCCAGCTACCTGCAAGCGGAACGTGCGCTCGTCGGTGATTGGCTGTGATCGCTCGTTGCCTTTGTCACTTGTCGCTTTCCTGCTTTAAAGTACAGTCGAGTACGCTATTATCAAGTTGTTATTGTTATTTTAGTTTTGTTGAGTTGCGAGTTTGTAGTTTTTCAACAGACTGTACAAGCGCAAGCCCGCATTCGCATCTAGCTTCCGAGCCTTTTAGATTCGTGGCGCGTATTAGACAACGCGGTTGGCGACAGCCGAATTATGTAAGCACCGTCCGACAAGCAGTGAACAGTCAGCTATCTGGAACGCAAGCTTGTAAATGGTCCGGCAAACAGCGATATTATATTCTTTAGACTGCACACTACATGGAGTGAAACTTTGTTACGAAAAATTTCCATCTGAATTGTTATAAATTGACAGAATACACATGATTTGCTTTTAGTGGCCATCGTTTGTACACCGTTAACTTTAAATAACTTGCATAAGAAGTTTCACTTTTAAATTTTTTTAATTATTTATCAGGAAACGTGTGCTAATAAATAAGTATAACCATTTATTCCATTAGTTTTAATGCTCACTAATTTTATACGATTTATGATGACGATTTTTTTTGGTTGCAACAGACAGCCATTCACTTTTAATAAATTCCATCTCTTTTCAAAGTGAGCAAGTATCTCACATTAAAGTACAAAAAAATATATATTAATTCAAGCAAATTAAAAGTACCTAAACTTTGTTTGAAAAAAACTTCAACCCGATCACTTAAAAGAAGTAAAAGCGCGTGATATGATATTACGCACGAGATATGGTATTTTCTGCACGTATCTATACTAATAAAGCTGAAAAAGTTGTTTGTTTATTTGTTTGAACGCGCTAATCTCAGAAACTACTGATTCGAATTGAAAAAAAAATTTTTTGTTGGATAGCCCATTTACCGAGGAAGTCTATAGGCTATATAATTTTACGCTATGACTAATTGGAGCGGAACATCAATGAAAAATGTCGCAAGATGTACCTCAAAATTAATCCGTTCGACAAATATTATCAGTTGAAATGCCTTAACTATATATTGCAATATTAGCGCATGACGGTTGCAGGTCGAATAGCTCAGTCGGTAGAGTGCAAGATTCCTAATGCCAGGGTCTTGGGTTCAAGCCCCACGTCGGCGAATATATATTTTTATTTTTTTTATTTTCTATATTGCTTTCTTCTAAGACTTACATTTAAAATTTTTTTAAATTTTATTACGACTAATTAAAACTAAATATTTATGTCTTGAAAGAAATTTTATTACTTAAAAAAAGTATATAAATACTGCTTTTTAACGACAAAAACTTTTGAACGGTAACTCCGATCATTATAAAGTTTGGACACAACATTCATCTCTGTAAACTAAGATGAATGTGCGTACTCATGTCCCTTTCTTCCCCATCCGTTCTTTTGCACCCGGGTGAAACCGGGCGGGACCGCTAGTCTCCTATAAAATATTTCAATTTTGAACAAACGTCATTTCTAATAGTTTTAGGCTGTACCGTTTTTTTTTTAAACATGGCCTTGGACTATTAAGGTATAAAACAGCCAATCCATCTTTTTGGTCTAAATATTAAAAAAAGAACAATAGGTTAACACCGTTTAAAAGAACACGGTCCTAATTAAAAAAATATAACGAAATAAACCAAAAAAAAAGGCCGAATTGAATTATTATGACCGCGATGTCAGTAGGTCTATTTAATGTGTCTCACGCGATGCGGAATTGTCTTTTTGTGGGAATTACTTAACATAAATGAGGTACGCAATATATGCAGAATGTAGATATTTAAGTTGTTAAACAATATGTCATATATTTTAGTGTTACACATTATAACACATATTCATAAAAATTAATTGTCCAGGTGAGTTTGAAGATTTTGTATTCATAAATAATGTAATTATGTAGATAATCTCTTGATAAAACCACTAATTTATTAAACTTGTCTGACGTGTTGTAATAAGGTTTCGACAATTGTTTTGCAAATAAATAATCGAGGAAAGGAAATTGTAGTATAGCGAGAGAGAGAGAGAGAGATTGCGGATTATAAACGTTCAACAGCTAATATCATTGGCGTCTATAAGAAAAATAAAATTTCGGATGATTTATTCTGGAATGAACTCTCTCTGTTGAAAACTAAATTTAAAAATATTGAAATTGAGCATTTTATAATAAAGAAATTGGCATTTTTGTTAACGCGTGCGGTGACGGGGGTAACGACTAGTAATAATTGTTTTATTTACCAACCCCAAGAACCTGTCACTTTGCTAATTCGCCTCTGTACAAGACGTGTGGACTTGTAAATATAACATTAATTGTAGTAGACATTTTCAACTGCGCATTCAGTGAACTTAAACTTGCATATAAACGTTCTTGATTTTCTGTAATTGAGCTATGCCTGTATGAAAATTACCAAATAAATAAATAAAAATAAATAAATAAAAATAAATATTATGATATTTGCTATTGGTTAACTAATTTCTTTTTGACAGATATTCAGAACTAAAGAACCGCTCATTTTTATTTATTTTAAAAAAAATTTCTAAACTGAAACTCAGAAAAAATCTTTTTGTTAAATTCAGGCATATCTCTCAGGATCTACACAACCCTTGCTCAAAAGACGGGACTGTTCGTGTTTACACTTTTAGTCGGACACTAAAATACCAAACAAGCCAGTGTTTCTTACACTTTTATATCACAAATGCAATAGTGTCAAAAGGATCGACACTTTTTACACTGGAGTACGACACCAAACACACCAGTGATTTCAAAAGATGTATTAAAAGTTTTATATAATTTTGTTCAATAAATAAAAGATTTTATTTTATGTATTGCCGTTTGCGCTTGAATAACATTATTACCATTCCAACCCACAAGTGGGGAATGGTACTAGTTTAGGTCAAAAATCACTTTTCAAAAATTTTACAATATCTTTCCGTTTTGAGGTCCCCCGAATCCAAAAAACATATTTTTGGAAAAACTCTGTGCGTCTGTTAGTCTGTTTGCCTCTTTATCTGTTAGTCTGTTTGTCTGTGAACACGATACAGGTCAAACGGATGAGCGTATCGAAATCAAATTTTGGGAGGATGTTTGGTATGCAAATATGAAGAGCCCTATTGTTTTTGGGGAAAATCGGCGCATGCGCAGAAGAGATATTTGCTATAACGGTGTTTTTTATATAATAATGGTATACTTTTCATAACGGCTTATATATTTTTTCAAGAAAGTTTCGTTAAACATTTTTTTTCTACACTTTATAGTTTCGGAAATCTTTTGAAAATAAAAAAAAAATCAACCGCTCTTTTGTTTTATGGATCTGTCAGAAATAAACAAGTTCGGCATACTTTGATTAATGTTTACATGACGTGGAACATATTATGTAGGTAACCATGGCAACGAATAGCAAATATATTGAATACTAGCAATTACCCGCGTCACCTCACACGATATCAGAAATTTTATTTTCTTTATTATAAACAAATGTCAACATTTTTTAAGTTGGAATGGTCCCGTCGCCCAATTGGCTGGAATTTTTTTTTTGGGATAGATCTACAATAATACTGACAGCTCATAGTAGGTTTTTGCTACAATGATGATGCGAACTTGAAAGTTAAAGTGGGATTCAAAATAAAAAAAAAAAACAATGGAGATTTGATACAAATTTGTCAACACTGGGAAAGATTAATTTAGAAATTATCACGTCTTATACTTGTGAGAAATATTCCCGATGCGTGTACAGCATATTATATTATTATGAATTATTTATTCGCATTTATGCAAATGACACTTAACTTATTATACGTATATCTTGATAAATTCTGAAGATAACGAAAAAAACATTATGAAACAGAAAAGTATTTATAGAAAACCAGCAAATGTGATAATGAGAATACTTGTTGTGGGAGTTTTTTTTTTTACAGATAGCCATAACGATACAACCCTTCTTATAGGCAAAAAATTTTACTGACACATACTCTCCCCAAACTTTGTATATGGCTTTATTAGGCCTAGTCTGACACCTATTTCCTCTGTGACTTTTGTTGATTTTGGGGCGTTTTCCCTCTAAATTTTCCGATGTCGCTTTGACGTCATGTAAATATTTATAGATACTGTTTGTTTTTTTGATTGGATAGCTTAAAAACTTCAACAAAACGCTAAAATAATGTTCTCTGACAAATAATTTGAACCATTTAAAATGTCTGACACCTCGAATATGTCGAACATAATTGTTAGCTATGCAATTTGATAAACGGTCGAAAATCATTCGACGATGGATGGGAAGCGCTAGAAGTGCTAAATAAACGAACAAAGGATTAAAGAGAGGCACCAGGCCATTGTACATGATGTTCTGTTATTTACGTAACAATTAATTAATTAATTAATTATTTTATTATGTTAATTAATTTATTTTTTTTTTAAATAAAACTCTTTTAGACTGTAGGGAAAATTGGCTTGGATCAGACAAAACGTGAAACGCTTACCCTCCTCCGACTTCAACCGACAGTTGAAAGGAAACAGTGGGAGAAACGTTTCTACTCTCTCCGTCCAATGCGTCATACGCACTCTACGCGCATGCCCAGTGCGTACTGTGTTTATATGCTAGCATTTTGTCTAGCCACCGTTGTCAAATTTTACATAACTATTTCCTAATCATGAAATCGTCAACAAATGTTAAAATCTAAGAAGTTTCACTTCTTATGCGCGAGAGCCTCACGCAATAATTTTTATTATTTTTATTATTTATTAATCTGTTTGTCCGCGCGTAGATTTTGGTTTGATATTCGCTTGTTCAGTCGAATTAAAATGAAACATCACTCGCTTCGCTCATTTTGTCGAGTTAAAATTAGACTCGCGTTTAGAATCTCCGACTTATATTTTCGCTAACTACATATTCCCCATTTTGTCGAAGCCAAATAATAAATAACCTATTAACACTCGGCAAGGAGCAAGCTTTTCAAATGTAAAATAGATTTTAAAATTAGTGCATTAGTTTAAGTTTGATCTGCTAAAAACAAAACTTCCTTTCATTTTTATTTATATTTTCTTTTCGTAGCATGGAGATTGTTCGTGTTGAAATATCGTTCTTTCTGTATTATTTTATTTCATAGTCTAAATAATTTTACATGAAGATACATACTATGTAAAAATGTAACTGCAATATAAAGTTTATTTGTTAATATTTTTATTTAACAATGGACAGTTAGATATTCTTATTTATGAATCATAATAATAAAAAAATACATTTATGTCAATAAAAAATATTTTTAACTAACTTAACTGTAAGCAATAAATATTTATAAGGTTTACACAATTTTTTTACTAATTTTAATATTTTGAAAAGTTGACTTATTGAAATTAACTCATACAATTAAAAACACTTTAATCATCACAACCAATATTACCATTGACCTAAAAATGTCATTCAAAAAATTAAGGAACTGCCGACATTTGATTGAAAAAAAAATACATTTAGTTTGTTGATCTAATAGTGGCGTAGAAGATTATGTAGTACCTACCTAACGTTAGAGTAACTAATATGTCCATAGATACTACATATTTCTGAAAAATACTCATTCTTAAGGACACCAACATGTAAAGTTATTCAATCAGTATTGACAATGCTTTATTATTCTTAATATAACATTAAAAATCCAGTTGTTTTTTTACCAATTCTTGGACTGAGACCTAGGGACTGACGACTTATAATAGAAGTCGCGGAAACGTTATGACTATTATTCCACGACTCTAATTAATGGCAGCATTGCGACATGCTCGGCTCTTATCAAGTCCAAACACACTCTTAAGATTTCTGCAAATCTCTGCATCTCGATGCGATCTCCGAAAAAAATCCTTCCCAGAACACCAAATATCTCAAGATCTCTTCAAGGAAACCATTTGGTGTTCTACAGAGAAATTTACATCGATGGCCAGACCAAGTTGCCAAAGTATTTCAGGCAGCAAGTTCACAAACAGCACATGTCTGTAAAATTTCATCCAAACTGATCGAAAAATGGCGGAGCTATAAGGCGGATATAACAAAATTATAAGGGTTCCGTCTTTTTCCATTTGGCAACGGAACAAAATTAGGGGTGCATTAATTTTGACCATAAAATTTTAAACGAAATCCGATGACGAATTCCGCATTTAATGTGTTGATATTTCGAGGAATAATAAGCCAGAGTCAATTTTGGATAACCTAAAAATTATTTTACGTCAGGTTTTCGTTAACTAGCTATAGCCCACATGCAAATCATCAACAACTTCAGTAATGAGAAAACGCAAATTAAAAGTCCAGCTAATTGATCTATGTTTACTTTTGTATAATTAATCACTATATAAGAACAATTAAATCACCTTTACATCACGTTGAATTAAATAATATACGAAACGGGCATGTCTTTTATAATAAGTGTGAAAGAAAAATAATTGATTGTTACATAACAACGTTATGTGTTTGTTCCATCTTCGTTCATTTGTTTCAATCGTAACTCTATGGGAAAACATTCCGCGGCTGACATATATATACGTAACGTATACAATAAATAACCTGTATATATCTACTAATAGAGTTATAGATATACTTTCTTTTTGTAATGCAAATAGCTATCATGAACGTCTGAGGAAGTTGAAAAGACCTGAACTTCTCGTGATTTATTCACAATTGATGTTGAGATAACATTTCGTTCGAAAACTACAATTGTGGCACGACTCAAAATACACTTTTTTAAGTAAAACTTTTGAGCAATTTCGATTCATGGGATTGAAAGTTAAACGAAAAAGTGTATAATACGCGCCACGAATCAAAAAGGTTCGGAAGTTAGTTTCTTAGGAATGCAATAAAATTGAAGTATAAGGTCCCTACATTTAATTTTAAAAAATAATATTTTTTTATTTTTTATTAAAAGTACATTTGTTCACATTGATATTTTTTACTGTCTGTAAAACGAGATATTAACAATCATAATGGGCTTAATTAACATGCTGGAGGTATATCACGAATAAAGAAAACGAATCCTTGCAGAATATCTCGAAAACGGTTCTTAGTACTTACTTATATTTTTTAAAGACCACTGCATTGTAAATTCAAATATTATAATTTTTTTTAAAAAGACTGCCTTTTTCTTTTGTTAAAAAAATATAGATTTTTAAAGTATACACATATTTTTATTGTGTAGACACTTGCAATTGTAATAATGCATATATCTGTATATAGTCAGAGTGCCCGTCGGCAAAACTTAAACATTTAAAATGTCTGACACCTCGAATATGTCGAACATATTCGAGGTGTCAGACATTTTAAATGGTTCATGTTATTTGTCAGAAAACATTATTTTAGCGTTTTGGTTGAAGTTTAAGCTGTCCAATTAAAAAAACAAACAGTATCTATAAATTTTTACATGTCGCCAAAACGACATCTTTCGGAAACTTTAGAGGAAAAACGCCCCAAAATCAAGAAAAGTCATAGAGGAAATAGGTGTCAGACTAGGCCTAATGAAGCCATATACAAAGTTTGGGGAGAGTATGTATCAATAAAATTTTTGCCGACGGGCACTCTGACTAATACTAAAGCTTAGATGTGTTGGGTACAGTCTCTTACAAAAATAAACGGGGAATATCTAACTGTTGTTACATCTTATAACGCTATACTTTTGACTACGACTGTCGCGAGTAAACTATACCTTAAAATCAATTGATCATAAAAGATTTTTTTCACATGTTGTCACAGTGAAAATAGCCTTAGCTGCTGCCCACTGTTCTTTTAATAAAAAAAAATAGTATATTACATCACAAGGGCCGAAAGTTGAATTTTCGGCCCTGCGCGTCATGGGCCCGAGGCGAATATTAAGGCCCATGTGGTGTATACGATTTTTCTTCATATCCGCTCGAAAGTACGTACTTTCGTCAGCAGGGACGAAAGATTGACATTTACTCCCAGTGAGAACGGCGGGAGGAAAAAATTTCTAATGCGTATTTATACTCGTAACTAGGGTTACCGCTGTCATTTAATATAATAAAGTACCTGGGTGACCGAGCTTTGCTCGGAAAGTTAAATAAAATACTGATATGCTGATATCGCCAAGACTTTGAGAACCGTAGGTTCTCTGTCGCTTCCCTTTGTGGAGCCTACGTTTCCACCGTTGTTACAGTCTTATCTCGCGGGGCTGCGCCCCGCTCGGTTGTAAACGACACTAGTCGAGCCTTCGGCTCTCCATATAAGAACCGTAGGTTCTCTGGGGAAGCTTCGTTTCCTTTTGTGGAGCAATAAGATAATATTGCTGAAACAGTTTGACTCCTTTGTGGAGAGGATTATCGGCCCTAATGGCAATCCGGTACTTGTAAAACTGATTCGCCGTCATCTTGATCTATGATATTGCATCTTTCGCTTCAAATTTAGGTTAAAAATTTATTTATTAAAATTACTCACCTATTGGACTTTGACAGGCTCACTCCTGACATCTGGTGGCTAACATAAAAAATAAAATGTGACTGCATTTAGTCTATCTATCTGTGAACAGTACTCCATTCGTACTTTTAAATTCTTATAAAATGAAATAAATAAAAAGCTTTGAAAATAACTGAACTTAAAAAATCAATGAACGTTTGCTTAAAAAGATGATTTTATGTTATCAAGTAAGTATACAAGTGTAACGTTACTATTATACTATATAACCTCATATAGTTTTAATATAATAATTTATTGTCTATAATTAATTTTTTTATCTACAGATACTGCTAAAAAAACAGGATTTGAAAGAAAATGCTATACCTTCAGTCACTTTGTCTGGGAAAAAAACACAGCTACTGATCAGAACCATAGGATTCAATTATTGTATGAATTAGGCAATAAAGAAAATGATGATAGTCTTATTGTTGAAAACTAAGATAATAATGAAATTTATGATGATGATCATAACGACAATCAAAGTAATTATTTCACTAAAAAATTAGTTTTAGTTACAATTTATTATAATTTTCATTGATGTTCGATGTACTGAATCTTTATTTTCCAAATTAAATTTTTTGTTCTTTTCTCTTGTTCCTCTGTATCCTACGGTTCTCATCAGTAGCTGTGTTTTTTTCCCAGGTAAATTAACTGAAGGTACTTATAGCATTTATTTTCTTTCAAATGCTGTTTTTTAGCAGTATCTGTAGATAAAAATATTAATAATAAACAAACTGTATATTATAACTATGAGGTTATAATATAATAGTAACGTTACAGTTGTATAGTACTTACTTGAAAACATAAAATCATCTTTTAAAATGTGCAGAGCAAACGTTCATTGATTTTTTAACTGCAGTTATTTTCAAAACTTTTTATTTATTTCATTTTTTAAAAATTTAAAAGTACGAATGGAGTACTGTTCACAGAATATGATAGATCGACTAAATGCATTCACATTTTATTTTTTATGTTAGCCACCAGATGTCAGGACTCAGGAGTGAGCATGTCAAAGCCCAATAATAATAATTGTTTATAACTTTCTTTCAAATACGTATTTATTTTAATTAAGTCTCACTTGGGTAGTAATTAAAGATTAACTGTCATAATATTTTGAAAACAATTGTTTCATTGTATAAAATTCCAAAACCTACTTACAATATTTAAGTATTTTCATACGTCAAAAAATTGATTTTTATAATGATAAAATTTGTAAGAAAACGATTTTTTCGAAAGATGAGACCTAGCTAAAACGATTTTTTGCCCCCCAAAATCCCTTTTCAGTAAATTTCATCCAAATCGTTAGGGCCGTTTTCGAGAAAATATTTAGGGACATAGGTACATAGATACATAGGTACATAGATACATAGGTACATAGGTAGATACAAGATTAGCTCGTTTAATAATATAAGGATAACAGGGAGTTAATGTCAAACTTTCATCTCTGCTATAAGGGACGAAAGTACGTACTTTCGATCGAGGTATGAAGAAAAGATTTTTTTTTGTCCATTCAGTATAATAATATTAATACAGCGATATTAATCATACAAACGTGTTACCAGTACAGCATAATCACGATATATAATTAGTTCGTTCATCACGTTACCTATTAACAGATTAATTAATCAAGGATGTGTAAAATTAACGAATCAATACATTTGATTTTGTATAGATTGACAACTTATCTAATCACTGAACCCTTTGCTGACGTCAGTTTTTATGAAAATCGGTAATTTTCCGTAATTAAAGCAAAATGTAAACAACATAGCTTCAATAAAATATTATTGTAATTAAATGTGAGTTAGCCCTGATTTTCATGAAGTAACCTTAAAATGAAAGCATCTTAATTCTATAAACACGATCATGATAAATGAGAATCCTTAATTATTCACATACCTAAAATTAATATTTTGTATGTGGTAACCTTTATGTAGATATTCTTGCAATCAGCAAGTGAAAAATAGATTATCAGCGCATGAAACTCTGAAACTTTTATGTGAAAATGAAATTCACTATCTGTATGTGTTGAGTTGATATGATAGCTATACAGAACTGTTCCACATAAAATGCAACATAGACCTGGCGCCCAGGGGACACTCATATGCATTTCATATAGAACGATTTTCTGTAATGCATTATACTGTTTTTCATAGCTACCAGATCAGCAAAACAAACATTTCCGCTGAACTTCGATGGAACGTTGTGAAATGAATAAAGAATTGTTTAATTAATTATCTTTTTGATAAATAATAATAATAATAATGCGCTTAACGTCCGTTTCTCGACTTTATGTCATAACAGACGCCATTCGCACCATTTTCCGATTTACTTTCGAAATTCTTAATCTGCTAACACAGAATTTTAAAGTCAGAAATTTTAACATTCTATACGACGATCTGTAATGAATGAGTGATTAAGTCAGTGAATCGCTACTATCAACTTTATCTATGACACGAACGCGATTAATAATTATTAATTATTATGTATGTATTTACGGGTCAGGTAATATTTCAACTATAAAGTCAAAAAAATGTTCACTTACTTTATAAAAAGCAATTTCATTAGTAAACGCTTTTGCAACATCGTTTTTAAAGTAATTGCAGCTATTTCGCGAATATTATCCGTGCGACTGTGCCTTTGTGAAAAACGCAATAATAAACAATCTCACTAAAAGTGACATATCGTACATGTTACAAAAACTGGTACAGATCAAACCATTTTTTTTTCTGAAATGTATTCAAAAATTCTTACTTATCTCTACCTATATATGTACACAAACCCAATGTCACGTATATAACTTGAGAATCGCTGAACCAATTTCCATGCGGAGTTTTCCTGATGCCTCTCGCCGAGAAACGGTCATTCCTGTACCGGCCATCTTGTTGAGGTTTTCCATGATTTCCCTCAATAATTCCAGATAAATATCGAGATGGTTCCTTATTCAAGGCCATTGCGGATTACCTGTCAAGCTCCTACGCTCAAAATTTGCCTACCTTATTCTAATGTCCTAAAATTCCTTCATTCGCCCATTGCTATTAATTAAGTAGAAGTTTAGAAATGTAGAAAATAACGGGAAGTGTGATAGATGGAAAAGAGTAATGGTGCGAATGGCGTCTGTTATGACATAATGTCGAGAGACGGGCGTTAAACGCATTATTATCTATATATATAAAAATGAATCCCTATATCCCTTGGTCACGCCATCACGCGTGAACGGCTGGACCGATTTCAATATTTTTTTTGTTGTGTTTGTTATTGTCAGGAGAAGGTTCTTATGACAGAAAAAATTTAAGAAATTGCGCGGAAAAAGAGAAAATTTAAGAATCCTTATTTAAGAAAACTTAACAACCATATATCGAGGATGTAAAAAAACTGAATATCGTTTAAAACATTGTACAGCAATTAGGTATAGGTACTATAATTAATTATAAATACTTTACGCTATTTTTTTTTCGAGCACGACGGCGCAGCCGGACTGAACCCTCGAAATAGAGCAAGTGTTTTAAAGACCAGTTATCCACGAATACTTTACGCAATTTTTTTTCGAGCACGACGGCGCAGCCGGAGTGAACCCTCGAAATAGAGCAAGTGTTTTAAAGACCAGTTATCCACGAATACTTTACGCAATTTTTTTTCGAGCACGACGGCGCAGCCGGAGTGAACCCTCGAAATAGAGCAAGTGTTTTAAAGACCAGTTATCCACGAATACTTTACGCAATTTTTTTTCGAGCACGACGGCGCAGCCGGAGTGAACCCTCGAAATAGAGCAAGTGTTTTAAAGACCAGTTATCCACGAATACTTTACGCTATTTTTTTATTGACGTATGCAGTCATATATATTTCCATACACACATATACGCACATGTATATTTTAAAATAGCTAGCAATTAATAAAATAGATAGATAGATATTAGATAGATGTTTCAATTAAATTTTTTTACTATTTCACTTTATACGTAGCGAAGCACGTACAGGGCCGCTAGTTATTTATATTTAGTTTTCAGAATGTATGACGGGATATGAACTGGCGTAATTAAGTAGATAGATAGATGGTAGATTATAGAGGCTCAACAGCTAAAACTTAACATGAACTTATAAAAAATATCATCCTCGACTACGAAGATAGTAAATAAGCAACATGCGGACATTAATTCATTCATAACAAAAATATATGAAGTAGCTCATATTTTTTGCGTGATATATTAAGTTATGTTAATACGCTCAAAGGCAAGGCCTTGTCAAAATTGCGTTAAACTTACCTAACACGATTATAAAATTGATGTACATATTTTTTGCAATACACAAAAAAATTAATATTATCTAGAAGTAAATATTGCTTAACAAAATAGCCATTAACGCTGAGCTGATGACCTATAACAAATGACTGTTTCATTTATTAGTACTAATTACTAATTAGGATGATTGGCATTTCTCATAAGCTGTCTGGGTAGCACGTAATTTGTCTCGGTACTGCAAGTACTACAATATGTTGACTTTGCACTTTCGAAAATATGTAAATTATTTGAAAAAGACATTAAAACAACGACCTCAGTCCAATCATTTGTAATCAATCAAAGTCAATTATAAACTAATGGCCTAGTACCTCATTTACTCCAAAATTCTTTTTAAAAATATATCAATAAATTATTTGTTTTTTTTTTGTACTCATTATTGTTACCTTATTGGGCTGTGATTGAAACAAAAAAACAATAAAAAAATAAAGAATAGTTACTTCTTACCACAACAGTTTTATTAGCGGAGTTTAGTGTTTGCTGAAGATGAGAGCATAGCTCCCGAAATGTACATCCGCTAATAAAACTGTTGTGGTAAGAAGTAACTATTCTTTATTTTTGACGTGATAACGTCTTAAAAATTGATGAAACACCGGCTGCACGCACGAAAAAGTGTCACGTTCCGCCTGAGCCTGAGCGTGCAAGCGAGAGCGCGGTATAAGCGATAGAGAGGCACGATCGGCCCAAGCGTCGGCTTGTACGCATTTTTCTCTCTTCTCGCGTGACGTCAGAGAAGTTCATCAATGTTTCTTTATCACGTAAAACTATCGTCCGTAAACCGACTTTACAGACAACCAATTTTTTATCATTATTGTTGAGGCCATTAAATTTGAGACTGAGTTCAGTAAAAATCACTGCTTGACAACAAAAAAATAATTTTCAGTCTTTGTTATTGACAGTGTCTATTTTTTAAAGAAAAAAAATGCATCAGATATTCTCCAAATTTGTATTGATGGAGCGTCATAACATTAAAATCAAGTAAAGTAAATCCGCCCAATGCTTAAAAACTATGCCGATATGAAGTATAAAGTATAAGTGTATGACATAATCCTTAAATTTTGAATTTATAATAATATATGCATATGCAAATATACAGCAAGACGAACTAAACTTTAAATATGAAAAAGTTGAGTAAAAGATTAAAAGTAATATAAATGTGCAGTTTTGTTGAAATATTTCTTTAAAGCACTGCAAGTTTGAAACTGTTCTTTTATACAGGCTGTTTATAAAAAAAAAATTGGTTGTCTGTAAAGTCGATTTACGGACGATAGTTTTACGTGATAACGTATTCCGTAATACATAACCTAAATTTATATAATAATTATAATAATTCGAATCTATGATATTGCATCTTTCGCTTCAAATTTAGGTAAATTTTATTAAGTAGAATAATAAAACACTATAAAAAGTACACTATTATTATATAAAAAACAACTATGGCAAGTATCTCTTTTGCGCATGCGCCGATTTTCCCCAAAAAATTTACAAGAATTTCTAGTAAAAATAGATAGAGTAAAAACCGTTTTAAAAACTATATTATTATTATATAAAACATCATTATAAGAGATATATTCTTTTACGTATGCGCCGATGTTCCCCAAAAACAATAGGCCACTTCATATTTGCATATCAAACATCCTCCCAAAATTTGGTTTCAATCCGCTTATCCTTGGTGTCGGAATGATAAGAAATGTCAAAAGTGAAGTTTGCAACTGTCAAAGTATTATGTTCTAATAATAATTAGTTATTCCAATACTTAACTTAGAAGGCGTTGCATTTCACAAAATACTAATGTCAAAAAATTGAATTAAACATTAGAAATGCAGCCGTTTTCATGTTAAGACAAGACATACGTTCTCTTCTAATTTCCATGTACGGCAAACAAAGACCACCGACCGCGTCGCGCCATGCATTAGACAACATTGCATTTATACAGCTATTTTTCTATATAAATTTGTATAAAAAAAAAATTGGTTGTCTGTAAAGTCGGTTTACGGACGATAGTTTTACGTGATAACGTATTCCGTAATACATAACCTAAATTTATATAATAATTATAATAATTCGAATCTATGATATTGCATCTTTCGCTTCAAATTTAGGTTAATTTTATTTATTTAAATTACTCACCACCTATAATATAATTGTTTTTTTTAACTTTCTTTCTTTCGTATTTATTTTAAGTCTCAAAGATTAGCTGTCATTATATTTTGAAAACAATTGTTTCACTGTTTATATAAAATTCCAAAACCTACTTACAATATTTAAGTATTTTCATACGTCAAAAAATTGATTTTTATAATGATAAAATTTGTAAGAAAACGATTTTTTCGAGAGATGAGACCTAGCTAAAACGATTTTTTGCCCCCCAAAATCCCTTTTCAGTAAATTTCATCCAAATCGTTAGGGCCGTTTTCGAGAAAAGCACGCACAGGGTCAGGCGGAACGTTACGAACGTTAGGAACGTTACGACCGTTAGGAACGTTACGACCGTTAGGAACGTTACACTTTTTCGTGCATGCAGCCGGTGTTTTATCAATTTATAAGATTGGTGATTCATCAATTTATAAGACGTTATCACGTCAAAAACATCGGCAAATATCATGAAGATGTCCAGTTAGCCAAAAAACGATTTTTTGTCATGCAATATCGTAACTCTGGGGATGACTCAAGAAACTGTGTAAAATTTCTTGGACTTCACAAAGAAAGTAGTCTGAAATGGGATACGCACATTATGTCATAAATAATTAACAAAGACAATCTATTTTCTAAGGAAAATGACTAAAATTATTTCTAACATCTATTATGGTCTCTTCCACTCAGTAATGCAATATGGAATTATTCTTTGGGGGAATGCCCCGGAGGCAATAACAGTGTTCAAACTTCAAAAACGAGCTGTTCGAATTATATACCAATCATACAGACTTGCACACTGCAAACCAATATTTAAAAAATTAAAAATCATGTCACTACCGTCCTTATACTTACGATTTCAGTAATTTACTATAATTTACTAGTACTGTCCATTCAAAAATAGACAGAACTAATTTTGACGAATTGAAAAGGCGCAAAACTAGTTTTGCTCATTTTATAACACTCAATACCCGTTTAAATGTAAGATTTTGGGTTTGGGGAAATATTCGTTGGTCAAAACTAGTTTTGCGCATTTATTCCGGTCATTGACCGAATTCGGGTATAGACCGTAACATATACATCCAATATTTCATCTTAATCCTGAAGATGTGCAACATTTTATGTTCAAGAAACATGTCTTCACGCTTTTTAATGTAAAATGTTATTACACTTGTTTTACGTGACTTCTAAAATGCAGATAATAAATTCAATGCGACAGAATCGCATTTTAATAAATGACTCAGTATGTTAATCTTACATATTTCGCATAAAATTAATGTTAACTGAATATGAAACAGATGACATTTTTGCATAAAATGGCAATCACTCATTCACCTATTTAATTAAATAATTAAATCTGTTGCAGGTCAGGGGAGAGGGGAGAAGTAGAGACCACTGGTGACGGAATTAGTATAGTCTGGGGAGCAAAGTCATCTCACTCAAAAAAACGTTGATGTTTCCATTTCATATTGGAAACTTACTTACTGGGTGCAAGCACAATCACATCATCTAAATAATCATTGACGATGATTTCATTGTTTTGTGTCACTGTCTTTTCAGTCACTACTGATTTTTTTTTAAGTACCGTGTATTGCGAAATGTTTCTGCAATAAAATTTTAAAAAGCTCGACTTTACATTCAATAATATACAATGACACCACACAGGCGCAAAAATACCGAAAAAAAATGATATTTGTTTTTTTTTATGTTGTTAAAACATTTTCGGAGAGATACTCTCAAAAGCTTAATCCGACACTGTCTGAAATATTGAGACATTAAATTGTTTCTTTGCAAAAAAAGTGTTCTTTTTTTTAGATCTCCGTTTACTATTCTATAGAAAAAAATTCCAGCCAATTGGGCGACGGGACCATTCCAACTTCAAAAATGTTGACATTTGATCATAATAAAGAAAATAAAATTTCTGATATCGTGTGAGGTGACGCGTGTAATCCATAAAACAAAAACCGGCTGATTTTTTTTTTATTTTCAAAATATTTCCGAAACTAAAAAGTTTAGAAAAAAATTTTTTTAAGGAAACTGTCTTGAAAAAATAAATAAAATAATAAGCCGTTATGAAAAGTATACCATTATTATATAAAAAACAACGTTATAGCAAATATCTCTTCTGCGCATGCGCCGATTTTCCCCAAAAACAATAGGGCTCTTCATATTTGCATACTAAACATCCTCCCAAAATTTGGTTTCGATCCGCTCATCCTTTTGACCTGTATCGTGTTCACAGACTAACAGACGCACAGAGTTTTTCCAAAAATATGTTTTTTGGATTCGGGGGACCTCAAAACGGAAAGATATTGTAAAATTTTTGAAAAGTGATTTTTGACCTAAACTAGTACCATTCCCCACTTGTGGGTTGGAATGGTAAAATACGCATTAATGTCTGATAAACCAATGAATTGTTTTTTATCTCCTTTAATTTGAAACCTATGCCGTCCCAAAGATTTTTTTATAATTTTTGAGAAACAGTAACTAATTTCTAAAACAATCAACCAATTTCTTTCTATGCGACATTTTCTTTCTACTTACAGAACCTTTAGCATTATTTAAATGTTGTTGTCGGTTTCAACGACAAAATAATTCACGTTTTATTTTAAAATGAAATTGAACACGAAATTATAGATAACTCATCGTGATTATACTCAATTATTGATTAAATCATTGTTTTTTCGGGGCAATAATGACACACCTGGTATGTCTGATGTAACTAAGGTAGAATGTGTCAGAATATTAAACAACAATAAACGTATGAATTGCGAAAACATTTTTTTTCTGTGCAATCAAACTTTTTTATTTTAATTCCTCTTAATAACTCTTAAAATTCATTATTATTATTAAATATGATCATATATTATACTTTATTTTATCAGCAATCATAAAAAATCGCATAAAAAATAAGTAAGTGTTTATTATTCTTCAATGAACAATGCAATAATGGAATTCCAGGGTAGCGTAAAATGAAAGGGTTAATAGTAGTAAGCAGTAGTACAATTGAAAAATAGGTCAGTAGGTGTCCTTGTCTTATGAATGAAATTCGCATTGACAAGGCTGTTGTAATAACAGGGCTGACAAAATGCAATCACGACTAAAATTTGGTACGTTTTTAACAACGCCGACGATTTAATTGGACAACATTTGGCTGTTCTTGAATACATTTTTTCTTTTTTTAATACATTTTACGTAACTGAAATAATTTTGAACATACTTTTCTTCTAAAAGTTACATTATATTTTATGCGAACGCTTATTACATAGCCCTGAAAAAACTTGGTGTTGCGGTAGTATTCTGTTGTACCACTTGATGGCGGCCATCGCTGACACACTATTGGCCAAGAACAAAACCGTAATGGTTTCCTAAACTTTTTAAATTATCAATGAAAATTAATAAACCCTCTTGAAATATGACTGTAATATAGTTGATTCCGGGTACGATAATAACCTGCCGACAGTTTTTTACTTGTAGATTTATTCTAAAATGACCTTTGAAATACAATATTTACTTAGGCGGACGCAACGTGTCGCTGTACAAATAATCGCTTTTGTGATAAAATTGGTAAAAAATTAACCTAAAAAGTTCCTTGGAAGCCGGTGGCACGTGGAAAATCTTTAAAATGAGTTCAGAGTTATCGGAAAAGCTGTTGAAATATTTAGATGAGCATGGAAAAGCAAATACTTTAAGTTTAGCAACAATTTTCGGTGAAGATCACCAAAAAATAATCGGTGCATTGAAAAGTATCCAAGCAACTGGAGACTTGGTTAGTGCTGAAATACAAAATGAAAAGAATTGGGAACTGACAGATGAAGGGCGTATCGTTGTCGAAAAGGGTATGCTCATTATAATATAATATTCTATTGCCTACGTTTACATAGTTAGAAATGTTAGGTTAGTTTTAGTTTGTACAGTAAATTTAGACGTTTTAGTAGCTTCTATAGAGTCTACAGCTGAAATGTTACGACCTATGCACTTGTTATATTTTTGTCACTTGGGGATCTTGTCACATTATGGGAATGGCTGTACACCAGTCGCGGGATTCCGACTTATTTAGTTTTGTATACTTAGGAAGCCACGAAGCAAGCGTCTACAACGCAATCCCTGAAAGTGGAATATCGCAAACGGAATTAATGAAAGACATTCCCAATGCCAAGGTTGGATTTAGTAAGGCAATGTCCGCTGGTTGGATCATTGTTGACAAAACAAGTGGAACACCAATTGTTAAAAAGAAAGTATTATCCATAAATGACGCAGTGCAGGCAAACTTAAAATTAATCGTAAGCAACAAGGCTGAAAGTGTGTCGGATAAAGACAAACAAGAATACAAAAAACGTAAACTTTTACAAGAAGTCGTTGTTAAAAGTTTCTTACTTACCAAAGGACCTGAATTCAGTACTTCTTTAACAAAATTAGAAACGGATTTAACATCGGAAATGTTACTAACGGGTGCTTGGAAAAATTTAAAATTCAAACCCTATAACCTGAACGCCCTCGGTGCGCCCCCCGAGTCAGGACATTTGCATCCTCTTTTGAAAGTGCGTACAGAATTTCGACAAATTTTCTTGGAAATGGGGTTCACCGAAATGCCTACGAATAATTATGTTGAAAACGCCTTTTGGAACTTTGATGCTCTGTTCCAACCTCAACAGCATCCGGCACGAGATGCCCACGATACTTTCTTCGTCTCTGATCCGAAGACGTCCGATAAGTTTCCGAAAGATTATTTAAAACGGGTTAAGAAAGTGCATAGTAAGGGCGGTTATGGTTCACAAGGTTACGGTTATGATTGGAGTATCGAAGAAGCAAAGAAAAATCTTTTACGTACGCATACGACAGCTGTTAGTGCTCGAATGCTTTATAAACTTGCACAAGAAAAGAATTTTAAACCTGTGAAATATTTCAGTATTGATCGAGTTTACAGAAATGAAACTTTAGATGCTACACACTTAGCCGAGTTTCATCAAGTCGAAGGAGTCATAGCTGACTATAATTTAACGTTGGGTGATTTGATCGGTATTATTTACGAATTTTTCAAGAAACTTGGTATTACGGAGTTAGATTTCAAACCAGCTTACAACCCGTACACCGAACCGAGCATGGAAATTTTCTGTTACCATACAGGTACATATTTTTTTAATTTATTAATTTAATTGGATCACAGAAAAGCCCATCGATGTGGTAAAACTTACAAATTTTATATATAGGTATTAAAAAAAATTATTAATCCAGCCGTTGATAATCCCACACTGCTAGTAATTAGGCATTTTTCACCACCGCCTTAACTAGTCTATAACCCGGTTTTATTATACAACAGGGTCGGGAATCCGTCCGGCTCCTGCTGTAATTCGATGGACTTATATCTTTCCAATAATCCAGCATTTCTGATAATTATGAGATTCCACTAAATATTTAATAAAAAACTTATTTAAATACACAAGAAAATTAAATAAATCCCAAGTAATTTTG
The DNA here is from genome assembly GCA_963575645.1 of Xanthostigma xanthostigma. NCBI lineage: Eukaryota > Metazoa > Arthropoda > Insecta > Raphidioptera > Raphidiidae > Xanthostigma > Xanthostigma xanthostigma. The sequence continues at coordinate 47,534,963 of OY754466.1, read as the reverse complement.
TCATCATTCATCGATCATTGATAAGTTTAAGGAATTTTTGAAAATTATTATTTATGTACTTACGAAAAAAACTCCAAGCCTATTAAATATAACGAGCACAGTTTTACTTAATTATTATTAAAATTTAAACACCTTTTTTAGGGCTCAAGAAGTGGATAGAAATCGGAAACTCCGGCCTCTTCCGGCCAGAAATGTTACTTCCGATGGGCATACCGGAAAACGTCAACATTCTCGGTTTTGGCTTATCGCTGGAAAGACCGACGATGATAAAGTACGGTTACAACAATATACGAGACTTAGTCGGCCCAAAAGTTGATCTAGCAAAAGTTTATGCTAGTCCTATTTGTCGAATTGATAAATAATTCGATTATTTATTATATTTATTTTTCACATCAACTTTTAACCCTTCACCGGATGCGTGCATAAACGAGTAATTTTTATTTATTAAATATCACGAACATCGCGGACGATATCTTAAAGACTCCATAGACTAACGCGAGACTGCGAGATCGAACACGACACTGGTTCAAATTAAATGGCAGGATATGAGGCTAACATTTAGACTCGAGATCCCGCCATCTAACTTAATCCCATACCGCGTTCCCGTCGTACCACGGTTGGAGTCTTAATAGTATATTGTGCGACTAGTGAGAGAAGGAGAAGATTCCATGAGCGTGGAATATTCTCCTTCGATCAATGGTCGCACATAATACTTTATTTAACTATCACGAGTAATATGTAATCGGGGTCCTGATAAAAGAGGGAGAAATAATAAATCACTTCATTGATTGACGTACCCACCGCCCTCGATGCACACAAGATGGCCCTGACTTTTGCTGAGTTGCGATGCTGTTTTCATATATACAAATCGCTACCGCGTTCCTATTGGTCCAGAAACTATGCAGTAATGATTCATTACCGTACAGTTTCGGCTCGCTACCGCGTTCCTATTGGTCCAGAAACTATGCAGTAATACATTATCGTACAGTTTCGGCTCATTATTAGCACTCTACACGTCAACAAGAAGTAATTTATTATTTCTTCCGAATTTAGCAGGGCCCCGAAATTATATATTACTCACGCGTGTTGAATAAAGTATATTAATCAACCACATTATTTCAAAAAAATAAACTATCTTGTGATCCACGCATCCAGCGAAGTTTTACTGTGTTTATCATCATGAACATCATTTTCCTTTTTATTTTAGGACTAATTTATGTGTGAAAGTTACATAATAAATATAATTTAATTAAAGAGAATGTTTTTTTGAATTTTTATTGTTCAGCTAATTTATTTCGCGTTTTCGGTGACGTGAGTGTTGCAGATTTTCTGGCGTTGGTTTCTTTAAGTATGAACGCTATTTTAACCAGTGCATTAATGGCATTAGTTGTCGAGCGTCTATAAATCTAATCTACAATCCCGCCTTTATATGAATACAGCCTAGTAAAAATTACCATCTGCTATGATTTTTATCACCCATTAAAACAATTGCTTCAGCCGTTTTTGGGTAAATAATATTTGTGAACTACATAATATCTACAATATGCATAATAATTATAGTCTGCGTAAGTACCATAATATACTTTTATTATATACCAAGCATAGGAATAAAATCCCGATCGAACCATTAGAGTACAAACATATACTTCTCTTTTTTTAAGTCATAAGAACTCGCCAAACCTGATTGGCTAACTCCATAGATAAAAACATAAAACTTTTGATAAAGAATATAGTCGGAAAACAATGGAATTACATTGAGTAAATGATTCATATAGTTAATTATTAGATATATAGTACATACTGACATGAAGTATGCAATAATATATAAACGATTTAAATGAACATAACATAGACAAGGTTTTTTTTTTTAATGAAAGATTTGGAATTCGTAAAAGAAAATAAGTTCTTCCGGATAGGTATCAGAAAAAGTAAGATGCAAAGTCTACTAAATTTTCAGTTTCAAAGTGTAATTCATTTAATTTCTAAATCCAAATGATTGCGAAAATTTCAAGAACGCGGCAATATCGTTATTTTTTATTTTTAAAGCCTTGTAGCTCGCTACACAACAATGTAACTTTGGTTGTCCGCTCTTCATACGTGAAACTCATGGACATAGATATATTCCTATTACAATATGGTGAAACTACTCCACCTATGGTTCCAGGATCTATTCGACATGTGTATGACCTTAAGGCAAGGGCGTAGATATGGGGGGTAAAGGGGGTAATTCTCCATCCCCCCCAGGATCATATTAATTAAAAATAAAACTGAAAATAATACAAATACCTGGCTAAAAAATAAAATTTAGAAATACTCTTTGAAAAGGAAATTGTAAAATTAGTTTAGGAATTATTATACACCTTCCTTCGTAAGTTACTGGACTATTTGTTATACTTAATTCGATAATCTTATGTTATAACCAACAATTTAATCATTTCGTCATTAATTCATTTTATTTGTTCGTAATATTCTATTATATTTTTTTTTCTTTTCAAAATATTTCCGAAACTATAAAAAATGTTTTTTAACAAAACTTTCTTGAAAAAATAAATAGAACAAAAACACGATACAGGTCAAACGGATGAGCGGATTGAAACCAAATTTTGGGAGGATGTTTGATATGAAAATATGAAGAGCCCTATAATTTTTGGGAAAAATCGGCGCATGCGCAGAAGAGATATATGCTATAACGATGTTTTTTATATAATAATGGTATACTTTTCATAACGGCTTATTATTCTATTTATTTTTTCAAAAAAGTTTCGTCAAAATTTTTTTTTCTAAACTTTATAGTTTCGGAAATATTTTGAAAATAAAAAAAAAATCAGCCGCTCTTTTGTTTTATGGATCTGTCAGAAAAAAACTAGTTAGGCATGCTTTGATTAATTTTTACATTACGTGGAACATATTATGTAAGTAACCACGGCAACAAATAGCAAATATATTGAATACTAGCCATTACCCGCGTCATCTCACGCGATATCAGAAATTTTGTTTTCTTTATTATAATAAAACGTCAACATTTTTGAAGTTGGAATGGTACCGTCGCCCAATTGGCTGGAATTTTGTTTTGCGTTAATTTGATGGAATTTATTTCCACTTGGCCCTAGGGGTACAGTGAGTAGCGCGCCTAGACGAATCTTTAATTTCATGTCAAAACGGGCCCTCTAAATTCAGAAAACAAGTCGAGAGAGTTTAAATAGCGCAAATGAAGTCGGACAGCGATACGACGAAACAGGGCCCTCGTAAGGCCTCACGCCGCCCGCGTGCGGATTCATAATTGACGCCCCTTATTGGGGATAAACTCACTAGACGATATGTCAAATTGAAAACGTTAAAAATCCTAAATAACTAATACTGTAAGTGCAATTAATAGAAACTTTATTTCTTATAAATTTAAATAAATGAGAGAAAAATTTTGTTTCACCGCTGAGCTGAGAGAATTCATTAAGTCAAAATAATCATTAGTTTATCAATTAGGAAAAATGAATACCAGTGCAATTAATAAAAACATAAATACCAACTAACCATTACGAGTCATTACGACTGAATGTGAATCCCCTGGAATTAACTTGCAATTTTTTCCGTACTACACTCACATGAGGCAAAGAATATATTATTATCAATTATTTCATTCAGGTGTACAAGTCTTACGTAAAAAAGTATTTGTTGATTGAAAAATACTTTACTTCACTCGCACTCTTGCAGGAATCGACAGGAAAATTCAAGATATAAACATACGCGGGAGTCTCCCGATAGGGGCGCCCTGTCTACGCGCTGATGTGAATTAACTATCGAATCGAAAACTGCGCGCGAAATAATTCGAATTTCATTAAAAAATAAATAACTACTCGTAAGAGTTTTCACGCAGGCTTGAGTATGCAAATAAAATTGATATAATATCAGTTATATATTTTTTCTATACAGTACAAAAAACTTGACACAACTAGGCCATTTGCCGCCCCTTGAATGTGCCGCCCGCGTGCATCGCACACATCGCACTATAGGGCGCGAGGGCCCTGCGACGAAAACTTGTTTTGTTTTTGTCGAACTCATTATTCTGTTATTTATATAATCGATATTTCGTGTGTGTGATAATAATCAACAGGCCATCAGTGAGGGAGTCCTCTTAAAGATAAAGTGAACAATTTCTTGACCATTCTGTAGACACAATGAAGTGCTTTACACGTAACAATATTACGTAATAATAATAAGCACTCAACAGTTATTTGAAAAGAGATAGGTATAGTTGTTTGTAAGCAAATAGCGAAAATCGTTTTTGTAGAATCGTTACTTGACAATCCGATATTGCATCTCACTTTATCGTGGAGTGTGCTTGATTTCATATTTCTGTCTTTCAATGAACTTGGCGAGAGCTTTCCCAAGTTCCGGAGATGCGTGAAATTCGTTTATGTGCGAGCTTCGTGCACTTCTGCACAGATGGGTATTATATAAGCTACTGGAATAGTCGTCGATAGACCAGTATGTCGGGTCACTCGTATTGTGAAAGTTAGACTCGTTTTTCTATGCTTCACAATCTTATTTTTATATTACGTAATGTTTAATATTGAATAAATAGTGTCTGTAAATTATAAATGCTTTCTTTATAAAAAAATATTCTGGCTGTAAATTTTTTGGTAAGGTTATGTAATCTACAAATTGTTCTTCATTCATTGTATGAATCTATTTATAAATGTTTGCCAATTTCCTAAACCCTGATACTGTTTTTTTATAACGCACTTAAACAATTTTAAAGACAATTGTTAGTGGTTTTCTTCTTCTGACAACAAAAGAAAACGTATTTTGTTTTGTATGTGAAAATTTTCGAATGTTTTTGCTTTTCGTTTTTATTTATGAGTGTTAAATATAAAGGACAGTGAACTCCACTGAATTGAAACAGATTTTATGCTTTATGAGTCGAATCGAAAGTGTCTCACTAAATCCAATTCTAGAATATTTTAGTGAAAAGTGTTATGTCGAGATTATTATTAAAAGTCACTTTGTAGTTGTTTATCCCACGTGTTTTCATTTTTAAATTTTTTATCGCAGCAATATAAAGGATTTACTCTATAGCAATCACTAAGAAATATTGACAGTATTACAAGCTCCCAAGTTCTAATATCAAAATATTATTTGGTACTATACGCCAAAAAAGTTTATTGTCTTAAACAAATACAATATAACCTATTATTCAGATAAACAGGAACAAAATTTGTACTGTCATTTTGTTATCTATACTATTTCTATTTGAAGCTATTTTTCCGTCATATTTTACATTTTTGTTTACTGTTCGGACCCCCGTGGTTTGGGCGCCAGGGGGGCTCTTTGTAAATTAATAAACTAAAAATAGAGAGCTTGATTTGTCAAAGGGTATTACAAGCTCCCAAGTTCCCCGTAATATATTCTCTAATTAGTACTGAATTTTCAATTCAATAAATACTAAAAAAATCAAAATATTATTTGGTACTACACGCCAAAAAAGTTGATTGTCTTAAACAAATACAATATAACCTATTATTCAGATAAATAAACCGGAAAGAATCAATGTATTGCTTTAAGCATGAAAAATTTGTACTGTCATTTTGTTATCTATAGTATTTCTATTTTAAGCTATTTTTCCCGTCATATTTTACATTCTTGTTTACTGTTCGGACCCCCGTGGTTTAGGCGCCAGGGGAGCTTTTTGTAAATTAATAATCTAAAAATAGAGAGCTTGATTTGTCAAAGGGTTGGCCATTGAATCCCTAAGCACGTGATTATTGTGGATTGATTGAAAACTAAGTATATCTTGCAATCAACTTTAAAATAATGATGAACATATTATTTTTGAAGTGCTGGTTCGAGCCGTTTATCGTTTATGTTTAATGATGGGAAGACTACTTTTGTCGTTTCTGAGCGGGCTACTGTAGAGCCGAAGGCTTCACTACTGTTGTCGCTGCTGTGCTTAACCTCAATCGCGTGCGGAACCGCGGGTAGCGGCTGTTTATAATAATAAATAGCTTAATTCATTGATAAATTAATAATAAATAAAAGACAACTCCATGCAAATACGACTGTTATTCTATTGGCTATATGCAAGGAGGCGGAGTTACAAATTTATCGATGCGAGCGTTTGTGGTGAGCACTAGAGAAAGCTTAGAACTCAAATTTTCCGTATAATATGTCAGTGAACAGTATTAAAAGTGAAAATAGTTATAATTTTATAGTTTTTGACGTGATAACGTCTTATAAATTGATGAATCACGTCAATATAAAAATATGAAACACCAGCTGCATGCACGAAAAAGTGTAACGTTCCAAACGTTCCGCCGTGTGCGTGGTTATAAAATATGATATTCGAGCGGAATACGTTATCACGTAAAACTATCGTCCGTAAACCGACTTTACAGACAACCATTTTTTAATTACAAAGAAAACATGGACAAAACTAAGCGATCTGCGGAAATGCTTGTTGTATTCCGGGCTGTTGCGCTGATGGCGATTTAAATAAAGATCATTCATAATTTGACGTTACGCTGTCAATGTAAACAAATGAATTATTTATATATTGTAGGTACGTCCATAATTGATAAATAAATAATTCTCACGTACCTTTTATGTTATGCTATTTATATAATGGTTTACAAATCTGAACTTGATTGTACATACCTATACATCTCCTTATTACTTTTTTTTGACACATCATGGGCAACTAAAGTTTTTGACTTATCACCATAGAAACATGTCGCGATTTCCATAAAAAGTGAGTTAAATAATTCTCTATTACCCACTAGCGGTGCTAGTAGGCTTCGTGCACACAGCCTATACGAAAGTTCTATGCCCACCTTTAGGCAATCTACAAATCCGGACGAAGCCGGACCAAACCGCTAGTACTTATGTATAATAAATTGTTCATTTTCTTTTTCAATGTTATTATTATATTGTATGAAGATGTTTCATCTTAATAATTCATATACTTTTTGAATAATTTCAAAGAATTTCTGCTTTCCACTTCATTTATTATAGAAAACGCCTTCACAGTCATGACGAGTAAGCCCTAGAATATAGGAATAGAATATCGATTGCTCGAGAATGTCTAGAATAATCACGTTTACTTTATACGAGAGCACCAAATCCTTTCATCTTTATTTCTAAGGTCGCAAAGTAAAGTAGTATATGCCAGATTTTTAGTAATATCACACTAATAAACAGTAAGTCTATCGTCCATATTCCTAAACAGATTAGGTGCGTTTGTTGACAAATTCTGAACTGCTTTAAAACTCTCGAAGCGTCTTTGGACTCTTTGGACACGACTGCGCACTGCGTGTTTGTAGATCAAATTTTCGAACGCTTCGAACTGTTTGAACTTGATTCTAACAAATCGAGGCATCTAACGGCTTTAAGAGACTAGAGCTGTTAAAATAAAGGTTAAACAATTCTATAAGAATCAGATAATTGAACCTCGAAACATGCAGTTGTATCCCTAGAGTTCTATATTGTCGACAAGCGCTTTGGGAGTTCAGAACCAGTTCAAAACTTGCCAGTAAGCTTACCTAAAATAAGGCAAACCTCTACTTTGAAAAATGCAACGTCTGTCCGTCACCATTATAACTCAAAAAACTGATTTTCATCCGGTATTCTTTACATTAACGTACATTATCTCGTCAAATTGTTGACTATGTTTGATTAGAATGGGTTCCGTAGCTCTTAAATTTTAACAATATTTGTTTAAAAGGTAATACAAAAAATTGGTTGTCTGTAAAGTCGGTTTACGGACGATAGTTTTACGTGATAACGTATTCCGTAATACATAACCTAAATTTTAGTAGCTGTCAAACTTGGGCCGAAGCTTACTGCGCTCTCGCTTGCACGCACAGGGTCAGGCGGAACGTTAGTACACTTTTTCGTGCGTGCAGCTGGTGTTGTAACGATTCAAAACTTTTAGATTGCATTGTACGTAGTTTAGAGGTAATAATTGGGTATTTACTGTACTTGTCTATTTGTTTTGTCACGGCGCGTGTCAATTTTGGTTTTGGCATGTTGAACGACGCCGTGAAATAATGAAAAAAATATGTTTTTTGTCTGAAAAAAGGCAGTAGGTTTTAAAAGGTTGAAATAGAATGTATTAAAATAAGCTGTGAAAAAGTGCTGAAATATTTCCTTTAAACCACATCAGGGAGAATCTGGAGTACTTGGTGATCTACCGATCCAAATTTCTTTTTGCATGTGTCGTTTAATTGATTATTTTTCACTTTGTCAATTCCAATCACATTAAGATATCAGAAATTTTCTGTGTGTACATTCTAAGATATCTTGTTCACAACAATTTTATAATAAAACATTCAAAATAAATATTTTAAATTGTTTACAAATTTTATTAAAATTTATTTATTTAACTGTCTCAATACTTAGCACAAATAGTTTAAATTACATTACGAGACGATTACGTGAGCTTATCCGAAAAAGTCCAAAGCTAATCGTTACAGTGTTTCATCAATTTATAAGACGTTATCACGTCAAAACTTGAATTTTCGACATATTTTACCAATTTTCTTAAATTATTACTGAGTTTAGAACACAGATTTGAAATATGAACCAACCATTTACGGTGCTCGATAACAAAAACGCACATATACCTATATAAAGATTAAAGATATATGAATTTTTTTCTGACATATGTCACGTCACACTGTGGCCACACATTTGTCACTGTTTTTATCTTTAAAAGGTCAGACTGGAGTTCACGCTTCTTTTTCAATCGATGAACTCTTTGCCATTATATCTTCCCCTTGTTGTTAATTTAATTTTTCACCTATTAACGATTTTTTTCGTGGAAATAATTTATATCAATATTTCCATGAATTCAACACACTGGATTACGTAGTTGATTTTACAACGACTAAGACAATGGTCAGAATAGTGCGAGATCCGGTATTAGAAATATATACCCTCATCTGTTATTTGATGACAAAGATTATATGTTAGATAATATATACATTTGCACATGGGTTGCCTAACTAAATCGCGTACCGATGCTGTCAAATAAAATAAATTCTAATTACCTTTTTTGGATCTACTTCCCCGATTTGTTAATCATAAAAATCTAGCCTAAGAAAAGAGAATATGACACAAATAAAATGTTAACATAACAAATAAACTCAAAGTACACAGATCACGACTATTTACAAGGTATGTTTATGTGAATGATCTATATTTATGTATAGAACCAATGGTATATTCCAATTCTTTGTGTCATATTCTCTCATCTTAGGCTCGATTTATGATTAACAAATCGGGGAAGTTGATCCAGAAAAGTCAATAAGAAATTATTTAATTTAACAGCATCGGCATGCGATTTAGCTAGGCAACCCATGTGCGATTTATCAATGTATATATTATCTAACATATTATAATCTTTGTCATCATCAAATAATATATTTCTAATACCGGATCTTAGACTGTAAAGAAGAACCTCATCTTGTTAAAAAATTTTCCGTCGTCGCAGAGGACTTTTTACTAAGCTGTTTTTATTAGCTGTGATTAAGCATTAAGCTTCACAAAATTTAGCTTGTAATCAACTGACAAATCGATTTTGAAAATTACTGTTGGATTGATAAGATCTCATTTTTTTATTCTATTTTACGCACTAGTGCAAATTGGGTCATTTTAAACAGGCATGAAAAACAGCTATTTGATAGGGTGGCTCGAAAAAAATGTTTTAAAAAAATCGTGTTACTCGGGGGAAGTCGCAGGTCGAATGGGATTTAAAAATGCTTTTTGGAGCCTAGCTTATCTTTAAGTAACTTAGGCATTCATGATGCATAAACGAACTTGCTGGTTTATAATTACTAAAATAATTACAGGGGGTTTTGTTTATATATACATTGTTGAGTGCTGTTTCCCTAAATTACTACAGTGTAAATCGGCCTTTATAACCACGATGACAAGTGATAAGCGATGCCTAATTAATGTGACGACAATATGCCACAGTAATTCTATAAGCTGTGACAATATTATGCACTGCAGTGTGAACTATACCAATATAATAATAATTATGATGGTCTACAAAAATGTTTGTTTGTTTGTATCAACCTAATCTCATAAACTAATTAACCCATTTGAAAAATTATTAAATTATCTTACCTCAGCAGTTTTCGATAGTAAATCTTGAGTTGAACAAAAAACTATTCAAACTTTTTTGTATCTAGTCAAATACACGAATTATCCACGGTTACCACTTTTGTTGAACGCACTGTATATCTGAGATGGTTGACAAATATTAAATAAATAACTCTATCCCTATTTAACCCATACAAATTGTTTTTGTAAGAAGAAATGTTATATATTACGTTACCTCTGGGATATGCGATATATTATTCCTGTTACGAGATAAATTAATAAAGTTCCTGGGAATTTTTAAGTCTTGCCAGTGAACAAAGGGTAAATTATACTTTTAAAACAAAAAGCTACTTTGACTTGCAAACTATAACTGAAGTTTTCATATTAAGCTCATAAAGAAATCATTTTCAATTGTTTATAATTTAAAAAAAATATATACCTACATTATTATTCTTATACGAGTATAAAACAAAATTCGATATTCAAAATTATTACAGTTAACTTTGTGGTTATATTACATCACTGACAGCCTGGAGCAACTTCACTCGAGTTTGTAGGTAATCTGTTAAAGGCAAACATGCTATCGCGAACTTTTTTGTAGAGTACATTATTATGCTTAACAAATCTGCCATACATTGCAGAGATATCTCTCTAGCGGTTTAAACAGAGTATATGCCAAGAAAAACTCCACTCGGCCTGTTTTTTGTCGACTTGCTTCAGTAAAATTGCCACAACTATTTTCCTATGTTTACCTCGCGTAGCCAAATGTAGACTAAAACCGGACAACAGGTGTTACAATTGGCGCCCAACGTGGGGCCAATTGTTACACTAACAAATCTTCCATTGCATCGATATATTTCATTAGGCAGCGTACGCCAAGAAAAACTCCACTCAACCTGTTTTTATCGACTAATTGCTTTTCAGTAAAATCGTCACTGCTAATTGCTTGTGCTTGCCTAGCGTAGCAAAATGCAGACTAAACTTGGCTAGACAACATGTGTCACGATTGGCGCCCAACGTGGGGCCAATTGTTACACAAACAAATCTTCCATACCTTTATAATCTTTACATTCAACGAATAATAGAGTTGCAACATTACATTCTTTATATGTACTAACATTATAAAGAAGAAAGTTTGTTCCTTTGCTTGTTTATCGTGAATAATGTCAAGAACTTCTGTACTGACTTATGCTAGTTGGCAATGTCGTCATTGCTGGCTTGCGTGCGTGGTCACAAGATGGATATCAAAATTAGAACCGCGACTATTTTTCGTGCTTGAGACAATAAACGTTGACATTCGAACTGTCACTGCGCGTGCACATCTACAAAACCAGCTTCAAGACACGCATCATCTGAAACGAACACATAAAACCAAGGGTCACAACACGCTTGAAATTCGGTAGGCAAATCTGGCGGCAAAACCAGCCTCGTGTGAAGCGGCCTTAAACTCTTGTTGTGAGCGGTCGCGACTAAATGCGTTAAAAAAAGAAAACACTACAGTATATGGCAGCTAAAGGGATCGCTGTCAAGAGTTACCGCATCCCTGAGGACAGCACCGAATGACGTACGTATATGGATCATAGATATATATTATATATTTAATAGATTGCGGATACACTAGCGCCTCCTATCTCTATTAGAAGCCATTTTGACTGTGGGATACGCCGTAAAAAGCGCGCGAGATTCAAAAATATTAAATATTCTATAATATTATTTTATTGATAAAAACAACAAAACTTACAGTAGGTAAACTGATATTTCGCTCCAAAACCTATTTTTATAAGGAAACATTTCAAAAATTATAAAACTTAACATAAATATCTGGCGTTTTTTTTTTTCAAAAATGCGTTAATACTACTTTATGTAGCTTCTACTTTATTTCCAGGAAAGTTAATATTTGAAAATTATTTTTGTATAAAAAAATGCAGCTCAAAACCAAAACACTGCGTATAACAAAATCAACAGTGGAATGAACAAATTTTCCACGATACTAATAAGTCATATGCATGTGTTTTTTTAAATATTTTTAATTGAATATTTATTCAACCATAATACTGAAAAAAATTGATCATCTTTTAAAAATGTATTATTATCATAAGAAAAAAACATTAAATTTTACATTCAAAACTAGACAGTCTAAAAAATCGGCCATGTTGGCGGGCTTATGTGACGTCATGATATACGATGCATGTCAACCTCGATGTCAAATTGTCAATGTTTTAAGCTGTTTCATGATGTTTATGCTCAGTTTTGTAATTTTAAAACGTTCAATATAAAAATAGGTTTTGGAGCGAAATATCACTGTTTATAAATAACTTAATATTATAATAGAATATTTAATATTTTTTAATCTCGCGCGCTTTTTACGGCGTTTCCCACAGTCAACATGACTTCTAATTGGTACCATTCTGCACAATGCTCAAGGATAGGCAACCGCTATCTATTAATATATTATATATCTATGATATGGATGCAAAACTAACAAATATTTCAAGTACTACGTAACTAGTTCTCTTCCGTGTGTTATTTACTTGCACCTGTTGACAGATCACCTGTTGTTCTAACCTATTTGTGAGTTATTCTTTGTAATATAGACTAATGCTAATTAGAAGAGAAAAAAATTGGACCGGACTGCAAAAAAAATTCATTGTAGACGTTGACACATATTTTTACGTGAAGTTAATTTATTTTTCGATAAAATAAAGAATTGATACACCTATTAAAATGTTTTTTTTTCTTTCAAATTCAATATGTATTAAGATTTTTGTCGCAATTCAAAATCGTCACAAAATTATACCGTATGTAAAAAGGATCCTGAGGTAAAATTCGAACCCGGTCCTCTTAGAATTTAGTAAACTTCTGTCATAGCTTTGGAACTAAATGCGTCATATTTTCTCTACTTTTCGGCACAAATGACGTAATCGACTTGTTTTGACATCTGTTTTTGCCTATAATTAATTAATTATGTAATTAATTAACTTAAAAAATGTAGAAATTTGTTCAGAACTGTTAAAATTAATAAGTGTTGAAAGTTCCATTACAATGGTAATATTTTGATAAACGCTATAACGTTATTGTAAAAAAAATATCTATTTATTTCCGCGTAAAAAGTCAAATGTTTTATTTCTTAAGGTAGTTTGGGAGCCGCAATCCCAAGTCAAATAAATGACTTTTTTTTTCCTCAAATAATTACCCAAATCATGCTATAATAAATTATTAATAAAAATTCACATAAAAATGTATTTGATTTAATTTAATGCGAATTATAATTAAATAATTATAGTAATGTAATTAATAAAATATTAATTGATTAGTACTCAGCTGTCACTAGTCACTAGTCACTGTCACTACAACAACAGAGATAGAGGCCACATGTCAGTATTAAAAAATTAATAAAATCAAGTGGTAAATTATTCTGAAATTTTTGCAGTGCGTATTTCAGACATCGTTCTACCCATCAAAAAGTTTTTTTTGTGGGGTCAAGTTTGTCAATTTTTTACAAACCCTCAATTTCCGGAGTTATTGAGCAACGGCTCTTGTATTTTTGCATAACTTTAATTAATTATATCTCTTAAATGGTGTGGTAAAAAAATCTGCTTCTTTTTCTGTAGGTGTCTTTAATTATAATCTTTTGATTAAATATAAAAAATGTAGGGTCAAGTGGTGTAATGAATCTAGTTGAAATTTTGACAGTGAGTACTTTTTTTATCAATTTTTCAATGATAAAAATTTCAAAATGTTGATATTATTTTGAAAATCGGTCTCGAACCTCCGTAATTCTAAAAACATAGAAAGTTGTTTCGTTGACAAACTATTAATTTAACTGTTTTGTTGAATCATCGCCCAGCACTTTTTGTAATATTACCTAACTTTTTTGTTATACCTTGTATCTCAACGGAAATGATTGCTCCCAATGCAATTAATAATCCTACGTATAGTGTCACCCGCTAAATCGAATGTATTTGCACTTCAAAATAAAGCTGTTATTGCAAACAAAACGGTTTATGGCAGATTTTGGATAAAACATGACTAATGATGATTTAATTGCCTAGTTTATTTAATGATTTAGTACCAATTTTTCACTGCTTTATCTTGAAACTGGTGTTATTTGGACATAGGACCGACTAGTGACATCTCTATACTCTCGGCTATTTAGGTCGATTAAACCAGTCAAAGATACGGCCCAGGGGCCGCATCTCAATACGGCCCTAGACCAGAATCTATCCTATGAGGATTTTAGACGGCATTCGATGCCACTACGTATTTTTAAAATTGCTGGTTCCTCAAACTCAAGATAATTTACCCTTTTTATTAGCTTTATATGCAAATAAATAAATAAAGATTTTAAATTAGTATGTGTTTTAGTTTTTAACACACCCTATACCTTATAAATTTAGAAAAATCAGTCTGACACCCCTGGATTAAACGATGTGTGAGCCAGATCTCCGCACATACGGACTGACGGACGAACATCCAAAATTAGCTTTTTGGTTATGAAACCATGAAACGACTAAATTCGTCGAAATCTCGAATTTTATTCTTGAAGTAAAATTTCTTTAGGCGCTTTTTGTGAATTTCGCGAAGGTGCAACTCGGTGATTTTTCGTCACGAAACTTAGTTACGTTTTTGCGCGGTTCATACTCCGTTTATGCGGTATTATAGCATCTATACATATATTCTAGTAATATCGAAATTTATTGTATGTAGGTATAGATAACAGCGAATTACAAAATCACATAGGCGTGAGTTGTTTTTTTTAATGAATTATACAGAAGCTAATTCAATTAATACAAACAAATGAAATCGTAACTTAGTATGTAATAATAATAATAATAAGTTGCTTTATTTATTTATGCCAATTATAGCGTAAACAGCGTCATAACAATCAATAAAAACACGTTAAAAACCATTAAAAACAAAGACACGTTAAAATCATCAAATACATATTAAAAACATATACACAAGCAGTTTAAAAACAATTTGCATTAAGCATAAAAAATGATGGAAACATGTTAAAATAGTAAGCACATTAAAATAGTATCTAGAAAAGAAATACATAAAAATATTAAAATTTAACAGTAACATTTAAAAATGCATCTAGATTATAAATATTATTTTCGATTAAAATATTTTTTATTTTTGTTTGAGGTAATTTCATGATTTCAGCAGGAATTTTATTGCATATTTCAACAATTTTGTTATAAGGACACTCTTTTACACTCTTGTATACAGTTTTAAAGATCCTAGAGCGGATATTTCCTTTAACCGCTTGTAAAAGTTACACCCACACTTTTCTTTAGCTACTACTAAACTTTATTCATTCGAAAGTAAAAATTAACAACCATTTTCGGCATATCTTCTTTTGTTTTGTGCCCACAGTTATAATGTAAATAATATTATCAAATATCAACTGCGAAGGCCAATCGCTTGGAAATCAACAGTAGATGATCATTTGTTATACACCGTTAATTTCTCCAAGCTACGGAAATGCATCACTAGTCATGTGTACGTATAGATATATTATACGCCATTGTTTCGTATATACAATCTATCTCAAATCTACATAAAGCTTTGTGCTAAGCTGCGATTTGCGACGAATCCAGAGCCGGTATTAAGGGCGATCTCAGGACGATAGGTAATCCGAGGTCTTTAAACAAATTTTCTTCATACCTCGATCGAAAGTGCCTACTTTCGGCACCAATAATTGTAAGGCAGAAAGTCCAACATTTACTCCTTGGTGGGAAAGCAAAAACAACTAATCAACAGCTGTTATTTAGATGTCGTTTCCATAGCAACCCTATTACATTTGAGCTTATAATCTCGAACAGCTGTCATTTGTGTGTTTACGTATAATTTCAGAGCTGCTTGGTTGTGTTTTTATGTAATTAATTAATTAATGTATTTAATAACCGTGCTTACGACCGAGATATGGTAGATATTCGGGTACACATAGTATTAAATATCTATTTAATAAGTTTAAAAAATAAGTCTGACTACTGAAAAGTATGAAACAAGAAAATATTCTCATCTGAGGATAGCCGTGGTCATATTCCACCTACTCTAACAAAACATTACATTTTAACAGTAATAAGCGATTATAGGAACTTATTTTTTATTTGTTTTGAATTTGCTCCCCTCTGGGACAAAAATTCAAAAATACATGTAGCCTATGTTAGCCGGGCTATAATAACTAATCGATTGACACCGTATTTATCAAAATCGGATGAATAGTTTAGGCGCTACGGTGGAACATCCGTAAATACAATCATACATAGACTGCTAAACTCATAACCCTTTTTTTTTGGCTTCGTCGTAGACGGATAAAACGACTAATCGTGAATAGACCAACAAACGGTGCCAATAGTTGAATGCTAGAAAGTCAATCATTTCACAGAGACCCACACGGGAATACGACATGGTGGCGGACGAACGGGTATATACGGTGGAAGAACGGGTATATACGGTGGAAGAACGGGTACAGATAGTGTTACGTGACTGTTTATGTATTAAATATAGCAGTATTGTGAACACAAAATGTGCATAAATTACAATGTTTAAATGGTAGTTGTGCTTTCATGCGACAAATTAGCAATTTGGTCTGTCCTCCCTGTGTGACGAAGCTTATATGCATTAGTGGACATGAGAAATTCAATCGACATTATGCAATTTAATTTCGTGAATTATATAATGTCTATTTATTAAACAAAACAATGCCATTTGAGACTAATTAATAACACTGATTCATGAATCCCACGCGATTTTTTTTCGTATTTATTATTAATTACAGAGAGAGAAACCTATTATTTAGGCTTCATATAACGTTACTCCATGTATAGAATGTTATGATGCGGTGTTGCCAGATCAGATTATCTCACCAGATTTTTAATTATAAATTTTATTGGCTTCAGGTAGTACTGTCGATACCACAAGTATCAAATGTGTGATCAGACACATTTGACTTACGTAGTATTTAGATTTGACAACGCCACGTAAAAGTAAAGGAGATGGAGTTATACTGACAGTAACTCTGTTTCACTCAAAATATTAGAACTTGCGTATAAAGCTATAGTTTTATACGTGTGTTTTTAAAATGTCAGAGTTGCCACATATAATAAACTAGCGGTCTCGCCCGGTTTCACCCGGGTATAAAAAAATGAATGGGGAAGGGAGGAACATGAGTACACACATTCATCTTAGTTTACCGAGATGAATGTTGTGTCCAAATTTCATGATGATCGGAGTTACCGTTCAAAAGTTTTTGTCGATAAAAAGCAGTATTTAAACTTTTTTTAACTAATAATTTTTTTTAAATTAATTAAATAAAATTAAATGTAAGCCTTAGAAGAAAGCAATGTAGAAAATAAAAAAAAATAAATAAAAATATATTCGCCCAACGTGGGGCTCTAACCCACGACCCTGATATTGACAGTCGCATGCTCCACCGATTGGGCCACCTGAGGTCGTGTTCTCACAACGCTAATATGAGTATATCTAGTTAGTGTATTTCACATGAATAGAAGCTTATTTTTGAGATACATTTTGCAACATTTTTCATTAAAGCCCCGCTCCTAATTGTCGTAGCGTAATATTATATAGCCTATAGCCTTCCTCGATAAATGGGATATCCAACAAAAAAAAATTTTTCAATTTGAACCTTAGTTCCTGAGATTAGCGCGTTCAAACAAACAAACAAACTCTTCAAAATGATTGAAAAATGTTTTTCTTTCTGGAAGATTAAAGGATGAATCCTGGTGGCAACATTTGAACAAGATCATCATCACTCTAAATTATTAGAGTTTTTTTTCACAATCATAAAATTGGCTTAGACAACCTCCATTATTCTTTCATCATGTTTTTCTTTCTATTGATACAAAATTGATTGAAATCTAAACGATATCTTTTGTGAAATTCAATAAAATCTGTGATTTCTCATAAGGTTCAATGCTTAATACAAAAAACGTTTAATATTAATTACTTTTTTTCGGTTCTCTGTAGCTTTTTGAAATTTTAGGTGGCTAATTATCTTACTAAAATTTACCAAGTTTCATTTAATTCTGAACAGTAACTCTCTACTACCTTAAAGGAGAAATATACACACTTTTGAGAAAAAAAGGTTTTTTTACAGCGCATCTGATGAAATATAATTTGTTTTATTTGCAATAAAGGAAAAAAAATGAAAAGCGTAGTTCAGATTCGCGCCGTAAATTTTCCATGAAAACATCGATTATTACTGTATCCTGTATCGCCTGATCCGTGGACGTTTGGGTTTTTCCGTTCTCTTTTCGACGCTGCCGTAGCTCTCGCTTTCGATCGGCACTGGACTTTTTAAGCTTAGTGCATTTCTCTCGATGCGAGCTTTCCGATGAATTACATTTACTCCGAGCATATTGACGAATCACATGAGACGATATGTTTAATTATTTTGTAATTTAATACCAATTTTCATTTACATTCCGGCTACTATTTTTACACGCTTTATATTAGTTTCACTTGTAAGTTTGTGTGTATGTAAGTATGTATGTTTGTTTGTAACCTCGTTTGGACTACAGCAAGTGGTTTATTACTGTTAGTATGTTATGCCAATACTGTAAAAGCAATCGTTGACCGAGCGGTCTTAGGCGCTAGTCTTTGCTGACGTCAACTCTCGGATTCACCGGTCGTAGGCTCTAATCCCGTCCACGCCGAAATAAAATTGTATTTTTCGGCAAATTTTTGACAATAAATCGAACTAAAAAGTAGAAAATAAATATAGTTTAAAAAAAACTAAAAAACACGCTGTATATCAAACTAAAAAGTGAAAAATAAATAAAGTTTAAAAAAAAACTAAAAAACACGCCTTATATCGAACTAAAAAGTAAAAAATGTTTTTTTAAAAATAAGTTTAAAACAATAATGAATAAAAAATACTAGTATTGTTGTGAAAAAAGCGTGGGGCGCTTTGTTCCACATTTTCGTACATCGAGCGCCCCACGCTTTTTTCACAATAATACTAGTATTTTTTATTCATTATTGTTTATAAGCTTATTTAAAAAAATATTATTTACCTTTTAGTTCGATATAAAGCGTGTTTTTTAGTTTTTTTTTTAAACTATATTTATTATTCTCTCACTTCCTACTAGTGCTCTGCGAGCTCTTTAAAACAACACCCGAATCAACGTTCTAGCAAAACGCGTTTCCAAGCAGCATTAACATAAACTCTACACAAAACTAATTCATGACTACACTCGTGCGATGACGTCGCAGGCAAAACAAATCCTGCGAGACGAACTCGTACGCATTATTAGTCTCTATAGATTTGGCAACGCCGGTACAGTGCTCATCGAAACCAAGCAAATTAGACGCATTAATATAGACACAAATGGCTGTCCTGAATTTAGTCACGTGTTCTGTCTCATTGATGCCACGTGACAGAACAGAATGGTTTTGTAAATAGGTAACTATAGTATATAGATGCATTATGTAACGTATCTATAATAATTGTATTAAGGATTTATGATAAACTTTATATATAAGGGTAATGCGTTTGACGTTCGCTTAACGACAATACGTCATGACAGATATCATTCACAGCATCCCTATCTTATTTAACATTTTAAACATCTTCAGTGGCACATTGTACCTTCAATTGAATGTTTATTTATTCAAGAGAGTTGAAAAAAGATCCAAGGAAGCGTAATGAAACTAGCTCCGAACCGTTCATCTGTGATCGGTAACTAAATACTAGACTGTGAAAGTGTCTGCAATCGTTCCTTATCTCTATGGCAACTAATGATACAAACCAATTGCGATTTGAGTAGACAAATATTATCTGGTTTTCTTGGTTTTCTGCAGCGTTCTCTCTCTCAACTGAGGACACTTTCACTTATGGCAAGCATACGAATCAGCGTACTCTAGTTACTTATATCTCTATGGTCACTAATGTTTCAAAGCGATGGTCGAACACCATAAATTGGTAGAATATACAGGGTGTTTCATAATTGAATTCAATATTGAAGGGTGTTATTTTATGCGTGATTTTAAAACAAAAAGTTCGTACAAACATAGATCTGTTGTCGCTTTATATTTGATATACAGGGTGTGACCTTGTGGAAGATTTTTTTTTTATTAACTCCGAAACTAGTTTAAATGTTTTTATAAAGATTATTGGGTGTTAACGAAGTAATGTAATAAACATTTCTCATGCAGTTTCGGTAATTTTTGCCCCCCGTGGAATAATTTGATTTTGATCCGAGATATTTTCCTCCAGAGTGCTTACTTCTCGAGGTTAAAAAACTCACCCGGTATAATAATAAAAATTTTTATCTTAAATTTATAGTTTTGTTATATCGGAGCTAACACAGAATAGCAGAATGAAAACCACCGACAATAATAATAATTATAAAAAATATTACGTACAAATTTGTTAATCATAATAATGTGTTATATGAAGCCTTTTAAATACAGCAAAAAAAATATGTTTTTTTTTTAATGCAAGCTATACACAAGAGCTGTGGTAAAGTATGTCTGCAGTGTAGGTACCCATTATTATTCTTAAAAGCCTTATAAATGCATAATAATATCCCTTCTCAAACAGCCTTAAAAGCTGGTTCACATTTATGAATGTTTATTAATTATTACAATAAATAAAATAATAAAATTGTGCAAACTTATATAATAGGATTATATTTTAGAAGTTTACACTTTTAATTGTTTGTATTACTTTTTACACTTGTGATAATTTAAGGAGGTTGATGCGTTATAGTCCCAATCAAAAGTAAGTCGATTTCTAAATAGGAACTTTTCCATAATACATTTTTACAAAAGGTTATAAGTCGATGATACCAATAAATTATTGTCATAAAGACATAAATAAAACATTTTTTTTAATATTTATTTATTTATTTGTTTATTTAATTCCAAAATAGTTGTGATACATTTATTTTACAAATTTTGAAGTTGGAATAATCCTGCCCAACTTGGCTGAAGCCAGTGCTAGGGCAGGAGTATGGGTTTAGGACGTTAATTAATTATTTCAGTATTTTATTTAATCGACTAGCTTTTAATTTTTTGTGTACAAAGTTAGGTTAGAAAAAATAAATTTATGTAATAATCGATATTTTACATATATTTTGCAGTAAATAATTTAAAAAAAAATAGAAGTAATAAAAATTATTATTAAATCTTTAAAAAGTTGAAAATTCAGTTAAAATTGTTAAATTTGTCAAAAATAAAAATCCATAATCAAAAAGTGCTAAAGATTAATATTTTTTTTTATTAAAAGTCTCCTAATTAAATTGGAAAAAATATTAGAATATGCGTAAGACATCGATGCTTTACATAGTTAGTTTTCGGAACTGCTGACATTATTTGGTTATTTGCAAAAAAAAATTGGTTGTCTGTAAAGTCGGTTTACGGACGATAGTTTTACGTGATAACGTATTCCGTAATACATAACCTAAACCTCCCAAAATTTGGTTTCAATCCGCTTATCCTTGGTGTCGGAATGATAAGAAATGTCAAAAGTGACGTTTGCAACTTACAAAGTATTATGTTCTAATAATAATTAGTTATTCCAATACTTAACTTAGAAAGCGTTGCATTTCACAATATACTAATGTCAAAAAATTGAATTAAACATTAGAAATGCAGCCGTTTTCATGTTAACACAAGACATACGTTTGCTTCTAATTTCCATGTACGGCAAACAAAGACAACCGACCGCGTTGCGCCATGCATTAGACAGCATTGCATTTATACAGCTATTTTTCTATATAAATTTGTATAAAATATTTTTCTATATAAATTTGTATAAAAAAACTGTTTAGGCAAATTCTGTTATACGAAATCTATGTAAAATGTTCTCCTCTTTCGTTTAAGACTGGTTTCAAACCGATCTGATTTAAATTGAGCGAGAAATTAGCAAAAAGCACGCACAGGGTCAGGCGGAACGTTACGCGTTATGCGTTACGCGTTACGAACGTTAGGAACGTTACGTTACACTTTTTCGTACATGCAGCCGGTGTTTTATCAATTTATAATATTGGTGATTCATCAATTTATAAGACGTTATCACGTCAAAAAATAAAATGCACCGTTTACATGCTAGGTTGACATATTTTCCATAAGACTACATGTAAAAGTTTTTTTTTTTATTTTTGACTTTATAAATCTTCTAATGATTTAGTTTTTTTTACAGAAAATTTTGTCATAAAAAAATCTATTAAAAAAACTATAATTCCGATTTTTTTCATTATCTTCGTTTAACGCCTCAACCTCCTTAAAAGATTTAAATTTAAAGTTTCATATCTTGAAATCAAATTGATCCAAACCTTTTTTTTTAATTATATAAAACATTTGTTATAATTTTTTGGAAAATTTAATGGACAGTAATAATTTAACTGCACAGATGTTGATCATATAAAACGGAAAAAACAATAATTGATACATTTTTACAAGCCCTCAGTTCGTCGGTTCTACATCGGGATCTAGTAAAATACGTTTTTCCGTAAATTTCTATACTTTTACCATTTGCTAGTGTTTGTCACCTATTCAAAAATTCTCTCATAACATATTTTCACAAAATCTGTCACTCATTATGTCAACAGTATAAATAAAACGGAATTTATTTCACAGAATTCTTCGTAATTATTTTATAAAAATCTTTTTAAGACGTGTTGACGTTTGACGCCAAGACGTATAAATGTTTTTTGTACTTTTTTTGTGTTTATACAATCTAGTTACCAAGAGAACAGGCAGGCTTTGTCGGGGAGCGAGCGAGTCGGAGTAGAATGTTTTTATTAGAATTTCTCAGCAACTAGAATCCATTATCGAGATTATAGTTTATTCTCTGAATGCTCGAAAGCACACAATATATTTAAAACAAAAGTTGTTTTCTTTCGATAACTCACCAGCAGCCCTCCACTAAACCAATTTTTTTTATGTGGAAGTTCTTAAGCGACGTAAGTATCTGTTTAAAATTTTCTGTAACGGCGAAGAATATTAAGAAAAACCTTGATAATGCGAAATAATAACGAGTTCATGGCTTAAAAGAAGTTTCACTTCCACCGTGAGATTATGTTGGTGAGGCTGTTCCTCCTCAAATATGTCGTCACTATTTTTCTTGTTATCATTATTAAGTTGAAACTTTTATTCTATCGCCCCGAATTTTTCTGGCCGTCTGTTACATGTCGCATTACAGGCGGCCGCGGAGTAGGGGTAAAGTGAAAGGCGCTCGGAGTAGGCGCTTGGTAGAGCAGCCAAGGCCAATATGGCGGCGCCCATAGTTAGTATCAGCTGACCGTGTAGTATGTATAACACATAGTCAGTCTGTCATGCGGGCAAGTGCTGTACAGTGTTTACATATTTTTATTCGTGTATTCATGTGAATATTGTTGTTTATAATTAATCGTAATGGATAAGTGTCTACAATCCAACGCCTACAATCCAATAAAAGTTTCACTTGCGTCGTGGTTTCTTAAAACCACACAACTGTTTTTATTTACAATGTATCTTTCTAACATGCGTGTGTATGAACCGAATTTCAAACAATAATTAATAATCGTGAAGCAAAATGGCAGGCGTGACGAAATAATAAAATGGTGGGATATACAGGAAACAATAGTTTAATATCAAAGTGAAAGTTATAATACGAAAGGTCCTTGAAAGAAATGAAAGATACGATTATGATGAAGTGTATAATTATATGATTTTATTTGTTATTTGAATATTTGATTGATTAAAATACATTAAAGAAAAGAAGACGTGTTTTTATTGTTGGAAGAACAAAAAAATACCTGAATTGAAGCAAATATCTTTGAGATTTTATAGAGAAAAATAAGAAAGGAAAGTTGAAAAAAGGTTTAGAAAAGAAAACAAGAAAGAAAGTTCAATTTTAACCTCAAAAACATTCATGATGTATATGGCTTTCAAGTCAGATTACTGTAGTCCGACTCGGCACTGTTCGGACAAATTCGTAGCGAGCGACCGAACCATGGATCGTAAAGATAAAGGAGACGCATCTGTGAATGTTTTAGAATGTATCTGGAATTATTGAGAGAAACCATGGAAAACATTAGTAACCTTACTGAGAGGCAGTAGGATATAGAGTTCTAGTCTATACTCCGTTGGAAATCGAACCCAGCGACTTCTGATTATAAATCTTACACTCTTACGATTGCACTACTTACTCAACTGAAAACATCGAAACAATATAATATTCTTTAATAACAATATTTTCCAATTTAAAACCGATTTCCCTCAAGGACTCAAAAAAATGTAAAAACAAAAAAATTTACGCTTGATTTACAAAAATATTAAAGATTTTAAATTGAATCGTTCTGACATGAATGGCTGTTAACTTTTTCTATCAATAGCATCTGTGCATTTTTTAATATTAATCTGACATATACAGTATGTAAACACGTAAGGTGCACATAGGGAAGTTAGCATTGGGAAAAAATACTTGGACCAGAGTTAGCCATGACTGCATTAATTGTTATTTCTATTGAATTATCGTGGTAATCTTGAGGTTTTCTATTTTATTTTGATTTATTTTTATTTTACTTGGCTTTTTTAATAATAAAAAGCTCTTATAAATCATTATTTTAAATTATTTGTAAGTACATAAATAAAACAAAAAAGCAACTCCATCTGTTTGGAAACATTTCATTCAAAAATTGTCTGACTGGTATGATGTATGCGCGTTAGTAAATCAGTGACCCAATATCTTTAGGTTCGACACGAATAGGCGGAGATATTTGATCTCGCACCATATTTAAGTATTTTTGGGAATTTAATGTCCCATTAATAAAAAAAGTCCGATTATGTTGTAATCATTTGAATATTTTCTTCGGTAGTATACACATTCATTTTGCAAAACAATATTATCTATCAAATTGAAAAACAATATTTCAAGGCTCACTCTGATCCAGTCATTTTTTCCCAATGTTAATTTCCCTATGTGCACCTTACGTGTTTACATACTGTAGATTATATTTATTACAATGTATACAAGAGTGTTTAAAAAACTTTCAAGAATGTAGACATAGTTCCATTGAAAACAAATATATATAATAAAATAATATTTCTCCAAATCTTCTTGGTTTCCGGGCTTGTATGCCGTGGTCCATTGGTATTTCTACCACATCGCCTTTGATGATGTGTACCGCAGTTGTAGACGAAACGTCAGGTAGAAATACCAATGGTCCACGGCATACAAGCCCGGAAACTAAGAATATTTGGATCAACACCGGCCGTGAAAGCCTACACACTTGGATAAATAATATTTCTGTCAATTTGTGTAATAAACAAGATACTTAAACAAATTAATGGATGATGCTTATTGTAACATTCGTCGTCTAAAAGCAGCAATTTCAAATAAAAACACTAAAACAGAAATTACTAAACCAATTACAAGTAACATGAAAGCACCCTGTAGATGTGATACAGTCAGCGCAGTAAGTTCATCATCATCGTCATCATCTTCAGTGTCACCATTATCCATTAATTTTTCAAAACTTTTAATAGTTTTAACAATATCCGATTTCCATTTAGCAATCAGTCCACTACTCTTAATTTTCAAAATGACAGCATTAATCTTTGGTATTAACGGATATCCTTTACTAGCCAACATTTCAATCGGATAAGACACGACATCGTCTTTAAAAACATATAATAATGGTTGTCCTTTCCTATTAACATATCGACTCGAAGTAAACTCTATAAACAATCTAGGCAATGCCAAAGCAAAATCTCTTTGATAAGCTACCCTGGATAGACAAGGTGCCACATCATCACAAATTACAACATCTTTCATTAATTTTGTAAATCTTGGATCTTCCGAATCTCGCAAGTATCGCTCAGTGGATTTTAATATTCCTAGTTTCAGTTTCGATTCAAAAAGTTGATCCAAATTTGAAACTTGTGCTTCATAACTCGGTTGTGTTAAAACACTTATTAAAGAGGTGTGATAAGCTGTGTCCGCATGAAGACTGAAGAACACCCATAGCAATAATAAAATTCTTGCTCTAAATGTTTTCGGTAAAATGTGAACCGCTGCTCCAAGCAATATTGAGAATACATTCAAATTAGTTCTTGAATAGATTCTATAAGACAACCACTCATTAGTGATATCTCTGCACATGTACCATATAACAAAAGACATAATAATGTAGGCACTGAGGACTGCGACCCATGTCGATGGTTGAAACAATATCAATACATTCTTCCAATGAGGTATCGTACTAGCATAAGGCACAACCCACGCAACCGCTTCGTTCATATAGGACATTGTAAAATCGAACATATCGTGTCTTTCATTGCTAGGAGCAATCGACCCAATCGCCAAATCTACATTCTGACCCATCAACAATTTAAAAATCCCTGTCGCAGTCTTGTTTGGATACAACATTCCCATTTCCGATCTTTTAGAAAGACCGTAACCAATTTTGAAATTCATAGCCTCGGATATTACTTCCAACAATTTCACTTCCAATCCTTCCATTATAAACGTTTTACCGCATCGATCATACTTGGGTTCCATCACATATGGCGGCCATATTAAAGCGTGGACATTAATTGTACACCCGTACATGTTCGGTGGAACTTTGTTCGGATACAGCGGCATAAACGCAGACATACGGCCGTATTTGCAGGTACCCGCTGGAGCTAGTTCATTAAACTTATCCACGCAATGTTCCGGGTTATACGGAAACCAAGAATAAAAAATCATAATCGATGGATCAGCTTTCTTTGGCATCATAATAATCGCGTTAATAACCTGGCGTTTCCATAGATGCTCGATGATAAATCCGGCCGTATTCATCGCATTATCAATAATCTCATTGAACAGAACTAAAAATCTAGCATTCGGATTCCACGATAATAATTCAGTTAACTGTTTCAAGTTGTTCATGAAGTCTCTTTCGCTTCTAACTTGAAGTATGTATGCATCGGCTTTTTTAAAAAACTGAATCTTATTATAATGCGCTACGTTAGCTTTTTTAACCATTATCGACCAGTTCTTCTCCCGGAATAATTTACCCAGAAGCAATCTGTCAGTATAAACATCGCTGGTGATATTTTCATGGGGTGATTTCGTTGCCAACGACACAATGACGCTTCCATGAGCTGGAAAGTTTTTCTTGCTAACTTTTGCAACACAATCTGTTGATGACGACCGCATATCACGTTGAGCGGTTGGCGGTAGTTGCAAAATAGCTTCATTCTCGGCCAATGTTATGCCAATTGTTGTTATTAACAGCGTTAACATTGTAACAGAACGCCACAAAGGCAGCTGTGACACTACAATTACTGAAATGCAATGCATTTTGCTTGTGGTAATAATTTATATATTTATTCAACTAATGCTGTTTTAACATTTGTCACCTATCATAGCACTGATAACTAATATTTACACTTGATGGCTCATCATTTAACACGACGCATTTGAATCTAATGACTCTACATAGGTCAGTATTTTACTTTTATAGGTGAGTACTTTATTATATTATGCACACAAGTCATAAGCTTTTTTGTAATCGACAAATAATTTCACAAATTTATTTAAAACCAACGTCGTATAATCAGTTAGTAAATCTTGATTAAACATTTTGATAATAAATAAATTATGAACACGATTATTGATCATGAGATTACGATGCTTATTTTTATACAGGGTTGTTCTTCAGAATGGTTAATTCAATGTTTCCATAAAATGTCTTTACTCAAATCTTTGATTAACGTCTGAATAGAACTCTTCAAGTAAATAAAATTGTCGACCAATTTTATTTACTTGAAATGTCTTTACTATTTATATTTTTACCTAAAATATCAATACTCTATTGAAAGTCGTATTAAAAGTGATGGAGTTGGGTTCAGCTCTAAATTTTATCGCTGTGTTAGCAAGTGGGGAATGGTACTAGTTTAGGTCAAAAATCACTTTTCAAAAATTTTACAATATCTTTCCGTTTTGAGGTCCCCCGAATCCAAAAAACATATTTTTGGAAAATCTCTGTTCGTCTGTTAGTCTGTTTGTCTGTGAACACGATACAGGTCAAACGGATGAGCGGATTGAAACCAAATTTTGGGAGGATGTTTGGTATGCAAATATGAAGAGCCCTATTGTTTTTGGGGAAAATCGGCGCATGCGCAGAAGAGATATATGCTAAAACGGTATTTTTTATATAATAATGGTATACTTTTCGTAACGGCTTATTATTCTATTTATTTTTTCAAGAAAGTTTTGCTTAACTTTATAGTTTCGAAAATATTTTGAAAATAAAAAAAATCATCCGCTCTGTAAATTTTATGGATCTGTCAGAAATAAACTAGTTAGGCATGCTTTGATTAATTTTTACATGACGTGGAACATACTATGTAAGTAACCATGGCAACGAAGAGTTAATATCATATTGAATACTAACCATTATCCGCGTCACCTCTCGCGATATCAGAAATTTTATTTTCTTTATTATAATCAAATGTCAACATTTTTGAAGTTGGAATGGTCCCGTCGCCCAATTGGCTGGAATTTTTTGTATAGCTTAGGTGTTTTTCGTGTATGTGTATCGATCGTAAAATAACTCATTTAACACTAGTGAAAAACAGAAAAAATGAGATCTGACCAAATAAACTATATTATAGTAGAATAGGGATAAATACGTAGCGTGATCGTTCAAAATTGACATACGCGTAATTGCTTTGCGGTCGTAGATATACAGAGTGTGATCGTTATGCCTATCGCAGTAACAACGTCTATAGTTTTGTTACTAGTTTAGTAGACTAAATAAACCCATCACACGTACCGAAGTTTGTTTCTAATGGTAATGAAACTTTTAATTGCTATCAATAGTTCTGATATAACCAGAGGCCAGATCACTGAACACAATACGACAGTTTAGACTATGAAAAACGAACAAGGCCTTTGTAAGACTAGGGCAGTGATGGCGAACCTTTTTGAGAAGTAAGTTATTTTTTTAGTACTAGTTCGTGGGTCACTATGTCAGTGGCGTTACTTGGAAAGGGAGAGGGGGATGATTAAATACTATTTTTTGACGTGATAACGTCTTATAAATTGATGAATCACCAATCTTATAAATTGATAAAACACCGGCTGCATGCACGAAAAAGTGTAACGTTCCTAACGTAACGTTCCTAACGTTCGTAACGTTCCGCCTGACCCTGTGCGTGCTTTTCTCGAAAACGGCCCTAACGATTTGGATGAAATTTACTGAAAAGGGAATTTGGGGGGCAAAAAATCGTTTTAGCTAGGTCTCATCTCGAAAAAATCGTTTTCTTACAAATTTTATCATTATAAAAATCAATTTTTAGACGTATGAAAATACTTAAATATTGTAAGTAGATTTTGGAATTTTATATAAACAGTGAAACAATTGTTTTATAAATAGTATGACAGTTAATCTGTGAGACTTAAATAAATACGAAAGAAAGAAAGTTAATAAAAAAAAATATTTTTATAGGTGGTGAGTAATTTAATAAATAAAATTAACCTAAATTTGAAGCGAAAGATGCAATATCATAGATTCGAATTACTATAATTATTATATGTAGAATTTAGGTTATGTATTACGGAATACGTTATCACGTAAAACTATCGTCCGTAAACCGACTTTACAGACAACCAATTTTTTTTTGTTCGAAACTTTTTTTTTGACGACACACGACGTTTTACGACCATGCTGGATTTAGCGTATTTTTTTCTATAAGCATGACGATTTTACAAAAGGTCCGATGGATTTCGGTTTTCGTCAAAAATCGCATTTTTTAAAGGGGTATGCCTTGGCAAAAATGCAAAAATCGAATTCTTTAATATACCTTTGAAATTGAGAATGCTTACAGAAAAAATTACGCTGAATTCAATGACCGTAAGCAAACGTCTGTATCTCTTTTAGTTTGGAATTTAATTTTATGAAATAACAATACGGAACACTAATGGCGCGAGTTCTACTCGCACTTGTCCGTCTTTTTTAAGTATCTATTATTGACTGTTCTTTCTTTTATGATATAAAAAATGAGTTTATAGAAATAAACACGTTTGTCAATAAAAAAGCTTGCGTGGGTCAGAGTCTGACCCGCGGGTCTTAGGTTCGCCATTACTGGACTAGGGCAGGGGTCGGCAACCTGCGGCACGCGAGCCGCATGCGGCTCTTTTGATATAAAGCTGCGGCTCTCTAGTTCCATACGCAAACAATAATTATTTTATTATATAAACCCTTAAAAATCGTCCAATCGATCCATGATTGAGTACCATGTTTATTGTTTATCTCTCAGCCATTTCCACTTACGTCTCACCCGCACCGCCCCCGTCACGACGTGTCGTCCTCGGATATATTATACCTATATAAGAAAATACTATAATACTGAAACGAAAATGTTTAGTGGCTCTTTAAAAACTCGGAAATTTTGTAAATTGTAACTCTTGGCTCTTCCGTCTCAAAACGTTGCCGACCCCTGGACTAGGGAATAATCGAATGATTTTATTAATCGATTGTTTGCTATTCTATTCATTTTTATAATCGCATGTAATTAGCATGCCATCGTACATTTTAAATCTAAATAAGCTTGTGGAAATGACTAGTTTCCAATGAGAAATCTTTTGAAGTACACCCATCCCCCGATTTACACGGTACTTGTTTTACACGTTTTCGCTTTTACACGGTTTTCCAAATAAGTTTTTTTTTGTATTTATCGCACTCTACTAAATGCTACTGTGATTGAACACGTGCGCTCTGTACACATCTCACGGGGAATCCCGAGCTTATGTGCTGACTTGCTGCACACGCACACTATGTCTGTATTTCTTCGCATAAAATTAAAGTTTTATCTACGGAAAATTGTATTTGAGTGAAAGTTTCACAGTTTCAGAAAGATTTAATTTTCCATATTCGTAAATTACAAGTGAGTGCATAATTTAGATTATTATAAATTAACGGCTGTGATTAAAGTAAAATTCAGAGGGGAAAAATGCGGGAAATTTTGGAGGGAAATGATGGCAATTTACCAAATAGGTTAAATAGCAAAATTATGCATTTTCTGCAAGCTTTTCGATTTACACGGTTTTGACTTGAAAATTTTTAATTTTCGATTTACACGTTTTTCTCAGGAACGTATCTACCGTGTAAATCGGGGGATAGGTGTTTTTTTAAACACAGTCAAGCTAAACACTTTGTATGATGTGAAATAAATAATGTTGTTTATTTAATACAATACTGCACTTTTAGTAACTCATTACCAATATCGAATTCTCTTTGATATTCTACTGATGTTTGGCCATTTATGTGAAATTGATTTCACCTCATGACGGTACACTCTTCGTCAAAAAATCTGACCAACTGGGCGACGGGACCATTCCAGCTTCAAAAAAGTTGACATTTGATTATATTAAAGTAAATAAAATATCTGATATCGCATGAGGTGACGCGGGTAATGGCTAATATTCAATATGATATTTTTTTTATCTTCGTTGCCATGCTTACCTACATAATATGTTCCACGTCATGTAAAAATTAATCAAAGCACGCCGAACTAGTTTATTTCTGACAGATCCATAAAACAAAAGATCGGCTGATTTTTTTTTATTTTTTAAATATTTACGAAACTATAAAGTTAAGAAAAAAAATGTATAACGAAACTTTCTTGAAAAAATAAATAGAATAATAAGCCGTTATGAAAATTATACCATTATTATATAAAAAACACCGTTATAGCCTATATCTCTTCTGCGCATGCGCCGATTTTCCCCAAAAACAATAGGGCTCTTCATATTTTTATACCAAACATCCTCCCAAAGACGCGCAGAGTTTTTTTGGATTCGAGGGACCTCAAAACGTAAAGACATTGTAAAATTTTTGAAAAGTGATTTTTGACCTAAACTAGTACCATTCCCCACTTGTGGGTTGGAATGGTAAAACTTACAAATATAAAATGGTTGGCAAGCAGATTGAGTAAATCGGAAAAAGGTCAGATTGCGTGTGTTTTCAACCATATTATATTATGATTTTGATGCCCCCTGAAACTGCAATAAAAAAATTGTTCATTTTCATTGCAATGACTGTAAATTTGATAATGTACTAAAAAATTGCAGGCGCGAATGTGAAACAAACAAACAAAAAATAAACATAATATATACTTATACCTACACCAATATATTTTCAATAGGTGATGTGCGTTGATTATGTAAAAGATTCTTGTAAACAGTTCTTTCGAAACTAATTAAAATTTAATTACAGAGGTGATAAAAGTAACGTATAACGCCATTTGTTTATTGAAACGTTTTATTTTTCTTTCTTACTTCCGACAAAAGTTTCTTGTTTGTCATGTTATGTGCTTATTTAAAAAAAACCTGTTCTGATTCCTTTGTAAAGAAATATTAATTAATGTTTTGTTATATTAAAATGGCAACGATTTTGTTTTTTTTTTATTTTATTAACATGCCTTCAGAATTTTCTGTTGGTATGAGCATCACTGTTAACTGGTACCGAATTTTTTTCCAGAACACTTTTCCGATACAAATCTTCTTGGTTTCCGGGCTTGTATAAGACGGAAGTACCACACTTGTCGACACACTTACCTGTAAGCAGCCTAGAAGGACACTTCGCTCGCTACCACATCGCTTTTGATAATGTCTACCGCAGTTGTAGACGAAACGTCAGGTAGAAATACCAATGGACTACGGTATGCAAGCCCGGAAACCAAGAAGATTTAGATCAACACCGGCCGTGAAAGCCTACACACTTGGACTTTTTCGATATTCTATGAAAATTGTCAGCTTTTTATAAATTTATTTCTAGTTCATTTAAAACATATGCGACATCAGGTTGTTATTTATTATCTTGCGGGTTTTCTGAAATTTTTGAATATTTTATATGACAGAAAATACGACTTTGCTTTGCTTAAGACAAGGTGTCGTACGTGTCCTGTACTAAATTATAGACGCTCAATATCTGAAGTTATTAGCGCGGTGTCGTGTCAAAATAGACATTAATGCAGATAAAAGTTATCATTTTCTTATGACTGGCGACTTATTAATTATTAACATTTGAAGAATTTACTAGATTTGATGCCATATAGAAAGAGCGGCTATCGTTGTTAAACAAAAAAAAATAATTTGTGAGTTACTGAAGAGAAATATACTTACTTATAAAGTTATAATCAGATTTATTTTTGTCTGAAAAAAACGAAGAAAACAAGAAAATGAATAAAATTACGTCTTATAACACCTTTTGCATTATTTATAAATGTATCCATTATGCTAAAGGAAACAAAATAAATCTACGATATCGTTTCTTTTTATCGAAACATAATATCTATAAATTGCATTTTAACAGGCACTACCAATATTACATTGCACATATACAGATTGTAACAAAAACAAATGGTCGTATTTGTGGGATAAAATAGGAAAACTGAAATTTAAAAAAACCTATACTAACATGAGTAGCTACCGAAAGCATTCCGTTAATTTTGTGGTCACTGCCATCGTTTTTATGTTTGTTTTTGTTAACTTTTAGAAACAAGATTCTGCTTAGTCAGCTGTAGATAATTTTTAATGTTATTATGTAGCCGCCATTATACTCAAAACTGTTGTTTTGAGAGTATCGGAAAACTGTTTTTTTCTTTTTTAATTTACGAAGAGCTACTTCAATGAGTATTATTTTAGATGGAATTAAAAAGGGGATGCAAATATATCCTTTGTGTACCCCAAAAAAATGAAGTGGGCAGTTTTTTTGTTGTGTAATAATCTGGTAGAAGTATTGTGTCGAATATTCCATACAAAATACGAAAAATGTCAAAAATTAAAAACTTGCCTGCCGGCCTCTTATATTGATTAAATTGAAAAGTTAATTACGCAAAAAACATTTTTTTTTAATTAAATAGCTAATTGTACAATCGTAGTCACAAAAATTGTACTAAAAAATATAGGTACACTTTGAAAAATGAAAAGAGCTTTCATGAGCTATATAATATAGCGTTGCCAGGCGTCCGGATAAAGCCGAACATAGGCTTTTTGATTGCGTGTCCGGCCAAAATGAACGGTGTCCGGCTTTTGTTAGGCTTTTTACATTTCGCAAACGAGCGAGCGTCGAGCGAGGCCGAGCGCAGGCGACTATGAATAATGATTTTTATTAACTTAAAGAAAAGAAGTTTTGTTTTGTTTAGATTGTTTTTTATTTTGTTTTGGGAAGTATTAGCAGGTACTTATTACTTAAGACCTATTTGTGCAATTGCCTTTCATTAGAATTTAAAATGTTTATCTAGAATTTAATTTTGACTGATGACTTTGGCTGATTAGTAATAAAGTACTTGAACTGATTTGGCATTCGATGTTATTTATATTTCATTAGAATTTAACAAGATTCATGGTAATAATCAAAAAAGCTTGATTTTACATAGAATTTTTTTGTTGTACCTATTAATACTGAGACAAAATCCTCAATAATGTACGCTGTCGGGCCAAACTGGCTGGTCTGTCCGGCTATTTCGTTTGGCGACCTGGCAACCCTAGCTATATAGATGACGTTTAATTAACTTTCAAAAATTTTGACTACAATTTTGAGCAAGTTCACTCCAACTTATAGGCTGCGTTGTATTCTCATACGGTTAGACTATGATTTACAATGGAAATAGTAGTTCGACTGTGTTTATATTACTTTACGCAACTTTAGAGCGCTAGTGTTAAATGTTTCATTTTACGACCTCCATACTGCAAACATGAAGAACAGCTATTATGGGGGTGCAAGAATTACTAATAAAAACTACTTTGAATCATTCAATATAATTTATTTAAAAATAAACATCGCTCCAGTACAATAACTCGATGTGCCCTTTTGACTTTTATTAATTTGAGTCATAGAAAACGCTAAATTTTGACGTTCAAAAAAAAACTTTGCGGATTATTTACAAATTTCCTCAAAAATAAGAAAAAACTTTTCATCTTTCACTGTCATTTTTTTAATCAAACCAATCAAAAAAGACAAATATATACGTCACAGCAACTGGTGTAGAATTACTGTATTACTATCTCACTTTGTAAACACGACCCTGTACTTGTTTTTTAAAAAACTCCCCCAAAACGCCTTCCCCTTTTCTCTGTGGAAAAAAAAGCGCCATAGCACCGACACGACCCCGTAATTTTTTTTATACACGACCACGTAATTGTTTTTTAAATAACTCCCCCCAAACTCCCTCGCCTTTTCACTGCGCAAAAAAAACACCTTCGCATCGACACGAGCCTGTAATTGTTTTTTAAAGAACTCTTCCCAGACGCCTTCCCCTTTTCACTGCTCAAGAAAAAACGCCATCGCATCAACACGACCCCGTACTGATTTTTTAAAGAACTCCCCCCAAAACACCTTCCCCTTTTCACTGCGCAAAAAAATAATTTATAAAAATCAATTTTTCGAACTTAAAACGGCTATACAGTGTTATATGTTATATAAAATAATAATTGTGTATTTCCAATAGATATTTTGCACATCGAGTTATCGTACTCTACCCAATAAACATAATAATTAATATTTAAATCTTTGATTAACGTCTGATTAAAACTGATTAGAACAAAAAATATATAAAATTAATACATTAACGTTTCGGTCCGGACTAGGACCTTCTTCAGAACTGATCTAAAAAATATAAAAATTAATTAGTTACTATTTGGTATTTGAAAAAAAATCGCTACAACTTTTAAGTTATCAAATATTGAAAAAATAATAAACGTTAATGTATTAATTTAATACATTTTTTGTTAATATATTTGTCTGAAAAATTGGTCGATAATTTTATTTATTGAATAATATTTAATTAACAACGGAAACGTAGAAATTTTTTTGGAAATTTTTTTTCAATAAAAAAAGTGATTGTTGCGATAAAATGTCCAAGTATGAGAACATAAAATGCGCCATCTATATGACGTAGAGACAACACAATAGCTTTCGTATCAAAAGTATAATTCATATCTGCGTTAATCACATCCAAAATAAACGATTCCACTGTACTTTTTCTCCACGCATTGTAAACCACATCTTGATACCATTTACCATTTATGCCGCCGTTCATTAGACGTTGCAGAATTGTGTTAATCCGCCTTACAAGCGGAGATCCTTTCGATACCAACATCTCAATTGGATAAGTAACAATGTTATCTTTAAAAAGATAAAGTAACTGTATCCCTTTAGTGTCTTTATATTCGCTATCTAAATATTGAACCCATAATCTGGCAATTGCAAGAATAGTACTTTTTTCATGTCCAACTTTTGATAAGCAACGTTCAGTTCCTGAACAGAAGTCAAAATGTTCAGGAAAGTTTTCAGATCCGTAACTATCTGGTTGGAAAAATCTTTCCAAACTAGTTTCAATAGCTATGTCTAATTTATCTTCGTAAACATGGTCAAGGGTCTTAATTTGCCTCGTGTATGTTGGTGATGTTATGACGCTTATAAGCGATGCATAATAGGCTGTGTTCGTGTGAACGCTCATAATCAACCAGACAAGCAACACAATTCTTAAACTCGTCGCTCGTGGTAAAATTTCAATCGATTTGCCTAACGCAAATGCGTAAAGATAAACGAAATTCCGAGACCAAATCTTATAACTCAAAAATTCGTTGTGAGAATGTTTGGCAAACACCGGTAAAATTAGGGACAAGAGAACGAGAGTACCCAACAGACAAAACCAGGTTGACGTTTGGAAAAGAACAATGAAATTCTTCCATTGCGGTATTCTAGATGCATGAGGTACGACCCAAGCTACGTTCTCAAAAAAGTGCGGCATAGTAAAATCGAACATTTTGTGTTTATATTCATTCGAACCGATGCATCCAATAATGAACTCTATTTTTTGTTTGTAAATTTCAGCAATCATTGGCGATGTAGTTTCATTTGAAAACAGAAAACGAAAATGATATCTGTCTCCGAGTATAAATTTAACTGTGAAATTCATTGCTTTGGCAATGGTTTTCAAATATAGTATTTCCATGCCATCATCAAAAGTATAATCACCAGTTACTGGATCTTGTATTGGCTCATTTATGTAGGGTGATCTGACCAGCGCAAGCGCATTAAAAACGCACCCGTGTAAGTTATCTGGAACTTTATTCGGGAACAATTTGTTGACAGCCGAAACTGTACCGTTCGTGCAGGTTCCTACTATTTTCGGTACAAAGTCGAATCCGTCTTGGCATTGTCGATCGGTATAAGGAAACCACGAAAATAATTCCATTACCGTTGACTCGTTACTGTTTGGTGCCATAATCAAGACGTCATCAACTTTCTTCTTCCAGAACAATTCGATGATGCGTATTGATATTATATCTAAATCTTCGATAACATCATTAAAGAAAACTAAAAATTTTGCTTGTGAATTCCACGAAGGAAGATTAAATAACCCTATTAAATGTTGTTCACAATCTTCCACGCTTCGTATTTGCAAAATATAAACACTTGGCGAATTTGTCAAACTAAAAATATGTCGGTTTGACCGACCTTTCAATTTTGTGGTCAGAACAGCCCACTTTTTTTGTTCAAATAAACCGCTCAGTAAAAGCCGCTCGATAAAAACGTTTGAAGTTATTTGTTGACCATCACTTTCTGACGATAGAGCTAACATAATTGTGTTTTCGCGTAAAAAACTTCTTTTGGATATATTGATCACGCATTCAGCTGCGGATAGTCCGATTTCGTATTGTTCTTGAGGAGGTTCGTCTATTTTCGGCTCTGTCGATTTTATGCAATATAAAATGATTATTGACAGAATTAAACACATCGTTGTCGTTGGAAAATTACACATCATTATTTTCAATCAGCGCTTTCTAAAGTTTTACCATAGATCGTCATATAACTACTTCTGACAATTAAGATCGTTAGCGTGGTATATCAAGCATTATATGTTCTTTGCCGCCAGTTAATGTTACGTAACAATTAAATTAGGAAAAGAACGTTGGAATATTACAAATTTTTATTTTCTGTCAGCGGTTTTCCATCAATTCCACGCGTGTAACTTTCTTTATAAGTTGACAACCGTAAAAAATCGGATTATTTTATAGCTTCTGTGCTATTGAAAAATCAAAATTGTGATTTCTAAGAATTTTTTAGTTGAATTGAAATATATCATTGAAAAATTGCACATCCTTATTTTTTTTAAGCAGTTTTCAGTCAGTGTGACACATAAAGAGCAAAATTAGCATAATTTATCAACCAGTGGATTTTTTATACAATAATTGTATAGTGTATGTAAAAGTTTAGAGCCGCTGATGTTTGCGAACAAATGAACTTAAAGCTCAGTTATTGACATTACTTTGTGAACACAATTTTTTATTACAGTTGTTTCAACTTGTTACCAAATATTGACCTGAAAAAAATTAATAATCATTCATTAAAAAAGTTTTCTCAAATACAAATACCTAACGCATTATTTTTGACTGGAGAATGTTTTTTTTTATAAACGATGATTTTCGTAAAAGAAAATTACATAACGACTAAATGATAGCTATAAAGCTTTGTTGGCTTTTTAAAAATTAATTTGTGTTCTTTAGTTGAACTTATATAACTTTTTATTTTGTATTTAATTGACATATCACATAGACTTTGACGTGATAACGTCTTATAAATTGATGAAACACCAGCTGCACGCACGAAAAAGTGTAACGTTCCGCCTGACCCTGTGCGTGCAAGCGAGAGCGCAGTATGCTTCGGCCCAAGTTTGACAGCTACTAAAATTTAGGTTATGTATTACGGAATACGTTATCATGTAAAACTATCGTCCATAAACCGACTTTACAGACAACCAATTTTTTTGTATATCTCGACTGAAATAAATATCTATCTATCTATCTATTAACTTTTTTTATTAAAATACACAAAATTAATAAAATCTGGTCTGCACTCTACCTACACTTTTAAATAAATACTTACTATCGAATGTTAATTGATAAAAAATGTAATTGAATCTATCGCAATTTGCGTCAAACTCCCAATAAAATGTAGGTACTGTATACCAACGGTGGGCAACCCCCGACCCACGAGCCACCTACGGCCTTCGAAAAGTTTTTATCCGGTCTGCGACATCTTTAGAAGAAATTATAAATAAATGTTTTTCGAAGTAATTCGTTTAGTTTAAATTGAACATTAAACGCGCATAGCAACATGTATGTTCTTAAGTTAGTACAAATGTTAAAAATAACATCAATTATTAAAGTATCTTTCACTCCAAGTATCTATACTCATAACAATTATTTTTGTTACGCAATATATATAATTCTATATGATCAAAGTCGAATATTTATTGTCGTAATTTTGTTCTCAAAGGAACTGTTCATTTAAAATTGAAATTAATTTATTTAAAGGTTATAACAAAACTTTCTTTAATAATTTCAATACACATAGGTATTTATATTTAGTTTTTAAAAGCAAAATGGCACCGAACAACAGTATAGTAAGAAAAATTGATTGCGAAAACCGCAGAAATTCTAACTAAATCTTTGCAGCACCAGGTGTTATATTAAATAAATACTTTTTTCACTTATCCATGCATATTTATTGTTTTATGATTAAGAGTTAATTTTTCCAATTCTTTGTAATTTGTCGAAAACGATAAGAGAAACAATTGTAGTATAGGTAATTTACTTCCTTTTTTTATTGCAGTATTGACGTTCTTAATATATTTTTACTATTAAACAGTGACATATGAACTCGGAAGTTAATTAAAAAAATCACAGAAAAATAGCTTATGTTATTCGTGTGCAATATTTGTTGTTATTTTTATCAAACAAAAATCCTTTAATTACCAAACATTCGCACAGATTATTATAATACATTTTGTTATTACAATATATGACCACTTTAATTTCAACATGCAAGTCACAAGAAGGTGTCAGTTACATTCTACGACCCGCGGGAAAAACGTAAAATTTATTCTGGCGCATGTCATAAAAAAGGTTGCCCACCTTTGCTCTATGCCATCAACACTAATTTGTGGTGGAAGTGCCGTGTATATATGGTGGAAGTACGGGCTTATTCAGTTCAAATAAATATAAAACTTATAAATTCAGATATTATTTAGAACTAAAGACAATAAATTAGCACCTCTAACATAAATAATTACATTACGAAGAAGTAATTAATGTCAAAGGTCGTCAAAAAAAAATCTTAACCTGATTATAATTTGTAATGAAGGTAATAACGTTCTACAAAAAAAGTTGAAATTGTAAAATTATTTTTTGTTCAATGTAAGTAACAAAATGCCAACTGTGATATTCTGTAAGACTAGACGATATTATTAACCTCACAACTCTTGTGTTATCAACTTAAAATTTGAATTTAAACTGATTTCTGTTCATAGCAACCGTTTTAATATATACGATAAATATTGTTTTTAACCGGACAAAACTAGTGTTAAAACACCTTGAATCAAGTTCTATTAGAAAAATACTCGTCACATTACAACAGTTAATTAAATATTGAACAAGCTTGTAAATGTACAGTGTTTTCCATAAGGGTTTAAGTTATATAACTGAGAAATATCATCGTTTTTTTTTCCATTTCTAATACAATGAAACATTTTGGTCGCAACTTTTTGCACTTAAAGAAAAAAGTTAGTATTTACGTAACCTTAAAATTCAAGAGCAATAAAGATTAAGACTCAAAATAGGAATTAACAGTAAGCGAAAATAGACATTTTCACAGGAAAGAAGTGGGAATTTTGTGAAAAATTCGAGATTTTCTAATCCCGCTATCAGCGCCATATAAGTACCATGAACTAAAAAGTAAAAAAGAATTTTTAAATAAAAAGATATGGTTCAGCAGCGATAGGAAGTCCCCCTATATTTAATTGGGAGACTTTACAATGTGGTAAAAACGAGCGCCAGCAAGATTTAACAGACATGAGTCTTAATATCATCACGCTCGAGATACGTATACCTAGTATTTTTTACGTACTCCCTATAAAATGGTTGATTTACACATAATTTTAAAAATTTTTGATAGTTCAATAATTTGAGCAAGTTAACTTCTAATTTGTAGGCTGCGTTGGATTTTCA
The DNA here is from genome assembly GCA_963575645.1 of Xanthostigma xanthostigma. NCBI lineage: Eukaryota > Metazoa > Arthropoda > Insecta > Raphidioptera > Raphidiidae > Xanthostigma > Xanthostigma xanthostigma. The sequence continues at coordinate 47,493,838 of OY754466.1, read as the reverse complement.
TACTTTATTATGGAAATGGTAGTACGACACAGTTTACTTTACGCACTAGTTTGAAATCTGTCATTTTACTACCGCTACACAGGCAACTATTTTATAGGAGATCGATCAAAAAATGAATTTTTTTCATCTGCTCGTAGCAGAACACAAAAAAGTTGATTAAAATTTATACTTCATTCTAATACGTGCTATCATGACCATACCTACTTCCGGACATATTAAAGCTTACATGCCATGACAAGTGCTTCAACAACAGCTAATAATTATCTCTTCATAATGATAATAATAATAATAATATTTATTTTCGGCAATGAAAGAGGAGGTACTGTGTAGCCGCAGTCATACAGTAGCGAATAAAATAATAACAATATAACCGATAAATAAATAAAAGAACAAGTAGATAACACTTTAAAAGAAATTAAAAAAAACTCATCTACTGAATAAAATGAGTTGGTCAGTAAAAAATGTTTTAATGTGGTTTCAAATTGCTTTCGTCTTTGCATATTTTTTTATTTTTGTAGGTAACATGTTAAAAATTTTAGGACCTATATAATTAACATGCTTCTGTAAAAGCGTCAGCGTGTGTAGTGTAGTGATGTGCCGGATATCCGTATCCGTATCCGCGGATATCCGAGGGAGAAGAAAGATCCGTATCCGTTAGTTTTTGGCGGATTTTTTACAGATCTTTTACCTTATTAATTTTCAATTCATAGATGAAATTTTATATATTATATAGGTAATTAGGTAATAATGAAAAACTGTTAAATTCCATTCAGATTATTTTTTATTTTTTAAAATCGTATTTGGCACCTTTATATTGCAAACATTTATCGTAATGAGTACCATACCAATAGTACATAACTCAAAGGTACTAAAAAACTATCTTTATAATGAGATATTGCACAACGATCTTTGGAAAGAGACAATCTGTTATGAGAGTTAACTCTTAAAGAGGTCAATAACTTTTTCCCATAACAGATAGTCTCTTTCCAATGGTCGATGTGCAATATTTACCGCCGCGTACTCTAAAACAGTTAAGATCCGTATCCGCGGATCTTGAAACCAAATATCCGTATTCAGATCCGCATCCGCGGATATACATTTTTAACGATCCGGCACATCACTAGTGTAGTAGCAGGCGAAAGTGGTCTTTATGGCGCGTATTATGACTATGACTTCAGACTGGTCTTCTTATTATAAATATATTTGGCTACTTCAATAATGTAGACCGATGCGAGGGTGAGAAAGCAGTAAATAATTTCTAGCACACATTACAAATGTCAAAATCTGCATGTATAAAGGCCGCTGCACACGAGGCTGGTTTTGCCGCTATATTTCTTCCTCGATTTCGCTGCTAGGTTCCAAGCTGCATTTCATGATGGTCTTTACGTGTTGGCCTCACACAATGCGTGTTTTGGAGCCAGTTTGACTAAATACATCGCTTTCAAATTCGAGTGGTATAATAAGATCCTAATTAAAGTTGTTGATATTGTCAGCGTTCATAATAATAAGTTTGATTTAAATGTCATAGCGTGAAGTAACACCCATAATTAAATTCAAACCAAATAATTTGAAATAATTTGTCAACAACGTTTGTTTTATTAAAATTGTCATATTATTACCTAGCCATTGTCAAGGTCATAAAACGAAATGAAATTATTTTTGAATCTATGGTCGTATAGCAGAATCGCTCATGTACAATTTTTTAATAATTCTATATTTTTATATAAAGACTTATTAATTTATCTGAGTTTTTATATAATAATAAAATAATAAAAAGTTTTATTTCAAAATAAATTTACAATTATGTACAATGTTGCTTATAAAAAAAATTAAATAAAATTTAACATAATTTGTATCTAGTTTATTTTTGAATTTTGGGAAAATAATTTAAAAAAAAAAATAATAAAAAGTTTTATTTCAAAATAAGTTTACAATTATGTACAATTCTGCTTATAAAAAAAAAATAAAATTTAACATAATTGATTCTAGCCTTTTTTTGAATATTGGAAAAAAAATAAAAAAAAATAAAAAAAAAAAACAAACAACTTGCTAGGCTAGACGCTGATCCATCGGCTGTTGAGCGTCTATAATCTAGCATCTCTCTCTCTCACACATACACACACATCAACTTCTATATAGATCAATAATATACTACTCATCTATTTATATTTGTTATATTTTGTTATTTCTTGATTGAATTTAAAATCCCATTGTCTTCATTTATTAATATTTTATATCTGTATTTACCAATAATTCTAAAATAATATTTTCTTTTGTTTCAGAAACTGGTATGGCTACTTTATGCGATACACAATGTGATGGAAAATGTATATTCGTCTCAAATTTTGCTACACTGGAAAGTATTTTTTTAATAGCTTTAAAAAATATTACCGATCACCAAAACTAGAAAAATAAATAACACTAATACTGTATCAGAGCGTACTTGCATCTCCAGAAAAACAGCCGTTGTTTTGCGTCTTTCAGTGAATTTCAATAGGGTTCTGTTCTGACAGTAAACGAAGCGAATAAAAAAATAATCTAAATCCATTGGTCAAGAATTGCGACCCGTACAGCTCAAACGTAAAATACTGTATCAGAGCGTACTTGCATCTCCAGAAAAACAGCCGTTGTTTTGCGTCTTTCAGTTAATTTCAATAATGTTCTGACAGTAAACGAAGCGAATAAAAAATGAATTTAAATCGATTAGTCAAGAATTGCGACCCGTACAGCTCAAACGTAAAATACTGTATCAGAGCGTACTTGCATCTCCAGAAAATCAGCCGTTGTTTTGCGTCTTTCGGTGAATTTCAATAGGGTTATGTTCTGACAGTAAACTAAGCGAATAAAAAAAATCAAATCAATTACTCAAGAATTACGACCCGTACAGCTCAAACGTAAAATACTGTATCAGAGCGTATTTGCATCTCCAGAAAAACAGCCGTTGTTTTGCGTCTTTCGGTGAATTTCAATAGGGTTATGTTCTGACAGTAAACTAAGCGAATAAAAAAAAATCAAATCAATTACTCAAGAATTACGACCCGTACAGCTCAAACGTAAAATACTGTATCAGAGCGTATTTGCATCTCCAGAAAATCAGCCGTTGTTTTGCGTCTTTCAGTGAATTTCAATAGGGTTCTGTTCTGACAGTAAACTAAGCGAATAAAAAAAATCAAATCAATTACTCAAGAATTACGACCCGTACAGCTCAAACGTAAAATACTGTATCAGAGCGTATTTGCATCTCCAGAAAAACAGCCGTTGTTTTGCGTCTTTCAGTGGATTTCAATAGAGTTCTGTTCTGACAGTAAACGAAGCGAATAAAAAAAAATCAAATCAATTACTCAAGAATTACGACCCGTACAGCTTAAACGTAAAATACTGTATCAGATCGTACTTGCATCTCCAGAAAAACAGCCGTTGTTTTGCGTCTTTCAGTTAATTTCAATAATGTTCTGACAGTAAACGAAGCGAATAAAAAAAAAATCAAATCAATTACTCAAGAATTACGACCCGTACAGTTTAAACGTAAAATACTGTATCAGATCGTACTTGCATCTCCAGAAAATCAGCCGTTGTTTTGCGTCTTTCAGTGAATTTCAATAGGGTTATGTTCTGACAGTAAACTAAGCGAATAAAAAAAATCAAATCAATTACTCAAGAATTACCCGTACAACTCAAACGTAAAATACTGTATCAGAGCGTATTTGCATCTCCAGAAAATCAGCCGTTGTTTTGCGTCTTTCAGTGAATTTCAATAATGTTCTGACAGTAAACGAAGCGAATAAAAAATGAATTTAAATCGATTAGTCAAGAATTGCGACCCGTACAGCTCAAACGTAAAATACTGTATCTGAGCGTACTTGCATCTCTAGAAAAACAGTCGTTGTTTTGCGTCTTTTAGTGAATTTCAATAGGGTTATGTTCTGACAGTTAACGAAGCGAATAAAAAATAAATCTAAATCGATTCGTCAAGAATTGCGATCCGTACAGCTCGGACGTACATACAGACCAACCGACAACTGATATTCGTGATTTTCGATTACAATTTATAGACTTGCTATGAACTCGAATCAATCTAAAAATAATTCCATTTTATAGAATAGATTTTCCCTTATTCGGAAACCTACAATCTTGTATGAACGAAACTCAACAAGGAACAAACGGAACACATTCCCGCTAGCAGTGAATAGGAAATAATATACGAGCATCTTCGTTTCAAATTGTGTCAAACGAGCCCGAGGCATACAGGAAGTTAATAGTTACTAGCTGTACCCGTAGCTCAGCTCACTTGCATTGCGAACACCCGTTGAGTTATTTTTAACATATTATAGCTAAAGGCCGCTGCACACAAGGCTTGTTTTGCCGCTTTAGGCCCCGGGCACGATACGAGCGGTGAGCGTTGAGCGGCGAGCGTCGAGCGGCACTCGAGCGTCACCAGAGCGGTGAGGGTGGTCACGATACAAGCGGCGTTAGAGCGGCTGTTTGAGCGGCAACCTTGGATTTGTATAATCCAGCCACCAGTGTGTCGCAATATTATGTCTTCGAGTGAGGACCTAGTACATCTTCTGTTGTTATCGGAAAATTCAATATTGAAAAGGCGTGTAGTTCGGGGGTGCAAGCTTCCTTGTCAACGTAGTGTTCTTGAAGTTGTTGTCTTTATCATTCCAGAATGATGATATCGTTCATCATTGTGGAATGATAAAGACAACTTCACATATCAAACTTTCAATTTGAGTATCACTAAGCTTTTTAAAGCAACAATGTCCTTTTTCTTAAGTTTGGCCGGAAGCCCACGTGGTTCTTGCTCCTCTGACATCTTGAACTAGACTGAAAACCGTGGGAAGAAGCATGACTCATCTGAGCGTCGAGCGTCGTACAAAAAGTAATCGGGCAGGGTTTGGCGGTGCCTTCGACGCTAAGCGGCGCCGCTCACTGTCGCTCACCGCTCAGGTCTATCGTGACACCCCTCATCAAATTTGCACGGCAACATATGGGGCCTGATTGCAGAGCGGTGGCAGAGCGGTGCCGCTCTGACGCTCGGCGCTCAACGCTTGACGCTCACCGCTCGTATCGTGCCCGGGGCCTAAATCACTGCTGAGAAAGACGTCAATATACGTGCTCGCGTGCGTGATTACAAGCTGGATTTTAAAATTAGAACTGGGCCTATTTTTGTTGCTTGTCTGCTAATTTTTAGCAAGAGCCGGTCAGAAAACAGTATTTTGTCACGTGAGCGATATGTGCAATCGTCGTAAACAAACATGGCGTCATAGTGTGTGTTCTGTTCAGAGACCATAAACGTCCACTGTCACTGCGCGCGCACCAAATCAATCTTCAAATCCAGCTGCAAACCAGCAATGCATCCATTTCTATAAAAAATCGATTTTTTTTAAATCTCAAAGTGGCGTAACCGCTTAATTCAAAAATCAAAAAAGGTGCTTCGACTGCTAAGGTCTTTTATAAATGTGGTTTGAACGATCCGAGAGTTCAACACCGTCCGGTTTCTCACAATGACCGCTATTCATAATCCATACAAAAATAGAGATCAGTGGGGTAAACCCACATATTTTCTCATCCAAAAGTTTGCGCAGCGAAAGGATCGCAGTCTGACACACAATATAAACCTTGAATGACATAATGACATCAAAGTATTGATTTTTCGTATGATTTGTTCGATATGTCCGTTATATGCACTACAATTTTATATATATCTTTGATGGCGTACTAGTCTGATTATAAAACTAATTTAAAAGTTCTAATGCAATTATTTTTACTGCCAATAGCAATGGGTTTGCATCTAGATTAATTAATTATTATCAGCGTCGGTGTGAAAATTAAAATGTCGATATTTGCAATGAAGCTGCTGTTTCTGTTTAACTATGCTATAAAAGCAATTCATTCTCAGAAAAATTAATTAACGCAATGCTGGTTTTGAAAAAAATACGATTTTATTATAAAATATAAATTATAGTCAAAATATTCGCGTCTAACAAACCAAAAATAAATTATTCAAAGTCAGTAGTACAGAAATGATTTTTTTCTGAGAATAAAATGCTTTTAAAATTAATTTTTAGATGTAAGGAAACAATTTCACCTTTGATTCACTCATAGCTCTCACTACTGAGATGGTTCACATCTAACGTTAACTAATATAATTGGCTCTCGCATGATGTGAAAAAATCAGTTACCAATGCTATAAATATTAGAATGATTGTCTGTTAGTTGTGTCACTGTGGTGTAATGTAACTCAGTCCGCCGCGATAGTGGAAAGATTCGGGGTTCGTATCCCGACGGTGACATTGTTTGTAATAAAAATAAACTAATTTTTCTATGTTGATAGCGTTGTAACAATGGGTGTTTCTTAACAATTGTAGCAAACAGTAGCTACTCTGTAATATTTTAAAATTAATAACAATGTTTATTTGCTAAACGCTTTAATAGCAAACGGTTCAACACTAATTGTACCGTATTTATAGCAAAAAAAATATAAATAATAATAAAATAAATTCTGTTTCCTGTATCCTATTTTTCAAAAGTAAGTAAAATTCAAACAAGGTACGCTTAGAAAATTGATAAAGTGTAAAATATTTCATGTTGCACTTTCAGTAGTTTCTTTCTAAAGAAAACTTCGCAAAATTGATTTTTAATATATTCGGTAATTTTTTTCAAATTAGATTGAAAACATTTGTGTGTTCTATAGCCAAATGTTGTTTCTGCAGTTATAAAGAAAATGCTTGTAACAACTGATTTCACAAAAAATTTCCAATCCTGACTTTTTTTTGTGTTTTGAGGCTTTCAGTTTTTTTTTCAAAAATGATAAAAATACATTCTGCCATCGTGGGGCTCGAACCCTAGTCTCTGTGGCTACAAGACTCGTGTTCTACCGTTGTGTTAAAACTTGACTTGCTAGGGCGTTTTCACATTTACCGACACGACAGCGGCACGACATCAGCACAGCACCGATACCGGCACGATTTAGGTAGCATAATATTCACATTTGACGACACGACACAAGTTGCCGTGTTGGCGTCAGAACAAAAAGCGTCATGGCGGGAGTTAACAAACTGCGTTTGCTATTTGAGGTGCAAAAAACGAAATACAAAAAGATAGTTATGGATGCATCCAATTTTAAAAATGAGATATTTAGAGGGTACTTATTTTGTTTTTTTCATTAGTTTTATCCCAAAACTCGGGTTCGATATACTATATTATACTAGTTTGGTGTGAATTATGTAGTATTAATGAATTTGTTATTAGCAAATGATTCCGCTTAAATTTTTCAATCCTGTTCGTTCAATTTACACTTATTTCTTAATGTTCTTGATTTTTTTCAAAGACGCTCGAAAACTAAGGCCATTAACGTCAAAATGTAATTTTTGAGGCAGAGAACATAAATTTTGCAGGATTCGACTATATATTTGATATGACAGGTATGGTTAGTATAGCTGCATCTGCTTTGGGGATTGGAATGATTGGTAAATGTTAAATTATCTTTTTAATCACTAAACCAAATCACTTGTGAATTAGCTATGCGATATTTAGCAAACATTTTATTTCCCCGGACATGCAAATTGAAATGAAGATTTCGATGTATTGGTGATTTCAGTTCTACATAAACATATAATTAAATTTAAATATTTATTATTTGTTTATACAGGGTGAGTTTTAAGTTGATGCTTTTTTTTACAGCGTGTAAAAATCAAATAGACGAGCAAATATTTCAAATAGTGTTTTTATCAAAACTCAAAAATAAGAGAGAAAAAGCCTTTCGAAGTTTAAATAAATTTTATTAAATTTAATTTAATTTTGAGGTCGGTTCTGGGGTTATATTATGTCACTATGGAAACAAGTTGTTATTATCTCTCAAAAACAGAACAATACACATGTCAGTTTCAAATAAGCACCAACATACTTGATAATAACAACTTATTTCCATAGTGACATAATATAACCCCAGAACCGACCTCAAAATTAAAGAAAATTTAATAAAATTTATTTAAACTTCGAAAGGCTGTTTCTCTCTTATTTTTGAGTTTTGATAAAAAAACTATTTGAAATATTTGCTCGTCTAATTGATTTTTACACGCTGTAAAAAAAAAGCATCAACTTAAAACTCACCTGTATATGTTACAATTAATACAAGAAAGTAGTTAATTCGCGAATTAATCGGCTAATTACCCGAATTAACCAATCCTTGACGTTGGTTAATTCGGGTATTAGCCGATTAATTCGCGAATAAACTACTTTCTTGTATTAACCATAACATTTATAGACTGTTCACGCTAAAACTTTCCGCGTGTTTCATTGTTTTGACTTTTGAGTTAAAAATCGGAAATTTTGGGAGATTAGGGAATCGATATAGTAGCTCCGCCCTCGATCGTTTCTAACTCAAACAACTTCATTAATATAATTTTCACCTTTTTTTGACGGATTCAGAAAGAGGACCTTACTAGCGTTTTTTTTTATATATTGTCAGGCTAAACTATCTGAAGTCGAAGTAAATGACATTTTTAATAATTTTCCTATCTATATGAATCATACAAAAAAATACTGAATAAATATATATTAGATCAGCGTTGCCAGTTTTTTTTTTGCCAAGTCGGGATTTTGGAACTCTTTGAGTGAAAACAGCGGGATTCTTTCGTCGAAAGCGGGACATAGTAAAAAAACGTATATAATCAGAAGTTTTCAAATACCTATTTATCTTTTTATTTAAATTAAAATTACGTTTACGTGACAATAGATAGCAAAAATAGCCATAGAAAATGTATTTTAATGAGAATATAATATTTTAAATCAGATTTACCCTATCGTTAAATAGTTGAGTCTTATTCGTCTTCAGAATAAAAAAAAAAAAAAAACAGAAATCAAAATCAAAAAAGTTTTATTCATTAGAAAAATATGGCGTTTCAAACAATAGTCTGTCGAGTGAGTTTTACAAATTGCAACTTACAATAAGAGAATAATTATTTATAAGAATTACTTATTCATGATATTTCTGTGAAGATTTAACTTCTTTTAAAGTTATCCCCGAGCTATCCCCGAAAAGCGTGACTGAGCCTGTCCCGTGCGGGACATTTAATTTTGATTTAAAAATCGGGACGTCCCGCCAAAATCGGGACGTCTGGCAACGCTGTATTAGATATCATGTCCATCGAGATAATAATTAATAAGAAAAATCAGAAGAAAGAGAGGTTCTGTTAACACTAAAGCAAAATTGTAAAGGGAGGTCTTTAGTCTGTTCTGTCACAACATCTTGTCCGATTTCAATGAAATTTGGTACACTTATATAACCATCCTTAATTCATACTACGATGCCCAGCACCGCGAAACATGATTGTATTACGGTGGAGCCAAAGGCTCCACTACTGTTGTCTTTACAATGTTTCATCTCAATCGTGACTTATGAATAAAATTCAATCATTAGGTACCTATTTTGAAGTAGGTATATAGCGTATTGTTTGCGCTAGGCCAGGGATAGGCAACCTTTTGAGACGGAAGAGCCAAAAGTTACAATTTACAAAATTTCCCAGTTTTTAAAGAGCCACTTAACATTTTCGTTTCAGTATTATAGTATTTGCTTATATAGGTATAATATATATATCCGAGGACGACACGTCGCGGGTGAGACGCGAGTGGAATGGCTGAGAGATAGACATGGTACTCAATCATGAATCGATTGGACGATTTTTAAGGGTTTATATAAAATAATTATTTTTTGCGTATGGAACTTTACATCAAAAGAGCCGCATTCGGTTCGCGAGCCGCAGGTTGCCGACCCCTGCGCTTGGCTTCCAATCAAAACCGACGTTTATGCGAGCGACTCTGCGGTCATTACGGGATCGAAGCTGCAGGAAAAGGCTACTATTATACGATATAAAACGCGAGAACAACCACAGATTCAGGCTAGAATTCTATATTTGTAGTGGTGTTTTAATTATAACTTCGTCTATTATAAACATTATATCATTTCGGAACTATTCCAGTAAATTACAACTAGTTTAATAGAAGGAAGTCGTGTATATTTCTAAAGACCCGCAGTGTAAATGATTTTACCACCGCACTTACGGTAGATTTCATATTCAAGCAGGTTCAACCCTTCAATATATGTTATTGAACGAACAAAAGAAAACACTAAAGTTGTAAATCTACCACTAATGTAGTAGGTACGTATAATACACGCCACGAATCTAAAAGGCTCGGAATTTAGATGCGAATGCAGGCTTGCGCTGGTACAGTCTGTTGAAAAACTACAAACTCGCAACTCAACAAAACTAAAATAGCATTAACAACTTGACAATAGCGTTTTCGACTGTACTTTAAAGCAGGAAAGCGACAAGTGACAAAGACAACGAGCGATCACGCCCAATCACCGACAAGCGCACGTTTCGTGCAGGCAGCTGGGAGGTGGTGGGAGTATCAACGACTCTAAAATGTGCCTTTGCGACGCTGTTTGTGACTAACTTCCGAACCTTTTAGATCCGTGGCGCGTATTATAATAATAACTGACCCATCTATACTAATATATAAAGCTGAAGAGTTTGTTTGTTTGAACGCGCTAATCTCAGGAACTATTGGTTCAAATTGAATAAATTTTTTTTGTTGGATAGCCCATTTACCGAGGAAGGCTATAGGCTATATAATATTACGCTACGACCATTAGGAACGGAACTTTAATGAAAAATGCTGCAAAAAGTATCTCAAAAATAGGCTTCTATTCATGTAAAATGCACTAACTAGATATACTCATATTAGTGATAAAAGAACACAACCACAGGTAGATCAATCGGTAGCGCATACGAATGTCAATATCAGGATCGTGGGTTCGAGCCCCACGTTGGGTGAATATATTTTTATTTATTTTTTTATTTTTTACATTGCTTTCTTCTAAGGCTTACATTTAAATTTATTTTAATTTTATTTAATTCATTTAAAAAAAAATATTAGTAGAAAGTTTAAATACTGCTCTTTATCGACAAAAACTTTTGAACGGTAACTCCGATCATCATGAAATTTGGACACAACATTCATCTCGGTAAACTAAGATGAATGTGTGTACTCATGTCCCTTCCTTCCCCATTCGTTCTTTTGCACCCGGGTGAAACCGGGCGGGACCGCTAGTGAATTTATAAACTATAATAAAATTGTTTTTTTATACATATTACATCAGACAATTATTTTCCTTAAAATTATAATTTTAACGTTAGACTGGCTTCATGCAGGTAATTTTGTTCATTATCGATACAAATAAATATTACTGTAACTTTATAATTATAAACTTACTCCAATTGACTGTAATAATATTTTAAATATTGTAGCGAAATCAAGGTAATTCTCTGAACGTTGTGGGCGCTGCAGTGCTCCGCCCTACAGGTAGGTCATATATCCTCGCCCACGCACCAACTTGAAGTTAGCCCAGATGGATTACGATTTCCCACGATCGTTAACTGGCGCCCAATGTTGGGCTCGAAATTTAAAAAATAATTAGTGTAAATAAAGTTTAACTGTAGTGGCCTGTACTGAATATATAGAATGCACCAAAGTCACCACTTTTACCTGCCTGCCCGTCTGTTTGTCAATTTGTTTTGGGATACCTCTAAAACTGCTGAAGCTTATTCGATTGGACATTTGCATAAAGTTTTTTCTTAGATATCTGCCGAATATAGGATAGCTTATTTATCGAGCTTCTACTAAAATAAACCGAGCAGTAACGTCATCGTGAGCGAAGGCGTTAGTAAGTGGCACGGTATTTTCAAGCATAAAATTACAAGTTATTTCTGCATAAATAGGAAAACAAAGCAGGCGAAAATTATTTTTGCAATGAACGATGTTCTTAATTAATTCAGCTTTTCAAAGTCGTAACCACAAAAAGTTTCAACGATATTTTTTTTGTATTATGTATGTTACGGTCTATACCCGAATTCGGTCAATGACCGAAATAAATGCGCAAAACTAGTTTTGACCAACGAATATTGCTCAAACACGAAATCTTACATTTAAACGGGTATTGAGTGTTATAAAATGAGCAATACTTGTTTTGCGCATTTTCAGTTGGACAAAACTAGTTCTGTCTATTTCTGAACGGACAATACTAGTTCTGCTTGTTTCATTCAATCAACGTCCGAACCCAAATAAAAGTAGGGTTATGTTCTTGTTTACCTTTTGAGTTGTTCTCCTGAATGTTATAATTAATATAATGGTGGGATATTCAGTGTAATAATTAAGTAAAAATGCAAGGTGAATTCGAGTCTCAACTAGTTCGGCTATTAGAGGCTTTTGAAACATAATTTTATGACGAAACATAATTACCTTACTACACTAAGTGAGGTTAAGAAAGCAAATTTGTTGAAAGCTGAATTAAAACTTCTGTCTGCTAAACAATACAGAAGAATAAACCACTTTGATATAATAAGTATCGTTGATGTGGAAAAGTTAATTAAAAAACGCAAAAAAGATTCCGATGCCATACAAGTACTGTCCATTCAGAAATGGACAGAACTAGTTTTGTCCAATTGAAAATGCGCAAAACTAGTTTTCCTCATTTTATAACACTCAATACCCGTTTAAATGAAGATTTCGGCTTTGGGCAATATTCGTTGGTCAAAACTAGTTTTGCGCATTTATTTCAGTCATTGACCGAATTCGGGTATAGACCGTAACATATATACTGCTCTTACAAGCGGTTTTATATTAACTAAACAAACTAAATGTTATTCTAATTTAAATCACGCTTCAGGTTATTCTGTGTTTTAACTTACAATCTATATTCAATATAAATAAAAATTTAATGTCCGGTGGTTTAAATTTTTTTAAATATCCGAAAGTTCTCCATCGCTTGCTTTGAAATTTTGACACGATGTTGCCAATAAACATACGAGTGTTTTTATATACCTACATAGATGTCTCACCTGTGACAGGTAAAACGTGTTTTTTTTTTTAAACGGCGCCATCTATTGTACGTTAATGCCACACACGCTATACTACATGTTTTACTGCAACGAGAACGCCATTTGTTGAACGTTGAAGCAACACACAGTATGAACGTTTATTAACAGAAACACACGCAAACTAGACTGAGCCACTGGTACAGCTAGTAATACATAAACATTTCTGATGTTGTTCATACCTTGAGGCTAAAAATAGCTATTATGGGAACTAAACAGGATACGTTTGATGATTATCATAATAGGGTACTTTCGTGGAATTTTTTAATAAAATACGTAAACGTATTTCAATTTGAATTAAACTCGAAATTCTGCGTAACGTTAGAGGACTCGTTGAAACGCAATAATTTATTCAAGTTAATGTTTTGTTTTAAACGTGCTATATCACTTTGCGTCAAAAGTGCTTTAGTAAAACCATTTTTGTGAAAAACACTGATTAAAGTGTTACTAAGTACATAACCAAGAAACCCAAGTTTCAGAAAAGCGCAACATCACTCAAAAACGTATTTAGGTGAAACTTGATACCATATCAATTGATAAAGATATATACATATCTACAGCACATTTTTTTTTTGTTCATTTTGAAAAACAATGTTTTTCGCACGGCCCGCTGCTCACGTGTATCGAGTTCACAAAATCTTTATGTTTTTGCTAAAGATGGTCAAACAAAAAAAAAAAAAATTGTTTAAAGAGCCGTCTATAAGAGTGTTGCTTTGAATTTTTTGGAAGTTATAAGTATATCTATATCTATTAAGAACTATTTTGCAAACATTCTGTATTTCAGATCCTTCTGTCCCTCTGGAATCTGGAATAATGGAATATAAAAATTGATCAAGCTTTTATTTTTATTGAACTTTGGCCCTGAAAATGTTCCCAATTGTTCTTAGAACGTTTAGACCAGAGGTCCCCGAACTTTTTTGTCTCGCAGACCACTTGCCATTTTTTTCAGTTTTGGGTAGACCCCCTGCTTATCTGATATTGATTTTTTGCATATCCATTAATTTCAAATGTATTTTTGACATTACCGGTATAGTGCTACTTACTTTGAACGATTTAAATTTATAACGGTAGTGAAGTGTAGTGTGAAATGTTTAGTTTTATACATTTATTAATTAGATTCAAATTAAAGCGAATCAAATTAAAATTTACTTTCTGTTACATAAAATAACTAAGCAAAAAATAAATGCTTTTTTAAGTGTGAGGGATGAACCTGATGCTTTAATAATAAATTTTCAACATTTGGCATCAATTTAGTTAGATTTAATCTTAAATCTCCTCGGTTAACGATGTCCAGTTTATTCTTTTTTTGTTAGGAGATTCACTATCGTTGACCCCCATTTTCATTTCATTGACCCCCAATTTTTTTCCCGCTGACATGGACCCCTTGCAAGTTGTCGTCGACCCCTGGGGGTCGATATAGACTACATTGGGAATCACTGGTTTAGACTATCGTTTAAGTACTACGATAACCAGATTGTCATATTTCCTCTCATAAGTTTTTTTGTGATTTCCTTGATGAAGGGTCATTTCAGTTTAAAATAATTTTATTTGTTTCTATACAGCTTTCAGGATGCACATTCATCTTTATCGGAGTTTACATATTTCTTGATCCGAGCAAAGGACATCTTCTGTACCTAATAACGGCTGAAGATGTTAGAAAAAACGTGGTTTATTACCTAGCTTACATCTTCATGTGTCTAGGGCTGTTTATTGTTTGTGTTTCAATAGCCGGCTGCTCAGGAGCGTTGCCAAATAACCGTCTACTATTGACATTGGTAAGTCCTCATTTAAACAAATTAGCTGAGCAAAAATTTAAAAAATCGATTTCTTTCCAACATTACCGAATCGGGATCATAATCAACCGGGTTAGTTACGATCGCATTTAAAGTATGGAATTTTTAATTAAAACAATTCCAGTCACCATTTTTTTCGAAATAAATTATAATTACAGTGTAACCTCTTTATAACGTCCTTCGTTATAACGAAAAACTCCCTATAACGTTGAATTTTTTAACAATTTGGTTGGTTTACCTTAAAACCCGTACATTAATACCCTCTTTAAAGCGCAACAGCCATTCTCTATTACGAAGAAATATGTTCATATTTAGGCGTCAGAATATGTTTACAGACGTAAAGAGGACGATTCTGAACCATCACCAACTATTCAACAAGCACTTGATGCCGCCAAACTTATCGAAAAATTCCTATTGTTTAATGAAGGCGATTCCACCACATCCCAAGACATCCATAAGATACTTAATAAAATACAAAACAAATATTGCATAGCAAAAAACGTCAGGCAAAGTTAACAAGTTTGGAATAAATTAAGAAATTTGGTTATTTTACTTCCACATAACGAAAACTTTTAAAAATGCGCGGTCTCTTGAGATTCATCATAAAGAGGTTACACTGTACTTTCAAATTAACCGGTATTTGGTTGCTAATGACCTTTTCAAATAAACCAATGTTATTTTCTTAAACTTAGAAAAAAACGATGTCAATAACACATATAATGTTAGATCAACGATTTTGTAGAACATTATTTTAGAATGTAGACATGCGTAAATATTTACCTATATTCAAAAATTAAAAAAAAGGAAGAAATATAAAAAACGAATGATACGATAATCAATAAAGATTTTAAAATGAAACTTCAAGACTAGTTTTATTGACAAATTTTGAGATCTTTAAAAATGACTAGTTTATCAGCAAGTTAAACAGATTATAGCAACTAAAAATGTGATCAGAGCAGTCCCGATCGATCCTAACCTCACACCAAATACCCGCTTGGTATTCAAAATAGTATCAGGAAGACAGAAGACATTATGAAATGTTTTTAAAACATGAAAATAGAAATAACTCGAACGAACTGTAAAAGAGACAATTTGTAAATAAATAATAAACAAAAAATGTTTATACAATATTTGTCTTGTTCTTAAATTTTCAGTATTCTATAAGTATGTTCCTAATTTTGGCTGCCGAAACAACTGTAGTTATAGCAACTTATGTCTGCAGAGAGAAACTACAGGATGGTTTGGAAACAAGATTGAGAACGCAACTTTCAACTCAATATGGGCATCTGAACTTACAGTTCAACGCCGCATTTACAACCTCCATGGATTTTACTCAATACAAAGTATATTTAACATTTTTTTTTATTCTTGTATATTTGTACAATTTTTTAAGGAATCGTATCTACCTGTACACACTCAAAATGAGGTTTTTTTAAGGAATTCGTTTTTTAATGAGATTTTAGAATGTCCTGTTGAAGAAAAGGCGCTTCACTGTCGATATAACTGCTCGAAATATTGATGGTTCTGAAAAAATTCAAAAAGATTATTGGAACGTAAAGTTACCTTTATTGCGTTTATCGCATACTTTTTTATAATTTTTATGATAATTTGAATTTAGATTACTTTTTTTTGGTGTTCAATTGTTTATAAAAAAATTGTTAAACAAAAGTTTAGAAAAATTGCATCATACGCACGATAAAAAAAACACTACTTTACAAAAAATTAATTTAAATTCATCGATATTTCCAAGAATTATCATGCCGACAGTAAAGTATCATTTTTGCAATAAGACCTAAAAATCTCATGTAGGTACCTATATGTTACGGTTAATACAAGAAAGTAGTTAATTCGCGAATTAATCGGCTAATTACCCGAATTAACCAATCCTTGACGTTGGTTAATTCGGGTATTAGCCGGTTAATTCGCGAATAAACTACTTTCTTGTATTAACCGTAACATATATATTCCATTTCTTATAAAAAAAAATATTGTTCTGCAAATTCCATTTGCATTTTATTTAATTGTTGATTTTCAACATCCTAAAATATTCCTAAAAAACGTTCATTTTGAATGCGTAGATGTAACTGTCAGTAATAATTCGAAATTGATTATTTCACCAATTCTCAGATTCAAGCTCGGAAATTCTCAAAACCAATTTATAAATCAATGTCAGGAAATGTAAAATAATTTGTACTTCCTACGCGAGTTCATATCCAAAATTCCAGGAATTTATAAATTATTTCTCCTGCTACTTGACACGAATTATCGTTGATCTCACTTTTCTCTCGAAAAGTATTGACGTTACGCGAAAATTATATAAAACATGTTTGTGTAAAATTTTAAATTCTCTTGAAATTTTATGTATGAACATTTCTCTCCAAATGCGATCGTAGACTTTATTTGAGAAGATTATTTTCAATATTCAAGTAAACTAAAATGATTTACTAAAATTTATCAAGAAATGTTTGAAGAAAGATTAACTTACAAATCTTCAATGATTTACACGTACATAAAATTTAATTCGTATTGATGAAACTCTTTTAACGGACTCATTTACTAAATTTCAATGTATCATTTTGTAGTTGCATGAATCCGTCAAACTCCTTTACTTAAATTTTAAATTAGACAATTACATATTCGAACCAAGGATAAAGCTGAAATTTAAGTACCTACAATTTAAAATTTAAATAAAAGCGGTGGAAACGGACCTATCGAAATATCACGACTCATGTATTATAAAAAAATTGTATAATATAAAAGTGCTTATCAATACTACAGTGTAGAGAAAAAGTGTACACAAAAGTAGTGTAGTAAATTTTTTTATTCAACTCATGCGCGTTATTCATGTTTTATCATGCCTAAAAACCGAACTATAAATAGCCATTTACCGACTGGTGACAATTACTTGTCATAACTCAATGAAGATTCCTACTAGCTCGGCCATTGTGGAGTAACGAAAATAAACGTACCTAACTATTTTCTGAGTCGTAACGAAATAGTAGGTAACAACAACTCCGTTGTTACCCATTGAGGCTAAAATTGAGAGGCCGAATGTTTTCGACATGGAGTTTATTCATAACCAGCTAACCTCAAACCAAAACATTGAATCGTGCTGTTTGGTGCTGTTAGTATTGACAGTTTTTTTTTATAAAGAAATAAATAGATATTTACAACATCTCATTATAATTAAAACATGAATAACGCGCAATTGTTGAATAAAATTATGGGCGCAACTTGTAGGCTAAGTCATGACCTGTCAGCGCCATGAATGACTTAGACTACTAGTTACGCCAATAACTATTAGTAAATGTTATTGCTGTTCAGAAAGCGCCACAATTGGTACCTACATTCAAATGATATCAGTATTACGAGCATGCTAGTGGTACACTGTAGATATATTTATTTTATTTGTATCTTTGATTCACGTCTGATTAGAACTCTTCAATAAATAAATTTTATTTATTATTTTATTTGTGTTCAGATGTCACAAACTCAGTGTTTAAAAAACCGATCAATTGGAGATGGTTCTTACCATTCAGTTTTCCGTCAGAACTTTAACTTTTTCGTTTAGGTTTTCCTGTAAACTATGTTTGAGGCCCTATATTTTCCTTTTTTTTCAAAATTTTAGACGCGGTAGTTTCAGAGATGGGGGAGATGCTCGATTTTAGTTTGTTTTCTTTAATATCTTTTAAACAATGCTTTTTAAAATTATTGAGAAAATATATTGGTATTTCTTATAACGAGGCCTTTCATTTCATACGTCACATGATGCACTTAAAATATGTTTTTTTTTTATTTTTAATTTGTCTCCTAAAATTAACCCCCAAAATCGGATTCGTTTATTTACGCTATACATCCGTGATTGGATCATCTAACTCTACATATAATATGTACCTTTCAACTTTTTTCGTCAAGTAGATTCAGCGAAAATAAGCTGTGACAGGCAGACAAATAGACACGAGGGTTCTGTTTTTTTCATGGGATGATAGAGCACTGAAAAAACACTAATCTTATTTCAGTGTAATGTTGATGACAATGCTATAGAATACTAGAACCATTAATTTCCAAAACCAGGAACATTTTTGAAAACTTGATAGGGGGTCTACGCTTTCAGATAAGTTCCGGATTTAGGGGAGGAACAGAAAATTTTGAGCAGCATTCTTAAAATCATGTTTCTTTTTTAATCATACATTATGCTTTTTACATAGTAATTAGACAGTCCCTGTTAAAAAAAGCTAGTGTTCTTTAGACCACACGACTGAAGTAAAACTTCTTCCTGCCATAATTATTTTAAATATATTTATTATAAGAATAATGCGTAAATACCTCAAATTTACTCATGTTAAATTCATAAACGAACAATAATATGCAGTCGGTTCGTCTCAAAGTTTATCGAAAACAATATAACCTCACTCTGTAGCACATATCTACAAAATATAATTTTTGATTAATTAATAGGCAAAATATGTATATATATTTATTAGCATAATTTATAATACATTTAAAAGGATTTATTAACTAACCTACATTTTTTCCCGTTACAAAATGCAGCAAAATTCGATGTAAAGTATTTTTGATACAAAAAAAACAGTTGTTTTCATTTTACACATCAAATAGTTGTATTAATGCTCCGTCTTTGTCGCACTCACTAACTTATATCTTCCTCTCAACTCCGATGATGCACTTCCGTAAACGATTTCGTAAGACATCGCGATATGATGCACTTCCGTAGACGATTTCGTCAGACATCGCGATATGATGCACTTCCGTAAACGATTTCGTCAGGAATTTACCAGCTTACTCCCCAAGTCAAACATGTCTAAAGAAGTTTTACTTCAAAATTTATATTGTTCTTTCCACGTTATATTATTGTGATTACAGTAGGCCTTGCTACAACAAATAGATGTCAATATTTTTTTTGTAGTTTGCTTGTTGTGGTGTAATAAGCGATAATGACTATAATGGAACAAAATGGCAGGAGATGAGTTTTCACACCAATGACCCAAAACTTGTTCCGAACACGTGTTGCATTAAAGCCAGTAATGAATATAGTGTAAGTAAAAAAACGTTTTCAATATCTTTGTATATAAAAATCAGTCTTAGATTATTACATGTAAAAAATTAAAATACAGTACATCATGGCCCCCACATCATGAAGCAAATTCCTACTCAAAAAAAAACTAAATTCAATTGAAAGGAACGACATAAACGGTTTAACCATTGACTAACGTATTATACGTTATGGTTTAACCATAATCAAGAATATTTTGTAAAGCATAAAATATTGTATTTGAATAAAATTAATAATTGAAACAATGAAATTATTTCTTTGTGACTATTCAAAATAATTTTTTCGTGGAAGATCGGTCGTTTCAACACATCTCGTTAATCCCTTCTTAGCTTCAGGCTAGGACCTATCCTAGTGGGGGCCATGCAGTATGCATCATTTAGAATACACAGTGTAAACTCTATATAGCGACACTCGAGGAACTGTGCACTTTGTGGCGTTATTGTGAGTTGTCGTTAAACGGAGAGGAAAAATAATCTATTAATATTTTTTTTACTATAATATGTATTTACTCATAATATATAAAACTTTTTCGTCAATACACAAAGGTTTTCTTTTACTCGCCATGTTCACAGTTGGCAAGTTTGTGGGCAACTAAGAATATGATAACTTATCGATAAGCAGCTGAATTAAACATATGACAGAACGAATTTCTTAGAATCTTTGGTACGCACGAAGCCGACAACAAAGCAACAAATTAACAAACAAGTACTGTTTACTGCTTAATGATGACGTATTGGTGTCGTTATTTAGAGTGGGTGTGTCGTTATTTAGAGTGTATCATTGTATGAGCAACAAAGTAAACCAACTAGAGTTAAGTAATTTCGAGGTTTTAAGGAGTTTGTCGTTATATCGAGAGACGTTAAATGGAGTTTACACTGTATATGTCAATATATTTAAAAGTAAACTTTTAGTAGGTGGTACGTTACAGCAATTTTAGAACGAAAAATTCACACTAATGCTAAATTAATGTACATTATTATACATTAGTCAGTAACTTATTATTAAGCTGTTTCATATCAACATTTTCTGCTGCGTCAAAATATTTTCAACATAGAATTTCTTAGAGACAACTAATAAACAATAATTTTCTTACAGTTGATTAATTCTGGGAGTCCAATAACTGTCGTTTCGAGAGTATTTCACGGTACAGTAAGTATGATGTTATTTATATGTTGTTAACATAACAAAGCAGCTTTATTTCTATAAATATTATACAGTATGTAAACACGTAAGGTGCACATAGGGAAATTAACATTGGGAAAAAATGACTGGATCAGAGTGAGCCTTGAAATCTTGTTTTTCAATTTGACAGATAATATTCTTTTGCAAAATGAATGTGTATACTACCGAAGAAAATATTCAAATGATTACAACATAATCGGACTTTTTTTATTAATGGGACATTAAATTCCCAAAAATACTTAAATATGGTGCGAGATCAAATATCTCCGCCTATTCGTGTTAAACCTAAAGACATTGGGTCACTGATTTACCAACGCGCATACGTCATACCAGTCAGACAATTTTTGAATGAAATGTTTCCAAACAGATGGAGTTGTTTTTTTGTTTTATTTTTGTACAAAAAAATTAAAATAATCATTTATAAGAGTTTTTTATTATTAAAAAAGCCAAGTAAAATAAATATAAAACAAAATAAAATAGAAATCCTCAAGATTACCACGATAATTCAATAGAAATAACAATTATTGCAGTCATGGCTAACTCTGATCCAAGTATTTTTTTCCTATGTGCACCTTACGCCTTTACATACTGTATATATGTTACAGTTAATACAAGAAAGTAGTTAATTCGCGAATTAATCGGCTAATTACCCGAATTAACCAATCCTTGACGTTGGTTAATTCTGGTATTAGCCGGTTAATTCGCGAATAAACTACTTTCTTGTATTAACCGTAACATATATATTTTTTCAGGTGGAAGAGGAATGGCAAAATCCCCTCCCACGCAACAAAACATTGTGTCAATCAAGTAAAGCTCCACTAAACATAGGAAACCGAAATAAAAAGGTATTTTTTTATGTTTTGTTATGATAAAAAACTGATATATAGAGTAGTACAAAGTGGGCTGCGCGCCCCTAGAGAAAAGCGTTAACATTCTCGGAAGAACGGATCTAAACTGATATATCCATAGAGATATTAGACTAGAGTGCGCGAGTGAGCCGTGAAAGTGTCTGCAGTTCAGAGAGAGAACAGTTCCTTATCTCTATGGTAACTAATGATACAAAACAATCCTGATTTGAGTAAACAAATATCTGGTTTTCTGGGTTTTCTGCAGCGTTCTCTCTCTCAACTGAAGACACTTTCACTTATGGCAAGCATACGAACTAGCGTACTCTAGTATCTTATATCTATATGTTTATATCTCAACAAAAATAATTAATTTATATATTTTCCACTGTTTATTTGTTTGTAATTAGAAATGAAATATTTCAATTTTAATTCCTTCTGCTGGCCTTAAAAATTCTTGTTTTTTCGTGTGAGAATTTTTAGGGACGCATGGTGTGTTGTGAATCTTAAATTAATTATAAACGCTTGATCATTATAAACTTAGATCATTAAAAGATAGGCCACTTTGCTAGGTATACATGTTTTTTTATTATTAAGAGTAATTTCATTATCTGTATTTTGTTTGAAAGATGTTTTGCCGGCTCGTAACAAAAAGTTATATGTTTTTTCTTTCTTTATTACAGTAAACCCTCGGTAACACGAACACGGTTAACACGAATTTCGGTTTAACGCGAACAAAAATTTGCTCTCGACAATGGTCACATAAGCTTTAATGTAATTATATTCGGTTAACACGAACCCTCGTTAATACGAACTTCGAACTACTTTTTCGTCCCTTCACGGTTAATTATCGGATAATACGAACTACAAAAATTCTCAAATCATATATTTTGATCATTTTGGTCAATGAATATACAATACAACTAAAAGAAAAGATTCGCTTAAGGGATTACAAAAGTAATTAACTCACATTCTAAAAATAGACAAAGGACTGAGAGATTAAAAATTCACTCGAAATCCTATAAATAAAAACAAACTTTCAAACTCAGGTAATATTTCAGAACAATTAATGTTATTAGATAATTTATAATAAATAATTATTCAATGTTTACTTAAAATAAATCATGATTTGACACTTAAAAAATGACTGTATTTTATGCCATACTCGGTTTACACGAACTCCCACATAACACGAACTTTTTGCCTGATTTTTACGAGTTCGTGTTAACGAGGTTTTACTGTATATAGCTACCTATACACAATTTTATTTAAATTATTATGTTACAACTTTGTTATGTTTTTATAAATGTACATAAAATTTCCATACGAAGTTAACCAGATTGAAGCGCTTTTATTATTGATTTTTGATTTATGTAGGTATATGTTTATTATATTTTATGCACGAAAGTGTAGCAGCCAAGTTCGCCAACACATCGACTATAAACATTATGCGAACCATTTCGAGTTACTTTTGACCCACCTATAACTTAAAATTTATTTGACCCACACATTTATAATCTCAATTAAACATGAAAACTTTCAAAGTTAGAACTTTGCACCCCCTTATATACCTACCCAATATTTTTTCGGCGAACCCGTCAAATCCATTTATTCTTTGTAACGAACTTGGCCCCTTTTTCACATTTACGTTTTTGGTGAGATTACTTCCATATACATATATATAAAATTGTCGTGTCACAATTTTGGCTGCGCTAATTTTTTAAACCACTGAACCGATTGAAATTTTGTAAATGTGTTTTACTTGGTGCAACTTACGCTAAAGGATAGTTTTTATTAAATATTTTGTACAAAGTTATGGTATTTTCTCAAAAAAACTGTTTTAGTTACATGATAATAATAATAATAATGTAACAACATCCGATAGAATTTATTCAAAGCTATTATATAATAATGAACCACAGTAATTAATAACTATTAATATCATTGTTGATTTCAGGGCTGCTTAAAATATTTAAAGGGATGGTTCAATGACGAAACAAAGGCTTTAATATTTGTTTGTGTAATAATTATATTATTACAGGTAAGATTTATTTACTTATTATATATGCGGTAGTTAACTAAAATTCGCTAAACGTTATGGTATTAAAAATTTTACTTTTATATTTTATACATTTTTAAGGAGGTTGGCTCAAAAATTCAAAATGATTTCATGCTTGTAAAAATTGGTTGTCTGTAAAGTCGGTTTACGGACGATAGTTTTACGTGATAACGTCATAAAGAAACATTGAAAATTATTAAGGAAATCAATTACAGTTATTATAGGTATTTCTATACACACCATACTCGTAAAGTGTTGAAAAATAACTTTTTTTATTTTTCACATTATACGTATACGTTTCCAAACATTTATTTTTACATATTTAAATAGTAAAATTAGAGTTCTAACCAACTGTAGAAACGGTTTTTAAATATAATGAACCGTTTTCAAAATACACGCAGTTTTAATAAACCGACGGTCGGGTGGTGTGGATTTTTCACTCCCTGTAAGTGTATAATGTATATACGAGCGAACTGTGACAGTCTATTGGAAGTTTGTGTCTTGTGATCTTTAATAAATAAATTTTTGTAGCTATCAAACTTGGGCAGATCGTGCCTCTATCGCTTATATCGCGTTCTCGCTTGCACGCTCAGGCGGAACGGACACTTTTCGGAACATTACACTTTTTCGTGCATGCAGCCGGTGTTTCATCAATTTATAAGACGTTATCACGTCAAAAACCGCTGATTCCCATGAAAACAAGTAAACGTCCGTATCTCTCTTGGTTTAAAAGTAATGATCGTTCAAAGTTTCCCAAACATGAATGCCAACTTCTATAAAAGCATGAAGTGTAAAAAAATGTTCAATGACACTATCATTTGTTTTAGGTTGTTGGTATAGTGGTTACCGTTTTTACGTGCCGAAAGTTATCTAATTAAGTTTTTATTTGATTTAAATTATAGATTATAGACAATATGGAATACCTATTTAAAATTATTCTGCTAATTTTGAGCAAGTTGTATCTGCTTTTTGAAACAATAATACTTAGATAAAAAATATATCACACTAGGCCCAAAAAAAAAAAAAAAAAACAAAACAGACGGTGGCCTTAAAATAAAAAACATACCTGATATGGGGACCGAACTTCGTGATTTTCACGCCAACTGGTGGTAAAAATGTTCATTTTGTGGGAGCATTTATTCAAAATATAATTATATATTATGTCGAGCAGGCTTTGGATAAAAAAATTGCATTTATATGTCAATTAATGACAGTGTGCTTTTCAGTTATCGAAAATATAAGTAAAATACTAATATTATACAAAATATTGTATTATAAAGAAGAAATTATTTATACATAGCGTAATTTTTACATTATACACTTTAGACACTGTTGTTTGTGGTACAACTTTGCGGTTATGACAATTTGCCCATTTAAATAACCTTCGACAACATCATATACATGACCAGAATTATATAATTTTTGGCCTTTTGAGCTATTCTGTCCATGTACACGAGTATTAATTACAGGTTGAAATGCGTACTTCTTATTTTTTCCATTTTTTCAAATAATTTTCTTTATTTACTACTATAAAATGATCCCATTTACTTCATTAATTAGAGAGCGCCAGCTTCGCCAGTAGTGCTGCCTCTATTTTTCACGCACGGTCCTCATATAGATAAACATTTCGCACGTTGAAAACAATAGTGACACTATATAAAAAAGGTAACTTTTCACCTTTTGTAAGATTCATGTTTTACTGCAAAAGTGTCACTATACGAAAATTTTCGTTTGCTCATAAACCCACTTACTTAGACTGAGCTAGTGTCACTTTATATTTTGAAAGAATTGCCCATGGCCATGACTGATATAACGACACTATTTTGATTGTGTCAAAACAGTTGTTTGGTACGCACGTCGCTGTAAGTGAAAAAGTGGCACATTTTGTTAAACGACAGTTTACTGATTACAGTTGCTACAAAAATTAATAAGTAAGTAAATACATTTTGTTTAGTGACACTTTTTGCAGTTGAAGTCTCCAATTTACTGATTATAGGTTATGACAACAATGACACTAAACAAAAAATTATTGTAAAAAGGTCTTTTTTTTAATAACTTTATTTTTAACATTGTGGTCAAAAAATAAATTAAAACAATAATAAATTGTCTCATTATTAACAAAAGAATCTCTATAAGCAGTATTTTAAT
Source organism: Xanthostigma xanthostigma (assembly GCA_963575645.1). NCBI lineage: Eukaryota > Metazoa > Arthropoda > Insecta > Raphidioptera > Raphidiidae > Xanthostigma > Xanthostigma xanthostigma. Next base: position 47,467,799 of record OY754466.1, on the reverse strand, counting down.
AGTAACTTTTTTAGGACAAAACAATAATATTAAAACTAAAAAATGCTCTACTGTAAAATGTCATTTTTTGCATAATGCCACTTTTGTTTTCAACGTGCGATTTTATGACATATGTAGTATAGCCAGAGATAATAGCCACTTGCTGAAAAATAGCAGGGAAATCTTATTTGTCATGTTATATTTACATAAAATTAACCACTTATTTGTAGAAAATATCTAAAAACGGCTCAACTGCCAAATTATTTGAGGCCCACTAATTGAGTTGCGACGTAAATGATTGCAAACGATTTTGATTATAAAATGAGATGTTTTGTAATCTCGCCAAATATTCATAAAACTATCTGACTTGTTTTTTTCAAACTTTGGTTAACTTCGAATCTCAATTCAAATCAAGAGTGAGACAACGCGCTGCTTACAGCCTATACTCTCGTCTCTCTCTTATGGCGTCACGGAAACAACTACCGTATCCAAGTGTGTAGGTTTGAATCAAGTAAAACCTGGACACCAGCACTGTGCAATACCAACCCACTGAATGGAACGACCAATCACAGAGAAGAGCATACTACGACCGAGTAGAAAACACGAGCACGCTGACCATAAAAGACAGAACTACCACACCTGTCGACACACTTACCTGTGAGCAACCTAGAAGGACACTTCGCCCGCTACCACATCGCCTTTGATAATGTCTACCGCAGTTGTAGACGAAACGTCAGGTAGTAATACCAATGGACCACGGCATACAAGCCCGGAAACCAAGAAGATTTGGATCAACTACCTATAGTTTGAAATTAACCAATAATTGAAAAATTCGTCATAAATAACAAGCTTTAAGTGAAAAACAATATTTTTAATAATTAATTGTTGTTGATTTGCGTTTCATTTTATATTTATACTCAACTTAAATGAACGTTGCACTCTTTTACGTCCATAAAAAGTATCTTCAAAAATGTTCGATTTTACCATTCCAACTCCAAATGGGGAAAATGATATTAATTTAGGTCAAAATTGACTTTTCACAGTTACACAACATTTTGGGGCTCCCGGAGTTCAAAAAATAAGTTTTAGAAAAAAAGTTTTTTCGTTCATTTGTCTCTCAGCATGATTGAGCAGATCAATATAAAATTTTTGTAGGGGTTTTGACATGTGAATATAATAGGAAGAGCCTTATTTTTGGAAAAAATTCAGCGCATACACAGAAGCGATATGTGATATAACTTATTGTTATTACATTTACAACAGTACACTTTTTTTAACGATTTATTAATAATAATGCATAATTGTTTAGATAAAAATGAATTTCTACACCACTGGTCCGAAAAAAAAATACTCGGGTCGCAGTGCCAAACCCTGCCGACAATTTTGTTCATAATATACAGTATGTAAACACGTAAAGTGCACATAGGGAAATTAGCATTGGGAAAAAATACTTGGATCAGAGTTAGCCATGACTGCATTAACTGTTATTTCTATTGAATTATCGTGGTAATCTTGAGGATTTCTATTTTATTTTGATTTATTTTTATTTCACTTGGCTTTTTAGGCGCGAATAGCGTAAGCTAAAGCGCCTATATGTACTCGTTTAATAATAAAAAACTCTTATAAACCATTATTTTAATTTTTTTGTACAAAAATAAAACAAAAAAACAACTCCATCTGTTTGGAAACATTTCATTCAAAAATTGTTTGATTGGTATGACGTATGCGCGTTGGTAAATCAGTGACCCAATGTGTTTAGGTTTAACACGAATAGGCGGAAATATTTGATCTCGCATCATATTTAAGTATTTTTGGGAATTTAATGTCCCATGTGAATAAAAAAAATCCGATTATGTCGTAATCATTTGCAAAAGAATATTATCTGTCAAATTGAAAAACAAGATTTCAAGGCTCACTCTGATCCAGTCATTTTTTCCTAATGTTAATTTCCCTATGTGCACCTTACGTGTTTACATACTGTATATAAATTTTATAAAATTATTACCTTGCAATATTTTTTGTATTACTGGCAGACTTCAATCTAAACATGAAAGGTCTGCCAGTTATGCAAGAAAAGTGCAAGATTGACAATGAAAAAAGAAAATATTTAACACTTCTCTATAAAATATATACATTTTATCAAACAGTCTGGAACTGTATTCGATAAAATTGTAAACAAAAATGGAATTATTCTGCAACCGATTTAGCGTTAACCGTAAAATCCAATAACCGCATTGTCCATTAGCAGCGCGGTGAGGGCTTGCATTTTCAGTATTATTGGAGCTTTGGAGTTGGAAAGGTCACGTCGCAAACTCAATTAGCTGGAACTTTTATTTGTTAATAACAATAAGTATCTGAAAAATGGCATATTCCCAAAGATGGCTGTAAAAAATATTTATCGATAATAAGTTAAATTTAATGCAATTGATGCTCGAGCCAATTTACACAACACATTTATAAACGATATGAATTAATGTTATCAATTTATTCTTTAAATTTCGTCTTTCAGATAAATAATCATTTAAAAAATACGATAAGAATTGTCATAAAATAAGTACCCTGTAAAATTAGGAATTGTAAACCGGTTGTTGTCTATAAATTTCGATGGAAAAAAATCACCAAAAAGTCATTAAAAAGCGCATTTAGAGTGATAAACGATGAGTGGTATTATTGAAATTATTACTTACTGAAAATGAACGCGAATTTTAACAATTAAATAAAATACTCGTATAAGCACCTATAGTAAATGTACTAAAAAGGAATCATAATACACAAGAATACAGGTTCAAAATTATAAAAGCATGGGTCGTGTCTCATAAACTACTATAGAGTTTAGAGCCCACGCTTTTATAATTATAAATCAAAATTATCAAATTTTATTTTTTCTTTTTTAGTATGTACATTTTGAAAACTTGTCATTAAAAGGTTTTTAGTGCTTATGATTTATTTCGTTCTTTTCCAATTATCAAAATTTTTAATATATATGTGACATGTTAAAATCGAGGATAACGAATTTTAAGTCAAATGAGCTATAATATCATCACACACGAGAGACATATAATATTTTTTAACGTATCCTCTATAAAATAGTTGATTTTCACATAATTTAAAAAAATATTGACAGTTCAATTTTGAGCAAGTTTACTCCCAAATTTTTTTGTGGAAATGGTACGACTACGTTTCGCATTTTTTTTACTTTACGAACTAGTGCGAAATAGTTCATTTTACTACCGCTATACAGACATGAAAAGCGACTATTTTCTGCGGGCTGCTTTTCACTCATTGATTGTCAATCAAAATGCAAGCTAATCACTAGATTGCGGAATTTTGGTTTTAAATGCACAAAATCAAGTGGAACTATCATGAACCTGAAAACGTCTCAAACTTATTTTATAACCAAAGTTATTCTCATAAGGGAATAAATCATACTCCTTTTCTGTAACCAATATTCCGCTATCTGATAAATAATATTTAAATAATTTGACCGAAGTTCAAAACTAATATTAAACAAATAAAAATAACTTTTAAAATTTTAATCACAATGCACAAAATAATTGAAGATATTCTAAGGCTGATAATTTAAAATTCACATTTTGTCAAGCGAGATCCAATAAAAAAGACCAGGTGTAATTCTAAATAATAAATTGCGATCATATAAATTCAGAGTGTATATGTTATTGTATGAGAATTTATTTACATGTTTCATAAAAGAAATAAATTAGGTATCGGCCATAATATATTTTGCAAAATGATTAATAGAGCTCACGTCGATGCCTAAAAATACAAAAAAAATAATACATATTTTAAAAAATTGCTTGTTAACCTGTAGGCTGTTCATAGTCTAACTTATAACGTAGGTACCTACTTTTTGCAAAGAAAAATAATCACACAAAAAATGTTATGAACTTATAATAAAATTAACCGTTATAGAATTTTGGGACGTGCCAGTTTTTTTATTTGATGAAGTGGGTTAGTTCGGCATATATTTGAAAAACAAATAGCTCATTTGGCGCTCTCAAAAGCTCAAATGATTTTCCAGTACAGCTTTTCGAGTTATTTTGATTCAAATGTCCCGCATTTTTTTATTGCATCATCAGGCTCGTTTCACACTTATACGGTTCGATTCGGTTCGGTGCGTATTCGATTCGTTTTCGGTAGCGCCTAAAACGAATGAAAACTCTTCACACACATTCGGTTAGTATAAGGTTTGATTTCACGACCGAATCATCGAATACGCAGTACTGAATTTTTTCAATGAGAAAATGAAAATGAAATAATATTTTCCCTTGCCGAAAACGTGACCGAACCGAAACTAAACCGTATGTGTGTAAACGACCAATTGCTTTTGTGAACTCTGGACCCGAATAGAAACCGAACGAAACCGATTCGTGTCGAGGGGGCTTTCGGTTCTATCAGTTATCTATTAGGTACCGAACACACACCGTATCACCGTTTCACACTTTTCCGGCAGCTACCGAAAACGAATCGAATACGCACCGAACCGAATCGAACCGTATAAGTGTGAAACGAGCCTTAGGCAGCACATTTTCAACGTAGAATATTCTAAAAGTGATTTGCTTGTTGTAAAATTTCATTTAAAGTGATCAATGGTGTTTCGATTATTTTAAAAATATAAAACAAATACTTCATTGTTTTATCAGTGTTTAATTTCTGAAAAACAGAAATCACATAATTCATGAAAAAGTTAAGAATGTTTCTACTTTGATTAGATGAGGAAAAAATCTTGATTATAAAATTTACTACTCTAGACCATGAACTTTTATTGTCCCCCATCTGCCCTATAAACAGGTATACTACACTTTGCCGCCCCTCAGACTTTGCCGCCCTTAATCCATGGTCTAGAGCAGGGAAGTCAGACTAATTTTCCTAAAGGATTATTTATAAGATTTAGGGTGTGTAAGCGGGCCAGACTCTAAATTAAAAACTAAAACATACTAAATTAAAATCTTTATTTATTTAGTAAACTTATTTAGTAGAACACCAGCTTACGTCCTTAAATCAATTTTCATATAATGGTAACAAAAAGGGTAAATTATCTTGAGCTTGAGAATCCAGACACCTGAGGTCTTCTGTTTTTGGTAAGCTCATTGATGTCAGGTGTCTAAAATCCTCACTGGATAGATTCTGGTCGCGGGCCGTATTGAGATGGCTTGAGGGCCGGATACGGCCCGCGGACCGTATCTTTGACATCACTGGTCTAGAGATATTGACTAATTATGGTTTGTTTGAAAATTAAGAAATATTTAACATCAAAAGATTATTTTGCCGAACTGACCCTGTGTATAGAAGATACGATCACAGTGATTAAAAAATAATGAAAAAAAACCTACCCTGTGAGCTTTCATCTGCACCAAAACCGTCGTTACAATTAAGTAGTGACGTAGCTTGAAACATTATTTGAATTTCAGCTTGAAAATTTACTGGTAAAAGTGGTATGCTTGAGATATTAATGATATTTTATTGATAAAGTTGCTGGTTCGTGCTTTGCTGGGCTTTGCTGAGGTCCGCAATTTTTCGAAGCAGTAACGCGAGCTGGTTTAATATTATAATTAATTGAAAATACGAATTGGCCTTTAGAATCTCACAGCCTATCCAGTTCCATTTTTTTTTCTTTTTGTGTAACTTCTTTATTTTTCGAACACTGTGTTCTAGTTATTATGATCTAGTGATTCAAGAATTGATGTAACAAACTTGAATGGTCCATGTTTTAATTCAGCTTTGTGGAAAATAATTGTGTTCATTTTGGAACCCACAATAAGATCTTGATAGTATATAATAATCACTGGAATCATTTGAAATTAAAAAAATATTTTTATATGAAATTTTGGTCAATTGTCCGGCTGTTATAAATAACGAAATAAATATTTATACATACCCATTTTCTTAGTTACATTTATGTCTTGTAAAGCATTGTATCAAGAATTAATTATACAAATTATGTATTATTACGCGCCACGAATCTAAAAGGCTCGGAAGTTAGATGCGAATGCGGACTTGCGCTTGTACAGTCTGTTGAAAATATACAAACTCGCAACTCAACAAACCTAAAATAGCAATAACAACTTGACAATAGCGTACTCGACTGTACTTTAAAGCAGGAAGGAGACAAGTGACAAAGGCAACGAGCGATCACGGCCAATCACCGACGAGCGCACGTTCCGTGCAGATAGCTGGGAGGTGGTGGGAGTATCAGCGGCTCTAAAATGTGCCTTTGCGACGCTGTTTGTGACTAACTTCCGAATCTTTTAGATCCGTGGCGCGTATTATAATTAATAATTCAGTCTGTCTTAAGATCGGATATTATATTATAGAGTCGCTGTGCAGCGTTATAAAGCAAGATTGGTTTGTTACTCAAAAATAGACGGCTCATTTCGGAAAAATACTCTTTTTAGAGTTCTGTACCCTATTACTAAGCCTCCGTTGTTCGTCCGTCCGTCTGCGGACTGTATCTCGTAAACCGAATAAGTAGAGAGTTGAAATTTTTAGTGTATGTATTTCTATTGCCGCTATAACAACAAATAATGAAAAACCAAGATGGCGAATTTCAAAATGGCCGCCATACATATTATTAAAAAAATCTCCGATTAACCTGATATTAAGCATGCGTGTTCAGTCCTATTAACAATATACGAAAATGAAAGAAAAGAAGATGGCGGAGTTTTAAAATGGCCGTCTTACAAATTTAAAAAAAAATCTCCGATTAAGTTGATATTGATCATGAGTGTAAAAAATACATAATAGTATATCTTGTACGATAGTACGGAACCATTCGTGTGCGAATCCGACACGCACTTGACCGGTTTTTATACATGTGCGTAACTCAAATTTGATCTTTGAGTGAGAATTTTCTTATTTGGGTTATGCATCTGTATTCTAATATAATAACAAAAAAAAATTATCAAAGTAGCGCCAATTAAGCTCATTTTTGAGCAGTAACAAACTAGTCAACTTCTGCTCCATTGATGTTGTGAATCTATATTCACATTAAGTAATTAGTAATGTAACATTATTCATAAATGCATGTTGTGTTTTGTACATTTGGAATAAAGTTTATTTATTTATTACTTAATTAATGCACAATTATTATTGTTATTTGATTAATTAATGATTAATCAAATTTAATAATTAATTCAAATTACGTTTTAAAAATAATAATTTATAAAAACATTGTTTTATCTATACACCAAAAAAAAATTAAAAAGCTGAAAAAGAATAAAGGAAATATAATTGTTAAATTTTTGTAAATGTATGATGTAAAGATGCGGAAGTTTTTTTTTTATATTATCTATGGAAAGAAGTATTTTCTCTGCCAAAATTTAAGATCTTTAACAATAAAAAAATATTTTCTATATGGTATAGTATACTATCATACAGGGCCGACTTTGAGCCCAATTCAAGAACACCATTTTTTTGAAAATTGATTATATTATTCCACTGTTTCATTGTTTCTTCGTTGCACGCGAGCCTTCAAAAGCAAATTTCGAAATATTTTTTTTAAACTCCCTCAAATTCGGTCCTCTTAACGTAATATTTCACTCTCAAAATAATCTTTAAGCAACTCTTCAACTTGTGCCAAATTTTTTGAAAACCATCGCCTTTTTAAGTCCATTTTATATAATTTTCTACTACCGAAAAAGACTATATTATTTTTTAGAATATTTGTGATATTCAACATTTTTTATGAAATTAATATACATACACTGTGTTTAAATGATGGTGTTATTACATTTAGCAAAATAATCCCATTTTTTAAACACTGTTAGTTGTAACATGCGCACGACATAAATATGATTAGGAAACTAAAACTAATATTTCATAGTTTTTTAGTATTTACTATTTATTTATTGTAAATAGGTACGTAAATTTTCAAAGAATAAATTACAATTTATATTAATTTTAACTACAACATTTATTTCTTCGTTCCCCATTGTGTTGACTTTATCTACTTAACAATTTTTTGTATAAAATATGATCGGTGCGTCTTCATGGCTCACCAAAAACAAATGACCTGAAAGAATAACACAAAATTATAGTTCATTTGTTAAACAAAATATTTTTTTATTATTTTGTTTTAAGTTTATTTTTGTTAGAACAGGTTCGTCAAGAGAATGTAGGACTAAGTATTTCTACGATTAAATTCGGGCGAAGCCGGGAACCAGGCCAGTATAATTAATAAGTCGCGAGCAAAAGCTGTATATAATATTATTTTGCACCCGGTCAAATCCGGACCGGGAATCTAGAAACTTATAATGGGTGTGTTTCGAAATATAGCCCATAATTGTACTGATGTGTCACCATATTGTACTGGTGAGACAGGTGTACCGTAGCATAAATATTTAACCGGGCGTGTGTCCATCAGACTTTGTGGATTTTTTTATTACTTATATTGTTGTTATTTGCAATGTCTTTTCAACAAAGTAAACAATGACTTTTGGTGGACGAGGCAAATAATAATACGCCATGGCGCTAGCCAGAATATTTAGAAACGAATCAACAGTATGGCGTCGATTCATGACGTCATTAGCACTGGCTAGTATACTGGGTTATATTTCGGAACACACCCAATAAGCATTTTATGATGCATTACAAACAAATAAACCATTTTATATTGTTGCTATAGTTTAGAAATATTATAGATATAAACAAATTAATAAAAAGTAAAAAATTGTTACCTGCTTTGACAGTACTAATGTTCGCGGACTGCCATTTTTGAAGAACGATGTTCGGTTGGTTATTGTCTACGCCCAATCGAAGCTGGTGATTATTTCGTAAATTATAATTGTGCCAAAAATATACAACATATATATACTTAATGTTAATAAAAGAATGTATAAAACCATCACATATTTAAAAAGGTTGACATTTTCATTGTTTACTTGATTCTCATGTTTTTTCGTTATTCAAAATAATGAAAATATATAGTTTATTTTGTAATTCATATTTTTAATATTTAAGCAGTGGCCTAACTATACCGTTTGAAGCCCGTGGTAAATTTTTATGTTGTAATAATAAATGTTAGGATCAGTGGCGTAACTATACGCTAGGAAAGTATCTTTTGACACGCGATCTTTGCGCCCTCGTATTTTTTTTTTAATTCTGGTTTAACCAAAACCTTAGTGTCATAATATGTTATACGTGCATTTTAATAAGAATTAGGTAATTGTTGAATAAAATGGGTAAAAAGCTTTCAAATCGGAAGTGCTGTGTTGTTGATTGTAAAGATACACCAACTAAAAATTCAGAATTACAATTCCACCGTTTTCCTGGATGTTCTTATAAATTAGAGAGGGGAAAAAATGGACTGCAGCAGTACGTCGTCAAGGGTAATCATTATTAAATACACGAAAAATATCTTAACTGTTATTTTGATAACAAAAATAAAATTTAAAAAATAAAAAATGTATGTCCTTTATGTAGTTTTTTACTGACATTTTTACAGACCCCAGTTACGGCATTCGTTTCACAAGATCTTAAAGCAGAATTTATTTCCAAATCTGCCAAAATTCAATCTTCAAAGTTATCTCAGAAGACAATAAATAAAATCTTCAAAAAGGCTCTCATTCAGAACTGAACTTCGGAATTTGTTAAAATTGACATCCCTTACATAAAATGTTTTATATTGACCAGGCATTATGGTCATAATTCTTTAAATGTTTTTTAATTGCCTTATGAATTTGTTAATTGTATGTGATTAAAGAGTTGACCTTAAAATTATTTCCATTTTTTAACGTCACAACTGCGTTTAATCGGTTAGTGTTTTAAACGATTTTTAATTACAGAGTAGAATTATAATTTTTTAAAACTAGACATCTGAATTTTAGCCATAAGAAATAAACGACTTTTTTATTCTACCACAAGTTATTTATAACAGCAGACAAACATTTTACAATTTAAAAATTGTATATTATAGGTAACCAAAACGCGACTTATCCCAATAGTTATTATGGTCAAACGTTCAAGGCCTTAAAAATAAATTGACAAGTAAATAATTTTACTATATAAACAGAACTTCTCAATATGCAATAAAAAGAAAATAATGGTCATATCTATGACGCAAATTTTTCCATAATAATATGCATAGACTTTGTAATGTAGAAGGCCCCGCGAGGAAAGTGCATATAATAGGCAAGACGGCGAGGAGTTTTGGGTGTATTTTTCGGGCACAGGCGAGATTATTGTTGGAATCGCTTCGTTTTAGGGTGTAGTTCAACCCCCTAAGTTTGCTTACAAATTGCTGGTGTGCTTGATTTTATAATTGACAATTAGTGACGAAAATAGTGCTTTTTTTCTCTATTTCCTTTAATAACTCCGTTCCTCTTGATTTTTAGTAAAGCATATGCATTGAGAAAGTTGTTCCTTATGAAATTTCCTAATAAATGAGCTCTGACAGAGGTCGCTAAGTGCAATTGTTAACTTGCAAATAGCCCCGAAAGTTAAAAAAGCACGTTTTTTTCACTATTTTGTTACTTAGAAATGACCGCACATAGATTGGTGAAAATTTTCAAAAATGATGTCTATGTTGACCCAAACATGCATGAATAATTTTAGCGGCATCGGTCAATTACTTCTAGCGTAATTAACGATCACTTTTTTTTGTTTAGTCTATAAATTCAAAAAAGTGAGATTGAAGCACACTTAGGAGCAGCCCCGGATCTAAGAGGGCGGGGGGGTTAACCGGGGCAGTTTCAGGGGGCGCCAAAATCATAATATTATAATATGTCCTTTTTCCGATGTACTGAATCTGCTTGTTTTCTGTTCATGAAAAATGCCAACTATTATAATATATTTGTGAATTTTTTTAAGTAATTTATCTCAAACGCTAGAGAGAGGGAGCGTCATTATCAAGTTTCTGCCCCGGTTCGAAAAAATCGTAGATTTGGGGCTGCTTGGGAGAAAAAAATGATAGGTTGATATATTTTAATCTATACTAATATTATAAACAGATAAAGTTTGTACGTTTGGGTGTAGGAGGTAATCTCCGAAACTACTCAACCGATTTCAAAAATATCTTCACTACTATTTAGAATGGACCTTCAGGATGTACAGAGGCAATATATTATCGTGTTATAATAAAAGCGCTTTTCGTGGACACCAATTTCGCAACGTAATTCGACGAAAAACGGCAGTAAGCTTCTAATTCGGATGTAGCTGGACCAAGCCACTAAACATAAAAATGAATGTCCGTCCGTCTGGTCGGAATCTATGCGTTTTACTATGAAACTTTGGCGAGTTGCGCGCGCACCCGTAAAGGTTTCTGGCCAAAAAAAAAATAATGTGTATTACCATTGTGTTTTCAAGTGGTCCTAAAACTTTAATATGGTGGAGACGGTGGCTCCATTACTGTTGTCGCTGCCTTGTTTCAACTCGTGCTGGTATCTTATCAAACTTTTCTGAGTTACTTGGAAAATACGTAGGTGTCCTTAAAATTAAAAAAAATCGATACAGCGACGCGATTGCATTTCACTACGAACAGCGTTGAGCGTCACGGCATTTGCACGTTTTTACTCGCATCCAAACGCGCCAGTAGATGTTTCACATAGAAAAATAGCGGCGAAATACACCAACCTGGTCTGAAAATAAGGTGTGGTAGAAATAAGTCGACATAAAAATGAAATATCTTTTTTATATTTAATTCGATAATAATAAAATCTAAGTATGCATAAAAATAGTATTATAATACAAATAAAACTTAGAAAAAAACGGATCTAGTGTTTTCAATACTTTGATATGTAAAAATAATTTTTGAACTTGTCTTTTGTGACCTGGAGAATTCTTTTTAAGTATTTAAATAAATGTATTTGTTCTTCGAAAATAATCAAGAGGATGATTCTTAAATTATATTCTTTAGTAATTTTTTCCGCATCTATTTTTTTTATCATTTAAAACGTTAAGTATTTTCTCGACTAATTAACCCGCCTAACTATAGATGGCAGTGAAAACCAAACACGTTATGTGATTCCCAGCGGTTAACAACAAGTTCTAAACGGCTACAGAAGCCAAAACCTTCCATTACTACCCTTAGTTTCTTTTTACATTTGGTAAAAACACCTGACATTACTTACATAGTAATTAGTTACTATAAACATGCAAAAATATTGTTTTATAAATTAATGTTTTTTTTATTTATGAATGTATAGGAATTTATAAAAATTTAAAGTTAATTATTTGCGTCCATTTAAAAAGGACGCGATATAAAAATTATTATATCAAAAATTTGGCAGTCTGATTATACAAAACAAAACGTTCATTTTATTTAAAAAATGGCGTTTTACAATAGTTGTTTATTCATTATAGTTCTTATTAAAAATCACAGAAATATAATTAAAAATAACGTGAGAATTTTAATTTTAATATGTTCAGTTCCTTAATTAAATTTCAAAAATCTGTTATCTGGTCTCCTTGAAAGAATTTTGGAAACCAAATTATTAATAATTGAAGAAACAAGTCTATCTATAACTGGTTTATATATTTGTCTTTTTTTTTCAAAACTTTGAACACATCTGTAGAAACTACTTTTAAAAAAAATATATCCACTTTTTACAATAAAAAAATAATTCTCCGTTTTAAAAATAAAATCGTAGTTAGCAGTGGAATGTAATGTAGATTGTCATTTGTTTGACAAAAACTGAACATAATTTTTATTCATCAGTCGTTTAAATCAAATCAGCGCGTTTACAAAAAACTAAATTTCGTTATAATTATTATTAGTTGACTTGTCGATTTAAAAAAAAAAATTGTAAGGCAGCTGTCAAAGTTGCGGGTACACAACAATAAACTCACAAAATATTTGAATTCACAATATATACCTAGATTAGAAATTCAAATGGCATCAAAAATATAAACTGCCGTTTCTAATATTAAATGAAAATTAATATCACCTTTGAGATTTTTCTCTCCATTTTTTACAAAACAGTAAATTCGAGCGATGGTAATAAAACATATTTTAATATTTTTGTAGTCACTGGTACAAGGATCTTTCAAAAAATACACTGATGAAACCAGTTGTTTAATTAATTTATAAAATACTTCATTATAAAAATATTATTTTAGAAAATGTGATTTGTCTTTGAAATTGCTGAGCAAGTTAAGGCATATTTATTCGTTTGTTTTACATCCATGAGATTCGTTTCTGTTGAGTTGGTAGTAAAATATATTCCCTATAGTTACTATTAATTCATCTCTGATATATTACTCCTTAATTATATAGCAAATCAGAAACATATACTTTTGTCTTTTAAAAATGTAACTACAGTTATACGCATCTATATTCTCATTTTCATTATTGATAAAACAAAATTCTATGATTGATTGCTGGCATTGGTTTCAATTTTTTTAGCTAATTCAGATAAAACTTCTCTAAAGATCAATGGATCCATATTATTACCTAACATATATAAAATCCACCAATCTCCTAAATCAGTTTTTCTAGAAATAGCATCACAGATATCTTTTGGAACCATACGATTTCTTGCGTGTAATAGCCTGGGTCTCATTTTGGGGAGCAGGATAATTAACGCTCTAAATAAGACGAGGCAAGACAACATCATAGCCAATACGATGTACCAGAACCATATGAATATGTACGTTTTTTCGTTGACAATATTCAATGGCAATATGCACAGCGAATCGTGTGTCTGAATCGTACCAGACTGTCCATATTTGTAGAATGTACACTTGGTCACTCGTGGAAAGACGTAAACCATCGGATCGACTCGTTGTTCTTGAGCAGTTTCACTGAAGTTCATGACGCGAAGTCCGTACGACAAAAATTCGCCATCGAAGAAGCTGTTCATTATCCATAACTGAACAACGATGTTTACCAAGCACAAGGCTTCGCAAGCCCAATATCTTAGAGCGTACGAATTGTGGCGCTGTAAAAAAAACAATGCGTTAAAAAATGGCAACAAGTTTCGAAACGCGGATCGTAAGTTTTCGAAATTAGAATCAGGTTATTTTTACCAGAAAACAAGCAAGAGGGAGTTTTTTATAGGGAATGGCCTTGCACTTAAAATTTGTCATCCACATTGATCAAACCTTCAAACAGTCGTCGGCAACTCATAAATGTTCAAAACATACAGTCTATACCTACTGCAGACGTTTTGGATGGCATAAAATCAAAATTAGAGTTAAGAATAACCACGATTACTGTTCATTTTAAGAGTTTCTTTGAGATCTGGTGAAAAAGTCAATTTGATATTTCAGTTTATTATCCTAAGTAATTCATTACATATATTGAAAATACGAATTGGTACTAATCCTATACGTAGCCTTGGCAATTAGTGAAATACATAAATGTAAAAACGGCCAAGAATGAAATAGATTGCAAATCATCTAGAGTCTAGACGTTCGAAGTTACCATTCTCGACTTCTGTTACAATGAGAAGGATTTTAACTCGTTAAAATTCAATCGAAGCTTAATTTTCAGAAGAGATTAGAGATGGTAATCTTTTAATATTTATGTGATTTTTATGCAGCTGAACCTGATTTTATAAATCTTAGTTACTACTGCCGTAGGCTAAATGTAGGCCGTAATTTCCCCATCACTAAAGTAGATCAACAACAAAACTGTTATCATATCAAAATCAGTGGCGTAGCATAATAGAGAAATCCCGGTCTTGGTATTGTACTGTAACCCCAGAAAACGTTAGCTCGTCTATTACAAACTCCCAGTTCCAAGGTTCTGATTAGAGAATTGGTAATTATTCGAATGAAAAATTAGCACTAGTTTTAATTAAGACTAACGTTGAATGGAAACAATATTATGGAGAGGTTAGTAAGATGGATTTTCTATAATAATTCAATGCTTTATTCATTAAAAAACACTACAGAGTGTAATTCACCCAACAATATAGTCATCCACATTACAGAAGCATTGTGTAATTAATAAATTTATTTCAAGGCGACTTTAATTTCAGATGGTCATCAGTAGATCAATAAATATATAAAATAGCCAGGCATGAATATAAAAAAGAGGGTTGTTTTGGAGAGAAAATGTCCAGTTTTGAGCAACTGTACATTAAGTAAGATAAAACCATGGATCCTCAGTCATCTTTTATACTTTAATGATCAATTTTTTAAGCATTAAGTGCGACTCTTGAACTCACTTGGCACGATATCATGTAATTATGACTTCATGACGTTATAATAATATGTGCGACGCGGTTTAACATTTCCTAGAAGAGTTTTATACACAGTAAAATGTGAAGACATTATGACACAGAAAATTATTCAACGGAATTTGGTTTGCGGTCAGATTTAATAACCAGTTTAAAGAGTGTTTCGTAAGGATTAGATGCTATACAAAAATAACTAGGTGTTATAAATTTATGACAACTACAAGCCCTCAGTCTCCGAGTTCTAATACGAGAAGTGGTAAAAGTATCAATTAGAATTAATGATAAGGTGAAAATATGAATTGGTGTTGTTTTATAAATAACCCTAGCTGTTAAAAAATCTTAATTTTAATGGAAGATCGTCAAGAAATGCACACATATTTTGAATTTAATTTTGCAACAAAATTTTCATAATAAGTAATAGAAAGCAAATCACGGATGATTCAGATTGCCCAATTATAATTTTTCAAATTAATTTTTAAAATGAAAAATGTCAGGGAAATTTACCAGATGTACAATATTGAGTATCCAAATCTTCTTGGTTTCCGGGCTTGTACGCCGTGGTCCATTGGTATTTCTTAGGTATTAATACCAATGGACCACGGCATACAAGCCCGGAAACCAAGAAGATGTGAAAGCCTACACACTTTGATAATATTGAGTATATTCCAAAACCACTGACCCGATTGACTTCAAAATCTATAACCCTAAAGAATTCCAAAAAAAAACAAGTTTTAATAGTCCCCAAAAGTAAAAAATCGCTTTGTTTCCCAATACACTATATATATTTTGCATTGTAGATATGTCGCATTTTTTGTGATGATTAATTATTTATTTATTACGGATTAAACGCTATTGGTTGATTATAATCTTTGAAAGGAAATTGAAAGATAATTGAAAAACCACTATTACATCAGTTGTATTTTGAACTTTGTTGATATCAAACTACCCACAGAGATAACGAGAATAATCAACTTCCTGCGCTCCCTATAAAACAACTGCTTTAAAAGCATATCTACAGGCATGTAAAGTGGCTCATTATGCACAACTGCGCTAAAGTAAAACAAAACTAGTCGCCTTATACCAATTCTAATAAAAACATAAATGTAAAAAAAGTTCGATACAAAGAGCAAGTAGATTTTCCAAAAAAATAAGTAAGATCTATGAAAGTGGAGAGTTTTCACTTGACAAGTTTACGTACACTAGTCATTTATAAAAACTTGTCAAGTGAATGCTTTCCACCTTACTTGATCCTACTTCTTTTTTCTCCGTGTACATATATTGAATTTCATTTAAGACCATATTATATCTATTAACTAACTATATGAATCATTTGCCTATCTACTCAATGTGCGGTGAGTGAACGCAACAAAGCGTATCGAAAATATATCTGCGTCTCTTTCTTCGATGTAATTCCCTGATTTTTCGGATGATAGGATTGATTGATGTACTTGCATTCAATCTGAATAAAGTATCTCTGTTTCAAAAACTTTGTCTTTTTTATGACGTTAACATGGGCGTACCCAGTTTTTGGCCCAGGAGGGGGCAAGTTAGAAATTTCTTAAGCCGGGTCCCCCGTGCTTGTTTTGCCCTCCTGGATACGCCAGTGCTTACGGCGTAAGAAAAAGACAGAAGTATATGTTTGCACCCTAATGGTTCGATTGCGATTTTATTCCTATGCTCAGTATAGAATAAAAGTATATGTTTAAGACGCAGCGTGGAGAATCATTTCTACTCTCTGTCAAAGCGTCATACGCACTCCACACGCATGCGCAGTTCTTACTGTGTGTATAAGTAGCATTTTCTCTACCAAATTCCACATAACCATTTTCCAGTCCTTAAATAATAAAATCGTAAACAAATGCTAGTACCTAAGAAGTTTCACTTCTAACGCGCGAGATTCTCAAGTATTTTTTTAAATGGCTAAAGTCAGGTTTGTTTGGGCTTGGTGTAGTTATTTTTTAATAAATAAAATTATCGAACAATTTTTCAGACAATATATTATTAACAAAAAAATATATAATTAATACATTAACGTTTCAATCCGGATTTTAATTATATATTTTTTGTTAATATATTGTCTGAAAAATTGGTCGATAATTTTATTTAATGAAAAGTTCTAATCAGACGTTAATCAAAGATTTTAATTTAGTTATTTTTTAATTATGAATTGAACATTCAATTGAAACCTTCAATTCAATAAATAAAATTATCGACCAATTTTTCAGACAATACCTATATTAACAAAAAATATCAATAATACATTAACGTTTCGATCCGGATTTGGATCTTCTTCAGAACGGATCTAAAAATATAAAAAAATAATTAATAATTAGTTTCTATTTATTTTTAATGTAATTCGTGAAAGATTTTTTTTTTAATATAGAAATATTGAAAAAATAATAAAAAAAAATCTTTCACGAATTACATTAAAAATAAATAGAAACTAATTATTAATTATTTTTTTATATTTTTAGATCCGTTCTGAAGAAGATCCAAATCCGGATCGAAACGTTAATGTATTATTGATATTTTTTGTTAATATATTGTCTGAAAAATTGGTCGATAATTTTATTTATTGAAGAGTTCTAAGCAGACGTTAATCAAAGATTTGAAACCTTCAATTGTAATCGGATTAGAACCCTAAGTATTGGCGGCTTGTAATAGAGGAACGATGTAGACAACGGGTCGGCTATTCTCAGCCCCAATTTCTACCTCTCCGAGTACAGCTTCCTACAAATGCAGTCTGTAGAGTTCGCAGAAAAAACGACTTATATCTCAGAAATCTGAGCTTGATGATGTCACCAAATGATAAAGCGATACAAAAATACGACACTTAACTGCCAGCTGTTGCAATTAAGTCGATTAACAAGGTCATTTTCTGTCTGCAACCCGACTGATAAAGACTCGTTTACACTGACACACTTTGTGACACCGCTTTACAAATTTTTAAATTGTATATCTTTTGTAGAATGTGCAATGTAACCGATATTCATGAGATAAATAAAGGGTCAGTCACGCTGAATATTCATCAAGTATTTTATTGTTCCTTTAGATAAACTCGCCTATATAAATAAAATTTCTGTTGCGGTGTGCGGTGACGCGGGTAACAGCTAGTATTAAATATTATGGTATTTGCTCTTCGTTTGCAGGGTTAGATAGTATGATTTCACACGTAAAAAATAACGAAAGCATGCTTTTGTCAGCTATCTAATTTCTTTTTGAGAGCCCCAAGTTCGAGTGGATTATTAGCAACCGATGAGGAGAAGATTATAGACTATAGACGCTCGATAACGCAAATCATAATAACGTGTGTATGGGAAATAGTGTTGTCAACGAAAGAAGAAATATCAAGATAAGTTTGACAGTTTTTCTACATATGAATAATATAAAATATATTTTTTAATCTCAAGTGAACAATTTATAATCTAAACTAATATATAAAGCTGAAGAGTTTGTTTGTTTGTTTGGTTGAACGCGCTAATCTCAGGAACTACTGGTTCGAATTGAAAAACATTTTTTTTGTTGGATAGCCCATTTATCGAGGAAGGCTATAGGCTATATTATAATATCACGCTACGACCAATAGGAGCGGAGTATCAATGAAAAATGTTGCAAAATGTATCTCAAAAATAGCTTCTATTCAGGTGAAATGCCGTAACTACATAATACTTATATCAATATTAGGTCGTACATTCATAAGCCCGGCTAGGTCAGTCGGTAGAGCATGCGATTGTTAATATCAGGGTCGTGGGTTCGAGTCCCACGTTGGGCGAATATATTTTTTATTTTTTTTTTCTACATTACGTTCTTCTAAAGCTTACATTTAAATTTATTTTAATTTTATTTACGACTAATTAAAATTAAATAAATCTAATTAATAGCTCATTTGAAATACAAACTATAGGTACCTATATAGAAATTTATTACTTAAAAAAGTGTATACTGATTTTTATCGACAAAAACTTTTGAACGGTAACTTCGATCATCATGAAATTTGGACACAACATTCATCTCGGTAAACTAAGATCACAAGAACAAATAAATCACAAGAAAAAATAAATTCTTGTGCCAAGATGAATGTGCGTATTCATGTTCTTCCCTTCCCCATTCGTTCTTTTGCACCCGGGTGAAACCGGACAGGATCGCTAGTAATTATAATATTAGGATATTTTGAATTGTTGCCAAAATTGTCATTTTCAAGAAGTTACGTGAATTTAAACCATATTTAACAAACATTATACAGTTATCCGAGATCCGGCAAACTTACTACCCGATGAATCCCCTGTTATGGGGCCGATGTCAAACAAGTTTTTACTATCGGACTCGATTATCTAAACGTAGTTAAGAGATCAACAACCACACGCTCACTGAAACGAAATTGGATAGTTTTTATGCACTACTTAATACCGTCGTCTGATGTTTGACACTACCAAGTTCTGAATTGCAGCTGATGCAACTTGCAACCCAATACACTGCAATAGCAATATTATACTATGATAATTCAGTAGTCATCAAAGAACGTGGGAATTGGAAACACAATTTTCTTATAAACATAAAAAAACGCCTAAAAACCTCACCCAGTTTTAAAGTTTAAAAAAATAATTATCCAAGGTCAAATCTTATTGGCATTAAAAATTGTAATTTATCAGTGGGTGGAATCAAGGATCATAATAATGCGTGCACATCCCTGAAAACAGTCGAAACATAAAATATTTCGGTTGTATAGAAGTCAAAATCTGAAGAGTGTGCCAAAATTAAATCGACAAACTTCAAGTGGTCGTAAAGGACGCCAAAACAATATCTTTTTGTCGAAGACTTGAAAAGTTCTAGACACTCTATAAGAACCTTCTTAGAGATCTCACTTATTTTCATTTTTTTCGGCAAAGCCTGCAAATCCAGTTGTTCTTTGTACCAAACTTGGCTCTTTTTCACATTTATGTTTTTGGTGGTTTACAAGTTATCAGATTAAAAGTTCGTCGTGGTGACGACATTCGACTAATCCGAACGAAGTTCTCAAATGTACAATACGCGCCACGGATCTAAAAGGTTCGGAAGTCACAAACAACGTCGCAAAGGCACATTTAAGAGCCGTCGAGACACCCACCACCTCCCAGCTACCTGCACGATACGTGCGCTCGTCGGTGATTTGCCATGATCGCTCGTTGCCTTTGTCACTTGTCGCTTTCCTGCTTTAAAGTACAGTCGAGTACGCTATTGTCAAGTTGTTATCGTTATTTTAGTTTTGTTGAGTTGCGAGTTTTTCGACAGACTGTACAAGCGCAAGTCCGCATTCGCATCTAACTTGCGAGCCTTTTAGATTCGTGGCGCCATCAACGATTTGTCCGCATTTCTGTACGCACTTTTCAGTGAAAGTTAACAATCACTTAACAGTTCACATACCAAACCAGTAATTGACTCCTCATATAACTCACACAATGAATAACAATATTATTGGATCACATTTCTCATAATTTATCATTACGTCGTTCAGATATTATTTAAATAGATTGTAATAGGCCATGACAGTACTACTTAAGTACCAACAAGTAGCATAATCAAAGTATAATATTATAATAGGCAAAGAGCCGACCGTCGGATTCTCCGTCTATCGAAATAAATCTGCGTGAAGTAGCATTGCGGCTGGTAAACAGGAGAATTCGACCGACAGACGCGTCAGACGTAGTAATTAACCCTTGGTTAGACACGTGAGATGTAGATTATGTATCTAGTTTAATATCTAACTCACAATGGCAAAGGCTGTATTCGATCTTTAGAAAATCTGACGGTGGGCTCTTCGTCTATAAATATGTGCCATGTACACTTGTCTGTACAGAAAACATGTCCACATCATCTATATCTATATATATAAAAATCTCGTGTCACAGTGTTTGTTATCGAACTCTTCCGAAACGGCTTGACCGATTTTTATGAAATTTTTTGTGTATAATTGGTAGGTCTGAGAATAGGTCGTTGGCTATTTTTTTATACCCCTAGGTGATAAAGGTGGCCTTCTCTTTTATTTTTTTATGATTTGCCATTAAAAAATACTTATAACTCTAAATTTTCACCGCCCTATCACCAACCCCTGCTTGCAGTATACATCTCTTTACATTTATATTTATTCGATACTAGATAACACATACATGTAAATATTTTCATCAGAAATGGAGGTTTGAGTTTAACATAAGTAACAAAGCAGGGAACTGCCGAAAACTGCAAAAAATTTGAACACAACATTCATTTTGGTAATCTAAGATAAATGTGCGTACTCATGTCCCTCCCTTCCTCATTCGTTCTTTTGCACCCGGGTGAAACCGGGCGGGACCGCTAGTATTACACATAAAATAGTAACAAGACTTTGATCTGTAATCGCGTTTTTACGAGTGTTATTTTAGGAATTTAAATTGTTTTGATTACTACTAGTACGCGTTTCCATAATTTTTGTCTATCTGTCCGTCCGTCCGTCTCTTTGCACTACTCAAGAATTTCGTTTTCTTGGAAATTTGTTGTATTTTAGTTCAGTTTGAAAATAACATAAAAAAATAGATTTACCTTAATATGTCTCATAAGATAGTCAAGTAGAACTTTCTTCTTTTTGTTCTTTTCCTCTTCGGTACAGATTCCAATGTTTAATCCCATCACCAATGTTCTCATCAGACCGCCTTCGAACATGTCCCATAAGAATTTCGGCGTGTAGCACATTAACGCCTGTAAAAATACAAATTCCAAAATCAGTACAAATCATTAGACAAAAAAAAAATGTTAAAAACAATATAAGTTTTCGAAACACCGTCACTAGAAACAATAGTATTATATTAAAATTAGAACAGGGACTATTTTCCCTGCTAGATTTGTTGCTAGGTATGAGCAAGAACCAATCAGGAAACAGTATCTTCACGTGGGCACTTAAACACCCATGGCGTCATTCTGCCAGACAACAGACACGTTATGCTCTGTGTTTATATTCGAACTGTCACTGCGCGCGCACCAGATCTATCCACAAAACACGATTGAAAAATAATCTCGTGTGAAGCGAGCACTTAACAGCAATCAAGAAAACCAGCGCTAGGAAACTAGTAGGAATCTAGCAGCGTTTCTAGCCTCGTGTGCAGTGGCCTTTAAATAGATATTATAAATTATATAAGCTAGGCAAGATATCGGAGGAGTGACTCTCCAACTCAGCAACATAAGAAAATCGTTTTTTAGACAATTATTTCCTGTACAAATTGTAATCTCAAATTTTATAACGGAAATAAAAAAACAAAAATGTAAATAATATTAAACGTGCACAAATATTGCAGTTTTTAATATTAGTTCCTGTGTATATTGATCCCATTCGCTGTTTTTTCATTAATTTTATTTTTTGGACAATAAGAAAATATCAATATTAGATTCACTAGCTTTTATTTGATATTCATATTGTTATAAAATATTTTTTTATTCCCTCTCTTTTTTTTTTGTTCTGCTGGCGCCATATTTAAATATTATACCTTACGTCACTCTTATTGTTAAGACAAAGTTAACGACACCTCGTATGTTAAAATCCATCAAGCAGTTTTGGCTACAGAAAGTGCCAAGAAAATAGACATACATATACTCGAAAAACGTTACCCTCCTGGCACAATCGGGTAATAAAATATATAGTTGATGTTTCCTTCAATACATTATCAGTACAAATGACTGCCTCTGTTTTGTTTTTATCACGTGTGTGTTCCAAGAAATAGAAATAGGATCGAACTATGTATGATGTAAACTATTTAGCACATTAAAAAAATATCATGTTACCACTCACTGGTTCGAGGGTTGAAAAATATTATATGTATTGCGTTGCGTTGAATTTACTGGTAACAATGTCTCATTAACGGTATATCGAATAACAAAATATCTAAGAAATTTTCTGTAAAATTCATAACTCTAGGATGAATCAACGCTATTGCACATACCGCTGAACTGCGGTATGTGCTCGTCAAAGCTGACTTTCATTCATAAAAGAAGTTATATCTAGGTTAATTTCACACGAACTCCATTCAAATTGTAGCTTTTTGAATAGAGGAGATTCTGTTCTATAAAACAGAACCATTTTACATCGGTTCGAGTTCGTAATTACTCCTAAAATTGTAATTGAAAATCACGAACAGTAGTTGTTGGTTGGTCTGTACGTATGTACGTCACGACTCTACAGATCGAAATTTTGGTCGGATTGCCTTGGATTATATTTTATTCACTTTGTTTACTATCAGACCAGAACCCTATTGGGTTCTAACTTAATGTCTTAAGCGGTGGTGTAACTATATCGTTTGAAACCCGTGGCAAATTTGACTAAATGTTGTAATAACAAATGTTAGAATCCTTCTGTGTTCACGGCCATCTTGAACCGGGGGCCCCCACCGGTCGAGGACCCGTGGCATTTTGCCCTATTGTTACGCCACTGGTCTTAAGTCTCGGCTTTAAAGCACTGCTAAAATTCTTGTCTTCAAATCACGTTTCGGTAAAAAAAGAGTTGTTCCGAACGTGCAGACATGATCTTAATAAATGTAACGTTCGGCAGAAATTATTACTCTGTTGTGACTATTAAAACACAGCATGAGTTATCTTCTATAGACACTGATAATAACAATACGTGATAACTACATCAATTTATATTGTTCCCAAAGAAAGCTTACTCAGCTTATCCGAGACCTTTGATATTAATTTCTGTTTGAAAATAATATTGAGCTGGAAAATATATCAATTATGAATAGTAGGATACTGGGAACTTGGACTAAATAAAGCAAATTCCAAATGTTACTAAATTGCAATGTTTTGCATATTGTTTGTTTACTCCTTCAAAAAGTTCATGCGATTATTCAGTTTTTAAAACTGTTATATTTTGTCCACGGTCCAAATTTGACAGTGATTGGCCGTGCGAGTCGAGCACACACATTTGTAGTGGTTCTGGGTACTAGGTTGATTTTTAATACTAAGTCGAAAGCTTTATTACCTCTTTGAAATCAGTATGCAGTTTAAATTTTACATAAAGTTCTGATTCTGATTTGCCTTATTTTATGTGTCAAGTTAAAATGTGAATTTTAATTTAGCGAGACAATATCATGGTACTTTTGAGACAACCACTTAATATGTTATGATTAATGATAAAAGCATAATACAAAATTTATTATTGTGAATCAATCTTTACTTTTAGTTTATTAGCTAATGAATCAATGGCAAATAGATAATTACGTAATTCCCTGTAACTACTGCATAGTGGAATGAACATGAATGAACCAGACGTAAAAATTTTGTAGACGAAATAACACGCAGCTCTGTGAAATAATAAAAACCATTTTAATCAATTGTTCTTTCGGGTATTTTTTAACCATACTGAACAGTGTTTGTGTTAGTTTTGGTCCAAATGTCATCCAGTAAAAATAATAAGGACAGAATTGGAAGATCTTGTTACAAATAACAACGTTTTCCATTGTACTAAAATTAATTATTTATATTTAAGTAGAGAAACCGAAATATCGCTTCATCAATTCTGTTGTTAATGTTAAAGTAAAACAATAAATTAATTAGAGCTCAGCGTTCATTGCCAAATTTTATCAGTATACTACTTTTTTCTGTTTTATATAATTTAATAGTTGTCACTTAATAAAATGACATTACTTCAATAATAATTATTCTTGTTAAAAATTTTGAGAACACTTCTGTAGCCTTCAGCGGTATTATCACGTCATAAAATAAAATTTAAAAACGAATTGTTTAAAGCAAAGTTTGTTAAGATTCGGCCATCTATAAAATATTAATGTTGATGATTTAAAATTCGACATTAAATAATAATCGCTTTTCTAGAAGAATTGCAACTTTATTATTTTATTTTCTTCCAAAAATTTTAAGTTTAATTAAGAACGTCATATTATAAACTTGCTGTAATTCATCATAAAATATTGAGTTATTAAATCTAAACGAAATGATTCACGAGCAGGTACCTGATCATTCTGTATTAATTGAAATATTAATAAAATCAATTTGTGGACAAAATTCTGTTCTAAACAGAACTTAATTTGCCACACTAGAAACCCATTGAAATTGAATTAACTTGTGGACAACATTTGGACCAAATCCCCTAGTGCAATGGACAATTTCTTTTGCTGAAAAGAGCGCAGATTGACATTAAAATTATTTGTAGGCGTCATACTAAATAAATATTGTGATTTGTTTGTTTTTATTTCGTTTGAACTATCAAAAGCCTCCTTATTTTTTGTACGTTGGTTAAACACAGATCGTGGTATTTAATCGTTTTTAATTCCAAATCACCGGGTTTCATAATCTAAATTTGCAGAAAAATAATCGAAATATTAGTGCGGTATATTTTTTACAATAGCAAAACAAAGTAAATCGGCTGCAGTAATTCAATCAATTATTAACTTAATAATTAATCGAAAGACTTCCGGGTAATTTATAAACTGATTTTTCGTGGTGTTTAAAGATTTTTCCCTTGTACACTATATAATAAATGTATAAGCCAATCAACGAGTAAGTTAATTGTGAAAAAATAAACAAAAGTGAAACTGTGATAAATAATTGATAATTTATATAAATATCAAATCTGTTCACACGACTATGAATTACACTTACAGAGTGAGTATTGTAATAAATTACAAGTATTTATATAAATATTTATAAACTTTATATTATATTATTGTAAATATAAGAAAGGTAACACTGTACCCAAACTTGGATAAACGACAGTCAATATGAAAACAGATAATCACGATTTAAGCAGAATTTGATCAAATCATAGGCACGTAATTTTTTAATAACTTCAATCGTGAAGCAAAATTTATCATTTACGTGCAATTTGGTGCAAAATACTTAATTAATATACCTACCCATGTTTATCTATACTAGAAATTACAAATTTATAATTTTTAATGTGGAATTTTGTCTCCCTTCAGGAAAAATTCGATATTAGGTATAGCAAAAATGTATTTTATACATTCCGACAATTAAAAATATTATTTATTGAGTAATTGAAACTTGCAATGATTATCCAATACAGGTAAAAAATCTTTATGAAAACGATATTTTACACTAACCCAAAAATAACTCTCAATTAAATATATTTTTCAAAATATTACCAAGGTTTAATTATAACATTCAGAAAACCATTTACAAAAATTTTAAGTTATATGTTCGCCAGGCCTTTTTAGTAGACTCAATTTCCACCCTCTATAAGTTTAAGCATAATTCATCCTGTACACCATTAATTCCCAACAGAAAACCGGGTTTTCGCGAAAATTTGCAAAAGCTTGCGAAGAGAAATGAAAAGTGCATCTTGTCACCTTTGACAATGTTATTCCATTCTTTTTGAAATGTATTCTTGTCGGGTCTAATATTATGTGTCAGCCAAGAAGGGATTCCCCGAAAATTTACGTAATATTTCAATGTTCAAGATTCTTCCAAACAAAAAGAGTTGGGAATCTCCGTCGTATACAAAGAAGTTTATGACTTGCAGGACGTAATCAAGTATATACTAATGAGCAAATAAATATATTATAAAAAACGCGAAATCACTACTGCATATCATTCATAAATGTGCATTATAATGGTAAACTTCAAATTATTCATAGAAAAACTGATCCCTGACACAAATGACAATTGATTGTATAAATAATATTATGTATGATCATGTTTTTCGATTGCATTTAATGATCATAAAATACTTCTCACATGTTCATTACATAGGCTGTCCTACAAGTATAACTTCATTGTCGAACGTCTATAATCAACAATATCTATCTTATCTCGTCACCATCGACTCCTTGTACAGGCCCGTAGTAAAAGCGGGGACAATCGGCACACCGACCCGAAACGATCATTTGCGATTATCAATTGTTAACGTGGTTGGAGGTTTCAAATGATGGGCAATTGAAGCTGTATGATTCACGCACGCATCAATCGATTACTAAACTGTGTTGAGAAATTGCCATCAATCAAAATTTTTCTCATTTGCTGTCAATTGACAATCGCTCCAATTGCCTAAAGTAAACGACCATTTTTCGCATCAATGAGTGTCAACATTGACAATCGCCATTCACCGTCTCGCTGCAAATCTCATTCCGGTTCTTTTATTATTTTATTTCAATAAAGTGTTTGCATGCAAATTAAAAATTATTTTTTAATCACTCCAAAGAAGTATAACTTTAACGCGCGTACATAAGTACGCACCCATTTTTTTGATAATTTGCCATTTCCTATTCGAGGTTTTTAGTTCAGAATAGTTCAAGCTCCACTGTACATTCGTGGGTTCAATATCCAGGTAACAATTTTGCAGAAACTCATCATTAAGGAGAGAATAGTCCCCTTGGTTAGCGTTTGTAATAACTAAAGTAGATTATCGTATTCGTTTAAACTACGAACAATAATAAATTACTTTTGTCTGCCTTAAGTAAAAATGCCAACACCTTTTTTTCTTGTATTCGCCTATACAGGGTGTCCCACGACATGACTGCCATAGCCTGGGACTGTGTTACTGGGGTGATTTCAAGTCAAAAATGTCTAATGAACATATACCCGGAACGCTATCCTAACTGAGCTAGAAGCATTTGAAATTTTAAATAAGTAAGCCCACTAATGCAGGTATTAGGTTCGGCTGTTGGTTTTGTTATTATTAAAAAGATCAGGTGGCTGTGAATCACCATTAGTATTTATTCGTGCTGATCCTGAGACTCTTCGCAGAGCTACCTTTTCAATTAAAGAAGAGCTAGACTATGTATACAGCAACTGGGTGGACATTTTGAGCAGCTTATTCAATAAAGCGATTTCTTTTTAAATGGTTTTTAAATTAGTAGGGACTTCCTACTACTACTTATCTTAAATTTCCAATGCTTCTAGCTCAGTTAGGATAGCGTTCCGGGTATATGTTCATTAGACATTTTTGACTTGAAATCACCCCAGCAACTCAGTCCCAGGCTATGGCAGTCATGTCGTAGGACATCCTGTATACATAAGTAGTACGTATGGCACATACTATTGGCGTCGGTCGGATGACGGGACATAAAAGCGAGATCAAAAAACCGCGACGTTTCGCTTATTTCTGAACAACAATTGATATCATTTCTAGACGGGCAATCTCGAAAAACTTATGCTGACAGGAAACTTTGTCAAAAAATCTGATTTGACAATAATCTTAGATTGTGATCATATTATTACAATTCTTATATATGAAGGAACGGTCTAACAGTCTGTTAGATTGCACTCAGAAAAAAAAAATCACTGATCTACATAGAAAAACGTAGATAATTTTTGACCAAAATGTTTCAAAATTGTACAAAAAATTATACATTTTAAAAAACATAATTTTAATCAATAAATTATAATTTTTAGAACAGGGTTGATTTAAAAGTCTGCAATGCTTTTCTTATGGAGAATTAAGTGTGGTCTCAATCTGAAGTCATTAATTGTTGTCAAATTAAATTTCCTGGCAATGCTTCTTGAAACCCAATATAGATTGATTTTAACAAAATTTGGTATTCACATTAGTGTCCATCACTACACGAAGCCTATTTAGGGTACAATCAAACCAATTTAAGAAAAAAATTACAGGGATTATTTGAAAATCGAATTTTAACTCCTGCCGTAAAGATTTAAATTTCATAAAAATCGACCAGACATGCCCTTTGGAATCTGTAGTTTGAGGAATTAGTTACTGAAGGTTGTATAATGTGGTGCAGATTTTCAATTTATAAAATGGACGCCGAATATTAAAATAAGAACAAAAATTCATATTTTGTCCAATTACAAACTTACAAAGTCACACATACAGTATGTAAACACGTAAGGTGCACATAGGGAAATTAACATTGGGAAAAAATTACTGGATCAGAGTGAGCCTTGAAATCTTCTTTTTCAATTTGACAGATAATATTCTTTTGCAAAGTGAATGTGTATACTACCGAAGAAAATATTCAAATGATTACAACATAATCGGACTTTTTTTATTAATGGGATATTAAATTCCCAAAAATCCTTAAATATGGTGCGAGATCAAATATCTCCGCCTATTCGTGTTGAACCTAAAGACATTGGATCACTGATTTACCAACGCGCATACGTCATACCAGTCAGACAATTTTTGAATGAAATGTTTCCAAACAGATGGAGTTGTTTTTTTGTTTTATTTTTGTACAAAAAAATTTAAATAATGATTTATAAGAGCTTTTTATTGTTAAAAAAGCCAAGTAAAATAAAAATAAATCAAAATAAAATAGAAATCCTCAAGATTACCACGATAATTCAATAGAAATAACAATTAATGCAGTCATGGCTAACTCTAATCCAAGTACTTTTTTCCCAATGCTAATTTCCCTATGTGCACCTTACGTGTTTACATACTGTATATTATGAACAAAATTGTCGGCACGGTTTGGCACTGCGACCCGAGTTTTTTTTTTTTTGGACCAGTGGTGTTGAAATTCATTTTTATCTAAACAATTATGCAATTAACGAATGCAAATAATGAATACAAAACATCACTAATTTAGCTAATTGACAGCAATATCTAAAGTTAATCCATTCATTGTGCAAATAAAAGATTCGTTTATTACACCGTTTTCCAGAAAAAATTAAATGAATATTCAAAAATTTATTATAATATTATTAACATACTTTTCGAGCATTATACTATACAATTTTTATGACTTGTTACTGTGAATATTTCGGTTTAATTGAAATTTTATAGGCAATTTATGTTTATCAAGGAAAAAGATCGTAACTTTTGTACTCAATTAGACCACTCTTTTACAATAAGCGACTTCGATGCCACCGCGATGAAACCACAATTTTTTAACAATCTGACGATTATGAATTTTGAGTTTCGGTATTTTTAAGTATTGTATAACTAAATTAAAGTTTAAAAAAACTTTTAGCAATGTGGACTAAAAATAAAAAAAAAAATAATATAAAGATTTTGTTCAACGGCGATAAAAAGTCCCTCAACTCGATATAAAGGAACTTCCTACCGCTGTTACACAAAATCTTTAGATTTAAAAATTATCTTTTACTTTTTAGTCGACATTGTTATAAAAGAGTGTTTTTTGAGTTTCATTTTAGTTGGAATGGTAAAAGAATTGCTTAGCTTACGTAGTACTAA
Source organism: Xanthostigma xanthostigma (assembly GCA_963575645.1). NCBI lineage: Eukaryota > Metazoa > Arthropoda > Insecta > Raphidioptera > Raphidiidae > Xanthostigma > Xanthostigma xanthostigma. The sequence goes on along the minus strand of OY754466.1, from coordinate 47,437,550 downwards.
TTTTTAAAATATTTTTTCAATATACCTGGCCGAACAGTACGAAGCAAACCCACTGATAGTAGGTGTAGTATTTATGTGCTTCGATCTTCCCGTAGTCATTGTCGATACCAGGATGCGGCACTTCGAGTCCAACCTACAAAAAAAAGGACAAACAGATTTTAGAAATATATATTTTTAGGTAATCATCATCATATTATATTCATTTGAGATAGGATTGTTAAGAATATCACGTTGCTTTGTAATTTTCAATATTCTCGGGATTTACATTATAGACGCGCAACAACTAAGACCATCGATGTCCTCGACATTTATCCGTTGGTCATAAAATATAATTGAAGTTTGTATGCTACTTTAAGCACCCCTGAACCAATTAAAAAAATTATTTAAATGTTTGAAAAACTTCTTAACAACGAGTTAGTTACACAATATTATTATTACGCTATGATAAAAGGTATATATGCGCAACGAGCAAAAATAATCATTTGTCGGCAACTAACTTTTTTAAAAAAAGATTATGAAAGATCATACAGGTCCATGTATATTGCACTTTTGAATAACAAATGTAACGGTGTCAAAAGTGTTAACAGGTTTTACACTGGAGAAAGATATCAAACATACCTAATATATACAGAGTGACCGGTAATTGCTCATATTCCTCTCGGGAGAAGACACTATGACTAATTTGGAATGATTTAACCTCTATCACTTGGGGGTCGAGAAAATCTACTTCGGTTTTCTTTTTGCAAAAATACGAATTTTGGGAATTCAAAATAAAAAAAATATTCTCACTTTTTGGCGTGAATTTTTCCATAGCTTACTAATTGACCAACCTTCCCAAAGCTAAAAACCACGGAATTTACTGTTAGATTTTATGTTGTGTGTTAAAAAATTTCTTCACAGAAGTGTCATTATAATAAAAAAAATTACGCATTTTCGACCCGCAAGTGGTCATTCCAAATTAGTCACTTTCTTCTCCCGAGAGGAATACGTGCAATTACCGGTCATTCTGTATATTCTGAGAACTAACTTACAATAGAAATGTTTTTTTCAAAATATGCTAATATAATACTGACAACTGGCAGACATAAACAAAAAGTTTTTACATAAATTTATCTATTACAAAATAATTTGTCTGTATCCATGTTTATGGTCTTTTTCAAAATGAGAAAATGTAGTAAGTACTCTTAAGAAATAAGAATCAATTTTCTTATTTGTTGTCCTGCATATTACACAGTCGCAAGCAGCAATTAACATACTTAATCGTAAATTTGCATATTTTAAAGTTGAGGCAGCCGTAAGGAAGGAAATCCACGTAAGTGCAACTTTTACAAAAATTTGCCATTTTCAATATTGCTAACTCTTCTATTCGCGAATTATCAGCAATGATACATAATTGTTACACTTGTAGTTTAGCTCAAAAATGACGTGCGGTTTCTCCGACTTACTTTACATTTTTCGCTCACTGCTGATCCCCATTTCTGTTACCGTAATAATATGTAGTGTGTGATACTCGGGAAAAAGTAGGCTTTAAAACATTGAACGATTTTTTTCAAATCGGTTCGATAGTTCCGGGGAATACCCGCGACATACAAACTCTTCTTCTTTATTTTAACAGTAACAGCGCTGTTCGGCTTCGCCCGGATTTGTAGATTGTCTATCAAGAATAGACCTACAGTCAAACCTGAGTGGGTGAGAACTGGGTAAGCGAGAAAACTCTCTAAGTGAGAGTAATTGCCAAGTCTTTGTAACCCTCTCAAACCTCTATGAGTGAGAAACAGAAACATCTATGTTTTTCACTAATGGACCTCTATAACTAAGACTACTACTCGCCTATACCTCTGTAATCGATAAGTCGAACGTAATAATAGTTCCACGAAATAAAAACAGTTGAACTAACATTGTTTTTGTATAGTTTTTATAGACCTCTATAAGTTGAGAAAGGCCATCCCTGTACCTCTATAAGCTAGAAAGTCGGGTTAGTGAAAAACCTCCATAAGCGAAAAAGAGATCGCGGTCCCTTAAACTCTTGGTTATCCAGGTTCGACTGTATTACTCTGTTGCAATCTTTTTTAAAGGAATATAGTCGTATTTATCCGGTGTTACCAGGAAATAACATCCCCGTTATAAGAGTACAATAATATATACTTATAGTCTAAAAACTGTTCCACACACTTACACCGCATTTTTAACAAACTTATTTGGTAGCGCTGACTCTAGCAGTCAGTTGTTTAAAAAAAAATAAAAGTCATTACAGAAATGAAGATTTTGTGATTTATTCCGGTCATTCATCATTTTTTTCACGCCGAAAGTCTTTTTTATAAGAAAAGCAATTATACAAGCATATTCTTCATTTTTGTCTAGCCGTCTCGTTTCGCACGACTGCTTCTTGCAACAAATGATCCGTTAAGAATTTCTTGTCGTGGTGAATGGCCGACTTTAAATGACCGTTGCTGTCGACGTAACAATTATATTTACAGTTGACAGATTTCATTTTGTATAAAGAGAAAATAACATCCTTCTGGAAATTACATAGTTACACATTACTTCAATGATAAAAATACGTCAGAGGAAATGACTGAGCTCTGTAATTTTAACAATTTGACTTTCAGATTGCATATTATGATAAAACTATACGGGATACAGAGCTAAAATATTAAAACAATTTTTATTCACTAAATTATTATTTATTGGTCAACGTTTCGGCAATATTTCTTGTCTTCTTCAGGACCTATAACAAATAAATAATACCCTACATCTATACCATAAACTTATTTTTTTTTTAATATCTATATATCAAATAATTACTTATTAGGCCTATTAAGTAATAATTTGATATACAAATATTTTTAAAAAATTTTAAGCTTATGGTTTTGATGTAGGGTATTATTTATTTGTTACAGGTCCTGAAGAAGACAAGAAATATTGCCGAAACGTTGACCAATAAATAATGTTTTAGTGAATAAAAATTGTTTTAATATTTAAGCCTTGTATCCCGTATAGTTTTATCATATCACAATATCAAGGTGTTTTATTTTATTCCATATTATGTTTCCGGTTTGTTTGTACAAATGGGGAAAATTTGTATATTTGATTTTACGGAAAAAAATCACAAATCTTGACTTGAAACAAACAATTTTTGTTATAATGAAAACTGCCAAATAAAGTTTAGGAAGAAAGGTTTTAAGAATATTTAAAACGTTAAGCAACCCCGAATCTACGATTTTTTCGAACCGGGGCAAAAACTTCATAATGGCGCCCCCTCTCTCCAGCGTTTATAAATTACTTAAAAATATATAATGGTTGGCATTTTTCATGAACAGAAAACAAGCAGATTGAATAAATCGGAAAAAGGACAGTTTTCAACCATATTATATTATGATTTTAGTGTCCCCTGAAACTGCCACCCGGTGCAGGGGTGCCCCGGTTTACCCCCCTCTAGATCCGGGCCTGGCGTTAAGCCTTGATGTAATCATGCTTCGCAAAGTGTTCTCATTATTTATCGGTTCCAATTCTCTATTTGCTCGCTTCTAAACTGGTGAAAGTATCATTTTAACAATTCAGTTTAATCTTAATCTATTTTAATTAAGTTTTAGAAACCCTTACAAAAATAATTTGTTGCGTTAAAAAATCATTTCAAGTCACCAATACGTATTTCTATGGAAAAATATTTTCACATGAAAATATTCGAAACCTTCGACAGCCCTGGTTAATATATTGTAGTTTGGAAATCCTTGATGAAAATTCTTCTCATGTTAAAATTAAGGTTGTATTATATTTGAATTTATACGGTACTTTAGTATCCATGTTTCGAATATCTTCATGTCAAATGAAACTATAAATAATATGTATTTTTCCATCGAAAATGTATCTCTAACCTAAACTGGATAATTTCCTGGGAACTCTGTATACATTTTGTTTGTAAATTCTTCGGAAACCTCACAATCGGTTATACGGGAATTCTTACAATCCTCTGAAGTTCCGGGAATCCTTATGTATACACTTCTTCCTCAGGAAAGTAACCGGCTCTATATGGAACCCTAAACAAGAGCTGATCGAAAAACATCGTGTTGTAATATATGCGATGGAAGCTATCGATCCTCGGTTGTCGAGCGTCTATAATATATGTGTATGGTGTTAGAATATCATTATTGATAAGAGATAAGGTTTAAAAAATGCATCGTCAAACAACCGGCAATCACGTGGTTTTAATCAGCTGCAGCAACGGGTCAAAGGTGACTTTGATTGCATATACCTACACGAAGTCACCTATGCAACGCAAAATGGCGGCAATGTGACCAGTTTGCGACAAAGATAAACATACACTCTTAGCACACGTGAAGTATATACCTGTCTTCTGAAAGCATCCGGCATTGTAAATGTGGACGATATCCAACAGAAAGTGTTTATGACGTGGGTGGGTAGACCACTGACAATACATTGAATTGGATTGCCTACAAACTGTGATGCTGTAATTATTAGGCTACATGTCATCAATAGTACTGTCGTGAAGAGGTTATGTAACCTGAAAACCGCACTGTCAGTTGTTATCTCCTGCCATTTTAAATAGTCTTTTAAACCTGAGAGTAACTTATACATTTTGTTTTTCTTTTTGGTATTTCAAATATAAAACAATACAATTTAATAAAACAATTTCCTTGCGAACGTTTCAAAATCTTTTAAAAAATATATATTATATTTATTATATACATCTATTTTTAATATATTAATATTATTTTTTCGTTTAATCGTATACTTTAGTAGTTTTTTTGTTTAGAAATTTAGCAATTGCGAAACATTTTGTTTAGTTTTAACGTCAGCAAACCCTGTATAAATAAACTTCAACGTTTTGAAAACAAGTTTTTTTGTGCCATTATTGTTTTTCTTGGCGCGAATTGTCGTGTGCGTTTGACACTATGCAAACACATGTGATCCACTCTAATTTAACTCAAAAATGTCCACTTTCGAGTCCAAAAACCTTCACTCAACCACCACTTACATTAATTTTATTATTTTTTTACAGTTCACTTATCCACTAACAATTTACAATTTCCCTCGCGATAAACAATTTTTCACAACAGTCAGCTGTTTTTGCGATACATCGTTGCACTTCCTGTGGAACACTTGTGCACTTAAATTCCACTTCCGTTACACTTAATAGTCGTTATTTAAGCTGATTTTTGGCAGAAAACCGGGTCTTTTTTCGATAACAAATATATTTATTTGTATATGTATATAATGTTAGCTTTACTGTATCTTTCATAAGAATAGTCGTACACCGTGCTACCGAGTCGTGCCCCCTCTGGTCGACCCCTCCATATCCCCACTATCCAGTTCTAGACAGTACCAAACCATAAGACCTCAATGTGTGTACAATCGCCCTCTTGTATCCTCAACACGAGGGGGACTTTAATGACCATTATACGTTTGGGCCAATTGTTTTTATGTACTGAACATGTGATGGAGGGGTATTTGCTCTCAGCTAAAAACAACCGTTCCAGTACGGACAGTCCGTAGAAAAAATTGTGCTGTATTTACGCTATTGTTTGTACATAATCTTAAATTGCTATATACGACGCTCTTTTGTTTTCAGTTTCCTTTCTTTTTTTTCGAGACTGGCGAACGACTTTTCTTTGAAATTAAAAGAGAGCAATTCCCATTTTTGTGCTCACAAAAAATATCAGAGAGTACCCTTTGTAAACCAATTTTTGGTTGTTTTACAAAAAAATGATATTTTACCGAGTACCTACAGACTTTATTACTTTCTATAGTTGGAGAAATTAAATATAAATATATAAGGTGTGCCATGGCGCAGTAGTAAGGCCTTCGGCTAGTAATGACAGGGTCCCGGGTTCGATTCCTGCCGACATCATTGAAAAAAAATAATAAATATATAGGTAGATATATAGTTGTCAGTGTCAATAATTGGAAAATAATCTTTAAAGATATTTTTGGTTTCTCTTTTACGATTTTTTTTAATATGAAATTTGGTTATTTAAAGAAAACAATAATAATGTAGCAAGCTTTGTTACATTAACTCTCTTTCTCTTTTTTGTATTTTTTTTTTTTTTTTTTTTTGAACTTGTACATTATTTTGATTTTTTTAATATAATGCGATATATCTCTATTTGTTTCCTGCGCGTGGGTTTTTGCAGTTGGCTTGGAAAATTTTCATTCCATATCAATTTTTCCCACGCGTAGGGGGGGTGTTAATGTAGCAAGCTTTGTTACATTAACTCTCTTTCTCTTTTTTGTATTTTTGTCAAAATTAGTTTTCCTTAGCTACGCTGGAAAACTGAAGGTTGTTATTTTTTGGAAAAAATTTTATTGATAACTAACGACTCTTGAGAAAACATCAATTACTAATCTTTAAAGTTCAAGCTTGTGTTTTATTTATTTATAGTAAGAACTTTATTTAGTTCTTACAATAATAAATAAACAAAAACATGGTATATTCCAAAAAAATTGTGACTAAGAGATTTCAACTCTTTTTAAAAGAAATATCCAAAATCGAAAATTATATCATATTATATATTATATACATATAATATTATAAATGCGAATGTAAGTTTGTTTGTTACGCTTTCACGCAAAAACTACTTAACCGATCATCATGAAACTTTGCACATACACTCTTGAAGGTATTAGAAGTAACATAGGATACTTTTTATTAAAAAAAAAAAAAATAAAAATTTTTTACGAAAAATCATATCATATCATATTAATATTATAAATGCGAATGTTTGTTACGCTTTCACGCAAAAACTACTTAACCGATCATCATGAAACTTTGCACATACACTCTTGAAGGTATTAGAAGTAACATAGGATACTTTTTATTAAAAAAAAATAAAAATTTTTTACGAAAAATAAGAAATTTCATATTTTCATATTTCATATTATTATTATTAATAATATTATAAATGCGAATGTAAGTTTGTTTGTTACGCTTTCACGCAAAAACTACTTAACCGATCATCATGAAACTTTGCACATACACTCTTGAAGGTATTAGAAGTAACATAGGATACTTTTTATTAAAAAAAAATAAAAAATTTTTACGAAAAATAAGAAATTTCATATTTTCATATCATATCATATATATATATTTATTAATAAAATGCGAATGTAAGTTTGTTTGTTACGCTTTCACGCAAAAACTACTTAACCGATCATCATGAAACTTTGCACATACACTCTTGAAGGTATTAGAAGTAACATAGGATACTTTTTATTAAAAAAAAATAAAAATTTTTTACGAAAAATAAGAAAATTGTTTGTCAAAATATGTGCAATACCTCAACCCCTGATATGCATGTCAAAAGTCGATTTCCATCTCAATCGCGGGCGTAGCCGCGGGTAGCGGCTAGTAAAATGATAAAACGATATGTCATTCTGCACATTTGACCTTACTTAGACAATATTATGTAAAGCCTTTTTTATGTCATTTTAACTAATTTTTGCAAAGCCGGGTACCTGTAGTCACCGCGCATCGAAATCTATTTTTATAACCCACATGCAAAATACTAATCTAAACGTACAGGTGTTCTGTGCAAGCATTAAAGTTTCTGAACTTATTGATTTTCAACTATTAATTATTGATTAAACATGTGGACACACAAGGATGTGCAAAAACTAGAACATTAAAGTATTTTAGAAGTTAAATTACAAATTCAAATAACGCTAAAAGTGATTCTTCTGTAAACCAAAAATTAAATAATATAGGTATTTATACCTAAGTACAGACTTTTTATAAACAAAAACACCATTTTAAAGTTGTAGTAAAAAAAGAAGCTGATTCAAAAATTAGCCCACTTGATGTGACAAATTAGTACCTACATGGAATCCTTTTGGAACTTACGTTCACTCACCGCACATTGAGTAGATAGGCAATGAGTCATATAGTTAATTAATAGATATATTGATCGACTTTATATTTTCGCACTAAGGGTATGTCGGTGCCAAACGTCTTTAACAGGGGAAGGTAGAAAAGGTAGAGCAACTATAATGAATATCAAAGTTACAAAACTAAAAATAGAATTTGATTAGTAAAGTTCAACGTTTCCGACTCCCGAATCATACAATTGGTCAGCGTAGAGAGTAATGTTTTTAAAAAGGAAATAATTAAAAATAATATAACTAAATTGTAGTGACGTTTCTTTGTTGAATTCATATTATATTATTGTTTAAGCTTCGTACACACTTAACTCATATACCAACAAATATAAAGACCAAGAAACGGGCGTTGAGTCGTGGTGACATCGTAATCGCTTATTACTGGTCCGTGACAGGTCCAGATTGGCAACTATTTTACAACCACGAAACTTCTTTCAGTCCAATTGAACTGTTTTACGACTATAATGAATACAAAACAGTATATTAAAGTATAAGTGGATAAAAAGGTCTTTAAAACACGTGTGATTTTTAGAGCACGACGGCGCAGCCGGAGTGCTCGAAATAGAGCAAGTGTTTTAAAGACCAGTTATCCACGAATACTTCACGCTATTTTTTTATTGGTTGAAATCATAAATATACTGGTATTATTACTACAAAAAAATGGAAATAAAAACTAATAATGTAAAATGGTTGAATTCGTGATGTGACATCAGTATACCTTTCGTTGTCATGGAAATGAGAAAAACAGAAATTAATTTGCAATTTGTCATTAAAGATTAATTGTTTAATAATGTTTGAATAAGGCCTAGTTTATATGAGAGGCGTTCAACGCGCGTTGGGCCAACGCGCGTTGAACGCTCTTCATGTGTGCTAGGCCTAAAGGTTTTGCATTTGTTAGTAATATTTTATTTGACGTTACACGCTACTCCTGTCGAATCAATAATCAAAAAATTCTCGAGTTGTTGATGTTCCCATGGTAACTTTAAAAAACGCGCGTTTTTGAAAGTTCGATTTAAACGCTCTGAGGCGTGCTTTAAATAGGTAAAATAGGACATCAATAAAAAAAAATATCGAATAGGCTCAGCTTTAGTAGTGTTTTCTGTACAATTATTATATCATTTTGAACGCATGTAGGTATACCGTTTTTTGGCTATCCGTACTTATTATAGGGATTTCCGGTGATCTACCTAATTTATGTAAAAGCAATTGATAGTGACATCAGACTTCATTTTTTAATTCAAATTTTGTATAATTTTTTTTAATAAACCTGAACAATAATGATCATTGACATCATGCACTAGTAAATTAAAAGCGGAGAGTATTTGTTGAGGAGTAAACGGTAGAAGTGAAACTTCTTAACTACTCAACCTATAATAGCACTGCAGTAGCCAAACGCGCTGTGTGACTCATAAATAGTGCGTCGGTTGATCTATCCTCTTTCCTGTTACTTTTTGTTTCACTATCTCACGAACTACTCTTGCGCATCAACGACTTTAAAAGCTTCAAGCGTATTTAAAAAAAAATTAATTGAGCAATGTTTTTATTCACTAGACGATTTTTATACCTCATAAGTTGTACATATATATTGGCACTTTCTTACTATTTTTATTTTCTATGTTCATATTCAAACTATGATGAATAAACTATCTATCTATCTATAATGTTTCACTTCATATACTCCACACACGGTTTGACTGTTTTGCAATTAGAATTTCAAACTAGTTGTGTGCGACCGTGTTAGCAGGTCGAGAAGCAATTTGAGTTTTCTACTGTAAAGGTAGAAGCAACCATCTTTACATATCCAGATTCAGTGCGCTCGTGTGATGGGCATAGAATCTCAATAGATTGAAAACCGATTTGCCCAAAAATTGCATCCAGAAGCAGTCGAAGGTGGAGGGATAATATGCGTTTTCCAGTGTTCGCGTTCGGAGCTCAAACCCTGGTCGCTTTTAGACTTTAGTCGCCCGTGTGAAATTAGCCATACATAGGTTAGTTTGTTTTGAAACAGCAGACCATCGGCATTAACCGCGGCGCTTGTACATCTGTCTATACTCATGGTCGGTAAAACAGGTATTATATACCTTCGACATGCTTTTATTATAAAGATGATACGTATTACCTATACCTAAACATTACTATGTAATAGTAGAGTATGTACATTTAAACTTCCGTACAACGGATCACGGGTTCGTTGACTGGTTGGATTCAATGCAACATTGATGATGATGATGATGACTATCAATTTTTATCGTCATCTCTCGATTTTCATATCATTGCCCGTCATTTTATCTATTGTCAATTTTTATTGCACATTTTATGGAAGCTCTAATTTAATCTATTTGTGTTATTCTATTGTTAAAGTTCAAATTTAATGATATCCATTCATTTATAAATAAAATCATAATATGTGTATACATTTATTTATAACGTGACTCTTGATTGTACTTTCGACCAATTACAAAAGCATAATGTTGTATATAAAATTGATTGTGAAAATTGTGCTAAGAATTATATTGGTCAAACAAAAAGAGCTCTTAAAACAAGAATAAGAGAACACCAAAATAATCATAAATTAATCCCTGACAAACATAATGTAATAACTAAACACAAATTAGAACTTGACCACAAAATTAATTGGGATAATATAAAAATTTTAGACAATGAAACTAATTTTTTTAAAAGAAATATTTCGTAAATGTTACATATAAAATCAAATAAAAATTCTCTCAATGCTCAATTAGATAAGGAAAATTTAAGTAATATACCTATTACCTATATATTATTTTGAAATAATATTTTGTTTTTAATAATATTTTTTTTCTTTTTAGGTATAGGTACCTACTCACAATCATTTCCATGACTACTTATTAAAAAATTGTTTGTTATTATTTTTTCATTAGTATTTTGATATTAATTCTGAGAGAATTTTATAAAAAGCTAATTAAAAATTAAATATTAATTTTAAAGAATAGCTTCTGTTGCTACCTGTTAAAACACCCATTGTTACATGTCTACATTAGAAAAATTTATTTCTCAAACAATGTCACCATCGGGATACGAACCCCGAATCTTTCCACTATCGCGGCGGACTGAGTTACATTACTCCACAGTGACACAGTAAGGTCAATACATCATTCTAATATATAGCAATTTGTAACTGTATATTTCACATCATGCGAGAGCTAATTTTTATCTTAGATAACGTCAGATATGAACCTTCACAGAAGTGAGAGCTGTGGGTGAATCAACGATGAAAGTTGTTTTCATTTGTTAATCTGATTCCTAAATCAAGACAATGTCTATTTCATTAGGAAACGTAACAGTGAAAACTTATGTTCATATAGTTGAAACGGCCTTTTAATAACAAATGTGAATTTTTAATACGGTGTAGTGCGTACTACTATTTAATAACTTTAAAGAATAGCTTCTGTTGCTACCTGTTAAAACACCCATTGTTACATGTCTACATTAGAAAAATTTATTTCTCAAACAATGTCACCATCGGGATACGAACCCCGAATCTTTCCACTATCGCGGCGGACTGAGTTACATTACTCCACAGTGACACAGTAAGGTCAATACATCATTCTAATATATAGCAATTTGTAACTGTATATTTCACATCATGCGAGAGCTAATTTTTATCTTAGATAACGTCAGATATGAACCTTCACAGAAGTGAGAGCTGTGGGTGAATCAACGATGAAAGTTGTTTTCATTTGTTAATCTGATTCCTAAATCAAGACAATGTCTATTTCATTAGGAAACGTAACAGTGAAAACTTATGTTCATATAGTTGAAACGGCCTTTTAATAACAAATGTGAATTTTTAATACGGTGTAGTGCGTACTACTATTTAATAACTTTAAAGAATAGCTTCTGTTGCTACCTGTTAAAACACCCATTGTTACATGTCTACATTAGAAAAATTCACATTTGTTATTAAAAGGCCGTTTCAACTATATGAACATAAGTTTTCACTGTTACGTTTCCTAATGAAATAGACATTGTCTTGATTTAGGAATCAGATTAACAAATGAAAACAACTTTCATCGTTGATTCACCCACAGCTCTCACTTCTGTGAAGGTTCATATCTGACGTTATCTAAGATAAAAATTAGCTCTCGCATGATGTGAAATATACAGTTACAAATTGCTATATATTAGAATGATGTATTGACCTTACTGTGTCACTGTGGAGTAATGTAACTCAGTCCGCCGCGATAGTGGAAAGATTCGGGGTTCGTATCCCGATGGTGACATTGTTTGAGAAATAAATTTTTCTAATGTAGACATGTAACAATGGGTGTTTTAACAGGTAGCAACAGAAGCTATTCTTTAAAGTTATTAAATAGTAGTACGCACTACACCGTATTAAAAATTCACATTAAATATTAATTATTTTTTATATCTTTTAGATCAGTTCTGAAGAAGGTCCAAATCCGGATCGTTAATGTATTAATTACTTATATATTTTTTTGTTAATATATTGTCTGAAAAATTGGTCTATAATGTTATTTATTGACTTGGTAACTTGACTTAGGGAGAAAGTTGGGAACCGTCGAATCCACCGATACATCTAAGATAATATTATTTTCTTTTTGGAGGACAATAATGTTTGGTTTTTTATTTAGATCATTTGGTGCAACTGTTATCTTTTGGATTTAAACACAATAAAGATTTCATTGTTATCAAAGCAATTTTGCGGTTTGAATAAGGAAAACAATTTCAGTTATTTACGTATTGGTTTCATTGTTAAGAAATGTTTTATGAAAATAGAATATAAACAATTATAATTCCCAGAAGGAATGTAATTAATATTGAAAACGTAATATTATAATTGAGGAAATATAAAAAACTAAACGGTATTGAGAACGTCCGTTTTAACTTGTTCTAAAACATTGGAGCCGGGCGTACTTTAGTATATTTTAAATTCGTTTTATTGTAACTGTTGTTGCGAAACATCGATTGAATATTAACATTATTTTCACGGAAATGTGTACAACTGCAAACATTTTGTCAAAGTCCATTGTTCTTGTGATTGAACTTATACTCAGTATTTTTAAATGAATTAGCTTAGATATAGAACAGACAAATTTCTAAACTTTGGAAGAAAACGTTTTTATATTTTATATAAGAACGCGTAAATATTTTCAAAATCAGTTGTCCTTTTTATAGATGTCTACAATTTTTCGAGATCTATCAGGCACAGTCGATTTTTTAAGCGATCTTCACTTTAATCAACGAAATTTGGTACACATACAATTTAAAGCTATTATTCGTTCGCGCTAAATTATGTAATCAATAAAATCATACAGTTTCTGTTGACGCGTGCGATGCCAGTGGTAACAGCTAGTATCTATAATATAATTATAACACCGATCAAAATTATGACCTTATAAGCGGCACAGTCATGTTTAAACTCCACAAGGATATTGCGATTCTCAGAAAACAAACCTAGAAAAATATATGTCAATAATTATTGTCCTTCCAAGTAATATTTCATTCCAAGAAGTTTTCTGCAACTGGGAAATGTTTATTGGTGAAGTAACTTTAACTAAAGTTTGCATCAGATAATAACAGACGTAAGGTAGTATGGAAAACAGATGTGAGATGGAAGGATGATCTCACACAAAGAGTTAATTCTGAGACCAAAAGGCAAAAGCAGTCATGTCAAATTTTTAATCATATCTATTTTCCATATCTTTAGTTCGATTTTATTTAACGCTAGCTTATCCTATTCTCCAACTTACTTTGTATTTTCGCTTTTTACTCATCCGATATAACATTCAAAAACTAAAACCCCACTACTGAAAAGTATGAAACAAGAAAATATTCTCATCTGAGGATAGCTGTGATCATATGCCTCCTGTCCTAACAAAACATTACATTTTAACTAGTAAGCGATCATAAGCTCTAGGGCAAAGTGCATCACGCTATACATCTAGAGGGGCCTCATAATATATGAGATGGCATACGAACACGACTATCCTCAGATGAGAATATTTTTTAAAGTGAAACTTTTATTCTATCGCCCCGAATTTTTCTGGCCGTCTGTTGCATGTCGCATTACAGGCGGTCGCGGAGTAGGGGTAAAGTGAAAGACGTTCAGAGTAGGCGCTCGGTAGAGCAGCCAAGGCCAATATGGCGGCGCTTATTGTTAGCATCAGCTGACCGTGTAGTATGTATAACACATAGTCAGTCTGTCATGCGGGCAAGTGCTGTACAGTGTTTACATGTTTTTATTCGTGTATTCATGTGAATATTGTTGTTTATAATTAATCGTGATGGATAAGTGTCTACAATCCAACGCCTACAATCCAATAAAAGTTTGACTTGCGTCGTGGTTTCTTAAAACCACACAACTGTTTTTCTTGTTTCATACTTTTCAGTAGTCGGGTTTTAATTTTTGAACTTATTTCTTATTTAAATTTTTTTTTTGAACTTATTTTTTATTTGTTTTCAATTTGCTCACCCCTGTATTTAACAAGCGAATAGACGTTTTCACATCAAAATGTTAGACATTAGAGGATGCACGATTTCCTTCACTCTCGCTGTCACACATTCAAGTGCCAAATCTCTTAGTCTTAATTAATTAAATCTTTTAATTCGATTCAGCGAAAATAGAGAAGTGATCAGCAATATAAGGGATTATTGCAAATTAACCATAAGCAGTTTTGTCTTTTAGTCATCTAGTTCATTTGAATACAATGTGACGCATGTATGGTAATAATTTTGGCGGAGCCAAGCTGCATCAAACCATACGTGCAGCGTATGCTAATAGATTCAATTATGTATAACAACCGAGTAGAAAAATTAAATTCAAAATCATTCTCACTTTGAGAATTTGAACTCAATTCTATGAACACAAAAAGTTATACGTGTTGAAAATGGACTGCTAAAATCATAACCCAACCTTTTTCGTAATCGGATAAAAATAGTACTCTACTGAACAATACGCGCCATGGATCTAAAAGGTTCGGAAGTTAGTCACAAACAGCGCGCAAAGGCACATTTTAGAGCCGTTGATACTCCCACCACCTCCCAGCTACCTACACGGAACGTGCGCTCGTCGGTGATTGGCCGTGATCGCTCGTTGCCTTTGTCACTTGTCACTTTCCTGCTTTAAAGTACAGTCGAGTACGCTATTGTCAAGTTGTTATTGCTGTGTTAGTTTTGTTGAGTTGCGAGTTTGTAGTTTTTCAACAGACTGTACAAGCGCAAACCCGCATTTGCAACTAAGTCCCGAGCTTTTTGATTCGTGGCGCGTATTATACAAGTATTTAACAGTTGATTCTATTGTGAATGACTTCAAGACTCTTCTCTACTTTTCTTTACTCAATCTAAATTGATGACAACGACCGGCGTTTAACTCAAATAACCTACGCATTTGTTATAAATTTTATAATTAAACTTCATTGTGACAAATGCATGTCTCACGAGTTGTAGATCTCTTGGAAAAGACAAACCGTTCACTCTATTTTAAGTACCACATTTTTACAATTATGTTTATGAAAATGAAAGTAATAATTAATCATTCTAATTAAAAAAGATTTTTAATTTAGCGCTGTTTTTATTGTACTTTGATTTACAAAGTAAATTTTAAATATATAAAAGGAAACCCTGACTGACTGACTGACTGATCTATCAACGCACAGCTCAAACTACTGGACGGATTGGGCTGGAATTTGGCACACAGATAGCTATTATTACGTAGGCATCCGCTATGAACATATTTTTGAAAATTCAACCCCTAAAGGGTTGTAACGGGGGATCAAAATTTGCATGGAGAAATGATTTCTATTCGAAACTGCGCACAATTACTCTTGTCAACAAATAAGTAAACACGTGTTTCGTGCTTTTTCAATAACAACCCCCTCACAGGGTGTAAAGAGCGGTAAATAAGTAGTCTGAAAATCAACATGAGTGTCATTTTCAAGGTTTGTCGGGACGTGAATGTCATAAATTTTGACATTTATTACACTTGAACAACAAATTCTAAAAATTCATAATTTAAAAAACTAAAACGTATCAAGCGAAGGCGCGAGCAAAAGCTAGTATTGTTATAATTTTCTAAATATCATATATATTAATACGCTAAGGTTAAAGATGTTTGCCTCCCTTTATAGAAAAAACCTGACAATTTCTCCACATAAATTATATATCATTTTACAGATTATCGCTTGCTCTAAACTGACATCGACAACTAAAAAATTTATTATTGCTTTTGTTTTTGTAAATTAATTAAAATACAGCAACGCTGAACAACGTCTGCCATCTGACGGCTTTAATTTTGAAACAACGTCAACACTTCGATCTGTCATCTGACCTACATAATGTAATACAACAGACACAATACTGCATACTGCCATCTAACGGCTTTAATTTTGAAACAGCGAGCAACGCTGAACAACGTCACAGTAATGCTGCATGATGCCATCTGATGGCTTAGCTCAACGCTTTTGCTACTTGCGCCTCTATATGACAATTTTAGTAAAATATTTCTTCGATCTGTCATCTGAGCTTCATATTGTAATACAACAAAAAGAAGAACGTTATAACAGTGTGCAAAATTAGAAACGAATTGAATACCTGCAATCATATTTAAAAAATAATTTTGTAAAGTGATAATTATTATACTTATTTAGTGCGAATAATTCGCACAGATCACACTAGTTCTTTTTGAAAAGGGTTATTTGAACAGAACCGCACTGAATACTTTTTTAGAGCCACCATAGCAGAGTTATTTAAGTGTCGTTATTATTTATTCAAAATTAATTTTGAAAATCTAATTGATAATTTTACCAGCTTTCGGATCAGAGCCTGAGAACATGGGAGCTTGTAGTCAATGCAACACGCTAGACTTATTATCAAACCCGTGTTCTGAAAAGACATGTCTACAGCGTCGACCTGACCTCAGGGAATACCGGGATTTTTCCCGGTGGGCCGCAGGTCCAGTCCGGTCCGGATTTTTTTCTTCTTAGTCACACGGTCTCGTTGAAGTGTTTGATAATAATGCCGGTATTTTTTAGGTTCCAGAACCGATCCTGGGTGTCGGTGTTTCCAGTAGTGCAAGAGTTAAAAAAAATATTTTTTAATTTTTTTTATGTTTGCAACCATGTAGAAAGTACTTACCTACATAATAAAAAAATAGTGACAAGTGATTTTTTTTATTGATAGTGAAGGTTGTACACTTTCATTTTTAAATTATTTTTTAAATATGTTAATAAATTTTTTTAATGAGAAATAATGTCACTCTTTATTTGTGTGAATATTACTTGTTCTATTATGCATATAATTATTAAGTTTAGTCTAATTAACTATAAATCATATTTTTATTAAATTATTTTGAGCACCATGATACTTTTATTAGTTATTACCCATTGTCAAAATTATATCTAAAATTAAAACTGCATAATAGATAGATATATTTCTTCGCGTATAGCCACAAAGGAAGCGAAAGTCATGCATAGATACACAAATTAAAATAACACAATACACATAAAATATGTATTGAAATCATTAATAATAAGAATAAAACTGCTAATTATAAAAAGACGTCATATAAACAAGTATCTATTAAAAAGCTTTTAAAACGTTTTATTACGAATATTTTAATATTGTAACTGTCCTTGATAAAACTGCCATGATCATCATATTTCGCTAGAAAAAGTTAATTTTTAACAATTTTTCAGTTGTACAGTATATTCTAAGACTGAATTTATGCAAAATGGAATAAAAATTAATTAACAAAAAAAAATCAAATACAGTTCCTTTTAGAGCTGTTTTGATTTTCGTCTATTGTTAAAGGAGTTCTTACGCGATATTTTAATTTATCAGTATCATTGGGTAACAAAATTGCGTTCAGTACTAGAGGTTACATTTTTTATTTTGTCTTTCGATTTTAACGTCAAATCGAACGTAGGTATATTAAGCAAATACACAATTGTCGGCAGAGCTCTGCGCAGCTGCTATAGTTTTATTAATTGACCGTAACTGCAGTGATTAAAAATAATTTTTAAAAATCCAATCCAATTAGGAAACGGGACCATTCGAACTACGACAATATTGACATATTTGATATAATACAATAAAGAAAATAAAATTTCTATTAACCCGTCGTGACGCGGCTAACGGGCAGTATTGAATATTATATTTGCTATGGTTATACAATATCTATTTATTTTTCCAAGATAACGTTTGCTAAAATTTTTTTGACGTGATAACGTCTTATAAATTGATGAAACACCAGCTGCACGCACGAAAAAGTGTAACGTTCCGAAAATTGTAACGTTCCGATTGATGAAACACCAGCTGCACGCACGAAAAAGTGTAACGTTCCGAAAAGTGTAACGTTCCGCCTGACCCTGTGCGTGCAAGCGAGAGCGCAGTAATGTATTATTAAATATGATATTCGAGCGGAATACGTTATCACGTAAAACTATCGTCCGTAAACCGACTTTACAGACAACCAATTTTTTTTCTAAATCTAAATCAGGATTCAAATAGTTCTGGATTGGAAACGCTTAAAGCAATTAACTTTAATGGATAATTAACACCGATTAGATTCGATCTCGCAAAAACCAGCCATAAGTTGCAGAAAAACAAATAATAAAATAATAATTAACGATCACTCATTTATCGTCAACAATGATGCGCAAGAATAACCGGTATTCTCATCATTTTTTTTTTGCTCTACAAAACCACTTTTTATTGAATTTTCCTATATTTATGGCACATATATACTATTGACATTGATCGGATGGCGGGACCTAGGGGTCAACCATAAAATCTCAACGTTTCACATCGTTTTGAATGACTTGGCACAAATTTTGAAAATGCCTATTTTGTCGTTGTTTTTTCGTTTTAAAGACGCCATTTTGCCAAGTTCTATTGCAATTATTTTGGATAGTTTTGGTCTAGCGAATGTCAGCCTTTGCGACAATACGTGTTACTATACTTTATTATAACCTAAGTTATAACCCAAAATTAAAGTTTCTTTTTTTAATCCTTAATGTAAGGAAACAATAATTTCACCTTTGATTCACTCATAGCTCTCACTACTGTATTGGTTCATATCTAGCGTTAACTAATATAATTGGCTCTCGCATGATGTGAAAAAATCTGTTACCAATGCTATAAATATAAGAATGATAGTTTGATAGTTGTGTCACTGTGGTGTAATGTAACTCAGTCCGCCGCGAGAGTGGAAAGATTCGGGGTTCGTATCCCGACGGTGACATTGTTTGAAAAAATAAACTAATTTTTCTATGTTGATAGCGTTGTAACAATGGGTGTTTCTTAACAATTGTAGCAAACAGTAGCTACTTTATAATACCAAAATTAAAGCTTATGAAAAAAACCCAAGGTCTGTTTTTGCTTTGGTAATTCAGTTCTTTTTATGCACTCTGTATTCTTCTTATAGATATACAAGAGTAATATTATTTTTTCGAATAGCATACAAATGTAAAAATTATTATTGATTTATGTGAGTGTTTACTTTATACATCATGACGCGTGAAAAATTAGAAGGAATGAAATGCAGTTTGTGCAAACTAAACTAATCTACCTTGACATTTTAAAGCCATGCATTTAATGGATTCTTTGCTATTAACAATTATTAAAGATATCCCATCTAAGCATTTTGCAATATTTATAGTGATAAATTAGCCTTTCTCGCTGTAACATCGGTGTAAACATCATTTTCGAGATGAACCTGTTCTTAAACGGATAAAAAATACGCAGTAGAATAGCTGCGGTGAAAGATGAAGCCACCGCGTCATAGTGACGCCTTCTAGCTTGCTAAGATCCATGTGCGTTGAGTGTTTATTTTTTATTCTACCGCTATATCTGCCGCTATAAATGGATATGTCGAATTTATTCCACACGCCATTGTCTGCGGGCAAGTAGGCGTTTACTACCATATTATTGATGACGTGTCTGGCTTCAACTCTCACCGCGGGCACTATACCTAGTTATAATATGCGCCACGAATCTAAAAGGCTCGGAAGTTAGACACGAACGCAGGCTTGCGCTTGTACAGTCTGTTGAAAAACTACTAACTCGCAACTCAACAAAACTAAATTAACAATAACAACTTGACAATAGCATACTCGGCTGTACTTTAAAGCAGGAAAGCGACAAGTGACAAAGGCAACGAGCGATCACGGCCAATCACTGACGAGCGCACGTTCCGTGCAGGTAGCTGGGAGGTGATGGGGAGTCTTAACGACTCTAAAATGTGCCTTTGCGACGCTGTTTGTGACTAACTTCCGAATCTTTTAGATCCGTGGCGCGTATTATACTTTCAATTTAGGAATGAACTGATGGCATATTATGTACCTATAACACACAATGCCGTAAAAAGGGCGGTATACCAGCGGTACCCAGGCACAGGGTGCAGAAATGACCAAGTTTTGGGTCATTAGAACATTTTTCAAGGGCGCTGCAGTTATAGAAAAGCTTGCATTAGGCGCATAAAAGACTGCAGTTACGCCACTGCCTACGCCAACTTTCCACAGAAATCGCGTGCGGAATTCTCGACGTGCTTAACATTTTCGCTCACTGTTCATCCCCATTTTGTCCTTATACTTTGTTTCGGTTCGAAAGAAATAGTGAAACAATTCTTCAATTCGATTCAACAGATTGGTATTACTCACGGGCCACGAGAAGCAAACATATTTAGAATGTTTTCTTCTTTATACAATAGAACTCGTGTATTTTCAACCCGTCGGGACTAATCGACTCATGTATTTCCAACTTCTCCTTCATCCTCACTTCATGGCAGTCATAGATCGTTCAAAAAAATCTTTATTAATTTGAGGTTAACTTTGAATGTTGATTTGGTAGCTATGGAAAGCGTTAATGCATTTTATTAATTGTTCAAGTATATTATTTTTCGGTGTATGTTGCATTTTAAGTGGGACGATTTTCTGTAATGCATTAGTGATTTCCATAGCTACCAAAACTGTATGTTAAGTTTACCAAAAGTATCAATTTGTCTAGCAATTGCCAAATTCAGTACTACAATATATTATGTTCCCCCTGCTCAAGACTCAGAACTGCTAGTGTTTACATTTTTAGTCCGACACTGAAATACCAAACAGGTCAGTGTATCGTACACTTTTGTATAACCAAAGCAATAGTGTCAAAAGTGTCAACACTTTTTACACTGGAACACGATACAAAACACATCTACTTATAGTATACGCTAGGAAAGTATCTTTTGACAAGCGACATTTGCGCCCTCTCGTGTTTTTTTTTTAATTCTGGTTCAGCCAAAACCTTAGTGTCATATGTTATACGTGCATTTTAATAAGGATTAATTGTTGAATAAAATGGATAAAAAGCTATCAAATCGGAAGTTCTGTGTTGTTGATTGTAAAGATACACCATGTAAACATCCAGAATTACAATTCACATACCGCAACGTTATTGATAATAATAACTACTTTAAAACTGTTTAAAAAGAGAATATTGTTTTTGCCATAATATATCGATTAATTAACTATATGAATCATTGCCCATCTACTCAATGTGCAGTGAGTGATCGCAACAAAGCGTATCGAAAATATATCTGCGTCTCTTTCTTCGATGTAATTCCCTGATTTCTCCGATGTTAGGATTGGTTGATGTACTTGCATTCAATCTGAATAAAGTATCTCTGTTTCAAAAACTTTGTCTTTTTCTATGACGTTAACATGGGCGTACCCAGCTTTTGGCCCAGGAGGGGGTAAATTAGAAATTTCTTAAGCCGGGTCCCCCTTGCTTGTTTTGCCCTCCTGGATACGCCAGTGCTTACAGCGTAAAAACAGTCAGAAGTATATCTTTGCACCATAATAGTTCGATTGCGATTTTATTCCTATGCTCAGTATAGAATAAAAGTATATGGTTCTTGCAAATCTCTAAGTATTTTTTATTTCGCATAATAGTTGCGCAATAATAATTCTACAAACATGATTAAAATATCCACCTGCATCTAATACGTATTCAACTCTTATCAACAATTATTAATAATTTTTTTAAATAAAAAAAGCTATAATTCACGGTTTAACAATTACAACAATTCATAAAGAACAATAGAATTGTTTAGCAGGTGAATCATATTTGCAATAATAAAAATGTTAAATATACCATTACTCTGTGGTAAAAATTAAATTATTAATCATTTCGGTGGTGACACTGGGATGTAGTATTTCCTCTTGTTGCGTCACTCAATAACATCATAACTCCACATCTGTCATCAGCCATAGCACTCGTAATACGATTCAGTTCTGAAAATTGACTGCACATTTCCACGAAAACCAGAAGTCCCGTATTATATTTGATAGTCATTAATTAAATGTATAACCTTCGCCAATAGGTACCGAATTCATAAATGACTAATACAATTCATTGTTAACCAGAATTCTTTATAACATTGTAAGAAAAGTTACACATTATAATGCAAAAAAACGCTATTCGTTTTTTTTTTATTAACAATAGAAAACCATGCTTTTGTTAATTTAGAATCTAAACCTTGTAGTTTCGTAAATATTTTGAAAATGGAAAACACCTGTTCTTTTGTTTTGAAGTAATTGATCCGTTAAAAGCAAATGAGTTATTTGATAAGCACGTTTTAGTTAAATTTTACATATGAAACAATAAGTATTTATATAGGCTGACTGGTAATTGCTCGTATTTCTTTCGGGAGAAGAAACTATGACTAATTTGGATTGATTTAATCTTTATTACTTGGGGTCGGAAATGCGTTATTTATTTATGATAATGGCACTTCTGTGAAGAATTTTAATGTTATTTTTTTTATTTATTAATTTTTAGCACACAACGCAAAATCTAACAGTAAATTTCGTGGTTTTTAGCTTTAGCAAGGTTGGCCAATTAGTAAGCTATCAGATCATGAAAAATTCAGGTCAAAAAGTGAGAATATATATATTTTTTTAATTTTTGACTCCCAAAATTCAGTTTTTTGTAAAAAGAAAACTGAAGTAAATTTTCTCAAAATGACGCATTTTCGATCCCCAAGTGATAGAGGTTAAATCATTCCAAATTAATCATAGTTTCTTCTCCCGAGAGGAATACGAGCAATTATTTTTATAACGGGTCGAATCTTTTGGTGAGAAATCATCTCCTGGTGCTGCTAGTGAATCCCAAAAACACGCGTCAAGAAAAAACTGTCAGTTGGTGCTCTGATGTTGTACAGGTTATTTTTTTTTTATATTTGGAATGGTCTTGCCGCCTAATTCGCAGAGAAATAGTCATGGAAGCGGAAAACGAACGTCATAAATATTGGTTATATTCTGTTTCACTGTTAGTAGAAGTTTTGTTCCAAAATATGTATCGAAGGAGATTTATTTGGTTGAGGAACAATTGAAAAATAAGCTTTACCAGAGTATCGCTTGTGGCCAACATTTTGAAAAATATATTTTCATCGTCAGGGCCTCAATGCAAGTTGAGATGGTAAATTGTAGAAATTATTGTAATATACATGATCATTAATTATTATGATATTTTTAAATTTAAAAAACTGTGGAAATTCATAATAAATGATCATGTATATTAATAATTTGTACAATTTACCATCTCAACTTGTATTGAGGCCCTGATGATGAAATAGCATATTGTGCAACTAGTGCGACAATGCCGCACGAGTTGCACATACTATTTTTTATTACGAATTAAATTAAATTAAAATTTAATTACGAATTAAAAAAATAAATTAGAAGTAATAAAAATTAAAATGAAATCATTAAAATGTTGAAAATTCAGTTAAAATTGTTAAAATTGTCAAAAATAAAAGTCCTTAATCGAAAATTTTAACCTCAAATCTGCTTCAAATGACAGTTTGTTTCGTTGACATTAACACCGTTATTATTTTGTTTTTTTCTCTGAATTTGCGTGCGGCAAACAATAATTTCAGTGCGACAAATAAAGTTTCCGCACGCAAATGAAAATAGCTACTTTTCAACCGTAACAGCATGCGTGCGTAAAGATACCACTTTTCCCGCATGAGTAATAAAAATATATTTTTCGAAACGTTGGCCACAAGCGATACTCTGGTAAAGCTTATTTTTCAATTGTTTCTCAACCAAATAAATCTCCTTCAATTCTGTCTAACCTCAGTATTTTCGAAAATTGTGCTGTCGCCTAAATGACTAGATTTTTCTATTATTTTTTTTTTTTATACAGACAAAGGAAATTATTGTAATTCATCAACCTTTTCTGACCGATTTAAACCTGAAATCGCTCCTCGTAAAGGTAATCAGTGACCACTGATCTGAAATACCTACAATTTAAATTTTAAACTATACGGTCACGTAATGATTCTTCGAAGGAATGTGGTTTTGGCTTTACTTCCCCTACATTGTTAAAAAATAATCTGAAAGATCTTTTTACCTTTTAAAAGCCTATGAACTTGTACATAACCATACCTCTCTACCTTGTAAATTTTACAACCAGAAAAAGCAAATTGGTATAAGTCACATTAATCTTAATTTTCTGTACACCTTCAAGTAATAATAATAATGCGTTTAACGTCTATTTCTCGACTTTATGTCATAACAGACGCCATTCGCACCATTACTATTTTCCCTCTATCACACATCCCGTTATTTTCTACTTCAACTAATTAATAGCAATGGGCGAATGAAGGAATTTTAGGACATTAGGATAAGGTAGGCAAATTGTGACCATAGCAGTTTGACAGGTAATCGGCCGTGGCCTTGAATAAGGAACCATCTCGATATTTATCTAGAATTATTGAGCAAAACCATGGAAAACCTCAACAAGACGGCCGGTACAGGAAGTACCGCGAGAGGTAGCAGGAAAAAGTCTCAGCTGCATCCGCCTCCGCCGGGATTCAAACCCGGTACCTCTCGAATGCGAGTCGAGTACTCTCACCACTAGGCTGCGGTGTAGCCTAGTGGTGAGAGCACTTGTAATAGCTAATCATTTCAGTCGATCTTTAACGCCGAAATCTCTGCAGAATTTAGAAACTGGAAATTTTGAGGATGTTATCCTCTTATCACGTATAGGCGCCCAATAATAATTAATAGATTCTCAGGGGCTATGCGTATCTCTGCTAAGAAACTTTAACATGGGGGAAAATATTAATATTGATTGCGTCTGATTACCTCAGATTAAATTAAACAACATCCCAAAGCATCCAGGAGCGTATAGGTGGAATTCGAACACACGACATTTTGATTCAAAGGCCAGCAGCCTAGCACGCTAACCATTAAACCAAACTGTCCTCAAAATAAACACACTTTTACTAGTGTGACCTGTGCGAATTATTCGCACTAAATAAGTATAATAATTATCACTTTACAAAATTATTTTTTAAATATGATTGCAGGTATTCAATTCGATTCTAATTTTGCACACTGCTTATAACGTTCTTCTTTTTGTTGTATTACAATATGAAGCTCAGAAGACAGATCGAAGAAATATTTTACAAAAATTGTCATATAGAGGCGCAAATAGCAAAAGCGTTGAGCTAAGCCATCAGATGGCATCATGCAGCATTGTTGTGACGTTGTCCGTCAGATGGCAGACGTTGTTCAGCGTTGCTGTATTTTGTCTTAATGTAATTTTAATAATTAATTAATTTACAAAAACAAAAGCAATTATAAATTTTTTTAGTTGTCGATGTCAGTAGAGCAAGCAATTATCTGTAAAATGATATATAATTTATGTGGAGAAATTGTGAGGTTTTTTCTAAAAAGGGAGGCAAACATCTTAACCTTAGCGTATTAATATATATTATGATAAAGAAATACTTATTCTACTCGAACGGTTGAGCTGTGGGAGAGTGGAATCAAATATGACTTGACTGATGACGTAGCGGTGTTTAGCTTACAGCGTTTGGACTGTTGTAATTCACGAAACTATACATTTGGCTTAAGCTATGTTGCCTTGTGACTCACAGTCCACAGATTCAATACACTCTGAACTAGCCTCTCTACAAGGTAACACTCTGTAAATTTCCCCTCTGTTTTGTTTGGAATTATTCCATAACTCGATGCACAGTATAGTAAAAGTAGAAAGATACAAAGTCTTCATTGTACTGAATGAAACAGAATGCATGTTTAGTATAGAATTACTAAACCATTTATGGTGTAAGAATGTAAATGCTAAGCAAGCACTGTAAAGTAGAAGTAGAACTATATGGAAAATAATTGGTAAGAAAAGAAAAAACGCACATATCGAATGTATGTTGTAACGGAATGGAGTAATTTATTTTATACTAAATGCTAATTCATAACTAGGCCACTTATCATGTCCTCGAGATGAAATTTATACATACTTGAATATTATCATATATTTACAATTTATTTTTATTGTTTTAATATTTTAATGTCTCTTTGATTGCCCGAAGAATGTATAGCACACACGATCAAAATTTGTTATCGTAAAATTTCAATTATTTCTAAATCAATGAAAAAATCAGTTTATATTAAAGAGCCCAACTAAAACCTTATGGGATCCGGTTCTCGGTTAAATTAATCGAAAATGGTTTATTTTATAGTTTAAAGGTCACTAAGAAATCGTGTCCATAGGCGCATAGCCTAAAAACCAATAATTTTTAGCTACAGATCTGCTTAGTGCGATTTAGATATAAGGATATCCATTGAATTCACAATCTTAAAAAATCCTAAGCTCTAAAAATATGTTTTCGGGTGCTCTGAATCCGAATATGACATTATTATTTTATACAGGGCGACACCTTCCAGCATTACTTGCTTTTCGACCATTTTTCAATTTATAAAAAAAGCACAAAAGTTGAACATAGAACATGTTTGCGAATTCAATTGATATCCCTATATCTAAAATCTCGCTAAACATATCAGTAGCAAAAAATCTATTGGTTTTTAGGTTATGTGCTCATGGACACTTTTTCTTAGAGACCTTTAAACTATAAAATAAAACCATTTTCGATCAATTTAACCGAGAACCAAATCACGTAAGGTTTGTGCAGGGTCTTTTTGTTTACAAAATTAGTCAAAACAATGAGTTCTTGAGGATATCCGAGATATGCCGTAATAATTAATGAAGCTTGTGTAACCAATAAAATTGACTGTATTCTCACTGATTTCTTATTTAAAATGTTCTTCCTTGCGATCTATTATAATTCCAAACGAATTAAATTAATGCTTTACGAAATAACGAATTATAACACCCTGTAAATCAAGTATTGTCCTTGCGGTACTCTTTTATGAAATAATAAATGGTATATTCTAATGAAGGAGGAGCTAAGATATTTAAAACCTATTTTTAAAATATGACAAACAACAGTCCCAGAATTATGAAAAGCAAAAATGTACACAAAAATAACAATTATCTTGTGAAATACGAAAAGTAAACAAAGATTTGTTTACGCAAATGATATATGAAAACTTTTACAGTTATAAGAGACTTAAATACAACAATATATTACCTAGTAAAATTATTTCTACAATTAACATGTCTGGAAATTTTTTATGTATGTTCAAAAGTTTATTCTGTCATAGAATTTCGCAAAGTTGTTCGAATTGGTCAATGAATAGAAAAACTTTTTCATTCTTATCTGCATTTATTTGTCAATAAACAATTATTCTTGCTAAATTTTAGTTTACCGTTGATTGACATTGTAAAGTTCGATTTACAAAAGATAAATTTCTAATAATTTTAGGATTGGTGCATATGATTTCATCATAAAGTTTGTGAATCTGTAATGTCAACTTAGCTAGTTTTTATAGAATATTTGTAGATATAATGGTCCTAAATTTACCAGTAAGAGTGTAAAAAATGAGTAAAAAAACCTCGTAAAAAGGGGTTTTAATAACCTCAGTTATCAAGCGTTAATAATCTAAAATAATAATAATAGTTTTAATCACTAGTGGAAACGAGATACAAGGCCTATAACAATATTTATTCAACACGCGTGAGTAATATATAATTTCGGGGCCCTGCTAAATTCCGGAGAAATAATAAATTACTTCATGTTGACGCGTAGAGTGCTAATAATGAGCTGTACTGTACGATAATGAATTTTCTGGACAAATAGGAACGCGGTAGGCGGTAGCGATTTGTATATATGAAAACAGCATCGCAATTCAGCGAAAGTCAGGGCCATCTTGTGTGCATCGAGGGCGGTGGGTACGTCAATCAATGAAGTGATTTATTATTTTTCCCTCTTTTATCAGGGCCCCGATTACATATTACTCGTGCTAGTTGAATAAAGTATTATATGCGACAATTGATCGAAGGAGAATATTCCACTCGCGTGTTACCGCACTCGCTACGCTCGTGCGGCAAATTTCACACTCATGGAATCAATATACTATTGTTTGCTAAACTCTTTAATAGTCAACGTTCTCGTAAGTACTACAGCAGGTAATACTTCAAACAAAATCTTTTGACTCGGTTTCTGGTACGCTAAATATGTTTTGAAAGGGTATTTAGCGTTCAAAGTCTTGTCAAAAATTTTGGACCTACATTAAATTCGTATTTTCCCGGTCCAATATCGGCCGACGTCAGACGACATCGAATGAAAAACAAACACTAAGATGTAGGTATGTAAACTGGGAAGGAAGTCCGGATTTCCATTTGATGTTTGTTTTGTTTTGCCGAGATCGGATCGGGAGAAATATGAATCCATTGTAGGTGCAGGCAAAAAAGACAACAACGTATGCCATCTCTTCCAATTTAAGCATTAATAAACGTATTGTTAATCAAAGGTTTTAGCTTATCAAAAACGTGTCAAGTTGTATTCGGAAACTCGTTATAGTAAAAATATTGTAAATCGCGCTGTTAGAAATTTACGAGCCAGTATGCCGTGAAATTAGCATGTTTGGTATGACACGGCGAGTTCCGTTATAAAAAGTGGACACTGTACGTACCATATTGTACACAGTGAAAGGAACAAAAATATAACTACAAAAAACGTTAGAACAAATAACGCAAGAACAACTATCCCAGTTTTAGACGAAACTAGAAGTCTAGAAATATCTGAAAAACCGATTTGTAGTCGATGGTGAATTCGAGTAGACATTCTAGCCGAACTGTATCGACCATTTCTGGATTTTTCCGAAACACATTATTATCGAATATAGAAAATCGCAATTTCCGGTTTTAGTTCTTCAATAATTAATCTATCCTTATTCGAAAAAGTTGGAGGGTAGGTAAATAAAAATATCGAAGAATCTTTTAAAATTCAATCCGTTGAACGGTGTGTCAGCCATGCCTCTCTGCACTTACAAACGAACGGAAATATTATAAACATTATACTTTATGTTTAAGGGCCACGAAACGTATAAATTCGACGAAATTTTGAATTAGTTTTTTTTATTGTTACGCACAAGATTTTCTTCACTACAATAGTCTGGCCTAAAATTATAGACAAAAAAAATTCAAATATATAGTACCTATAGAAAAGAGCAACATCATTTTGTGTCTTTAAATTTCGCAATTTTCACCTCTACAAACATATCAGTTCTTTTGCCATCCCATTGTCACTGGAGATAAATATTTTATTCGTTCAGCCCGGTAAAATATATAGGTAGTCTGAACAAAATCGGTCCAGTTGTTCTTGTTTGATGCTGATACATATAATAATACAGAAAAATTTTCTAGAAAACCGTTTATACCTACAAAAGCCCAAAAAAAAACTTCCAGGAAAACGATGTAACAGAAAGAACAGTATATCAATAATAATTAATTAATTGAGAAACTATATCAACGTTTTTTTCTTAATTTAAAAATGTGTTCGGTACAGAGTTTTTGAGCCAGCCTATATTTTTGTGTACACAACTGTCAAAATATGAAAAAAACAAATAGGTACCTCGTGCTTTTGTCAAGCAAACGATAAAATCATAAACTATTATTATATTACGTAAATTTTTATGACTCTAGCAGTCCTTTGTACGCAAATCCTTTCTTGTGACTCATTTATAATCGATTTCTGGAAGTTGTGTTGTCTACTAGTGTTAAATAGCGTACACTCTTATTTTTGGTATATGACGAATGCCAAAGCGTCATCTTAGGCAGTTTAGTTGATCGAATTCAGTACCAAAATGGTAAAAAACTAAACCAATGGCGAAACTAAATTATGCACCCATCTATCCAGTATCACAAAGATTTGGTTATAGACCACACAAATGGGAGACTGATCGAACGGAACATTACTTGCACTTACCGAGCGGAGTGGCGTAGTAGTGAGTGCACTAGAGTCGCATTCGGGAGGTACCGGGTTCGAATCCCGGCGGGAGCAGATGTGACGGACTTTTTCCTGCTACCTCTCGCGGTAATTCCAGTACCGGCCATCTTGTTGAGGTTTTCCATGGTTTCCCTGAATAATTCCAGATAAATATCGAGATGGTTCCTTATTCAAGGCCATGGCCGATTACCGAAAAACTCCTATGCTCAAAACTTGCCTACCTTATCTTAATGTCCTAAAATTCCTTCATTCGCCTATTGCTATTAATAAAGTGGAAGTTGAAAAAATGTAGAAACTAACGGGAAGTGTAACAGATGGAAAATAGTAATGGTGCGAATGGCGTCTGTTATAACATTAAGTCGAGAAACGGACATCAAACGCATTATTATTATTATATTATTATTACTAGTGTGACCTGTGCGAATTATTCGCACTAAATAAGTATAATAATTATCACTTTACAAAATTATTTTTTAAATATGATTCAATATTCAATTCGTTTCTAATTTTGCACACTGCTTATAACGTTCTTCTTTTTGTTGTATTACAATATAAAGCTCAAATGACAGATCGAAGAAATATTTTACAAAAATTGTCATATAGAGGCGCAAGTAGCAAAAGCGTTGAGCTAAGCCGTCAGATGGCATCATGCAGCATTGCTGTGACGTTGTTCAGCGATGCTCGCTGTTTCAAAATTATAGCCGTCAGATGGCAGTATGCAGTATTGTGTCTGTTGTATTACAATATGAAGGTCAGATTACAGATCGAAGTGTTGACGTTGTTTCAAAATTAAAACCGTCAGATGGCAGACGTTGTTCAGCGTTGCTGTATTTTAATTAATTTACAAAAACAAAAGCAATAATAAATTTTTTAGTTGTCGATGTCAGTAGAGCAAGCTGCAATTATCTGTAAAATGATATGTAAGACATATATTTAATTACTTTTTTTTTTTTTTTTGTTTTTATATATTATATTTGTACGATCCACAATAATGATCAATACAATATATTGAATTATATAATAGTTCGTACGTAACGTTAACATACCATATGAGTTAATACACATACTATTTTACCGGATTTGTCAGGATCCGCAGCGTATGTCAGAACGCGAGGTACATCGGGTCAGATTCCAGTGGACATCAACATGTTCCTGTCATGAAACGTATATGAGTATTCATAGATTCAAACTACGCATCACATCATCATAATTTATAGTACATTATATCATCATATTAAGTTATAGTTAGTCAATCAACTATTCTCATCACTCTATGCCCAATCACAACACAATCATACTCATCACATTCATCAGTGGTCTCGCACAAACCACCATCCTTTTCAACTCTGAGACAGCCATTGCATGTCGGCAGAATTGAGGTCTCTTTCAACCCCAAAATAATGGTTGGAAAAACCATGATGAATATCCTTTTTACTCTGAGACAGTTACACCTATCGGCAGAGTGAGGTCTCTTTCAACCCAAAACAATGGTCTTGACAACGACCATTGTAAATATCCTTTTAACTCTGAGACAGTCACACCTATCGGCAGAGTAAGGCCTCTTTCAACCCCAAAATATCACACCCTGTGATCTTCACATTATCAACAAAATGTGGCACAACAACATTTATGGTCACACCATAACATCACGCACAAGCCGTGATTTCAACTCAAAACGTCACATACAGTGATCTACACATTATCAACATAATGTGGCACAACCCTTTATGGTCACAACATAACATCCACCTTACGATCACAACGTAAACAAAACAACATTCATTGATCTCACCCATTATTACTGACTGTATGAAACTTCAAACTGCACTTCAGGCTCACAACCCATTTATAGACAGCCTACATAAATAAGCTATTTATGTCGGCTGCCTCCAAACTCAACAACATTTCACATTAATCTCTAAACATGAACTCTCTCAACTTTTCACATCCCTGATCTTCGACAGCCAACCTATATAGAAGTCCATCTATAACAGTTGTCTAATCAATACAGGCATAAACAAAGTAACTCCACTGAAGTACTTTCAATTTCAGTCAGTAACCACAACCATACAGCATTCAGTTAGTACTTTGGCCTTCAAACCATCCAACAATAATTCAGCCATAATCACACAAACATCACTCAACCCTGATATAACCATAATACATAGTTCCATGATCATTATTATAGTACATACGTAATCAATACTCAATATATTCACACTCGTGAACCTCTTTAATCTATGAAAATACTCAGCAGGTTGAAAACCTATACGAATCTATCAAATACTCAGTAGGAAAACCCAGTAGGGCACCTACCTTTGCGTCTGGAAATGCTGGCACACTATCACAATATGATTTACACAAATTAATTGCAATTATTATTAAAATATAACACATTTTCAATAGAAGGATATTCAAAGACAAGCACATTACAATCACTGTTTATTCATAGAAGATTACCACTGAAATGGTTCATCCTACAGAATCTTTGTTAACTTCCACCCACTATGAAGTGGTTCTAATTTATTAGTTACGGCTTTCGTGCGACCAAATGCAAGGCCCTGTCTTATATCTCTCAACGAGTGTCCTTATTTTATCTATAGTTTGCTATTTTAACATCTCTGTTGGTGAGAATATAATATTTTTAAGTAAAATATCAACTTTACAAACACCCAAAAATAATATTTCTTACAGATATATAATTTATGTGGAGAAATTGTGAGGTTTTTTCTAAAAAGGGAGGCAAACATCTTTAACCTTAGCGTACTATTAATATATATGATTATGTACTTGCACTTGATCGATTTTTTTTGCTTTGATATACGCAATCATAAGATGAAATTATTAACACCTCTAGAAATTAGGATTGGCACGTGCCATTTTATCGCGGTTGTGTGGGAGGAAAATTATGTAACTTGATGATGTCCAGTCGTCTTGGTTTTATCAATATCGGGCTCCTGTCAGCAATATATAAGAATCATTCGCTGTTTATACATCTGTCTTTTGATTTGCTTTTGTTATTGGAACATTCCTCTTACCTCCGCGTAATAATTATCAAAAGATAATCCTTGTCAGCATTTAATTAGTCTTTCGATGTTCTACATTTTAATCTTATGTAACATATCTGATGCAAAAACATCAGAGGGCAACTTTGATAAATCGTATTTGATAACGATTGCATGTTACAAATATTGACCTTTTAAACCATTTACAGAATATATCTCGAATTAGTTATTTTTTTTCAAACAGGCCAAGTGCGAGTCGGACTCGCGCACCGAGGGTTCCGTACAAACTTGTAGATATGTAACGGGAGTCGAGTAACGAGTCTCGAATATTTTTCCCGCTTAGCCGTTGGGAAACTGTTGTCCCCATACATCGACTAACGTCGCGGCCAGTTTGCCAACTAAGCATGTAATTACAGTGAGTTCAAATATCTTATTGCCTAAATGTCGTACCGTGTTGTATGCTGTATAAACGCACCAGTAGCGGACGCTTGTTTTTTATTAGAACTCTTGCGGTTTAAATACATTATTTTTTTGTGATGTAGGTATCTAAAAATTAACCGTTTTGGGATTTTTTCCTTTACTTGTGCTATAAGACATTGCTTCTTGCCAAATTTCATGATTCTAGGTCAACGGGAAGTTTGATTCCCAAGAGTCTTCACAGACAGGCAGACGGATAACAGAGTGATCCTATAAGGGTTCCTTTTTTCCTTTTGAGGTACGGAACCTTAAAAAGACGTGTATACAGTATTTTGCCGTTTCTTTCTTCCATTTATTCCATATATATTATGACACAACGTTTCCTAATGGTTTCATCCATGTGGATCAATAATAAGGATTAAACGCAAGCAAAAAATAGTCCTAAACTCGAGAACTATTGTACCGATTTCGAAAAAGTTACTGTTAATTTAATGTTATTTTAAGAAAATGAATAAAATATGCCGGAAATTAAGACTTTCGTGTTGTGCGCTTAAATAAATCTTTTTACTCAAAAATAGAATCTAAAACCTGGCCAGATAATGGGGGAAACCCTACATGAAAATCTGTTCAACTTGACAAACACAGAGAGACGTTACGGAATAGAAAAAATACTAAATCTGTAACAATATGAGACGGAGCGAATACATTTCTATACATTTTTTTATTAAAATAAAATAAAATGGTTGTCTGTAAAGTCGGTTTACGGACGATAGTTTTACGTGATAACGTATTCCGCTCGAATATCATATTTAATAATACATAACCTAAATTTTAGTAGCTGTCAAACTTTATTTTTACCGACTAATAATTTGATCAACCAAAGCAAAATACATATTTTTAAGCAATTATAAAAGACATTTAAAAGAATGTATATATATTATATATTTGTTAACAAACCGTATAATTTATCTGGCCATCTGTCAGATGTAGCTTTCGCTGGAACAGCCGAAAAAAATGTTGAACGCACACTACTCTCTGACGTCACGCGAGAAGAGAGAGACTATCGCTTATATCGCGCTCTCGCTTGCGGAACGTTACTCTTTTTCGTGCGTGCAGCCGGTGTTTCATCAATTTATAAGACGTTATCACGTCAAAAATGTTTCCCGGCGGCTATCGAAATTACCGCTAGTTGACATTTTGATATCTTGAAGTTTTGAACATTAAGTAATGGTTTAATTATAGTGAATTAGTATACTCGTAATACGTACATAAATGTTAGTACATACAATTTTGTTTATTTTTGTGAAGAAAAATGTTTTTTTTAATATTCCAATACAACGAATTATACCAAGAAATTGAAACTTTAGATGCAACTGGATGTCTTTTACTTGCCGCCATCTAAACATATGTTAGTTGTTTACAGTCTCGCGCTCTGTGTGTGTGTCTGTTTGTAGACATTTTTCATTTTGTTACGTGAAAAAAAATTCCAGCCAATTGGGCGACGGGACCATCCCAACTTCAAAAATGTTGACATTTGATTATAATAAAGAAAATAAAATTTTTAATATCGCATGAAGTGACGCGGGTAATGGCTAGTATTCAATATGACATTTGCTATTCGTTGCCATGGTTACCTACATAATATGTTCCACGTCATGTAAAAATTAATCAAAGCATGCCGATACTAGTTTATTTCTCAGAGATCCATAATGCAAAAGAGCGGCTGTTTTTTTTTTATTTTCAAAATATTTCAGAAAGTATAAAGTTTAGAAAAAAAAATTTGAATGAAACTTTCTTGAAAAAATAAATAGAATAAAAATCCGTTATAAAAAGTATACCATTATTATATAAAAAACACCGTTTATAGCATATATCTCTTCTGCGCATGCGCCGATTTTCCCCAAAAACAACAGGACTCTTCATATTTGCATACCAAACATCCTCCCATAATTTGGTTTCAGTCCACTCATCCGTTTGACCTGTATCGTGTTCACTAACAGGCGCACAGAGTTTTTTCAAAAATATGTTTTTTGGATTCGGGGGACCTCAAAACGGAAAGATATTATAAAATTTTAGAAAAGTGATTTTTGACTTAAACTATTACCCCACTTGTGGGTTGGAATAGGAAAATATTTTCTTATCTTTGGGAATGTTAACTTGAAACTACTAATTTTATGCATTTTCTCCTGATTTTCTGAATATGTAATTGAGATACACATAAATAAAAGGCATCGACATGTGTAGCATTTTCTGTATATGGTGCCGTCTGCAAGAAATAAATCAAAAAGAAATAAGTGCAGACACCATATACATACATAATACAAAATGCATTTGCAACAGGCTTTAAGAGGTATAGACCATAAATGGGTATGATCGAACTTGGGTGCTCGGACCACAGGGTGTGTTCCAAAAGGTCCATGTAAGTCACACATCGTTCCATGTCGCTATTGCCCAAGTTACAAACAATTTTTTGCAAAATTCAATATGTACACATTTATTATTTAATAGCGGTCCGCCCCGGTTTCACCTGGGTGCAAAAGAACGAATGGGGGGAGAGACATGAGTACGTACGTTCGTCTTAATTTACCGAGATGAATTCTGTATCCAAATTTCATGATGATCGGAGTTACCGTTCGAAAGTTTTTGTCGGACGGACAAATTTTGAGTTACGTTTTGCAACATTTTTCATTGATGCTCCCTATTGGTCGTAGCGTCCTATAGCCTTCCTCGGTAAATGGACTATCCAGCAAAAAAAAAATGTTTTCAATTCGAACCAGTAGTTCCTGAGATTAGCGCATTCAACCAAACACTCTTCGGCTTTAAATATTATAGAATTTAAAAATAAAGAATTATTATTATTATTATTATTATTATTATTTACACCTTGGATTACATTATTGAAGTTTTCGTAGAGATCCCTAATTTATATAGCCTATGTTATGTATTTTAAATGTATGTATGTATTGGAACATACTGTATATATTTTATATAAAGCAAGCGATTATGCTACAGCTACATAATGGCGAAGTCACCACTTTACACAATTCCTTACATGGAAAAGTATTTGCCGTTTAATTAAAATATGACTTTATAATGGCTTCTGTAGAAAAAGAACTGAATATTTTCAAAAATCTGTTACAGTGTACATGAGTACAATTATATATACCAACTCAAGAAGCAGTGTTGCCCGATCTTTGGGCTTTGGACATAGCCTTGAGCATCCTAACCGAATCGTAGACCAAGTCTAATAACTTGTCTAGATAAGTAAAGAATATAAAAAGTTTTTTTTTAGCAGTACCGTATCTAGAGCTTATAATTTACAATATAATCCTTAACGTAGACCAAATCGAAGTCCAGTGGATCCCAGGGTTGATGAAGTGCTAAGAAGATTTGTTCTTAAACTCAGGGACACAGACAGAAATTGTGTTAAGAAGGGGCTGAAATACCTATATAAAATACAAACGCGGAAGGTGATAAAATTATACTTGATAACTTGATACCTACTTGGAAACTAAGCATCAAAATATCCGACAGGTTTCCCGTGTGTATTGAGTATTCGACAGTGATGCAGAGTTAACAGAACACAGTATTTTAAATTTTACATTCCTATGGAAATACATCTGTAAACAAAAACCAATAACAAAAGAACAGTATTGATGCCAACTTTGAAATACATTGTTCCATGTTTATAAATACCAGTTAAACAAAAAACATATTCATTATTTTCAGTGCTCGTTTAAGACAATTAATTTGTCATGGTATATTTTTTTTTAATTTATATACTGGTTTTTTGTTTATTGCCTTTCGAACAGTTGACACACTACTATTTAGTATTGCAATCGTGTATCAATATAAAGTAGGTTAAGCTTTAAAAAGGTCGACATATCTCGTTTAGGATCTACAGTGTAAGACCTAGATAGATCTTCCCCTCTGGGGAAACATTGAAATGTAGTTTGCACTCCCAGGAACCCGAGCTCGTACCAGTGGGTTTGTGTATGCCTGCTTGCAGATTCTTTAATTCACACATATTCGTTGATGACCTATTTTACAGTCTATCTATCAGACGAATCTCAAAAGAATAAAACCAAAAATCAGGCTGTGAGCAAAAGTGGCATATTTTCAAGTAGCGGGCAAAAGTGTCGTAGAAATGTTCGTTTGTCCTCAATATGCATAATACTCAGGGCCCGATTAACCCTGTCCGGGCCCCTAGGCAATGCAATCAGGTCTTTTCAAGTTGATGAAGGGATGTGAGTAACTTCCAGATGATCGGCTCCAGGCATCCTGTTACTTCAATGTCTTATGTGATATTGTAACAACATGATTACTTTGATTACTTTGATGCTGCAGCATCGCCTTACCTGATTCCTTAGCTTTATTGAAATGGTCTTAATGAATATGTTATAGATAATAATTGATGATCCAGGTTTTTTGATGGGTCAGGTAAGAGAAATGAGACGTGACGTTGTTATTTTAAATTTTATCTTGTTAAATGCAATAAATTACAATAAACAACGAAAGAAAATAATAGTGTTGTTGGGAAATTTCATACAAATTTTCAAATAAAATTTTCGTTCAATGAAAAGTTTTTTTTTCTTGGTGCGTGCACGGGCCCCTAGTCGATGCGGGGCCCCTAAGTCGTTGCCTACTCTGCCTAATGATTAATCCGGCACTGATAATACTCGTAAATGTTCCGATCTCTGCCCGGCCAATTGACGTAAATTGTAAAATTGACCTCTGTAAATGACCTAATTAATAATTATCGTAGTATGCTCTGTAAACAAAACACTAACGCGTTTATTAGACGTAATGCTTATTAAATTCTGCGTGGTTTCAATTAATCATTCAAAGATAAAAATGTATTTCCTTAAAACGTATCACAATTTAAGTTCGGGGATTTACATAATATAGCTACCAAAAATGCATTGTTACGTTTCATCTGGTCTCACGCGTATCGGGGTCTGGTGCCAATTCATGTTGACGATTTCTATTTTTAATAACATCTATTTAAAATCCATAATGATAGGTTCATTAGTGTTCATTCTTCCAGGTAGATTTTGATTCGACAACGAAATAATCAAGAGCAATAAAGTTCTTACTTTATTGTTTAGCCATGGATCAAAAATTACGCACGATGATACTCTCACCTTGCTCTGCATTTTCGCTAACTGCTCACTACCTTTCGTTGTCCTAAAGTGTTACATTACAGAATAATGTTTAGATTATGCCAATTCCGAACCATTGTTAATTTTAAAAGCATACATAAAAGTTAAAACACATCTATTATCTGTAATAATGTTGAGTTC
This sequence comes from Xanthostigma xanthostigma, assembly GCA_963575645.1. Taxonomy (NCBI): domain Eukaryota; kingdom Metazoa; phylum Arthropoda; class Insecta; order Raphidioptera; family Raphidiidae; genus Xanthostigma; species Xanthostigma xanthostigma. Next base: position 47,398,734 of record OY754466.1, on the reverse strand, counting down.
ATACACTGTTATCAGTAGAGTTCGGAAATGTCGGTTGCCGGCAGAACCGGATTAGGTATTTTAAAGAAAATATTCACTAGACAGTTAGTTTATCCAGAGTCGGCTTTATTTGTTGTCGCCTCTTCTATAGTGTATCCACATTTATTTCAAATGTTCAGTGTGCATTTGAAATAAATGTAGATTTCAATGAGAGGTATTTGGAAAAAAGAGCACAGAGTTTTTCCAAAAAAATGTTTTTTGGATTCGGGGGACGTCAAAACGGAAAGATATTGTAGAATTTTTGAAAAGTGATTTTTGACCTAATCTAGTACCATTCCCCACTTGTGGGTTGGAATGTTAATATAGTATTCATAACAATTATGTTCACGGTGGACACAGTTGTGTCCATGGTGGATACAGTTATGTCCACGGTGAACACAGTTATGTTCCCGGGCCGGAATAGTTGAACCCATCCTGAATCCAACCATGTCCATTTACTATAATAGTTAGATTATCAGTTCCTGTGATGGAAAATACCATTTCGCTTGTACGTTTTTATTCTACGGAATGTTGTTACAAAAACAATCTTGTAAAAATCAGGGATTACTATTTACTAGCGCTCAGCTAATTTTTAGTAAAAGAGCGATGATATATTGTATCAAAATGTCAAAGTATTTTTGCATCGAAATGTCAATTTATGTAACGGACTGAAAATAATTCAAGTATAGACATACCCGTATTATTCGAGACAACCCCAACCCTTATTTAGAGGCTAGACAGATGCAACAAATATGTCCCGCAGATGTTCGTTTCTAAAGTAGAGGGACGCAGTATTTTGTCCTCACTGCAAGTATTATTAATCCATAAAAATAATATTCTTGTTCAAAAAGGATACCGTAGTAGACCAAACCAAATGTTGGTTGATAAGGTTTATGCTTAAAATGCTTCATGGTTAGAATACTTGTCTGGTTCACATTCCACACGTTCGTTTATTGTATTCTTTTTCTGCCCGATTTAGGGTGCCAAATATGTTTCTCAATTTCCAATGGAATCATTTACAATTGAATATTGTTTGTTAGTTCATAAAGATTAGCATACTTCATGTTTTAAAAAATTGCATCATCTAAATATATAAAAGGAAACCGTGACTGACTGACTGATCTATCAACGCACAGCTTTAACCACTGGACGGACTGGGATGAAATTTGCCACACAGATAGTTATTATGACGTAGTCATCCGCTAAGAATAGATTTTTGAAAATTCAATCCCTAAAAGGGTGTAACGGGAGTTCAAAATTTGCATATAGAAATCATATAAGATAGAGATGTATCAATTCGAAAATGCGCAGGATTACTCCAGTCAACAAATAAATAAACACGTTTTCATGCTTTTTCAAAAACAACCCCTTCAAAAAGTGAAATGAGGCAAATAGTCTAAAAATCAACACGCGTGTCATTTTCAAGGTTTGTCAGGACGTTGATCGCGTGAATGTTATCAATTTTGAAATTTATCAGGGGGAGGCCTACGTCGAGAAAGGAGTGATTATGCCAAATAATGGGAATGGTTCCGTGTTTCGTCTCAATCGCGTGCGAAGCCGCGGGTAACGGCTAGTCATAACATAAAAAACAAGTTGGTACTAAATTCAAGAACGTAAAGAACGAAAGGGAGGCACAAGTTCTCACTTATTAAACTATCTATAGATAATGTGAGAGCCGATTTGGGAGAGGCACATGTCCCCATACCTAAATTACCTAAATTCACTAGTACATTAAATTATACTGATTATGTATTTATTTTCAATTACTATTCGTCACGCTTTATTTGGATGAACAACGTGTGTAAACAATTTTTATTGAAAGTTTCTTGAAAAACAATTGCATGTCTATGATTAATTCATTAAAAAAATTATAATGTCCAAGTGATAATGTAAAAATAATAATTTCGGTAATTATTCATCATGCGATTTTTCAAGGTATCGCCGGTAAAAAGCATTTTTGCTCTTATTCATTAAACTTGAAAAAAATGTTTAAAAATAAATTATTTCCGGAATAAAAAACATGATGCCAACTATTCCCAGCATTCTCCATCTCCTCGCCTAAAAAAAAAGGTTACAGCTCTCTGGCGCTATTTTTATACTAAATTTGGATATGGAAAACGGGAAAAATGTAGACAGCAGTCATATCTATATATTAGACTAGCGGTCCCGCCCGGTTTCACCCGGGTGCAAAAGAACGAATGGGGGAGGGACATGAGTACGCAAGTTCATCTTAGTTTACCGAGATGAATGATGTGTCCAAATTTCATGATGATCGGAGTTACCGTTCAAAAGTTTTTGTCGGACGGATAAATTTGGAGTTACATTTTGCAACATTTTTCATTGATGCTCCGCTCCTATTAGTCGTAGCGTGATATTATATAGCCTATAGCCTTCCTCGATAAATGGGCTATCCAACAAAAAAAAAATGTTTTTCAATTCGAACCAGTAGTTCCTGAGATTAGCGCGTTCAATCAAACAAACAAACAAACTCTTCAGCTTTATATGTTAGTATAGATTTGTTTTGCGCAGGTCGTGCAGGTTTATGCTTGACAAGTATGTACGGTCTTTTAAAAACGAAAAAAAATGTAAATGAGATGGAAATACAGTATTACTTTTAAAACTGAAAAAAAACACAAAACATACAGCAAAGTTTATAACATGTTTAAATATTAATCCTTTAAAATCCTTTCATTTAAATATAGGATAGATATTGTAAATTATAGACGCTCAAAAACACTTTTGAATAAAGGCGAATTTATTGAGCATATAATAACAATGGAGATGTATAATAAATTTAAAAGTAAATAATACACTTTAAAATACTTGGTTATAAGCCCAGAATCTTTCAAAAGATTGTAAAATTTAAAAAAAAAAGTAAATAAAATAAATAAATATCCTTATTTACATTTTTTCAAAAGAAATTCTGAAAAGAATGAACAACCGTCAACCACGATAAACCAAGATAAATGTTATTTTTAGGTAAAGTTAAAACTTTCCTTCTACCGTTTCGTATCTTCAGGCGTTTAAAATAATGTGAACCTACAATTATTTGGTTGTTGAGAAATATTGGGAGAGCCTGTCTGCTCGTATTTCGGTCATGTGCAGAAGGATTTATAACTAAAGGCCATTTTACAGCACTAAAAGTAATATTCTAAATTAGAGGTTTTTTTTTTAATTTTTCCCTCATTATAATTATAATTATTTTTCTATATATTAATGTTTTCATATTTAAATATTGTCAGAGTTATAGACCCCTTGATCTGGCATCTTGAACAAACAAGCTGTAATATTGTTGTTTTTTATACTACATGACAATAAAAACTTTTTACTTTTACTAATACTCTAGAATTTAAAACGCTGAAAATAAAATCAATATATATAAATAAAATCGTAACTTTATAACATTTTAAGGAAATTTCAACCTCGATGTATACTGATACAGTGAATGAATTAGGGGTTATAGCTTATTAGCCCGTTATGCACGTCATCCTTAAAAAAATTTTTGTGCTCCCCCTTGTCCTGGATCTAGCCCTCCAATAGTCTGGATCTTATCATGAACTCCAGAAGATTGGTGACTAGATTATCCTTAGGAATTGCACCGCTCTCATCAATGTATCCAAAGATGGTCCTCCAGTAGTTTGGATCTTCTCGTGAACTCCAGAAGATTGGTGACTAGATTGTCCTGAGGAATTACTCCGCTCTCATCAATGTATTCAAAGATGGTTCTCTTGTAGGCTAGGGCCTCGCATTCGAACAGTAAATGGTTGGCTATTTCATCCTCCATTTCGCAATATCTACACTGTGTCGATTCCTGACGTATCCCCATCGTATGTAGTTGCTTCCTCAGGCATGCATGACCCAACCACTTTTCTGAGTTTAGGTCTCCTGAGTGATCAAGTTCTCTATAAGCCTGTTTGAAGAGCTCACAAGCATGTAAATTTCCTGGATTCGAGCTCCTACTGACACAATAGATACTGCAACGATTCTTTAATTAAGCTTCGTGAACTCTTAGGGGCTCGAGACTTCTATTCGAAGGATCTGTAAACGCTTTTGATTTTTTTCTAAAATTTTATAGTTCAATAATTACAAAATTATAATCAAAGTCAACAATTCTTCTGAACACTTCTGTTTTATTGGTACTTTTTTTAAGCTATTGCATAGCTTCTATCGCGGTCTTTGAGCGCGGCGACCGAATCAAGAAATTCCGTAACGAAAAAACCTAACACCTCCCACTCCGACCGGCACAGCGTGCGGCGTTGACAGCCGTACATCGTCTAACGTCGTTTCAGTTCGGCAGACTTCGGCACGGTGTTTGTGTGCTCATAACTGCATAACTGCTCATAACTGATTCTATCTTTACTTGTGTATAAATGAATTTATATATGTCTGAGCAGGTATATTAGCCGAAGCGCCAGGTCCTTGATTCGCGCCGTTGTCCATGTCAAAACAATTTATTTACCCTTTGAACGTTCACGAAATAGTAGATATAGGTTTGATGATGAATCCTGAGTCTCGAAGCTCAAACGTGCCCGCTCTCACACTTCACCAAAACTAGAATGCCATATCTCATCGATTTCAACCCCGACGTCATCTCGGTTTTTAACAGGTATCTCCTTGATAACCAATCAGAGACTTCGAGACCCAGGCTACATTCGCAGAGGAGACCTCTGCTCAAACCCAAGCTATTATCTTAGGTAAAGATTATCTTATCTCCGGGTCATAAAACCAACGATAATTTGGGAATACCGTGCTTACTAAATTAGGGTACGAATTACAGGTCATAAAGACAGCCATTAAGGAAAATACAAATTGTCCGGTCATAAAATCAAATGATAATTTATTAAATCGAATTGATATTTAGAAATTTACAGGAATCGGATTATGTATTAGAAACATTTAGATGTGCGTCTTTCCATCTCCGACACGGCCATCCTGACGATCACACGTCCTCGGGTGACTCTAAAAAAAAACGTTTTGTGTTACACAAATCTTTTAGTGATACAAAGATAGACTATGGTTTCAACGTGTCTGGAAGTCTGTCGTCCGGAAGCCAAACTTTACAATGGAGATATTATGCTCTTCATAATTTCCACCGGTTGTTGTTTCGTTATTGCTCAGCTAGTCGTACGTCTTTTGATCGACCATTCATTAGACTTCCACACCGAATAGGGTTCTCCGCGACATGACGATGCAACATCACGTTATGACGAATGTGCATGGGCACGTCAGTGTACTAACGTACACACAGAGACTCCTATAGGTTCTACAACACCAGCACATTATTACGCCCTGATCAAACCTTCCCCTGGTCTGCACGGAAATGTCTGACATGTGTAGCCTTGCCGCATCGCCAATTGCTCCTCACGCCCTGATCAAACCACCCCCGGTCTGCACGGATTTGCATGACGAAGCGACATCGGTGCTTGGCTGGTGATCTGCGACCGACCATTCTGTGTCAATATCTGAAACGTCTAACTCGCTGGGAATATGATTTTCTGGCATTTTTTTTAGACTCTCGTGACTGTACTTGTATGTTCTTTTATTGCTCAGCGACTTTAATGTGTATCTGTCACCGTCTAGAATCTCCGTTATAACGAATGGACCTCTGAATTTAGGATCGAGCTTTGTTTGATTTCTCTCCTCGTTCCTAATTAGTACATGGTCGCCTACATTATGTCTGACTACTTTTGCTTTATTTTTATCGAATCTGGACTTGTCATATTTGGCATTTATTTCCATATTCTGTACCGCCTGTTTCCTTATATCCGAGATTTCTATTTCTTTATTATTATCATCTGTTAACAACCCAAACGGTCTAGCAACTTTACCTATCAACAGTTCTACTGGGCTGAATTTTGTGACACGGTTGGCGGTACAATTAATCGCTAATTGTACTTCAGCAATGGCTTCTTGCCACGAACGCCCACTCGTCTCGACCGCGGTGAACATATTTTTTAGTGTGCCCATCACGCGTTCTACTTGACCGTTTGCTCTACTAGCGCCTGTGGCGATTAGATGCAATTCTACATTTTGCGAAGCACAGAAATCTTGGAATTCTTTGCTTGTAAAACATCTGCCTTGGTCAGCTATCACGCGTGAAGGTACACCGAATAATGATATCGCGAATTTTAAAGCTTTAATGTTATTAGAGGCGTCTATTTTGCGGGTATGATGTAATAGTACATATTTTGTAAATGCGTCAATTAGAACAATTACGTATTCCTTCGCATCATTTTTACCGCTTAACTTGCCTGTTATATCAAGATGTATGGTGTGCCATGGTATGCTAATTTTGGGTATGGGATGTAGTTCGGCCTGAACTTTACCTGAGCTTGACTTAGAAAGTTTACAAGTAATACAGTTATCGACAAACTTACGCACGTATTTAGCCATGCCTTCGAACCAATAATACTCGTAAACTTTGTCAAGTGTCTTATCCCAGCCCAAGTGCATAATCGACTCATGGACATGATTTATTACTGACCACCTAAATGCCCGAGGTACAATGGGTAGACTCTGCGTTTTACCGTTCCTTTGTATTTTCCTATATAGTGTACCCGATCGCAACTCGTAAGTTTTATAGTCTTCGGCCAGATCGTTATTTTGTAATTTTGATGAAATTTCTGAAAGCTCACGGTCGCGTTGTTGCTCAGCGATGAGCCAGTCGTCGGATATTTCCGCAAGATCGACACGTTTCTCTTGGGTTTTATTTAACAGTTCTTTGGATTTCGTCGGGATCATATTTCGCGAAAAGAAATCTACGTGTTCCATGCGTTTTCCTTCTCTGTATACTATATCAAAATTAAAAGTCTGTAGGAAAGCCCACCATCTGTGGACTCTAGGAGTTAGATCAATCTTGTTACGAGAGGCTTTCAAAGAATTACAATCAGTTATCACGGTAAAATTGCGTCCTTGCAGATAATGACGGAAATGTCTTATTGAATTAACGACCGCTAATGTTTCCAATTCGTATGAATGATATTTGGACTCCGCTGGGCTAGTTCGTTTACTGTAATACTCAACAACTCGAGTTTTTCCGTTTACTTTCTGTATTAAAATTGCACCGTAACCTTCAGAGCTGGCATCCGTATGTAATTCTATGGGAAAATTTGGGTCAAATATCATTAATACAGGCTCGTTTGTTAGAACAGAAATGACTCTTTGGCGAATATTTTCATGTTCCGCTGTCCATTCAATATTCTTTTTACCTGGGAGTAGTCTATGTAGGGGTTTCATTATCTGGGAAAATCTGGGAATAAACTGACGGAAATATGAGGCGAGGCCTATGAATTGTCTTAGTTGCGTGACGGTTCGCGGTGCAGGCAAAACAGTTAAGGCTTCGGTTTTGCGACGATTGGGTCGAACTTCACCAGCCTTGATTTCATATCCGAGGTACTGCACCGACGTTTTAAGAAACGCACATTTTGCAAAATTGAACGAAAACCCGGCTCTTATTAGGGTGTTTATTACTGTTCGAGTTCTTTTTAGCCCTTCATCTATCGTACTAGCAACTATCATAATATCATCCATATAGACAACGACATATGAGTATGCAAGTTCACCCAATGCGTTCATAACAGCCCGTTGAAAAACAGATGGTGCGTTTTTCAGTCCGAACGGCATGGTCAGGTACTCGAATTGGCCATCAGGTGTGACAAATGCAGTGCGTTCAATAGAATTCGGATGAACGGGGATTTGATGAAAACCGCTTGCCATATCAAGACATGTAAAATATACAGCGCCACTGAGTCTAGCTATTTGATCGGAAATGAGGGGTAACGGGTACCTGTCAGGTACGGTATTATTGTTCAACTCACGATAATCTACACACAAACGGTCGGAACCATCTTTCTTTTTGACGAGCAATATCGGGCTTGCAAAGGGAGAGCAACTAGGCCGAATGACGCTGGCATTTAGCAACTCATCTATTCTATCTCTAACTACCTGCCTCTCATCGGAACTAAGACGATAAGGTCGCCTCTGAACGGTAACATTGGGATCAACTAAACGAATTTCAAGCTCTCCGGTAGTAACACGAGTGAGTGGAAAACCGTTTATAAACGAATTTACGAATTCTTTTAACGCGGAAATCAGTTGTGTTTTGTTGTTGCCAACCAAATCAGTATCGACATTGTTCAGATCGATCTGGTCATGTGATTTGCTACAAACATTTACTGCTTTAGTTTTGGAAATGTCAAAACTGTTTGACGTCATGCTAACCTCGAGCCCTTGGCTAAGAATTTCACGACCAATCATTATGTCGTTTTTCAAATAATTTTCCGGCACGACATGAAATAAAATCTCTAATGTATGATCGCTTATGGTAACTACAGACATTATTTGTAAGGTGCAATTTACAGCTATGTTTCCTATACCCTTTAAAATTATTAGATCATAAATTCTCTTTCCCGACAGCTTCGCCGCGATGGCTTCCTTAATTAACGAGCATTCCGCTCCCGAATCAAAACAAAATGGAAACGACTCACCAAGATGTGTTAAAACCCCTGAAGGTGCCGCGACGGAACATAAATCCACACGTCGCTCGTTGCTGACACCACCCCTGGTGTTCATTGAACCGCTGCCTCCGGAAGACGGACACTTCGATGCAATGTGTCCGCTTGCAAAACACTTGAAGCAGACAATGGACTTCTGTATCGAATTTGGTTTGCCTACTGCTTGGCTCGTTGGTTCGTTCTTCGCTCCGCTCGTCCTTGTACGACAATCAACCTGTTTGTGACCCAGTTTCCCACACAAATGACACTTCACCGTTGACGGCTTGAATCGCTTAAAATCCTGTGTCACCCGATCATCTGGAGTTGTGATTGGCCTCTTTTTGGAGTACGAAAAAGCTTTAAGTTCGTTTTGCAGCTTCGTTTGTGTTTTGATCTCTGTCGTAAACGCTAATCGTTGCAGACTGTGGTCAAACTGCGAGACATGTGCGAGAACAATCGACACAGCAGCTTCTTCGATACTTAAGGTCTTCCATCTTGACATAAGAGACGTTAATAGCCGGCTAGCGTAGACTGCCAAGCATTCTCCTTCCTTTGGTCTACTCTTTTGCAAGTTCATTAGAGTTGCGGTAGGTGTTTCTGCGACTCCAAAACGCGCCAGGAAAAGATCTTTAAACTGAGGCCATGTGATACCGGCGAAACATACCTGGGACAGCCATTCAGATGCTTCTCCGCGAAAAGCTTTACCGAGTGCGATAATGAGCGCACTGCCTTCTAAAGTGTTTTCTGATAAGCACAGGTCCGCTGTCGAACACCAAGACATTGGATCTGCACTCGCACTGTCCGAGTCAAACCGTGGTAGTGACAATTTATTATTGGCCGAATGCGATGGTCTCATAGTTTTTATGATTTCCATCAAGGTACGATTTTGTTCTTCTAGACGAAGGCACCACAGTTCTTGAGACGACGATTCTGATCCCACTTCTGATGTCGGAGCAGGTATATTAGCCGAAGCGCCAGGTCCTTGATTCGCGCCGTTGTCCATGTCAAAACAATTTATTTACCCTTTGAACGTTCACGAAATAGTAGATATAGGTTTGATGATGAATCCTGAGTCTCGAAGCTCAAACGTGCCCGCTCTCACACTTCACCAAAACTAGAATGCCATATCTCATCGATTTCAACCCCGACGTCATCTCGGTTTTTAACAGGTATCTCCTTGATAACCAATCAGAGACTTCGAGACCCAGGCTACATTCGCAGAGGAGACCTCTGCTCAAACCCAAGCTATTATCTTAGGTAAAGATTATCTTATCTCCGGGTCATAAAACCAACGATAATTTGGGAATACCGTGCTTACTAAATTAGGGTACGAATTACAGGTCATAAAGACAGCCATTAAGGAAAATACAAATTGTCCGGTCATAAAATCAAATGATAATTTATTAAATCGAATTGATATTTAGAAATTTACAGGAATCGGATTATGTATTAGAAACATTTAGATGTGCGTCTTTCCATCTCCGACATATATAATACTGCTATAAAAATAACCTTAATTATTTAGGTTATGTGCAGAGAAAGTATATATGATATTATATCTATATAAATGTACATCGCGCGAAATTCTATGATCAAACTCAAATTTTTTGAATGAATAATTGTTTTGGTGTGTAATTACACTATTTATACCTTATTATTTATACCTAGCTATTTTCGTTTTATAGAGAAGAAAAACTTAAAGACCTAAAAAGAATATGCAATAGCTTTACCGCGGCAGTCCCCGAGTGCCACACGTATTTTTTTTTAAAACAATAATAATACAAAATCAAAACAATATATTCGAAGCTTACATCAAAATAAGTTCGAATGCTCTGTTTTATTTCTATTCTAAATTTTACTTAAATCATATTTTTGTCGCTTTTTTGGTAAAGATTTCAAGCAGCGAAAGTTTATTTCTATATGTTGACATTGTCAAACATTTTTTTTATTTACCAGACTTGTTAGATCTTTCTCGCATTGTGTCGCTTGTACAATGGCCTTAATTTCGAATCGCATTTGACGCAATTCTTGGAACTCACACCGACATAATATACACTCTACAATCATTTAAATACAGTAAAATATATTTTATTCAAAACGTGCACTCAAAGAAAGAAAAACCCGTTTCAATATATTTATGTTACTGTGTAGTGTATATGCCGACATGGATAGATCGATCTGATTGGTCGAGACCTTTAAATGTGTCCTTTAAAGAGAGGTGAACGTGTCCGTCTGTTTAAAAAGAGACTTAGTTTACTGTACACCCATCCCCCGATTTACACGGTACTTGTTTTACACGTTTTCGCTTTTACACGGTTTTCCAAATAAGTTTTTTTTTTTTGTTTTTATCGCACTCTACTAAATGCTACTGTGATTGAACACGTGCGCTGTGTACACATCTCACGGGGAATCCCGAGCTTATGTGCTGACTTGCTGCACACGCACACTATGTCTGTATTTCTTCGCATAAAATTAAAGTTTTATCTACGGAAAATTGTATTTGAGTGAAAGTTTCACAGTTTCAGAAAGATTTAATTTTCCATATTCGTAAATTACAAGTGAGTGCATAATTTAGATTATTATAAATTAACGGCTGTGATTAAAGTAAAATTCAGAGGGAAAAAATGCGGGAAATTTTGGAGGGAAATGATGGCAATTTACCGAATAGGTTTAATTAAAATAAAGTTTGCGAAAGTGAGTCTGACAAATCTGATGAAGAGGAATTAGTACCAGTAACATTCACTGCTAAAGTCATCCGCGAAGGACTCGCATTGGGAAGAAAGCTGGGTAATCATTTTATACAAAATGACACAAACGTTGAAAGGGCTTTACGATTCCAACGTGACATAAATCGCTGCTTGGCTCAATATGAAGAAGTTTACAAAGATCTTACAAAAAATTCGAAGCAATTGTTAATAACCGATTTTATTACCATCTCTCATAATGTAAATATTTCTGCTTCAAACATCGAATCGGCACAAATAACTTCGAGTGATTAAAGTGAATTCGAACCTTCGATTCCGAAAAAAAGAATGAGAGTAATTTCTGGCAGTGATGAAGGATAATAAAACACCTTTGGTTTTATTTTTTGTTCTTCTGTTTAATGTATTGTAATTAAATAAAAAAACAGTGTTTCCGTAATATATTACATATTTTAACCTGTCAATGCATTATATTTTTATTTCTGTGTACACCTAAAAATATTGAAAAAAATCACAACTGTTAAATAGCAAAATTATGCATTTTCTGCAAGCTTTTCGATTTACACGGTTTTGACTTGAAAATTTTTAATTTTCGATTTACACGTTTTTCTCAGGAACGTATCTACCGTGTAAATCGAGAGATAGATGTATATGTTTCAGTGTCTGCATGTACGTATAGTAAATTTTAGATACCCACCTAGAAATGAGCTGGTTGCTCGGGGTCTTTAAGGGGTTACACTATACCCAGGCGTGTCAAAAAAATAAGCTTTTTGAAATGAAAACTTCTTTAGCGGCGTTGTACACTTTTTTTGTAATGGGTAAAAAATGTTAAACTCGCGTCAGGGACACGTGACCTGATCGAAAATTCGTAAGACGAAAACTTTTATTTATGCAACGTTAGACATCTAGCGTTGAAATATCGTACATAAAAATGCAATCTATAATACAAATCATTTTGATCGAAAATTCGTAAGATGTTAATATTCAAGTTTTCACTTCTGCCGGCACTCCCGGAGTGCAACCCGTCTTTTTTTGTGAATTTTTTTTACGAGTTCTAGGTGGCGTCGTGGTAGTATAAAAAACAGAGAACATTTGTTTTAGGTGAAAAACGGTGTACATTGTAACAGTCCTGGTGTACCATCAGGAACAAAAAAGATTTTTTTTCTTTTTTTACAATCGTTTTTTAATAGAAGTACCGAGGATTTTAAATTTTGTTTGAAAGTTCACAAACTTGTATGAGTTAGAAATTTTTTTTTCCTTTTTTAGCAAAAACTCGAGCTTAAATTGTTAACTGCAAACGTCATAATTTTTCAATCATAAAATTCGTGTGTACTTCCATGGAAAATATATCTAAGAAGTCGTTTAAATTTCAAGTCAATCGGACAAAAAATGAGCGAGATACGATGTACATACCAATTTGAAAAACATAGTTTCGAGAAAAATGCGTTTAAAGTTTGAAAACGTATTTCTTATATGAAATTTTCAAAATTTTTGAGAACTTTAATACATATAATGCGTAAAAAAGCCCAAAATTTTTTTTTTGATCCGCCACCTAGAACTCGTAAAAAACATTTACAAAAAAAGCTTATTTTTTTGACGCGCCTGGGTAGTGTAACCCCTTAAATGTGTCCGTTAAAAAGAGGTAACCGTGTGCGTCTGTTAATTAAATAGAGATATTACAGTTTACTGTACATATTTCGTTGGTTGCATGTACGTATAGTAAATTTTAGATAAATGAGCTGGTTGCTTGGGGCCTTTAAATGTGTCCGTTCAAGAGAGGTAACCGTGCGCGTCTGTTTAAAGAGAGACTTTACAGTTTACTGTACTTGTTCGGTGTCTGCATGTACGTATAGTAAATTTTATATAAATCTACCTGGAAATGATGACCGGTGGATCTACCTGGTTTAGTTGCGTTCTGTATGCACTCAGCATGTTGTTGACCCCACCTTACTTTACTCCGTGGTGTCATGTGGTCTTCTTATGTGTTCAGAAGCACGTACGTGCGTCTGTTCTTGTCTGTACAGAAACATCGCACATGCATTGGTGCGCTTTTCAGATGCTCAGTAATTAAATAAAAACATTTAATAAAAAAAAAAAAAACATTTTGCACACTACAGAAGTAAAATTGGTATACGTAATTGCAAAAAAAAAAATGACACCAATCGCCGGGATCGAATCTGCGACCTTTAGGTTACGAGGCAAGTAATCTACCTCGCCGCTAACTTGGCTTTAATGCTCTACAACCGATATACGTGCGTTGGCAATGGCACACGTTCGTTACATTTTCAATCTTAAAAATTACGGTGCACTGAGCCCGCTGCACACGAGACTAGAAACGCTGCTAGAAACACTGTTTGGAGTTCTGCTGGCCGGTAGGCTGGGTACGAAGCTGGAAGTGACGTCACTGCAGGCTCGCCTGCTAGCTCACAAGATAGATTTTAAAATTAGAACAGTGGATATTTTCCTTGCTAGGTCCGCTATTAGGTATGAACACTAACCAATCAGGAAGCAGTATCTTGTCATGTAGGCGCCCACAAACAAACATGGCGTCATTCTGCTCAGAGTCAGACAACAGACACGTTTTGATCTGTGTTTATATTTGAACTGTCACTGCGCGCGGATTTATTCACAAAACTAGCTTGAAAAGACGCCTCGCGTGAAGCGAGCACATAAAAATTATCTAGCAAGGAATCTAGCATCGTTTCTAGCCTCGTGTGCAGAGGCCTTTATACTGAAAATTTAGATAAGAACGTATAGCATTTAGGTACTTTTCTTTTTATCATTTTTTTACCGTCCTGTAGTCGGAAGCACTGCAACCTCTTGAGCTTATCATTTGTATGTTGATGTTTGACAATTTTTTGAGATTTTACACAGCTCCTTTCTCGCCTCAGCGAGTTCTCTACAATTTATTTTAATATCAAAATCCGAGGAGAACAATTGTTAATTTCGTCTGACAGTAACAATAACTATGTAAACATCGTAACAATCAAATAAGATTGATGCAAATATGTCCTTAGCGTACAAATGCAAGACTTACACCCAGTTGGGTCAATTCAGATCGACGACCTATAAGAAGAAAGGCAGACAGAGAAAGAGAGAGACTAGTTCTTGTAGCAACTCACCTGGCAACACAAGACGTGCTGGCGTGAGTTGAACCGACATTCTATTGCACTACATAAATATGGTGCAACAATCCTGTCTTGAAATGCACAATCATCCACCGGGTAAAATTGTTATTTATTATGACCGCCGCCACAGTACAATGTGACACAAAAGTCACGTATGCATAAGGGCTACATGGACATATATTTACGCAAGAGCTGAACAGACTGCAGCCCAGATCGCCAGAATGGGATCGTCCTACTTTTTGATTTATCGACATCACAAACAGATTGTGAAATAATTTTTATAATAAAAATTTCCAAACATATACCTAGTTCGACCGTACAGAGACTGGTTAGGCTGTTAATCGGCGAACAACATACCACTCGAGGAGTCACTGTCAACCGCTCGAGCAGGTACTGTCAACTTCTCGAGCTGCTCGGTCAAATCTTGTTACAATATGGATTTTGTGGAAGAAGCCCTGCTGTTTATATTTTTGTTGAGGTTCAGATGTTGAAAATAAAGAAAATTCTGGGTTCATTACTTAAATGAGATCTTTGACACTGAAAAAACAATTGCCTCCCTGTTCTGTATCACGATAAACCATGCTCACGAGCAGTCTCGGCTATAACGAAATTTCCGTGCGGATAACTGCTCGGGCGGTCATATGTATGTCAGTGGAATAATTTTAATGGTTCGTTATGCAGCCGATATTTGAAGCAGTCAGTTTGATACATTTAAAAATACAACCAATGCAAACCCTTTATTTATATACGTATAAGTGATGTGTCGGATATCCGTATCCGTTAGTTTTTGGCGGATCTTTTACGGATCTTTTACATTATTAATTTTCAATTCATAGATGAAATTTTATATATATAGGTGATCAGGTAATAACGAAAAACCTGTTAAATTCCATTCAGATTATTTTTTATTTTTTTAAATAGTATTTGGCACCTTTATATTGCAAACATTTATCGTAGTGAGTACCATACTAATAGTACATAACTCAAAAGTACTAAATCAACTATCTTTATAATGAGATATTGCACATCGATCTTTGGAAAGAGACAATCTGTTATGAGAGTTAACTCTTAAAGAGGTCAATAACTTTTTTCCATAACAGATAGTCTCTTTCCTAAGGTCGCTGTGCAATATTTACCGCCGCGTACTCTAAGAAAGTTAAGATCCGTATCCGCGGATCTTGAAACCAAAAATCTGTATTCAGATCCGTATCCGCGGATATACATTTTTAACGATCCGGCACATCACTAATACGTATGGCAGCCTTATCTATGAATGTTCGGAGATTTTAGAGATTAATCAACTATCAATTTTTAGACAAAATTTATCAGATTCCGTACCAATCCGAATGTGGCCGAAAACTAAAATCAATTTCACGAAGATTGTTTCAATGGTTCAATGGAACTAAAATGTGTAACTGACTTCTGTGCCACTCATAATATAGAAAGAACTTGTTTAACCAAAGGCAGTACTGATTTATTGGTACAATTATCAACTAAAAAGTTGTCCGGATTTCGATCAAATATCATAGTATGTCAATGCACAACTACTTTTACTATGACCTTATCGAGTAAAAAATTGTTACTATTATATATTATATATTCATGCGGGTTTGACACAAATTAGCTAAGGAAAAGTACAAATGGCTACAATACAGCATTTTTCCTACCTTATAGCCATGACTGTCCTTGACCTTTAGTGACCTTTGTTTACTATGCTCTTGGCGAGGGCCCGATCTAGGGGGAGGCAAACCGGGCAATTGCCCGGGGCGGCAAAATTGAGGGCGGCGCGGCGTCGGCAGCGAAAATTTGAAAGATGGTTAAACAAAAAAAAACCACACCCTACACAAAAGTTGTATTGACATCACTGAAATTTCACATCATATTTTAGTAGATTACAAAAATAAAATGTGGTCATACTGCGTCCTTCAAGCTGTGCTAAAATTACACCATCTATGGAAAAAAGCATGGGTAAAAGGCGACAAATATTATTTTGCCCAGAACGGCGAAATAGCTGGATCGGGCTCTGCTCTTGGCTTACATAAAATAGTTCCAAAGGCAGAATGGACAATAATTAAAAATTCAACAAACGATTGCTTTTATATACCTACGCCTGTAAACTGATTGACAGGTCCATTTTTACATAATAAGTACTTTACAATATTCTTTAGGGTTCCGTACTTCAAAAAGAAAAAGGAAACCTTATAGGATCACTTTGTTGTCCGTCTGTCTGTCAAGACTCTTGGAAATTAAAATTCCTGTTGACCTAGAATTGTGGAATTTGGCAAGAAGCAATGTCTTATAGCACAAGTAAAGGGAAAAATTAGAAAACCGTAAATTTGTAGTTACATTACAAAAAAAATAATGTTTTTAAACCGCAACAACATGCTACGCACGTACACAGTACCAGTTCTAATGCAAAACAAGCGTCCGCTACCGGTGCGTTTATACTGCACAATATGAGAACTCTCGCATTATACAACACGGTACGACATTTAGGCAATCAGATATAGCCACGATGTACAGTACAGTTCAGTAATCTATCTGATCTCATTGCAATTACACGCTTAGTTTGCAAACTTGTCGCGATATTTGTCGATGCATGGGGACAACAGTTTTCTAAAGGCTAAACGAAACCCTCGGTGCGCGAATCCGACTCGCACTTGGCCTTTTTTTTCCTTTTTATAAAGTAATGAATCGATGTTTACATGAACAAACAATGTGGTTAATGTGGTGAAGTTATAAAAAGTCCTTCAATTAACTCTTAAACAGTTTTTTGTATCAAACAGTGTGTATTTTATCGACCTAATTTTTTGCTATAAATAATTTATAATTTTCACTATAATTTCGGGGACATTTTACGAAGTTACGCAATTTGCATGTATGCATAATTAGCTATTGTTTACACAAATAATGAATATTTCTACATGCATTTGAGTTTACGCAATCAGTTCAATGATTATGCGCAACACTGAACAATTATTTTAACAAAATCAAAAAGTAAACAATTTTTATAAGTGGCGACAATCGAACAAGGAAATTTATTTTTGACAGTGAAAAACGATTAAGTCAATTTTTAGGTCTAGCATCCATTCTCGATCACATCCAGAACGATACGTGCTTTTTCATTGGATCATAACTCAGTTTCAACAATGAAAGAAGATTAAAATCAATGCAAAAGTTTATCGTAAATTGTCGGTCATATTCGGTTCGGTACGTAATAGTGATGTCGATTATCGTTACTTTTATGTATTCGTTACTACTATAGGTACTTGGATAATAAGTAATCATTTCAACTACTGGTTACTTTGATTACTTAAGTTACATACATAAAATGTAGTACGTAGTGTCTGAACCAACAAATAATTAATTATTGAGTATAAAAACGTACTGAATAAAATAAATATCGACACACGACGATTACTGACCGCGAAATATCAACATATCAACAATACAATAATACACAATTAATTTTGCTAAGGGCTATTGATATCGGCGGCATATTTCTATTATACGTATCAGCGGCTCCTTCGTAGTGCTCCGAAATCTTAAGGTTCGCAGGAACTCAATGAATATCCTTATACTTGCATAATAAAATAATCAATAATCAATAGTAATCAATAATCAATAGTAATCATTCAAGTAAAAGTAACGATTTACTTTTCAAATCGGTAATCGTTACTTCGGGTATTCTAGAGTAACGAGTAGTTTCGTATCGTATCGTTACTTTGTCGACATCTCTAGTACGTATAATCTGGTGTATTTTTTTACCCACGACGGAACGGAGGCATGTATATGCGTTTAGGGTGAGAGATTGTGTGTTTGTTTGTTTGTGCACTCGATCAATGTCGCCATTTATCTGGAAAACGGTTTGATCAATTCAGATGCGGTTTTCTGTAAAGGGTTTGTAATTCATCTGAGATGGTTCTTAGATAGATATTATTACGATGTTACGCCCTAGGGGGCGTTGCACTGCACAAAAACCGTAACAAACGTGCTACGCACGAACAGATCTAACAAGCGTTCGGAACTACTGCTTTTTACAGTATTACGTACATTTAAAATACCATAACAAAAGTGCTACGCACAAACAGATCTAACAAGCGTTCGTTAGTAGTGGTTTTTACAGCAATACACATAGATAATTATTAAAAACACAATTATGAGCACTCTCGCACATAACGCGATTCGACAATTAGGGTATTAGATATGGTTACACTGTGTACGCTAGTTAGGCAAGACGATCAAAACACACTTTTACAAAATCTCTAAAAAGTTTAAAATAAAATAAAATTAAAAATTTTAAAAACCCACGACGAAAGTATAAAAAGTAAATGTTATAACAGAAAAAGAATTAAATAAAATTCAAAAATCCCCCGACTAAGAAAATCCGTCGCGGGGCTGCCATTCGCTGCCCTGAATTAAGAATAGAAGAATATAAATTGCAATATTTTAGTTCATTTCAATGCAGCCAAATGGCAGCCCCCGACGGATTTTCTTAGTCGGGGGATTTTTGAATTTTATTTAATTCTTTTTCTATTATAACATTTACTTTTTATACTTTCGTCGTGGGTTTTTAAAATTTTTAATTTTATTTTGATTGAGCGCAGTTCGAACAGGGAACGAGCAATGCTTGAGCTCTAGCGGTGTATTTATTTTGAACTGGTACCAAACCGAAATGAATCAGAACCATTCGCAACGTCGCCTCTTATAGAATTTATCTACTCGTCCGCAGTAAATATTGCTTTGTCAGATTATCGATACCAGTGTACTTGGCACGTTAAATTGTTTTAAAAAAATTGTATAAAAACAGTTTTATCGCACAAAAAAGTAAAAACAAGCACTTGAAATTACAAGTAAAACAACAAATTTTGTAAGTTTTAATGCAGAGATACGAGAAAGTTGCAAAATTGTTGTTTACATTAGGATTTCCAATTCAACTGATTTTCGCTTGATCTGATTTTTTAAAAGACCAAGATATAAAAACTGATACATAAAACTAAATGATGTAAACACAAGGCGTCAATAACCTATTAAAATATAAACGTTGCATTTGAATTCTAAATTGTGACGTATATAGTAGGGTGTTTTTCATTTTTTTTAGGTTGTGAAAATTACTCTAATAATTTAGAGTGATGATGATCCTGTTTAAATTTTGGAAGATTAAAGGATGAAACCTGGTGACATAGGATCAATGAACTAAGCAAATACTTAGTTTTTTATTGTATTTTATTGTCTGACGTTTCGGCAAACTCTATGCTATCTTCGGAGAATCAATGCTGTCTGTTTTTTCAGTATTTTTTTTAGGCCCACTAAATTCGATTCAGCATCATTTTTTCTATCAGAATAACCTCAGTCGTAAGTCGTACGTAAACAATATGTCACAGATTTCTCGGTTTTTCTAAAAACGGAAAAAGTAAGAAGGGACCCTTCTTTCGAAGTTGGAAAATTCTTGACAAAAAAGTTGGCTTCGTTTCGCTTGATATTTTGCATACTTATAGAAAAAGTCGTTCTGAATCGATTCCGACAATCCGCAACCATGTATATCTTGTAGTTTCGGAGCCAATTTTAACTGTTTAAATTTTTATTCACTTTAAACCGTCATAGCGTCTAAACTAAACGAAATACGACTTTGCGCTTAGGCCTAATCGGTTCAGCTTACTTTTTTCTATAAGACACGGTATTAAGCATATCTGAGATGTTTTATATATTTTTAAATGAGGAGAAATAAATTTGATTAATTTGTTAACGTTAGACATCACATTCTCAAGGCCAATTTATTTCTATGTGAAATGCGTGAAACCTTCACACATTGTTAAACACGAACATAAAATAATAACCGCTGGACATGTTTCATTCACATAAAGTATTATACATCTAATAGTAATACTCTCACACGTGACACGTGGTACTATTATAATTATTGTAACATTACGTAGAGGAGAACGAAAAATAAATAAACTCAAAACAACATTGTGTCTTTATGAGTCAAATGCAAGTATTACATTGTGTCACAACTGTTAAAAGGGTAAGCATCCGAGTCGCAACGCCAATTTCACCCGACAAACATAGTACATACTTTTTATTGTAATTAAGGCATTGAGAAAAAAAAGAAATAAATTGTTTACTGCCTGACATATTTTGATTTTTTTATAATAAGATGTTCATATTAATATTTTTTAACCCATAATAATATGATCATGTATGTTGTTTTAACAATTTACCACCTTTCGATCTAAATATAAACATATATACATGTTCATAGGCCCTGAAGATGAAAATATTTTTTTCCAAACGTTGGCCACTAGCGAAACATTGGTAAAGCTTATTTACTTATGATTCTCAACCAAAAACCATCCTTCATCGAAAAAAAAGACTGTAAATAGATATTATAGGTTAGATGAACCGTCCGATATAATTTATAATCATCACGTGGAATGGCGCCACTTTCATTTTCCAAGGGATGAAAACACTATACTTTGAATCTGCGCAGGCGTGACCGTTATTTTAGGTCATTAGCATGACAAAGTCAACTTTCCTCCCCGATAACAAATTTGGAATGACGCATTTTGTGAGCTTAATACCATACATATCATGTTATAAGAGATTTTTTGCTTTTGATTATTTCGCTGTCAAAACCTACCCGGACGAAAATGGCCCTGAAAGCGGGTTTTTGACGTGATAACGTCTTATAAATTGATGAATCACCAATCTTATAAATTGATAAAACACCGACTGCATGCACGAAAAAGTGTAACGTAACGTTCCTAACGTTCGTAACGCGTAACGTTCCGCCTGACCCTGTGCGTGCTTTTTGCTAATTTCTCGCTCAATTTAAATCAGATCGGTTTGAAACCAGTCTTAAACGAAAGAGGAGAACATTTTACATAGATTTCGTATAACAGAATTTGCCTAAACAGTTTTTTATACAAATTTATATAGAAAAATAGCTGTATAAATGCAATGTTGTCTAATGCATGGCGCGACGCGGTCGGTCGTCTTTGTTTGCCGTACATGGAAATTAGAAAATAACGTATGTCTTGTCTTAACATGAAAACGACTGCATTTCTAATGTTTAATTCAATTTTTTGACATTAGTATTTTGTGAAATGCAACGCCTTCTAAGTTAACTATTGGAATAACTAATTATTATTAGAACATAATACTTTGACAGTTGCAAACGTCACTTTTGACATTTCTTATCATTCCGACACCAAGAATAAGCGGATTGAAACCAAATTTTGGGAGGATGTTTGATATGCAAATATGAAGTGGCCTATTGTTTTTGGGGAACATCGGCGCATGCGTAAAAGAATATATCTCTTATAATGATGTTTTATATAATAATAATATAGTTTTTAAAACGGTTTTTACCCTATCTATTTTTACTAGAAATTTTTGTAAATTTTTTGGGGAAAATCGGCGCATGCGCAAAAGAGATACATGCCATAGTTGTTTTTTATATAATAATAGTGTACTTTTATAGTGTTTTATTATTCTACTTAATAAAATTTACCTAAATTTGAAGCGAAAGATGCAATATCATAGATTCGAATTATTATAATTATTATATAAATTTAGGTTATGTATTACGGAATACGTTATCACGTAAGACTATCCGTCCGTAAACCGACTTTACAGACAACCAATTTTTTTTATGGAAAATATCGGTGGATAGATTGGGATATTTTCCCTTATACGTGTGGTAAAGTTATTTGTATACTATTGCCACTTGTTATATCAAAATTATATTTGCTCTTTTCATTTTAATTCACAATGTCACTCTGATTCCGCGATCCATTCAGTCAATTTCCCTTATATGCCATGGGCGTGACTGATTATTCTATTCTTCCATTTTACCTGAACAGAATAACAATTTAAACTTGGCAACGCCGTTTAGATAATATTAAATTTGTGGTAATAACAATAGTTTATTAGATAATACATTAATTTATGGAGATTAAAATTAAAAACCGAAGAAAATAATTAAATAATAATTGTTCTTTTGTTTTAATGACTACATCAGGAATAACCAACATTTGAATGTTGATTCATCATCCAATCTGTATCTCACTTTAAGCAATGAAATTCCTGCACAGTACATTAATTTCAATGCTTGTATTCTCGCCTTGGAGCAGGAATAGTTTAATGCGTCAAATTGTACAGAAATTATTTCTGTACATTATAATTACGGAAATATTGTACAATTTATGTAATCGCTAATTATTGTAACTTTATGCTTAAAACTATTGATATAAATCAGATATCAAACGACACTTGAAGCTATCGATCAAAATTTAATCCTGCTGTCAGCAGGAATTGTCATTACGCCATAATCATGACATGCGCATGTATAACTTCTGATTGAAAATTCTCCCAGCAGGATTTATCACCGTTTCATCATCTCCAAGTATACCGTAAACTGACCTGTAACCGCCAATTCCTGCAATCGCAGCAGGAAACTATAATAATCTTCGGCAGTTATCCCTAATTCGTACATCACATTCCCAATTTAAGTTGTTTGTTCTCATATCAAACGACACTTGAAGCTATCGATTAAAATTTAATCCTGCTGTCAGCAGGAATCGTCACTACGCCATGCGCATTTGTATTCAATTTCTTATTGAAAATTTTCACAGCAGAATTTATCACCGTTTCATCACCTCCAAGTATACCGTAAACTGACCTGTTACCCCCAATTCCTGCAATCGCAGCAGGAAACTGTATTTAATCTTCGGCAGTTATCCCTAATTCGTACATCACATTCCCAATTTAAGTTGTCTGTTCTTATATCAAACGACACTTGAAGTTATCGATCAAAATTTAATCCTGCTGTCAGTAGGAATCGTCATTACACCATTTGCATTTGTATTTTGTAATCAATTTCTTATTGAAAATTCTCACAGCAGGATTTATCATCATTTCATCATCTCCAAGTATACAGCATACTCACCTGTTCCCTCTTATCCCCAATTTCTGCAATCGCAGCAGGAAACTATATTAATCTTCAGCAGTTATCCCTAATTCGTACATCACATTCCCAATTTGAGTTGTCTGTTCTTATATCAAACGACACTTGAAGCTATCGATCAAAATTTAATCCTGCTGTCAGCAGGAATCGTCATTACGCCATGCGCATTTGTATTCAATTTCTTATTGAAAATTCTCACAGCAGGATTTATCATCATTTCACCATCTCCAAGTATACAGCATACTCACCTGTTCCCTATTATCCCCAATTTCTACAATCGCAGCAGGAAACTGTATTAATCTTCGGCAGTTGTCCCTATAATTCCTACGTCACGCATCTATTCCCAATTTAAATTGTCTGATCTTATCCTTGATTCTTCCTGTCGCTGCAGGATTTATTGTTACTAACGGCAACTGGTGATGAACTTGCAAGCTTCTAGTTCATAATATTTTCGTAAGATGAGACTAGTTGTGATGTTAAAACTTGCATGCTTTAAACCCAGTTTTTAAATTAAAAAAAGGAAGAGATTAAAAGAACGAGACAAAAAGAGTCATTTACCTATTGAGCGCAAAAGAGATCAAATCCAGTTTTATATTGTTAAACAGAAATGGGTATATGGTAGCAGACCTGTTTCATCAACAGGTATATTTAATATACACTCAGAGATAAAAATTCCCAACAATGCATTCAGTCCATTGATCTTTTTCAACTTCAGAAAAGTCAAAATAAATAGCACTCATCTACTGTAGATTAATCTAGAGTTTTTCCAAGACACATTAATGATGACTTTAAAATCGTTAGCCTTTTTCGAGAAAATGTCAATTTTCGATTTAACGTTCATTAGATACCTATCTGCGTTTATTTGTAAAAGTAGGAGAAAAATAAAAAATATCTCAGGAATTCCTTAAAAACCCTAGTGTTCAAAAATGATTTTATTTATGACAATATTCGATTTTTAATGAATCGATTATAAAAAATTGCACATTTAATCGATTTTTGTAAATGGTGCCCTCTGTGCCACAGACGATTCTTTTTAGTTTTTTGATTCTTTAAATTTAAAGTTTCAAGCATGATTTGTTTTGTATTTTAGTTTTCATACCAAAAACTTGTCATTTTACTTTTGATTCTTATCGTGTGGTTTTATTTTTATTGTAAATTACAATTTGTAATAAAATTTCAAATTGTACTAGAAATTGTTTCAACAATTCTAAACTGTATCAATAACCATAAGGTTGTCATTTTGCTTATTATTATTATACTTATCATTTTAAATGATTTTCGTTCTTATAAATTGTTAATATTTTTCTCTTAGTTTTGTTATTATATAGAAAAAATCGATTTTTCTACAAAAATCGATTATTTCTTTTAAAATCGATTTATATTCAAACTGAAAAAATCGATTATTAAGTAATCGATTTTTTTCATTCAATGTCACATCCCTATCTAAAGCATGCTTGGAATTTTTAAATTCATCTAAATTTCGAATTTTTACCAGCACAAAGTTTTCTTCATTTTTTGATTCTCCACTTGTGTTCCCTTCAGGGTAGGGATAAAAGTCTGTAGGTGGGAGTGTTTCTTTCTTGCACTTCCCAATAGTACAATAAGTGAAAGCAAGAGCGATCTATGTGTAAGTGAGAAAGAAAATGCAGTGTTTCTAATACCTTTGTTCAAGTTGAAATAAATCTAATATATTATTTTAGACACCATATTATATGAAATTAGGTCTGTGTATAAGCATAATTTTTCCTGCAAAAGTGTCTACCTAACCTCCTTAAAATGGCTATTGATTTTTAAAATTTAAATTAATATTCAAAATGATTTTTTGTTCTTTACTGTACAGCTCGTTTCCGACGTCTACGGTGCAATGACTTACCCACTATATTTTAAAACAATGCATTTTTTATTAAAATCTATAAATGAACACCCAATAATTTAAGTAAAATTTTATTGCTTTTAAGATAATAGGTTTCATCGAGAATTGTTATTTACGAATATTTAAGCTTGTCTTCACCAGGGAGCTATCGCTAATTTGTGATTTGAAATAATATAATAGCCTCATTATTCGAAAAATTTATTTGAATTTTGAAAAGCCACTGATATAAATGCCAACCGAACCTGAAAACGTCATGAAAATAACAAAATTCGGAATCTACAGCTGCCAATTTGGGGTCAGCTAATTCGAATTCCGAAAAAATACGATAAATTTACATATGTTTAGTTGTGTTAACATCGCTTGGAAATCTCATAGCGGAGCGGTCGAGCAAAGATAATAATTTTTTGTCCAATAAGAGAAACATAAGAGCTTTTGGGCGCCACATATTGAACGTCTTTTAAAATTTTCAGGTTTAGAACTTTTCACATCGTTTTCTGATTCCCCGTAAACCCCCTGTCAGCTTTCAACCTTCTAATTTACAGGAAAGTACAAAATATGGATCTATAAGAGAAAAACCAGGTTAAGAGCCCGTTTCCCCTGGTTTTCTCAATGCAATACAGTAATCTGCGGTCTCCTATAAATCTGATCGTAAAACGAAAGATAAAATTATGAAAAATTATTTTTATGGAGATTAAGGGTCAATCTATGCCCCTATTGTACCACTTTTTTAATTTTTTTAGCAGAAAAATTTTTAAATAAATTTTAAAAACCGTAAAAAGTGTCTTTTAAAAGCATTCGCCATTAATTAACAAAGTAAAAAATGAAAAATTTGTTACAATACGGGCCTAGATTGATACTTAATATAACTAGAAAAAAATATTCCGTAGCCTGTTTTCCAAAATTACGACCCAATTTATAGGAGAAGCAATGAAAAAATATCTTAACACGGCGTTAATTTTATAACACTGTGCTATTTTGTACATAATACTACCTTAAATTCCGTAATTAAAATTTGATATTATTAATTTTATATTACAGACATTTATACGTTAGTCATTTCTTTTTTTGTTGCAGGTTTACGATGAGATCTCTAGACAACGAAGTGAGCAGCTCAAGCAAAAGGTAAGAGAAGTAGGTACAGTAGACTTCCCTTAAGTCAATGCTCATTATAGAGTTAAGAAAGATTAAATGTGAATCCCTTCTATTTATTACTATTCCAATTCAACAAAATTTTACAAGCTGCAGGCGAGAAGGACTAAAAAATGCTCACCAATTACTTAGAGAGAGATTACTGTATTGTTAGGCAAAGTTGAAATTAAAGTTCCTTGTACTTTGCGACCAATTTATTTGTGATCTATAAACACTTCTAGATATCTATAAGTATTATTTGAATTATGTTTTATAAGTACAATTATTTGTTTTCAAATTGTTTTATTAATTAATAAATTATCTTATATAGATAATTTGTTATTACAAACAAAAGATACGCAGCAAATAATAATTTAATAAATATACAATTGACATTTTGACGTGCAACACACACTTAAGTTTTATAAGATAAAATTGTTTCGAAATCTCTAATGTATTTTTCCATATATTTTTATACCACAAATCATTTGTCTTAGGAACAATATAAAAATACATTTAGTACTATTAACAATTACTTTAATTTCTTTACATTATTGTTAATACAGTTGATAAAAAAATAAAAATGTATAAACTGCATTAATATCATTTAAATAAATAACTTCTTTCGATACTAAACTTATTTAGTTAAAACAGATTTATAAAAAAATATGTCTGAATTAAAAATTATTTTATAGCTGCATCGGTTTCGAATAAATTTCATCGCGAGGTCAGCTTCTTACATTTAACGTTTAGCTGAACAAAACTTACAAATCTAGGTTTGTGAACACGTAAGGTGCACATAGGGAAATTAGCATTGGGAAAAAATACTTGGATCAGAGTTAGCCATGACTGCATTAATTGTTATTTCTATTGAATTATCGTGGTAATCTTGAGGATTTTGAATATTTTCTTCGGTTGTATATACACATTCATTTTGCAAAAGAATATTATCTGTCAAATTGAAAAACCAGATTTCAAGGTTCACTCTGATCCAGTCATTTTTTCCCAATGTTAATTTCCCTATGTGCACCTTACGTGTTTACATACTATATACGTATAATACTTAAACAAAAACATTCAGTTAACTTACTTCGATAGTATTATTAAATTTTACGTATAATTTCTGGCAGTATTGACTTTCCGGTACGTAACGTAACGATTAATATGTGTAATGCGAATCAGCCTTAATTATTTTAACGTAACAGTATGCTCTACCTCAGACGCCGGCAACTATTTTTGGTTTCGAGTCAAAATCAACCAAATAATGGGTATTTTCATTTTTACACAGTCATTATGAATAAAGCATAAAGATATTAGACTAGAGTACGCGAGTGAGCCGTGAAAGTGTCTGCAATCCAGACAGAGAACAGTCCTTATCTCTATGGTAACTAATGATACAAAACAATGCTGATTTGAGTAAACAAATATCTGGTTTTCTGGAATTTCTGCATCGTTCTCTCTCTCAACTGAGGACACTTTCACTTATGGCAAGCATACGAAATAGCGTACTCTAGTTACTTATATCTCTATGGAATGAAGTCAATTTAAACTAAATGTTTCACGGATCATGAGTGCCGACGTCTACTCTACTTAGATAACGTCTCATCCACACAACTAAATAGTTGTATTGTGTGTTAAATTTGATGACAATTTTTCGCTATTTTCCGCATTAAAAATGGCGCTGTAAGTCAATCAGCAAGTTTATATTATAACGACGTGACATTTTGGTGCAAATTTTTTTAAACTTGACGAAAGAACCGAAGATGAATTGAATATCACGAATATTTTTGATTACGTTCAAATGCGACACATGCGTCTACATTCAAAAAAAAAAATTGCACTCCGGGAGTGCCTGCAGAAGTGAAAACTTGAATATTAACGTCTTACGAATTTTCGATCAGGTCACGTGTCTTGACGCGAGTTTAACTTTTTTTACCCATTACAAAAAAAGTGTACAAAAGTTTTCGTCTTACGAATTTTCGATCAGGTCACGTGTCCTGACGCGAGTTTAACATTTTTTACCCATTACAAAAAAAAGTGTACAACGCCGCTAAAGAAGTTTTCACTTCAAAAAAATCGATAACGCTCAAATTGACATCAAATAAATTGCGCGACACACAACACAAATATTTATTAACGTGAAGGCGTCTAAAATATTTACAATTGTCTTCGTCAACAATGACTAGATTCCATAACTTGGAATTGTTAAGCATATAAGTCTCAATAGGGATTCCGCAGAACATCCTCAGGAATACCGCAAGAAATGTTAAACACACACACAAACTTATAAAATGTCAGTTATTATCCAAAAACTATGTTGAATCAACTAAGTTTTACACCCGTAACTGCACGAAACAATCCGAACTTTGTGAAAACATGAGAGTAACGATTCGACCCAAACACATTACGTAGGCAATAGTTTATTATCGTCTATTTAAGTGAAGATTAATTTCAAGCTGGTCCTGACTAAACCAAATCCAATGTCTTGGTTTATAAATATAATTTTTAAAAGTCACATAATTCACATTATGAATACTTATTTTTCGAATAGATTTCAATCAGTTTTCTTTGGCAGTAGTTGCATTTCAATCGATTTTTCTTGATCGGCATAATTCAATTCATTTTCAGACGGGGAACCACCGTTAGATTTTTCATTAATCGAATCCATTTGATCGCCACCGTTGAACTTTTCTGGCAAAATATCTTCAAGAGGTTTTTTTTTAATCAAATCCACTTCGTCGCTGCCATTAAAGTCATTTTGAGACGGAATGTATCTGTTGGCTTTTTTGTCCAGATCTTCAGCAAGACTAATAAACAAATCTCGGAACACAAGTCCGTCCATACTTTTCGATAAATAATATAAAAATAGCCAGTCACCAAAATGACAATCTTTGGTAACGGTCAAAACATTCCAAGGATTCAGTTTTCCCGGAAAAGCGACCGAAAACACCAAATGATTGAATCTTGCACTTTTACTATGCATTAAATAGGTGATTAGTCTCCATACTAATCCGAAGAAAGTCACGATGACCAACATTAGGAACCAAAACCATAATATGACGTAGATTTTGTCATTGACTATGTTCAAGGCCATCACACACATTGCGTCATAATTTTGAATCGTTCCCGTTGGACCGTACTTGTAGAAGGTGCATTTTGTTACCTATAAAATAATTTCATTATTTTACAATAGCGATAATGCAACAGGGCGTGACAATGGAGCGTACAACGGAGCGAACCGGACACATAGTTCACACAAAACCGCGTACGAAACAAAGAGATAATGCATAATATATCTATTAATTAACTATATGAATCATTGCCTATCTACTCAATGTGCGGTGAGTGAACGCAACAAAGCGTATCGAAATTATATCTGCGTCTCTTTCTTCGATGTAATTCCCTGATTTATCCGATGATGGGATTGGTTGATGTACTTGCATTCAATCTGAATAAAGTATCTCTGTTTCAAAAACTTTGTCTTTTTCTAAAACGTTAACATGGGCGTACCCAGCTTTTGGCCCAGGAGGGAGCAAATTAGAAATTTCTTAAGCCGGGTCCCCTGTGCTTGTTTTGCCCTCCTGGATACGCCAGTGCTTACGGCGTAAAAAAAAGACAGAAGTATATGTTTGCACCCTAATAGTTCGATTGCGGTTTTATTCCTATGCTCAGTATAGAATAAAAGTATATGAGATAATGCAACCAAGGCGCATGCGCTCAGATATTTGGAACCGTGTTCGGTATGTAAAGCATCACCGAACGTAACCGAACGCATTCCAATTCTTTCCAAATGCAAATCGTCTGAGTTCGTATTCGCTCGAAGATAGATTTGTATCAATCCCGAACGTGAAATTTGATGCTGGGGGACGATTGCAAATTGCAACGTCTCCAAATTGACTCCGGCTCCATACGCCAAATGCATTGCTGCTGTCATTCGAGAATTTCAAACTGCGCTCTGTTAGTGGTTTTCGATATGTTGTAAGCAAGGCCAGTGAAATATCTCCGTCCTAGTTATAGCTTGTTGATAATTAATTTATCTACTTGCTAATTGATCGTCAAAATTTAGTGTTATTGGTACACACAAGAGTATATTTATAAACCATATCATCGCGCTTCTAACTAAACAGGGCTAGGGAGTATAAAAATAGTTTTTACAAGTCACCATCATAATAGATGCGCATTCGCCGATTTTCCCCAAAAAACAGGAGAGCTCTTCACATTTACATGTCGAGCGTTTAATCAAAATTTGATTTCGAACTGTTTTGACCTGTATCGTGCTCACAGACAAACGACTAACAACAAAAACTATTTGGTACGTACTTTTGGAAAAACATAATCTAAGATGTCGACGCTTTGACCATCAATGTCTTGTTTAAGGAATTCTGGTCCAAGAGTGTAGAAGTGTCCTCCAAGGAACATGTTAGTAAAGTAAATGTTAAGAATAATATTGATGAAGTTTAATACTTCGCATGTAACAAGCCAAAATGACCATGGCGAATTATGAGTTTGACTCATAAATGCTTGCTTAATTCTTTTCAAATCCTCTTGTCTGAAACATATTCACAACAATAATATAATAATTAACTCGCACAGTCGAAAATCGACGAAATAAAGATATGATTTTAGAAATTGTAATTGTTTATATTATTATGAACAAACGATTCTGAATGATGCTTTTTAAAATTTCAAGCTCTGGCAGTGATGATCTCTTTTTAGTGACATCAAACTGCCATGACGAATTTAATCAAACTTGCGTATGTTGGTCATCTATATGGTTTCATTAAAATGGTAGCCAAAGGTTTCGTAGACAACTTAAGCAAGTGGTATAAGTTACAGAATACAAAGGTTTTACTGTATAATATGTAATTGTGATAAACCGAATAGTCATAATAATTATGATCTAATTATGATTTCAAGAAAATATAAAACATACCGTTTGGATTTTGAAGGTATTGTACCATCTTTCAATACATATTCTTTTTCATGCAACGCTAATGTTGCTAATTTAAGACCTATTACTAGAGTTTTGATTCGATTATCTGGAAAAAAGACACACCAGTTATAAAATGATTGTGTTTTGCCATCGACTATATAAAAAGCTACTGCATTTTACCTTCTTTTTTTTTCCAAATGTAATGTGGTAAATAAAACGTGATAGCTTGGAAAAAAAGCACATAAGCTACCCATTGATAGTAATTATGGCGAATTATTTCCTCTTTGGAATCAAACGGCATAGGTCCTACACCGGGATGGGGAATCAGACCAGAATCTAAGACACTAGAGTTTAAGTGTCTCACCTGAAAGAAAACATTTTAAAAATTATCATTATATCTAGCAACTTTATCTATGTTTTGACTACTATTGAAATTGGTCATTTTTTAGAATTTATATACAGTATCCCCACTTTAATTCAGCGATTCTAACCTCTTTCCCTCTATCCGAAGGCTAGGAAGACGTTATTATAATTTCGCTGAACGGAATTTATCATTAGCTCTTAGCTTAACAATTAATCGCCGTCGCGTTATTTTGATATTGATCGTTTTAAAACGGGAATCTTGCTTCATGGCTGGCACAGATAGTAATTTAAAATTTAAACTACTTTCCATGAAGAGTGATGGAACCCTGAATGTTAGAAGTCCTGAAGATGCCAACATGGCCGGTGAAACATAAGTTCAGTGCCGGATTAATCATTAGGCAGAGTAGGCAATTGCCTAGGAGCCCCGCATCGACTAGGAGCCCGTGCACGCACCAAGAAAAAAACTTTTCATTGAACTAAAATTTTAGTAGAAAATTTGTATGAAATTTCCCAACAACAATATTATTTTCTTTCGTTGTTTATTGTAATTGATTGCATTTAACAAGATAAAATTTAAAATAACTACGTCACGTCTCATTTCTCTTTCCTGACCCATCAAAAAACCTGGATCATCAATTATCTATAACCTATTCATTAAGGCCATTTCAATAAAGCTAACGAGTCAGGTAAGGCGATGCTGCAGCATCTAGTCAAAGTAATCATGTTGTTACAATATCACATAAGACATTGAAGTAACAGGATGCCTGGAGCCGATCATCTGGAAGTTACTCACATTCCTTTATCAACTTGAAGAGACCTGATTGCATTGCCTAGGGGCCCGAACAGGGTTAATCCGGCCCTGCATAAGTTACTTCGAGAAGAAATAAATGGTTTGGTGTTTTGTGGCTACTCTTTAACTCCTTTAATTCAAGTACACTTACCACTGTAAAGGTAGACGTACTAAAGCAAAAAGTATTGATGACTTTTGTGTTCACTGTTGGTTGTTTTTCAACTTCGCTCGTAACGCATTTGATATGTTCTCCGATGTACTGTTTAGCTGTGACCATCAAACATGAGATCAATAAAATGGCAAAAGTGAATCGGTAATGCAATTTAAACACCAAATTGTCGATGGTGACCGGAGTTGGCTTCAGGTTCACATTTTTCTTGATAGCTGCGAATGTCTCCAACATTTTGACGTAGTCCTCCTGAACAAAATTGTATCCGAAGAATTTGTTCTAAATTATTTATCTATAAATAAGAACACTGTTTTGAAAAGAGTATGTTTCATTATTTGAGTTTTGATTGAATTACAAGTACACTTCTTATTGTCAAAATTAACGTATCGCGGAGTTTTTAGGGTTCCGTAGTATCGTTTCGTCATGTCCGTCCGTACGTTTGTCGGTCTGTCCGCCATCGATTCTGATGAAATTTTACAGACAGTTGTCTAAAGGCAGCTACACACGGTCAACTATCAGTTAAATCGTATGTACGTAGGGTCTACACAAGTTGAGATAAATCTGTCAGTCCATTACCTACAGTTTTCGATAATATGGCCTCGACTACGGATGACGTTCTAGCGGTGGTCGGATTAATATTTGCCATGAAAATGACTCATAAAAAATGATGGTGTAAAGAGTGGTTAAACAAAAAGGAGCACTATTCACGTGTGAATTTGTTAAATGAATTGAGATTTACTCCCAAAGATTGGCATAATTGCCTGAAAATGGATGAGGATACCTATCCAAATCTTCTTTCTTTAGTTACACTAATTGTCGTTTGAAATGCTATCCCTCCACATGAGAGGTTTTTCCCATTCCAACCCACAAGTGGGGAATGGTACTAGTTTAGGTCAAAAATCACTGTTCAAAAATTTTACAATATCTTTCCGTTTTGAGGTCCCCCGAATCCAAAAAACATATTTTTGAAAAAACTCTTTGCGTCTGTTAGTCTGTTTGTCTGTGAACACGATACAGGTCAAACGGATGAACGGATTGAAACCAAAATTTGGGAGGATGTTTGTTATGCAAATATGAAGAGTCCTATTGTTTTTGGGGAAAATCGGCGCATGCGCAGAAGAGATATATGCTAAAAAGGTGTTTTTTTATATAATAATGGTATACTTTTCATAACGGCTTATTATTCTATTTATTTTTTCAAAAAAGTTTCGTTAAAATTTTTCTGTCAGAAATAAACAGTTCGGCATGCTTTGATTAATGTTTACATGACGTGGAACATATTATGTAGGTAACCATGGCAACGAATAGCAAATATATTGAATACTAGCAATTACCCGCGTCACCTCACACGATATCAGAAATTTTATTTTCTTTATTATAATCAAATGTCAACATTTTTGAAATTGGAATGGTCCCGTCGCCCAATTGGCTGGAATTTTTTTTACTGTTTCTAAGTTCGCCTGGGGTTCTTTTTCCCTTAATTTATCAATTAATTTTGAGTATGCAGCATCTCTTCTCTCACAGTCGTGGTATAGACTTTATTTTCCAGAGACAATATTCGTTTCGATAAATTTCTGTAAACTGCTCAAACCACTCTCGTTGACCATTCGACTGTCTTGACATTGTTTGACGCGCGTGAAGCGAGACAGTAAAGTATAATTAATTATTGTAATTTGTAATCACTGCGTTCGCTGCACTTCTCAAGACGAACCGACTCAACCCGGTACACACGTTTAGATTTAACTGGACAGTAATCCTGCCATAAAAAGGTAAAAGGCAGTAGGTAAGGGACCAACTTATGAATTTGAGTAAATCAAGATTTACTAAAAATGTCTTGACCGTCCAGAATTTTAGATTATGGAAACCAAAACATGGGGGAAACATTTTTTAAAGACAATCAAATTATTGCTGCAGCACTTACTGCTGTCGTTGGCTTCAGTATGAACTCATTTTTCAACAAATGTCACTTACTGCCCTTTGCCTTTTTAGGGCAGAATTCTCGTTGACCCTTCGACTGTCTTGACATTGTTTGACGCGCGTGAAGCGAGACAGTAAAATATAATTAATTATTGTAATTTGTAATCACTGCGTTCGCTGCACTTCTCAAGACGAACTGACTCAACCCGGTACACACGTTTAGATTTAACTGGACAGTAATCCTGCCGTAAAAAGGTAAAAGGCAGTAGGTAAGTGACCAACTTATGAATTTGAGTAAATCAAGATTTACTAAAAATGTCTTGACCGTCCAGAATTTTAGATTATGGAAACCAAAGCATGGGGGAAACATTTTTTAAAGACAATCAAATTATTGCTGCAGCACTTACTGCTGTCGTTGGCTTCAGTATGAACTCATTTTTCAACAAATGTCACTTACTGCCCTTTGCCTTTTTAGAGCAGAATCAGTTCGTAGTTTTATCAAATGAGTTTTTGTATTTCATCAGTTCAACAGCTGTTTAGTTCAAAAAAACTGATACTTATGCCATACACACGTTGCGATTAAAGTAAACAGTTTTAACTGTACAGTTATAACTGACAGTTTAACTGACCGTGTGTAGCTGCCTTTATGTGAATCGTCGTACTATTATGTAATGAAATTACAAAATAATAATAATAGAGTAGTATGATATTTTACTTACACGTTTTTTCTCAAATTCTTTTTTGATTTCTGTTTTACTTGGTACTATCATTCATTGACCAAACGATGCTCCTATGAAATGCAGGAAGCATTAAAAAATGGAAATATGTCAAACCATTTATGCCCTGAGCCAAGGCCGTAGCCAGAAATTCACTTCGGGGAGAGTCGACCTCTGGACCAGAGGCAATAAGTAAAAATTTTATTTGAAAATAAGCATACATTGAAGTATATTATAATTTTACAAAAATACAAATTTAATTATAAGGCAGCCGACGTAGATTTCGACAAAAGTGTTTAATGATTCATTTGATTTATTAACAATGCGTCACATTTCGATTTTACTCGTTCCGAAAAACGTGGAATCCAATTATCGTATCACAGATCCGAAAAATGAGTCGAATATATTTTAGTTAGCGTGGGTTTGAACCCCCAAAACACCCCCTCCCCTGCCTACGGCCTTGCCCTGAGCACTCTTTCCTAAGCCATGTATCACGACTTCTGGGTGTGCTTTTGATCATTTTTATTTCCTGTCAGTATCCAATCTCTCTGATGTATAACAATCAGCCCGATCAAAATCAGCTTGCAATAGTTTACTATTAAAGCCGGTTTAATCGCTACAAACAAACTGACATACAGACAGACATACAAAAATTTCGAAAATGGCTAATTAGATCTGGGTATCCTAAAAACTGTACACTTAAAATTGCAAATAATACGATTTTGTTTTACGTCAAGACCATCAGCCGTCAGATCTATTTAGGCATAGTGTCAATTATATTTCGCGATTTATAACTTGAAAACATAACCGATAATTTTACAAGAACCTAGGAGCTGGGGGCTTGTAATAGAAGAGCCCTGTAAACGCCATATTAACAACCGCTGCACTAACATCAAGTTCATTTTATTGATTTGTATTGATCCAGAATCCAAAATTCGCGTACTGATTTTTATCTTTTGAGCACTTTAACAAACAACACTACTAATAAATCATTATTCAATTCCTTAACCGTTGTCAACTTTAATAATAATAAATTTATTTCAATATAGTACAGTTAATACATAAATTGCTATCTTATGTTTGAAATTGATCCACCCAACTTGGCAGAGCCAGTGCTAGGGTGGATTTTTAAATACATGTATAAATTGCGCTTGCGTGTTAACTGTATTATACGGTTATAATTTAAAAACGTACCAAATTACACGACTAAAATAGATTCTTACCTGCATTATTTACATTCAAACTATGTTTACTAATGTTGATGATAGATAGATAGATAGATAGATAGATTTATTGGTTTAAGTTATACATACTAATGTTAAAAACACGTCAAAAGAGAAAAAACAAAGATATATACAATGTTAGGGTACATTTTCCATCTCCAAAAATTCTTCGTACTTATAGAAGCACTCCTTAATCAAATATTTATAAACAGTTTTTTTTAAACATGTTAAGAGCCATGCTTTTAGTGGCCAAAGACAGTTTGTTAAATACTTTAACAAAGGAAACGACTTTCATTCGTTAAACATGCTCACTTTCGCGGTTTTAATTTAAAAATAACAATACCGAAACGCACAATGAAAATAACCCTATATAGATACGTTACATAACCAAACTGTTTCGCGCAATAATTTGAATAGAAATCTGACATACCTTGTATATAAAAGTTCACAATCTCCCAACAATGACAGTTTTACACTGATGGACGTAAATTAAATGAAGCAAACGATCTATTAACACAAAAACTAATTGTACATAACAAATTCAATCGGGCAATATCCGCTATAATAGATGTTTGTCGTATACGGTCATTACTACACACGGCATGTGAATCGTATGACATTAGGTGTGTTTTACATTAATTTTACGTTATCAGAAATAATTATGATAAGACTACTCAGGTGATAACGTCTTTGTTTCTTTAAAAAGTCTCAACCCGCGTTTTCTACAAATCAAATAAAATGTTTCATCGGTAAAGTATTGGTTCATTGTACTTAAACCAAGCAGTCATTTTTTATTTTCTTTGTTAAGGTCGTCTGAGGTTAGACCAGTAAAATGACGAACTCAGTGTCCACTAATTCGAAAATTAGAACTGTTCCATGGTTACAATATTGAATTTTGACTAGATACAGACAAAAAACTGATGAAACCATATATCTATTAATTAACTATATGAATCATTGCCTATCTACTCAATGTGCGGTGAGTGAACGCAACAAAGCGTATCGAAAATATATCTGCGTCTCTTTCTTCGATGTAATTCCCTGATTTTTCCGATGATAGGATCGGTTGATGTACTTGCATTCAATCTGAATAAAGTATCTCTGTTTCAAATACTTTGTCTTTTTCTATGACGTTAACATGGGCGTACCCAGCTTTTGGCCCAGGAGAGGGCAAATTAGGATTTTCTTAAGCCGGGTCCCCCGTGCTTGTTTTGCCCTCCTGGATACGCCAGTGCTTACGGCGTAAAAAGAGACAGAAGTATATGTTTGTACCCTAATAGTTTGATTGCGATTATGGAATAAAAGTATATGGATGAAACTCTTTTTTAACAAGTTCCAATCATCGAACAAAAATGCAATTTTAGCAGATTGTTTATTATACTTATACAAAATGTTCCCCCAAATTTGCATCTTTTCTGCGATTATGTGGAAATAATTGGGTCAAATCATCTTTATTTTACTGGCCTAACTTCATTCGAGCCTGATGAGAAAAAAAAATAATATGGTCTCTAAAATCCCTGCCTGCCTCTGAGAGCCGCCGTCATCCCCTTTTTCGCGAAAATGGCGATCGTTTTTCGCGAGTAGTTTTCAAATGCTTAATCGTATATGAAAAAAAACACAGTTTAACATGTTTGCCACTAAATTTTACAAAAAAATGTCTCGTTTGTTATTTATACTAATAGATATTATAAAGAGTAAAGTTTGTAAGTTTGGATGTAGAAGGCATTTCCGAAACTCATCCGATTTCAAAAATTTTTACACCAATATTTTGAATGGACCGTCATGATAGTCGTAGACTATATATTATCGCGTTAAAATATAGCACTTTTCGTGGAAACTAAAAAAAACGACGAAAAAACGGTGACACTCTACAAATTCAGGCAAACCCGGACCGGGCCACTAGTGAAAAATTACTTGTATCTAGATATTTATTTTCGAAAGCTACCAACAAGTAGTAGAAGTATTACAACGCAGCTTAAGAAATTGCAAAAGTCTTTCTTGAATTGTGTAACGCTTGTTAAAAGTTAAAAGATATAATTAATAATAATTGGAAAATTATAATCTTATATAGATCATATTCATGAAATGTAGTCAATTACGTTTATTAAATTACTGATGTCCATTGCGTCTATGCAAGTACATCTGTGGATAAAATGCTAAAGGAGTTGTCAGTTTTTAGTAATTTTTCACTAAATCTA
Source organism: Xanthostigma xanthostigma (assembly GCA_963575645.1). Lineage (NCBI taxonomy): Eukaryota > Metazoa > Arthropoda > Insecta > Raphidioptera > Raphidiidae > Xanthostigma > Xanthostigma xanthostigma. The sequence goes on along the minus strand of OY754466.1, from coordinate 47,360,116 downwards.
TGTAAATAAATACAAATAAACTACTGTTCTTCACTTGAGAACGGCCGGACCGATTCGACTAATGTTTTTTAAATGTTCGTGATAGTCCGAAGAAGGTTTTGGAAAAGTTGTCAGGCATACGGTGGAGCTTACCATGAAATTTGCCGATCGCATTCTTTAAGTGCCAAAAAAATCTTCCCTTCTTAGATTCATGAATAATATACACTAGCGGTCCCGTCCGGTTTTACCCGGGTGCAAAAGAACGAATGGGAAAGGGAAAAACATGAGTACGCACATTCATCTTAGTTTATCGAGATGAATGTTGTGCCCAAATTTCATGATGATCGGAGTTACCGTTCAAAAGTTTTTGTCGATAAAAATTTAGGTATACTTTTTTTAAGTAATAAATTTCTTTTAAATCAATAATTACTGTATAATTAATAAAATATAATAAATATTTAATTGAAAACACTGTAGGATAATTATTTTTATATAGGTACCTATAGTTATAACAGTTTTCAAATGAGCTATTAATTAGATTTATTTAATTTTAATTAGTCGTAAATAAAATTCAAATAAATTTAAATGTAAGAAAATAAAAAAAAATAAAAATATATTCGCCCAACGTGGGGCTCGAACCCACGACCCTGATATTAACAGTCACATGCTCTACCGATTGGCCTAGCCGGGCTTGTGAATGTACGACCTAATATTGATATATGTAGTTACGGCATTTCACCTGAATAGAAGCTATTTTTGAGATACAAATTTGCAACATTTTTTATTGATGCTCCGTTCCTATTGACCGTAGTGTGATATTACATAGCCTATAGCCTTTCTCGATAAATGGGCTATACAACAAAAATTTTTTTTTCAATTTGAATCAGTAGTTCTTGAGATTAGCGCGTTCAACCAAACAAATAAACAAACTCTTCAGCTTTATATATTAGGATAGATTTTTAATATGCATGGCGAGTTCCCGTCGCCTCGGACTTTTGTTGAGAAGAGTTTAATTTATCGGTACTACATAGTTGATATGTAATTTCAGAGAATTATAAACTTGAAGCAATTAATCCTATTATTGCTTCATAGTCAGTATGCAAATAGCATAAACATTTAATGCAATTCTTATGCAAATTATCCTTTAATTATTATTATTCATGCAGCGAATTTTCAGTGGCGACTCATAAATTATTTATAATCTTATCCCATGAGGTTCACAATGATGTCCAATTGATATAAATGTTTTTTTTATTTTAACCATGACCGTAGATACTTCATGCGCCGAGCAGGGGCGTACCAGTAGAGTGTCAGGACGGGAAAAATGCCACGGGCCCTCGGCCGGAGGAGACACCCGGCCCGAGAGGGTCGTGAACACAGAAGGAACCCCCCCCCCCGTCTGAGAGGGTTGTGAGGATACTAAAATTTATTGTAAATTTAGTAAAATTTTCCACGGGCCTCAAACGATATCGTTACGGCACTGGCACCGAGTGTTCAGTACATCATATCATTGTAACAAGTTTCAAAATAATTAAAATAGCAATTAAAAAAAATATAGTTTAAAAAAAACTAAAAAACACGCTTTATATCGAACTAAAAAGTAAAAAATAATTTTTTTAAAATAAGCTTAAAAAGCGTGGGGCGCTTTGTTCCACATTTTCGTACATCGAGCGCCCAACGCTTTTTAAGCTTATTTTAAAAAAATTATTTTTTACTTTTTAGTTCGATATAAAGCGTGTTTTTTAGTTTTTTTTAAACTATATTTTATTTTTCACTTTTTAGTTTGAGGATCTATAAAAGAATTTATTAATCCTGGGGGTCCTAATAAGGATAATGGGAAACTGTTATCAAATGATTGCATTGTCATCGGTCCTTGATACGTATGCAAAGTTTCAAATTAATCAGACTTCGGGAAATTGGTGAAAATTATGCTCAAAGATTCCGTTACATGCATACATACATACATAGTTAGTTAGTTACAACCCAAACTAATATAAAGCGTTTAATTAGAGAGACTCTAGGTTCAAAGCTATTCCGATGATAAAACAATTCCCAAAGCCTATAGCCTTTCTCAGATCTTTACCTGTTACATGTTTCGAAATTTTCTATTAATTTTTCAAAAATATAATATCAGATGTCCTTTCAAACGAAACATCGCACTTGTTTAAATAAAAAAGTTGATATTTTGTGGGCGTGTCCAATACCTATATTATTTTTTAAAACCAAGACAAAATTTTTAATATATAATATGGAACAACGTTCAAGTTCGATAAACCATCAGCTCTCAAACTGTTGACATTTTTTTTTAAACAAAAAGATGTAATTTTCTCACTCTTTTTAATTTAATTGCCAGGAAAAATTACCTAATTAATTTACCATTATTAACCATTACATACATTATCATATAATGGCAGTTAAATTACTATGATTAAAAATTTAAAAAACGACATCACCTAAAAATGTTGAAATAATCTCTTTTGTTCTAAAAATAGTATAAAAATTTCTGAACAGACAGACAAACAAAAATTTTAAAAACGGTCGTGTACGTCCTAGTAATAACCACGTGAGTGACAGTTATTTAGATATTACAGACACTTTAATTTTTTTATATTCTAGCGTAATTAATTTAATAAAAATCAGAGGAATAGGATCAGGAAATCAGTCAAAACTTCATGCTTACTCGCGACGTTTCGGCTTTAATTAAGCCTTCCTCAGGCGTTCATAAACTATCGTTTTAACATAGTCAACCATGTAAACCTTGTCGTGATCTATTAAATACAGTATAGAAATAACATAAATATAAGTTTCTAAAATAAATAATTTACAAATGTAAGATGTAAATAATATTGTTAATAAACACATGTCCAAGATCTTGGACATGTGTTTATTAACAAGCCGAAACGTCGCGAGTAAGCATGAAGTTTTGACTGATTTCCTGATCCTATTCCTCTGATTTTTATTAAATTATTTACATCACAATGTCATCACCGAGAGGTTCTAGCGTAATTCTTGAACGTTATTGAGGTACTTACTTTTGTCATTATACGGAGTTTTTCTGAATCGATTTTACCTGTGTTAATTTGTACACATCATGATGAAGCATATATTGTGCACTTGCCCTCATTAAAACGAAGAGAACGATGTATGTTTCATCACAATGTGTGCGAATTAATACACTCAAATCGGTATCACAACTTTTTCCTTCCTTTATTTATATATTATTAAGTCTTTACCTCATTTTGAGAGTGGTCTAAAAGAAGGCTAGGTACTTATATTTCAAACAAAAATTATTTATTAGTCTAAACCAGAGGTGATTTTTCTAAAGGGTCATTTATAAGATTTGGGGTGTGTTAGCGGGCCAGACTCTAAATAAAAAACTAAAACACATACTAAATTAAAATCTTTATTTTTTTAGTTTAAATCAATTTTCATATAAAGGTAATAAAAAGGGTAAATTATCTTGAGCTTGAGATATAAAAATACACAGTGGCATCTAATGCCGTCTAGTATCTTTACTGGATAGATTCTGGTCGCGGGGCGTATTAAGATGGCTTAAAGGTATCTTTGACATCACTGGTCTAAACAATTCCCAGATGAACTATATAGTGCCGCTACTGTACTGATTTACAATTTTTCGAAAAATTGATCTGAACCTATATAATTATACCTATATTATGTCAATTTATGCAACTGTATTAAACGTAACCTGAGACCTAAAGCGCATGCAATTTATTCCAAGGCTGTATTCATTACTATTGAACGTAACGTTATTATTTACTACAAAAAATCAGAGGTCTTAAACAAATAATTATGTTGAAATAAGGTCTCATTCATTTATACTTCCCTGGTCAAAACGAACGCGCGACTCGGTTTTTTTGCCGAATTTTAAATACTGAAGAAATAATTTGGAAGAAGGTTTTGGTTTCTGTTGAAGCCATCAGACTGTCGTCAACGAGTATGCCAAAACCTCGAGAGAAAGATTTCTTCCCTACAAATGCGTCCTCAGAGCACCAAATTCCTCCCTTGCATAGATATTGGGGCTAGAAAATCGGCTCCAGATCTTCGCCGTATTCGTGAAAGGGCATCTGATAATTTCAAAGGTTATTCTGCGTTCATAGGAAGAGAGAGAGATACTATACGCTAGGAAAGTATCTTTTGACAAGCGACATTTGCACCCTCTCGTGTTTTTTTTTTTAATTCTGGTTCAGCTAAAACCTTAGTGTCATATTATGGTATATGTGCATTTTAATAAGGATTAATTGTTGAATAAAATGGATAAAAAGCTATCAAATTGGAAGTGCTGTGTTGTTGATTGTAAAGATACACCTACTAAACATGCAGAATTAGAATTCCACCGTTTTCCTGGATTTTCTTATGAATTAGAGAGGGAAAAAAATGGACTGCAGCAGTACGTCGTCAAGGGTAATTAAATTTTATTTTACGTCTGTAATCATTATTAAATACATGAAAAATATCATATTGTTATTTTGTTAACAAAAATAAGAGAAAAAAAATTTGGAAATAAAATATGTAGGTATATAATTTATATAGTTTTTTTGCTGACATTTTGCGTAAATATTTTTTTATAATTAACAATAACGCTGGTTTCCATGGTGAGTGAACCTGATTTTAAAAAATCAAACACGAGATGGCGCATAGATCGCATGTCAAAGATACTTTCCTAGCGTATGTATTAATAAATTTTTGCACCCAGACGAAACCGAGACGAGTCTTTAGTTATTAAAATCTTTGATTAACGTCTGAATAGAACTCTTCAAGTAAATAAAATTGTCGACCAATTTTTCTCAGACCATACGATATATTGACAAAAATGATAAAAATACAAATCAATATAACAAAAGATGACGTTTCGATCCGGATTTGGATCTTCTTCAGAAAAATCTAAAAATATAAAAATTAATTAGTATTATTTAGTTATTAATATAGATATTAAGACGTTTAGCCCCGGATCTACGATTTTTTCGAACCGGGGCAGAAACTTGATAATGACGTCAATTGTTTTCGGCATCTAGCATATTTTTAATTATTTCGATTTTGCACCTCAGTCAATGCCGTGCCAACAATAATCTGTCGCGTGCCACCTGTGGCACGCGTGCCATCGGTTCGTCACCCCTTTTCTAGGTGGCTCACAAGTAATTCCTGCAGTAATTTAGAATAACAACGGCCGTGAAAGCCTAGACACACTTGGATAATACGTGATTATGATTGTTTTGTATTGATAAATTTTTAGGTGAACTGGTAGTATCTGATCCATGTTAACACGTTTACGTAGATATAGCACATGTGAATGTTATACCACACATGTTCCACTTTTAGTTTATCATTACGCCGAGGACTGGACGGGAATGTGTGGGTGGACTCGTCAATTTTAGTTTAAATGCAATTGTATTTAACGATTTAAGTGACGAAAAAGGTTAAAAAAACGAGCAAAAATTTATCAATGAAAAATATCCAAATTAATCATATATTCTCATATTATATCTTCATTGTATTTCTCATAGTTTAGCTCTGTAATCGCGTGTCAAATTCTCTACTTTTCTCACTCGTTTCTTTTTGTCTTAGCGAAATAACCTATATAGCTAATGTTACTCGAGAAGTAACCTATTAAACAGTCGAAGAATTTTTCAAATCCCTTCAGTAGTACCTGAGGATATCCGTGACAAACAAACATGGATATACAAACTTTCCTCTTTATAGTTTTAGAATCCTGATTTGGGATTGTTAAGAATTTTGATAAAAAAACTTTTTTGAAGTAAAACTTCTTTACGCACGCTTGACTTGGGGAGTAAGCTGGTGAATGCGTGACGAGAGATTTACGGAAGTGTGATCGGGCGAGGCGAACGGAAGTTGAGAGGGAGATATGAGTTAGTGAAGATAGAAAGAGGATGACAAATACTTCACTGGCTAGTGGCGCCTTCAGGTGGCCGAAAATATAAGCAGTACTAACAATAGAATGACACATACTTTACTTGCCAGTGGCGCTATCGGGTGACAGAAAATAGTTTTATAAACCTACTTTAAATAATATTTCATAAAGATTTACGCTTAAATCCAACGAGAGCTAAGTAATTGCAATGTATTACTTTTGATTTCATTATCTTTATGTTTATATTTCTTTCTTCTTACATTAGACTGTTCATTTCGTTTTTGAACAATTTTATAAATTAATATTTTGTTCGATACATTAAATATTCTACGTTTAAAGTGAATAAAATTGTAAAATCATTTTAAAGTTCATATTTTGTGAATTGTTGGAATTATGGCAAGAAGAAGTTTTACTTCAGTCGTGCGGTCTAAAGCACACTCGTTTTTTTGTTATTGAACGTCTTTTGAAAAAGTTTCACTAAAAAAGGTAAAATAACAAAGTTTTGTTAATTTTCTAAAAAGTTGCTAAACCGATTTTGCTAAAATTTATAAGAGACCAACTTCGAGACATACTCGATCGAATGAAAAAAATCATCGACTTGAGAACCTCCTCCTTTTTTTAAAGTCGGTTAATAATAGTTAATTAAATAGTTTTCACTTGTTACAAACCGTTAAATTAAATAACTAAACGCTCTTCCGGGTTTGATTCAGTCGAATCTGTAGCGAATCTGTTTATAATATACAAAGTTATCACATCATAATAATTACAATATGTAAATAACACATAATTCGTATGTACAAGGTCATATTCTGGTGTATTTGCAAGGTCACGAACATACGCCGGTATAATTGGTGGACTAAAGACAAAACCGCATATGTCAAATTCAAAGTCTTCATCTTTTTCTTTATACATTCAAATACAGTGGAGTTCCGCTAGTCCGCACTCATTGGAATCAAGTTCCGTTCGGATTATCAGATGTCGCATATTTTTCGAAGTACAACTTTTTTAGGCACGCCAAGGAGGTAAATTGACCTAGATCAGACGAAAAGTGAATCGCTTGCCCTTCTCCAACTTCAACCGACAGTTGAGAGGAAAGAGTGGGGGAATCGTTTCTACTCTCTCTGCCAAAGCGTCACTGCACTCTACACGCATGCGCAGACACTCGTTTTAAACTCACACAAAAACAAATTATTGTTCTATATCAGGCGTCGGCAACCTGCGGCTCGCGAGCCGCATGCGGCTGTTTTGATGCAAAGTTGCGGCTCTCCAGTTCCATACGCAAAAAATAATTATTTTATTATATAAACCCTTAAAAATCGTCCAATCGATCCATGATTGAGTTACCATGTCTATCTCTCAGCCATTTCCACTCGCGTCTCACCCGCACCGGCCCCGGCGCGACGTGTCGTCCTCGGATATATATATTATACCTATATAAGCAAATACTATAATAGTGAAACGAAAATGTTTAGTGGCTCTTTAAAAACTGGGAAATTTTGTAAATTATTGTAACTTTTAGCTTTTCCGTCTCAAAAGGTTGCCGACCCCTGTACTATACCATTGAGAGATTCCGATATACAGTATGTAAACGCGTAAGGTGCACATAGGGAAAAGAGCATTGGGAAAAAAAACCTGGATCAGAGTTAGCCATGACTGCATTAATTGTTATTTCTATTGAATTATCGTGGTAATCTTGAGGATTTCTATTTTATTTTGATTTATTTTTATTTTACTTGGCTTTTTTAATTATAAAGAGCTCTTATAAATCATTATTTTAATTTTTTTGTACAAAAATAAAACAAAAATACAACTCCATCCGTTTGGAAACATGTCATTCAAAAATTGTCTGACTGGTATGACGTATGCGCGTTGGTAAATCAGTGACCCAATGTCTTTAGGTTCAACACGAATATGCGGAGATATTTGATCTCGCACCATATTTAAGTATTTTTGGGAATTTAATGTCCCATTAATAAAAAAGTCCGATTATGTTGTAATCATTTGAATATTTTCTTCGGTAGTATACACATTCATTTTGCACTAGAATATTATCTGTCAAATTGAAAAACAAGATTTCAAGGCTCACTCTGATCCAGTCATTTTTTCCCAATGTTAATTTCCCTATGTGCACCTTACGTGTTTACATACTGTATATCCACTCGCTTATTACGAAAAATTCAACATAAGCGATTTTTATTTGTGACCACAGAAATAAGCCCAGCCACCAGGAATTAGTTCAGTGTTTATATCCTCAATTTATTATTCGCATGACCCATTTATCATTGCTTTAACAAGCTACCGAGTGTTAAATGAGTTAGTATTGCGTTTATACAGTTGATAAAGGAGGTGTCGTCTTTTACCTTGGCGGGAATCACTATTGACCTTGAAAATTACGATCGAAGTCTTTAATTTGAGCAGATTTGATAAACTTGCAATGGCCTTGCCATAATTCCAAAGAATATGCTTTTTAGTAATATTGTGTATCATTGTTGAAATAAATTTCTTGATTATTTATTTATTGAGTTTTCAAAAAATGACAGGATCAATTTAGCCAAATCTAATACAACTTAGTTGACTTTTTAATATTCATTTTGTTTCACTGTAAAATCTGAGAAACATTGAACTTTTAAGCTGTCATCTGTGAGAACCAAATCAGCAAAACAGTACAACTTCAACTCTTGTATCTGCTTTAGTTTAATTTTGAATATTTTATTTTATTTTTCTGGCTCTGCAAAATTAATTAATAAATTTCTGTATAGGAGACCAACCCAAAATTAATTTCCGATTAAGTAATAAAATTATAACTTGATATTCATGATAGTAATTATTATTAAGAAACATGAATTACATTTTTATAGGTATTAATAAAATGGAAAAAACGATTTCGTCATTCAAAACTGTATGCAATTATGAAATTCTATATCAAACAATTTTCTTTTATATTAACAATATGATAAAACTTTATTGACACGAATCACTAAATACATGAGATAGCATATTTTTCAATTTAAAATTTGATTTTAGATTTTCTTTTATAGAAATCATAACAATGAAAATATAAAGTATATTATAAAAAATTTTACACTTTCTTTTTTTCCCTATTATTTTGGAAGGTCAATTAATTTATATAAAAACGTTCTACATTCAAACAATTCACGAAAAAATATTGTTTAATTTATTTTTTCACTCGTAAAAGCACTTCTATTATTGTTTGCTTAATTTCAAATCATTCTTTGTAGTTACAATAAAAACTTTTTAACAAAAAAATTAAACCGCCGAAAAACTGAAAAGCAAAAAATAATAAATCTTTTTATTTAACTAAGTTCTATCTAAGTAGTTGAACGTATGTGACAGTCTAGTATATCTAAGTAATTTTGAGTCGGCGTCAACAATCCTTCGCCGGAAATCTCTGAGCGTTCACGAAGTTAATGTCAGCGACAGAGCAACCCGAACGGGCACACTGAGGGCACACGTCTTTGCGAGTGATCGTGTGGAGAGCGCATGTTTGGAATGTTAATGTTTATCGCTGGAGATTTCACGTATCATTGTTAATTTGATTTGGTTATTTCTTTTAGTGATCTTTGTTCATTGATGGTTTGACGCCGACTCAAAATTACTTAGATATACTAGACTGTCACATACGTTCAACTACTTAGATAGAACTTAGATAAATAAAAAGATTTATTATTTTTTGCTTTTCAGTTTTTCGGCGGTTTAATTTTTTTGTTAAAAAGTTTTTATTTTATAATTTTTTGTGGCTATATAATTTATAATTGTAATACACAAAGCATGAAAATCTGTGAGTGAACTATAAATCACCTCTATTTTCCCACCCTTAGGGTAGGAGTTTTTTTTTTCAAATTTATATGAGACGAGCCTCAAGGTATGCCCTATCCAATAAAAAAATAATTATCAAAATTGGACCACTCTGTAAAAAGTTATGTGTGGTCATACATTACAATCAGTGAGTGAACAATCAATCATCCCCTGTTTTCCTAACCTTAGGGTTGGAATTTTTTTACCAAATTTATATGGGACCAACTTCGGGGTATACCCTTTCAAACAAAAAAATAATTATCAAAATCGGACTACTCTGTAAAAAGTTATGCGTGGTCATACATAAATAAAAAAAAAAATATATATATACGCGTCGAATTGAGAACCTCCTTCGTTTTTGTTTTTCGTCGGTTAAAAATACATGTCTAGCGCTGATATTTGATGACTTCTGCAAAATTCTATAAAAACTTATCAAAACGACATAAATACTAAAACATAATTTTATTTTTCAGATATTTCTATAAGAAAACTGGCAGATAAAAGAATCTTTAGCGGGGTAAGTCAAATTTATTTTTACATCTCATTTCTATAACAGGAAACTGAACATAAACAAACCGGGAATCCCGGATAAAATACGACAAACACTTGTCATAAGTGTATGATTATTTCTTATAGTTTTGTACTTTTAAACTAAACTCTTGGAACAGTGTTTTCTAATTCTAATCACTAATGACAAGACTGTCTTTGCCAGGTTCAACATCGAAATCCAATGTTTGAAATCTTCGGAAGGAAAGCAGAGGGTCTAAAATAAACTATCTACTGAAGCACTTTCTTGTTAACTGTTTTTTCGAAAAGTCTTCCTATTTTTTTCCAAGGTCGAAAATCGAAAAACTGCCCATCTATTAGTTGTCAAAGTTTCTGCTTCCTATAGGTCAACGAATGTCTTCTGGAGTACATGAACAGACAAACATCCGAATATACGCAAAGAAATTATTATTATATACACAATATGGTTACGAAATCTCTGTAATTTCGTTTTCCTTACAACTTTTGATATGACAGACGTGAAACTTATTTCGAAATTTTTTGTTCGTATGGTTTATAATTTTGATTTTGATTTTGATTAAACGTAGTACACAATTAATTGGTATCAAAAATTACAATCAACAATTTTTTATGCGGTTAAAATCGTAAAAAGTAATAAAATTAATTACTATGTAATAATTATTATTGATTACTAAAGCAAAAATACATTTTAGTCATTTATGACTGTTTACTAAAGTATTAACAATTTACTTTCCTGTGTAAATAATTTATAGAATTTTATATCAGAAAATCCATTTTTAGTGATAAACGGTATAAAGTTGATTATTATTGTATTTAACGACCCTGACACTAATTAAATTTTAAATTTTTATCTTGCACTGAATATCATAATTTTGCTCTTGAATTCTTGTCCTAATTAATATTCTCATCGGCAGATGATTTCTTCAACTTTAACAAAACAATAAAAGCTGAGAAAAATCGAACAACTGAAGCCCAATTATTTATTAAAGTTGCTGTGCAGGCCTGTGTAAATAAGGCCTAGTTTATATGAGAGGCGTTCAACGCCCGTTGGCCCAACGCGCGTTGAACGCCTCTCATATAAACTAGGCCTAATGCTGTGGATAAAATTTTTTTTTATGACTTTTTCAACAATTGTTACAAAATTCATGTTGTCGATCGTTCCAGAATTATTTTACATGAAAAATAAATTGTATATTTCCAAATACTTCAGAATCTATTGATTATAAATTGAATATAGAAATTTTCGAGCACCGATATCCTTCTTATAATATGTACTCAAATAAATTGTATTTTATTTGTTTTAACTGTTTTAACTGATTAATTAAACTACGGGCAATTAATTAAATTGATACTTTAACTTTAATGAGGTGTGCTTTACGGTTTTCGGAGAATATAATCAACACTCTTGAATCGATTAATCATATTTACTTTGGTTGAAACGTATCAATCAATAATTGTGTTTCATTACGGTGTAGATTCTTGAATGATTCAAAATCACAATTCCATAGACCAGAACGACGAGTGGGCATTGGCGTAGCTAGGGAGTTTTCCTGGGGGCTAGTTGATCAGCAACCGCAATTTTTCAATTTCGGTAGTTCGATAAGAGATAAAAATCATTTTACGAAATATTGAATATCTTTTTCTCGAGATAAAAAAAATGAAAACGGTATATTTCTTCAATACTGTCAACTTTTCTATTGTGAGCAGTGCCCACTTACGCTCATGCGAGTGGTAGGTACTAATTTAGATCAAATTCACTTTTCACGTTTTTATATTTTTCTTAACAAAATAAAATAAGACATCTTGATATTATGGTATGATAAAATTATACGGGATACAAGGCTAAATATAAAAACAATTTTTATTCACTAGAACATCATTTAATAGTCAACGTTTCGGCGGAAATTCATTTCTTCTTCAGGACCTTTTAATTTTTTGACTTTTTACTAGACATTTTTAAGGTCCTGAAGAAGCCATGAATTCCTGCCGAAACGTTGACTGTTAAATGATGTTCTAGTGAATAAAAATTATTTTTATATTTAACCTTGTATTCCGTATAATTTTATCAGAATATTTTTCTTACTTGACGTTCCCCGGGTGCAAAAAAGTGTTTTTTGTAAAAAAATCTGACGAATAAATTTTTTGCAAATGTTTCTGTTTGTGAATCTATGGATTCTCCGTCGCTGCAGCGTCTCGCCAAACCTTATTGTTGTGAATCCGCCTTTTCTTTTTAATAAAAACAATTATCTCTCCCTGTCCCCAGACAAAATAAAAAGATCCATCGTTGATACAAGATGAAGTGTGAATCTATATAACCTCAAAATTGGAGAACTACTGAATCGATTTTAAGAATTCCTAGTTTCAAAATTAGGATATTGAGCGAAAATATGGATTTACATCCTGACCAAGTCTAAAATTTTTATTTTTGTTCTGTTAAAAAAATTATTTTTCGAATTATGTCAATTCGTAACTCACTACTTTTAAAAAAAATGTTCATAAGATTAACGTATATGTTTAAAGTCACGTTCGCAGTCTGATTTTTATCTTTTTTTCAACGAAACAATGACAATTTGCAATAAAAATACCAAGCATGTTATAATGAATTACCGCAAAAATATTAAAACACATTTTTTTCTTGTTATTGTCGTTTCTAATTGAAGTGTGATGTAAAAACAAATAGGTATACCTATATCTAATATTAAAGTTATGATTTAAAAAATAAGATAAATTCTAGGTTCGATGTAATTAAATAAAATCGTAGCTTTGTAATGAGGCTGTAGAAATTAAAAAATAATTAACAGATGACTTTCCTCAAATAATATAATTTTATTAGAAAAGTTTTTTTTTTAAACGTTTTTCGATTGCAATTATACATTTTATCAATCTTTACTTTAACATTAGGTAATAAAGCTTTCGACTTAGTATTAATAATCAACCTAGTACCCAGCACCACTACAAATGTGTGCGCGCGACTTGCGCGGCCAATCAGCTGTCGAAATTTAATCTTGGACAAATGACGCTAGATTTGAAAACTGAATATTCGCATTCGCAAATGTCTAAAAATTGAAATTTGTTACATTACTACTTAAACAGACAGCATAATATTATCTTAAAAATCAATTCATTCATTCATAACAAATGATTTTTACATATGACAGTGACGCAAAGATACGTCATATATCATGATTTATGGATTAAAAGATATTTTTTATGTGAAAAATTGACAATATTATCCTAAAATCTTAGATAGTCGCGTATCTTAAGACAACAATAAAATTAATCAAAAAAATGTAAAAATCTTAAGAGCTTGTTTTTTGATAATTATTATCCTTTTATATATTTAATTCGTTTCTAAAAACTGTCAAATTCTAATATATCTCATTTCTTATTATAATCTTAGACTACGTACTTTAGAATGATAAAAAATATCATACAATACTTTGTTAAGTCCTTGAATCATACAAAGTTAGGTGAACACATCAAGTATTCCTTTAAATATAAATAAAAATATAAATTTAAATATAGGTATATGTATTTTAATTATTATTAAACGTCAATTTTTATATGAATACACGCTGCAATGCAATAGTTATTATTTATTAAGTACTCTGTTTCCACAAAACGACGCGCCGAGACAGTGCGCGACATAAAACGCTCTTCGAAACGTTAAATTTTGTTGCGCTACTCTTATGAGAACAGCTGCATTTGAAAACACGTAAAATTCTGGAAGCATATTGTCGCTTCGTATCGGTCATATGAAAATTGACCTTGATACTTATCACTTTTTGGCAATACTTATAAAAATTATAATACTTATTAGATATTTTCTAATAAAAGTATTAAAATAATAAAATCTCAATTGCTTGAAAGTGCAAAGGTTTTAGCAATAAACCGCCTACTCCAAATATTCAAGTATAACTACGTCTGCTCTAGTTCTTTATCACCTGCCGCATATAAAGACGCTCCAAAAGTCCACAACAAGATGGTTGGTAGCTTTCGATTTATGCATTACGGCGCGTCAAAGACGCTTAGGGTACATCCTGTACTTTTAAATATTTAATGCAGAATCATTGATGTAAATCTTATATACAAATCTTTGATTATTAAATCTTATATAAGTAAATATTATGGATAGCAGATTGTAGATCTACTGCACACAAACACCACCTTCAAACTTTGCTCCGTACTGTACACACCTATAACAAAAAGCAATAAAAACACCTGTTCTATGATTGTTCGATGTTGACACAGCGTACCTGTTGCTTAGCTCGCATTTCAGATAAAAATATTTACGTAATAATTACCAATGAAAATGCATTTGCGTTATTTTGTATTTCTACTAATTTTTTCACAACACTCCTAACCTCTGAAAATTAAAATATCAATTTTTCAAATCATTTAAATAATATTTGAGATATTTTTTTGTAAATATATGTTTTAATTAGCTGTTTGAGAACGGTAACAACACCGTCACCGTTTTTAGCTTCTGCGCAAGACTGTGACGGTTCTGTTACCGTTTTGAAAACAGCTTGAAACAGAGCTATTGTTTTCTTCTTGTAGGTAATGCTGATTTTAGTTTATTTTGTATCTAAGGATATAGGTAGATACATACAAAACTACTTACAAATCACTAAATTCTTTCACTAATGATCCTCACTTTGTAAAAACCTGTTACTTTTAAAGTTCGAATGATTTTTTAGGTGAAACTTCTTTAGCATCCATCTATTTAAAATTTTCAGTGTCGTTAAAGGGCAAGTGATAATGATAAATGGGAAATTATTCAAGCTTGTTTGAAATCTGTCTTAAACGAAAGAAAAGAATTTTTTTCACAGATAAGAACTGCATAATAACGCGATTTTACCTAATGAATCGCGAATTTGTTTCGGTTGCCTTTGTCTGTTGGACATAGTGTGCTGTGAGGTATTGAAGATAGCGTATAATTTCTCTTAAAACAAAATGTGTTACAATCTTATCTTAATAAGAGATTTTTTTCAAATCGTTTCTTCCATACAAACTTCTTTTACTCGTATATAGATAGCATGTGATAGACATATAGATTAGAGCTGTAACAAACCGTACGTATTCGTTACTGAGTAACGGGTACATCGTCTGACTCAAAGTAACAAATCGTTACCTACAAATTAATTTCGTTACTCGCATTTGTCGTATCCATGTCAGTTCGACTCGTTTGATGCGGTTATACGTTATACGAACGAAGTCATACCGTATCACGTATGCGACGCGCCTCGATGCGATGGTACATGCTTGATGCTGTTAGTACACGATTATATGAAAAGTAACGAGTAACGTAACGATACGAAAGTAATGAGTACTGGTTCTTTAAGTAACGAATACATACGGGTGCACAATTTCTCGTTACTTTTACAGCTCTAATATAGATAGAGGAAAACAACGAAGAAATTCTTAAAATATTTTTTTCTGACTTCTATAAATCATTATTATTAGTTTACTATTAATCAACTATACAATGAAATATAGGTGGGTTTTTAACTACTTTAATAACAATAGTATTTGTAATTTTACGTTGAATTCAGTTATTTTGAGAATTAACAATACCACGAAATCAATACCTTTTGAATATTATTCTTTAAAATTACGTCAGAAATTACAATGAGTTGACACTGTATAGTTTAAATTTCTTTATCATTAAAACCAACAGTCAATTATCATATTATGGTGATACGATACGGCACGACGCATTGCAAGCCCAAGATCCCAGAGCCGCCAGACACAACCTATTTTTAAATAAATGAAACCTTACGTTTTGAGTAGTGTTTTATGTACTTAGAACGCTTGGCGTACCTCCATCATTGAGTCTGTGACAAATGAACAGGTACCAGGTGAGAAAGGTGAGTAAAAATAAGAGTCACTTAATTTAAATTTAAATGCCTGACATTTATATATCACTATAAATTAGTATCCAGTATCGCTAGTCACTTTCCGCTGACCACAACTTCTGACAGACGCTTTAAAGCTCAGAGAAAAATTAATGAACTTCACTTATTTTTAAATGCTTGATTTTTATATATGTTATTCAGACAACTATTACAAAATTATATATTTCAACAGCCAGACAAATTGTAATGACCAAACATCCCCCAGACGTAAAAAATAGTCAGCTGTTAGTATGAGCGCGAGAGCTTTATGACTATTTTTTACGTCTGGGGGGATGTTTGGTCATTACAATTTGTCTGGCTGTTTTTACATAGCATTAATGATTTCTATATAGGTACCATATGAACAAAACCATGTGTATACTGCATTTTAAATGAAATCCACTTTCTGTACGCTCAGGTCTCACATGGCACGAAGCGAAATACAAGAGGTCTCTGAGAGTTAAATTTTTGTCGCGTCGCAGCGCGCTTATCAGAATGGCTACATTTAAAAACACGTGCATTTTTTAAAACAGCAGTTTGTCGTGACACCATGTGAGAACTGGCTTTTAATTACTTCCGACTTCCGTCAAAAATAGATTACATTTTCCAAATTCTTTAAGTGAACAAACAAACGATTTTATGTCAAGTTTTTTTTTCTTTTACAGATCAATTATAAAAATAGCTATGTAATGACAAACTATTTCGAGAGAATGAAAATAAAAATAGTTGACAATTGATGAATTGAATGAATCATTATTTTACTATTGTTAAAAAAAATCCAACCAAATCCGGTGTGCGTTGGCTTAAGAAGACCCTCATCAAATAATGATTCATCTTAAATTCTTGCTAAACTTCCAGTGTTATTCGAAAATATCAATGGCATAAATTGACTCTGGCTTCAAGGCTACAGGAGTATTATACTGCTAGGAATGTTTTCTTTTTTAACCCTTAACTGGTGACCCTGGGTCTATGAGACCCATTGATATAATCAAACCCTCCTAAGTCTTAAACTGTTGCACGTGTCGGTCCGCCTAGTCATATACCCTCCCACTATTCAGTTGTTAGTTAGATGTCGTAAAGCATGTGTTATTATTTGTAACCATAGATTTATAGCGAATAGTTAAAAACTCTACAGGGTCTGTGAGACCCATTGTCACCGTATACGTAACATTTGTACAATGGCTTCTGGAAGTAAAACAGTACGATCTACGGATCCAGATTATGAAAAAGTAGTGCTACAGTGGTATGATGAATTAGAGAGTGACTATACAACATCTAAATGCGAGACTATTCCAAGAGAACTTCGTACAGGAATATCTAAATTTTTAGATAAACCTGTACCTTCTCCTGAAACTGAGGAAGTTGAACCTTATAAAAGAAAAAGGTGTCTTATATGCAGCTACAAAAATGACAGAAAAACGAATCTGCGCTGCGTTAGATGCAAAAAACCAGTCTGTTTACCATGCGTAGAAAAAATATGCATTCATTGTGCTAGAGAGTGATATTTTGGAATTACGATTTTTCATTGACTTCAGGCATTGCAGTTTTTCATAATATATATTTTTTTTGTTTTCCGTTGATTTTATTTTGTACTTTAATCATTAAAGTTTCAGTTTCCAAAACCATAATATGTTACAAAAGATTGGTTAATGATAATGAAATTATAATAAATGCTGTATACAAACTACTAGGATTTTCTCTCTCATTTTATATTTTTTCATGTATAATTACCTATTTTGTAATTAATGCCATATAACTCTATTTTAACAATTGAAAAATACCTTAAACAATGACAATATAGCCAGTTGCATTTGGTTGTGTGTTGAAAAAGCACTTAAAAAACTGTTTTTTTTTACTGGGTCTGACAGACCCAAGGCCATCAGTTGTGTGGCACAAATACCACGTCACCGGTTAAGGGTTAATCTAGAAATTTTGATTCAAAATTAAGAAACCAATTGGATGAAGATTAGACGATACATTTCTGACTTTAGAGGTTTTGTATGAGGGTAGAACAATTTTCATAAAAAACAGAAATTATGCCGTCCAATCTTTGACAAATATGACAAAATAAACTAGAACCATTGTTCAAGTTTCGAAGATATTTTTTCGATATTATTTTTTTGTAAATGATATCATTAAAGTCCATAAATATAATAAATGAATGATTATGATTCTGTGTTGCAATACCTACACGGTTTTATTTTATACTAGTGGCCCGGTTTCGTCCGAATTTGTAGATTGCCACCGTTTTTCGTCGACTTACGTTGCAAAAATGATCTCTACGAAAAGGGTTTTTTTTAACGCGATAATATTATAGCCTATGTCAATCCTGAATGTTCATTCTAAATAGTGGTGAAAGAATTTTTCAAATAGGTACAGTAGTTCCGGAGATTACTCTCCGCATACACACAAACTCTCAAAATTCGCGCTCTCTATAATATTAGTATAGATTTATTTTCTCAAAACCCTTACTTGATATTATTACTTTCGGAAAAACTGGAAACAAGGTAAAAGAGAAACATATTTATTTATTAATTTTGTAAGATTATTTGTGCAATCTGGCGTTTTTATACATTGATTTTCCTTTTTAATGAAATCAATAGATAAAATTGTGGTCACCACAACGCAATTTGCAATTATTAGATTACACAAGTGTAATATTACAAAATTACGAAATTGTTCTGATATATTGAATCCGAAAGAAGTGTTTGTTAATTTTTCTTTGATCCTGAAGACGACACAGCTTTATTTTATGTTACTATCCAGACGATACCTATACTAAACTTAGCTTAGAATTGTTTTTTTAGCAAGTTAATAATTAATAGAATCCAATTTTCCTTGAACCTCCAGCCAAAACAAATAATGTGAAGTCAAGGTAATCACGGTAATGCAAATGACTCTTTTATATAGCTTGTTTTCGTCAAACATTTATGAATTTTAATGATTTTAATTAAAATAACACATACTATTAGAAATATATATTAATATAACAAAAAGAGTAACTAATCGGTCAGTTATAAGCAGTAAAATCATTAGAATTTTAAGAAACCAATTTTTAAGAGTTGAAAGCTCACTTTCTAAATCGAAGCTCTCTAAGCATAAATCTATTAAAACAGTGTTTTATTGTTGAAGCACTTATAGTTTTAGGAGCTAGAAGACTCTAGGCTGTTGTAAATGGGTGTAGATTGGCAGCGTAAGAACGGAACCAAAGGTTGCTCCACATTTTACGCTAACTTTTTCAAGACGTATTTGAAAGCTTCTGAAAGAATTTATGGTAGCAGCATCCATGCGTCGTGAGTCTCGTGACGTTATTCAACCAGGCAAAGAAGTCTAGCAAAAGAATGTGCATAAGTACCTCTATTTAGAGAAAGCGGCATGATAACAAACGAACGATTTGCAGTTAATATCTGTGCGAATTATTCGCACTAAATAAGTATAATAATTATCATTTTACAAAATTATTTTTTAAATATATTTGCGGGTATTCAATTCGTTTCTAATTTTGCACACTGCTTATAACGTTCTTCTTTTTGTTGTATTATAATATGAAGCTCAGATGACAGATCTAAGAAATATTTTACTAAAATTGTCATATAGAGGCGCAAGTAGCAAAAGCGTGGAGCTAAGCCGTCAGATTGCATCATGCAGCATTGCTGTGACGTTGTTCAGCGTTGCTCGCTGTTTCAAAATTAAAGCCGTCAGATGGCAGTATGAAGTATTGTGTCTTAATGTATATATGTATTATGTAAATAAATCATTCAACTCAATTTTATGAATCAAAATTTATTGCAGGTATTCAATTCGTTTCTAATTTTGCACACAGCTTATAACGTTTTTGTTGTATTACAATATGAAGGTCAGATGACAGATCGAAGTGTTGATTGTTTCAAAATTAAAGCCGTCAGATGGCAGACGTTGTTCAGCGTTGCTGTATTGTGTCTTAATGTATATCTATATATATATAAGTTTAATAATTAATTAATTTACAAAAACAAAAGCAATAATAAATTTTTTAATTGTCGATGTCAGTAGAGCAAGCAATTATCTGTAAAATGATATATAATTTATGTGGAGAAATTGTGAGGTTTTTTCTAAAAAGGGAGGCAAACATCTTAACCTTAGCGTATTAATATAATATATGATACAAAACGCCACTGTGACATTCCAGTAACGATTGAAGCATTTCTTATGCAATATACAGCTGTGACAATGTAGGGTGTGAGTCATTGATACACCTTCAGGCGAAGTGCCGGTGGCGTTACGGCATATATAAGTAATTGACGCGATTGACGCGATTTGTTGTAGAGATGTGCGTGATTTTATGTGAAAATGAATCGTAAATATTAATATATATCTATCAATATTAATATTTAAAACAATAGTTTTCCGTTGTCGACATATTCATATCATCCACGCGAGAACATTCTTCGTCTATGATTTCATACAATTCTTACAGTTTCACTCCCCTTCTGCACAGACGTTCCTTGATTGGATAAACAATATACCTGTCTTTCAGATAGTTTATTTATAGATTGGGGATAGTAAACGGGCGTCTGATATTTTATTACATAAATATCAGGGAGAAAAAATCAGTATAAAAATTCCTGACAACAAATTTTCAAAAGCGGTTTAGGTTTTGAATAAAATCGAGGTCGAAAAGATGACCCCGGTTCATTGTTTCTATAACTAAGAGGTGATGAAGTTATCAAATAGAGCCTAGAGGTTGAATTTGTAAAAACAAATGAATAAACTCGGTTGTTGGTTGCTTTAAAAAAGCGATTTTAAAACTACTTAAAAATAAATTTATGAATTAACAGAAGTACTTACAAAATAATTTTTTTTTAATATTGGCGCCCAATGGAGCTACTAATTTGTGTATACGTGACGGTAAATTGTTGAGTCATCCTAAGATGCATTGTTAAAAACAGGTTTCTCGCTTTTTTAACTTCGTCATGTTCCACAGATCACAATCAGCAATCCTCACATTTTATTTTATTTTACTGATGCTCCAAAAGTCTTAACCTATTTTTACACGCTTTATATTAGTTTCACTTGTAAGTTTGTATGTATGTATGTAAGTATGTATGTTTGTAAACTCGTTTGGACTACAGCAAGTGGTTTATATAGTGGTATAATATGCCAGCACTGTAAGCACACTGGCTAGCCGTGCGGTCTAAGGCACGGGTCTTCGCTGACGTCAACTCTCGGAATCACGGGTCGTGGGTTCTAATCCCGTCCACGCTGGAAAAAAAATTGTTTTTTTTTCCGTAAATTTTTGACAATATCTAAATCGAACTAAAAAGTGGAAAATAAATATAGTTAAAAAAAAAACTAAAAAACACGCTTTATATCGAACTAAAAAGTAAAAAATAATTTTTTTTAAATAAGCTTAAAACAATAATGAATAAAAAATACAAGTATTATTTTGAAAAAAGCGTGGGGCGCTCGATGTACGAAAATGTGGAACAAAGCGCCCCACGCTTTTTTCACAATAATACTTGTATTTTTTATTCATTATTGTTTTAAGCTTGTTTTAAAAAAAATATTTTTTATTTATAGTAGGTAGTACAGAAGAATTCGATTAATAGAATCCGTTTTATTCGAGCGTCTATAATCTACAATCTATCTATCTAATCTAAAACAAAACAGTCACAAAATGGTACAGAAAAACAAACTCCATTTTAAAAATATTTAATTTTAAATAGGAATGCACTTTTAGAACGACTATGCATAAAAATGTATATATACAGACAGATGCAAAATCTTAAATAGATAATTATTGTTTTTAATAATTATATATAAAAACTTTGCGATCCAAAAACAACAACAAAAAATAATATTACACACCACAACAACCAACGTAACAATTACTCCATTATATTCGGGGTAGCCAAAACTGCAAGTCTTTACACTTAAAATACTGACAGAAATAGCTTTTTTCAGGTCCCATGCTTCTACAAAAAACCAAACCTTGTACTTACAAGGGTTTGGTTTTTTTCATTCATAGGATCATTTTGTTGCCTGTCTGTATGTCGGTCAAGACAATTTTTTTTAGTTCGAAACTTTTTTGAATGACACACGACGTTTTGCGACCATGCTGGATTCAGCGTGTTTTTTTCTTGATTTTGCCAAAGTTCCGAAATATTTCGGTTTTCGTCAAAAATCGCATTTTTTAAAAGGGGTACGCCTTGAAAAAATTAAAAAATCGAATTCTTTAATATTATATTTGAAATTGAGAATGCTTACAGAAAAAAATACGCTGAGTTCAATGAGCGTAAGCAAACGTCTGTATCTCTTTTAGTTTGGAAACTACGGCCATTCGGAGGTTTTATATGATTTTCTAAAAACTATAAACGCAAATAGCTTCTAAACCAAAAGACACACAGAAGTTTGTGTGTGTCCATTGGATTCAGAGTATTTTTTTCTATAAGCATGATGATTTTGCAAAACTCCGAAAGATTTCAGTTTTTGTCAAAAATCGCATTTTTTTAAAGGGATATACCTACGCCTTGAAAAAATTGCAAAAATTGGATTCTTTAATATACATTTGAAATTGAAAATGCTTACAGAAAAGAATATACGCTGAATTCAATGAGCATAAGTAAACGTCTGTATCTCTTTTAGTTTGGAATTTAATTTTATGAAATAACGGTACGGAACACTCAGGGCGCGAGTTCTACTCGCACTTGTCCGTCTTTTTTTTAGTATTATTGACTGTTATCACTGCCATAGGGTAACAGTCAATTGAGAATCTTGATGCCATCCCTGTATTAATACGGCTCTGTGCTTTATATATTCAAATGTAAATTCCAAGACCGAAATATATAATTACAAATTATGACGTAGTTAAAGGCTACTAAACATTGCATGGAACACGATATTTATTTAAGATCTGCATTAATTGTTTTTAATTAAAGACATCTGTGTAGAAAAGAGCAATTAGACGTCACTTATATAATATTTAGTGCCTACAAGTTTGTAGTTATCCATTGTATGAAGATGTTAAACACGTGAAATTAATTATTACAGACTATAGTTTGCTTACATATACCGCCAGCGGTCTATCAGCTGATTATTTCAAGGATAAATCTTATAGAATCCTGCATGCAACAATGTTTTTTGCTGGGGAGATTCTTGCAGGTACTTTTCAAATTCCTAATACTTGACTCCTTCCCCAAACTGATTTTCACATCTAAATACGTATATCCTGCAGTGATGACACTTTGAGAATTGATTTTCCCCTAACCCTAAAATTAAAATCCGCTGAAACACATAGTTTTCAAAATATTTTCCCCTAAATTTTTAAAATTAAATGTTTGTTATAATTAAATAATAACTCGTATTTTTTAATATTTTTATTAGAGCACAAGTGTTAAAATTGTTATTTTTTTTGCTTTACACATGCTGTTACGGTTGAAAAGTAGCTATTTTCATTTGCGTGCGGAAACTTTATTTGTCGCACTGAAATTATTGTTTGCCTCACGCAAATTCAGAGAAAAAAACAAAATAATAACGGTGTTAATGTCAACGAAACAAACTGTCATTTGAAGCAGATTTGAGGTTAAAATTTTCGATTATGGACTTTAATTCTTGACAATTTTAACAATTTTACTGAATTTTCAACTTTTTAATGATTTAATTTTAATTTTTATGACTTCTAATTCATTTTTTTTAATTCGTAATAAAATTTTAATTTAATTTAATTCGTAATAAAAAATAGTATGTGCAACTCGTGCGGCATTGTCGCACTAGTTGCACAATATACTATTACCGCTGTACTGCAGACGTGAAAAGTAACTATTTTGTAGGACGGCCGTTCAGAAAACTCTTTTAAATACATAGTTGATTTGAATTTTAAGCGAACTAAATTATTTTCGCCATTTTTTCGAATTCGCCATAAAAATTCATTTTTATTTTTTATTTATAAAGTTTTATTAAATCTACTCACAATATATATAAGACATTTAAATAACATCTAAACTCAGTTGTCTGCTGATAAAAAGATAATGTCAAAAATTTTGTCGCAATCATATTTGAAATGGACTTTAAATTTTAAATCGAGAATTTACTGATATGTTCAAAAATGCATTTCAGAATTATTGGAATCGTGTATCATCAACATAGCTTCATGCAGTAGATGCTAATGAACTCAGCGTCTATAATCTACAATCTGTCCGCATCTAGGGCTGTACGAACTGTTAAAGTATAGCCCTGTTCCCTGAATATGACCTCTATCGTGAAGCGTCTATAATTGACAATATCCATTTAACCAATTTCAACTCTGGAGAGGGTACATTTTTAAAAAATAATTAATCAACTAGAATTTTTTATTAATGTCCAATTGACACTTTTACCAATTCTATCTGGGAACTTCAACTGGAGACATATGAATTGAAAAAACCATCTAATTGTTTGGATAATGCTAGGCTACTATTGGCGTGAAATACATCTGTTCTTTTTTACTTTTTGTAGCACCTAATCGAAAATTTAATTGCACTTTAGATCTACTTTTTTAGACACTTATCAATTTTTAATTACAGCAGTCTTACAATGAAAGTATTTATTTAGTAATTACATTTTATATATTTATCTTGTTGTTATGGAATAATACAATAAACTGTATACTAAAGATAACTTTTCTACTTGTAATTTATCAATGATTAAGTAAATAACACATATTAGTCTATATACAGATTTTCAAGGGTCTACATTATCGTTTTCAAATATAACTGCCAAGTTATTAATTGTTAAAGTTTAAAGAGAATCCTGTGTAAGTATAAATAATATTAAATATGGTATGTTATAATTCCCTAATTTCTCCGATGATACGATTGGTTGATGTACTTGCATTCAATCTGAATAAAGTATCTCTGTGTCAAAAACTTTGTCTTTTTCTATGACGTTAACATGGGTGTACCCAGCTTTTGGCCCAGGAGGGGGCAAATTAGAAATTTCTTAAGCCGGGTCCCCCGTGCTTGTTTTGCCCTTCTCAATACGCCGGTGCTTACGGCGAAAAAAAGACGGAAGTATATGTTTGCACCCTAATAGTTCGATTGCGATTTTATTCCTATGCTCAGTATAGAATAAAAGTATATGGGATTGGCAGTCCATTGCACTGAAAATAAAAAGTAGAACTGTCCATAAAAAACAGTGCAAATGACATCTTGCAAACATTTTTTGGTCAACGAAACAGCGGTTTCCAATAAATGGCATGGACTTATGGCAATTATATTTCAATGATTTTAATTTTGAAGGTTATAATGACAGTTTTTTTTAGTTCTCTAATACTGATAATATATGTTTTTTTTTTTCAAATTATACTTCTACTTTTTATGCATAGCACATTCACATTTTTGTGTTGTCGTCCTTGTAAATTATATTTTAATGATCATCAGAGTAACAGAGCACTTTTTTGTGTTAATAATTATAACTAAATATCTGGCATTAATTTTCGTACACAAAGTAAACATTTTAATAAAACATTCCATATTTTTAACAGCGTCACACTAGAATTATTGAGAATAAATAAAATAGCGGACTGGTTTATACAACTTAACACACAATCACTGATCCCATGATACTTGGCTTCGGTCCCTACAGCATGGCATCCGAGTTAACTCCGTGTAATCCATAGATGGATTATAATTATAACAATCGATTTATACAACTTACACCTTCACAACAAACATTGACCCTATGTAAATACTTGGCTTCGACCCGCACATCACGGTATTCGGATTAATATATGATTTACAAATAGTATAAGCAGTTGCGCAACTATACCGTTTGGCGCCCGTGACAAATTTTACTAAATGTTGTAATAATAAATGTTAGGATCCATCTGTGCTCACGACCATCTCAGGCCGGGGGCCTTCTCCGACCGGGGTTCCGTGGCATTTTGCCCGTCCTGCAACCCCATTGTTACGCCACTGAGTATAAGAATAGTAATAACTAATAATAGAGCACTTTATTTGTTTATACCGACTTACAATCAAATACTATATACCCTATTTCTTAAAGGACAGGTACGTAATTTTTCAATGGCAACAGTAAATACGTAACCGCCCTTTTAGAAAACTATTATAGAAATCCGAAGAATTTGCAGGACACTTTAAAATTTTTGGTTTTGTTATATTATTATTATTTTTATATTATAGAGTATAGCTACTGTTTGCTACAATTGTTAAGAAACACCCATTGTTACAACAACAGGGTTTCGCACTGCGACTCGAGTTTTTTGTTTATTTTTGCGTTAACACAAATATTTGAAAAGTGAGTAATCAATACTATTTTTGAAACTGACACACTCATATATCAAATGTATTATTCTAACGTCAAATACTATTCAGTTCCTTAATAATTTCGTAAATTGTCACAACGGACTTTAAATAAAATTTGTAAGACCCTTATCTGTTTAATTAGTTTCGTAAACAAATTCCAAAATTATTCATTCTATGCAAATAACGTAGCAACTGTGAATAATCATAAAAATGTCGCCTTTTTGTTATAAAATGTATTGTTACCTATACAACTACAGACTGACTATTTTTTTTAATATTTTTTTTTCAAAAAGTAATTCTTACTTTTGCTAAATCCAACTATTCAAACCCTAAACATAAGAACTGAAGGAGCGCTGACCATATGCTAGAATTTTTACCTAAGAACAAGTTCTACGTGATTACGTCATTCAGAATGCAATATGTATGTTGAAACTGGAAACTCAGCCATACTTAAATCCCCCACGTGTCTGTCTAATAAAACCACCAAAACCACTTTATTATAATGAATCTTTGTTTTTTTTATCTTATTCTGAAAACGGGAGAGGAAAACTGGACATAATTTTCCATAATTTTACGTATACAAAACCGGCGACCAAGAGAACGACTGTTACACTGGGGTAGTGTCGGATTTAGAGAACTGGGTAACTATCAAGAGCACTCGAATAAAGGGGAACCTTAACAGAACGGAGGGTCTACGTAAAAATGTTTATATTGAACACTTCTGAATCGAAGTCTCCATTGAAGTGGGGTCTCCAGAAAGTGGGTCTCCATAAATCATAATATTGAACATTTCTGAAAATGTATTTAAATGTTTTCCCAATCATCCCTAACAAAGAATTTTGCGATGGACCACAAAGAATTTCACTAGCCCTAAGTTAACCCATGTTTTGTTTTCTATATATTCTGAAGCTTATAAACAGAGATATGAGGTGAATTAGGCATCATTTAGCACAAATTTTACATGGATTAAACATGACCTTAGGTACAATTTATAGAGCACTAGCGGTCCCGCCCGGTTTCACCTGAGTGCAAAAGAAACGAATGGGGGGAGGGACATGAGTACGCACGTTCATCTTAGTTTACCGAGATGAATGTTGTGCCAAAATTTCATGATGATTGGAGTTACCGTTCAAAAGTTCTTGTCGACCGGACAAATTTTGAGTTACATTTTTCAACATTTTTCATTGATGCTCCGCTCCTATTGGTCGTAGCGTGGTATTATATACCCTATAGCCTTCCTCGATAAATGGGCTATCCCACAAAAAAAATTCAAATCGAACAAGTAGTTCCTAAGATTAGCACGTTCAACCAAACAAACAAACTCTTCAGCTTTAGGTATGTATTATAGTGTAGATTACAAATTCATTGTACTTTTGATTTAGGTAAAATCGCACCCCAAATATTGATGTTTTCACCACACGGACACTATAGCGTTACCAGGCAACGCTATTCAAAGGAGAAAATGCAATGTTTCGATTGGATATTAAACATCTGAAAAAAAAACATAGTGTAAACACCGATTGCAAATTATTGTCAACATAGCTTTAGCATAAAAGTGTAAAATTTATATATATCAGCATTTCGGTTCATGCATTGCATGATGTAAATATACGGATGTCACGGTCGTAGCATTTTTAACCTGACTGTACATGACTAATCAGCAGCAAAGAGGGGATATGTTAACGAAGGAATACCTTGTACGGAGGCTATTTTCCCACTACACAGTGATGAATAAACCAATCGTCAGCATCGTCAATGCGCTTGCGTACACCAGTGTTCAATTGTTAATAATATTCGTTTTGTTAAAGAGAGGGGCTAAAGCGAGGTTGCTTGTTCGATTGTAGTTACTGTGAATGCTAAGAGACGAACCTTTCTTTTGAACGAATATATCGAAAACGCATAAACGAGTATTTTTAGGTGCATTAAACTTTTTTAATTTAAGTGTATGTTTGTGTGATAAACCTAGTGTTGTTTTAGTGAGACGCCAAAATGTTTGATGTGTTTGGCTCCGTAAAGGGGCTACTGAAAATAGATGCAGTATGCATCGATAATAATATATTTAGATTACATTATAAAGCTACAGTGATAATCCTAATAGCTTTCTCTTTGCTGGTTACTTCAAGACAATATATCGGAGATCCGATAGATTGTATTGTCGACGAAATCCCTCTAAATGTTATGGATACGTATTGTTGGATATACTCAACGTTTACGATCCCGAATCGTTTGACGGGACGCGTCGGCAAAGACGTCGTCCAACCCGGAGTGGCGTCGCATGTCGACGGCGAAGATGAAGTGCACTACCATAAATATTATCAGTGGGTGTGCTTCGCGTTGTTCTTCCAAGCGATGCTGTTCTACGTTCCACGTTACCTGTGGAAGACGTGGGAAGGTGGAAGAATCAAAATGCTTGTTCTCGATCTGAATTGTCCGGTTGTAAACGAAGATTGTAAACAAGATCGCAAACGCTTGCTCGTCGATTATTTTGCGACAAATTTACACACGCAAAACTTTTACGCGTTCAGATTTTTCATGTGTGAAGTCATGAACTTTATCAATGTTGTCGGCCAAATATTCTTCATGGATTTCTTCCTCGACGGCGAATTCAGCACCTACGGACGCGACGTGTTAAGATTTACTGAAATGGAACCTGAAGAACGTGAAGATCCGATGGCGAGGGTGTTCCCGAAAGTTACGAAGTGTACTTTCCACAAATACGGTCCTTCTGGAACCGTTCAGAGGTTCGATGGACTCTGTGTTCTGCCACTGAACATTGTCAACGAGAAGATCTACGTCTTTTTATGGTTTTGGTTTGTAATATTAAGTGTTCTGACTGGCATTTCGCTCATTTACCGGGCGGCCGTTGTTTTCGGTCCAAAATTGCGTCTATATTTGTTGCGCGCACGATCGAAACTTGCGCCTCAAGATCAAATTGAGGTCATTGCACGCAAATGTCAAATCGGGGATTGGTTTGTTCTCTACCAATTAGGAAAGAATATTGATCCTCTTATATATAAAGAAGTTATAGCGGATCTAGCTATAAAATTACAAGGAAAAGAAGTGGTGTAAGTGTATTATTACATTAGGTACAGATTATTTTATGTAAATGCAGCGGCTGCTGTAGAATTAAAACAATTAATGATATTTTTTCTTTGTATCGATGCTAAAGAAAAAACTGAACCTAATGTGATAAGCACTATATTATTTAAAAAATACGGACAGTATAATATTGCGTGCGATAAACATGTGACAATCACAGTGTGTATATTTGATTTTCTGCTTTAAAAAATGACGCATGCGCATATATTTTCTATTAGAAATTAAATTAAATCGAACGGTGCAACAGTCAGTACTGCATTTCTGGTATAACAATGCCACGTGGAAGTCAGTATTGATCGATTTAATACACACGTGTGCGAAAGAAAGAGATATATATATATATATATATATATATATATATATGACGCCATCTTTGAAACAAAGTATTGTAAGTGGACATATTTATGTGCTCAATACTTGATTCCTGTTATATAATGAAGGCTTGTATAATGATATTGATTTTTTTACATTTGCTGTCGAAATTCCTATTCATTTTTAAACTTTTTTATACGACGATTTTTAAAAAACATTTTGTATATATTCTATATTTAAAGTGCCTGTCGAAAGATACAAAAAATATCAAAACGCACAAAAACAACAAATTTTTATATCAATTTTTGCAGTATCTTATAATCATTCCTTCGTCGAACATTTTTATACAAACAAAATTCTGTGATTCTCAAAAGACTGCCGTTACGAAGTACTCTTTAGATGCTGTTTTGTGTATTTTTTATGCGCAAAATGGCTGCTTCCGTTTAAAAAAAATCAAAATAGAATTTTACAAATAAAATACACATTCCATTTTTTTAATTAAAAGTACTAATGAAGACATTACGATTTTTTTATCGCAATATTTAATAAGAAAAATACATAGACAGTAAGTTCTTAAGATACTCTTATGACAGCAAGATGTTTTAGGTTATGTAACAGCGGCCATTTTTTTTTTATTTTCCTTTCATTATTAAACAGTTGAATTCATATTAACGGAAAATCTATGAATTCATTTGTTTTTTTGATTATGCATGTACGTAATCATTCTTTGAATACTGCCAATTGTTTTATTTTAACCTTATTTTTTCGATTCAGTTTTCCTAAGCAATCCATATTGATATTTTAATATTCTCCTTTGCTGATTATATTTTTTTTTTTAGAATGACGTAACGTAATTTTAAATCATATGGCAAATCGTCCCCTCCTCTCCCCTATATAATATCGTGTCCAAATCAACTTTTTATTTAAATTATTATATGCATATTACGTTACGACACTGTAAGTAGATTAATTGCTATCTACATAAATAAGAAAATCAAAATATTCGAAATTCACATAAAATTAAGTTAATATATATTTTGAAATTAATTATTTGAGTATTTTTATATTTTTTATAGTATTTTATGATGTAAATAATATATAATTAATTTTGGAATATTTAATAACATATTTTATGTGAATTTTGAATGAAAAGAAGATTTTTGCAATATTTGCTTAGATTTTAAGTAGAAAAACTTAAAAAAAGTTTCTAAACGTTTGGCAAAGTTTTGTTCAAAATAGAATGTAGTGATGTCGATGATCAGTAAAGAAAGTTTTAGAAATACCGAAAATAGCCCGGTCTTAATAATCCAACAAGCAATAATAATTATTAAGAATTTATTGATTTCTTAATAATTAGTACCATAAAATAAAGATTATTAAACCATTAGCGTACGTGTATTTTTATAGAAAGTATTATAAAATGTAGTAATTGTTTTAATGACATTATTGCATTGAAATTATGGATCTGTATAGAAATAATTGCTC
Organism: Xanthostigma xanthostigma; assembly: GCA_963575645.1. Lineage (NCBI taxonomy): Eukaryota > Metazoa > Arthropoda > Insecta > Raphidioptera > Raphidiidae > Xanthostigma > Xanthostigma xanthostigma. Next base: position 47,328,833 of record OY754466.1, on the reverse strand, counting down.
AGCTAGCACCTACTGTATTTTGAACATAATTTTGTATATATAAAAATATCGTTCTGAACATGTGTTGAAATTTTAATGCATGGTCACAACAGATACGAAGATTTTGAAACCCGCAAACAAATGATAATTTTTTCATCTATTTGAAATAAAAATAATTTAATAATGTGATCTATAGTTTTGTAGAAATTATTTTAATTAATTATTTAGCTAGTTTATTTACCCTACCTATTTAAGTTTTACTCCGTCATTATTTAAACTATAAAAACATGTTAGTCTCACAGAACCGGACTTACTTTTTCTTTAGATAAACTTGTCAAAATTTTATGCAGTACATATATATTTTTTTTTCTTTAATGAATTCAATCTTCTGAATTATTTTTGACAACTTTAGAAAAAAAAATTGCCCGGTTCCATTTGACTAAGCTTCTGCGAGATCTATTTTTTAATAGAAATATTGACTCGCTTTATCGGCTCACTTCCGCATTTACAGCTAATTCTGTTTTATCAAAAAATGTGTATTCATTGCAATTTTCAATTCTCAAAATACAGTGGAAAGCCAAGACGATTTTTTTAAGGAATATATTTTAAAAAAGTTGCAAAAAGTATACCTGCTATGACAGATGAATCGAATCCAACTATACAATATACATTCCAAGTATTACATAATATTTATGTGTGATACTTGCTTTTGATTGGTTATTACGTTGAACTTGGTTGTTTTCCATAGCCGTACAATAAATAAATAATCGTCGATTCACCAGCCGTAGTAAAGGTTTGAGTCTCGAATGAAGTCAAAATTTTCTTCTTTTTGCTTTCCATATGGTTCATAATTGATGTCATAATTGCAGGACTTTTAAATTTCTAATCATTTGTATTTTAATTCATACAATATATTATTTTCAAATGACAAACGTGAAATACGATCCTCTTTTATATTAAATTTTTATCTATTGTTTTTCAAGTTATGTTTTTGCTTCATAATATATAAAGACACCTGATACCCAGTATATTATTGATACTGTATGCATATATATCATTTGTATGTTTTCAAATTGACAAGGCTTTTTACTTGCGACATATATCAATACAGTACAAGTTCGATAATTTGACGTTCGACGCACAATAATCCGACGTTTTTGCGCCATCAACCTCCAAAAACTGTTCGTGGTGCTATCACGTTCTTTAGCTCTGTATATTGCCGCAAATTATGGAGCGTCAAAAATGGAGGTAAATAGTTGCTTATTACCTAAGTTATCAAGCGTCTATAATTTACAATCGAATCATTAAAGCTTGTACTATATTATAACGTGTAAATATCCAGATGATGCTAATGTTATCAGCGAAAAGCGATCGATTTTTTAATGCTTTGCTTTGAGAAAAAAAATGTTGCGTCATCCAAAAACTAACAAAATTTTGAATTTAGTTCAAAGATTGAAATATAAAAATTAATGAGCATTCAAATTTGAAACTCAGAAATTATTGATCGAGATCTAATTTGGTATCAGAATGAAACAAAACATCGCTCTTTCTCTCTCGTTTCATTCATAAAATAAAACTGCCTATTAAGAAATGAGGTGTGCGGTATATATTTTTAAAACAACAGCTAATTTTTTTTACATGCAAAAGTACTAAAAAAAACGTAGATGGCTGTGACATTATTCTTTTTTTTTTATTTTAGCTGTTTATGCCGAAGGTGACTTTCTAAAAACAACAATGTTCTTTGTAAAAACCGATTGTGCCTTTATATCACGACTAGATATTATAAAATAGAGATTATGAAAAATAAAATGAAAAGTATTTAAATTAGAACAATTTGTTTTTATTTTACCTACAGTCTAAACTCTATACGACACTCAAGAGACTGTGGCGTTATTGAGAATTAGTGATGAGTCAAATCGGTCTTGGTCCTTAGGTACTTAAGAGTATTCGTCCCTGCAAATACCCCCTGCACCCATCATCTCAAATCTTTTTCCCTCGCCTAAAAACGGTTCGCGCTCTCCCGACGCTATTTTTAAAGCTAGAGGGTTCTGGTAAACGCCAAATGAAAGACAAAGAATCAGACTACAGATCCTTCAGGCGAATTTTTTGAAAAACAGTTTCGCCTACGTGTGAAATATTACGTAACTTATTATTTTTTTCAAAAGGTTGTAAGTTTTTTCAGGAATTTTTTTTCAAAAAATTTGCCTGAAGGATCTGTAGTCTGATTCTTTGTCTTTCATTTGGCGTTTACCAGAACCCTCTAGCTTTAAAAATAGCGTCGGGAGAGCGCGAACCGTTTTTAGGCGAAGGGAAAAGATTTGAGATGAAGGGTGCAGGGGGTATTTGCAGGGACGAATACTCTTAAGATTAAAACCAAGACCTAATAAGCAAGACCAAGACCGATACCAAGACTTGTATCAATATTAATTGTAAATAATTTATATCTACCTATAAAAAAACCTTGATGTTGAAAGTATCTTGAAACATTATTAAAAAGACGTAAAGTACCAGGTTAAATGAGCAGGATCAAGACTAAATACGCAAGACCAAGATCGAGACTTAATAAGCAAGACCAAAACCAGAAATATTTGAGCAAAAACAAGATCAAGATCGAATAAGCAAGACCAAGATTATCTCAGTCTTGATCTTGCTTTGCTCATCACTATTGAGAATTGTCGTTAAACGGAGAGAAGAAATAATCCATTAGTATTATAATTTGTATTTACTCATAATATAAAAAATTTACGACTGACCAACATCACTTATATTTTCTCCCGTCTGTATTGCGCGTATTAATAAAACTTTTTCGTCAATACACAAAGATTTTCTTTTACTCGCCATGTTCACAGTTTGCAAGTTTGTGGGCAACTAAGAATATGTTAACTTATCGGCTGAGCTAAACATATGAAAGGTAACAAAAGAACGAATTTCTTAGAATCTTCGGTACGCATGATGCCGACAACAAGGCAACACAATAACAAACAAGTACTGTTTATTGCTTAATGACGACGCATTGTTGTCGCATTTAAAGTGTATCATTGCATGAGAAACATAGGTAAACCAACTAGAGTTGAGTAATTTCGACGTTTTAAGAAGTTTGTCGTTATATCGAGTAAGCAAAACCAAAAAAGAACGTTGTAACAATAATAATGTTCATACTTTTCCCGCCTCTAACTTTTTGAAATTAGGTATACTTCTTTTGGCGCGTTATAAAAAAAAATGATGCGCTCCGCCAGCGTGACATCAAAATTAACAGGATGAAGTTGCTCGCAGAAAAAGGCTACCAACCGAATACAGGTATCGACCATTGAATTACATTACCTCCAATACACCCAAATTCGGATTTTTGTGAAAAGAAAACTGAAGTAGATTTTTTCGAAAATGATGCATTTTCGACCTACTAGTGATAGAAGTTAAATCATTCCAAATTAGTCTTAGTTTCTTTTCCCGAGAGGAATACGAGCAATTACTGGTCACCTAATAAAAATAATTTAAAAACTACTAATTGTACATTAGCAGTGACTCATAAAGGTGTCCGCAACGCTATGATAAGAATACACAATAAGATACCTACTGAAATAACTGTAACAAATTCTAAACAAAAGTTTAGGAAGAATTTAAAAAAATATTTATTAAGTAAGGCTCACTATAGATTGAACGAGTTTTTATAATTAATTGTTTTGTGTTGACGCTATTTATGTACATTAATTGTACCAACAAAATAAAGATCTCTATCTATCTATATATATAGATTATTGAGGGTTTCGCCGATTCCTAGTGTGGGGACTACGCGAAAGATCAGTTTAAGACCGCTGGTCTAAACCAGGGGTCGGCAACCTGCGGGTCGCGAGCCACATGACGTGACTCTTTCGATGTTAAGTTGCGGCTCTCCATTTCCATACGCCAAAATTAAATATTTCATTATAAAAACTCTTAAAAATTGTTCAATCGATCCGCGTTTGAGTCGTTTTTTAAATCAAATATACCTACCTACCTACATATGCAAATACTAAAATATTGAAGCGAAAATTTTTAGTGGCTCTTTAAAAACTGGAAAATGTTATAAATTATCAATTTTGGCTCTTCCGTCTCAAAAGGTTGCCGACCCCTGGTCTAGATGATAATATTAATTGAACTATAAATTCAATAATAATCGTGACTTTGATAATTGTCGATTCTTATTTGTTTAAGAAATTAATTACTGTTGAACAATAATTCTTAGTACGTATTTAAAAAAGATAATTTTTGGTTTTGAATTTCAAATAGAATTACTATATTTCCGTTACTTGCATTTATATCAGACTATTATCATTTATCGTATGTATTTGCAATTGTGCTTCCTTTTGGAAAATAAATATTTGTGATAAAACAATAACTATTATAGAGACGTAAAAATTATATTCATATTCGTCGCCGTAAAAACGAAAAGGCGTATCTCAACATATGGCTTTATACTATACGTAAAATCGGGGCCAGTGGCGTAACAATAGGGTGACAGGACGGGCAAAGTGACACGTTCCGGTAAGCACAGAAGGAGCCTAACCTTTATTATTACAACATTTAGTAAAATTTGCCACGGGCCTCAAATGGTACTTATACGCCATTGGGGGCATATCTAGCTTTTTTTAATACGAATTTATTCGATCTTTCTAGGCCCGTGCCCCTGTGCCACAGCCTAATTACAACCCTGCGTAAAGTTGTCAAAATTGGCCATCCACGCCACAACAATCATGTAGCAAAAATATATTTTTGCCTATTTGTTGAGCGTCTATAATGATCTACAGTCTATTTTTTCAAAATCGGTTCAATTGTTTTTGAGATAAGAGCTTCAATAACTCGTGAAATTTATAATAGCTGCAAATATATTATGGATACATCAGCTACTTGATCAATCTTTGCAATGCTGGTTTCTATATAAGAAGACATTGTCACAATATTTTAATATCATAAAAATTACTAAGTCAAATAAATTATGACGAAATGTGTTTGAACAATAAATATTAAAAATATGGGTAGGTGCATTTATTGCGCTAATAAAAATTTTACAATCATTAAATTGGAATAGCTTCAACCTTGTATAAATGTGCAGAGAAAATGCACTAGAAATATCTAAAAACTAATCCTTTTTTAAGCAATTATAGTACGCGCCACGAATCTAAAAGCCTCGGAAGTTAGATGCGAATGCAGGCTTGCGCTTGTACAGTCTGTTGAAAAACTACAAACTCGCAACTCAACAAAACTTACATAGCAATAACAGCTTGACAATAGCGTACTCGACTGTACTTTAAAGCAGGAAAGCGACAAGTGACAAAGACAACGAGCGATCACGGCCAATCACCGACGAGTGCACGTTCCATGCAGGTAGCTGGGAGGTGGTGGAGTATCAACGGCTCTAAAATGCGCCTTTGTAACGCTGTTTGTGACTAACTTCCGAACCTTTTAGATCCGTGGCGCGTACTATACCGACTGTTCGATTCTTACTCAATTTTACACAGGCGTTTTTAGAATTTTTAAAAAGTTTAAATATCTAGATAACTTTGAGATCGTGTTTTGTTATTTTGTTAGCACATAGTCAAAGAAGGCTTACTGAACATCCTGAATGTAATAATTTAGTGCCGTACAAAAATAAACCAGCCACACAATGACGTAATTTTCATTCCAAATAGATTTTTACATACACAAGGTAAGGCAGTATATTTTCTTTTGCACAAGATATCTACCTACGTCTCAGATTTAAGATAAGTGTTCCATTTTGCACGAAACACTAAAATGCTTCTTATAAGTACAGTGGGGTCACTATAATCGGACCGTTGCGACTTCAGATTAAGTAAAAATGTTTGTATTTCGTCGATTTTAAAATAACGACCATATCGCTGTGGTTCGTGTATCGGTTTCGTTTCGTTATGTATTTCGTTCGTTGGTTGGAGGCAAATCCGTAGGCAGGGGGAGGGTTTTGGGGGCTCACCCCCCCCCCAAATGCTTTAGCCAATCCAGCGTTTTATACATACTACTAAAATATTTTCGACTCTTTTTTCGGATCTGCGGATTCCACGTTTTTCGGCAACTATCTGAAATGTAACAATGAAGGATGAGTGACAGAAATGCTCCATCTCTCTCGCTCATATTTCATTGTTACATTTTATATCATATGCCGCTTTGGCGTTGATCGCAAGTCAGTACAAGGTTAAATAAGTTTTTTTCATAACTAACAATTACATTTACAAATAATTCATGAAAGTGTTTGGTAAACTTGTCAAATCAAACAAGTTTTGAAGTGGAGTGGCGAGCGAAGTGGTCAAAAATAGTTGCTGCGGAATGGCCCACTACACCACTAGAAGCGCTGGACAGCTGTAACGCAGTAATGTAATGTTTCCCATGACTCACAAGCTACTGTCAATACTCGTGACGCTACCTGTGTCGACGGCGACACCAGAGCGTACTTTTTCCTCGTTGAGGCTAAAAACATTTTTGAGAAACAGCATGGGACAGTCACGACTGACTGGATTAGCCTTGATGAGCGTTCATCGTGATGTCTAGAGATCGTTGTCACGCGCTTTATTTCTGGCGACAATCCGCGTCGGTTGCTTTTTAATTAAATTTTTTATTTATGTTAAATTATACTATAATAAGCATATATTATGATTTTACATAAATAAAGTTGTTACTTATTGTCTCTGGTCCAGAGCTCGACCCCCCTCCTCCGAAGTATTCCAGGCTACGGCCTTGCCTATAAACGAAGCAGTTGAATCGGCAACTTGTTAATCCTAAAAAGAGGAACAGATGGTTCGTTGACAAAAGACTAACGCTTAATTTAACAAGGTCGTTGAATCAACGTTCAGGCTTAACCACAGCACTTTATAATCGGGCAACTTCGTTGATTGGACACAAGCATGCAAAACAATTAATGCTTGATTATCGCAACTCCACTGTATAGGCAAAATTTTTAGCTGTCGTGTATAAAAAATAATTGATGTATCTGATAACAGATATCGTATGACTGATAAATAGTTATGCGATCATCTTGTAATTTCGATCAGACGCGTGACGAGCTTTTTCGGACTGGTGAGTGCTTTGTACAATACGTATTTCGAAATTTTTCATCTGCATGTCTTGCTGTTTGCACCAGTACCATTCGAGAGCGTCTGGAATTATGGAATACGTATGAATTATAGCTTTACCTACAAAAAGTATTGAAATCCCACCAAAAACATAAATGTGAAAAAAGGCCAAGTTCGAAACAAAAAACAAGTGCCTTGGCAGTTGGCCGAAAAAAAGAAGTGAGAATCTTTACTTGGCAAGTTTTTATAAATGACTAGCGGTCCCGCCCGGTTTCACCCGGGTGCAAAAGAACGAATGGGGAAGGAAAGGACATAAGTACGCACATTCATCTTAGTTTACCGAGATGAATGTTGTGTCCAAACTTCATAGTGATAGAAGTTACCTTTCAAAAGTTCTTGTCGTGAAATAGCAGTATTTATACGTTTTTTAAGTAATAAATTTCGTTTAATATAATGAATATTTAATTGAAAACACTGTAGGAAAATTATTTTTATATAGGTACTTATAGTTGTAACAGTTTTCAAATGAGCTATTAGTTAGATTTATTTAATTTTAATTAGTCGTAATAAAATTTTAAAAAATTAAAATGTAAACGTTAGAAGAAAGCAATATAGAAAATAAAAAGAATAAAAATATATTCGCCGACGTGGGGCTTGAACCTAAGACCCTGGCATTAAGAGTCTTACGCTCTACCGACTGAGCTATCCGGGCTTGTGAACGTTACGCGCTAATATTGCAATATTTAGTTAAGGCATTTCACCTGATAATATTTGTCGGACGGACTAATTTTGAGATACATCTTGTAACATTTTTCATTGATGTTCCGCTCCAATTGGTCGTCCAATTGGCTATCCAACAAAAAAATTCTTTTTCAATTCGAACCAGTAGTATCTGAGATTAGCGCGTTCAACCAAACAAACAAACTCTTCAGCTTTATATATTAGTATAGATTTGCCAAGTGAAAACTTAGCACCTTCTTTTCTCCAGCAAAGCGACTTGTTTGTGTCAAGCTTGGCTCTATTTTCACGTTTATGTTTCTGCTGGGATGTTTAGTTACAAATGACTGAGACATGCGTGTAGAATTCTTCGACTTCCGGTATCATATATGTTTCTATGATTAATATAATACCTTCTAGCTAAAAAAAGAACATTTTACCTCACTAAAACTACTAACAATAAGGTGATGCATGTGCAGCTTGTAAAACCTGTCAAGAAAAGAGAGGACATTCTGTTGCGGCTACGGCACTCGGCAGCTGTTGCCGAGCTATCGAATCCATCGCGCCATCAAGTAGCCTTGATGGGTGACGGTTGTCTTAATTTAGCCACGACTCTTGAGTTTTAAATCTCTCTCTCTCTTGTTTTCTTCTGTCTCTATATTTACTGTGCTTACCTGTTGAGATTTAGTGCTTTTACAACACGGATCTTATTTTTCGACAAAAAGCATTTTTTTTTAAATCCTAAAGACCTCTGCATACGAGTCTGGTTTTGCCGCTGGGGCTTATGCTGCGGATGCTAGAAGCGTAATCAAACAGCCAATCTAGCGGCAAACCCAACCTCCCGTGTAGCGACCTTAACCTCACAATTTTTTTGAAGGAACAATACTGATTTTAATTACTGACATGAGATTGTGCAGGGATGCAGTTTATTACAAACCCTTGTTCGCAGATTCTAATCCGATAAAGTATATTTTTTCAATTTATAAATTTAAAACAATATATTTTAAAAAATTGATACATAGCCCATAACATAGGTAATATAGGTAGTTGATAACATTCATAAAATTAAAAAAAAAATAACTAATATTGTGTTTATTTATTCATCGTTTAAATTTCGGAAATTAACACTTGAGCATCTATGCTTTAAAAGAGACTTCAATGCGTAGTACAGACACATTTTAGAAAAATTACAAAATACAATAGCTGCTGCATTTATTTTTCAAAACACACGGAATGTGTACACAAGATTTAATAATAATTCGATTAAAATTAAATTTACAGAAATAATCTCTTTTTATTATCGATAACTATAACCTACGTATAATTCATAGAGTTATCTAAGTAATCTTTAGACACCAAAATAATTTTAACTGATTATATGTAGTATATGTCGCCGGGATATTGTCAAACCCGTGATATTATAATTTCACTTAGTGAAATTATAATATCACGACTCTTTGTCAATCGTGATATTGTAATTTCACTAGTGAAATTACAATATCACGGATTTGACAATATCCCGGCGACATATATATTTTTTTAATTGTAAAAAAACCATTTATATACAATTTTCTATTGAATTTTGCATTTAAACTGATTTCCAAAAACTTTTATTACCTAACTTCGCATAGTACTCATGAGTGATTTCAATGCACGATATAACAACCTTTTGTGAAAACCATATACTTTTATTCTATACTGAGCATAGGAATAAAATCGCAACCGAACCATTAGGGTGCAAACATATACTTCTGTCTTTTTTTACACCGTAAGCACTGGCGTATCCAGGAGGGCAAAACAAGCAACCCAACTTAATAAATTTCTAATTTGCCCCCTCCTGGGCCAAAAGCTGGGTACGCCCATGTTAACGTCACAGAAAAAGACAAAGTTTTTGAAACAGAGATACTTTATTCAGATTGAATGCAAGTATACGTCAACCAATCCTATATCATCGGAGAAATCGGGGAATTACATCGAAGAAAGAGACGCATGATATATTTTCGATATAGGTACGCTTTGTTGTGTTCACTCACCGCACATTGAGTAGATAGGCAATGATTCATATAATTAGTTAATAGATATATGATCAATACATATTATAAAATAAAGTCCCCCCGCCGCGTCTGTATGTCTGAACGCAAGAAACTCAAAAACTGCCGAACGGATTTTCATACGGTTTTCACCAATGGTCGGAGTGATTTAAGAGAAAGGTTTATGTGTAAAATAAAAGTACCTAACTTACAGGAAAATCTCATTTACAATTTTCTAATTAATTATTAGTGGGTATTGATAATAACGACACATATGTTTATAATTTCGTGTTCTTATGGACTATTTTATACGATACTTAGGCATAAACGAATTTTCAAAATGTTGGTCGATCTGCAGTAAATTTGTGGAAACATCTAAAGTATAAGTGCTGTTCCAAGCTGTCTGAGAACGGTAACAGAACCGCCACAGTCTTGCGCACTAGCTCAGAAACCAATACAGGTTTGTTTTAGCTACTGCGCAAGACGGTGACGGTTCTGTTACCGTTCTCAGACAGTTCGGAACTGAGCTATATAGAATACTTTTATACGTAACTGTTTCTAAAGCGAAGTTCAAACTATACCTTGGTTATAACGTCATGTAAGTACAAATAATTTTTCTTTTTTCTTTTTATAAAGTAAATATACCACATACCTTTTTTCTATGCCTTTAGTCATATTAATGCATATGCTTTGCTATAGTGAAAAAAAATCTTTGTACACAAAACAAGTTAAAAACTAAAAAGAAGAAGCAAATATATAAAAAAATTCTTTCTCACTTCTGCATCTTCGTTCGGTGTATGCATATGTCTCTGTCAAACCTGTCTGCGAATATTAATTATCCAGTTTTTGTCAAGACGCGCCGCGGTAAATTTACAACCACGAGACAGAAACATTGCCGCCAGACGACGCTAGCTGATTGTTTGATTAGTATAAATCTTCGACAGCTCCGCTCAGCTCGTAAACTCAAACCCAGGAACGGATTTCACTCAAGTTTTAACCCAAGGACATAAAAACCTCAACATCAAAGACCCGGCTTTGTTTGGATTTCTGCACACATAAAGGGAGGGTTGCAAATAATGCATTAAAAAAGTGATTGAATTAGCAGTCGGATTAAAAAATAAAAAAAATGTTTAATCCTGACCACTGCATTAAAAAATAGTTTTTTTTAATTTTTAATTCCAACTACTGCATTAAAAAATAGTTTTTTAATTTTTAATCCCAGCATCGGGATTAAAAATTTTTTTTAAATTTTTAATCCCAACATCGGGATTAAAAAATAAAAATGCAATATTAAATTCAAATTTTTTGCATTAAAAAATTAGCAACCCTGCATAAAGGTCATTGTTTTGGAATTGATTTTTCTTGCCAGTACCCGTGGAGATTTTTTTAACTTCCCGCTTTAAAAAAAATAAAAATTTTTTTTTTTTTTTCAAAAATCGGGAAGTTATTGGTTTCACCCCGATTTTCGAAAATCGAGTTTTCGCCAGATCTCGACGTTTTGAGGTCCTAGGAAGCTATTAAAACTATTTTGGCGATGATGTCCGTAGGGCTGTATGTATGTGTGTGTGTGTGTGTGTGTGTGTATGTATGTATGTAAACCTTTTATATCTTTTGAACGGAGTGTCCGACTGAAACGCGGTTTGCGGCATCTGACGTGATCTTGGTGAACTTAGACTTCCTGAAAATTTGAAACGATTCGGCCCAAAAAATTTTGAGAAATCTTAAAAAAACAAGTTTCAAAAATTTTTAAAAATTCGTTTTTGTAAAATATTTTCTAAACTACTAAACCGAATAATTCCAAAATCTAATCAGCTCTTCTCCTTAACAAACTGCGTCGATTTCCGCAAACCGCATCAAAATCGGTTCATTTGTTCACGAGATACCGTGAACGAAAAAATCGTAAAAAAGTGTTTTTTTAAAATGATTCTTAAAATTGTTATCAGATCGATTTTTTTGTAATAAATTACTTTCTTAGGCTAAAAAAACTGCGTCGATCGCCGCAAACCAGATCAAAATTGGTTCATTTGTTCATGAGATAACGTGAACGAAAAATTAGGAGAAAAGTAATTTTTTATAATTACTCGTAAAATTCTTATCAAATCGATTTTTTTGTAATAATTTACTTTCTTAGGTTAAAAAAACTGCGTCGATCGCCGCAAACCAGATCAAAATTGGTTCATTTGTTCATGAGATAACGTGAACGAAAAATTAGGAAAAAAGTAATTTTTTATAATTACTCGTAAAATTCTTATCAAATCGATTTTTTTGTAATAATTTACTTTTTTAAGTTAAAAAAACTGCGTCGATCGACGCAAACCGCATCAAAATCGGCTCATTTGTTCACGAGATATCGTGAACGAAAAATTTGTAAAAAAGTGTTTTTTTTAAATTGCTCGTAAAATTCCTATGAGATCGATTTTTCTGTAATAAATTACTTTCTAAGGATAAAAAATTGAGTCGACTGCCGCAAATCGCATCAAAATCGGTTCATTTGTTCATGAGATATAGAGAACGAAAATTTCGTAACAAATTGTTTTTTTTTGAGCTCGAAGAGCTAAAAAATAAACTTCTTGCTATATTTTATATATTTTTGAGCGTTTTGAACTCGAAAATAGCGGGAAGTTACAGGGATGGCCTGCAGGGTCAAACTTCTTTTCAAATTTTTTTATTAGTATACCCTGCAGTCGATGTGTTTTTTTGACGCTCACATTTGCAGATGCAGATATCAAAATAATAATAATAAGATTAATAATATTTTTAAATTATTAATTTTCTTGAAACGAAATCAAAGAGATTGACATTTTTTTTTAAGAAAGTCAATAATCAAATTTCAGAATTGGCAAAGTACCCCTCATTCTCAATTTTGTGGGCGCATTAACAGGCGCTTAACGTGTAGTGACTAGTGCGGGGGGAAGTATTTGATATCTAAATACTGTTCCCAATTACCCACCGTTCTCAATTATCCCGCGTTCCCTTTTCAGAAATCAGGCCATTTCGCAACGGCTCATAATATATTTGTTCCTGTATTAGCCAAGAAGAAGAAGTCAAAGAATTCAAGCACCGCCAATAATATTGTCATGACTTGCAACGCATCCATAAAAGTAGAGCAACAACTTTTTGCAAATGCGGATGTTAAGAATGATGCAAAAGCTTCCCGGTACTACTTAGGCTTAACTCACACATATACCACTTTCCAACCACATCAGAACCACAAAAAAGTGGTTGATGGTTGAGTGTACGGCCAGGGCCCTCGTAAGGCCTCACGCCGCCCGCGTGCGGATTCATAATTGACGCCCCTTATTGGGGATAAACTCATTAGACGATATGTCAAATTGAAAAACGTTAAAAATCCTAAATAACTAATACTGTAAGTGCAATTAATAGAAACTTTATTTTTTATAAATTTAAATAAATGAGAGAAAAATTTAGTTTCACCGCTGAGCTGAGAGAATTCATTAAGTCAAAATAATCATTAGTTTATCAATTAGGAAAAATGAATACCAGTGCAATTAATCAAAACATAAATACCAACTAACCATTACGAGTTAATGTGAATCCCCTGGAAATAAATTTTTTCCGTACTACACTCACATAAGGCAAAGAATATATTATCAATTATATCATTCAGGTGCACAAGTCTTACGTAAAAAATATAGTTTAAAAAAAACTAAAAAACACGCTTTATATCGGACTAAAAAGTAAAAATAATTGTTTTAAAATAAGCTTAAAAAGCGTGGGGCGCTTTGTTCCACATTTTCGTACATCGAGCGCCCAACGCTTTTTAAGCTTATTTTAAAACAATTATTTTTACTTTTTAGTCCGATATAAAGCGTGTTTTTTAGTTTTTTTTAAACTATATTTTATTTTTCACTTTTTAGTTTGAGGATCTATAAAAGAATTTATTAATCCTGGGGGTCCTAATAAGGATAATGGGAAACTGTTATCAAATTATTGCATTGTCATCGGTCCTTGATACGTATGCAAAGTTTCAAATTAATCAGACTTCGGGAAATTGGTGAAAATTATGCTCAAAGATTCCGTTACGGACATACATACATAGTTAGTTACATACATACATAGTTAGTTACAACCCAAACTAATATAAAGCGTTTAATATAGAATTATATTCGTATTTTAATTGGAATGCTTTAATTTTTTTTTTTTTTAAATTATTCAAATTTGTTATTTTTTAAAGTTTTGTAATTTATTAAATAAACTCATGTTTACTAAAATTTTTTTGCAACATTTTTTATCGGTCAGAATTAATGTCCTGGGGGTCCTAATAAGGATAATGGGAAACTGTTATCAAATTATTGCATTGTCATCGGTCCTTGATACGTATGCAAAGTTTCAAATTAATCAGACTTCGGGAAATTGGTGAAAATTATGCTCAAAGATTCCGTTACGGACATACATACATAGTTATTATTATTAATTATAACTATGTATGTATGTCCGTAACGGAATCTTTGAGCATAATTTTCACCAATTTCCCGAAGTCTGATTAATTTGAAACTTTGCATACGTATCAAGGACCGATGACAATGCAATAATTTGATAACAGTTTCCCATTATCCTTATTAGGACCCCCAGGACATTAATTCTGACCGATAAAAAATGTTGCAAAAAAATTTTAGTAAACATGAGTTTATTTAATAAATTACAAAACTTTAAAAAATAACAAATTTGAATAATTTAAAAAAAAAAAAAATTAAAGCATTCCAATTAAAATACGAATATAATTCTATATTAAACGCTTTATATTAGTTTGGGTTGTAACTAACTATGTATGTATGTAACTAACTATGTATGTATGTCCGTAACGGAATCTTTGAGCATAATTTTCACCAATTTCCCGAAGTCTGATTAATTTGAAACTTTGCATACGTATCAAGGACCGATGACAATGCAATAATTTGATAACAGTTTCCCATTATCCTTATTAGGACCCCCAGGATTAAAAACTAATATAAAGCGTTTAATTATTAATCCTGGGGGTCCTAATAAGGATAATGGGAAACTGTTATCAAATTATTGCATTGTCATCGGTCCTTGATACGTATGCAAAGTTTCAAATTAATCAGACTTCGGGAAATTGGTGAAAATTATGCTCAAAGATTCCGTTACGGACATACATACATAGTTACAACCCAAACTAATTAATCCTGGGGGTCCTAATAAGGATAATGGGAAACTGTTATCAAATTATTGCATTGTCATCGGTCCTTGATACGTATGCAAAGTTTCAAATTAATCAGACTTCGGGAAATTGGTGAAAATTATGCTCAAAGATTCCGTTAGTACATACATACATAGTTACAACCCAAACTAATATAAAGCGTTTAAAAAGTATTTGTTGATTGAAAAATACTTTACTTCACTCGCACTCTTGCAGGAATCGACAGGAAAATTCAAGATATAAACATACGCGGGACTCTCCCGATAGGGGCGCCCTGTCTACGCGCTGATGTGAATTAACTATCGAATCGAAAACTGCGCGCGAAAATTTCGAATTCGAATTTCATTAAAAAGTAAATAACTACTCGTAAGAGTTTTTACGCAGGCTTGAATATGCAAATAAAATTGATATATTATCAGTTATATATTTTTTCTATACAGTACAAAAAACATAACACAACTAGGCCATTTGCCGCCCCTTGAATGTGCCGCCCGCGTGCATCGCACACATCGCACTATAGGGCGCGAGGGCCCTGTGTACGGCATTAGTATGTAATGTCGTGATAGCGCTCACACGGACAACAAATTGTGATCGGTGTCAACAACAGTCGTCGTGTGTTGGTGATATCGCCCACAAACAAACCGGCCGATGTTGGTCAACCCCGCTCACACGTGCAACTCGCCAACCACTAACCGACCACAGACAGAACAGACGTACAAATAATCGAAAGTACTTTTGCTCATTCGAAAATAATAAAAAAATTTGTCTTAAACGATGATTAAGTTGTTGAAATTGACTCTCGTTTCTATTTTCAAAAATTGGACGAACCCAATAAATTCTAAAATAGAATAAATAAAACAATTAAGTTAAAAAAGATTTTCACTTTAACATATGTTTCGCTATGTTTCGCTGTCACAGCAGCTTCATCAGATGAAGCTGCTGTGACACATATGTAATATTTTGATAATTAAAGTGAAAATCTTTTTTAACTTAATTGTTTTATTTATTCTATTTTATAATGGATTTTCATCAAGTAAAGGCAAAAACTATTAGATTCAATAAAGTCTACTTATTAATAAATCCATCGCTTTACTGTCTGTTCTGTGTGGTTCATTTGTGATTGTAGCGACGTCTGCGTGACCACAAAACTGTTGTTGGAAAGTGGTCGAGTTCAACCACATTAGGACCACTTTTTTGTGGTCGGAAAGTGGTACGTGTGAGTTAAGCCTTAGGGTAGTTCCCGTAACGCATAGGAGGAAACATTTCATGTTCGTTCCATCCTCATAATTGTTTTACGGTTAACATCATCCTTCATCACGTGCCTTGTATTGATTATTAATTTATTTCACTGACAAACCAAAATTGAAGTCAGAGGTCTTGATATTTTGATTAAATCATTATTTATACGGTTTTTGTCTTTTATAGGATAAGATAATAAACTACGCGTTTAATAGGTGCTAATGAATCGGACAATACAAATTTTACGATCATTTTTTAATCGACTAATAAATAAAACTGACACCCAATAATGAGCGTGACTTGAGTAATTAAACTTTAAGTCGAAGCATTACTTGTTTGTTGGGCATTTAAGCGACAAAGAAGCATTTTTAAGCGTTCGTTATCGTTCATTCTTCACATTGCTTTATCAATTAATACATTAATTGACCCATCAATTAACCTAACAGCACAATTAGTATGTAACCAGCCACCAGGGAGGGGGCATTGGGTACTCATATCCAATGTAATTTCTTAATAGCATATTTTTAATATCTTCGTTTCTGAATTAACTTCTTCAGAAAAAGTTATGCTCGATATCTAGTACAACTTTGAAAGTAGTTTCTAGCACCGAAATACCATACAAAAATCATTGTAAATTTCAATTCTAAATGTACTTTAAAAGTGCTTCTATCTTTGAAAGTCGTAAGTAGGTACCAGCAATCCAAAAGTTGAGTATACGTATACCAAGTGTCTTGATCATTTCAAATGAAAGCATTGTATAGATTAGGCTGTGTGCACGAAGCCTACTAGCGCCGCTAGTGGGTAATAGAGAATTATTGGACTCACTTTTTATGGATTGCTTTTGTTTGTTCTTGTACTTTTTTTCGATTGTTCCGAGCCAAAGAAATAAAATTAATGTTGGTAGACAAAAACGTACTTTATAATTATGTAAGTATATAATTTCTATGTGTCTTCGCCATGTTTTTGAATCAATTATAGAAAAACGGTTTAGAAATCGGTTAGAAAGTAATTGCAACAGGTTAAATATTTTTAAAAAAGCGCAATCTGCTTATAGGTAAGTTAATTATCAATTTTATAGTCCAAGGAAATTAAAGAATTAAATTTAATATAACCACAGATAGTTATACTAATGAAGTCAAATAATAACGAATGGTTTTTTCGTAACAACACTAACACCTTTATTTTAAACGATCAGTATGAAAAATGTTCAACAAAGACAGATATATAAAAAATGCGCTTAGATATAATGGTTCCATCCTTTCACGGCCACATCAGGTGCCACTTGTTGCACAACACAGAAGTACCTTTGGTATTTCTTTAGAACTGAACATACTTTGACTCTTAAGGGCATTCTTGCAACTGTTCTTCCACTGGTTTCTGGTGTATAGTTTGGTCATAGCATATGATATAAATTAACTAGTATAGCTTACGCGTGCCTCTAGATATCATCTATACTAATACCTATATTAAGCTGAAGAATTTGTTTGGTTGGTTGGTTGAACGCGCTAATCTCAGGAACTATTGGTTCGAATTTAAAAAATTTGTTTTGTTGGATAGCCCATGTATCGAGGAAGGCTATAGGCTATATAATATCACACTACGACCAATAAGAGCGGAGCATCAATGAAAAATGTTGCAAAATGTAACTCAAAATTTGTCCGTCCAACAAAAACTTTTGAATGGTAACTCCGATCATCATGAAATTTTGACACAACATTCATCTCGATAAACGAAGATGAACGAACCTACTCATGTCCCTCCCCCTCATTCGTTCTTTTGCACCCGGGTGAAACCGGACGGGACCGCTATTATAAGATATATACTGCCAGAATATTGATCGAGATATCACAAGCAACTTCACGATAGAAAAGGGAATCGATCAGGAGCTCGGAAAGCCGAACGAAAATGGCTGCCTACATGGGGGGAAACGGCAACTTCACTCTGGTGGCCTCCTTTTTCTCTTTTAGATAACACAGCGTTTGTCTGAGTGGATTCTGAACTAAAATAGTGTAAATTGGCAATACAGAACTCTTCGAATTCAACTGCATGTACCTCTATATATTTCTGATAAACATATCTATTGAAAGAATAAGCAAATTTTAAAAATGACAAAATATTTTTTGTTTATTCTTTCAACTAGGTATGCAGATATGATAATTAACACTGACAACAAAAATATTTTTGACAAATTAGACTTTTAAATTCGATATTCAGTATTGTTCATATTCTTCTTGCGTCATTTCTTTTGTACTTATAACAAAAAAATATTTTTATAATAATGAATCCATTATACTGGCGGTCATTTTAAGTAGGGCATAAATCCAATTTTTCAAATAGTTACAAAATTCAACGTGCTTACGTCAATAAAGGGCAATCAAAACAAAAAACATTAATTAATGAGACATTAGTTTGCGCATTTGAGAAAAAAATTATAAGACCGTAAAAATATTGATTCCTTATGCCGTTTCAGCTCAAATTGGCTATTATTGTTATTCTGTTGTTATCACACAAAAACAATTAAAAAATATAGGTAAAATACGCGCCACGGATCTAAAAGTTTCGGAAGCTAGTCACAAAAAGAGTTGCAAAGGCACATTTTAGAGCAGTTGAGACTCCCACCACCTCGCCCAGCTACCTGCACGGAACGTGCGCTCGTCGGTGATTGGCCGTGATCTCTCGTTGCCTTTGTCACTTGTCGCTTTCCTGCTTTAAAGTACAGTCGAGTACGCTCTGTCAAGTTATTATTGTTATTTAAGTTTTGTTGAGTTGCGAGTTTGTAGTTTTTCAACAGACTACAAGCGCAAGCCCGCATTCGCATCTAACTTCCGAGCCGTTTAGATTCGTGGCGCGTATTGTACATCCTCAACTTTTGACTACCCACTACATACATTTTCCGCTGTCGGAAAATGTGAATATTTCTCGTGGTAATAAGCTGCGAAATACAGATCCTAATTTGTTTTTCACGTGAGAAACGTCTATGATCTACAAATCATACAAATGAAGATACGGAATCATATATACGCTATAAGGTTAAAGATGTTTGCCTCCCATTTTAGAAAAAACCTCACAATTTCTCCACATAAATTATATATTATCATTTTACAGATAATTGCTTGCTCTACTGACATCGACAACTAAAAAATTTATTATTGCTTTTGTTTTTGTAAATTAATTAAAATACAGCAACGCTGAACAACGTCTGCCATCTAACGGCTTTAATTTTGAAACAACGTCAACACTTCGATCTGTCATCTGACCGTCATATTTGTAATACAACAGACACAATACCGCATACTGCCATCTAACGGCTTAAATTTTGAAACAGCGAGCAACGCTGAACAACGTCACAGCAATGCTACATAATGCCATCTGACGGCTTAGCTCAACGTTTTTGCTACTTGCGTCTCTATATGACAATTTTAGTAAAATATTTCTTCGATCTGTCATCTGAGCTTCATATTGTAATACAACAAAAAGAAGAACGTTATAAGCAGTGTGCAAAATTAGAAACGAATTGAATACCTGCAATCATATTTAAAAAATAATTTTGTAAAGTGATAATTATTATACTTATTTAGTGCGAATAATTCGCACAGGTCACACTAGTTTTAGTTAATTCTGCCTTTGCGCCCACTACGACGGAACTCTAAGAAAAACAAACGGTTAGTCCATGTCAAGTAGTGGATGCGGCTCTATTGCCAGTTCAAGACATTTTTCTTGGTATCTGGCACAAACTGTTGAGTGCTCTTAAGAGAGTAAAGGAATGCCTTCCACAGTTTAACTTGTTCCCACAGACAGACAGACAGTAAGACCGATTGCCCACCCACCTGATTCACCGTGTTACCCCCTCCCGTCTACGTCGCACACCCCCTCATCGACATTTCTACAAGAAGATGAGTATCCAACATGCCTCTTTGTTAACTGCAGCGTATAGGTTTTAGTGCATGTGAATAGACAATACTCTTTTCCAGTCCGTTTATTTGACAATAAAAATTTTAAATGTTGAAATATATCACCATCGCTGTGAAGCGGTCAACATATTTGTGTCTTTTGCGATGGAAACGAACTGTTAATGGAGCGCAACCGGTTACTTGCAATGGCGGTCACATTCCATGATTCAACAAAGCTACACAAAAAATTTCTGTACGGCTTGAAAAACCGGAATCTGGTGTTGTCTTGGCGATAGTTTAGTATCCTAGTAACTTGATAGTGGTCAACTTATGGGCTGTACGTCTACTTAGTCATTATATATTATGTATTTTTATCCAACTAATATTTCAACTGACTCATGTCTCAAAAATCTAGATCAATTCCAAATCCCTACACAAATCATTTAATATAGTCGTAAACGAATATTTTCAATATTTTTTTGTCAACGTATTAAAAAATCTCTTCCAGAATTCCATCACGTAAAATTATGTCTTATTAGAGTTGCCATTAGTTCGGATTTTTCGGGCATTTTCGAGATTCTAACACTGAAATACGAGCGGAATTCTGACGTAAATGTAAAGAAAATATCAGTCATTAGACATTATATTTTTCACAGATTGTAATAATCCGGATAACTTCTAATAAAAATTTTTAAAGACAGATTCATGCCCGGAATTTTTCTAGCAAACCAAGAATTTTCTCCGAAAATATATTTTTTCGTTCTAGTAACTCTACGTTCATCCAATAAAGAAATCGGTGTTAGCTTCCGCAGCTGCGCAAATTGTAACGAAAGCCTTGTAGAAGAAAACTCAAGATATTGCGTAAATCTTTTTCGCTCTGCTAAAATATTCTCAAGAGGGGGCACTGCCTTTCAATAGATTTTTGTACTCTGTAGGTACTATTATGAGAAAATATATAGTTTGTTTACATTCTTAACAGTAATTTACGTGTAGTAATGCCTAAAGCATTTTAAACTAATGATTATGCGTTGTCCGCGTGGGAAAACAATAACATCAGAAATAGTTGACTAGCCGCATATCGATTGTTTCTTTAACATTAAATAATGGTGCGTCGTTACTCGATTGTAACTAAATCCTGTTAGGAAGCGCAGTCGCACGCGATAAAACTAGGAAATAATTAAGCAAAGAACAGAAAATATTAATGATGTTGATTCTATTTATCAAAGCAATGTGTATTTTATTTGAGACAGTAAAAAATATAGGGAAATTATTAATGTATCAGAGCATTGTTTAGAAATATTCACTGCTGTACATTTGAGGTTTGCCCCATTTCTAAGCTATTAATCCCACGGAAGACTATGGGTATCATAGGTGAATATAATTCTTCACAGAATGTTACCCAATTAATTGTAAAAATGTTCTCTGAAACGTAGGCAATCCCAATGCAGCTTATAGAAGGATTTTGAACTTTCGAATGGCTAGACAGAGTAGGTAGATATGTAATTCCTCTACAAGCGCCAAGTATAACTAATAGGTGGAGAGCTGGCTACGGAGAAAATGGGTGACTCGGTGCAGAGCTGAAAATTTGCAGAATAATAGGAGATAGTACAAGTAAGTAGGAAAAAAATTGCCAGAAGGCTAGGCGGAAGATAAAGAGCCGCCAGAAGGCGCTAATGTTGCGAAAAATCAGTGTACTTCTGGCTATTTCTATACTTATTCTGTAATTCAAAACTAGATTATATATATTATACATTACATAGTTATAAGGGCATACTGAAAATTCAAACATGATATAATAATTACATTCGACAAATATTCAAAATTATTAATATTGTTATTTTGATAGAAATAAAATTTAATAAATTAATAAAATTACGTTGTTATAACAACGTAATTTTATTAATGAAAATATATGACGATTAATTTTATTTCTATCAAAAAGTCATTAATAATTTTGAATATTTGTTGAATGTAATTATTATATCATGTTTGAATTTTCAGTATGCCCTTATAACTATATAATGTATAATATATATAATATATAATCTAGTTTTGAATTACAGAATAAGTATAGAAATTGCCAGAAGTGCACTGATTTTTCGCAACATTAGCGCCTTCTGGCGACTCTTTATCTTCCGCCTAGCCTTCTGGCAATTTTTTCCCTACTTACATGTACTATCTCCTATTTTTCTGCAAATTTTCAGCTCTGCACCGAGTCACCCGTTTTCTCCGTAGCCAGCTCTTAGCCATAAAATGATACTTTCAAAAAAACACACAATTCATTGTAAAAAAATTTATTAAAATAACAACTTAAAAATGTGTCAATATAAGAATGAAAATATATTTTTTCAATTAACAATATTTCAATGATTTTTATTTAACTTAATCTAGAAACATTTGCGAATATATTTTATAAATTACTTATTATAACCTGTAGTTAATTTTTTCAAAGAAATGCGGTACTTGATAACTAAACAGATCAAAAAAGCACTTTATTATTTTATAACTCACATTCTAACTTGAAATTTTCCAGCTTTAGTTATGTACTTAACTCCTTTGAAAGGTTTATATTTTTCACCATACATGTCGAGTCTATTAACCTTCAAACCACTTATAGCCATTTGGTTAATAGTAAAATGTACATTAATCGATGGATTAGCATCAGCTGTGCTCGCACCACTTACTAAAGACACCTGAAAAAAAACACAATTGCATACTTTTACAACCTAGCTTTAACCCGCGGCATCCCTCATGCAACGTCGGTGTTGACATAACCTTAAAATGATAGATATTTAGAAAAAATTCCGTGGCATAAGGATAAAAAATGAAGCAATACTGAAAAATGTTTTAAACTTTCATTTAATGCTGACGTTTCGATACGTTTTTGACGTGATAACATCTTATAAATTGATGAAACACCAGCTGCACGCACGAAAAAGTGTAACGTTCCGCCTGACATAACGTCTTATAAATTGATGAAACACCAGCTGCACGCACGAAAAAGTGTAACGTTCCACCTGACCCTGTGCGTGCAAGCGAGAGCGCAGTATAAACGATAGAGAGTCGGTAAAAATATAGTTTGACAGCTACTAAAATTTAGGTTATGTATTATTAAATATGATATTCGAGCGGAATACGTTATCACGTAAAACTATCGTCCGTAAACCGACTTTACAGACAACCAATTTTTTTTATCATCTTCAGAGTTTTCAAATGATCTGAAGATGATACACGACGTATCGAAACGTCAACATTAAATGCAAGTTTAAAAAATTTCTGTATTGCTTCATTTTCGATTCTTATACCACGGAATTTTTTTCAATAACCTATCATTAACTTCAATGGATCACAGTTACTCTATTTATTGAATAGAGTCAAATTCATATAACCTTAAAAGTTAGTTTATCAATATCTAAGCAATAAATATTATTCCGGACATCATGCAGTCACCGACTGAAGTTCTATACATTACTACTTTTATCACAGTTGTGTCCACAGTGGACATGGTTACTTCATTTTTTGGTAGATATAATTCTAAGGTAAAATTACTTTCTTTCCTGGGTCGGAATAGTTGAGCCCATCCGGCCCTGGTATCGATAACACTAATTTAAAATAATCCTAACACTTACCGAACCCCGAATATTTGGAAGTTTGGAAACGTCTATTCGGCCCACATCCCAGTGTAAAACTTTCGTAACTGGATCGAATGAATATTTGCCTTGATTCGATGTTAAACTACAATTCAGTACACACTTGGGCATTTGAATTTCCAGCCTGACGCCTTCGACCGTCCGGCCGAGTGTTTGTTTCGGTCCGACTGTAATATCAAGTCGTCCTTGTTCGCCAGCGCGTAGTTGCAAATTGTGCCGCACGTAAATCGGGATGGCTACGACACTTTGACTGCCGATATGATAAGACATCAATCTCATATTGCCATCGGGAGGAATAAATGACAGAATGCGCCCCGACTACAAAAATGTACATTCTTCGATCAAAGATTATTAAAGAACATTAACCTCACAACTGCACAGTTTATAGAGTTGGAACATCGAATTCATTTTAGGTTCGTTCCAAGCAGTCAGCAAACGGTTTCGAAACCGTCAACCGCATGCGCAGTAGCAAAAACGTGTTCTAAAATCGCCACTAATAGCTTCGTTTTACCTACTGCGCATGCGGGTGACGATTTCGTTACTGTTTGCTGGCTGCTTGGAACAAACTTTTTATATACCAGTTACAAAGTTTAAACAAAATCGGTCTAGTCGTTTTTCGAAAGAAGACGGTACGGACAAGAAAAATTCTGGAAATGTGGTTTCCTATCTAGGTATCATACAAAATACTCAAAAACACAGCCAGGAAATGAAATGATTTGATATACTTAGTTACAATTTTATTAAATTAGTATTGATAAACTGTCAAATGGATCAGCTGTTCACTGTCCGCCATCTTTTTGACGCTCAATTGTACCAACCGCAAATTGTAGAGTAATTATTAACTTACCTCCCATCTTTTAAAACGAACACAGGGATGAAAACTAACATCATCAAATAAACGTGGATTCATAAACGATAATGTCAAATCAGGCATTCCACTTAATTTGATACAACAATCGATCTACAATAAAACAAAAAAAAACTGTCAATCCCAATCATCACGATCATTTTTCTTAATAACTTACGTATCCTTGTATTTCCGCAAAAACTGTAGCTCCCGATTTATCTATGATTGCATCGACTTCTTCGACTACATCGAAATATGCTTCGTTGTTCGTATATTTTACACCAGTTCGTCGCCAAGGTACGTTAGACAATTGACCGCTAGGTAATGTTCCACTTACACTGCGAATAAGAATTTTTAATTTAATAAGAAAAATATCTCTTTTGTTATGTCTATTAATACTTCTTGTTTCATGCGTTGTACCGCAAGCGAATTTACGAGATGAACAATTCAATATTTCTATGTAGTATGTACTTATTTATTCTTTTCTTTATAATAAACATTTTCGGAACTTACTTTGATTTTCCGGTTACTGTATTGGCTATTGTACGTAAAATATTTGGCGGTTTTATCAACTCTTTGAGAATATTACTTTCAGTTGCCAGAGGAAATCCATTGTCTAACATTTCATCGAGGAGCTAAAAAATATTACATGTCTGTAATTCATCTCGGCTCCCAATTTTTGCTAAAGTTATATGACGAAGTATCACGAAAGTAGTATTTTAATGCAAAAAAAGACGGGTTGCACTCAGGGAGTGCCGGCAGAAGTGAAAACTTGAATATTAACGTCTTACGAATTTTCGATCAGGTCACGTGTCCTGACGCAAGTTTAACATTTTTTACCCATTACAAAAAAAGTGTACAAAAGTTTTCGTCTTACGAATTTTCGATCAGGTCTTACGCATTTTCAATCAGGTCTTACGAATTTTTGATCTGACGCGAGTTTAACATTTTTTACCCATTATAAAAAGTGTACAAAAGTTTTCGTCTTACGAATTTTCGATCAGGTCTTACGCATTTTCGATCAGGTCTTACGAATTTTCGATCTGACGCGAGTTTAACATTTTTTACCCATTACAAAAAAAGTGTACAAAAGTTTTCGTTACGAATTTTCGATCAGGTCTTACGCATTTTCGATCAGGTTTTACGAATTTTCGATCTGACGCGAGTTTAACATTTTTTACCCATTACAAAAAAAGTGTACAAAAGTTTTCGTCTTACGAATTTTCGATCAGATCTTACGCATTTTCGATCAGGTCTTACGAATTTTCGATCTGACGCGAGTTTAATATTTTTTACCCATTACAAAAAAAGTGTACAAAAGTTTTCGTCTTACGAATTTTCGATCAGATCTTACGCATTTTCGATCAGGTCTTACGAATTTTCGATCTGACGCGAGTTTAACATTTTTTACCCATTACAAAAAAAGTGTACAAAAGTTTTCGTCTTACGAATTTTCGATCAGGTCTTACGCATTTTCGATCAGGTCTTACGAATTTTTGATCTGACGCGAGTTTAACATTTTTTACCCATTACAAAAAAAGTGTACAAGGCCGCTAAAGAAGTTTTCACTTCAAAAATTAAAATAAAGTACACATACTTAAGACTTACCTCATAGACTACGACATAATTTTCTTTAATTATACTTTCAGTGCATTCTGAAAAATAATCCTTAAAAACAAAAAACAAACTATTAAGAAAAAGTTTAAGAAACTCTGTTTTTATTATTAGCTATCTTTCCGATCCAGTTTTGCCCGCAACAAACAACCGTTTCCTCTTTATATGAGTATGAATTTTATCAATCGAGAAGTTCAGCCTTTTTGCCATATGTTTGAAACTACGCGGTTCGACTAAATAGCACTCAACAACGAATGCTCGTAACTAGCTTGTTGGTATAATCGGTGACTAGGACTTAATGCGATAATCTGTCAATAAATTACCTGAAACGTATCGACAACGCGGTGTAAAAATTCAATTACAAATAAAGGAGGAACTTCTTGCATACAAGCAGCAACTAAACTAACACCTCCTCGTTGTATGGACAGAAGATAATGATGTGGAGTCGCAATAACTGGCGGTACATCGTTTGGATTGTTCCTTTGAGCTTCCAAATAATAATCACATACTGATCGAGAAATAACACTTCTCCAGTGTTTTTCTAGAAATACGTCACTTAAAAGAAAATTGAAATTAAACTACAGTAGGGACTTCTCTACAGTACAAGTAAAATATATTATTTACCCTGAAGAATTAATAATAAACAAACTGTGAATCATTTTTTAACACAAAAGTATCATTAATCGGTAAACATGAGTACGTTTGACAACTAAAATGACAGCTGACGTATTATTTCCCACGTTGTCATGTTGGTATTTTTAGAGAACAAATAAAAAATAAATAAAATATACTCATAATTGATTAATATAAAAAAATGCGTTTATTGTAAAAAGTGTAGTAAATAAATGCTCAAATTTATTTCATAAATGCCTTAAATCTTTACAATAAAAACTGTCACAATTAAATTGTTTCGTATGTTGGTAGAAAACTTGTTATTCAATCAATATCAAAGATGGCTTCCCTAATAAAATTGGGGAAGTATTCTGGAATAATTAATAGCAGCAATAATGTAGCTGTCATTTATACTTCTGTTCGAAATCGTAAGTAAATTATTTTTTCTCGTTTTAAATTTTACAAGTATTTAGAACAGTCATTTTGTGTGTAGGTATTTTTAACCTTAATAAAACTTGAGATTATTTTAGATTATTGGAATAAAGATTGGAAGCCAGGTCCTTATCCAAGAACACCTGAAGAACGGGAAGCAGCTGCAAAAAAATATGGCCTTCATCCTTCAGAATATCAACCATATGTCGATGATGGGTTAGGTCATGGTGATTATCCTAGACTTCCTGACGTGGGTACTGAATCGAAGGATCCCTACTATCCGTACGATTTCCCCGAAACGAAAAGAAACTTCAATGAACCGGTAATCTTACAATACTATTATTGAACGATCATTTTAGATCGATAAAACCTAGTTTTATACGAATGCATACAAAATCGAACCATTTTATAATATTCAAATTCGTTTTTAGGTTCACCAATCTGCAAATACTATTAGCGAAGACAGATATGACCCAGCAGCAAAATTTAGATTTCCAATGAAGGTGATGTGGGGCTCGTTTTTGGGAGTCATGGCTGGATTTGGTTTGATATATTATTATTGTGAAGATAAAAAGATGTTTCGGCCAGTTTTACCAAAACAGTTACCGCGTGATGGTGGTCCTCATTACACGTTTGAATTAAAATAATGATATGGTAAACGTTAGTGTTAAAATGCAAATATGCTATGAAATTATTGTTAATAAAGTTATTAAAAGTTGTAAAAATGTGTGAAATTAATAAAAAATGGTCCTAAAATAGTTCCTCTGTTTGCTAAATTTACCAATCTTATGTGTATCCTCCTTAAACCAATGATACCAACATAACCAAGAAATGTCATATTGACACTTGACAGCGAAAATCAAACTGTCAAATTATTTTTAACGTTCGAAATATTTATAATTTTATTATAGAAATTTAATAAGTTACAAGAATGTTTAAGCAATCAGATGACGATGATGACACATTTTTTGCGCCAATTGCAAGGTAATTAGGAAACTTGACATTTTAATATACATGATGGATATATTTTTTAATTCTGTTAGCTCAAAATTGGCGTCTTTATTTGGAGAAACGATGGCCGCCCCAGAATCAGATAATAACAAAAGTTTAACATATACTGCACCGAAACAACCGCAATCTCCAAAAATTCCACCACAAAAGACAGACACCTCGCCTAAAGCAAGTTCCTTAATTATTGCTAAAGTCGTGCATACATTCAAATTGTAAGTAATTTTCAATTTCTATATGCTTATATCACAGTATAGAATCACACTGAACTGTGCTTATATCACGTATACAGTAGAACCCCGTTCAACCAAGTACGTTTTATCCGAATTGTGATTAACCAAGATTACATCTAATTTTTATTCCCCATATTAATCGAACGTTCGTGCGTAAAAGCCCAGACTATCCGAGTAATGCAAGTTTTTTGTTTGATTTTGTCATAAAAATATGTACTTTTTTTTATTCTTAAAAGGTCCATATTCGTGCTTTCGGTTATTTGAGGTATGGTCGGTCAACAATAGCCCGTATAAAGGAAGGGTAAGGGGGGTGTTTTGTACCTCACTCACCCATGAGTATAAAATTCTGGAAAAAAGGGGTGTTTCAAGACCGTTTTTTGCATAGTAACGCTTGTATTTTTAACAGATCAGATTAGAATGATTGTATTTGCATTGTCAACAATATACCTTTTTTGTAGGGAAAATGGTAGCTACTCTTCTATAGGGAAATTGGGACTGGCATTGGTTGGTAATAAATCAACAAAATTTTATCAACTAATTTTATATAGAGGAAAGGCTGATCATGTAGTGAACATAAAATTAACACCGAACTTTGAATTGATGATACAGAAAAATAATTACGTAACATTTTATGATGATAGATTACAAAGTTGGAGTATTTTATTTGAAAATGATAATGATTTGCGAGAATTTATTGAAAAATATGAAGAATGTGATATTTCCAAAATAACTAATCTAAACATTCCACATCCCGCCACTGCGCCAAAGCCAATAATAGAATCTAAACCCATCGAAGCAGATAAAATTACTCCATCAGCAACCAGTAATGTTCAGTCTTCATCAAAAAATTTACCAATTCCAAATATTAGTGATAGCGTACAATCAGATGGTTCAGAGACCAAATCTAAAGCTGAAATTTTATCGAGAATGGCTAAAATGGGTCAACCAATTTTGTTGCCAAATCGAGCTGATTCAATTATCACTTCTGACATGACTGATTCAGATACGGAATCCGATTATAAAAAACACAAATCTATAAAGAAGCCGCCTAAAAAATTAATTTCATCTGAACAACCTATCGCTAGCTTAGCAACTGCAACTGGTCAAGCGAGTACGGCAAACATTTTGCCATCGCCACCGCATTTGCAGCAATATGCTTTTGTGAATGGTCAATTTTTACCTATTGGATCTGCCATTGCACAACCATTACCACAGAGTCCATTAACTAATCTGCCAATCAGCCAACCAATAGGACTTCCAGTAACCCAAGCTCAATTCATTAATCCTGGAATTGTTTCTAGTCAACAGTTAGTTAGTTTTGATCCATTGACTCACCAGTTGATAGCACCTACAGCTCCTGCATTGTCTAGTGAAAGTATGAATGTGTTTTTTGCTGAAAATAGAATTCATAATAGCGAAGTAAGAATGCATATGCTAAAAATGAATGATAAAGTAGAGAAAATTCTAGAAAAAATTGGTAATGTTCAAGTAAATAACAATTCTGGAAATTCACAAAATGACAATGATGAAATTATGAGAAAACAAATTGATGATTTAACAAATCGGTTAGAATTATTGAAAACTGAAAATACAAAGTTAAAATTACAGCTAAAAACAAATTCTGAAAGTGCATCATCGATTGCGCTTGAAAATTGTGTAAATGAAAAATGTAAAAAATTGGAATTGGAACTTTCTAACAAAATTAATCAAAAAGAGAAAGAGATTTCTGAGTTGCTTACAAAAATAAAAAATTTTGAGGATAATTTTGTCCATGAAGAACATTTAAACAAACAAAAAAAGATCATTGATGATTTAGAGTTAGAGAAAGTGACTTATTTAAAAGAAATCGCGGATTTTGAAGATCAAGATAAAACAAATCAATATCAGCTTGATAAATATAAGGAAAAAATTGAAAAATATAAAAAAGAAAATCTGATGTTAGAGACATCCAACGAAGAGAAGAAACGAAACGAAAAGTACAAAGATGAAATGATTGAAAATTTAAATAAGCAAATTAAAAAACTACAAAATGAAATACAAATACTGAGTAAAAATAAAAAAGGTGATTTTGATGAGGAAACGATAGACCAAGAAGTAAAAATTATTATGAATACTCTTTACAGTCAATTAACTGACAGAATAGAAGACGAAGAACAAAAAACTAAAGTTGCTTCTGCAGTGATTCAATCTACTTCCAAAATCATGTCGAAATTAAAAAATATTTTTACGAATAGTAACACTGAAAAGAACAATGATTCGACCCAACAGGGTAACTCCCCACCACCAGTACCTCAATTTGATGTTTAAAGTCAGTGAAATAGAAAAAAACAACATTTACAGTTAACTCTTACTGATCCTGCACATATCAGACGAAATTACCGAAATCGTCGGACTACTGGAAGGTTACAGCATAAACGTGTGTATTGTACTGTGTTTTTATTACAAAAATGCGCTCGCGATAAGCTTCCCGCAATGTCAGATTAGCGCACGACCGGATTATAGAGAGTGTACTATATTTGTTTTAAACTAATTAATATTTTAAGTCTTATGAACTAGCATTTTTATTCCATTGAGTTTACTGTGCCAATAATATAATGCAAATGGCGTTTTTGTTTTCCTTTTATTTCCCTATAAGATTATAGTAGTCAAAAATAGGCTGAACATTGTACTCAACGTAACAATAAAATTTGTTAACTATTTTTGGTGTTTTTTTAAGTTTTTGTTTAAATGACTTTATTTTTTATTTGGAGACATTTTTTTCCAGTTAATATCTGTATTTGAAGTATGCAATGTTAAATATTTTTGAAGAATTAAAATTTGTTAAAAAATATCATCTTTTTAATTGTACAACCTTAACAATTACTCATACGCTAATGACCTCAGTAGGGTATTGATCATTTACAAACTAAATAATTTAGAAATCTGACAGAAATATTATAGATCTTGATAAAATTTATAATTTTACTTCCAATTAAATTTAAAAAAAAACGTTTTTCATAAAGTCGTTTTCGGATACAATTTTCGGTATCAAAACCAAAATATGTTAAAAAATGTTGATATTTACTGGTTTGTCAATTGCTTTCTATAAGGGTTGGTTTAATTCGAATATAACCCCTATGCACCGACATGATGTGGGCTCTAGACTCTTTCTATGATTACCAATTGTTACTTAAAAATCGATTTTGTGCTGCTGCTAAAAGTAGACTAGGGAACATTTGAAAAATATGGCAGCGGCGTCGTATTTTGAAATAATCTTAGTAATTTTGTTATTAACATTGCCTTTCCTTTATGAAACAAGTCAAAGTTTTCGATACTATCTCAAATTTTTCGTATATTATTTAATTGTAATGGTAAATTCAATTATTGTTATACCAATAATGGCTTTCAAACCATGCAATGTGAGGAATTTGCTGTAAGTATACCTGTCTTTGTTTTTCAAATTGTAATTGGATCTACTATTTCACTCTTACTAAACTGTCACTGTCAAAATTGACATGTAGTTAAAAATACTTTCCTGTTTAAACTTTAAATTAATTTATTTCCGCACGGCTCTATTTTAATTTATGATGAAGGAATGTTTTGGTTGAAGATCATAAATAAGCTTTACCCATGTTACGCTAGTGGCCAACGTTTTGAAAAATTTATTTTCATCTTCAGGGCCTCAACCATCTTTTGACCAGCTTGAGGCCCTGAAGATGAAAATACATTTTTCGAAACGTTGGCCACTAGCGTAACATTGGTAAAGCTAATTTATGATCCTCAACCAAAACGTTCCTTCATCGTAACATTCTATTGGATTTATGGTGAAGACCTTTTAATTTATGAACATTAATTTTTCACTAATATATTTAGATTGGCGTCTACAGTATGTCATCATATATCAACAATCTTGGGTTTGCGCTGGCAGCTAAGAGGAAAAGAGTACCTGGAGAAGGAACAAGCCTGTATTGTAGTTGCTAATCATCAAAGTTCTCTTGATATTTTGGGAATGTTTGATATTTGGCCGATAATGGATAAATGTACTGTAGTTGCTAAAAAAGAACTATTTTTTGCGTGGCCCTTTGGTCTTGCCGCTTGGCTTTGTGGTTTAATATTTATCGATAGGATGAATTCAGAAAAAGCCAGAGTTGCTTTAAATGAATCTACAGAGATTATAAAAAATAAAAAAGTGAGTTATAAAACAAACTCCGGAATATTCAACTTTTTGGACAGAACATAACCGAAATTGTGTGTTTTATTTTAGATAAAACTGTGGGTATTTCCAGAGGGTACTAGAAAAAACACTGGAGAAATTCACCCTTTTAAAAAAGGAGCTTTCCATGTTGCAATAAATGCACAAATACCAATTTTACCAGTCGTATTTAGCTCATATTACTTTTTAGATTCGAAAGAAAAAAGGCTTGATTATGGTAAGTTTTTCTTTATGCCAGATGTCACTAGAGAGAGTAGCTTCGATTTCCGCGATTAAATTATTTAAAAAGTACAACAAAATAATAGTTTTGTAACCCAGTAAGAACTATGTAATTATTCAGGAACTACAACTTCTTGTCATTAAAAACATTTGTAAAAATCTCCCTTTAAAATCTTGAACCGATGCCAAATTTGCAATTAAACAATTTATTTTGTAATTATTTTTGTATATATATGCGTTTGTTAATTTCTGCGTATTTTTGTTGCATTCTAAAGGGAAAATAATAATTACAACATTGCCACCAATTTCTACTGAGGGATTAACAAAAGACGATGTGGAATCTCTGATAGAGACTACACGCGATGTAATGATTGAAACATTTAAACAAACGACCAAAGAGGTGTATGATACTTTGCCCAGTGTTCAACAATAGGGACCATAAAATTATGTTATGTTTTGAACACCTGCACAGTGAATTAAGTCCTAAACTATCAAATTCTAGTCTCAGAAATATTCGTTTGACAGAAATTCAAATAGATTAATCAGTTTTTATTTCTGGTTTAGTTTGCTTAGAAAACACTACAAATTCAAATTTTTTATTCAGTTTTGAACACTAACAAAACAATCGTTACTCATTTGTTCCATGTAGTAACTTAAAAACCCATTAACATGTAAATACTTAGCGGGGGTGTGATACTATCATTAGTGAGCGATAGTTTATTGACATCAAGTCAGAGAACAAAACCAGAGTTAGATTTAATATTAAATGAATGGCTTGTCAAAGGAGTAGCTGTTTAAACCAAAGATTTTTTAATGGTAGAAAATTCACCATTAGAACTTTTTTCACAGTGCAAGTTCTTACCACCAATATTATACTCTGCTGTAGATGAGAATAGGTAGTTGCTAAGAAGACGTTGTACATTGTGTATGAACTATGATTTATATAAAAAAAATAAGACTAAATACAAATGACAAGATAATTATAGATTTGTTATATCTGTAACGAAACTCGTATCATATCAATTATCTAATCTATTTATTTTAGGTTTAAAGTTGCGAAATAAATTTTAATCTAGATTTTAGTGAATAATTTAAAAATATTAGAATGTCTTCTCAGCTACCTATTTTTATCTCGGTATTATTTTATACCAAAGATTTTTATTTAACCGACTGATATCGCAATTTTTTTGTGTTCCGTTCAAAACCGAACACTTATTTTTATATTAAGTTAGTATTATTTACATTGATTGTGCCATTAATGATTTATTAGTACCGTAGATTAGTTCCATCAATAATTAATTATTTAATTTGAAATTATTCCAAACAGCTTATATTTTGTGCCATATCAGTTTTTAAGGCACATTTAGATAGATTGTAATATGTAGCGTTGAGTAAAATCATATATTTCATAATTCACTATATGAATCATTGTGTATCTACTCAATGTGCGGTGAGTGAAGGCAACAAAGCGTATCGAAATTATATCTGCGTTTCATTCTTCGATGGAATTTTCCTGATTTCTCCGATGATAGGATTGGTTGATGTACTTGCATTCAATCAGAATAAAGTATCTCTCACAGAACAATTATTGTTCTGTGGTATCTCTGTTTCAAAAACTTTGTCTTTTTCTGTGACGTTAACATGGGCGTACCCAACTTTTGGCCCAGGAGGGAGCAAATTAGAAATTTCTTAAGCCGGGTCCCCCGTGCTTGTTTTTCCCTCCTGGATACGCTAGT
This sequence comes from Xanthostigma xanthostigma, assembly GCA_963575645.1. Taxonomy (NCBI): domain Eukaryota; kingdom Metazoa; phylum Arthropoda; class Insecta; order Raphidioptera; family Raphidiidae; genus Xanthostigma; species Xanthostigma xanthostigma. The sequence goes on along the minus strand of OY754466.1, from coordinate 47,294,198 downwards.
GCTTGCGGCGTAAAAAAAGACAGAAGTATATGTTCGCACCCTAATAGTTCGATTGCGATTTTATTCCTATGCTCAATATAGAATGAAAGTATATGAGTGAAATATAATTTTTCACTCAGCGTTTGTAGTATTGTATTTTTTTATTCTCAAAAAAATGAAACAATTTTTTGCCTTATTTAGGGTCGTGTTTTTATAAATTAAATGATTGTAGAAAACTCATCATTATTGCGAATACGGCAGGCAAAGTGATTATTTTTAAAAACTCCACTGGGATGAACTATAAAAACGATCATTTTTCAGCTTTTATCGATGTTGGCTAATTAACACGGCCCTTAAAATTGCCCTTTCCGTTTATTTGGAATGTTTTATAATTTTTTTTATTAGTTAAGTAAACAATTTATTGTGATCAATGATACCAATCACTTTATCTACATAATTCTCGAATTTAGAATTTTATAGTCCATTTATTAATCAAATTTTTGGATTATGAGGTAGTCATTTCAATTTGTATTGATATTCTATAATTAGATATTATAAGTTTTAATTGTTAATAAAAATTGACAGTACATACATATTTCAGGTATTTTGAGTACTTTTCGAATACATACTTAATAGCGGCAGTAATTTTCAATTTACAAATATGGTATTAAGTAGTTTTAAATAAAATTCTTGTAATTTAATATCTTTATTATTTTAGCAAATTCAACTCCCATGTAGTGATACTATAAAACTATAATTCGAAGAATCTCATTTATGTCTATAATAATCCGCATTCGAAAGATCTCCACATATTATCTTTTATTAGTTTGAACCTGCCATTAAAAATTTGATATTTGTTGAACTACATCATTTGTTTTTAAATCAGTCGTTTGTTTTCTTTATCTATTTTATTCTACACAATGGTTATTAAATTTATACTTACTAATTTTTTTTCCTGATTTACCAACATGCTGTGTCGATTTTTATTGTTTTTATTTAATAAGTAGCACGTAAATATGTTAATTCTGAGTTTTTATCGTTTAATAAAAAAATGCCGATTTTTGACATACTATTTGCATGTAATTTCTAACCTTTAAATACTTTTGTTTTTTAAATAGGATATTGCAGGAATCATTAAACAGAAAATGTAAATACGAAAACGATTTATTAAGTAAAAAATGTAGCTATTACACTGTCGGGCATATTATAATAATTGGAAATTATGTAAACAATACATATTACAATACAATAGAATACAAAAAATTCTTTTACTGATAACGGCTAGTCTTGAATTTCAAGATTATTATCAATTTTTCGGAAATATATGCGCATTTTTTAACATAATTTGTATGACACATATACATATAGTAAAAGTTGTTGTTCGCGCGTTTTTGTCAATAAAAAAGAAAAAAAAATCCTACGGTAAAAATTATTCGTTTATAATACAATAAAATAAAATTGATGAATCGATGAAAAAAAAATTCTGACCGAACGAGGGGCCAAATGAGATTTTGTAATATTTTAAAAAAACGCCTGTAGCTGGCACTGCATGTAGTATCCATTATCGCTGTACTTTTTAACAAAAATCGTCGACATGTACAAAATGGAAAACTTTTAAATACTACCTATTTTTAAAATACTTATTAGTGGTTCAACTATTTCTAACCAGCTGACATTATTATGGAATTTAGATGTTTCGAAAACGGTTTAAAAATTGGGCATCTCATTTTTTCTGTCACTACTTTCAGTCCAAGCTTTAGCAATTGTCCGTTTCATTTCATCATCTCCTGTTTCATATCTAAAAATATCACGAAAGCGTCAATAATTAAAATTAAAAAAAAATATCATTTGTACTAGTGATGTGCCGGATCGTTAAAAATGTATATCCGCGGATACGGATTTGAATACGGATTTTTGGTTTCAAGTTCCGCGGATACAGATCTTAACTTTCTTATAGTACGCGGCGGTAAATATTGCACATCGACCTTTGGAAAGAGACTATCTGTTATTGGAAAAAGTTATTGACCTCTTTAAGAGTTAACTCTCATAACAGATTGTCTCTTTCCAAAGATCGATGTGCAATATCTCATTATAAAGATAGTTGATTTAGTACCTTTGAGTTATGTACTATTAGTATGGTACTCACTATGATAAATGTTTGCAATATAAAGGTGCCAAATACGATTTAAAAAAATAAAAAATAATCTGAATGGAATTTAACAGTTTTCATTATTACCTAATCACCTATATATATAAAATTTCATCTATGAATTGAAAATTAATAAGGTAAAAGATCCGCCAAAAACTAACGGATACAGATCTTTCTTCTCCCTCGGATATCCGCGGATACGGATATCCGGCACATCACTAATTTGTACATTGTTCAAACAAAGAAACCGTCAATTAAGAAATCACGGACTGGATTTGAAAATTCAAAAAAAATATACTTACAATTTTTTCATCATATTCATAAGACTTGCCGATGGATCTTTTTCTCCATCGTCTAAGTCATCAGCAGCAAACTTATTGGCAGTGCTCGCTTTTTTATCTGACTCGGTAATGTGTGACCAATTATTTTCCTTACATTTTACTAATATAATAAGGATCTTATCAGTTTTTTGTTTCCAAGATGACTTCGATACATCGATTGGTTCGAGAAGATTTTTTATAATGAAACTATAATCTTTATTTCCCAAATTTTGAACATAAAGCTCGCAAGCTTTCTTTTCAAAAGTACATGTTACTGCATCTGCTGGAAGCGTGTGTACGTTTGGTATTGTAAGATAAATTTTAACAGTTTCGCGCGTTTGATCCCAAGCTAAAACAGGATTAAATATTGGTTTATTGATCCAGCTGCTAGCATTTTTAATATTGTATTTGAAAGATTCTAGGCAACTGCTAAAGTCGCTGGTACCTCGAACCTTGCTCTGTATGCAGTACAAAGAAAAAAGTTATTTACCATAATTAATCACTTTCACGATAAAGTGTCTGCCACTCGCATTTGCTTGTGAGATTGCATTTGCGCATTCCTGTGTTCTTAACTGATCTTCTCGTAATTTAATAGTGTCTGTTAATTTTCTTATTTCCAAGGATAATGTATTTTTTATTTTTGGCCTTTGAGCTTGTGACAACAAACTCTCAAGCTCAGCAAGGTCTTTTTTCAACTAAAAAGTGAAAATTTATATTTGAAATTAATTTGGGAAATATATAATTTGGTACTACATAAAACATTTATCTAGCTGATGTATCGTGTAAGAAATATTAAAATACCACTAGAAAATCAATAGTAATTTATTTATTACATGTAATTGCTTTTTATGCGATTTATTTTAAGAATACCACATGTCTTCACTGCATCTATAAGGTTAGAATAGGGAAATAGTAATTAGAAATTATATTTTAAAAGAAAATGTTGATACTTTTATACTATTTAGGCTTTTCTGAGGCGGGGTAATTATTTCGATTATCTGTGTAATCCAAAATATGCAAAGGCATTAATATACTTTACACGATAAAGAAAAAACTAAAATCTTTAAATGATAAAAGAATGGTATATTTAAAAACTTACTTCTTCCACAACTGATGCCATTTCTTTACTTTTGTTTACAAAAATACTTGAAGACGAAAATTGAACTGATGGAGACTTCTCGAAAGCTGTAGATCGAATCAATTTGACCAAGCCACAACGCTACAAAATCTACTTTTCAATTTGCTTTTCAGGCTTATACCTGGATTTGTTGTGTTGGTGTTGGTCAAAAATTCCAGATTTTCTCAGTGACCCTCAAACTTTTCTATTCAATTTTAATACTCGATTTTACAACTTTTAACATTGAAACTACAATAAAAAGCGTGACAGAATTAATATATTTGTGTTATTAAAAGATTTTCTAAACATAATCTAATTTATATATGTTTATGATTTTGTATTATAATCATTGAGTAAGCATAATGTACTTGATCTATGATAAAGTTACGTAAATTATAGATACAAACCCAATTTTGCAGTGTTGTCTAAGCTTTAAACATTGATTGGCAAATGTCAATTTATGGTTATTTACAGCGTTTACACAGAGAGAAAATATAAAAAAATATGTTGAAAATCAAATCCTTGTCAATATTTTTTGTCTTGGTAGATTTATTTTGTGAAATATTATGATTTGTTTGAGAGAATGGGCTACATCACGACCAGAAATTAAGGAATATTCACCGAGGGAGAACAGATTACAGCAAAACAACCAAATGAAGTAAGTACTTAATTATTTTCAGGAGGGTTAATACCCTTTTAATTATTTTATTAAGACCAATAATAATCTTTTATAAGAAACTTGAATCCCAGAATCTTGTTTTTATTCTAAATCGAATTCAGAACCAGGTAGAACGTATTTCTCAAAAAAAAAATTCTTGAAGCACAACGATTTTAAACCAGTCTGTTAAAAAGGGTCTAAAATTAATAACCAGGCAAATGAAAAATGATATGTGGCAATTATATCTATTATAGATTGGATAGAATTTCTCACTGTAGATAAGGAACGTAACATATCGGTCTATGTTAGTGAACCCGATAGGTAAACATAGTTTGAGTCTCAACTAAGCAATTTCTTCTTAAAGCTTCCTTATATTTCTTCTAAATTATGTATCTTCGAAAAAATAGTATATTTATCTTTGTACCTAAACTGGACTCTCTTTTTTTAACATCTTTTATCATTTCTACGCTTTTTATAGAATTTATAGAAGTAGAGAAAAACGTTCATTTTTTCATTGAGATTTAATGCTAATGTCAGTTTTATACTCAGGATATCGTGAATAAATAAATAAACTGTAGACTAGCAACTCGACTGCTTCCCTTAGCCTTAGTGAAGAATAACTTTATCCAAAATTTTAATGAAAAACGAGTTTTATACTTAATGAAGGACACTGAAATACTTTTGCGCATACCGCTACAGTGGATGTGTATTTTTGTTTTTGCCAACTATTTTTCTTTTTGTTATTAGTTAAAAACAACATTGTTCCTTCCACGTAATATTTCAGGGATAGATTAATATGCTGTGACTTTTCAGGGACGAAAAACTTCTAAATCACAACACTATAGACCCGTTGTTAAGAACACAAGCTCGCTTGGATTCAAAATGGCTAAAGGCTGATTTACAGTCAGTATTGCAATCGCAAGATGGACTGTCTAATCTATGGAATGGGCTTATCCAGGATGGAGAACTTACCGGTACATTTTCTGACGGGTTACTTAATAATTCCGGAGTTACGGCCAAAAAAGGCCTTTCCGGGAAATTTTACTGCGGGTTGAAAGTAAGCATCACATTAAACATTATGAAATTTCTCCCCCGGAAGGTAGTTTTAATTTTTTGATTTTTGCAGGTATTATCTTGTCCATGCTGTGATGGAATTTGCGGTCCTAATCAGGGTTGTAATTGTTTTCCGTGCCAACGATTAGATGCAGAAGAAGCCACTCGAAAACAACAACTTCCTAAAATTTTTACTCCGTCTAATACTTTACTTCAGTCGTGGACATGGGGTCCACAACCAAGTATGTATTGCATTTACTTTTTTATTTCCATATTTAAATACATTTTGTGTTAATCAATGTAAAGTTACACTCTAATGTTCCATAACGTAGATATTCCTGTTACATAACCTTCAATCATTTGACAGATGTTTATACTAGTAATTGCTATTGTGCTGCCATCTGCATTTATATTCAGATGAAACAGATGAAAGCCATAAAAATAACATACAAAAAACTTATTTCTAAATAAATTGCCATTTTATTGCAGCTGTTGACCAAATAAACGAATGTATAGAGAGCTTAAATCATGAACAACGCAAGCTCTGTTTCGAGGCTGCGATCAATACCTTATCGGCAACCCGATTAAGACAGCGCTTAATTATTTTCAAACGATATTTCATAGCCTTAAATCGTTCAAAATCTGTAAATGAAGAACATAAATCAGTTCATAGAAAGACGAAAATTGAAGAAGTTTTAACAATCAATAATAAATTAGATCTCAAATCAAAACCGGTGAATCCTGTCGAAAAAGCAACTCTTGGACTCGCTAGAGTAGGTTCGAGAGCAGTACTGAATTTCTCGTTCGCATTCTTAAAGCGAGCATGGAGAATGGGTAAGCAAAATAAATTTAAATTTATACAAAAACTGTTTATTTGATTGACAGAAATGTCGGAAGCGTGTTTTCGTAACTCGTTATAATTGTAGGTTAAGTTTACATTTTTCTTTTCCGTTTTGCAGGTGAAGATTCTGATTTGTGCAGCGAACTGTTAACGGAATCGCTCGAAGCACTACAAATGTTACCAGAAGCTACACTTTTCGATGAATCTGGTGTTTCCCAAGTTTGGCTTGAAGTTGTCGACAGAGCTTCCAAATTTTTAAAACAAGTTGTTACAGGGTAATAATAAAATCACTGAATAAAATCCGATTTAAATGTTCGATACACTAAATAGAATTTTTTTTATGACAGTGAAGTGAGTAGCGGACGAACTCATTGCGAAGTACCAACATCAGATCGACACATTGCCCTCTGTCTTTTGCTGGAATTGGGAGCACAGAGAGGGACTCTTAGTGGTATATTAGATGCAGTGTTGCTCCTGTTATCACTATGGGATAAAGCTATGTGTCAGGACGATAACAGGTAATTAATATCTTTATATCCCTACATATTTAACAATTTTGCAATGTTGCACAAAGATTAGAAAAGCATTTTTTTCCTTTTCGATTCGAAGATGAATATGAAACCCATAAAAAAGTTGTAGCCTTTTTTTTCGTATCATCACAAATCATTAAACATTAATCTTTTGCTGTGTCAGTTGTTTTAATCGTTCATTTGTTTTATTCATAGATCAACGCCGCACGGTGCCAGTGCGCCATTGGTTCCGATTTTGCGACGTTTCGAAAGCATTCCAGCACTGAAAACTACCAATGAACAAATGCAAGAAGATTCTAATTGTAACCCAAATGATTGCTTTTTGAGATTACTTACTTTACCGGACGATGATAGTTTAGCTGTAGATTTGCGACAGGCAGCTGTTTTAATGATGGCTCATTTGGATCGGCTCGCTTCACCTCATGCACCCTCGCAATCATTTATTAAGGTAATTCTGAATTATTAAAACATTTTGTTATTTTGTAGCGTTGAAAAATCAATAACAGAACAGTAACTATCGATAATGGTTATCGATAGTTTTTGAAATTTGTTTATTTGATTATTTAATAAAGTGTGTAATTTTTTCTCTTGTCAGTATTAAGCACGTCTAGTGATATCGATAGTTTGGTTATTATCGATGGTGCCGAATATCAATATTTCTATACCTCTAACTTACAGTAGTTTTTTTTTGTGTGAGCAACTATACGTTGCATTGATTTATCTATTTTATTTTGTTGTAGAGCTCTAGTACTATTACACAACAAGCTGTCAGTTTTGGATGGTTATCGTGGGCAAACGGATCAGCTCCACAACTATGCGATGCAATTTCAGAATTAGGAGTCAAACAGCTGGCATGCGCAGAACGTTGTTTGCTGTTGTTAGCGCACAACGGAAAAGTCTATATTATGTATTATAATAGTGAAACACAGTGTCCACAACTTGTGGAAGGTAAATCATTTGTTTGCAATGCAATGTTATAGTATTAATAGACGATCGAACCAAATCGTACCAAATCTGCTCGTCTAGACAGTAGTTTGCGTGTCCGCGCGGTTCGATGGTTTGCACATCGTACTTGGTCCCCTTCGTACTTATATCCGTGCGTGTGTATACAAGTACGATTGAACTTGATACATATAACCGTATAACGACGTCATTGTAATTCAAAACGTTGTGCAACATGACAGAAATTTTTACAGAACGCGAAGTTCTTGGTGAAGTATTGGTATTATATAAAGATTTCCCATGTTTGTGGAATCTATCAGATAAGTTATATTGTAACAGAGAAGCGCGTAACAATGCTCTAGAAATTCTTCGGGAGTGTTATTCAAAATATGATCTTCGCTATCAAGCGATTTTATTAACTTCATATGACTAAATTCATCGCGATCTTTCAAATAGAATTTTGCCCACTCCTTTCTTTTCTTCCTTATTGTTTGTGGCGGAATTAACGTTGCCGCTAGAACAAACGCAATTTTCGCGCGCTTAATCGGAGGCATGATGTTCGCGACCTGTGTACGAGGAGACTGACAGATTCGGTCGTCTGTTGTAACCAACGAACTTGATCCGCCGTACCATGTCCGTTCCCGGCCCGTACCAAGTTCGATCGTCTATTAATACTATTAGAAAAATGTATTATTCAAATTTTTATTTCACTCAGTCACTTGTCTTTATATTGGTTTTTGTTTTGCAGGCTTAAAAGATGTCATCAAAATAGCTTCGCACACGGATGGCAAACATTTTCTGGCGCTAACAACTTCCGGGGAAGTGTATTCGTGGGGAAATGGGGACAATGGCAGACTAGGTAGGTAATCATCGATCAGAACTCGTTTTTTCTGACTGTAATATTTGTAAGTCTGCATTTGAATAACACTTACATTTGAATTTCGCGTCTTCATTTTTTTAATGTGAATAACAAATGACAGTGCAGCATTCAACTGAAAAACAACCGATAACTGAAACAATTGAACGTATAGTTCACACGTTTTGCGACGTTTCTTGATTGATATATGTTTTTTAGGTCACACCGATAATTCTTCAAAGGATACGCCCACTTTAATTGAAGCACTCGTTGATAAAAATATCATTGATATCGAATGTGGCGGCACATACAGGTAAAAAACGATATGACAAATAACAATTGATATTACTGATAAACGTAAATCACATAAATCTAGGTGTTCTGGCAAAGGGAGGACTTGACGCTGTCTCATGTCTAAAAATTCACACTAGACTATTTAAGGAAGTACCCTCGATAAATGAATTAACAAACAAAATTACGAAAATTTGCAAATATGTCAAAACCTTTTCAAAAATGACAGTTAAATTTTTGTGTTTTTTGGTTGACTTTGAAAAAAGATATTGATAATTTTATTTCGCTGCACTTAACATGGAGTCTTATGGGAATATGTGATTTTGACGCAGTCCATCATTTATCACGTTGGAATTGACAAACAGATTTTGATAAAATTTTCAGGAAATATAAACGAATATTCTATGAACATTTTTCTTTTTCCAAAACGTATAAAGCTTGCTTATGTTAATAGAAATGACTAAAACAAAGCCGAGCTTTTTAGCAATTCATAAACATGGCAACACCGCAATATTATAGTTTGTGGCGCGTCATTCAAAGGTAAGTTACGAAACTGCAGCAGTTTTGATATTGTAAAAACATACGTAAATTGAGTAAATGCTAAAAGCATAGTATTCCAAAAAAATGATAGTATATTATTATTTCCGAAATGACAGGAATAAAGAAAAGCAATAAAAAATCGAAATGATTTACCCACTTCACTTTGTCATACTCGATTATCGTACACTTTTTTAGAAACTTTTCTTCCCTTCTAATAATATCTTTTTTCGCTCATTTTCATAAATTAATGCGAATTTGACACCGCGTGCTGACTTATGCTGCGTACATAAACACTTGTAACTATGGCAAGGCATGCGGTGTTGCCAAATTACGTTACTCAAGTAGAGGACTGAAATTCTTTGACTTACTGCGTACCGAGGGTACTTCCTTAAAAAACAACACATCGCTGTTTGAAATTTTATTGTGTCACTCGATGTCCCTTTGTTTTGGAAGCGCCTGACACACCGACCTCGAAATTAGGTAATCTTTGATAAAAGGTCGATTTTTAAACTGTATGTCTTATTATTTTAGTGCGGCGATATCTTCATCGGGAGCTTTATACACGTGGGGTCGCGGAACGTACGGGCGGTTAGGTCACGGAGGAAACGAAGACGTACTCGTTCCGACACCCGTCAGCGGTTTGGCCGGTCAGCGAGTCATACATATTGCCCTCGGATCCGGCGATGCTCATACCTTAGCCGTAACTGAATTGGGCCGAGTTTATAGTTGGGGCGACGGAGACTACGGAAAACTAGGTAAGAGATAATAAATACCATATTTAAATTCTGACCTGTCTAAATTGTAACAGGCACATTTTTGTTGGATTTATTTTTCAAAACGGAAACAAGTTTAAATGATAAATTATTACGAAAGCGTCTAAAAGATTAATTTAAAACAGTGATTCCCAAAGTGGTCTATATCGACTCCCAGGGGTCGACGACAACTTGCAAGGGGTCCATGTCAGCGGGAAAAAAAATTGGGGGTCCATGAAATGAAAATGGGGGTCCACGATAGTGAATCTCCTAACAAAAAAAGAAACAAACTGGACATCGTTAACCGAAGAGATTTAAGATTAAATCGTAACTAAATTGATGCCAAATGTTGTAAATTTATTATTAAAGCATCAGGTTCATCCCTCACACTAAAAGCATTTATTTTTTGCTTAGTTATTTTATGTAACAGAAAGTGTAACGATTCAAAACTTTTAGATTACATTGTACGTAGTTTAGAGGTAATAATTAGAATTGGGTATTTACTGTACTTGTCTATTTGTTTTGTCACGGCGCGTGTCAATTTTGGTTTTGGCATGTTGAACGACGCCGTGAAATAAAGGAAAAAAGATGTTTTTTGTCTGAAAAAAGGCAGTAGGTTTTAAAAGGTTGAAATAGAATGTATTAAATTAAGCTGTGAAAAAGTGCTGAAATATTTCCTTTAAACCACATCAGGGAGAATCTGGAGTACTTGGTGATCTACCGATCCAAATTTCTTTTTGCATGTGTCGTTTAATTGATTATTTTTCACTTTGTCAATTCCAATCACATTAAGATATCAGAAATTTTCTGTGTGTACATTCGAAGATATCTTGTTCACAACAATTTTATAATAAAACATTCAAAATAAATATTTTAAATTGTTTACTAATTTTATTGAAATTTATTTATTTAATTGTCTCAATACTTAGCACGAATAGTTTAAATTATATTACGAGACGATTACGTGCGCTTATCCGAAAAAGTCCAAAGCTAATCGTATCAAAAGTAAATTTTAATTTGATTCGTTTAATTAGAATCCAATTAATAAATATATAAAACTAAACATTTCACACTACATTTCACTACCGTTATAAATTTAAATCGTTCAAAGTGAGTAGCACTATACCGGTTGTCAAAAATACATTTGAAATTAATGAATTTGCAAAAAATCAATATCAGATAAGCAGGGGGTCTACCCAAAACCGAAAAACATGGCAAGTGATCTATGAGACAAAAAAGTTTGGGGACCTCTGATTTAAAATTATCTTAAAAATAAAGTTTTGCAATGATTACCGAAAAGTAACTCGGAATTGTCTAATTTTCAGGTCGCGGTGGATCCGATTCGTGTAAAACACCAAAACTGATCGAATGTCTACAGACGGAGTACATAAGTCGCGTATATTGTGGGGCGCAGTTTTCACTCGCCCTCACTTCGGACGGTCGCCTTTTTTCGTGGGGTAAAGGTGACGGTTATCGATTGGGACACGGATCCGACGAGCACGTGCGGTTTCCGAAATTAATCGAATGGCTCGAAGGCAAACATGTGGTATCCGTCAGTGTGGGCGCGGCGCACGTTCTGGTGTTGACCGATCAAGGCGAAGTGATCGGTTGGGGAAAGAACGAATGCGGACAAGTTTCGGACGATGGACAGACTTGCGTTCAACAACCGACTGTCATAACGCCGCTCAATACTGTGATCGGTGGATCGACTCCGCCGCCTGCAGTGGGCGTCGCTTGCGGACCGGCGCAAAGTTTTGTTTGGAGCGAATACAATACGTGCTGCATTCCACAGCGACTCCCGTTTGTGATCGATTTGTCCGAAGCAACTTTCCGGTAAGTTTATTTTTATTAAGTCGATTAGAAAATTTAGATGAAAATGACAAAGAAATCCTTTCCAAAAATGTTTATTTTCACATTAATTAATTTAAGCGCTTTCGATTAGTCCATCTTCAGAAATTTTTTTTTTTTTATAAAAAAAAAAAAAAAATAAAAAAAAAAAAATTTCTGAAGATGTACTCATAATTGTCCGAAAGCGCTTAAATTAATTAATGTGAAAATAAACATTTTTGGAAAGGATTTCTTTGTCATTTTCATCTAAATTTTTCCAAATTTATGTGCGTATTTAATAATTAATAATTAGAAAATTTAGTTAGTGTGGTAATGCCGGCCACTTTACGTAATACTATTAGCGGAGCATTTTTTTATTTTAGTTTTTAAGTGTTCGTAACGTCTGCGATTAATAAACAGTTCGTAATGTTTTTCAAGTAGTAGTTTAAGCTCCCATGACAGAAAAAGTTACCCCAAAGAACACCTCAAAATTATAAAGTGAAAATAGCTGAAATCATGTCAGAAACATGTTACGCCCGCCAGATTAGTAAAAATTTGTTAATTGTTATTTTTTATGAATTTTTGAATTAAAAAAAAAAAACATGATTTTACTTTCCAAAACACCTGCTTGAAATTTATACAATTTGTAGTAAATAATGTACCATTTTTGAAAAAAATTGTCTGGCTTGACAATTTTTTTTAATAAATTTGTCAGACTTCATTTGTTATAAATTATTTTTTTTTATGAAAATACATTTCATAACACCTCCTTGAATTTTTTTGTTTTTAAATAAAGTTTAAGATCTCTTCTATCTAATACAACTTGTCTGGCTGACAATTTTTGTTAATAAATTGGTCAGACTTCATTTGTTATAATTTTTTTTTTATGAAGTCTGTCATAGTAAAAAACATTTTTTCGCTGACAGACCAATTTTTATGCATACAATAGATGTCAAGCCTTCTTTTAGAAAAAAAATAAGGTGGTGTTTTGACAGGGTCCTTGTAAAAGCTGATTTGTTTATGAAAAAACGCTGTCACGGCGCTTAAAAATTGAATCTGGCCTGGTAAAAAACAATATTTTGATGAAAAATGTATTAAAGTTTATAAAAGGGATCTACCGTATTAATTTAGAATAAAAAAAAAATTTTTTTCTAGTTAGCAACGATTATACCATATTTTTTCATTAAAAAATGTGGTCGCATTTAATGAAAAAATATGGTATAATCATTGCTAATTCCCAATCAATTAATGACTGAGTAACTATTTTATGTTAGTAATTGGTTAATAATCGACGCCCCATAAAATAAAAATACATATTTAAATACAAATGTGCAACGCTTTTAATTAATGTAATAAAAAAAACAATTACAGTGTTTTCATTTGTGACATAAATACAAAAATAACACATTTATCATAAGTACATATATTATATGTACTTTCATCATAAAAATATGTACAAAAATTGAATCGAGATCGTAAATTAACGCTATTATGCAAATCACATTGTCAGTTTCAAAATATTAATTATTTAATATCCGTGTCCACCGTAACCCCCGTATCCTCCGTAGCCAGCGCCGCCACCATATCCTCCGTGTCCTCCATATCCGCCTCCGTTTCCGTAAACTTGTGGGTGAGAAGCGTGACCGATCTTCTTAACAACTGCGTTGAAACCGGCATGAGGTTGGGATGTGTACTCAACCACACGGATTGTGCCTAAAATAAACAAGCGTAATCACTCGTTTGTTTTTGTATGAATTGAATACAATATAATGTTCTATGTGACAGCGAGTTTGAGTACGACATTAGCCGACTTTTGCATGTATAAAAACTGTAATTATTGATTACAGTTGAAGGTCATTGTCAAATCAAAATATCAGCAATATAAGAATAAAAAATTAACGAATCCAGTGTTCTTTTTATCTCAATCTGTATCACTACAGAAACGGCTACCGGTAGCAAGGTTAAAGATTTCCATAGTTACACACACTGCTGTCACAATTTTGACATTTTAGGTTATGTCTGTTTTTTTAAGTTTGAAAACTTACCGTCAGGTTCGTGCAAGCTGTAAGCACCTTTCACAACATCGCCGTCGCGAGTTTCCCATTGTTGTTTGTTGTCTCCGGTGTGGGGATCTTTGACGCCATAATCGAATTTGTAATGTGCTGGCGCCTGAAAAAATTAAATTTAATAATTACTTTCAACCAGTTCTCAAATTAAAATCCTGAAATTTTTGGTACACAAATACCCAGACAGTAAACGGTAATTTACATTTTTTTTTATTACTCATGCGGGAAAAGTGGTATGTTTACGCACGCTATTACGGTTGAAAAGTAGCTATTTTCATTTGCGTGCGGAAACTTTATTTGTCGTACTGAAATTATTGTTTGCCGCACGCAAATTCAGAGAAAAAACAAAATAATAACGGTGTTAATGTCAACGAAACAAACTGTCATTTGAAGCAGATTTAAGGTTAAAATTTTCGATTATGGACTTTTATTCTTGACAATTTTAACTGAATTTTCAACTTTTTAATGATTTAATTTTAATTTAATTTAATTCGTAATAAAAAATAGTATGTGCAACTCGTGCGGCATTGTCGCACTAGTTGCACAATATACTATTTTAATTTAATATTTTTTTTTGCAATTTGTTTATCATAGAGTTTAATACTTAGCGAGGTGTGCCCTTTTGGTTTTGCCAATTATTTTTAAATTTAACAACACTTACGAAATAGTCAATACCGCCGCCGTGTTCACCGCCTCCATAACCGGCCCCACCTCCGTAACCGCCTCCATGACCGGCGCCTCCACCGTATCCTCCGTAACCGCCACCGCCGACGTTGTAAGTGGCCGCGCCTCCGTAGCTAATGGCTCCTCCATAACCTCCAAGATGGCCGGCTTGAACTGACGCAGCTGCTGCTGCGATTACAGCGAAAGCCTGCAAACGAAACAAAAAAATGCGTCGTTGTAGAACCTTTTCGAGTCTCGACATACTTGTTTTATAGACCAACAGCTTATAAACTGGAGCTATTGAACCCCCAGTGACTCTCCAGTCCTACGCTAGCGGTTAACAAAATTTTAATTTCTTTTACAATTTATCATGAATAATATTGAAAAACGAAAAAAAAAACATTTTAAAGCCGTAGATATAATTAATTAATAACATGATTCTCGAATGGATGCCGTACAACAATTTTGAAATCGTTTTTTCCGGTGTATTTTACAAAGGACCTGGAAAAAATGAAATTCCAGGGTCATTTCGAGTGAACTCAGGCCATGGCAAGGCATTATTATAATAAATAAAATTTTTTGTAACTAGTAATAAATATTATGATATTTGCTATTCGTTTGCATGAATAACCCGGTTTCCCATATAAAAATTAACCACAGCACGCATCTACCCAAGAAATTTCTTTTTGACAGATCTTCAGAACAAAAGAACAGCTGATTTTTTTTTATTTTCAAAATAGTTCCGAAACTATGAAACTTAGAAAAAAATCTTTTAATACAAAACTTTCTTGTAAAAATAAACAGTTCTGCAAAGTATACCGTTATAGTAGAAAAAAAACAAAACATTGTAGCACGTGTTTTTTCCGTGCATGCGCCGACAGTCCTCAAAAATAATAGGACTTCATATTTGCATGTGAAAACTCTAGAATTCTCACAGCTAAGCAATACGGCAACAGGCCAAAGACGAGTCAGGCCATTAACAAATAATTTAAAAAAAATTGGTTGTCTGTAAAGTCGGCTTACGGACGATAGTTTTACGTGATAACGTATTCCGCTCGAATATCATATTTAATAATCACGCACAGGGTCAGGCGGAACGTTACACTTTTTCGTGCATGCAGCCGGTGTTTCATCTTTTTATATTGACGTGATTCATCAATTTATAAGACGTTATCACGTCAAAAAGCATTTTCACAAAATTTAGTTTCAATCCGCTCTTTCTGTACCGTGTTCACAGACAAACAGGCGCACATACTTTTTTCAAAAATATGTTTTTTGAACTCGGGAACTTTAAAATGACATTTATTTGTAAAATTTTGATTTTCCGATCTAATTAATTTTATTAGTGCCATTCCCTACTATGTACAAACAGGTAATATTTTGCTTTACTATTTTGTATAAGTGCTAATATTGGCTAACGACTTACCAAGAAAGAGTTCATTTTTTTATAATCTCAACAAAGAAATAAATAACTGAACACAGCACTAATTGTTGTCAATGCAAAGACTTGACTGATGGTTTGTCGAGCGGTCGCCGGTTAATTTATATGAAATTTGTCCGGTGCATTCTCCAAACAAAAGCATGCTACGACGCCCCACGCGTCTCACTTACATTGCATAACAATTTGTTGTTATTGTTATTTGACACTCGCTTAAATGTGTTGTTTTCAACTAAAAATGGTGTAAACTGGATTGTAATAGCGGTTCGTATAAAAACTTTTGACATATAATATGTGTTACGCACGTCGTAATCTAATTTGACGGGTCAGCGCGGTCAAAATGTTTTGATGCAATTTTCACCTGTGACTTGCATTGTTTCGCAGTTTAGCTCGCATACCAACAGATAAAATGTCTGCAAGTGTTCTTTTTTGTGTATAATATTTATAAAAAAAAAACAACACACTAACGGGTATCGTGCAAGAATAGTTTTGCATTTTGCAATAAGTAATTGTTGTAGTGTCCGTCTGAAATTAGTTCTTATGGCCGAAACCGAATTGGCCAGTCCCAGTTTCGGCCGAAATCGAACCCGAAATTCCATGTTTTCGTGGGAAAAATAAAGTAAACATTATCATAGTAATCAGTCTTTATTTTTAAATCAATTTTATTTTTATTTATTTATTTAATTCCAAAATAGTTGTGATACATTTATTTTACAAATTTTGAAGTTGGAATAATCCTGCCCAACTTGGCTGAAGCCAGTGCTAGAGCAGGAGTATGGGTTTAGGACGTGTGTAGAAAAATATAAAAAAAATAAATAAATAAAAGTATAAATCACATATTAATCATTCGGCATCTGATATTTTAACTAATCATTAATTTTGGGAGGCATAAAAGACACTTCGTCGCTCGCAACTGCATCGAACATTTCTGATTTCAGCGCGAAACCTCCCGAATGTAGTTTCTGTTTCGGCCGTAGTTTCAGCCGGATGGCAGCCGAAACTGGGCCAAAACCGAAAGTTCGGTCAAGCACTAATTTGTTGTTGTGGTGTTTCTAAATAAGTGCCGATAACTTTGAATTCCTTGTCGAAAACTTTAAGGACGTGTCACTTAATCTAATTTATGAGGTACGCGCCTCCTAGTGTCCGACCAAACTTACGGTTTCGGCGTTAAATTGGAGTTTCGGTGTCGACAGAAAATCTGCCGAAACTAGGCTTGTTTAATTACATATCTGACAGTTCAGGTTCGGCCATATTGGAATCTATTTGAATTGTTTACGAAGACTACGCCTACTTTGCTATCTCTGTTGCTCATATGGTTTTAAATGACAATTCGGAACCCAAAGGAATGGTGAGACATCTGGTGAGAAATGCGCCGAACTGTCCTAAGGGGGATTTTTGACAGGTAAACATTTATTTAGAAAATAATGATGGAGGCTAACCTACCCTCCATCATGCTTTTCTAAATCAATGTTTACCTTATGAAAGAGGTCCATAGTTTACCTGTCAAAAACCCCCACTTAGGACAGTACGGCGCATTTCTCACCAGAGGGCTCACCATTCCTTTGGGTACCGTATTCACAGGAAATTGACTATTGGATTAAGAAAATCGCATTTCTTTTTTTTTAAGTGAAACTTTTAATCTATCGCCCCGAATTTTTCTGGCCGTCTGTTGCATGTCGCACTACAGGCGGCCGCGGAATAGGGGTAAAGTGAAAGGCGTTCGGAGTAGGCGCTTGGTAGAGCAGCCAAGGCCAATATGGCGGCGCCCATGGTTAGCATCAGCTGACCGCGTAGTATGTATAACACATAGTCAGTCTGTCATGCGGGCAAGTGCTGTACAGTGTTTACATGTTTTTATTCGTGTATTCATGTGAATATTGTTGTTTATAATTAATCGTGATGGATAAGTGTCTACAATCCAACGCCTACAATCCAATAAAAGTTTCACTTGCGTCGTAGTTTCTTAAAACCACACAACTGTTTTTTTACTTTAAGCACTAGTGCGAAATGGGTCATTTTACTACCGCTATACAGACATGAAAAGCGGCTGTTTTATATAGGGATCTTGAGATAAAATTTCATTTTATATAATTGGTGTTGTGTGTGGTGTTAATCGTATGACCTAACAGCGTAGAGAGCTGTCTTGACATCCAAACGACACGGGTTTACGTAAATTTTAATATATTATAGATTGCTTAAAATTTTAATTCGTGATGAACGAACATCCGATTCAATTATTTGGAAAGTTGGTGATGGGAAACATTTGATTATAAAATTGAATTGTTTGATTGTTTTCCCATAAACTTTCCAATTAAAATTTTAAATGTAAGATTAAATTTTCCGTGCACTCTTAAGGCTTTGCAATTGTTTCTCTTCCGCAGTAAAGTTCGTTTTTGGGGCTCTGTAGCTGAAATTGAAAAAAAAACGGATCTTCACTTTGTGTAGTTTGTACTTAATCAAATCAAAAGATATTAATTGTTTCATTTTATTAATATAAAATAAATTATTACTTTTTAATTAATACTGATTATTAATTAATTATTATATAATCTCGTTAAGAAATTATGTTTTATGTTTGACATTTTTTAATACGTTTCGCTGAATTCTTAAGGGGAAAACATGGTGAAATGCCGCGTCGTTACCAATTATTATTCAAAGAATAATTCATTAAACTGCATTTCCATATTTTTTTAATACATAATATAAGACCCCCTGCTCATATTCGAACTTCGTGGATCAAAAAAAAAAAAAATGAAAATATTCACGTAATAGACGGTCTGGTACTATTGTAGGAAAAACAGAGCGATATCCCTAAGGCTGATAGTTTTCGAGAAAACAATAATTAAATGTGTTATAATAAACCCGTCGTCATGTATTTTAAATTGTTTTTAACTTTTGCAAAATCATCATGCTTATAGAAAAAAAACTCGGGTCGCAGTGCGAAACCCTGCCGACAATATAGTGTATTTGCTTTTATAAGCAGTGTGGTTCTATTGTATGAACTTAACTTTGTTTTTGGACAAAATAAAAAAAATTACTCCTTTATACACCCCATAAAACAACATTTTTTTACTTAATTTCAATACTATATACTAATTCAACATCTTTACCAAATTATATACACCCTTCAGTATGTAAATCCATATCAATAAACTTGCGTTTTCATAAAATTTGTAAGTCCGGTCCTGTCGGGCCGATTTTATTAAAATTTTAGCAACACATTTCAATAATTACTAAAGGGTTAAATTTCAAATTTGAAACGATTCTGAGAATTTTTTCGGTATTTTTGGGCCCAAAAACATTTTTCAACCCCTAAATACTCCCCTTAAAATGGCCCGATCGGGCCCATTTTAAATAGGCTTCTTGCGATGATGGATTCCAACATGTGGACCAAATTTCATTTAAATCGATTAAGTCTGTCGAGAGTTATCGTGGTCACACATATATATATATATATATATATATATATATATAAATATATATATATATATATACATATATATATAAACATTTCCAAAAATGGTGCCAAACTTCTTAGAAAGTTATGAAACGTCGAGAAATTTTGGTCCGACACCTAGGTCCCGCCATCCGACCGACGCCAATAGTGTAAGTGCCTTATGGCAAATACACTAAAAACACGCTGAATCCAATTAGCACAAACAAACGTCTGTATGTCTTTTGGTTTAGAAGTTATTTGCGTTTATAGTTTTTAGAAAATCATATAAATCCTTCGAATGGCTGTAGTTTCCAAACTAAAAGAGATACAAAAGTTTGTTTATTGAATTCAGCGTATTTTTTTTTGTAAGAATCTCAATTTCAAACGTTCGAATTCGATCTTTGCAATTTTTTCAAGGCATACCCCTTTAAAAAAACTTAAAAATTAAGAAGTTTAAAATACATGAGTCGATATCGATTCAAATATTGCAATAGATTAACCTCGCTAAGAGCCGTCAGTGTTGACTCCCGCCAATTCTCCCTTGATCTTGAAACAATCGACAAGGAGATTGTTAAAAATTGGTAGGAGGTATTACAACAATTATTACGGTTGCATTATAACAATGGGTGTAGTGTATTATTATGCAGTTATGTCATCATTACAAGTCGCTCAACAACATAACCAATGAAATAAGTAATATAATAATATGTAACGTAACTTGTAAGAGAGCACGCGTGGTCTCGTCAGGCTTCACTAGTCACGCATTCATTGTACCCGCGGATTTTATGCATATATGATCCGTCTGTGGTCTGATTGTATAACTTCTGCTTTACATCAAACTAGTGTCCGACCGTAATTAGTTTTTATAGTAGACTCGGAAGTTAGATGCGAATGCGGGCTTGCGCTTGTACAGTCTGTTGAAAAACTACAAACTCGCAACTCAACAAAACTAGCATAGCAATAACAATTTGACAATAGCGTACTCGACTGTACTTTAAAGCAGGAAAGTGACAAAGGCAAGGAGCGATCACGGCCAATCACCGACGAGCGCACGTTCCGTGCGGGTAGCTGGGAGGTGGTGAGAGTATCAACGGCTCTATATAAAATGTGCCTTTGCGATGCTGTTTGTGACTAACTTCCGAACCTTTTAGATCCGTGAGGGTTATTTTATTGCATATTTTTAAGCTTTTATTCATTTTAACTGTTAAAAATAAGATTGCCAGGTCCTAAAATACAAAAGTCGGACTCGGCGCTGTATTAGGCCGGAAATTTTGCCCTAAAAGCTATACATATCTTTTTTAAAAGCCAAACATATCTTTTTAAAGCCGTACATACGTTTTTAAATCATATTTATAATAAAAAAACTCAGGTTCGTATTAAGGTTGTTTTATTATTTAATAGTGAATCACAGTTTTGTTACAAAATTAACAACATTTATATCCATTATTTTGGATAAAAACGAAAAGATCTTTAATTATTAAAAAATAACAATTTCAAATTCTTGAAAAATATTAAAAAGTCTATAATTAAAAGTCCACAGACCAAAAGCCGGACACGTAAATATTTGGCCGGGCACGATCGTAAAAAGCGGGACACCTGGCAACCCTAGTTGCAAATAACGTGTTTGTGTTCATTGAAGCAATTGTTTGATAAATTAACAGTTTAGTTGCTCTAAAAAAAACGAATTTTATTTGATAAGGGATGAGGCTCCACTACGCCGATCGCTCCCGAATGCCGCACGGAAGCTCACGAACCTAATTCCGGTTTCGGACACTGAAACTAAACCGAAACTCCAATTTAACGCCGAAACCGAAAGTTCGATCGGAAAACAGCAAACCATTCAAAATCAACACTAATATATTACCTAGACAGAATCAGATGGGAGATTAGGGCTGCCAGTGTGTGGCGTTCTTTAGAAATATTTGTGATATAATAGTATAGTCGTGTAAAGGCTATAATATGTATATTTTCGTGGTATACAAATATAAAGGGTATCTACACAGGTGGGTTTTGTAACCACCTGCGTTTATTTTTAAAAACGTGCGATATCGGTTGGCGTATGACTTTGTGTTGGAGATAGTAAATATATTGGTTGGAACAAAATGGAGTTCTAGTCTCTAGAATAGGTTCCAGAAAATGTACACTGCGATAACTTTCTAGTCTTCTGACTGGCTAAAACTCGAAACTTTGAAGTAATTTAGGGAATGAGATACACATTGTCCCTCTATAGAAATATTATGAAAAAGGAATTAATCTTTGCTACGGAAAAAAAACTTTAAAACCTTGGTAAGTTTGAAAAAGTTATGATAGCCTAGTCAAGAAGTGAGATTCATGTGAAAAATAGATCCAATTAGTCTCCAAAAATATCAGCAATAGCTTATTCGATTCGGAAAAATATTCCGAAAAAGACGTTTTTTTTTATTTTTTACGCCGACAAAAATTGCATTTGTTCTTAACCAAAAACGAAAAGAAAAAAGAGCCTCTCAGATTTTTGGCAATTACTCAAAAACTATAAACGATAGCGGAAAATGAAAGAAAGATTCTTAAAGAGGAGAAAATTTCCAATTTTAAAGTTCCAGTCACGGAACTCCATCTCTGTTATACCTATACAGATTGTATCAAATCAAAACGGTCCATAGGACATTCTGTGTGTAAGACAGAGACGATATATAAAGATCTAAAGCAGTAAGTAAGAATGAGATAAATGATCGCTAATATAGTTACTGTGGTTACGTAAATAAATAATTACGTACACTGTAAATCTTTTTACCAATTTATCAATTAAAACAACTACAAATAAATTTATTATGTTGGCGGTTGAATTACCACCATAAAACCATTTAATTATTTGGATTTTTTCCCGAACAGTATAAATAGCCATTTTATCAATAATTTCACTAGTGAATACTGACATTTGATAAAATTGTGATTTTTACTGTAGAAAACAAAGACAAAACTATCAGATTGTATAACCACAGTAACTATTAGCGATCATTTATCTCATTCTTACTTACTGCTTTAGTGCTTTATATAATATCGTCTCTGTCTTACACACAGAATGTTCTATGGACTGTTTTGATTTGATAGAATCTGTATAGTTTTAATGTAACGTTGAAAATAGGGTTCCGCGCGGCCGTTACAGCTCGAGCGCAACGTCCTCTGTTGAGAGATTACAACACATAAAATATTTTTTTTATAAATAGTATTAAAAATTAATTTAAAAATTTGAATAAATTATGTTATCATCTTAACATTCAAAAGAATAAAGTTCCGTTGAAATAAATTTATTTTTAAAAAAGTGAGGTTATTGTTAACTAAATACACCTATCCCCCGATTTACACGGTAGATACGTTCCTGAGAAAAACGTGTAAATCGAAAATTAAAAACTTTCAAATCAAAACCGTGTAAATCGAAAAGCTTGCAGAAAATGCATAATTTTGCTATTTAACAGTTGTGATTTTTTTCAATATTTTTAGGTGTACACAGAAATAAAAATAAAATGCATTGACAGGTTCTGAAACTGTGAAACAATTTTCCGTAGATAAAACTTTAATTTTATGCGAAGAAATACAGACATAGTGTGCGTGTGCAGCAAGTCAGCACATAAGCTCGGGATTCCCCGTGAGATGTGTACACAGCGCACGTGTTCAATCACAGTAGCATTTAGTAGAGTGCGATAAAAACAAAAAAAAACTTATTTGGAAAACCGTGTAAAAGCGAAAACGTGTAAAACAAGTACCGTGTAAATCGGGGGATGGGTGTACTTTGTTTCGAAAAACCGTCTTCATTCAAAACAACAAAGAATATTTAAATAAGTGGCCTTATAAATTTTTTGCTTTATGGAGCCCTTTTTAACGGTTCCCGGTTCACTGTTATCAGTTCATTTCCACTCCTAGTTGTTCGTCGTTTCCGCTACGCTTGAACAAAATTACTCTCATCGCGGTTAAAGAAATTTCACTTAAAAAAAAGTCACTCATCATTTGTTTCGAATTTGAAGAGAAATGTGTGCTAAATGTTTTGTGTCAGCGTGTAAAATATTTGATAACAGGAAAGGTTTAAATTGTGCACGTTCATGTCATTTGGACTTAATTGGTTATTATGACATAGGTACACGATTACCTATGTTACTATTATAATATAACGTATTGTAATTGTATCAGTTATTCGCAAGTTTTGCATGTTTCATAGCAAATAATTATTTGGTATTTTTCTCTGTCGAGTTAAAATTAATTAGTGTTTAGATAGTAGGTTGGTCAACTAATAATAATTTACCGTTGCCAGTCGTGATTTTGACCCTTCCTTGGTCGGTTTTTGAAACAACAGTCACCAATATATTGAGTGGGTGGCGGGTGCCGTTCACGAAGAAGGGAATCGGCCGTCGGGATTATGAAAAGCAGATAATTTCCCCGAGGAGGACTCCACTCACAACTAGTGATGTGCCGGATATCCGTATCCGAGGGAGAAGAAAGATCCGTATCCGTTAGTTTTTGGCGGATCTTTTACCTTATTAATTTTCAATTCATAGATGAAATTTTATATATATAGGTGATTAGGTATGAAAACCTGTTAAATTCCATTCAGATTATTTTTATTTTTTTAAATCGTATTTGGCACCTTTATATTGCAAACATTTATCGTAGTGAGTACCATACTAATAGTACATAACTCAAAGGTACTAAATCAACTATATTTATAATGAGATATTGCACATCGATCTTTGGAAAGAGACAATCTGTTATGAGAGTTAACTCTTAAAGAGGTCAATAACTTTTTCCCATAACAGATAGTCTCTTTCCAAAGGTCGATGTGCAATATTTACCGACGCGTACTCTAAGAAAGTTAAGATCCGTATCCGTATCCGCGGATCTTGAAATCAAAAATCCGTATTCAGATCCGTATCCGCGGTTATACATTTTTAACGATCCGGCACATCACTACTCACAACACTTAAATACATCAGAAATCAGAATGAAATTGATCTTCAGGATGAACATAGGCTATATAATATCGCATTAAAATAAAAGCGCTTTTTGTGGAGATCAATTTTGCAACGCAAGTCGACGGAAAATACGGTGGCATAATCTACAAATTCGGGCGAAGCCGGACCGGACCACTTGTTTGTAATAAAATCAGACGAGAATAATATGTATTTAACATTATATTGAGCTCATCGCTATTTAAACTAGATTTAGGCTTAAACGGTCGTTAGATCTAAGCTATCGTTTTTTTTTTCATAGGTTGCTAGATCAACTTTTGACTGCCGTAAATCACAACAATGCAGGAACAACAACGCCGGCCGGTTTTCCACCGAGCCAGGATAAAGAATGCATCACCGTGGCAACACTTAATCTTCTCAGATTGCAGGTAATTGATTACTTATCCAAACTGGCCAGTAACTGGAGTACCCGTCTTTAAGGAGGTTGAGCCGTTTTACGAAGATAATGAAAAAAATCTGAAATAAAGTTTTTTTAATAGATTTTTTTATGACAAAATTTTCTGTAAAAAATCCAAAATCATTAGGAGATTTATAAAGTTAAAAATTAAAAAAAACTTTTACATGTAGTCTGGAAAATATGTCAACCTAGCATGCAATTTGCAAACGGTACATTTTATTTTTTTGCAAATAACCTAATAATGTCAGCAGTTCCGAAAACTGACTATGTAAAGCATCGATGTCTTACGCATATTTTAATATTTTTTTCAATTTAATTAGGAGACTTTTATTCAATAAAAAACATTATTAAACCTTAGCGCTTTTCGATTATGGACTTTTATTCTTGACAATTTTAACTGAATTTTCCACTTTTTAATGATTTAATTTTTATTACTTCTAATTTCTTTTTTTAAATATTTACTGCAAAAAATATGTAAAATACAGAAATTTATTTTTTTTAACCTGACTACAAAAAATTCAAAAGCTAGTCCATTAAGTAAAATACTGAAATAGTTAATTAATATTAAAAAAAAAATTATTTATGCCTTTATGACAATAATTTATTAGTATCATAGACTTATAACCTTTTGTAAAAATGTATTATGGAAAAGTTCCCATTTAGAATTCGACTTACTTTTGATTCGGACTGTAACGCATCAACCTCCTTAATAAGTGATCGGTGTCGAAACTCGAAGACTAGAGAGACACCGACTTAGAAAAGTGTTGTTCTAATCATTTGCTCAGCTGATTTGCTGGTTTGGTTTGCTTAAATCCTCGCCTAACTTGAAAACGACCAAACTAATAGAAGCTATTTTTTTAAATATTGTTTAGCATCTTTATTATTTAGGTTAAAGGCTTATTAAAATCGTTAATTAACCGCTTCCCTCTTTGCGCGGAAGGAACATCTAGATTCATCGGCACCCAGAGCCGGATTTAGAATTTCGCCAACAATTATTTGCTCATACAATTCTATGAATTGCATCCCTAATTATGCCGCTGTTACCGGGTTGTAATTGTCTTTCTCCTCGTCAAACCTTTTGCCCAATTAAGTTAATCCATTGGGTGTATATGTTTCTTCAGCTGCATACAATGATAGCCCACAATGTGGACGCTCGTTCGGTAGGACTAGCTCCGAATTCTCGTCTGCTATCGAATTTGAAATCTCACGCCGTCGCTTTAGCAAGCGGAACAAACATTCTCCGCACAATACAGATGGCGGCGCAAGCTGCTCTCACGGCCGGCTGGAGCATTTTACTTCCGACCGCTCACGAAAGAGCCCGAGCACTGAGCGCTCTCTTGCCAGATACAGGGACGGTCGGTTCGTCTGCGAACGGACAGCGTTTTATGACCGATTTACTTGTCGGAAGTTTGATGGCCGACGGCGGTTTGGAAGCTGCTTTGCAGACGGCCATTGCAGCGGAATTGACCGGGAAACCGGAAACTTCCGGGACCGCGTCCCGAAGCTCGGACGGCCAGATTCCGATGATGCATCTGGTTAAACAGCTGCTTAGGTACGGATTCCAATACTAACAGTTCTATAATGATGATAATGATTTGATGGTCATTTGGGGGTGTTTAACAACCATTTCACGTCTATGTGATGATAGTTACGGAAATTATTAAAGTGAAAATCGTTCCACATAAAATGCAAGATAAGGAATCTAATCATATTGATTATTAATTTTCTTTGTTGGTTTATTAACACCGCATAAAACAAATTCTCAATATTATTACGCAGTCCAATTGAGACATTTTTGGCATGTAATAGGCCCCACTCACGATCAAACTTCATGCCACAGCTCAGTGTTCAGTGAAGTTGGACCGATTAATCGTTAAGACTGACTGGTACCACACACAGTTCATGCAAACTGCTCATTTTTTTAAATTTTTTGTGTTCAGTTTGGTTCAGTTGTTGGCATACACTCGTCGAGTATAGATATATAAAATTTATATTATATACATACTATAAAATTATACTATAGATAATTAATAAAAACTAAATAAGTTTTTTTAAATGATGAGGATTGGCTGTTCATAGCTATGGGATTGTATTTAAAACAGGAAAATAAGAATAAAACCGGTCAAGTGTGAGTCGGACTCGCACACGAAGGGTTCCGTACACTATGTACTTTTTAAATACTTTTAAAAAAAAAAACAAGAGAGGCGCTATAACAATATGTAACCAGTGGGAGTATGCAAGTAGTTCAAGAATTTCAAGGCGTGAAATTTTATATAATACACCCCGGCGTTTTTATATTATAAACACTTTTTTTTACAAAAATTTCTTGTAGAATAAAATAATATAAAGTTTTGATAAATATACCATCATATCAAATAACAACGTTATGGCAAATATCTCTGTTGCGCATGCGCCGATTTCCCCAAAAAAAAATACAAAACTTTAGAATATTAAACCATTATGAAAAATATACCATTATTATATAAAAACAATGTTATAGCACATATCTCTTCTGCGCATGCGCCGCCTTTCCCCCTAAAACTTTTTACAAAACTTTCTTTTAAACCATTATGAAATATATACCTACTATCATTAAATAAAACAACGTTATTGCATATATTTCTTTTGCGCATGCGCCAATTTTTCCCAAAAAAATTCCAAACTTTTGTAAACACAGATAGAATAATAAACCGTTATGAAAAGTATGCCGTTATTATATAAAAAACAGCCTTATAGTATATATTTCTTCTACGCATGCGCTGATTTTTTTCAAAAACTTATTTTACAAAACTCCTGTAAAACAAAATAATATTATGAAAAGTATACTATTGTCTTATAAAAACAACAATATAATATATATTTCTTTTGCGCTTGCGCCGACGTCTCTCAAAAACAATAGGCCTCTTCATATTTGCATATTAAAAATCCTCCCAAAATTTGGTTTCATTCTGTTCATCCATGGTGTTGGAATGGTAAAAATATCAAAAATGACGTTTGCATCTGTCAAAGCAATATGTTCTAATAATTAATTAATTAGTTATTCAAATCGTTAACTCAGAAGGCGTTGCATGTCAAAAGACTGACTAATATTTGAAATGACATTCATTTTTGAACAAATACAATCTTTTTTTTAAGACAAAACATACGCAATTTTTAAATTCCCATAGTACACTATGCAACAAACGAAGACAGACGATCCCCGTGTATGCTATGGATTAGACAAAATTGAATTTATACATTTTATTTCTATATAAAGCTGTATAAAAAAAGTGTTTCGACGAATTCTGTTATACAAAATCTATGTAAAATTTTCTCCTCTTTCGTTTAAGACAGGTCTCGAAACGATCTGATTTAAATTGAGCGAATTATAAGCAAAAAACTTAGTTTGCTCCTCTTTTGGGAGTTTTGGGGGGTTTTTAATTATTTGTTGTTCTAGCGGCAATAGAAATACATACTCTGTGAAAATTTCAACTCTCTACCTATTACCAGAGATAACCTATTACGGTTCTTGAGATACAGCCCGCTGACAGACAGACAGACAGACAGACGGACAGACAGACAGACGGACAGCGGAGGCTTAGTAATAGGGTTCCGTTTGAGCACCCTTCGGGTACGGAACCCTAAAAAAAGAAGAATATGGGTGAAACATTTGTTAGAAATACGTGATTCAAAAAGTCATGTTTATTTATTTATTACATCTTGAACCGCTTGATTGGAATAATTGTTTACGAATGGATGAATTAACTTACAATTATTTTACTGGAATTAGTTACCCCATTTATTAAGAACCAGAACACAAATATGCGAAAATCTATTTCTACACAAGAAAGACTTGCAGCAACATTGAGATTTTTGGCTTCTGGCTGTACAAAACACAGAACTTCAAAAACTGAACTGAAAAAAACCCACACACACAGCAGTTTACTTGAAAACTGAACTAAAAGTCGTTCAAAAATCAAGATGCATTTGATGAGTTCATGCCTGACTTCAGTGTTTATTTGTCCCACACATTATCATGCTTCACTGAACTATAAGTTTGAACACTGAACTGTGGCATAAAGTTTGATCGTGAGTGGGGCCTATAAGATCATCATGACTCATTTTGTATTCATTTGAGTGATTTGGGTTCATTTGAAGAAGTTCGGGGAATGCAAGGATCATTTCGAGTCCCGATTAATTAATGCGTACATAATATATTTATTTTTTGTTTATCAGAAATGGAAGTTCGTTAACCCAAACTCGTCTTCAGACGTTTAACTCATCTAGTAATAAATACAACATGAATCTCAAATTTGAAGTAACGCCAAGCCTTAGCCTTTTGTTGCGATTCCAAAGACTGCTAATTTCTAAGATGTACGCCATGAATCAAGACAATGTTCTCGGTGCGGAATCGCTACTGAATAAATATTTAGTGCAGATATGCAGTCACACGACTGAAACTTTGATTGTTGCGAACGAAGTTGCTTCCACAAATTCGAAAAACTTTTCGTACGTCTCGCAGATCCTGAAAGGTGACATTGTCGGTAAGTGTTTTAGAATTTTTTTTAAAGCGCTTCCGATCGGAACACCCCAGCAGCTGCCTTGAAGGGGTGAGGTAAGGGATGTTCAAAGCAGTCTGCCGCGGTGTTCCGATAGGAATTTTGTTCTTCCTTTTTAAATACAGTTTAGAAAAGGTGTATTTGAAATGCTGTAAAAATCTCAGTCTTGTCGAAATGAGTTGACGTTTTCAACCCTAGTAGTGCATATTTATCCCTAAAACGACTGGACTTGGTGACTCAAAATGTAATTTTTCTTGTCTGCACATTATAAGCTATGCCACTTCCATGCCTAAATCAGCTTTCAAAAAGTTCAGTAGCTCTTGGACTATTATGGGAAGAGTTACATTGATAATAATCTTTTTGACTAAATTGAAGGAAATTCGACTTATCAAAACTGTATTGATACCCTTATTGCGTTTGTTTTTACACGCTATATTAACTTCACTTGTAAGTTTGTATGTACCTATGTATGTATGTATAGATGTAAGTATGTATGTTTGTTTGTAACCTTCTTTGGACTACAGCAAGTGGTTTATTACTGTAGTGTAATATGCCAGCACTGTAACTACAGTGCTTAGCCGTGCGGTCTAAAGCACGGGTCTTCGCTGACCTCAACTCTTGGAATCACGGATCGTGGGTTCTAATCCCGTCCACGCCGAAAAAAAAAATGTTTTTTTTCGGCAAATTTTTGACAATAAATCGAACTAAAAAGTGGAAAATAAATATAGTTTAAAAAAAACTGAAAAACACGCTTTATATCGAACTAATAAGTAAACATTTTTTTTTTTAAATAAGCTTAAAACAATAAAGAATAAAAAACTAGTATTATTGTGAAAAAAGCGTGGGGCGCTCGATGTACGAAAATGTGGAACAAAGCGCCCCACGCTTTTTTCACAATAATACTAGTATTTTTTATTCATTATTGTTTTAAGCTTACTTTAAAAAAAAAATTTTTACTTTTTAGTTCGATATAAAGCGTGTTTTTTAGTTTTTTTTTAAACTATATTTATTTTTTAATAATTTGGTTTTGATATTTGAATGCGAAAAAAATTCTATATAAACAAATACCATGCTAGAAAGTGATTCAGATATGAGATAAATGTGTATCTCAAGGAAATCTCTTTATATGTTGAAAAATTGTAATATAAAAACTAATTAAAACTTTCAAGGTAACAAATAAATGATTTCTAAATCAATGAAGTGTAGAAAAATGATAGTAATTTGTATAATTTCAAATGATTATACTGCAAATTGTTTCGAATTATAACGGCTCCATTCAGTACTTTCAGATTGATCCGTTATTGGTCGGCGTCTTTACATTGAGAAACTATTTTTTTATGTTGATTATTGTTAACAAATAATAAACCATTGTAAGTCATAATCGATTGCAATCAATCGATATTTCACTAACTTTTGATTGAGAAACTGACCTTCAAAAAGTTTTAAATGTTATTACTTAATTATTTCGCGTGGTAATAACCGAAATCATATTATATCTAATTCGGCCACTCACACCACTGTATCTCTTTTAATTTATATTTTTTAAAAGCATTTTTAATAAAAAAAGCATCAAAGAAGTGCGTCCAAGAATTAATATTAAAAATGTTAGGTTAATATTTTGTTTGACGGTTATTTCAAATGTATCAAATAAGTATCAAGGAAGTGCGTCCAAGAATTAATATTAAAAATGTTAGGTTAATGTTTTGTGTGACGGTTATTTCAAATGTTTGTAAAAAAAATGCCACAATTAATTATGTTAGCAGTCAATATTTGTAATAAAATTATAATCGTATAAATGATTAATCAATTCATATTTTCATTTTAAAAAATAGAGATTGCCTCCAGCTGTAAATGCGAGGCCGATTTCATAAACTTACTCCTTCGACTTTTTACGCATCGCTGAGCATTCAGTTTAATTGTCAATTAATCATCAGCAAATAAAAATGGGCGTAAGAATCATAAAAGTAATGTATCAATTATAATTTAGACAGCTGACGTGTTCTTTTTCAGTACAGGATTTCGCTAAGCATATTATAATGAAATAATATCTATAAATGATTTTCCCGTGGCATAAATGTTTTTGTTGAAACGTATCTGAAAACTTTCTTAAATAAACTGAGGACACTATTTTCGGAACAAGCACAGGCCAACTGACATAAATTTTGAAACAATTATATTTTTCAAGTTTTTTAAAAAATGTCCACTAAAAATAAAAGAATAGCGTAAATAAGGCAAAAGATAAACAAAACCCATCGTATTTTGAGTTCGTGCTTCTTTATGTAGTCTCCACGATAATAATACAAATTGAAATGCGAAGAGCAACGTGTAAAGCCAATGGAGGGTGGTAAAGTCTTTTAAAAACTGACTGATTAATTAGTTCCTTTTTTAATCGCAAGATAGCGTAGCTACAAAAATCATTTGCAAATACAGATTAAAATGCTTTTGAGTCACCAATAAAATAATGTTTATTAGTTAGATAAATTGTGGATTATAGACGCTCAACAACTGAGGTAATCAGTGTCTATGCGTGTATTAGATAATCTGCCAACCAATAAATACAAACCGGCCGGTACGAGATTGGGGTTTAGGAAGTGTTAATTCCCATAAAACATTGGAAAACTAACAACATTTCAATGTTTCCCCTGTATTATAACGCAGAGCTAATCCGTTTTGATTAGTTCCGATTTTTGTCGCAAGATAGCGAAACTGCAGGGCTTTTTTTTACAGAGTACTGTAAAATTTCAGATGTTTTGCTTCCCGAGCTATTGGTATGCTTAATTCTCCTACAAACGGAAATACCTTTATTTTTGACTTCTGTGGATTGGCTCCAATTGTTTGGACCTTTGTTGGATGCTTTGGATAAATTGAACGCTCGCACTCCGGGCGTCGGTGCATTGGATGCCGACGATTTAGGGTGGCCAGGATGCGTTGCGCCGCCGCCGGCCGTCACGCCACACAAGACGGGTGACGATTTGCCACTCATCCGAAAAGCTGACCTTGAAAATCACAATTTAGATGGCGGATTGTGGATCGTTATCAGTGATAAAGTATACGACGTTCAAGATTTTAGGTAGGTATTAATTCCACTGAAATGTTTCATCATTATATTAATACGCTAAGGTTTAAGATGTTTGCCTCCCTTTTTAGAAAAAACCACACAATTTCTCCACATAAATTATATATCATTTTACAGATAATTGCTTGCTCTACTGACATCGACAACTAAAAAAGTTATTATTGCTATTGTTTTTGTAAACTAATTAAATTAATTAAACTCTGAACAACGTCTGCCATCTGACGGCGTAACGTTAACACTTCGATCTGTCATCTGACCTTCATATTGTAAATACTGCATACTGCCATCTGACGGGCAACGCTGAACAACGATTTTGCTACTTGCGCCTCTATATGACAATTTTAGTAAAATATTTCTTTTACAACAAAAAGAAGAACGTTATAAGCAGTGTGCAAAATTAGAAACGAATTGAATATCTACAATCATATTTAAAAAATAATTTTGTAAAGTGATAATTATTATACTTATTTAGTGCGAATAATTCGCACAGGTCACGCTAGTATTAAAAATCATTTCAAAAAATGATTATAGAATATGGAACTCAACGATCAACAAGTTTTTGGAGTTTACTCCTTAAGAAACGATTTTGAGTTATAAGGCCCGATATGGAAATTTTATGAGTAGTAAAATCAATTGGTGAGGCGTTACGCTCCACCGCTTCAAGTGTGGCGTTACGCTTGTCCGCTTCAAAAGAGAAAATCATATTTGTATCTAAGAATTAAAGTGCGAAAGAATGAGATGGAATGCTAGACTAATCTTGTATATATGTAGAGACAAACATATATATATCTGTAGGATTAAACGTGCGAAAGAATACATTACACAGCGTATCTAAGGAGTAAACTCCAGTCGTGCGTTGGAGCTAACACACACACTTTTTTATGAATAAAGCCTTTTTAAAAGTCGATACGTTTACAAATAGAAAATTTTTCGTATATCTGCATCTATTTTTTCTCACAGTTCTTAGCGAAGCTCTAAATCACGAATAACGCTTTGTTTTTATCATATACTTTTATTCTATACTGAGCATAGGAATAAAATCGCAATCGAACCATTAGGGTGCAAACATATACTTCTGCCTTTTTTACGCCATAAGCACTGGCGTATCCAGGAGGGCAAAACAAGCACGGGAGACCTGGCTTAAGAAATTTCTATTTTGCTCCCTCCTGGGCCAAAAGCTGGGTACGCCCATGTTAACGTCATAGAAAAAGA
This sequence comes from Xanthostigma xanthostigma, assembly GCA_963575645.1. Lineage (NCBI taxonomy): Eukaryota > Metazoa > Arthropoda > Insecta > Raphidioptera > Raphidiidae > Xanthostigma > Xanthostigma xanthostigma. The sequence goes on along the minus strand of OY754466.1, from coordinate 47,260,520 downwards.
CAAAGTTTTTGAAACAAAGATACTTTATTCAGATTGAATGCAAGTACATCAACCAATCCTATCATCCGAGAAATCAGGGAATTACATGGAAGAAAGAGACGCAGATATATTTTCGATATTACCTTCGCTCACCGCACATTGAGTAGATAGACAATGATTCATATAGTAGTAAATTATTAAATATATGGTTTTTATTAAATTAGATGTGAAAATATGTGCACCTTGGAAATTCTTCAAAGATACGCGGGTCGCGATGCCACGCAAGCATTCCATAGCGTTCCTCATAGTCTCTATGCTACCGAACTCATGAATTCGTTCCTCGTCGGAAGTTACTGTCAACCCGAACAAGACGCAATTTCTGTAAGTAACTAAACAATACAGTGCAACTTCGTTTCTTCCACTCATTCCTTTCAATTAGGCTTTTGAAAAAAAAATAATTATCGATTTTTTTATTGTATTTTAAAACTTTATTATAAATAATATTGATAATCGATGCGAAAAACTTTCAAAAAACTTTTTTTAAATTAATTATAAGCAATTTAAAATTGATAAAATATTTAAAAAAATCACGTGACTGCAAACGCACTAAAATTGTTTTTGACAGTTGTGACGTCATAATGGTAAAATGTATATACGCAGTATACTATCAATGGCTTCTACATGTGTATTGACTAAAACATTATGACGTCACATTATGTTCGGGAAATGTCGGCGCGTTCTCGGAACTGGGTACAAAAATTTATTTTTAATTTGATATAACTTTTGAATTATAACGAAAATAAAAAAAATAAAAATAGTTTTGTTATAAAACTTATATACGATCTTTCCATTTATGACAAAAAAAAAATTTCATTCAAAAGCCCAATTGCCGGTTGAAGTCAGAAAAATGGAAGCGTTTCACTTTTAGTCTGATCCGGACCAATTTGCTCTAAGAAGTTTAACTTCAAAAAGACAAAATAGAGTAATTTTTACAAACCGCTGTAAAGTGCTGTTTGAAATCTGCATTTTACATGTTACCTGGCGCTGGCCATCTCTGCCAACACCTAGATATGACGCGGCTTGAAATTACCAGTAACATAGTCCATACGTCTGGTTTGGGCGATTTTGACATCTTAAAGCGCTCGTTTATTTTTCCCGTATTTTTGTAGAGTCCAATCGACCTTTCAAGCGGCTGTACAACAATATTGGATACAGAGCGCGCTTTGGGTCATTTATTGGGTCTTCATTCATTCCGCTTACGACAGAGTCTCTCTCTTCAACAGCCCGAGCTCGAATGTGGCGATTTGTTGAAAGCTCGATTTTTACAAAGCGGCTTGCAAGTAAGTTTATATAAAAAGAAAAAGACGGGTTGCACTCCGGGAGTGCCGGCAGAAGTGAAAACTTGAATATTAACGTCTTACGAATTTTCGATCAAAATGGTTTCAACGCTAGATGTCTAACGTTGTATAATGGTTTGTATCATAGATTGCATTTTTATGTACGATATTTCAACGCTAGATGTCTAACGTTGTATAAACAATTACTATCACTTAGAGAGTTTTCTCGCTCACCCAGTTCTTACTTTTCCTGACGCGAGAAAAAAAAGTGTACAACGCCGCTAAAGAAGTTTTCACTTCAAAAATCCCTCTAGAGAAGCGATTATTTTTCTTTAAATTGTTTTCAGGTTGTCCAACCTCCAAATCCTTATGAAGAGGAAAAGGGTGAAGCTAGAAGTACCAATTCAACAGCTGGAAATACCCCAACTGAACCTAAACCAAACATATCTCAAAAACTATCAAAAGCACAATTACCAGCGGATCGTGTTACTAATTTTATATTAGCTTTAGCCGAAAGCAGACTTTCAGTAAGTAAAAAAGACCGGTCATTCTGATAATGTTTTATGTTGGTATTAAACATATTTTTTTCTTTGTAGGATAACAACGTGTCCACGTTTTTAGCAATGGTAGAACAGTATTGTAAACAAAATAATTTTATGACGCATGCAGATTTTTCTTTTGACCACCCTGTTGAAGAAATAGGACGTGTTCTATTGGCCGTTATTTTGAAACATCAAGCTCTTGGCTATCACGCATTATCATTGGTCGATGCTTGTAAGTACAGTGTACCAACTCAAAATAAAAATTATATACCCTGCTGTGTATTTTCAAACCAAAACATTTCGCAATTTATTTTTATACTCGAAGGGAAAAATATGAAATTTTAATTTTTTAATCATCTTAATCATGTAGCCGTAAAATTGAGGTTAATCGCATTTAAAAGTAACCTATCGACTTCTGTTATTGAAAATCTACAATCTATTCCGACCATTGTTTAAATGTTATTTTTGTTTTGACGTGATAACGTCTTATAAATTGATGAATCACCAATCTTATAAATTGATAAAACACCGGCTGCATGCACGAAAAAGTGTAACGTTCCTAACGTAACGTTCGTAACGCGTAACGTTCAGTCTGACCCTGTGCATGCTTTTCTCGAAAACGGCCCTAACGATTTGAATGAAATTTACTGAAAAGGGATTTTGGGGGGCAAAAAATCGTTTTAGCTAGGTCTCATCTCTCGAAAAAATCGTTTTCTTACAAATTTTATCATTATAAAAATCAATTTTTTGACTTATGAAAATACTTAAATATTGTAAGTAGGTTTTGGAATTTTATATTATAAACAGTGAAACAATTGTTTTATAAATATTATGACAGCTAATCTTTGAGACTTAAAATAAATACGAAAGAAAGAAAGTTAAAAAAAAACAATTATATTATATGGTGAGTAATTTAAATAAATAAAATTAACCTAAATTTGAAGCGACTGATGCAATATCATAGATTCGAATTATTATAATTATTATATAAATTTAGGTTATGTATTACGGAATACGTTATCACGTAAAACTATCGTCCGTAAACCGACTTTACAGACAACCAATTTTTTTTTTAGATATAGCCGATTTGAACACAAAATTATCCAAACTATTATCAGATATTATCCGTCAAGTACATTCGACAAAATGGAATCTGATAAAAACCAGACAAGAACAGAATCGCAGTTACAAAGAAGTTTGCATACCGATCCTAGAAAAGTGTCGATTTTTGTTATACGAAGTGCGTTCGACTGTTTCGCCGGCATCGCATGCTTATGGAACGCTCGATGTATTATATAAAGAACCTCGGTTGAAGTGTTTTATTCGTAAGATAATCCGCGATATTCGCGGCGGAAAAATGACAGACGTCCAAAAACCAGAAGATATCGTCAATGCGTCGATCCAGTCCCAGAGTATGGATAGATTGAAATCGAACGAAGACCTGACGAAAAACTTTAGTAAAAACATAGCATCTGAAATTAAAACGGCATCGGAAGATATAAAAACTGAAACGGATGACGTGAATAATGAAATAAAAAACGGCAATGACGTGAAGATATCGGAAACTTCCGAGGGAGCGAAAAATCAATCGGATCAAAAAAATGTGGATGAAACAATTGCGAGGCAAATAAATGTTCAAGAAAGTAAAACCGATGATGAAAAGACTGAAGAAGATAAAAAAGAAACGATTCATGAAGAAAAATCGACTAAAAATGAATCGGAAAACAGAGATACAAAACCGGAAGATATTATCAAAGATTTTAAACAAAGTGTTATTGAAAATACATTATTGTTAGGCGATACGTTAAAAAAAGTTATGGATAAGGAATGGAAGAAATTGCAAAAAGATTGTCCGAACGTGATACCCGCCATAATTGAATTTGTTACGCAAGATTCGTTGAGCGATGTCGAATCATTACGGAGAGCGATGTATTGTCAGGTAACATTTTTTTTTATTGTCACTTCACTACCCAACTTCTATAACAGAAAATTTAGCGTTGCCTGCGAGCTAAGAAATTTCACTTCAAAAACAGTGTCATTTTTTAAAAACTTTTAAGGTAGTTTGGGAGCCGCAATCCCAAGTCAAATGAATGACTTTTTTTTGTTCCTCAAATAAGTAATTACCCAAATCATGCTATAATAATTAATAGAAATTCACATAAAGATTTAATTGATTTAATTTAATGCGAATTATAATTTAATAATGATAGTAATGTAATTAATAAAATATTAATTGATTAGTACTCAGCTGTCACTAGTCACTGTCACCACAACAACAGAGATAGAGGCCACATGTCAGTATTAAAAAATTAATAAAATCAAAAGTACGTGGTAAATTATTCTGAAATTTTTGCAGTGTGTATTTCAGACATCGGTCTATCCATTAAAAAGTTTTTTTTGTGGGGTCAAGTTTGTCAATTTTTTACAAACTCTCAATTTCCGGAGTTATTGAACAAGGACAGTCATAACGGCTCGTGTATTTTTGCATAACTTTAGTTAATTATATCTCTTAAACGGTGTGGTAAAAAATCTGATTCTTTTTCTGTAGGTGTCTTTAATTATAATCTTTTGAATAAATATAAAAAAATGTAGGGTCAAGTTTAAGTCATTTGGCTACCAAACTACCTTAAGTAAATAAACAGCAGTAAGAAGTTCTGAAATAGAATATTTAATACTTTGTAACAAAATATTTTAGGTTCAACGATGTAAGATTCGTAAGCAGGGGATGGAAATGATGCAGCGTTTACTGGATCACGAATATTCTATAACATCGGTCCGTTACAGCGTATTGTGTGGATATCTGGGTTTGACAACGGAACGTTTAGCCGAGGAACCGGTTCAACGGTGCCTTGAGAACGTACAACTAGTCACGCCGACCGAAAAAGTGGAACTACTTCTGGCTCAGTCTACAATCACAGAATGGGGTGTTCAGGTGCTGAGAAATCATGTTACCAGAGAAAATAAAGGTAAATGGGGTTTTTCTATTTTGTTATCATTTAAGGAGGTTGATGCGTTACTGTCCCAATCAAAAGTAAGTCGAATTCTAAATGGGAACTTTTCCATAATAAATTTTTACAAAAGGTTATAAGTCGATGATACCATTAAATTATTGTCATAAAGGCATAAATAATTTTTTTTTTTAATATTAATTAATTATTTCGGTATTTTACTTAATGAACTAACTTTTGAATTTTTTGTACAAAGTTAGGTTAAAAAAAGTAAATTTATGTAAATATCTGTATTTTACATATTTTTTGCAGTAAATAATTGAAAAAAGAAATTAGAAGTAATAATAATTAAAATTAAATCATTAAAAAGTTGAAAATTCAGTTAAAATTGTTAAAATTATCATAAATAAAAGTCCATAATCGAAAAGTGCTTAGGTTTAATAATTTTTTTTATTGATTAAAAGTCCTAATTAAATTGGAAAAAACATTAAAATATGCGTAAGACATCGATGCTTTACATAGTTAGTTTTCGGAACTGCTGACATTATTTGGTTATTTGCAAAAAATTAAAATGTACCTTTTGCATGCTAGGTTGACATATTTTCCATAAGACTACATGTAAAAGTTTTTTTTAATTTTTAACTTTATAAATCTCCTAATGATATTGGATTTTTTACAGAAAATTTTGTCATAAAAAAATCTATTAAAACAACTTTATTTCAGATTTTTTTCATTATCTTTGTAAAACGGCTCAACCTCCTTAATTTCAGTTTAATAAGTAACTATTAGATTTATAAAATTGTTTTCAGAATCGTTCTATTCCCTGTCTCGAACTCAAAAATCAAAACAGATATGTTCAAAATCAAGTCACAACTATGCGTTAATCCGAGAAGTTCCCCGAACGCGTTTTCTACTCAACATAGTGGGATTGCTGTCTTCCAGTCGAAGCGACTGGTCCGAACTCTGCTGCGCCGCAAAGTGCGGTTTGCAGAGCATCGCTTCGGCGCTCGTACGTCAAACGGCCGATGCTGCCGGACACCGTAAGCCATCCGTTCAGCCGTTTCCGGAATCGACTTGCGTGTTGTATGAAGGCATGATCGAAAGTTCCGGCCCAAAACTCAGCGAACTGTCCGGTCAGGAAATCGCGCAGCTGATGAAAATCGGTACTAAAGTTGTCCGAGGACCCGATTGGAAATGGGGAGAACAGGTGAAGATTTTTTTTTTCATTTGTCTGAATTTTTTTGTTTTATATATTTGATTATTCTACATAGTAATAATGTAGTCTATTTATAAATTGAACTTGCGCGTCCATCAATTTGAAGAAAATCGTCAAACCGACGAGCACGCTTATTACGAGATACAAAATCACAAATTTTGACGTGATAACGTCTTATAAATTGATGAATCACCAATCTTATAAATTGATAAAACACCGACTGCATGCACGAAAAAGTGTAACGTAACGTTCGTAACGCGTAACGTTCTGCCTGACCCTGTGCGTGCTTTTTCCTAATTTCTCGCTCAATTTAAATCAGATCGGTTTGAAACCAGTCTTAAACGAAAGAGGAGAACATTTTACATAGATTTCGTAATACAGAATTTGCCTAAACAGTTTTTTTATACAAATTTATATAGAAAAATAGCTGTATAAATGCAATGTTGTCTAATGCATGACGCGACGCGGTCGGTCGTCTTTGTTTGCCGTACATGGAAATTAGAAAATAACGTATGTCTTGTCTTAACATGAAAACGGCTGCATTTCTAATGTTTAATTCAATTTTTTGACATTAGTATTTTGTGAAATGCAACGCCTTCTAAGTTAAGTATTGGAATAACTAATTATTATTAGAACATAATACTTTGACAGTTGCAAACGTCACTTTTGACATTTCTTATCATTCCGACACCAAGGATAAGCGGATTGAAACCAAATTTTGGGAGGATGTTTGATATGCAAATATGAAGTGGCCTATTGTTTTTGGGGAACATCGGCGCATGCGTAAAAGAATATATCTCTTATAATGATGTTTTATATAATAATAATATAGTTTTTAAAACGGTTTTTACTCTATCTATTTTTACTAGAAATTTTTGTAAATTTTTTGGGGAAAATCGGCGCATGCGCAAAAGAGATACATGCCATAGTTGTTTTTTATATAATAATAGTGTACTTTTTATAGTGTTTTATTATTCTACTTAATAAAATTTACCTAAATTTGAAGCGAAAGATGCAATATCATAGATTCGAATTATTATAATTATTATATAAATTTAGGTTATGTATTACGGAATACGTTATCACGTAAAACTATCGTCCGTAAACCGACTTTACAGACAACCAATTTTTTTTTTAATAAAATATTGTCCGTTGACAGGACGGTGCTCCACCAAGCGAAGGAAGAGTTATCGGCGAGTTGGGCGACGACGGTTGGGTGCGTGTGGAATGGGCAAACCGCAGTACGAACAGTTACCGCATGGGCAAGGAGGGCAAATTTGATTTGACTTTAGCGCAGCCTCCGCAACTAATGGATTGTGACTCATATACGGAAGATACGACTGATCAATGTATGTATTTTTGTTAGTGTATTATAACTTTTTTTTTGTATCTGCTCCAATAACTTCAGAAGCGGGACCCTATATATTAGCATAAATTTCTCGAAGTTTAATTTTTAGAGTCCAATTTTGAAGTGATAAGTTTTTTAGACTAGCTGCATTAAAAGTTCGTTTCAAATTAGCTTCAAATTACTTTCACGCATTAACACGTATCACCTCCATACAGCGTATAAGAAGCAAATTAATAATCTAAAATTGTCACATAACCTTAAATGTTCATCTGTCAAAATCGTATAGCTCTGCCATCTGCGGTTAATTTTTGCATATTAAAGTGAAAAGCTATGTGTTCCAAAAGCTTGTCTTTTATTGTAGTGTTGCAATAACACAAAGTTTGTTTTGTTGAATTATAATTTTGAATTTTAGGTCACCAACAATTAAAAGAAAGTCACCCGATGGCACTTTTGAATCAGTCGTCAATAAAACTCCTACTCAATATGACTTTGTGTGCCGGATCGAGTACAGTCAATGTGCACGATCGCACTGCGCCCGTTGAAATAATCACGGGTCTATTGCGAGATATTCTGAAGTCATCGTCGCTTAATCGTACCACAGCGGCACAAAAAAGCGATATCGTACCGATAACCAGTTATCATGAAAGCTGGTGTACGCTCGTTTTGATCAAGAGCATCGCTGTTTCGAACATTCTTTGCAAAAGTTTAAGTTCACCGGCGTGGATCGATTTGCTGTTAAATATTATTACGTTTGAACATGAAAGTGTCGAAGAAACAGAAGAAAGCTTGCATAAACGGGTATTGTTTTTTTTAATTTAAATTAATGAACACGTTAGAACTAAAATATTTTATTACTTGATTGACATCATCTCTGTTGCAGATACAAGCGATACGTTTATTAAAGGCAGTTTTACCATCGTGGAACACTGAATCGACACGTACGAATCAGCTTCTCGAAAAACTCTTTACGATCCTCGGACAAACACTAGTTCTCTGTAACTACGATCGGCACGATTACAGCAGAGATGCTAAATCGCTAGTCCCGTTAACTCAGTCGTGTTCGAATATAATTGCTTATGAACTGATTTCTCTACTTCGAGCATTATTCGTAAATCCCGGATGGTATCACAGTTTCTGCAGTCTGTTAGGACGTACTATAAATTCGGCAGCGTGCGAACTTCTTCGCGGTCTCGAAGTACAACAGAACGATTCAGTAGACCTCACGAATCAGAAATTACACGAAGCTGTGGCCGGATTGAACATCATCGGTGCCGAAGATGCTCGAGTTCGAATCGGATCGATAACCGATGTCGAAGGTGATCACGGCACCGTTTTTAGTATATCGACTAAAGGGAAGATTGTCGTTCATGTACACTCGAAAGGTGTCGAGAAGAAATTGTTGTATCCAAACGTAAAAATTTTACCGGAACCGAGGTTCGACATGACTATACTATCGGAATCCGAAACTTTAGTCAGTACGTGGGCCACACTGTTACTGCTCGGAAGGACGAACTCGTCAAACGGATTCGAAAGAAAACCTACAAGTATACCGGGGAATATAAATATTACTTATTTACGTACTCAACAGTTGACCTTGAGTGCGTTAGGTGGTATACGTGAGTTAACTAATCATCAAACGAAACTGCGTCGCATACTGCGTCATCAGGACGGTTCGATGGGTAGCGGAGACAGGCAGCTGGGTACTGACGAAGACGACTGCGCAGGAGAAGCCAAAACGCAATCGTTGATACTGCAAAAAGTACTCGTGAAAGCTACGCAGCCCTGTCCGCTTAAACCAATATTTACTTTACAAGAAATCATGGAGGCTGCACTAAATGTTAGTCAGTATTTGGCCATGGAATACAACAAAAACACTGTAAGTATAGAGACATCTAGTAGAAAAAAATTCGACACTAAACAAATATGGCGGTGAAAAAACAAATGACGCATGCGCGCACGCATCGCTATTATGAAAAAACAAAGAAAGTGTTAGGTATCAATCTTTTGTTTTTTTCTTTTTTCAGAAAACAACAACGAACTGCTCCAAGATGGCAACGAGTAACAATAAATCGCTACAGAATCTTGCCAAGCAAGAGGCCGGTAGTGTCGCGGTATGCGGAAGCGAATTACCAACACCGACGAGCGAATGTTCCGCTCTGGCGAGTGATCGTAGTGGCTGCGCTCCGGTTAAAAGACGCAAGTCCAAAAGTGAAGCGGCTCAAGCGCAAGCACTACCGGCCGTCAGTCCCTTAGTTGCTCAACTGATGGAAATGGGTTTTTCAAAGAAAAGCGTCGAATATGCCATCCGAGCTCTGGGTAATGTTTTATAATTCGAGAATAAAAAATAGTTTATCGGCGCGAATAACTAATATTTTTTTATTGTTTGTTATTCAGGCGTGGTTTGTGAAACGTCGTTGACAGCGGAGAACATTGTAGCGTTTCTACTGGAGCACCCAGAACCCCCGCCGTCTGATTCCGATACGCTCAGTTCTTTTGACGGAATGTCCGATTCAGAATCAATTACGGAAGATGATGAAATGTTGTCGACATCAATGACCGATGGAGTGAGTATCCAAAACGAAACTACAAGCTGTTTATATTTTGTTTTGTTTTTGTTTCCTCAAATATCCTTTCTTAAATTTATTTTCCATTCATGTGCCGCTTACATTATAACTAAACTATAATTCTTATTTTTTTTTCTTTGTAACTGTTTTGTGTTTGTTTCCAGGGCGCATGTACAGGCGTTCCGACATATTTACAACGCTCCGATTTCTTAACAAACGATGAGTACGCACTATACGTTCGTGATAACGTAGCTTCCGGAATGTTGGTCCGCTGTTGTCGTGATTACGAAGGAGTCGAGTTGGGAGACGTAGGCCGGGTTGTCAAAATAGATCGCGAAGGACTTCACGATTTGAATTTACAAGTAGACTGGCAACGCAAAGGCGGCACTTATTGGGTGCGTTTTATCCATGTCGAATTGCTCGGATTTCCACCTACGGCTCCCGGACCTGCGGCCATCAAAGTCGGAGATAAAGTGAAAGTCAAAGCTAGCGTCGCCGTACCAAAGTATAAGTGGGGTTATGTAACGCATGACAGCGTAGGTGTCGTCTCGGAAATATCAGAGAACGGACACGACGTTACTGTCGATTTTCCGAAACAATCGAATTGGACGGGGCTGCTATCCGAAATGGAATTGGTACCGGCTAGTCATGAAGGATTTAAATGTACGAGCTGCTCCATGGATCCGATCGTTGGAGCGCGCTTTAAGTGCAAACAGTGCGATTCGTATAATTTATGCGAAAGTTGTTTTTACACTAAAAAAATTCATAAACATTCGTTTCATAGGATTGCTGAGCCAGGTATGACAAAATTTAATTAAGGAGGTTGAGCCGTTTTACGAAGATAATGATAAAAATCTGAAATAAAGTTTTTTTAATAGATTTTTTTATGACAAAATTTTCTGTAAAAAAATCCAAAATTATTAGATTTATAAAATTAAAAATTAAAAAAAACTTTTACATGTAGTCTTATGGAAAATATGTCAACCTAGCATGCAAACAGTACATTTTAATTTTTTGCAAATAACCAAATAATGTCAACAGTTCCGAAAACTAACTATGTAAAGCATCGATGTCTTACGCATATTTTAATATTTTTTCCAATTTAATTAGGAGACTTTTAATCAATAAAAAAAAATATTAAACCTTAGCACTTTTCGATTATGGACTTTTATTCTTGACAATTTTAACTGAATTTTCAACTTTTTAATGATTTAATTTTCATTTTTATTACTTCTATAATTTCTTTTTTTAATTATTTACTGCAAAAAATATGTAAAATACAAATATTTACATAAATTTATTTTTTCTAACCTAACTTTGTACAAAAAATTCAAAAGTTAGTCCAATTAAATAAAATGCTGAAATAATTAATTAATATTAAAAAAAAATTATTTATTTATGCCTTTATGACAATAATTTATTGGTATCATCGACTTATAACCTTTTGTAAAAATTTATTATGAAAAAGTTCCCATTTAGAATTGGACTTACTTTTGATTGGGACTGTAACGCATCAACCTCCTTAAGCTAGTAATTTTTTAAAAATTTTATTAAGACAAAAGATAAGCAAAGTTCACGTTCTATTATATAAAAATGCATGAAAGTTGCGGTATAATGTCTTTTGACATGTGACGCAATTTGATTAGTTCCGATTTTAACCACAAGATGTCTGCAAATACAATTTATCACTAAACAATACCGCACTTACTGTAAGGCAGTTTCCAAAAGCAAGTTTGTCTTTTTCAGGATCTCCGTTAGTTTACGCGGGCAAGCCAGGTCGTTATTATCGTCAAGAATTGGGTCCCGTCGAAGAAGACGAATACATCAAAGATTGGATTACGTGCGTGAAAAGATTAAGAGCATCGTCTCGCGAGAGTTGGGCGCAGCGTCTCATCGACGGCACCGAAGGCTGCTGGTTGAGCTGTGGCTCCCAGGGCAAGCACTGGTTAAGATTGGAAATGCAGCCGAATATAATAATCCAGTCGCTATACATGTTCGTGGATCCGTCGGACAGCAGCTATGTGCCCTCGTTGGTCATAGTCAGTGGCGGCGCCACTTTTTCGTCTATGATCGAGTTGAACGTTTTAACTGTTCGAGGAACGGATGTCCGCGTTTGTTTGTTACACGATATTCGAGAGGTTCGTATCTTTTACAAGTCTTTTCAATCAAAAGCCGCTAAAATAACATTTTTGGATCGCGACTGTTAACTCATTTAAACCATAGAGATATAAGTAACCAGAGTTCGCTAGTTCGTATTAGTGATGTGCCGGATATCCGTATCCGTTAGTTTTTGGCGGATCTTTTACCTTATTAATTTTCAATTCATAGATGAAATTTTATATATATATAGGTGATTAGGTAATAATGAAAACCTGTTAAATTCCATTCAGATTATTTTTTATTTTTTTAAATCATTTGGCACCTTTATATTGCAAACATTTATCGTAGTGAGTACCATACTAATAGTACATAACTCAAAGGTACTAAATCAACTATCTTTATAATGAGATATTGCACATCGATCTTTGGAGAGACGATCTGTTATGAGAGTTAACTCTTAAAGAGGTCAATAACTTTTTCCCATAACAGATAGTCTCTTTCCAAAGGTCGATGTGCAATATTTACCGCCGCGTACCCTAAGAAAGTTAAGATCCGTATCCGCGGATCTTGAAACCAAAAATCCGTATTCAGATCCGTATCCGCGGATATACATTTTTAACGATCCAGCACATCACTAGTTCGTATGCTTGCCATAAGTGAAAGTGTCCTCAGTTGAGAAAGAGAACGATGCAGCGGGTCCAAAAAACCAGATATATTTTTACTCAAATCAGCATTGTTTTGTATCAATAGTTACCATAGAGATAAGGAACTTTTCTCTCTGAATTGCAGACAGTTTCACGGCTCACTCGCGTATTCTAGTATAATATCTGTATGATTTAACCCAGAGGTCCCCAAACTTTTTTGTCTCGTAGACCACTTGCCATGTTTTTCGGTTTTGGGTAGACCCCCTGCTTATCTGATATTGATTTTTTGCAAATTCATTAATTTCAAATGTATTTTTGACAACCGGTATAGTGCTACTCACTTTGAACAATTTAAGTTTATAACGGTAGTGAAATGTAGTGTGAAATGTTTAGTTTTATATATTTATTAATTAGATTCAAATTAAAATTTACTTTCTGTTACATAAAATAACTAAGCAAAAAATAAATTCTTTTAGTGTGAGGGATGAACCTGATGCTTTAATAATAAATTTTCAACATTTGGCATCAATTTAGTTAGATTTAATCTCAAATCTCTTCGGTTAACGATGTCCAGTTTGTTCCTTTTTTTGTTAGGAGATTCACTATCGTTGACCTCTGTTTTCATTTCATAGATTCCCAATTTTTTTTCCCGCTGACATGGACTCCTTGCAAGTTGTCGTCGATCCCTGGGGGTCGATATAGACCACTTTGGGAATCACTGATTTAAACAAATGAACAAAAATTAATTTTGCTATTAATTTGTTTCAATTTTGCTATTAATTTGTTTCAGTATTATCCTTGCATTGAAATAGCAATAAAACAGTGTCGCAACAATGGAATTGACTGCAAAATCCACGGTCTTAAAATTATCGGTCGTCGCATTCTGTCCCATACGAAAACCTTACATACTTCCGCTTCGTTCCTGGCTTGTGATTTGGACCAGTCGTTTGATCAGCCGCTGCCTATGCAGCCACAGTCGCCGTATACACGTAAGATAATTCGTAAAATTTTTTCACTGTTAAATCTAGATGACTTTCTAATTAAAAACGTACTACAGAAGTTATCCTTCCAGTCGCGTTGGCTGCAGACTTGCACACATTCATTTCATGATTGCTGCAGCGATGCCTTCCCAGCGTCCCACTCTAGCTCACCGACACAAAAAAGTCGAGATGCAGTGTTTCATTACACATTTTTCTGTGGTACTCCGAAAATAATAATAATTTTTTTTTTTTCAGCAAGGGACATTGTAGACGGTAAACCGAGCACAAGTTCTGATTTTGTCGGAGGTTGTCGCGTTTACGTATGGGGATTGAACGATAAAGATCAACTCGGAGGAATGAAAGGTTCAAAAGTCAAGCTGCCGGCATTCTCGGAGGTTTTAAGTCAACTCCGACCCATTCATATAGCTGGAGGCTCAAAATCACTCTTCATCGTCTCACAAGAAGGAAAGGTAATAGCGTTATTTTTTTTTATCAAAATTGTCTCTTCACATTATGAAATATATTGGGTAGGTTGAATGAGTCTAACGTTCTGAACACTAAGCAGACATGAAATCATAACACCTTAAACATTTTTTTGCGTTGTATCTATATTTTTTAACCTTAAATTTTATAAAGCTTTATATTATAACCTCAAATTCTATAGAGTAGCTGAATCTTAAAACCTAAAATTTATTTAGCCATATTTTATAACCTCCAATATTAGTAACAAACCATAGATATATATTTAATAGATTTCGGATACACTAGCGCCTCCTGTACCTTTTAGAAGCCATTTTGTGCGTGGAAAACGCCGTAAAAAGCGCGCGAGATTCAAAAATATTAATTATTTTATAATATGATTTTATTGAGAAAAACGACAAAACTCACAGTAAACAGTGATATTTCGCCCCAAAACCTATTTTTATACTGAAACGTTTAAAAAATTATGAGCATAAATATAATGTAAAGCTTAGAACATTTTACATTGTCAATTTAGCATCAAGGTTGACAAGCATTGATGCCAATCTGACAATGTAAAATGTTCTAAGCTTTTATATTATATTTATGCTCAGTTTTGTTATTTTTGAAACGTTTTAATATAAAAATAGGTTTTGGAGCGAAATATCACTGTTTACTGCGAGTTTTATTGTTTTTCCATTAAAATACGCAAAAAAATTTACTTTATAAAAAGATTTTCATTTTTATTCAAATCTATTCTCACCTTTCGTACATTATATTACTCATTTATTTTTTCAAAACTTATGTACGCTTCAACTGTTTGGAGACCTCATGAGAAAGGTCTAATTAAAAAGATTGAGTCATTAAATACTTTGTACCTTAGATACGCTTCGTTTAAAACGGGTAATGCTTTGCACTATACGGACCATGACTTTTCTTCGATTTATAAATTGTTTAATATTAGTACTTTGGAATCAGCCAGAGATAGAGCAGACATATTATTTGCCTTTAAGATCTTTTCTGGTTTGATTGATTGTTCAGAATTATTGTATAGATTTAGTTTATATATTCCTCCTAGAAGTCTCAGGTCGAATAATTATTATTTTCTGAATCCAACATTGCGTGATGGTCAAAAAAAGAGTGTAGTGCATAGATTATCTGAACTGTGCAATGTTAATGCTATCTGGTTGGATTTATATTGTTCATCCATTTTTGAAGTTAAAAGCAAATCAAAGAATTTACTAAAATATGAATAAACTTTTGTATTATTTTTTTAGTATTTTTGTAATACTCCTTATTTAATTACTTATATTTTAATTTTTTTTATTATATTTTTTAAGCTACACAAATATTTCAAATTTATATTTTTGTATGGGGCTTGCCCTGTTGAAACAACAATAAACAATAAACATCATATTATAGAATATTTAATCTTTTTGAATCCCGCGCGCTTTTTACGGCGTTTTCGACGTACAAAATGGCTTCCAGGCTTCTTAATTGGAACCATTCCGCACAATGCTCAAGGATAGGCATCCACTATCTATTAATACATATATATATCTATGTAACAAACGCATTTAATATGCGTAATTATGATATTTATTCAATCAACAGCTAGATAAACATAAAACAAATTGATATACCGGTATATTTTTAGCGCTATGTCGTCCTTATGTATAATTTATTTAAACAACTACTCTCGCAGTATATGGACTTTGCAATATATTGCTATATATACAAAAAAAATGTATATATATTAAACCCATCCATAAAATAAACTGACAATAATTTGGCGACTGTACATTATATCGTATCCTGTCTTATTTCATTTCAAGAATTTAATGCGGAACCGTTTTTTTTATAGTTATACGCGTGTGGAGAGGGAACTAACGGTCGTTTGGGTCTCGGCCATAGTAATAACATATCGACTCCAAGACCTATTCCTTTCTTGAATCAATACGTAATTAAAAAAGTGGCTGTCCATTCAGGAGGCAAACATGCACTAGCGCTGACTACCGATGGAAAAGTGTTTTCGTGGGGCGACGGCGACGACGGAAAACTCGGTCACGGTAACAGACTGGGTCTCGATAAACCAAGACTCATCGATGCATTGCGACAGTGGCGTATTCGAGACGTTGCTTGCGGCAGTTCGCATTCAGCCGCCATCAGTAGTTCAGGAGCTCTGTTCACTTGGGGTCTCGGTGAATACGGCAGACTAGGACACGGAGACAACGTGACTCAACTCAGACCGAAATTAGTCAAAGCGTTGGCCGGTTATCGTGTCGTTCAAGTCGCTTGCGGTAGTCGAGATGCGCAAACTCTGGCGTTGACCGACGACGGTCAGGTGTTTTCATGGGGCGACGGCGACTTCGGAAAACTTGGCCGAGGAGGTAGCGACGGTTGCAGCGTACCTCATTGCGTCGAAAGGCTGAACGGTCATGGAGTTATTCAAATCGAATGCGGAGCACAATTTTCTCTAGCTCTTACGAAAGCCGGAGAAGTTTGGACTTGGGGTAAAGGTGATTATTTCCGTTTGGGTCACGGAAGCGATTTGCATGTGAGAAGACCGACACTCGTCGAAGGTCTAAAAGATAAAAGAATTACGCACGTAGCCGTCGGAGCATTGCATTGTCTTGCCGTGACGGATCAAGGTGAGGTGTACGCGTGGGGCGATAATGATCACGGCCAACAAGGTAACAGCACGACTATGGTGAACCGTAAACCTTCGCTCGTGCACGGACTCGAAGAAGTAAAAATCAACAGGGTTGCTTGCGGAAGTTCGCATTCGATCGCGTGGAGCATGCCCGACACGCAACATACGACTAAACTCGAACCGGTCGTATTCACGACGGCTAGAGATCCGCTCGGAGCTTCGATGCTCGGTTTGTACAGTTCGGAAAAATCTATCGATATGAATGCAACGAAAGAAAAAGATCGTACTTCGTTGACAAGTATGGTTATGACTTTACCATCTCCGGCTGCTATGCAACACGCACTGACACACCTGTTGGACGCCGCTCACATTCTTTTGTTACGTGTCAGTCTCGTTAGTGCCTTGCGTGCTCACGGAGATACTCGAACTAACGAACTGGGGAAGCCGATGTCGGATAGCATTCATGAATCGAATATGGTTAATTCGATGAACGTGTCTATACCGCCGCCCGATGCGGAGATAGCGCAGGGCGGCGGTGAAGCTCCAGTTAGTATTATGGAAGTTACCGGAATTCACAGTCCGGCCGGAACACCGGAAAGTGAAGATTGCCCTTTGGCCGTGTATCCGTCGATGACCGCCAGTAGCTGCTCGGCCAGCTTGTCGTCTAAACAGTCGAGGATGTCTGCCAGCGCCATGTCGGTTATCGCAGCGACTCTGACATCTCACGCTGAGGTTTGTTCAGACTTTATTTTATTTCATATCGCGGCCTTTTTATGACAGTTTTGTGAGAAATAGTTACTGTGGCGTCAACCATTTTCATCTTTAATAAATAAATGACTCTTCTTCAGTTTTTATTTGTAGTTTTTTTTTTTTAAGGTTGTTGGGGAAACTACTGCAATATCTGGTTTGGATGATTTCACGTCACTCCTAACAGAAAATGATGCGCGATTATTGGTTGATCTTTTGAAACTCGCTGTGGCTGGACGTGTAGAATGGGACGGCGCAAAGGATATTATTTCGTCGGTTTTAATTGGTACTACTAATTTTTTTTACACCATAACCTATAATTTCATTTTTGTTTCCTCAGTTGTAGTTGGCATGACTGATTTGCTACTTTCAAAATAGTTGTGGTATAACTTCTGCAATTAGGCCTTTGAAAAAAAAATAATTATCGATTTTTTTATTGTATTTTAAAACTTTATTATAAATAATATTGATAATCGATGCGAAAAACTTTCAAAAAACTTTTTTAAAATTAATTATAAGCAATTTAACATTGATAAAATATTTAAAAAAATCACGTGACTGCAAAAGCACTAAAATTGTTTTTGACAATTGTGACGTCATATTGTTCAAATGTATATACGCAGTATACTATCAATGGCTTCTACATGTGCATTGACTAAAACTATCCTAAATTTAGTATTAAAAAATATTGTTGACAAGCACGATAACATTTAAGATTCGACATTTTTGATAAATTTCTTAATATATTGACTGTATTCAATCAATGAGAGGTTAAAAGTGTTAAAACACTGTGTCAATTGCATGTGATGATAATAGAAATTAACATTATGACGTCACATTATGTTCGGGAAATGTCGGCGCGTTCTCGGAACTGGGTACAAAAATTTATTTTTAATTTGATATAACTTTTGAATTATAACGAAAATAAAAAAAAGAAAAATAGTTTTGTTATAAAACTTATATACGATCTTTCCATTTGTGACAAAAAAAAAATTCATTCAAAAGCCCAATTGTTTGAAAAACATAGAGATTCTCCAACGAAATAAATTTTGGAATTCTTGCTGTAGTGTAATAAACTACTAGTGTGACCTGTGTGAATTATTCGCACTAAATAAGTATAATAATTATCACTTTACAAAATTATTTTTTAAATATGATTGCGGGTATTCAATTCGTTTCTGATTTTGCACACTGCTTATAACGTTCTTCTTTTTGTTGTATTACAATATGAAGCTCAGATGACAGATCAAAGAAATATTTTATTAAAATTGTCATATAGAGGCGCAAGTAGCAAAAGCGTTGAGCTAAGCCGTCAGATGGCATCATGCAGCATTGCTGTGACGTTGTTCAGCGTTGCTCGCTGTTTCAAAATTAAAGCCGTTAGATGGCAGACGTTGTTCAGCGTTGCTGTATTTTAATTAATTTACAAAAACAAAAGCAATAATAAATTTTTTAGTTGTCGATGTCAGTAGAGCAAGCAATTATTTGTAAAATGATATATAATTTATGTGGAGAAATTGTGAGGTTTTTTCTAAAAAGGGAGGCAAATATCTTTAACCTTAGCGTATTAATAATAATAATAATTAATGTATATGATTTGTAATTTCTAAATGTTTTCAGCCTTGGGTTCGAGTAACTCTAGTATTGGAAATATGTTATTGGAACTGTGTATAACGGAACTCGAAGATGCTGCCACGGACACTCATGCGTTTACACTGTCGCCGCAACCAGTCATACAAGAAACCAGCCATCCTTATATCGACGACATCACGCTTACGGGACATGTAAAAATACCAGGAGCTGACGCGTTGAGGGTAGAGTTTGATAAAAGGTGTTCTACGGAAAGAAAACACGATCCGCTCGTAATAGTCGACGGTAGCGGTAAACCTGCCTGCGTCAGATCGGGAAGAGATTGGTCAGATTGGTCTCAACACATACGAATTCCCGGTAAGAGAATTTTATTTTGTATCGTTTAAATTGGACAGCAGAAATTCGTTTTAATGCACATTCATAAACGATTCGATAAACAATTATTTCATTGCAGGCGATGAACTTCGATGGACTTTTACAAGCGACGGTTCAGTGAATGGTTGGGGCTGGCGTTTCACAGTTTATGCTGAAATATCGGCGACGGATCCGTTCAAAAGACGATCAGATCGTGGAGTTTTGAGCAGGCCATCGGTAGAGATCGTCACTTGTTTGTTGGTCGATCAACGATTACCGCAGCATACTTCGGATAAAGCTGTAGTTGCACGACTGGCCACGGCTCTTGCGGCGTGTTCACAGCTCAGTGCTCTCAGTAAGTTCACTTTTCCTTAAGGAAGTAATAGACCAGTGAAGTTAGCTTTTGACAAGGGAAAAATTAATAACAGAAAACGAATGATGAGAAAGGGAAGAAACTGCCGTCAGGAATACAGAAACCAAAAATTCAAATGCGTAAAGGTCCTCTACATTTTCATATATAATTGCCGTGAATGATTTTAACTGTATACAGTTAAAATCATTCATAAAAAGGGAATTCAATGTTATATTAACAAATGTAATACACCATCTGAAAGTAGACATTTTAACGAAGAAAACCCCGTACTACGATTTTTGAAAATCTGAAATTTTTACATTACTTTTTTATGTAGAAGTTAGGGATAATTTTTCGGTTTTTTGTTAATATTACATTGGCAAATTAATTTTTTTATTCGAAAAAATTACAGCTTATTTAGGACATAGAAAGGTAAGTCTCCTGAAAATTTCATGAAAAAAAAAATCATTTTTGCAGGAGAAAAAAATTAAAAACGAAAAACACGGTTTTTTCGATATTTCTCTGAACTATGAGGCTATGTGAAAAAATTATATTCATAAAAGTTGTAGATCCTTTTAATACCTACAACATTACCATACAACATTTTTTTATTGGAGGTCAACTTTCGCCGGAAATAACGAAAACCGCGTTTGACCTCTAAAATGCGCCCCCCGCAACCCCCGGCCTTTTACGCATTTGAATTTTTGGTTTCTGTATTTCTGACGGCAGTTTCTTTCCTTCCTCATCATTCGTTTTCTATTATTAATTTTGTCCCTTTTTCACTTGCTTTTGGGCTAACTGCACTGGTCTATAAATACATTTTATCACAACGCGTGCTTTTCTTTTTTTTTACTTAGCTGCGTCACAACGCATGTGGTCTTTGAAAATGCTACACAAACTTTTGGTGCCGTCGAAAATCGATGCGCCCGGAACGAGTGGAAAAAGTACCTTAGCGATGCTTCTAAAAGGAAAAGCGCCATCCGACAGCGCTCTCGCTACGTTGTTGGACGAACTGCCTGCTGCGTTGCTAAGACAGTACGAATACGAAGATCCTTGCGTGAGGGGAGGCGTCCATTTAATGCACTCGGACTTCTTCAAAGTACTTGTAGCGTTGGCGTGTGACCTTGAACTCGACTCGATGGTCGGTTTGTCGGATAGTCACAAATGGGCGTGGTTTAGACGATACTGTATGGCAACGAAAGTTGCAAGATCACTCATTCACCGATTACCTTTACCGAGATTGTTTTGTCTTGAAGTGCGCAAGAAACTTCACGAAGTTTCACCGTCGCATACCGATATTACGGAAGATAAGGTTTGGGAACACGAAAATCATGATGTGTTTAGAAAGGAGCACGATGAACAATTACTCACTTGGCTCAACAGGTTAGTTTTTTATACTTTTCCCCATTAATTTAAATGTAAATAATTGCTTTAAAAATAATCAATATCCAGGGCCAGATTTACTCTAAGTGCCGCCCTGAGGCAGCGTGAAAAATGCCGCCCCATTACCTAAATCCTATATAAAATTGAGTAAAGGTTCGGTATACAATTTTCAAATAAATAAAAAGATTCATTTATGTCAAAAGTCTTTTTTTTTGCTAATGAGATGATTAGACAAAAAACATTCTTTTTCGTAATAAAAATCATAAATTGACAAACTAAACGATTGCTCATCAATTGCGAGATATTTTCAAGGGCAAACGCGTCTGACTGAAAAAAAATCGTTTATAATTTCTTATTTCAACACGATCACACTTTCCGAAGAATTTTCTGTAACGCAAAAAATTGTTTTCCCACGATTCAAATTTTGCAGCCCCTGAAAATTTGCTGCCCTGGGCACTAGCCCCTACTGCCCTAGTATAAATCCAGCGCTGTCAATATCTACAGTTCAAACTAAAGTTTATTAGGGATTTTTTTTCTTGACTTTTGGCAACATTGAGCAAATGAAGAGCTACTGTTAAATTTAATTTTTTATATTGAACTTGGCGTTACGTTGGCGGACTTAAATTTATGTTATTTTATTTTCAGACGACCAGAAGATTGGACGTTGACTTGGGGCGGTTCTGGTACAATTTACGGTTGGGGACACAATCATCGCGGTCAATTGGGAGGCATCGAGGGTGCAAAAGTGAAATTGCCAACATCGTGCGAATCTCTGACCAGTTTACGTCCGGTTCAAATAATAGGCGGTGAACAGACCTTGCTCGCCGTAACAGCGGACGGTAAAGTATACGCGACTGGTTACGGAGCGGGTGGAAGACTGGGCATCGGAGGCACAGATTCAGTATTGGTGCCTACGCTTCTGGAATCGATCCAGCACGTGTTTATTAAAAAAGTAGCCGTCAATTCCGGTGGAAAGCATTGCCTCGCCTTGTCAGCTGACGGAGACGTGTATTCTTGGGGAGAAGGCGACGACGGTAAACTCGGTCATGGTAATCGTAATTGTTATGTACGCCCGAAACTAGTCGAAAAACTACAAGGACAGGAGATCGTCGATATCGCATGCGGAGGGGCGCATTCAGCTGCTATAAATAGTTCCGGACAAGTTTTTACGTGGGGTAAAGGGCGTTACGGTCGTTTGGGTCACGGCGATAGTGAAGATCAACTAGAACCAAAGCTCGTCGAAGCTTTACTCGGATATCGGGTTATTGATATAGCTTGCGGATCGGGAGATGCCCAGACATTATGCATCACGGATGACGATAACGTGTGGTCGTGGGGTGACGGAGACTACGGAAAACTGGGCCGAGGGGGTAGCGACGGATGTAAAGTTCCGCTTAAAATTGAGAGTCTCGCTGGACTAGGTGTATGCAAAGTCGAGTGCGGTTCGCAATTTTCTGTGGCTTTAACACGATCGGGAAGCGTCTATACCTGGTGAGTAGAGAATACAATCCCGAGCATGGTTTTCAATCCCGGGATTACGGAATTTTTTATGCGTAATCCCGGGATTAGACTACGTGGTTTCTAATTGAGCTCAAATGAAAGAAAAACTTAGTAATTTCTTAATAAATGTTTTTAATATCGTTGCACAACACAAATCACAATATAGTAAGAAAAGAAAATAGACAAAACAAAAAAAAAAGACGGGTTGCACTCCGGGAGTGCCGGCGAAAGTGAAAACCTAGATGTACTTAAATTAAATTTCACTAGTAGCAATATAAGTTACATGCAGTGCAAAAAATTATAAGCTATAAGCTTTGACAAAACATTAAGAGATGTCGCTATGCATCCAGGTTTCGTTAAACTACACATTTATAAAATTACATGCAGCCAGTCACTGGATGTAATTTTTTAAATTTGTAGTTTTACGAAACCTGAGTACATGGCGACATCTCTTAAGGTTTTGTTAAAGCTTATAGCTTATAATTTTTTGCACTGCATGTAACTTACATTGCTACTGACATCTAGCGAATTTTAGTATATGTACTGCCGAAGCATGTACGGTAGACCGTCTCAACAACTCGTCAGGGTCACGTGACCCTGACGCCTGACGCGTCAGATCTGACGCGAGTTTAACAGTTTTTACCCATTACAAAAAAAGTGTACAACGCCGCTAAACAAGTTTTCACTTCAAAAACTTTACTTTTGCTGCTTTGCAAGAAATCGAAAAGACAACACAAAAAAAACTATTAAGAATTTCGAAAATTCAATCGCAGAAATATCAAAGCATCCAATGTTTGACTTCCAAGCCTGCTATGTAGTTTATTGTCAACATAAGCAGCAGCTGTAAACGCTCGATCAGGTTCTGCTCTCGTTGGAGGAATAGACAATAGATACTTATATGCTGTTTCTAAGTGATATCCACGAACTCCTCTATTTTCGAACAGGTTTATTTCACGTCTAATACTATTTGCCAACCCCGATTCATTTTGTACTTGTACTTTAGGATCTGGAAATTTCATATTTTTACATATCGTACCGCGTATTTAAGGATTGTTTTTTGTCGTAATGTAATAAATAATATTAACATAATCTAGGCAAGGTAATTGTCAAGGCGCAACGGATTACGGAATGCAAACTAGATCTGTTTGTGGCAATCCCGAAAATCCCGAGATTAGCCAAGTATATTCCCGGGATTTTCGGGACCAGAAAACGGCCGGGATCCCGAGATTCGAGATCCCGGGATTGTATTCTTTACTGGTGAGCGATCAGTTTATCTTACTGAGCAAATGCTGAGAGCTCATAATAAAAATAAATACCGATACTTTCTGTGTTACAGGGGTAAAGGTGATTATCATCGTTTAGGGCACGGAACCGACGAGCACGTCCGCAGGCCGCGTAAAGTAGCCGCGCTGCAAGGAATGCGCATAATCGCGCTAGCAACTGGATCTTTACACTGCGTTGCGTGCAGCGATCAAGGTCATGTATATACGTGGGGAGACAATGACGAAGGTCAATTAGGGGACGGTACAACGAATGCCATCCAACGTCCTAGACTCGTCGCGTCATTACAGGGTAAAAAAATCACAAGAGTCGCGTGCGGATCGGCGCACACGTTAGCGTGGTCTACGAGCCAATCGTCTGCAGGCACACAACTTCCGTCGAGGGCTCCCGTTGAATACGATCTAGTCCGTGACATTCCGTTAGACGTTTTACACAATCGACTCGTGTTGCTTCATCACTTCTCGGAACTGTTGTGTCCTTGCATAACGATGTTCTCCGTTATTGGCGAAGTATCTTTAGATCAGTTGCGAGGAATGCTAGTGTACGGAATCAAGGAAGCGACGTTTAGGAAAGTTGTACAAGCGACGATGGTTCGAGATAAGCAACACGGCCCCGTTATCGAGCTTAATCGGATCCAAGTTAAGTGGTCGAGATCGCGCGGGGGTCTCGCCGGACCCGACGGTATGAAGTCTGTGTTCGGGCAAATGGTCAGTAAACTTCCGTTACTTACTTCGGAATCGTTAACGTTGCCGCATAGAATATGGAAAGTTAAGTTTGTCGGCGAAAGCGTAGACGATTGCGGCGGAGGGTACAGTGAAAGCATAGCCGAAATGTGCGACGAACTCCAAAACGGAAGCGTGCCGCTGTTGATGCCGACGCCGAACGGACGCGACGAAGCCGGAACTAACAGGGATTGCTTCCTGCTCAACCCGCGAGCGACGACTGTGCTACATCTTAACATGTTCCGGTTCTTGGGCGTTCTGATGGGAATTGCAATAAGAACAGGTTCTCCGTTATCGCTGTCCTTGGCCGAACCGGTATGGAGACAGTTAGCGGGACAGCAGTTAAGTCCGGCCGATTTGACCGAAGTGGACCGGGACTATGTACCCGGATTGTTGTGTATTAGAGATATGTTGACTGATACGTTTACGGCACTCGACATGCCTTTCAGTACTCCTTCGGCTAGTGGTGTTGAAATACCTTTGAGCGCGAAATTCAAACGCGTCACAGCTGAAAATAGGTTTGTATATTTTTTAATACATTTTCAGATTTATTTTGATGTTGAAAATACAAAACAAATTAGTTGCCAAACACTACAAATTAATACGTTCAAAGATTATTTTAAATAACATCTGGTAACGAATTTTTCTTTCATTAAAGTATACTAAAACAAATCACAACAGAAACATTTAAAATGTAACCTCAAGCATGATTTCAGTTCAAGTTTCGTAATTGTTGAAATAATTTGTCATTCATTATATAAAACCATTATTAATGTTCCACCGTTAACCTTTGCATAAAGTTTCACTTCAGAAATTATAACGCGTATTATTTCTTCTTAAATAGTGGTAAAATTATTTACTAAGTATTTATGAAAGTACTGTTGCTACTAAAAAATTTGAATCAGTATTTTACAATAATGTGAATAGTTACTTACTAAAATTAACAACTATTGGTCAGTAACGTTTAAAAAAAATTGGTTGTCTGTAAAGTCGGTTTACGGACGATAGTTTTACGTGATAACGTATTCCGCTCGAATATCATATTTAATAATCACGCACAGGGTCAGGCGGAACGTTACACTTTTTCGTGCATGCAGCCGGTGTTTCATCTTTTTATATTGACGTGATTCATCAATTTATAAGACGTTATCACGTCAATAATTTATGTTCTATTTCTCCTATCTGCTACATATAATAATTATAATAATTCGAATCTATGATATTGCATCTTTCGCTTCAAATTTAGGTTAATTTTATTTATTAATTAAAACACCGCCTATAATAATAATTGTTTTTTTTTTAACTTTCTTTCTTTCGTATTTATTTTAAGTCTCAAAGATTAGCTGTCATAATATTTTGAAAACAATTGTTTCATTGTTTATATAAAATTCCAAAACCTACTTACAATATTTAAGTATTTTCATAAGTCAAAAAATTGATTTTTATAATGATAAAATTTGTAAGAAAACGATTTTTTCGAGAGATGAGACCTAGCTAAAACGATTTTTTGCCCCCCAAAATCCCTTTTCAGTAAATTTCATCCAAATCGTTAGGGCCGTTTTCGAGAAAAGCACGCACAGGGTCAGGCGGAACGTTAGGAACGTTTCACTTTTTCGTGCATGCAGCCGGTGTTTCATCAATTTATAAGATTGGTGATTCATCAATTTATAAGACGTTATCACGTCAAAAAGTGCGGCTTTTAAATTTTAAATCATACATTTTTTTGCAGACACGAATATGTGAGATTAGCTTTAAATTTCCGCCTGCACGAATTCGATGAACAAGTGAAAGCTGTTCGCGACGGTATGTCGAAAGTGATTCCTGTGCCATTATTGTCACTGTTCAGCGCTTACGAATTGGAAACGATGGTTTGCGGATCCCCCGACATACCTCTCACGATGCTCAAAGCCGTCGCATCCTATAAAGGTAAGAATCGCTTAACAGAAATATTGTTATAGTAAAATGAAGGGTACACGGGAAGAAGGCGTTTGTCAGTAAAAATTCGAAATTAATTTTTTTATGCCATCTTGTAGCCAAAAGTCGTACCTTTCTGTTGGAGTATTCATTTTAGACAAGAATACGCTAGGTCAAAAGTTATTAGCGTTGAAAGAAATGCATCAGCAAGTAAATGGTACGATCTTAAACACTTCAAAATGCTCTCCTGCACAATTTACATTTTTTGACAAACCGCCTTCTTCCCGTGTACCCTTCAAATGGTTTAAGTATCTGTCACCAGATGTCATATTGTTTTATGAAGCCCAATAAGACTTCAAGTAAAGTGGGTAACCAGGCGATTTGAACATTGCTTTTTTTATATAAAAAATAGAATTATATTGAATTAGAAAATAAACGATTAGGTCATCGATTTTCAGGACGCGCGCTTTGAATTTCAGCCTGCTGAGATCAGTCTCCATTCTCTCTATTCTCCACAATGCTAATATAGAGCGTGTTTAAATTGTGAGAAATGTACACAAGTGGATAAAATTATTAATATTTAAATTCAATTGTTTGTGTTAAAGGCGTGGACGCCGGAGCGCCTCTCGTGCAGTGGTTTTGGGAAGTTATGGAAGAACTGACGAATCAGGAACGTTCGTTGTTCTTACGTTTCGTGTGGGGTCGCACCCGACTTCCGCGCACCATTGCAGATTTCAGAGGACGAGATTTTGTTCTTCAGGTGCTCGATAAGTATTCGCCTCCAGACCACTTCTTGCCCGAGAGTTATACGTGTTTCTTTTTGTTAAAAATGCCGCGTTATTCATGCAAGGTAAGTTTCGACATCAATGCTAGTCATTTTTTTTATGATCCTTCGGTATAAAGATTTTCATCTTTTTTATTATAAATAGAAGTCATTTCAGTTTCAAAAAAAAAATATATATAAAGGATTGTTCTTTTTTCACAAATGACTGAATGAAGCTGTCATCTGTCAAATTTAGATAGAGGTTATGTTATACCAAATCAATACATAAATGTTTTCTGGTATGATTACTTAGATTGTGTTACGAGAAAAACTAAAGTACGCCATTCATTTCTGTAAATCGATCGATACGGACGAGTATGCTCGAGTAGCGATGCAAGGTGATCCGGCGTTGGGGGCAGCAGGTGCCACGAGCGGGTCGGAAGATGCCGACAGCGATCGAGAAGTCGACAGTATTGCTAGCCATGACGAGCACGCATCGTTTCAACCAACATCGAGTAGAGCACGAAGACTTGTTTAAGATGGTTTTGTCCAGAGATGATTATAATATACTAACCTCGAAATTTTCATTTATTTATTTGTAGTGTTTTCGGACATTGACTTGACACACAAAAATGTGTAGACATATTTTAAAGTGTCTAGTTTTCTATAAACTTGTCAATTACTATACAAAATGCAAAACAAAACAAACAGGCATTTTGCTTATCCGAAGCACTCAGTTCAATTTTGTTTTAAATGTTAACATTGAGGTTATAATATTATTAATCGATGGATAAAATCTAGTTTTATGAAATAAACCGCATCCAAGAAATCATCTTACAACCCACCGCAAGCCTTTTTTTGCAATAGAAATGCCGGTAGTAAATCATTAAATATGAAATTCAACTTTGAAAATCATTTTTCTGACTTCTCGATGTTGCAGATCGAAATCGTAAGTATGAAAATTCAAAATTCTGAGCTGGGTGAGAGAGACTTTAGAATATAAATTTAATTTTCATTATTGAGTGCGAGTAAATTTTTGTGAAGACAAAAGCCCTCAAATAGTGCAGAATGATTTTTATGAAAATAAAAAAATTATAAAATTTGCGATCTGTTTAGCTGTAATTTTTTTAAACAAAAACTTTTTTGACGCTTGTGTATTATTATATCGCTTTAAGACAGATAAAATTATTTCACAATATACACAAATATTTATTATTTAATTTGGTATAAAAGAATAACGGTTTTCCGTGTTAATATTTTCTCTGAAATTTTATTATTTTTACGAAAAATATTTTGTTCAGTTTAGTTGGAAATTGATAGCGTTATATCTAATAAGTAATAACATTAATGTTTAGATAGTTATATTATAAATTGAGGTGATCAACTTTAATTTTAACTTAAATTTATCAAAAAATACGATATAGTTATTGATTTATCAACTAAAAATGAAGCTAGTAACATTTTTAATTGCCTTAATTTTAATGTTACGGTAAAAGTATACTTGCGTCTCTATAGTCGACGCCATTTTGATTTTTTAATAGAAAAAAAAATTACTGTCACTTATTGGATTGTATTGGATCGTGACTATTATCTGCTGTAAGGTACCAGTTTGGCGTTCATAAAGACAAATACATTTTATCGCGGAAGTAATTATTCAGGGAGTAAAAAATATTCAATGTAATATTTAATTTTAGTGCAATATTAGAAGTGTGCTGCTTATAAAGACCTATTAAAATAAAAACAATTGCAAACGCAGAAACAAAACCAGTCGTATGCAAAATTTAGAGCTAATTTTACTAATATCAAATTGATAAAGAAAGTAAAGTCTTTAAATTTAATATTCTAGATATAAATAAAGGAGAATGAAATGAAAGAGTAAAAAAAAATGTCTTCCCAGCTAATTTCGTCAAGAAAATCAGAACCGACGTTAAGATAAACAGTTCTAGTAACATTTAACAAAAGTTACTGTTGAATTTTATATTTAGTAATTCCGCTTTAACATTGCGATACTTTTGCGCACTATAATAATTTCTCATTCCGTAATTCGCTATAAATATTTCATACCGCTTCATGCTTCAGAATTAACTCAATGTATTTGTATGTGATATACTAAAATAATATTTAATAACATTTTTACATGTAACCACAAACTATATTATAGAAAAATGATGCATTTAAATGTTTAACATGCAGCACATTCTGTTTATTCAGTGGAATATCAGTTTTATGTTTTGTTTTAAAAACAAACTGAAATCGTAACAATTGAAGAGTATTGTTTTTTTTTAAACAGCTTCAAACTATTCGCGTTCTTCTGTTTATTTCTTCTTTTCTCATTTGTTTCTCTGAAAACGTGACGTATTAACGTCCTGTGATTTCGTCTGGTTTACCAACAGTGAAAAACGAACGAAATACAAAAACGCGAATAGTTTAAGGGTTTGGACAATGGCGTAGCTAGTGATGCTGTTGTTGTTGTTGACACCTTTGCCTTAGCTCCACAGACTTTCAACTATTTGAAATGTTATGTGAATTTTCAATCGATCGAATAATGATTATTGAAAAAAGGTGGTTTGACTTTTGGCCCAAAAAACAACTAGCTGTCGGTGGCCTTAAAGATATATTAAATTTTTATAATTAAACTATTGAGTTTTATAAAACAGAACCGAGCTTATGCAGAAAGTTTTTTTTATGACAGTTTAAGGTAATCTCGTCAAAAAATAAAATACCAAGACGTTACCAAAACGAATTTGTAAAAGCAAATTCGTAGGTAGTAGTACAAAATTTTTATTCTAATTAAGTTGTTAGTTTTATTATTAAAAATTTTTAATTTACACCCCCTAATTGACAGAAATATTTCAGTACAGATGAAATATAAAATATATGTTAATTAATTAGTCATTTTTTTAAACGAGGGCCACTAAATTTTTGTTATTTATTTATGATAGCGTTTTAAAATTAGCCGACGCAAAAATGTGATTTATAGATTTTTGGGCCGCAGGTAGGTAATGAAGAATTGCTGATTTGTGAATTTATAAAAACGAAAATATTTAAAATAATCAACGTTTACTCTGTTGCTAGATATAATATAATTTTTTTTCTTTTTTTTTAAACTGCGATAACATAATTTTTAGGCACTTCTAAATTGATGTAGACAGATTATTTTTTATTTATTATAAATATATAAGTTTATATAATAATATTTAATAAATTGATATAAATGCAGATGATAATTTATACCTAGCTTATTTGATCTGTGAAGGGTTAAAATAAGTGGAATTTACATCAAAAGAGTTAAAGAAGTTGTACAAGCGCTGATCAGGGCATTGATTATTTATTATTGGATCAAGTAACTTAGCGAATAATCCGCTTGTCAGTTAAATCGTCAGTATGTGAACAGCTCCTGTCAGAAATGCCCGATCTTCCTCGCAATCATCACGGTGAAGTAATTGACGATCCTTCATTAAAAGGATTTTCAAGATATTTCAACGGTGGTACCACTCGAGGAAGAGCAAATGTAAGTTTTATTATTCATTCTCTAACAAGGAAAATTCCAATTTCGGCACTTTTAGATTTAAATTTAATGAAATCGATTATTACTTGACTATTGCGAGTAGAAAAATAATAAATTAAGTGTCATAGGATATTTTAAAGATTAAGATAACGAGATAAAAAATATATTTGTATCCGGATGCAGTTAAAAATTTTGGTGTTTCGACATACGTGCAACGTACCTGCTTTTTTTTAGTTCGAAACATTTTCTGTTGCAGGTTTCAAAAGCAACATATTTAGGTTTATTCCTGTATTATGTCTATTATAAGCTCAAACCTAAACCAGCTGTCACAGATTCAGAACGCACGAAATCCGAAAATGAGAAGAATAACTGAGAACTTTGTTTAAGTTTGTGTAGTCTATAAATAAATTATATAATATTGAATACATTTCATTTTGAAAAATAATCATTGCCTGCGGTATACCATAGCATATAGAAACACTACCAGATCCACTCGACTGTCGCTCCGGGAGCTGACTTTTAGCAAACCCCTGGCAAATACTAGAGCTGTAAAAGTAACGAGAAATCGTGTACCCGTATGTATTCGTTACTTAAAGAACCAGTACCCGTTACTTTCGTATCGTTACGTTACTCGGTACTTTTCATACGACATACAATAGTGTACTTAACAGCATCAAGCAATAAGCATGTAGCTTCGCACAAAGCGCGTCGCATACGTTATACGACATGAGTCATGACTTCGTACTTTATGAATACTTATAACACATTGTGTTCGTATAACCGAACTGACATGGATACGAAACATGCGAGTAACGAAATGAATTTGTAAGTAACGATTCGTTACTTCGAGTCAGACGATGTACCCGTTACTCAGTAACGAATACATACGGTTTGTTACAGCTCTAGTAGATACTCATTTACAAAAACTGGCGAAGTGCGAGATTTCGATCTGTATTTGCACATCGACGACAGTACTTCAAATCTTCATTGAAATCAGAAAGTTATTTGAAGTAGCATTGTTGATTTATCATTTTATATTTTTTAAATATCTGTTATTTATTTATTTTCTATGGGTGTTGGAGACCCCGAGCACCTACGGACTCGGTGCCACTTGGACACAGTTATATTAACCTTGCGCTAACCCCACCCCAAATTTTGCTTCACAGCTGTCAACTGTTATATGGCGGTCGTTTGCGCAGCATGTATGCTCAGATTATGTTTTCTACTTCGAGTGATTTAGCTGACACATTTAATTTTCTCCTGTTGCATTTATGAATTAAATATGTCATTCCTAACGAAGAAATAGTCGGTTGTGTGGGGCCAGATATAGTAGAAATTTATTGCGATCGCCAATGCTTACGTGATAAAAATGATCGTTTTTTTTTTTTTTTTTGTGTGTTGGCCTTACTCATGTCATTGGCCAGTAGCCGTATTTTGAGTTTTTGTATGTTCTTGACTGTTTGTATTATAGAAAATGATCGTTTTACTTTAGGCATTTGAAGCGATTGTCAGAAAAATTTTGATTGATTGGAATTTCTGAACAGTTAAGCAATCGACTGAGGCGTGCCTGAATGATACACCTTCGATAGCCCATCATGTGAATCCTTCCAATCTCACATCAACATTGACAATCGCAAATAATCGTTTCGGGAACCCTGTACTTTTTAAAAGTTTGCTTTTTTGAGTTGGGAGTTTTTTAAATTTATTTTTTTTGATAAACTACATTATGCAACGTCTGACAGTTGCTTATTTGACTTCTGTTGCGTAATTATTTTCTTTTTTAATGCAATGCAGTAATCAGTGTTATTGAATTTGTAATTCCGTTTTCTGTCAGGGTACAGAAAAGTGAGATTCTAAACCTTATAGAAAATGTGATTTAAGATTATGTCGATAGATATTTGCCGTTTTCAAATATTTCAAATTGGTAAGTAAATAAAAACTTTAATTTTCCTAGCTTTTTATCGTAATTAAATCATGGAACACAATAAATAAAGTACTTACTACAAAATACTACATAATATAATATATTTTAGTATCTCATTTATAATAATAATAAGTAATTACATTATACAGCTATTTATTTTTTAGACTTTGGTTTCAGTGAGAAAAATAGAACGGTTAGTCCAATAGCAGCATATGTAGCCTTTGCAACCTGAAACAAAATTATTATTTACTTATTAATTCGTGCTTTTCAATAATCAGATTTACATAATTAGCATAAGCCCTGATCACGAAATCAAGTAAGTAAATATGCATTCACTATTGTTCTAATGGTATCACCTAAAACATAGGTTTAATTTTGATGTATGTTTTTAGACAAATTTGATTAAAAATTTTGCATCGATAGTGTTTTGTTTGAAGATACATATCGTGCACGAAACACTATGAACTTGCTTAATCGATATATGAAACAAAATATGAAGTTTCCTGCCATATAATCATGGTGTAGTGTAGAAAATATAATCAATTTGTAAATAGAGCCTTAAACTTTTTTAGAAAAGATTCTTTTATCAGTGTTTTCCTGCAAAGAAAGTTCATATGTCTACCAACTAAAGAAACATAACCTACAAAATTTATTCTTTTTTTTCTGTAAAATAACGCAAAATAATACCTAATAGAGTTCAACTCTACTTACATTTGCTCTACCAGCATTTGTTGAGCCATTGAAAATTTTTGATAAACCTTTCAAGTCTGCACCGCCAGCATCTGCGCCTGCCATTTTCTACAAAAATAAAGTAAATTATTATAAAAAGTATACTGTTTTAAATTACTGAATATGTTTATTAATTATTTACCTAAATTATGTAGTAATAAAATTTAAAATTAGATAATATTTTATGCAGTTAAATCTTGCACTTTACAGCTGATACTTTCTTGCTAAATATTAGCTTACTTTTGTTTGTCTATCTCTCTTGCCAATATCAATGCAAGGCCATAAATTTTCCTTAACGTAAGTTTAAACTTGTTTCAGTATATTTGCACATTTGTTATATAACGAATCTGGAAATTGATCCTCACAAATTTTGTGCCATCTGCCCCAGTTAAAGTTAACTACTACATTTAAAATGTAAGTGGCGGCTGTCTTATCATTTGATTATTCATTTTGCATATATTTAATTGCCATTTTATATATAGGTATAATTTGGAATTAAGAACTTCAAAATTGTAAAGTAACTGCACTCCGAATTGTTTTTGCATCAAGCTATGTACTGACACAAATTTGAAAAAGAAGATGCTGTGAGTGTGAAATACATTATAAAAAATTGTTGTTTTTATAATAACTGCAACATGTTCAAAAATGTATTTTGGGAGAAAGGCAATTAAAAGATTCAATAATTGCTCGAGCTATAGACAACCACTATTACAGCTGCATATGAAAATATCCGTCTCTCATCAAAAATAAACTCTAGTCAAGTTGTCAGCTCAACGAAACTTGAAGTGTTCTTGGAAAAATGCTACATTACATATTTTAAAAAAATATAATACTTTTACATACGTTGCGTTATGCATAGAATATAGATAGGTCATATGCTTTGATACTAGTTACGAAATAAAATCAACGTGAAAAACATAATAAAAGGCTTTTTTTAAGTCTTATAAAAAATAATTATTCTCATGGATAGGTAGAATAAGAAGACTTTTCCAATATGTTTTTTATTCAGTTTATTTTTTAAATAAAAATTTAAAATATTTTTTTAATAGTTGTAAACTTAATTATTAAGTACAAAGGCGTTTAATATAAATAAGATTTCTTAAAATAATTTAAAATAATGCACCTCATCAAAAGTTTTTGAATCGCTCCAAAATATTTTCAAAAATATTTCTGTGTATTTAATCTAAACTGCCGTGAAGATAATGAATAAGCAAGTTTTAAACCTAATAAATTAATTATCAATCAGTTTTTATTCTATTTACATTATTTTTTGTGGTTTTGATATTTATTAATCTAACGATTCCAAACTTTTGTAATTTGGTACAGAAGACAGGGACAGTGTGAACGAAAAATTGCGTCGGGGTATATCATCAAATTGACGCGCCCTTGTTAGAGTAGCTTCTATTATCCCTTTTTAGAATCGGCATCTGGAGCCTAGGCCTCTCTCTCCCCGTTCGCACTACCCTGCAGAAGACATGTTTTTTCTTTAATAAAATGGTAATGATATTGTCACAACCACGTTTTAACTAAAACTGATATTAGAAATATTAACAATACTGTTAAAATATGGAAGAACTACGCAGTCCATTCTGTTATAATACATTATTGTGATCCATTTGCCATAAAATCGTCAAAATACTTTCTGAATTCTTTAAAATAACGCTTTAATTCCTAAGAACTTTATTTTATAATAATGAGTTGTCTGTTGGCAATGCAGAACTCTTCGGAAAACAAACGCTTGTTAGTCGAATTGTCAGATTCTTTGGAGTGTTTGAACTTAGTTATAGAAAGTCTAGAGCTGCGAAAACCAAATTTAAACAGTCCAAATTATCCGAGATGCTGGCCAACAAACAAGAAGTTGTGTTCGAAGAGTTCTGTATTGCCGATCGATGCTTCAGCAGTTCAGAACCACTTCAAAATTTGTCAACGATACAGTGGCTTTATCGGACAATGATTCTTGTCTGTCGGAGTCATTGTGTTGTACGAAACAATTGTTACAAAATAAAGTTCTTAACTGTTAATAAGTGAAAACGTTATGTTTTATTTATAATTTAAAATGTATAACGCATTCATTTACATCAAGTAACAGCCGAATCAAACTATTAGTTATATCAACTTGGTTCGCGTTACTATGTGGATGAGTGTAGGGGCCTTGGTACACAAGTTTCTTCAAATCATAATCATAATGTTGTTTTACATCCAAAATAGCGACGCCACAGATGAAACGCAATAGGCCTATAGTCTATCTTTCCAAATATTCTGCGACATATTCCAGAAAATCCCATATAAAAATCGATTGGATAGTTTTCGAGACAGACAGACAGCCGTTGTCTTTTATAATCATTTTACATCAACTTAAACCATTAGTCCATTTCAACACTAGATCAGTAACGTGAAACAAATTCATATAATATGAAGAATTGTTACTTCACCTATCCAAAAAAATATAAAATCTTAATTTTTAAACATTGCTTAACGAAACTTGTTTGCACTTTGTCAAAATCATTTACACTTTATTCCATACCACTAAGTTGATAAATTGCTATTAAATTGACTTATTTTTTTCAGCTGTATAATCCATTATCAATTACAGAATCTATCATATGTACGGAAAATTTACGTATTTCGATTTAGACGATTTCGTAGACCACCTCCTAAATAAAAAGTATAAAATAAACCTAGTTTTATTAATTATATTGCTGTAATTATCACATAACTATAATACTACTAGATTTGAGTTTATCGATTTTCTCTAAGAGCATTCTTTATGTCTCGTTTAATTGAGCTTCTCTCACCAAAAGGTAAATGTAATGGATGGAAGACCGGTTAAAATTCATATCCACCGCTTGAAATCTCTTAAAAGCAGGGCCGTACCCAGGGGGGAGGTTAGAGGGGTTAACCCCCCCCCCATGAAACTCCAAAGCTATATATAATTTTTCTAATAAAAGATGCAAGTGAGAAAGTATGCCAACAATTACGTATATTTACACTGGCTCTGTCAGTATGTATGTTCAAACTACTATAGCGACATTTAGATAATTCAGTTATCAGTAATACCATCATATGTTATCTGATGGTATACTTATAACTTATTAAAACCCCCCTCTTACAAAAATCCTGGGTACGGCCCTGCTTGAAAGTGACAAGACGTATTAGACGAGGTGACAAAATCAAGTAAATTTCATTTCGCGAATGTCTCACATACCCAGAAAAAGCATAGAAGAAGGGATCAAATTCTTTTTTTAATTTATAGCTTAGCAAACATATAGGTTGTATGATAATTGTTAATAGGCCCTTTTTGCCGGATGTGTCTTCATTTTTCCGTATATAAACAGATTCTGTAATAAAACTATATATACAGGGCATTTAATTTACACTTGTCTAAATTGTTGAATTTAAAATTTTAACGTTGGTCTGCCATTAAAGTTAGACATAGTTCACTTACTCGGTATGCTATGGCATTTTTAACATATATGTTATTTTTTTCTAGGTACCTAATGTACGATCGTATGATAAGGTGTTTATCGAATACCCTGTATATCTTATTGTTTATAGAATATCGCATATTATTTATTCTAATATCACTTTTAGTATATTTTTTGATTATTGCACTTTCTTCACAATTCCGTTTTCATTAATATCTTCGTATATAGGCTGACCGCATATTTGAGCTCCGTAAAATGATCGTTTTCCCTAAAAATTAATTACGATGTAAGTATTATAAATGAATATATTGATTTTCATTTGTAAAATTTAATTAGAAATGGTGATGGAGAATTATAGACATTTTCATCAAAATCGGTTTAAAATGTTCGAGACTAGAGTGACATGTCAGACAAACAAAACATTTACGAAAAGCATTTTATCATCTGGCTATTGCATCATACTAAATAGCCCCAAAAAATTCACTAAAACCAGGTCCCATTATAATTTTAAAAGTTCTGACTTACGGTTTTTACCTTTTCCATATACGCTTTAATATAGAAATTTCCAAAGAGAACAATGAATGACATCATGTAAATGATCAGAGTGTAATGCATCCAAAGTGGGAATTCACATCCAGTTCGAATACCGTTAATTCCAAGGATCAAGGCACACGTGAATTGAATCTGAAACAGAATAACAGTCGAGTCAAATTAAACTCGTAGTTAAGATCAACGCAGCGCTCGGTTTTTCTGCTATATTTTTTAGTTTAAGGAATAATTAGAGTGGAAACATGCTTTGTTTTTTGGACGAAACCGTCAGATGACCACGAACGAGTATAGTGAAAACATGGAGAATTGCTGTCTGCAATTTCTCTATAACTTTGTTGAGGGCGCGCCTCAGGGGAAACATTGGAATTTGGTATACATTTCAGTGTTTGGGAATTAGTGCTCCCAGGAATCCAAACTCGTATACCAGTCGATTTATGTATGCCGACTCTACAATATACAATCTACAATATATTTATCTTTGTGCGGGCGTCGAAGAAAATTCCTCTCCCAGAACACCAAACGGTTCCCTTGAAAATATATTGCTGGTAAGAAGGTCTAAATCATAATCGTTAACAAGCATCTGGTAGCTTCGAAGCTACAATTGATGGATAAAGCTAGAACGATGATGATAATCGAAAACTAACCAATTGTAAGATAGTTAAGTATTTTTTCCACCAAAGATATTTGGTAATTGTTGGACCCAAAGCCGAAAGTCCGTAATATGAATACATCAAGACATGAATTCCAGAATTGACCATTGCTGGTAGGAAAGCTGCAAAGACAAAAAACATTAATTAGTTGATTCTATATATAAAATTCTATTTGATTAGAGAATTCGTAACAGTCGAATAGCCGTACAGATAACGATTACTATAGTAAATATTATCTTGATGATAATCCAGGAAAAAAACTATTTAAATTCATAAGAAATTATTATTTATTAATACATATATTATAGTAGAGGAGTTCATAGAATGCTATAGGGATTTAACTTGGAGGTGCGGCAAATGCATTTTGCTATATATACATATTAACTGCAACCAGATGTCAAATGTCAATAATAAATCAAAGAAATAGTTTTTGCACGCAAGAATTCATTTGTAAATACATTAAAATAGAACCACGATTAAAGCTTCAATGGTAACTCTTCTATAGATGTTCACGGAATTTCAATCAGGAACCGAATTAGCTTTTCCTTTGGAATCCTTAGGAATCTATCTAAGAATCCAAAGTTTCAAGCCCATCTTTGAATACGTGATCCGTAATTAAAATGCTTAATTCAGTCAGGAATTCAAATGCATCTAAATGAAATACCGCCTGGATTTTTTCAATATTAAGTTATAATAATTGAAAGTCAGTACAAAAAAAAAAGAAATCCCTATTCTCTTAATAGCTTTAATCGTGTTATGGACGCATAACTGATAAATAGAAGTTAAAAAACATAAAATCATTGAGAGACATTAATATTGCGGGTGATATTTATGAAATTATCGAAATGCATTATTTTAAACACTTACTGGAACCACTAGGAACCCATTTGATACCGATCCACCATAATGAAAACATCGTTGAATGATGGTAAACGTGTAAAAATGTCAACTGTTGATATTTTTTTCTGAGAATGAAGAAGAATGTATCGCAAAATTCAAGCAGTTTCGAAAAATAATACCACCATACAGCGTTTGCTATCTGCAACAATTAATAATATTTTAATAAATAGAACACAGTCGCTTGATAAAGTTCTACAGGCATTCAACTATCGTTTCGGGGTATTAATCCATCTTTAGCAGTTAACTAGTTCAAGTATTTGTGTTCCAGAAGATGAGTTTATATTTTAGAGATAGGTATTACACTGGAGTACGCGAGCGAGCCGTGAACGTGTCGAGAACAGTTTCTTATCTCTATGGTAACTAATGATACAAAACAATGCTGATTTGGGTAACCAAATATCTGGTTTTCTAGGCTTTCTGCAGCGTTCTCTCTCTCAACTGAGGACACTTTCACTGCAAGCATACGAACTAGCGTACTCTAGTTACTCTATGTCTCTATGGTTTATATACTGCTGTAGTTGGATCATCGGCGCCCATGGCAAGATTCTAATTTAGAGCCCCCAAAATTTTGTTGGTTGACATATTCAAATAAAACAATCATAATCGCGTTGTTGATTGCGCTCTCTCGGGTTTCCGCTCCTGACGCGGGCCCCGGTTGCTCTGTCAAAACGTTCGTCGAGTGACTTAAAAAAATTGCGATTGTTAAACTTTTTGCAAGCATTTGCATGTTTTTATTTACATTGTCGAGTTGTGATTATACCTATGTCTAGCAGAAGAATCTGTCCAAATGCAATATTATTTTATAAGAAAATGAAATGATTTCACTCATCTAGTTTCTTAATTAGAGCAGAACGAAATTTGATATTAACGCTCGACTTGCGAACAGAATCCGCGATGCAATCTCGATCAAATCGATATTAGAAAAGTGAATCAATCCAAGGTTGTGATTTTATTATCGCGACCGTAAGAAAATCTGATGAGGATAATC
The DNA here is from genome assembly GCA_963575645.1 of Xanthostigma xanthostigma. Lineage (NCBI taxonomy): Eukaryota > Metazoa > Arthropoda > Insecta > Raphidioptera > Raphidiidae > Xanthostigma > Xanthostigma xanthostigma. The sequence goes on along the minus strand of OY754466.1, from coordinate 47,220,471 downwards.
TCACGAGCTACTGATTTAGAAAATGGTTTACTGTTTAAAAAATTAGTTCTTCCTGAGACCAAGCTGTGTAGCGTAGTGGTGAGAGCACTAGACTCGCATTCGGGAGGTACCGGGTTCGAATCCCGGCGGGACAGTTGTGGCTGGCACTTTTCGTGCTGCCTCACGCCGAGAAACGTTAATTCCTGTACCGGCCTTGTTAAGGTTGCCCTCAATAATTCCAGATAAATATCGAGATGGTTCCTTATTCAAGGCCATGGCTGATTACCTGTCAAACTCCTATGGTCAAAATTTGCCTCCCTTATCCCAATGTCTAAAATTCGTTCATTCGTCCTTTGCTATTAATTTGTTGGAGTTGAAAAATGTAGAAAATAACAGGAAGTGTAGATAATTAATAGATCGAAAATAGTAATGGTGCTGATGGCGTCTGTTATGACATAAAGTTGAGAAACGGACGTTAAACGCATTATTATTATTATTATTAGTTCTTCCTGAGTAACGAAAATGAGTTGATCAGTGAGCGGAAAATGTAAAGGAAGTCGGTAATCTCGTCTGGAATTTGCGTACTGGCTAAACTAAGAGAGATGCAGTATAATGAAAATGTGTTGCTCTTGATTATTTCATTGCCAAACCCAAATCTACCCGAGCGAAGCCGGAACGGAAACCTACTTGTATGTATAAATTTGTATTGTAGTGTGTCAAGACGTATAGTCACGCCGTGGAACACAAAGCAAACATCACAAAGGTGGAGTGGTGACTTATGAAAAGACATGTCGCCTGCGGTTAAACTAAATGAATAAAATAAATGAATAATTTACCTGCAACTCGTCTGGATGATTAACCTGCCTGCAGGGTTCACAAATATAACTGTATCTCAGTCTTGTCGAGGCAGTGAATAACTGGAATAAAAAAAGAACACATTAAACAAACATATTTACCTCTTAATTAAGCTGAGACATCTTGTTCGTTAGAAAATATATATAGTAACTAGCGGGTCCGTCCCGGTTTCACCCGGGTGCGATAGATATAATTCTGCAAAATGTATTTCGTTTGCGGCCCGGCGTCTGAACTAATAGCTTTGAGCAAATTCTACCAGATTTGTTTCTGAACTAATAGCTTTGAGCGAATTCTAACAGATGTCACTACATGGTGCTAAACAGTTTGCTCTGGGCTTATGAGGAGCCACCCGGGCCCTTCCGGCCTAGTCCGACCCTGGACGGTTCATATAATAGCACCCATATATCTATTAATTAACTATATGAATCATTGCCTATCTACTCAATGTGCGGTGAATGAACGCAACAAAGCGTATCGAAAATATATCTGCGTCTCTTTCTTCGATGTAATTTTCTGATTTCTCCGATGATATGATTGGTTTATGAACTTGCATTCAATCTGAATAAAGTATCCCTGTTTCAAAAACTTTGTCTTTTTCTATGACGTTAACATGGGTGTATCCAGCTTTTGGACCAGGAGGGGGCAAATTAGAAATTTCTTAAGCCGGGTCCCTCGTGCTTGTTTTGCCCTCCTGGATACGCCAGTGCTTACGGCGTAAAAAAGACAGAAGTATATGTTTGCACCCTTAATAGTTCGATTGCGATTTTATTCCTACGCTCAGTATAGAATAAAAGTATATGATAGCATCGTAATTACCTGAATAGCAATGTATGCGTTTAGTAGCGCCATGGCTAGATTGTACGGAACTAATGCCCATGTTAACTTGAAAGCACTTCTATGCTTCATTAATTTAGGCCCGGCCCATACTATTGCTAAATAAATCGCTGTATAAAATAATGTTGGCATTGGAGAATCTACTAGAGGCCATCCTCTTGTTCTGGAATCTGTAAAATACCAATAATCTGTTACACATTTTAAATTTAATAGCAGAGCGTTTTTATATATTTAATTTTTTCGAATAGGCTTACTGCCAGTGGCGTAACTATACCGTTTGAGGCATGTGGCAAATTCTACTAAATCTTGTACCAATAAATGTTAGGATTATGATTATCTCTTGTCGAGGACCCCTTTCCGGCCGGGGGCCCGTGGCATTTTGACCGTTCTTCCACCCTATTGTTACGCCACTGCCTATTGCGATGTATCGTGAACAGCGTTGCCAGACGACCCGATTTTGGCGGGATGTCCCGATTTTTAAATCAAAATTAAATATCCCGCGCGGGACAGGCTCAGTCCCGCTTTTCGGGGATAACTCGGGGATAATTTTAAAAGAAGTTAAATCTTCACAGAAATATCATGAATATAAATAATTACTCTCTTATTGTAAGTTGCAATTTGTAACACTCACTCCACAGACTATTGTTTGAAACGCCATATTTTTCTAATGAATAAAACTTTTTTGATTTTGATTTCTGTTTTTTTTTTTTTTTATTCTGAAGACGAATAAGACTCAACTATTTAACGATAGGGTAAATCTGATTTAAAATATTATATTTTTATTAAAATACATTTTCTATGGCTATTTTTGCTATCTATTGTCACGTAAACGTAATTTTAATTCAAATAAAAAGATAAATAGGTATTTGAAAACTTCTGATTGTATACGTTTTTTTTTCTATGTCCCGCTTTCGACGAAAGAATCCCGCTGTTTTCACTCAAAGAGTTCCAAAATCCCGACTTGGCAAAAAAAACTGGCAACGCTGATCGTGGATAAAAATTCGTCGTTATGGATATGTCACAGCCCCATCATTAAATTAACCAGTTAAGGCCGCTGTCCACAAAGCTGGTTTTCTCGCTAGATTCCTTGCTATATTTCAAGCGTGCTGTAGCACTGGATTGTCTGATGGCTTTTATGTGTTCGCTTCACACGATGCGTGTATTGAAGCTTGCTTTGTAGTTGGGTTTGGTGCCCGCGCAGTGATAGTTCGAATATTAACAAACGTGAACGTTTATTGTCTCTGAACAGAACACACACTGTGGCGCCATTTTTGTTTGTGGACGTTTGTCCATGTCGCCCAGGTGACAATATACTGTTTCCTGATTGGTTCGTGCTCAAAACAAGCATGAAAAATAGCCCCGTGTCTAATTTTGAAAGCCACCTTGTGATCTCACACGCGAGCCCGCAATGACGTCATTTCCATCCTCGTAGCCTGCACGGCAGCCAACCCAAGTCCCAGCAGTGATTCTAGCTGCAAAACTAACCTCGTGTGCAGCGGCCTTTAGACGAAGACCAAACAACAAAATGTCTTACCTGAGAGTGACTGAGTCCATAGATAGTAACCGTAAATTTGACTGAATATGTTTTGTGTTTTGTTTAGCGTCTCCTCCATTTTTTTTTATTTAATTAAATTCTACGTTATTAACCTAATCTGTAAAAGAAAGTAAATATAAGTAAAAACGGCACACCTCGATTAATTTTTCTCATTTTGAGCCCACAAGGAAAGACGCCTGACGGAAAATGGAATCCGTCCGCAAAACTATAGGTTGTACACATTCTTTCGACGGGCGTACTTTTCCTGGTCTCGCTATAATAGTCTGCGTATTAATCACCAGAATAAATAAATGACCAGAAGCATAACTCGAAAACGGCGCTTTTTAAGTGGCTACCGACGGATTAATTGCTTCCAAGTAATGGATGAAACTTTATTGCTTTTCCGTAGGCGTACCTGATTGATATTTACGGATTTGTTTTAACATAGCAAGCACAGTTTTAAAATGAAATAAAACAATTGCCTATAGATAAAGTCATTAAATGTCTTGTAAGAAACAATTCGCTGTAAACCTTCCATCACTCGAGACGGTAAAGCATTGGGCGTTTCAGGATATAATCTCAGATTAACTGAACACATGGGTCACAAATAATAGAGAGTTATACTTCTGGTTATTTATTTATTCTGCCGTAAAAAGGCAAAAGGCAGTAAGTGACCAACTTATGAATTTGATTAAATCAAGATTTACTAAAAATGTATTGACCGTCCAGAATTTTAGATTATGGGAACCAAAATGTAGAGGAAACATTTTTTAAAGACAATAAAATTATTGATGAGTATTTGGAAAGAATTCCGTGGCATAAGGATCGAAAATGAAGCAATACTGAGACTTTTTTAAACTTGCATTTAATACTAACGTTTCGATACGACACTGAAGATGATACAAAACGTATCGAAACGTTAGTATTAAATGCAAGTTTACAAAAGTCTCAGTATTGCTTCATTTTCGATCTTTATGCCACGGAATTCTTTCCAAATACTCATCATTAACTTCAATGGATCACAGTTACTCTATTTATTGAATAGAGTCAATCTTCATGTAATAAAATTATTGCTGCAGCACTTACTGCTGTCGTTGGTTTCAGTATGAACTCATTTTTCAACAAATGTCACTTACTGCCCTTTGCCTTTTTAGGGCAGTATTGTACTACTTTCAAAACAACAACAGCGATCCACGTATCAAGAATTCCAAATTTATAATTTCAAAGCCAATACAAAACAAATAGAAATAATAAAATAGACGAAACAATCAACGTTTAGAAAGTATTATAAAACAAACATTTTATACAAGTAGTTAATTCACATGGGCAAGGATTATTACCATTATAAAATTAGAAAATCAATTAAAAACTGTAGAAAGTCAACTCAATTTAATAAACGTTTTTTTAACGATTTCAATGAATAATTTGATACTTAAATTTACATTTTTAAATAAACTTGTGGTATAAACCTACTTTCAGTAATTAAGAACGGGCGTCCTCAATTTCAAAATGGTCCACCACCTTACGCAATAAAAAAAAACACATTCGTGACGAACTAGGAAAGAACTACTGTGTGCATGTACTCGAAGGCAAAATGCAATAAAATTAATTTGCATTATCTGCAGTTTTAGGGCGGAAAATGCACTGCCAAGCAAATGTCACCTTTATTTTCAATTTAAAATTTTGTATCCAAGAATAAATATGTATAGGTATACAGGCATACCCCGATTATTGCGGCATGCAATAAAAAATCAGGAAGTATGGTGATGGAGTCAAAGCAAGGTCAGATTTTCATTGTTCTATATTCAAAACGTAAACCGAGCGCGGTGGCGTAGCAATGAGAGGACTAGACTCGCAATCGGGAGGTACCGGGTTCGAATCTCAGCAGGAGCAGATGTTGCTGGGAGTTTTTCCCACTGCCTCTCGCCGAGAAACGGTAATTCCTGTACCGGCCATCTTGTTGAGGTTTTCTATGGTTTCCCTCAATAATTTGCAGATAAATATCGAGATGGTTCCTTATTCACAAGGCCATGGCCGATTACCTGTCAAACTCCTATGCTCAAAATTTGCCTATCTTATCCTAAATTCCTAAAAATTCCTTCATTCGCCCATTGCTATTAATTAAGTTGAAGTTTAAATATTGTAGAAAATAACGGGAAGTGTGATAGATGGAAAATAGTAATGGTGCGAATATAGCGTCTGTTATGACATAATGTCGAGAAACGGACGTTAAACGTATTATTATTATTATATTCAAAACGTAAAAAGTGACTTTCGGCGTATATAGTTTCATAGTAGTCTAGAATTGCCTATCGTTCTGTAAAAATGTGTTGATTTTAATCTTTCGGTTTGTACAAAAATACCTAGCTTATTAACGACAATTGGTTCAGTGGTTTTGGGAATATAGTGAGTGTTGTTGATATGGTAGTTATGGAAATCATTGATGCTTTACAGAAAATTGGTCCACATAAAATGCAACATAGACCGGACGCCGAAGAGAGGTTCGTATGCATTTTGTGTGGAACGATTTTCTGTAAAGCATTAATGATTTCCATAGCTACCATATCACTGTATATGAAATTTTGTGCATATTTTATACTTATATAAAAATGTTGTATTTTATTCATAAAATTATTTTGAAAAATAATTTTGGAACTGTTTTTTTTTAAGCAATTCAAATCTACACGGCTGAAGTAAATACTTCTTACACCAAGCAGATGGCGATGTATTACTTCTTTCTTTTAGTTTTACTCGTGCTGGATTGCAGAAAGGATTGTCAATTATCTGACTTGACAATGACCTCAGACTCTGACCACACATATTTCTCCATAAGAAAAGTAAGTATTGTAAAATTTTATATCGATTATGCTCCAAAAATAATCAATCGATTGAAACGATATTTTTTTTACACGAGGAAAGTATCTTTTAACAAGCGACATTTGCGCCCTCTCGTGTTTTTTTTTTAATTCTGGTTAAGCCAAAACCTTAGTGTCATATGTTATTCGTGCATTTTAATGAGGATAATTGTTGAATAAAATGGATAAAAAGCTATATCAAATCGGAAGTGCTGTGTTGTTGATTGTAAAGATACACCAACAAATCAATAAATAAAATTATCGACCAATTTTTCAGACAATATATTAACAAAAAATATAATTAATACATTAACGTTTCGATCCGGATTTGGATCTTCTTCAGAACGGATCTAAAAATATAAAAAATAATTAATAATTAGTTTCTATTTATTTTTAATGTAATTCGTGTAAGATTTTTTTGATATTGAAATTAAAAATAAATAGAAACTAATTATTAATTATTTTTTATATTTTTAGATCCAATCCGGATCGGATCGAAACGTTAATGTATTAATTATATTTTTTGTTAATATATTGTCTGAAAAATTGGTCGATATTTTTATTTATTGAAGAGTTCTAATCAGACGTTAATCAAAGATTTGAATGCACCAACAAAACATCCAGAATTACAATTCCACCGTTTTCCTGGATTTTCTTATGAATTAAAGAGGAAAAAAATGCACTGCAACAGTACGTCGTCAAGGGTAATTAAATTATTTTATTTTACGTCTGTAATTATTATTAAATACATGAAAAATATCATAATTGTTATTTTGTTAACAAAAATAAGATTTAAAAAATTTTGAAATAAAAAATGTTGGTATATCATTTATGTAGTTTTTTGCGTAAATATTTTTTTATAATTAGGAATAACGCTGGTTTCCATGGGTTTGTAAATTTTAAGTGAACCAGATTTAAAAAAATCAAACACGAGATGGCGCAAAGATCGCATGTCAAAGATACTTTCCTAGCGTATACCATATAATATTTAATATAGTTTTTTGTACAATTATCACTTCGAACGACATTTTTCTAATTTTGATAAAAATTTTGCATGAAGTTGAATACATTAGACTGCTTCTGCATGTACGGAAACTGTAATTATATGGCCACAGTCTAAGGTCATTGTCAAATCACATTTTTTGACATTCCTTTTTGCAACCCAGCATGATGTGTTGTAATCTATAAATCGGATCTATAATGAGAAACGTTGATTTTATTATTGGATCATGCAAAACAAACGCCCGATAACCGGGACCCCACTGTAATTTGAATGAGTACTTGAACGTTGTAAATGAGCAACAAAACGAAAAACGCAATACAAGAAACCGCAATAAACGTGGTATTCCTGTATTATAATTATGTTTTTGTTATCGCTGAAACATTAAACAATAATTTTTTGTTGAATACACATAAAATTTGCAACAATTTTATGCTGTTTTTTGTATTTCTATGTAATTTTTTAATATATTTTGTATGAAGACTTCATTCAAAATTATAATAAAATTATAAAAGCCTGCTTTACAACATTTTTATTTTTTAAAACAAACCGTTAGCGCTTATACTTTGTTTATAGAAATTAAGTTGACGCTACCCACATCATTACTATCTTTAATTAAAATTTTCCTAGTTACATTAATTTTAAAATTTTTGTTGCAAACTTTCAGGTACCTATACAAAGAAGTAGTGAGCCGAACAAAACTGAATTAAGATATTATTCGCTAAAGGACGTTCCACATATTCATTTATTTTCTATTTTTAACAAATCAAAACAACTTTAACCGACTGTAAAAATCGAAGTTGTAATCAATTCGAAACGTAAGTATGTTTTTTTTTTTTGTTTGAAAGAGGATACTCTCTGGGGAGGGGTTCCATGTAAATTTAATTAGCTTCTCGACCCTAACGATTTTTGTAATACAGTTTTATAATAAACAAAGTCAATATTTTAAATTGTTTTGAAAACCTAATAACCTTAAATTTACGTCTATAAGCTAACAAAAATATTGGAATACGGTAAGTTTTTGCTAGTCCCATATACTTGAAAAGTTCCGCAGTGTATTTCAGAAATATTTTGAAAATATTTTATTTTTCAAAAATGTAAAAAAACACAGTATGTAAACACGTAAGGTGCACATAGGGAAATTAACATTGGGAAAAAATGACTGGATCAGAATGAGCCTTGGAATCTTGTTTTTCAATTTGACAGATAATATTCTTTTGCAAAATGAATACTACCGAAGAAAATATTCAAATGTTTACAACATAATCGGACATTTTTTATTAATGGGACACCAAACATTAAATTCCCAAAAATACTTAAATATGGTGCGAGATCAAATATCTTCGCCTATTCGTGTTGAACCTAAAAACATCTGATCACTGATTTACCAACACGCATACGTCATACCAGTCAGACAATTTTTGAATGAAACAGATGGAGTTGTTTTTTTGTTTTTTTTCTGTACAAAAAAATTAAAATAATGTTTTATAAGAGCTTTTTATTATTAAAAAAGCCAAGTAAAATAAAAATAAATCAAAATAAAATAGAAATCCTCAAGATAACCACGATAATTCAATAGAAATAACAATTAATGCAGTCATGGCTAACTCTGATTCAAGTATTTTTTCCCAATGCTAATTTCCCTATGTGCACCTTACGTGTTTACATACTGTATATAAAAAATCGTTAGTTATTAAACAATATCTCAATAATAGGCAACAATAGCCGGGCGTGCAAAAATGTCGTTGTTTATATACCGTTTACATGCGACTCCTCTTTTACAAGCCCCCAGTTTTCAGGTTAGCACTAGGCAAAAACTTACGCAAATAAATCACGTAATTGTTTAATTTTGAATATATACAGTTGAATTTTTTAATTTGTGTATAGTTCCAATAATGTATATTTCTATAGATAAAAGTTTCTAAGAATAAAAAATTGTATGTATGGAACATTCTTTACACGAGTATATATTTTGTTATTATAAAAGTTCGCCGAATTTGATTACTAAATTATTTTTGTGCTTTGATCACGCGCACAAAGTAGATGTGATTTTTTAATGTTTTTATCCCGTTTGTTTTTCACATAAAAGTATAAAATCTGACAAAGTCGAAAATACAGAATTACTTCTTCTTCATTTTAAATTCCTCAAACTGTACCAAAATTTCAATTTGTTTATTTTTTTGTTTGATTTTTTCTGCCATTTAAACTTAGGACACACATGTCCTGAACTTACCAAAAAAATTTACTAGCAAGTGGTTATTATTTTAATAATAAACTTCGCAAATTCACACATTTGGTTTTGTAAATATGATATTTTTCATAAAAAAATAATAAAATATTTTACACACACTTATTAAAACTGCCACAATATTTTTTACAGAAACACCCGTAAGGGGAGCCGACACTGTAGGAGCCCTCTTCTTCTTTGACAACGGAAGTTCAAGAAGAGAATGACTAAAATCTCATCAAAACATCCAAGTAAAAGAGTCCCCCATAAAAAGATGCATTTTATTCTATTAAATAAAAAAGCTAAATGTAGGACAACATGTTCTAAAATAATATTGTTTATTATGCATATTGGATATACCCCCTCTGATTGTGTACAACATACCATAACTTACACTAATGCCACACTGTACAGGCTGTTCAAAATAACTGGTTCATTGCTCACGAAGAAATTATTTGTTTATTTAAATTTTAAAGCCACTTACTGCCAGCGTTATTTAGGAATAGTTATAAAGCCCATTGGCATAGCAAAAAAGGGGGGGGGGTCAGGGGTAACGGCCAAAAAACGTATACTCCATCTACTTTTCCAAAGTGATCTATTAACCTTAGTTACGGAGCTCATTGATCATCACAAAATCATATATTTTTGAAGTGAAAACTTCTTTAACGGCGTTGTACACTTTTTTTGTAATGGGTAAAAAATGGTAAACTCGCGTCAGATCGAAAATTCGTAAGACCTGATCGAAAATGCGTAAGACAAAATTCGTAAGACGAGAACTTTTTTGTTTTTTTGCTTAGCTATTTTAAAATAAATACAAAATGTAATCACACATTTTAATGAAGTAAGCAATTGTCTTTCAAATGCAAGAAACAGTTTTTTGATTTAATGAATATATTTTGACAAAATCAAATGTTTGTAAAAACGATTCTCACTAGTAGTGGATTTCTGAGTAACGCTAAGTATATATACGAGTTGTTGAAGCAAGTCTACCGTATTTCCTTCGGCAGTACATATTATACTAAGATTGGAACGATACAGAAAAGATTAAAGTTTTCACTTCTGCCGGCACTCCCGGAGTGCAACCCGTCTTTTTTTTAAATTTTCTATCGAATATTTTGTGCTCTTGCACACGTCAGATGCCATATTTTGATATTATCATTACAGTCATATTTTTTAAGTCGATAGTTTCCAAAATATTTTATAAACATGTCTAAGAATGTGATCAAGTAGCCCTGGTTTACGGTATCCACGTCTTTATTTGAACCACGAAGTCACAACCAGGAGAACCAGCTCGAACGTAGCAGTGGACCGATATCTGTCGCATGAACCAATATGGCGTCAGCCACTGGGTAACGCACACACGTGTGTAGTCTCTGTCAAACTTCACAGACAAAGCTGTTTAACTGAACAACTTTGGTAACTATGGAGAACACAGGTGGAAAGAACCGAAGTTTTCCCAGGTAGTGATAACAACGCCATCTTACGTGCGCCAGGAAACGGTCCATCTCGAAACACAGCAAGCATTGGAAGCCAGGTCTCCTGGTTAAAGACTTCGTGATTTGAACATTATTGAACAGCCTATAGGTGTTTCATGCAGATCAAGTACCATAATATGTATGTCTGAGAATCAATGGGTTATAGCGCGTGTAGTCCGCCACATTCTACAACAAGTTCCGTTTTCTGTGACGGCACGACGGAATGGATCGCGAGATGAACTGCTTCTTGTCTTCGGTGTTTTGTATCTTGATTCGAGATTGTTTGACTGATAATGAAGAAATGTTTTGATGATTGAATCAGTGGTTCCTCATTGTCGGTTTCATTAATCACTATTGATTTATGATGAGGCTTTGATAAAATGTTGCCAAATTAACGCAAGAGATTGAGTATCTTATGAAGTTTTTAACATAAGATTAATACGTAAACATCTCATCTCCTAGAACCCATTGCTTCATCTATACTAATACAGTACGTAAGTTTACTGTGGAACAATCCATGATATAAAAAATAAAATTAAAAATTTTAAAAAGCCACGACGAAAGTAGAAAAAGTAAATGTTATAATAGAAAAAGAATTAAATAAAATTCAAAAATCCCCCGACTACGAAAATCCGTCGGGGGCTGCCATTTGACTGCATTGAAATGAACTAAAATATTGCAATTTATATTCTTCTATTCTTAATTCAGGGCAGCGAATGGCAGCCCCGCGACGGATTTTCTTAGTCGGGGGATTTTTGAATTTTATTTAATTCTTTTTCTATTATAACATTTACTTTTTTTACTTTCGTCGTGGGTTTTTAAAATTTTTAATTTTATTTTATTTTAAACTTTTTAGAGATTTCGTAAAAGTGTGTTTTGATCGTCTTGCTGAACTAGCGTACACAGTGTAACCATATCTGATACCCTAATTGTCGAATCGCGTTATGTGCGAGAGTGCTCATAATTGTGTTGTTAATAAATATCTATGTGTATTGCTGTAAAAACCACTACTAACGAACGCTTGTTAGATCTGTTCGTGCGTAGCACGTTTGTTACGGTTTTTTGTGCAGTGCAGCGCCCCCTGGGGCGTAATCATCGTAATAATATCTATCTAAGAACCATCTCAGATGAATTACAAACCCTTTACAGAAAGCCGCATCTGAATTGATCAAACCGTTTTCCAGATAAATGGCGACATTGACCGAGTGCACAAACCCACATACAAACAAACGAACGAACACACAATCTCTCACCCTAAACGCATATACATGCCTCCGTTCCGTCGTGGGTAAAAACATCCCAGATAATCTGTATCGAAAATCCTCGGACAAGTCAACCTTATTTTTAATAACGCGTATCTTTTTTGATAGTATTCTTTTTATCTCCACCTCTTCCGGTATAAATATTCAAGATAGCTACGGAATTTTCAACAGTTTATTTAAGACAAATGAATAACTGGGCGCGGGACTACATATTTAAAATTTAACAAAATGCGACATCCTATCAAAAAAATAAGGTTTACCTGCTTACAGATTATCTCGGATTTTATCAATATATAAATTGTTCTACACTAAGGCCTAGTTTATATGAGAGGCGTTCAACGCGCGTTGGCCCAACGCGCGTTTACAATTTCTATACAATTGTATATAACTGTTTATATGATAACGCGTGTTGGCGACGCGTTGAATGCGCGTTATCATATAAACAGTTATATACAATTGTAAAGAAATTGTAAACGCGCGTTGGGCCAACGCGCGTTGAACGCTCTTCATGTGTGCTAGGCCTTAGTTACACGGTCTCGTAGAGACGTTTAACAATTTTTCCGGTAATTTTTTAGGTCCCAGACCGACCCTGATACGCACTGTATAAAAGGATATGTTGTGTATATGTTACGGTCAATGTCCGGAATCCGGGCAATGTCGACAATGCTCGAGCCACATCGGGCAATGTCCGAAATCGGACAAGGTTCAAAAATAGATTATTTATAAATATGAAACGCTGACATTTGATTGTATCTTTATCATGATAAGTTATCATTAACCCTTTATGGTAATATTATTATATATTTTTATTGCTCGTATCATATAAATAATAAATAAATTATACGTGTTTTCAATCCTCAATAATTGTAATAGAAAACTGAAAAATATATTCTTCAGTAGTTGATATCAGTGATAAAATTCTATAAAGCGTTAATGATAACTTATCATGATAAAGATACAATCAAATGTCAGCGTTTCATGTTTATAAAAAATCTATTTTTTGAACCTTGTCCGATTTCGGACTTTGCCCGATGTGGCTCGGGCATTGTCGACATTGACCGGTCAATGTCGAGATTGTCCGGGCATTGTCGACATTGCCCGGATTCCGGGCATTGACCGTAACATATATATATATATATACACGAAAAGTCAAGAATCGCTAAATCAATTTATACAATTCTTGCAGTAAGAAATAACCCATACTTTTAGGAGTAAACAAGTAGACCGATTTTAATACAGCTTATGGTATACTTGTGTATGATAAACGAACGTATGCTAATTTGATTTGATGTATAGTCACTGTTTCAGAACCACTTATTTAGTGACTATACCGTTAATATCTTTTATTGGTGACACACCTAAATACATCGTACAGCTAAGCCAGGGCTAGAGTTTTGAGAAATCAAAAGACCTGAGTTCCGACCACATAGTTATTTATGGTTTTCTCATTTCTAATTCAATTTCAGTGGGTATACCGCTCCTCATTGAGGAGGAGTTCCCAACTCAAAAGATGTGCTTATATTAGGTCTCGCTCGTTTTAAGGCAGGACTCACGCATCCAAATAAAATTATTTTTGCAAAATCAACAAATGACTAAACTATTTTCAATAAAACTTGGTACGCGTTTTATAATACTTCCATACTTAAAGGTAGAACTTTGATAATATAATTTGTAAATATTTCTGATGGATTTCGATGGAACAACGGTGTACCTCTCGAGCTACTTCCCTCACTAAAATAAAAAAATCTAAATGATGAGTTAATAATCTATTTTTTTAAGTTTGTTAAGTACAATGCAGGTAGTAAGGGCGTAAGGTAAGTGCTTATGATAAAACGATAGCATTAATATCAGTGCCGGATTAATCATTAGGCAGAGTAGGCAACTGCCTAGGGGCCTCGCATCGACTAGGGGCCCGTGCACGCACCAAGAAAAAAACTTTTCATTGAACGAAAATTTTATTTGAAAATTTGTATGAAATTTCTCAACAGCAATGTTATTTTCTTTCGTTGTTTATTGTAATTTATTGCATTTAACAAGATAAAATTTAAATGAAGGAAGGTTTTGGTTGAGGATCATAAAATAAGCTTTACCAGTGTTTCGCTAGTGGCCAACATACATGTTCATAGGCCCTGAAGATGAAAATAAATTTTTCGAAACTGGTAAAGCTTATTTTATGATCCTCAACCAAAACCTTCCTTCATCTCAATATTCTATTGGATCGACACTACTTTAACTGAAATAAAATTTAAAATAACTACGTCACGTCTCATTTCTCTTTCCTGACCCATCAAAAAACCTGGATCATCAATTATAACCTATAACCTATTCATTAAGATCATTTCAATAAAGCTAACGAGTCAGGTAAGGCGATGCTGCAGCATCTAGTCAAAGTAATCATGCTGTTACAATATCACATAAGACACTGAAGTATCAGGATGCCTGGAGCCGATCATCTGGAAGTTACTCACATCCCTTCATTAACTTGAAAAGACCTGGTTGCATTGTCTAGGGGTCCGGATAGGGCTAATCCGGCCCTGATTAATATGTATGTGATAAATAAAAACAGTGTTTCAATAGTTTTGAGTTTTATTTGTAAGAAATTGTGCTTCATTTCTTCCGTCTTCCCTTTCTCGAATTTAATATGAGTTGTCCTTCTCTAGTTCAGATCCTGGATATCTTTATTGAGATTTGAATTTTGATTTCTAAACTAGAAAAAAAAACAAATAAGCCAATCTGATATTTTCCTGAACAAAACTGAGTCAAAATCATTCAAATTGGTTAGCCCCTCGATATGTGAACGTGCAAAGTGAAAATATGAGATCATTCCGTCATATCCGTGGCTACAGTTGCGTCGAAAATCTATACTAATATTATAAAAAGGTGAAGTATGGATGTAGGAGGTTATCTCCGAAACTGCTCATCCGATTTCATACATTTGTTCATCAATATTTAGGATTGACGTTCAGGATGGACATATATTATCCCGTTAAAATTACAGCAGTTTTCGTAGAGACCGATTTTGCAACGTAAGTCGACTAAAAAAACGGTAGCAATCTAAAAACTCGGACGAAGCCGGACCGGGCCGCTAGTGACTGATAAAAACAGTTTCACAAAAGTACATCCTTGCGGTGAAAAATTGAAAAATGTTTCATAGCCATAAACTTAGAGTATTGCGTACTTTTTAAGCATTTATTCCAGCGAATCTACGGGCAAAATTTAAGTTCACGGAAGCGCCGTCCCACCGACCGCGACGTCAATAGTGTACATGCCGTATTACTATGTATAGGCAAATGCACTTATTAACATTCGAAGAATTTTTCATTCAAGAGACATAGTGTGAATCCATGTAGAAGAGATAACATTTTACACAGCCCTAAGAATTTTTTTTAATGAATGGTTAAATTATTAATTTAATAACTTTTGCAATATACAAAATTTGGGCCTGTAATATCATAATGTATTATTCATTGGGATGCTTTCTCTCTTATAAAAAAATATAGTTTAAAAAAAACTAAAAAACACGCTTTATATCGGACTAAAAAGTAAAAAATAATTGTTTTAAAATAAGCTTAAAAAGCGTGGGGCGCTTTGTTCCACATTTTCGTACATCGAGCGCCCAACGCTTTTTAAGCTTATTTTAAAACAATTATTTTTTACTTTTTAGTCCGATATAAAGCGTGTTTTTTAGTTTTTTTTAAACTATATTTTATTTTTCACTTTTTTAGTTTGAGGATCTATAAAAGAATTTATTAATCCTGGGGGTCCTAATAAGGATAATGGGAAACTGTTATCAAATTATTGCATTGTCATCGGTCCTTGATACGTATGCAAAGTTTCAAATTAATCAGACTTCGGGAAATTGGTGAAAATAAAGCGTTTACTACAGAGGATCTATAAAAGAATTTATTAATCCTGGGGGTCCTAATAAGGATAATGGGAAACTGTTATCAAATTATTGCATTGTCATCGGTCCTTGATACGTATGCAAAGTTTCAAATTAATCAGACTTCGGGAAATTGGTGAAAATTATGCTCAAAGATTCCGTTACGGACATACATACATAGTTACAACCCAAACTAATATAAAGCGTTTAATAATAAGGATAATGGGAAACTGTTATCAAATTATTGCATTGTCATCGGTCCTTGATACGTATGCAAAGTTTCAAATTAATCAGACTTCGGGAAATTGGTGAAAATAAAGCGTTTACTACAGAGGATCTATAAAAGAATTTATTAATCCTGGGGGTCCTAATAAGGATAATGGGAAACTGTTATCAAATTATTGCATTGTCATCGGTCCTTGATACGTATGCAAAGTTTCAAATTAATCAGACTTCGGGAAATTGGTGAAAATTATGCTCAAAGATTCCGTTACGGTAGTTAGTTACATACATACATACATAGTTACTTACAACCCAAGCTAATATAAAGCGTTTAAAAACAATTCTTTTCTCTCGTATGTGCCAGTTATTAATATTTTTATTTTTATTTGCAATATGTAATTGACAGATTGATCATAAATAACTGAAGAATGATCCTCAGTGACGTCATAAACATCCATAATAAATATAATATCTATAGATAGAAAACAGCATTTATAAGTAAACGTGTGTTTGAGTTCAATCAACATATTAACCATTACATGTAAAATTTCGCCTTAGTGGACAATTTTGGAAACTCTCGCGGATCCTTTCGTTGTGTTGTAGAACAAAGTTCTAAATTCAATGAGCACACTCGGAGGTCTGCATCTAAAACCGTTTCGGAGATAAAGAAGCTCAATTAATGTTGGTTCGATATTTAAACATAGCTCAATTGCCCACAAAACTGAAAGTTTTTTATTTGGAGTGTCATTTCCTGTTGGTATAACCGTATAAGCCGTATGGACACGAAAAGTGAGTTCGTAGAAATAGTCTAAAATCGACATTTTTTGCAAAGGTAAAGCCTTAGTGTTTTTTTTGGACAATTTTGGATAATGTCACGGATCGATTCAAATTCAGTAAGCTTCTAGAAAATGATACGGTGAAGCCACCAAGACCATCCGCTGCGCTGCACCATTTACCGTTTCGAAGATAGACCCGTTCGAAGTGTTTTTCAGGAAAATCTGGAATACGTGTCGGATACATTTCAAATTCGGTATACTGATAGAAAGCGACATTCTGAATTCAATGAGCACACTCATAGGTCTGTATCTATAACCGTTTCGGAGATAGAGACGTTCCAATTTTTTTCTGGATACTCTGGAATATGAGTCAGATACTTTTCAAATTCGATATACTGACAGAAAACGATATTCTAAATTCAATGTACAAACTCAGAGATCATCTATAGCCGTTTCTGAAGTAGAGCGTTTCAAATTTTTCTTCTGGAAAGTCTGGTATATGCATCAGAATATTTTTCAAATTCGGTATACTGACAGAAAACGACATTCTACCGTTTCTGCCCGATCGCCAAACGATAAATCGATATTTATTACCGAAAATACTTTAGTAAAATTAAATAACAGTAGACTGAAAAATAAATTAAAACAGGAATTGATAAAACTAGCACCATACACTTTGGATGATTTTTATATATTTAACTTCAACATTTAATTTAAGTTTTCTGACATGTTTTATACTCACAAGTTGAGTAAATTTTACTATATAATGTAAAATTAGATAAAATAAAGAGTATTATTATTATTATTATTATTAAACATATTTATTTCGAAAAATCAAACGATAATGATTGACTAGTGACTACAATACCTACTTGCTTGTTACGTTGTCAATCAGTCAGTGTTAAATATTAAGGATATGAATGTTCAAAAATCCTTTCTTAATGCTCACCTACGTCATATGGGAACTTCTGTGCGAAATTTCATGCTTCTAGATCCACCAGTTTATAGGCTGTGCGTTGTACGTCAGTCCAGTGTTAAAGTTTTAACTAAGTGGATTAACCCCCTTAGGGGGTGAATTTTCAAAAAAATTTCTTAGTGCTGCCCTACGTTATATATGGAACCCCTGTGCAAAATTTCATCCATTTATACCCACTGGTTTAGGCTGGGCGTTGTCTGTAAGCCTTTAGAGGGACTTTTTTTATTAAGAAATAAAGTGGAAAAAATTGAGATAAATGCCTAAAACGTAAATTTGAAAAATTTGCTATCCGGCACCCAGAACCAGTTAAGGGTATTTATAGCGAATAGAACAAGACAAAGCATAATTGCATAATAATTTTTTTACTCACACCACATTTTGCCGTCTTTAATGACAATGCAGTGTCTCCAAAACTTTTTTATTTTCGGTTTTATGAAGCTCGAGGATTTTTCTTTGAGCAGGCAATAATTGATAAATTTTGTCAAAAATCGTTTTAAAGACAGGTCTATTACTCACAGTATCTAGGTCTGTTTGTACAACCGTGATCTAAAGTTCCTAAATGTCTTTAGAACATTTATTATGTTTGCCGAAAGCTTGGTATATTTGCCCAATGTATACTATTTGCAGTTAGAACTTTTAAACTTAACATTTTCGTGGATATATTTTCGTTTCGTTTTACAGAATTGTCCCAAGCACTTGTCAATCGAGTGAATTTCCGGGAAGAATTACACTTGACAAGGAAATAAAAGAGGAATTAATGTTTCAGCTTTTCAAGTCTAAATATTTCAAAACAGTAAAATTACAGACACGACCTTTGATTTAGTACTGCAGTATACGCACTATTCGACATTACGCAATCTTTAAAAATGTGTCAGTCAATAATATAAACACAAAAGTATCAGGCATACAGCTTTTATACATAAACTAGCTGTTACCTGCGACTTCTCTGTGTGAAATTTATGTTTGTATAAGCTTGTTATATTTGAATGCATACTATTTGCAGTTAGAATCATTTAAGTTTAACATATATTTTCTTTTAGTTTTACTGAAATGTCCCAAGCACCTGTGAATAATCTCAAGATTGAAACGATTTTTATTCTCTATAATAAAAAAGGTGCTTTGTCAAGAGCATAGGGGCCCCATTATCCTAATGTGTCCAGGGTCTCCCCCAGGTTAAAGACGGCCCTGTCAATACGGTCCGCGACCAGAATCTATTCTGAAAATAACAACCTCAAATATGACACCCGATATCAATCAGCTTATCAAAAACAATAGACCTCAGGTGTCTGGATCCTCAAGCTCAAGATAATTTACCCTTTTTATTACCTTTATATGAAAATTGATTTAAACTAAATAAATAAAGATTTAAATTTAGTATGTGTTTAAGTTTTTAATTTAAAGTCTGGCCCGCTAAAACACCCTAAATTTTATAAATGGTCCTTTAGAAACATCAGTCTGACACCCCTGATATAGGGGACTTCTGTGCAAAATTGCATGCTTCTAGGTTTAGGCTGTGGGTTGTACATCAATCTAGTGTTTAGAGTTTTAACTTTTAATTAAGTAGATTTATAGCCCCTTAGAGGACAAATTTTTAAAAATCATTTCTTATTACTCCATATAGGGGACTTCTGTGCAAAATGCATGCTTCTAGACCCACCGGCTTAGACTGTGCGTTGTAGTCAATGTTAGAGTTTTAACTAAGTTGATTAACCCCCTTAGGGGATGAATTTTCAAAAATCCTTTTTAGTACACATCCACGTTATATAAGGAACTGATGTGCAAAATTTCATTGCTCTAGACCTACCGGTTTAGGCTCGTTGTTTGAGCCTTTAACTCTGTTTTCTTAAGAAATAAATGTAAGTTTTTATTCGAAAAACCGTAAATATCAGAAATTTGTCATCCGGATCCCAGAACTATTTAAGAGGTATTTATTGCGAATAGAACATAGACGATTATAAAATAGCTGTTATCTAATTAATTATATTTTTAAAATTAAAACCCCTTCCACAGTCAGGGCCGGACTAACTCACTTTGGCCTTTTTTAAATCTGAAAAATAGTTGAAAAAAAGTCAATTCTAATATGTCTTTTTTTGAGTGTATAAAGATAATTCTAAATTATCGAAAAAATATAAAAGGAAACATAAGAACACATTTTCTTTAGATTTTAGAATAACCATATAACAAGCCATGCATTTTTGTTTATTTGTTTATTATACACAGTTGTTCAACATAAAAGTAAACTATCTTGTTTACAAATCTTTTCAAAATATATTTTTAAAATTAAAACCCCTTCCACAGTCAGGGCCGAACTAACCCACTTTGGCCTATTTGAAATCTGAATAATAGTTGAAAAAAAGTAAATTCAAATATGTCTTTTTTTGAGTGTATAAAAAGAATTGTAAATTATCGGAAAAAATTGTTTTTAATAAGAAGAAACATAAGAGTACATTTTCTTTAAATTTTAGAATAACCATACAACAAGCAAGCCATTTTTGTTTATTATACCTACACAGTTGTCCAACAGAAAAGTAAACTATTTTGTTTAAAAATCTTTTCAAAATAGACAGTTTAACCGGGTCTTCTGAAAACCGGGCCCAAGACATTTGTCTCATTTGTCTATACAATAATCCGGCCCTGCCCAGAGTATTACAAAGCAATATAATTATTATATTACATAATTGATAATAGTTTTAAAATTTGTCTTTGACAAAATATAAACAAGCGGAAATAATAATAATTAATTTGGTACCAAAACAGTTTTTTTTTGTATTTTTGTAGACATTAAAAATTTTAAGTTACGATAAAAACATCAAAATATATCACTTCAGTGTTAAATCTATATTTCTCTGTAGTATCTGGCTGTTGCCTCTGTTGTTTCTGGCTGTTTCTCTGTTGTCTCTGACTGATATCTCTGTTGTTTTTGGCTGTTGTCTCTGACAGCCAGAGACAACAGCTTGAAACAATAGCCAGAGACAACAGAGACAACAGTCAGAGACAGCAGCCAGAGACAACAACCAGAGAAACAGAGCCAACAGCCAGAGACAACAGCCAAAGCCAACAGGCACAACAGCCAGAGACAACAGAAACAACAGCCAGAGACAGCATAGACTACAGTTAGAGACAAATGAGAATTCTCCCAAACACTTGTAAATCGAGTGAATTTCTGGGAAGAATTATACTTGACAAGGATAAAGGAGGAATTAATGTTTCAGCTTTTCAAGTCTAAATATTTCATAACAGTAAAATTATAGACACGACCTTTGTTTTAGGACTGCAGTAATACGTAGTATTCGACATTACGCAATCTTTAAAAATTCGTCAGTCAATAATATAAACACAAAAGTATCAGGCGGCCAGCAAAATATTAATTTTATACATAAACTAGTTGTTACCCGTGTCTTCGTCCGCGTGGAATTTATGTTTGTAATCTTGGTATATTTGAATGTACTATTTGCAGTCAGAACTTTTAAACTTAAAGATCTTCGAGACTGATTTCAAAATAATACCAACATTTTGAAATTTTTATCATCGAAAGATGAACAAATTACCCCCTGTATCCCACCCCCATATCTACGCCCTTGACAGAGCAACGGGTGGGTTCGTTAGATTCAGCATGTTATTTTCTATATACCTACGTAACATTAATTTGAAAAAGGTTCGAGAGGTTTTCCAATTTTGTCAAAAAAGAAAAACAAAACACTACGGCTATAGCTGATTACTTCGCCACTGTATTCATTTTTTTAAGTACGAATCAGATTTATTTATGAGATGTTAAGGAACATATTTGTTTTTTCTTTCAATTGTATAAACAACCGTAAAATGCCTCCTTCCAACGATTCTACATTAAACAAGTGTGGGTAAAAGTGTTTGATTGCGGCCCCGATATGTTAGGATTGGCTAGAAAAGACAAACAGTGTTGTGAGAAGTGAAAGAAAGTTTATTTAAAAAATAATTTGACCCCTTTCTCCCAATTATGAAGTAGCTATCAACCAATCATATTTCGAGATAACGCATTGCAAGTTGAGAATGATGCAAAATGTGTGTTAGTTAAACAGCCTTGTCAAAATATCTACCTTTAGAAGAAGTTTATTCTATGACATCAGACAACTAAAATTGATTCTGTTTTAAACAATAAACGGTCCGTTTAGAAGTCAAACTCTCTTTTGACTCTGCAAGGTGATTTTTAAACCGCGATCCACGAACAAGGAGGATCTTGTCTGGCTACTCAATGCGTGAATGCGTTGTGGATTTTTTTATACGACTGAAAAATTTTGCTCTCCATCCCCTTGGTAAAAAATGGACTGTTAGTCTTCACAGTCAGAGAAAGGCGTTTTTTTAGGATTTTAATTTTTTGAAGTGAAAACTTCTTTAGCGGCGTTGTACACTTTTTTTGTAATGGATAAAAAATGTTAAACTCGCGTCAGGACACGTGACCTGATCGAAAATTCGTAAGACGGATGGAGAGTAGAGGTATGGGTAAACTGATCGAAAATTCGTAAGACGGATAGAGAGTAGAGGTAATATTCAAGTTTTCACTTATGCCGGCACTCCCGGAGTGCAACCTTTTTTTTTAGACATTGCACGACCTGAACAGCACGATCCAAAAAAAGCCTGTTCGTGAAGGTACACATGTATTTAACGGAGTAGCGCACATTAAACCAGCACCTGCAACCTGCAGCCAGCCAGCAACCAGCGGTCGGTCGCCTGCATTTTCTGTCTAGCCGTGCTGGACCGATCTAGTGTGCTAGTGACGTGTCGTTTTTATTAATTAATTTGCATTCAAACTGTCTACCGTGCACTACGAAACCTGCACTTTACTTTGCTGGTTTATGCTGGTCTAGTGTACGACATTGTGCAGGTTTGTGGGGTGCAGGTCGTGCAGGTTTATGCTTGGCAAGTGTGCGCGGTTTTTCATCGGTTCATTTTTTTTTTTTTGTTTAAGGCCCAACAGCTACGGTTATTTCAGCCTTGTATAGGTTCATCATATTATATATATTATACGCTAAGGTTAAAGATGTTTGCCTCCCTTTTTAGAAAAAACCTCACAATTTCTCCACATAAATTATATATCATTTTACAGATAATTGCTTGCTCTACTGACATCGACAACTAAAAAATTTATTATTGCTTTTGTTTTTGTAAATTAATTAAAATACAACAACCCTGAACAACGTCTGCCATCTGACGGCTTTAATTTTGAAACAACGTCAACACTTCGATCTGTCATCTGACCTTCATATTGTAATACAACAGACACAATACTGCATATACTGCCATCTGACGGCTTTAATTTTGAAACAGCGAGCAACGCTGAACAACGTCACAGCAATGCTGCATGATACCATCTGACGGCTTAGCTCAACGCTTTTGCTACTTGCGCCTCTATATGACAATTTTAGTAAAATCTGTCATCTGTGCTTCATATTGTAATACAACAAAAAGAAGAACGTTATAAGCAGTGTGCAAAATTAGAAACGAATTGAATACCTGCAATCATATTTAAAAAATAATTTTGTAAAGTGATAATTATTATACTTATTTAGTGCGAACAATTCGCACAGGTCACTCTAGTATATATTTATTTAAATAACGAATGAAAACACAAATGACAGCTCTCGGATTAAAATCTGAGAGCTGGGGGCTCGTATTAGAGGAGTCCATATAAACATCAACGTAATTTTTACACACTCGGCTAGTGTTAAGTCCCAATTGTCATTACTATCTCGTGAATTGCAATTGTTGTCATCGATGCAGTTCCTAGATTTGAATTTCTTTCTTTTTCCAAATCTGGGCATCAACATGCAAAGGTCAAATTGCATTGTGAGATTATTAGTCGTGACAAAAGAACAATATTGACACAAATTTATTGCTGATTTCATGTCAGTGTTACATTGAAGTTTGTGCCATCGCCCTGGGCACAGGCCGCAAAGTATGTAACTCTTATTCATATAAGTACTTCACGCATCATAACTAGACAATTTTATTGCATTGTAATTGTTTACCTACATAAATGACACTCGAAAGTTTAAATATCTCATATACCTATTTTATTGTAACCCCATTTGCGAAAAAACTTTCGCTGTGCTTAGATTTTCTCCTTGAAGGCGAAGGTCAAAAATACAGGTGAGTCACAGGTAGAGAATACAATCCCGAGAATGTTTTTCAAACCCGGGATTACGGGACTTTTGGTGCGTAATCCCGGGATTAGACTATGTGGTTTCTAATTGGGCTCAAATGAAAAAAAACTTGAGTAATTTCTTAAAAAACGTTTTTAATATCGTTGCACAACACAAATCATAATAGGTATAGTAAGAAAATAAAATAGACAAAACAAAAACCAAACTTTACTTTTGCAAGAAATCAAAAAGACAACACAAAAAAGCTATTTAGAATTTTGAAAATACAATCGCAGAAATATCAAAGCATCCAATGTTTGACTTCCAAGCCTGCTTCGTAGTTTATTGCCAACATAAGCTCGATCAGATTCTGCGCTCGTTGGAGGAATAGACAATACTTATATGATTATGCTGTTTCTAAGTGATATCCACGAACTCCTCCATTTTCGAACAGGCTTATTTCACGTCTAATACTATTTGCCAACCCCGATTCATTTTGTACTTGTACTTCAGGATCTGGAGATTTCATATTCTTACATATCGTACCGCGTATTTAAGGATTGTTTTTTGTCGTTATGTAATTAATAATATTAATATAATCTAGGCAAGGTAATTATCAAGGCGCAACGGATTACGGAATGCAAACTAGATCTGTTTTTGGCAATCCCGAAAATCCCGAGATTAGCCAAGTACGATCCCGGGATTTTCGGGGCCAGAAAACGGCCGGGATCCCGGGATTGTATTCTCTAGTCACAGGTAAAGGACTAACATCAAAATATTGCCCTAAACGCCGATGACGCTAGCTGAAATCGAATTCCACTGTACTTGTCTGCCTCATTGAGCGGACATTAATTGAACAATAAACATGGCCAGCTGTTTCGCGTAATAGCTTTTCAATTAATATTTTTATTCAAATGAAACAATCTGCTATTACAAAAACTGCACACTTATCGTTACATATGGTGCGATTTTTGATGTTAACAATACTTTTATGGTGCCATAACATGATCAGAACAAATCTCATAGAATACTCGATAGATCTCTCGAACATATGTTATTATTGTTACATCATTAACTCAAGAATATCATCACGTATCGACAATTTGTTCAAATACTGTGTAAAACATTACTATATACAAATTCCTAAGTAAACGTTAGTTTTTAAATGCTGCAACCGATGCTTAGAATGCATGGAAAATTTAAGTGCTGTTTATTTTATGAATTAATTTTTAGTGACAGATCTCTTGACGAAAGTCAGCTGAAGTCGATAGGAAAACAATGAATATATTTTTAGACATTAAGCTGTAAAGTATATATTTATTTAGAAATTTGTAGTAAAAATATTACTTAATTTAATTGGTAACGTGACAGCATTGTCGTTCTCATCATAAAAATTATTCTTATGGCTTTATTAAGGAGGTTGAGCCGGTTCCATTTAGAAGAACTTACTTTTGATTGGGACTATAACGCATCAACCTCCTTAACTTCCTGCTATTGAAAATGTTCAAAAAACTAGAACGTTGTGGTTTTAGTCCGATTTTTGAAAATCAAGTTTTCATCAGACCTTCATGTTGTCCTAAGAAGTCATTCTGACTATTATGTACAACACGCAGCGCCTTCCCTACATACTCGGCTATATACTTTCTAATTAAGACATTTCACTAACTTGTCACTTATGTGCGTGATTTTAGAAATAATAAATTAGAAATTAGTTAAACAATGCTACATGACTAAATTATTAAATTATCTTTCTTATACACTGCGGTATAATACGCACCACGAATCTAAAAGGCTCGGCTTGCGCTTGTACAGTCTGTTGAAAAACTACAAACTCGCAACTCAACAAAACTAAAATAGCAATAACAACTTGACAATAGCGTACTCGACTGCAAGTGACAAAGGCAACGAGCGATCACGGCCAATCACCGACGAGCGCACGTTCCGTGCAGCTAGCTGGAAGGTGGTGGAAGTCTCAACGGCTCTAAAATGTGTCTTTGCGAAGCTTTTTGTGACTAACTTCCGAACCTTTTAGATCCGTGGCGCGTATTATACTCGTTTTGTTTGTATTTCCAAGGCCGGTTTTTACAAAACCCCCGAGCGTAGTCGGACTTACGGACAAAAATTCCGTAAGTGTTATTGATACCAAATACATGAAGAAAATTACAGAATTTTGTTTTTGGGAATCTACTTATTTTTCTTGTATAATGTTATTTTTATCATTAGATCAAAATATTTTTGTGTATTACAAAAAAATGAGTGTACAATCTCTACATGCCGTTAAATTCAAACTTATGTATCATGTGATCCGGTTACAAGTGACCCGTAACGATTCCACTTACACTACCGCGACTATTTAGAAGTTTCACTTCAAAGATTGTAACCCGGTTACATGGGACCCGAAACGATTTGACGTATAACAGGCAACGGTTTAATAACAAAACATTACTAAGGAAATTATTTCATTCGGCCCATTTTCTACTGATTACGGACCTGAGATTTATATTACAACGATTTGCAGCTGTTTAGAATGGTCTTAGTATAAATACTAAAATCGGAAAAGAAAATTAAGTAAATATATAAACATACTACTGAATTTCCCTACTGTCTATGCATGGCGGAGTTCCCACCGCCATGGTTTCCTTATATGTATACAGTGGATTTAATTTGTTTTGCTGATACAGTAGCTATGGAAATTATTAGTGCATTGCAGAAAATGTCTATGTTGCATTTTAAGTGGAACGATTTTTTGTAATGTATTAATGATGACGAAAATCATGTTTAAAATTCTGAGAATTTCATTCTAAGAGAGGGGTTGCAAAAATTTTTTTTTTTTACCTAGTAATGTGGGGTACCGTTGATTAAAGCTCTCAAGCCATCTCAATACGATCCGCGATCAGAATCTATTCTGAAAATAACTACCTCAAATATGACACCTGGCATCAATAAGCTTATCAAAAACAAGAGACCTCAGGTGTATGGATCCTCAAGCTCAAGATAAATTTACCCTTTTTATTACCTTTATATGAAAATTGATTTAAACTAAATTAATAAAGATTTTAATTTAAAATGTGTTTTAGTTTTGAAGTTAGAGTCTGGGCCGCTAACATATACTTTAATTCTTATAAACGGCCCTTTAGCAAAATCAGTCTGACACCCCTGGTTTAGAGCTCGTGAAGTATAAAACGACTATATTTTATTTGAATGCTTTTCTCATGTCATCGACAACATAAATTAAATGGACGTCAAAATGGCGGTCTCGTGCCACAACGCCTTGGCAGGTCGGATTTTTCAAAATCCGATTGAAAAAAAAAATGTGTTCTCTATTTGTCTGTCCCAATACTCTTAAAGACTTCTCTGAATTTGATACACAGGAAATTTAACGGTTGGCTCTGGAATTAAACCTTTCACGGTGACAGTCATTTGTCATCATCAATGCAAGCTCCTTATTTGTGGTAAGCGACATTTACAGCTCAATGCTTTCGGTATGAGCTCCTATTGTAATTCCATTTGCCGCATATTAAAAATAAAAGGTTAGAAACCTTATTTTCGTTACTGATGGATTTTCCACCTGTATATTTTAAGTAGAGGTGGGAATAATCGTTGGTTTTAATATTGGAAAGGTTGCTATTCGAATGATTATGATAATCGAATGATTCATTCGAAATAATTACCTTCGCACGATGTATGGTAATAAATGTAAATGAATAAACGTTTTAACTCTCGAATGAATTGGCTTTCGATTTCGATTATCAGTCTTGAGTTGAGAGAGTCACCTACATACAGTGCTTCACGGTACAGACGCAGATAAAAGACGTAAGTAATCGAATTCAATACTGTACGATGCGTTGAAAACACAATGAATTCTAGCTGTCTATGCATTCCAATGTAGGGTACATGACGCATTCGGCATTACTATAATAACGAATGAATTTAGCTCTGGTTTTCGATTATGAGACTTGAGAGAGTCACATGCATGCGGTGCTTCATAGAACAAAGGCAGATAAAAGACGTAAGTAATCATATTCAATACTGTGAAATGCAATCTGAGAGAGACAATTACAATGCAGTGTTTTAAAGAAAGAGCGTAGTATAAACTGGTGATTGTAGGTACAAAAATCAATCGAATGATGTCTCGAGACATCTTGAGATGTTTTAATAACCGAATAGTTTGGCAATTTTCACTCGAAGTATCCCGTCTTTAATTTTAAACTTGAAACGCACCGCAAACGCACACCAAAGTTTGCATTAAATTATTGTTTTACCACTATTTAATTTTTTAACACACCGTTTAAAAATAGGCAAAGTATTTAAACATTTGACAATTAAATATTTAGAAATATTTATAAGTGTAGGTCTTTGGACTTCTATGTAAATAGAACCTGACTATTTATTTACCGACTGTTCAAAAATTATTTTTAAAAGTCTGCTTTGACAAAAACCTTTTCTTCACCCGAGCGCAACCTATACTGTTACGGTACGGGTATAGGTTGAACTGTGTGAGAGATAGCGTATATAGGCGGCCTGCGAGTGTCAATCGCATCGCCGCACGCTTCAACTCACCCTATATACGCTCTCTCTCTCATACTTCAACCTATCTGTAACGTCTTACTCTTTTCTTGCAAATAAAATTCCGCAAAGTTAAAAATTCACGGCTTGGCTAGGCTCCATCTTCTGCCAATTCTTCGGTTTTGTGTTCAGACATTACAAATTTTCACGTTGCTTAATTGCTTAAAATATCTACCCAAAAATGTTTGTTAGCTCTTTTACTAGGATCGTTGTTCGAAATAAACTGTGAGTGTTTTAGAAGTCGAAGATAATTTGTATACGAAAGTATCTAAATCTATACTAACATATAAAGCTGAAGAGTTTGTTTGTTTGGTTGAACGCGCTAATCTCAGGAACTACTGGTTCGAATTGAATTTTTTTTTGTTGGATAGTCTATTTATCGAAGAAGGCTATAGTCTATATAATATCACGCTACGATCAATAGGAGCGGAGCATCAATGAAAAATGTTGCAAAATATAACTCTTTGTCCGTCCGACAAAAACTGTTGAACGGTAACTCCGATCATCATGAAATTTGGACACAACATTCATCTCGGTAAACTAAGATGAACGTGCGTACTCATGCCCCCCCTCCCCCAAATCGTTCTTTTGCACCCGGGTGATACCGAGACGGGGCAGCTAGTAAATGAAATTTTGTATCTACGATACTTTCTACGGACAGATAAAATCTAAAGCAAAGTATCAAAGATAATAATTACTGTACATTACTGTATTATTGTAAAATTTAGAGAGAAATAGGAGACATACATGGGACGACAAATTCAAAGTAGATAATATGTACAAAAGAATATCTAGATATTCCCCATCTTTACGTATAAATATCACGTACATAGAGATATAAGTACGCTAGTTCGTATGCTTGACATAAGTGAAAGTGTCCTCAGTTGAGAGAGAGAGAACGCTGCAGAAAGTCCAGAAAACCAGATACTCAAATCAGCATTGTTTTGCATCATTAGTTACCATAGAGATAAGGAACTGTTCTCTGTCCTGAATTGCAGACACTTTCACGGCTTACTCGCGTTCTCTTCTAGTCTAGTATCTACCGCATTAATTTTTGAACGTATTGTACAACCTATAAAAATTGTAAATACGATACTTCAGGCCAGTTTACATAGAGTTATAGCCATACAAACAAAAGAAGTATAACAACATTGTTAAAGTAAATAGCCTTTACAAAATACGCGCATGTTGGATTTTTTATTTGAGACTTCCGTGTATAGTCGAGAATAAATATATTAATTAATTATGAAAAGAAAACTAACAAAAAGTATTTTTTATTACTCATGCGGGAAAAGTGGTATGTTTACGCACGCTGTTACGGTTGAAAGGTAGCTATATTTTCATTTGCGTGCGGAAACTTTATTTGTCGCAAATTCAGAGTTACCATAATTACCAATACAATAACAATTTTAACTGAATTTTCAACTTTTTAATGATTTAATTTTAATTTTTATTGCTTCTAATTTTTTTTTTTAATTCGTAAGGAAATTTTAATTTCTATTTAATGTAATTCGTAATAAAAAATAGTATGTGCAGCTCGTGCGGCATTGTCGCACTAGTTGCACACTATATTATTACAACACCGGTCCAACATCACAAATGTTGGAATGGTACTAATTTAGGTCAAAATTAACTTTTCAAAATTTTACAATATTTTTGGCGTAGCAAGAGGGGGGGGGGGCAGGTGGGCCTGGCTCACCCTACAATATTAATTGTTCACGTACAAATAACAAGATAAATCTATAATAATCTACGTTTTCTTTGTCGTGAAATTTCTCCAGAAAGTCGTGTTGATCGATTTCGCGCTTCTATGAAGTTTTCAAATTATGTATAAGTAGCAGCCTGTAATGGTAGGTAGAGTTGAAAATATGACCCCTCTAGGATAAAATCGTTGCTACGCCTATGTTAGACATGCGTGCTTTATGGAATGAAATCATGAAATATTTCCGAAGAAAGTGGCAAAAGTGTCAGCGCGTGTGAAAAATTAATAACTTGACCCGTATCTTTTCTTTTATTCATGTCCAAATCGGAGATGACAGCATCTTTTGATGAGTGCCACATTAAAAAAATGTGCCGTTGCATTGGTAGAGCTCTGAACAATCTTCAGTTCAAATTAATTGAACTAAATTATATTTTACTTTTCCTGCAAAATACCTTTCGCCCCAAGGACCTATCCTGCTGTAGACCAAACTTTGTTCGGTAGATTAAAGTTAATCTGGAGTCCTGGACCAAACTGACAAAAAAAGAGGCAGACAAAATTTTTGAAAATAATTAAACAACGTTAAAATGAAATGTAAATGCATTGTTCATTGCATTAATACGCAAAAACACTTCATCGATAGCTTTGATAAGCAAATAATAGAAAAATATACAGTCGAACATAGAACCTCCTCATTTTTGTTGAAGTCGGTTAAAAATGGTACAACAATAACTAATTTTACTAATTTTATTTAGAAAGATAATTAAATTAATTCCCGAGATATGTTGCATTGATCAGAATCCTAATTATATGGGCCTAGAGCAAGGATAGTTAGCCTTTCAATTTTCAATAAAATGAATCAAACATAGATGAAAAGAATAATTTCGGTAATACATTGCACGACATGAAATTTTTCGTATTTGTTATTGAATTATTTTTTTAAAAACTCCACTTTTGCCCCATCGCGTTTCACTGCGAGACAATTCGCATACCCCTTTATCATAAAAAGCGGTGGTTTTCAATCTTCATGAAAATGTGAGTTTTAAGTTGTAGTCTCAAAGTGAAAAAAAAATATAAAGTAAAAACAAAAGAAAATATCTGCTTCAAAATTACCGAAGGCATTCTAGTCGCTCACTTAGTAATTTAGTCACCCAACTATTATTTTAATATCTCAAATGGATTATTCACGACCCAATGTTTGTAAGCCCGTTCTGGATTTTATTATTAACCAATACCTATTTGTCGCTAGTTTAGTTATTTTTTCACTTACTCTATTTCATACCGCTCAAGTTATTAAAACAGTATCTCATCAAGTTTCTTTTTATTCGACCGTTTTATAATTCCCCTTACAATAATATAACTATAGATTACTGTTGATTTGGATATGGTATAATTATTTTGTGATAAAATCAACAAGCATGCTCTTAATATAATTTTCTATGTCAAGGTGAATTATACTTTTTTTCATTTACCTACACTTATGTCACATTTAGTACTTATTGTTGTGGGACAAAAAAAGAAACCTCAACAATTAGAAACTTCTTTCGCTCTTAACATTTTAAGAAAACACTCCATACGAAGTTGTCAGACACGTTTTATTATTTATAAAAATAAGTATTCCTTACTCAATGTTTACGTATTGACAGGCCCGCCACATGACCTTGCGGGGCCTGGGGCTAAATTTGATATGGGCCTCTGTAAGGAGATTGAAATTTCAAAAAATCTGCCACTAAAAAAGAGATGCTAACGTTTACAGAGACTATTATCCATTATACAATAGCTCTACTCTGCACTGTTCTGCTGTCTGTTTTTTAACGTCAAATACAATAAAAATAAGTACACAAATAAGTAACTTAAAAATTATAAGTAGATTAGTATAATACAATCCACATACATATACATATATATATATTTTAAAATGTTTGCATGCTTCGGTTTGAGACTCCAGGTAACTAATTGCTCAATGTTCAAAACGAAGAATATGAAAAAATTAACTTTTAGGTTTCAATCTAATTTTGGGGCTCCCTCAGCCCGGGGGCCCGGGGCAATTTGCCCCGGTTGCCCCCCCCTTGTGGCGGGCCTGCGTATTGAGCTTTCCAGGGTTTGCGTCGCTGGCGCGACTCCTGTTGCCAGGCCCTAGTGATGATGCTGCTAGACAAATGCAAATGGAAAGAAACTACTCAACACGTTTAGAGAGTTAACACAATAAAAATGAAGAGATATTAAGTCTATATCTTTATTTCATTAGCACACTTGTGTTTATTGTATGTAGAAATGTATATTTAATTTATCGGTAAATTGTTTTGTATGGTTGCCGGACATAGCCACATGTTTCGGGTTTTTGTATACACTTAAAACGGGGTCGTTTTATCTACACGGGCGAACCCGGGCCGGGTCGCTAGTCTAGGTAAATATATATAAAAGGAAACCGTGACTGACTGACTGATCTATCAACGCACAGCTCAAACCACTAGACGGGCTGAAATTTGGCAAACAGATAGTTATTATGACGCAGGCATCCGCTAAGAACGGATTTTTGAAAATTCAACCCCTAAAAGAGTATAGCGGAGGTTCAAAATTTACATGGAGAAATCATATAGGATAGATGTATTAATTCGAAAATATATCGAATTACTTCTGTCAACAAATAAATAAACATGTTTTTCATGATTTTTCAAAAACAACCTCTTCAGAGGGTGAAAAGAGGTAAATAGTCTAAAAATCAATATGGGGTCATTTTCAAGGTTTGTCAGGACGTTGATCGCGATGTTGTCAATTTTGAAATTTATTAGGGAGGGTCTACGTCGAGAAAGGAGTAACTATGCCAAATAATGGGAACGCATCCGTGTTTCGTCTCAATCGCGTGTGAAGCCGCGGGCAACGGCTAGTAAGAATATAAACGTTCTTTAAAAAGCCGGAAAATATACGCACATGCATCTTATTGTTCCGATGACCTTAATAATGGTTGATTTAATATAAAAAATAGTCTGAAATGAAACATGTGAGATACCTACTACTTTCTTCTTTAAAGCCTAGATATAACCGTCAAGTTTTCATTGTTAAAACAAGTTGCGCAGTGCGGCAGCGCACTCCAATGAATACAATGGTATAAATTATCCCGTTCGACAATTTTACGATAAACAGAGCTGTCATAAAATACAAAGATGACACACTCTTGAATAATTATTGTATTCATTAACAGCAAATAATTCACGCATGCATTGTCAAGTTTATGGACATTTAAAGGTGTAATTTTGCGCGGTCAAAGCGTCATTAAATTTTATTATATTTATTTTTATATTTAACAATAGTTTTGTTCCTACCTCTCTGAAAACGGTAATATTATCGTCACGCTTATACGCAGTAGATAAAATGTGTTTCGACCGAGATAAGGACGGTTTTCGAACGGTCCTTAAAGCGTTCCAGTCGAATTTGTGATCGTTTGTGGACGGTTTTCAGATGATCATTTCGGTACATGGTCCAAACGTTTTTGACGTGATAACGTCTTATAAATTGATGAAACACCAGCTGCACGCACGCAAAAGTGTAACGTTCCGCCTGACCCTGTGCGTGCAAGCGAGAGCGCAGTAGGCTTCGGCCCAAGTTTGACAGCAACTAAAATTTAGGTTATGTATTCATCACGTCAAACTATCGTCCGTAAACCGACTTTACAGACAACCAATTTTTTTGTTCAAGAAATAAAATCCATAGTTTTATAATTTTAAATTTAATTAACAGCCTTGAATCATTTTATTTACGCCTAAACGCACTGAATTTTAATTTTTAAATTTTCTTATTTTTTTTATTAACTTCCTACTTGAAAGTTTTGAATGACGTGACGCAACATAATTGTTCAAATTTGCATATTTGAGTACTTTGAAATATATGTTATTTTTTATCATTCGTTCATATGTAAAAATATCATTTTTAAATTAACATGAGTAAAATAGGAAATTCTTCAATGCTAAATTATATAGGTATACAAATACATATTCTAATTAAAAAAAATAGTTTTTTTAATAATTATAACTATTCCAACAGGAAACAATATTTTATGACAGCAAATAATTGTTTTAAATTCAAATTATTTCTATTGTAGTTAAAAAATATTATGTGAGTACTTACTTAAGTACTTACTTTTAAAATACGAAGTTTCAAAATGATCAAAGGCATATACAGGGTCTGAATCGAGGAAGGAGGTAG
This sequence comes from Xanthostigma xanthostigma, assembly GCA_963575645.1. Lineage (NCBI taxonomy): Eukaryota > Metazoa > Arthropoda > Insecta > Raphidioptera > Raphidiidae > Xanthostigma > Xanthostigma xanthostigma. Next base: position 47,186,009 of record OY754466.1, on the reverse strand, counting down.
GGGGAATGAAGCTCGATTTCTTACAAAAGAAAACTCAAAACTATTTAAAAACTTATTTTCATAAATAAATTGACAGGACTGTTACAGATACCAAAAACAAAGACGGAACTTGGACACAAACATTACACATACCTGGCTCCCAAAATTTACAATAAACTTCCACAAGACATACGTACATTACCGAAACAGAAATTTAAGAAACAGTTGAAAAAATGGATTACACAGACAGACCGACAACAATTACTTAAATATATAACAGATTAGGATAATTAGTGCCTTGGTATCACACATAATACCTATTTACACGTACACATACACAATTCTCTCTCTCTCTCACACACACACACAAGCACACACAAACACACACACATATGATTAATTGATTAAAATAGCATTTAAATAAAAATCAGCTTGCAAGCCACGTTGGTACGAAAAAATTGTTTCCCCTCGAGACAGGTAATATGATTACCTAGTGAGGGGGAAAATATTTCAAGATTTATATTGTATTGAAAACAAAAGAAATAAAAATTTATTATTATTATTATTATTATTATTATTAATCACTAAATATATACCAACGCTACTATTTTATAATGATTCCCTACTATTTATAATGTTATACTTTATTTTTTCTTCTAATGGGGTAGCTGCCTCCCGCTGGGTATATCGTCGAAGAATTCAGTTAATATTGTGCAAATTATGTATCGATCTTTCGAAAATGAGAACAGACGCGACTCTAGTGCTTTCTCTACTGTAATGGCGCTCAGTTCACTGTTAAAGTAATCTTGAATTTTGCAATATTTCGATTGCAGCATATTGATTCCCTTGAAATACGGATGAACTGAATGGGCCGTACACTTTTGATTGATGAGAAAATCGAAGTTCGTTTCTTAAAGTTTCTGTAAATCCCCCCCCCAAAAAAAAACTCCTATGTATATTAGATATATCCCATGCATATTAGATATCGTGTCCATCGTGTTAATAATTAATAAAAAATCGCAAGATAGTAGACAAATTAGATTAATATGAACAATAATAATAAGTGTATTTAAAGATTAATTATGTATTTATGGTGATTTTCTCCCTAAGATATGATTGTCTAATAATGGGTTGCAAAACGTATTGTTAAGAAATCTAAACTTTAGAAATCATTTTATTTTATAGTCTACATTCGGCTGTAGAAGTATATCACGAGTACAAATATCTATTCTGCATTCAGCTTTAGATTATGTAATTCTCTCTTTATAAATTTATAAATATGTATACAAATGTTTCAAGGATATAATGTGGGCAGGGCCGTATTATCGTACCTATAGATAAATGAAACAAATGTCTAGGGCCCGGTTTTTAGAAGGACCCGGTTAAACTGTCTATTTTGAAAAGATTTGTAAACAAGATAGTTTACTTTTATGTTGAACAACTGTGTATAATAAAGAAATAAACAAAAATGCATGGCTTGTTATATGGTTATTCTAAAATCTAAAGAAAATGTGTTCTTATGTTTCCTTTTATATTTTTTCGATAATTTAGAATTATCTTTATACACTCAAAAAAAGACATAATAGAATTGACTTTTTTTCAACTATTTTTCAGATTTTAAAAAGGCCAAAGTGAGTTAGTCCGGCCCTGACTGTGGAAGGGGTTTTAATTTTAAAAATATAATTAATTAGATAACAGCTATTTTATAATCGTCTATGTTCTATTCGCAATAAATACCTCTTAAATAGTTCTGGGATCCGGATGACAAATTTCTGATATTTACGGTTTTTCGAATAAAAACTGTTAACATTTCTTATAAAAAAGTTAAAGGCTGACAAACAACGAACCTAAACCGGTAGGTCTAGAGCAATGAAATTTTGCACATGAGTTCATTATATAACGTGGATGTGTACTAAAAAAGGATTTTTGAAAATTCATCCCCTAAGGGGGTTAATCAACTTAGTTAAAACTCTAACATTGACTGCAACGCACAGTCTAAGCCGGTGGGTCTAGAAGCATGCATTTTGCACAGAAGTCCCCTATATGGAGTAATAAGAAAGGATTTTTGAAAATTTATCCTCTAAATGGGCTATAAATCTACTTAATTAAACGTTAAAACTCTAACATTAGATTGATGTACAACCCACAGCCTAAACCTAGAAGCATGCAATTTTGCACAGAAGTCCCCTATATCAGGGGTGTCAGACTGATTTTTCTAAAGGACCATTTATAAAATGTAGGGTGTTTTAGCGAGCCAGACTTTAAATTAAAAACTTAAACACATACTAAATTTAAATCTTTATTTATTTAGTTTAAATCAATTTTCATATAAAGGTAATAAAAAGGGTATATTATCTTGAGCTTGAGGATCCAGACACCTGAGGTCTATTGTTTTTGATAATCTGATTGATATCGGGTGTCATATTTGAGGTTGTTATTTTCAGGCAGGGCCGTCTTTAACCTGGGGGAGGCCCTGGACACATTAGGATAATGGGGCCCCTATGCTCTTGACAAAGCACCTTTTTTATTATAGAGAATAAAAATGTGTTTCAATCTTGAGATTACTCACAGGTGGTTGTGACATTTCAACAAAACTAAAAGAAAATATATGTTAAGCTTAAAAGATTCTAACTGCAAATAGTATGCATTCAAATATAACAAGCTTAAGGCCCCCATACACCTCGTTCTTTTTTGGCAGTTTTAACCGCACGGGTAAAACTGTACGGGTAAACACGAACAACGACCATATCCACACACTAGGCGTTGTTTCGTTCAGTTTTTCTGAAGTCGTGGCATCATCTGATCTGCTTTGATGGATCCTACAATGTTACAGAGTCGAACAAAACCCGTCCTTTTTAACTGTGTCGTCACACACACGGGCCGACTTGAACGACACGTTTAAAACGGACGGTTTAAATCAAGCAGCAGCAGATATTTTTGAACGCCGGTAAGAAGGACGGTTTTTGGCCACACACCGACCGTTTTACCCGTGCGGTTAAAACTGCCAAAAAAGAACGAGGTGTATGGGGGCCTTTATATTTGAATAAGGCCTAGCACACATGAAGAGCGTTCAACGCGCGTTGGCCCAACGCGCGTTGAACGCTCTTCATGTGTGCTATAGGCCTAAAAAGCGAGTTATTGGAAAATGTCGAAAATCGACTAAAAACGAGAAAATGTTCTTAGTCTTAGGTTTCTTTTAGGACAATTTTGGAAAATCTCTCGGAACCGATTCAAATTTGGTATAGTCATATAGAGTACCAGCTGCTGTTACCCCCGTGGCTTCGCCCGAGATTGAGATGAAACACAATAGCAACAACAGTACCTAGTGGCTATGCGCTGTCTGTCAGTAAGTCAGTGTTAAAGTAGATTACTGATTAGCCCTCTAAGGAGAAACATTTTCAAAAATCCTTTCTGAGTGCTCACTTATGGCATATGACTTCTGTGCAAAATTGTATGCTTCTAGGTTTAGGCTGTGCGTTGTCTGTCAGCCTTTTTAGAGGGGACTTTTTTATTAGGAAAAATTATGAAAAAAGTCAATAAAACGTAAATATCAGAAATTTGCTATCCAGCTCCCAGAAGCAGTTAGAGGTATTTATAGTGAATAGAGAATAGAAGAAGACAAAACATAGTTGCATAATAGTTTTTATACTCACACCAAAATAAATAGCGAATAAAGCAAGACGACAGACTTGTTATCTAATGAATTATATTTTTAAAATTTTAACCCTTTCCACAGTCAGGGCCGAACTCACCCACTTATACCTTTTTAAAACCTGAAAATAGTTGAGAAAAGTAAATTCAAATATTTCGTTTTTTGAGTGTATAAAGAGAATTCTAAAATATCGGGAAAAAATAGTTTTTAGTAAAAAGAAACATATGAGCACATTTTTATTTATTTGTTTATTATACACAGTTGTCCAACAGAAAAGTAAGTCCAACTGCAAAGTAAACTATCTTGTTTACAAATCTTTATGTTGGAAAACTGTGTATAATAAACAAATAAATAAAAATGTGCTCATATGTTTCTTTTTACTAAAAACTTTTTTTCCCGATATTTTAGAATTCTCTTTATACACTCAAAAAACGAAATATTTGAATTTACTTTTCTCAACTATTTTCAGGTTTCAAAAAGGTATAAGTGGGTGAGTTCGGCCCTGACTGTGGAAAGGGTTAAAATTTTAAAAATATAATTCATTAGATAACAAGTCTGTCGTCTTGCTTTATTCGCTATTTATTTTGGTGTGAGTATAAAAACTATTATGCAACTATGTTTTGTCTTCTTCTATTCTCTATTCACTATAAATACCTCTAACTGCTTCTGGGAGCTGGATAGCAAATTTCTGATATTTACGTTTTATTGACTTTTTTCATAATTTTTCCTAATAAAAAAGTAAAAAGGCTGACAGACAACGCACTGCCTAAACCGGTTGGTCTAGCGTAATGAAATTTGGTACATGAGTTTCTTATATAACGTGGATGTGTATTAAAAAACGATTTTTGAAAAATCATCCCTTACGGGGGTTTATTCACTTGGTTAAAACTCTAGCATACTGACCGTACAACGCACAGTCTAAACCGGTGGGTCTAGAAGCATGCAATTTTGTACAGAAGTCCCTTATATGGCGTAAGTGAGTACTCAGAAAGGATTTTTGAAAATGTTTCTCCTTAGAGGGCTAATCAGTAATCTACTTTAACACTGACTTACTGACAGACAGCGCATAGCCACTAGGTACTGTTGTTGCTATTGTGTTTCATCTCAATCGCGGGCGAAGCCGCGAGGATAACATCAGCTGGTACTCTATAATATGACTATACCAAATTTGAATCGGTTCCGAGAAATTTTCCAAAATTGTCCAAAAAGAAACCTTAAGACTAAGAACATTTTCTCGTTTTTAGTCGATTTTCCAATAACTCGTTTTTTATTCAAATATACCAAGCTTTCAATCATAAATTCCACGCAGACGAAGTCGCGGGTAAGAGCTAGTTTATGTATAAAATTATTTTTTTTTTCTGAAAGGCTGCGGCGCCTGATACATTTTTGTTTATATTATTGACTGACGAATTTTTATAGATTGCGTAATGTCGAATACAGCGTATACTGCAGTCCTCAAAAGGTCATGTCTGTAATTGTACAGTATTGAAATATTTAGACTTGAAAAGCTGAAACATTAATTCCTCTTTTGTTTCCTTATCAAGCTTATTATGCATGCATAATATCTTTGTAAATTATATAGATTTAACACGAAAGTAATATATTTTGATGTTATTATCAGAAAATGCAAAAGAGATAGGTAGTAAAAATATCAAAATTTATTGTTCCGTGTAACGATTTGATAAATACAAAAACTAAATATAGACCTGTCTTTAAAACGGTCTTAGACAAAATCCTGCAATTATTGCTTTCTTATTGCCTTCTTAAAAAATCCACGAGGTTCAGAAACTGAAAATAAAAAAGTTTGGAGACACTGCATTGTCATTAAAGACGGCAATTTTTGGTGTGAGTATAAAAACTATTATGCAACTATGTTTTGTCTTCTTCTATTCTCTATTCACTATAAATACCTCTAACTGCTTCTGGGAGCTGGATAGCAAATTTCTGATATTTACGTTTTATTGACTTTTTTCATAATTTTTCCTAATAAAAAAGTCCCCTCTAAAAAGGCTGACAGACAACGCACAACCTAAACCTAGAAGCATACAATTTTGCACAGAAGTCCTCTATATGCCATAAGTGAGCACTCAGAAAGGATTTTTGCAAATTTTTCTCCTTAGAGGGCTAATCAGTAATCTACTTTAACACTGACTTACTGACAGACAGCGCATAGCCACTAGGTACTGTTGTTGCTATTGTGTTTCATCTCAATCGCGGGCGAAGCCGCGAGGATAACATCAGCTGGTACTCTATAATATGACTATACCAAATTTGAATCGGTTCCGAGAAATTTTCCAAAATTGTCCAAAAAGAAACCTTAAGACTAAGAACATTTTCTCGTTTTTAGTCGATTTTCGACATTTTCCAATAACTCGCTTTTTAGGCCTATAGCACACATGAAGAGCGTTCAACGCGCGTTGGCCCAAGGCGCGTTGAACGCTCTTCATGTGTGCTAGGCCTTATTCAAATATAAAGGCCCCCATACACCTCGTTCTTTTTTGGCAGTTTTAACCGCACGGGTAAAACGGTCGGTGTGTGGCCAAAAACCGTCCTTCTTACCGGCGTTCAAAAATATCTGCTGCTGCTTGATTTAAACCGTCCGTTTTAAACGTGTCGTTCAAGTCGGCCCGTGTGTGTGACGACGCAGTTAAAAAGGACGGGTTTTGTTCGACTCTGTAACGTTGTAGGATCCATCAAAGCAGATCAGATGATGCCACGACTTCAGAAAAACTGAACGAAACAACGCCTAGTGTGTGGATATGGTCGTTGTTCGTGTTTCCCGTACAGTTTTACCCGTGCGGTTAAAACTGCCAAAAAAGAACGAGGTGTATGGGGGCCTTTATACAAACATAAATTTCACGCAGACGTAGTCGCAGGTAACAGCTAGTTTATGTATAAAAGCTGTACGCCTGATACTTTTGTGTTTATATTATTGACTGACGAATTTTTAAAGATTGCGTAATGTCGATAGTGCGTATACTGCAGTACTAAATCAAAGGCGGCGTCTGTAATTTTACTGTTTTTTTAAATATTTAGACTTGAAAAGCTGAAACATTAATTCCTCTTTTATTTCCTTGTCAAGTGTAATTCTTCCCGGAAATTCACTCGATTGACAAGTGCTTGGGACAATTCTGTAAAACAAAACGAAAATATATCCACGAAAATGTTAAGTTTAAAAGTTCTAACTGCAAATAGTATACATTGGGCAAATATACCAAGCTTTCGGCAAACAATAAATGTTCTAAAGACATTTAGGAACTTTAGATCACGGTTGTACAAACAGACCTAGATACTGTGAGTAATAGACCTGTCTTTAAAACGATTTTTGACAAAATTTATCAATTATTGCCTGCTCAAAGAAAAATCCTCGAGCTTCATGAAACCGAAAATAAAAAAGTTTTGGAGACACTGCATTGTCATTAAAGACGGCAAAATGTGGTGTGAGTAAAAAAAATATTATGCAACTATGTTTTGTCCTGTTCTATTTACTATAAATACCTCTAACTGCTTCTGGGTGCCGGATAGCAAATTTTTGATATTTACGTTTTAGTCAATTTTTTCCACTTTATTTCTTAATAGTAAAAAGTTCCTCTAAAGGCTACAAATCCCAGCCTAAACCGGTGGGTCTAAATGGATGAAATTTTGCACAGGGGTTTCATATATAACGTAGGCGAGCACTAAGAAATTTTTTTGAAAATTCACCCCTTAAGGGGGTTAATCCCCTTAGTTAAGACTTTAACACTGGACTGACGTACAACGCACAGCCTAAGCCGGTGGATCTAGAAGCATGAAATTTCGCACAGAAGTTCCCATATGACGTAGGTGAACATTAAGAAAGGATTTTTGAACATTCATATCCTTAATTTAACACTGACTGACTGACTGATAACGTAATAAGCAAGTAGGTATTGTAGTCAATAGTCAGTCATTATCGTTTGATTTTTTTGAACAATATGTTTTTCGGTAATGAATATCGGTTATCATTTGGTGATCTGACGGAAACTAGGGGCCCCCTATCGATCGCTGGGCCCTGGGCACGTGCCCAGAGTGCTCAGTGGGTGCGCTCATTGAATTTAGAAGTCGCTTTTGATCAGTATACCGAGTTTTAAATCTATATGATACGTATTCCAGACTTTCCAGAAAAGCACTTCGTACGGCTCTGCCTTCAAAAGGGTAGGTAAATGATGAAGCGTAGCGGATAAGCTTGGTGGTTTCAGCGTGTCATTTTCTATGAGCCTACCAAATTTTAATTGGTTACCAGAGCTTTTCTAAAATTCTCAAAAAAAAAAAAAAAATACGTACACAAGGCTTATGGTATGGAACAATCGATTTTTGATAAAATTAAAAAACCGTCAGTGTTTTGCCGGGATTGTCGCAACGCGTATGTCACGCAGGGGGTGTTGTAACGCTGATGAAAATGTGCTAAAACTTTACTGTTTTTAAAAATAAAGTGACATTTTGAAAGGGTTCCTTTGGCCACCGAACTACGTCACTGATTGTTAGTTTTACGGAACCCTCGGCGCGCAACTTGCACTCACATTAATCGATTTTCATTTTCCTGTTAAATTCGCGACTGTAAAATTATAACCAGTGTAAAATATAAGAACATAATCGATAAAGGAATAATGATATTGTAGTTAAAAAATACCGTTAGCTAAAAACATTAATTAGCGGCAATGTAGATGTTAAATAATTTCAATGAAACAGGTTTCCAGTAACACATTGTCAGTTGATGAAACTTACCACACGTCGAGTAATCGTAAATATTTCTTTTTGACTCAATCAACACCTGCTTATTCTTCTGTACAAAAGGAATAAAAGTGCCGAATGTAAGAACATAATACGCTGAGTAAAATGCACCATCCATAAAGCCCGGTGTTGCCCGAGCGTGTTCCCCACTAGTTAGTGTTATTTCCATTAGTAGACAACGTCAAAGTAAAATGTCAGTAGTTGAAGTCTAAGCTAAGATCCATTTGGTCGCTACTATAGTTTGTGGCTAACACTAGCTGTCAAGCCCGGCTTCGTCCGGGTAGATTTTAATCAAAAGCAACAAATCTTTCGTATAGTATAGATATTACTTTTCCTTATTCATGCTAATATCAGAAACTACTGAGCTGATTTAAAACAAATTTCAAGTTATTTAGAACGTAATGATTTTAAACATCTGAGAGTTCAGCATGTTACCGTGTTTTTGTAAGTATTTAATCATGCACTTATTACAAACAGTACCTACCTACTGTGTTACTCGGGCAGAAAGTTGGCGTTAGCGACTTGGATGACTGCTTCCCTAGCTGCGTTCTGGTTCCTCGTTCGCAATCGTCAATTTTCTACCCAGGTAATACTGTGTACTATTTAACATGCTCTTAACTTATAAGCTTGAAGCGAGCGATGCTTCATTGTTCATAAGAGGGTGTAAGACATTCTGTTCTCAAGCTATACCCAATATGTCCTGCTTTTTCTTAAGAAATTTTATGAATACTTACATATTTTGAGCTTCCATTCATAACACAGGTAAGTATTAATTACTACAAGTGAAAATAATAACTCCACCGAACAAAACATTTCGATATTTTTTATCGGCAACAATGATATAACCTTAAAATTCTAATATTTCCTTACAAGTCTTTTTAAAATCACACACCAAACTGTGCATTTTACTTGTGCGTCTTCCTTTAATATTTTGTCAATCATTTTTCCACTTTTTCTCTAACGTTTAATTCATCTTCACAACATTTTCCTACTAAATGTTTGAAGCGCTCCGCCTACAAGTACTTTTCCTGAATGGAAAATTGGGAACTCCATTTCTCCAGGACGGATCAATACATTTAGCTCTGTGAACCCAACGCGGAAATTCAGAACATCTGTTTACCTTAGTGACGTCATACTGCCACGAATATGACGTAGTTATAACAGATACTGACGTCACGCATAATGCATGTTAAAGAGGAATATAATTGAGATCTTGATATTTTTCCCCCTGCAATCAATTGAAGACAACTGAGGTCATTAGCGTTGAAACAGTTTTTGTTAGTATTCTTCTGAATCGAAATTTTATTTTTCCGAGAACCAGTAAATAACGCTAGTGGTTAGTCTTTTGATATTTTAGGACATTATAGATACAAATCAGTAAAAAAAATAAACATAGAAAACAAAATTTCAATATTCTTTACAGTCATTTATTTCATAGAATTAATTATTGTCAAGTTATTGAAAATGCACTTTTTACATATTTTATAATATATATATATTTATATATAACACATTCAACGTAAAAAATATAATGAGCATTATATTATATTTAATACAATTGTTACCTCATAAGATATGTTTTTCATTTTCGATGTGTACATTTTTTTTTCAATATAAACACAGGTAAGAGAACATAGTTTACCACTGGCTTACCATTAAGTTTGAATTTTTAATCGATTTGCGTCTGACAACACATTAATAAATCGTGGACGCTACTTAATATAAACGCTCTATTGATCACGTGGCGGTGGATCTACTCAATCAATGATATTCAGCTGCAACAACGAGAAATTCACCTGTGTTCTAAGCTTTAGCCTCCCCTTCCCATTCTCTAATCTGAAACAATTCTTATATTCATCGCGACTCCCTTAACAGGCGTTTCGTTTTTTTTTAATCTTCTGAACCGTTAAAAAAGTGGTGTTTTTTCAAAGATTTGTAAAGGAAATAGTTTGTTAGGTCTCTATCAGGGATGTTGCGGATGCGGATTTTAGAAGGCTGACATCCGCGGATGCAGATGCGGATGCGGATCTGTACAAAAAAAACTTAAGTGTGGGTAAAAAAAATAAAAAGACAGTAATCCTTATCCTTTCTATACTTAATAATAAAGTAGTGAGTAAATTACCTACTATTACTGATTATAATAAATTATTTTAGTAATTAAATTTGAATAGTGGAGCATTATCTTTAATGAAAAGAAGGATAGCCGCCTTTTCGGGCTCCAGTCTGTTTCGCAAGGGTGTGTATATTAATCCTGGGCTACTAAATAACTGTTCACTTGGAACACTTTCTTTCTTGTCGCAACCTGCTACACATCCGCATTCGCATCAGCTCCGCATCGATTTATGCGGATGCGGATGAAGATGCGGATGTCTAAATTGATGCGAATGTTCCGCATATGCGGATGCGAATATTCGCAACATCCCTGGTCTCTATTTCGATCTTTCACTTATTATAATTTCAAGACAATGGTTTTCTACCAGTTTTTGGGTGAACACTGTCTCGTAGAGCCACTGACTGCGATGTGTCGTCAGGAATAACAAAAGGTCCCTAGAGCTTTAAGGTCGTGTTCCTCAGAACAAATGAAACATCGGTAGTTACGCTACTGCTGCAAAGGAAGGATATCAACATGCACAGGGACGTATTTGCACCATGTGTTCAAGCATTTTGCCGCATCCTCCTTTACCCCCACGACACCTCCCCCCAGATCACAATCTAATCAAAACAATTTACCCACAAAATTAACTTCGTAATAAAGCAAGCAACAACTGATTTACTTTAATTCGAAATTCATACGTTTAATCTTTTTATAAATACTTATTTCAACTCTGCCGCCCTGTGTTCATGTCTAAGTCCGTGAACATGCACTTTAAAACTTGAAAGGAAAATCTCAAAATGTAAATTGGTGAAAATATCATGTAATTTGAGCCATTACGATGGGAAGGTACCTAAAAAGTATATGGTGAGGTTACACTTACGTCTACCTGTTCTACCTCATAATTGAAGAGTTAAGATTCTTACCATCTACCTTGGAATAAAAAAAAAACCCTGGTTAACAGAAATGAAATATAAAAATCCTATGCAAGTATAAGAAATAGTGTCGCCATTTTGTTCTAACTTTAATGAATATGTTCAAAGTTTGTATCTTGGAAAATTTTCTCCCACGAATTTTAGATAGTTCTGCAAGTATTGTTATTTAAATGAAAACATTTTGAACTCAAATGAGTAGATGTGTTTGTTGACAAATTTGATTAACGTATCTGACTGCAAACAACAATTGCTTCAATTTTATAGGGTGACGCAAAATCATCAAAAATTCAAAACCTAATGGTAAGTTCATCAGATAAGAAATGTGAGAATGGTTTACATATCCGATGAGTTTTCGCTGTACACTAACTATATTGTTAGAACAGAAGGGTTTTATTAAAAGTAGAATCATTTTTTAATTCTTCGAACAATGGATAAAATGTTTATTCAAATCCACATTATTCTAAAATCATATTAATAAGCAAATGATCAGAATTAATTATATAATATATACCTATTTAATATGTAGCACCAATTGTTTATATTATGTTACACATAACAATTATCATTCCGTGTCAATATAAAATAATTTTCATATAATTTCAGATTAAAACTGACTTATAAACATAAATAAAATGGCAGACGTATCGACTTACAGTCATCAATCGCAAAGATTTATGGAAATCAATTCGAGAATGTTCTGCATAGTTCAAAAAATGATTATTATGGCACTTTAAAGACAAAAAAAAAATATAGGTTGGGTTTTCCATGATGACTGTGATAGATTTGAATTTAGAAATAATACGATATCGTAGTCAAACAATTCGTAAAATTAATTTAATGTTGATTCAACAACAGCTAAAAGCTACAGGAATTTACTTTATTAGTATTTTTATATTTGAAATATGATTAAATCATATATTTAAAAGCCAGTTTTGGTACTGATTTGATAAAGAAATAATGAGATAACTAAATATGTTTTTGAAATAGATGTATTTGCAGACAAGTTTTGTTAAAAAAAAAAAGAAATGAAAGTGTGTTCCGAATTGTATAAATTTTTATTAAAATCCATATTTTCTATTAAACAAATCCCTAAAAAATGTTAATTATGGAATTTTTAACAGAAAACAAAAATAAGAAGTTTATTGAAATAATAACCTTATTTGTTTATAAAATTGGATATATTTATTACAAGTTTAGTGTAATAACTAATTTAATATCAAATCTATATTTATTTATAATTAGTGTTACGTCCTTAACATGACAAATTATTTTGTTATATTTTGATATGTACCATTCTAAATTCCAAAAAAAGGAAAATTGAATGAAACAAAAACAGAATTAATTACCTCATTAATTTAAATGTTAGAGGCAACATTTACATTAAATTGATCAAGAAAATAAATTGTAAATTTAATAATAATAAAAAAACAATAATTATATCTAAAAAACAGCACAAAAACGATGTGCATAATTTCATATTATACATCAAGGACTAAAATAATCTTTCGGCTTGGCAGCCATGGCAGTATAATTACAATAAAAAAAGTTGAATTCCAAAAGCAATTGTTAGTGAAGTTTTTAAAATACAAAAAAATAAATATACAAATTAAAAAACACTAGAATATATAAAATTTTAACATTTCAAAAATTTATAACAATACGTACAAGCAAAAAACTTTTAAAAATCTAGAATTTTGCTTTTGGACTACAACTGATAAAAACAAAAAAACAAATATAACTTAGGACTTGTCCAAGTTTTCAATGAACACAAATTGAGAAACTTAAAATTACAATTACATAAAAAATGCTAGCAATTTATTACATTGACCTCTCGTAGATTTTAATGTGACAAGCTTTTTTTTTGCACAATGCAAGTAGTATTTTTAAAAACTATTTTTTATTCTCATATGTTTATATTGCTTTCTTTAATTCACAATTTCATTATCACTGTCTCCATCGTCACTGCAATAAAAAGAAACAACAAAATAATTATATTTCATAACTTTTCCAAACATTCAAAAGAATATATTTTTTAGACTTCACTTCTCAAAATTTCAGTGGAACGCTACGTCAATCTAATAGCACAAGCATCCATATTTATGGGACAACACTAGTGATGTGCCGGATATCCGTATACGTATCCGCGGATTATCGAGGGAGAAGAAAGATCCGTATCCGTTAGTTTTTGGCGGATCTTTTACGGATCTTTTACCTTATTAATTTTCAATTCATAGATGAAATTTTATATATATATAGGTGATTAGGTAATAATGAAAACCTGTTAAATTCCATTCAGATTATTTTTTAAAATCGTATTTGGCACATTTATATTGCAAACATTTATCGCAGTGAGTACCATACTAATAGTACATAACTCAAAGGTACTAAATCAACTTTCTTTATAATGAGATATTGCACATCGATCTTTGGAAAGAGACAATTCTGTTATGAGAGTTAACTCTTAAAGAGGTCAATAACTTTTTCCCATAACAGATAGTCTCTTTCCAAAGGTCGATGTGCAATATTTACCGCCACGTACTCTAAGAAAATTAAGATCCGTATCCGCGGATCTTGAAACCAAAAATCCGTATTCAGATCCGTATCCGCGGATATACATTTTTAACGATCCGGCACATCACTAGACAACACCACTCAAATTTTATTATCGAATTTAACAGATATGATGAAAAATATCAGATTGGTGACAATTTATTTAAAACATCATTTTATTGTTGTCAATGTCTCGAATACGGTTCAGATGAAATTTATACCGATGAATATCAATTATTTATAATTCATCGTCTCCCTTGCAAATTTTTTTACACACCTATCAGACATCATATTGAATATTTATTAATTAGAAGAGGTCTGTCGGGTATGCAAAAAAAAAATTGAGCTATACGAGGGCATAGACGAAGATATACTATCATATTTGGGGCATAAATGAGAGGTTGAGCCTTAATTTAAATCCTACTAACCATAAAATATACTTTACCTTAATTATCCTAACACGGTAGTCTTGATAAAATCACAAATTATTTACATTCATTTCATTTATGTTAAAAAAAAAGTATTAACAATATTGTTTAATGTATTTAAGATTGTTTATTCGTATACAGGATAAGGCTATAATTAAATGAACTAATAAATTGTAATGGCAACATAATATGGAAGGAGTACTACTGGAAGGACGAGGATGCAGAATATATACAGGAGGAGGTTGTTGGATCTCGTCGAACTGATCTGAATCAGTGAAAACGAGGGATGAAGGAATCCAACGTGGCCTAAGCGTTGAAGTTATGTTAACGATCCAATATATGCGAGCAGAAAAAGAAATCGTAGAATTAATGTTAGTTAATTATATCTAAATAACACATATCACAAACGCATACGAATGGAGATACACAATTTGTATTTTGACCATATTCGCTACATGCACAACGTTTAGTAGCGACACAGCGCGGTAAATATTTGCATTATTTGATAAGTTACAGATATTGATTCCTTAGCAACAGTATTGTCTTTATATTTCAAACAAAACAACAAAAATCTGATGGTTACTGCCAAAAAAACAAAATTAACTGTTTCATCAAAAATCATCGATACAATATTGCAAATCCAGCCAATAGGTCATATGCATGTATTTTTTTTTATATATTTAATAGACTATTTAGTCAACCATAATACGGAAAAAATTGATAATCATTTAAAAATGTAACATTATCATAAGAAAAAAAATATTAAATTTGACATTCAAAAATAGACAGTTTAAACAATCGGCCATGTTGGCGGGCTTATGTGACGTCATGATATAGAATGCATGTCAACCTTGATGTCAAATTGTCAATGTTCTAAATGAAGTTTATTTTGTTGTTTTCTCTAAATACTGACATAATCTTACTGTGAGACGACACAGTCGTCATGGAAACTGTTGTTGATATATACTCTGACGTCACGCTGCGTTTTGAAAATTCGAAAATAGCGCGTATTTACTACATTTATTTTTTATCATTTGTATTTTTTTCAGTGATTAGATTAATAAAATAACCATTACGATATGATCAGGAACTAAAATATATTTTAAAATAAAAATTTAAACCAATTTGGAGTCTCATGCATATAACCTATTGTGCGACGGGTCCATTCCAACTTCAAAATTATTGACATTTGGCATATTATAATAAAGAAACGAATATTTCTGTTAACGCGGGTAACGGCTAGTATTAAATATATTTGCTATTCGATTGGTTGAATATGTTATCATGTCATGTGAAAATTAACTAAAGCATGTATGTCGGCTACTAAATTTCTTTTTGATAGATCCAAAGAACAAAAGAACATCTGACCACTTGTTCAAAGCCTTGCTAAGTATATAAAAAAGTCGCCAAATTTAGCCACCATGGGCGCTAATAAGCCATCACAGTCCTGCACGGAGCGAATACTGATACTGTATGTTAAAAACACAAATAACAAATGATTGTTTTACCTGGTACATGGTTTCACGTTGACTCCCGAGATAGCTTTATCACCTAAATTAAGAGCGGGATTGTTCTGCATTTCAACGGTGTGTATGCATCCACTGAATCCATATTTGTAGCGTTGGCCTGTCATTAGGCTAATATTTGGCGCGCCACCTACAAAACAATGCAAAGATAAAGATAAACGATCATTAAACAATTGAATAAACAATTGACGTTAAAAAAACACAAGTGCACATAGTTGATGCTGCCATTTTTGAACGTTTGTAAGAAAAACAGTATGTATATCCCATAGATATATATATTAATAGATAGCGGATGCCTATCCTTGAGCATTGTACGGAATGGTTCCAATTAGAAGCCATACAGAAGCCATTTTGTACGTGGAAAACGCCGTAAAAAGCGCGCGGGATTCAAAAAGATTAAATATTTTATAATATGATGTTAATGGAAAAACAATAAAACTCGCAGTAAACAGTGATATTTCGCTCCAGAACCTATTTTTATATTGAAACGTTTCAAAAATTACAAAACTGAGCATAAATATAATGTAAAAGCTTAGAACATTTTACATTGTCAATTTGGCATCAAGGTTGACAAGCATTGATGCCACTCTGACAATGTAAAATGTTCTAAGCTTTTATATTATAT
Source organism: Xanthostigma xanthostigma (assembly GCA_963575645.1). Lineage (NCBI taxonomy): Eukaryota > Metazoa > Arthropoda > Insecta > Raphidioptera > Raphidiidae > Xanthostigma > Xanthostigma xanthostigma. The sequence goes on along the minus strand of OY754466.1, from coordinate 47,169,473 downwards.
TTATGCTCAGTTTTGTAATTTTTAAAACGTTTCAGTATAAAAATAGGTTTTGGAGCGAAATATCACTGTTTACTGTGATTTTTGTCGTTTTTCTCAATAAAATCATATTATAAAATAATTAATATTTTTTAATCTCGCGCGCTTTTTACGGCGTTTTCCACGTACAAGATGGCTTATAAAAGGTACAGGAGGCGCTAGTGTACCCGCAATCTATTAAATATATATATCTATGGTATATCCATAATTACAAAGGAACTATATTAAAAAACAAGTGCAATTAATTAGGCTACCAGTTTTGAATGTGTACAAAAAACAGAATGTCTTTATTAGCTATACTTATGAAGCATTTGTTAACAAATCGAAATGGACAAACAAATGAAATAAAAAAAATAAACATGAACTGATCTAGTCGCTTATAAAAAAAAGTTATACCTAAATAAATATTTCCTCTGGTGTTCAACAAATCGGCAAGTCCTTGTGATTCTGCAAATTCCGTTCGCTGATTATCGACTTCAATGCTGCCAACTTTGCCGGAACGTTTCAGGACAATAATGTGACGTTCTCCGTTATCGACTCGGGAAGATGTAAAGTTGACAACAGCTGGTCCTGTTCCCAATTCCCAACTGTATTCCAAATAGCCGCCAACAACTGCAAATAATAATTAATAAACTCAGTTGCATATTTCAAATTCAGTGCCGCTCAAGGTCATTCGAAATTGGCAAAATTACTAATCGTGTTCTGTGATAAAACAATATCCAATATTAATCATCGATACGAATATCTAAAACGGAACGACTTCCCAGTGCTTAGTAGCGACGGCAGCTGTCATAGTGGTCAAAGCGTATATCGGAATATAAGCTTTTAGACGGAGAGCTGACTACGGAGAAAATGGGTGACTCGGTGCAGAGCTGAAAATTTGTAGAATAATAGGAGATAGTACAGGTAAGTAGGGAAAAAATTGCCAGAAGGCTAGGCGGAAGATAAAGAGCCGCCAGAAGGCGCTAATGTTGCGAAAAATCAGTGCACTTCTGGCAATTTCTATACTTATTCTGTAATTCAAAACTAGATTATAATATATTATATATATTATACATTATATAGTTATAAGGGCATACTGAAAATTCAAACATGATATAATAATTACATTCGACAAGTATTCAAAATTATTAATGACATTTTGAAAGAAATAAAATTAATTGTCATATATATTCATTAATAAAATTACGTTGTTATAACAACGTAATTATAATATATAATCTAGTTTTGAATTACAGAATAAGTATAGAAATTGCCCGAAGTGCACTGATTTTTCGCAACATTAGCGCCTTCTGGCGGCTCTTTATCTTCCGCCTAGCCTTCTGGCAATGTTTTCCCTACTTACTTATACTATCTCCTATTATTCTGCAAATTTTCAGCTCTGCACCGAGTCACCCATTTTCTCCGTAGCCAGCTCTTAGTCCATTTGTAGTTTCGGTAAAAAAATAATAAATTTTCCAATTTACCCGCAAGTGAAATATAATCCTCATGTCTTCCATCCATATCAGGCGTTTGTCCATGCCAGAATATAAGTCCATCGCTAGTATTTGTCGTTATTTCTAAAGCGATTATTTCATTTTCATTCGAGTTTATGTGAGGCAGAAGATCCGAACTCAATTCTATGTAACCATCAGCTCTGAAACTGGCTTCATTTTTTATATCGGCATCTAAAATTTAAAAAAACAAATAAATACAATTTTGCTACACCACACTACACTCATGGACAGAATGTGACAAAACGAACTTACTTAGTTCACAGTTAGTTCCGGCGAATCCTAGAGGGCAGTCGCATTTATAAGTGAACGTCGTACCCCTACATGATCCACCATTACGGCAAGGAGCATGGCTATCACAGAGATTAGCTCGTTCCTCTATTTCACAATGCAGACCACTGTAAATATAAAAGGTTACAAGGTTACTTTAGCGAAAAAACTTGAGATTTTTTTTTGAAAAAAAAACGCAAGGAACACCTTTCTAATAAAAATGCTAAGAAAATAATATTTTTTGTTTTATTTTATATTATTTTCACATAAAAAATATTGTTTTCTGATACTAATATTCGCATGAATATTGTAAATGCAAATGTCAAAAAATATGCGAAAATTCTCGAATGCAAATGCGAAAACGCTAGGAAATTATCTTTGACACGCGATCTTTGCGCCATCTCGTGTTTGATTTTTTAAAATCTGGTTCACTCAAAACTTACAAACCCATGGAAACCAGCGTTATTCTTAATTATAAAAAAATATTTACGCACAATGTCAGTAAAACACCTACATAAACGATATACATTTTTTATTTCAAAATTTTTTAAATCTTATTTTTGTTAACAAAATAACAATTATAATATTTTTCATGTATTTAATGATTGCAGACGTAAAATAAAATTTAATTACCCTTGACGACGTACTGCTGCAGTCCATTTTTTTTCCTCTCTAATTCATAAGAAAATTCAGGAAAAGGGTGGAATTGTAATTCTGGATGTTTCGTTGGTGTCTTTACAATCAACAACACAGCACTTCCGATTTGATAGCTTTTTATTACCCATTTTATTCAACAATTAATCCTTATTAAAATGCACGTATAACATATGACACTAAGGTTTTGGCTGAACCAGAATTAAAAAAAAAAACACGAGATGGTGCAAATGTCGCTTGTCAAAAGATACTTTCCTAGCGTATTATACATTATGTTTATATTTAGTTGATACATATTTAATTATTTTCCTCAAACAGTATGTATTCTAAACATTTAAAAGCTACAAAAGTGTAAAAAAATACTAGTAATAAAAGTCTACTAGCTTTAATTAAAATAAATTCCCTATTTGCAGTACTAAATTAAATAGTTGTCTTACCTGAAACCTTGTTGACAGCTGCATTTATAATCGGTTGGCGATGTCGGGTAGCAGTGTCCGTTGTTAAGACATGGATTGACAGCGCATGGGAACGATGACCTATCGGAATTCACGTCGTTTTCATGATCGTGTGAACTATGGCTGTTATTTTCAAAGACGTCATTGTATCCGCTATTTACTCGATCTCTTTCGGCATGGAAATCTGAACAATCTTGAACGTTCGCCGAATCCATTATAGAAGTTATCAGACTGAGATTCAAACCCGTAACTTCAATCTAAAAATCATATTTGACGATTAAACTATATCTCAACTGATACAGCTTGGTCTAATGATATTCTTAAATTTAGATTTGCAGCTAAAAGTACTATCAGAAAGCCAGCATTAATGAGGCTGACTGCATAAAAAATAAATATAGTTTAAAAAAAACTAAAAAACACGCTTTATATCGAACTAAAAAGTAAAGAATATTTTTTTTAAAATAAGCTTAAAACAATAATGAATAAAAATACTAGTATTATTGTGAAAAAAGCGTGGGGCGCTTTGTTCCACATTTTCGTACATCGAGCGCCCCACGCTTTTTTCACAATAATACTAGTACTTTTTATTCATTATTGTTTTAAGCTTATTTTAAAAAATTATTTTTTACTTTTTAGTTCGATATAAAGCGTGTTTTTTAGTTTTTTTTAAACTATATTTATTTTTCACTTTTTAGTTTGATATAAAGCGTGTTTTTAGTTTTTTTTAAACTATTTTTTAAACTATATACTTATGGCATGTTCAAATTTAGAGCGAATAAAGATTATTATTATTATTATTATTATTATATTTATTTTTCACTTTATTGTCAAAGATTTGCCGAAAAAAACAAATTTTTTATTTCGGCGTGGACGGGATTAGAACCCACGACCGGTGAATCCGAGAGTTGACGTCAGCAAAGACTAGCGCCTTAGACCGCTCGGTCAACGATTGCTCTTACAGTAGTGGCGTAACATACTAACAGTAATAAACCACTTGCTATAATACTTATGGCATGTTCAAATTTAGAGCGAATAAAGATTATTATTATTATTATTATTATTATATTTATTTTTCACTTTATTGTCAAAAATTTGCCGAAAAAAACAAATTTTTTATTTCGGCGTGGACGGGATTAGAACCCACGACCGGTGAATCCGAGAGTTGACGTCAACAAAGACTAGCGCCTTAGACCGCTCGGTCAACGATTGCTCTTACAGTAGTGGCGTAACATACTAACAGTAATAAACCACTTGCTATAGTTCAAACGAGATTACAAACAAACATACATACAAACTTACAAGTGAAACTAATATAAAGCGTGTAAAAAAAATTAATAACTAATAAGAGGACAATAACTGCAGATTGAAGTCAGAGAAGGGGAAGTGTTTCACTTTTTGTCTGATTCAGGCCAATTTACACCCCTAGCGCACCTAAATAAGCTACACTTCAAAAAAAATAGATTCAAAGGCTTTTAATTCGTCAAAGTTTGTCAGTGAGCTAACAAATCCCTCCATATTGACCGAGTGAGTGAAGTGACTAAGTTCCGTTGTTACTTACCCCTGAAATGCAACCTTCAAATCCGCTGTGGACACCGACGCCTTTGTTGAGAGTGATTCGTTCCTTATCATAGCCGCCTACATAGAGAGGTGTTTGTAGATTGAGAGCTTTGGAAGGCCCTGGACTCCGGCCAGACACTGCTGAGCCTCCGTTAACTATCAGCTTCCCTTCACCCATTATTCTAGCTGCCGATACAGTAATCCATTCGTTGGGCTGCAGTTCACGGTCACTTCGGATAATAGCAGGTCCTAAGCATATTCGAAATTGAAATTGTCAAAAATAAAATGCCTAGTAAATTCCGCAATGCAATACTAATTTTTTGAGCTAACCTGATCCAACATCAAATCGGAACTCCAAATGTCGATCCTTGATTGCCAAACTAGTAAAATCACCATCGCCCTCATCGTTTTCACCGCAATAAAGTAGAATTCCGTCTTTGAGATCGGCGGCATTAAATCGAACGCCCATTTTGAATTTCCTTGTAGGTTTGGGCGTGGGATAAGCAATAAATGCATCGTCTGCAAATGCCGGTTCATTTACGTTTATATCCAATTCGCAACGACTACCTGCTTTACCCATTGGACAATAGCAATCGAATCCATTTTGTTTATTTACACAACGTCCTGGACCGCAAGCTCCTGCAAAAGAAACAAAACAATCAAAACACTTGAAATCTATATTAGATTTTTTAAATAAATAAAATTGTCGACCAATTTTTCTCAGACCAAATATATTGACAAAAAATAAAATCGTGCATTCTATATTAAATAACTAATACTAATAATTTTTATATTTTTTAGATTTTTCTGAAGATGATCCAAATCCGGATCGAAACGTCATCTTGTGTTATATTGATTTGTTATTTTTATTTAGACGTGATAACGTCTTATAAATTGATGAAAACACCAGCTGCACGCACGAAAAAGTGTAACGCCATAACGTTCCGCCTGACCCTGTGTGCGTCGGCTTGTAGGCATTTCACTCTTCTCGCGTGACGTCAGAGAGTAGTGTGCGTTCAACATTTTTTTCGGCTGTTCCAGCGAAAGCTACATCTGACAGATGGTCTTTGTTTTATAAACCGTGGAAATTAAGACTTAAAATCAAGATATCTAATAAAAATGTCATAAATTATCGAATTTTTAAAGCAATTTTTCAGATAATACATCGTTATTTGTTCGTTTTTGCACGGATATTTTTTGTGTCATATATAATTATTACCGATTCATCTAAGCCAAAGTATAACTGAACGCACGATAATGGATCTGCATTTCAGAACAGCAGATAAATTATACAGTTTGTTAACAAATATATAATATATATATGTCGCCGGGATATTGTCAAATCCGTGATTTTGTAATTTCACTAGTGAAATTACAATATCACGATTGACAAAGATTCGTGATATTATAATTTCACTAAGTGAAATTATAATATCACGGGTTTGACAATATCCCGGCGACATATACATTCTTTTAAATGTCTTTTATAATTGCTTATAAATATGTATTTTGCTTTGGTTGATCAAATTATTAGTCGGTAAAAATATAGTTTGACAGCTACTAAAATTTAGGTTATGTATTATTAAATATGATTTTCGAGCGGAATACGTTATCACGTAAAACTATCGTCCGTAAACCGACTTTACAGACAACCAATTTTTTGTGTCAATATATTTGGTCTGAGAAAAATTGGTCGACAATTTTATTTATTTGAAGAGTTCTATTCAGACGTTAATCAAAGATTTCTATATTAGATTAATGTAAACTTTTATATTACTTCAAAAAAATCGCACATTGTTACTAAGGCAGAAAGTTGGCATTTGCGACGAGTCGCGTAGGATGGCGCCACCTTTGCTTTCCCGAAAACAATTTTCCAAGGGACGAAAACACTTTACTTTTGATCTGCGCATGCGCGACTTATTTTACGTCGTTGACATGCAAGTCAACTTTCTTCCTTGAAAATAGGAATGCAATGATACACAAAAACAACATTTCAACAATATAGTACCTGGGTAACAAGCTTCTCCTATACTCTCACAATTTGTGCCACTGAAACCGGCCGGACATAGACAAGAATATCCGTGTTTGGTGGCCGCTTCTTGACAAACTCCACGATTGTGACATGGATTCACGGCGCATGTCTCACAAGTCGTTATACCAACAGATTCTTGAGCTTCTCCCATTAAGTCGTAATCCAATCTTCCGATTACCAAGCGGCTTATACAACCTAAGAAAGTAAGAAGCAAACATTACATTCATCGTCAAATTTCTATAAATCTTCCACAATAATAAAATCTCTTTACAATTAGTAGAAGAAATTCTTTGTAGTAAAGTATCAAAATAAAGCAAAACTGATTTTTACAACTGTATTTATTATATTGACATTTCGACAATATTATAAATTCTGGTACAATTTGACACTCCGAAAATGACAAAAAAAAAATAGTCGAAGCGAATACAAAAAATGCTATTTTTACAATCAGTATTGCTTTAGTTTAAATAAGGATTTTTTTTACTAATCGTAATATAATCAGCGATCACAAATTTCTCACATCTGAGAACCAAAATATCACGTTAAGTTTTTTTATTTATTTTTCTAAGCTAATCTCAGGAATTGATCCGATATGAAAACGAAATGAACAATCACTCGCCGACGTATCCAAGAAAATGTTTCCCATTGTAGTCGGAACTTGGGAGACCGAAATACAGACATTCTTTGATTCTTTTACCACCAGATACTTGGTCTATGTTGCAGTGTGGAGCAACTTACATTCCGCGATTTGCCCTGCGTGAATCTTTATAAAGACATTTCTGAATGAAGAGTAACTTTGGTCAGAAAAAGGGTTCTCGATTAGTTGGTCTGTTAATACTCACCAACGAATCCGGTTTTGGGTCCGGCTTCGGGCGAAACATCATCATAATTTGGAACTCCACCAATATACAATGGTTGCATTAAATCGAGACCTTGATGTTTGCCAGCCGATTGTCCTTGATACGGTCCATGGCCGTCGACGTACATAAAACCTTCTCTGCGAGATCTAGTTACTTTAATTGTGTGCCATTCGCTCATAGTTAACGGCCGATCACCCTGTATAACAGCTGTTCCGGATCCACAATTGAAACGGAATATCGGATAGCCGTTGTTCAGTGACAAAGACACAAAATCTTGATTGGTCTTCGATTGATCGTTGTATAATATTAAACCTAACAAAACAAATTTCAGTCACAACACAGAATTAAATAAATAAAGGAAGTAATAGATCTATTATTATTATCGACGTACCGTCTGGACTTTCTGGTTTGAAAGATATTTCAATACTGAATTTAAGGTAAGCATCTGGTATCGGCGGCAGGGTTATATAACTTAATGGCGCCTGCGCAAAGTACGGCACTATTCCTGTTACTACTAAAATCATCGGAACGTCCATTTTGGTTTCGCCATTAGAAGCAGTACATATGTACGTTCCGGCATCGTTTGCAGTTACTTCCGGAATCGTTAAGTGTGACTGGAAAAAGGAAAGTCCAATAAATAAAGAATTATAAACTATAAATGACATATATTGTCGTCAGAAACAAACACTGTGCAAATAAAATAATCTGCGCATCATTGCAGGTTCTACCAGCGACATTTTTATATAATTTAAAATATTAGAATTTATTTACAATGAAAATGGGTAAAAAAACGATAGATAAATACTTACTTCATACTGGCTAACAGCCTTTGGCAAAATTCCATTTTGTTTGGTCCATTTATACGAAATCGGAGGTTCCAGATCCGTCAAGCAATCCATAGCTACTGTCGAGCCGTACGGTGCAGTTTTTACTTCCGGTTGCAAAGGCGTATCGTTTTGACCGCCATTGTTAAGGTCTATATATACAAAATTATTAAATAGTTGTTTATTACTCTCAACTACAATCTCTGTTCATGAACATATTTTTTATTTGACTGTTTATTGTTGGATTTCAACTTTTAATCTAGATTGAAGAACGCTATTTGTTCACAACTAAATTAGGAAATTTCTCGTTTTATTATTTTTACTTTTTATCTCAGTTCTAAAAACTACAAAATGGCGAAAGCATTTTTGTTATATCTTTAAGAATAGCAAAATTATGCTACTTCAATGTTTAAGTTTGATAAATTTCCGCACTATGCCGTTCTCAGTGCAGATGAAGCCATGCGGCACAAGTGTCGTATTTGATAGTAACTAATAATATAGCAAGTCATGAAGGCAAAATAGAGTATTAACAGTCGAATAGATGAGAAAATTAATGTAATGTCAATTAGGAAGTTTGTCATATCTAAATCTAAATTAACTCGCTAAGTTATCAATAAAAATAAATATAGTTTAAAAAAAAACTAAAAAACACGCTTTATATCGAACTAAAAAGTAAAAAATATTTTTTTTAAAATAAGCTTAAAACAATAATGAACAAAAAATACTAGTATTATTGTGAAAAAAGCGTGGGGCGCTTTGTTCCACATTTTCGTACATCGAGCGCCTCACACTTTTTTCACAATAATACTAGTATTTTTTATTCATTATTGTTTTAACTTTTAAGCTTATTTTAAAAAAAATATTTTTACTTTTTAGTTCGATATAAAGCGTGTTTTTTATTTTTTTTAAAACTATATTTATTTTCCACTTTTTAGTTCGATTTATTGTCAAAAACTTGCCGAAAAAAAAAACAATTTTTTTTTCGGCGTGGACGGGATTAGAACCCACGACCCGTGATTCCGAGAGTTGACGTCAGCGAAGACCCATGCTTTAGACCGCACGGCTAAACACTGTAGTTACAGTGCTGGCATATTATATTACTGTAATAAACCACTTGCTGTAGTCCAAAGGAAGGTTACAAACAAACATACATACTTACATACATACATACATACAAACTTACAAGTGAAGTTAATATAAAGCGTGTAAAAAAAGCACCAAATTAACAAAAATGCAAGGTACCTTCTATTATAAGGTCATAGTCTTCGCCGTAAGTTCCTGTGCTGTCAGTGGCTTCGCATTTGTATCGGCCGGCGTTTTCGGGCCTCACTGAATTTATTCTCAGAAGCGGTCCGCGCGCTTGGCAATTGTCTGCTAGCCTATTGTTCGGTTTGCTCCACTCGTAAGTCGATCCCGATCTGGCGCCGGAACAACGCAAGTCAACTGTCTCGCCTAGTCGGACGACTGGCAAAGACGGATCAATCCTCAACGGAGGAAGAACGGATACAGTCGGCGAAGGTCTTGGACCTATTTTCAATCATAATTATTAGCGTCTAATAAGGAAAATATAACCTTTGATTAATATAAAAATATATTACCCTGTAATTGCCAGTGCTCCTGTCGGCGGGAACACAAACAATTGACGGGATATTTTTTCATAATCAAAGATATAACTTTTGATGTATTTTGAAGCTAGATAAAACATTTAATTTTTCAATAACAAATACTTTTTTAGTTTTTGGCTCAAATTTTTTAAACAATATTAAATAATATTTTAAAATCACTGTAGAGATTATGTATTTTCTAATAGCTTTCAATTAATTAAATAAAAAAAAAATGTTATAAATATTTCAAAACAATATCTAGCCAAATTCTTTGTAGTTTATTTACACACGGGCAGATAATCAACAGTGACGTAGTACAGCTTCCACAATTTATTCAAAGTTCATAGGTTAGATGAAATAAAAATTCTATAAAACTAAAAAAAAAAAATGAATTCAAATAACAGAATAGTCCATTAAACTCACTTTGTTATTTCGCCAAGATTCTAAATTCAAAATATCTTTTTATGAGATATAAGCGGAAAACTCAACTTTTGTAAGCTTACAAGTTTAAAAGAAAATAAAATTTTTTTTATTACGATCAATGATTCATTGTAGTACGCCACTGATAATTACGAAAACACACATAAATGTATACAATTTTATAGTAATCTTTATTACCAACACAAATATACCGCTGTTAAGTAACCTTACGTCGCTCCTTGACCAGTAATATGCAATGACGTTACGGCGACGTTCCGAACTTTCGACGTCTGTACATTTCAAGTACAACTTCTTCTAACAGAGACGCGACACTCGTAGATATCACTAACAAGTCGCTCATATTTGGATATAGTCGCGGTAGCGTCGAAGTCGCGTATTACTGGCGACTAAACCGATTTTATGATGTATATATATACATATTGATCTATCGAGTGATGATATTTTACAAATGAACAGAAATATATTATTTAAAATAATATTATACACTCCCTTCCTCTAATGTCTATCACCATTAAAATCCAGAATTTGGCCACAATACCCTTCGTCTTGATTTAACGATAAGATTAAAATTTGAAACTACATCGTTATGACTAATTTTTTAATCGATATTGCTAAAAACGGAATGATTTATGTATAACAAAAATCTAAACCAGTTTCCGGAATACTGTTTAGTAACTAAAAAAATAACATTAAAATTAGATTATGACACAACATATTATAAATATTCATAATATTAAAAAAATACACTTATAAGCTTTCACAAAAACGAAATTCAACCAAAAGTACAAATCTGTTAGTTTCATTCAATCGTATTATGGTGGAGAAACTGGTATAAATTGAGAAATGGTGGAAGGGCGGGTATTTATATGGTGGAGGAGCAGGTGTACATTGTAAAAATATAATACGAGCGTTATACAATTTGAACTATTCGCGACAATAATTAATAATCGTTTCTAAACTTATTATTTTACCTTTAAAGTAAAACAAATCAATAATGTCAAAACAAAACGTTATTTTTGGTATAAATAATTATTTAATTTAAATATCATTAATTAACTATTTGCAATCGTTCGTTTAAAGCGAAACAAAGGAGAGAAAACAAAACTTGTATACTTATTTTGTTTTTTTGTTGATAAACATGTAACTACGAAGATATCATCTTTGTATTTTGAAATTACTAACAGATATACCTTTGGTTGAAAAACAAAACAAAACAAATGCGTCTATTGAACAGATGACAATCACAGGACGGCACAAACACTGAAAAGATTAAACAAAAACAAGTGCAATGTTTGGAATGAAGAATAAGCTCAGTTGCAGTACATATAATAATTATGTAGATGGCGGCTGAGTTGCCTCAGTTTGTAAATAAACAGACCCGTCGCATGGTGTCTTTGAAAGCGCCTCCTCTGTTCTCGACAAGGCGTTGGTAGACGTCTACAGCCTCTATGGTCACAAGCGAGCACTGTGCAGCGATCGAAGTACGCTGTGGTTTACAAACACGACATGCAAAATCACTTGTCATTACATTTGTTTTTACTACTACTGTGCTACTACTATAACTTTAATAAAAAAAACCGTCAAAACTATTTTTGATACGAAAACTTGTAAAAACATGTACAAAGCGAATCTTCTAGTACTTTTGAAATCGATGAATTAAATAATGGTTCATGGTGTGGTTTTTTGCAAGGCTACCGATTGCCGTAGTTATCTAGAACTGACGGTACACTCAATCAAAATTCAATTAATCGTACAAAAAATAGATAATCTCCGTTGAATCCAAACATACAGTATGTAAACACGTCAGGTGCACATAGGGAAATTAGCATTGGGAAAAAATACTTGGATCAGAGTTAGCCATGACTGCATTAATTGTTATTTCTATTGAATTATTGTGGTAATCTTGAGGATTTCTATTTTATTTTGATTAATTTTTATTTTACTTGGCTTTTTTAATAATAAAAAGCTCTTATAAATAATTATTTTAATTTTTTTGTACAAAAACAAAACAAAAAAACAACTCCATCTGTTTGGAAACATTTCATTCAAAAATTGTCTGACTGGTATGACGTATGCGCGTTGGTAAATCAGTGACCCAAATGTCTTTAGGTTCAACAGAGATATTTGATCTCGCACCATATTTAAGTATTTTTGTGAATTTAATGTTCCATTAATAAAAAAAGTCCGATTATGCTGTAATCATTTGAATATTTTCTTCGGTAGTATACACATTCATTTTGCAAAAGACTATTATCTGTCAAATTGAAAAACAAAATTTCAAGGCTCACTCTGATCCAGTAATTTTTTCCCAATGTTAATTTCCCTATGTGCACCTTACGTGTTTACATACTGTATATAGAAACAATGTTTTCAGCATTTTTAAAGTTATTCTTATTAATTAATTATTAGTGAAAATTCTATAAAATCAATTTTGAAAGTAAAAATTGAACGATATAAATTAAATTATAAGCACAATTTTCAACTTTTCAATATTTATCAAATAAAATTTACAAGCTGTATATTTTTCAAAAATATTTGGCACTCGCTTTGCACATATTTACGTAATATAAAAAAAAATAAGTTTTAAAAAATTGTACGAATCATGCATCAAAATAAAAAACAAAAGTTATTTAAAAAAAAAATGACTACCAAAATATACGGACTAATGTATAAAAAAAAATCAAAACATTAGCAGTTCATAAAATTAAATTCTGACAATAATTAACGATACAAAAATAAATTAATTAGGGGGTTCGACAAACAAAAATGAAATTAGAATTCAAATGATATTAAAGAACATGAAAGCTTAAAACGCAATGTATGAAGTTTTTTTAAATGAGTGACATAAAAAAACAAAACAAATGTAGTTCGATAACTACACAAAATTAGTTCTAACAATCAAATTTTGAATTACTTATCTGTATGTATAAAACTACTATGATATGATCTAATGTCTTTTAGTCCATTAAAATCTTCTTATAACAATTCCTTACTGAAATAAAATGGCAAATGTCTTAGAGTTCGGTCATTGATTAAAGTATTCTAAAATACATAAGCACGATACTAGTCAAGGTTTCCCGCGCAATTCACTTCTGAAAACTACATATTCTGTATTCAAAGGTTAAACAATATAGCTTAAAATCATTGTCAACAAAAGGCCAATGCTACGCCAAGGTACATAAAAGTTAGGTATGATTTACCGACGGATTTTTTCTGCGCAGGTACCAGCGTCAGCCATTTTGAAAATATAAATGTATTTGTATTAGCGTGTAAATATTTGTTAATGTGTTTCATAACCTACAAAAAAAGAAAACTGACAATTAAAGCTTAAATTTTTTATAAGATGGTTGTATGTAGAGTTATTAACTGCAGTAAAAATAAAAGTAGCACTAAATATGGAAAACAATTTAAATATTTTAGATTCCCTAAAAATGAAAATATACTTGAAAAATGGTTGAAAGTTTGTGTAAAGTCAATTGATATCCAAAAAGGTAAGCAATATAAATTATTATTTACAATTTGAAACTCTATTTTGAATAGACAAATTTTTTAAGTATTTTATAGATTTTGTCCAAAGTTACATACTTAAAATCTTATATTTAATGTTAAAAAAACAATGTAGTTATATTTAATGTTAATTAAAAAACTATATCTACATCATAAGGTTCAATAAAACACTATAGAAAATAATATCAATATAGAAGCATTCATTTTAATTTCATTAAAATAGTCGACTTTTTAATTTTTTTGATAATAATTTCGAATCGTTCAAATAATGCGGCTCAACGCTGATTGGTGCATTATAACCAACATGGCTGATTCTGGTCCGCATTTTTATTGGTTCTTTCTGACTTTATGCGCAACGCCATACCTAACTTTTATGTACCTTGTGCTACGCCATCTTTTGACGTCCATAAAAAATAACCTCATTTTGGTTGCCTTGGTCATGAATCTTCCTATAGAATAACTTTAATCAATGGTTTGGTGAGTTTTACTCAGTAATTACATTAACTTTTTATCGCAATAGAAAAACTTCTAAATCTTTATAACAGAAGCAAACTATTACAAACGCAAGAAAATTTGTAAGCAATGTTATTACATACGGTCTACGATAAGATCAATGAAATCTCTCGCTGATCCGGCTTCACAAATGTAACGTCCCGCGTTGTTGTGTTGTACGTTACTTATTCTGAGTACTTCTCCGTACGCCCGTGCATTCTGAGGCAGCGGTTCGCCATGTTTGCTCCATCTGATGTCGGGCTGCGGTCCGGCGGTATTGGACTCGCAGCGAAGTTCGACGTCCGAACCGGGCGGGGTGGCTTGGTTACGATTTATCGCAACAATGGACGGCGAAACAAATGGTTCTATACGGAAGCAAGATAGATTATTAGAAATAGAAATTTATTGCCTCTGTACACAAGTAAAACTTGTATAGATATGTCACAAATACAAAAAATATACAATACACCTTAAAAGCTATTTAAAAACTGTTAAAACTTCAAATCAGTGGTTAAAAAATCGTTTATATTGTACTAGCGGTCCCGCCCGGTTTCACCCGGGTGCAAAAGAATGAATGGGGAAGGAAGGGACATGAGTACACACATTCATCTTAGTTTACCGAGATGAATGTTGTGCCCAAATTTCATGATGATTGGAGTTACCGTTCAAAAGTTTTTGTCGATAAAGAGCAGTATTTAAACTTTTTTTAACTAATAACTTTTTTTTAATGAATTAAATAAAATTAAAATAAATTTAAATGTAAGCCTTAGAAGAAAGCAATGTAAAAAATAAAAAAAAATAAAAAATAAAAATATATCGACCCAACGTGGGGCTTGAACCCACGACCCTGATATTGACAGTCGCATGCGCTACCGATTGATCTACCTGTGGTTGTGTTCTTTCATCACTAATATGAGTATATCTAGTTAGTGCATTTCACATGAATAGAAGCTTATTTTTGAGATACTTTTTGCAACATTTTTCATTAAAGCTCCGCTCCTAATAGTCGTAGCGTAATATTATATAGTCTATAGTCTTCCTCGGTAAATGGGCTATCCAACAAAAAAAAATTTATTCAATTTGAACCAGTAGTTCCTGAGATTAGCGCGTTCAAACAAACAAACAAACTCTTCAGCTTTATATATTAGTATAGATAGATAATGCTGTCGTCATAAGAAGTTTTTTAACTCTATTATAAAACTGAGTCTCATTTAGTTTTGTAATTTCAATAGGAAATTTGTTATATAGCTGTATCCACATATAAGATGATATTTTTTGGGTTCTAGTAAGATTAACTTTTTCATATTTTATCATGTGAGCGTTTCTAGTCTCATAACTATGCACCTGAGATGCACACTTTAATTTTATTTTATTACTATGAACCCACATTACAGCATTCAGTACATATATACTCGGAAGGGTTAAAATTTTAAGGTCTATAAAAATTTGTTTCACGGATTGTCTATTACTAGCACCAATTATGTTACGCACAAATTTTTTTTGCCACTTAAGGAGGTTGAGCCGTTTTACGATGATAATGAAAAAAATCTGAAATGAAGTTTTTTTAATAGTTTTTTTTTTTTGACAAAATTTTCTGTAAAAAATCCAAAATCATTAGGGGATTTATAAAGTTAAAATAAAAAAAAACTTTTACATGTAGTCTTATGGAAAATATGTCAAGCTAGCATGCAAACTGTTCATTTTATTTTTATGCAAATAACCAAATAATGTCAGCACTTCCGAAAACTAACTATGTAAAGCATCGATTACTTACGCATATTTTAATATTTTTTCCAATTTAATTAGGAGACTTTTAATCAATAAAAAAAATTATTAAACCTTAGCACTTTTCGATTATGGACTTTTATCCTTGACAGATTAACCAATTTTAACTGAATTTTCAACTTTTTATTGATTTAATTTTAATTTTTATTATTTCTAATTTCTTTTTTTAATTATTTACTGCAAAAAATATGTAAAATACAGATATTTACATAAATTTATTTTTTTTAACCTAACTTTGTACAAAAAATTCAAAAGTTAGTCCATTAAGTATAAAGTACTGAAATAATTAATTAATATTAAAAAAATTATTTATTTATGCCTTTATGACAATAATTTATTGGTATCATCGACTTATAAACTATAAAAGTTCCCATATAGAATTCGACTTACTTTTGATTGGGACTGTAACGGATCAATCTCCTTAAATACCTCAACTGCTGATTATTATTCGGATAGATACGAAACGTGTCAGTTTGAAGGTTGAGTGAAAATACAACAGATGGCGACACATATTACATATTTATTAGAAACACTTACCGTTCACAATGACTTCAGCTACTGCATCAGCTTCGCCGGAGGGACTCGTGGCTCGACACATGTACTTTCCGGCATCGGATATTTCAATTCCTCGGAAGACTAGTTCACCACCTTGTGCATGTACGGATCGCGGCAGCGGTCTTCCAACCGCCGTCCAGCTAATATCTATTGGAGCGTCTCCAGTTACGGTGCACTGTATGTAAGCATTTTCACCTGGTCTTACCACTTGCCTCGGTGGGTTTAATTGAATTCTCGGCGGTGCTATAAAAGAAATTAGTTATGTTTACTAACATATTTTACTAGTGGCTTCGCTCGCGTTGATGTCATGTTTTTTGGCTACTGTCTAGTCCTAGCCTATCCTATTCCCGACTTATAACAAACACTATAGTGAACGCCCGATCAACATCGGTAACACAGTTTTTGAGTTAACCCGGAACCAACAAATGTACAGAAATTATGAAAATGATTAATTCAGTCTGGATATTTTATAAATTATACATTTAAGTAGTCCGAGCACCAAGGCAATTTTAAATAAAAGGGTTGATTTTTTTTATATGAAGTTGGACTAAGTCTAAATCAATTCTGAAAATTTTAGGGGGGATTGCCCGATTATTTAAATAAATAAATGACTTCAAAAGTAGGCATATTTAACATTGGCTTTATGGTGAAACGGTAGATGGATGATATGTTTTCATTGATTTCTCCAAAACTAGTCGGTGGAAATTAAAAAAAAACTATTTAAATTAAAGTTAAAACCTTAATAAATTATTGAAAACAAAAAAAAAACCCGTTGTGCTCGACTAATTAAAAAGATATTTAATTAAAAAAATTAAATATCTTTTTAATTAGTCGGGCACAATGTTTTTTTTTTGTTTTCAATAATTTATTAAGGTTTTAACTTTAATTTAAATAGTTTTTTTTTTTAATTTCCACCGACTAGTTTTGGAGAAATCAATGAAAACATATCATCCATTTACCGAAATATAAAAAAATCAAGCCTTTTATTTAAAGTTGCCTTGGTGCTCGTACTACCTTAAGTAGAAATTTCATTAAAAATGTACACTTACGGACAAAGTTACTTTTTGATTTATTTATATTGTAATAAGTTCGCAAAAATCTTGTGTATGTCAAAATTCTCTGTCATACCAGAAGTCGAGTATTTGTCATTTCTTTTTAATAAAATTTCAGACACGCATGCGTTCCTATCGTGACTGGATTTGTATTGTTGTTCATTTAAACTAAGAAATTATTGCCTGTTTCACCATAATATAAAAAAAAATCTCCGCAATTCCATTACGATACGAGCTAGTTCGAAAATATATTCAAATTGAGATTATGTATCAGCCCAGCATGCTTTGTTGTGAGGCGAAAAAATTACAATACACTGATTTTTATGAAGTACCGCACACGGCAAGGAAGCGCGGCAAAAATAATAGTCATAAGAATCTAAATATAATTTCATCACATTACTCAAATGCATTATTTTTTTATTTTGGAGACGGCTCTAGCGGGACATAGTTACTAAACGTACCTACTTCTAAAGCAAAACATTATTAAGGGGGCAATGTAAACAACGATTCATAGAAAGTAGCCGACAACTTTTTTTAGACGAGTTGAGCGTTTTTGATTCCAATCAAATAATTTACACATTCTTATTTAAACGACAGTTTCACGAAGTATGTAACTAGGAGACTTGCTGTGTTTCGAGATCATAGCTATATATATTAATAGATAGCGGATGCCTATCCTT
Source organism: Xanthostigma xanthostigma (assembly GCA_963575645.1). Lineage (NCBI taxonomy): Eukaryota > Metazoa > Arthropoda > Insecta > Raphidioptera > Raphidiidae > Xanthostigma > Xanthostigma xanthostigma. Next base: position 47,151,176 of record OY754466.1, on the reverse strand, counting down.
GAGCATTGTGCGGAATGGTTCCAATTAGAAGCCATTTTGTACGTGGAAAACGTCGTAAAAAGCGCGCGGGATTCAAAAAGATTAAATATTCTATAATATGATGTTAATGGAAAAACAATAAAACTCGCAGTAAACAGTGATATTTCGCTCCAAAACCTACTATTTTTATATTGAAACGTTTCAAAAATTACAAAACTGAGCATAAATATAATATAAAAGCTCAGAACATTTTACATTGTCAGAGTGGCATCAATGCTTGTCAACCTTGATGCCAAATTGACAATGTAAAATGTTCTAAGCTTTTACATTATATTTATGCTCAATTTTGTAATTTTTGAAACGTTTCAGTATAAAAATAGGTTTTGGAGCGAAATATCACTGTTTATTGTGAGTTTTGTCGTTTTTCTCAATAAAATCATATTATAAAATAATTAATATTTTTGAATCTCGCGCGCTTTTTACGGTGTTTTCCACGTACAAGATGGCTTCTAAAAGGTACAGGAGGCGCTAGTGTATCCGCAATCTATTAAATATAATATATATATCTATGTTCGAGGTAGACCGTTTTCAGGCGCACACGATATGGCGTTGTTATCACTATCTGCGACAACTTCGGTTCTTTCCGTCTGTTTTCGCCAAAGTTGTTTAACTTCACAGACACTAAACACATGTAAGCCATGAACATGTGTACGTTACCTAGTAGCTGACGCCATATAGGTTCATGCGACAGATATTGGTCCACCGCTATACTCGAGCTGGGTGTCCTAGTTACAGAGTTCGTGGACAGTTTAATGGAAGATTTATCATCAGCATCCCTATGTTCTTACAGCTGCCAGTATCAGCCCTGTACTAAAATTACGGGCGAGGTTAGGGCACAGCTGTATAATGTGTTCCAGGTCTTACATACTCTGGCTGACAATTAACGTCAATGTGCCGACAGTTGAGTGAATCTTCTGGTACAGGGTACCCCCCCCCCGACTTCCAAAATACTAAAAAAATTCTCTGACATATCGAAATTTAATCCCCTTAATAACGTTTTGTGTGCTTTTACAGAATGAAGTTCCTTACCTCTGGCAAAAACCATATCATTCGCTGTTTACAAAAGCAGCAAAAATAAAACATGAAAAGGAATAATAGGCACACAGCTGACATAATTATTAGAATATACTACATAAACATAAAATACATTATGCTGATTATTTTTTAAATGAATTATTATTTTAAATTACCAATTCTTATTTATCAATCATTTGATTCATATATTATTAACATTAGCTCTGTTCCAACATTTCTGCGAACGGTAACAGAAGCGTCAAAGTCATGCGCAGTAGCTAAAATGTGTTCCAAAACCGATACAGTTTCGTTTCAGTTACTGCGCATGACTGTGACGCTTCTGTTACCGTTCAAAGAGAGGTTGGAACAGAACTATTAATTAAAAGTCAGTATTAAATTGTTTTATTGTACTTCATTGCGTCACACTTCTTTATTTATGCTACGTGATAAAATTAGGCATTGCGCGATGTCAATAAAATTAACTACCTCAAAAAGATGTAATAATTATTGAAAGCGCTACTCCATAAAGCATATTATATGGATACCAGCTTTAATACCCTATTCACTATTGTAACAAAAATAACCACAAGTATAAAACTATCGTCTATCGATATAAAAACTTCGTTCGCGTCAGCAATGCAGCGTAGTTCGGAGCAAAAATAGATTGATGGATCGACTTCCCGATTGCATAAAAAAGACTAAGTCATTGGTTCAATTCTAAGCTAACGTTATATTATGTATAAACATTTTCAATGTATAAAAAAAATGATCTTGAAAAAATTGATTTTGGTGAATAAATAATTGTTTTTTAATTGAGTATGAATGAATGAATTTTTTGTACAACTGTCAATCTGTCCTATAAGATTTTTGAAATTAATTTTGACAAAATGGTGACCAAAAAAAGGTGCTTCAATGAGGCAGATAGACTAGGGCATCCCAAAAACTATACCTTCAGAAATATATTAGTGACTGGGCTATAAATTTCATATTAACATTGTTTCTACTAACTATAAATTGTTTTGTAGTTGTACTTATTTTCAATTTATTAAAAAAAGTAAAATTGTTTCGATTAATTGTCATTTATTTCAGAGTTGTAGTTATTTTTTTATTTAGTTACATAAAAACCGATGTAAACTTTTAGTAAATTGTTTTAATGAAAATATAGCAGACAATAACTACATATACGTATAAATCTACGAAAGCAGTTGCACCAACATACAAAAAACAGTTCCCGATCGCATGGACGTAGTACTGAGACATGGTTATTACAGCATCTATCACAAAGATGATGATACAGGATGATTTATTACGCACAACATTCATAACAATACCTTTGAAAGCACACGGATCATCACCCTCTGTTTGCATTTCAAACAGAATATTATTTATATGTGTTACACAAACTCTTACAGTATTATTCGATAAGTCATACAGCAGCGATACATTTTGCCTGTTTTATTAAAACATTTATCAGCTTAAATTCGGAAGCAATTGAGCTACGGACGCAATAAATCTTTATTAAATATTAGATTTTTCGTATAATTACGTTTTGACAGATTAGTATCACCTCAACGACAAATTCGAAAACAAAATCTAAACCTCGTACACAATCAATACAAACGCTTCGCATAGGGCGGCCATATTGAATATTTTGAAATGGGCTCCGTCTCCAGGTAAAATCCCGATAGAAATGGCCACGACTTAGTTGTAAAATTTTGAAATGTTCCAAACATTTACGATCTCCAAAAATGGGTAAAGAAAATGAGATATTCGAGAAAACTTCAGTAAAGTTAGCGCTCTTAAAAAAACAGGCAAAATGGTTTATGGCTTTGTGGGCTTTAGTTCTAACATAAAGTATCACATACTCTAAGTAACTAAAAACAAGTGTCTGCTCAAAATTAACACGATAAATCAAAAAGAGAGAATAAAACGGAAAAGTAACATACTTACCAATAACCAATAATTTTGCTTTGACTGTGAATGCGACACTTCCAGTCGGAAGTATTCCGACACAGTTGTATTCACCTGCATCGGAAGGCTGTACATTATTTATTCGTAAGACTCCGTAACGTACTTCCGAATTACTTGGAAGGGGTTGTCTGTCTGTTCGCTTCCAATCCAAATGAATGTCAGTATTTTCTATAACAAACAATTATTAATTTATATTTTATAAGTAAATTAAACGATTCATCAAATGCAATTATATGTTACAAAATTTGATGTTTCAGAAACCCGTCAGATACTTTAAAATGACATTTAAGGGAAATAGAAATAGAGTCATACTAAACGGACAGCATAAGCAGAATTAAAATGACATGAACAGCCGGCTCTAAGCTCTTTTGCGAATGTCAAATTTGATTCGACTGCTTCTAGTCTACGAACACCTTTTTCTTTAAATAACGAATGTTATTATAAAAAATACGTAGGTACACTATTATTATAATAATTGGACAAAACAATAAAAAATTACGTCAATGTAAGCAATCGGATAAAGTAACCGGAGTCATTCAGTCATTATAAGCAGGTTGAATCACGTTAGCTTATATTAAAACTGATACGACATAATATAAAACTTAATTGCTTGTTAAATCTTACCAACAACACGGCATCTCATTTGTGCCATTCCACCGATCGGAACTCTGAACTCTTCTTCCGATGATGGTCCTGGACGATAAGGGGGATGTGTTGGATAGCCCGGATTAAGGTTGTTATCATCATCTCCTTTACCTGGATCTTCGCCTGAATGTCAGAAAAATGTGTTACTTTTATAGACATAAACTAGTGTTGCCAGATATTTGAATGACATACTGAAAACGATTGGACATTCTCGAGAGTACAAAATATTCTTCAAAGCTGTAATTTTCTATTTTCTAGTATTCAAATTAAAACAGGAGGAGTTTACACAAAACGCAAAGAATTACGTACGATTTTCAAATAGATATCAATAATTCTTTCACTTCTTAAACCCTTCGCTCTCAAAAAATAAATATCAGACATTTGGCATAACTAATATTTATATATATTCAAACAATTAAAATGAAAATATCTTCAAAAAACATTTGTTTTTTTTTTAATACTTACTCGACAAATCCAGTGTAATTCGCAAGCATAAAAAATATTTAATAAAATTAAATTAAAAACTTAAAATAATATATAAGCACTAAGCAGTATATTATTACATTATGTACGATGAAAAATAAATAAGCAATAGTAGCTTGATAAGTCAAGCAAAATGGTGTATCTATATATATAAATGAAATTGAACAGAAAAACATAAAAAAAATAACTTTACTGTCTTTTCTATCGATTAATTACATTAACTACAACATGGAGTTTATTTAAATCATTCGTCATGAAATTCGCTTCTGAAAACAAAATTAAAAAATTTTAAATGAACTTTTCATTACCTGTTATGTCACCCCTGGTGGGACCATTGTCAACCACGAGTCGTACACTCTCGTCTTTAGCTCCAGCGGAATTCTTGGCAACGCATCGGTAAACGCCTTCATCGCTCTTGGCCACTCTTGTAATTTCATGTACTGCGATTTGAGGTGATTCAAAAGTAACCGAATCACCAACTCTTCTACACAATTCAAACCATTAAATTATTAATTTGAAAATGTTTGGCCGAAATTAGCAATTGGGTTTGATAATGATTGATTTTTTTCACTTAAGTATTTTTTTCAATAATCATTACCAGTTCCCAGATAACCCAGGAACTGTGGGTTTGACATAACGGAACCATTTTGACGTCATATCCGATGATATCTTTTGTTTAATTTTATTTCAAGTTCAATAGCAGAGACGAAGAACTCCTTAAAAAAAAACCTAGATATTGGAACCAGATTTGGTTCCGGAAGACATTTTACAAGAAAAATGGATACTGAATCTAAATCAAGCCTTCATCTCTAATATTTATATAATACTAGCGGTCCCGTCCGGTTTCACCCGGGTGTAAAAGAACGAATGTGGTAGGGAGGAACATTCATCTTAGTTTACCGAAATGAATGTTGTGCCCAAATTTCATGATGATCGGAGTTACCGTTCAAAAGTTTTTGTCGATAAAAAGCAGTATTTATACTACTTAATAATTTTTTTTTATTAATGAAATGAAATTAAAATAAAGTTTAATGTAAGCCTTAGAAGAAAGCAATGTAGAAAAAAAAAAAAAAAATAAAAATGTATTAGCCCAACGTAGGGCTCGAACCCACGACCCTGATTTTGACAGTCGTGTGCTCTACCGATTGAGCTAGGCGGCGTCGTATTCTGACAACGCTAATATGAGTATATTTAGTTAGTGCATTTCACCTGAATAGAAGCTTATTTTTGAGATACATTTTGCAACATTTTTCATTAATGCTCCGCTCCTAATGGTCGTAGCCTGATTTTATATAGCCTATAACCTTCCTCGATAAATGGGCTATCCAACAAAAAAAATTTTTTCAATTTGAACCAGTAGTTCCTGAGATTAGCGCGTTCAAACAAACAAACAAACAAACTCTTCAGCTTTATATATTAGTATAGATTATCATTGAGTAATTAGTAAACATCAGTTGAACTTACGTTGAAGCATAGTCGCTTTGTTTTGACCAAATAACAGTTGGCTGTGGTTCTCCAGTAGCTCTGCACTCTAACCGCACCCGTTCACCTTCCTGTACTGTCACAACACCGCTGTTCGGTGAAATGGTAATACTCGGCAATGATTGAATTGTCAATGTAGCCGTCGCCGAAGTTTCCCCGGCGTCATTTCTGGCTGTGCAGACGTACTGTCCGGCTTCTTCCAATGTTATTTGGTTAAATCTAACGAAAACAAATGAAGAAATTAAACACAAATAAACAAAACAAGCGCACGAATTTTTTAACGGGAATTATAATCTTAACAGGTACTTCTATACAGTATGTAAACACGTAAGGTGCACATAGGGAAATTAACATTGGGAAAAAATGACTGGATCAGAGTGAGTCTTGAAATCTTGTTTTTCAATTTGACAGACAATATTCTTTTGCAAAATGAATGTGTATACTACCGAAGAAAATATTCAAATGATTACAACATAATCGGACTTTTTTTAATTAATGGGACATTAAATTCCCAAAAATACTTAAATATGGTGCGAGATCATATATCTCCGCCTATTCGTGTTGAACCTGATTTCACTGATTTACCAACGCGCATACGTCATACCAGTCAGACAATTTTTGAATGAAATGTTTCCAAACAGATGGAGTTGTTTTTTTGTTTTATTTTTGAACAAAAAAATTAAAATAGTGATTTATAAGAGCTTTTTATTATTAAAAAAGCCAAGTAAAATAAAAATAAATCAAAATAAAATAGAAATCCTCAAGATTACCACGATAACTCAATAGAAATAACAATTAATGCAGTCATGGCTAACTCTGATCCAAGTATTTTTTCCCAATGCTAATTTCCCTATGTACAGTGTACACCTTACGTGTTTACATACTGTATAATAGGCTACTGGACTCTTATTTTTAAATTGTCTTAAATTAATGTTCATATTGTTGTATTAATCCACAGGAATATTTAATTCGTTTATATGTAACTGTTTTACAAACAGAAATATCTAATTTATGTTATGATAGATCACGCCTTTTTTGAAGAAGTTATATGAATTAAATTGAAACTTACCTTAAAACGCCTCCTGGTAATTCTTCAGTTCGTGAAGTGAGATATTTGTTGTCTGGCCTTGTCCATTTTAGAGTAGGGGAAGGAATTCCTGCAGTTATGCGACATTGCAGAAGGGTACTAGATCCAATAGTAACGGTTTGTCTTGCATCAGGGAAGAGCTCTATTGTTGGAGATTCACGACCTAAATAATAATAATAATAATAATAATTTATTACTTCCATGAAAATACAGTTATTTATAAACAAACAAAATACACATAAATGAAAGTATATAGGTTCCTTCCAAGGAAAACCTGTGCTGAAGGAACCATTAAGAAAAAAAGAGATGTGGACATTTTAATCAAAGCTTAACTGGACACAAAACAATTGAATAGAAAAAAAAAATGTAATATCAAAAGAAAAACTAAAGCACATTATATACCTTTTACTGACAAATACAAAATAAATTTTCGACATTTGCTTGGTTCAAGAGCCAAGTTTTGAGTAAGGAACTAAATATATTTTTATTGTTACAATTTTGAATATGAACAGGTAATATATTAAACAAAAAGGGAGCAGTAAATAAAAAATATCTTCTAAAGAATGATTTATAAGGTCTAATTTTCTCTATTAGTAAGAATCAATATATATCATAAGTAATAATTCTTGCGGTATCTTTGAACTAGTTGTATCAAATTAGAATTTAGATGCGCTCAGCATTATTAGCGTCATATTGCATTAAGATTTAACATTTGGCGCTATGACATCTGATGGCAGAAAATGAAAGCATATGAAAATGCGTTTGTCACTCCTCCATACCAATAATAAACAGAGTAGCTCGGTTAACTCATGTCGGTAAATGCTCTACAATTTATGCACGCAACTTAGATACAAATAACAAAACTCACGTTCGACTTCAATCACCGATGATGCTTGCGATGTTCCGGCTTCATTTTCTACAAGACACACGTAGACACCTCTATGTCGAACTTGCGCATTTTGGATGCGCAAAGTTTGGCCTAATATTTGCACATCTGGTCCAAATTCTTCACCGACTTTAGTCCATTTAACAGGCGCTGAAGGTTCACCGGTCACAGTACAATGCAATTCTACAGTATTGCCTTGAGAAACAGTTTGACGTTCTGGTTCCACATGGGCTACTGGAGGTCCACTAAAAACAAGAATAATTGCAATATAAAATTTATCACAAATCGTACCAAAAACAAAATAAACGATTATTCCTGTAATGAATAGCTAAGAAATCATTCAGCTTGAAGAAGTAATTCAGCTACAAGGCATTTCTCATTTGGCAACTGCAAGGAGACTCAATCATACTTTCGCGTGCGTTTGTTTCGCATTCGCGCGCCTGCGATGGAAATTACAACCCCATCAGAATTTATGGTATGGTGTCACGCAAACCTGCGACCAAGTTTCTGACAATCGCGAGTTTACGATATATTAGTTGCGTATTTAAACGAGTATTTAAGCCGTTGGTTTCCGCAACTCATGATACAAAAAGTAGCATATGCGTCCGGCATTAGAATGAGGTGATTATGATGCACATTTACTTAAGAAGACGTTGACTCAAAGAGATTACTTGTTTTTAAAAGACAAATGATTCTAAATCTGTAGGAAATCATTTAAATACTAGTGTGACCTGTGCGAATTATTCGCACTAAATAAGTATAATAATTATCACTTTACAAAATTATTTTTTAAATATGATTGCAGGTATTCAATTCGTTTCTAATTTTGCACACTGCTTATAACGTTCTTCTTTTTGTTGTATTACAATATGAAGCTCAGATGACAGATCAAAGAAATATTTTACTAAAATTGTCATATAGAGGCGCAAGTAGCAAAAGCGTTGAGCTAAGCCAGATGGCATCATGCAGCATTGCTGTGACGTTGTTCAGCGTTGCTCGCTGTTTCAAAATTAAAACCGTCAGACGGCAGTATGCAGTATTATGTCTGTTGTATTACAATATGAAGGTCAGATGACAGATCGAAATGTTGACGTTGTTTCAAAATTAAAGCCGTCAGATGGCAGACGTTGTTCAGCGTTGCTGTATTTTAATTAGTTTACAAAAACAAAAGCAATAATAAATTTTTTAGTTGTCGATGTCAGTAAAGCAAGCAATTATCTGTAAAATGATATATAATTTATGTGGAGAAATTGTGAGGTTTTTTCTAAAAAGGGAGGCAAACATCTTTAACCTTAGCGTATTAATATATATGATACTTACACATTAGTATATATTGAAACCCGAGCTTGGCTAGTTCCAGATGTTCCAGCTCCATTTGTGGCTGTGCAAATATAAGAACCGGAATCTTCTGGTTTCGGATTATAAATAGTCAAAACGCCGTTTCTTTGCGACGATTCAGCTGGTAATGAACCGGCAGCCTTTGACCAATGTATCCTTGTTTCACCATTGGGCGCCAAACACGTCAGAGTAAATCTATCACCGGTGGCACCAGTATATTCGGGTGGATTTATCGATGGAATAATATTTGGTAACGGAGGCAATGTTGTCGATGGAAGAATGTATATTGTCGTTGATACTGTGTCTTCACCGACTGTATTAAGAGCGGTGCAACGATATTCTCCTTCGTCTGATTTCGAAGCGTAAGGAATGCTGAACAAGCCGTTCACGAATGAATGCTGAAACAGATATTAAAATGAAATGCAAACAAGAATAAAATAAAATCGCTGAGTTATTCCGCCATACAATGACATAGCAGACACTTCCCATTCGGGTATATCAGTGGGCACTACAGCCAGCCAATCACAGGACTTGATGCATGTGATGTCATTTCCGTGGCAGTATAATTAGGCTTTTGAAAAAAAATAATTATCGATTTTTTTATTGTATTTTAAAACTTTATTATAAATAATATTGATAATCGATGCGAAAAACTTTCAAAAAACTTTTTTTTAAATTAATTATAAGCAATTTAAAATTGATAAAATATTAAAAAAAATCACGTGACTGCAAACGCACTAAAATTGTTTTTGACAGTTGTGACGTCATAATGGTAAAATGTATATACGCAGTATACTATCAGTGGCTTCTACATGTGTATTGACTAAAACATTATGACGTCACATTATGTTCGGGAAATGTCGGCGCGTTCTCGGAACTGGGTACAAAAATTTATTTTTAATTTGATATAACTTTTGAATTATAACGAAAATAAAAAAAAGAAAAATAGTTTTGTTGTAAAACTTATATACGATCTTTCCATTTATGACAAAAAAAAATTTCATTCAAAAGCCCAATTCTATGTTTAAAAAAATGTGAAATCAGCTCATTGTTTCGCACAACACAGTGGCTTCGTCAGATAAAGATTAAGATCCAAAGTAGATTAAAAATTTTTAATTGAACTCTTACCTGCGGGTTAAGTCTACCGCCAATACGAGTCCATCGAAGATGTGGGGCTGGGTTTCCTGTAGATTGACATGTTAACTGAATCTGTTGTCCCTCTTCGACTTCCAAATATCTCGGGGAGATACTAACTCTCGGTGCGCTTGGTGGAGAGCCTTGAAAATTAAACCGATCGATTAATAGAAAATTAACGATTAACAAATGTTTAACGGAAACAGAGGCGATTGATAAATTTACCTGGAGCGTTGATAACACTATCGGGAAAAACTGTATGCATGCAAAAGAAAATATAAAAATCTATAGTCAATGAACACGATACAATTTTAAAATTAAACATCTTTGTATGCCTTTCGACTCTGTGGTTTTCTTATGTTTATTATTATTATTCTTATAAAGAAGACGTGTCTGTCGGCAATACAGAACTCTTCAGAAACAGCTACGTATTTGTTGGTCAAATTCTCGCACTCTTCAGACTTCAGAGTGCTCGAACTTGGTTCAGAAAAGGTCAAACAGTACGAAGTATTCAACAATTTGACCAGCAAACACGCAACTGTTGTGTTCAAAGAGTTCTGTATTTTCAACACACGCTTTATCAGTTCAGAACTTGACAACAAACACAACTAGAATGTAGGCATACATATTTTTGTTTTATATAATAGCATAATACAAACCGAAAAGTCGATGTTACAATGTGAAGTGCAGATTAGCACGACTTTACTGTACATGGGGTTAATTATGATTTTCATAAGCCGTAATTTTATGGTTACAAGTAATAAAAATAGGAATACATACCTCCTACTGTCAAAGTAGCTCTATCTTCAATGATATTAACGCCATCAGAAGCACGGCAAATGTAAGTTCCCGAATCGGATACCGTTACGTCTGCGATAACTAACAAACCTCTACGATCATCGGTGGCACGATCTCGAGGTAACTCACCGCCCAATTTGGTCCATTCCACCGGAATAGGACCCTTTAAAAAAACAATTAAATAAGAACAAAATAGGCAGTAATAATTCACAGTTTGTCTACCAATTCAAATTTAAATGAAACAAATGACAAAAGTAACGGAACACTTACAGCGCTTATAATGGATCTACCGGTGCACCTAAATCGAACTGTTGTTCCGGCATCTACAATCTGTATGACGGGTTCAGTAATTGACACTGTAATTGTAGGAGACGGCCCTGGGCCTGGTGTCGGTCCTGGAGTCGGTGGCGGCGTGGGGAATTCTGAAAAAAGAAAATTAAGAATTGAAAAATTGTACGACATCAGAAGCAATACGAAATTTTGTAAACAAAAAGGAAATTCTCAAAAAAAAATTAGAAAACGTTTTAAAAATCAGTTGTTGACTGATTATTGAATAAGTTATCAATATTAGAAATCAACAGGGCTATTCTTTAAAAAAACTGTATTTTTTTAACGGAAAAACGTAGCTGCTTATTGTTCCAATTGTTTCAAAGCTTCTACTGAACATTCTTAGTTAAATAGAATAATAAAGTATATACAAAGAATAAAATATAGTAGACCTATTTTGTATTTTTTTCTTTTTACCACCAACAGCTACGGTTATTGAGCATAGGTACTACCCAATTAATATTTTTAATTTATTATTTAAATAAACAATAAATTGAAAATTCAATTGATAGTTTTAAAAGTTCTCACATTAAAACCTGGGGGCTTGTAATAGAGGGATCATCTATGAATCAATGTATGAACTATTTTTTTTCTCATCACTTCTGTATGTACATAAAAAAACTAACCCAAATTGTTAGTTACAACAATTTCATATTATGTTTCTTGCAAGAAATGCACTACACAAAATCAGCTCCGTTTTGCACATTAATTTGTGACAGTCAAGTTGAACAATAGCCGGCCTTTTTTTGGGAAAATTTCCGATTGTACTAAGTTACAATTTTTTAAAACGTTTTGTTAATTTTATCAAAATATACACAATAGTACCTAACAGTAGATATATCAAAATTAATTCTGAAAAACATTTCTAAATTATTAGTAGGGTATTTATGTTCCTATTTAGAAACTAAAAAAAAATATTGTACAATTATTGTTTTATTCAAAGAGTGTTAGTTTCTCCTAGTTTATATTATACACTGTCCACATCTAAGTTTCTTAGGTACATTTAAAAAAAATGTAACTTAGAATGTAACCCGGTTACATATGTAACTTGTAATGACTTCGCTTACTCTCCCCATGAAAGTATAAAGTAGTTTCTCTTAAGAAAAATAAAACAATTTATACAGTGACGAAATAAAATTCATACGACAACAATTTTACAAAATTTTATCATTTAGATAAAAATCACGAAACTTAAATGCGGAATCAAAAAATATACTGAACGAAAAAGATGCAAGCAAAGATTTTTCTTAAATATTTCAATTAATTATTTAACATTTGTGAATTAAATTAAAAAAAAAAAAAAACAAACCTAAATCACTATTATTGTACTACCTACTCCGTTCAGTATAAATCCAATCAGAATCAGAAATGTAATATTACAACAATACGCGAATATTTGTAAATTTTGAACGCAATGTATTTTTAAAACAAGCACTTCTACTTCCTAACATTTGTCAATAATAATTATCAAATTACATTATAGAATATAGACAGACGCTTATTGATTTTATTGATTTCACTTGTGGAGTGTTTATAATTTTAATCAGTCAAAATTACTTAAAATTAAACAAAAAAACAATATGTAAGCTCACAGCTTTACTGAACAAAATTATTACTCAACAATATTTTGTTTTTTTTTACAATTTTTTACGTATCTGTTGGAATATTACAAAACTTCTCTATAAAAATATTTCTCTAACCCAGATAAATGCTAACTTTGGATAACGCTGTCCCTAGTTCCTCGTTTATGAATGGCTACTATCATAGCTACGATAAATCGAGATTGTCTCGTCAAATGAAAAAATATTTGAGATTCCCTGTTATATCGACATCAGCGAAGAAAGGACGCACTTATCTATACTACTATAATAAAGTTGGAGAATTTGTTTGTTTGCACGCTCTAATCTCAGGAAATACTAATCCGATTAAAAAAAAACAATTTGCATTACATAGCGCGCTTATTCAGAAAGGCTCTAGGCCATATAACTTCATGCTATGACTCCAAGGAACGGCGATGGCGTGTTGAGTCGCGAGCCACACGAGAATGGACAAACTGTGAATGCCCAGGTCAGCGAAATACCATGCCGTACGACTCAGTCATATGGTCAACTCCTGATGCAAATAGTTGTGCTTCAGCGAACTAATTTTTGTGGATGTTTTTGGTTAATTCAATAAATCTATGCGTTTCCTTAATTAACAATCTGAAAATCCGGGCGAAGTCCAGACCGCTAGTGTAAATTATAGAGATAAAAAAAATAATTTCGATGTCATCTCATTAAAGCGGGTATTATTGATTTGACGAGCTCTTATTGTATCCAGCATATTCAAGAAATGAGGAACTAGAACACCGCACTATCCAAAGTTTTATAATTACAATAAAATAACAAATGAAGCTGGACAACAAAACACAGTAGAAAACAAAATAGTATCTGCATCACCATCACCAACAACGTTGACATAATAATACGTTGAAAATATAGACGCCATTCACAAGTGCGACAAAAACGGTTGAGAAGCGATCATTTTACTGTAAAAAAAACAAATCAAACCTGGATACATTCTCGATGTAATTTGACCTATTACATAATTATCCTTATTTTGAATAATACAACGAACAATCGTTGCGTAATTCTTCATATACGTTTTCCATGTTCTTCTGGCACCCCATTTAAATTTGGCATATTGGTTGCCAATCATATTATCTTCGAATGGGCTGCTGTTTATCATCTCATCATTCTCAAAAAAAATTATATCCATAGGTTCGAAACCACGATAAGTGCAGGTAAATAAAACGGGTGTTCCGACGGCACACATTACTTGTGAGGGTGTTAACTCCATTGCCAGAGAACCTAGGCGATTAGTTTAAAAAGCATAACTGATTAAAGGCATGCGACGCAAACGACAGAGAATAATTGCAAGTTGTTTTCTCATCCCTGATTGTTAGTGTATTTGCCATATGGCACATACACTATTGGTCTCGATCGAATGGCGAGACCTAGGGGTCATATTTTGGCACCATTTTTCTAAATTTTAATAAGATCGGCCCCACAGGACTGGACTTGCAAACTATGAAAACATGCGTTAGCGGAAATGGATTTACTTACTGATGAATGTATTTAATTTGATGCAGATGCTGCATTGATAATAGTGATGTGCCGGATATCTGTACCCGTATCCGCGGATATCCGAGGGAGAAGAAAGATCCGTATCCGTTAGTTTTTGGCGGATCTTTTACCTTATTAATTTTCAATTCTTAGATGAAATTTTATATATATAGGTGATTAGGTAATAATGAAAACCTGTTAAATTCCATTCAGATTATTTTTTATTTTTTTAAATCGTATTTGGCACCTTTATATTGCAAACATTTATGGTAGTGAGTACCATACTAATAGTACATAACTCAAAAGTACTAAATCAACTATCTTTACAATGAGATATTGCACACCGATCTTTGGAAAAAGACAATCTGTTATGAGAGTTAACTCTTAAAGAGGTCAATAACTTTTTCCCATAACAGATAGTCTCTTTCCAAAGGTCGATGTGCAATATTTACCGCCGCGTACTCTAAGAAAGTTAAGATTCGTATCCGTATCCGCGGATCTTGAAACCAAAAATCTGTATTCAGATCCGTATCGGCGGATATACATTTTTAACGATCCGGCACATCACTAATTGATAATAATATTGAAATTAAGAGGCGTATCAAGGGGTTAAATTTTCTATTTCGTCTAAAAACAAATTTAAGTTAGTATAATAAAACCACAATGTCTATACTAGCAAATACACTATATTGTCGGCAAGGTTTTGGCACTACGGCCCGAGTTTTTATTTTAAAGTTGATTCCAAGTTTAATATGTCGAAAAGATTACATTCGTTGCAAAACGATGCACGCCTACTTTCTACTACTTAAATGCAGAATTATATTTTTCGAGTCGACGTATTTAATAAACACTATTTTCGAGTCAAAAACTGCAATTATCTCTACTTATTCTTTGTCTTAAATTTTCATATGTGATTTGGTACCATAATTAAGTTCCTTGTTATTAAAAATCAGTATCGTGCAAATCGTAAAATGAAGTTCAATTATTTTTATTGAATCTTTCTAAAGTTAAATGACATTTTTTTTATTGAAGTTAAAATATTAGAATTCATTAATATTAGCTTCTAATGAAATTTACATTCTTCCTATTCTAGGAAATAAATCACTGACTAATTAACGAGGCATAAGAAAAGGAATTTATTAAAATAAAATAGTTATATCCACAAAGTCGCGTATCAATCAAAGACCCAATGTAATTACGTTCGCTCGAAGAGCGATACATTAAAGAAAGTTATCTTTTAAGTGGTACTTGGTAACGCATCAAACTCGAATTTGAAACTTAAGGCATTGTCAGTTTCACAACCCAACATTACTTGCGCGCTGCTGTTGACGGTTTGGATCGGAACCGTGGTCTATACGCAGCTTTAGAAATAACTGAACTTCACTTTACAAAAAACAAAAGAAAGTCCGTGCATAACCAAAAAAATAATAAAATTCTTATAAACACTTCACCTGTTTGATCGCAATATCTTCCCGAGAAGCCTGGTAAACAAGTGCAGATGACTTGTCTGTTAGGACCCAACGAGCAGCTCTCTTCGTTTCCATTGCATGGGCATCGTGCACACGTTCCGAGTGGACCGGCCGACTTATCGTTGATGTCTCGATAATATCCAGATGAACACGACTGTAAAACAATAGTATCGAATTAAACAAAATTTGACATTACATGTCCGGGCCGTGTAGTATTCGAATACTTCGATATTCGGATTCAGTATTCAAATATACTGTCGGCACCAATCCCCAAATTATTCAAATATTTTTTAAATTTTCAAATTCGATACGAAATCGATAATATACCAGTAATACAATTAGCCTGTTCAGTGTATTCAGATTTAGTCAATGCATTAACCGCTGATAGTTTAGTTTGAATTAAGTTGGCCCCATGCTACGTTGTTAACCGTACTACCTAAGGCCTTAAGGATGTAGTCTGGTGTTCGGGTTTCGGAAAATTGAATTTATTTTTTTTATATTTTTAGTAATTATAATATATTGAGAAAATACTGTAAAAAATTTAGACCGAAATATTAAATATTTACAAAGCTATAGCATATAGTCGAGAGCAGTAACGGTCTTACGGTAAGACTTTTACCTGCTCTTACCTCTCAATTGTTATCACGTAACCCTTATATTCTCGCAGAGTATAGCACAGGAATTAGCAGAAAACGATGCCTTTGAAGAAACGGAAGGTTTACTATACACCAGGCATAGCTGATTAGTGTAAATGTTACGGTTAATACAAGAAAGTAGTTTATTCGCGAATTAACCGGCTAATTACCCGAATTAACCAATCCTTGACGTTGGTTAATTCGGGTATTAGCCGGTTAATACGCGAATTAACTACTTTCTTGTATTAACCATAACATAAATATTCATTTTGATTTTTTTGTAAGAAATCTGAAATCAAAACTTTAAACGCGTTTTTCTCAAAACTACGTTTTTGTAAGTGGCGCGGGTGATTGAAACAATTGTATACAACCGATTGCTTTCAATTTTGCACAGTGTATTCTACACAACAATAGCTCCGTCCCATACTAGAATTACTTAATTTAAAAAATTATTTCTATTTTTTTAATCGATTTTCAACGACAAAATCACAATTTAATCGTTTTTTTTTAACCCACCATTTTGTTATTTACCAACAAAAATGTTTATTTTTAGTACGGAATAGAGCCACAAGCCTACAAAACAATAACCAATTAAATTCTTATAATTCAGATGACTCCAAGTGACGTTATCACCCGCGCTACCCACCTACCACCATTTAAAGTTGTCTCCTTTAGGTTAAAAAAACAATTATAAAATGGCGTAAAATTAAGCAAAAAAATTTTTTTTCTTAGTTTACGATGTCAGTAAAAACATATAACAAAATTGAAATGATTGTACATTATTTTGTTATTAAAAAAAAATCTGAAATAACGGTTGAAAACGAGCCTTAACATAAGACTACGTCCTTAAAGAGGATTTACGTGTTAAAAATACATACCTCGCAACTGGTTCCTCTATATCCCGCCGGGCAGCGACACAGTTCTACCAACTTAGTGAGATTTTGTCTTGTGTAAATCGGAACAGCCGTGTCAAGGGTGATGTCACTGAGGTACGATCTGACGGTGTTAGACGAATACCAAGCGCGAATTAAAACGGCTTCCAGATTCGCTAAGACTGTCAGTAAGTCTTCACGGTTCGCTGGTCTAGGGCCGGAACGATTTTCAAGACGCTGCCATTCTGCTGTTGTTGCGATTGGTACAGAAATGATCTGCCAACCAACAAAAAAAAAATAACTGAGTTTATATATTTTGGCATGGATTTTATGGTGGGTGGAAAAATATAGCACTGTTGCTCACGGATCTTTTTTCTTACGAAACGAGCACCGCGAACGACACATTAAACAAAGTTTATTCACGAAAATGTGTTTTGAATTAAATAAACTCGAGATTATGTTGCGAGTAAAAACTTATCTTGGTGAATAAATTTTATTTGATATGTTGTACGCGATTTTTATGAAGTATTTGCGCACAAACCAAAGAGCTGAACATTTGTACGATGTGCAATATCAGTATTTAATTAAATCTGTACGATGAAGTAAATTTTATAACTAAGAAGAGGCTCACTTACATTTTTTTCACCAGGTTCGGATATGAACTTGTTCCTCCAGAAGACGGTGATTCCGTTTCCTTTAAGGATGACATCTTGATCCGGTTCACGGACTGCTCCAGGTCCATCGATATAACGCAATGTAAATTGCAAGCGACCGCCGTAAGATGTCACTTTATTTCCGGTGAAATATGGCGGCAACGACCAGAAGAGACGTTGACTCGCCGAACGGAAACTATATCCTATTTCGTTCATTGCGACGTTCAGTTCAAAATCTGATGTTATACGATCACCGCGTGTTCTAAGAAAAAGAAAATATTGCTTAATTTTTTTTAAAGTTCAAGCCAATTTTCAATTTATCGTTAATTTCATTGATAAACCGAAAATACTATCACCAAATCTCAGATTAGAGCCTGGAAAACAAGAGTTAGATGAGTAAATGGCAACATCTCAGTAATATTATGGACTAAGAGCTGGCTACGGAGAAAATGGGTGACTCGGTGCAGAGCTGAAAATTTTCAGAATAATAGGAGATAGTATAAGTAAGTAGGGAAAAAATTGCCAGAAGGCTAGGCGGAAGATAATGAGCCGCCAGAAGGCGCTAATGTTGCGAAAAATCAGTGCGCTTCTGGCAATTTCTATACATATTCTGTAATTCAAACTAGATTATATATTATATATATTATACATTATATAGCTATAAGGGCATACTGAAAATTCAAACATGATATAATAATTACATTCGACAAATATTCAAAATTATTAATGACATTTTGATAGAAATAATAAAATAAAATAGAAATAAAATTAATAAAATTACGTTGTTATAACAACGTAATTTTATTAATTTAATTTCTATCAAAATGTCATTAATAATTTTGAATATTTGTCTAATGTAATTATTATATCATGTTTGAATTTTCAGTATGCCCTTATAACTATTATAATGTATAATATATATAATTTATAATCTAGTTTTGAATTACAGAATAAGTATAGAAATTGCCAGAAGTACACTGATTTTTCGCAACATTAGCGCCTTCTTGCGGCTCTTTATCTTCCGCCTAGCCTTCTGGTAATTTTTTCCCTACTTACTTATACTATCTCCTATTATTCTGCAAATTTTCAGCTCTGCACCGAGTCACCCATTTTCTTCGTAGCCAGCTCTCCGTCTATTAGGTTTGGGGAATAACTGACATCTTTGGATAAGTCCCATTCAATTACTGATAACTAAAAAAAAATCAATTGAAACTTACAAATCGACAAGAGTGAAGCCATGGTCTGTATCGATAACTTGCATCGGTATTTGTTGTAGATAATAGTTGCTGTTCTGGCATTCATCGGTAACACCGGAACAGAAACATTCCGTGCATCCGTCTGGATTTGTTTTCGATAGAGCGAACGTTCCTTTACGACAATGATCGCAAAGTCTTCCTTCGACGTTACGTTTGCATTGACACTGATCACCGATGCAAACGGTACTCAACGATCCTGCTTCATTACATTCACAAGTGAACGATCCACTTGAAAGTCTACAATCAAACGGAGTGCCACCAGTCGCATCTCCGCTGTAACCCGGCTGACATTGTTCACAGTTTTCACCCGTAGTGTGATCCCTGCAATTCTGTTATCAAAAGAAAAGATTTCATTCAAGCATGAGTGGCAGAATTATTGTGACAAATAGAGCTATTATAATTAAAGACATTTCGAGGATTACAGGCAAGTATACAGTATGTAAACACGTAAGGTGCACATAGGGAAATTAACATTGGGAAAAAATGACTGGATCAGAGTGAGCCTTGAAATCTTGTTTTTCAATTTGACAGATAATATTCTTTTGCAAAATGAATGTGTATACTACCGAAGAAAATATTCAAATGATTACAACATAATCGGACTTTTTTTATTAATGGGACATTAAATTCCCAAAAATACTTAAATATGGCGCGAGATCAAATATCTCCGCCTATTCATGTTGAACCTAAAGACATTGGGTCACTGATTTACCAACGCGCATACATCATACCAGTCAGACAATTTTTGAATGAAATGTTTCCAAACAGATGGAGTTGTTTTTTTGTTTTATTTTTGTACAAAAAAATTAAAATAATGATTTATAAGAGCTTTTTATTATTAAAAAAGCCAAGTAAAATAAAAATAAATCAAAATAAAATAGAAATCCTCAAGATTACCACGATAATTCAATAGAAATAACAGTTAATGCAGTCATGGCTAACTCTGATCCAAGTATTTTTTCCCAATGCTAATTTCCCTATGTGCACCTTACGTGTTTACATACTGTATAGGAATAATTATTGGGACTGCGAAAGTATTTTGATAGTCTATGCGCATGATTACCGACATGCGCAGATGCTTGTTAAATATCAATCACGTTTGATATTTGGCAAGTATGATACTTACGCAAGAATGTTTGAATTTTAAGACATTGCGTGTGAGAAATTTGTAAATCTAGAATGAAATCATTAAAATCGCATTACCTCACAAACTCCTGTTTCTGAATCGCACTGGTTCGAATGCCCGTTGCATTTACACGGTTCACACAACCCTAGATATAAACCTTCCGGTGCTCTCGTGTAACCGATGTCGCAGTCCTCGCAAGATAATCCTTGATATCCGGCCGGACAGTAGCACTGTTCAACGGGTAATGCGCGTTGTAATCCCGTATTTCGTTCATCGGCAATATCCAAAATGACAGATATCAACCTAGTATAGAAGAAATAAAGTAGAAGTTAATACGAAACATTTGATTTTTTAGCATTGGGTCAATAAGTTAGGCAGCTTAACAATGTAATAGAATTTTTAAATTCTCCGTCTCTATATAGCAGAGATGGAGGCCAAATCTGAGTTCGCGGCATAAAATTTTAACGTGATAACGTCTTATAAATTGATGAAACACCAGCTGCACGCACGAAAAAGTGTAACGCCATAACGTTCCGCCTGACCCTGTGCGTGCAAACGAGAGCGCAGTATAAGCGATAGAGAAGCACGATCGGCCCAAGTTTGACAGCTACTAAAATTTAGGTTATGTATTATTAAATATGATATTCGAGCGGAATACGTTATCACGTAAAACTATCGTCCGTAAACCGACTTTACAGACAACCAATTTTTTTTATCAGAATCAGAATCGGAACTGGTATCAGGTTTTTGAAAGAAAAACTTCATCTCGAGTTATCAGTTACGAAATGTTTTGAATATATCGCTAGCTGAAAAATTTTGGAGCTGTTACAATAACTTCAGTACTGGATCCTTTGGAGCTAACTTTAGTAGCCCTTAAAAAAACCCGATTTAATAATTTAAGTTGAAAAAACTTACGCGACTTCTTGTGTATTCGTTGTGTAAGTAGCTTTGATTAAGATTTCTTCTATATCGGCCAAAGCCATTAGTAAATGTTCTCTGTCAGCAGTTTGTCCATCGCTGCGTTGCCAATACTGCTCTAAAAGTGGGACGGCAAAACTTTGTCTCGTATTTGGATGTGGATGCTCTTTACTGAAGTACAGTAAACTGATATCATTTGCCTAAAATGAAAATAACATTTCTGATTACACATTCAATCACGAAAATAAAGGAAGCACTTTTTGGTTTCATTTACTTACACTGATCAATTCTATATCCGGCGCAGTGTTGCGAGATCCTAAGCCACCGGGAATGGGAACATAACGAAGTGTATAATTCAAATAACCACCGTAAGATGTTACTTTATCGCCTAGATAGCGCGATGGTAACGTCCAATAGTACACGTCTGGTCGTCGTAGAGAAAATTCATCATAAACGATTTCTTGGTTGTTTTGGTCGAGACGTATTCCATCGATGTGTTGTCGCTTGTTTTGTGATTCAACGAGATTGAAATCGTTTTGGGATCGCGTAAAAACTGTCGTTATCTGTAAAATGATTTAGTGAAAGCACAATTACACATTTTTCTGAATTGATTTTTCCATTAACCAGGATTTAGTTAGTGCCAGAGCAAAAAAAAAAATAAAAAATAATAGCGCTTACTAAAGAAAAATAAAATGACGTAAAACAAAGCTTAATGTAATAAAAATTCTTTGACAAGAATAAATAATTTTTAACAATATATTGTGTCAGGATTGAGCTCTTCCACTCATATAAATGTTGGGGCAACGTCTTGGTAAGCTCTGGCATGTAGACCCAACGAGAGGAAGAAATGGATGGGGTGATTTCTCTCGCGCTCTTTGATGTTCCTTAGCCACTTTTAGGGTTTGAATTACTGTTGTAACTTACCCTGTCTCGATACCAATTGGAGCTGGTACACTGTCTGGTAATGCCCATACAGAAACAATCTATACAGCCGAATTGGTTGTTGGAGTCCAAGTGGAATGTGTTCGGCTTACATTGATTACAAGATGGTCCAGTCACAAGGTTCTAACAATGACAAAAAAAAAATATTAATACTTTTAATTTTATTCTTAAAATAATAAATGAAAGAAAACTTACCAATGTCATCATTGCAATGAATAAGCGTACAGACATTTAAAATACAATTAGTACATTTACATATTAAAGTAACGTTAAGACCGTAAGGTGGTGAAACGAAAAAGTAACACGATAGAGATAATTAATTGATAGATACAGAAACCGATTGACAACGCATTTGGTTGGCACTGCTATCAATGCTTGAGTAAACAAAATTGTAAAAAAAGTTTAACTTAAGATTAAATAGCGTGGAAAAAATTCTCATTTTGTCACTCAGTGAAGACTGCCTCATTGATCAATTATGAAAGTAAAACTGATCGATTTTGGATTTGCGGTTCTTAGGTTATAACTTGGCGGGAAATCCCCGTCTGATTTTGAACACATTGATCAGTTAAACGAGAAAATTGACATACCTTGCATATACATTGTCCGTACGCGTCAGGCGTCGATTGTACCGAGCCGTCTAGATCACAGATACCTTTCTTGCACGAATCTCCTGGAATCAGTGGATTTCCGCTGTAACCTGCGGCGCATTGTTCACAGCGTCTGCCGACATATCCGGGAGGACAATCGCATGTCACTTGTCCGTCACCAGCCAATGAACACGTCCGAGCAAATCTAAACAAAAGAAAGTACAGATTTTGTTTATTCACGTGTCAAAAATGTTCACATGCTGAAAACAAGAAGCACGTATTGCCAACAATTAACGAGAATGATGCCATTTAAAGACCGCGCATACTTGTCAAGTATGAACGACACCATGTTATTCCAATGTAACTCGCCTGAGGGTTCGTGGAGATCTTCCCAGACGTCTATCTAACATGTACCCTGCCTTAATCCATAGGAATACGGTCAAACATAAAGTGATAATGCAGATATAAACTCATGTGATTTTTTAAGTGGACACAATGATTTTTCAATAGCAAATCGACCAAAAGTTATCTATAAATTAACACTTACTGATTGCTGGGACTTGTAAGAGGACACGGACAAACTTGACAAGGTATTCCTTGACTCGGATCACCATATGTTCCCAGTTTACACGGTTCTTCTTCCCGATAGCACCGTCCCAACCACGGACCTGAATTATGACGTAAATATCCCGGAGCGCACTGTTCACACGATAAGCCTGAGTAACCGACCGGACATCTACACTCCTCAACCAAGTTAGCTTTGCCTTGACCAGTATTCCTCACGGCTGCTGAATCCATCTGAAGATTTCTAATCGTGGTGTCAAGACTTGGATCACTGAGATATTGCATTTTTATTAAAATGTTTTCAACGGACGCCAACGCCATCATGATTTCCGCTCGAGATGCGCGCAATTCCGGTTGACCGGGGACACGCTTGACCCATTCGCCTTCAAATAAACGAACTGAAACGCTGTGATCACGTCCTGCCTCCAATGGAGGTCCTTTATGAATCAAAGTGTAACCGTTTCCAGTTAAAATTATATCCGGTGTTGTTGTAGGTCTTCCGCGACCTTCAAATCTCAAATTGTATTTCAAATATCCACCGTAACTCTTCAGTTGACTTCCGTGGTAGTTTTCGGGCAGCGCGAAGTATGGCACCATGCTATTCGAGCTCAAATCGCCGTAAGGTAATCTTGCTTGGACGCCGTTACGATCGACGGGTGTAATGCGCGGCGATGGATAAATCGGTTCGTCGTGGATCGTTAACCCTCTTTCCAAATCAAAAGTAACACCGATTAACTTGTGGGTGTCAAATGGTGGTGGAAGCTAAAGTGAAAATAATTTTTAAATTATTATTTTGTAGAAGTATTTTCAAATTTTGATACGGCGAACACTAGAAGAGACAAAACCCATTATTTCTTTTAGTAACTTTTAGTGACTAAAAGTGCGGTAAATTGGACAGCCAATTTTGAGAGTCGTTTATTTCATATAAATCCTATTAAAGTATATTTAGAAAAGAGGAAGAACGATAAACTTCTTAGTTTCAAAATGGCGGATGAACACAACTCAAGATAACTTAGAGGGAAGAACAAGAAAATTTGAAATGATAAGTACCTGGTACGTAAAAAGATCTGCGGATTTACATTCGTTTGTAGCTCCAAAACAGAAACAAGATATACAGTCTGATGCACTTCTTGCTTCATTATTGAAAAATCCGGCTGGACAAATATTGTCCGGTTTTATAACTACCAAAATTGTGTCAGGAACAGCAAAAACTGATCCTCGAATGTTAATAGCTTCGCACGAATACGCCCCTTGATCACTTTCCTAAAACGTCATATCAATTAATTTAAAAAATTACTTTATCATTTCTCGTATTAAATTTCTTTTTACAATGGTTCTCATACCTGTATATCAGGACAAACGAGTGTACCAACGCCTCCAACGCTTGTATAGTTACATTTTGGAGGTACATGTCCCCAATTCAAACGCCAAACAACTTCGGGAGTCGGTATAGCTACGGCCGTGCAAGTTATTGTGAAAACATCGCCACGATTTAACTGTACCATCGGAGGTGGTGGAGTCTGGATGTAGACAGGTGCTGTTAAAAAAATACCATCAATTTAACATCTAATTCCAGAAAGAATTTCCCAGTGAGTCGGCAAAGCGTTTTATTATACTTACAGCAGCCTACTTCGTCGCTGTTGTCCAAACAATCACGTTCCAAATCACAATGGAAGCTTTTCGGAATGCACTGATCACCGGAACGACACTGGAATTCATGATACATGCACGGTGATCCTGGTGGATTAGTGGCACAGTTTTCTTCATCTGAATTATCTCCACAATCGTCGTCGGAATCGCAACGCCAGGTTTTTAAGACGCACTTCTGGTTAGCGCACCTGAATTCATTCGGTTCACATCCGTGTGGACCTGACGTCACGAAGAAATAATATGTTAAAACGCAGTTAAATTATTATCGAACTGATCTGACACAACAAATTAAAAACACGATGCAAGTTCTGCTAACTATAAGCAATCACTAAAACCAATGATCGTTATTGTCTTAAAATTTTGGGTTTACCGTATACTGGTCAGTATTAAAGATTCTCATACATCTTGTAAATTGCTTAATAGCTCAGTACATTCTTATAAGTGTGTAATAAATTACCATTCCAACACACAAGTGCTAGTTTAGGTCACAAATCACTTTTCAAAAATTTCTTTCCGTTTTGAGGTCCCCCGAATCCAAAAAACATTTTTGGAAAAACTCTGTGCTTCTGTTAGTCTGTGAACACGATACAGGTCAAACGGATGAGAGGATTGAAACCAAATTTTGCGAGCATGTTTGTTATGCAAATATAAAGAGCCCTATTATTTTTGGGGAAAATCGGCGCATGCGCAGAAGAGATGTATGCTGTAACGGTGTTTTTTATATAATAATGGTATACTTTTCATAACGGCTTATTATTCTATTTATTTTTTCAAGAAAGTTTCGTTAAAAATTTTCTTTCTAAACTTTATAATTTCGGAAATATTTTGAAAATAAAAAAAAATCAGCCAGTCTTTTGTTTTACGGATCTGTCAAAAATAAACTAGTTAGACATGCTTTGATCAATTTTTACATGACGTGGAACATATTATGTAGGTAACCATGGCAACGAATAGTTAATATCATATTGAATACTAGCCATTACCCGCGTCACCTCACGCGATATTAGAAATTTTATTTTCTTTATTATAATCAAATGTCAACATTTTTTAAGTTGGAATGGTCCCGTCGCCCAATTGGCTGGAATTTTTTAAGTTACCATTGTCCAATTATTAAGATTATTAAATGTACCTATACATCATGTAATGAGAACAAACAGATAAAACTGTTATGAAAAGCAACAAAAAGCTGTTACATAATAATAGTTTAGTCAATGAGTGCTCATAAGGGGCATCTAGATGGAAAAGTCGAAAGCAGAACATTTGACTTAGGAACTTTGTTTGGACTAGTTAGGAGATAAACATACTAAAAGTCCTTGCCCCTCTGAGGTACGCCCGAAGGGGGGGAGCACAAAGAAGGTCCCGTTTTTTGGTTTTTTGCTTTCATCTCGAAAACGGTACGTCGTACGAAATTTTGTTGTAATACATAATGAAAGCTGATAAAATTCTCTACAACTTTAGCTTTCACACTTTTTATCTATCTCCAATCTTTGCCTAGCTATGAGCTCCGAAAAATGGTCGAAAAATGATCGATTTTCAAAAATGTGTTAAATTCTCTGTAGCACATTGTAACAACACGAATTTGTCAAAATCATTTCGTATCGCTCATCCAAACTATTAAAAACACCCACACACTATTAAAAAATAACATAAGCTTTAACCTATTGAAGGCCCTGGGCACATTAGGATTATGGGGCCCCTATGACCTTAACAGAGCACTATTTTGTTAGAATAGACAAAGAAAACAGATAAACTAGGTTCTAGATTCTAAGTCGAGAAATGTGATATAAAATGCATATATTTAAAAGGATCACGTTCCCAATTTTAACATGAAGGACACAAAAAAAATAAGTATATGAAAAATAGTTCACTGATGATTTTTGTTTAAAACAGTTTAGGTACTTAGTATACCATTAAACTAGGGGGTCCCTATCGATCGCGGGGCCCTGGGCACGTGCCAGAGTGCCCAGTGGGAAAGAGGGCCCTGTGTGGAGGTACTCCCAGCTTATGTTATTTTTTAATAGTGTGTGGGTGTTTTTAATAGTGTGGATGAGCGATACGAAATGATTTTGACAAATTCGTATTGTTACAATGTGCTACAGAGAATTTAACACATTTTTGAAAATCGACCATTTTTCGGAGCTCATAGCTAAGCAAAGATTGGAGATAGATAAAAAGTGTGAAAGCTAAAGTTGTAGAGAATTTTATCAGCTTTCATTATGTATTCCAACAAAATTTCGTACGACGTACCGTTTTCGAGATGAAAGCAAAATACCAAAAAACGGGACCTTCTTTGTGCTCCCCCCCTTCGGGCGTACCTCGGAGGGGTAAGGACTTTTAGTATGTTTATCTCCTAACTAGTCCAAACAAAGTTCCTAAGTCAAATGTTCTGCTTTCGACTTTTCCATCTAGAATTATTCGTTGCCTAAGCTATAAGTTACTAACTTGTTTCATAGATTGGAAGGTCGTAAGGGTGCAATCAAATAAACATGAGATAGTTGTTGTTGATTGTTTATACTAGTTCCAAAATATTTATGTTGATAAGTAGATTATAGACGTACGACAACTGAGGTCATAGCCTAGAGATATAAGTAACTAGTAACTAGTTGCCATAAGTAAACGTGTCCTCAGTTAACAGAGAGAACGCTGCAGAAAACCAGAAATTTGTTTACTCAAATCAGCATTGTTTTGCATCATTAGATAGTGATTAGGAGCTGTTCTCTCTCTTAATTGCAGACACTTTGACTGCTCTCTCGAGTACTCTATTGCAATATCTTTATGGGTCATTGTGAGGTACTTACTGCATCGCATCTCATCAGAGCCGTCTGTACAATCGAAATTGCCATCGCAGACTAGATTTTTGGGAATGCAATCTCCGTTGGAGCAAGTAGCTTCATGGACGCTGCAAGCTGTTGGCGGACGCGTTGGAGGTGGAGTCCCTAAGAAATATAAAAAAAATTAACGTGATTGTTATACCATAGGCATTCACCCTAGTGGATTTTTTCCGGAAATATTCAATTTGTGTTGAAGATGTAGTCCTCATTTCTGGTGTGCGCTGGATATGATTACAATAGCAACTTGTACTAAAAGTATAGCATTTTATACGCCGCTTACCAAAAATAAGGGTTTAACGAAGTTGAGAAACTAAACAGTTTAACATTCTGAACTTACCATTGTTATCCAGATAGCAAATTAAAAAAAAAATGATAATATAAATTTAAAATCGAGTAATTTTGATTCAAAAATATTTTTTTTTGCGTGAAAATTTACCTGACCCATAATACTCGGAATTATAATGTGGAAGAACTCCATATTTTAAAAGCGACGATTGGAATTCCAATTCTGTCGGCGTATTTAAATCTTTAAATTTCCCAGCTGCATGAATAAATTAAAGAAAACAATTCAAAAATTCTTTATTTTAACATTGGTACAGACTTGACCGCGCATGCGTCAAAAATTCACACATATTCTATATTCCGCTGCATTGAATTTTTCATTCACAGTGAACACAGTTATGTTCCGGAATAGTTGAGCCCATCCGGAGGAAATTAATTGTTTCGTCTAAACTGCGCGCATGCTCGGAAGATATATTATTTTTAAGCGGAGCCAAAAAATAAACACCAATTGGTCGATAATTTTATTTATTGAAGAGTTCTAATCAGACGTTAATCAAAGATTTCAACACCAATATGCTTATTATCTTTTGCAAGTTAGTCGAGATTAAAATATGCGTGCAGAAGTCACGTATCAACGTTCAAGTCTGTATAAAAAAAAAATAAAAAAAAACTTACAAGCTTCGACTTTGAGTTGTACAAGTTTTCGACTACCGGGCGTTGATTGTCCGTATCCGATCGCTTCACAGACGTAGGTGCCACTATCGGAGACTTGTATATTTGGCATTTCCAATCGACCGTTTACATCCCTTGATCCGGTTGGCAACGGTCGTCCATTAGCTCGTACCCAACGAACCGGTGCTCTGATTGGACCTTCGTCACGGCATTGGAATACGACTTCGCGACCTATGTCAATCAAAACAAATTAGTGATCTTTTATAAATTGTATGTTTAAAATATTGTGCTTATTTACACAGCTTGAAATTTTTCAGTTAGTCGTAAGTGTTTTGTTATAATTCGTAAAAAAGCGTTGATCTGAAATGTCTGTAATGATGTAAAAAAGATTGATGTTTTAAGCTGAAATGGTTTTATTTAAGCAGATAGCTGCTGTTTGAAGCTGGGTTTCATTTCTTGATCGTTCTTTCGAACACCTAAATGTTTTGAATTCTTTTTGTGCTAAGACGCCATTTTACCACGTCACTAGACGTCAATTTTGGCGGGACAATACGATTATCATTTTAGATAGAATAACGTTATAGATTTATCTCTTCAGGTTGAAGAAAATAAACAGAGAAAAATATTTGAAAGTCGAGAATTTGAAAATTTAAAGTGATGCAGAAGTCTGCTTATGCATATAATATTTGAAAATCTGTATATTATTTGTAGTTAATATAAAGTTTTTAAGTTTTTTTAATTTTTATGCGGGTTTATCCGTTCAATTCGTTGATTGCGCATGACGTGCGCATCTGTATCTCTTTTGTTTGTATGCGTTTGTTTATAAAATCTACAATCACGACTCATTTGGAAAGTATTTTACATATTTCAAATTTGACTAGAATTGCGTTTTTCCATGGACTTTAATAAATTATATAAACTTCCCAATGCAACAGGTTAAAATATATCACGATCTGAATGAAAACGAACAATCGAGAAATAGAAACGATCTAGCGAACAAATGCTGGTACTAAATATCTTACAAGGAAGTTTTCAAACAGCCATAAACATTTGTTTCACTGTAACAAGCGGAACACATTAATTTTATTTGTTTTCGACAGAATCTCTATTTTTTACGTCCGTTCGCTAGGTTCAGTTTCAACTAACGTGAAACGACTCTTTTAAATTTTATCTGCATTCAAAAATCATATTTTAACAAATACTTACGTAAAGATATGAATTTATAGAATAAACAGTTGCAAACACACGGCAAAAACAAATGCTTTCAAAACAAAATTACTACACAAAATGTAATGTTTCATGTATATAGTTGTGTATCAAAAGTGTGTATTTTTCTTTAGTTTTGATAAATATAAATCACATAACTCGATTTTAAAAACAAGCTCTACAGAGCTATTAAAAATGGAAATGATTGTTTATACAGCGCTGCATCTGAAAAAAAGACTGTAGTATATACAGAAAATAGCTTTTAAAAATGATATGTAATTCACACCATGCAGCAGGGGCCATTTTGAAATCTCGTCGATTAGTCGTTTATTTTTTTTTAACTGAACTGGAGCTTGTGAGAATAATTGTTTAAAATATTCAAAACTTTGCCACCTTTCGGGGAATTTATAATTTTTTTCTTCGTTTGAGAGAATTAATAAAGCTTAAAAATCAGCAAAAATCTAGTCGAAAAATCATCAATTAAAAAAGCACGATGTACATATGTATAAAGGACCGCAATAGCACCAATGAAAAATAAATCATTGACAGAAAAAAAAAGTTAAATTAATAATAAAAAAGTGTGTGTGTCGTCACACACAACTGAAGTGAATACCTCTTACACCAAATTAGTCGAAAGACGTAAAAGAGCGAACGAGAGCAAACGGGAGAGAAGTGAGAGTGGCCTTGTGTCCACATGACTCTTTATTGGGAGCTGGCTCCGTGCGCTCCGCTCACTAAAAAGAATCACTCCGAGCGAGTCGTTCACAGGAGCGACACTAGACAGCACGCACTACACAAGAGGTGTGAACTGTCATCATGCATGCTCAGGAGTCACATAGCATTGCACAGCACAATACACATACTCAGCTCTGAGCTCATTTTAATATGATTCTGATCTTATATTATTCGCATTTCGGATAAACTATAAAGTATAATAAAAGCTTAACAAAAATAATGTTTATTGTTGCAATATTATATCTTTGTCAACGACGTCAATGTGAATGGTTTAAGTCACTGTTAAGCTTAGTACTATTACACTTATAGTGTGTCATTCAACATTAAATGACTCAGCAAAGATAACTCCGTACGTGCAAAATTCATTAGTGCCTCTGTGGCCTGTGCTGTGTGCGCTCTGTAAATGTGCGAATGCAACAGTACAGAACAACTCAGCACAGAGCAATGGCGCTCGGAGTGAGTCATTCACAAAAAAAAGAGCGACTCGCTCCGCTCCGTGAAAGGAGTCGTTCATTATGAACGACTCGCCGTAAACTCGTCTCATGGAAATTAGGGGAGCGCGCGCGTCATCAACCAGAGCCGCTTAAAAAGTATTCACTTCAAAAATAAGAGTGTTAAAAATGTATATCTGGCAATTTTATATTATTTCCAAATAACTGACAATGATTTTGAGAAAAAAAGTTGCGTTCACGCCCCTGCCATGCAGCAACTGAAGTCACTATCAGTTGAACTGAAAATGGTTGCACAAACTGAAATGATCGAGCCAATAAAATTTTATAAATACTCACCGGCCCTTATTATGTCTGCATTCCAGGCAGATACATATAGACAAAAATATAAATTAGTTTCGAAAATATAAACAAAAAGAAAGAAAAAATGTCCCAGTCATTGTATAAAAAATCCACTGCCTAATCACAAAATTGACCTGTTACAAAATGAACATTTTTTTTTGTGGGGGTGAGGATAACACGGTAAATTTTACCCCGCGTACTCGGTGATCTGTAGCTTGAACAAAAAAAAGTTTGGGACAAAATATGTCTTTTTTTGCCGGAAGAACTCGACCCAATAAAAAGAAATTGTAGTTGCTATTTAAAATTTCAGAGTTACCTACTGCTCCCCCACGGGGGCATCCCCTTGGGAGAAATTTTTGTGACCGAAAAATATATTATAACGAGATGAGCAACTTTCGTTCGGCACATTTTTCAAAAAAACTTAATTTCTGCGAGATATTCAGCCGTTCCGGGATTTTTGAATGTATAATATGGCAGTTTATTTTAAATTAATGCAATGTTTCGTTATGTAACTGCCACTGCTAGCTTAGACGTCATAAAATACCGCTTCAAAATACATTTTTGATAAAACGAAGATACCGTGGCTAGGTAGGTCATGAGAAAACGATTGTTCGCAAAAATCTTATACAGGGTGTCCCATTAAGAATGGGACATAGAACAACCGCAGATTCTCCAATTCAAAATAAAACGATTAAGCGAAGTATGCTTAGATAAAATGTTACTCGCTCTACCAGTGGCGTACGGCAGGAGTAAATAATGCTTGTACCCCTTCTAAATGTTACGCCGCTGTCTAAATTTTAATTTTGACTATAATTTTAATTTTTATGATATTTTCTAAGTCAATAATGTACACTTGTTAGTTTGTTGTAAAGTCATTGGTTTTCAAAATATATGCAGTTAAAGACAGATAGACATGTACTTTTTATTTGTATTATTATTATTAATAATATTCATTTTTACAATTTTGTCTTTAAAAAACTGCGAATATCTCGAAAACCAGTGACTTTACAACAAACTAACAAGTGTACATTATTGACTTAGAAAATATCAAAAAAATTAAAATTATAGTCAAAATTAAAATTTAGACAGCGGCGTAACATTTAGAAGGGGTACAAGCATTACTTACTCCTGTCGTACGCCACTGGTAGAGCGTACTGAACTATTTTTTTATTGTTAGGTGCATTTTATGATATTTAACAAGTGTGCCGATTTGAGGAAAATTATACGGTGTATTAAAAAAATTATGGGCATTAATAATTTTTCAGTTTTCAACTTCAACACCCCGTATTTCGGAAACGAGTAACATTTTATCTAAGCATATTTCGCTTAATCGTTTTATTTTGAATTGGAGAATCTGCGGTTGTTCTATGTCCCATTCTTAATGGGACACCCTGTATAAATACGTCGAGTATTATTATTGTTTCTTTTTTAAGTAACTAAAAAGTTAGTGCCCTTTAGGGCAAAAAATGTTTTAAAAACTCGCATCTGCAAAACGAAATGCGCTAGAAAAAAAATTACCCAAGGAAATTATTTCTTGCATAACCGAAAGATAAATTTCAGATCTGGTTCTCTAAAAACCCCAATCATCCCTGGACATTTTTTTACTGTTAACTTAGACGATCACAAAATGTAAAATCAGATTTTTTATAACTGGAAACTAATAAAATAGACTTTATTCTTCGTTTAACTGGTTGGTTTCAGTAAAAAAAATTCTGTGGAAAATTCAGCATTATAAAAATTCAATATGCAAAATTTGTTACTCACTTTCTTTAATGATTTGTTCATCTGGGTACGTCTTCAAATTGAGTCCATCGCTCGATTCTGTAAACAGAAAATTAAATCAAAACATGACAATATTTATTAATTGTTCCGTTAGTGGCTAGTCTTTACATCGTCTTCATTCCAATATCTAAATGCAGTTTTGTACAAATTATTTGCAAAGTATGTGTCAAGAAAATTTTTAAATTCAAAATGGAAAAAATGCTATCTATAATACGCGCCACGAATCTAAAAGGCTCGGAAGTTAGATGCGAATACGGGCTTGCGCTTGTACAGTCTGTTGAACAACTACAAACTCGCAACTCAACAAAACTAAAATAACAATAACAACTTGACAATAGCGTACTCGACTGTACTTTAAATTAGGAAAGCGACAGGTGACAAAGGCAACGAGCGATCACGGCCAATCACCGACGAGCGCACGTTCCGTGCGGGAAGCTGGGAGGTAGAGGGAGTCTTAACGACTCTAAAATGTGCCTTTTTCGACGCTGTTTGTGACTAACTTCCGAACCTTTTAGATCTGTGGCGCGTATTATACCCGTTTAGCAATTAATGAATTTTTTTAGTACTAATATCGTTAGTGGATAAATAAAAAAAATATATTTAGTGAACACAGATCATATTAGGTCTGTTCCAAGCAGTCAAAGAACGGTAACAGAACCGTCGCCCACAGTCGTGCGCAGTAGCTCAAAGAGCGATAAAAACAGTTTCGTTTTAGCTACTGTGCAAGATAATATGACCGGAACAGAGCTTGTACCTTTGCTACCACGGACTTTCGAATCTACTTTCATAGGAAATGAATTATTAATTTATAATTACCATTTCAAGTAAAAAAGGATTTATTAAACAAACTAGGTATTCATTTTTATTAAAATAATTTCCGGTTATTAATAATGAGGATTATTATTAGTGTTTTATTATACAAATCTACTTCATACTTGCATTTAAGGCTAGTCTTCAAAAATCTCAGTTTATAAGTTCCGTCAAGAGATGGCAGTCATTGAGCTTTAAATATGGAGTTCTGGTGTACTACAAACCGATGGGAAAGCATGATAGTTTTGCCAAAGTTCCGAAAGATTTCGGTTTTCGTAAAAAATCGCATTTTTTTAAAGGGGTATTCCTTGAAAAAATTGCAAACATCGAATTCTTTAATATACCTTTAAAATTGAGAATGCCTGCAGAAAAAAATACGCTGAATTCAATGAGCACAAGCAAACGTCTGTATCTCTTTTAGTTTGAAAACTACGGCAATTCGAAGGTTTTATATGATTTTCTGAAAATTATAAACGCAAATAACTTCTAAACCAAAAGACATACAGGCGTTTGTTTGTGCTCATTGGATTCAGTGTGTTTTTTTCTATAAGCATGATGATTTTGTCAAAGTTCCGAAAGATTTCGGTTGTCGTATAAAATCGCATTTTTTTAAAGGGGTATTCCTTGAAAAAATTGCAAAAATTAAATTCTTTAATATACCTTTGAAATTTAGAGAGCTTACAGAAAAACAGTAACAGCTCTTAGTAATGCAGTGTAAGCAGCAAGTCTTTCTCTCTTTGATATAAAAAATGAGTTTATAGAAATAAACACGTACGTTATTTAAAAAGCCTGCGTAGGTCAGTGTCTGACCCGTGGGTCACAGGTTCGCCATCATATTATTACCTACAGCTCACTGATGGCAGTTTGCCATCTCCTGATGGAACTTAGAAGTACAGCTTTAAAACATTATTAATTTACCAACATTACGTAAAAAAAACTACATCTGAAATTAGCAAGAGCTAACGCACACATGCTAATTCTTGTCGCACGACTTTGCGATTAAATCGCTTAGAGATTGTCAGCAACTAACAGCGAAAGACTGCACGTTCCTCGCTGAAATATAGAACTGACTGGCAGTGCCGGATTAAGGACTTATTGATGTCCTATTTATTGCCTATTGGCACTTATTTTTAACAGCAGTCTAAAAATATTCTAACAATATTGTCTGTCTCTGTAATGTTAAGTTTATAAAAAATTGGTTGTCTGTAAAGTCGGTTTACGGACGATAGTTTTACGTGATAACGTATTCCGTAATACATAACCTAAATTTATATAATAATTATAATAATTCGAATCTATGATATTGCATCTTTCGCTTCAAATTTAGGTTAATTTTATTTATTTAAATTACTCACCATATAATATAATTGTTTTTTTTTTAACTTTCTTTCTTTCGTATTTATTTTAAGTCTCAAAGATTAGCTGTCATAATATTTATAAAACAATTGTTTCACTGTTTATATAAAATTCCAAAACCTACTTACAATATTTAAGTATTTTCATACGTCAAAAAATTGATTTTTATAATGATAAAATTTGTAAGAAAACGATTTTTTCGAGAGATGAGACCTAGCTAAAACGATTTTTTGCCCCCCAAAATCCCTTTTCAGTAAATTTCATCCAAATCGTTAGGGCCGTTTTCGAGAAAAGCACGCACAGGGTCAGGCGGAACGTTACGTTAGGAACGTTACACTTTTTCGTGCATGCAGCCGGTGTTTTATCAATTTATAAGATTGGTGATTCATCAATTTATAAGACGTTATCACGTCAAAAAAATTGTGAATGTCATCAACTTAAAATTGATATAAAAAGTTTAAAAAGCATAGAATTTCAGGGGAAAAAACGATTTTTACAATTAATGCTCTCATTGAAAATTTGACTGTCTATAAAATCGGTCCGTAGGCATTTTTATACAGTTAATTAAAAAAAAAAGACGGGTTGCACTCCGGGAGTGCCGGCTGAAGTGAAAACTTGAATATAAACGTCTTACTAATTTTCGATCAAAATGGTTTGTATCATAGATTGCATTTTTATGTACGATATTTCAACGCTAGATGTCTAACGTTGTATAAATAAAAGTTTTCGTCTTACGCATATCTGACAATCTGACGCGAGTTTAACATTTTTTACCCATTACAAAAAAAGTGTACAACGCCGCTAAAGAAGTTTTCACTTCAAAAAGTTAAAAAAAATGTAATTAAAGTCGCGAGTCTTTGGATAAAAAAAATAGCACGTGTGCGTTGGCTCTAAAGTAATTTATGCGGTTGCAAATTATTGATCAGTCAGTCGCCTGTTAATTATAAGAAACCATTTTTAATGGCGACTGGCTTACGATAAGTCGATGGACAGTCTAATTCGTCGCTAACGTCGTAAGGGCAATCCACTACACCATTGCAGCGTAGATATTCGTTAATGCATGGTCCATTCTCGCAACGGAAGTATCCATATCGACAACTATGACCTGCTTTATCAATATAAAAAACACACAAGATCGAAAAATTGGAAGCAAGAATTAAGAAGTTAAAACATTAGAAAAAAAAACAAGTATTAAACACACACAAAAAGAAAACACTATTTGAATACTTTCTAGACTCTTCGTAACAAAGTTAAATCATGATAATCAAGGTTCTTCATAGATATCATTTGAAAGACAAATACAAAAAACTTATTATTTTTTTATCAGAAAAAGAGGAAGACCAAAAATATCTTGGAGAAGAACTGTTCGTAAAGAAGTTATGAAACAAGGAACTACTTGGCTTCAAGTCAAAAAAAATATGGCAAAAGATAGGACTAGATCCAACATTTTCCACTTAGGAGTTAAAGGATTTATTATTATTATTATTCAAATCTTTGATTAACGTCTGATTAGAACTCTTCAATAAATAAAATTATCGACCAATTTTTCAGACAGTATATTAACAAAAAAATATATAATTAATACATTAACGTTTCGATCCGGATTTGGACCTTCTTCAGAACTGATCTAAAAAATATAAAAAATAATTAAATATGTTAATGTATTAATTATATATTTTTTTGTTAATATACTGTCTGAAAAATTGGTCGAAAATTTTATTTATTATTATTATTATTAAGGTTCTTTATAGATATCATTTGAAAGACAAATACAAAAACTTATTATTTTTTTATCAGCCGTTTTTGAAAGAGTTATGAATCAAAAATAAAACAGCCCCGAATCTACATTTTTTTCGAACCGGGGCAGAAACTTGATAATGGCTCTCTCCAAACAGATTGAGTAAATCGGAAAAAGGATAGACAGACAGACTTTTTTCAACCATATTTTATTATGATTTTGGCGCCCCCTGAAATTGCCACCCGGGGCCGCTGCCCCGGTTTGCCTCCCCCCCCCCCTAGATCCGGGGCACTCGATCTACAAAATAGCTGCTTTGCATACATGTAAAGTGACCCAAAGCGGCAAATTAAGCCCAAGATCGTGATCTAAACAATTCGAAAGTAATTTTCATAAACTAATATCCTGTTTTATGGAACATCTACTTAAGATTTTACAGCTCTATAGAGATTACTTTTTACGATAAAAAAGTCTTCTTGAAAAATGTCACGATTTTGGAAATAGATAAGGTTTAATTCATTTCTAATATATTGGGCGTCCCACCTTACGCAGCGTTGAAGTCTCCACATAAAATTCACAATTTATTTAGTTCCGCCGTTATTAAAAATAGGAAAAAATTACGTTACCAAATATGAATTATATGAGGAATTTTTTGACATCAACAACGGAAAAATTTTCGCCTTCGAAAATTTTCTGCCGTAGGCAATAGCCTATTTAGAATTTTGCCAATGTTGGGCTCGGTGTGCCTTGGCCGAAATAAAAATAATAATAATGCGTTTGACGTCCGTTTCTCGACTTTATGTCATAACAGACGCCATTACTATTTTCCATCTATCACACTTCCCATTATTTTCTACATTTTTAAACTTCCACTTAATAGCAATGGGCGAATGAAGGAATTTTAGGACATTAAGATAAGGCAGGCAAATTTTGAGCAATTTTGACAAGTAATCGGCCATGGCCTTGAATAAGGAACCATCTCGACATTTATCTGGAATCATTGAGAAAAACCACGGAAAACCTCAACAAGATGGCCGGTACAGGAATTACCGTATCTCGGCGAGAGGCAGCAGTAAAAAGTCCCAGCCACATCTGCCTCGGCCGGATTCGAACCCGGTTCCTCCCGAATGCGAGTCTAGTGCTCTCAATACTCGGTGCATTGGCCGAAATACACGTGATGGAAAATATATTTGTTACGAAGCGTCTGGAAATATTCGCGTGTGCGTATATAAAAAGACAGAAAAGTATACATACCGGGTGGTCTGAAAGGCGAGGACGTCGTCGGGGAATAACAGTTACGCTCATCCGATCCATCTCGACAATCTGGACGCCGATCACATCTGTACACTGAGCTGATGCATTCACCCGACTCGCAGGTGAATTCATCAGGTCTACAACCTAATATAAAAAAATACGATTAAAAAACAGTCAAACAAATGCTATACAACGATTTTATCCAATCAAATTTCCTTTAATTATTATGCTTCTGGCATGCAACACTAAGTTACTTTTAATTTTCAAGTTTGTATTATTTTAGATTACATATTAAATAATAGTAACGAATATTTTTTATAGAACTGCAATCGATGTTTCAATAGTTATATTATACACCGCAAGGGCCGAAAGTGTGATATCTTGCCCTGCGCGCCATGATGCCTGAGACGAAGCCGAGAGCATCATGAAGCGCAGGGCAAAGTTATCACACCTTCGGTCAGTGTGGTGTATACCATTTTTCTTCATACCTCGGTCGTAAGTACGCTTATTAACTAATTTATTACGTATTAAAACACCGATAAACTCCAAGCAAGCTTTGAATTTATACATAAATACACAAATGACAGCTGTTTCGCGATTATTAGCTAAAATGTAATAGGGCTGCTATGGAAACGACATCTAAACAACAGTTGATTGGTTGTTTCTGCTTTACGACCGCCCGAACGTACGAACTTTTTGCATTTGGCGTGTAATCCCACCAAGGAGTAAATGTTAGACTTTCTGCCTTACAATTGGTGCCAAAATTAGGCACTTTTGGGCGAGGTATGAAGAAAATAGTATTTATTGCATTTCCCATAAACTAAGTTTCTCTTAATAGATTATTTTCTTATGAGAAATGCCGTATAAATATACCAATCTGTCTATAGAATTTCAATTACAACTGAAAAATATTCGATTTTCTGAGTTTTATGTTTGTATTTTAATTTTTAACTTAATATTAAATATTTCGATTGCTTATATTAAGGGAGTGTTCTGCTCTATAATTTTGATAACATCATTTTTTTTATTGCATATTCTTAAAGTTTAGACATTTAAGAATATATTCTCATGAGAAAATTTTAAAATACCAATAATTTACGGAGTTATAGAGAGTTTAGTGACGTAGCAAATAAGTCCGTCAAATGTAAAAAAAATTAAA
This sequence comes from Xanthostigma xanthostigma, assembly GCA_963575645.1. NCBI lineage: Eukaryota > Metazoa > Arthropoda > Insecta > Raphidioptera > Raphidiidae > Xanthostigma > Xanthostigma xanthostigma. Next base: position 47,111,583 of record OY754466.1, on the reverse strand, counting down.
TAAACGCTCAAAATGTCTGCTTCTAGACCAGAATAATCCCTTAATATTTCCTATTTTTAAATGTTTTTCATTTTTGATTTGAACATTTTTATATTTTAGTTTGGCTCAATTATATTGCTACAAAAATTAAGTTCTTCTTCACATGTGAAAAAATTCGGATCAAAAATCTTGGAGTTCTCATTGGTCGGCAGCTGTTGTGTTTATGTTGTCTGGTATTAAACATAATATAGGGTAATTCCGGGGGAGATGGCCTTACGGGAGAGATGGCCAATTGAAAAAAGTCTAACTAAGAGTAAACAAATGGCACTATTTTCAATATAGTTTGCTTCATTTCACAACAAGCAGCAAGTGTTAGTGGATTTGTGTAAAAAAAAGAAAGGAAAGTTGAGTAATTTGACTTTGATTTTTAAGACATGTTAATTGTTATTAATTAAGGGTTTGACATATTAAGTGGTTTTAAAGGGGTCTTAAAAGTTTTGTTATTTTTTTGTACTTTCCTTGTTAGGATAATCATTTTTACGTGTTCTAACCTCAAAATTTATTCAAAAATTTATACGCTGCTTTAATTACCTAATGTAACCATCTCATCCGGACAATCGGAAGAGATGGCCACATTTTTTCCGGGAGAGATGGCCATAAAATGCAATTTCAGGATTCAAGGCAGCAGGAGTTTCTTCCCTAAATCCAGGTGCCATTCCGGAACACGCTTTTAGTATGGACATTGAGTTATTGAAAGATATATCGGACATACAGATGATGGACCAACCAACACCAACAAAAGCACTGAACAAAGTATCTCCACTGCCTGTAAAACTCAACAAAGTCCGCAAACGAGTCAAGGAAGCAGACATCTGAAGAACATATTAAAAAACTAAAAATAAAAGAAAAAGAGAAAGAAGAAAAAGAGGAGAAATCTAGAAAACCAAAGATAATCAAAAAAGAAATTAAGACCGACACATTTAAGCAAAACAAGAAACGTAAGGCTATTCGCAGTTGCGAAGAAACTCTCATGGATTTCAGCGACACCTCAGAAAGTGAAACTAAAGACAGAGAGGAAGAAAATTGCAGAGGTTGTGGTGACAACTATCATAAGAAAAAAAATAATTGAAGATTGGATTTAGTTCAGTGTTTGTATGTTGTAGCTTCATGAGAATTACAGCCAGGTCGAGAACATGTCTTCCAAGTGTGGTAATCAAAAAAAGAAGGAGTTAAAAACTCTTTAATGCAAAGGGAAAGGCAAATAAAGTACTGGCCATCTCTCCCGACCACTATGGCCATCACTCCCGGATACTCCGGGAGAGATGGCCAATTCTACTTTTTTTCAAAGTTTAAAATTACTTGTTTATGTTTATTTAAAAGTAATGTTTCGTTAATGTTCTGTAAGAATTATAATTAAAGTTTCGTTTCCCGCAGAATTCAATATTTTATTCATCTTAGTTCCTTCACAATAGCTCCTTAAAGTTAGTAGGGCCATCTCCCCCGGAATTACCCTAATCACTTTAATAATTTTATAGCTACGTTTTTTTATAACTAAATATCTTCAACATTATTTAAAAATTTGTATGTATAAACACATATCATGCATTCTACAATCGACTTAAGATATATATTTTTTTGGCTTCAAAACATTTAGACATTTTATAGATAGTAATTTACACAAATATCACACAAAATACTCAACAATACTAATAAATCGACAAGAAATAATTTAATAACGCTGGACAATCACTCACAATATCTGCTCTTTAATATTGTAAATATTAGTTAAAAAGCTACGAAAATTGCGCTATAGTTTTTGTAAGGTATTTTTCTAGGATTTTTTATTACGCAGAACGAAAATGTCTGTCATTTGCACTTAATTCCAAAATCTGTGAAACTTTGAACAATTTGTTGAAGCGTACTAATAAAAACGTGGTAAAATACGTCTTATGTAAGAAAATGGTAAAAAAACATTTTTTACTGTTGTTTCCTATTGTAAAAAAATTGCTAATCTTAAAAATAATTCGACGGATTTTCCGACAAATTGACTTTAGGTCAAAAAGCTCCTTTTTCTATCCATGCACAACATTATGATAATCTTTTTTTCAATTTATCTTAAACATATACGATGACACCAGGCATTACTTATTTTGTAACACTAAATTTACATGCTGGATAAAATGCTGATATAAAAATACATTTTTTTATCATCTCTATTAACCCTTTGACGGCCAACTGCACACAGAAAAAATTGTAACTTAACATATTACATCATCAATATTTATAATAAATACATTGTGATACAAGGGCAGAAAATTTCCGATGGCGAACGAGGATGGCGTCTGATCGCCAGAGGTCAGCAAGGGCCGCCAAACACCCGAGTCGAAATCATTAAATCCAAATAACACATACTTAGTACTTTTTGTAAAAAGTGAATTGAAAAAACAACATTAAACAATTACAAAAACACCGTAAATGGATACTGTAATTTGTAGGTTAGGTGAAGTGTAAGATATAGTTTATTATCATCCCGTAGGATGGCACCACTTTCGCTCACTTTATTTTTTTAAGGGGAATTATAAAACGGTCGAATAAAAAAACAAATTTTGTGACTGATGATGAGATATTGTTTTAATAACTTGAGATATTAAAAAGAATAGTTGGGTGACTAAATTACTAAGTGAGCGACTAGAATGCCTTCGGTAATTTTGAAGCAGATATCTTCTTTTGTTTTTACTTTTTATTTTTTTTTCACTTTGAGACTAGATTCAACTTAAAACTCACATTTTCATGAAGTTTGAAAACCACCGCTTTTTTTGATAAAGGGGTATGCGAATTGTCTCGCAGTGAAACGCGATGGAGCATAGGTGAAGTTTTTAAAAAAATAATTCCAGGGTGAACGATAAACGGGTATGCGAATTGTAATTTCGGAGTGAACTATAAAGGGGTATGCGAATTGTCTCGCAGTGAAACGGGAAGGGGCAAATGTTGAGTTTTTAAAAAAACAATTCCGGCGTGAACGATAACGGGGTATGCGAATTAAATAGTTAATTGTTTGAATAGAACTGCGTTTTCTAAAAAATGTATATTTAATTGACAGTCAACTAAATATATATTTTTTAGAAAACGCAGTTCTATTCAGTCGCTCACTTAGTAATTTAGTCGCTCACTTAGTAATTAACCGACGAAAAACAAAAACGGAGGAGGTTCTCAATTCGACGCGTATATTTTTTTTTTTTTTATTTTTTTTTTTTTTTTTTTTTTTTTTTATTTATGTATGACCACGCATAACTTTTTACAGAGTAGTCCGATTTTGATAATTATTTTTTTGTTTGAAAGGGTATACCCCGAAGTTGGTCCCATATAAATTTGGTAAAAAAATTCCAACCCTAAGAGTAGGAAAACAGGGGATGATTGATTGTTCACTCACTGATTGTAATGTATAACCACACATAACTTTTTACAGAGTGGTCCAATTTTGATAATTATTTTTTTATTGGATAAGGTATACCTCGAGGCTGGTCTCATATAAATTTGGAAAAAAAATTCCTACCCTAAGGATGGGAAAATAGGGGTGATTTATTGTTCACTCACAGATTTTCATGCTGAGTTGTGTATTACAATTATAAATTATATAGCCACAAAAAATTATAAAATAAAAACTTTTTAACAAAAAAATTAAACCGCCGAAAAACTGAAAAGCAAAAAATAATAAATCTTTTTATTTAACTAAGTTCTATCTAAGTAGTTGAACGTATGTGACAGTCTAGTATATCTAAGTAATTTTGAGTCGGCGTCAAACAATCAATGAACAAAGATCACTAAAAGAAATAACCAAATTAAATTAACAATGATACGTGAAATCTCCAGCGATAAACATTAACATTCCAAACATGCGTTCTCCACACGACCACTCACAAAGACGTGTGCCCTCAGTGTGCCCGTTCGGGTTGCTCTGTCGCTGACATTAACTTCGTGAACGCTCAGAGATTTTCGGCGAAGGATTGTTGACGCCGACTCAAAATTACTTAGATATACTAGACTGTCACATACGTTCAACTACTTAGATAGAACTTAGTTAAATAAAAAGATTTATTATTTTTTGCTTTTCAGTTTTTCGGCGGTTTAATTTTTTTGTTAAAAAGTTTTTTTAATCACCCAACTATTATTTTCTCGTCACGCGCAGTCAGTCGCTCACTTAGTAATACAGTAACCCAAATTGATTATTATTTTTGTCACCCAAAATTGTAATTTACAGTCACTCGTTTAAATACTACCCTTTTTTTTAAATTTCAAAAAAGATAAGTTTTTATGGCTATTTTGTCCGTCAAAAGGTTAAAATGATTGTCGCTCAACGAGGAAACAGATTTTTATTTTTGAGTACGCCAACTGTATTTTTATAATAATAATTGCTAATCGCCGTTCAAAAAATATACAGATGACAATCGCCAACTAACCAAACAAAGATCTTTTGTTTATATTCAAACTCCAATAACAAATTCTAATACACTGTAATACTTCACAAATTACAGTACCTACTATTTCAAAATATTAATCGATCTCTACTTTATATCTATTTCTAAACAAAAAACATAATTATACTGAAACAATGCTAAAAACGAATACCTACTAATTCTAAAAGCTTCACATTTTTCAAGTTGCACCGCAGAACTTTTTGGTTTATTAAATCCGAAGGAGGAAATTTAGAGTTTGAAGTTTATGATAAGAATTAATTTTGTATAGAATGTAAAAGAACATTTTTTTTTATTTTAAGGTTATACGCCCGATAGAGCAATGTATAGATAATACGCTGAAATTTTAATATGTTTATTATGGATATCTCATACATTCAACTGCATTTTTTAAAAAACATTGACCGTCTAGTTTTCAAGTTATTAATTATTAAAAATGCGATTTTTAACACAATGATATATGAGAAGACTGACCGGAAGTGTATATAAAAATAAGATTAAACCAAATTGGCTATAGACAAATTTTTAAAAAACTGATTATTCAAAAGTTTGACTCATTTAGATAACGTAAAAATTAAAAAAACTATACTTTCCCGTGCAGTTTTGGAGAAATATTAATTAAAAATTTTCGAAACAACTCTCAAAATCTCTATTTTCTAGATTTGAATTATGTCACCATGAAAACCAGATTACACGAAAAGTTTTTCATAAATTTTGTTTTTATTAAATAATTTTTTTGACGTAGCTAATAACTAAAACTTGAAAATTGGATATATTATCTCATTTACCGTGTATTCAAAACTGCATTTAGTATCCAATAACTCAAAAACTATACGTCTAACGGTTCAAAGGTTTTTAAAATCAAAACGTAAGATAAAATCATTCGTGTACACTGGACTTAATTAAATTTACTGCTTAAGTCACAGCTTTATGATATTATGTCAAATGTTTAAATATTATTTCTTAAATATTAAAAAATAAAGCTATATGATCAACAGGATATAATATTTCCATAAGAAATAATAAATTTACCAAGTCATATAACATTTTTTTGTAACAACAAAATACGGACGCAGTTTTTACTAATACGGTCGAGAGCGTATAACCTTAAACCTGAAGTGTTCGTCAGTTGGTATTAAATTATTTAAATAAACGCATACTCAATTTTATCTTGCAGATTCGCACTAGAACTTGGTTAAAAAATATTGATTCATCTTTTGAATTTTGAAATACTGTCTGTATTTTAAAATCCAAAGGAATCACTATTTTTTCTGAGCATATCTAGAAGATGAAATTGGATATGTGTTCATGTAAGTAAATTAATAATTTAACCGAAGAACGCTTCAAATTTGAAACTAAAAGATGTTCTTTTATTTATAAGTTGACAGGCGTTATAAATATATTCTCAAGTTGTGTGCAATTTGAAAAAATCAAGTTTTCAGACATAGTAAAAATATATTTTTTGAAATATTAACAATTAATAACCAAAAAATAAAAATGAAATGAAAACGATGGCAATACAATCTAACCGAAACAATTTTGTTCATCTGAGAAATCTTTGCAGTCGTAGAAACTGTCGCATCGTAATGTTCCCAAGATGCAAGCCGAACCATCAGAGCAGCGGAAATTGATGGACGAAGGGCACTCGCCCAGTGATGCCTCTGTTCTTGCATTACCCCCATCGTACACAACCATTAAAATAATTTTTTTACCTCATTGCATACTTTGAAAAATTATTTTATCAACCATTTTGGACTTTCCTATCTTTTATCCAGACTTGAAATTCACCGATCCTATTTTTAAATGGAGCCGCCCAAAAATTTTCTTCGTCGTAAAGATCATCTATTCAATATTCATCAAGTTTAGAGTGCGTTTTGTCACAAAATAAGGATTCATCCAGTCTATATAAGTGAAACACCACTGAATGACTGACTCATCACGAAATCTTAAAAACTAAACGTCCGATTGACTTGAAATTTGGTGTAGATATATTATCTCGACGTAGACACCCACTCAGAACGGATTTTGTGCAAATCCTATACAAAACTACGCTAATAAGTGCAATTTAAGAATCAAAAATCGACCTGTTTCAGGGTTTCTTATTTCTACAAATATTAACTGTGAAAATGAATTCATAGGGTCCACACTGTATATCAAAAGTCAAATAGAATCGGTGAATATGAGGCAATTAGATACAGGGTCACAAAATTACCGAAGTCAAAAAAATGAACTAATTATACGACGTATAGTTTAAATTATTATCTACAAATAAATAATATCTCACAGTGAAATTAAAAACTCGTCATTTACATACGCAATGTGCCAAAAAAAGGCTTTTTATGTTAATATATTTTGGGTTTTGAAGACCATAAAACAGTCGCGTGTATTGTGTAAGTGCATAAAAATTAACATAAAGTTATAGTCCGGAAGGTGGTGTCAAAATTTATCAGTGGTTTATCTCCGAAACAATTGTAATTGATTGAAGAGTTTAACCATTACTCTGTTCGAAATCGAAAGTCAGTCAGCGCGCTCGCGGTGGGTGTGGGCGTGGGAGGCTGTGAAACTCGTCGGAAAAACTATGAAAAAAAGTGATAAATCTGCTGATGAAAATTTGTTAGATTGTAAATAATTGATGATTAAACGTGAAAATACTCGTCAGTCACTTTCCCGACGGGGGAAACATCGTCAGTCAGAGGTTTGAAGCCTTTAAAAGAATATCAATTGCTCAGTGTTTGAATTTAAAATCGATATTTTCAGAACGAATAGTAGGAACTGAAACATTCTATTCCTACTATTCGTTCTGATAATATCGATTTTTAATTCAAACACTGTGCAATTGATATTCTTTTAAAGGAAATCATTCATGTATTTCATGACTGACGATGTTTCCCCCGTCGGGAAAGTGATTGACGACTATTTTCACGTTTAATCATCAATTATTTACAATCTAACAAATTTTCATCAGCAGATTTATCACTTTTTTTCATAGTTTTTCCGACGAGTTTCACAGCCTCCCACGCCCACACCCACCGCGGTCGCGCTGACTGACTTTCGATTTCGAACAGAGTAATGGTTAAACTCTTCAATCAATTACATTTGAGTCGGAGATAAATCACTGATGAATTTTGACACCACCGCCCGGACTATTAGTTCTTACGAAACGACTTTTAATTAAAACTCATCATTTTCAAAAATCGTACTTATTTTGATAAACAATTTAAAATCAATAATTGAGAAATCGAAATTTAATATTTACCACAATCGACTTCATCACTGGAATCGGAACAATCCCGTCTTCCATCGCAAACCCTAGTCCTGGGAATGCAAAGTCCATCGGAGCACCTATGTTCTAGAGGATTGCAGGTGTGGGGTTCAGCGGGGCAGTTGCGTTCGTCGCTACCGTCGGGGCAATCGTAACGATTGTCGCAACGCAACTCTTGTGGGATGCACGAACCATCCGAACATTCGAATTCGTTTACCGTACAGCGTTGCGCTGTAACGTTACAAATCACAGTAAGTTTAAATATGTCTTGACATTATTATAGTTGTGTCCAACATATGTGGCGAATTTGAACGGGTTTTTATTATATTCGACAATTTTCCGTAACATTCATTATATCACTTTTTTCCCGATATAAATACTAGTTTTTGATAATTTATGCGTGTTATCACCCAATAATCTATTTTAGAACGCACTAGAATTATATTATTGATCAAAGTACCTACCCGATAGATGAAATGCTTTTAACTACTAACGCAAGCGTATTCAAAAACTTGAACTAAATAAAGCAAATGCAAAATTTTACAAAGCAACGTTTCATCAGGAAAGTAGCATCCTTGTTGTCTGAAGAAGTAGATAAACAGTCTACGAAACTGCGTAAAATATAGCATTTCCTTTATTTAATCCAAGTTCCCATTGTCCTACTAATAACCCATTCAGATTAAATCTAAAAAAAAAACAAATTCGGTGCAACAAATGATGTTTGTCACTGATAATAACATTTAGAAAACAACACTGTACGCACGTCTGCAAACAAAGTACGATCGTTCGAGATTTCGTCATTCGAGGTGATTGTGTAATAAATAAATTACAGATATTATAATTGAAATCAACGAGTCCACTGGAAGATTAAGCATTACCTTGTATTGGCATATGCTTTGGTATTACTTAATAAAAATATCTTTGATCTGCTCACGTTCTAGAAAATAGAAGATGCCTAAACCCTTAAAAAATCCGCGAATAATATTTAAAATTAAGCTACATCACTTTGAATTGACAGTTGTACAAAATATACGTTCAAATTCGCCACAAAGTTGCCGAGAAATTTCAACAAACATAATTTTTCTAGTTTTAATATGCATATAAAAATAATTAACTCGAATCAAAGATAGTTCAAGAATTCGTTAGGATAGAATATGTACGAGCGTATACTTATTTTAATATTTATACGTTCAAAAACAATGTTTAGTACCTCATTTGCCAACGGTAGATGTCTCTGCATGTACTATTTACAAAGAAATAGATGTGCGCTGACGTTCAACACCTACACACATTACACTCTAACGACGTATGTGCAAATAGAGAGCTGCTACTTCGTCTTAAACATTACATACAGAGCCATCTATCGTTGGCGGCAAAAGCCGTATTATAAATAATCTTTGAAAATATTAATATTAAAATATGTATGCTGGTAAGGTACGAAGATTTATTTCATGCAAGGTTCACTACAAGACGCTAGTGAGTGGGGCAACCATTTACATCGAAATCCTTGCACCATCCATGAAGTATCGACCTAATTATCATTTGAATATTAAAACTAAAATTATATTAATGGAATTTGGATACTTAGGCAATTTATACCGAACTTTAATTCGACTAAAATAAATACAACCAACTAAACTGTTTATCCGTTCGTCATATTATGGATATGGTGGGTAATTAAGAAGCCAGCTATGCTTATTTTAAACGAATATTTCAAGTTCGAAATAAATTATGCTTCAGCGAGTTTCTTTACAACAAACTTGAAAATCGTAGCATAGCAAGTTTGTATACCGACTATTTACACAAAAGTATAATTTTGATAATTTAAAAATTAAAAATATTTGTGAGATTATATTATAGTTATTTATAAATAGTTGCTATTTGAATGTATCAAAAATACATTGTACCAAACCAATATTATCATCAAGCACAAGCAGTCCAAATGCATCTTAAAAATTAATATGTTTAATTGCTTTAATTATTAATTGAAAACCAAGTCCACTTACTTATACCAAATACCAAGGAGAAATCTAGTTAAAAACCCTAGAATTTCCAACTTGTTTTCCATCGTGTTATTATTTTGTAGTGATGTCACTGATATATTCATAGAAAGCTAACATAATTAAAGCAATAAAATTAAAAGTCTCAACATGCTACTCCTTTCATCTTGCTGTAAAATAAAAAAAAAAAAAAAAACGAAATATTTGTAAGGCAAATAGTTGAATTGCTTCAGTACATGTCTTCAGTTGTGAACGACCGTTTTAAAAGAGAGTGGCAAGAGAGATTCAATCTCTCTCTCTCTTGCCACTCTCTATATAGAACGATACTACTCTACAGCCCTGGATTTGTAATGAAGTTTCGGATTTGAACAATTTAGACTTGGGTTGTTCCGGGCTTGCATAAAGTCTCAAGAACCATGTCCTCTGTCAGAGACGTTTTGTATATTTCCCGAGAACGCATCTTAGAATGTTCGTATAGTTCAATTCAATCACGAAATCTAACAGCTGTTGCCCACAGTCGTTACCTGAATAAGTAACCAATTCCATCACGAAAGAAAAGTAATTAAACATTTTCAATTACAAGAAAGAATAGAAAAAAGTACCCTTTCTTTTCATTAATGCAAAGGTGTCGGTACAAACAGTGGAACTAGACAGTTTTAACGACATACTTCCGCGAACTAGAACGAGGGAACCGTTCCCTCTGGAACAGATTTAACTGGGATCAAACTACCCAACTCTTTGCCTTACATTAGACGTATTTGTTGATGAGTTTTGGACTGGTTTTTAACTCTTTAAGCGTACATCGGTAATACAGAACTCTTCGTACACAGCTGAGTTTCTTTATTTTATCAAATTATTCGGAACCCAAAGGAATGACCTTCGGTGAGAAATGCGCCGAACTGTCCTAAGGCGGGTTTTTGACAGGTAAACATTGATTTAGAAAAGCTTGGTGAAGGCTAACATTGATTTCTAAATCAATGTTTACCTGTCAAAAACGCCCCTTAGGACAGTTCGACGCATTTCTCACCAGAGGTCTCACCATTCCTTTGGGTTCCGAATCAGAACCAAGGTCGATAATTTGCGCGGCAAACAAGCAGTTGTGTCTCGTAAGAGTTCGGTATTTCCGACAGATGCTTTAGGAGTTCAGAACTTACCAACAAATATACCTATATTAACGCGATCCTGGTATTATGTCATACACAATGTACATTTTTAAGTTTATAATCGACAATAAGACGTGCACAAAGCCAACTTACGGCAATTACGCTCATCGGAGCCATCAAGGCAATCGGTGTTAGCATCGCAGCGATATTCGGAAGTAATGCATTGTCCGTTATCGCAAAGGAATTGATCGCTCCGGCAACTACTAACTGTGCAATAAAAATGCAATTTTGTAACAGTAAGCGGCAAGCAATTAATATTTTATTAAAAAAAAAAAAAACAACGTTCAATGAATTAAAAAATGGCGCGTACTTGCAGATGTGTTCACACTTCTGTTGAAGGAATACTTTGATTGTTTGTTTTTTGATGAGACCGCGATATGACAGGCTTAAAAGAGATGATCGTGAAGGAGTATGGTGGAAGTCTGGAGAAGATTTTCTACAGGAAATATCTCTGTAACTCGGTGTTTCCCCAGAAAACCAAATGAAGGGTACACGGGAAGAAGGCGATTTGTCAGTAAAAATTCGAAATTATTTTTTTATGCCATCTTGTAGCCAAAAGTCGTGCCTTTCTGTTGGTGTATTCATTTTAGACAAGAATACGCTAGGTCAAAAGTTAAAGAAATGCATCAGCAAGTAAATGGTACGATCTTAAACACTTCAAAATGCTCTCCTGCGCAATTTACATTTTTTGACAAACCGCCTTCTTCCCGTGTACTCTTTAAATGGCTCTTTAAACAGATAAATTGCAGGTGGCAGATTCTCTCCGAACGATGTCATACTCGTTCAAGATTTCAAAGTTCATCCTCAATATCAAATTTTAATAACGGAAATATAATAAACAAATAAATAGCAATAGTTTACTATTGTCGTTATGAAACACACATTGCTACTGTTACAGTGGAATATAAGAAACCTGAAACTTCCACTATCCTCATCCGTCTCGACAATAGAAGTTTCGGGTGACATTGTTTGAAAATACATTTTTCTTATATCGCATTGTTACTGTAACAATGTGTGTTTCATAACAACAATAGCAAGCTATATATTTGTGTATCCTTAATTTGGGGTAGAAGTGTAAGCTGCTGGATTGGGCCAGTTCAAAGTATAGCAGCAACACGAAGAAGGAATGTCGAAGCCCGGTTTTGTAACTTGAAAGATGTTTTTGGATTTTTGTCATTTGTAAATCGTTTATTTTTTGGATTATGACGAAAGATGAATATACTGGACGCACCATTTTTCAAAAATAAGGTTAGGTTAATAAATGTAAAATTAAATATAAAATTAGCATAAGAAAATATTAAAAGAAAAATCAATAATGTAAAAATAAATGACTAAAAAACAGATATTCAATAAATTATAATACACAGAATATGTACACAGAGAAACGGAAGATAGCCAACATAACTAAAATACAACAAAACTAATACCAGAAAAAGTTACAAAAACATCACAAAAGAAAATAGCTTGATAATAATTAATCAGTCATATTTTTAAACATTAGTCGTTTCTGTAAAATTTTAGGCTTTTTTCACACAGTGACACAAGCAGTATGTGACTACCATAATACGTCCTTCCAACTTGGAAGTTGCTAGTAAACAATCTAAATACATTTCTGGTGGGAGAAGTTAAGTTTTTATGTTGAGACCTTGGAAGTTCCAAGGTCTCAACATAAAAACAAAACTTCTCCCACCAGAAATACCGAGACGTAAAATTTGTATTTAGATACCTTACTTTAGCAACTTGACGACTGTGGGTTTCGCATAGCAGTTGAGTTTCGGTTACTCTAGAACAATGCTTCTCAAAATGTGAGCCGCGGTATAACTTCCGTGGAGTCGCTTTAGTTGGAAAGCCGCTGTCCACGTAATTAGTTTATTTTGAGCAATTTTCTCGGCGGATAATTCCAGGTTACTACCACCACTGTCTAAATAGCTAGCGAAGTATTTTTTATATGATTTCGGAAGCTCTGTGGTCACACTATTTGAGAAGCGCTGCTCTAAAGGACGTAATCAAAATGTTTCTTTGTTCAATTTAAATTGAAGTAATTCTTCGATTTAAACCGGCCAGCAAAACATTTGATAAATTCGTTGAACGATCGACCATTGTAAATAAATCAATATGTTGTGTTTTATTTAAAATGTATAAATTTAATTTACATAAACTAATAGCCAGTTCTATTATATATTTTTAGAGACTATAATATCCCAAGTAAACCAATAAGCAGAGATATTATAATTGAAAATATTTACAAAATGAGTCACAGTGTCCATTTAAGCTATTCACAACAGATTATCAACACAAAAAAACTATTCTAAGACACATAAAGCAGTCATAGAGAGTTTTGGCAGCACTTGCAAACACATGAACAATGCAAGACTTAAATATAATCAACATACTCTTTTCAGTGGTAGTAAAACAATTTAGTTCATCGGAACCATCACGGCAATCGGGTCTTAGATCACAACGGCGGGCAATATTCAGGCACAAACCATCATTACAACGGAATTGATCGGGTGGACATGACGTCACTGAATTGTAATATTAAAGCATGTAAAAAAAAAAACAAACAGCATGCAAACATAATACCCCAAAACCCAAAGTAACATAATAAATTATCCCTTGTATCCATAAACATCAAAATTATTCTATTCGGTCATTTAATCCTTCTTTATTACTCGGACACATTTCACAGCTTCGCGTGTCGCCGGTCCAGGGTTGCCAACTCATAGTAACATTATGTGGCGCTCGGTTTCCTTCAATAGCAGAATACCGTCGTCAAAGCGGCAAACATTGTTGGAAATGAGTTAACAATGAATTCCGATTATTGTAACTGTAGAACAATCATTTTTTATTGTTGACTCATCTTCAACAAAGTTTGCCTTTTAACGACGGTACTCACTATTCTGTTATGCAAGGAGACCGAGCGTGGTTATAATTTTTTCAAAGTAGGTACAACAATTTTTTTTAGGATTTTTAGGGATATTTCAACTTGTAGTTGGGGGGAAAGATTTTTAGGAGTTGGCAACTCTGCGCCGATCTAGTTCACGCGCGACCGGCTTATTATACGTGCATGGCCGGCAGATCGGCCGAGACACGTCCGATCGGTCGAAATCTCAACCGGCGTTTGCGTGAACCAGTCGACGTACCGACCAATAAGCTTCAAAGCAAGGCACGTGTTGTGATGGCGATTGATACTAAGCGCTTGATCTCTTCTCGTCGATTCAACAGTGAAATCAAACGAAATGTTGACTCGACTGGACACCCCCGGAGCTGTGAAAACGGTCTCTTCAACTCTTATGTTCTGGGTATTGTAATTGCAGTTTATTTTGTAAATAAATTTCATAAAATTTTCGTCTACTGTATCAAAGTATATATTTATTTTATTTTATTAGTGAACTATAAAAATTCTGAAAGTTATTCGTTCCGTATTTTAGGAACAATCATTTATTTACAAAAAATTTTGATGTGACGACTAAAATTAATGATTTTGTAACATTCCTCATTCAAAATACTGTCATACAAAAATTGCAAAAAACGTTATTTCTAAGCATTGAAAACTAAATAAAGTTATTAAAAAAAAATAAATTAAAAAAAAATTATTTCAAATAATATTAGTACCCTTACATTCCCTCATTCATAAAATCAAAACGCATCAAACAATTTTGAAAAACATAAAAAAAAACTGAAAAATATTCCAATTAACACTTTCAATTGTTTAGTAGTTTTTGTTTCATTCCTCATTCAACTTATCAAAATAAACAAAGCTCACAAATGATCAAAACTATTTGTAAAAAACAAATAAAAATCAATGCTCAGTAAAAAAAAATGAAGACTAAACATACCACAATCTACTTCGTCACTTCCGTCAAAACAATCAACTTTTGAATCACATCTAAATCTTTCATCGATACATTCTCCATTTTCACATCGAAATTGGTCAACATCACAAGAAGTACCGCAGTCGCGCTCGTCTAAACCATTTACGCAGTCAAAAACTCGATTACAACGAAAATCTGACGACACGCAGGTTCCATCACCACAGTCAAACTGATCAGGTTGACATACTGTTTCTAAATAGATTAAAATAATCAACAAATTGTAATATTCCTAATAAATAAGCTACACTCCCTGACAACTATTAATGCACCCATTCAGTAACGGTCATATTTTTTAGTATTGAACGAATTATTGAACAGCTTGCTTTCTGAGGAAATCTGAGTAAGTTTGAAATCAACAGTCATGCACGGATAGATATGGCAAAAATCTGAAGGAAGATTTGCTGCCTTTAGAATCTTCCCTAGAAAATCAAATGATTTCCTTGCAGAGATATTTCAAGCAGTAAGACTTTCGTGATATTCGTACACGACCGTCTGATTGCTAAGTTCATTCTGGTTTCATCAGAAACCCAAAACATGCCTCCAATCCAATTCGTTCCACACCAAAACTACATTAGAAAGACCGAATGGTGCATTAATTTTTGATCAGGATGTAGTTTTGCTATATGAAGAATCAATTTTGATGTTTTTATATCGAAGAAAATAAAATGTACAAAACGAAACCATAGAAGAAAATGAAATGTGTTTTCAGCAAACAAGTGAAATCCAAAAGGACAACGTGAATGATGCAGAAAGTTAACTTGAAATCGTTGCGCAGAAAAAATATTCTTTGACGGGTTTCCCTATGATTGGAGATTTAGTATTGAGTTGAAGAGCGTCCCCAGTTTCCAGATTCTTGCCCGAGAACTGACAAAATCAACTGAATCTCTTTTTGATAAGTGACAAGTCGTTCATTTTTTTTTTTTTTACTTTAAAACTATAATCACGAATTAATCTAAAACGATTGATGAGAAATACTGGGTGTTGAAACCAAGTAGAAGACGCCAGGCATTGATATTTTCATCTTTTCCTCTGATCATAATTATTAACATCTTCTGATTTTGTCCGGTCACAAATAATATTTTCTGATTTATTAAATTATTATAAAAAATTCCACAGCCCCTACATTTTAAATTGAAGTTTATGACGCCTGCAATCTTAGAATCGATCCAGAGTACCACAGGGCTCTATACTGGGGTCCATACTTTTTGTCAACTACATCAACGACATAATAGTCTCAACACTTACTTATATTTGCGATGATACCTCTTTTTTTTAATCAAAGGATAACAAAGCAACATTGTGGTAAACCCAAAAAAAAAAAAAATGTAAGGAAACCTCGTCAGAAAAAACAATTCTTTGCAACGATCAATAATAAGTGTGTGTGAAAATTATTTGTGTTTTGAGATAATGAAAATTAATAGCAATAAGCAAACTATGATGATTTTTTTACCCACCGTCTGTAGTGAAGTTGTTATCTTCACCACAGTTCGACTCATCAGAGCCATCTTTGCAGTCGACATAACTATCGCAATAATAATGGCGGTCAATGCAACCACCGTCATTGCACTGGTACTGTCTCGGTGAGCATGTCGGATCGGCTGGTATTTGCATGGCAAAGTGTTAGCGCGTTTAGTGACACAGCACAGCGGATGATTTTGGAGGAAAGAGAGAAATAAGTATAGACAATTTACCGGAGGATTTACACATAAAGAAGCGATTTCGTTAAAAGCATTATTACATGGACTTTCGAAAAGCCACGAACTATAATTTCGTGTGACTGATTTCTGGTCGAAATTTGTAATCGTTTCTCACGCTCAATTTTAAACCATCTATCAGTTAACGGAAACAGAATATAATACGGCGTACTCGTAGCACTTGTTGACACATTAAAAAGAGTGTTTCAACATCACATTAACGTAAAATGTGCCGGCACCATGTATTTAATACCCTCTATATTGCTAACAAAGATCGGGAGAAAGACTTAAACACTACGGTGCAGACATTTATACGTCTGTCTCACTTATTATACTCTGAATCTCATGCGCATGTCCGTGAATGGATGCGCGCCAGTTTGCACATGGAACTAGATTGTGAAAGTGAGGTCGCTTGCTCTATTCCACTTACTAATTTGCCCCACTATAGACGCGACGCTTGCGCACAACGGGTCAATTAAAAAGAAAGAAAGAGAAAAACAGTCATTTGCTGTTTCAGTTCGTGGCCCACGATTCGACTACGGCCACTAGCAATATAGAAGTTATTAAATACATGCATTTACGTTATTTTTTTGGTGACGTGTTTTTAACCTCACATTTAGCCAATTTAAAATTATTACGTAACTTCACGTGTAGTCACGTGTTATGCCGTGACAATAGCATGTTTCCGTGGCACACTAGATTTACGACGGCTTCAGATTTTTACTAGTTCGTCTTTAATATTAACTGGCTTCAAAATATTTACACTGAAAGGGTAACTTACTTAACTTAAAGCTTTATGTTTAAAGTAAGTTTCTTTTTTTTATTTGGAGTGCTGAAGCCTATAAAAGCTACATTGGAGACTATTTAAATATATAGTACTTGAGTACGGCAAGTATGATCAAATCAATACAAACAATAAAAAAGAACCGTTTTACAGAAAGAAATTGTTCAGCAATTATTTTAAAGTAAAACTTTGGCCGCGTTTTGCACTTTCAGACCAATGTAAGACCGTTACGGGTCACATGTAACTGGGTTACATACAATAAATGTTACACGTATCCAGTTTTTAAATGGCGTTTAAATAAAGAAAACGACAACATAAGTTGTTTTTTAACGGAAATTTCATTAATAGTTTGAATCGATGTTTTAAAGATTTAAAATTGTAGATCAAATGAAGTATTGATTTGATAAAACTTGTAACACATTACGTCATATTGCATTTTTCTCATTTCGTTTCAAAGAAATGTTTGTTAAGAAAAACGTAATATAAATTTTCACAATATTGATAGCCACACTGAGTTTTCTTCCTAAACATAGATTTTTTTACTATTACAAAGAAAGCTTGATTTACACCCATAAAATATGTAAAGCCTAACGATATTTTACAGAATCATTATATTGTATTACTTTTAGCTTATTTCTTTTCGATTATCAAAAATCAGGATTATAACAACTGATCTAGATAACCGTGTCAAAAATTTAATAATAAAATAATAATTAATACCTAATTAATAATATAATGATTCTATAACAAGAGTACCTAAACTTGGCCAAATATATTTTATTGTACAAAATTTATTTGAAATTAAACCTTTACAGATAGGTATAAAAATAAAACAGTCGGATGTCTAATTTCTGTAATTTCTAAGTATAAATATATATAGTAAAAGCAAGTATGTGTATGATTAGTGTATTTTGTGAAAGGAAATGTACAAAAAATAAAAACAATAAAAAGAAACGAAATGAACTAAAAATGGATTTGGTTTCGTAAATATTTCTTGTTAACAAAAAAACATAATATCTACATTTTTAAATTCTTCTCAATTATAAAAAAAACGTCTTCATATAATGATTAAATAATTATTAGCAAAAAGAATATCACAAAATAAATAAAAAACAACACAAAAAATAAAGCAAGCAACAAATAATGTCTGTCTGATGCGTAATTGTTTCAAATTAAACGTACGTAAAAATGCAGTAATTACTTATAGTAACTTTAACAGTATTTTTCGTTATGTTGAGGATATAGAGCATGTACCCTCTTTTAACAATCAATAGTTTGAGCTGCAAATTTACTTAAAATCATATTTTTACGACTAAGAATATTGGGTTTGAGTTGTGAAGAGATATAAATTCATCTTCAATAAATCGAATTTCAAATTCTCAATTTACTTATATTTTTACAATTAACAGCTTACAGACAGACGATATATTTGGATCATCGAAATAAAATAATACTGGACCCATCATATTAACGTTTCGTTGACTAAAAAAAGATTTCAATCACAAACCAATTCCTTTTCAATTAAGTAGATCCGGGTGCAAAGGACCTTATCCTAATTCAAAAGAGATAGAAAACAGTGTACGATAAGTACTGCCTTTCTTAAGTTTGTTGACAAAGATTCATCTTAAAGGTTGATCCATTACAGTCCCAATCAAAAGTAAGTCGAATTCTAAATGGGAACTTTTATAGTTTATAAGTCGATGATACCAATAAATTATTGTCGTAAAGGCATAAATAAATAATTTTTTTAATATTAATTAATTATTTCAGTACTTTATACTTAATGTATTTTTTGTACAAATCTCCTTTTGTATAAATCTCCTAATGATTTTGGATTTTTTACAGAAAATTTTGCCATAAAAAATCTATTGAAAAAACTTTATTTTAGATTTTTTTCATTATCTTCGTAAAACGGCTCAACCTCCTTAAACCGATAGTATGATTCGTCCACTGAATACTAAACAAGTAAAGACTGCTGCACACGAGGCTTAAAACGCTGCTAGATTCCTTGCTAGATTTGCCTACTAGTTTTCTAGCGCTGCTTTTCTTGATTGCTGTTAAGTGCTCGCTTCACACGAGACTATTTTTCAAACTTTTTTTGTAGACAGATCTGGTGCGCGCGCAGTGACAGTTCGAATATAAACACAGAGCAAAACGTGTCTGTTGTCTGACTCTGAGCAGAACGACGTCATGTTGGTTTGTGGGCGTTTGTTCAAGTGCCCACGTGACACGATACTGCTTATTGATTCTTGCTCATACCTCGCAGGGAAAATTGCCCCTGGTCTAATTTTAAAACCTATCTTGTGACCTATCAGGCCAGCCCGCAGTGACGTCATTTCCAGCTAGCAGAACTCCTAGCAGTGTTTCTAGCCTCGTGTGCAGTGGCCTTATTCAAAGAACACCAACCGCTGTTTTCCAGACTCACATTTTGTTAACCAAAGAGATGATAGATAGATAATTTATTATGTCTGAACTAAGTGAATACAAAGTTTGACAATCGTCACACAATATGTAAAAAAAACATTAAAAAAATAATAGTTAACGTTCATGTTAATTTGATTTTTAAAAAGTCTTTAAAATCGTAAAAACTGTTTTAACGTGGTTAATGAAACTTGCGCCGAGAAAAATGTGTTGATGTTTTGGGGTTCCCTTTTTAGTATTCGATGTCTGCACACCTAAAAGTTCCATTCTTCTTCAAGAGCTTCAATGATTTAAACGAGAAGCTATAGTTTTCTGGCAACGATTAATAATATGATTGGTCCAGTATTGGGAATCGATGGTTTGAGCAATAAACACAAAAATAAAAAGCGCCAACCTACCACCAGGAGGGGTTGTGAACATGGGACAATTGTATTCATCGTCACCGTCAGGACAATCTCGTATGCCGTTGCATCGTTTGTAACCAGCAATGCAATAGCCGGCATTGCAATAGAATTCTGTGTTCGGATCACAGGCACTACCAACATTGGCTGAACAACACAACATTAAGTTATCTTGACTCACAAAAGCGAACATAAGTTGCCGGGACGCAGAACGCATTGCCAGTAAACCGTGGATTGTGATCAAACTATTCCAGTTTTTTTTATTAACACACTTTCGTTAGCTTCATTGACAATACTTTCTGCAACCCGGCGTGAATTTGTAGTTGTTAATAGGGTAAAGGTACAGATTTGTGACCACTTTTGTATTTATAGTTAAAAGATTATTTATTATATAATATAGAAAACTAAAATGTTGCCATTTTAAGGTAGTACGAGCACGAAGGCAATTTTAAATAAAAGGCTTGATTTTTTTTATATGAAGTTGGACTAAGTCTAAACCAATTTTGAAAATTTTAGGGGGTGTTGCCCGATTAATTAAATAAATAAATTACTTCAAAAGTAGGCATATTTAACATTGGCTTTATAGTTAAACGGTAGATGGATGATATGTTTTTATTGATTTCTCCAAAACTAGTCGGTGGAAATTAAAAAAAAAACTATTTAAATTAAAGTTAAAACCTTAATAAATTATTGAAAACAAAAAAAAACCGTTGTGCCCGACTAATTAAAATAGTCGGGCACAACGGTTTTTTTTGTTTTATTTCAATAATTTATTAAGGTTTTAACTTTAATTTAAATAGTTTTTTTTTAATTTCCACCGACTAGTTTTGGAGAAATCAATGAAAATATATCATCCGTCTACCGAAATATAAAAAAAATTAAGCCTTTTATTTAAAGTTGCCTTGGTGCTTGTACTACCTTAAGGGGCACACCTAGTGTGAAACTGTTAAAAAATGATTTTTTTCTCATCTATATTCGATAATCTATACCTTTAAAAATAACATACTAAAATTTCAAGTACGTATCTCAAATAGTTTTTGAACTACAGCCTTCTAAAGAGTAGCTTATAGGTTAGAAAGCTACGTTTGCTGCGGGGCCTACTCCCTGAATTCTAAATATGATGTTTATTAATGAAATCAATTTTATTTTTCTCAACACTACATTTTTCAAATTTGCTGCAGTTATGACTCGATTACAAATCATCCGATCGATTTTATTTTTTTTTTATGTATATTTTGTATATATTTTTCTATACAATTTGCCCTCCAGTTTTTCAATTGGATGAAAAATTTAATTTTGGCATGCCAAAAATCATCAAATTTTTGAGCGAAATTTTAAACTTTTTTTAAAAAATCTGCCATTTTGTTAAATTCCAATTTTTTTCACAATCCTGGGTCATTGTACACGCAATAACTTCTAGTTAAATAAACTTTTTTTAGTTCAGGCACAGCAATTGTGCAATTGCAAATATAAACAAATATAAAAGTGGTCGAGAATCGGTGCCTTTACCCTAATTATGTATTTTTTTTTGTCTGGATGGTTAATTTACATTTTTAATGAAGAATAACCTCAGATAATAGTTAAAACCGACTATGGTTTGCATAGAAATTATGGTGGAAGAAAAATGTATCTTATGGTGGAAGGAAAGGGTCGTTTATGGTGGAAAAACGTGACACTAAAATGTATTTAGAGAAATTATAAGTCACGCAATTAAAGAAAAGATGCAAAAATCTATATTATAAAAATTGATAAATAATAAAGACATTGCTATAACGTTATGAACAACGAAAAAGATATTAAACAACCGTTTAAAAATATTTTCAGTTGTTACTTATCTTGATGAATTTACTATACAAAAGAACACACATTTTTAGAACTTTAAAAGATGTTCTAAAAGTCAATTAGTCACAATAAAAAAATAAAAACAACATGAAAAATGATTATTGACATAAGAAACATAGACCCTCAAATTACAAAAATCTGAATACACGTTTGATTTGAAAACTTGAATTTTATTAGAATACCAGCTGAATTATTTTAATTTTCAAATATTAAACGAGCTCAAAAAACAAATGCAAACATCGATACAAAAATTCCGAAGCAATAATTTTTCAAATACGCCATCTTGCGACTAAAATAGAACTATAATTAAACCGGAATACCTAGTAATTTTTCATACAGGTCTGTACCTTATAATTTTAAATGACTAATATATTTTATTTATAGTACATTATTGTTTTCTAAATAACAGTTGGCCCGACTGCGTTAGTTATGAAACTACTGTGTCGCCCTCAATTAATTTACTAAATTTTTATACCTATGACGTTGTATAAGATTTCCATGGCGTATCGTTTTGTGCATAAAACGAACAAACGTGTATTCAGAAGTGAAATAAAAAGTTTTTTTGTCCTACTCCCCAAAAAGAGTTACTTTTATCGGTCATAAAATTTAACTCTAGTGTGTAAAGTATAACACAAATAGTCACGCTAACAAATTCAATACTAATTTTCATAAGCTATCTGTAACCCAGTTTTAGAAATGAAGTTTGCTACAGAAATGAAATGTTAAACATTTTGAAACTGAATTGAAAAGCAACTATTTTGTGGGGAGTATGAACAAAAAATACTATATATTTCGAGTGCGATTATATCATGACCCATGTGATCGTTTAAACTCGCTAGTGCTCGTTTGAACATAATAGTCACTTATTCGTCATAATATACTTCGTTACACCCTAGATATACAGTATATTATTTTTTTTTAAATATCTGGTCTATGTTACCTATCACTCTGGCGAATGTTGTCGTTCTTTGTCTGTTTCTCTGTCTGTTGGCTAACAAAAATATTGTTACATTAAAAGAAAAATTGAAATAACCTAAATCTAACTTTGTGAAGATCCTACTTTAACGCATTTGGTCCAAATCTGAATCTTAATGAGCGCTATTGGATCAAGTCTGAACCTTAATGAACGCTATTGGTCCAAGTCTGAAAGTCTGTGAATGCTATTGGTTCAAGTCTGAATCTACATGAATGCTATTGGTTCAAGTCGGAATCTACATGAATGCTATTGGTCCAAGTCTGAAACTGTGTGAATGCTATTGGTTCAAGTCTGAATCTACATGAATGCTATTGGTTCAAGTCTGAATCTACATGAATCCTATTGGTTCAAGTCCGAATATACATGAATGCTATTGGTTCAAGTCTGAATCTACATGAATGCTATTGGTTCAAGTCCGAATATACATGAATGCTATTGGTTCAAGTCTGAATCTACATGAATGCTATTGGTTCAAGTCGGAATCTGTGAGCTATTAGGCCATATGTTCTTCTATTGAGATATGCATTAATCTTCTGCGCAGTCTATTCTCTATAGTCCAGTGGCGGATCCACGGGGGGGAGGGGGGTCGGATCCAAACCCCCCCTTCCAGAGTATCAAAAATCCCAAATTAAAATTTTACTACGCGATAAAAAAAAAGCTTTTCATGTTTTTCATGAATTCTCCGCGAAAGGAGTAAAAATTTTTCAAGACCCCCCCCCCTTGCCGTAATCCTGGATCCGCCACTGCTATAGTCTATATCATTGTTAATGGATTTTTTCTTTTAGTTTACTATAGAAGAACCATCACCAAAACCACCCTTTAGTTAAAGATTTAAAAATACAATTCTCGATTAATTAACTAATAAATTAATTTGTTAATTTATTATATGAGTAAGGTAACCGTTATATTTTATCAAAAATAAAACAAAACTTAAATCATTTAAAAATGTGCGGCAAATACCTAATTTTTATTTATTTTTTAATTTAATGTCCTATTTGTTAAAACAAAGAATGCTTAAAAAACAAACAACCGAAACAGAACAAAGATGAATTTGTACTGAAACGAAACAAAAAAAAATTGTGTACGTGATGTTCGTATATTGTGAATGTTAAATTATTGTTTTGTAATTGTTTTTAAAAAATGTGAACATCATTTCAATAAATTACTTATGATCATTGAATTGTCTATAAAAAAAACACACTTTTTATAATCGAACTGTCTTATAATACTTTCTTTGTTGTGAATGTTTAGAGCATTTAAAAAATACAGAACGTTCCAAAATTATATCGTCGTATTTCAACCAAACATTGAAAATTCAGGGTTGAGTAAAATAACGGACGCTCTACACTGATTTTTCTATCTATGGTTGATATATGGGAGATCGTTTTTCGAACAGTCTGTATATATTTAATATATTTTTCGAGTTTTATTAATTGATTACTTAAACCAATCTAACATTCTTATTTATCCAAACAGTGTTCATTAACTAAAAATAAAAATCAGTGACGCTTTTTCGGGTGTGCCAAAAACTAAAATAGGAAAATATTAATGATAAAATATAACATACTGTTATAAAATAAGGTTATTATATATTTTATCATTTATATATATTTTTTCGAACATTTTGAGAGATAAGTGATTTGCACACCCCGAAAAAAATACAGGAACTGATGTCAATAAACCAGACAAGATAATTTTTTATTTCTTCGAAATGGTGTAAAAAGAGGTTTTAAATTTTTTCAATACAATTTTTTAATTTCATAATCCAAGTAAAAATAGTGTAGAGTAATAAATCATTTTTGGTTGAAGTATCAGACAGATTCCGGTGATATCATATAATAGATTACCTAGCCTTATTTTAAAACATTTCCAAAAAAAGGTAAAGGCGTCATAACTAATAAACTTGAAGATTGGCCATAATATCTCAAAAGTTATAAATTATAACATAGTAAAACAGTCTATAAGGTCATTGGATATAACGTTTTTATTTGAATTTGATGGTGGTTAAAAGAAAGCTAGACATCTACTCTATGGTACAACAGAAATCTTCAAGCCATAATGATTGATTAAGTATACTCTATTACTACTTCAGGATAGACTATAGTTATCGAGTACAAGAACTGCAAAAATTGTATTTAAATCAATATAAACAACCTCCTTACCATGTGTCATTTTGTTAAAATTTCGAAGACTTATTTTTTGTCATCGCCCCTGAATTATTTGTCTTGGAATAAAAAAAATTTTCATTTTGGCCAAGTAATTCATAAGCTATGTACATTACTGTATTTAAATGAAATAAATGACTACAAAATAACGACTAAGTAATTGTAAAATACTTACGACAGTCGCGCTCGTCACTCCCATCTCGACAATCCCTGAAATTGTTGCACTGCTTGGTTCTGGGAATGCATTCCCCACTGCCACAACGAAATTCTGTACATTCTGTAAAGCATATCAACGATTGTGTTAGTTTTCGATTTAATTCCATTCAAAACGGCATAAAGAAGATTTATAGTGGAGTATTTACAACATTTCTTTTTCAAGGCCCACCAACCTTAGACAATAGTGATGTGTCCACATGACTCTTTATTGGAAGCTGACTCCGTGCGGTCCGCTCACTAAAAAGAGTCGCTCAGAGCGAGTCGTTCAAAGGAGCGACACTAGACAGTACGCACTACACAAGTGTGCAGACTGCAGAGGTGTGAACTGTCATCATGCATGCTCAGGAGTCATGTAGTATTGCACAGCACAATACACACACTCAACTCTGAGCTCATTTTAATATGATTCTGATCTTATATTATTATTCGCATTTCGAATAAACTATAAAGTATAATAAAAGCTGAACAATAATAACGTTTATTGTTTCAATATTATATATCTTTGTCAACGACGTCAATGTGAATGGTTTAAGTCACTGTAAGCTTAGTACTATTTACACTTAGTGTGTCATTCAACATTAAATGACTCAGCAAAGATAACTCCGTACGTGCAAAATTCACTAGTGCTCTGTAAATGTGCGAATGCAACAGTACAGAACAGCTCAGCACAGAGCAATGGCGCTCGGAGTGAGTCATTCACAAAAGAAGAGCGACTCGCTTCGCTCCAAAATGGGAGTCGTTCATTATGAACGACTCGCTCAGGAGCGACACATCACTACACACAGCTAAGGTTATGTGAGCCTAATACCTATTCATAGTTGATTATCTTTTTAAAATAAATCAAATATCCAATTGAATCTTTGGTCAGTTCTCGAATTAGAATCTGGGACCATTATTTTAAATCCCTAGTTTCGTATTTTGCTGGTAAAAAACATTGCGAAGAGAGATTATTGAAGTGAAACTTTTTTAGGCGCGCTACCCCTTCTCCGACTTCAATCGGCAGGTGAAAGGAAAGAGTGGAGGAACCGTTTCTGCTCTCTCTGTGTCAAAGCGTACGTATGACGCTTTGACACAGAGAGAGCAGGTCCCTCTAGGTCTAGACACATGCGCAGTACGTACTGTGTGTATACGTATCATTTTCTCTAGCCACGGTAACAAGTAACGATTTCCTAATCCGGAAATAATAAAATCGACAAGAAATGCTAGAACTTAAGAAGTTTCATTTCTAGCCCGCGACTCATGCGCATACTTTTTTTTTAATTTTCAAGTGAGTTATACAGCAAGCAACAGATGTGTAAATCACTTGCAAATTAATGTTTTATAGTTTCTCTTCGCTTTGATATAATATGAAACTGGAAATATAAAATAATAATATTATTATTTTATTATGGTGCGTAATTGTCTATAGTACTGTCAACTACATCAATATAAAATGCGATAATCACAGGTAAATGATAAGAGGAATTGATGTCATTACGGTAATAGCACGCAATAATATTTACAAAAAGTGCTAAAAATAATTCCAACACGTTTTAAAAAAATAATATAACATAAATCGGAAAAAATCGTATTCTCATTGGTAATTATTCCTGTAATATTAAATCCCCTTCAGCCACAAAACAAACAGTAAAAATACTAAATTTAAACAAATTTTGATAAATGTACAGAAAATATATTATAATAACAAAGATCACTAACTATCCAACACATGGCATACCCTGAAAATTACAAAAAAATCATATTTTCAAATTTTCAATTAAACAAATCCTATAAATAGAGAATGCTGCTTTTAAACTTTAATAAGGGCATGCATGAGGTACGCATATTTACAATTTATTAATTTCAAGGTCGGATTAATAGCGCAGAACTCTGGATAGAAAAAATCCCTATTTTATGAAAAAGTCATTTCTAGAACGTCTATTGATTTTAATCCGAACTTGATTCTATAACTAATTCTTCCACCGAAACAGAAAGGTGTAAAATCATTTATGACAGTACAGTGGTGGAACCAAAGGGGGTTTTGAGAGGACCTACAATGCTTCTGAAGGATTCAATGATCCTCATAAGAAATTTCGAAAGAATAAAATTTTATTTATTTCACAAAAGTTGCGGCCCCCTAAATAAATAGATTTTGACGCCGCCACAGTAACATAAAGTACGATAATACTGAAGGAGATTTATTTGGTTGAGGAACAATTGAAATAAGCTTTACCAAAGTATCGCTTGTGGCTAACGTTTCGAAAATTATATTTTCCATCCTCAGGGTCTTAATGCAAGCTGATATGGTATTGAGGCCCTGAGGATGAAAATATAATTTTCGAAACGTTGGCCACAAGCGATACTTTGGTAAAGCTTATTTCAATTGTTCCTCAACCAAATAAATCTCTTTCAATACATATTTTGGAACAAAACTTTAACTAATACGATAATACTATAAATATTTAAGCTTTTGCAAACAGTTGGTTGTGTATTTGAAACAGTTTAATAAAAAATGGGGTAGTCAAATTTTATTTCAGAACAGTCTCATCTCATTTTTGTGTCTAGGGTTTATTTTTAAAACGATTTTACACCTGTATGTATTAATATATACAAGGTGATTATATAAAAATGGTTTTCTAATTTCTAATATGAATGTTGAATAATCTATTTAGGTAAATCATAAAAAAAGTAAACATCACTCTATTCAATATTATGGAAGATCCCTTTAGTCATTCTTGAGATAATTATTGACACCGTAAAGTTATTAAAGCGAAAACACCTTACTGTACAATTATTTTAAACATTTTATAACCAATAATATTGAATAATTTTGTATACGACCGTTTTGTCTCATCAATTAAGGTAGTACGAGCACCAAGGCAACTTTAAATAAAAGGCTTGATTTTTTTAAATATATCGGTAGATGTATGATATGTTTTCATTGACTTCTCCAAAACTAGCCGGTGGAAATTAAAAAAAAATTATTTAAAATTAAAGTTAAAACCTTAATAAAGTTTTGAAAACAAAAAAAAAACCCTTGTGCCCGACTAATAAAAAAGATATTTAATCTTTTTAATTAAATATCCTTTTAATTAGTCAGGCACAACGTTTTTTTTTGTTTTTAATGATTTATTAAGGTTTTAACTTTAATTTAAATAGTTCTTTTTTTTTAATTTCCACCGACTAGTTTTGGAGAAATCAATGAAAACATATCACCCATCTACCGTTTTACCATAAAGCCAATGTTAAATATGCCTACTTTTGAAGTTATTTATTTAAATAATCGGGCAACCCCCCCTAAAATTTTCAGAATTGGTTTAGACCTAGTCCAACTTCATATAAAAAAAATCAAGCCTTTTATTTAAAATTGCCTTGGTGCTCGTACTACCTTATAGCATATCGGAAACGATCTCTAATTTTTGCAGAAACTTATTTTATAGACAACAGCCATATTAAAATGTAAACGAACTTTTGCAATCGAAGTTTACATTAAATTTATATGTAAATTCCTATCAACAATTAAATAGCTTTGTTTACATTATACTTATTTATATTTAGAATTGTAAATAAATAAATACGTAATATAGCCTGTGAACTAACTGCCTGTTGTTTCTGAAGAGTAACCATTTTTAAAGACTTAAGGTCGCTGCACACGAGACTGGCTTTTACGCTGGAATCGCTGCTAGGACTTGTGCTGGCTACTGGAATGGAAATGACGTCACTGCGGGCTCCCGTGCCCCGTACGTGGCTACAAGCTGGATTTCAAAGCTAGAGGCGAGGCTATTTTTCGTGCTTCCTTGCTGAGTTCGATAAAAAATCAATCAGAAATCAGTGTCTTGTCGCGTGGCCGACACGGAGAAACACCCGCAAACAAACGTGGCGTCATAGTGCGCGCTCTGTTCAGAGACAATAAACAATCGAACTGTCAGCGCGCGCACACCAAACCCATCTACAAAGCTAGCCTCACACGCATCGTGTGAAGCTAGCACACAAAAAGCCATCACGAAACTCAGCGCCACAGCACGCTTGAAACCTAGCAGACAAATCTAACGAGGAATCTAGCGGCAAAACCAGCCCCGTGTGCAGCGTCCGCAACACTTATTATAAAAAAGAGGGTGTGAGTGACGCGGTACTCACGAGGATTGATGTGTAAACATGTGAGCTCCTTTCAGTTCGGTTTCGATGCGCATGCGCATAAATAAGGATCAGCGCCATATACTTTTATTCTATACTGAGCATAGGAATAAAATCGCAATCGAACTATTAGGGTGCAAACATATATTTCTGTCTTTTTTTACGCCGTAAGCACTGCGGCGTATCCAGGAGGGCAAAACAAGAACGGGGGACCCGGCTTAAGACATTTCTAATTTGCCCCCTTTTGGGC
The DNA here is from genome assembly GCA_963575645.1 of Xanthostigma xanthostigma. NCBI lineage: Eukaryota > Metazoa > Arthropoda > Insecta > Raphidioptera > Raphidiidae > Xanthostigma > Xanthostigma xanthostigma. The sequence goes on along the minus strand of OY754466.1, from coordinate 47,081,970 downwards.
CTAAAGCTGGGTACGTCCATGTTAACGTCATAGAAAAAGACAAAGTTTTTGAAACAGAGATACTTCATTCAGATTGAATGCAAGTACATCAACCAATCCTGAGAAATCAGGGAATTACATCGAAGAAAGAGACGCAGATATATTTTTGATACGCTTTGTTGCGTTCACTCACCGCACATTGAGTAGATAGGCAATGATTCATATAGTTAATTTAATAGATATATGAACAGCGCACATAATTATAGTTACTTCAACCGGCAGTTGAGAGGGAGAATCGTTTCTGCTCTCTCTGTCAAAGCGACATATGTACTTTACACGCATGCGCAGTGCGTAGTGCGTTTAAACTCTAGCCACGGTAACGAATTCTGCATATTTCCTAATCCTGAAATAATAAAATCGTCGACAAAAGCTAGAACTATAAGAAGTTTCACTTCTTACGCGCGAGAGTCTCGCGTTTATTTTTTTATCCTGGCTTCTTTATCTTCCTCCTCACACACAAGATCGCTATAAAATGCCTTCCGCCGAATTACATAGGTCCATTACTACTTGAAAAAACGGAACCTGCATTAAAAGTTGCTGCAGATATAGCGTGCGCGATCTTTTATGCTGTTGGTAGTTGCATCTGATAATCTACAAGCGACTTTATCGCACAACCGTAATGTAAAAAGTAGCGTGTGCGTGCTTTCCTTAAGACTTGCGACCAGGCTAGGGTTGCCATCTGTAAAGTCAATAAACTAGGACAAGAAAACTCAAAACCCGGACATAATTGCGAAAAAAAAAAATTTAATAATGAAATTAAATAATACCGTGTTATATTTATTATTATAATTAACTACTACATCACAATTTGTAGTACCTACAGAGTTAGTATTGATGAATTTTTGACAATCTTTGATGCAACTTTACGTACAAAATTAAAGTAATATAATCATGAAATACTTCCGTATTTAATTATATCTCTATATTTTCTTTGGTAATAAAGTTAAAGAACCTTATAAACATTTAAAAAACCAAACAATAATTCTACTTTCTTTCTTCCAATAAGCAAAAATAAACCTTTTCAAATAGAAGAAACTAAATTCTACTATCAACTCTTGATAAAAAATATTATCTAGTCATTTTAAAATCCGGACTGTAAACAAAACCCCGCCCGGACGCCCTTCAAAAGAGGACAAATCCGAGGAGATCCGGACGGATTGCAACCCTAGACCAGGTTCCTCTTCCCTCTGGGCACGTGCCTAGGGCCCCGCGTTCCATATAGGCCACCTAGTTCCTGCCAGATCATCAAACGATAACCGATATTTATTACCGAAAAACATATTATGTATATTCGAACAAAATAGTGCTCTGTCAAGGTTATTATCCTAATGTGCCCAGGGTCTTCAATAGGTGAAAGACGGCCCTGCTTGCGAACTAATGCTCGAAGTCTCGCGTACTGAGAGCTAAGATGTTTACACATCGAAAATATTTTTCCATAGATATATTATAGGGAAATATATTACACACCATCGGCCCTACAGTTAATTTCGTCTTCCCCGCCGGGACATTCCCGAACGTTATTGCAGCGTTGAGCGATGTTTAAACATCTGCCGTCGTTGCATCTGAATTCTTGGCCAGTGCAAGCGCGCGTTTCGCAACGCTCGTCGGATCCGTCGGCGCAATCTAAGTTGCCGTCGCATTCGCGGCTTATTTCGATGCAAGTTCCGTCAGCGCACTGGAACTGACTCGAGAGGCACGCTTTGCTCGCTGCATATAGGAATTTATTACGTCATAATTTTGCGCGATCGTTGCCATAATTTTCGATAAGTTTATTTCACTGTACAATGTATCTCTGATGGATCTGACTATATCTAGTTTTAGAATAGACGCGGCGAAAGATGAAGCCACCGCGTCATAGTGACGTGAACGCATTGCGCCCGCCTTCTAGCTTGCTATCAACCTAAAGAAGACTGACTCATGTGCCCAATATTTCAAAAATAATAGAATTTTAACATTACCATCCATCTACATACAGTGTAACCTCTTTATAACGAGTCTCAAGGGACTGAGCATTTTTTTCGTTATATGGAGGGAAGAAAGAAAAATAACCAAATTTCACCTAATTCGTTTATTCCAAGCACTTTGCTGACGTTTTTTGCTATGCCAATATTTGTTTTGTATTTTATTAAGTATCTTATGCATGGCTTGGAATGTGGTGGAATCATCTTCATTAAACAATAGGAATTTTTCGATAAGTTTGTCGGCATCAAGTGCTTGTTGAATGTTGCTGATTGTTCAGAATCCTCCTCTTTACGTCTGTAAATATTTGCTGACGCCTAAATATGAACATATTTCTTCGTAATAAAGAATGGCAGTTGCGCTATAAAGATGGTATTAATATATGGGTTTTAAGGTTTCTACGTTATAGGGAGTTTTTCGTTATAACGAATGACGTTATAAAGAGGTTACACTGTATATGAATCAGCATTAATAGTTAAACAATACCCCGAAATGTTCCAGACTGAGGCGTGTATACATGACCACCAAACCAGACAGTGCCAAAATAAGTATAAACCTTACACGAATAGAACTTATATCGATAAATGCGCCCACAATATGGCTATCAAAATATATAACCATATACCATCTAATATCCGCGAACTGGCATTAATTAAATTTAAAAAAAAAACTTAATAATACAGACGAACTATTTTTATAACTATTGTAATGTAACTATGTAAGATTGTTTGACGTTTTAATCACCTCCCTGAGGTTTTATTTAAATAAATGCATTATTATTATTATCATTGGCTGGTTCAGTGATCCATGTGCGTCGAGTGTTTATTTTTATTCTACCGCTATAAGTGGATATTTCGAATTTATTCCACACGCCACTGTCTGCGGGCAAGTAGGCGTTCACTATCATATTATTGATGACGTGCCTGGCTTCAACTCTCACCGCGGGCACTATACCATTCCAACCCTCAAGTAGGGAATGGTACTAGTTTAGGTGAAAAATGACTTTTCAAAATTTTACAATATCTTTTCGTTTTGAGGTTCCCCGAATCCAAAAAACATATTTTTAAAAAAAAACTCTGTGCGTCTGTTAGTCTGTGCACACGGTACAGGCCAAACGGATAAACGGATTTTGGAAGGATGTTTAATATGCTAATATGAAGAGCCCTATTGTTTTTGGGACAAATCGGCACATTTGCAGAAGAGATATATGCTATAACGAAGTTTTTTGTTTTTGTTTTACTTTACGCACTAGCGCGAAATGAGTTATTTTACTATCGCTATGAAGAGTAGCTAGGATGTCACAGTCGGGATTCAATCCCGAAACTAATGGGGTCGGCTCAAAGCACCAGCACATCCCTTTTACAGGGCTGGACCAAAACCCGAAGGAGCAAATTCTAAGGTGACCAAGAATTTTTTTTTTAATAGAGCGACAGAAAACTTAAAGGCATGAGAGGTTTTTGTTTGTCAACATTGTACAGTAAATAAACGTAGTAAATTTTTTTTCCTTGAAAATAGAGACAAATGTTCAACAAATATTAACAAACTTTTATAACTTCTTGCGAGAACATTTTGTCACAAAGTAATTTGTTTTGATTTCTATGAGGGAACAAACAAATTTATTTAAATTCGATTAATTAAAAGTCAACAAAATTAATTAAGTAATAAGAATAGCCCTCAATTAATTTTAATAAAATTAAACCTATTAAAATATCTAAATCAAAATTTTGACTATTCAATATTATTTGAACATTTCTCTCAAAATGTTGCTTACAAGGAACAGAGACAATACTTTTATTTCTCTAAAGTGCCAACACATTTAAAAAAAATACTTGAATAATATTTGTTCAATTAATTACTAAGGGTAAAACGTTTTTAAAGGATTTTCACAACATTTGAATGTTGAAAAAATGTTTAAATAAACTGAATAACTTGTTCAGTTGAAGTATTTATATTTTTACATTAAACTTCAAAAGTGAGGTACTATCTATAATAGTCAGAGTGCCCGTCGGCAAAAATTTTATTGATACATACTCTCCTCAAACTTTGTATATGGCTTCATTAGGCCTAGTCTGACACCTATTTCCTCTATGACTTTTCTTGATTTTTGTGGCGTTTTCCCTCTAAATTTTCAGAAAGACGTCGTTTTGATGACATGTAAAAATTTATAGATACTGTTTGTTTTTTTAATTGGATAGCTTAAAAACTTCAACCAAAACGCTAAAATAATGTTCTCTGACAAATAACATGAACCATTTAAAATGTCTGTCACCTCGAATATGTTTGATATATTCGAGGTGTCAGACATTTTAATTGGTTCATGTTATTTGCCAGAGAACTAAATTTTAGCGTTTTTAAGCTATCCAATTAAACAAACAGTATCTACAAAATTTTTACATGTCGTCAAAACGACATCTTTCGGAAAATTTAGAGGGAAAACGCCCCAAAATCAAGAAAAGTCATAGAGGAAATAGGTGTCAGACTAGGCCTAATGAAGCTATATACAAAGTTTCAGGAGAGTATGTATCAATATAATTTTTGCCAACGGGCACTCTGACTATAGCTGCAAAAAATGTTGACAGTTGACCAAGGTTCATTATGAGAGAAAAACTTTGCGTCACTATCTCAACACTTAGTAAATTTTTAGCAAGTCACGCCAACAGAAACTAAAAAAAAATTGGTCAAAGTGAATCTGCTGAACGGTTTCGAACAAAAAAAAAACGCCGTATGTTTCAAATATATAAATGATGATTAGGCGTTTATTCGATTGTGCATTTTATCCAATTCAATTGTTTGATGATATAAACAATTTTTAAGTAATTTCAAAAGTGCTGTTTTAATTTGTATAATTACGAGAAAAATATGTATTTGGCTCTGTTCCTATTAAAACTAAAATCTTGAACAGTTTAATAATTATTGAAGAATGATTACATTGCTCGTTATACAAATATAATAATCAGTTTTTTAACAGATAAATGCTAACAAAATTACCTTTCATTATAAAACAGTGTTAAAAAACTAAATTCAAGTCTAAGTTCCTTGTCTTAGAGCTACATATGCAATCAGTTTTAAGGATAAAATGAAGACAAATTAAATTTTTACAACTATAGAGTGTGCAAAAAATCTCTTGACGAATAAATACTTTTCTTTAACGTCGAACTTCAAGACTTTCATTCCATCATTTCAAACAGATTCCAATTTAAACTGAATCAAAAAGCATTTTCTAACGGTTTAAGTTGCAAGCACATTTATATTTATTAATTTGTCCTCACAGCACGTGAATTCAAAAAGTTATGACAAATTCATTTCCAACATTCTGTACAAAAACAATAACAAATCGGTTCATCAGTCTCGAAACAATCGAATCTACTAAAAAACAAATGCACGGGCCAGACAATGTTTATATATATACACTGTTTCTCTTTTGAAATATTTCAGGCGTGTACAATAACTAGCTTGCTCATTGGAATAGATTACCTGCATGTCTATTTTATATTTTTTTTTTAAATTGCCGTTAATATTTATTTCAATGAAGGCTCCTAATTTCCTTGACGTAACAAAGAAATGAAAACAATTTGAGCAAGTTTAATGGTTCAAGCTTTAAAAAAAGACACAATTTTGAAACAAAACTTGCTCAAATGTTATAGTTGAGCGTTGATTAAAATAAATGCTGGCAACAATAAAAAAAAAAACATGTGACCAACCTAGAAATAGTCCATTATCACCCTAGAAAACATTCCAGAAAAGAAATGGAGTTCTTTCCAACATCTGTCCCTATACCACATCTAAACATTTAAAATAAACGTTATACCTACTTACAACAAGGAAAAATGTAAAAAACTCTGTCATTTTCATAAATAATTAAGTATTAAATTATTAACCAAACATTTCTGATATGCACATATTACAGGCACATGCTTCTCATTCATTCACCATGCTTTTTTCAAAACAAGCAAAATAAAAAACTACTCTAACTAATCATGCTTCAAATAATTATTAAACAAGCTTCATCGACAGTTAAGAATAAATATTTAAATATTTACATTCATGCATTTTTACGCAATATAAACATTTAAAAAGTTGAAAATAAATATTTAATCTTAACCGTATTTAAAAATTATTTTTAATCTAATAAAAATCATTATCATATTTATTCACTTTTCAAAACATTTCTGGATAACGATCTTTATGATTATAAAAATGTTCCACAAATAACCATTAATAAGTTGTAATTTTTTTTTAAACAGTGTGAAAAAGTATATGCAGGCATGTTGGGTGTTTGTATATTAAAAAAAATATACCCCAACCAAAATTTTCTCTAGTTTATATTGAATTTGCAATATTTTTTACCGCCGAACGGAGCCGAGGATTCACGAACCAGCAGGCGGCGCGCCGGCGCCCCCTTTCCGTTTGCACATAAATCAGCTGACACAGCCCCCGAATGAACCCGAGAATGCGCGAAGCGGCGGCAGTCTCTTTCTCTCTCCCACACACTCACAAAAGAAAACTGGAATGGAGTTTTAGTTTTGTTCCAGATAAAACATAGTACTGTAATGATAAGTATTTGGAAAGAATTCCGTGGCATAAGGATCGAAAATGAAGCAATACTGAGATTTTTTTAAACATACAAAACGTATCGAAACGTTAGTATTAAATGCAAGTTTAAAAAAATCTCAGTATTGCTTCATTTTCGATCCTTATGCCACGGAATTCTTTCCAAATACTTGTAATTAACTTCAATGGATCACAGTTACTCTATTTATTGAATAGAGTCAATCTTCATAGTACTGTAATACTATTTCCCAAATGCCAGTTTTGTTTGCCGTTTTGCTGCCCTTAATTTGCCGCTCTGGGCCCGGGCCCACAATGGCCCCATGCTAAATCCAACCCTGATTGTAGTTCTAAATATTATTGTTTTTGAAATTCGACTATAAGTAATATCAACTGATAGCCGGTATTGTCGTGGAACATTTTTAAAAACTATATTGTAACAAAAAAATAAAATAAAAAAGCAAAATGCATACAAGGTTGACAATTCATTTCGTCGGATCTATCAGTACAATGATTGACGCCATCGCAACGGTGTTTCGCATCGATACAAACTTTGGAATTGACGCATTGGAAATCAGTGGGCCTACATGCTGCAAACATAGAGTAAGAACACCGGTTGAGGTTATGTTATAAACACAAGGTCGGCCATGTCATTTTGAAAAACAAAATGGAGAATGTGATCTTTTCAATGATTTATGAAAACAATAAGCAAAATAGGTCAATGTTGATTTTGAATTTAAATATGGAGCAAATGCTGATATGAAATAATTATGGGAACATTACTGAACTAAAAGATATATTTTGAGAATTGTGATATAGCAACAGATAGAAATCAGTGATGCAAAAATGGAAGGCAAGAAAAGTGAAGTATCACAAGGAACGATCACGTGATACACAAATAATGGTGGAAGTGTCAAGCGACCATGAAGAAAGTGTGCGAGAAAATATTTTTTCACGTACACAAAAAAAAGGTTTTAAGAATTAGTTAATTCCAATATGGTAAAATTAAGAAATTAACGAAAACTATGAACAGAATGAAAATTGAACAACAAAAAAAGTAGTGAAAAGAAATAATGTTAAGAACAAAAATCAATAATAAAAAAAATGAGTTAAGAAACAAAAATTGAACAATGAAAAATTTCTCAAAATAACAAAAATTAAACAAAATTAGAAAAGGTAGCAAGACGAATGAGCTGAACGTAAGGAACCAAACAAAATTGAAATGGTGAAATCAGAATCTGGATTACAAAAAATTGAAATGTTTTGCAGAAAAAAAAAACAAAAGACAAACAAAAATAAGGAACAATGATATTGGTTAGATCAATAATGAAAAGTGTAAAAATTAGAACACAATGGCGACAACGATATACAAAAGAGTAAATGATTTATCAAGACTCAATCAATAATGAAGAATTGGAAAAAGACGAGTTGACTAAAATGAAACAATACTGATGAGAAACGAAAATAAGAAACAATGATATTGGTTAGATCAACAATGAAAAGTGTCTGTGAAAAATTTGAACACAGTGGCGACAACGATATAATATAAAAGAGCAAATGATTTATCAAGACTCAATCAATAATGAAGAATTGGAAAAAGACGAGTTGACTAAAATGAAAAAATACTGATGAGAAACGAAAATAAGGAACGCATTATTTGAGCCTATGAGACATTAGAACACCAAAAAGTAAATAAACGATGAAATCATTGTTTCCACAATGATGAAAAAATTAGCGATACAAAAAACGAACTGTTGAAATAAAAGTGACGAAAACGAAGGTGCTACAGAGGTGTATGAGTATAAACAATGGAACTTACGACATTTTCTTTCATCCGACAGATCTAAGCAATCGTAATGTTTGTCACAATGCTTACTGATTGGAATACAGCTACCATCTCCACAGGTAAATTCCGTTCGGGGGTTGCATTTGGGAGCTGAATACAATGGTTGAAGAATGATGCAAAAAAATAATTAAAAATATACATGCTTAAATAATATGCAACACTGCAAATAAAATTATAAAAAAATAAACGGACCGTGTGTAGTTCACACTACAAACTGCAGAAGTGAAACTTCTAGACGCATGAGTCATTGCAAACTTGAATACCGAATACGCGTGCATTTCGAAGTATGCTTAGTGTGGTGGACATCATGTTATGTAGACACAAACGCACACACACACATCCATACAGCTTTTGTGACGTCACGTTATTTCCGTTAGCCATTCGATCATATTAATACAATTAATTATGCTAGCGTAAAGAAGTTTCACTTCAAAAATACGAAGCACTTTCAACATTTGACTTATTCAATCAATACAAAATCTTGCAATTACCACCCAAAAGGTTTATTTATCATAATCAAAAACTTGAAATGAACAGAATATATACAATTAACCATAAACCTTAACCATAACCAAAAATATTTAGTAACTCTTACCACACCGGCCCTTACCTCGTTATATGAATTTTCGTATTTACAAAAATTATTTATAAAATCCCAATATTCAAAAAGCTTTTATACATGATATTTACAGCATTTATACGGTTTAAAAAATATATATAGATTACAATAATTTATATTTAAAATATACCAGCTTTTCACTTACATTTCCAGCGGCAACATGAAATGTATATACAAATTAAATTGTAAAATACTATTAAAATTACTGAATTAATGATGGAAAACAATGGAGGGTCAAATTGATAATGATTAATTAGCCAGCCACAATAAATTGCTCAATGAGTTTGTTACCCTCGCCAATTCATTATTTTGTTTTTACTATAATTTAAAAATTATCCATTATTCACGGTCAATTACAGGATATTCTGGAGCATATAAAATAGTCTTTATTACATAATTTCCTCAAGAGGTTAGGGGCCGTTCAAGTATTACGTAAGCACCAAGGGGGGGTGGGGGGGTCTCTGTTTTGCTTATTTTGGATGACATGGGGGGTGGGGGGGTCTAGATGATGATTACGTCATCGTTAGTTATTTAAGTTTTTTCGGGGATTCCCGCAAATAATACATATGCGTAGGCACTCGCTTTGAGAACTGATTTAAGGGGAATTACCGCGCATTAGGGAAATTACCGTGCGCTATTCACTTGTCTAATAATTCACTCTCGTGCCGGCCGGCTGCAAGTGCGCATCTATCAGTATTGTTTTGTTTGGATTCTAAACGTATTGTAAGCATTGAAAGTTATCATTTGTGTTTATGTTGATGCAATTAGCCAAAGTTTAACGTTTTAATTATTTAAATTTAAATATCTTATTAGAATGTCATATCATATAGACAAATCCAAGTTATACCAAAAACTGTTCGAAAGTTTTAAAAAATCTCATACTGGGACGAAAGTGCAAAATGTACAAAAGTTAGTTAACGAAGTTTGGCGAAATTATAAATTACAAGCAAAGTCAGATAAGGAACTAGATATTATTGTATCTAAGAGAATTGAAGAAGAATTGCAAGCGGCGACTAAAAATAAATCCAATCTGCTTCATTTTTTTTCCAAGGTGAGTAAATATAAGTACAAAGTTTCTCTTTACGTTCTGTAACAATTAAAACGATTTATGAGTAAAAAATATGATGGCCTATCTCAAAGTAAAAAGGTAAATGATTGATATTTTATTTCTTAAGATCGACTCCGGCAATTGGTCACAAAATACACGGTGTTTTCAATATCTGTATGTGAAGGGTTTCTGTGGGGAAAAGCTTTCAATAATATTTAAACGCTGGTTTTATTAAATACGGTGAATAGTCGCGCAGAATTAGCAAATCCGTCACATGCAATTGCGAACGTCGATTTTAAATTTTTTTTTGTTAGATAATACGAATATAAGTAACATATTAAGTTTAAACGCCAATCGGAGCACCGCACGATGGTTAAAAAAAATGGCAAAAATCGTCCATATCACTTTTTGGCGATTTACGGGAAAACTATGCATTTGACAAATTAAGTGTAGGGAAATAAAAAATGCGCAATAAAAAGACGAATCGAATGAGTTTTTGTGAGCTCCGATCGGTCCAGTAGTTTTTTAGTAAATTGCAAAAAACCGCTTTTTTGGGCTATTTTTCATGCTTCCGTCAAATCATTAAATCGTCACATCGAGAAGATCCATAAAAAAGTAAACACGCCCACAGAGGGAAAAGTTAGACCTGTAAGAGTCGCTGCTCGTCGTGCTAATGAACTGATGTGCATTATTCAAAATTTAGAGCACCAAGATGTTGAATGGCTCGATGAGAGTGACGTAGACATTCCAAAATCGGATGAAAGTGAGCAGACTCACAACACTGAGCAGCAATCCAATGTCATCGATAACTTAGAATCATGGATTCAGGTTTCATGGACTGAAGACTGTTAATGTGTTCCGAAAATATTCTTTATGTTAGTTATGTTCTTTATTTCTGATTATATTTTTTTGTCATTTACTCTATGTGTATCAGTTAAACCTAATATTTTCATGAATTTTCCTATTTTAAAAATAACAATATAAAAAAACATTTATTACTAAAAATGTTTACGTAAGCATAGGGGGAGGGGGTAAGTGCTTTGCTTACTTTTGATGACAAGGGGGGCAGGGGGGTAAAAAATGGTAAGAAATCTGCTCACGTAATACTTGAACGGCCCCTTACAACCATAGCCCAGCTTCATTCGGGTAAAGAATTAATGTTTTTCTTAACAAATTTTCCGTACACTGCCTTGATATATCCACATTTTAAGCCTGCTATTTGCCCATTCCCTACAATAGCGCAACAAGATATAGACTAAAACCTGGCCAAACAGGACGTTACAATTGGCGCCCAACGTGGGGCCAATTGTCACATCAACACATCTTCCATAACTATCAAACGGTTTAGACAGCGTACGCTAAGAAAAACTCCACTCGGTCTGCTTTCTCAGTAAAATTGTCACTGTTAATTTCTCAATGTTTACCTAGCGTAGCAAAATGTAGACAAAAACCTAGCCACTAAACAGCTGTCACAAGTGGCGCCCAACGCGGGGTCAATTGTAACTCCAAGAAATCTATGCATTGCATCTCTTTTCCCTAACGATTTAGGTACCGTATGTCGAAAAAATCTCTATATTCGGCGTGTTTTTGTCGAGTCGTTCCCTTGGTACCCAGCGCAACAAAATACAAAAACCTGGTTAGACAAAGTATCTATAAATTAAAAAAAAAAGTATTTTTAATCGGATCAGTGATTCTCGAGTTATAATAAGTAATAACGAAATAATAATGGAACGTTTCGTCATATTTTTAGGTCAGTTATCAAAAGCTTGAAGTCTAATTACAAACATTTATTTCGTAGTGTATATCGATAAAAACTTTCGATCTTAATTTCTTCTCTAAAATTCACGTCACAAAATCAGTTCTATTATTACGCAAATTAACTAATATGCTAAATATGAAATAATTCATAATGAAAAATGTGGTTAAATTAAAAAAAAATTTGATAAATCATTTCAAGTTATATATATTTCTGTAACAGACATTTCAGCGTTCAGTCGTCGAGCCAGTTATAATGTAGTTAAAAATGATAAATTATAATATTTTGTAATAAACATTTACAAAGACTGTTGCATGCAATATTTAAATTAAGTACATATAAATACGACAATTTTTCTTTAATTTTATTATCAAACTTTAAAACCAAGGAAAATAGTTGTCTCTTAGAATTTTGTACATTGTACATTACAAATTATTTTTAATTAGGTCTAGGTGCTTCAAATGCTCTAGAATCGTTTTAGATTAATAAGAAGTCATCGAAATAACTATTCGGAACCCAAAGGAATGGTGAGACCTCTGGTGACAAATGCGCCGAACTGTCCTAAGGGGGGTTTTGGACAGGTAAACTACGGACCTCTACCCTTCATAAGGTAAACATTGATTTAGAAAAGAATGATGGAGGCCAACCTAACCTCCATTATGCTTTTCGAAATCAAATGTTTACCTGTCAAAAACCGCCCTTAGGATAGTTCGGCGCATTTCTCACCAGAGGTCTCACCATTCCTTTGGGTTCCGAATAGTAACATTTTATAAGGAGAACAAGTTTGTATGTATGTTTGTCGCGGGTAACCTCAGTAACTACTGAACCGATTTGAAAATTTATTTTACAATTTAAAAGCCTACTTCTTTAAAGAGTAACATGGACCCCGCATTACTAAAATAGGGATGAACAATTAGCGAAAGTCACTGTCGAATCGGTTAGATAGGGTACTTTTGTTTTACAGTACCAGTGCGTAATGGGTCATTTTACATTCCTGTACAATCAGCTAGGCGATGGGACACATTGAACAATTATTGATGGCTGGAAAATGCGAGAATACAAAATGTTCAACAACCGGTTTAAATGTAATTTACTGACTAATGTACTTACGGCAGTTCCTCTCGTCCGAAATATCGTATCTGGCCGGGCAGTTTTTTATGCCGTTGCAGCGGAGGTTTCGGTCAATGCAAGTACCATCGTCGCACCGCCATTGCGTATAGTAGCATGCTGTGCAGCAGTTAGCAAGCCATTACACACATGCATACCGTTACAATTTTTTTAATCAGTGACGTACCTAAATATTTCTTGCAAACCACCGCAAAATCAAGACATGGTGTCAAAAAAATTTGACTATTATATTATTTATATTATAGATTTTTATGCCGATGTATCGTTAAATTATACAGTTAATTTCAGTTAAGGTTTGTTTATTTGGTAGTTATGGAAATTAGTGATGCATTTGAGAAAATCGCTCCACTTAAAATGCAAAATACACTAGAAAAGGATATACTTGATAAATAAATAAAATGCATTAATAATTTCCATAGCTACCATATCAACAAACTGACGTATGGTGCGTCATAGAGAAAAAGATAGCGTAATTTATATTTGCAATAAAAGTTATATATACGCCACTGGCAATATGAAATAAATAAATACCAAACCATGAAAAAATCATTAAAAAAAATAAATAAAATATATTTATGGAGTAGAACTGGGAAGGATGTTATTTATTTAGATTCAAAACCTGACGAAATTCGTCAAAGATTTCAAACAATTATCAATCAGATTTTTCAATACTTTAAACTTAAAGATAAAGTCGAGAGACCCACAATAGTTTTTAGATGAGGAGAACAGGATTGAGATGAAGATAAAAGTACTTTTAGCAGTGAAATTTACCAGTAAGAAAATACTACGAACGTAGCTTTAGAGTTAAAAGTCGCATTAGAAATCGACCTTTAATCATGGAAATAAGTTAAAACATAAATTATTATGCTTCTTCGCTTCATAAACGCAGTGAATTCAACTTTAATTAAAAACCAAATGTCATGTTAGTCTCCCAATGAAATTATTTACGAATCTGCATATTTACAAAAAATGACATACCAGATATTTACAGTTAAATTAAGGTTGGATCGAGGAAATTAATTTAAAAAAAACTTTTAAATACTTATAGCTTTGTAACCAATAATTTAATCATTAATAATATTTTGAAAAAAAATGACGAGATGTGTGCAAGTTATGATAACTTGACGTTACGACGGGTTCTTATAGATCAATTTTCGTTGATAGCAAATCATCATATTACATGATAATATATCCAAAGATACTCGATGATGTATACAAAAAAATTTCTAGTCGAGACTTCTCATGTATGGTATGGAGACGTGCTTCTAAATTTTTGGAGTTTATTGTAGTTTACCCCTTAAGAAAAGATTTTGAGTTATAGGGCCCGCTACGGAAATTTTATGAGGCGTTACGCTCCACCGCTTCAAGTGTGGCGTTACACTCGTCCGCATCAAGTGTGGCGTTACGCTAGTCCGCTTCAAAAGAGGCAAACATATCTATCTGTAGGGATTAACGTGCGAAAGAATGAGATGGAATACAAAAGAGACAAACAAATACATCTGTATAGGATTTAACGTGCGAAAGAATGAGATGGAATACCTACAATACACAGCGTATCTAAGGAGAAAACTCCAGTCGTGCGTCGGAGCTGACACACACACTTTGTTTATACTGCGACCGTAATATTTTTAGTGTATTTGCCATAAGGCACTTACACTATTGGCGTCGGTCGGATGGCGGGACCTAGGGGTCGGACCAAAATTTCTCGACGTTTCATAACTTTCTAAGAAGTTTGGCACCATTTTTGGAAATGTTTATATATATATGTATATATATATATATTTATATATATATATATATATATATATATATATATATATATATATATATATATATAAGTGTGCGGGCAATAACTTTCGAAGGAGTTAATTAATTTTAATGAAATTTGGACCACATGTTGAAATCCATCACCACACGAAACCTATTTAAAATGGGCCCAATCGGGCTATTTTAAGGGTCGGTTTTAGGGGTTGAAAAATATTTTTGGGCCCAAAAATACCGAAAAATTTCTCCGAATCGTTTGAAAATTGACATTTAACCCTTTAGTAATGATTAAAATGTGCTACCAAAATTTTATTAAAATCGGCCCGACAGGACCGGAATTAAAAATTTTATGAAAACATTAGTTTGTAGATATGGATTTAGGTACTTAGTGAAGGATGAATTTAATTTGGTCGATTGATAGTAATATTGAAATTAAGAAAAAATATTATTTTAAGGGATGTATTAAGGGGTTAAAATTCTTATTTTGTTCAAAAACAAAAGAGTTAAGTTCACATAATAAAGCCACACTGCCTGTGTAAGCAAATACACTATATTGTCGGCAGGGTTTCGCACTGCGACCCGAGTTTTTTTTAATATTGTGAATAAAAAAATTGATCAAATATCAGTTGTAAATAGGAACTATGGATGTCACACAAGGGCGGACATGACAGAATTAAAAAGGTTCCTGGTGGCTATACGTAATCCTAAAAATTACATTGCCCCCAAAAATATTACGACGTTTATTTGATAGATAAGCACTTTTGTCGAAAAATTGGATTAAATGCGAAATTTAAACAAAAAACAGAGGTTTAGTGGGTCATAAATTCAAAATTAATGAAGTGATTCCAAAACAGCACGTAGTTTGCAATTAGTCCGTATACAGATGATCTTTAAATTTTTAATCATTTAATTTGAACCAACGATGCACGACAGACGTTATTACACGATTAAAATTAATTGCAGCCCAACTGAAGCCTTGAATTATGTACAAACTTACAAATGAAAATGTGGGTTACAATGCATTTGATGCAAAATCCGGAACAAATTCTATGCATTTTCATTGCCTTAAATCTTTTCATAATAGCCCAGACTTACATTCGGAAAGAACTGGCTACACTCGTCAACAAACGTTTGTTCCTATAACGGCCATTTTTTTGGAATTTTCTTTTGTTTCCCTCAATAATTCCAAGTAAAAATATCGATATAGTTCCTTACACAAGGTGATCGACAGAGTACCTACTAAACTCACAAAATTATCCGAGTTTCTCTTATAAATTAATCCCTTCAAACATTGCTATTAACTAAGATGAGGTTAAAAAATTGGGTAAATAACGAGAAAGCGATAAAATGGAATGAACGTGGGTCTAAAGAATATTCATAGGATCTCTTATTTAGGGGAATCGGCATAAAAACAAACGAGCGATTTGTAGTCAAGTTATTCAAAACGCTCCTCTCACATTATGACATTTCAGTAATCCAGACCCATTTAAATGGTAATATCCAGCTGTGACGGCGTAGAGTGTTGATTTATTGACGCATCTTTAAGCGAAGTGCTAGTGGCACTACGGCTGAGTTCATCAGCATCTAGTTGGGCTACGGAGGCTATTTATAAAATATTTCGATTAAATCTTGCGAAAAATATTGTTTTGAAAGACGTTAAAAGTGATTTGCAACTGCTTATAAATAAACTTGTCAATCATAAAATATGAAAATTACAAGCTAGTCTATTGAAATCTATTTCCGACATACTGAAAATAGTCGACAGTAAAACAATAGTACATTGCACATTATGTGCAGTGATTTTAGGAATCATAAAATTCATTCAAAAATATGTCTCATACCTCTCAAAGAACTTACTGATTTTAAAATGTAAAATTATGGGAACATTCGTTTTTCTACTTGTAGGAGCGTTACACGTAAGGTAAAAATACAAATATTCAACAAACTGTCAAAAGCTGGACCCGTAATCAGCAAACCACTGACTGGAGCTCGAATTCAGGAAACTTACATGGGAAAAGAATGTTTGTGGGTCCTTCAAACAGGCTTACAGAGGACTTGATCAAACTCAATAGACTTAAACTCAGGAATGGGCTCTTAACCGGTCATGCACCCCTGAGAATACGTCAGGAATCGACACAGTGTAGATATTGCGAAATGGAGGACGAAACAGCCAACGATCTACATCGATGAGAGTGGAATAGTTCCTCAGGACAATCTGGTCACAAATCTTCTGGAGTTCATGAAAAGATCCAAAATATTGGAGGACTAAATCCAGGTCAAGGAGGAGCATAAAAATTCTTCTAGGATGACCTACATAACGGGCCATATAGCCATAACCTCTAATTTATTCATTAATTCATTCAAGGTAAAAATAGTAATAAAGTCAACAAAAATTGATTTAGAAATAAGGTTTCGCCATTTTTTTTATAGCCATTTTGGAAACTGGCCCGAAATATCAACGTGTCTTCATTTTACATCATTCTTACTATAACGATTGCCAGGAATTTCTTAATGATTGTAATCTAAGTATTTGAACATGGCCTAAATGGTTTATTGTGTCGGTATGTCTAATTTTTTTTTAATATGTAAATTTATGTTATGACGATTTGTGTCCAAATTAATGGCAACACAAATATATTATCTATCTAGCTATCTATTTGTCTGTCTTAAGGTCCTGAGGAATAAATATTCTATGCGCCACATCATCAGGATTTTAAGTGTTCTTCTAGAACTCCTATCGCTTGTGATCTTAGTTAAGCGTCTTTAATCTTCAATCTCTTTCTTAAATTTAATTCTTACTATTAGGTATTTTTTAAATTAAAAATATTGGTTACTTCTTAATTTAATATTTGCAATATGATTTGGGTGTAGATGTTAGATCCGTCGACTTTTTGTTGAACAGATTAGGAAGAATGTGGATTTAATTTTAGGAAGGTTGAAGGCATATTAACAAAACATGCATAAATGCCAAAAGCAAGCCAAAAAACATGCCTTAAATAAAATATTTTCACAAATTTAAAAACAAGCAACAAATAAGATTAATTAAAAAATAGTATATTGTGCGACTACTAAGAGAAGGAGAAGATTTCATGAGCGTGAAATTTGCCGCATGAGCGTAGCGAGTGGAATATTCTCCTTCTCTCACTAGTCGCACATAATACTTTATTCAACTAGCATGAGTAATATGTAATCGGGGCCCTGATAAAAAAGGAAAAAAATAATAAATCACTTCATTGATTGACGTACCCACCGCCCTCGATGCACACAAGATGGCCCTTATTTTGGCTGAATTGCGATGCTGTTTTCAAATATACAAATCGCTACCGCGTTCCTATTGGTCCAGAAACTATGCAGTAATAATTAATTACCGTACAGATTCGGCTCGCTACCGCGTTCCTATTGGTCCAGAAACTATATGAAGTAATACATTATCGTACAGTTTCGGATCATTATTAGCACTCTACGCGTCAACATGAAGTAATTTATTATTTCTCCCGAATTTAGCAGGGCCCCGAAATTATATATTACTCACGCGTGTTGAATACACATTTTTTCTACAATTAGCACACTACTAATGAATAATATAGGTGGTCATCAATTATCACAACATAGAAAGCGCCATTTTGTAACAAAAATAATATTTCACTAACAAATTAAACTCAGAATTTAGAGAATAACTTAAGAAATATGGAAAATAAAAATTCTCTTAAAGTTCGTAAATAAATGTTAAGTTTTTATTATAGTTCTAATAGCAGGCCTGACAACCAAATTTTGGGGTTCGATACATTGATGGTTCCCATACCCCTGCACAGTTGCAATAAAAAAACGACAAAAAAACGCTATTAGCACGAAAATTAAATCGCGGAGAAAATAAAAAAAAAGTATATAACGATAGGCCCTGGATTTCCTTGTTGCCAGGCCTGCCTAACAAGTCAAAATCCTCTTCGTAAAACAACAAAACATCTTCTTGTCTATCTCAAAACAATTCATGGAGCAGTCATGAAAATTCAGAGAAAATAATAAAATAAATTAAATTAATTAAAATAAACAAAATAAAACAAAACAGTTTGCCAATATCAATACAAAATATAACACATGCAATTATTATTTACAATACCAAGTTTCAACAAAAATAGGTCATTTCTATGTTTTGTGTTTGTAAAGAACTATTATAGATACAAGGAAGTATCTGAATTTCAATGAAGTTGTATCATCAATAGAATTACTTAGAAACAACTCTACAAGATAATCGAAACATGAAAGTTTAAATACGTATGTGTTATGAACGAACAAAATATTAAAAAACGGGCAAGCACGTATTGGGCACACACATGAGAGGGTTCCGTAGTGTTCGTATGACGTATTTATGAGCTAATTAATTATTGGTCGCATTCGGTGGTTGACAAATAACACACCCTAATCTAGAAATGCGTCACTGCAATATGTTGATTGTGTTATTACTTGCTATAATCCATGGATACTCGACTTCTTTTTAATTAATAATCAGTACCTATAGTCTATACAAACATATTGCAATGACGCATTTCTAGGTTAGGACAGGATATTTGTCAAGCAACGATTGCGATCAATAACACT
Source organism: Xanthostigma xanthostigma (assembly GCA_963575645.1). Classification (NCBI taxonomy): domain Eukaryota; kingdom Metazoa; phylum Arthropoda; class Insecta; order Raphidioptera; family Raphidiidae; genus Xanthostigma; species Xanthostigma xanthostigma. The sequence continues at coordinate 47,062,667 of OY754466.1, read as the reverse complement.
ATGGAATCCTATAATCTGTGTGCCCAACACGGGCCGAGGTCATCATGACGCGCAGTGCAAGGTATAAAACTTTCGGCCAGTGTGGTGTATACTATTTTTCTTCATACCTCGGTCGTAAGCACGCTTATTAAATACATTAATTAATTACTTATTAATTGCATAAAAACAGACAAATTCCAAGCAAGCAGCTGTGAGATTATAAAAACACGAATGACAGTTGTTCGCGAATATTAGCTATAATATTAAAGGGTTGCTATGGAAATGACATCTAAACAACAGGTTGTTTTTTTTCTTTACTGCCGCCTGAACGTACGTACTTTTCCCATCAGTGCGTGTAATCCCACCAATGCGTAAATGTTAGACTTTATGTCTTACAATCGATGCCAAAAGTATGTACTTTCGATCGAGGTATGAAGAAAAATATCTTTGTCTCTTGATCACCTTTTGATAAGCATGATTCAATTACAATAATTAATGATTATTGATTTCGTTGATGAAGGATACAAAGCAAACACAAAACCTAGGAATATTTCCATTCAAGGAGCAGTGCGTGTGAATTACCTTTCGAAGGACAGTTAAACTCGTCAGAATCGTCTGGGCAGTTCGGATAGCCGTCGCATTGTAGTTCAATGGGGATGCATTGTCCATTATAGCAGGTGAACTCCTCGGGGAGACAAGCTACAGACCACCACAACACATGCGCACATTTAATACAAGGACACGTTGTATATGAAATTGAAATGCTTACATCCAAACAGAAAAAAACAGTTTTTAAGGTTATACGCTCTCGACCGTATTAGTAAAAACTGCGTCCGTATTTTGTTGTAACAAAAAAATGTTATATGACTTGGTAAATTTATTATTTCTTATGGAAATATTATATCCTGTTGATCATAGCTTTATTTTTTAATATTTAAGAAATAATATTTAAACATTTGACATAATATCATAAAGTTGTGACTTAAGCAGTATATTTAATTAAGTCCAGTGTACACGAATGATTTTATCTTACGTTTTGGTTTTAAAAACGTTTGAACCGTTAGACGTATAGTTTTTGAGTTATTGGATATTAAATGCAGTTTTTAATACTTGGTAAATGAGAAAATATCCAATTTTCAAGTTTTAGTTATTAGCTACGTCAAAAAAATTATTTAATAAAAACAAAATTTATGAAAAACTTTTCGTGTAATCTGGTTTTCATGGTGACATAATTCAAATCCAGAAAATAGAGATTTTGAGAGTTGTTTCGAATATTTTTAATTAATATTTCTCCAAAACTGCACGGGAAAGTATAGTTTTTTAAATTTTTACGGTATCTAAAGGAGTCAAACTTTCGAATAATCAGTTTTTTTTTAAAATTTGTCTACAGCCAATTTGGTTTAATCTTATTTTTATATACACTTCCGGTCAGTCTTCTCATTTATCACTGTGTTAAAAATCGCATTTTTAATAATTAATAACTTGAAAACTAGACCGTCAATGTTTTTTAAAAAATGCAGTTAAATGTATGAGATATCCATAATTAACATATTAAAATTTCAGCGTATTATCTATACATTGCTCTATCGGGCGTATAACCTTAATGAACATTTTTTTCGAAAACGATCTTTCTAGAAAATGATTCTATAACATGGAAAATTTTGAATATTTGTCAGCCTGAACGCGTTCAAAATTGAATGATTTTTAAGGTATTTGAAAATTTCGAATCTAGAAAAAATTGTTATAGGTACACTTATCCAAACAATTAAAGGCACTGAATTTTTTTATAATTTTTTGGGTATTTTTTGTAGAGCTACATCTTTGTGAAAAATGGTCGTATCGAGATGAACAAAAAACCATTTTGAAGCATGAAATTTCTAGTTTTGAGATCTTTTAGCAAAACATTTTTGTCAGCTACGGTTATAGCGTTATAGTGTCCTTTTTTCAAATTAATGTTGAGAACGTAAAAAAAAAATGTTATCAAGAAAGCATGAAATAGTCGTGCAGGACATTTATTGAAGTTTTTAAAACTGTCCATCAATTTACTGTGCGGTCATTGGTTGCTGAGATATCGATGATAAAAAACAAAAGAATATTTTTCATTCAAAGTCCGATATCTTAGCAAAAAATCAACGTAGAGAGGCTGATAACAAACAAAATTAAAGCTGAATAAACAAGCTAACTGACCAATGGATTGGTTTAACTGAAAAAAAAATCCCAAGCCCGTGAACCCAGAAAAAAAAATATAAAAAATTTGGAAATTTTTTGTCTTGCGCAATTTTGTTATGATTGCGCTTTAACCGTAGCTTACAAAAATGTTTTGCCAAACGATCTCAAAACTAGAAACTTCGTGTTTCAAAATGGTTTTTTGTTCATCTCGATACGATCATTTTTCACAAAGATACAGCTCTACAAAAAATACCAAAAAAATTATAAAAAAATTCTGTTCCTTTAATTGTTTGGATAAATATATATTTAATTTTGAAAATACAGAATTCGGAAAGTCTGGAGGTTCTTTGTGAAATGAAACTTGATTCGTATTTGAAAAAAACAAAATAAAGTTTACATAAAAACAATTGATATTTTTCTTCGTTACTTTATATATTTTGATACGCACAAAAATCACGATTTCTGTCTGGATGTAAGTATATTTCGTTAACTGTGCTTATAAAACTAAAAAGTCACAAAATATAAATTGAGAAAACCTTATATGGGGACTAATAAAAGTTATAAACAACATAAAACAAAAATTAAAAAGTTTTTGTTCCATATATCGTAAACATTTGTGGATCAATAATGTTATCTAAACACGTGTACGCTATTCCACAATATTGTTTTAAATATCTTTATATTGAATGAATTTACTGAGCTTCAAAAGCAACTAATTCATTACAAAAATACTATTAAACTAAACACAATTAACGAAATGAATGAATAACAAATACTAAAAGCACATAAACTAAACAACTAAATGTCTAAATACATAAAATATTGCTTAATAAGCTTCTAATTGTGTTTGGAAAAGAGTGAAAATTAAGCATTTTCTGTTAAAAACAAAGTGTAAAATGAAAAATTCTTCTCATTAATTTCACCGAAACTTTTAAATATCGATTGAAAAAAAAATTAGCTTTGGGTTTTGTGTTGTCAATAAGAGCGTTGCAATTTTTGAGAAAACAACCTCAAAATTTTATTATTTTTCTCTTTTTAGTGGCCTTTTTAACGGAGGTTCAGATTTTTTTCAAAGTTTTTATTTTTTAGTGCAATACGTTGTTCGCACGTTATTAAAAGTTAACCGATTTTAATTTTGATATTTGATTACTGAACTCAAAACTAGAAATATACAGTGTGGTCACTTGAGTGTGCAACATATTATGGGAAAATTTTTAATTAAATGCACAACCAAAATACAAATATTGCCAAAAGTTCGTGCATGTCCGATAATCATTTTAGGTGCTCTTGAATTGTTGAAACTTAAACAGCATACAGAGTGTTTAATATCGTTGCAACAACAAACATAAAGTTTGTGATTCCATAAAAAATTAATTTTACAAATATGCCTGAATTTAAAAAAAAAGTTATGAGAAATTGATTTGATTTTGAATAATTTATTAGTGTGTTTAAGGTAAGTATAAAAAATTTTTTTCAAAAAAATTATAATTTTGGTTTTTCAAAAAAAACATTTTTTTTTCTTAGAAGGCCATTATTTGGTATTTAAGTATAACTTTTAATTCTAAGCAACTATTTCTTATAACATATCACTGAATTTTTTGAAATAAGGGCACTTTACTCTTGTACAATTTTTATATTTTTTGACCCACCCCTGTATGCTGTTTGAGTTTCAACAATTCTAAGAGCACCTAAAATGATTATCGGACATGCACCAACTTTTGGCAATATATGTATTTTGGTTGTGCATTTAATTAAAAATTTTCCCATATGTTGCACACTTAAGTGACCAGACTGTATATATATAAAAAAAAAAAAACAACTGAACCGATTTCAGTAAAGTTTATTAATTATTCTATTAAAAAAAAGAATCATTTAAATCGGTTCACAACTGACGAAGATATTGCGGAAATTACATAAAAAACTACTGAACTGATTTAAGTAAAATTTACGAGAGACCACCTTGAAGATATGCCTTATTAAATAGATAGAATAACAATCATTATTAAATCGGTTCACAATTACTGGCGAAAATATCGCGAAACATACAAAAAAAATACGGATCTAATTGAGAACCTCTTCTTTTTGTATGCGGTATTTTTATTTTAGTCCTCCATATAAAGACTTCGTCTCCACCCACAATTGAATGATTCCGGAACTCGTATTAAAACTACGAAATTATTGTATAGTGAAGTTATTACAAAATGAAAAAAGTGTTCGGCAAAAATTTCGAGAAGAATTAAAACATTGAATGTTTTACTACTTAGACATCGAACATAATACAGTCGGACTTATGTATTTTCAACACCATCTATTTTAATCACATATTATCAAGTTTCCCTACTTCTCACGTAAAGTTTCTCCTCTTACGCTGCTCAGTTAATAGAAAAATACGTTTGTTAAAGTTTAACCTCAAATTATTAAAGGTTTGATTTTCTGATTAATCTGACTGCCATGAAGTAAAGATGAAGGAGAAGTTGAAAATACATAAGTTTTACTGTAATGTGATTTGAACAAATAACATTTAAACAAATATATATTAATAACAAATGTACATACTTACGTCAGAGAATACATAGGAGACATGACATGATAAAAAAATATGCGTTGAATATTACGTTGAATATTATGTACTATACAGTAAAGTTCTGATTATCCGACATTTTGTTTTATCCGATCCAGCGTGCCGTTCGTTTGCGGTAGTATTCGGAACCCAAAGGAATGGTGTGACCTCTGGTGACAAATGCGCCGAACTGTCCTAAGGGGGGTTCTTCTGACATAAGGTAAAAATTGATTTAGAAAAGCATGATGGATGCTAACCTAGCCTCCATCATGCTTTTCTAAATCAATGTTTACCTTATGTCTCCATCGTTTACTTGTCAAGGACAGTTCGGCGCATTTCTCACCACAGGTCTCACCATTCCTTTGGGTTCTGAATTCTGAGCCAATTTTTTAATACGAAATCTCAATAAGAAATGCAGAGACTTCAACGATCTAACAAGAGACGAACTATCGAAACGAAAGCATTTCGGTACTACGGAGGAAACCTACTAAAGGATAAAATTGCATGATTGGCAGATACACTTAAATATTTTTTTTATGAAACTTTCGGGAATCGTAAAGTATTTCAAATTGTGATAAAAAAATCTAATTTTAATATAATTCGATTGAAATGATTACACAATCCAATTGAAATATTTTATGAATATTTTTTTGATTATTTTATTATACAAAACTCATGGCTCCCTTTACTATTAATATATTTATTTATAAACATGATGCGAACAGTTACATCATAATTAATATAGATTAAAGTAAAAGTCATTAATCAACTAATTGTAACCATCATATTTAGAATAATTGGAGTAGAAAATAATTTGACTTGAATATGAAATATTTTATGCGCTATTGTTAATTACGCAATTTACTAGTTAATAAATTGTGTAGTTAACAATAACGAATAAAAAAATTGGTCTTCAAGTCAAATTAACAATAACGAATAAAAAATTCAAATTATTTTCTATTACTACTCAGGATCGATAGATATCTTCCTACTTTCAAATGAAACGATTGAGTCAACTTTGAGTTAAAATTTATCTATAAAAATTAACATAGAAATGTATAATCCGTCTATTTCAATGAGTGTAATTGTCAGTCATGAATTAAGGAAGAACTGTCTAGATAAAGGATTGAGAGGATGAACTGAATAACTATGAATGATAAGTACTTACGACAGTTCCTTTCATCTTCGCCGCCTCGACAGTCAGAAACGAAATCACATCTACTAGAATTACTAATACATACGCCATTGTCACATCGGAATTGATCGGGTCTACACGCACCTGAAAACAAATGAAAAATTTATTAGTCGAGTATAATTTTTTGTTACATCAACTTCTCTATCAAATTACGACTCAAAAAAATAATTTTGTATTTGATTATTTGAGAATAGTATATTACACCGCAAGGACCGAAAGTTGCATCGCACATCATGATGCCCTCGGGGCGCGCAGTGCAAGGATAACAAACTTTCGGCCAGTGTGGTGTATACTATTTTTCTTCATACCTCGGTCGTAAGCACGCTTATTAAATACATTAATTAATTAATCACATTATTAATTAATTAAAAACACAGATAAAGTCCACGTAAGCAGCTTTGAGGTTAGGTATACGTAAAAACACGAATGATAGCTGCTCGCGACTATTAGCTAAAATGTAATAGGGTTGCTATGGAAACTAACATCTAAACAACAGTTGCTAGTGTAATCCTACCAATGTGTAAATGTGAGACTTTCTGCCTTACAATTGGTGCCGAAAGTAGGCACTTTCGATCAACAAAAGTAATACATTGCAATTACTTAGCTCTCGTTGGATTTTAAGCGTAAATCTTTATGAAATATTATTTAAAGTAGGCTTACAAAACTTTTTTCTGTCACCCGATAGCGCCACTGGCAAGTAAAGTATGTGTCATTCTATTGTTAGTACTGCTTATATTTTCGGTCGCCTGATGGCGCCATTAACCAGTGAAGTATTTGTTTCGACCACCTGATGGCGCCACTAGCCAGTGAAGTATTTGTCATTCTCTTTCTATGTTCACTAACTTATATCTCGCTCTCAACTTCCGTTCGCCTCGCCCGATCACACTTCCGTAAATCTCTCGTCAGTCATTCACCAGCTTACTCCTCAAGTCAAGCATGCGTAAAGAAGTTTTACTTCAAAAATAACTAGTAAAAAACACATTTTGATATCACATCTTATGACCTACACGTTGAATAAATAAAAAAAAACACACATCTTTTATCCCGGATCAAAATCTGAGATATTCCGACACATTATTCAAACATGTCCATATCGTTTTACAGTTAAGTGAACCGAAAGGGCGTTATATAAATCGAAATACAAACAATAAATAACGTACATTAGATTACAGCGTGTATGGATTGAAGTAAGTGTCGGGATTCGAAGAGGAGCCGTTTACAAAGAAGAAATTCCTGTCGTTGACACCATACGACATTACATTTACGTTATACACAAAGTGGCATACCGATTCTCAAATGTTTCACAGGTATTTTGTTTCTATAGTCCTTATGTATCATCCTGATATATTATAAAGGATAATGTGACACGCAGAGTGTATCGTTGTACTTACTTTAGATATAGTAGGGTAAGTTTGGCAGTTTAGGTTAGTTTTAATCAGGCTACATTATATTTACGAAAAAAAACCTCCTGACTTTTTTAGTACAGTGCGCTGTATTAAATAAGGTTTTGGTTATTTTTTTTTAAGTGAAACTTCTATAAATAAATAAAATTGTCGACCAATTTTTCTCAGACCATATATTGACAAAAAATAATAAAAATACAAATCAATTAAACACAAGATGACGTTTCGATCCGGATTTGGATCTTCTTCTGAAATATCTAAAAAATATAAAAATTAATTAATTTTTCATTATTTTTTTAATCATTCAAACTTTCAATTTTTCGTGCAATCTATTAGATAATAAATAACTTAATACTAATTAATTTTTATTCATATTTTATGTTGTGATCGTTCCTCTTATGTGAATTTGATAATAAATAATAACGGGAAATGGAACTTTATTCTGTACAATATATTCCTTATTATATCAATCATGTATTTTATCTGTCAATTATAGAGCCCTGAGGAAGTCTTAAGTTAAGACGAAACGTTGGCAATAAAAATAAAAATATATTGTACAGAATAAAGTTCCATTTCCCGTTATTATTTATTATCAAATTAATTTTTATATTTTTTAGATATTTCTGAAGAAGATCCAAATCCAGATCGAAACGTCATCTTGTGTTATATTGATTTTGTATTTTTATTATTTTTTGTCAATATATGGTCTGAGAAAAATTGGTCGACAATTTTATTTATTTGAAGAGTTTTATTCAGACGTTATTTAAAGATTTGAAACTTCTATAGATATAATATATAATAGGGTAAGCTCATGAGCCGATAAACTGAGAAAGAAAGAGCGAGATAATTTTTTTCAAAAATAGTTTGTTACAATTTTCGAACCTATCACAATAAGGGGGCGTTCACAAATTACGTGAGAAAAATTTGGCGATTTTTCGACCCCCCCCCCCCCCGTGAGATGCCGTGAGGTTTGACTCGACCCCCTCCCCCCAAAGCCTCACGTAATTATAGTGAACGCCTCCTAACTTCCCAATGTACTGGGAAGTTAATAAAATGATAGTTTAAAAAAACACGCAAATTTTTAAATATAATTATTTTATTCAACTGCAGTGATAGGATGTCCCCCAACTCGATATAATTTATTTTTTTGAATAAGCCATTCTCATTATAAGCTTACTCAAAAATTGGGGGACACCCAACGCAACGTACAGCGCTGTACTGCTCGTTAGCCTGCTTATAGTTAAATTATTTATATATTTACTTAAATTATTGTATTGTCATGGGTTCTTAATACGTGTGCAAAATTTCAAATTATTCACACTACTGGACGCGGGTGAAAATTAATTTGAAAGATTCCATACAATAAAAGCGTGTTAAAAATGTGGGACAACGCCATAACATTATAAATGAGCCAATAAATCTTAATACGGAAATAATAACAAAAGTAGATAATATCTACATTATACTATACTTACGAAAGTTTCGAGAAGTATCTAAAACTATGTGTGTAGCCTTTTACAATAAACCCATGTGGGCTGAGATCATGATATGATATGCGTTTATCCTTTGAAATGTTATCCTAGATTTGATTTTTATTATTTACGAGTCCTGTTTGCAACTCTCGTGTAACTCCAGTATCGTCCAACAATCTGTCTATTACATAAAAAGTTTACAAGCGGCCAAAATGCCAAGTGGCTTAGGTGTAATTTTTTATGTGAACCACGGCTATCCTCAGATGAGAATATTTTCTTGTTTCATTCAGTAGTCGGGTTTTAGTTTTTGAACTTACTTTTTATTTAAATTATTTTTTTGTACTTATTTTTTATTTGTTTTCAATTTGCTCTCCTCTGCGAACAAAATTCAAAAATAAATGTGGCTTATGTTACTCGGGCCATAATAACGAATCGATTGACACCTTATTTATCAAAATCGGATGAATAGTTTAGGCGCTACGGTGGAACATCCGTAAATACAAACATACATAGACTGCTAAACTCATAATCTTTCCTTTTAGCTTCGCTTAGTCGGGTAAAAAATGAAGATATGTTTTTTTACAGGACGGCAGTATAGATATAGCATATGCAGTTAGAGATTGCAGACATACCTACTGTCAGTTATTGGTGTTACGGCAGCTGCTAAACTCATAACCCTCCCTTATTTAGCTTCGCCGTGGTCGGGACAAAATGAAGATACGGTTTTTTACAGTAGGACGGCAGTACAGATACAGTATATGCAGTTAGAGATTAATATAGTAATGCAGACATACTGTCAGAGTTGTTGGTGTTACGGCACCACCTATACCTACTATCTTTATAAAGCTAACTTTACATTGAACAAGAGTTCTATGCGTATTGTTTCCGTCAGATGTAAATAGTATCAGCCATGTCTTTTGGTGCAACTTTGTCACCAAGACGTTCTATAACGTCGTGAAAATGTCACAGTTCAATATACATATATAGAGCCAAATTTAATTGTTTAAATTTTTTAACATTTTAAACTATCATAACGTCTAAACTAATCGAATACGAATTTGCACTTAGACCTAGGCCCTAGTCGATTCAGCGTACTTTTTTCTTTAAGACATATCTGAGATATATATTAGATATCGTGTCCATCGATAATAGTTAATAAGAAAAAATTCACAGGTTTGTGGACAATAGTTATATTTATAATTGTACGACGTTTCGTCTATAAATTTAGACTTTTTCAAGTACAAATTGAAAATTATTTAAAACAATAATTATGAAAATAAACATTAATTACTAACCATAGCAATTAACAAAAGTTAAGGTACACAAGATAAAAACATGGCAACAAGTTTATGTATAAATTTTTAAACAATAAAAATTAAAATTAAAAATTCGAAAGTTAGTTCAATTTCATAATATAGTTGTACTGGCTACTTATACTTTGAGTGCTGTTCTATAATTAATAGAATTGTTTTTTCTAATAAAACACATTTCACTGATATTACGTTTTTTCCAATTTGACTTTTTATCTAATATTTGAACTTCGTTTGTTAATTGCTATGGTTATGTCCACAAACCTGTGAATTTTTTCTTATTATATCTGAGATATTTTTAAATTTTTCCAAATATCGTAAATCTCTTCATGTTTTCATGTGTTTTGCAAATCTACAACATTTTAAGAACTAAGCGATGATTGGCACGTTTTATATTAACCAAAGTCAAGCTGAATCGATTCCGACAACCCGCAACCCTGTATCACATTTAGTTTCAGAAAATTGAGCGTTTATTTATATTATTTGCGAAAAATGTAAAAACGCCGTAACTTCTAAACCACGAATGAAACGGAGGTGGGAGTGGTCGGAATCGATTCAGCGCAATTTTTTCTATAAGAATAACCTCAGTTATAAGTCGGTTGTAAACAGAATCTCATAGATTTATGAGTTTTCTTAAAAACGGAAAAAGTAAGAAGGGGGGACCCTTCTTACAAAATTGAAAAACTTTTGAAAAATAAATTCGCTAGATATTACACATACTTATAGAAGAAGTCATTCAGAATCGATTCCAACCATCCGCAACCTTGTATCTCGTTTAGTTTCGGAGATACAGCCAATTTAAAGTGTTTAAAATTTTATACCTTTTAAACCGTCGTAACGTCTAAACTTAGCGAGATATGAATTTGCGCTTAGGCCTATTCGATACCAAGTACCTTTTAACCGACGAAAAACAAAAACGGAGGAGGTTCTCAAGTCGACGCGTATATTTTTTTTTTTATTTTTTATTTATGTATGACCACGCATAACTTTTTACAGAGCAGTCCGATTTTGATAATTTTTTTTTGTTTGAAAGGGTATACCCCGAAGTTGGTCCCATATAAATTTGGTAAAAAAATTCCAGCCCTAAGGGTAGGAAAACAGGGGATAATTGATTGTTCACTCACTGATTGTAATGTATGACCACACATAACTTTTTACCGAGTAGTCCAATTTTGATAATTCTTTTTTTATTGGAAAGGGTATACCCCGAAGTTAGTCCCATATAAATTTGGAAAAAAAATTTCAACCCTAAGGGTAGGAAAACGGGATTATTGATTGTTCACTCACAGATTGTAATGTATGACTACGCATAACTTTTTACAGAGTAGTCCGATTTTGATAATTATTTTTTTATTGGATAGGGTATACCTCGAGGTTGGTCTCTTATAAATTTGGAAAAAAAATCCTACCCTAAGGATGGGAAAATAGGGGTGATTTATTGTTCACTCACAGATTTTCATGCTGAGTTGTGTATTACAATTATAAATTATATAGCCACAAAAAATTATAAAATAAAAACTTTTTAACAAAAAAATTAAACCGCCGAAAAACTGAAAAGCAAAAAATAATAAATCTTTTTATTTAACTAAGTTCTATCTAAGTAGTTGAACGTATGTGACAGTCTAGTATATCTAAGTAATTTTGAGTCGGCGTCAAACAATCAATGAACAAAGATCACTAAAAGAAATAAACAAATCAAATTAACAATGATACGTGAAATCTCCAGCGATAAACATTAACATTCCAAACATGCGCTCTCCACACGACCACTCGCAAAGACTTGTGCCCTCAGTGTGTGCCCGTTCGGGTTGCTCTGTCGCTGACATTAACTTCGTGAACGCTCAGAGATTTTCGGCGAAGGATTGTTGACGCCGCCTCAAAATTACTTAGATATACTAGACTGTCACATACGTTCAACTACTTAGATAGAACTTAGTTAAATAAAAAGATTTATTATTTTTTGCTTTTCAGTTTTTCAGCGGTTTAATTTTTTTGTTAAAAAGTTTTTATTTCTATAAGGCACGTTAATATTAAGCATATCTGAGATATTTTTATATTTCTCCAAATATCGCAGATTTTTCATGTTTTCATATGCGTTTTGCAAATCTGCAAGTTTTTAAGACACTAAGTGATTTTTGGCCCGCTTTATATTACTCGGACTTATAGAAAAATTCAAGCTGAATCGATTCCGACAATCCGCAATACTGTATCACCTTTACTTTCAGAGATATGAGCGTTTGTTTATAATATTTGAAAAAAATGTAAAAACGTCGTAACTTCTAAACGACAAATGATACAGGAATCGCCATTTTTTCTATAAAAATAACCTCAGTTATAAGTCGTATGCAAATGATAACTCACAGATTTTTCGTTTTTTTTAAAACCTCAAGCATCATGGCGCGCAGGGCAAGAATATCACACTTTCGGCCATTGTGGTGTAATATACAATTGAGTATAAAGTTGAATCAATCTAAAACGGTTTTAATAATACACTGGGGGTGAATGGCGGGAATGTTGCGAGATAAACATTGTTATGGGTTGATAGTTAATTACAGTACAAACAACACCGCACTGCAAGTGTACATTACATGTAGATATTAATAATATGACTTTACATATATACATGGAAGCATTCCAAATGCATCCCTACACGAGAAGTTCCATTTCAAAAACAACTGACGTGAAAAGTTGGCGATTTCGAATGAGTGTGATGTTTGTTAACGCCAGAGCGGAGCGAGACTGACAAACACACGAGCCGTAATAGTCCAATTCGGTTAAGTGCAGAGCCGGATTAACCCTGTCCGAGCCCCTAGACAATGCAATCAGGTCTTTTTAAATTGATGAAGGGATGTGAGTAACTTCCAGATGATCGGCTCCGGGCATTCTGTTACTTCAATGTCTTATGTGATATTGTAACAGCATGATTACTTTGACTAGATGCTGCAGCATCGCCTTACCTGACTCCTTAGCTTTATTGAAATGGTCTTAATGAATAGGTTATAGATAATTGATGATCCAGGTTTTTTGATGGGTCAGGAAAAAGAAATGAGACGTGACGTAGTTATTTTAAATTTTATCTTGTTAAATGCAATAAATTACAATAAACAACGAAAGAAAATAATATTTTTGTTGGGAAATTTCATACAAATTTTCGTTCAATGAAAACTTTTTCTTGGTCCGTGCACGGGCCCCTAGTTGATGCGGTGCCCCTAGGCAGTTGCCTACTCTGCCTAATGATTAATCCAGCACTGGTTAAGTGCTTTTTTTTAATAAATGCATTATATGAACACCATTGAAACAAAAATGTAGCTGTATTTTATAGGTTATGCGAGCTGTCAGATATAGTTATCAAGCGTCTTGTGGGATGGCGCCACTTTCGCTTTTTAACGAAATGAATTTCGCAAAGAATGAAAATACGTTATTTTTGATCTGCGCGACATACGTTTTTCATCACCGACGTACAAAAGCCAATTTCGTCACCAAAAGCAAGTAGGTACACGTAGTGCTGCATTTTCAATGCACGTATTACAAAAAAAAAAAATTAACCATGCATTTATTAAGTTTTTTTTTTGCTTTGATTTTGTATCCTGTGTATATATCCTTATTTAAAATCTAATTGAACTCGCAAAAATAAACAGTTTTAACGCTATTAGTGAATGAGATATATATTTTCCGCGCAATGCTAATGTACATTTATTTAGGTATATATGTTACGGTCTATACCCGAATTCGGTCAATGACCGAAATAAATGCGCAAAACTAGTTTTGACCAACGAATATTGCCCAAACCTGAAGTCTTACATTTAAACGGGTATTGAGTGTTCTAAAATGAGCAATACTAGTTTTGCGCATTTTCAATGGGACAAAACTAGTTCTGTCCACTTCTGAACGGACAATACTAGTTCTGCTTGTTTCATTCAATCAACGTCCGAACCCGAATAAAAGGAGGGTTATGTTCTTGTTTACTTATTGAATTGTTCTCCAGAATGTTCTAATTAATATTGTTAACGGCGCCAAACCAGGCGACGCCAAAACATATTTTTAATATTATTATACAGTGGAAGAATAAAAATCTCTGGTACGCCACTGGACTAAAAATACATTAAGGGTTTTTTTTCAAAGAATATAGAGAAAATTAGAGATAAGAGTAGAATTCGAAATCCAAATGAACCCAAGACGTAAATATTTACTTTAGTTGATACGGAAAACAATAGAAACATACATGGTATCTATTTCGAAGGTCAGGTCATAAAAACCAACAGAATTCGTAGAACCCCCCTATCTCAACCCCTTAAAATCAGTATAACTAACTACGCAGGCGCAACGCGATTACATGCCCGTTTGCGATTGGTTGAAGGCATGCGCTCGCAGACAAGTTAAGAGTGGGGTAATTTTGAGAAAAGGGCAGAACACGGTGAAAATTGATTCATTATTGATTATTCATTCATTCATTAATCATTTGTTCATTCATTATTCACTATTCATTTACTGATCATTCAGTCTTTGCTCATCGGTCGTTGAAGTTGGTTGTCGAAGATTATCATGTAAGTACATTTTGGGTTTCGTAGTTCGGTAGGCTAGACATTGCTTGCAGCAATGTCTACCACTGCATAATAGTATATTATAGGGAATTAAGAATTTGTTAGAAGTAGTTATTATATATTTTGTATACTCGTAGTTAATGTAAATTTCATTCTTGTAAATAAACCATTGTACATATCTGATCTCGTGTGATGAAGCTTTACTTTTAATACGCTACCAATACTGAACAACGATAAAGATCCGCTAGGGACAGAACCCGTCCCTTTTTTAAATACCGTACGCACGTGGTATGACTTTTCTGATTTGATTGGTCGACTACGGCGTGCGGGTAACAATGGTGGCAGCGGTATGGGATCTTTAAGTAGTTCAGAAAAAAAAAAAACAAGTAAGCAACGTCGTGCGAGATGCAGTGTATGATGGATAAGTTGATTTGCGGATATAGAAACACGTGCATTTTGGCACACTAAACGAGTTAACGGGATATTGAAGTGCGAGTATTGCCAAACGGGTTATAAATAACCACGGGGACAATCAAGGGCATGTTAAGTGAGTTTGAGTGAGTTATTAACAATAATAAACAGTTAATAGAGTGTCAAGTAGCAGAAGTTCGGTTTTATCGATTTTTATTGTGTTCATACTTTGTCAAAAAAAAAGGGGTTTTGCGAGTCGCGCGTATATGAGTGCTTCAAAAATTTAGCTTTAATTTGTAGAAAAGTTTTGTTTTGCCTATTCAAATACCCGGTTAGAAATTAACATTCAGTCAAAATGGCCACGCCATCTAGAGTGTCGAGTGATAGCACTAGCCCACAAGTAGTTACGGTGCAAATGCCGCGTGTCATGCTAGGCAGTTTCGCGAATACGATAGAACCTCTCACAGGTAAAGAAAGAGTAGCGGAATATTTTGAGCGATTGGAACAAAGAGCAGAATTGGACGGGATCACGAACGAACAACTGGTGAAAGTATTGAGGTGCAAACTGAGCGAAAGTGCATACCAATACTATCGCAGCGATACAAAATTGGCATCCGCCACTTACGAGCAGGTAAAGACTTCTTTGATCAACCATTTTAAACCACCGACAATACCCGGGGTGGCGCGATTTAAGCTTTCTCAGGTTTACCAAAAGGCCACGGAAACAGTTCGCCAATTCACGACAAGAGTGAAATTAGCGGGACAAGATCTGCTAGACGAAGAACTGAAGACAGCCACTGAAGCTGAAAAACCAGGGATAGAGCGTATGAATGCGCGCGACATACTAACACAGTTCAAGGTCGGGTTGAAGCGAGAAATGCAACAGACAATCGGCATCACTCTCACGCTACAAGATGGTCTTACGATCGACACCGCAGCGGCTATAGCGGAACAGGCTGAACTACATCGAGCATTATTGGACACGACGCGGGGCACAGTCCAGGCCGTATTACCGGACACAGACTGGCAGCCGGCAGCACCAAAACAACGAGCGCACACCATGGACAGGCAGGTAAGTAGCGGGACAAATATGGAATGTTTTAATTGTTTTAGGATGGGACACATGAGACGCGATTGTAAAGCAGCAGTAGTGTGTCGCTATTGCAAAAAATCGGGGCACCAGGAGAGAGAGTGCTACTCAAAAAAACGTACCCAAGGCAATGGCGTCACGCAACGAGGCCCAAATAGGTGGAGCCAGCCGCCTCAGCTGCGGGCGCGACGTCCACAAGCGCCGCCACCAGAAGAAAGGTCGCGACATTTAGAGCACGAAGCTACAGCACAAACTCAGCAGGAGAGGTCTTTAAACGCGAGTCGCACTTCGGACAGACTACCCCAACCCGAGGCGCGGACAAACGCGAGACGGTGATACATATCAATGCACAATATCGCAGGGGTGTTCCACATATTCTGTTCGCGGAGGTGGGATCACAAACCATACGTTTGATGGTGGACACAGGCTCGGCAGTGTCTATCATCAAGCCAGTAGTAATACCGGGGTGTACAGGTGAGTACAATAATAACATTAAACTAACAAGCATTACGGGGCACGAGTTGGAAAGCAGAGGAACCGTGGAGGTCAATTTAATTATCGGCGACAGGACGCTGCAGTCACTATTCGTAGTGTGCGACAAGTTACCGATAGACGTAGACGGACTTTTGGGCCGTGACTTTTTACAGGAACACCAGGGTATGATAGATATGGGAAACGGCACGATCTATTTAAACGGGGTGCCAGAAAGACTGTATGCAGAAGGTGAACTTGACAAAATTTACGCCATATGTAATGCCGGGGGAAGAGTAAAGAAGAATAAACGCTATAATGGGGGTTCGCAGCACAGCCAGAACATACGTGACGAAAAGGGGTCGCGGAACAACAAACGAGCAAGTAATGACGGGGCCGCAAAATCAAAAATTTTCAGAAGTTTTAAACAGGTACGTGAAAATATTAGATGTACTACCGTAGGAGCGCGAAATGGGCTAGACGCTGAAAGTCGAACAGCCACAACACTCAAATGCGGAGGGGATCTAGAAGACTCGTCGTCGGCGCCACTGCCATGGTGCCCGAACGACAGCGAGCAGAAGGTTGGCAGACCTTTTGTAAAGCTGAAAGAGGCCCTCAAAATTCCCGCCCGAACCGAGTGTGTGTGCCAAGCGAGACAACAAATTGGAAAGCCCAAGAAGTCCCTACTCATCGAGCCAGTCAAAATTCCAGTGCACGGAATTTTGGCAGCGCGAGTTTTGACGACTGTCCAACACGACAAGCGCTTTAAGGAGATTAGCCTCGAGGTAGGCGACAGAGTGTATTTACACGACCCGAGCAATAAGCTGCACCGGTCGAAGAAATTAACGCGACTATGGGTAGGTCCATATGTGATCACCGAGCAGAAGGGACCGGTGACCTTCAAAATAAAAAACGTCAAGGGAGGTGCGACGCAAGTGGTACACGCAAACCGACTGAAGAAGTGCAGCGCGAGCGCAGCAGACGCCGCAACCGAAGAAGGCCCGGGAGAAGTTTCAACAGCCCGCGAGCCGCGAAGCGCTCAGGAGACAGGCCCGCCCGACATTACCGAGGTTGTCGGGGACCTTTTTACAGCGCCGGGGGACTATTCGTTGGCACATTGCGTGTCAGCAGACTTGAAGATGGGGCAGGGTATCGCCGCGTGCTTCCGCCGAAAGTTCGGTCAGACAGACGAACTGAAGAAACAGACACCACAACCTGGTAATGTAGTGTGGCTGAAGGATCGCGACCGGTATATATATTATCTAGTGACCAAACAAGGGTACTACCATAAACCCACCTTAGCGAATCTACGCAATTCGCTAATTGCAATGAAGGACCATATGAGAAGGGTGCACGCGACTAAACTAGCTATGCCGCGAATAGGCACTGGTCTAGACGGGCTGAGTTGGGAAAGAGTTAAAGAGATGATTCAGGAAGTATTCCAAGGGACAAAAATAATTATTCGGATTTACAGATTAGCAAAGCAGGAGGAGTTGCCAGCGCAATTTGAAATTTTGATAGCGCCTGCTGACAACGGAGAAGGACCACATCCACGCGAAGATAACAACCAAACCGACCCTCCGTCTACCCCGCAAGCGGGACCTCAGTGGAGCACCTGGAGGCCTTCGCCTAGCGCCGCAGGGTCCGATAGCAGCAGTGACGACGCCGAAGACGACACGCCGATTGCCGAGGCACCACCGAGCCATCGGACACCAAGCCGGAGCGGAACCGAGGGGTATCATACACGCAGTCAAGGGCCAGCACCTGACGCACCATGGGTGCTCAGAAGAAGAATCTAATAATAATCTTTCTTTTGTTTCAGAGCCGATTCTTTTGTTGTTTTTCTTTTTTTTTTATCTGTCTGTGTGGTATTTTGTAAATATGAGCGTTACCATACTATAAGTCATAACGGACAGCAATAACCAAGATGTCGAAAATAAAAAGGGATAGCGGTAGTATTAAAGTCCATAATAGGTAGATTTTCTTCATATTTAATCTAGAAAAATTATTCCTTTCGGGTGATATAGTTATTGTGAAGATCTTGGTTCTTGTTGGGACAGTTAGAGTATACTTTTACGGATAAGTTTAATAATGTGAAGAGGGGAGTCATTAATAGTACGCCTTTATTGTAATATGAAGGGGAATTACACCATTTCAATAGAGGGAACCTAAAGATAATTGAAAGAATACATATGTAGCAATGACGTTAATAATGGTGGAATTCTCCTTGTTTGAAGAGTGTAACCAATATTTTTTTATGTTATATTATGTTGTTAGAGACCAATTTTCTATGACCCAAAAAGAGACAAAACTGTATGTGAGCTAATAAACTTAAATGAGTGCCGCGAGATACATTAATCAGAAGTGAAAGAGTGACTAAGACATAGTCAACTGTGTAAAAGTGTGTAAGGCAGAGACCTTTTTGTTATAATATATACTAGTTAACAAGACGTTCGAAAGCGCGAAGTTATGATGTACGAGAATTTAATATTAACGGTGTTGTGCGGGGTCGTGGTCAAACATTACGACGATATCACTACTGGAGATAAAAGACTGTCAATACCAGGTGAAGAATATCATACATACAGCTACTGCAAGTCGCCGGCTACACGGATCGCCCAATGCAAGGTGGAGGTCCAACGACAAGTCACACACTGCGGGAGGTACTCTCACGCATCCCAAGTGATGGGAGGGTTCGGCGCCGAGCGCCAAGCCATAGTAAACCTACAAGTTATAAACCTCAGCAACGCGATCAGCAAAGAAGCAACGACCAAGCTGATCACTAGCTACACCCGAGGCGATGCAACGACAGCAAGATCCACCCACCGAGCGACCGCCCGAGTTTTCAAATCTACCAGAGCCAGCAGCAGCCCGACCGGAACCAGCCGTGACACCGTACAAGGGTGTAATAATCCAGCTGCAAGAGACGCCGGCACATCACGACATAACCCGAAATAGTTAAACTAAACCAGGGAGTGGAGAAGAATAATTTCCTTTTTTTTTTTAACTAACTGTGAGGTTAAAAACGTAATTGGTTGGTCATAGAAAAGTGTTAAGAGTTATAAGTTTTTTTTTTGTAGTTCAACAATGGTTACTAATAAGTTGATTCATAGACATAAGTATGAGCCCGGTGTCGTACCAGAAGGGGGGGAGTCAATACTCCGTAAAATTCGTTTTTTTTTTGTTACTAAAAGAATCTTAGTCCCTGTTGAGACTAAAATTTTTTTTTTTAAGGGGGGAGTGGTGTTAACGGCGCCAAACCAGGCGACGCCAAAACATATTTTTAATATTATTATACAGTGGAAGAATAAAAATCTCTGGTACGCCACTGGACTAAAAATACATTAAGGGTTTTTTTTCAAAGAATATAGAGAAAATTAGAGATAAGAGTAGAATTCGAAATCCAAATGAACCCAAGACGTAAATATTTACTTTAGTTGATACGGAAAACAATAGAAACATACATGGTATCTATTTCGAAGGTCAGGTCATAAAAACCAACAGAATTCGTAGAACCCCCCTATCTCAACCCCTTAAAATCAGTATAACTAACTACGCAGGCGCAACGCGATTACATGCCCGTTTGCGATTGGTTGAAGGCATGCGCTCGCAGACAAGTTAAGAGTGGGGTAATTTTGAGAAAAGGGCAGAACACGGTGAAAATTGATTCATTATTGATTATTCATTCATTCATTAATCATTTGTTCATTCATTATTCACTATTCATTTACTGATCATTCAGTCTTTGCTCATCGGTCGTTGAAGTTGGTTGTCGAAGATTATCATGTAAGTACATTTTGGGTTTCGTAGTTCGGTAGGCTAGACATTGCTTGCAGCAATGTCTACCACTGCATAATAGTATATTATAGGGAATTAAGAATTTGTTAGAAGTAGTTATTATATATTTTGTATACTCGTAGTTAATGTAAATTTCATTCTTGTAAATAAACCATTGTACATATCTGATCTCGTGTGATGAAGCTTTACTTTTAATACGCTACCAATACTGAACAACGATAAAGATCCGCTAGGGACAGAACCCGTCCCTTTTTTAAATACCGTACGCACGTGGTATGACTTTTCTGATTTGATTGGTCGACTACGGCGTGCGGGTAACAATATAATGGTGGGATATTCAGTGGAATAATTAAGTAAAAATGCAAGGTATATTCGAGTCTCAACTAGTTCGGCTATTGGAGGCTTCTGAAACATAATTTTATGACGAAACATAATTACCTTAATACACTAAGTGAGGTTAAGAAAGCCAATTTGTTTAAAGCTGAATTAAAACCTCTGTCTGCTAAACAATACAGAAGAATAAATCACTTTGTTGTAATAAGTATCGTTGATGTGGAAAAGTTAATTAAAAAACGCAAAGAGGATTCCGACGCCATACTAGTATTGCCCGTTCAGAAATGAACACAATTAGTTTAGTCCAATTGAAAATGCGCAAAACTAGTTTTTCTCATTTTATAACACTCAATACCCGTTTAAATGTAAGATTTCGGGTTTCGGCAATATTCGTTGGTCAAAACTAGTTTTGCACAATTATTTCGGTCATTGACCGAATTCGGGTTTAGACCGTAACATATATATTCTGGTCGGTACATCTAGCAATATTAATATGAATCCATTATGATGTAATCGTATCCTATATTATAGTGGCTGTTTTAACTCGCCGCGGTTACAAAACCATTTATTTGTTATTCACCAGACACAAGTGATATTTTTGATTTTACATATATTTTGGGAAATCTTTAATGAATTCAAATAAATTAACACAAGTAAATGCATTGTATTTAAATCATCGTTCGAAAAGCAATTTTAGTATGTTTTATATATAGCCTATATGTTTTATAACACAGAAAGTTGACAATGCTCTCAGATTGTAACAGAAAAATAATGATATTTTTGATAAAATTCGAAATTTTAGGATTTTTTCAAACTCACCATGTTTGTAGAAAAAGACGCGCTGATTTCAATGAGCACAAGCAAACGTCTGTATCTCTTCTGATTTAGAAGTTGCATTCATTTAAAGTTTACCAAAATTCGCAAAAAAACTTCGAATGCTCATAACTTCAAAACAAAAAGAGATATAAAGATTAGAATCAACATATTTTTTTGTACAGAGAGGATCTTGATTCGAAAAATATCTAAGATTTCGATTTTAGCTATTTTTATGACAGATAAATCTGAAAAAACGTGATTTTTGATAAAATTCAAAATCTCTTCGAACTATTTTATGCTCGTACAGAAAAACACGCTGATTCCAATAATATAAGCACAATCAAATGTCTGTATCTCGTCTGGTTTAGAAGTAATATCTATGGTTTCCTATAACTCGCAAAAAAACAACATAGAATTTCCATAACTTCTAAACCAAAAAGATATAGTCGTTTGTTTGTGCTCATTGGGGTCACCATATTTGTACCTATTGATTTTTAACATCACGCTCTTATCTATACTAATATTATAAAGAGGTAAAGTTTATAAATTCTCCGAAACTACTCATTCGATTGAAAAAAAATTTCACCAATATATAGAATGGACCCTCAAGATGAACATACGCTATAGGTATTATATTATTGCGTCAAAATAAAAGCGCTTTTCGCGAAGATCAATTTTAAGTCGAGGGAAAAACGGCGAAAATCTACAATTTCGGGCGCTGGTGTAAATATAGAAGAACATTTGACTAATTATCTTTCGCGAAACCATCTCTGATAAAAATTCAGCTTTAATAGACAATATTATAGGCCTTCATAAAATCCACAAACCAACCAGCTTGTGCTTTTGTATACATTTTATGAAATCTTTAATAAGATCAAATAATTTATGTAAAATCAATAAAAGTAATTTTCCAGTATGAAACAGTCGCAAGTGTGAACACTGATAATATTCCACAAATCTGAACGAACTCTCTTTTGAATACGTATGCAACGAAACAATAGAAGGTATTGTAATCCAAAATGAAGTTATTTAACTGGTTGTTTTAAGTTTGTATATTCTGTATTTAAATTAACCTATATTTGACTCTGTCGAAATGGTCATTCGATTTCAGAAACTCATTATATGATATAATTTGATTTTGCAGTACCGACAATGTTTACAAATAAATATTTGCATACTCGGTGGAATTCTTTTTTGTCTTTTTATGACAATTTTCCGCAGAAATGTACCTTGCATTTTAAACCAACAAATCAATAATCTAGGTATATCGTATTACACTGTCCCTAAAAATAAAAAAAAATCTATAAAAAATCATACCGTAACTACTAGATTTATTTCAAAATTTGTATGGTTATAGCAGAGATAGGTAAGTACTAGAATAAAATATAGGTTATGTTTTATTACTTACTAGCGGTCGCGCCCGGTTTCACCCGGGTGCAAAAGAATGAATGGGGACGGGAGGGACATGAGTACACACATTCATCTTAGTTTACCGAGATGAATGTTGTGTCCAAATTTCATGATGATCGGAGTTACCGTTCAAAAGTTTTTGTCGATAAAAAGTCGTATTTATACTTTTTTTAACTAATATTTTTTTTTAATTAATTAAATAAAATTAAAATAAATTTAAATGTAAGCCTTAGAAGAAAGCAATGTAGAAAATAAGAAAAATAAATAAAAATGTATTCGTCCAACGTAGGGCTCGAACCCACGACCCTGATATTGACAGTCGTGCGCTCTACCGATTGAAAATATAAATTGTTGATTTGACGTTCTAGAACTGAGGCTATTAATGTCTAACTTGTAAGTTTAACATTTAAATAACTCATTAAGTGACAAACTGAAGATATGTCGCCCACAGATTTTCAATCAAGGCTAAAACATAAAATTCTTTTAAAAAGTAAATAAATATTACATCAGCAGAAAACTAAATGTTTGCAGAAAAAATACATCAGTATTGGATTTCCGTATAATGTTTGTATTTACGCTGTTAGTTTCTAACGAACTGATGGCCTCCTGTTTATTACAACATCATTTATTTAAAGTGAATGAGTCAATGACTGCCGTATAGTAAAACACGTGGGAGTCATAGAGATTTACTTTAAAAATAATCACGAATGGCTGTAAAAATAATGTAACAAATGCATAACAGATTACCGTAACATTTTTCTAAGAGTTTCGTTTACACGGAAATGGAAATTGCATCCTGTTTTTACACTACCCAGCAGTCAGCACTAACCAGCAACCTACATGAATTAGCACAAACCAGCACTGGTTAACAACTTTTAGGTTTCTGTCTGAGTTAAAACGTAGACTAAAATTTATCACTACACAGGATATATCGATAATGTTTCCACAATGAAAAATATATAACATGACATATATTAATACGTTAAGGTTAAGATGTTTGCCTCCCTTTCTAGAAAAAAACCACACAATTTCTCCACATAAATTATATATCATTTTACAGATAATTGCTTGCTCTACTGACATCGACAACTAAAAAATTTATTATTGCTTTTGTTTTTGTAAATTAATTAATTAACAGCAACGCTGAACAACGTCAGCCATCTGACGGGCAACGCTGAACAACGTCACAGCAATGCTGCATGATGCCATTTGACGGCTTAGCTCAACGCTTTTGCTACTTGCGCCTCTATATGACAATTTTAGTAAAATATTTCTTTGATCTGTCATCTGAGCTTCATATTGTAATACAACAAAAAGAAGAACGTTATAAGCAATGTGCAAAATTAGAAACGAATTGAATACCTGCAATCATATTTAAAAAATAATTTTGTAAAGTGATAATTATTATACTTATTTAGTGCGAATAATTCGCACAGGTCACACTAGTTTTCGATTAATTATAACCAAATTCAGATATCAGGAAAAAAGGCGAGAGCAAGGCTATAATGCGCGTTGGGAGTGAAAGTCTTACTTTTACTGACGATTTGACACGACTGAATGCATAACGAAAATTGAAACAGTCTCTTCTACGTTCCTACGTTTCGTAAGTAGTGGGGCGATTGATATTCCCTTCTGTCCTGCCTCTCACTGACGCATTGAGAGTGTTTCATTTTTCGTTACGGTTCCAATTATTAAAACATGGCAAAAAGTTTCACATTAAAACCAAATAGCTGCAACTAACGTGTTTATGAAGGCGGAGTCGCCTGTAAATACCCAAATAGTAGCTACTAATACTCGCGGCTACCGGAGTAGGTGGTCCGAGCCTGTTATAATTATCTTACTCGTGGTAAGTATAAATAATGCGTCCGGCAAGTCGCGTTAACCGACGTGGAGAGAAGCAACTAATGAGTTGTAGTTGACGCGTGTTTTACATTTTTACATCATTAATGGGATACGTAAGAAGAATTCTCATTAAATACATTCAGGAGCATTAAATCCACTATCATAATAATCAGTCACTATTTGTATCATTATAATTAGCGCGCTCGTTAATGTTGTCTTAATTACTGTGGCTGCGTACAATTATGAAATCCATCCGAATCAATTCCAGTTGCATTAATATGCATGTGAAATCCTAACCGCAGCGTTCAAAGAGCAATAAGTTGTCATTCGCGTGTGCGTAACAAGCATAAAACACCTATCCTATACCTAAAACACCTATCTTATACAGTGTAAACACTCAAGGGTCTCTGCACTTTATTGGTGTTATTGAGAGATGTCGTTAAACGGAGAGAAGAAATAATCGAATAATATTTTTTTTACTATAATGTGTATTTACTCATTATAAAATTCCCGTGTCACAATTTTGGCCGCACACAAGATTTTAATGAAATTTTGTAAATGTGTCTTGCTTGGTGCAACTTACGCTATGGCTATAGGATAGTTTTTGTTAAATGTTTTGTACAAAATTGCGGTATTTTCTCAAAAAACCTTTTTTAGTAACATCGTACGACATCTGTCTGTTTGCTTCTGGACTAATAGTTCAGAAGAAAACAAACAATACTGTTTAGTACCAAATAGAGCGACATCTGTTAGAACTTTTGCTCAATTCAGACGCCAAGCCACAAACGAAATACATTTTGCAGAATTATATCTATCGCACCCGGATGAAACGGGACGGACCGCTATAATATTACAAAGAGGTAAAGTTTGTAATTGGATGTAGGAGGCAATCTCCGAAACTACTCATCCGATTTCAAAATTTTTTTCACCAATATTTAGCATAGACCTTCAGGATAGATACAGGCTATATATTATCGCGTCTAAATAAAAGCGTTTTTCGTGGATACCAATTTTGCAACGCACGCCGATGAAGAAACAGCGACAACCTACAAATTCGGGTGAAGCCGGACCGGACCGCTAGTAATATGTAAAATTTACAACTGAGCAACTGATTGCGCGTATTAATAAAACTCAATATACACAAAGATTTTCTTTTACTCGCCATGTTCACAGTTTGCAAGTTTGTGGGCAACTAATATGATGACTTATTGGATAAGCAGCTGAGCTAAACATATAAAAGATAATCCCAAGAAACAAAAGTACGAATTTCTAAGAATCTTAGGTACGCATGATGCCGACAACAAAGCAACAAAATAACAAACAAGTACTGTTTATTGCTTAACGATGACGTATTGTTGATATTTAGAGTGGGTGTGTCGTTATTTAGAGCGTATCATTGTATGAGCAACAAAGTAAACTAACTAGAGTTAAGTAATTTCGACGTTTTAAGAAAAAAAATACAATAAACTCGACATAAGGCTTTTTGCTCTGAGGCCAATGAATTTACTTGTTAAACATTTATAAGCTCATGCCGAGTTTCTAATGTAGATATTGAAGACAGATCTAAAACAGATGTTAACTACATAGTGCAATCATTATGTCAATCTTAAATAATTCAAGCTTTATTAGTTTCATTTTCATTCATTTGAGTTGAAAGATAATTTTGTAATAGTAGTTTGTATACCGTAATATGAATATTTTTTTTATAAAAAACTAGCAGTCCCGTCCGGTTTCACCCGGGTGCAAAAGAACGAATGGGGGCAGGGACATGAGTACGCACGTTCATCTTCGTTTACCGAGATGGAATGTTGTGTCCATATTTGATGATGATCAGAGTTACCGTTTAAAAGTTTTTTCGGACGGACAATTTTTGAGTTATATTTTGCAACATTTTTTATTGATGCTCCGCTCCTATTGGTCGTAGCGTGATATTATATAGCCTATAGCCTTCCTCGATAAATGCGCTACCAAAAAAAAAATCAATTCGAACCAGTAATTCCTGAGATTAGCGCGTTCAACCAAATAAACAAGCAAACTCTTCAACTTAGTATAGATTAAGAAATATTTCCCGTTAAAAGGAAAAATATGAAAGCATAAACAAATGATGAAAAAAAAATGTTTCATTCAATTATTTTTTTGTTTCGTTTACAAATTTAGACGAAACAAACACAGATGGGATATAAATACCTATAGGTACTTAAAAAAAAGTGATTCGATAAAAACAGAGGCTTTTGCAGTAAAAAAAGTATAGTAAATAGCAAAAATAAATAAGAGGAATGTGCTGTCAAAAACGCATTTCGAAATAAAATGCACGGCTGTTTGAAATTTGAGAATAAATTGACCCCAGTCCGAATTCAAATGGAATAAAGTAGCTACAGTGAAAGCACATTTATACAACACACATTGGTTAGTATATTGGAAGTGTGGAGCATATGCCAAAAGTGCCGGCCATTAGTTATTTACACGGAGTATATCAAACAGCACGTCACCTGCATATACAGGATGTATATTAAACCAAACCAAACCATATATATCAAATGAATACTCTAGCTAGACCGCTAAAGTATAACTATAGAGGTTTATAATTGCCATTCTGGAAATGTTTCCTAAACAAAATACAGAGAATTATAAAACATTTATTTTTTAACTTTATTTTTTAAAGCTACACAAGATATCAAATTTGGGAAGACCTCGCACAAAGCTCATGGGATTTTGGTTCTCGGTTAAATTAATTGAAATTGGTTTTATTTTAAAGTTTAAGGGTCACTAAGGAAAATTGTCCATGGGCGCATAGCCTAAAAACCAATAGAATTTTAGCTACAGATATGTTCAGCGAGATTTTAGATATAGAATTCACAATCTTAAAAAATCCTAAGCTCTAGAAATATGTTTTCGAGTGCGTTGAATCCGAATATGACATTATTATTGTATACAGAATGACACCTTCCAACATTACCAAGTTTTCGACTATTTTTCTATTTCTAAAAAAAGCACAAAAGTTAAACATGGAACATGTTTGTGAATTCAATGGATATCTCTATATCTAAAATCTCGCTAAACATATCTGTAGCTAAAAATCTATTGGTTTTTAGGCTATGCACCCGCATAGACACTTATTCTTAGTGACCTTTAAACTATAAAATAAAACCATTTTCGATCAATTTAACCGAAAACCAAATCCCATAAGGTTTGTATAATTAAATTGCGTTCCCATTATTCGAAAATATGAATTTGCACTTTTCGTTTTAAGTTATTCATTCTGTATATACACAGTTTATAGGTACTACTGATGAGGTTTATTTTATGGTAAAAGCAAACATCTAACGTTGCCATCAGTGCATTTTTTATATAAAATGTATTAGAATCGACAGCTACCAAAGCACTCTTTCCCTACCTATTTTAAGTACATCTATCTACCTCCGGAACTACCTTATTACATCAGAAGTAGAGGTGAAACAGTTCTGGATGTGTGAGTTTATCGAGCCAAATACATTAAAATCGAGGATGCCAACATTTTCGACAATTTTAAAAATTTTGTACCCATTGGTCAGTTGTGTCACTAAACAAAAATTCATATTTTCTGACCATGTGTTTTGCAACCCAGAATGGAATCTTAAATACATGAAACGTGAACGCTAATGCCCCTTGTTATCGAGCGTCTGTAATCTACAATCCTCCCCCTCTCCCCTGTAATAAAACAATGTTTGCATTTACAACTTTATCCAAGAATCAAGATTAATAAAATCATTACTAACATATTAGATATCGTATATTCAACGCGATAATATAATAAGAAATATATTCGCAAACAAAAAAATATAAAATAGATGTTTTAATTTGTTTCATGTACGACGTTATATTTGGACTTTTCCAAGCACTTCAAAATAATAATAAGAACAAATTGTTATTATAATAATAATTGTTATTATTTTGAAGTACATGAAAAAGTCTAAATATATAAACTAAACGTCGAAGGTACATGGCATAAATTAAAACATCTAATTTATAATTCTTGTCCACATATACCTACGAATATTTCTTATTAATATCATTTAGTTTTGTACGTCTCTTCGGGCGAATAGTTTTTTCACACCTATTTTAAATAAATGTATATATCTAAAGGTTCAAAATCTATAAATATAATATACAAGAATCTGGAGCTCATTCGTCAAATTGATCACTTCTAATCGAAAGGGTTTTTTCACAGAATAGTACCTAACTGTTCTGTGGGTTTTTTTAAAGTAAAGCAGATAGTTACGAAAGTGACAATCGTCTTTTTTTCAGCATAATAAACAAACTTTTACAAATACAGTGAAAACTCTATATAGCGACACTCAAAGGACTGTGCACTTTGTCGCGTTATTGAGAGTTGTCGTTAAACGGAGAGAAAAAATAACCCATTTATATTTTTTTACTATAATATGTATTTACTCAAAATATAAAATTTACAACTGACCAATAAAACATTCATACTATCACAAATTACAACAGCTGAGCTAAAGATAATCCCAAAAACAAAAGAACGAATTTCTTAGAATCTTCGGTACGCATGGTGCCGACAACAAAGCAACAAAATAACAAACACGTACTGTTTATTGCGTATTGTTGTCGTTATTTTGAGTGGGTGTATCGTTACTCAGAGTGTATCATTGTATGAGTAACAAGGAAAACCAACTAGAGTTGAGTACTTTCGACATTTTAAGGAGTTTGTCGTTATATCGAGTGGCGTTAAATGGAGTTTACACTGTATGTGATTAATAATAATTCATTGATATATTATAAGTAATGGAAACTAAAAGCTTTTATAAAACCGAACCAGTTCATTTCAAAAACAATTGAAAACTGTATAAATACATGTCCAAGTATGAAAAAAAAATTGTATGTTAATACCATTAGATTTTTTTGGTATACATAAAGGTGATCTTTTTTTCTGTGTATATACGGAAAAACTGTATAAACATGTCCAAGTATGAAAAAAATTTGTGTGTTATTACCATTCGATTTTTTTGGTATACATAGAGGTTATTTCTTTTTTCTGTGTTATATACGGAATAATGGTTAGGTTGCGTTTAGAAAATAGGGTATTAGAACTAAACAACATTTTTTTATAACACGAACAATAAACATGTAAAATGTATGGTTTCGGACCGCATTAAAAGCTGTTAAAAAAAGGTATATTTCTCTTTGTGTTTCCCTTTTACACATGACACGCTTTTTGCGCACGTCTGTCTACATGTTTTCGTTATAAAGAGTATCGTGCGTGGCAAGTGTGAGATGGCGCCTCTCTTAAATTGATTTTGAAACTCGTTTCCGACCTAAAAGGGACTGAAATTCACGTTTATGGTTATTGAAATCGATATTAAGGGGAATTGTCTAGTGTAGAAGCCTATTTTTGAAACCTAATTTCACGAAATGTTTCTGGGAAAAGTGGGTCCTTTCAAAAACTGTTTCCTGCCAATGTAGCTATTTTCTGAGATTAGGTTAAAGTCCAGTCAAAATAAACATTTCAATTCACTATAATTTGCATAGAGCTGAAAATTGGTATAGGTTTTAAGTACACTATTACAAATCCCCAACGATCACATCTGCTTTAAAATTTATTCAAGGTCAAATATATTGGTTTTTTGCACTTTTCTTGTAAACGGTAAATGTTATCTAAAAATAGGTCAGACAAAAGTTGTAGATCATGCAATTGTCTACAAAAACTGTTCTTATATTTTTTCCCTACGAATCACTATTCCTGAGATTGGGACCAAAATGTCTATATACGTACAGAACGTATTTATCAAAAATAACGTTAAATATTAATATGCATATTAGTATTAGTATTAGTATGTATGAAATCACCATTTCAAAAGAATGGTGATTCGTAAGAGAAAAAAGTATAAGAACAATTCTTGTAGACAATTGCATGATCTACAACTTTTGTCTGACCTATTTTTAGATAATATTTATACCGTTCTCGAGAAAAGAGCAAAAATCGAAACTTTTAAGCATCGACCTTGAATAATTTTTTTAGCAGATGTAGTTTCGGTGGGGACTTTTGATATTTCATTTGTAATAGTGTACCTACCTAAGATCTGTACCAATTTTCATTTCTATGCGAATTATTTTTGTCAATTTTGACCGGACTAGTTATGGAAAATACAGACTAGCGAATGACCGTTTGCTTGGGGGTGGTAAAAAGACAGATCCAGCCCTGCTAATAAGTAGAAATTCGATAAAAGTGTAAATATTATAAATAATAAATCAGTTTAGATTAATATATATGTACAAATTTAACACAGCACGAAATAAAATTGTTAGGAAAAAGTAAACAATACAAATGACCGTAAAGTTTTCAGGTCGTAATTTCAGTTAAGTAAAAGTTTTCTAACAGAATATAGTAAGCTCATTTATCATTTATTCTGTCACATTTTATACTAGCTTTATTTTTAAAATTGTTTAATTCAACTAATATGCACGTATCATAGTACAGGTTTATTTTTGAATATTTTGTCTCTAGCATACTTTTCGAAACAAATTTTAGAGCAAAACGGTTATACAATAATTTATTCAAAATTTTTAAATTTATACATATAATGTCGTCTTTACATTTAAGAGAGTACTGAGTAAAGCTGAAGAGTTTGTTTGTTTGTTTGGTTGAACGCGCTAATCTCAGGAACTACTGGTTCATATTGAAAAGAATTTTTTTGTTGGATAGCCCATTTATCGAGGAAGGCTATAGGCTATATAATATCACGCTACGACCATTAGGAGCGGAGCATTAATGAAAAATGTTGCAAAGTGTATCTCAAAAATAAGCTTCTATTCAGGTGAAATTCACTAGCTAAATATACTCATATTAGAGTTGTGAGTACACAACCCCGCCTGGCTCAATCGGTAGAGCATGCGACTGACAATATTAGGGTCGTGGGTTCGAGCCCCACGTTGGGCGAATATATTTTTATTTTATTTTTTAATTTTCTACATTGCTTTCTCCTAAGGCTTACATTTAAATTTTGTTTAATTAATTAAAAAAATTTATTAGTTAAAAAAAGTATAAATACTGCTTTTTATCGACAAAAACTTTTGAACGGTAACTCCAATCATCATGAAATTTGGAGACAACATTTATCTCGGTAAACTAAGATGAATGTGTGTACTCATGTTCCTCCCTTCCCCGTTCGTTCTTTTACACTCGGGTGAAACCGGACGGGACTGCTAGTGATTTATATAGTTTGATTTCTTGAACAAAGTTATACAAAACTATTATTTTACTTGCATTCTTTTTGCTGTAGATAATCAGTATTTATCGTATTATTTATTCATTGGATTACTTTTGTATAAACAAACAATATATTTTTCTCTGATATACCTTAAATTAAAAAGCACTATACCATATTTTAAAGTTTATACTCGAAAAAATAAAATATGACCCGAGTTAAAAATTATTACCTCCTGCATAACAGAGAAAATAAAAATTATTTGAGGTTATGTATGGAAGATAATTAAAAAAGTGAGAATCGTCGACAATGAGTCTCATGAAAACATGTGCATGGACAGACATTGTCGAATATTATGAGTTACGAGTTAATTTAGAATGACGAGCTCGTTGGGGCAAGTGTTTTATATTTCATATTGTTAATACGCGGTTGGGTAAAAAATATCTACAAGAAAATTAACGGTCGCAATACAAAATGGCTTACGTTACGTGTTTTATCTTTCACTTATTTTCACGCAGAATATTTTAAGATCATTTTTATGAGCAAAAGAGTTTTACAGAAATTAATATTGGGGCACGTATTCCAGTTTTTGTTTCGTTTATATCAAAAATATCTACAAGAAAATCTATGAACATACGGCATATCTATTTTTTAAGGTTACCAGCTACCGGAATATTTTCATTTTATTATTTTTCATAATTAACTAATAATACAAGTGGTACTTTCTCCAGCATTCTTAAAAACTATATGTTAAAGAGTTTTCAGAGAAAGCTTGTCTTAACCTGATGGTAGCCAAGTATAAAGTAGGTTCTATGTACTAAGTTTCATCCAAATAGGTCAAACCGTTTTCGAGTGATGCTAACATAAATTCCAGTCAATTCCAACTTCAAAAATATTGAAATTTTGACATGTAATAATAAATAAAATTTCTGGTAACGCGTGCGGTGACGCGAATAACGGCTAGTAATTATTATTATGATATTTGCTATTCGTTTGCATGGTTACATAATATTATGGTTTCACATGTAAAAATTAATCAAAGTATACTTGTCAGCTACCTAATTTTTTTATCTTCTGAACAAAACAACAGTTGCTTTTTTATTTTCAAAATATTTCCGAAACTATAAAGTTTAGAAAAACATTTATTTACAAAACTAAAATAAATAGAATAACGCACCCACATGAAAAGTATACAATTATGACAGAAAAAAAACAATATTATAGCACATATAGCATATGTCGAGTTTCCCTAAAAACAATTCTTCATATTTCCATGTCAACCATCTTACCAAAATTTGGTTTTGATCCGCTCAGCTGTTTGACCTGTATCGTGCTCGAGGGATCAAATTTTGAAAAGTGACTTTTGACCTAAATCATAGTACCATTCAGACTCGGATTTCGTGAGTTAAAATACCCTTTAAATCGTTTTAATATAATAATTAAAGGTCTCCACATCCCTGGCTGATGAATAGGGATGTGTAAAGGTGTAATGCGGTATAATCGCAGGTAAAGCACGGGTGTGACTGAATGATAATCGTCACTACGTCACAACTATAGTAGTCCGTTCTGTTTTAACACTGTTTGTGACGCGGCATTCAATGAACACGCTCGCTTGGCGGTGGAATACAGTGGCGCATTTATTACACATTTTATAATATTCAAATAAATTATTGCTTCAAAACAGATTTGCAAGAAAGTGCCAGGCCCGGATTAAGTTGTTTACCATTCACCATAAGGATATGGTATGATGAAGTTAACGGGATACAAGGCTAAATTTTAAAACAATTTTTATTTAATAGCACTTCATTTAATAGTCAACGTTTCGGCAAGCAATTATTGTCTTCTTCAGGACCTTAAAAATGTCTATTAAAAAAGTCACAAATAATAGACATTTTTAAGGTCCTGAAGAAGACAATAAGTTCTTTCCGAAACGTTGACTATTAAATGAAGTGCTATTAAATAAAAATTGTTTTAAAATTTAGCCTTGTATCCCGTTAACTTCATCATACCATAATACCAAGGTGTCTTATTTTATTTCATAAGGATATGCTAACTAAATTCTTATCCGTTGAGGGCGGAACAAGTCTATAGATAAAAAAATGACAAAACAAAAAAAGAATCGGTAAGTCTGCTGTTATAAAAAAATATATTAGCAAAAAAAATAATCTTTTTGAAAAGATTTTTCTATTTTTTTATGCGAAACATCTATTGGCGGATTACTGCGATTCTAATCCCGTCCACGCCGAAAAAAAATTGTTTTTTTTTGTCATATTTTTGACAATAAATCGAACTAAAAAGTGAAAAAAAATATAGTTTAAAAAAAACTAAAAAACACGCTTTATATCGAACTAAAAAGTAAAAAATATTTTTTTTAAAATAAGTTTAAAACAATAATGAATAAAAAATACTAGTATTATTGTAAAAAAAGCGTGGGGCGCTCGATGTACGAAAATGTGGAACAAAGCGCCCCACGCTTTGTTCACAATAATACTAGTATTTTTTATTCATTATTGTTTTAAGCTTATTTAAAAAAAATATTTTTTACCTTTTAGTACGATATAAAGCGTGTTTTTTTATTTTTTTTTAAACTACCTATATTTTTTTATTTTTTTTTATAGCGGGAAGTTAAAAAAATATTCGCTCACCCAACGTGGAGCCCGTATTCTGACCATTTCGATTCTTAAGCTTGTGTGTTTGTATTTTTCACAAAAACATCTGAATTGCCATATTCTGGTAGCAACGTCCCAAAAAAATAGCTGCATGTCTAGTTATACGCCTGAAAAACTGTAAGTACGTCTCTGTTAAAAAGGCGGACTACATCTGCGGTGCGATAACATTTGCATATCGTCCGTAACACAGTATCATTTAACAGTGTGAAGTGAGCCGCACAACACGTACGAAACAGGGTGGTAACCTAACGGAACGTACGCAACGGTGCGACGTTGGCGGCGGTAACGGCGTACGCACCCCTTAGAGATACCAGACGCATCGCCGAGGGGGTAGTTTAACGCCTAGCTCACACACAAAACGACTTGGCTTAATTTTTTAATATGCTCATTTTTCGCATATGCTAAAACAGTTGTCTATTCCATGTGGTACACTGTGCCCGAGTAAAATATTTAGTCCCTTTTGTTGAAATATAGACTAGAGACAGTAATGTGTTGCCATTATTTATAAAATATGCTAAAAACATTTGTCTATTCGCCGTACTGTACTGTGAGCCAGTTAAATTTGACATGTTTTACGAGCTTTTATTTAGCTTGACTTTTCTGTATGCATATCCGTTTTTTAAACGCGCAACTACTACTACTATATCTTTACCATTATTTACAAAAAAGGTAGAAACATTAATACATATAGGTATCTTTCTGTTTAATTTCTATTAAAATTTAAAAAAATATATCTTCCAGGCGTTGTACACTTTTTTTGTAATGGGTAAAAAATGTTAAACTCGCGTCAGTTTGAAAATTCGTAAGAACTGATCAAAAATGCGTAAGACCTGATCGAAAATTCGTAAGACAAAAACTTTTGTACACTTTTTTTGTAATGAGTAAAAAATGTTAAACTCGCGTCAGATCGAAAATTCGTAAGACCTGATCGAAAATGCGTAAGACCTGATCGAAAATTCGTAAGACGAAAACTTTTGTACACTTTTTTTGCAATGGGTAAAAAATGTTAAACTCGCGTCAGATCGAAAATTCGTAAGACCTGATCGAAAATGCGTAAGACCTGATCGAAAATTCGTAAGACGCAAACTTTTGTACACTTTTTTTGTAATGGGTAAAAAATGTTAAACTCGCGTCAGGACACGTGACCTGATCTAAAATTCGTAAGACGTTAATATTCAAGTTTTCACTTCTGCCGGCAATCCCGGAGTGCAACCCGTCTTTTTTTTCTGGAAAGGGGACGGCAGGTCAAATAAGTTTAGGAAACACTGCTCTAAACTATTCCGTAGTGAAACCAACATCTACCCGGGTGAAACCGGAACGGAAAGATATTTTATATATAAAATCGTTCCGCAATTTTATGGATCGCAGTATGACAACAAGAAGTGAACATCGTTATGCGGTAATGGAGAGCTCTATAGGCGGGTCGGGTTAAGAGCTCAGGTCAAGGATGGTGTTTTCTGTTATTCGTTCTAAAAATATTATCTTTGTAAGCAAAAACGGTTTTACTTTTATTCGAATTAACATATAGCGCACAATGGTTAATGGATTGTTTAGAATTCAGAGGATATTTTTTTTTAATTATATAGCGTAAACATAAAAAATAAACGTCGATGAATTATTATTATTATTTAAATAAGCAATTATGTTTACTCATATATATATATTAATTAACTATATGAATCATTGCCTATCAACTCAATGTGCGGTGAGTGAACGCAACAAAGCTTATCGAAAATATATCTGCGTCTCTTTCTTCGATGTAATTCCCTGATTTCTCCGACTATATGATTATTGATGTACTTGCATTCAATCTGAATAAAGTATCTCTGTTACAAAAACTTTGTCTTTTTCTATGACGTTAACATGGGCGTACCCAGCTTTTGGCCCAGGACGGGGCAAATTAGAAATTTCTTAAGCCGGCTCCCCAGTGCTTGTTTTGCCCTCCTGGATACGCCAGTGCTTACGACGTAAAAAAAGACAAGAAGTATATGTTTGCACTTTAATGGTTCGATTTCGATTTTATTCCTATGTTCAGTATAGAATAAAAGTATATGTGTTTACTGAACAAATATAAAGATACACAAACAATTAACTTATTTAGTACTGCATTGTCAACTCAGAATTCATACAGATGTTATGTTTACAAAGAATATACAGGCTGATTTAAAATTAATCATAAAATCGAGCCAACGAGCGTGTAACACATTAATCTATATACGTAATGTCTACAGTGTGGTCACTTAAGTGTGCGACATATGGGAAAATTTTTAAATAAATGCACAACCAAAATACAAATATTGCCAAAAGTTGGTGCTGTCCGATAATCATTTTAGGTGCTCTTAGAATTGTTGAAACTCAAACAGCATACAGGGTGGGTCAAAAAATATAAAAATTGTACAAGAGTAAAGTGCCCTTCTCAAAAATTTCAGCGAAATGTTATGAGAAAAAGTTGTTTAGAATTAAAAGTTATGCCCAAATACCAAAACATGGCCTTCTAAGAAAAAACATTTTTTTTTTTAAAAACCAAAATTATAATTTTTTTGAAATTTTTTTTTTTATACTTACCTTAAACACACTAATAAATTGTTCAAAATCAAATCAATTTCGCATAACTTTGTTCAAATTCAGGCATATTTGTAAAATTAACTTAGATTTTTAATTTTTTATGGAATCACAAACTTTATGTTTGTTGCAACGATATTAAACACCCTGTATGCTGTTTGAGTTTCGACAATTCTAAAAGCACCTAAAATAATTATCGGACATGCACCAACTTTTGGCAATATTTGTATTTTGGTTGTGCATTTAATTAAAAATTTTCCCATATGTTGCACACTTAAGTGACCACACTGTATAAGCGAAA
Source organism: Xanthostigma xanthostigma (assembly GCA_963575645.1). Lineage (NCBI taxonomy): Eukaryota > Metazoa > Arthropoda > Insecta > Raphidioptera > Raphidiidae > Xanthostigma > Xanthostigma xanthostigma. The sequence continues at coordinate 47,025,130 of OY754466.1, read as the reverse complement.
TACAATTCACTGATTGACTGACTCACCACGATTCATGAGATCTCCAAAACTATACGCCCGGTTGACATGAAATTTGGCATAGTTACTCCTGTGTCGACGTAGACATCCACTAAGAACGGATTTTATACTAATCCTATCCAAAACGGATTTTTCACCTACCATCAGATGTAGTATGGGTGTGAGTTGTTACGTGGATGGTTGCGTAGATGGGAAGGTCAATATAATATTTTCACAGAAAGAAAGGGATAGAGAGAGTGTGAGAGAGAAAGAGAGAGTAACTCACACATCTCACACCCCAAGTATATGTGATAGGTGGAAAATTCGTGTTGGATTGGATTTGTATAAAATCCATTCTATACGTCGAGAAAAAAGGTAACTATGTCAAATAGTGGGAACGCATTCGTTTTTCGTCTCAATCGCGTGTAAAGTCCCGGGTAACGGCTAGTTTTCTTTTAAATAAACAAGCGAAGCAACTGTAGAACGTATTAACTAGATTCAACGAATGGAGTGAGCAGATCTCACAATAAATTATTTAAAGGGAGTTTTGGGATAACAAAATTAACCCTACATGAGTGAAACCGTACTGACCAGCTAGTACCTACTTTTATAAGACAAAAATTCACAAAAATAAAGAAAATAATTTATACAATATTTTTAAAATACGAGTGCGTCAAAAGTGACCAATAAATATGACTTATTTAAATCCATATAAAATTAAGTACGGTCTACGCTTGGAAGTAAGAAAAAAATATAAAATTTTAATTACTCTAAACTGGCAAAAACATTTTTAAAACATTATCTTTCAGTTTTTAAACATCACAAATTATAAAATTCATCAACGTTTATTACATTTTTAATGATTCATCATTATTTTTAGAGCGTGTTAATATTCAACACTACATTTGAATAAATTCTACTGAACAGTTTATATAACCTCCTGGGAGAGAAAAAGCGTCAAATCCACAGAATTATCGTACCACACATATTAAAACTCAAATGCTAATCACGTGACTACAAAATAACGGTTATAGAATAGAATAGAATATATTTTGTCAATAGAAATGAATACATTTATTTGACATGTCAAAAAAAGAAGCTTAAAGCTATAATTTTAAAAATTCTGTTATAGTGTAAAATTCGTTCTTAATTAAAATTTCTTTTATTTTATTTTTGAAGGTCGCAAGAGAAGCTAGATTTTTATATTCCGACGGCAATTTATTATAAGCTCGGATAGCAAAGTTATGAGGACTATTTAAAAAAAACTTTTATGTGCCCTTTTGGTGATACTAAAAGATGACATATTGGAAGCCTTGGATTTATTATTCCATTTTTATGCTGGGTTGCAGAAAGGATTGTCAGATAATCTTATTTGACAACGACCTGAAATTGTGACACAAATATTTCTCAATATGAAAAGGATAATAGAGTTTTAAATCGATCCTGCTCGAAAAATAATTATTGATCGATTAAAACGATATTTTTCTTAAACTGTCTATACCAGGAGTCGGCAACCTTTTGAGACGGAAGAGCCAAAATTTACAACTTTTAAAATTTCTCAATTTTTAAAGAGCCGTTACAAATTTTCATTTCAGTGTTACAATAGGTATTATATTTGATTTTTGGTTTAAAATAAACGACTTTAAATACAAAATAATATTTATTCATATAAAAAGTTAAAAACACAAATGTTTTTAGCACAAAACATATATTAAAGTATTTTCGCTAGAATAATAAAATAATTAAGTTTTGCGTATGGAACTGGAGAGCCGCAACTTTACATTGAAAGAGTCGCAAGTTGCCGACCCCTGGTCTATCTCTATACATGTCGTTTTTTGTAGGTATAGCTTCCATTATAAAATTAAAAAAAACTAAAAAACACGCTTTATATCGAACTAAAAAGTAAAAAATATTTTTTTTAAAATAAGCTTAAAACAATAATGAATAAAAAATACAAGTATTATTGTAAAAAAAGCGTGGGGCGCTTTGTTCCACATTTTCATACATCGAGCGCCCCACGCTTTTTTCACAATAATACTTGTATTTTTTATTCATAATTGTTTTAAGCTTATTTTAAAAAAAATATTTTTTACTTTTCAGTTCGATATAAAGCGTGTTTTTTAGTTTTTTTTTTAAACTATATTTATTTTCCACTTTTTAGTTCGATTTATTGTCAAAAATTTGCCGAAAAAAAACAAATTTTTTATTTAGACGTGGACGGGATTAGAACCCACGACCGGTGAATAAGACCGCTCGGTCAACGATTGCTCTTATAATAGTGGAATAACATACTAACAGTAATAAACCACTTGCTGTAGTCCAAACGAAGATTACAAACAAACATACATACATACATACAAACGTACAAGTGAAGTTAATATAAAACGTGTAATAACGTTTTTTTACGCATTTTGATCAAAATTTCTCGTTCTGTAAAAAAAAATTTGGCAGATGTGAAATATAAATTTAAGAGAAATTCTAGTAACTAAATATCGCCCTTTAAGTAAATTTTACTCTGTAACTAATTTTTGTCAACTGCCTAAAAATATCGAGTTACGAAGTAAACGAACATTGCGAAGCAAAATACGATTTCTGTGATTGAGTCCCGTAACCGCTTAACTGTTGCGAGCAGCGCGCGGCGCAGAGATAAAAAAAAACATCGTCGGGGTCACATCATTGCCGCTGCTGTCACACCTTCTCCGTCGTAGTATCAAAGTCACTATTAGTGCCGTAGTACCGGCAGCGTTACGACCTGATGACTTTTATAATATTTATCTATACACGTTATTACATAACGTATAATTCATATGCTACAAACACCCACGTAACGGCTTTTCCATTCCATACAGAATGTTATTTAAAATATCATTAAGGTCAGGGGTGTCAGACTGTTTTTTTTAAAAGGCCGTCTATAAGATTTAGGGTGTTTTAGCGGGCCAGACTCTAAATTAAAAAAAAAGTTCAAAAACTAAAACCTGACAACTGAAAAGTATGAAACAATAAATAAACAGTAGTAAGCGATCATAAGCTCTAGGGCAAAGTGCGTCACGCTATACATCTAGAGGGACCATATATATATGAGATGGCATACGACCACGGCTATCGTCAGATGAGAATATTTTCTTGTTCCATACTTTTCAGTAGTCAGGTTTTAATTTCAATTTTTTATTTAAGTTATTTTTTTTATCTTATTTTTTATTTGTTTTCAATTTGCTCCCCTCTGGGACCAAAATTCAAAAATAACTGTAGCCTATGTCACCCGGGCCATAATAACGAATCGATTGACACCTTATTTATCACAATCGGATGAATAGTTTAGGCGCTACGGTGGAACATCCGTAAAAAAAACATACATAGACTAGGCTAAACTCATAACCCTTCCTTTTGGCTTCGCCGTAGTCGGGAAAAAAACTAAACGCGACCCCTAAAAAATAGCTGCCTTTCATGCTTGTACAGCGGTAGTAAAATTACCCTTTTTTATACTAAGACGTAAAGAAAAACAAAAGAAATGCAATTTTGCCAATCCAATAGTAACAGAGATAGCATAGTAACAGAGATATGGCCAAGCCTGAACTATCAGATGTATAAATATATACTTATTTATTTGAGGTGAAAGTCAGCTATTTTATAGGAGGTAAAGCGTTAAAAAATGTAGTTAAAACTCGAGTGGCTCGTTTTAACATACTGTCACGGCTCGTACATAAAATAATTCTCACTTTTGAATTTCCTGTAGGTCAATTTTCGCCCCATACTTTCATACTCGCCCTCCTCCGCATCTCTGACATAAGCTAAATAAATTCAATGCTGGCATATCATTTCTATAAAACAATAACATATTTCCTAACAGTTCATGAAAACATTTTTTATACCCTTATAAATCTTGTTCCTGGGAACAATATGTCATATATGTTATTATTTGTAAGGTACTTAAAACAAAACAGTTGAAACAAAAGAATAAAGACCACACACAGATTATTGTAATTGGATACTGACATATTTTCTAGCTAGCAGGACAGTTTTTTACAGATATCTACTGACTGTCATCAAAACAGTTGATATAGAGTAGGTATTTTTGTTGATCAAGTCCCAGAACGGTTTTAGAATCAAAATTGTAAATTATGGTTAAAGAAAAAGTATTAAACCTTTATTGATGAATTCTTTTACAGTATAGTTGGTAATTACTATAATACATTACAGAGTAGCTACTGTTTGCTACAATTGTTAAGAACACCCATTGTTACAAACGCTATCAACATTAGAAAAATTTTAATTTTTCAAAAAATGTCACCGTCGGGATACGAACCCCGAATCTTTCCACTCTCGCGGATTCAGAGATAGCGTTTGTAACAATGGGTGTTCTTAACAATTGTAGCAAACAGTAGCTACTCTGTAATTAAACCTTTATGATAATAAAGCAATTAATGTGGGCCCTTGACACCTGAGGACCCAAAGATTAAGCCCTATGTAGATCCACCCCTGGACCGACTGAATAATTACGCGACCCAAGAATTGGTATAAACTACATCATGTTCTAAATATGGAAATGACATTTATGTTCCGTGGAAAGTTGAAGGTCAAATTTGTGTCAAGCCCTCTATTTTCTCATTTATAAATGCAGTGAGACAAAGGGTCACGCATTATGTCATCGAGTCCACTTGCATTAACATAAACACTATAACCATGTGTAAACAACCACTGTGTCTTTACATTAATCATCTTCGGTATGCACTGGGGAGTGTATAGAATCACCAGTATCCAGTAGTTTCGAAATACATACGAGGTTCAGTATAAAAGTAACGAGACTAATTGCTTAGCTTACCAACTGGCAATAGAATTAGAATATATCTGCGATTGTCAATGTCGATGTGTGATTGGAGGTTTCAAATGATGGCCAATTGAAGCTCCAATTTGTTGTATATTGAATGTCATTTATTTAATAATTACAGAATGTCATTTTAGTTATTATGTAATCAATTATAGATTTATGTTAAAATTATTTTTGTAAATCAATCTTGTAAAAACTATCGAAATGGAAACTAAAAAAATGATTAAAATAAAATATTAAAATTTATTACATGGCGACGAGGATGCGTATCATCACGCCTAAGTCGATTGCTGAACTTTGTTGAGAAATTGCCATCAATCTAATCATTTGCTGTCAATGTTGTACTAATCATTGTCGTTTGGTATCATGTTACCTTGCCAACTCCCAAAATAAATTTGGATATATTTATCAGGATTGACATATTGAACCATTAAAATTCCCAAACTAGCAGCATCATTCTCGTTTGGTATCATGTTTCCTTCCCAACCCCCAAAATAAATTTGGATATATTTACCAAGATTGACATATTGAACCATTAAAAACTAGCAGCATCATTCTCGTTAGGTATCATGTTTCCTTCCCAACTCCCAAAATGAATTTGGATATATTTATCAGGATTGACATATTGAACCATTAAAATTCCCAAACTAGCAGCATCATTCTCGTTTGGTATCATGTTTTCTTCCCACCTCTCAAATTCAATTTGGATATATTCACCAGGATTGACATATTGAACCATTAAAATTTCCAAACTAGCAGCATCATTCTCGGTTGGTATCATGTTTCCTTCCCAACTCCCAAAACGAATTTGACATACCATTGAAATTCCCCAACTAACAACAATCTAAGAACGACAATGAACTGCATTTATTGTCGTTGGGTAGCATTTTTCTTCTATATCACACAATATGAATTTGCGTATTTTTACGAGATTTGACATATTATACTGTAAGTACTTAATAAAGTTCTTACTTTAAAATAAATAAAACACTTAGACTTGAACTTAAAAGATTCGTAATGAATTGTTTTTTCAAGATCTATTAATTGAATTGATTTTTTCCAAATTTATAACAACATTCATTTTTCCAGCGTAGCTAAGGAAAACTAATTTTGACAATATTACAAAAAAGAGAAGAGAGTTAACTCTCTCTCTCTCTTTCTTGTAATATTGACATTTAACTTTTTTTTAGTGTATTTTTTTTATTAACTTGTACATTATTTTGATTTTTTTAATATAATGCGATATATCTCCATTTGTTTCCTGCGCGTGGGTTTTTGCAGTTGGCTTGGAAAATTTTCATTCCATATCATTTTTTCCCACGCGTAGGGGGGTGTTAATGTAGCAAGCTTTGTTACATTAACTCTCTCTCTCTTTTTTGTAATATTGTCAAAATTATTTTTCCTTAGCTACGCTGGAAAAATGAATGTTGTTATAAATTTGGAAAAAATCAATTCAATTAATAGATCTTGAAAAAACAATTCATTACGAATCTTTTAAGTTCAAGTCTAAGTGTTTCATTTATTTTAAAGTAAGAACTTTATTAAGTACTTACAATACCAATGAAATTCCTTAACTGACAACACTGTTAGAATGAAATTGTTGTCGGCTGGTGACATATTGTTTCCCTCCCAGTATGAATTTATATATTAGGTTACTGATTTCCAAATTTCCCAACCGGCAACACTGTAAGAACGGAATTATTATCGGTTGTTACTATTGTCCCTTTTGTAACATACTGGATAAATTTATAAATTGATAAACTAGTATCTCTGGGACTAGTAATAAACCAGTTTCAGTATTCTTGTGTCAGACCTCGTATAAACGCACTTATACCAGTATAGAGAATGTAACTCTAGATTATGTCATGCATGTCTGATTGTTCATTAATATGCAGTCCGAGCAACTTAGCTGCATTGCTTATGTTTGTTTGTCCACACAAACTGATTCAAAAGGTTATCATTCAAGCATCCTTTAAGATTCAACTGGGAATTTCAGATAATTCCGAGCATTAATATAAAACGGATATAAATATTGTTGATTATAGACGCTCGATACCTGAAGTCATTAACTAAATATAAAATAGTAATAAAATGAGTTAAACGACGCTTTTTTTCTAAAACTGCGGAAATATAAAATAATTAAAAAAATTTACATTTCTTCAAAAAAAAAAAAAATAGAGCCTTTCGAGATAGCAATGCAATGTGTTCTACTCCCTACTTAAAAAATTTTCGGAAGCTGTTAATTGGAATTTTAAAAATTATAATGACGGAACTCGGAAAACGGGATTTGTCGGACTTGCAAGTTGCAACCCTCTCCAAACTTTTCTTGTGGCTACGGTCTTGATCTATTTATTTTATTGCTTTACAAAGTCATAATCAGTTGTAACGGTTATGGTGCAGTAATTTATGGTTATATCTATGTAATTTAACACTATCGAACCTGCGGCAAAACATGATTGATAATAATCAATATTCTTAAAGAACCACACAAGATGTAATCGCGCTTTTCAAAATTAAATACGCTCTTAGGAATTATTTAAAGTATAGACTATAGTTTAGTATAGTGTAAAAATCAACAACTTGAAAGTTGAATGGCATCTTAATGATACTATTAAGTTAACAACAGTGGTGGTTTCTCTATGAGCGCTGCTGCAGAGATACATCACAACCAAAATCGTAGGTACATTTAAATATATAAAAGTAAACCGTGACTGACTGATCTATCAACACACAGCTCAAACCACTCGACGGATTGGGCTGAAATTTGGCACACATATAGTTATTATCACGTAGGCATCCGCTAAGAAAGGATTTTTAAAAATTCAACCCCTAAAATGGTGTAACAGGGGTTCAAAATTTGTATGGAGAAATCATATAAGATATAGATGTATCGATTCGAAAATGCGCAGGATTACCTACTTCTGTCAAAAATAAACACGTGTTTCAAGCTTTTTCAAAAACAACAACTTTAGAGGGTGAAAAGAGGTAAATAGTCTTAAAATCAACATGGGTGTCATTTTCAAGGTTTGTCAGGACGTTGATCACGTGAATGTCATCGACTTTGAAATTTATTAGGGGGGGGGGGGGTCTACGTCGAGTAACTATGCCAAATAAAGCAGGGAATGCATCCGTGTCTCATCTCAATTGCGTGCGAAGACGCGGGTAACAGTTAGTAATCATGTAACATTGTTTTAGAAAAAGGTTTTCAGAATGCGGAAACGATTTGTTTTTGTAAGCTGAATCAAAATCAATTTTTAAGCCTCGCAGCCAGGCAATTTGAACAAAAAAAAAAAACAAGAAATAATTTTAATCATGACATATCAATAAAATACTTCTATAAATAAAATGTGGCAATTGAAAACACTGAGTTTTTTCAAGCAGTATCGTAAATTTAAACAAGTATGAATGAATCCGAAATATACGTGACTACATTTTATAATGAATACATTTTTTTAATTTCAGACATAATATTATTCTAAATATGTATATGTTAATATGTAAGTATGATATGAATATAATTACCTTATTTATTAAGTGAATGAAATAATTAAACACTATATTTAAACTTACCGCAGGTGATGTTTAAAAATTTTACACGCGCATCGAAATTTATTATGAATAATATTATATGATTAAAGTCTGATACATGTATTAATTTGTTAATATTAAAATTTATTACATTGGGATTCGATAAATTAGTACAGTGCAAAACTCCATATAACAACAAACTCTTTAAAACGTCGAAATTACTTATAACTCTAATCGGTTTACATTGTTGCTCATACAATGATACACTCTAAATAACGACACACCCACTCTAAATAACGACAACAATACGTCATCATTAAGCAATAAACAGTATACGTGTTTGTTATTTTGTTGCTTTGTTGTTAATAACTTTTTAGTAAATACAAGTGTGAATAAGTTACTGTACTAGATAAACTTTGTTGTGTTTGTGTGTTGTAAATATTTTGTGTACTTAATTTAGTGACTCTATATTCTCTGTTACTCAGTCTTTTATTTTATTATTTGGAACTGTTGTTATTTTATTTCTGTTAACGTTATTATTTCTGTTAAGTTAAAGAAGTACGCTTTCGTTTGTGTGTTTTACTGTTTTGTTAAACATTTATTATTGCAAATAAATAATTTCCGCCACGGACTTCAGCAGTTTTGTTACAATATTTAAAAAAGGTGAACCGTAAGTCTGACATCTGCATTAATTTTGTAAAAACAAAATTAATCACATTAGTATCCGATGAAGCTGGCTCAAAACTGGAGTCGCTGGGTCATCTCCATATGCAATGGAGGCAAGGTTTCACTGTAACTAGTTGAACTACAATTCCGTATCGTTTTTCGTCTCATGTTTTAAAGAAGAAGATAAACCTGCCTTTATAATTTATCGGCAGCCTGTGCCAATATCTGCAGGCAATATAATGTTTTGGAGGAGTGTCTGGTATTACTAAGAAGAAACAACGCGTTTGATGTAGGTACACGTAATATGTAGATATTTAGTTGATTGAAGGTTTCTTGGCACACCTCCACGGCTTCTTGTAGCACTTGACATTCTTCTTTCCAGACGTCTAATTTTAAAATTATTTGATTTACAGGCAGTTTGTGATATTTTACAGATGTGTTTCTTAACAATTGAAGGAAACTATAGATATTTTACTGTTATTTTAGAGATAAGGTTTTTGGAAGGAAGTTCCTTATGAAACGTTATAGATATAAATGGAGAAAAAAGCCGAAGAACAACCTGTAACGAAAATCTACAAATTACATATTATATGTCTATTCGTAGACATAGAAAGTTGAAATTTGGCATACTTATAACATAAGCCATGGGGAGGACGGGCAAAATGCCACGGGTCCCCTGCCGGAGAAGGCTCCCGACCTAAGAAAGCCGGGAGCACAAAACATTTATTATAACATTTAGTAAAATTTGCCACGGGCCTCAAATTATGTAGTTACGCCACTGGTCAAATTATTAATTTCACAATACTGGCATTATAAAGACTCGAAATAAATTATAAAATATAAAATAAAGTATAACATTTTATTAGAATTGGCAAGCCTTGTTGCCATAAAAGCAATGGCGTTCCAATTATCTTGAAATCCGTTCATTGATATGTTAATTCATTAATTTTTCAATACTCCCTATGATCTCAACAGTTGTTGGCCTTCACAAAAAAATTCTTCAAGTTTATACCGTTTAACACTAAACTATTTAACCTGAAACTTGTAATGTCGATAATAATTCATAATAATATACAAACATCCAATAAAACTTATCTCTTATAAATTAATTATAAATTATTACATTCTTTTACAATCATAATAACATTAATATGCTATAAATTCATCGTTTATAAATAATTAATTTTTTAATAGGCATTAATGGTTATTAATTTCAGACAACACAGAGACACAATTTTTTATTTATAAGATATTCATGTCTATAATAACCAGAATTTCAACAGTAATAATATCAGATTCGAGCTGTACACAGAATGTCTCAAAATTATACAAATTCTACTAACAAAACAATTTCCAAAAAAAAAAATAATCCGTTCATGTTTATAAAATAAACACGGTTATTCACTACATAAAATATAAATTAAAAAAACAAAACATAATATCCTTTAAAAATTAAAAACTAATTTGTCCTGTATGAGTGGGTTCGTGAATTCGACATAACCTGGTTCCTCCTTACTCTAAGGCAGTGATTCCCAAAGTGAGCGCTACCGCCCCCCTGGTGGTTGCTTCAGCTATCCAGGGGGGAAGTGATGGCTACAGGTGCATTTGGGGGCGAGGAATTCTGAGTTCAATAATTGTTTCATAATTTCAAACTTCAATGTTTCTAGTTTATACCTCCTTTACTATATTTTACGAAAAAGGTAGAAACATTAATACATAGAGTAATACTAATTTATTTACAAAGCCAATACAAATTGGATACAAAAAGTCAGAATTACAAAATTAAAATATGAATACAAAAATTCACAATATATCTTCCTGTTTAATTTATATTAAAATTAAAAAAAAAAACATTTCCAGGGGGACCTGAGTAATATTTCTTCTGGAAAGGGGGCAGTAGGCCAAATAAGTTTGGAAATCACTGCTCTAAAGTCTAAAGTGGCCAAGCATTACGGGATGAGAGTGAGTGGTATCCACGTGCGACAAATGGCGTATACAAAAATAATAATCCAAATAAAGTATGTAAGGCACTTTAAACATTTCTATCTAAAAACAGTTTTTAAACGCTTTATATTAGTTTGGGTTGTAACTATGTATGTATGTAACTAACTATGTATGTATGTCCGTAACGGAATCTTTGAGCATAATTTTCACCAATTTCCCGAAGTCTGATTAATTTGAAACTTTGCATACGTATCAAGGACCGATGACAATGCAATAATTTGATAACAGTTTCCCATTATCCTTATTAGGACCCCCAGGATTAATAAATTCTTTTAAATCTTTGAGCATAATTTTCACCAATTTCCCGAAGTCTGATTAATTTGAAACTTTGCATACGTATCAAGGACCGATGACAATGCAATAATTTGATAACAGTTTCCCATTATCCTTATTAGGACCCCCAGGATTAATAAATTCTTTTAAATCTTTGAGCATAATTTTCACCAATTTCCCGAAGTCTGATTAATTTGAAACTTTGCATACGTATCAAGGACCGATGACAATGCAATAATTTGATAACAGTTTCCCATTATCCTTATTAGGACCCCCAGGATTAATAAATTCTTTTATAGATCCTCAAACTAAAAAGTGAAAAATAAAATATAGTTTAAAAAAAACTAAAAAACACGCTTTATATCGGACTAAAAAGTAAAAAATAATTGTTTTAAAATAAGCTTAAAAAGCGTTGGGCGTTCGATGTACGAAAATGTGGAACAAAGCGCCCCACGCTTTTTAAGCTTATTTTAAAACAATTATTTTTTACTTTTTAGTCCGATATAAAGCGTGTTTTTTAGTTTTTTTTAAACTATATTTTTTTTAAATAAACTGTTAGATATAACAGAAAATCTTATTAATTATTCGATTAACTTTTTGAATAAACTTCATTTATTAATGAATTACGTTACTATTGTAGTTATAGGGAGTCAATTATTCATGGTACTACACTGTAAAGTGAATGGCAGTGGTTTACGGGCACACTACTACTCTCAAATCCTGCACATATTTTTTAAAATACTATTCAATAGATAAAATTATCAACCAACTTTTTCAGACTGTATATTGACAAAAAATTATAAAATTATAATTCAATATCTCAATAAATGACGTTTCGGTCCGGATTTGGAACTTCTTCAGAGACATGTACCTACTCTAAAAAATATTCAGACGTTAATCTAAAATTCGACTATTCAATAGATTTTTCTACCTCTTTGTTCACACCATTACGTGTCGTGGCTCCTAATTCGATTTGATCTATTTTTAATCTCCTGATTTGTTTCTCAAACAATCTATACTAATATATAAAGCTGAAGAGTTTGTTTGTTTGTTTATTTGTTTGAACGCGCTAATCTCAGGAACTACTGGTTCAAATTGAATAACATTTTTTTTGTTGGATAGCCCATTTACCGAGGAAGGCTATAGGCTATATAATATTACGCTACGACCATTAGGAGCGGAGCTTTAATGAAAAATGTTGCAAAAAGTATCTCAAAAATAAGCTTCTATTCATGTGAAATGCACTAACTAGATATACTCATAATATTAGTGATAAAAGAACACAACATCAGGTAGATCAATCGGTAGCGCATGCGACTGTCAATATCAGGGTCGTGGTTTCGAGCCCCACGTTGGGTGAATATATTTTTATTTTTTTTTTTATTTTTTACATTGTTTTCTTCTAAGGCTTACATTTAAATTTATTTTAATTTTATTTTATTCATTTAAAAAAAACTATTAGTTAAAAAAAGTTTAAATACTGCTCTTTATCGACAAAAACTTTTGAACGGTAACTCCGATCATCATGAAATTTGGATACAACATTCATCTCGGAAAACTAAGATGAATGTGTGTACTCATGTCCCTTCCTTCCCCATTCATTCTTTTGCACCCGGGTGAAACCGGGCGGGACCGCTAGTAACATCATAAAATTAAAGAATTGTGCAAGACCATACTGAAAATAGTGAAGTAAGAAAAAAACAATGCAACATGAAAACTGAGGGGTGGTGAGTGAAAATGAAAAATGAAAAATGGCTGTTATTTATAAAGTTTATTCAGTCTACGTGCCAAAAGAGTCGTAAGTTTAGATTTTTAATATAGGAAAAATATTGTACACAGACAAAATAAAATGTTACTAGAAGGCCTGAAAGAAATTCTTTTATATTGACGGAAACAGACTGGAGTTTCATTTAGCAGCGATCAGTGGTGTAGCAAATTCGTATAGAATATCGTCTACTCTATGATGCAACAGCGTCCCGTAGATTTTTCCTTATTCTACAAAAATGATGGAACGCTACTCATTTAAAATTCTCCGCCAAAAACATTTAAATACAAACGTTGAACCTTCATGATTTTGCATAATGCAATGAAAAAAAAACGAATAGGGGGGGGGGGACATGTTTACGCACATTGATTTTAATTTACCGATATGAATGTTGTGTCTAAATTTCATGATGATCGGAGTTACCGTTCAAAAGTTTTTGTCGAACGGACAAATTTTCAGTTACATTTTGCAACATTTTTCAATCATGCTCCGCTCCTATTGGTCGTAGCGTGACATTATATAGCCTATAGCCTTCCTCGATAAATGGGCTATCTAACAAAAAAAAAATTTCAATTCGAACCAGTAGTTCCAGAGAATTTTTACTATACGCTAATTGCATATAGTTAATGATAAAGTATTGAACATTTATGATATTTAATTTTTGTGGGCCTTTGTCAGTTGGTGGCCCTGGGTTTAAGTCCTATTAATCCCTACGTAGATGCGACCCTGAACATAACAAACGCCAGTACTTAGAAAGGAAACAATTTCTTGCAAACTAATTAATTATTTGATGATCGTTATAAAATACGAACATATGTCAATTAGTAAGAAAAATTTGAATTGTTGGAGCATAAAACCAGTCTTTGGAAAAGAAACAATTTCTTGCGATTTAATTATCTTGGTTGTTAGAATTATAAAATGTCAACTTAGAAAAATTGAAGTTTCTATTTGCGATTTGAAATGTTGCAGTGTAACAAACACCAGATGTCTGCACCAATAAATTAAATGATTTGCAAGGAGATAATTATTCATGAATTACAAGTAGACAATATTATGACTCACCGTTTTATTTTCGTAGTGTTTTCGGTTAATTGAAAAACTGCCAATATTATTGTTATGCATGACCTTCAACATACTAAGTCAACAAAACGGAATAATATGGAAATTATAATACGCGCCTAGAATCTAAAAGGCTCGGAAGTTAGATGTGAATGCGGGCTTGCGCTTGTACAGTCTGTTGAAAAACTACAAACTCGCAACTCAACAAAACTAAAATAACAATAACAACTTGACTGTACTTTAAAGCAGGAAAGTGACAAGTGACAAAGGCAACGAGCAATCACGGCCAATCACCGACGAGCGCACGTTTCGTGCAGGTAGCTGGGAGGTGGTGGCAGTCTTAACGGCTCTAAAATGTGCCTTTGCGACGATGTTTGTGGACTAACTTCCTAACTTTTTAGATCCGTGGCGCGTATTATAGCCTCGGGGCCTCGAAGCTTTATAAACTTACTAACTTTTCCAGCATGAATTCGCCTGGACAAATTTTGGTTTGCAGAACGGATTGTCAGAAAATCTGACTTGATTATATTGTCAGTATTTATATGCAGGAACAGTCTGATCTATCGCTAACAAACCAAAATATACCCGGATGAAGTTTAGCCGGAAAAAGCTAGAATACTTATCTGAAGATAATTTTTGCAAAAAAATATACAATGGACAAAAAATTGCATGAGAAATAAAGTGACAGGATTAATTATTGTTCGCAGTATTTTATATTTTTCAATTCGTGAATATATTAAATATATACGTTAGAGAAATATAAATAAAATATGTATTTGTTTTCTTTAATTTAAAAATGGTCGTTTTCAGCCCCTGCAGTATTATTTTTTTCATGTACACGTGTCAAGCAATTTTCTATTATACTCGGTTTTTCAGGAATAAAATTAACTGGTATTTTTAAAAACGTGACTAAAATGTCATATATGATTTTAATTTATTTCAACACTGTTATATAATTTAATTAAAAAATGTAGGTATAAAATATGAATTTTTTTCGATACGTACACAGAATCTACTAATTTAGTAAATGCATTTTTCACCAAACTACATTTCTATACAAATACAATTCGCGACAAAAAATATACAAATTATATTAATTGCATTTTTTATGCTAATAAAATACTATATTTCATTTATTTATGAGCTGACAATTCGTAATGACATACCTGCATTTGTTTCCAATTTAATTACAAATTATTTTTACATAATGTTTAATTGTAAACAGAGCCGTAGGAGTCGGCAAATTGCGAAAATAACTTGACGCCGAAAAATTCATGTCTTGAATAAGGCCTAGCACACATGAAGAGCGTTCAACGCGCGTTGGGCCAACGCGCGTTGAACGCCTCTCATATAAACTAGGCCTAAGTTCAAGTCCTTTCCTCTCCCTCGACGGGTTTATAAAAATAAAACCGGCATATAATTCGAAAATAGTGATATTAAGACATTAAACTTAGTAGAAGTTTTGTGTGCAATTGGGTTAGGATAAAGCATTATTATTTTGCATATACTTTTATTCTTTACTGAGCATAGAAATAAAATCGCAATCGAACTATTAGGGTGCAAACATATACTTCTGTCTTTTTTTACGCCGTAAGCACTAGCGTATCAAGGAGGGCAAAACAAGCACGGGGGACCCGGCTAAAGAAATTTCTAATTTGCCCCCTCCTGGGCCTTACGCTGGGTACGCCCATGTTAACGTCATAGAAAAAGACAAAGTTTTTGAAACCGAGATACTTTATTCAGATTGAATGCAAGTAGGTACATAAACCAATCCTATCATCGGAAAAAACAGGGAATTACATCGAAGAAAGAGACGCAGATATATTTTCGATACGCTTTGTTGCGTTCACTCACCGCACATTGAATAGATAGACACTGATTCACACAGTAAATTATTAGATATATGTTATTTTGTGAAACTTTTTTTGGCGTTTACACTAACGCCATCGGTCGGATTTTTGGGTGAACGTCAAAATATTCAACAAAACGAGTAAGGAGTTTCTATCTTTAATAGTGTTCGGTGAATATGGGCATAAATAAACAATTATAAAACGACCGAGTAAGGTATAATATAATTTTATACGTCTTTGAACACGGCGTACCATATTTCACTATTGCTTATTAAAATTTATATTGTAAATGCGTAATTAAACTGAAATTATTTCCGTACGAAATTTAAATTTTGCATCAAGATAAACTTTTCGAGTTTAAAATAACCAGAATAAAGAGAAGTAAAAGAAGAATAAAAGTAATTGTAACAAAGCGTCGACTTTTCACGCGAATTAAAGTCGAATTACATATACAATATTATATAATAAATCGCGGTCTGTTTATACGCTAGAAACTCGGAGGTCGTCGGGTCGACGGGGTCGTTGGTTAGTGGAAAGAGGGAGAGAACGGGTGGGCTGTGGGCGTTCGAGCAAAAAGGAAAACTTGTACAATGCTTCCGTAGTCATCGCTGGCCTTTAACAATGAATATTGATTATATAAAGATAATGAATATGAATAAACAGTGTAAAATATTATTGTACTTGAATCCATCGGAAACGCTGATTGCGCGATAAACGTTTCTTGATCCATCACGATTAAACTTTAACGTTTGCGTGTACAGCGTGACTCAAAAAGGTTAGAATTATTTTATCGCAAAGCAGTGCCGAATTTATCAATATGCCGTCACGTAGGTCGGACGATATATATAATAAATATAGTTTAAAAAAAAACTAAAAAAGACGCTTTATATCGAACTAAAAAAAAAATATTTTTTTAAAATAAGCTTCAAAGGCGTGGGGAGCTTTGTTCCACATTTTCGTACATCGAGCGCCCCACGCTTTTTAAGCTTATTTTTAAAAAAATATTTTTTACTTTTTAGTTCGATATAAAGCGTGTTTTTTAGTTTTTTTTTAAACTATATTTATTTTTCACTTTTTAGTTTGATATAAAGCGTGTTTTTTAGTTTTTTTTAAACTATATTTATTTTCCACTTTTTAGTTAGATTTATTGTCAAAAATTTGCCGAAAAAAAAAACAATTTTTTTTTGGCGTGGACGGGATTAGAACCCACGACCCGTGATGCCAAGAGTTGACGTCAGCGAAGACCCGTGCCTTAGAACGCACGGCTGCCAGTGTACTTACTGTGCTGGCATATTATAACGCTATATAAACCACTTGCTGTAGTCCAAAAGAAAGTTACAAACATACATACATACAAACTTACAAGTGAAGTTAATATAAAGCGTGTAAAAATTCTCGTGTCACAAATTTTGGCCGCGTTAATCTCCGAAGCTACTGAACCGATTTTAATGAAATTTTGTAAATGTGTCTTTTTTGCTCTAACTTAGACTATAGGATAGTTTTAATTAAATATTTTTTACAAAATTACGATGTTTTGTGAAAACAAATTGTTTCAGTAACATGTAACGACATCTGTGACAGAATTTACTCAAAGCTATTAGCGCAGAAGCAAACCAAAAAAATGTAGTCTTTTAGAATTCGCTCAAAGCTATTAGTTCAGAAGCAAATCTGGTAGAATTTGCTCAAAGCAAACAAAATACATTTCGCAGAATTATATCTATCGCATCCAGGTGAAACCGGGACTGACCGTTAGTATAAGTATATATATTATCAAAAAAAAAGAAAACATTTACAATGTAAACGTCGGTAATGCAGCGATCTATATCGAAAAAAATGTGCGAATTCGGAGTTGTTGTAAAGTGCATTGTACTGTCGAGATATTATGTTCGAATACGATTACGGCTGTATAGGTATAATGTAACGTAAAAAATATTGACAGCTGACTAAGGAGAGTAATACACCTGACTACGGGGCTTTGCGTCACTTCCGTCATTCTAGCATAAACTGTGGAGACACGGTATCGATCGAAATTTAATTTTCTAAAAAATGAAACCTAATAAAAATAGTAAACTTTTGAATATCGTTTAAAATTATGCATAATTGTGTTTTTTTTTTCAAAATATAATTCAATGTGAATGGTTTAAGATTATTAATTAACTTTCTAGTGAAGAACAAGGAATGTATTGCAAACATATTGTTCAAGAGTTGTGCTTTGTTAAGCTAAAAAATAAATGGACAGTTAAATATTGTATAGCAGACAACAACAAAAAAAAAGTTTGAAAAAGTAGCTTTTACGAGGACAAATATATCGTGTTGTCAGTGCCGCAGGACTAGAAACTTTTAGTTTTCAGTTGTCTTTAATTAAAGGCAACATTTATATTATTCGTATTAAAGCTTTGGGTACCAGAGCTGAATTTCGCACATACGAATAATTATATGCAAGTTAATTTCGCAAGAAATTGATTCAAATGGCTGTATTTTAGAAAGAGAAGATTTTGTTAAAAAAATATTTCAATAATAACTTCTAAAACTGTAATTGAAAATTGCGAACAGCAGTTGTCGGTTGGTTTGTACGTACGTACGTTCGAGCTGTGCAGGTCGCAATTCTATCAAATAGTAATATAATTTTAAATGGCTGGAGACACGTTTTCCCACCATAAACACCGTTACTCCCACCACTTATTTTCATTTCCATTTTTCAACTCGTAAAAAAATATTAGAGCCAAAATATTAACAATTTGTGCTGTTATCAAAACTAAGTACGCCTGCAAAGTATTTTGTCAATTGAACATTTGAAAGTTTTGCAAGATTTTTTACACGGATCGTATAGTATAAGATCAAGTATTAGAAATATATACCCTCATTTGTTATTTGATGATGTGTTACATAATATATACACTGATAAATCGCACATGGGCTGCCTAGCTAAATCGCGTACCGATGCTGTTAAATTAAATAAATTCTAATTGACTTTTTTGGATCAACTTCCCCGATTTGTTAATCATAAAAATCGAGCCTAAAATGAGAGAATATGACACAAGGAACTGGAAAAATACAGGCTGCCTACGAACCCCACTGGAATCAGCCGAAAGTTCTGGCTGATACCAGTGGCGTTCGTGGGCTGCTTTATCCAATTTATTGGATCAACTTTCCTGATTTGTTAAAAATGAGCCTAAGGTGAGAGAATATGACACAAGAAATTGGAAAAAGCAGCCCACGAACGCCACTGGCATCAGCCGAAAGTACTTCCAGAACTTTCGGTTGATTCCAGTGGCGTTCGTAGGCAATGTATATAGTAGGAATGTATATATTATCTAACATATAATTTTTGTCATCACCAAATAACAGATGAGGGTATATATTTCTGATACCGGATCTCGCACTAATACAAGTCAAGCTATGATACATAAGCGTATTAAAAACTACGCCCCTGATATATGTGAACATTAGTTACGCGACGCCGCAACGCGGTGCGCGGGTATGAACCGCGGGACCACGAAATGGGAGTTGGGTGATTCAGAGTACCTCGACTCCATGGCGCGTTGTGGACAGAATAGTTAATTGCTCTTAATTGGAATTTTCAACGACGACCAAGTAATTGGCGACTGTGCGAGATAATAAATTTTAATGAAACAAAAGGTGATCGCCGTTGTCATCTTTATATGAAGGTATATAGTTCCCTCCCATACTGCCAGATACATATTAATTAATACGCCCAGAATCGTGACTTCTTCATAGTCGAGTCTTTAGAGATTTTTATTTTTATAAACAGTTTCTCATTTTAATTAAATATAGGGTCGTTCCACGTCCCAAAATTCGATAATTTTGAACACAAACAAATAAGTAATGCATGAACAATTTGTTTCGTTCTTATATCATTTCTCTTAATGTCTTCAGCATATAGTAGTGTTGATCCAATAGAATGTCACGATAAATAAGCTTTATCAATGTTACGCTAGTGGCCAACGTTTCGGAAAATTTATTTTCATCTTCAGGGCCTCAAGCTGGTCAAATGATTGTAAATAGTATATTTTAAATAGTACATTATTAGAACAATTTACCACCATTTGACCAATTTTTCGAAACGTTGGCCACTAGCGTAACATTGGTAAAGCTTATTTATGATCCTCAACCAAACCTTCCTTCATCGCGATTTCTCTTAATGGCAAACAGCAATTAAAGAAAACTTTATTTTATTTTCAATATATAAATAATTTCTTGATTAGACTAGGTTCGTTAATAATAGCCGGAAATGAGTTAAATCTAAAAACTTTAATTTTATCGTTAATTGCGCCGTTTTGAATGATTGATAAAATTGATTACTTAACACTCGACTAATTACTAAAATAAAAAACGAGAAATGATCAATTACCCAGCACGCATACATAAAACTGACCGCTGAACTATACACAATTAACTTTACAAACAATTAACTTTGAAAATCGTTAAATCAATTCTAGAAAACAGGTCACTAAAAAAACGGAACAGAATGAAATGATGTCAGAAAACAAAAGCAGACCATTTCAAGCATGACCATGGTGACATCACGGATTGTTCATTTGTCGCACGCTTCGAAGTTGTTTTGTTTGGCGCCTAGCATTTGTTTCATCATCGTTTTCATAATGTAAAACTATTGTATGTATTAAATTACGCACAGTCAATAAATACGTTTAATATGGTCACAGTAAATATATACAGGGTGGATTTTTAAAATTCAACACTCTTTTATTATGCAGAGAGAGGGTTTTTAAAAAAAAAAGTTTCGGACAAAAATGAAGGGAAGGAACGCGATATCAAGGTCGCCTCCATTTTTTAAAACTGGAACCCGTGCATTTATCTCGGATTATTGTTCTTTGGATCAAAGAAAATAACTTTTGTACCAAACAGTTTGATACAATCCTGAACAGCTGCTGTTTGGTTCTACTTTCTGCCTCGCATAGGCTGAGCTGTCGCGTTTTGTTTGTTTGTGTGTGTATGTGTTCAGTATCCCCAAAAACTTGTTGCATCAGACAATAGCCGGATTTTTCCGGTTTTATCGGACACACAATTCACTAAAATATGAGATGAATTGAGGACCAAACAGGGGTTCAGGATTGCAATCAATTGAAAAATGTTTGGTACAAAAGTTATTTTCTCCGACCCAAAGAATAATAATCCGAGACAATACATCGGGCTCTTGTTGAAAAAAGTATGTAGGTGATCTTGCTATCTCAGATAAAAGTCATCGTTAGCAGATGCAGACTAAATAAGTGAATTTTGTAAAGCGATATTAATTAATCTTCGAGTTATAGTTGTGGTAATTGATTCTTCATGAAACTATAATGAATACATATTTGTAATAGAATATTACTTCTAACAATACTTTCACTAATGATGTGAAAAATATCTGCTGGGAGTTATTGACGTTTTTACCTAGCATAAATTAAATAAGGAAAAAGTATAGAATGGAGCAGAAGAATCTGGTAAATTTGTATTTGAAAATCAAATCTATACTAATATATAAAGCTGAAGAGTTTGTTTGTTTGGTTGAATGCGCTAATCTCAGGAACGAACTACTGGTTCAAATGGAAAAAAAAATTTTTGTTGGATAGCCCATTTATCGGGGAAGGCTATAGGCTATACCATTTTACTTTATAATTGACTACTTGACGTTTTGTACCCAGTATTTTGTGATCCTCAAATAAATAATCTATCTATATTATCACGCTACGACCAATAGGAGCGGAGCTTCAATGAAAAATGTGGCAAAATGTATCTCAAAAATAGCTTCTATTCAGGTGAAATGCCGTAACTACATATATCAATATTAGGTCGTACATTCACAAGCTCGGCTAGGTTAGTCGGTAGAGCATGCGACTGTTAATATCAGGGTCGTGGGTTCGAGCCCCACGTTGGGCGAAAATTTTTTTTATTTTCCACATTGCTTTCTTCTAGGCTTACATTTAAATTTATTTTAATTTTATTTACGACTAATTAAAGTTAAATAACTCTAATTAATAGCTCATTTAAAAACTGTTATAACTATAGATAGTACCTATATATAAAAATAATTCAATTTAAATATTTATTATATTTTATTAATTACAGTAATAATTACTTTAAAAAAATATGAATACTGCTTTCTATCGACAAAAACTTTTGAACGGTAACTCCGATCGTCATGAAATTTGGACACAACATTCATCTCGATAAACTAATATGAATGTGCGTACTCATGTCCCTCCCGTCCTCATTCGTTCTATTGCACCCGGGTGAAACCGGACGGGACCGCTAGTATTACGATAAATGAACTTTCTACTTACAGACGCTACCCAAAATATCCAAGTCTTATATTTCATAAGATAATAAAAAGGCATTTGTATGAATTTATTCTTGTACGCCTATAACTCAATACGTCTCGAGTTATAAGCGTACAAAAATAAATTCATACAAATTTTGCCTTTTTATTATCTCAAGAAAAGAAGACTTGGACCACAGCCTACAAGCCCGGAAAGCAACAAGATTTGGAAAACTTTCATATTTTTTTGTGTACAATCAACTTTAACATAATAATTTGGTAACAGAAAACCGTATGTTCATGACTCATGTACCTACAAATGATATTGTTTTGTTTACTAAAGTTTAGTGTGTTGGAATGCCGTTTTGCGAAGTGAAAATTACTCGCTAGAGCAAAATAAATTACGAGTTTAAACTAAACATTTCACGGGAAATTAACGAAAGCCACTCGTAACTGCAATGTCTACTAGGATACACTTTTGACATAGACAAAACTATTATCACCACCATTTAATTATTATCAACAAGTTTTATCGAAAGTTAATGTACTTTACCGACTTTTCATCAGACTGCGAATTTTAAAATACATTTTAAACTCCATTTAACGTCATCCGATATACCGACAAACTCCTTAAAACGTCGAAATTACTTAACTCTAGTTGGTTTACCTTGTTGCTCATATGCTCTAAATAACAACACACCCCCTCTAAATAACAACAATAATATGTCATCATTAAGCACAAAACAGTACTCGTTTGTTATTTTGTTGCTTTGTTGTCGGCATCGTGCGAACCGAAGATTCTAAAAAATTCGTTCTTTTGTTTGTTGGGATTATCTTTCATATGTTTAGCTCAGCTGCTTATCGACAAGTTATCATATTCTTAGTTACTGTGAACATGGAAGACAATCTTTTACTTTTAAATTAAATTTTATATATTATGAGTAGTAACAAACCGTATGTATTCGTTACTGAGTAACGGGTACATCGTCTGACTCGAAGTACCGAATCGTTACTTACAAATTCATTTCGTTACTCGCATCTGTCGTATCGAACTGACATGGAGTTATACAAACGAAGTCATACCGTATCACGATGCGAGTGCCTCGATGGGATGGGTACATGCTTGATGCCAGAGAACATACACTTCTTGATGCTGTTATACACGATTGTATGTCGTATGAAAAGTAACGCGTAAGGTAACGATACGAAAGTAATGGGTACTGGTTCTTTAAGTAGCGAATACATACGGGTACACAATTTCTCGTTATTTTTACAGCTCTAATTATGAGTAAATACACATTATAGTAAAAAACTATTAATGGATTATTTCTTCTCTCCGTTTAACGACAACTCTCAATAACGTCACAAAGTGCACAGTTCCTTGAGTGTCGCTATACAATTTACGTGAGTTAAATCAGTTGAAAATAGATGGCGTTGAAAATACATGTGTCCGACTGTAATAACAACTTATACTGTTTATTGCCATTTCTACAAAATTTACAAAAATTCTTGTTTTTCTGTATACTTATAAGTTGTTTACTATAACATTCCATATCTTTTGCATTATTCATATTTTATTGAACATGTTCAGACAAACTTTACTAAATCAAACCCTTTCTATCCAAACCGTAATAAATTTCTTTAGAGAATTGACCCCCATTTACCCAGCTATCTGATACAAAACGGAGAGAAATTGTTTATAATTATAGTTCAATACATTATATTATTTATTTTATTAACAATGCGCATTATAATGAATCTACAGTAAATTTGTATAATAAACAGTTAGAAATGAAGTATTGTGCGCTTTCGATAAGTCAACGTTGCCCCTCCTACACTTCGCTGCTTAGACCGCTGCACACTAGGCTAGTTTTGACGCTAGAATCGTTATCGCTTGGCTACAAGGATGGAAATTACGTCACTGTGGGTTCGCGTGCGTGGTTACAAGCTGGATTTTAAAATTAAAATAGGGGCTATTTACGCGCTTGTTTTGAGCAAGAATCAATCAGAATACGTCACGTGGGCGACATGCCCAAACGCCCACAAACAAACATGGCGTCACAGTATGTGTTCAGTTCAGAGACAATAAACGTTCATTTTTGTTAACATTCGAACTATAAACCCACCTACAAAGCCAGCTTAAAAAGCACGCATCGTGTGAAGCGAACACATAAAAGCCATCACGAAAACCCAGCGCCACAGCACACTTGAAAGCTAGCAGCCAAATCTAGCGGCAAAACCAGCTTTAAGAAAATTACGGCCGCTGCACACGACAATGTGATTCCTTGATAGAGTTCACCGCTAGGTTCCAAGTATGCAAAAATTATCCCAAAATAAAAGCAAAATCTAGTTATAAAACAAATCTACTCTGTATTTATTTTGTTGTATGTCGTCTATTGTTAAGTAGTTAAAATGTTACTCAAGAGTTTGTAGAAGTAATTGATTACTCTTTAACGATGATGATTAACATTTAATTGTATGTAAGCGATACGTCGGTATTGCTTAACGAAAAAGCAGTCACGATTTCTTCTGTCAGTCTTTTGTTATAATACTTAACCAAGAAAATAGCTTCAAGCTTGTTGACTCATTCATGTAGACAGCGATACATAACCTCAAAATTTTTGAAATTACTCGGACTTCCGGATTTTTCGCGTGAAATACACAAACCATTCTCGGTTCTATTATATTTTTGTGTAATGTCATAACTGTACAAAAAAAATCCGAATCTCTGGTAATCTTGATATGTAGACAGCGATACATAACCTCAAAATTTTTTGAATTTTTTGAATACAGCTGACAGTGATTGCGTCACTTCTGTGACACGCCGCTTCAGTAACATTTCACTAAAATCCTATTTTCTCAAGACAGCGCTACATGGGGCGGTGAATGGCGTCACAAAAAACGTGTGCATAGAAGGAAATGGATGTGGTTTTCTCGGTAGCAGCGGTACCACGTCGCTACACAAAAAAGCGGAATTGATTTACTTCCATGCACACGGTTTTTGTGACGTAATTGACCGTTATATTGTGACCTCTATATTACGGTATCGTTAGCCACTTCGCGAGATTTTTTTGCAGTGAGGGCGCCAGTAGAGATTTTTTTGCACGTACCCCGTATGAAACAGCTGATTTTCACATGCTTTTAAAAAAATTGACATGTCAATTTTGAGCGAATTAATTTTCAATTGTAGGCTGCGTTCGATTTTCATACTTTTACAATGGAATTGGTAGTACGACTACGTTTCGCAGTTTTTTTCCTTACGCACTAGTACGAAATGTGTCATTTTACTATCGCTATACAGGCATGGAAGCAGCGATTTCATAGGGGATCGTACAAAAAGACATTTTTGTGAATAAATACTATACGTAACTGACGATTTTTGTGAAGTATACAATTTCTCAGAAAATAAAATTAACTTTCTTTGACAGTTAACACACAAAATATAACGCTCTGTGTCCATCAGTAAAAACACGTTTATTTAATTTATTAAAGTAGGTATATTAGAATGCGATCAAGCTGGATCAACAATGCAAAAAAATTAACTTTATACATAATACTAGAGTGACCTGTGCGAATTATTCGCACTAAATAAGTATAATAATTATCACTTTACAAAATTATTTTTTAAATATGATTGCAGGTATTCAATTCGTTTCTAATTTTGCACACTGCTTATGGCGTTCTTCTTTTTGTTGTATTACAATATGAATCTCAGATGACAGATCGAAAAAATATTTTACTAAAATTGTCATATAGAGGCGCAAGTAGTCGTCAGATGGCAATATGCAGTATTGTGTCTGTTGTATTACAATATGAAGGTCAGATGACAGATCGAAGTGTTGACGTTGTTGTTTCAAAATTAAAACCGTCAGATGGCAGACGTTGTTCAGCGTTGTTAATAATTAATTAATTTACAAAAACAAAAGCAATACATTTTTTAGTTGTCGATGTCAGTAGAGCAAGCAATTATCTGTAAAATGATATATAATTTATGTGGAGAAATTGTGTGCTTTTTTCTAAAAAGGGAGTCAAACATCTTAACCTTAGCGTATTAATATACTTATATGATTTTTTCTCTCATCAAGTTTCCTATTCTTGAGACCAATGTCCTAAAACGACCCTTAGGTTTTGACTATTCATCATGCTAAATTTCGTAATTTATTGAGCATAATATAAATGACAAGTCTATTAAATATAAGAAGTAAACTGTTTTACTTCTGTTGCAAATCGTCCTTTATTTTTATCCTCAAAAACGTAGCAGCAAGTTGCGTTGGTTTCCCTTTTTAAGTTCGCTATAATTTTAATTTTAAGAGCGAAACACTGACAATAAACGTGTAGACTAAGCCATTTCTCTTCCGCCTTTTAGATAAAACAAAAAATTCAAATCATCGTGATCGTTAAAAATACTTAAAAGTAGCAAAAGAGAATTTTACCAGTTCATTTTCTGACTCAATACTAAATGTCTTCTGCAAGAGTCGCCAAAAAATAAGCTGAATATTATTAGACGCTCGACAACTAATAGCTTAAAAATAAGTAGTAACATGGGTTTACAACATTGCGTAGTCAATCAGGAAGTTGCCCCCTAAATTTTATAGCAACTATATTCTTGCCATTAATAAATAAAATTATCGACCAATTTTTCAGACAAATATATTAACAAAAAATATAAAAATTAATACATTGACGTTTCGGCCCGGATCTTCTTCAGAAATATGTAATCTAAAAAATATAAAAATGAATTAGTATCTACTTATTTTACAATAGAATTAAGACTATTGTAAAATAAGTATAGATAATAATTCATTTTTATATTTTTTTAGATTACATATTTCTGAAGAAGATCCAAATCCGGATAGAAACGTCAATGTATTAATTTATATATTTTTTGTTATAATATATTTTTCTGAAAAATTGGTCGATAATTTTATTTATTGAGTTCTAATCAGACGTTAATCAAAGATTTGAATTTATGCCATTATGTTTACAACGATATGGAATGGACTTCATATACCAACTGTCACACGTTTCATTTGTTTTGGAGTAGATGGTTTTTTTAGTAAATTGGATATCAAGTGCGAAATAATTTCTTGCCACTTGAAGTATTCTAAGTTTTCTCAAGCGACTGATTGCTAATATTTTCTCTAACCAAAGTTTTAATTTCAATCTTTTAATTTAAACCATATATTTAGTACCTACTAATGATAGGTATTTAGATATAATAGCTATAAAAATTGAAAACTAGTGTATCAATCCACCCAATTTATGGCACTACCTAAAAGATTCGACATACTGTTGATATTTTGTTTCTTTTTAAAACGATGCAGTATGCGGTATGAACCGGCAAGATATTGCTACCAGCGCTACGGAAGGTTGGTTTACTGCGGATAGAATTGACGATAGCTTTTTTAAGTAATTATTCATACGCTTCACCCTAAATTCTATAAGTAAATACCAATACAAAATCGTTTACGTTTAGTTCTCGTCGCAACCTTGCGACACGCGTGGCTGTTTCAAGAACTAATAATAATAATCGCAAAGCTAACAAAATTGACAAGTAGATGCACAAGTTACCTCGTTCCATGAATGAGGTTAGTTTTTGAAGTAAAACTTCTTTAGGCACGCTTGACTTGGGGAGTAGGCTGGTAAATGCCTGACGAAATCGTTTACGGAAGTGCATCATCTCGATGCCTGACGAAATCGTTTACGGAAGTGCATCATATCGCGATACCTGACGAAATCGTTTATGGAAGTGCATCATCGGAGTTGAGAGGGAGATATAAGTTAGTGAGTGCGACAAAGACGGAGCATTAATACAACTATTTGACGTTTAAAATGAAAACAACTATTTTTTTGTATCAAAAATACATTTCATCGAAGTTTGCTGAATTTTGTAGCGGGAAATAATGTAGGTTAGTTAATAAATCCTTTTAAATGTAGGTATTATAAATATGCTAATAAATATATACACATATTTATAAAAAATTATATTTGTACTACAAAGTGAGGTTATATTGTGTTCGATAAACTTTGAGACGAACTGACTGCATATTATTGTTCATTTATGAATTTAACATGAGCTTTGAGGTATTTACGCATTATTCTTAAAAACATATTTAAAATAATTATGACAGGAAGAAGTTTTACTTCAGTCGTGTGGTCTAAAGCACACTCGCTTTTTTTTATCAAGCACGCAGTATCAATTGACATGTCCGCTCGATAACGTCATACTTCCTTGACTACTCAACGAAACGAGGCAGTCTCTGTAACTTACTAGCCTTGCAAAATTGATACAAGTCAGTTTTAAAATATCACGAAAGCGCAGCTCCCTCAAGTTTATCGTAATGAATTATTTAGCAAGAAACATTTAATGTTGAGCTGTTTAGGGAAGTCCCGACGGTTTTGTAAGTCTATAATAATAAACAAGTTAAGTATGGATTATTCATAGCCTTGTTAGAAGAGATGTTAAAGACCATGATATAGGTTATACTGCGTCGGAGATGTATTTTTGTAGGTATAGTTAAAAAAATGTATTTACTTTCAGAAATGAAATTTAATACAGCTGCGTTTCGCGGTATTTAAAAAATGGTGTAGCTTCAGAAAGATAGCTGTAGGGTAAGTACAACAAAAATTGAGGCAAGGCAAATCCGCCAATCAGAAACAAAATATGAAATCATCAATCTATACAGTGAAAAGTTTGTTTTCACGTCCAATAATATCAATCTTTTTTTACGAGAATGTGGACAATTAAACAAGTTAAACTATTGTGTAATTGCTACGTTTCATATATATTTTATACTTCCTCAGGCAACTGGAATATAATTACAATAAAATAAAAATAAAATTATATTCCAGTTGCCTGAGGAAGTATAAAATATATACAAAACGCGGCAATTACACAATAGTGTAACTTGTTTGATTGTCCACATTCCCGTAAAAAAAATAAGTTTAGTATGAAAAACTAGTGTGACCTGTGCGAATTATTCGCACTAAATAAATATAATAACTATCGCTTTACAAAATTATTTTTTAAATATGATTGCAGGTATTCAATTCGTTTCTAATTTTACACACTGCTTGTAACGTTGTTCTTTTTGTTGTATTACAATATGAAGCTCAGATGACAGATCGAAGAAATATTTTACTAAAATTGTCATATAGAGGCGCAAGTAGCAAAAGCGTTGAACTAAGCCGTCAGATGGCATCATGCAGCATTGCTGTGACGTTGTTCAGCGATACTCGCTGTTTCAAAATTAAAGCCGTCAGATGGCAGTATGCAGTATTTACAATATGAAGGTCATATGACAGATCGAAGTGTTGACGTTATTTCAAAACTAAAGCCGTCAGATGGCAGACGTTGTTCAGCGTTGCTGTTAATTAATTGATTTACAAAAACAAAAGCAATAATAAATTTTTTAGTTGTCGATGTCAGTAAAGCAAGCAATTATCTGTAAAATGAAATATAATTTATGTGGAGAAATTGTGTGGTTTTTTCTAAAAAGGGAGGCAAACATCTTAACCTTAACGTATTAATATTATATATGATATATGGTAATAAACACAAAATAGCAATAAGTGAATCGCTTACCCTATATATACAAATTTCGTATACACCACTTTAAACACTCCCGACTTAAAAGGGTGAAACTCTCCATTCATTAATAAATTGAAGGTTGGTAGCACTGCAGCATCCCGGTAAACATCATTAAAATATACGGCAGGCAGGGTGTTTGAAAAAGCCTAAATCAAGACGCACACATCCACCGTAATCTTCGAGTTACTTCAAATAATGAATCCGGACAAGAAAAACCAGGCGTATTAAGTACAACACTTTTGAAATTAAATCATCATTATATTATTTAGTCGGTGATTTAAAAAAATACTCCGTTTTAAATCTGATGGTACTTTTTTGCGTTGTAAAAAAAGATAAATAAACGTGTTTTAATAATGAAAAGGAAACCATTCAAATCAGCTTGGAATTAAATCCACAATCGACAAATAAAGTATTTCCGATTTGGGGGGGAGGGGCTTAATGATAGCCATAAACCAACAACGATAAAAACAATCCGTGTATGGCAGTTAATTTTTAATATGATGTCCCGCGAGCTTCGCTCAATATCCGGTCCTGCTTTTATTCCTGCGGATAATCTTATCAAACTTGTCTAATTTATTTAAAAATAGTATTCCACAACTGTTAAATAACAGTAGGTCATATCTATGTTTTTGACGTGATAACGTCTTATAAATTGATGAATCACCAATCTTATAAATTGATAAAACACCGGCTGCATGCACGAAAAAGTGTAACGTTCCTAACGTTCCGCCTGACCCTGTGCGTGCTTTTCTCGAAAACGGCCCTAACGATTTGGATGAAATTTACTGAAAAGGGATTTTGGGGGGCAAAAAATCGTTTTAGCTAAGTCTCATCTCTCGAAAAAATCGTTTTCATACAAATTTTATCATTATAAAAATCAATTTTTTGACGTATGAAAATACTTAAATATTGTAAGTAGGTTTTGGAATTTTATATAAACAGTGAAACAATTGTTTTCAAAATATTATGACAGCTAATCTTTGAGACTTAAAATAAATACGAAAGAAAGAAAGTTAAAAAAAACAATTATATTATATGGTGAGTAATTTTAATAAATAAAATTAACCTAAATTTGAAGCGAAAGATGCAATATCATAGATTCGAATTATTATAATTATTATATAAATTTAGGTTATGTATTACGGAATACGTTATCACGTAAAACTATCGTCCGTAAACCGACTTTACAGACAACCAATTTTTTGATACATAAGAACGTCGGATAATATGGACGCCGTTGATTCGAGAACATCATAACACACAGTCTTCATCGCGCTGTTCGTAGTTCTATTGTTTTAACAGACTTCAAAAAAGAGGTTATCTAGTCGATATATTGGATCTATAGTATAGTCTATACCTATATTATAAAGAGGTAAAGTTTGTAGATAAAAATAAAAAATAAAGAATTGTTACTTTTTACCACAACAGTTTTATTAGCGGATGTACATTTCGGGAGCTATGCCCTCATCTTCAGCAAACACTAAACTAAAGTTTATCCGCTAATAAAACTGTTGTGGTAAGAAGTAACTATTCTTTATGTTTTTATTTTTGTTTCAACCACAGTGCTCTTAATATTTGTATATTTGTAGGTAAGTTTGGATGTAAGAGGTAATCTCCGATTTTTAAAAAAATGCTCACCAATATTTAGAGCCGGGCGGTTAGTTGTATTATTAGATAATGTTGATTTCTTCATGATATTTCTGGTCACCTCTATTTTAAATTTCGCGCTCCAATACGCTAGTCAATCACAATACTTTTACTAACCGGAGGCTTTTGCACTGTTACAAAATATGGGTTAACCAAATGTATTTGACAGTTCATTTCTTTCTTTTTTTTCAATTTATCACAATGCACAAAGTTCGGAATTAGTGTGGAAAAAATGATTTATTTGTCACTAGCAATATTTTTATTGCAACAAGACTGTAACTTTATAGATAAACGATACACAACAACCAAAAAGCCATGCATTTTGTTTTCTGTGTAACGAAATCAAGCCTCGAAGGGAAATTTGATTTAAATATACATTTTAGTGTATAATATGGCGTAATGGTTGGCAGTATATAGAGGGCGATAGATATATCGATATACAGTGTGTTCAATATCTACAATTGTTGGACGATTAAAAAGGAAGAATCCTGGTGGCATAGGATCGATGAAACAATGCAAATACTGAAGGTTTTTATTGCATTTTATTGTCTGACGTTTCGGCAATCTTTATGCCATCTTCGGAGAATCTAGAAGATTCATATATGAAAAGTTTTTTTGAATTATTGTTGTTACAGTTGTTATGGTTAAAGGGGGGTGACTTGGTGACCCACGGATTATTGGTTGTCCACGCCTTTGTGATGATCTATAAATCAATCAGTGAATGGTTTAAATCGTGATTTTATTCCAACTATGGATATAAATACAAAAAATTTATTAAAA
The DNA here is from genome assembly GCA_963575645.1 of Xanthostigma xanthostigma. Classification (NCBI taxonomy): domain Eukaryota; kingdom Metazoa; phylum Arthropoda; class Insecta; order Raphidioptera; family Raphidiidae; genus Xanthostigma; species Xanthostigma xanthostigma. Next base: position 46,992,868 of record OY754466.1, on the reverse strand, counting down.
ATTAATAAAAAGTATTTATTAAAAACTTACCATTTAAAATGTCTGACACCTCGAATATGTCGACATATTCGAGGTGACAGACATTTTAAATTGTTCGTGTTATTTGTCAGAGAACATTATTTTAGCGTTTTGGTTGAAGTTTTTAAGCTATCCAATTAAAAAAACAAACAGTATCTATAAATTTTTACATGTCGTCAAAACGACATGTTTCAGAAATTTTAGAGGGAAAACGCCCCAAAATCAAAAAAGTCATGAAGAAATAGGTGTCAGACTAGGCCTAATGAAGCCATATACAAAGTTTGGGGAGAGTATTTGTCAGTAAAAGTTTTGCCGACGGGCACTCTGACTATCTGATCAGGACCCCTTAACGTGACTATTTGAACGCATCGTACACGGGTTTTAGAGAAAAGCTCCAACCCCAATAGCGACATAACAATATTTACTGCACGCCAATATTGAAACTATATTCTATTAGAAAAGCGTGATATACAGAAAAGACGAAAGAGTGGGTCTTCCATTCCGCCTTATCCTTTATCATCCTTTCTCTCCTTCGCCCTTTGTCGATAGATAATCGGATATGTCCTGCGACCTGTCTACAACGAATCTCTTTAATCCAGTCGGATGACGAAGTTGGGGACTAATAAACACAAACAACTAATTGTTGTTGCGTTGATTATTATTATTTTTTGAGTACTTAAAACTTTTTTTGATGAAAATATAATATACGAGTATACTATAAAAATCGACTGTACATCATTAACTAAAGTGGTTGCAAAGTAGAACGGTTGGTAGATCGTTCGATCTCGGTTCTTTTTATCGTAAGTATCAATAAAATACAGCGAAACCGATGTTACATTTTTTTCATTTAATTGCTAACTTTCCAGAGATTTTCTCTCATCCCTCTCAACACGTTAGCAATTAAATGAAAAAAATTGTAACGTTGGATACTTATGCTAAGAACTTCCTCAAAAATTCCTCTTAAAGACATTTCAGATAGTTTATTATTTTCTTATGCTTTTTAGTTGATTTTTTCGAAGGAGGTTAAGTTATTTTTTTAGGTTTTTATTTCTTACTTTTTACTGAATCTGCGATAGGTCAGGGGTCAACAACCTTTTGAGTCAGAAGAGCCAAAAGTTACAATTTACAACATTTCCCAGTTTTTAAAGAGCCACTAAACATTTTCGTTTCAGTATTATAGTATTTGCTTATATACGTATAATATATGTATATCCGAGGACGACACGTCGCGACGGGAGCGGTGCGGGTGAGACGCGAGTGGAAATGGCTGAGAGATAGACATGGTGCTCCATCATGGATCGATTAGACGATTTTTAAGGGTTTATAATAAAATAATTATTTTTTGCTTATGTAACTGGAGAGCCGCAACTTTACATCAAAAAAGCCGCATGCGGCTCGCGAGCCGCAGGTTGCCGACTCCTGCAATAGGTAGTTATTGAGCGCCTTGTTCCTTAATATTTGATTACCAAAAAATAAAAAAAAAACATTTTTTAGATGTATTCTGATTCTTTTTTTTTTAATTTTCCACAAATTTGCAAGGCGTATAAACTGAATTTTTACTTTTAAATCGATTTAAAAGATTGTTAACTTTAATATTGAATTTACAAAAATATTATGCTGAACATTATTTTTTTTAAGTGTAGATCGCTCTTTAAAACTTCAACACCGAAGGCCTTAGTATCAAACAACCTGCGGTCACAAATTGTAAATAAATATGTTACAAATAAAATTCCTCTTTTGCTATATTTTCCTCTGTTTAGATACTTTCAACCTTTCGTTTCACAAGTCACGATTTTCTTTTTTCAAAAGAATTTTTACTTTTTATTGTTGAACGACAATTCTATTAACTCTTTTACGACCGATCATCTTTTGTTTCAACCTTCAGATATATTTTTCCAATACAATAATTCTGACAGTTGGGCATAACAAGACATACAAAGCAAGTTGATTCTCTAAGATAGATGGCGTCCATTTTTTAAATACAAGTGAATAAAAAATATCGTGACGTTATTGCAAAAATCAAAATGCTACAATTAAAAAAATTCCAGCCAATTGGGCAACGGGACCATTCCAACTTCAAAAAGGTTGACGTTTGATTATAATAAAGAAAATAAAATTTATGATATCGTGTGAGGTGACGCGGGTAATGGCTTCTTCAATATGATATTTGCTATTCGTTGCCATGGTTACCTACATAATATGTTCACGTCATTTAAAGCATGCCTAGCTAGTTTTTTTTCTGACAGATCCATAAAACAAAAGAGCGGCTGATTTTTTTTTTCAAAATATTTCCGAAACTATACCTAATGTTTAGAAAAAAAAATTTTAAACAAAACTTTCTTAAAAAAAGAAATAGAATCATAAGCCGTTATGAAAAGTATACCATTATTATATAAAAAACACCGTTATAGCATATATCTCTTCTGCGCATGCGCCGATTTTCCTCAAAAACAATAGGGCTTTTCATATTTGCATACCAAACATCCTCCCAAAATTTGGTTTCAATCCGCTCATCCGTTTGACCTGTATCGTGTTCACAGACTAACAGACAAACAGACGCACAGAGTTTTTCCAAAAATATGTTTTTTGGTTTCAGCCTTCGGGGAACCTCAAAACGGAAAGATATTGTAAAATTTTTGAAAAGTGATTTTTGACCTAAACTAAAACTTAAAAAAATATTTTTTTTGCTCCCCCCCCGAAAAAAAAATATTTACGCCCTTGTGAAAAACCCGACTAGTTTTCCGACCTGTATATACGAACATGTTGAGTAGCGACAATTTGTGCTGTCTGCTGTCAGCACCATCTGGGAAAAGCGGATGTATAACAGTTAAGTAAGATCATCTTTATGTTACAATATTATGTAACATATACTTATATAAGAACGTACCTATGTTGGGATTATATTTTATGTATAACATAGTCGGAACCGTCACTATACTGCATGTTGAAAATTTAAGAAGTAATTATAGTTTCACACACTCACAGTATATTAATATAAGCGGCATAGATTTTATGCAGGGGACGGGTATACGTTACATTGTTTCATTGCTTTGTCGATATGCGTAGCATTTTCTCTAGACACGGTAACAAACTCCACATTAATATTTCCTAATCCTGAAATTATAAAATCGTCAACAAATTTTAGAACTTAAGAAGTTTCACTTCTAATGCAATATTTTACCAAACCAACCCACAAGGGAATGGTACTAATTTAGGTCAAAAATCACTTTCCAAATTTTACAATATCTTTTCGTTTCGAGGTTCCCCAAATCCAAAAAACATATTTATTTTTGGAAAAACTCTGTGCGTCTGTTAGTCGGTTTGTCTGTGAGCACGATACAGGTCAAACGGATGACCGGATTGAAACCAAATTTTGGAATTTTGGGAGGATGTGTGGTATGCAAATATGAAGAGCCTTATTATTTTTTTGGGAAAATCGGCGCAGAAATGGGTTCAAAAACTTACGTCTCTTAACTGTTTATGGTATATTCGCGCTGGAATGTATAATGTTTTACAAGAATAATCAAAGTATCTTTAATCAGAGAAAAACAATACACAATCATAATACTAGGAATAAAAATAATTTTGTAGGTATTAATTCTAATCTTTCAGTTGTACAAAAATCTGCAACAAATTACCATATAAACTATTCAATTTAGATCCACTTAAACTAAAAACAAAACATGTTAAAAACATTTTAATAGAAGAAACTTTGTACAATTTAAATGACTATTTTAAGATAGATTTTTATAAATATCCATTGTAACTTTAATATGACGCATTCTACACTGTATTTACAGTATTCCAGAATAAAGCTACATTATTATTATTATAATGGTATACTTTTCATAACGGCTTATTATTCTGTTTATTTTTTCAAGAAAGTTTCGTTAAAAAAACTTTTTTTCTAAACCTTATAGTTTCGGAAATATTTTGAAAATAAAAAAAATCAGCTGTTCTTGTGTTTTGTAGATCTGCCAGAAATAAACTAGTTACTATGATTAATTTTTACATGACGTTGAACATATTATGTAGGTAACCATGGCAACGAATAGCAAATATCATATTTAATACTAGCTATTACCCGCGTCACCCACCTGACATTTGATTTTCTTTATTATGCTATATCAAATGTTAACAATTTGAAGTTGGAATGGTACAACGAACGATACAACCAACAAAAAAAAAAGAATATGAAACCAAACAAATGCATCCCGAAATGTGTAAATAAGTAAATTAGTTTCAGAGAAACATCTTACTTTACACAATAAAGAGGGATTGTGGGTAAATTTGTAGATTGACAAACTATTTAAATGTTTGATGACATTGCGGCGGTCACCACAAATGTGGCCGTATGCACTGTCACCCCCTAACACGACATAGGACTCCGCCCCCTATATAGCCTCGGTGTTCGGAAAACATCGTTCGAATTGTTCACATACAAAGAACTATCTATTTGTCTATAATAAGATCTTAAAGTTAAAATATAATGTGTCTGATAGTATAGACTATAGAGAAAGAAATAATGAAATAATTATTTCCAAAATGTTGTCATTTGAAAACAAATGCAAAAAAATACATTTCTGGTTGAGTTTGAAGAACAAAAAAAAAATAACTAGCGCTATTTCAGAATTCTAATTTGTTATTTTTAATAAAAAATTCCAGCCAATTAAACGACGGGACCATTCCAACTTCCGAAATGTTGACATTTGATTATAATAAAAAAAATGAAATTTCTGATATCGTGTGAGGTGACGCGGGTAATGGCTAGTATGCAATATGATATTAACTATTCGTTGCAATGGTTACTTACATAGTATGTTCCACGTCAGGTAAAAATTAATCAAAGCATGCCTAACTAGTTTATTTCTGACAGATCCATAAAACAAAAGAGCGGATAGTTTTTTATTATTTTCAAAATATTTCCGAAATTATAAAGTTTAGAAAAAATGTTTTTGACAAAACTTTCTTGAAAAAATAAATAGAATAATAAGCCGTTATGAAAAGTATACCATTATTATACAAAAAACATCGTTTTAGCATATATCTCTTCTGCGCATGCGTCGATTTTCCCCAAAAACAATAGGGCTCTTCATATTTGCATACCAAATATCCTCCCAAAATTTGGTTTCAATCCGCTCATCCGTTTGACCTGTATCGCGTTCACAGACAAACAGACGCACAGAGTTTTTTCAAAAATATGTTTTTTGGATTCGGGGGACCTCAAAACGGAAAGACATTGTAAAATTTTTGAAAAGTGATTTTGACCTAAACTACCATACGCACTTGTGGGTTGGAATGGTAAAATGAAAATATAGTCAATGATTACTTTTATTAATTCCCAAATTAAAACCTGAAAATTAGGGGTTTGCAATACACAATTCCATAAAAGAACTGATGAAAGTATCAATTGGCATTAGGCCCATAAAATCTTGATAGTCGGTGACTTTGAAAAAAAAACGTGTCAGCCTCACCCACAAAAGCTTACGGTGGAAGTAAAACTTCTTAAAAGTTATGAGCTCTTTTGAATGATGATATATTTTGCGTTATCGAGATTTCTCTTATGTTTTCCCGCCGTTATAATTTTCTGTTGAACGTTTCAAATAGATACGTCGCTAAAGAAGTTCCACTTCAAAATTTTAACTGCAGAGACAAATTATTCATTAATTTTCGCAAATGAGTTTGCCACGTAAACCGATTCGTTTTTAATAGAGCATGTACTGTTCGCGCGAATCGAACGGAAACAACCGTTTTCCTCGTCATCGAACCGCCATCAGTTACAGAAGACACAGGATATGACGTCACACATGCGGGCTACTGCCGGAAGAGACACTCGTTTGAACGGAAGAAACCGCTTGCGGTGCGGTGAACGCGCCACTGCAGGCCGATAAGCAGAGGTTCAAAACTTTGTCAGTTTAACAAAGCGCGCGCTTTTCACGGCTCTAACTGAACGATTTAAAAAATGTCGAATAATATGAGAATACGATACAAACAGATCTATTCGTTTTTAATTTCTTAGGCGCATTTATTTCAACTTGTCGTTTATTTTACACTTGGCTACCGAGCGTAGCGGTGAGAGCACTAGACTCGCATTCGGAAGGTATCGGGTTCGAATCCCGGCGGGGGCAGATGTGGTTGGGAGTTTTTCCCACTGCCTCTTGCCGAGAAACGGTAATTCCTGTACCGGCCATCTTGTTGAGGTTTTCCATGGTTTCCCTCAACAATTCCAGATAAATATCTAGATGGTTCCTTATTCAAGGCCATGGCCGATTACCTGTCAAACTCCTTTTCTCAAAATTTGCCTACCTTATCCTAATTTTCTAAAAATTCCTTCATTCGCCCATTGCTATTAATTAAGTTGAAGTTTAAAAATTGTAGAAAATAACGGGAAGTGTGGTAGAAAAAGAATAGTAATGGTGCGAATGGCGTCTGTTATGACAAGTCGAGAAACGGATGTTAAACGAATTATTATTATTATTATTTGACACTTAGCTCGAAAAAGGTACACAGCTTTTTATATCTCGAGCATATTCTTTCTAATTGAAAGACTAGGCGTATAAACTCACGATGAATAAAAGTTTTTTTTTTTGAGTTTACCCCTTAAAAATGATTTTGAATTATAAGACCCGGTACGTCAATTTTATGAGTAGTAAAATAAATTTATGAGGCGTTACGCTCGTCCGCTTCAAAAGAGACAAACATAATATATATCGGTAGGATTTAACGTGCGAAAGAATGAAATGGAATACAAAAGAGACAAACATATATATCTGTACGATTTCACGTGCGAAAGAATGAGATGGAATAAATTACACAGTGTATCTAAGGAGTAAACTCCAGTCGTGCGTCGAAGCTGACACACACAGACTTTTTTTAATTTCGAACTGTTCATGGTTTTTAAGAATATTTAAAGATGCATGTAAGAAATCACGAAATAATTATCATTTAACCAGTAAGTAAATAAGGCATTTTATCTTGGGTATAAAATATATTGCTGACAAAGTATTTATCAGTTAATTAATTTGATTAAAAAAATCTAAAATATATTTTTATCAACAATATAAGATTTACAAATCTCATTAATTGTTTTTATATCCTTCAAAACTGCACACCTATATGTTATCGGCAAATAGGAATATGACTTGAATTGAAAATATTGAGAACCTCTCATTTATAATAACACGGCCAAAGTTTGCCTGTCGACTATATATTCAATAGCGGAATTCAAAGGTGATTTGTGAGATTGTGTTGTATACCCACTACAGAAAAAATATTACAGCTAGAAGTCACCTTTTGAAGACGAAAAAAAAACGTCCAACTATGTTATAAAGCATAATATATTCCGATAAACAATACTGAAAACAAGTTGAATCGCTCTGATTTTAAATTTAAATGTAAATTTCATGTTTTTACAATTCTCGAAAATTACTATCAACGGACTATTACAAAAGTGTTTTGGTTACAAATGTCAAATAAAAAAATTAGAATTGTATTATAGGTCATTTTTATATAGAACTGTAAAAGTAACGAGAAATTTCGTACCCGTATGTATTCGTTACTTAAAGAACCAGTACTCGTTACTTTCGTATCGTTACGTTACTCGTTACTTTTCATACGACATACAATCGTGTACTTAACAGCATCAAGCAATAAGCATCAGAGAACATAAGCATGTAGCTTCGCATCGAGGCACGTCGCATACGTGATACGGTGACTTCGTTCGTATAACGTATAACCGCATCAAACGAGTCGAACTGACATGAATGCGAAAGATGGCGAGTAACGAAATGAATTTGTAAGTAACGATTCGTTACTTCGAGTCAGACGATGTACCCGTTACTCAGTAATGAATACATACTGTTTGTTACAGCTCTGTTTTTACATACTGTAGTTTCTCTACTAGAATTTTTTTAAGTCAATTTTAAAAACATTTGTAACTTTTTATTTGTCATAAATTATGAGGCAATTGCGCATGAACTTTATTTCCTTTATAAATAGGGCATAAATACAGATAAATTATTGTGTCTTGTAATAAACGTTTTGGAGCAAAGGACCCCGCACAAACCTTATTGAATTTGGTTCTCGGTTAAATTAATCGAAAATGGTTTTATTTTACGCACAGCCTTTAGCTACAGATATGTTTAGCGAGATTTTAGATATAGGAATATCCATTGAATTTACAAACATGTTCCATGTACAACTGTTTTGCTTTTTTTTAGAAATAGAAAAATAGTCGGAAACTAGGTAATGTTGGAAGATGACACCCTGTATAAAATAATAAATTCATATTCGGATTCAGCGCAATCGAAAAAATATTTCTAGAGCTTAGGATCTTTTAAGATTGTGAATTCATTGGATATCCCCTAAATCTAAAATCTCGCTAAACATATCAGTAGCTAAAAACCTATTGGTTTTTAGGCTATGCGTCCATGGACCTTTAAACTATAAAATAAAACCATTTTCGATCAATTTAACCGAGAACTAAATCCCATAAGGTTTGTGCGAGGTACTTTGAGTTGAAATAATAAGCAAACCGAAAGAATGAGTTTGACCCTTTATTGTTCGACACGTAGGTGAAATTATTCAACGCTTCACTTTTGAGGAGTTCAAAAGAGTAACTGATATCGACATTAAGTTTTAAAGGTAAAGTTTACAACAACTTTTCACATTTTCAATAGTTGCAGAAGAAAATATGTTAATTTGAAATACGATTACAAAACACAAAAAGGAAAGACAAAGAAAGCTAGATGTTAAGAAAGGCTTTCCCGTTTAAAGTAATCAGACACCTACTCAAGTTTCTTTTGTCGTAAAGAGGTAGACAGAGATAAAAGACAAACACGTGTCAAAATATTATAATCGTTAAATTTTCAAGCTAGAATTGAACATATAAAAATATTAACGCCGTTATAAATCACAAAAAAAATATTTTCTTGAGAATGTCTTTAAAATTGTATACACTGTATTTTTTAAAGATCTTTATCTTTTAAATTTGTTTAACCTCGCAGGCTGGGATTATTCTAGCGAATCGTATAGTCAAGTTAAAAAAATACATATAATGTAGGTATATTATTGTATATACAAAATGATTTTAAAAAAGTTATTAAATTCTAGCATTTGTTGACGATTTAGTACAGTAGAATGTACTAAATTAAGAATTACACGCGGGTCCATTGACGACTATTCACCATGGGAACTGATTCTAGTGCTCCCTGGTGGCAGAAAATAAAAGCTGTATATGCTTTAATCAAGTTTAAAGTAAACGTCACATAATTTATTTATAATGGATAATAAATTCGAAATAAATATTACTGATATTATTAAGTATTTGGGTAATTCTAAAAGACATCTAGTAGAAGGAGAACAGTTGTTTAAAGCGAATCACATTATAGTCAGGGAGCAAGTACATTTTTGGTACTTTGATTTTTCTTTATCGGTTAGTTCTTTTCTTTTCTGTTTATATAGCTACATCAATTTATTTGTTTTCAATTTTTTTCACTAAATAAAAGTGTTTTTCCATATTCCATAATGATAAAAATTTGTTAACTGTCATTATGAAATCCTTTTTAACCTAACTAAATCCTAAATTTCTATCCTTTTTTTTAATTTATTTGTAGCAATGATATAAATGCATTAGAAACTTTGACATGCATAGATCTCAGAAAAGAATAAATTATTTTTCTTTAGTTCACTCATTACAATAAACTAACTGTCAGATGAAATATGTAAATGTGATTAAAGCATATATAGCTTTTATTTTCTGCCACCAGAGAGCACAAGAATCAGTTCCCATGGCGAATTGCCGAATCTGCTCAGCACAGCTGCACGAATCGTTAAACAATTCAATATATCGTAGAATAAATCATATATAATATATATGATTTATTCTACGATATATTGAATAATATATAATATTTACCGAAGCATATTATGCTTCGGTAAATATTATTTTCAGAATATCTAAATAATTGTTTTGAGTTGTTTATAAAATTTCGGTTTGGCAGTGTACACAATTTGAGCATGCGAGGGCTTCAGTAATAGTGGATTTCATTACAAAATACACTCGTCTTCATTTCTTCGATACCAATTTAGTTCGCGAAGTCGATAACACAGATAATGATATTGCCGATGACTTGACAAAAACAACAGCGCATCCAAGATTATTGGATTCTTTGAAATCTGATATTCGACTTTAAAAAAAATTAAAGACTTCGATATATTTGAGCAACTAGACAACGTAGCACTGATTTTATTTGATCAGTATCTCAGAATAACAAACAGAAGAAAAACAAAATGCGTATTAGGAGTGAAACTTCTTAGATTCCAGCATTTGTCCTCGATCTTATTATTTCCAGGATTAGAAAATGGTTATTTGGCTATTCAGTATACACACACTACGCACTGCGCATGCGTGTAGAGTGAGAGAGTAGAAACGATTCTCCATCTCAACTGTCGGTTGAAGTCGGAGAAGGGGAAGCGTTTCAGTTTTTGTCAGATCTATTTGTACTACCGCGCCTTAAAAAAGTTGGAATTCAATAAAATGTACTTTATTGTCTGTTGTTTGGATTCATTTACGCTGTGCAGGTAGAAAAAATTAAATAAAATCAACAATTAAAAGTACTTACTATAAACGTAACATTACTTGATATCTCCGTATGAAATGTTAATAAGCACTCACCTGAAACAAAAATACATAATATATTTATTATTTAGTTTAACGATTCATTTTCAGTATATTTTCTAAATTTGTTTAGCAAATAATAGATTAAACCAGTGTAGCTTATCGGATTGGTTAGCGCTTTTGTTTTTCACATATTTCAAATGTTAGGTTATAGGCAGTTTATGAAAATTACTATTGAACTGGTTTGGCGCGACTGCTATTGTTTTTTAATACAGCACTTGTGCGTTATGGATCATTTTACAGGCCTGCATACGTCATTCATGTAGAACAGCTATTTTATGGGGGGGTGCGACAACAAATAAATTATAGTGGGCTGCCACCGTTACAGAATGACATTTTAATGATCTTTCTTTTTACATAAAAATTTAATATTATTTTAATAGTTCATGTGATGTAACGTTTTCAGGAAGCATCAAAACGAACACATAAATTAATATTCTAGATCAAAGAATAACTTTAAAGACAAAGTGAACTAAATTCAATAACTTCGAGTGTATAATAAATTGGAACAAATATTTGTCTTCCATATTAGAAACGCAAAGGAACCGCAAACTACTGGGCCTACCATAATAAATAATAATAACGCATAAATTCGCACGCGACCAACGAGCATATCCTGAGATATAAATACATTACACTAAGTACACAGTGATCGAGAATTAACCAAATTACATCTGCGCTTCACAATATCCTCGATTTGGATAGTTCCGAATACGTATAATTCCTGGAACCAAACCCTCTCTCGAAGGATACAGAATGCACCTAAGCAAGTCCATATACTTCGATATTTTATTGTCCGATTTCATCATGAGATATATTACACACTAGAGCTGTAAAAGTAACGAGAAATTGTGTACCCGTATGTATTTATTACTTAAAGAGCCAGTACCCGTTACTTTCGTATCGTTACCTTACTCGTTACTTTTCATACGACATACAATCGTGTACTAACAGCATCAAGAAGTGCATGTTCTCTGGCATCAAGCCATGTACCATCCCATCAAGGCGCTTCGCATAAGTGATACGGTATGACTTCGTTCGTATAACGTATAACCGCATCAAACGAATCGAACTGACTCCATGTCAGTTCGACTCGTTTGATGCGGTTATGGATACGATAGATGCGAGTAACGAAATGAATTTGTAAGAAACGATTCGGTACTTCGAGTCAGACGATGTACCCGTTACTCAATAACGAATACATACGGTTTGTTACAGCTCTATTACACACTGATGAACTCTCTGGAACAGTGATGTCAAAGATAAGGCCCGCGGGCCGCATCCGGCCCTCAAGCCATCTCAATACGACCCGCGGACAGAATCTATCCAGTGAGGACTTTAGACGGCATTTGATGTCACTACGTATTTTTAAAATTGCTGGATCCTCAAGCTCAAGATAATTTACTCTTTTTTAACCGACTTCAACAAAAAGGAGGAGGTTTTATGTTCGTCTGTATATTTTTTTTTATGTATGTTCACCGGTTTCTCCGTCAATTATGGAACGATTTTCAATTTTTTTTTTTATTCGAAAGAGTGCACCTCAGAGGTGGTCCCATCGGAACCAAGTCAGGATCTGATGGTGGAATCCGGAGAAATCGAGGGAAACTCTCGAATTTCAAAGGCACGCATAATGTTTTTTATGTATGTTCACCGATTTTTAGTGTTAGATTAACACTAAAAAGAGAAAAATAAAATATTTTTAACAAAAAAAATTGAACCGACTTCACAGTAAAAACTAAAAAAAATAATTGCGTATTGAAATGTTTTGGAGTCGGTGTAGTTCTCGGAATAGATTTCATTTTGGCTGACACCGACTCCAAAACATTTCAATACGCAATTATTTTTTACTTTTTACTGTGAAGTGGGTTCAATTTTTTTTTTGTTAAAAATATTTTATTATTACCTTTATATGAAAATTTATTAAAACTAAATAAAGATTTTAATTTAGTATATGTTTTAGTTTTAAATTTAGAGTCTGGCCCGCTAACACACCCTAAATATTATAAATGGATCTTTAGAAAAATCAGTCTGTCACACAGAACAGTAAATTGTTCTGTGGTCTGTCACCTCTGCTCTAGAGCAGTGATGGCGAACCTATGACTCGCGGGTCAAAAACTGACCCACACAGGCTTTTGCATATAGATTTCGTACATAATAATGTGTCTAAACTAATGGAAAGCGTAAGAACTCAATAACTTAATAAATCGCGAACTTGTCCTAGTGTGTATAGGCTTTCACGGCCGGTGTTGATCCAAATCTTCTTGGTTTCCGGGCTTGTATGCCGTGGTCCACTGGTATTTCTACTTGACGTTTCGTCTACAGCTGCGGTAGACATTATCAAAGGCGATGTAGTAGCGGGCGAAGTGTCTTTTATGGTCAGCGTGCTCGACCGAGTAGAGAACACGAGCACGCTGACCATAAAAGACGGAAGTACCACACTTACCTGCAGTGAACAGCCTAGAAGGACACTTTGCCCGCTACCACATCGCCTTTGATAACGTCTACCGCAGTTGTAGACGAAACTTCAAGTAGAAATACCAATGGACCACGGCATACAAGTCCGGAAACCAAGAAGATTTGAATCGCGAACTTGTATCGGTTGTCCTTGCCTGTTGCACTGTGTCATATGGAAATTGGAAGACAGCGTATGCCTTTGCTCTGACTCGTGCTGACCACAGTTCTGATTAACCTATTTTAAAATCATGGCTTTCTGGGTTAAACAATAATCGCACCGGTGGTATGATAACATCAATCTACAACTCTTTGAACACCGCGTAACGAAATGTATGTAGTGCGTAGGTATTATCTATTATGTATATGAGAAAGACATGAACTAGCTGGAGTCATCATAAGTTAAAATAGAGTTTATGTTGGCAATGCACTGAACATTCCACACATTCTTCAGTGCATGCTAGCGGTATATAGTTACAGACCGTTTTAGAAAAAACTGCCACGACGACATGTTCCTTCTGACAGATTCATTTAGCTTTTAAAATTTGAATTCCTTTTCAATTTCACACATAGCTTTCAGTGAATACTCATTAAAAATAAAACGTGTTAAAATTTTAAGTACAGTGTAAACTCCATTTAACGTCACTCGATATAACGACAAACTCCTTAATACATCGAAATTACTCAACTCTAAGTTGGTTTACAATACGCGTCACGAATCTAAAAGGCTCGGAAGTTAGATGCGAATGCGGGCTTGCGCTTGTACAGTCTGTTGAAACACTATACACTCGCAACTCAACAAAACTAAAATAACAATAGCAACTTGACAATAGCGTACTCGACTGTACTTTAAAGCAAAAAAGCGACAAGTGACAAAGGCAACGAGCGATCACGGGTCAATCACCGACGAGCGCACGTTCCGTGCGGGAAGCTAGGAGGTAGAGGGAGTCCTAACGATTCTAAAATATGCCTTTTTCGACGCTGTTTGTGACTAACTTCTGAACCTTTTAGATCCGTGGCGCGTATTATACCTTGTTGCTCATACAATAATACACTCTAAATAACGACACACCCACTCTAAATAACGACAACAATACGTCATCATTAAGCAATCAACAGTACTTGTTTGTTATTTTGTTGCTTTGCTGTCGACATCATGCGTACCGAAGATTCTAAGAAATTCGTTTTCTTTGTTGGGATAGGTTTAGCTCAGCTGCTTATCGATAAGTTATCATATTTTTAGTTGGTCAGTTGTAAATTTTATATATTATGAAGAAAATACATATTATAGTAGAAAAATATGAATGAATTCAACTCTCAATAACGCACAGTTCGTTGAGTGTTGTTATAGAGAGTTTACACCAGGGGCGGGCAAATCTTTTGACCGTCGGGCCACATTACTGATGAAAATTTTACCGTGGGCCAAAAATTAGGAGAGCAAAAAAAAAAGATCCTTTTATTAAAAAAAAAGGTCCTCTCATTTCTGCAACAAAAAGGTCTTTTATCGTTTGTTGTGGCCCTTGCTATTTACTATTTTTCTAATTTTTTTTTATGCGCCAATTTATATTGGCAAACTATTTTCGCTCTTAATAATCATTTATAAAATGCTTCGCGGGCCGGATAAAATCCTACTGCGGGCTGGATCCGGCCCGCGGGCCGCCATTTGCCCAGGCCTGGTTTACACTGTATTCGAATAGGTAACCGTTGCCAAGAATGCTATTTTCGAGCCAATTATCGACCACCAGTTGGTGGTATCTAGTTAAGTTAACAACACTTTTACGATTTTCTGTAGCATGTCAGTTTCACATGAAATGCATTACGAAAGGTGTTGATTAGAGAGGTCTGTGCAATTCGAGAAATACTGATTCGATTTTCGAAAATGTCAATTTGAATTGAAACATATATTTTAACTCCAATCGATTCGATTCGCGTGACGCCGAACATCATGAAAAATTGAGTTTCTAATTAATTACAGTGTAACCTCTTTATAACGTCCTTCGTTATAACGAAAAACTCCCTATAACGTAGAAATTTTTACAATTTGGTTGGTTTACCTTAAAACCCGTACATTAATACCCTCTTTATAGCGCAACAGCCATTCTCTATTACGAAGAAATATGTTCATATTTAGGCGTCAGCATATATTTACAGACGTAAAGAGGACGATTCTGAACCATCACCAACTATTCAACAAGCACTTGATGCCGCCAAACTTATCGAAAAATTCCTATTGTTTAATGAAGATGATTCCACCACATTCCAAGACATGCATAAGATACTTAATAAATATAAAACAAATATTGGCATAGTAAAAAACGTCAGCCAAAGTTAAAAGAAAAATAACCAAATTTCACGTAATTAATTTATTCAAAACACATAATATAGTCTATATGTGTTTTGAATAAATTAATTACGTGAAATTTGGTTATTTTTCTTTCTTCCCTCCATATAACAAACTTTATAACGAAAAAAATACTCGGTCCCTTGAGATTCGTTATAAAGAGGTTACACTGTATTCAAATTTTTTTTCAATATGTAGTTATTAAAAAACTTTGAGCGAATTTTATTAAAAAATAATTAGAAACTAATTATTAATTAATTTTTATATTTTTTAGATCAGTTCTGAAGAACCGAAAACGTTAATGTATTGAATTTATATATTTTGTTAATATATTTGTCTGAAAAATTGGTCGATAATTTTAATTTATCTAAAGAAATATACTATACCAAAAAATAGCCATTATTTTTTACTGTTAATTCTACGCTAGTATACCGCAGTGGTATACTGTTCTCCTTAACCCCATCTCCACTTCCGGCACGCTTTTCCCAAATCCGATCGGAATCGCTCCTACCCGTCGCATCTAGACATTGCAGATGTTTTAGAGGAACTGAAATAACACTTTCTAAGAAACAAATTGCTATAAAGCAGCACAATTTTGTGAAATATTACTTATTATTATATAATACGCGCCACGGATCTAAAAGGTTCGGAAGTTAGTCACAAACAGCGTCGCAAAGGCACATTTTAGAGCCGTTGAGACTGCCACCACCTGCCAGCTACCTGCACGGAACGTGCGCTCGTCGGTGATTGGCCGTGATTGCTCGTTGCCTTTGCCACTTGTCGCTTTCCTGCTTTAAAGTACAGTCGAGTACGCTATTGTCAAGTTGTTATTGTTATTTTAGTTTCGTTGAGTGGCGAGTTTGTAGTTTTTCAACAGACTGTACAAGCGCAAGCCCGCATTCGCATCTAACTTCCGAGCTTTTTAGATTCGTGGCGCGTATTATATACTTTCAAACCACATCTACAGAATATTTTTTGCAGAAAGTCAGTTTAGCGAAACTGCCTGTAGATGGCGTATCACAATGTACCATCTGTGACCATTCTATGAAACATATGACAATCTAACTATCGTTAGTCAAAACTATATTCATATTTTAATAGAAATTCACACAAAATATTTATACATCGCATGACACTATTTTCTACAAAGAAATATTTATTACATTATAAAAGGGAAATTAAAGTCAAAGAAACCTTATTAATCAATAAAGCATGTAAATTTAACTTTACTCCACTATAAATTATAGTATTACTGATTTATACTCTAAAACGTTTTAACGTGATACATTTAAATAATATACAGAATGGTTTTTTAAAACTCGAACACTTTTGATTTCGTAGAGGAAGGGAAAAAGGTTTCGGACAAAAGTTGCAGGGACTCAATAGTGTTTTTTTTTTCATTTGGTGGAGGCGTCTCCGAAATATCCAGGTCACCAACACTTTTTTAAATAGGAACTCAAATTTATGATCTCGGAATATTATCTTTTGAGTCAGAGAAATTACTTTTGTACCAAACAATTTTCGATTTGATTCAATCTTGAACCGTTGTTTGTTTCTCAATTCATTGCACGAAGATTGACAAAATCAAACGAAATTTGATCGTATATGTTCGTCGTCTGATCGCAAACGACCATGTCAGGTTGCAGAAGATCGTTTATTTGATCGTGCATTGTGACTTGCGATTCGATCGTGCGCTTTTAATATGCCAAAACAAAAACAAAGAAACGATGTAAATTAATTAATTATTTGTGCATTTAAAAATGACTTATAGATAGATAGATTGATATTTATTTGCAGCAAACAAAAAAAAAATAAAATTAAAAAACAACAAAAAAAATAATAAAAAATTTAAAAAAAAATAATAATGACACAGTTGTAAAAAAGTATATTTTCGTTCGACATTTTTATCGTTTGAAAGCAAAAGTCGTTACGTGTTTGGTTTCAATCTATTTTCAACAAAATTGTACTGCAATTGCATTCGACAAAATCGTACTGCGCCAGGTTCAATATCACAAGAGTAAACAAAAGTGCCAATGCAATTTTGATACCAAACAATTAAAATTATTGAATAATATATGCTTTGATTACGCAATTATATCATATCTAATAATACTTATTTGCAGTGCATCCACATATTATATCTCTGATAAGCGTAGCTATGTGGATATAAGTCACCTACGTAACCATTCTTGGCTTGAGAAAACTTTTATCGTCTGAACATTGTCAGTACAAATTATAAAACAAAGTCCGCCGCCGCGTCTGTCTGTCTGAATGCGATAAACTCTAAAACTCCCGAACGGATTTTCATACGGTTTTCACTAATGAACGGAGTGATTCAAGAGTAAAGTTTATGTGTATAATTCATTAATGTTTTGTGTAACTTGGTTGAAATATAAAGATGTCGGAAAGAAACATGTTTTTCCTTATATTTATATTGTCCTACTTTAGCTACACATGGGAAAAATCGTTACTATGTGATCACAGTGACTGTTAATTCAGTTACACAAAAATCACAGTGAAAATTCATCGTGACTTTGTCGCGTCGATCTCGACCGAGCAAACACGTTACATCGGCTACTCGGTTGGAGCGACCGTCGTGACAGAGGTGACATGGAACAACATACGATACTTTGGAACGTAGTTACCTCTTGTCAGATCACAGTGATCATTTTAGACGGCTGGTCACAGTGATTTCATCATCGTGAAGTTATTTATTCCAAACTAGGAGCTAAAGTTAGAGTTGGGGAAAAAATAAATTCACGATGAAAAAATCACCAGTCTAAAATTTAAGGAGCTCGCGGGGCACTTCCCGCGAGCTCCTTAAATTGACATCCGAATCAAAGTCCTAGCTAAGCGCGTTTCCACGCTGCATTGATTTTAAACTTTACACAAAGCTAATTGCGCGCATGCGCCTACATTCGTACGATGACGTCACAGGCAAAACAAATCGTGCGCGACAAACTCGTAACGTACTAGCTAAACGCGTTTTCACGCTGCATTGATTTTAAACTTTTAAGCTAATTGCGCGCATGCGCCTACATTCGTAAGATGACGTCACAGGCAAAAGAAATCGTGCGCGACGAACTCGTAAAGACATGCTCGTTTGGAACACAAGAAAGTTCGACTGCGGCTATCACCAGACGAATAGACGTTTTCACATTAAAAATTGGATAAGTGATTTGTTGCGAATGGGTCAACCGGGAGGTGGCAAATAGGAGACCGAGGTGACAACAGTTTAATATTAATTCGAGTGTACATGCAGCAATGTACACTCAGAGACACATCTCTGTAGATACACGTCAATGTCAATTCCATCACAGGTCATATCATTAGGGATTCGAACTGCATAAAAGCTATGGGACTGACACCGTTGCACTGCAACCGAACGCCAAACACAATATCTATACTATTCGCATAGAGCAGTGATGGCGAACCTTTTCAAAAAGTGGGTCAAATTTTGTTCATTATTAACCATTTCAACAAGTGGGGGAATGGTACTAGTTTAGGTCAAAAATCACCTTTCAAAAATGTTACAAAAAAAAAACATATTTTTGGAAAAACTCTGTGCGTGTGTTTGTCTGTTTTTGAGCACGATACAGGTCAAACGGATGAGCGGATGGAAAGCAAATGTTGGGAGAATGTTTGGTTTGCAAATATGAAGAGCCCTATTGTTTTTGGGGAAAATCGGTCCATGCGCAGAAGAGATATATGCTATAATGATGTTTTATATACAAGAATGGTATACTTTTCATAACGGCTTATTATTCTATTTACATTTTCAAGAAAGTCTCGTTAAATTTTTTTTCCAGAAAAAGATTAAAAAAATTGGTTGTCTGTAAAGTCGGTTTATGGACGATAGTTTTACGTGATAACGTATTCCGTAATACATAACCTAAATTTTAGTAGCTGTCAAACTTGGGCCGAAGCCTACTGCGCTCTCGCTTGCACGCACAGGGTCAGGCGGAACGTTAGGAACGTTACACTTTTTCGTGCGTGCAGCTGGTGTTTCATCAATTTAAAAGACGTTATCACGTCATAAGTTATTTTATAATCGATTTGTAATTCATATTTTAATAAAAACAAGCAGGGCCGGATTAACCCTATCAGGTTTTTTCAAGTTGATGAAGGGATGTGAGTAACTTCCAGATGATCGGCTTCAGGCATCCTGTTACTTCAATGTCTTATGTGATATTGTAACAACATGATTACTTTGACTAGATCACTAGATGTTGCAGCATCGCCTTACCTGACTCGTTAAATAGGTTATAGATAATTGATGATACAGGTTTTTTGATGGGTCAGGAAAGATAAATGAGACGTGACGTAGTTATTTTAAGTTTTATCTTGTTAAATGCAATAAATTACAATAAACAACGAAAGAAAATAATATTGTTGTTGGGAAATTTCATACAAATTTTCAAATAAAATTTTCGTTCAATGAAAAGTTATTTTTCTTGGTACGAGCACGGGCCCCTAGTCGATGCGGGGCCCTTGGGCAGTTGCCTACTCTGCCTAATGATTAATCCGGCACTGAAAACAAGTCTCGCGAGACAGACAGACGGACATAAAAGTGATCCTATAAGGGTTCCTTTTTCCCCCTAAAGATGAGACGACTTCATTCTAAATAACTAGATAGAAGCGGCGACTATCCATATATACAGATATCACTGAGTGGAGTTGATACGAATTTCAATAAATTATTTACAGAATGCAGCAACTGTTTTCAAAACAGGTCCGATTTATAACGGCACATCCCACTAGTGTCGCGAGAATGTTGTTAGTTTAATGTTAAAAATTCGCGTTCCTAAAATACAGAAGTAATCAAGAGTGCAATTGCACGTATAGCTGAAAATGCAAGGTCAGAACCAACTTCAAGCCTATAAATAATGTTAGTGTTTGTAAATTTGTCAATTTCGTGTCACTTTTGCTGATTACATGTTGTTCTTGTTTCGTCTGTGGCCATGAAAACATTTTCATGTACAAAATGTGACAAGAATATTTATGTAATTTTTAATGATTAACCGGATTAATTTAAAAGTGCAAGTGGGATGTTCTTATTTCAATGAGTGGGTCAACATTCACACTTACACTTTTTCATAAGCTATACTAATACCTATATAAAGCAGAAGAGTTTGTTTGTTTGTTTGTTTGAACGCGCTAATCTCAGGAACTACTGGTTCGAATTGAAAAAAAAAAATTTGTTGGATAGCCCATTTATCGAGGAAGGCTATAGGCTATATAATATCACGTTACGACTAATAGGAGCGGAAAATCAATGAAAAATGTTGCAGAATGTCAGTCAACATTTTTCACCATTATACTTATATTCAGGTGAAATGCCGTAACAGAATATCCCAATATTAGCGGCGCACGCACCGAATCTCGGTTAGCTAAGTCTGTAGCGCGCTCGACTCTTAATCTCAGGGTCGTGGGTTCGAGCCCCACCTCGGACGAATATGTTTTTAATGTTTTTTTTTATTTATTTTCTACATTGCTTTTTTCTAACGCTATCATTTAAATTTTATTTACAACTAATTAAAATTAAATAAATCTAAATAATAGCTCATTTGAAAACTATTACAGTACCTATACCTATATAAAAATAATTTTCCTACAGTGTTTTCAATTAAATATTTATTATACTTTATTAACTATACAGTAATTATTGATTTCAAAGAAATAAATATTACTTAAAAAAATATTTTCATCAAAAATGGAGGTTTGAGTTTAAAATAAGTAGATATGCCGAAAACTGCAAAACATTTGGACCCAACATTCATATCGGTAAACTAAGATGAATGTGCGTACTCATGTCCCTTCCTTCCCCATTCGTTCTTTTGCACCCGGGTGAAACCGGACGGGACCGCTAGTGTATATATATTTTCTTATCTTTGATTAACGTCTGAATAGAACTCTTCGAATAAATAAAATTGTCGACCAATTTTTTTCAGACTATAGAAATATCTAAAAATATAATTTGTAAAATCTACTCATTTTATAATAGAACGCAGAAGTTTTGCGATAATTAACTTCTGCGTTCTATTATAAAATGAGTAGATTTTACTAATTATATTTTTAGATATTCCTGAAGAAGATCTAAACCCAGATCGAAGCGTCATATTTAGTATTATTGATTTATAATGTTATTTGTGTCAATATGTAGTCTGAAAAAAATTGGTCGACAATTTTATTTATTCAAAGTATATATTTCTTGTTTTCGATTTTAAATACATTAAAACTAGTGTCACCTGTGCGAATTATTCGCACTAAATAAATATAATAATTATCATTTTACAAAATTATTTTTTAAATATGATTGCAGGTATTCAATTGGTTTCTAATTTTGCACACTGCTTATAACGTTCTTCTTTTTGTTGTATTACAATATGAAGCTCAAATGACAGATCGAAGAAATTTTTTACTAAAATTGTCATATAGAGGCGCATTAGCAAAAGCGTTGAGCTAAGCCGTCAGATGGCATCATGCAGCATTGCTGTGACGTTGTTCAGCGTTCCTCGCTGTTTCAAAATTATAGCCGTCAGATGGCACTATGCAGTATTGTGTCTGTTGTATTACAATATGAAGGTCAGATGACAGATCGAAGTGTTGACGTTGTTTCAAAATTAAAACCGTCAGATGGCCGACGTTGTTCAGCGTTGCTGTATTTTAATTAATTTACAAAAACAAAAGCAATAATAAATTTTTTAGTTGTCGGTGTCAGTAGAGCAAGCAATTATCTGTAAAATGATATATAATTTATGTGGAGAAATTGTGAGGTTTTTTCTAAAAAGGGAGCCAAACATCTTTAGCCTTAGCGTATCATATTGATGTAAAATTTTATTTCAATTTAAATGCATATTATCGTTCATTTACAACATGCATATCGTTCATTTACAACAAGTAACCGTTGAATCTATTACATTTTCGAATAAAACTATTCTATGGCAAAAAGGTGACACTCTTTTGATTATTATATAACATCAGGCATTCTGGTACACCTGTGACCTTGGCAATTTCGGCGGCCTCGTATTAAAAGCAATCATAAAAAAATAAATTGAAATTTTCCCTGTTGCGTTAAAATTTCATGATAAAATGAAACACAGCTACTCCCGAAATACGGTGTTTTATTATTAATTTTTAACCAGTGAACACGGAATGAATAAAATATGCAATTACAAATGACAGAATTTCATAGATATGTTGCGACACGAAATCGATTTCCTCATTTCTAAAATTGTAGTACAGACGAACGTGATTCAGTGTATTTAATTTGTAATCGGGAGATCCAGGTTCTAATCCAGTGATCGAATAGCATCGAATGACGTTTTTGATTGTGTAAACATCTTTACTGCCCTCTCCTTTCCCCAAATTTCTACTAACATCGTGTCTGTGGGCTGTTTATTCTCCTTTGTCAGCTGTCAATATTTTTTAAGTTAATATTATACAATATGTATTTTCTTATTGTAAATAAAAATTCAATTATTAATTGATATAATCATTTTTATGAGCGCCTGGCGGTCTATTATTATTATTTGATATTCTTTCTATTGCTAAAAAAAAGCTAACGAATAATCATGGTTTACTGCTTAAATTTTCGACTTATTTCTGAAACAGAATATCTTAATGAAACCAGGCGTAATCGCACGAAATACGACGAAACGTTACGAGGTCGGACGAAGTTACATTAGATGATACGAAACTATACGAGTTCAGACGAAATGGCACGAAATCCGACGAAACTACCCGAAACTATACGAAAATCGACGAAACTATACAAGATCAGACGAAACGACACGAGATCACACGAAACCACATCATACGATAATAGTCATAAAGGAGGCAAATGAATTTTTTTTCTGGAGCGAAGCTTTAAACCAGACATTAGAAATTTAAGTAATAAAAACAACTGTTCAAACAAAAAAAAAAGGACTTACACGAATAATAAGTACGTGCGTACGTACCCTACATATAAAAAAATACGTTTAAAGGGGTGTAACAAAATCAAAGTCTATTGCTTCTAGTCTATCATTATGTTGTTGAAAACATGAAATTTCGTAATATTTTCCTCAACTTTACATGAAAACCGTAGCGTGCAGTGCTGCAAAATGTTACATCAGATAAAAAATATTTAAATTGCATATTATAATAATTGATTAATTCTTACATTACTTTTTATATTTTAAATCGGTAACCTATAAAAAACTGTGCCGTGTTTATTATCGAGAGAAAATTCGGTATCATATTTCTTGTTTATATGACTATTTAACAAGAAAACTCGGAATATTTCGAATAACATTATATTTTCGATTTATTAATTTTTAGTAACACAATAAAAAATCGATTGACACTTTTACTAATTCTTGGATATTAATTTGGAAACTGGGGGTTTGTAGTGAAGGAGCCATATAATTTATAAACAATTACATCGCTACATGCTCGGCTGTTATCAAATCCAGTTGCTGGTTTTATTAAAAAGAAACTGGAATAATAATTAATATTTATTTGCGTAGCGACTTTACTCTGCTTTTTTGAAACCGAAAAAAAATCAAACATAGTGGCAATTGTTTCATCAACTGTCCTAAAAGCAGTTTCTTAATATAGGTACATTTTGTTTGTATAAATAATTTATTAAATAAGCTTCCTTTGTAGTGATTAACGATGTATGATGACAATCAAATGGAAAAAAAAAAACACATCATTATGCCACTAGACTTTGCCCGCGGTTTCATTCGCGTTCTTGCCAAATAAAAAATATCAGTAAAAAAAACTTTTTAAAGACAGGCTTTTATTAAAATGTACTAAAAAGGAAAACAATAATTTTTCATAATTTACGCTCATTTAAAGTGTGGGTTGTAAATACTGAGACAGTTTATTAGTCACAACCCACGCTTTTATAATTATGAACCTAAATTATGAAATATTATTTGTTTCTTTTCGTTTCAATAAAAGCTTGTCTTTGAATCCCGATCAGAACATCCCGGTAAATACATCCCAAGCAAAAATATCCCATACAAAAAAAGGCAAACAAAAAATTCACCGGACAAAAATATTCCACGACAATATTATCACATGACAAAAAAAACACACGACCACTGCGCAAAAAAAAACGCCATCCTATCGACACGACCCCGTAATTGTTTTTTAAAGAAATCTCCCAAAAAGCCCTTCCCTTTTCACTGCACAAAAAAAAAAACCGCCATCGCATCGACACGACCCCGTAATTGTTTTTTAAAGAAATCTACCAAAAGACCCTCCCCTTTTCACTGCGTAAACAAAAACGCCATCGCATCGACACGACCCCGTAATTGTTTTTTAAAGAAATCTACCAAAAGACCCTCCCCTTTTCACTGCGTAAAAAACGCCATCGCATCGACCCGACCCCGTAATAGAATGCTTTTAAAGTGCGCCCCTGGACGCCGCCGTGGAATATTTTTGTCGTGGGATATTTTTGACATAGAAGATTTTTATCATGGAATACTCTGGATTGGGATTTGTTAACCGGGATATAATGTAGGTATTTTTTGACCGGACACTTGGTGCAATAAAAGGGAGAGAGAGGAGCTGTCATCATAACAAAAACTTATATGCTGCCAATCTATTGTATAATATGCGCAATCGTCTTGAGCTTTTTCCGTTGACTAGATTGTCCACTTTATTAACATACGACTTGTATATGAATAAAATATAGAATAATGGAGTTTAAATTGATTTGTATTTCGTAGGGCAGCGGCTGTGTCCCCTGTTGAAGTCCACTCGTGTCAAATGAGATTCATACAAGTATTCATAAAAGGTCTTTATTATCGTATTATAATGCCATTAACTTAACGTAAGCATCGAATTATTTATATCTTGCATTTTTTTTTACAATGACGATGAAGTCTGCTAACCGGAATCAATTCATTATATCAACAGGGGCGAATGGCCCCACCGGGATTTTGTGAGTTTTCCTGGTAGGCCAGGATCTGCCGAAACCGATCGTCTATATTTTGTTCAACAGCGATACGATGTCTCTCAACTCGATTGAATCAGCATAAAATAAGAATGATTTTTCAAAAAAATAAATTAAGTATATCAAGTTGGGGGATATTTTATCGCTATTGAACAAAATTATTATATTTAAAAATTATTTTTTACTTTTCAAAGTGCATTTCTACAAAAGCGTGTTTTTCCAGTTTTTTTTTTTCAAACTAAAATTTTAATTATTTCATTAAAAAGTAGGCAACGCAATGTACAGCGGTTCACTAGCCTGCTTACAGTAATTTTTCAAGCTAGGTAATCCATTTATTTATATAAATTATTGTATTGTCATGAGTTCTTAATACGCGAGCAAAATTTCAAATTATTCAGACGTGTGCAAATGGGTAAAAATTAATTTGAAAGATTTCATAACATACATAGATACAGGTGAATCTAATAAAAGCGTGCTAAAATAGATAACAGTTGTATACATATATTTAAGAACTTCTATATTGCTAGTGGCCCTAAGTGGAAGCGTGGTCCATGAAGTGAGATAGCAAATGACTGTTTTTTATCTCTTCCAGGCTTCCAGGTTTGTAGTTCAATTCGTAGAACAGCTCTCAAGTGCTCATCTGTGAGACGAGAAGCATATTTTTTTTTCTGTAATTGAGAATCGAAAAGGTTTGTTCGCATAAGTAAATACTACCAAAAATTGTAATTAATTGCAGAGCAAACCTTTTCAATTCGTCAAAATAAGATGACAAACTGACAAAATTTAACAAGATCTTTGATTTCAAAGAAAGAGTTCTTGAGAGTATCATTAGATTGGAGATCAATCACGTTCATTTGTAAATGACTATAAGTACATCCTCAATATCATAAGAAAAAGGATTTGTGAAAACTAATTTAATTATTTATTTATGTAGGTAGGTATATAAAACTTTTATTTATAAAACAGTCACGGGCCGCAAGGTATAGGCTCGCGGGCCGCGGGTTGCCGACCCCTGGTCTAGAACAAATCGAACCTGACAAGCAGTGTCATCGATTTTTTAAAGGGAATTCTATAAACCGGTCTTCATTTGTTTAGTAGTACTAAAGACAGTTATTCAATTGTTTGTTTAATTGACCCAAATATCAGCGTGATTTTTTGTATAAATCATGAGTAGGGTAATATTAAAAGTTTTTCTGTAAAATTAATTGTCAAGAGAATCCATTTTCAATTACTTAAATTAATGAAGATAATTAAACAACGAAACTTTTCAGTTAATTAATCCTTGCACGGAGGTATACCTCCTGTCTGTCCATGTGCCCCAGATATACGTGCAACACAAATATACAACTATATTCACATTCATAATTATAAATATAAAACACTATATAGGGATGAGCACTGTATTTAATTAAAAAAATTTGCAACGGAGCAATACCAATTCCAAAGATAGTAGCATTTGACGTAATGCAATAAATATCTATACTAATATATAAAGCTGAAGAGTTTGTTTGTTTGCTTGATTGGTTGAACGCGCTAATCTCAGGAACTACTGGTTCTAATTGACAATTGTTTTTTGTTGGATAGCCCATTTATCGAGGAAGGCTATAGGCTATATAATATCACGCTACGACCAATAGGAGCGGGGCATCAATGAAAAATGTTGCAGAATGCATGTAAAAATTTTTCTTCATATGCTTCTATTCAGATGAAATGCTCTAATTGAATATTGCAATATTAGCGTCGCACATTCATAAGCCCGGTTAGCTCAGGGTCGTGGGTTCGGGCCCCACGTTGGGTGAATATATTTTTAATCTTTTCTTTTCCTTTGTACATTACTTTCTTACATTTAAATTTATTTTAATTTTATTTACGACTAATTAAAATTAAATAAATCTAATTAATAGCTCATTTGAAAACTGTTACAACTATAGGTACTTATATAAAAATAATTTTCCTACAGTGTTGTCAATTAAATATTTACTATATTTTATTAATTCCAGTAATTATTGATTTAAAAGAAATTTATTTATCTATACTTATAAAAAGTATAAATACTGCTTTTTATCGACAAAAACTTTTGAACGGTAACTCCGATCATCATGAAATTTGGACACAACATTCATCTCATGTTCCCCCTTCCCCATTCGATCTTTTGCACCCGGGTGAAACCGGACGGGACCGCTAGTCAATAATATGATCCTTTCGATGGCGGCTAATGGTTTCGAAACTAACTAATTTCTTTTTGACAGATCAAGAACAAAAAAAAAAAAAACGCCAGTTTTTGATGTTATACATCTTTTGTCGCGTCATGAAATATATGATGAAAGCAGATTATGTCCAGTTATGTCCACGATGGACTGTGTTCACGGTGGACACAATTAATCCGGTTGTGTACAGAGGGTTCCATTTGCAGCAATTTATATCTCACGAGTTTTTGAGGCGCTCAACTAAGAAAATAAAAATTGATTTAGTCGTTTGTTTGAGTAACTACTTCAGTTCGGTAACCTTTAGTAAAGTTGAGGTAGTGTGGAAAAAAACTACAAAAGATACCTAATATTTATATTTCGGCAAATTCTGATGATTACCCAGCCTTGTTATAAGGTAAATTATGTGCCCATTTCTACGTATTGGGCACCCACTGAGCTTTGGCTAAATATACTCCAAGTTAAGGTATGTAATTTACCATCAATTACAATAATTGCCTGACAACTTTAGCAACATCTATACCACAAAAACAATACATTTTATTCACATTTTCTGTTGTTAATATTCTGGAAACACTCAAAATCTCAAAACAATGTTTCCTTGAAGAAAATTCCATTAAAAACAGTTAATTAATTGTATTTAGAGTCGATGTAAATTTCGTTGTAGAATTAAGTTTTGTTCTGTAATTTTATTCTCCGGCATGTTGTGTAATTCCAGGTACAAGATGGCCAACATTTATTGTTTCAAATGCCGCAATTCCTTCTTATAAAAATCTGATAATCACTATGTAGGTATCTATTATGTGAATAATCGTAATGTTTTTAGAACTTTTATTTTAGTAACTGCTTTTAATAGCATTAATATTCGTTAAGGACATTTCGATGTACGAAACACTATCAAAGACTATAAGAAAAATCCTGAGAAATATCCTAGTATTTAGCGAAATATCCTAAAAACTAAGGTTTAAAATTTGCTTTTAACCCTCTCTCTCTCTCAAACGGACATCTAAAACTCCCTTTTTTCAGTAGGAATCATTAAACTTCTAAATCGTCGACATCCCTCGACGTCTTTCTTCATTCCTACACTGGTTAAAAAGTAAATAATAACAGATTCTAATTAATATTATTTTAAATGTGAGTTATTTGGTTTGTTACGCTTTCACGCGTAAACTGCTAAACAAATTTCGATAAAATTTGGCAAGGAGATAGAATGCATCCCGAAGAAGAACATAGGGTACCTGTTGTCTCAAAAAAAAATCTGAAGGGAGAGAAATAGGGGATGAAAGTTTGTATGGGGAACCCATCATTTCTCAAGTTAGGGATATGAAACTTCATATTTAGGCTTTTGGTAAGAAATAAAGGATTGCGTATTTCAGCGTTTCTGCAAAACCATCCCTCAAGAGGATAAAATAGAGGATGATTTTTGAAAACTGGCGAAAGCATCAAAGTGTATAAACATTGTTTTTTTAAAGTGGTACGGTTCCACTACTGTTGTCGCTGTCCCATTTCATCTCAATCGCGTGCAGAGCCACGGGTAGCAGCTAGTCTACAATGAGTGTTAATATTGTGTCGTCCCATCTCTAACACGAACGGAATGAATATCATGGTGAGTTCGACGCAGTTTATAAGCAAATCTCGCCGGACGTACTGTAAATATTAGAGACATACACTAAAGAGGTGTTTACGCCCAACACTCGTGTCATTCGCGGCTACCCGACCCGGCCACTCAGTCGCTGTAAGTAAGCCTCATTAGTGATGACAGTTTGTCACATGTAAATGCATATGTGTGTGGACGGGGTCCTCCGCCTCACTCTGACACCGATGGGCGATGGCGACGCATTTATGTCCTGCCGATTTCACGAAAGGTGGCAATCGCTCATTAACAATGTTTGGGTTTTGAATGTGTTTGGGTTTTAATGTGAAAGAATGTGTCGAGTACCGAGCGAATCGTAAAAGTGCTCGATACTCGAGTCGAATTAAAAAACTCGAAAAAAAGTGCTTAGAACAATAACTGGGTGTGCAATATGCATTGGAAATACACAATTATTATTTTTATTACTCATGCGGGAAAAGTGGTATCTTTAAGCATGCTGTTACGGTTGAAAAGTGGCTATTTTCATTTGCGTGCGCAAACTTTATTTGTCGCACTGAAATTATTGTTTGCCGCACGCAAATTCAGAGTTACCATAGTTACCAATACAATAACAATTTTAACTGAATTGTCAACTTTTTAATGATTTAATTTTAATTTAAACTTCAAATTTTTTTTATTGGTGCCCTATTTTACCTATTTAAATCACGTCTCAGAGTGTTTAAATCAAACTTTCAAAAACGCGCGTTTTTTAAAGTTACCATGGGAACATTAACAACTCGAGATTTTTTTGATTATTGATTTGACAGGAGTAGCGTATAACGTCAAGTAAAATATTACTAACAAATGCAAAACCTTTATTCAAACATTATTAAACAATTAATCTTTAATGACATATTATTGCAAATTAATTTCTGTTTTTCTCATTTCCATGACAACGAAAGGTATACTGAGGTCACATCACGAATTCAACCATTTTACATTATTGCACATACCGCTAAACTAGCGGTATGTGCTTTATTATTGCTTTGCGCATCAGAGCTGACTTTCGTTCATATAAGAAGTTATTAGTTTTTATTTCCATTTTTTTTAGTAATAATACCAGTATTTATGATTTCAAAGTGCACCAATAAAAAAAATAGCGTAAACTATTCGTGGATAACTGGTCTTTAAAACACTTGCTCTATTTCGAGCACTCCGGCAGCGCCGTCGTGCTCGAAAAATCACACGTGTTTTAAAGACCTTTTTATCCACTTATACTTTAATATACTATTCTTTTTTTAATTCGTAATAAAATTTTAATTTTAATTTAATTTGTAATAAAAAATAGTATGTGCAACTCGTGCGGCATTGTCGCACTAGTTGCACAATATAAAAACTCGGGTCGCAGTGCCAAACCCTGCCGACAATATAGTGTATTTGCTTACACTGGCAGTGTGGCTTTATTATGTAAACTTAACCCTTTTGGTTTTGAACAAAATAAAAATTTTAACTTAATACATCCCTTAAAATAATATTTTTTTTCTTAATTTCAATATTACTATCAATTTACCAAATTAAATTCACCCTGCACTATGTAAATCCATATCTACAAATTAATGTTTTCATAAAATTTTTAAGTCCGGTCCTGTCGGGCCGATTTTAATAAAATTTTTGTAGCACATTTAAATCATTACTAAAGGGTTAAATTTCAATTTTGAAACGATTCGGAGAAATTTTTCGGTATTTTTGGGCCCAAAAATATTTTTCAACCCCTAAACCCCACCCTTAAAGTGGCCCGATTGGGCCCATTTTAAATAGGCTACGTGCGGTGATGGATTTTAACATGTGGTCCAAATTTCGTTAAAATCAATTAACTCCTTCGAAAGTTATTGCCCGCACCTATATATATATATATATATATATATATATATACATATATAAACATACTTTTCCAAAAATGGTGCCAAACTTCTTAGAAACTTATGAAACGTCGAGAAATTTTGGTCCGACCCCTAGGTCCCGCCATCCGACCGACGCCAATAGTGTAAGTGCCTTATGGCAAATACACTAATAATAATAATAATAATAGCATACTTTATTCTTTAAATACTGGTTACAGTATAGAATGAGTCCTGGGTATTTACATTAAAATTTTAGCATAATAGTGTTAAAATTTTAAACATGAAATTTACTAAAAACATTGTTAAAATTATATATATATATATATATATATACATTATATGCAAAATGCATACACATGTTAAAAAAAGAAAAAAGTTAGTTAAAACAAACAATTTGGCGTATTTAAAAATTCTTCGGGGCAGTAAAAATTGTTCTTTAAAAGAAAAAGTTTTAAACGTTTTTTAAATTTAGGAATTGGTAGATTCTTAATATGCAGTGGCAACTTGTTGTATATTTTCAATATTGTGTTTAAGGGCCCTTTGTTTACTTATACTATTAAATAACATATTATAATAGCATTATTAGTCGTTTTAAGTGCGGAAAATTAATTTTTATAATTTTTTTTGCGCAGTAAAAAGTGGGAGGCGTTTACGGGAAGTTCTTTAAAAAACAATTACGGGGTCGTATCGATGCGATGGCGTTTTTATCGCAGTGAAAAGAGAAGGGCGTCTGGAGGAGTTCTTTAAATAACAATTTCGGGGTCCTGTGTGTGTGTTAAAACAATTTTTTTTTCATTTCACTCAGCTGGTACACTTGTTTACATTAATTTGTAAGTTGGTACAAGTTTACATACAGAAAGAACTACAAAAATAGCTCAGTGATGCAATTGTGTACGGCTACTCACCTCTGAAATGCGCTATAAATATTTTTTATGAAGTTATTATCTGCAACTACAACACAAAGTGGTTTATGTCATATCTTTTTCAGTGAAACTTTTTAGTCACGATACGTGGAATAACCCGATTGGAATTGAAATAGGATGACGGATTGAGAAATTTTTAGTCTCTGACTTTTCCAGGGTTTCCAGACTCAATGTAAACATCTTCCAGGACCTTTTTACTATTATAAAAATCAACGATTTAGTCCAGGAAAATATGACATTGACTTCGAAAATTTTCCAATCAAGCTGTATTTTTGTACGCACCTTAATTTTGATACCCGAATAGTACGAGATCCGGTATTAGAAATATATGCCCTAATCTGTTATTTGATGATGACAAAGATTATTTTGTTAGATAATATATGCATTGATAAATTGCACATGGGTTGCCTAGCTAAATCGCGTACCCGATGTTGTTAAATTAAATAAATTCTAATTAACTTTTTTGGATCAACTTCCTCGACTTGTTAATCATAAAAATCGAGCCTAATATGAGAGAATATGACACAAATAAAATGTTAACAAACCAAATAAACTCAAAGTACACATAACACGACTATTTACAAAGTATGTTTATGTCGATGATCTATATTTATGTATAGAATCAATGGTATATACTATATTCCAATTCTTTGTGTCATATTCTCCCATTTTAGGCTCGATTTTTATGATTAGGAAATACGGGAGGTCTGATAGTTGGAAAATAGTAATGGTGCGAATGGCGTCTGTTATGACAAAGTCGAGAAACGGACGTTAAACGCATTATTATTTTTAAAATCGATTATATGGGTCTGGCGAGTGGTTTTTTCTGCGACACACCGTATAACTGAAATAAATGAGTGTATAAAGGCCCCCATACACCTCGTTCTTTTTTGGCAGTTTTAACCGCCGGGTAAAACTGTACGATTAAACACGAACAACGGCCATCCCCATACACCTCGTTCTTTTATGGCAGTTTTAACCGCACGGGTAAAACTGTACGGTTAATTTAAACACGAACAACGGCCATATCCACACAGAGGCGTAGTTTCGTTCAGTTTTTCTGAAGTCGTGGCATCATTAATACGATCTGCTTTGATGGATCCTACGACAACGTTAGCAGTTGCAGCCGCAGTGACTATAAAATTAAAATTTTCAAAAAGAAAACGTTCAAAATGGACTAAAGAATGGTTACTTAAACGCAGGCAATTTTCACACGTAAATCTTCTAAATGAATTTAGAACCAGGAGATTGCTTTAATTTTCGATACAATTGTATGAATTGAACGAGCTGAAACTTGAACCTGGGGATTGGTTCAATTACCTGAGAATGGACGAACATACTTATTTTGAGTTATTATTAAAATATAAATCAATACTCAAACTAATTACAATCATTTAATTAATATGACTTATTTGCTGTACGTCGCACCACTGAATAAACACGTCGATTCTTATCGGAAAGCGCCACACATTACGATTTAAAACGACAACCAGCAAACACGTCGTGTTTAAAATCAAGACTCGGCAGATAAAAAAACTGCCGTGTTTCATCGACAGTTTTTGCCCATACACTTCGGTTTTGCCCGACGTGTTTTATCGTGACGATGAAAACTGTCAAAAAAGAACGAGGTGTATGGGGGCCTTTAGACTAATGAAAAAGTTAGTCTGTATGTCAACTTTCACGTAATGTCATGACCTAGGCGTATACACTGTAATTAGAGGTTGCTATGAATAAACGGGGTAGCTTTTTACGAACCCTCAATTGGTGCTGTTATTCTTGAAAGTGTAGTTTTTAAAACATAATATGTATTGCTATTAAGGTAGTACGAGCACCAAGGCAATTTTAAATAAAAGGCTTGATTTTTTTTTATATTTCGGTAGATGGATGATATGTTTTCATTGATTTCTCCAAAACTAGTCGGTGGAAATTAAAAAAAAAAAAAACAATTGAAATTAAAATTAAAACCTTAATAAATTATTGAAAACAAAAAAAAAACCCGTTGAGCCCGACTAATTAAAATCTTTAAAATCTTTTTAATTAAATATCTTTTTAATTAGTCGGGCACAACGGTTTTTTTTTGTTTTCGATAATTTATTAAGGTTTTAACTTTAATTTAAATAGTTTTTTTTTAATTTCCACCGACTAGTTTTAGAGAAATCAATGAAAACATATCATCCATCTACCGTTTTACTATAAAGCCAATATTAAATATGCCTACTTTTGAAGTCATTTCTTTATTTAAATAATCCGGCAACCCCCCTAAAATTTTCAGAATTGGTTTAGACTTAGTCCAACTTCATATAAAAAAAAAATTGGTTGTCTGTAAAGTCGGTTTACGGACGATAGTTTTACGTGATAACGTATTCCGTAATACATAACCTAAACCTCCCAAAATTTGGTTTCAATCCGCTTATCCTTGGTGTCGGAATGATAAGAAATGTCAAAAATGACGTTTGCAACTGTCAAAGTATTATGTTCTAATAATAATTAGTTATTCCAATACTTAACTTAGAAGGCGTTGCATTTCACAAAATACTAATGTCAAAAAATTGAATTAAACATTAGAAATGCAGCCGTTTTCATGTTAAGACAAGACATACGTTATTTTCTAATTTCCATGTACGGCAAACAAAGACGACCGACCGCGTCGCGCCATGCATTAGACAACATTGCATTTATACAGCTATTTTTCTATATTTTGTATAAAAAAACTGTTTAGGCAAATTCTGTTATACGAAATCTATGTAAAATGTTCTCCTCTTTCGTTTAAGACTGGTTTCAAACCGATCTGATTTAAATTGAGGGAGAAATTAGCAAAAAGCACGCACAGGGTCAGGCGGAACGTTACGCGTTACGAACGTTAGGATTTTAGGAACGTTACACTTTTTCGTGCATGCAGCCGGTGTTTTGTCAATTTATAAGATTGGTGATTCATCAATTTATAAGACGTTATCACGTCAAAAAATCAAGCCTTTTATTTAAAATTGCCTTGGTGCTCGTACTACCGTAAATGAAAAAATACATTAATATTGTTACACCGACAAAAAACCTGTACATATTCTAATTTCAGTGCGTATAATAACTAAATATACAAAACTTTGATTAACGTCTGGTTAGTATTCTTCAATAAATAAAACTTTCGACCAATTTTTCAGACAATTATATTGACAAAAAAATATAACTATAAATAATAAGTTTATTAATATTTCGATATTATAAAAAATTGGTTGTCTGTAAAGTCGGTTTACGGACGATAGTTTTACGTGATAATGTATTCCGCTCGAATATCATATTTAATAATACATCGGAACGTGACACATTTCGGAACGTGACACTTTTTCGTGCATGCAGCCGGTGTTTCATCAATTTATAAGACGTTATCACGTCAAAAAAAAAACAACTTAATTCTATTAGAAACTAATTACAAATTAATTTTGATATTTTTAGCTCAATTCTGAAGAAGGTCCAAATCCGGATCGAAACATTAATTTATTGATTTATAATTATATTTTTTTGTCAATATAATTGTCTGAAAAATTGGTCGAAAATTTTATTTACTGAAGATACCTAAAACCTAAATATAAATTATTAAAAAAGTTAAAAAGGTTTACAAAAAATACAAATTGATATTAATTCTAATATCAGATTTTAACCTGATAATAAACCTCAGAAAGCTAGGGACTGTTTTGATTGACTTATTTTGTTGTATAGAAAGCGCACCTTTTAGGATACTATAACGTAATCTAACGATTACTTACGTTACTAGAAATTTCCCGTTATACATGCCTAGATTGTGTAGGTATTTCAATGAAGAGTGTGTGACCTTATCCTTGATGATCTACTAACAACTTACTCGCAAGATCGTCCGACAAAAAGTAGAATATGTGCGTTGGCACTGATACTTCCCCCCTCGCTGCAGGAAACCTTAGTGACTCATAGATAATACAGAAAATAAATGTTATCGCAAGGTGTGAATTTTTTTTATATTAATTTTCCCCTCAAGATTTTCTATTTATCTGTTCCCCGTAGAATTACGCTAAGAAGAGCCCGATGGGATGCAATAGGGGCCTTCTTTCTCCCTCCTCTCGGCGCCGAATTCGATATTAATTATAAATCCGGGATTAAGGTTCCGGTGAAAGCATATATGTGATAACATTTCAAACCGTTTTTTTTTTAAACAGCATGTAAATAACCGCAGACAAACCTGTTTGGGAAAATGAATATCAAGTATGTAATATCAAAACAGCTCACACCTGTACAGCAAACAAAAGTACTTTAGGAAATGTTTGCGTTAAATGTGATGTTATTTTTATTACAACTTGATGAATATCGAACTAATTTATCATCACAACAAACACACAATATGTTAGGTGCGTTCCACTTGGCGCTGCAATGCTCGTATCGACCGCTGTCTTGATCGCGACAAAAACGTCATGGAGCCCCAAGTTTGACGGCGCGATCGTTAACGATTTATGACACAAAGTTAAATCTGATGTTATTTCTCATTTTCTACAAACATGTTGGGCTGAAATTAGTTCGAAATAATCTTTCATTTAACTAAATATTATAAAATAGGTTCGTTCCAAGCAGCCGCGAACGGTAATAGAACCGTACACAGTCTTGTCACTGCGCAAGACTGTCTTGCGCAGTATCGATTTTTGAGCTAGTGCGCAAATGAGTCTTGCGCAGTGACAAGACTGTGTACGGTTCTATGACCGTTCGCGGCTGCTTGGAACGAACCTATTTTATAATAGTTAAATGAAAGATTATTTCGAACTAATTTCAGCCCAACATGTTTGTAGATGTTGAGAAATAAAATCAGATTTAACTTTACTAATGGTCATATTCACCGAACGTAAGAATAGTTATTTATTCGGTTCATTTTGTTTCATTCCTCCGAATAAATAGTGATAATTCAATTCACTAAACATAATTATGTTCACTTCAGGTATAAATCCATTCTGTCCATGTTCTCGGGTATAAATATTTATTCGCCTGAGAAAATAATAATGGCCGCCACATAGATTAATACCTAACCTATAAACGTGGAGTATTATATCTGCAGTTGCTCTTGTGAATCTACTTATGTGTTGTTTATTAACCTTTTGTCAAGTATATAGTTGTATAACATTAAAGTTAGTGTAAGTTTGGGTTAGGATAAAACATTATTATTTTAATGAAACTTTTTTTTTGACGTTTACACTAACGCCATCGGTCGGATTTTTGGGTGAACGTCAAAATATTCAACAAAAAGAACCAAGAGTATAGTGCAGTGTATATTTATTTTTTAATTAACATTTCTACCTGATATTTTGCTTGGTGGATTGAAAGTAAATTTTATTCTACCGTATTAATTTGTTCCAAAAGTAGTACCTACTTCTATCTTTAATAGTTTTCGGTGAATATGGGCATTAGAAAAACATAACATTACTGTTACATGTTTGATGTTGCCGACAAGTCGTTCCACCACGTTTCTAAGCTAGTAGAACGGCAAAGTGTGCGATCGTGGGTTCGAGCGTTGCGGACATCAAGTGGAACGCACCCTGAGCGGAGCGATCCCAAACAAAAGAATAACACGTCGGACAAATGTAGTTTTAACAATTCATCGCACGTCTTGTATATCCACGAATGCAATTCCCCATGTAAATGTTTAAACATGGAATACTAGTCTAGTATATTAAATATCTAGAAACATGAACGGATTTTATACAAACCGTTAAAGGGCGCAAACAATTCAAAAAACACAATAAGCAATACTAATATACTCGTAAAGATAATGGTACGTGTCTATAATTTCGTTTATCCGCGATTTTTTTTTTTAATTGAAATTAATGATGATATATGTCTAAAAAAAATACAAGATGTTTTAACCAGCGGACTACGCAATCGAGTCACATACAGTAGAACCTGGATAAGCAAGAGTTCAAGGGACCGCGATCTCTTTTCCGCTTATGGAGGTTTATATGAAGATTCTAGTTTATAGAGGTGCAGGAGAGTGCCCTTTCTCACTTATAAAGGTCTATAAAAACTATACAAGAACATTTTTCGTTAGTTCAGCTATTTATGCCTTATTCTTAAATTTAGTGGAACTATTATTAAGTTCGACCATCGCTTATAGAGGTACAGGCAAGTAGTAGTATCAGTTATAGAGGTCCATGAGTGAAAAACGTCTTTCTCTGATAAGAGGTTTCTATTTCTCACTCATAGAGGTTTTAGAGGGTTACAAAGACGATACCTGGCAATTACTCTCACCTAGAGAGTTTTCTCGCTTACCCAGTTCTCACTCACTCAGGTTTGACTGTATTTTCTTAAATGAAGCTTTTTATACAGAGATGTATAATCGCTGTTTTATTTTATTATTATAAAGAACTTTTTAGTGCCACTGATTTATTAGTTAACATTTTGTTTCAGACCCTGCTATTCTATTTATATAAGTATATTTCGATGATTTATTTCTTTATTAAAGCCAGAATGTAAGTTAAACTATGCGGGTCAAATTTAATAGTACTAACAGACGGTCGAACTTGGTTCGAAGCGGACAGCGGATCTGGTCCGCTCCGTACCAAATCTGTTCGTCTGTACAGTAGTTTGCGTGTCCGCCCGGTTCGATGGGAACAGATTCGGTCGTCTGTTGCAAGATCCGCCGTACCATGTCCGTTGTCGGACCGGACCAAGTTCGACCGTGTGTTAGCACTATAAAGTAACAAGTATTATGACGTAATTGGAGAGCAATAAAAGAATTAAATAATCACTACAAATATTTTATTAAGGAGGAAATTTAAGAAATAAATCAATTATTAAACTCTAAAGTACCTACTCATGAATTAGTTCGTTTCTTTTTATTATATTTATTTATAGATTGTAGACGCTCGACAACCAATGCAATTGTCGTCTATTACACCAAATTAAAACATCCACGAACGGAGGTGGGGTTCGAACCCACGACAATCTGATGTAAATACAAGCACGCTTGCCGTTACACCAAACTATTATTTTGTTTCTTTTTTAATTGTTTTTTCCATTATTAAAAAAAAAAATATGAAGATAAGACTCTAAGGGTCTTAGTATCTGATGTTTTCTCACTACATATATGGAAATATTTAATGATTTATTCAAAAAAAAATAACAAGTATTAATGAGTTTACAGGCGAAAGCCAAAGAAACTCAAAAAAAATAATACATAAGTAGTAAAATATAAAAAAGTTATAACAGTTTAAAATATTTGTTTTAATAATTTTTTTATGGAACTCAAAGAATTATCCATAATATTAATATTATTTTTATTATTGATAAGATCACTTATCACATGCAGCGGCGAATTTGCCAAGCGTACGGTTTTAGCATTGGGCAAAATAAAAAGTAGAAGTGACTCGCGTCCTGCTTACATGTTCTTTGAAAGGAATCGGACTCGAAAATGCAGAATTGTCCACCATATTATGTAAAACTTTATAGAGTAAAGGCCCCCATACACCTCGTTCTTTTTTGGCAGTTTTAACCGCCGGGTAAAACTGTACGGTTAAACACGAACAACGGCCATCCCCATACACCTCGTTCTTTTATGGCAGTTTTAACCGCACGGGTAAAACTGTACGGTTAATTAAACACGAACAACGGCCATATCCACACAGAGGCGTTGTTTCGTTCAGTTTTTCTGAAGTCGTGGCATCATTAATACGATCTGCTTTGATGGATCCTACGACAACGATAGCAGTTGCAGCCGCAGTGGCTATAAAATTAAAATTTTCAAAAAGAAAACGTTCAAAATGGACTAAAGAATGGTTACTTAAACGCAGGCAATTTTCACACGTAAATCTTCTAAATGAATTACGACTAGAACCAGGAGATTGGTTTAATTTTCGATACAATTGTATGAATTGAACGAGCTGAAACTTGAACCTGGGGATTGGTTCAATTACCTGAGAATGGACGAACATACTTATTTTGAGTTATTATTAAAATATAAATCAATACTCAAACTATTTACAATCATTTAATTAATATGACTTATTTGCTGTACGTCGCACCACTGAATAAACACGTCGATTTTTATCGGAAAGCGCCACACATTACGATTTGAAACGACAACCAGCAAACACGTCGTGTTTAAAATCAAGACTCGGCAGATATAAAAACTGCCGTGTTTCATCGACAGTTTTTGCCCATACACTTCGGTTTTGACCGACGTGTTTTATCGTGACGATGAAAACTGCCAAAAAAGAACGAGGTGTATGGGGGCCTATAAAGTACCGACTACCGAATAATAGTTACGTCTAGAAACGACATATTTAAAATTAAATTCAAATAGCAAATAGTTCATGATCAAAACCTTGGGGTGGATATGATCCATGCTTTCTGAAGTAAAGATATTTTAAGAATTTACGCTGAACAGATTCCAAATTATTAATGTGCACTTTATACACAGCAGCCATCTTTTTGGTAATTTTGATTTTAATTGCGTGAATATAAAAACGGTATACCATAAAAATTAAAAGTAGTAAAAGAAAAAATGTATTTACCTGTTCTCCATTGAGCCCATGTTGAAGCAATCAAGGTGGTTGCGCAAGCCAATATTAAGCCGAGTCTCATCTTGTTCAATAAATGAAGCCAAATTCACGATAATACGAGCACCACTCTAGCCACTCAGAAAGTGGCTCTTAATTTATTCACGTCTTACACTGAATACCAAATTATTTCCGGGAACTAAACGAAAAAAAGAGATGGCGATATTCGTAATTAATATATTTTGATGATGTTTTACAATATTCTTGTAAAAAGTACTTCCATTACGTTTTTGTGTTTAACTATTCATGAAATTTAATTTTATTTGAAAAAGTTGTTTTAATATGCTTTTTAAAGTTTTCAACATCAATTAACGCACGAGAAAATGTTTAAGTTTTTTTTCTTTGAAGAAAATTTGAGCAAAATAATTTTAAGTTAATATAATTTCAAAAAGAAGTGATTTTTTCGTTCATTTTAAATTTAATAATGAAACAAAAAATCGTCCTAATAGAACTGAATAAAGAAACGAAAATAAATGAAGATTTACACGTTTCTGTAAACTTATAATGATTTATGTAAAACACGTTAAACCAGAAACTCTATTGCTAATTTGTATATTTTAATTATGCATAAGTACCTATATTAAAAAAGCAGCTAAACGTTCTCAAAATATGTTAAATATATTTAAATTGTTTGTACAAGTATATTTAGTCAAAATTTAATTTATTTCCAGAGGTTAACGGTAACAAAATCACGAATGTATTAACTTGTAACTTTTTATTAAAAATGTAAAGAAAATTACGTCACCGCGGTATTAAAAGTAAATGTGCTAAATCTAATCATATCATACACTACATTTTTATTGACCACTCTAAAGTCTAATGGTGGCACTTCACATGGCTATTTGAGTTCGCTATTGGTTGTTTGTTGTATTTGGCAAAATATATGACGTTAAAGATAAACATGCAAATAGAGGCAAATACGACCATCCACACATGGCAGTCAAATAACAAACACACAAATATTTGGCAGCAGAACGCAAGGTTCAAAATTCCAGGAATTTTAGCGCTGTTTCATTGTTCCAGTTCTCGCTCACAGCACAAAAATACTGCACGTCCGTACAGGTTCACGGCGCGTGCGCTTCTGAATATGGCCATTGTGTGGACGGTTTATTAGCGTATTTGCCTATTTGACTCCTTGATGTGCCTCGAAAAAACCGACAAGCGCACGGTAACGCGTATTTGGTATTGGCCTTATTTGTCAAATAGGCAAATAAGGCCAACACTTTGTCAAATAGACTGTCCACACATTGTAATTGTTTGCCAAATATGCCAAATACACAAATACAAATAGGCATGTGAAGTGCCGGCATAAGATCACAAAAATCGCACAGTAATAACATTCAACAATTTCACACAAGAAATAACGAGCAATCACACAACTAAATCGCAACTGGACAGTTCAGAATTTCGATAAAAATAATGCTAAATAAAAAGTAATGACATTATTTACATAACTTCAGATTTTATATTACGCAAAGTGTTTAGTTGTAGAGTTGTCTATTATTATACAGGCTGTTTCAATATTTAAATAGAAGATTTGGTGACGAAACATCGCTAAAGCGTCTTCTTTAAATTGTACCTCATTCAAACTTTCCCTCCACGTCTAAAAAATATTTAAAAAAAAAGAGTTAATTATTTTCTTTCTTAATAAGAAATATAAAAAAATTTATTTAGTAAAAAAAAAAAACAAAACAACACTGATGTTGTTTTGGGTCAAACCAGTCACCTATGTACTTGCAAGCACTAAGCCGCTCGGCCACATAACGCGCTAGGTTAAGGGTATGTTATTTTCATATATTTAATAACTTCTATATTGCTAGTGGCCGTAAGTGGAAGTGTGACACCAAATGACTATCTCCATCTATTTCTTTTTACTTGACCCGTTGTGCGCAAGTGTCGCGTCTATAGCGGGGCAATTAGTAAGTGGAATAGAGCAAGCTACCTCCCTTTCGCAGCTTAGTTCCATGTGCAAACTGACGCGCATCCATTCACGGACATGC
Source organism: Xanthostigma xanthostigma (assembly GCA_963575645.1). Lineage (NCBI taxonomy): Eukaryota > Metazoa > Arthropoda > Insecta > Raphidioptera > Raphidiidae > Xanthostigma > Xanthostigma xanthostigma. The sequence continues at coordinate 46,950,269 of OY754466.1, read as the reverse complement.
GCACGAGACTCAGAGTATAATACTTGAGACAGACATATAAATGTCTGCACCGTAGTGTTTAAGTCTTTCTCCCGATCTTTGCTAGCAATATAGTGGATATTAAACATATGGTTATTCTGAGTAGTGAGTATTATTAATTGAATTTTTTTTTAATATTTGACGTCACATATGTACGGATTGTACATCGTATTGTGTTAAATATATCTATCTATACTCAATAATAGATAATAAATTATAACCTCACGTGACGATTTCTTTGCTCATTTTTTTTCTCCAGTTAACTGCCCATTTGTGGGTTGTGTTTGCCATCTGGGTTAAGAAGCATAGCTTCAAATATATTATTTTAAGTCGTGCGACGCGAAAACGTTTCTAGGCATCACAATAAGCATTGTAGGGACGATCCCAATAAAAGTCAAGGTCAAATTGTCAAAGGCTTGACGAAATAGAAAGTGTATAGTTTAAATAAAAGTCTTCTGCTGAGCCTAGACTGTTGAATAGTGGAATTTATCACCTAGATTATCAGATCGCATGACAAATAAAAGTGATTAAGTTGGCAGTCTCACGCGTATATTTGAATGTCACGTTTACCAACCAAACTAATGCAAATTGTGTGTTAGTGCCGTAAGCGGCCCAATTCGAAATGACCTAAGAGAACAGGTGCTGAGTCCTACCCATATTTATTACCCAAATAAATAAATATACGAGAACAAGCCAGCTCGAAGAATTATTATCAATTTAAACGTTTTTCATACATCACGTTCTAAAATTGTGTACTATTGTGCCAATAATACAAGGCGTCCTAAATCAAATCATAATAAAACTGTTAAGAGACGTTTATCTAGCCAAATTTGATGTAATAATACTAATAATAATAATAATGCGTTTAACGTCCGTTTCTCGACTTTATGTCATAACAGACGCCATTCGCACCGTTACTATTTTTTTACCACGCTTCCCGTTATTTTCTACAATTTTTAATAATGGGCGAATAAAGGACTTTTTAAGAAATTAGGATAAGGTAGGCAAATTTTGAGCATAGGCGTTTGACAGGTAATCGGCCATGGCCTTGAATAAGAACCATCTCGATATTTATCTGGAATTATTGAGGGAAACCATAGAAAACCTCAACAAGATGGCCGGTATAGGAATTACCGTTTCTCGGCGAGAGGCAGTAGGAAAAAGTTCTAGTCACATCTGCCCCTGCCGGGATTCGTACCCGGTACCTCCCGAATGCGAGTCTAGTGCTCTCACCGCTACGCCACTCCGCTCGGCTTTGATGTATATAACTAATATTTGTCAGATGTCGTTTTTTTTCTAAAGGCAAATCGAAAGATTTGTTTCGTTTACGTCTAAAATATGTTTTGAAATACGGAATAAAATTGATAAAAAAAGATATGTTTGAAAAAGTTAAAAACGTTACAGCAAAGTTAATCCAGTGAAAACAAACATCTAGTATAGTAAATGTATTTTTTATAAAATGTATACCACAAAACAATATTTGTCGCGCATTTTTAATGAAAAATATTACAAATTAAAAAAAAAATAATGTAAAACAAATGCATTTTTAAGCGTTATCAATATATTATATTCGATGCACTCGCCTAGATATGGGTATAAAAATTTATTAGTTTTTAATTTAAAAAAATACATTACTTTTAATGAAACCAGACATTTTATTTTTATCTTTGTTAACAAAGTTAGCATCATTTTCAAGACTTTTCGTTTCATATAACGGCAAAAAACATTAATATAAAATTATGACTTTATTTTATGATATTAAAATAAATGCGAAAGTTTTCAGCAATTTATAATAATATAAAAATTTCAGCCAATTAGGCGACGGGACCATTCCAACTTCAAAAATGTTGACATTTGATTATAAAAAAGAAAATAAAATTTCTGATATCGCGTGAAGTGACGTGGGTAATAGCTAGTATTCAATATGATATTTGCTATTCGTTGCCATCATTACCTACATAATATGTTCCACGTCATGTAAAAATTAATCAAAGCATGCCGAACTAGTTTATTTCTGACATCCATAAAACAAAAGAGCAGCTGATTTTTTTATTTTCAAAATATTTCCAAAACTATAAAGTTTAGAAAAAAAATTTTTAACGAGACTTTCTTGAAAAAATAAATAGAATAATAAGCCGTTATGAAAAGTATACCATTATTATATAAAAAACACCGTTATAGCATATATCTCTTCTGCGCATGCGCCCATTTTTCCCAAAAACAATAGGGTTTTTCATATTTGCATACCAAACATCCTCCCAAAATTTGGTTTCAATCCGCTTATCCGTTTGACCTGTATCGTCTTCATAGACTAACAGACGCACAAAGTTTTTCCAAAAACGGAAAGATATCATAAAATTTTTGAAAAGTGTTTTTTAACCTAAACTATTCCCCACTTGTGGGTTGGATTGGTAAAAATACCTATTACAAAAACATTGTTTTTTACTCGGCCGTACTTCAATTTATACCCGAAATGGACACTACTATTAAAAATGTTTAGTTGTAGTATTAAAATGACTAAAATATGATGTCTAATGTAAAAACTTAAGCTGTTTAACAGAATTCACAATGCCCATTCAACAGAAGACGATCTTTGCTCTAATACAGTGTTAATTAAAAATACAAGACTATCATTTTTAACCATTAACTGGTAACGTTCAATTTCGTAAGCCTTAATCTCTTCTACGTGTATTCGCTTACGCAATTTGCTTAGGGCAAAAACACGCGAAGCGTTTTCCGTCGAATTGATAAGTTTTTAAGAGTGCATTTTAAACAAACAACTTTTAGTTTTGAAGCATTTTCGCAAATCGGTGTTTTGGAGAGCTCACATTTCTTTCAACACCGATTGAGCCTATTTTAAATAGGTAGGATTTTGTGTAATAACAGTTTACATGTGTTATAAATTTTCTTAAAGCGATAAAGTGTTCCGAGAGATAAATATTAAATAGAAATAGACCACGATAATGTGAAACATCACCCAATTGGCTGGATTTTTTTTTGTTAATGTAGTGCCTATTAGTGATGTGTCGCTCCTATAATGAACGACTCCTTTCTGGGAGCGGAGCGAGTCGCTCTTTTTTGGTGAATGACTCACTCCGAGCGCCATTGCTCTGTGCTGAGCTGTTCTGTACTGTTGCATTCGCACATTTACAGAGCGCACACAGCACAGACCACAGAGGCACTTGTGAATTTTGCACGTACGGAGTTATCTTTGCTGAGTCATTTAATGTTGAATGACACACTGTAAGTGTAATAGTAGGTACTAAGCTTAACAGTGACTTAAACGATTCACATTGACGTCGTTGACAAAGATATAATATTGTAACAAGTTATTAGAAGATTAAAGAATGAAACCTGGTGGCATAGGATCAATGAATTTTGCAAATATTGATGGTTTCTTTTTATTGCATTATATACTGATCAGTATTTGCAAAGTTCATTGATCCTATGCCACCAGGTTTCATCCTTTAATCTTCTAATATTTAAACAGGATCATCATCACTCTAAACTATTAGAGTTATTTTTCACAATAATAGTATATTGTGCGAATAGTGAGAGAAGGAGAAGATTCCATGAGGGTGAAATTTGCCGCACAAGCGTAGCGAGTGCGGTAACACGCGAGTGGAATATTCTCCTTCGATCAATGATCGCACATAATACTTTATTCAACTAGCACGAGTAATCGGGGCCCTGATAAAAGAGGGAAAAATAATAAATCACTTCATTGATTGACGTACCAACCGCCCTCGATGCACACAAGATGGCTCTGACTTTCGCTGAATTGCGATGCTGTTTTCATATATACAAATCGCTACCGCGTTCCTATTGGTCCAGAAACTATGCAGTAATAATTCATTACTGTACAGTTTCGGCTCGCTACCGCGTTTCTATTGGTCCAGAAACTATGCAGTAATACATTATCTTATCGTACAGTTTCGGCTCATTATTAGCACTCTACGCGTCAACATGAAGTAATTTATTATTTCTCCCGAATTTAGCAGGGCCCCTAAATTATATACTACTCATGCGTGTTGAATAAACATTAATTATTATTGTTAAGCTTTTATTATACTTTATAGTTTACTTGAAATGCGAATAATAATCCTAATAAAGAGTCATGTGGACACATCACTAGTGCCTATAGTGCTTCCATGCGTTGGATATTCCGATAAAAAATCTAGAAAGTGAATTAACTACAAATGGGGGAAAATGAAAATATTGCTTTTTAGGTTAGGACGGCAGAATGTAAGAGTCAAAGGAGATCCTAATAATATTATCTACTGCAGCAAAGAATACTCGATGTCAGCATCAGCATAATGTTCCCATTTCTCGGTATCAGGTTATCATATTACAGCGTAAGCACAAGAATTATTCTTGTGCCGTAAGTACAGTTATGTTTTTTTAAGAGTAAATACAATTCGAAACAGTCACAACAATTTCTGATTACGAACATATAAGAACCGTGATAATATGACGCGAACTTGAATAAGTCCAAACTCAGAATTAATAAGTTATTTTGAACTCACTTATTATTTACTAGCCGTTACCCGCGGCTTCGCTCGCGATTGAGACGAAACACGGATGCATTCCTATCTATACTAATATATAAAGCTAAAGAGTTTGTTTGAACGCGCTAATCTCAGGAACTACTGATTCGAATTGAAAAAAAAATATTGTTGGATAGCCCATTTATCGAGGAAGGCTATAGGCTATATAATATCACGTTACGGCCATTAGGAGCGGAGCATTAATGAAAAATGTTGGAAAATGTATCTCAAAAATAAGCTTCTATTCAGGTGAAATGCACTAACTAAATATACCTACTCATATTAGCGGCGTGACTACACAACGTCGTATGGCTCAATCGGTAGAGCGTGCGACTGTCAATGTCAGAATCGTGGGTTCGAGCCCCACGTTGGGCGAAAATATTTTTATTTTATTTTCTACATTGCTTTCTCCTAAGGCTTACATTTAAATTTATTTTAATTTTATTTAATTAATTAAAAAAAATTATTAGTTTAAAAAAGTATAAATACTGCTTTTTATCGACAAAAGCTTTTGAACGGTAACTCCGATCATCATGAGGACACAACATTCATCTCGGTAAACTAAGATGAATGTGTGTACTCATGTTCCTCCCTTCCCCATTCGTTCTTTTACACCCGGGTGAAACCGGACGGGACCGCTAGTTATTTGATATAGTTACTCCTTTCTCGACGTAGACCCCCCTAATAAATTTCGAAATTGATGATATTCACGTGATCAACGTCTTGACAAATCTTGAAAATGATACCCATGTTGATTTTTAGACTATTTATCTTTGTTCACACTCTGATGGGGTTGTTTTTAAAAAAAGAACATAACATATGTTTATTTGTCGACAGGATAAGAGATAATATCTATCTTATGTGATTTTTCCTTGCAAATATTGAAGTCCCGTTACATCCTTTTAGAGGTTGAATTTTCAAAAATCCGTTCTTAACGGATGCCTGCATCATAATAGCTATCTGTGTACCAAATTTCAGCCCAATCCGTCCAGTGGTTTGAGCTGTGCGTTGATAGATCAGTCAGTCACGATTTCTTTTTATATATTTTGTTGGCAGCAGTGGGGCCGGTGTTTTTACACGCTTTATATTAGTTTCACTTGTAAGTTTGTATGTATGTTTGTTTGTAACATCGTTTGGACTACAGCAAGTGGTTTATTATTGTTAGTATGTTATGCCACTACTGTAAGAGCAATCGTTGACCGAGCGGCCTAAGGCGCTACTCTTCGCCGAAATAAAAAATTTGTTTTTTTCGGCAAATTTTTGACAATAAATCCAATTAAAAAGTGGAAAATAAATATAGTTTAAAAAAAAACTATAAAACACGCTTTATATCAAACTAAAAAAAGAAAAATAAATATAGTTTAAAAAAAACTAAAAAACACGCTTTATATCGAAAGTAATAAATATTTTTTTTTAAATAAACTTAAAACAATAATGAATAAAAAATACTAGTATTATTGTGAAAAAAGCGTGGGGCGCTTTGTTCCACATTTTCGTACATCGAGCGCCCCACGCTTTTTTCACAATAATACTAGTATTTTTTATTCATTATTGGTTTAAGCTTATTTTAAAAAAAATATTTTTTACTTTTTAGTTCGATATAAAGCGTGTTTTTTAGTTACTATAGGTATTTATTTCTTATTGAAAACTTTAATAAAGTGTTACACTAAAAATCAATTTAGATAAATCTCTAAACAAAAGTCTTAACCAAGAAAAATACTAGTTTCTTCGTAACGATCTGGCATTAAAGATAATTTAAGCTGTTAATTTAATATTAATTTATTATCGTCGCTTGTTGTTATGCCGTATGATTTATCACAGTCATTGTTAAGTACAATCATTGAGTGTAATTAATCTGTTTAAAGAGTTATGTATCAAGAGAAGGCGGCCAACCATATTATTACAGAAGTGTACAATAATATGATAATTATAAATACTACTTCAAATGCATTTACACACCCATGGTGTCGTCATTTCACAGTACAATTCCGATTATCCACTTCTCGGTTATCCAACTATTCGGTTTAAGGCCAATTTACACGCATCGTTGCCGTGTCCGCTCAGTGTCTGTTCAGTGCCGTAAACGTGTATCATCAGTGAAAAATAATATCGGCGCTTTGAGGTTAAATTAACACGTTCACAGTGACGTATTTTGCCGTACGTTGTCGTACAGTGATCGTTTATATCGTTGCCGTGTCCGTTTCATTATCGTGTCTGTTCAGTGTCGTAAACGTGTATCGTCAGTGAAAAACAATATCGGCGCCAGTGACGTATTTTGCCGTGCCTTGTCATACCGTGATCATTTATATCGTTGCCGTGTCAGTTCAGTGCCGTAAACGTATATCGTCAGTGAAAAATATTATAGGCGCCTTCAGTTAAAATGTATACGTTCACACAAGTCCAGCACTGTGACGTATTTTGCCGTGCCGTGATCAGTTATATCGTTGCCGTGCCGTGTCTTTTCAGTGCCGTAAACGTATATCGTCAGTGAAAAACAGTACTTATAGGCGCCTTCAGTTAAAATGAACACATTCACATAAGTTCAGAACAGTGACGTATTTTGCCTACAATTTTCACTGACATATTATAGTAAGAAAACGTGAAATAAAATGGGTAACGAAACTATTTAATACTTTGTACAGATTATTTGTGTATAAGTGTCACTGATATAGGACGTAAGCTACTGATACGGAACCGATGTGTGTAAATTGACATAATCGGGCATTATATTTATATTGGAATACACTGTATGAATGAACACGCGTTAAAACAACGCTTGTCTAAGCCTAGCCTTATGAAATAATTCTTTGGAATCAGTATGCTAACTTGATAATCACGTATTCGTTCCATATTCTCGAAAGTCTAAACAATTATGTAAACAAAAATTAGGGCTCTCGTGTTATTTTAATTAAACGAATAATTATTATTAACGCCGCAATGTCATTTAACTTCGTTAATACTTTAATTTTTCACACATGTAGAAAGCATGCAGAGAGCGTTTGGATTTTAAATTTATTTTCATTTATTTGAACTGATTTCGCTTATTTATTGGCACTCTCCCCCAAATCTCTACAAATGTTTGACTTCGGCATTAGACTGTTCCTGTATACATAAAAACTGTAATGATATGATCACAATCTAAAGCTACTTTCTGACAATGCTTCCTGCAACCCAGCATCAGTGTAAAGGCCGATGCACACGAGACTAGAAACGCTGCTAGGAGTTTTGCTAGCCGGTAGTCTGGGTATGAAGCTAGAAATGACGTCACTGCGGGCTAGCCTGCTACACAATATAGGTTTTAAAATTAGAACAGGGGCTATTTTCCCTGCTAGATTTGCTGCTAGGTATGAGCAATAACCAATCAGGAAGCAGTATCTTGTTACGTGGGCACTTAAACAAACGCCCACAAACCAACATGGCGCTCTTTCTGCTCAGAGTCAGACAACAGACACGTTTTGCTCTGTGTTTATATTCGAACTGTCACTGCGCGCGCACCAGATCTATCCACAAAACAAACTTGAAAAATAGTCTCGTGTGAATAAAAAAAACAGCGTTAGAAAACTAGTAAGCAAATCCAGCAAGGCTAGCAGCGTTTCTAGCCTCGTGTGCAGCGGCCTTAACTTCAGAAATTTTGACGTATTTTTAATTTAATTTTTAATAGCACAATATGTAAATTAATATACCCACGTGTCATTTCAGCTTGTTTTAACACAGAAAACCGGAGCTGCATTCTTAATAACTAACGTAATTGATTCATCGTATAAATTAATATTTATTTATTGATGTTACGTTATTATTATATGATTCACCTGCTTCACACGACGATAGAATAAATTAATCGACGATTATAATTTGAAAATGAAAATGAGGGCAAGAAAATACATAAACACTGTTTTAACGAACACTTTTGTTATCGGAAATTTTCTTTTCAGTGGCATGAAAATATTAAATGCTTTGTTATCGAAAATCATCTTTTTTTTATAAATATTCTCATCGATGCAAGAGAATGTTTAAACATTATCTTGAAATTAATAAATGAAATCGTTTATAATAAAAGAACAGTTTTAATAAAAACACCTCTTTTGGCCATTGAAAGGTGTAAATATGTTTTATCTCAACTATTAAATTAACAAATAATAAAAACGCAAGAAATATTTGTTTTTTTTTCTCTTTTCCATTCAATCCTCCCACAAAAAAAAGGAATATGAAAGTTATTTTGCTCAGAGCTTTAAACAATCCACTTTGTGAGTATACGCATTTCATTTAATTTAATTATATTTCGGGAATATCTAAATCCCATCAAAAACATAAATGTGAAAAAGAGAGCCAAGTTCAATTATCAATAGAAAAAGAATTGAGATTTAAAAAGGTGCCAAGTTTTCGTGTCTTATGATTTATACACTTTGATGTATATACAGGGTGAGTCAGACCGACCGTATCAGTCGTTTTTTTCGAAAACTGTTAGTCGTAGAGAGTTGTGTCAAAAATCTGTATTATAAAAGCCCTAATGAAGAATCGAATTGTGATATTTTTTCCTCCCGGAAAGGTCGGCTTCCCTGTTAGTTTGCTCCGGAATGTTCAGAACTCCGGAATGTTAAATGGCACGATAGGTCGAAAGTAGTATTGTTGAAAAGATCTTTAAAAAATAAGCAAGTTTTGTAGGACATTTTTTTTTGTTACTGCTACCCCTGTTAAGTAATATTCGTTTGAAATTATTAAATTAACATGTCAGAATAACAAACTTAATTTTAAAAGTCGGCATTTAAAATCTAGTTACCTAATTAAACAATGTCACAAATGTTCAAACTGACTTCAATTTAATTTTAAACACTGCGGAGCTCTTCTAGATATGTTATGAGTACCTGGAAGTATTTTCCGACAAAAAAAAACAATTGCAATTATTGAAAACTAATTGTGGCATAGTTTAATTAGGTAACTAGATTTTAAATGTCGACTTTTAAAATTAAGAATGTTATTCTGACATGTTAATTTAATAATTTCAAACGAATATTACTTGACAGGGGTGGCAGTAACAAAAAAAAAATGTTCTACAAAACTTGATTATTTTTTAAAGATCTTTTCAACAATACCACTTTAGACCTATTGTGCCATTTAAAATTCCGGAGCTCTGAACATTCCGGAGCAAACTAACAGGGAAGCCGACCTTTCCGGGAGGAAAAAATATCACCATTCGATTCTTCATTAGGGCTTTTATAATACAGATTTTTGACACAACTCTCTACGACTAACAGTTTTCGAAAAAAACGACTGAGGGTGGTGGTGGTCTGACTCACCTGTATATATGTAAAAACTTGGCACCTTTTTATAGCTCAATTCGTTTTGTATTGAATATTGAACTTGGCTCCCTTTTTCACATTTATGTTTTTGATGGGATATCATTGCTTTTTGTAAAACAATTACTATTATTTATAATTCAGAAGTGATATGTAAAATTAATCTTTTTTCCTGTACCTATATAGTATCTGTTTCAAAAGGCGCTAGATGTTAACAAAAATCGATTGCTTAGAAAATATTTCTAATCTTAAAAATTCAATGTTTTCTGATTTTTTCGTTTATACACACACAATTACCTAGCTGGATGCCAAATTTCAAATTTCTAGGTCATCTGGAAGTGGGTTAGGTTTTTGACCTATATGGCAGTGAGTCAGTCAGTAATAAAAATGCCGATTTTCAGACATTAAATATCTCAATAACCGTTTGAGCTGCATTTATGAAATTTGGGGTTTTAGTTAATTTAAGAGGTTTTAATAAATACACCAAATTTCATGTGTTTATGTTAAAAAGATTTTGAGTTATTAAGGGGTCAAAAGTGGCTTCAAATGGTTCGTGTAATTACACACGGCTGCTGCTTCCTTTTTGTTTGTTGAACTTGGTTTGACACGCTACCGCGTGTAGAAATCCGTTATTTTGTACGCGACAAAAAACAAAAAGCTATTAAGCACTTTGTTTTCCGCAAACAAGATACGAGGAAATTATTCAAAATAACTGGAAATGTAATTATTTATCAATTATATAATCGAACGTATAATTCAAAATTACTCAAAATTTAAATGAAAATCGAATAAACGAAAATTTTGCATATTAAATGAAAATTACAGTCCTTTAAAGGAGGATTTGTGACTAGCACTGAATGAAATTAAACTTTCTGTGTGAAAGAAGACCCCAGGGTTTTAACTAAAATTATATTAAAACAAAACTATATACCTATATAGTACAGGTGCTTCCGACATACGTTTTTTGCCTATAAAATACAAATCATATTTAAATATTATTATCATATCGCACAACTTAGTCCAAAGAGGTGAATTATACAGTGTGTCCCCGGATTGAGTTCACAATAGGAGAGATTGACCAAAAATTTTCGAATTGGAATTTCGTATTTTGGGATTCCGCCCTGCTTGGTCTGAAACTTATTTTTAATTTACTTTCGATTTTTTTTAAATCAAGCAGGCCTTTACAGTTGAGCACAACCTGTTTTAGTTTCAGGTAAAGTACCTTTTCCGTTCATAGTACGCAAAAGTGTAACTAAGAAAAGTTGTTCACAATGAAAAATTATGGCGTTATGCAAATTTTCAGAATGATCGGCCTACTTTGATAATAGAAGTAGAAAATAGGAGAAAAATATTTATTATTAACGATTACATGATACATCTTAGATAAGAAAACAGGGTGATTATAAATGTTCAAATTAAAATTCACATTTTTACAGTTTATCAAAAAAATAAATTAAACTCCAATTACTCTATTTGGCTTCCTCCACGCGATTGTGTTTCAAGCAAAACAAAACAAAAGTGGATTTTATCAAAGTAGGCCAATCATTCTGAAAATTTGCATAACGCCATAATTTTTCATTGTGAACAACTTTTCTTAGTGACACTTTTGCGTACTATGAACGGAAAAGGTACTTTACCTGAAACGAAAACAGGTTTTGCTCAACTGTAAAGGGTTACTTGATTTTAAAAAAATCGAAAGTAAACTAAAAATAAGTTTCAGACCAAGCAGGGCGGAATCCCAAAATATGAAATTCCAATTCGAAAATTGTTGGTCAATTTCACCTATTGTGAACTCAATCCGGGGACACACTGTATAACCGAACAAGCTTTTGCCCGAAGCTTTGCCCACGCTGATGTCGGCTTTGACGGGAGCCCACGTTAACTAAAGCCGGACTCACACCAATTAAGCTAAACCACTTTCAACAAATTCGTTTTTGCAAAAACATTTTGGTATAATTCTGGTTACAAAAATTTGGACGATGCTATAGTGATTTCAAATAGAGTTTTCCGTAGAGTGTGAGAATAGAACTGTTAGGACTGAAAAATGTTAATATTTCAAGTCATTACTACTTTAAAAACACGTTTTCAAAATATCAAACAAAAAGTAATGGTTTAGACTTTAGAAGATACATGAAAAAAAAATTGGTTGTCTGTAAAGTCGGTTTACGGACGATAGTTTTACGTGATAACGTCATAAAGAAACATTGAACCATACTCGTAAAGTGTTGAAAAATTACTTTTTTATTTTTCACATTATACGTATACGTTTCCAAACTTTTATTTTTACATATTTAAATAGTAAAATTAGAGTTCTAACCAACTGTAGAAACGGTTTTTAAATATAATGAACCGTTTTCAAAATACACGCAGTTTTAATAAACGGACGGTCGGGTGGTGTGGATTTTTCACTCCCTGTAAGTATATATACGAGCGAACTGTGGCAGTCTATTGGAAGTTTGTGTCTTGTGATCTTTAATAAATAAATTTTTGTAGCTGTCAAACTTGGGCCGATCGTGCTTCTCTATCGCTTATACTGCGCTCTCGCTTGCACGCACAGGGTCAGGTGTTTCATCAATTTATAAGACGTTATCACGTCAAAAAGTAAAAACGGGTCTACCACAGGGATAGTTTTCCGTTCAAAAGGGGATGTCGAGTCAAAGATATAGCACGTGTAAAGGCCGCTTTACACTAGGCTAGAAACAATGTTTGGACTTTTGCTGGTCGGTAGACTGGGTACGAAGCTAGAAATGATGTCACTGCGAGCTCATCTGCTAGCTCACAAGATAGGTTTTAAAATTAGAACAGGAGCTATTTTCCTTGCTAGGTCCGCTGTTAAGTATGAGCAAGAACCAATCACGAAGCAGTATCTTGTCACGTGGGCGACTTGAACAAACGCCCAAAAAAACGAACACTATGCTATAGTGTGTGTTTTGTTCAGAGACAATAAACATGCACTTTTGTTACCGTTCTATCATTGCGTGCGCACCGAATCTACCTGCAGAGCAAGCTTGTAAAGACGTCTCGTGTGAAGCGAGCACATAATAGCAATTAAGAAAATAGTACTGAAATCTAGCGGCAAATCCATCCTCGTGTGCAGCGGACTTAATAGTAAAAAAAATAAAGTTGTGGGTAAAACTTTTTTTTTTACATGCATGATATTTTTGTTAGTTTTAGAAATCAAGGCACGCTGCGGTGAACTATGAAATCTCAATTATTTATAGAATGTTTGGCATGTCAAGGCCACTTGTAGAGTTTTGATGATAAATAGATAATAAATTAATAACAATGATAAGCTACCAACGCAACTACCCTCTGAACAAGTAAAAAACCGGCAGGGTGTGTATTTTTCTAGACTTAACACCGTGTACACAGTAAGTATGTAGATTGTAATCAGCTCAATATAATTAGTTTTTAATTTGAGTTTGAACACGGTATCAGTGTAGGCTCAACATATGCATACAACGAACGTATAAAAAGTCTTATTACACTTTCCTCGTCAGGGCTGGAATCGTGTCATCATCACTACATAAATAAAAGTCTTCACGTGCGTTTGTCTGTATGTCCGCAAAAAACACGAGAACTACTGAACGGATTTGAATGCGGTTTTCATCGCTCGATAGCTTGTTTTTGGGAGAAGGTTTAAAGCTATAATAACTTTCCATTCCGGTGCAAATCGGATTGAATTCGCTATACTGACATTTGAATGTGGTTTTTATCATTCAGCAGGTTATCTATTGAGGAAGGCTTAGGGACTATAGAACGAGCGAAGCAAGTGAGTAAAATATTATGTCGATTTAAAAATCAATATGGTAGTAGTAACCTTAAGAAATGTAAACATAACAAAAAAAATCCAGCCAATTGAGCGACGGGACCATTCCAACTTCAAAAATATTAGCATTTGATATATAGTATAATAAAAAAAATAACATTTCAGATATCGCGTAAGGTGACGCGGGTAATGGATAGTATTCAATATGATATTTACTCTATTCGTTGCCATGGTGACCTAGATAATATGTTCCAACTTCCATGCCAAGTAAAAATTAATCAAAGCATGCTTAATTAGTTTATTTCTGACAGATCTACAAAAAAAGAACTCTTATTGAAGAGTTCTAATAAGACGTTAATCAAATATTTAAAACAAAAGAACAACTGATTTTTTTTATTTTCAAAATATTCCCGAAACTATTAATAAAGTTTAGAACATTTTTTTAACAAAACTTTCTTGAAAAAATAAATAGAATAATAGGACGTTAGAAAAAGTATACCAAATATTATATAAAAAGACACCGTTATAGCATATTATCTATATCTCTTCGGAGCATGCGTTGATTTTCCCCAAAAATAATAGGGCTCTTCATATTTGCATACCAAACATCCTCCCAAAAAATGGTTGCAACCCGTTCATCCGTTTGACCTGTATCGTGTTCACAGAATAACGGACTAACAGACGCACAGAGCTTTTCCAAAAATATGTTTTTGGATTCGGGGGACCTCAAAACGAAAAGATATTGTAAAATTTTTAAAAGTGATTTTTGACCTAAACTAGTACCATTCCCCACTTGTGGGTTGGAATGGTAAAATGCGAACTGGACAACTGATTGCACTTTTTATGATCAAAACTGTTTCATCCTTTGTACAAATATATGATATTTCTTGAAACAAAGCGGGAGGAGTCGGTGTTCTGGCGCGATGGTGTGCGGACGGTGGAGGTTCAGAGCTTTATAATTAATGTCCTAACACTACCTACAGTTACAACTACACTATAGTGTTTTATATCACGTCATAAACGAATCTGATTTAAATAACACAACAAATACAAGTACAAAATATGGACGAACTCATGCTACAATGTCAAGGAAAAAATTATGGTGAACTTCTCTTTAGTTAATAGATAAACAAGTTATGAGATTAAAAACAGGTCTGAACAATGTATTACCGTTTGTACATATATAAATTATGAATCAAGATAAATATGTCATTTTTTATTCTAGTTTCAAATATACAGGATGTCCCATAAGTATTGCGTAAGATTCCTTATCACGTTCGTGCCCGATCACATCAACTTAAGAGTTTGCGATGAAGAACTAAACATTTCTATACATAAAGTGTGTATTTCCGAATGGAACCAGTGTTGTACTACGCCAGTAGAACTGCGACTTGGATACGAGGGATAACAGTGGAAGTGTTTTAGTATAAAGACCGTTGCACACGAGGTTAGAAACGCTGCTAGGAGTTCTGCTAGCCGGTAGGTTGGGTACGAAGCTGGAAATTACGTCACTGCGGGCTGCCTTGCTAGCTCAGAAGATAGGTTTTAAAATTACAACAGGGGCTATTTTTCCCTGCTAGATTTGTTGCTAGGTGTGAGCAAGAACCAATCAGGAAGCAGTATCTTCACGTGGGCACTTGAACACCCGCATGGCGTCATTCTGTCAGACAACAGACACGTTTTGCGCGCGCACCAGATCTATCCACAAAACACGCTTGAAAAATAATCTCGTGTGAAGCGAGCACTTAACAGCAATCAAGAAAACCAGCTCTAGAAAACTAGTAGGCAAATCTAGCAAGAAATCTAGCAGCGTTTCTAGCCTCGTGGACGTGTGCAGTGGTCTTACCACTATAGATATTTCACTGCTCCGACTGACCAGATTTTGATAAAAACCTGATACACTATTGTTTCAGTACCCAAAAAGTATATATAGGGTATTTTAGATCTCTACACTCCTATAACGATAGGGTCTCTTTCAATAACGACACGGGTAAATGGTTTCTCTATTACAAGGTCCTAGTTTTCAGGGTCTAATAAAAGTATCAACAGGGCATTCAGTTTATTATTAAAAAATAATTAACTGAAAATATTTGTTGATGTCAGATCCAAATAATTGTGTCTGTTGGTGGCAAGGGCGTAGATATGGGGATGTAAAGGGGGTAATTAACCCCCCTCCCTCCCGGATCATAATAATAAAAAAAAACCCTTTGCACTCCGGGAGTGCCGGCAGAAGAGAAAACTTGAATATTAACGTCTTACGAATTTTCGATCAAAATGGTTCGTATCATAGATTGCATTTTTATGTACGATATTTCAACGCTAATGTCTAACATTGTATAAATAAAAGTTTTCACCTTACGCATTTTCGATCAGGACACGTGACTCTGATGCGAGTTTAACATTTTTTACCCATTACAAAAAAAGTGTACAACGCCGCTAAAGAAGTTTTCACTTCAATAAAACTGAAAATAATTCGAATACCTGGCTAAAAAAAAAAAGATTTAGAAATACTTTTTGAAAACGAATTTGTAAAATTAGTTTGGGAATTAATATTTTGCTTGACACCTTCCTTAGTGGGTGTTCTTGAGTGATATTAATAAAGCTGAAAAATATTGATATTTTTTTGCTTTACCCCATCCCAGAAAAAAAATATCTACGCCCTTAGTTGGTGGCTTTATAAAATAAGACCAAAAGTATTAAATGTTTTGTATGATACTTTTTAAAAACTCGGTGTAATATGAAATTCATAATTGCTTTTCTGTTTAATTCAATCAGCATTATTATCGTTTGTATTTATTAAGATGATCACAATGCGACATACGTAGGAAGAAAACAGACTACTCAGTACAGAATGTATATCTTTTTTTTTAATCGAATTTTTTCCCTATTATTATGTTGTTTTTCAATATTCACATTATTTTGTTATTTAATAAAATTTTTATAACTAATAAAAACGTCAAAGAAAAATTAGGCTTCGATTTCCATATAATAGAAGTTCATAAATCTTTTAAAAAATAATGGAAATAAGTGATATTTATATGAATAAATTATAAACCACAGCAATATCAGAATCAACAAAAGGTGGCATGTTTTGAACTAAACTACTAGGTGGTATTATACCATATACTAAGTACATCATAGGTGGTTTGTTAGCAAGTCATCCTTCTAGAACTTTTCTGACTATCCAAACTTATATTTTGTCAACAATACCTGTAGAGCTCTTATAGAACGTATGTCTATTCCACTAGGCAAAAATCAGGCAATCACCTATCTTTAATTACAAAAAAATAATAATATTTATTTTAAATTTTTAAATGTTGGAGACACGCTTTCCCACCATAAACACCGTCACTTCCACCAGCCGTTTTTCTATTTCTATTTTGTAACTTGTTACATAAATATTATTCTAGTCGAAATTTCGGAACATTGTGTTGTCATCAAAACTACATACACCTGCAAAATTTCACGTCAATTGAGCATTTACAAGAGAGTGAAAATCGAGTTACAAGATTTTTTACATACATACAACATACAAGCGAAGGTAATAAAATAATAGTCCCTGTTATGGACTAAGACCTAGCTACGACGAAAATGGGTGACTCGGTTCAGAGCTGAAAATTTGCAGAATAATAGGAGATAGTACAAGTAAGTAGGGAAAATATTGCCAGAAGGCTAGGCGGAAGATAAAGAACCGCTAGAAGGCGCTAATGTTGCGAAAAATCAGTGTACTTCTGGCAATTTCTATACTTATTCTATAATTCAAAACTAGACTATATATATTATATATATTATACATTATATAGTTATAAGGGCATACTGAAAATTCAAACATGATATAATAATTACATTCGACAAATATTCAAAATTATTAATGACATTTTGATAGAAATAAAATTAAATAAATTAATAAAATTACGTTGTTATAACAATGTAATTTTATTAATGAAAATATATGACGATTAATTTTATTTCTATCAAAATGACATTAATAATTTTGAATATTTGTCGAATGTAATTATTATATCATGTTTGAATTTTCAGTATGTCCTTATAACTATATAATGTATAATATATAATCTAGTTTTGAATTACAGAATAAGTATAGAAATTGCCAGAAGTGCACTAATTTTTCGCAACATTAGCGCCTTCTGGCGGCTCTTTATCTTCCGCCTAGCCTTCTGGCAATTTTTTCCCTACTTACTTGTACTATCTCCTATTATTCTGCAAATTTTCAGCTCTGCACCGAGTCACCCATTTTCTCCGTAGCCAGCTCTCCGTCTATTAGTTATTCATGACTCAATTGAAACTCACCGTAAAGCATGTGACTATCTGCATTATATTGTAAAGGGTTAATAATGATCGTTGTTACGAATTATTATTTTTTATGTGAAATCAATATGTGCTACAATGCACACAATTTTAAAATCTGAAAATAAAAATGTTATAAAAACTATATGTTAAAATATAAATTTAACAAATAAACTTTAGAGTGCTACGAATAATACATTTCTATGTTTGCTTATTTAAGGGGTCAATGCATTCAAAATGAACATTTTTAAGGTATTTATTAGGGCGTATGAAGTTAACAATTAAATAAAATATAAATCGCATGTCATTAACTGATCATTTATATTTAAAATATAGCTAAAAAATTTTTATATATGAAATGGGATTTTAGAAGATTCTGTTGAAAAAATGGCGCGTCTTACTCCCGACTATTCAAAATATTTAAGGGATCTGAAAAATGTCAAAAAGATTATTGTAAAGTAAAGTTACCTTCATCGCGTATGGTGCCATTTTTTTATTTTATTTATACGGCAATTTTCGGGCACAATTTTGGTATTTGTTTATAAAAAAATTCTAAAACAAAAATTTAATAATTTAACCTTTACAATCTTTTTGAATTTTTCTGATTCAACAATATTTCGAGCAGTTATCATGCTGACAATAAGGCACCATTTTTTTCGACAAAACCTAAAAACCTAATTATGAATATTATATCTTTAAAAAAAAACTTTTTTTTAACTGTTTATCAAACATAACTGATCAATTAATTACATGCGATTTGTACACATTTGTAAAAAATGTTCGTTTTAAATGCGTTCAGGCAGATGTGACTCCTTAAATTCAAAGAAAACAATACACCGTTAGCAAGTTAATAAATTCAGAGACCTAAAAGTTCTCGATGATGTATTTCTTAAGTCACTTGACAATTGCCAGTTCGTTTGCTGGTCAATATTGCAGAAATAGCCCCAAATAATATATTTTTTTTATTAATATACTCATGTAAAATATTTTCACAATCTTATCTACAAGAATCATTCTGAGAATAAAATATTTAAAGACCAAAAGCAAAACTATGGAAGTACTTTTTTCAAAATATAAAATCGTAATGCCTTATTTAATTTTATACAGCAACCCGACATTATTTTTGTACTATTTTAGTGCAGACAGTAAATCGAATTGATTTTCTCGATTTAAAAAAAATATGATTATATCTAGAAGGTACTACGTAAAGTTTTTAAATGTCAAAAAACTGTCACAGGAAGATGGCGAATTTCGAGTCTTAAACGTTATCTTGAAACAGTTGAAAATCGATCAAACATAACTTCATTTGTTTTTTGTACTCAAGCCAATTTTTAGTAGTAATCTATTCCGCTAAATTTCGAAATCGGTTTGTAAAATAGTTTTATATTTTTATATTAATTTTCTCAATACACTTTGTTTGTATAGTTATTACTTTAGGAGAAACGGTCTACAAGGCAAAATGAAACAATATTTATTTACTAAATGCTGCCATGGTCAATGTTTCAATGTGTCGAAACGTTGGTCATCTGCAGAGATTAATAAATAATAATAATAATAATGCGTTTAACGTCCGATTCTCGACTGTCATAACAGATGCCATTCGCACCATTACTATTTTCCATCTATCACACTTCCTGTTATTTTCCACATTTTTTCAACTTCGACTGCGAATGAAAGAATTTTAGGACATTAGGATAAGGTAGGTAAATTTTGAGCATAGAAGTTTGACAGGTAATCGGCCATGGCCTTGAATAAGGAACCATCTCAATATTTAACTGGAATTATTGAGGGACACCACGGAAAACCTCAACAAGATGGCCGGTACAGGAATTACCGTTTCTCAAGTCCCATTCACATCTGCCCCCGCCGAGATTCGAACCCGGTACCTTCCGAATGCGAGTCTAGTGCTCTCACCACTACGCCAAATATTGTTATTCTTTGGTCTTGTAGTATCTCCTTTCTCCTAGAGTAGTTCAATTTTTGTTCACAATTTTTTTTAATTGTAGTGGGGATACAATAGGCACCGCCCATTAAACAATTGACGCAGCTATGTTCTTGCAGGAAACGCGATACAAGATTATTCTGATGTGATGATATTCTAAAATTTTTGGAGCAATCACACGGTAAAAACTACGTACAATAAATAGCTTGTGTTATCTAAAGTGTATGTTATCAGTTCATGTGTAATCAAATAAGATTACAAGTAAATTATTTAAGCTTTCTAATTTATATAAACAAACGATAATGAAAAACAATGACATAATAATAACAGAAATATATTGTTATAAATATATGCATTCAACACACGACAAAAAAACGTTTAAAAAAAATTTACTAAAAAGATTTAATTACTAAAACGTTTTATATATTTTTATTAAATTGGCATCGACATCAAAATTTAGTTCATTTTCTCATTTTTATTAGATTGTAGATTATAACGACTCAACATCTGAGGTTTTTATAGGAATTGCTTTATTTACGCTATACGTCTGAGGTTGGTTCATATAATTTCAGCTCCAATATATTTGGAGAAAACAAGCTGTGGCAGACGGACAAACTGACAAACATTTTTCATTGGATGCACGGAATCCAAAAAATATCACACAAGTGTGTTCATAATAGAAAATTCATTGTAACAATGAATTAATAACAATGACGCAACATTCATTTTGAGATTCATATCGTTAATTCACTTGGCGTGCAATTTTTACATTCATGTTATAATAAAGACGTATTCTGTGACATCATAATTATTATAATGCGGTGTTTCTTTTTATTTCACGAAAGCTCTATAAAAATTTATTGTTGCCAAAAACTACATATACAAAATTTATAATTAATACTTTGATAATGACCGTTTAAAAAATTTAAAACAATTTTTTTGGAGAACACGCATAAACAAAAGATGAGACTTTAATTTAATAGTTCATAACCAGACATATTTATCTCTGCTCATAACCTAGTTATTTTCACAGTTGGCTTCTACGTTTGTTATGACAACAAAATTATTTTAGATGTTTTCATCATAAATTCTGCTGTTCTATACTTGCTTGTACTTTTAGCTGATATATGTGTTTTTGGTCACAAGGCAGAATTGCTTATGTAAGAAATATGGGCGCCGCAACAGTTTTCTAACATGAGGCAAAAATAATACACAAGCAAACCGCTAATGCCTGATTTTTGGTACGATTTTGAAAATAGATTGAACCAACCTATTTCAACGTTTGATTTTTGATAGACGTTGATGATCTCACCTGTTGAGCGTCTATAATCAACAATCTATCTATCTAGCTTGGTTTCAATAGATCTTTAGCTAGATATGTTTAGCAAGATTTTAGATATATAAAGATACCCATTGAATTCACAAACATGTTTAATGTTTAATTTTTGTAGAAATAGAAAAATAGTCGAAAACTAGGTAATGTCACCCTGTATAAAATAATAATGTCATATTCGGATTCAGCGCACTCGAAAACATATTTTTAGAGCTTTGGATTTTTTAAGATTGTGAATTCAATGGATATCCCTATATCTAAAATTTCGCTAAACATATCTGTATCTAAAAATCTATTGGTTTTTTGGCTATGCGCCCATGGACACTATTTCTTAGTAACCTTTAAACTATAAAATAAAACCATTTTCGATAAACTTAACCGTGAACTAAATCCCATAAGGGGTCCTTTATGTCGAGATAAAGCGTTTTGGCAAAAAACTATTTCATTATACAGAATAATTCTAAAAAATGGCTTAAGTGATTTAGTCTTTTAACCGTGTTCAACAGAAAAATGTCACAAGACATAGCAAAAAGATTTCTTAAAAATCTAAGTTGACAGTTTATACATTGAAACTATAGACTGCTAAACACTGATATGTTAAATTATGTAATAAATCGTATTTCTTCATAAATAACGGCTTTTCTTTTCTTCGATTTTGATTGAAAAATACACAACTGTTCGAAAAATTAAATAAACAATATAGTCTTCCTGTAACGTTGTAGCAATTAAGTTGTCAATACTTTTTGAGTGCGGTCCTGTTAAGTTCTTTAATCTTTACCAGTGCCGGATTAAGACTACTTGATGCCCTAAGCATTTCTTGCTTATGGGCCCTACCGCTAATATGTTCAGTAAAAAAAAAATCAAATTGATAGAAAAAAGTTAAAAAGGATATATTTTTAGGAAAAAAAATTGAAAATCACAAACAATGATCTCATTGAAAATTTGGCTGTCTATAAAATCGGACATCGAACATTTTTATACAATTAATAGAAAAAAAGTTTCGAAACTTTAAAATTAGAAAAATTGAACCCTTAAGAAATAATGTTTTTTTCGTTTTCGTTTTCAAAAATAACTTATTTATTTTTAACTTTATACTTCTAAAGACATACCAGTATAGATCAATTTTTTGAGAACATGACAAAAAGAAAAAAAAATTGTTGACATGGTTTAGTGAGATACTTTTCATTTTTGAGTGGTGCTTCTTGGTGCCCCTGCAGAGACGTGATGCCCTAAGCAATTGCTTAATTTGCTTATAGGTTAATCCGGCACTGAGTAATATACTCACTTTCGTTCTAATTGTGAAATTAACATGTTTACGGGCAATTTATTAGTTAGCTAATTCATGTAGATATTATAAACAAAATGATCCGTTGTTTTAGTTAATTAAACAAAAAATTAAGTACCAAATAAAAAGTCAAAGATTTTATAACACTTAGGTGTTGTGTAAGAAACACACATTGTTTCGGTTACAATACAAGATAAGAAAAAAATATTTTCCAAAGTCACTGTCGGGCCTCAAACCAGAAACTTCCACTATCGCGGATGACGTACCAGAATAATCACTCATAATAAAGCATATAATTTTGCAACTGTATTTCACATATTCTGAGAGCTCGCTTTTACATTAGGCATTGTAAAATAAAAATAATAATAATAATGTAGCTTTATTCTGGAATACTGTAAATACAATGTAGAATGCGTCATATTAAAGTTACAATGGATATTTATAAAAATCTATCTTAAAATAGTCATTTAAATTGTACAAAGTTTCTTCAATTAAAATGTTTTTAACATGTTTTTTTAGTTTAATATGTATCCCTCCCTCACTCGAACGAGAGTTCCTTTTGAATCAAAGGTGACATTTTTCCATATTTTCTTATATTGCAACGTAACTGTAACAATTTGTGCTTCGTAAACAACAATTGCTATAACAACAATGTGCTATAAATGTTTATATTATGACATGTGGTCCGTAATCAAAATTTAATATTGTTATTTAACTGTAAATCATGTAATAACTGCTTAAAGTTGGTTACATAGAAATGTTAGAACGATATTCTAAAAAAAGAAAATGACAAAACATTTGAAACGCACGTTTCTGCATTTAAACGCATTGCTGAATACAAAAGATAACTATTTTTAAAACTTGCGCAAACTCGTAAACTTTAACGAGTTTTCAAACAATTTCGAAACGATAATATATAATATAATATATAATAAGGCATTACAATAATTCAAAATCACATATGTATCTAAAAAAAAATGTGACCCACCATTTTCGCATTCATTTTTTTCCGTAAAAATAAAGACAACAAAAGCCGTACGAATTTACATTTTCAAAAAAACAAACACGTAATTAAAAATAAAGAGCATCCGTTTAAACAAAAATACAAAACAATTTCACTAGAAAAACTTTTACAAAAGTTTCACACACAAGTTCGCGTAGTAAATTTGCGGAAAACGGGGAACAGGATATCGCGCCTCGCTTTTCAACGGTTGATGCGCGAATGAAAGTTGTCAGAGAGACTACGAGGGAACTGTGTAGACCGACAGAGCTCAGTTCAGTAACTGACTGACTCTCTCAGACCTCGGTAGTTGGTGAATGAACTACATTACATATGCATATTACGTGTGATCATATACTGGTTGCCTCTAGTCGACAGTCAACTGGAAACACCGCAGGAGCCAGGCGAACCTTGCGGCGATCTGAAACCATGTCGACACGCCGCGATATGTCGTACTGATAATAAAGAAATTCCTCTAGATTGTTTTCTATTTATTAATTTTAAGAAAGAACACGTTCCGGTCCGGTTTCACCCCAGGGGCGGGCCGATAGATGCATTTTGTGTTGTAGGAAAATTCTGGAAAATTATTATGAAAACGACTACAGCCCAGAAATGTCTGAACTAGTAGCTTTGAGCAAATTCTATCAGATTTGCTTCTAAACTAACAGCTTTAAGCAAATTCTAACAGATTTGCTTCTGAACTAATAGCTTTGAGAGCATTCTACCAGATGTCGCTACTTGGTACTATAACAGTTTTTTTCGTTTGCTTCTAAACTAATAGCTTTGGATAAATTCAATCAGATGTCGCTACATGTTTTTTAAACAGTTTTTTTTCACAAAACACCGTAATTTTGTACAAAATATTTAATAAAAACTACACAAGCAAGACACATTTACAAAATTTCATTAAAATCGGTTGGGTGGTTTCGGAGATTAGCCAAAATTGTGACACAAGATTTTAATATATATACTAGCGGTCCGTCCCGGTTTCACCCGGGTGCGATAGATATCATTCTGCAAAATGTATTTCGTTTACGGCTCGGCGTCTGAGCTAACAGCTTTGAGCAAATTCCACCAGATTTGCTTCTTAACTAATAGCTTTGAGCGAATTCTACCAGATGTCACTATATGGTACCAAAACAGTTTTTTTTGTTTGCTTCTGAACTGATAGCTTTAAGCAAATTCTATTAGATGTCGCTGCATGTTACTAAAGTTTTTTTTTTTTGAGAAAGCACCGTAATTTTGTACAAAATATTTAATAAAAACTATCCTATAGCCATAGCGTAAGTTGGAACAAGCAAGGCACATTTACAAAATTTCATTAAAATAGGTTCAGTGGCTTCTAAGATTAGCGCGTGACATGAGATTTTTATATAGCAATATAAACAATTGGTGTGCGATACCAAACAAAAAATTATAACGGGCGAACCGTACCGGAAAGTTAGTCTGACATTAAAAACTGAATTTTTGTTTGAAATTATAACCGGCCAAAATCAACAGTACGTACATTGTTAGTCCATTATTAAATACTTAAAAGGCAATTCGAAAAAAAACCGCAATCACGTCCGACCTTAATTAAAAACACACAAAACTTACGTTCAGCTCATTTCAGCGAGCTAGTTGATTCCGCAGTTCAGAGCGAGAGAGAGAGACAGAAACAGGGGGTACGCTTCTCTGTATGTGTGTGTGTGTGTTGTACATAATATACGAGTAACGCGTGCGGCGCTGTCTGTCACGCATCGTTAACCGGGTAGTCAGGACGCTTTCACGCGAACACTTATCCTGCCGGAGACGGTAGTGAACGTCCTGCTGCAGCACGCTCTGCGGAGCCGCTGGGGTGTGACTCTCGGCACCACGTTGTACTTGTACCATTTTTACAGCTTGTCGTACCAGATTATAGACACTTTCGCCAAGAAAAAAAAAATAAACAACGTCATGTCTTACACATACCGGCATTCCGGCCCGGCTTTGTCCGAGTACGTTTTGGTTCGGCAATGAAATAATCAAATGCAACTATCGCTTTCTTCGTATGAAAAAAATGCCAGCCAATTGGGCGGCGGGACCATTCCGACCTCAAAAATAATGACGTTTGATATACAGAGAATAAAATTTCTGATATCGCTCGAGGTGACGCGGGTAATGGCTAGTATTCAATATGATATTTTCTATTCGTTGCCATGGTTACCTGTGTCATGTAAAAATTAATCAAAGCATGTTTAACTAGTTTATTTCTGAAAGATCTACAAAACAAAAGAACAGCTGATTTTTTGACGTGATAACGTCTTATAAATTGATGAAACACCGGCTGCATGCACGAAAAAGTGTAACGTTCCGCCTGACCCTGTGCGTGCAAGCGAGAGCGCAGTAATGTATTATTAAATTTGATATTCGAGCGGAATACGTTATCATGTAAAACTATCGTCCGTAAACCGACTTTACAGACAACCAATTTTTTTTTTAATTTTCAAAACTATAGAGTTTAGAAAAAAATTTAACGAAACTTTCTTGAAAAAATAAATAGAATAATGAGTCGTTATGAAAAGTATATCATTATTATACAAGAAACACCGTTATAGCAAAGATTTCCGAAATTATAGAGTTTAGAAAAAAATTTAACGAAACTTTCTTCAAAAAATAAATAGAATAATGAGCCGTTATGAGAAGTATATCATTATTATACAAAAAACACCATTATAGCAAAGATTTCCGAAATTATAGTTTAGAAAAAAATTTAACGAAACTTTCTGGAAAAAATAAATAGAATAATGAGTCGTTATGAAAAGTGTACAATTATTATACAGAAAAACACCGTTATAGCATATATCTCTTCTGTGTATACGCCGATTTGCCCCAAAAACAATAGGGCTCTTCATATTTGTATACCAAATATCCTCCCAAAATTTGGTTTCAATCCGCTCATCCGTTTGACCTGTATCGTGTTCACAGGCTAGCAGACTTTTTTCCAAAAATATGTTTTTTAGACTTAGGGGACCTCAAAATGAAAAATATTGTGAAATTTTAAAATATGAATTTTGACTTAAATTAGTACAAGTCATATATTTTAATATTTTCAATTAATGCGAAAATTAATGATATCCATATATGCACAACTGGACTTCATGTATTTTGAACACCATCTATTTTCAACCGATTATACTCACATATTTTCAAGTTTTAGCCCAAATTTCTCACGCAAAATATCTCTTCTTACGCTGCTTAGGGCAATGGAAAAATATGTTTGACGCTTAACCTCAAACTCATAAAGGTATTTTTTTATTGGTCTATGAATGCCACGAAGGGAGGATGACAGAGAAGTAAAACACGAGTCGATTAATTCCGACAAGTTGAAAACGAGTTCTACTGTAATACGAAATAATTCAGTACTGTCATTTTTATCCACATTACAGCGCTTTAAGCGCAATAAGCGTCTCGACGCCAAGATAACAAGTATTAAGAGTTTGATAGCAGACACTTAGTGATCGCGGTTTCGCCCCGGATAGCGGTTTGTGGAACACCCCTTCATATAGTCGTCAAGAAGACGGTCAAGATGAATGGATGTCGGAGTAAAACGGGAAGTGGAGTGGATAATGTATATGTGTCATGGTTCGTATAATGCCGACAGATTCACCACGTTTGCTTTAACTGCACGTATAAAACTTCTTGTTGTAATAAGCTCTCAGCCTCTCCTCCAGCCTGGTCCCGGCCCCAGGCCTGCTCTAATGTTAGTTTCACTCTTGATCTATGCATACATGAAAAGATGAATCAGAGACGCAAACACGCAGGGTCGGACTTGCAGACTGATCATTTAGAAGGCACGGAACATTTCCAGTTGCAGTCAAACCTGCGAAGGGCTGTTGTACGTCCCTGAAGGTTCCGAACAATCTTAGATGCTCGTTAGAAGCATTACGCGGACTTGTAGACAGATATTTTGGAAGCACGAAACATTTCCTGCTGCATTCAAATCTGTTGTGCCATCCTGAAAGTTCCGAACAATATTGGATGCTCGTTAGAAAGCATCGCCCGAACTTGTAGATAGATAATTTTGGAGGCACGAAACATTTCCTGCTGTACTCAGGCCTACAATGGTTTGTTGTAACTCCCTGAAGTTTCCGAACAACTTTGGGTGCACGATAGAATGCTTCATCCGGACTTGTAGACAGATACATTGGAAGTACGAAACATTTCCTGCTGCATTCAAACCTGCGAAGGACTGTTGTGCTATTTTGAAAGTTCCGAACATTCCTGGTGAATTCCTGATGAATCACGCGGACTTGTAAACAGATAATTTGGAGTCATGAAGTATTTCCTTCTGCGTTCAGACACGCAACGATCTTCCTGACAACTAACTAGGTTCCGAACTATCCTGGATCCTTGTTATAAGGCACTGATGAATTCCTTGATACTCGAACATTAATTTTAAAAAAGTCTTTTTCATATTCAGTGTCCAAGTCATTTAATGAGCTCAGTGACAGGATAAAACGTTAATATTCACAGATACAGTCTCAAAACTCTATTTGGCAGCTGAACAAGGAGGGTGAAATATAGCTGGACAGTGTTGTTGCGTCACTTCCGAGACATTTCACTCTTGAATACATTTTTTGTTGAGGGCGTCAGTAATGCAAATTTCAGATAAAAATGGAATTAATTCAATAAAGTCGCGGGATTAGAACCTGAATGCTGAGAACCTCAATTGTCGAGCGTCCATGCTCTCCGATTTTTCTCTCAGAACCTGGACCACAGCACGTCTTTCATCGGTCTTGTTAGTTTATTAATATAAGTTGAGGAAATTGGGAAATCTTTTATAGTCTTCCAGTCGTTAGAGAAAAATCTGTTAGTCGTAAGAAGTATAAATGGTGATTATCTCTCTCATCAAGAGATAAATTCCATGCCAATTGCATAGGATCATTAGTCATCGGGTTCGCTAGATGTATACTGTACACATAAACATTGATCGTTTGGCCTAATGCCGCTTAGTTACTACAGAAGTGCATGCCAAGTTTTATTTATTTTTATCTCAACACGCTCACACTAACGGTCAGAAATTAGAAGAACTGCAGTGTGAAGATGAAATTTTCCGTCTTCGCATTATAAGTGAAATTTCTACTTGCCTAAGCGCATACTACGCCTGCATTTAAATTAAAGGACTACGAGCTGAGGTAAATCTCCTGATTTTGAAAAGGCATTTATACTCAGAATCGCATTCCATCAAAATCCTACTGATTCCTGTAAGCGAGTATCCATTTATAAACAGAATTATGACTAATGTCCGACCGAAATTTTTTTTTACAACTTTTTAAAGAAATTTAATCTTTCTTAGGCAATTTGCAGGATACCAAGCCACATTAATCATATTAAAATGTCTGTTTGTTTGTTCCCCATAACTCTTAACTCAATTAAATGTGGTACAATCCTTCGAAAAGTTATTGCTGAACAAACATAAAAAAATACACCTGACGAATTGATAACCTCTTTTTTATGTCGATTAAAAATTGGAAAAATAAACTAGTATCTGTAAAATGAAAAAAAATCGAGCGTTACATTTAATTTATTTGCCACTTAAAAAAGCGTTGATTTTTACAATACTTTTCGGACTCAGATAATTTGAAAACTTAAGAATAATAATGCAATTTTATTTGTCAAAAATTGGTAAAAGAAATAGAACATGACACTATTTTTGTTTACCTACAGTGTACCAAAGCAACGCGTACTGTTTAGAAAGACTATATTATTAAACAATTTTAAATAATTAGAAAAGAAAATTATGAAGTTGTGGATTAAGAATATTGACCGGTAGTGTATACGGCATCTGAGATAGTAATCATCTTTCAGCAATGTGTACTGTTTATCATCAGATCGTGTACAGTATCTGATCTGTCAAAATGACGCTAAACATGGAAAGGTTATTAAGAGATTCCACGCATAAAATATAACAATCATGACGTTTTTGATGTTACATTTTACTTTATGCAACGTAAATGCCCTCCCTCCTATTCCTAGCCCGTGTTAGGAGGTCCTGCGTCTCACACTTTCCCGGGAGTTCTTAAATTCCTTGGATTTTTAAGGTTTTCTTGATTTTCCAGATCTGTACCAATCCTAGTGAGAGTTTATGAGAAAGTTAGCTCGAGTTGTGTCGAACTTTTATTCTACGGAATAATTACAATAAAAAATATTTTTAACAAAAAAAAATTTACCCGACTTCACACTAAAAAGTAAAAATTAATTGCATATTGAAATGTTTTGGAGTCGGTGTAGTTCTCGGAATAGATTTCATTTTGGCTGACACCGACTCCAAAACATTTCAATACGCAATTATTTTTTACTTTTTAGTGTGAAGCCGGTTCAATTTTTTTTTGTTAAAAATATTTTATTTTTCTCTTTTTAGTATTAATGTAACACTAAAAATCGGTGAACATACATAAAAAACATTATGCGTGCCTTTGAAATTTGAGAGTTTCCCACGATTTCTCCGGATTCCACCATCAGATCTTGACTTGGTTCTGATGGGACCACCTCTGAGGTGCACTCTTTCGAATAGAAAAAAATTTGAAAATCGGTCCATAATTGACGGAGAAATCGGTGAACATACATAAAAAAAAAATATAATATATATATACAGTCGACATAGAACCTCCTCCTTTTTGTTGAAGTCGGTTAATAAATATGACATTTTTTTAATTTACTGTGTTATTTTGAATATAAACTATAGTGTTTAAAATTACTAACAGTGAAAAAAAATTAATAAGCATTTGTTTGCGCTAAAATTATCACAATATACCGATAACTATATAATAAATTTTTAAAACTTATTGTGTTTATTTTGAAAATAAATTAGAAATAGTGAAAATAATAAAATAAATAACACAAATTTAGTTGCGCCCACACTAATGTCTGGCAAGGTGCCTGTAGCAACTCGTGCCCCTTTAAATACAATTAATATGATCAATGATTATTATAGAAGAACGAATATTAGACGAAAACAATTTTGGATGAGATCATTGATGATTATAATTATTATATTATAATCATCAAATCATCCATACGCCGAACATCTGACATAAACAGTGTGAGAATGTCGAATAATTGAATGATTAATTCAAGAAATGTCTACATTTTTTAATAATGTTCACCAGATTTAAAAATGATCTCATAAAAATATGTTCGTAAATTGTATACAACAAAATATCTTGACCTATAATAAGCGTGAAAACTGAGATCATCAAAAAATCACAAAACGGCCTAAAAATTTTAATTCACTTTGTAAAAAACACTTGTCAATCATAAACCTGTACAACCAGCACGGCATGGAGCAAAAAAGTCTGTTCGTGTAGGTACGGAGTAGAGCACATTAGACCAGCACCTGCAACCAGCAATGATCTGGTGTGCTAGTGTGTGTCGTTTCCTTAATTAATTCGCATTTTTTAAACTACTGAAAATTGCCTACCACACATTACAAAACCTGCTCTAAAATTTGCTGGTCTGTGCTGATCTAGAGTGCGACATAGTTCAGATTTACTTTTCAATGAATTTCATTCAAATTTTCTAAAAATGTGAATAAACGATAAGAACTTTCGTTCTATTTTTTAACTCTAGTATGACCTTAGTCATGTACAACTTTAAGCAAACAAGTCTTACGAAATATCATATAATTTATACCTCTGTAAATATCAACATTTTTTATTAAATACCGACAAAAGATTTCAGAGTAAACGTTCAAAATGCTGAAGCCATGATGTTTCTAAATTATTATTTCATTACTTTACATTAAAAAACGCTATTGTGAATACTAGTTTAGATGAAATTATAAACGGTAGATGTTTAAGATAAGCGAAATTATTTTTGGCGCCATCCCTCTCAAAATTTCTACTGGCATAAAACGTCAAGTGGTGCCTAGGAAAGTAAAGCCAAGCTCTACTGGTATATAGAAATATATATCCTTAGTCAGCTGTCAACAAATTTTGTCATCGTAATCGAATCTGACAGTTTACAGATGTTTTGTGAGTATCCGGAATTTACAGTTTTTTATTTGTATAATTTTGTATAATTCCCTTGAATATTAGGGGAGACCGGGTACAAAAGTAACAGCGGGTCGAAAGTAACAAATGTTCTGTAGGTTTATCCAATAGTCAAAAAACCACTTCGCTGCCCTCAGGCGATAGTTGGTGGTTCCCCCCTCACTTGTATTCAATAGTCGCGCATGCCGCGCGCTGTTAAGTTGTGTGAGAAGACAATACGTGATTTCACACATCAAAAGTAAGTTTTTTGACGTTTTAGTTTAAGCTCCCATGACACAAAAAGTTACCCCAAAGAACACCTCAAAATTATAAAGTGAAAATGGCTGAAAAACATGTCAGAAACATGTTACGCCCGCCAGACAAGTAAAAATTTGTTAATTGTTATTTTTTATGAATTTTTGAAATTTAAAAAAAAAACATGATTTTACTTTCCAAAACACCTGCTTGAAATTTATACAATTTGTAGTAAATAATGTACCATTTTTGAAAAAATTGGTCTGGCTGACAATTTTTGTTAATAAGCTAGCCAGACTTCATTTGTTATAAACTATTTTTTTTTATGAAAATACATTTCATAACACCTCCTTGAATTTTTTTTAAAATAAAGTTTAAGATCTCTTCTATCTAATACAACTGGTCTGGCTGACAATTTTTGTTAATTAATGTGCCAGACTTCATTTGTTATAAATTATTTTTTTTATGAAAATACATTTCATAACACCTCCTTGAATTTTTTTTTTAAATAAAGTTTAAGATCTCTTCTATCTAATACAACTGGTCTGGCTGACAATTTTTGTTAATTAATACCTCTAATATGCTTTTTAGTCCAGTCGGTGGAGGCAATTTTAGACCAAAAGCTCCAGAAATTCGCAAACAGACTCAATTTTTTTTTATAAATAGTTTAAAGTGTACTGATTGAAATAAAAAAAAGTTCATTCGTCTATCGATTTCCCAAAGTCAAAAAAAATTTTGAAAAAAATTTTTATTTTCAAAATTCTTGAATATTTTGAGCTGGGATAAAGATAGAGATAAATAAAAAATACTGTATTGTAAAGGACGTTTTTTTCTATAAAAAAGATATCTTGTACTTTTTTCGTCAGAGCTATAGTTTACCTGGAAAAAATTCGGAAAGTTAGTAAGTCATCTTGCGCCGGCAAACAAGCAATTAAAATCACTTAGCAGAAGCAAGAATCATTAAATTTTACTAAAATGTTTATAACATTATTTGTCTAGAAATGCATATTCTAAATATTCCAAATAAAAAATTGAAAAAAAAAACAAAATTTTCAAAAAAAATTCAAAATTTGCAAAAAAAAATTCAAAATTTGCAAAAAATTTTCGGAAAATAATTTCTTTTTGTTTTTGGCGTCGGAACTATTTTTTTTAGGTTTTTTGGACAATTCTAAAGAAAAAAGGTCTCTTATGATTTTCCTATAAAATGGACCGTTTTTGAGATATTGCATTTAGAAAGTTCGAAAAAATGCGTTTTTCGTACTAAAAATCGCTGCAATATGACGGTGTTTTGTCAAAAATCACTATCACTACATCTGTATATTATAAGCGTTAGACTGGCAAAAATTCGAAAATGACTCGACCGATTTTAATACTTTTTTTTTGTTTTGTTCGCCTGAATACAGGGGTGGTTTATTAAAAAAAAATCCAAAGGAACAGCCGAAAAATGGAAAAATTCAAAATTTTTTTGTATATGTTCATGATAATCCCAATAATATTTTTGTGGAAAGAATATGGTGGAGCTACTATTGTCATTGCTGAGCGGAGCACAGCCCCGTGAAGCGAAAAAAAAAATAGTCGCGGCGCTTTAAAATTAAGTCTGACAGTAAAAAACAATATTTTGATAAAAAATGTATTAAAGTATATAAAAGGGATCTAGCGTATTAATTTAGAATAAAAAAAAAATTTTTTTCTAGTTAGCAACGATTATACCATATTTTTTCATTAAAAAATGTGGTCGCAGCACTTAAAAAATGAAGTCTGTCATAGTAAAAAACATTTTTTCGCTGACAGACCAATTTTTATGCGGAAAATAGATGTCAAACCTTCTTTCAGAAAAAAATTAAGGGGGTGTATTGACGCGCCCGTTGTAAAAGCTTATTTAAAAAAAAAAAAAAACAGTCGCGGCGCTTTAAAATTAAGTCTGTCATAGTAAAGAACAATATTTTGATAAAAAATGTATTAAAGTATATAAAAGGGATCTACCGTATTTATTTAGAGTAAAAAAAAATTTTTTTTTCTAGTTAGCAATGATTATACCATATTTTTTCATTAAAAAATGTGGTCGCAGCACTTAAAAAATAAAGTCTGTCATAGTAAAAAACATTTTTTCGCTGACAGACCAATTTTTATGCGGAAAATAGATGTCAAACCTTCTTTCATAAAAAAATTAAGGGGGTGTTTTGACACGGCCCTTGGAAAAGCTGATTTGTTTATAAAAAAACGCTGTCACGGCGCTTAAAAATTGAATCTGACATGGTAAAAAACATTTTTTTAATGACAGGCATATTTTTATGCATAGAGGACATCTTAAACTTCAGTTGTTTTTTTTTTTTACGAGGTGTTCCTAAATGCCTGTGATTGGTCTTGATGCATTGTTGCTGTGCATTCAAAATAAAGTCTGGCACATTAATTAACAAAAATTGTCAGCCAGACCAGTTGTATTAGATAGAAGAGATCTTAAACTTTATTTAAAAAAAAATTCAAGGAGGTGTTATGAAATGTATTTTCATAAAAAAAAATAGTTTATAACAAATGAAGTCTGGCTAGCTTATTAACAAAAATTGTCAGCCAGACCAATTTTTTCAAAAATGGTACATTATTTACTACAAATTGTATAAATTTCAAGCAGGTGTTTTGGAAAGTAAAATCATGTTTTTTTTTTAAATTTCAAAAATTCATAAAAAATAACAATTAACAAATTTTTACTTGTCTGGCGGGCGTAACATGTTTCTGACATGTTTTTCAGCCATTTTCACTTAATAATTTTGAGGTGTTCTTTGGGGTAACTTTTTGTGTCATGGGAGCTTAAACTATTTACTTATTTAGTGTTTACTTAGTATTAAAAGGATTATATTAATCTGTATATTTGCATAGTAATACTTGATTAGATTGATTACACAGTGTTTTAATTCGTTTTTGTCTAGCACGTTCCGTTTCAAAGTTATCTTTCATATTTTAACAAAAATGTGGTGGGGTACAAAAGTAACATAGCCCTATGGGTACACAAGTAACACGTTACTTTTGTCCCCGCATTGATTTACTTGCCTAATCTTTTTATGTTGATATTCACGAAAGGAAAGAGAAAAGGAATAAAGTCAAAGAAGGCAGCCAAAAACAAAGAAAATAAATCTGACGAAGATAGTTTGTCTCGTTTGCTTAGAAACTTTTAGCGATAGTCGACCAAATGAGCAATGGATACAATGTATCGAATGTAAAATGTGGGCACATTCTGAATGCATCAATGATGATGCAAATTATGTGTGCCATAATTGCGAGTCTGAATAGAAGACAGATTATATAGATTATATAGAAGACTGATTATAAAAAAATGATTATCATATAATAATTGATCTCATTATACATACATACTTAAACTAAGAAAAATTTCTAACGAGGAGTTAATAATATTGATTTGTTTTCATAAAATATATAATTTTTGAGTATTTAAAATGCAAATGTTTATTTGTGTTATTAATACTAAGTTTACTAATAAATAATTTGTTGATTTAACATGTCATATCATATTCATTACAAACCCCTTTGCTCTGTTACTTTCGACCCACAACGTGTTACTTTCGACCTGCTAGCGTGGTCGAAAGTAACAACTGGCGAATTTTCTTTAAGTCTCTGTAATTCATACAAAATACACAATAATAAGGTAAATCAAGATACTAATGTAAATAACATGAACGGAATTTATATATGGCTATATTAATTTCATTAAAATAATAACACCTAACCAGAAACTAAGGTAAATATACAAAATGTTACTTTTGTACCCGGTCTCCCCTATTTCAGGTGAAATGAAAATGAGGATGAGAATAAATCCATTGGGTACCAAAAAAAAACAAGATATTTTTTTTGTCGTGTATTAAGCTGGTAGATGATTTTTTTTGCAAATTCCATAAAAACTCTCACTATAAAAAAAGTAAAAAATATAATAATAACATTTTGTCTGGCGGCCTGTATTATTAATTAAATTAGAAAGTTAATTATACAAAAATATTTTTTTAAGGAGCTTAAATAGCAAACACAACCGTATCCACAAAAATTTACACAATGATATTTTTAATATAAAAATTATACCTACATAGTACATACAAAATATTGAATCAAAATGTCAGCTTATATAAAACACTAGTTTTTTAATCAACGCTATAAGTCCCGACCGGTAACTTTCTAACTGGTACAGGGGTCGGCAACCTTTTAAGACGAAAGAGCCAAAAGTTACAATTTACAAAATTTCCCAGTTTTTAAAGAGCCACTAAACATTTTCGTTTCAGTATTATAGTATTTGCTTATGTATAGGTACAACGTCGTGACGGGGGCGATTCGGGTGAGACGCGAGTGGAAATGGCTGAGAGATAGACATGGTACTCAATCATGGATCGATTGGACGATTTTTAAGAGTTTATTTAAAAAAATAATTATTTTTTGCCTATGGAAATGGAGAGCCGCAACTTTACATCAAAAGAGCCGCAGGTTGCCAACCCCTGAACTAGTATATTTATTTAGATACATCGTAAAGACTAGATAATTTAACATATCATTTACGAAAAAGTTGCGAGTTTTGATCACATTTCTTTTCCGTGTGTTTGGTATATTAAGGTCGCTGCACACGATGCTGGTTTTGCCACTAGATTTGCTGGATTTCAAGCGTGCTGTGACGCTGCGTTTTATGATGGCTTTTATGTGTTCGCTTCACACAATGCGTGTTTTGAAACTGACACTGAAAAGTGTATGGTTACACTTTTGCATATAACAAACGTAATACAACGATACCAAAAACACTTGGTATATTCCTCAAACTCAAAAAAAAATGTTTACCAAAAATCAGTCTGTATAAAAATAGACTACGTCTGAGGTCCAGATGTATTATTTAAAAAAATGTGTCAAAAACATCAACAGACACTCAGACAAACAATAAAGTCACTTCTCTATTTATTAGTGTACATTCACTAGTAAAAAAGTGAAGTGGTCGACAATGCGTGTCAATATTTACATTACCTATATTAAAAATTGTTTGGTTTATCAATTATACAGCATATTATCATGGAATGGAGGTGTAGCATTCTAGTATAGACGAGTACAACAGTGCTTTGTGTATTTGTCTTTAAAAAATAACTCTGTAAATATACCATGTGTTTTAAAAACTTGCACATCATTAAAATCTTAAATACGGGAAAAGAAAATCGCTCGATTCTACAAGATTTGTACAAAACTGAAATCCCATGACTGGTGTACTTGATAGGTATATTGTAATTGGCACGTTATAAAAATCTTTCAGAAGAAAAAAATTTCAACCAACTGGGCGACGAGACCATTCCAACTAAAAAAATTTCCAGCCAATTGGGCGACGGGACTATTCCAACTTCAAAAATGTTGACATTTGAATATAGGTAATAAAGAAAATAAAATTTCTGATATCGTGTGAGGTGACGCGTGTAATGGCTAGTATTCAATATGATATTTGCTATTCGTTGCCATGGTTACCTACATAATATGTTCCACGTCATGTAAAAATTTATCAAAGCATGCCGAACTAGTTTATTTCTGACAGATCCATAAAACAAGAGCCGCTGATTTTTTTTTTAATTTTCAAAATATTTCCGAAACCATGAAGTTTAGAAAAAAATTTTTTTAACGAAACTTTCTTGAATAAATAAATAGAATAATAAGCCGTTATGAAAAGTATACCATTATTATATAAAAAACACCGTTATAGCATATATCTCTTCTGCGCATGCGCCGATTTTCCCTAAGAACAACAGGGCTCTTTATATTTGTATAACAAACATTCTCCAAAAATTTGGTTTCAATCTGCTCATCCGTTTGATCTGTATCGTGTTAACAGACTACCAGCCAAACAGGCGTACATACTTTTTCCAACCATGTTTTTTGTTTTTTATCGTAAAATTTTGAAAAGTGAATTTTGACTTAATTTAGTACTATTCCCCACTTGTGGGATGGAATGGTAAAATAAATAATTTTATTTGACTGAATTTGACTTGCATAAGTATGGCTTGGTTATTTAATAAATGCATAAATAAATAATTGTGCATTGTATACAGACACAAGTAAATAACTAACTCTTCCCATAGTTTTCATGATTGATGTATTATTTGGTTGGATATATTCACGGTTTCGCTCATGTAAATGTCGATTTTGCGGGAGAACGTTTCGTAGTTTGGTTATCGCAAAAAACATTTAAATTCAAATTAGTATTGGCTATAATTCCAGAAATTGATGACCGTAAATAATAAATATATAAATTGTTTATTTTGATTAAAATTTCGGAAACAGTCAAAGAAACAACATATTTATTATCTGTAAAAATAGTCTTATCTGTAAAAATATTTCTTTTTTACAAAACGGAGGTTAGCACCACCGATCTGTATACAATGGATAGCGGGTATCGCAAAGTGTTCTTATACAGTGGATTTCATTTTTTTTTTTTGTTGACATGGTAGCTACGGAAATTATTAATGCATTCCAGAAAATCGTTCCACATAAAGGTCTATTTAATTGAACAGGCGTTTTACTGTGTCGATGAATTCTTTGGAAATCCCACTTAATATTTGACTTTGACACTATTTGTTATCTCTAGATGTAACAAATAAAGAGAAATATTATTATTATTATTATTATTATACGAACTTCCCTTGGGTGTCTATGTTGCATTTTATGTGAAACAATTTTCTGTAATGCATTATTGATTTCCATAGCTACAACTTCGACAAAACTCGTGTCTATATTGAATTTTAATCTCCTGTCACACTATCGCGCTACGTAGATTGGTTTCAGATGACGGCCAATATCAATTAAATTACTGAATCAAGTGTAAGCTACCATGGCTCCAAAATAATTAACTTTCTTCCATAATCTGTTGAATTTATGGATCGACCTACCCATATATTAATTAATTATATGAATCATTGCCTATCTACTCAATGTGCGGTGAGTGAACGCAACAAAGCCTATAGAAAATATATCGCGTCTCTTTCTTCGATGTAATTCCTTGATTTCTCCGACGATAGGATTGGTTGATGTACTTGCATTCAATCTGAATAAAGTATCTCTGTTTCAAAAACTTTGTCTTTTTCTATGACGTTAACATGGTCGTACCCAGCTTTTGGCCCAGGAGAGGGCAAATTAGAAATTTCTTAAGCCGGGTCCCCGGTGCTTATTTTGCGCTCCTGGATACGCCAGTGCTTACGGCGTAAAAAAAGACAGAAGTATATGTTTGCACCCTAATAGTTCGATTGCGATTTTATTCCTATGCTCAGTATAGAATAAAAGTATATGGACCTATCACAGGCATGTCAAAGTCATATGATATTGCGAGCAATATTATGTATTTTGTACTAAGTTGGGGGCCGCATATTTTTAATGTTAAAAAAAATTAATAAAATACGATTGATGGAATGATTATATTATAAGACTCAATGTTTTTTTAATGTCTCGGCGGGCCGCAATCTATATATTGGCGGCCGCGTGTTTGACATCACTGATCTAACAACTATCCATTATATTCAAATCGATGGTTAACACCTTTTAAATTTTAATGCAAAAAGGTTTGAGCATTCAGGCTGTATTTTAAGACCAATAATATTCCAATTCTTAGACACAACAAAATTCTATTTAAAGTTCGTGACTCATTAGCATTAAAATTTATGGTCCGACACGTCCAATAATGGATTTATATTTTAATAAGATTAACTTAAAATGCCAGTCAATTGATTGTAGGTATGCTGGACAGGTAATCTAAAAAAAACTAGTTTTACGTGACTTTTATAACAGTAATAAAATTGATCGGAAATCTATTGAAATCGTTTCATTTGTTAAACTGTCAATTTTCAAACCTGCACACGGCTATAAATAAATTAAAACAATTGTTGAATATAAATCATTTCACCAAAAAGTGACATCTTAATTGATTGTTTTATTTCAAGCGTGTTGAAAAAAAATACCTTA
Organism: Xanthostigma xanthostigma; assembly: GCA_963575645.1. NCBI lineage: Eukaryota > Metazoa > Arthropoda > Insecta > Raphidioptera > Raphidiidae > Xanthostigma > Xanthostigma xanthostigma. Next base: position 46,910,553 of record OY754466.1, on the reverse strand, counting down.
AAGAAAAAAAGAATAAATTTTATCTGCAGAACGAAGTTACTAGTCTATCCTAAAATAGTGTAGAGTGTTATGAGTAATTCTGGTTTTTAGTCTTCTTTTAAACTATTCTCAATTATTTACCAATAAGGCAATTGTTGAATATAAATAATAAAGTATAGCTACTGTTTTCTTACATTGTTAAGAAACACCCATTCTTACAACGCTAAATTAGAAAAAATTATTTTTCAACAATGTCACCGTCGGGATACAAACATAAAAAATTATAAAAATAATAATTATCATTGAGTTCTGAGCTCCTGCTGAAACGAACATAGTCGCGAAGGAAAATGAGAAGCGGACCAAATATCAAGACCTTCTTTTTGAACTCAGGAAGCAGTATCCAGAGTGTTCTGTTAAATTAATTGTTCTTATAATTGGTGTTCTTGGAGGAGCCAAATCGTCACTGTTGGCAAATATAAAATCTATTCCGGCATGTCAGCGTAATGCTGAGCCATTAGTCTATCCGCTATCGCATGCAAAAAGCCATGCTTATTGGATCGCTCCGTGTACTTCGTGCGCAAGACCCAAACTGATTTGTAATCGCTCATTTCATGGTTTGAGACGCGGTTATAGTTGCACCTTGCTCCGCAAGTCTCCCTTGTATGACGGTGACGAACCTGAAGTTTTGGATGCTTGTGGTTGCAGAATTCTTTACGGAATTTTTTCCTTCTCATAATAATAATAATAATGCGTTTAACGTCCATTTCTCGACTTTATGTCATAACAAAACAGACGCCATTCGCTCCATTACTATTTTCCATCTATCACACTTCCCGTTATGTTCTACATTTTTAAACTTCCACTAAATTAATATCAATGGGCGAATAAAGGAATTTTGGAACATTAGGATAAGGTATAGGTAGATTTTGAGCATAGGAGTTTGGCCATGGCCTTGACTAAGGAACCATCTTGATACTTATAAAATACACACATCTAAGTAAATATTAGTTACCTACTAGTGACTCAGAAATTTGAATTATGACTTTTTTTAAATTAAAATATACCCAGACTTAACAATACATCTGTTTTTGCACATTTCTTTCGTCTTTTTCTAAAACTCACGTGCTCAATAGCATAAATACAATAAGGCAGTATATAGCCCATATAGAATAGCCCATATAGAAGTTGTGACAAAGCTTTATTCAATGTGCTTTGTTAGGCTGATGTGTTTTAATGCTGCCTACACACACAAACCTCTACCCTCGGCGGAACTACAGAAATCACATTTGTTTTGACGAAAGAACACAATATATCTAAAGCCGACGTTACAGGGTATGTCAGTAATCATTAAAAACACACTACGAGCCACTGAATGTGTGGGTGCACATGCAAAATGCATGAAAAGCAGTTTCGGAAATTTCTAAGATAAGTCTTATTCAATCTTTATGCTCCTAAAAAGGTCTAAAAAGGTTCAGAGTTGAATAAATCTTAATTACATTTTTTTTGGGATGAAGTTCTAAATTGCGCCCTAGGGCCCTATGAAATACTACTAATTTGTAAAAGTTCATCCCGAAAAAAATTATTTAGGATAATAGTAAGTAACCGAATTTAATTTCCTGAACGTTTTCAAGTTTATTATAGTAACTTTCTGTGACACCCTGTACAGAAGTAACTTCACTTGTCATGTAACATTCGTCCTGTTTTATTGTCTCTTTACTATATACCTTTTCTTCTATTCTGCAAACTTAATATCGATACGTTTTTTTACTTGTTTTTTTTTTTTGTAGAATTAAATGTTATACCTAAGTGCAACTGGAAATTTGAAACTGTCGTAAAAACCGTTGTAGTGAAACCAAAAACAAAAGACTGCGTGTAATTAGTCACATGATCACTACAGCCCCAAGCAAGCTTGCTTTGTTTCGTAAGCATAGAAAATTCACCTTTACCTAAATGTATATTATTAAAATATATCGACAAGCAAAAACCGGCTGGTTTTGCTGCTAAAAATACTGCTGGGACTTGTACTGGTTGACGCGCTGGCTGCGCAGATGGAAATGACGTCACTGCTCCTCGTGTTCATGGTTATAAACTGGATATTAAAATTAGAATCGGAGCTATTTTTCATGCTTATGTGTCTGCTTGTTTTGAGCACGAACCAATCAGGAAATAGTATTTTGTCACGTGGGCGACAAATACCCACAAACAAACATGGCGTCATAGTACGTGTTCTGGTTCAGAGACAATAAACGTTCACTTTTGTTAACATTCGAACTGTCACTGCGCGCGCACCAAATCCAACCTGAAAACACGCATCGTGTGAAGCGAACACATAAAAGCCATCACGAAATTCTACGCCACAGTACGCTTGAAACCTAGCAGCCAAATCTAGCAGTAAGGTCAGTCTCGTGTGCTGCGGTCTTAACTTATGCAAATCGGATCAGACATTGCCCCTTACTGTGGTTCGAAACGTCTGATTAATTATATTTTACTAAATTGAGTCAAGGCTGGTCTGGAAATGCCTAGATACTGTTGATAAACTGGGTGTATACAACAGAGTAACCCTAATGTGAGTTCCGGGGCATACAGGCATCGAAAGCAATGAGATAGCAGACATCCTTGCTAAAGAAGGAGGAATACTAAAACTTTTATAGGCCCTGAACCTTTCTGTGGCTATTCTAAGAGCCATGTCAAGTTAGAGGTTCGCAAATGGGAGGACGAAAAGAAGGCCTCTCGTTGGAAGTCTACATTAGGATTGAGACAATCAAAGAGATTAATCTCGCACAACACCAAAAGGACTAAAGAACTCCTTATGCTCAGAAAAGTAGAACTGAGAATACTGACAGGACTCCTTACAGGCCACTGCCCTCTGAGATACCATCTGTCAAAAATGGGTAAAGCCCAAGATAATAACTGTCGCTTCTTTAAAGAAGCAAAAGAAACTGCTGAACACATCCTATGTGAATGAAGCAGTGCTCTCCAAAAGGCTGCTATAGCTTAACAGGCCTTTTCCAAAGCCTGAGGACATATGGAGAGCAGCCTCCAGTAAGGTAATAAGGTTCATAAAAAGCATTCTTCCAGACTGGGAATAATACTATTAGGGGATGCAGAAAAGAACTTTTAGGTCGCAGTGTTTGTGAGATATCAAGTGTCTTATCACCCCAAATAAATCTAATGTAATCTAATCTAATTATATTTTGTAGCCTAAAATCCTGTCAGTGGGCAATTCTTTAAATAGATCACTTTTAAATTTACTTTATTTATAGTTACTTTTTGATTATATTGTACTATAATAATATTATGTAAAACGTTTGTTTGACCTTTCTTAATTCTTTCTTTTTGATTTTATTTAACTTCAAACGAATTAGCCTAAGGCCACTAAATCCAAAAGCAAACCAGTCAAATGTTTCCAGGTAAAAACACAACAAACTAAAAATTTCGTTAAGTCTGTCACGCGTTTATTTTTGAAGTAGTTACTTGATCGCTACTAAGTCTCTACGTGTTTCAAATTTACCAAATTAATTCATCAACATGTTAAATTATTGAAAAGACAATTTTTTTTAATTTTTAAAGCTATTAAAAATTTCAGTTTTTTTCCGTTCTTACTTTGCTTTAGATCAACTATAAATACATTAGAAAAAAAACTACAGAACCGATCTGCTTCTCTTTCTTCGATGTAATTCCCTGTTTTCTTCGAAGATAGGATTGGTTGATGTACTTGCATTCAATCTGAATAAAGTATCTCTGTTTCAAAAACTTTGTCTTTTTCTATGACGTTAACGTGGGCGTTCCCAGCTTTTGGCCCAGGAGAGGGCAAATAAGAAATTTCTTAAGCAGGGTCCCCCGTGCTTGTTTTGTCCGCTTGGATACGCCAGTGCTTACGGCGTAAAAAAAGACAGAAGTATATGTTTGCACCCTAATGGTTCGATTGCGATTTTATTCCTATGCTCAGTATAGAATAAAAGTATATGTTTCACACTGACTTTCATGAAATCAGAAATTCCTTTATACACAGACACAGCGATATAAAAACTTACTTGTCTAACTTCATGTAACAAATATACTGTATATCCATTCTTAAGCTATCAGAAACACGCTATTTTTGTTTTGGTGAAAGGAAAAAGGTTTATCTCGACTTCATTGTTAATCTTACCTCTATATTCCATAGGACTAAGGAAACCATATGAACAAAAAATCGAGCTTTGTTTTACTAATTCATTTTTATATTGGCCCAACATGTAATGCCACCCTTGCATCACAGCTGATTCAAAAACAGTTATACAACTAATGACCATATTCATCGAACGTAAGTATTTATTCGGTTCATTTATTTCATTCCAATAGCGATAATTCAATTCACCAAACATAATTATGTTTACTGCAGTGGAGTATTATATCTGCAGTTGCTCTTGTGAATCTACTTATGTGTTGTTTATTAATCTTTTGTGAAGTGTATAGTTGTATAACATTAAAGTTAGCGGAAGTTTTGTGTGCAATTGGGTTATAATAAAATATTATTTTAATGAAACTTTTTTTGGACATTTATACTAACGCCATCGGTCAGGTTTTTGGGTGAACTTCACAATATTCAACAAAAATACCAAGGAGTATAGTGAAGTGTGTAAATTTATTTTTCAACGAACTATTTTACGTGATAATTTGGTTGGTGATTTGAAAGTAAATTTTATCGTAACGAATAAATTTGTCCCAAGATTAGTTATTTCCATCTTTAATAGTGTTCGATGAATATGGCCATTAAAACCAATCAATTTTAAATACAGCTCGGCCGTATGTACGTACAGACCAATCGACAGCTTCTGTACGCGATTTTCAGTTACAATTTTTTTTACCATTAAATTCACGTTTTAATTCTTAAATCGCGTCGGTAGAATTGTTAGTTTTTGCTATCGTTGAATTTTGTTGTATTTCAAGAGGATGACAGCCCATTAATTGCCACAGACAGATATCCAAATAGACGGACAGTCCAATTTTCTGTGTACTATACCTATACCTTTGACGTGACTAATGCGTGGTTTCTGAAAACACAGTTACCGATATATTTTCATGCTTTCACAATACATATGCACCTACAAATTATTAAAAAAAAGTTTATTTAATTCCGTGTCAAAAATAATAGTCAGATTTGTTATTAGGGGCCATTCAAGTATTGCGTAAGCAGAATTTTAGTAATTTTTGACCTCCTCCCCCCTTATTAGCAAAAGTAAGCAAAATAAGCTAAGCAAAGACCCCTCCTCCCCTCGGTGCTTACGTAATACTTGAATGATCCCTTATCTATGGACATGTTAATTTTTTTCAATTGAATAACATTGACTTTAAGTTATATCAAATAGTAGGCTAACGCATTATTTCCTTTTGATTTACATTGGATTTAAATTAAACTTAATAGACTAAGTTTGAAATCTACTAAAAACTACACAATCTGGCAAAATTGCACCTTTGAGCGATGACTAGAACTTGTTAAAAAACGTAAAAAAAAGAGTTAAAAAGCTGTATTTCATCAGTTTTTAAGGAGGTTGATGCGTTACAGTCCCAATCAAAAGTAAGTCGAATTCTAAATGGGAACTTTTCCATAATTTTATACAAAATGTTATAAGTCGATGATACTAATAAATTATTGTCATAAAAGCATAAAAAAATATTTTTTTTTAATATTAATTAATTATTTCAGTATTTTACTTAATAGACTAACTTTTGAATTTTTTGTACAAAGTTAGGTTATAAAACATAAATTTATGTAAATATCTATATTTTACAAATTTTTTGCAGTAAATAATTAAAAAAAGAAAGTAGAAGTAATAAAAATTAAAATTAAATCATTAAAAAGTTGAAAATTCAGTTAAAATTGTTAAAATTGTCAAGAATAAAAGTCCATAATCGAAAAGTGCTAAGGTTTAATAATATTTTTTATTGATTAAAAGTCTCCTAATTAAATTGGAAAAAATATTAAAATATGCGTAAGACATCGATGCTTTACACAGATAGTTTTCGGAACTGCTGACATTATTTGGTTATTTGCAAAAAATTAAAATGTACCGTTTGCATGCTAGGTTGACATATTTTCCATAAGTCTACATGTAAAAGCTTTTTTTTAATTTTTAACTTTATAAATCTCCTTATGATTTTGGATTTTTTACAGAAAATTTTGTCATAAAAAAATCTATTAATAAAACTTTATTTCAGATTTTTTTCATTATCTTCGTAAAACGGCTCAACCTCCTATGTTTCCAAATTTCAATATTGTAACCATGGAAGAATTTTTCTAATTTCCGATTTAGGGGAAACTGAGTTCGTCATTTTACTGACCTAATAAGTTAATAAACTTTTGTCTACGACTGTCGCGAGTAAACTATCTTACAGTTGTTTGAAATTGTTTTTGCACTATTATTTACGGTAAAAAATAACGTTCTTGCGATTTTCATAGGTTGAGCTTACTACTTGACATAACTTGTTATCAATGTAACCAATAATATGGAGAAATTTAACACGTAAAATCAAATACGCTGTATGGATGAAGATATTATAGCTGGTAGCAAATTCGAATAATACAAGTCACATACAATACGTGCTAGTAACTGAACATAAAATATTGTGAATGACATTTAAAACGTATATCATGTTTAGTTTTTAAAATATAATGGTCGCATGGGCGCACGCGACTGCGGCAAGTGCGTCCGTCTATCTAGGCAGAAGATTCCACGGTTCAGCGTTGAACGTTGGAACAATAACACTTTTTACAGGAACGCATTCAAGTCGAATTAACCAACTGACGATCTGTAAATGTCTCTAAAAGGCTCGGAAGTTAGATGCGAATGCGGGCTTGCGCTTGTACAGTCTGTTGAAGAACTACAAACTCGCAACTCAACAAAACTAAAATAACAATAACAACTTGACAATAGCGTACTCGACTGTACTTTAAATCAGGAAAGCGACAAGCGACGAAGGCAACGAGCGATCACGGCCAATCACCGACGAGCGCACGTTCCGTACAGGTAGCTGGGAGGTGGTGAGAGTCTCAACGGCTCTAAAATGTGCCTTTGCGACGCTGTTTGTGACTAACTTCCTAATCTTTTAGATCCGTGGCGCGCATTATAAACGCGACGCTTAGAGAGAGCATATATGAGCGTATATTGCACCGCACCACGCTTCGACTCAGCCCATATATTATATTTTCTCACTTCAACCTATTCGTAACGTCTTACCCACACTCGCGTATAAGAGACAAACATTTAGACCCTATTAAATGATCTGGCTTGTTTGCCATAAGACACTTACAATATTGGCGTCGGTCGGATGGCGGGACCTAGGGGTCGAACCAAAATTTCTCGAAGTTTCATAGCCTCCACATATTAAAATCTATCACCGCATGAAGCCCAATCGGGCCACTTTAAGAGTGGGTTTTACGGGCTGCAAAATATTTTTGGACGTAAAAATACCGAAAAAATTTTCAGAATCGTTTCAAAATTGAAATTTAATTCACTAGTAAGATAAAAATAGGATGTCAAAATTTTATTAAAATTGGTCCGACAGGATCGGACTTAACATTTTTATGAAAATGTTAGTTTGTAGATATGGATTTACTTAGTGAATTTAATTTGGTAAATTGATAGTAATACTGGAATAAAGAAAAATATCATTTTATGGGATATCTTAAGAGGTTAACTTTTTTATTTTGTCCAAATACAAAAGAGTTAAGTTCACATAATAAAGCCACACTCCCTGTATTAGTAAATACACTATATATCGTCGGCAGGATTTGGCACTGCAATCCGAGTTGTTTTATTTTTTATTTTATTAAATACTAAATTTGAAGGTAAGTATATTAAAATTTCAAAATGTCTCAAGAACTTTTTTTGCAAACAAAACTACTTCGCAAAATAAATAAAATTATCGACCAATTTTTTAGACAATATATTAACAAAAAAAAATATATATATAATTAATACATTAACGTTTCAATCCGGATTTGGACCTTCTAATTTTTTTTAAAATCTTACAACATTATTTATAATTTTGAAAGATTTTATAAAAAGCTAATTAGATTTTAAATATTAATTATTTTTATATTTTTTAGATCAGTTCTGAAGAAGCTCCAAATCCGGATTGAAACGTCATCTTTTGTAATATTGATTTATAACTTTATTTTTGTCAATATAAATATAGTCTGAAAAAAATTGGTCGACAATTTTATTTATTTAGAACTTCGGCTTTTGAGAAGATTCCCACGTTTTTTTTCAGCTACTTTCCAAATAAGAGTGATTGACTGATGAGCGTAATTCGAATATTTTGATTTCCTCAAAAACGGTTCGAATGGTTTTGTGTACATTTAATTAATCGATAGGTATATTTTTTTTTTGTTAATATATTGTCTGAAAAATTGGTCGATAATTTTATTTATCGAAGAGTTCTAATCAGACGTTAATCAAAGATTTGAAAACTTCGCAAAGTTAAAAATTCAAGTCTTGGCTAGGCCCCGATACCCTTCAGCTAGTTCTTCGATTTTGTGTTCACTGTTCAGACATTACAAAAGTAGTGTTACACACATTTTCGCGGTGCCTCAAATACTTATCCAACATGTTTGATAGTTCTTGGACTGTCTCGCGTAAACAAAGCAATTGATGTGCATTCTTAAATGGATTGTCGGTTCATTTACAACGCCCGATGCCTCGAAGAATCTCTTTATTTTTAGATCACTGCGTTTAAATTAACAGCGAAGTGTTTAACCTCTTTCTTCATAATGTTTATATTTATTTTTAATAGCGGCCTGGTATGAGATATCAATTAAATACACGCGTTTGCTACGAAACCCAGGAATGCACTTTTTCCAGTGTCTCATCTAGGCATATTTGAATAAAAAGTTTCGAAGATACAAAACAGTACCTTAGGACCAGCGTACATGACGTATTAGGCCTCTTGTTAACGACAACGGATAACGGCCCGATTTTAATGACGGGCGACAGGCGACGCGCAGTGTTCAATAGGTTAGTGAGGGTGTTTGTTAACGCGACGGGCACGTAACCGTTGCAACAAAACTCAACGGATACCCGCACGTCGCCCCTCGGCGCGACGGCAGTCGGTCCGATGCAGGACCACGTCATTTCATAGAAGTCTGTTGACGACGACAGATGTGCGCGCACGTTTTCACCTATACCTGCCTACCTACCTTGTTCTGCTCATTGTGAATATGGAGTTTAAAATTGATATTGATTTATTAATTAGCCTTGTTCATAATAGACCAAACTAGAAAATTACAAAAATAAACAAGCAAGACATAACACACTTGCACTTCTTCGCCCTTCAAGTATAGAACTGATATCGATAACAATGAACGCGCTCACGTATATGCGGATTGTGTACAAAGGTAACCGTTTCGCGTCGGCCCGTTACCCGTTGTCTAAAAAGGTACTTACTCGACGATTACTCAGCTACTCGAAATATTTTTTTCGATCGCGCGATTTCAATCACACGCTCGCCGTTGGTAGTTGCATTTACAAGCGACTTAATCGCGCAATCGTGCTACAAAAAGTGGCATGTGCGCGCTGGTCCGTCCGTACAAAATATTTTCCAGTTTTGGTTAAATCTAATTAAAAAATCTTAGCGCATAGAGTGTGCCGGCCAAAGCACTGTGCAATATTTACACAAACCATTTCGAGTCCTTTTCGATCCCCTCTACCTCCGCGGCTAGGTTACAGAACTGAATTTTATTCAGGGAAGTTAAGGTTACCATAAAAAAGCAGTTAACCAAATTCCATACGTCTGGGTGGAATAGTTTTCAAGATATACGAGTGCCCAAAAATCAAAATTTGACTGGACAGATCATCATTATTCAGAAAAATCTAGCCGGTACTGGAAGCATCGACCCGAATGCATCAGCCGGTCTAGTCCACAACAGCCCTGCACAGTACAATCTCCTGCAGCTCTGCTGTTCCTGTTTCGAGCTTTTTGCGTTGGAGGACCTCAGGACAGCTTTGCAACAGTCCTGCACTGCACAAATAACAACGACTACCACCGCACACATACAGAACGTAGAGGCAGCACAGATGGTGGATTGGATGTGTGCAGACGGAATGGCATGCCAGTGGCGATGTCGAGTGATAATTGTCCGCATAAATCAATGACATAACTACCGCGGATCCGATAAACTCCCCGTATTTGTGCTAGCCTATGTCACTATGTATTGTGTGTACTATGTATACTCTGAATACATACACTAAAAGTTATGTATTATTATGCTTATTAATGCTATTGTAACTATAGAGCCCATTGTACAACTAAAACACTGGTTAAAGCTTCAATAAGAATCTAAAAGGCTCGAAAGTTAGATGCGAATGCGGGCTTGCGCTTGTACAGTCTGTTGAAAAACTACAAAATCGCAACTCAACAAAACTAAAGTAACAATAACAACTTGACAATAGCGTACTCGACTGTATTTTAAAGCAAGAAAGCGACAAGTGACAAAGGCAACGAGCGATCACGGCCAATTACCGACGAGCGCACGTTCCGTGCAGGTAGCTGAGAGGTGGTGGGAGTCTTAACGGCCTAAAATGTGTCTTTTCGACGCTGTTTGTGACTAACTTCCGAACCTTTTGGATTCGTGGCGCATATTATACTTCAGTTAAGCTTCGATAAAGCGCGACGCACACTTCGGTTCGACTATCTCGGCTCGGGTCAGTATTCGTACGGTAGCTTCGGGTTGCGATGCAGAGATCTACATTGCACAATTAAAATATTCCTTAATAAAAAAAAGATATATAAACTACTAGCGGTCCCGCCCGGTTTCACCCGGGTGCAAAAGAACGAATGGAGAGGGGAGGTACGCACATTCATCTTAGTTTACCGAGATGAATGTTGTGTGCAAATTTCATGATGATTATAGTTACTGTTCAAAAGTAGCAGTGTGTGTATACTGAATCACGTATTTGGCATCAGTTGAGGCATGCAGCGATGCAGAGTCTGGAATCCCGTTTTGGTCGGCGAGCCACGACGCCGAGTCGGTGATGCTGATGCAAGTTTCAGCGTGTATAGAATTGCGTCGATGCCAAGACGATATTAATTTATTTTCCCGCGCCATTTTAGAGGTTACTTTGTTGTTTGTGTGTGTAAGATGGAAAGTGATCGTGTATTTTGGGAAGAGTTCATAAACATTTATCATCTGCATACGTGTCTTTGGAATACAAATGTACTTTTAGCTCTTCTAATAAATTTGCATTTAAATAACGCTTTCTTTCTATAAACCATATTTTTGACCATTTCCTTTTTGATTTCCTTGTATGGAGTATAAAGAGTGCCCCAACTACTGCCAATAAAACTGGTATTGACAAAACGTTCCCCATTTTATTCGTCAAGTACTACCTACTGTTCTTGTGTTGCATGAATATGGAGTCGATTCAGGCATTGCAATAGGTTTCGATTTAAGTAGGCGTTTATGCAACTGATGCAAGTTTCATGAAACATAGAGTCGATGCCTGCATCGCAGCTAACATCAAGGTGTGTAGGCCGCTTAAGTTAAGTGCAATACCTGTCTGACCTTTGTGCCCCTCCGAGAAATATATCCTGAATCCGCCCCTGCAGACAGTTAAATTCGCGATTCAGAGCTACTAAGCGACGCATCATAGCAGTGCAAGCTAGAACTTCAATTGTCGAGCTTCTATAAGTTAGCTCAGCTTTATACCGTCAAAAATTATATTTGTCATACTAGAAACTAACTTTTACTAGAGTCAGTCTCTTGAATTAATACCAATTTGCCTTTTATATAAAGACGGGTAATTTACACGAAACCCAATACAATCAATTATTATTATTTCAGACTAATTCAGGGAATCAAAATGACACAAAAATACAACTTTGTTCTTTAACCCTCAATTGTCGCAAGCTTTTTATTAACCTTACTTTTGAGTTAGTATTTAGAGTCAAAACTTGAAATCTAATTGTGAACCATTTATATTTACATATCCGATCTACTTGAAACTTTGTATACATACGTAATCCTTATGATATACAGAGTGTCCCTTTTTAAACGGACCGTCCTTATATCTCAAAATTTTTGCAGGTGTGGGAGAAAAATTTTAACAATCTAATATATTTTTGGTACTTTAAACTCAACCGGAAATGTACTTGCATTTTTTTTTCAACATACATTTTCGCAATCTCCATTTTTTCTCTATAAATTCATATAGAATTTTCAAAAAGTAATTGGAGAAAAAATGTATCAATTTAATGATTATTAAACGCACAGCAATAATTATCATTAATAATAATTAATTTATATGAATTTGACTCTATTCAATAAATAGAGTAACTGTGATCCATTGAAGTTAATGATAGGTATTTCGAAAAAATTCCGTGGCATAAGGATCGAAAATGAAACAGTACTGAAATTTTTTAACCTTGCATTTAATGTTGACGTTTCGATGCATTTTGAAAACTCGGAAGATGATATAAAACGTATCGAAACGTCAGGATAAAATGCAAGTTTAAAAAATTTCAGTATAGCTTCATTTTCGATCCTTATGCCACGGAATTTTTTTTTTCCTAGCATCACGTGTAAATTAATTATTGATAGGTACATCAATAATTAATTTACACGTGATGCTAGGAAAAAAATATTATTGTGTAATTAATTAATAAATTGATAACGTTTTTCTCAAATATTTTCTTATGTAACCTTATAAATATTTTATATAAATTTATAGAGAAAAAAAATGAGATTTAAAAATGTAAAAAAATATATGTAGTTGAGTTTGAAGTACAAAAAAATATACCTCATCAGTTTTCGATAGTAAGTCTCGATTTGAACAAAAAACTATGTAAACTAGCTTAGGCAACGAATAATTCTAGATGGAAAAGTCGAAAGCAGAACATTTGACTTAGGAACTTTGTTTGGACTAGTTAGGAGATAAACATACTAAAAGTCCTTACCCCTCCGAGGTACGCCCGAAGGGGGGGAGCACAAAGAAGGTCCCGTTTTTTGGTATTTTGCTTTCATCTCGAAAACGGTACGTCGTACGAAATTTTGTTGTAATACATAATGAAAGCTGATAAAATTCTCTACAACTTTAGCTTTCACACTTTTTATCTATCTCCAATCTTTGCTTAGCTATGAGCTCCGAAAAATGGTCGATTTTCAAAAATGTGTTAAATTCTCTGTAGCACATTGTAACAATACGAATTTGTCAAAATCATTTCGTATCGCTCATCCACACTATTAAAAACACCCACACACTATTAAAAAATAACATAAGCTGGGAGTACCTCCACACAGGGCCCTCTTTCCCACTGGGCACTCTGGCACGTGCCCAGGGCCCCGCGATCGATAGGGACCCCCTAGTTTAATGGTATACTAAGTACCTAAACTGTTTTAAACAAAAATCATCAGTGAACTATTTTTCATATACTTATTTTTTTTGTGTCCTTCATGTTAAAATTGGGAACGTGATCCTTTTAAATATATGCATTTTATATCACATTCCTCGACTTAGAATCTAGAACCTAGTTTATCTATTTTCTTTGTCTATTCTAACAAAATAGTGCTCTGTTAAGGTCATAGGGGCCCCATAATCCTAATATGCCCAGGGCCTTCAATAGGTTAAAGCTTATGTTATTTTTTAATAGTGTGTGGGTGTTTTTAATAGTTTGGATGAGCGATACGAAATGATTTTGACAAATTCGTGTTGTTACAATGTGCTACAGAGAATTTAACACATTTTTGAAAATCGATCATTTTTCGACCATTTTTCGGAGCTCATAGCTAGGCAAAGATTGGAGATAGATAAAAAGTGTGAAAGCTAAAGTTGTAGAGAATTTTATCAGCTTTCATTATGTATTACAACAAAATTTCGTACGACGTACCGTTTTCGAGATGAAAGCAAAAAACCAAAAAACGGGACCTTCTTTGTGCTCCCCCCCTTCGGGCGTACCTCAGAGGGGCAAGGACTTTTAGTATGTTTATCTCCTAACTAGTCCAAACAAAGTTCCTAAGTCAAATGTTCTGCTTTCGACTTTTCCATCTAGATGCCCCTTATGAGCACTCATTGACTAAACTAAACTGTTTTTTTTTATATCTAGTAGGATACACGAATTTTTTCACTGTTACGACTTTTGGTGAAGGCATTGTATTTAACGCCCATGTTTCGCAAGATTTCGACAATTTTGAATCGTATTCTACAAAATTTATATCAGACTTCAGAAACGCCCCTTGTTACATAATACGGATGTAAACATACTTTACAACATATAAAAACCGTCATTAATTTACTAACGATCTTTTTTATTACATCACTTTATAGTTAAGAAAATATACTAGCAACCAACAAGTCGACAGTTTTGAAATAAATTAAGTATCTCTAAACTTATACTATTTTCAGAAGATATTTATTGCTTTCAGCAAAAGAACTGAAGACACTGTGACATATTTTTTCCTTGGTTAAATATGGTTTCTTCGAGATTGCGTGCATACTGTAAATTTAATCTAGAGTTCAATTTTTTATTCTAAATAAATGTATTTTTACGGAATAAGTAAATCTCTTAAATCTAAATATTTTCTAAGATATCTATTTTCATTTCCTTCTTTTCTGTGATTGGATTGTTCAATATATGAGTATTATTAATCACAACGAATAACAAAAAAATATATGTAGGTATAGGTATTTGACATTCAAAAACAAATGAAACTTAAATAATTGAAACAAATGAAACTTAAATATTGAAACAAATGAAACTTAAATAATTGACACATGCTATTTAGTTATTGGTATCCACAGACGACAAACAATAGAATGCTATTTTATCCTATATAAAACGATTACATTTAAACGAAATAAGAATTCCTGTGGACATATGAATATTTTAAGACCATTTATAAATAAGAGTCAAATAGCTTATTAACACGGGAATGTGAATAATTAACAAAATTAAATGTCTACTAGTGTGACCTGTGCGAATTATTCGCACTAAATAAGTATAATAATTATCACTTTACAAAATTATTTTTAAATATGATTGCAGGTATTCAATTCGTTTCTAAGTTTGCACACTGCTTATAACGTTCTTCTTTTTGTTGTATTACAATATGAAGCTCAGATGACAGATCGAAGAAATATTTTACTAAAATTGTCATATAGAGGCGCAAATAGCAAAAGCGTTGAGCTAAGCCGTCAGATGGCATCATGCAGCATTGCTGTGACGTTGTTCAGCGTTGCTCGCTGTTTCAAAATTAAAGCCGTTAGATGGCAGTATGCAGTATTGTGTCTGTTGTATTACAATATGAAGGACAAATGACAGATGACGTTGTTTCAAAATTAAAGCCGTCAGATGGCAGACGTTGTTCAGCGTTGCTGTATTTTAATTAATTTACAAAAACAAAAGCAATAATAAATTTTTTAGTTGTCGATGTCAGTAAAGCAAGTAATTATCTGTAAAATGATATATAATTTATGTGGAGAAATTGTGAGGTTTTTTCTAAAAAGGGAGGCAAACATCTTTAACCCTAGCGTATTAATATATATATGATTAACGGATGAAGGAAGAAGTTGAAAATATACATGAGTTCTACTGTTGTTTTTTGAGTTTCGTCGTAGAGTTTTCCAATTCTTAAACAAATTACTTACATCATTTCTAAAACACTTCAGTAAATTTGTAACGAATTTATTAATTTACACTTTGAAAATACTGTATAGATGCAGATGCATCCTGGTCATTAGAAAAACTAGTTTTACTTCATTGTAAACAATTGACCTCTTTTGTTTTATTACACTTGACAAAAGAATCCAGTTGGCAATTAAAAAAGATGTCACTGATCACTGTTGATGCTTAACTGTTTGTTAAGAATATTGCTGATGGTAATTAAAAACGAGATATTTTATCCATTTTCATACCAGGCGACTATTTTGCCTTTCAAGCGACCATTTTGTAAAGATGAAAAAGATCGAAACAGCCATTTCAACGATCTTAATATCGGTGTCTATATAGTTAGACAGAGACACACAGTTCAACGGATTGAAACAAAATTTCAAACTTTCAGTTTTTAGGTTAATCTGAGGTTTTTTTATCCTACTCCCTTCACGAATTGTCATTTGTTTTTTTACAATTTACACGATCATAATAGAATAACAGGACGTTACGCAATATTGCGGTTTGTATGCATTTTAAAATGTTCATCTTTTAAAAACATTCAATATATTTATACAGCGTTATAAATCTCGAATTCTTATATCATAAATTACTATTTTCTAAGAAATCTCGTAATCTGGTTTTTAATAGATCTGACGTCGCATGAAATTTCTGCGATAAATTTTATTTCTTTGCACAGTTTAAGAAATTAAAAAACGTTGAAGTCAATTGATTTAAATTTTAACGTATTTATGAACAGAATTGCAAAAGCGGACATGTTTCAATTACTGTTAAATGGAAACAAATATATCAGTCCATTTTTAAAATTCTACGGTATTTTAAATTTTAAGCGCAGAGTTTCAACAACATTGAAAGATTTACCGCGATTTATAAAACTGCGCTACTGACAGAACTGGCAACTATGCCTGCTAAGAACATGGCGGTCGCCTGCGCAGCATGTATGCGCGACTTCGATTTTACATTTCAAGTGATTCAGATTTTTGCCGCAGCCCTAGACGTTTATTATTCTGTTTAACTACGAAGTTGATATGAAACTAAAAATAAAATAAAACATAATTTAAATACTAATTTTTAGTGAGCTTGGAAATAAAACGAGTTTGAAATAATATTATAATGCAGCAAAGAAACAAATGCAGGAATTATATTGTCGGTGAAACAATATCAAGTCGTAACGGTCTTCTTCTGCATGGTTGGGGTAGATTTACGTGTATTTATGAATACGACACAGGACGACATTGGTCTCATACTCCCTTATTAATTCGAGGCGGTGCCAGTCAGTGCTTAGGACTCACTCCACACACAAACATATATGTGTAGTATATATGTAAACCTTACATAGACAAATGTCACTAACCAAGTGAACAAATTTGTTAAATGAACATCTATAGTTTCATTTCGAAACAAAAATCTTCTATAAAAATTGCCACGCAAATCATGGAGGGCTTTGAATCTAAACTACGAACCTGAAATTAACGTATGCCAAAATTTACCGGGGACAACTTAATCGATCGCAGCGTTAGCTGTGGACTAAATGTGCAATAAATCATGCAACTGTTATAGAGTTTGATTTCATGTGGCCGTCAGATGTCGTTTTCGACGTGCTCCCTGTCATATCGTTTATTAAGAAGCGGGATTTAACTGCCTTGTTATTATTGTTTTTAAACACGATTAAAAACAATAATAAGAAGGCAGTTAAATCCAACTCTATTGCCAGCTAACGGTGCCAGTAGTCTTCGTGGAAGTAAACGCAGAATAATTTATCTTTTTACAGTTTTCCAAATAATAATTAATAATAATAATAATGCGTTTAACGTCCGTTTCTCGACTTTATGTTATAACAGACGCCATTCGTATCATTACTACTTTCTTCCATCTATCACACTTCCCGTTATTTTCTACATTTTTATTTTTTAAACTTCCACTTAATTAATAGCATTGGGCGAATGAAGGAATTTTAGGACATTAGAATAAGATAGACACATTTTGAGCATAGGAGTTTGACAGGTAATCGACCATGATCTTGAATAAGGAACAATCTCGATATTTATCTGGAATTATTGAGGGAAACCATGTAAAACCTCAACATGATGGCCGGTTCAGGAATTCCGGTTTCTCGGCGAAAGGCAGCACAAAAAAGTCCCAGCCACATCTGCCCCCGCCGGGATTCGGACCTGGTACCTCACGAATGCAAGTCTATTGCCCTCACCACTTTTTCGTTTTTCCAAATAATAATTATACTCAATAATATGTTTTTTTCAGTGCAACATATAAACACTATAGCAAGGATTTAGCCATTCTTGGTCCTTCATTTTGTGTTTATTTGAATACTAGTTTTAAAAATAGCGTCGGGATACCTATAACCGTTTTTAGGCGAGGGACAAAAATTTGAAACGAAGAATGCAGGGGGTATTTGTAAGCATCCAATGCTCATGAAAACTTGGCAGTAGCCTACGTCGCTTTCTAGTAGTAAGCGAGTTCGTATACAATGTATATTTCGTAGGCATAATGAATTTTGTCATCTGTATTCTGTGTACATGGTAAAATATTGTTTTTATTGTATTTTATTCTTTACATGACTTTGTATAATTAAATACGTATAAGTACGATAATATTCTGTTATCCTTTCAACACACTGACATCGAACAGGGTTGTCAAAGATCGGTACGACAAAAAAAGAGGTACGTCAATTCATATAGACACACGACGGAAACTATGTTCTTTACGAATTTTATATTAATGTATTTCCGTATATATACGCACAAAAACATCAAAATTATTACATTTTAAATCTTAAATGTTCTCGTACGTAGTATTAAAAATTTAAAACCAGCGGGTAATATTTCCACAGAGTCTGAACATAATATTTTTTAATGAAAATGTGGTACTTACGTCTAGGAAATGCTTGCTGACGAAAATTAATCAAAGCACTCACCTGAAACAAAAAAATAAACAGATATTTAAAAACAAATCTTTAAACGCCTGTAACTTCTACTTCATTAGTTCTTCAAAACAATAACATACAGAAAGTTTAGAAGTTATGGGCGTCATACAAAAAAAAATCATTTTTGAAGTGAGTCAAAAACGACTGATTCGCTTTTTATAAAAATTGTATGGTATCAATGCGGAAACATTCTGAACAAAATGGCGTCGAAATTTTTCACATCGGTTAACCCTTCGAAAAGCTATGGATGATCCGACATTCATTTATTTCTATGTACACGTTTTTATGACGTCATTTACGCTATACTCTACAATCTACATTACGGTACCGGTATCTTTGTAAATCAAGGCCTTACTTGGAGATTACACATCCGATATCGACCGTGTGTATTCCGACAGCTTTGTACAAATTTAGCGGAAACGTGAAGTCGCAGTGCGGAGAAGATACATTATGTGAGGTTAGAGTCGCATGAATTAAACATCAAAATATTCACAATCGAGCGTGTGTGTGTCATCATTATCAAACACGTCACAATAAGAAAATCATTTTACCTAAGTGTAACTTAACACTACTTTTCAATAGTGCTGAGTGTGCGGCGCTACGAATACACAACACACTACCGTCACATTTAACTGCAATGCCATATTCTAAATTTAAGTCTGAATTAAAGAAAAGATTGCAATCATGTTGTTTATACTCAGTTAACGATTTTAAATATTAATATAAATCTCTTTATTCAAATTTTCTTTGTGTAATTTTAATGTAGGTACCTACTTGACGCTATAACATTCCATTGGAATTTTAAATAAAGATATATTTCTATTCTATTCTTACGCCTACAGTCAGCGAAATCAACCTATTTATACAAAGCTCTTATCTATAAATCTGCAAGCGGAATTTATTTGAAATACAATTTCTGGTACTTCTTCTGTTAGTAGTCCATTGATATTTGAGAAAAAATATCAATTGAGAGGAGTGTTTTTACACAGAGGGAGACTATAGAGTAGGTATAGACGCTCGACAACGGATAGCATTAGCTCCTGTGCGTATAGAGAATTAAGGGGGGCACCTAGTGTAAAAAAAATCGAAATTTATGTCGAATATGCCTACAAAATTTCAAAACGATAATAGATATTAATTGATCATTACACATTTTTTCACTATTAAAATGGATTTTTTTAAACGCATTTTTCTCAAAACATTTTCGAAGTTTGTGGACGTAAAGGCTCAATTACATTGAGCGAGTTTACAAGCTGCTTGTTGGCGAATTCGCTAGTTGCTAGTAAACTCGCTCAGTGTAATCAGTTTACTAGCCAAGTAGCAGATTGTAAACTATCTGCGAGTAAAGTTGAAAGCCGGTCAACTTTACTCGTTACTCGCTGGCGTTGGGATTGTTAGCTAGTAAACTAGCCGTGTGTCATCATAGTTGCTAGTGAACTAGATGCGTCTTGGTAGTTTCTGGTTTCAGTGTCTACAAAATGTCGACGGAAATGAAAGAAAAACAACAACAAATTCACAATACGTGGTTCGTTAGCTAGTTGGCTAGTGAGCGAGTGAGAAGTTTGTGTGTCATCATCTGTATCTCACTAGCCAACTCGCCCGCTTCTAAACTCGCCAACAAGCAGCTTGTAAACTCGCTCAATGTAATTGAGACTTAATATCTCAAAAACTATTAAAGATTTTAGGCTGAAATTTTTACCAGATATAAAAAATAACTTTTATTCGTAGTTGAACCTACTCGTTTGGTAAATTATTGTCATAAATTATATTTATAAATGTTTTTATAGGTCAACATTTTATGTGAAAAATCGAAAATTTTTACAAATTCTAAATTAAATACTTTTTTTTTTCAATTCTTTATATCTTTCATAGGTTTAACTAGAGTTATGAATGTTATTAACAAACAATTTTTTTAATGGATGTTCTAGATTTATTCTAAGGGCTGTAATTACGCCCACAAATTGGCCATCGCAAATGCAACGCGTCTGATAAAAATGTTTACCACGCCGCCATTTTGTACCGAGAAAAGATGTTCTATAAGGCCTAATTCATTAAAATATCATAAAAATATAGTTAGTCTAAAAATGAAATGTTTGAAATAAGCGCTTCCTTGAGCTGTTACACTACGTGCCTCCCTTAATGAGTTCAAAAGAAGTGCAAGTTATAATTATTTTCTAATAAATTTTTAAATTTTTTTATTGTATTTGTAATTTCAATAATTATACGAAGAGTATCGTATGAATAAAGGAGCCACCTTTCAAATGGGGCTTTTAATTTACCACTAGAGTACATAAGGATCTGCATTAACTACAAAATAGTTACGTAAGTGTGTTTAATTGGGATAAATAGTTCTATAAGAGGCGACTCATTAAGAGATTTTCTTGAGGTTTAGCGTTTCGTCAAATGAAAATTACGTACTGGCTATGACCGAAGACATACGACAAATACTTAGGATATCTTGAAATCATTTTATGGTATTGGTATTTTTATATTACACTAGCGGTCCCGCCCGGTTTCACCCGAGTGCAAAAGAACGAATGGGGGGGAGGTACATGAGTACTCACATTCATCTTAGTTTACCGAGATGAATGTTGTGTCCAAATTTCATGATGATCGGAGTTACCGTTCAAAAGTTTTTGTCGGACAGACAAATTTTGAGTTGTATTTTGCAACATTTTTCATTGATGCTCTGCTCCTATTGGTCGTAGCGTGATATTATATAGCCTATAGCCTTCCTAGATAAATGGGCTATCCAACAAAAATAAATTTCAATTCGAACCAGTAGTTCCTGAGATTAGCGCGTTCAACCAAACAAACAAACAAACTCTTCAGCTTTATATATTAGTATAGATAAGCAGACAATAGAAAAAAGCGTATTTTTAACAAATAAGTTCGAGATATCTTGTTCTTTCACAAAATAACCCGAAGCATACCCATCAAACAAAAAAGCCCCTCGAAGGAAACATTGGAATGTAGCTTGAATTTAAACGGTTTTTTTTGGGAATTAGTGCTCCCCCAGGAACCCAAGCTCGTACCAGTCGGTTTGTTTATACCGGCTGGAAGATTCTCTTACACGCATATAGACGCTGATGACCTCAGCTGTTGAGCGTCTATAATTTACAATCTACCTATATCAAACAAAAAATGTTCTGCGAAGCCGGACCGGGCCCCTTGTGCCTATAATCAAAAATGAAAAATAGGAAACGAGTAAATGAACATAGGAATTGGTAAAATGAATTCATTTTTATAGCTTAGACATCGTTGATCGCAAATAATTTTTTATACGGCGCAAAACAGAAAAGCTTCTTTCATTACTTGAAGTAAAAACAGGACCAAATTTACATTAGAACATTAGTCTCGTTATTGCTTTCAGGCGATATATACAGATATAAATATCAGAATTGCTTAAAATTTCCGAGTGGGTAATTATCCACTCGGGATTTTTCCGAGTGGGGAGTCCTCTCTATACCCTCTTAGGGTGATGCCGGCCCTGCCTATAACGCGGCGCTATATGTAACGGTCAGGTAATGATGTTAGTAGAAAATGGTTGTTGATCATATAGCTTCCTTATTCGAGTGCCGCCTCTTATATAGCTCTGTACTCTGTAGAGTTCAGACCATATATGCATAAAGATATACGTAATACACAGTTTACAATGATGGATTAGCGACACAACTCAAAATTATATAGCGTCAGTTGAATATAGGACAGTTGAAGTACCTACAACAAACCTACTACTTAAACGGCAATTAACAGTTTGTCAACTGTTTGTGTCCCTGCGCATTTTATCTGCGCTCACGTACCAAACACGAGCCAATTTATTAAGACGTTTACGTCATCGTTTAAAATTTAAATTGAACTAATCTTTTTTACACGCTTTATATTAACTTCACTTGTAAGTTTGTATGTATGTATGTATGTTTGTTTGTAACTTCCGTTTGGACTACAGCAAGTGGTTTATTACTGTAGTATAATATGCCAGCACTGTAACTACAGTGGTTAGCCGTGCGGTCTAAAGCACGGGTCTTCGCTGGCGTCAACTCTCGGAATCACGGGTCGTGGGTTCTAATCTTGTCCACGCCGAAAAAAAAATTGTTTTTTTTCGGCAAATTTTTGACAATAAATCGAACTTAAAAGTGAAAAATAAATATAGTTTAAAAAAAACTAAAAAACAGGCTTTATATCAAACTAAAAAGTGAAAAATAAATATAGTTTAAAAAAACTAAAAAACACGCTTTATATCGAACTAAAAAGTAAAAAATATTTTTTTTAAAATAAGCTTAAAACAATAATGAATAAAAAATACTAGTATTATTGTGAAAAAAGCGTGGGGTGCTCGATGTACGAAAATGTGGAACAAAGCGCCCCACACTTTTTTCACAATAATACTAGTATTTTTTATTTATTATTGTTTTAAGCTTATTTTAAAAAAAAATATTTTTTACTTTTTAGTTCGACATAAAGCGTGTTTCTTAGTTTTTTTTTAAACTATATTTATTTATCACGCAAGCGTACTGGCACGTAACGTATATTTAGCTATACGCATGGCCTTTTTTGCACGACCCCTATAAAGCAGCTGTTTTTTTGCAATCCTGTACAGCGGTAGTAAAATGATCCATTTAACACTAGTGCTGCCAAGCATTTTTCTTTTGACAGGCCGTTAACGATCCCTACTCAACCGATTTATAATTGTTTTGTTACCATTCCAACCCACAAGTGGGGAATGGTACTAGTTTAGGTGAAAAATCACTTTTCAAAAACTTTACAATATCTTTTCGTTTTGAGATCTCCTGAATCCAATTAGTTTTGTAACTAAGAAAAAGGCAATTTAATTTTATGATGCAAAAGTATAATTTAAATGTGTCCAATATACACACAAATTATTATCCTTTTAAAGGACTTGATGCATGACCTGTATACGATAAGGAAATTTATTTCAGTCATCCTGAAACATTTGTTATGATTCTGAAAGTGATAAATTTACGTATTTCCGACGGACCCGACGATTGGCTCCAGCCTCGACAATTAAAGACCAATAAACATCTTAGATAAAAAGAAAACAAATATATTGTTTTGAAACCCCTTACGTAAATCGCATTCCGCCCAGCCACTGTAACTTTCCTTCGCGACACGTCAGTCGTGGATTTAATTTATTAAAAACAAACTAACAAACAAACAATCTCTCAGGCTAAACGCATATACCTTCGTCGTTCTGTCGTGGGTAAAAAATCGGTTTGAACAAAAATACAAATTTCTGTGCATCAAAATTATAGGTAATAATAGGGAGATTCAGTCCAACGTACCAGTATCGAGTAGTGCAACGCAGGTCACTCCCCCTTTAATCGAGGTCAGGAGTCGGGATTTTTTTGGGTTTTTGCTTTCTTTTGCTAGAGCGCCAATCTAGAGACCCTGTTTTTAAGGTTACTGAACACGATGGTGAGGGTTACATAATTATTTTTCCTCGGCAACCCCTTCAAATTGGCCCCCCTGATTGCCACCCCTTGGAATAAAATTATAAAAAAAATTTGAACACAACAATTTTGTAGGAAAATTAATTCTCTACAAAAAATCTTTGCTTTTTTCTGGAAATGTTTTAGGTACTTTAAGAATTAGTGGCCTTCAAAGATGATCATTTATGGAAATTTTACGTACAATTTCCATAAATGATCACCTTTGAAGGCATGTAATTCTTAAAGTATCACATTTACAGAAAAAAAAAACAACAAAGATAGATCCTTATGACCATGCGATCACTAAACAATCGAACATTCTTTGAGGAATTATGTTTACATTTTTCAATGTGACCGACTTTTTTTGACACAAATTTTTGACTTATTTAAATTACGGTGTTGGGAAAAATGCCTTACAAAACGACGTTAGACGTCCACTACGTCACTACGTGTTTTATACAGACTGTTCCCGTAAAAAGTTCTAACGGATTTCATTGTTTTGTCTTTTGCGGAGTTGGATTTCGACACGGGGACAGAACCTGACATTATAGCCTAGAAGCCAGCGACATATTTAGGTTGCCCATTTCCTTACGGCTGAATGACTCGTAAAATTCTCTAGACAGTAGTACCATATAGCATTGAGGCCGTCAAAGATAATATTTTTTATCATTACCTATCGATTGAAAACTTGTCAAATGATAGTTATTAATGATCTTTTATAAAAAAAAAAAACGTCAGCTGGCTGTACGATGGTGGATAAATCGTCAGCTGATTGTATATTGGGGGAAAGATTGTCAGCTGATACAGAAAAGCTGACGATTTTATTTATTTTAAATATTATAAAAACTAACTTTTGACAAAGTTTCATGTGAAAGGGAACGACTGAATTCATATTTCATTTCGTCAAGTTCGTATGATCAGCTGACGTAACATTCACCATCGTACAGCCAGCTGACTTTTTTTTTTACAAAAGTAACTAGGTATCGTCTGACAAATTTTCAATCGATAGATAATGATTAAAAATATTATCTTTTTTACCGTGCGTGGAAGGCTACATAAATTGTTTTAGTAACAAGTAGCGACATCTCTAGAATTTACTCAAAGCTATTAGTTTATAAGGAAACCAAAAAAATTGTTTTAGCACCAAGCAGCGACATCTGATAGAATTCTCTCAAAGCTATTAGTTCAGAGGCAAACCTGGTAGAATTTGCTCAAAGCTATTAGTTCAGACGCCGGATCGCAACGAAATACATTTTGCAGAATTATATCTATCGCACCCGGGTGAAGCCGGGGCGAACCGCCAGTTAATTTATAATAAATTCGGTTTCTTTATTGATTTAGAAGCTACGACGAATGCATTTTTTCACAAATTAAAAGACCTATATTTAAACTTTCAAATCTTCCTAAATGAAAAATTTAAGTACATATTTTTGAAGTGAAAACTTCTTTAGCGGCGTTGTACATTTTTTTTGTAATGGGTAAAAACTGTAGCCTTCCCCCGATAGTGCCGCAGCTGACAGCCACAATGCTAAATAGTACAACTGTCTAGAGCATTTTACGAGTCATTCAGCCATAAGGAAATTGGTAAGAAAAACCTGTCGCAGGCTCTAGACTATTATAAATTGTTGCACACACAATTTTATTATTTTAATTAGCACTCTATGTTTATTTTGCCGAACTCATGTATTTCCAACTCTCTACTATTTCAGAACCGCAGTATACCTATAACCAATTTGTTTGCAGTTTATTTCTTTATCCTACTGTAAAATTTATTAGTCTCTCCTTCGACAAGTGGCCGTTTGTTTCTTTTCTGGGGTTCTACGAAAAACGACTTGTTTCACATTTGGCACGTGGTTTATCTATATACACAGGACGGCTTTTATTCGATAATATTCCAGGGTTGCCTATGCCAGTCTGTTCAGGGAATAAAACTACTAGAAGTAACGTCAACCTTTTATCTCTACTAGTTGTTGCCAAGTGATCCAAATGTTTAAGTCTGAACATTATTGGATTTCTTTTGAAATTGTACAGCCCTGTTCTATCTATATTCTCTATATATAAAAATCTCGTGTCATCACGATGTTCGTCTGCGCTAATGTCCGAAACTGCTAAACCGATTTTAATGAAATTATGTAAATGTGTTTTCTTTGCTCCAACTTACACTATAGGATAGTTTTTAATTTTTTTTATTGCAAGAAACGGGGAGGGAGAGACTATCCTTACATATAAAGTAGCGACATCTGATAGAATTTGCTCAAAGCTATTAGTTCAGAAGCAAACAAAAAAACTGTTTTAGTACCAAGTAGCGACATCTGATAGAATTTGCTCAAAGCTATTAGTTCAGACGCTGAACCGCAAACGAAATACATTTTTGCAGAATTATATCTATCGCACCCGGGTGAAACCGAGTCGGGCCGCTAGTTAATTATAAATTTGAGCGAACGAGCGAAGTGAGTGTGTACGTTATTAACACGAAAGGACAAAATTCAATCTAAACGAACGAAACTGGGCGGGACCGCTAGTGACTATTCTATAAGAAGATTGACTCTATTCAATAAATAGAGTAACTGTGATCCGTTGAAGTTAATGATGAGTATTTTAATTCAAAACAATTTTATAACTAAGAAAATATAATTACAGAACACTCTGAAGATGATACAAAACGTATCGAAACGTTAGTATTAAATGTAAGTTTAAAAAATCTCAGTATTGCTTCATTTTCGATCCTTATGCCACGGAATTCTTTCCAAATACTCATCACTATTCTATAAGTTTTTATATAAAAGATATACATCATGTCAATAAACTGACAGATTTAGAGCGTCTGATTTATATTTGAATATATTCCGTCACTTCAGATATATGCAAAGTAAAGCAATTAATCACACAAATGAAATGAACGAATATAAAATGAATTTGAAATAAATTTTCAAAATCAATTTATCGTTTTAAACTATAGGCGCGAGTCTTTATGCTTTCAACTTGCAAGTGTCATACTTTTTATTCAGGGCGGCACAGAACAATCGAAACTTCTAGAAAAGTGTGAATAGAAGGAAGTAGCTCGTACTGGACCAAATAACGTTTCAGTAAAAGTGTCAAGTATTCCGATAACAGATATAAGCAATTTGAATTTATACATCGGTCTTCAAATTTACTTGCTTATTTTTAAAAACAACGTAGATGAGTTCTTTGTCAAAGCAAGAATTATTTTACAGACAGGCTATTTTACAGTATACCTACTTGAATATTTTGATCGAATATAGAAACGAGTCACTTGAACTTGTATTCGTCATTCAAGTAAATGCTTCTATTTACTTTCAACTTGCCTCATCTGAATACGATACACAAAGTAAAGTGTTTTAAATAAGTAACTTGAAACATGTTTGTTCTTGGAGTCATTAGCCTGAAGCAAGTGACTTGAGGCAAGGATCTAACAGCAGTCAACAAGAAACTTGAAACAAGTAGCTTTGTTCTCTAGGAGCTCGAAGAAAATTACTTAATTGGGAGCAGGGAACTTGAAGTAAGTAGTTTTGTTGTTCGAGCTATTACCTTAAAGCAAGTAATTTAGAGACTTAAAACAAGTAGCTTGAAGCAAGTATGTTAAAGCAAGTAGATTAAGCAAGTTAATTTGGCAAGTAGCTTGGGGCAAGTAAATTGAGGAAAGTAACTAAGAGCAAGAAATTTGAAGTAGGCTACAGTAATTTGAAGCAAGCAGCTTACAGTAAATAGCTTGAAGCAAGTAACTTGCATCAAGTAACTTGAAGCCAGTAGCCAGTAGCTTGAAGCAAATAACATAAACTTGAAATCAAGTGCTAGAATATGATGTAGATAAGGAGAATGAAATAACCAGTCTATGTTTTGGAATTAAATAATTAAGTAAGTGAGTTAGTCATTTTGACTTGAATAGACATGACATTTACTTTTATACCAATAGTGATGGACAAATGACGATGATACATGTGTACTATATGGTGTATTATTTACATATAAAAGTATTAATTAATACTCGTGATTTATTACTAATTGCGTTTTTGAAATTTTAATTTCGCCTATATTAAATATGATAGAATTTTCAAAACATATTAAATTTCTTGATCATGAAAAAATTATATTTTTGAATTCGTTGGATACTTCGGCTACTTCAAACACCGTGGGGGGTGCGTCGGTCAGGGGCGCCCCAGCGATTTGATACTAACTTGTCAGGTTGGGTCCTCCTATAACGGCTCAATTCAAAATACAAAATTATGAAATCTATGGGAGTTCCCGCGTGGACAGGCCTACGTCTATATGAGAAAAATTCAAGCCGAGTGTATAGCGACTCTACAATATTATATACCCTTTCTTTGGTGTATAATACATACAACATATAATATAAGGAGTCACACAGTTTGTAAGAGATACAACTTTTGAACAACCAAACTGAATTAAAAGTTTTTTAAATTGACAAAACTCCCGACCGCAGTTTGTTTAAAAGAAAGCTTGATTACAAGAAACATTATGACTTCTCAAAACAAAAAGCAAAAACACAGTATGAAACCGTATATTCACTTTTATTCAAAAAATTAAATGTGCCTCGAACTTTTTATATATATTATTTTGACATAAATATAAATTAAAATCGATAATAAGACGGCAGTGAAAGCATAAAAATATAAATAGTATGTTACACCACAAGGACAGAAAGTTTAAACTACTCAGTTATAAAGGAAGTTGCCTTAAATAATAATTAATAATGATATATTAATAATTTTATGCTTTCTGACAAGAATGTGGTTATAATATTTCGCTAATTTAAGTAAATTTGTAATTGTGTACTTAAGGAATAGTACTTTCTAATAAATTACAATGATTAATTATGAAAGAATCCCGCACAAACCTTACGGGATTTGGTTCTTGATTAAAGTGATCGAATATGGTTTTATTTTATAAGGTCACTAAGAACAAGTGTCCATAGGCGCATAGGCTAAAAACCAATAGGTTTTTTAGCTACAGATATGTTTAGCGAGATTTTAGATATAGGGATATCCATTGAATTTGGAAGGTGTCACTCTATATAAATTAATAATGTCATACTCGGATTCAACGCACTCGAAAACATATTTTTGGAGTTTAGGATTTTTTAAGATTGTGAATTCAAAAGATATCTCTATATTTAAAATCTCGCTAAACATATCTGTAGCTAAAAACCTATTTGTTTTTAGGCTATGCGTCCATGGACCTTTAAACTATAAAATGAATAAATCATTTACTGTGATTGTCGTCTTTCAATTTGGATTATTATTTTGATTTTGTTTATTTTGTACACTATTTGGAACTTTCTGTTCCGTTGTGTCTATTGTTTTTTTTTTTTTAATAAATAAATAAATAAATAAATAAAATAAAACCATTTTCGATCAATTTAACCGAGAACTAAATCCCATCAGGTTTGTGCGAGGTACTTTGAGTAACTTATAAATATTGAATGAATGAATGAATAAATTAGGGGTTTTGGTTTAATAGCCCGTTATGCACGTCATCCTAGAAGAATTTTTGTGCTCCCCCTTGGCCTGGATCTAGTCCTCCAATATTTTGGATCTTCTCATAACTTATAAATATTAGTGGCAGCAGATCATAATATGCCTATGGCAAACAGCAAACTTAAACATTCAACTTAAGTTATATATAGCGCGATCCTTTGAGTAAGCTAATATTTCAAACGTAAAAAAATGCTTTTCAAATCCCCTTAGACTGCGTTTGTACGTTGCAATTAACTGTCTACGACACATTCATACGGCACCTACGATATACGAACTCCATCTAATTATATATTCATAATATGATCCGACACACGTAAACAAATCTGTTAGACAATGATTCTGGGGTTCTTTTAAAGATTCAAACTAAAA
Organism: Xanthostigma xanthostigma; assembly: GCA_963575645.1. Lineage (NCBI taxonomy): Eukaryota > Metazoa > Arthropoda > Insecta > Raphidioptera > Raphidiidae > Xanthostigma > Xanthostigma xanthostigma. Next base: position 46,880,656 of record OY754466.1, on the reverse strand, counting down.
GTTCTTCACTACTCCACAAACAGAAAACGTAAACTTAACTTCAACGTAGCGTAAACTCACGTCCACTACATATATACATTACTAGCGGTCCCGTCCGGTTTCACCCGGGTGTAAAAGAACGAATGGGGAAGGGAGGAACATGAGTACACACATTCATCTCAGTTTACCGAGATGCATGTTGGGTCCAAGTTTTTTGCAGTTTTCGGCAGTTTCCTGCTATATTACTTATTTTAAACTCAAACTTCCATTTTTGATGAAAATATTTTTTTTAAGTAATAATTATTTCTTTTAAATCAATAAATACTGTATAATTAATAAAATATAATAAATATTTAATTGCAAACACTGTAGGAAAATTATTTTTATATACATATAGGTACTGTATAATATTTTTCAAATGAGCTATTAGTTAGATTTATTTAATTTTAATTAGTCGTAAATAAAACTAAAATAAATTTAAATGATAGTCTTAGAAGAAAGCAATGTAGAAAATAAAAAAAAAAAACATTAAAAACATATTCGTTCAAGGTGGGGCTCGAACCCACGACCCTGAGATTAAGAGTTCGGTGCTCTACCGACTGAGCTAACCGAGCTTCTGTGCGTGCAGCGCTAATAACTGGATATTCAGTTAGGGCATTTCACCTGAATATAAGACGTATATGGTGAAAATTTTTGACTGACATTCTGCAACATTTTTCATTGATTTTCCGCTCCTATTAGTCGTAGCGTGATATTATATAGCCTATAGCCTTACAATACAATTTTTTTACTTACTTTTTAAGGTTACTTACGTTTACTGTTGACATAAAATGACCTTTAGAATATGTTAAACAACAAACTAGCAGTTCGCAGGGAAATTTTTAAGTTCGCGAAGTGAAAGATAAAACAGGACCGAAATTAATGTTTTCTCCAAGTACTTTTACTTCAACGTCTTTCTTATATTTCAGTTGTTAGTTGTAAGGAAGAAAAAAGCTGCAATTCTTCTACGAAGTTTTGATAAATACAGATTTCGCATTTTTCGACAATCTAAATATCTATTATCAGTATTATCTATTTGATATACAGGATGATCCATTTTAATCTATAGATAGAAATTATTGAGACAGGGGAACATTTTCGGAAATAAGTTTCAGACAAAAGTTATTTAGTTGGAAGAGGGACATCGTTTGGAGACAAATACTCTGCGCAGGGATGACGGTGATTTTGACATTTTTAATAGGAACACCTATTTTTTATTACAAATTATGACTTTTCAAGAAAAAATATGCAGCATTTGTCCGAAACATTTTTTTACCCGAGGCCTTCTTCAACACCTAAAATGCATGTCAAAAATCGGTTCCCCGAAACTACCTTAAATTTTTACCGACCTTGCGCAGAAAATTACGAGAGGTAAAAGTTGTTTGATTTGGGAAGGGTCATCGATTAAACATAAAAAAACGAGTGTGCTTTAGATCACACGACTGAAGTAAAACTTCTTCCTATCGTAATTTTTACCATTTATCCGAAAATTCACAAAATATGAACTTTAAAATGATTTTACAATTTTATTCACTTTAAACGTATAGAATATTTAATGTATTGAACAAAATATTAATTTATAAAATTGTTCAAGAACGAAATGAACAGTCTAATGTAAGAAGAAAGAAATATAAACATAACGATAATGAAAACAAAAGTAATACATTGCAATTACTTAGCTCTCGTTGGATTTTAAGCGTAAATCTTTATGAAATATTATTTAAAGTAGGTTTACAAAACTTTTTTCTGTCACCCGATAGCGCCACTGGCAAGTAAAATATGTGTCATTCTATTGTTAGTACTGCTTATATTTTCGGCCGCCTGATGGCGCCACTAGCCAGTGAAGTATTTGTCATCTTCTTTCTATCTTCACTAATTATATCTCCCTCTCAACTTCCGTTTTTATTTCTATTCTTCAATATCTTTTGGGGTGTATTTACTGTTTGTTATTTAGATAACTTTTTCAAGAATCTTTTGCAGTTCTGACATCTAAGTAGACAACGATATCTTAGGTACAAAATAGTCCCCCGGCTTTGGTAGATTTCTTTTTATAAAAATATCCTGGTGCCGATCCTAGCTCCGCAATAAAACATGAATATTCAGATGCGACAGAGATTTGCATGTGAAGAGAGGCTGTTGTTGTCGACGACGACGTCGGAGAATAAGTTGAGTCAGTCGCGCGCCAACTTTACTTGTTTTTGTGATAGAGGATCACTCGAAAAAAACAAGTGACTGCGCATCAACATGAAGTTGCCACTCTTCACATATACTTATAAAAGGTCACTGACGCGATATTCTATTGGTTGATGCAACTTTTTTCAAAAATATTAATTGACAGAGATGACTGTTAAATAACGCATTAACTTAATCCAATCCCAGTCATAGATAATATTCATAAAGAAGGGAAATATTCGATAAAAAATATTTTTAACAAAAAAATTGAACCGACTTCAAAATATGCACTAAAAAGTAAAAAATAATTGCGTATTGAAATGTTTTGGAGTCGGTAATGCCAGCCAATTGGATCATTCCAGCTTCTAAAATATTAATATTTGACGTATAATAAAGAAATAACATTTTTGTTAATTGGAGTAGTGACGCGGGTAATTGCTAGTATTAAATATTAGGATATTTACTATTCGTTTGCATACGTAATATGTTATTACGGCACGTAAAAATTAACCAAAGCAGCTACATAACTAATTTCTTTTTTACACATCTTCAGAACAAAAGAACAATTGATTTTTTTTTTTATTTCTGAAACTATAAAGTTTAGAAGAACTTTCTGAGAAAAATAAACAGAATGACAAATCGTTAGAAAAAGTATATAATAATTAATATATATAAAAAAAACAACGATTTACCCCCAAAAAAATAGGGCTCTATAGGTTCATCCGGTCGACCTGTATCGTGTTCACAAACAGACTGACAAAAAGACGCACAGAATTTTTCACAAAAATATATTTTATATATTAACTCGAGATATTTTGAAAATAAAATATTGTAAAATATTGAAAAGTGAATTTTGACTTAAATAAGTACCATTCCTCACTTATGCTAAAACTATCCACCTTCAGGCCATTTTAATATAATTCCTCCAGTGACCGAGCGGGGTAGTGTAGTGGTGAGAGCTGCCTCTCCGACAAATGGTAATTCCTGTACCGGCCACCGTACGTAATACAAAGTACGTAACGATTACTCGAAGAACAATATATTCAATACTCAAATCGTATTTGATTACCAACTGTTTAGATGAGATAATTTATGTGGTTGCAGAATTGCAACGAGTATGTTTGATAATCCTTTAGGTGAAAACAATCAAGCAACGGTAATTTCTGATAAACGCAGCCTTAAATCTCGTATCTTCTGCTCAGAGCATTTGTGTTTCCTGTATTTTACGATCATCACTGTGTATTATTGTTATTGCATGGCCTGAGATAAATGCCAAATGATTAAAAGACATTTATAACCTGTGTACATATACAGGAGGCAACAGAAAGTTTTTAGCTGTTGTTGATATTGTAGTCGAAGCTGTCTTTGTGGTAACAGTCTCAAAATAATGGCAACCCAAGATTCCGTTGCAAACACGAAATGTGACGAGGTAAAACTATTTTCAATGCTGACACGCGTTCCAAGTTTATAAAATGTCTACGCTACGACTAAACGGGGATGATCAGTGAGCGAAAATAACGATTTGCACCCGGGTGAAGATGGACCACGCAACTACCAAAAATTGAACCAATAACAGAACAGAGAACGGAATATTTTCGAGAACTTGGTATTTTTCACACTCTTTTATTAACTTCCATCTACATCTATGCATGTATTTGATGGAATTTTTCAATTTAATTTTTACCCACTTCCAGACGTCTGAATAATTTGAAATTTTGCACACGCATTAAGAACACAATACAAAAATTTACATAAATATTTATAAATATATAAATAATTTATAGAAACATTTGAGTGTTGGCTATTAGGGTTATGATCAAAAAGACACACTCTTTTAGAGCAACTAAAAAATAAAAAATAATAATTACATAAAAAAAATATTTTTACTTTTATGTCCACATTGCTTTTAAAAAGGTGTTTTCTTAAACTTTAATTTTTTAATAGCATAATTTTGGTACGTAAAGTCTAGTCTTTTTTAAATCGGATCTTTTTAGGTAACGGTTTCCAAATAGCCGTTAGGTACTATTATTATTTAACTAGTGTGACCTGTGCGAACTATTCGCACTAAATAACTATAATAATTATCACTTTACAAAATTATTTTTTAAATATGATTGCAGGTATTCAATTCGTTTCTAATTTTGCACACTGCTTATAACGTTCTTCTTTTTGTTGTATTACAATATGAAGCTCAGATGACAGATCGAAGAAATATTTTACTAAAATTGTCATATAGAGGCGCAATAAGCAAAAGCGTTGAGCTAAGCCGTCAGATGGCATCATGCAGCATTGCTGTGACGTTGTTCAGCGTTGCTCGCTGTTTCAAAATTAAAGCAGTTAGATGGCAGTATGCAGTATTGTGTCTGTTGTATTACAATATGAAGGTCAGATGACAGATCGAAGTGTTGACGTTATTTCAAAATTTAGCCGTCAGATGGCAGACGTTGTTCAGCGTTACTGTATTTTAATTAACTTACAAAAACAAAAGCAATAATAATTTTTTTAGTTGTCGATGTCAGTAGAGCAAGCAATTATCTGTAAAATGATATATAATTTATGTGGAGAAATTGTGAGGTTTTTTCTAAAAAGGGAGGCAAACATCTTTAACCTTAGCATATTAAATATTTATGATAATGCATTTTCAATAATTTTGCGTTTGTATTTTAAACTATCCACAGTCTGTTACACCGTGTAGATAGTTGTTCGTGTTTCTCGTTGTGCAATCGCGATCGGCGGGGGCGGTGAACGAACGTACTGACAACAAAAAATATGCACGTAGCATTCCTTCAGCGCGTAGGTACCTACTCTACATTAGAAAACAATGATATACATCAGGGCTGCCAACAATAGGGAATTTGCATGTGTTCCAAAATAACTTACATCACAACTCAGAAATGAAAAGTAACCTTACCAGACCGTGTCAACAAAATTTTTTTTCTTCTTTTTGTCAAGTTCTCAAAAATGTGATCTACTTCTGATATAAACTTGTCTTCAGAAGTGCAGAAATTAAAAATAAATAATAGTTTATTTTTGAAAACGAAAACGTAATGTTTTTTTTAACCTAACATTTTTTTTCAATTAACTGTATAAAAATGCCTAAGGATCGATTTTATAGACAGTTAAATTTTCAATGATAGCATTAATTGTAAAATTAAATTTTTTCTCCTAAAACTCTATGCTTTTTATCATTTTTCTACCAAAGCTTATGACGTTCACAATTTGATTTTTTTTTATAAATTTGACATGAGAGAGACAGATAATATTTTTAGAATTCATTAAGACTGCTGTAAGAGATGAGTGCCCGTAGGCAAGAAATACTTAGGGCATCAAAGAGTCTTAATCCGGCACTGCTTACATCTTGTATACGCTAGGAAAGTATTTTTGATATGCGATCTTTGCGCCATCTCGTGTTTGATTTTTCAAAATCTGGTTTACTCAAAACTTACAAACCCATGGAAACCAACGTTATTCTTAATTATAAAAAAATATTTACGCACAATGTCAGTCAAAAAACTACATAAATGATATACATTTTTTATTTCAAAATTTTTTAAATCCTATTTTTGTTAACAAAATAACAATTATGATATTTTTCATGTATTTAATAATGATTACAGACGTAAAATAAAATTTAATTACCCTTGACGACGTACTGCTGAAGTCCATTTTTTTCCTCTCTAATTCATAAAAAAATCCAGGAAAACGGTGGAATTGTAATTCTGGATGTTTAGTTAGTATATCTTTACAATCAACAATACAGCACTTCCGATTTGATAGTTTTTTAGGTACCTACCCATTTTATTCAACAATTAATCCTTACTAAAATGCACGTATAACATACGACACTAAGGTTTTGACTGAACCAGAATTAAAAAAAAATAAAACACGAGGGCGATGGGGTCGTCTCACATTTTTTTTTTGTGGAATCTACATTACTTTAAAAATTGTTATTTGTTTGAAAAGCGCCCGTATCAAATTATTATTTTTCAAAGGGAATGGCAACGTGGCATATATAAATAAATAATTATTTAGTTATTTGATAGATCAACGTAGGAGTTTTGAGGAGAGAATCTCCATCGAAAAACGGGTATTTCAGTTATTTCGAATTTTAAAATGATACAAAATTATCTAACGGTTTAATACAAATGAAGAATGAATCTGATCTGAAATTGAATTATCTTTTAACTGGGAATCCCCTGCAGGGTTATCCAGCAGTCGTTGACCAATAATTCAACACCAATGTTCAGGAATTAAACAACTACATATCGTATGTATTTTGAATTTCGTATACAATATAGTAGTTCGAGCTCTGACCGTACAAACGTCTGCTGTGTCTGGATCGATGGCAGAATTAATTCACCTTTTTTATCTCGAATATGATTCCAACACAAAATATAGATTATAGCGGTCCATCCCAGTTTCATTCGGGTGCGATAGATAGATTATAATTCTGCAAAATATACTTCGTTTGGGGCCCATCGTCTGAACTAATAGTTTTGAGCAAATTCTACCCTAGATTTGCTTCTGAACTAATGGCTTTGAGCGAATCCTAACAGATGTCGCTACTAGGTATTAAAACGTTTTTTTTTTGCTTCTGATCTATTTGAGTAAGTTCTAGGGCAGTAATGGTGAACCTTTTTGAGAATTGGGTCGAATTTTGTTAATTATTTTTTTTAGTACTAGCTCGTGGGCCACTAAGTCAGTGGCGTCACTTGTAAAAGGAGAGGGGGGATGGTTAAATACTATTTTTTATAATTCGAAACTTTTTTTGGACGACACACGACGTTTTACAACAAGCATGCTGGATTCAGCGTGTTTTTTTCTATGAGCATAATGATTTTGCCAAGATCCGAAAGATTTCGGTTTTCGTCAAAAACAGCATTTTTTAAACGGGTGTGCCTTGAAAAAAATGCAAAAATCGAATTCTTTATTATACTTTTGAAATTGAGAATGCTTACAGAAAAAAATACGCTGAATTCAATGAGCGTAAGCAAACGTCTGTATATCTCTTTTAGTTTAGAAACTACGGGCATTTGGAGATTTTATACTATTTTCTGAAAACTATAAACGCAAAAAACTTCTAAACCAAAAGAAATACAAACGGTTGTTTGTGCTCATTGGATTCAGCTTGTTTTTTTCTATAAGCCTGATGATTTTGCCAAAGTTCCGAAAAATTTCGGTTTTTGTCAAAAATTCCATAGGTATTTGACGTGATAACGTCTTATAAATTGATGAAACACCAATCTGATAAATTGATGAAACACCGGCTGCACGCACGAAAAAGTGTCACGTTCCGAAATGTGTCACGTTCCGCCTGACTTAATACGTTATCACGTAAAACTATCGTCCGTAAACCGACTTTACAGACAACCAATTTTTTTAAAGGGGTATGCCTCGAAAAAAATTGCAAAAATCGAATTATTTATTATACTTTTGAAATTGAGAATACTTACAGAAAAAAATACGCTGAATTCAATGAGCGTAAGAAAACGTCTGTATATCTCTTTTAGTTTGGAAACTACGGCCATTCGGAGATTTTATACGATTTTCTAAAAAACTATAAACACAAATAACTTCTAAACCAAAAGACATACAGACGTTTGTTTGTGCTTATTGGATTCAGCGTGTTTTTTTCTATAAGCATGATGATTTTGCCAAAGATTCGAAAGATTTCGGTTTTCGTCAAAAATCGCATTTTTTTAAAGGGGTATGCCTTGAAAAAATTGCAAAAATCGAATTCTTTAATACACTTTTGAAATTGAGAATGCTTACAGAAAAAATACGCTAAATTCAATGAGCGTAAGCAAACGTCTGTATCTCTTTTAGTTTGGAAACTACAGCCATTCGAAGGTTTTATATGATTATCTGAAAACTATAAACGTAAATAACATCCCAATCGTGATTCTAGCAACAAAGCCAGCCTCCTTTGAGTCTAGTAGACTTTTGTGCGGTCAGGGTTTGGACTAAAAGTAAGTATACTGTATAGTAAATGTATGATAACATAATACACATTATGTAATGCAAGAGTGAGAGAAGAAATGAGAGAGAACGAGAGAAATGATAATAAAGCGTGATTACATTCGGAACTGTGTATTAGGTCGCAACGGGGTGTCCTGATCAAGCGAAGGGCGGAGCACTACCAACATATTATCACACGGGACACACTGTTCATGAACCAGTGTAGTAACGACAAAAATTATTTTTAAAAATCTGCGCAAGAAAGCAAACAAAAGTAAAAAAACCGGTCAAGTGCAAGTCGGACTCGCGCACCAAGGGTTCCGTACAAACTTGTAGGCATGTAAATAGTTCGTCCGTCACGGGAATCGAGTTTCGAAGATTTTTCCCGGTTAGCCGTTGGAAAACTGTTGTCCCCATAAATCAACTAAGCTTGTAATTTCAATCAAGTTCAGATGGACTTTTGAACTATAACTGTAACTCATGGCTTTATATCCGATAGCCTAGTTGCCGTGCCGTGTTGTATGCGAGAGTTCTTATAAAAACGCACCGGTAGCGGACGCTTGTTTTGTATTAAAACTGTTACTGTGTACGTGTATGCTGTTGCGGTATAAACACGAATGACAGCTGGTCGCGACTATTAGATGAAATGTAACAGGGTTGCTATGGAACCGACATCTAAAAAACAGTGATGTTTCCTTTACTGCCGCCCGAACGTACGTACTTACCGCATCAGTGCGTGTAATCCCACCAATGCGTAAATGTTTTTAGCCTTTCTGTCTTACAATTGATGCCAAAAGTATATGTAGGTACTTTCGATCGAGGTATGAAGAAAAATAGTTTGTACGGCACTGAATATTATAAAAGATGTTCAGCAATCACATTGTTTTATTGTGTATTACACTGGTTTGTATTTGTTATTTGTCTACTGTTACAAACAAACTAAACCGAGCCGAGATTCAGAGATGCTAACAATGATCTATGTACATAAATAATATGTCCTCAAATGGTAGCACAGAGCACTGATGAATAACTGAATAATAATACGAGCTTTTTGTTAATGAAATTATAATACGATGTTCTTTTTTTCTTATTGTACATCGTTTCAAGTTCAATGATCCCGGATGGACATTTAGAGCTCTACACTAGAATGTTAATTTTTATGCGAATATTTAGTTTTCAAATCTGGCGTCATTTGTCCAAGCTTAAAATCTAACAGCTGAGTAGGCCGCGCAAGTTGCACGCACATATTTGTAGTGATTCTGGGTACTAGGTTACTTATTAATATGTACTAGCTACTAAGTTTAAAGCTTTACTACCTAATGTTAAAGTAAAGGCTGATAAAAGATATAATTGCAAGGTTACCTCATCAAAAAAAACTTGTTATTTTTTTTGAAGAAAAAAACTTTTCTCTTAAAAATGATAAGAAATTATTATTTTATGTCTTATTTAAGAGTGAAAGAGGGAGCAGCATAGAAAAGGAATGAAAAAAAAACCTAAACGTCTGGAAAAGGTAATACTCGACGTTTTCACGAAAAATATACATACAGCGCAAACCCAAACGGTGACTATGTTTAGTTTTTTTTTTTTAATTAAGGGGTTAGGCCATTTTTGCTCGGAAAACTAGGTATAAAAAGAAACTTTTTTTTGGTGCAGCCGTTAAGTATATAAAGTGATCCTTATTTTACACATAAGTATACATAGTATTTTTATGAAAAATTTGCAATATAGACAATTAAAAAAAAAATAAAAAAATGGCGGAGATAATATGAGCCGATAAGTAGGACCGTGTTTTGAAAATCCTTGCTGATGGCGTACACGATTTCTCTATTAGGCATTGTCAGAAACATAAATAATTTTTTTTCCTTGTTTAAAAGGAAAATAGCTACAATATGACGGAGGATAAAAAAAAAGTTTTCAAATTTTTTTTGTATTAATGACAGCTGTTTAAAAAAAACTCGTATTTTCATCGAAATTTTGAGTTTGAAAAATGTGTAACTTTAAAACACTGCACCCGATCAAAAAAATTCTACGTCATATTGTAGATGATATTATAAAAAATAAGTATTATAAATTTTAATCAAATCGGCTGAGTAGATCTTGAGATATCGTGTAAACCGTTTTGAAAAATGTAGTTTCGATAAAAATGCAAAAAAAAAACTTACTCATTGAATGCTCTATGACTAATATAAACTAATTATTGCCATAACTTCAGTAATAGTTTTAATTTTGAAATAGTTAATCAAACGCTTAAAATATTCTCAAAGGTACAAAAAAAACGATTTTTTTGAAAATCTCAAAGTGGCGTGACCCCTTAAAGTATATTTTGTTATCAAACTATTTAGTATTCTTCAGGTCATAAAAACGTGTTGTTTTAGTATTTTTAAACTCTAATTTTATTTCTTCCTTAGATTCGGTCCTATTCAAGCATGATTGGAGACTGCGATGATAAATAAGAAAAGAAATTCAAACAAAAATCGAACATAGTGTAATATTTCCGGCGGCCAGTGTAAAAATTGACCAAACTGACGTCATATTGTTCGTTCCTGCACTGACCCACAGTCCACACTGCATCGGCATAATTAACAGACATAACAATGAACAAAAAGAACAAACTAACCTGGTATGCAGTCCCGTTCGTCGGTCCCATCAGTGCAGTCGGCGACGCCGTCGCAACGCTTGTAAGCTGGAATGCACCGCGCCACGTCGCACATTAACTCACCCTGGGCGCAATCTAACAAACATTAAAATTCAAATTAATAGCCTGTATAAAACCTTTTCTATTTCAGCAAACACTACAAAGAAATGAGATAGAAGCTCGGAATTCATTAAGAAAAAATACAGTGGAAACTCCATTTAACGTCGCTCGATAATAACGACAAACTCCTTAAAACGTCGAAATTACTATATCTCTAAGTTGGTTTACACTCTAAATAACTACACACCCCCTCTAAATAAAGACAACAAATACGTAACACTACGTGTTTGTTATTTTGTTGATTTGTTGTCGGCACCATGCGTACCAAATATTCTAAGAAATTCGTTCTTTTGTTTGTTATTAATAAGACTATACGCAATAAGCGTTGTAATTTGAATTATGAGTAAATACATATTATAGTAAAATAATATTAATGGATTATTTCTTCTCTCCCTTTAACGGCAACTCTCAATAACGCCACAAAGTGCACAGTCTCTTGAATGTCGCTAAATAGTTTACACTGTATTTGAAAATTTTATATGTTCGAACTGAGAGGGTTTAGATTCGAATTATATTTTTTTTTCTTTGAATAACCTTCCAAATAATTATAACGAAATTAAAACTCGTTTTGAATTATTATGGATCTTCACGAGCATCTAATTAAGAGAATAAAAATAAATTAAAATGAAATACATTATCTTATTTCTTGAATTTGTATTTGTTCGGACTTTATGCCACATCAGAACTTGCTCAAAATAAAATTTTTATTAAATTATTCATTAATGTCAAAAAAAAAATTAAAGGCCTAACTGTACCCGCAGGATATTGTACAATACAGACGTATGACGTAGGTGGCCTTTGAAAGACAAATATAATTATGATGCTAGTCACTAGATGGCCAAACAGTTGCTAACACAATTCACTCCGGAAACTCTGCATATTCTATATTCACTTGCACCACGCCATCTATTGACACGCATCAAAAGTGGTATCATTTTGGTTCACTGGGTTCTTTATCTTCCTATAATATCTTAATCAATGGTACTAGCTTGTTTTGTACATGAATTGAAAATTGTGAACGTGTCCATGTTAATTCATGTACAAAAACAAAGACATTCTAAAATAATCAAAGAACTCAGCTACGTCACTTCACAATTCATCCATCAACACTTGGAAAGCTCCTACAGAAAATCTTTCTACTAAGACTTTTTTTAAATTTTATTCATTGTTTTGTTTAAGATGTACCACATCACAACTAGAATGTCGTTGTCCATCAGACAAGGTGTTTAAAAAATGAGCTTAAATCAACGAACGGACCGAAATTTTATTGTGAAGGGGTCCGGCACCCGATAAAAAGTCGTTCCGTCATGCGGCTAGTGTAAACCTGATATATTTTAGACACTAATTTCGAAATGAAGAATTAAATTTTTACAATATAAAATGGAACACAAAAAACGTTTGCTTACATGAACGTATGATAATAATCAATAAATCATCATTATTCATTACACTTTCTATATTAGAAAAATAATGAAAAAACGAACTTACAAATATAATAAATATGACGCATAAGTAGGTATTACATTTGACACTAGAAATATTGTTTTAAGTATTCGCAATATAATAAAATCACTATCACTTCTAACATTATTTTACGAAATTCCCACACTGAACAAATAACAAACATTATTACAAATTGTCGATCCCTCGATCTGTAAAGGTAAAACCCTTCACAGATCGAGGTTTTATTCAGGACGATTTTTACACAGCTCACGTTAATAAATGAAACATTTTATTTTCTACTCATAGATCAAAGCGTAATGCTAAATGATTTACGTAACTCAATATCATTACAAAATCTCATTTAAAAACACATGAGCGTCGCAATAAATTTTTTAAGGAGGGGGCAAAAAATTTTTTATACGTCTTTAAAGCGACCAACAGTTACGGTTATTTTAGACCAAGATCCCAGACCCCCTACGTGTTTTATGTACCTTTAGAACCTATTATCTCTAAAAATAGGCCCTTGCTTTCAAGCTAGCAAATTGGCATACATTTTTAACTAAATATTGTACATTTACTGATAAAATCTTAGCAGTACTGAAATGAAGTAGGCCTCGCGAGTCTGGGATCTTCGTATATTTGGGTTTCGTAGCAATCCATAGTTTTAATAGGTATACTATTTTTTAACAATAAAAAAATTGAATAAATACTCTTTACACTTCTTAGATTAGAAACTGGGGAAACGTCATCTAAACAACGGCATTTTTCAAGCCGAGAATTAACAAGCAAAAAATTATTTGGATGTAAAAAGCAAATTACTTACAAGGGCGTAGATATTTTTTTCCCGGAGGGGGGGGGGGGGCAAAGCAAAACAAAATTCAATTTTTTTTTAAGTTCTATTAATATCACACAAAAATACTCACGAAGGAAGGCGTCTAGCAAAATATTAATTCCGAAACTAATTTTAGAAATTTTTTTTCAAGAAGTATTTCTAAATTTTATTTTTTAGTCAGGTATTCGTATTATTTTCAGTTTTATTTTTGTATTAATATCACCTACGCTCTTGATTACTTACGCCCTAATTCTGGTATAACTTTGAATGCATGTAGTTCAAAAAACAAAAGTATACTTTTTGCACTGAATTTTATCATTTTTTTTTCATGGCAATTCAGTGTCAAAAGTTCTTTGAAAGTATTACTCCACCAACTTATTACAATACAGTTGGTGCCTTTCGATAATTTTTTTTGCCTCCCGTTTAGCGACGCCTATGTCGAAACAGAGTACAAAATAAACGCACTTTTTTATGCGACCTTCAAAATCGTTCATTCAACATAATTTTTGTTGTGTAAAAATAAATCCAAAACGATTTAATCTTAACCCAATGCAGTGCGTTCAATAAATAAGTGACATACGCTTCCATTTTTGTAAAAATATTAACATTTGATTGTTCTTTGCGGATGCGATCTGATATTTATAAACTGACCTTAAAAACAGACAGTTATTTCGTAACATTTTTTATAAACTAGCGTCGATTAGCAATTTTTTACAACATTTATAGATCGCAGTAATAAACTAATGGACTGGTATTTTAAAGATATCCAAATCTAATAGAGTAGGTACTTGACTATAGATACTGGAAAATATTTCTGTATTATTTGTTATAATATAAAATGCAGACTACTTTAATATTTCCTGGAGATCAGTCGTATTTAAAGTATACGGTAAAAATCGATGCTAAAGTTTGAATTTAATGAATACAGTCAGTCACTTGAGAGATGACGTCACAGCAAAGTAAAAAACAAACGACAAAAAGCAAATCAAGGATTTGTTGAACGCTCAGCATTACCATTTGGTCCATCACGAACGCAGGTACACATCTTAAAACAAGTATATGTCATTCAAAAATTCGCAATCAATACCGTTTGTCCATACATGTTGAAGCCAGAAGGGTACGCGTACATGTGCGACGGACATACACATATAAATTAATTACAGGTATGTTAATGAGTGTGCAGTTTTGAATGACGTACTTGTCTTTAGGAAACGTACGTCTGTGATAAGATTTCAGAGTATATTTGTGCTGGAAAGCATTGTCCGAAAATCTGATTTCACGATGACCTTGGATTGTGGCCATTTGTATTTCTCAAAAAGACAAACATTGAAGAATTTTAAATCGACTTTGATCGAAAAATAATCGATCGATTGAAACGGACTTTTTTTACATTCATATTCAACTTCACCTTTGTCAGTCAGTTTGGGTCGATTTTGAATCAGGTCCATTGGATCTGTTACTTAAATTATATTAAATGAAATTACATACTTTTGAAGTATCGATGACAAATGACAATACAATAATCTGATAATCAGCTCACTTTTCAAATGAAGAAAACAACTTACAAACAAATAAAATCATTTTATTATTTTTGTTAGCCTGACCCAAAAGCTTGTCACTAGATATGTTAATAAAAAAATCATGTTACAAATATTAAGAGCATTGTGGTTGAAACAAAAATAAAAAATAAAGAATAGTTACTTCTTACCACAACAGTTTTATTAGCGGATGTACATTCCGGGAGCTATGCTCTCATCTTCACCAACACTAAACTTTAGTTTAGTTTACTTTTAGTTTAATGTTTGCTGAAGATGAGAGCATAGCTCCCGAAATGTACATCCGCTAATAAAACTGTTGTGGTAAGAAGTAACTATTCTTTATTTAAAAAAAAAAATCATGATTTAAACTTCTCACGAAAAGCTTTTAGGTCAGATCAACAACGATTTGAAAATGAATTTATTTGTTTGATTGTTTATATTCTTCGATTCAGTACACTTTGATAAAAGCTTGTTTTGAAAAAGGTTATTTAGTTATATTTTTATAACTGGGTACCGATACAAAAGAACATCTCTCTAAGCAGTTCTATAAAAATTTAGCTTGAAAAACAATATTTTCAATGTAGATCAGTGATTATAAAAACCGTAATAATGTGATCACAGTTTAAAGTCATTATCAAATGAGGTTTTTTGACAATGCGTTCCTAAACCCAGCGCAACTCTTTCGTATAAAAAAGACACATTTACACCACAATAATATTAATTAATTAACACAAAACATAAATCACAGTAACTATACCCAATTTGTCTTCACAATTGAGTTCATCTTCGCCACCAGGACAATCGTGTTCGTCATCGCAGAACTGGTCGGAACAGATATAGATTTCGTCATTTGGACATCTGACTTTATCATCTGCGCGGCACCTGTCGTGGGGAGTGGGGATTGGTACGGGTACAGGTTCTTCAGGACCGACAACAAATGTATTGTTGTGGACGTTAATAGACGTAATTTCAGGACGAATTTCGTGATATGTTTCGGTCGAAGTCGAGTATGTCCGATTGCGCTCGTAAGTCTGGTTGTAAGATGTTAACCATCTACGTTCTTCATCTGTTTCTCTAAAATCAGTTCGTCCGTACACCGTCGATGTAGTTGTTTCGTCTTAGTGAAGGAAGTTATGAATGGCGAAAAAGTTAGTAAAAAAAAAGTTTAAACAAACAGAATTAGACACAGTGTACCACATAAACAGATATATTCTATCAAAGCATCAAAAATTGTGCCGTATCTGGGAGTCCCGGCTTCCCTTAACGCTCCTGTCGCAGGATCGGTCTGGGATCTAAAAAGTTACCGGGAAAATTGTGAAACAATTGTTTGAAATAAAGTAAATGAACTCATCACGCCTCTACGAAACCGTATAACTGATAGGCGAGACCGCGAGAAGTTTTGGGTGTATTTTTCGGGCACAGGCGAGATTATTGTTGGAATCGCTTCGTTTTAGGGTGTAGTTCAACCTCCTAAGTTTGCTTACAAATTGTTGGTGTGCTTGATTTTATAATTAACAATTAGTGACGAAAATAGTGTTTTTTTCTCTATTTTCTTTAATATCTGCGTTCCTCTTGACTTTTAGTATAGCATATGCATTGAGAAAGTTGTTCCTTATGAAATTTCCTAAAAAATGAGCACTGACAGAGGTCGCTAAGTGCAATTGTTAACTTGCAAATAGCCCCGAAAGTTAAAAAAACACGTTTTTTTTTCACTAAAAAATGACCGCACATAGATAGCTGAAAATTCTCAAAAATGATGTCTATGTTGACCCAAACATGCATGAATAATTTTAGCGTCATCAGTCAATTACTTCTCGGGTAATTCACGACCACTTTTTTTTTTTGTTTCCTTAATTGCAAATTGCGCCATTTTTTTCACAAACGGGTTTCGCTGGTCGGACCAAGCCATAAATATCACAAATCCATTCAACTTTAGTATCCCGTTGGAATTTTTGGAAAAAATTTGCAAGTTAACAATTGCACTTAGCGACCTCTGTCAGTGCTCATTTTTTAGGAAATTTCATAAGGAACAACTTTCTCAATGCATATGCTATACTAAAAGTCAAGAGGAACGAAGATATTAAAGGAAATAGAGAAAAAAAACACTATTTTCGTCACTAATTGTTAATTATAAAATCAAGCACACCAACAATTTGTAAGCAAACTTAGGGGGTTAAACTACACCCTAAAACGAAGCGATTCCAACAATAATCTCGCCTGTGCCCGAATAATACACTTTTTAATGTTTTTACCTCCTCGCCGTCTAGCCTATAAGAAGAAAAAGATCTGGATCGCACTGAACCGGCCCACGAAGAACCGACGGCCCACCGGGAAAAGTCCCGGTATTGCCTGTGACCAGACCAAAGCTGCCCGGCGCCCTGGGCGTAGACTATCCCCGCCAACCCCTAGATACGGCGCTGATAAACATTAATGTTTTATTTTCTTACTGACTTTCTGAATGTATTTTAGCGGATATAATTAAAATGTTCCTTGATGAAGATTCGATTTAGCGATATAACACGAACTGTTTGTTGCTTACGTTAGCAATCAATTTTTAGTCGAAATATTGTTTAGTTGAATGAGCGTCAAGTGAGCGTTCTTCTCACCTGCAACTGTTTTTGTAGATCAAATAGTTAGGTCTTTGAGTACTGACCGTTGATTGGTCGATTAAATAATAGCGCAATTAGTCTGTCAGCGCAAAGCCTAACCATGACTAAAATGAGAGAGAGAAAGAGATTGATTATAAACGCTCAACATCTTAGGTTATCAAACATGCAAAACTAATGAATTATCATCCAAGCCTATTGTATTTTTACGGGTCTTCTGAAATGTGCTCATTAAAACTATTAAGAAATGTAGTACGTTACTAGCGTGTGAATCTATTTTATTTGCTCAGAAACATTTCTTTTTAATATTTCAATTGTTTGTATTTCTTAGGAACATTGCAAACATCAAATTTTAAAGAAGAACTTCTTTATTATTATGCCCAGTAAATAGAAATAAAACATCAATGTTATTTTGGTTTTATTTTAAAAATCAAAAACTTATCTAACAAAAATTTTTAATGATTCCTGCTATGACGATGAAGAATGAACTATGAATAATTGAGGTTGTAAGCAACTATAAGATCCGAGGGCGTAGATATTTTTTTCCTGGGGGGGTGGGGTTAAAGCAAAACAAATTGGTTGTCTGTAAAGTCGGTTTACGGACGATAGTTTTACGTGATAACGTCACAAAGAAACATTGATGAACTCTCTGACGTCACGCGAGAAGAGAGAGAAATGCGTACGAGCCGACGCTTAGGCCGATCGGGCCTCTCTATCGCTTATACCGCGCTCTCGCTTGCACGCTCAGGCTCAGGCGGAACGTGACACTTTTTCGTGCGTGCAGCCGGTGTTTCATCAATTTATAAGACATTATCACGTCAAAAATAATCCAATATTTTTTAAGTATTATTAATATCACAGTAGAGTACTCACGAAGGAAGGTGTCAAGCAAAATATTAATTCCCAAAACAATTTTACACTTTTTTTTCAAGAAGTACTTATTTAGGAATTTTATTTTTTAGCCAAGTATTCGTATTATTATGATTCTGGGGGGGGGAGGTAATTACCCCCTTCCCCCCAATATCTACACCCTTGATAAGATCATTGCAAAACGTTTGTACAAATATGACAAATACGCTTTGATAAGATTTATTATTTAATATAGAAGAATAAAAATAATATGATACAATACATTTGTAATATTTTAATCATTGTTCACACACGGCTCAGTTTTTCTTTTGTTTTTTATATTGACTTGGAAGCACATTTTGTTTTCTGACGAAACCAGATAAAGCTTCGAAATCACCAGATGATTGTAAATCGGTATGACGAAGATCTAGCGATGATTTACTACCTGAACATAGTAATTGAAAGTTATTGGAGGCAGCAAATCTATCGGCATACTCTGTTGGTTTCAAACTTACCAAAAAAAAAAAAAAAACAAAGCGTGCTTCCATTACAATAATTCCTTTAACACGAAAAATGTGGCAGAAAAACCAAGTGGTTCTTGCAGTGCTTACAACACTCTAAAACAAATAAATAAATAGCTCGATTTTTGCCACAGCAGTCATAATAATTTCTTTACAATTAGTTTTGTTATTGTTGATGTTAATTATTATTTTTCATATTCATTGTTTAAGGTAGTACGAGCACCGAGGCAACTTTAAACAAAAGACTTGATTTTTTTTCTTATATTTCGGTAGATGGATGATATGTTTTCATTGATTTCTCCAAAGATAGTAGGTGGAAATTAAAAAAAAAACTATTTAAATTAAAGTTAAAACTTTAATAAACTATTAAAAACAAAAAAAAAACGTTTTGCCCGACTAATTAAAATCTTTAAAATCTTTTTAATTAAATATATTTTTAATTAGTCGGACACAACGGGTTTTTTTTGTTTTCAATAATTTATTAAGGTTTTAACTTTAATTTAAATAGATTTTTTTTAATTTCCACCGACTAGTTTTGGAGAAATCAATGAAAACATATCATCCATCTACCGTTTTACCATAAAGCCAATGTTAAATATGCCTACTTTTGAAGTCATTTATTTATTTAAATAATCGGGCAAACCCCCTAAAATTTTCAGAATTGGTTTAGACTTAGTCCAACTTCATATAAAAAAAATCAAGCCTTTTATTTCAAATTACCTTGGTGCTCGTACTACCTTAAATAATTTCAAACTGAAAATTTAGTAAAGCAAATTTGACGCTTTGTGAAGAACTTAAACTTAACAGAAACCTTAACCTGGAAGATACCGTATTTATTTCAATTAAAATTGTAATTTTTACGGCCGCGCCTAAAAACGTGCGTAATAATAAACATTAATAAGCAATATCGTGTCACGTGTCTTAACAAAAAGGTTATTATATGTTAGTTTATGGGGTCAAAATTATTTCAAACTCTTGTAGATAGACGATTGAAAAGATCAACTGTATGTACCAGAGGCGGATGGGATCAACCGTGGACAGAGATATGTCCGCGGTGGATACAATTATCTCCATGGTGTTTACTATTGCATCATTGAGGGTATCAACTTACGTCAATGATTTACAATATTAACAATATTATTTCTACGGCACTTATAATTTTATTTCATTTCAATTTTCAACAAAATAAATACGGTATAGAAGCAGAGCAAAAAGTTAATATCACATTCCAAAGGAAGTAAAGGACATTTTTTAGGATTTCTTAAATTATTTTTACAGAGGAATTTAAAAAAATGCATTATTGTAAATCTGCATTTCAATTACGTGCAAAATAATTAGCACATTTTGATCATTTAAATTTTAAATTTTCAATTGGAAAACTAATTAATATAAAATTACAAAATTTGTGAGCTGAACTGTATTTCTTTTCAGTTTGTGTTAATTGCCAAATTTGAAATGTTTCAATAACCAAAAATAGTAGCATGTTAAGTAGTAGAGCTGTAAAAGTAACGAGAAATTGTGTACCCGTATGTATTCGTTACTTAAAGAACCAGTACCCGTTACTTTCGTATTGTTACGTTACTCGTTACTTTTCATACGACATACAATCGTGTACTAACAGCATCAAGAAGTATATGTTCTCTGGCATCAAGCATGTACCCATCCCATCGAGGCGCGTCGCATCGTGATACGGTATGACTTCGTTCGTATAACGTATAACCGCATCAAACGAGTCGAACTGACTCCATGTCAGTTCGATACGACAGATGCGAGTAACGAAATGAATTTGTAAGTAACGATTCGGTACTTCGAGTCAGACGATGTACCCGTTACTCAGTAACGAATACATACGGTTTGTTACAGCTCTATTAAGTAGATTAAACTTCCGCATATAAACAGAATCAAACTTTTAACAAAATTAGGAATTAAATTCTAAAATACAGAATATTTTTCAAGATAACATAATTCCTAGAAGTTATGCAACACAACTTACGCATAACACAATTTCAATATTGAATTGAATGAATACAAGCGTCTAAATAGAATGAAATTCAATCCAAATGTCATTTTTTAAAAGATGCACACGGAAAAACTTTATTTTCAAATCGATTTAATTGCAATTTCATTCTTCCGATGCAGTTGATCTCTTTCGAAGCTAATAATTTTGTCTTTCAAAAATAATGGATATACAGGAACATAAAAATGCCCACAAACAGTTGAATTATTTAGTTTCAGCTTTATTTTTTTTGTCACACTTACAAAGCAACGTTAAGCTTATAAACAATACCCTTTAATTTTAATTATAAGCAAATAATGCATAATATTATTGCATGTGTGATATTTATTTTAGTGATGGTACGTTCAAAGGAACTATATAAACAAATTTTATTTTTTAAAACAATATGTTTTAGTTGTTAATTCGTTTGTTTTTAAACAATATTTACATTTATACAACAGAACAAATAAAAAAACACAAAAAGCGCACCATAAGCCCTATATTAGTATAACACCCTTACGATACCTTAGAGTTAGACAACAAACAATACATATATACATTTTTTTACGTATTAAGTACACAAAATATGTTAGATTTAGATTTATAAAATAACTATAAGAGTGCTTCAAATGTTAAACTGGATAACCAGGTAATTATTATATCGAACACCAGGCAATACAGCCAGATATCCGGCAATATATTTGGCAACCGGATACAAATCTACAAACGCCACAAATCTGCGCCATTTTTCACAAGATGCAATTTTGGAAAAAATTTCAAATATTGCATCTAATGCCGGTTTTCCACTAAAGGGACAAAACAAAAACATAACATGAACTCGTGTCGATTAAAACAAAACTTCGCAAACTTCTTGAAGACTGGCGTGTTTTGCGACAGTTGGAGTTTTGTTTTTCGAGTCCCGCTCGGAAGCGGTAACATCAAAAGGTCTCGACGTGTTTTGAAACTCGAGTCTGTTTAGTCAGTTTAGTGGAAACGGTCCTGTTGTGTTTTCTATTTTCGCATTGCTAGTCTGAATACGAATTTTGTACCAGTGGAAAAGGACAGAAAACTAAAACAAAACTCGAACAAAATGTAGCCCGCTTGGTGGAAACAAGAGTTTTGGGTTTGTTTCAGTTATGTTTTTGTTTTTCAGGTTCTAGAAAATACCAACACAACATAAACTCAACTGTCCGTTTAGTGAAAAACCGCCATAACAAGTGGTTTTACAAATAATCTTGTAAAAAACGAAATAACATACAGATTTTAATACAGCTAAATTTAATAAATTCTACATTTTTAAGTTATTTTGATATCTGGTTGAATAGGACAAATATCTGGCTACCCAGTTATTCAGCTACATCAGATAATAGAAGCTAGATAACATATTCGACAACGGATGTGTTTTGTTATTTTCGGTGAGTCATGCGAGTCGTTATGTCTATGACATGGGGATAGACATAGCAATTCCCATGAGTCGCTAAACATCCGTTGAAAGCCCCAGTGCGAAATATTTTATGCATCTTTAAAAATAAGCGACTTTCAAATATATTTAAACCAGCTCCATAGCTATTTTAATGCGCACAAAAAGAAATTGTATAAACTTTAACTGACTGTGAACTTTTTTTACTGACACCTAAAAAAATCCCTTCTGTACAGTAAATTATAAAACCATGCAAACATCTGTATCACTTATAATTTGCAATTATTATCTACATATTTGTACATTTTTTTGGATTAATGTTAATTGATCAAGTCATAATTATTATAAGCTTCCTTTCGTTGAATTTCAAAAACAGTAAATGCTATTTTAGTAGATTAGTTTAAGCGTAAGTCTATTTTATTGACGAGTAATTGATCGATAAAACATAATCGATACCGATACCATATTTTGTATTGATCTTAGTTTTAATCGTATCGTTAGATCGAGAAATGAACTAAAATATTCAACACAAAAAATTAGAGTATTGGCGTTCTTAAAAACTATGATAAATCACAACAAATATGTTTTAATTCTTTTGCTGAAACAAAAACGTTTTACAAATTTTTAGTCACCAATGACATAAAAATAATAGTTATTGGCGTAACTAGTAGTCTAAGTCATTCATGGCGTGTCATGACTTAGCCTACAAGTTACGCCCATAATTTTATTCAACAATTGCGCGTTATTAATGTTTTATTTATTGTTATTAATGAGATGTTGTAAATATCTATTTATTTCTTTATAAAAAAAAACTGTCAATACTAACAGCACCAAACAGCACGATTCAATGTTTTGGTTTGAGGTTAGCCGATTATGAATAAACTCCATGTCGAAAACATTCGGCCTCTCAATTTTAGCCTCAATGGGTAACAACGGAGTTGTTGTTACCGACTATTTCGTTACGACTCAGAAAATAGTTACGTTTATTTTCATTACTCCACAATGGCCGAGCTAGTAGGAATCTTCATTGAGTTATGACAAGTAATTGTCACCAGTCGGTAAATGGCTATTTAGGGTTCGGTTTTTAGGCATGATAAAACATGAATAACGCGCATGAGTTGAATAATAATATCTTACGACGTAATTAATTTCACATTCGGTAGTTCGGTCTTAATAATGTCACCGATTAAAAATACAGCAAAAGAATTAAAAATACTCATTACTGAAATACCGTTTTATTTTTGACAAATGCACAACACCAATAATATTCCAGAAAATAACGAATAATAATTTACGGTTTCAAGAGAAATCATATTATTCTTACCGACTCTACAATCTTCTTCATCGGATGAATCCCTACACTCCGGTTTACCGTTACAGCGCGCTTCTTGCGGAAGACATTCACCACTACCGCAAGTCAACTCGTTTGGTTCGCATCGAGAATGCTGGGGTGCTACTTCGGGTAAAGGAATATACGGCAAGGTAATGTTTTAGTAGGATCGAAAGAAATTAGTAAAGAAAATAAAATAAAATAAATTAATAAACGCTATAAAAAAAGAAATCATCGCTTACATTTAAGGTAGTACGAGCACCAAGGCAACTTTAAATAAAAGGCTTGATTTTTTTATATTTCGGTAGATGGATATGTTTTCATTGATTTCTTCAAAACTAGTCGGTGGAAATTAAAAAAAAAACTATTTAAATCAAAGTTAAAACCTTAATAAATTATTGAAAACAAAAAAAACCCGTTGTGCCCGACTAATTAAAAAGATATTTAATCTTTTTAATTAAATATCTTTTTAATTAGTCGGGCACAACGGTTTTTTTTTTGTTTTTAATAGATTTATTAAGGTTTTAACTTTAATTTTAGTTTTTTTTAATTTTCAGCGACTAGTTTTGGAGAAATCAATGAAAAAACATATCATCTCCATATACCGTTTTACCATAAAGCCAATGTCAAATATGCCTACTTTTGAAGTCATTTATTTATTTAAATAATCGGGCAACCCACCCTAAAATTTTCAGAATTGGTTTAGACTTAGTCCAGCTTCATATAAAAA
This sequence comes from Xanthostigma xanthostigma, assembly GCA_963575645.1. Taxonomy (NCBI): domain Eukaryota; kingdom Metazoa; phylum Arthropoda; class Insecta; order Raphidioptera; family Raphidiidae; genus Xanthostigma; species Xanthostigma xanthostigma. Next base: position 46,856,488 of record OY754466.1, on the reverse strand, counting down.
AATCACCTTTTATTTAAAATTGCCTTGGTGCTCGTACTACCTTAACTGCTTTGTATAATAATAGCAAAATATAAAGGAGAGCTTTAATAAACTATATAAATCTACAAAACAAAATATAATAAATAAATCGTTGAGGAAACAAAATTGAAATCATAAAACAAGAGTGACGTAAGGTCAGGACTTGGAATGGATGGCGTAAATCATTTTTCCAAACACTCACCTAAAAATTCTCTGAAATTAAAATCTTCAGGCGAAACTTCAACGTCTCCTATTCTTCCGTATGTTGAAATCTGTCTTCTGATACGGTTGTGAATTTCGTCTTTGTCGTGGTAGTCGACGGTTCCCAAATCCAAAGTCACCGTACATTTAAATCGGTCAGCAGCACTTCGTCTATAATAATAATAAATAATTTATTATATTTATGAGAAGCCGCGCCTGGCGGGACGAATACAAAAGTAGACAAGCCTAAACATTTTTTTTAACGAGACTTTCTTGAAAAAATAAATAAAATAATAAGCCGTTATGAAATGTATATATTATCTTAAAAAAAAAACTTCGGAGAAGTAAAAACTTCGTTCTGTGCTAAATTCAAAAACTTGAGGCGACTGAATCTCAGAATTATAACTTAAAAAAAAAGAATTTCGAGGCAGACAAGAAATTGAAATCAAGCTCGAAATTCTGTGCCTAAGACGTCGAAAAAAAAAAAGAATTTTGAGGAAGACAAGGAATTTGAAATCCAACTTCGAAATTCTGTGCTTATAAAAGCTACAAGAGCAACAGCAAAAAAATGCAAAGACGGTGTTCGCATAACTCCTTTAGTTACCACTAAAAAAACGCCGTCTGTGCACTTTTTTTTGCTGTTGCTCTTGTAGCTTTTATAAGCACAGAATTTCGAAGTTGGATGCGCAGAAGAGATATGTCTTCTGCGCATGCGCCGATTTTCCTCAAAAACAATAGGACTCTTCATACCAAACATCCACCCTGAGTTTGGTTTATATCCACTCATCCGTTTGACCTGTATCGTGTTCACAGACTAACAGACGCACAGAGGTCCATAGTTTTTCCAAAAATATGTTTTTTGTATTCGGGGGACCTCAAAACGAAAAGATATTGTAAAAGTGTACCACTCCCCACTTGTGGGTTGGAATGGTAAAAAAACATAGGTATATAAATCGGCTGAGTAGGGATCGTTAGCGTTCCACGTCATGTAAAAATCAATCAAAGCCTATAACTAGTTTATTTCTGACAGATCCATAAAACAAAAGAGCGGCTGATTTTTTTTTTCAAATATTTCCGAAATTATAAAGTTTAAAAAAAAAAAATTTAACGACACTTTCTTGAAAAAATTAATGGAATAATAAGCCGTTATGAAAAATATACCATTATTATATAAAAAACACCGTTATAGCATACATCTCTTCTGCGCATGCGCCGATTTTCCCCAAAAATAATAAGGCTCTTCATATTTTCATACCAAACATCCTCCTTAAATTTGGTTTCAATCCGCTCATCCCTTGACTTGTATCGTGCTCACAGACAAACAGATTAACAGACTCACAGAGTTTTTCCAAAAATATGTTTTTTGGATTCGGGGGATCTCAGACCGAAAAGATATTGTAAAATTTTGAAAAGTGATTTTCGACCTAAACTAATACCATTCCCCACTTATGGGTTGGAATGGTAAAATTTGTCTTACAAGCTATTAGAATGAATAATTAAATATGTTAAAGTTACCCTATTTTTACGACATGAGACGATCTTCGTCCCGGAAGGTCGTCGTAGAGGCTTTCCACTGCTTGACTCAAGGCCGTTGCAAGCTTACGAAATTCGATGCTGTTCGAATCAGTGAAGTCTTCTCTGTAAGGCTCAACAACTGTCAAAGTGATACGGTAATAATCTGCGAATCAAATAATTACTGAGTATTAAACAATGTGCTTTGATGTTCTTTAATTCGTGTTTGTTATATTGATTTATATTTTTATTATTTTTTGTCAATATATCGTCTGAAAAAAATTGGTCGACAATTTTATTTATTTGAAGAGTTCTATTCAGACGTTAATCAAAGATTTGAATTAATATTTCGCTGCAAAAGAAATAGTCAAATTTTTAAATAGCGTTATTACAAAATTTATGTTCATTAACAGATAGTTTCTCAGTACATGAATACTTATTTTAGGGGGTATTTACCTCCAAAATTATTCTCTATACCTAAATCGAGGAACCATCTGTTTTTGAAAATATATTTTATAACAGCGATATTTCAAAACGTATTTTTAATGCAGTTTTTTTTAAGAGTTTTTTTCAAATACATTTACAAAATATACATTTGATTATTTCGACAGAATTTATGGATTACACCATAAAATGTAAAAAGTGTACATTTATTATGTAGTGAGATGCATCTTTACTAAGCATTGAAGTCACCGCGAAATCAATTGTAAAAAGAAGGAACTGCGTTTATCAATTATTTTATATTTAATCCAATGTTTTCTATGATTAAAGTAAATTGCATTACTCATAATAATAGGTAAATATTCAAATAAATAAAATTGTCGACCAATTTTTTTCAGACCATATAATATATATTGACAAAAATTATAAGTATAAAAAAATATAAATCCTTTGTTATTTTGATTTATATTTTTTTATATAATTTTTGTCAATATATGGTCTGAAAAAAAAATGGTCGACAATTTTATTTATTTGAAGAGTTCTATTCAGACGTTAATCAAAGATTTGAATAGGTAAATATGTTGATTATAATTTCATAGAATACAAAAAAAAGAAAAAAACTATAAAAAATACTTACAAGGCCTATGTGCATCTTCATCAATTTCATGTCCTGGTTGTTTTTCGTCTGGAGCTGGTATAGCTCCGGAACCCGATATTCTTCCTGAGAGTAAGTCCTCATCATCTGTCCACCTGAAATTTTTATTTGATATCACAAATCGGTAGGATTATTTGGACAAATTCGTATTTTCAATTCGTTATTGTTGTACTTAAATAACTCATTGAAAATACGGTAACAAAACTGTTCTAGTTCGCGAGAATATTCCACAGAAAGCATAGTCGTCCCAACAGAAAGCACGCAACAATACAATTAATAAAAATCAGTTTTTTATGACATGGAAACACAGGTATCGCCTGGGGCGCTTTATATGTAATAAATATAGTTTAAAAAAAACTAAAAAACACGCTTTATATCGAACTAAAAAGTAAAAAATATTTTTTTTAAAATAAGCTTAAAACAATAATGAATAAAAAATACAAGTATTATTGTGAAAAAAGCGTGAGGCGCTTTGTTCCACATTTTCGTACATCGAGCGCCCCACGCTTTTTTCACAATAATAGGTACTTGTATTTTTTATTCATTATTGTTTTAAGCTTATTTTAAAAAAAATATTTTTCACTTTTTAATTCGATATAAAGCGTGTTTTTTAGTTTTTTTTAAACTATATTTATTTTCCACTTTTTAGTTCGATTTTTTGTCAAAAATTTGCCGAAAAAAAAAACAATTTTTTTTATTTCGACGTGGACGGGATTAGAACCCACGACCGGTGAATCCGAGAGTTGACGTCAGCAAAGATCCGCGCCTTAGAGCGCTCGGTCAACGATTGCTCTTACAGTAGTGGCATAACATAACAGTAATAAACCACTTGCTGTAGTCCAAAAAAAGGTTACAAACAAACATACATACAAACTTACAAGTGAAGTTAATATAAAGCGTGTAAAAACGGAATAGTCAAGTGCCTAGGGCGACAACATTTTTGGCAAATCCAAATTCTAAATTAGACAGTTTTCATCGATTGAAAAAAAAATTGTAGACACATTTTTTTCTATTCTTTATGAAATGTAAGCCCTATGAATTTTTCCATAGCAGTTTTTAACAATCTGCCATCTCATATAAAAAAATATTCCAACAAATTCTAAATTCAAAATAGCGCTTAAATTGCTCTTAATTTCAATGTCTTTTTCTAAAATTAGCGAATTTTTCTCAAACTGATTATTTTGTATGACAATCCAAGTATCTTATAGATCTTTTGGAAATAAACGATTATTATTATTATTAATTTAGATCCTTTGTTTTGCAAACTACATGACCTCAGTTGTCGAGTGTCTATAATCTACCATATAAGGCAAATTAAATGTACGTGCTTACCTATCCTCGCCACTTCTGTGCGCCGCCAAAGTTTCAGAAGAAATTTCCCCTCGATTGATTTCATTTTCTTCGCTTTGCTCCTGAAATTATTAACATTTCAGTCAATTTAAGCTGTATTGTAAAATCAGATAAGATGAATATTCGATTTAGATAGGGCCAACATGGGTCATATTGTCCAGGGCGGCAAATATTGAAAAACTCTAAAATTTCATCAGCATAAAGTAGTGTTGATCCAATAGAATGTTACGATGACGGAAGGTTTTGGTTGAGGATCATAAATAAATAAACATATACACGTGTTCATAGGCCCTGAAGATGAAAATATATTTTTCGAAACGTTGGCCACCAGCGAAACATTGGTAAAGCTTATTTATTTATGATCCTCAACCAAAACCTTCCTTCATCTAAAATTTCATTTTCAATTTATAGGTGGGTTTGTGGGCAGGATTTAACTTTTTTCTAGCATCATGACTAATATATATTTAATTGCTGAAATAATGGCCTGCATTTCTGTCTAAATCCAGCATCCGAGATCAATCTTATAGCTTTCTTCTGTTGCAAAAACACTTCCTATCTTTGTCTTTCTCTACCTATTCGATTCGGTAACATTATTCGAACTAGTTTATCCTAGAGAGTACATATTCATAATAGGACAAACTAGTTCAGCCTAGGCTAAACTGGTTTGTCCTATCGAGCTTAGGCCAGACTAGTTTGGCCTAGGCTATACCAATTTATCCTATCGCATATAGGCAGAACTAGTTTGGCCTAGGCAAAACTCGTTTGTCCTGAAATCGGGTTTGGCCGGTAACATATATACCGTGTCGCGACATCGCGCAAAAAGAAAATAGAGTAAAAATGTGTAAAATAACTTACAGGTACTTCTGTAGAATCACCTTCGTCAAAAGTTTGATTCAACTCATTCGATTCTCTTGTTTCTCTGGAGCGAGATTTTGCCTCGCCCGACTTTTCCTCTTTTTCGATAGAGGCGGCCAGCGAGTTCGGATTAAACGTCTCCACTTCTTGAGGCGTTGCTTGCGTAGTTTGTGGAACTTCGGTAGTCGATTCTTCATTTTTGTTGGACGAAAAGCCCCAACCCCAATTTAAAAGTGAAGATTGTGTTGTAGGTTTTAGTGTAGTTGTTTCAGCAGAATCATCTTTTTTGGCGGGAGTACTCCAAAAATCAAACAAACCGCGTTTTATTCTAACTAACCAATTAGATGTTGAGTCTGGTTCATCCAAATTTGGTTTAAGTTTTAATAAATTGCTATCTTCTTCTAATTTTGTTTCTTCTAACGTTGGTGCTTCGTCTAAGAAAACCAAATCTGAATCCTTCTGAAACAGAAAAAAAAAACAATTAATATTTTTTCAACAATTCATTTTAGAAATAACATAAAAATACGTGTCCTCATAATAAGTGACATGTTTAATTTTTATAGTGTTGTGAAAATTTTTATTTACTGTCAAAATATGTTTATTTCAACTATTCGTGGTTAGATATTATAAATCGCACGTAATATTGTAACAAAACTGTTCTTTTTCGTGGTGGAAAATATTTATTTACAATAGGGAAACGTTAACAAAACAAATAGCAAACTAAAAGTAAGTACAACGAAATAACGTAACAGAAACAAAAAGACAAATTCTAACTAATAAAATAAAAGAATAAGTAAAAAATGGAGTATCTAATTAAAGGGATCATAAAAAATAAAATTTAGAAATACTTCTTAAAAAAATTGGTTTGGGAATTAATATTTTGTTTGACATCTTCCTTTGTGAGCACTCTTGTGTGATATTAAAAACTTAAAATAAATATTGATTTTTTTTGCTTTACCCCCTCCCCCAGAAAAAAAAATATCTACGCCCTTCCCAGTTCTAGGGGCTTGTGGCCTTGTAATAGAGCAGTCATGGATACGCCCAATAAATAATAACACTCGGATATACTCTTAATCACCGCGAATCTACTCGTTAACCTAGATAATTAAAATCTAAAGTTTTAATAACGTGATTATAGAAATACGTCACAATACATAAAAAAAATGTCAAAATTGCGTTACACAGTAAAATCTCATCATTGCAACATTTACATAAGTTAACACTGTTATGCGAGACAACGAGTAAGACCGAGTCTTCACGAAGTGCTGAACGAAGAGAAACGGGATTAGAGTTTGAATTTCACAGCAGGAGTGAAAATCCCGACCGCTAAGTTTTCTCATGAGTCTTGCTAAAGACGCGCTATATATATTCGGTCACGAAACAAAGTGGTTTAAGTCGAAAATTTCATATTCTTGATGTGAAACATCTGATAGAGCGTTTGGTTGGGAGCAAAATTGGCGCCACATTTTTATGTGATGACGTTTTATGTTTGTGCGCGTTGGATTAAACCTGGCTTCAGTTGAAGTCGACATCTAGATAACAGGGCGAAATTTAGTTACTAGTATTGTGTTAGATGGCAGCCCGTGACGCGTACTTTATGTATGCGTTGGATTATAACTTGGCTTTTGTTAAAGGCGACAACTAGATAGCAGGGCAAAATTTAGTTACAGGGTGAAATTTAGTTACAGTGCGATATTTAATTAGTAAAATTTCGTTAGTTGACAGAGCGAAAACAACTGACAGCCAAACAGTGATTTACTATGGAAAAACATTACCCTTCTTCTAGGGTAGTCGGGTGAAATTTTTGAAAATGAAGTGATAACCATCAATTTTATATTTTCCTAGCGGTTCCGCCCGGTTTCACCCGGGTGCAAAAGAACGACTGGGAGGGGGGGGGAACGCGAGTACGCACATTCATCTTAGTTTACCGAGATGAATATTGTGTCCAAATTTCATGATGATCGGAGTTACCGTTCAAAAGTTTTTGTCGGACGTACAAATGAGTTACATTTTGTATAACATTTTTCATTGATGCTCCGCTCCTATTGGTCGTAGCGTGATATTATATAGCCTAAAGCCTTCCTCGATAAATGAGTTATCCAACAAAAGAAAATTCAATTCGAACCAGTAGTTCCTGAGATTAGCGCGTTCAACCAAACAAACAAACTCTTCACCTTTATATATTAGTACAGATATTTCGTGCGTACAGCCGTACCGACAATGGGGCCCCCGACAATAAGGATACTCGAAAGGATCCCTTTTCGTTGTCTACTTTTTAGAGGTTCGAGGGTGTCCACACTCGTTTTTTTTTACTTTTTGGAGTTCTTCCACAAATTACCTCTAGAATTGTATGTAAAAAACCCGATTGAAAAAAAAATCGCATTTTTGTTGTAATTATATTTTATTTTAAATTCTACGTAGGAGGCCCCAATTTTACTTCTTGCCCCGGGGCCCCCGATGTTCTAGTTATGGGCCTGCTCGTGCGTAATGGTATTATGACTCGTGACTGGATGTTCATATCAAAATTTAACCTATTAAATCCCTTTACCTCGTGACCCCAGATTTGCTTGTACCGTGTACAAAGTTATTTTCTTTAACGCGTCAGTGCTTTCCAAAAGTTCTAATGACCAGTCAGACAATTCGACATTGGTGGTTCCAAAAATGTACGTGTTTTCAAACACATCAAAGTTCACAAGAATGGTCGAGGGTGCAATATATTGTGTGCCGCTTCGTGGATTGTTGCTTCGAGTAGCACTCGTAAAAATGAACATCTTTCATATATTTTTGAAATTGAGAATGTTTATAGTACCTACAGAAGAACTTCGATAAATATTCTTCAAATGTTATACTTTGATATACCATTGGTTTTAATAAATATATTTTAACTGTGTTGGGGAAAAAAATTCACAAAAATGTGCCTTTTTTTGTACGATTTAACCTTACCCTCCCCTTAAATAAATATTTTGAGCGTTGGCCTTCGATAACTTAAAATAATATTTTCCTGACCTCCATAACTTAAAGCATTAATTATTATCAGTGAGTCATCGTGAATAAGTATACAAACAAAAGGTTTTGCCAAGAACTTTATTAATTTTCACTTCAGTCTTTCACTAAATATAGTTTTACGGATTGCGGTTTAACCTCGTTAAGTTAACAATCGAACTTCCAAAACCTCTCTAGCTTCAACTCTCGATAAGTAAAAACCTCAATAACTTATATTATTCAACGTTTCCCTTGAACTTTAACTTATCGAGGTTCTACCTATAGAACAAATTACCAACGGGAAATAGAGTGGCATTGAACTGCCTTTTTAGGCGCGAATAGCGTAAGCTAAAGCGCCTATATGTACTCGCTTTGTCTGTGAATCTGTGAGTCACGCTTTTTTATTATTGTTTTAAACCGCGAAGCTTTTTAATAAACGATACGGCAGGGAGTGCGACAGCCACATGAAATCATACTCTATAACCGTTGCATGATTTATTGCTCGTTTAGTCCACAGCGCACGCTGCGATCGATTCAGTTGTTCCCCACTCTATACTCCGCACCCGACCAATATAGGCGCTTCAATTTACGCTATTCGAGCCTAAAAAACTGCATTAACTCGAGCAAAGTCGCGGTTAAAGGCTAGAAACTTACATAAATAATAACTTAAGTCATTTCGGAACGCTCTGTACGGATTCGTGTGTATCTTCCTTGATAGCTTATATCTATATACGGTACAAATACACATGGATAGATGCGGTGGGACTAAAGTAATGTAGAAGGAACAAGAAGTGCTTACAAACTTTTTCTTTATTTTCGTAAAATTTGTTTCTTCAAACAAAAAATGTTTTGAACACTTTTAGAATGTTAAATACTTGTCATAGGTCACCCCATTAGGCGCTGTCATAACTGTGGTGAATGTATAACATTCGTTCACTAGATCTTTACACTTTTATTTTATTGGGACACATCACACAAGTAATAATTATAATTTATGGATTCAATGCAAAAGAACACGCGGGATTTATTGCGACTTCTAAATGTATTCAAGCGCGTAGATATGGGGGAGGGGTAAAATGGGTAATTCAAGAACGTAGATGTGGGGGGTAACTATCCCCCCCAGGACCATAACAATAAAAAATAAATAAATAAAATTGTTGACCAATTTTTTTCAGACTATATATTGACAAAAATAAAATTATAAATCAATATATTATAATATATTGATTTATAATTTTATTTTTGTCAATATATAGTCTGAAAAAAATTGGTCGACAATAATTTCCTTTATTTGAAGAGTTCTATTCAGACGTAAATCAAAGATTTGAATAAAAAATAAAACTGAAAATATAACGAATACCTAACTAAAAAACAACATTTAGACAATATATTGCATTGAGTGTATTTTGTAACAAAATTAGTTTTGAAATTAATATTTTGCTTGACACCTTCATTCTATGACATGCTTTCAAACAAATTTTTAGCTTGACGAGACGATAAACACGTTTTAAAAGAATCTTTCACCAAGTTAGAAATTTTTTTCAGAAAATTGAGACCGATTTGAGCTATGTTGGGTGTATTTTTTTTAATGACATGTATTCCCAAGTACGTATAACTCACTTGATTAAAAAAAAAAGACGGGTTGCACTCCGGGAGTGCCGGCACAAGTGAAAACTTGAATATTAACGTCTTAATTTTTTGCATTTAGAAGCATTGTTTATTTATTGGCAACACTTGTAAATAAAATGGTTTGTATCATAGATTGCATTTTTATGTACGATATTTCAACGCTAGATGTCTAACGTTGTATAAAAAATAAAGTGGTTTGTATCATAGATTGCAATTTTATGTACGATATTTCAACGCTAGATGTCTAACGTTGTATAAAAAGTATCTGGCAATTACTATCACTTAGAGAGTCTCACCCAGTTCTTACTTTTCCTGACGCGAGTTTAACATTTTTTACCCATTACAAAAAAAGTGTACAACGCCGCTAAAGAAGTTTTCACTTCAAAAATATACATTTTTGATTCCTTTCTCATCAAGCTAAAAAAATATCAGCAAAAAATATGTTTTTTTTTTTCAAAAATATCATTGATTTTGATGTTATAATTAATTCACCATACTAATTTTTTGACATTTCGTGTTTCGATTATTATATTCTTTTAATAATACCCAGCCCTAGGTTTCAGACCTAAATTTGATGAAGCCATGATGTTAGTAAAGCAGAATAATTAGTAATAACAAAGCATATCCTATTTCTAACAATTTGTAAATTTAATGATTACAGTTATCGAGATTCCCTCACAGACAATCTGCAGACATTATTTATTTTCTATAAATATCAACTAGTGTGACCTGTGCGAATTATTCGCACTAAATAAGTAGGTATACTTAATAATTATTATCACTTTACAAAATTATTTTTTAAATATGATTGCAGGTATTCAATTCGTTTCTAATTTTGCACACTGCTTATAACGTTCTTCTTTTTGTTGTATTACAATATGAAGCTCAGATGACAGATCGAAGAAATATTTTACTAAAATTGTCATATAGAGGCGCAAGTAGCAAAAGCGTTGAGCTAAGCCGTCAGATGGCATCATGCAGCATTGCTGTGACGTTGTTCAGTGTTGCTCGCTGTTTCAAAATTAAAGCCGTCAGATGGCAGTATGCAGTATTGTGTCTGTTAGTATGAAGGTCAGATGACAGATCGAAGTGTTGACGTCATTTCAAAATTAAGCCGTCAGATGGCAGACGTTGTTCAGCGTTGCTGTATTTTAATTAATTTACAAAAACAAAAGCAATAATAAATTTTTTAGTTGTCGATGTCAGTAGAGCAAGCAATTATCTGTAAAAAGATATACCTATAATTTATGTGCAGAAATTGTGAGGTTTTTTTCTAAAAAGGGAGGCAAACATCTTTAACCTTAGCGTATTAATATATATGATTTACGTCGATGGTATGGACAAATAATTAGTACAGTTTTTGTCCACACTGTACATTTGAACTTATATAATATTCCGCAAACATTGTCAGTGACAACATCTCATGAAAAAGACAAAAAGAACATCCGCCCCTATCACCTATACATGAACACATAACGGTGTAATTTTTGAACAAGTTGACTTTACACCGAGCTCACACGGAAATATAACGGGTGTTCTATGCACAAAACGACCGCACTAACAATACATCAGGCTTTGATTTAAAGATAACCGTTAATGCTGATGACACATCGATCATTCTCAGTGATAAAGATTCTTCTTTGCTTACTACTAAATGTAATCTTAATTTAGACAAATTAGTTGAATGGCTTAACAGCAACTCGCTTTATTTAAATAAATCCAAGACACATTACATTAGGTTTCATAATTATCAAAATACTAACTTGATGGATTTAAACATTCAGTGTAATGGTGAGTCTCTGGAAAGAGTCACATCTACCAAATTTCTTGGTTTATATTTGGATGACCATCTTAATTGGAAAGTACATTGTACTCAACTATCCTCCAAACTTAATTATATCTGTTATCTTATTAGATACCTAAAAAATGTACTTACAAACATTCAACTAATTAATTTTTACAATGCTCAAGTTGTTTCTAGGTTAAGATATGGCATATGCTTCTGGGGTAACTCAACTTTGTCTAATGACGTCTTTATTTCTCAGAAAAGAATAATCCGTGCCATTGCTGGCATTTCTTCTAAAGAGTCTTGTCGCCATTCTTTCTATAATCTCAAACTTATGACTCTTTGTCAAATTTTCGTTTATGAAATTTCTTTGTTTGTTTTTAAAAACTATAATCAGTTTGTCACGAATGGTGACTATCATTCTTACAATACGCGTTTTAGGCATGACCTGAGTTCTCCCTTTAGCAAACTTGATGTAAGCAAAAATTCTCCTCTCAACATAGGTGTAAAAATTTTTAATAGACTTCCAAGTCAAATTAAGAATTGTAACAAATTAAATATTTTTTCTCGTTTGTTGAAAACGTTCCTTCTGGGGAACACATTTTACAATTTGTCTGAATTTTTTAATTTGTAATTTATATGTACCTATGACGTTTTCTATATGAGTTTTTCTCATCAAAAGAAATAAAGAAATATTATTATTATTATTATTATTATTATTAATGCTGGGTTGCAGAGCATTGTCAAAAAATCTAGACATTACACTTGATCTACACACATTTTCCTCCAGAATTTTTAATCGATCCTGCTCGAAAAATATTTGATCAATTGAAACAATATATTTTTAAGTCGTGCATAGAAATTCCCCTTCGAAACATTTTCTATTTGATTGTTACATAAAAACAGTAATTGTTAATATACGAGTATGACCAGAATCTAAGATCCATTGTCAAATTAAATTTTTTTGATATAGTCGAGGTCAGGAGCCGGGATTTTTTGGGGTTTTTGCATTTTTTTGTCAGAGCGCTAATCTAGAGACCCCTTCCGTTTTCGAGGTCGCTGAACACGACACTGAGGGTCCGACAATTTTTTTCTTACTCCTTCAAATTGGCCACCCTGATTTCCACCTCTTGGAAAAAAATTATAAAAAATTTTGAACGGAACAATTTTGTAGGAAAATTATTTCTCTACAAAAAATGTTCTTGTTTTTTTTCTGTAAATATGATACCTTAAGAATTATTCGCCTTCAAATATAATCATTTCTGGAAATTTTACGTAAAATTTCCAGAAATAAAACGTAAGTAAAAAATGAAACTTTACAGCTTTTCCATAGGCATACCTAATTAATTTATTTATTTACGGTTTTGTTTAATATCGTAACAAGCACAATATTAAAATTAAATAAAACAAGTACCTAGCTATATATAGAAGCAGTTCGCTGCCAACCATTCAACACTTGAAATGGTATAGCACTGGTCGTTTCAGGACAGGATATGGTTAACCGGGAAGGATTAAACCCCGTAACAGAGAGTTTATACATCTAGATGTTTATTTATTCTTGTCCACTACTTATATGTCCGTAACAATTGTGTCGGTAGAAACAGAATGGTAGTGACAATTTGAAGTTTAGTTTCTTGAACTCTTCAAATAAATAAAATTGTCGACCAATTTTTCTCAGACCAATATATTTGATTAGTTTCTTGAACATACAGCCACGTGCTCGCGAAAATCGTGTTTTACAACGAGATCGGTATACGCGAAAAGCGAGGGTTGTGTGGTATATATTACGAGAGTAAGTAAAGAGCGCGAACTCGTTTTGGGGGTGGCGTCTGAGGGTATTGGGGTGCATTGGGGAGGTTGAATGTTGCTCCTAACAATGTACACATGTCCATATACACGCAGAGAACAGAGTTTGGGGTTGGAGAGATGCGATAGGCCGCTCGCGTCTCGAAAGGGGATGAGAGACACGGAAGATCACGCTATCAAGTTGATATCAAAACTGATATGAAGTTATAGCCAAGATGTGGTTAGATTCACTGATGTGATGTTAGCAATTTATACGAAATATATCGACGGGAATACATATTTACAATACTGCCAACATTCAAAATCTGATTGTATCCACTTGTACTATATATAAATATTTTGTTCGGAAATGGAATATAAAAATGTCTTCGATTTTTTTTTAAGTTATAAATAGTTTTTATTGTCGTTTTTGGTGTAGAGACAATTCATATTTATATTCAAATTTATCCCCGTCATAAATTTATTACGTATTTATTTTTTACTATCTCGTAACGCAACACTTCGAAGCAGCAGCTCCTGCTATTCTGATCATCATAAAAAACAGATATTTTTTGTCTATTGTAAAAGTTTAAAAGTAGATTACATTTGTCTCAACGAATTTTTAGAGATAGAGCTTTAAAGAAAGTACAAAAAACTTTAAAAGGCATATTGGGGTGTCATTCTATATTGTTAGACAGTTAGGACAGTCTAACAATCAGTGGCGAATTTGCAGTATTAGCCGGATGTTCATGAACTGCGCACTTTCTTAATCTTTTAATCAGTGTACGTTTTATTACCTGTAGTACTTAACATGACTTCAACACTAGTCCAATTCCTGGTATTTACAAAAATAATTATTAATCCCTTTTCTTAATTGATTTATATTCTCATTGTCAGTTAGATGTGCATTTGCTTTTGATGGAAATGTTCATTTTTCAATTGTTCTTCAAGTTTGTTTTGTGGAGGTTCTTGTAGTGAAGTCTAACTAAAGTTACTCTAGCGTCTGATACTCATTATGAATCCCGTTTTTGAGTATAGTGAAAGAAAAAACGAAATTTTGGTTTTGGAAGGTGTAAAGTTTTCCTTTTCAAAGGTTTTAAAAAATGGCGAGTCGTTTTGGCGCTGTGCCTTTAAAACTTGCAGAGCTGTTAAGTTTTATTTTTCTTTCCTTTGATCATACATAAATATTATTATAATTGCCTGGTGCCGCAGTTCGTGTACTGTGAATTTTTATGGTCTCTTGTACAGTGCGCAGTTCGTGTAATAAAGATTAGGATACAGTGCGCAGTTCGAAACCGTCGTATTAGCCACCCTAGGCCCCAGGCCATGCAGTACGTTCTAGCTGCCCCTTTCTCAGCACCCATCATATAGAGTACCTATAGACTACATAATGAATTTACTTTATTGCCAACTTTTATCGAAATCGATTCAGAAATTTAATTAACTAAATAGCTGCTAGTTTGTCATATTTTCTGAGGTTTCAGGGATAATTACACATTTAAATAAAACATTTAATATATTATCAACAAAGCTGACGTAAAATCATCTTAGAAGAGCGTTATGTAACCTAAACTCAAATTTATAAAAAAGTCCTCGACTAAGTATTAGTCCAGGAGGAATCGGCGCATGAGTATCGAAAACTATTCCACCTCAATTTTTTTATGCGATTCTCTTCAAATTACCCTACTGATGATATAAATGCATGTTGCCAGGGGGCAACCCCGTGCCATATTGTTTAAACCGAAATTGTTTAAACAATTGCGAGGAATTGTTATTTTTCAACCGGACAAATTTTTTTTGTATTCTTTGTTAAAATACAATTAAAAAAGGTCCTATGGCTTTTCACGATAAAGTTAATATTTTTAGAGATATCAATTTTTAAAGGTTCGAAAAATCTTAAATTTGGGTACTTTTGACCCATGAAAAATATATTAAAAAAAAAATAAAATATAAATAATATTTTTTTTTTTATTCTTTATACAATAGTTAACAATATCCTTAATTGCGATTTCTAAAAATTTAATTATTTATACCTGTTTTTAATTGTTAATTTCGCGCGTTCACAAGTATGCGTTGCTTACCTATAAGTATCGTTGTCTCGTTTAACAATCGTAATACTGTAACGAAATAAAAAAGACTGAGTAACTCTGAGCAAAAAACAAAAGAACGATCAGTTGAAAATTGACTCGCCCTAACTTGTATTTTTTTTTAAATGCTCTATATAATAAATAATTTTGTCACAATAACTAACATAGATCTTGAGATTTTATACAAAGAGTGCCCTTGAAAAAATAAAAAACAAAAATAAAAAATCTTTTCCATATTTATACACAATTAAACATACACCATAAAACATATACATATAAGTATTTTTTATTTTATTATGTTTCACTTTGAAAATTTAACTGCGTACCAAATTTTTTTTATTATTTTTATATAATTGTGATCCCATACAATGTTCAAATACCATTATATTTTATTATTGTTAATAAAAATGCATAAATTTCTATAATAATAACAAAAAAATAATATAAACCAATAAAAAAGTAATTTTAATAATATGCTCTTTTTAAAAATTCTGATTAAGTTAATAGTTTAAAAGATAAATGTAAAATAATGATTCAGGACACCGAGAGACCGACGCAGCGTATGAGTCAGAGAGAGACAACGATACTTATAGGTAAGCAACGCATACTTGTGAACGCGCGAAATTAACAATTAAAAACAGGTATAAATAATTAAATTTTTAGAAATCGCAATTAAGGATATTGTTAACTATTGTATAAAGAATAAAAAAAAAAATATTATTTATATTTTATTTTTTTTTTTAATATATTTTTCATGGGTCAAAAGTACCCAAATTTAAGATTTTTCGAACCTTTAAAAATTGATATCTCTAAAAATATTAACTTTATCGTGAAAAGCCATAGGACCTTTTTTAATTGTATTTTAACAAAGAATACAAAAAAAATTTGTCCGGTTGAAAAATAACAATTCCTCGCAATTGTTTAAACAATTTCGGTTTAAACAATATGGCACGGGGTTGCCCCCTGGCAACATGCATTTATATCATCAGTAGGGTAATTTGAAGAGAATCGCATAAAAAAATTGAGGTGGAATAGTTTTCGATACTCATGCGCCGATTCCTCCTGGACTATATACCTATAACTCAACATTGTTGGTTTTAATAAGTTGTCTGTTTTAATTGCATTTAAAAAAAAACTCAACAGTCCAAAATATTGATCTAAATTAGATATTCCGATCACTTTTTTGGGAAGATTATTGTTATACGATGCGGTGCAGACTGCGAGTGCGGCCTGCCATAAGCCATAATGTGTTTTGTCACGATTGGCCGCCCCTAATATCTGGCCGTCCTAGGCTCGGGCCTACTGGGTCTGAGGAATAATCCGCCACTGCTAACAATGTACTACAACCAAAAATTCTCTCTGCTTTATTTTTAATGCAAACTGACGTAAATTAAAAACTGTCAACACAAATAATCTTGCGATATCAAAAATTCTGGTATACTTACAAGATATTTTTCATGTTTTCATGCGTTTTGTAAATCTGCGACTTTTTTAACAGGAAGCGCTTTGTGGTACACTTGATAATAAAAATTTCGCTAAATCGATTCCGACCATTCACACATCTTTTAAATTACGAGACATTTTTTAGACATTTTGAACAATTATTTCTTTTCACCAAAATAATATCTTTCGTTGAATTTCCGACGGGAATGTTTGATTTATTAATAGCTAGTGTGACCTGTGCGAATTATTCGCACTAAATAAGTATAATAATTATCACTTTACAAAATTATTTTTTAAATATGATTGCAGGTATTCCATTCGTTTCTAATTTTACACACTGCTAATAACGTTCTCCTTTTTGTTGTATTACAATATGAAGCTCAGATGACAGATCGAAGAAATATTTTACTAAAATTGTCATATAGAGACGCAAGTAGCAAAAGCGTCATGCAGCATTGCTGTGACGTTGTTCAGCGTTGCTCGTTGTTTCTAAATTAAAGCCGTTAGATGGCAGTATGCAGTATTGTGTATGTTGTATTACAATATGAAGGTCAGATGACAGATCGAAGTGTTGACGTTTCAAAATTAATGCCGTCAGATGGCAGACGTTGTTCAGCGTTGATGTATTTTAATTAATTTACAAAAACAAAAGCAATAATAAATTTTTTAGTTGTCGATGTCAGTAGAGCAAGCAATTATCTGTGAAATGATATGTAATTTAAGTGGAGAAATTGTGAGGTTATTTCTAAAAAGGGAGGCAAACATCTTTAACCTTAGCGCATATATATGACATGATGAAAAATCAAGTTTTGGAAAAAGAACTGAATGATAAATGGAGTGGTCAGAGGCATCGCTAAAAATAAAGTTGCATAATTCAATGACCTCTTTACAACTTACTGTGCAAAACCATCGGAATGTAAGATATGGAAAAACTGGTTGCTCAGGTTGCATTAAAATAAATTGACTAATTAACTTGACAAATAGTTCCCGATCATAAATAAATTAATTACTACATAACTAACCATAAACTAGCTGTCAGTCTCTTAACAGCCATATTATTACAGAATTAGGTATACCTTCAATATAAATCAACAACTGTAGGTACCTCTAAAATTGTTTAAAAATACGGCGGTACTTATCCAAGTTTTTAAAAAACAATTTAATAGTATTTTACGCGTGCGGGTAGCGGCTAGTATTATATAAAGGTAAATTTAATTAATTTTATTATGCAACATCAATACACTCATATTATTAAACTTTTACAAATTATTCCTTTTATGCGGGAATTAGAAAAGAAGAAGTCCTTAAAAAGAACAGTGAAAGGTGGGGCTGTGACGTTTTTACAGGATGAGACGGCTTCTTACAGGATTGCTATAGTCGAACACAAGTTCCACTTATCCTTGTCATAGCCTTGCTGTTCGATTTAATTTTATTAATGACGTCTATTCCACTAACTCAGATGTTTTCATTCATACTTTGAAATATAATCTTTCAGATTTAATTCAAGAGCGAAACAAAAGTTGAAGGAAGCCTTTAAATTCTTAAATACGATTAAGTTTCGTAATACTTCTTTCACACAAACTGGAGTTACAAACGTACGAACAGACCACCCGACAACTGCTTTCTTTAATCTTTAGAAAAAACAATTTTTTTGTTGTGATAACGTCTTATAAATTGATGAATCACCAATCTTATAAATTGATAAAACACCGGCTGCATGCACGAAAAAGTGTAACGGTCGTAACGTTCCTAACGTTCGTAACGCGTAACGTTCCGCCTGACCCTGTGCGTGCTTTTTGCTAATTTCTCGCTCAATTTAAATCAGATCGGTTTGAAACCAGTCTTAAACGAAAGAGGAGAACATTTTACATAGATTTCGTATAACAGAATTTGCCTAAACACTTTTTTTATACAAATTTATATAGAAAAATAGCTGTATAAAATATAAATGCAATGTTGTCTAATGCATGGCGCGACGCGGTCGGTCGTCTTTGTTTGCCGTACATGGAAATTAGAATATAACGTATGTCTTGTCTTAACATGAAAACGGCTGCATTTCTAATGTTTAATTCAATTTTTTGACATTAGTATTTTGTGAAATGCAACGCCTTCTAAGTTAAGTATTGGAATAACTAATTATTATTAGAACATAATACTTTGACAGTTGCAAACGTCACTTTTGACATTTCTTATCATTCCGACACCAAGGATAAGCGGATTGAAACCAAATTTTGGGAGGTTTAGGTTATGTATTACGGAATACGTTATCACGTAAAACTATCGTCCGTAAACCGACTTTACAGACAACCAATTTTTTTTAAACTTTAATTATTTATTTTTTACAGTTTTTTAATCTTTTATTCAATTGGTTTCTTTTTTCACTATTTATCATACAGTGGAAAACTATTTCATACTGTAACAAAACTGCTGTCGTCCATGGTGGAAATTATTTATTTGCAATAATAAATGTTTAACAAAACAGTAAAACACACAAACGAAAGCGTACTTCTTTAACTTAACAGAAATAATAACGTTAACAGAAACAAAACTAATAGTTCTAAATTATAAAGACTAAGTAACAGAGAATAATAGAGTCACTAAATTATGTACACAAAATATTCACAACACACAGGAACACAACACAAAGTTTATCAGCACACTTGTCTATTAACTAGTCATTTATTTCAAATCGGATTTATAATTGCACTCACTAGAGTTAATTTATTTTCGCAATATAACTGAATGTATGTCGCAACGTCAGACTTGTATTAACACAACTCACGAACAACTTGAATAACTAACTGACTGACTTGCCCACTCTGCTCACCTTTTATAGTTTTCGGCCCATGCTCTAGAATGTTCTTCCAGAGTCCTCCCATCAAGGGGCACGCAACAATAGCATACATTTAGTGAAAAAAAATAATGACAGTTATGGTATTGACTGGTAGGAATCAAACCAATTTTAATAATTTCTAAAACAAATAGGTATATCAATTTTTAAACAAGTTACAATTAAAAAAATTAAATTAGAATTTTCTTTTTCGAATTGAATAAATCTTTGCAATTTATAGAAAAACTCCATTTATGCAATTTGTTGCTTAGTCACAGCTTACAAAAAACAGTCCAAAAACGATGTTTGCGACCAGAGTTTAAAAATTTTCAGAGTGCATTTTTTACAATCTGAGGAAACAGTCAACGTATTCTTTTTCTTTAACGTCCTTTTAAAATTGAGTTTAGAACACATTTTTACAGAATTCTTCAGTGTAGAAAACGCAAAATTCGACGATGATATAGTTATGTAATTATTCAAAGAAAAAAACTGATTATAAATACAATTTTAAGTTGTGCACGAGTATAAGAAAATAGGGCAAAGTAACTTCCCAGGGTGCATTGCAACTCACAAGGAAAAAGACCGCTTGTTGGCGAGGAACATGAGCCCGTCCGGCCTAGTTGTCGTCACTGAGAGGAGCCTACAGTCAACCTAAGAACAGGGATGGGACAAATTTTACTTCCACAGTAGTTACATACACCCTAAATGTAATCCCGATATCAACTCATAAAAAAAAATTCCAGCCAATTGAGCGACGGGACCGTTCCAACTTCAAAAATGTTGACATTTGATTATAATAAAGAAAATAACATTTCTGATATCGTGTGAGATGACGCGGGTAATGGCTAGTATTCAATATGATATTTGCTATTCGTTGCCATGGTTACCTACATAATATGTTTCACGTCATGTAAAAATTAATCAAAGCATGCTTAACTAGTTTATTTCTGACAGATCCTTAAAACAAAAGACCGGGTGATTTTTTTTATTTTCAAAATATTTCCGAAACTATAAAGTTGAGGAAAAAAAAATTGGTTGTCTGTAAAGTCGGTTTACGGACGATAGTTTTACGTGATAACGTATTCCGCTCGAATATCATATTTAATAATACATAACCTAAATTTTAGTAGCTGTCAAACTATATTTTTACCGACTCTCTATCGCTTATACTGCGCTCTCGCTTGCACGCACAGAGTCAGGCGGAACGTTACACTTTTTCGTGCGTGCAGCTGGTGTTTCATCAATTTATAGGACGTTATCACGTCACAAAAATTTTTAACGAAACTTTTTTGAAAAATACACCATTATTACATAAAAAAAACACCGTTATAGCATATATCTCTTCTGCGCATGTGTAGATTTTCCCCAAAAACAATAGAGCTCTTCATATTTGCATACCATATCCTCTCAAAATTTGGTTTCAATCCGCTCATCCGTTTGACCTGTATCTCGTGTTCACAGACTAACAGACGCATAGCGATTTTCCAAAAATCTATATTCTCTAATCTCTTGAATCTATTTCTTATCACTTCGTGAACAATAAATTAATGACAACCGAAAGAACTTCATTTTTACCCGACTGCGGCGAAGCCAAAAGGAAGGGTTATGAGTTTAGCAGTCTATGTATGTATTTACGGATGTTCCACCGTAGCGCCTAAACTATTCATCCGATTTTGATAAATAAGGTGTCAATCGATTCGGAATTCGGTATTATGGCCCGGGTAACATAGGCTACATTTATTTTTGAATTTTGGTCCGAGAGGTGAGCAAATAAAAATTAAACAAAAAATAAGTTCAAGACTACTGAAAAGTATGAAACAAGAAAATATTCTCATCTGAGGATAACCTGGGTCATATGCCATCTCATATATATGAGGCCCCTCTATGATCGTTTACTACTGTTAAAATGTAATGTTTTGTTAGGGTAGATGGCATACGACCACGGCTATCGTCAGATGATAATATTTTCTTGTTTCATACTTTTCAGTAGTCGGGTTTTAGTTTTTGAACTTATTTTTTATTCTCCATTACCGAAATGTGTGTTACTTCTGGTACGCAATCTCGTGTCTTGGCAACTTGGCACGATCAGTATCGCGCCATGTCGATTAGTGCGGTTAATGAGATCTGCAATACCGCATTCTGGTTCTATTTTTCCTCATCCGCAAGCCGTTGATACCTACTAACACCCTGTAACAGTACAGTACCCTATCTCTACTGTAGTTGTGGGGCACAGAACGTGTGGGATTTACTAGGGATTTCGTGTCGATTCTCTAAAACAAGAGAGCTGCCTGTCTGTCTGTCGTCACATACACACCATACCGACCCTTGATATTAAACTCTATAGACCGGTCAATGTTTTTCTCAAATATTTTCTTATGTAACCCTATGCAATTTTTATGATTTTATAGACAAAAAAATGAAATTTTGAAAATGAAAAAAAAGTAAGTATATGTTGACATTTGAAAAAAATGCACTTACACTTCCTGATAAGTTTGAAATAGGTAAAAAAAATTATACCTCAGCAGTTGCAAATAGTAAATCGCGAGTTGAAAAAAAAATATTAAAACTTTTTTTGCATCTAGTAGAATACCTACAAGTATTATTCACTGTTACCCTTATCGCGATTGTATGATTAATTTACCTAGTACATAATACAGAGAATAAAATTTCTGATTTATCGTGAGATGACGCGGGTATAATAGCTATAGTAGGTATTCATTATGATAAAATTTGCTATTCGTTGCCATGGCTACTAGTGATGTGCCGTATCCGTATCCGCGGATATCCGAGGGAGAAGAAAGATCCGTATTCGCATCCGTTAGTTTTTGGCGGATCTATTACCTTAATAATTTTCAATTCATAGATGAAATTTTATATATATAGGTGATTAGGTAACAATGAAAAACTGTTAAATTCCATTCAGATTATTTTTTATTTTTTAAAATCGTATTTGGCACCTTTATATTGCAAACATTTATCGTAGTGAGTACCATACCAATAGTCCATAGCTCAAAGGTACTAAAAAACTATCTTTATAATGAGATATTGCACATCGATCTTTGGAAAGACAATCTGTTATGAGAGTTAGCTCTTAAAGAGGTTAATAACTTTTTCCCATAACATAATATAGTCTCTTTCCAAAGATCGATGTGCAATATTTACCGCCGCGTACTCTAAGAAAGTTAAGTATCCGTATCCGCGGAACTTGAAACCAAATATCCGTATTCAGATCCGCATCCGCGGATATACATTTTTAACGATCCGGCACATTACTAATGGCTACCTAATAATGTGTTCCAAGTTATGTAAAAATTAATCAACGCATGCTTAAGTAGTTTATTTCTGACAGATCTACAAGACAAAAGAACAGCTGAATTTTTTATTTTCAAAATATTTCCGAAACTATAAAGTTGAGAAAAAAAAATTTAACAAAACTTTATTGAAAAAATAAATGGAATAATAAACCGTTATGAAAAGTATATCACTATTATATTAAAAAAACTCAACGTTATAGCATATATCTCTGTTGCGCGTGCGCCAATTTTCCCCAAAAACAATAGCGCTCTTCATATTTACGTGTCAAATATCCTCCCAAAATTTGGTTTCAATCCGTTTGACCTGTATCGTGTTCACAGACTAAAGACGCACACAGTTTTACCAAAAAATGTTTTTTTTGGATTCGGGGGACCTCAAAACGAAAAGATATTGTAAAATTTTGGAAAGTGATTTTTGACGTAAATTAGTACCATTCCCCAGTCGTGGGCTGGAATGGTAAAAGCTCGCAACAGGACACAATTAATGATCGATCTAGTTTATCGTAAACATATCTAACATCAAAGGCATCCCTATACAGCCCGAGTATGTTCCATTACATAGTAGTGTGTTACAATATAACACCCCTATTAATGTAGTTGTGACTCTGGTCACGTGCTAGCTATTCGCCAAGAAAACTTCACACGCTCATACCCCCGACCGTACGGCCGTCTCAACTCTAGTCCCTCCGCCTCTTCCCTTTAGCCAATTTAACTGCTTGCGCCCATAACGAAACCAAAGATCCTCACCACGGTCGTATTGAGTGCCTAACCAAAGAGAACGTCTGTGCGGAAGGGGAGTGAAACCGCTAGAATTCCGAAGTTGGATGATACGATTACCGAAAAAAAGCGAGTGTGCTTTAGACCACACGACGGAAGTAAAACTTCTTCCTGCCATAATATATAAAATGATACAATAAATATAAGATAATCTATCGCCATATTTTGATTAGACATCCTGATTTAACGACACAAAATAACCTCACTCTGTAGCACATATCTACAAAGACGAAATGTTTAAAATATAATTTTTGATTAATTAATAGGCAAAAGAATGTATATATTTAATATTTATTAGCATAATTTATAATACATTTAAAAAAACTTATTAACTAGCCTACATTATTTCCCGTTACAAAATGCAGCAAAATTTGATGAAATGTTTTTTTTTGATACAAAAAAACAATTGTTTTCATTTTAAACGTCAAATACTTATATCTCCCTCTCAACTTCCAATATACGAAACGTAACTCTCTCTCTTACTATCTTCACTAACTTATATCTCCCTCTCGTCTCGAACGATCACGCAGCGTTCGCGATGATATACTTCCGTAAACGCTTTCGTCAGGCATTTACCAGCTTACTCCCCAAGTCAAGCGTGCCTAAAAAAGTTTTACTTCAAAAAAAAAACTCTTCTTGAAAATGTTAAGTTTCTTCCAAACAGCCAGCAAACGGTAACGAAACCGTCATCCGCACGCGCAGTAGCTAAAACGAAGTTGTTTGTGTCGATTTTAGAACACGTTTTAGCTACTGCGCATGCGGATGACGGTTTCGTTACCGTTTGGAACCGCTTGGAACAAACTTAACATTTTTTGCAGATCTCCTAAAAATAGCCACTTTTCACGCCTGCGACAGTAAAATGATCCATTTCGTACTAGTGCGTAAAGAAAAACAAGCGTTGTCGTACTACCGTTTCTATACTAAAAGTATGAAAATTCAACGCAGCCTACAAATTAGAAGTGAACCTGTACAAATTTGAACTGTCGAAAATTTTGAAAATTATGTGAAAATCAGTTTTTTTATCGGAAAAATTGCGACATGTATCTCGTGCGTGATGATATTATATGGCTCATGTGACTATGAAAATTTGTTGTCATATTTCTTGTCAAAAAAAAAACACATTTTATTGTTTATCGCTCGCCGTCTTGAAAATACATTATACATCTTTAATTTATATTTTTACAAGTGATCTTACATGTTTTCCTATAGGTACCTAAAATATATATATAATATATAAACTCAAATTATAGAGATTTCTTTACTATTTTAAAGAAAAAATAACCATTGAGATGCAGACACTGAATACAATACAAAACACTGACATTTAGTTCGTAACGCACGTTTCGCTAATCAGTCAGCATAATCAGGTGAACTTAAAATTTTAATCGTCTTCCGATTTTGACAACATGGTTAACGGAAGAAGAAACAAAGTGTTAGTAGGCATTTGATGTTTTGTAGTTATTTTTAAAATTCAGTTTTATGTACTCATTGACAAAATCTTCATGCACCACCACTGGTTGCGCTGTGAGAATAAGATTACTAGATTAGTACAGATTCATAAATTTTAATTGCGAGGTGAGAAGGCCACAATAGCGCTAAGCCAAGATTATTTTTAAAACTTATGAAGTACCTACCGCAATCTTTCCGGAATTTGTCAAGGATAGAGATTCCAAAAAACCTTGAAATTATATTTTCGGAACGTCCCGCTTTCACCCGTGTGCAAAATAACGAATATGGAGGGAGGTGGAAAATGAGTAGTACGCAAGTTTATCTTAGTTTACCGAGATGAATGTTGAGTCCAAATTTTATGATGATCGGAGTTACCGTTCAAAAGTTTTTGTCGGGCGGATAAATTTCGAGTTTTATAAGTCTAATATATTAGCTGATTTCAGTGATTCAGGCTAGTTTATACAAATCTGAAATATTTGTAAACACGGCTCTGCATTGCGTCCGTAGTAATTTTTTAAATGTACTATTACAAGAAATATACGCGTCAAAATAATAACTTTTGAGAACCACAGGTCTTGCGTTTATATTATTTATACATTACGCATAATATTATAAGCATAAATAAATATATATTTATCATTTGGATAGGAAGTGATATCATTCCGAGCCTACGTCTGAAATAACGAAGAACAAATCACAAGAAGCTGTGATGTGTTTCAAGCTACACAAAACCAGAGACTTATCTGTTACCATAGAGCTCTACTGCACACTACTAACTTTATCTTTTGAAAAACCACCCTTCATACGGGAACGTGGAAAAATTAAAAATGAGTGCGTGTAAGTTGTAACCTTTAGGTTGAAGTAAAACTTCTTTAGTCGACCTCCGCTAACGCTTCGGCCAATCACAAAATTTGCTTGCGTCCGTAGCTATGTTTCACCTTTCGTTCATGCGCTTTGATGCCTTTAAATAGCAGAAACTGCGCAAACACGTTTAAGTTCCATCCGAATACTTCTGTCCGAAAAAAACTTTCAAGTCGCGCCTAAAGAAGTTTTACTTCAAAAACACAAAATTATGTAAAAAGCTATAAGTTCAAACATTTGTTTCGATTCATTGAATGCATACAAGGATGGACAAAGCGAATATCCAAAGCTCGTTTTTTCAGGGCGCAGGGTCGTCGATACATCTAAATTCGTCATATAGCCTCAATTTTTCGCTATTACGAAACATTTTTCAGTCCTACAGCTACGATCGCTTGATTTTAAAAATAAATCAAGCAATTTGTCGGTTGGTTTTTGTACTAATATTATGGAAAGCGGCTCCTCTTTTTTCTTACAGTAAAACTTCATTATAATGTACGTAGCGGTCTTCTCAGTACATAACAGACATGTAGGCAGCCAACTAACATACAGAACATATATATAGAGTTACGTAATATACTCGTATGAATATTTAGGGTGGCATCACTGCAATATAAGTTGGGGGATTTTGGTTAGTGAGGCTGTTGACCGCGTTTTCAATGGTTCCGACAACATAGCGCATGCGAAGTAGCTACTTATATGATTCTTTTATTTCAAGACAGTGTATATATATTTTTGTTTTTGGAGAAGATTGGAGTTAACCTCTTCCATACCAATAATGTTGGATTACCTCATATTTGCTATCGTTATATCAAGTGTATAAACCGGATGGTTTTGATATAACGTGCAGCTGGGATTCCCCTACTAACTTCAAATAAGATACAGTTATATTTGAAACATATGGGACTCAGTATCTCGACGAATCAGTATTTGCTCCACTAAATAAATGTACCATAAAATGGGTGGTATATTTATTGAAGTTTATATAACTTAACACTGAAATACGTGCTTCGAAAATTGTACACTTTTATAAAAATAAATATTCTTTGCTCGTATATAAAGATACAATTTTTTTCGTTGTATTTTTATAATACCTAGTAGAATGGAGTATATTTAGGGCGTAATGAAGTATATTTTCGACGAGATGTGGTGTTATGTTACACGAGCGCCAACGAGATCAAACTAGAGACGCATAATAATTTAAGGAGGTTGAGCCGTTTTACAAAGATAATGAAAAAAATCTGAAATAAAGTTTAGATTTTTTTATGACAAAATTTTCTGTAAAAAATCCAAAATCATTAGGAGATTTATAAAGTTAAAAATTAAAAAAAAACTTTTACATGTAGTCTTATGGAAAATATGTCAACCTAGCATGCAAACGGTACATTTTAATTTTTTGAAAATAACCAAATAATGTCAGCAGTTCCGAAAACTAACTATGTAAAGCATCGATGTCTTACGCATATTTTAATATTTTTTCCAATTTAATTAGGAGACTTTTAATCATTAAAAAAAATTATTAAACCTTAGCACTTTTCGATTATGGACTTTTGTTCTTGACAATTTTAACTTAATTTTCAACTTTTTAGTGATTTTATTTTAATTTTTATTACTTCTAATTTCTTTTTTTAATTATTTACTGCAAAAAATATGTAAAATACAGATATTTACATAAATTTATTTTTTCTAACCTAACTTTGTACAAAACATTCAAAAGTTAGTCCATTAAGTAAAATACTGAAGTAATTAATTAATATTAAAAAAAAATTATTTCTTTATGCCTTTATGACAATAATTTACTAGTATCATCGACTTATAACCTTTTGTAAAAATTTATTATGGAAAAGTTCCCATTTAGAATTTGACTTACTTTTGATTGGGACTGTAACGGATCAACCTCCTTAATGTAAACCGTCAATGAATTGAAACACTTGCATTAATAAATGAATCATCAATTGAAAACAGACGATTGTTATTAAACTTGACCTTAGTTGTCGAGCGTCTACATCCAATCATTCATTCGGTAATAAACGCATTAGCTTCAGACGTCTGCTAACATTAACTTAAATATATGAACACGACAATAAAAATTAAATAAATTAAATTCGCGACGACAACCAATGATGCCAACTATTTGGTAGAACGTTTGTTGTAAGGCATTTAATTACTCGGTTGGCGACAATTATTAATTATTAGTCATCACTAAAACATTTTTTTAGTGTAAATGCCATGCAATTCTTAAAATGGAAGCACTAAGTAAAAAGTGCATAATATCACTGTTTCCGAAGTATATAAAAAACCATATAAAAACGAAAACAATTAGTCACTTTTTAACCACAACAATTTTATTATTTGATAAATAATTCAACACAAGCTTAAGTATTGTTTTTAATGTGAAACATTTAATCATGCGTATAGATGGGAATAAAAACGTGAAGGCGCGACGCTGTGATGATACGTCGTTACGTTTTTTAGTTACTATAGCATTTCGTTAGATGACAACGCGTGACGCTTGCTGTGTATATCCAATCAAGTCTAGTGTAACACGCTCTATTACTTAAAATTAGTTGTTTTATGTTACGTTATTACTTTTGTCACATTTCACAAGAGAAGTAGTTTTAGTTTGTTTATTTGTTTTGTTAACGTACATTATTATTGCAAATAAATATTTTCCATCACACAAAGAACAGTTTTGTCACACTAGCAAAGAATCTAGCGGCAAAACCAGCCTCGTGTGGAGCGATCGTAATAAACTCTACGTTAGTCTATACTCTATACTTCCAGCGCTTTAATTGGATTAATTATTAAAACCACGCAGTATGTCGCAAGTATATTTGTTAAATGCCACTAAATCCACAGTCCTTAATATTACGATCACCATAATTACGCTAAACTGTTGTTGGAGCAATTTACAAGCGACAAAACTTTGTATAAGATTATAAAGCCACGCGTCTACCTTTTAAAATATCTAGTAATTACATACCTAATGAAAACAGTGATAATATATAATAATTATTTATCATTCTGAAAAGTCCTTTAGCTTTCTTTCTTGAGTGAAAATAAATTAAATGTGTCATTTAACTAAAAAACATGTTTTTGGGTTTTTGATCCAAAATGAGGGACACGATAGATTGTAAATTATAGACGCTCAACAGCTGAGGTCATCAGCATCTATGTGTGTATTAATTAGTGATGTGCCGGATCGTTAAAAATGTATATCCGCGGATACGGATCTGAATACGGATATTTGGTTTCAATATCCGTGGATACGGATACGGATCTTAACTTTGTTAGAGTATGCGGCGGTAAATATTGCACATCGACCTTTGGAAAGAGACTATCTGTTATGGGAAAAATTAATTGACCTCTTTAAGAGTTAACTCTTATAACAGATTGTCTCTTTCCAAAGATCGATGTGCAATATCTCATTATAAAGATAGTTTTTTAGTACCTTTGAGTTATGTACTATTGGTATGGTACTCACTACGATAAATGTTTGCAATATAAAGGTGCCAAATACGATTTTTAAAAATAAAAAATAATCTGAATGGAATTTAACAGTTTTTCATTATTACCTAATCACCTATACATATATATATAAAATTTCATCTATGAATTGAAAATTAATAAGGTAAAAGATCCGCCAAAAAACTAACGGATACGGATCTTTCTTCTCCCTCGGATATCCGCGGATACGGATACGGATATCTGGCTAATCACTAGTATTAAATATTAATATACACAAATCGACTGCTGCGAGCTCGGGTTTCTGAGGGCGCCAATTCCCCCCCAAAAAAAAAAACGGAATGCAAACTGCATTCCATTGTTTTCACTGGGGGGTGTAGAACCCGCGAGTGTTTTAATTATTCCGTCTGTCTGTCCGGTTCAGCCTTCTATACTACGGTTCCGAAATAATAGAGCTGAGTCATTATTACTGTACGGTACGTTTAATGAAGCGAGAGCAATGCAACAATGTGAAGATTGCGTGTCCCATGCATAAAAACTATCCCGCTTATACTACATTGTAGAGTGTGAGAGTATTTTAGGGCCTTAGTAGAGCTCATTATGTAATTCGATAACCCAAAAATTTCTTTAAATGAACTTATGTATTTAACGAAAGGGGGCCAATTTTTAAAATAATCATGTGAGGTGTCTATGAATAGGTCTCAACGAGTAGAGTAAGAAAAAAACGTTTAGTTCAAAATGGCGGCGTACAGGTTTCTGCAAAGTAACCAATTTTTTCAAACTGTTTAACTCTGCAGAAATATTAAATGTTGTAAATTAAAATTGGTTTCTAGTGACTCGGAATATAAATGAAGACAGTTATTGCCAAACAACTTTTAGTTCTTAGTATCTGGTACCATTTTTTGACTGAAATATTTTAACTGAAATGATAACTGGTTTTTTTCAGCTCAATAAAGCTTTTTGCATAAACGATGTAGAAATGACGTTTGAAATAAACAACCCTATAGGCTATAAATACTGACAAAAAAAGTAGTATTGATTAATCGAAAAATTGTGTAAACATTAAAACCTTTGCTTCAAAAAGCACTTAAATTCACAAAATGTATTCTTGTTGTAAATTAGTCCATGTTTCAAACAGTGAGTAAGTCATTAACAAGTTGAAAAAATAACATCATGAGTTTATTTTAAAGTCACTGTTTTAAATGGATTTATAACAACTACATGGCCTATTAAACTTAATGTGAACTAGGAGTGTTCAACATTATTGCGAATTGGTACGAGCATTTAAATTTTAAAATAATTGAAGGTCAATATTGTAAACAAACTGTTCACTGTGTGTTGAACAAGGGCGTAGATATTTTTTTGTTAGGAGGGGGGGGGGGGGGTAAAGCCAAAAAATCAATATTTTTTTTAGTTTTATTAATATCACACAAGAATACTCACGAAGGAAGGTGTCAAGCAAAATATTAATTCTCAAACCAATTTTAGAAATTTTTTTTCAAGAAGTATTTCTAAATTTTATTTTTTAGCCACGTGTTCGTATTATTTTCAGTTTTATTTTTTTATTATTATGATCCTGGGAGGGGATAATTACCCCCTTTTCTAAGCCCTTGGTGTTAAATTTGCCATGTCTACAGGAATTTTATGCATAAGGAAATGCATTATTGTAGCGAACCACAGTTTAATGACTTTAATGATGGCGGAATGAGTCATTGCAATTTTCAGTGATGGAGTCGGGTAAGCAGGGCCGGTTTAAGATTCCTTGACGCCCTAAGCATTTCTTGTCTATGGACCCTCATCTCTAACAACTGTATAAAACATTTTAATTATCATGTTACGTTTATAAGGAAAACATTTTTTTAATTGTGAATGTCATAAGCTTAAAATTGATAGAAAAAGCTAAAAAGAGTACAATTTTAGGGAACAAATTCAATTTTACGCCACACACTGTTTTACGATTATTTTTATTTTTCAATTAATCACTTCTACCCTAGCACTGACTTAAGTCAAGTTGGGTAGGAAATTTCCATAATTTAAGATTGATAATTTGTTTTTGTTTTGTAAAGATATTAGTGGGAATAAATTTATTATTATTATTATTGAAAATTTGGGTGTCTATAAAATCGGTCCTTAGGCATTTTAATAAAGTTAATTGAAAAAAGTTACAAAACTTGAGAGTTAAAAAAAATTCGTTTTCATTTTCAAAAATAAATTATTATTTATTTTTAAGTTTTGTTAACAGTTTAATATCAGTAGATCAAATTCTTGAGAACATGACAAAAAGAAAAAAAAAATGTTAACACGGTCTGGTCAGGTATTTTTTATTTCTGAGTTGTGTTTTTTGAGACGTGATGCTCCAAGCAGTTGCTTGCTTTGCTTTTAATCCGGCACTGCGACTCAGGCTACTTCAGTATAATCTGAATAGGTCCGGACGAAAAAAGCGACTTTTTTAATAAGAATCTGTTACAATAATTACAACGGTATTTTATGTATCTTGTTCGTAAATTTTAACTAGTGTCAATGTTAAAACGAACGAGTTTTAAGAGACACTCGAGTAATAATATCATATTATAATGTATTTTTGCACGTGCCTTCTATAAACTAGCGGATTTTCATAGTTTTTAAAAATTTTGACAAATCACTTCTGATTGTAGGCTGTAGACTATGAGTTACTATGGTAATGGCTGTACGACTACGTTTATTTACGCAACTTTACACCACTAGTGTTAAAAGTGTCAGGCATGAAAAGCAGGTATATAGGGGTTGACAAAAATATGTTCATTGGTGCTTATATAAAAATAATACACAAATAGAACAATATTATGTTGAAAGTAGATATAAAACAGGGTTTTGCAAACGAATTTTGCATATATTGAAAAATAATGCAGGGAAAAGAGGCTGAAATTTTTTTCCCTGAAATGATTTTGGTTGCATTCGGTTAGATTTTGTAATGATACTATCATTAATTCACTAAAAAATATATTCGCAACGTTCATTCTTCAAACATCCATAGATTTTCTATAACACAGTATTATTTTTCCGCACGGCACATTAAAATTGCGCATCTTCCAGACTACAACCCTGGAGTTCATGATCATTTAATTGGTATTTATATGAACAGCTTGGAACCTATAAAAACATAGAGACAACTGCAGTCTTCAAATAGAGAGAATGCATTTAATCTACTTAAGCGGAGCAAAAATAAACAGCCGTTTTTAGTCATTTTTTCGTAAAAGTATTTCACCAAAGTATTTTAACCTACACCGTATTAGTATTGACTACCCGTTACCCGCGACGTTGCGCGCGTTAACAATATTTTTTTCCATTTATTATACAATTATTTTAATTATTTTCAGTCTACTTATTTTATTTTTAAATGGTAATCATAAATTATTATTGTAATACCTAATTACCTGATAACGATATATCCACGCAATAGCTTTAGATGCTGAGCGTGTTCTATTTAAATAAAATAAAAAAAAAATGTTAATGAAGATGAAATGATGATAAAGGGATTAAGGGGGTGCCTTATAATGACAATGTAGAAGTCAGGTTTCACGCTGACTAACTACAGAACATGGAGATGAAATAGGTAGTAGGTACAGGTCAAAAAAAGACAAGTTGTAAAAGTTGAATGATAAGAGAGAAAAATGATTATCTAGATACGCATTTTAATATTGATCAAAACCACATATAATCCTTTGAATTGAGGAGTCTCTATAAACGTGTACCAAATTCCACTGAAATCAGATCAGTGGTTTATGAGTTATGGCGGTACAAACAGACAGACAACGAGCCAGACAAATAAATTAGGAACCGTCGTGAACTCGTAGGACATATACCTATGGGAAACATGAGCTTGCCAAATGCAACTTTAAGACACAAAGCCCTAAGAACACTCTACAGACACTTTCTAAAGCCCTATGGACACTGTAACTAATAAATCTCAGATGTACTCGTCAACAAAAGTCATGTTACAGTGCAACGCATACACTCAGCAAGCGTTACGCACGTCATCTATAACGAAATACTAGTAACTAAATCTATAATAGTCCTGTTATCAAGATGTTGCTTTCAACTATGGCCATGTTTAAACCAACGCACACAAACGTAACGTCCTCCCATAAAAGTGTCGCGGCAATTGCACGGTTTTACTCCCAACCAAACGCGTTTCACATTAAAAACATCTGAAAGTTATGACTGGGTTTTATAATGTTTGGATTTTGATAAAGTACCTACTCCAAAAACTATTTGGTTATATTATATTTAGGCTAAGCTCAACAATAGCAAATAGACTATACAGTTATACGAACAGGACGTTGTGTGTAGTGATGTGTCCACTTGACTCTTTATTGGGAGCTGGCTCCGTGCGCTCCGCTCACTAAAAAGAGTCGCTCAGAGCGAGTCGTTCAAAGGAGCCTCACTAGACAGTACGCACTACACAAGAGTGCAGACTGCAGAGGTGTGAACTGTCATCATGCATGCTGAGAAGTCACGAAGCATTGCACAGCACAATACACACTCAGCTCTGAGCTCATTTTAATATGATTCTGATCTTATATTATTCGCATTTCGGATAAACTATAAAGTATAATAAAAGCTTAACAATAATAATGTTTATTGTTACAATATTATATCTTTGTCAACGACGTCAATGTGAATGGTTTAAGTCACTGTTAAGCTTAGTACTATTACACTCACAGTGTGTCATTCAACATTAAATGACTCAGCAAAGATAACTCCGTACGTGCAAAATTCACTAGTGCCTCTGTGGCCTGCGCTGTGTGCGCTCTGTAAATGTGCGAATGCAACAGTACAGAACATCTTAGCACAGAGCAATGGCGTTCAAAGTGAGTCATTCACAAAAAAAGAGCGACTCGCTCCGCTCCGAGAAAGGAGTAGTTCATTATGAACTACTCGCTCAGGAGCGACACATCACTAGTTGTATGACACGTGGGCTCTTTATAAAATTAGAACTGCCATCTCTTGATAAAAAACAGAAGTTGCACTTTATAACAGTGTACGTGTACACTGTAGAGTTTAGACTGTAAAGCAGGATAATTATTAAATTATATAAAAATATGTCCTGAAAATGATGGAGCGTGAATGGTGTTATGTTCATGTTTATTAAGTGTCAACTTAAGTTCTGCGCACACAAAACGCGATAATGCAGCGTTATCGCGTTTTATAATATGTATAATAGATGCCATACAATCTAAATATATATAAAAGGAAACCCTGACTGACTGACTGACTGATCTATCAACGCACAGCTCAAACCACTGGACGGATTGGGCTGAAATTTGACACACAGATAGTTATTATGACGTGGGCATCCGCTAAGAACAGAATTTCGAAAATTCAACCCCTAAAATGGTGTAACGGAGGTTCACAATTTGCACGGAGAAATCATATAAGATAGATGCATCGATTCGAAAATGCGAGGGATTAGGGGAGGAGGGGAAATGGCGCTCACTGGGTAATGGCGCTCACCTCTGTAACTCTGTCAAAAAGGAACGTAGCAACACGTCACGTCGCGTGAAGCGCGAGGGGAGGGGCCCTCTAATAGACAGCGATGCAAACGGACAGTCAGCTCGCGTCATGCGACCGTGAAGAGCGTTTCTTTGTTTCTGGCCGCGCTGATCTAATTTTTAATTAGGTGCTGAACAAGTTAAGTTGCTTGGCTCGCTATACTATGGACTCAGTGTTGCAGATTTGCGTAAACTTGTTTATAAATTTGCTGAGCGCAACAATATCAAAAACAAATATGATCAAAGCAGTAAAACAGCCGGATTGGATTGGGGACACTACTTTATGAGATTATAATAGTATTACCTAAAGTCAGGGGCAATGCCGCTCAAACATGTTTTTTTAATAATGTTTTCCTACTACTAGTAGGTGAAAGATATATGCTTTTGTTGTTAAATTGTTGATTACTCGATAATTAAAGACTTTGTTACTCTTCTTTATTTTTATTTGTAATAAATAATTTAAAAAATACACCATGTTTTCCTTAAGTGAACGCCATTCCCCCGTCCTACCCTACTCCTGTCAACAAATAAATAAACACCATGTTTCATGCTTCTTCAAAGATAACTCCTTCAGAGGGTGAAAAGAGGTAAATAATCTAAAAATCAACACGGGTGTCATATTCAAGGTTTGTCAGGACGTTGATCACGTGAATGTCATCAATTTTGAAATTTATTAGGGGGTCTACATCGATAAAGGACTAGCTATGCCAAATAGTGAGAATGCATCCGTGTTTCGTCTCAACCGCGTGCGAAGCCGCGGGTAACCGTTAGTAGAGATATAAAGTCGGCCGAATATTGATCATAGCCCATGAACAGCCCACGCAGAGCCCATGTTTGACCGCGACGCAGTCCACGTACCTACATGTTGTTAGGGTTCTGTACCCGATGGGTGTCCAACAGGATCCTATTACTACTAATTTCCGTTGTCCGTCCGTCTGTCTGTCAGGATGCTGTATCTCATGAACTGTAATAGGTAGAGTTGAAATTTTCACAGAATGTGTATTTCTATTGCCGCTATAACAACAAATAATGAAAAAAAAAATTGTATAATACATTCTATACTATACAACACAAGCTGTAACAACGTGCACGCACACAGTAACAGTTCTAATACAAAACAAGCGCCCGCTAACGGTGCATTTATACAGCAGTATACTCGAACAATGATTAAAATACAATTATGAGAATTCTCGCATACAGCACGGTACGGTGCGTTTATACAGCAGTATACTCGAACAATTATTAAAATACAATTATGAGAAGTCTCGCATACAGCACGGTACGACCGCTAGGTTATCAGATATAGCCACTGTATCGTGTAGTCCATCTGTACTCATTGCAATTATTATATTCGTTGATAAATTCACCGCGACCTATGTGGCAGTGGAAGTGCCTTTCAATATGGCACCGTCTTGCGACCATCTTTTTCTATTTACGCCACATTAATTCAATATTTCAGCGTGTAAGAGGTGAAACAAGAGTACTCACCCAACACATAACACTTACCCACCCTTTTAAAAAACTTATCCATCTATCTCTTTCTTTCCTGTTAAATATATCGTTTTTTGATTACTCCGGCGTGAAGTTAAAAAAATTGACTATTATAACAAATTATTATTATTACATTACAAAATGTAAAAATACTTTATACATAAAATATCATCTATTATTTTGTCATAGACCAGGGGTGGGCAAATCTTTTGATCGTCGGGCCACATTGCGGATGAAAATTCGAACGCGGGCCAAACATTTTCTTTTTCTAGCTTTAAGTATAGCCTTTTTGAAACAACAAATTCAAGTTTTTAAACACTATTTACTATTTTTCTAAAATTCTTTTTATGCGCCAATTTATATTGACAAACAGTAATATTTTTGCTTTTAATAATCATTTATAAAATGCTGCGCGGGCCGGAGAAAAAACTACTGCGGGCCGGATTTGCCTGGGCTTGTTATAGACGGTGTTCTGTATTTTAATGCGCATACCATAGTTTTATGATTCCCATTTGTTATGGAAAAGGATTAAAAAATGTGTGTAATTTGAGAGCCTCGATGTTATCAGTAATTTGTAGACTTTTAAAATTATTTTGAAATAAAGTGTCCATTCTTCTTGATTTCCGGGCTTGTATGCCGTGGTCCATAGGTATTCCTACCTGACGTTTCGTCTACAACTGCGGTAGACATTATCAAAGGCGATGTGGTAGCAGGCGAAGTGTCCTTCTAGGCTGCTCATAGGTAAATGTGTCGACAAGTGCGGTACTTCTGCGTGCTCGTGTTCTCTGCATCATTAGTTACCATAGAGATAAGGAACTGTTCTCTCTCTTAATTGCAGACACTTTGACTGCTCTCTCTCGCGTACTCTTTAGACATGCTTTAAAGAGAGCGAAGCCGCGGGTAATGGCTAGTGTATGCATATAAATAACATGTTTTACGGAGGGTGTATTATTTTCGTTAAGGTTATTAAAATCTATCGCATCACCACAAATTGAGGTAATTGGGGCGAAGCGCTAATAGCATCGCAAGGGTACGAAAGACCACGAAATGTACACCCGATATGTCGACGCAATACCTCCACAGAATCTCTCGTTCTCTCTCTCTCTTGCAATGTACCCTTCGCTCACCGACGACGATCGACACAGCGTTTGTCAACTGTTTAGCGGTTACGTTCACTCGTTTCCCGAATATTTAAAACTAGCCATTACCCGCGGCTTCACATGCGATTGAGACGAAACACGGACACATTCCAATTATTTGGCATAGCTACTCCTTTCTCGAAGTGATCCTCGTAATAAATTTCAAAATTGATGACTATTGACAATTGATGACCAACGTCTCGACAAACCTTGAAAATGACACCAATGCTGATTTCTGGACTATTTAATAATAATAATAATGATGAGTATTTGGAAAGAATTCCGTGGCATAAGGATCGAAAATGAAGCAATACTGAGATTTTTTTTTAAACTTGCATTTAATACTAACGTTTCGATACGTTTTGTATCATCTTCAGAGTGTTCAAATGCTGTCACATATTGTTATC
The DNA here is from genome assembly GCA_963575645.1 of Xanthostigma xanthostigma. Classification (NCBI taxonomy): domain Eukaryota; kingdom Metazoa; phylum Arthropoda; class Insecta; order Raphidioptera; family Raphidiidae; genus Xanthostigma; species Xanthostigma xanthostigma. The sequence continues at coordinate 46,818,483 of OY754466.1, read as the reverse complement.
AGTATATTGTTGTTGATGGATTGAGAACATGGTGTCACTCAACTTGTTAATTGTTATTTTTTTTAATATATTTTTAATGTGGATACTGGTTAATGTTAATGTTTTAAAATTATTAGTTTCTTTTAAATATAAAATTATTGTCACAAATTAAAACAAATGTTTTAACCTTTCTAATATTGTGCTGTGAATAATGATAATAATAATAATAATAATTGACCTCTTATCACCCTCTGAAGGGTTTTTTTTTGAAAAAGCATAAAACACGTGCTTATTTATTTGTTGACAGGAGTAACCCTGCGCATTTTAGAATTGATACATCTATCTTATATGATTTCTCCATGCAAATTCTGAACCCCCGTTACATCCTTTTAGGGTTGAAAATTCAAAAATCTATTCTTAGCGGATGTCTACGTCATAATAGCTGCCTGAGTGCCAATTGTCAGCCCAATTCGTCTAGTGGTTTGAGCTGTGCGTTGATAGATCAGTCAGAGAGAGATTGTGAATTATCACAGGTCGTCAGCGTAAATCAGTCAGAGTGTATTTGTAGCAATAAAAGTGTTTTTCGTGTATAAAGGCCATTGCACACGAGGCTAGATTTCTTGCTAGATTTGCCTACTAGTTTTCTAGCGCTGGTTTTCTTGATTGCTGTTAAGTGCTCGCTTCACACCAGATTATTTTTCAAGCGTGTTTTGTGGATAGATCTAGTGCGCGCGCAGTGACAGTTCGAATATAAACACAGAGCAAAACGTGTCTGTTGTCTGGCAGAATGACGCCATGTGGGTGTTCAAGTGCCCACGTGAATTAGATACTGCTTCATGATTGGTTCTTGCTCACACCTAGCAACAAATCTAGCAGGGAAAATAGTCCCCGTTCTAATTTTAAAACCTATCTTCTGAGCTAGCAAGGCAGCCCGCAGTGACGTCATTTCCAGCTTCGTATCCAACCTACCGGCTAGCCGAACTCTAGCAGCGTTTCTAGCCTCGTGTGCAGCGGCCTTCTTAGGAAGCACTGGCGTACAAAGCTTGTACAGATCATAACCATATAGGCAGTGGCTTACGACTACCTATATATAAACAAAGCTATTCACGGCATATAGTCAATTTTATAATTTATAAACCCACACAATTTAATGATTCAATATCTTACTTCATTAAATGAATGCATCTATTATTAACTTACATTTTTTTGGTATTATTAGTTTATTGTTATTATTAGTTTCATTTTTGTGCAATCGGGCCTTGTTTTTTTTTTAATAATTAATTTTTATTTTCTCCCTTTTAGTGACCTAGTCATTTTTACGTATTCAATAGGTATTTGTCTTTTTTTCATTTTTTTTTTGTATTTGTGTCAAATGGTAGCACAAAAGTGTTAAATACTTATATTTTGAATTGGCTATTTACTTATAGCTTTTATTTGATACCTATATTGCTATAATAACAAAATGTCCCCTCTTTTTTTGATTCGCAGACATCATATTTAAAACAGTATAAAATGTCACTCCTACAATTAAGACGATTTTAGCAACACCTCAAGTGTTAAAATACAAAATATGTTTAGGCTACAGAACGTGTAAAAGAAATAGACAGACATATTATAATATGCTATTTTTTTTTTAATTTTTCGATCCCATTGGCTAATGTTATTGGACCTCAAAAAAACTCTTCCAAAATTTCAGCTTCCCAGATCAAACCTTTGAACTGCGCAAACCGAGTGAGTTTCCCATTTAATTTTAGCATGGGAAAAACGACGTTTTTATTCAAAACATGGATAAGCTAGTAGATTTTTTTTTTAATTTTTGATATCAGCATTTTGTAGAGAATTAAATTTCTTATAAAAAAGACCTCTACTACTAAATCCGTGAATTCATTATTTTCATAGATACGTTCGTTTAAACATTCTCATAAAAATCTGATTTCATTTAATTAATTAATGTTTAAGCGAACATATTTTTAAAAATAATGAACTCACGAATTTTTTTCTTAGGACCTTTTTTGTGGAAAATTTAATTCTCCACAAAATGCTGCTATCAAAAAAAAAAAAAATTTCCACCAGCTATCCATGTTTGAGTAAAAACCCACGTTAATTAAATTGGAAACAAACTCGATTTGCGACGTTCACAGGTTTGGTTTACGAAGCCGGAATTTTTTTCGGTCCAATGCTAAAACATTAGCCAATGAGACCGAAAAAAAAACTCCCTAATACATACATTCAAAAACATAATCCTCGTTCTGGGGCTGTCGCGAAAAAATATATATAGTGCGCTACTGATTTTCGTAACACAATACTTAGGGGCCTATATTATTATAATCATAATACTCGTCTGGTTAAACTTGTTGTGCGTTAACATTGTTACATAATACTAAGAGATGTTTTAGCAACTTCTGGTAATGTCTATAAAATTTGAAACAGGATATCCGGCCAATGGAAACTAGACTGTATTTTTAGTAATTTGAAATGTCTGCAAATTAGGAAATGTAAATGAGACTGAAAATCTTATTACTGTAATTTAGTTTCAGCGATACATAACATAAATTAAATATGAAATTTTATTACAGCTAGAAAATTGAGAGAACATAAAATTTAAGTGTTAAGTAAAGTATATATGAAAAACAATACAACTTCCGCCACGAAATGAAAACCGGAAACATACTTTTTACTACACGGCGGCAGGAACTCAATTCTCTTAATTTTTTTTTTCAACTCTTAACTCGATTAAATAATAAATTCTAAAAATAGCCACTTCAGTCAAATTTAATGTGCGCTACTGCATTTAATAACATGGATACCTTCACGAACAGGCTATTTTGCGCTCCGTGCAGTGCAGGTCGTGCAGGCTTATGCTTGACAAGTGTGCGCGATGTCATTTAAAAAATAATATTAAATTTCATTCGAGCACAAGCATTGAACTTTCGGTTAGCAGTATACAAAACAAAAAAAATAACAGTAATCATTTGTGAAAAATAACAGTAATCGTTTGTGAAAAATAACTAATTTAGAGTGATGATGATCCTGTTTAAATATTGGAAGATTAAAGAATGAAACCTGGTGGCATAGGATCAATGAACTAAGCAAATAAGTATTGAAGGTTTTTTTATTGTAAAAATCAGTCGTTTTTTCAAGAAAAATAGTAATTATAATACCCGTTGATTATTTTAATTTATTTTTTACATAACAACAATACTGAGAAAACAGACAGCATTGATTCTCCGAAGATGGCATAAAGTTTGCTGAAACGTCAGACAACAAAATGCAATAAAAAAACCTTCAGTGTTTTGATCCTTTGCCATCAGGTTTGAATTTTCTAATAATTATTTGCTCAATTGTTTCATGGACCACATTTCAACATGCAGAAGATACAATATAATAATAACAATAATGGAAACGTTAGCAATAAAGGAAAGAATTATATACCTATGTGTCCGCATTCCCATTATTCATAATTATTGAAAATAAATACTACGGACTTTAAATGGAAAATAATAATATTATTGATGTTGAAAAGTTGACCATCAAAGAAATTAGCAAATAATCAATATTGTTTAATCGTTTGTCTGGTATCTGGTTAAAAAATTAAGACAAGTTTTCAAAGTTTAAAACCAGGGTCGAATTTATTAACAACAAATTGCAAACTTAAACTCAGAACTTTAAAGTCACTTTTTGAATAACATTTAAAACTTCCAATAATAACAGACTAATAGAATGACATTTTTTGTAAGAGTAACCGGGGAACACATAGTTGCAATTCGCTCGAACATGGATGGCCGATGGGTTGGCACCACTGAATCGGGGAGCCCCATATATCTATTAATTAACTATATGAATCATTGCCTATCTACTCAATATGCGGTGAGTGAACGCAACAAAGCGTATCGAAAAAATATCCGCGTCTCTTTCTTCGATGTAATTCCCTGATTTCTCCGATGATACGATTGGTTGATGTACTTGCATTCAATCTGAATAAAGTATCTCTGTTTCAAAAACTTTGTCTTCTTCTATGACGTTATCATGGGCGTACCCAGCTTTTGGCCCAGGAGGGGGCAAATTAGAAATTTCTCAAGCCGGGTCCCCCGTGCTTATTTTGCTCTTCTGGATACGCCAGTGCTTACGGCGTAAAAAAAGACAGAAGTATATGTTTGCACCCTAATGGTTCGATTGCGATTTTATTCCTATGCTCAGTATAGAATAAAAGTATATGGGGAGCCCTCATCATAAATTATAACTACTAGGCATTGTGTATTGGCACTAAAAGGTTAGCCATATCACAGAAATAGACGTAAGTAATGCAATTTTATTGCATTTCCTGTAATCAAAAACTATAAAGCTATAGGTGTTGTTGCGGGAAGGGCAACATTTGAGTATGCAGAGAAATGCATAATAGGTTTGTTCAATGCAAACAGCCGACGACGATTGAAAATATTACAAATTTAATTAACTTTCTTAAAACATCTGAAGTTTATTCACCTTAGAAGAACGGTTTATAAAGACAAAAGAATAACAAAATTGATTTGCTAAATAGGTCATATGCATGTATTTTTTTTATATTTTTAATAGATTATTTAGTCAACCATAATACGGAAAAAAATTGATAATCATTTAAAAATGTAATATTATCACAAGAAAAAAAATATGAAATTTCACATTCAAAAATAGACAGTTTAAACAATCGGCCATGTTGGCGGGCTCATGTGACGTCACGATATATGATGCATGTCAACTTTGATGTCAAATTGTCAATGTTCTAAATGAAGTTTATTTGTTGTTTTCTCTAAATACTGACGTAATCTTACTGTGAGACGACCCAGTCGCCATGGAAACTGTTATTGATATATACTCTGACGTCACGCTGCGTTTTGAAAATTCGAAAATAGCGCGTATTTTCTACGTTTCTATTTTATTATTTGTATTTTTTTCAGTGATTAGATTAATAAAATAACCATTACGATATGATCAGGAAATAAAATATATTTCAAAATAAAAATTTAAACCAATTTGGAGTCTCATGCATATGACCTATTCTTAAATGAAGAACATTTTAACATTCTTCAAGACTTTTAAAAATAATTAGCATTATGTTTCTTTATATCCATTTTTTTAAATAACATTTGCCAGTTTTTGTAAAAAATAAAAAAAAACATTTATTTAGTAGGTACTTTGATGATAATGGTAATAGATAAAAATTTGCACAGTAACATCTCTCCGTGGCAAAATGAAAAGCAAAAATTTCCATTTGTGTTAATAAGTACCATGATGATAAGAATATGATAAAACTATATACGGGATACAAGGCTTTAATATTAAAACAATTTTTATTCACTAGAACATTATTTATTGGTCAACGTTTCGGCAATATTTCTTGCTTTCTTCAGGACCTTTAAAAATCATTAGTGAAAAGTCACAAAAAAAACGTATAGTTTTATCATTCATAATATCAAGGTGTCTTATTTTATTTTGATGACAATAATGTAAAAAATGAGCACAGTAACTCTCTACCGATCGCCTTCAATAATTTACCATGGATCATACATGAATGAACTTAGTTGTTGAGCGTCTACAACTTCTGTCTTTGTCTATATCAAAATAATTTTACACCAGTGTTTCCTGCAATGCCAAAGCCCAAAATCACCTGTTATCTAGTGCCACGGTGAAATTTATCAGAATTTTGTTTAAAGGAACAAACCTTTTGTTTATCTTCACACAATGACTTGATTACACAGTACTTGAGTTCGCGGAATGATAATGAATTATTATAATACGCCGAACAGGATATGATTACATTGCTGCTAAACACAGATGCGTATCAAAAGTGCGCATTAAATCTTTGAATAACTGCAGAGGGCAAAAGACACATCAGGTGATTTAAGGATGTTTCAGAGATACAATCGTAGACAAAAGTACGTCCTTTAACCGCAATAAAATACAAGACAGTATAAGTATTAAGCAACGTCAAATGTACCAAAACTTCTACTGTAGTACAGCTTGTCATACATCATAGAAACATATTGTAAACAGTTCTGAAATTTTGGGTATAACTGCAGATATATTGAGAAATACGTTACAAAATTTCATTTATTTCACGTCTGCATACATTCAGTTCATGCATGGCACTCACTGTCGAGGATAGATCTTAGCGTTTATTTGTATTACTGTTCTGACGGTAAATACAGCTCAAAGTCGGTCTAAAATAACAGGCTATAACTTCTGGGTAAAGAGTTGCACGATGTACACCGGGGGCTTAACCGCAATAAAATACAAGACAGTATAAGTATTAAGCAACGTCAAATGTACCAAAACTTCTACTGTAGTACAGCTTGTCATACATCATAGAAACATATTGTAAACAGTTCTGAAATTTTGGGTATAATTGCAGATATATTGAGAAATACGTTACAAAATTTCATTTATTTCACGTCTGCATACATTCAGTTCATGCATGGCACTCACTGTCGAGGATAGATCTTAGCGTTTATTTGTATTACTGTTCTGACGGTAAATACAGCTCAAAGTCGGTCTAAAATAACAGGCTATAACTTCTGGGTAAAGAGTTGCACGATGTACACCGGGGGCATGATGATGACGTTCGTGTGCTGCTTCGGAGCGCAGAACAGCGCCTGAACGCCAGAAAGTCGGCCACACGGAACGCACACGAGTTTTGTGAGCTACCAGTGGCCGTTAAATTTTAACGTTGATTGTTCTTTCCTAACATTAAACAGTGGATAAATATAGAAAATATAATTTTCTAAAATTATGAGCTAAGATTTTGGATGGGGAGAAAATAGACAAGGAAAAAGGATACGCTGCATATGACGCTACGAAGCCAACAACTAGTACGAGAAAGAAAATGTGCGCGCGCACCTCTCTCTCTTGCCCCTACAGTAATATACGAAACGTAACTCTCTCTCTCTTTCTATCTTCACTAACTTATATCTCCCTCTCAACTTCCGATCGCCTCGCCCGATCACACAATCACCGTTCGCGAACGCCCGATCACACTTTTCGTAAAGGCAGCTTACTCTCCAAGTCAAGCGCGCGTAAAGAAGTTTTACTTTAACTAAGCTTTAAATTAGTTGGAGATAGATTGTGGATTCATTAATCTATAGGAACAAAGTATTTGCAAAGATTGGCAACGCTGCGGCTGAATTATTTACAGGACGTGAAAACAAATCAAACGCGAATATCATATGTACCTACGTGGCAAGCTAGCGGTTATGTAAGTGGATATGAGAGGTTAGGACACGCTTATACAAATTGACATATAAAGCTGTTGCAAGGGTGCCAACTACACAAAACGACGTTTTGTATATTTTGTGTGTTGATCGGAAAGCTCTCAACAGAACACTCTACTTTCTAATATACAGAATGTTGGATCATTACATAGACTAGACGGCGAGGAGGTAAAAACATTAAAAAGTGCATTTTTCGGGCACAGGCGAGATTATTGTTGGAATCGCTTCGTTTTAGGGTGTAGTTCAACCCCTAAGTTTGCTTACAAATTGTTGGTGTGCTTGATTTTATGATTGACAATTAGTGACGAAAATAGTGCTTTTTTCTCTATTTCCTTTAATATCTCCGTTCCTCTTGACTTTTAGTATAGCATATGCATTGAGAAAGTTGGTCCTTATGAAATTTCCTAACAAATTAGCACTGACAGAGGTCGCTAAGTGCAATTGTTAACTTGCAAATAGCCCCGAAAGTTAAAAAGAAATGACCGCACATAAATGGCTGAAAATTTTCGAAAATGATGTCTATAATGTTGACCCAAACATGCATGAATAATAATTTAGCGTCATCGGTCAATTACTTCTCGAGTAATTAACGATCACTTTTTTTTGTTTTCCTTAATTGCAAATTGCGCCATTTTTTTCACAAACGGGTTTCGCTGGTCGGACCAAGCCAGAAAAATCACAAATCTATTCAAATTTAGTATCCCGTTGGAATTTTTGGAAAAAATTGATTCTTACCGATTTTATAACGATTTCTTTAGCGATACCAATTTTATAGACAAACGTATAAAACCATATAACTTTTCCAATATTCAATCGTTATAAAATCACCCAAAACTCCTCGCCGCGTTTTGCCTAATAGTTCAAGCTTCGCTCAGGGCAAGAATATCACACTTTCGACCCTTGTGGTGCAATATACTATTTCTACTTTTTAGTGGATTGTTATAACCGTGTTTTTTAGATTTTTTTAACATATGAATATTGTAGAGAAAAAGGTTGCACATTGAACCTGCAAATACAAGGCCCTCGGCAAGTTTCCAAACGTGAGAAACACGTGTTAAAATGGTAGCAAGGTGTACCAACATTATATAGTTTAGATACGTGCGTTTTGTGATAGGTGTTACACAAGATTTAGAGATTACAGAGGTTGCCTCGTTTCATTTGACCGATCAGAGTAACCGCTATAATAACGTGAGCATATTTTTATAACCTATATAACAAAACATCACAAAACGCACGCCGCTACTGGTGTTCCCACAGGGAAGAAGGAGATATGTGAGGCGTTGGACGCAAGTCAGACAGTGGAGTCAAGACGCGTCGTCGGAACGAGCAGTTTTAACTCGTTTACTGAACGATTCAATTATTCATACATTTTCATATATTTTTTATTATTATTTTGTAACGAATTTTATTTTTTTTTATTATAGATTTTATTGGCTTTTGTTTTCAAAAACAGTTAGCCATGACAATTTTTTTTTTGTAACGAACTTATTAATTCAAGTTTTCAATAATTTACTTTGATACCAATTAATATACGTGTGTTACAATTTATATTTAAATAGGACTACGCAAATCTCTTACTTTAAAAATTCAATTTATTGCCAACAACGCCAATATTCTGTCTTTTAATGTGATGGACGTTTGTTAAATACTGTCGTTAAAGTTTTGTTTATTTAAAAAAACCAGTAAAAAAATTATACAAAAATAAAAAAACATTAAAGTTTATAAGCAGCCGTGGCTACGCAGTCAATAATAATATTTATTTTTGGCAATGACAGAGGAGGTACTGTGTAGCCACAGTCATGCAGTATTGACTAAAATAATTACAATATAATAGAATAATAACAGTATAACAAATAAATAAATAAATAAAAGAACAAGTAGATAACACTTTAAAAGAAATTAAAAAACTCATCTACTGAATAAAATTAGTTTGTCAGTAAAAGTTGTTTTAATGCGGTTTCTAATTGCCTTCGTCTTTGTATATTTTTTATTTTTGTAGGTAAAATGTTAAAAATTTTAGGGTCTATATAATTAACATGCTTCTGTAAAAGCGTCAGCGTGTGTAATGGTAGGCGAAAGTGGTCTTTATAGGTCCGCCGTAAGACGTCATCTCACGACTACTATCCAAAGGAACGAAGCAGCCTCTGCAATCTAGTAGCCTTGGGTGTGACTGTTTATTTTTCTCTGCGTCAAAACAACGAAAGCTCTGCACACCAACTGATCACGTAAAAACGTCGTCATGACTCGTACGTGACGGAGAAATAATACCGATGTCTGCGCTTTAAAAATTGTATGTTTATGCACAGGTACAATAAGACAATAACATAACGTAAAACAAAATGCTAAGAAAACGTACGTGCTAAACCGGCATTCACAATAACGTATGTTGCCTTTCAGTTATGTTTCATGTTAAAGTGACCACACTCTTAGGCCCGTATTCATAGAGCCTAATTAGTTATTTATTCCGTTGATTTATTTCTCGGGGTTAGAGTACGATAACTCGATGTGCAAAATATTCATTGGAAATACACAATTATTATTTTAAATAACATATAACAGTATTATTAGCCGTTTTAACGCTGTTGGATCACTTTCTTCAAGTTTTACAGGGGTCCGGCGGTGAGAGACGAGGTAGCCAAAACGCATACTGTAGGCGTACACTTTTATTGCGATGTCTCGCTCCAAGATCGCTTCGTCTCATTTCGCAACACATACTTGACTTATGATATAGGGTAAAACCGTGAAATGAAAATTTATTTTTAAAAAGTATTTTTTTTTTGCGCAGTGAAAAGGGGAAGACGTTTGGGAGAGTTCTTTAAAAAACAAAAACGGGGCTGTGTCGATGCGATGGCGTTTCTTTTTGCGGAATGACAAGAGGAAGGCGTTTGGGGGGAGTTCTTAAAAAAAACAATTACGGTGTCGTGTCGATGCGATGGCATTTTTTAGCGCAGTGAAAAGAGGAGGGCGTTGGGGGAGAGCTCTTTAAAAAACAATTGCGGGGTTTTGTCGATGCGATAGTGTTTTTTTATGCATTGAAAAGAGGAGAGCGTTTAGGGGCAGTTCTTAAAAAAACAATTACGGGGTCGTGTAGACAAAGTGGGATTAGTAATACAGTAATTCTACACCAGTTGTTATGACGTGTATATGTGATTTCTGATTGGTTAGATTAAAAAAATAACAGTGAAAGACGAAAAGTTTTTACGTATTTTTGAGAAAATTTGTGAATAATCCACAAAATGTTTTTTTGGAACGTCAAAATTTAGCGTTTTCTATGACTTGATAATTCAGTCCACCAAATGTAGTTAAGCCGGGATCGAACCTACGACTTTCAAGTTACGAGGCAAGCATTCTACCTCGCAACCAGCTTAGTTTAATGTTTTACATACGGTACAGTATACGTAAATTGCGACACTTCAGTTAAATTTTCAATCTCAAGAATGAATTTCACTCTACCGTGCCAAAAGAAGTTTCACTTAAAAAAATGTGGAACGACCGCATTATTTAAACTTGACAGAATGCATTTCCAAGCAATCATGTCCACTCAATTCAATGGTAAGTGTTCTGACGTCTTGTAGCGTCATCAGGAAGCGTTTCCCGTCAAAGTGATGGCTTATTTACCCCAAAATCCAAGAAAAAAATTACATCCTGTATATCGCGCAATCTGGCTTTAAAAAAAGACTAATTTTAGAAACCGTTTTGACCTTGCAGTCAACTTAAATTGAATTAATTGCAAAAAACTCGTTGACAGGTATTCAATTAAAATTCAAAAAATTAATTGCTAGCAAAAGTTTAATTTTTTTCCAACAATTCATTTTGAGTTTTTGTGAGGTAGTTCGTCCCTGATGTTAAATATTCATAAACACTCACTACATGTAATAATAACGTAAATAAGCAATAAAACATGAAACACTTTTTTTTGTTCTACAGTAATTTTAAACAATGATTTATTATTAGTGTCGGTTATTGTATAAACATTAATATGATCGTGGTACAGTAATGTTCCGATTCATCTATGTATAGAGGAATTAGGGAACACGCCGAGAGATGTCCGTAAAAAATAAATCAATAGGCGCTTCCTCTGATCAATAAATAAAATTATCGACCAATTTTTCAGACAAATATTAACACAAAAATATAAATTAATACATTAACGTTTCGATCCGGATTTGGATCTTCTTCAGAACTGATCTAAAAATATAAAATTAATATTTAGTTTCTATTTATTTTTAATGAAATTCGTGAGATTTTTTAATATTGAAATATTGAAAAAAAAAATAATTGGTCGATAATTTTATTTATTGAAGAGTTCTAATCAGACGTTAATCAAAGATTTGCTTCCTCTGTTCCATTAAAATGTCCTAATTAGACTTACATAAAAGTGATTTGTATTTGATACGAGTATAAGGTGAACGCAAGAAAGCACCAAAATAATACACTTAATACGCCTATATTGCTAGTCGGGGTCTGGAAAAGAATGACGACCCAACGGTGCAACCATACACAAGTCTGGCATATTGATCTCACATGTTATGCGCATGTCCTAGACTGGAGCATGCACTTGCCATCTTCTATATTGCTACTGGCCGTAATTCGAAGCGTGGCCCATGAAGTGAGACAGTAAACGACTGTTTTCTATGTCTTTCTTTTTACTTGACCCGTTGTGCGCAAGTGTCGCGTCAGTAGTGGGGCAATTAGTAAGTGGAATAGAGCAAGCCACCTCCCTTTCACAGCTTAGTTTCATGTGCAAAGTGACGCTGCAACTGCCATTCATGAACATGCGCATGAGACTCAGAGTATAAATGTCTGCACCGTAGTGTTTAAGTCTTTCTCCCGATCTTTGCTAGCAATATAGAGGGTATTTGATCTCCTGCCATAGCACTGGCAGTCACCAAGTTGGGCAGGAAATCCTTATTTATAAAATTTGGAACTTTGTAACATGTTTTGAGGAGTAAATAAATAAATAAATAAAAATAAATTAAATATATGGCACTCGCCCACTTCCCCACTACAGTCGCACAAAGGATCGAGTATAAATAAGTGAGACATAATTATGCAGTTGCTGTCTCTCTTGATGGGCAACACATTCCCTTACGGGAACTAGCAATATAGGAGTATTCAGTATATGACCAAAATATACCAGTGCGTGTGAGAGAGATTGATTTTCTTTGTCCCGGGGTCTTAAGTACAAACTCTCTTTTTATAGATGGATGGGGGGAGGCTGAGCTGACGATAGCTCCGGGAGCCAAATTGCCAAGGAGCAACTGTATGTTGTATTACGTCACCAAATGACTGTTTTCTATTTTTATCAGGCATTTTATCACTGCAGTAATTATTAATAATATTATACTCCAATTATAACATTAATAGTGCAGTTATAGGTCACTGAAATTACATATTGCAAAAGATTATGCTAAAAAAAGTTGTGTAGCATTATTCTCACTTTTAATACTCAGGTCATGCCATAAATTCCGGTTCGACGAAACCGTAGGATATGGCGAATTTCTAAATAGGCTAGATTAGGTCATGAGCACACGGCGGCAAAGGACCCCGCAAAAACCTTATGGGATTTGGTTCTGGGTTAAATTGATCGAAAATGGTTTTATTTTATCATTTAAAGGTCGCTATAAGAAAAAGTGTCCATGTGCCTAAAAACCAATAGATTTTTAGTTACAGATATGTTTCGCGAGATTTTAGATATAGGGATATACAATTCACAATCTTAAAAAATCCTAAGCTCTAGAAATGTGTTTTCGATTGCGCTGAATCCGAATATGACATTATTATTTATACCTTTCAACATTACCTAATTTTCGACTATTTTTCTATTTCTAAAAAAAAGCACAAAAGTTGAACATGAAACATATTTGTGAATTCAATGGATATCCTTATATAAATAAAATTATCAACCAATTTTTCAGACAAATATATTAACAAAAAATAATAATTAATACATTTACGTTTCGGTCCGGATTTGTACTTCTTCAGAACTGATCTAAAAAATATAAAAATAATTAATAATTAATTTCTCATTCGTATTTAAAAATATTCGCTTTAAGTTTTTAAATTATAATCAAAACTTGAAAAAATAATAATAATATATTTGTCTGAAAAATTGGTCGATAATTTTATTTATTGAAGAATTCTAATCAGACGTTAATCAAAGATTTGGATATCCTTATATCTAAAATTTTGCTAAACATATCTGCAGCTAAAAATCTATTGGTTTTTAGGCTGTGCAAATGGACACTTTTTCTTAGTGACCTTTAAACTATAAAAAAAAAACTTTTCGATCAATTTAACCGGGAACCAAATCTCATAAGGTTTGTGCGGGGTCCTTTTTGGCCACTAACAACAAAATATTAACTTCGCCGAATACGATTCTCGATAATAGGAAGCATAGCGGCGGCAGCGTCAACCAATCCTCTCTCCCACATCACATTGATATAATATTTAATTTAATCCAAGATTTAATTATTTGAATTTGAATTGATAAAATAAAAATTAAATTAAACTGCATATTTAAATATTTTTTTTCGATTCAAATTCGATTGATGTACCTACACATAATTTTTGGAATCAAAATATATATGATAGAATTTTTATCTTAGTATACGCAGTGATTTGGTTTATCCTATAGGCAGCATATTTGAAAATCCGCCTATGAATGTGATATTATGTTAAAAATGAGCAACAGCGAGTTTTAACAGTCACAAGAGCCATAAAATCAAGCATTTATGTTGCACGCACATCCTATAAAATAACCGATTTGTATAATTTTTTTTTAATACAGTCGTGAATTTGGTTCATTAAATTTCAACCAATTTTATTTAGAGTAATAAAAAGTGGGTTGGTGATAGTTATCAGTTTGTACTAAAACATACGATAAACAATAAAATATATTTTTTTCAAATTTTATAAGCAGCGATAAAAATAAAATAATGTAATTATTGTGTTCCACATTTTAACAATCTATGACCTTGAACCTTAAATATAATTAATATCTTTCAGATTTGTAAAAAAAATTATGCTTCTAATTTTATTGCCACTGATATAAAAATATATCATAGATATTATTAAACTTTCAAAAAAGCCATATCATATTTACTATAAATAAACCGTCATAACTTACAAAATTGAAAAAAAAAATTGAAAATTAAATTCGCTCTGTTCCGTTTGGAGATATAGCCTTTTTAAACTGTTAAAATTTTTGTACACTTTAAACTGCCATAACTTCAAAACTAATAAAGGAGAAAGGACCTTGCGCTTAGGCCTAATCGATTCAGCGCACTTTTTTCTACTAGACATGTTAATATTAAGCATATCTGAGAATTTTTCCAAATATCGCAAATCTTTTCATGTTTTCATTACTGAATTTTATACGTATTTAAATATTGTTTGATCATAACAAAATCATAAAAATTTTATGGGGCTAATATCGTAATCCTTGTTAGCAGAAAGCTTATCAAACTAAGTAATTTTTTTTTTTTTTTATGTATCTTTTTTGTTACATAATATGAAAATCTAAAAGTATTATATTTGAACACTTCCTTTTAACGTTGGAAGATTAAAGGATGAATCCTGGTGGCATAAGATCGATGAACTAAGCAAATACTGAAGTTTTTTTTATTGCATTTTATTGTCTGACGTTTCGGCAAACTTTATGGAAGTAATAAATAATTATTATTATTATTATTCAGAAAATCTAGAAGATTTATAAATAAAAAGTTTTTTTAAATTATTGTTGTTACAGTTGTTATTGTTAAAATTATTGTTGTTAAAGTTGTTACTGTTAAAAATATTGTTGTTAAAGTTAAAAAATTGGAAATAAAATAAATAAACTTACAAATGCTGTCTGTTTTCTCATTGGTAAGTTTATTTATTTTCTAGATTCTAGATTCTCCGAAGATGGCATAAAGTTTGCCGAAACGTTAGACAATAAAATGCAATAAAAAAACCTTCAGTATTTGTTTAGTTCATCGATCCTATGCCACCAGAATTCATCCTTTAATCTTCCAACATTTAAACAGGATCATCATCACTAAATTATTAGAATTATTTTTCACTTCCTTTTACCATTCTAACCCGCAAGTGGGGAATGGTACTAGTTTAGGTCGAAAATCACTTTTCAAAAATTTTACAATATCTTTCCGTTTTGAAATCCCCCGAATCCAAAAGACATATTTTTGGCAAAACTCTGTGCGTCTGTTAGTCTGTGAACACGATACAGGTCAAACGGATGATCGGATTGAAACCAAATTTTGGGAGGATGTTTGGTATGCAAATATGAAGAGTCCTATTATTTTTAGTAAAAAATCGGCGCATGCGCAGAAGAGATATATGCTATAACGATGTTTTTTATATAATAATGGTCTACTTTTCATAGTTGGAATAATCCCGTCGCCCAATTGGCTGGAATTTTTTTAACCATGATCAAGAATCAATCTGAGAACCATTAACTCAGTTTTCGAGCGTCTATATTAGTCTACAATCACTCTCTCCCGTCCAACACTGTGTTACAAATTCTTTTTATATTTGTTTCGCGAAACAGAGAGTACTGCTTTTGTCAGAAAAAAAATCTTGTGAACCAAGCTGTATATTTAGTGATTTAGTGTCTTTAAGTGTAAAGAATAATAATTATATTACATCACAAGGGCAGAAAGTTTGAACTTCTTGCAATTCAAGGCTCTCAAACTTTCTGCCCATATGGTGCATACTATTTGCCTTTCTACCTCGGTCGAAAGTACGTATTTCCGGCATCAATTCTAAGGCAGCCAGTCTAGTGCGCTTGTCGGTTTTTCGAAGCACATCAAAGGAGTCAAATACGCAAATAAACCGTCCACACAATGGCCATATTCAGAAGCGCACGCACCGTGAATCTGTACGGACGTGCAGTATTTTTGTGTCTGTGCTGTAAGTGAGAACTGGAACAATTACCATTGAAAATGAATTGGGACAATGAAACAGTGCTAAAATTCCTGGAATTATGAACCTTGCGTTCTGCTGCCAAATGTTTGTGTGTTTGTTATATGACTGCGATGTGTGGATGGTCGTATTTGCCTCTATTTGCATGTATGCCTTGAACGTCAAATATATTGCGCTATTGAACGTCATATATTTTGCCAAATACAACAAACACCCAATAGCGAACACAAATAGCCATGTGAAGTGCCACCTTTAAACGATCAATTTCGACAGTGCAATCGGACGTAGTGTGAGTTGTGATCCTAGCTGTATATTTAGTGCTTTAGTGTCCTCAAATACAAAGAAAATAATTTAGCAAAACGGTTTATATCGTCATATAAGTAACCGTAAACATGTGTGGAGACACCGTCATTACGACAAAGAAAAAAAATCTTAACGTTGAGAAGTTATGATGGATTAACCCGGAGTGCTAACACTGTATATTTATATCGTGTTTACGTTCATAACAGGATTTAAACGAAGCGCTGGGACCAACGAACGCTAAAATGAAGTTATTGTTGTGCTACGCTGTACAGAAATAGTGATTACAGTTATATGTGCGAATCCTTAAGAGACGTTATGTGATATGTTGACACATAAAGTTAACCAACGATGACTTGATCTTTTCTAGCACAAACTCGCCAGGAAAATGAATGTTCGCTATATAGATTCCCTTTTATATAAGGACTAGCCGTTACTCGCGGCTTCGCACGCGACTGAGACGAAACACGGATGCGTTCCCATTATTTGGCATAATTAGTCCTTTTCCCTAAGAAATTTCGAAATTGAAGACATTCACGTGATCAACGTCCTGACAAACCTTGAAAATGACACCCATGTTGATTTTTAGACTATTTACCTCTTTTATTTACCTCTGAAGGAGTTATCTTTGAAAAAGCATGAAACACGTTTTTTGTTTTTGGTCAAAATTAAAAAAATTACCCCTTAATACACTCCTTAAAACAACATTTTTTTACTTAATTTCAATACTACATATCAATTCAACATCTGTACCAAATTATATATACCCTTCAGTATATATGTAAATCAAGATCATAAAATTTGTAAGAGTGGGTCCTGTCCGGCCGATTTTTAAAAATTTTTAGCAATACATTTTAATAATTACTAAAGGGTTAAATTTCAAATTTGAAACGATACTGAGAATTTTTTCGGTATTTTTTGGCCCAAAAAAAATTTTCAACCGCTAAAACCAATCCTTAAAGTGGCCCATTTTAAATAGGCGTTGTGTGGTGGTGGATTCCAACATGTAGACCAAATTTCGTACTACGTACCGACGCCACAGTGTAAGTTCCTTATGGCAAATATACTAATAATGCATTACAAATACATAAATTACTATTTTTCAGTAATAAGCGTTCGGTAAGGTAACTTCAATGTTTCAATAGTCTTCTTAGTAACAAAACTGTTCGAATGTTCTAGAAGCATCTCAACCTTTCTTTACATGCATTGCCTTTTCCAGGCAATTCTTAGAAGGTCGGGTTTTTACCTGCTTTCCATTGTTGTTGTTGTCGTGGTCTGGAACATTCTATGAAACACATTATCGTCCCAACAGGGGATCACGCAACAATAACTTCAGTAAAAAATATCGTGGTTTTATTTTTTGGAAAGCACCTTTCTTATAAAGATTCTGTATTTAATGGAGAGTCAAATGTCATACAAAATAAATTGCAAAACTGCATAAAATACGGATGATAATACTGTAAACGAAAAGTAAAAATGTCCAAGCAACAATTTTAAATTTGGTTGTAAATTACTGTGTTAAAATCATCTGGACAGATGCAAAAAGTATAAGTAAAAATCTGAAAAATTTACGGTTTAATCGTACGTGTTTTGTTTACTATATCACTTGTTTTCAGCATAAAATATTACGTTCTTAGATTTTAAATTTTGTCCGTCAGGCTTTTTTATGACATCGTGAGATATTCCAGATGAGCATTTTTGAAATTTTATACCGACAAAACGTAACACATATATACCTCTAATTTTAAATTTGGTTTCTAGATGTGATACAAAAAAATAAAGATAGAATATTGATTTTTTTATAAACACATTTTCAGAGACTACTTAAAGATTGGCGGATTAAATAAAGAGCCTTTAGGTAGTCTAAACCTCGGGGCCCCTCAAAAATTATCTCTAAATTCATTTATAATTTTATAGACCAACAACAATACATTAAAACTAGAGTAACCTGTGCGAATTATTCGCACTAAATAAGTATAATAATTATCACCTTACAAAATT
Organism: Xanthostigma xanthostigma; assembly: GCA_963575645.1. NCBI lineage: Eukaryota > Metazoa > Arthropoda > Insecta > Raphidioptera > Raphidiidae > Xanthostigma > Xanthostigma xanthostigma. The sequence continues at coordinate 46,800,037 of OY754466.1, read as the reverse complement.
ATTTTTAAATATGATTGCATATGTATTCAATTCGTTTCTAATTTTGCACACTGCTTATAACGTTCTTCTTTTTGTTGTATTACAATATGAACCTCAGATGACAGATCGAAAAATATTTTACTAAAATTATCTTATAGAGGCGCAAGTAGCAAAAGCGTGGAGCTAAGCCGTCAGATGGCATCATGCAGCATTGCTGTGACGTTGTTCAGCATTGCTCGATGTTTCAAAATTAAAGCCGTCAGATGGCAGTATGCAGTATTGTGTCTGTTGTATTACAATATGAAGGTCAGATGACAGATCGAAGTGTTGACGTTGTTTCAAAATTAAAGCCGTCAGATGGCAGACGTTGTTCAGCGTTGCTGTATTTTAATTAATTTACAAAAACAAAAGCAATAATAAATTTTTTAGTTGTCGATGTCAGTAGAGCAAGCAATTATCTGTAAAATGATATATAATTTATGTGGAGAATTTGTGAGTTTTTTCTAAAAAGGGATGCAAACATCTTTAACCTTAGCGTATTATATATGATAAAAATATGTATTTTAAATATATCTATTTCTTTTCATACATATCTACTATCTATGCCGTTTTTAAATTAAATTAAACTGACGTTTATACAACCGGTCGTTATCATCAAACAGGAAATCAGATAGACAGACAGATATAAAATGCGATTACGGTCTGCAAATAAGATTTACATAATAAGTAATAAATTCACAATACGCATAGCTCTATGGGTGTATAATTCGTACAAATACATCAGTAATCGCATATATGATTTTATGACAGCGTTATAAATGCGATAAAAAATATACTTAAATCGTTATAGGTACTAGCGGTCCCGCCCGGTTTCACCCGGGTGCAAAAGAACGAATGGGTGGGGGTACATGAGTACGCAAATTCATCTTAGTTTAGCGAGATGAATGTTGTGTCCTTTCATGATGATCGGAGTTACCGTTCAAAAAGTTTTTGTCGGACGGACAAATTTTGAGTTACATTTTGCAACATTTTTCATTGATGCTCCGCTCCTATTGATCGTAGCGTGACATTATATAACCTATAGCCTTTCTCGATAAATGGGCTATCCAACAAAAACCAGTAGTTCCTGAGATTAGCGCGTTCAACCAACCTAACAAACAAACAAACTCTTCAGCTTTATATCATCATCATATATATTAATACGCTAAGGTTAAGATGTTTGCCTCCCTTTTTAGAAAAAACCTTACAATTTCTCCACATAAATTATATATCATTTTACAGATAATTGCTTGCTCTACTGACATCGACAACTAAAAAATTTATTATTGCTTTTGATTTTGTAAATTAATTAATTAACAGCAACGCTGAACAACGTCTGCCATCTGACGGCTTTAATTTTGAAACAACGTCAACACTTCGATTTGTCATCTGACCTTCATACTGTAAATACTGCATACTGCCATCTGACGGCTTTAATTTTGAAACAGCGAGCAACGCTGAACAACGTCACAGCAATGCTGCATGATGCCATCTGACGGCTTAGCTCAACGCTTTTGCTACTTGCGCCTCTATATGACAATTTTAGTAAAATATTTCTTCGATCTGTCATCTGAGCTTCATATTGTAATACAACAAAAAGAAGAGCGTTATAAGCAGTGTGCAAAATTAGAAACGAATTGAATACCTGCAATCATATTTAAAAAATAATTTTGTAAAGTGATAATTATTATACTTATTTAGTGCGAATAATTCGCACAGGTCACTCTACTATTAATATAGATAATGTGCACTGATTTTTTCACTCGTTTCATTAAAAAAACAAATTATTTCTTTGATACACTGTATGAAGACTAACAACTTTAATTTGTACTTTGGTAGTGTACATATGGCGCTTACAAATACAATAAACTTAAATTGAAATGACATAATCGCTAATACCATACATGGTTCTAACAGCCAATAGTCAATACATTGCAATGTATGAAATTACAAAAGTACAAGATCACTGCTGATAAATATAGGCGCAATGTTGCAACAAATATACAAGATGTTATACAAAATCAGAAAAATCGCGAAGCGTTTGGTGCACAAAAAATCGGCTATTTTTGATCTGGTTCTCACATATCAGTACATTTAAGTTTGGGTACCAATTTTCATCAAAATCAGACCAATCATTCTCGAGTGATGCTGGTACAAAGATATGGACTAAAATTATAGAAATACGTTTAAACATCTATTATAACCGCATAATCGAATACCAAGAAAACGAAATTACAATCATAGGTCTCGTTAGTATTCTACATCGTCTGCGCATTAGTGATGTGTCCACATGACTCTTTATTGAGAGCTGGCTCCGTGCGCTCCGCTCACTAAAAAGAGTCGCTCAGAGGGAGTCCTTCAAAGGAGCGACACTAGACAGTACGCACTACACAAGAGTGCAGACTGCAGAGGTGTGAACTGTCATCATACATGCTCAGGAGTCACGAAGCATTGCACAGCACAATACACACTCAGCTCTGAGCTCATTTTAATATGATTTTGATCTTATATTAGATTATTCGCATTTCGGATAAACTATAAAGTATAACAAAAGCTTAACAATAATAATGTTTATTGTTACAATATTATATCTTTGTCAACGACGTCAATGTGGATGGTTTAAGTCACTGTAAGCTTAGTACTATTACACTTACAGTATGTCATTCAACATTAAATGACTCAGCAAAGAATACTCCGTACGTGCAAAATTCACTAGTGCCTCTGTGGCCTGTGCTGTGTGCGCTCTGGAAATGTGCGAATGCAACAGTACAGAACAGCTCAGCACAGAGCAATGGCGCTCGGATTGAGTCATTCACAAAAAAAAGCGACTCGCTCCGCTACGAGAAAGGAGTCGTTTATTATGAACGACTCGTTCAGGAGCGACACATCACTACTGCGCAAATTTGTCAAGCATAAATCTGCACGACCAGCACAGCACAGAGCAAAACCGCCTGTTCGTGAAGGTAGCCATGTTATGTAACGGAGTAGCGCACATTGACCAGCACCTGCAACGACAGTCAGTCGGTCGCCTGCAATTTCTGTCTAACCGTGCTGAACCGATCTAGTGTTAGTGATGTGTCGTTTTCATTAAATTATTTGCATGAAAATTGCAAATTACGAAACCTGCACTAGAAGCTGGTTTGTGCTGGTCTAGTGTACGACACCATGCAGGTTATACGTTTGTGCGGTGCAGGTCGTGCAGGTTATGCTTGACAAGTGTGCGCGGACTTTTAGTGATGAAGAAAAGAATGCAGTAGAAGTAAAAATCTCTCTCTCACTGTTATACTGCATTTTGTATACTCTCTCGTTCGCATACACAGAAAATAGGGTAAACTTTTAATCCATCGGATCAGAATACTTCTTTTCATTTTGCTGCCATCTCTTAGCAACTTAACTAATTCCTCTACACTAGTACCGCGATTGTATACGCCTTTCTCTTTATGATCATGACTACTTCCGCGCTTAAATAAGTTTCACTTCAAAAACGTAACCGATTAAAGAAAAACTAGTGTGACCTGTGCGAATTATTCGCACTAAATAAGTATAATAATTATCACTTTACTAAATTATTTTTTAAATATGATTGCAGGTATTACATTCGTTTCTAATTTTGCACACTGCTTATAATGTTCTTCTTTATGTTGTATTACAATATGAAGCTCAGATGACCGATCGAAGAAATATTTTACTAAAATTGTCATATAGAGGCGCAAGTAGCAAAAGCGTTGAGCATTGCTGTGACGTTGTTCAGCGTTGCTCGCTGTTTCAAAATTAGATGGCAGTATGCAGTATTGTGTCTGTTGTATTACAATATGAAGGTCAGATGACAGATCGAAGTGTTAACGTCAGATGGCAGACGTTGTTCAGCGTTGCTGTATTTTAATTAATTTACAAAAACAAAAGCAATAATAAATTTTTTAGTTGTCGATGTCAATAGAGCAAGCAATTATCTGTAAAATGATATATAATTTATGTGGAGAAATTGTGAGGTTTTTTCTAAAAAGGGAGGCAAACATCTTTAACCTTAGCGTAACTAAAGACTGAGAGTTAAGACAAATAAATAATGACCTTAATCTGGATAATTTAACACCTCCGTATTATTTAACACAGTAAATTTACATATATCTTTACTGTCTGCGTGTAGTCTTGTTCTGCCCACAAAACGGGAGTACAATGTCTAGTAGCGGCCACAAGAAACAGGGCTGCCATAAAGCAAAATCTATATTAACTGAACCGATATGTTCTGGGCATCATAGCAAGTTCCGATGTGAACAGTGTCATCTGTTGAAATGTTCTCCAAATATAACTCTACTATTATTTTATAGCAATGTTTGCTATTGTTGTACGAAATACACAGTCATTGTTACAGTTACTATGCTATATAACAGGGGTTACCAAATGGCGGACCGCGGTCCGGATCCAGACCGTCGACCTATTTTGTGCGAACCCAGAAGAATCGAAGAATATCAATATTTAATGGCAATAGCTTGCACCAACTTAATTCCAGATTTCAGACAGATTGTTCAGAGTAAAAAATGTCATTTTTTGCATTAATATTACGTACTTACTTTGATATTTTTTAATTAGATGTATCCTTAATAAAAAAATATTCAGAGTTCTTTTCGTTTTATTTTTAACTAGCGGTCCCGCCCGGTTTCACCCGGGTACAAAAGAACGAATGGAGGGAAGGGCATGAGTACGCATGTTCATCTTCGTTTACCAAGATGAATGTTGTGTTCAAATTTCATGATAATCGGAGTTACCGTTCAAAAGTTTTTGTCGAACGGAAGTAGTTCTTTTATGTATGTTCAGATTCACCCTTACACCCTGCCTGGAAAATGCATTTTCCGACAGTTTTCCAAAAGAGGAAAAAAAATTTTCCGGGTCGAGTTTGGGCTCAAATGAAAGAGGGGGATCAGACGACCACGCCCATGGCGTCCAATCGGTCGGCAGAGGTTTCGTTCTCGAGACGGGTGGGGGTACCCTTTCCCTATGAAAATTTCCAGCGTCGAGTGGGGCGTCTAATTAAACTAGAGCACGCCCCCAACACGTCTGCGTCGTCCAATCGCTCGTCAGACGTCCCGTTCTCGAGACGGGCGGGGGTCCCTTTGCAAAAAAAATTTTTTCACAGTCGAGTGACGTCTCTAACCAAACAGCATGGCCGCGGGAACACGCCTACATGCTGCGTTCGACCCCGGCTCGCTTCGTTCTCCGAGCAGGGAGGGGACTGGGGGCTTGTTAATATTTTACAAGGGGGCTTGCATGCGCTATCGGATCTACGCAAGATGCTCTATACGACACCATAAATACAATTATTAAAAAAATAAAATTCAAAATTTTTCCAGAAAAAATGCAAAATTTTGGATTTCTTCAAGAGAGCTTAATGATTTGTTTTTTAATTACAAACAACTTTTCCCTCTTCACAAAATTCAAATATCTTTGAAAAAAAAATTTTTTATTCTGCACCTACACCACATAAAAAATATCAAAAAACCCGTTACTCCCACCACCAAACTTCAAAAAATAATGATTTCTAAACCGAGTTCAAAATTCAAAAAAAACGACTTTTTGAAAATTTTCGAAAATGAAAACTCAAAATTTTGGAAATTTTCATAAGGGCGTTATTGTTTGTTACTTTATTGTTAACACATTTGGACTCTTGAAAAAAAATCAAATAACGAAAATTTAGTTTTGTTGTTAAAATTGAATTCATCAGAGTCACACACATCGAGAATTACAACACTTATTTTGAAAAAAATTATGAAAAGGCGTTAATATAATAATAAAGGGAAAAACTTACCATTTATAAAAAAAAACATTCACATTTCAAACATTATTTCACCACACAAGCGCACGCACCTAACCACAGACCATCTTAACAGTTTAACTGTCGAGCGTTTATAATAATATCTAATCTTATTCATAGTTTAGTCTATTCCAATCGAAAAAATAATAATTAAAAAATATTTAAACACTACCGACTTAGCCACACAACAGCGCTAAGTCAAATGATAATATGTTGCAATATACACGCAATTTTCGACCTTAGTGTCTGGCAGATATTTTTTACAATCAGCCTACAGAACAGTGCGACTGACTCAGTCCGTGCGACGGTCGACAACATTAAATTAGCATAAACTGCGCGGGATGACCAATGTTGAAATTTTCGGACTTTGACGGATTTTTTGAAAAGCACCCGACGAAATTGATAATTTAGGAAAAATTTTATTAGATTCAGAGAGGGCATCTCTTCCAGTTCACCCTACGCACGCGTGCATTTTCTTTTTTAGCGACAGTGCGCCTCGAAAACGTGTCTTTTTCAAAAATTAAAAAAACTCTTTCGTTAATATTAGTTGATCAAAGCTAGCGCCATCTCATTGCAAACCGTTTTCACTTGAGGCGTTTTGCTGTCTTTCGAATATTTCACCAAATATTTCAAATTAAAAGATTTTTATTTTTAGTCGAGATAAATAATCCCTTGCGGCCCTGCCAAAAATCCTGTTTATGTTTGCATGCAAAAAACAATTTATTGAATATCTCGAAAACGGTCGAACGGATTTTAACGTGGTTTTTTTCATTCGATAGCGGCCGAGTAGACGAAGCCTTTGCACTTTTCAGAAATGTCAAAAAGTCAAAGGGGGGCAGTAACAAGTCGAAAAGAAAAAAAATGCATCGTTTTTCCCTCTCTCATAACAGTGCTATCTTTGTACGTCTCTCCTGACCTTTTACAAAGTAATTGTGTAAACGAACAACAATGTAGTAAACAACTTGAAGCACGCAAGGACATATTAAAAGTAAAAGCGGAAATAAAAAAGCAGTCAATAACCCGTATGTAAAAACAATATTATTTTTAGTGTATTTGCCATAAGGCACTTACACTATTGGCGTCGGTCGGATGGCGGGACCTAGGGGTCGGACCAAAATTTCTCGACGTTTCATAAGTTTCTAAGAAGTTTGGCACCATTTTTGGAAATGTTTATATATATATGTATATATATATATATATATTTATATATATATATATATATGTGTTAGCACGATAACTCTCGACAGACTTAATCGATTTAAACGAAATTTGGTCCACACGTTGGAATCCATCACCGCACGAAGCCTATTTAAAATGGGCCTAATCGGGACATGTTAAGGGTGGTATTTAGGGGTCGAAAAAAGTTTTCGGGCCCAAAAATACCGAAAAAATGCTCAGAATCGTTTCAAAATTGAAATTTAACCCTTTAGTAATTATTAAAATGTGCCGCTAAAATTTAAAAAAAATCGGCCCCACAGGACCGGACTTACAAATTTTATGAAAACACAAGTTTACTGATATAGATTTACATACAGAAGGGTGTATATAATTTGGTACAGATGTTGAATTGATATGTAGTATTAAAATTAACTAAAAAAATGTTGTTTTAAGGGGTGTATTAAGGGGTAATTTTTTTTATTTTGTTCAAAAACAAAGTTAAGCTCATACAATAGAGCCACACTGCCTATAAAAGCAAATACACTATATTGTCGGCAGGGTTTGGCACTGCGACCCGAGTTTTTTAAGATTACTGAACGTTGCACATTCCACTTTAGGAATTGCAAGGTCTTGCAACTCGAGGCGAGTTAATATTTATTACGTCTGTAAATATAAATGATTGCAAACGCAATTAAGAAAAATAAAAATTGAGTTTCCACTTTAGAATTGCAAGGTCTTGCAACTCGAGGTGAGTTAATATTTATTACGCCTGTAAATATAAATGATTGCAAACGCAATTAATAAAAAATAAAAATTATGTTTAATCTTTAGAATTGCAATTTATTACTACCCGTGGCGACTTAATAACTACTACGTCTGTAAAAATATTTTCTAGCAAAACACAATAAAATAAAAATGGTGTTTACATTCTACACCTGCAAGATATACACAATGCATGCGACCGTGGAATAATACATTTTTTTGAAAATGGTTTAGTATATAACCTACCGAGGTACAGCCACAATTATCAGTTGGTCTTTACGTGTTCACGGATCGTGTTTTGAACAACTTTAAACAACTTTAAACAATTCGGCATTATAAGTGTTTCAAAACAAAACAACACATAAAGTTTTTTTCTAAAACAAGAATTGGATCGTTGGTTTTTATTGAATTGTCGTTTGAATACAGCATACAAGGTAAATATTTATTTTATTTAAATGATTTTAGTTCACATGCACACATACGCCCTAATAAAGGTTTCCCTGCAGTATGTTTAACGAAAACGTCTTTTATGTTGTTCTATTTCTTTGTTATAGATGTCCAAATTCAATAAAATTGGCAACTGTGAATTGAGCAACGACGAAAATAAATTTAGTAAATTAAACAGTTTAGAAATAAATAAAAAATATCAAATAAAAAGTATAAACACAATGACAACAAAATACGGGTCCAAACTCACCGTAACGCTTAAAGACAAGGAGGGCATCTTTTTTTTACCTGCCCGATTTGAAAGATTGTCCGATATAGAAAAACAGGAGCTATTAGCGGTAAAAAACACGTCGCTAGTTTACAAAGGCGAGAAGACCATCGGCCAGTATCGAAACAAGACGGCGATAATAAATTTTGTGGACAACTCCTCCTCCTCCTCTGGCGACGACAGCAGCAGCTGCACAAATAGAGATATCGACGATGAGGAGGAAATCCCAAAAAAAGAGTAAAATTGAACAAAGATGACAACACCGCTTCCACATCATCATCATCATTTTAAATAAACTGTTATTTATATCATTAGTATGCAGTGCAAATGTTTTGCAGTTTTTAAATACAGTAACCATTCATTTAACGCTAATTTTTGCAACGATTGCACAGAGAAATTTCAAAAAGACTGTAAATTCATTAAAAGTAATTCGGAAAATTACTGTTTTCTGTGTGAGAAGACAAAATTTTTTGGATGTTGTATATTTCTTCATTTAACGAAAAAAATAATATATTTTAAAGAAATGCTTTCGGGTAGATGGTTACCAGACTTTACAAACTTGAAACACTCACACTGTTTAAAATGTAAAAAAAGTTTAATGCAGTGTTTTCGTAAATGTAAATTTTGTTTTTCAAATATAACTAGCTTAAGAGCATTAGCATACAGACAAATACTATTGTACAATATTGCTCTACCTAATTATTTGGAAGACGATGTAGTGTTTTTTGTAAAAAACAATAAATAAAATGTTCAAGTGTGACGTGTGCGGTAAAACTTTTACGAGCCGGGACCATAGACAGAGACATGTGAAAATTCATGATAAAACTGAGCGTGTAGAGTGTATAGTGTGCGGTGAATATTTCAACCGAGCAGACAATATGAAAGCACATTTGGTAAGAGTGCATTCTATAAAAGGAACAGGCACAAAAGGGGTGCGCTCTATTGATCCAATGGACGCTGCAGCATCCACTTCAACAGGCAAACGCGCCGGCAGCAACAACAATGATTCCGGGCAAGCGAAACGTGTCAAAAACGAGCAATTGTGCGAAGTCTGCGGCGTGTTGGTCGACTCTAGAGGTTTGGCTGGACATAGGAACAGCACCGCGCATAAGGAAAATTCTTTCATAGGTCTTCGCGAAAACGTAGAAGTCTGCAAGTCAGCGTTCAAGAAGCGTATTTGTTCTTATAAAATACACAACAAAGACCGTTCAAATTTGGACGTTACGCTCTTTATGCAAGCGAGCAGGTCGGACGTGGTGGACTTGCTCACGCTGTCTTTGGAGCGTTTCGTCGCTTTGAAATTTAACATGGAACTGTTTGCAGACTTCTACAAGGTCAACGCTACCGAGAAAGGTGACGTTGTAGTGAACGAACTGAAATCTTTCAACACCAAGAGCGTGGCACTTACTCAAGGCAGCGATCCGGCCGCCATCTATGACGAAATGACTGTCAAGATTGTGAAAAAGTCTGAAGAGTTCCAGGAAGTGCAGAGCGGTTGGGCGTTGCGGCAGATACGCTACATTGAATTGAACGTAATGAAGTATAACCCACTGCGAGCGTCCAAATACATACAGCTACCCAAGAAAATTCGCGACAAGCACTCCGTCGTCAACGTGGAAAACGAGAACGACAACGCATGCTTCGCCTGGTCGATAATGAGCGCGCTGTATCCCGTCGTTAATAATCCACATCGCACCACCTCGTACGCGCACTACGACACAGTGTTGAATTTTAAAAATATAGACTTCCCAGTGAAGATAAAAGACGTGTCGAAATTCGAGAGGCAAAACAACAGTGTCAGTGTAAATGTGTATGGTTTGAACGATAAAGACGAAATAGTTGTATTGTATGTGACGAGTGATCGAAAATTAAATCATGTAAACGTTTTATATTTATGTAACGATGAAGGTGTAACTCATTACGTATGGATCAAGCACCTATCGCGCTTGGTGCGCAGTCAGTTGACAGCACACACTGAACAAATACATTTATGCGACGGGTGCTTGGTTTCGTTCGCTAATGAGTTCAAGTTGCAGAGACATCAAGAGCAGGACTGTGGTAAGGTGCGTGTGTCTTTACCGACCGCCGACATTGTGACGGATCGACTGGGTAGAAAGGCGCCCGGCAATATTGTAAAATTTAAAAACTTAGAAAGGAAAATGACCGTTCCGTTTGTCATTTACGCCGATTCTGAAAGCTACCTGCAACCGATTCGCGGCTGCTCAGCCGATCCGTCCGCGTCATACGTTCAGTCGTTGCAAAAACACACGCCCTATAGTTTTGGCTATTATGTAAAGTGCTCCTACGATGACGCATTGTCCACGTACCGTTGCGTCAGAGGCGTCGACTGCATCGATCGCTTCATAGACACACTGGTGGCCGACGTCAGACGCTTGACGAAAATCTCACAGACGGTCGTGCCGATGCGTCAGCTGGAAGCCGACGAGCGACGACGAATCTATTCGGCAACGGCCTGTTGCCTATGCAGTGAAAAATTCACCGAACGCGACGTGTGCGATAAAAAGGTGGTGTTAGATCACTGTCACTTGACGGGCGAGCCGAATGGATTGGCCCACAACTCGTGTAATTTAAATTACAAAGTTCCCAAGTTTATACCGATATTTTTCCATAATCTTGACTATGACGTGCATTTATTTATATCTAAATTTGCGGAAAAATACCAAAAAATCAGCGTCATACCTCTCAATAAAGAAAAATATATTTCAATGTCCATAAAAATTCCTGTAAACGAACAAGACGACTGCAGCGATGACACTCACTATACTGACCTTTATGACAACGAAGAGGACGATAGAAAAAAATATGTAGAGTTGCGATTCTTGGATTCTTTTAGATTCATTTCGGCCGGCCTAGACAAAATTGCAAAGACTCTCACCGACAACGAGTGCACAGAAATGCGAGCACTCTTCACCGACCACGAACAGTTTAAATTGCTCAGACGGAAAGGAATCTTTCCGTACGAGTATGTAGACTCCTTATCAAAATTGGACGACACCGAATTACCGCACATAGACTTATTTACGAGCCTGCTTAAAAGCAATAGTAAAATCAGCAATGAAGACTACGCCCACGCTCAAAACGTATGGCATAGTTTCAATTGCAATACTCTCGGCGATTACAGTGACGTGTACCTGAAAACTGACGTGATGATATTGGCAGACGCGTTTGAAAAATTTAGAATTGCGACGAAAACACATTACGAACTTGATCCGGCTCACTATTTTACAACGCCCGGTCTTTCCTGGGACTGCATGTTGAAATTTACCGACATACAACTAGAACTTTTGACGGACATTGACCAAATACATTTTGTGAGACGCGCGTTACGCGGTGGCATCAGTCAGTGCTCGAAACGCTACAGCGAAGCCAACAACAAATACATGCAAACATACGACACTAGCAAACCTTCGTCCTACATAGTCTATTTAGACGCAAACAACCAGTACGGGTGGAGTATGTCTGAAGCGATGCCTTACGGCAACTTCAAATGGCTACCCGAACTGGAAATTAATAACTTTGACTATAGCGGCATAGCTCCGAACGCGGACGAAGGATGCTTTTTAGAGGTGGACTTGGAGTACCCGACAGAATTACACGACTTACACAAAGACCTACCCTTTTGCGCTAAGCAACAAGTGCCGCCCACATCGAAATCAAAACAGACTAAACTTTTGACCGCCCTGACCGACAAACAGAAATACGTTTTACACTACAGAAACTTGCAGCAGTGTGTAAGGCACGGCTTACGCGTTACAAAAATACACCGCGTGTTGACTTTTAAGCAGAGCGACTTTTTGAAACCGTACATTGACGCCAACACTGAACTACGTAAACTAGCGACCTCTGACTTTGAAAAGGACCTCTATAAACTGTTCAACAACGCTATATTCGGTAAAAGTGTTGAGAGTGTAGAGAAACGCGTAGACGTTAAACTTATAAGCGATTGGAAAAATAGCGGTAAAAATTTGGACGCTGAGACTTTGATAAGTAGACCGAATTTTCATTCAATCACCGTGTTTAATGAGAATTTTGTCGGTGTACAAATGAAACGTCTCAGCGTCAAGTACGACAAGCCAAACTATATCGGCCTATCTGTTCTCGATGTCTCAAAAATTTTAATGTATGATTTTCTTTACGCTTACATGAAACCTAAGTACGGCGAGAGCGTGCGTCTTTGCTACACCGACACAGATTCGTTTATTTTCGAAGTGAAGACAGACGATTTTTACAATGATATCAAGGGTGACGTTCTGGAACGATTCGATACTTCCAACTTCCCAGCAGACAATCCGTACGGCTTACCTCTGGTGAATAAGAAAGTGTTGGGTAAGTTCAAGTTCGAAGTCACGGATAACATTGTAAAATTTGTCGGACTTCGATCAAAATTGTACGCCTATTTAACGGACAAATTATGCAACGACTCCGAATGCGTTCATGCTGCGTGCGACTACGATCGCGATGCCGGAGGAAGTTGTTTCAAGAAGAGCAAAGGCGTAAAAAAAGACACTGTCGCCGCTTTTAAATTTCATGATTATTTACGTTGCTTAGAGACTAAGAAGCACCTCATGTGTAGCATGTGCGTGTTCAGATCGATCAAGCATGAGGTCTACACGCAAGAAATCAATAAGATCGGTTTGAGCGCGCACGACGACAAACGCTTTCTTATAGCGGGAACGCACGACACGCTGCCATGGGGTCATTATAAAATTAATGAAAAATAGAATGTAATTTTTTTGCATAATACTATTCGATGTAATTTACTAATAATATTGTTGTAATTTACTAACAAAAATATCCATATATATTTTTATTATTGATTATTGTATTTTTATAAATTTATTAAATTTTTCAAATTGTAAAACTCAACACTGTTTACTTTTTTTATTTTTTCATTTCAGACTGATTAAAGTGGTGCAATCTTTGAATTAAAAGTTCATTGCTTTTCTTCTATATAAAAAACTTACACACACCATTTCTTCCTCAGTTGCTCGTGAGCTGTGATCAAAAAATGAAACTGTTACAGCAGCCGGTAAAGATTGAAATTTTAAATCTAGATCAAAAAAAAAGTGCACAGACAATAATTAAGAAACATGGAGTTTTACTTCCCACTAGTGTGAGGTGTATTGTTGTTGGTCCGTCGAATTGCGGTAAGACCAATGTTATGGTTTCCTTGTTGATCGACAGCAACGGACTAAAGTTTGAAAATGTATACGTATACTCGAAATCTCTGCAACAGGAGAAATATCGACTGCTTGCAGAGATCTTGAGCGGCGTCAGTGGAATGGGCTATTACACCTTTACCGACAGTGAAACAATAATGCATCCGAACGAGGCAAAACGAAATTCAATTTTTATTTTCGACGATGTGGCGTGTGAAAGTCAGAGCAACATTCGCGAATACTTTAGCATGGGACGACACGCTAGTGTCGATAGTTTTTACCTATGTCAGTCGTACAGTAGGATACCCAAACAGCTCGTCAGAGACAATGCTAATTTTATTGTGCTCTTCAAGCAAGACGATATGAACTTGCATCATGCATATGATGATTACGTCAACACCGATATGTCTTTTCAAGAGTTTAAAAATCTCTGTGTCAAGTGCTGGGCGGAGAACAAGTACAATTTTTTTGTGATCGATAGAGACTCGGATCTAAACAAAGGTCGATATAGAGTGAATTTCGACAAATTTATAGCCGTGAAACAGCAAGTATAAATATACACGTCCCGTTCAATTATTACGCAGTTGTGCTTCTGTCGTGCGCTCCGGTGACATGATGAAGAAGAAGAATAAAAGCGAAATTTCCCTGCGTAAGCGATTGCGAAGAGCCATTAAATCCGTTAGAAATAAATATAATATCATAAAATCGGGTGTTTTTGAGCAGAGCAGATGTGCAGAGACGCAATTACAACCGCTCATAGGTCCTATTAAAATTCTAATAGATCGTGTAAAAAAAGAACAAGAAGAAGATGAAGAAGAACGGAAGTTTCTTAAGAGAGAATTAAAATTAGACGAAACTCCACGAAAACTATCGTCGACGACTGCTACAAGAACCGCTTTGAGCCGTAAACTTGATTTTCAAGCACCGATATCATCTAGTACACCTACCGCCACTACCACTGTCACCAAGCCGATCACTCCAAATCTTTCGGAAATATATTTAAATAGAAAACCTGTAAATCAAAAAGACTACGTTTACGGAGTTAAATATATAGACGAGGAAGAAAATGATGGCGACGAAAATGCAGGCAAATACATGATTGGAGATAAGGAAATACGTTTTCTTGAAAACGATTTTGTAGTCGGTAAATACAAGGTCGACGGTACTGCGGGACTTTATGAATTGATTTTTATGAAAAAACCTGAAAATTATACGGGACAGGATAGGGCAGTATACGCGCAGCTTTTAAAATATACAGGCGCACATCTAAAAACAGATGGTAAAATAAAATCTAATTCGGGTTTTAAATATAAAAATATAATCGCACCTCTGTTTGCAAACAAAAATGATAAAGAAACTGAAACAACAGGATCAGTTGCAGCGACCGGTAAGGGAATGTTTTTAAAAATGAACCGAAACAAGACGAAAGAGTTTGTGTATTGGAATAATTTGAACGAATTGGTAGACAGACTGAAATTGTTGTACGCTTCCCAAGAAGCTGGCAATACTTCGCATCACAACGAAATAGTTTCAATCATAGAAGAACTGAGGGAAGCAAACATTATTGTATAAATTGAGTTTTGTTTACCGCTCGATCGTCAGTGCGCTTTCAACATGCCCGTGGACAAGTTTGGAAGACACAGTAGACGTCGGCAGTGGAAATTAATTCACGATCCTCCTCCTCCTCCTCCTGTTCTCTCTTCTACACTCGGCTTTAAAATTGTAGATAATAATTTAGACTTTAATGGCAAAAAACTGACAAATGTCGGTGATCCGACAGACCAACAGGACGCTGTCACGATTGAATATTTAAACAATAAATTAATAAGTCTGATGAACCACTTTATCGACAATACAATACCCCTATCGATAAAGAATTCTTTGAGAACATATCGCGGACATTTTTTGATTCGTCTGTTCAGTCGCGATGCTAAATTAACACCCGAAAATCATTATACTCTAACCGAAGGATTCGTAGAGTATATATTCGGCGAGGAGTGCGACGGAATGGAAATACAGTCTATAAGAACGTCGCCTGTGGACGCAAATATATTCATCAACGATAAATTGTATTCGACGCTTGAATCGACTATAATCCACACCGGTGATCGCATAAAATTTTCAGCTAGTGCAAGAACGGCGGCGTTAAAAATTAAAGACAGGGTTACGCTAGGCGTGGAAATATACCTACGCTATCCGTTATTAAGCGAGTGAAATGTTCTCAATCAATAGACATAGCAGAGATGTTGACATAGCAACTACGAAAGACTTGATAAGCGCAGAACGTGCGGCGAGAACAGTTTACGCTAATCTAAGAAAAAGCACTGCTAAAGTTGAATGGCACAAAAGAAAACAGCTTATACAGGTCAATAATTTGTCACTTACGAGAAAAAATAAAAGGAATATTCAATATAATAATAATACACAACAGAATAAAATAGCCTTATTGCAAAATATCGGTACAAAAAATAAAAAAAATGGTCGTGGTGGGGATGATAATGTTGATGATCTTAATATTAGCAACGATTATCAAGAACCATCACCACCCCCACCACCACCACCACCACCATCGCCGGTGAGATTTCTTAGCATTATGGAAACTCGATATGAAACGGAAGAAGAAGAAGAAGAAGAACCGTTAATTAGACGTTTTGTTAACAAACTTCCACGACTGTCGGCTTCGAGCGTAGCGAAAAAGTTGAAGAAAAAAGGTGACGTGTCGACGGCTTTGAATTTTACGCGATATCTCCACCACGCCTCTGACGAAGATGATGAAATAATAGACATTTTACATAGAAGTTTAAAAACGTCGCGTGTCAGTCGATTTCTATCACGCAGTTATAATGACGAATTGACGCCACCGCAACCGTTGACGACATTATCCTCATCGGCATTATCATCATTATCGTCGTCGTCGTCGTCGTCGACTATAAAATATTTTGCCAACGAGTCCAGCAGTAGATTGGAACCTATATTAACCAACACA
Organism: Xanthostigma xanthostigma; assembly: GCA_963575645.1. Lineage (NCBI taxonomy): Eukaryota > Metazoa > Arthropoda > Insecta > Raphidioptera > Raphidiidae > Xanthostigma > Xanthostigma xanthostigma. Next base: position 46,783,412 of record OY754466.1, on the reverse strand, counting down.
AACTTGAAATTAGCGTCTGTTGTCAAAGAGAGAGCGCAGAGAACATTTAAGACAACGCTGCTATCGAAAATACAACGCAGAAAACTTTTTTTAAATCCTATATTTTACAATGAAACGCGGTCGTCTTCGCACGCGAAATAACACCGCCATCAACAACAAGAACAACAACGTCAAAATATTATCGCAAAAAGCCTCTGCAGAAAAAATTAGAATTGTCAACGAGCTGCACAAGCCGGCGAGAAAGAACTATCGCCGCAGACGTGTGCTCGTCAAGGGTCTGTACGACCTGTATCAGGCCGATCTCGCCGAAATGATTCCGTACGCCGGCGTTAACAGCAACTACAGATACATTCTCACCGTTATCGATGCGTTTTCAAAGTATGCGTGGACGCAACCGCTGAAAAGTAAACGTGGAAAGGAGGTGGCGGACGCAATGTTGAAAATTCTAAAAAAACTTAAAAAGCCACCCCGTAATCTGCAAACTGACAACGGAACGGAATTTTACAATTCAAATTTTCAAAATTTAATGAAAAAATATTCCATCAATCACTATTCGAGCTTTAGCAATTTAAAAAGTAGCATTGTCGAGCGCTTCATAAGAACACTGAAGGCGCGACTGTGGAAACGCTTCAGCATCGAAGGTAATTACAAGTGGCTCACGGCGTTGCCGAACATTGTAGCCGACTATAATGACACTAAACACAGAACGATAAAAATGAAACCCAGACAGGTTAATGAACAAAATGAAAAAAAGTTATTAAAGACCGTCTACTCTAATTTAAAAACAATTGACGTGAGAAAACAAAAAATACACGTCGGCGATCGCGTGCGCATAAGTAAATACAAACATTTGTTCGACAAAGGCTACCTGCCCAACTGGACTACTGAAGTTTTTACTGTGTCTAAAGTAAAACTGACCACCAATCCGCGCACTTATGAGCTGGTCGACGCAAACAATACACCGATTAAGGGCGGCTTTTACGAGGAGGAAATTCAAAAAGTGCCCAATCACAACAATGTCTATTTGGTGGAGAGAGTCTTGAGAACGAAAGGTAACAGATTGTACGTTAAGTGGTTGGGCTTCGACAACAGTCACAACTCGTGGATAGACAAGAAAGACGTGGTATAGTTTGTGTTTTTTTTTGAAAAATGACTTTTAGAATAAAAGGGGACATTGCGAACACACACACACGCAGTTGAGTATAAAAGATGATCGTTTACCGTTCCACAAGTGATAAAGTTAGCGGACGTGGACTTGTCAACACGTTAATCAACAAACTCCCGTTTGAATTACACATCCCCGGCTACAGCTATTGCGGACCCGGAACAAAGTTAAAGGAACGTTTGAACAGAGGCGATTTGGGCGTGAATCGATTGGACGAAGCGTGCAAAAAGCACGACATAGCTTACGCAAACACAAAGGATTTAAAAGAACGTCACACAGCCGACAGAGAGCTACTCGAGAGCGCTTGGAATCGCGTCAAAGCCAAAGACTCCAGTTTAAGTGAAAAAACTGCCGCGTGGCTTACGACAAACGCTATGAAAATTAAAACTAAACTCGGCATGGGAAGAAAAATGAAGAGAACTTCTTCCGCAGGTGCGGGTGTTAAACACAGACGCGTCAATAGGCAAAGAAAAGCAAAATCAGCCGGAATACGGAGAAGGAGAGGAAGAAGTGTGAAAACTAGAAAATCTAACATCAAGAACGATCTTATTAAACGAGCACAGCTAGAACTGGATACAATTAACTCGACGGGCGTAAACAAATATGCAAATGCTGCAATAAAAAATAATGGTGAATCTCGCGTGATACCCGTACCCAAGACGGGAGGATTTTTACCGCTAATCCCGCTCTTTGCCGGTCTGTCGGCGTTGGGAGCTCTGGCCGGCGGAGCTGCGAACGTCGCCAAAACCGTCATGGACACCAAGGCGGCCAGAGATAAACTCTCCGAAGCGAATCGTCACAACGAAACAATGGAAGCGATAGCGCTCGGCAAGAAAGGAAGCGGTCTCTACTTGAAACCCTATCGGCGAGGCTACGGTCTTTATTATAGACCTTACCGGCCGGCGGCAACGGCTTCAAAAAACTTTTAAAAACGTTACCGAAACACGCGCTCACCGATGCGGAAATCAAACGCTATGCTAAAATATTACGCATCAAGTTCTTCAGAGGCGTGTACATGAGAAACGCGCTGCCTAAAAAACCGAAAAAGAACGAGAGCGCTGTAGTAAATTTAGATGATAGAGACGGTCCCGGGACGCATTGGGTCGCGTATAGAAAAATCGGTAAAAATGTACAGTACTTTGACAGTTTCGGCAACTTGCAACCGCCGAAAGAGCTCGCCGTCCACTATTTGAAAGGTTGCAACATAGTATATAACTACGAGAGAAAACAGAAATTCAACTCAGTTTTGTGCGGACATCACTGCTTGTTTTTCCTATTAGAAACTTGATGTCGTTCACGTTCACCCTGAGCGGAGCCGAATCGGTGTTGAGCAGTCTGTTCTATCCGGCGATCGTGCTCGACGAGAGCGAGGAATATCAACTGGGACTGATTGAGTTTGAGTCGTGGCACTCGATTCCAAATATTGATGAGACCAACAATAAATTTGTCTACCAGGATCCAGACTTTCCTGACAATAGGAAAACGATCGAGATACCGAAAGGGGCGTACGATATCAATGATATCAACAACTACCTTGTCGAAGAGTTGAAAAAAGTGAACAGAACAATTAGAATCAAGGCAAACAACAACACGTTGAAAACGGAAATAAAGAGCGATGTGATTATAGACATCGGCGCCGAAGGTAGTGTGGGATCTTTGCTGGGTTTCAGCATGACACGTCCGATGCTGGAAGCAAACAGTGCACACAAAGCAGATTTTAATGCACATATTTCAAAAATAAACGCCGTCAGAGTGAAGTGTAACATTGTCAGCGGATCCTATTTAAACGGACAGCCCGAGCACACTCTCTTTCAGTTCTATCCACAAGAGGAGCCGGGCTATAAGATATCCATTACGCCGAGAAACGTCATTTATTTGCCGATAAATCGTCGTGTTATAGACAACGTGACCGTTACTATTGTAGACCAGAACGATCGATTAGTGAATTTCAACGGCGAGCCTGTCACTGTGCGTTTACATCTGAAACGCATGTAAGATGGGTATATATTACGGAGATTATAAACTTCAACAAAGGTCAAATTACGCCAGTCTAGCGTCGTCCACTGAATCGATAACAGCGAAAAAAACAGCACAAGCAGCACCGAGTGTAAAGAAAAGTAAGAAGGTGATAAAAAAGACAGGATTCGGTCAGAAAAAAATAAAAATAAGTCAGAAAAAGCAAAAAAATCAAATTAATAAAAAGAATTTAAATTTTCTAAAATCGATCGGACTTGAACTGAAATAAAAAAATGCAAGACATTCTGGCCGTCGACTTTCCGATAGTTCTAGACGAAAGTATAGACTCGATTCGCGTTCACTCACAGGAACCGTTTAACACCAATCAATTAAAGTCTAATGATGAAATCCGCATAGCAATTCAAAATCAGGATGCCATCACGTTTCCTCACGACAGCGTGCTCGAAGTGCGCGGGAAATTGATCGACGAAGACGGTGGAAAAGCAGAAAATTCGAGCATCATCAACAACGGAATAGCGCATCTGTTTGAGGAAATTCGCTATGAATTGTGGGGCATGCCAATTGACTCTACTAAAAACGTAGGCATCACGGCCACCATGATCGGCTATGTGTTACACAGTCCAGACGACGTGAGAGCACTTTCAAACTGCGGTTGGGATTTAAGCTCAAATAAAAATGCCGACTTGTTAGATTCGGAGGGAAACTTTAGCGTCAGCATACCTTTGAAATACATTTTGGGCTTCGCACACGATCACAAGAGAGTGATGGTGAACGGTAAACAAGAATTGATATTGATACGTAAGCGAGACGATAATTCGGCAATTTTAACAACTGCAGCAGCTCAAGGACAAATTCAAAAATCGAGCAAAATAGAATTAACGTCCATTAAGTGGAACGTGCCCTATATTATACCGTCTAACGATATGAAAATTAAACTCTTGAAGACGGCAAACAAAAATAAAAACATCGTGTTCAGATCGTGGGATCTGTACGAATATCCTGCGCTGCCGACGTCTGCAAAACACGTATGGACCGTGACGACCACCAATCAAGTCGAAACGCCGCGTCTGATCATTGTGGGTTTTCAAACAAAACGCTACGGCACTCAACTAAAGGACAGCAGCGTCTTCGATCACTGTAAACTGCGGTTGGCAAAACTCTTTTTAAATTCCGAAGCGTATCCCTACGAACCGCTCTCTATGAATTTCGATAAAAATGACTTCAACATTGTATACGAAAAGTATCTCAAGGGACAGGAAATCTATTTCTATGGAAATAAAAACGCGCCTCTTTTGAATAAAAACGAATTCAAAACAAAATCACCGCTAATTGTTTTCGATTGCTCGCGACAACCGGAAGCCATCAAGAAGGGCGTTGTAGATATCAAATTGATGATCGAAGCTTACGAAAATTTCCCCCCAAACACAACAGCGTACTGTTTGATTATACACGATAAACTCTTCACCTATCATCCCTTACAAAATACGGTCGCAAAAATTGTGTAATGTCTTGTAAAACGGGAATTTGTGACGTTCAGTTCGTCGTGGGCAACGGGCATGAATACTTTGCAAAGGAATTGGCATTTTGCAATTTGTTTAGCGAAAGTGTAGAACAAATAGTGTTCGGGCCGCCGTACGAAAAACGTTTACTCGACGCGAAATATAAAAAACAAAATGCTTACAATAAACGAAAAATAAACGGTCTCGATTGGAATGATGGCGACAGCGACAGCGTAGGCGTTGAATATAGCGAACTGAAGAAACATTTGACTAGGATTTTTAAAGGTTCAAAGCTGATTTTCGTCAAAGGACTTGAGAAACAAAAATTCTTAAAAGAAAACGGGCCAGAAGATTTAGTCTATGTGGATTTAGAGTGTCTGAACTGTCCTCCGTTGAAAGTATTGTCTCTGCCTTCAAAATATGAGAGCGTCTGTAAAACAGTCTCGCATACAAACATGAAATTTGCAAACAATTGTGCATGCAAGAACGTGTTCAAACTGCGAAAATATGTTTCTGAATTATGTACGCGCCAAACATTATGAGCTGGAGGGAGAAAAAGCTGCATATATATTACAAAACATTAACTTTAAATAATTCAGTCTTTAGCAAGAATGAGTGCATTCAGCAACGTTATGAGTGATGATAGCGTTGATAAATGGTGCGTTGGATCTGTGCCCGTTCGATCGACCGCGACCACTTTACAAGAAATTCTCGGCGTAGAGCTGTTCAACCAGAGCAGGCGTTTTTTGGCTCTCTCTGCGGAAAATAAACGAAAATTAGAAGAATGGGGATTTGTCTTTGACGAAAATAACGTTGCACAGCAAACACCCACTCCTTGGAAGCAGGGTATACGATTTTTAAAAACAGATCCGCGTCAAGTGCGATTCGTTTTGGACGATGGGCGTATAGTTTTTGAAGTGTTTATCAAAAATACTTACTATGAAAAAATGTTTATGCTCAGCGTTACTGATAGAAGAGCACTCGAAAAATTATACGAAAAATTGCACGGGTATTTGAAGCGATTGAAACTGTTGAACGTCGATATAAATTTCCGCGAAGATATTAACAGTCTTGCGCATAAACTGCAACGAAATTTAACAATTGATCATAACGAAACGACGAGCACAACAGCAGCAGCAGCAGACAGATTTCAACAGAAGTGTTGGCGACACGGTGCAGAAGGGAAGGGTAACATCAGACTGTCATTAGATGTGTTATAACACGATTCGTAGCAAGACAGCGAACCAGTGTGCAAGGTTTTGTTGAAACATGACTACTTCTCCGAATATATTTCGGTTTTACAACTCTGACTCAACGACGACGATGATGAATTCATACGATGTGAATATTAATGACTACAACGCAACGATTGAGAATGCGGACAAGGGGAGAGGTGAAGACATCGTAGAGTTTCCACTGGTGTGCAACGAAGAGTTTTCAATCGAAAATACGAGTGCTACGTCTGAGGTATCAACACCACTTGCTTCGTCTCTGTCGGACTTGGGCGCATTGAACTCTAGAACGCAACTTTTGATGCAAAACATCTTCTTTATCGACGCAAAACGAAATAAATACGTCAACGTGGGTTGGTTGCCCTCTCAAGGCTTTCAAGCAACGCTCGAACTGCGAGACTTGAAAACAACAAGCATTTTTCTGGATCAAAACGATTGGTGCGCGCTGATGCTCTTGTGCAACTATGTTAACAAGTACTTTAACGACGTCGCTCATCGTCGATTTTACTCAGTGATTGGTGGAAACGTGGAAATTAAAGAAGTCTATCTAAAGAACATAAAACATTTAAAATTTAAAAGAACAACTTCTCCCAGTTCGCTGATTTTATCAAAAGACGAGTGGGAATGTTTATTAGAACTAAAAGACAATGTGAATAGTTTATTGTGTTCGTACGTTTACTATTCAAAAAACATTAATTTATATTATAATACGTATTTAGATAAGTGTAAGTTGCTAAATTGTTTACGCTTAAGCGGCAACGATTTTTTTATTCCTAGAGATATATTACATACTATTAATTATGAAAGATTATTTTATGAACTACCTATAGTTTGTAGTGAAAAAATTCTTTCTGACATTAATAGTAGTAGCAGTAGTAGTAGTATTAATTAAGAAAATGAATAAAAAAAAAGTATGTTTTAACGATAAGGTAGAGATTAACTATATGGTTTGTTGGAATTTTGCATATCGTAAAGCGCGGGTGGGAATATGGGAACAGATTGCTAGAGATCGCGATCGATTTAAAAGAAGAATTGAAAAAGTCTCTCATATTCTCACTCCGGTACTGAAAATTGTCAATTCACCGTTGTCAGTCGAGCAGAACAGAACTGTTGCTACTGCTGCTGCTGCTTCTTTTGAGAATAATAACAACATGGAGATTCCTGAAGCCGGTATTACAGTTGTTGTAAGAGACAAAAACACAAACGAATTACTGCAATCAAACTATATTGATTGTTCAGATTTAAAGTCACAAAAAGAAACAATTATAGTAGAAAATTTAAAAATTAAAATTATTTTCGAAACATCTGAAGATAGAGTAGATGATTCAGACGAAGACTATGACGACGAAGATTACGAAAACGACGAAGGCTTTGAAGATGATGGAAATTATGATGACAGCGGTGTTTATGACGATTTTGAAATGCATGGTATAAACATATGAAATTAGATTTAAGCAATTTTTAATGTATTGATTTTTTTTACAATAAATATATTTAAACGTAATACTGCGTTTTTTTATTAAAAAAAAAAAAATACCTTGGGGAAAATTTATATTTCAGATATTAATATAAGAGAAGTGTGTAATCGACATTCAGTGTTACAATGGGTGTCGCCGAGTGGAGAACATTCTTCACGTTTGCAGTGTGTGGTTTGGTGAGCGCATACGTAATTGCAGACCTCATAATTTTAGATTTTTGGGTTTCGGATTTAGACAACAAATGCGGATCGATTTTGAAAATAAACAGTACCTACAGTCGAATGTTTCATAAATTTCAAGTGGAAAATGTTGAATATGTAATCGATGCAATGGGAAAAGTCAATAGTACATTGAATGATTTCCAAGAACAACTCAATCGATCGACCACGCATCTGTTCGGTCTGCTGACTTGGAACGTGCATTACTTGAGACAGAACATAAGCGTCTTGATGGAAACGTGTATAAATTGTACATCGACTGAATAGTCAGCACAGTTTACGTTCAGGTGTGCGTCGAACAACAAGAACAACAGCACAAGATCATTTGAAGAATATTTCTAAAAAAAAAACAAAAGAATGGAACGCGTAGACGTTGTTAGAGAGAAACTGAACTCGTTGTTGTCTGGCGAGAACGGCAACCGCATCAACTGTCCGAGAACTTTGAAATATTTCACGAATTTCAAGGCTAAATATAACGTTGCCGGATCGCTACAACTGATCACATCTAAACATGGTCTGCATGAGGCGAACTGCGTGTGGGCTGATGAAAGAGCAAGATGCGGCCCAGACACCTGTCAGTGCGTCAGAATCGATAGAGAAATTTTATTTGTGGAAAAATTGATAGATAATTATAATGAATACTTCTCCGTTTATTCTCGAAGAAATTTTAATAAAGAAACAAGCACGGACATACAATCTCAATAATAATAATGAATAAACCTGTTATTTTTTAAGATGAACTTATAACTTATGAATAATAAAAAATCTTTTAAAGATATATTATGTTTTATTTTAACATCTTTATGTTCCTATCCCACATACAACAGACAGTGACCGATGCAGACTCGTTAACGCATGCAAGCCCCCTTGTAAAATATTAACAAGCCCCCAGTCCCCTCCCTGCTCGGAGAACGAAGCGAGCCGGGGTCGAACGCAGCATGTAGGCGTGTTCCCGCGGCCATGCTGTTTGGTTAGAGACGTCACTCGACTGTGAAAAATTTTTTTTTGCAAAGGGACCCCCGCCCGTCTCGAGAACGGGACGTCTGACGAGCGATTGGACGACGCAGACGTGTTGGGGGCGTGCTCTAGTTTAATTAGACGCCCCACTCGACGCTGGAAATTTTCATAGGGAAAGGGTACCCCCACCCGTCTCGAGAACGGAACCTCTGCCGACCGATTGGACGCCATGGGCGTGGTTGTCTGATCCCCCTCTTTCATTTGAGCCCAAACTCGACCCGGAAAATTTTTTTTCCTCGTTTGGAAAACTGTCGGAAAATGCATTTTCCAGGCAGGGTGTAAGGGTGAATCTGAACATACATAAAAGAACTACTAACGGACAAATTGTAAGTTGTCTTTTGCAATATTTTTCATTGATGATCCGTTCCTATTGGTCGTAGCGTGATATTATATAGCCTATAGCCTCCCTCGATAAATGGATTATTAAACAAAATAAAAAATTCAATTCGAACCAGTAGTTCCTGAGATTAGCGTCAACCAAACAAACAAACTCTTCAGCTTTATATATTAGTATAGATTGATATATGATAAATCTTGGTTGCTATAGTCATTATCTACCAAACGGACCGCGACAGATATATATTTTTTTATACGGACCCGCAATGAAACTAATAGGTGATCCCTGCTATATAAATAAAAAAATATTTTTCAATAGTCGGGACACAAACCGGAAACTTCGACTATCGCGGCGGATGACTTAATCAGTTAGTCTGCAATGACACATCAATCATTCTCATAATGACGCTTATTTGCAACGTCCACGAAAACAGCCAGAAATAAATTCACCCGATTTGTTGCGGACATAATGCTTGAAGAAAACTCAATTACGGATTTTTGGACACTCCTTGATGATATGCACGGAGTTTGTTTGCAAGGCGGTTAGCACAGGTGGGTGGCGAGCGACGGACATTTGCCAAAGAAATAAAATAATGCCAACATTATATGAAAGGTAATCTGGTTAATGAACTTCCTTACATTGCACAGATGTTCGATTGTGCAAAGTTTGTTTAGTTGTCGATGTTGCCGTCGAAACAAAAAATCTCCATTTTTTGCGGCTCGTATTTACAAACGAAATCGAGATTAAATTGTCGAGAACGCGTCGCAGTCGAGACGAGACAAGACACCCTAAAGTTGTGAAATTTTTCATCCAGACGTGACGGCACAGCTCCTTCATTTTTTAATGCTACTGCCACACACTCGACGAGTGGCATGGGAAGTGGCGAGGAAAGGAGGCAGGAACGTAGTGTGGCCGCATTACTCGCCATGCCGCACATCATGCTGCTCGTCATGCCCAGTGCTCCCTCAATTGTCGGTTTTTTGTGCGCGAGTCAAAGGACCGGCAATAGAGCACGAATATGAGCAGCGGCGGCCTTAGGGGGTGGCGAACAGGCCAATCGCCCAATCGCTCAAGATTGTTTTGAGTTTTGGTGGACGGATTATTAGATAAATAGTGATTTTTACCTTCCGTAGTCCACAGCATATTCGCAACAAATAAGTTGTGAATTATATCAGACCTACTTTCGCATTACATAATTTTCACAAAGGGCCTCGCAAAGACCTGCCGCCCGGAGCCTTGCAATGGTTAAGGCCGCCTCTGAATATGAATAGCTCGAGTAGAGCAGTGTGTGGCCGCTTAGGGCAACATCGCGGCAACGCGATGAGCAGAGCGAGGAGCAGTGCATAGTCTGGCCCTAGGGTAAAAGTGATTTTAAACGAAAGGTAACAAATTGGATTTCATTATCACTTGGCTTGTATCTAGAATTTAAAAATGTTTTCTGTCGAAAAAATATTGAAAATATTTCAAAATCGAAAGTTAAGGTAGTACGAGCACCAAGGCAATTTTAAATAAAAGGCTTGATTTTTTTTATATGAAGTTGGACTACGTCTAAACCAATTCTGAAAATTTTAGGGGGTTTGCCCGATTATTTAAATAAATAAATTACTTCAAAAGTAGGCATATTTAACATTGGCCTTATGGTAAAACGGTAGATGGATGATATGTTTTCATTGATTTCTCCAAAACTAGTCGGTGGAAATTAAAAAAAAAAACTATTTAAATTAAAGTTCAAACCTTAATAAATTATTGAAAACAAAAAAAAACCATTGTGCCCAGCTAATTAAAAAGATATTTAATTAAAAAGATTTTAATTAGTCGGGCACAACGGTTTTTTTTGTTTTCAATAATTTATTAAGGTTTTAACTTTAATTTAAATAGTTTTTTTTTTTTTTTTATTTCCACTTACTAGTTTAGGAGAAATCAATGAAAACACATCATCCATCTACCGAAATACAGTAAACCCTCGTTAACACGAACACGGTTAACAGGAATTTCGGTTTAACGCGAACAAAAATTTGCTCTCGACAATGGTCACATAAGCTTTAATGTAATTATATTCGGTTAACACGAACCCTCGTTAATACGAACTTCGAACAACTTTTTCGTCCCTTCACGGTTAATTATCGGATAATACGAACTACAAAAATTCTCAAATCATATATTTTGATCATTTTGGTCAATGAATATACAATACAACTAAAAGAAAAGATTCGCTTAAGGGATTACAAAAGTAATTAACTCACATTCTAAAAATAGACAAAGGACTGAGAGATTAAAAATTCATTCGAAATCCTATAAATAGAAACATACCTCAAAATGTTTCCCCTCTTATTTATTGAAATGTATTTTGTAAACAAATAAAAACAAACTTTCAAACTCAGATAATATTTAAGAACAATTAATGTTATTAGATAATTTATAATAAATAATTATTCAATGTTTACTTAAAATAAATCATGATTTGACACTTAAAAAATGACTGTATTTTATGCCATACTCGGTTTACACGAACTCCCACATAACACGAACTTTTTGCCTGATTTTTACGAGTTCGTGTTAACGAGGTTTTACTGTATAAAAAAAAATCAAGTCTTTTGTTTAAAGTTGCTTTGGTGCTCGTATTACCTTAACTCTTTGGTAAAGATGAAAACGTGGTCCCAAAATTTAAACAAGATCAGACAAGCTGGACCAGCTTTCTGGGAGCACTAGCTTGCGGATAGTGAATTCCTTACTAACATGTTAATACTGTTAATTAATGATTAGCGAATACACTATTTTGTCGGCAGGGTTTGGCACTGCGACCGATGTTTTTAATTTTAATATACGCATAAAATATAGATAGCTATTAAACTATTAGTCATTACATCCCATTTTATTCAATGCTCTCATTTTTGCTTCATCAACTAATTGCCGACGGATAATTACTGCAATGAAAGAAATAATTATAATATGAATGTACTTTTTAAATTACACCGTTCAAAAAAATTACAGAAACGCCGTTTTCAATGTAAACTTATTTTAATTTGTCCTTGGACAGCTGTGTGTTAGTGCCCTCTCTCTCTCTCTCTCTCTCTCTCTCTCTCTATCTCTCTCTCTCTCTCTCTCTGTTGAAGGAGCAAACATGGCGTTTACTGAGAGGCTTACTTTAGTTACTAGAAATTCGTTACATGACAGGGCGAAATTTAGTTACAGGGCTAAATTTAGTTACTAAATTTCCGTTAGATGTCAAGACGAAATTTAGTTACTAGAATTTCGCTTAAATCTATGTTTCACATCTGCCAGACGTCCTCCGATGACCCGTATATTTAATCTTTAGAAAGCGTCCAACTTTACCTTTATTTTTTCTCGGAAGTGTTATGCAAAAAAAAAAGAAATAAAATAAAAACTTCAACTAAATGAAAAGATTTACTTAGTCCTTAGAATCAGCCTACTTACAGCCATTACAAAATAGATGTATGCATACGGAACGCATTTATTATACGATTTATAAAAACAGTATTATACGTACTTATATGCTTTTTAAATAAACACTGGTTAATGATTATCTTGAATTATTCCCAAGAATTGCAATGTCACTCTATGAAATAAATTGCCACTTAATTAAGTTCCTACACAAATCATAGTTTGAATCGTATCGCGAAGTTGTCTGTGACTACATACTGATAAATAGACGCTGATGACCTTAACTGTTAAGCGTCTATAATCTACAATCTATCATACAGTCCGAATTGCTTGTTTTGGCTTCAGCAAGAAGGGTGGAAGTTGCTAAATAATTATGCGAGTGGCCACACAGGGTAGAAGAGGATTCAGAAGTAGGAAGAGAGAAAAAGACGACTAGAAAATTGATAAATATTTCGTAAAACTTTTCGAAGATTTCTTAGTATCATTAAGCTATTACTTCCAGAGTCACCACACAGGGTTTAAAAGAGTTCGAGGGAAAGGAGATGGAAAGAAAGCTAAAAAGACAATGATTCTTTAAAATTCTGGAAGATCACTGAGCAATTAGGCAAGCTGATTACTTCAGGAATCAATACATAAAGTGAACGAAAGTGCGGAGGGAGGAAGATGGAAAGAGAGTAAAACGACTAAAGAAAAAAATAGGTTTCTTAAATACTTTCGAAGGTTCTTGAGTAATTAGGCGAAACAATTGTCTCAAGAGTAAACATACAGAGTAAAAAAGAGTTCGGAGGAGAGTAGATGGAAAGAACAGAAGATTAAAAAAGAAAAATGATGTCTTAAAAATGTTCGATAGTGGTCTTTTATTCTTAAGATTGTTCGATTTCAATGTATTAAAAATTCTGACCAAATAAATGACTATTATGAACGGGGGCCAAGTTTAAGAGATTTATGCGACAGACGTGCAACGCGTAAAATATGTAAGAAAATATCGATTTTTTAAAAACGGCCGCCGTTTCTGGTTTAACGGTTCGCGACAATAAACCAAGTTCCTGACTGAGTGATAACGATGAGCACAAACTGGTTACAATATCTTTGACCCCAAGGCAAGTTGGCTTATCACGAATTTCCGGAAATGTTTCGATGGGACATTTTTTGAATATTTTCAATAGTATGTCAATTTTTATAACTCTTGTCAAAATTAATTATTAAATGTTTCCTGATGGTTGGAGATGATTTGAGTAAATTCAGATGGTCATGAAGACCTGGACAAAGATTTGCTATCTGAGTTTGTGCAGCTCTGTGAGGACATTGAAACAAATTTTTCTCAAGAACATTAAATGTTTTTGTAGTGGAAATAGCATCCTCAAAACAGTATCGTACTCGTTCAAGAGCAGCTGGTGCTTCCATTCAAATGATTCCTTCAATATCAAAAACTAGCGGTCCCGCCCGGTTTCACCCGGGTGCAAAAGAACGAATGGGGGGAGAGGCACATGAGTACGCACGTTTATTTTAGTTTATCGAGATGAATGTTGTGTCCAAATTATATGATGATCGGAGTTACCGTTCAAAAGTTTTTGTCGGACGGACAAATTTTGATTACATTTTTCATTGACGCTCCGCTCCTATTGGTCGAAGCGTGAAAAAAATGTCAATTCGAACCAGTAGTTCCTGAGATTAGCGCGTTCAACCAAACAAACAAACTCTTCAGCTTTATATATTAGAATAGATACCTATAGAAGAAAAACTGAGTGGTGCGTTAATTTTGATTTTACATCTAATATATAAAAATGAATGTCCGTTCGTCTGTTAGGGATCTATGCGTTCCTATACCATTCATCCGATTACGATAAAACTTTGGTGAGTTATTGGGCGTGCCCCGCAAAGGTTTCTGATACTGAAAAAAAAACGCAAATGCACTCCGGGAGTGTCGGCAGAAGTGAAAACTTGAATATTAACGTCTATGTTAAACGACCAAAGCGGAGAAAAGTTTGAACTAAAAACTAATAACTTCCAAGAAATTCCGTCTGATGTCGCCAAAACACAACTTATAGTGTAGTTAAAAACCATTCGATTGCATAGACAAGTCCCAAAAAAAATATATACCTTGCACATTAATACAATGGATTTCATTTAGGGCATGTCACAAAAGTTTTCGTCTTAAGGCCCCCATACACCTCGTTCTTTTTTGGCAGTTTTAACCGCACGGGTAAAACCGTACGGTTAAAACGGTAGGTGTGTGGCCAAAAACCGTCCTTCTTACCGGCGTTTTAAAATATCTGCTGCTGCTTGATTTAAATCGTCCGTTTTAAACGTGGTCGTTCAAGTCGGTCCGTGAGTGTGACGACGCAGTTAAAAAGGACGGGTTTTGTTCGACTCTGTAACGTTGTAGGATTCCCATCAAAGCAGATCAGATGATGCCACGACTTCAGAAAAACTGAACGAAACAACGCCTAGTGTGTGGATATGGTCGTTGTTCGTGTTTACCCGTACAGTTTTACCCGTGCGGTTAAAACTGCCAAAAAAGAACGAGGTGTATGGGGGCCTTTACGAATTTTCGATCAGGTCACGTGTCCCTGACGCGAGTTTAACATTTTTTACCCATTACAAAAAAAGTGTACAACGCCGCTAAAGAAGTTTTCACTTCAAAAATCAAAGGGTACAAATGTTGTGTTTTAAAGTGGTACTGCAATGTCGCTGCCGAGCGGAATTTAGCCCCGCTAGGCAAGACTGTTTTTTGGTGGAAATGTGCCATAAGCTACTTTGTGCCGTGACAACAGATATTATGTGAGATGACATTTCATGTCCTACATATACGAGCATACAATGTAGAAACGTCATACATATATAATACCACACATACGGTACCGTCTATGCATTAAATACAGATTTAAATCGCGTTTTCAGGTGGCACATTTTACACCAGCATTTTCTTACTCCCAGGACCTTATTTGAGCTCCCTACACATGACCGAATCTCGTGAGGTAACCGATGGAAAAAAGTCAGTGCAACTGGCGGTTTTTAAAAAAAAGACGTACTGGCGCACCGAGGGTACCGTCTGTCACAGGAATCGAGTCTCGAAGATTTTTCCCGCTTAGCCGTTGGAAAACTGTTGTCCCCATACAAACGTCGCGGGTAGTTTGCCAACTAAGCGTATAGTTGCAATGACTTCAGATGGACTACTGAACTGTATTGTACCTCGTAGCTATATCTGATAGCCTAGTTGTCGTACCGTGTTGTATGCGAGAGTTCTCATATTGTGCTGTATAAACGCAGCGGTAGCGGATGTTTGTTTTGTATTAGACGTGCCTAGCATGTTGTTACGGTTTAAAAACATTTTTTTTTGTGATGTAACTACAAAACGGATTTCGGTTATTTCCCTTGTTATTTGCCTCATGATTCTAGGTCAACGGGAATTAGTACCCTATAAGTTTTGATTCCCAAGAGTCTTGACAGACAGACAGACAGACGGACAACAAAGTGACCCTATAAAGGTTCCTTTTGAGATACGGAACCCTAAAAACAGCAAAAAAATGTAAAAGAAAATTGTCGTAATAATATTTTTGACTTAGAAAAACTGTCTAATGGCGGTGTATGGCCCGCATGAGAAGCATTAAAAAATACAGTTAGGGTTTTTCGTTGTTTTTTTGATGGGTCACTCGAAAATATAGAGGAAAGCGTAAAAGCAATGTTAGCTATCGATGCATCTGCCAACATTTATAATTCACTTTTTACTGATTTATTGAATTTTTGCAAGCTTCGGTAATTTCGGTAAACGTATGGCTTGTTTATTTATCACTTAATATTTCAGACGTGCACAAAAAAAATACTTAGGCCTAGTTTATATGAGAGGCGTTCAACGCGCGTTAGCCCAACGCGCGTTTACAGTTTCTATACAATTGTATAGAACTGTTTATATGATAACGCGCGTTCAACGCGCCACCAACGCTCGTTATCATATAAACAGTTCTATACAATTGTATAGAAATTGTAAACGCGCGTTGGGTCAACGCGCGTTGAACGCCTCTCATATAAACTAGGCTTATAGTACTAACAGACGCTCGAACTTGGTTCGAAGCGGACAGCGGATCTGGTCCGCTCCGTACCAAATCTGTTCGTCTGTACAGTAGTCTGCGTGTCCGCCCGGTTCGATGAAATGCACATCGTACTTGGTCCGGTCCGGTACAATATCCGAGCGTGTGTAGAGCAGTACGACGGACTTGATACATATAACCGTATAACGACGTCATTGTAATTCAAAACGTTGTGCACAATGCCGGATTTAGAGGTCTGGAGGCCTCGGGGCAACAAAGGAGTGGAGGCCCCCTGGCCCAATATTATTTTCCAAATAAAATGGACAATTTTTTTCAGTCGATTTTTCCAATAAATAATTTATTGTGAAACCAAGTATAGATTCTTTTATTATTTAACAAACATTTAAATATAATCAGGAAAGAAGAATTATCTAAAAATTAAATTTTAGCATTAACGAACAGAACTTTCCGAGCTGAAATCCAGTTCCCGAAGTAAATCACTTTCAATGCTCAGGAAATTTGAATTTTTTTTCCAAAGTCTCTATTGTGGGGATCCCTCTTTTGTGGTGGCCCCGGGGCTGTAGCCCCGGTTGCCCTCCGCTAAATACGGCCCTGGTTGTGCAACATGACAGAAATTTTGACAGAACGCGAAGTTCTTGGTGGAGTATTGGTATTATAAAAAGATTTCTCATGTTTGTGGGATCTATCAGATAAGTTATATTGTAACAGAGAAGCGCGTAACAACGCTCTAGAAATTCTTCGGGAGTGTTATTCAAAATATAATCTTCGCTATCAAGCGATTTTATTAACTTCATATGACTAAATTCATCGCGATCTTTCAAATAGAATTTTGCCCACTCTTTTCTTTTCTTCCTTGTTGTTTGTGGCGGCATTAACGTTGCCGCTAGAACAATCGCAATTTTCGCGCGCTTAATCATAGGCATGATTACGTAACTGTGTACACAAGGAGACTGACAGATTCGGTCGTCTGTTGCAACCAGCGGACTTGATCCGTCGTACCATGTCCGTTGTCGGACCGGACCAAGTTCGAGCGTCTGTTAGTACTATTACTCTCCTTTGCTACTTAAAAAAATTTAATTATACAAGATTATTTGTGTAATAAATTGCACCTTGTACCAATTATGTAAATTTTATGTTTATCAAAACATTTACTTGAGATCACAAAATTTGTAATTTTATATAAATAAAATTATCGACCAATTTTTTCAGACTATATATTAACAAAAATAATAAAATTATAAATCAATATTTCACTGGATTTATATTATTTATGAAGAAGATCCAAATACGGATCGAAACGTCAAAAAAATCCAGTGAAATATTGGTTTATAATTTTATTATTTTTGTTAATACCTACATATTATATAGTCTGAAAAAAATTGGTCGATAATTTTAATTATTTGAAGAGTTCTATTCAGACGTTAATCAAAGATATGAATTTTGTAATTTTATATTTTAAAGTTGTATAAATTTAATATTAGCCTTTACTCGTGATTTCACTCACGTTACCTATTGTCATTTTTAGGTTCCAAAAAAGGAACCCTTATAGGATCATTTCGTTGTCCGTCTGTCTGTCTGTCAAGACCCTTTTTCTCAGGAACGCTTGACTTGATATATGGCAGCCAAATCTAGCAAGGAATCTACCAGCAAAACCAACCTCATGTGTTTATGTACAGAATCAACATGGTTCAATCGGAAAAAATCGGAGCTTTTAGAGAACACGATAATAAACGAACGCATCGGATCTGCTCATCATAGAATCGACTGTATTTAAAAATGCTTGTTCGAAATCAATCCATCTCGTGTAAAACGAGTAATTTTCAAAAAAAAAAAAAAAAACGTACAGAGGAATAATTTTCAAAGAATGAACAAAACTCACAGGACAATAAACTATCGCTAAAGTCAGTATTTCATTTCGTAGTGATGTAAGCACGCAGTGGGGTCCCCACTGTGGGAGTGTTCTTCCTCAAAAGGCAGCCGTGGAGTAATATATGTACACAAAACATTATAGATCCTGTTTACAACGGTATACCAGCAGGAGTTTCAGGGATGTTCAGTTTCAGTCACGTGATAAAAATACTGCTGATATACGCTAATGACAAACTATATACAGCGTCAATAAGTTTGTTCCAAGCAGCCAGCAAACATTAACGAAACCGCCACCCGCATGCGCAGTAGCTAAACGTGTTCCAAAATCGCCACAAACAGCTTCCTTTTAGCTACTGCGCATGCGGGTGGCGGTTTCGTTACCGTTTGCTGGCTGCTTGGAACAAACTTTATAATTTACAATCTATCTGGGACACCACAAAACAGTTCTGGTAAATATTATTTAGTCGCGTTTTTCATGGTGTTACATTCTACACGTCAAACCGTTACGGGTTACATGCTTTGAAGTGAAACTTCTTTAACTGCAGTTTGCACTTTCACAATAGAATAAGTCAAACTTTCATATAGTTACGAGTCACGTGTAAATTAATCACTCATCACGTAGGGATGATTCTAAATTTTGTATTATTATTCGAGAATGAAAAAATATATAAGTTAAAAAGTAGCTTTTATTTAAATTTACTAAGACGAAGGAAATAACCAACAATCAAATCTATACTTATATATAAAGCTAAAGAGTTTGTTTGTTTGTCTGGTTGAACGCGCTAATCTCAGGAACTACTGGTTCGAGTGGATTTTTTTTTGTTGGATAGCTCATTTATCGGGGAAGGCTATAGGCTATATAATATCACGCTACGACCAATAGGAGCGAAGTATCAATGTTGCAAAATGTAACTCGAAATTTGTCCGTCCGACAAACACTTTTGAACGGTAACTCCTATCATCATGAAATTTAGACACAACATTCATCTCGGTAAACTAAGATGAATGTGTGTATTCATGTACCACCCCCCTCTAATTCATTCTTTTGGATCCGGATGAAACCGGGCGGGACCGCTAGTAAATAAATAAAATCAAAAAGACGTTTTAAATCGTATAAAAACTCTACAAATGTTATTTATTATTACCCAAATAATTCATATTAATTTATAGACAACTGCCTGTCGTAATTTACGATCGAAACAAAATCAAGAACAATACGACTATTTTTTAATATTTATTTTATTCACAACATTCCTGAAGAAAGAACTTTTAGTGACTATAAAAATAAAATTGACAGTCACTTTGAAGATAACGAAGATTGTTGTGATGCCATTGTTACCTTCTCACGTCTGAGAGCTAGTGAAAATAGGTACCTATGAATTGGATTATCAAAAATAAATTAAAAATATGAATTAGTTCTCAGACAGCTTTTTCAGAATGCTCTTAAAAAATGAAAATTATGTATCCTTATCAAACTGCTTCGAATTTTCATCAAAATGCAATTTATCATAAAATTTAATAATCGTGCTATCTGGTAATTATATTAAGTAAGCTTTTTTCACAAAATAAGAGATAGGGTTGATTTTCTCACTGATCACGCAAAAAACCGACGTCTCACAAAATCCGCATCATATCTCTAATTTATACGACTAGACTAAAGGCCCCCATACACCTCGTTCTTTTTTGGCAGTTTTAACCGCCGGGTAAAACTGTACGGTTAAACACGAACAACGGCCATCCCCATACACCTCGTTCTTTTATGGCAGTTTTAACCGCACGGGTAAAACTGTACGGTTAATTTAAACACGAACAACGGCCATATCCACACAGAGGCGTAGTTTCGTTCAGTTTTTCTGAAGTCGTGGCATCATTAATACGATCTGCTTTGATGGAAAATACAATAATATTGATATTATTTTATGTTTATTAAACATTAATAAACAATATAATGCAAAAATAATTAATAAAATTGATTGATATTTGTCTAAATTAGAGTGTTTTATTTGACACCATTATTTTTTCCTCTAAATTAATCAATATGTTTATAGCAATTTTCATTTATTTTTGTCAAAATTGCTTAGCACTAAAACGGTTAAAATATAAATCAATACTCAAACTAATTACAATCATTAATTAATATGACTTATTTGCTGTACGTCGCACCACTGAATAAACACGTCGATTCTTATCGGAAAGCGCCACACATTACGATTTAAAACGACAACCAGCAAACACGTCGTGTTTAAAATCAAGATTCGGCAGATAAAAAAACTGCCGTGTTTCATCGACAGTTTTTGCCCATACACTTCGGTTTTGACCGACGTGTTTTATCGTGACGATGAAAACTGCCAAAAAAGAACGAGGTGTATGGGGGCCTTAAGAATTTAAAGAGACATTCCACTCCAAAAACAAATATTTTAGTTATTATGCAATAAAACAAATTACTGTTTTCCGTTACTTTATAACTTTATAGAAAATTCAAAGAGCATTATAATGTTCATCCCTGGTTCTGAGACAACATCTGCGTTTTGTTCGAACATCTCTGTAACAGAGAGTTCAGCCGCGTTCCAGTTCAGCCGCATTTTTCTACTCTACTACTACAACTAAATTCAAAACAACACCCGCAATGTGTTTTGTTTACAATTTTTATTTCATTGATTTTGATTCATCTTTTCTACACTTTGAACCCATTCTTATTTATTGATAGTAGAAATTCCGTTTTACTAATATTAAAAAAATCAGGTCGCAGTGTCAAAACCCTGTCGATAATATGGTGCATTTGCTAATACACGCGTTATGGTTTTAGAATATTAACTTAAATTTGTTTTTAGAAGAAATAGAAAATTTAACACCTTGATACGCTCCGTATAGTATTTTTTCATAATTTAATAAATATGATTAATTATTATCAATTCAACATTTTGCATCAAATTCAATACAGCCTTCAGTAAAAAAATCCGGATTAGCAAACTAGTGTTTTCATAAAATTTGAAAATCCGGTTCTGTCGGGCCGATTTTATTAAAATTTTAGCGGCACTTCTTAATGTTTACTAAATGATCAAATTTGAAATATGTTGAATTCCATCTAAAAAATTACATTTCGTGTCTGACATTTTTTTTACATAATTATACACTTTTTCCGCGCTGTTATCCTCATCGTATGCTTTATAAAAGTTAAAGGAAATAATGAGAAAAAATCGCAGATATGCCGCCAAAAATATATTAGACTGACGGTCCCACCCCGCGGTTTCACCCGGCTGCAAAAGAACGAATGGGAGGGGGGGGACATGAGTACGCACATTCATCTTAGTTTACCCAGATGAATGTTGTGTCCAAATTTCATGATGATCGGAGTTACCGTTCAGAAGTTTTTGTCGGACGGACAAATTTTGAGTTACATTTTGCAACATTTTTCATTGATGCTCCGTTCCTATCGGTCGTAGCGTGATATAATATAGCCTATAGCCTTCCTCGATAAATGGGCTATCCAACACAAAAAAATAAATAAATTCAATTCGAACCAGTAGTTCCTGAAATTAGCGCGTTCAATCAAACAAACAAACCAACTCTTCAGCTTTATATATTAGTATAGATTATATCAACAGCTCAAGTTATCAGGGTTTATTATTATACGCTATCACAACAGTTACTCGCTTTTAGCCTCGGCCTTCCTCACGTTAAAGTCGCTTTTGAAAAAGTCGGCAGTAGGTACCTTATATTTGGTTATAAAAGAAAGAGTTTGTATATAAATTCCTTCGTAACTCGAGAATCTCTGTACCGATTAGAATTTCTTTCTGTGTTTAAAGCCTATTGTTCGGGGAATAAAAACGTTTCAATCGTCAAGATTTAATTTTTAAATTAAAAACAAAAAACATGCGACGCTGTTTTATTAAAGACTTCAGATGTTCAATAGAAAAAACAATTTATCGTTGCAGATGTAACATTCAATTAATAATCGGCGATGATTAAAAAAAAATCAATTATGTCATCAACAAGTTGTCAACATGTGATAATAAAAAAAAATCATTTTAGTTTCTCCGGCATCACAAAAAACAATACGAAAAAATAAAACATAACATATCGAGTTTCATTTACAAGCTGTACATATAATTGATTCGTGGAACAAGCTTTATTTAATTTGACTTATAAATATTTTATTTATTCACTAGCGGTCCCGTCCGGTTTCACCCGGGTGTAAAAGAACGAATGGGGAAGGGAGGACCATGAGTACACACATTCATCTTAGTTTACCGAGATGAATGTTGTGTCCAAATTTCTTGATGATCGGAGTTACCGTTCAAAAGTTTTTGTCGATAAAAAGGAGTGTTTATACTTTTTTTAACTAATAATTTTTTTTTCTTAATTAAATAAAATTAAAATAAATTTAAATGTAAGCCTTAGAAGAGAGCAATGTAGAAAATTAAAAAAAATATATTCGCCCAACGTGAGGCTCGAACCCACGACCCTGATATTGACAGTCGCATGCTTTACCGATTGAGCCAGCCAGGGTTGTTTACTCACAACGCTAATATGAGTATATTTAGTTAGTTCACCTGAATAGAAGCTTATTTTTGAGATACATTTTGCAACATTTTTCATTAATGCTCCGCTCCTAATGGTCGTAGCGTGATATTATATAGAGCCTATAGGCTTCCTCGATAAATGGGCTATCCAACAAAAATTTTTTTTTCAATTTGAATCAGTAGTTCCTGAGATTAGCGCGTTCAAGCAAACAAACAAACAAACTCTTCAGCTTTATAATATATTAGCATAGATATACTATACATGATCCTTCGATATCTCACGTTCGATCATAGTCTATCAATACAGACCCGATTCTTCAAAATGTGAATTTTTTTTTTCAGACACCCTATTATTTAGGTAAGATTCCGATCGCATACGGAAAAGCGTGAAGGAAATAAGAAGAAAGGAATACAACAGCGGTACTAGTATAGAAGAGTAGATGGCAGTAAAAAATAAATGAAAAGGCGGTTCTTTTGTTCAAGAAATTGTCGTAGATGGTGCTTACTCAAAAGTTTGTTTTCAGTGAATTTGAACGAGAGAGTACGCAAAAGTATCTCGATGGGTGAATTAGAGAGTTTGTACTGTGTGATCTTTAAGCACACATTCTTTTTTTTGTTACTCACACATTTTTTGGTTTACGACTGATTTCTAGAAGTTTTACTAAGAGAGGCTAAAAATTAACAATAGTTGTAAACAAAATTTGTTCACTAAACCAAAAAAACACATCTAAGAAAGTCCAATTTTAATTAAAATGAATATTTATTTTGCTCAATAAATACATTCAACAAAGTTTACTTAAAGGTTTCAGGGTCACTGATTTAAAATTTGAACTAAACATTTTAAAATTTAATATAATAGTGGATTCATTATCGCAAATTAAAGTTTTCTTTTCAGGGTCGCTGATTCTAAATCGAAAAACGTACTTCAATTTTTATTTTGTCGTTGTAAATAACTTTCAATTGTTTTGTTCCGCTTATTTCATGCATAGATTAAAATCATTGACCATATGTCTGGCTTCATCTCTTAAGAGAAGTGAGTAAAAGGTCTCTATTATTTCAATATTAGAAACGGCTACCACAGAACAATATTATTCTTTGGCAGAGAATCAAAAAGAAAATGCATTTGTGCATACGGGAATGATTCATAGCCAAGATTCTTTAACCTAATTAAACTATATGCACTCAGCAGGGATGGGACAATCATATCTACATAAAGAGATTGTATAGATCAGGCCTGGGCAAATGGCGGCCCGCGGGCCGGATCCGGCTCGTGGTAGACTTCTTTCCGGCGCGCGAAGCCTTTTATAAATAATTGTTAAAAGCAAAAATATTACTGCTTGCCAATATAAATTGGCGCATAAAAAGAATTTTCGAAAAATAGTAAATAGTTTTTAAAAACTTGATTTTGTTGTTTCAAAAAAACTAGAAAAAAAAATTGTTTGGCCCGCAGTCAAATTTTCATCCGCAATGTGGCCCGACAATCAAAAGATTTGCCCATCCCTGGTATAGATTATAGACGTGAACATTTTATTATAAACCAATGATATAATTTTTTATGAGATATTTCGGAGAAAGTTTCTCAACTTGGTGAGATCTCGATAATTTAATATCAAAACTCGAGACGAAGAAAATTATTTCGGCGGTGACATTAGCAAACAATTTTTTGTTCAGAGAGTTTTATTAGGTATATCTTACGGAAAATCTTAATCCGTGCGAAACCCACTCTTTTATATTAAAATGAGATTTAAGGCAGAACAAAGTTTGGACATCCTTAATGACGATTTCCATAGGTAATATTTGAAAATATTCAGCATGAAATTATTGCTTTAGCACAAATTTGATTGGGTAATGGGTATATATGCAAACAATACCTTTTCTACACGTGCTTGTTTCAAGGATATTTTTAATGAAAAATGAGTTATTTTATCTTGAACGCAAAAAAAAACAAATAAGTATACTCCTGGCGTCTCGCGTCTAAATATAAGATTACCAATTCACTCTAGCCTGAATTTTTTTGCGTATACATTTTTTTTAAATAATTTTAAAATTAACGAGAATATTTTTTTCAGACTTAGCTTACCAGTTTTCAGAATTCGATTGAGATGAAACCAAGTACTCACCTGAAAAAACAACAAAAAAACTATTAATATTCTCATATACTAATAGAAATAAATAAAATTGTGACGCCTTCGGATAGATAACTCAAAGCATAGCACTGCGCGAATCGTTAGTTGCTTACAGTAATTTTTTAAATCTTAATCAAGTAATCAATTTATTGTATTGTCATCGGTTCCTAACCCCTGTGTAAAATTTCAAATTATAATTCAGACGTCTGGAAGTGGGTCAAAACTAATTTGATAGGTTCCATTAGATAGATACATACATACAGGTGAAGCTAATAAAAGCGTGTTAAAAGGAAAATTAAAACTAGCGAAGCTGCGGGTAGAAACTAGTAGTAAGTAATTTAGGACAATAATAACAGAGCATTATGCTGTTATCTATTCTTAATTACACAGGAAATTAAATTAATCAAGATAATTAATACTAACTTAGGGTGCTATATAGAGTTAAGAACCATGAAATCGTAAATAATCATTTAAAAAAATGGTTGTCTGTAAAGTCGGTTTACGGACGATAGTTTTACGTGATAACGTATTCCGTAATACATAACCTAAACCTCCCAAAATTTGGTTTCAATCCGCTTATCCTTGGTGTCGGAATGATAAGAAATGTCAAAAGTGACGTTTGCAACTTACAAAGTATTATGTTCTAATAATAATTAGTTATTCCAATACTTAACTTAGCAGGCTTTGCATTTCACAATATACTAATGTCAAAAAATTGAATTAAACATTAGAAATGCAGCTGTTTTCATGTTAAGACAAGACATACGTTTGCTTCTAATTTCCATGTACGGCAAACAAAGACAACCGACCGCGTCGCGTCATGCATTACACAACATTGCATTTATACAGCTATTTTTCTATATAAATTTGTATAAAATATTTTTCTATATAAATTTGTATAAAAAAAACTGTTTAGGCAAATTCTGTTATACGAAATCTATGTAAAATGTTCTCCTCTTTCGTTTAAGACTGGTTTCAAACCGATCTGATTTAAATTGAGCGAGAAATTAGCAAAAAGCACGCACAGGGTCAGGCTGAACGTTACGCGTTAGGAACGTTACGCGTTAGGAACGTTACGTTACACTTTTTCGAACATGCAGCCGGTGTTTTATCAATTTATAATATTGGTGATTCATCAATTTATAAGACGTTATCACGTCAAAAAGAAATATAGTTTTGTTTAGTTCTTTTTTCTGTGTATTTAAACCATAAAAATAATAATATGTTTGGATCATGTTTTTTTATTGTAAAATTATTACCTTTCAGATTTAGCTAAACATTTTAATTAATTTTGATAATAATAAATATGCAGACACGATAATCACTATATAATTTTGCCTTAAAATGCCACTCATTTTGAACTAAAATTATATTTTTTGGCACTAATAAAATTTCAAAACTCAAAACTACAGTTCTCATTTATCTTTTATTAATTAGACTAAATTAATAATGTATAAGAATTCTATTTTTTGTTGAAAAAAAACCTTGTTCTGAGTTTTTACAATTTTATTTTTTTTAGCTTTGCGTACTTTTAATAATGTTAATAGCACATAAAGCAAAAAAAATATAAAAAATTCTGTATGTTTATGCAATTTTTATCAAGCCACGTGCTTAATTTAACCAACACTACATAAAAACGAGAAAAATTTATAGCAGCGGTCCCTAAACTTCTTTGGTCGTAACAAAATATTCTTTAATTAATGCAGAAATTAATAGGAAAATTTGTACTAGATAAATAAAGTGTAAATTCAATATTAATTTAAATAAGCACTTAGTTTATACTTTATTTATTATACTGAAAGTTTTCTTAGGCTCCTCACACGAAGTCGTGTAGGTACTAGCAACGTCGAACTTGACGAAAAGAATTGGTAGATTTCTTATTTTTTAATCAACATTCAAACAATTATCAGTGTTTAAGGTTTTAGTCAGAGTGCCCGTCAGCAAAAATTTTACTGACACGTACTCTCCCCAAACTTTGTATATGGCTTTATTAGGCCTAGTCTGACACCTATTTCCTCTATGACTTTTTTTGATTTTGGGGCGTTTTCCCTCTAAATTTTCCGAAAGATATCGTTTTGACGACATGACGTAAAAATTTATAGATACTGTTTTTTAATTGGATAGCTTAAAAGCTTCAACCAAAACGCTAAAATAATGTTCTCTGACAAGTAACATGAACCATTTTAAATGTCTGACACCTCGAATATGTTCGACATATTCGAGGTGTCAGACATTTTAAATTGTTCATGCTATTTTTAGCGTTTTGGTTGAAGTTTTTAAGCTATCCGATTAAAAAACAAACAGTATTTATAAACTTTTCAAGTAAATAAAATTGTTGACCAATTTTTCTCAGACCATACGATATATTGACAAAAAAATAATAATAAATTACTTAATACTAATTAATTTTTATATTTTTTAGATATTTCTGAAGAAGATCCAAATCCGGATCGAAACGTCATCTTGTGTTATATTGATTTGTATTTTTATTATTTTTTGTCAATATATCGTATGGTCTGAGAAAAATTGATCAACAATTTTATTTACTTGAAGAGTTCTATTCAGACGTTAATCAAAGATTAGTATCTATAAATGTTTACATGTCGTCATAACATCTTTCAGAAAATTTAGAGGGAAAACGCCCCAAAATCAAGCAAAGTCATAGAGGAAATAGGTGTCAGACTAGGCCTAATGAAGCCATATACACAGTTTGAGGAGAGTATTTGTCAATAAAATTTTTGCCGACGGGCACTCTGACTATTAAGGTTTTTTGTTCCTTTGATTTAAATATATAAAAAAATAAATAATATTGAATCGATATTTCTGGCAATGACCATATTATTAGATCGATGCATTTGAAATTTGATGATTCACTAATCCGATAATAAACGTTTCCAGCATGTGGAACTAAAATTTTATGGCTTTTGAACTCATAAATATTAAGTATGTTACGCGAAAATAACACTTTGAAACTTTAACAATACGTTTAAAATACATAATTTATGTCTGAGCGTTTTTTAAACCAACATTTGCAGCCAATAACATCATCCAGCGTCTAGTCAACTCTTAAGGCTGCTGCACACGAGGCTGGTTTTGCCGCCAGAATCACTGCTGGGACTTGTGCTGGCTGGCGGGCTGGCTACGACGATGGAAATGACGTCACAGCGGGTTCGCGTGCGTGGTCTCAAGATGAATTTAAAAATGTGCGTATTAGTTTGTCTACTTGACTTGAGCAAGAACCAATCAGGAAACAATATCTTTTGCACGTGGACAACATGGACAAACGCTCACAAACACGGCGTCATCGCGTGTGTTCTGTTCAGAGACAATAAACGTTCACTTTTGTTGACTTTCGAGCTGTCACTGCGCGCGCACCAAACCCATCCACAAAGCAAACTTCAATACATGCATCGTGCGAAGCGAACACATAAAATCCATCGCGAAATCCAGCGCAACAGCTCGCTTGAAACATAGCAGCCACATCTAGCAAGGAATAAAAACTATCCTATAGCGTAAGTTGCACCAAGCAAGACACGTTTACAAAATTTCATTAAAATCGGTTCAGTGATTTCGGAGTTTCAGATATACAAGAATAAGGTTTTGAGTCAGGTAAAATGAAATTTTGGTAAAAAAAATTAACATTAAACAACTAAAATATGCATTAAAAAAACATCAATTTGATCAGTTCTTAACATTTGATTATTGGATGTAGATTTGGGGAGCGATTATAATTTTTTCTAATTTCCGATCAGTTTTCGGAACTTTAAAAATCAATTTTGGCAAAAATAAATAATCAAATCTTAGATTAACGTCTGAATAGAAATCTTCAAATAAATAAAATTATCAACCAATTTTTTCAGACTGTATATTGACAAAAAATTATAAAATTATAATTCAATATCTCAATAAATGACGTTTCGGTCCGGATTTGGATCTTCAAAAATATCTAATCTAAAAAATATAAAAATGAATTAGTATCTACTTATTTTACAATAGAATTAAGACTGAATTTTTTTATATAATTTTTGAAAATTAATGAAAAATTAATAACAAAAAATTTTTAATAAGTAGTCATGGATATCTAAGTACCTAAAAAGAAAGAAAAAAATTCACTAAAAACAAAATATTATTTCAAAATAATTGAGATATTGAATTATCATTTTATAATTTTTGTCAATATACAAAAATATAATATAAAAAAATTGGTTAATAATTTTATTTATTTGAAAAATAAATAATGTTATGGATAACTGATTTGTGTTAATTACTTATCCCAACGGTAATTCCAATCGAACCTGGTATATTTTATTTGTAAGTAAATTAAGATTTAAACTGATAATGAAACAATCAAGCAATAAATGAACACACTTTCATTATAATAATAAAACATAATTACCGATTTTTTGTGTGACACTTAAAAAAGGACAATTTGGCAATTAATAATTTAGTAGATAACGCATTCAACAGAGACAGGTAATTGAAATTTTAGTAACCTTTGTTTTGGAGTAGACAATACAGTATCAATATACAATAAAAAACAATAACTAAATACTTAATGTGACAATATTTGTAGGTACATTACAGTTGAAGATTTCATTGTATAGCATATTGTGACGTAATCAATATTAATAAAATGTTAATATATTGAGAATGCAGGTCCGGGCTATATTTATAAATGTAAAACTAAATAATACAAAAATCAGTCAAGTGTAAGCTATAGCTTGCACAAATCTTTCACTTTGTTCTATAGCCAAATTTTGGTTCTGCAGTTATAAAGAAACAGACAAACTGTTCATAATAAATTAATCGCGCTGGAATTTTTCAGTTTTAATAAATATTTAAGTATTTTGATGCGTTTTTTCTAAAAAATGTTTAAAAATATGAAAAAAACCGCATCATATTATAAATTGTTCAATTCGCGCTTCACTAAGCATACCAGGGATGGCAAGCATCTTCGTGCGAATATTTTTTCAAAAATATTTAATGTAGCCATGACGTGCCGATAAGCAGTCAAAGAAATTTAGTAGTAAAAAAAATTAATCAAACATAGATGAAAAAATATATTTGATAATACATTGAGCACCATGAAACTTTTTTTTATTTGTTATTTGGGGATAGTCAATTTTTTCGACATCTAGCACGTTTTTAATTATTTCAATTTGCACCTCAATCAATGCCGTAGCAACACAGTTATGTCCACGTTGGGCACATTTATGTCCACGGTGGATACAGTTATGGTTCCGGCACGGCCGAAACTAGAACCTCGGGAGCCCCGAGGCAAGAAGTAAAATTGGGGCCCCCTACGTAGATTTTAAAAAGTGCTTTTTTGCAATGGTTTTTGAAGTAAAACTTCTTTACGCACGCTTGACTTGGGGAGTAAGCTGGTGAATGCGTGACGAGAGATACACGGAAGTGTGATCGGGCGAGGCGAACGGAAGTTGAGAGGGAGATATAAGTTAGTGAAGATAGAAAGAGGATGACAAATACTTTACTGGCTAGTGGCGCCATCAGGAGGCCGAAAATATAAGCAGTACTAACAATAGAATGACACATACTTTACTTGCCAGTGGCGCTACCGGGTAACAGAAAAAACCTACTTAACTTGCAGAGCTAGATAATATTTCATAAAGATTTACGCTTAAAATCAAATGGAGCTAAAAAATTGCAATGTATTACTTTTGTTTCATTATCTTTACGTTTATATTTCTTTCTTCTTACATTAGACTGTTTATTTCGTTTTTGAACAATTTTATAAATTAATATTGTAGGTACTTTTAAAGTGAATAAAATTGTAAATTCATTTTAAAGTTCATATTTTGTGAATTTTCGGGTGAATAATAACACATTATGGCAGGAAGAAGTTTTACTTCAGTTGTGTGGTCTAAAGCACACTCGTTTTTTTTACATACAATTCTAGAGGTAATTTGTGGAAGTGTTCCAAAAATCAAAAACGAGTGTGGACACCTTCGAATTCCTAAAAAGTAGGCATAGAAAAGAGGCTTCTGTCGGGGCCCCTTTTCGTCGGGGGCCCCGGGGCACCGCTCCGCTTGCCCCATTGTCGGAATAGTTGAGCCCATCCGCCCCTGGCCAATAACACAGCTGAAAAACAGAGTTGTGCATTAATTTTGAACAAGAGTTTAGTTAAAAATAGTAATCAATGAATAGATTTGTTTTCAAGCAACTCAAAAAAAAATTTCAACTCAATGACATATTTCTAATAAATATGCTATGTATTCCGTATAGAGTGTATTAATACCGTCTGATGTCACCGAGCCATATTTATTATTCTTGTATTCTTTACAAGAATACGTGACGAATTGACACTGAAATGACACGCGCTTTCCATATAGGATGAAGAAAAAAGAGAAAACAGTTAAGGTCTGACCCAACATTAATGTAAAAATGATTCATCTGAGATTATTCTATTGTCATCTTAATTTTAAAAATCAAAGCCAAACTATCAGAGTGTATAGATCACGACCACACCTGGACTGAAATTAACTTGTTGCGTCACCGCCATTAATGTCTGTCACACTAAAGGAAGCCTTTTTCGGGATTTCGATAAACCACAAAGATTTGAATTGCTCTAATCGAACGTACGCAACAATATTTTAGTTCTTTCCAACAATAATAATAAAACTATTTTCCGCTAAGCCGCCAAACTGATTTAAATGTTATACTTTATATTTAAGAATGATTTTATAAGTGCACTAATGACCAATGATAAATACGTTTTAAAAATTCTAGTCTAGGTCACATGTCCCTTTTTAATGAATTCCAGTCCTACTTCATCGAAAATTATGATCATGGTGACATTCGATTCGGAATGACACCTAGAAACTTTTTGAGAAAATTGAAGTGGGGGACGAAAAAATTACAAAAGTTATAAACATTTTTGTAAAAAAAGAGGTTTGGTTTTTTGCGAATATCTCAAAAACTATTGCAGATATTTGAGATCACAAAAAAGGATTCTAAAACAGCAGGAAATTTCCTACAAAAAAGTCCCACCTCCCGGAACTCTACCACCAATATTTCTAATTTTAATTGAGCGGTGAAAATAGGGCCAATTTTTTTTATATAATTTTCAATATTTTCTTGTTTTTTAGCTTGTCGTATAAAAAATAGAAAAAATTATATTTTCACCTTTAAAATAAAATTAAAAATTAAAAATATTGGTGGTAGATTTCCGGGAGGTGGGACTTTTATGTAGAAAATTTCTTGCTCTTTCAGAGTCTTTTTTATAATTTCAAATATCTGCAATAGTTTTTGAGATATTCGCAAAAAACCAAACTCTTCTGTTTTTATTAAAATGTTTATAACTTTTGCAATATTTTCGTACCCCACTTTAATTTTTTTTTTAAGTTTCTAGGTGTCATTCCGAATCAAATGACACCATGATCATAATTTTCGGACTTGGAATTCATCAAAAAGAAACATGTGAACTAGACTATTTCGAAAATCTAGTTTTGAGTACTGCCTGGTTCCAGTGTGCTGCGGGGAAAAGTGACATTCACGGGAGCGAAGCCGCGATAATTTATTTGATTAGACTGTATAAGTTACATAATTGCTCAGCACACGCTAAGCGTTCAAGTATTTGATATAAATGAGCACACATCTATAAATTTTATTATACGATAAATTAATATTTATCTATTTTCCTCTAGATAGAAGTAACAAGGAAGATAGAATCGTGTCTTGTATCTATTAATAGATTTCGTTATCATATACATTTATTATAGTTTAGATTAGCACGGTTTATCTTACGTCATATAGTTTAGTCCATTCATGAAATTATCTAAAAGTAAGTAATATTATAAATCGCGTGTGCGAAATAACAAAAATGAACGATACGCGTTTCTTAAATGTTTAATGTTTTTTTAACTACACTAATTATTTATAATTGACTAGCGGTTTGCCCGCGACTTCGTCCGCGTGGTATAGATGATATATTGTACCGTGTTAAATTCTTTTTAGGGTTCCGTTCCTCAAAAGGAAAAAAGGAACCCTTATAGGATCACTTTGTTGCCCGTCCGTCTGTCTGTCAAGACTCTTGGGAATCAAAACCTATAGGGTACTTCCCGTCGACCTAAAATCATGAAATTTGGAAAGAAGCAATGTCCGGCCCGTTCGGCCTCGCCTGAATTTGTAGATTGCTACGGTTTTTCCGTCGACTTATGCTGGAAAATTGGTCTCCACGAAAAGCGCTTTTATTTTAACGCGATAATGTTCATTCTGAAGATCCATTCTAAATAGTACTGAGGTAACTGCTGAGATAAATAAATAAATGAACTGTGAAAATAATAGTGTACGAAATAAATACACGTTTTAATGTTAACATTAAATTGTTAGTAGAAGTTTTGTTCCAAAATATGTATTGAAGGAGATTTATTTGGTTGAGGAACAATTGAAAATAAGCTTTACCAGTGTATCGCTTGTGGCCAACGTTTTGAAAAATATATTTTCATCATCAGGGCCTATGAACATGTATAATATTCGTTACATATATTATTATAATTTCTAATTCTAACTTGTAAACAAAATGCAGTTTGTATAGAGATAGCCTTTCTTATACATTAGTACAATATTATTTGCACAATTGACAGAACAATTTTATAAGAAAACTGTTTTATGATAATTTTAAATTTAATTTGTCGAGATTCATAATAAATGATCATGTATATTAGAATTATTTTTTACAATTTACCATCTTAACTTGCATTGAGGTATGTTATAGCTTTTAGTATTATCTATCTATAATGTTTATAATGTAAGTTAGAAATTATAATAATATATGTAACGAATATTATACATGTTCATAGGCCCTGATGATGAAAATATATTTTTCGAAACGTTGGCCACAAGCGATACACTGGTAAAGCTTATTTTCAATTGTTCCTCAACCAAATAAATCTCCTTTGTAGGGTTATTTTTAAGAAAAAATATTCAGATGTAATTCTTTTAAGTTTCAAACAGCAATTAAATTTTATTTTAAGAAAAAGAATTTGTTTTACAAAAAGTTACTCTTATTACATAATGTTTTTACATTTATTATTCAACGATTTAAATATAAAATTTGAATGATAAAGTACACTGAAAAAAATATTTTTATAATAAACAAAAAGCAATAATTAATTATAAACAAAAAAAAGCGGCGATGTTTTATCCAACAAACCCCCTCTCGACGCGTGTATCCTTTACACCTAATCCGTGTAAGCAGTTGTGATGACTCGGTCCGCAGAGACTTTTTGTCAGCACGTCAGCAATCATATCGGTTGTCGGTAAGTATTCTATATCAATGAGCCCTTTTTCATATATCTCTCTAACGTAGTGATACCTTACATCAATATGCTTGGTGCGTGAGTGGTGTATTGGATTCTTCATTAATTTTTGAGCACCCTGACTGTCACAATACAACTTAACTCCTTTTTCATCATTTTCAATGAATCCGATTTGCTTCAGAAAACTTCGTAGGTAAACTGCTTCCTTAACAGATTCAGAAAGTGCCATGTATTCTGCTTCTACGCTAGAAAGAGCTACACTCTTTTGTTTTCGTGATTCCCATGTTATTGCCGCTCCGCTGAGTTTAAAAGCAAATCCAGTTTGAGAAATTCTGTCGTCTATATTACTTGCCCAATCAGAGTCAACGAATCCTTCTAGAGTGCCGGCGGTTTTATTGAATATTAATCCGTGATGACTAGTGCCTCCTAGGTATCGAAGCACTCTTTTTGCAGCATTCCAATGTTCCATTGTTGGATTATTGTTGAATCGACTTAGCATACTGACACTATATGCTATGTCTGGTCTCGTTCCGACGGTCACATACATTAATGCCCCAATTAATGACTGATAAGCTTGTGAAGTAATTTCGTCATTATTTTCGATTTCTGAATTTTTAGATAATTTTATTTTTGGTTCCAGGGGTGTAGTTGACGACTTTGCATCGATCATATCGTAACGTTCCAGAACATCTTGAATGTATTTATGTTGTGTCATAATGACTAGGTTTTTATTTAAATCATGTTTGAATTCTATTCCCAGACAGTATTTCAATCGTCCAGGATCTTTCATTTTGAAATTTTCACTTAATTTTTCTTTAAGTTTTGCGAATTGCTCTGACTTATTCGTCGCTATAATAAGATCATCAACATAGACTAATAAGAGTAGAGTACATTCATAATTTTTAAAGAAATAAAAACATTTATCGGAATCTGTGCATCTCAGTCCCAGTTCCTCTAGTACTTGGCTCAATTTGGCATACCATTGTCTGCTTGCCTGTTTCAAGCCGTATAGAGATTTCTTCAACTTGTAGACAGTATCTTTTTGACATTTTATTTCAAAACCTTCTGCTTGTTCCATATACAGGTCCTCTTCGAGATCCCCGTTAATAAATGCCATCACCACATCCAATTGATACAGTTGAAGGTTCCATTGCACTGCTAGTGCCACCAGAATGCGAATTGAGCTCATTCTTGCCACCGGTGCAAAAGTTTCTCGGTAATCAATTCCAGGTTGCTGACTATAGCCTTTTGCAACTAGTCTAGCTTTTCTTCTTTCAATAGTTCCATCTTCATTAAATTTTGTCCTTAAGACCCATCTGCATCCAATTACAGATCTATTCTTTGGTCGCACGACTAACTCCCAAGCACCACTCTTACTCAGCTCTTCAAATTCTGTTTTCATCGCCTGTCTCCACTCTTTTGCGTTTGGACCGCTTAATGCTTCCTCAACACTTGGGCAGGTGATCTCTTCATAGGCCAACTGAGCTTGACATGAATAATGTCGTGCTCTTGAGTAAATTTTTCTTGGAGCTCCTGGCTTCCCTGTTCGTTCCAGCCTTGGTCTCCCTGGATCCCTCTTGAAAGTGACATTTTCAGGTTCAACTGCAGTGATAGGCGGTTTTCGTAAATTTTCATTTTCTTCTACGCTACTTTCACTTTCCGACTCTTCAGATTTGAATTCTTGGAGTTGTTGAAAATCTTCAGGATTCTCTTCATCTTCAAGATCTTCTTCACGACTTGTTTCTTGAACCTTCATTTCATCTAATTTTTTATTATATTCGTTTGTGTCATCTTCCAGTTCCAGAAAATTATTCTTGATTTCTTTCACACCTAAAACAGATTTTTCAATAAATTTTACATCCCTACCTTTGATTATTTTCTTGAATTCGCTGTCCCAAAGTCTGTATGCCTTTGATTCATCAGAGTACCCGACGAAAATACATTCTTTGGATTTAGCTTTGAATTTATCTTTTCCAGGTGTTTTATCCAGTGCATACGCTTTACAGCCAAAAATTTTGAAATGTGATACATTCGGCTTCCTGCTAAACCAAACTTCATACGGTGTAGTACTGACAAGACTTTTTGTTGGACATCTGTTTCGTAAGTAGGCAGCAGTTGAGATCGCTTCTGCCCAAAAACTAACTTTCAAATCGGATTGTAACAACATGCATCTTGCCATTTCTACTAATGTTCGGTTCATTCGCTCTGCAACCCCGTTCTGCTGTGGAGTGTACGCCACGGTGCGTTGCCGTTGTATTCCCCAGGTTTCGAGCTCCTTATTGAAATCTTCCGCACAGTATTCCAGGCCATTATCCGTTCTGAGAACCTTTATTTTTCGTTCCTTCAAATTTTCTACTAATGCCTTATACTTTTTAAAAGCTTCCTTCACTTCAGATTTTGATTTCAGAAAATATACTTGAACCCATCTTGATTTATCGTCAATAAAGGTTGCGAAATAGCGTGCTCCACCAATAGACTGAACTCTCATAGGTCCACATACATCCGAATGGATTAGATCCAGTATATTTTTTGCTCTATTTTTTGATGATTTGAATGGCACTACAGTTTGCTTCCCTTTGATACAAACTTCACAGATCGATAGTTTTTCATTTGAATTCATTGTAATGCCGGTTACCATTGATTTTGATATTAGAGCTTTCATATCAGCCTCATTTAGGTGTCCATAACGCCAGTGCCAACTCTCTAACTGTCCCATCTCATCTTTTGCTGTCGATGCGATTTCTTGAAACGGTTCAATAAAATACAAATCATTTTTTCTTTGTGCTACAGCTACGATTTTATTTTGTTTATTTTTGATAATAGCTTGCTCTTCAGTAAATATGACTTCCTTTCCACCAGTCACAGCCTTAGAAATAGACAATAGATTTGTTTTTAAATTCGGTACATACAATGTCTTTTCGAGTCTTATTATACCAACGTCGACTCCATTTGGCACAGTAAGACGAACCGTTCCAATTCCCTCGACTTCTGTTGTTTCATCAATTGCTAATCTTACTTTTTGATTTTCCACTGGCTCCAGTACTGAAAATTTGTTTTTGTCATTGCACATGTGAGATGTGGCTCCACTATCAATGCACCATTCATTTTCAATCATGGTTGTCGTACTCAGTGCATCAGCAATTGATGCCTTGTGTACAATTTTCTGAACGCAGGCAAACATTGCTTCTTCCTCGGTATTACAAGCTTTATGTCTTCTATCTGCTGCCTTTTTCCAGCAATTTGCAGCTTTATGACCGGGTTTTTGGCAGTAATTGCACTTGTAAGTTTTTCTATTGAAAGTGGAATTATCATTTGTGTTCGTACTTGAGTGTTCTTTGTCAGTTTCAGACTTTACATTGCTTTGATTACTTCGTGAATTTCTTTTAAATTTTGCGATAAATGCTTCCTGAGTTTCTTGTCCCTTTCTCATTCCCTTTCTAGCTTCAGCTTCTTCCAAAAGTTTGATTTTGAGAGCTTCCGGTGTTGGTAATGTGTCGCGTGTTTCTATTGCGCACCGAAAGTTTTCGTAGCTTCCA
Organism: Xanthostigma xanthostigma; assembly: GCA_963575645.1. Classification (NCBI taxonomy): domain Eukaryota; kingdom Metazoa; phylum Arthropoda; class Insecta; order Raphidioptera; family Raphidiidae; genus Xanthostigma; species Xanthostigma xanthostigma. The sequence goes on along the minus strand of OY754466.1, from coordinate 46,745,706 downwards.
GGAATACTGTATAACAAGAGAATTGCTAAGAGATCCTCTGCGACATCGATTTTTATTTCAGCTAATTTGTCAACAGTCGTACAAAATGTATTTAAATGTTCAACCATGTCACCGTCTTCAGCCATCTTTGTAAACAATAATTGTTTCAGAAGTGTTGCTTTTCTTGCCGGTCCCTTTGGCTGATAAATATCTTCCAATTTTGTCCAGACTTCGTTAGCTGTTTTACAATGACGTACGTGACAGAGTTCCGAAGGATTCATAGCTAACACTATATCGGCTTTTGCCTTTTTATCGGCTAAATCCCACGTTTGGGCGGCGGCTCCATCTTCAGGTTTTATTGCGGTACCTTCAGCATAACTCCACGCGTTGTTTTTTACTAATATTGCCTCCATATGAATCCGCCACGTGTCATAATTGTCTTTGGAAAGTTTTTCTATCATGACGCTTAATCCAGAAGCCATCGTTAAATACTTGATTAAAAATGTTTTAATAAGTTCACTTTATCACAGGCACGACCTGGGCCCATAACCTTTGTAGGGTTATTTTTAAGAAAAAATATTCAGATGTAATTCTTTTAAGTTTCAAACAGCAATTAAATTTTATTTTAAGAAAAAGAATTTGTTTTACAAAAAGTTACTCTTATTACATAATGTTTTTACATTTATTATTCAACGATTTAAATATAAAATTTGAATGATAAAGTACACTGAAAAAAATATTTTTATAATAAACAAAAAGCAATAATTAATTATAAACAAAAAAAAGCGGCGATGTTTTATCCAACATCCTTCAGTTAACATTAAAATTTTAATAAAATGGCTATAGTGGAGTGGATTGGGAACTTCAAACCGGTGTGTCTCAAATCGAAAAATGTTTCCTACAAAAACTGTAGTGTCGAGCTCCCCCGACATTTTGGTATAATTGTCACAATTATACCAAAATGTCGGAGGGAGCAGTGTGGTTAAACCATTGATTGAAATTATATAAAACTGGATCAATATAAATAATCTTGTGTTTATAGTTGTACAGTGTTTTTGTGAACATAAATAGTGACTTTATATTCTTCATTACTTACTCTTTTATTTTATTAGTTAGAATTGTTATTTTGTTTCTGTTACGTTATAGAGAAGTACTTTTAGTTGTTTGTTTATTTTGTTAACGTTTAGCTATTGTAAATAAATATTTTCCACCACGAACAAGAACAGTTTTGTTACAATAATATTAGTATAGATTTGTGGCGCCAGAATTTGAAATATGATGACATTATTTAAGAGGCGACAAGACAAAATATGATTGAAAAAAAAAAACGAAGTGTGATGCGATGAAAAAGGTCACTGTCTCACAGTCTAACAAATATAGGAAAGTCTGTGTATAAAACATATAATCGCGAACGCTTCATCCATTTGTCATTCTAACAGCATATTAAAAACTTCTCATGTACTTCCACAAATATGCGCCGGCTTTCTACCACATGAGCGCTTTGAAATGGCTTCGCTAAAAAAGCTAAAACAAAACACTGAGCTTGGAAATAATCGAGAGGACACAGCGTCCAACACAAACCTCGAGTTCCCGCAGGTTCTGATCTCTGCAGACTGGTGAAGGTATTTCTTGAGGAAGTACAATAACTGTTCTAGCTTTGTCCGGGTGAAAATTGGATTCAATTCGCTATACAGAACAGACTTGAATACGATTTTCACCATTTGATAGTTTATTTCTTGAGGAGAGTTTAGAGATCTATAACCCGGATTCACCCGAGTGTAAGTCAGATTGATTCTAAAGTGGAGATCAAACGTGCGAAGCCAGTCTGTAAGATTATAATTAAAAAAAAAACATAAAACCTATACATTTATAATTACTATATGAAGCATTGTCTATTTACTGAATGTGCGGTGAGCGAAGGCAACAAAGCGTATCGAAAATATATTGCGTCTCTTTTTTCGAGGTAATTCCTTGGTTATTCCGACAATATATATTAGCATGGAGTATATCTCCCTTTATCAAAAGTTGTATGTCTTTATCTATGGCGCTAGCCAATCAGAACCAACGAGCTCTTGCCAGTTAAAAAAAGACAGAAGTATATGTTTGCATCCTAATGGTTCGATTGCGATTTTATTCCTCTGCTCGGTATATGATAAAAACAGATTAAATGGCAATCTAAAACATAAAGTATATTAATAAGTACCTAGTGTGACCTGTGCGAATTATTCGCACTAAATAAGTACCTATAATAATTATCACTTTACAAAATTATTTTTTAAATATGATTGCAGGTAGTCAATTCGTTTCTAATTTTGCACACAGCTGACAACGTTTTTCTTTTTGTTGTATTATAATATGAAGGTCAGATGACAGATCGAAGTGTTGAAGTTGTTTCAAAATTAAAGCCGTCAGATGGCAGACGTTGTTCAGCGTTGCTGTACTGTGTCTTAATGTATATCTACATATATAAGTTTAATAATTCATTAATTTACAAACACAAAAACAATAATACATTTTTTAGTTGTCGATGTCAGTAGAGCAAGCAATTATCTGTAAAATGATATATAATTTATGTGGAGAAATTGTGAGGTTTTTTTCTAAAAAAGGAGGCAAACATCTTAACCTTAGCGTATTAATATATATGACAGTTACACCAGTTTAAAATGACTGCATTATAAAAAAAACCGACACCATCTCAAACACTTATGTGATTTACGCATGGATTATTTTAATGACTAAGTCATCTTAAAAATCTTATTTAAAAAGCCGCGTCTTTTTTACAACTCGAAAGAAATATAGTTGTTAGATTTTATGAGAAAAATATATTCGGTCCGTTTCTTTTTTGGGTCTTTTTTTATTGTGCTCTGGAACAAATACATTGAACTATTAAACTTTAAATTAGGCGTTATTAATTTACATCAAAATATTCGAGTATTTAATGATCTATTGCAGGGGTCGGCAACCTTTTGAGACGGAAGAGCCAAAAGTTACAATTTACAAAAGTTCCCAGTTTTTAAACAGCCGCTAAACATTTTCGTTTCAGTATTATAGTATTTGCTTATATAGGTATAATATATATCCGAGGACGACACGTCACAACGGGGGCGGTGCGGGTGAGACGCGAGTGGAAATGGATCGATTGGACGATTTTTATGGGTTTATATAATAAAATAATTATTTGTTGCGTATGGAACTGGAGCCGCAACTTTACATCAAAAGAGCCGCAGGTTGCCGACCCCTGATCAGCGACTTTTTTATTTGTAAATTATTGGATTGTTCCAATGTTTTAGCATTTAGCAGTATAAGATTCAGTATTGAGTAAAGCATCTGAAAAACTGGCGATTCGAAAACATGAATGTAATTTATGCACCGAGGGTTCCGCACACGGCATGCTATTATTCTAACATCTTCATATGCATGTTTTGTATAAATATTTTATACGTATCTACCTATTTTTGGAGATGAAAAAGAACTGTTACTCACAATAGACATTTTGGATTCTGTTACCGCACGAAGTCAATTAAAAATCGGAAAAATGAACACCAACCACCTTAAGGATTTATGGATTAAAATTTAATTATGGGCCTAAAAACAGCCAAAAAAGTAACGATATTGTTTAAAAATCGAAACTTAACCCTTAGATTAAAATGTTCTTCTAAAGTTTTATCAAAATCGGAAAGACAAAATCAGACCTTACAACAATAATAATAATTATTTACTGATTTTCTTGCCGAATATTAAAATTGAGACATAAAAGTTTTTTTTTGTTCAAATATAAAAAGTTTACAGTTGTTAGTTAAATGAGAAATACATTATAGACGCTCAACAACATTAGTGTATTAGCGTCGACCGGTCTGGCACTGCGACTCGCGTTTTTATTTTTTTTTTTTCAAACTTTTCACAGCTCTGATTTTAACCTTTCACCTCGACCTCCCGTAGTGCCGACACATTTTGTTTTGTAGCGCAATTGTTTTAATTATAACAAATTATTATTTTATTATAATGAGCATGCAATGCGTGCTTAATTATAGTTGAAATTTATATGCACACATTTTTATATCAAGTGTTTTCTTCTTTAGTTAATTTTTTCAGTTCTCATTCTCAGACAAATTTTATTATGTAATTCAACCGTGACCTTAATAAATTTTGATTTATTTATAACATATGCCAACTTGACAAAAACATAAGTATTACAGTTTCGCCAACATTGTCACATATTATAAATAAATGTTCGGGAAGAAGACGATTTGTTTTATCATAAATATGTTGATAAAAAAATCGATTATTATACTGACTTTTTATAAAGCAATCCACTTCAGTTGAAATTGATAAACTATGTTATTTTTTTTTGTAACAATTATATGGACAAGTTTTTGTTACTTTCAATAACGCGTAAGCCAGAAGAGATCTACAGGTTGTCTCTAAAAACGATCGACTATTCTTCACAGAACTCATGGGATGATCCAATCTATCTACCTATATACAAAAATCAGGGCCGTACCACAGAGTTTGGAGGCTTCAGAGCAAAAACTGACAGGGACCCTTCCTGTTAAAAACTGGCTTCAAAATAAAACGTGCAAATTTTTATCTTGAAATAGTAGCTTAATTTTGAAGTGGAGATTTTTGGTCCTGGGGGGCCATAGTAGCCGGGGGCCCCGGTGCAGGCCTCGTTACGGGCCTGACAAAAGTGTATTTCTTCGGATATACAACAAAGTTGACGATTCCAAAATTATTATATTTTTTTCCAATGACAATACATAATTCAATCATTTTTAATCATATATATTAATACGCTAAGGTTAAGATGTTTGCCTCCCTTTTTAGAAAAAAACCTCACAATACCTCCACATAAATTATATATCATTTTACAGATAATAGCTTGCTCTACTGACATCGACAACTAAAATTTTTTTTATTGCTTTTGTTTTTGTAAATTAATTAAAATACAGCAACGCTGGACAACGTCTGCCATCTGACGGCTTTAATTTTGAAACAACGTCAACACTTCGATCTGTCATCTGACCTTCATATTGTAATACAACAGACACAATACTGCATACGGCCATCTGATGGCTTTAATTTTGAAACAGCGAGCAACGCTGAACAACGTCACAGCAATGCTGCATGATGCCATCTGACGGTTTAGCCAACGCTTTTGCTACTTGCGCCTCTATATGACAATTTTAGTAAAATATTTCTTCGATCTGTCATCAGAGCTTCATATTGTAATACAACAAAAAGAAGAACGTTATAAGCAGTGTGCAAAATTAGAAACGAATTGAATACCTGCAATCATATTTAAAGAATAATTTTGTAAATTGATAATAATTATACTTATTTAGTGCGAATAATCCGCACAGGTCACCCTAGTATAATATAATCAATTAATTTTAATGAAATTAATGTCTTAATTGTAACAATTTTGAAAGCCTAAAAAGAACAAAATAAAACAGTAAAACATTTCTTAAAAGTATCTTATATTGAAATGTAGGTATACCTACCTACTAAAAAAGAAACAAAAATGTTTAATATATTAGGTTCATAATTTTTAAAAGCGTGGGCTGTGACTAATAAAAGATCGTAGAGTTTAGATCCCACGCTTTTATAATTATGAACCTAATTTAATAAAAAATATTGTTTTCCTTTTTAGTACATTTGAATAAAAGCTTGTTTTTAAGAAGTTTTTCTGCTAATCAATAAATAAAATTATCGACCAATTTTTCAGACAATATATTAACAAATTTTATAATTAATACATTAACGTTTCGATCCGGATTTGGACCTTCTTCAGAACTGGTATAAAAATATAAAAAATAATTAATATTTAATTTCTAATTCGCTTTTTATAAATTTCTTCAAAATTATTAATTAATATCAAAATATTGAAAAAATATATTTTGATATTAATTAATAATTTTGAAGAAATTTATAAAAAGCGAATTAGAAATTAAATATTAATTATTTTTTATATTTTTTAGATCAGTTCTGAAGAAGATCCAAATCCGGATCGAAACGTTAATGTATTAATTATATATTTTGTTAATATATTGTCTGAAAAATTGGTCGATAATTTTATACATTGAAGAGTTCTAATCAGACGTTAATCAAAGATTTGAATTTTTCTGCTAATATTTCATTTCGGTGATCTACGTAAATTGGAATCTGCACGGCATATTATAATTTTATACTGATCAAACAAATAAAATGTGTGAAAAAGTGACTCGTGCAAAGTATATAAACTAGTCTAGTATTCTGGTCTCCTGTTGCAGGTTTGTTTGTTCAATAAATAGAAGCGTTCCAGTTTCAGACACATCGCTGCAGAAGAGCTGACATTCATCAGATGCCTTTTGCTTATAAAGTTATATTGCTCAGATCTCGTAAGTCCGTTTTAGACGAAAACGTTTGCTTTTGAAGAGAAACTTCTATGATGAGGGTGAGTTCGTGAGTCGATGAGACGAAAAAGCGACCTGATGTAGATACCGTATTTTTGGGACGATAGATCTTTAGAAAAATATAGGTATTTAAGATAAATCGTAGGAAGATGGAAAGGTCAATAAACTTGAATTTGATTTTATTAAATTGGACGTTTCGTCATTTAATTATGACTTCATCAGCAACTATAAATAATTATAATGAAATAAATACATTTATACAAATATGTTATTAAAAGTTATAGTTTACTTTACCTTACTAAATCAAATTCAAGTTTATTTACCTTTCCAACTTCCTACGATTTATCTAACTAATATTATACTATGGAAACGAATAATGAAAAATAGGTATTTTAATGTTACTTTCGGATCATAATTTTTGGAGTTTACTCGTTAACAAACGATTTTGAGTTATAAGGCCCGGTACAGAAATTTTATGAGTAGTAAAATCAATTGGTGAGGCGTTACGCTCCACCGCTTCAAGTGTGGCGTTACGCTCGTCCGCTTCAAAAGAGACAAAACATATACATATATCTGTAGGATTTATCGTGCGAAAGAATTACACTTGTGCGATGATAGACTAATCTTGTATACCTATATGTATAGAGATATCTGTAGGATTTATTATTTATTGTTAATTCATCATCACTCTCGGTATTATCATTCGTCTTATAGTACAAAAAATAAGGTGGATTGATTTATTGGATAGTTATAGTAGATAGGGATTCACGGCTTGACTTGCTTTTCAAGCTACTTGACTTGAAATGAAGTCAAGCTCGAGCCATGAATTATGATCTGAAAATCAGGTCAAGTCAAGTAATTATTATTAGTCTAGTATTAAGTCAAATCACGTACTTACATCATAAAGTTACTTAAAAATCAACTAGTTCCTCATTCAATAATTTCATAAAAAATTTAATTCTAAAGAAATCTTCACTAAATATTTGATATTTCTTCGTTTTTCTAAATTTACATTGCCCAGTTTGTAGGACCTAATGAGTGTAACGAAGAAGAAGTATGTCAGTCAATTGTCTCTGTCTCTTTTCACCTCCAGACCTTGGTTCGCGCAGTCTATCTATCCAAGTCGTTGTTAGTAACGATAGAAATCAAGTCATGGATGCTTAAAAAGCTTGGTTATCAAGTTAAGTAGGCAGTGAAAACATCAAGCTGATTGGCTTGATGAGTTCCTAAAAGCAGTTAAGAAGTATCACTTCCACCGTACGAAAAAAATAAAAATATAAATAGTATAATAGGTCGTGTTTGTAGTCCACGGTTTTATCGACAGATTTTGGTTTTGCGATCAGCGTTTTTTTTGGCATCCACAAAATTGTGTATGTCTAAAATGAGCTTTAGAAATTGTTCTGTATATTTCCTGGTTGAATTAACGACCTCGCAGTATTATTATTCACTCATCAGTTCTGTTGAACATTAATTGAACAAATTTTATACAAACTGTGGACTTTGCACTAACACTTTGTCTTTAAAATTTTATGTAATTCTTTACTCACTACCTTCTTCGCATTGTTGCCAATTTTAAATCTTAACTTTCAAGTTAATTATAAGACTTAATCAAACTATTTTAGTTGTTGAAATTCAGCAATATTTAAATTTTGATGCAAAAAAGACAAAACAAGTGCGATTAGAACTTGCATCATGTTAATTAATAAAAATTAATAATTAAGTAATAATTCCACATAAAATTATAAATCAATAATTTACTTGTGCTGATAACTTCCGTCGTGCCAAATTTCAAGATTCTTTAACGGGAAATACCCGCTTTGATAAATTATAGAGTCAGCATCAAAATACGTGGTTTGAACAGTCGTATCTTTTTCCCACGTTTTTATTAACTCGCCTTTTAAGTATGCCTCTTGTATGTCTGTCCGGGTGGAAATTTGTAATTGATTTAACTTACTGACGAGATAGAGACTTGAAATTTTTTGCATAACTCAGAGTTAGATGACAATACAAGAAAATACTAAAAAAAGAAAATAATAAAAGAAATATTTTTTTTTAATATATGCCACATTTTTAAAACGAACTAAAGTAAAAAGTATAAAATAATTTCTTTACAGACAGATTTTTAACATGTAGGATTTGAAACGAGAAATGTGGGGCGCATGCGACATATAAGAATTGTAGAGAGTAGCTATTAATGAAATAAAACGAATAATGCGCCCCACATATTTCGATTCAAATCGTACAAGTTAAAAATCTGTCTGTAAAGAAATTATTTTATATTTTTTAGTTAGTTTTAAAAAAGTGGCAATCATTTTTTTATTTCTTTTATTATCATTGCATTGAGCTAGAAGTTTGACTTTTTTACAAAACTATGAGGTTTGTAAGATAGAACTTGGTATTAATTAATTAATTTAGCCAGTGCATAAGTATTTCTAACGATTACATATCTATACCATAAACAATGATGTCAAATTGTTTCACTATAAAGAAAACATAAACAGACTGAAAATTTTTCGTTTTACTCGGAAAATGTATCTATAAATTAACTCAGCAACCCTACATAAAAAGTCATTCTACAGTATACGCTTAGGTAACGCAAGGTCTGAGAGACAAAATGACAAGGAACTCAAAGAAGAAGAAAAAGAATAGTTTCCTTCGTTATCGATCATTGAAGTCTAATAAATGTATATTTGTTACCAGCAGCTGAAAAATCCGTCCGGCTTACGGAATTAGTTCCTTCATTTCATATCCGAACGGATTTTTCAGCTGCGGTAACAAAAATACATTTAGTAGACTTCAATGATCAATAACGAAGGAAACTATTCATATTTTTTTGTTATTTTTAAGAATAATATAAAACCAATCTAATAGCTACATTTCTATGCGCTGAGAGTAGGTCAAAATGAATAAATGATTGTAAATGAAGGGGTAAGAAGCAAAATGGTATAAGTACATTTTCCAAACCAAAACGGTTTAAGTTAAATAAAAGTTGAGATGTTTTTAAAAATGCCATTACCTAACTGATTTAAAATCAAATAATATAATGCCTCTAGCAACTGTCTCTAATATTTTTTCGGAACACGAATCCTTAATTGGCGCTAATAAATGAGCATCGACTCTGTACGATTTCAAAATGGCGAATATCAAACAGACCTACACAAAATGACCGAATGAACTCGCATTGTGTAAATATTTAAACGTTAGTTAAACAAACTAGTTGCATTTATTCCGTCATACAGTATCATCAGCCAATTCCGCAGACAAAACAAATGACGGCAGTTAAAAGTATTCGCCATTATGTAAATTTAAAGTCAATTTAATAGCTTATCTGTAGGCGAAAACGTTATAGAGACACGGATATCCACATCTATCTATCAGCAAGCAAAAAATAATAATCCATCACAAGTTTTGATTGCGGTTTAATACTGCTCATTTTATTTATTTATTAATCGAAGAGACTGTTTAAAGAGCGTCAACACCTTGTATATTTAAAAATAAGTACCTGGGTGACCGAGCTTTGCTCGGAAAGTTAAATAAAATACTGATATGCTGATATCGCCAAAACTTTGAGAACCGTAGGTTCTCTGTCGCTTCCTTTTGTAGACCTACGTCTCCACCTTTGTTACAGTCTTACCTCGCGGGGCTGCGCCCCGCTCGGTTGTAGACGATACTAGTCGAGCCTTCGGCTCTCCATATAAGAACCGTAGGTTCTCTGGGGAAGCTTCGCTTCCCTTTGTGGAGCCTACGTCTCCACCTTTGTTACAGTCTTACCTCACGGGGCTGCGCCCCGCTCGGTTGTAAACGACACTAGTCGAGTCTTCGGCTCTCCATATAAGGAGCAATAAGATAATATTGCTGAAACAGTTTGACTCCTTTGTGGAGAGGATTGTCGGCCCTTATGGCAATCCGGTACTTGTAAAACTGATTCGCCGTCATCTTGATCTATGATATTGCATCTTTCGCTTCAAATTTAGGTTAAAAATTTATTTATTAAAATTACTCACCTGGCTATACTTAATAATAATTGTTTTTAACTTTCTTTCAAATACGTATTTATTTTGTCTCACTTGGATAGTAATTAAAGATTAACTGTCATAATATTTTGAAAACAATTGTTTCATTGTATAAAATTCCAAAACCTACTTACAATATTTAAGTATTTTCATACGTCAAAAAATTGATTTTTATAATGATAAAATTTGTAAGAAAACGATTTTTTCGAGAGATGAGACCTAGCTAAAACGATTTTTTGCCCCCCAAAATCCCTTTTCAGTAAATTTCATCCAAATCGTTAGGGCCGTTTTCGAGAAAATATTTAGGGACATAGGTACATAGATACATAGGTACATAGATACAAGATTAGCTCGTTTAATAATATAGGGATTCACTTCCTCCAGATCTGTTACAATTTCACGTCAAATTAAACGGTGCTTGCGAAAATTTTTTATTAGAAATAGCTGCGCCAAGAAAATGAATGGCAACCAAATCAATTTTTCTTTATTGATATATTATATTATCAAAATTCATTAGAAAAGAAAGATTGAGCCAAATCGAGATCTTGTATACTTATATGGGTTATGTAAAATACAAATAGCAAATAAATTTACAGAAAATATTTTTTTCGTATTTATTGAAGTATATACCTACGACTTATAGGTCAGTAAAGTTAACTTTTGACAAGGAAAAAATTAATAACAGAAAACGAATGATGATGAAGGGAAGAAACTGCCGTTAGAGCATAGTTTCTCAAACTTTTTACATCCGCGAACCACCCAAAAATCCAAAAATGTTGTGCGGACAATCAACATTGCAATAAAATAATAAATATTTACATAATTGATTTTTTATTCAAAACAATTAATTTTGCAACACCATATGCTGATATAACAATACTTAAGTATATTAAAACTGATAGTAACAAAAAAATAAAGTTTAAAAATCCATAAAATACATGTAACATCCCAAAAATCTTCGCGGACCATCCAAAAATCTCCGCGGACCACCGGTTGAGAAACTATGTATTAGAGCATCTGCCAGTTGGTATGCCTAAACCGACTGGTACGAGCTCGAGTTCTTGGGAGCGCTAATCCCCAAAAAACATTGAAATTTTAATACTAATTCTTCCCCTGATGGGGTTTCACTTCAAAATAATGCACTATATATTTACTGCTTGCATCGTAGCCCATTCCAATTTTTAAATGGACACTATATATTATTTTATCGTTTATAAATATTTAGGTTTCTTTACTAAATTTCGACAATAAATTCCACGATTAAAATGTCCATTATTCATGTAAAAATACACATTTGTGTACATTATATAAATCTGTTAAAGAAACACAATTGGTTTATTAACATAATCTTGAAAAATCTTACGCTTTCACAGGATTATTAAAGATCTATTTTATTATAAAAAGTTGTGCATCTGGTCGAAATTAGTTTTTCCTAACCCATCATTATTATAAAATGTTTTAGTAATTATATTGTCGCCGATCTCAAAATGCTTTACAATTTGCATTTTATTTGCCGCCATTTTCCTTAATATTTGATTTAAAAAAAAAAAAACAAAAAAACTACTCAACCCATTTCCGTAAAATTTATGTGGGACTACCTTAAAGTTATGCCCTATTAAATGGAAAGAAATCATCAGAATCGGATCATAAATGCAGAAATTATGAGGTAACATCTAAAAAAAACATTTTTAAAGTCACTAAACCGATATTAAGAAAAAATATATGAGATCAATCTGTGAAAATGGAGTCCACAAATAACAAATCGGTTATCCTTTCCAGAAGTTATGACTGAACAAACATAAAAAACAATATACATGTCGAATTAATAATCTCCATTCTAAATTGTTTGAATAAAAAAAAAGGTATTACACTTTTAACAGTTGTACCGCCAATAATTTGTACTTTTTTCGAACACAACTCGCCCCATCTTTGTTGCGCAGCGAATGTCTCGTATTCTCTTCTGCGCGGAACCCGTACAAACTGATATATAAACGTCGCACACGCAAAGCTAAGAGTTTGCACAGGTTGCCTTGTTCCATCTGACCAAATATTTCTATCAACCAATAATGGCATTATCAAAAATGTCATTTACCTATATAATTAATTAGAACTACGTAAACCTCTTTAAAAATTCAATTTATTGCTAATAATATCAATATTATGTCTTTGATTTCTTTGACATTTGTTAAATATTAAATGATAAGGATCGAAAATGACGCAAAACTGAAATGTTTTAAACTTGCATTTAATGCTGACGTTTCGATACGTTTTGTATCATCTTCAGAGTTTTCAAATGCTGTCACATCTCTGAAGATGATACAAAACGTATCGAAACGTCAGCATTAAATGCAAGTTTAAAACATTTCAGTATTGCTTCATTTTCGATCCTTATGTCACGGAATTTTTTAACCATTTAACCATTTAAAATGTCTGACACCTCGAATATGTTCGACATATTCGAGGTGTCAGACATTTTAAATGGTTCATGTTATTTGTCAGAGAACATTATTTTATCGTTTTGGTTGAAGTTTTTAAGCTATCCAATTAAAAAAACAAACAGTATCTATAAATTTTTGCATGTCGTCAAGACGACATTTTTCGGAAAATTTAGAGGGAAAACGGCCCAAAACCAAGAAAAGTCATAGAGGAAATAGGTGTCAGACTAGGCCTAATGAAGCCATATACACAGTTTGGGGAGAGTATATGCCAATAAAATTTTTGCCGATGGGCACTCGCACTATTAGCTTCAATGGATCACAGTTACCCCATTAATTATTGAATAGAGTCAAATTCATTAAATATTAAAGTTTACCATTCGTTGCCACACAATGAATTGGCAAGTCTATCTCATGACGGCATGCCACCACTACGAAGAAGGCCATCTCTGTAAGCTACCAACCTTTTGGCGTACACTGCAATCACCAGGTGTTTGATAAGCGATAACAAACGCATATAAAGACGTTCAGTATTTGGGACGCAGCGGAATAAAAGTAAACACCAAATGAATGCCTCGTATGTTCAACTGCTGGGTTAAAAAAGGAAACAACTGGCATGTCTTTTTAACTGCAAACTGCATTCCAGATAGCTACGCCGTGACGTAGGCGTTATTGTTACGTCACTGTTGACTTAATTTATGAGTAAATAAATATAATAATACGACCTGTCAAACTGTTATACGAAGAATGATCACAATGAAGTGGGACGTTGTCGTGGCTCGAGGGTGGTCGATAACGATGGTCAAAGAGATCATTTCAGGCAGCTATCTAAATGTATTTAATACTAGCATCCCGGTCCGGATTCGCCCGAATTAGTAGATTGCCACCATTTTTTCGTCGACTTACGTTGCAAAATTTCTCTCTGTAACACCATCATGTGGAGAAACAGAGGCAAGATGGCAGCGGAGCGTATGAACTAGTGATGTGCCGGATATCCGTATCCGCGGATATCCGAGGCAGAAGAAAGATCCGTATCCGTATTCGCGGATATCCGAGGGAGAAGAAAGATCCGTATCCGTTAGTTTTTGGCGGATCTTTTACCTTATTAATTTTCAATTCATAGATGAAATTTTATATTTATAGGTGATTAGGTAATAATGAAAAACTGTTAAATTCCATTCAGATTATTTTTTATTTTTTTAATCGTATTTGACACCTTTATATTGCAAACATTTATCGTAGTGAGTACCATACCAATAGTGCATAACTCAAAGGTACTAAAAAACATTCTTTATAATGAGATATTACACATCGATCTTTGGAAAGAGACAATCTGTTATGAGAATTAACTCTTAATGAGGTCAATAACTTTTTCCCATAACAGATAGTCTCTTTCCAAAGGTCGGTGTGCAATATTTACCGCCGCGTACTCTAAGAAAGCTAAGATCCGTATCCGCGGAACTTGAAACCAAATATCCGTGTTCAGGTCCGTATCCGCGGATATACATTTTTAACGATCCGGCACATCACTAGTAGATTGTCACCATTTTTTCGTCGACTTACGTTGCAAAATTTCCCTCTGAACACCATCATGTGGAGAAACAGAGGCAAGATGGCAGCGGAGCGTATGAACTAGGAAGTAGTGTTCATGTTACAAACTTACGTTAATAAATATGTTGAATAAAATAATACTAATTGTTACATCTCTACGAAAAGCATATTACAGCCTATGTTCATCACGAAGGTCCATTCTAAATATTGGTTAAAAATGTTTTGCAAAATAGTCTAGATTCTAATTTTGACATCCTTCTTGAGACCTCGCACGCGAGCCCGCAGTGATGTCATTCAAGTCCCAGCAGTGATTCCAGCGGCCAAACCAGCCTCGTGTGCCTTTAAAAGTTCTAACAAAACGAATGCGTATTTAATTATCATTCCAACAATTTTAAAGCAATGTCTTAATTTAAAATATATTGTAACAGAGACCCTCCAGCGGACGACGACAAAGAATTTCGTGAGACATCAATCGGCTCGTCATTCTAACAATGACACACAGTTGTTGTGGGACAACAATCGGCTTGTTGTTCTAACAATGACACACTGATTGTTGTGGGTCAACAAACGGCTTGTTATTCCACAACAATTTGTGTATCATTGCTAGAATGACGAGCCGATTGTTGTCTCAAGAAATGATTCTTTGTCGTCGCCTGCTGGGGGGGTCCCTGTTACAATATCATTCAGAAATATAAAGGTCATCGGCCTTTAAATGCCCTGTCAATTATTAAGAGGAAAACAATAAATTAATTATATATGGTAACGAACGATTGAAGCAGAATTATAAAAAAGATGAACGAGTTGGGACGTTGCAAACATAATGACGAGAATAATAGTCTTTTTATGCAAACGGTGTCTCAGTGGGGATTTGTTCAGTGCAAGTTGACGTCAAGGAAAGGCTTAAAAACAACCCCCTATCATGAACATCATCACCTACGTTAAATACAATGTGATCTTTTTATGCGTGGTTCCTTAATAGCTTAAGCAACGAATAATTCTAGATGGAAAAGTCGAAAGCAGAACATTTGACTTAGGAACTTTGTTTGGACTAGTTAGGAGATAAACATACTAAAAGTCCTTACCCCTCCGAGGTACGCCCGAAGGGAGGGAGCACAAAGAAGGTCCCGTTTTTTGGTATTTTGCTTTCATCTCGAAAACGGTACGTCGTACGAAATTTTGTTGGAATACATAATGAAAGCTGATAAAATTCTCTACAACTTTAGCTTTCACACTTTTTATCTATCTCCAATCTTTGCCTAGCTATGAGCTCCGAAAAGTGGTCGATTTTCAAAAATGTGTTAAATTCTCTGTAGCACATTGTAACAATACGAATTTGTCAAAATCATTTCGTATCGTTCATCCACACTATTAAAAACACCCACACACTATTAAAAAATAACATAAGCTGGGAGTACCTCCACGCAGGGCCCTCTTTCCCACTGGGCACTCTGGCACGTGCCCAGGGCCCCGCGATCGATAGGGACCCCCTAGTTTAATGGTATACTAAGTACCTAAACTGTTTTAAACAAAAATCATCAGTGAACTATTTTTCATATACTTATTTTTTTTGTGTCCTTCATGTTAAAATTGGGAACGTGATCCTTTTAAATATATGCATTTTATATCACATTCCTCGACTTAGAATCTAGAACCTTGTTTATCTATTTTCTTTGTCTATTCTAACAAAATAGTGCTCTGTTAAGGTCATAGGGGCCCCATAATCCTAATGTGCCCAGGGCCTTCAATAGGTTAAAGCTTATGTTATTTTTTAATAGTGTGTGGGTGTTTTTAATAGTGTGGATGAGCGATACGAAATGATTTTGACAAATTCGTATTGTTACAATGTGCTACAGAGAATTTAACACATTTTTGAAAATCGACCATTTTTCGGAGCTCATAGCTAGGCAAAGATTGGAGATAGATAAAAAGTGTGAAAGCTAAAGTTGTAGAGAATTTTATCAGCTTTCATTATGTATTACAACAAACCTTCTTTGTGCTCCCCCCCTTCGGACGTACCTCAGAGGGGCAAGGACTTTTAGTATGTTTATCTCCTAACTAGTCCAAACAAAGTTCCTAAGTCAAATGTTCTGCTTTCGACTTTTCCATCTAGATGCCCCTTATGAGCACTCATTGACCAAACTATAAAGTTCCTAGATTTATCAAGTACCCATTTGCTAGAGAGAGATAATAATAAAATCAACCCAAGATGGCAGAAAATGAGTTTGTCTCACATGTTCCTAATAATACTTACTTTGAGTATCAAATAAATAAAAAAATTAAAAAATCGAATACTTTAAAATAACTAGGTAAAAGAATATAAATTATTAAAAAAAACGAGCGGTGTAGCGTAGTGGTGAAAGCACTAGACTCGCATTCGGGAGGTACCGGGTTCGAATCCCGGCGGGAGCAGATGTAACTAGGACTTTTTCCTGCTGCCTTTCGCCGAGAAACGGTAATTCCTGTACAGGTCATCTTGTTGGGGCTTTCCATGGTTTCCCTCAATAATTCCAGATAAAATATCGAGACGGTTTCTTATTCAAGGCCATGACCGATTAATTATCTGTCAAACTCCTATGCTTAATGTCCTAAAATTTCTTCATTCGCCCATTGCTATTAATTAGTTGAAGTTGAAAAAAACGTAGAAAATAACGGGAAGTATAGAACAGAATAGAATAGAATAGAATAGAATAGAATAGAAAGAATAGAAATATATCTTTTTTAAAAATTCCAATGGAATGTTATAGCGTCAGTAACATTAAAATAACACAAAGAAAATTAGATAAATAGATTTATATTAATATTTAAAATCGTTAACTGAGTATAAACAGCATGATTGCAATCTTTTCTTTAATTCAGACTTAAATTTAGAATATGGCAGTGCAGTTAAATGTGCCGGTAGTGTGTTGTAATAGATGGAAAATAGTAATGGTGCGAATGAGAAACAGACGCTAAACGCATTATTACTATTATTTAAAAAAAACAAGAAACCCGCCTGCATAAAAACGAAAATAAAGAAAACGAGTCGAAAAATCCAGCATGCAGCACGTGGAGACCCATTCAAAAACTTATGTAGGTTCCTATCTGCTGTATGTCGAGGTTTTCCAGCTTTTCTTCTTCTTTTTTTAGTTATTAGGTTCGGTTTTACCAGATTACTTTTCATATTAGAAGTTATTTTGTACTTTTGTATGTAATATATTTTTTTTTCAATACGGTCTGCAAAGTTTAATACGCGCCACGGATCTAAAAGGTTCGGAAGTTAGTCACAAACAGCGTCGCAAAGGCACATTTTAGAGCCTCTGAGACTCCCACCACCTCCCAGCTACCTGTACGGAACGTGCGCTCGTCGGTGATTGGCCGTGATCGCTCGTTGCCTTTGTCACTTGTCGCTTTCCTGCTTTAAAGTACAGTCGAGTACGCTATTGTCAAGTTGTTATTGTTATCAGAGTTTTGAAGAGTTGCGAGTTTGTAGTTTTTCAACAGACTGTACCAGCGCAAGCCTGCATTCGCATCTAACTTCCGAGCCTTTTAGATTCGTGGCGTGTATTATAAAACGTAAACATTTATAAAATGTACATTCAGTATACAGCGAGCGGCGTTATTACATAGCAAGTGTAAAATACTTTTTAAAAATCGATTTCAAGTAGATTACGCAGTCTTATGACTTTGTACTTGGTGCGTTCAGTATAAGAACGTTGAGGGTTGAGGAGAGGCCACTTGTCGGTGACGACGTATTGAGGCACCCTACATAACTCATCGTTAAGTTGTGACGGTGTTCGGTCTTAACTTACATCGTACCAAGTTGTAATAATGAACTTTGCTCCTATATCACTTTCACCTTTGAATATCACAATTTTAAAAGTCTATAGAAGAATATAAAGCTCGGTGTAAAATGCAATATTAGAAAAAAAAAACTTTTTAAGGACAATCTTTTATAAATAAAATTATCGACGAATTTTTCAGACAATATATTAACAAAAAAATATATAATTAATACATTAACGTTTCGATCCGGATTTGGACCTTCTTCAGAACTGATCTAAAAAATGTAAGAAATAATTAATATTTAGTTTCTAATTAGTGTTTTTATAAAATTCGTTTAAAGTTACTAATATCGAAATATTGAAAAAAAAATTGGTTGTCTGTAAAGTCGGTTTACGGACGATAGTTTTACGTGATAACGTATTCCGTAATACATAACCTAAACCTCCCAAAATTTGGTTTCAATCCGCTTATCCTTGGTGTCGGAATGATAAGAAATGTCAAAAGAGACATTTGCAACTGTCAAAGTATTATGTTCTAATAATAATTAGTTATTCCAATACTTAACTTAGAAGGCGTTGCATTTCACAAAATACTAATGTCAAAAAATTGAATTAAACATTAGAAATGCAGCCGTTTTCATGTTGCATTTATACATCTATTTTTCTATATAAATTTGTATAAAAAAACTGTTTAGGCAAATTCTGTTACACGAAATCTATGTAAAATGTTCTCCTCTTTCGTTTAAGACTGGTTTCAAACCGATCTGATTTAAATTGAGCGAGAAATTAGCAAAAAGCACGCACAGGGTCAGGCGGAACGTTACGCGTTACGAACGTTAGGATTTAGGAACGTTACACTTTTTCGTGCATGCAGCCGGTGTTTTATCAATTTATAAGATTGGTGATTCATCAATTTATAACACGTTATCACTTCAAAAAAATCGAAACGTTAATGTATTAATTACATATTTTTTTGATAATATATTGTCTAAAAAATTGGTCGATAATTTTATTTATTGAAGAGTTCTAATCATACGTTAATCAAAGATTTGGACAATCTTTTATCATACATGACCAATCATTGAAACTTGAAGTCAATTGTCACAATACCTACATAAAACTGAAAAAAATCTACAAAAGCTTTGATCATTTTTTTGCAGTTTTTACAGTAAATTTTATGTTTGGATCAATTTACAAAAAATATGTATAATTTTATTATTAACATTTATGGTATGTTATGGTTTTTTTCTAGGCCCGCGACCAGAATCTATCCAGTGAGGATTTTAGACACCTGACATCAATGAGCTTATCAAAAACAAAAGACCTCAGATGTCTAGATCATCAAGCTCAAGATAACTTACCCTTTTTATTATCTTTATATGAAAATTGATTTAAGCTAAATAAACAAAGGCTTTAATTTAGTATTGTTTTAGTTTTTAATTTAGCGTCTGGCCCGCTAACACACCCTAAATCTTATAAATGGCTCATTAGAAAAATTAGTCTGACGCCCCTGTTTTAGGTGATAACAGGTTACCCGCTTCACTTCTCATTAAGCTTTCCTTCACAAAAAAATAAATAAAAAGGAAGTAATTGCATCTCTTTTTTTGGAGGTCACTTTTAGGCGATCGTCTCGCTTAACTGCTCGTTGAAGTTTCCTCCAGTAAAAAAAGGGGCAGTTACTTCAAATGCTCGCACAGTCAAAAACATATGAGCCTCATTTCGCGATACCACTCACATACCCAGAAAGTATGCAATACGTGCAGAAGTAGGGCACAACGATCTAAAAATTATATTTCTCTGAACTCTGCAGTTCAAATTGCTCAGTTAAATTTATCATTTTACTTATAGTATACCCAGCCAACATCGTCAGATTACATACATTCAGGAACGGATATGTAATCCAAGAGCACTTTAGAATATTTTCTATGAATCAGC
Source organism: Xanthostigma xanthostigma (assembly GCA_963575645.1). Classification (NCBI taxonomy): domain Eukaryota; kingdom Metazoa; phylum Arthropoda; class Insecta; order Raphidioptera; family Raphidiidae; genus Xanthostigma; species Xanthostigma xanthostigma. The sequence continues at coordinate 46,725,640 of OY754466.1, read as the reverse complement.
AAATAAAAACATTTTTGTTATTGTCAGAAAAAATATTTATTAATGTGACAAGAAATTTACTTAAAAATCACATCTGCAATAATTCAAAAGTTATCTCGAATTTCATTTTAGAAAAAACATATTTTATTAAAACAGCAAAGAACAAATACAAATGCCTAGCATAAATTGATATTAATATTATTTTATAAATATTTATTACAAAATAAATAAACATTATCATAAATATTTAAAGATCAATAGTAAATTTCAGAAAATATTATTTTCACTGCTAATAAAATAATTTACATAGCACAGGTTATGATGTAATCATTTTATTATTTATATATAAATATAATATGTGACATTGATATCTACATAAAAAATATTGTTCTACCGGTTATTAATATTAAGTAATTCGATTGATTTCTGTAAGTTTCTTTGTTTTGTCATGGATAAGGAACTACAGAACCGATTTGAAATATTATTTCATTTTTTTCAAAGCCTACTTTTCTCTTAGTGATAATGCATTACGGTAAAACAAAAGAAGGGTGAGTAGTGACTAAAAATGTACCTAAAAATGTGGCTGGGACTTTTTCCTGCAGCCTCTCGCCGAGAAACGGTAATACCTGTACCGGCCATCCTGTTGAGGTTTTCCACGGTTTCCCTCAATAATTCCAGATATATACCGAGATGGTTCCTTATTCAAGGCCATGGCCGATTACCTGCCAAACTTCTATGTTCAAAATTTGCCTACTTTATTCTAATGTCCTAAGATTCTTTCATTCGCCCATTGCTATTAATTAAGTGGAAGTTTAAAAATGTAGAAAATACCGGGAAGTGTGATAGACGGAAAATAGTAACGGTGCGAATTGCGTCTGTTATGAGTGTTATGACATAAAGTCGAGAAACGGACGTTAAACGCATTATTATTATTATTACTAAAAATGTAAAGCAATACTCCTGTTTATCTTATTGCCAAACCCGGGGCTTTTAGTTGATTGGTAATGAAAATAACTAACTGGCCGTTAGGTTTATTTTTTTCAGAAATAATTCACTACGTATAGATAACATTTATAAAAAAATACTAATAATTACAAATTAATAATTTCGTATGTAGTTCACCTTGACGAGTGGATCACTTTTTAAAGTATCTATACAAATAAAAAATTTAAACATTTAAATTAAAAGAAAATTAAAATATTAATCGTCTGTTTTTTCATATATTTTGAGATGATTCATCAATAGAGTCAATGTCATATTGACATCATGATAATCATTTTTAATTTGTCTACGGCATTTTTTGTACGTCTGCTATATGTTATTAAAAATATCCAGAACAAATTATTTATTCTATAGTAATCTATTATATTATTTTTATGGCAGGAAAGAAAATACGTTATAAAAATAAATAGTACCCTATTATTCGATCATCCACTACAAGCGAAGTTGTACTACACCAGAGGCGTCAGAAAAAAATGTAAGATAAACAGACGACGTTACTATTAGGGTCCGATCGAAGCTTTGGCTTCTAATGATGGGTCGTCGATGACTTTAGCATCAACAAAACATTTCTAGTGTAGAAACGTATTTTTGATACCTAATTTCGCGAATTTTTGAAGTAAAACTTCTTTAGGCACGCTTGACTTGGGAAGTAAGCTAGTAAATGCCTGACGAAATCGTTTACGGAAGTGCATCATCGTTCGAGACGAACGGTAGTTGAGAAGGAGATATAAGTTAGTGAAGATAGTAAGAGAGAGAGAGAGTTACGTTTCGTATATTGGAAGTTGAGAGGGAGATATAAGTTAATGAGTGCGACAAAGACGGAGCATTAATCGAAATTCCTTTTTTTTTACAACTATTTGACGTTTAAAATGAAAACAATTGTTTTTGTATCAAAAATACATTTCATTGAATTTTGCTGCATTTGTAACGGGAAATAATGTAGGTTAGTTAATAAATCCTTTTAAATGTATTATAAAGTATGCTAACAAATATAGATACATATTTTGCCTATTAATTAATCAAAAATTATATTTTAAACATTTCGTCTTTGTAGATATTATGTGCTACAGAGTGAGGTTATATTGTGTCGTTAAATCAGGATGTCTAATATGGTGATAGATTATCGAATATTATTGTATCATTATTATATATATATATATATATATATTATTATATATTATATATAGGTATGGCAGGAAGAAGTTTTACTTCAGTCGTGTGGTCTAAAGCACACTCACTTTTTTTTCTGGAAAAAGTAAGGTAAATACAATTAAGAGATATTTCGAAGCGTTTAATTGTGAAAAAGTGTCCCACCAAAAAAACCGCATCAAAAATGGTGCAGTTACTCATTTAAGATTTTTATTAAGATAATAAATGTCATTTTAAAAACTTCCAAATCCGTAGAAGTAGACACATTAAATTTGGCAAATACGAAACGAAGATAAATCTACAGTCATCTTTTCTTATGCATTCATCCGCTTTTTTTTGCCAAGTGAATTTCATATTTCCATAACAAAAGAGATGCATATTAAAGAGTAATAAGCAGACCAAATATGGTTAGACATGTTTAAAACCTGACAACATATATATGCACCATTGACTTACTAGAGAGACTAAGAGAGGTCGCGATACATTGGTATTTCTACCTGACGTTTCGTCTACAACTGCGGCAGACATTATCAAAGACGATGTGGCACCAGGTAACCTATCTGCTATTATTATACAATTCGACGCGTTTTTTTTGTATATATGCCGCGATATCTCCCCCAGTTGTGAACCAATTTGAAAAATGTCGACTCCATTTTGTTCAGAATGTTCTCGAATTGGCCCCATATAACTTTTCTTAAAATCGGTTCAATCGTTTTCAAAAAAGAACATTTTTTAATCCAAATGTTTTCTCAAATCTCCAATATTTAAGAATCGATTTTGATGATGCTTTCCCTATTTACTAGGATACATTTATAAGGTGGTCCCACATAAATTTTACTAAAATTGATTCAAAAGCTACTTTTTTAACAGATTTCATTTTATTTAGCACATAATACAATACGTACCTACGGCTACGGCTGAAGCAAAGGTGAAAAAAAGTTTAGTTCGGCATAAAAAAACTGGCCTCTAGCGACTATTTTATCATCTCGCTCACACAATGAATATTTTTAGTAAGTACGCACAGTCTGTTGTTTAAGTCAATGATACGCCTAGTAATATATGTAGAATTATAATAGCACTATTCAATTTTAAAAGTGTTTATAAACACAGGGAGATAAGTATGGCAGTTTTTATGTTCTATTGATTATTCAACAAGTACCTACTACATGCATGTAAAGCAAACAAAACATTTTTTTTCATAAAAAAACTACCACCTGTATGTAAAAAATTAAAATAATAGCTTCGTTCTAACCTTTCTGAGAACGGTAACAAAACCGTCATCAGACGTCTATAAAGTTAGCATATCCACATCAAAAGCCCACGAAGTTAATAGTACCATAATTTGTTGCTAATTTGTTACCCCAAAACTGATTTTGTTGCTCTGACCGTTTTCGAGAAACAATGGATACGGTAGCGTTATATAAAGATGGCATAGCCAGTGGTTGTATCTCTATAAGTAGCTTAGATATACTCATTATGAAAGTACCATAATTTGTTGCTTTTGAATGGTGTAATCACTTTCAGGCTAAATGATAAGAGATCGGTAAGGTAGGATATAAACTTTTCGAGAAACAATGGATACAATGGATGCGGTACCGTTATAATATAAAGATGGCATAGCCAGTGGTTGTATCTCTATAAGTAGCTTAGATATACTCATTATGAAAGTACCATAATTTGTTGCTTTTGAATGGTGTAATCACTTTCAGGCTAAATGATAAGAAATCGGTAGGATATAAACCGATCGAAAAAAAATGTTAAAAACAAGAAAATTCATAAGGTTAAAGAAAAGCTTATGACACGAAACAAACACTTTATTGCTACGTTCCGAGATTAAAAATAAAGAATTATAAATAAAAAAAAAACAAATAACTATATATACTTGTATTAGCCAGTACGGCTCGAAGCGTCAAATCAACAGCAACAAATTCAGTCTTTGCGCATGATTTTGTTGCTAATTTGTTGCTCTGAGATTATATAAAAATTTATTTTGTTGCTGTGCACAGGAAACAAATTAACGATGTGTTAGGATTGATAACGTTCTTACATTAGCCAGTACGGCTCAAAGCGGCAAATCAACAGCAACAAATTCATTCTTTGTCCATGATTTGTTTCCTGTGCACAGCAACAATATAAAATGTTATATAATCTCAGAGCAACAAATTAGCAACAAAATCATGCGCAAAGACTGAATTTGTTGCTGTTGATTTGTCGCTTTGAGCCGTACTGGCTAATGTAAGAACGTTATCAATCCTAACAAATCGTTAATTTGTTTCCTGTGCACAGCAACAAAATAAATTTTTATATAATCTCAGAGCAACAAATTAGCAACAAAATAATGCGCAAAGAATAAATTTGTTGCTGTTGTTCCGCCGTTTTGAGCCGTAATGGCTGATGTAAGTTAGTTGCCAATCGTAACACGTCGTTAATGTTTTTCCTATGCACAGCAACAAAATAAATTTTTATATAATCTCAGAGCAACAAATTAGCAACAAAATCATGCGCAAAGAATAAATTTGTTGCTGTTGTTTTGCCGCTTTGAGCCGTACTGGCTAATGTAAGCACGTTATCAATCCTAACACATCGTTAATTTGTTTCCTGTGAACAGCGACAAAATAAATTTTTATATAATCTCAGAGCAACAAATTAGCAACAAAATCATACGCAAAGAATAAATTTGGTGCTGTTGTTTTGCCACTTGAGCCGTACTGGCTAATGTAAGCACGTTATCAATCCTAACACATCGTTAATTTGTTTCCTGTGCACAGCCACAAAATAAATTTTTATATAATCTCAGAGCAACAAATTAGCAACAAAATCATGCGCAAAGACTGAATTTGTTGCTGTTGATTTGTCGCTTCGAGCCGTACTGGCTAATACAAGTATATATAGTTATTTGTGTTTTTTTTTTTAATTATAATTCTTTATTTTTAATCTCGGATAGTAGCAATAAAGTGTTTGTTTCGTGTCATAAGCTTTTCTTTAACCTTATGAATTTTCTTGTTTTTAACATTTTTTTTCGATCGGTTTATATCCTACCGATTTCTTATCATTTAGCCTGAAAGTGATTACACCATTCAAAAGCAACAAATTATGGTACTTTCATAATGAGTATATCTAAGCTACTTATAGAGATACAACCACTGGCTATGCCATCTTTATATTATAACGGTACCGCATCCATTGTATCCATTGTTTCTCGAAAAGTTTATATCCTACCTTACCGATCTCTTATCATTTAGCCTGAAAGTGATTACACCATTCAAAAGCAACAAATTATGGTACTTTCATAATGAGTATATCTAAGCTACTTATAGAGATACAACCACTGGCTATGCCATCTTTATATTATAACGGTACCGCATCCATTGTATCCATTGTTTCTCGAAAAGTTTATATCCTACCTTACCGATCTCTTATCATTTAGCCTGAAAGTGATTACACCATTCAAAAGCAACAAATTAGCAACAAATTATGGTACTTTCATAATGAGTATATCTAAGCTACTTATAGAGATACAACCACTGGCTATGCCATCTTTATATAACGCTACCGTATCCATTGTTTCTCGAAAACGGTCAGAGCAACAAAATCAGTTTTGGGGTAACAAATTAGCAACAAAATAGCAACAAATTATGGTACTATTAACTTCGTGGGCTTTTGATGTGGATATGCTAACTTTATAGACGTCGTCATAAGTCCTGAGCAGTAGCTAAAGCGAAACTGTTGTGTATCGGTTTTGGAACACTTTTTAGCTACTGCGCATGACTGTGACGGTTCTGTTATCGTTCGCAAAGAGGTTGGAACAGAGCTAATAAGTCATCATGATGTGATTACTAATTCGAAACTATATAAATCATTTTTAATAAGAACTGGTCTTTTAGTTCCTTAGTCCTAGAGATTTGAATCCATTCAGTTGGCTAACTATGGATTCTATAAGCAAAGATACATCGTTCTAATATCATAATTGTTTAAATTCACACATTCGCAGCCTGCTGCGTGTGGTTCGGTGTTATACTACGCACGATTATTAGGTAATTGTTTAAGAATTCCTACGCATTTTTACCGCGATTAACGCACTGCCTTTCTACCAATGTATAATTTTGATGTTGATAGCACGCCTTAAAATTTAACAAGCAAAAATAATTAGTTTTAATCGTTTTTACCCACGGCGGAACGGAGAAGACACGCGTTTAGGGTAACAGATATTTTGTCTATTACCTCATGTCTTTAAAATATAAGAACCAATCTCGACGCGGTATTTTGATCGCTGTACCTCCATGAGGGGCAGATCTACTTAGGAACTAATAGGATTTAAATTCTGGGGTACTGAGTATCAAGGGCCCACAAAAATTGAATTATCATTTTTAAATGAGCAAATCGGCCAATCTAGGCAATTTCTTTAACTGCCATAATAGTATTAGTTTTTGTACAATTATTTTTACACTATTGTCTGATTGATTTTTGTAACTCGTATGATACATTATTGTAATAATAATAATAATAATAATAATAATAATGCATTTATTTAAATAAAACCTCTGGGAGGTGATTAAAACGTCATACAGGGTTACATTAAAAAATAGTTATAAAAATAGTTCGTCTGTATTATAAAACACCTTTTCAAGTTTTTTTGACGTGATAACGTCTTATAAATTGATGAAACACCAGTTGCACGCACGAAAAAGTGTAACGCCGTAACGTTCCGCCTGGCCCTGTGCGTGCAAGCGAGAGCGCAGTATAAGCGATAGAGAAGCACGGTCGGCCCAAGTTTGACAGCTACTAAAATTTAAGTTATGTATTATTAAATATGATATTCGAGCGGAATACGTTATCACGTAAAACTATCGTCCGTAAACCGACTTTACAGACAACCAATTTTTTTTTTTTTTATTTAATTAATGGCAGTTCGCGGATGTAAGTGGGTATATGGTTATATACGTTGATAGCCATATTGTGGGCTTTTTTATCAATATAGGTTCTATTCGAGAAAGGTTTATACTTATTTTGGAACTGTCTGGTTTGGTGAAAGACCATTCCTAGGATTTGGCAAAAAATATCTATCTATCATACATCTCTTGGTTATAAATATACTATTCATTGATTGTACTAATTAAATGATAAAATTCATTCATTTTACTGTTTTTTCATCCGCTACGAGTCAGTGAGCGTTAAAAACTTTTCAGAGCATCTGTTGAAATGGCATTTTCAATTAAAATTGATACGCATAACGGAGAATGCACTTAATAGTCGTCATGATTCATAATATTAATAATTCATTAAATGGACACAAGGCAAAATGGCTTACGATAGATTTTTAGTCCAACAATGATCTTTATTTTCCAAATATCCTATTATATTAAATAAAGAAATATAGCGTGAGATTTATTAGGTTGAGTGGAATTTGTTACCCGTATATCGTATACACACAGTACGCACTACGCACGCGTGTAAAGTGCGCATGACGCTTTGACAGAGAAAGTAGAAACGATTCTCCCACTCTTCCTCTCAAATAACGGTTGAAGTCTGAAAAGGTGAAAAACTTCTGATTTCTTAGTGTGCCTAAAAAAGTTTCACTTTAAATAGGATACTACCCGTCACTAGAGCCAGCTCTGTGCCGAGTAGAAGAAAAGAATACCGATTTTACGAGCATGAAACGTATTGAAAAACTTTCAATAAAATCACAAAAAGTGGTGAGGATATACCTACTTTAACACAATAAATAAAATTTTCGACCAATTTTTCAGACAATATATTAACAAAAATTATAAGTATAATTCAATTAATTGACGTTTCGGTCCAGATTTGGGTCTTCTTCAGAAATGAGCTAAAGCATATAAAAAATTATTAGTAATTAGATTCTAACAGAATTCAAATTTTTGTTAATATATTGACTGAAAAATTGATCGATAATTTTATTTATTGGAGAGTAATCAGACGTTATTCAAAGTTTTGTACATGTACTCTGACACACTATATAGGCAAAAAAAATCAACGAGAATTTATTTCTTTAAAATTAATAAACTTACCGATTTTGTAAACTCGGATAAAATTAAATCATGGACTCACCTGAAAAAGAAACAAAAACAAATTACTATAACTATTTAGGATAATCGATATACAATATACATAAATGAAATCGTATCTTTGTCAGTTGACGGCAAAAGTGCACGGTAACAATACGTAGATGATGGACTAGCGCGGTGGAGGACGAAGAGATTGCGACCTCCCTGGTTGCAATTATTACGCCAATACCGAGTTGCAGAAAGCATTGTCAGAAAATCTGATAGATTGCAATCACACATATTTCTCCGTATAAGAAAAACATTGTGGAATTTTGAAATGATTCTGCTCGAAAAATAATTGATCTATTGAAACAATATCATCATATATTATATTAATACGCTAAGGTTAAAGATGTTTGCCTCCCTTTTTAGAAAAAACCACACAATTTCTCCACATACATTATATATAATTTTACAGATAATTGCTTGCTCTACTGATATCGACAACTAAAAAATTTATTATTGCTATTGTTTTTGTAAATTAATTAAACTCTGAACAACGTCTGCCATCTGACGGCGTAACGTTAACACTTCGATCTGTCACCTGACGTTCATATTGTAAATACTGCATACTGCCATCTGACGGGCAACGCTGAACAACGCTTTTGCTACTTGCGCCTCTATATGACAATTTTTGTAAAATATTTCTTTTACAACAAAAAGAAGAACGTTATAAGCAGTGTGCAAAATTAGAAACGAATTGAATACCTGCAATCATATTTAAAAAATAATTTTGTAAAGTGATAATTATTATACTTATTTAGTGCGAATAATTCGCACAGGTCACGCTATTTTTCTTAAAATTGTATTCATTTAACATAGTTTTTTGAACAATTGTCACTTCGACAGGACATATTTTTTCTACGCATATTGATCGAAAAATAGCATGAAAATCGATCTCTTTTTCTATGTAGATCAATCATTTGTTTTTGTGTGAGTATAAACAAACTAATAGCAGTTTAAAGTCATTGTCAAATCAAATATTTTGACAATGCTTCCTGCAGCCCAGCACAATAGCAGCTTATAGGGACTATTGCGGTGCAGTTAGGTTATCCAGAGACTCCCCATTGTTCCATTGCTGACCATAGACTGCACTTGCCAGGGCTGGGTAAAAATTTTATCAATAAAAATGGTATGTGTGGCGCTATCCACGACCATAGTGAAACTTCATATGTTTGGCTAGTCATCGCAATGGGGTCACTCAAAACAATTTTATTTTGATAGCAGAAACTGCAATGCTGTTTTTATGTTTCGTTTCCATTGCTTATTGTTTTCACTAAAAGAAATTTTCGTTTCGTTTATTATTATAAAATTACTGTTCTAGTTATTTCGTCGTATCACGGCCACATATTATATGGAGGATAGAGCTATCTTATATGGGAGATAAGTTGAAAAAGTATCCATCTAAATGCTGTAAATAACAGTTCAAAAATCGTCCGGAATGGCGCTAGCGCTGCATCCGAGTATAAAATGAATTTAGCAGTTGTTTACCCTCCATAGCAGTTGTAAACGATTTGAAGTGCGCTGAGTTGAAAAAATTAGTATTTTTAATGATTAGAGTCGTTAATAACACTGCAGTATATAAAATCTAAACGGTTTACGTAGTCCAAAATAAATTAATAAATATAACTTAAAAACCTGCTGTGAGATAGTATCGACAGTGATTTCATTTTTGTTAGCTTTTACTAATATTTTTTAGTCATTTTATAGTTTATTCATATCCGTATAATCGTTTATTTACTACTAAATGCATAATAGCACGTTTAAAAATGACATTTAAATCAAAAATTACTTTTATTTTTTCAGTTTTTTGTTTTACTTTTGAAAAGTGCGCCATAAAAAAGCGAAAATTCTTCTTTCCTCGTTTACGTTTCTATCCTACTCTAATAATTTTTGCCCTCCATACGCTTGCTTTAAAATTTACTCTTTTGCGACAGTGGCGGTCCCCTAATTTAACGCTTTTTCGTACACAGAAATGGTTCTCCTGAACCTCTACCCTCCATAGCCACACAGAACAAATCCCAACCCTATATTCGAGACAACACCCGACGGTCAACGGCGCGCCGTACGGGCTTCAAGGTAACCGGTTCATTGTATTTTCGCAATCGCAAACGCACTGGCGACATTCTTGCAAACGCCCCAACACTCTCGCTTTTTATTTACAGCTTCAAATAGCCCTAGAATTAAGACGGGTACCGCTAAAAAAAAAATCAAAATCTGTGCATAAAGCTTCAATCCAATCGAACAGACGTTTCCATCTTCGCAGCCAGCGCGCCAGCCAGCGCGAGTCCCAGCAGTGATTCGAGCGACAAAACAAGCCTCGTGTGCAGCGGCCTTAATACTATACTGCCCTTCGATTGGAGTTATTACCTAGCGCGCCTATAGAAGTCTCATTTTAACAAAAATAAATCAGATAATCTAATAATTTAATAATAATAAATTTTTTATTGTACATAATAAACGTACAAAAGGCATGGTTCAACTTTAAGTTGATCTTCCACCTAGCCCAGTTACATGACAAAATTTTTTACAAAAAAAAAAAATAATCTTTAATACATTATTTATTGTATAGACGAGTAATCACAGCTATAAATACCACGTCATAGAGTTTAATTCTGTGACAACACCAAGCAGACCTATTTTATCTGACTATGATGCACTTAAAATTTAAATACAAGTCAGTGGAATCGATAAAGTTAAAAGCCATTTCATATATGCATAAAACATTTCTATACGGATTATAATCTGTCAAGATATTATTTGCAAACTGAAAATATAAATCAACAAGTATTATATTACAAAACTTGTCACACAGATTATGACCACTAAAGCAAACTACAGACCTCATACTCTAATTTCTTCGCTGATTTCACGGTGCAAAAGTATAATACGCGCCACGGATCTAAAAAGTTCTGAAGCTAGTCGCAAAGACACATTTTAGAGTCGTTGAGACTCCCGCCACCTGCACGGAACGTGCGCTCGTGGGTGATTGGCCGTGATCGCTCGTTGCATTTGTAACTTGTAGCTTTCCTGATTTAAAGTACAGTCGAGTACGCTATTGCCAAGTTGTTATTGTTATTTTAGTTTTGTTGAGTTGCGAGTTTGTAGTTTTTAAACAGAATGTACAAGCGCAAGCCCGCATTCGCATCTAACTTTCGAGCCTTTTAGATTCGATATATATGGAAGCAAAAATGTTCAAAGCGTATGCGTGAAGGTGTTCCGGTGAGGGGGGGATTTAGGAGGTGATCTCCGAAACTACTCATCCGATTTCAAAAATATTTTCACCAATATTTAAATAGACCTTAAGGATGGACATAGCCTATATAAAAGCGCTTTTCGTGGAACCAATTTTGCAACGCGAGTCGCCCAAAAAACGGTGGCAATCTACAAATTCGGGCCGCTAGTATTTCATATACCAGCGCAATAACTGTTGATTGTCTATAAATCTGCAACTATCGGAGAATCTCGTTAGAGATTCTCTTCTGTGCTAAATGCCGACGAATTTCTAACAGATTCTTATACATTGATTTTGCCTCTCTCCAATATAACGCCGTGTATATAAGGCCAGTTTCCAAGTTTTATAGTTCTGTGACCACGTGATTTTCGTCTTACCGATTTTTCGTATTATATCTATACGCAACAAATTATGCATTTGTTGACGAATATCACGTCGTCTACAGCCGGCTTTAGAACTAATTCTGGCGATTATTTATGCAAGCAACCTATATATAAAAAACAATTATTGCTTCATCGCTGCAAACCTGAATAACTGATAAGCTTTTTGGACAGCTGTGATCTAAACCGCAACCATATCGCGGTAAATGTAAAAAATAAGTTGTTTTTTTATTAAACGAGTTATTTCTGCAATCAAGTCTCCGGTATCATCAAAAGAAGGAAAAAAACAGCGATATGAGACCACGAACCAGATCTATACTAATCTTAGTTTTGTTCGCAGCACTTGCCTCATGTAAATTAGTCTCAGCGTGTCTATTTAACTGATTAAATTGCCGCAGGTTATTTAAAAAAAAGCATAAACAGCAAAAAAATTAATCTGTTTGTAATGTTTGATTAAAACACGCCCCTTTCTGTAAAACGATACCAATATAAAAATGATTACTTGATTTAAATAAGTTGAAGAGCCTACTACAAACGAATCGGTGCATCAAAGTACAAGTTTATACAATGTGTAACATTTTAGTCGGCCCATAGGGAATTGTTTTCGTGTGTGATTAATATTGTAACAAAACTGTTCTAGTTCGCGGTAGAAATTATTTATTTATAATAATAAACGTTTAACAAAACAGTTAAACACACAAAAGAAAGCGTACTTCTTTAACTTAACAAAAATAATAACGTTAACAGAAACAAACAACGACGGTTCTAAATTATAAAATAAAAGACTAAGTAACAGAAGAATATAAAGTCACTAATTATGTACACAAAATATTTACAATACAGGAACACACCAAATTTTATCTAGTACACTTATTCGCACTTGTCTATTAACTATATTCAGATGATTATTTACATGCACATAAGCTATTTATGTAAAACCAGATTTATGTAATTGCACTCAATGGTTTACACAGCTCATTTATCTTCTATCTTAGCAGCTACCTCGGTCTTGCTGTACCGACTGAACAATTTATTGCACGGATAAAGCATATAGCATAAAAAACCTTTTCCTGATTAAAAATTCACGACTACTTTACAATTTTAAGCTCACAGTTCCCCGGTATTATTCTGAGAACTGGTAAAATTATCAAACGAAATTTCAATTGACTACGTAATGAAAGACTAAAAATTTGAATTGATATAAGACCCAATTTTAAGCTTAAAAATGAATGGCTTATTCAAAAAAATAAATTATATTGCCGTTGAACAATATCCTGTATTTAAAAAAAATTTTTTTTAGTGTTTAGTCCACATGGCTATAAAACCGTGTTCTTTTAGTTTTTTAACTATATGACTAAAAACCACGCAGCGCAACGTACATAACTGTACGGCTTGTTAGCCTAGTTACTGTAAATTTTCAAGTCAAGTAATTAATTTATATAAATTATTAATATATTTATATAAATTATTGTATTGTCATGGGTTCTTAATACGTGTGCTAAATTTCAAATTGCTCAGACGACTGGAAGAGGGTGAAAATTAATTTGAAAGATTTTTTTACATAGACACACATTCAAGCAGGTGAAGCTAATATAAACGTGTAAATTATAAGACAATAAGTTTACTAGGATAATAATTGTATTTTTTTATACTGAGAAAACAATCTTTGAAGCAAATAAATGTTTGTTTGAAGCAAAAAAAAATATATAATGTTTTGTCCAATTAGATTATACGATCCAATAGAGAAACAAATATTTGTTTGCCTTTAAAAATTTTCTTTCTTAAAGGACCCCACACAAACCTTATGGGATTTAGTTCTCGGTTAAATTGATTGAAAATTGTTTTATTTTAGAAAAAGTGTCCATGGGCGCATGGCCTAAAGTCCAATAGATTTTTAACTACAGATATATTATGTTTAGCGAGATTTTAGATATAGATATATCCATTGAATTCACAATTTTAAAAAATTCTACGCTCCAGAAATATATGTTTTCGAGTGCGCTGAATCCGAATATGACATTATTTTATATAGGGTGACACCTTCCAACATTACCTGGTTTTCGACTATCTATTTCTAAAAAAATCACAAAAGTTGAACATGGACATGTTTGTGAATTCAATGGATATATATCTAACATATCTGTAGCTAAAAATCTATTGGTTTTTAGGCTATGCGCCCATGGACACTTTTTATTAGTGACCTTACTATAAAATGAAACCATTTTCGATCAATTTAACCGAGAACCAAATCCCATAAGGTTTGTGCGGGATCCTTTCAGAGTATGGATCAAAACTTCTTACACTCTGTATGTTGCATATTATTAAGATGCATCGCATATAGACTGTACTCCGTAGGAGGATCAATGCAATCGACGACCATGCAACTATATAGTAATTATAAAAAGGCTTAGAAACCGATAAGTGAACGAGTTACTGAATATTCATGGTGATGTATTAAATCACGTACCTATACTTGAGATATCCTACTGTTATGGGAAAATGAACAGTGTGGTGCCAAATTACTGAACTCGCTGTTATGTCAGTCATAAAATTACTTTTTAAAAAAATTTAACCTCCTTTCAAAAAGGTCACTAAAAGCCGCTGCACACGAGGCTAGAAACGCTGCTAGATTCCTTGCTAGATTTGGCTACTAGTTTTCTAGCGCTATAGTTGTCTTGATTGCTGTTAAGTGCTCGCTTCACACGAGACTATTTTTCAAGCTTGTTTTGTGGATAGTTCTGGTGCGCGCGCAGTAACAGTTCGAATATAAACACAGAGCAAAATGTGTCTGTTGTCTGACGCCATGTTGGTTTGTGGTCGTTTGTTCAAGTGCCTATGTGACAAGATACTGCTTCCTGATTGGTTCTTGCTCACACCTAGCTGCAGATCTAACAGGGAAAATAGGCCTCTGTTCTAATTTTAAAACCTATCTTGGAAACTAGCAGGCCAGTCCGCAGTGACGTTATTTCCAGCTTCGTACCCAGCCTACCGCTAGCTTCATGTTGCAGCGGCCTTTACAAGAGTAAAATAATAAAGTTTTGAAATCGGCGCCAATTTAATATCTATGTAATATGTAGTTTTGTTAAATTGGCGGCGATAAAAAAAATGGAATTTATTTGTAATTAAAATATACCCGTTTATGGTATTAATAGAACAGAATAAAGATAAAACAGCATTCTTGTATACTACTAATAATAAAAGAACCTTTTGATCGCCTAGTACAAGTTCAATAGCAATAAACAGAATTCTGTACGTGTTTTGTATAAATAATTACAAAAGTTATATACAAGTTATTTAAATCAGTGTTTTTATGCAGTAGAAAAAACTACAAATTAATGGAATAAACAATGTCGGCGCGAGGCGCCTCAAAATGATAGCGGCGCATAAACTGTCAAAAGTATTGGCCATTATGATGGCAGAAGTACGTAAGTTTGGTAAGCGTGATGCGCTTCCGGTGTGTAACGATGAAGATGACGGTGAATGTGTTGAAAAACACTGTGAGACTGTCTGCACCGTAGTGTTTAAGTCTTTCTCCCGATTTTTGCAAGCAATATAGAGGGTATTAAATATATGGTTTTAGAACACGTTATACCAGTCAGACAATTTTTGAATGAAATGTTTCCAAACAGATGGAGTTGTCTTTTTGTTTTATTTTTGTACAAAAAAATTTAAATAATGATTTATAAGAGCTTTTTATTATTAAAAAAGCCAA
This sequence comes from Xanthostigma xanthostigma, assembly GCA_963575645.1. Lineage (NCBI taxonomy): Eukaryota > Metazoa > Arthropoda > Insecta > Raphidioptera > Raphidiidae > Xanthostigma > Xanthostigma xanthostigma. The sequence goes on along the minus strand of OY754466.1, from coordinate 46,710,118 downwards.
GTAAAATAAAAATAAATCAAAATAAAATAGAAATTAAACAATTAATGCAGTCATGACTAACTCTGATCCAAGTATTTTTTCCCAATGCTAATTTCCCTATGTGCACCTTACGCGTTTACATACTGTAGAATACAATATTTGAATAAACAAAATACGGACGCAGTTATACTACTTAATATGGTAGTGGGCTGATGGAAGCTATGATGAAAAAGTTGAAGATCGTGAAGATGGTATATGCTGATGGCGACGACTATGGCAAGTTATATTTTTTCATACTTGCTCAGTGCAAACAAAAGAACACGTTATACCTTTCTTCAATCGCAATATATAAAATATCAATTCATTCATACCTACAAATTACGAGCAAGATTACAGTATTTGGATTAGGGATTAGTTGATGGCTAATGCACACATCAACCAGAAAATTATACCTTTCGGAAGATCCATGGTAATTTATGTCTTGGCGAATGCGCCTCAAGAGATTATTTTTTAATTATTAGCATAAATAAATTAATTTTTCTTTTCCGTAAGCGACATAGTTATATATTATAAAGGTTGAATTTATTTATAAAAAATATTTAAAAACAAACCTTTAATAAAATTAAAATAGATTCGTATAATTAATAAAAAAACACAAAATTATTACTTCCTGTAAATAAATCAAACTTAAAAACCTATAGTAATAAAATAATTACCTAGATTTTTTATACAATATGTACCTAACAGGAAAAAACCTTTTAAATTGTAACATTTGAGTCATACCCTAGTTTTAGTTGATCCCCCAAAAAAGTTGTACGCAACCTCGGAAGAAGCGAAATTTCTTCGAAGGTTACATAGTAAAATCAAGGCCGTATAATTGACACAGTACACTACAGAAGTGAATTTTTCCCCACAAAATCTCTATACGTCTGGCAATAATAAATGCCGTAAAATGTTGTTTACACTACACACTGCAGAAGTGAAACACACAAAAATGTTATAAATTGACAAGTACAGAAAGATATAAATATCTATTTCATCGTTATCGTATTCAACGCAAACATTGAACAGCATGAGTAGTTACGTTTAATAAAAACAGAACAATTAATACAATTTTCGTTTTTAAAGCGATTGCACGGTTGCTTCCGGAAAATAAGACGCCATTTTGCTTAAAATTTAATTTTAATTGTCAACTGTTCAGCATGTGCATATTAAAATATCATATATATTAATGCGCTTAGGTTTAAGATGTTTGCCTCCCTTTTTAGAAAAAACCACACAATTTCTCCACATAAATTATATATCATTTTACAGATAATTGCTTGCTCTACTGACATCGACACCTAAAAAATTTATTATTGCTTTTGTTTTTGTAAATTATTTAAAATACAGCAACGCTGAACAACGTCTGTCATCTGACGGCTTTAATTTTGAAACAACGTCAACACCTCGATCTGTCATCTGACCTTCATATTGTAATACAACAGACACAATACTGCATACTGCCATCTGACGGCTTTAATTTTGAAACAGCGAGCAACGCTGAACAACGTCACAGCAATGCTGCATGATGCCATCTGACGGCTAAGCTCAACGCTTTTGCTACTTGCGCCTCTATATGACAATTTCAGTAAAATATTTCTTCGATCTGTCATTTGAGCTTCATATTGTAATACAACAAAAAGAAGAACGTTATAAGCAGTGTGCAAAATTAGAAACGAATTGAATAGCTGCAATCACATTTAAAAAATAATTTTGTAAAGTGATAATTATTATACTTATTTAGTGCGAATAATTCGCACAGGTCACTCTAGTGAAACTATAATGCAAAACACGTTTGTGCACTCTAAAGAATCTGTCGGTTTTTATTTTTTTAAAGGTATATTCAATTGTATATGTTTAAATATATACAGTGGCGGCGCATGAAAATTTTAAACGGGTGTTTTGCAAAGTCAACCGGACGTACCTCTTAACATGGACTGTAGGTTTGGGGGGAAGCGTAATTAAATGATATCACATCCAAGTTTATGATGTTTCAATTATTAACTTTTTTCACACATTGTTGGCAACAAACTACAAGATACACTGTAACACTAGTCACTACTGCCATAAGCTGTGTGTTCGACATACGTACCGCCGAGTCAAAGCTGTCAAAGGTGTTGACTGAATGAAATAGATTCAGTGAACGACAATAATAGATGCTTAGTGGTACTAATGTGCTGACGGTAAATGCAGCTCAAAGCCGATCTAAAAAGCACGCTATTTGTGGGTCAGAAGTCGCAGGGTGTACATCGGAGGTGTCTCATTGTATTCACCTTACTTTTCCCCTAGAAACGCGAAATTAGACAATATTATCAAAAATAGGTTTTCTCGACATCACAAAATATCCATGCGCAGAGGTGGCATTCGAACCCGCGACAGTCTGATCCAAACGCCTGCAGCGCGCTGACCATTTACACAACACTGTCGTCCTGGTTTTATTTAAATGGATTGTCAGACAGATCAGACGTACAACCACACATGTATATAAAGCATATCACAATATCTGATGATGGCCAACTCGAAGAACCAACCGACATAACCCCAAGGACATAAGTACGTGCGTGAGTACAGGCACTGATTTTTACCTATTTTTTAAGGGTTGAAATTTTTTTAAGCAAAACTTCTATATAAGTTCGTGTGGCGATGAATCGAAAAAGCGACATGATGAGATTGTAACGTTTGGCCTAACTTATGCTAACCAATAAATAAAAATTAAAGTTTTATTTAAATTATAATGTAAAAATATAGTTTTAAAAAAACTAAAAAACACGCTTTATATCAAACTAAAAAGTGAAAAATAAATATAGTTTAAAAAATACTAAAAAACACGCTTTATATCGAACTAAAAAGTAAAAAAAATTTTTTTAAATAAGCTTAAAACAATAATGAATAAAAAATACTAGTATTATTGTGAAAAAAGCGTGGGGCGCTCGATGTACGAAAATGTGGAACAAAGCGCCCCACGCTTTTTTCAACGATTGCTCTTACAGTAGTGGCATAACATACTAACAGTAATAAACCACTTGCTGTAGTCCAAACGAGGTTACAAACAAACATACATACATACAAACTTACAAGTGCAACTAATATAAAGCGTGTAAAAAGAGACAGCTAACATTATTAATTATGGACTAGACAATATACAAGACACAATTATTTAAGTAAAATATTCTCTTCGCGTCGACCCATTCAAAGCCGGTCCTGTTAGATATTTCCATATGAAAACATTATATTGGACATATAGAATACGTGATTCTCAAAACATATTAAATAAAATTTAAATATTTACAATAAGTCAATAGCCATGAGGAATCAGAAGAAAAATGGATGTCTATTTTGCTTCTTGTGTATTTGAAAAAAGAAACATTTTCTATATTATGTCATGTATCGCTTTCTTTTCATATTGACACAAAAAAGTTTTGACTCTCTAACCTTGAACCCCTTTGTTATATAAAAAGATTTTTCTATCAGATCACAGCTTAAATTTAAAGGCTTTCATTTGTGTAAATAATTTTTAAAATAACCTGAAACGATTTTTTGTGTTTTATATTCAAATCTTTTTGACAATTTCTAAATAATTTCATATGCAAATCCAAGATAATAAAATTTTTCACCGTAGGGAAATTAAATGGCGACGTTTTTACACTTTTCCTGTATTACACTACACAATAAAAAATAGAAAATAGGTTAGAGTACGATAACTCGATGTGCAAAATTTCCATTGGAAATACACAATTATTATTTTATATAACATATATGTATAACAGTTTTTGCGGGAAAAGGGAAAGGCGTCTGGGAGGAGTTCTACAAAAAAACAATTACGGAGTCGTGTCGATGCGATGACGTTTTTTTTTGCGAAGTGAAAAGGGAAGGGCGTCTAAAAGCAATTACGAGGTCGGGTATACAAAGTGGGATAGTAATGCAGTAATTCTCCACACAGATGTTATGATGTGTATAATGTGATTTCTGATTGGTTAGATTCAAAAAATAACAGACGAAAAGTTTTTACGTATTTTTGAGGTGAATAATCCGCAGTTTTTTTTTTGGTTTTTGGAAATTTGGCGTTTTCTATGACAAAAAAAATCAAAATTTGGGTACATCGAGTTATTGAACTGGATCCCAGAAAATATACCAGGTTTAACTATTTTGAAAATTTATACCAGGACGCTCCATTTACAAGTCTAACGCCTTTCCAAGCTTGAGATTTATATCGCGATAAGTTGCCGGTGCAACAGTCCACAAAAGTGTTTTGAATGTCTGAAATAAATTTACTGTTGATCCAATCCAGACGTGTGGGTGTCCCCAAATGACCTTATTTCATGTGTCTGGTGTTTATACAATAAATCCGCTTTGTATAAGCAATTTCAGAGCATCTTGATCTAACAGCGTCCATTTAGGCTATACACTTATTTTTAGATTGCAACTTTTATTAATGACAATGTCGTGTACACAGTTCGGCAAAAAATGACGCTTCATAATATGTTTATGTCATAATGATGACTGCTATAAAATCAAAGCTATTAGAATACACACAGCCAGGACCAAATGTGTAATTTCTAAGCAAAAAATATGGGGGAAAATAAAAATTTTTTGGTGATGTAGATGCCTGATGAAGACTCAATAAAAAAGTCGAAACGTCGCAAAATCAACCAATCCGTGAATTTTTTAAGTAAAACTTCTTTACGCACGCTTGACTTGGGGAGTAAGCTGGTATCTAAATGCGTGACAAGAAATTTACGGAAGTGTGATCGAGCGAGGCGAACGATAGCTGAGAGGGAGATATAAGTTAGTGAAGATAGAAAAAAGATGACAAATACTTCACTGACTAGTGGCGCCATCAGGTAGCCGAAAATATAAGCAGTACTAACAATAGAATGACACATACTTTACTTGCCAGTGGCGCTATCGGGTGACAGAAAAAAGTTTTGTAAACCTACTTAACTTGCAGAGCTAAATAATATTTCATAAAATATATTAAATATTAAATAACAGTCTAATACTAATAATTTTTATATTTTTTAGATTTTTCTGAAGAAGATCCAAATCCGGATCAAAACGTCATCTTATATTATATTGATTTGTTATTTTTTTATTTTTTGTCAATATATTGGTGTGAGAAAAATTGGTCGACAATTTTAAATATTTCATAAATATTTACGCTCAAAACCCAACGAGAGCTAAGTAATTGCAATGTATTACTTTTGTTTTCATTATCTTAATGTTTATATTTCTTTCTTCTTACATAAGACTGTTCATTTCGTTCTTGAACAGTTTTATAAATATATATTTTGTTCAATAGATTAAATATTCTACGTTTAAAATGAATAAAATTGAAAATTCATTTTAAAGTTCATATTTTGTGAATTTTCTGGAGAATAATAACAAATTATGGCAGGAAGAAGTTTTACTTCAGTCGTGTGGTCTAAAGCACTCTCGTATTTTTTTAAAATTTTTCAAAACTGTATTTTCAAAAAAAAATTTTGAAGTATATTGAAATTTTAATACTCTCATATTTAACAAAATAAAAAATAAATCAGCCAGATCATTTAGTCGGGTCTAAATATCTACCAGGCAGTTACAAAACTGTCTATTATATACGCCACAGATATAGATTGAAGCGTGAGAGAGATCGTATATGGGCTGAGTTGAAGTGTAATGCGGTGCGATATACGCCAGTATACGGTCTCTGTCTCACAATTCAATCTATCCGTAGCGTCTTACTCGCACTCACCTAACCAAAAATGCTTGTTAGCTCTTAAACTATAACGTTGTCCATGCCGTTTGTAACCAGCCATAGTAAAATGTAGAAGTTATGAAAACTGAAGTTTATTAGAACATGGTTCAGTTGCAAAAATCTGTAAGGTTTCTGTTTGAAGTTCTCTTGATTAATTTCATCGTACATTAAAAATTAAATTAAAAAATAGCATCGTTGTGAGTTGTCTGCAATATAATATAATATTATATATTTTAATTAAATGATGCTGTTGAATTTTTTGCCATTTTTAAAATTAACATTGCATTATATATTTATTTATTTATTTAATTCAACGACAGGGTATAAACCCCAATTAGACTTGAAATTACATTTTACGTAACAAGTAAACAAAAAACAAAATGCATTTTAACCAGTACAAACCAACAGACGACAATGTTTTATTACCGATATTTGGCCATTTACTCACCGGATAGTAAGTTAAAGCATGATTTTTTAAACGTTGTTTTACTTATTTTAAAAATGTCTAATTTTGAAGACAAGCTGTTATATAGCATTAATATAGGTACCATATATGGGAGAAGAAGCGCGATGAACGGTTCGACTCCGTGGGATATTGAAAATATTAGAACTTCGACTATAAAATGTAGGAACATGTATATTGAAGTGAAACAAAAATTTAAAGGCGCTATTAATTCTAATATTGATCATATTTCAGAATACAGTAAAGAACCCTGCACAAATCTTATGAGATTAGGTTCTCGGTTAAATTGATCGAAAATGGTTTTATTTTATAGTTCAAAGGTCACTCAGAAAAAGTGTTCATGGGCGCATAGTCTAAAAAACAATAGATTTCTAGCTACGTATATGTTTAGCGAGATTTTAGATATAGGGATATCCTTTGAATTTACAAATATGTTCCATGTTCAACTTTTGTGCTTTTTTTTAGAAATAGAAAAATAGTCGAAAACTAGGTAATGTTGGAAGGTGTCACCCTGTATAAAATAATGTCATATTCGGATTCAGCGCACTCGAAAACATATTTCTAGAGCTTAGGTTTTTTTAAGATTGTGAATTCAATGGATATCCCTATATCTAAAATCTCGCTAAGCATATCAGAAGTTAAAAATTTATTGTATATTAGGCTATGCGCCGATGGACACTTTTTCTTAGTGATCTTTAAACTATAAAATAAAGCCATATTCGATCAATTTAACCCAGAACCAAATCCCATAAGGTTTGTGCGGGGTCCTTTCATTAACGGGACAAAATAAAATCAATATAGGTACATTAATATAGGTAATAGGAACAGAACATCTCTACGTAATTTTATCCCCTATTTTATGTGATTTTTGGATATTCATCTGTATGATAGCAAGACGGAGAAACATGTTTCCATATTTTTGATTCGTCATTTTTTTTTGTACTTTTTCAAATCGAAATTGAGCATCAAAACAATTTTCTCAAATTTTTTACGCATAAAAAACTTACTCTTAAACTAATGATGGCACAGTAAAGCTTCCTTTTACTGTATACGATCATTATTTACAGATATCGAAAAACCAAAGGTTACTTTTTACTTATTTGCCGATATTTCAGCGATAAGTAGTCGCATAGCAAACGAAAAATACCAAACTGAAGCTTGAATACCAGGTTCAATGACCAGGTAAAAACTTTTTTTCGAGTCTGAAGGCAGTTTTAAAACAACAAAAAATTTTCAAAACTAGAAATTTTAAATTCCAAAATGCTATTTTTCCCTGATACTTTGTAAAATGCCCTGATATTTTCAGGTTGAATTTAATTCCCTGATAATTCCAGGTTTATTAAGTTCTCTCGGATTTTCCCAAATAGCTAATCACAGTTGTTGAAAAAGACATGCAGTTTAATTAATTCTACCAGTTGGTGGTCTTAAAAATATTGGTCTATTTCTAAAAGGTCAAGCATTTTGTTTCCACTTCGTCTATAGAACGGCTCCGATAGTTAAAATGAAACTAATAAAAACTAGTGTTGCAATTGGTACTTGACAAAGATATTTATTTACGCTTGTTTAAATGGTACTATTATTTATTCGCAATTGAACTAATAGTTTTATGAGATTCATGCATTAAAAACAATCATGATGGTGGTCATCAACACGATATAATTCTACATGAAGATTTATAGTGACAAACTAGATTCAAACGAATTGACTTCTTTACTGAAATTCAGCAAGATGGCCACTTTTTAGGATCCCATAGCCAAATAATCTCGTCTCATCTGTCCGTCTGTATGTCACAGCCTTATATAACTCCGCCATATTTAGATCGGTGTCTTATGTAAATCACCATTTAATTAAGTATTCAAATTAGGGATAGCTTTCCACAACCCTTTACAATCGGTAAAACTTTTTTTATATTTACTGACCAAAGAACGGTCAGTTAGTTATTATAGTATTGTATAGTCATCGGAACTACATACGTGCGCAAAATTTCAACTCAAACGGATAACGGGAAGTAGTTGAAAAAGCTATCCCAAGATTTGAAACAAAGAAACAAATAAATATACTGAGTCAAGCCAAATAAAAGATTTTAAATCATGTGATCAAAAAATCTGAAAAAAATCAAAAGAGGAACACTTTCAACGAAAATTATTTTGAACAAGATCAGGTGATCTTTCCTTACAGTCTTTTATGGCTGTCATATTTCTATTATAAAGCGAAGACAAGAACCACGGTTATATCAACTTAAAAAAACCGTCCGATGTCACTAGTGTACATGTCAATGTTTGTTAGAACTTCTTGATTTTTTGAAAAGCGTTCGGCAATGCTTGATTATAAGAGACGCCCAATAAGAAGGAGGATTCTCACATGTTTAAAATTTAAAATCATAATTATTTCATTGTTAAAATAACGAAGCAATTAACAATCGCATAAAAATAACGGCTGCTTGTAAAATGCAAGTCCAAGTGGCTAGTCTATTTATAAAATGTCATCATCGTTGAACTGTTTCTAGAACTATATTGTGTTTGATATTTGATTTTTATGTACGCCTTCTGCAGACTCACCAAGCGAACTAAGTTTAATACGGTAGACAGGTTGACCTTTGTACTAATATACATCATAAAGCGGAAAAGTTTGTTGGTTTGACGCGGGTATTAGGGATCTATTTACCGACTAGCCGCTACCCTCGGCTCCGCACGCGAATGAGTTGAACAAGACAGCGACATCAGTAGTGAAGCCTTTGGCTCCACCGTATTGCAGTACCACTCTAGAACAGCATGGATTTTTTTTGGGTCAGAAACGCGCCTTAGGAGATGAATTTTCAAAAATGCTTTTTTAGTGCTCAGTGCTCACCTACATCTTTATATATAAAAATTACGTGTCACATGTTTGTCCGCGATGAACTCCTAAACTACTGAACCGATTTTTAATTTGATTTACACACCGTGTGCAATTCGACCCAACTTGAAAGATAGGATAGCTTACATTTCAATTTATAGTCGCAATATTATTTTATTGCAAATTATTTGTCTATTCCTTGACAGTCATAATTATCTGTTGACTGAATTGAGTGAATATTCAATAGATGGCGCAACGTTTCATATAAGCTACAATTCAATAGCATAACCACCACGTGTTGCTGAGGTTAAGGTATCGAGCACGACGGCGCAGCCGGAGTGCTCAGCTCCAGAGGATTCTAACAGATGGCGATACCTGTTGACTGGATTGAGTGAATATTCAGCGTTAAAATAAAAAGGCTTTTCGTGGAGACCAACTTTGCAACGGTGGAAATCTACAAATTCGAGCGAAGCCGAACCGGGCTGCTAGTTATATAGGGTGAAAAGTATAATTATGTCATGCTCTAGAGGGTGGATAGAGATCGCGGAGACAAGCATTTTTAGTATAAGAACCCATGTCCGGAAATGCACCGTTACGGAGTTAGTGCGCCGGGTGTCGGGAAGACAAAGGTGATGGAAAACGGGCTCTGAAACGTTTGGTCTGTACAGTTTACTGTAATAAATGTTAACAAAACATTAGAGTACACTGGCAGGCTACAAAACTAAACAATTACAACTTTGAAAAGAACGATACGGCGAAAAACGGTTGGTACAGTACAGATCTTGTTGGAGAGTACAGTGCATTTCCGGACATGGGTTCTTATACTAAAAATGCTTGTCTCCGCGATCTCTATCCACCCTCTAGAGTCTAGAGCATGACATAATTATACTTTTCACCCTGTATAAGGAATTATAATTTTTGTCAGTATATAGTGTGAAAAAATTGGTCGATAATTTTATGTATTTATATATAAGGAGCTCCTATGCAAAATTTCATGCTTCTAGACCCACTGGTTTAGACTGTGCGTTATCTGTCAGTCAATCTTAGGGTTTAAGTAGATTTGAATTTCACTGTTCAAAAGCCTCTTCCCCAATAAAATAAGCTATATCTACGCTAAAACAGAATGGGGAGAGGGGTTGAACTGTGAGCGAAAAAACGTAAAGTTAGGGATCCCGTACGTATGAACATTGAATACTGGAATGACTACAAGAGGTACAGTGATATGTGAGAAATTTGTTTCTTTTGATTGTTTTCGTGCCAAACTAATATTAAAAAAAATTGGTTGTCTGTAAAGTCGGTTTACGGACGATAGTTTTACGTGATAACGTATTCCGTAATACATAACCTAAATTTTAGTAGCTGTCAAACTTGGGCCGAAGCCTACTGCGCTCTCGCTTGAACGCACAGGGTCAGGCGGAACGTTACACTTTTTCGTGCGTGCAGCTGGTGTTTCATCAATTTATAAGACGTTATCACGTCAAAAAAAATACAAAACAAGCAAAATATTTCTGTATACTTTTTAGTGCTAATGGCTTGTGCCGGAGAATTTAGCTATTATTAAAATTGTAAAAAAATAGACAGTTTAGTCTGAAAAGAATTATCAAAACATAAGTTACTCAGTTCGGCTTCCTATTTTCGCTAACATCTCATCCCCCTTTGCAGCAGTGTAATAAAATATAGCCTATGTAATCAATAAAATGGCGTCTAAACAGTGAAAGAAATCTTCAAATCGGTTTACAGGTTCTTAAAATTTTAAGTAACCGACAATGTTCTTTTTTTATATGTTTAGATAGATTTTTATCATATCATTTTTAACATTAAAAAAACAGTTTTCTTTAAACACCTACTTATTTTTAATACAATTCCAGTGTTAAGTATTCTTGATATTGTAGTGATAATAGATAAGGAACGTTATCTAAATGTAAATTTACATAAACTGTTCAAAATTCTGTAGGTGAAGAAATATTTATTTTATCGCTAACTAAAAACGTTGACCTATATGAGTAAACAATCACAAAACTACAGAATAAAAATGTTATATAAATATTTTTTCTTCCTACCTCGATCGAAAGTAGGTACATACTTTCTGCATCAAGGCAGAAAATCTAACATTTACGCATTGGTGGGATTACACGCACTGATGCGGGAAGTACTTAAATTCAGGCGGCAGTTAGAAAAAATAACCTTTCAACTGTTGTTAAGATGATGTTTCCATATCAACCCTGTTACATTTTAGCTAATAGTCGCGAACAGCTGTCATTCGCGTTTTTACGTAGGTATAACCTAAAAAGCTGCTTACTTGAGATTTATCTGTGCTTTTATGTAATTAATTACCTAATTAATGTATTTAATAAGCGTACTTACGACCGAGGTATGAAGAAAAATAGTATACACCACACTGGCCGAAAGTTTGATATTCTAGCACTGCGCGCCATGATGCCCGAGGCGAGCCGAGGGCATCATGGCGCGCAGTGCAAGAATATTAAATTTTCGGCCCTTGTGGTGTAATATACTATTAAAAATCGTAAATTCCTTTTGAAGCCCTTTCGCAGAATGTTTTTCATAATTTATAAAAAAATACAAAATAAAAAGCTTGAATTGATCAGTTAAGAGCAGCGCTTTCTAAACTGAGTTCATGAGTATAGGAAAATCTTGCTTAACACAAGGCATACCTACGTTCCAATAAAATGTCATTTAAAGGGAGAGTGGGGTCAATGAAGACCTCACTTCAACTTCAGAGAATAACAGATAAAATGCAATTTGTATTATTTTCCCTTCTTATTTCACAAAAAAAAAATGTAATACATAGAAGAATTAACGCTTAGGCAGTTAGTGGTATGAAGCAAAATACATGAACATATCAAATAAATTTAGTTAGTTAAAAATTATAGGGTAAATATCACGTGAGGATGGGGAGGGAGGTCCCACCATGTCTTACCAAATCTCACCAAGTAGAAAAGAGGTTTCAAATAAAAAAAAAACACCTTACGTAATTAATGGACGCCCCCTATAATGACAACCCTAGATCAGGTGTCGCGGGCAACCTTTTGAGACGGAAGAACCAAAAGTTACAATTTACAAAATTTCCCAGTTTTTAAAGAGCCACTAAACGTTTTTGTTTCAGTATCATAGTATTTGCTTATATAGGTATAATATAGTATATATATCCGAAGACGACACGTCGCGACGGGGGTGGTGCGAGTGAGACGCGAGTAGAAATGGCTGAGAGATAGACGTGATACTCAATCATGGATCGTTTGGATGATTTTTAAGGGTTTATATAATAAAATAATTATTTTTTGCGTATGGAACTGGAGAGCCGCAACTTTACATCAAAAGAGCCGCAGGTTTTCGACCCCTGCCCTAGATGCATTATGTAGGTACTTATACTGATGGGACCTAAGACTTTTAAATGAACGTCACTAAATGACTTAAGGAGGTTGAGCCGTTTAACGAAGATAATGAAAAAAATCTGAAATAAAGTTTTTTTAATAGATTTTTTTATGACAAAATTTTCTGTAAAAAATCCAAAATCATTAGGAGATTTATAAAGTTAAAAATTAAAAGAAACTTTTACATGTAGTCTTATGGAAAATATGTCAAGCTAGCATGCAAACTGTTCATTTTAATTTTTTGCAAATAACCAAATATTGTCAGCAGTCCCGAAAATTATCTATGTAAAGCATCGATGTCTTACGCATATTTTAATATTTTTTCCAAATTAATTAGAAGACTTTTAATCAATAAAAAAAATTATTAAACCTTAGCACTTTTCGATTATGGACTTTTATTCATGACAGATTTAACAATTTTAACTAAATTTTCAACAAAATTTACTGCAAAAAATATGTAAAATATAGATATTTACATAAATTTATTTTTTTTAACCTAGCTTTGTACAAAAAATTCAAAAGTTAGTCCATTAAAGTATAAAGTACTAAAAGAATTAATTAATACTAAAAAAAATATTTATTTATGCCTTTATGACAATAATTTATTGGTATCATCGACTTATAAACTATAAAAGTTCCCATTTAGAATTCGACTTACCTTTGATTGGGACTGTAACAGATCAACCTCCTTAACAGTATGTAAATTTGGAAATAAATAAATATTGTGTGTAAAAGCTGTTTTATAATCAATTCTATAGTTATACAAAAAGTAAGTAATATAGGTATTTAGAAATCAATATCTATGATAAATTGAATCGCCTGTAATGTAAATACATATGTTATTCGTATATATAAAGTAATGATACAGTTTACAATTTTCAGTTTCGATATAACAAAGAAAATAAAACTGACAATCGTGCATGGTAACTTATCGGGTAAATCGAACTAAGTGTGCTCAAAATGTTTTCAATAAAAGTGAGAGCTGGACTCGCGCACCGAGGATTCCGTACAAACGTGTAGTTATGTAAATAGTTCGTCAAACGCTTAGTGTATACCATACATCAACATAAATCGCGGTTAGTTTATCAATTGCAAATAATAATCCCAATTTTTTTTTTTTGTTATATTTACGGTTTTAGGATTTTTCCCTGTACTTGTGCTATAAGATATCGCTTCTTGCCAAATTTAATGATTCTATGTCAACAGGAAATACCCTATGGGCTATGTGCAAGGAGGCGGAGTTACAAATTTTACGATGCGAGCGTTTGTGGTGAGCACTAGGGGAAACTTCAAGCTCAAATTTTCCGTATGTCAATGAGCAATGTTTATTAAAAGTGAAAATAGTTATAATTTTATGAAGTTTTTTAATTACAAAGAAAACATGGGAAAACTAAGCGATTTGGAAATGCTTGCTGTGTTCCGGGCTGTTGCGCTGGTGGAGATTTAAGTAAAATAAAGACCATTGGCGCCCTAATTTGACGTTCCGCTGTCAGTGTAAACAAATTAACATCAATTTTCCTTATTACATTTATTTTTTTACACATCATTGCCGTCTAAAGTTTTTGACTTATCACCATAGAAACATGTCGCAATTCCATAAAAAGTAAGTTCAATAATTCTCTTTTACCCACTAGCGGCGCTAGTAGGCTTCGTGCACACAGCCTATAGGTTTTGATTTCTGTTGCAAGATATTATGCTGCATAAACGGCCGTATCTTTTGATTGCGTTGACTTAGAAGTTTGATTTTTTCACAGCTCAAAGGGATGCAGACCTGAGTATTTGATATTAATTTCAACTTGATACCTCCACGCGTTCCTAAGAAAAAGGGTCTTAACAGACAGACAGACGGACAAAGAAGCGATCCTATTAGAGTTCCTTTTTTTCCTTTTGAGGTACGACACCTTAAGAAGATCCAGTGTTGTCTGTGCGGTTTTTTTTTAAATATGGTGGTGAAATTTTGTTATTTTTTTTTAACGGGACTGGTTCTAAATTTATATAACAATGATTTTGTTAATTTATTTTTTAAAAATATTTTATTTTTAATTCAAATTTTTTAAACTAAGAACTATATCGCAACAATACTCTTTCAAACAAAGTAAAAGGCGTCAAAATAGGACCACTAGTTAATATTTAAGCTACGATGCCACAGACAAACGATACACACATACATCGCGTTAAACGCATTTAGTTTTGGAGGTTTATAAAGGTGTGGTGTAGATAGGTTAAAAAGCTCATACATACAACACAAACTAAACGCTTTTGTAACTAACAAAAACTTTTGGAGTTCTTTAAAATAATAGTACACATCATCATCAAAGTGTTTTCAAGAGGACCGAAAAGTGTATACAACTATACATACCTACATAAAACGTAAAATATTCATGAGTAAAGTTTAACTGATGGGAATTTCAGCTGTCGCGTCCTCAAGTCCGTATTTTTATAAATGTGTAACATATCGATTTAATGAAATGAAAATAGAAAAAAACTTTGTTTTACGAAAAAAAAAACACAATCACCCTATTAAAACACGCACAGTATGTTTCAAAAGAGTGTTTCCAATCTTAAAGGGTCGATTCAGATATCGAAAATTAAATTTCAACAGCAGATTCCAGGGCTGGATCCCAAGCAAAGTATACAGAGTGACCGGCAATTGCTCGTATTCCTCTCGGGAGAAGAAACTATGACTAATTTGGAATGATTTAACCTCTATCATTTGGGGGTCGGAAATGAGTCATTTTCGAGAAAATCTAATTGGGTTTTCTTTTTAAAAAATCTGAATTTTGGGAGTTAAAAATTAAAAAAAAAATATTCTCACTTTTTGGTCTGAATTTTTAGATGATCTGATAGCTTACTAATTGCCCAACCTTTCTAAAAACCACGAAATTTACTGTTAGATTTTATATTGTACGTTAAAACTTACATAAAATAAAAAAAAATAAATAAAATAAAAATTCTACACACAAGTGAAAAAATACGGCATTTCGGACCCCCAAGTGATATGATTAAATCATTCAAAATTAGTCATAATTTCTTCTTAAACTATAACTTTTCTACCTGATATTTTGCTTGTTGAATTGAAAGTAAATTTTATTCTAACGAATAAATTTGTTCCAAGATTAGTAATTTCTATCTTTAATAGTGTTCGGTGAATATGGGCATCAAGCAAAAGAAAATCGATCACGTAAAAGAACGATGATAGTGAATTTGGATAATATTCATCCTATATAATTCTGAGAATATAATGCCAGAGAACTATTTAAATAATTAAATAAGTGTACTAATTAATGTAAAATCAATTTTCACATAATATGCAAAGCAAACGTTGGCCTAAATAAATGAATGTATATAGTCAAAGAAATTGACTTAATAAAGAATTCATAAACACAATGTTTTAACGAAAAGTGTATTTTGATCTCTGCTAATTAAAATGCAAAACTTATAGTTATTTACATTTTTTTTAATCTTAATTTTTGACGTGATAACGTCTTATAAATTGATGAATCACCAATATTATAAATTGATAAAACACCGGCTGCATGTACGAAAAAGTGTAACGTAACGTTCCTAACGTTCGTAACGCATAACGCGTAACGTTCCGCCTGACCCTGTGCGTGCTTTTCTCGAAAACGGCCCTAACGATTTGGATGAAATTTACTGAAAAGGGATTTTGGGGGGCAAAAAATCGTTTTAGCTAGGTCTCATCTCTCGAAAAAATCGTTTTCTTACAAATTTTATCATTATAAAAATCAATTTTTTGACGTATGAAAATACTTAAATATTGTAAGTAGGTTTTGGAATTTTATATTATAAACAGTGAAGCAATTGTTTTATAAATATTATGACAGCTAATCTTTGAGACTTAAACTAAATACGAAAGAAAGTTAAAAAAAACAATTATATTATATGGTAAGTGATTTAAATAAATAAAATTAACCTAAATTTGAAGCGAAAGATGCAATATCATAAATTCGAATTATTATACAAATCTATTAATTTTGTGAAAAAATATATGCAGGCAACCCAAATTACGCTGCTGTACTACATATAGTCGATAGCAGGCATTTTCAGTAAATGTTTGTGAGTTGTTTCTTTTGATATTTCTATTTCAGCCTACCACAATCTGTAAGCTTATTGTCGGTTTCCTGTTCGGTTTCAAGGTGTAGTAATTCTACTCTTTACCCCCATTACTGCTTCAAAGTTTCATCTACTTACTGTATGACCATATATTTTTTTATACAAATTTATATAGAAAAATAGCTGTATAAATGCAACATGAAAACGGCTGAATTTCTAATGTTTAATTCAATTTTTTGACATTAGTATTCTGTGAAATGCAACGCCTTCTAAGTTAAGTATTGGAATAACTAATTATTATTAAAACATAATACTTTGACAGTTGCAAACGTCACTTTTGACATTTCTTATCATTCCGACACCAAGGATAAGCGGATTGAAACCAAATTTTAGGAGGTTTAGGTTATGTATTACGGAATACGTTATCACGTAAAACTATCGTCCGTAAACCGACTTTACAGACAACCAATTTTTTTATTCTTAATTTTTATAATAAATTATGGAAATAAATTAATTTAAAAAAACAATGTCTCGGTTTTTTTTTGGTAAATTTGTCCATGAAATAAAATAAATTTGAAAAATAAAAAAATAAAAACAATAATGTAGTATTTATTTATTTTTTCCTAATTCATTCATTTTTATCTTAAGTTTATGTAATTGTATCGGACGCATTCAATACTGCTTAGCAATCAAACGAATAAAGACAATTTATTATTATTTTAGTTATCCATTTTCGTTACATCTTGTATCAAGGTGCATTATCGTGATATCACACTTTGTATAATATTTATTATTACTAAAAAATTACCAAATCAGTGAAAGTCGATACAGTTAAATCGAAGGTAACAATTTACGGCAGGTATTTCATCTTGATCGGCCACAAACAGATCGGCGCGTGGGTAAATAGGTATACTACATAGCCCACAGGTAACTTTGTATTTCGTATCACACGATAGGTACCTGCCGCTTATTAATAATCACTCGATACTAGGGATGGACGAAGATTTGAAGAAGCTGGGATCACCAGGGAAACGTCATACAAAGCCAAATAAGGTGTTTGATTTTGTACCTGTCCACTTTCCCGCTATCATTTACAAACATCAATATACTGTGCGATCGGCGAAAGAAGACCGGTGGGGAAAGGGCAAGAAGTCGCTGATGTGTTCCCAAATTATCGGAATTCATAGGCGGCGCATGGCACGGCATGCAAACAAAGTATAGCTTTAAATTTTAAGGCATTATTTTGAGCCTCTAACTCGCACATTTTAATTACATTCGCTATGACCTCCCTAGCGCCACTTCTAACTGTTTTTCCCTTTTTACTTTCCATTTTGATGATATTCAGACAACACCTCTCAACTTAGTCCGTGGACGCACGCCTATGTACTGTCTGGTGTAAGATTTTTTTGTACTGTTAGCAAGTGTCGCTGTATAGTCGTACAGCTATAGCAATAGTACAATTATCGCGATAACACAATTGTTAAACGTTTGGTCGACTGGACTCCCTTATTGCATAGAAGCGGTTCCAGGATCATTACCTTTTACTAATATTATGTAATATAAAATACATGTGCGCTCTTCTGCAATAAGGTCATAGGACTACATTCCATAGACCGGTCTTCTTTTAAAAATCCAACAGTAATGGACGTGAAACCAGAAGATATTTATAATATCGAATTTACCAATACATATTTAAAAAAAATGTTTTCTTCATACCTCGATCGGCAGAAAGTCTAGCATTTACGAATTGGTGGGATTACATGCACTGATGTGGGAAGTACGTACGTTCGGGCGGCAGTAAAGAAAAAATAACCTATCAACTGCACTCGTTTCCATAGCAACCCTATTACATTTTAGCTAATAAGTAGTCGCGAACAGCTGTTATTCGCGTTTTTACGTATAACCTCAAAGCTGCTTGCTTGGAACTTATCTGTGTTTCTATGTAATCAATAAGTAATTAAGTAACCGAGGCATGAAGAAAAATAGTATACACTACGCTGGCCGAAAGTTTGATATTCTTGCACTGCGCGCCATGACATCCGAGTAGGATCGTAGGAAAAAGAAGTATATGACCAATTCTTGTAGACAATTGCATGATCTACAACTTTTGTCTGACCTATTTTTAGATAACATTTACCGTTTACGAGAAAAGTGCAAAAAACCGATACTTTTAACCTTTGACTTTGAATAATTTTTTTAGCAGATGTACGATCGGTGGGGGCTTTTGATATTTCATTTGTAATTCGGAACCCAAAGGAATGATGAGATCTCTGGTGAGAAATGCGCTGAACTGTCCTAAGAAGGGTTTTTGACAGATAAACATTGATTTAGAAAAGCATGATGGAGGCTAACCTAGCCTCCATCATGCTTTTGTCAAAAACCCCCCTTAAGACAGTTCAGCGCATTTCTCACCAGAGATTCCTTTGGGTTCCGAATAGTATGCCTAAGACCTGTATAAATTTTCAGCTTTATCGAATTATTGTAAACCTACCACTATTTTTTGTCTATCTCGATCGGACTACTTATAAGGAATCATTTCGAATGAATCATTCGATTATCAAAATCATTCGAATGAGCAACCTTTCGACTATTAAAATAAACGATTATTCCCAACTCGTTATTAATGCACACACGCATGGGTTCAACCATATTAGAATACTATGCATATATTATACTATGAAGCTGTGTGTGTAGATAATGATATGGACACGTTATGATCATCTCACATGACTCATGAGTCATGACAGTGTATCCGTAGCGGTACAGCTATACAGTAGACTGGTACAAAATTTAATGTCTGTCCACACTATACATGTTTTTTAGTTATTTTTGTCATTAATCGCAACACCCTCACATTTTAAACACTGAGTAAAATTTAAAAAATATACATATGTGTTTTGTGAAGAGGCGTTGTCCGCGTCTTGCTGTTCCAATAAGTTTTGTGTAGTTTCAATAGCTTTTTGTTGTATCATTAAATGGTAATGCCTTAATGGATGTTATGGGAGGTAAAAAATGTTCGCTTTCTACCAATTGCACAATATTAGATGTAGTCTTACTTTATTGTAACTCGTGGCTATATCTGATAGTCTAGTTGTCGTACCGTGTTGTATGCGAGAGTTCAAATATTGTGCTGTATAAACTAGTGATGTGCCGGATCCGTATCCGTTAGTTTTTGGCGGATCTTTTACCTTATTAATTTTCAATTCATAGATGAAATTTTATTTATTTATATATAGGTGATTAGGTAATAATGAAAAACTGTTAAATTCCATTCAGATTATTTTTTATTTCTTAAAATCGTATTTGGCACCTTTATATTGCAAACATTTATCGTAGTGAGTACCATTCCAATAGTACATAACTTAAAGGTACTAAAAAACTATCTTTATAATGAGATATTGCACATCGATCTTTGGAAAGAGACAATCTGTTATGAGAGTTAACTCTTAAAGAGGTCAATAACTTTTTCCCATAACAGATAGTCTTTCCAAAGGTCGATGTGCAATATTTACCGCCGCGTACTCTAAGAAAGTTAAGATTCGTATCCGTATCCGCGGATTTTGAAACCAAATATCCGTATTCAGATCCGTATCCGCGGATATACATTTTTAACGATCCGGCACATCACTAGTATAAACGCACCGGTAGCGGACGCTTGTTTTGTATTAGAACTGTTACTGTGTACGTGCGTAGCATGTTGCTGCGGTTTAAAAACATCATTTTTTTGTGTTTTCGGTTTTTGTCCTTTGCTTGTGCTTAAGTCGAGAAATTTTGGTCCGATCCCTAGGTTCCGCCATCCGACCGACGCCAATAGTGTAAGTGTCTTATTGCAAATATATATACTAATTTTTTTTATATTTTTTAAAATGATACAGTAACGACAGATGATGACAGGTGATTTTTTGTCAACTTAAAACGAACAAGCTATACTTTTTATTTTTTATTGTATTTAAAAATATATTCATATAGGTTTAGATCGAACACACTTATAGAACATCTTTAGCATAAAGAAATATTGGAAGTAATAAATTTATAAAAGAACTGGTGACCGAGAGCTTCACTCGAATTTATAGAATTCCACCGTTTTTTCGTCGACTTACGTTGCAAAATTGGTCTCTTTTATTTTAAAGCGATCCTGAAATGTTTCGAACTGGAAACCGTGCAAAAAGCTATTTTAAATCATATATTTAATAATCTTAATATATAAAAATTACGTGTCACATGTTTGTCCGCGATGAACTCCTAAACTACTGAACCGATTTTAAATTTGATTTGCACACCGTGTGCAATTCGACCCAACTTGAAAGATAGGATAGCTTACATTTCAATTTATAGTCGCAATATTATTTTATTGCAAATTATTTGTCTATTCCTTGACAGTCATAATACAACCATATAAGATGGCGAACCTGTTGATATCGTTTAAAACTGCTTGGCACGACGGCGCAGCCGGAGTGCTCGAAATAGAGCAAGTGTTTTAAAGACCAGTTATACACGAATACTTTACGCTATTTTTTTCGAGCACGACGACGCAGCCGGAGTGCTCGACATACACACATATACGCCCATGTATATTTTAAAATAGCTAGCAATTAATAAAATAGATAGATAGATAGATAGATGTTCCAATTAAATTGTTTTATTATTTCACTTTATACGTAGCAAAGCACGTACAGGGCCGCTAGTTTACTATATGAATCACTGTCTATCTACTCAATGTGCGGTGAATGAACGCAACAAAGCGTGTCGAAAATATATCTGCGTCTCTTTCTTCGATGTAATTCCATGATTTCTCCGATGATAGGGATTGGTTGATGTACTTGCATTCAATCTGAATAAAGTATCTCTGTTTCAAAAACTTTGTCTTCTTTTGTATGACGTTAACATGGGCGTACCCCGATTTTGGCCCAGTAGGGGGAAAATTAGAAATTTCTTAAGCCGGGTCCCCTGTGCTCCTTTTGCCCTCCTTAATACGCCAGTGAAAAAGACAGAAGTATATGTTTGCACCCTAATGGTTCGATTGCGATTTTATTCCTATGCTCAGTATAGAATAAAAGTATATGTGTTAAATACATGTATACCCAATTTTGAAAAAAATCGTTCCAATCGGTAAATTATTTTTCGAGCAGAATCGATTTAAATTTCAACACTGTCTGATCACAATCAAAGATCATTGTCAAATCAGATTTTCTGGCAATGGTTTCTGCAATCCAGCACAAATTAAACACGATCTTTAAACCGGTAATTATGTGTACGGTAATTTATATCGTCGGGTTATTTAATATATTGTTATTCTCCAAACATTCAATCGGGTTACACCTCCAAGTTTTTTGTTTAAAAAATAACTGTAAACCTATTACTCAACGTTAATTCACAGACGATCTCTCAGACCAACTGGACCTCACCAAACAAATGCCTCCACACTGCATATAAGTTATAACTGTTCTACTACATAAAAAATAATAAAACAAGTGCTGTCCGCTACTACACTATATGAGTCAATCATTTTGAATGATTGATGTTGTTATTAAATTATCATCATTAATTTTATTCTTTATTAATTAACTAAGTAAGTACAACTGATTGGAAGGCAAAGTATCTTTGAAGACTTTACCGGTGAACAGCATGCAATATTTATAGATTTAATAGATTCGTACCAAATACTAGCGGTCCGGTTCGGATTCCGGATTGACTCGGATTTGTAGATTGTCTATTAACACTGCAGAGGATTTTCTTATAGAATAATTGCTATATATTTTCTCAGCGTTGTTATTTTATTTATTATTAGTTTATTAATGAATTAAGTTATTTATAATTAAATACATAATTAATTTACTGCTAATTTATTAATACGTAATTTATAAACAAAATTATTTTTTTTTTGAAAATTCTAATTCAGAAAAAAATCGCATTCTTAGAAAAGGTCTGCATAGGATGCCTGTTCGCGCGTGTCCGCGCGACCGCGTCTGTATTACAGATGTAGCTCCGCTTCTCCCACTTATTATACATCTTCCGAGCAAAAACGGAACCATTTTTAGAATTATTCGAGTCCAGATTTTTTTATTATTTCGTTTCAAAAGCAAAATCTACCCAAGAAAACCGGGCCGAAAATTTAGTATAGTAGAGTCTTAATAACGTAAATTACTGACTGGACGTGGTGTTCACATTTTCGAGTTCTACATCTACTGAATATGCAGACAACAACTTAATGAATTAATTTTTATAAAATGCACTGGGTTAAAAAATACCTTGAAAATAGCTAATAAAAAAGCAAAATAAAAAAGTGTAATTTCTATTTTCTTATAAAATGTTTTATTTTATTAGGTATGTAAACATACATGTATGACGTATGTAGTTTTTAATTTGTATAAGTTAAGGTTCAATTTTCCGCTCGCAAGTCGAACGTAACGTGATATACTGATATCTCCTATCTCGCACAAAAAGGTTTCCCAAACTTCATCGTTCTAAAAGGATAGTTAGTTGAACTGACGATCTTGCGTAAATTAAAGATTAAAATTCAATAACAAAAGGCAAAAAATAACTATTGATTGTCACTTCAAATAAAAATCATAATATTGACTCATTGCGAGTTATGTTTTTTTTTTGTATCGTTGTTTAGAATTATTTCATTAGTTTGGGCCAAATATCTTAACATTAGTAATATCTGTTTCTTAGCTCTTAATCGAGAAAACATGTGAATGACGCGAACATTTAAAAATGACTGGACTTTGAAACTTCAGAGTTGAGAGACATCTGCAAACAAGTAAAAAATTACGCAAAGTAAATATCGGCATGTGTTTGTTTATTAAATAAAATAATAGACAGACGCTAACAAATGAAGGTAAGGTATATTTGAGTGTATTTAAATGAACACAGAAAGAATATTACTGTCTATATTACGAGCTCCACTTCCATTCTGATAATTAACCGAGAGGTAATTAATTAATTTTCTAGAACATTTTCTTATATAACATTTATATGAATTTATAGACAAAAAAATTTCTTCAGTAACATAGGCTGCATATTTTCAACTTTTACACAAATCACTAGTTAATGCACCTTTAAAAGCGTCCTGACGCCAGAGGTTCCGACCGCTAAATTGCTGAATATAGTAAGTATATTTCCACCATAAATACTAACTATTCTCAAAATACTAGATTTTACAGAAATCTTGCAATTTTTGACCACGAGCTCTTGAGCTATTTCATAAATGCATATTCATTAATATTAATGTCCATATTTTTTTTTTTGTTTGACTGCCGAAATTACATAATGATTAGTGTTAATAGTTTTTTATGGTTATGTTTAATGATACTCCTAGACCCATCACGTTTCTTGCTTTATAAATGATCAAGACTAGCATTTCATTACGTATAAAATATCTTAAATTAATTGCACAATTATCGTGGTAGTTCGAAGTACGCGAAGAAGCAACGCGTATTAATTAGTTGCTAATCTACAGTTTATAAACACAACTAAATATTTAATACGTTCAATTCTCTTTGTAGCTCTGTTCCAGCCATGCTCAAATTGGATCGTTTTGAAACGGTAACGTAACTCAAATCTTCTTGGTTTCCGAACTTGTATGCCATTGGTATTTCTAAGGCAGAAATACCAATGAACCACGGCATACAAGCCCGGAAACCAAGAAGATTTGGATCAACACAGGCCGTGAAAGCCTACACACTTGGTAACGTAACTACATATTTGTATCGATTGCCTCGACTTTGTACTGTTTTGTGACGGTACATACTTTGACATTGGCTGGAACGCTTTGGTGACCGATTTGCGTAGAGAGAGAGGGAAGATTCCAGCTAATGGAGTTTCATCAAAATTAGTTCAGTATTTTCTAGTTCGTCAGAAACTCGTAAAATATAATAACTGCAAGTAAAGAATAATCCTCCGCGTGTATTTTTTTTAATTAACTGGAGTCAGCTTGTCACCGGGAACACCGCAGCCTCTTGGGCTTATTGTGCTGCTTATCCCAATCTTTTATATCACTCGGTCCAGTACCCTCGTTCCTTGCACTAGCTTGTGCAGTCCGTGGACTGGGTAATTGATATAGTCTTCTAGACTCATTCTACATTGTCCATAGATTATTATCTGTCTTCTACGATCCAAAGCCTCGCATTCACAACGAATATGATACGCTGTTTCCATCTCCTTATTGCACTGTCCGCACTTTTAAGTCCCTGTTAAACAGTCCGATTATTTGGAGGTGTCCTTAAAGGCACAATGTCCTGTCAGGAAGTCTATCACCAGACTAAGATTGTTCCTACTGAGTTGTAGTAGTTCTTCATTAATCTTTCGGGATGGCCCTTTAATAAAAGTCTTGCAATGAGATTTGATTCCAGTATGTCTTGAGCTGATTTGTGTCCCATTTCCTTATTTCACCCCGTACTAAGCTTTTGGACACTCCCAGGGCAGGTTCTGGGCCAATATACGGAGTTGACAATTCTTTCCTCGCCAGCTCATCAACTTTTCGTTGCCTTTGATTCCAGAGTGTCCCGGCACTCCGCGCGTATTACAAACGAATCAAGAATTTGACCGACTTTTCTGAAAGATTTCTACGATTTTTAAGTGATTAAAAAGCCGAGCAGGTTTATGACGACACAACCAAGTTAGAGAAAAACAACTACAGTTTATTTAAACCTGTCATTGAGATAAATGAGTTTATTAATAAAGATGCTCTGTAGGTAGGTACTTTTTACGTTAGCTGAGTAAAAAAAATGTCAAATAAGAATTTCGTAATTGTTAAGGCGTGCGTATTTTGTTTGTAAATACAGTTAAACTGACATGTATTCAAATCCACTTGCGGTAATTTATTCATTTGACTTTCTGGTAGTTCACTATTGAAAATAACTAACGTGCCCACTAATTGTCTCTAGAAGTCGCCATGTCCATCGCGCTATCGCTCATTCGTAACACTTCGTTCAATTCTGGCGCTTGTCAGAAACCTTCGGCTTCACCCAAAACTTCGGCCCATTTTGGCCGAAGCTTCGGTTGGACACTAAATATTGGTGAATATTATTGAACACATTTGTTAGTTGTGAATTTTAGTGAATCCAGTCCTTTTATTGTTTTATTGACGTGTAACGTCTTATAAATTGATGAATCACCAATCTTATAAATTGATAAAACACCGACTGCATGCACGAAAAAGTGTAACGTAACGTTCCTAACGTTCGTAACGCGTAACGTTCCGCCTGACCCTGTGCGTGCTTTTTGCTAATTTCTCGCTCAATTTAAATCAGATCGGTTTGAAACCAGTCTTAAACGAAAGAGGAGAACATTTTACATAGATTTCGTATAACAGAATTTGCCTAAACAGTTTTTTTATACAAATTTATATAGAAAAATATTTTATACAAATTTATATAGAAAAATAGCTGTATAAATGCAATGTTGTCTAATGCATGGCGCGACGCGATCGGTCGTCTTTGTTTGCCGTACATGGAAATTAGAAAATAACGTATGTCTTGTCTTAACACGAAAACGGCTGCATTTCTAATGTTTAATTCAATTTTTTGACATTAGTATTTTGTGAAATGCAACGCCTTCTAAGTTAACTATTGGAATAACTAATTATTATTAGAACATAATACTTTGACAGTTGCAAACGTCACTTTTGACATTTCTTATCATTCCGACACCAAGGATAAGCGGATTGAAACCAAATTTTGGGAGGATGTTTGATATGCAAATATGAAGTGGCCTATTGTTTTTGGGGAACATCGGCGTATGCGTAAAAGAATATATCTCTTATAATGATGTTTTATATAATAATAATATAGTTTTTAAAACGGTTTTTACTCTATCTATTTTTACTAGAAATTTTTGTAAATTTTTTGGGGAAAATCGGCGCATGCGCAAAAGAGATACATGCCATAGTTGTTTTTTATATAATAATAGTGTACTTTTTATAGTGTTTTATTATTCTACTTAATAAAATTTACCTAAATTTGAAGCGAAAGATGCAATATCATAGATTCGAATTATTATAATTATTATATAAATTTAGGTTATGTATTACGGAATACGTTATCACTTAAAACTATCGTCCGTAAACCGACTTTACAGACAACCAATTTTTTTCATTAAAGTATTTGCAATGCAAATTAAAAATTAGTTTTTTATCTCGCCAAAGAAGTATAACTTCTAACGTGTAAACGCACCCACTTTTTTATAATTATACTGAAAATTGTAAGCAAATTTTTAAAGATGGATTAAAATATTCAATGCATCATATTGTAAAATAATTTTACTTGCAAGTTGACGTAAAACAGGTTTCAATGACAAGAAAAAGAAGAAGTGCGCCTGACGTGGCGCTTATGCAAACATGCTGCACGTAAAAAAAGACTTTCACACCTTTCCCCTCCCACAAACAAATGCATACACATGTACAGATGCGACTTTGTTTAACACCTGAACAACGAAACAAATTTTTCAAGGGTTGTTTTTGAAATTAGCAATTTGATATACAAACTAAATATTTCCACGCATGTAACTGTCATATTACTAATTTTCGAAGCACCGAATCTGAAACAGAACTGCAAAAATTAACGACTTTATAAACATTTCTTTGAATATAAGTGTACTTCTTTTGTTTAAAACATCTGAGGAGTGATAAATCGAACTGAAGAACACGTTTTTGTTTTGTTATTTGATACTTAGATAATGTGGTTCAAAGAGGGACGTCGCCATCTTGTAAATTAATTTTGTCAAAACCGTATTTCCTAAAAATAATTAATCACAAATTATTTGGAAGAAAAGCAGTGAGTGTGAACAGAAAAAAGCAGATCGTTTTTGGATACGTTTGACAACACAACTTTTCACGTTACGAAAAAAAGACACAATACCTTTTTTGTAAAGAACTCAATGTTCATTAACTTCGGTACTAAAAAGTTTTTTGTTAATATTAACCATTCATGAAATATACATAAAAAATGATTTAATGCACAATTGTCTCATAAGATCGCATAAAAAAAATAAATTATGATTCACAAGTTTTGCTAATTGCGACAAACGTTTTTTTAATTGTATATCGAATATAAATGGACATAATATTATGTCAAAAAGACCGCTTTTGACATTTGAAGACGTTATGGAGCTACATCGTTTTATGCGGCAGCACTAAACACACGAGTGTTAAAAATGTTGTTTTTGCTTGTCTAAAAACTACCTGTACAATAAATTATGGTTAACAAATAACAGTTGAGGATCGACGTCTGCGTGCTTCTAAAATGTTGAAGCACAGTTGGGAGTCTTATTTTTTGAACTATAATAAATTTTAAACAAAACTATTTGTTCTATTTTTCAACACGAAATCGATCGTTAATTTTTAAAGGCGGTTGTTATTTAATAATGTTGAGAGAAAAGTAGTAAATGCATTGTACTTTCTTTGTTTAGAATTCGATTTCTTCACTCCAAAAATTAGATTCTTCTTCAAGATATTCGTGGAGTGTTCCTACAAGACAATCAAGCATTTGTGCCTTGACAAGTTTCTGCCTTTTTGTAATATTCATTGGTTAATTGTGACTAATTGAAAACTAGTCTCAATTTTGTTTGTTGAAACAGCTGACGTAGTGTTTCATCAAAGAAACAAAACAAAGTGCCTAACCTCAAAAACTTAAGTCGAACACAACAATTGTATTTTCATTATATTCGTGGACGGTGGACCAATTATAGCACGTGTAGAAGTGGCTTAACAATAAAAACAGCAAAGAAATTCCTACCTATATTAGATATGCATAAGCTGCTCGCTTAATATCTACCTACACTTTACTCCCAGAATGTTAAAGTTAGGTATTAACAGTCTCAACTCTTATTTTAAGTTTTTGAATTTTATGTTTGTCCAGATTTAACTTCTCGTCACTCGTGGGGTTAACCGATCAGAAACGTCTGTTATGTTTAGGAAGTAGTGGCCCCATATAGATATACCTATTTACTTAGAGTCAGTACTTTTTTTAGCGATCAATTTTTTTATTAATCGCAAATCCGTTTTGGCATAATTATATGAATTGTATTTTTTTTGAATTGAAGAAATTAATTAATTTTGATTTTCTTTGTACTATAATACAGAAACAATTAATTCAGAATTATTATTCTATTGAAATGTGAAACGCAGAAGAAATAAAATAATGATCTTGATTAAAAGAAATGTCATTGAACCAAGCTATCAATTGATCTAGGTATTTAATTGAAAACTTATCTATGAAAACGTAAATTTGGGTACATTTGACAATTTAAGTGGATAAACACACCTTCAAAATAAATATAGATTAATATGATTAACTCTTTTTTAGTGACACGAAATGTTTAAATATTTTTTCGTATTTTTAAAACAATGAGTACATAATACTAGTTCAATTCAATTATTAGATCTGTCGTTTTACTGGCGGTAATGAGGGTTTCTATAGGTACCACTAGTCAATGTTCCAAAAAAATTACCCGGCGTTGCCCGGAAATGACAGTCTAGAGTTAATTATTTTGCCTTAAATCTTCCCATAAATATCATACATTCATGACAATCACATGGAAATCGGTTGAATAGTTTCCTACTTAATAGCTAAAAATGAACGATGTGTCATCATCCATGCCCGTTCGCGACAAAATGACAGTCCTCTCCACTATGTACACTGAAATAGCAACACATACGCGTTAGGGGTGAAAAAGAATACAATTTTCATTTTTATGAGCGTAATGAACTAAAACATGTGACAATGTGACATGAATAAGTATTTTAAAATACTTTATATTTAAATAAATTACATTATTTTTCGTTGATGAAATAGGTGACAAATATGAATTTGTAAAAATCTATTCGTTCAGATGTTTTCCAATACAAATATCATTGAAAATATTCCAACTCGAAACGCATAAAAATGATAGGTGCGTTGTTTACATAGCCTTGGAAGTAATCATTTAAGAAACAATTTCATGACGTTTTCTTGGTTTCAACAAATCTGTAGTTCTGCAAAATTTACAATTATTAAAAACTTCTGAACGATAGACGGTAAAAAAATATAAACAGCCTGAATTATCATTACATAATATCAATTTCTATAAATATCTATAAAGTTGTTATTGAACATTATCAGCAAACTTCATTAATATTTAAATAATTTAATTACATTATATTAATTGCAAACAAACAACAATAAATACGACACTAACTACGATTTTATGATAGAAAGACAATTCATCTTATATTTCTACAAAAAAGAACTCTGTCTGTCTCGCTCTCTCTATCTATCTCTCGGTGCAAGTATGCACGTACGTAAAGTGGTCATTTCTTTCAAAGACGAGTTCTAGAGAATAAAAAATGATATCGACTATACGTTTCGGTGTCAAGCGACACGTATTAACGTAAACTAGCGGCTCTGTCTGTGATCGAATTTCGACCTTAATTCACTCCGCTAATTTTTTACAGTGTTTGAACGTAAACAATGAATATTTTTTTACAGTGTATGAATGTATGTATTATTTAATTTATTTATTTGTAACACATATTCTCCCTATGAACTTTTAACTATGCCAAATCTCACACTCCTCCATGCATGCAATGTGCGGTACACAGTTTTTTCTTCACATATTAATATATGATATAGTCTGCAAGAAATTTTTTCAAAATCGTTTTTTTTTAACCAAATAGGTTCCAAAAAAATTTTACACAATATCTCGCGAATAAAAAATCATATCGACTTCGTTAGGACGTCAGTCGAAGCGTGTTAACGTCATTTTTTTTTTCAAGTGGAAGGTTTTGGATTAGACTGCAAGCGACAGAAATGTAGATTCTACCCCGCTGAGAATTACAGCCTAAGTTAAAGAAGTAATTGCCGTATAGCAGTTAAGATTACAAAATATCGCGGCAATGGAATCGATAAAATGTCAACATTGAGTGTCAAGTGCGCTCGCCCAATTTGCTTACATAATATTATTACGTCGTCAATACTCAAATTCAATAGTATCACTTTTGTACTAAAAATAATATCATTGTTTATTTAGTCATTATCACTTTTCACATAATGTTCAGTATTATTACTAACAATAACGGCATACGAAATATGTATATCGGTCTAAATATATTTTAAATCATATGACAAAAAAATATTATTTTATTTACTAGCGTGCAGTCCCGGTTTCATCTTGGTGCGATAGATATAATTCTGCAAAATGTATTTCGTTTACGGCCCGGCGTCTGAATTAATAGTCTTGAGCAAATTCTACCAGATTTGCTTCTGAACTAATAGCTTTGAGCAAATTCTACCAGATTTGGTTCTGAAATAATAGCTTTGGTACTAAAACAGTTTTTTTTTTGTTTGATTCTGAATTAATAGTTTTGAGTAAATTCTATGAGATGTCGTTGCATGTTACTAAAACAGTTTGTTTTCACAAAACACCGTAATTTTGTACAAAATATTTAATAAAAACTATACTATAGCGTAAGTTGGACTAAGCAGGACATGTTTACAAAATTTCCTTAAAATCGGTTCAGTGGTTTCGAAGATTAGCGCGGTCGAACATCGTGACACGTTTATATATAAACTAGCAGTCCCGCCCGGTTTCACCCGGGGAGGGACATGAGTACGCACACTCATCTTAGTTTACATGATGATCGGAGTTACCGTTCAAAAGCTTTTGTCGGACAGACAAATTTTGAGTTACATTTTGCAGCATTTTTCATTAATGCTCCGCTCCTATTGGTCGTAGCGTGATATTATATAGCCTATAGCCTTCCCCGATCAATGGGCTAACCAACAAAAAAAAATTCAATTCGAACCAGTAGTTTCTGAGATTAGCGCGTTCAAACAAACAAACTCTTCAGCTTTATATATTAGTATAGATCACGGGACTAATTTCGGAACCTCACCATTATGAACGTCTTTGTCTCCAAATTCGATTTCATGATGGGAAGCATAGCGTGTATTTACAGACGCTCGACAGGTCAGCTCATCAGCGAATACAATGTACTTAAAAAATAAATCTTATAATGAAGCCAGTAATTAGTTAATTAATAATTAATTGAACGAAAACAAAACAGTAAATAACAATCTACCTATATCAATAATAAATAAGGTTATATTGACAGCGACACTTTAAATGATGAGGCACCTACAATATAAATGACAAAACAAAAATCAATGTAATTTAATATTAAATATTACTTATACCTATCTATGCTATAATGTGACTTTTAGAATATCAAATCACTGTCGCATTACAATTACTCGAAAGAAAAAAATAGTCGCCTATATTATTTTGATCACATGCCATAAACGAAAATTCCTGAATAAAGGCTGGAAACACTGCTTGAATTTCTGCTGGCCGGTAGGCTGGGTACGAAGCTAGAAATGACGTCACTGCGGGCTCGTCTGCTAGCTCACAAGATGGATTTTAAAATTAGAATAGGGGCTATTTTTCTTGTTAGGTCCTCTGTTGCTTGCGCTGAGCAAGAACCAATCAGGAAACAGTATCTTGTCACATTGGCGACATGAACAAACGTCCACAAACCAACATGGCGTCATTCTGCTCAGATTCAGACAGCAAACACGTTTTGCTCTGTGTTTGTATTTGAACTGTCACTGCGCGCAAAAACTTGAAAAGACGTCTCGTGTGAAGCGAGCACATAAAATCAATTAAGAAAAATAGCGCTAGAACAAGTAGTCATAAAATTAGCGCAAGTAATTGTGAAGAATAATATTAGATTTTACTTTTTTTGATAATATAATAACGGGAAAAATGGAACCTTATTCTGTACAATATAAGTATTTAATTTTTTGTACAGAATAAGGTTTTATTTTTCCCGTTATTATATCATCAAAATCAAATACGATAAAAACATAAAATCATGTTTTATGTTGTTATCATTCCTTTGAATAGATTTTACTATCTCCCGGCGCCTCTTTGCTTCGAACTCCCACGCCAACCTCTAGATACGGAGCTGCTAATTAAATATCTCAACAAATGGTTTAATATCCTAGCCGTTATATAGCTTTTAAAGATTTTACATAACTAGAGTGACCTGTGCGAATTATTCGCACTAAATAAGTATAAAGGCCCCCATACACCTCGTTCTTTTTTGGCAGTTTTCATCGTCACGATAAAACACGTCGGTCAAAACCGAAGTGTATGGGCAAAAACTGTCGATGAAACACGGCAGTTTTTATATCTGCCGAATCTTGATTTTAAACACGACGTGTTTGCTGGTTGTCGTTTCAAATCGTAATGTGTGGCGCTTTCCGATAAGAATCGACGTGTTTATTCAGTGGTGCGACGTACAGCAAATAAGTCATATTAATTAAATGATTGTAATTAGTTTGAGTATTGATTTATATTTTAATAATAACTCAAAATAAGTATGTTCGTCCATTCTCAGGTAATTGAACCAATCCCCAGGTTCAAGTTTCAGCTCGCTCAATTCATACAATTGTATCGAAAATTAAACCAATCTCCTGGTTCTAGTCGTAATTCATTTAGAAGATTTACGTGTGAAAATTGCCTGCGTTTAAGTAACCATTCTTTAGTCCATTTTGAACGTTTTCTTTTTGAAAATTTTAATTTTATAGCCACTGCGGGCTAACGTTGTCGTAGGATCCATCAAAGCAGATCGTATTAATGATGCCACGACTTCAGAAAAACTGAACGAAACAACGCCTCTGTGTGGATATGGCCGTTGTTCGTGTTTAATTAACCGTACAGTTTTACCCGTGCGGTTAAAACTGCCATAAAAGAACGAGGTGTATGGGGATGGCCGTTGTTCGTGTTTAACCGTACAGTTTTACCCGGCGGTTAAAACTGCCAAAAAAGAACGAGGTGTATGGGGGCCTTAATAATTATCACTTTACAAAATTATTTTTTAAATTGCAGGTATTCAATTCGTTTCTAATTTTGCACACTGCTTATAACGTTCTTCTTTTTGTTGTATTACAATATGAAGCTCAGATGACAGATCAAAGAAATATTTTACTAAAATTGTCATATAAAGGCGCAAGTAGCAAAAGCGTTGAGCTAAGCCGTCAGATGGCATCATGCAGCATTGCTGAGACGTTGTTCAGCGTTGCTCGCTGTTTCAAAATTAAAGCCGTTAGATGGCAGTATGCAGTATTGTGTCTGTTGTATTACAATATGAAGGTCAGATGACAGATCGAAGTGTTGACGTTGTTTCAAAATTAAAACCGTCAGATGGCAGACGTTGTTCAGCGTTGCTGTATTTTAATTAATTTACAAAAACAAAAGCAATAATACATTTTTTAGTTGTCGATGTCAGTAGAGCAAGCAATTATCTGTAAAATGATATATAATTTATGTGGAGAAATTGTGTGGTTTTTTCTAAAAAGGGAGGCAAACATCTTTAACCTTAGCGTATTAATATATGATAACCTTGCAAATTTCAAGTTCAACAACTACCAGCATAATTGAAAATGATAAAACAAATCTACTGAATTATTTATACGGATGTGCAATAATTTATTGAACACAAAATATATACAATGCTATTTCTTTTTTGTCTGATACAGTGTCTGGTTTATGCTGAAAGTCTGAACATGGAATGTAGGTATACAATTAGACGTGTAATAATAGAGATCTACCGGGTGATTTCAAAAACAATTAAGAATTTATAACGGTAATGCCAATTACCTAATCCTGAGCGCACCTGTATATTTGTAGGTGGAAATATACTAAGTTTCATCAATCAATATTGGTCAAGTCTTTCTCAAGTGATGTTGATAAAAACTGTCACAAAAATTCTTGACACACATTCTTCATTGTAATTATAATAAAATGTGCAAAACTCCCAAAAAAATTTGTTTAGAGAAATTCAATTGCTATTTTTCGATATCAGTTTATGATATTTTAAAAATTGAAGCAAAATATTCGTCAATAGAGATATTGTAAAAAAATAATTACAGCAATGCAGTTTAAGATCAAGATCCTCATTTTTAGATTAAAAGTTTTCGTAAACAATAGATATTTAAAGCTCTAAATCGAAAGAAAAACATTATAAAATATGGTTTATTTTTATCATTCATCCAATGCATTAGACTTGGTGACGTTCTAAACAATCAAATTCTTGGAGGTCCCTCGTTCAAAAATTATACCAGAAAAACACTTTGAAAAACAAAGTCCAAATAATTCTTCTGAAATTTTTAGAGGTCTACTGTTTGCGACGTCTTAAAAACTTTGACCGCTAATGACCTCAGTTATCAAGCGTCTATAATCTACACTTTTCATCATTACCAACAGATTTTATATATAGGAAAGAGCACCCTTATTTCCAGCAAGCGTCAGATATTATTACTTAAATAACATGTACCTACTGGGTGTATTCGGTCGCATTCACCATAAATGTGGGATTCGTAATTGTACTGTCCACAATCTAATTATATTTTCACTCTGATTATATAAATAGCAACGAGTAGCTCTGCTGCATCATAGAGATTAGAAAATCACTAAAGCAAAATCTATTACCATAAAATTGTGACAATAAGCAGCTGATTCATAAATTATTTCAATAAATATACCCACCAGTCTCTATTTGCCTGTATTACCATATTCTGTAATAATGGAAGATAGGAAATATTTTCTATAATTCATTTATTATTTACGGCGTTGACCTCATTTCATCTTGTATCAATTACATAATAACTGTAATATTCAAGCTATAATAATTTTAATAAAATAGCATATAAGAGAAAAAAAGTTTTTGAAGATAAGCTTACTAAAAAGGAAAAAAAATAATATTTCGTAATTTAGGTTCATAATTATAAAAGCATGGATGGTACAAGCCATTATTAATTTATTAAAATTACGATTGTAGTACCTAATAATCATGTAAACGCCATATATAAACACGCTGAGGTTAATTCAAGCCCCTCCCCCTGGTTCTAATCTGAGAACTGGGATAAAAGTATCACTTGGATTTTCAATCATCGTATCACGATGTGTTTTGCTTGGTCCAACTTACGCTATAGAATATAGTTTTTATTAAATAGTTTGTACAAAGCGGTGTTTTCTCAAAAAAAAAATGTTTTACTAACATGTAGCGACATCTCGTAGAATTAACTCAAAGCTATTAGTTCAGAAGCAAACAAAAAAAACTATTTTAGTACCAAGTAGCGACATCTGATAGAATTCGCTCAAAGCTATTAGTCCAGAAGCAAATCTGGTAGAATTTGGTCAAAGCTATTAGTTCAGAAACAAATCTGGTAGAATTTGCTCAAAGTTATTAGTTCGGACGCCGGGCTTCGTTTACTTTTCTATCCTACTCGAATAATTTTTGCCCTTCATACGCTTGCTTTAAAATTTACCCTTTTGCGACAGTGGCGGTTCCCTAATTTAACACTTTTTGACGGACACTTTTTCATGCACAGAGATGGTTCTCCATAACCTCTACCCTCCATACAAATATGTCGGAATAATTATTTGATAAAATTACAATAAGATAATTTATAATTTTTTGCGCATGTTAGTAAAATAACTACTAAATATGAATGAAGCGTCTCTGAGTAATCTACAAGCAGAAGAAGGCAGACTGTTATAACGATAAACAAGGGTACAGGGGAAGCCTTATATGGCCAATAGGCCAAGGTGGCTTTATAAATTAATAATACAAAACAGTTCGTAGGCAGACTGCGAATGTAAGTTGACGGCTCTAATACCCAGTCTCCAATGCGGATACAGCCTCTCTAACTTGAAAACAATTGGATTCAAGTGTTTTCAACACTATCTATTTTTAACTGATTTTATTCAAGTATTTTCAACTTTTTATTACTCACGAAAAGTGTCTCGTCGGACTGGACTTTTGTCAAGGTAGCAGAGTCGGGCCCCAGCCTTCGCGGGCCCCACACGGGGCTGGCTTGCGAGGTTTACCGCAAACCAGGCGGTAAGTAGGATAGTATCCCATCTACCATTATCCAACGCTTCAACATTTCATCTCGAAAATCAAATCCGCTGCACACGAGGCTGGATTTGCCGCTAGGTTCCTTGCTAAATTTCACTACAAGTTTTCTAGTGCTGGCTTTCTTGATTGCTATTATGTTCTCGTTTCACACGAGTAGGGGAGGACGGGGTCAATTGTAACAGTGACTTGTTTAGTGACATCTACTAACAAAATGAGAATATAATTC
This sequence comes from Xanthostigma xanthostigma, assembly GCA_963575645.1. Taxonomy (NCBI): domain Eukaryota; kingdom Metazoa; phylum Arthropoda; class Insecta; order Raphidioptera; family Raphidiidae; genus Xanthostigma; species Xanthostigma xanthostigma. The sequence goes on along the minus strand of OY754466.1, from coordinate 46,673,473 downwards.
TACTGGATTGATGTACATTCCGTCGCTGGTGACTGAATGTACATCGATGCAGTAGAATCATTTCCTCATTTTGTTGGTAGATGTCATTAAAATAGTCACTGTTAAAATTCACCCGTGTTACAATTGACCCCGTCCTCCCCTAGCCATTACAAGCTTTCTCTGCAGGTAGATTCGGTGCGCGCGCAGTCATAATTAGAACGGTAACAAAACTGCATGTTTATTGTCTCTGAACAGAGCACACACTATGGCATAGTGTGGGCGTTTGTTCCAGTCGCCCGCGTGACAAGACACTGCTTCCTGATTGGTTCTTGCTCATACCGTGCAGCGGACCTAGCAAGAAAAATAGCCCCTGTTCTAATTTTAAAACCTATCATGTGAGCTAGCAGCCGATCCGGCAGTGACGTCCTTTCCAGCCTCGTGTCAAGCCTGCAGGCCAGCACAAGATCAAGCAGTGTTTCTAGCCTCGTGTGCAGCGGCCTTAAGACAAAGAAATGCACACGCCCAAACAATCCGGACACCTAGGCCGTGATCTTAAGGACTGGTGCATCGTCGGTAAAAACAAAAGACGCAACAAGAATGCGTTCAGCGAAACAAACTCGTGCTGTTAATTTGCGATCACGTTTTAAGCTGAATGCAGACCGTGCAATTTTTCGTTCACACTATTTTTTCTCGTAACATTAAATTTTAAATGCCTTGTTCATAAAACACAACATGGCGCTATATTTATGTTTTTCAATAAGCGATGAATTATTCAGTCAACATTGAGTAACTAAATATTGTGGAGGTAAAATTCTGATACTTGGTTTTTGAATTCATTTTAATAAAATATTAACGACGTTCAATAAACTAAAAAAAAACAATCTCTCTAAAACAAATCTAAAACGCAAGTACAGTTATTTCAAGCGTTTAATTAGTTTCACCTGTCCCGGTGTCTGTATGTCTGTAATCAAATCTTGCAAGTTAAATTTGACCCACTTCCCGTTATCCGATTGAGCTGAAATTTTGCATACTTATGTAGTTCCGAGAACAATACAATATTATGATAACTAACTTACCGTTCTGACTTTCGCCAGGTTGAAAATCGCACTTTTAGCTACTTCTCGTTGTCCGATAGAGTTGCAATTTGGCATACGTATGTAGTTTCGAGAACAATACAATATTATAATAACTAACTGACCGGTCCGGCTTTCGTCCGGATACAAATCGTTCTTTTAATAAAGCACACTGAAAACTTAAAAATAAATAAACTAATTTTTTTTTAACAAGCTTTTATTAGTTGTTAATAAAAATGAACTAAAAAGTTAAAAATAATTTTATTCCGACTAGAAATAAGTCGTTTTATACGTACTTATCACAGTCTCAAGTTTTCAAATGAAAGCTTGTTACACCGTCTTTTTGTTCTCTCTTGTTACTAAAATGTAACACGCTTTTATTTGAAAACTTGAGACTGTGATAAGTAGGTATAAAACAACTTATTTCTAATCGGAATAAAATTACTTTTAACTGTTTAGTTCATTTTTATTAACAACTAATAAAAGCTTGTTTTTTAAAAAAATATCGTTTATTTATTTTTAAGTTTTTAGTTTGCTTTATTAAAAATGCGATTTGCATCCGAACAAAAGCCGAACCGGTCAGTTAGTTATTATAATATTGTATTGTTATCAGAACTACATACATATGTCAAATTTCAGCTCCATCGGACAACGAGAAGTCGTTACAAGTGCGATTTTCAACCGGGTGAAAGCCGGAACGGTAAGTTAATTATTATAATATTGTATTGTTCTTGGAACTACATACGTATGCAAAATTTCAGCTCAATCGGATAACGGGAAGTGGATCAAATTTAACTTGCAAGATTCGATTACAGACATATTATACAGACACTGGGACAGGTGAAAACTAAGTAAAAATTTGTAATAACTATACTTACGTTCTATATAGATTAACTGCTATTATACCTATATACTTTATGGTATGTAAGTCTACCTTGCTTTAGAACAAGAACGGAAACCCCCAATTAACAAAACGCGTTCCAAAATTGCAATCACTGCGATCGTTGCCGTCTGTGTTTCGATAGGTATCTTGAAATTATTTTTATATACATTTACTGCATGCACCGCAAACAAAATATTAAAGATTTGATCAGAAATGTATTTTAAAAAGTCATGACGACAACTTGTAAAAATAACTACAAATGTTGATCAATCCCAAAATCAGTTCTGCTGAATTTTCGACAAACATGTATTTGACTAAATTGTTTCATTTTCACAATTATTTTGGGAGTGACTTGGGTTAAGTTATGGGAGTTACGAATAACGTCGCGGTCAGACTTAGCAACTAGTTTTTTATAAAAAAATTGGTTGTCTGTAAAGTCGGTTTACGGACGATAGTTTTACGTGATAACGTATTCCGTAATACATAACCTAAATTTTAGTAGCTGTCAAACTTGGGCCGAAGCCTACTGCGCTCTCGCTTGCACGCACAGGGTCAGGCGGAACGTTAGGAACGTTACACTTTTTCGTGCGTGCAGCTGGTGTTTCATCAATTTATAAGACGTTATCACGTCAAAAAATACTGAAAAAATGAAGGTTGGGGTTGTTTTAATGTTTTTATGAAGACAATAAATAAGAATAAACGATTTCAGTAACTTTTAAATGAAGATATTTTATACATAATAATATGAAACATGAAAATATTATGTTGTTTACAGAAGAATGTTTGAAGAATAGTTGATATTAAACAAATTTATGGGCATATCGTGCTATAAGAATAGTCTTTTAGCTCAACAAGCCAAGCAAGACTTACATGCGCGGACCTCTAGAATATCCCACTTACTTATGTATTCATTTGACCCATTCAATTCCGAGTTGCATGTTGCAACTGAGCAGGTATCCCAGCGGTAATTAGAGCTAGATTTGGGAAATATTTAAATAACTTCACAATAAAAATAAATATAGTTTTAAAAAAAAACTAAAAAACACGCTTTATATCGAACTAAAAAGAAAAAAAATATTTTTTTTAAAATAAGCTTAAAACAATAATGAATAAAAAATACAAGTATTATTGTGAAAAAAGCGTGGGGCGCTCGATGTACGAAAATGTGGAACAAAGCGCCCCACGCTTTTTTCATAATAATACTTGTATTTTTTATTCATTATTGTTTTAAGCTTATTTTAAAAAAATATTTTTTTCTTTTTAGTTCGATATAAAGCGTGTTTTTTAGTTTTTTTAAACTATATTTATTTTCCACTTTTTAGTTCAATTTATTGTCAAAAATTTGCCGAAAAAAATACAAATTTTTTTCGGCGTGGACGGGATTAGAACCCACGACCCGTGATTCCGAGAATTGACGTCAGCGAAGACCCGTGCCTTAGACCGCACGGCTAACCACTGTAGTTACAGTGCTGGCATATTATACTACAGTAATAAACCACTTGCTGTAGTCCAAACGAAGGTTACAAACAAACATACATACATACATACATACATACATATATACATACATACATACATACATACATACAAACAAACTTACAAGTGAAGTTAATATAAAGCGTGTAAAAATCACTGTGACGAGCCGTCTAAAACGATCACTGTGATCTGACAAGCGGTAACTACGTTCCAAATTAACGTATATGTTGTTCCATGTCACCGCAATCACGACGGTCGCTCCAACCGAGTAGCCGACCAACGCCGATGTAACGTCCGACCGAGTGTTTACTCATTTGAGCTGCATCAAGCCATCTCGGTCAGCGACCAGAATCTATCCAGTGAGGATTTTAGACACCTGACATCAATGAGCTTATCAAAAACAAGAGATCTTAGGTGTCTGGATCCTCAAGCTCAAGATAGTTTACCTTTTTTATTACCTTTATATGAAAATTGATTTAAACCAAATAAATAAAGGTTTATTTTGGTATGTGTTTTAGTTTTTAATTTAGAGTCTGGCCTGCTATGACATAAGTCATAAAGACTTGTTAAATCTCTCAATAGTTATTGAATCCTTAACTGTTATTGAACCAATAAGGAAAGTTGGAATTCATGAAGCAGAATTGTCAAATATAATATAACTATCGACTCGTTATGATTTGTGTCCTTATTATAAATTGTAAGTTGTTCAGTGGATATCAGGTAAAAAGAAATATCCCTAAATATCTTATCTTTTTCACGCTGATGAAAACAAAACAATAATCATATCTTTGTTAACATCTGATATAAAAAAAATAAGATTTCTGACTAATTTTCACATAATCTTTCGTACTAACCAAATTAACATGTGCTCTATGCAGGGTAGAGATTCCTCTATGATGTGATTAATAACGCAGCCATATTGGATTAATTGTTAAAAACCGAAAAGAAATGGAAATGAAATAGAATATATTTGTCCTTGTAAATCGTCTAGTAAATAGTTTAATAGGTGGGTCTTCTACCTATTAAATTACTGGACGATTTAAACATCCAATAGCACTATATTATGTTCTTTGTGAATACCAAATCTATTAGTTGGTTTATTAGTACAATCTACCTGTTAAATTAGTTATTGGTTCTTTATGAATACGACCATAAGTCTTATAAATGGTTCTTTAGAAAAACCAGTCTGACACCCCGAAGTTGTACACGACTCCAGCCGAAAGTGAAATAAATGCCAAAGTTCGGTTTCGGCTAAAAAATTAGTCTTTCTCACAAATGGAGCCAATTTTTATTTCAACACGTTAATAATATAAATACATAAAATAAAATTGGACAATAACTGGTTAAGCCGTATTCAAACTATAGAAAACTGAATCTCATTTTTTTCACCAAACAAAACTTTTGAAACTGGATTACGTTTGTTTCTGCAAGCTGTATAACATTATAATATACACTCAATTTGAATATATTACAAGTTCTACATGCCTATATAAATATTTAGAAACATTATACTATAAAAAATAAGGCTGTGTCAACGAAAGTAATGGATTCTAAACACAGCATTAATTTACGAATATTTTTTTTTGAATTTATGTGACTTTAAACATATAAATTATTACTGAAATTGTGTGTATGCGGAAAAGTGAGTGTTTTAGCAAGCATGACCGTACTGCATGGCGCATGCGTCGAGAGAAACAAAATGTTGTCACATAAAATAGGTAAATAAATTTAAAAAAATAATCCGTGCAAGACATCGTACAGGCATTTTAGAAGATGAAATAATTGAAGTTCTGTAGATTTTTTTGACAATAATCTCTCATTATGAATGAGCTACTAAAAAGTTCCCTGCACCTGATCATCCCTTTTTGGGGCGATAAACTACCCCTGAGCCGGACATGTTTTACGTTTTCCTCGTTTATCTTCCAACCCGTTACTCGGATGAAAAAATATCGAACGACAAAAATGTTGTTTTTGGGAATCAAAATCTATAGGGAACTTCCCGTTGACATAGACTCATGAAATTTGGCACGAAACAATGTCTTATGGCACAAATAAAGGGAAAAATCCGAAAACGGTAAATTCGTAAGTTATACAGCACAATATGAGAGCTCTCGCATACAACATGTTACGACAACGAGGCCATTAGATATAGCCACGAGGTACAATTCAGTTCAGTAGTCCATCTGAACTCATTGCAATTACGCGCTATAGTTGGCAAACTGACCGCGACGTTTGTCGATGTATGGGGACAAGTTTTCCAACGGCTAAGCGGGAAAAAATTTTGAGACTCGATTCCCGCGATGGTCGAACAATTTACTAGGGACGTTATGGATATAAAATTTCGAATCTGGAAACGGATATAGGAATAATATCATAGCGGCTTCAGATATGGTTACGGGTATAAAATAATTTCGGATCATCCATCAGTCTCGGATAGTTTTAGATTTAAATTTAGATGCTTCGCGTTATGAATATGAGAAGTGCAATATCTACTTCGATCCAATCATGTAATTATGAAAGGCTCACTACCAAACCGGGAAGGAAATCAAAAATATATTTTTTTTAATGTTCCGATTTGGTGTAGAACAAATTATTAACACATAATACATATATATCATTTAAACTTCGGCTCTATCCGAAATTATTCGAAACTTTTATATCGGATTCGGTTACGCTTACGGATAGATTTTTATATCGAATATCCAATAGTTTCGGTTACATTGTTAGTAGAAGTTTTGTTCCAAAAATATGTATTGAAGGAGATTTATTTGGTTGAGGAACAATTGAAAAATAAGCTTTACCAAAGTATCGCTTGTGGCCAACGTTGCGCAAAATATATTTTCATCATCAGGGTTACAGTTACGGAGCTCCCTAACATCCCTACTATTTACCTACAAGTTTGTACGGAAGCCTCGGTGCGCGAGTCCGAAATGTAACGAAATCAAGTTTCTGCAATCTGTTAATCTAGAGCGCCATCCCAAATTAATCATTGCAAATTTTAATGTTTGTGGTAAAGTAAACAAGTCAATAGCTTTAATTTCAAAAATATGTCCATTAATCTATATGAATCGTTTCTGTAAGGTTTCCTTCCAACACCTACAGCAACATCTTACGTTCGTTCACGGTCGATTTATGTGTCCACAACGTTAGTCACGTAAAAAAACAATAATCTGATTAACAACGAGAGAATGGAGAGAGACCCTTTTACATCATAATCGGAATTATTCACGTCGGGTTATATAAAATACTACATGCATTAAAAAACCCTCCCCTAGCGCCATACGCATTTCATTGCAAAGTCATCGTGGATACAGAAAAATAATATTGTTAAGCATGTTTTAGGCGACAACAATTTTAGATCAAAAAGATACATTTGGTGATAACTAAAATAATTATCAAATAATTTTTACATAGAAACTAACAGTCCGGCTTCATCCGGGAAACTAGCATGAGTTCATATTTTCAATTTATATTTTTAAATAATATATATCGATAATCCAATTAGTACTTTTATCAGTTCTCAAATTCAAACATGGGAGCTGGGGTCTGTGATAGAGAATTCATGGAAACATAAGGTTATTTATTTAACAGCTAGCGGTCCGTCCCGGTTTCACCCGGGTGCGATATATATAAAATGTATTTAGTTTGCGGCCCGGCGTCTGAACTAATAGCTTTGAGCAAATTCTATCAAATTTGCTTCGGAACTAATAGCTTTAAGCGAATTCTATCAGATGTCGCTACTTGGTACAAAAACATTTTTTTTGTTTGCTTCTGAACTAATAGCTTTGAATACATTATCTCAGATGTCGTTACATGTTACTAAAACAGTTTTTTTTCACAAAACACCGTAATTTTGTACAAAATTTTTAATAAAAACTATCCTATAGCGTAAGTTGCGCCAAGCAAGACACATTTACATAATTTCATCAAAATCGTTTCAGTGGTTTCGGAGATCAGCGCGGACGAACATCGTGAGACGAGATTTTTATATAGATAGGTATAATGTTTTATATCGATTTTTTAACAGAAATCACATACACCGGAGTAAATCCGGGTAGGGTATATTATGCATACTCAAAATTTCATTAAAATCCGTTCAGCCGTTTAAGCGTGACAGAACGACGAACAGACATTTCACATTTATTATATTATGTATTAGTAGATGGATAAAACACACTGTAAAATTTGAATTAATGAAAACATTGCATTCACAACGGGATTTTAGATTGAATTGAGACTTGTTTGTATCTTGAGTGTCATAGAAATTGAAAACAAAACAATGTTGTGACGACAGTGGAGAGTAATGCATCTGTCTGGGCTTTGGTCATCAACCTACATAAAACATGTCAAAATCATTATAGTGGTCAACGGAAAGCATCTATGGGCTATGTGCAAGGAGGCGGAGTTTTTCGATGCGAGCGTTTGTGGTGAGCACTAGGAGAAACTTCAATCTCAAATTTTCCGTATGTCAGTGAGCAATGTTTATTAAAATGGAAAATAGTTATAATTTTATGACGTTTTTTTAATTACAAAGAAAACATGGGCAAATCTAAGCTATCTGGAAATGCTTGCTGTGTTCCGGACTGTTGCGCTGATGGCGAAGTGAGTAAAATGAAGAAGACCATTGGCGCCATAATTTGACGTTCCGCTGTCAGTGTAAACAAATTAATTATTTTTATATTTTACGTCGATTATTGATAAATAAACAATTCTCACATACCTTTTATGTTATGCTATTTATAAAATCGTTTACAATCTGAATTTTATGGTACCTATATGTATAAAATTAACATCAGTTTTTCTTATTACATTTTTTTTGACACAACATGATTACACAAAAAGTTTTTGACCTATCACCATAGAAACATGTCGCGATTTCCATAAAAAGTGAGTTCAATTATTCTCTATTGCCCACTAGCGGCGCTAGTAGGCTTCGTGCACACAACCTGTAGGTTCGGAAGGACATATCTTTTCATTGCAGGGAGATAGAAGCTTGCATTTTTCATATGACTATGGGATTGTACACCTTCTTAGTACTTAATATTAATTTCAACTTGATACCGCCAGCCGTTTCTGAGAAAATGATCCTGTGGGACAGCAAAGTGATCCTATAAGGACCCCTAAGACATGTATGACCCGTGTTGTTGTGCGTCTATAACGTACAATGTCAGGTTTATTTTTTTCATTCTGAAATACGGATTCCTAAAAACAAAAAACTTTTTTTTTAAATTGAACCAGGAACCTCCTTCAAAAAAGGGGCACTATATACCTAAGTACCTAGATAAAACGTGATAGTAATTAAATTGGTGCCGACCTCAAAACTTTGTTATTTATGTTTTTAGTGACCCTTTTTTGAAGGAGATTCAATTTAAAAACTAACGTTTTTTTATTTTAAATTTTTTAGTTGTCTTTTTTGGTGTCTAATGAAATCGAAGAGCAACGTTCACGTCGACAACTACAACTATTGCAATATTTGCTTGATATGATATAATTTTCTAAAAAACTGCTGAGCCGATTTTGCTAAAATTTATATGGGACCAAATTTGAGACATTTTTAGTGTCTAATGAAACCGAAGAGCAACGTTGACGCCGAAACTACAACTTTTGCAATATTTCTTTGATTTTTGTTAATTTTTTAAAAAACTGCTGAACCGATTTTGCTAAAATTTATATGGGACCAATTTTGAAACATACTCTATCGAATAAAAAAAATCATCGAAATCGGTTTATAGCCGGCGAAGATATCGACGGACATCCATACAAAAAAAAAATACAATCGAATAGAGAAGCCTGTCTTTTTTTTGTAGTCAGTTAAAAATATAATAAAGTTGGGTATGGAACCCTAAAAACAAAAGTTTTTAGACTAAAAGCAGAGAAAATCGTAAACACTGATTTTTTTTAAACTAAAAATTATTTTTTTTTGTTTTCTCGAACTAATTAGTTTCATAATATGTATTCGCGCGCCATTTATTTGGTTGCCATTTTAACGCAGGTAGCTTAACAGATTTCACGGAAATGTTAAAATTAAATTCGGTAGGTATATCTAGTCGATTTTCCGGAATTTTATAAATAAATTCACAAACGTTTATTGTGGCAAAAAAAAACAAAACATTTTTCGACTTTTAACCTACCTTACATGAAAATATTAGATAATAACTGATAATTTGTATATTACAAAAAAAATTATGACGATATATGACACTGACCTCTGGTTTTATAAGTGATAAAAATTACATTCGAATTTGCATAATACAATAAAATTTTATTTATTCTCATTCAAATGCACAGAGTAATCAGTTTTTTGTTAACCATAATAAATCCAATCAACAATTAATTTTTCTCTCTAAACAGAATTTGATTTTTTTATATGTATTACAAGCGGTCCCGCCCGGTTTCACCCGAGTGCAAAAGAACGAATAGGGAAGGGAGAGGGACATGAGTTATACACACATTCATCTTAGTTTACCGAGATGAATGTTGTGTCCAATTTTTTTGCAGTTTTCGGCAGTTCCCTACTTTGTTAATGATTTTAAACTCAAACCTCTATTTTTGATGAAAATATTTGCATGTATGTGTCATATAGTGTCGCATAAATATAAATGTAAAGAGATGTATACTGCAAGCAGGAGTTGGTGGAAGAATGGTGAAAGTTTAGGGTTACCTATAAAATGATGAGATAATAGTACTTTATGTATCTAGTTTGTAATGCATTATTTCATGACGAGTGGTGAAAGTTTGCTAATAACGAGCCATTCGCGAGTTTCAACAGTCACACGAGTCATAAAAATCATACAATTCAGACACATATTACATATATTGCACATAATATCTCCTGTTTACCAGGCGTTGCACGGTAGCGATAGAATAAATCTTTCCGCATTTGTTCTCGATATTCGTGAAACCGAATGATAATCGCTTGCATATCTTTCAAGACGTTGCCTTTTTTACGTACCTATACAGATTTTGACAGGTGCCCCACCCGCGTGTAGAGACCAACAATTCTGATTTATATTATTTTTCAATTTAATACTAATTAAAAAGAAATCGTCCTTCAAAATCTGAGCTAGTTCGGCACAAGAATGTATCAGATACTAAATGTTTAATAAAAAAAATGTTCGACAAAAAGTAGTCCGGTGCATTTCACAATTCAGTTTTTAACGCCACACTGAAGAATTTAATTATTTCATAATCTTCTTAATAGCATTAACTGGCCAAAAGCCTGCGAGATGAAAAAGCGATGGAAATTTATCGTCCAATACATAATAAGTAGTCGATAATACACAAAAAAAGAAACTGAAAGAGATTTTTGACACTAAAAACCCCCACTAAAATGTTTATGCGAAAAATATTTTTTTGCGCTTTTCATGCCTATATAGCGGTAATAATAAGTTTACGTAAGTTTCATTCCCCCGAAAAAATAGCGATAATTCAATTCACCAAGCATAATTATGTTTACTGCAGGTATAAATCTATTCTGTCCAAATATTCGGGTATAAATATTTATTCGCCTGAGAAAATAAAAATGGTTATAATGCCTAACCTATAAACGTGGAGTATTATATCTGCAGTTAATTACTCTTGCAAATTTATTTATGTGTTGTTTATTAACCTTTTGTAAAATATTACAGTTAGTGAAAGTTTTGTGTTAGGAAAAAACATAATTTTAATGAAACTTTTTTTGACGTTTACACAACGCCATCGGTCGATTTTTGGGTGAACGTCACAATATTCAACAAAAATACCAAGGAGTATAGTGCAGTGTGTATTTATTCTTCAACTAACTATATTTTACCTGAAAATTTGGTTGGAATATTGAAAGGTAAATTTATTGTAACGAATAAAATTGTTCCAAGATATTTCTATATTTAATAGTGTTCAATAAATACAAAATTTAAAATGAAGACAACGAATTTTTTAATATAAATAATCTATACCTACCTATATATAAATAATACATAGCATTATCTGCGTATGAAATAAAACACTTCTCTACAAAGAACGTAAAATATAGACAATTGAAATCTGCTTGTACAACAAATTGTCTGACAATTTATCGCATACAGGAAATACTATTATCATTTATCACATAAAAAACAAATACAGGATGATTTACATTTAATTCAACAATATTTATTAGTACACAAAGATAAAAATGTCCACAGTACTGGAGTCTGTAGTTTTTACCACGCATGAGTATCCCGTTGCTGTTCCTTTTTGCGGAAAAAATAATCCTTAAAAAAACATTTACAACATAAGGTTGATGTTCGTAACAGCGACAAAAATAAAATATAATAGCGTTTCGAGGGTAGGGAGTAGCATTTGTTAATTTGTATTTTCGATCGGTGAGTTCGTTCTAATAATTTTTCCCTTACTACACTCTCGAAACTTCATATCAGTTATTTTTGTCGCACTTGAACTTCAAATTAACAATGCAAATGTTTTTATTTGTTATAATATATATTTTTTTTAATAATAATTGCCAGATTTTGTAAAATATATTAAATTTTAATTTATTTATATAGTAACCACGATGATAAATGGTAATACGAACGCTGTAACGCCATCTCTCCGTGAAAAGCCAAAATTGCCATTTGTGTAAACAAAGTTCAGTACTAAGATGACAAGGTGCACAGTAATACCATCTCTCGGTGTAAAAATGAAAATACAAAATATATTTGTATTTCTAACATACAGTTTTTTAGAAGACCCTCTGTCTCACTAACATGGCGATCGTCTTGATACTCTAGAGTTTAGACAGCCGCCGCCTACTCAGTTAGAAATGAACTTCCGACATCTTGTTGGGATCATTTTTCGCACATACCGAAACGTTCGTTTTTACAGGACGCCAATAATTTTAGACCCTGGTGACTGATGGCGCAAGTTCAGGAAAAGGTCCATACAAGATGTCGGACGTTCCATATTGCTCTTTCCACTACAGATACTCTCTACACTCGTCACAGCATAGTTTTGTTTTGATATATCTATGTTATATAGGATAAAAACGTCTTATATTCGATTTTAAATTTCGTTGGGGTGGAATAACTGGTGAGATCTTTTATTAGTGATTGGCATAAGAATTCAAAAAAAATGTCAGACCTTTTTTTTATTATAGAGATTTAGAATTTATTCGGTTTTTCAAAGCATGGCTATCGACCAAGAGTTGCCCCATCATATTAAATTTGCAATGAGTATAAAAAATGACTAAAACAATGCGACATTAAATTCTAAAATAATAAAGGTTTATTTTCACGTTATAACTTTTTGATCTAAAACTTTAACTTTCAACTTATATATGAAATATGTATTCGGAATTTAAATCGGCTTTTACTGTATGCCAGGAAATTGACAATTCCTTTATCAAAAGCGTGTTTTTATCTATTTTATAAGTTTGACTTGGGTTTTTCCTTATTTAATGTTTGTACATTTTTACAGGGAGTAAATACAAATATTATCACTTAATTTTACACGAAAAATGAAAATTTAGGTGTGTTTTCAAAAGGAAATTTTCCTTATTTTAGTTCTTTAAAACTGTAATGCAGAGGATGGTCACAAATACCAGGAAAGAAAAATTCCGCTAAGTTTTCCGTTGAATGACAAGTACGCGCCACGAATCTAAAACGCTCGGAAGTTAGATGCGAATGCGGGCTTACGCTTGTACAGTTTGTTGAAAAACTACAAACTCGCAACTCAACAAAACTAAAATAAGAACTTGACAATAGCGCACTCGACTGTACTTTAAAGCAGGAAAACGACACAAAGGCAACGAGCGATCACGGCCAATCATCGACGGCGCCCGTTCCGTGCAGGTAGCTGGGAGGTGGCGGGAGTCTCAACGGCTCTAAAATGTGCCTTTTGCGAGGCTGTTTGTGACTAGCTTCCGAACCTTTTAGATCCGTGGCGCGTATTATAGTATATTATGCTTTTCTTTATTGGTCCTTTATTCATTGTTCAGCCTCCTATACATAAAACCTTCCCAAATCTTTTCTCAAACTAATTATGAAAACCGCATGAAAATTAGTTGAATAGTTTTTGTGTTTATCGCGTCCAGACACACCAAAAGAAGGACGCAATGATGTGTTTAAAATATTTTAACAAAATATGCGTATCCTTGATAAAGTCGTATCAAAAATTGTTTACATTATTGTTGTGATTAAGTAGATGCCATTTCACGCGGTTACATGGAAATCTCATCTTGAGATCGCGGAAAAGTAAAAGAAAATTTTTTTCATATTCAAACATGACTTGTGAAAAAACACTGAACATTAAAACGAGTAATTACTGCAGCAATGTGATTTTATCTTCGAGCACTCAATGCAATTTGTCTAGTATTATAAAAATGTACAAAAATGTTGGTTTTGAAATTATATTTCGATGCAGAAAAGATTTAGTTGTAATAAAATTGGCGTGGACCTCAAAATTACCATTTCCATTTTTTTGTCGCTTTTTTTCATATACTTTCGAACCATTAGGGTGCAAACATATACTACTGTTATTTTTTACGCCGTAAGCACTGGCTTATCCAGGAGGGGGGCCCGGCTTAAGAAATTTCTAATTTGCTCCCTCCTGGGCCAAGAGCTGGGTACGCCCATATTAACGTCATAGAAAAAGACAAAGTTTTTGAAACAGCGATACTTTATTCAGATTGAATGCAAGTACATCAACTAATCCTATCATCAGTGAAATCAGGGAATTACATCGAAGAAAGAGACGCAGATATATTTTCGATACGCTTTGTTGCCTTCGTTCACCGCACATTGAGTAGATACACAATAATTCATATAGTAAATTATAAAATATATGCTTTATTTGAAGGAGGCTCAATATTTGTGCACGGCATAGCCACGCACATGTTTGAGTTTACGCTAAACCAATCATATGCTAGCGGTTGACCAGACGTTCTGCCCACTAGTTCGCGCAGCCAATCATATTCGAATGGCTGAACGGAATTACAAGACGCACTGCATTTCTTAAGACAAAAATATTGAGTGACAAAACTGCTTGCTTTGCCGTTTCAACTGTGCTTCAACACACATGTGTAAGTACCTATCTAAAGAGAGAGAGAAAAACAGAGACACGCTTAAAATCTCTCTTCTCTGTAGGTACCTACGGCTAACAGTAGTCAGCATTATGCAATCTACAGGTGTGTATTTGCAGCGAGTGCTCATCTATTTGGGTATACCAAGGTGCGTACGATATCAGTGGCGGCACGTCGACACGGAACGCCTTCCAATTATCAGACAGTTATTTATAGACCAGGATCCCAGACCCGCCAGACCTACGTCATTTCAGTACTGCTAAGATTTTATCAGGTAATTAGAGAATACAATCCGGGGATCCCGAATCTCGGGATCCCGGCCGTTTTCTGATCCCGAAAATCCCGAGATCGTACTTGGCTAATCTCGGGATTTTCGGGATTGCCACAAACAGATCTACTTGCATTCCGTAATCCGTTGCGCCTTTACAATTATCTTGCCTAGATTATAATTATTTATTACATAACGACAAAAACAATCCTTTAATACGCGGTACGATACGTAAGAATATGAAATCTCCAGATCCTGAAATACGTACAAAATGAATCGGGGTTGGCAAATAGTATTAGACGTGAAATAAGCCTGTTCGAAAATGGAGGAGTTCGTGGATATCACTTAGAAACAGCATATAAGTTCTATTGTCTATTCCTCCAACCAGGGTAGAACCTGAGCGAGCGTTTTCAGCTGCTGCTGCTTATGTTGGCAATAAATTACGAAGCAGAAGTCAAACATTGGATGCTTTGATATTTCTGCGATTGTATTTTCAAAATTCTAAATAGTTTTTTTGTGTTGTCTTTTTGATTTCTTGAAAAAGTAAAGTTTTTTTTTGGTTTGTCTATTTTATTTTCTTACTATATTGTGATTTGTGTTGTGCAACGATATTAAAAACATTTTTTAAGTAATTACTCAAGTTTTTTTCATTTCAGCCCAATTAGAAACCACATAGTCTAATTCCGGGATAGCTCCGGGATCCCGGGATTACGCATCTATAATCCTGTAATCCCGGGATTGAAAAACATGCTCGGGATTGTATTCTCTGCAGGTAATGTATATATTACTTAGTTAAAAACGTATGCCGATTTGCTAGCTTGAAAGCGGGGGTCTTTTAAAGATAACAGGTTTTTAAGGCACATAAAACACGTCCTTACCTACGTACGCAATGGTATTATGCATGAATGAGTGTAAAATAAGGCAACATTTATCGTATCTCTGAACGTAACACCATTCAATCAAATTATATCAGATTTTTGTGATTAACTATTTAAGAAAATTTTAGGCTATTTCTCAATAAACTATCATAACAGAAGGCTGTGTTTCTCGGGCAACGCCGGACAAATACGGCTGTAATAAAAACAACCATTGTATCACCAAAAAACTATTAATAGAGTGTACTGTTACATCATAAGTTATTATTATAAAAGTGTGGGCGAATTTATTACAGTGAAAAGAAAACAATTTTACGCATATGGTTTTAAGAAGTCCTGGGGTCAGAATGAAGAAAAATGGATTACACCAAGTGTTTCATCATCAAAAAATAAATTATAATACATTCTTTGTCACATTCAGAAATATGTTTGTCGTGTACAGTGGTGGAGATTCAATGATTTAAAAACAAGTAAATATTCAAATCTTTGAATAACGTCTGATTAGAACTCTTCAATAAATAAAATTATCGACCAATTTTTCAGACAATATATTAACAAAAATCCGGATTGAAACATTAATGTATTAATTATATTTTTTGTTAATATATGGTCTGAAAAATTGGTCGATAATTTTATTTATTGACAAGTAAATATTATTTATATTATTCTATCCAAGGATTCTACTGACCGATTTGAAAAACGCTTTCACAATTTTTTATTTAAAATTAGAATGCGAGAACTGGACGATGAGCAGTAAGCGAAAATGTGAAACAAATCGAGGTTCAGTATACGATCTGTGAACTAAAATGGTGTTCGCTGACTTAACTACACGTGTATGTGAAATATAATGACAGTGGCTGAACTTGCCCCAGAAATGCACTTGCCCCATATATCGAATTTGTTACCTCTACCAAACCAAAAACTATGCGGACGAATCCGGGCCGTAAAGCCAGTGGATATATCTATAATTAGCGGTCAGTACGACCTTTTAAAATAATAATACTATAAGAGATTCGGTAAAAGTTTAATGAAACCACGGTGGAAATGTTAATACCAACATTATTATAATCATTTCATTCTGATCTTCACAAAAGAAGTAAGATTAAGTTCTTTTGTTGTCAGTTGAATCTTTCGCTGCTTAAATTTCTTCTTTAATGATTAATGACGATTAAGTTATATGGACAACCTCCTGCTGTCATCGATTCATCATTCATATACGGCGAGATCATGATATAATAATTATATTGACAAACGCACTTTTCAAAATTAATTAAAGCGAGTGGTTTATGTCTCCCCAGTGTTTAGAAAAAATGTGCTTTTTCATGTGTAAACATCTCTACTGCCCCCCTCCCCTCATTTTTGATGACTCGGTGAAATATCACGGAAGGTACATTCTACTGTTCCAAATATATTTTTTTTCATCAAAAAACCTAGGACATTTCCCGTTGTCCTAGAATCTTGATATTTGGCAGAGAGGTTATCGCTGGGTGCGTGACGGTAGCACCGTCTATCGTGCGCAATTTTTCATTCTCTTATTACATTGTGTCAAATAAGCATTTTTCAAATAACTGTTATAATTAATAATTAATTAAACGACACCTTTAATTATCGAAAATTTTATACCCAGTTAAGGAAATATAGTGTTTATGCTGTTACACTGAAAAAAAAATATATTAAGTATAATATATCTTAGAAAAATCTAAAATAAAATATTTTATTCGATGTCTACTTCCACGAAGACTATACTAACGCAGCTAGCGACCAATAGAGCGGGATTGAAACGCTTTGCTATTATTGTTTTAAAACGCGAAATATGGCAGGGAGCGCGAGGAAAACATCTGACGACCACATGAAATCATACTCTATAACCGTCGCACGATTTATTGCTTATTTAGTCCACAGCTCACGCTGCGACCGACTCAATTGTCTATACTCTGTACCCGGCCAATACATTTAGTCATTCGTTAATGGTCCAAAAACACTATCTGTTTATCTGTTTGGTTTGACCACATATTTAATATCCTCTATATTGTTAGCAAAGATCGGGAGAAAGACTTAAACACTACGATGTAGACATTTATACGTCTGTCTCACTTATTATACTCTGAGTTTCGTGCGCATGTCCGTGAATGGATGCGCATCAGTTGCAGCGTCAGTTTGCTGTGGCTTGCTCTATTCCATTTACTATCATTTACCGTCTCACTTCATGTGCCACGCTTCCATATACGGCCACTAGCAGTATAGAAGTTATTAAATATATGGGTTGAACTCTGACTACACCACTGCTTTGGATCGTTCATATAGTCAAATTACGCAGAATAAGCGCTACCCCATGCAGATTGTGGCACATTACCTACATATATAGTACACACAGCAGAACAAATGTTTACTCTATACGTACAACTTCGCTCTGGTTCATTCATTGTGAATCGGCAACGTGTTTGCCAATCTTAATTTTTTTCCCAAAAATATTTAACTAATTTGTACTGATTTTTTTTCTCAAGATACCACAGGAAAATTACATGGAAAGTAGATGAACAGTTGTAATTTAGGTCCCTGTCTAAAAGAAACCTCATGAAACAAAATATACCTATATTTTTATCAATTCGTCATATGTATATAAATATATATTAACCGACTTCAAAAAAAAAGATGGAGGTTATTATATGTTCTGTTTTTTTTTTTTTTTTTTTTGTATGTGTGTCGGCCGATATCTTCGCCGGCTTCGTGAACCGATTTTGATAACTTTTTATTCTTTAACATCATCGAATTTCGCTACATTTTACATGCTGGTAAACACACCCCTGACTATAGAAAAAACCACTCAATTTCTCCACATAAATTATATATCATTTTACAGATAATTGCTTGCTCTACTGACATCGACAACTAAAAAATTTATTATGGCTTTTGTTTTTGTAAATTAATTAATTAACAGCAACGCTGAACAACGTCTGCCATCTGACGGCTATAATTTTGAAAATACTACGATCTGTCATCTGACCTTTATATTGTAAATACTGCATACTGCCATCTGACGAGCAACGCTGAACAACGCTTTTGCTACTTGCGCCTCTATATGACAATTTTAGTAAAATATTTCTTTTACAACAAAAAGAAGAAGGTTATAAGCAGTTTGCAAAATTAGAAACGAATTGAATACCTGCAATCATATTTAAAAAAATAATTTTGAAAAGTGATAATTATTATACTTATTTAGTGCGAATAATTCGCACAGGTCACGCTAGTATTTAATAAATTGATAAAACACTGCATAAATAAATTTACCGCAACCGCAGACATCTAAAAGAATAAAAACTGATGGTTACGTCTGCTTTTAAAGAGAAATTGTTTAAAAATGTATTTCCGATAATGACATTAGGTAGACTACTAGTTTTGTTAAAAATGCTATATTATGTATCATTTTCATGTAAGTATATCATAAGTATTCAATCTAAAAATTTATTTCTTTATCGAATGGTCCTAAAATATAAGCAAATTTGTCCTGTGAAAAGAAACCATCTCGATATTTATCTGGAATTATTGAGGGAAACCATGGAAAACCTCAACAAGATGGCCGGTACGGGAATTGCAGTTTCTCGGCGAGAGGTAGTAGGAAAGAGTTCCCGATCACATCTGCCCCGCCGGGATTCGAACCCAGTACCTCTCCCGAATGGGAGTCTAGTGCTCTCACCACTACGCTACGCGAATAAAAACACTAGAGTGACCTGTGCGAATTATTCGCACTAAATAAGTATAATAATTATCACTTTACAAAATTATTTTTTAAATATGATTGCAGGTATTCAATTCGTTTCTAATTTTGCACACTGCTTCTAACGTTCTTCTTTTTGTTGTATTACAATATGAAGCTCAGATGACAGATCGAAGAAATATTTTACTAAAATTGTCATATAGCAAAAACGTTGAGCTATGGCGTCAGATGGCATCATGCAAGCATTGCTGTGACGTTGTTCAGCGTTGCTCGCTGTTTCAAAATTAAAGTCGTCAGATAGCGCAGTATACAGTATTGTGTCTGTTGTATTACAATATGAAGATCAGATGACAGATCGAAGTGTTGACGTTGTTTCAAATTTAAAGCCGTCAGATGGCAGACGATTGTTCAACGTTGCTGTATTTTAATTAATTTACAAAAACAAAAGCAATAATAAATTTTTTAGTTGTCGTTGTCAGTAGAGCAAGCAATTATCTGTAAAATGATATATAATTTATGTGGAGTAATTGTGTGGTTTTTTCTAAGAAGGGAGGCAAACATCTTAAACCTTAGCGTATTAATATATAATATTATGATACCTAAATGCTTATGATTTTGCTACAGTTTATGATCAAAGATTTCTAAAAAGTCATTTGGCATTAAGACAGTAATGTCTCCCGATTCGTGGAAGAATGCATCTAATTTCAAGGAGTAGTCTTTTAGACATGCACCTGAGAAACGGATGTTAGCAGCATAGTGAAAATGAAAGCACGTTGTAATGTTATCCTCTCAGATACACTGCACAGTTGCAATTTTCATCGGACGAGAATGTTTCTGATTCAGCTATAGAAAGAATTAACTTTTGAAGTTCACAATATTTTACAAATTGATTTATCTATTTAATTAATTCCACCAATCAGCGCCATTGTAATCTGAGCCACCCATTTTCAAAATTATATCTTTGATAATTAACCGATATGCATCTGGTATTTCTACCAGACTCTAAACCTGGGAGAAATCGAGGTCTTGTAACAGACAAGTCATTGAAACAACTAAACGGTATCCTATGATCTTGGCTATTTTTAAGCCTTTATTAACTTAAATACTACACATTAATTATAATTAATAACTAGATTAATATTAATTATATTGTCTACGTTAATTCAGTGAATCAAACAGCTTGAGTTTACATTCGTAGATAAACATCTAACAATTATATTATCAACTACAACAGTGGTTCCCTAAAAAAAAATGGAATACGAGTATTTCTGAAATGGATAAAATAGTTTTGTTCTGATTTTTACACTGACCTTACCTAAAATAGAGGTGGCAAGGAAGGTGATAATAAAAATAAGAACAAAACTATTTTATTCTTCTTGAAGGCATCCTAATTCCTTTTTTGGAATTGTGCTTTTTGTTTTAAACTAAATTAATTTGTAGATATCAAAATATTTTAATTATTCCTTACACAAGATTGTTTGAAAATAAATATAAACTATCTTGTGTTAGGAATAATTAAAATATTTTTATATTTACATATATCCACAAGAATTAAGAGAAGAACCCTTCCTTTTATGATAAATTAATTTGACTAATCTAAGATCATCAACAAGCAGCCCTAAACAATACGTAAGTCTAGCAGTTTCCGAGATAATTGAGAAACTTTTTCTTATACGGTACATATTATTTGTAAGTTGAAATGCTCCTGTATTTTTTTTCGATTGTGGTAAAAAAATAACAAGCACTGAATTTACTACTCACGATTTAAAATGTCTTGGCATGTTTGTCAGGTTTATGTATAGGTACTGGTTAAGGAATCTTTTAAGAAACATATTATGTAATAAATATCTATTCAAAAAATGCAGACCATTTGATATAGTAGCAAACATTCAAGGACTCTTAAAGCCTTACAAGTTACAGCAAGCTGATCAATTTTGATAACTATATTTTTAGATTTAAATTTTGTGAGTGTCACTTAAAAATGTATAGTTCGTTTTTGGAGAGAGTTATTCCCTCACATTATTAAAATAACTTTTTTACACGGCCCCCAATAAAATAACTGATTTTCATATCTGCATAGCGGTTTGTGAAATGATCCTTTTCGCACTAGGTACATGGCAAAAATAAACTTGTTCAATTTTTTTTTCATTTATTTGAAAATCACCTATTTTATAGGGGATACGTGCAAAAAATACTACGGGTATTGCATTTGGTGCGTCATGTGATTATTAAACTCGTTGTCGCTCGTTTCTAACATGTCACATTCGCCATAATATAGGTCATCACTCATCACGCACTAGAAACATAACAACTTATGAACATAAATATACTATTGAATGAAGTAGGTACACAATAATTGGAAGGCTTATGTGATCGTGTAAAAAATCTGTTTTGAGTTTAGTAACTATACACGTTTTCCTTCCCCGAACTAAAAAAAATTTTCAAAATGTCTGTCTGTCTGTAGAGCCAACATCATATTATGTAAAAACATACGCTAATATCATAATGAAGTCTGGAGACTTCAATATTTATAAGTGACACGTATATCAATATTAATTAAAATCTCGCACTTCTCTGGTTTTTGTAAACGAGTCATCAAATTAATTTGGTAAAATCAATAAAGACATTATTATTATTATTAACTATACTTACTGCTTAATATTAAAGTAAGTAAAAAAAAGTCGGTCGCAGTGCTAAACCCTGCCGAAAATATAGTGTATTTGCTATTACAGACAGTGTGGCTTTATTACGTGAACTAGACAAAATAAAAAAAAATACCCTCTTAATACACCCCTTAAAATAATACTTTTTTCTTAATTGCAGTATTATTGTCAATCCAACATCTGCACCAAATTAAATATTTAAAACAATTCTGATCATATTTTCGGTATTTTTAGGCCCAAACACTTTCTAAATACCACCCTTAAAGTAGCCAGATCGGACCCATTTTACACAGGCTTCGTGCGGTGTTAGATTCCAACATGTGGACCAAATTTCGTTAAAATCGATTAAGTCTGTCGAGAGTTATCGTGCTAACACACATTTTCAAAAATGGTGCCAAATTGTTCGTCCAGAAATTATGGTCCCGCCATCCGATCGACGCGAATAGTATAAGTGCCAGAATGGCACATACACTAATAAGTTCTCTTTAAATAAATTCACCAAACATGTTTAGGTTTAATCATCCAGAAACTGAAAGTTCGACATTCGATTAAGTGATTTTGTTCCATTACATAATTGCAATTATCTCACATCAGAACTTATCATCAATCTCTATGGTCATATTTTAATTATTGAGAAGTTGCATAGTTTTCTATGAAAAATCGCTCTGCCAAACACATGTGATTTCCTTGGCAATTATTATATAAGCAATGTGTCTTCGAGTACATGATTTTATGCCATTACATAATTGCAATTATCTCACACCAGAACTCTTATCATCATCTCTGGGTCATTTCGTAATTATTGGGAAGTTGCATAGTTTTCTATGAAAAAATCACTCTGCCTTGAACAGATTTCCGTGAATATTATTATATAAACTATGTGGGCAACACTGATAATATGTAATTGGTAATCAGTAAAAATAGCAAAAGAGTGATAAGAAATGATTGTTTGAACACTTACCTCATTGTCAGTATTCGCTGACACTTGATAAATAAACCCATTAATCAGCAAGACTAAACAAACGGTCGCCACAATGTGCGATCTGTTAGTTGTATATCCGCCACCAACGTTTGCAGCCCGGTTGCTACAACAATTGATTCGTTGCATTTTTACATCACTTTTCAAACAATCACTTCTATCACTACAATCCATGATAAAATTTCGCGCGCGCGACGCGATTTTTTAATTTAAAAAAAAAATTGACACTGAAATTACAAAATCATGACTATTATAAAAAGCGTTTAATACAGTTTTTTTATAAGATATGGGAGATAGTTTGTTGACCGATGACAACAAACACGGAACGTTTGTAACAATATAATAATAATAATAATAACCACCACGCCGACCTATCGTACCGGTCGCAGCGCACTGAATGCCGGCGAAAACTTTTCAAAACTTAGAAACACCACATGTGTACCTCATTCAACATCGCTGTGCACAAGATAACCGAATGTTGGAAGTCTTGTCGCCGTGATGACGCGATGAACCGCGGATTACGACTGTCACGACTCGTATAATGAACGAAACTGTAGGAGTGACCGAGTCAACTCGTACCAATGCATCATTTATTACATCATCATTAAAGATGTACATCAATAGAAAATCTACGCTACTCACTCATTCATCTTTTTTAAAAAAATTGGTTGTCTGTAAAGTCGGTTTACGGACGATAGTTTTACGTGATAACGTATTCCGCTCGAATATCATATTTAATAATCACGCACAGGGTCAGGCGGAACGTTAGTTACATTTTTTCGTGCATGCAGCCGGTGTTTCATCTTTTTATATTGACGTGATTCATCAATTTATAAGACGTTATCACGTCAATAATTTATGTTCTATTTCTCCTATCTTCTACATATAATAATTCGAATCTATGATATTGCATCTTTCGCTTCAAATTTAGGTTAATTTTATTTATTAAAATTACTCACCACCTATAATAATAATTGTTTTTTTTAACTTTCTTTCTTTCGTATTTATTTTAAGTCTCAAAGATTAACTGTCATAATATTTGGAAACAATTGTTTCATTGTTTATATAAAATTCCAAAACCTACTTGCAATATTTAAGTATTTTCATACGTCAAAAAATTGATATTTATAATGATAAAATTTGTAAGAAAACGATTTTTTCGAGAGATGAGACCTAGCTAAAACGATTTTTTGCCCCCAAAAATCCCTTTTCAGTTAATTTCAGCCAAATCGTTAGGAGCGTTTTCGAGAAAAGCACGCACAGGGTCAGGCGGAACGTTAGGAACGTTACACTTTTTCGTGCATGCAACTGGTGTTTCATCAATTTATAAGATTGGTGATTCATCAATTTATAAGACGTTATCACGTCAAAAAAAAGCGTGTGTATTTAGTAGAAGAGCCGAACCTAAGTCGACCTTCACCGAGCTGATAATAGAATGAAACATATTTTATCATGAATTTAGTATATTAGAAAATATATTAAAAGTGGGTTTGCTAAAAAAATCCTGGACACACTATGTTTAATTAATTTTTAAAAAATGATTTTTTATTAAATGTTGCAACATCAAGATAATAAGAAAATTTTGTCCTAACTTGAAGTATGAAACGTATAGAATGTGCAGCCGTTGGGTTGTCTATTATTTACCTGGGCGAACTACTGGGTTGTCAGGTATAAACAGGTATGTCGATGCAAGTTACTTTCACTTGATTGGATAATAGAAACAATTTTATATCATCATAAGCGCTGTTTTATTGCGAACACGTTGATATAGGGTTGTCTGCGAAAAATTCGGTCCTATTAGGGGTTTGCGAATTTTGAAGATTTTAATTTTGACGCGCGTGGAAGTGTGTGACAGAGAGATCCGAGGTAAGTAACTGTGTAATGATAAAGGACCCAACATCGCAGCATCGGAGAAATCAGGGAATTACATCGAAGAAAGAGACGGAAATATATTTTTATTAACTATATGAATCATTGCCTATCTACTCAATGTGCGGTGAGTGAACGTAACAAAGCGTATCGAAAATATATCTGCGTCTCTTTCTTCGATGTAATTCCCTGATTTCTCCAATGATAGGATTGGTTGATGTACTTGCATTCCATCTGAATAAACTATCTCTGTTTCAAAAACTTTGTCTCTTTCTATGGCGTTAACATGGGCGTACACAACTTTTTCCCAGAAGGGGACAAATTAGAAATTTCTTAAACCGGGTCCCCCGTGCTCCTTTTGCCCTTCTGGATACGCCAGTGCTTACAGCGTAAAAAAAATGACAAAAGTATATGTTTGCACCCTAATAATTCGATTGCGATTTAATTTCTATCCTCAGTATAGAATAAAAGTATATTATGCTTTACCGTAACGTTTGCTGCTACTGAAATATTATCAATTTTTTCTTGCATACTGCAAGCACAATAATCAATAGCTACAAGGTTCTTAGTCTATGATGTAATCTTTGCGTTGGCGAAATAACTCTTGTGCGACTGTTTACGTTAAGTTAATATTATAATATACACGTTATGAGTTGACATTACGCACTATATGCTAATGTAACGAGTGTTCAAAAAAATTCTAGACGGCTAACTCACTTGGTGAAACGTATGTCTGTACTTTCTTCATCTAAAGCCTATAGGCTTCACCAGTGACAATGATCATGGGACATAGTTCCGAATACCGCGGTCATCTTCGATCGAAATGAAACTTTGGACATTTGTTGACCTTGGTGGGACATAAAAAAAACTACAGGGATTTTCGGCGCAAGTGTCTCATAATATTTTTACAGGAGTTTAAAGTTTTAAGTCATTATCAATTGTGAGTTCATATAGTTTCGCTTAAACATTTTTGTAAAAAATAAAATAAAATAGACCAAATCCAAAAAAAAATTAATTTATAACGATCGTTTCGGACTAGATCAGGTCATCTTCAGATAGGAATGTAAATTAAAAATTAATATGTAACTGAAAAACTACATTTCGTGTTATCAAAGTCAAATATCGACGGATAAAACTTAATCCTTGTTTAAAATTTTTTTTATCAAATATAAAAAACAAACAAGTAATTTCATACGAAGTTTGCTGTAACGGTATGTGTGTGTGCGTGGGGGGTCCAGGAGCTTTTTAAGGCATTTTATTCATAGACATTTTGCCTCAACGGTGTGGGAGGGGGAGTCAAGATTTTTAACAACTCAGGGACAAGACTCTGACACTTGATGAGCCCTAGCTGGGGGAATGTTTTATCTTATAGTTATCAATATTATTTATTGCAATCAATATTATTTTATTTCCTTTAGCACGTCTGCAGTAATATTTTTGGACTCCTGCCCTAGCACTGGACACACAAGTTGGGCAGGATATCCTCTATGTAAGAATACATTATATAAATTGTATATTTTTTGAGGAAATAAAATAAATAAAAATTATAGTTACAAAAACTAAAACCCGACTACTTAATAGTATGAAACAAGAAAATATTCTCATCTGAGGATAGCCGTGGTCATATGTCACCTACTGTAACAAAACATAACATTTTAACAGTACCTATAGTAAGCGATCATAAGCTCTAGGTCAGGGGTCGGCAACCTTTTGAGACGGAAGAGACGGAATTTTTAAAGAGCCGTTAAAAATGTTTATTTCAATGTTATAATAGGTATTATATTTGATTTTTGTTTTAAAATAAACGACTTTATATACAAAATAATATTTCTTCATATAAAACACAAATGTTTTTATCACAAAACGTATTAAAGTATTTTAGCTAGAATAATAAAATAATTAATTTTTGCGTAATGAAGTGGAGAGTCGCAACTTTAGATCAAAAGAGCCACATGCGGCTCGCGAGCCGCAGGTTGCCGACCCCTGTTCTAGGGCAAAGTGCATCACGCTATACATCTAGAGGGACCTCATAATATACAGGGTGTTTGGAAGCTAGGTGCAAAGGCTTAAGGGGGTGTTAGTATAGACCATATAGAACATTTTGAGCCATATTTGTTCTAACCTGTAGCTATTTTATTTATTTTTTTAAATGTCAATAAAAATCCATCTTTTTCTTTGACATTTTTTTCTGTTAGGTTCAAATAGTCTGAAAGTTATTTTTTTAGTAAAAACGGTGCTTTAAAATTATTTGATACCATTAAACACACATTAGGCTAATAAAGTACATTAAAAAAAATAAACATTTACACTTAAACTTTGCGTTATTAGCACTTAATTGGAAAATTTTGGGATTTTGGTACTAAAATCGTAAAAGTTCCCTAAAAAGAAAATTATCAGACTTTGGTTAGGACAAATATGGCTCAAAATGTTCTATATGGTCTAAACTGACACCCAGCTTCCAAACATCCTGTATATGAGATGACATACGACTCAGGATATCCTCAGATGAGAATATTTTTTTGTTTCATACTTTTCAGTAGTCGGATTTTAGTTTTACTTATTTTTTATTTAAATTATTTTTTTAGCTCATTTTTTGTTTTCAATTTGCTTCCCTCTGGGACCAAAATTCCAAAATAAATGTCGGGCTATAATGACGAATCGATTGACACCTTATTTTTCAAAATCGGATGAATAGTTTAGGCGCTACGGTGGAACATCCGTAAATACAAACATACATAGATTGCTAAGCTCATAACCCTTCCTTTTTGCTTCACCGTAGTCGGGTAATAACTCAAAAAGAAACCAATTGCGAAAAACGGATTGCAGATAATGATGCTCGACAAGTTGTGTATTTAAAATGAGTTATGGAGCTATTTAATTAATATTATTGATTAAAAAATAAGTCAAGGATTCTAAAGATAAATATGTGTACACAACTGCCGAAAAGAATTTAGACAATGCCAACTATTTATTTAGTTGAAGTTTTGTTTCTGCAAAAAACATATACGGACGTACCTAATCTTAATAGTTAATATACCTATATTTTTCTAAGTGGAAGATTCGGGTTAAAGTCCCAACGTTGACATTGTTTGAAAATATTTTTTTCTTATATAGCATTGTAACAATGGGTTTGTCTCAACAATATCAATAACAAACTTAAACTAGATCTAACTGTACATTTAGTCTTATGAGCTATACCGTAGGAGTATTTGAAATATTCAACATTTGTGTGTCTGCCTGGCTATTCGTTTTGAAAACAACACATATTATAAAATCATACTTAATTGAACTATTTTAGCCGCTTAATGATTTCCTGCAGGACACATCACTGTTATTACCTTAATTGATTGTACAGAATTCAATCATTATACGCATCATTAACGACAATTACGATACCTATTTGAATTTATAGAATGAAAGCACTGCATATAGAGAAACAAAGATTCACTCGACTGTTGTCAACACTTTGAAGTTTATGTCAGCCAATTTCTAAGACTCCATCACAGATATGCTATCAGCCCAAGATCTCGTGGCCAAAA
Organism: Xanthostigma xanthostigma; assembly: GCA_963575645.1. Lineage (NCBI taxonomy): Eukaryota > Metazoa > Arthropoda > Insecta > Raphidioptera > Raphidiidae > Xanthostigma > Xanthostigma xanthostigma. The sequence goes on along the minus strand of OY754466.1, from coordinate 46,645,119 downwards.
ACTGTAAGAATTTTTATAAAAGCTTATAAATTAAGACTAGCCGTTACCCGCGATTTCGCACGCGATTGAGACGAAACACGGTTTCATTTCCATTATTTGGCATAATTACTCCTTTCTCGACGTTGACCCCCTTAATTATAAAATTAAAAATGTATGACGTTCACGTGATCAACGTCCTGACAAACCTTGAAAGTGCCATCCATGTTGATTTTTAGACTATTTGCCTCTTTTCAACCTCTGAAGGGGTTATTTTGGAAAAAGCATGAAATACGTGTTTATTTATTCTCAGACCACCCGTACCTATGAATAGTTAATCGATAAAGGGGAAAAGAAAAAAATACACCTGGGGGTGAGGAGGGGGGATAACTTAAAAAAGTTAAAGGGGATCCTTTATATTTTATTGCAGATTCGGATTCCTTATATCAAAAGACTTAAAATTTATTAATTTTCCTACAAAATTGTGTTCAATTTTTTCATAATTTTTTTCCAAGGGGTAAAAATCAAGGGAGTGGGGGTGATTTGGCTCATTTGCCTTGAAGACCGAACCTCTGTACTCGAGGAAGCTTTAACCAGACCAAAAAAGTCGAAAATCATTTGTAACCGGGAAAACGATTTGCGGGTGGTTTTTAGCCAATTTGAAGAGGTTGCCGAGAAAAAAAATGTGGGAACCTCACCATCGTATTCAGCAGCCTCGAAAACAGGAGGAAGGTCTCTAGATTGGCGCTCTGTCAAAAAAAAAAGCAACATAACCCCAAAAAATCCTTCCTGACGTCGACTATTAAAATTATAAATATTATGTTTTTGATACAATTTTTAGGACGAAAAAAGTGTCATTTTTATACAATAAGCCAAATATTAAGTTTAATTCTTAAGCACAGTTAATAAATACAGTAGTAAAATCCCTTATGCGACTACGGCTAGTTTAAAATTTACAGAGAGCATTTTTTTGCAATCTGAGTGAGCAGTCACCTTAAAGAAATGACCTAAATACACATTTAATCAAATATTTAATTTGCAGAATACAAAACGATTATTCTGAATTGATAAAAACTATAATTTTTCAACAGGAAATTAAATAGATCTTTCAATAGTTTCGTCCGTCTATTGTTCTAACAATATAGCCGCCATGTGCATATTATGTACTTGTATGTATACGTTTTATATCATTTAAATTCACTTCGCCGCTTTTTAAAGGATTGACTATATTGAATTTAGTTACAAATAGTAAACAATGACAGACCAAAATTCAAATCAAATATAGGAACTTAAAAAAAAAACCCGGCCAAGTGCAAGTCGGACTCCCGCACCGAGGGTTCCATACAAACTTGTAGTAATGTAAATAGTTCGTCCAACACGGGAATCGAATCTCGAAGATTTTTCCCGCTTAGCTTTTGGAAAACTGTTGTCTCCATGCATCGAAAAAAGTTGGGCCAGTTTGCCAACTAAGCGTGTAATTGCAATGAGTTCAGATGGACTACTGAACTGTATTGTACATTGTGGCTATATCCGATAGCCAAGTTGTCGTAGCGTGTTATATTCGAGAGTTTCATATTGTGCTGTATAAACGCACCGGTAGCGGACGCTTGTTTTGTATTAGAACTGTTACTGCGTAGCATGTTGTTGCGGCTTATAAACATTATTTTTTTTGTGATGTAACTACAAATTTACGGTTTTCAGATTTTTCCCTTTACTTGTGCTACAAGACTTCTGGCCAAATGTCATTATTCTAGGTCAACGGAAAGTATCCTAAAGGTTTTGATTCCCAAGAGTCTTGACAGACAGATAGACGGACTACAAAGTGATCCTATAAGAGTTCCTTTTTTCCTTTTGAGGTACGAAACTTGAGGTCTACACGAGCAACTTTCCAGGAAGATCAACATTGAATAAATTAAAAATACACGAATATCTATACCAAATACAAGATAATAATAATAACATCTCCTTTGTGTGGATCCCATCACACACAGAAATATCTGGAAATGAACTTGCAGACAAAAACGCAAAGGACGCTGCGGAATCAGGAACACCGGTAACAGAAAACGTAATCACGTACAATGATTTGAAAACATACTCCAACAGTATAGTCAAAGACAAATGGAAGAGTATTTGGAGTCAATGTGAAGAAAACAAATTTAAAAAAATAAAGCCAACTATAGAAAGATGGAATTTGGAAAGCACCAGTCGCACTAAACAGAAGAGAAGAAATTATCTTAGCGAGATTAAGATTAAGACATACCAAACTTACGCATGCTTACCTTTTGCAACGAAACCCTCCACTTGAATGTGAAATCTGTAGAGAGCGATTGTCTGTTGAACACCTTCTCGTTTCCTGTCCATTATTCGATGTTCATCGGATGTCTGCTAATCTTCCTGAGGCTCTGAAGAATATAATAAAAAATAGAATAGTTACTTCTTACCGCAACAAGTTTATTAGTGGATGTACATTTCGGGAGCTATGCTCTCATCTTCAGCAATACACTAAACTCAGTTTAGTGTATTGCTGAAGATGAGAGCATAGCTCTCGAAATGTACATCCACTAATAAACTTGTTGTGGTAAGAAGTAACTATTCTATTTTTTATTAGATTCAAACCACAGTGCTCCTAATATTTTTGTATCTGAAGAATATCTTAAAAAATGAAGCACAGAACATTACAGCTTTATTTAAATATCTAAAACAAATAAACAAATATAAAGAAATATAATAGATAATTGAAAATAGATAATAATAAATTAATATACATACTTACATATAAATTGTACTTACCTGAAATCTGAATATGTTACTTATTTAATATTTATACTTACCGTAATATGTATTTGTTTTTGCGATAATGGCCTTAGTTGCTGATTCGCTTATTTTGTTTTTAAAATTAAAAAAAAATGTAATTTACAAATTAGATCCAAGAAATATTTTTAAAAAAATCGTAAAACGCACTATTATGCAATCTTTTTGTTTAAACAAAAAACGGCTGAACCGATTTTGATAAAATTTTATTCGGATCATACTGACGATAAATGTAAAATCCATCGTTTTTGCATCATTCTAGGATGCCAGCCTTCATCCTGCCGTAACGCCTTGGCAGCCTTTCAATTTTGCCGGAATAAAAATAATAATGTCAGTACTAATGATCATAATATTATGGTCGATGCATTTTTTATGTTTTATTTTTGTGTTCATTAATAAATAATAATTATGTCTACCCAAATTTGTCCGGGTATTCGATGCAAATCCGATGGTCTGCTCTGGGACCAATTGATAGTGTGCAGAGGTCCAACAAATTCGATCTAGCCGGTTGTCAAAAAAAAAGTTTTGCTTCAGTTGCGGCGCCGCCGCCATCGGAAATATTGTATCAGTTAAATAGAAAGTTAGAATGAAGTTGATGCCCCGCCTCAAGTTAAGACTCTAACACAACCACTAAAAGGCAATTGCAGACGGTAAAGAAGAATAGCAGCCGTCTTTGTCTGGTTCATCGCTTTTAATAGATATGAATTGTTGACAGTATCGCCTGTGCAAGCTCTTTTTAAATGAGTATTATTAAAAGTCAAGTAAAGCTTTGATTTAGGGGCGTCCGCTGCGACCCCGTCTCTTTCCAATGCTTATAATACAGGTTGCCAATACAAAATTAGATTGGTTAAAGTTTTCTGCCTTGTCGGAGACACGATGGTGGTGTCATATGGTCTATTCTTTGCAGTCTGGTACACTGGTATCTCTTTTGTGAAAAAGATATGGTTGGATGTGTCGCTCTACATGGAGACATATTATAAGAAAACTTAGCCCCTTCTCAACTTCTTTCTTGTTTGAAGATCGGCCCACATATTACAGCATCAAATATAAGCCGCTTATGGAATATAATATATTGTTTTCTTTCTTTATTATTTCACAACTTCTATATTTGTTTTCATTTAAAGTTTATAAATAAATTAATATTATTGTTACCTAGCTGTCACCCGCGGTTTTGCTGCATTAAAATGTGTTTTGACGGAACTAAAAGTAGGTACCCATACTTTAAGATTGTTTACCACTTATAATAGTGCAAAATCGCCTCGATTGTTTTAGAGCAGTGCAATTAGTTTCATTGCAGGTACGCTTACAAAAAAATATATACATCCGTCCGTTTGGTAGATGAAGACTAGCAACCAACAGTGCCGGATTAAGACTCCTTGATGCCCTAAGCATTTCTTGCTTATGGGCCCCATTTCTAATATGTTATAAAAAAATTCAAATTGATGGAAAAAAGTTAAAAAGTATAGATTTTTAATAAAAACATTGAATTTTACAATTAATGCTTCCAATGAAAATTTGACTGTCTATAAAATCGGACCTTATACAATTAATAGAAAAAAGTTTTAAAACTTTAAAATTAGAAAAATTAAACTAATTGAAAAAATGTTTTTTTTCGTTTTCATTTTCAAAAATAAATTATTATTTATTTTTAACGTATATACTTCTAAAGACAGTTTTATATCAGTAAATAAAATTTTGAAAACTTGACAAAAAGAAAAAAAAATTGTTGACGCGGTTTAGTGAGGTACTTTTCATTTCTGAGTGGTGCTTCTTGGTGCCCCCTGAGACGTGATGCCCTAAGCAATTGCTTAATTTGTTTATTATAGGTTAATCCGGCACTGGCAACCAAGATTTATAATATCAATTAAAAAATAAAAAGAAAAAAGTATGAAACAAGAAAATATTTTTATCTGAGGATAGCCGTGGTCATATGCCACTTACCCTAAGAAAACATTACATTTTAACAGTATAGTAAGCGATCATAAGCTCTAGAGAAAAGTGCATCACGCTATACATCTAGAGGGGCCTCATATATATGAGATGGCATACGACCACGGCTATCCTCAGATGAAAACATTTTCTTCTTTCATACTTTTCTGTAGAGTCGGGTTTTAGTTTTTGAACTGATATTTTATTTGTTTTCAATTTGCCCACCCCTGGGACCAAAATTCAAAAATAAATGTAGCCTATGTTACCCGGGCCATAATAACGAATCGATTGACACCTTATTTATCAAAATCGAATGAATAGTATATGCGCTACGGTGGAACATCTGTAAATACAGATAAACATAGACTGCTAAAACTCATAACCCTTCCTTTTGGCTTCGCCGCAGTCGGGTAATAATAAAAATATCGACTTAACAAAATGTCTATCGTCTGGTTTGATGTACCATACAAAAAACACAACCCCAAAAGTGTTGTCTATGTGTTAAGTTGACAGTTTTGTTTGAACGTAATTTATTATTTTCTATAACACTTTAATCAAATGAATACATAAATTCCAAAGCACTTACGCAGATGATAACACTTGAGATGTAACAGTACTCTAAAGATTTCTGTACATTATTTAAACAAAAATTAAACTGTACTAACGATAAAATAATATTGATATTACCAGTTTCTCGATAAGGTAGGTAGGTACATGTCATTAAATTGTTCTTAAAACAAGCCAAATGATTTTAACACATGTCAAATTGAGACAGATCTAGTAATATATCAAATGCAAATTAGTATTAGAGAAACGAATTCTTGAACCTAATATGGACATCGCGTTTTTACATACCATATAACATATGAATTTTATCGAAAATCTTTTATCTCATGAGAATATCAGTGGCTTGTTATATTATACGTTAAAGCTGGCCACTGCGCTAACACATTATTTTTCTTCGACAATGTTTTTATTTATTTCTGAACAAAGAAATCAATAATATCGTATTATCACCCCACCGCGTCGTATAAAGTTATTTATCAAATTAATAACTACTGATATAGAAAGTTTAAAATAAAAACAGGAACACCTTATCATTGTTTATATCAAAGTTGCTCCAAAAGCTAAGAACGCGCTTAATTCTTATTACATACTAGCGGTCCGTCCCGGTTTCACCCGAGTGCGATAGATATAATTCTGCAAAATGTATTTCGTTTGCGGCCCGTCGTCTGAGCTAATAGCTTTGAGATTTGCTTCTGAACTATAATAGCTTTGAGCGAATTTTAACAGATGTCGCTACTTGGTACTAAAACAGTTTTTTTTGTTTGCTATGAACTAATAACTTTGAGTAATTTTATCAGATGTCGTTACATGTTACTAAAACTGTTTTTTGAGAAAACGTCGTAATTCTGTACAAAATATTTAATAAAAACTATCCTATAGCGTAAGTTGCACCAAGCAAAACACATTTACAAAATTTTGATTAAAATCGGCTCAGTAGTTTCGGAAATTGACACGAGAATTTTATATATATCTAGATAATTACACAACTTTTTTTGACGCAGCAGTAAAGCACTTTGAACCTATGTAGTTTTAAAAGCCTATGCTCTTTTTATTAATAATAAAACTGCCCTTATAATTATAATAATACAATTAGAGTGTCTAAATAAATAAGTACATTAACTGCGCATTTGAAATATGCATAACTTTACTTTCAGGCGCAGTAATAAAGCGCTTTACAACTCTGTAGTTTTAAGAATAATTGTACTGTTATAAGATTAACGCATTCATAATTGAAACAATTAGTTACATTATAAAAAAATAACAAATTTCGACTGTGCCAAAAAATGACACTAACTAAAAGAAAAACAATAATAAAAAACACACTTGAAAATTCTATAAAATATTTTCTCTCTCTCGACATCGAGAGAAAATATTTTGTAGAATTTTCAGTGTTTTTTTATTATTTGTTATTAATCATGTTCTACCAAGTGCCGAGTGAAAAATCAGTGCAAATTATAAAAGAAAACAGCTTCTAAACAACCTTTTCTAGCAAAACACAAATAAATATGTGACATTAAACGCATTAACTAAGAAAGGAACCATCCAGTTATGTATAATGCGTGAAATCACGTCGTATTTATGTACGAAATGTTCACATTCATATTATATAAAACTGAACGGTCATATCATAAAATGAAATCAGAATTCACCGGTGATTTTAGCAGCCAAACACATGTATGTAGGTATATAAAAAGTCGAACGTGTGCTTTTTGGAGCAAGAGAGTGGTAAGGTCAAAGGTGTGATGACGTAACACCCGTAATATAAGAGAAAAGTGCACCCACACAAAGCTGCTACTCGAAGATGGTTCTGTTACACTTCGATTCGAGTTATGCACAGTTCAACTTGTGCAAACTCTGTCACAATAGAACAGAAACAAAAATTAGTGTTTCTGCCAATCTGTCAATTTAAACTGTCAAAATATAATAATAATAGTGCGTTTAACGTCCGTTTTTCGACTTTATGTCATAAAAAACGCCATTCGCACCATTACCATTATCACACTTCCCGTTTATTTCTACATTTTTAAACTTCAACAAATTACTATAGCAATGGGCGAATGAAGGAATTCTAGGACATTAGGATAAGGTAGGCAGATTTAGAGCACAGGAGTCTGACAGGTAATCGGCCATGGCCTTTAATAAGGAACCATCTCGATATTGAGCCGTTTTATCGAAGGTAATGAAAAAAATCTAAAATAAAGTTTTTTTGATAGATTTTGTATGACAAAATTTTCTGTAAAAAATCCAAAATCATTAGGAGATTTATAAAGTCAAAAATTAAAAAAAACTTTTACATGTAGTCTTATGGAAAATATTTCAACCTAGCATGCAAACGGTACATTTTAATTTTTTGCAAATAACCAAATAATGTCAGCAGTTCCGAAAACTAACAATGTAAAGCATCGATGTCTTACGCATATTTTAATATTTTTTCCAATTTAATTAGGTGAAAAAAAATTATTGAACCTTAGCACTTTTCGATTATGGACTTTTATTCTTGACAATTTTAACAATTTTAACTGAATTTTCAACTTTTTAATGATTTAATTTTAATTTTTATTACTTCTAATTTCTTTTTTAATTATTCACTGCAAAAAATATGTAAACTACAGATATTTACATAAATTTATTTTTTCTAACCTAACTTTGTACAAAAAATTCAAAAGTTAGTCCATTGAGTAAAATACTGATATATTTAATTAATATTAAAAAATATATTTATTTATGCCTTTATGACAATAATTTATTAGTATCATCGACTTATAACCTTTTGTAAAAATTTATTCTGGAAAAGTTCCCATTTAGAATTCGACTTACTTTTGATTGGGACTGTAACGCATCAACCTCCTTAACTGGAATTATTGAGCGAAACCAATGGAAAACCTCAACAAGATGGCCGGTACAGGAATTACCGTTTCTCGGCGAGAGACTGCAGGAAATAAAAGTCCCAGCCACATCTGCCCCCGCCGTTATTCGAATCCGGTACCTCCAGAATGCGAGTCTATAGTGCTCTCACCACTACGTCACCCCGCTCGATTATTCATTGGACGATTGACGAATTTGTACTGATCATAACATACAAACTTCCAGAGACCGCACACATATGCATATCCGCGATGAATTTGTTCTAAAAACAAACGAATTGACGGACAGACAGAAAGACAGGGCGAGGGGACGACGAGGGAACTTTGACCGCGTCTAGTGATGATGTCACGCAATGTCCCATTGCTTTTGTCCTACCGCGTTTGTACCATCGCGCCGAAACGAAAAGAATTATATATTTGTTACTCGTAAATGACGCATACTGGGTCATTTCGTCGGTTTTTAGGATTCTGTATTAAGGACGTAGTCCTATGTTCAGGCTCGTTTTCATTCGTTATTTCAGAAATTTTTTTTAATATTAAAATAATGTACGATGTTTTCAATTTTGTTACATGTTTTTACTGACATCGTATACTAAGACAAAAAAAATTTTTTTGCTTAATTTTACGCCATTTTATAATTGTTTTTTTAACCTAAAGTAGACAACTTTAAGTGGAGGTAGGTGGGTAGCGCGAGTGATAACGTCACTTGGAGTCAACTGAATTATAAAAATTAAATTGGTTATTGTTTCGTAGGCTTGTGGCTCTATCCCGTACTAGAAATAAACATTTTTATTGATAAATAACAAAATGGCGGGTTTTAGAAAAAAAATAACGAGAAAATCGTGATTTTTTCGTTGAAAATCGATTAAAAAAAAAGAAATATTTTTTATAATTAAGTAATTCTAGTACCGGACGGAGCTATTGTTGTGTAGAATACCCTGTGCAAAACTGAAAGCAATCGGTTGTACACAATTGTTTCAATCACCCGCGCCACTTAGAAAAACGTAGTTTTGAGAAAAACGCGTTTAAAGTTTTAGTTTCAGATTTCTTACAAAAAATAAAAATGAATATTTACACTAATCAGCTATGCCTGGTGTATATTAAACCTTCCGTTTCTTCAAAGGCATCGTTTTCGGTTAAATTGTTTGCTCTACTCTGTGAGAGTATAAGGCCTAGTTTATATGAGAGGCGTTCAACGCACGTTGGCCCAACGCGCGTTTACAGTTTCTATACAATTTTATAGAACTGTTTATATGATAACGTGCGTTGGTGGCGCGTTGAACGCGCGTTATCATATAAACAGTTCTATACAATTATATAGAAACTGTAAACGCGCGTTGGGCCAATCCCGCATGAGTAATAAAAAATAATTATTATGTATTTCCATTGGATATTGTGCACATCGAGTTATCGTACTCTAACCACAATAAAATATAAATATAATAAATAAAATATAAGCTTCTGAAGTCGCAAATAATGTGTCCCTCTCCCCTCCGACTTTGTAACCATGTGATTAAAAATCTGAAAAAAAATCAAGGAAGTAGCGCTTTATAAACACTTTCTGTATCCACCGTGGCCATTGGGGTCATCCCTGTCTCTATAGATACTAAATCCTCAATGATTTCAAAAATTACACCCTGTATATTCCTTCAAACTCTTCAACGATTTTCATGATTGACATAATATTATGTGTTCCAGCAGACTCGTTCCAATGATAACATGGGATCCTGTATTTTAAAGTACCAAAGTTTAGCTTGTATAAAATGTCAAATAAATTTTACTTTCTTATAATGATTAAATTCAATTTAAATTACCCCTTATTTTATTTTAGAAATCCAAAATAAATATTAATTTTTTTTAAATATATAAAATTATCGACCAATTTTTTCAGACTATATATTGACATAAGAATAAAAATTATAAATCAATATTTCACTAGATCCAAATCCGGTCATATCTAGTGAAATCTAATATATAAAATTCTCGTGTCACAGTTTTTGTTGCCATACTCCTCCGAAACGGCTTGACCGATTTTGATGAAATTTTTTGTGCTTATCCGGTATCTATGAGAATCGGCCAACATCTATTTTTCATCCCCCTAAATGTTAGGGGTAGTCCACCCCTAAATTTTTTTTTTTATTTTTTAGACAAAATTTTTAATTTCTATTTTTTTATGATACAACATACAAAAATACATACAATCCTCAATTTTCACCCTTCTACGATCAACCCTTATTTTTTAATAGCCATTTTAGTAATTTAATCATTTTTCCTCTCCGGTCGAAAACTGATCAATCGTCATTTAATTAGTTATCCCCGCCAGATGTCTACAGGTGTCACTTCGCCAACATCTATTTTTCATCCCCCTAAATGTTAGGGGTAGTCCACCCCTAAATTTTTTTTCTTCCTTCCCCATTCGTTCTTTTGCACCGGGCACGACGGCGCAGCCGGAGTGTGTTAGGGGTAGTCCACCCCTAAATTTTTTTTCTTCCTTCCCCATTCGTTCTTTTGCACCCGGGTGAAACCGGGCGGGACCGCTAGGCGCTAGTATTGATATATAATTTTTTATTCTTTTGTTAATATATAGTCTGAAAAAAATTAGTCGATCATTTTATTTATTAATTTTTTTTATTAACAAAATGGCCTTTACTCTGGACAGGGCTAGTTTTTGTATCAGACTGAATTGAAGTGAAGTTTGAATATTAGGCAACATAAGCGGAATATAAACTAAATTGCAAGAATGATTAAAAGTAATTAAAATTGTTATATTATCTTAGAGCAAAAAGCGGAGGAAGTAGAATAAATATTTCATTAACGAATAACTTAAACCCATTTTTACAACAATAGATAGATTCCCGTGGATTCGTCTTTATCGCATCATCGTTCCCTATTTCGGATTCTGGAAAAAATACCGATGTTTTTGCGGCGGGGGTGTGCTTCTTGAGGACGTGGAAAAACAGACAGACAAAATTAAATCTATAAACTTGATTTTAATCAGTTTATACATAACTAAAAATTTTGTACGGAAAGGTTTTTAAAAGCAATCTATACTAATATATAAAGCTGAAGAGTTTGTTTGTTTGTTTGAACGTGCTAATCTCAGAAACTACTGGTTCGAATTAAAAAAATTTTTTTTTGTTGGATAGCCCATTTATCGAGGAAGGCTATAGGCTATATAATATTACGCTACGACTAATTGGAGCGGAACATAAATGAAAAATGTTGTGTCTCAAAATTAGTCCGTCCGACAAATATTATCAGGCGAAACGCCTTAACTAAATACTGCAATATTAGCGTTCAAGAGTACAGGCCCGGAAAGCTCAATCGGTAGAGCGTAAGACTCTTAATGCCAGGGTCTAGTAGGGTTCAAGCCCCACGTCGGCGGAATATATTTTTATTTTTTTTTTCTACATTACTTTCTTCTAAGGTTTACATTTCAATTTTTTTAAATTTTATTAAAACTAATTCAAATTAAATAAATCTAATTAAATAGGTCATTTGAAAACTGTTACAACTATAGGCACCTATATATAAAAATAATTTTCCTACAATATTTTCAATTAAATATTTATTATATTAAAAGAAACATTCATCTCGGTAAACTAAGATGAATGTGCGTACTCATGTCCCTTCCTTCCCCATTCGTTCTTTTGCACCCGGGTGAAACCGGGTGGGACCGCTAGTACTATATATGAAAATATTATTTGTTGTTTTGTCTCATATTGATACAATGTACAACAGACTTATTAATTAATATGACCTAGATAAGTGTGTACCATATGTATGTAAAAATGATTCATTAAAGCAACAGAAATTTTAAACCTTTTTCTAAAAGGAAATAGCTTAGAAATACATGCCCACTATTATTATGAAAAAGTAAGAATTCATTAAAGAATTCACAAATATCCAAAATTTTAGGTTCGTCACCGTCATACAAGAGATACTTGCGGAGCAAATTAACATACTAATATAGGAAATTCTAGGTCTGTTTGTATACTATTACGTCTTTGGTATAAACATAGCTTCAAAAAAAATAAGTTCAAAAACTAAAATCCCACAACTGAAAAGTATGAAACAAGAAAATATTCTCATATGCCAAGTAAGTACCCTAACAAAACTTTACATTTTAACAGTAGTAAGCGATCATAAGTTCTAGGGCAAAGTGCATCACGCTATACATCTTGAAGGGCCACATAGATATGAGATGACATACGACCACGGCTATCCTCAGATGAGAATATTTTCTCAGTAGTCAGGTTTTAGTTTTTGAACTTATTTTTTATTTAAATTATTTTTTTGAGCTTATTTTTTATTTGTTTTCAATTAATCCCCTCTGAAGACTGAAACCAAAATTAAAAAATAAATGTAGCTTATGTTACCCGGGCCACAATAACGAATCGATTGACACCTTATTAAGCTATTGCATAGCTTCTATCGCGGGATTTGAGCGCGGCGACCGAATCAAGAAATTCCGTAACGAAAAAAAACCCAACACCCATTCCGTAACGAAAAAAACCTAACACCCCCCACTCCGACCGGCACAGCGGTGCGGCGTTGACAGCCGTACATCGTCTAACGTCGTTTCAGTTCGGCAGACTTCGGCACGGTGTTTGTGTGCTCATAACTGCATAACTGCTCATAACTGATTCTATCTTTATTTGCGTATAAATGAATTTATATATAATACTGCTATAAAAATAGCCTACATTATTTAGGTTATGTGCAGAGAAAGTATATATGATATTATATCTATATAAATGTACATCGCGCGAAATTCTATGATCAAACTCTTAATATCGTTCTTTTTGTTCAAATTTTTTGAATGAATGATTGTTTTGGTGTGTAATTACACTATTTATACCTTATTATTTATACCTAGCTATTTTCGTTTTATAGAGAAGAAAAACTTAAAGACCTAAAAAGAATATGCAATAGCTTTACCGCGGCAGTCCCCGAGTGCCACACGTATTTTTTTATCAAAATCGGATGAATAGGTTTGGCGCTACGGTGGAACTGGAACATCCGTAAATGCAAATATACATATTATATAGATTGCTAGTCATAACCTTGTTACCTTTCCTTTTGGCTTCGCCGCAGTTGGGTAAAAAATGGTAAAAATTTTGTAGCAACAGATTTACAGAAATAGTGGTCCGTTTCTCTTAAAAAGTATGGTATTCTACTTTTCAAAAAAAATTAGACATATTTTCCAGTTGACGCGTATTTAGAAACACATCAAGCCAACAACAATGGCCTGCATTAACAAATGCTCTGTCACTTAGAGAGATTTTCTATGGAACGTCACTGATCTAATGCTGCATTGGTTTTCAAACGTGTGTCAAAAAATGACTGTAAATATATATAACGTTAATATATTGATTGGCACAAATATTTACAACCCAATTTAATATTCGTGTAATTTATGCGTGAAGTCACAACTACATATATAGGTTTTGCTATTACATTCATTAATTTCATTTATGGTAGATGATCGAAAAAAATGTTTAATTTTTTTAGTAAAAAATTTGAAAGCTTAAAAAAAGGATTGAAAAAATCTAGCACGATACTATCAAGTATTTTATAACTGCAGAACCGAAATAGTTGGCAAAACCAAAAGTGCACATCCCGCAAGTTTTCACTGTACATATTATAGGTAATGAAAAAAAAATTGAGAAAATAGAATTAAAAAAACCAATTAAAAAAATAGAAAAAAAAATTAAAAACAAAATGGAATAGAAAAAACCATATTGCTTGTGTCAGCGGGAATCGAACACGGCACCTTGCTATGGACCAACGCTTTTAACCGCTCGGCCATTCCGATATCGTAGCTTGCGTTGTTATTGTGGTATAGCAGTGTAGCAGGTATTCTACGTAATACACTACATATTTTACAATAACAGTAATATAGGTATTTTTTTGTTTTTTTAAGGTTTTTTATTTTGACTATTAGCTGTCAAAAATAATAAAATAAAACTGTTTATAAAAATTAAACTACTGAACACATGTATGTGAATTTAAATAGGGTTCTGGTCTGATACTAAACAAAGTGAATAAAATATAACCCAAGGCAATCCGACCAAAATTGCGATCTGTAGAGTCGTGACGTACCTACATACGTACATACGTTCATACGTACAGACCAAACCGACAACTGCTGTTTGTAATTTTCAATTACAATTTTAATAGTATTTATGTACTCGAATTGATTTAAAAATGGTTCTGTTTTATAGATCAGAATCTCCTCTTTTCAAAAAGCTTCAATTTGAATGGATTTCGTGTGAAATTAACTTAGATATAACTTCTTATATGAACGATAGTCAGCTCTGACGCAGAAAGCGACAATAAAGCACATACCGCTAGTTTAGCGGTATGTGCAATATGGCTTGCATTTGAACGATTTTGTTTTTAAGCAAATGTTGGCAACAAGTCTACTAGGACGCAGGAAGAGATCCGATTGTCAGTTAAAATATTATGCTCTTTTCCTTCCGTCCTCGTGAGCTGCGAGACTTGACCTCCACAAATGTTCCATGTAAACTCTCAAAGGTTAAGTTCACTGATTTGTGATAATACACAGTGCAATCCAAACATAATATACTTTTATTCTATACTGAGCATAGGAATAAAATCGCAATCGAACTATTAGGGGTGCAAACATATAATTCTGTCGGAAGCACTGGCGTATCCAGGAGGGCAAAGCAAGCACGGGGGACCCGGCTTAAGAAATTTCTAATTTGCCCCCTCCTGGGCCAAAAGCTGGGTACGCCCATGTTAACGCCATAGAAAAAGACGAATTCGAAGGTTTTATACGATTTTCTGAAAACTATAAACGCAAATAACTTCTAAACCAAAAGACATTCAGACGTTTGTTTGTGCTCATTGGATTCAGCGTGTTTTCTTCTATAAGCATGGTGATTTTGTTAAAGTTCCGAAATATTTCAGTTTTCGTCAAAAATCGCATTTTTTTAAAGGGGTATGCCTTGAAAAAATCGCAATAATCGAATTCTTTTATATACTTTTGAAGTTGAGAATCCTTACAGAAAAAAATGCGCTGCATTCAATGAGCGTAAGCAAGCGTCTGTATATCTCTTTTAGTTTGAAAACTACGGCCATTCGAAGGTTTCATATGATTTTCTGAAAACTATAAACGCAAATAACTTCTAAACCAAAAAACATACAGACGTTTGTTTGTGCTCACTGAATTCAAATTGTCTTTTTTTCTATAAGAAGGCTCATTATAGTAGAATGCTCGTCTAAATTATAAAATATATGGTTTTGACCCATTCAGTACAAATCGTCTGTGTGGGAATCGTTTATAAAGTAATGGAACCGCATTTATGTCATTTCTCTTCAACATATGACCTACATTAAGCACATAATATGTAGTTACAGATGATAAAAAAGAATTGCAATAAAATTATCCAAAGCTTTATCCATCACAATAAAGTATAAAATTTAAATTTAACACGCTGAATGCACGTTTTTACATTTGTCGACTTCTTTAGTCCATGACGCATAAACAATCTCCCAGAGTTACACAATCTATATTTGTCACATTATGAAGTTACTTAATTGCGTTTCTTCAGAAACCCTGAAAATATTACAATTACAATTTTTTATTTGACGTTTTTTTTCAAACAATGATAAAAATACTAGCGGCTCGATCCAGCATCGCCCGGATTTTTAGTGATATCTTGCGCTGCGCGCAGTGCTAGATATGGTCGTGTGATCGCTCAAAAAGCGTTTTTTTAGAACATGATTATAAACGTCGAGATATCTCTATCTTCAAATTTAATGGGAATGTATTATATACACAAACCTTTTCGAAGAAATTCTCTAAATGATGGTCAAATCTTTTGTGTAGTTTTACAAAAACTAAATGAACAAACAAACAAACAAACGCGGTTAGGAACTTTGTTTTATACTATTTAGAGAAGAGATAAATTAACGGTGTAATGGCCCCCATACACCTCGTTCTTTTTTGGCAGTTTTCATCGTCACGATAAAACACGTCGGTCAAAACCGAAGTGTATGGGCAAAAACTGTCGATGAAACACGGCAGTTTTTATATCTGCCGAATCTTGATTTTAAACACGACGTGTTTGCTGGTTGTCGTTTTAAATCGTAATGTGTGGCGCTTTCCGATAAGAATCGACGTGTTTATTCAGTGGTGCGACGTACAGCAAATAAGTCATATTAATTAAATGATTGTAATTAGTTTGAGTATTGATTTATATTTTAACCGTTTTAGTGCTAAGCAATTTTGACAAAAATAAATAAAAATTGCTATAAACATATTGATTAATTTAGAGGAAAAAATAATGGTGTCAAATAAAACACTCTAATTTAGACAAATGTCAATCAATTTTATTAATTATTTTTGCATTATATTGTTTATTAATGTTTATTAAACATAAAATAATATCAATATTATTGTATTTTCCATCAAAGCAGATCGTATTAATGATGCCACGACTTCAGAAAAACTGAACGAAACTACGCCTCTGTGTGGATATGGCCGTTGTTCGTGTTTAAATTAACCGTACAGTTTTACCCGTGCGGTTAAAACTGCCATAAAAGAACGAGGTGTATGGGGATGGCCGTTGTTCGTGTTTAACCGTACAGTTTTACCCGGCGGTTAAAACTGCCAAAAAAGAACGAGGTGTATGGGGGCCTTAAGAATGAATTTTTGAAAATATGGGGTTCCTCTTTTGAAGTGCGCCTCGCAGTTTGCGTAATTGTGTGTTATACAACACCAGGTCCTAGATGTTACAAGTTGCAAGAAAGCATATGTCATTTTTTCGGATTTGAATCCATAGGTCCCACCATTCCACCAACACCAATGTGCCATACATTACATGTATCATGTATGTTACTTACAATTAATAAGGATCTGGAGTATAATTTATACTCTGCCATCTATAAATGAATTGATAAAGTTGTATCTACGCAACACAAGGCAACGACCAGATACCGCGGCGGTATCTACCACTTCATGGTCGATGACTCTACAAACACAGAACTCAACACTTTACGATTTTCCAAGTTATCAAATACAGTGTTAGATGGCACTGTATGTATACTGAATAAGGTCGTCCATGAAAACTGAGTTTTTCCGCATTTTCTTTTCCATTGTTGTGGTCGTACATTCAAATAGTATGTACTCAAATACTTAAAAAAAAAACGTTAGTGCGTGTAATCTTTACGCGCGATAGTGGTAAAATTTCCTTAAAATTAAGGACACCACTAATTAATATTAATATTTACTTCTGTTGTATATTTATTTTTATTATTGATTTATTAATAATTGTTACTTATTATATTTATATATTTATATAATAAATATTAATATTTATAAATCATAATTGTTATCAATATAATTATGTGCTTCGTCGACCGTGGCTAGCACTTTGGACGATCACATAATAATTTGGTTGGGGTTTTGATGCCGCCATCTGTGAGATATCCTTATAACTACGGTAGCGGAAACTGCGTAAACAACATATACTTTACTAAACATTACTTCCGTCCGAAAAAATATCTAAGTTATTCCCAAGCCGCACCTAAAGAAGTTTTACTACAAAAATTCTTAAATTTTTAAATTTAACAAATAAATACAATTTGCAGAAAATTATACGTTTTTAGTAGAATTAGGATAAAGCCTGTAACAAGAAATATAAACATAATGAGAAATTCCTAGCCAAGGTGGATTTTTTCAATTGAGTTGGATTAAGTTTTACAGAAAGAAAACAATCCGGGCCCTTAAAAAGGCCGAACCGAACATTAGAAAAATATGAAGGATTTATATGTACAAACATGCTAAAAAAACCACACCTCCATTTTGTGAGAGATCGAGAATTTTTGGGGTCTTAAAAAGTTGTAATAATAATAATTAATAATAGCCTCGTTCATCGAGGGCAGACATTCGTATAACCGCCGATAGAGGCGTGTCAATCAGATGCCATCTGCTTCACTACTGAGAAAATCCGTTGATATTTCTCTTCTTTCCAAACAATATATCTTCTCTTCAACCCGTTTTCGCCTCAAGAAATAGTGCCTACTTTTAAGTCAGAAATATTTGCAAAATTAAGTTTTGTTTTTCTAGTTCAAACAAAACCGGCTTCAATCAAAACGTTTCAGGATTTTGTTTCAGTCTTTCATAATTAAAGTTAAAATACGCAGTTGTCTTGTTATTCATTATTTATTACAACTCATGCTTCGTATTAATGAACATGTAAACCAACTGTCTATTTTTTATGTCATTTTGTTAACATTTTTTTGCTACTGTTTAAAAAGCAATTTTTATGTGTCTATTTCACAATGCAATAAATCAGAACCAGACATTTTCGGGCACCATAAGCGTAGGAAATAATTTATTATTGTTTTTCAAAATTCATAGAATGTGTTTATATGAATTCGTCAGGTCGGTAGCTATGGTTATTTGTAATATATAAAATAGCCTCATTAGTATCGGCAGTTTTTTATCGAAAACCCCTCGTATTTGTGTCCCTGAGGAGAAAATCGAGAATCGGGCTTCGTTTCCTAGTTAAACCCGTTTCACGAGCAGTCAATAGCTCGAGCGGTGCGATCGCGCTTGCTCGGGCGATGATATATATGTCAGTGGAATATTTTCGATGGAGATTTGAATTTCGGCATTGTCGTCGCTGCTTGAAGCATACAAATTTTTATATTAATGCAGATACATTATAACCGAGCGGGGTGGCGTAGTGGTAAGAGCATTAGACTCACATTCGGGAGGTACCGGGTTCGCATCCCGACGGGGGCAGATGTGGCTGGGACTTTTTCCTGCTGCCTTTCGCCAAGAAACGGTAATTCCTGTACCGGACATCGTGTTGAGGTTTTCCATGATTTTCCAGATAATTATCGCGATGGTTCCTTATTCAAGGCCATGGCCAATTACCTGCAGTCAAAACTCCCGTGCCTACCTTATCCTAATGTCTTAAAATTCCTTCATTCGCTTATTGCTATTAATTAAGAGTGACCTGTGCGAATTATTCGCACTAAATAAGTATAATAATTCACAAATTTTTTTTTTATATATGATTGCAGGTATTCAATTCGTTTCTAATTTTGCATACTGCTTATAACGTTCTTCTTTTTGTTGTATTGCAATATGAAGCTCAGATGACAGATCGAAGAAATATTTTACTAAAATTGTCATATAGAGGCGCAAGTAGCAAAAGCGTTGAGCTAAGCCGTCAGATGGCATCATGCAGCATTGCTGTGACGTTGTTCAGCGTTGCTCGCTGTTTCAAAATTAAAGCCGTCAGATGGCAGACGTTGTTCAGCGTTGCTGTATTTTAATTAATTTACAAAACCAAAAGCAATAATAAATTTTTTAGTTGTCGATGTCAGTAGAGCAAGCAATTGTCTGTAAAATGATATATAATTTATGTGAAGAAATTGTGAGGTTTTTTCTAAAAAGGGAGGCAAACATCTTTAACCATAAGCGTATTATATATATGATTATTATTTGTTAATTGTTGGTATCGAGACGAGCAAAGAACACTACAAGACGAGATTTCTCCGTTCTCGTCTCGGAATTCAAGACGGAAGCAAAGAACGACCATTTTTCGTCGTGGAAATCATGAGAGACGACTGTGTTTTTACTAAATATGTTATTCCAATGTAATTATCTCAACTAAAAAAACAGTTTTATGTGTCACTAAATATACCGACAAATTGTTTATTATTGAATATTTATTTAGCAATTCTTTGCTTATGTAATATATTTAGGAGCAGAAATAGTTTTTTGTCAATAGTTTGTCCGATGATAAACAATAAGCATATACCGGACACTCAGTGACTGACTGCCCTCACTGACATAAAACTTGACCTTGACTTTATTAAGGACTTGCAATGTTTCGTTTTACACATTTTGCGTAGATTGTTTACGAAAATTAATATTTAGTGTTGCGGTTTTCCAGTAAACACAAATTAACAAAAATAAACATTCCATGACAGTACAGATTTTATGTTAGCTGCTTACACATCTGCTATTTTTAGCCTATGAACAAAATTATCAGATGGCTTGCTCCAAATTGTGCCCTTCTAATTTTACAAATATCAATTTATTGCTTATTAATTTTAAACAAACTATTTTTAGTTCAGGGTTACAAACCAATGCGGATATAGTTTTCATAATAAAACTGACTTCCAGGCCAAACCGGGGGGCCGTAATGTGGATGCTGCTTTGAAATAAAAAGTAAAAAATAATTTTTCTAAAATAAGCTTAAAAAGCGTGGGGCGCTTAAGCTTTGTTCCAAATTTTCGTACATCGAGCGCCCCACGCTTTTTAAGCTTATTTAAAAAAAAATATTTTTTACTTTTTAGTTCGATATAAAGCGTGTTTTTTAGTTGTTTTTATTAAACTATATTTATTTTTCACTTTTTAGTTTGATATAAAGCGTGTTTTTTAGTTTTTTTTAAACTATATTTATTTTCCACTTTTTAGTTCGATTTATTGTCAAAAATTTTTTTTTCAGCGTGGACGGGATTAGAACCCACGACCCGTGATGCCGAGAGTTGACGTCAGCGAAGACCCGTGCCTTAGACCGCACGGCTAGCCAGTGTTGGCATATTATACCGCTATATAAACCACTTGCTGTAGTCCAAATGAAAGTTACATACATACATACAAACTTACAAGTGAAGTTATTATAAAAAGAAGCATTATTTTCTACAAACAAGGTCGTATTTACAAAATGATGAAAAGGGCACTAATTTTTAAGACGGCAGACTTGTCAAAATTGTCTTTTTTCCATCTTTGAGGCTAGTACTAACACGATAACATTTTTATATTTTTTTTACTTCATATTTTTGAGGGATTTTACAAACGATCTTTCAATTAAATCAGAATGTGTAGGACAGATTTGGCGAATCTATGGCACGCGTGCTACAGGTGGCACGCGACAGATTATTGTTGGCACAGCATTGCTTAAGGTGTAAAATCGAAATAATTTAAAATATTGTAACAAAACTCGTAAAACTGTTCTTTGTCGGTGGTTAAAAATATTTATTTACAAAAAGAAACGTTAACAAAAACAAACTAAAAAGCACTTCCCTAATAATAATGAGAAATGAAATATAATAACTGAGAAAAAAAAACAAGAGAATACTAAACAACAATAACAACATTCTCTATTTATCTCTATATTTATTTATGTCGATCGCGCACTGTTCACTGACACTGACTGCCCTGCCTTCCACGCGCAGTTTATATAAGTTCTTCAGCCGCATTCTTCGGCATTCTAGAAGCTTCGGCATTCTTCTATGCGGTTCCAATAACAATGCGAGTAACAAAGCGCGCATTGTTGTCTGTGCGGTATCGACAACAATGCGAGTATTGTTGTCTACGTGGCTCTGACAAAACATGCCGCCGCCTCCAGTGGCGTCTCGTAACAATATGTTAAATGGCGATAAAAATGTAATATCAGCAAATAAGAAAATCATGGCGCTCGGTGTACTATTGAAATTAATCTTTTCATCTGTGTTTAATTAATTTTTTTAGCAGCTAAATTTCTTTGACTGACTGTCGGCACGTTGCGGCTACGTTAAACATTTGTGAAAATAATTAGCATGTAAAAAGGTTTGCCATGCCTGCTGTAGGACGTTCAGAAAACGAAGTTGAAAGGGCAGGCGTTTTTACTCGATACGCAAATTTTACAAATACGCCCTTTTGTCCACAACTACAATCCAAAGAGATATAAGTAACTAGAGTACGCTAGTTCGTATGCTTGCCATAAGTGAGTGTCCTCAGTTAAGGGAGAGAACGCTGCAGAAATTCCAGAAAACCAGGTATTTGTTTACTGAAATCAGCTTTGTTTTGTATCATTTTTACCATAGAGATAAGAAACTTTTCTCTGTCTGAATTGCAGACACTTTCACGGCTCACTCGCGTACTCTAGTCTAATAATTCTATGACTACAATCAGTTTGAAAAGTAGACGTGTTTGAGTGCTTTTAAAAACGGCTTGCTGTGAGATTGGACAGACTTGTCGGGAAATAAGAAAATCGACAATCTTGCAGTCTGTACGTTTCGGTAATGGACCCACAGGACGTGTCAGACAAAAAACATATAGGCCACTAATGGAAGATAAACTTGATGAATGCTTTCTGAAACAAAAACAGCTGTGGCTTAGATTAGTTTATATATTTTGTTAACACCATATACTTTTACTCTATACTGAGCATAGGAATTAAATCGCAATCGAATTATTAGGATGCAAACATATATTTCTGTCTTTTTTTACGCCGTAAGCACTGGCGTATCCAGGAGGGCAAAACAAGCACGGGGGACCCGACTTAAGAAATTTCTAATTTGCCAACTCCTGGACTAAAAGCTGGGTACGCCCATCACCCATGTTAACGTCATAGTAAAAGGCAAAGTTTTTGAAACAGAGATACTTTATTCAGATTGAATGCAAGTACATCAACCAATCCTGTCATCGGAGATATCAAGGAATTACATCGAAGAAAGAGACGCAGGTATATTTTCGATACCTTAATGTGCGGTGAGTGAACGCAATCGAAAATATATCTGCATCTCTTTCTTCGATGTAATTCCATGATTTCTCCGATGATACGATTGGTTGATGTACTTGCATTCAATCTAAATAAAGTATCTCTGTTTCAAAAACTTTGTCTTTTTCTACATGACGTTAACATGGGCGTACCCAGCTTTTGGTAGATGGGCAATGATTCATATAGTTAATTAATAGATATATGGTTAACACCATGCTTCAGTACATTATTGCTGAAACTAGACTGACGGTCTGACCCCTCTGAAATTCGACGAAGTGAGGATATAAAGTACTTCGAGAATAAAAAAGACAAACCGTTTTATAAAAATATTTGTACAACTAAAAATAGTAGACTAGTTTAAATAAAGAATTGCGCCGTGCAATTTAGAACAGGCGAAAGTAATTATAAATTTGCACAATAAACAATGTTCTAATATTATTTTAGAAGGTTAATTGTATTTGCTTGTATAGGAAAAACAACGATGACTGTAAATAGGTATACTTAGATATAAAAGTATACTTTGATTAGGAAGTTGAACTGTAAATATTTTATTTTTCGCTGACGTTTATTACATAAACTGTGAATGAGATTATAAAAAGATTTGTTTTTTTTTTTACTATTTTTAATATATTTTTTAATTATTCAATAACACAATTGATATTGTACAGAAACAGATTTAAATCCCAACAAGTAATTTCTGCATTGAGATTTCAAATAATTAATCTATGACCAAAAACTAGAGAACTTGAGATTAGTGATGCCACGAATAGTGATTTTGCCGAATACCGAATACCGAATATTTGGCCATGTTCTCGACCGAAGCGCCGAATATTCGGCGGCCGAATGTTCGGCTAATTATTTGTACATTTCGCGGGTGACAGGTTACGACTTGTAACATTACGGTGCGTGCGGTAGCAACGCTGCGGGCGTATTTGTTTCATTTGCGCAACTAGACACGCATTATTTGTTCATTGTTACATCAAATTGTGTTATTAATAGTCCTTATTACTAAAAAAGATCACTGTTTGGTCACTAAAAGCTTTACAAAATAATACTATTTAAGAAAAAAATCGCATATTTTTGAGTAATATTATGTGCGTTTTTCCCCATGATTTGATATTCGGTATTCGGCCGAATAGTACGCAACATTCGGCCGAATACCGAATATTAAAAAAAGTAGCCGAATAGGCCGAATACCGAATAGTAGCCGAATATTCGTGGCATCTCTACTTGAGATTAGTGACGTTTTTGCAAATCTGGAACTATAGTAATTGTACTTATAATACGCGCCACGAATCTAAAAGGCTAGGAAGCTAGATGCGAATGCGAGCTTGCGCTTGTTCAGTCTGTTGAAAAACTACAAACTCGCAACTCAACAATAATATAACAATAACAACTTGACAATAGCGTACTCGACTGTACTTTAAAGCAGAAAGTGACAAGTGACAAAGGCAACGAGCGATCACGGCCAATCACCGACGAGCGCACGTTCCGTGCAGGTATAGCTGGGAGATGGTGGTTGTCACAACGGCTGTAAAATGTGCCTTTGCGACGCTGTTTGCGACTAACTTCCGAACCTTTTAGATCCGTGGCGCGTATTATACCTACTGAGTACTGACTACTAATTTTAGAGTCATAGAAGTATGTTATTTACCTTATATTAATATTATAGACTCGTGCACATAGCTTTAGTCGCTTCGCACTATATATATTAAAAAACAATCTGGAAGTTTTTAAGACGCTAGACGAATTTTGGCCCGCTTTTTATTTACCAGTCTTATAGAAAAAGTCAAGCTGAATCGATTCCGACCATCCGCAACCCGGTGTCTCATTTGGTTTCAAAGATATAGCCAATTTAAAGTGTTTAAATTTTTATAGATTTAAAACCTTCATAGCGTCTAAACTAATCGAGATACCAATTTGCGCTTAGGCCTAATCGATTCAGCGTACTTTTTTCTTTAATACTCGTCAACATTAAGCATATCGGGGATATTTATATATTTTTCCAAATAATGTGAGTTTTTTCATGTTTTCATGCGTTTAGCTAATCTGCAACTTCTTAAGACACTAAACAATTTTTGACCGGTTTTATTTTAACCGAACTTATATATAAAAAGTCACGCTGAATCGATTCCGACAACCATCAACCCTATATCACTTTTAGTTTCAGAGATACGAGCTTCTATTTATATTATTTGAGGAAATATTAACAACGCGATTACTTCTAAGTTCTAAACGACTAATGATACGAAGGTGGGAATCCAATTCAGCGCGATTTTTTCTATAAGATTAACCTCAGTTGTAAGTCGTATGTAAGCAATATCTCACAGATTTCTCGGTTTTTTTAAAAACAGAAAAAGTAAAAAGGGGGTGCCCTTCTTCCAAAATAGAAAAATTTTTGAAAAATAAATTCGTTTCGTTTCGACTTATACATACTTATAGAAAAAGTCATTCTGAATCGAATCCGACCATTCGCAACCCTGCAATCTCTTTTAGTTTCGGAGATGTAGCCAATTTAAACTATTTAAATTTTTACACATTTTAAACTGTCATAGCGTCTAAACTATTCGAGATACGAATTTGCGCTTTTGCCTTATCGATTCAGCGTACTTTTTTCTATAAGATACGTTAGCACTAAGCATATCTGAGATAAATATTTATATATATTTATCTAAATATCGTAGGTCTTGAGGTGCGTGTCAAAATATAACCACAACATAATGACATTTTATCAAATAAACAGTGAACGCAAAGAAAATTTTTGTCTTAAGAAATAGAAAATACTGACAATAGTAATTTCAATAACACCATTTATTGAAAAATTGTTAAAACTGCAAGTAACTAATGGCGCGTACAAACAATACAAAACATTGAACTAAAACTTTTGAAATTTGCCACGCTACAGTCATCACATTCTGCACGGAGCCTTTATTCTCATGCAATATTTTTTAACTCCAAACAAATCACGTTCACCTATTGTAAATCAGAAATGTGAATACGTAATTGAATGTTTTAAAAATCCGCGTGATAACTTATGAAAGTATAAACGTAATAACTACAATAAAAGTTTCTTAGTGAAAATTCCGAGAATTCATAAAATATGTTTACTCTAATTTAATTGCAACGGTTATGTAGGCCAGTAAAATGGAGATTATTTGACTCTAATCATTTCCACAAAATCGCAAAAGGGTGCAAATTTGAGGGAACATTTATATAAGTATGATACACAATCTGTCAAATTTGCACCTTCGTGGGATGACTGGAACTTGTTAAAAAAGAGTTAAAAATTTGTGTTTCATCAGTGTTTTGCTTGTATCTTGTCAAAAATCAATCGAAAAAGGATGCATATTTGAGAGAACATTTATATATAAGTAGGTATGATACACAATCTGTCAAAATTGGACATACGTGCGATGACTGGAACTTCTTAAAAAACGTTAAAAAAGAATTAAAAAATTGTGTACCATCAGTTTTTTGCTTGTATCTTGTCAAAATTCAATATTGTAACCATGGAAATGTTCTTCTAACTTTCGAATTAGTGGAAACTGAGTTCATCGTTTTACTGGATTATATACCTATATATTAGATACATCAAATTGCACAGTTTTACTCCCAAACAAACACGCCATTGGATGTTTCACATAAAAAAATCTAGGAGATACCCTCATCTACAATAATTATTTTTTCAATATTTTGATATTATTTAATAAATTTGAAGGAATTTTATAAAAAGCGAATTAGAAATTAAATATTAATCATTTTTTATATTTTTTAGATCAGTTCTGAAGAAGATCCAAATCCTGATCGAAACGTTAATGTATTAATTATATATTTTGTTAATGTATTGTCTAAAAAATTGGTCGATAATTTTCATTATTGAAGAGTTCTAATCAGACGTTAATCAAAGATTTGGATACCTTCATCTATCCAGGTGCTATTTTATATACCCCATCTGACCTTGATTATCATCCAAGAACAGCCTGTATATCAATAATATTGGTAATATCTATTGGTAAATAAATGTATTTTTTTGAAAATTAATTGTATTTACGCTCGTTTAGCGCCCAGTTCCTCAATTAAATCTTGTAAAACAGTTTTGTTTACAATAATTAATCAAGTGTCAAGTCATTTCCAACTCATGTTGAATTAAGAATAAAGTTTAATGGTCCTTAATTGATTGAAAAATGGAAGATAGACGTATTGTGAGATTTTAGATATCCATTAATCATTATATGTTGAATATAGCCGTGCGTGTATCAATGCCGTTGTTTATCTCGTTTCCGATTGGCTTCCCAGCTTCTGATCCGAGAATTGGTTAAAGTGTCAATTGAATTTTCAACTCATAATTAAAAAATTCCAGCTAATTGGGCGACGGGACCATTCCAACTTCAAAAATGTTGACATTTGATTATAATAAAGAAAATAAAATTTCTGATATTGCGCGAGGTGACACGAGTAATGACTAGTATTCGATATGATATTAACTATTCGTTGCCATGGATACCTCCCCGTCATGTAAAAATTAATCAAAGCATACTTAACTGGTTTATTTCTGACAGATCCATAAAACAAAAGAGCGGCTATAAACTATAAACTTTAGAAGAAAAATTTTTAACGAAACTTTAGAAGAAAAAATTATTAACGAAACTTTCTTGAAAAAATCAATAGAATAATATGCCGTTATGAAAAGTATACCATTATTATATTGATATTAGGTAATTGCAGTCAATGAATGACATTTTTGATATTGTCATTACAGGTCGATAAAAATATGAACGATCCGTCAACTGACATCATTCAATCTCTTACGCTGATTGGTCAGATGGAAGAAGGCAACCTCTGTAACTACTAACCTTGGGCTCCAATAAGCCTGACGTGTATCACTCATTAATCATTATATAAACTAGATACTAACTGATCCTAGTATAATATTGGAGATATATTGGGATCATATAAAAATTCAGAACAGTGCGGTTTTAGGCTCGAACATAATATTATTTTGTTGCATAAAGTTTTCTCTAAGCCTAGGCAGGAAGCAGAAAACTAACTTTTCAGAGAAAAGTTGAAGAAATATTCATATTGTACAGCCTTCTCTCTAAGTGGATTCTCAAGATGAAAACTTCCGGTTGGTGATAATAGGTTGATACTTGACCTTTCTTTCTTTTGCCTCCTTGATTTTCTTTACATAATATCACATACATGCCATATTGACACAGCAGTCTAAGCCGATGATTTTGAAATAAAATTGAATTTTATAAAACATAAACTTCCAGTTTCTGAGTATCAATTCGCAAAGTGCCAATTCAGCGGTAGACCCTCACTAGAGGAAGGGGGGCTAAAGTGATTAGCTTCTCCCCAAATCAACATAAAGCCAAACTATGGAAAATTGTGGGTAAAAATATTTTTTTCTTCATCTGGTTAAGTAGGGTAATTTTACCATTTCAACTCCGCAAATGGGGAATAATACTAATTTAGGTCAAAATACTTAAGACTGTTTTGATTATTACATTACCAGTAAAAGTACCTAAGAATACAAGTTAGTAAAACTTTATTGATTTATTAAAGGTATTTATCCTTGGCAGATTAACATTTTCTGCTTTTACGAAACCGTCTTCCATGATGCCATGTCAATAAACTACGGGATAGAAGTCTATAAACGTGATAATAACTTGAACTTCAAAATAACACACAGATCAACATAAACGTAGCCAGTTTACAATCGAAGTGACGTCACGCCGGAATCCAACATGGTGAACAGCGTTATAGACTTTTGAAGAACAGATTAAAAAATATATTTCTTAAAATTGAATTATAAAATTTATATTGCATTATTATGAATAGAAATCAACATTTCTCAAATGTTTTTTACAAAATCTATCAAAAATATGTATTATTAGATTTTTTCTTACATGGTGCAAAATACCCTATTGTTGCGCGCTCCCTGTTGGGACGACTATGCTTTCTGTGGAATATTCTCGCAACAACAACCATGGAAAGCAGATAGTCAAAACCTGACCTCCATAAAGTTGCCTGAAGAAGGCTATACATGTAAAGGAAGGATCTCGGTGCTTTTAGAAATTCGACCAGGCGGGGGACTGTAATAAGTGTGAACGCTCTATAATTTGACATTTGACAACAATAAAAAATGTATTAGCATTTGTGAATCAGATGTCATGCATAACCTCAGTTATGTGTTGGCCGCCATGCAACACAGATCGCTTACAATAAAGACATAAAATATTAAAGTATTAGTTTCATTTAATATGTAGTCCTAGATCTTTTACAGGGACGAAGCTATAAAATGTGAGCGGAGTCGACAAGTCAGTCAGTCAGTCAGTTGGTTAGTCGCAGCGTCCGTACAGTGGATTACAGACAACTGTAAAATAAATTGTTCAGTCGGTACAGCAAGACCGAGGCCACTGCTGAGATAGAAGATAAATGAGCTGTGTAAACCATTGAGTGCAATTATATAAATCTAGTTTTACATAAATAACTTTTTATAAATAATCGTGTAATAGACAAGTGTGAATAAGTTGTACAAGATAAACTTTGTTGTGTTTGTGTGTTGTAAATATTTTGTGTACATAATTTAGTGACTCTATATTCTCGGTTACTTAGTCTATTTTTTTATTATTTAGAACTGTCGTTATTTTATTTCTGTTAACGTTATTATTACTGTTAAGTTTGAGAAGTAGATTTTCGTTTGTGTGTTTAACTGTTTTGTTAAATGTTTATTATTGTAAATAAATAATTTCCACCACGGACTACAACAGTATTGTTACACTATTTTTAATTGTAATGTATAAGAACAAGGCATTCAAAACTAATTCCTTGTATACTAATTTGGAAAGCCAAGCAATTTTCGTCTGCAATCTGCGAAGGACACACTGTATAAACTCGGATTGCAATGTACCAGTGTTCGCGCACGAGTCTGAAGAAGGGAAAACAATCAAGCATCGGGAGGTTCCTCAATCCGCGCAATTCCTATGTGAGAGAAATGGTTGGCTAGAGATTTTGCCCGCCATCGGCACAGTTCGCAATCTTCATGTGAGGTGATCACACGTTAGCTTGTGCCGGTCGTGTTTGATATTTGAGTTGATCGTGTTTTTTTTTTTTAAACAAAAGACGCACGAGTTATATATCATTTGTCAAGGTGAGTGACAAATATTTTTATTTATTTAAATAGAAAATTAATATTATTTTTTTTAGTAATTTTCTCAAAAACACCTTGCTTAAAGTAAGGTATCAAAATTTAAGAAGTTAGTCATCATTCTAGTACGGTTCGCTTAGTGGAGCGGCAAGGTAATGAAATATTGTAAAGCATAATTGTAATTGTCTCAAAAACACCTTGCTTGAAGTAAGGTATCAAATTTTAAGAAGTTAGTCATCATTCTAGTACGGTTCGCTTAGTGGAGCGGCAAAGCAATGAAATATTATAAAGCATAGTCGTCCCATGCAGCAAAACCATGCTGTTTAATTTGCAGTGTGTAGTATAACTTCAAAAATTTTGAACATAAACTATAATTATTTCAGAAGAACAATCAATTGATTCACAATTATATTGGCATCAGCTGTAAATATTTACGGATATAGAATTTAAAAAAAAATGTAGTTGATCTTCAAATATTGTGTGCTTCTCAAATATTGTTTACTCCAGGATCCCTTAAATTGGATATGGGAATTGAAAGACTTTCCACAGTGTTATTCTAGCGTTAATAAAGGTTAACTCCCGGAAATAAAAAATCATTTTTTTAGAACAATTAATTTAAACATGTACCGAAAACAACTACTATAGTTTACTAGATACATTATAATTACCTTATACGCTAAACTTGATGTAATTTCTTAACAGTGCTAATGATCGCATGGTTGATGCACCTTTTTTGTTGTATTTGTCTGTTAATAAAAAAAAAAGGTTAAGGTACACAATTATTAAAATGATAGTATACCCCATAACATTCACGCATTATTTGTCAAAATCGGCCCAGTCGTTTAGAAGTTGCGAAGGAACATTCAAAAACCTTGTTTTGGAATCGGGTAAAAATACATTTGATTTTTATAAAGCATAATATATCTTTTATTTATTTAGAATTCTAAGGGATCTAGCCCCGAATTTTTCATATAATTTTTTTATTTGAGTTGCACAATTTCTATGTATGGAATATAATACGTGCCACGAATCTAAAAGGCTCAGAAGTTAGATGCGAATGCGGACTTGCGCTTGTACAGTCTGTTGAAAAACTACAAACTCGCAACTCAGCAAAACTAAAATAGCAATAACAACTTGACAATAGCGTACTCGACTGTACTTTAAAGCAGGAAAGCGACAAGTGACAAAGACAACGAGCGATCACGGCCAATCACCGATGAGCGCACGTTCCGTGCAGGTAGCTGGCAGGTGGTGGGAGTCTCAACGGCTCTAAAATGTGCCTTTGCGACGCTTTTTGTGACTAACTTCCGAACATTTTAGATCCGTGGTGCGTACGCGTACTATACTTTTGTAGAACAAATCTCCATAATTAACCAAGAAGAGAACATTTATTTGACAGCGTATATTTGCGTCACTTCCGTGAAGTACCACTTCAGTGATATTTCTGAGGGACCGTCAATGATATAATAAATTGCATATATCTACTGTCTTAACATTACGCACTAGGATAAATGCTATTTTTGCAAGTACCTGCTATAAAATGGCTAGCTTTCACTTCATTTTCAAAATGTTAGACATTTCACTTTGAAGCAAAGCTCACTTCTAAAACAACTCATAGATAAACAGTGATTCATTGATATAGTGCGACCAGTTTTGTATTACTTTACAGCACTGGTGCTGTAATGAATGACTTTACATGCCTGCTATTTTATAGGGAGTTTACACGTCAAAAACGGAAACTTTCAATTGTTTCTGATACTTCTATTGTCTGTCAGATTAGATAAAGTGTTGACTTTGAAGCTTTTCAGCGAAACATGTCAAGCTCTCCAGGATGTTGCATAAGCCTTTTGGCTTTTAAAATAATCACATTAGGATAGGTTAAAGGTCACAATGTTCAAGGTTCGTATTTTGATTGTTCAAAGGAACTAAAATAGCCTCAAAACTATTAACTTTTATAAAGGATTAATATAATTAGGTAACCACTGTTCTGCAGAAATGTTTCGATCGTTTGTAATTTGCAATTAATATTCATATATCAAACAAAACTATTTCCTGTGCTTTTACATAATATATTCAATTAGTAAATTCTAGACATAGTGATTCATAACTACTTAATACGAGTATATAAAGCAAAGCTCTTCGCCTGTGTTCGCTAAAAACGCGAGAACTACTGAACCGATTTGAACGATGTTTTTGCCGTTCGATTGGTAATTTCTTCGCGAAGGCTTAGAGCTATAATAATTGTTTGCCCGGGCCTCAAATCGGATTAATTGATGATTCCGCTATACTACAAAGAAAGTTCTCTTTTGCGTCTGTATGTTCGATAGACTATGATAGCGGAGTACGCTGAAGATTGCTGATTCGATTCCGGTCGACACTATAATTTGTGTTGTTTTTACAATTCCATATTTCGCTTGATATTTATATATTTTTTTCAATTGACCTTAATTTTACCATTCCAACCCATTAGGGTATTAGTTTAGGTCAAAAATCACAAATTTTACAATATCTGTTCGATTTGAGGTCCCCCGAATCCAAAAGAAACGTATTTTTGGAAAAACTCTGTTTGTCTGTTTGGCTGTGAGCACGATACAGGTCAAACAGATGAGCGGATTGCAACCAAATTTTGGGAGGGTGTTTGGTATGCAAATATGAAGAGCCCTATTGTTTTTGGGGAAAATTGGCGCATGCACAGAAGAGATATATGCTATAACGGTGTTTTTTATATAATAATGATATACTTTTCATAATGGCTTATTATTCTATTTATTTTTTCAAAAAAGTTTTGTTAATTTTTTTTTTGAAAATAAAAAAAACCAGCTGTTCTTTTGTTTTGCAGATCTGTTATAGAAATAAATTAGTTAAGGATGCTTTGATTAATTTTTACTTGACGTAGAATATTACCCGCGTCACCTCACGCTATATCAGAAATTTTATTTTCTTTATTATACTATATCACATATCAACATTTTGAAGTTGGATTGGTCCCGTCGCCCAATTGGCTGCAATTTTTATTATTCAATCAAACGCCGGTAATACAATATACCCAATAGGTAGCACAAGTTTTATCGTAGGATAGATACTTTACACTGTTTTTTGCTTCGCCGCTTCATTATACGAACCATATTATAATGATGACTCACTCTCTACTATAATTTAAAGTCCACAGTATAGTTGGGTATTTTGTATGAATGAAATTTACAGTTCAAAGTTTTCACTAAATTAATTAGTATGTTGATTATTAAGTTATATTATTCTAAATTCTATTCCTAAATATTGTTAAATATGCAAGTGTGAAAAGTTTCCTCTATCACGTCACAACGTCGCGAGCAATGGATATAAATTATATTTTGCATGCGGGGAAGGATTAAAGGCAACGTTCTATTTCAAAACATTTACATGTTCCCGAGAGATAAGTCGCGAGCAAAAATTAGTTTTACCATTCCAACCCACAAGTGGGGAACGGTACTAGTTTAGGTCAAAATTCACTGATTTTACTATATTTTTACCCCCGAATCCAAAAAAAACATATTTTTGGAAAAACTCTGTGCGTCTGTTAGTCCGTTAGTCTGTCAGTCTGTCAATCTGTTAGTCTGTCAGTCTGTTAGTTTGTTTGTCTGTGAGCACGATACAGGTCAAAGGGATGAACGGATTGAAACCAAATTTTGGGAGGATGTTTGGTATGCAAATATGAAGAGCTCTATTGTTTTTGGGGAAAATTGGCGCATGTGCAGAAGAGATATATATGCTATAACGGTGTTTTTTATATAATAATGATATACTTTTCATAACGGCTTATTATTCTATTTATTTTTCTATGTTTTAAAAATAAAAATGTACTGGCCAATCTCTTTGACATATCTCGCAGAAAACTTTCCACGAAATTCTATCATTTATTTTATTTGTACAGTAAATTAAAAATGTGACATTTTTGATTGTCACATATAAAAACATAAAATAATTATCTTTATTTTATAATTATATTAGCTATCAGCTGTTCATTAATGTTTTATTTATTTATCACATAAACGATTCTTACTAATTAGTGGCATTTATGCGTAATCATACCCTTTCAAAGTTTTCGATCTTCTTATCACAGACTTTAATCATTAGTAAATACAACCTTCACATTTATTTTGTCATCAAGAAAAACGTAGGTTAGGGGAATTATTTCCTCTACAATCTACTAAAGTTAACATTTCTCTTGATAACAAAATATAGCTATGAAATAATTTACAGTACGTTCATAAAATATAGTATCAACAAAAAAAATAAGATACCTAATTCGGGGATTATTCAGACTTATTTATCCGAAATTGTGAATCACAATTTTTACCACTAATTAATAGTATCTATATTATTTTTGCACTACGCACCATAATGCCCTCAGCTTCGCCTCGGACATCATGACGCGCATAGTGCAGGGATATCAAACTTTCGGCCAGTGTGGTTTTTACCTACTATTTTTCTTCATACCTCGCTCGCAGGTACGCTTATTAAATACATTATTAATTGATCACAGTATTAATTACATAAAAACACAGATAAAAACCAAGCAAGCTTTGAGGTTATACGTAAAACACGAATGACAGCTGTTCGTGACTATTAGCTAAAATGTATTAGGGTTGCTGTGGAAACGACATCTAAACAACAGTTGATAGGTGATTTTTTTTTACTGCCGCCCGAACGTACGTACTTCCCGCGTCAGTGCGTGTAATCCCACCAATGCGTAAATGTTAGACATTTTGCCTAACAATTGATGCCGAAAGTATGTACTTTCGATTGAGGTTTGAAGAAAAATATTTATTAGTGATCGGCGTAGTGGAGCGGTGATGGAGAGTGTCAGTTTCCCTGTCGGCTTCCCCTCACGCCCGTGCTCACTGTCTGCTGTCGTGCGTTTATCAAATAACTGCTGCGCTATGACCACAAACGCATTATTTGCAGCAGCTAAAATAAACAAAAGCTTAAGAAATATATACAAGAATTCATGCCTTCGAAGTAAGTTTCGATTTCGGTTGTAAAAATATAGTTTAAAAAAAAATTAAAAAACACGCTTTATATCGAACTAAAAAGTAAAAAATATTTTTTTTAAAATAAGCTTAAAACAATAATGAATAAAAAATACTAGTATTATTGTGAAAAAAGCGTGAGGCGCTTTGTTCCACATTTTCGTACATCGAGCGCCCCACGCTTTTTTCACAATAATACTAGTATTTTTTATTCATTATTGTCTTAAGCTTATTAAAAAAAAAAAATTTTTACTTTTTAGTTCGATATAAAGCGTGTTTTTTAGTTTTTTTTAAACTATATTTATTTTCCACTTTTAAGCTCGATTTATTGTCAAAAATTTGCCGAAAAAAACAATTTTTTTTCGGCGTGGATTAGAACCCACGACCCTTGATTCCGAGAGTT
Source organism: Xanthostigma xanthostigma (assembly GCA_963575645.1). Lineage (NCBI taxonomy): Eukaryota > Metazoa > Arthropoda > Insecta > Raphidioptera > Raphidiidae > Xanthostigma > Xanthostigma xanthostigma. The sequence continues at coordinate 46,609,873 of OY754466.1, read as the reverse complement.
GACGTCAGCGAAGACCCGTGCCTTAGACCGCACGGCTGACCACTGTAGTTACAGTGCTGGCATATTATACTACAGTAATAAACCACTTGCTGTAGTCCAAGTGAAGGTTACAAATAATAATAATAATAATAATAATAATAATAATAAATTTTCTTTATTTAAGAATTCCCATGGAATATAATAGCGCCAAATTAAAAGTTTACATTAAAAATTTACATTGAAAAAATCATCCACTGTGTACAGGCAGTTGAGAGTTAATAATTTCTTTATTTTAAATTTGAATTTTATGTCGGACAGATTCTTATATGAATCCGGAAGGCTATTAAATAGTTTTATTGAAATGTAGGCAAAATTGGACTGAATGGCAGCTAATTTATGAAGCGGAGTGCTTATATTATCTCTGTTCCTAGTGTTGTAACTATGGTAATCTTTATTTTTTTTGAATTTGTTAATATTATTTTTTGCATAAATTAAACTATGGTAAACATAGACTGAAGGTAAGGACATTATTTTGAGTTTGCAAAAAATTGGTCGACAATGTTCACGAAACGTAGCATTAACTATTGCACGTACTGCTGCCTTTTGTAGGATAAAAACCCGAGCGGCAAGGGAATCAGCACCCCAAAATAAAATGCCGTAAGCCATTGATGAATGAAAAAGGCCGAAATAAGCGATACGTGCAGTAGCAATGTTAGCGAGATGGTGGGTTCGTCTAATCAAGAAGACGATTTTAGCTAATTTAGCACATAAAGTAGAAATATGATCATCCCAATTTAAAGCAGGATTCAAAATAATACCTAAAAACCGAATTTTTTTATTTTTATCATAGTGTTTTAGCTTAAAATCTATTATTTCTGTATTATTTAAATTTAGCGTGAGCCTATTTGAAGTAAACCAATCCAAGGCCCTCAGCTGAGTGTCACACAGAGAATGGTCGTCACATAAGAAGGTGGTATCATCTGCAAACAGAAATGTGTTAATGGGAGTCATACTACTTGGCAAATCATTTATATAAATGAGAAAAAGAACAGGACCAATGATCGACCCTTGGGCTACGCCGTGGTATATAAGCTGATGCTCCGAAGATTTGCCTTGGATGAAAACCGACTGGTATCTGTTATAGAAATATGATTTGAATAAATCAAGGGCACAGCCACGAACACCGTAGTGGTTTAGTTTAGCGAATAATATCTCGTGTGACACACAGTCGAAGGCCTTGGACAAGTCGCAGAAATACATACATACAAACTTACAAGTGAAGTTAATATAAAGCGTGTAAAACTGTAAAACTAGTTTCGGTCGGACACTATGGAGAGCAGTGACCCTCGGTCAAAAAGCTTTCACATGCCTATACTCTTCCCTTTCATCGCGAACTTGAAATAATGACTTCGGCGTACAGCATATGTAGGCAATTAATGTAATCAAATGATATAATAGACAAGGGAGAAATCTACAACAATAATAATTATATCCTTGGTAAAGCTGAAACTGGAAGATTATGTCGCATAAAATAGGTAATTTAATGCCCTTCCGTTCCGTTTATTCCCACAGATAATTAAATGCAGTGTAATTAAAATCAACAATTACGAAATACCCAAGGGTCTAAGCTAACTAGTACAGCAGCTTAGATCGAAAAATGGACCGAATCTAAAAATGATAAAAGCGACGACCTCAACATTTTATTTTCTTCTTTTTAGTGGCTTAGGAGGCACAATTTTTTTTATAAAATCAATAATAACACAAGGGCCTGAGCTTAGTAGTAAAGCTTAAAGTTTTTTGGCGCCGATTTCAACATTTTATTTTCCTCTTTTTAGTGGATTAGAAGGTTTTTTTATACTATGGTTAAAATAATGTTCATTTGTAAATTATTTAGCATTTGTGGAGGGCAATTATTTTCTACGGCGCTTTTATTTGTGTTAATGTCGCTTTTTTTCTTTACTACTGTGTTCAGACTTCTTTCCTAGAAACACATGCAAGTTTGATTGTTAGTTCAATTGTTTTTAATTAACCCGAAACAAATAAACAGACAAAAATCCTATTAACTATATACAAATGCATGCAACAAAATAGAGAAAGAGTTCGGGTCTCTACCCTGCTGGGGCCCCCAGTGTCCAGCGTAAAACTAAAGGGTAGATTGTAATTAAAATTTAGTTCTCTCATATCCATGATTATTAATGAAATGAATAATTCACAGCTTTTTGGATAATAAATTGGTTTTCTTTGATGTTTGATATTCATTTTTCATTTCTCGACCTTTTCAGGTACTCAACTATTATACATTAACTGTCAAGATCATAAATAAGTAAATAATGTAACATAAACAGTTTTTTTGTAACCATTCCTCAACACAACTAAAAAAACTGTTTGGATTTAAAAAGTTGTTTTGTTTTATCCAAAAAGCTACGAATTATTCAATTCACTGGAGTCAAAAGTCGGATTTTTTATAAAGTTTCCTTCTACCACGCCTGTTATAAAATAATGAATGATTGTAAACCCTTGTCAACGTTAATTAATTTTGATTTATTTCTGTACCGCAACTAATTAAGCGGCGACATCTTGTTTGAAATCCGTAAAACAGATAGCAATCCAATTTCGCAGGATGCGATGACCTCCTGTGACTTTGACCGTGTGACCCCAAACTATCCCCAAACAGACGTATTGAACGTCATATATATTTCGCTCAAATCTAACTTTTTGAATACTATTTGTTAGTACGGAATTTATACCGGCTTGATATGTCATCCTTATAGGATAAGAGCTAGCAACGTCGGACTCCTTCTTCTGTATCTCCTCGCTTTTTATGGCGTAGTCATATATCTATTAATTAACTATATGAATCATTACCTATCTACTCAACGTGCGGTGAGTGAACGCAACAAAGCGTATCGAAAATATATATCTGCATCTCTTTCTTCGATGATAGGATTGGTTGATGTACTTGCATTCAATCTGAATAAAGTATCTCTGTTTCAAAAACGTTGTCTTTTTCTATGACGTTAACATTTTTTAAAAGGACTTGAGGCCGTTATACTGACTGACGCATTGTTACCAGAAGTCTGGTTCCCTTTCCTTTTCGATAGAGCCTGTAGAGCTTTCCTACGATATTATATGCTTGATGAAATGCCGAAAGCAAAATAGTATAACAATAAAACACAAAATATCAATTCCCACGAAATGGAAATTATATAATAGCTGCCGATATATATACACTCCTGTTATCCGAACAAATCTGCTTTATAAAAATAATAATATGCAAATATATGCACACCATTATGCTTTATATCAGTTATTTATAGGCGATTGATTGCCAATCTATTATACTGTATGACAACTGACAAGCTTTAATACGCGGCTTGGGTTGCGTTATGTAACTATTTTTTTTATAAAGGTTCTATTACAATTTTATATATTGGTATATTGATCAATGATGATGATTAAATTTTGACGTAGGCCATGGACGCCGGCAGCAAGGTGCAAGGGGGTGCACTTGCACCACCCCGTCAGAAAAGAAATAAAATTAAAATTATATGTCGTATTTTTTCCGTTTTTTCCATGTCAAGTTAAGGAGGTTGAAGCGTTACAGTCCCAATCAAAAGTAAGTCGAATTCTAAATGGAAACTTTTCCAAAATAAATTTTTACAAAAGGTTATAAGTCGATGATACCAATAAATTATTGTCATAAAGGCATAAATAAATATTTTTTTTAATATTAATTAATTATTTCAGAATTTTTTTAGTCAATGGTCTAACTTTTGAATTTTTTGTACAAAGTTAGGTTAGAAAAAATAAATGTATGTAAATATCTGTATTTTACATATTTTTTGCAGTAAATAATTAAAAAAAGAAATTAGAAGTAATAAAAATTAAAATTAAATCCTTAAAAAGTTGAAAATTCAGTTAAAATTGTCAAGAATAAAAGTCTATAATCGAAAAAAGCTACGGTTTAATATTTTTTTTATTGATTGAAAGTCTCCTAATTAAATTGAAAAAAATATTAAAATATGCGTAAGACATCGGTGCTTTACATAGTTAGTTTTCGAAACTGCTGACATTATTTGGTTATTTGCAAAAAATTAAAATGTACCGTTTGCATGCTAGGTTGACATATTTTCCATAAGACTAATGTAAAAGTTTGTTTTAATTTTTAACTTTATAAATCTCCTAATGATTTTGGATTTTTTACAGAAAATTTTGTCATAAAAAAATCTATTAAAGAAATTTTATTTAAGATTTTTTTCATTATCTTCATAAAACGACTCAACCTCCTTAATTAATGCGTTTAAGCTCTAAAACACGAAAAACGCCATTAAGATAAAAATGTATAGGCGCTTCAGCTAACGCTGTCGCGCCGAAAACAAATGAGTGATGCATTTGCTGCAATAATGAACTTGCATTTATTTCAAGTTCAATATGAATGCACATTCATTATATTATGAATTAAATTAACGAGCATTTGATTAATTGTAAATAGGAGCAGCCGTCTCCTATAGATCGCAGTCATTTAAAACAGGATGTGTAAATTTAGAGAGCAAAGAGCGTAACACATTTAGGGAACTTTATTTAGCAGAAATTTCATAGCTTTAGTTGTCGATCATTTATAATCAACAAGATTTTATTAATAAATTTAACCACTGGCGCACAATTCCGGTAATTGTTCGTATTCCTTTCGGAAAAAGAAACTATGAATAATTTGGAATGATTTAACCTTGGAGGTCGGAAATGCGTCTTTTTCGAGAAAATCTACTTCGGTTTTTTTTTATAAAAATCCGAATTTTGGAATAAATATTCTTACTTTTTGGACTGAATTTTTCCACGATCTGATAGCTTACTAATTACCCAACCTTTCTAAAGCTAAAAACCACGAAATTTACTATTTAATTTTTGTTAAAACTTACAATAAATGAAATAAAATTTGTTCACAGAAGTCATAAACAAATGACGCTTTTTCGACCCCCAAGTGATAAGTTTAATTTAAATCATTCCAAATTGGTCATAGTTTCTTCTCCCGAAAGGAATACAAGCAATTACCGGTAAACCTTGTATAAGCGAAATACCATTCACTGACTGACTCATTATTGAAAGTACTTATTAAGAATATTACGCCTATACCTATGTTGTTTAAAAATAGGCTTTTTTTACTAAAAAATAAATGACGTAAATTGAATCTATTATTCATTTTGAAAAAAACACATTTCATTATTTATTGCTTCGCGATAATTTCTTCGGTCTATTTTTTACACAAAACCAATGTTATAGAAAATAATAAAATTCTGATTTTCTTAAAGCTTTGTATCTATACTAATTTCTCATACCAAAAGATAATTAATTTCTTTATGCCTTTGATGAAAGCAATATTTTTTTTTATTCGCAAAATTGAAAAGTTGCTAAACAAGGTTTGATGTTTATTGTTCATCTATAGCGAACACGTCAAATAAATAGGTGCAATATATTATTATCTCATTTTATCGTTTCAATAACGTAAAGCTCTATATAATAATAACCCAAGCTGAGATCATCTAACTTATATACCTTATAGTCCAAGCTTTCACCGTACAAAAGTGTACTGGACTACACTACCAAAATTTATTATTGAATTTAACAGATAGGTATAATACTATAATGACAAACATCAAATCAGTGCTAGACTTGTTTAATTTTTTTTTACCATTTTAGTTGTCAGTATCTCTTATCAGGTTCAACACTACTTGACGAAATTTATACAATTTAAGAGACGCACTTAGTGTAACAGCTCGAAAAAATATTTTTTTTTTGCTTAAAAATATTCGAAATATTAAGTGGAATATGCCTACAAAATTTAAAAACGATATTCGTTACGATATTAATTGATCATTACAAATTTTTTCACTATCAAACCTGATTTTTGACGTGATAACGTCTTATAAATTGATGAAATGTGTCACGTTCCGATGTATTATTAAATATGATATTCGAGCGGAATACGTTATCATGTAAAACTATCGTCCGTAAACCGACAGACAACCATTTTTTTTTTAAACGCGTTTTTCTCAAAACATTGTTTTTGAAGTTAGTGGGCGTAATATCTCAAAAGCTATTAAAGATTTTGGGCTGAAATTTTCACCAGATATAAAAAACAACTTTTATTCGTAGTTAAACCTACTTGTTTGGTGAATTATTATTATAAATTTTGTTTATAAATGTTTATTGGTCAAAATTTTGTGCGAAATATCTAAAAAAAATTTAAAACTTCAAATTAAATACTTTTTTTTCAATTTTTTATATATTTATAGGTTTAGCTACGAATTATGAATGTTATTAACAAGAATTTTTTTGAATAGATGATCCAGGTTTATTCTAAGGGCTGTAATTACGCCCACAAATTGGACATCGCAACTGCAACGCGCCTGATAGAAATGCTTACCACGCCGCCTTTTTGTACCGAAAAAATTGATACATTTTTTTAATAGCTTTAAAGAGGCCTAATTCATTAAAATATCATAAAATAAAAATATATTTAGTCTAAAAATAAAATGTTTCAAATAAGCTTTTTTTTGAGCTGTTACACTAGGTGCCCCCTTTAAGAAAAACTATCAATTATTTACTGCCTTGTTAATTTTTTTGCATGCCTGTCAGGCCTCCCTAATTGGATACATTTTCACTATGAGGTCTACCAAGTATGCAAAAAAATAACAAGGCAGTAAATAATTAATTGGTAGTTCTCGATAATCTGTTCAATTCAATAATAAAATTTTAGGAATTTTCTCCAGTAGACTTTTGTGCGGTTAGTTTGTACGGTAAGCAATAAATAGCCATGTGGCTTGAAAGAATAATGAAAAAATAATGTATTCTTTTCAAATTGGTTTTAGTATCAGTTTCTTAATATTGTATATCAACATACAGTATGTAAACACGTAAGGTGCACATAGGTAAATTAACATTGGGTAAAAAATGACTGGATCAGAGTGAGCCTTGAAATCTTGTTTTTCATTTTGACAGATAATATTCTTTTGTAAAATGAATATGTATACTACCGAAGAAAATATTCAAATGATTACAACATAATCGGACTTTTTTTATTAATGGGACATTAAATTCCCAAAAATACTTAAATATGGTGCGAGATCAAATATTCGTGTTGAATCTAAAGACATTGGGTCACTGATTTACCAACGCGCATACGTCATACCAGTCAGACAATTTTTGAATGAAATGTTTCCAAACAGATGTAGTTGTTTTTTTGTTTTATTTTTGTACAAAAAAATTAAAATATTGATTTATAAGAGCTTTTTATTATTAAAAAATATTGTTTGAAGGCACAAGTAATTCAAGAATTACAAGGCGCGAAATTCTATAAAATATACCCCGGCGTTATGTTTGAAAATTGTTGTATATTTTTAACGACACTTTGAGCTTAATAATATAATTTAATTAACTTAATCTACGAAAAAAATTACAGTTGAAAATATTGAAACACAGAAAGGAAAAAATCATTTTAATAATTTATTAATAATTAGTCACAACCAACTTTTTTATAATTATTACCCTAAATTATTAAAATAATTATATTTCCATTTTGGTACATTTCAATAAAAACTTTCTTTTTATTATTATTTTATTTTTTGTAATAAGATATATCTTTTATGCGCCTGCGCCGATTTTTCCCGAAATAAAATACAAAAATTTCTTGTAAAACAGATAGAATAATAAGCCGCTATGAAAAGTATACCATTGTTATATAAAAAACGTTATAGCACATAATATCTCTTGCGCATGCGCCGATTTTCCCCAAAAATAAATTACAAAACTTTCTTGTAAAACAGATAGAATAATCAACCGTTATGAAATGTAAAGCATTATTATATAAGAAACAACGTTAGCCCATATCTCTTTTGCGCATGCGCCGATTTTCCCCAAAAAATTTACAAAACTTTCATGTAAAAATAGATAAAATAATGTCTTTTTAAAAACTATATTATTATTATCTAAAACAACATTATAAAAGATATACTCTTTTACGCATGCGTCGACAATAGGCCACTTCATATTTGCATATCAAACATCCTCCCAAAATTTGGTTTCAATCCGCTCATCCGTGGTGTCGGAATGGTAAGAAATGTCAAAAATGACGTTTGCATCTGTCAAAGTAGGTATTATGTTCTAATAATTAGTTATTCAAATTGTTAACTCAGAAGGCGTTGCATTTCACAAATATTTGAAATGCCATCCGTTTTTGAACAAATGCAATCGTTTTATTTTAATACAGAACAAACGTAATCTTTATATTACCATATTAAACCGTGCAACAGAGAGAGATAACCGAAAGATGTTTGCCATCGATTATATCAAATTGAATTTATTTCTAAATAAATTTGTATAAAAAACCTGTTTTGGCAAATTCTGTTGTACGAAATTTATGTAAAATTTTCTCCTCTTTCGTTTAAGACAGGTTTCGAACCGATCTGATTTAAATTGAGTGAGTTATAAGCAAAAAACTTCGTTTTTTCTTTATTGCTCCCCTCTGGGGTCAAAATTCAAAATTCGGGCGACGTTAGGATTTAAGTTACCCGGAGACGAATCGAACAAAAAAAAGTTTTTTAAAATCGGTTAAGGCGTTTGGACTGTACGCTGGATACAAAAAGCGTGACTCACAGATTCACAGACAAAGCGAGTACATATAAGGCGCTTTAGCTTCGCTAATCGCGCCTAAAAAGTCAGGTAAAATAAAAATAAATCAAAATAAAATAGAAGTCCTCAAGATTACCACGATAATTCAATAGAAATAACAATTAATGCAGTCATGGCTAACTCTGATCCAAGTATGTTTTCCCAATGCTAATTTCCCTATGTGCATCTTACGTGTTTACATACTGTATACTAGCACCCGGTGTATTTCGAAAAAATTCAATTGTGTCCATTTTCAGTTAACATTGAATCATTTTCAGTTTAGCTGAAATTGCTGCCAAATTGAATAATTCGTAAATAATGCTTGTTTTTTTTTCTCTCTTTAATGTAAATTGCTTTGTCCTGTTTTGTACACAGAAAACAATTTTTTAACTGTCGGACGACAACAAACTACTCTATGTCAAAGTGAAAAATGAAATCGAACGTCCGGGGAACTGAAACTCTACGATCACGACTACAGTTTATATACAGGCTTGTTCAAAAAGTTTAGTCTCGAACTCGTACGGTATAGTTTCAAAGAATATAGCTTTCATTCGAAAAAAGTATAATAACTTAATATGACTATAGTTTTGTTAAATATTAGTTTAATTTTTCGGATGCGTCTACAATTCTACGGAAATCTCCGGAATGTTTCGAAAGTCTTGAAAAATATTCGGAAACAATGGAAAATTCGAAAATTATGCGAAAGTCTCGGAAAATTTTTTAAACCTTCGGAAATTCTTTCGAAGCCTCGGGTATCTTTTGACATCTCGAGAATTATTCGAAATTTTCATGCTTATGTAATTTTTTTGAGCAATTTCCCGTAAACTATCCATTTAGGCGGTGTTCAGATGAGGCGTTTTACGCGCGAGTCCACTCACGCGTTTCAATTTCTATTGCGTCCAGATACCGCGTTTTACGCGCGTTTCTGTGCTGAGCTCGGTGTGGCGCCAGTTACAAACATGGACTCGGAAACAGCGGTTGAGTTGTAGCTTGCATACCCTCGATCGAAACATCGCAACGGACTCGCGCGTAGTACTGGACGCAGCAATTGGCACCCGAGCATCTCGACTCGCGCGTATAGGCATCTGGACGGGATATATGTAGCTCTAGTATCTCGAGTACGCGCGAGTGTCAACGCGCGAGTGGACTCGCGCGTAAAACGCCTCATCTGAACACGGCTTTACCTCAAATGCAACGCATCTGAACAAAACACTAAATGTAAACGTGGCAAAATATAAACTTTCTACAAATAGAAAAGTAACCGTAGCTCCATTTTAATAATTTTTCGAAAAATAAATTGAGATCGAAAATAGCGCGTTAATCTCTACTACCAGCACAGCACAGACCAAAAAAGCCATGTTATTTAATGGAGTTGGGCACATTAGACCAGCACCTGCGACCAACAGCCAGCAACGACCGTCAGTCGGCCGCCTGCAATTTCTGTCTAGCCGTGCTCATGAACCGATCTAGTGTGTTATAGTGATGTATTGTCAATAATAATTTGCATTGAGAAAACTACTTGAAAATTGCAAAATGTCTATCGACATTGCACTAAAATTTGCTGGTTTGCGCTGGTCTATAGTGTGCGACATCATGCAGGTCGTGCAGATTTCTGCTTGACAAGTGTGCTGCAATACAATATTTATTGCATTTTTTAATTGATTTTCATTTTTTTGTAATTTATTTTATCGATTACTTATGGCTCACGACTTAAAATTGTTATTTAAGAGTATTCGTCCCTGCAAACACCCCGTGCACCCTTCATCTCAAATCTTTTCCCCTCGCCTAAAAACGGTTCGCGCTCTCCCGACGCTATTTTTAAAGTTAGAGGGTTCTAGTAAACGCCAAATGAAAGACAAAGAATTAGACTACAGATCCTTCAGGCGAATTTTTTGAAAAAAAAATCCTAAAAAAACTTACAACCTTTTGAAAAAAATAATAAGTTACGTAATAGGCGAAACTGTTTTTCAAAAAATTCGCCTAAAGGATCTGTAGTCTGATTCTTTGTTTTTCATTTGGCGTTTACCAGAACCCTCTAGCTTTAAAAATAGCGTCGGGAGAGCGCGAACCGTTTTTAGGCGAGGGGAAAAGATTTGAGATGAAGGGTGCAGGGGGGGTTAGCAGGGACGAATACTCTTAAGAGTAGATAAATATCTTTTTCCATTCCCCGAGTATATTCTACAAATTTGGCACCACATTTTCGGAACAGCCTATAGTCTATACAATGTAATGGATGGATTCATAAGAAGTATGTAGTGTATGAAAACAATAGAACAGAGAGGTTAGGGATAATGGATCAATACGGCTTTGTACGGGGAAAAAACCGCTATGGGATTGTAAATGTCATCTGAACAAACACCTCCACTTTTTCAAATAACTGAAGACCGCTGGGGAAACATTATATAAGTCATATTTAAAATTTGAAATTATAAAGATTTAAAGGTCTAAGGGTTTGTTCACACTAGCTGGATGACGGAATAATTTTTGACGTGATAACGTCTTATAAATTGATGAAACACCGGCTGCACGCACGAAAAAGTGTCACGTTCCGCCTGAGCCTGAGCGTGCAAGCGAGAGCGCGGTATAAGCGATAGAGAGGCACGATCGGTCCAAGCGTTGGCTTGTACGCATTTCTCTCTCTTCTCGCGTGACGTCAGAGAATTCATCAATGTTTCCTTATGACGTTATCACGTAAAACTATCGTCCGTGAACCGACTTTACAGACAACCAATTTTTTTTTATCGGAACACCTGTTCACACTGCAAGATAAAATTACGATTAGAGATCTAGCTAAAGTTTGCCATTAACATTGTTAAGACACACCTATTGTTACAATGCTATATAAAAAAAATTCATTTTTCAAACAATGACTGCCGTAGTGATGTGTCGTTCCTGAGTGAGTCGTTCATAATGAGCGACTCCTTTCTCGGAGAGGAGCGAGTCGCTCTTTTCTTTGTGAATGACTCACTTCGAGCGCCATTGCTCTGTGCTGAGCTGTTCTGTACTGTTGCATTCGCACATTTACAGAGCGCACACAGCACAGGCCACAGAGGCACTAGTGAATTTTGCACGTACGGAATTATCTTTGCTGAGTCATTTAATGTTGAATGACACACTGTAAGTGCAATAGTACTAAGCTTACAGTGACTTAAACCATTCACATTGACGTCGTTGCCAAAAATATAATATTGTAACAATAAACATTATTATTGTTAAGCTTTTATTAAACTTTATAGTTTATCCGAAATGCGAATAATATAAGATCAGAATCATAAATATTAAAATGAGCTCAGAGCTGAGTGTGTGTATTATTCTGTGACTCCTGAGCATCATGTATGATGACAGTTCACACCTCTGCAGTCTGCACTCTTGTGTAGTGCGTACTGTGTAGTGTCGCTCCTTTGAATGACTCGCTCTGAGCGACTCTTTTTAGTGAGCGGAGCGCACGGAGCCAACTCGCAATAAAGAGTCATATAGACACATCACTATTACAATGCTATATAAGAAAAAATCATTTTTCAAACAATGACTCTGTCGGGACGCGAATCCGAATATTTCCACTATCGCGGCGAGTGAGTTACCATTTACTGTACAATGACATTTTCAGTCAATCTTTCTCATATTTAAGCATATTTGTAACTTCTTTTTCACACCATGCGAGAGCCAATTTGTGTCTTAGGTAACGATAGACACGAACCTTCACACTAGTGAGAGCCAAGTGTGAATCGAAATGTATTCAGAGACATTAAACGTCCACTTTAGTTAGCAATCAAGTGTACCTGCGCGCGCATCAAACTCATCTTTAAAACACGCATCGTGTGAAGCCGACACATACAAAATATCACAAAATTAAGCGCCACAGCACTCTTGGAACCTAGCAGCGAAATCGAGCAACGAATTTAGCGGCAAAATTGGCCTCGTGTGTAGCGGCCTTTATCATTTCACAAATTTTAATAATTAAACTTACCGAACTATGGAGGGTAGATGTTAAGGAGAACCATCTCTGTGCACGAAAAAGTGTCCATCAAAAAGCGTTAAATTAGGAGACCGCCACTGTCGTGACAGGGTAACTTTTAAAACAAGCGTATGGAGGGCAAAAATTATTAGAGTAGAACGTGAACGAGGAAAGAAGAATTTCCGCTTTTTTATGGCGGACTTTTCAAAAGTAAAACAAAAAATAAAAAAACAATATCATCAAATAAATAAATTTTATTTATTTGAAGAGTTCTATTCAGACGTTAATCAAAGATTTTAAAAAAACAATATGATATAAAATTATTTTTCGATTGAAATGTCATTTTTAAACGTGCTATTATGCATTTAGTAGTAAATAAACGATTATACTGATATGAATAAACTATAAAATTACTAAAAAATATTAGTAAAAGCTAACAAAAATGAAATCACAGCAGGTTTTTAGGTTATATTTATTAAATTATTTTGGACTACGTAAACAGTTTAGATTTTATATACTGCAGTATTATTAATGACTCTAATCATTAAAAATACAAAATTTTTCAACTCAGCGCACTTAAATTCGTTTATAACTGCTATGGAGGGTAAACAACTGCTAAATTCATTTTATACTTGGATGCAGCGCTAGCGCCATTCCGGACGATTTTTGAACTGTTATTTACAGCATTTAGATGGACACTTTTTTAACTTATCTTCCATGTAAGATAGTCCTACATACTTCTACCCTCTATACACCGAACGCATAGAAATAATGATTCCAGTGGTAACCAAACAGCTGGAACAAAAAACGAAATTACATTAAGACAGATTTAAAAAGGTGGTCATACTTCCTTCCCCCAGAACAGCGTGATTTTTTTACAAGCAAAAATATATTTCCCAAAAATCAAAATTTATCGTATAACCTTGACGGAATAATTACTACTTCCGCTCATGCGGTGATGCATCCATTTATTTCTATTTTAATCTATTTAATCTATTTTGATCTGCAGCTAATCGGTAGTAAAAACTTATTTTTAGTCTTTTTACTATTTTTGTTTTTATAGTTTATACGTAATGCCATAATTGATTTATCCACTATATCTGTTATTTTTCTTGGATCATTCATAGCTGTTAGACGCTAATTGTAATTTATTTTTGTTGGTATCATTGAAAATCTATAGCTTTTTAGATCGACGACGGCTATGTGCTATGTGTAGGGAGCGGAGTTACACATTTTTCGATGCGAGCGTTTGTGGTGAGCACTAGGGGAAACTTTAAGCTCAAATTTTCCGTATGTCAGTGAGCAATGTTTATTAAAAGTGAAAATAGTTATAATTTTATGAAGTTTTTTAATTACAAAGAACACATGGGCAAAACTAAGCGATCTGGAAATGATTGTTGTGTTCCGAGCTGTTGCGCTGATGACGATTTAAGTAAAATAAAGACCATTGGCGCCCTAATTTGACGTTCCGCTGTCAGTGTAAACACATTAGTTTTCTTTATTACATTTTTTTTGACACATCATGGCCAATTAAAGTTTTTGACTAATCACCTTAGAAACATGTCACAATTTCCCTAAAAAGTGAGTTTAATAATTCTCTATTACCCACTAGCGGCGCTAGTAGGCTTCGTGCACACAGTCTATACCATCGGTTCGCGGCCACCTGTTATGCCCTATGGCCGACCATTTTTATTATATCAATATTTGACAGAATACATTTACATAACATACAATAAAGGAATAATGTTATTAGAATATAAATAGAAATTTATTTAGTGCAAATTTTCCTTTCGTAAGAAATATTTTATAAATATAATTTATTTAAAAGAGATGTTTTGACAAATTACTTGTCATTGCAGTTGGGTTAGTGACCTGATGATGACAAGTTATGTAAAGTTATTTTTTTTTTATTATAGGTTTTATTGGCTTTTGTTTTTAGTAACAATGTAAAGTTATTATAAATTCTTTAAAATGAGGAAATTAATTAATTGCCCAGTAAACACAGTTGAAAGTTAAAACGATAAAAATCAAGGGTTTCCAAAACCAAAAATACATTTTCAACATTAGACGAATCTCAATTGTTTGATAAAAATTGCCAAAATGCGTCAATAAAATAATGAAATCTGGAAAGTGAACACAGTTATAATGTACACGAGTCATAATAGCATTACGTTCGAGATACATACTATTTTTTCACACGTACTAAGAATCGCAGAGAGATATTAAATTATAGATGCTCGACAGCGAAGGACTTACAAGTTTAAATAACAACACAGAAAACATAACCTATCAGATTATATTCTGTGCAAACATTCAAATTGTTCTGTTTATTCATCTACTTTCAGACGTAAATATCCATTTGCACGATCTGGAAAGTATCAATGGCAGCTCGTAAAGACAGAGGATGCAAACATAATTAAGTATAAGTGGATTCTCTCCATCCACTTGATGACTATTTTCATTTGATTCATGTTTATTTTCAAGTTAAATAAGTTAAGCAGGATAGGATTACCAATAATAATTTTTCTATATAAGTAAATACCGTCAGACTTAAAAGATATAAATATATTCCCTATATAATTTAATACAATCAGAGATAATACAATGTAATGTTGACAACATCCAATATGAAAGAGGCGCTCGTTAATAATAATATAGCTAACAGAGCTTTCAAATAATATAATAGGCTAGACGGCGAGGAAGTAAAAACATTAAAAAGTGTATTATTCCGGCACAGGCGAGATTATTGTTGGAATTGTTTCGTTTTAGGGTGTAGCACACTTTTTTTTTGTTTCCTTAATTGCAAATTGCGCCATTTTTTTCACAAACGGGTTTCGCTGGTCAGATCAATCCAGAAAAATCACAAATCCATTCAACTTTAGTATCCCGTTGGACAAACGTATAAAACCATATAAGTTTTCCAATATTCAATCGTTTTAAAATCGGTTAGAATTAATTTTTTCCAAAAATTCCAACGGGATACTAAATTTGAATGAATTTGTGATATTTCTGGCTTGGTCCGACCAGCGAAACCCGTTTGTGAAAAAAATGGCGCAATTTGCAATTAACGAAACAAAAAAAAGTGATCGTTAATTACTCGAGAAGTAATTGACCGATGACGCTAAAATTATTCATGCATGTTTGGGTCAACATAGACATCATTTTTGAGAATTTTCAGCCATCTATGTGCGGTCATTTTTTAGTAAAAAAATAGTGAAAAAAACGTGTTTTTTTCAACTTTCGGGGCTATTTGCAAGTTAACAATAGGTCATATGCATGATTTTTTTATATTTTTAATAGATTATTTAGTCAACCATAATACGGAAAAAAATTTATAATCATTTAAAAATGTAATATTATCATAAGAAAAAAAATATTAAATTCCATTTCAAAAATAGACAGTTTAAACAATCGGCCATGTTCGCGGGCATATGTGACGTCATGATATACGATGCATGCCAACCTTGATGTCAAATTATCAATGTTCTAAATGAAGTTTATTTGTTGTTTTCTCTAAATACTGACATAATCTTACTGTGAGACGACACAGTCGTCATGAAAACTGTTGTTGATATATACTCTGACGTCACGATGCGTTTCGAAAATTCGAAAATAGCGCTTATTTTCTACATTTCTTTTTTATTATTTGTATTTTTTTCAGTCATTAGATTAATAAAATAACCATTACGTTATGATCAAGAATTAAAATATATTTCGAAATAAAAATTTTAACCAATTTGGAGTTTTATGCATATGACCTATTGCACTTAGCGACCTCTGTCAGTGTTCATTTTTTAGTAAATTTCATAAGGAACAACTTTCTCAATGCATATGCTATACTAAAAGTCAAGAGGAACAGAGACATTAAAGGAAATGGAGAAAAAAACACTATTTTCGTCACTAATTGTTAATTATAAAATCAAGCACACCAACAATTTGTAAGCAAACTTAGAGGATTGAACTACACCCTAAAACGAAGCGATTCCAACAATAATCTCTCCTGTGCCCGAAAAATACACCCAAAACTCCTCGCCGTCTAGCCTATAAAAGAAATGAGTTATCATAACTTCAAAAAAACAATCAAAGATCTTCTCCTTGATAAATGTCTTTACAATTATAAGGAATTTTTCCAGTAAATTTACTATATTTGTGTTTGTGACGATTATTGTAAACTTTCTTAATTTCACAATAAAATTTTATTATTATTATTAAATCTCTATGTCAGCTGGGAGAAAATCAAAAGAAAATTATAAACTCTCTTAAACTTTCTGACCTTCATAAGTTTGTACCGGCATGAATAATACCCGGACGTGTCTGTTTTTTAATGAATATTTATAAGCGTAACTAACAAAATAAATGCCTTTCAATGTTGATTGATTAATAATACACATATTTATCGAAAACTTTTGCCTACATTTCGAAACTTTTGAAATTATAAAGTGATAAAACATTTCATTACGAGTTTTATCTACTATCTAGGGAGTTTAGCATAAAAAACATGCCTTTATTCAAAGAAAAGATAACCTACAAATACCTACACAGATTCATTCAAAGAAAAAATAAGTGACAAAAAAAAACAATGTGCATCGACTAGTCAGGGGCACTGGACAGGTCAGTATTGCAATATTATAAAGAGATTAAAAAAATAGTATTTCAGCAATCAATTTCATAATTTCACTAGTCGCTACCCGCAGCTCCGCACGCGATTGTGATGAAACAATGTTTCATACAATAGTAGTAGGTAGTCTTACCTTGCGGGGCTGCGCCTCAGCAGTGTAGTCCTCGGCACCACCGTATTACTGTATAATTTGTTGGCTATTTTTTTCATCTGAAATTACTCGACGTTTGACCTTTTTTAATTTATAGATTAAGTAGTTTTACTCCCCTATATAGGAGATGAATTTTCAAAAATCCTTTCTTAGTGCTCACCTACGTTATAGATAGATAGATGTTTATTAATTGATAGTCAAATCGAATAACATTGCGTCATATAATCAATATTAAATAATAAGAAATAATATAAGGTCAGCATAACAGTTTAAAAACTGAGGTATTCATTTACAGTGTAAAAACATTTCTTCATTGAAAAGTCAGGAAGATTGCGCTTAAAGTTTTTAAAATTTTCAATATTTTTAATCGATGAAGGCAGTTTATTAAAAAGTTTGGTACTCGAACTTAGTGGACCCTTGTTATACATTGATAACCGATTTTTTGACATGTCATGCTTCTAGACCAGGCCTGGGCAAATGACGGCCCGCGGGCCGTATCCGGCTCGCAGCACAATTTTGACCGGCCCGTGAAGCATTTTATAAATTTTAAAAAAATAGTAAAGAAATGGCAAGGGCGCCAGAACAGACGAAAAGGAGCTTTTTGTTTATAGAATGTGAGGACCTTTTTTTTTTTGCTCTCCAAATGAGGAAATAGAATGTGGTAAGGACCTTTTTAACTTCCCGCTTTAAAAAAAAAAAATAAAATTTTTTTTTTTCAAAAATCGGGAAGTTATTGGTTTCACCCCGATTTTCGAAAATCGAGTTTTCGCCAGATCTCGACGTTTTGAGGTCCTAGGAAGCTATTGAAACTATTTTGGCGATGATGTCCGTAGGGCTGTATGTATGTGTGTGTGTGTGTGTGTGTGTGTGTATGTATGTATGAAAAACCTTTTATATCTTTTGAACGGAGTGTCGGACTGAAACGCGGTTTGCAGCATCTGACGTGATCTTGGTGAACTTAGACTTCCTGAAAATTTGAACCGATTTGGCCCAAAAAATTTTGAGAGATCTTAAAAAAAACAAGTTTCAAAAATTTTTAAAAATTTGTTTTTGTAAAATATTTTCTAAACTACTAAACCGATTAATTCCAAAATCAAATCAGCTCTTCTCCTTAACAAACTGCGTCGATTTCCGCAAACCGCATCAAAATCGGTTCATTTGTTCACGAGATACCGTGAACGAAAAAATCGTAAAAAAGTGTTTTTTTAAAATGATTCTTAAAATTGTTATCAGATCGATTTTTTTGTAATAAATTACTTTCTTAGGCTAAAAAAACTGCGTCGATCGCCGCAAACCAGATCAAAATTGGTTCATTTGTTCATGAGATAACGTGAACGAAATATTAGGAAAAAAGTAATTTTTTATAATTACTCGTAAAATTCTGATCAAATCGATTTTTTTGTAATAATTTACTTTCTTAGGTTAAAAAAACTGCGTCGATCGCCGCAAACCGCATCAAAATCGGCTCATTTGTTCACGAGATATAGTGAACGAAAAATTTGTAAAAAAGTGTTTTTTTTAAATTGCTCGTAAAATTCCTATGAGATCGATTTTTCTGTAATAAATTACTTTTTTAGGATAAAAAATTGCGTCGACTGCCGCAAATCGCATCAAAATCGGTTCTTTTGTTCATGAGATATCGTGAACAAAAATTTCGTAACAAAGTGTTTTTTTTTGAGCTCGAAGAGCTAAAAAATAAACTTCTTGCTATATTTTATATAGTTTTGAGCGTTTTGAACTCGAAAATAGCGGGAAGTTGCAGGGATGGCCTGCAGGGTCAAACTTCTTAACAAATTTTTTTTTTGCTCTGCAAATTTTTGGCCCGCGGTCAAATTTTCATCAACTATACGGCCCGCGGTCGAATTTTCATCAGCTATGTGGCCCGGCGATCAAAAGATTTGCCCGCCCCTGTTCTAGACCTACCGGCTTAGGCTGTGAGTTGTCTGTCAGACAGTCAGTCTAAGAGTTTTATTTAAGAGATATTGGCAATATATTAATTTTTAATAATAAATTTAAAATCTTACTTTTGTTACTCAGAAAGTAGATTTAGTGGCGGTAGCTTAAAAAATAGTCTTGATTCATTTTTTTTCTAAAAAACCCAAGGATATTAAACACAAACCGGACGTAATAAATTCCTAGTAATATGGACTTGCCACATATAAAAAAGTTTATTGTAACAGAATTCAGGAAGTACCCAACTGCAATTTTATGAGAGATTAATGTTAAGCGGAAATTTCAAATAAAAAAAAAATATTATCACATACTACTAAAACGTACATAAATATATTAATATCACCGGAAAAAAGATAAGGTGAATATCAAAATTACGTATAATAATATCAACCTGAAGATACAGTATTGACGTGTTTGTTTATGTTTTTATTTTTCTTGAAAATAACAACGCACATTAATCGTAAAAATATATTTTGTACGACCCCATATACTGCCGTAAAAAGGCAAAAAGCAGTAAGTGACCAACTTATGAATTTGAGTAAATCAAGATTTACTAAAAATGTCTTGACCGTCCAGAATTTTAGATTATGGAAAACAAAACATGGGGGAAACATTTTTTAAAGACAATAAAATTATTTTTTCGTTTGGTTTATTATTTTTTTATTATTAATAACAAAAAAATCACATACTGCTTTCTACCATAACATTATTTATGTAAACTCACAATTGTTAACATTTGTAAGTGAAACTAGAATGATGTGCTCTAGATTCAACATCAGCAAAATTATTATATTATAATTAGGAAACAAGAGATTATTACTTAATATTATAGATTGTTATAACAAACTACTACTACTTCGCACATACTGCCCTTTGCCTTAAGCATCCTGTAAACGATCAAATTTGTTTGACAAATTTGTTTGTCAAATTTTACGTTTTCATCAAACAATAGCTTAAACGACCAAACCAAAGATCAAACAAATTTGTCAAATTTTCGGTTTTCTCCTTGTCGTGTCCGCCATGATTGCAAGGCGTCTACTGAGATCTTTTTTGACAAACCTCGCCGCTCACGTTCAAACTTGTTTGTCAAACACGCCGTCAATCCAGATTTCCATCAAACGCGTCAAACACGTAAGTTGTTTGAACAAACCCGTCAAACAAAGCTGCACACTGTCAAATGGTTTGACAAACACGTAAAGTTTGACAAACAATTTGATCGTTTACAGGGCGCTTTACATCTAAAATGTGCATTATGTTTAATAATATATAAGGTAAAGAGCAGTAATAGATATTTTGCACAAATACTGCCATCTGCCTAAACACAGTATAATTAAAAATCAGATATTGCTGTTTTGCCTCATCAATCTACCTAGGAAGGAAGTGTGCAATTCATCTGGGGGTCGGTTTAAAAGCTGCAGCACTTACTGCCGTCGGATGAACTTATTTTGTCAACAAATGTCACTTACTGCCCTTTGTCTTTTTAGGGCAGTATAATCTATATCATTGGATTCAGCGTGTTTTTTTCTATAAGAATGATGATTTTGCCGAAGTTCCGAAAGATTTCGGTTTTCGTCGAAAATTGCATTTTTGTAAAGGGGTATGCCTTGAAAAAATTGCAAAAATCGAATTCTTTAATATACTTTTGAAATTGAGAATGTTTACGGAAAAAAATACGCCGAATTCAATGAGCGTAAGCAAATGTCTGTATCTCTTTTAGTTTGGAAACTACGTCCATCCGAATGTTTTATATGATTTTCTAAAAACTGTAAACGCAAATTACTTCTAAACCAAAAAGGAGCGACAGGGAAGTTAAGTATACGTTGAACTGTCAATATAGTATATAGATACCAATATGGTCGAAAGTAAACGTCAAAACTAATACAAATTATATTATATTATTATAATGTAATGTAAAAATCAAGTATTTTATAAGAAGTAGGTACGTAATAATAGATAAGCTGTCAGCTTAAATTTCATAGCCATCTTTTAAATTTCAAATTAGTTAGAGTAGTACGTCAAATGAAAATGGCTTACAAAAGATAAGCAATTATTCATCTGTAAATAATTTACGTTCGGCTCGTCGGTCGTCGGAATGTAATTAACACGATGTTTAATAGGTAGGTACACTACCGAAAATAAATAATCAAATTTGAATATTGTAAACTTCTTTCGCATGCAATAAGGCCGGTTTTTTAGAGAAATCTTTTTTAAACCGATCGCAGGTATAGAAACATATCAAATAATAATAATAATAATGCGTTTAACGTCCGTTTCTCGACTTTATGTCATAACAGACGCCATTCGCACTATTACTATTTTTTTTTCTACCGCGCTCCCGTTATTTTCTACAATCTTTAAATTTCAATTTATTTAATAGCAATGGGCGAATGAAGGAATTTTTAGGAAATTAGGATTAGGTAGGCAAATTTTGAGCATAGGAGTTTGACAGGTAATCGGCCATGGCCTTGAATAAGGAGCCATCTCGATATTTATCTGGAATTATTGAGGGAAACCATGGAAAACCTCAACAAGATGGCCGGTACAGGAATTACCGTTTCTCGGCGAGAGGCTGCAGGAAAAAAAGTCCCAGCCATATCTGCCCCCCGCCAGGATTCGAACCCGGTATCTCCCGAATGCGAGTCTAGTGCTCTCACCGCTACTCTACCCCGCTCGGTAGAAAAATATCAAATTGATTATTATGAATTGACAGTGCACCTAGTTTTAAATGTCAGTTATTCCTACATTTTTGCAGTATACTTCACGATGTAATATAAGCGGCACAGTTTTTATGCCTGGTACAGGTATGTTTAACATTAAATACATTGCGTTGCCGCTCCATTAAGCTTGTTAGTAACTATACATAACTAACAATAATTTTAATATTGTTCGTGTCCTCTAGACAGGGAATAGTTATTAAAATAAGCACTTTGTTTTTTCCAAAAATTGTTTTTCAAACGTACTTTATGATTTTTAAACTTATTTTGGCTTCGAAATTCATGAATGTTTTGAATGAAGATGGAAGCTTTAGCGTGAAAATACTAAATTCTAAAAAAGTAGTCACAAAAAACCATTACGTTTTTGTTGCCTTATGTGTTCGTTAACCATGTTAGCATTATCAAAAGATGATTAATACTAGCTGATTTTAATCATCCCTCTAATGACGCTAACATAGTTAGCGAAACGTACTTAAAAAAAGTGGCTGTAGTTTGGTGTTTTGCGGGTATTTATTTATTTTTAATTGGTTATTTATATACTTATTTATTTCAACGAGAGGCAATGACATAACATTTGACAATTAATTATTTTTTAATCAGCAATAATTATTTTGAAATCTTTGATTAACGTCTGATTAGAACTCTTCAATAAATAAAATTATCGACCAATTTTTCAGACAATATATTAACAAAAAATATAATTAATACATTAACGTTTCGATCCGGATTTGGATCTTCTTCAGAACGGATCTAAAAAATATAAAAAATAATTAATAAATTAATAAAGCGAATTAGAAATTAAATATTAATTATTTTTTAAATTTTTTAGATCCGTTCCGAAGAAGATCCAAATCCAGATCGAAACGTTAATGTATTAATTATATTTTTTGTTAATATATTGTCTGAAAAATTGGTAGATAATTTTATTTATTGAATAATTAATTATTTTGACCAGTACTGTAAATGTCCATTTTAATTTGACGGTTTTATCTGCAAGTTTTTATGGGTAAGGCGTTTATTTCTTGTCATCGTCCAGAACAGTAATTTTCTATATTTATTTGTGGAATTTCACTTTAAAAGTCGTTTACGACCTGTCTATTTATAAATATTTACTATCCGGATTTGCATTTTGAAAATACAGAAAAGAAAGTTTGAAATTATTACTTACTATAGAAACGACCAATTCCGTTTTTCACGCTAAATGTTGTTAGCGATCATTCTCAAAATTTATTTGAAACTTTCGAAGTGGTAGTCGAATGAGAAAATAATGTCCTCCAGACTAGTACTTTCAACTCTCAATGTACAGATTCCAATGGGGTAGAATATAGTCTTGTGTTCTCTTCTTCTTAAAATTTATTGTTTAATAACTTTAAAGTATAGCTACTGTTTGCTACATTGTTAAGAAACACCCATTGTTACATGTCTATATTAGAAAAATTTACTTCTCAAACAATGTCACCATCGGGATTGTTCAGTAAAGAACAATGCGATGATTTTTGATAATTTTTATTGAACAAAAAAGAATTCTTAACAAAGTAATATAATAAAATAATACTTGTATTTTATAAATGCGTTTTGCGACGCGATGTGATTAGTTCGATGCTTAATATTGAATTACCTAATTTAATTTTTGGAGAAAGAATGCCATTGTACCACGGAGTTATAGTCCAAGAGCTAGCAACATTTTCGAGAGAGAATTTTAAGAAGGCTGGTTTTTTCATATAATATCCTTTCTTATGCTCTCTCGAACAGCAAGCGATCCGTCTGGCTGCCAGTAGACGTTGCGTTCACTACTGCGCATAACACAACGTCTACTGGCAGCCAGACGGATCGCTTGCTGTTCGAGAGAGCATAAGAAAGGATATATGAAAAAAACAGCTTTCTTAAAATTGTTGTTTTCCCGACGTTTCTAGCTCTTACACTATTACATAATTATTTGAACGAAAATGTAATAACAAAATACAGTTGAAACAATTGGTTGTTTCAGTCTTGTAATAAATAAAATTTAAAATGATCGCTAGAAAGCAAAAATGCATAAAACTTGAACAGGGATACAAACCCCGAATCTTTCCACTATCGCGGCGGACTGAGTTACATTACTCCACAGTGACACAGCAAGGTCAATTGCATCATTCTAATATATAGCAAATTTGTAACTGTTTATTTCACATCATGCGAGAGCTAATTTTTATCATATAGGTAACGTCAGATATGAACCTTCACAGAAGTGAGAGCTGTGGGTGAATCAAAGATGAACGTTGTTTCCATTTATTAATCTTATTTATTGTTTAATGTTTTTGTAATAATTTTCTAGTTTTAAAGCTTTTTGTTAGGTTAAGAAGAAACTATATGAGAAATAGGGAGTCAATTGAAAACGTTTTCACACCACTGTTCTAAATTATAGATTTTTCTTCGAGTTTGAGTTCAGTATTTGACAAATAATTTTAAATCTTTGCTTAACGTCTGATTAGAACTCTTCAATAAATAAAATTATGATCGACCAATTTTTTAAACAAACATTTAAACAAAAAATATATAAATTCAATACATTAACACTTCGGTCCGGATTTGGACCTTCTTCAGAACTGATCCAAAAAATATAAAAAGTAATTAATAATTAGTTTTTAATAAAATTCGGTCAAAGTTTTTTGATATCGATTTTTTTTTTAGTTGAATTCAGCAGTGAAATAAATGAAACTTTTTTTCTTTCTGTATTACTCGATTGGACTATTATATAGACACGGAAATTATACAGGGTGTTTCACGACATGACTGTCATAGCCTGGGACTGTGTTGTTGGGGTGATTTTTCAAACAAAAAATGTCTAATGAGCATATATGTACCCGGAACGCTATCCTAACTGAGCTAGACGCATTTGAAATTTTAAATAAGGAAGCCCACTAATGCAGGTATTAGGTTCGGCTGTTGGTTTTGTTATTATGAAAAGACCATGTGGCTGTGAATCACCATTAGTATTTATTCGCGCTGATCCTGAAACTCTTCGAAGAGCTACTACTATTCTAAGAAGAGCTAGACTATGTATACAGCAACTGTGTGGACATTTTGAGCAACTAATTCAATAAAGCGATTTCTTTTTAAATGGTTTTTAAATTAGTAGGGAATTCCTACTACTATACTTATCTAAAATTTCAAATGCTTCTAGCTCAGTTAGGATAGCGTTCCGAGTATATGTTCATTAGACATTAGACATTTTTTACTTGAAATCACCCCAGCAACACAGTCCCAGGCTATGGCAGTCATGTCGTGGGACACCCTGTATATTAAAAATTTAACTCGAATTAGTTGCACACCCTCGTAATATAATAATGATATTGTATACAGTTCTACAGAAACAAAAGCAAATCGTATACTGCCTCCAGATATAAATGCGACATAATTAATTTATCAGAAGAGGAAACAAAAGAAAGACAGGAAAATTGATATTTAAGCTACTGCTTACATAAGCTTCAAATGAGTATAAATAATATTATACATGCAATTTATTGAAATATACCTGATTAAATTCGCTACATGCCGCGTTGCTTCTTACACGAACAATGTAGACTCAAAGAGACCCCCCCTCCCCGCCCCGAAGTGATTCCTGGCTACAGGAAACAGTAATACTCGACATTCAAATCTTTGATTAACGTCTGATTAGAACTCTTCAATAATAGTATATTGTGCGACTAGTGAGAGAAGGAGAAGATTCCATGAGCGTGAAATTTGCCGCACGAGCTTAGCGAGTGCGGTAACACTCGAGTGGAATATTCTCCTTCGATCAATGGTCGCACTTAATATTTTATTCAACTAGCACGAGTAGTATGTAATCGGGTCCCTAATAAAAGAGGGAAAAATAATAAATCACTTCACTGATTGACGTACCCACTGGCCTCGGTGCACACAAGATGCCCCTGACTTTCACTGAATTGCGATGCTGTTTTCATATATACAATACCGCCTACCACGTTCCTATTGGTCCAGAAGCTGTGCAGTTTTTTTTCATTATTTAACGGCTTGGGCTTACTACTGCGTTCCTATTGCTCCAGAAAATTCATTATCTCACAGTACGGCTCATTATTAGCACTCTACGCGTCAACATGAAGTAATTTATTATTTCTCCCGAATATAGCAGGGCCCCGAAATTACATATAACTCACGCGTGTTGAATAAATAAAATTATCGATCAATTTTTCAGACAATATAAACAAAAAATATAATTAATACATCAACGTTTCGATCCGGATTTGGAGCTTCTTCAGAACTGATCTAACAATATGAAAAATAAATAATAAATATAAATTTCTAATTTGCTTTATATAAAATTCTTTCAAAATTATTAAGTAGCATAGTAGTAGGTATAGTAGTATACTACTATATTAAGTAGTATAGTAATTAGTAGTATAGTATTATACTACTTAATAATTTTCAAAGAATTTTATATAAAGCGAATTAGAAATTAAATATTAATTATTTTTTATATTTTTTAGATCAGTTCTGAAGAAGATCCAAATCCGGATCGAAACGTTAATGTATTAATTATATTTTTTGTTAATATATTGTTTGAATAATTGGTCGATAATTTTATTTATTGAAGAGTATTACTCGACATTTTCACGAAAAATTTACTCGAACTGCGCCTTTCTTTAGTTTTTAACATCCTTTTTGGTTTTTCAGAACAGTTTGTGCTTATCGAAAGATAAAAAAAACAGATTGTACTGTATTGAAAGTTCAGCTAATAATATTTAGCTGAGGATTATATTGATTTCGTGACGAATAATAAATGCTGAACGTCAATCAAAAATTGACGCAGATGCGAACAATATTTTAAAAGATGTATTCTATTTTTATAGAGTTCACAAGTTGCATAAATTGATACTTTCCATATATACTCACTAGGGGTAGGTAAACTGAATCAGCAGGTTCACAACAGTGATCATGATTTACGTTGCAAAGATCAATTATTAATTCCAAAGTTTCGCGTTTCAACTCATTTAAATTTAAATTATAGAGTACTAGCGGTCCGGTTCGGCTTTGCCCGGATTTGTGGATTACCTATTAAACATTGACAGTATTATGAGGTATCGAATTTTTGACGTGATAACGTCTTATAAATTGATGAATCACGTCAATATAAAAAAAGATGAAACACCGGCTGCATGCACGAAAAAGTGTAACGTTCCTAACGTTCCGCCTGACCCTGTGCGTGATTATTAAATATGATATTCGAGCAGAATACGTTATCACGTAAACAACCAATTTTTTTTATACAAATTTATATAGAAAAATAGCTGTATAAATGCAATGTTGTCTAATGCATGACGCGACGCGGTCGGTCGTCTTTGTTTGCCGTACATGGAAATTAGAAAATAACGTATGTCTTGTCTTAACATGAAAACGGCTGCATTTCTAATGTTTAATTCAATTTTTCGACATTAGTATTTTGCAACGCCTTCTAAGTTAACTATTGGAATAACTAATTATTATTAGAACATAATACTTTGACAGTTGCAAACGTCACTTTTGACATTTCTTATCATTCCGACACCAAGGATAAGCGGATTGAAACCAAATTTTGGGAGGATGTTTTATATGCAAATATGAAGTGGCCTATTGTTTTTGGGGAACATCGGCGCATGCGTAAAAGAATATATCTTTTATAATGATGTTTTATATAATAATAATATAGTTTTTAAAACGGTTTTTACTCTATCTATTTTTACTAGAAATTTTTGTAAATTTTTTGGGGAAAATCGGCGCATGCGCAAAAGAGATACATGCCATAGTTGTTTTTTATATAATAATAGTGTACTTTTTATAGTGTTTTATTATTCTACGTAATAAAATTTACCTAAATTTGAAGCGAAAGATGCAATATCATAGATTCGAATTATTATAATTATTATATAAATTTAGGTTATGTATTACGGAATACGTTATCACGTAAAACTATCGTCCGTAAACCGACTTTACAGACAACCAATTTTTTTTTTTGACTTGATAACGTCTTATAAATTGATAAATCACGTCAATATAAAAAGATGAAACACCGGCTGCATGCACGAAAAAGTGTAACGTTCCTAACGTTCCGCCTGACCCTGTGCGTGATTATTAAATATGATATTCGAGCGGAATACGTTATCACGTAAAACTATCGTCCGTAAACCGACTTTACAGACAACCAATTTTTTTTTTATAGAATTATAGCGGACTCGGTACACAATGATATACACAAAAAACTAAACACATGCGTTGTTTTTACGTCGAATTGTTTGTCTATGAAACACATGTGACGTGGAATTAATTGTAGCTATCAGATTTGCTTTTGAACTAATAGCTTTGAGCAAATGTCTAACAGATATTGCTATTTGGTACTAAATCAGGAACTGTTTAATCAGAAAACCTAGCTTCCTATGCCTGCTGTGTTTCGAAATGGACCGTTTTCTGGCGGACGCGAGATTTCTATTATTACGCATTCTGTTATAAATACAGTGTAACCTCTTTATAACGTCCTTCGTTATAACGAAAAACTCCCTATAACGTAGAAATTTGTACAATTTGGTTGGTTTACCTTAAAGCCCATACATCAATACCCTCTTTATAGCGCAACAGCCATTCTCTATTACGAAGAAATATGTTCATATTTAGGCGTCAGCAAATATTTACAGACGTAAAGAGGACAATTCTGAACCATCACCAACTATTCAACAAGCACTTGATGCCGCCAAACTTATCGAAAAATTCCTATTATTAATTAATGAAGATGTTTCCACCACATTCCAAGACACGCATAAGATAATAAATACAAAACAAATATTGACATAGTAAAAAAACGTCAGCCAAAGTTAACAGACTATCTGTGTTTGGAATAAATTAATTAGGTGAAATTTGGTTATTTTTCTTTCTTCCCTCCATATAACGAAAACTCTTTATAACGAAAAAATACTCGGTCCCTTATTGTATATAGATGTCTTTTTTTTATTCACCATTTAAAATTGGAAGTAGGTACTAATCCGCAAATGCGATATTTTATCGACAGGGCATTTTTGTTAAAAATAAAATCCTTTTAAAAAGTTAAAACATTGTATAAATAAGAAATGTTAACGCACACCTGATAGTCCTGACACACAATGGCAATGAATATAGTGTAAATGTAACAATGTTACGTACAAACGAGGTGTTTCGATTCTTCGAATTCTCTCATCTCTTATCAGAGGCGGTTCCTCTATGAGCGCTGCAGAACAACCAAAATCCTGGGTACGGAAGGACGGGGTCAATTGTAACACGGGTCAAATTATTGTAACAGCGACTACTTATTTTAGTGACATCTACCAACAAAATGAGAAAATGATTCTACTGCATTGATGTACATTCAGTCACCAGCGATTGAATATGTACATCCAATGCAGTAGTATAATTTTCTCATTTTGTTGGTAGATGTCACTAAAATAGTCACTGTTACAATTAACCCGTGTTAAAATTGACCCCGTCCTCCCCTACTTTATTACTTTAGAATGAATTAAATTTTCCATATTTAACCAATATTTGATGTTAAGAAATAGTTTAATAATTACACAATCAACGCTAAAGTTTAACAGCCACTGTGTTCTTTGTGGCAGACTTTCTTGCGTTCAGACGATGTTCTGCGCTCCGAAGCAACAGGTGAAACGTCATCATAAAATGTCTCCGTTGTATACCGTGCAACTCCTGACCCACAAGTTTATAGCGTGTTATATTTAGATCGGCTTTGAGCTGCATTTACCGTCAGCACATTAGTACAAACACAGTCAAGAAGTGTTCACTCAATCTATCTCATTCAGTCAACACATTTGATGGTTTCCTACGTGATACACAAGACATGGCTTATGGCAGTAGTGACTAGTGTTACAGTGTATATTATAATTTGTTGCCAACAGTGTTTAAAAAAATTCCAGCCAATTGGGTGACGGAACCATTCTAACTTCAGAAATATTGACATTTGATATAATATAATAAAGAAAATAAAATTTTTGATATCGCGTAAGGTGACGCGGGTAATGGTTATTATTCAATATGATATTTACTATTCGTTGCCATGGTAACCTACATAATATGTTCACGTCATGTGAAAAATAATCAAAGCATGCTTAACTAGTTTATTTCTGACAGATCTACAAAACAAAAGAACAGTTGATTTTTTTTATTGTTAAAATATTTCCGAAACTATAAAGTTTAGAAAAAAATTTTTTAACGAAACTTTCTTGAAAAAATAAATAGCATAATAAACAGTTATTAAAATATACCATTATCATATAAAAAACAAGGATATAGTATAATAAAAATAAAAATAATAGGGCTCTTTATATTTACGTATCAAACATTCTCCCAAAATTTGGTTCCAATCCGCTCATTCGTTTGATCTGTATCGTGCTCACACACTAACAGACGCACAGAGTTTTACCAAAAATATGTTTTTTGGATTCGGGGGACTTCAAAACGAAAAAAATATTGTAAAATTTTTAAAAATGAATTTTGACCTAAACTAGTACCATTTCACACTTGTGGGTTGGAATTGTAAAAAAAATCATAAACACGAATGTGATTCATAATTTAATTAACCCCCATCGCTCATTCGTAATCCCGTGTCTGCAGAATACCCATTTAAAATATGCACGCGACGCCACTGTCTCTTATGGGCCTATCGATGAAATACGATTTGATAAAACGTTTTACAACCATAAGAAGATGGCGATTTTATTTGACGTATGCCTAATATATCATCAACGTCTCACTGGACGGATGTTGGTAAAAGTGGTTTCTAGTTTGGAAAGAGAGAAACGAATTTCTTTTGAACCCAGAGATGAAAGAAAAGATTGGACGAAGAAAGTTTTTCTATACACGAATACGCAAATATTTTCTACTAGTCTTTAGGAAGAAAATAATTTTAAACAGTTATTAATTTCATTGTTATGCAGTCGGGTTTCTTATTTTTTTTCTTTGTTTCTTAGTATTTTTAGGGTTCCGTACCCGAAGGGTGCTCAAACGGGACCCTATTACTAAGCCTCCGCTGTCCGTCTGTCTGTCCGTCTGTCTGTCCGTCTGTCTGTCAGCGGGCTGTATCTCAAGAACCGTAATTGGTAGAGAGTTGAAATTTTCACAGAGTGTGTATTTCTATTGCCGCTAGAACAACAAATAATTAAAAACCCCCCAAAACTCCCAAAAGAGGAGCAAACTAAGTTTTTTGCTTATAATTCGCTCAATTTAAATCAGATCGTTTCGAGACCTGTCTTAAACGAAAGAGGAGAAAATTTTACATAGATTTTGTATAACAGAATTCGTCGAAACACTTTTTTTGTACAGCTTTATATAGAAATATAATGTATAAATTCAATTTTGTCTAATCCATAGCATACACGGAGATCGTCTGTCTTCGTTTGTTGCATAGTGTACTATGGGAATTTAAATATTGCGTATGTTTTGTCTTAAAAAAAAAGATTGCATTTGTTCAAAAACGAATGTCATTTCAAATATTAGTCAGTCTTTTGACATTAGTATTTTTTTGCAACGCCTTCTGAGTTAACGATTTGAATAACTAATTTTAATTATTAGAACATATTGCTTTGACAGATGCAAACGTCATTTTTTACATTTTTTACCATTCCAACACCATGGATGAGCGGAATGAAACCAAATTTTGGGAGGATGTTTGATATGCAAATATGAAGAGGCCTATTGTTTTTCAGAGACGTCGGCGCAAGCGCAAAAGAAATATATATTATAATGTTGTTTTTATAAGATAATAGTATACTTTTCATAAAGGCGTATTATTTTGTTTTACAGGAGTTTTGTAAAATAAATTTTTGAAAAAAATCGGCGCATGCGTAGAAGAAATATATACTATAAGGCTGTTTTTTATATAATAACGGTATACTTTTCATTACGGTTTATTATTCTATCTGTAATATCCTTAAGATATTATAGAAAATAATATACCAGAAGTTTTTTATCTTAGTTATTTATTTAACGTTCAAATTAGGAATGAATTTATTACAAATGGTATTTAAAATTAAAACTATTCTGTTACATAATATAAGTGAACTGAAACATTACATAAATTGGCTCCAGTACACCCCGCTTCTTAAATCAAAGTACAAAATATGTAAATTCACATAAACACATCAACTTATTTCACACATTTTTTTTTAAGTATAAACTAGTCGTTCCGGTTGTTTTAAGTGTTCCCGAGGTCTAAGGTTTAAATTATTCTGATCAGTATTTTCAGCCTTAGATCTGGTTACACTTTCACAATTATTAGGATTTATAATATTATTATCAGAAATTGTATTCGGATCAGCATCTAAATTTTGATCTACTTGTTCAATGGGAAGTGGATCAAATTTAAGTAATTGATTTACGTGTCGTTTCCAATATAATTTCAACACTGGGATAAAAACTATATAGGTACGTGAACCAATAACTTTATCAATTATTCCTTTAGTCCAAATCGGTTTAGAAAATCTATAATCGCGTGCCAATACTTTTTCCCCCCTTTTAAATTTTATTTTTCTTTTACCGGAATAATTTTCAATTTGTTTCTGTTGTTTATGATTAACATTAATTTCAGCAATTTTTTTATATTCAGAACCGTTTAACTGTTGGCTGTGAGGATTAATTAAATCAAATCTAGTGCGTAACGAGCGATTAAACATTAACTTTGCTGGCGACACACCAGTTGTACAATGTGGAGTATTGCGGTAATCCATTAAAAAATTATTAAGAATAAAATTTAAATGTTTATCATTACTTTTATATAGTGAAACTTTTAAAGCTTGCTTAACCGTGCGCACTGCGTTTTCTGCAGCTCCATTTGTTGCAGCATGAAAAGGTGCACCGGTTTGATGCGTTATGCCATTTCCTTTTAAAAACAAATGAAAATCATTAGAAGTAAATTGTCGACCATTATCAGTAACTAAATATTGAGGTAATCCAAAGCGTGCAAAAATCGACCTAAAAATATTTATTGTCATATCTGACGTTATGCTGTTCATCGGAAAAACCTCAAGCCATTTACTGTGGGCATCTAAAATAATTAAAAAATATTTATTTTTAAATGGACCTAGGAAATCTGCGTGGATTCGAACCCATGGCTGATTTGGCCAAGTCCAAACTTTCAATTCTGCTTTTTGAGGTGAGCTTTTAAATGGTATACAGGATTCACATGACGTCACTAAATTTTCAATATCGCGATTCATGTTAGGCCACCAAATATACGATCGTGCTTTACTCTTCATTTTTACCATACCCATGTGCGAAGTATGTAATTCTGCTAAAATTCTTTCACGCAATGAAAATGGAATGATAACTCTATATCCGAAAAATATACAATCATTTTCAATTGATAATTCTAATTTTCTATTAAAATAAGGTTTTAAATCAGGTTCAATGTTTTTTTGTTTCCAATTGTCATTTATTAGTTTAATTACCTGACTTAAAATCTTATCATTTTTAGTTTCTTGTCGAATTAAATTTATATCAATAGGAACGTCATCATTTGAACTTACGTAATTTAAATAGCTTATATCACCAATTTCAAACTTTGACTGAATTTGTTCTGAATTAATCGGTAGCCTTGACAAACTATCTGCACTATTTAATTCCGATTTAATATACTCGATTTCATATTCATATTGAGAAAGGAGCAGTGCCCAGCGTTGTAATCTACAAGCTGTCATCATAGAGAGACCCTTTTTATTTCCGAAAATTGTTAATAATGGTTTACTGTCTGTAACTAAAATGAATCTGTTGGCAAATAAATATTGATTAAATTTATTTAAACCGAACATTATGCTCAGTGCTTCTTTCTCAATCTGGCTATAATTTCTCTCTGCCTGGGACAACATTCTGGACGCATAAGCAATAGGTTTCTCGATTCCTGAAGGATACACATGAGAAATGACACTACCGAGTCCGTATTGAGATGCATCACATGTTAACCTAATTTTTAATTTTGGGTCAAAATGTACAAGGACATCAGTAGAAATTAACATCTTTTTAATTCTATTAAAAGCATTATCACAATTTTTGGTCCAGTCCCATTTTATATCTTTCTTAAGCAAATTATATAAGGGATGTAATACATCAGATGCATTTTTAATAAATTTGTTGTAATAATTTACAAGTCCTAAAAATGACTTTAATTGTGAAACATTCTTAGGGATGGGAGCATTCTTAATAGCCTCAATCTTATCTTCCGATGTTTGCAAACCTTTACAATTTATCACATATCCCAAATATTTAATTTCCTTTTTAAACAATTCGCATTTCTTTTTACTGATTGTTAAACCACATTCTTTTAATCGATTTAAAACAGCTTCAAGATTTTTAATATGTTCAACTCTATCTTTTCCTGTAATTAATATGTCGTCTAAAAAACATATCGTTCCTTCTAATCCCCCTAAAATTAATTCCATCGTTTTTTGAAAAATTGCCGGACTACTAGAAACACCAAAAGGTAACCGCGTGAATGTAAACAGACCCTTATGTGTACTAATAGTGACCATTTTCTGTGATTCTTTATCAATGGGAATCTGTTGATACGCGTGTGACAAGTCCAATTTACTGAATTCTTGACCTCCCAATAACTGTGCAAATAAATCTTCCGTTCTAGGTAGCGGATGCTTATCGACTTCTAAGAATTTATTAATTGTTACTCTGTAATCTCCGCAAATCCTAACCGTGTTATCCCTTTTTAACACTGGAACGATAGGAGTGCCCCATGGACTATAATCAACCGGTACTAAAATTTTTTCATCTACCAAACGCTGTATTTCCAGTTCCACCTTACTTTTTATCGCGAACGGCAATGGCCTAGCTCTAAAGAATTTTGGATTAGCATCATGTTGAAGCTTTAATGAAACTTCTCCTTTAGTAAATAATCCCAACTTTTCCGTAAAAACTTCACTATACTTATTATAAAAATAATCATCATTTACGTTATTTATTTCATTTAAATCAGCAATACCGACATTAAACTCTCTTAACCATTCTCTACCCAGTAAAGGTACTGACCCATCCTTAATGATGTACAAATTCAAATTTTTTGTTTCACCCTTGAAATTGACCTTGACGTTTAAAATTCCTATAGGCTTAATAGTTTCACCGGTATAAGACATCAACATTTTATCAGTTTGATTTAATTTTAAATCTTTAAAATGCTCTCTATAAAATTTGTCTGAAATTGCTGATATGCTAGCTCCCGTATCAACCTCGAATCTAATAGGTATGTTGTGAACTAGTAACGTTTCAGTAAACGGTTTATCTGACATTGATTTAATAGAAAAAAGAGATTTGTCAGTATCAGCATTTTCAACAAAATTATGAGTATTTTGATCCTTATCTGCCTTATTCTTTTGTCTACAAACGGATGCTAAATGGCCCTTCTTATTACAAAAGTTACAATGATATTCCTTATATTTACAATTAGCTGTTTCGTGATTATTTTTACCACAAACTTTACAGGTGTTCTGCGTAGTTGAAGGTTGATTCCCTTGCCTCCTGTTCCATCGCTGATTTCTTCCCCTGGCTGCTATACGATTCACCTCGTCCAACTCCGTTTTGATTGGCCTATCCAGTATGACTCCGTCGTAGTTGTGACGAACCGCTTCCTTATTTATGGCTAATTCTACTGCTCTATCCCAGGTCAACTTGTCGACGTCCTCTTCAAACAATCGATCTAGTATCGGTCCTGGTTCCAGTCCCATAATGAAACGATCCCGCATCACTGTAGCTAATTCATCTTTGAAGTTGCAATACGACGCCAAATTCCGAACTCTTGCTGCCCAATCTTGTATTGACTCAGAAGAAGTTTTCTTGGAGTTATAGAATTTGAAACGAGCCGGAAAATACGATCTTTTGGGTTGAAAGTGATATTCAAAAAATTTCACTAAATCGTCATATGATTTAGCTTCTGGTTTTGCCGGTACACATAGATTATAGATTAATCTGTAAGCGTCCTCACTGCACATATTTAATAAAATTGCTCTCTTCTTTTCAGCATTTGTAATTTCATTTGCTATGAAATATTGATCCAACCGGGCTTGAAAAATTCCCCATTCGCTTATTGCTGGATCAAATTCTCGTAATTGACCGTACTTGATAACATTAGTGTTAGTCATTTTATTAACGAGAAGAAAAAAAAATGTTCTATCTTACTGACTGCGCCAATGTAATATCCTTAAGATATTATAGAAAATAATATACCAGAAGTTTTTTATCTTAGTTATTTATTTAACGTTCAAATTAGGAATGAATTTATTACAAATGGTATTTAAAATTAAAACTATTCTGTTACATAATATAAGTGAACTGAAACATTACATAAATTGGCTCCAGTACACTATCTATGTTTACAAAAGTTTTGTAATTTTTTTGGGAAAAATTGGCGCATGCGCAAAAGAAATATATGCAATAACGTTGTTTTATATAATAATAGTATATATTTCATAATGGTTTATTATTCTATTTTAAAAGAAAGTTTTGTAAAAAGTTTTAGGGGGAAAGGCGGCGCATGCGCAGAAGAGATATGTGCTATAACATTGTTTTTATATAATAATGGTATACGTTTCATAATGGTTTAATATTCTAAAGTTTTGTATTTTTTTTTTTTTTGGGGAAATCGGCGCATGCGCAACAGAGATATTTGCCATAACGTTGTTATTTGATATAATGGTATACTATTTATCAAAACCTTATATTATTTTATTCTACAAGAAATTTTTGTAAAAAAAGTGTTTATAATATAAAAACGCCGGGGTGAATTATGTAAAATTTCACGCCTTGAAATTCTTGAACTACTTGCATACTCCCACTGGTTACATATTGTTATAGCGCCTCTCTTGTTTCTTTTACAAAAGTATTTAAAAAGTACATAGTGTACGGAACCCTTCGTGTGCGAGTCCGACTCGCACTTGACCGGTTTTATTTATTTTATTTATATTTACTAAATGTTAATGAACTATGACATCATGTGCTAAAGTTTTCTAGTAATAAACTTATGTTAACAGAAAAAAATACATACATAGTCTGTATAAAGAAATAAAATTAAAAATAAATATTACAAATTTAATGTTTACACTTTATAACATTTAGTAACGAGTAACGACGAATCAAAATTATACAGTATACAAAACAAGATGGTTATACCCGTAGTGAAGGAGTCTTTATCAACTTGTGGCCAAATAGCAATAATTGTCAAATAAATAAAATTATCAACCAATTTTTTCAGACTACATATTGACAAAAAAAAATTGGTTGTCTGTAAAGTCGGTTTACTGACGATAGTTTTACGTGATAATGCCCGGTTTACATTATTCCAGTCCAGCGATCCAGTCCAGTGCTGGACTGGATCGCTGGACTGGATTCGTTGTCTACATTATTCCAGTCATTTAGAAGCCGTTTTCATTGTGAACACTACAGTGACAATGATTTCAAAAAGAGATCAGTTTCGAAAATATTTCAAACGTGCTCAATCACTCTTGCTACAAGAAGTTATTAATGAGGTTGATAATGAACTAAGAAAAAAGGAACGGAATGGCACTGGATTGGCCGTCTACATTATTCCAGTTGCACTGGATTGATCGCACTGGATTCAAAAGTAGACCGCGAATCCAGTTACTGGACTGGAATGCTTACTGGATCCAGTGCATTCCAGTGAGGGTTTACATTATTCCAGTTGCAATCCAGCACTGGACTGGATCACTGGACTGGAATAATGTAAACCGGGCATAACGTCATAAAGAAACATTGATGAACTCTCTGACGTCACGCGAGAAGAGAGAGAAATGCGTACAAGCCGACGCTTGGGCCGATCGTGCCTCTCTATCGCTTATACCGCGCTCTCGCTTGCACGCTCAGGCTCAGGCGGAACGTGACACTTTTTCGTGCGTGCAGGCGGTGTTTCATCAATTTATAAGACGTTATCACGTCAAAAATTATAAAATTTAAATTCAATATATCAATAAATGTCGTTTCGGTCCAGATTTGGATCTTCTTCAGAAATATGTAATCTAAAAATTATAAAAATGAATTA
Organism: Xanthostigma xanthostigma; assembly: GCA_963575645.1. Lineage (NCBI taxonomy): Eukaryota > Metazoa > Arthropoda > Insecta > Raphidioptera > Raphidiidae > Xanthostigma > Xanthostigma xanthostigma. The sequence continues at coordinate 46,571,776 of OY754466.1, read as the reverse complement.
GTAGGTATCTACTTATTTTACAATAGAATTAGGACTGCATATTTTTATATAATTATTGAAAATTAATGAAAAATTGTTATTAATTTTTAATAATTATATAAAAAAATTCAGTTTTAATTCTATTGTAAAATAAGTAGATACTAATTCATTTTTATATTTTTTTATTTGGTTGATAATTTTATTTATTTGAAGATTTCTATTCAGACGTTAATCTAAGATTAGCATAATAATTGTGTTATTCTTTGTTTATGAACTCTTAAACAAAATCGCTAATGTTCTCACCTGTCGAGCGTTTGTAATCAACTATCTTAACCAAGCTCATTTTTTGTGAGAAAGGCTGTTCGATATAGTATCTGTTGTCTTTTTTTGAGCTAGTTTATTATGGGAGTTAAGCACCAATAAACCTGGCTATTGGCGACCTAAAAATGTATAGATATACGTTCTAATATCTCAAGTAAAAAAAATCCAGCTAATTGGGCGACGGGACCATGCCAAATTCAAAATGTTGACATTTGATATAGTATAATAAAGTAAATAAAATTTCTGATACCGCGTGAGGTGACGCGGGTAATGGCTAGTATTATGATATTTGCTATTCGTTGCCATGGTTATCTACATAATATGTTCACGTCATATAAAAAATTAATCAAAGCATACTTAACTAGTGTATTTTTGACATCTACAAATCAAAAGAAGAACTGATTTTTTATTTATTTTCAAAATATTTTCCAAACTATAAAGCTTCGGAAAGAAATTTTTTTACAAAACTTTCTTGAAACAATAAACAGAATAATAAACCGTTATGAAAGGTATAATAATAATAATAATAATAATAATAATAATAATAATAATAATAATAATAATAATAATAATAATAATAATAATAATAATAATAATAATAATAATAATAATAAATTTATTTTATCAAGTCGGGATACAAAATGTATCCATTTGACATGTCAAGTACATTAAAAATTAAAATACATATAGGTACAATATATAAAATATAACAGTCTAAAATCATCAATATTGTAGAGGCACGCTTCAGTCAAGATTACTTTTATTTTATTTTTAAACTTAAGTAGTGGCAAATTTTTTATTGGTTGAGGTAAAATATTGTAAAATTTTTGACCATTATTATATAAAAAAACAACGTTATAACATATATCTCTTTTGCGCATGCGCCGATTTTCCTCAAAAATAATAGGGCTTTTCATATTTACATATTAAACATCCTCCCAAAATTTGGTTTCAATCCGTTTATCCGTTTGATCTGTATCGTGCTCACAGACGCATAGAGTTTTTCCAAAAATATGTTTTTTGGATTCGGGGGACCTCAAAACGAAAAAAAAATTTGAAAATTGAATTTTGAACTAAACTAGTACCGTTTCCTACTTGTGTGTTGAAATGGTAAAAGGCTACGCTGTTGTTGTCGAACGTCTATAATTCACAATATCTATTGAACTAAAAAAAGGCGTAGGTATACTAACCTATTTCTTTGATACTACTTTATTTCTTACGCACGTCCGCGTCGGCATCTTTTCAAAAGTCTTTTTAAAAAAAGCACTTTGTTAAACTTTCTTTTTATATCAAGTCTGCAATTTTCTAGTATTATAAAATGAAAAATATTTCTATGCAGTTTCATACAGACAACTCCCACTTAACACCAAGGCCGTAGGCAAGAGGGTGTTTTGGGGGTTCCCCCCCCCCGTAATGCCTTAGCCAACCCACCATTTTATGCACACTCACTAAAATATGTTCGACTCTTTTTTCGAATCTGTGATACGATAATTGGATTCCACGTTTTTCGGAACGAGTAAAATCGAAATGTAATGCATTGTTAATAAATTAAATGAATCATTAAACTCTTTCGTCGAAATCTACGTCGGCTGCCTTTTAATTACATTTGTATTTATGTATAAAATTATAATATACTAGTGTGACCTGTGCGAATTATTCGCACTAAATAAGTGTAATAATTATCACTTTACAAAATTATTTTTTAAATATGATTGCAGGTATTCAATTCGTTTCTAATTTTGCACACTGCTTATAACGTTCTTCTTTTTGTTGTATTACAATATGAAGCTCAGATGACAGATCGAAGAAATATTTTACTAAAATTGTCATATAGAGGCGCAAGGCGGCAAGTAGCAAAAGCGTTGAGCTAAGGCATCAAATGGCATCATGCAGCATTGCTGTGACGTCGTTCAGCGTTGCTCGCTGTTTCAAAATTAAAGCCGTCAGATGGTAGTATGCAGTATTTACAATATGAAGGTCAGATGACAGATCGAAGTGTTGACGTTAAGCCGTCAGATGGCAGACGTTGTTCAGCGTTGCTGTTAATTAATTAATTTACAAAAACAAAAGCAATAATAAATTTTTTAGTTGTCGATGTCAGTAGAGCAAGCAATTATCTGTAAAATGATAATATATAATTTATGTGGAGAAATTGTGAGGTTTTTTCTAAAAAGGGAGGCAAACATCTTAACCTTAACGTATTAATATAATATAAATGATGTATGCTTATTTTCAAATAAAGTTATTACTTATTGTCTCTGGTCCAGAGCTCGACTCCCCCCGAAGTGAATTTCTGGCTACGGCCTAGCTTAACACCCAACTTCTAGAGCGCGATTTCATTCTAAACAGGTGTCAGTCATCGGACAACGCGGTACTTTTAAGCCGCGTACGGACGCGAAAACTTTCCACGCATTTTATTGTTTTATTGTTAGACTGGAAACTATGGGAGATTGGATAGGGGAACACAACCTAGCATAGATATTGAAACGTTACGTGCCCCCAACCACCCCCAGTGCACACAACTTTGTTATTTGAAATGGCACTCGGGTTTTATTGAGAAGTGCCGAACGTGCAGCAATGCTGTTGTTTACGTGCGGCATTTTCATGACTTCTCATTTCCAGGCTGTAATCAGAGCACTGCTAAAAGTATCAATTAGATTTATTATCAAAAAAACAACGTGCGCGTAACCTTTACACGCAGTTGCAGAAAAACATGTAAACAATACATAGATATATTGTAAGGTTTACAGTTTATTTTTATATGTATACCGTAAATACTGATAAATAAATAGGAAATCGTGATTAAAACTGAAAATTCGCTATAGGAATCTTTAAAAATGTACAATTACAAACTAAATTACGATTTGATTTATTTGTATGCATGCATTTAACTTCTGTATAATTCATTAAAAAAACAACTCTCGTAGTATGCGTTCTGAACAAACAACTTTGAGAAAATTCTACCAGGTTTGCTTCTGAACTAATAGCTTTGAGCGAGTTCTAACAGATGTCGCTACTTGGTACTAAAACAGATTTTTTTTGTTTGCTTCTGAACTTTTTCGTAAATTCTATCAGATGTCGTTATATGTCACTAAAACAGTTTTTTTGAGAAAACCGTAATTTTGTACTAAATATTTAATAAAAACTATTCTATAGCGTAAGTTCCACTAAGCAAGACACATTTACAAAATTTCATTAAAATCGATTCAGTGGTTTCGGAGATTAGCGCGGCCAAAATTGTGACACGAGAATTTTATATATATAAAGTGGCTCGTCTCGGTATCACACTTCAATGGTATCTGATAGGTAGGTAATTTATCAAAATTACTGTGGGGCCGCGTACTTTTGTTTTACTTTATCGCACTAATGCAGCTATTATTATTATTATTATTTTAAAGGAAGTATGGTAAAATTTCTAGATTGACAAAGTACAGCAAATGTCCACCATTTTGGGGTATAAGAAAGCAGTGCAAAAATATTCTTGATGTATCGAAGCATTTATTTTTTATTTCGACTCTGTAAAACCCTTTTATCTCAATGTTTAGAAACGCCACTTGAAATCAATAACTGTATTTACTTAATACAAAAAAATTTCCTTTGATTTTAACGCTTTCGGCTATGAGTAATAATACATTTCTGAATGTTTTTCAAAACAGTTTTTGAACACGAAGAAGCAATACCAATGCGAACATTTGCTAAGTTTATTTGATCTTTTCGTTTATAGCTTATAATAGACTGCAGGGCATATATCATAAACTAATTAAAATAAATATGTATATATGAAATTAATTTCCTGTCAAATGACAGAAACATTTCTCCGTTTATCTTCTGTTTAAGACGGCACTCTCTAGCTAATGACCAAATAAATCATTTATCGAAAGACGGCGATTTAATAAATCATATAACATTAGTAGATTGTATTATTCTACTTGCGTACTGTTGTACATAACGACGAGGTGTAACACGAGTCGTAATATCATTACGCACGAACCAGGTACTTTTGCACGTACCTGGTTTTCACTTCATAACATTTTTGACAGCGCGTAATGCTGAACTAAATGAGACGCTTCGCATAGGATAATTCACTGAGATGCTGTGTAGATGGCACACGGTCGAAGTAAAATGCCGATAGTCCAGGGGTGGCGAACCTATGGCACGCGTGCCACGGGTGACACGCGACAGATTATTGTTGGCACGGCATTGATTCAGGTGCAAAATCGAAATAATTAAAAGTGTGCTAGATGCCGAAAACAATTGACTATCACCAAATAATAAATGCAAAAAAGTGTCATGGCGCTCAATGTATTATCGAAATAATTATTTTTATTTATGTTTGATTCATTTTTTTGACAACTAAAATTCTTAGGTTGCTTGTTGGCACGTCATGACTACACATTTTGCACATACCGCTAACCTAGCGGTATGTACTTTATTATCGCTTTGCGCGTCAGAGCTGATTTTCGTTCACATAAGAAGTTTTATCTAAGTTAATTTCGCACGAAATCCATTCGAATTGAAGCTTTTTGAAAAGAGGAGATTCTGATCTATAAAACAGAACCATTTTTAAATCCATTCGAGTTCATAAATACTACTAAAATTGTAATTGAAAATCACGAACAGCAGTTGTCGGTTGGTCTGTACGTATGTACGTACGTACGTATGCACTTCACGAATCTACAGATCACAATTTTTACCGGATTGCCTTGGGTTATATTTTATTAACTTTTTTTTTGGCACTTACGTGTAGAAAGGTTTGCCAATTGCCGCCCCTGAGGATAGTCTATATTCAAAATTTAAGGAGTGAGTCGCACACTTATACTTCACAATGTAATATAAGCGGCATTGCATTGTTTCGTTGCTTTTCCGTTCCATTAAGCGAACCGTACTAAAATGATGACTAATTTCTCGAGGTTTCGTAAACAGTAATTTAGACATTTCATGTACTTTTCTTTGTTACAGAAACAATTCTACATAATGACGTTAAACTGTACAAGTTCCTCTTACCTAACTACTTCAAACAGAGGTGAGTAAAATAAAGTTAAAATCTTTAAACTTTACATAATGAAATGTTTTGACTCAACACGTTTTATTAAAGTAAAGTAGAAACTCAAAAAACATTTTAAGTGCGTAGGTGCGACAGAAACTGCTGATATCAAGTTTCGAGAATGTAATAAAAATAAAATTAAAAGATCGAACTAATTGTTATATAAAGCACTAGTGGCCCGGTCCAGTTTCGTCCGAATTTGTAGACTTTCGCTGTTTTTTCGTCGACTTGCGTTGCAAAATTGGTCTCCACGAAAAGCACTTTTATTATAACGCAATAATGTATAGTCTATGTCCATTCTAAAGGTTCGTTCTAAATACTGGTGAAAATTTTTTTCAAATAGGTGCAGTGGTTCCGGAGATTATCCTCGACATACACACAAACTCACAAAATTCGCACTCTCTATTACGCGTGCGAGATAATAGGCTTAGAGCTGGCGACGGATTAATTCAACGGAAGAACTTACAGCTGAGAACTATTTTAAATGCAATAGATAGTCCTCATCTGAATGCACAAGTCCGGTCAGTCGCTCGAAAGCCGTTGCTTTATATATGAAAATTTTATTTGAAATTGCGAAGTTTGGAGTTTCATTTAACGAGAAAACTTACAGTTGAAATTTTTATAAGATGTTCAGCATGTGTTCCAAAAAGAGGAATCACTTTAACTGACGGTGTACCTGGTTGTATTATTTAAAATAGTTCTTAGCTGTAAGTTCTTCCGTTGAATGAATCCGTCGCGAGCTCCTTACCTATAAGTAGGTGTTGTCGTTGCCCACGAGAGCGGTGTTGGTCGCACTCACTTCGGTGTTGTCGATTGCCCTCGAGAGCGGAGTTAGGCGTACTTCGTTTATTTGTCCAACTCCGCTCTCGTGGGCAATCGACTGCATTATAAATCTTTTTTTTTTGAGGACATCACTCACTTTTGTGCCAATCGTTCCCTAAGACACGACCTGCTTGATCTTTTCTCGCTGTCCTTGAGCTCATAAAATCAAAAGTATGACAATATATTATAACAATGCGTAAAAAGTCTACAATGTCTGTAGTAAAAAAACAAACAATTTTGCTTGTTTCAGGGTCAAACGTTATCATTACTTATGTTAGTGACTTGGCATTTTTAAAAAAATACGTATTTCTCGTATCAAAAATAATTATTATTTTAATTATAATTGTGTGGATTAAATAGCATGGAGTCGTTTGTTTAGAAGACATTAAAATCCAAGTAAATATGAGGATCGTCGGTTCACTTGTTCATAAAATAAATATTGTCATTTCACATTACATGATAATAATGTAACTACTATGTTATTAACACATAGTACCTATGCATTACAAAACAAACATCGAAATCTAATCATATTTCACTACTAGCTGTTACCCACAACAACACAAGTGTCAAGAGAAACATTTATTTTATTATTTTATGTCAACGCGCGCAAAATCAGATACGTATACCAAATTTAATTCAAATCTATGAACCACGAGAAAAGGTAGAAATAAACCTTAAAAGCGATGCCCAAAAAGATTATTTTTTTTTTGCTGGAGCAATCAAAATGCCCCATTGAAATGGTTTGTAGAGAATTGAAATATCTACAGAATGAGAGGTCGAATGTCTTAATCGGATAATTAGGTCCTGAAAAATTTAGGAAAAACCAGAAAATTAGGCGTTTTTTCGAAAATTTATAACTCCGTCATTTTTTGAGCTGGAGCGCTAAAATTTTGAGAGAAAGTAGGGATTATAATGTTCTTTATATGTGCCAAAGGTGGGTGCTGTCGGATTATTAGTTTTCGCGAAATCGCGATTGAAAGTTTGCAGTGCGCTTTTTTCCGGCAGGCCTGTATGCGTTACCGTAAGTCCGATAATAATTTCAAAACAAGTTTTGAAAAGTTGACATCGTGCACTACAAAACGTAGATTTCAGTTTTTCGATCAGATGCCTGGAAGCGTGCTAAAAACACTCGTAAAGTTCGCGAAAAACGGCCGAGCGCGCCCTCTCAGTCTAGTGGTGGGGGAATATAAAAAGCGCGCTGCAAACTTTCAATCGCGATTTCGCGAAAACTAATAATCCGACAGCACCCACCTTTATAAATACAAACAAAACTAATTTAAGATGGTCCTACATAATGTTTTTTGTTTTACCATCTTTTGCAAAAACATGTAGATTTTGTGGATTCGATACACGTGAGTAAGACACATACAGCTGGCCGTGCGAAAAACATGGTTTTCAAAATGAATGTCAGCTACCTTAAATATTTGCCTCTGGGATTTGTTTATAGTTATTCCGAAAGCAGTTTTTAATGGAAATTATAATCTTTTAATTAATTGTTTACAGTTGGAGACCAATAATTATTTTCGACCTTTTAGTAGAGATCGATTGTTTGAGAATAAATATTTTTGTTACCTTTTTTGTGCAATAGGATAATGCGCCTCTGTGTAAAGGGTATTTACCCGGATACACTCATGTTAAGATGTTTACATCAAAATCGAAAATAACTCGAGCGCTTTTAGAAGAAAAATCGTTTAATTTCTAAAAACATTAATCTTAGATTAGTTTTTGATTGCATTTTTATTTTTTATATTCTATTTTTAATACGTTTGCAAAAATAGCTACAGGAACTACATAAGATTTATTGCATTAAAAAAGTAGCGTTGCCATATAAACAAAAAATAAATACATAATTATTCATTCTAAGATTGTTACTATATTTCTGGGTAATCTCCAAAAATAAATTGGAGATCGCTGCTGCAATAAAACGAAACGCAGACTTAATAACATGCATATTATAATTTACATCTCAGATATCTCTGCATTGATAGTTAAATAAACTTAACTATGTATGGCCACGTTAGAACTTTATACTATTATTTTTTTTACAAATAACAAACAGAAACTGAAAGCTTCCAAATTTCTGTTACCACTAGCGGTTCCGTCCGGTTTCACCCGGGTGTAAAAGAACGAATGGGGAAGGGAGGAACATGAGTACACACATTCATCTTAGTTTACCGAGATGAATTTTGTGTCCAAATTTCATGATGATCGGAGTTACCGTTCAAAAGTTTTTGTCTATAAAAAGCAGTATTTATACTTTTTTAAACTAATAATTTTTTTTTATTAATTAAATGAAATTAAAATAAATTTAAATGTAAGCCTTAGAAGAAAGCAATGTAGAAAATTAATAAAAAATAAAAATATATTCGCCCAACGTGGGGCTCGAACCCACGACCCTGATATTGACAGTCACATTCTCTACCGATTGAGCCATCCGAGGCTGTTTACTCACAACGCTAATATGGTATATATAGTTAGTGAATTTCGCCTGAATAGAAGCTTATTTTTGAGATACATTTTGCAACATTTTTCATTAATGCTCCGCTCCTAATTGTCGTAGCGTGATATTATATAGCCTTCCTCGATAAATGGGCTATCCAACAAAATTATTTTTTTTCAATTTGAACCAGTAGTTGAGATTAGCGCGTTCAAACAAACAAACAAACAAAGTCTTCAGCTTTATATATAAGTATAGATTAAAAGATGTACTCACTCTTTGAACAAATACGACATAGTATATCCCCACCCATGAAACATTCCTTCCAAAATATTTTTAAATACAGTGTAAACTCTATATGTAGCGACACTCAAGGGTCTGTGCAATTTGTGGCGTAATTGAGAGTTGTCGTTAAACGGAGAGAAGAAATAATCCATTAATATTTTTAGCGACTGAATCCAATGAGTCTTTCAACATCACTTATTTTTTCTCCCGCCTCTATTGCGCGTATTAATAAAACTTTTTCGTCAATATACACAAAGATTTTCTTTTACTCGCCGTGTTCACAGTTTGCAAGTTTGTGGGCAACTAAGAATATGGTAACTTATCGATAAGCAGCTGAGCTAATCATATGAAAGATAATCCTAACAAACATGAATTTCTTAGAATCTTCGGTACGCATGATGCCGACAACAAAGCAACAAAATAACAAACAAGTATGTTTATTGCTTAATGGTGACGTATTGCTATCGTTATTTAGAGTGGGTGTGTCGTTATTTAGAGTGTATCATTTTATGAGCAACAAGGTAAGCCAACTAGATTTAAGTAATTTCGATTTTTAAGGAGTTTGTCGTTATATCGAGTGACGTTAAATGGAGTTTACACTGCATATGTTATTAAAAATAATATGTTTTAATAAATAAATTAATATTGTTCAAGCTGGTTCAAGCCCTGACCGTACAAAATTCTACTGGACATATGTTGGGTTGCAGAAAGGATTGTCAAAAAAATTGATTTGACAATGACCTTAGATTGTGAACATATTATTACAGTTTCCTTAGATTAGGAGCAGTCTAATGTCGTATTCAAACTCCCTGTCATCTAAATTCTAAAGCATTCGATTGCACTCACACAAAAACAAATGATTGTTCTTTATCAGTGGTGGGCAAAATTTTTCTAAGAGGGGCCAGAAAAATAAAATAAATTTTACGGGGGGCCAGCTGGAGTAAAATACAACTACAAATGCATTTTATTTTGAAATTTTCATAATCATTTATTGTGAAACTTACAGATAGGTAGTGGGTACAAAAAAACTACTTAATTAATGTCAAAATAACACTTAAAAAGCGTTGGCGGGCCGGATTAAAGCCTGTCGCGGGCCGGAGTTGGCCAACCTCTGTTCTATATAGAAAAAGATCGTTTTTCAAGTTAAATCAAAATTAATTTGTCGATTAGACGCAGTCATGAACGTAACCAATACAAATTATACCAAATTTTTTTTGAGGGATTTATCAAGATACCGTTCTGCACGTTTATATTTCGGACAGCCCCGATGTTACAAAATAAAGTCTCTGTGGGGTTTACGTGAACTGCTTACTGATTAAGCGATTAATGAAATTCCTGGCATTTGCTACGCATTTTTTATGTGGAAATTTTATCTTTAAAGGCGACATCCCATCAAGCTTTGTTTTTTTAAAATAACACTCAGTGGATTTTGTGAGCGACGTTTAAATCATAAAATGTTTTAGTATATAAATTGAGGTCTATTTTAAATCTGTAAGCTGTTTTTCTTTAAAATTTACCTTCCTTATTTTTTTGTTATCTCTATACGTACTTTGTTATTAAGAAAATGGACCGTGCTGGGTGGCGTAGCGGTGAGAGCACTAGACTCGCATTCGGGAGGTACCGGGTTCGAATCCCGGCGGGGGCAGATGTGCGGCTGGGACTTTTTTCTGCTGCCTCTCGCCGAGAAACGGTAATTCCTGTACCGGCCATCTTGTTGAGGTTTTCCATGGTTTCCGTCAATAATTCCAGATAAATATCGAGATGGTTCCTTATTCAAGGCCATGGCCGATTACCTGTAAAACTCCTATGCTCAAAATTTGCCTACCTTATCCTAATTTCCTAAAAATTCCTTCATTTGCCCATTGCTATTAATTAAGTTAAAGTTTAAAAATTGTAGAAAATAACGGAAAGTGTTGTAGAAAAAAAATAGTAATGGTGCGAATGGCGTCTGTTATGACATAAAGTCGGGAAACGGACGTTAAACGCATTATTATTATTACTATTATTATGAACAAAATGGACTTATATTGCGAGTGGTGCATTAGTTATGATTTTTTTTTAATTTTTTGAAAATGTATTCACAAAAACCCCGACCCTGTTCTGGAATGTTTACTACATCCGGAGAATTCATTATATTGCGAAGTTTTTACCTTGACAACTTTGTTTTAAACAAAAAAGTGCGACTTGATTACTGTAACCGTTTATTAAAGTTTAAAGAAACTCTTTTTTTGTATATAATTTTTTATTGTGGACTGTTCTAGTTTTATATAAGAACTTAATTAATTTTTGTGTACATTGAAGGAAGACAAAAAACTTTTACCAGTTAAATAAAACATGAAACACAAGGAAGACAGTTTTTTGCAAAAAATAAAATCCTACCGCAAGATTAATTATAACGATAATCGTAATATATAATACTAGCGGCCCCGCCCGGTTTCACCCGGGTGCAAAAGAACGAATGGGGGTAGGGACATGAGTACCTACGCACGTTCATCTTAGTTTACCGAGATGAATGTTGTGTCCAAACATGATGATCGGAGTTACCGTTCAAAAGTTTTTGCCGGACGGGCAAATTTTGAGTTATATTTTGCAACATTTTTCATTGATTCTCCGCTCCTATTGGTCGTAGCGTGATATTATATAGCATATAGCCTTCCTCGATAAATGGACTACCCAACAACAAAAAAAATTTCAATTCTAACCAGTAGTTCCTGTGATTAGCGCGTTCAACCAAACAAACAAACTTTTCAGCTTTATATATTAGTATAGATAGAAGATAGGTACAAAAAAATATAAACAGAAAAAAGTGATGAAAACTGAAAATTCGCTCTAGGAATTTTTAAAACTGTCCAATTACAGACTAAGTTACCATTTTATTTATTTGAATTAACTGAGCTAACGTCTGTATAATTCATTAAAAAAAACAACTCTCACAGTATGTGGATTTTTTAATCCGTTACTATATATACAGACACCGGACAACCACACCATACTATATGTAAAATATATTATAAACAAACTCTTCAGCTTTATAATATATTAGTAAATTAGTAAATTAGTAATTACTAATTAGTAATAGATTATTATGGTCCTGGGGGGTAATTAACTCTCATATCTATGCCCTTGTTTGACACAATGTTATAAGAGCATTGCGGACGGTAGGCGGTGCTGCCGTCACGCACCCAGCGAATAGCTACTATAGGTACACGAGTGTAGATACTTGAAAAACATTTCGAATCTTAACCTACACACTGCACTTTTTCATAAACACCAAATGGTACTTTTCAAGTTCAAATATGCATGAATGTGTTACTAGAGTTCAAAGGAAGTAGTTCTAGGAAAATGCGAGAAAATATACAAAATTTAAATTACATCATGCTTATCCGTACCTACATTCGTTTATAAACTCGTGTTATATTTAAATATTGCGTTTCCATTACTAAGTCGTCTAGACTTTAACTTGTAGCTTTTAAATACAGGCAAGGTCCACTTTGCAAAACATCAGAACATTAATTGCAATATATAAATATACTAGCGACCCGGCCCGGTTTCACCCGGGTGCGATAGATATAATCCTGCAAATTGTATTTCGTTTGCGTCCCGGCGTCTTAACTAAAAGCTTTGAGCAAATTCCTTCAGATGTCGCTACGTGTTACTAAGACAGTTTTTATTTTCACAAAACACCGTAATTTTGTACAAAATATTTAATAAAAATGGGCTATGTGCAGGGAGGGGGGTTACAAATTTATCGATGCGAGGGGAAACTTCCAACTCAAATTTTCCGGATGTCAGTGAGCAATGTTTATTAAAAGTGAAAATAGTTATAATTTTATAAAGTTTTTTAATCACAAAGAAAACATGGGCAAAACTAGGCGATCCGGAAATTGTTGTGTCCGGGCTATTGCGCTGATTGCGATTTAAGTAAAATAAAGATCATTGACGCCATAATTTGACGTTACGCTGTCAGTGTAAACAAATTATTTAATTATATATTGTACCTCATAATTGATAAATAAATAATTCTCACGTACCTTTTATGTTATGCTATTTATATAATGGTTTACAATCTGAATTTTATTGTATACAGTATGTAAACACGTAAGGTGCACATAGGGAAATTAACATTGGGAAAAAATGACTGGATCAGAGTGAGCCTTGAAATCTTGTTTTTCAATATGACAGATAATATTCTTTTATGCAAAATGAATGTGTATTACTACCGAAGAAAATATTCAAATGATTACAACACAATCAGACTTTTTTTATTAATGGGACATTAAATTCCCAAAAATATTTAAATATGGTGCGATATCAAATATCTCCGCCTATTCATGTTGAACCTAAAGATATTGGGTACTGATTTATCAACGCGCATACGTCATACCAGTCAGACAATTTTTGAATGAAATGTTTCCTAACAGATGGAGTTGTTTTTTTAGTTTTATTTTTCTACAAAAAAATTAAAATAATGATTTATAAGAGCTTTTTATTATTAAAAAAGCCAAGTAAAAAAATAAAAATAAATCAAAATAAAAATGAAATCCTCAAGATTACCACGATAATTCAATAGAAATAACAATTAATGCAGTCATGGCTAACTCTGATCCAAGTATTTTTTCCCAATGCTAATTTCCCTATGTGCACCTTACGCGTTTACATACTGTATAAAATTAACAGCAGTTTTCCTTATTACATTTTTTTGACACATCATGGGCAACTACAGTTTTTGTCTTATCACCATAGAAACATGTCGCGATTTCCATAAAAAGTGAGTTAAATAGTTCTCTACTATCCACTAGCGGCGCTAGTAAGGTTCGTGCACACAGCCTATACAGGATGTTTAAAAAGCAGATGTCAAAAACTCATGACAGTCGGTCAATATTATTGTAATTTTTTTTTAATATAAACATTGTTCTTTCATTCGTTCAAAAAGTATTTAAATCTCAAAGACCACTTTGAATGACGTTTTGTTTAAGGTTGATTTAAAAGACATTTTGAACTGATTATACTGTATATACAACGTATCCACTTCCTACGCATTTCAACGTTTTTCTGTTTGATTTATTTATTGGAAATTTAGGGAGGGGATACACCATCTGACGTTAGTGTTGAATTGTTGCTCCGCCCCCGGTGCACACAAGTTTGTTTTTTACAGTCGGCCCCTATTTTATTCTATAGATTCAGGGGGAGAACCTTATTTTAAGCATTTTTCTTTTTATAAAGTACGCTTCCTGAAACATTTGAGCTCGCAGAAATGACAATATTTTAAAAAAATCCAGCCAGTTGGGCGACAGAGTCATTTCAACTTCAGAATGGCATATTATAATAATTAAAATAAAATTTCTGTTTCATCATTTTTCAGCTTTCAGATCCATACAGAATAGTCTAAGATCCGGTATTAGAAATATATAACCTGCTATAAACTGCTATTTGATGATGACAAAGATTATATTATGTTAGATAATATAATATACATTGATAAATCGCACATGGGTTGCGCCTAGCTAAATCGCATCCCGATGCTGTTAAATTAAATAAATTGTAATTGACTTTTTTGGATCAATTTTCCAGATTTGTTAATCATAAAAATCGAGCCTAAAATGGGAAAATATAACAAAGGAATTGGAATATAATATCATTGATTCTATACATAAATATAGATCATTCATGCACATAAACATACCTTGTAAATAGTCGTGTTCTGTGTACTTTGAGTTTATTTGTTTTGTTAACATTTTATTTGTGTCATATTCTCTCATCTTACGCTCGATTTTTATGATTAACAAATCGCGGAAGTTTATCCAAAAATGTTAATTAGAATTTATTTAATTTAACAGCATCGGTACGCGATTTAGCTAAGCAACCCATGTGCGATTTATCAATGTATATATTATCTAACATATAATTTTTGTCATCACCAAATAGCAGATGAGTGTATATGTTACGGTTAATACAAGAAAGTAGTTAATTCGCGAATTAACCGGCTAATACCCGAATTAACCAATACAGCCGGTTATTACCAAAGAAAGAAATATGATTTAACAATTTTCGCAAACTATTCGGTTAAAACGCGAATTAGACAATATGATCGGTTATATCCGATAGCTCTTGGCTCTTTCGCGAATTAGCCGGATAATAATATGTTAAGTAAGCAATTAACCTCAAATTCATAGACGTGCGTATAAGTAGTGAGCTGTAATTTTTATTAAAATAATACAAAATAACAAATGTTCTCCAAATAAAATAAAACAACACTGATAAAAAACAAATAGATTTATCATAAAAATAAGAATACCTACTTAGGAATCAAATACTGAGACAATAAACGTTTTATACGGTTGCTTTTGGATAATTCGCGTTTTAACCTGCTTGCACTTGATAATAGGCGAAAAAGCGAGAAACTAAGACATATTCGGCATTTATCCTTGACGCCGGTTAATTCGCGAATAAACTAGTTTCTCGTATTAGCCGTAACATATATATTTCTAATACCGAATCTCGCACTAGAAGAACCGATTTGACATTGGAGTTGAAAATACGTAACTTTGTTTTCTAAATGCCAAATACGATTTAAACTTTCGAACGCTTTTTTGAGTCAACTGTCTATATCCGTTTCTACCCTCTTTCTCTATAGTCATATTGCTATAGATAGAAAAATTCTTCCACTTCTTTAAGAGGAATATCGTTCTTGACTCACATTAAACTTTCACAGCGACTGTCTTATTTAGTGGTCTACGGGAAAATGTAATTAATTAAACCTTATTTTCAGGTACATTTTGTGAGATGGAGTCCTCAGTTTTATGCTGGCCAAGAACGAAATCCGGCGAAAATGTAACACAAAATTGTCCGTTTGATCCAATGTTTGACTCTTCAAGTGAGTTCAATTTAATTTTATATCTTCGCTTTATTACTTTGTAAGATTGATTGATTTTAATAAATTTAACATTTTTCAGAAAATGTATCGCGATTTTGTTCCTGGAATGGAACGTGGGAAGAAACAGCAAATAAATTAACTCTTCAATGTTTAACCGAAGAAAATATGAGATATTTTACGGACTTAAATAAAACGGGAGAATTTAAAGTAATCATAAAATAAAATTATAATTTATTGAAAATATTAACGAGCAATTCTATGTTTATGAGTTTCTATTAAAAGAATTATTTTTAAACAGTTTTTTTTTATTTTTCAGATAAAAAAGTTTATAATAAATTTTGCAAGACATTTAGAACTAACAGGATTATCTTTGTCGTTAATAACGCTCTTAATATCCATTGTAATTTTCTTCCATTTCAGGTGAGAGAAAAATATTCCGTAATAATAAAATGTTTATGAATTATATTTCACCCAAACGAAGCAATACGTCGGGTCAAATATAGATAGTAGACATTAATTACTTATTACTTTTTAAAGACTTGGTCTTTTGCGCGATGGCTTAAAAAAATCATCTAACATTTTTTTTGACTGTAGAACACGGGAAAGGTTTAAATATTAATGGGAAGAACCTTAGTACTAAATAAATATTTATGTATTTATTAAATAAAACAATCGTGAGGGTACCCAGAAAAATCGTAATGTGTTTTACTCAACAACGAAATGTTAAAATATATTTTATTTCTTGTATCAACTTAAAACCATAATTATTTATTGTAAGATTAAAGGATGAATCCTGGTAGCATAGGATCGATAAACTAAGCAAATACTGAAGGTTTATTTATTGTATTTTATTGTCTGACGTTTCGGCAAACTTTATGCCATCTTCGGAGAATCTAGAAGATTTATATATAAAAAGTTTTAAATTATTGTTGTTACAGTTGTTATTGTTAAAGTTATTGTTCTTAAAGTTGTTATTGTTAAAATTAAAGTTAAAAATTGGAAGTAAAATAAATAAACTTACCAATGCTGTCTGTTTTCTCACTATTGTTGTCATGTATACATAACAAAAATAATTTTAACAATAACAACTTTAAGAACAATAACTTTAACAATAACAACTGTAACAACAATAATTTAAAACTTTTTATATATAAATCTTCTAGATTCTCCGAAGATGGCATAAAGTTTGCCGAAACGTCAGACAATAAAATGCAATAAATAAACCTTCAGTATTTGCTTAGTTCATCGATCCTATTCCACCAGGATTCATCCTTTAATCTTACAACATTTAAACAGGATTATTATCACTCTAAATTAATTATTAGAGTTATTTTGCACAATCATAATTATTTATACTGACAAATAGCAAAAAAGCTAATCCGGAAGTAGAATGACACAGAGCTTGGAGCAATAATCGTTTCTTGGCTTCAAAGCTGAATAGATTAAATTTTGATATTAATTAGAGCTGTAACAAACCGTATGTATTCGTTACTGAGTAACGGGTACATCGTCTGACTCGAAGTAACGAATCGTTACTTACAAATTCATTTCGTTACTCGCATGTTTCGTATCCATGTCAGTTCGATTCGTTTGATACGGTTATACGAACACAATGTGTTATACTTACAAGTAGGTATTCATAAAGTACGAAGTCATGACTCATGTCGTATCACATATGCGACGCGCTTTGGTGCGAAGCTACATGCTTATTGCTTGATGCTGTTCTATTGTATGTCGTATCAAAAGTACCGAGTAACGTAACGATACGAAAGTAACGGGTACTGGTTCTTTAAGTAACGAATACATACGGGTACACAATTTCTCGTTACTTTTACAGCTCTAATATAATTTTTCTCATTACATTTTGATTCGATTTTGGATTATTTCAACACCTCATTTCTGGCAAGTGTTGGAAGTAATTACAACAGTAGCTCATAGCCGCTAACCATGAATACGGGAATAGAAGAACACTAAAATCCAATTTCTAAATGATTAATGAAATATTTTCTTCTGTATAGGAGTTTGCGTAATCACCGCACATCCATCCATAGAAGTCTATTCATAGCAATCGCCCTTCATGTGACGATTCGTTTGATACTTTACATCGATCAACACATTCCGACTAGCTTTATTGAAGAAGAGGTACACTTAACGCTTCTTTGTTCTAGCATCAACTTACGAGATATATAAGCAGTACCGGATTTAGAGCATAGCTCAGATTGCACTCCGTGAAAAGCAGCGCGCAAGTCACTTTTCTGGTTGAAATTCCGTAGCTAGAACGCAGGACCGGCATAGCTGTCACATTGTATTTTATGTATCCTCCTGGAGGATTCCTCCATGGCCATTGACCGTGTTTGTGTCTATCATATACTTTTATTCTATACTGAGCATAGGAATAAAATCGCAATCGAACCATTAGGGTACAGTCATATACTTCTGTCTTTTTTTAAGCCGTAAGCACTGGCGTATCCAGGAGAGCAAAACAAGCACGGGGGACTCGGCTTAAGAAATTTCTAATTTACCCCCTCCTGGGCCAAAAGCTGGGTACGCCCATGTTAACGTCATAGAAGAAAACAAAGTTTTTGAAACAGAGATACTTTATTTAGATTGAATGCAAGTACATCAACCAATCCTATCATCGGAGAAATCAGGGAATTACATCGAAGAAAGAGACGTAGATATATTTTCAATACGCTTTGTTGCGTTCACTCACCGCACATTGAGTAGATTCATATAGTAAATTATTAAATATATGATTTTATGTATCCTTCTGGAGGATTCCTCCATGGCCATTGACCGTGGTTGTGTCTATGGACTATAGTACAATCTTTGAGTATTTACAGGTGAACAGCTAGTTGCACCTCCTTTTCCCATAGTAGCAATGTAAAACGATCATCGCCAACATCTTTCAACTTTTTTGGTACATTGGGCTTCACACAACGTTCCAAAAAAGCAGTTTTTTTCTGTGCGAGATACCACATCTGGCTATTTTGATTAATGTTTTGTTGTAATTGAGTATTTTTTGAAGATCAGATTTACTTTGGAATGTATTTGGGTTGTAAGTCAAAATTTTGTAATTTTACTTGACGTTTCAAAATTTGATATAATGTTCTCTTACATTGAAAAAAACTGATTCTAATAGCCGCTGTTTACATATAATAAAACGCCCTAAAAAGATTTGAAGTTGTATTAAACCCTTGTGGATTATGAGGATGATTATTATGCTTAAATCCGGTACTGTGCATCCAAAACTGTTTACTTACCGTATTTATTTATACAAGAGTGACACAGATACTTTATTTGTCAAATATAGTTCGCGATGACAAAAAAGACACAGCAAAAATCGATATGGAAAACGATACACGACTTCAGTGTTTTGGTAAATAGGGTTTACCCCTAAAGTCATTTGGTTACTTTTTTTTAAATATATACTTATACGTCCATGGTTCTAATAACTCGAGAAGGCCTGTCTTAGACAATAGACACCCGCATCTTGAATTTTTCCCTTTACTTGTGCTATAAGACATCGCTTCATGATTCTAGGTCAACGGGAAGTACCCTATAGGTTTTGATTCCCTTGCGAGTGTCAAAATATGCGGCATTAACGGCCGTATTGCACATACCGCTAAACTAGCGGTATGTGCTTTATTATCGCTTTGTGCGTCAGAGCTGACTTTCGTTCATATAAGAAGTTATATTTAAGTTAATTTCACACGAAATCCATTCAAATTGAAGCTTTTTGAAAAGAGGAGATTCTAATCTATAAAATAGAACCATTTTTAAATCAATTTGAGTTCATAAATACTATTAAAATTGTAATTGAAAATCACAAACAGCAGTTGTCGGTTGGTCTGTACGTATGTACGTACGTATGTACGTACGTATGTACGTACGTATGTACGTACGTCACGACTCTACAGATCGCAATTTTGGTCGGATTGCTTTGGGTTATATTTTATTCACTTTGTTTACTATCAGACCAGAACCCTATTTAAATTCACTAAAATGTGTTCAGTAGTTTAATTTTTATAAACAGTTTTATTTTTTATTATTTTTGACAGCTAATATAGTTTAAAAACAATATAATAATTGCTATGAAAATATAGTGTAATCCATAAAACAAGTGCTACACTTGTATACCGTGATAACACCACTGCCCTATTAGGCAGCCGTGGCGTAATGGTTATGCCGTTGGATTCCCAAGGGCAAGGTCCTGGGTTCGATTCCTTACGGTATCATTGACTTTTTTCTTTTTTTTTTCTTTTTATTTTGTTTTATTTTATTCCACTTAATATTAATTATATATTATATTATGTATAGTTCTTAATTTTTTTTATTTTTGCAAACTTAAAAAAAAATATTTTTTCAATTTTTAATTATTTATTTCTTTAAATTTTTAAATCTTTTTAAATTTATTAAAAATATTTTTTAATTGTTATTTTTTTATCATACAGTGGAAAACTTGCGGGATGTGCACTTTTGGTTTTGCCAACTATCTTTTGATTGCGTTGACTTAGAAGTTTGATTTTTTCACAGCTCCAAAGGATTGCAGACTTGAGTACCTATTTGGTATTAATTTCAATTGGATACATCCACGCGTTCCTGAGAAAAAGGGTCTTGACAGACAGACAGACGGACAACGAAGTGATCTTATAAGGGTTCCTTTTTTTCATTTTGAGGTACGGAACCCTAAAAATGATAAGAAATTAATTTTTTTCCAGTGGCAACTATGTGTTGCGTGCTACATTCTTCTGGAATATGCTCGGACTGCAATGTTTACCTGGATGTTTGTGGAAGGTCTCTACCTGCATAATGTTATCACGATAGCTGTATTTCAAGAGAGCAGATACAATATAATTTATCAATGTTTGGGGTGGGGCGCCCCCGCAATCTTCAGTGCAATGTGGATTGCTTTCATGTATCAACATTTCGACAGAATGTAAGTACAATTTGTTTATTATAGAAAACAAATTGTAATAAAAATCCAATTCTGTATTTATTTTACGTGATTATTTTTTATTTTTCAGATGTTCATTTAACTACATAAATTTGCCACAGTTTTGGATCTTGGAAGGCCCACGAATTGCATTTTTGCTGGTAAGTATGTTGTAATATCAATTATCGTAATTGTTATAACAAAAAAATATTTCTACAAATTACAATGATAAAGCTACATTATTGACGTGATAACGTCTTATAAATTGACGAATCACCAATCTTATAAATTGATAAAACACCGGCTGCATGCACGAAAAAGTGTAACGTTCCTAACGTTCCGCCTGACCCTGTGCGTGCTTTTCTCGAAAACGGCCCTAACGATTTGGATGAAATTTACTGAAAAGGGATTTTGGGGGGCAAAAAATCGTTTTAGCTAGGTCTCATCTCTCGAAAAAATCGTTTTCTTACAAATTTTATCATTATAAAAATCAATTTCTTGACGTATGAAAATACTTAAATATTGTAAGTAGGTTTTGGAATTTTATATAAACAAACAATTGTTTTATAAATAGTATGACAGTTAATCTTTGAGACTCAAATAAATACGAAAGAAAGAAAGTTAATAAAAAAAATTATTTTTATAGGTGGTGAGTAATTTAATAAATAAAATTAACCTAAATTTGAAGCGAAAGATGCAATATCATAGATTCGAATTATTATACAAATCTATTAATTTTGTGAAAAAATATATGCAGGCAACCCAAATTACGCTGCTGTACTACATATGCTTAGTCGCTAGCAGGCATGTTCAGTAAAAATTCGGGGAAATTTCGCATAATTGGATCTGTGCCTTTATATGCGACTGTTTACTTATGTTATTCTGATTTAATTTTTTCATCAATGTTTCTTTATGACGTTATCACGTAAAACTATCGTCCGTAAACCGACTTTACAGACAACCAATTTTTTTTTTAGGTGAATTCAATTTTTTTGATATTAATCATTAACGTTTTACGTCAGAAATTGAGACAACATCGGGCATGTCATTTGGAACAAGCCAGGTAATATATTAATACATGGTGAAACTTTTTTGCAATCGTTTTATTCTGTGAATACTAATTTTTGATGTTCTGATTCCGTAACGAACTAGAAAAAAAATGTTTTCAGAAAATCAATGAGGGCCGCATTGGTACTGTTACCATTATTAGGAGTGCCAAATTTGGCTCAAATGGTTTTGGAACCGGTCGATCAGCCGGCATGGATATTCGGCTTGTGGACAATAACCACCAGTTTTCTGGCATCCTTTCAAGGTTTCTTTGTGGCATTGCTGTTTTGCTTCCTAAATGGGGAAGTAAGACCCGTTCTTTATACATTTATCGTTAAGTATCTTTATTGGAATAAAGTTAATCGATGTTTTTGAAATACATATGTAAAAGGTTAAATAACTGGCTAATTAGTCGATTAAATTTCCTCGGTCATTCATTATTATTGTACAAGACCGCGCAGAAAGTTTTTCCGGTCGAGATAGCTATATTATTCACATAAATAAAAGTCGAGTCGCAGTGCCAAACCCTGCCGACAATATAGTGTATTTGCTTTTATAGGCAGTGTGGCTCTATTGTATGAGCTTAACTTTGTTTTGAAACAAAATAAAAAAAATACCCCTTAATACGCCTCTTAAAACAATATTTTTTTACTTAATTTTAATACTACATATCAATTCAACATCTGTACCAAATTATATACACCTTTGGTATGTAAATCTATATTGGTAAACTTGCGTTTTCATAAAATTTGTAAGTCCGGTCCTGTCGGTCCGATTTTTTAAAAATTTTAGCAGCACACATTTAGTAATTTCTAAAGAGTTAAATTTCAAATTCTGAGAATTTTTTTGGTATTTTTGGGCCCAAAAAAAATTTTCAAACCTAAAACCCACCCTTAAAGTGGCCCGATTGGGCCCATTTTAAATAGGCTTCGTGCGGTGGTGTATTTCAACATGTAGACCAAATTTCTTTTAAATCGATTGAGTCTGTCGAGAGTTATCGTGCTAACACACCCCTAGGTCTCACCATCTGACCGACGCCAATAGTGTAAGTGCCTTATGGCAAATACACTAATAAATACATGAGCTCTGTTCCGACCTTTTCTACGAACCGTAACAGAATCGTCTCAATCACGCGCAGTAGTTAAAACGTGTTCCAAAAGCCGATACAAACAGTTTCGTTTTAGCTACTGCGCAAGACTGTGACGGTTCTATTACCGTTTGCAGAGAGGTTGGAACAGAAAAGTGTTAGGTTGCAAAACAGCCAGTGGCTGAACCTCACCTTTTAGTTCTGTAATCTGGTACTAAAAAAATATTTTATTATTATTATTATTTAATTAAGTCTTTCGATTCTATTGTTGAAAACTCTTCTATTGTTTTGTTTTTTATTGTTTAGAGAAACCGGAAACAGACATGTTATTTTATAGGTAGCCGGTTAATTAGCCATATTTTCTGTTTGAGTTAATTAAAAAATTGTTATTATCTTGCTAATTATTTTTGCTAATGCTTTTTGAGTATTAATTAAATTAATTATAGTTTATTTCAAAAATATAATTATTTATCGCCGCAGTTAGCTACAAAAAAGGACTTTATTCTCCACTTAGAATTGAACGTCAGACATTTTGTTGGAATCATTTCCCGGGCATCATTTTCGAATTATTCAAATACGCCATAAATTTGGAAATTTAGATGAAAATGAGAAGAAATCCTTTCCAAAAAAATTTTATTTTTAATTATTTAATTTTTGAGCGCTTTCGGACAATTAGTCCATCTTCAGAATCGTTCTGACTAATTGTCCGAAAGCGCGCTCAAAAATTAAATAATTGAAAATAAAAATTTTTTGGAAAGGATTTATTCTCATTTTCATCATTTTCGAAGTGAAACTTTTTTTAGGCGCATTAGGGGCAAGGGCGTAGATGTGGAGGGGTAAAGGAGGTAATTCCCCCCAGGACCATAGTAATAAAAAATAAAACTGAAAATGTAACGAATACCTAACTAAAAAATAAAATTTAGAAATACGTCTTGAAAAAGAATTTGTAAAATTAGATTAGGAATTAACTTTTTTGCATGACACCTTCCTTTGTGG
This sequence comes from Xanthostigma xanthostigma, assembly GCA_963575645.1. Lineage (NCBI taxonomy): Eukaryota > Metazoa > Arthropoda > Insecta > Raphidioptera > Raphidiidae > Xanthostigma > Xanthostigma xanthostigma. Next base: position 46,547,945 of record OY754466.1, on the reverse strand, counting down.
GGATGTTAAAAATTGTTTTTTTTTTGCTTTACTCCCCCCCAGAAAAAAAAATATCTACGCCCTTGGTTAAGGGGATAAATTGGCCTTAATCAGACGAAAAGCGAAACGCTTCCCCTTCTTCTTTAACCGGCAATTGGAAGAAAAGAGTGAGAGAATCGTTTTTACTCTCTCTATCAAAGCGTCACGCGCACTATACACACATGCTCAGTGCGTGCTGTATACGAAGAATTTTCTCAAACCACGGTGATTCCACATAACCATTTCTTAATCCTGTACAATAAAAAATCGTCAAAATAAGCTAGAATTTAAGAAATTTAATTTTTAACATGCGAGATGTCCCGGGAAATACCCGTACAAGATGTCGATTGTTGAACATTCTAATGTTCTATCATTATCTGGTAGTATCTTTATAGGTTAGAACAAAATAAAAATTCTTAAAAGACGCGTGCATGAAACGTATTTATGCTGAAAATTGCTTTTGTGATTTAAATAAATCAACTTTATTTCAAGCTGCGAGTGTTGAAAACTCAACTCAATAACAGAAGTTATATACAGAAATTTGTTTTAGGTTCGAACTGCTGTGAACAGTTGGCGGAACGTTTCACAAGATTTCAGAACTATTTATACCAGCATACATAGAGGTACTTAAAAGTTTTAATTAAATATAAGAAAAGTTCAATCAAATTAACTAACAATAATTAATTTTGCTTAACAAGATGATAAAACGAGCACGTCTGGACGCTCGCTTACAGATAATTCAATTTATAACCCAAAGGAAGTCTTTTCAAAAGTGAGTATAAAATAATAATGAATTGAATATTGGGAATCACAGCTTGATTTGAAAAAAAAAAACTCGGGTTGCAATGCCAACCCTGCCGACAATATTATAGTGTACTAGCGGTAAAAGAACGAATGCAGAAGGGAGGAACATGAGTACACACATTCATCTTAGTTTACCGAGCTGAATGTTGTGTCCAAATTTCATGATGATCGGAGTTACCGTTCAAAACTTTTTGTCGATAAAAAGCAGTATTTATACTTTTTTTAACTAATATATTTTTTTTAATTAATTAAATAAAATTAAAATAAATTTAAATGTAAACCTTAGAAGAAAGCAATGTAGAAAATAAAAAAAAATAAAAATGTATTCGCCCGACGCAGGGCTCGAACCCACGACCTAGATATTGACAGTCGTGTGCTCTGCCGATTGAGCTAGCCGGCGTATTCTGACAACGCTAATATGAGTATATTTAGTTAGTGCATTTCACCTGAATAGAAACTTATTTTTGAGATACATTTTGCAACATTTTTCAATAATGCTGCGCTCCTAATGGTCGTAGCCTGATTTTATATAGCCTTTAGCCTTCCTCGATAAATGGGCTATCCAACAAAAAAAATGTTTTCAATTTGAACCAGTAGTTCCTGAGATTAGCGCGTTCAAACAAACAAACAAACAAACTCTTCAGCTTTATATATGTCATAATGTCACCGTAAAATTGTAAATACCGTTAGGTTGTAATCTGTCTCGCGAGATTGTGAACTGTCGAAAGATTGTGAACCTCAACGTAATAATAATACGTTTAATTGTAAGCAGTACGTTAAGGTTCACAATCTTTCGACAGTTCACAATCTCGCGAGACAGATTACAACCTAACGGAATTTACAATTTTACGGTGACATATATAATTAGTATTAGTATAGATTAGCCAAGACAGGCTGTGTTATGTGTAGCTTTATTATGGACGTACGAGCACGGTACCAAAAAAAGAAATATGAAGTTTAAATACGTCTAAACAAATATTGAAGATTTGAGGGGGGCTAACCGATTATTTAAATAAATAATTTACCTCAAAAGTAAGCATATTTAACGTTGGTTTTATGGCAAAGCGACGGATCCGCGACATATTTTAATAATTTACACCCAAAATTGCCGAAGAAAAATAAAAAAAAAAACTATCTAATTAAAACTTAAGACATTAATAAAGAAATTAAAAGAATAAAAAACCGTGGTGCCCGACTAGATTAAGAGATATTTAATAAAAAAGATTTTCAGGAAAATTAGCTTGCGTTTATCTCTGAAATGAACCCACAATACTGCAAACCAAACGGAAGCTAGTTTTCCTAAATAGCTGATTTTTTTATTAAATATATTCTAGTCTAGTCGGGCATCACGGTTTTTTATTTTTTTAATTTCTTTATTAATGCCTTAACTTTTAATTAGATAGTTTTTTTTTCATTTTTATCGACAATTTTGAGTGAAAATTATTAAAACATGTCGCGGATCTGTCGCTTTGCTATAAGACCAATGTCAAATATGCTTACTTTTGAAGTCAATTATTTATTTAAATAATCGGTTAACCCCCTTCAAATTTTTGGAATTTGTTTAGATGTATTTAAACTTCATATAAAAAAGAATCAAATCTTTTTTTAAGTTTGTTTCACATTTATGTTTTTGGTAGGACCTCGCCATCCACCCTGTTATTGTTATAATGTATTTTTGTAATGTAGCGAATTATATTTTAATATTTTTTTGTAGGAACATCAACCTCTTCCAATATAAACGCAGTATAAATCCTTCCATCTTTTATGTTTGTAAAAGTACAGAAGAAATGACTTGGAAAGACAAAGTCAATTATGTAATAAAATCCAAAATATCAACAAGGCATACACATCACAAATTATTAAAAAAATATACTATAATTTATCGTTTTAATTTATTCCGATTTCTTTAAAAAACAATGTCTTTTATCTTCTGACGAATGTTTAAAATTTGGCTTTAAAGTTAATATAGATTTGATTACATTTTTTATGAATGAAATTTAACTGAATGTAAGGAAATAGACTGTTTCAATAAGAAAGTGATATTTTCATTAAAAATTCGTGATACAATATAAAATGTTAATATTTGTAAAGTTATGTCTATACAAAAAATAATAGAATATATTTTTATTAGAATAGAATAGTTCTGTTTTTCGTGTACCTAGACTGGAAAGTGACATTTTTGGTCGAGGCGCTAATCGAAGCCGGAAAAATCAGCTAAAATCACTTTGCAATCAAGATTCACACTCTTTTTTGTGCGATCTATTTAGAAAGTAGAATTAGAAAGCTTCCCATTTTTTTACTGTTAATCGCAGCCTCAAAAATTACAAAATTAATGGTGAAAGAATATTTGTCATATCTTTGAAAACAAGTTACGTTTCTTCAAAGTTTAAATTTAACAAATTCTCCACGGTATGGCGTTCTCAGTGCGGATGACATTACTCGGCATCATATGTATAGTAACTAATAACATAGCAAGTCATGAAATCAACAGAGCATAAACAGTTGAAAATTAATGTAACTTTAGTTATATCATAATAGACGGAGAGCTGGCTACGAAGAAAATGGGTGAGTCGGTGCAGAGCTGAAAATTTGCAGAATAATAGGACAAGTAAGTAGGGAAAAAATTGCCAGAAGGCTAGGCGGAGAATAAAGAGCCACCAAAAGGCGCTAATGTTGCGAAAAATCAATACACTTCTGGCAATTTTTATACTTATTCTGTAATTCAAAACTAGGTTATATATTATATATATTATACATTTGTATAGTTATAAGGGCATACTGAAAATTCAAACATGATATAATAATTACATTCGACAAATATTCAAAATTATTAATGACATTTTGATAGAAATAAAATTAATCGTCATATATTTTCATTAATAAAATTACGTTGTTATAACAACGTAATTTTATTAATTTATTTAATTTTATTTCTATCAAAATGTCATTAATAATTTTGAATATTTATCGAATGTAAATTGTTATATCATGTTTGAATTTTCAGTATGCTCTTATAACTATATAATGTATAATATATTATATATATAATATAATAATCTAGTTATGAATTACAGAATAAGTATAGAAATTGCCAGAAGTGCACTGATTTTTCGCAACATTAGCGCCTTTTGACGGCTCTTTATCTTCCGCCTAGCCTTCTGGCAATTTTTTCCCTACTTACTTGTACTATCTCCTATTATTCTGCACATTTTCAGCTCTGCACCGAGTCACCCATTTTCTTCGTAGCCAGCTCTTAGCCAATAAGTTCATAACATGCTATATTATTAATTGGTGTATTTAACATATCGCACATACTCAATTGGCGTCGGTCGGATGGCGGGACGTAGGGGTCGGACCAAAATTTCTCGATGCTTCATAGCTTTCTGAACAATTTGGCACCATTTTACATACAACATACGACAACATTAACCGTGTTAAAAACGGTCACTTAAAAAAATCTACTTTGTTAGATCGTCCAAACATATTTTTTTAAATAAAAACGTGTACCTAACCGATGTATGACTATTTTTTGTTTGTAAATATTATATCAAGATTTAAGATTTGATAATTGTGTTGTCTAATTTTTATGTATTTTATTTTTTATAATATATATTAATAATAATAATGAAAACAGTAATGCAAAAAATTGATTAGTGTTTCTTTATTTACAATCCTTTCTAAGAAAGAAATTAATTTTACAGGAACCTCCCACAAAAATATAAAATAAAAAAAAATCTTACCGTTGAGCAATGGTTATATAATTTGCTTTGTCACATTTTAACACGGTAAAATATTATGTATTAAAAACAGTTTAGAAAAATATTGTTAAAATAGTAATTTCACACAATCACTCACTTCTAAATAGTATGTAACATTATAAAACAAAATTTTGAACCCACTTTAACTATAAATTTTATCAAACACTTTTCGAAATGTCAAAATTAACCTTCACCGTCACAAGAGACCGCGCAAACTGATTCCTAATATTTTATAGGCGACTCATTTGACCCCTACAATTTTTGAAGGACTTTATGCAACTGAGCAGGTGTAACGGCCCATAGACGATCAAGCATGTTTATTAATCATTGATAATGCGTATTTTATTAGTCCGTAAAAAAAGTTTGTAAGACTTGATAATTTTAATAGACAATGAAATTCTTATACCTAATATATCAAAATAAATCTGCCATCTGTCTGTTCGGAGCCTATGCGTTTCTATACCGTTCTTCTGATTACGATTTTTGTTTCTAGCAAAAAAATAATTCAGAATCTATAAAAATTTTAAGTTTTAAAGTAAGTAGTACTGCAATATGGAGGAGCCGACGGCTCCACTATAATTGTTGTCGCTGTCGAGCTGAACTCAGCTTCTCGTGACAGTTTTTTTTAAGGAAATAAAAAATACACCGATCCAATATTCTTTTCAACATTTATATTTTATTATTCTTTCTATTTCCTATCTCCCTGGTCATTAGTAAAATGGTACATGAGGGTTTATATCCTATATTTCACAATGGTCCCATAAAAGTAATACAATAGCAGATTTAGACACTTTTTTTATTAGACTGACTTGTACTGATATGTAATGCCGTTTTCGGTATCGAGAACTGCCCCAGGGCAGGACAGGCCAAATAGGTAACTATTGGTTAAATAAATCATTTTATAAAGAAAGAATAATTTTATAATTTTTGAAAATAATATTTTAAAGTTTTTATTATTAACGAAGTTAAGTTTTTTAAAAAAAACTTCATGTTTGACAATATTGATTTTAAATTATTTTATCTTTTTAATTTTGTGACTTTTCACTAAAGATTTTTAAGGTCCTGAAGAAGAAAAGATAATATTGCCGAAACGTTGACCAACAAACAATGTTTTAGTGAATAAAAATTGTTTTAATATACTAGCCTCGTATCCAGTATAATTTTATCATAAACAATAAACAAATTTCTTTAACCAATAGTTACCCATTACCCCGGGGTACTTCTCGATGCCGAAAACGCCATTAGATACGCATGTTTCTACTAGACGAGATACGGCTTGAGTCTATCGTTTATGGTGGAAGTTGAAAACACAACAGATCAAATAACTAGTCCTATATGTCTTTTTCAATTTCGGATTTTATTTTATCATTTTGATTGTTTCAAAATTTACTTTTTTTTTAAATTTCGGAGTCACTCTAATAATAGTAATCGATGCTGTGCTTGAATATAATTTTAAATTCGAGAGCTTCAACAACAATTCAAAATAAATACTTCACACAAAATAACTACATTCTGGCCCAAATAAAATAAAAAGTTTATATTTACAAACAAATCAACCACAATTTTATTTACATAAATATTCCCTTGATCAAATTTAATTGACTAATAGGTAAATATTTTGATTTATTACTACAGGAAATTGTTTTGTTACACACCTTAATATAAAATGGCTGCTTGTCACGCATTCAAAAGTCGGTCGTAAAATTATTGATTTCGATCCGCTGACAAGTCGGGCGAAAAAGTAAAATTCAATCATTTTAATAATTTCTTTTTGAAACGGCCACCAAAGAACTTACGGAGCAATGTAGCGATGGAGACATAAAGAGTAAAGACCAAACTTCTATTTTTCTTTTATTCATTATTGAAGTTAAGTTTGAATAGCCGTAAAACATTAAAACACGACTTCTGAAAATGTTGAAATTACTGGAAATGAGCTCAAAAGCCGCTATTTTACAGGGTAAAGGACAAAAAAACGCGGTGTATCGACGGCGGAATGCGATTTTGACTTATGTAGCAAGTGTTACCGCTCTCTTAAAATTGCCTTCATTACGCCCTTGATACACTTTTATGCTTGTGTTTGCATAATACTGTTTGTAGAAATACATTCATACATTTTTATTTATTTGTTTATCTATAGTCAATTGTTTTTAGTTAATCGTTAATCAAACAGATGGAATTTATTGAATTATGAACAGAGATATAGATTTTTTGAAGTGAAACTTTTTTAGTCGCGATGAAAAAAAAACAAAAATGACCCCGTCTCAGTGCCGGATTAAGACTTCTTGATGCCCTAAGCATTTCTTGCTTATGGGCCCCATCTCTAATATGTTTAGTTTATAAAAAAATTCAAATTGATGAAAAAAAGTTAAAAAGCATAAATTTTTTGGAGAAAAATTGAATTTTACAATCAATGCTCCCATTGAAAATTTGGCTGTCTATAAAATCGGGCATTTTTATACAATTAATAGAAAAAAAGTTTTAAAACTAGAAAAATTGTTTTTAGGTTTTCATTTTCAAAAATAAATTATTATTTATTTTTAACTTTTATACTTCTAAAGACAGTTTTATCAGTAAATAAAATTTTTGAGAACATGACAAGAAAAAAAAAATGTTGACACGGTTTAGTGAGGTAGGTACTTTTCATTTCTGAGTGGTGCTTCTTGGTGCCCCCTAATCCGTGATGCCCTAAGCAATTGCTTAATTTGCTTATAGGTTAATCCGGCACTGCCCCGTCTGCGTACTGTGTGTATACGTAGCATTTTCTCTAGTCACGGTAACAAATTCCACTCCTGAAATAATTAAAACGTCAAAAAATGCTGGAACAAAGAAGTTTCACTTCTGGCGCGCGAGTTTCACGCATTTTTTTTTTCATATAGAGTGACGTAATATCACAATTATTAATGATCCTATCACATTTATTTTTACATTTAAACATACGAATCTATAAAAGTTTTCTATCGATATTTTAATAAATACATTTTTAAAATTTTTTTAATCTGTGATTAAGGCACAGATTTGATATACTAAAGAACAAATATATTAACGATTTCATAACATGACAGAAATAATTGAAAGATATATTCAAACAAATACAGTGTAAACTCCATTTAACGTCACTCGATATAACGACAAACTTCTTAAAACGTCGAAATTACTTAACTCTAGTTGGTTTACCTTGTTGCTCATACAATGATACCCTCTACATAACGACGCACCCACTCTAAATAACGACAAAAATACGTCATCATTAAGCAATAAATAGTACTTGTTTGTTATTTTGTTGCTTTGTTGTCGGCATCATGCGTACCGAAGATTCTAAGAAATTCGTTCTTTTGTTTGTTAGGATTATCTTTCATATGTTTAGCTCAGCTGCTTATCGATAAGTTATCATATTCTTAGTTGCCCACAAACTTGCAAACTGTGAACATGGGGAGTAAAAGAAAATCTTTGTGTATTGAGCAAAAAGTTTTATTAATACGCGCAATATTTTTCTCTCCGTTTAACGACAACTCTCAATAACGCCACAAAGTGCACAGTCCCTTGAGTGTCGCTATATAGAGATTACACTGTACTTTAAAAGATTTAAAAAACTTTAGTATTGCGAAATAATTAATATATTTGACGCACTTATATTTACGATTGCGTAAGATACTATAAAAAATTGAATGTGACAATAAAACAATGTTTCGGTCGACCTTATCATTTCGCAAAAATTCAGGAAAAAATCAAACTACATATACTATCGACATAAACTTTGACATAATTTTATGTAAAGCCCGATGCACACGAGGCTGGTTTTGCCGCTAGAATTACCGCTGGAACTTGTGTTGGCTGCGAAAATGGAATGTGCGTGGTTACAAAACTATAGGTACGGCTAGCATTAAACAAAAAGAAAATAGAAAAGATTTGAATATTAAAACTTGAAATTTTTATCTGGACATTGCTCTAATGATCGAATAACCTATAGGCTGTGTGCACGAAACCTACTAGCGCCGCTAGTGGATAATAGAGAACTTATATGTACTAATAAAGATTATTATTATTATTATTTTTAACTATTGAACTCACTTTTTATGGAAATCGCGACATGTTTCTAAGGTGATAAGTCAAAAACTTTAGTTGGCCATGTTGAGTCAAAAAAAAAAAATGTAATAAGAAAAACTGATGTTAATTTGTTTACACTGACAGCGGAACGTCAAATTAGGACGCCAATGGTCTTTATTTTACTTAAATCGCCATCAGCGCAACAGCCCGGAACACAACAAGCATTTCCAGATCCCTTAGTTTTCCTATGTTTTCTTTGTAATTAAAAAACTTCATAAAATTATAACTATTTTCACTTTTAATAAACATTGCTCACTGACATACGCAAATTTGAGTTGGAAGTTTCCCCTAGTGCTCACCACAAACGCTCGCATCTAAAAATTTGTAGCTCCGCCTCCTTGCACATAGCCCATAATACGACTGACTATTCGAAACCTTTAGTCGTCAGGCTGTTATGATATTAGAACTCCTTTTAAAATCACATTCAATTTTTTTTAATTTTTCCTACATCTAATATTGATATTTACACCAATTCTGTAATCGATCATTAAGTCTGCTTCACTGCAAGTGAATCTGTGCTGCCGCCAGTAAAGAGATGGCTACCAATTCTAAACACAATATTACCGATATTTTGTTGTTTCCGCTGGCGACAAAACAGCTCAACTTTTCTCCAAACGAGCAGAAGATTTTAAATTCGATGACATTAGCGGGTACGTTCAACTTCCCAACTTCCAAAACGCTTTATATACTAGCCGTTACCCGCGGCTTCGTATGCTACTGAGACGAAACACGGATGCGTTTCCATTATTTGGCATAGTTACTCCTATAAGACCTATTAAGACACCCATTTAGGAACGGATTTTTTGTAAATCCCATCCAAAACAAATTTTGTCACCTACCATCTCTCAATATATCTTCCTTTCTCCCTCTCTTTTTTCTGGAAATATTATATTGACCTTCCCAACCAAACCAACCCACGTAACAACTCCAACATTGGCCTTCCCATCCGAAGTTAGTGGGTGTCTAAGTGGAGAAAGGAGTAACTATGCCAAATTTCAAGTCAATCGGACGTATGGTTTTGGAGAGCTCGTGAATCTTAGAACATTTCAACACTCACCACAAGAATTAACATAGAGAGGTGTAGCTTGGAATGTGTATTTTTTGCGTCCATATTGTGATTTATCACTTTCTATGTCGCCGTTGAACATACCGCACAAATTAATTTAAAAAGTGACCGAATTACAAAATTCAAGAGTTAAAACATACAAATTAGAGAAAGAGAGAGAAAAAAACATATTTCATAACTCTGTTTATCGCCGTAGAACTTCTATAATGGAGTAAGAAATTGATGTTCAAAATTATCAAAGTTTGATAGGCAGAATGACTCTAATAGTCTAGTTCACGTGTCCCTTTTTGATGAATTCCAGTCCTCCTTCACAGAAAATTATGATCTTGGTGTCATTCGATTCGGAATGACATCTAGAAACATTTTGAAAAATTGAAATGGGGGAACGAAAAAATTGCAAGAGTTATAAACATTTTACTAAAAGAAAAAAGAGTGTTTTGGTTTTTTGCGAATATCTCAAAAACTATTGCAGATATCTGAAGTCACAAAAAAAGATTCTGAAAGGGCTGTAAATTTCCCAGAACACTACCACCAATATTTCTAATTTTAATTTATAGGTGAAAATAGGGCTAACAATTTTTTTTCTATTTTTTATATAATTTTCAATGTTTTCGTCTTGTTGTGTAAAAAATTTTTAGTCACCTCTAAATTAAAATTAGAAATATTGGTGGTAGACTTCCGGGAGATGGGACTTTATTGTAGGAAATTTCCTGTTCTTTCAAAATCTTTTTTTGTGATTTCAGATATCTACAATAGTTTTTGAGATATTCGCAAAAAACCAAACCCGTCTTTTTTTCTTTTTCTAAAATGTTTATAGCTTTTGCAATTTTTTCGTCCCCCACTTGAATTTTTTCCAAAAGTTTCTAGAGGTCATTCAGAATCGAATATGAGACCATGATCAAAATTTTCGGTGAAGGAGGAGTGGAATCAAAAAGGGACATGTGAACTAGACTATGGGTAATTTCTATTCCAAATCTTTGATTAACGTCTGATTAGAACTCTTCAATAAATAAAATTATCGACCAATTTTTCAGACAATATATTAACAAAAAAATATATAATTAATACATTAACGTTTCGATCCGGATTTGGAAGTTTTTTTATAAAATTCGTTCAAAGTTAACTTTGAACGAATTTTATAAAAAAACTAATTAGAAACTAAATATTAGATATTTTTTATATTTTTTAGATCAGTTCTGAAGAAGGTCCAAATCCGAATCGAAACGTTATTGTATTAATTATATATTTTTTTGTTAATATATTGTTTGAAATATTGGTCGATAATTTTCTTTATTGAATAATTCCTATTCCATTATAAAACTTTCATGTTTATCGAATATCAAGTATTTTTAAACATAAACATAGTCGTTTCATCAACTGTCTACGACTTGGTTTAATGTATGAACGTGAGTAAGGGCTGTCCAAAGCGGTGAACGATCCGGTGGTACAACCGCGCGCGTTTTCTGCTATCTCTTTCCGCCACTGTCCGCCGGTGGTGCGCCGTTGTCTTCTCTGTCGGGAGTCAACATTTCGATAGACGTTCCTTCCGGTTCCGGATCGGATCGTTCCTCAACAACGGTGTCGAGCTCCAACGACGGGAATCCCCGACTCATTGCCCGTTCGGAACGCAACGAGACTGCCCGAGAACGTCCGCCTTAAACAGTTAAAAATAACGTATTGAATTTAACTAGCTGAATAATTCTTACTTTCAACGGTGGAGGTATTACGTTCCTCCAAACCAAGTCTAATATGGCTTACTTCTAAATTATAGGTTAATATAATAAATGTTTATAACCCTTTTCTACAATACGAATTCACTTCAGTAACCATGGACAAATAAGATTGCCCTTATATTGACCTTCCCATCTACGCAATCATCCACACCCACCGACGTAACAACTCACACCCATCATATATGTTATGGTATCTGAAAAATTTGTTTTGGACAGGATTTGTCTAAAATCGGTTCTTAGTGGGTGTCTAGGTCGAGAAAAGATTAACTATGCCAAATTTCAAGTCAATCGGGCGTATAATGTTGGATATCTGATGAGTCAGTGAGTGAGTATTTCGCATAGGTATATATAGATAATATTTCTCTGGGTATAATACGCGCCAGGAATCTAAAAGGCTCGAAAGTTAGATGCGAATGCGGGCTTGCGCTTATACAGTCCGTTGAAAAACTACAAACTCGCAACTCAACAAAACTAAAATAATAATAACAACTTGACAATAGCGTACTCGACTGTACTTTGAAGCAGGAAAGTGACAAGTGACAAAGGCAACGAGCGATCACGGCCAATCACCGACGAGCGCACGTTCCGTGCAGGTAGCTGGGAGGTGGTGGGAGTCTTAACGGCTCTAAAATGTGCTTTTGCGACGCTGTTTGTGACTAATTTTTAGATCCGTGGCGCCTATTATACACGTTATGCAATCGTAGAAATATGGTGGGAGTACAGAGATACATGGTGGAAGCAAAGTACCCGGCAGCATTTCAAGTCGCTATCAAATGTTGGTTAACCCAAATATCTATATAATGTTCTCTTATATACATTAAACTCAATAAAGATTTTCGTCAAGCAGAAAAGTTAGAAAATATTAGTTAGTAGAAAATTGTACATGTTTTCATACTTAATTATACAAAAAAAATAATGTTTAATTTCGAAGTTGAATTTTTAATATCGGATGAATTTTAAACGTGAAATTTTGTTTAAATTGTGCAAAAAATCGCCAAAAATAGATTTTAACAACAAAAGTAGTCATTTTAAGTACAAAAACATACTTGAGTGTATTGGACTAAACCTGATGAGAGACAAACCATGTTCAAGTTCGCAGTTTCGTCGCCTGGCTCTTTCTCGGGCCAGTTTAGCGCGCCTGCGCAAACAGCAAATGATCATCAGTGCCAACAGTGGGAATCCCAAAATACACGATACAATAGGCACAACAATTGACTCGGGTGACACTAAAAAAAAGACAATTAATATTATTAAAATCAATCAGTAAACTTTTTTGCATTTTTTTTAATTATATATTATAGATAAGTTTTAGTTTAAAATGAGTTTTTTAAGGGAGAGATTATAGTTGCTCGATAACGCAGGTCATTAGAGATCTCATAAAAATACATCAAAATGAAATTAAAAACAATACAACAAATTAATAAAGCTATATCATTATTATAATGAGTGATTTTGACGTAAGAGTACCTACGCCACTTACTTCGACTTACTCAAGCAACGCTTTTTTTCAAACAGGCAGAAACCCTATAGCTTTGTGATAAATAAAGATATTACAATGTTTAATGTGCTAAATAGAAGTCAAAGAAATTTCGTTCAATTATAATTCAACATTTTTAATATGAGTTTTTTAGTTTATTTATAAGAATAAAATTTTAAAAAACCACCGAAAACATGTATAGATGTTACGGTCAATATCCAGAGTCCGGGCAATGTCGACAATGCCCGAGCCACATCGGGCAATGTCCGAAATCGGACAAGGTTCAAAAAATAGATTTTTTATAAACATAAAACGCTGACATTTAATTGTATCTTTATCATGATAAGTTATCATTAACCCTTTGAAACCAAATTTTGGGAGGATGTTTGGTAAGCAAATATGAAGAGCCCTATTGTTTTTGGGGAAAATCGGCGCATATGCAGAAGTGATATATTCTAAAACGGTGTTTTTTTATATAATAATGGTATACTTTTCATAACGGCTTATTATTCTATTTATTTTTTCAAGAAAGTTTTGTTAAATATTTTTTTTTAAACTTTATAGTTTCGGAAATATTTTCAAAATAAAAAAAATCAGCAGCTCTTTTGTTTTATGGATCTGTCAGAAATAAACTAACTAGGCATGCTTTGATTAATATTTACATGACGTGGAACATATTATGTAGGTAACCATGGCCACGAATAGTTAATATCATATTGAATACTAGCCATTACCCGCGTCACCTCACGCGATATCAGAAATTTTATTTTTTTTATTATATCACTAAAAGAACTACTTTTATCACTGGAAAAAAAGTGCAGTATATTTGTACTTTCTAACGCATTTTCCGCCTCAATCGATCGGAACCTCCCCCCCCCCCTACGTATTTATGAATTTTGACCAGAATAACAAATCGAATAAATCTATCGGTGTTTGCTGACTCGGAAAATAAGTACCAAAAATCTTCACTGCCTCCTAGACAACAATATTCAATATTCAAGCGTGCGAGGACCTGTTTTTACGTGCGTACACCAATGGTTAAACACATTCGATTTTTTAAGTGAATCTACTATTTTTAAATTCCGATATTTGAACTTTGATGTTACGTACAACGTATGTGTAATCCAATTAACAATATGTAGCTCACCTGTGGGATAAATATAGACTGTAGGTCTTTTGTTTTGGGGCGCCGCTGTCACGTGTGCAGGCGTCGCTATGGTAGTAGCAGCCACTCGACCGACGTTCGGTTCGATTACTTTTACTGACGTCATTGTTTTGACACAGACTAGTTTTGTTGTCGTGCAATTAGAAAAGTGTTATCTGTTAAATAGAAATGATTAAACAGTTTGTGTAATTAACGACTAACCCTAAATTTAATCAGTGAATTTCGTCAAAAAATTACAAATTAGAATTAATATTTGAATGTACTCGTGGTTAAAACTTAGGCATCGCTTGTTGTTTTTGTAATATACAGTCGAACATGAATAAGCAAGAGTTCAAGGGACCGCGATCTCTTTTTCTTTTATGGAGGTTTTTCACTAACCCGAGTTTCTGGCTTATAGAGGTACAGGAGTGGCCTTTCTCACTTATAGAGGTCTATAAAAACTATACAAAAGCAATGTTAGTTAATTCAGCTATTTACGACTCATTCTTAAATTTCGTGGAATTATTAATACTTTCGAATATCGCTTATACAGGGACAGGCAAGTAGTAGTCTCAGTTATAGAGGTTTATGAGTGAAAAACGTCATTCTCTTATAGAGGTTTCTGTTTCTCTCTTATAGAGATTTCAGAAGGTTCCAAAGACGGTACCTGGCAATTATTCTCACTTAGAGAGTTTTCTCGCTTACCCAGTTCTCACTCACTCAGGTTTGGCTGTATTTAAAATGTTAAAGTACTAATAATAATTGGACAAAAAACGCGTTTTTTTATTACTCTATTGAAATTAGAACTTAAATAATGCCGCTAGACTTTTTGATGTTTTGTAAAAAATATTTTTCCTTTTAAGAGGCCGACTTAATTGACACCAAATATTACGGCTCCACTACTGCAGGCCATTATATTTTATTCTGGTCGTGCAAGATCAGTGAATAGGGAACAAGTATACAATATTTGCGTTGAACGCCCATAGACTTCAATGACAAGTCAAGTTTAGCCGAATTCTAAACCGGCAGCAAGGCCATATTTGCCGCCAGGCGCCGGCCCAGACTAGTTCCGTCTTAAGCGCGGGTCACACTAGGCTGGTTGCCAGCCGCGAGTTGTGGAAGCCGCTACTGTCAGCCATAAATCAGCTTGGTGTGAGCATAAAATTCGTTGCGGCGGAATATTTATCAGCGAAATTGGACATGTTCTATTTTGGTAGCTTGGCAGCGGCGACTAGCAGGTCACGTGACTCACTCGCACCCGCTACCACCAGCGAGCAGCGCAGTCTGATCGAAGCAGTGCATCATAGGCGAGTAAACCATCACGTACCACGTGGTTTATGTTCGATGATGTAGTGACCGGATTGGCGGCCACTACTCGCGGTAGACTAGCGAGTAGCAGCCGTAGAGTCATAGATTTAATATAAGTATATTTAATAGATTGGGGATACATTAGCGCCTCATGTACCTTTTAGAAGCCATTTTGTACGTAGAATACGCCGTAAAAAGCGCGCGAGATTCAAAAATATTAATTATTTTATAATATGATTTTATTGAGAAAAAACGACAAAACTCACAGTAAACTGATATTTCGCTCCAAAACCTATTTTTATACTGAAACGTTTCAAAAATTACAAAATTGAGCATAAATATAATGTAAAAGCTTAGAACATTTTACATTGTCAATTTGGCATCAAGGTTGACAAGCATTGATGCCAATCTGACAATGTAAAATGTTCTAAGCTTTTATATTATATTTACGCTGTTTTGTAATTTTTGAAACTTTTCAATATAAAAATAGGTTTTGGAGCGAAATATCACTGTTTACTGCGAGTTTTATTGTTTTTCCATTAACATCATATTATAGAATATTTAATCTTTTTGAATCCCGCGCGCTTTTTACGCCGTTTTCCACGTACAAAATTGCTTCCATATGGCTTCTAATTGGAACCATTCCGCACAATGCTCAAGGATATAGGCATCCGCTATCTATTAATATGCGTGGTGTGACCGGGCTGCCCGGCGCTGCTTGCTGGTGCTACTGTCCGTCGCTGATCAGCAGCGGCTGACAAGCAGCCTAGTGTGAAGGAAACCGTTTGGTGTTCTGGGCAGAAGAACAGTGCTTGTGGCGATAAATATAAATTTGAGAGAATAGTATTCTTTACTCTCTGATTGAGGAATTTCATAACTGTCCAGATACAAATTAGTATTTTTGAATACATAAAGGTAAAACATTCAATTCTTTGTAAGACATTTTGACATAATATGACATTATATGTTACACGGGTACAATGCGGATTCGATTTCAAATATGTGAAGTCTTATCAGTTTATAAATAGGTCGTACAATTCAAAAGGGAAATCTATTGTAGAAACATTTTCAAACATGTGTCTATTCTGACTTGAATATACCTTCATGTAACATCAGCAATGAATGTAGGCGGTATTCATCGTTCCGCACTTCAGACTACATCGCGCTCTGTTGACGTGTTTAGCTCGTCCTCGAACCGTCCGTTCACTGAATTTTCAATGGAGATATGTGGCTGTCGATGACACTATTGTAAATATGTTACCGACGACATCAGATTGTATCGACGTTGGTTAAACGACGCGAACTTCGCCATCTGCAACACAAAAAAGAGGAAGTGTCATTGTACTCGGTTTTTAGATGCATATGGTGTGTCAAAAATACTTGGCATTTCTAAATTAAACTCTCGTGAGGTCGGTTGTCGAGCGTCTATAAACTATATATTTTTTTTAAATATAGTTAAAGAAGGGAGAAAGAAGATGGTAATATTAGATTTAGCATATATCTAGTCCAAGCTCCCATGACAGAAAAAGTTACCCCTACGAACACCTCAAAATTATAAAGTGAAAATGACTGAAAACATGTAAGAAACATGTTACGCCCGCTAGACTAGTACAAATTTGTTAATTGTTATTTTTTATGAATTTTTGAATTTAAAAGAAAAACATGATTTTTTTTTCCAAAACACCTGCTTGAAATTTATACAATTTGTAGTAAATAATGTACCATTTTTGAAAAAAAAATTTTGTTAATAAATTTATCAGACTTCATTTGTTATAAATTATTTTTTTTATGAAAATACACTTCATAACACCTCCTTGAATTTTTTTTTAAATAAAATTTAAGATCTCTTCTATCTAATACAACTTGTCTGGCTGACAATTTTTGTTAATAAATTGCTCAGACTTCATTTGTTATAAATTTTTTTTTTATAAAGTCTGTCATAGTAAAAAAATTTTTTTCGCTGACAGACCAATTTTTATGCAGAAAATAGATGTCAAACATTCTTTCAGAAAAAAAAGCTGTTTTGTGTATGAAAAAACAATGTCACGGCGCTTAAAAATTGAATCTGACATGGTAAAAACAATATTTTGATGAAAAATGTATTAAAGTATATAAAAGGGATCTACCGTATTAATTTATAATAAACAAAAATTTTTTTTCTAGTTAGCAACGATTATACCATATTTTTTCATTAAAAAATGTGGTCGCATTTAATGAAAAAATATGGTATAATCGTTGCTAACTATTAGAAAAAAAAAAAAAATTGGTTGTCTGTAAAGTCGGTTTACGGACGATAGTTTTACGTGATAACGTATTCCGTAATACATAACCTAAATTTATATAATAATTATAATAATTCGAATCTATGATATTGCATCTTTCGCTTCAAATTTAGGTTAATTTTATTTATTTAAATTACTCACCATATAATATAATTGTTTTTTTTAACTTTCTTTCTTTCGTATTTATTTTAAGTCTCAAAGATTAGCTGTCATAATATTTATAAAACAATTGTTTCACTGGTTATATAAAATTCCAAAACCTACTTACAATATTTAAGTATTTTCATACGTCAAAAAATTGATTTTTATAATGATAAAATTTGTAAGAAAACGATTTTTTCGAGAGATGAGACCTAGCTAAAACGATTTTTTGCCCCCCAAAATCCCTTTTCAGTAAATTTCATCCAAATCGTTAGGGCCGTTTTCGAGAAAAGCACGCACAGGGTCAGACGGAACGTTACGAACGTTAGGAACGTTACGTTAGGAACGTTACACTTTTTCGTGCATGCAGCCGGTGTTTTATCAATTTATAAGATTGGTGATTCATCAATTTATAAGACGTTATCACGTCAAAAATTTTTTTTCTATACTTTATAGTGCGGAAATATTTTGAAAATAAAAAAAACAGCCACTCTTTTGTTATATGGATCTGTCTGAAATAAACTAGTCCGGCATGCTTTGATTAATTTTTACATGACGTGGAACATATTATGTAAGTAACCATGGCAACGAATAGCAAATATCATATTGAATACTAGCAATGGCAAGTATTCAATATGATATTTGCTATTCGTAATGACCCGCGTCAATTCACACGATATTTTATTTTCTTTGTTATAATCAAATGTCAACATTTTTGAAGTTGGAATAGTCCCGTCGCCCAATTGGCTGGAATTTTTTAAATACTATGTTATGTTTTGAAATAAAAATGCACTGCTAAAATTTAAAAAATCGTAGCTGACCTATGCCTTACTCTGGGAGCACCGCCTAAGTTAAATATGAATTCTTCCGTTCACTTTTTTATAGTTTCAAACGCTTACGCAATATTTGACTGTTTATTTTTGAAGTGAAAACTTCTTTAGCGGCGTTATTCACTTTTTTTGTAATGGGTAAAAAGTGTTGAACTCGCGTCAGATCGAAAATTCGTAAGACCTGATCGAAAATGCGTAAGAAAAAATTCGTAAGACGAAAACTTTTGTACACTTTTTTTGTAATGGGTAAAAAATGTTAAACTCGCGTCAGGACACGTGACCTGATCGAAAATTCGTAAGACGTTAATATTTCAAGTTTTCACTTCTGCCGGCACTCTCGGAGTGCTTGCTTTTTTTTTAATGAACCACCGTGTATAACGTGGTCAATTGTCTGTGTCAATATGTATATTTTATCTCTATATACTGTCAGTATCCGAAATTTATACTATTTTAGAAAAGCGATTGACAAAAAAAAACGACGGAAACTTTTCATATCTCATTTCAAATAATGCGTTGCACGTATTGATAAAAAGTTATATTTGTATTACGTTTTCTATAGAGTGTCAGTTTTCAATTTTTTCACGGAGTTTTGTACAATTTAGCGGGAAAACGGGAAAACTTTTTATATCACTATAAATATTGAAAAAAAAATGATTTTCATTACTTACAATGATATTTCCTTAGAGTACGGGAAAATCAGCGGAAACTAAAATGTTTCAGCTATTGAAAAAATATTCCATTATATTTTGAATGTAATACAATTTATGCAGTAGAAAAAAATGAGTACGTGTAATCTTTACGCGCAATTTGCGCCCGTAGCTATGTTTCATATTTTGTTCAAGATGGTTTCCACAGATTCGTGTTGATGCCATCTGTCAGTCGATGCCTTTAAATACTGGAAACCGATCACAAACTTGGTTTGCGCTCATAGCTATGTTCCACCTTTTTATCAAACTTTCTTTGTGTTATTTTAATGTTACTGATGCTATAACATTCCATTGGAATTTTAAATAAAGATATATTTCTATTCTATTCCTTTCGTTCAAGATGGTTTCTACAGATGCCGCCATCTGTCAGTCGACAGTAGAAACTGCGCAAACACGTTACTTCCGTCCGAAAAAGGTATTTTTAAAGCTGAATGCTTTAACAGAAACCCGGAATTACTTGGTTATAATCCCGGACTAAGGAGGGTCTAGTCTAACGCAGGTGAGGGTTTAGGTGCCTAGATTTTATTGGTTAAATTTCAGTCTGCGCCATAGGAGTTACCAATCAAAAGTAAGCAACTGTAGATCTTCGTCCACTTGCATTCCTTTGTCAACGAGGTTATAATAAACATAAAGGAAGCAAGAGTTACGTTTTACCCCCACCAGTGACGCCACTGTCGAGTGCAGATACGGTTTATTATGAAATTGACTGTTATTTGACGTGCGGAATGGCAAGGTTAGTCTACAGTAGGGTACATTTATTATTCACATCAGCTTTAGCGCCGTCACATGAAGGGACAGGGGCTGAGGACAGAGTTGCTTGTTGGCGTCACTTGTAGCGTTAACAATACACAGCGGGTCCGAACTTTGCGCCTGCATGGCACATATTGATAGTCCTGAGGGAGTTGACGAACGAAAAACGTGAGTATTATGCTTATAATATACGAAAAAAGACGCGCGTTGTAAGAAAAACGTCTATGTTAAGAGCTTTACTACGACTATATCTTTCTATATGTATGGTTACGATGGAGAGCGTAACGAAAATTGAAACACGGCCATTTTATTTTAATGGCGGTTTACTTCGTCAAGAGCGGGACAATCGAATTCCCCTTTTCCTTAACGCAGTATGTAGCGAGTATACTTGTTTCTCTTTTCGTTACGCATTAATAATACAACTTATAAATTGCACATCTAGATCAAAATTTCGATAATTACAAGATTTTCTGTGTTGATTCTTTAAAGGACCAAGCACAAATCTTATGGGAATTGGTTCTCGGTTAAATTGATCGAACATGGTTTTACTTTATAGTTTAAAGGTCGCTAAGAAAAAGTGTCCATTTTTAGCTACAGATATGTTTAACGAGATTTTAGATATAGGGATATTCATTGAATTCACAATCTTAAAAAAACTAATCTCTAGAAATATGTTTTCGAGTGCGCTGAATCCGAATATGACATTATTATTTTATACAGAGGGACACGTTCCAACATTACCTAGTTTTCGACTATTTTTCTATTCCTAAAAAAAAGCACAAAAGTTGAACATGGAACATGTTTGTGAATTCAGTGGATATCCCTATATCTAAAATCTCGCTAAACATATCTGTAGCTAAAAATCTATTGGTTTTTAGGCTATGCACCAATGGACACTTTTTCTTAGTGACCTTTAAACTATAAAATAAATCAATTTAATCGAGAACCAAATCCCATAAGGTTTGTACGAGGTTCTTTGCAATTTCTACCAGATTTATAGATCTAGCATTAGCTTAAGTTATCAGAAAACCTTGAAATATCAAGCTCTTCTAATTGCATCCTCGAACGGGGATGCAATTAGAAGAGCTTGATATTACAACATCCAAAGTTAGAATACAGATTCTCGTCTGAATCTTGAGACCATTGCTCTAAGTTCGTGTGATTGGAAGATATTTATCTAAAATAATCTGTAACTCTAACTTGCTGCCAAAACATTAGAGCATAGTTTGTACGTGATGAGTACAGATAAAAGGATGAACAGAGACACAGCTACGCAATTAGAGAAAGACGAAAATATTTCAGAATATTCTCGCTAGCTGGGGTACTTAGGCGACTTACTGGAGGTGATCTTTGAATTCAATGGCTTTGTCTTTAGCTGTCTTCGTTACAGCTGGCATGCCCTTATATCTAAGTTATACAGGGTGTAAACCCACTTAAATTATACAGGGGCGAAACTTTGAAGCTGTTTCCTCATGGAGAGTAATCCACAAAATACCCGTTAATACCGGCAATCACATAGTTGAATACTAAAAACTTAGACCCAGATGAGTATCTATAATCTACAATCTAATCTGACACAAAAAAAAATCGGGTCGCAGTACTAAACCCTACCGACATTTTAGTGTTTCGTCTACAATTGTTATCAAAAGCAATGTGGAAGCGAGCGAAGTGTCCTCGACGACTCACAGATAAGTGTGTAGGCTTGGGTAACTCAGATCTGAACCGGTTCAAAGAGCCGGCTCCGACAGAAGATCCGTGAGAGCCGGCTCACTTTTTTATGAGCCGACGGCTCAAGGGATCCGCATAACTCAGTGAAACACTTAATACACAGAAGCACTGTCAGCTCAAATGACTCATGCATCATAATATGTCTGGCTATGGTACACATTATACGCACAGGCGGTACAATGTTTTACTTAAGTCACAACTATTTAAGGTATTGTATTGCATATTGTAATATGCTTTCTGTAACATAGCTAGTAGCAACCTGTAAAACTCCGCCTTATAATATGTGAGTCAGTCACTGGCATAATATTAGGTGATATGATTGACTTGACTCAACTAACTCAGTTGACTCGAATAACATATTCAGAACTCGGCTCTTTTTGAACCGGTACAGGGAGCCGGCTCACATACGGAATCCAGATGCAAAGATGCAGATCACTAAAAATACTCGTTTATCTTATCTCTATAAGTGTGTCGATAACTGGTGTCTAAGCGTGTGTTTTCTGCTCGGTCGCAGTTCTACGACCGAGTAGAAAACACACGCACGGCTAGTCAACGACACACTTACTCGTGAGCCACCAGAGAGGACGCTTCGCTCGCTGTCAAACTCTTTGATAATGTCTACCGCAGTTGTAAACGAAATACCAAATACAAGCCCAGAAACCAAGAAGATTTGGAACAACGCTGCCCGTAAAAGTCTACACACTTGAATAATCTTCAGTCTATTTACGATACTGCATATTGAACTTTTTTTTTGCGATATGCGAGTCTATAATAAATGCCCAGCTCCCAAAGGTGTTACGCAGCTCAAATCTTAATTGTTTTCAACTGACTCTTGTTGATTTTCTCCATGACTAGTACATAATATTGATAATACTATGCATTTATCTATTAACGTCCGAAACCCTTGAAAGCCAAAATCTCACATGAACGAAAATAATTCGTCAGTATTTTTTGGTTGGTAGTTTTTCACTAAACACTCTGTATATGTTAAAGTAAAGGGTCTACATGTGTAGAAATGCAATCAGAAATAAGTACCTTCATAGCAAATAAATAAAATAGTTTTTCTTGGACTGTGTTTTTCCAGAATGAGTTTCAAAGAAATATAAAATAAATCATCGAATATTTTTACAAGTAATAAATTGAAAAAAAAAAAAAAATTATTGAACACTGCATTCAATTAGCTAATTCTGTATCAAAGATTATCCAATCGACATAGTGCAACATAATGCGTTTAACTCCCCTTTCTCGACTTTATGTCATAACAGACGCCATTCGCACCATTACTATTTTCCATCTAGCACATTATTTTCTATATTTTGTCAACTTCAACTAATTAATAGCAATGGGCGAATGAAGGAATTTTAGGACATTGGTATGAAGTAGGCAAATTTTGTGCATAGGAGTTTGACAGGTAAATCAGCCAAGATCTTGAGTAAGGAACCATCTCGATATTTATCTGGAATTATTGAGGGAAACCTTAACAAGATGGCCGGCACAGTTATTACCGTTTCTCGGCGAAAGGCTGCAGGAAAAAGTCCCAGCCACATCTGCCCCCGCCGGGATTCGAACCCGGTACCTCCTGAATGCGAGTCTAGTGCTCTTACCGCTACGCCACCCCACTCGGAATATAATAGATAGAACAACTCGTGAGACTACTTTTTAATTACAGTATTATCTATCTACTCTATGGCTTTTAAAAATGAATATAGATTTTTTAAATTGAAAAAACCACAGTGTAAAAATTTAATTGGAAAAATCTCTGTACCTTTAATTACTACACTAATTTTAAGAACAAGTCAAATTCTCTAAGGATCGATTAAATCTATAATTAGAAACAGGTTTGCGTCTAGTATTTTCCTAGTTCACGTGTCTTAAGTTGTTCAAAACCACAGATGGAATGAAGGGTATATAATGGAATACCATCACACACTTCGACACAACCTCTTCTCAAAGGCATGCAGATGTTTACGGCTTCATATATGTATATGTATAATGCATAGGTATATATATATTACATATACTGGGTGCTTTTTTTAATAACGGGTTGATTAAGAAATAATAAAATATTTTTAACAAAAAAATTGAACCGACTTCACACTAAAAAGTAAAAAATAATTGCGTATTGAAATGTTTTGGAGTCGGTGTCAGCCGAAATGAAATCTATTCCGAGAACTACACCGACTCCAAAACATTTCAATACGCAATTATTTTTTACTTTTCAGTGTGAAGTCGGTTCAATTTTTTTGTTAAAAATATTTTATTTTTCTCTTTTTAGTGTTAATCTAACACTAAAAATCGGTAAACATACATAAAAAACATTATGCGTGTCTTTGAAATTTGAGAGTTTCCCTCGATTTCTCCGGATTCCACCATCAGATCCTGACTTGGTTCCGATAGGACCACCTCTGAGGTGCACTCTTTCGAATACAAAAAATTTGAAAATCGGTCCATAATTGACGGAGAAATCGGTGAACATACATAAAAAAAAATATATATACAGACGAACATAGAACCTCCTCCTTTTTGTTGAAGTCGGTTAAAAAGACGGGTTGCACTCCGGGAGTGCCGGCAGAAGTGAAAACTTGAATATTAACGTCTTACAAATTTTCGATCAGGTCACGTGTCCTGACGCGAGTTTAACATTTTTTACCCATTACAAAAAAAGTGTACAAAAGTTTTTGTCTTACGAATTTTCGATCAGGTCACGTGTCCTGACGCGAGTTTAACATTTTTTACCCATTACAAAAAAAGTGTACAAAAGTTTTTGTCTTACGAATTTTCGATCAGGTCTTACGCATTTTCGATCAGGTCTTACGAATTTTCGATCTGACGCGAGTTTAACATTTTTTACCCATTACAAAAAAAGTGTACAAAAGTTTTCGTCTTACGAATTTTTTCTTACGCATTTTCGATCAGGTCTTACGAATTTTCGATCTGACGCGAGTTTAACATTTTTTACCCATTACAAAAAAAAGTGTACAACGCCGCTAAAGAAGTTTTCACTTCAAAAAGTTCAAACGAAGCCTGTTGGGTTTCGAGGGGAAAATCGTTTGGACACAATACCCACCATCTCACCCGTTTGCATATGTGACTACCTATTGTTTCTTAAATGGGAATCCTCATTTTTTATCATCGATTTTGACGTGATAACGTCTTATAAATTGATGAATCACCAATCTTATAAATTGATAAAACACCGGCTGCATGCACGAAAAAGTGTAACGGTCGTAACGTTCCTAACGTTCGTAACGCGTAACGCGTAACGTTCCGCCTGACCCTGTGCGTGCTTTTTGCTAATTTCTCGCTCAATTTAAATCAGATCGGTTTCAAACCAGTCTTAAACTAAAGAGGAGAACATTTTACATAGATTTCGTATAAATAGCTGTATAAAATATAAATGCAATGTTGTCTAATGCATGGCGCGACGCGGTCGGTCGTCTTTGTTTGCCGTACATGGAAATTAGAATATAACGTATGTCTTGTCTTAACATGAAAACGGCTGCATTTCTAATGTTTAATTCAATTTTTTGACATTAGTATTTTGTGATGTGCAACGCCTTCTAAGTTAAGTATTGGAATAACTAATTATTATTAGAACATAATACTTTGACAGTTGCAAACGTCACTTTTGACATTTCTTATCATTCCGACACCAAGGATAAGCGGATTGAAACTAAATTTTGGGAGGTTTAGGTTATGTATTACGGAATACGTTATCACGTAAAACTATCGTCCGTAAACCGACTTTACAGACAACCAATTTTTTTTATGTCAAGAACAGTTCAGACAAAAAATGTTCATTTTCACATAAAAGAAATTCTATGATAAAGAAATGGGGGTTCCAATACTTACTATCTAACGGAACGAGGTAAGCTATGTGATCTACTAACAAAAAATTGAAAAAAATCGCATTTTTCAATTTTTTGTTAGAAGATTACAAAATAGTTGGCAAAACCAAAAGTGCACATCCCGCAAGTTTTCCACTGTATGATAAAAAAATAACAATTAAAAAATATTTTTAATAAATTTAAAAAGATTTAAAAGTTTAAAGAAATAAATAATTAAAAATTGAAAAAATATTTTTTTTTAAGTTTGCAAAAATAAAAAAAATTAAGTACTATACATAATATAATATATAATTAATATCAAGTGGAATAAAATAAAACAAAATAAAAAGAAAAAAAAAAGAAAAAAATCAATGATATCGTAAGGAATCGAACCCAGGACCTTGCCCTTGGCGATCCAACGGCATAACCATTACGCCACGGCTGCCTAATACGTATAGTGGTGTTATCACGGTATACAAGTGTAGCACTTGTTTTATGGATTACACTATGTTTAGCCAGCAATTATTATATTATTGTTTTTAAACTATTAGCTGTCAAAAATAATAAAAAATAAAACTGTTTATAAAAATTAAACTACTGAACACATTTTAGTGAATTTAAATAGGGTTCTGGTCTGATAGTAAACAAAGTGAATAAAATATAACCCAAGGCAATCCGACCAAAATTGCGATCTGTAGAGTCGTGACGTACGTACATACGTACGTACATACGTACAGACCAACCGACAACTGCTGTTTGTGATTTTCAATTACAATTTTAATAGTATTTATGAACTCAAATTGATTTAAAAATGGTTCTATTTTATAGATTAGAATCTCCTCTTTTCAAAAAGCTTCAATTTGAATGGATTTCGTGTGAAATTAACTTAGATATAACTTCTTATATGAACGAAAGTCAGCTCTGACGCACAAAGCGATAATAAAGCACATACCGCTAGTTTAGCGGTATGTGCAATTGAAAAAATGCGCATTTTTTCAATTTTTTGTTAACATTAAAAAGTTATAATAAGCAAAATAAACAATTTTTAAAAACTTTTATAACGTGATCTTGTTAAATATATATCTAAAAAGGGCCCCATGAAGCAAAAATTTATAGGTCAATTATATTTAAACATTTTTTGTTGTTTTTAATCGAGACGGTTTAAAAAAAATGATTTAATTAACAATAGCTCCATTGCTTTCAAAATAAATTTAAACATTTTTTTCAACGGAACTTTATTCTTTCAATTGAATTCTTTTATAATTTATTCAGATTTTTTCATTGTTATTTAATACTATAAAAAATATTTTATGTGTTGTACTCTCAACAGGGCGTTGCGCTCGAGCTGTAACGGCCGCGCAGAACCCTATTTTCAACGTTAAATTAAAACTCTAAATAATAGAGATAGATAATAAGAAAAAATTCGCAGGTTAGACTTTTTCAAGTACAAATTGAAAATTATTTAAATAATTTTCAATTTGTACTTGAAAAAGTCTAAATTTATAGACGAAACGTCGTACAATTATAAATATAGGTAACTATTGTCCACAAACCTGCGATTTTTTTCTTATTAACTATTATCGATGGACACGATATCTAATATAAATAGAGATAGAGTTCCAAAGGTGGGACTTTATTATTAGAAATTTTCTCCTCCTTAAGAATATTATTTTCAATTTCAGCTATCGCTTATAGTTTTTGAGTAATTGCCAAAAATCTGCAGGGCTTTTTTCGTCTTTTCGTTTTTTGTTAACAACAAATGCAATTTTTGTCGGCGAAAAAAATAATTTTTCAGAATATTTTTCCGAATCGAATAAGCTATTGCTCATATTTTTGGAGACTTGGGTCTATTGCAATCCCTTATTTATAAAACATAGAATAATGTCGTTACCGTCGCTATATATTTACGCAAAAATCAACATTAACCGTTTTGAAAGCCATTCTGACTTCCATAGTAAAACACAAGATCCAAAAATGAAATATGCTTACCTCAAAGAAAGCTAAATCTGTCCCAGGCTGCCCCAGATTACATGGCCAAAAAGCTTTATAACATGCTGCCAAGTGCCAAGAGACATACCTACAAGTTTTACCTTTGAAAAATTTTAAGAGTAGGTAGATTAAATACAATTTTTAAGCAAAACTGTTTTTACAGTATTTACGATTTTTTTAATTTTACTTTATAATTGATTACGTGACGTTTTGTACCCACGAATTTTCTGATCCTCAAATAAATAATCTATCTATCTATTTTTCTCATATATCTCAGTTCTTGACTAGGCTACTAAGAAAATAATTTTGTTACATCGTAAAGTAACAGAGAAAACTCGGTACCTATTAATTGTCAATTATTTGTAATAACCACACGATAATTATTATTATATATTTTCTAAGAACGTTTTTGTTTACATATTTTATTCAGTAGTGCAGTAAGTATACCTACACCATGTATAAATAACATCCGGCCTATATTGTTACACGATCGGGTGGTCTTGGCGAGGTGTAGCTCTGTAGCTGTAAATGAAATTGCAGGGTACGGTGGAATTTGTCTCGCAGACTCTCTTTTAAAACTACCTACTAGATGTTTACCATGATTACGTATGCATGTTCGCACATACACACAATCACACAGGCTCGTATTTGTCGCTGATTACAATCTTTTATACAAATTCGCATTTTAACTTCTCATTTTAAAATTAGGGTAAGTTTGCTGCCTCATATTAAATGGAATTCACGCGTTGATAACACAAAATTTGTATGGTGGTTCACAGAGCATATTTTAAGCAATTTTCATTGTGCGACATTACCGCTCAAGCCTCGCATAGAGCTACTATTATAATAATAATAATGCGTTTAATGTCATAACAGACACCATTCGCACCATTACTACTTTCCATCTGTTACACTTTCCGTTATTATCTTATACGTTTTTTTAATTTTCAACTCAATCAAAAGCAATGGGCGAATGAAGGAATTTTAGGATATTAGGATAAGGTAGGCACATTTTGAGCATAGGAGTTTGACAGGTAATCGGCCATGGTCTTGTCTGGAATTATTGAGGGAAACCATGGAAAACCTCAACAAGATGGCCGGTACAGGAATTACCGTTTTTCGGCGAGAGCCAGCAGGAAAAAGTCCCAGTTACATCTGCCCCCGCCGGGGTTCGAATTCAGTACCTCCCGAATGCAAGTCTAGTGCTCTCACCACTATGCCACCCCGCACAAGAGTGCAGACTGCAGAGGTGTGGACTGTCATCATCATGCATGCTCAGGAGTCACGAAGCATTGCACAGCGCAATACACACTCAGCTCTGAGTTCATTTTAATTTGATCCTGATCTTATATTATTCGCATTTCGGATAAAAGCTTAACAATAACAATGTTTATTGTTACAATATTATATCTTTGTCAACGACGTCAATGTGAATGGTTTGAGTCACTGTAAATAGTGTGTCATTCAACATTAAACGACTCAGCAAAGATAACTCCGTACGTGCAAAGTTCACTAGTGTCTCTGTTCCCTGTGCTGTGTGCGCTCGGCAAATGTGCGAATGCAACAGTACAGAATAGCTCAGCACAGAGCAATGGCGCTCGGAGTGAGTCATTCACAAAAAAAGAGCGATCGCTCCGCTCCGAGAAAGGAGTCGTTCATTATGAACGACTCGCTCAGAAGCAATAACATGCCAGATTGAGAAGTCTGAAATATTAGGGATGTGACATCGAATGAAAAAAATCGATTACTTAATAATCGACGTTTTTAGTTTGAATATAAATCGATTTTTAAAAAATCGATTTTAAAAGAAATAATCGATTTTTGCAGAAAAATCGATTTTTTCTATATAATGACAAAATTAAGAGAATAATATTAACAATTTATTAGAATTTATTAGAATGGAAATCATTTAAAACGATAAGTATTATAATAATAACCAAAATGACAACCTTATGGTTATTGATACAGATTAGAATTGTTGATACAATTTCTAGTACAATTTGACATTTTATTACAAATTGTAATTTACTTTAAAAATAAAACCAAACGATAAGAATCAAAAGTAAAACGACAAGTTTTTGGTATGAAAACTAAAATACAAAATAAATCATGCTTTAAACTTTGAATTTAAAGAATCAAAAAACTAAAAAGAATCGTCTGTCGCACAGATGGCACCATTTACAAAAATCGATTAAAATGTGTAATTTTTATAATCGATTCATTAAAAATTGATTATTGTCACAAATAAAATCGATTACAAGAAATCTATTATAAGAAAAAAATAATCGATTAAAATAAAAATCGATTATTTTTTCACATCCCTGTGAAATATTTCTAATACCAAATACAAAAGCAATTGACTGGTTGCTCGCGCGACACTACAACACTATAGTGGACAACACACTTTGCATTGTTTTTCATTTCACAGAGTATAGCATATACTATATGTATGAAAACCTTGAGGAGAATAGTATTCGTAAGTTAGGCACGTAACCTCTTATGTAGGTAGGCGAAGTTTACTTAGCTTATACGTGTGTGCATATACAATTTTACACACGACGGCATTATGACATATTCTTTGGTGTTACGTAATATTAAGTGGAACAATAATATGAAAGTCGGAACATTACCTAGCTATACTGTACCAGCCGTTACCCGCGGCTTTGCACGTGATTGAGACGAAACACGGATGCATTCCCATTATTTGGCATAGTTACTCCATTCTCGACTAATAAATTTCATAATTGATGACATTCACGTGATCAACGTCCTGACAAACCTTGAAAATGATACTCATGTTGATTTTTAGACTATTTACCTCTTTTTACCCTCTGAAGGGCTTGTTTTTGAAAAAGCACGAAACGCGTGTATATTTATTTGTTGACAGGAGTAATTCTGCGCATTTTCGAATTGATACATCTCTCTTATATGATTTCTCCATGCAAAATTTGAACGCCCGTTACACCTTTTTATAGACTTGAGAAAGGAAAGCCGACTCGAACACTGTACGTAGTTTGCGGACTGCTGGCTAAGTATGCAAATATAATCTCAGCTTACAGGTAAAAGTCCCTCAGAAGCACAACAGGGGGAACCACTTAGAAATTAAATTCTCCTTACACAATGTGCAGACTAGTGATGTGTCCACATGACTCTTTATTGGGAGCTGGCTCCGTGCGCTAAAAAGAGTCGCTCAAAGGGAGTCGTTCAAAGGAGCGACACTAGACAGTAGCACTACACAAGAGTGTAGACTGCAGAGGTGTGAACTGTCATCATACATGCTCAGGAGTCACAATACACACACTCAGCTCTGAGCTCATTTTAATATGATTCTGATAAACTATATAAAGTATAATAAAAGCTTAATAATAATGTTTATTTTTACAATATTATATCTTTGTCAACGACGTCAATGTAAATGGTTTAAGTCACTGTAAGTTTAGTACTAGTGCACTTACAGTGTGTCATTCAACAATAAATGACTTAGCAAAGATAACTCCGTACGTGCAAAATTCACTAGTGTCTCTGTGGCCTGTGCTGTGTGCGCTCTGTAAATGTGCGAATGCAACAAGTACAGACTAGCTCAGCACAGAGCTTCGGCGCTCGGAGTGAGTCATTCACAAAAAAAGAGCGACTCGCTCCACTCCGAGAAGAGAGTCGTTCATTATGAGCGACTCGCTCAGGAGCGACACATCATTAGTGCAGACCAATGACGTAATCAAAATAATCAAGCATCGCCCCTCCCGCCGTTGTTTTATTACGATGGAATTTTATTCATTTCATTGAATGTTTACACACGCTGTAATTATTTCAATAAACTGTTATTTTTCAGGGCATCGGTCAGTGTAAGTGAAACACCCTGTATATGAGGACGTTGAAAAGTAAAGGGTTAAAGCATACGAACAAGTTCGTATTACTTGAACGAAGTTTAGGGAAAACTTTATGACAAGATGACGGACGAATCTAATAAAGTTATATGGTAATTCATAATGTATTAAGTGAATTTGATTTCAATAGAAGTTATTATCAGATTACATACAAATGCTGAACCATCATAATGCAAAATTATTTTAACAATTAACTCAAGACTAGTGTTGTCAACGCTGTCAATTTACGCATTATAAGAATACATAAAAGCTATTCTTAATTTTTGCGTCTATTTGTAAATTGTATAGCTTTGTAATCGTATAGCTTTTACCCTATCAAAAACGTAAATGTGAAAAAAATGGGCCAAGATCGTTACAAAAAACAAATAGGGTTTCCAGCTTTGACTAAAAAAAGAAGTGAGATCTGAGAAAGTGCCAAGTTTTCGCACTTAACAAATCTACACACATGGGTCATTTTTTTAATATTTTTTATTTTCGATTTCTCACCTAAAAAACATATTTTTCCAAATTTTCAGCCTCCCAACACCTCTCATTATTTTTTAATTCGATAATTTTTTATACTCGAGGTCTGTGGTAGGACGTCTCCCTAACGGCTCCGTTAGTATAATCTTAATATATAAAAAGCACGTGTCACATCTTTGTCCGCGATGGACTCCTAAACTACTGAACCGATTTTAAATTTGATTTGCACACCGTGTGCAATTCGACCCAGCTTGAAAGATAGGATAGCTTACATTTCAATTTATAGTCGCAATATTATTTTATTGCAAATTATTTGTCTATTCCTTGACAGTCAGTAGATGAATAAGGGGGTTTCTGGGCCACTTGAAAAATAGTCTTTGTCCGCGATGGACTCCTAAACTACTGAACCGATTTTAAATTTGATTTGCACACCGTGTGCAATTCGACCCAGCTTGAAAGATAGGATAGCTTACATTTCAATTTATAGTCTCAATATTATTTTATTGCAAATTATTTGTCTATTCCTTGACAGTCAGTAGATGAATAAGGGGGTTTCTGGGCCACTTGAAAAATAGCTTGAAAACAGCTATTTTTACCCCCTCCACTTTTATAGATTTGTGTACAATTTCTCGAATTTTAAAGTACATCAGTTTTTTTGGACTTAAATGAAGCAGGAAGCATGGTGTTCACCGGTGGTGGTTTAGCCCCACTCCAGCTGAGTGTAATTTGACACCTGAGGAGTGAGCTCAAACCGGCGTATTATACTACTACAGTCATAATACAACCATATAAGATGGCGAACCTGTTGACTGGATTGACTGAATATTCAATAGATGGCGCAACGAACTTAACAACCATATAAGATGGCAATACCTGTTGACTGGCTTGAGTGAATATTCAATAGATGGCGCAACGAACTTAACAACCATATATCTAGATCGAGAATGTAAAAAAACTTAATACCGTTTAAAACGAATGCTTTTTTTTCGAGCACGACGGCGCAGCCGGAGTGCTCGAAATAGAGCAAGTGTTTTAAAGACCAGTTATCCACGAATACTTTACGCTATTTTTTTTCGAGCACGACGGCGCAGCCGGAGTGCTCGACATACACACATATACGCCCATGTATATTTTAAAATAGCTAGCAATTAATAAAATAGATAGATAGATAGATAGATGTTCCAATTAAATTGTTTTATTATTTCACTTTATACGTAGCGAAGCACGTACAGGGCCGCTAGTATAAAACATAAAAACTTGGCACCTTAGATCTTTTTTTTTGACAAAACCGGCAAACTCATTTGCTCATTTTACGCTCGTAAAATACTATTAATTAAGCCAGTATAATAATGCTTTCTCGACTTTATGTCATAACTGACGCCATTCGCACCATTACTATTTTTTCCATCTATCACAATTCTTTTTCAACTTCCACTTGATTAATATTAGGACAGGATAATATAGGCAAATTTTGAGCATATGAGTTTGACAGGTAATCGACCATGGCCTTGAATAAGGAACCATCTCGATATTTATCTGGAATTATTGACGGAAACCTCAACAAGATGGCCGGTACAGGAATTACCGTTTCTTGGCGAAAGGCAGCAGGAAAATGTCCCGGTGACATCTGCCCCCGTCGGGATTCGAACCCGGTACCTCCCGAATGCGAGTCTAGTACTCTTACCGCTACGCCACCGCGCTCGGTTATTTTATTTTCAATATTTTCAATAAGTACTGTTAAGTTTTTGAAAATCGGTAGAGAGATTACACGCCGCAAACAAATAAATAAACAAACTTTCAGCAGTGTCGACTATGTCGACTTTCAGTAGGAAGTTCAATATAAAAAGAAATTACAGATTTTTTAGGAATTGTTCCAGACTGATATAAACCTCTACAATCTACATAACGGCTTATATTACTCGAGATTTGGCAAGAAATTGGCCATCACTATGCAGGATGCGCATAAAAGTTCTGTCATAAATTTCGGTATGAATTTTAGGCGAAAACCTAATAAAAAAAGTTCATATAAACATGACAGAAGGTACTTCCCGTTTGAGTTATAGCCAATGAAAAGAAAATGTAGATATAAATAATAAGAACTGAAAGGTCAGATTGTGACCTTCATGTTAAGTGTAAGTCAAGTGTTTAAAACTATTTAATTTTTCAGCACATCTGGAAAAAGTTCCATTTAAGTTCTGTAAATATGAAAAATGTCCATTCTGTTATGCTTTTCATGTTCGCTGAATGTCCTTATAACAATTTTGTAAATTAAATTAAATTTTGATGGTTGTAGCATTTTTATTGGATTTTTACCACATTTAAAGATGGCATCGTTCCAAAAATGTTTTTTTTTAAGCTATGCTGCTTTACAAACTTTTTTATTAAATAACTAGCGGTCCCTTCCGGTTTCACCCGGGTGCAAAAGAACGAATGGGGAAGGAAGGGACATGAGTACGCACATTCATCTTAGTTTACCGAGATGAATATTGTGTCCAAACTTCATAATGATCGGAATTACCGTTCAAAAGTTTTTGTCGTTAAAAAGCAGTATTTATACTTTTTTTAAGTAATCAATTTCTTTTAAAACAATAATTAGGTACTGTAATTAATAAAATATAATAAATATTTATTTGAAAACACTGTAGGAAAATTATTTTTATATAGGTAACAGTTTTCAAATGATCTATTAATTAGATTTATTTAATTTTAACTAGTCGTAATAAAATTTAAAAAAAAATGAAATGTAAGCCTTAGAAGAAAGCAATATAGAAAATTAAAAAAAAAAATAAAAATATATTCGCCGACGTGGGGCTTGAACCCAAGACCCTGACATTAAGAGTCTTACGCTCTACGGACTGAGCTATCCGGGCTTGTGAATGAGAGGCGCTAATATTGCAATATTTAGTATGGTATTTCACCTGATAATATTTGTCGGACGGACTAATTTTGAGATACATCTTGCAACATTTTTCATTGATGTTCCGCTCCAATTGGTCAAAAGTGCCTAAAGAAATTTTACTTCAAAATATCAAATTTACTACTGCTATTTACAAGGCAACCAAGTAAGTTGAGCCTTTGATCGAGCTCTGCGTTGGGTTGCAGAAAACGTCAAATAATTACATTTGACAATGACCTTAAATTGTGATCATATAATTACAATTTTCGTACATGCAGGAGCAGCCTAGTATCGCTGTCAAACTCTGTTCCATGTTAAACTTTTCAGGTTAAATTTTTATCAAATTGTTTCGAAGGGAAAAGTCTGCAAAAAACTAGGTTTAATACACAGATCAAATTTCTAATATACTTTTTCGAAAAAAAAAAACATGATATATTTTACTTTTTTGTAAAGCTTAACAAAGTTCTATCAAGTTTCAATGGGAAGGTAGAAACTAGAAACAAATATACTATAAGGTTGAAAGTAACCTTAGACTGTTCTTTATATATCTATAAAAAATTATTATGTGTAGGATCAGATTTTCTGACAACGCTTTGGGAACCCCAATACGTGTTTTATATAGCTCAATATTCCCAAACGTATGGTGTCTACCTCCCACATCACTACGCCACTGGATATCGTCCTATCTATCTTTATTTTCCGTGCATGTTTCAATCAATTGCGTACGACAGCCTATATGGCTATAATATATTTATGTATACCGGGTGTTATGTAAAATTCGACAGAAACTTGTCGATTTTAGTGGTGGGCGTTGATTCAACGAATTAGTTAATTCAAATAATCGTTCGTCAACGAATCAACTGTTTCTGTTTTTGATTTAACTAGTTGACGAGTCAGCTACTCCATCTGTCATTATCAAAACAAAATAAACAGTAGATCTATTCTCCATTCGACCAATGAAACGAAACGACACCATACACGAACCACAGCAATAGCTGTTAATCCGGACACGAAAGAAAAAAATGTATACAAACAACTAATTCATTTGTCATTAACAAAACGCAATTAACTCCTTCAAAAGGTGGATCTATTCTTCATTCGGCGAATGAAACGAAACCGACACGATATGCGAACCACAGCAATAGCTGCTAATCCGGACACGAAAGAAAAAAAATATATATTCATACAAACAACTACTTCATCTGTCATTAACTCCTTCAACCAACGAACGAAACGCAAAACGAAATGAAACCGACACACGAACCACAGCACTATTTAATTTATAACCAACAAAATACAAACCGTTTTACAAACGCAACTTAATCTAAGAACACAGCGGTACTAGCTAGCGTTAATTAGTATAGTAATTGTTAATATAATAACAAATCAACTTTCATGTCACTTTTTTACTGTATTTTTTTTCGAGATCTTCGACATCGCGGTTATTTAGATTCGGCTACAATTAATATTTTTAATTTATTAGTTTTATTGTCATGTTGAGATACAGCAATCTTTCAAAACTGAATTCGAATGTGACATAAATAAAAATATGTATAAATATTATTCAAATCTTTGATTAATGTCTGAATACAACTCTTCAAATAAATAAAATGATCTATCGATTTTTTTTTACTATATATTGACATTTTTAATTAATAAAAATATAAATCAATATTTCTGAAGAAAATCCAAATCCGGATTAAAATGTCATCTAGTGAAATATTCATTTATAATTTTATTATTTTTTTGTCAATATATAGTCTGAAAAAAATTGGTCGATAATTTTATTTATTTCATAAATATTATTACTATTATTATAAATAAGTCACAAATATTTACAAGTGTTTAGAGATGAACAGACTGTAGAATTTGTTATGAAACCATGTATGAACAAGCCATTTCAAGCTAGCAGGTTATTTCTTAGAATTCTATCTTTTAGATCCTTTTTTATAAGGATCAAATCTATGGTCCCAGTATAAAGTGGACTATGTAAAGAAAGTAATATAATAAGCATAATATCTTTACTTTCAGCTACTTCTTTCTTCGCTTAATGTGAAATTTCTTTTAAATGTTTTACCTACAAACATTGCAACATTCTAATTTCAAGGTATAATTTTTTTGTATATCTTTCCGCATAAAATAATATGCCTCGCGAGCACAATTCTTTCTTCTTTTACGAACTTTCCGTGAAAACAACATCAGAAGAGCTATAATATCCCTTTCACTGATTTTATAATTATCCTATTAATGTCGCCATATTGCCAAATCCACATTCCAAATCTTAATAGATCTCAAATTAGTATTAAAGCCGCTGCACACGAGGCTGGAAACACTGCTAGAAACAGTGCTGGTGCTTCTGCTGGCCGGCAGGCTAGCGACGAGGCTGCGTCACTGCAGGCTCGCCGGCTAATTCAAAAGATGGATTTTAAAATTAGAACAGAAGGTCTCTGCGTGCTCTGAGCAAGCACCAATCAAGAAGCGCTGGACATATGACGCCAGATTTGAAAACTAAATTTTCGCATTTGAGAACATTGGCGACAGATGACTACTGTATCTAGGGTTGCCAGATTGGGAAATCAAAATTTCTGGACAATATTCTAAAATATCTGGACCAAAGGATTTTAGGCTGGACAAAATAAAAATCTGCATTAATCAACTGAAACACGACATATAATTAAGTAATATGTACTAACTTAGGTATTATTGTTATAAGAAAAACGAAAATATAAACTATTGAGCTGAACTGACAGTGGCGGATTTACCAGCAGGCTGAGTAGGCTGAAGCCTAGGGCGGCAAATTTTAAGGGGCGGCAGATTTAGTTTATACATTTTTTTATTTCGATTTGCAAAATTAAAAAAAAAATTATTATACACACAAAATACGAATTTTGAAAATTGAAGAGAAATTAAAATATTTAACAAAAATCGAAATATAGTCCTATATACAGTGCTAAATACTAAATATTTCAACATCTCTACATGAACAATTGCCAAACGCTTGTTAAAATATACTTTAATGATCATCATGAATTTTTAGAATATTGCAATGGCGATTCGATATTATAATCGAAATTTAGTTATTTTTACATATTTTCTGCACTGATATTTACTATACTTTTTTCTCCATGTACCTACCTAATTATTATGAGATCTGCTTACACAACTCGATCTTGATAATATAATATCGATGGTCTAATCATGATTGCTGCAGCAAAATTGTCAAATTCAATTTCAGAAAATTATTTCTTATGCGTCAAAAAAAATACTCACTAAAATAATCAAGGATCTGACACGGTACCTTGTTCTCAATGATACTAACCATACGGGAAAAGTTGATGTAACGGGGATGATGGAGAACAAATCATAAAGTTGGAATTTTATTGATTCAGAGGCGGCAAAAATTGAAAAGCCTACAGGCGGCAAATCTGTAAATCCGCCACTGGCTGAACAGCTGAAATTGGTACAAAAACAGAGGTAGCTTAATGTAACAGTCAATGGTACCTTTCAAGTCACTTTTTTGCCACATATATTTAGTATTTCCCTTAGCCGCCTTTATCATTTTAGAACCTTTCTCTGTATTTAGAAAAGATTTAAAATTAGTACAGTTTTCTTCAAAGTTTAATCGAATTATTAGCTCTGGCGGTGCATGTTTTTTATTTTTAGCTGGACATTTTGCCTAAAACCGGGACACTGGACAACGTGTAAAATTGCTGGACAATCCAGCCAAGTCCCACCAATCTGGTAACCCTAACTGTATCATGTCACTTTTTCGTTTCATCGTCTCACTAACTTACAAATAATTGACATAATCCATTTGTTTGTGAACCACAGAAATATGTTTTTCTTTTCAGAGAACGATTTTAGTTAACGGTAACGTATGCCGATGCATGCATTATCCTGACACATCCAATATTCAAATATCGATCCCTCCCATAATACTCCAGAGGGACTAAACTCTTTAAAGTGTTTTTATCCCGTGTAAAATGTAACTTTG
Source organism: Xanthostigma xanthostigma (assembly GCA_963575645.1). Taxonomy (NCBI): domain Eukaryota; kingdom Metazoa; phylum Arthropoda; class Insecta; order Raphidioptera; family Raphidiidae; genus Xanthostigma; species Xanthostigma xanthostigma. The sequence continues at coordinate 46,509,043 of OY754466.1, read as the reverse complement.
TGTTGTATAAACAACGGCATCTTCAATTCCATTGTTTTCGCGTCGTGCAAGAGCCAATCCAATTTGTTTACATTTTGTGTTAAGTGAAGAAAAACTCCTTTTTGCGAACAAAAATATGCTGCTCTAAAAAAATACGTAACGCTTGATAACGACATGGTATCAATACTTGCATATACAGAATGATTTTTAAGTTTATTCTTTTTTTTAACAGCGGGAAGAAATATTTTACGTAACTTTTTTCTGAAAAACTCAAAAATGAAAGAGGAACGGGCTTTCAGAGTTTTATTACATTTTATCAAATTTTGAGGTCGATTCTGGCATCACTATGCCATTCTTCACAGACATGACCTGAGTAGTCGAAGCGCATTTCTTTTTTTTCTCTAAATAAAAAAAAAATTGTTCTAAGTTGTACCCGTTTTGTTGGACACAAAGATGCATGCGTCGTAGCCAATCTTCTGTACATGCTTGTAGTAGCGATAAGTGCCTTCCGCGAATTATTTGGGATGCATTTCCGATTCGTACTGTCATTTCTTCGCGTGTGTTAACCGGGCTTTTGAATTAATTAAATAAATTTTAAATAAACTTTGAACGACTGTTTCTCTTGCATTTTTGAGTTTTTAAAAAAAGTTACTTGAAATATTTGTTCGTCTATTTGATTTTGTACACGTTGTTAAAAGAAGAATCAACTTAAAAATCATTCTGTATATTACACAGTACGATCGATTTTGTAATGTAAAGAAAAACACATCGATGGTTCACCTCTGATGCGCTGAGTTACACGTTTCATTTTTCGTTACGTTCCCATTTCTTATCATGGAAACTTGCACAAAGTTTCTATTAAAAATTGCGTTTGTCTAGGCTTGGACCACCATCTTACATAATATATTATGTCAATTTTATTATTAAAGCGCTTGTAGTTTAAAATCTAGAAGACTGTGACAGCCGGACGGATACACAGAATGGTGAGAACTCCAAAAATGACATAAAAAAATTGGTTGTCTGTAAAGTCGGTTTACGGACGATAGTTTTACGTGATAACGTATTCCGTAATACGTAATTTATGTTCTATTTCTCCTATCTTCTACATATAATAATTATAATAATAATTTGAATCTATGATATTGCATCTTTCGCTTCAAATTTAGGTTAATTTTATTTATTAAAATTACTCACCACCTATAATAAAAATTGTTTTTGACGTGATAACGTCTTATAAATTGATGAATCACCAATCTTATAAATTGATAAAACACCGGCTGCATGTTCAAAAAAGTGTAACGTTCGTAACGCGTAACGTTCCTAACGCGTAACGTTCTGCCTGACCCTGTGCGTGCTTTTTGCTAATTTCTCGCTCAATTTAAATCAGATCGGTTTGAAACCAGTCTTAAACGAAAGAGGAGAACATTTTACATAGATTTTGCCTAAACAGTTTTTTTATACAAATTTATATAGAAAAATAGCTGTATAAATGCAACATGAAAACGGCTGCATTTCTAATGTTTAATTCAATTTTTTGACATTAGTATTTTGTGAAATGCTACGCCTTCTAAGTTAAGTATTGGAATAACTAATTATTATTAGAACATAATACTTTGACAGTTGCAAACGTCACTTTTGACATTTCTTATCATTCCGACACCAAGGATAAGCGGATTGAAACCAAATTTTGGGAGGTTTAGGTTATGTATTACGGAATACGTTATCACGTAAAACTATCGTCCGTAAACCGACTTTACAGACAACTAATTTTTTTTTACTTTCTTTCTTTCGTATTTATTTTAAGTCTCAAAGATTAACTGTCATAATATTTTGAAAACAATTGTTTCATTGTTTATATAAAATTCCAAAACCTACTTACAATATTTAAGTATTTTCATAGGTCAAAAAATTGATTTTTATAATGATAAAATTTGTATGAAAACGATTTTTTCGAGAGATGAGACCTAGCTAAAACGATTTTTTGCCCCCAAAAATCTCTTTTCAGTAAATTTCATCCAAATCGTTAGGGCCGTTTTCGAGAAAAGCACGCACAGGGTCAGGCGGAACGTTAGGAACGTTACACTTTTTCGTGCATGCAGCCGGTGTTTCATCAATTTATAAGATTGGTGATTCATCAATTTATAAGACGTTATCACGTCAAAAAATCGCTCTTTCACTTTTTATTGTAAACAAATCTGTTCGAATTTGTTCTCAACTTTGTTTAACCAAACACTTATTAAAGGCACGTAGTTACGTAATTCTTTAATATGTAGGCATGATGTATTTTGAAAATACTTAAACACTCTGCAGAATAATTCTTAAACAATTGCATGTATTCAAGCATAAATAATTCAATACCAACTTCTGCTTTTGTTTCGAACAAATTGCAGTGTACCTTTTGTTTTATCCAACTATACAAAGAATCAATTGTTCAGTTACACGTAACATTCTTTGGAACATATCGGAAATACTAAAATATATAGGTAAGTACAGAGTGTATGCCTTAATATAACTTTGAATAATTTCAAATTCAAATATATATAGGTAGTACTTATTATTAAGAGTATTCGTCCCTGCAAATATCCCCTGCACTCTTCATCTCAAATCTTTTCCCCTCGCCTAAAAACGGTTCGCGCTGTCCCGACGCTATTTTTAAAGCTAGAAGGTTCTAGTAAACGCCAAATGAAAGACAAAGAATCAGACTACAGATCCTTCAGGCGAATTTTTTCAAAACAAATTCCTGAAAAAACTTACAACCTTTTGAAAAAAATAATAAGTTACGTAATATTTCACACGTAGGCGAAACTGCTTTTCAAAAAATTCGCCTGAAGGATCTGTAGTCTGCTTCTTTGTCTTTCATTTGGCGTTTACCAGAACCCTCTAGCTTTAAAAATAGCGTCGGGAGAGCGCGAACCGTTTTTAGGCGAGGGAAAAGATTTGAGATGAAGGGTGCAGGGGGTATTTGCAGGGACGAATACTCTTAACGTGAATTTTCAAAAACATATCATAACATTTGTAATTTCTCGCTATAGAAAATTTTTGGTTCCATTTTTAAAAATCGAGTTTTCATCAGATCTAGACTTTTTGAGGTCCTAGAATGCTATTCTGACTATTTTTTAATGGACTTCCGTATGTATATTTGTTGTAAATAAAGTTACAAGATTCGATACACGAAATAGCGAAGTTCCTTGGGTTTCATTTTGATTGCATTTAGTAAACTATTCTGTATTGGATGTTTTTCAATTACTTTTTTAGGTTATGTAATAAGGCATAACTAAAAATACTTTATTTGAGCGAATTAAATTTCTTATTTACGATCAATTTAACCGAGAATCAAACTCCAAATGGTTTGTGCGGGGTTCTTTAACGGCATTGTAAATTTTACCATTGATCATACAGAATAATGCCCCATACTCCGTATGCGAAAGAAATAGTCCAGTCTTCGTGTTTCGTTTTGACTCTATTTAGTATATTTCTCAAGGCATTCTGTCAGTTTCTAAGATAATTTTGCACCACTCTTTAGCGTACAAATCCTCCTGTAGCACAAAGTTAACAAAACAGGATTTTCCAAAAATATCGGCACCCACGATCACCCTGTTACCAGGTTCTTTAAGCACAGAGATGGAGTTTGGTGTATATGTTATTCGCAATAGCCGAAATCGGCCACTGCCCGAATTTTTTGCCCACAACGCGTTGCGGGTAAGGAAATATACTCACAAAGCGTTTTCTGTTAGTTTTTGCGGGGCATGGGTAAAATTAAACGCCCACAACGCGTTGTGGGTAAATGCCCGTACCCACTACACGAATTAAAAGTTTTTGAAGCGTCGCATCGGTTTGTGGGCATTCCAATCTACCCACGTCGCGTTGTGGGCGTCTCTTCTTACACACGATGCGTTGAACCTGCTATGGTTTCCTCGGGATCAAAACAAGGATTTCTTCACTGCCAGTGTTTTAAAGCATGCGGAACAAAGGCATGTTCTTGTGTCAGGAAAAATGTTAAGTGCTACTCAAAATGTCACAAAAGCAATCCGTGCAAGAATAAGTAGAGCGTAGAAGAAAAACTGTTGTGATTTTTTTAATACATACTTTCATATTTAAAAAATAAACTCAGTGTTTATTAGGTATTTAGATACTATACATGTTTTTTGGAGTTAAAACTTTATTTTTATTATAATATATGATATTAATGGTATTATTAAAAGCTATTAGAAAAATTGTTATTATTATTATTAAAACACATCGTGTGTAAAGAGACGCACACAACGCGACGTGGGTAAATTGGAATGCCCACAAACCGATGCGACGCTTCAAAAACTTTTAATTCGTGTAGTGGGTACGAGCATTTACCCACAACGCGTTGTGAGCGTTTACTTTTACCCATGCCCCGCAAAAATTAACAGAAAACGCTTTGTGAGTATATTTCCTTACCCGCAACGCGTTGTGGGCAAAAATTTCGGGCAGTGGCCGATTTCGGCTATTGCGAATAACATATATAATGTATAGTTTCTATTTTTAGTATGACTGCACATAGGTATGAAGCTATTGTCTTTTACTATGCCAAAGCTTTCAATGAAAGTTAGTGGGAAAGAAGCATATAACGGCGAGAGTGATTCAAATAAATCCTAGAAGAAGCTTTAAGTTCAACGTTTTTTTTTATATTTTTAATGTTAACTAGTCTCCAGTTTAACAAACAAAATTTTAGATTCAAGTTTAAAATTTTGATTACTACAGATTGATTTTTAAGTTGATTCTTTTTTTTAACAGCGTGTATTGAAATCATAGGCGAACAAATATTTTAAGTAACTTTTTTATCAAAACTCAAAAATGAAAGAAAAACGGGCCGCGCAAATGCAAGCTCTTTAATAGACAGACAAGAAAGCTAGTTAATATTGCATTGTTAGCCACTTCTCAGCTATGTTTACAAGTCTCTAACTCATCAGAAAGTTGATTTAAAATCAATTTCAAAATTTATGCCGAACAGACAGACAGACATGAAAGCGAATTAATAAAAACGCGATAAAAATTGTCTGAATACCCAATAATACTTCAAATATTCGTCGTATCTCTAGTTTCCTTCCTTAATTCAACCCCGTAGGCACTAAAGGCCGCTTCACACGAGGTTGGAAACACTGCTAGAAACACTGATTGGACTTCTGCTGGCCGGCAGGCTGGGTACGAGGTTGGAAATGACGTTACTGCGAGCTCGCCTGCTAGCTCACAAGATAGATTTTAAAATTAGAACAGGGGCTATTTTTCTTGCTAGGACCTCTGTTTGCTCTGAGCAAGAACCAATCAGGAAACTGTATCTCGTCACGCGCCCACACACCATATGGCGTCATTCTGTTCAGAGTCAGACAAAGGACACGTTTTGCTCTGTGTTTATATTTGAACTGTCGCACTGCGCGCGCACCAGATCTATCCACAAAGCAAGCTTGTACAGACGTCTCGTGTGAAGCGAGTACATAACAACAATCAAGAAAACTAGCGCTAGAAAACTAGTAGTCTAATCTAGCGGCAAATCCAGCCTCGTGTGCAGCGGCTTTAACTTAATGAAAGTCTGCAAGCGAGCTTATTGAAAAGCGACCGTATAGGTAAATGACATAAAATGAAACAGTAAAGGAATACTGAGCAGGTAGCTCTAACAGAACGCTTTATAGCTCGGAGCTATATATGAGTGTTGGCATGTATTGGCATGTAGATAAGAATAACTTGCATACATTCATGTGTACAACACGTCGCCTCTTATGTAACACATACGTGTATTCCGACAGCAAATGTGAAATGTCTACCAGTAGGTACAAGTAACTATAGAGAGGTCGGAAATACAGAGATGGGACTTATCGATAAATCACGTGATTATTCCATAATGGCGACCGTGATAATTTTTAGGTTATGTTTCGCATAATCTTTGTCATCGTCTGAAGTTGTTAGCGAAAGAGCGAGTTATATCATAATGGCCAACATTCGAATAAACAGATAATTGGTGTTTTATTATAATATTTAGGTTACATTCAACATGATTTATGTCAAACAGACTTGTGAAGAAATTCTGTGGATAGATCAAGTGATTATTACAAAATGGCGTCACCTTCTATAAACAACTGAATATGTATTATTATAGGTTATGTTTAACATAATTTACATCAAAGAAACTGAAGTTGCAAATGAAAAATAATGTGGATAGATCAAGTGAATACTTCAAAATGGCGATCATTTCGACGAAGAACTAATTATAATTAGGTTAACTATGTGTTTCACATAATTTATGTCAATATAAAGGAATAAATATTTTGGGCAGATCAACAGATTACACCAAATGGCGACAATTTCGACGAACATATGATAACATTAAGGTTATGTTTGACATAATTTGTGTCACAAGGACTGACATTGAAAATGAATAATTAAAATAGATCAAATGATAAATATTATTCGAAAGCGCAGTTTCGTGTTATATTATTTACATTACTGAAGTTGCAAATGAAAAATAATGTGGATAGATCAAATGAGTACTTCAAAATGGCGACCACTTTGACGAACAGCTGATTATACTTAGGTTAGCTATGTGTTTAACATAATTTATGTGACAATAAAGGAATAAATATTTTGGGTAGATCAACAGATTACAACAAAATGGCGACGATTTCGACGAACATATGATAACATTAAGGTTATGTTTGACATAATTTGTGTCACAGGACTGAAATTGAAAATGAATAATTAAAATAGATCAAATGATAAATATTATTCAAAAGCGCAGTTTCGTGTTGCATTATTTACATTAGAAATAGAATTTGCATGTAATTGTTGAATTATTCATAATTAATTTTACGTCAGAAATTGCAACATTGCGTAGTAAAGTTTATAATAATATGGGCCATATGTTATTTTTAATGGAATAATACCATACTGGGGCACATCTATTTCTATCTGTGACAAGATAATTAGGACCAGTCGCTTATTAGCTTGTTGTTATGTCACAGTAATAGTGCCCTAAGGGGACGCCTATTCTATATAGGTATATAATGTTATTCTACGTACAAGTCTAATACAAGCAAAAGGATGTTAGTAGAAATACAATCACCACACTGAGAATTGAACATTTTCACCACAGATGTGCGTTTCCAAGACACAACTTATATCTATACTAATATATATGTCGTAGTCATAATGCAAAATTAGGCTTTTTACAAAATGTCTAGGCATTTTATAAAAAGCCGGCAAAACGCGAGCGAACAATGCAGTTTCCGTTATGACTAAACCCATTCAGGCAAATTGATAAAATGCCGGCAAAATGTGAACAGAAGAACGTGTATCTCGTTCTGACGCATTATTTTCAGGCATTTTACAATTTACCAACAGCGATGTAGTCAAAACGCACAACAGTGATGGACCTGAAAAATGGTCTCTACAAATTATGTACCTCTAAAGGAATTCTCAAAACTTGGTTTTCCAGAAATGATATTCAAGAATCCTTAGTCGGTTTTGAAGATGAAGTTCCTGATACACTAATAACCGTAAGAGAGGCAGTTGTACATCATTCTCGATTTGGGGGTCAAGGGTTTCAAAAATGTTTCTGTAAGGCTAGTAGCAGACAGTGCAATTCAAAGAAATGTGCTTGCTTTAAAAATAACAATTTATGCTCGTCCAAATGTCATGGAAGTTCGACATGCAGTAATAAGTAGGTTATATGTGTTGACATCTCCATAAAATGTTAAAATATTTATATTTTTAACGATTGTTTATTATCTTATACTATTTTCTATATTTCATTTACCATTCCAACTCATAAATGTGGAATGGTACTAGTTTAGGTCAAAATTCGGTTCAAATAATTATTTCGCTCATATTATGACCTTATCTAGAAATTCTGAACTTGTTTATGATATAAAATATTATTTATTCAAATTGAATTTTATATTAGGTATCGTAATATAACCTCAGCTGTTACTCTTAAACCGCCAAAAACTGAACCCTTTACCTTAGGTACTTATTTAGGTAGTTACTTTATTTCGTGCATTACTTTAAGATTACCTAACTGAAAGTTTTTATAGGTATGAAGTGTTTATTTAGATTTATATAATAAAGAAGTTTATTGTTTTTTGTGTCATTGTGCCATTTTATGAAATACTTACCTAGTACCTATCTCCCTAATTTTATTATTTTTTTCTCCCGCTTACGTTATGACTACATCGCTGTTGGTAAATTGTAAAATGCCTGAAAATAATGCGTCAGAACGAGATACACGTTCTTCTGTTCACATTTTGCCGGCATTTTATCAATTTGCCTGAATTGTTATAGTCATAACGGAAACTGCATTGTTCGCTCGCGTTTTGCCGGCTTTTTATAAAATGCCTAGACATTTTGTAAAATGCCTAATTTTGCATTATGACTACGACATATATATATTGTTTGGTTGAACGCGCTAATCTCAGGAACTATACTGGTTCGAATTGAAAATTTTTTTTTGTTGGATAGCCCATTTATCGAGGAAGGCTATAGGCTATATAATTTCACGCTACGACCAATAGAAGCAGAGCATCAATGAAAAATGTTGCAAAATGTACCTCAAAATTAGCGTCTATTCAGTTGAAATGCCTAACTAAATATTCCAATATTAACGTCGCGCATTCGCAAGCCTGGTTAGCTCAGTCGGTAGAGCACGCGACTCTTAATATCAGGGTCGTGGGTTCGAGCCCCACGTTGGGAGAATTTATTTTTAATTCTTTTTTATTTTCTACATTACTTTCTTACATTTAAATGTATTTTAATTTTACTTACGACTAATTAAAATTAAATAAATCTAATTAATAGCTCATTTGAAAACTGTTACAACTAAAGGTACCTATATAAAAATAATTTTCCTACAATGTTTTCAATTAAATATTTATTATATTTTATTAATTTCAGTAATTATTGATTTAAAAGAAATTTATTATCTATACTTAAAAAAAGTATAAATACTGCTTTTTATCGACAAAAACTCTTGAACGGTAACCCCGATCATCATGAAATTTGGATACATTCATATCGGTAAACTAAGATGAATGTGCGTACTCATGTCCCTCCCTTCCCCATTTGTTCTTTTGCACTCGGGTGAAGCCGGGCGGGACCGCTAGTTAGCTATATGTTTCTACATTTTACTATTCCTACAGTAGATTTTCATTATGTCAGATTTTAACACGTTCGCCATTTAAAATGTCTGACCTCGAATATGGTTGAAATTTTTAAGTTATCCGATTAAAAAAACAAACAGTATCTATAAATTTTTACATGTCGTCAAAACGACATCTTTCGGAAAATTTAGAGGGAAAACGCCCCAAAATCAAGAAAAGTTATAGAGGAAATAGGTGTCAGACTAGGCCTAATGAAGCCATATACAAAGTTTGGGGAGAGTATGTGTCAGTAAAATTTTTGCCGACGGGCACTCTGACTATAAGAACACGCAACCGCTTTTTTGAAAACTATTTTACAGACATGACCTTACCTATATCACAACTGTACCAGAACAATCTACTTACTGTGATTAGAGTAATTATAGAACGTGTAAGGGCCGTATTATACGCCTGTCGTCTGTTACACCAATACTAAGTACTTGAACAATGGTTCCTAAGTGAAATAGTACATGTTCTTATTAACTTGAGTCTCGTGTAAAGATGTCGCTCGCAATTCTGTTTACTGTACGAAACTGCTGTTTCCTCGAAGTAGTTTCCATTTGTACATTTGCACATAAATATACCATTGAACTAAAAGGGTACATTGGATTAATGAAAATGATCATGCTTTTCCAGCCAACGACCATTTTAATACTTAGATTCATTTTTTGAAGTAAAACTTCTTTACGCACGCTTGACTTGGGGAGTAAGCTGGGGAATGCCTGACGAGAGATTTACGGAATTGTGGTCGGGCGAGACAAACGGAAGTTGAGAGGGAGATATAAGTTAGTGAAGATAGAAAGAGGATGACAAATACTTCACTGGCTAGTGGCGCCATCAGTAAGCAGTACTAACATTAGAATGACACATACTTTACTTGTCAGGGGCGCTATCGGGTGACAGAAAAAAGTTTTGTAAACCTACTTTAAATAATATTTCAAAAGATTTACGCTTAAAATCCAACGAGAGCTAAGTAATTTCAATGTATGACTTTTGTTTTCATTATCTTTATGTTTATATTTCTTTCTTCTTACATTAGACTGTTCATTTCGTTCTTGAAAAATGTTATAAATTAATATTTTGTTCAATACATCAAATATTCTACGTTTAAAGTGACTACAATTGTAAATTCATTTTGAAGTTCATATTTTATTTCAATAAATGACGTTTCGGTCCGGATTTGGAGCTTCTTCCGAATTAATTAGCTAATAAATATAAAAAAAATTCCAATGATATTAATAAAAAATATTTATATGCGCAATAATAGTCTTAAATATATATTTTAAGAGAATTCAACTGTTGAAAATGCAGTATTAGTTCATACTGTAACTCGACATGCTCCGTTATTAAATTTCCCTGGTGGCTTTCCGGAACCGGGTTCGGAACCATTCTGTATCGATGTAACGGGCAACACCTAATCTATTCCTGTAAAGCGGCAGACGCGACGGGAGAGCTCCGTGTGTATTATTTCTCCCATATAAATCATGTCTGTTCGACGCCTCCGTACAGCGCGTTTGAAAATGTTTGCACAGCTGTCAGTTTGTACACTGCCGGTTGTATTGATATTTACTGTTTGCACTAGGTAAAATACGACACTACCTGGCATCGAAAATATTTCTTTATGTGGCTAAAAATTAAAATTGTAGCTATTTACGTTTATAGTTTTCAGAAAATCATATAAAACCTTCGAATGCCCGCAGTTTCCAAACTAAAAGAGATACAGACGTTTGCTTATATTCATTGAATTCAACGTATTTTTTCTGTAAGCATTCTTAATTTCAAAAGTATATTAAAGAATTCCATTTTTGCAGTTTTTTCTTCCATGTTTGCAGTTTTTTTAAGACATACCCCTTTAAAAAAATGCGATTTTGGACGAAAACCGATTTTTTTTTTTGGAACTTTGGCAAAATCATCATGCTTGTAGAAAAAAACACGCTGAATCCAATGATCATAAGCAAACGTCTATATGTCTTTTGGTTTAGAAGTTATTTGCGTTTATATTTTTCAGAAAATCATAATATAAAACCTTTGAATGCCCGCAGTTTCCAAACTAAAAGAGATACAGACGTTTGCTTACGCTCATTGAATTCATCGTAATTTTTTCTGTAAGCATTCTTAATTTCAAAAGTATATTAAACAATTCGATTTTTGCAATTTTTGCAAGGCATACCCCTTTAAAAAATGCGATTTTTGGCAAAAACCGAAATCTTTCGGAACTTTGGCAAAATCATCATGCTTATAGAAAAAAAACACGCTGAATCCAATGAGCACAAACAAACGTCAATATGTCTTTTAGTTTAGAAGTTATTTGCGTTTATAGTTTTCAGAAAATCATATAAGGCCTTCGAATGGCCGTAGTTCTCAAACTAAAAGAGATACAGACGTTTGCTTACGCTCATTGAATTCAGCGTATTTTTTTCTGTAAGCATTCTTAATTTCAAAAGTATATTAAAGAATTCGATTTTTGCAATTTTTGCAAGGCATACCCCTTTAAAAAAATGCGATTTTTGACGAAAACCGACATCTTTCGGAACTTTGGCAAAATCATCATGCTTATAGAACACGCTGAATCCAGCATGGTCGTAAAAAGTTTCGAACTAAAAAAAAATGGTATTTAAACATCCCCTCTCTCCCTTTACAAGTAACGCCATTGACTTAGTGACCCACACGCTAGTACTAAAAAAATAAATAACAAAATTTGACCCACTTCTCAAAAAGGTTCGCCATCACTGCTCTAAAATCTCTATAATTGAGAAACAGAAACCTCTATAAGAGAGAGACATTTTTCACTCATGGACCTTTATAAGTGAGACTATTGTCAACATATGGTTTCAGACCGTTCAGACCTAATAGATCAACAGAAAGGGCTGCTTTAGAGTTGATTGAAGTATAAATAAGAACCTAGATGATAATAAATTTGTTGCTGGATTGTTTTTTGACTTTTCTAGGGCGTTCGACTGCATTAATTTTAAATTTCTCAAAGACAAACTCTATAATCTTGGCATTAGAGGATCAATCAATGATTGGGTAATCTCTAATGTTGAAAATAGAAAATTATTAGTTTCTGTAAACGGTCATTATTCCGACAAATACGACTGCTCTCTTGGTGTTCCACAGGGTTCCGTACTCGGCCCACTGATATTCTCCATTTTTATTAATGACTTGCCTCTAAATTTAACGGCGGACAAAGTAATTCTATTCGCTGATGACACTTCGGTTATTGTTTCTGCAACACCTCGATCGATCTAGAAAACAGCATTAATAAAGTGCTATCAGAATTTTCGCAATGGTGTTTCAAAAATAGCTTAGTCTTAAATGTGAATAAAATGGTGTGTCTGCTTTTTCATAAACGAAAAATATTGCCTCAAATAAACTGCATGTTAAATGGTACAAATCTTGAAGTGTCTACTTGTTGTTCCTTTTTAGGGATTACTTTAGATTATCAATTAAGTTGGTCTTTTCATATTGATCGGGTTTGTAAAAAATTGAATAGTGCATACTATGCGATCAGAAATCTAAAGCAGTGTCTAACTACTGAGCAATTATTGAAATTGTATTACACACTTGTTTATTCACATTTAAGCTACACTATTATCGTATGGAGTCAGTGTGGCGACATCAGCAGAGTTTTCGTATTACAAAAACGTATTTTGCGACTCATTTTCAACTTGAAGCATCGAGAAAGCTGCAAATCTTTATTTGTCAATAATAATATACTGACTGTTACGGGTATTTATCTATATAAAATTTTGGTAAATATTAAATGGAATAGGGACGAGTATACAGACAATTGTATGATTCATGGTCATAATACGAGAGAAATTTCTCAAATTCACATTTATAAATATAAATCAAATTTTTATTCTATATGTGCTGGACCTATTCTGTTCAACAATTTGCCTACCCAGCTACGAGAAATTAATGACCTAAAATTGTTTAGCAAAACGCTTAAAGTATTTTTATTGGAAAAATGTTTTTATGACTTAAATGAATTTTTTAACTGATTGATGTTATTTTGACTGTTCATATCTGTATATACAGCTATATGAATCAATGAATTATTATTATTATTACTGCCTGCGTGTAATTTCGGCTAAAATGTTCACCTTTAGAGAGTTTTGCCTATGTCCTGCCGCTTCTAAAAAGCATCGAGAGTACCAACCAACCAACAATCCATTAAATATAGTTTAGTATTTCTTCCTCAAAGCCGCCCTCTCTCAACAGACGCTAAATTAATGAAAGTCTACTGTACAAACAATGTTTTGAAAGCATCGGTGGAATATAATAATTCAACGCCTGGAATGGAGGATAATGCCCCCGTCGTAACAGCCTAATGCCGTTATTATGTTCTGTGTATAGCTTCTGACCTCCCTCATACTCTTCGATCTCCTCCCAACAGGATATAGCTCTGTCGCATTATATACAAGCCACATAATTCAACCATTCTCAATTTAATATATATGCCGCATTATATTGTCCAAACTGTGTAATGTCAATAATAATGGCCACTAGAGTGGTTCTAATTTTTTGATCGTCGACATTTCCCATTCAGAGTCACCAGCTGTTCAATACTATCCCTCTTCACCCGCATAGCTCTGTATTACGACCATGAGAATGAAATGTATGAAAAAACAGTTCCGCAAAACTGTTAAATACCTTAATCACTATCTCGGTGGTAATGTCTTCAAATTAAAGTGGAAGTATATATTATTCTTCCCATATTACTTTGAAGCACATTCTTGAAACAAAACTGTTGTTTATTGATGGTAACGAATATTTATATCTCACAGATGTCTATTTATCTCTACATTTGTTTAGAACACTTATTTATTTATGTCGCGCACTGTTTATTGTCACTGACACTCACTTCTGACTGCCTGCCTTCCACGCTTGCGCTGTTTATATAAGTTCTTCAATCGCCTTATGGAACATACTTCGGCGTTTGTTCTTGAGATAAAAGCAAAAAACTGATAAAATACAGTTTTTTAACTCTTTTTTAATGTTTTTTTACAAGTTCCAGCCATCGCACGAAGGTGCAATTTCTTATCTTTGTAATATGGCAGAAGTTCGACTTGGCTATTATAATAATAATCAAAAGTAGAGACGGGAACTGCCTGATTGTTTTCCTGATTGCTTTTTATGTCTCATGCCAACCTGTATGGTTACATAACAACCAACGTAATTTTAAAACACCTCTATAAACTTTCTTACATCTAATATTGCCCTCTTTATAGGTTATGTCGCGAATTTCTAGTCATTACGTCACTTTGTCGTTATATTATAACTTTTCGGTTTAAATTTTTAATTAATAGCATGTAACCTAACAACCACGATATTACACAAGTTCTGGCTTTGCTGTCATCCTGACTTTGTCTTGCTTGGATATGTTTGGACGCAAGTGAGAGAGATGGCACTATTATTTACCAAAATTGTTATTAATATAGTTACGTAACTAAACTGTTCACATAGTATTTTATTATCATGACAAAATCTACTAGAATAACAATATAGATAGCACGAGTTGGTTTTCTCGTTATTTTTAATTTTAGTATCTAAGTCAGTTAAATCCTCTGCACACGAGGCTGGACTTCTGTTAGTCGGCAGGCTGACGACGAGGCTGGAAATGACGTCACTGTGGGCTCGCCTGCTAACTCACAAGATAGATTTTATAATTAAAACAGGGGCTCTTTTTCTTGCTAGGTTCTCTGCGTGCTCTGAGCAAGAGCCAAACAGGTAACAATATCTTGTCACGTGGGCGACTTGAACAAACGCCTACAATCAAACACTGCGCCATAGTGTGTGTTCTGTTCAGAGACAATAGACGTTTACTTTTGTTACCGTTCTATCACTGCGCGCGCACCCAGCCTGCCTACAAAACAAGCCTGAAAAGACGTTTCGTGTGAAGCGAGCACATATAACCAATCAAGAAAACCAGCGCTAGAAAACTAGTAGTCAAATCTAGCAAGGAATCTAGCGGTTAATCCAGCCTCGTGTGCAGCGGCCAGGAGTCTAGAACACGATACAGGTCGAATGAGTGAGCGGATTGAAACCAAATTTTGGAAGGATGTTTGACATGGAAATATGAAGAACCGTATTGTTTTGGGGGAAAAGCTGTGCATGTACAGAAGAGAGATGCGCTATAAAGTTGCTTTTTTATTAATAGTGTAAGCACAAATAAGTTCTTACTTCAAAAAAAAAAAATAAAACACTTTGATTGAATTAATAACAATTCGTAAAAATATGTTTTCTCATTAGAAGTAAATAATCAATTAAATTTTTTCCAAAAATAACAACATTTATTTTTCCAGCGTAGCTAAGGAAAACTAATTTTGACAATACCTATATAAAAAAAGAGAGAGAGAGAGAGTTAATGTAACAATGCTTGCTACAATAGTATATTTTTCAGGGCATGTTTCACAAGTAACGCCAAATTTTAAAGGGGAATATTCCTAAGCGAAACTCTTCTGATTTTCGTCTTTCGAGATTAAACCTAGTTTTAAAGATGAAAGTTGCATCATATAAATGTAGGTTGTAAGTTTTGGGAGCTATGAGACAGTGACAGATGGTATGACGAATTTATAAAGTTTTTTTGTGGCTGTTGAGTCCCAAAAATATAGAATTTTTTTTGAAGAATGTATAGAAATACTGTTCATTGTTTGTTTCACTGTGCCTGTTTCTTCTTACTATAGCCAAATATTTGTAATAAGCACAGTCATGCGCACAATGTGCTTCGGAATCTAAAGAAATCGTCTCCTCCATTATTGTCAACTAACGAGTATAATAATTGTTAGTCTCAATTCACAATAGCTTTTGTTGTCGCTGTATACTACTGTAACAAAGCTATAATTGTTACAAAATAATTGTTGATAATAATTTTACGCGTTGAGCCCCTATTTATATCTTATGTAGAATGTAGGGTGACATTTATTTAATCAATTTTATTCCCCCTTTATAAACAAAGGGTTCAGGAAATACATTCGCGAAATTAGTAAATTATGAAGCAGTTTCTGCTTGTCTCGGGTAGAAATGATTTTTCTCGTTAGTCCCGCATTTTTAAAATTTACTTAAAAAATATTTAATTAGATAAATTTCCTTTCTTGTCAAACATGCGAAATTTCACACTTGGTTTATTCTTTTAGGTAACTGTGTTTTAATATTTTAGCTTTTAAATTTATTGAAGATTCATTGTTCCCGAAAAATATATTTTAAAAAAATGGAAATAATGCGGTATAATTTTTTTCAAAATTTAATTAATAGATATATTTTAAAGAAGTTTTAGAACTTATTGATTTTTTTTAAATAATGTAGCCTACGTAACCTTTTATTATAGTCTAAGATCCGGTATTAGAAATATATACTTTCATCTGTTATTGGATGATGACAAAGATTATATTATGTTAGATAATTAATATATACATTGATAAATCACACATGGATTGCCTAGCTAAATCGTGTACCGATGCTGTTAAATTAAATAAATTTTAATTAACTTTTTTTGATCAACTGCCTCGGTTTGTTAATCATAAAAATCGAGCCTAAGATGAGACAATATGACACAGATAAAATGTTAATAAAACAAGTTAAACTCGATTTTTATGATTAACAAATCGGGGAAGTTGATCCAAAAAAGTTAATAAGAATTTATTTAATTTAACAGCATCGGTACGCGATTTAACTAGGCAACCCATGTGCGATTTATCAATATATATATTATCTAACATATAATCTTTGTCATCATCAAATAACAGATGAGGGTATATATTTGATCGGATCTGAACTAATAGCTTTGAGCAAATTCTACCAGATTTGCTTCTGAATTAATAGCTTTGGGCAAATTCTAACAGAAGTCGCTATTTGGTACAAAAACAGTTTTTTTTTTGTTTGCTTCTGAACTAATAGCTTTGAATAAATTCTATCGGATGTCGTTACATGTTACTAAAACAGTTTTTTTGAGAAAACATCGTAAGTTTGTACAAAATATTTAATAAAAAATATCCTCTAGTGTAATTTTCATCAAGCAAAACATATTTATATAATTTCATTAAAATCGGCTCAGTGGTTTCAAAGATTAGCGTGGCCAAAATTGTGACACGAGAATTTTATACATATATATAGAATAGAATAGAATAGAATAGAATATATTTTGTCAATAGAAATGAAATACATTTATTTGACATGTCAAAAAAAGAAGCTTAAAGCTATAAGTTTAAAAATTCTGTTATAGTGTAAAATTCGTTCTTAATTAAAAATTCTTTTATTTTATTTTTGAAGGTCGCAAGAGAAGCTAGGTTTTTATATTCCGACGGCAATTTATTATAAGCTCGGATAGCAAAGTTATGAGGACTATTTAAAAAAACGTTTATGTGCCCTTTTGGTGTTACTAAAAGATGACAGTTGCGGGTATCGTAATTGTGTATATTGTTAGCACTTGTATAGGAATGAATATGCAGACGGGCATATACCAAGCTGTAATATAAAAAAATACACGGTACGGTTAAAATATTATTGTTCCTAAATAGACCTCTGCACGAATCAAACCACTTTAGTCCAAACATGACTCGAATCAGTTTCTTTTGAATTATAAAAATGTTAGTGGAATGTGGGCTATTGCCCCAAGCTAGTATTCCATACTTTAAACGTGAAAAAACGAAACCGTAATATATGGTTCTTAAAAGAGTTGAGTCGTTATATAGATACCTAGCTTTTCTTATTACATAAATAAACTTAGACAATTCATTAGCTAATTTGCTTATATGGTCATCCCATTTTAAATTAGAATTAAAAACAATACCTAAAAAATTAAATTTTTCTACCTTTTCTATGGGACAATTATCTACAGACAGCTGTATATAAGGCTTATTTTTGCACTGAGTGGGTTGAATAATCATAAATTTGGTTTTATTTGAATTTAAAGATAGAGCATTCTTACAACACCAATTGTTAACTTGTACCAGAGCAAAGTTGGCTTTTTCTTGTAAGTCGTGGTATGTAGACGCTGAAACCAAAAGCGTAGTGTCGTCTGCGTAGATAAGGCACTTATCAACAGAGTTAATATTATCTATAAGGTCATTTATATACAGAATGAATAAGAAAGGGCCCAATACGGACCCTTGTGGTACACCGGTTTCCACCTTAGAAGTAGAGGAGTATTGACCAGCTAGGGAGACACACTGATCCCGATTAGTTAGGTATGTCTGTAGCCAAGAGAGGCTGTTACCTCTGCAACCAATGCGATTTAATTTTTCTAGTAATAATTCGTGGTTAACTGTGTCAAACGCTTTACTGAAATCCAAATAGATAGCCATGCATAATTTTTTGTTATTTATAGTTTCGGATATATGATCAACGAACTGATTAATTGCTGTTTCAGTTGATTTTCCTCTACAGAAACCGTGTTGCGAGTCTGAAATAATTTTATTGTCATGTAGAAAAGGTAGAAAAACGTTAATAAAAGCGTACTCAAAAATTTTTGAAAAATTCGATAAAATAGATATCGGTCGGTAATTTGAGACTAGAGTTTTATCTCCGCCTTTAAATAGCGGTGTAACTTTAGCAGCTTTAAGCTGTGAAGGGAAAATTCCAGAATTAAAAGACAAGTTAATAATATGCAAAAGAGGATCAAGTATAAAACTGTACGTCTCCTTTAAAATAATTGCTGGTATGTCATCAAGACCAGACGTAAAAGAGTTCTTTAATTTGCTAAATATTAGAATCAAATCATTCTTGGTAAGCGGATACAAGAAAAGAGTTTTATTATTAGTTCTAAGATTAAAGCCGTGAGAAGACGGATTATTATTTTTCTTGCATATATTTTTTATGCTGTCAATAAAGTAATTATTGAAGGTATTGCTAAGCGTTTTGAGATTTTTGATCTCGATACCATCAATGATCAATTCTGATATTTTTATGTTTGACTTTAAATTAAAATCAGAGCTAATGATATTCCACAGCATCTTATTTTTATTATCGGCTGTATTAATACTGTTTAACGCAAACTGTTTTTTTGACTCTAGTACTAATTGGTCGTACATTTTTTTGTAATTAAGATATAAATTTTTGATATTCTCATTTTGATTATACTTTTTATGCAAATAAAATAAATTTATTAAATTATTCTTATGAAATATTAAATTTTCATTGATCCATTTATTTTTATTTTTTACAATTTTTTGTGCAGTCAAAGGAAAAGCTATTTCAAAATAGTATCCAAAAATATCGATAAAATCATTAAAACAGTTATTTACGTCAGTATTACTAAGAATATCCTTCCAATCTTCACGCTGTAGCAGAAATTTAAAATAATTTACATTTGTTTCTGAAAAAGACCTCTTAGTACAGCTAGAATTATTTTGATCAGAATTTTTAATGTCAAACTTAATAACAGTGGCGTAATGATCCGACAACGGATATTTTAATACATAAGCATAAACATTATTGATATTTGTTATTATATTGTCAATACATTTATTCGAGTCTTTAGTAGGTTCACATATAGAGGCATGTAAACCAAAAGTATTTAAGAGAACAGTCAAATCTTGCAAATGATTGTTCTTGTTTAGAAAGTCGATATATATAAATTTCACACCGCTTCTGACATAAATTTGATTGCTAACAAACTTGGAATGAGTCTGATTTACACCCGGGCGAATCTGGGTCGGAAAGCTACTATAGATCTAACTTTCCTATCTGAGCGTAAATATCAAAATTTTTTTTACCGATCAGTAACTCTGAACTCAATTGAATACTTGTACATTATTCTTTTGAAAAGAATATGGGCAGGAAATTGTGAGAAATATAAAGTCAATATTTAAGTACAGAATTTAAAAGAGATGAAATGACAAGAAATATGTTTTCTTTTTTTTTGTTAAAGAGAGAAACAAAACACAAATAATAAACAGACGAGCGAAATAAAGTCACGCATCACTGAACTAAAGAGTATATTATCAATAACATAAAGAAACGACATCTAATTTTTTTCGTGAAAAACGTGCGTACTTCCGTTCAACCTTCTGTTTCACGCAATCAGGGGCGGATTTAGGTTTTTTGGTTAGATTAAGAAACTTTAAATTTGGGCTTAAAAATTATTCTTAATTACATCAACATCAGAGTTGAAACTTGGTAACCTGACCAAACAAATTTTTATAGATATATAAAATTCCGGTGACCGTAACTATTTTTCTCCTAAACGGCTTGACCGATTTTGACGATATTTTTTGTAACTATGGGGTCACCTGGATGGTTCTTAGCTAATAGTTGAACACGGTAGGTGGCGTTATGTCGATATCTAGAAAATTTTCTTTCATTTTCCTACCAATTTTTTAAAATATTTTTTTTGTATTCATCACATATAAAAACCTATAATTCCGAATTTTCATTCTCCCAGCACCTTTCAATAGTTTTAAATTTTTAAATATGTAGTGTGATTATTGGTCCTTTATTTGAAATTTGGTATGGATGTAAAGTTTGTGTGCTCGCACCTAGTCCAAGATATAGACAAAAAAAGCATTATTTTGCCTATAACTCAGTGCAATTAAATAGAATAAATAGTAAAAACATCCTCTTTAGGGATGCTAGGGAGGTTTGGGGGTGGTCCATTTAAGGTAACTTGTTAGTAGATATTAAAAAAGAAAAAATCTATTTTTTAACTCAAAAATAAAGTGCGTCAAAAGCCGGCCCTATTGACTCCCCTCCTTTATGGATTTCCAAAATTGCGGCAATTTTAAATGGGTAAACTTTTTAGTTAAAGGCATTAGAAAACCAATAAAAAAATTCATTCAAATCCACTCACTATATCTGGGTTCCGATGTATAAACCTAATTGCACTGGACTACTATACTAATACTAGTGTGACGTGTGCGAATTATTCGCACTAAATAAGTATAATAATTATCACTTTACAAAATTATTTTTTAAATATGATTGCAGGTATTCAATTCGTTTCTAATTTTGCACACTGCTTATAACGTTCTTCTTTTTGTTGTAAAAGAAATATTTTACTAATAAAATTGTCATATAGAGGCGCAAGTAGCAAAAGCGTTGTTTAGCGTTGCCTGTCAGATGGCAGTATGCAGCATTTACATGTGGGGAACCGCAAGCTGGTAAATTAGAGAGTCCCCAGATACAAAATGATGGTCAGATGACAGATCGAAGTGTTAACGTTACGCCGTCAGATGGCAGACGTTGTTCAGAGTTAAATTAATTTAATTAATTTACAAAAACAATAGCAATAATAAATTTTTTAGTTGTCGATGTCAGTAGAGCAAGCAATTATCTGTAAAATGATATATAATTTATGTGGAGAAATTGTGTGGTTTTTTCTAAAAAGGGAGGCAAACATCTTAAACCTTAGCGTATTAATATATATATATGATATGATGATATAAAGAAATAAAATTTGAATGTTAGTATGCTTGCTTGCTTGTGGGGGGATAATTGAGTCCTATAATAATTTTCAAAGAATTAGGCTTTTGAAAAAAAAATAATTATCAATTTTTTTATTGTATTTTAAAACTTTATTAAAATAATATTGATAATCGATGCGAAAAACTTTCAAAAAACTTTTTTTAAATTAATTATAAGCAATTTAAAATTGATAAAATATTAAAAAAAATCACGTGACTGCAAACGCACTAAAATTGTTTTTGACAGTTGTGACGTCATAATGGTAAAATATATATACGCAGTATACTATCAATGGCTTCTACATGTGTATTGACTAAAACATTATGACGTCACATTATGTTCGGGAAATGTCGGCGCGTTCTCGGAACTGGGTACAAAAATTTATTTTTAATTTGATATAACTTTTGAATTATAACGAAAATAAAAAAAAGAAAAATAGTTTTGTTATAAAACTTAAAACGATCTTTCCATTTATGACAAAAAAAAATTTCATTCAAAAGCCCAATTCCATTCGAATTGGGCTTCTTTTATTATATGTGCAGAATTTATTACATTTTTTTTTTATCTCAATTATTTCAATTAATCGAAATAACAAACTTGAACATGGTACATTGTGGACCTTTAAGGCAATTTGTTTTTTTTTGTAGTCATTTTTTTTTCAAATAAACAAGTGCATTATAGATAAGTTCGTAGATAATATGATTGGAGCAGTGACAAGGCCACGGTAAAAATACGTGTTTGAAATACTTGTCAATGGCACATTGTCTGCATTGTAACTCCATACGTGCTATTCTGCATACCAAACAAATTTCTGAAAGACTCCCAAAGCACGAATCTTGTTTATCTCTCACCTATCCATCGACTCATTTCTGTTTACAGCGTAAATATACGACAATAATTCAATTTCCTTCTTCGAGATATCATAATCTCATTTCAAAATAGGAAACTGTATTGCCGTACTTTTAAAATATAAAAGACTGTACCGGAGTGTGTGGAATACATAGTAGGTATTAACCGTTGAAAAAAAATATACATTTTTGTGCGACAACAAAGACGGTAATGTTTTTGACGTAAGAGCACTGTGGTTGAAACAAAAATAAAAAATATAGAATAGTTACTTCTTACCAAAAGAGTTTTATTAGCGGATGTACATTTCGGGAGCTATGCTTTCATCTTCAGCAAACACTAAACTAGTGTTATTGCACATACCGCTAAATTAACGGTATGTGCTTTATTATCGCTTTGTGCATCAGAGCCGACTTTTGTTCATATAAGAAGTTATATCTAAGTTAATTTCACACGAAATCCATTCAAATTGAAGCTTTTTGAAAAGAGGAGATTCTAATCTATAAAACAGAACCATTTTTAAATCAATTGGAGTTCATAAACACTATTAAAATTGTAATTGAAAATCTCAAACAGCAGTTGTCGGTTGGTCTGTACGTATGTACGTCACGACTCTACAGATCGCAATTTTGGTCGGATTGCCTTAGGTTATATTTTATTCACTTTGTTTACTATCAGACCTGAACCCTATTTAAATTCACTAAAATGTGTTCAGTAGTTTAATTTTTATAAACAGTTTTATTTTATTATTTTTGACAGCTAATAGTTTGAAAAAACAATATAATAGTTCCTGTGTAAATATAGTGTAAATCTATAAAACAAGTGCTACACTTCTATACCGTAATAACATCGTAATGCATAGCAAGCTTCGTAGCGCAATGGTTATGCCGTTAGATCCACAAGGGAAAGGTCCTGATGGGTTCGAATCCTTAGTCAATAATTCATTTTTATTTATTTTTCTATTCCACTTTATTCCACTTGATATTAATTATTATATATTATATTATGTATAGTTCTTATTTTTTTTTTATTTTTTCAAACTTAAAAAAATATTTTTTCAATTTTTAATTATTTATTTCTTTAAATTTTTCTTTAAAATCTTAATTTTAAATTTTTTAAGAATATTTTTTCAATTTGTTTTTTTTTATCATACATTGGAAAACTTGCGGGATGTGCACTTTTGGTTTTGCCAACTATTTATTATTATTTTGACGCATATCTAGGTATGTGAGATTCTTTATAGTTTATACCCTCCAAGGCTCGATTCGTCTAAACCAGGCCTGGGCAAATGGCGGCCCGCGGGTCGGATTCGGCCCGCAGTAGAATTTTATCCAGTCCACGAAGCATTTTATAAATGATTATTAAGAGCGAAAATAGTTTCCCATTATAATTTGGCGCATAAAAAAAAATTGAAAAATAGTAAAACAGACGTAAAAAGACCTTTTTGTTTCGGAAATAAGAGAACCTTTTTTTTTGCTCTCCTTTTTGGAACACGGTCAAATTTTCATCCGCAATGTGGCCCGACGATCAAAATATTTGTCCGCACCTGGTCTAAACCGTGCGAGGTTTATAGGTTAGGTTTTATATTTATTATAAAACCAAAACGGCAGTAGAGACGGAAAATAGTATATTCCACTACAAGGGTAGAAAGTTTGAGATTCTTGCACTGCGCCTCATATATTTGTATAACGAATTTAATGTAAATATTGATGAATGAGTAACATCTAAAACTATAGCAATTTCTGTCGTTGCTTAGAAACTATTAAAAAACTATAAAATAATAACCTATCTCCTAAAGTTGTTGAAACAGCATTACTCTGCTATCTTCTTCCCTGAATTATAGTCATTAAGTAAAGCACAGAACTTTAGTCATTGTTTATCGCTGTGATCTGCAGTTGAACGTTGCAAGAAGAAGAAGAAGAGAAATTGTTCAGCATTTCAGCCGCTTTCCTTTTTATAAAATTTTCCCAGCACTTTAGACACAGTGAGTATATTTGACCGATATTCATTTTTCAAAATTTCATATTAGTTTTTCGTTTTGAGGTCCTCCGAATCCAAAAAAACATATTTTTGGAATAAGTTTGTACGCATGTTTGTCTGTTAGTTTACTTGTCTGTTAGGTACTCTGTTAGTTGGTTTATCATTATAACGGTATACTTTTCATGACTTGTTAACCGTTATTAATAACAGTTAACTTGTTAATTGTTATTAATAACAATTAACAAGTTGAGTGACACCATGTTCACAATCCATCAACAACAATATACTGATAACATGTGACAGCATTTGGTGAGTTTCTTATATTAATTTTATCACAATTGCATTTTAATTAAAAACATTTTTTATAACAAAAGAAAATATAATTACAGAAAACTCTGAAGATGATACAAAACGTATCGAAACGTCAGCATTAATGCAAGTTTAAAAAATGTCAGTATTGCTTCATTTTCGATCCTTATGCCACGGAATTTTTTCCAAATACCTATCATTAACTTCAATGGATCACAGTTACTCTATTTATTGAATAAGGTCAAATTATTCATTTTATTTATTACTAGTCATTGCCCGCGTTATCAGAAATGTTATTAACTGTAATATGTCAAATGTCAACATTTTTTTGAAGTCGGCTGTCGGGATTATCTCGTCGCTCAATTGGCTGGAATGTTATTATTGTTATAAAAATAGGGATAGGTACCGACAGCAGGTGGCTCTCGTACTAGTTCTAGTTTCGTATAGTACAGTGGTTGGGCCGTAAAACGAAAGACGCTGTTACGTCACTCGTTCATGGCAAACACTTAAGAAATAAATGAGATCAATTTCACTTTAATCTAGAACTACACCCATTTCGCTCGATCTTAAAGGATGGATTAATAGTCAAAACTATAGTTGATTAAAGTTTTAATTGATTCATAAAAGCGTAAACGTGCATAGAATATTTAAATTCGGCACCTCATCTTACCTCAACTGTATTTTCAAATTAACAAAAAAAAAATAATTATAAAAGAAACAAGAAACCCGACTCTTCCGATTTACGTGCTAAACAGCCTACCAAAATTTGGATTTAATCCGTTTAGCCCGACTAATAGACAGACTTTTTCCAAAAATATGTTTTAAGACTTGAGGGACTCAAAATGAAAAAATATAAAATTTCGAAATATGAATTTTGAAGGAAATTAGTATCATTTCCCACTTATGGAAATGAAATGGTAAAAGGACTTGAGACATGCTCTCCCACCATCAGTACCGGAACTTCCACCACATGCGATATTGTTTCTATTTTTATAGAAAAAAACAGAGTTTACGATATTAGATTATAGTTTATACAAAAGAAACTTAACACTAAACAATTTCAAGTTTAAAAAATACGGAACACGGTGACAAAATACGATTTTATCCTGTAAAATAAAGTAAAGTTTATTGTCATTTGTACAGTTAATAAACATGATGAGAATCAAAAAATGCTTTTGTCTTATAGAAACATTTTTCCAGCATTTTTTTTTACATTTTTTAAAATTAATGTATCTAAAATTCTAATTTCGTTCAGCAATTAATTAAAAAATTTTATACCGTAAAAATTTGGTCCATGGTAAGATTTAACTCATTTCTAGTATAAAAATCAAATTGTTTACATTCATCATAATTATACAAGTGACCGGTAATTGCTCGTATTCCACTCGGGAGAAGAAACTATGAGTAATTTGGAATGATTTAACCTCTATCACTTGGGGGTCGGAAATGCAATTTTCGAGAAAATCTACTTCGGTCTTCTTTTCACAAAAATCCGAATTTTGGGAGTTTGAAATTTAAAAAAAATTCTCACTTTTTGGCCTGAATTTTTCCATGATCTTACTAATTGGCCAAACTTTCTAAAGCTGAAAAACACGAAATTTACTTTTAGATTTTATGTTGTGTGTTAAAACTTACAACAAATAAAAAAATAAAATAAAAATTCTTCACAGAAGTATCATTATCATAAACAAATGACGAATTTCTGAGCGCCAAATGATAAGGTAAAATCATTCCAAATTAGTAAGTTTCTTCTCTCGAGAGGAATACGAGCAATTACCGATCATCCTACATATTATATTGACATGGCCATGACAAAATATTTAATTGCTTAAATTAAGCGATTGCTCTAAGCCATAGTTTCTCAATCAGTGGTCTGCGGACATTTTTGGATGGTCCACGAAGATTTTTGGGATGTATTTTATGAATTTTTAAACTATATTTTTTGTTACTGTCTGTTTTAATATATTTAAATAAATATTGTTATATCAGCATACGGTGGTACAAAGTTAATTGTTTTGATAAAAAGTCAATTATGTAAATATTTATTATTTAATTCCAATGTTGATGGGTCGCAAAACATTTTTGGATTTTTTGGTGGTCCGCGGATGTAAAAAGGTTGAGAAACTATGCTGTAAGCAACAAGCATCTGTTTAACAAAGTGCTTTAAGCATTATTGCAAGCACTGATTTTCTCAGCACTGTCCAGCTCTGTACTGGAAAAACTCAAGTGTAAACATAATAATTGAGTCCGCGTCTGTACACAGACTGCAAACGTTGTGTTGCCTGCGCAGACACTACCACCGTACTGTTATCGCTGTTAGCTTGTCCTGTTAGCAGTGCCTCTGACGTCACGACGTTTGACGCCAGGCTGGCATATTTGCCACCACAATAGCCACAGACTTTCCTGCAATCAATATATATATACTAACCTACTCCACACGTCACCAAATCGTTGCGTGCTGACATTTGATGCTTTTTTGCGGCGGTATATTTTAAATTAATTAAAACTGGAACATGCGAGCTGTCTCACTAAATGAACAAACAGAAGATGTTGAACATTATACAATAGGGATAGATTTTAATTTTTTTAAGTATAATTAAGCAATGATATAAATTTCGCAGTGTCCAACCGAACTTTCGCTTTCGGTTTCGACCTAGTTTCGGTAAAAAAACTGGTTTCGGCTTAGATCAAAGTTTAGAAGAAATAATTTTGTTCTTAAGATGGTAGTGTTTTTTTTTGACGTGATAACGTCTTATAAATTGATGAATCACCAATCTTATAAATTTATGAAACACCGGCTGCATGCACGAAAAAGTGTAACGTTCCTAACGTTCCGCCTGACCCTGTGCGTGCTTTTCTCGACAACGGCCCTAACGATTTGGATGAAATTTACTGAAAAGGGATTTTGGGGGGCAAAAAATCGTTTTAGCTAGGTCTCATCTCTCGAAAAAATCGTTTTCATACAAATTTATCATTATAAAAATCAATTTTTTGACGTATGAAAATACTTAAATACTGTAAGTAGGTTTTGGAATTTTATATAAACAATGAAACAATTGTTTTCAAAATATTATGACAATTAATCTTTGAGACTTAAAATAAATACAAAAGAAAGAAAGTTAAAAAAAACAATTATTATTATAGGTGGTGAGTAATTTTAATAAATAAAATTAACCTAAATTTGAAGCGAAAGATGCAATATCATAGAATCGAATTATTATAATTATTATATGTAGAATTTAGGTTATGTATTACGGAATACGTTATCACGTAAAACTATCGTCCGTAAACCGACTTTACAGACAACCAATTTTTTTTTTTTTTTGTGTAGGTACCTACCTAAACATATTTATTAGGTAAATACTTTTCACTAAAAAGTAATTTTGTTTTGTAGCTTTTATTTTATTTCATAATATTTAAAAAAAAGTATATTTATTTGTGCTTTTTGAAATAAGGGGGGTAATAATATGATATAAGTTAATGATTAGTTAAAATATCAGAGTATAATATGTGATTTAAAAATAAAAAAAATAAATATAAAGACTGATTATGATAATTTCCTGGGAAAACACGAAATTTCGGTTTCGGTTTCGGCCGAAACTGAGACTGAGGCCGAAATTCGGTTTAGGTTTCGGTTTCGGCCATAAAAACTAGTTTCGGTCGGAGACTAAAATTTCGTTGAAAAACAAAGGTAACTAAAATGTGAAAGCCGGTTAATCTGTAGGCCAACTCAAAAACTTCCCTTTGTGTTAAATACTTACATTAAATGGATTAAATTGACACTATTGTGTTTATAATTGACTAAAGAAAGCTATAAAAAAATGTAGTAAAGTATATTGAAGGAGATTTATTTGGTTGAGGAAGAATTCGCCATGGGAACTGATTCTAGTGCTCCCTGGTGGCAGAAAATAAAAGCTGTATATGCTTTAATCAATTTTAAAGTAAACGTCACATAATTTATGGATA
This sequence comes from Xanthostigma xanthostigma, assembly GCA_963575645.1. Lineage (NCBI taxonomy): Eukaryota > Metazoa > Arthropoda > Insecta > Raphidioptera > Raphidiidae > Xanthostigma > Xanthostigma xanthostigma. The sequence continues at coordinate 46,480,406 of OY754466.1, read as the reverse complement.
ATAAATTCGAAATAAATATTACTGATATTATTAAGCATTTGGGTAATTCTAAAAGACATCTAGTAGAAGGAGAACAGTTGTTTAAAACGAATCACAATATAAATTGGACGTTTCGTCATTTAATTATGACTTCATCAGCAACTTATCTACTAATAAAATTCAATTGTTAAAAAGTTGCTGATGAAGTCATAATTAAATGACGAAACGTCCAATTTAATAAAATCAAATTTATTTATTAGCCTTTCCAACATCCTACGATTTATCTAACTAATATTATACTATGAAAACGAGCAATGAAACAAATGTTTACTCTTTGAAATTTCACTTTAAATGCGTGTAACTAGTTTTGTTGAAATCTGTCGGATAATCGAAGCCCTACTGTAGAAATTACAAAATATACAGTTCGAATTCAGTAAACAGATTTATCAAATTGGCAGTATTGCAAGTTAAATGAAATCACAGAAATGTTAATTAAAATCAGGAAGTCAAGTGAAAAATGTTGGAGTGATTCAGTTCATATTTAATTAAAGTTAATGGAACTGAAGAGGCCTTTAACGTAATAATTAATATTATCTAGGTACATATCGCACCAACATATTAAAGATATATAAGGCCTATAGCGTAAACTATAGACCAGCGTTTCCTAAACTTTTTCGTCTACGGATCCCTCAGAGATTAAAAAAATTGTTGCGTACCTTCCTTAATATAAACCAAGAGCAATTTATTTTAATTTACTTTTTATGAGAAACTTCTTTACACACCTTAGATTGAATTGAATTCATCTGACAAAAAAAAGCAAAAAAGCTATCACACTCTTTTTTTTTAAATAGCGGCCGAATGAAGACATCCTTCAAAAACTCAGTCTTAAGGCCGCTACACACGAGGCTGATTTTGCTACTAAAATCACTGCTGGGACTTGTGCTGGCTGGCGGGCTCGCTACGAGGATGGAAATGACGTCACTTCAAAATCGCGTGTGAGGTCACAAGATGGATTTCAAAATTAGAACCGGGGCTACGGTTTGAACAAGAACCAACCAGGGAACAGTATCTTGTCACGTGAGCTACATAGGCAAACGCCCACAAACAAACATGTCGTAGTGTGTCTTCTGTTCAGAGACAATAAACGTTCACTTTTGTTAACATTCGAACTATCATTGCGCGCGCACCAAACCCATCTACAAAGCAGCTTCAATACACGTGTCGTGTGAAGCGAATACATAAAAGCCATCGTCAAAACCACGGCACGTTTGAAACATAGCAGCCAAATCTAGCAAGGAATCTAGCGGAAAAACCAGTCTCGTGTTCAGTGACCTTTAAACTCACCATCGACATTCCTAAGAATCTCGAAAAAAACTGCCTATTCAAAATGCATGGTTAAATAGCGAATTAGATATGAAAATATTTTAATTATTCCTTACACAGGATAGTTTGAAAATAAGTTTTTTATTTAAAATAATTCACAACATGTTTCCACGAACATGGTTGTCATCGTCAGCTGTAAAAATGAATATTTAAAAAAAAATAAAAATATATAAAATATTTTGATATTTACATATTATATCCACAATAATTAAGAGAAGGATCCTTTCTGTTATGATAAATAACGAATTGACTGTATTATACGTTTTTCAAAATTTTGTCGTCTAAAAAAATATGACGAAAATATTTTTTTTATTTTCGTACTGAAATATAAGTATAAAAAATTAGGATAATAAAAGAATAAGAGAAGCATGTACAGACAGAGCGTTTTCAAGCACAAAGATATAAAAGGTTCGTATCATTAAAGTTTTTGTGCACGCAAACAAGCAGGCAGGTATGTCCAATTCAAGAGACTGAAAATGGGACTGTTGTCACGGCAGAGACAATTAATCTTATACGAATACGGAACTGACAAAAAACATATTCACCACCATAGGCGATTTTTTACGGCCATAATTACGCCTTAAAAATAGTAAAATTCGAAGTTTTTGATATACTGCAGTGTAAACTCTATTGTTGCGTGCCCCCTGTTGGGACGACTATGGCTTCTGTAGAATCTTCTAGCAACAACAACAATAGAAAACAGATAGTTAAGAAAACCCGACCTTCATACAATTGCCTGGAGAAACCAAAGCAGGTTAAAAGAGGTTCTCGGCCCTTCTAGAAGTTTCTATGTTGTGGGGATCGAAGCTATAAAAGGCGAGCGGGTCGCTGGCATGAGTCAGTCAGTTGGTTAGTTGTTCGTGAGTTGTTCATGTGCTTTGGCGTTGCGACATAAATCAATATACTGTGAAGATAAATAAACTTTTGTGTGTGTAAACCATTGAGTGCAATTATATAAATCTGGTTTTACATAAATAACTTTTTGCAAATAGTCGTGTGAATATAGTCAATATACGAGTATGAATAAGTGTACTGGATAAACTTTGTTGTGTTTGTGTGTTGTAAATATTTTGTGTACATAATTTAGTGACTCTATGTTCTATGTTACTTAGTCTTTTATTTTAAAAATTTTGCCCGTTCTGGCACCATATTGTTACGCCACTGCTTTAGTCACAAAAGTTCCATGGAACGTACACAAGTAAAGTGAAATGGAATTCTGAAATCCATAAATTGTATGCGACGACACGTTTTCTATGAACAAACAAAAATAGCTTCATAAACCACATCTTGGTCTTTTCCTGTAAAGGACTACAATCGTATGAAAATGCTCCTCTAATCTAAATGCGGCTCTTAAATCAATAGTGCATTGCGTTATTATGGCAGAAAGTTGACGTTTGCGACGAGTTGTCAAGTTTGCCATATCTAGATCTATAGAGAGAGAGAGTGAGAATTTTGTGGGTTTGTGTATATGCGGAAGATAATCTCCGAAACTACTCATCCGATTTCTTTTTTTTCACCAATATTTAGATTGGACCTTTAGGATAGACATGGGTTATATATTATCTTGTTAAAATAAAAGCGCTTTTCGTGGAGACTAGTTTTGCAATACAAATATTAGGAGCACTGTGGTTGAAGTAAAAATAAAAAATATAGAATAGTTACTTCTTACCACAACAGTTTTATTAGCGGATGTACATTTTGCGAGCTATGCTGTTATCTTCAGCTTTTATTATATTTCATAGTTTATCCGCAATGCGAATAATATATTAAGATCAAAATCATATTAAAATAAGCTCAGAGCTGAGTGTGTGTATTGTGCTGTGCAATGCTGACTTCTGAGCATGCCTATGATGACAGTTTACACCTCTGCAGTCTGCAATCTTGTGTAGTGCGTACTGTCTAGTGTCGCTCCTTTGAACGACTCGCTCTGAGCGACTCTTTTTAGTGAGCGGAGCGCAAGTTTTTATTATATTTCATAGTTTATCCGAAATGTGAATAATATAGCTGGGAGAGGACGGCGAGCCGTGACAGCGGCCACATGTATGCGATATACGCGATTTTTTTGAGATGAGAAAAATGATGTTTTGTGGATGATTGTGTTGGAATGGAACGTTTTTGGTTGGATTTTTAATATTTTGGCGCTTGTTTTGGAGTGTCGAATTTTGGATAGGTCGTTTTTGGATTGACGATTTGTCTATTTTGGATTTGAGATTGGATTTTTTTGGTTGTCGGATTTTGCTGGAGTTTGGATTCGCTGTTTGTTGTTTTTTGACTAATTGGCTCTTTTTAAAGGAAAAAAAAAATCGTAATAATTATTAAAAAGACCTCACGGTGCTGCCAGTGGCGGGCCTGTCTTTTGGCGTGGTTGACACCGCTGATTTTAATGTTTTACCTGTGTGTTCTAGAAATTGAATTGTCAGTCTTGTAGTTGGATTAAGTTATGGGGTATTTTCTTAGATGATTCAATTTTGTGTTTTGTCTGAAATTTGGTTTTATGTTTAATTGGTTGGAAAGGATTTCTAGAATCTTTTTCTCGCACACAATCTTGGACCGTTCGTGTTGCCTCGTATGGTCTTTTTGTCCTGGCGCCCTTTTCTGACATCAGTCGGTACGACACATACGATATTAAATATTTTTGAGATTGAAAATAGATTCCTTGTTTTTTTATATAAAATATTTTGAAAATACTAAAAAACGGTTTCGATTGTGTTTGTCTTTATTTGTCGAGTGGTAGGTGGTAGGATTTTATTTCAGGCATTTGCCTGTGTCAATTTTGAGTGTTTTTTTTGATTAGTTAAAATTTTTTAAGCCCTTTTAAGCACGTTTGCCCAAAAAAAAAAAAAAAAAAAACGGAACCCACGACCTTTGCGCCGCTGAGCTTAGCTAGCCTGGACTTTTCGTCATACACTACCTGTGAGTTTTAAAATTAATGAATTAAAGGTTTTCAAGAAAAAGATAAAGAATTTTTTACTGGAAAATGCATTTTATAATGTAAATGAATTCATAGATTATTTTAAATAATATTTTTGTTTTCCAAAATTTTTTGACGTGTCACATAGATCATTTGTATCTCTACTGACAATAAATGCTATCTTATCTTATCTTATCTTATCTTATATTAAGATGAGAATACTATGAAAATGAGCTCAGAGCTGAGTGTGTGTATTGTGCTGTGCAGTGCCAACTGACTCCTGAGCATGCATGATGACTGTTTACACCTCTGCAATCTGCACTCTTGTGTAGTGCGTACTGTCTAGTGTCGCTCCTTTGAACGACTCGCTCTGAGCGACTCTTTTTAGTGAGCGGAGCGCAAGCTTTTATTATATTTCATAGTTTATCCGAAATGCGAATAATATATTAAGATCAGAATAATATGAAAATGAGCTCAGAGCTGAGTGTGTGTATTGTGCTGTGCAGTGCTAACTGACTCCTGAGCATGCATGATGACAGTTTACACCTCTGCAATCTGCGCTCTTGTGTAGTGCGTACTGTCTAGTGTCGCTCCTTTGAACGACTCGCTCTGAGCGACTCTTTTTAGTGAGCGGAGCGCACGGAGCCAGCTCCCAATAAAGAGTCATGTGAACACATCACTATTTTGCAGTAGTCGGGTAAAAAACCGGCCATAGATGCAAACAGCGGAAAATGCAAATAATATATTCTAGTATGAATAATAATTAATCGATTCAAAAATCGTTTTTACGGAAATTTTACTGCTCTCATAAAAAGAATTATTACTATAAAGAAATAAAACGTCAATAACAGTTTATGTTCTAACCTCGTCACGTCAGTTTTATAGTTTTTCAAGAAGCACTGAGCCAGTTGCATTTGTGTCGTACGACCGAATGCAGTCGTAAAAGTTTTTATATCTCACCGCAAATGGGCAGTCTTTAAGAGATCTATTTTTCCGTTTTTAAAAGCGTGTTTAACCTAGTTTTCACTCAGTAAAAGCATTTTTGCATAAAATGGCTGCTCTTTGTGTGGGGGTCATGAAATCGCTAGCGCTGCAAACTAAAACAAATAATAGTCAAGATCGGGAGGCGGAAGGGGAGCCTTTTTTTTGCCAGAGCGCCAATCTAGAGACCTCCCCACGCTTTCGAGGTAGCTGAACACGATGGTGAGTAAAAGTATATAATCTATGGTGGTGAGGGTTCCACAATTATTTTTCCTCGACAACCCCTTCAAATTGGCCTCCCTGTTTTCCACGCCTTGGAAAAAAATTATATAAAATTTTGAACAGGACAGTTTTATAGGAAAATTAGTTCTCTAAAAAAAATATTTCTTGTTTTTTATCTATAAATGTGATGGTTTAAGAACTACAGGCCTTCAAAATCATCATTTATAGAAATTTTACGTAAATTTCCATAAATGTAGGCCTGTAATTCTTAAAGTATCACATTTACAGATAAAACACAAGAAATATTTTTTGTAGAGAACTAATTTTCCTGTAAAACTGTTGTGTTCAAAATTTTTTATAATTTTTTTCCAAGGCGTGGAAAACAGGATGGCAAATTTGAAGGGGTTGTCGAGAAAAAAAAATTGTGGGACCCTCGCCATCGTGTTCAGCGACCTCAAAAATGAGGGGAGGTCTGGCAAAAAAAAGCAAAAACCCCAAGAAATTACGACTCCTGACCTCGACTATAAATGCAATCTAACCAAATCAACAATAATTTCCATACATGACCTGTTAAAATAGGTACCATTAAAAATATATGATATTATAGCATAATTTTCATAAGCAACCAAATATGAAAGTTTCTGGGGAAGATTAATATATTTCCAGAGAGAGAGAAAGAGAGTCTACGTTGAAAAAGAAGTTACAATGCCAAATAATGAGAATGCATCCGTGTTTTGGTTCAATCGCGTGCGAAGCACTGGGAAACGGCTAGTAAGTAGATAAATTTCAAATCAAAGCGTTTCGTTTTAAACAGTACACGTAGCGCTCTCTGCCGTTGTCGAACGAAGCATGTTATTTGCGTAGGCAGGCTACAATTGTATACGTCATTTCAAATTAAAAATTTATTTTAATTTTAATAAACTTGTTTTTGAAGTTGTTGGAGTAAAAAGTTAACTCAATCAAAAAGTTAGAAAAAAATGTAATCAACATGATTAATAATGAAGCAAACTTTAACGGCGTTCTACGAGAATGAAGTGGATAAAAAATTAATAATCACAATGAAAAACGTGAACTCCCTTCTGTGTATAAACTGTACATATTATATACCTATCTAATAAGAAAATGACAAAACGATTATTCTGCCTTCAATATCTTTAGTATTTTCGTTCCTTGCGCGTTTATTTTACTAAAATGTCTCTGGACCTACAAAAAACATGTTTTAAATATACTTTTACTAGCCGTTATCCGAGTTTGGCACACGATTGAGACGAAACACGGATGCGTTCCCATTATTTGCCTTAGTAAACACCCCTCTCTCTCTCTCTCTGTGTCTATCATCTTCCTCTCTCTCTCTCTCTTTCTCTTGAAATATTACATTGACCTTGCCATTCACACCCCCCACCCACGTAACAACTCCCACCCATGTGATGGTAGGTGATAAAACGATTTTGGGTAGGATTTGCATAAAATCTGTTGAGTAGCGGGTGTCTATCGAGAAGGGAATAACTATGCGCAAGTCAATCGGGCGCATAGTTTTAGAGATCTCGTGATAAGTCATTGAGTGAGTGGTATTTCACTTATATACTAACGGTCCCGCCCGGTTTCACCCGGGTGCAAAAGAACGAATGGGGAGGAGGTACATGAGTACGCACATTCATCTTAGTTTACCAAGATGAATGATGATGATCGAAGTTACCGTCCAAAAATTTTTATCGGACGGACAAATTTTAAGTTATATTTTCAACATTTTTTATTGATGCTCCGCTCCTATTGGTCGTAGCGTGATATTATTATATATAGCATATAGCCTTCCTCGATAAATAGATTATTATCCAAGAAAAAAATGTTTTTTAATTCGGACCAGTAGTTCCAGAGATTAGCGCGTTCAACCAAACAAACAAATTCTTCAGCTTTATATAATATATTAGTACCTATAGATAATAATAATAATAAATGTTTATTTGCTGAGTAATTATTTAAAAATGGATACAAAACGTCAATAAAGAACAATAAAGATTATTTCCAACTAGTCTATGCAAACTATCTGAATCGGAAACGGAAAAGAAATGACGTACTAACACTGAAAGCTGAAATTTCATTATAGTGTTCATAATTAACTGCCGGCATCGTCAGTTGCAATAATGAACTGTTCCAACCTATACAGAAACCAAATGAAAACCAAAATACCACTGTGTTTTATATTTACTGGATGTTGTACCTACATCTGACAAAAACACACATGCTGTTGTAATTCTATAGTTTAATTTCACGTCAACAGCATCAGGATCTCGGAAACGCTGAGTAGTAATGTAATCCACATGACTCTTTATTGGGAGCTGGCTCCGTGCGCTCCGCTCGCTAAAAAGAGTCGTTCAGAGCGAGTCGCTCAAAGGAGCGACACTACACAATACGCACTAAACAAGAGTGCAGACTGCAGAGGTGTGAACTGTCATCATACATGCATACATGCACAATGCACACACTCAGCTCTGAGCTCATTTTAATATATGATTCTGATCTTATATTATTCGCATTTCGGATAAACTATAAAGTATAAGAAAAGCTTAACAATAATAATGTTTATTGTTACAATATTATATCTTTGTCAACGACGTCAATGTGAATGGTTTAAGTCACTGTAAGCTTAGTACTAGTGCACTTACAGTGTGTCATTCAACATTAAATGACTCAGCAAAGATAACTGCGTACGTGCAAAGTTCACTAGTGCCTCTGTGGCCTGTGCTGTGTGCGCTCTGTAAATGTGCGAATGCAACAGTACAGAATAGCTCGGAGTGAGTCATTCACAAAAAAAAGAGCGACTCGCTCCGCTCCGAGAAGGGAGTCGTTCATTATGAACGACTCGCTCAGGAGCGACACATCACTAATGCTGAGTCGAATCGGGGCTGTCGATTAAATTGGGAGGAGGAGAGGGGTCAATAAATACGTCACGTTACGTTACACAAAATGTATAATTTACTCAGTTTACTTTGAGGGGGCTTACAAGATACAAACGATACAGAAACCCAAATATCTGAATATTGGAACCAGCCCTTTTTTTCACAAGCATGATTATTCTAAAAAAAATCTGAGCGAATTTATTTATTTTTCAAAAAGCGCATTTTTGTCTTAGTAGTAGCTGCTCTAGTTTGGGAGTAAAAAGATTTTTTTTAAATTTTTGAACAACTTTAAAATTGCTCTCAAAGCCAAAAATGCTGCACATTTCAGTTAATTTTTGTTCATAACAAATAAAGACCTATGCATTTCAATAGAATTCTGAAAGCAAACAAAGCGAAAAAAATAAACTAAGCAGTTCCGTTAAGAGTAGCGACCTCTATAGCTCGGACGTACGGTGCACAAACCAACCGACAACTTACTGCTATTTTTCAATTACAATTTTAAGACTTAATAGCAAATCTAATCAATCTACAAATACTTCCATTTTGTAGAATAGCGAAGCTCCCTTTTTCGAAAAGCTACAATTTGAATTAATTTCTTACGAAACTAATATCTGGCGTTCAAAGCAAGAACAGAGGATACTTCTACTAGCAATGTATAAGTAATAAAAAGGAATCATCGAAATCGGTTCACAGCCGGCGAAGATATCGACGGACAAACATAAAAAAAAACACAATCGAATTATTGAAAACTTCTTTTTTTGAAGTCGGTTAAAAATCCGCGCATATTCACTGAATCAGCTTGTTGTTTTCTACAAAAATGAACAATTTGAAAAATTTCAGAAAAATAAATTTTGCCGAAAATGGTACTTTCCGAGATCGTCTTGATGTCAAAGTAAAAAAATGTTAAAAGCGCGGCCCTATTTTTGTATACAGTTGGTGTACAAGGGTTTCGAGTTTCAGATAATAAACATCATTACACAGATTACATTTAAATATTATGAAGCAAAAACGAGATATATAGGTACGAAAACGACTACGTCTGTATAAAGAAGTGGTTGCATGTTCCTTTGTTGAAATAAATAAAATCATTCATGTGGAGATAACTTAACCAAATATCTCGTTGCTCGCAAACGGCAAAGAAAACAGGGTCAGATTTTTCTATAAAATAGTAATGGTTAATAATAATCATTACGATTAGATTCCAATTATAGCATATTTTTTCACTGAATTAGTGAAAGCATAATAATATTAAACGATTATCGTCATAAAATTTTTTTAGATGGCTTATAATATACTAGCGGTCCCGTCCGGTTTCACCCGGGTGTAAAAGAACGAATGGGGAAGGGAGGAACATGAGTACACACATTCATATTAGTTTACCGAGATGAATGTCGTGTTCAAATTTCATGATGATCGGAGTTACCGTTCAAAATTTTTTGTCGATAAAAAGCTGTATTTATACTTTTTTTAACTAATATTTTTTTTTAATTACATAATTAAATAAAATTAAAATAAATTTTAATGTAAGCCTTAGAAGAAAGCAATGTAGAAAATAAAAAAAAAATAAAAATGCATTCGCCCAACGCAGGGCTCGGAACCCACGACCCTGGTATTGACAGCCTTGTGCTCTACCGATTGCGCTAGCCGACGTTGTATTCTTACATCGCTAATATGAGTATACTTAGTTAGTGCATTTCACCTGAATAGAAGCTTATTTTTTAGATACATTTAGAACATTTTTCATTACTGCTCCGCTCCTAATGGTCGTAGCCTGATTTTATATAGCCTATAGCATTCCTCGATAAATGGGCTATCCAACAAAAAATTTTTTTTCAATTTGAACCAGTAGTTCCTGAGATTAGCGCGTTCAAACAAACAAACAAACTCTTCAGCTTTATATATTAGTATAGATAAGAAAAATTTAAATGTCCCGACGGTGACATTTAAATTTTTCTTATATATAAACCTTCTAAAAAAATATTATGACGATAAATTATTGTTTAATATTGTTATACTTTCACTAATTCAGTGAAAAAATATGCTGTAATTGGAATCTGATCGTAATGATTAATTACATATTAACCATTGTAATAAAGCAGTAAACAAAAATCTTTCTCTTGGTTTATTAGTTTTATAAAATAGTAGTTTAAAGTATCTAGTTCGCACGCGTACTGGCTAAAGCACTAGACTCGCATTCGGGAGGTACCGGGTTCGAATCCCGCTGGGGGCAGATGTGGTTGGGACATTTTTCCTGCTGCCTCTCACCGAGAAACGGTAATTCCTGTACCGACCAGGAAGGTTTGCCTTGGTTTCCCTCAATAATTCCAGATAAATATCGAGATGGTTCCTTATTCAAGGCCATATGGCCGATTACCTGTCAAACTCCTATGCTCTAAATTTGCCTACCTTATCCTAATGTTCTAAAATTCCTTCTTTGCTATTAATTAAGTGGAAGTTTAAAAATGTAGAAACTAACGGGAAGTGTGATAAATGGAAAATAGTAATTGTGAAAGATAACTCTAATAATTTAGAGAGATGATGATCCTGTTCAAATGTTGGAAGATTAAAAAGGAAGAATCCTGGTGGCATAGGATCGATGAACAAAGCAAATACTGAAGGTTTTTATTGCATTTTATTGTCTGACGTTTCGGCAATCTTTATGCCATCTTCGGAGAATCAATGCTGTCTGTTTTCTCAGTATTGTTGTTGTGAATAAAATAAATTAAAATAAAAAATGTCATCAAAAGGTATTAAAATTACTATTTTTCTTGAAAGAACGACTTGATATTTTTACTAAAAACTGTATAAATGTGTCTGTTACTTGTTTAAAATTATACTGAAAATAGTAATGGTGCGAGTGGCGTCATTTATGACTTAAAGTCGAGAAACGGACATTATAAATGCATCATTGTTATTATTATCTAGTTTGTAATGCAGTATTTTATTACGAGTTATGATATTGTGTTAATAACGAATCGAAATAACATTTTTTTCATATTTCTAATGAGGCAATAAAAATGTAGATTTTCATTTGTGGTTGCTTCTGGACTCTGGAGCCATTGTGACATGTCGTATTCCGGCACAAAATTGCCCCCTCGATAGTAATCAACTTTTATTAAGAACTTTTTCTCCAACTCCTGCAAAATTCTGAGATATAAAGACGGCCAGTTTAAAATGGAGCATTTATGGTCAATATTTCTGGAATATATGTAGGCTTCCAAACAGTCAAATAATTTTTCAAATCGGTGCAGTAGTTCTTAATACTACTCGGGACAAACATACAAACTTTTACGTTAAATTAGTTTTTTTGACGTGATAACGTCTTATAAATTGATGAAACACCGGCTGCACCCACGAAAAAGAGTAACGTTCCGCAAGCGAGAGCGCGATATAAGCGATAGTCTCTCTCTTCTCGCGTGACGTCAGAGAGTAGTGTGCGTTCAACATTTTTTTCGGCTGTTCCTGCGAAAGCTACATCTGACAGATGGCCAGATAAATTATACGGTTTGTTAACAAATATATAATATATATATACATTCTTTTAAATGTCTTTTATAATTGCTTAAAAATATGTATTTTGCTTTGGTTGATCAAATTATTAGTCGGTAAAAATATAGTTTGACAGCTACTAAAATTTAGGTTATGTATTATTAAATATGATATTCGAGCGGAATACGTTATCACGTAAAACTATCGTCCGTAAACCGACTTTACAGACAACCAATTTTTTTTTCAAATAAGAAAGGTTGAAAACTTTCATTGATGAAACCCATTTTGGTTCAACTAATGTATGACGGGCCTGACATTTGCTATCCACGGAAGAAGGCGCAACTATTAGGTTTCATTATGAAGCTATTATTACTACACGCTGAAAATGTCGAGTTAATCGCTTTCATGAACCGTATTTTGTGCTTATTGCACAACATTTTCACGTTAGAACTTTCGTAGGCGTTTAAAAATGGCCGAGAAATGTAATTCTATACACTTTTCCATTATCATTTAACTGAATGTATTTGCATTATTTAAAAGTAAATCATTTCATATCCAAACGGAAATATGCTTCATGGAAGAGGAAATTTTAGAACAGTATTAATGAAAATAATTATAGAACTGACATGGTGTATTGGTGTATTAAAAATGTAAATATAAGAATTGTAACACCACGTCTTAACCAGTGGGAGTATATACCCAAGTAATTCAAGAATTACAAGGCGCGAAATTTTACGTCATATACCCCGGTGTTTTGCTTGAAAATCGGTGTATATATTTAACGACACTTGGAGAATAATATAGTATAACTTAATTTACTTATTCTAAGTAAAAATAACAGTTGAAAATAATGAAACACAGAAAGGAAAATATAATTTTAATAAATTCATGGTTCTCTATGTAATATGTTATTGTGTCATGCAAAAATTAAACATAACTAACATCTTCAGAACAAAAGAATAACAGATTTGTTTTCAAAATATTTCTGAAATTATGAGTTTAGAAAAAAAAATTCATAACTTTCTTGTAAAAACAGATAGAAAAATAAACCGTTATGAAAAGTACCCAATTATTATATAAAAACAACTTTATAACATATATGTGCCGACTTTAGCTCAAAGAATTTTTTACAAAACTTTCTTTAAAATAGAATAATAAAACATTATAAAAAGTACACCATTATTAGATAAAAAACAACGATGGCATGTATCTCTTTTGCGCATGCGCCGATTTTTCCCAAAAATTATACAAAACTCTTGTAAAAATAGATCGAATAATAAACTGTTATGAGAAGTATACCATTGTTATATACAAACAACTTTATAACTTATACCTCTTCTGCGCATGCGCCGACTTTCCCTCAAAAAACATTTTACAAAACTTTCTTGTAAAGTAGAATAATAAAACATTATAAAAAGTACACCATTATTATATAAAAAACAACTATGGCTTGTATCTCTTTTGCGCATGCGCCGATTTTTCCCAAAAATTATACAAAACTCTTGTAAAAATAAATCGAATAATAAACTGTTATGAAAAGTATACCGTTGTTATATACAAACAACTTTATAACTTATACCTCTTCTGCGCATGCGCCGACTTTCCCTCAAAAAACATTTTAGAAAACTTTCTTGTAAAGTAGAATAATAAAACATTATAAAAAGTACACCATTATTATATAAAAAAATTGGTTGTCTGTAAAGTCGGTTTACGGACGATAGTTTTACGTGATAACGTATTCCGCTCGAATATCATATTTAATAATACATTACTGCGCTCTCGCTTACACGCACAGGGTCAGGCGGAACGTTATGGAACGTTACACTTTTTCGTGCGTGCAGCTGGTGTTTCATCAATTTATAAGACGTATCACGTCAAAAACTTAGTCACCATCTTTAGAAGTCCGCCATATTGGATTTAGAGTGACGTCACTTTATTTTTCGAGTTATTCTCAGCAAGCCCTTTCATTTGATACCCATATTGTAAGAAAGCATAGTAAAATTAGTCCGCCATCTTTAGAACTCCGCCATATTGGATTTAGAGTGACGTCACTTTATGTTTCGAGTTATTTTCAGCAAGCCCTTTCATTTGATACCCATATTGTAGGAAAGCATAATAAAATTAGTCCGCCATCTTTAGAAGTCCGCCATATTGGATTTAGAGTGACGTAACTTTATGTTTCGAGTTATTCTCAGCAAGCCCTTTCATTTGATACCCATATTGTAGGAAAGCATAATAAAATTAGTCCGCCATCTTTAGAAGTCCGCCATATTGGATTTAGAGTGACGTCACTTTATGTTTCGAGTTACTCTCAGCAAGCCCTTTCATTTGATACCCATATTGTAGGAAAGCATAATAAAATTAGTCCGCCATCTTTAGAAGTCCGCCATATTGGATTTAGAGTTATGTCACTTTATTTTTCGAGTTATTCTCAGCAAGCCCTTTCATTTGATACCCATATTGTAGGAAAACATAATAAAATTAGTCCGCCATCTTTAGAAGTCCGCCATATTGGATGTAGAGTGACGTCACTTTATTTTTCGAGTTATTCTCAGCAAGCCCTTTCATTTGATACCCATATTGTAGGAAAGCATAATTAAATTAGTCCGCCATCTTTAGAAGTCCGCCATATTGGATTTAGAGTGACGTCACTTTATTTTTCGAGTTATTTTCAGCAAGCCCTTTCATTTGATACCCATATTGTTGGAAAGCATAATAAAATTAGTCCGCCATCTCTAGAAGTCCGCCATATTGGATTTAGAGTAATGTCATTTTATTTTTCGAGTTATTCTCAGCAAGCCCTTTCATTTGATACCCATATTGTAGGAAAACATAATAAAATTAGTCCGCCATCTTTAGAAGTCCGCCATATTGGATTTAGAGTAATGTCACTTTATTTTTCGAGTTATTCTCAGCAAGCCCTTTCATTTGATACCCATATTGTAGGAAAACATAATAAAATTAGTCCGCCATCTTTAGAAGTCCGCCATATTGGATTTAGAGTAATGTCACTTTATTTTTCGAGTTATTCTCAGCAAGCCCTTTCATTTGATACCCATATTGTAGGAAAGCATAATAAAATTAGTCCGCCATCTTTAGAAGTCCGCCATATTGGATTTAGAGTGACGTCACTTTATGTTTCGAGTTACTTTCAGCAAGACCTTTCATTTGATACCCATATTGTGGTAAAGCATAATAAAATTAGTCCGCCATCTTTAGAAGTCCGCCATATTGGATTTAGAGTAATGTCACTTTATTTTTCGAGTTATTCTCAGCAAGCCCTTAAATTTGATACCCATGTTGTAGGAAAACATAATTAAATTAGTCCGCCATCTTTAGAAGTCCGCCATATTGGATGTAGAGTCACGTCACTTTATTTTTCGAGTTATTCTCAGCAAGCCCTTTCATTTGATACCCATATTGTAGGAAAGCATAATAAAATTAGTCCGCCATCTTTAGAAGTCCGCCATCTTTAGAAGTCCGCCATCTTTAGAAGTCCGCCATATTGGATTTAGAGTGACGTAACTTTATGTTTCGAGTTATTCTCAGCAAGCCCTTTCATTTGATACCCATATTGTAGGAAAGCATAATAAAATTAGTCCGCCATCTTTAGAAGTCCGCCATATTGGATTTAGAGTGACGTCACTTTATGTTTCGAGTTACTCTCAGCAAGCCCTTTCATTTGATACCCATATTGTAGGAAAGCATAATAAAATTAGTCCGCCATCTTTAGAAGTCCGCCATATTGGATTTAGAGTTATGTCACTTTATTTTTCGAGTTATTCTCAGCAAGCCCCTTCATTTGATACCCATATTGTAGGAAAACATAATAAAATTAGTCCGCCATCTTTAGAAGTCCGCCATATTGGATGTAGAGTGACGTCACTTTATTTTTCGAGTTATTCTCAGCAAGCCCTTTCATTTGATACCCATATTGTAGGAAAGCATAATAAAATTAGTCCGCCATCTTTAGAATTCCGCCATATTGGATTTAGCGTAATATAACTTTATTTTTCGAGTTATTCTCAGCAAGCCCTTTCATTTGATACCCATATTGTAAGAAAGCATAGTAAAATTAGTCCGCCATCTTTAGAACTCCGCCATATTGGATTTAGAGTGACGTCACTTTATGTTTCGAGTTATTTTCAGCAAGCCCTTTCATTTGATACCCATATTGTAGGAAAGCATAATAAAATTAGTCCGCCATCTTTAGAAGTCCGCCATATTGGATTTAGAGTGACGTAACTTTATGTTTCGAGTTATTCTCAGCAAGCCCTTTCATTTGATACCCATATTGTAGGAAAGCATAATAAAATTAGTCCGCCATCTTTAGAAGTCCGCCATATTGGATTTAGAGTGACGTCACTTTATGTTTCGAGTTACTCTCAGCAAGCCCTTTCATTTGATACCCATATTGTAGGAAAGCATAATAAAATTAGTCCGCCATCTTTAGAAGTCCGCCATATTGGATTTAGAGTCACGTCACTTTATTTTTCGAGTTATTCTCAGCAAGCCCTTTCATTTGATACCCATATTGTAGGAAAACATAATAAAATTAGTCCGCCATCTTTAGAAGTCCGCCATATTGGATTTAGCGTAATGTCACTTTATTTTTCGAGTTATTCTCAGCAAGCCCTTTCATTTGATACCCATATTGTAGGAAAGCATAATAAAATTAGTCCGCCATATTGGATTTAGAGTGACGTAACTTTATGTTTCGAGTTATTCTCAGCAAGCCCTTTCATTTGATACCCATATTGTAGGAAAGCATAATAAAATTAGTCCGCCATCTTTAGAAGTCCGCCATATTGGATTTAGAGTGACGTCACTTTATGTTTCGAGTTACTCTCAGCAAGCTCTTTCATTTGATACCCATATTGTAGTAAAGCATAATAAAATTAGTCCGCCATCTTTAGAAGTCTGCCATATTGGATTTAGAGTTATGTCACTTTATTTTTCGAGTTATTCTCAGCAAGCCCTTTCATTTGATACCCATATTGTAGGAAAACATAATAAAATTAGTCCGCCATCTTTAGAAGTCCGCCATATTGGATGTAGAGTGACGTCACTTTATTTTTCGAGTTATTCTCAGCAAGCCCTTTCATTTGATACCCATATTGTAGGAAAGCATAATTAAATTAGTCCGCCATCTTTAGAAGTCCGCCATATTGGATTTAGAGTGACGTCACTTTATGTTTCGAGTTATTTTCAGCAAGCCCTTTCATTTGATACCCATATTGTAGGAAAGCATAATAAAATTAGTCCGCCATCTTTAGAAGTCCGCCATATTGGATTTAGAGTGACGTAACTTTATGTTTCGAGTTATTCTCAGCAAGCCCTTTCATTTGATACCCATATTGTAGGAAAACATAATAAAATTAGTCCGCCATCTTTAGAAGTCCGCCATATTGGATTTAGAGTAATGTCACTTTATTTTTCGAGTTATTCTCAGCAAGCCCTTTCATTTGATACCCATATTGTAGGAAAGCATAATAAAATTAGTCCGCCATCTTTAGAAGTCCGCCATATTGGATTTAGAGTGACGTCACTTTATGTTTCGAGTTACTTTCAGCAAGACCTTTCATTTGATACCCATATTGTGGTAAAGCATAATAAAATTAGTCCGCCATCTTTAGAAGTCCGCCATATTGGATTTAGAGTAATGTCACTTTATTTTTCGAGTTATTCTCAGCAAGCCCTTAAATTTGATACCCATGTTGTAGGAAAACATAATTAAATTAGTCCGCCATCTTTAGAAGTCCGCCATATTGGATGTAGAGTCACGTCACTTTATTTTTCGAGTTATTCTCAGCAAGCCCTTTCATTTGATACCCATATTGTAGGAAAGCATAATAAAATTAGTCCGCCATCTTTAGAAGTCCGCCATCTTTAGAAGTCCGCCATCTTTAGAAGTCCGCCATATTGGATTTAGAGTGACGTAACTTTATGTTTCGAGTTATTCTCAGCAAGCCCTTTCATTTGATACCCATATTGTAGGAAAGCATAATAAAATTAGTCCGCCATCTTTAGAAGTCCGCCATATTGGATTTAGAGTGACGTCACTTTATGTTTCGAGTTACTCTCAGCAAGCCCTTTCATTTGATACCCATATTGTAGGAAAGCATAATAAAATTAGTCCGCCATCTTTAGAAGTCCGCCATATTGGATTTAGAGTTATGTCACTTTATTTTTCGAGTTATTCTCAGCAAGCCCTTTCATTTGATACCCATATTGTAGGAAAACATAATAAAATTAGTCCGCCATCTTTAGAAGTCCGCCATATTGGATGTAGAGTGACGTCACTTTATTTTTCGAGTTATTCTCAGCAAGCCCTTTCATTTGATACCCATATTGTAGGAAAGCATAATAAAATTAGTCCGCCATCTTTAGAATTCCGCCATATTGGATTTAGCGTAATATAACTTTATTTTTCGAGTTATTCTCAGCAAGCCCTTTCATTTGATACCCATATTGTAAGAAAGCATAGTAAAATTAGTCCGCCATCTTTAGAACTCCGCCATATTGGATTTAGAGTGACGTCACTTTATGTTTCGAGTTATTTTCAGCAAGCCCTTTCATTTGATACCCATATTGTAGGAAAGCATAATAAAATTAGTCCGCCATCTTTAGAAGTCCGCCATATTGGATTTAGAGTGACGTAACTTTATGTTTCGAGTTATTCTCAGCAAGCCCTTTCATTTGATACCCATATTGTAGGAAAGCATAATAAAATTAGTCCGCCATCTTTAGAAGTCCGCCATATTGGATTTAGAGTGACGTCACTTTATGTTTCGAGTTACTCTCAGCAAGCCCTTTCATTTGATACCCATATTGTAGGAAAGCATAATAAAATTAGTCCGCCATCTTTAGAAGTCCGCCATATTGGATTTAGAATGACGTCACTTTATTTTTCGAGTTATTCTCAGCAAGCCCTTTCATTTGATACCCATATTGTAGGAAAGCATAATAAAATTAGTCCGCCATCTTTAGAAGTCCGCCATATTGGATTTAGAGTCACGTCACTTTATTTTTCGAGTTATTCTCAGCAAGCCCTTTCATTTGATACCCATATTGTAGGAAAACATAATAAAATTAGTCCGCCATCTTTAGAAGTCCGCCATATTGGATTTAGCGTAATGTCACTTTATTTTTCGAGTTATTCTCAGCAAGCCCTTTCATTTGATACCCATATTGTAGGAAAGCATAATAAAATTAGTCCGCCATATTGGATTTAGAGTGACGTAACTTTATGTTTCGAGTTATTCTCAGCAAGCCCTTTCATTTGATACCCATATTGTAGGAAAGCATAATAAAATTAGTCCGCCATCTTTAGAAGTCCGCCATATTGGATTTAGAGTGACGTCACTTTATGTTTCGAGTTACTCTCAGCAAGCTCTTTCATTTGATACCCATATTGTAGTAAAGCATAATAAAATTAGTCCGCCATCTTTAGAAGTCCGCCATATTGGATTTAGAGTAATGTCACTTTATTTTTCGAGTTATTCTCAGCAAGCCCTTTCATTTGATACCCATGTTGTAGGAAAACATAATTAAATTAGTCCGCCATCTTTAGAAGTCCGCCATATTGGATGTAGAGTCACGTCACTTTATTTTTCGAGTTATTCTCAGCAAGCCCTTTCATTTGATACCCATATTGTAGGAAAGCATAAAAAAATTAGTCCGCCATCTTTAGAAGTCCGCAATATTGGATTTAGAGTGACGTCACTTTATTTTTCGAGTTATTCTCAGCAAGCCCTTTCATTTGATACCCATATTGTTGGAAAGCATAATAAAATTAGTCCACCATCTTTAGAAGTCCGCCATATTGGATTTAGAGTAATGTCACTTTATTTTTCGAGTTATTCTCAGCAAGCCCTTTCATTTGATACCCATATTGTTAGAAAGCATAATAAAATTAGTCCGCCATCTTTAGAAGTCCGCCATATTGGATTTAGAGTAATGTCACTTTATTTTTCGAGTTATTCTCAGCAAGCCCTTTCATTTGATACCCATATTGTAGGAAAACATAGTAAAATTAGTCCGCCATCTTTAGAAGTCCGCCATATTGGATGTAGAGTGACGTCACTTTATTTTTCGAGTTATTCTCAGCAAGCCCTTTCATTTGATACCCATATTGTAGGAAAGCATAATAAAATTAGTCCGCCATCTTTAGAAGTCCGCCATATTGGATTTAGAGTGACGTCACTTTATTTTTCGAGTTATTCTCAGCAAGCCCTTTCATTTGATACCCATATTGTAGGAAAGCATAATAAAATTAGTCCGCCATCTTTAGAAGTCCGCCATATTGGATTTAGAGTGACGTCACTTTATTTTTCGAGTTATTCTCAGCAAGCCCTTTCATTTGATACCCATATTGTTGGAAAGCATAATAAAATTAGTCCGCCATCTTTAGAAGTCCGCCATATTGGATTTAGAGTAATGTCACTTTATTTTTCGAGTTATTCTCAGCAAGCCCTTTCATTTGATACCCATATTGTAGGAAAACATAATAAAATTAGTCCGCCATCTTTAGAAGTCCGCCATATTGGATGTAGAGTGACGTCACTTTATTTTTCGAGTTATTCTCAGCAAGCCCTTTCATTTGATACCCATATTGTAGGAAAACATAATAAAATTAGTCCGCCATCTTTAGAAGTCCGCCATATTGGATTTATAGTGACGTCAC
Source organism: Xanthostigma xanthostigma (assembly GCA_963575645.1). Lineage (NCBI taxonomy): Eukaryota > Metazoa > Arthropoda > Insecta > Raphidioptera > Raphidiidae > Xanthostigma > Xanthostigma xanthostigma. Next base: position 46,459,858 of record OY754466.1, on the reverse strand, counting down.
CGATTTTCCCCAAAAAATTCACAAAAACTTCTAGTAAAAATAGATAGAGTAAAAACCGTTTTAAAAACTATATTATTATTATATAAAACAACATTATAAGAGATATATTCTTTTACGCATGCGCCGATGTTCCCCAAAAACAATAGGCCACTTCATATTTGCATTTCAAACATCCTCCCAAAATTTGGTTTCAATCCGCTCTTCCTTGATGTCGGAATGATAAGAAATGTCAAAAGTGACGTTTGCATCAGCTGTCAAAGTATTAAGTTCTAATAATTAGTTATTCAAATTGTTAACTTAGAAGGCGTTGCTTTTCATAAATATTTCAAATGGCATCCGTTTTTGAACAAATGCTATCTCCTTTGTTTTATTATTGTCATAAATAAAATTATCGACCAATTTTATTTTAAGACAGAACATACGCAATAATTAAATTACCATGTTATACCGTGCAACAGAGAGAGATAACCGAAAGATGTTTGCTATCGGTTATATCAGATTGAATTTATTTCTATATAAATGTGTATAAGAAAAGTGATTGGGCGAATTCTGTTGTACGAAATTTATGTAAAATTTTCTCCTCTTTCGTTTAAGACAGGTTTCGAACCGATCTGATTTAAATTGAGCGAGTTATAAGCGAAAAACTTCGTTTTTTCTAAATTGCTCCCCTCTGGAGCAAAAATTCAAAAATCGGGCGACGTTAGGATTTAAGTTACCCGGAGACAAATCGAACAAAAAAAAGTTTTTTAAAATCGGTTAAGTCGTTTGGGCTGTACGCTGGATACAAAAAGCGTGACTCACAGATTCACAGATTCACAGATTCACAGATTCACAGATTCACAGATTCACAGATTCACAGATTCACAGACAAAGCGAGTACATATAGGCGCTTTAGCTTACGCTATTCGCGCCTAAAAAGCCACGCCGCCACTGGTGGTCATGTAGAGAAACAGAGGCAAGATGGCAGCGGAGCGTATGAACTAGAAGTAGTATTCATGTTAAAAAACTTAAATTAATAAATATGTTGAATAAAATAATATTCATGTTACAAATTTACGTTAATAAATATGTTGAATTAAATAATATTCATGTTACAAACATAATATGTTAATAAATATGTTGAAAAAAATAATATTCATGTTACAAACTTACGTTAATAAATATGTTGAATTAAATAATATTCATGTTACAAACTTACGTTAATAAATATGTTGAATTAAATAATATTTATGTTACAAACTTACGTTAATAAATATGTTGAATTAAATAATATTCATGTACAAACATATTATGTTAATAAATATGTTGAAAAAAATATTATTCATGTTACAAACTTACGTTAATAAATATGTTGAATTAAATAATATTCATGTTACAAACTTACGTTAATAAATATGTTGAATTAAATAATATTCATGTTACAAACTTACGTTAATAAATGTGTTGAATTAAATAATATTCATGTTACAAACTTACGTTAATAAATATGGTGATTAAAATAATAGTAATTGTTACAGAATGTATTTGTCTCGTGGCAAAAAGGGAATTTATCTATGGCAAAAATGTGAGAGTACGGCGCAAATTTTATAAATACGTCCCTGATAATATATTATGAAAATTCTCATTAAAATAGCGAATATAATTATGGTAGCATTATTACATAATTATCACATTTATGTATTAATAAAATAATTTATCGTTTAGTTTATATATAGGAGATATAATTTAAATGAAACCACACTATAGTTCTGAAATGGTACTAGAGAGTGACTCACCATTACAGTACGGTTCGCTTAATGAGCTGTAAAGAAATGAAACAATGTAAAGTATTATCCGGCCCTCGCATAAAAACTTTGCCGTTTATACAGGGTCGAATTTATTTTTGTCCCCAAACTTTTTTGTCACGTAGACGACTTGCCATGTTTTTCGGGTTTGGATAGACCGCCTGCTTACCTGATATTGATTTTTTTGCAAATTCATTAACTTCTAATGTATTTTTGATAGCCAGTATAGTGCTAGTTGCTACTCAAGATTTAAAATAACGGTAGTGAAGTGTAGTAAAACACATGTTATTTTTTTACACTTCTTAAAAAGAACCAAATTAAAATTAACTTTCTGTTACATAATACAAGCAAAAAATAAATGCTTTAGTGTGAAGGATGAACCTGATGCTTTAATAATATTTTTTTTTATATTTGGCATCAATTTAGTTAGGTTTAATTCTCCTCTGTTAACGATGTCTAGTTTATTTCTTTCTTTTTTTGTTAGGAGAGCCACTATGGTTGACCCCCATTTTCATTTTATGGACCCCCAATTGTTTTTTCGCTGAAATTGGCACAGGTCTTAGTTACACTATTAGAAATGAAATATCAAAAGTCTCGGCCGAACCTACATCTGCTAAAAAATGTATTCAAGGTCGAATGTTAAAAGTATCGATTTTTTGCACTTATCTTGAAAACGGTAAATGCTATCTAAAAATAGATATTAGATATCGTGTCCATCGAGATAATAATTAATAATAAAAATCGTTTTGATTTTCATATTGTACTTGAAAAACTCAAAATCTAAGACGAAACGTCTTACACTAAATAATCTAACTTTTTGTCCACAATCCTGCAATTTTTCTTATCAATTGTTATCTAAAAATAAGTCAGACAAAATTTGTACACCATGCAATTGTCTACAAGAATTGTTTTAATACTTTTTCCCGATACGAATCACCATTCTTTTGAAATGGTGATTTTATACATCGAAAATACTAATATGCATATTAATATTTAACGTTATTTTTGATAAATACGTGCTGTACGTACATAAGACATTTTAGATTCATATCTCAGGAATAGTGATTCGTAGGAAAAAAAAATATAAGAACAGTTTTTGTAGACATTTGCATAATCTACAACTTTTGTTTGACTAATTTTTAGATAACATTTACCGTTTACGAGAAGAGTGCATAAAACCGATACTTTTGACCTTTGACCTTGAATCAATTTTGAATCAGATCTAGGATCGGTGGGGATTTTTGATATTTTATTTGTAATAGTATTAAAACCTATACCAATTTTCAGCTCTATGCGAATTATAGTAGATTGAAATGTTTATTTTGACTGGACTATTGGATGGAAATCTCTGTATAGATTATATCACAGATTTAAAAATTACTTGCAACAAAATTTTACTTATTTGGCGAAGCTATTTTGACCTATTAATTCTTATCTAATTAAACATGTTATCTTTAATAGACAATTTACAATTCCGGGAAAAGCAGAACCGCGCCACTAGTAAGTAATAAAGTAAGGTTACACAAACCAGGAACAAAACTTTTGTCTTATCTTGCGTTTACAGTTACAGGAATATTGCCGAAACTAAATTGAGTAAATGGAGCTCAAAGTGGAGTGCAAGCATCTATTCTGACCGTAATTTCTACACCCTTTATGATTGTGTCTTTGATCTTGCGCTAACGAGCTGGTCAAGCAAAAGCTTCCACACAATATACCGACGAATGTGCTTTCATAAAGGAATGCCAACTTAACGAAATTGTATGATATTTGTACATGTTGGACGCCCTATATTAGGACTGTCAAACTGTTTGTCAACAACGGTCGATTTATTGCGGTATCCCGTAGCCGTTAATTATTATTAATAATAATAACCGAGCGGGATGGCGTAGCGGTGAGAGCACTAGACTCGCATTCGGGAGGTACCGGGTTCGAATCCCGGCGGGGGCAGATGTGACTGGGAGTTTCTCTCGCCGAGAAACGGTATTCCTGTACCGGCCATCTTGTTGGGGTTTTCCATGATTTCCCTCAACAATTCCAGATAAATATCGAGATGGTTCCTTATTCAAGGCCATGGCCGATTACCTGTTAAGCTCCTTTGCTCAAAATTTGAGGACATTTCCACCATCAAAAAGTCCAAGTTTTTTCGACTTATTGTCCAAGTAGTGTTTCTTCTCATCTCTTTTCACGTGTTATACAAATATACAGGACAGTGACAGAGAGAGAGAGAAAGAGTGAGAGAGAGGAGGGATATTCTCCTTCTTTATCTGACAATCGATCATCATTGTTAATTGACACATGTCAATATTCTATAACGTCAATCGCAATACACGTCACTACAAAATCTGTTTCGATTCGAAACATAAATCAGAGCTTTCCAATCGGCGGCGTTCACCTTCCGATTACCAAGTGAACCGTAATAGGGGAATATTTTTCGCCTCGCTGAAAAGATTGAGTACGGTTAATCGAATGCATAGGGGAGAATGTGGAGGAATGGGACATTTTTTAATTTTTTATTGTTATTTTTATTTGCATGCTAATAACTCAAATCTATTTTAGCTAATAACGAAATACAACTATTCTGCATGAGTTATCTGTAATCATACTAATTAAATACTTAAAATGGGAAGATATTTTAGTAAAAATAAAAACAAGTGTGCTTACGTCCCGTTCTTCCTGCATGCAGGTGGATTGGGACAGATCGCAGGAAGAATGGGACACTTTATTTTTTTCAAAAGAAAACTATTTATTTAACTTAAATTTGAATTTTAATATCATAACAAAAAAAATCACAATTCATTTTATAATTAAAAAAATATATTCTCATTTTATCAATTGTAATTAATGTATAAAGTTAACGTAAGCCAGGAAACCGACGCTTTAAGTCTATTTCAAATTTATAAAAAGTATGAACTCTTTCGATGGCATACTGGTGAATATCTGTAATGCAAGAATTCATAACAACATATTTTACAAGAAAACATGCAAAACGGAATATGTAGGTGGTATGGAACATGTCCCATACATCCTGCAGCAGTAAGTCCCAAACCTCCTGCATTGCCAACTATTAATAAAAGAGTTTATTGTAATTTCTAAATTAAGAATATAGCATCACATTTATCACGATTCTCTTCTACAATCTTTCATTATTTATTATTTTATCATAGATATTTGCTTAAGTAATAATAGTCTACACAGTACAAAAAAATAGTTTGGCACATATACTTACTTTTTTCCACAAAATCACACTTTTTTTAATAGCTCGAACATACATACTTCAACATATTGTATTAAAATTTATCATATACTTTTGAGCAGCATATGTCATCTGTTGTGACGAATTAAAACATTTAAACACCCGCCAAATTTAAAAAAACCTTACTGTCCCATTCCTCCTGTGTCCCATTCCTCCACATTCTCCCCTATAGCATTAGCGCCGCCAAAAAAACTTCCACTGGGAGAAGGTGACAAAAATACAACCCATGCATAAAGCAAACTAGTACTAGCGGTCCGTCCCGGTTTCACCCGGGTGCGATATAGATATAGTTCTGCAAAATGTATGTCGTTTGCGGCCCGGCGTCTGAACTAATAGCTTCGAGCAAATTCTACCAGATTTGATTCTGAACTAATAGCTTTGAGCGAATTCTAACAGATGTTGCTACTTGGTAGTAATACAGTTTTTTTTTTTTTGCTTCTGAACTAATAGCTTTAAGTAAATTTTATCAAATGTCGTTGCATGTTAGTTTTTATTAGCTAAAAATTTATAGTTTTCTGTCACGCGATACCCTTATGTAATTTTTCGGCGAGGTATTATGGAAGAATGTTTTTGAAGGAACGATTTTAAAATAAAATAGAAATGTCCTAACTTCGTTTGTTAATAAAAAGGTAAAAATAAACAAAAGAAAACCAATATGTTTTATTCATATAGAGTTTCCATTTTGTTTCTAAACCATCCATCTTATACTTGACAAGACGTGTTGTTTCAATTGCATTTTAAAAATACAAACATAATGTGACTTTTAAAGCTACTTCATATTAACTTCAGCCCGTGTGTCGTTGAAAATAACGCAATGAAATAAATTGAAAACAAAAACTGTTTAAATAATATTCTGAAGCATCAACAATCAGCAGACCGTAAACACTTATCTGCACTGGTTCCTCCTCTCTACCATTGACTTAGACCAGTGATGGTGAACCTTTTTGAGAAGTGGGTCAAATGTTGTTAATTATTTTTTTTAGTAGTAACTCGTTGGCCACTAAGTCAGTGGCGTTACTTGTAAAGGGAGAGGTGGGATGGTTAAATACCATTTTAAATCTTTGATTAACGTCTGAATAGAACTCTTCAAATAAATAAAATTGTCGACCAATTTTTCTCAGACCATATATTGACAAAAAATAATATATTGATTTGTATTTTTATTATTTTTTGTCAATATATGGTCTGAGAAAAATTGGTCAACAATTTTATTTATTTAAATACCATTTTTTTAGTTCGAAACTTTTTAATGTACTTTTAATATACTTTTGAAATTGAGAATGCTTACAGAAAAAATTAAGCTGAATTCAATGAGCGTAAGTATACGTCTGTATCTCTTTTAGTTTGGAAACGACGGCCATTCGAAGGTTTTATATGATTTTCTGAAAACTATATAAACGCAAATAACTTCTAAACCAAAAGACATACAGACGTACTTTGCTTGTGCTCATTGGATTCAGCGTGTTTTTTTCTATAAGATGATGATTTTGCCAAAGTTCCGAAAGGTTTCGGTTTTCGTCAAAAATCGCATTTTTTTAAAGGGGTATGCCTTGAAAAAATTGCAAAAATCGAATTCTTTAATATATACTTTTGAAATTGAGAATGCTTACAAAAAAAATACGCTGAATGCAATGAGCGTAAGCATACGTCTGTATCTCTTTTAGTTTGGAAACTACGACCATTCGAAGGTTTTATATGATTTTCTAAAAATTATAAACGCAAATAACTTCTAAACCGCAAGACATACAGACATTTGTTGTGCTCATTGGATTCAGCGTGGTTTTTTCTATAAGCATGATGATTTTGCCAAAGCTCGGAAAGATTTCGGTTTTCGCCAAAAATCGCATTTTATTAAAGGGGTATGCCTTGAAAAAATTGCAAAAATCGAATTCTTTAATATATACTTTTGAAATTGAGAATGCTTACAGAAAAAATTACACTGAATGCTATGAGCGTAAGCAAACGTCTGTATCTCTTTTAGTTTGGAAAGCCTGCGTGGGTCTGTGTCTGAACCGCGGGTCATAGGTTCGCCATCACTGACTTAGACTTTAGAGTTTAACGAAAGTGAACTAGTAAGAGTCGAAGTAAAGTTCATTTAAAATTTGATGCAATATTTATACAGCGGTTGAAAGCTTTAGTCGAACTCTTTCCATTTGACCCCTACCAGTATACAATCATTGACTTAGAGAATCGACTGCGCACAGACAAAAAATTGCTATAAAGGGATTTCCACTGGTAGAGCAGGAGGAAGCGCGGCAAAAGGAAGCTTCCATAATAAAGCATAGGGCAAACATGTCATTGCCAATTTTAAACAAAAAAATTTGAGCTGTGAAAAAGCATCGCGTGGTGCGGTCGTTTTCAGAGGGAGACGAGTGACAACGTTATACAGTTGGTACTACTGTGTAAGTACATTCTAGTGTATCAGCTCTTCCGAAATTGCGTGTTTGTGTAAATTCCAGATTCATTTAATCAATAAACACGATTTTTGGTACATGCAGTCTTCACGAGTACACGACGCGTGTTTCTTTAAAATCGGTGCTGTTGTTTCTGAGGTCAGCATGTCAGAAACTCATGAAATAATATGGCGGTACGAAACAAGCTTTGGAGAAATTTCCTCCAACATCGCTGGTTAGTTGATTCATTATTGCTAACGGGATTCTCTGTATACAAACGTAATACTTGGTCGTTTTTTTACTGCATTAGAGAAATATACTTTAACAATAAAACACACTTGACACACAAAAGCATGCGGTTAAGGAACTTAACTTACAAATATTGTTTTAAGGTTAAGGTAGTTTATTCGTGAAACGACTTTTCTTAAGAATCTAATAAAATTGAAGTATAAGGTTAATAAAAAAGCCTTATATTTAATTTAAAAAAATGAAATGTCGCGAGTGAACAACTTTAAACAAATAAAAAAAGCGAGTATGCTTTAGACCACACGACTGAAGTAAAACTTCTTCCTGCCATAATTATTTTAAATATTTTTATTAAGAATAATGCGTAAATCCCTCAAATTTGTTCATGTTAAATTCATAAACGAACAATAATATGCAGTCGGTTCGTCTCAAAGTTTATCGAACACAATATAACCTCACTCTGTAACACATATCTACAAAATAAAATTTTTGATTAATTAATAGGCAAAATATGTATAGGTATATATTTATTAGCATAATTTATAATACATTTAAAAGGATTTATTAAGTAACCTACCTTATTTCCCGTTACAAAATGCAGCAAAATTCGATGAAATGTATTTTTGATACAAAAAAAAACAGTTGTTTTCATTTTAAACGTCAAATAGTTGTATTAATGCTCCGTCTTTGTCGCACTCACTAACTTATATCTCCTTCTTAACTCCAATGATGCACTTCCTTAAACGATTTTGTCAGGCATCGCGATGATGCACTTCCGTAAACGACTTCGTCAGGCATTTACCAGCTTACTCCCCAAGTCAAGCGTGCCTAAAAAAGTTTTACTTCAATAAATGAAAAAATAGTAATTCTTAAAAAGAACAGTCAACTTAATTCACCCGATGCGAAGTCCACTCGCTAAGTCAATTGTTACAAGTTTCATTATTTTGCTACCTGACTGAATCAGACAGTTTGACGTAAAGGTTTGGAGTGGAGCTTCTAAGTAACAGAGCCGTATTTACCAGTAGTTCTACACGAGTCGGAATAGAAAATATTCTCGACATTAAAGAGCGCTCGCAAAAATGTATTGCCACTTTTAAAAAGTTTAATGCACAATGCGAAATATTAAATTACGTAGATACAATCCATATTTTCACTTCTTATGCTGTAACGCAGTTAAGTTGTTTGTGACTTTGTTTTGTAGTCTAAATTGGAGTCAGGCCAAATGAAATAACTCAAGTTAAAAACGTTGTAGAGTAAGATCCCAGAGCCGCCAGACACAACCTATTTTTAAATAAATGAAACCTTACGTTTTGAGTAGTGTTTTCTGTTTCATTGAGTCTGTGACAAATGTACAGGTACCAGGTAAAGGTGAGTAAAAATAAGAGTCACTTAATTTAAATTTAAACGGCTAATATTTATATATGTTTTGTAAAATATCACTATAAATTAGTATCCAGTATCGCCAGTCACTTTCCGCTGACCACAACTTCTGACAGACGCTTTAAAGCTCAGAGAAAAATTAATGAACTTCACTTATTTTTTTTTTTTTTTAATAACAAACAAGTGAATCGGCTTCAAAGGCCATTATCACTACAAAAAGAAAAATACATAAAGTGAAGAAAATAAATTACAATTCAACTTATTTTTAAATGCTTGATTTTTATATAAATGTTATTCAGACAATTATTACAAAATTATATTTCAACAGCCAGACAAATTGTAATGACCAAACATCCCCCCAGACGTGAAAAATAGTCATAAAGCTTTCGCGCTCATACTAACAGCTGACTATTTTTTACGTCTGGGGGGATGTTTGGTCATTACAATTTGTCTGGCTGTTGAAATATAATTTTGTAATAGTTGTCTGAATAACATTTATATAAAAATCAAGCATTTAAAAATAAGTTCATTAATTTTTCTCTGAGCTTTAAAGCATCTGTCAGAAGTTGTGGTCAGCGGAAAGTGACTGGCGATACTGGATACTAATTTAAAGTGATATTTTACAAAACATATATAAATATCAGCCATTTAAATTTAAATTAAGTGACTCTTATTTTTACTCACCTTTCTCATCTGGTACCTGTACAATTGTCACAGACTCAATGATAGAGGTACGCCAAGCGTTCTAAGTACATAAAACACTACTCAAAACGTAAGTTTTCATTTATTTAAAAAATAGGTTGTGTCTGGCGGCTCTGGGATCTTGGGCTATTGCTGTTTTATCAATGCTCCCGAACTGATCGTTTCATCCTTTGCGGTTATCCTCTGCTAGCTGATCGAAAAGTTTGGTAGTTTCAAGGCTAGACTTGCAGGGCCCCTGATTGTTTATAAAGAAGTTGAGTATTCGTGCGTTATTATTTGCACAATGAAAATCGATCAATTAATAAATAAAACAGCTCGATCAAATCAGCGCAGTTTAAAGTATCTAAAGTGAACGTGACCCTAATTCGGTCCTGTCGTAAATATTATGCTGCAAGAATTTCCAGAAGTTCTCGAGGATGAACGTCACAACTTGTAAGAGAGCATTCCGCTGTAATTGACATTAGGCTAATGACTTTTTATTCCATTAACCACTCGTGTTATCATCCCTATATTACATAAAGAAACCTGTTCGGTTGATAACTCCGTGTTCCATCGGAAATACACAATTATTATTTTATAGAATATATAACAGTGTTATTAGCCGTTTTAAGTGCGGAAAACTGATTTTTATAATTTTTTTTGCGCAATGAAAAGGGGAAGGCGTTTGTGGGGAAATCTTTAAAAAACAATTACGGGGTCGTGTCGATGCGATGGCATTTTTTTTGCGCAGTGAAAAAGGGAAGGAGTCAGGGGGGAGATTTTTAAAAATCAATTACGACGTCGTATCGACGCGATGGCGTTTTTGGCGCAGTGAAAAGCGGCGGGCGTTTGGGAGAGTTATTTAAAAAAACCATTGGGTCGTGCATAAAAAAGAATCACGAGGTCGTGTCGATGCGATGACGTTTTTTTACGGGGTCGTGTATACAAAGTGAGATAATACGGTAACTCTACACCAGTTGCTATGACGTGTATATGTGATTTCTGATTGGTTAGATTCAAAAAATGACAGTGAAACACGAAAAGTGAGTCCATTACGTATTTTTGAGGAAATTTGTGAATAATCCGCAAAGTTTTCTTGGAACGTCATAATTTAGCGTTTTATATAACTAAAAAAGTCAAAATTTGGGCACATTGAGTTATCGAACTGGTCCCAAAAAAACCTCTTCTATAACGTGTAAAAACGTATTTCAGATCGATAAAAAATTTGAAATAAAAAACTTTAAAAAATTATAATAATATAACCTATTGGTACATTAAAATTTATGGTAATTAAACGGGTGCCAACCTCAGAACTGTATTATTTTACGCTTTTTAGTGACTTTTTTGTAAGTGGCTCAATTTTTTGAAAAAAAGTAATTTATTCTGTAACTTCAACCGGAACATAAGTCTTCAAGTTTTAATTCGAAAGTAATTCCTTTTATCCGATCGGTTTCTGAGCTAATGAAATTCATAGAAAAAGTTTTTCCATTAAAACCATGTCAGTTAAAATAAAAGGCAGATAATGATTGACCGGCATAAGATACATCCAGTATACACTAAAAAACAATTACCAACTATGAAAAACGTATATAGAGGATGTCTATTGTATATACAATGTGTCTGAAGTGAAGTGCAATATACATAAATGCAGCTATTAACTGCATGTTTGCACCGCGATTACATAAATTGTAAATTGAAACTCAACATTGGCAGTGGAAACATTATTTTAGATCAGGGGTGTCAGACTGATTTTATAAGACTTAAAGTGTATTAGCGGGCCAGACTCTAAATTAAAAACTAAAACACATACTAAATTAAAATTTTCTGGTTTCACGTCCATTATATTGATATTTGTAAATGATAGCGGGACAGTGGACAGGTACAAAAAATCAAACACCTTATTTGGCTTTGTATGATACAAAGCCAAATAAGGTGTTTGATTTTTTATACCTGTCCACTGCCCCGCTAAATTAAAATATTTATTTATTTAGTAATAAATTTTCATATAAAAGTAATAAAAAGGGTAAATTATCTTGAGCTTGAAGATCCAGACACCTGAGGTCTCTTGTTTTTGATAAGCTCATTGATGTCAGGTGTCTAAAATACTCACTGGACAGATTCTGGTCGCGGGCCTTATTGAGATGGCTCGAGGGCCGGATGCGGCCCGCGGACCGTTTCTTTGACATCACTGTTTCAGATGGTAAATATAATATTACAGACAGCATTTATTTTTGAAATGAAAGCTGTAACAGCTTCAATAACCGTTTCAATGCATTTGGGTAGATTTCGGAGTTCTCTTACTATTTTCAATCCAATGGCGGTGCCTCTCTGAGCGCTGCAGAGCAACAAAAATGTTAGCTGCTTAATAATTTTAGAATATTTAACAAATATTTAATGCAAGGAAATAGTGTAATAGTTACACAAGCAACGCTCAAGTTTAACAGGCATATCAAAACTCGTGTGTATTCTGTTTGGCAGACTTTCTTGGCAGTGAAGGTCAAATATGACGGTTTGACTCAAACGCAGTGTGTGTGTTTAATATACTTTTTGTTCAGTTTCTACTTGGAAACAACATTTTGTTAAGATATAAATTAAAGAACAAATGAAATTGAAAACAAACAAAAGCGAAACTATCTGCAATCTCTTCTTTCATATAGTGCGGTTTTCTTTAGGTTGGTATTAAGCATGAAGCTGGTAACGGTTAATAAAATAACGAAATAACGTCTAGTATACATAAGATAAACTGAATTTGATTTAAATAATATGCAAAATAGGAACGTAATGTGTAGCATAAAATACAATGCTTGGATAAGGATAGATTTTTTGCTAACAAATCCGTTTAAGCAAAACATAGTTATGAAATAAGTTTTCTTTAAATAATACCAACAATGTAATGATTAATGATCCATCAAAAAACTATTTTCAAGGATACATGCACATATTTTAAACTTTTATATGCATCGTTATTTACATTATAAAAATAATAATGAAAATAAAAAAAAAAAATCGGGTCGCAGTGCGAAACCCTGCCGACAATATAGTGTATTTGCTTACACAGGCAGTGTGGCTTTATTATGTGAACTTAACCCTTTTGTTTTTGAACAAAATAAAAATTTTAACTCCTTAATACGTCCCTTATAATATTTTTTTCTTAATATAAATATTACTATCAATTTACCAAATTAAATCCACCCTTCACTAAATAAATCCATATTTACAAACTGATGTTTTCATAAAATTTTTAAGTCCGGTTCTGTCGAGACAATTTTAATAAAATTTTGGCAGCACATTTTTATCTTTACTAATAGGATAAATTTCGATTTTGAAACAATTCGGAGAATTTTTTCGGTATTTTTTGGCCCAAAAATATTTTTCAACTCCTAAAACCCACCCTTAAAGTGGCCCCATCAAGCCCATTTTAAATAGGCTTTGTGCTGTGTTAGATTTCAATATGTGGTTCAAATTTTGTTATAATTGATTGATTCCTTCGAAAGTTATATAAACATACTTTTCCAAAAATGGACCCAAACTTCTTAGGAGGCTATGAAACGTCGAGAAATTTTGGTCCGACCCCTAAGTCCTGCCATCCGACCGACGCCAATAATGTAAGTGCCTTATGGCAAATACACTAAAAAGTTTAATATAATGATTCGTAACTCAGTTTATCATTAAATCGTGCAATGTTACTATCTTATTCTTAACTATTACACTTGAATACAAAACAAAAGAAGGTTTTCACACAACACAAACTGAACAAAGATTTATTGTTTTTCGTAACTCCGTTTGACTACTTCTAGTTGCTGAAGCTTGACAGTTCTATTTAAGATTTGTTTTATTTTAAAAGCGCTTTTTAGATTTTCTAACACTGCTGAGAAGCTCACTGAAAACATGCAATTTAAAAACAAATAAGTTGTAAAATTACGGAATAAAAATTATGGTGAATATTTTGTGATCCGGATTTGGATCTTCTTCAAAAATAATCTAAAAAATATAAAAATTAATTAGTATATCTACTTATTTTCTAATAGAATGGAGTTTGAATTATCGAAATATTAGATATACTAATTAATTTTTATATTTTTTAGATTATTTCTGAAGAAGATTCAAATCCGGATCGAAACTTCATCTAGTGAAATTAAAAATACTGATATTTTTCTAACTTTTGAAATAATAAATACGATGCATGGTGCTAAATGACATTGAATAAAATTAACAGTAAAATTTATTTATAAAAACGACAAAAATTATTATACGATGCAATATTAATGCAAGTTGTCAGTTTGTGTTGTAACAAATGAAAAAAAAAAATTTTTTATTTGTTGCGACACAAACTAAAATACAAATAAAACAAAACAAGCACGACATATAGAAATTAGCCACGTTTCGCAGTGTGTGTAAAACAAATGAGAAGCAGCGTGTTCTGGAAAATGTAGACCCGAAACTAATTGTATTTTCGGTACCAGCTGGCTGGGAAAACATTGCCAGCCTATCTTATCAACATGAAGAATTTAAATTAAATTTTCTACAGACAAGTGTTTCTGTCAGTAAGTTTATTAAATAAGCGTAAATCCTCAAATGTCGAGCGTCTATAATCTACAATCTATCTAGCTTAAGTCTTTTAACCGAAAATTTACGATTACGCTAGTTGAATAAAAAATAAAAAGCAATATTTTATTGTAACAATATGGATAGATTCATTTTACTGATTCGTTTAATTCACTAAATATAAGTAAATAAATAATTATATTAAACGTCATAATATTTTTTTAGAAGGCTTATATACAGTGCGTTCACCGAAAGTGGTAACAATGACTAATTTTCGTACCCTACTAGATACAAAAAAAATTGAATAGTTTTTTGTCCAGCTCGAGATTTACTATCGGAAACCTCTGAGGTATATTGTTTGTACTTCTTAACTCAACCGGAAGTGTTGCATTTTAAATGGCAACATATACTTTTTTTAACATTTTCGAAATCTCCATTTTTTCTCTATAAATTCATATAGCTTTTTTATAAGGTTGCATAAGAAAATATTCGAGACAAACGTCATCAATGTAAATACACAGTAATAGTTATTTTTCATAGCACTCCACAAATGTACTCAAATATTTTCTTATGTAACCTTATGAAAATTTTATATAAATTTCATATGCCATTCAAAAAAAATGCATGTATACTTCCGGTTGGGTTTGAAGTAAAAAAAAAATTTCCTCAGCAGTTTCCGATAGTAAATCTCGTGTTGAACAAAAAAACTAGTAGGATACACGAATTATTCACTGTTACCACTTGCGGTGAACACACTGTATAAGAAAAAAACTTAAATATCACTGACAGGACATGAACCCGAAACAACCACGCATTAGTTGTTTCATTACCCCACGGTGCCTACCACGTGTACATCGGCACTTCCACCATTTCCTCCTTTGCTTCCACCATATTAATTATTAGAAGAAAAGGACTTCTTTAAACACCCGCAAAGAAAAATTGCCAATACATTAATGATATAAAAAATGAATTACAGAATTAGACGGAGAAAAAAAAATGAGTCTCTGGTGCGCTCAAAAAATGTGCATTAACAATTAGCATTAAGATTAGAATACGATGACAATCTATAAATATAAAATTCTCGTGTCACAATTTTGGCCGCGATAATCTCCAAAACCACGGAACAGATTTTAATGAAATTTTGTAAATGTGCAGTCTTGCTTGGTACAACTTCTATAGGATAGTTTTTATTAAATATTTTGCACAAAATTACGGTTTTAGTAACATGTAATGACATTTGTTAGAATTCGCTCAAAGCTATTAGTTCAGAAGCAAATCTGGTAGAATTTGCTCAAAGCTATTAGTTCAGAGGCACATCTGGTAGAATTTGCTCAAAGCTATTAGTGCGGCCGCCGGGCCGCAAACGAAATACATTTTGCAGAAATATATCTATCGCACCCGGGTAAAACCGGGATGGACCGCTATTTACTTCTGTTGACGAATCCTATACCTGTTGTATCGGATAATAAATATATTCTATCCTATATAACCTCAAAAAATGTATATTTTTGCAATAATTGTAAAGTTGAAGTGCCTATAGTTGAAACATACATGAAATCGACTGTGTGATATTTGAGAGCTTTCATTCCAGATGACACTTCCGGATAAAATAAAAGGAAAAAACAAACAACTTTCAATAGCACACAATTTATCCTTTTTTTATAAATGAAAATATATATATGTTAGCGGTATGTAATTTGAGAATTGTCACTAAACGACGGTAAATAAATATACGTCACGATTCACGAATGTATTGTCACTGAAACTGGACAATATATTTGACACATAAACTGTCTGTGAAAAGCGGAAGGACGAAATGAAACAAAATAGTATCGCGCTTTGTCGGGCCATGTGACGTCACGACGTGTTATCGCTTGCAAACACGAAACAAAGAATACACTACGGCAAACATGTGTAGCGTTCATAAATCACAATTAAAAATGTTGTGTTAAATGAGACGAGTGCGCAAAAATATAAAATCTACGAGCGGCCCAGCCCGGTTTCACCCGAGTGCGATAGATATATTTTATATTTTACAAAATGTATTACATTAAGAAACGACCACAGCGCCAAAATGTCTGAACTAATAGCTTTGAGCTGATGTTGCTCGGTGGCAGTGCCCACTAGCTCATGTCGTTAGTTGCCGCTTGGAGCGCTCGAGTGGCGCGCTATTTGAGCGCAACCAGTTGCACCCGCCTACCTGATGTCGCTACATGTTACGAATACAGTTTTTTTTAACAAAACACTGTCATTTTGTTAAATATATATACAAAAGCCTTCCTCGTTTGTCGCCCTTTCTATTAGTGAAAACCCTATGAAAATCGGTTTGGTAGTTTTTGAGTTTATCGCGTTCAGACAGACAGACGCGGCTGCGGGACTTCGTCAACTATACTAATATAAAGCTGAAAAGCTTGTTTGTTTGATTGGTTGAACGCGCTAATCGCAGGAACTACTGATTCGAATTGAATTTTTTTTATTGGATAGCCCATTTACCGAGGAAGGCTATAGGCTATATACTATCACGCTACGACCAGTAGGAGCGGAGCATCAATGAGAAATGTTGCGATATGTAACTCAAAATTTGTCCGTCCGACAAAAACTTTTGAATGGTAACTCCGATCTTCATGAACTTTGGACACAACATTCATCTCGGAAAACTAAGATGAACGTGCGTACTCATGTCCCTCCCCCCATTCGTTCTTTTGCACCCGGGTGAAACCAGGCGGGACCGCTAGTATATTTTAATTATGATGATGTTTAAATGCCCGCTATAAGTGGGGGGGGGTCGTTCCAATCGTAGAGAAATCCTGCTCTATTTATACAGTTTATATTAAAAAAATAACATTCACTGGTTATTTCTTTCAGAATAGAACGATTGACTTTTTGATCAGCCCTTAATTAGTGTTGAGCTTCATACACACATAGAACGTACGTCAATGTGTGTGAATTCAAGTCGGTGGGCATTTGCACTTTAGTTACCTGATCACGTGAACTTTGGTTAAAATTTATAACTGCCAAAGTACACACTGCGTGTTTGCATTATATTATGTACATTCACTCCACCTTTCCCGACTGTAAGAGCTACGCAAAAGAAAATGTTTTCTCAACGTTTTTATTTTTTTAATATTCGAACTAATCATTTTTTAAAATTACATATTTTATTGTCGGTTTTAAGTAAGAACGTATCTCATAAAATTACGACACTGGTTAATTTTGTAGTAACTTATGTAATATACACAGCAAAAGAACAGCTGATTTTTTTTATTTTCAAAATATATCCAAAACTATAAAGTTTAGAAAACATTTTTTTACAAAACTTTCTTGAAAAAATAAATAGAATAATAATCCGTTATGAAAAGTATACCATTATTATATTAAAAACACCGTTATCGCATATATCTTTTCTGGGCATGCGGCGATTTTCCCCAAAAACAATAAGGCTCTTCATATTTGCTACTAAATATCCTCCCAAAATTTGGTTTCAATCCGCTCATCCGTTTGACCTGTATCGTGCTCGCAGGCAAACAGACTAAGAGACGCACAGAGTTTTTTTCCAAAAATATGTCTTTTGGATCAAAACAAAACGATATTGTAAAATTTTGAAAAGTGATTTTTGACCAAAACTAATACCATTCCCCACTCGTGGGTTGGAATGGTAAAAAAAATATACCCTGTGATGCCTATACAGCTCCTTCTTTGCTATTTTCCAAACCATACAATTTTTCGAAACTGTGTTTATATAAGCCTGTTTCGTTAACATTCTATATTCACTACACGACGGCGCTTTTCAATGTTAAATATGGAAAATTATGGAAAAATTTCATGAATTTTTTAAATTTACTTCAACACAGATAGGTATTATGTTCGCAAATAACGATATAAAAGAATTTTTAATATCAACACGAGAATGAAAATTACCAGTACCTTGAATAAAACCTAGGAATGACGATTCACTATTGGGTACCCGACTACCTTTTAAACCTTTATAAAAAAATTGGTTGTCTGTAAAGTCGGTTTACGGACGATAGTTTTACGGGATAACGTCATAAAGAAACATTGAATCATACTCGTAAAATGTTGAAAAATAACTTTTTTTATTTTTCACATTATACGTATACGTTTCCAAACATTTATTTTTACATATTTAAATAGTAAAATTAGAGTTCTAACCAACTGTAGAAACGGTTTTTAAATATAATGAACCGTTTTCAAAATACACGCAGTTTTAATAAACGGACGGTCGGGTGGTGTGGATTTTTCACTCCCTGTAAGTATATATACGAGCGAACTGTAGCAGTCTATTGGAAGTTTGTCTTGTGATCTTCAATAAATAAATTTTTGTAGCTGTCAAACTTGGGCTTATCGTGCTTCTCTATCGCTTATACTGCGCTCTCGCTTGCACGCACAGGGTCAGGCGGAACGTGACACATTTCGGAACGTGACACTTTTTCGTACATGCAGCCGGTGTTTCATCAATTTATAAGATTGGTGTTTCATCAATTTATAAGACGTTATCACGTCAAAAAAATCTGTCATTCTTGTGCATTAGCGTGGACGTCACGCAAAAATGACTCGTCAATTTATTTATTTGACTTCAATGAATCTCTTATAGGCCCCACTCACGATCAAACTTCATGCCACAGTTCAGTGTTCAGTGAAGTTGGACAGATTAATCGAAAGACTGACTGGCACCACACACAGTTCATGCAAACTGCTCAGTTTTTTAAATTTTTTGTGTTCAGTTTGGTTCAGTTGTTGGCATACACTCGTCGAGTATAGATACATAAGATATATTATATTATATACACACTATAATATTATACTATAGAGTATAGTTCATTAATAAGAACTAAATGAGTAATTTAAATGGTGAGGATTGGCTGTTCAGAGCTATGGGATTGTATTTAAAACAGAGAAATAAGAAAAAAAAAGAAGAATATATGGGTGAAAAATTGGTTAGAAATGCGTGATTCAAGAAGTCATGTTTATTTGATTAATGAATTACATCTTGAGCCGCTTGATTGCAATAATTATTTACGAATGAATGAATTAACTTACAATTATTTACTGGAATTAGTTACCCTATTTATTAAGAACCAGGACACAAATATGTGAAAATCTATTTCTGCACAAGAAAGGCAGCAACATTGAGATTTTTGGCTTCTGGTTGTACAAAACACAGAACTCCAAAAACTGAACTGAAAAACACCCACACACACAACAGTTTACTTGAACACTGAACACTGAAGTCGTTCAAAAATCAAGATGCATTTGATGAGTTCATGCTTGACTTCAGTGTTGGTTTCAGTGTTTATTTGTCCCACACACTATCATGCTTCACTGAACTATAAGTTTGAACACTGAACTGTTGCATGAAGTGTGATCGTGAGTGGGGCCTATTAAAGAAATTCACACAAAATCCATCTACATCTAGAAATTCAATAATTAAATAATTAAATTTTATTGGAATACAAGTAACGTTTTTCATTTATATTTGAGTGCCATCTGTTAGTTAGTTAACTAATTTTTTTATACTAGTACCGTACATTGATTTGAATCACTGCTAAGGAAATTTTAGTTCAGAAAAACAAGCTAATTATATGTAGCATAATGTAGCTCCGGTATTCTTGAGAGGATCGGCAACTTTATTTTTTTTATATTGAATTTCTAAACAGGTAACGAGTATTCGAAAAGGCTAACGAATATACGAGAGCAATGCGTATAGCCCTTGAAGTTTTATATGTATCTATAAAACATTAAAACAGTTACTTATATTAGCATTTTTAACGCGTAAATTACTAGAGGGCATAAATTTACATAAATGTACGAATTTTGTGGATGTTTTTATATTTCTACGTCTATGAATAAGTGCTAGCAAAAGAAGCTCTTATTGAAAAATAACTGGTTTAAAATTAAACACATTGTGTATGCATACGTACTTTTTTATAAATAAATATAAAAATAATTATAATAACGCGAATATACTTTAATCTATTTTCTTTTTTAACTGTCACTTTTTATAGAGTAAACAGAAAATGACGCAATTTACTATACAGTGTGTTCACCAATAGTAGTAGCAGTGAATAATTTTTGTATACAAAAAAAAACTTCTAGTTGCAAATCATACGATTGCATTTGGACAAGTGGAAAAATGTGTTACGAGATAGTTTCACGTTCAGATCAACGTGTACAGACGAAATATCTGAACGTGAAACTATCTCGTAACACATTTTTGCCACTTGTTCAACTGCAATCGTATGATTATTTCACTTCTGTGATGTGTTCTCGTAACACATTTTTAATTTTTTTCGCAGGTTTACTGCAAATAATAAATAACTCCATGGGTTGAAAAATTATTCTTATATTTTTTTAAATATTTTTTTTACATATAATAGCATTATTAAACAAAAATTAATCGTATGGTTTGCAACTCTAAATAAAAAAAAAAAAATTAAAAAAATTGTTACGCGCACCTGGCGGTAATCGAACTCGAACCAGCCGCGCGGCAGACCGGGATTCTACCACTGAGCTACGGATGCTTGCTGATAACTATTGTTTATACAGGGTTACTAAGTACAATTTCGTGATAAATTCAGTTACATGGGTTTTGTTACGGGTTTATCTCCGTTTTTAAAGAAGTATTCACTTCAAAAATTTGAATAGTTTTTTGTTCAACTCGAAGTTTAATATCGCAAACTGCTAAGCATATATGATTCAGTAATTGGTTTAATCAAAAGTTCGTCAGTGTTAATAATTTAAAACAGTGTATTTTATTTAATTTAAAATGTAATTTAACCATTGCTATTTCTTTTGTATGACTTATTTAATACTTGGATTTTAGTTCGTATTTAAATTTTTGAAATGAATGTTCTCTGCAAATAATTACAACATTTTTAATTCCAGCTCAAATATAAAATATAGGTATATGTAAGAAGAAGAAGAAATTACAACAAAGACAAGACAAAGTTATTTTCTTTACAAGACCGTAATTAGTTTGCAAAATGTAAAGGTGGATAATTTTCTTCTCATTTACTACGTAAACAGCAGTTGAAATCCTATTTCGCTGTTTATTAAACTTCACTACCATGGAGACGGGCGAGATATCTCTTACAAGACAATGAACAATTCTGTTTTTTAATGTTGGTACTGAACGCATTAATAACAGCTATTGTTACCTTTTTATCCCTCTATTGTGTTTCTGATTTTTTTGGTTTCATTTTTAAGTAAAAGTATTACGATAACAGTAATCTATATTATGTATCCAAAGCAGTTCTTCCAATATAATGGAAATACATTTTGAAACCCCCAACTTTAAAACAATGTATATCCGAAGGGCTGGACATATTGTAGTGGATACGTACATTAAGTAGGTTAAATTACGTATATTAATTGAAAATTGAAATGTTAACTGCAAAGGTAGTATTGATTATAACACTTACTTAAGTGTTCTAGTTAGTAACGCATGGTTTGCAATTCAATATGATATAAATATAATATGAACCCTAGGGTTGAAGTACATTTTATTTTTTTTGTTCTAAATAAAAAAAAATATAATATGTATATTGGAAGGAAGAAGGGGAGTGATGCAGTGGACAGGCGGTCACTATGCCAGCGCCTCCACCAAAAATGAAAAAAAACACCAGTATTCTTCCCCCTTCATTTCCTGCGCAACTTCTGAATTTTTTTTTCAATCCTACCTCTACGAAGTAAAAGGGTGCCCTGCATCAAGATAGATAATGATCTTTATTTTGTTGGTACAAATGTACATAAATATAGAGTCAACACAAAATAATTAATTATAAAAACTCGTCCAATCTGTAGTGAGCCTTAGCTAATAAGTATTTTTTTTAATTCTTCCCAAACGTTTGTTTGGAATTTGCATCAGTTATTTCAGTAGGTATATTATTGTGTATTCTTATCATAGCGTTGCGGACACCTTTATGAGTCACTGCGAATCAACGTTGCCAGACGTCCCGATTTTGGCGGGATGTCCCGATTTTTAAATCAAAATTAAATGTCCCGCGCGGGACAGGCTCAGTCCCGCTTTTCGGGGATAACTCGGGGATAACTTTAAAAGAAGTTAAATCTCCACAGAAATATCATGAATAAGGTAATTCTTATAAATAATTATTCTCTTATTGTAAGTTGCAATTTGTAACACTCACTCCGCAGACTATTGTTTGAAACGCCATATTTTTCTAATGAATAAAACTTTTTTGATTTTGATTTGTTTTTTTTTTATTCTGAAGACGAATAAGACTCAACTATTTAACGATAGGGTAAATCTGATTTAAAATATTATATTTTTATTAAAATACATTTTCTATGGCTATTTTTGCTATCTATTGTCACGTAAACGTAATTTTAATTCAAATAAAAAGATAAATAGGTATTTGAAAACTTCTGATTATACACGTTTTTTTTACTATGTCCTGCTTTCGACGAAAGAATCCCGCTGTTTTCACTCAAAGAGTTCCAAAATCCCGACTTGGCAAAAAAAACTGGCAACGCTGCTGCGAATGTACAATTAGTAATTTTTAAATTTTTTTATTTCTTGTAGTATATTCGTGTTTATTGTGATTTTTATTAAACAAAGATGGATAGTTTTGTACAAAACTTGCACAATTTAGAATATAAAGATCTACTAGTGTTAGTATGTTATACTGAATAAATAAATTTTTACAATGTTCTCTCGGTGCCACACCCGCTATGAATGAATACACTTTTAATGTAAAGGCTTTGAAAAATCATTTCAACCACATGACAGTCATTAACGCACTGTTAAACAATATCAATGTGAAGAGCAATTATGCTGATTGTTCCGTTTGTTCAAAAATAAATGCTATGTAAAACAGAAAAATTAAATTCATTTTTTGTGAACTTTTACCGATTTAAATTTCAAATATGAAAAAAATGTATTGTTTGCGGTCCAAACTTTCTACGTGCTGAGATTATAAATTTTTCAGCGGTAAATTAAATTCTAGAAAAATCAGTTATACACCGCCGTTGTAAGCTTGTTTGGCCACACATAAAGCAGCATTTGTAAAACAATAGAGTGTAGAGTAAACACAAAGCTTTACAAATAAGATTAGAGTTCATAAAGCGGCAAATAAAATGTCTATTATGGTTAGAATTGAAACGGTCTCCACCGTTATACAATTTTCTGTTTTATAAATCACGTTGCTAAATCTGTTAGGGGAATTACATTTTAAAACATATTTTAAAGACACGTAGATGCTTTTTTAATTTTACTGCCACGTTCCGTACGGAAATGAAAGTGCGGGTGCGATAAGAACGAAAAACCGTGTCCGAGATAATGCTACATTCTACCGCGAAAACGAAGTAAAGAGAAGTGATTTTCCGCTGAAAAATTCTCCGTTTTTTGCAAATCATATAACTACGGGAAGGACAAAAGTTTCGGTACCGATTTTATCTGTGTTAAATTCGTACATAGGTACTGTAATGAAACATACATCGTTCCTTTCAGGGCCGTATTTAGGGGAGGGCAACCGGGGCTACAGCACAAAAGAAGGGCCCCCACAATAGAGACTTCGAAAAAAAAATTCAAATTCAGACTAGTAAACAACTTTACCTTTGATATTTTTTTTCGCGTTTTACCTTAACCTACAGTCCCTACTTTGCACAAACATGATTATATTAAATATTAACAGAAGCCATCGATCTATATTTGTTCACTCCAATCAGGCAATCAGTAAAAGATCAAAATCTTAAATGGCTCTGAAAATTATAAAAAAATAGGCTTTGAACCACGATGGGACAAAACCGTCTGTCAAAGCTTTCTCTCCTGAGCATTGAAAGTGATTTACTTCGGGAACTGGATTTCAGCGAAATCATCAACGATTTTTCGGCGAGAAAAGCTCGGAAGGTTCCATTCATTAACGCTAAAACTTAATTTCAGATAATTCTTGTTTCCGATTATATTTATATGTTTGTTAAATAATAAAAGAATCTATACTTGGTTTCACAATAAATTATTTATTGGAAAACTCGACTGAAAAAAGGCCTCCAGATCTCTAAATCCGGCGTTGGTTCCTTTCGTTTTAATGCGAGGGGAAGTGCACAATATATGAGGTCTGCATTAGTCCACGCTCCGCCACTGTAACGAACTGTTTTCCTATTTTACCACCGCGAGCATGACATTCGGTAACAGCTTAGCTCCACCCACTTGCACATAGTCCATAGTGTGATCAAGCCTTTATCGAAAAAAATCGACATAAGCCATTCTGCGTTGTAGTCTAGAGATTATCTTCAGCTATACACACCTCCTATCTATCTATATGAAACGTATGCATGTCGTTGTGCCTTGGAGGTAAAAGCGTGCGTGGAGTAATGTGACATGGTTCTCAACATTCAAACAAGAAACTATTCCAAGCTCCGGGGAATAAACAAGCTTTGTACAACAGTCAAATCCTTCTTCATCCTCATCAACGGAGCCCGTGGTTTTGTTGATTTTAAAATTGTTTTCTAGTTTCTATGCAAAAGCAGTTACCCAAAGTTTATGCATATAAATACCGGAAGACTCGTATAATTACAGGGTGACACATTTTGAACCCGACTGCGCCAGAAGAAGGGTAATGTTTTTCGAGTGTATGGGTATCTATTGTTCTGACGCGCTCTGCAACTTGAACGCCATGATGGATTTTAACGTATGAGCCTTATGAGGTGTCGTTTGCTTTGTTTTAACTGTGGGAGTGACATAGCCTATAATATTTAAAAATGGCATCAACTAATCAAAAAAAAGTGGAGGAATAAAATCATATATATTAATACGCTAAGGTTTAAGATGTTTGCCTCCCTTTTTAGAAAAAACCACACAATTTCTCCACATAAATTATACATCATTTTACAGATAATTGCTTGCTCTACTGACATCGACAACTAAAAAATTTATTATTGCTATTGTTTTTGTAAATTAATTAAATTAATTAAACTCTGAACAACGTCTGCCATCTGACGGCGTAACGTTAACACTTCGATCTGCCATCTGACCTTCATATTGTAAATACTGCATACTGTCATCTGACGGGCAACGCTGAACAACGCTTTTGCTACTTGCGCCTCTATATGACAATTTTAGTAAAATATTTCTTTTACAACAAAAAGAAGAACGTTATAAGCAGTGTGCAAAATTAGAAACGAATTTAATACCTGCAATCATATTTAAAAAATAATTTTGTAAAGTGATAATTATTACCTATACTTATTTAGTGCGAAAAATTCGCACAGGTCACGCTAGTAAATGTTGTTATAATAATATAGGTATCAAGTAAAAGCTAGTAAATAGCCAATTTCAAATATAATTATATTAAAACAATTTATGCTACCATTTGGATACAAACTACAAAAAAACTCGAATACGTAAAAATGACTAGAAGAAAGAATAAATAAATTAATTATTTAAAAAAAAAACAAGAAACTTGACTGCTCAAAATTGAAATAAATTACTCAACAACTGACATATCCAAACAGTCAATCTCTCATATTTAAAGCGTCGTATAAATCTACGCAATAAAATTTTATGCGCACTGCTTTATACGATCATCATGAACTTTCAATATGATTGTGTTAATAAATTATTAAATTATTATAAATAAAAAATAATAACCTTATCAATTGGATTTTATATTTAAAATTTAGCTAGGATCAAATAGATTCCGAGGCGAATCGAACAAAAAAAGTTTATTTAAAACTGATTAAGCCGTTTGGGCTGTACGCTGAATACATAAAAGCGTGAGTCTATAGTCGCGCCTAACCGGATAAATGTTTTCCACACCTAGTACACGCAATACTGGAAGTAAGTGATAAGAACTGCTAATTTATACACTAAAAATGTGCGTTTTTTTTAATGCTAATGACGAACAACCGGAAATAACTTTTCGTAAAAAATTTAAAGACGTTGTAAAGACGCACTGTTTTCTTAAATTTTAAAACACATTTTATATTTCCGTTTCATTCTTTTCGCAGAGTTTTTTATGCGCTTTTTATTTTCCATAATAAAAATATTATTTCTTATTTTTTTAATACGGATATAGCATAATAGGGAAATACAATTTATGAGATTGTCGGTTATATTTCGTTCTCACAAATGTAAAAATAAATATAGCTCTTCAGTGAATAGAATTTTTCATTGCATTTTTATCATATTACAACAAAAATATCAGTCAGTTTATTGAAAACTAAAATCCGATTCGCTGAAATACATTAATTTATTCATTGAAAACCCTTAGCTTCTTATAGTGCGAGATCCGGTATTAGAAATACATACCCTCATCTGTTATTTGATGATAACAAAAAGATTATATGTTAGATGATATTATATGCATTGATAAATCGCACATGGGTTGCCTAGCTAAATCGCGTACCGATGCTGCTAAATTAAATAAATTCTAATTAACTTCTTTGGATCAACTTCCTCGATCTGTTAATTATAAAAATCGAGTCTAAGATGAGAGAATATGACACAAATAAAATGTTAACAAAACTAAAAAACTCAAAGTACACAGAACACAACTATTTACAAGGTTTGTTTATGTAGATGATCTATATTTATGTATAGAATCAATAGTATATTCCAATTCCTTGTGTCACATTCTCTCATCTTAGGCTCGATTTTTATCATTAACAAATGGGGGATCTAAAAAAGTCAATTAGAATTTATATCATTTAACAGCATTGGTAAATGGTACGCGATTTAGCTAGGCAACCCATGTGCGATAATCAATGCCTATATCATCTAACATATAATCTTTTTTTTTTATTTTAACAAAAAAAAAAAAAAAGTGAATCGGCTGTGGCCATTATCACTACAAAATGATTACAGTGGTTATCATCACAATACTGCAAAAATTACTTTATTATAGTAATGGTAATTTTTCTTATTAGATAGGTAAGTATTTATTATGGATATTGTATATTATTAGTAAAGGTAAGTTTAGATAACTTGTGCATATATTTTCATTTATATTTCTTTAATTTTGTTTATTTTTTTCAGGTAATTTAATAATTTTTTAATGTTGTTTTCTTCATTGTTTAATATAATTTCAAGGTTTGAAGAAAGTTCTGTTTTCATCCGTTCCACATCATATAACGGGCAGTTCACAAGGAGGTGCTCTACTGTCAGTTGCTCATTACATATCACACATTCCGGAGGAAGAGAGTGATTCATTAGGAAGCCTTGAGTAAGTTTGGTCGTCCTATTCTTAACCGTGTTATTATTATTTCTTCTCTTCTTGTCAGTTTTACTGGGAATTTCCATCGTTCTGTACAGTCTTTTATTTTCCTTAGTTTATACATATAATCTTTGTCATCATCAAATAACAGATGAGGGTATATATTTCTAATACCGGATCTTAGACTGTTACTTTTTATATGGAAAACCCTTAGCTTCTTAGTTTTGATATAATGTGTGTTTCACGTCAAGGCTAAGAAAACCAAAGAAAAGATTTGAAACTTGTGAGTTCATCTAACAATTGGAATAGCAGCCGACGAGCCGAGCAAATAAAAATTCTTTCAAATCTTTTTGATGTTCCACTTTGGAACTAATAAAACGATGATTAACATTCAGCATAACGAGGTACCCACGACAAAAAAACCAGCTGACTTTTTTGTGTACCTATGTAAAGAAAAGTAATTTTTCTTTATTTGATATTCATCAAAGGAAAGCATTTAATCCCGTTTTCCTTTTACAGAAAACATTCTCAACGGTCATCAAAATTTTATTTGAATCTGGAAAAATATGTCGACGTCTACTGAAATTTTTAAATCAGATTTGTAGAAGGACGCATGAGGTATTCGCTGGGTGCGTGATGGCAGCACCGCCTTTTACTTGGAAGTTCTCGCACATGAAGTTAATAATATAAAACACGAAAACTTGCCAAGTGAAAACTTAGCATCTTTTAAGATCTCTATTTTTTGTATTGAATATCGAACTTGGCTCCCTTTTTCACTTTTGTGTTTTTGACGAATATATGTTACGGTCAATGTCCGGAATCCGGGGCAATTTCGACAATGTCCGAGCCACATCGGGCAATGTCCGAAATCGGACAAGGTTCAAAAAATAGATTTTTTATAAACATGAAACGCTGACATTTGATTGTATCTTTATTATGATAAGTTATCACTAACGCTTTATGGAATTTTTATCACCTATATCAACTATTGAAGAATATATTTTTCAGCCTTCTATTACAATTATTGCCCGGATTCCGGACATCGACCGTAACATATATATTAAGAAGTAAGTTGACAAAATGTCATTTAATTTCTCGGAGAAACCCCTTACATATAAAATTAAAAATTTTAAAAACCCACGACGAAAGTAAAAATATGTTATAATAGAAAAAGAATTAAATAAAATTCTAAAATCTCCCGACTTAACGCAGGTAAGTAACCAAAGAAAATCCGTCGCGGGGCTGCCATTTGGCTGCCCTGAAATGAACTAATATATTGCAATTTATATTCTTAATTCAGGGCAGCGAATGGCAGCCCCGCGACGGATTTTCTTTGGTTACTTACCTGCGTTAAGTCGGGGAATTTTATTTAATTCTTTTTCTATTATAACATATTTTTACTTTCGTCGTGGGTTTTTAAAATATTTAAATTTTATTTTATTTTAATTTTGTTAGAGATTTTGTAAAAGTGTGTTTTTGACTTTTGATCGTCTTGCCGAACTAGCGTACACAGTGTAACCATATCTGATACCCTAATTGTCGAATCGCGTTATGTGCGAGAGTGCTCATAACTCTGTTTTTAATAAATATCTATGTGTATTGCTGTAAAAACCACTACTAACGAACGCTTGTTAGATCTGTTTGTGCGTAGCACTTTTGTTATGGTATTTTAAATGTACGTGTAATGCTGTAAAAAGCAGTAGTTCCGAACGCTTGTTAGATCTGTTCGTGCGTAGCACGTTTGTTACGGTTTTTTGTGCAGTGCAGCGCGTAACCATCGTAATAATATCTATCTAAGAACCATCTCAGATGAATTACAAACCCTTTACAGAAAACCGCATCTGAATTGATCAAACCGTTTTCCAGATAAATGGCGACATTGATCGAGTGCATAAACGCACATACAAACAAACGACCACACAAACGAACGAACTCACAATCTCTCACCCTAAACGCATATACATGCTCCGTTCCGTCGTGGGTAAAAAATTCCTAGTACTGCAAGAGTACCCAAATAAAATTAAATTAATACCTTGCTCCATAATTAATATTATTGTTCTATATTTTATTTCAAATGGTGCAGCTATATTCTAAGGAAGAAATTATTTTCACAGACTAGTCGAAGGACAAATGAGTATGTGTTTGTGCATCCCTGTAGCTTCGACTGCTTTAATGAAGGTTCATTTTAATTGCTCAAATGACATCGGGATATAAAAATTAAAATGGCGGAGCTTGGACGTATATTATCCAGATATTGGAAATATTTTAATAGCTATATAAAAAAAAATGTTATTAATTAAACAAAAACAAAAACCGACTGCTGCTAACACAAAAGTATGAAACAAACTTCTGATATGAAAAATAGTCGGCTAAAAGCATGATTCTCGATGGTGATTAGTACATTTTAATTAAAGCTGAATTTCGCTTTTTTTTATGAAAAAAACTTTTTGCGACAATATGACAGTAAGAAGACATTCTAAAATAAATGAATATTTATGTTTCGCACGAAAAAGAACAGAATCCACAAACACAAATGAAAATAAATGAAAACAGTTATTTTTAGTAAAAAAAAGAAAATAAAAGATTATATTTAACTCACCACATTTATTAATAGCTTTCACTTCTTTTTCTGTTATCTGAAACAAAAACACACACAACTTAATTAATATATTTTATTAAAAAGTTTAACTTGAGAAGAGCACCAATTTAAGAAAAAAGCATGAATCCGTTTAAAGTTTTAAAATCAATTTTAAACTTTGTTATTTTTAATTTATTGTAGGTAATTGCTTTTTTAAAGAAAACAAAGTCTTATTCTTAATTGACTACTTCACTTTTAAAAAATTGATTTCAATGTTTTGTCGAGAAGAAATACAGAATGATTTTTAAATTAATTCTTTTTTATCAGCGTGTAGAAATCAAATAGACGAACAAATATTTCAAATAACTTTTTTATCAAAACTCTAAAAAGGAGAGAAACGGGCTTTCAAACTTTTATTAAATTTTGAGGTCGGTCCTGGCGTTATGTTATGTCATTATGGAAATATGTTATGTCATTACCAAGTGTTCACAGAAACAGCTTGAAGTTGTCCCCATTTTGTTGGACACAAAGATGCGTGCGCCATAGCCATGCTTGTAGTAGCGATAAGGGCCTTCCGCGAATTATTTGGAATACATTTTCGACTAGAGCTATCATTTTTTCGCGTGTGTAAACCAGGCTTTTGAGCTAATTAAATAAAATTTTAAAAATGTAATTGAACTTTTAACGGCTGTTTCTCTCTTATTTTAGAGTTTTGATCAAAAAGTTACTTGCAATATTTATTAGTCTATTTTATTTCTACACGCTGTTAAAAAAGAAGAATGAACTTAAAAATCACGCTGTAACTTATGCAGAAATGAAATAATTTTCGTATTATTCAAACGAATCGCACGTTTTAATATCAAATAATATTTCATACTGTAGCGCTATTGTACAACGTACATCAAAATAACTTTGAAGTTTATAAATCCTGACGAAAAGCCCATGGCGTTTTTATGTTCTGGTAATGAGTTCTTTCGACACTGATTTCATTCAGAATATCGTTTAAACACGGGTTTGCAAATAATATTGTATCAGAAACCCCCCAGCAGGCGACGACAAAGAATTTCGAGACACCAATCGCCTCGTAATTCTAACATAGACACACAGATTGTTGTCTCACGAAATTCTTTGTCGTCGCCTGCTGGAGGGTTTATGTTACAATATACGGTAAATATCGCTTATAACGATCGAGAATATATTGTAACAGAGACCCCCCAGCAGGCAACGACAAAGAATTTAGTGAGACAACAATCGCCTCGTCATTCTAACAATGACACACAGATTGTTGTCTGTTGTCTCACGAAATTCTTTGTCGTCGCCTGCTGGGGGGGTCTCTGTTACAGTATATTCTCGACCGCTATAAGCGATATTTACCGTATTTTCGAATATGTCTTAAGTTACGTGTATTGCTGATTAACAACAAACGTTTTTGCTATAGGTATAAAAAAACACAATAAAATGTAAATATCGTAATAATCATAAAAATGTATTAACGTCACAAAAGCTGAGATTACATCCTTTATAAAGCCTTTTATATTATGTTATGTGACAAAAGGCCTTAATCTCTAAGCTTAGCTTTCTTGACAGAGTAAAATGTTAAAAAAATGTATATATTATAGTCTTAGTTTTGAATGGCGCTTTTTTAATCTTATCGACGGAAGAAGGATAATACCGCAGAACGTAGCTATGAGTTTCTTTTCAGGTAGCCGTCTAAAGGCCGCTGCACACAAGACACTGGAATCGTTGCTGGCTACGAGGATGGAAATGACGTCACCGCGGGCTCGCGTGCTTGGTGTCAAGTTGGATTTCTAAATTAGAACCGAAACTATTTTTCGTGCTTGATTCTGTGCATTTTTCAAAACAATACACAATATGTAGGGTTTTTTTTGTTCCATTCAACCAGAAAAGTGACACGTACCGTATTTTTGTCGACAAAAATATTATCTGTATTCCGTACACGGGACTTAAGTCTTAAACTGTGTCGTAACATTCAACAATTTTAAGTTGTAAGTAAAGGGTAGTCTTGGACTAATATTTAGTGCAGTTAATTATTTATTCCACCAAAGTTTCGATCAAAATTTGATCTTTTTCAAGGCTCTGTGAATGAAGTTTACAAATTTACAAATTGTTACATCAAGTTGAATACATATTGTGTAAATACATTTAAGAAATTATCTTACCTAAAAAGTCAATTGCACTTTGTCATACAATTTGTGCAGTTAAAACAAATATTATAGACATATTCTATTAAAATATTATTAAAATCTTTTTTATACTTCATTATTTTGATCGAAACATTGGTGGAATAAATAATTAACTGCACTAAATATTAGTCCAAGACTACCCTTTACTTACAACTTAATTATAATTTTAACGGACATAGAACACAACATATTCAGCAATTTTTGCCCAGTCTAGCAATCTCTGCCGTTATCGAGTCAAGTCGACCGTTCAAGTCGATCGTACAGAACTAGAACGTGAAAATCCATTTCACTTCCTACATCCCAAAACATTCCGATCGTGCCGAGTCGAGTCTACTAGTCCGAGCCGATCGTACCAAACCAGTGCGTGAAAATTCATTTTTACTTCCTGCATGCCAAAACATGCCGAGACGAGTAGACTGGTCCTAGCTGGTCGTCTTAATCTACTGCGTGGAAATTAACTTTTAAAACATTTGAAACACGTAGATCGTGCCGAGTCGATTCAGTGCGTGTGGTGCTTTACCGTTAGTTCAGCTTTAATATTAACGATTCAGTTCTGCACTATACAAATATAATAGTTATATAAAGCATGCGACAGACAAACCCTTTTCAACTGGTTTTATTTGAACTTCATACAACATTTAAAAACTTTATTTATAAAGAAAGGACGCGCTCTGCATTTCGTTTAAAACAAAGCTTAATGTCTACAAAAATAGAACATGACATTTTTGAGTCGGGTTTGGATTAAGTCTGGTTTAATATTGGATATGTAGCATTTATTTTCGCGCTGAACGCTTGCAGACATTTAAAAGCGTTAATTAAAAACGCCGTTGGGGAAGCATGCCATCCATAAAGACCCCTATAATATAGATTATACCGAATGTCCAGTAAATTTGTACCTTAGCTGATAATGTAAATAAGTTTAATAATGATCACTTTACAAAATTATTTTTTAAATATGATTTCAGGTATTCAATTCGTTTCTAATTTTGCACACTGCTTATAACGTTCTTCTTTTTGTTGTATTACAATATGAAGCTCAGATGATAGATCGAAGAAATATTTTACTAAAATTGTCATATAGAGGCGCAAGTAGCAAAAGCGTTGAGCTAAGCCAGATGGCATCATGCAGCATTACTGTGACGTTGTCCAGCGTTGCTCGCTGTTACAAAATTAAAACCGTCAGATGGCAGTATGCAGTATTGTGTCTGTTGTATTACGATATGAAGGTCAGATGACAGATCGAAATGTTGACGTTGTTTCAAAATTAAAGCCGTTAGATGGCAGACGTTGTTCAGCGTTGCTGTATTTTAATTAATTTACAAAAACAAAAGCAATAATAAATTTTTTAGTTGTCGATGTCAGTAGAGCAAACAATTATCTGTAAAATGATATATAATTTATGTGGAGAAATTGTGAGGTTTTTTCTAAAAAGGGAGGCAAACATCTTTAACCTTAGCATATTAATATATATTATGATAAAATTATCGACCAATTTTTCAGACATTATATTTACGTTTCGATCCGGACTCGACTAATGTAATTAATATATAGTCTACTTACAAGAGATTTAATCACAGCACTCTATAATCGGATAACTTCGATTATTGAACACCAACATGCAGAATACATGTTCGAATACCGCAACCACACTGTATTAAGTCTCTTCTAGCCCCGCACTCCCCTAAAATCAAAGTTGCAGTTTAAAAACCGAAAGTTTGATGGTAAAATTAGAGTAGCATCACTAGCAAACTAAATAAAACATGCTATTTAATTATTAGATGTCGATCATTTGCCGACATCAATGTTTTAAAATCAATTTATTACGGTTACTTCCAACCTGTGTCCACTTACGGAAATATTTTTTGGGGTGGGTCCTAGATTTTAAATAGAATTTTTATAATTCAAACAAGAATTCTACGATTAATGACTTTTACTTATCGTGGCCAATCGGCCAAGCCGTTAAATCGAACGATATAATTAACTTTACCTTCCCTCTACATTTATGAATGCGTTAGTTTTGTTTTTAATAATCGGCATTTAATTATAAAATATATAGACGATCTACGCCTTCAACGGCAATTAGAGCTTACCAACAATGCCTAAGGTGTTACAATGCATTGCCTGATGATATTAAATCAAGCCCATCCGAGTTCCAATTTAAACGGAAACTTAAATTGTTTTTATTGGAGAAAACTTTTTATACAATTAATGATTTTTTTAAGTATTGTATTGTATTTGCATTGTATTGACTTGCCTTCCTCCCATTCTTGGGAGCAGTTTTTAAGGAATAAGTATATTATTATTATTATCATTATAAACGTTGCGTTTTACACTTGAACAACCAGGTGGGGGAGATTGGGGTTAAACATTACAAGGGGGAAATTTATGTCGATAATTTCACGCTATTCATTAGCGTCAAAAATGCATACAATAATATCGTTAAAATCATATACATAATAAAGTAATTTAACATATCAGATAAATAATATCAATGCATATAAATAAAATCGTAATACTGTCTGTAATCATATTTTTTTACTGTTTATTCCGGATAAAAACTCAGCAGCTACTGAGCCGATTTTTAAATGAAAATTCAAAAAAAGTACAGTTCTCTATTTCAATCTGACGGGTACCCCTAGTTTTAATTAACGTAAATAGTTGATACCAGTGGCACTCCCCAGCCCCTGATCTACGATTTTTTCGAACCGGGGCAGAAACTTGATAATGGCGCCCCCTCTCTCCAGTGTTTGAGATAAATTACTTAAAAAAACTCATAAATATATAATGGTTGGTATTTTTCGTGAACGGGAAACCGTCAGAAAACAGTAAGAAAACAAGCAGATAGAGCAAATCAGAAAAAAGACAGATTATATGTGGTTTTGGCGCCCTCTAAAACTGCCGCCCGGGACGGTTGCCCCGGTTTGCCCCCCTCCTAGATCCGGGGCTGGCACCGCTATTAATATTTACAATTGCTCTTTCAATAATACATAATATTGAAGTGTCTTAGAAAATAAATTAATTTTAATTAAAGTCCTTTTCATTTAAATGCACCTCTGTTCTGCTCTGTATGCACCTCATTACTGCATCGTTATAATCTGAAAAATAAATAATCCCGGAGGTACACGTTCAAATATATTCAGTAGGTACTACATTCATTGCAAATATTCATCATCGTACCTGCTTGTGGAAGACAGGGTTAGTCAAAATTAAGATCACAGTTTTCTGAAAAATATTTATCTTGGAAGTTAAAATTCTATAATAACGATGAATTCTGTTTTAAAGTTACATATAACCAACAATAACCCCCTCAGGACAAACATTGGAATGTAGTTTTCATTCCAAATTAGGTAGCGCTTCCAAGAACCAAAGCTCGTAGCAGTCGGTTTGTGTATTCCAATTGACTGATTTTTTATACACACTTCCGCGGAAACATTGGAATGCAGTTTTCATTCAGATGTTTTTTGGGTAACTAGCGCTTCCAGAAACCCGAACTCGTACCAGTCGGTTTGTGTATTCCAATTGGCTGATTTTTTATACACACTTCCGCGGAAACATTGGAATGCAGTTTTCATTCCGATGTTTTTTGGGGAACTAGCGATTCCAGGAACCTAAGCTCATACCAGTCAGTTTGTGTATTCCGATTGGCTGATTTTTTATATTTTTTGGGTAACTAGCCGATCCTGGAACCCGAGCTCGTACCAGTCGGTTCGTGTACGATGGCTGGTTTGCTAATACACACATAGACGCTGATGAACTCACCTGTTGATCGTCTATAATGTATCCTTGAATTGCAAATATCACATTGTTATGTTTTTATTTTTAAAAAAGTTATCACGATTCTGCCAGTTTGAAATATTTTTATTAGTGATGACAGACGTGGAATATGTAGTAAGTATGCAAAAATTAACAAACCGTATAGATGATTTCATCTATTCAAAATGTATATATACATCATAATTTCAAAGTTTTTTGTTCAGTAAAAATGTGGCTTTAATCAAGCCCTTAAAAACCTAGAACAAATATTTTAGCTGCAATAATATTCTCTTTCAAATTGCAACTTTGGAGCAATTAATTAAAATGGCACTATAGAAGTGTGTATTTTTTTATATAATACCTGAAAAGTGTCAGACAAGTGTGAAAATAGAAGGTAGTTCTTATATTTTTTATAAATGCCTCCTGTAGAAAGTAAAAATATAAAAATACTTAAACAGTGTATATTGAAATGGCAGTTCCTCTATGAGCGCTGCGGAGCTGCAGAACAGCCAAAATCACTTCATATTTTACCAACATTTAATGTTAGGAAATAGTAGTTACACAATCAACATCTGTTCTGCGCTTCGAAGCAGCACATAAAACAGTGTCTCAGCTGCGGGGAACGTGTAACAATAGGTTTAAAAAAATAGATAACAGTCACAAGGACAGGCGTATTTTATGTTTACCTAGCAGCGTTATCTATACTAATATATAAAGCTAAAGAGTTTGTTTGTTTGAACGCGCTAATCTCAGGAACTACTAGTTCAAATTGAATTTTTTTTTTTTGTTGGATAGCCTATTTATCGAGGAAGGCTATAGGCTATATAAAATCAGGCTACAACCATTAGGAGCGGAGTATTAATGAAAAATGTTGCATAATGTATCTCAAAAATAAGCTTCTATTCAGGTGAAATGCACTAACTAAATATACTCATATTAGCGTTGTCAGAATACAACGCCGGCTAGCTCAATCGGTAGAGCACACGACGAATATATTTTGGGCGAATATATTTTTATTTTTTTTTTATATAATCTACATTGCTTTCTTCTAAGGCTTACATTTAAATTTATTTTAATTTTATTTAATTAATTAAAAAAAATTATTAGTTAAAAAAAGTATAAATACTGCTTTTTATCGACAAAAACTTTTGAACGGTAACTCCGATCATCATGAAATTTGGACACAACATTCATCTCGGTAAACTAAGATGAATGTGTGTACTCATGTTCATCCCTTCCCCATTCGTTCTTTTACACCCGGGTGAAACCAGACGGGACCGCTAGTTTTATATAATCGCAACTCTTTTACAGCTGAAAGGGTTTACAGCTTTACTCTTATAACATCTTAATAATACGAACAGCTCTTTTTGAAAGATCTCATACTAAGAACAAACACAACTTGAGAGCCCAAACGTAAGATGGAACATTTAAAATTAATAAAGGCGCGTCTACTATATAGGTATACACAAATTACTCTGGACGTGTCAGGACGCGAATCACGTTCCTTCTAGATGCAAAGTTCTCAAAATCTTTCACATCATCGGTTTTAATTTAACGTTGTGTTGCAGTACGCTATAATACCGTTTTTTGAAAACTGTTTTGTTTATATATTTGTCTGAAAAATTGGTCGATCATTTTATTTACTGAAGTGTTTTAAATGAATCCTAAAGTGATAAAGAAGCACTACATTTTTTACAATTTGATTAGTACTTTCTGCTTTTACGAAACCGTCTTCTATGATGCGAAATCAATGAAATACGGGATAAAAGTCTACAAACGTGATGATGATTTGAAATAACTTCAAAATAACACATAGCACGACATAAACATAGCTAGTTTACAGACGAAGTGACGTCACGCCAGAATCCAACATGGCGAACAGCGTTTTTGACTTTTGAAGAAAAATACACTAAAATTTATATTGCATTATTATTATGAATAGAAATCAACATTTCTCGTTTGCTTTTTACAAAATCTATCAAGAATATAAAAATTACTAGATTTTTTCTTACTTAGCGCTGGTTACGAGGATGAAAATGACGTCACAGCGGGCTCGTGCGCGTGGTTACAAGTTTTATTTCAAAATTAGGATCAGGGCTATTTTTCGTGCTTGTTTAGAGCAAGAACCAATCAGAAAACAGTATCTTGTCACGTGGGCGACTTGGTAAAACGCCTCAAAAATTGTTCAGTAGGGATGCATAAAGGTTACTGTTTAAGAACTGCTGTTCTAGGCTCGTTATCCACTTGTATGCTGTATTTACAAGGTACTAATTACATTTCGTGAGAGAGAACAAACAGATTTCTGTGTGTTGGTATCTTCTTTAGTTTCAGTTATGGAATTCATTAAATTTAACGATTTCTGTTCTGCCATGCACAGCATATATAACCTTTACTTCTTGCCGATCATTTACGTTTAGTTTGGAATGTTTACTGATCATTAGTGACGGGTGTGGAATATACTCATCATAGTTATCTTGACATTGCAAACATTTGAGCTATGCTTTATTTAACATAGCATGCCTTTTGGTCAGTCTGCCAATGTGTTAGTTTGGGTCAAAACCATATATTTAATATACCCTCTATATTGCTAGCAAAGAGGAGGAGAAAGACTTAAAAACTATGGTACATTTATATGTCTGTCTCACTTATTATATTCTTAGCCTCATGCGCATGTCCGTGAATTGATGCGCGTCAGTTGGCACATGAAACTAAGCTCAAGCTGTGAAAGAGAGGTGGCTTGCTCTATTCCACTTACTAATTGCCCCACTACAGACGCGACACTTGCGTACAACGGGTCAAGTAAAAAGAAAGAGAGAGAAAACAGTCATTTGTTGTCTCACTTCTACTTACGGCCACGAGCAATATAGAAGTTATTTAATATATGGTCAATCTTGTAATCAAAATTTAGATTAGATCTAATAAATTAAGATAGAGTCTTGAAATTTTACACACGTGTATAAATCCAATGACAATACATATATCCAATATGGCGGACGCTACAATATGGCGGATTACTTTTTTTTCATAACCCTCTTGACATGCGAATCAAACGAAAAAGTTTGACGAATGGAATACGATACGCTATGTGGCGTCATTGTAAATACAGTATGACGGACGTCACAAGATGGCGGAGCATCGTTTTCTTCACAACCTTCTTGACATGGGTATCAAATGAAACAGTTTGGCGAGTGAAATACGATGAGCTAAGTGACGCCATTGTAAATCCAATATGGCGGATACCAAATATCCGATCTATTTGAAATGTTGTACACATATGTATTCCCGATGATAATACATGATATAGATTTAAATAATCAATTAATTTCAAAAAATAATGTATTAATAGACAACATTTTGAAAGAATAAAAAGAACAAAATAAAATATTAGTAATAGAAAAAATTTTAACAAGCTTTTTTTGAAAAAGGAAAAAATAATTTTATATAAGTAATGTAACTTCATAAACGTCGTTTCCGAAAAAAGCTTTTTCGAAAAATCTTTTTGGAAAAAGACACGTTGATTCTAATCAGTAAGTGATAATGCCAATATAAACATTGAAACGAAGATTAGTTCGTATAAAAAACAGATGAGTATTCGGTAATTAAAATAATAATAATAATAATTTATTACTTCCATGAAAAATACATTGAACCATTCCAAAAAACATGTATTAGTACATTGATTGAAACGTTTTCAGCGGGCGCTTTCATTTTAATTATTTTTTTATATAATCACAACCAATACTGATTCAATACATCATGCGGCGTAGTCAACGCTCAACATTTAACAGATCGATCAAAATAAGAGATGAAATATGTCAAACTGTCTGCCTCGCCGAAAATGACGATATTTTTATCTCTGTTCAACAGTCATTTATCATTATTACTATTATTAGTGTATTTGCCATAAGGCACTTGCACTATTGGCGTCGGTCGGATAGCGGGACCTAGGGGTTGGAAGAAGGGATACCGGTCGGCTTTATTTTGTATTCAATTTTTAATCGTCTTGTAAAAATATGAAAGGTAATTATACTAGTGAAAGTAATGAATGAATAAAGATTTTAAAAAATCTGTAATAAGAAAAATTGTTGATGTCAGATGACATTTAATGGTCACTTATATAATTATTGAATTTTTTGATTCACTTATATAATTAGTGAATTTTTATATTTACTAATTCATATAGTGAGTATTCACTAATTCTGCGTGGTACGATTCTAGCATTGACAAATAGTGAATACGCACTTGTAATTAGTGAAAAATCACTGATTCATGTGTGGAGATAGTATTAAAATAATTAACGATAAAATAGTGAAATAGTTGGCAAAACCAAAAGTGCACATCCCGCAAGT
Organism: Xanthostigma xanthostigma; assembly: GCA_963575645.1. Lineage (NCBI taxonomy): Eukaryota > Metazoa > Arthropoda > Insecta > Raphidioptera > Raphidiidae > Xanthostigma > Xanthostigma xanthostigma. The sequence continues at coordinate 46,419,502 of OY754466.1, read as the reverse complement.
TTTCCACTGTACATTATATTATAATGAAAAAAATTGAGAAAATAGATTAAAACAAATAAAAAAAAAATAAAAATATACGAGAAACATTAGTAAAATAAGAAATTTTTTTTAGCAATTATGCACGGGTTTTGCTCTCAAAAATCCCGATTTTTTGAGTTTCTTGTCCTAGTTTATTGACTTTCTAGTTTATCGAAGAACGCATTTTATAGACACAATATCCCAAAACACTATTTTTCAAGAATATCCCACCGCTACACTAGCGGTATGTGCAATAGATTAAAAAAAACAATTAAAAAATTAAAATGAAAAAAATAAAATGAAAAAAAAAAATAATAATAAAAAAAATATATGAGAAATATATTATATATAATATATAAATATTAAGTGGAATTAAGTGGAATAAAATGGAATATAAAAAAAAAAAATTCTTATGTCAGCGGGAATCGAACCCGGCACCTTGGGATTACAGGACTTACGCTTTAACCGTTCGGCCACACCGATGCCGTACAACGCCTTTGTTATTATGGTATAGAAGTGTAGCAGTTATTTTACGTATCATACTACATTAATTGAGTATATTTATTATGTTTTTTGTTTTTTTATTTTAATTAGCTGTCAAAAATAATAAAAAAAAAACTGTTTATAAAAATTAAACTACTGAACACATTTTAGTGAATTTAAATAGGGTTCTGGTCTGATAGTAAACAAAGTGAATAAAATATAACCCAAGGGGATCCGACCAAAATTGCGATCTGTAGAGTCGTGACGTACGTACGTACATACGTACGTACGTACGTACATACGTACAGACCAACCGACAACTGCTGTTTGTGATTTTCAATTACAATTTTAATAGTATTTATGAACTCGAATTGATTTAAAAATGGTTCTGTTTTATAGATCAGAATCTCCTCTTTTCAAAAAGTTTCATTTTGAATGGATTTCGTGTGAAATTAACTTATATATAACTTCTTATCTGAACGAAAGTCAGCTCTGATGCACAAAGCGATAATAAAGCACATACCGCTAGTTTAGCGGTATGTGCAATAGTTGGCAAAACCAAAAGTGCACATCCCGCAAGTTTTCCACTGTATGATAAAAAAATAACAATTAAGAAATATTTTTAATAAATTTAAAAAGATTTAAAAATTTAAAGAAATAAATAATTAAAAATTGAAAAAATATTTTTTTTAAGTTTGCAAATATAAAAAAAATTAAGAACTATACATAATATAATATATAATTAATATCAAGTGGAATAAAATAAAACAAAATAAAAAGAAAAAAAAAGAAAAACATCAATGATTTCGTAAGGAATCGAACCCAGGACCTTGCCCTTGGGGATCCAACGGCATAACCATTACGCCACGGCGGCCTAATACGTGTAGTGGTGTTATCACGGTATAGAAGTGTAGCACTTGTTTTATGGATTACACTATATTTAGACAGCAATTATTATACTGTTTTTAAACTATTAGCTGTCAAAAATAATAAAAAATAAAACTGTTTATAAAAATTAAACTACTGAACACATTTTAGTGAATTTAAATAGGGTTCTGGTCTGATAGTAAACAAAGTGAATAAAATATAACCCAAGGCAATCCGACCAAAATTGCGATCTGTAGAGTCGTGACGTACGTACGTACGTACATACGTACAGACCAACCGACAACTGCTGTTTGTGATTTTCAATTACAATTTTAATAGTATTTATGAACTCGAATTGATTTAAAAATGGTTCTATTTTATAGATTAGAATCTCCTCTTTTCAAAAAGCTTCAATTTGAATGGATTTCGTGTGAAATTAACTTAGATATAACTTCTTATATGAACGAAAGTCAGCTCTGACGCACAAAGCGATAATAAAGCACATACCGCTAGTTTAGCGGTATGTGCAATAAAACATAGCCTTTCTGGAATCAATTAGAAACGTTTCGAAAAAAGTTTTATCAGAATTCGTAAAATAGTTTTTAAAATAAATCCGCTCAAACATATACACATACGCATACATACATACATATAATTGTATATTTATGTTACGGTCAATGTCCGGAATCCGGGCAATGTCGACAATGCCCGAGCCACATCGGGCAATGTCCGAAATCGGACAAGGTTCAAAAAATAGATTTTTTATAAACATGAAACGCTGACATTTGATTGTATCTTTATCGTGATAAGTTGTCATTAACGCTTAATGAAATTTTTGTCACTGATATCAACTATTGAAGAATATATTTTCAGCTTTCTATTACAATTATTGATGATTGAAACCACGTATAATTTATTTCCACACATTTTATTTATTTTAATGAATAAAAAAATACAAAAAAATTCAATTATTTATATTAGTAATGCCTTTTTGTATTTTTTCATTCATTTAAATAAATAAAATGTATGGAAATAAATTATACGTGTTTTCAATTATTAATAATTGTAATAGAAAGCTGAAAAATATATTCAATAAATAAAATTATCGACCAATTTTTCAGACAATATTTTTTTTTTTGTTAATATATTGTCTGAAAAATTGGTCGATAATTTTGAGTTCTAATCAGACGTTAATCAAAGATTTGAAAAATATATTCTTCAATAGTTGATATCAGTGATAAAAATTCCATAAAGCGTTAATGATAACTTATCATGATAAAGATACAATCAAATGTTAGCGTTTCATATTTATAAAAAATCTATTTTTTGAACCTTGTCCGATTTAGGACATTGCCCGATGTGGCTCGGGCATTGTCGATATTGATCGGATTCCGTAACATATAGATTGAAAGGAACAAGCGAAGAAAGTTCATCCGAGCGAAGCATAATATTGTAACGTCACAAGCCACTCAGAGCAGTCTGAACTCTACGTGTAATCTAACGATTTGGATTTTATCGTCGGTTTTTTTACTGTAGAAAAAAAAAACAGTAGCGACATAAATTAAATTTCAAAGCAGCTCTGGAACAGTTTACTTTTATCAGACGTCAGTTGAAACTTATATAAGCGAAGTTAATTAAATATTCTAATTCTGGGAATATTTTCTTTTATCATAAAGTTACTAGAGCAAAAAAATCGTTAGTTCATTAAATAAATTATTATTTTTAATAATGAAAATTTTAATAAGCATTTTGTAATTTCTGTTTGTTAGTTGAAACAATTACAAAATCTGTTCGTAAATTGTCTCTTTATTAATACTTAGGTATTTTCTTTGATGTTTACTAATCACTATTTTACACACACACCAACACACACACATTAAACGGCTAAAAATGTTTTGTTTTCAATTTTGTTTGTCCAAAGAACATTAAAAATACTTAAATAAATATTTCTTTTCAGAAACTTTAAGGACAAACGAAATCGATTTTACTTTGATGATAAGTAGGTAGCTATTAAACCTGGAGTTGCCCGAGTCTACCATAACGTCTTATTTTAAAATGGCCAATGTCAAAATAAAGTGACATAATGAAATATAAAATTTATTAAAATACCTTATTGGAAAAACGGGACAAAAGGCAAATGATTTGACCTGATTCCATTTTTTTATAATATTAAACTAGCGGCCCGTCTCGGTTTCACCCGGGTGCAAAACTGTAAGATTTATTAATACTCTTTCTCTCCCTCTCTCTGGAAATATTAAATTGACCTTCCCATCTAGACAGCAGAACTATCAAACTGATCGTCACATTTTTTTAATTGAGATTTTCATATAAAAATACCATCTAAATTTCCGATTATTCCGATGGATTTTCCAAACATTTTCTTTCATACAAACTTTCCCCTGACAATTACGAACACAAAAAAATAAGTCAAATCGGGTGAGTCGTTTTCAAGTGATGTACTTTCGTACATGCGGAAATTGATTTTTATTTATACATGGATAGATAATTTAATAAATACATTATCTCTAAACCCCCTTGAAAAAATCTTAAAAAATATTAAAAAATACCTACACGCCCCCCGATTTACACGGTTCAAAAAAAGCATTAACACCGATATCATAAAATAAACATTTATATAAGAAATAGAGTTACAAATCGAAAAAATTGTTATTTTTTTAATAAAAATTAAACAATTTATATCTCACAAAGAAGAGAGTGATAGTTATGCACTGCTGAAGTGAATACTTCTTACACCAAATTATTTGAATAGCGAAAGAGAGGGAGCGTTGATCTCGCTTGCGTTGCAAAATTCCGGAAATGCGCAGAGAACTTCCCGTACCCCGAGTCTGCCTCTCGTGGAAAATAGTAGGGGCGCGCGCCCGTTCGTTTCATGCGTTAGAGCTGCGAAAAAAGTATTCACTTCAAAGCTAGAGCGTAATATCTCATGATGTCAGCTATACTACGTGAAAAATGAGTAGGCCTACACCGCCACATATGTTGATACATTATGGTAATAATTCACCTTTGGGATGTCAATATTTCAGTACAGGAAACTGTAGCAAACGAAATTTATTTTCAAATTTCCTTCAAAATATGAATATTCAATAATATTATGTAGACAGATGTACTCTCATATATCATATTTCAAAGGTAATGCATTACACAAATATATTATATAAACAGAATGTTTAAAAATAGGTATGTTGGCGTAGTTCTGACAGCTCTAAATCAGCAGTTCTAAAAAGTTTTTTGTCATTAGAGGACTCGTTGGACTGTTAGAAGTGCTCGGATTGTTTAAAATCGATTCTAGCAGTTCCAAGTTTACAGTCAAGAATTAATAATTAATAAGAATAATCGCAGGATTGTGGACAAAAAGTTAGATTTATTATTAATCCTTGCGATTTTTCTTATTATTTACTAGCGGTCCAGCCCGGTTTCACCCGGGTGCAAAAGAACGAGTGGAGAAGGGAGGAACATGAGTACGCACATTCATCTTAGTTTACCGAGATTAATGTTGTGTCCAAATTTCATGATAATTGGAGTTACCGTTCACAAGTTTTTGTCGATAAAAAGCAGTATTTACATTTTTTTGAAGTAATAAATTTCTTTTAAATCAATAATATAATAAATATTTAATTGAAAACACTGTAGGAAAATTATTTTTATATAGGTAGGTACCTATAGTTATAACAGTTTTCTAATGAGCTATTAATTAGATTTATTTAATTTTAATTAAAAATTTAAATGTAGGCCTTAGAAGAAAGTAAAGTATAAAATAAAAAAAAAATAAAAATATATTCGCCCAACAAAGCCTTTGACAGCTGTTGTTAATGTCATATGGAACCTGTTTAGTGAATTTGTTGTTTTATTTTTCTCGCATTCCTTTAATTGTACCTATCAATGTACATCAACTAAAGCACAAACCATTGTAAATGTATTAGTTATGTGCCGGATCGTTAAAAATGCATATCCGCGGATACGCATCTGAATACGGATATTTGGTTTCAAGATCCGCGGATACGGATACGGATCTTAACTTTCTTAGAGTACGCGGCGGTAAATATTGCACATTGACCTTTGGAAAGAGACTATCTGTTATGGGAAAACGTTATTGACTTCTTTAAGAGTTAACTCTCATAACAGATTGTCTCTTTCCAAAGATCGATGTGCAATATCTCATTATAAAAATAGTTTTTTATTAGTACCTTTGAGTTATGTACTATTGGTATGGTACTCACTACGATAAATTTTTGCAATATAAAGGTGCCAAATACGATTTTAAGAAATAAAAAATAATCTGAATGGAATTTAACAGTTTTTCATTATTACCTAATCACCTATATATATAAAATTTCATCTATGAATTGAAAATTAATAAGGTAAAAGATCCGTAAAAGATCCGCCAAAAAACTAACGGATACGGATCTTGTTTCTCCCTCAGAGCTCCGCGGATACGGATACGGATATCCGGCACATCACTAAAATGTATATATAAACAACGGCAGCCATGACACCTTTATGTCATCATAGACATGTCAAAACAGAGCAGTCAATAGTATCTTTGTTTCAAAACTTTATGTCTTTTTCTATGACGTTAAGCCAATCAGAGCCAACGAGTTTTAACGACTTAAAAAAAGACAAAAAAATATATCTTTGCACCCTAATGGTTCGATTGTGATTTTATTCCTATGCTCGGTATATGGTTCTAATAGTCGAGTCCAAATCTTCCGAAGAGATCTAGAACTTGGCCAACAAACACCTACTAATATCAACAAATGTTATGGTCACACGAAATTTTCTGAGAGCACTGTTTGTAAGCCAGAATCAATTAATATTGTGCACGCAGCATAAATATTCATTAATGTGAACCTTAAATAATGTCAAATAAATAAAATCGCATTTTTATTATAGGAAATCGAAAATAAGAAACCGTTAAATCGAGAAATAGTAAAAACCAATCCGGTCAAAAGGATTAATCGAAAAAAAGGAACTTTGATATGTGACACGTAAAGCCTGCTAATACCCGGAAAGACAGACATAAGACGAATGTTGGATAAAATACGGTAGATGGCAGTTAAGGCCGCTGCACACAAGGTTGGTCTTGCCGTTGGAATCACCACAGGGACTTGTGCTGGCCGGCGCACTGGCTGCGGAGATGGAAATGACGTTACCGCGGGTTCGCGTGCGTGGTCACAAGATGAATTTCAAAATTAGAACCGGGATTTGTTGCTGGTTTTGAGCAAGAACCAATCAGGAAACAGTATCTTGACACGTGAGTGATGTGGACAAACGCAAACAAACATGGCATCATAGTTAACTTTTGTTGACATTCGACGTGTCTCAGCGTGCCGAGGGTTGTCATCTGCAAAGTCAATAAACTAGGACAAGACGCTCTAAAAACCGGATTTTTGAGTTCAAAACCCGGACATAATTGCCAATAAAAAATCTTATTTTGCTGATGAAATTAAACTTGATACTACAGAAATAGTATAGATGAGTTTTTGAAGTAAAACTTCTTTACACACGCTTGACTTGGGGATTAAGCTGGTGAATGCCTGACGAGAGATTTACGGAAGTGGGGCCGAAATAACAATAGAATGACACATACTTTACTTTCCAGTGGCGCTATCGAGTGACAGAAAAAAGTTTTGTAAACCTACTTAACTTGCAGAGCTAAATTTCATAAAGATTTACGCTTAAAATCCAACGAGAGCTAAGTAATTGCAATGTATTACTTTTGTTTTCATTATCTTTATGTTTATATTTCTTTCTTCTTACATTAGATTGTTCATTTCGTTCTTGAACAATTTTATAAAATAATATTTTGTTCAGTACGTTAAATATTCTACGTTTAAAGTGTATAAAAATGTAAATTCATTTTAAAGTTCATATTTTGTGAATTTTCGGGTGAATAATAAGTTAACAAATTATGGCAGGAAGAAGTTTTACTTCAGTCGTGTGGTCTAAAGCACACTCGTTTTTTACCATCTTTGGCGCAACTTAACGTACGAAACTAAAGTAATATGTGGAATTTTACAAGCTTTTATTTAATTATGTCTCTATTCTTTTTAGTAATTAAATTAAGGAGCTGTAAAAATATTAGAAAAACCAACAAATAACTCTACTATCTTTATTCCAATAATCAAAAAGAAATCTTTTCGAATTAAAGAAATCAATTTCGGCTATCGTCTCCTGGTAAAAAAAGATAATTTATCTAGACAAAATAAAATCCAGACTGTAAACAAAATCCCGCCCAGACGCTCCCCGGGATAAATCCGGAAGGATGGCAACCCTAACCAAACCCATCTGCAAACGCAGCTTCGAAACACGTATCGTGTGAAGGAAACCTAGCAAGAAGTTTAGCGTCAAAGCAAGCCTCGTGTGTAGCGATCTTTAGTCTTTGTTACTGCAGTGTTGCCAGCTCAAGAGTTTTCCTCTTAAAATAAATGGACTACGGTACCGCCTGTTATTTTGGTCTGCGCGTAATGGCTTTGTGTTCAAGGATGTCGTTAAAATATAATATATAACTTCAAAACCGATATTTTTAATGACTCTTTGAATATCCATATCCATATTCTGATAGCTTAGGTACCTACTTGTACGTTATATGTATATAGTATTGTAGCGACACGTTATGTGCAATTAGAGAATACAATCCCGGGATCCCGAATCTCGGGATCCCGGCCGTTTTCTGGCCCCGAAAATCCAGGACCGTACTTGGCTAATCTCGGGATTTTCGTGATTGCCACAAACAGATCTAGTTTGCATTCCGTAATCCGTTGCGCCTTGACAATTATCTTGCCTAGATTATATTAATATTATTTATTACATAACGACAAAAAACAATCCATAAATACGCGGTACGATATGTATGAATATGAAATCTCCAGATCCTGAAGTACAAGTACAAAATGAATCAGGGTTGGCAAATAGTATTACACGTGAAATAAGCCTGTTTGAAAATGGAAGAGTTCGTGGATATCACTTAGAAACAGCATATAAATATCTATTGTCTATTCCTCCAACCAGCGTAGAATCTGAGCGAGCTTTTTCAGCTGCTGCTTATGTTGGCAATAAACTACGAAGCAGGCTTGGAAGTCAAACATTGGATGCTTTGATATTTCTGCGATTGTATATAGAAATTCTAAATAGTTTTTTTGTGTTGTCTTTTTGATTTCTTGCAATAGTACAGTTTTTTTTTGTTTTGTCTATTTTATTTTCTTACTATATTGTGATTTGTGTTGTGCAACGATATTAAAAACATTTATTAAGAAATTACTCAGATTTTTTTCATTTGAGCTCAATTAAAAACCACATAGTCTAATCCCGGGATAGCCCCGTGAATACGCATCAAAAATCCCGTAATCCCGGGATTGAAAAACATGCTCGGGATTGTATTCTCTATATGTGCAATACTTATAACAGTATTCTTTGATAAACCTTGTGAGTTTTACAGACGTGTTTAATAGAAATTTTATCATACTAAAAATTACAAAGAAGGAAACATTATATTTTACAAGCTACTGTTTAGTTTCACCTGTCCCGGTGCCTATCTGTCTGTCTGTAATCAAATCTTGCAAGTAAAATTTGACCCACTTCCCGGTTTGCGATCAAGCTGAAATTTTGCATACGTATGTAGTTCTGATGACAACACAAAATTATGATTACTAACTGACCAGTCCAGCTTTCATTTGGACGAAATCGCATTTCAAGTACATCCCGTTATCTATATTTCTGTACTATTGATCGGTAGTGTACCCGGCTATATAGGTACCGCGGTTTTGAAGAAGCAACACCGAAACTCTTGAATCAAATAATATAAATAATCATGAATCATCTTTAATTGAGCACCGAAGAAGAAATTGGTTGATTTTTACATTAAAATTAAACTGTTGACCGGTAATGTAGCTCAGAAGAACGTGTATTTGTAGAAACAGCACATAAGAACTTTTGCTTTTTTTATGTTTGGTACTAAAAAGATGTAATATATAAAACGATGCCAGTTTACAAGAAGAATATTGGTTTTACATAAACTTTTGTGTTGCTATTAGAATGCATCAAAGATATGTGACGTTACAAAAAACACAAAAACCTATAATACTTATAAAAAAAACAACACTAGTTCGTCATTTCACATTAAGTATGTTAAAAATGTTAAAAAAAATATTTACCGTTCACTTTTCACGGGTTCTAAACATGTATAGTCAGAGTGCCCGTCGGCAAAAATTTTACTGATACATACTCTCTCCAAACTTTGTATATGGCTTCATTAGGCCTAGTCTGACACCTATTTCCTCCATGACTTTTTTTGATTTTGGGACGTTTTCCCTCTAAATTTTCCGAAAGATTTCGTTATGACGACATGTAAAAAATTTATAGATACTGTTTGTTTTTTAATTTCAAATGTCTGACACCTCGAATATGTCGAACATATTCGAGGTGTCAGACATTTTAAATGGTTCATGTTATTTGTCACAGAACATTATTTTAGCGTTTTGGTTGAAGTTTTTAAGCTATCCAATTAAAAAACAAATAGTATCTATACATTTTTTACATGTTGTCAAAACGACATCTTTCGGAAAATTTAGAGGGAAAACGCCCCAAAATTAAGAAAAGTCATAGAGGAAATAAATGTCAGACTAGGCCTAATGAAACCATATACAAAGTTTGGAGAGAGTATGTATCAGTAAAATTTTTGCCGACGGGCTCTTTGGCCAGTAGTTAATAACCCGTAAAAAGTGAACGGTAAATATTTTTTTTTATTTGTAAATCATTGTTTAAATAAGCATTAGGTATATTTATATTTTATAAACGATTCTTTATGAATTTCTTTAATTCGCACAAAATCATTTTGTATCAGCTATTTTTGAAATACTGTTAAATGTGTAATACACAGTTCGAACTCACATGAAAAAGATTGGCACAAACAAAATGTAAACGATTTCACAAAGCTGATATCAAGCGTGATAAAACAACAGAGCTTTGTTGAATTGTTCAGTTTACATAATGTTTATATTTCAGCGAATTCAGCAGAATATACGAGACTGGAAACGATCGAAAATGAACGTATGCCACGAAATTTTTATTCGAGTCCGTTTTCATCTAATACTCAATACTTTACCGGATAATAAAGTATGCATTACAGCAGAATCTCATCAGTTCGGCGTCTTCCGTTCCGAAGTACTGTCGGATTATCAGTCGTAACTACAGAAGTGAAACTTACATACATAAAATTTGCACATATACCTATATGATATAAAAAAATGTTTACTAAAGAAAAAATTGCAGGTATGTGGACAAAAATATATTATTCAAATAAATAAAATTGACCAGTTTTTTTCAGACAATATATTGACAAAATTTTTGTCAGTATATTGTCTAAAAAAAATTTTATTTATTTGAAGAGTTCTATTCAGACGTTAATCAATTAAGACTTGAAAAATACATTATATTTATTTATTGTACGATGTTTCGTGTAAAGAGTATTAACAAATACCTACGATTTTTTCTAAACATTATTATTATTATTATTATTAATAATTTATTATTATTAATAATAATAATAATAATAATGCGTTTAACGTCCGTTTTTCGACTTTGTGTCATAACATACGCCATTCGCACCGTTATTATTTTCCATCTATCAAACTTCCCGTTATATTCTACTGCACTTCAACTTGCAATAGCAATGGGTGAATGAAGGATTTTTTTTTTGGGAAATTAGGATAAGGTAGGCAAGTATTGAGCATAGGAATTTGACAGGTAATCCGCCATGGCCTTGAATAAGGAACCATCTCGATATCTTTTATCTGGAATTATTGTGGGAAACCATGAAAAACCTCAACAAGGTGGCCGGTACGGGAATTACCGTTTCTCGGCGATTTTCTTAACATTATTATCACGATGGACACGATATCGAATATCTATACTAATATTATAAAGAGGTAAAGTTTGTAAGTTTGGATGTAGGAGGTAATCTCTAAAACTACTTTTCCGAGTTTAAATTTTTTTCATCAATATTTAGAATCACGCTAAAATAAAAACACCTTTCGTGGAGACCAATTTTGCAACGTAAGTCGCCTAAAAATTCGGGCAAGGACAGACCGGGCCGCTAGTATTTAATAAGGGATGATGAAAGTACTGCCGCACATGGTGGAAGAACGGTCAAATATGGTGGGAGTACGGGTATTGATACAAAATGTTTCCTTAAAAAATGATTCAATTAATCTATTCAGGAAAAACTTTTAAGCTTTTGAAAAGATTTTTTTAAGATTATTTAAAAATTAAGCAATAAAAAATCTTACTGCTATTCACATAATATAGATATCTATCTATTAACGAAAATATAAAATTTATGAATTCTAACCAAAATGTACAATTATTATACTACTTACATCAAAATTTGAGAACTTCTTATCGTTTTTTAAAAAAACTGACAATTCTCATTTTTTAAAAACTCAAGTTTCCGTAACTTCCATTATAAAATATAAGTGAATAATTAGTCATCAATAATTTTTCAAAGAAATTGTCCTTATATAAATTTTTTTTATGAATATTAATGCCATGTCAATGTGCAAAAGAAAATTTTTAAAACAATTTTGTAAAATAAATTGAGACATAAAACATGAATTATTTATCATTTATATACACAATTCTGTTAATCTTATTGATAACTAATTCAAAGGTTGTGATGTTGGATGATATCCGCGAAAAATTTGTTGTGTTCTGTATTACCGACAATCTTATTTAATTTTTATCTATGATATTATTTGAAAAATGTTTGATGATTTCAAAAATTTCCAATTAATTGAGAAATCCACTTTTTTTATTAATATGTAAAATTTCATAAATTTTTTTGGTTGAAATTATAATTATTCTGTGAAATGTGATAATCAAGTTATATATACTTAACAACGGAACTTGATTTGATTTCCGTCAGATGAATCCAAGTCACTCTACCGTGCGTAAAGAAGTTCAATTTCAGATATACAAAAAAAAAATAAAAACAAAAATGTGTCTTTTTCTTGCGAAATAATTTCATTTTGTTGAGTGACAAACAGTCAGAAAAAAGAACATGCTTTTTAAAAAATTAAAACGGCTAAACTGACTGAATCACGCAACAGTCTGACGTAAACAAAGGCCTTTTATATTATTAACGGCACACGATCTTTCATACCATAACAAACGATCTGAAATACTTGAAACACGTCTGAAAGATTTTTTTTTAATTTGAAATTCTGATACAGATGTGATTTAATTATACCCGTAAGTAGTACGAATCATAGGTAATAGGTTGTCAAATTAAGGTCTACCCGGGCGAAATCAGGCTGCAAAACAAAAAAAAAATAGTTTATAAAAACAACTAACAGACTTTTATAGCTATGAGCACTAAAAAATAAAAAATAATTTTTAAATATAAAGATTTTGTTCAACAGCGATAGGAACGACAAAATCTTTATACCTACATATTTAAAAATTATTTTTTTCTTTTTAATGCACATTCGTATAAAAGCGTGTTTTTTGTAGTTTTTTTTTTCAACCATAATTTTAATTATCTCGCTAAAAACCACGCCTACAGAATAGGCAACGCTACGCACATCGCTATACGGCTCGTTAGCCTGCTTATAGTAATTTTTCAAGTTAATTAATTTATATGAAAATTTCAGTTATTTATAAATATTGTACTGTCATGGGTTCTTAACACGTGTGAAAAATTTCAAATTATTCAGATGTCTGAAAGTGGATAAAATTTAATTTTAAGGAGGTTGAGCCGTTTTACGAAGATAATGAAAAAAATCTGAAATAAAGTTTTTTTAAAAGATTTTTTTATGACAAAATTTTCTGTAAAAAATCCAAAATCATTAGGAGATTTATAAAGTTAAAAATTAAAAAAAAACTTTTCACGTACCTAGTCTTATGGAAAATATGTCAAGCTAGCATGCAAACTGTTCATTTTAATTTTTTGCAAATAAGCAAATAATGTCAGCAGTTCCGAAAATTATCTATGTAAATCATCGATGTCTTACGCATATTTTAATATTTTTTCCAATTTAATTAGGAGACTTTTAATCAATAAAAATAGTATATTGTGCGACTAGTGAGAGAAGGAGAAGATTCCATGAGCGTGAAATTTGCCGCACGAGCGCAGCGAGTGCGGTAAAACACACGCGAGTGGAATATTCTCCTTCGATCAATAGTCGCACATAATACTTTATTCAACTAGCAGGAGTAATATGTAATCGGGGCCCTGATAAAAGAGGGAAAAATAATAAATCACTTCATTGATTGACGTACCACCGTCAGTGTATACACAAGATTGCCATGATTTCGCTGAATTGCGATGCTGTTTTCATATAAGTATACAATACCGCCTACCACGTTCCTATTGGTCCAGAAGCTACTTGCAGTTTTTTTCATTATTTAGCGCTTGGGCTTGCTACTGAGTTTCTATTGGTCCAGAAAATTCATTATTACACTAGTGAAGTAATACATTATTTCTCCCACGCCAGAAAATTCATTATTACACTATAGTGAAGTAATATATTATTTCTCCCACGTTTAGCAGGGCCCCGAAATTACATATTACTCACGCGTGTTGAATAAAAATTATTAAACCTTGGCAATTTTCGATTATGGACTTTTATTCTTGACAGATTTAACAATTTTAACTGAATTTTCAACTTTTTAATGATTTTTTAAATTTTTATTACTTCTAATTTCTTTTTTTAATTATTTACTGCAAAAAATATGTAAAATACAGATATTTACATAAATTTATTTTTTTTAACCTAACTTTGTACAAAAAATTCAAAAGTTAGTCCATTAAGTATAAAGTACTGAAATAATTAATTAATATTAAAAAAATAATTATTTATGCCTTTATGACAATAATTTATTGGTATCATCGTCTTATAGACTATAAAAGTTCCCATTTAGAATTCGTCTTACTTTTTATTGGGACTGTAACGGATCAACCTCCTTAAAGATTTCGTCACATAGATACAAACATACAGATGAAGCTAATAAAAACGTGTCTACCTTTAAGTTCTTATTTTTTGGACAACAAACTTATCATTAATAATCAATAAGAACCTACAGCAATGTTCATTTCGATTTTTATTTTAATGTAGGTACTTTTTTATCACAAAATATATGGGGTTGTTTTAACAAGCTAAACCAGTCAATTTTTCCACACTGTCAACTTTTTAATGAAAAATCAATAGCCTGTACATAACACTGATAATTAAGAGATAAGCTAATCAATATTTGTGCTAACACAACAATTCAATGAATATTATTTTTTAATTAGATACCTAATTTGCATAATGCTTTTTCGTTGTTTTCAACAAATATGTTACAAAAACAGATAAATATGTACACTTAGGGGAGTGATAAAAATTCATGACTAGCATGAATTTATTATCACCTAACTTTTCAAACTACTTTTTTAATAAAATCAGCCAGACAAGCCGTCTAGTCCGGTCTAGTCCGTATGTATACGGTCTAGTCCCTATGTATACGGTCTAGTCCGTTTGTATACGGTCTAGTCCAGGGCTGCCCAACCTATTACCAGGTGCGATCTACTTTTTTTTAAATAGTGTCATCGCAATCTACCAATATGCGGGAAAAAATAAAAATCGTTTTTATAACGTTGCAAATATAGAAAGTTTATTAAACATTTAAGTGGGAACAAAAATTATACAGTATCGAGTATAGTCATATAAAAAAATAAAGAAACAAAATTAGGAATATGGTGAAGTATTTTGAGATCGCTGACACTGTCCAGATTTGGCAATATTTTCAAAGGCGGGAGTATATGATGAAAAAGCTAATCGATTTAGTTTGAAAATTGAATTTTTGGATGTTAGAATAGATAAAGTATAAAGATCTACTTAAAATTACGCCGCGATCGACTGGTTGGGCACCCCTGGTCTAGTCCCTATGTATACGGTCTAATCCGTTTGCATACGGTCTATTCCCTATCTATACGGTCTAGTCCCTATATGTATACGGTCTAGTCCCTATGTATACGGTCTAGTCCCTATGTATACGGTCTAGTCCCTATATGTATACGGTTTAGCCCCTATGTATACGATCTAGTTCCTATGTATACGGTCTAGTCCGTATATGAAATTTTGTCCAAGAACATACAGTCTGCTTAATATAGGCCGTATACATACGACCTAGACTGTTTATATATGGTCTGATTCTACATGAGGTCTGTCATACATATCAACTATACGGTACCTACACTTGTGTATAACATAGTAGAACTATAATAAAAGTCGCGTGTAAATGAGAAGTTAGGAAAACGGAAACACTGAAAATTGAGAAACAGGAAGGGAAAACTGTACAGTTTTGCTGATTAAAATTTAAATACGGACTCAACTTAGAGAGTCAGGGCCGGCTTCAAACAACAACGAAAGAGTAGAGTGTTTAAAACAATTTATTTATGGGTGCCCGAATTTTTATCAGTAAAGGCCGCTGCACACGAGGCTGAAAACACTGCTGGGCTTGTTTCCGTGCGAGGTGACAAGATGGACTTCAAAATTAGTACCGGGGCTATGTTTCTTGCTTGTTTGTTTGTTTTGAGCCAATCAGGAAACAGTATCAATAGGGCATATGCATGATTTTTTTTTATATTTTTAATAGATTATTTAGTCAACCATAATACGGAAAAAAATTGATAATCATTTAAAAATGTAATATTATCATAAGAAAAAAAATATTAAATTTCACATTCAAAAATAGACAGTTTAAACAATCGGCCATGTTCGCGGGCTTATGTGACGTCATGATATACGATGCATGCCAACCTTGATGTCAAATTATCAATGTTCTAAATGAAGTTTATTTGTTGTTTTCTCTAAATACTGACATAATCTTACTGTGAGACGACACAGTCGTCATGAAAACTGTTGTTGATATATACTCTGACGTCACGATGCGTTTTGAAAATTCGAAAATAGCGCTTATTTTCTACATTTCTTTTTTATTATTTGTATTTTTTTCAGTGATTAGATTACTAAAATAACCATTACGTTATGATCAAGAACTAAAATATATTTCGAAATAAAAATTTTAACCAATTTGGAGTTTTATGCATATGACCTATTGTCACGTGGACGACATGGACAAACGTTTGCAAACAAACACTGCGTCATAGTGTGTGTTCTGTTCAGAGACAATAAACGTTCACTTTTGTAAACATTCAAACTGTCACTGCGCACGCACCAAACCCATTTACAAAGCAGTACGTGCATCGTGTGAAGCGAACACATAAAAGTCATCGCAAAAATTAACGCTTGTAAACTAGCAGTTAAATCTAGCGGCTAAACTAGCCTCGTGGGCTAAAACTTTAAAAAAAATATTTTTGCCACTTCTAAACGACAATAATTTAATTTTGGGATATACATTTTCGAGGCACCTGTCATCAGTAGAAACAAAAATATATTGAAACAATTTAAGTAAGTTAAAATAAATTTCAAAACGAACGGTACTAAATAGTAATCTTTTCTAGAACGATCAAATAACAAATGTGAACTAGACCCTGAAAAATTAAAGTTAATAATAATAGACAAAATTAATTTAAAGCCGCTGTTATGGGCTATGTGCAAGGAGGCAGAGTTAGAAATTTTTTCGAAGTAAGCGTTTGTGGTGAGCACTAGGGAAAACTTCAAGATCAATTTTTCGTATTTCAGTGAGCAATGTTTATTAAAAGTGAAAATATTTTAATTTTATGAAGTTTTTTAATTACAAAGAAAACATGGACAAAACTAAGCGATCTGGAAATGCTTGTTGTGCTCCGGGCTGTTGCACTGATGGCGATTTAAGTAAAATAAAGACCATTGGCGCCATAATTTGACGTTCCGCTGTCAGTGTAAACAAATTAACTATTTATATATTGTACGTCATAATTGATAAATAATTAATGCTCACGTACCTTTTATGTTATGCTATTTATATAATGGTTTACAATCTGAATTTTATGGTATATAAGTTTTTATTATTACATTTTTTTACACATACAAGCATGTCGAGATTTCCATAAAAAGTGAGTTCAATAGTTCTCTATTACCCACTAGCGGCGCTAGTAGGCTTCGTGCACACAGCCTATAGGGGGTAGTGCAATAATTAATTATATTTTAGGTCGGTTCCAGGTTGCTAGGGGTGACTAAAGAGCCGGCCCTGTTAGGAGTCATGAAACACAAATGTACAATTTTAAGGTGTATGTAAACAGCACACGGTGCTGAGAGCTTAATATATTATAATAAAATACGCCTTAAGGCACAATAATTTTGTAACAATTCTTTTGAAATTCTGCACTCAAGTGTCACTGTATTTTCCAACAGAACAGTTGATAACCTTAGGTTGTGACCATTGGGGGTGCTTCAAAGATTTATAAATGCAGAAAATGATAATAAAACACTATACAGCTGTGCATGTTTTTCTCATATGACATAAACTTTATCTCGTGCTCAGAGTTTTTTAACCAATCATTCACAAAAATAGTAAATAAAAAATGTGGAGAGTTCTAACAAAATTTAAGGAACACTTAATGAACTATTTAGTCAAAAAATGTTTTTATTGTAATTCTTATTTATTTTTTAACCGACTTCAACAAAAAGGAGGAGGTTCTATGTTCGTCTGTATATATTTTTTTTTTTTTATGTACGTTCACCGATTTTTCCGTCAATTATGGACCGATTTTCAAATTTTTTTTTTATTTGAAAGAGTGCACCTCAGAGGTGGTCCCATCGGAATCAAGTCAGAATATGATGGTGGAATCCGGAGAAATCGAGGGAAACTCTCAAATTTCAAAGGCACGCATAATGTTTTTTATGTATGTTCACCGATTTTTAGTGTTAGATTAACACTAAAAAGAGAAAAATAAAATATTTTTAACAAAAAAATAGAACCGACTTCACACTAAAAAGTAAAAAATAATTGCGTATTGAAATGTTTTGGAGTCGGTGTAGTTCTCGGAATAGATTTCATTTTGGCTGACACCGACTCCAAAACATTTCAATACGCAATTATTTTTTACTTTTTAGTGTGAAGTCGGTTCTATTTTTTTGTTAAAAATATTTTATTTTAATTTTATTATACCTATATTTATGACGTTCATATACTCTTTTTATACTCTGTTTAAATATTTATACATTTAAAACTGTCATAGCGTCTAAACTAATCGAGATATATGACATAATATTAAGCATCGGAGAAATTTACATATTTTTCTAAATATTGTAAATCTCTTCATGTTTCATGCGTTTTGCAAATCTGCAACTTTTTTAGACACTAAACGATTACTACTCTAAATCTTCTTCTTTATGATTGAACATTTTTAAAAAAACATTCTGTACATTAGACAGACAAAATATATAATACATCATTCTTTGGAGCAGCGTATTGAACCAACCGCCATCAACTTGGAGTCGCATCTGTTTTAAATTGCGTCCCTTCCTTGTTTTACGACTCCTTGGTTATCCTGGTTCTATACTCCTTGCCTATTGCAACGGTCGTAACCCGTTATCATAATCCAGATGGGATTTTCTTTTATTTTTAGCTACAATTCGATCATTTATTTCAATTTGTCAGCGTGTTCTAAAAGTTTTACAATAAAGCATCGTCAGTGCATTTTTTCTGTATTTGTGAACTGTCAATTGTTTAATATGTCGACAAAATTTAAAAGTAAGATACAGTGAAACCAGTCCAAACTGCAGAAATATCGTCTAGTCGAGATTTTTACGAAAACTACGCTTATTGTGTTATCTCTGTTCCTCTTACGGCCATATTCACCGAACATAACTACAGTAGAATCCCGATTATCCGAGGTAACATGGGAAACACCCTACTGACCCTACTCGGACAACTGAAAACTCGGATAATCCGGACTTATTTTTTATTCATTTAAAAAATAAACACAAATGTACTTTAAACGGTTTATAAACGTTTTTACCATGTAAATATTTTTATTAATAAATTATTTTATCGCCCCGACGATTTTAAATGGAAATATTATGTACATTACATACTATATTTTAGAAGCTCGGTTAATACGGATAATTGGGTCTTTAGTGGCTCGATTAATCCGGATCATAGACGCGCGTACCTGCATTATTGGCTCGGTTAATCCAGAGCTCGGATAATCGAGGTTCTACTGTAGTTATTTATTCGGTTCATTTGTTTTTCAGGTAGTATTATATCTACAGTTTGCTCTTGTGAATTTATTTATGTGTTGTTTGTAAAAAATTAGAATTAGTAGAAGTTTTGTGTGCAATTGGGTTAGGATAAAACATTATTATTTTGTGAAACTTTTTTTTGACGTTTACACTAACACCATAGATCGGATTTTTAGGTGAACGTCAAAATATTCAACAAAAAGAGCAAGGAGTACAGTGCAGTATATATTTATTCTTTAACTAACTTTTCTACCTGATATTTTGCCTGATGAATTGAAAGTAAATTTTATTCTAACGAATAAATTTGTTACAAGATTGATAACTTCTATCTAGTGTTCGGTGAATATGGGAATTATACTGTTAAATAGTAACTGTCAGGTGGCTTTTGAAAATTACTATTGCATTTGTTTAGTTCACAGTACCAGCGTTAAATGCTTTTTACTACCACTTGCAGTTTTTTTTTTACAGGAAGGCGTGTGTGAAAAAATATTGTTAACTATTTGCGCATCTACATTTTGTGATGCTATCACATAGAATAACATTTCAATGTTATTAAAACAACATATGTACACTGTACACACAATGTCGAGTATTTATTTAATTGGAAAGGCTCTTTGGTCAAAGGCCTGTAAAATAACAAAAGCACCAAACCACACTCACCGTTTTATTGCTTTAGTGTGGTTTACTCTATGCAATAAAATATCGACATATAAAGATGATAGTTTCATATTTTAATGTTTATACCATATGGGTTACGTTCGATACTGAAGCAGTGGCTCTTAAACTGTCACATTCAATTCCGTTTGACATGAACACGAACACCAATAGCGCGCGTTTATATTATTATTTATTATTAGTGTATTTGCCATAAGGCACTTACACTATTGGCGTCGGTCGGATGGCGGGACCTAGAGGTCGGACCAAAATTTCTCGACGTTTCATAAGTTTCTAAGAAGTTTGGCACCATTTTTGGAAATGTTTATATATATATGTATATATATATATATATATATATATATATATATATATATATATATATATATATATATATATATATATATATATATATATATATATATATATATATATGTGTGACCACGATAACTCTCGACAGACTTAATCGATTTAAACGAAATTTGGTCCACATGTTGGAATCCATCATCGCAAGAAGCCTATTTAAAATGGCCCCGATCGGGCCATTTTAAGGGGGGTATTTAGGGGTTGAAAAATGTTTTTGGGCCCAAAAATACGGAAAAAATTCTCAGAATCACTTCAAATTTGAAATTTAACCCTTTAGTAATTATTGAAATGTGCTGCTAAAATTTAAATAAAATCGGCCCGACAGGACCGGACTTACAAATTTTATGAAAACGCAAGTTTACTGATATGGATTTACATACTGAAGGTTGTATATAATTTGGTACAGATGTTGAATTTTTATGTAGTATTGAAATTAAGTAAAAAAATGTTGTTTTAAGGGGTGTATTAGGGAGTAATTCTTTTTATTTTGTCCAAAAACAAAGTTAAGTTCATACTATAGAGCCACACTGCTTATAAAAGCAAATACACTATATTGTCGGCAGGGTTTCGCACTGCGACCCGAGTTTTTTTTTTTGTTGTTGAAACTTTTTGTCCATAAATGTGTCGTCACTAATTTTCTATTTATTATTCTTATTATTTATATTCATTGTTGTAATCCATACTCAGCCAACAGAAGGTCAAATATTCGTTAACCTTTTACATAAATAATTTTGTCGGGGCAGATGTAGAGATTTTTTAATACCCAGACCCGTTCTCCCACCGTAAAGACCCGTTCTTCCACCACATATATCCATCTTGAAAACAAACGTTATTCTTGTATATTTTGACAAATGGAAATGACAACCTTGCTTTTCACGAAGGTCTGTAAACAGACAGACAAACAAAAATTTTAAAAATGTCTAATTAGGTTCAGATATCCTATTAAATTTACCTAAATCGAAGTCAATATTTCGGTAAACAATTGCAATTAATTATTAGAGAAAAAGTTGTAATATTAATTATTAATCTATATACGTTTTCAGTGGCTTAACAATAGGGTGACAGGACGGACAAAATTCCACGGGCCCCCGACCTAAGGGGGCCCCCGGCTCGAGAAGCCCCTGAACACAGGATGATCCTAACATTTATTATTACAATATTTAGTAAAATTTATTAGTTTTGTATTCAATTAATTTAAGTTATCTACTAAAATACATACTCAAATTAAACAAAAAAATATAGTATAACGTTGGTTGAGCTCCTTTTCTTTACATTGAGGAAGGGCCCCATCCGATGAATTAGCTACGGGCCTCAAACGATATAGTTACGATACTAGCTTTGCACTTTTTTTTCGTTGAAAAATAAAATATTCAATTATTATTTAAAACAGACAAAAATTAACGCATTCAAATCGTATTAATTAACTTCTTAGACATAATATTGTAAGCTTGCGTGATATTTTGTGAAACGTGTGAAGAGCTCCGTCAAAATAACCAAAACATCAAGAAGAAATTACGAGTACGTGACGTAGTTGAAAACCTGAAAACGACAAGTTTTACATGGATCTATACATATCCTGTAAGCCACAGAAAACTTTTATATCCTCACAAAATAACTATCTAAGATAACAGACATGTTTTCTACTCTTACTACAAAAAGTTTTGCGAGAAGGTTGGCGTACATGTAACATATACTTCACATATATTCGCACAAAAGTTTGTGTGTGTGCTTGCACACTGCATGCAAGAAATTTAAAAAATCACTTCGTATACGCTGACCCCGAATTTAACGCGACTCCGAAATTTTCATAAAGATATTTAGAAAAAAAATAATACTCATAAAAGAATTCAAAGAAAGTAAAATTCAATCAGATAAACATTTATTTAAATTATTTAGGTAGTTATCTATACTATTATATAAAGCTGAAGAGTTTGTTTGTTTGTTTGAACGCGCTAGTCTCAGGAACTACTGGTTCAAATTGAAAGAATTTTTTTTGTTGGATAGCCCATTTATTGAGAAAGGCTATAGGCTATATAATATTACGCTACGACCATTAGGAGCGGAGCATTAATGAAAAATGTTGCAAAATGTATCTCAAAAATAAGCTTCTATTCATGTGAAATGCACTAACTAGATATACTCATATTAGCGTTCTGAGTACGCAACTCCAGGTGGCTTAATCGGTAGAGCATGCGACTGTCAATATCAGGGTCGTGGGTTCGAGCCCTATGTTGGGTGAATATATTTTAATTTTTTTATTTTCTACATTGCTTTCTTCTAAGGCTTACATTTAAATTTATTTTAATTTTATTTAATTAATTAAAAAACAAAATTATTAGTTAAAAAAAGTATAAATACTGCTTTTTATCGACAAAAACTTTTGAACGGTAACGCCGATCATTATGAAGTTTGGACACAACATTCATCTCGGTAAACTAAGACGAATGCGCGTACTCATGTCCCTTCCTTCCCCATTCGTTCTTTTGCACCCGGGTGAAACCGGGCGGGACCGCTAGTAAATAATAACGCAGGTTACATTCATGTCAATATAATTAAGTAATGTAAAACAAAATTAATATTACGTAAGTAACAAAACACGGAAATGTTTATTCAGAATCTGAACTATTTTCAGAATGAGATACTTCAGTATAGTCAGTATTTTCATTCACGCTTTCAGTCTCAACCTCTGTAGGAGAATGTCCTTGTTTATATTACTTTTCATTATTTAAACTCCGAATTTAGCGCGAGTTGATTTTTTAACGAAAAATAAATGGTCGAAAATATCGCGTTATATTCGGGCTAATACAGTAATTGATAACGAATAAAAATCCTTGTCTGTCGGGAATCTCTCTCTCTCACACGTGATATCTAAATCTACTGCCACAAAATTTTATATACAGAATGTCCAAAAAGTCCGGAAACGATATAAAATCTCGCAAACTACGCATCGAATGAAAAAAATAAATAATACGTGTTTTTTCATTTTTTTTTTGCAAGATTTTCGACCGTTTCAAGACTTTTTGGACAATCTGTATGTGAAACTCTGATTTACATATTAAACGACACTAAAGCCGCGCACGGCTTAGGATGTTAAAATATTTTGACACATCTATAAGAAACAATATTGTATTATAAACGTAAATAGCAGCTTGATTTTTTCTGTTTTTAAATTTTCCCGCGTAACTATAAATATTCTGTTTTGGTTTAAAGACTGGTAATATTTTAGGAAAAAATAAATAAATCAAGAACATTCTGGAACAAAAAAATATCTCTTGTAGGTAAAAAAAACATCGATCAATGAATCCAGTGAGTTTTATGTACTATAAAATGGAAGAGTCGCAAATATACCAGGTGTGCATGAAACTTAAGTTGTATCTTTAAAAAAAATATATATAAAGTGTGGTTATGTTGTATATTTTTGTATTCTTAGTATTTGTTAAGATTTCTTACAGTATAATAATACCTACAGTTGTTTATACATATATAGCAAAAAAGTTTTTAGCTATATATTAAAGTGAAATCCTGATGAGCTGACAGTACTGTTTTATCTTAGAACTTATAAAGGTACTAGCGGTCCCGCCCGGTTTCACCCGGGTGTAAAAGAACGAATGGGGAAGGGAGGAACATGAGTACACACATTCATATTAGTTTACCGAGATGAATGTTGTGTCCAAATTTCATGATGATCGGAGTTACCGTTCAAAAGTTTCTGTCGATAAAAAGCAGTATTTATACTTTTTTTAACTAATAATCTTTTTTTAATTAATTAAATAAAATTAAAATAAATTAAGAAGAAAGCAGTGTAGAAAATAAAAAAAAAAATAAAAATATATTCGCCCAACGTAGGGCTCGAACCCACGACCTTGATATTGATAATATCGTGTGCTCTACCGATTGAGCTAGCCGGCGTTGTATTCTGGCAACGCTTATATGAGTATATTTAGTTAGTGCATTTCACCTGAATAGAAGCTTATTTTTGAGATACATTTTGCAACACTTTTCATTAATGCTCCGCTCCTAATGGTCGTAGCCTCATTTTATATAGCCTATAGCCTTCCTCGATAAATGGGCTATCCAACAAAAACAAAAATTTTCAATTTGAACCAGTAGTTCCTGAGATTAGCGCATTCAAACAAACAAACAAACTCTTCAGCTTTATATATTAGTATAGATTAAAATGCATTGAATTATGTAATTGATAAAGCATAGATTAATAGAAATGACTCGTTCAAGATGTTAGCAATGATGTAGATTAATGAAATAAAATTTGCAATGAGGAAAACACTTTATTACTTTCCTTTTTCTTTTAAGCCGTCATTTGATAACGATGCGATTGGTCAATCTGTAGCAGCCAAATTACCATGGAGAGATAAACATTGGAAATATTTTCCAATGACTGTTGAGTCAGGTGTGCGCCAGATGCGAGGACATACGGTATACAATGTGTATTATGCTTACAGAATGCCTATGTGAACTTCTGAGATTTATTTACCCTGTGGAGATTTACATGGCTGAAAAGCATCATTATTTAAACATTATCACAAGAAAATAGTGAGAGAAGATAAATCCATCTATACTTTCTTTTTTCATCTTCAAATGAATTTCAAATTACAGGCTTCTGAAACGCAATATTATATTCCAATTTAGATTATGAAAATTTGAAAATCCAAAAATAAACTTACAATCAAAATACCATTTCAAAAATCTTTTTTACCCACGACGGAACGGAGAAAGCATATATGCATTTAGGGTGAGATATTGTTTGTTTGTGTGTTTGTTTGTGCGTTTGTTTGTTTGTGTGTGCACTCAAATATTGCCAATTATATCGAAAAGCGGTTCAATCGATTTAAACTGAAGAGTATAGAATTCAAAACCAATATAACATCATATATATTAATACGCTAAGGTTAAAGATGTTTGCCTCCCTTTTTAGAAAAAACCTCACAATTTCTCCTTAAAATTATATATCATTTTACGGATAATTGCTTGCTCTACTGACATCGACAACTAAAAAATTTATTATTGCTTTTGTTTTTGTAAATTAATTAAAATACAGCAACGCTGAACAACGTCTGCCATCTGACGGCTTTAATTTTGAAACTGCGAGCAACGCTGAACAACGTCACAGCAATGCTGCACGATGCCATCTGACGGCTTAGCTCAACGCTTTTGCTACTTGCGCCTCTATATGACAATTTTAGTAAAATATTTCATCGATCTGTCATCTGAGCTTCATATTGTAATACAACAAAAAGAAGAACTTTATAAAGAGTGTGCAAAATTAGAAACGAATTGAATACCTGCAATCATATATAAAAATAATTTTGTAAAGTGATAATTATTTTACTTATTTAGTGCGAATAATTCGCACAGGTCACTCTAGTATTATATTATAAATGTAACTTCATACAGGGAAGAAAACAGTATTATTATTACAGTTGACCAGTTGTAAAATGCCATTCGAACAAGACTGCGAGATGAAAGAACACCGTTCAATATTCCGGTGGCGAAACATTAATTCAGATACGCGCTATAGCGGAACACGTGGGGATAAGTTGACCCGGCAGAGGCTACATTTATCACAACGTTCACAATCTAACTGCTATGTGGTGTAAAGTACCACAAAGATTCCAAAATGTTATTATTCACTAAGCGCTTACTCGGATTTAGTAAAATCCGGATAGAGCGTCTGTCAAGGGATCACCGATATCACGTAGTATTAATCGGACGACGCACAAAACGGCCTTAAGTCTCAATAGACCCTCCTTATAAATATTTCAAAATTAAAGACATTCGCGTGATCAACGTCCCGAGAAACGTTGAAAATGACACCCATGTTGATTTTTAGACTATTTACCTCTTTTCACCCTCTGAAGGGGTTGTTTTTGAAAAAGCACGAAACACGTATTTATTTATTTGTTGACAGGGGTAATCCTCCGCATTTTCGAATTGATACATCTATCTTATATGAGATTTATTCACGCAAATTTTGAACGTCCGTTACACCCTTTCCGTTCTTGGCGGATGCCTACGTCATAATAACTATCTGTGTGCAAAATTTCAGCCCAATCCGTCCAGCGATTTGAGCTGTGCGTTGATTGATCAGTCAGTCAGTCAGTCACGATTTCCTTTTATATATTTAGATAAATAAAAGCAAATGAATATAGAATTTTAGTCACTTACTCTTTGATAATGAGAATATGATTTTGACGTTTGGTTCTTGCAGTGTTTTCCGCTTCCTGAAAAAAAAACAGAAAAAAATATAAGGACGATAAACAAGTCGTGCTTGACAAATATACGCGATCTTTTAGCGACTCTTACGTTAAAAAGATACCAAAATCACACGATCCATTCGAAAATCACAATATACGATCAAATAAACGATCCAACCAACACCACAATGTTGTGTATTGCTGCTGACTGACGTTTATCTGTGGCCAAATGCTATCGACTTGGTAGTTCGATTTCGATTTTTTTGTCGTAGGTTTAATACGCGCCACGGATCTAAAAGGTTCGAAAGTTAGTCACAAACAGCGTCGCAAAGGCACATTTTAGAGCCGTTAAGACTCCCACCACCTCCCAGCTACCTGCACGGAACGTGCGCTCGTCGGTGATTGGCCGTGATCGCTCGTTGCTTTTGTCACTTTTCTGCTTTAAAGTACAGTCGAGTACGCTATTGTCAAATTGTTATTGCTATGTTAGTTTTTTTTGCAAGCCCGCATTCGTATCTAACTTCCGAGCCTTTTAGATTCGCGGCGCGTATTATACTGCAGCGGTGTTGGATTATGAACGGCGGACTTAACATAACGTCATTGTGAATGTGACATACGCGCAAAAGTTATTATGAAACGCGGCTTAGAGATTACGGTGTGCGGTATATATATGTCGTTCAGCCACGTCCGTTCGGAACCCCCACGGGTCCTAGAAGTGTGTTTCGAAAAGGTGTAGTAGGTCGGTCGGCGTCACCTAATGACATTCCACTGGCACTGCAATCAATCACCTAGGGCACTGTTTAACGGATCTGTGTGTATTGTTACAGACTGCCAGATGTCGCACTGTTTCTGTCTAATATACCAACGTCCTATTGGGCTTAGAGCTGGCTACGGAGAAAATGGCTGACTCGGTGCAGAGCTGAAAATTTGCAGAATAATAGGAGATAGTACAAGTAAGTAGGGAAAAAATTGCCAGAAGGCTAGGCGGAAGATAAAGAGCCGCCAGAAGGCGCTAATGTTGCGAAAAATCAGTGCACTTCTGGCAATTTCTATACTTATTCTGTAATTTAAAACTAGATTATATATTATATATATTATACATTATATAGTTATAAGGGCATACTGAAAATTCAAACATGATATAATAATTACATTCGACAAATATTCAAATCTATTAATGTCATTTTGATAGAAATTGCCAGAAGTGCACTGATTTTTCGCAACATTAGCGCCTTCTGACGACTCTTTATCTTCCGCCTAGCCTTCTGGCAATTTTTCCCTACTTACTTGTACTATCTCCTATTATTCTGCAAATTTTCAGCTCTGCACCGAGTCACTCATTTTCTCCGTAGCCAGCTCTACGTCTATATAGCCTTCATGTCAGCCATTTTTAAACTACAAATTAAATATGGCCTTGTTTTGACGTATCTATATTTAAAAAAATTAGGTAAATGCATTTTTAAACGGTTTTATTTAGCTTGACTTTATTTGTTTAATCTTGCAACAGCTTTTTTCAACTACTTCCCGTTATCCGATTGAGTTGAAATTTTGGATACGTATGTAGTTCCGATGAGAATACAACTAACTGACCGCCCTGATACAAATCACACTTTTAATAAAGCGCACTAAAAACTTAAAAATAAAATAGGTAAAAAAGCTTTTTTAAGTTAAACGGTTTTATTGTACAATCGATAATGTACTAACAACTAGAAAATATTTATGAGTTACCATATGGGGGCTTTGATTAAACGAAAATAAAATCATGGGGCGCATTTATCGAAGAAGACAGTCGAAAGCTAAATATTTTTTTCCAATCTCAAACAAATGAAAGTTGAATCTAATAAATGCGCCTCACAATTTTATTTTATTTTTAGCTTTTTTACCTATTTTATTATTATTCAATCAAGGCTTAAGAATAGCTAAGGGTATAGCGATGGCGATCTTATGCTATTTCTATGGCTTCTCTACTATAAGAATTATGTCTATTGAAATAATTTTAATGTTCACAGCTAGACGGATAGTTATTTCATGATCAAATAGATGAAATAAAATACAATTTAACTACATTGTAAATGGATACGCAACTTAACTAAATATAATATTTACTATATTAACTTACAAGTAAATATACAACTGTATTAATTAAACTTTCAATTAATAATTAAAACTAAATGGCAAATGCCCGGTCCGACTTCGCTCATTCGCTCGAATTTATAATTAATTTATAGGTTACCCCCTCGCTTCGCTTGTTTAATTGTTCCCGACTTCGTTTTGTTATTGACGATATAATGTTATATTGATTTTGACATCTGTCTGATTTCAAACAAACTTAAAATCAATCCTATTTGCAAAATTTCAATACTCAATAAATGCCGTGAGTACGTTTGGTCAAGGGCGTGGGTAAGGAGGGGGGGGTAAAGGGCGTAATTCCCCCCCCCCGCAGTATCATAATCATACAAAAATAAAACTGAAAATGATACGAATACCTGGCTAAAAAATAAAATTTAGAAATACTTCTTGAAAAAAATTGTAATATTGGTTTGGGAATTAATATTTTGCTTGACACCTTCCTTCGTGAGTATTCTTGTGTGATATTAATAAAACTAAAAAATATTGACTTTTTTTGCTTTAACCCCCCCCCCCCCCAGGAAAAAAAAATTGCACTCCGGGAGTGCCGGCAGAAGTGAAAACTTGAATATTAACGTCTTACGAATTTTCGATCAGGTCACGTCTCCTGACGCGAGTTTAACATTTTTTAACCCATTACAAAAAAAGTGTACAACGCCGCTAAAGAAGTTTTCACTTCGAAAATATCTACGCCCTTGCGTTTGGTTTGGACTAAGAAGAAAGAAAATGAAATCCCGTTAAATCAGCATTTTCCTTCTCAACAGCCTCGCTAGGCGCTGACTTAACGAAAGTGTACTGTACATAAAAAAATATCTGGTTAATGTATTTTATAATGATAAATTTATTCGATGCCATTTTTATTTCGTTATAAAAAGGACAATTTTAATGTCGATTGTAAAATATTTTATTACGATAATAAAACAGCAAATTCGATGAGCAGATAAGTTTTCACTGAAAACGCATCTTTTAACAGGGATGCACAATTATATGTGTTCAACAATATTACCGAGCAAGTTTTGGATATCAACGCAAATCGGGTGACACTGAAAAATTCACCTTTCGGTTAAAAAACAAATAATCTGTCAAAAAATTATTATTTTTGCACGATCTCCCCATAAAACGACCGCTCTTTATGTCTGTAAAGCGGTAGTAAAATGAACCATTTCGCACTAGTGCTCAAAGTAAAATAAAAGTCATGGGATTTAGACAGCAAAGTAGGCGTAAATTTCGTAAACAGTTCAAATAGATTCCAATATAGCCGAAGTCTCCATACTTATTATGAAGTGAAAATCAGCTATTTTATAAAATATACGTGCAAGAAATATAGTATGTATCTCGGACATACGTTTATGACTCGTATAACTGGTAAAATTCGCTGGTCGCTCGTTTTGGCGCAATGTCGTACACAAAAACTGCATTTACGTTCTAGGTACATAAATTAAACGGAATCATAAAAATTAACGGCCAATCAGAATAACAGATCGAGAGCCCGTAACTAAGTGAATTAATTAATTATTAATATATAAAGCTGAAGAGTTTGTTTGTTTGTTTGAACGCACTAATCTCAGGAACTACTGGTTCAAATTGATAAAAAAAATTTGTTGGATAGTCCATTTATCGAGGAAGACTATAGGCTATATAAAATCAGGCTACGGCTATTAGGAGCGGAGCATTAATGAAAAATGTTGCAAAATGTATCTCAAAAATAAGCTTCTATTCAGGTGAAATGCACTAACTAAATATACTCATATTAGAGTTGTTCAAAATACACCGCCGGCTAGCTCAATCGGTAGAGCATACGACTGTCAATACCAGGGTCGTGTGTTCGAGTCCTACGTTGGGCGAATATATTTTTATTTTTTTTTCTACATTGCTTTCTTCTAAGGCTTACATTTAAATTTATTTTAATTTTATTTAATTAATTAAAAAAAAATATTAGTTAAAAAAAGTATAAATACTGCTTTTTATCGACAAAAAATTTTGAACGGTAACTCCGATCATCATGAAATTTGGACACAACGTTCATCTCGGTAAACTAAGATGAATGTGTGTACTCATGTTCCTCCCTTCCCCATTCGTTAATAATAATCTTATTAAATCATTTCAAGACATATTACAAGCTAAAAGAAAAAATGCACAATAAAATCAATATTGCCAACTTCAAACATTTTTCTTACTCCTTACACAAATCTGAGAACAACGTTTCAAGACATTAATATTCTACTGAAGACCCATGTCAAATGTTTCAACGTGTATATAACTAAATATTTCACGCCGAAGTGCCGTTTCTTTCAAGTAGGTTACATTTTAGAGCACTTGTTGCGCTGATCTCGCATAAATATCTATTTACACTAAAGCGGATATTAAAATACAATAAATACTTAACAACTTACCATTATCAAACACAAAATATATAAATCACAATAATGTCACGGTATTAAAAATCCTTTTGTCAGTTTTATTGTGATGAACGCGCCACGGATCTAAAAGGTTCAGAAGCTAGTCACAAACAGCGTCGCAAAGGCACATTTTAGACCCGTTGATACTCCCACCACCTTCCAGCTACCATCACGGAACGTGCGCTCGTCGGTGATTGGCCGTGATCGCTCGTTGCCTTTGTCACTTTCCTGTTTTAAAGTACAGTCGAGTACGCTATTGTCAATTGTTGTTATTGCTATGTTAGTTTTGTTGAGTTTCGAGTTTGTAGTTTTTCAACAGACTGTACAAGCGCAAGCCTGCATTCGCATCTAACTTCCGAGCCTTTTAGATTCGTGGCGCGTACTATACTAGCGACCCGTTCCGGTTCATCCGGGTGCGATTATAGATATAATTCTGCAAAATGTACTCCGTTTGCGGTCCGACGTCTGAACTAATAGCTTTGAGCAAATTCTACCAGATTTGCTTCTGAACTAATATAGCTTTGAGTAAATTCTATATCAGATGTCCTTACGTGTTACTAAAACATTTTTTTTTTTTGAGAAAACACCGTAATTTTTTACAAAATTTTTAATAAAAACTATCGTATAGCGTAAGTTGGACCAAGCAAGACACATTTACAACATTTAATTAAAATCGGTTCAGTGGTTTCGGAGATTAGCGTGGACGAACATCGTGTATAAAGATATTCCCATAAAACTATACAGAAATACAAGCTCAGTGTAATACCAAAAAATATTTAAAACTTTGTTTCGTTCACAAAATGAAAATAGTTGAGTAAGGACATGGTCGAACTTCCCAATCGACTAAAAAGGCGATAAAAATATATTGTCGTCAGAGTTTATGCCTTTTACTACCTGATTTACGTGTGGAGATAAAATTTTTATTTTCAACACAAAACTGTTATCAGATAATGCTTCTTTAAATTAACAATTGCTAATGCACCGTGTTGGTGTTCAGGAATAACTGACATTATTTGTACCATTGAGTTGTAGATATGGAGTGCTGATATACTACTGCGCATACAAACCGCTAGGAAAGAGAAGGCTATAAACACGGTATATTCATGTGTCTTTCTCGCCCGTATTGTTGCATGTTGTTGAACAAAGACGTAATGATCGCTATGTCTTTCTGTCATATTGCTCACGCAGTCCAGACTTGCACTCCATAATATCTACAGCTCATTGTTTTGTGCACATCGCAAATAATAGCTCTGTTCCAACCGCTCTACGAACGGTAATATTATCGTCACCGTCTTGCGCAGTAGCTAAAACCATATATTTAATAATCTCTATATTGCTAGTGTCCTTAAGTGGAAGCGTGGCCCAAGAAGTGAGACAGCAAATGACTGTTTTTATATCTCTTTCTTTTTACTTGACCCGTTGTGCGCAACTGTCGCGTCTGTAGTGGGACAATTAGTAAGTGGAATAGAGCAAGCCACCTCACTTTCACAGCTTAGTTCCATGTGCAAATTGACGCTACAACTGACGCGCATCTATTCACGGACATGCGCATGAGATTCAGAGTATAAAAAGTAAGATAGACGTATATATATGTCCTTACCGATCTTTGCTAGCAATATAGAGGGTATTAAATGATTCCAACCGAGAGTAGAACGGTCCTGGAACAGTCCTTTAAGCCACAAAACAGTGCAAAGTCGACACATGCGCACAAAATTGATACAAAACAGTTTTGTTTTAGCTATTGCGCATGATTATTACCGTTCACAGAAGGGTTGGAATAATAAAATAGGGAAGACCGGGTACAAAAGTAACATTTTGTATATTTACCTTAGTTTCTGGTTAGGTGTTATTATTTTAATGAAATTAATATAGTCATATATAAATTCCGTTCATGTTATTTACATTAGTATCTTGATTTACCTTATTATTGTGTATTTTGTATGAATTACAGAGACTTAAAAAAAATCGTCAGTTGTTACTTTCGACCACGCCAGCAGGTCGAAAGTAACACGTTGTGGGTCGAAAGTAACAGAGCAAAGGGGTTTGTAATGAATGTGATATGACATGTTAAATCAACAAATTATTTATTAGAAAACTTAGTATTAATAACACAAATAAACATTTGCATTTTAAATACTCAAAAATTATATATTTTATGAAAACAAATCAATATTATTAACTCCTCGTTAGAAATTATTCTTAGTTTAAGTATGTATGTATAATGAGATCAATTATTATATGATAATCATTTTTTTATAATCAAACTATTCAGTATCTGTCTTCTATTCAGACTCGCAATTATGGCACACATAATTTGCATCATCAATGATGCATTCAGAATGTGCCCACATTTTACATTCGATACATTGTATCCATTGCTCATTTGGTCGACTATCGCTAAAAGTTTCTAAGCAAATGAGACAAACTATCTTTGTCAGATTTATTTTCTTTGTTTTTGGCTGCCTTCTTTGACTTTATTCCTTTTCTCTTTCCTTTCGTGAATATCAACATAAAAAGATTAGGTAAGTAAATCAATGCGGGGACAAAAGTAACGTGTTACTTGTGTACCCATAGGGCTATGTTACTTTTGTACCCCACCACATTTTTGTTAAAATATGAAAGATAACTTTGAAACGGAACGTGCTAGACAAAAACGAATTAAAACACTGTGTAATCAATCTAATCAAGTATTACTATGCAAATATACAGATTAATAATCCTTTTAATACTAAGTAAACACTAAATAAATAAACGTCAAAAAACTTACTTTTGATGTGTGAAATCACGTATTGTCTTCTCACACAACTTAACAGCGCGCGGCATGCGCGATTATTGAATACAAGTGAGGGGGGATCCACCAACTATCGCCTGAGGGCAGCGAAGTGGTTTTTTGACTATTGGATAAACCTACAGAACATTTGTTACTTTCGACCCGCTGTTACTTTTGTACCCGGTCTCCCCTACCTATTTTTATTAGAGTTGCTCGAGTGATAGACCACGGTCATATAGACAGGTTTAGACAATGCGGAAGAGTGGGGATAATTCTTTTTGAAGACAAAATTTTAGTTCACGATAGCGGCGCTGAAAGCAGAAAGGCAAATGAAGACAAATAAAAAATAAAAAGAAATGAACAAATTTTCAATCTGTCTACTTTAGTTGGTTTACGTCTTTTGTTTGATCTTTTATCTCTTTTCAATCAAATGATTTCTTGGTTTTACTTTGCTTATCTGTTTTTAGTACCACTATCATGAGCTAAAATTTTGACTTCAATATGCGACCTACTTTCAACCATTTTACAGTAAGTACACCTGTCTCTACGAACTTGGTTGGGACACAGATCTCCATTAATGGAGAAAGCGGATATGGACTAATGTTTAGCGGGGTTTTACTGTAATTCAATGTTTCAACACTAGCAAATATCATCGTAAATAGTATTTTGCACAGATCGAGAAATATAAATAGTTGAAAGAGTACAATATTGCGGTTTGTACCGCATGCGGCAAACTGCTACCAATTTTATAAAATACCGTACGTAAATATTTATATCTATATTTATATGTTACGATCTATACCCGAATTCGGTCGATGACCGATATAAATGCGCAAAACTAGCTTTGACCAACGAATATTTCCCAAGCCCGAAATCTTACATTTAAACGGGTATTGAGTGTTATAAAATGAACAAAACTAGTTTTGCGCATTTTAATTTGGACAAAACTAGTTCTGTCCATTTTTGAACGGACAGTACTAGTATGGCATCGGAATCTTCTTTGCGTTTTTTAATTAACTTTTCAACATCAATGACACTTATATCAATGCGATTTATTCTCCTGTATTGTTAGCAGACAGAGGTTTTAATTCAGCTTTCAATTTTGCTTTCTTAACATCACTTAGTGTAGTAAGGTAATTATGTTTCGTCATTAAATTATGTTTCAGAAGCCTCCAATAGCCGAACTATTTGAGACTCGAATTCATCTTGAACTTTTACTTAATTACTACACTGAATATCCCACAATTATATTAATTATAACTTTCAGGAGAACAATTCAATAGATAGGTACATAGTCAAGAACATAACCCTACTTTTGCTCGGGTTCGAACGATGATTGAATGAAATAAGCAGAACTAGTACTGTCCGTTCAAAAACGGACAGAACTAGTTTTGACCAATTGAAAATGCGCAAAACTAGTTTTGCTCATTTTATAACACTCAATACCCGTTTAAATGTAAAGGTGGCACTTCACATGGCTATTTGTGTTCGCTATTGGGTGTTTGTTGTATTTGGCAAAATATATGACGTTCAAGACAAACATGCAAATAGAGGCAAATACGACCATCCACACATGGCAGTCAAATAACATTAATTACTACACTGAATATCCCACAATTATATTAATTATAACATTCAGGAGGAATAGATAGGTACATAGCCGAGAACATAACCCTACTTTTGTTCGGGTTCGGACGTTGATTCAATGAGACAAGCAGAACTAGCACTGTCCGTTCAAAAATGGACAGAACTAGTTTTGACCAATTGAAAATGCGCAAAACTAGTTTTGCTCATTTTATAGCATTTTATACCCGTTTAAATGTAAGATTTCGGGTTTGGGCAATATTCGTTGATCAAAACTAGTTTTGCGCGTTTATTATGGTCATTGACCGAGTTCGGGTATAGACCGTAACATGTATACAGCCAGTTCGATGCCGCATTTGGTGCGCGCGCATTCAACTAGAAATGAGCAAATTACTGTCGACAGCTGATATGAAAAGTTTTACGCTGATTCCACTTCTTTTTTCTCTTTTACTGCGTCGCTTATCTTTGATAAAGTTTTTACGAATATTATATTTTTAAAGCTGTGCTCACTTTTTACGTTCTTAATGAATATAAAAAAAAGTATAATTTTAATTCACTGGCGAAAATTTTATTCACCTACTGTCCTACTGAAAAAAGATTGTAGACAGGTAGTACCTATAGTATATTAGTAAGGTACCAAAAAAGTAGGAAAGAATCGTCATTATAATGCCGTTTGCTTAATGGAGCGGTAAAACAGTGATAGAATGTAAAGCATACCCGCCCAATTTATAAAAACTATGGCGTTTATAGATATGTTCCAAGCAGCCAGCAAACGGTAACGAAACCGTCACCCGCGTGCGCAGTAGCTAAACGTGTTCCAAAATCGCAACAAACAGCTTCGTTTTCGCTACTGCGCATGCGTGTGACGGTTTCGTTGGCTGCTTAGACAAACTTTATATATTCCATTGTGAAGTATGGCCCAATCCGTATGTTTTGAATTTATTGTGTCAGTAAATTAAAATAAAATACAAAAACCTTAAAAAACAAGATTTTCTTATTGAACTGTCTTCAAAAAAATAAAACAGCATATACAGAGAGGCCATAGAAATACACAAACACACAAATAATTTCAACCGCAATGATGAATATTTGAATCTAAGTAAAACCTGGACACCAGCACTGTGCAATACCAACCCACTGAATGGAACAACCAATCACAGAAGAGCATACTACGACCGAGTAGAGAACACGAGCACGCTGACCGTAAAAGACGGAAGTACCACACTTGTCGACACACTTATCTGTGAGCAGCCTAGAAGGACACTTCGCCCGCTACCACATCGCCTTTGCTAATGTCTACCGCAATTGTAGACGAAACGTCGGGTAGAAATACCAATGGACGACGGCATACAAGTCCGGAAACCAAGCAGATTTGGAGCATCGAGTGGATTAAGTTCTGGTTGCACCTCAATGTTTTTCGTAGGATTTTCGTGAATGCACAAAGTGTCTGATTGGATGTTCTGCTGTATTAAGTTTCAAGCGACCAATTAGATGTCGATCACGCAAATTGATTGCTATAATATGTCGGTTCATGCGATTTAGTGACACAGCACACAGTGGATCGCGAGCTTTAAAGTCTCAATTAATGAAAAGCCAACTACAAGACATAAAATTTAATATATGTGCACCAATTCTATACACTAATATTACAACTAAACTTTGTATTTTGTATTAGTTCAAAGTTTCATGTTTATAGCTTACAACAAAAACAGGAGTATTTGCTAGTAAACTGACAAAGTAAAGTTTACTACATTGTTATGTAAGTTCAAATGTTTCCTAAACGTTCTTAAATCCGTGTCCACATTGAATTTAATCTAACAACAAACGCTGCCATTACGACAGCTTGTAAAAAAATGGTTATTTATCATTCCAACATAATATGTGCGGAATGGTCTGTTTGTCTGTGAGCACGATACAGATCAAACGACTGAGCGGATCGAAATCAAATTTTGGTAAGATCTTTGAGATGTAAATATAAAAAGCCGTGGTCAGTACGATAACTCGATGTGCCCAAATTTTGACTTTTTTTTAAGATATAGAAAATGCTGGAAAACCTTGCGCATTATTCATAAATTTCCTCAAAAATACATAAAAACTTTTCGTCTTTCAGTCATTTTTTGAATCTAACCAATCAGAAATCACAGATACACGTCATAACAACTAGTGCAGAATTACTGTATTACTATCTCACTTTGTATCTATACGCTAAAAAAACGCCATCGCATCGACACGACCCCGTAATTGTTTTTAAAGAACTCCCCCCTAATGCCTTCTCCGTTTCACTGCGTAAAAAAATAATTTTCAAAAATCAATTTTCTGCACTTAAAAAGGCTAAAAAGACTGTTATATGTTATTTAAAATAATAATTTTGTATTTCTAATGGATATTTTGCACATCGAGTTATCATACTCTAACCTAAAGAACCCTATTATTTTTGGGGAAGATCGAAGCAGAAAATTTTAGACGGTAATTAGACTTTTAAGCATCCAAATAATAATTAATCATAACGAAGGAGAAATTCGAACCCGCGACAGTTTGATCCAAAGGCCAGCACGCTAGCCCTTATACCAATATTTTCCTTTGGTGCGTTTATAAAAGAATATATTAGGTTTTTTACTGTAGTGAACTTTAAAAATAAAATATGCAGGATCATGGCCAATACGTCGAATGGGAAATATATCGAAAACAAAAAGTAAACAAGAAACAAAAGAAAAACCGCAGAGCTGTAAATATTTAAAGTTGGATTGACTGAAAAGTAAATAGAAAATCCCCTGTGCGTTACAAAATAAGTAAAAACGATTTCACCTTGGGTAGTCGAGTGAAATAATCATTGTCTCGAACTTAAACCGATATCGATTTACTCAAACAAATTTAATTTGAATATATTCACAAAACTTTTAAACAAATTCAAAGAGACATTTATTTAACTCTTTTCCGGACACGTAAATCTCTCAGGAAAAAAATTATTTTGCTATTTCTTTACGATGCCATTTCACAGCGCAACGAAAACGTTCCACATTTTTAAGTAAAACTTCTTTAGGCACGCTTGACTTGGGGAGTAAGCATAAAGCAGGTAAATGCCTGACGAAACCGTTTACGGAAGTGCATCATCGCGACGGTGCGTGATCGTTCGAGGCGAACGGAGTTGAGAGGGAGATATAAGCTAGTGAGTGCGACAAAGACGGAACATTAATCGAAATTCTTTTTTTTGGCAACTATTTGACGTTTAAAATTAAAACAATTGTTTTTGTATCAAAAATACATTTCATCGAATTTTGCTGCATTTTGCAACGGGAAATAATGTAGGTTAGTTAATAAATCCTTTTAAATGTATTATAAATTATGCTAATTAATATATATACATATTTTGCCTATTAATTAATAAAAAATTATATTTTAAACATTTCGTCTTTGTAGATATGTGCTACAGAGTGAGGTTATATTGTATTCGATAAACTTTGAGACGAACCGACTGCATATTATTGTTCGTTTATGAATTTAACATGAGCAAATTTGAAGTATTTACGCATTATTCTTAATATATATATTTAAAATAATTATGACAGGAAGAAATTTTACTTCAGTCGTGTGGTCTAAAGCACACTCGATTTTTTTAAATGAAACTTCTTTTGGCACTAAAATTGATTCATGAGACTCAAAATGTAACGAACGTGACGCAACCTTATTTTTAATACACTCTATATTGTTAGCAAAGATCGAAAGAAAAACTTAAACACTACGGTGCAGACATTTATACGTCTATCTCACTTATTATACTCTGAGTCTCATGCGCATGTTCGCGAATGGATGCGCGTCAGTTGCAGCGTCAGTTTGCACATGGAACAAAGCTGTGAAAGGGAAGTGGTTTGCTCTATTCCACTTAGTAATTCTCCCACTAGAGACGCGACTCTTGCGCACAACGGGTCATATAAAGAAAAAAAAGAAAACAGCCATTTGCTGTCTCACTTCATGAGCCACGCTTCCACTTACGCCCACTAGCAATATAGAAGTAATTAAATAATATAATATGGTCGCAACGTTATACAGTATGTAAACACGTAAGGTGCACATAGAGAAATTAGCATTGGGAAAAAATACTTGGATCAGAGTTAGCCATGACTGCATTAATTGTTATTTCTATATTGAATTATCGTGGTAATCTTGAGGATTTCTATTTTATTTTGATTTATTTTTATTTTACTTGACTTTTTTAATAATAAAAAGCTCTTATAAATCATTATTTTATAATTTTTTTGTACAAAAATAAAACAAAAAACAACTCCATCTGTTTGGAAACATTTCATTCAAAAATTGTCTGACTGGTATGACATACGCGCGTTGGTAGATCAGTGACCCAGTGTCTTTAGGTTCAACACGAATAGGCGGAGATATTTGA
Organism: Xanthostigma xanthostigma; assembly: GCA_963575645.1. Lineage (NCBI taxonomy): Eukaryota > Metazoa > Arthropoda > Insecta > Raphidioptera > Raphidiidae > Xanthostigma > Xanthostigma xanthostigma. The sequence continues at coordinate 46,379,441 of OY754466.1, read as the reverse complement.
TCTCGCACCATATTTAAGTATTTTTGGGAGTTTAATGTCCCATTAATAAAAAAAGTCCGATTATGTTGTAATCATTTGAATATTTTCTTCGGTAGTATACATATTCATTTGGCAAAAGAATATTAACTGTCAAATAGAAAAACAGGATTTCAAGGCGCACTCTGATCCAGTCATTTTTTCCCAATGTTAATTTCCCTATGTGCACCTTACGTGTTTACATACTGTATACGGCGTATACTATAAAAACATTAACTGGAGTAGCGGCGAGGTAGTACGGTTGCCTCGCACCCTCGTCCCACGTTTACCCCATGAATTCGTGCGAACAGAAATTTAACTTTAAAATAGAAACTAAATGAGTGCACCACTGTCCTGACATAATAAATCTTTGTTTACGTTCATTTCATTCCAAAATAATACAAATGGAGAAAATCCACTTAAAATATAATTAAATCATTGACTAATTAAATTAGTCCCACGTGACTAATTGCTTAAATTAAATTTATGCCATTATTAACATGCGCAATGACCCACCAAGGAATTATTTTAATTATATTAGAAAACTTTACATCGACTTGAAAAGTACATTTTGTATATTTCATTTCAATTTATTTTCATTGCTCAAGAACGACATAATTGTTTCATTATAAAATCAAATTAATTTTTAGGGACGTGCAAATATTCGAGACTAGATTTTTATTATCGTAAAGAAGATTATACATCAAAAATATTTTTGGTTACATTGTCAGAAAATCTGATTAACTAATAAGAAAAACATGACAGAATTTTAAATCGATCCCGCTCGATTAAAACTATTGTTTTTGACGTGATAACGTCTTTTAAATTGATGAATCACCAATATTATAAATTGATAAAACACCGGCTGCATGTACGAAAAAGTGTAACGCGTAACGTTCCGCCTGACCCTGTGCGTGCTTTTTGCTAATTTCTCGCTCAATTTAAATCAGATCGGTTTGAAACCAGTCTTAAACGAAAGAGGAGAACATTTTACATAGATTTCGTATAACAGAATTTGCCTAAACAGTTTTTTTATACAAATTTATATAGAAAAATATTTTATACAAATTTATATAGAAAAATAGCTGTATAAATGCAATGTTGTCTAATGCATGGCGCGACGCGGTCGGTTGTCTTTTTTGCCGTACATGGAAATTAGAAGCAAACGTATGTCTTGTCTTAACATGAAAACGGCTGCATTTCTAATGTTTAATTCAATTTTTTGACATTAGTATATTGTGAAATGCAACGCCTTCTAAGTTAAGTATTGGAATAACTAATTATTATTAGAACATAATACTTTGTAAGTTGCAAACGTCACTTTTGACATTTCTTATCATTCCGACACCAAGGATAAGCGGATTGAAACCAAATTTTGGGAGGTTTAGGTTATGTTTTACGGAATACGTTATCACGTAAAACTATCGTCCGTAAACCGACTTTACAGACAACCAATTTTTTACCTTAACATTTTAATTCAACATAGTTTTTTTGAACAATTTCCATTTCGAAACAACATTTTTGTACGCATTTTAATTTAGCTTGAAATACGACATTTTTCTATGTAGATCAATAATTTGTTGACGTGATAACGTCTTATAAATTGATGAAACACCGGCTGCATGCACGAAAAAGTGTCACGTTCCGAAATGTGTCACGTTCCGCCTGACCCTGTGCGTGCAAGCGAGAGCGCAGTATGACAGCTACTAAAATTTAGGTTATGTATTATTAAATATGATATTCGAGCGGAATACGTTATCACGTAAAACTATCGTCCGTAAACCGACTTTACAGACAACCAATTTTTTTTTTTTGGGTGAGTACAATCTAATGTTCTACATGACAGTCATTTTCACGACACTAGAGTCCAGGGCTGGCGAACCTTTCTACATTTACGTGCCGATTTTTTTTCAAAAATGTTTAATGTGGTCATGACGTGCCGACAAGTATACAAAGAAATTTAGCTGTCAAATAGATGAAAAGAATAATTTCGATAATACAGCGAGCGCCTTGGAACTTTTTGGTATTTATTATTTTTTTTATATCCAGCATATTTTTAATTATTTGGATTTTACACATCAATCAATGCCGTGCCAACAATACTCTGTCGCGTACCACCTGTGGCACGCGTGCCAACTTCACCACCCCTGCACTAGACTATTCCTGCATGTATAAAATCCATAATCATTATGAATACAATCTAAGCTCATATTCAAATCAGATTTTTTGCAGCCCAGCTATCAAATCAACATACGTTTCTATTAATATTAGTAGAAGTTTTGTTCCAAAATATGTATTGAAGGAGATTTATTTGGTTGAGGAACAATAGAAATGAGCTTTACCAAAGTATCGCTTGTGGCCAACGTTTCGAAAATTATATTTTCATCCTCAGTCCCTATGAACATGTACCTATAGTATTCAATTATTATTTAGATTTCAATGCATTGAGGTATGTTATAATGTTTGGTTTATTTGATTTGTAATGCATTTATCTGTACCTAATATAAAATATAATTTTCGAAACGTTGGCCACAAGCGATACTTTGGTAAAGCTTATTTCTATTGTTCCTCAACCAAATAAATCTCCTTCAGTTTCTATTAATCCAGTCTCCCTGAAGTACGGTTTTAATGTACATGTGGTATAAATAAATTATATATTTTCTCACTTTATAATATTTTCCGACGGCTGACACATTATTTTTTTCAATAACAAACGGACAAACGTTGCCAGACGGTCAATTTATCATGATAAAAAGAAGAAGTGTATTCAACTAAGAGAAACCGATTGCACAAAGAATATGAAGAAGAACTGCATGAACCGAGAAAATAGATAATAATAGAAGAGTAAGAAAAAAATTTAATATTAAAGCAAAACGTCAGTCACTATTTACAACCCAAAAAAAATATATGATAGGCGCAGTTTAGGTGTGCGCCGTAGATTTTTAGTGATTTTTAGTTCTGTATCGTCTTCCAATTATTCTAAATACTCTTTTGTTAACTTCACTATATGTATGTATGTAAATAAATCTTTCAAATTAATTTTCACCCACTTCCAAATATCTGAATAATTTGAAATTTTGCACACGTATTAAAAACCCATGACAACACAATAATTTATACAAATATTTTATAAATAATTTATATACTAGTTAAGGCCCATCCGGAATTGTTCGTTTTTATTGAAAATACGCACATCTACAATACAAGACAGTATCGACATACTCAACAACCATTTTCAAAAAAAAAAAAAAACATTCATAAATAAAAGTGTATATAGCATGATAACAAAAATATATAATAATATCCCAAAAAATATAAGAGAACTACCGACACCAAAATTTAAAAAAGAACTTAATAAAGTTCTCATTGACAAGGCTCCGTATAGAGTGAATGATTTTATTAAAGATTTTTAAATGTTTTAAGATATTTTAAATGTATTCAAATAAATAAAATTGTCGACCATTTATTTATTTATTTATTTATTTGAAGAGTTCTATTCCGACGTTAATCAAAGATTTTAAATGTATTGTTCTACTTAATGTATTTCTGTTGTAATTTTTGACATGTTTCATACACATTATTTTATGTGTCTCTATGAAATAAAGCCGGTTTATTATTATTATTATTATTATTATTATTATTATAAAAATGGTCATTTGAGTGTGCTACTTGTTAGGAGTATAATTAAAAATTTGAGTTTAAGACACTTAAAAAACACAATTTTATAGCAATGTAAACTAAAAAGAATGTTTTTTTTTTGAGTTTTGTCAAACTTTAATTTTATTCATTTCCTTGTCGTAGCTCTTGCATTGTTTCACCAATCCAACACCTGCATCAAATTATGTAAACCCTATGCAAAAAATGTTAAAATATACCCCTAAATTTTAATAAAACTGACCAGACAGGACTGGAGTTTTTAAAAAACAGTGTTTGGCTCATTTTTTTAAATTTAGGGGGACACTGAAAACAAAGACTATTTTCAGTAATGAAATTAAGATATGTATTTCTTACAATGTACTAAAATGACTAAATTTTTATTGAAAGCTTTGTCCAAGGCCGTGGAAAAAAAATCCGGATTATTACTTTGTCAGTCGAGTACAAAAATATAAAAAAGAAAATAAATTGCGAAAACAACGAGTAGTAGAAAAATTCGGACCTGGCAAAAATCACCATGTTTCTCCACCCCCTGCCTTTGGACTCAGAGCTGTCTATTTCAGTGCAGAAAAAATAGCCTGCCATGTAACTCACGCCTGTGGTTAAAGGTTATAAAAGAAAGCCAGCTGCACAGCAGCCTTTTTATCAAAATTTCCCACGAGACATACCGAAAGCTTGATTCTTCGAGCTTCATGTGGGATGTATTAAATATTAATCACTGTCTTTTATCTGTGTTCGATGTGAATTAAAGTTCTCGACTATTAACTATAAAATTTGTCAAGACATTTGACAATCCCTTTAAGTCAGTGGTTTCCAAACTGTAATCCTCGAAGCTTGGAGGAGGCGCCGAGTTATACCCGTATGTAATAAAGTCGTTAATTAAATCGAAAGATAAAACTATTTTATAATACTAGTGTGACCTGTGCGAACTATTCGCAATAAATAAGTATAATAATTATCACTTTACAAAATTATTTTTTAAATATGATTGCAGGTATTCAATTCGTTTCTAATTTTGCACACTGCTTATAACGTTCTTCTTTTTGTTGTATTACAATATAAAGCTCATATGAGAGATCGAAGAAATATTTTACTAAAATTGTCATATAGAGGCGCAAGTAGCTATGCCGTCAGATGGCATCATGCAGCATTGCTGTGACGTTGTTCAGCGTTGCTCGCTGTTTCAAAATTAAAGCCGTTAGATGGCAGACGTTGTTCAGCGTTGCTGTATTTAAATTAATTTACAAAAACAAAAGCAATAATAAATTTTTTAGTTGTCGATGTTAGTAGAGCAAGCAATTATCTGTAAAATGATATGTGGAGAAATTGTGAGGTTTTTTTCTAAAAAGGGAGGCAAACATCTTTAACCTTAGCGTATTAATATATATGATTGAATTTATCAAAAACTACAAAACGCCGCAATGTCGACCGATACTTGTTTAAAAATAATATACTTAAGTTTGTTAATTACTGAACACATAATTGTGTGAAATAAACTCTCCTGAATTCTTCCTTCTTCCGATAATTTTACGATATATCATACTTTGTATAAAGTAGTTGATGAAGTCATGAAGTTTTATATAGATGCATGTCTAGTTTATTTTAAGCTTCCGCATACAGAAAAAAAATGTTTTTTAAACACATAAAATACAGGGTCAACAAAAAATAACGCGACCACATTTAAAAGCAACAATCTGTCAAAGTAGATTCAACGATAGTATAGTATTAAAAAAAATAACGATAGGAGTCGTCTTTTTAGAATTATATATTTATATAATATTTTTTTAAATTAGAACCTGAGTGATTTTTCCTGCTTTGTCTGCTTGTTTTGAGCAAGAACCAATCGGGAAACAGTACCTTGTCACGTGGGCGACATGTGCAAACGCCCACAAACAAACATGACGTAGTAGTGTGTGTTCTGTTCAGAAACAATAAACGTTCACTTTTGTTAACATTCGAACTGTTACTGCGCGTGCACCAAACCCATGTTCTAAACACGCATCGTGTGAAGCGAACACATAGAAGCCATTACGAAATTTAGCGCCACAGCGCGTTTTAAACTTAGCAGCCAAATCTAGCGGCAAAACTAGCCCCATTTTCAGCGACCTTAATTCTTAAACACGCTATATACAGGGTTGTCAACTTCTATCTCAGTACCGAGCAACTGTCAGAACGAAAAATCCTCCGACCCTAATAATAACTTTAAAAAACCCTTCTTCAGACAAAAATTGATGAAACATCTGAAAAGTGCTGTGTGTATCAATCCACAATCGATATCTATCGAAATCGTGTAATTTAATATGAGACGAACACGATTTTGAATAATTTGAGGATAGAAATATAGTGAAAAAGGAGACTTAATTATAGTGGTCAGTATGTTTATATTTTGTTCATAACACATCAATCATGAATATATACATGTGTAAAATATACTTCGAGACACAAATTTCAGTCGGGTCGATTAACAATATTTTTTCGAGTCACTGATTTTTTGTAATAGTTTCGAATGTTCAGGCTCGAGTAGATATTTGTAAAACTGTTTACAATTCATGTCATTGAAATTGAAAGTGATCATCATAAGGTCGCGAATCATTTTGACTGAGAGTCGGTTGCGCTCATCGCTCCATTGGGATTTTATTAAAAACTGGGACATTTGCATAGATTTTGTAAAATTCCGGGACACCGGGACAGGAGGGCGAAAACGGGACATGTCCCGGAAAACCGGGACGTCTGGTTACCCTATATCAGACTAGACGTGTGTCGATCGCGATTGATCGAATCGTTTTGATTCGATCACCACCCGTGACTGAGTGATTGAATCACTGAATCTCACAAGATCCAATCGTTCGGTCTCGAGTCGATCGTCAGCTCAATAGCTACCAAAGAGCCACAGGGAATAGATGACAGAGCGTGACCGAGTGATTGAATGATGAATTTCTATGGTAGAGTCGTGACTCGTGAGTCATAATAACATACAACAATCACTTGAATGAATGCTACATCTGTACCATGCGAACGATTTTTTTCCAAAGCTGGAATGACAATAAGTGCAAAAAGAAGTTCTTTAAAACCCGAAAAAAATTCTCAAGTTTTATTTCTTAATCATAACCTATAGTGTCATAAAATAGATATAAACATTAATTTAATCTTAAAATACCTACTTGGTGTTAATTTATCGTATCTCATTATCTATTTTATATAAGTAATTTGAGTCGAGTTAAATAAAAGCCTCATTGTTCTGTTCAATGGTAAGTTTTTCTTTCGTACAAACAAGCTAGCGCAGAAAATTACATCAACAGGTCAATGGTAACTCGTATAGAAATGAAATAGGTAATGAAATAGAAATGAAATAGGTACTCAGACAGCCGATCGAACGATCGAATCATTGTGATACTATCCCCTAACCTGTAGGTTGCGATCGACCTAGGTCGCAGGAAATGTTCGATCGACACACGTCTAATAGGTACAAGCTGATCGATCAAACGATCGAAACATTGTGATACGATCACTTAACCTGTGGGTCGCGATCGACCCGGGTCGCAAGAAATGATCGATCGACACACGTCTATATCAGACATTAGATGAATTATAAAACCGACTCATTGTTAAATATCTGTTTACCTAAGTAGACTAGTTCTAATAACCTAGATTCTAGAACATGTGGCGCTCGGTCTCCTTCAATAGCAGAATATCGCCGTCAAAGCGACAAACTTTGTTGAAGATGAGTTAACAATGAATTTCGATTATTGAAATTGTAGAACAATCGTTTTTATTGTTAACTTATCTTCAACAAAGTTTGCCGCTTTGATGACGGTATTCACTATTCTTCTATATAAGGAGACCGAGCGTGGTCTGTCGTAATACGATAGGTATAATAATTTATGAAAATTATAAATTATTATAAAACTTGCATTTAATACTAACGTTTCGATAAGATAAGATAAGATAGTTTATTGGTGTTAAAACTTAAGTTTACACAAGTCGTACAGTTACAAAATTTAAAGTTTAATATTAAAAAACTCTTCAATTGAATAAAAGCTATTCTTAATAAGAAGAGTTTTTATTTGTTTTTTGAATTGGTGTTCCGGCAAATCTCTAACAGACTGTGGAAGGAAGTTAAATAATTTAGGGCCATAATAGTTTTTGCCAGTTTTTATTTTATTGATACGATAAAAATTAATATGGATGTCCATATTGGACCTGGTATTATATGAATGCAGATTACTGTTATTATTAAATTCATTTAGGTGTAACGTACATAAGGCAGTGCAGGATGTAAATGGACGGCACTGTCAAAATTTTAGAGATTGCATAATACTCTTTACAGTCCTGTCTATAAGGTAATGAATTAATTATTCGCAGCGCTTTCCTTTGTAGACCAAATACTCTATTTGCATGTGGTGAATGACCCCAAATCAAAATAGCATATTATGATATCACTGATTGGATAAGTGCATGAAATACCAATATTAGAACTTCACGAGAAACAATTTTTGAGAGATTTCGAAGAACAAAGATGCTAGTTGTTAGTCTTTTAGCAATACGTTTTGTATCATCTTCAGAGTTTTCAAATGCTGTCACATTTTCAGTATTGCTTCATTTTCGATCCTTATGCCACGGAATTCTTTCCAAAACTCTATCATTAACTTCAATGGATCACAGTTATTCTATTTATCGAATAGAGTCAAATTCACGTAAATAATAAAATTTCGAAGTAAAGCTATTATTTTTTTAGGGGATGTTTAGGGTTATTTCAGCCTGTGTTTTAGATTTTTAGGAGTTGGCAACCCTGACGCTATATAATATTTAAGAGGCTCGAGCTTTCCATTAGTTCACCGCCGAAGTGTTCGGTCGTGTACACACTTTCCTGTACACTCCCACAAATGAGTCGACGCTGTTATTTATAGTTGGGTGTAAATAGTGGACTTGTTTATTGTCTGTCTAGGTGACGTCTGAAGAAGGAGGCATACGCTAATTACAGTCTACGCTCCACTATAAAGGTACCTACATTACAAACAGCAGTCGGATCTTGAGACAGCGCAATATTGCATTTATAGTCTACTTTTTCTTTCATCAACTCAACTTCAACTACCTTTGGGGACGCGGCGTTCATTTAGAAAGTTTTTTAACTGCAATCCAACTAGGGTTACCATCTCAAAATTTTAAATGTCCGACAAAAAGCCGGACATTTAAAAAAAAGTCCGGATATTTTAGTTACAAAATGAAATAATTAATTCCACGCATAATGCAGGTTTTAGACGTTCGAACCGTTGGTCTGCTTCGGTCGTTCCAAAGGGACGGTTATTATTTTCTAAATAAACCTACAGCAAGCGAATTAGACCTTCACACAATCAACTTCCATGTATAATGTATATTTAAATAAAGATTGAAGACTGATTTGATACGTGAATTTTATTTTAAAGTAATTAAATGAAAAAATATTTTTTTTTATTTTTCTATCTGTGTAAAAAATCCGGACTAATTAAAAAGCCGGACAAAGCCCGGACAAAATATTTTCTTTAAATCAGTGATGTCAAAGATACGGCCCGCCGGCCGCATCAGACCCTCAAGTAGGGTTGCCATAAGGGACTGCTCCCGGGAATTACCGGTATTAAATTTCCCGGGAATTCCCAGAAAATTTCATCGCCTTCAGTACCGGGAAATGAAACCCATTTCCCGGGAAATCCGGTACTACAAAAAAATATATTAATTTATTTGTTTTAACTAGTTTTTCAAGCTGTAAATGCTGTAATCGTCTCCGGTGAATTTTTCAAAACCAGTCTGAATAGGTACAATTTATTAAATTTGAATTTAAGATTCCTTTTTCATGACAAGAATGATTATTTTTTATTAAAGTTAAGATAGTACTTAATACTTAATTTGTTGATTCTCAAAGATTAATCAATGATTTGTATTATGATTAAACTTCTTCAAGACTATTTCCAACATTTTATTTCACGTACAGAGAGCATTTAACACATTTTTTCTCTAGTACCGAAAGTATAGAATTTCTCGGTACTCGATCTCCTTCAGTACCGGGAAATACAAATTCGATTTCAATACCGCTACTGCAAACCCTAGTTGCCGTCAGTCCAGATTTCCCCGGATTTGTCCTCTTTTTAAGAGCGTTTGGGGAGCGTCCGAGTGGGGTTTTGTTTACAGTCCGGATTTTAAAATAACTAGATTAATAATAGTTTTTTATAAAAAGATGATAGTAGAATTTAGTTTCTTCAATTCGAAAATAAATATTTTTGCTTATTGGAAAAAAGAAAGTAGAGTTATTGTTTGGTTTTTTTAAATTTTTATCAGGTTATTTAATGTTATTACCAAAGAGAAAATAAATATAATGAAACAGAAGTTTATACCTTAAGTTGCACCAAATATTGTCAAAAATTCATCAGTACTAATTCTGTAGTACAATTTGTGATGTAGCAACTAAATTTTTTTTTTGACGTGATAACGTCTTATAAATTGATGAATCACCAATCTTATAAATTGATAAAACACCGGCTGCATGCACGAAAAAGTGTAACGTTCCTAACGTAACGGTCGTAGCGGTCGTAACGTTCCGCCTGACCCTGTGCGTGCTTTTCTCGAAAACGGCCCTAACGATTTGGATGAAATTTACTGAAAAGGGATTTTGGGAGGCAAAAAATCGTTTTAGCTAGGTCTCATCTCTCGAAAAAATCGTTTTCTTTCAAATTTTATCATTATAAAAATCAATTTTTTGACGTATGAAAATACTTAAATATTGTAAGTAGGTTTTGGAATTTTATATAAACAGTCAAACAATTGTTTTCAAAATATTATGACAGCTAATCTTTGAGACTTAAATAAATACGAAAGAAACAAAGTTAATAAAAAAAATTATTTTTATAGGTGGTGAGTAATTTAATAAATAAAATTTACCTAAATTTGAAGCGAAAGATGCAATATCATAGATTCGAATTATTATAATTATTATATAAATTTAGGTTATGTATTACGGAATACGTTATCACGTAAAACTATCGTCCGTAAACCGACTTTACAGACAACCAATTTTTTTTTAGCATTATTATGTCCGGGTTTTTTGATTTTCTTGTCCTAGTTTATTGACTTTACAGATGGCAACCCTACCCTCAAGCCATTTCAATACGGCCCGCGACCAGAATCTATCCAGTGAAGATTCCAATCTATTCTGAAAATAACCACCTCAAATATGACACTTGACGTCAATGAGCTTATGGTCATAAAATAGCTTTTCTTTTGTGCGGCATAAGAGCTTTTGTGTCAGTCACAGAAGTTTTTTTTTTTTTTTTTTGTAAAACTTCTTGAGTAAGACATGAGCAGCAGCTAGACATCACTGTTACTCTATGCTTTACTTTTTATGACAGCACGTGTCATGTTTTCTACATTCTGAGAGGCATGTGAATTACACGTAACAACTTTTGTTAACAAAAAACACCTTCTATATAAAATAGTGAACTTGCTACAGAATTCAAAATCTATATATATTTTTAACCCTTCAGTCACAAGATATTTGCTATAGTTCGCTATCAAACGTGTAGTTCATATTATAAAAAAGTTGTTTTTCAAAATTCCATGTAAAGCTCGACAGTATTTCTTAGTAAATATAAAAAAATTAAACAATTACGACAGTTATTTTATATACGTCCAAAGGGTATAGCCGGATAGATATGGCGACTGGCGAGTTGGCCCCCAAATGGCAAGCTATATCGAAACTTATGTTTTAATATCTACTTGATGTACAAACTCTTTTTATATATGTGTTACCCCCGCACTCCCCTTTGACCTTGAGATATAGAGCAAAAACCAGCCTACCTACGGCTATCGTTCAAAGAGTCATATCTCGAAAACTAATTGAGCTAAAGAGGTAAAACCAACGCGAGCTTTTAGGTAACCTTTAAGAGCACATTTTATATTTTTCTTGGATTTTTGCGAATAATTACACACAATATTAAAACATAAATAAAAATATAATTTTCATTTTTTCAGTGTTCTCTGTGACTTACAATCACTGAAATAATATATGTTGTGGCACTTGATATGCACTACTACTCATACAAATTGCGTTAGAAGAAAGTTGGTGCAACACTGAACACTTTGAAAAAAAAATTTTTTGACGCGCATCACATCATATAAGGATACAAACTTGACATAGTACACACATATATAAATATTTTATAAATTAAAATTATTGTTAGAACGGATTGAATGAAAATATAAACAATTGTCAGGAAAATATTGGTTTCATACGGCGCGGTGCCGGGAATTATACGAGCGACAGCGAGTTCGTACTTGTTATTGCCCTGCTTGTTATTTCGTGCGTTTTACGTGCTTAAGAGTTAAGACTGTTTATGTGTTTACATCACCAAGTCATAATTTCATTAAATTAATTAAACTAATTAGCGTCTTTGTCAGTTTTGATAACTTTTTTATAACCCGTAATCTTACGAAGAACCTTATTTTTTTACACATATTATCTGACATTATTATAGATAACAAAATAAAATAATAGCTACAAATAATAAATAATAGCTATACAAATAATAAATAATAGCTACTTCCGACAGAAAATGATGCCATGGTGGCGTAAATAAATAAAGTCTTAACGTTAAGTTCGAACTCGCTGTCGCTCGTATAATTCCCGGCACCGCGCCGTATGAAACCAATATTTTCCTGACAATTGTTTATATTTTCATTCAATTCGTTCTAACAATTATTTTAATTTATAAAATATTTATATATGTGTGTACTATGTCAAGTTTGTATCCTTATATGATGTGATGCGCGTCAAATTTTTTTTTTTCAAAGTGTTGCACCAATTTTTTTCTAACGCAATTTGTATGAGTAGTAGTGCATATCAAGTGCCACAACATACAGGGTGAGTCAGACCACCCGTATCAGTCGTTTTTTTCGAAAACGGTTAGTCGTAGAGAGTTGTCTCAAAAATCTGTGTTATAAAAGCCCTAATGAAGAATCGAATGGTGATATTTTTCCCCCCCCGGAAAGGTCGGCTTCCCTGTTAGTTTGCTCCGGAATGTTCAGAACTCCGGAATGTTAAATGGCACGATAGGTCGAAAGTGGAATTGTTGAAAAGATCTTTAAAAAATAAGCAAGTTTTGTAGGACATTTTTTTTTGTTACTGCCACCCCTGTTAAGTAATATTCGTTTGAAATTATTAAATTAACATGTCAGAATAACAAAAAAGTCGGCATTTAATATCTAGTTACCTAATTAAACAATGTCACAATAAGTTTTCAATAATTGCAATTGTTTTTTTTTGTCGGAAAATACTTCCAGGTACTCATAACATATCTAGAAGAGCTCTGCAGTGTTTAGAAGTAAATTGAAGATAGTTTGAACATTTGTGACATTGTTTAATTAGGTAACTAGATTTTAAATGCCAACTTTTAAAATTAAGTTTGCTATTCTTACATGTTAATTTAATAATTTCAAACGAATATTACTTAACAGGGGTGGCAGTAACAAAAAAAAATGTCCTACAAAACTTGCTTATTTTTTAAAGATCTTTTCAACAATTCCACTTTCGACCTATCGTGTCATTTAAAAATTTTAACATTCCGGAGTTCTGAACATTCCGGAGCAAACTAACAGGGAAGCCGACCTTTCCGGGGGGGAAAAATATCACAATTCGATTCTTCATTAGGGCTTTTATAATACAGATTTTTGACACAACTCTCTACGACTAACTGTTTTCGAAAAAAACGACTGATACGGGTGGTCTGACTCACCCTGTATATTATTTCAGTGATTGTAAGTCACAGAGAACACTGAAAAAATGAAAATTATATTTTTATTTATGTTTTAATATTGTGTGTAATTATTCGCAAAAATCCAAGAAAAATATAAAATGTGCTCTTAAAGGTTACCTAAAAGCTCGCGTTGGTTTTACCTCTTTAGCTCAATTAGTTTTCGAGATATGACTCTTTGAACGATAGCCGTAGGTAGGCTGGTTTTTGCTCTATATCTCAAGGTCAAAGGGGAGTGCGGGGGTAACACATATATAAAAAGAGTTTGTACATCAAGTAGATATTAAAACATAAGTTTCGATATAGCTTGCCATTTGGGGGCCAACTCGCCAGTCGCCATATCTATCCGGCTATACCCTTTAATTTAAAACGAGTGTCTTTTGACCGTTGGTACCACGGATTAGTTAAAAAAAAGTTGCGCATCGGAACTGTCACTATAAAATATTGCAATTTTAGTTTTGTTGATAATAATTACTGTTTTAATGTTAAAAATTGTTAATTCAAACAATTGTAATTGTTGAGAAGTGTTTTTAAACAGTCATTTTTCACGTGTGTCATAAAAGTTTTTCTGTGTTTGCCGAAAAATATGTTTTTTGTGTCAAAAAAATTTCGGGATATAAACGCCTGTGAACTGTCATGTAGATGAAGGATTGGGCATGCCAAGGATTGTTGCTGGAGAGTCGATTGTAATATTATGTAAGTGATTTTTAATAAACCATATTATTTTCTGTCTTACCGATTTGATGGGGGGCACATTTTTTTAGTTTCTATATTATAAATAATGTAGAGTAAGTATAATATTAGTAAATATATTATTTATTTATAAATTTGCGACATATTGCGTCGTGAATTTTATTTTTCGCTGACATTGTCGATATTGATGGATATTCTTTATTCAGTCACATTATCACATACAAAAAAATTCGAGGATTGCCTTTCCCGTCTCGATCAATATCATTAAAATGGGTATAATCGGGGAATTATAATAAGAAGAGATCCCATTACGAATTTTTTCAATTGATAAAAAGCTGTTCTGTCAGCAACAATGACTTTTTAACAATTGTATAAATCAATAATGACGGATTGTATAGAAAGGAATGAGTCGGTAATCAGTAAAAATGGTAGGTACTAAAAAATTATTGTTGTTAACATAGGAATAGGATCTAATATAACGAGTTTTGCAGTTTTATTTTCGAAGACTTCATTCTTTATGCACTTTTAAAATCAATCTAACTGATAGTTATTAACTAACAACTGATAGTTTTAATTGTGGTTGTGATTTTTTTAATTACAGAGAGCCCATTTAAATATTACTAAAACAGTTTGTTTACGCGATAGGAGTGTTAAATATCTATATGTTACGGTTAATACAAGAAAGTAGTTAATTAGCAAATTAATCGGCTAATTACCCGAATTAACCAATCCTTGACGTTGGTTAATTCGGGTATTAGCCGGTTAATTCGCGAATAAACTACTTTCTTGTATTAACCGCAACATATATATTTAGAAACTTTCTTTCATAAATTATGTAACGTTTGACTGGGACGTTATTGAACTTATTGCTAACTAACAAATAAAAATCTAGGTTTCATTTGAATCATACATTGTATTATACCAAAATATTAAAAAAAAATTATTATCTTTACAAAGAATATAAAATGCAATTTTTAACAATAGGTACCTACCTTTTTTTATAAAGAGGCAAAATGGCAGCAACTAACTCATTTTGTTGCAACACACAAAACTAGTTGTCACAAAAAATTATTCAACAATCATTTCGACAGCTTTTAAAACTGCTACTCGACTGACTAAAAAAAAATATGTTTGTGTCTCTAGAGCGAGGTTGTGACAAGGTCAAATAAAATATTACAATTATAAAATGGTCAAAAGGAATTTGTTAATTTTCGTAGATTGATTGGAATTCAAAAATCCTATTAACCCACATATTTTGCACTAGTTAATACTTTAAAATAGTTTATTAAGCGGCCCATAGACGCTCAATATTATTGCGCAGAATTTGGGTTTGTGCAATATAATTGACCGTGTGTAGACGAAATTGAACGGTTGCGCAATATATTGTGTGATTTTCAAAATCTTGAAAATGTATTGCACAAACGGGGAAATATTGTGCCGTCTGTTGTCAAGATTGCGCAATATCCAATCAGTTGATCTCAAGTAGCGATCGTTTCAACAAGTCGTCTTAACTACACGCCTCATCGTGGGTGACAAGAAAGCCGAAAGACAATTTATTGTTGAATTTATCGAGGTGAATCGTAGTCTTCCGGCTCTAAGAATTAAGGGGCAAATTGCGCGTGGTTGCGAACGATCAGTGGCTTAGGCTTATCGGGGAAACCCTGTTAAAAAAATACATCTCCTTTGAGGTGGTGTGGAACAGAGTCCCGTAGCACGCGTCGACATGCTGACAATCGCTGCGCGCTTCTATGTACACTGTTGCTCGAAATTAAACATTTAACATGCCAAATTATAGATTTTTCTTTTGCTTACAAATTTTTCTCGTACGTTCTATGTATCTTGACAGACATCTACATATATTATGTAACTGAAGTCGAGGTTTTCTTTTATTTTTTTTACTAAGTTTCTTCATACGGTTATCTTACATCATCTGTATCGAATGAAATGAAGTTTCTTGAATGAAAATTGTTTTTTATTACCTATATCAGTACTGCACACATCTAAATACTTTTGAAAGTTTTCCTTTGAAAATATCGTTAAGATATTGATATATTTTAATTTAAAAGTTTTATAAAACAAATTTTTACTTTGTAAATGACAAAGTTTTCATTTCATTTTTTGACGTTTATAAAGAACATTCAATCAAAATATATATCACTAAAAATGTCATTTTATATAATTTTATTACAAAACTTTTTATATTCAATCATTTTTTCGGCAAGGTTCTCACCAGACTATGTATTATGTAATATATTTTATGATACAATAATCTGATTCTGAAATATGACAGTTTGTCACCATTACCGTCGAATATCGATCTTTCCAAAATAAATTACATGTCTTTGATCTCTTTAAATATTCATCAAATCGAAAGCAAAGAAAAGAAATGTCTGCAGTTCTAAACCAACAATTGCTTCTAGTGCTGGAGGCCCGTGAGGCCAAACTTAAAGGAGCGCCACTAAATAAAAACAAATATAAAATAAATTAATTCTAATTGTTTTTAATAATATTGGGTCTGTTCCGAAATATAACCCAGTATACTGGCCAGTGCTAATGACGTCATGAATCCGACGCCATATTTGTACTGGTGAGACAGGTGTAACGTAGCATAAATATTTAACCGGGCGTGTGTGCATCAGACTTTGTGGTATTTTTTATTTTATTATTTGTTATTTACAATAATGTCTTCTCAACAAACAATTACTTTTGGTGGACGAGAGAAATAATAATACGTCAACGCGCTGGCCAGTATATTTAGGAATGAATCAACAATATGGCGTCGATTCATGACGTCATTAGCAAGTATACTGGGTATATTTCGGAACATACCCGTTGTATGATAGTTGTTAATGAATTCAAATGCAAAACAGATCAGTTCTGACTAAAAATAGTATTGATCTGCATTTTATTACTGAAGTTGGGAACTTGTTAGTATTCAAAAAACATAACCATTAACTTTTTTTCTTTTCAAAGTGGGATTCATAAGTCTTCAGAAAGTTGCAAAAAGTTATAATCAAACATTATATTTCTAAGCAGGTTTGAACTGTACATATAATTACTGAATTTCTAGACTCTGAAAACTTATACTTTTATATGGCACGCCGTTTTACTATTTAATAGTAAAATATTTTTCCAAAAATTATAAAAATATTTAACAATTTTAATTTCAGAAAAAAATTTTGAGTGTTTTTTTTTTAATGTGGTGACATAATAAAAATACAATATTATTATGTCATGACATAAAAATAAATGCTTATACATAGGAAGAGATAGGAAAGACAACGAATTATAATTATGTCATGACATAATAATATTGTATTTTTATTGTCATGACAAAATAATATTGTATTTTTATTATGTTACCACATAAAAAAAAATTCACTCAAATTTTTTTTTCTGAAATTAAAATTGTTAAATATTTTTATAATTTTTGGAAAAATATTTTATTATTAAATAGTAAAACGGCGTGCCATACTTTCATGTGATAAGTAAAAAGTATTACTAAAATTTTATACCAATATACAATCAACTTACAAAAACATGAATTAGGAATGGTAAAGGCGAAATTTCTTCGGGCCTTAATACGGTTCTTTTAACATGCGCGTCATTCAGCTTGAATAATATTTTACTATCGACAAAACACAAAACCAGAAATAAAATTTTTATTTTGATTATAAAAATCTCTGCTAAGTGACCTTTGGCGCTATGCCAATAAATTCCAGATTTAGTGACCAAAAAAAAAAGTATATTTATACACAAACGAATGCATTTCAAAAAGTAAAACATTTTAATTTATCACTTAGATTTTATGCCCAGCAATGTATTCGGCCTCCCCCCTAGTGCGACTGTTAAAACTAGCTGGCGCTCGTTTCCTCGAAACTCATACTTCGTTAATAATAAACTACATTCCACCCTATAGATATATATTGCACTCTTTGTTGAAGCTGTTTCTAATCTTTACTACAAAAGTTTACATTCCGTTTTTTTATTCTTTGGAATTGCAAATTTTGAAAATTCGTTTTTTGAGTTTAAAAACACTGAAGGAGCAATCGTTATTGATTGTTTGCAAGAATCACTGAACCATTTTGAATAGTTCTTCCACTGTTTAAAAGTCTATTTCGTGTCGAGAAGCTACAACAAAAGAGGAATAAACAGTGAGCGAAAATAACTAACGGCGGAACCGGGCAACTAATTTAGGAATGTAGAAAATTTTATACTAATAATAATGCGTTTAACGTCCGTTTCTAGACTTTGTCATAACAGACGCCATTCGCACCATTACTATTTTCCATCTATCACACTTCCCGTTATTTTCTACATATTTAAACTTCCACTTAATTAATAGCAATGGGCGAATGATGGAATTTTAAGACATTAAGATAAGGTAAGCAAATTTTGAGCTTATTAGTTTGACATGTAATCGGCCATGGCCTTGAATAAGGAACCATCTCGTTACTTATTATTGAGGGAAACCATTGAAAACCTCAACAAGATGACCGGTACAGGAATTACCATTTCTTGGCGAGAGACAGCAGGAAAAAGTCTCAGCCACATCTGCCCCCGCCGGGATTCGAACCCGATACCTCCCGGATGCGAATCTAGCGCTGTCTCCACTACGCTACCCCGCTCGGTAAATTTTTAATAATATCTTTTTTGGTATTGTAACGATTAGCTTTGGACTGTTTCGGATAAGCTCACGTAATCGTCTCGTAATATAATTTAAAATAAATTTTAATAAAATTAATAAACAATTTAAAATATTTATTTTGAATGTTTTATTATAAAATTGTTGTTAACAAGATATCTTAGAATGTACACACAGAAAATCTCTGATATGTTAATGTGATTGGAATTGACAAAGTGAAAAATAATCAATTAAACGACACATACAAAAAGAAATTTGGATCGGTAGATCACCAAGTACTCCAGATTCTCCCTGATGTGATTTAAAAGAAATATTTCAGCACTTTTTCACAGCTTATTTTTAATACATCCTATTTCAACCTTTTAAAACCTACTGCCGTTTTTCAGACAAAAAACATATTTTTTTCTTTATTTCACTGCGTCGTTCAACATGCCAAAACCAAAATTGACACGCGCCGTGACAAAACAAATAGACAAGTATAGTAAATACCCAATTCTAATTATTACCTCTAAACCACGTACAATGTAATCTAAAAGTTTTGAATCGTTACAGTATAATCTTTGAAAATTGAAAATATTTCATCAAATTACGACAAGATAAGGCAGCGATGCGTTATTTTGTGAGATGACATTTTAATAAAATTGTATTTTCATACAAAAGGCATTTATATTATGAAAAGTCAAACGGAACAAAATATGTATGTTTGATATTTTCATTAAAACTAGAGCGCTTCTATATAAAGCGACAGAATTATATTGCAACTACAGTTAACTCACGTCATTTCCATAATACATTGTTTCATCACATTATTACAACGCTCAAACACCGTTCCGTAGAATAATATAGGGTACAAAAAATTACATTGTAAATTCGTGTTTGATGTTCGACGGATTCAATTTTAAATTGAATCAGATTTAATTTCGCTTGCTCGCTTTTGTTTCAATTTAGATAAATGCTTGGAATAATAATATCTCGGTACATGTAATTTTCAAAAGAGTTTTAGGTATACAGCTGCCAGTTTATGCTTTCAAACAACAGGCACTGATTTTCGGCGTTTAACCGTTTTCATATAAATTAAAACACCAACAAGTACGCAATAATAGTAATAGTGATGCGTTTAACGTCCTTTTCTCGACTTTATATTATACCAGACGCCATTCGCACCATTACTATTTTCAGCGTCACACTCTTTACTCAACATTTTTTATACGCGACGTATAAAGGTACGTTCAGATCTACCAGCACGTAGCGTGTTCAGCACGTAACGTGGCAGACACGGCACAGACAATAGTTTTCACATCTATACAGCAACAGCACACCCGGCATGAACAGACGCCATCCGGCAAACTAGAAAGTGCCCGTGCATACCATGTTCCGCAATTTTTCGATAGAAGAACTAGCCTTGATGGCAATTTTACTAGAACAGGAAGAATCGGGTTGTGTAGAATTGCAACAAAGAAAAAGAAGGTTTGCAGTGCATCCCATGAACTCAAAACGAAAAAAAGAAGAAGAATTCTACACATTATACAGGGTGAGTCAGACCACCCGTATCAGTCGTTTTTTTCGAAAACGGTTAGTCGTAGAGAGTTGTCTCAAAAATCTGTATTATAAAAGCCCTAATGAAGAATCGAATGGTGATATTTTTCCCCCCCGGAAAGGTCGGCTTCCCTGTTAGTTTGCTCCGGAATGTTCAGAACTCCGGAATGTTAATAGGTCGAAAGTGGTATTGTTGAAAAGATCTTTAAAAAATAAGCAAGTTTTGTAGGACATTTTTTTTTTGTTACTGCCACCCCTGTTAAGTAATATTCGTTTGAAATTATGAAATTAACATATCAGAATAACAAAAAGTCGGCATTTAAAATCTAGTTACCTAATTAAACAATGTCACAATACGTTTTCAATAATTACAATTGTTTTTTTTTGTCGGAAAATACTTCCAGGTACTCATAACATATCTAGAAGAGCTCCGCAGTGTTTAGAAGTAAATTGAAGACAGTTTGAACATTTGTGACATTGTTTAATTAGGTAACTAGATTTTAAATGCCAATTTTTAAAATTAAGTTTGTTTTTCTTACATGTTAATTTAATAATTTCAAACGAATATTACTTAACAGGGGTGGCAGTAACAAAAAAAAAAAATGTCCTACAAAACTTGCTTATTTTTTAAAGATCTTTTCAACAATACCACTTTCGACCTATCGTGCTATTTAACATTCCGGAGTTCTGAACATTTCGGAGCAAACTAACAGGGAAGCCGACCTTTCCGGGGGGAAAAAATATCACCATTCGATTCTTCATTAGGGCTTTTATAATACAGATTTTTGACACAACTCTCTACGACTAACCGTTTTCGAAAAAAACGACTGATACGGGTGGTCTGACTCACCCTGTATAAGGAGATTGTGAATGATGAGGACAGATTCTTTAAATATTTTAGGATGAGTAAATATGAGTTTGAGACCATTGCAACTAGAATTACACCAGTGATAACTAAGCTAGACACAAAGTTCAAACCAAACTGTCCGTGTCGGCGATCGCATTCATACTAGCCGCGCGACTGCCACAGGCACGTACAGACACGCGCCGGCACAGACAAAACATTCTTGCGGAGAATGCTGGCCGACGCCGGGCCGTGTCTGCGCGGACACGCTCCGTTCGCGTATAGATGTGAATACACCTATACACAGTATATAAAAGAATATTAATTTGTTTGCCACGCCACGTGTCTGACACGCCCAATGTCTGTAGATCTGAACGAAGCTTAATAATCGAATAACGTCAAACCATATAGACACATATAGTGGACTCTTGCATTTACACGCACAAAAATACACAAAAAATGAAAACTATAAAGCAACTTTGTAAAGAAAACACGATAATTGCATTTGAAATACTTCATAAATCAATGAAAATAACGTTATTACTGGGTCTGGATAATAAATTAGTGACTTGCTTGTACTAGTCATTGTACAAAACAGCCAAAGAAATTTATGATCAAAATATCCATTCGTTATTGGTAATTACGTAGCTATAGTCGTTCTATTTCCATTTCTTATATTACAGGCGGTAATAAATCACTTTTGTAATTCACATAAAATCGTAAAAACAACCTAAATTTAAAACAGTGCCGTTTATAAATCAAAAAAATATGAAACCATGAGGATAAGGCCTAGCACACATGAAGAGCGTTCAACGCGCGTTGGCCCAACGCGCGTTGGCCCAACGCGCGTTTACAATTTCTATACAACTGTATATAACTGTTTACATGATAACGCGCGTTGGTGGCGCGTTGAACGCGCGTTATCATGTAAACAGTTATATACAGTTGTATAGAAATTGTAAACGCGCGTTGAGCTAACGCGCGTTGAACGCCTCTCATATAAACTAGGCCAAACCCTAATAGACGATATAGGTATCCTTTACAATAAAAAAAGAAAAACTTCATAAAAGAATATTGACTATTTCAAATCGACTAAGTATTTATATAAAACATATTTTGGCACATTCCCCTATAAAATACCAAGCATAATTATCAGAAAATGTAAACCAGCTATTTTATCTAGGTATATCTATCTATACTCGTATATATATGTAAAATTCTCGTGTCACAATTTCGGAAATCTTGGAAACCACTGAACCGATTTTAATTAAATTTTGTAAATGTGCCTTGTTTGGTGCAACTTACGCTATAAAATAGTTTTTATTAAATATTTTGTACAAAATTACGATGTTTTGTCAAAAAAACTTTTTAAGTAACATGTAACGACATCTGATAGAATTTACTCAAACCTATTATTTCAGAAGCAAACCAAAATTACTGTTTTAGCACCAAGTAGCAACATCTGTTAGAATTCGCTCAAAGCTATTAGTTCAGAAGTAAATCTGGTAGAATTTGTTCAAAGCTATTAGTTCAGACGCCGGGTCGCAAAATAAATACATTTTGCAGAATTATATATATAGCACCCGGGTGAAACCGGGACGAACCGCTAGTATATAAATAAAATTGAAGTGTCTCGTGCGTAATTATGACTTGTGCGGCTGTTAAAACTCGCTGATATTTGTCTTACCATAGGTAACATCATACATCGTCGCAACCTGTAAGTTGTAACATAATTAATTGCGCACTAGATGCATATCTACGGTTTTAAAACGATTTACAATGATTTTTTTACAGAATTTTGTTTGCTTATATTTACGTCATTCAAGTATTTTTCGATCACTTGTTTGGATTTGCTCAAAGTACATTTTATAGTTTTCACCAAGAAACTTTTACATGTCATTAAATGTCAATATTTTTATAAGAACGCGTACAGAAATAGAAAAGCGCGTGATAATTGAATAGCCAAATATTTTGATATTCTTTTTTTAAAATAGGCCATTTTATAAACAATATTATACAGGCTAATTTTTAAGTTGATTCTTGTTTTTGAACAACGTGTAGAAATCAAATAGACGAACAAATATTACAAGTAACTTTTTAATCAAAACTCAAAAATAAAAGAAAAACAGGCGTTCAAAGTTTTTTTTTTATTTCATTAACTTAAAAGCTCGGTTTACACACGCGAAGAAATGATAGCACAAATCGGAAATGCATCCCAAATAATTCGCGGAAGGCCCTTATTGCTACTACAGAAGCATGGCTACGACGCACGCATCTTTGTGTCCAACAAAGCGATAATGACATAACATATTTCCATAGTGACATAACATAACGCCAGGACCGACATAAATTTGATAAAATTTAATATTTCAAGTAACTTTTTAATCACTACTCTAAAATGAAACTGGCTTACAAAGTTTTATTAATTTTTATCAAATTTTAAGGTCGGTCCTGGCGTTATGTTATGTCACTATGGAAATATGTTACGTCATTATCAAGTATTCACAGAAATTGTTTGAATTTGTCCCCGCTTTGCTGGACACAAAGATGCGTGCGTCGTAGCCATGCTTCTGTAGTAACAATAAGGGCCTTCCGCGAATTATTTGGGATACATTTCCAATTTGTGCTATCATTTCTTTGCGTGTGTGTAAACCGGGCTTTTAAGTTAATGAAATAACATTTAAAAAAACTTTGAACGGCTGTTTCTCTCTTATTTTTGAGTTTTGATAAAAAAGTCACTTAAAATATTTGTTCGTCTATTTGATTTCTACGTGTTGGTAAAAAAAGAAGAATCAACTTAAAAATCATTCTGTATATAAGAAAAATGTACTTTCCAACAATGTCACTTAAACCCGCAACTTCCACTATCGCGGCGGATGATTTAATCAGTTAATCTACAATGACACACAAAGCGTATTTGCAAATGTATTCCACATACTCCCAGCCGAAAACTTTGACTTTTACAAAAACCAAGACAAAATATTTGGGATGGTCTCATTATGCTATTATAAAAGGAGCAGTAATTCGTGGGCAATAAACGGATATATTCAAGAAAAACACTGCAACATCGTATTATGTATCTATCTTTAATATCTACAAATCCGGGTGAAGCCGGACCGGGCTGCTAGTACTCAACTTACAGTGGCCTACCGGCTATTATAATCATACAAAATAGTATCTATATAGTATATATAAAAATCTCGTGTCACAGTGTTTGTTATCGAACTCCTCCGAAACGGCTTGACCGATTTTTATGAAATGTTTTGTGTATACTTGGTAGGTCTGAGAATAGGTTGTAGGCTATTTTTTATAGCCCTAGGTGATAAGGGTGACCCTCTCCAGATTTTTTTTTTATTTTTGGACAATTTTTTTTTAATTTTTTTATGATTTGCCATTAAAAAACACTTGTAACCCTAAATTTTCACCGTTCTACCCACCAACCCCTATTTTTTAATAGCGATATTAGTATTTTTACTTTCATCCACAGATGCGCAATAGGGTTGCAAGATGGCAATATAACGGAAAATTTATAACGCTAAATTTTTATGTATTTAACCCACTGAAAACAGAAAGTGCGATTGTTATAACGTTGTACAAAATAAATCTAATATTTTTGTCTGCAATTCTGCGATTTTTCTTATTATTATTATCACGATGGACACGGTATCTATACTAGTATATATTTATGAACGCGCGTACTCATGTCCCTCCCCCCATTCGGTCTTTTCCACCCGGGTGAAACCGGGAGTGACCGCTGGTACTTTTATAAAAATAAAATACGCTTTTTAAGCAGTTTAATTTTGTACGTAATTTTAGTCTGCTCGTATAATAAAATCGATTGGAGCAATTTTCTCTGCGTAATAAAATGCGAAATAAAAAAGATAATTTGTCTAATCCATTTAACTAATGAGTACTGCGAGATCGTTAGTCCTCTCTGAACGGATTATCGTAACACAGCACTGAATTAGCAGGCCAATAATCCGCCCGATCACAGTCCAGTATAACGCAAAAAAGTTTAGTAAAATCGCGGTTATGTTTAATTCATAAAATAAAATTTACAAAAACATTAGTGACGTTGTAAATGCGAATATTCAGTTTCAAATCTAGCGTTATTTGTCCAAGATTAAAATTCGACAGCTGATTGGCCGCGCAAGTCGCACGCACATATTTGTAGTGGTTCTGGGTACTAGGTTAATTATTAATACTAAGCCTATAACTTTACTACCTAACGTTAAAATAAAGGGTGATAAAAGATATAATTGCAAGGTGACCTTAGCGAAAAAAATTTCAATGTTTTTGAAGTTGGGATGGTTCCGTCGGCCAATTTTGGCTTGCATTTTTTTTAACGAAAAACAATTTAAACATATTAAATAGCCATAAATAAATTTAAAGGAACTGAATTTCTTCACAAACCCGGACACTCCAGAAATCCGGACGGGCAATGCTTCCAGAACGACCTGTTTATATGTTATATAAAAAAGTAATTTATTTGTAATTAAAAAAAAAAATTACAAACAGCATGAAAAATGTTAAAATTAATTATGTTTCGTCATAAAATTATGTTTCAGAAGCCACTAATAGGCGAACTAATTGAGACTCCAATTCATCTTGCATTTTTACTTAATTATTACACTGAATATCCCACAATTATATTAATTATAGGTAACATTCAGGAGAACAATTCAATAGATAGGTACATAAACAAGAACATAACCCTACTTTTGTTCGGGTTCGGACGTTGATTGAATGAAACAAGCAGAACTAGTACTATGCGTTCAAAAATGGACAAAACTAGTTTATTTTATAACACTCAATACCCATTTAAATGTAAGATTTCGGGTTTGGCCAATACTCGTTGATCAAAACTAGTTTGGCGCATTTATTTCGGTCATTGACCGAATTCGGGTATAGACCGTAACATATATATTATTAAATTTCCTCGAACGTGTCCACTGACCATGGAACATAATTAACGAGACAAAACGATAAGCGGACAACGGGCGGACATGTCCAATATTCCGGGAATTTATATTACATCTAGCAAGCGTACTGAAGATGAATGGAGGACTGTTTCAATATAATCAAGATTTTAATTCATTCATTTTACTGCTCCAACTCCATAAATGGACAATTTAGGTGAAAATTAACTTTTCATAATTTTACAATATTTTCCCTACCGAAGCATATCTCGCATAACCTGAAGTGAGTGTTTTCAGAAATATTTGACGTGAAAGTTAAAAGTTGGGGAACCACATCGCCGCGATAGTGGAAGTTTCTGGTTATAATAAATATTTTTTTCTTCTTGTAACTGTAACAATGTGTTTCATAACAACAATAGCAAACTGTGTGCTATTAAATCTTCTTGGTTTCCGAGCTTGTAGGCCGTAGTCTATTCGTCGTCCACTTCGTCAGGTAGAAATACTAATTGACCACAGCCTACAAGCCTAGAAATCGAGAAGATTTGAAAAGCGTACACATCTCTACCTGGCCAAATACGTTATTATTATTATTATTATTATTATTATTATTATTATTATTATTATTATTATTATTAATTTGTATATTATGACATTACCTTCTGGTTCCGTAATTAAAATTGGATATTGTCGTAATATATATATATATATTTCGACGATGTGACGTTATGTTAAAAACGAGCGCCAGTGAATTTTAAGTCACACGAGCCATAAAACCATTGCATACGAAATATACAGTATGTAAACACGTAAGGTGCACATAGGGAAATTAGCATTGGGAAAAAATACTTGGATTAGAGTTATAGCCATGAATGCATTAATTGTTATTTCTATTGAATTATCGTGGTAATCTTGAGGATTTCTAATTTATTTTGATTAATTTTTATTTTACTTGACTTTTTTAATAATAAAAAGCTCATAAATCATTATTTTATTTTTTTTGTACAAAAAATAAATAATAAATCGTTATAATATAAAACAAAAAAACAACTCCATCTGTTTGGAAACATTTCATTCAAAAATTGTCTGACTGGTATGTTGTATGCGCGTTGGTAAATCAGTGACCCAATGTCTTTAGGTTCAACACGAATAGGCGGAGATATTTGATCTCGCACCATATTTAAGTATTTTTGGGAATTTAATGTCCCATTAATAAAAAAGTCCGATTATGGTGTAATCATTTGAATATTTTCTTCGGTAGTATACACATTCATTTTGCAAAAGAATATTATCTGTCAAATTGAAAAACAATATTTCAAGGCTCACTCCGATTTTTTCCAAATGTTAATTTCCCTATGTTGCACCTTACGTGTTTACATACTGTATATTTTTTTCACGTATTTCTTAAAAAAATGCTGGTTTTTACTTCATTTTCAACATTTTTGACAGTTTGCTTTTGAATAAACGTCACTTCTAATAGTAGGTTATAAAAAAAAAACAATAGACAAACAAATAGTGATTTACCGTCGAATTTGTATAACACGACCTTTTGTATTTTAGTCTAGCGCACTAATGCATAATAGGTCTCTTTACATGCTTGTAAAGCAGCTGTTTTATAGGGCGTAGTTCAAAAAAGTTTGTTTGCGTCTTCGACATAGTTTCTTTTTTCGAGGCGTCTAAGAATTGTTCAAGTTAATTCATTTAATTATATACAAAATACGCATTTCCACAGACAGAGAACGAAGTGACGAGGAGGTGGCAGAGTAGAATGTACTTTGGATTACTCAATTAATCAAAGGCGGCACGCTTTGAATAAATGTACGAACAAGAAAATGCTTAATATAAATTTCTGTTTCAATTAACACTCCGTTTAACCCAAAGCACCATGCGCCGAGGCGCCTCATAAAAGACTAATCTCTATTCCATTTTTGTGTGCTTTTGCAGCTGAGAGTACAATACATGGGAAAAGTCGTTACTATGTGATCACAGTGACTGTTATTCCAGTTACTCTAAAATCACAGTGAAAAATCATCGTGACTTTCTCACGTCGATCCCGACCGAGCAAGCACTCGGTCGTACGTTACGTCGGCTACTCGGTTGGAGCGAGCGTCGTGATTGCGGAGACATGGAACAACATACATTACTCTGGAACGTGGTTACCTCTTGTCAGATCACAGTGATCATGTAAGGTCACAGTGATTTTTCATTGTGAAGTTATTTATTCCCCAACTCTATTTCCTACTTATCATATGGTTCAGTTCTAAAATTTAAGGCAGTGACAAGCGTTACCAGGATTTTCATGAGATGTCCCGATTTTCATGGGTTTGTGGACACCCTGATTCATCCTTGATCGGGTCACCGAATGTCCCGATTTTCGAAAAAAAGCGCGCATTGTTTTGTGACATTATTATGTTAGATTGGCTCGTTTTTTTAATAGAAAAGTATAAGTAAATTCCTAAATAGCTATTGCTAAATTGTAGTAATAACCTACCATTGTTTTCATCACTTAATTTTGACAATTTTTATGTTGAATTCTAACAATTTTTTTTAATGATTTTTAACAATTTTTTTGAGGAGTTTTAAAAATTTTTAGGTGAATTTTTACCATTTTTTGAAGGAAATTGACAGTTATTTTGATGAACAATTTTTGGGTGATTTTTGACAATTTTTTAATGATTTTTAACAATTTTTTGGGTGAATTTTAACAATTTTTAGGTGAATTTTCATATATTTTTTGAATGAATTTGACGTTTTTTTATGGAAAATTTCGAGTTTTTTATGAACAATTTTGACAATTTTTAGGGTGATTTTTGTCAATTTTTTGGTTGAATTATGACATTTTTTTGGTAAATTTTGACAATTTTTTTATTTATAAAAACCTTGCTTTTTAGTTGGCCTGGTTTCAAAACCGAAATACCGATATTTTTAATCCTCTGCCCCGAAATTTGGCTTACTGGGAACCTGACGACACTAGATAGTTCTCAATGCCGTATAACCTATACAATTTTTATACATGAGGAAATCTTACAACGACTATCCTTTACCCACTAATTGGAGGACACTGGCAGTTAAAAGGCTAATTAACAAAATGTAATCAGTGTAAACAAAACGCATATTATATTCAACAAGCGTTCTTTTGCTCCAGTTGGTGAAACTGAATTATTCAATTTTGCCGAGGAACCCCAACTGTTTCCTTAAATGAATTCAGACGTCGCGTCTAAATGTTCCAACAATTTAAGCAAATGTTTGAAATGAACAATAATAATTAATAACAATGACGCTACACGTACATTGTCTTTAACACAAACAGGGCCGTACTTCTAAATCTTCTAAGTTTCCGGCCTTGTTGATTTTAGTCCAATAGTATTTCTAACTGACGTTTCGTCCAGTTTATTGCAAACATGGGGTATGTTCCCCGAAATATAACCCTGTATGGCAGTATATAATACTGGCCAGTGCTAATGACGTCATGAATCCGACGCCTTAATTGTACTGGTGAGACAGATGTGACGTAGCATAAATATTTATCCGGGCGTGTGTACATCAGACTTAATAATAATAATAATAATAATAATTTATTGATTCATATAGTTGTATATACAGATATGAATAGTCAAAAACATAACATCAGTCAATTATTTGTAAAAAATTCATTAATGCCATAAAAACATTTTTTGAATAAAAATACTTTAAGACTTTTGCTAAATAATTTCAGATCTTTACTAACTAATAGGTCATATGCATGTATTTTTTTATATTTTTAATAGATTATTTAGTCAATCATAATACGGAAAAAAATTGATAATCATTTAAAAATGTAATATCATACGAAAAAAATATTAAATTTCACATTCAAAAATAGACAGTTTAAACAATTGACCATGTTGGCGGGCTTATGTGACGTCATGATATAACCTGATGTCAAATTGTCAATGTTCTAAATGAAGTTTATTTGTTGTTTTCTCTAAATACTGACATAATCTTACTGTGAGTCGACACAGTCGTCATGGAAACTGTTGTTGATATATACTGTGACGTCACGCTGCGTTTTGAAAATGTGTGCTCGAAGCCTATTAGCGCCGCTAGTGGGTAATAGAGAATTATTGAACTAACTTTTTATGGAAATCGCGACATGTTTCTAGGGTGATAAGTCAAAAACTTTAGTTGGCCATGATGTGTCAAAAAAAAAATGTAATAAGGAAAACTGATATTAAATTGTTTACACTGACAGCGGAACGTCAAATCAGGGCGCCAATGGTCTTTATTTTACTTAAATCGCCATCAGTGCAACAGCCCGAAACACAACAAGCATCGCTTTTTTCCTATGTTTTTTTTGTAATTAAAAAACTTTATAAAATTATAACTAGTTTCACTTTTAATAAACATTGCTCACTGACATACGGAAAATTGGAGTTCGAAGTTTCTCCTAGTGCTCACCACAAACGCTCGCATCGAAAAATTTGTAACTCCGCCTCTGAGCACATAATATAGCCCTTAGGTATTATCTGCATTTCTTTTTTATTATTTGTATTTTTTTTCAGTGATTAGATTAATAAAATAACCATTACGATATGATCAGGAACTAATATATTTCGAAATAAAAATTTAAACCAATTTGGAGTCTCATGCATATGACCTATTACGGAATAACTTGAAAAAATTTCAAAAAAATATTTCAGTTATTCGCGAAATCATAGATGTTACAGCTCTGAACACACGTCAAAATTTGGAACGCGTATACAACTTAACATGTTTGTATTTACAATGGTATAATGTACGCTAACAATGAGCACATTACGCAAAGAGGAGTTATAGGGAGAGAGCACGCTGTAACCGTAATGACGTCACACGTCTGTCACGTACACCGCTCCGAGCGCGATTCTTCGTACAGCCGCCGCCGCCGCTGCCGTTGCGGTCTGCGAAGCTCTCTGCTTATCTTGAAGCCGAACGGCAGCGGAATCGCGATGCTGCTGCGACAGCCAAGCGCGATGACGCAGCGTTGCCAACTTCTGCAGATGTTATAGATTAAGGCCGTATAATAATTAATTAATAGTCCAAACTTGAGAGATCGGGTGCAAATGAATGCAAAGTAAGTTTACCTCGATCGAAAGTATATACTTTAAATCTCACATTTACGCATTGGTGAGATTTACACGCACTGATGCGGGAAGTACGTACGTTCGGGCGGCAGTAAAAAAAAATAGTCTACCAACTGTTGTTTAGATGTCGTTTCCATAGCAACCATATGACATTTTGGCTAATAGTCGTGAACAGCTGTCATTCGTGTTTTTACGTATAACCTCAAAGCTGCTTGCTTGGAATTTATATGTGTTTTTATGTAATTAATATAAGTAATTTATTAATTAATGTATTTAATAAGCGTACTTACAACCAAGATATGAAGAAAATAGTATAATTATACACTATACAGTGGGCCGAATGTTTGATACCTTGCAGAGGCGAAGCCGAGGGAATCATGGCGCGCAGTGCAAGAATATTTGATTTAATTAAGGCGAGATCTAAATAGATAGATAGATAGATAGATAAATTTATTCTCCATAATAGCTATACAGCAGGAGTTCGTCACAAATTTCTTAATTAAAATTAATTTAAAAAAATTCTTGTACTGAATATAGACAAGCTTTAATTAAAAATGATTTAAGCTCCCTTTTAAATTTAAGAAAAGGTAAATTCTTCAGTTCTATAGGAAGGCAGTTATAGAAATTTAGGGCAGAGTATTCGGGGCTGTATAAAGACTAAGATTTGGTTTCGGAAGAATAATTGAGTTCTTATTACGCGTTTGGTAGCTATGTATTGTACTGTTAGTTGGATATTTAGTAACAAATTTCTGCAAATGACATAGAGAGTGATAAATGTAAATAGATGGAACTGTTAATACTTGATTTGCCTTAAAACAATTTTTCCAACTGTCACGAAAGCCTAGATTGAAAACAATTCTTATAGCTTTTTTCTGCATTAAAAATACTCTATGGAGATCGGATGCACTGCTACCCCAAAACATTATTCCGTATTTAACATGCTGATAGAAGTATACGTCTGATGTGTTTTATTTATTTACTTTTAATTTCATATATAAACAGAGCACTCAGATCTTTGTAATAGAACTACATGAAGAGGTTAAATTTAGACTACACTGCCGAAAACATTGTAAAATAAAAAATTCATAGAATATAAATATTTTAAACAAAGACGGCAACAGCGCAAGAACGAGCTTGACTGACAGTGACATATACGCGTTTTACATAACAGCATATCATACAGGTGTTTCAGAAAGCCACTATATAAATCAACCAGTCAATTTCTAGACACAAAAAATAACTGAAAAAAAGACGAGACGTAATTCATTTTTTTCAATATACAGTGTAAACTCTATATAGCGAAATTGAAGGAACCGGATATTTTATTGCGTTATAAAGAGTCTTTTGGCAAATAATAGCGCGGATATGCAAGCAAAAATAAATCTCCTCGTGGAACAGGCAGAAGTCGCAGATCTTTTTTATCAATATAGATAAGACAGTCGCTATGGAAGTCGGTAAGGTGAGTCGACAACAGCTGGTAATAAAAGATATACCTTTTAAAGCAGTGGAAGAATTTTGTTATCTGGGCAGTATAATTAGCAATGATGGAGGAGCAGAAATGGATATAGACAGTAGAATCAAAAAAGCATCCCAAGCGTTCGGAAGTTTAAATCGTATTTGGCATTCAAGCATGATTTTGAAAAAAAAACGAAATTACGTATTTTTAACTCAAATGTAAAATCGGTCCTTCTATAGTGATCTGAAACCTGGAAAGTGACGAAAGCCATAACAACTAAGCTGCAAATCTTCATAAACAAATGTCTCAGAGCAATCGTCAAAGTGAAATGGTACGAACACGTCTCGAACAACGAACTTTGGAAACGTGCATGTCTTGAACAAATCTGTATAACTATAAAACGTAGGAAATGGAATTGGATAGGACACACGCTACGAAAGATAGATAACGACATAGCGAAGAGAGCCTTGGATTAGAACCCACAGGGATACCGACAAGAGAAAGGCCAAAAATATCCTGGAGAAGAACTGTTCGAGAAGAAGTTATGGAACAAGGAACTACCTGGCTTCAATTCAAAAATATGGCAAAAGATATGACTAGATTCAAAATTTTCGTAGAGGCCCTATGCTCTACTTAGGAGTTATAGGAACTTATTATTATTGTAATAGTTTTCGTTAAACGGAGAATAAAAGAAAACAATATAATTTAACGAATAAGTGGTAGTTTTCCTTGTTCTTCCAAATGGAGAACAGTAGATGGACTGAATCCAAAGCGTTTAGCAACACCACTTTTGTTCAGTTCAGAGACAATAAACTTCCACTTTTGTTATCGTTTTATTACTGCGCGCGCACCGAACCTACCCACAAAGCAAGCTTGAAAAGACGTCTTATTTGAAGCGAGCTCATAACAGCAATCAAGAAAACTAGCGCTAGGAAACTAGTAGGCAAATCTAGCAAGGAATCTAGCAGCATTTCTAGCCTCGTGTGCAGCTGCATTAAAAATATAATCACGTAACGTTTTTTGAATTTTTTTTTAATTAGTTTCTATTTTTATTTTGTAAATTGCTAATAATGAACGTTTTAGTAAAAAGTTGCGATCCGAATTGAAAAAAAAACAATATCCGACTATAAAAAATTGATTTTTCCATTTAGAAAACCCTCCTCCTGCTAAGAGATGAGGAGGTGGTTATTGTGTCCAAACGATTTCCCCGTTCGAAACCGAACAAGTTTCGTTCGAACTTTTTTTTTATTCAATTATTCAACCCGTTGTTTTTTAAAGAAAAACGTCCAAAGTTTTTAGAAAAACACCCGGTATGTACACGCATAATATACGATCATGTCAAAAGTAGTATATTATGAGAAAATAAACAGGAAACCATGGATACCGACTACGTTAGGTGGTCGAAAACACTCTCGCAAATATTTCGTCATTTCCAAATTGGTTATGTATGGAGAACTAAATCCCCATTGAATAATTTTACAGACGACTGATACGAAACTTGTCGTGTTAAAGTTACTAATACGTCTATATGTCAAGAATTTTAAAAAGTGAACTTTGACCTGAATTAAGTACCATTCCATAATTTCATAATTATGATTTTTTTAAACTATTTAATACACTATTTTAAAATTTTAGCTACAGATTAGTAAAAAAAATTCCAGCCAATTGGGCGACGGGACCATTCTAACTTTAAAAATGTTGACATTTGATTATAGGTAATAAAGATAATAAAATTTCTGATATCGCGTGAGCTGACGCGGGTAATGGCTAGTATTCAATATAATATTTGCTATTCGTTGTCATATACCTACATAATATGTTCCACGTCATGTAAAAATTAACGAAAGCATGCGTAACTAGTTTATTTCTGACAGATCCATAAAACAAAAGAGCGGCTGACTTTTTTTTTCAAAATATTTCCAATACTATAAAGTTAAGAAAAAAAATTTCTTAACGAAACTTTCTTTGAAAAATAAATAGAATAATAAGCCGTTATGAAAAGTATACAATTAGTATATAAAATACACCGTTATAGCATATATCTCTTCTGCGCATGCGCCGATTTTCTCCAAAAACAATAGGGCTTTTCATATTTGCATACCAAATATCCTTCCAAAATTTGGTTTCAATCAGCACATCCGTTTGACCTGTATCGTGTTTACAGACTAACAGACGCACAGAGATTTTCCAAAAATATGTTTTTTGGATTCGAGGTACCTCAAAACAGAAAGATATTGTAAAATTATTGAAAAGTGATTTTTGACTTAAACTAGTACCATTCCCTACTTGTGGGTTGGAATGGTAATAAGTAAACAAAATTTAATTCATTTTTCGGTGATTTGACATACATATTCTTAAGAAACGTGATATTGTATTTAGTGAGACGTCTCTCATTTCATCAATATTTCAAATATTCCAGACATTAATAAATTGAGTTTTAACTCAACAAATGTGACCATTAGTTAAATAAATACAGCGATAATTAACGTTCCGTTTAATTACTCGTTAATTTAATTATCCAATTAATTGAAACACAAAGCAAATGAGAGTCTGTACAAGGAATCAATTATAAACCATCCTGATATTAAATTACTTTGTAGCGTTCACAGGATAATGTGTCGGGACCTCCATATCTTAACTAACCACACATGTATTAAATCACTGTCTGCAGACGTAGCTCACCGGCAGCCATCTCACTCTTTAACCGCATTGTATGTTCCGACTAGAACCTCGCTCAGATTGCGGACTGACTGTAATAGAAGGACCCCGTGGCAACTGCGAATGCATAGGTTAAACAACACAGGTAGGCCGGTAGGGACTTCTCCGTGGTAGTGACGTCGATTATCGTTACTTTTAAGTATACGTTACTATTCGGTACTTTGGTATTAAGTAATCATTTCAACTTCTCGTTACTTTGATTACTTAGGTTATATACTAGTGATGTCGATTATCGTTACTTTTATGTATTCGTTACTACTGTAGGTCTTGGGTATTAAGTAATCATTTCAACTACTGGTTACTTTGATTACTTAAGTTACATGCATAAAATGTAGTACGTAGTGTCTGAACCAACAAATATTATTGTGTATAAAAACGTACTGAATAAAATAAAGATTATCGACACAAGACGATTACTGACCGCGAAATATCAACATATCAACAATACAATAATACACAATTAATTTTGCTAAGGGCTATTGATATCGGCGGCATATTTATATTATACGTATCAGCTATCAGCTGCTCCTTTGTAGTGCTCCGAAATCTTAAGGTTCGCAGGAACTCAATGAATATCCTTATACTCGCATAATAAAATAATCAATAGTAATCAGTAATCAATAGTAATCAATAATTAATCAATAGTAATCAATATAATCAATAGTAATCAATAATCAATAGTAATCAATAATCAATAGTAATCAATAATCAATAGTAATCAATAATCAATAGTAATCAATAATCAATAGTAATCAATAATCAATAGTAATCATTCAAGTAAAAGTAACGATTTACTTTTCAAATCGGTAATCGTTACTTCGGGTATTCTAGAGTAACGAGTAGTTTCGTATCGTATCGTTACTTTGTCGACATCTCTACTCCGTGGCGTCACTAAAGGTCGCTGCATACGAGGCTGGTTTTGCCGCTAGATTCCTTGCTAGATTTAGCTGCTATTGGTTTCAAGTGTGCTGTGGCGCTGTGTTTCGTGTATTGAAATTGGCTTTGTAGATGGATTTCGTGCGCGCGTAGTAGTTCGAATGTTAACTAATGATAAAAGGTTCATATCTAGCGTTAACTAATGTAAAAATTAGCTCTCGCATGAGGTGAGTAACTTAGGAATCTATACTAATATATAAAGCTGAATAGTTTGTTTTGGTTGAACGCGCTAATCTCAAGAACTACTGGTTCGAATTGAAACTTTTTTTTTTGTTGGATAGCCCATTTATCGAGGCAGGCTATAGGCTATATAATATCTCGCTACGAACAACAGGAGCGGAGCATCAATGAAAATATAACTCAAAATTTGTCCGTCCGACAAAAACTTTTGAACGGTAACTCCGATCATCATGCGTACTCATGTCTCATACGTCCCCCTATTCGTTCTTTTGCACCCGGGTGAAACCGGGCGGGACCGCTAGTTATTTATAAAACAGTCTCGGACCGCAAGGAGAAGGTTTGCTTGGTCTATATAGTGAAAAGTTAAACGTTTCCTACTTCTACAAGAACCTTATAATATGTGGTCACAATCTAAGGTAATTTTCAAACCAGATTTTCTGATATTGCTTTGATTAAACTTTCTTGCTAATTACTAACATCAAAGTGTGCCCCAAAATACGGATTTTGCTAAATAGCCTTTGACCACAGCTCGGCCACATCACATATTGTTTAATGATAAAATTATCGACCAATTTTTCAGACAAATATATTAACAAAAAATACCTATATAAAATTAATACATGGAAGTTTCGGTCCGGATTTGATCTTCTTCAGAACTGATCTAAAAAATATAAGAATAATTTATAATTAGTTTCTAATTCGTATTTGAAAAAATTCGCTTCAAGTTTTTAAATTATTATCAAATATTGAAAAAAATAATAACAAAGATTTTTCTAAAGGGCCGTTCATAAGAATTATGGTGTGTTAGTGGAAGGCATCATGACGCACAGGGCAAGGATTTTACACTTTCGGCCCTTGTGGCGTAATATACTATTTCTTATTAATTAATGTACGTATAAAACATACAGCTCGAATTGTTATGTAACCTCTTTTTTAAACTAATTGAACCACAGTAGGAACCTCGTAAAATCTAATACTGAAAGCGCAGGCATTTTTGAAGGTACGTACAATATTTCATGTCTGGTTTCTGAATCACTGCTTGTATGAGATAGTCCACATACATTAAATAAATGATGAAATGAATTTCACGATAAATCATAGATATTAAATTACGGACAGCGGGAGGAATTCAGAGAAACACTCAACTAAAGTAGGTCCTGCCGCGAACTGCGCCACATAAATGCCTTTCCTTTACAATTTCGAGCATCGAGTTTTCAGGAAGGAACATTCGATTATTAGAAACAGAGAAAAATTCAGCTAGGGTTTCCATACATCCGAATTTTTACAGACACTTTATCCGAAATGTGGGCAAAATTTAACTTTCGTAAATGTTAGGAAATAATAAAATATCAATAATTTCTGTCTAAATATGTAGATAAAAGCAAAATCTATTTTTTTGCTTTTGTGAACTCGTGCTTCAACTGCAAACGAAATAAGCGTTCGCTTGGCCCAATTGAATTGAGAGAATCATAAATATTAATACGCTAAGGTTTAAGATGTTTGCCTCCCTTTTTAGAAAAAACCACACAATTTCTCCACATAAATTATATATCATTTTACAGATAATTGCTTGCTCTACTGACATCGACAACTAAAAAATTTATTATTGCTATTGTTTTTGTAAATTAATTAAATTAATTAATCTCTGAACAACGTCTGCCATCTGACGGCGTAATGTTAACACTTCGATCTGTCATCTGACCTTCATATTGTAAATACTGCATACTGCCATCTGACGGACAACGCTGAACAACGCTTTTGCTACTTGCGCCTCTATACGACAATTTTAGTAAAATATTTCTTTTACAACAAAAAGAAGAACGTTATAAGCAGTGTGCAAAATTAGAAACGAATTGAATATCTGCAATCATATTTAAAAAATAATTTTTGTAAAATGATAATTATTATACTTATTTAGTGCGAATAATTCGCACAGGTCACGCTAGTATAAAAATACTAGCGGTCCCGCTCGGTTTCACCCGGGTGCAAAACAACGAATGGGGTAGGAGGGACATGAGTACGCACGTTCATATTCGTTTACCGAGGTGAATGTTGTGTCCAAATGTCATGATGATCGGAGTTACCGTTCAAAAGTTTTTGTCGGACGGACAAATTTTTAGTTACTTTTTTCATTGATGCTCCGCTCCTATTGGTCGTAGCGTGATATTATATAGGCTATAGCCTTCCTCGATAAATAAGTAAGCGATCATAAGCTCTAGGGCAAAGTGCATCATGCTTTATATCTATAGAAAGGCCTCATATATATGAGATGGCATACGATCACGGCTATCCTCAGATGAGAATATTTTCTTGTTTCATACTTTTTCGTAGTCGGGTTTTAGTTTTTGAACTTATTTATTATTTAAATATTTTTTTGAACTTATTTTTTATTTGTTTTCAATTTGCTCCCCAATGGGATCAAAATTCAACAATAAATGTAGCCTATGTTACCCGGGCCATAATAACGAATCGATTGACACCTTATTTATCAAAATCGGATGAATAGTTTAGGTGCTACGGTGGAACATCCGTAACTAGTAACTACAAACATACATAGACTGCTAAACTCATAACCCTTCCTTTTGGCTTCGCCGCAGTCGAGTAAAGAAACGAAAAGGTCTAAAAACGAGACATCCTGATTGAATAAAAGCAGTTGGCAACCCTAATTACATCCTAAATACTTACAAAAAATTCATTTTTTTAACATTTACGAGTTATTTATTTTCTGCATGATCGCATAGGATGGTCGACCACACTCTACAAGAAGTATAAAAGAGTTGTTCCTTAAACCTTTTTATTCGAATCTTTACACCTAAACCAAAACGAGGTGAAATTTATATCAGCGGCGCCGTAGATTGCGCTGACGATCCATTACGTTTTATTGTGAACCGCAAACCTTCTATAAACCTAACAGATCCCGTTGCGGTAGCGCATTTCAAGTGCCGAGGTATGTATATTACGGATAGGAACCTTTATATTTAATTCAAACGGGGTCACTCACTACTACCGGTTTCATAAAACATAGGGGGCTTAAATCTACGCTTAGTCACTTCCTGAAGTCAAGCGGTAATACCTCAGATAAATAAATGAAAGGGATAAACCTTCACGCACATTCTTTACTGGCCGCTACCAATCACATTCAAGACAAACTCGGTGAAAACAAATCTATATCAATGTTGTCAAACTGCAATTGATCGTTGAATGATGTAATTGATAAAACATAGATTAATTATAGAAATAACACATTCAAGTCAGTTGTGGTTGATGTTTTCATTTATATAGATAATATAAAAACTGAAATGATCAGTCAGTTTGCATCCGATACCTTATTACTTTCCATTTTCTGATGAAATTAACGGGATACAAGGCTAAATATAATAGTATATTGTGCGACTAGTGAGAGAAGGAGAAGATTCCATGAGCGTGAAATTTGCCGCACGAGTTAGCGAGTGCGGTAACACGCGAGTGGAATATTCTCCTTCGATCAATGTTCGCACATAATATTTTATTCAACTAGCACGAGTAATATGTAATCGGGGCCCTGATAAAAGAGGGAAAAATAATAAATCACTTCATTGATTGACGTACCCACCGCCCTCGATGCACACAAGATGGCCCTGATTTTCGCTGAATTGCGATGCTGTTTTCATATATACAAATCGCTACCGCGTTCCTATTGGTCCAGAAACTATGCCCCGAAATTATATATTACTCAAGCGTGTTGAATAAAAACATTTTTTATTCACTAGAACTTCATTTAATGTCAACGTTTCGGCAAGAATTATTCTTCAGGACCTTAAAAATAATTATTTTTGCCGAAACGTTGACATTAAATGAGGTTATAGTGAATAAAAATTGTTTTTATATTTATTCTTGTATCCCGTTAATTTCATCATAACATAATACCAAGGTGTCTTATTTTATTTTCATTTTCTCTGAGCCGACATTTGGTAACGTTGCGATTTGTCAATTTGTATAGCAGCCAAATTATCATGGAGACTATAATACGCGCCACGGATCTAAAATTTTGTAACAGATGAACCATGGTATAGCACGCGCCACAGATCTAAAAGGTTCGGAAGTTAGTCACAAACAGCGTCGCAAAGGCACATTTTAGAGCGGTTGAGACCCCCACCACTTCCCAGCTACCTGCACGGAACGTGCGCTCATCGGTGATTGGTCGTGATCGCTCGTTGCCTTTGTCACTTGTCGCTTTCCTGCTTTAAAGTACAGTCGAGTACGCTATTGTCAAGTTGTTATTGCTCTGTTAGTTTTGTTGAGTTGCGAGTTTGTAGTTTTTCAACAGACTGTACAAGAGCAAGCCCGCATTCGCATCTAACTTCCGAGCCTTTTAGATTCGTGGCGCGTATTGTACATGAATATTATTTTCGTAAGTGACATTTTTTTTTGCAATTATGCTGTGAAATGCATGTGTTTTTTCAATTTCGAACTATTCCCGACTTTTAAGAAATTTAAAGATGGTTAAGTACCTAGTGCTATGTATGCAAGAAATCGCGAAATAATTATCCCAACGTGTCATTTCACCAGTAAGAAAACGACATTTTACCTTATGTGTAGAATTGTTTTTTACTAGATACTTTTATCAGTTCAATTTGATTAAACAAATCCAAAACGCGATTAAGATGCCTTCAGCTCCACCGTATTGCAATATTGCCTCGCGGGGCTCAACAACGACAGCTTGATCCAGCACGCTTACCATTACACCAAGCTGTCCTGCCTCCCTGGTTTCAAACATTGTAACCTAAGAAGGGAAAAACCTACATACATATAAATTTCACATCTCGAAGTTCAGTGAAGCATTCCCTTGTACAAACAAAGCCGTGAAAAAGAAAAGAAGAAAACGGAAAAACTAGTCCGCCCTTAAATTCATCAAATATCCCACAAGATGTTTTAACTATATATGTGTAGGTTACAAGTATACCACAAACACAAAGTGATTTTCGACATTTTTATACGCTTTCGTGCTGTCAAAGACTCCAGTCTACTCTAGCTATGTTTCTATAAAAAAAACTGCGCAACGCTAACATTACAACGTCTGTAATATTTTTGGACTCCTGCCCTAGCACTGGTCACCAAGTTGGGCAGGATATCCTCTATGTAAGCCAATACATTATATAAATTGTATATTTTTATTGAGGAAATAAATAAATATTATTGTTTATTTAATACTATTATTTTTATAGCGAACAAATTGTTGTCAAAATAATTACTGAGAACATAAGTACCTACATAATATTATCTATATGTTTCTTTGCAATTAACACTACACAACACCGCTGATAGAACATTCTACATTCTGCATTTATTGCGCAATTAACCTAGATATAACTATTTGTATGAGCGAAGCCAGCTCTAAAGCGCAAAGTTTTAATAAAGCACATATCTACCGTTTTAAAATTACCACTGCTTTTTACTTCAGTTGTCGGGCCGATTTTATTAAAATTTTAGCAGGACATTTTAATAATTACTAAAGGGTTAAATTTGAAAGGATTCTGAGAATTTTTTTGGTATTTTTGGACTTCTTGCGATGGTGG
The DNA here is from genome assembly GCA_963575645.1 of Xanthostigma xanthostigma. Taxonomy (NCBI): domain Eukaryota; kingdom Metazoa; phylum Arthropoda; class Insecta; order Raphidioptera; family Raphidiidae; genus Xanthostigma; species Xanthostigma xanthostigma. The sequence goes on along the minus strand of OY754466.1, from coordinate 46,337,418 downwards.
ATTCCGATATGTAGACCAAATTTCGTTTAAATCGTTCAAGTCTGTCGTGAGTTATCGTGGTCACACACACACACACATATATATCTTAGGAGGCTTTGAAATGTCGAGAAATTTTGGTCCGACCCCTAGGTCCCGCCATCCGACCGACGCCAATAGTGTAAGTGCCTTATGGCAAATACACTAATTGTTGTTTTATGTCACACGTTATCCTTTTTCAAAAAGACGGTTTGGCGGTAGATTCTTTTTTTAGGCACTTGAAGTTTCAAACGTGAGAAAAATATTGGCAGTAAAAAAAGCTTAAAGCAAAAATAATTATGCATTTCTCTGTCGTGAAATTCATATCATTAATATACAGTATGTAAACACGTAAGGTGCACATAGGGAAATTAACATTGGGAAAAAATTACTGGATCAGAGTGAGCCTTGAAATCTTGTTTTTCAATTTGACAGATAATATTCTTTTGCAAAATGAATGTGTATACTACCGAAGAAAATATTCAAATGATTACAGCATAATCGGACTTTTTTTTTATTAATGGGACATTAAATTCCCAAAAATACTTAAATGTGGTGCGAGATCAAATATCTCCGCCTATTCGTGTTGAACCTAAAGACATTGGGTCACTGATTTACCAACGCGCATACGTCATACCAGTCAGACAATTTCTGATTGAAATGTTTCCAAACAGATGGAGTTGTTTTGTTGTTTTATTTTTGTGCAAAAAAATTAAAATAATGATTTATAAGAGCTTTTTATTATTAAAAAAACCAAGTAAAATAAAAATAAATCAAAATAAAATAGAAATCCTCAAGATTACCACGACAATTCAATAGAAATAACAATTATTGCAGTCATGGCTAACTCTGATCCAAGTATTTTTTCCCAATGGTAATTTCCCTATGTGCACCTTACGTGTTTATGAGATAAGAACAGCAAAATTCCATACTATATATTTATCCCAGATTTCAAGATCATTCATAAATAAACAGAACAAAAGAAGGATTTGCACGGCCCTTACATGAATCCTTATTGCTAAGATCTAAGACTACTTAACGTCTTATTCCTTATTTAACACTGCAGTAAAAGTTCACTAAATACAGGTCGATTCCAAAGTATATGTATGCGCTATCGTGCAATAACTACCGAGATTTAGGCCCTCTGTCCACGCGGAGCAACTCAGAAGAAATAAATTGGTTTGTGACTGAAATTACTAACCGGTTACCAACTCATTAGTTGATCTTGACTGCATATTAGACTGGTCGTCAAAAAATAAATTTTTTTCGACGCCCCCTAAAAAGCTTCCTTATTGATGTAAAAAGACAAGCACAAGCTTTTTTTATTAAAAAAATACCAGGTGCGAAAAAACGATCTAAGTTCATTTTTTGGTAAAATCGTATGTTTTTCGAAATTTCTCACAACAAAGATCATTTTTTTCTGAAATACAATTTCGTGTCCGAAATAAAGTACATAGAAATTTTTGTTATTGTATGTTATCTAGTTAATAAAAATTACAGTATTTTGAAACTAAATTAATGTAAACTTATTTTTTATCAGCAGATTCATTAATCCCAAAGCTCAAGTAAATGTTGATAATAATAAATCTTTGCCATTGCAAACCATGAAAAGTAAGTTAAAGAATGATTTAGTAAGCAGAGAATTTTATAGCATTAATGAATTTTTTAATATGTAACTCTAAATTTTTTTATGGACATGCCATATACTCTTTTGTCAATGTGGTAAAATAAATATTATTATTATTATTAATCATACTTAATTATCAATAATTTATTAAATTTCGGCCACTAAATCGTGAAAATAATGTTTTCCGTGAGAAATTTCGAAAAAAATACGATTTTACAAAAAACTTAAATCGTTTTGCGGCACGGGTTATTATTTTTTTTAAAGCTTGTCCTTGCCTTCTTACATCAAAAGGAAGATTTTTAAGGGGCGTCGAAAAAAATATTTTTTAACGACGAAAACCCCACAAAAATCTCATGTCGGTCTATTGTCAAACCTCTTTTGGAGGTTATTTATTATTGCATATAAGTAACCTCCAAAAAAGGTTTGACAATAGACCGACATGACATATTTATGGGGGTGTCGTTTTCACGTCGTATTAACTTGTTGATGATCATAAACGCGGTTACGATCATTATCTGACCACCCGGATAACAGATTTTAATCACCGTCAACAATTTTTTGAATGGATCGCGGTTCAATTTTTGGCATATACCCGTGGCCATGTCTTATTACATCAATAAATTAGCACTCAAAAACTCTACAAATGGTAAAATCTTCAACCCCCCATAAAAATGTTATGAGGCATTTGCGCCAAAAATCCCTTGGTATTTTTTCATGTCCCACCAAGGTCAACAAATGTCCAAATTTTCATCCCTATCGGACGTGTCCTTTAATCGGAACTGTACTCGAATAATTAATTTGGGTAAAATAAAAAACCGTTCTTAAAACCAACTGTATTTCATTCACTATTATTATAGTTTACGCTGCAATAGCGGTCGTATTTATAAATCAACATGAGTTTGACGGTACCTCAGGGAGGTCTGTAGACCACACACAAAAGGAGAGTGTAATGATATAAAGCCGGCCGTCCACGACAAAGAAAGCTGCATTGTATCATTATAAATCATCTGCAAAATTCTTTTCTTGTATAGGTATTTTTGAAGTGAAAACTTCTTTAGCGGCGCTGTACACTTTTTTTGTAATGGGTAAAAAATGTTAAACTCGCGTCAGGAAAAGTAAGAACTGGGTGAGACTCTCTAAGTGATAGTAATTGCCAGATACTTTTTATACAACGTTAGACATCTAGCGTTGAAATATCGTACATAAAAATGCAATCTATGATTCAAATCATTTTATTTACAAGTGTTGCCAATAAATAAACAATGCTTCTAAATGCAAAAAATTAAGACGTTTTCACTTCTGCCGGCACTCCCGGAGTGCAACCCGTCTTTTTTTTAGTATATTTTCTGTGTGACCACATACACTATTGGCTTCGGCCGGATGGCGGGACCTGAGGGTCGGACCAAAATTTCTCGACGTTTCACAGCCTCCTGAACAAAATGGCATCATTTTCGGAAAAGCATATAGAGATATAAGTAACTAGAGTACGCATATTGTTTGCCATAAACGCAAGTATCCTCAGTTAAAAGAGAGAAAACCAGAAACTTGTTTACTCAAATCAGCATTGTTTTGCATCATTAGTTACCATATATAGATATAAGGAACTGTTCTCTCTCTTAATTGCAGATAAGTTCACTGCTCACTCGCGCGTTCTATTGTAATATTTCTATGATGGGAAAAAACCATATATTTAATAATTCACTATATGAATCATTTTGTATTTACTCAATGTGCAGTGAGTGAACGCAACAAAACGTATCGAAATTATATCTGCGTCTCTTTCTTCGATGTAATTCCCTGATTTCTCCGATGATAGGATTGGTTGATGTACTTGCATTCAATCTGAATAAAGTATCTCTGTTTCAGAAACTTTGTCTTTTTCTATGACGTTAACATAGGCGTACCCAGCTTTTGGCCCAGGAGGGAGCAAATTAGAAATTTCTTAAGCCGGGTCCCCCGTGCTTGTTTTGCCCTCCTGGATACGCCAGTGCTTACGGCGTAAAAAAGACATAAATATATGTTTGCACCCTAATGGTTCGATTGCGATTTTATTCCTATGCTCAGTAAATTATGAGCAGTCTATATGCTTCCATCCATCCCCCTTTTTACTGAAAATTACCCAGTAGATACTCCAGGTAAAGTCTTTACGTGCATAACCTAAATTAATAAACCATCAAAATGACAATCTATATATGTACTCTAAAAAATTGCAAATATGGTTATTTCAGGCTAAAATAATGGTCCGTTTAATTATTCTTAATCCCTTTAAATTTACATGAGTAAAATATGTATGAGCTGTTTTCAAGTTAATTAAAATTGTATCTAATTATGTAAATTAATTAGCGAGATAATTTCATTGTACGCGCTTTACGCTTATCAAATTATGAAAACTCCTCTTGTGAAAAATATGTTGTCCGGTTGAATTGTTTAAATTTAGAATTTTTTCCGCAGACTGTTTCCAATTTTTCAGTCTAAAAAACCGCGCACACTTGTCAAGCAAGGACCAGCACGACTAGCACACACAAACCTGCAAACTTAATAGAGTAAGATCCCAGAGCCGCCAGACACAACCTATTTTTAAATAAATGAAACCTTACGTTTTGAGTAGTGTTTTATGTACTTAGAACGCTTGGCGTGCCTCCATAATTGAGTCTGTGACAAATGTACAGGTACCAGGTAAGAAAGGTGAGTAAAAATAAGAGTCACTTAATTTAAATTTAAATGGCTGATATTTATATATGATTTTGTAAAATATCACTATAAATTAGTATCCTAATGCTTGATTTTTATATATGTTATTCAGACAACTTACAAAATTATATTTCAACAGCCAGACAATAATGACTAATGACCAAACATCCCCCCAGACGTAAAAAATAGTCAGCTGTTAGTATGAGCGCGAGAGCTATTTTTAACGTCTGGGGGGTGTTTGGTCATTACAATTTGTCTGGCTGTTGAAATATAATTTTGTAATAGTTGTCTGAATAACATATATAAAAATCAAGCATTGAAAAATAAATGAAGTTCATTAATTTTTCTCTGAGGTTTAAAGTGTCTGTCAGAAGTTGTGGTCAGCGGAAAGTGACTGGCGATACTGGATATACTAATTTATAGTGATATTTTACCAAACATATATAAATATCAGCCATTTAGATTTAAATTAAGTGAATCTTATTTTTACTCACCTTTCTCACCTGGTACCTGTACATTTGTCACAGACTCAATGATGGAGGTTACGCCAAGCGTTCTATAAGTACATAAAACACAACTCAAAACGTAAGATTTCATTTATTTGAAAATAGGTTTGTGTCTGGCGGTTCTGAGATCTTGGGCTATAAAGGCGGGACCCATTTTTATTCAACAATATTAATGAAAAAAATTCTTCTAAACAAAATCGTAATGACGTCGTAAAGGAGTTCTATAAGGCTTTAATGGGAAAGAAAATGCCAATTTGCACAAAGCTCTAAATGCCGAGAAATTCAGAACCATTTATTGAAGTTGGTTTAAGCAAAACATGTGACGTACTTTACCCTGCTGACGTCAAAACCATATTTTCGCGAGGATCATTAATTGAGATGTATATAGGTATTGAAAAGTACACAACAAAGAAAGTTTTAACGTACTTCTGACGTCAGTGAGTCTAAGTGACAGGCAGTAACTTTAATAAATAATTGATCTTCAGTAAGAGGTTCAATGTTTCACAGATTTTAGACTTGGTTTAAATAGGAGGTTGAGGCGTTAAACGAAGATAATGAAAAAAATCTGAAATAAAGTTTTTTTTAATAGATTTTTTTATGAAAAAATTTTCTGTAAAAAATCTAAAATCATTAAGAGATTTATAAAGTTAAAAATTAAAAAAAAACTTTTACATGTAGTCTTATGGAAAATATGTCAACCTAACATGTAAACGGTACATTTTAATTTTTTGCAAATAACCAAATAATGTCAGCAGTTCCGAAAACTAACTGGGTAAAGCATCGATGTCTTAAGAATATTTTAATATTTTTTCCAAATTAATTAGGAGACTTTTAATCAATAAAAAAAATATTAGATAAACCTTAGCACTTTTCAATTATGGACTTTTATTCTTGACATTTTTAACTGAATTTCCAACTTTTTAATGATTTAATTTTAATTTTCATTACTTCTAATTCCTTTTTTTAATTATTTACTGCAAAAAATATGTGAAATACAGATATTTACATAAATTTATTCTTCCTAACCTAACTTTGTACAAAAAATTAAAAAGTTAGTTCATTAAGTAAAATACTGAAATAATTAATTAATAATAAAAAAATGATTTAATTATGCCTTTATGACAATAATCATTTATTGGTTTCATCGACTTATAACCTTTCGTAAAAATGTATTCTGAGAAAGTTCCGATTTAGAATTCGACTTACTTTTGATTGGGACTGTAACGCATCAACCTCCTTAAAAAAACTATGCAAAATCGCAAATAAACTTCTAAAAAAAAAAACATAGGTATACGTACCGTATTCTTCGGACTGTAAAACGCATCTTTATTCTTTTTAGTATTTTAAATAGAAACATGGATCGAAGGTAACATTAAAATATTTTTTTCGTCTCTAAAATTATTTATGCTGACAATATAAATAATAAAAATTATGATCAGATACTTAGTAACATTAAAGTATTTTTTTCTAAAAATCATCTTATAAATTTGAGGTGCGTCTTATCGTCCGATGAGCTTATTGAAATTCAATGGGATCCAATTTTTTATTAGATTACAGAAACTGGGGTTTAATACACATTTTTAATAACATCATGAAACTTGGAGACCTGAACAAATAAATACCTAGTACTATAAACTATAAAGTATCTAAAAAATAGTGAAATTTCACCTCAAAAAATGTCAAAATTCACCCTAAAAAGTGTCTAAATTCATTCCAAAAAATGTCAAAATTCACCCTAAAAAGTGTCGAAATTCACTCCAAAAAATGTCAAAATTCACCCTAAAAAGTGTCTATATTCACTCCAAAAAATGTCAAAATTCACCAGAATTTTGTCAAAATTCACCCCTGATAAAGATTATCATTAAACTATGTTTTACTATACAATAAGTGATCGTTGTTAGTGAAAAAGAATTAAAAATTTACGAGGAAAAATCAATTTTTGTGGGGGCTTGACACTTGGGACCCAGGGCTTAAGCCCTATTAGTTCCTACGTAGATCCGTTCCTGATTTCAACTAACAAACAGAAAATGGCGCCACCATCTAAACAGAGAGTAATTTTAACATCTGAATCGCGTTTATTAAGTTTTTTAGATGAATTAATAAAATATAATGTCATTTAAGTAGCTACGAGACTTAGTTAAAAAAACGTAAGATCGACTGTATTAAAAAATGCATTGTGGTTTACCTTAATTAAACGCTAAAATAACCGTTATAAAAAGAATACTAAAGTGTATCAAAACTTACCAGGTTTAAAAAACTGCGAGTGATCTTATGAACTACCAGAGTCAATTGAGTTTCAAAAACAGTTCAGATTCATAAAAAAAACACATGCTTTACTAAATTTGTCGAGAAAAACACAGTAAATTAGAACAAGTTTCGTAAATAAAAACAATTTTATCAACGCGCAGAAAATTAATAAGAAAATAAAATAAATTGAAACACAAGTAAAATAAAAGGATCACTTAGCAACTTTTAAGAAATAATAAAAACAAGGAAAATAACAAGTTGTGAAAGCGCTGTCGCTAGAGAGCTTAGAAAGTTTGAAACTTGCGGAAAGCTAACAGTTGAATGTCGCAGACAAATGACAACCGTTAACACATGACGCCCGTTCAAAGCACACTGGCCGTGAATCTAGCAAGCGACGCTGCATAATATCAGAGCGTCTCTCGTAACCTACATTACATCATCGTTCATTTTGAACGAGACGCCGCTCAGTCAAATGATTCGTTCAATCCTGCAGTGTTATCTAATTACGTGTATTATAGTACGATTCAAAAATAATTCACAGTAACGTCGCTTTATTAATTTACAGTATAATATTACTAGCGGCCCGTCCCGGTTTCACCCGTGTGTCCATCCTGAAGGCCCATCTATACTAATATATAAACAGGCGCGGTCGCAGCCTGAAATTTTGGGGGGGGTCACTCACTACACTAATAAAAAAAGTCGTCTTTTTGTATTGTAGCTAAAAAATTTCTTTTATTATTTGGCAAATTTTTGAGATTTTTCAATTTGACATTAGATTTTGGGGGGGGTCATGTCCCCTGTGACCCCCCCCTTCGGACCGCGCCTGTATATAAAGCTGAAGAGTTTGTTTGTTTGGTTGAACGAGCTATTCTCAGGAACTACTGGTTTGAATTGAAAATTTTTTTTGTTGTTGGATAGCCCATTTATCGAGGAAGGCTATAGGCTATATAATATCACGCTACGACCAATAAGAGCGGAGCATCAATGAAAAATGTTGCAGAATGCATGTCAAAATTTTTCTTCATATGCTTCTATTCAGGTGAAATGCTCTAACTGAATATTGCAATATTAGCGTCGCACATTTACAAGCCCGGTTAGCTCAGTCGGTAGAGCATGCGCCTCTTAATCTCAGGGTCGTGAGTTCGAGCCCCACGTTGGACGAATGTATTTTTATTTTTTATTTTCTATATTGCTTTCTTCTGAAGCTATCATTTAAATTGATTTTAATTTTATTTACGACTAATTAAAATTAAATAAATCTAATTAATAGCTCATTTGAAAACTGTTACAACAATATAGGTACCTACCTATATAAAAATAATTTTCCTACAGTGTTTTAATGTCCCTCCCTTCCCCATTCGTTCTTTTGCACCCGGGTAAAACCGGACGGGACCGCTAGTTCTAAATAGGGTAAAAGCCGGATAGTTGCCCCACTTTTCAAAGAAGCTCTATTATTAAAAAATATGCACTTACTAAGAATAATGCAATACGTATATCAAAACATAGGTCTTTGATCATTCATAGTAGCCTATTTTTGAAAACATAATTAATATTGGTTTTGAGTAAATTCTGTTTTATTTGACCTCTCAAAAAAGGGATAGTTGCCTACTGTGGCGGATAGTAGCCTAACATTAAAAATGCTTCGAGGGATACTTGCCTCGTGCGGGGATAGAGGCCTCACTATGATTTTTTAGATAGAAACAAATTTAGGTATATCAATTTAAGTAATCAGTCTTTATTTTTTACTGAGATCCTTTATTATGTACTAAAAATACAACAAAAATAGCATCCGAAATCCGAAGTCAGTGTTTTCAACTTTCCACATCTCATGCAATGATTTTTGAATGTTGTACAAGTTTCATGCAACCACATTTGCCTCATCTCACATTGAATCCACTCTGATTTCAAATTTGTAAAATCGTAATTCTCAAAACATTCTGCGCAATAATCATCAATTGAAACTTTTTTATTCGTATTGTATATTTTTGAATTAGCGTTTTTCTTTTAATACTATCTTTTCAGTGTCTCTAATCGATTTTTCGTCCTTTTTACTTTTGATTGGTAGTCCCTTGGAGGCTTTTCCTTAAGACGTTTTTGAACTTATAACATTTTCCTAATTTTCACTGTCAGAACTCTAAATTTCTATTCTTCTCTTCCTTAAAAAAGTCAATAGGGCGACTATCCTTTGTGATACGGATACTTGCCTTTCTTATTTTCGAAATAAATAAAAACCATTCAACACTAAAACGTAATAAACAGTGTAATTTAAACTCTGATGCATGCAAAGAAACAAAAAGTTGACTGAAACCGCAATCAATAATAAAAATATTCAATAGAAATTGCTTGCCAATATAATTTCGACGCCTGTCAAAGGTTCGTCGCGGAAGATGTTTGCTCACACGGACAAAACGCATGCGTCTACTCCGATGTCTTGCATGGCACTGAGGCCTACGGGAGGGACACTTCAAAGTATAGTAAAGCGCAAACCCCATCAACATCTCTAACATAGTGTATTCAAAACCGAGGCATGTATCCCACTGAGGCAACTATCCGGCTTTTACCCTATTTGTGAAAAAAAATTTGAAATCGGACGAGTAGTGACGGAGATTACCTTCTACATCCAAACTTTACTTCTTTATATAATATCAGTATAGAAGATAAAGAAATATATCCATGTTTTATCTACACAAAATTATTTAAAACGTAACAAAAAGAAAGAAAAATACAATTCTACGTGTAATAATTGGCATTGTTACATAAGAAAAGTAATTTGACATTCAATTAGGTCAAAATAATTAAATTATTGGTTCTGATATAATTTGTTCTTAAGCCCGATAATAGTTTTTCGTACACCAGTTCGACATAAATAATGAAGAAATCCTGTGGATCTCCTAGGCTAATTCTATACACCATACTCCTTCGTTTGTGCATATCTTGTACGTGCAAGAGTGAACGCGTCTCTTGAATATACAATTATTGTGTTTTGTTAAACCTTGTAAAATTTATGAATAGTTTTTTTAATTTAGACACTAATTTATTTATCTATTTATTTATTTAAAAACAATAAACACAACGGAACAGAAAGTTCCAAACAGTGTGCTAAATAAACAAAAACAAAATAATAATCTCAGTTGAAAGACGACAATCACAGTAAATGATACATAATCTTAGTTGTCGAGCGTCTATAAATAACTAATTTTTTTATTATGTGACTTGTGATTGGTATGTGTTGAAGTGTCATTTTGAGTTTTCGACGCTAACATAAACTGTCGAGCGTGGATAATCTACAATTTCTCTCTCTTTCTCTCTCTTTTTGAGTTGGAAATAGCTGCTGTAAAGGAAGGCTAGGTAAGGAAAGCTTGCATAATCTTTTGTAGTTTTATGCAAGGTTTGTGCTGAAATAGTTAAAGCAATGGTGCGTATTTCAATCGGTGGAAAGCAACCGGATGACTCTTGGTATTTGAGTTCCTGAAGCAATTTGGAAACTTTTTTGTTCAGTACCTCATAACCCCAAAATGGAAGGAATCGAAGAAAAGGGGGGGGGGGTCAAAACGTAAAAAAAAATTGTTTAGAAACCAAATGGAAAGGCGGTAGCATTAAAGTACATGTACTCACTATTGTTTAAAAAAATTGTCATCCGAAACGTGCGGACGGTTTGCGCGAACCGATTTTTTGAAAATCGGAAAAAAAAAATTGTGTCGCAACCGGTTGCGATTTTGAGGAAAATACTTGTTTTTGTTCAGAGATGCTGTAAAATAATTGTCATCCGTTTCTGCTGGACGGATTTTGAGGAATTAAAGGTTTGAGTGGCTAAAATTCCCGATTTTTCACTAGCTTTTTTCAAACATCATAAAAAAATTGCTAAAATTGTTAAAAACGGATGACGTTTCTTATACATGTTCTCAGAGGGTCCAACTATAATATGTATCAATGTCATCCGTTTTTATAACATTTAACCCCATTTTTCAACCCCTTACTTTTGTGCGGTATTAATCAGAATATTGAGGTTAGACTCGTTTCTGATGGCATACAGATAACGTACACAACCCCTTTAGGGGTTGAAAAATGAGGTTAAATGTTATAAAAACGGATGACATTGATACATATTATAGTTGGACCCTCTGAGAACATGTATAAGAAACGTCATCCGTTTTTAACAATTTTAGCAATTTTTTTATGATGTTTGAAAAAAGCTAGTGAAAAATCGAGAATTTTAGCCACTCAAACCTTTAATTCCTCAAAATCCGTCCAGCGGAAACGGATGACAATTTTTTTACAGCATCTCTGAACAAAAACAAGTATTTTCCTCAAAATCGCAACCGGTTGCGACACAATTTTTTTTTCCGATTTTCAAAAAATCGGTTCGCGCAAACCGTCCGCACGTTTCGGATGACAATTTTTTTAAACAATAGTGAGTACATGTACTTTAATGCTACCGCCTTTCCATTTGGTTTCTAAACAATTTTTTTTACGTTTTGACCCCCCCCCCCTTTTCTCCGATTCCTTCCATTTTGGGGTTATGAGGTACTAAGCAAAAAAGTTTCCAAATTGCTTCAGGAACTCAAATACCAAGAGTCATCCGGTTGCTTTCCACCGATTGAAATACGCACCATTGCTTTAACTAAAATGTTGTTTTCGATTGTACAGAAAACATTTTATTTGACAAAGTGTTGCCCTTATTTGCCTATTTGACAAATAAGGCCAATACCAAATACGCGTTACCGTGCGCTTGTCGGTTTTTCGAGGCACATCAAAAGAGTCAAATAGGCAAATACGCAAATAAACCGTCCACACAATGGCCATATTCAGAAGCGCACGCGCCGTGAACCTGTACGGACGTGCAGTATTTTTGTGTCTGTGCTGTGAGCGAGAACTGGAACAATTACTATTGAAAATGAATTGGGACAATGAAATAGCGCAAAAATTCCTGGAATTTTGAACCTTGCGTTCTGCTGCCAAATGTTTGTATGTTTGTTATTTGACTGTAATGTGTGGATGATCGTATTTGCCTCTATTTGCATGTTTGTCTTGAACGTCATATATTTTGCCAAATACAACAAACACCCAATAGCGAACACAAATAGTCATGTGAAGTGCCACCTTTAAGGTTAAATAAAATTAGCGCGAAGAAACTTTGAAAAAGTATTGATGCAACGTGCATCATACAAAACTTAAAAAGCTGTAACAAACTGTAAGATTCGATTCATTTTGAAATTCGTGAAGCTTTTCCGTGTGTAGATATGCTTTATAATACAACTGAACAAAGGAACACTGCTTTAACGCTGCATGAAAATGCACTGCGCATGAACAGATCATTTTTCATTTGTTCAGACTTTTGAAATATTAAAACACTGACGAATTCTTAATAACGTGGAAATGGAATTTGAAAGAAATGTATACAGCAGGAAATGGTATTTTTTAATACAAATGAATTTTAAAAAAATAATTTAAAAAAAGCACGAAACAGAATAAAAGAAAATAAAACTGCTTTGTAAAATGCCATAATTTTAATTAAACCGAAATTGTAAGAAAAAGTAACGTTTTCTTTTGAGTTTTTATAAATATTTTCAGTAAAGTTATGCATCACCAACTGTTTCCAAAATTATTTTCATTAAAAAACATAGGTTTAATCTTTCAATACCTCGTATCTTCCAAAATTATTATTAAATATTTTATATTGAGACATTTTACTTCAGCGTATATTTATCTTAAGTCTATTTAATATAAAAATATTTTGTATTTTGTTTAAATTGATTTATTTCAATAAAGTAAATTTTATCTTTTGGGATATTGATCCTGTTTATTATCTTTTTGCAAGATCTTCTGTAGCTCTGGCACAAGTATCAAATAATAATCTTTGCATCTAATGGTCTTAAAAAGACTTCTTTACTTTTAAAAGAGTAAAAATATAGTGTTCAATTTATCTGCAGAAATCTGAAAACTAATAGAAATATCAGGATAAATTGTAGCCACCTGTTCTTCCGCAATCGGAATCATATTATGTACACAAATAGCCACGTATGAGTAGAAAGGTAGAATGCCAAAAACGAAACAAACCACTACCACAGAAAAGGAATACAGACGCGACACTAGCTGCCAGGAACACTCATACGGATTTTGACACAAATTATATTAGACTAGCGGCCCCGTCCGGTTTCACCCAGGTGCAAAAGAACGAATGGGGGGCATGAGTACGCGCATTCATCTTAGTTTACCGAAATGAATGTTGTGTACAAATTTCATGATGATCGGAGTTACCTTTCAAAAGTTTTTGTCAGACGGACAAATTTTGAGTTACATTTTTCATTGATGCTCCGCTCCTATTGGTTGTAGCGTGATATTATATAGCCTATAGCCTTCCTCGATAAATGGGTTATCCAACAAAAAAGAAATTTTTCAATTCGAACCACTAGTTCCTGAGATTAGCGAGTGATCGCGTACGATACGTTCGTTCGAAATGGTGAGTCTGTTATTGCAACACAGTGGATCTTTCGTCGCCATTTTAATATCGGTCGGAATGGCGCAATTCCAAGCCGTAATACGATCCTGCAATGGATTAAAGGTTTCAGATTAACAGGAAACATTAATGGATTTAAAAGATGCCATTACAGAAGAGGTGCATTTGGTTGAACGAGAGCTGTTAGCGAAAGTTATGGATAACTTTCGGCACAGACTTGAAGTGTGCATTCAAGAGAATGGCCGCCACCTGAATGATATAATTTTTCATACCTAACTACCTATATTAAATCAAATGGTAGGTATTGATCTGTCGTTTTTTAAAACAAATTATTTTTTTCATCAAAAACAACTGATTATGCATTAATTTGAAAAACATCCGTTTCCCATATGTCACCCTGTATATTAGTATAGATTTGTTAAATCAAAATTGTTTTTAAGTACATGATAGTCTGTGTTACAAAATATATTTAGATTTCAATAACTATTAACCAATCAGGAAATAATATCTTGTCACGTAGACGACATTGCCAAACGCCCACAAATAAACATGACGTCGCAGTGAGCGTTTTGTTAAGAGACAATAAACGTTTACTTTTGTTAACATTCGAACTGTCACTGCGAGCGCACAAGCTAATTTACAAAGTCAGCGTTAGCACACGCATCGTGTGAAGCGAACACATAAAAGCCACCACGAAAACCAGCACAACAGCACGCTTGAAACCTAGCAGCAAGAAGGAATCTGAAATTATGTTTCATCAACTGACGCTTCTGTGAGTATTCCTTTGTGACGATAGAAGGCGTTGGTAAAATCAATTTGTTTCTGCTCTCTTTTTTTTTTTTTGTTCAACGTGTTTACGGCTGACATAGCGCCCGTACAGCTCGTAACAAAAAAGAAGTGTTAAGGAGTTGAGTTTCCGATTTCTACCCGTTTTTTCCCGTATATGTTCGCAATCTGCTGGAGACGAGGTTTCAAATAAATTGCATCAATAAACATGACAAATTGGAATGTTTATCGTTTCTCCATTTTCGATATTTGCAGATATTGATATTAAAAGAACGTACTTTATTACGGAGATTATTGCAAAAAAATGTATCGATGTGTTATAGTTTATATGGCTTAATTTAAAAACTGAAAATATAATAAATCATTAGGGTTCCGTACCTCAAGAGGAAAAAAGGAACCCTTATGGCTTATAGCAGTGATGACGATCCTTTTTTGAGAAGTGGGTATAATTTTGTTGATTATTTTTTTTAGTGCTAGCTCGTGAGCTACTAAGTCAGTGGCGTTATTTGTAAAGGGAGAGGGGATGGTTAAATACTATTTTTTTTAGTTCGAAACTTTTTTTGGACGACCCACGACGTTTTACGACCATACTGGAATCAGCGTGTTTTTTTTTCTATAAGCATGCTGATTTCGCCAAAGTTCCGAAAGATTTCTATTTTCGTCAAAAATCGCATTTTTTTAAAGGGGTAGGTATGCCTTGAAAAAATTGCAAAAATCGAATTCTTTGATATACTTTTGGAATTGAGAATTCTTACAGAAAAAATTACGCTGATTTCAATGAGCCTAAGCAAAATTCTGTATCTCTTTTAGTTTGGAAACTACGGCCATTCGGAGGAGTTATATGATTTTCTGAAAACTATAAACGCAAATAAGTTCTAAACCAAAAGACGTTTGTTTGCGCTCATTGGATTCAGCGTGTTTTTTTCTATAAGCATGCTGATTTTGCCAAAGTTCCGAAAGATTTAAATTTTCGTCAAAAATCGCATTTTTAAAGGGGTATGCCTCGAAAAAATAGGAAAAATCGAATTCTTTAATATACTTTTGGAATTGAGAATGCTTACACTCAGTGAACCGAAAAACAATTGCAACGATATAATATAGCGACAGCATATATCCACTAGTGTAAGTCATTGGTAGCTACCTCTATTCTGTTGGTAGCCTTTTTGTGCCGGCAACTTCATCCTATGAATTTTTATGTTACAGTGTACACGCACATCGTAAAAAACGTCAAAAAAGTGCAACTTAACGAATGATTTACCCTATGTAGGGTTCATAAGTCTATTTAAAAAAAATTGGTTGTCTGTAAAGTCGGTTTACGGACGATAGTTTTACGTGATAACGTATTCCGCTCGAATATCATATTTAATAATACATTACTGCGCTCTCGCTTTCACGCACAGGGTCAGGCGGAACGTTACGGAACGTTACACTTTTTCGTGCGTGCAGCTGGTGTTTCATCAATTTATAAGCCGTTATCATGTCAAAAACTTAGTCCGCCATCTTTAAAAGTCCGCCATATTGGTTTTAGACTGACGTCACTTTATTTTTCGAGTTATTCTCAGCAAGTCCTTTCATTAACGCGAAAAGGAGTCTATGTTAGACTGTTAAAAATTTTTAATAAAGTCCCAGAAGAAATTAAGAAGCTAGATTATAAACATTTTGAAAAAAAGTTAAAAATTCACCTGATAGATAAATGTGTATACAGTATTGATGAATTTTAAATAATTTTAATTGACATAGGTATTATTGAAAATTGTTGTTAAATTATTTGTATGACACGTTTTATGCCCGATGGTTAAAATGGAATAAAAATATGTGTTATATGTTATGTTATGTTATTTATAAGACGTTATCACATCAAAAAAAAATGAGTATACCTATATTGTTTTCAGAACTGTCTTGTCTGTCTGTTCATGTTTTGTTTACAGCTCTGCATTATTAAATCGAAACCTTCTTCTGCCATAACTTAAATTTTTGGTAAGTAAAATACAAGCTGTAAATTTGTGTTTACAGTGTTATCAATTTTCCTGTTTCCTGTTAGTAAATCTATTCCGATGAACACATATAATGTTTGTCTATTCATTATTTAAGAGTAAACACACGGTGAAGCAACACACCCTAAAGCGGCCTACACACCTTGATATAAGCTGCGATGCAGGCATCGACTCTTCATGATGCAAGTATAGCAGTGTGTGATCACCGAAGCAGGTCGTTTCGACGCCAACGGTTCGACGCCAACGTTTCGACGCGTGGTCAGTTCGACGCCGTACGTTTCGACGCGGGGTCAGTTCGACGCCATACTCTTTTTTCGTGCTTTTTTTTATTTTTAGAATAACTTTGCATCATCATTCAAATAAATGCGATATGCCTGATATAATATAACATGTATTTTATATCTATACTTATATTGACGAAAATGCAACTTTTCCACCGCACATTTGGGCAGACTTTACTGCCAGTATGGACATGACAACAAATTGTTGTGAATCGTTCCACGTAAAGTTCAACGGGAAATTTTAATAGTAAAGTACAACGACAGGTTTTTCTTATCAACGAAGTAATTCCTGTTGAATTCTTTGTTATAGCTTTTTGGGTTTCACATTAACACTTATTATATATAATATCTATTATATCAGTCATATTACTTATTTATTTAAATCACGCTTCATATATATGTCACCGGGATATTGTCAAACCCGTGATATTATAATTTCACTTAGTGAAATTACAATATCACGACTCTTTTTCAATCGTGATATTGTAATTTCACTAGTGAAATTACAATATCACGGATTTGACAATATCCCGGTGACATATATAACATATAAAATATATATTATATTATATCAGGCATATCGCATTTATTTGAATGATGATGCAAAGTTATTCTAAAAATAAATAAAATACGAAAAAAAGTATGGCGTCGAACTGACCTCGCGTCGAAACGACCTCGCGTCGAACTGACCACGCGTCGAAACGTTGGCGTCGAACTGACCTGTACCGCTGAATCACGTATTTGGCATCAGTTGCGGCTTGCAGCGATGCAGAGTCTGGAATCCCATTTTGGTTGGCGAGCCACGACGTCGAGTCGGTGATGCTGATGCAAGTTTTTGCGTGTGTAGAATTGCGTCGATGCCAAGACGATATTAATTTATTTTCCCGCGCCATTTTAGAGGTTACTTTGCTGTTTGTGTGTGTAAATTCCATGATGGAAAGTGATCGTGTATTTTGGGAAGAGTTCATAAACATTTATCATCTGCATACGTGTCTTTGGAATACAAATGTACTTTTAGCTCTTCCAATAAAGCATTTGAATAACGTTTTCTTTCTATAAACCATCTTTTTGACCATTTCCTTTTTGGTTTCCTTTCTCTTTTATGGAGTTTAAAGAGTGCCCCAACTACTGCTAATAAAACTGGTGTTAGCAAAACGTACCTCATTTTATTCGTCAAGCACTAGGTACCAAGAAAATAACTTAACCTACTGTTCTTGTGTTGCATGAACATGGAGTCGATTCACACAAAAGATTTTATGTGTTTTTCGCGTACTAACATAACGTTTAAAAGCGTGGGGCACTCGATGATTTAAACAGTAAAGCGAAAATACAAAGACATTATTTGTTACTTTTCAGTGCGTTGATATAAACGTGTTTTTTAGATTTTTTTGAAACTAGTTTTTTAGAAACCCGATATAGTTTCTTTGTTATGTACAGCAGAAGAAAAGGCAAAATTTTTCATCATTGGCAACTTATCGCACGATAAACAAGAATCATTAACGAAAATGTTTCACCAAGTTTTACCTTAATAAATAATGTCTGAGAAATACACCTTCGCACGCAGGTGCAAGTTTGGTAATGCTATAACATATTGAATATTGCTCACCTGTCGCAACGATAATGGCAGCAGTAATTTAATTAAAATGTATATTTCGACGTGTAATTTGTGTACAATAAATTAACTGTAAGCTACGTTTTAATAATGAACTGGAAAAATATCAAATATAGGGGCGCTGATATCATAATTAATGTATTATCTGTGTAATAAAATACGCTTAGCAAAAAAACATATTACACAATCGTCTCATTATAGTCTCTACTAATTTTGTAAAGAATTAATTCCAGAATAAATCAATGTCTGTCAGTTGTTTTTTTATAACCTACTATTAGAAGTGACGGTTACATACAACGATCTGTCGAAAAATTTGAAAATGAAGTGAAAAGCAGCAGTTTTATAGGATGTACGTGCAAAAGTACCATACATAGTTCTTGCCTAATGGTAATACAACTTAATAAGCACTAGATATAGCTATTGTTTGTTACAATTGTTAAGGTACACACATTGAACCGACGATGGCAGTATTAGAAAAATATTATTTTCTAATATAGCGATGAGTGTTCCTTAATAATTTTAGTAAACAATAACTATATTTAGTGCTTTTAATTAAATCGTATTACCATTATTCAAGAGCCCTATATGGTATTTTTGCACGTACTACCTATAAAATAGCTGTTTTTCGTTTCATTTTCAAATTTTTCGACAGATCGTTGTATGTAAACGTCACTTCTAATAATAGCTTGTAAAAAAACATCTGACAGACATTGATTTATTATGGAATTGATATAGCGCGACCAGTTTTGTTTTACTTTAGAGCACTAGTGCGTCATGAGTCACTTTAAAATGCGAAGCAGCTATTTTATAGAGGGCAGTGCCTCTTAATTTGGTATTAGGAAATTAAAAAAAAAAAGATTCAAAATAAAAGATTCAAAATAAGAGTAAAAAATTTATTTAAAAATGAAATAACAATTTGCAATAAATAAACAATTTGCGATAAATAAATAATATAAAGATGGTGCTTAATCGTTAGTCCACAAATGGTTTTGTGCTGGTAACAATCGAACCTTTAAATACAATTTTGTAAAGTTGCGATATTAAGACCTTTGTTGGTAAATATTTTCACATTTTATTATTTGGTGTAAACATTTACTTGTATTGAACACCATATTGATAAGATAGAAAAGATGTTAAAAGTTCAAAGCAGCATCCATATTTTAACGAGAAAATGATGCAAGATTGACCTCGATCATGGTATCTCTTGAAACATTTTTTCCCGTAAGTAAAAGGTGAGGAGTTCTTTAAACATCACCGGCTTATGCAATTAATTGTTACGCTAACTTTGATCCAAATTAGAAACATTTCCTGTGTACGATGGATGGTCCAGATTCATCGTATTCCTGTTTCGAAATCCACATTTGTTGGAACGTGGACAGGCTTGCAAGAATACTTCCACCAATCCATACGGAATATTTCCGTTCTGGTGGTGCAATAATTTTGATTTTCATGGTTGAAGGAGCTAGCGATGTGATTTCTTTTTGCATCCTGTCGGCTATTCCTGGATACATCGTGGTTCCACCTGACAGGACAGTGTTGGCGTACAGATCCTTACGGATATCCACGTCACATTTCATTATTGAGTTGTAAGTGGTTTCGTGAATACCGCATGATTCCATACCCAAGAATGATGGTTGGAACATCGCTTCTGGACAACGGAATCTCTCGTTGCCAATGGTTATCACCTGAAATTTAAAACACAACCGTCAATATCTTTAGGGTTCCCGAAACGATCATTTCCAATTGTCAATGTTTAGGTGATGGGTATTTGAAGCTTCAATTGAAGGTGCCTCAATCGATTGCTAAACTGTGATGAGCAATTGCCATCAAATCATTTGCTGTCAATGCCGTAGTAATATTGACAATCGTTTCAATTACCTAAAGTAAAGGATCATTTTTCGCATCATAAGTGTCAATCACGTAAACATTGGCAATCGCAATTGACCGGCTTGAGGATTTTTTGGGGCAGTTTTTAGACGAAGCAAAACCTCTTAATCAATCTTTTATAAATGCTATAACATGAAATACAGCATTTTTAGCACCATGTTGGATCAGGTTACGTAAAATATTTTACACAAATTCAATCCAATATTTCTAAAGGTGGCACTTCACATGGCTATTTGTGTTCGCTCTTGGGTGTTTGTTGTATTTGGCAAAATATATTACGTTCTAGACAAACATGCAAATAGAGGCAAATACGACCATCCACACATGGCAGTCAAATAGCAAACACACAAACATTTGGCAGCAGAACGCAAGGTTCAAAATTCCAGGAATTTTAGCGCTATTTCATTGTCCCAATTCATTTTCAATAGTAATTGTTCCAGTTCTCGCTCACAGCACAGACACAAAAATACTGCACGTCCGTACAAGTTCACGGCGCGTGCGCTTCTAAATATAGCCATTGTGTGGACGGTTTATTTGCCTATTTGACTCCTTTGATGTGCCTCGAAAAACCGACAAGCGCACGGTAACGCGTATTTGGTATTGGCCTTATTTGTCAAATAAAGCCAACACTTTGTCAAATAGACCCTCCACGCTTGGTAATTGTTTGCCAAATATGCCAAATACACAAATACAAATAGCCATGTGAAGTGCCGGCATAACTAGAAGGTACTTGGAGTTCAACTTCACTTACCTGTCCGTCTGGTAATTCGTACGATTTTTCTAAAGAGCTGGAACTGGCAGCAGTGGCCATTTCCTGTTCGAAGTCGAGAGCCACGTAGCACAATTTCTCTTTGATGTCTCGAACGATTTCACGTTCGGCCGTCGTCGTGAAAGTGTAACCACGTTCGGTTAAGATCTTCATGAGGTAGTCGGTGAGGTCACGACCTGCCAGATCGAGACGCAGGATTGCGTGAGGCAGAGCGTAGCCCTCGTAGATCGGAACCGTATGTGACACGCCATCACCGGAATCTAATACAATTCCAGTAGTTCTTCCACTGGCGTATAAGGACAGCACGGCTTGGATTGCTACGTACATTGCCGGTGTGTTGAAGGTTTCAAACATTATCTGCAACAATAATTCGAAACTTGTATTGAATCGTCTCGGAACAGCACAGAACAATCGAAAATAAATAAAGATCCATTCAGTGCATCGGCCCTATCCTGCGCCGACCCTGCTTAATAGATCATTATCGATGGCTAACTTCAAAATTAATGAATGAAAACTGTTTCATTAATGCAAAATACTTGTTTTTTTTAAACTTAGTCAACGAATTTTAGATTCTTTAAAATGATCATCAGAATCTAAGATGAATTTTGAATTTTCGCGTTTGCATTTAAGTATCTAATATATAATTTTTTTCATCTTATTAAGGAAGGCAATACTTTTTTAATGTTGAGTAAAGACATGGCGAGAATTTTCAAACAGAAGCTATCTTCTAAATCAGAGGTGTCCAAACTTTTTTGTCTCGTAGACCACGTGCCATGTTTTTCGGTTTTTGGGTAGACCCCCTGCTTATCTGATATTGATTTTTTGCAAATTCATTAATTTCAAATGTACTTTTGACAACCGGTATAGTGCTACTCACTTTGAACGATTTAAATTTATAACGGTAGTGAAATGTAGTGTGAAATGTTTAGTTTTATACATTTATTAATTAGTTAAAGTAGTGTTGATCCAATAGAATATTGAGATGATGAAGGATGACCAGTGTTTCGCTAGTGGCCACTAGCGAAACACTGGTAAAGCTTATTTTATGATCCTCAACCAAAACCTTCCTTCATCTCTTTATTAGTTAGATTCAAATTAAAACAAACCAAATTAAAATTTAATTTCTGTTACATAAAACAACTAAGCAAAAAATAAATGCTTTTAGTGTGAGGGATGAACCTGATGCTTTAATAATAAATTTTCAACATTTGGCATCAATTTAGTTAGATTTAATCTTAAATCTCTTCGGTTAACGATGTCCAGTTTGTTTCTTTTTTTGTTAGAAGATTCACTATCGTTGACCCCCATTTTCATTTCATGAACCCCCAATTTTTTCCACTGACATGGACCCCTTGAGAGTTGTCGTCAACCCCTGGGGGTCGATATAGATCACTTTGGGAATCACTGTTCTAAATCAAAAGAGATACAGAAGTTTTCATTTCTTGATCGGAATCAGCTTGTTAAGAAATTTCGAGTTTTATAATCTACGTTCATATAGTCACGAAATCAGCGCAACACACGGCTCTATTTGGCAGTTTAATAATAGCTTTCATGTAATGTAATTTGTAATGAGATCAAACGCGATTTTTAGACTAATTAATAATTAACATACAAATTACCTGCGTCATTTTCTCTCTGTTAGCTTTAGGATTAAGCGGGGCTTCGGTGAGCAGCACAGGGTGTTCCTCTGGTGCCACTCTCAGTTCATTGTAGAAAGTATGATGCCAGATCTTCTCCATGTCGTCCCAGTTAGTCACGATGCCGTGTTCGATCGGATATTTGACTGTCAGAATACCTCGTTTGCTCTGTGCTTCGTCACCCACGTATGAATCTTTCTGACCCATGCCGACCATAATTCCCTGCATAAATCATTTCAGATGAAAAACAGACCTAACACTCGCGCAATGAAGATTACCGTTATAACAATTCTACAATACTTTGTTGTCAGTATCAACATACATGATTTTTAAAATGTAAACTTTTTTGTATTTGGCTAGAAGCTTGATTTTACAATTCCACCACAATAAGTGGTCAAAATTCACTTTTCAAAATTTTCAAATATTTTTTTTTCGTTTTGTGATCACACGAATTCAAAAAACATATTTTTGGAAAATGTCTGTGCGTCTGTTTGTGAACACGATACAGGTCAAACGGATGAGCGGATTGAAACCAAATTTTGGGAGGATGTTTGATACGCAAATATGATGATGATAATATGCTATTACGTTGTTTTTTTATATAATAATGCCATATACTTTTCATAACGGTTTATTACTATATTTATTTTAACAAGAAAGTTTTCTAAAAAAAATTGGTTGTCTGTAAAGTCGGTTTACGGACGATAGTTTTACGTGATAACGTATTCCGCTCGAATATCATATTTAATAATACATAACCTAAATTTTAGTAGCTGTCAAACTTGGGTCGATCGTGCTTCTCTATCGCTTATACTTGCACGCACAGGGTCAGGCGGAACGTTACACTTTTTCGTGCGTGCAGCTGGTGTTTCATCAATTTATAAGACGTTATCACGTCAAAAAAGTTTTTTTTTCTAAACATAGTTTAGGAAATATTTTAAAAAATCAGCTTTCTTTTGTTCTGTTGATCTGTCAGAAATAAATTAGTGGAAAATATTACGTGATAGCTTTTACAAACTTTCAGATATAATATGCTATTACCTACGTTGTTTTTTATATAATAATGGTATACTTTTCATAACGGTTTATTACTATATTTATTTTTACAAGAAAGTTTTCTAAAAAAATTATTTTTCTAAACTTTATAGTTTGAAAAAACATCCGTTCTTTTGTTCTGTAGATCTGTCAGAAATAAATTAGTAGAAAATACTACGTGATAGTTTTTACAAACTTTCAGATATGTCTGTATAATGAGGAGAGGCTAAATTAGAGGCATTAGCAATAATGTATTAATGAAGACATTGTAATTAAGCCCCTGCGTACTCACCTGATATCGGGGTCTGCCAACGATACTGGGAAACACCGCTCTGGGAGCATCGTCTCCAGCAAATCCGGCTTTGCACATCCCGGAGCCATTATCGACAACAAGAGCGGCTACATCGTCGTCACACATCTTGATGGATTTGTTGTTTGTGACTTAACTGAGACCTGGAGCACTTGGGAGCTAGAAAAAATCCAATATATTCAAATAAATTCCATTACATTTTAAATTAAATCAAACACGTTTTAAATTATTTAAACTTAAGAACGTTACAACAATTGTTTCGCACAGTACAGTGGCTTCGTCACACAAACTTTTACGTTGTAAATTGGATTGTCAATGAGTCTGGGTTTACGGTGACCTTAAAATATGTTTTATAGTTACAGAGAACTATCTAGTGGAACAATAATTATCTATAGTAATTAATATAAAAATTTATAGCGCTGTGAAATGTCCGGTACTTTCTAAATAGTTGAAAACTGTTTAAAAATGATACAAAAAAGTCACAGCACTATTATTTTTTACTAGCTGCTCCCCGCGGCTCCGCCCGTGATTGAGATGAAACGCGACAAAATATTTGTTCTGTTCGCAGAGTTTACGACAAGAATTCCCTATTTTTTTTAGCCTAATTTACTCCTTATAACATTAGCTATAGACCAATGAAAGTCCCGTCAAAATCGGTGCAGTCGTTTCGGAGATTAGCCGGAACAAACAGACAGACAGACAAAAACTTTAAAAATTATTTTTTTGTTATAATATGCATTTAGTAAAAAGCAAGTATTTTGACATCACAAACAGACACTTCAATTTTATTTATCTGTATAGATAAATATGTAGGGTGGCGCAGAGGAAACGCATGTTTTTCACCTAAGCATAACATTTTATATTTTCAAAATACTGTTGTTTTAATTACAGCTAAATGAAGTAATAACAATGCACTTTTAAATCAATTATGGAAAATAATGTCAGTCGAGTGTCGCCCTGCTTCGCGGTCGCACATCTCCATCCGCTCTTGAAAATTGTGCATCGCATTTAAAATCATTTCTTGCGATTTCTTGACGAATAGCACTTTTCAGTTCTTTTTGTGGGGTTACCTTAAGTCTAAAGTGTACGCTAACAAGCCCCGTACGTTACAGGAACTGAAAATTGCTATTCGTCAAGAAATCGCAAGAAATGATTTTAAATGCGATGCACAATTTTCAAGAGCGGATGGAGATGTGCGACCGCGAAGCAGGGCGACACTCGACTGACATTATTTTCCATAATTGATTTAAAAGTGCATTATTATTACTTCATTAAGCTGTACTTAAAACAACAGTATCTTGAAAATATAAAATGTTATGCTTAGGTGCTTATGCTGCGCCACCCTATATTTTAATCTCTTTACATCATAGCCATATTATATTGAAATCTTTGATTAACGTCTGAATAGAACTCTTCAAATAAATAAAATAGTCGACCAATTTATTTATTTGAAGAATCATATTATATTGACCCACAGGAAATAACGAAAGATTTATAAAAAAAATGAATACGGTTTTATAGTAACAGTTATTTAAAAATGCATATATAACTCAGTTTAAGTTTCGAAGGGTTACTCATTTTTCAATCAACAAATCGATTAAGATCATCCTCACAAGGATACAAGATTGTTCGGGGTCTAGTTGATGGGAAGATCCTAGTAGAACTGAGTGCAACGTATGCTCCCAAAAAAATATTTCTCAATTTTATCACGTTTTTATTAACTCGCTTTCTTGTATGTCTGTCCGGGTGGAACTTTGTAATTGATTTTAATTTAATTTATATATAGATTGGTAAACAACTTATTATCGGATTATTATTTTTTATATTTCAAATGTTGACGTTTTGCATACATTATTTATTATGGCTCAACAAATAAATTTAAATACACAAACCATTACTTGATCTTTTAATAAATTACTAATACTTAAAGATCGAAAAAACATAATTGAAGAATAATATACGAATAATAAAAATTATTTATGATGCACAAAACAATTATTGAGACGAATAATTATAAACGCACTGTAGCAGTAACAATATAGTTTCACTTCGTTAATTCCACTAATTAATAATAACACTTTAATTATAAAACACTGTACCTATATAGTAATATAATTATTTGAGGTTGTTCATACCTTAGAAGAAGCAGAATGCAAGTGACTGAGTGGTTAACCGTCAAGTGCTTTTATATGCAATGGATCTTAAACTAAATGGGGAGCTTTTCAACATCCCCACTTCGTAGACCTGTTTTGCTTTGGTTCATGTAAAACAATAAATTTAATAAGTTTATTATTTCAGACATAATTAAACACGACTGTTTACAAAAATCACGAATATTAATATTATACTTTATTGTTTTTAAACGCCAAACTACTTCGAATCCTATCAGTGACACCATTTTTACTTTTGAACGATCATAGTTAATGGCTACAAAAAAAGATTCTGAGATTTATGTGAATTTGGATATTTCATGATCCGGGGTTCCATTGAAAAAAAAAGTTCAAATAAACACTAATATTAAAATTAAACTTTATTTCTTTTACACGCCAACCTGACTCGAATCCCATCAGGGACGTTTTTTTATGGATCATAGGACTGAAAGTCTTGTATTTGCGATTTTTTTTTAATCGACGTATTTAGAATAGTTTAGTAACCTTAATAAAAAGCCTGCAAATACCAGGAAAATTCCTAAGAATTTACAATCACAGGTTTTAAGGTACCACTGAAAAAATCGAGTTCTAAATTAGGTTATGGTAGATTATAGATGTCAATAACTAATATCATCACTGTCTAAAGGCAAGATATAGATTTAAATTTTGAGTTACATTTTTCATTGATGCTCCGCTCCTAGCGTGATATTATATAGCCTATAGCCTTCCTCGATAAATGAACTATCTAACAAATTTATTTTTTTCAATTCGAACCAGTAGTTTCTGAGATTAGCGCGTTTAACCAAACAAACAAACTCTTCAGCTTTATATATTAGTATAGATAGAAGATAGGTACAACAAAATATGAACAGAAAAAAGTGATGAAAACTGAAAATTCGCTCTGGGAATCTTTAAAACTGTTCAATTACAGTCTAAGTGACGATTTTATTCATTTGAATTAATTGAGCTAACGTCTGTATAATTCATTAAAAAAACAACTCTCACAGTATGTGGATTTTGTAATCCGTTACTATATATACAGACACTGGACAACAACGACACATTATAATATGTAAAATATATTATAAACAAATTCTTCAGATTTATATATCAGTACCTATAGATAATCAAAATACAATTCACTGACTGACTCATCATAAGATGTTCAAAACTATACGTCCGATTGACTTGAAATTTGGTATAGTTACTCCTTTCTCGACGTAAACCCCCACTAAGAATGGATTTTATGCAAATCCTATCCAAAACGGATTTTTCACTTACCATTTAATATACTTACTATATGGCTGTGAGTTGTTACGTGGGTGGTTGCGTAGATGGCAAGGTCAATATAATATTTCCAGAATTTCCAGAGAAAGAGAGAGACTATGTATTAATAAATCTTACAGTTTTGCAGCCGGGTGAAACCGGGAAGAGCCGCTAGTTCATTACATAATATATACAGAAACCTGCTGGCAACGCTGGTCAACAAATCATAACCAAACTTTTAACTTAAGATTTTTGTATCAGTTTTCTGATGGATGAAAAGAGTAAACGACGATGTTATGAAAGATTTTATAGATTTTTTTAAACGGAAACTTACTTTATGGACAATATTACTTTTGAAAGTAAGCTCCTAAATTATCGATTTGCTTTAAATAACCAGATAACTCTGGAAAAAAATGTTAATACCCGAAATTTCAGGAAGTATTGTTTTTTTCCGATTTTTTTATTGACTCAAAGAGTTTCTACACTTTCGTAAAATCAGTAGCTATCCATAAAGAAAGGTTGATATGATATACCTGTTAAAAAATTAATCGTAATTAATTGGTCATAATTAGTATTATAAAGTATTTTCATTTGCATAAATTATTAAAAATTCGGCGGCACGTTATTAAAACGTCTTTGCGTTGTAAAGTTACAGTTGTTTACTTTGTAAGCACTATTTCGTGCGCATGCTCTCAGCGGACCAGAACGTTCATTGTTGGCGCAAGAGGTGACTAAACTGTTAATTAAACAGCACACTTTATTTGTTAACATTAGACTATTCATTTGCCCAATGGAAGTCAAAACATTCTGTGACAAAACTAGGGTCGCAGTGCGAAACCCTGCCGACAATATAGTAGAGCTGTAACAAACCGTATGTATTCATTAATCAGTAACGGGTACATCGTCTGACTCGAAGTAACGAATCGTTACTTTCAAATTCATTTCGTTACTCGCATCTGTCGTATCCATGTCAGTTCGACTCGTTTGATGCAGTTATACGTTATACGAACGAAGTCATATCGTATCACGTATGCGACGCGCCTCGATGCGATGGTACATGCTTGATGCTGTTAGTACACGACTGTATGTCGTATGAAAAGTAACAAGTAACGTAACGATACGAAAGTAACGGGTACTGGTTCTTTAAGTAACGAATACATACGGGTACACAATTTCTCGTTACTTTTACAGCTCTACAATATAATGCATTTGCTAATGCAGGCATGTGTGACTTTATTATATTATGTGAACTTAACTTTTTTGTTTTTGGGCAAAATAAAAAACTTAACCCCTTAATACATCCCTTAAAATAATATTTTTTTTTCTTAATGTCAATATTATTATCAATTTACCAAATTAAATTGACCATTCACTAATCGATCCGTATCTACAAACTAACGTTTTCATAAATTTTTTAAGTCCGGTCCTGCCTGGCCGATTTTAATAAAATTTTGGCAGCACATTTTTATCTTTACCAATGGGTTAAGTTTCAATTTTGAAACCATTCTTAAATTTTTTTCTATATTTTTGGGCTTAAAAATAGTTTTTAACCTCTAAAACTCACGCTTTAAAGTGGCCCATTTTAAATAAGTTTCGTGCGGCGATGGATTTCAATATGTGAACCCAAATTCGTTAAAATCAATTAACTCCTTCGAAAGTTATATATATATTAATATTATTAATATTGTTATATTTCCTTTTGATGCTTGGTCCTTACGTATGCCTCTAGCTGCAAAATCTATGAAAATCGTTCCTCTTTTTTGACTCGTGTCCAATATATGCCTCTCCTTGTGTTTATTTTCCATGCTACGAATGAAACAGGTCTATTTCCTTTACAGTGATTTTCCATAAGGGAAAAGTTAGCTCGGGAACATTATTTCAAAGTCTACTAGACAAATTACAGCACATTAGCATAGGCGAGGACATTAATCAACTTGTGTCAATCGTTTCTGAACAAATTAATCTAAAGAACCCTTTTTATACTTTGAGTACTCTATTCAGTACTAACCCTTTTCAAGTGAATAGACGAATTTCAGATGTACAAGCGTCTATTGCAGAAAGGACGTTAATCAAATATCGACTATTAACCGACAAATGTATTGTGACAAAACTGTTCTAGTCCGTGGTAGAAATTATTTATTTACAATAATAAACGTTTAACAAATACACAAACGAAAGCGTACTTCTCAAACGTAACAGTAATAATAACTTTAACAGAAACAAAATAACGACAGTTCCAAATAATAAAATAAAAGAGAATATAGAGTCACTAATCATGTACACAAAATATTTACAAAACAGGAACACACCAAAGTTTATTAGCACACTTATGTCTATTAACTATATACACACGATTATTTACAAAAAGTTATTTATGTAAAACCAAATTTATATAATTGCACTCAATGGTTTACACAGCTCATTTATCTTCTATCTTAGCAGTTACCTCGGCCTTGCAGTACCGACTGAACAATTTATATCACACAGTTGTTTGTAATCCACTGTACGTACGCGCTGCAACTAACTAGCTGACTGACTGACTTGCCAACCACTCCGCTCGCATTTTATAGCTTCGTCCCCCGCCTGGTCGAAATTTTTAGAAGCACCTAGATCCTTCCTTTACATGTATCGCCTTCTCTAGGCAACTTTATGAAGATCGGGTTTTGACAACCTGATTTCCATTGTTGTTGTTGCGAGAATATTCCACAGAAAGCATAGTCGTCACAACAAGGAGTGCGCGACAGTATAAAAAGAAAGAGGGAAAGAGTAGTTTTTAAAACATGTCCTCAAAGAATTAAATTTCAATTAAAGGTTTCGTTAGTATTTATAGCCTTCAGTGCGGAATTTTGATATTCTCAATTGTTTCAGACCTTTTAAAAATCGTTTAAAATTGGAGATAGTCATTTTCAGAATTCAAATGTCTGAAATGATTGAGAAAGTGAATTATTGGATATTAGAAAGAGTAGTAACACAACACAATTATTATTAATTAGTGCGCGACGTGTCGTCTGTATCCTATGCAGAGCTCGTTCAATGCTTGGTGGTGGCTCAAAATCAAATTGGGGTCTAAAT
The DNA here is from genome assembly GCA_963575645.1 of Xanthostigma xanthostigma. Classification (NCBI taxonomy): domain Eukaryota; kingdom Metazoa; phylum Arthropoda; class Insecta; order Raphidioptera; family Raphidiidae; genus Xanthostigma; species Xanthostigma xanthostigma. The sequence goes on along the minus strand of OY754466.1, from coordinate 46,307,076 downwards.
AACGACGTATTGTTTCGCTATTGATAGGGTTTCTTACGCTATATAGAGTGTTTCAATATATGGGCAACAATGATACCAAACAAACCTTAAAATTTCTACGTTTTAAGTTTCTCTTTAAATAGAAGTTCGCTATGTAGAGTTAACACTGTATGTTGTATATTATTACATATTGATGTACCTATGCATTCTTGTAAAACAGTCTGTATAAAATGTTTCACTTAAGATTCATAATTAGATGGATGTACTTATTCATGCTAATGCATCAATTATTTCTAATTAATTATGTTTTAACATAATATTATAGTTCAATATTGTAATCTATTCCTATTGATAGGAATCAGAGCAAATAAACATTCACATCTTACTTTTCCAATTTTACGCTATAAAAAGAAAAGTATTACAGAAGCTATTAAGCTACCGTTTTTTATAAAAAAAAAACTGCACACATTAAAAGTGACAGTATTAGATTAGATTAGAGATTAAAGATTAAATTTTAAACATTATAATTTCGTTCAAGAAGTATATCTGAAATACATTTATCAAAACAATTAAAGGATCAGAATTTTATAATTTGAAGGCCCCCATACACCTCGTTCTTTTTTGGCAGTTTTCATCGTCACAATAAAACACGTCGGTCAAAACCGAAGTGTATGGGCAAAAACTGTCGATGAAACACGGCAGTTTTTTTATCTGCCGAATCTTGATTTTAAACACGACGTGTTTGCTGGTTGTCGTTTTAAATCGTAATGTGTGGCGCTTTCCGATAAGAATCGACGTGTTTATTCAGTGGTGCGACGTACAGCAAATAAGTCATATTAATTAAATGATTGTAATTAGTTTGAGTATTGATTTATATTTTAACCGTTTTAGTACTAAGCAATTTTGACAAAAATAAATGAAAATTGCTATAAACATATTGATTAATTTAGGGGAAAAAATAATGGTGTCAAATAAAACACTCTAATTTAGACAAATATCAATCAATTTTATTAATTATTTTTGCATTATATTGTTTATTAATGTTTATTAAACATAAAATAATATCAATATTATTGTATTTTCCATCAAAGCAGATCGTATTAATGATGCCACGACTTCAGAAAAACTGAACGAAACTACGCCTCTGTGTGGATATGGCCGTTGTTCGTGTTTAAATTAACCGTACAGTTTTACCCGTGCGGTTAAAACTGCCATAAAAGAACGAGGTGTATGGGAATGGCCGTTGTTCGTGTTTAACCGTACAGTTTTACCCGGCGGTTAAAACTGCCAAAAAAGAACGAGGTGTATGGCCGTATGGGGGCCTTTATGGGTATTTTTTGTAGAGCAGTATCTTTGTGAAAAATGGTCATATCGAGATGAAAAAAAAGCATTTTGAAGCTTGAAGTTTCTAGTTTCGAGATCGTTTGGCCAAAAATTTGTATAAGCTTAGGTTATCGCGCAATCATAGGAAATAGCGTGAGGCAAAAATTTTCCAAATTTGTTATTGTTTGTCTTGGGCTCACGGCTTGGGAAATTTTTTTTTTAGCTAAACCAATGCATTGATCAGTTAGCTTGTTTATTCAGCTTTAAGTTTATTTTTACCCGCCTCGCTACGTTGATTTTTTGCTGAGATTTCCGACTTTGAATGAAAAATATTCTTTTGTTTTTGATCATTGATATCTAAGCACTCAATTACCGCACAGTAAATTGATGGGCATTTTTAAAAACTTCAATAAACGTCCTACACGACCCTTTCGTGATTTTTTGAGAAACATTTTTTTTTGGTTCTCAACATTAATTTTAAAAAAGTACAAAAAATGACTTTTTACGGTTTTTTAGTAAATCTATCACTTTTTTACAAATATTGATGAGGATCCTAATGTTTCTGCGTTTTTTGACGTGATAACGTCTTATAAATTGATGAAACACCGGCTGCATGCACGAAAAAGTGTAACGTTCCGAAAAGTGTCACGTTCCGCCTGACCCTGTGCGTGCAAGCGAGAGCGCAGTATATAAGCGATAGAGAGTCGGTAAAAATATAGTTTGACAGCTACTAAAATTTAGGTTACCTATGTATTATTAAATATGATATTCGAGCGGAATACGTTATCACGTAAAACTATCGTCCGTAAACCGACTTTACAGACAACCAATTTTTTTACAGCTTAATGTACCGTCAATAGCCCTGTAAATTTTCAAATTGATCTATCGAACCGTTTTTTCGGACCAATTGATCAAAATCCTAAAAAAACAAAGAAATAAAAATGCATTGTTCAAGATGGTTTCTACAGAAGCGTTTTGATGCCGCCATCTGTCAGTCGATAGCGAAAACTGCGTAAACACGTAACTTTCGTTTGAAAGTCGCGACTAAAGAAGTTTTACTTCAAAAATGCGACTTTCTGACGAAAGTCAAAATCTCTCAGAACTATTCCAAACTTTCCGTGCTTTTGGACACAAACAAACGTGTGTATATTCTCTGGCTTAGAAGTTGTATGCGTTTAAAATTCCCAAAAAAGTCTCAAAATGTTTTTGAATGTCTGTATCTTCTAAACTAGATGAGATACAGAAGTTTGAATGACTTCGGTAGTTCGGTAAGTTGTAGAACACGAAGGTCCTATCCTAATTCGTCAAGTAAATTTCGTAACACTCTGTATATATCACTGATATTAATATTGGATAAATAAATCGTATAACACCACTTAACAAATAAAAAACAACTTCCAAGTATTCGAGCCAAATCTTCAAAAAAACATTGTTACAAAAAAAAAGTTAAAAGTAACTGAATAAAGATAAAACAAAAAACAAGCATTATCGATAATAGAATCTAAAGTTGAAGCTATATTTTTAACGATGGTAAGTTGAAGCTATTATAGAATCGATCAATAAACTTTATATAATAATAGATAGAAAAACAATAAAAGTTTTTTGGCTCATCTCGGGTAAATTTTTGGCAATGAAATGATTATTATTATTTCTCATAATAAGTCACTTTATCTCTTATAATATGTAGTTTCAAATCGGTTCAGTGCTTCCTAAGTATACACAAATTTTCGAACAAAAATTTCAAATAGAAATTGGAAATTTTTTGCAATAAAGTAATCAATACTCCAATAAAGTCACAAACGAATAAAAAAAGCAAACACAAGTATTGGGATATGACGCCATGACATCTGGTGGCAGAAAATGAAAGTAGAGCAAAATGTAAAGCTATGAATTATGCCACGCCTTCAAATCAAATTCCAGTCACGGGCTTAAATGTTTTGATACGTCAATAAATCGTTCGATCATTTGATATTAGATGAGACAAAAATAACAACAAATGAATAAATAATTGATAAGAATTTAAACAATAATCTTCTTGCAGTAGAATAATGTTAGAAATGTAAAAAATTTGCGTATTTTCATTAGGGCTTCACACGAGAGCGAGATTTTTCTCGTCTCGTCTCGTTCTCGTCTCGGAAAAGCGAGACGAGACGAGACGATACGTTTTGGTAAATATTTTGGACGATACCGAGACCACACGAGACCACATACAGTGCAACCCGAGAGTCTCGTTTATGGTCTCGTTAAATTTTTTTTTATAAAGTTTTTATTGGAAAAATTAGAAAAGGTCGAAATAAAAAACAATATATTTTACAAAATATAAAATCTGGTAACCATCTGACATATTTTATAGTAAATTTAAAAAAAACTCAACAGAGTATGATTTTTTCACATTCTTACTTCAACTTGTTAACACTTCTTATTGTAACGTATCTTTTATCATAAATATTTATCCTTGCAAATTTCTATATAATAACGTAATAAATATAGCTTTAAAAAACTACTTATTATTATTTATTATTTAGTTTATATAATATATATTATCATTATTTAAAATTAAGCGAGACGAGACGAGACATCTGGTAACGAGACGAGACCGAGACTTGAACGAGACTGAATTTTCTAGGGATTGACGAGACCGAGACGAGATTTTTGATAGTCTCGTCTACTCTCGTCTCGTGTGAAGCCCTAATTTTCATAGTTTCATGCTTTTGATAATTAACAGTAACATTTTGTTTTTTAATTAACAAGATATTTATGTAAATAATGTTTTTTTCGCATTACTTTCCCTGCAGTGTCTTCGGATTAACTTGACGCACTTTCTTGTTTGATTATATCTGCTCAATTAGATTGTGTTCCGTTACACGCATCGGCTCTAATCGCGTTCAGAAACTCCAGTAAATACTTTTTAATAAAACTATTTATTGCGCGGGCGGAATATTCTTTGACTGAAAGTTTCGGAAGAACTGGAGAATAGCCGAAAGTGTAGCGATGCCGATGATTTCGGCTGTTGAGGGTCTAGGAATCGGTTTATACAGTGCCGGATTAATCATTACGCAGAGTAGGCAACTGCCAAGGGGCCCCGCATCGACTAAGGGCCCGTGCACGCACCAAGAAAAAAAACTTTTCATTGAACGACAATTTTATTTGAAAATTTGTATGAAATTTCTAATACAAAACAAACGTCCGCTAACGGTGCATTTATACAGCAGTATACTCGAACACTTATTAAAATACAATTATGAGAACTCTCACATACAGCACGGTACGGCCACTAAGCTACCAGATATAGTCACGATATACATCAGTACAGTTCGGGAAGTCCATCTGAACTCATTGCAATTATATACTTAGTTGGTAAATGTCTTCCAACGGTAAAGCAGGAAAAATCTTCGTGACTCGATTCCCGGCCTATTTTTTAAATTTTGTTTGCAAAGAGGAAGGATATAAGAATGAAATATTTGGTCTACAGTATTTGTTTATGTATTGTGATAGATGGAAAATAGTAACGGTGCGAATGGCGTCTGTTTTGACATAAAATCGAGAAACGGACGTACGCATTATTATTATTATTTGTTTATGTATAAGGAATAATGTGCACTGTTCAAAATAATCAAATGTTGATAGATTGGACGACCCTATTATCTACAATATCTGCCAATCAATAATTGACTATGTTGCCGCAATGTTTCCATACAAGGGTTTAATAATTTCCAATATTGCACTTGGAACAAAAGTGCATCGTTTCATTCGTTTTCAGTACATATTTGTGTTGACAGAACGTAGCCGCGTGTAAAGGAAAAAAACGATGCCCATATATGGTCAGCGACGAAGCGAATGCCTTATACTGAGATATCCGCAATATACCTACTGCATTTCTAGGTCAGACCTTTAAAAACTATCACGTGCTCTTGTCTGGTTGACTGACCGCCTGTATATTATATTAGGCTGTGCATTTTTAACGTGTACACCATTTTCTACGTAGACATCTTGTATGGACGTTTTTCGATGTCCGGGGGGTCAAAAATATTTCCTTGACGTCTTTTGGACGAACGCGACGCATGCCCGAAAAATGAACAAGATGTCGGGCGTTTGATTCTAAAGTGTCTAGACAGGAGCTGGAGACAAGAGCGTCGGCTAACCCATATATATTTAATACCCTCTATATTACTAGCAAAGATCGGGAGAAAGACTTAAACACTACGGTGCAGATATTTATACGGCTCGAGCACGTAGGTAAAAAAATAAATAAGTACATTTATATGATTCGTGCAATCAATAAAATTGTACTACCAGCTATTCTTTTAAATATTTATCATGGCTTTGTGGAGTCAAATCTCCGTTTTTGCCTAATATTTTGGAGTTCATCAACGAAGATGGTGGACTTGTTTAAAACTCAGAAGAGATGTCTCAGAGCTGTTGAAAATGTTAGTACAAGACAATCCTGCAAACCAATATTTAGGAAACATGGGCTGTTAACAATTTATAATCTGTACATACTAATGCGATGTTTTTGTTAAAACCAATAACTCGCTATTTGAACAAAACTTAAAACATGAGCATAACACGCGTGAAAAAAATTATATTCTAAACCAAACTCATGTTAACGTCAGCGTAACAAATAAAATTTTAAAAGTTTATAACAAATTACCCCCTAGACTGGAAGAGCTACCAATAAAAAAGTTCAAGCAAGAGCTCAAAATGTACCTAAAAACAAATAATTTTTATTCTATGAACGAATATATTAGTCAGCCATATTGATATTTTTTATTTTTATTGTTTTCACTTGGAAATTGTTAATGTTGACCCATTCTACACTGTACTCAGTATGATGGAATAAAGATATATTATTATTATGATTATTATTATTATTATACTCTTGAGTCTCATGTGCATGTCCGTGAATGGATGCGCGTCAGTTTGCACATGGAACTAAGCTGTGAAAGGGAGGTTCCACTTACTAATTGCCCCACTACAGACGCGACACTTGCGTACAACGGGTGAAGTAAAAAGAAAGAAATAGAAAACAGTCATTTGCTGTCTCACTTCATGGGCTACGCTTCTACTTACGACCACTAGCAATATAGAAGTTATCTATACTAATATATAAAGCTGAAGAGTTTGTTTGTTTGTTTGAACGCGCTATTCTCAGAAACTACTGCTTCAAATTTAATAAAAATTTTTTTGTTGGATAGCCCATTTACCGAGGAAGGCTATAGGCTATATAATATTACGCTACGACGATTAGGAGCGGAGCTTTAATGAAAAATGTTGCAAAAAGTATCTCAAAAATAAGCTTCTATTCATGTGAAATGCACTAACTAGATATACTCATATTAGTCATGAAAGAACACAACCTCTGGTAGATAAATCGGTAGCGCATGCGACTGTCAATATCAGGGTCGTGGATTCGAGCCCCACGTTGGGTGAATATATTTTTATTTATTTTTTATTTTTTACATTGCTTTCTTCTAAGGCTTACATTTAAATTTATTTTAATTTTATTTAATTCATTTAAAAAAATTATTCGTTAAAAAAAGTTTAAATACTGCTCTTTATCGACAAAAACTTTTGAACGGTAACTCCGATCATCATGAAATTTGGACACAACATTAATCTCGGTAAACTAAGATGAATGTGTGTACTCATGTCCCTTCCTTCCCCATTCATTCTTTTGCACCCGGGTGAAACCGGGCGGGACCGCTAGTTAAATATATTTGGGCTAACCATATATTGATTGGTGACAGAGACAAAATCATTGAACAAAGAATACAATTCATTTTTTATAATCGGATGTCAATGAATGATATCGAAAGAAATAAATTGAGAAGAGCAAACGCTGACTTATCGAGCATCTAATAAACTAGCGCTTCCCCTCCTTCATTTACTTCTTCCAATAAACTCTTCTGTGCTCCCATATTTATGTTGAATCATAGTTAAGAATACTTAATAATAATTATTAATAATAATAATAATTTATTCCACTCAAAGAAAAGAATACCTACTTCATATATAAAAGAACGATTTGGAATTTTCCAACCCTACTTGGCTATTGCCAGTGCTAGGGTTAGATTATTATGGACGTACGCAAGAGTGAATATATATTTAAAAAAATTAAAGAAAAAAAAAGAATATAATATTAATAATAATTTCAAGCAAATGATACATTTTTTTTATTTAAAAAGTTATTGGATACTCCTATATTGCTAGTGCCTAGTAGGGTCTGGAAAAGGATGACGAACCAACGGTACAGACATACATACGTCTGTCTCAGTCATTTAGAACTCAAATGCTAGGAGAATAATCAATGCACTTGTCCACTTTTCCAATGCGGTCGCGACGCTAGCGCATAACGGTTCGAATATAAATAAGTGAGATAGAAGTATGCAGTTGCTATCTCTCTTGATGGGTACAGGAACTAGCAATATAGGAGCATATGGCGTAGATATATCGAGATAGTAATGGCGTACAACATAATAAAATCGAAGTTACCAACTATGCTGGTAAAACAGTAATTGTATGTTATGCCTTGTGATCCATACATATGTATATGAATATTTTATAATGCGAAATTAAATAAATCAACAAAATTTATGTGCTCACGTACACGAATGCTTATTCTTAGTTCAAAGAGGGTTAACATATTTTAAGTCTTTCGAAATCATCAACTTTCTTGATCATTTCTGAACGCCTGTGCCATTATTTTAAAGTATTCAAGATATCTGTAGATTAGACAAATATTTGAGTCAAATTCGTAAATAAAAAGTGAAAATATTGAATGTTATTTGATCAGTTAATAAATTTTCTAATTTTAAAATTGGCAAAACTGAAAATCGCGTCAACCTCTGAAAGTAGTCAGCCGATTGCGATGAAATTTCGAAATACTACAGTCGAATTCGACCAGTAGATTTTGTAGATTATAGCCATTCATTAGCTCTGAGGTCCTATTAGATTTTACGTGATGCGTGTATTTCAAAAATGATATTAATGCATTCTGACATTAATTATCCTTCACCCTTCCAACTATCTTTAACTTTTGCAAATATTTTTACTGTGTACCTGTCTTTAGTTAAGAAGACTTTAAAATTATAAAGAATTAACGAACAGATAAATATGATCCTTGGTTGATTTTGATGTTTGGATGAAGAAATTTCTCGTAGCATAGGATCATCCGAAGATGACAAAAATAATTGTCGAAACTTCAGCATAATAAATGCAATTTCTACCATAGTATTGCTTTTTTCCTATGCTACGAAGAATTTCTTGATCCAAACATCTTTAAAATTACCGTTGATGTTTTTTTGATCCACATTGTATAAATTAGGGACGTTGGAATTTATTGCTTTAGAACTATCAGAAATGTGCACTAATTGTTCAATCCAGTGAGTTTTGATGTTTTGACGGTGGTCAGTTAGCTCTTAAAGCGCGCCAGGCATGAACCGTGAATTGAGGATCGTTAAATCGTTAATTAACAATTAACATATTTATTATAGCTCTTATAATACCTACATAAATACATTTGGATCATTTATTTCATCCGCTATAAATTCTACATCAAATACTTTTAATTTGTTGTATTGACCGCACAATCGACATTTCTATAAATAACATAATAATATATTGAAAATAATAATCTATACTAATACTAGCGGCCCTGTACGTGCTTCGCTACGTATAAAGTGAAATAATAAAACAATTTAATTGGAACATCTATCTATCTATCTATCTATTTTATTAATTGCTAGCTATTTTAAAATATACATGGGCGTATATGTGTGTATGTCGAGCACTCCGGCTGCGCCGTCGTGCTCGAAAAAAAATAGCGTAAAGTATTCGTGGATAACTGGTCTTTAAAACACTTGCTCTATTTCGAGCACTCCGGCTGCGCCGTCGTGCTCGAAAAAAAAGCATTTGTTTTAAACGATATTCAGTTTTTTTACATCCTCGATCTAGATATATGGTTGTTAAGTTCGTTGCGCCATCTATTGAATATTCACTCAATCCAGTCAACAGGTATCGCCATCTTATATGGTTGTTAAGTTCGTTGCGCCATCTATTGAATATTCACTCAATCCTGGAGCTAACAGATAATTATGACTGTCAAGGAATAGACAAATAATTTGCAATAAAATAATATTGCGACTATAAATTGAAATGTAAGCTATCCTATCTTTCAAGTTGGGTCGAATTGCACACGGTGTGCAAATCAAATTTAAAATCGGTTCAGTAGTTTAGGAGTTCATCGCGGACAAACATGTGACACGTAATTTTTATATATAAAGATATAAAGCAGAAGAGTTTGTTTGTTTGGTTGAACGCGCTAATCTCAGGAACTACTGGTTCGAATTCAAAAATATTTTTTTTGTTGGATAGCCCATTTATCGAGCAAGGCTATAATAGGCCAGTGATGTCAAACACGCGGCCCACCGCGACGTTAACAAAACATTGAGTCTAATAATATAATCATTCTAACAATCGTATTTTATTAACATTTATAAACATGCGGTCCCCAACTTACATATTATACGTGAAAAATGACCAAGTTCGATACAAAAGAACAAGTGAGTCTCCCGAAAAAAAGTAGTGAGATCTAAGGTGTCAAGTTTTTTTTATTATTATGATTCTGGGGGGTAGTTACACCCTTTAGCCCCCATATCTACGCCCTTGACTTGGCCACATTTATATTTTTGATGGGATCTATTTAAGACGAACAAACCTTTTAAAAATCCTGACAACCAGTGCCGGATTAATCATTAGGCAGAGTAGGCAACTGCCTAGGGGCCCCGCATCGACTTGGGGCCCGTGCACGCACCAAGAAAAAAAAACCCTTTGCACTCCGGGAGTGCCGGCGGAAGTGAAAACTTGAATATTAACGTCTTACGAATTTTCAATCAAAATGGTTTGTATCATAGATTGCATTTTTATGTACGATATTTCAACGCTAGATGTCTAACGTTGTATAAATAAAAGTTTTCGTCTTACGAATTTTCGATCAGGACACGTGACCGATCAGGACACGTGACCTGACGCGAGTTTAACATTTTTTACCCATTACAAAAAAAGTGTACAACGCCGCTAAAGAAGTTTTCACTTCAAAAACTTTTCATTCAACGAATATTTTATTTGAAATTTCCCAACAACAACATTATTTTCTTTCATTGTTTATTGTAATTTATTGCATTTAACAAGATAAAATTTAAAATAACTACGTCACGTCTCATTTCTCTTTCTTGAGCCATCAAAAAACCTGGATCATCAATTATCTATAACCTATTCATTAAGACCATTTCAATAAAGCTAACGAGTCAGCCTAGTCAGGTAAGGCGATGCTGCAGCATCTAGTCAAAGTAATCATGTTGTTACAATATCACATAAGACATTGAAGTAACAGGATGCCTGGAGTCGATCATCTGGAAGTTACTCACATCCCTTCATCAACTTGAAAAGACCTGATTGCATTGCCTAGGGGCCCGGACAGGGTTAATTCGGCCCTGCTGACAACACAAATCCTATAACCTCTTCGACGCGAATAAAGCTGTGGATGTATTACACAAATAAACACATAAAATTGAAATTTATTTATTTATATCTTGGTAAATAATACACCAATAAAAAAATACACACTATGAGACAATATATCATCACTTTGGTAAGCTGAAGGAGTTCTGACCTGCACTTCCATATTTAATTCAGTCACCTTATTGTCGCTTATCATCCGTTATCAATCATAACATTCAATTATTACATTATATTTACACATTGACACAAATCGCGTGTCCACACAAAAATGAATCATGAACAGAAATGACCAATTAAAAACTGTTCCCACTCTTCAATTTCTCAACAATTTTAGCTAACGCTTGCTTATCACCGATCTATAGATGATAGACGCTCGACAGCTGAGGTCATTTACGTAGGCTCGCCTTTTAAAGTAAGTATTTTTTAAATGAATGCTCAACTAGTGCCTCAGAGTTACTTAAGGTTTGTTCCAACAGTAGAGAACGGTAACAAAACCGTCACAGTCTTGTTACTGCGCAAGACTGTCTTGCGCACTAGCTCAAAAATCGATATAAACAGTTTCGTTTTAGCTACTGAGCAAGACGATGTCGGTTCTGTTACCGTTCTCTGACCGCTTGGAACATACCTTAAATATGACGTTAATGAACTTACGCTGCCATGATGGTTAGAGGTGGCAAAAGCATATTAGCATAGTATTTACTACCTTCTATTCATCATTTCAAGCTTTTAATTCACCACAATGACAAAAGTATCGCCAACCCAGTTAGTGGAACAGAGGTTAAGTCCGCTGCACACGAGGCTGGATTTGCCGCTAGGTTCCTAGCTAGATTTTACTACTAGTTTTCTAGCGTTGGTTTTCTTAATTTCTATTATGTGCTCGCTTCACACGAGACGTCTTTACAAGCTTGCTCTGCATGTAGATTCGGTGCGCGCGCAGTGATAGAACGGTAACAAAAGGGCATGTTTATTGTCTCTGAACAGAACACACACTATGGCATAGGGTTTGTTTGTGGGCGTTTATTCAAGTCGCCCTCGTGTCAAGATACTGCTTCCTGATTGGTTCTGGCTCATACCTAGCAAGAAAAATAGCCCCTGTTCTAATTTTAAAACCTATTTTGTGAGCTAACAGACGAGCCCGCAGTGACGTCATTTCCAGCTTCGTATACCCCGCAGAAGTCCAAGTAGTGTTTCTAGCCTCGTGTGTAGCGGCCTTTATTCTTGTCTTTTGCTGTTTCACAAAAATTGCTTTCGAAAACGATACAATTAAATCTTAACTAGTGATGTGCCAGATATCCGTATCCGTATCCGCGGATATCCGAGGGAGAAGAAAGATCCGTATCCGTTAGTTATTGGCGGATCTTTTACGGATCTTTTACCTTATTAATTTTCAATTCATAGATGAAATTTTATATATATAGGTGATTATGTAATAATGAAAAACTGTTAAATTCCATTCAGATTATTTTTTATTTTTTAAAATCGTATTTGGCACCTTTATATTGCAAACATTTATCGTAGTGAGTACCATACCAATAGTACATAACTCAAAGGTACTAAAAAACTATCTTTTTAATGAGATATTGCACATCGATCTTTGGAAAGAGACAATCTGTTATGAGAGTTAACTCTTAAAGAGGTCAATAACTTTTTCCCATAACAGATAGTCTCTTTCCAAAGGTCGATGTGCAATATTTACCGCCGCGTACTCTCAGAAAGTTAAGATCCGTATCCGTATCCGCGGATCTTGAAACCAAACATCCGTATTCAGATCCATATCCGCGGATATACATTTTTAACGATCCGGCACATCACTAATCTTAACAGTCAACTGTTTTATGGTACCTAGTTTGATTCTGATTTGTTTTTACAATGGCATCAAGATTCTACTATGGATCATATTTATTCAAAATTGATGCGCCTAAAAATCAAACTACTAGAAAATGTGTTATTTTTTTTAGATTGTGCTGTCAGCAATCCATCAACTTTACAATATCGATCACCTTGTTTTCTTTTTACAAAATTTAGATTTAATTATCTAAATAATTACACTTTGCGTCATTCTCTTTGATCATTCATCGTAAGCAACCCAACTTACAAGTTTCATATTTCCATTTTTAATACTTAAAAGCAAAAGGGCAGGAGGGAACTTGCCGAATCTTTATGTTCATAATTATGACAAAGTCGTAGGGAAGCTTGGAAAAAAAATCAAATTAAAAAAACGCTTTCTAAGTGCACATTCAAAATGTATTCCTAATTATTATTTCTGGTTAGCGGAAAAGTAATGGGATAGCTGGACTCACGTTTCTTTAATTTAATCTTTTATCGTTTTGAGATAATATTTAAGTTGTTTTCAAACGTTTTGACGTACCTAGGTAATTAATTTTGAGATAAAAAGGAGTTAATGCTTTAAGAACAGTCGAAAAATATTCAGTCAACGCAGAAATTATTTCTGAAGTTCGAAAATTTGATCAAAAATGAAACGGACTGCGTATCTTGGAAAAATAAATCGTAAGACAATTAATATTGTTTTTAATTATGCTACTTTTCCCACAAGCTAGCGAGAAATATAAGAAAAAATATAATTATCATCATGGTATAAAAAATAATATAGCTTAACTTACCAGTATTTTAATTAAAAAAATGCATTATATATTTGTTTTCAAAATAATAATCTTCAAATTTTTTCCATAAATGTATTAACCATAGATATATATATTAATAGATAGCGGATGCCTATCCTTAAGCATTGTGCGGAATGGTTCCAATGAGACGCCATATGGAAGCCATTTTGTACGTGGAAAACGCCGTAAAAAGCGCGCGGGATTCAAAAAGATTAAATATTCTATAATATGATGTTAATGGAAAAACAATAAAACTCGCAGTAAACAGTGATATTTCGCTCCAAAACCTATTTTTATATTGAAACGTTTCAAAAATTACAAAACAGCGTAAATATAATATAAAAGCTTAGAACATTTTACATTGTCAGATTGGCATCAATGCTTGTCAACCTTGATGCCAAATTGACAATGTAAAATGTTCTAAGCTTTTACATTATATTTATGCTCAATTTTGTAATTTTTGAAACGTTTCAGTATAAAAATAGGTTTTGGAGCGAAATATCACTGTTTACTGTGAGTTTTGTCGTTTTTCTCAATAAAATCATATTATAAAATAATTAATATTTTTGAATCTCGCGCGCTTTTTACGGCGTTTTCTACGTACAAAATGGCTTCTAAAAGGTACAGGAGGCGCTAGTGTATCCGCAATCTATTAAATATATATATCTATGGTATTAACCGTTAAAAAGTAACAGTTAGGAAGCCATTTTAATACGTTATTATTCCAAGATGGCGATTCATCTTTACATAACTTGGGATAGGTACGGCTATCAAATTGCAGGGAGTTATTTCCATTAATTTTACCTGACGACAGAAAATAAACAGACTAACGCTTTTTCTTTATTTTGCGCGTTTAAAGCTGATATTCCAGAATGATGTAACTGACCTTGGCATGGCTATATCAAGGTCAATATGTACGAAAATTTTAAAATTAAGATTTGGTCTTTAAAAATCAATTTTAATGTCACAGTACGCTCTCAAAGTTGCAGATTTTGTCTTAGGTTAGAATTTCTTCAGGATGCTGTATTTTACTAAATAGGATTATATTAAAATTAATACACCAAATGTATAAACAATAAATTATTAAAATTTGAGTATTTGGTTTCTTTTTCGTATCAGCGCGTATGGTGTGCTTTCACTGAGTTAATTTAACTAAGTTAATACAAACTTCTTCATCCATCTTTGTCATTTTGTATTGAAGCTAAAGTATGAAGAGTCGGCGCTTGGCGGCTATTTCTAATGTGTTTCCTCAAATAATGAAAATAACTCGCGTCTACCATTAAATTTATAAAACGCGCAAAAACACACTAGTTACAAGGTTTAAAAATCTATTACAGCTCATATTCCAACAATATTGTCGGCCATTTTATTATGAAATGAATATTATAAAAATAGTTCTAATTTGACAGTTATTTTATTACAAAAGATTTGAAGTATTACAACGATAATCGAACAACATACTTAATTTTTGCATGAATTAAGAACGATGACTGTGAAATTAATTTAGCAGCATATCAGCACGGTAACATTTCTAATTAACTGATTTGATGCGCATTTGTTATAAAACAAATGAATATCTTTTACAAAACAAAAAGGTTATCTGTATTACAAAAGCTGCAACAAATATCTAGAAAACGTAAGCAGAATAAAAAAAAATAATCACACGTTTTCAAACGCGATCGTTTCATCCTAAAAAGCGGAACTGTATCAACTTGACACAATATAGAAAATAAAAAGTTCTACAACTTAAATAACTAAGTATGGATCATTAAATTATCTTCGATTTTTACACAAATCACAACCTTTTTAAATCATAAATTTCTCAAACAATTGATTGTTGAAAAATATATATTTTTTTATAAATAAAATTATAATTAAAAACTACATTAAAACATGTAGAAATATTTTTATTAAAATAACAAAAATAAACGTATTTCAAGTACCTAAGTTCAGTAAAGATTTTCTTTTAATCATAAGCATTGGTTTGGAAAATATACTTTTTGATAGAAATGCGCTGTGATGCAGTTATTAAAAACAAGTACACTACTGTTAAAATAAAAGCAAAATTTCTAATTGTGAAAAAATACAAATATGCATTAACATTTCGAAAACAATACCAATTAGCGTTGTTATCTGTCTCCGATATTCGCGAATACAAATGCGAATATTCAGTCGCTCTAAAATTAAAATTTGACAGTTGGTTGGCCGAGCAAGTCGCATGCACACATTTGTAGTGGTTCTGAGTACTAGGTTGATTATTGATACAAAGTCTAAAGCTTTATTACCTATTGTTAAAGTAAAGGTTGATTAAAGATACAATTGCAATTTAAGTTGCTTTTTAAAAAAGGAGTAAGAAAAATCTTTTCTAACAAAAATGCTAAGAAATTGGTATTTTGTTGTGTTATTTAATACTATTTTCATGTTTTGAACAACCAAAAAGTGCAGCACATTTGAAAACTGGAACTCACATCCGTAATAAAAATACTAAAAATTGGCTACGATTAAATATTGAAAAATAAGAAACCAATCTTATGATTAACAGAAATGGCAAAACTAATATAAATTCACGACAGTGCAACAAAAATGGTATTTTCGAAAAAAAAAAACTTGACCTTAACTACACCTGATAAAATGTCTTCTGCTTTCTGTTACAGACACTAATATTTAATTTGAAAATGTAAAATATAGCACTGATAAGAGTGTGAGGAAATATCTGTGGGTTTGTGAAGGTACTAAATAATGGTACAAGTATTTAATTATCACTAAAAGTATACACAAAACTTATCTTTTGGTTAATTTTCGTCGCGCGGGTGTTTTCTTGGTAGGTGATTTCTTCACAGGGACCGCTGTACCACAATTGAACCAAGGTAAACTAAACTCTCTGTAATATAAAAATTGTCATCAATATTTTATATCTAATATTTGAAATGCTAAACATAGTAGAAGAGCCGAACCTAAATCGACCTTCATCGAGCTGATAATAGAATGAAACATATTTTATCATGAATTTAGTATTATAGTGATGGCACCCTGAATATTAGAAAGTGCTCGGTATGTAAACTTTCTAATATTCATGGTGCCATCACAAGGGACTGCGATGTTGGGTCCTTTATTATTACACAGTTACTTACCTCGGATCTCTCTGTCACACACTTCCACGCGCGTCAAAATTGAAATCTTTAAAATTCGCAAACCCCTAATAGGACCGAATTTTTCGCAGACAACCCTATATCAACGTGTTCGCAATAAAACAGCGCTTATGATGATATAAAATTTTTTCTATTATCCAATCAAGTGAAAGTAACTTGCATCGACATACCTGTTTATACTTGACAACCCAGTAGTTCGCCCAGGTAAATAATAGACAACGGCTGCACATTCTATACGTTTTATACTTCAAGTCAGGACAAAATTTTCTTATTATCTTGATGTTGCAACATTTAATAAAAAATCATTTTTTTAAAAATAATTAAAAATAGTCTGTCCAGGACTTTTTTAGCAAACCCATTTTTAATATATTTTCTAATATACTAAATTCATGATAAAATATGTTTCATTCTATAATCAGCTCGGTGAAGGTCGATTTAGGTTCGGCTCTTAGACTAATAGTTTTCAACAATTTTTAAGACCTATCTCAACCACGAAGTCTGTAACCAAGAGACCCATATCTGTGACATGAACCAATATGGCGTCAGCTACTGGGTAACGCACACACGCTCATGGCTTACATGTGTGTAGTGTCTGTGAAGTTAAACAACTTTGGTAACTGTGGTGAAAACCGGTGGAAAGAACCAAAGTTTTCCGAGGTAGTGATAACAGCGCCATCTTGCGTGCGCCAGAAAACGGACCGTCTCGAAACACAGCAAGCATAGGAAGCCAGGTCTCCTGCTTACAAACTTCGTGATCTCAACTAATTTTAATTTTTTGTCGTTTCGAAAAAAAAAATTATGGGAAGAACAATATTGCGTAGTGCCACTGTAATTCTGCATAACCACTTTAAATGACAAAATTGAAATTTCAAACAAGCGTGATTTATGATTTTCGCAAAATGAATCGATGTTCATTTTAATTATGGAATCAAAGAGGTTTTAATATCATACAATAAAAAATCGCAGATTTATTTTAATTCGATATTTGATTACACGATTCCAAAACTCACGCGGGTTTGCAAACGTTACGAGGTATTGCCAAATAAAATGCAGCAGTTTTGACGATACATAAATGTAATAGTTTTCTAAAAGATTAAAATATAATTTTTACTAACCTAGGAAGAAACTGAGCTATTGGAAAACCAAATGCAGAAACCGGAATTTCTTCTGTAACTTCTATGTATTTAATATCATCAAGTGCTGGCCACAAAGAATTTGGGCCATCAGTCTGTTCGTCTGGACGAGTACCTAAACTGCTCCGTTCTTGACGTTGCTTCAATTTTTCGATATGCCTCTGTTCTCGAATTCTTTGTACATCCCATCTGCAATGAAACAGTAATGAAAAACAAATTGCACGATACACATTTACAAAAAAAAAAAATAGCTGTATTTCTTACCTTTTTCTTCTCCGTTCATCGTTTTCTAACCTTAAATGTCGTTTATTAAATACATCGTCGTCCAAATTTTCAGTACCTTCCATCGTATAGCAGCTAGTGAAAATTTTTTCTCGCCATCTTGGAACCTTAAAAAATATATTTGCTTATTATTGCTGGACTAACAAATTTTCTAAAGCAATTGACAGAGTTACGGACAAACTAAATTACCTCCAATGTACCTGCGCCGACTGATTCAGTTGAGTCATCTGTCGGTTCTTCGGGCCCGAACGTCGACTTTTGTTCTCCTTGTTGAGTAAAATATAACACATTGGTTACCATAACAGATTCGCGCTTAATTTGAGCTAAAATAAAAATTTTAAGAATATTTAACTAGAAATTCAAAACTTTGATTAACGTCTGAATAGAACTCTTCAAATAAATAAAATTGTCGACCAATTTTTTCTCAGACCATATATTGACAAAAATTAATAAAAATACAAATCAATATAACACAGGATCCAAATCCGGATCGAAACGTCATCTTGTGTTATATTGATTTGTATTTTCATTAATTTTTGTCAATATATGGTCTGAGAAAAAAGTGGTCGACAATTTTATTTTTTTGAAGAATTTAACTAGTTTAATAACTTTGATAAAGTGTACAGTTTTTTTTTTTTTAATTTTCAATTTCCCAAAGTAAGCAAAGTTTAGACGCCGTAGAAAATTAAAGCGCCTAAAATTTATCGTTGATCGACATATTCTAGAAAATACGTCAAACAATGATACTATTTTATTCTTAATTATTAATTAAAAAAAAAGAATAGGGTTCCTCATTTGAAAGAAATATATATTTCCCCAACAAAATTTTAAACTTTTAATTTTTTGGTGCCCAGTACCGTCTCCGAAGATAAAAATAAAAAGCAAATTTTTGTTAAGCAAGCATTTAACATATACAATCTTATGCAAAACGAATCAAATGAAAACATTGATTCTATCGAAACTCACTCAATACCCGTAGTTTTTCTTCAGACGCGAAAAATTGAGGTTATGATATTATTTCATAATAAATTTTTGTTAGTTTTTTTTTAATTAATTAAAACATTTATTTTTTGCGATAAAAAGAATCGCAATGTTATTTTTGAACATTTATATTTATAACTTCAGTTAAAATTAAATACCTTTCCGTTTTTTGAGATCCGATCCTGAAGCGATTGAATTATTCGATAATATAGAAGATTCACTGTATAATCTTTTCCTAGAGTTATTTTGTAATCTACTATTATTAAGAATCTGTTTATCTTGCGTTTTCTTATTTAAACCTAGAGATCCTTGAGTATTATTATTAACCATCATATCTGATTCCCCTGAATGTTTGCTATTTACGCATGTAGATGTGGTTGTACTTGAGTTTTCAGAATTCCTTTTTGTACTTTTTGGTAGAATGGGCTTTGTTAGTTCCTCTCTTAATTTCGAATGTGCTAAAAAAAACACGCAAAATTAACAAAAAAAAAGTAAACAATACTTCGTTAAAAACAAAAAAAAAGCTGAAACATACTTAAGGGACTTCTGCTTCTATGTAGCCTATTTCTTCTGTTTATGTTTTTCTCTACCGATAATTTATTCGTTACTTGATCGACACAGCTACTATGTATATCGGTTTGATTCTGTTCTGAATTATATATTTCTAAACTGCTTTCGGGTAACTGAGTATCGGGGAAGTCGAATAATTGAATATCACTTTTTGAATCCGAGTACAAATTGTTAAACGCAGTTTCTTGATTAATATTATGTTTTATATTCTCGTTATCGATATTATTGGAATGCGGACTATTGTGAATGTGATTTTTTCTACTTGCCATACGTCTCTCCATTCGTTCAATACGCTGTCTCAGCTAAAATGAAATAAAATTTAGTTATTTTAAATACTGAAATCAACAAACTGACATTACTATTTTGACAGATGTTATTTTGATATGTAAATTAACATGACATCATTTTCATTTACCATTTCGTTATCCTTCTTCAGCGTTACTATTTGTTTATCCTTGCTAACGATCTGTTCGCTTTGCTCTTGAATTAAATCTAAATGAAGCAACAACAAATCCTTTACCTCCCTAACCTCACTTTTGCCGGTAGTGTTGTCACTATTCAAATTGCTATTGTCACTACTACACGCATACATATGATCAAATGGAAATGTTAATAAGCCCTCTTTTTCATCAATATTGTTAATATCAGTTGTAATACTTAAACTTTCAGAGGAAAATGTCAATTTTCCAGAACCTTGCGTCAAATCAGGACAATTTTCGGTCATCTTCGTATTTTTCCGTAGGGAAGCGTTTTGAAAATCGTTCGATTGGATTTACAATTTTGACAGATTTTACATTTTGACATAAAACCATTTATAACACTTTTTTATCCTAAATACATTTCTAATTCACAGTCGAAGACTATTTTCTCAATGAAAATATCACATTACAGTCGTATTTTATTCTTATTTTCACAGGAATTTCAAACAATGATGTTTAAGGGTTGTTTTAGTATTATAGGCCATTATCAGCTTGTACAAATAAACAATTTAAATAAACGTAATGTAAATTTATTCACCAAATATTATTTAATAATCAGTAAGAAATTTTTAATCGTTCAGTCAGTTACTGTTATAGTAGTTAAGATGCATTTTATTTATACCATTAATACATATTTAATTTAATGTTCTTTTAGGCAAATGGTTCAATTCACATAGTTTTGTCTTTATTTACAGATAACAGTCACCGTATTACTTATTCACAGCTCACAGTAAATTATTTTACATATTCTTTGTTATAAATGAGACGCAAAACAATAGTCTTTAAAATTCTTTCAAAGCTAAAATAATTGGAGGTTAGAAATTGGCGTCCTATTTTATTAATAGTAGATGGAGCTAGTTTCGTAAACCTTGTAGTTAAGAAAGGACCCACGTCCATATAATTATTTCTGTTCAATAAACACTTTTTGACTTCATAAACAAATATTTTTCATTCTGATGTTAGAAATTTTACAATTTGATGAAATTTTTCTTCTCTCTTTCTTTGTTTGACATATTATGACGACGTTATATAATGTCAATGATGGTTATTTAAATATCATCAAAATAAAGTAGAGTCCACACGATTTCAGAAGTCATACTGTAACTGATTAATTATTGTCATATTCTAAATTTTAATTAGGTACTATTTTTTTTTATATTAATACTGATTCAAGAAAAAAAATACATTAAACAATGTTTTCTACGACAAATTGAAATAAGTATATTAGGTAATTTAAAATAAAATGTCATCATCTTTTTTCAAAGCATCTAAAGTAGGCTCTTCGTCTTCTTCATCTTCCTCGTCTGCTTTTTTTCCTTTATCTACTGTCGACGAAACCGATCCCTTATATTCCAATCTGCAATGCAGGCAATCTACATGTTCTTTTCTATCATTTTCTTTGCCATCATTCCCTTTTATATCATATTTTCGACTTGCACAGTCTTGTCTGTCATCTTTTATTTCATATTTTCGACTTACACAGTCTTTTCTGTCATCTTCTTCCATTTCGTATATTCTACTTGCACAGTCTTTTCTGTCATCTTGTTTTGTATCATATTTGCGACTTGCACAGTCTTTTCTGTCATCTTCCATTTCGTATATTCTACTTGCACAGTCTTTTCTGTCGTCTTCTTTTATATCATATTTTCGACTTGCACAGTCTTTTCTGTCTTCTTCTTTTATATCATATTTTCGACTTGCACAGTCTTGTCTCTCATCTTTTATTTCATATGTTCGACTTACACAGTCTTTTCTGTCATCTTCCATTTCGTATATTCTACTTGCACATTCTTTTCTGTCATCTTGTTTTGTATCATATTTGCGACTTGCACAGTCTTTTCTGTCGTCTTCTTTTATATCATATTTTCGACTTGCACAGTCTTTTCTGTCATCTTCTTTTATATCAATTTTTCGACTTGCACGGTCTTTTCTGTCATCTTCTTTTATATCAAATTTTCGACTTGCACGGTCTTTTCCGTCATCTTGTTCCATTCCGTATATTCTACTTTCACGTTCTTTTCGATCGGTTTCTTCTCGGTCATGTTCTGATCTGTCGTATTCATCTCTGTCATCTTGTTTTCTTTCACGTTTTTCTCTTTCATCATCATCAGAATGCTCTTTTGCATGATACGAGCGACTCATAAATGTTGTAGATGACGATACTGAAATTTTGTCTTCTAATTCGTGTGCATGTTCTCTGTCACGCCTTTCTCCATCACGGTCTGCTTCGGAATTGTTTTCCCTGTCATATTCTTTTCTTCCACGTTCATTTGTTTCATATTCATTTCTTTCGCGTTCATTTCTTTCACGTTCTTTTCTTTCGCGTTCATTTCTTTCAAATTTTTCTCGATCATGTTCTTCTCGATCATGTTCTTTTTTCTCCAAATCAGATGCAAGCTCTCTGTCATGTTCTGCTTTTATAATTTCAAGACGTTTTGCGTCTCTTGCCTTAGCCTCCTTTCGTTTGTTATTTTGTACTTTCTTTAAACGAAAAAATTCTTCGCGTTCTAATTCTTCCAATTCATTCGCAATGTAATGCTGAGTTTTTGTAACTCGCGGAATAACAACGTATTGAAGCGCGTTCGATCTCATACTCGCCATTTTTAAAGCACTATCAACTCTGAGAAAAGAGCACTGAGAAGAAGCCAAATCAACTAAAAATTCTAACACAGCCTGGAACATAAGTTTTGCTTCGTTGACCTTCTGGCCACCGCGACCCAAACACGTTAAATTGTTTATGTCGTAACCGCTATCAAGTAATTCGAAAACCGGTATTTGAACTCCAGCAACGTTGTCTATTCTTGCTGAAACTTTCAATTGAGCATTATCAGTTACATTACTTAAAACATGAGGCGCAAAACTACCGCCCGTGTATCTAGCTTCAGCCAATTGCATCAACGCTTCTTTCAGTAAATCAATCATTCGTACCTTTGTAAAAAATATTTGTCTCAGCAATTGACGGCTTTTCATTTGGAGGACGTCAGATTTTGTTTTCATGATTGAGAATCCTTTCTGTGCAGTTTTCAGTTTTGAACGCATGAGTGTTTCGTTGCCTCTCGTAGGAAATATTGGATAACGATCTTTGCCAGACATTTTTTAAAAACAATAATTTTCAATGCAAATTTTCAAACTTCTGAATTACATCTAACAGCGTATCGATCCTCTTATTTGTTTTTTTCGCTTAAAATCAGATAACTTTGATCCCTACTTGATTACTAATGTATATGAAGGGTATCTCAGATCACTTAGATACGAAAGAAATTTTATCAATTTATTTTTAATATATACCTTATTTCTGGAATAAGTACTCAAAATTTCATGACGGTTTACTAACTCGTTTAAAATTATTAAAATTCTGAAATTATCATGAGCTCTTATGAGGAAATCGCGCATTCGTAGTTTAAAAACACATAGAAATATCACCGAGAAATATTCTAATGTTTAGAATATACTCGTCACATATCTAAGAAGCTTTTTTCAAAATTTTATCTATTGTCACTGTTGAAAAACACTTAAACAGAGTATTTTAGAAAATGTGTGTTCACACTTGACATCCAGCACCCAGGGAGTATAGAGTTCTTAAACATTTTTATCATAATTTTGATAACTAACCAATGAAATTGGAACATTTAATTATTGTTCAATTGCGACTCTGCCACGATATCTTTCATGCTAGTTACTCACTCATAGTCATACGGTAAGTATTGCTGTCTAACAAATTCTGTTACAAACCCCCAAGTACTAATATCAGGGCCGGATTAACCCTGTCCGGGCCCCTAGGCAATGCAATCAGGTCTTTTCAAGTTGATGAAGGGATGTGAGTAACATCCAGATCATCGGCTCCAGGCATCCTGTTACTTCAATGTCTTATGTGATATTCACAAAACACACAGTCTGTGTGTTTTGTGGTGATATTGTAACAACATGATTACTTTGACTAGATGCTGCAGCATCGCCTTACCTGACTCGTTAGCTTTATTGAAATGGTCTTAATGAATAGGTTATAGATAATAGAGCTGTAACAAACCGTATGTATTCGTTACTGAGTAACGGGTACATCGTCTGACTCGAAGTAACGAATCGTTACTTACAAATTCATTTCGTTACTCGCATCTGTCGTATCCATGTCAGTTCGACTCGTTTGATGCGGTTATACGTTATACGAACGTAGTCATACCGTATCACGTGTGCGACACGTCTCGATGCGATGGTACATGCTTGATGCTGTTAGTACACGATTGTATGTCGTATGAAAAGTAACGAGTAACGTAACGATACGAAAGTAACGGGTACTGGTTCTTTAAGTAACGAATACATACGGGTACACAATTTCTCGTTACTTTTACAGCTCTAATAGATAATTGATGATCCAGGTTTTTTGATGGGTCAGTATTGTTGTTGGGAAATTTCATACAAATTTTCAAATAAAATTTTCGTTCAATGAAAAGTTTTTTTTTTCTTGAAGCGTGCACGGACCCCTTGTCGATGCGGGGCCCCCAGGCAGTGGCCTACTCTGCCTAATGATTAATCCGGCACGGACTAATATAGATTTAGCAAAAGTTTTTAAAAAATAATAAATTGAAAATATGCGTCGGTGTTTGGTTCAAATAACTCTGGCTGTTGGTGGTCTTAAAACAAAAAAAAAAACAAACCAAACTTCAAATAGTAAGAAAATTTCAAAAATCCAACGTAAGTCCTTTTACCTTGCGGTAGTTGAATTGTAAGGCGCTAAAATGCGTACTTTGATCATTTTAGTGACGTCACTTTGAACATGCTTGGGGTCGACCTTAACGTTTCCCAGGGCTGAGAAAATTATAACAATATGAAATTGAGCAACTTTTAACTCTTTCAGTACAAACTTAAACAGGATTAACAAGGAACAGGCACGTATTTGAGGCGGCATATTTTTAATGACTTGTCAGAAAACAATAAAAAAAGAAATTAAATGTTTTTAACGTTTTATTGATTGGTCATAAATATAAACATATATATTTTTTTTAAATAGGGAGCCCGTAACTCGATATGATTTAATTTTTTGAATAAGCCATTCTCATTTTAAGCTTATTCCAAAGGTTTAATTTTATCGAGTCGGGGACATTCTAAGTATAGCTGTTAAATAAAATCATTATAAAGTAGAACCTCTGTAAGTCAAACATCAAAGGAGACGCCAAAAAAATTCGAGTTATAGTTTTCGATTTAGGCGGATTTTGTAAGGAAATATTCAACTTGTAGAGGTTAAGATTCATTCTAACTAATTTTGAGTTGCTATGTTCGAGATATAGAGGTCCAATTTATTTTTTCGAGTTAAGGAGGGTAAATATGTACAGAAATGGCTTGTAGGGACTCACTGATTATTTCGACCTACAGAGGGTTGAGATTTCCAGTAATGGAGGTTTTGGAGCTTAGGGGAAGGGAATAAAACATTTTTCGAATTTTGGAAGTTTTCGACTTATCGAGGTTCGACTTAAAGAGGTTCTACTGTATTAAAAATAACATTTTTTTAAACCACATTTTTTTTTATTCAGCGCTCTCCAATTTCTTCAAAAGATACTATTGGGTAACAGTTTACTGACTTCCGTTTTTGGCGAATTTTAAAACGCAAAAACCACCCCGTTATCGTTTTTTTAAGGAGCTCCCCAAAACGCCCTCTGCTTTTCACTGCGCAAAGAAAAACGCCATCGCATCGTCACCACCCCGTTATAAGAAATCCCCCGAAACGCCGAAATAGGAAGCGTTAATTCAGTACAATTTTATGTACTACTAGAGTGACCTGTGCGAATTATTCGCACTAAATAAGTATAATAATTATCACTTTACAAAATTATTTTTTAAATATGATTGCAGGTATTCAATTCGTTTCTAATTTGGCACACTGCTTGTAACGTCCTTCTTTTTGTTGTATTACAATATGAAGCTCAGATGACAGATCGAAGAAATATTTTACTAAAATTGTCATATAGAGGCACAAGTAGCAAAAGCGTTGAGCTAAGCCGTCAGATGGCATCATGTAGCATTGCTGTGACGTTGTTAAGCGTTGCTCGCTGTTTCAAAATTAAAGCCGTCAGATGGCAGTATGCAGTATTGTGTCTGTTGTACTACAATATGAAGGTCAGATGACAGATAGAAGTGTTGACGTTGTTTAAAAATTAAAGCCGTCAGATGGCAGACCTTGTTCAGCGTTGCTGTATTTTAATTAATTTTCAAAAACAAAAGCAATAATAAATTTTTTAGTTGTCGATGTCAGTAGAGCAAGCAATTATCTGTAAAATGATATGTAATTTATGTGGAGAAATTGTGAGGTTTTTTCTAAAAAGGGAAGCAAACATCTTAACCTTAGCGTATTAATATATATGATTGCAACACTGGATCGCTCCAGTATCCCCCAGACGACGCTATCGTCCACTTTGAAAAACGTCAGTTAATTTTACGCATCCCTAATCAGTGAAATGGACAGAAACGGCGCGAGCGAGTACAACACGCGGTTTTTAGTTCACTTGACATAGGTGATCTACATAGTTAGTCGCGAAACAGTAGCGCGTGCGGTCGTGTTGATAAATGCGCGTGCGCGAAAAAATCGCGACTGAAAAATACCTGCGAATCGTTTTAAATACCTTGACTAACGTAAGTAGATTTAAGTATTAAACACGAAAGTCAATAGAACACACTGCAGTTATTTGTTATTAAAGTTTTCATTTATATTTTCACTATTTTCATTTATCGCTTGGCGCCGGTATTTCATGGCGGTTGGGTTATATTGATTATTTTCAGAGAACGGACAGATAAAAGGCATGTCTCCAATCACGTGGGCAGGGAACTGTCTTTTTTGAATGACGAAATTTTTTGATCGCAATTAACATCGCGATTGATTATTAAAAATAAAATCTAATTTCACGATGCTGCAAAGAGAAAATATAATTTTTATCTTATTTCAAACAATTTTAAATTAAATTATTATGTATCTAATTCATTATCAATTAATACATAATTAAAAAATAATTGTAATTTAGCTAGTGCTGGAGTAGAATCAAGTGTACCGACGTTAAAAAAATATTTGAATTTTTGTAAAATATTTACAAAATGAGTTTGTATATATAGTGCGATCACCGCAAGTGGTAACAGTGAATAATGTGTTTATACAAAAAAAAGTTTAAAATAGTTTTTTGTTCAACTCGAGGTTTACTATCGGGAACTGCTGAGGTATATTTTTTTTGAACTTTAAACTCAACCGGAGTTAGGTACTGTACATGCATTTTTTTTTTCAAATGGCAACATATATTTTTTTGCATTTTCGAAATTCTATTTTTCTCTATAAAATCATAAAATTTTCATAAGGTTACATAAGAAAATATTCCAGAAAAAACGTTATCAATTTATTAATTAAATAAACAGTAATAAATATTATTTTTCATATCACTTCACACACGTGTAAATTAATTATTAATAATAATTATTAATGTGTATTTTATTAATATAAGTGATAACGTTTTTCTTGAATATTTTCTTATGTAACTTACGAAACTTTTATGTGAAATTATAGAGAAAAAAATGGAGATTTAAAAAATGTAAAAAAATCCATGTACACTTCCGGTTGAGTCTGAAGTATAAAAAATATACCTGAGCAGTTTCCGATAAGTATTAAATCTCGAGTTGAACAAAAAACTACTGTTTTTTGTACCTATAGTAGCTGATACACGAATTATACATTGTTACCACTTTCGGTGAACACACTGTATACATATTATTTTTTGAATTGTGGCATTAATTACTTGTCAGTTATTTTGAAATAATTTCAATTGTTTTCAAATTTATAAAACTTACAAAGATGTTCCTGCAATTTTACGCCCATATTAAAAGTGATATTAAAATATTACAGTATACGTGTGAAAATTTATTTCAAAACAAAATAAATAATCAAATAAATTTTTGACAAGTGAAAAAAATGTCTTCTATTTCCCAACATTAAGTAAAACAGAAATTTTTCATAAAAAAATGTTTAAAAAATATTGTTTTCTATTGCTGGCGTTTCGAAACCTGCTTTAGAAAAAAATCTCAAAAACTAGAGGATCGGACGCAACTGTATTTTTAGTCATTTTTAGCTTCAAAATTATAAAATACGCAGGTTCTCATGTGAGAAAGTATAATTTAGATTTTCAATTTTTTATTTAAAACAAACAAAAAACAATAATTTGTCATGATAACACTGCATTTGTAGGTACTTATTCATTTCATGGCTGCGAATATTTTTAACATAGCAACAAATGTATTCCGTTAATACGAAAACTGAAAATATTGTTTAATTATTTTAAACAATGTAAAATGTTTAAACAAAATAGTTTGATAAAAAAATGAGCAACAAAAAACAATCGCATTAATATCAATAATCGATTAAATGTTATAATCCACGGTAATAATTTTTAATAAAATAGTAAATAGGGTTAAATGCTATCAAATGTTTAGAAAAATATCACATTACGCGAATAATAAATAATATGAGCCCGTAATTTGGTATCAACAATAAAATATTTAGCCATATTCTACTATTTGTATCGTAATCACTGTTCTTATGTAACCACAGTGATTACAGAATTTATAAGCATTGCTTGTAATCACTAATGTTTAACATGCTATTCAAGTCACTTTGCTATAGCAGAATCAAAAGTTATTAGTCAGTCTTTGCTAAGCACTTGGTAATCATTGTGGCTATCGTTAGTAGAATAGGTCTCATTATGTATATTATGAATGATTATCAGTATTTTTTTTATTTTTTTAAGTCATCATGATCAAGTTATAACGTCACTATCTATTCTTCTTCGTGCAAATCGTAAATCTATCAATATTCAGTTAATAATTTCTATCCCCTTCCTCTTTGGAATTATATTACCTTTAAAGAAAATGAACTACAAGTGATAGTAAAAATACGAACCCGTGCGTGTAGGACCTAATCATGAGGATTTCGTATCATTATAATAAATCGATATTATACTTTGTTGAGGTTAAATTAAATTAAGTTTGTCACGTATAGTACGCGTCACGAAGCTCGGAAGCTAGATGGAAATGCAGGCTTGCGCTTGTGCAGTCTGTTGAAAAACTACAAACTCGCAACTCAACAAAACTAACATAGCAATAACAACTTGACAATAGCGTAATAGACTGTACTTTAAAGCAGGAAAGCGACAAGTGACAAAGGCAACGAGCGATCACGGCCAATCACCGACGAGCGCTCGTTCCGTGCAGGTAGCTGGGAGGTGGTGGGAGTATCAACGGCTCTAAAATGGGCCTTTGCGACGCTGTTTGTGACTAACTTAAGAACCTTTTAGATCCGTGGCGCTTACTATAATTCGACATAGAATTAGAATTTAAAGATTTCAAATTTTTTCCTTTATTTGTGCTATGGTTCCTGAGACGTTCTTTCGTGCCTTTAAAGATTCAAAGTCAACGAAACATCATCCATAGGTTTTGATCAGAGATATTTATCTATGGTTTTGATGAATAAGTGCGTCAGTATCATAATATGTGGTTTTTTGAAGATCCTTATCTTTTGCAATTGCATTGAGTTAGATGTTAGAAACTTGATACTGTTGGATTTTTAAAAGAAGACCGGTCTATGGAATGTAGTCCTATGACCTTATTGCAGAAGAGCGCACATGTATTTTATATTAGTAAAAGGTAATGATCCTGGAACCGCTTCTATGCAATAAGGGAGTCCAGTCGACCAAACGTATAACAATTGTGTTATCGCGATAATTGTACTATTGCTATAGCCGTACGACTATACAGCGACACTTGCTAACAGTACAAAAAAATCATACACCAGACAGTACATAGGTGTGCGTTCACGGACTAAGTTGAGGGGTGTTGTCTGAATATCATCAAAATGGAAAGTAAAAAGAGAAAAACAGTTAGAAGTGGCGCTAGGGAGGTCATAGCGAATGTAATTAAAATATGCGAGTTAGAGGCTCAAAATAATGCCTTAAAATTTAAAGCTATACATTGTTTGCATGCCTTGCTATGCGCCGCCTATGAATTCCGATAATTTGGGAACACATCAGCGACTTCTTGCCCTTTCCCCACCGGTCTTCTTTCGCCGATCGCACAGTACGTCTAGCCGTTCCAGAGAAAATGTGTCTCGACGGACATCAAAATAATCTTCTGAGAGCCCCGTTTCTTTTTTTCATTCTAACCCGAGAAGTGATGACTATTTTCCATTGTTATTTATTTTTTAACAACAAATCGAATTTATCTGAATTATCTTACTAACTAATTATTAGATTGGAATTTTATGGTATTAAAAATGTCTAGACAATTAGAATGACAAGTGTAAACGGCGCCTTTTAAGTTTCATAATAATTCTATATAACAATTAAAGAAATTAAACAAATCTAATTGTTTGTATAACATTCGGTATACCATTGATTGAAACAATCGAAGTTAATCAATTGATTCCTTGAAACGTTTTTAAATATTTTCGTCTTGTAACTTTGCAATTTAAATTAATTAAAAAGGTCGTGGGTTATTGAAGATTTTTTTATTTAAAAATCATTGCGTAAGTAATGACCAATACTAAATAAGATTTAAGAGTGTCATTTGTTTTCAACTAAACACGAAGTTTTCCATTTAATTGAAAACAAATGACGTTCTAAAATCTTGTTTTAAAAAGTTATGACCAGTATTAATACGTTACCATAGTTCATCTGTTTCAAAACCGTTCTTCCCAGATACTAATTCGAGATTCAGTGAAAAACAAATTAGTTAGAAAGTTTTCCATGTTTTTTTTCTACTCTTAATCATAGTCCTAAAAATTACAAAAACAATGACTTCAGAGTTTGACACTAGGCTTTTTGACTCTTTTCAAATCTTTGATTAACGTCTGATTAGAATTCTTCAATAATTTATTTGACTCTTATTTTTAAAATATCTTAAAATGTTCAGATTGTAGTATTGGTTCACAGGAATTTTTATTTCGGTTAAATGTAATCTTTTTATGGGACAAAATGGCACTCATTTAAAATAAAAATTGACGCGAAAATACGAGGGGCCATGTTTACCTTCTATGACATCATTTTTATAGTATACAAACAAAATAATAAACAAATTTAAACAAGGCTCGGTGTCGGTTCCGAAACTATAAAGTTTAGAAAAAAAAATTGGTTGTCTGTAAAGTCGGTTTACGGACGATAGTTTTACGTGATAACGTATTCCGCTCGAATATCATATTTAATAATACATTACTGCGCTCTCGCTTGCACACACAAGGTCAGGCGGATTGTTACACTTTTTCGTGCGTGCAGCTGGTGTTTCACGCTCAGGCGGAACGTTACACTTTTTCGTGCATGCAGCCCGTGTTTCATCAATTTATAAGACGTTATCACGTCAAAAAATGTTTACAAAACTTTCTTATAAAAATAGAATAATAAACTGTTATGAAAAGTATACCTATCATTATATAAAAAACAACGTTATAGCATATATCTCTTCTTTACTGTGCACATGCGCTAATTTTCTCCAAAACAATGCAAAAATATTATGTTTTTTAGATTCGGGAAACCTCAAAACAATTTTTTTTTGTAAAATTTTTAAAAGTGAATTTTGATTTCATGTGTGTTGTTGGAAGGTAATTCACGCTAATTTCAATAAACGCACGCATTCTGTTGAATTTCCGAAAGCTACCCGAGCAAACTCGAAAGATATTTTTATTTATATTTTCGAAAGGTTCGATCGTATTAATTAATCAATGCTAATATATTTTATGAATAAAATATATGATTGATTAATCAGCGTAAAGTAACAAACGGTGGACATTGAACTATTCACAAAAAAACTGCTAAATTCTAAACACAGAACAGGTTTTATTGACACAAAAACTCATTTACAATAATTATTTTGCATATGTAGCTAACTCTATAACTATTGTCGTACAGCTACTTGAATAAATACATATTATTATGTAATAATCAGTATTTGAATATCGATGTGCTAAACAAATTTTTCATACATAGACGTTTTTGAAAGGCCATTCACATAATTTTACTATTCCCAGGGCCGAATTTAGGGGAGGGATTGAAAAAAATGTTTGATACGCTGGCATGAAGAGTCTACTATTTTTGAGGAAAATCAGCGTATGTACCTACAGAAGAGAGATATGCTCTAACGTTGTATTCTTATATAATAATGGTAATTATTTCATAACGGTTTATTATTCGATTTATTATTCCAAGAAAGTCTTATAGAAATTGTTTTTCTAAACTTTATAGTTTCGGAAAATAAAAAAACAGCCGTTCTTTTACTCTATAGATCTATCAAAAAGAAATTAGTTAGGTAGCTGACAAGCGTGATTAATTTAACATACTATGTATACATGTAACCATGCCTATCATAATATTTAAACCCGCGGTAGCCTACCTTTATGCGATTAATTTAAAGAAAATATTGAAATCGGTGGAATGGAACTAGCAACTAGGCCAGTCATATCTTACATTAAACTCGCAAACTAACATGTAGTTCTGATTTTTTAATATGTTGTTAGGACCACTACCAGTAGCGTATATCCAAGTTTGCAGCTTCGAAAGACCTGTGCTAACTTTGCAGCACTCAAAAAACTGCGAAATTTTCGCACTTTTTTTGGTATTCTCAATATAGGTCTTAAACTATGCATTTTTTTATAAAATATTTTTTATACGTTTTTAAGTAGACTAAAATTGCTACAATTTGAGACCAGAACCAGCTCTGTAGTTTCAATACTTACCAAGATACAGCTTTCCAAAAATTGACCAGTTTTTTCAAAAAAGTGAAATTTTAAAATTGGGTCAATTTTTGACCCCGATATCGGGGAAAATACTCATTTTAAGGGTAATATCATAGGAACATATATTGTAGCAAATGTAATTAGCTTTAATTTAAGCAGAGAACGACGTCTGTAAGCCATATAGTTTACTCACAAATTTTAAAAATACAAAAAATGAGAAAACAGCATTTTCGCAAATTTAAATTTAATACCTAGTAATCGTTATGTAAATCCATTCAGTGATTTTAATGTGGTTGAGTAACAAAATTGAGTAACATAGTAGCATAAACGAGTAACATAATAAAAAAATAACATAATTGATAACATCATAAAAAAATTATGCAGTTTTTGACAAAATACCGTCGTATTTCAGCCATTTTGTAAAAAATATTTACAAATTATATTCATGAACCTTCCTCGTTTATCGCTCTTTCTATTACCGAAAACAATTTCAAAATTCGGTGCGTGGTTTACTAGAAGAGAGCGGAGAAAAGGACAGAGACTTTGTTTTTAACTATGCAGTCTTTGACAAAATACCGTCGCATTTCAGCCTTTTTAAAAAAATATTTACAAATGGTGTACAGAAACCTTCCTCGTATATTGATCTTCCTATTAGCGAAAACCATTTCAAAATCCGGTGCGTGGTTTAGAAGAAGTGAGCGGTGAAAAAGACAAAGACAGTCTGAAACTCTGATTTTAACTATGCAGTCTTTGCTAAAATGCCGTCGTAGTTCAGGTATTTTGTAAAAAATATTTATAAATTATATACATAAACTTTCCTCGTTTATTGCTCTTTCTACTACCAAAAACCATTTTTAGATCCGGCGCATGGTTTAGAAGTAGTGAGCAGAGAAAAAGGCAAAGACAGACAGAGACTGTTTTTAACTATGCAGTCTTTGACAAAACACTGTCGGTGTTCTTCTAAACTATGCGCCGGATCTTAAAATGGTTTTCGGTAATAGAAAGAGCGATAAGCAAGGAAGGTTTCTGTATATAATTTGTAAATAGTTTTTACAAAATGCCTGAACTACGACAGTGTTTTAGCTCAGACTGCATAGTTAAAAATAGATCATCTGTCTGTCTTTGTCTTTTTCTCAGCTCACTTCTTCTAAGCCATGCACTGAATCTTGAAATGCTTTTCGGTAGTCGGAAGAGCGATAAACAAGGAAAGTTTCTGTATATAATTTGTAAATATTTTTTACAAAATGCCAGAACAGCGACGGTGTTTTAGCAAAGACTACATAGTTATAAACAGAGAGTCTGCCTATCTTTGTCTTTTTCTCCGCTCATTTCTTCTAAACCAGGCACCGGATCTTGAAATGGTTTTCGCTAATAGAAAGAAAAATATACGAGGAAGGTTTCTGTATACAATTTGTAAATATTTTTTCAAAATGGCTGAAATACGACGGTATTTTGTCAAAGACTGCATAGTTAAAAACAAAGTCTCTGTCCTTTTCTCCGCTCTCTTCTAGTAAACCACGCACCGAATTTTGAAATTGTTTTCGGTAATAGAAAGAGCGATAAACGAGGAAAGTTCATGAATATAATTTGTAAATATTTTTTACAAAATGGCTGAAATACGACGGTATTTTGTCAAAAACTGCATAATTTTTTATGATGTTATCAATTATGTTATTTTTTTATTATGTTACTCGTTTATGCTACTATGTTACTCAATTTTGTTACTCAACCACATTAAAATCACTGAATGGATTTACATAACGATTACTAGGTATTAAATTTAAATTTGCGAAAATGCAGTTTTCTCATTTTTTGTATTTTTAAAATTTGTGAGTAAACTATATGGCCTACAGACGTCGTTCTCTGCTTAAATTAAAGCTAATTACATTTGCTACAATATATGTTCCTATGATATTACCCTTAAAATGAGTATTTTCCCCGATATCGGGGACAAAAATTGACCAAATCTTAAAATTTCACTTTTTTGAAAAAACTGGTCAATTTTTGGAAAGCTGTATCTTGGTAAGTATTGAACCTACAGAGCTGGTTCTGGTCTCAAATTGTAGCAATTTTAGTCTACTTAAAAACGTATAAAAAATATTTTATAAAAAAATGCATAGTTTAAGACCTATATTGAGAATACCAAAAAAAGTGCGAAAATTTCGCAGTTTTTTGAGTGCTGCAAAGTTAGCACAGGTCTTTCGAAGCTGCAAACTTGGATATACGCTACTGGTAGTGGTCCTAACAACATATTAAAAAATCAGAACTACATGTTAGTTTGCGAGATTAGCGATTTTTAGTGTAAAATATGACCGGGCTAAACACGCTGAAAGTTTCCCGAACACAAAAAATGCTTTATATTTAAAGTATATACATAATGTTTATAGGCAAAACACTGAAAATGCTGTGTGTTTGAAAATTGCAAAGCTCTAAGTGACCTTGATATCAAAATCTATTTTTGTTTTATTATTATAATTTGTAATGCAATAAGAATCGTTTAAAATACGCATTTTATTGAAATTTAACTGCAATTTTATGAAGTCAATTATTTTAAGAAAACTATTATCCTTATCAGGGGCGGATCTAGCTTTTTCGGGGCCTACGACCTATTGAAATGGGGCCCTATATTTTGTCAAAATTGTCGTCGAAATTCATGCAAAAAATTATCAAAATGCACTAAAAAACTGCCCAAAAATGCCGAAATTTACACAAAAAATTGTCAACAAGCACCAAAAAAATGTCAAAATTTATCCAAAGAGTTGTCAAAATTCACCAAAAAATTGTCAAAATACATCTAAAAAGTTTTTAAAATTCACCAAAAAATTGTCCTATTTTGTCAAAATTGTCGAAATTCATGCCGAAAGTTATCAAAAACTTGTCAAAATTACCCAAAAATGCCAAAATTTACACAAAAAAAAGTTAAAATACATCTAAAAAGCAAGAACCAATCAGGAAACAGTATTTTGTCAGGTGAGCTAAATAGGCAGATGCCCACAAACAAACATGGCGTCATAGTGTGTGTTCTGTTCGGAGACAATAAACGTTCACTATTGTTGACATTCGAACTGTCACTGCGAGCACACCAAACCCATCTACAAAGCAAGCTTCAATACAAGCATCGTGTGAAGGCGAACACATAAAACCAATCACGAAACCTAGCAACCAAATCTAGCAAGGAATTGAGCGGCAAAGCCAGCCTCGTGTGCAGTGATCTTTATGCATTTTGTTAACTTGTACATTCCCACAGAAAGACAATAGAAAAGTTCAACCAATGTGCGTAACTATAAAATTAAATTTGAAACATATTTAGAACCACTGTTTAAATCTTAAATTTGCTTTACTTTCGAATAGTACAGATAGTCAACCATCCATGGCAATATTAATTATAAACATTTTTAGCATTTTTATTACAGTGGAATAAAATAAAGATTCAAATAAAAAAAAGGATTAAATTATTTAGATAAAAAATTTTAATTATGGCATTTTTTTTAAACAAATGATTTTAGGTATTAAAAGACAATAATAAACGTACATAGAATAAAATAATTTAGATAATGAAGCAAATCACTTTCCGTCAACTCATCTGAATGAAATTATTTTTTTAATATCGCAATTCACTTGTTAAGACAGAACAGTATCTATAATTATTTCAGTTTAGATAATAATTATTATACTTACTACGGTTCTAAGATAGTATACAGTGAGTCATCATTATGCTACAATAGGCATAATAGAGCGGCGAAGCAACGAAATAATGTAAATCATATCCGTTTCACTCATAAAAACTGAGCCGCTTACATTGTGAAGTATTAGTGTATGAATCCCTGTCTAGAATTCACGAACGAACTATAGTCTAGCTCTAGAACAGGAGTGTAAAACTCATTTGAGTCCCGGACCAGTTCCCAACGATATTAGTGTAACCATTAAATATGTACACGAAATTGAACATCGTTTAAAGTTTTCGCGTAAAATTAAAATTCTAATTGCGACATTTTTACTTTTTTTTAATTTGTTACTGTATTTTCCATAGAGGCGGCCCGCGGACCACTAGTTTGACACCCCTGCACTAGAGTCTAGACAAAAGCCATTGTCATAATTCATAATACTTATGCATTTTTACGCGATAACTTCGCGATATAAACTACATACATATGATAAACTTACGAAACAAGTGCAGTTCACCTAATTACAGATAGGTGGCAGATGTAGCAATAAGTTCAAATAAAACATTTTCAAATATATACCGGAAATATAGTTTAAATTACGCTCACCAAGATATTTTAGTCGCTACCTGTCACGTGCGAATAATATCCACCTACCAGCAATAAACAGAACTGATTTAAATGTTTCCTAAACTCATCATCTAGCAAAGCGATTTATTACTGCGCCAAAAAGTATAACTATGCATGTGAAAAAATACTTGATCGCTGCTTAAAATTTTAGAGTGGTTTTATTAAATCTTTTCTAAATTGACATGTGACTAACATTTTTAATAAGGAAAGATTTAAATGCTGTTTAGTGTTTATGTTATCTAATGATTGTTTCTTTGTTTCAGATAATTTTATCTAAATAAATCCATAATGACATAAATAATTATCTGATTAACTAAAACAATGATTGAAATATTTTTTTGTATATTTTTTAAATAATATGTAACATCATCGCTGTGATTTTTATTAAATTAATATTGAAGTATTATATGAATAAAACGTTTATTATTTATTAACTATAAATCAAAATGGAAGGCACTAAATTCGCCGTATCTGATTACATTGTATTGGTGATAATGTTGCTGATCTCATCATCGATTGGCGTTTATTATCGATTTACTGGCGGGCGTCAAAAAACAACACAGGTAAGAGTCTGACTAAATATATTTCCTAAAAAAATATATATGTTACGGTCTATACCCGAATTCGGTCAATGACCGAAATAAATGCGCAAAACTAGTTTTGACCAACGAATTTTACATTTAAACGGGTATTGCGTGCTATAAAATGAGCAAAACTATAGTTTTGCGCATTTTCAGTTGGACAAAACTAGTTCTGTCCATTTCTGAACGGACAATACTAGTATGGCATCGGAATCTTCTTTGCGTTTTTTAATAAACTTTTCCACATCAACGATACTTATTATATCAAAGTGATTTATTCTTCTGTAGGTATTGTTTTAGCAGACAGAGTTTTTAATTCAGCTTTCAACAAATTTGCTTTCTTAACCTCACTTAGTGTAGTAAGGTAATTATGTTTCGTCATAAAATTATGTTTCAAAAGCCTCCAATAGCCGAAATAGTTGAGACTCGAATTCACCTTGCATTTTTACTTAATTATTACACTAAATATCCCACCATTATATTAATTATAACATTCAGGAGAACAATTCAATAGATAGGTACATAAACAAAAACATAACCCTATTTTTGTTCGGGTTCGGACGTTGATTGAATGAAACAAGCAGAACTAGTATTGTCCGTTCAGAAATAGACAGAACTAGTTTTGTCCAACTGAAAATGCGCAAAACTAGTATTGCTCATTTTATAACACTCAATACCCGTTTAAATGTAAGATTTCGGGTTTGGGCAATATTCGTTGGTCAAAACTAGTTTTGCGCATTTATTTCGGTCATTGAGCGAATTCGGGTATAGACCGTAACATATACATCACGCCACAAGTACAGTTAACGCGCCCTTGGGATCTCAGTAAAGTAGGGACCTCGAGAAATAATCGTAGATTGTGTTAGTAACACAAAATGATGCAGTTACCACCAGCAGAGGCGCTTCGATCGATTTTGGACAATTCAGCCAGTAGTTGCATTTTGAAGTCAAATTTTTTTTCTCATTTCCGTTTTGACCTCTATGAATTAATATCAACTTAATATTGACATAATTTGGTGCTAGAAAAAGTATTGAAAAATTGATTTTTTTGCAGGAGTATCTATTAGCCGATCGAAATATGTCCGTAATGCCGGTTGCTTTCTCGCTAATGGCGTCCTTTATGTCGGCCATCACGTTGCTAGGTGTGTCCACGGAAAATTACATGTACGGGACACATTTCGTCATCATCAACATTTCCTACTTACTGTCCACCCCTATTGCCGCCTATCTCTATTTGCCGGTTTTCTTTAGGCTACAGGCTACCAGTGCCTATGAGGTATGTTGCAACAGTTAATCAGGAAAATATTATCAGTGGTGCCACAACTGTTTTTCGAACCTAACATATTTGATTCATGGCTAATAGCATTGACTAACCCTATAATACGTTAACCAATGCTAATAGTGTGTGATAACATATTATGTGATACGCAATATTTCTGAAACAAATGTTTTGCCTGATAACTCTGAAAAAGTTACGGCCTATTCACTCTTTTAACAATATAGTTATGCTGAGTTTCTGGTTCGACTTTCAACATTCAATCCATTTAGGATTGGCTGTCAACATTAAA
Organism: Xanthostigma xanthostigma; assembly: GCA_963575645.1. Lineage (NCBI taxonomy): Eukaryota > Metazoa > Arthropoda > Insecta > Raphidioptera > Raphidiidae > Xanthostigma > Xanthostigma xanthostigma. The sequence continues at coordinate 46,267,857 of OY754466.1, read as the reverse complement.
TCTATTTTAAAAATAGAGCATACCAGAAGTCGAACATAAAGACTGCAGTGATAAAAAGTTGCCGCGGTTTTAGGGAGTATAGAAAATCAAATAATTAAAAATAGAGTGATTACAATATTTCAAAGTGAATGATAATTGTAACTGTAAAATAAAAATCAAAAAACGCTTTTCAGTATTTAGAGAAGAGATTTGGATTTGGAGCTCGACTAGCCGCATCTTTGGCATACAGTCTTCAGATGGTTCTCTACATGGGCATTGTTTTGTACGCCCCTGCACTGGCTCTTGAACAAGTCACTGGCATTTCGAAAGAACTGTCGATAATCATCATAGGTAAAAAGATCTCAATTTTGTTTAGTACAACTCGTGTGACTTTTGAAACTCGCTGATCGCTCGTTGTTAAAACAATGTCACAACCAAGGGCGTAGATAAAGGGGAAGAGTAAAGAGGTAATTACCCCCCCCCAGGATCATAATAATAAAAAAATATTACGAAAACCTGGCTAAAAATAAAATTTAGAAATACTTTTTGAGAAGGAATTTGTTAAATTAGTTTGGGAATTTATATTTTGCTTGACACCTTCCTTCGTGATATTAATAAAACTTAAAAACATTGTTTTTGTTTGTCTTTTTCCCCTCCCCCCCAGAAAAAAAAAATTCTACGCCCTTGGTCACAACTCGTCATAAAATAATGAATTCCAGACTAGATACATGAACCATTATCTTAAACGGCTCAATATTATTGTGCCATGTGGGTTGCACAATATTTTCACGGCGGCCCCTAGACGGTCAATATTATTGTACAATATTTTGGTTTTTGCAAAAATTGTACTATATGGAGGCGATATTGAAGGTTGTGCAATATATTGTTCAATTGCGAGCACAGATGGTACAGCCACATTGTGCAAACAGTCCCCACCAGAACTTCAGTCATCATGTTGTCACGATTAGTATAGTCTTTGGACTTCACATCCCACAGAGCCGGAAGACCACGATACATCTCGATAAATTCAACAAAAAATTGTCTTTCGGCTTTCTTGTCACCCATGATGAGACGTAGTTGAGACGACTTGTTGAAACGACCGCTACTTGAGATCAACTGACGGGATATTGCGCAATCTTGACAACAGACGGCACAATATTTCCCCGTTTGTGCAATATATTTTCAAGATTTTGAAAATCACACAATCTATCGCGCAACCTTTCAATCTCGTCTACAAGCGGTCAATTCTATTGCACAAACCCAAATATTGCGCAATAATTTTCAGCGTCTATGGGCCGCTTTACATCTTAAATCTTCAATTTTCCATTCTCAGTAGTTTTCAAATTTTCTTCTTAGTCTAGAATTTGAGTTATTTTCTTATATAATAAAGAATCAGGACTGTGTGTGTTTCAGGAATCGTATGTACGTTCTATTCCACTATTGGTGGAATGAAAGCAGTTTTGATGACAGACGTGTTCCAGTCCTTGCTGATGTTTGTCGCCGTGTTCAGCATTATTATCTGTGCCGCCATTCAAACAGGCGGCCTCGACGAAATATGGAAAATTGCCGATAGCAGAGGACGCATTGAATTCTTCAAGTAAGTTATTCAGAAATAAAGTATACAGATTGTATCAAATCAAAACGGTCCATAGAACATTCTGTGTTTAAGGCCCCCATACACCTCGTTCTTTTTTGGCAGTTTTCATCGTCACGATAAAACACGTCGGTCAAAACCGAAGTGTATGGGCAAAAACTGTCGATGAAACACGGCAGTTTTTATATCTGCCGAATCTTGATTTTAAACACGACGTGTTTGCTGGTTGTCGTTTCAAATCGTAATGTGTGGCGTTTTCCGATAAGAATCGACGTGTTTATTCAGTGGTGCGACGTACAGCAAATAAGTCATATTAATTAAATTATTGTAATTAGTTTTAGTATTGATTTATATTTTAATAATAACTTTTGTATTAATGGTGTTACTAAAGTGAGCAGCTCTAAATACGTTTCTTCGTCCATTCGCAGAAAATTAAACCAATCTCCTGGTTCTGGTCGTAATTCATTTAGAAGATTTACGTGTGAAAATTGCCTGCGTTTAAGTAACCATTCTTTAGTCCATTTTGAACGTTTTCTTTTTGAAAATTTTAATTTTATAGCCACTGCGGCTGCAACTGCTAACGTTGTCGTAGGATCCATCAAAGCAGATCGTATTAATGATGCCACGACTTCAGAAAAACTGAACGAAACAACGCCTCTGTGTGGATATGGCCGTTGTTCGTGTTTAATTAACCGTACAGTTTTACCCGTGCGGTTAAAACTGCCATAAAAGAACGAGGTGTATGGGGATGGCCGTTGTTCGTGTTTAACCGTACAGTTTTACCCGGCGGTTAAAACTGCCAAAAAAGAACGAGGTGTATGGGGGCCTTAAGAGACGATATATAAAGCAGTAAGTAAGAATGAGATAAATGATCGCTAATAGTTACTGTGGTTACGTAAATAAATAATTACGTACACTGTAAATATTTTTACCAATTTATCAATTAAAACAACTACATAAACTGTAATATTATTTCGTATTATTATTTATATCTGGTACAAAAGTTTTAACAATACTTTTAATAATTAATTTATTAAATGTTCAAAAAGACCTCCACGTTCTGCCAAACAATATCCTAATCGATTATAAATATTTTCCCTCACATTGGCTGACATATCATGGTCAACGGACTGACATGCATTGGAAATCTGTATTTTCAATTCTTTCAAATTATTAGCTCTATTTTCTTGAAAGTCATAAATTTTGAATTTTACAAATCCCCATAAAAAAAATTTTTTTTCGGAGATAGGCAACCATTTGATTCAAATTCTCGTATGACACTGCGAATTGTTATTTTAGACGGAGACAGTCTGTTTTCAAAGGCAGCTACAAATAAATTTATTATGTCGGCGGTTGAATTACCACCATAAAACCATTTAATTATTTGGATTTTTTCCCGAACAGTATAAATAGCCATTTTATCAATAATTTTCCTAGTGAATACTGACATTTGATAAAATTGTGATTTTTACTTTAGAAAACAAAGACGATACTATCAGATTGTATAACCACAGTAACTAGCTATTAGCGATCATTTATCTCATTCTTACTTACTGCTTTAGTGCTTTATATAATATCGTCTCTGTCTTACACACAGAATGTTCTATAGACCGTTTTAATTTGATACAATCTGTATATTGAAAGACTAGACATGTTTTTTATATAATTTCTCCGTGTATATTTTTAAATTGAAACAAAAAATGCGCTTTTAAAATATTTACCTAGCGCAAAAATAATCTGTGCCAACATAAACTTATTGATTAATCACTTTTGTCAAGGATTACTTTGCAAAAACATTCTAATGCTAAAATTACTTTCAAACTATAAATTATTCTAGTAAAACACGATACATATTTATCGGTGGTGATGATACAGGGCCGGACTTGAACCTTTGAGGACCCTAAGTCAGTGACGGATTTACCAGCAGGCTGAGTAGGCTTGATCCTAGGGCGGCAGGTTTTAGTTAAGCTTTGAGTAACTCAGAAATATATCCAAAAACTATTTCTTGTGCAATTTCAACCAAATTGTTGGATTGTAAAAATAATCTATAAGAACTGACAATTGCAGAGGTAAGGGCGGCAAAAATTTAAAAGCCTATACCTACTTGGGAAATGTGTAAATCCGCCACTGCCCTAAACACTGATATAAAAAGGCCCCAATATTTAAACCTAAAAACTTTGGTTTTACCTATACTTGTAGCGTAATAAAAAATTATTCCAGTTTTATTTCTGTAGTGTGTAGTGAAAAATACACAGTCTCTTTTTTAATAGAAAATGTACCATGCAAATATGAAAGATTTTTTAAATAACTGGGGTTCAAGAGAAAATACTATATTCGACCCCTATGTCAAGTTGTATCCATCAATAAAAATATTCAATACCCCGAAATGTTTTCACGTAAACCCCGGTATACAAGTATTTAGCGAGCCAAGTCAAACTTTCCAACTCGGTAAAAACTTCACATATCACTTCGAAACCTTTTGAATTCGAATGCACGCGAACACTTTTGGAATTTACACTTCTGACATACGGGCCTGGCGTGCAGGATTCGAGTGTTGTATTTTTATAGTGTTGGGCATAATCGATATATTTCAATAATCGAATGAATCGAAATAATCGGTTTTTATAATGGAATGATCATTAGAATTATCGATTATGAATGATGCGCAAACTTGGCAATTATTAATTTCGTTTTATTTACTTTTACAGTATAATCGAATGATCATTCAAAATATCGATTATGAATTATGTTCTAGCTTTGCAATTTCGATTTGTTAATATTACTTAACACAATATTAATAATGGAATCACTGGTATGATCGAATAGAAATAGAAATATATTTGTTATGCCCTAGATGGATACATCGTTAATTTACATAATGAGTTAAACATTAAAATTGAAATTTAAAAAATCCTTAATGTCAGAAAACATTTTTTTAGGAATTTGATTTAAGTTTGAACTTAAATTCTTTACCACACTGAATTTCAGTTAAGCTATTTGGTAGTTTATTAAATAAAACACTGCCAGCAAAGACTTCCCATCCCAGTGCATGTAGATGCAGAAACCGAATGATATATTGATATGTATATCACATTAATATCGACAGTGGACATAGCAATAGTACTGTGTCGGTATTTAATATTCATTTCATATTTCATAATCGGTTCAAGTGAATGATATCTCGGTTGCCATAATCGAATGATCGATTATTCGGCCATAATCGAAAATATATTTCGATTATATCATTCATAATCGCCCAACACTATATTTTTATCTTCGCGCGCTATGAACTTACGCTCCAAACCCCCGCGTCGTTCCAGTTGCCAGCGTGGCACTTCGGAACGATTCGAAAAGAAAAAAAACTGTATTTTAGGTTCTTTAAACGATGTAATCAATTTTGGACATGTATTGTTGCAGTTTTAGCGTGGATCCCACCCAACGGCACACCTGGTGGAGTTTAATTATCGGCGGCTCTGTCACATATTTATCATTGTACGCCGTTAATCAGACGCAAATTCAACGCTATCTAACAGTCAAAGATCTCAAAACGGCACAGAAAACACTTTGGATAAACTGGCCAATACTAATGTGCTTAAGTCTAAGCACCTCGTTTTCAGGTCTGGCTATTTTTTCCAAATACTACAACTGCGATCCTAAATTGACCGGAAAAATTAATAACTATGATCAGGTAAGATCACCGTTATACAGTTGAACTCTATCGGTTCTTTACTACTGTGTGGTATATATATTGACTGACGAGATAAATGAATTCCTCCCTCTCGAACAAAAATCTATTTACGCCACTGAAATTTCTGCACGATTTGTATCATCCGGGAATATATCTATTAATGAACTATATGAATCATTGCCTATCTACTCAATGTGCGGTGAGTGAACGCAACAAAACGTATCAAAAATATATCTGCGTCTCTTTCTTCGATGTAATTCCCTGATTTCTCCGATGATAGGATTGGTTGATGTACTTGCATTCAATCTGAATAAAGTATCTCTGTTTCAAAAACTTTGTCTTTTTCTATGACGTTAACATGGGCGTACCCAGCTTTTGGCCCAGAAGGGGGCAAATTAGAAATTTCTTAAGCCGAGTCCTCTGTGCTTGTTTTGCCGTCCTGGATACGCCAGTGCGTACGGCGTAAAAAAAGACAGAAGTATATGTTTGCACCCTAATAGTTCGATTGCGATTTTATTCCTATGCTCAGTATAGAATAAAAGTGGGCGACTAATATAAGAGGCCAGAGTGGACTTGGCCCCATAGCGGTGATAAATAATGAAAAATCCTTTTTAAGTTTCCGTCATCTTTCTATTGATTCGGATGCTATTAACTCAGTTGAAGTTTAAATATGTAAAAAATAACGGAAAAATCTTTATAATGATGACGCGAATGACAAAAAAGAAGACATTAAACGCTTCATCATTTTCTTTATTCCATTGTAGTGTGGAGCTATTTGTTCTTTCGGCTTTTTTTCGATTCTCTCGTAGAACAATTAACCAGATCAAAGATGAATCAAGTAGTATAAATATTTTTTTCAGTTGATGCCGTTGTACGTAGTAGAATCGATGGGGCACATTCCCGGAATATCAGGGTTATTTGTCGCAGGAATATTCAGCGCTTCTTTATCAACCGTCTCGGCAGCTGTCAACAGTTTGGCCGCCGTTACGTTAGAAGACTATTTCAAGGTCAGTTTATCGAATATCGGTCAGGAAAAAACTACTTATCAATTTATTGACATTGCCAGATAAAAATGTCAGCAGCAAATAGTGTCAATAAATCGCGTACGTTCAATGACAAGTAAGATAGATGAATAAATTATGTGACGCAAGTTTTATGTCTATCATTTATGAATGACCCATTGTCTTCATGATTTTACTTACTAGAAGTCCGGTCCTGATTCGCCCGTAGAGTATAATACGCGCCACGAATCTAAAGGCTCAGAAGTTAGATGCGAATGCGGGTTTGCGCTTGTACAGTCTGTTGAAAAACTACAAGCTCGCAACTCAACAAAACCAGACTAACAATAACAACTTGACAATAGCGTACTCGACTGTACTTTAAAGCAGGAAAGCGACAAGTGACAAAGGCAACGAGCGATCACGGCCAATCACCGACGAGCGCACGTTCCATGCAGGTGGCTGGGAGGTGGTGGGAGTCACAACGGCTCTAAAATGTGCCTTTGCGACGCTGTTTGTGACTAACTTCCGAACATTTTAGATCCGTGGCGCGTATTGTATCTATTAAAGATAGACATATTAGGGCTAGGCTGTCATGGAGAAAGCATAATGAGATAGTCTAAAACTATCTCATATCGGTTTTCATTGAAGACAAAAAAGAAGCACTAGTAGCTATAGACGAAACTTCAGGTAGAAATACCAATGAACGACGTTCTACAAGACCGGAAACCAAGAATATTTGAAACAACGCCTGCCATGAAAACCTACACACTTGAATGAATTTTTTTTTTAAATTGGCTCTAAGATTACACACGACAAATCAACATATAGGTTCTTCCCTAATTTACAATTTCCGTTGTAGCCCATATACAAAAAAATCTACAAACGCGATGTACCTGAAAACACCAGCATACACACGAAAATAATTGCGTTCATTTACGGTTTGGTTTGCTTGGGCGTTGCCTTCCTTGCCCAGTTCCTAGGCGGCATTCTTCAGTCGGCCTTGACGATCTTTGGAGTTGTCGGAGGACCGCTTTTGGGGCTTTTCACTCTGGGGATGTTCTTCAGAATTGGAAATCAGACGGTATGTTATTAAGCCGGATAATCGCAATTAATTTAAAATTATTGATAAGACCTAAAGTCAGACACTATCTTTGAATGTCACAATATTTGAAAGAGGACTTATCAGTCATCTTCTTGCAAATAGCTATAATGTGGGCGATAGCCGATAACCAACAATATTATAGTGTCCAGATTTGAAGAGGTTTTAAAGAAACACCAAGCTTGCTTCAGTTCTGCGTCCTATACGGTCCAATACACTTGATTATCCGGAACGACTTTCAGGGAGAAAATCCACGCCTAGTTCAAGTTTATTAAATTATCTGAACACAGCAGTCTGTTCAATGGTGCCAAAGTAATGAAAAGTTGCATTATACGAAATGACTTAATAAAAAAAGGGGAATTATAAAACGGTCGAATATAAAAAAAACAAATTTGGTGACTGATGATGAGATACTGTTTTAATAACTTGAGATATTAAAATAATAGCTGGGTGACTAAATTACTAAGTGAGCGACTAGAATGCCTTCGGTAATTTTGAAGCAGATATCTTCTTTTGTTTTTACTTTTTATTTTTTTTTTCACTTTGAGACTACAACTTAAAACTCACATTTTCATGAAGATTGAAAACCACCGCTTTTTTTGATAAATGGGTATGCGAATTGTCTCGCAGTGAAACGGGAAGGGGCAAATGAGGAGTTTTTAAAAAAAAACAATTCCAGGGTGAACGATAACGGGGTATGCGAATTAAATAGTTAATTGTTTGAATAGAACTGCGTTTTCTAAAAAATGTATATTTTATTGACAGTCAATTAAATATATATTTTTTAGAAAACGCAGTTCTATTAAAACAATTAACTATTAACAACTTAGTAATTTAGTCGCTCACTTAGTAATTTAGTCACCCAACTATTATTTTCTCGTCACGCGCACTCAGTCGCTCACTTAGTAATACAGTAACCCAAATTGATTATTTTTGTCACCCAAAATTGTAATTTACAGTCACTCGTTTAAATACTACCCAATAAAAAAACGCGGAGAGAAGACTGATATTCAAGATTTGTTTAAGATAGATCAGTCTTCTTGTTCAACTTGGTATTAAAAAGACACTCTTAAATCTCATTTATGATGTTTTATTGCCTTCTTATAACCCGACATGTTTACAAGAAGTTTTAATGTATTTGTATTTCGTCCAGCTACATGTTCTAACATGCTTTATTTCTAGGGTGCCCTGAGTGGTTTCGCTGTCGGACTAGCATTTTCTTTGTGGATCGGCTTTGGAGGACCCAAACCTCCGCCACCCTATTTACCTGTCTACGATGACGGCTGTAATGCAACAACAGTTCCAAGTACATCGACTCTTATGAGCCTGCTCAATCAAAGTTCTACAAATGCATCCGACGAAACGGAGAAGTATGTATTATTTTTGCACTATAAAATAGCTGTTTTATATTGTATACAAACATGTAAAGTGACCAATTACGCACACAGTTTGTCAGTTGTTTTTATTATGACCTACTATTAGAAGTGACGTTTGTTTAAAAGTGAACTATCGCAAATTTTGAAAATGAAATCCAAACCAGCTATTTTTGGGAGATATGTGCAAAGAATATCAAATATATCTCGTGCGTATTGGTATTACGGCTTTTGTAACTGTTGAAACTCGCTGGCGCTCGTTTTAAACATCGTCACACCGCGTCGTAATATTATTTATACCATTACATAACTATAGATATACAATCTTCCATTGTGTTTCAGTGAGTATTTTTACTTATATCGACTGTCATACATGTGGTTCAGCGTTCTTGGATTTTTGGCGACACTAATTGTTGGACTGGTTGTAAGCTTCATTGTTGAAATAAGTTCTTCACAAAACAAAAGAGATTTGAACCCGAACTTGTTCGTTCCACCAATAGCAGAGCGGATGTTGAGAAAAGAAGGGAAAAGATTGTCTATTGCAAGCCAGGTTGGTAAAAACTTTTTAATAATTAATTGGAATACTTACAACACATTCATAATCACTGAAAATTGTAAAGCGTTGATTTATTACATATTTTTTTACTCAAATTTTCCGTTAAAGAGGTCTTGAGTTATCTTTTTCATACTTATTTACAGAACTCATCATCGGACATTGGAAAAATTTCATCATCTGATTTTAACGCACCATTTGATAAAAACAAAATAACGTACTTATAACAACAAATATAGAACTGATTGTTTATTTTTAGTTAATGATAATTTAGTTAAAAATAGACTGCGGTTATAAGATTCATAGCCGTATATAGTCTTCATTTTGCCAAAATCGATATTGTCGCAAAGAACTCAAAGTTTGGGAAGATGTAAATATTTTATTTATTGAGTTCATTTTAGTAGGCACCAGAACAAAAATGTTTTTAATGCCCTTGGGTATACGCAAGTCACTTCAAATTACTCATGTAAAAAAAAGGTATAATCGTTTTTGAGGTATCATTTGAAAGGAAATGACATCCCATTCAATTATTAACACTGGTACAACCAGAGTTGAACTCAACCCGATTTGTTTTTTTATACCAAGCCCCACTGCTTGATTACTGCTACGAAATTTTGTAGTGTATCCCACTGTTTTTAATAATTTTATAATGAGATGTTAGTAAGTTAATTATTGTTATTTTTGCATTTGTTATTATAAATATTTTTATATAATGTAACTAGGGTCCGGCAACAGGTTAGAAAACCTCGGAAAACGCAATAAGCTATACAGTTTATTGTATTGAGTTAATAATCATCACTTCACTAATCACTACATAATAATATAAGGTGACCGGTAATTGCTCGTATTCCTCTGGAATGATTTAACCTCTATCACTTGGGGGTCGCAAATGCGTCATTTTTTATGATAATGACACTTCTGTGAAGAAGTATTATTTTATTTTTTTTATTTATTGTCAGTTTTAACATGGTTTTAACACACAACATAAAATCTAACAGTAAATTTTATGGTTTTTAGTTTTAGCTTTAGGAAGGTTGGCCAATTAGTATGCTATCAGATCATGGAAAAATTCAGGTTAAAAAATGAGAGTAATTTTTTTTTATGTTAAACTATTAAAATTCAGATTTCGAAGTTAATTTTCTTGAAAATGACGCTTTTCCTACCCCCAAGTGATAGAGGTTAAATCATTCTAAATTAGTCATAGTTTGTTCTCTCGAGAGGAATACGAGAATTTACTGGTCACTCTGTATATAAAATTCTCGTGCGCGTCTATCTGTCCTATCTATCTATCTATCTGACCGATTGAGTGAATTTGTGAATATTATACCAAATATAATAAAAATAAATCGCGGGCAAAAGCCATCCTGACCGATGCGGGACTGGACCACTAATTTTTTAGTAAATAATGAAAATGAGGATGCGAAGCTCGAGGTAAAAACTTTAGTGATTCGCGCTCGTCAATATTTTTGACGATTATTTTTTTCTGCCATCAAGCTTTAGGTGTCTGTTCAATCTCGTGCTGAAAAAACTTTGTTCAGAGTTGGATTAAGTGAATTTTGTGTAGTCGGCAGCCACGTACTACACAAAATTAAACGAATTTAGACACATAGAGAATTTATAAAGTGTAAAAAATGTAACAGTATTGAAATCATTAATATTCAGCATATCTTAAATATGTTAAGTTTAATAATTTTAACGGAAAAACAACAAAATAGTTTTATACATAATTTATTATCGTAACTAGGTAGGCACATCATTAGGGTTTTCCCCTATAATTTATATGTAGGGAAATGACATAAATTTTAAATTGAAGTATAATTAAACTTAAATTTGATCGTCAAAAATAGTAACTTTATCTGAAACCCTTTGAAATATTTTTATACTAGCTTTACAAGTTACGTCATTGTATCCAAAAAATGGATTAGGTTTAAATTATATAAACAATCGTGGGCGGATCCAGTCGATTTTCAAGGATGGCTGGGATCTCTGCCTCCGGAGAGTTATGGCACATCCTCTATACAGCAGAGAGGCCGAGGGACCTCCATTTAAAATTTAGTGCTTCAAAAACTATTGCAAGCGCTTCAAAAGCACCAACCAAGAAACTTACATTTTCTATGAATGTAACATGAAAACCATGGCATTTTATTCAAACACGATAGAATTCCGCAGGCTCGACAATGTGGTTGTTTCTTTAAATTAGAATACATGACCTCTTCGGCCCCTCCCTCCTGGATCCGTCCCTGTACCTTAGACCAATATCTTTAGGCGTGGTTTTGACAGGCAACCCAAAAAATTCAACCGAAATTAACCCATATATGCGCATTGGGTCGTTTTCGTGCCCCTGGTACCAACTTACTTTTAACAATCCTAGCTCGTAAGAACTTGTACTATTCTAAGTTTTTGCTCCATCGGTGATGAAAATAGTTCTGCGCATATATGGGTTAAGTTTTAGACCTAGTTTATATGAGAGGCGTTTAACGCGCGTTAGCCCAACGCGCGTTGAACGCCTCTCATATAAACTAGGCCTTAACCTAAGAGCATAGAGTACCATAATCACTGTTAGTAAATAAATAACGTAGAATCCCTGCAGCTTAGACAACCAAAGAATAAAACAGATATAAACTAGTTTTTAGTGGCAACTGGAAGCCTACTGAAAACTAAATTTCTAAAACCACGTCTAATTAAATTGTAATATTTGCTCAAAGAATCATTTGAGACAAAATAAATATCAGAAAGACTTATCGTTGGTTTAGAATACAAACCTGATAACTCCAGAGCTACCAATTTTACAAGGGACAGCAAAAACGGAATATTTTGTATATAAATCCTATACTTTTACTATATACCGAGCATAGGAATAAAATCGCAATCGAACCATTAGGGTGCAGACATATACTTCTGTTTTTTTTTTAAGTCGAAAGAGCTCGTTGGTTCTGATTGGCTAACGCCATAGATAAAGACATTCGACTTTTGATAAAGAAAGATATACTCAATGCTAATATATATTATCGGAATAACTAAGGAATTACTTCAAAAAAAAGACGCAGATATATTTTCGATACGCTTTGTTGCCTTCGCTCACCGCACATTGAGTAAATAGCCAATGCTTCATATAGTAATTATTATATATATGATATAAATACATACGAGTAGGTTAACTAAATTATAAGATTATTTGCTAACAGACGAGATTAAAATCCAAAATTAGACCAAAACTGGAGTTAGCTGGTGTGTAGTGTAAAGCCATCGATCTGTAGAAGAATATTTAATATTTTTATATATCTTCATCTATACTTTGTTGTAATTTATTAAGAAAAATCCTGCAAAAATATCTGCGGCTGTATTTTCTAAACGATTTTTGTAATGAAAAACGTCAAAGGCAGAGATCTAAAATCAGACACTGCTTTATGACACAAAAACTGTTTACTAATATCCAGTGCTTCCATTTATGTCTAGTTAAATCATAATTTATTAGAATAGGTTGTAATATTTATTTATACAAATTGTTCATACACTAGTTTCTAGTGAATATAATGTTAGATAAATAATATTGTTAATATATTTTTGAACACTATCATATAGACGTTATATAATGTGTAGCTACCTTTAGGCCTAGCACACATGAAGAGCGTTCAACGCGCGTTGGGTCAACGCGCGTTGAACGCCTCTCATATAAACTAGGCCTTACTATTAATATAAGGATGTAGACCTAAAATAAATGAAATAATTTTTTTTTAATATTCCACGTTTTTAAGACGAACTAGAAAGTATAAAATAATTTCTTTAAGCCTTATGAATAAGATTTGGAACGAAAAACGTGGGGCGAATTATTCGTTTTATCTCATTCATTGATAGCTATTTTCTATACTTTTCATATATGGGTCTTTTACAGCGTAGATGAATTTTTATGTTGCCAATAATTTTATTCAGTAATATTTTATATCGTGTAATTTATACGTTGTAATTTATGTTAATATTTTGTTGACGTGTCAAACAGATGTATATCTCGACTGACAAAATATATATCTTATCTTATCTTATAACTGTCGCATGCAACCAACATAAATTTTGTTTATTTCTTTTATTATTTTTATACTTCTTAAAAACGCGGTATATTAAAAAAATATATTTCTTTTATTATATCTACATTTTCTTGTCTTGTCATCTAGTTCTGAGTTAAGTTAAAAATTTCAAGTCTCTATCTCATCAGGATAAAATCAATTACAAAATTCCACCCGGACAAAACATACAAGACAGTGGGTTAATAAAAACGTGGCAAAATATGATGCATGGTCGCGGAAAAAACGGAAATATTTTTTTAACACACATTAATAAAATTGAAAAAAAATGAAATTAGAAATATTTCATTTTTGTGTCGATTGATTTCAGACACATGTTTTGAAACATTCTGTATATTTCAATTTATATTCTCAGAAAATATTATTTGTATTTCGTGATCCACAATTAAACACTGAAGTATTGTGGCAGAGTTGAGCTCTTCCACTTATATTCCAGGGCGACTCCCGGGACACGACTACACCATCTTTATTATATTCATCTGAAAGTGCAAGAAATTTTTTTTGACGTGATAACGTCTTATAAATTGATGAATCACCAATATTATAAATTGATAAAACACCGGCTGCATGTACGAAAAAGTGTAACGCGTAACGCATAACGCGTAACGTTCCGCCTGACCCTGTGCGTGCTTTTTGCTAATTTCTCGCTCAATTTAAATCAGATCGGTTTGAAACCAGTCTTAAACGAAAGAGGAGAACATTTTACATAGATTTCGTATAACAGAATTTGCCTAAACAGTTTTTTTATACAAATTTATATAGAAAAATATTTTATACAAATTTATATAGAAAAATAGCTGTATAAATGCAATGTTGTGTAATGCATGGCGCGACGCGGTCGGTTGTCTTTGTTTGCCGTACATGGAAATTAGAAGCAAACGTATGTCTTGTCTTAACATGAAAACGGCTGCATTTCTAATGTTTAATTCAATTTTTTGACATTAGTATATTGTGAAATGCAAAGCCTTCTAAGTTAAGTATTGGAATAACTAATTATTATTAGAACATAATACTTTGTAAGTTGCAAACGTCACTTTTCACATTTCTTATCATTCCGACACCAAGGATAAGCGGATTGAAACCAAATTTTGGGAGGTTTAGGTTATGTATTACGGAATACGTTATCACGTAAAACTATCGTCCGTAAACCGACTTTACAGACAACCAATTTTTTTTTTTTTTTAAAGATATATCCAATTGTATATATCCACATATATAGAGCATATGCACATATACAACAGAATATCACTTGGGGGGATGGCACTACCTCTTAGTATCTGGCCAGTATGTTTGAGTATGAAAAGCTGAGTCTAAACGACAATCACAAAATATCCATGAGCGGAGGTGGGATTCGAACCCACGACAGTGCGATCCAAAGGCCACCACGCTGACCATTACACCACACTGTCCCCAAAAAAAAGCGCAAGAATACAAACGTTGCAAACCTACAATTAATTTTACTGTGAATCGAACTTTATAACATCAAATTACGTAACTAGCTAAATTTTTATTGAAAAATAAAAATTATCTAACCAGTCGTTTCTTGTTCAGTAGTGCGTTTGCAACGTTCAAATAAGTTGTGTATTATAGACACTAAGGCCTAGTTTATATGAGAGGCGTTCAACGCGCGTTAGCCCAACGCGCGTTGAACGCTCTTCATGTGTGCTAGGCCTTAACAGCGTTCAGTGTGCAAAGTTTCAATATAATAAATATTTTTTGAAAGATTTCAGTTTTTGACACTTAAAAGTGCGTGCATTGTGATGTGTTTTGCAGATATGTTTAATAATTTGCCAGTCTACAAAAATATGGTTTGCACGGACATCATTATTACTACCTTCCGTGATGCATCGAATTTTGCAGGTAAGACTTTTTTTGATTAAATTATTGAAATTCTAACAAACCCAGGCGAGAGTTCTTAGCTAATTAGTTAGTTGTATAGTAAACTAATTAATATATTTGAAACCTTATACCGGCTACATAGGTCAGTAAAATGGCGAACTCAGTTTCCACTAATTCGAAAGTTAGAAGAACTCGGAGCGGATTAGGAGACAGTTTTAGACCGATTTTTTAAAAATCAAAAAATAGAAATATTCAATTAATTGATAATTTTTCGTATTTTTAAATGTTGGATACATTACTTTAATAATGTTTTATTATTTTCTAAAATAGTTGGAGAATTATTCTTAAAGACTTTTACGTGAATCATTATCTCTTTTACAATATTATCAATAAAAAATATGGCTAATTCTAACTGTTCTGGAGATACAAGCAAAAGACTGATTAAACGCTGTTTTTAATTTTTCAAATACGCCATAAATTTAGATTTCAGATGAAAATGAGAAGAAATCCTTTCCAATTTTTTTTTTTGTTTTTTATTATTTAATTGTCAAGCGCTTTCGGACATATAAGTCCATCTTCAGAATAGTTTTTTTTTATAAAAATCATTAAAATTATCACAATAAATTAAAAGTAAAAATCGATCACTAAAAAGCAAATCCAAGACTGGCTGCCTATAACAAACTGATTGATAAAAATAGATTTAAATATAACCTCTGTGTGTCCTTGAAGAATTGAATTTTTAAAATTTGTAAAGGCGGCTTCTCACGGCGCGTTTTATTACAGATCGCGCTGCGCCAGCTCGCGCAGTGTGAAGGCAGTGGCGCGGAGCGGCGCGAGCTGGCGCGGGTTGGCGCGTCCTTACCGAACAAAGTCGGTCCCGTCAAAGGCGCGGCGCGGTGCGGCGCGTGTGCATCCGTGCAGACTCGAGCGCGCGCGTGGTAGTACGGATGAACACGTCGCATTAAACTATGTTCGGTGTATTAGGCCTAGTTTATATGAGAGGCGTTCAACGCGCCACCAACGCGCGTTATCATATAAACAGTTCTATACAATTGTATAGAAACTGTAAACGCGCATTGGGCCAACGCGCGTTGAACGCCTCTCATATAAACTAGGCCTTATTGTATTATATATTGATGCGCCCAGTCGATCGTTTTGTGGTGTGTGAAGTAGGTAAATATGCAAATTCTTACTTTTTGGCTATACCTAGCGAAATCTCGTACAAAATTGTACGAGAATTTTGTTATTCTTGTATCTCGTACAAAAACTGTAAATCTCGTAATGGTACGAGATTTCGCGTACGTCTGGTTGCCTGGCAACCCTGTTAGTGTAGTTAGTACAATGCTAGATCAGTAACTACAATATTATAATAAAAACTTTTTAACAAAAAATTAAACCGCCGAAAAACTGAAAAGCAAAAAATAATAAATCTTTTTATTTAACTAAGTTCTATCTAAGTAGTTGAACGTATGTGACAGTCTAGTATATCTAAGTAATTTTGAGTCGGCGTCAACAATCCTTCGCCGGAAATCTCTGAGCGTTCACGAAGTTAATGTCAGCGATAGAGCAACCCGAACGGGCACACTGAGGGCACACGTCTTTGCGAGTGGTCGTGTGGAGAGCGCATGTTTGAAATGTTAATGTTTATCGCTGGAGATTTCACGTATCATTGTTAATTTGATTTGGTTATTTCTTTTAGTGATCTTTGTTCATTGATGGTTTGACGCCGACTCAAAATTACTTAGATATACTAGACTGTCACATACGTTCAACTACTTAGATAGAACTTAGTTAAATAAAAAGATTTATTATTTTTTGCTTTTCAGTTTTTCGGCGGTTTAATTTTTTGTTAAAAAGTTTTTATTTTATAATTTTTTGTGGCTATATAATTTATAATTGTAATACACAACTCAGCATGAAAATCTGTGAGTGAACTATAAATCACCCCTATTTTCCCACCCTTAGGGTAGGAGTTTTTTTTCCAAATTTATATGAGACGAACCTCGAGGTATACCCTATCCAATAAAAAAATAATTTTCAAAATTGGACCACTCTGTAAAAAGTTATGTGTGGTCATACATTACAATCAGTGAGTGAACAATCAATCATCCCCTGTTTTCCTACTCTTAGGGTTGGAATTTTTTTACCAAATTTATATGGGACCAACTTCGGGGTATACCCTTTCAAACAAAAAAATAATTATCAAAATCGGACTACTCTGTAAAAAGTTATGCGTGGTCATTCATAAATAAAAAAAAAAAAAAAAACAAAAAAAAAATATATGCGTCGAATTGAGAACCTCCTCCGTTTTTGTTTTTCGTCGGTTAAAAAGTACGCTGCATCTATGCGTGCTTCGGTCTGGATGCGGCGCGGCGCAACGCACGCCGTGAGAACGGGCGGGCGCGGGCTCGTCTGTGGCGAATGCTCGCGCGTACAAATCGGCACGGCGTGGCGCGGCCTGCGATAAAACGCGCCGTGAGAAGCCACCTTAATGAATAATGCTATTTAAAATTTATTATTATCTAAATCATCCATAATTATATTAAGATTTTTTTGTGGTTCTGATTTGATGACGTCTATTACTATATGAAATTTATCGCGGTTTTTAACACTTTTTTAACAAGTTCACGAAGGTCCAATTTTGAAAGATTGTGTATCAAATGTTCCCTCAAATTTGCACCCTTCTGCAATTTTGTGGAAATGTTTAGGGTCAAATCATCTTCATTTTACTGGCCTATACAAGTTTTTTTTTCTTTGTGTTTGGAAAATTCCAGACATATGTATTATGTTAATTGACGACGGAACCTTTTTTAGGCGAGGGGGGCAAATACATGAGAATTTAATTAGGCATGTTTGAAATTGGCTTAGCCCACCCCAACCAATGGTCGTATTGTCAAGACAATTTAGATTTTGAATATTTATTGAATAAGAAAAGTTTTAGAGCCTCGGCAGCCTTGTGGGTCCTTCTTAGCACCGTGTCTAATTGATAAGGCGATATCGTTAAAGTTTTGTACATAATTTATTTAACTGTTTGGTGATAGGTAAATATTTAGCAAATACTCCGCAATTAGTCTTTAGGCAATGACAAACCGCATTTGTAAATAATATAAATTAGTATAAAAGTAAACATTATTAAAACACTTATAAACAAAGACGTCAATTGTTCTCTATTTGAATAATAAGGCACAATGGTTAATATTATTATTTTTATGTGTAAGTCAACAACAAAAAAAAAATGAAAATATAATATTATATGTGAATCAATATTATGGTTCTGTACCCTGCGAAAGAAATAGATACCACCCAACTAACATTGTCAAATTCGTTTTCATGATTAGTCATTAAAACTAAATGTCGCGTTATCAATGGAAGTCATGTCGACTTCTGTGTTGCAAAATCAAAATATTTTTATTTTCCATGACATGTGTAACCAAGGGCGTAGATGTGGGTGGGGGCTAAAGGGGGAAATTACGCCCCCCCCAGGATATGAATAATAAAAAAATAAAATTGAAAATAATACAAATACCTGCCTAAAAAAATTGGTTGTCTGTAAAGTCGGTTTACGGACGATAGTTTTACGTGATAACGTATTCCGTAATACAGAACCTAAACCTCCCAAAATTTGATTTCAATCCGCTTATCCTTGGTGTCGGAATGATAAGAAATGTCAAAAGTGACGTTTGCAACTGTCAAAGTATTATGTTCTAATAATAATTAGTTATTCCAATAGTTAACTTAGAAGGCGTTGCATTTGACAAAATACTAATGTCAAAAAATTGAATTAAACATTAGAAATGCAGCCGTTTTCATGTTAAGACAAGACATACGTTATTTTCTAATTTCCATGTACGGCAAACAAAGACAACCGACCGCGTCGCGCCATGCTTTAGACAAAATTGCATTTATACAGCTATTTTTCTATATAAATTTGTATAAAAAAACTGTTTCGGTAAATTCTGTTATACGAAATCTATGTAAAATGTTCTCCTCTTTCGTTTCAAACCGATCTGATTTAAATTGAGCGAGAAATTAGCAAAAAGCACGCACAGGGTCAGGCGGAACGTTACGCGTTAGGAACGTTACGTTACACTTTTTCGTACATGCAGCCGGTGTTTTATCAATTTATAATATTGGTGATTCATCAATTTATAAGACGTTATCACGTCAAAATAAAATTTAGAAATAAATTTAGAAATTGAATAGATAGACAACGATTCATATAGTAAATTATTAAATATATGCTTATAATATATGCTATTCCTCCGTAACTATTCTTAAGTGATTTAATAAAACTTAAAAAAATTGATTTTTTGACGTGATAACGTCTTATAAATTGATGAATCACCAATATTATAAATTGATAAAACACCGGCTGCATGTTCGAAAAAGTGTAACGTAACGTTCCAAACGTTCCGCCTGACCCTGTGCGTGCTTTTTGCTAATTTCTCGCTCAATTTAAATCAGATCGGTTTGAAACCAGTCTTAAACGAAAGAGGAGAACATTTTACATAGATTTCGTATAACAGAATTTGCCTAAACAGTTTTTTTATACAAATTTATATAGAAAAATATTTTATACAAATTTATATAGAAAAATAGCTGTATAAATGCAATGTTGTGTAATGCATGGCGCGACGCGGTCGGTTGTCTTTGTTTGCCGTACATGGAAATTAGAAGCAAACGTATGTCTTGTCTTAACATGAAAACAGCTGCATTTCTAATGTTTAATTCAATTTTTTGACATTAGTATATTGTGAAATGCAAAGCCTTCTAAGTTAAGTATTGGAATAACTAATTATTATTAGAACATAATACTTTGTAAGTTGCAAACGTCACTTTTGACATTTCTTATCATTCCGACACCAAGGATAAGCGGATTGAAACCAAATTTTGGGAGGTTTAGGTTATGTATTACAGAATACGTTATCACGTAAAACTATCGTCCGTAAACCGACTTTACAGACAACCATTTTTTTTTTGCTTTACAACCACCAAAAAAAAAAAATTACGCTCTTGTCGCAATCACCTTTAGATACGAGTGTAATTTTATACTATTTGAAAAAAAAATTAAAAACGCCGTAAGTTCTAAACGATTAATGATACGGAGGTGGGAGGGGTCGGAACCCGATTCACCGCGATTTTTTCTATAAGAATAACCTCAGTGTTATAAGTCGTATGTAAACAATATCTCACTGATTTTTCGGTTTTATTAAAAACAGAAAAAGTGATATAGGGATAACGTCATCCAGTGGACATGTCGATTGATATTGCTTGGTTGACAAAAATATGGACGGTCTGCCAGCGGACGTCATTCATGGATCGACGTAACCTGTGTATTTAATGTACTACTTTTTGTAGTATCCGTAGGTATAAAATTTGGAAATGATTTTATGATAATTTCGAATGAATGACTATATTCAGTTCATTATTCCTTACCCTTTCCAATTTATGTTAGAATAAAGGCCGCTGTACACGAGGCTAGAAACGCTGCTAGATTCCTTGCTAAATTTGCCTACCAGTTTTCTAGCGCTGGTTTTCTTGATTGCTGTTAAGTGCTCGCTTCACACGAGACTATTTTTCAAGCTTGTTTTGTGGATAGATCTGGTGCGCGCGCAGTGACAGTTCGACGTGTCTGTTGTCTGACTCTGAGCAGAATGAAGTCATGTTGGTTTGTGGGCGTTTGTTCAAGTGCCCACGTGACAAGATACTGCTTCCTGATTAGTTCTTGCTCATATCTAGCAGCAAATCTAGCAGGGAAAATAGCCCCTGTTCTAATTTTAAAACCTATCTTGTGAGCTAGCAGGTCACCCACAGTGACGTCTATTCCAGCTTCGTACCCAGCCTACCGGCTAGCAGAACTCCTATAGCAGCGTTTCAAGCAGTGTTTCTAGCCTCGTGTGTTAAGTTAGCCCTACCTGAGCGAAGCCAGATCAGACAGCTAATATTAGTAGGTATAGATAAAGATATATATTCGTTTATACACTAGAATATAGTAATTATTTATAAATCATATTGTTTTTATCTGTCGACTGTCATTGTCGCATAATGTTGCATCATTATAAATAAATCAACAACGGGATAAATCAACTAATGACTCAACAATAACTCACCTGAAAATGAACACACTAATTTACTTACGCATCTAAAATTTCCGCAATTACTATCATGCTAATACAATCAACAGTTCTTCGTTGTGTTAATAGGGTCGTCACACGTATTAAAATTTGAAAATTTTGAACAGCGTCATTGGCGTAACAAAAGGGGGGACCAGATGGGCCTGGTCCACCCTACAATATTAATTGTTCACGTACAAATCTATACTAATCTATATCTATATCTATACAAGACTATACTAATATATAAAGCTGAAGAGTTTGTTTGTTTGAACGCGCTAATCTCAGGAGCTACTGGTTCAAATTTAATAATTTTTTTTTGTTGGATAGCCCATTTACCGAGGAAGGCTATAGGCTATATAATATTACGCTACGACCATTGGGAGCGGAGCTTTAATGAAAAATGTTACAAAAAGTATCTCAAAAATAAGCTTCTATTCGTGTGAAATGCACTAACTAGATATACTCATATTAGTGATGAAAGAACACAACCTCAGGTAAATCAATCGGTAGCGCATGCGACTGTCAATATCAGGGTCGTGGGTTCGAGCCCCACGTTGGGTGAATATATTTTTATTTTTTACATTGCTTTCTTCTAAGGCTTACATTTAAATTTATTTTAATTTTATTTAGTTCATTTAAAAAAAAATATTAGTTAAAAAAAGTTTAAATACTGCTCTTTATCGACAAAAAATCTTGAACGGTAACTCCGATCATCATGAAATTTGGACACAACATTCATCTCGGTAAACTAAGATGAATGTGTGTACTCATGTCCCTTCCTTCCCCATTCATTCTTTTGCACCCGGGTGAAACCGGGCGGGACCGCTAGTATATTATAAGTCTGAAGAGTTTGTTTGTTTGGTCGCGACGTGTCGTCCTCGGATAATAAGGTGCACATAGGGAAATTAACATTGGGAAAAAATACTTGGATCAGAGTTAGCCATGACTGCATTAATTGTTATTTCTATTGAATTATCGTGGTAATCTTGAGGATTTCTATTTTATTTTGATTTATTTTTATTTTATTTGGCTTTTTTAATAATAAAAAGGTCTTATAAATCATTATTTTAAATTTGTTTGTACAAAAATAAAACAAAAAAACAACTCCATCTGTTTGGAAACATTTCATTTAAAAATTGTCTGACTGGTATGCCGTATGCGCGTTGGTAAATCAGTGACCCAATGTCTTTAGGTTCAACACGAATAGGCAGAGATATTTGATCTCGCACCACATTTAAGTATTTTTGGGAATTTAATGTCCCATTAATAAAAAAAGTCCGATTATGTTGTAATCATTTGAATATTTTCTTCGGTAGTATACACATTCATTTTGCAAAAGAATATTATCTGTCAAATTGAAAAACAAGATTTCAAGGCTCACTCTGATCCAGTAAAATAACTGAACTACGACGGAATTTTAGCAAAGCCTACATAGTTAAAATCAGAGTCTCAGACTGTCTTTGTCTTTTTCACCGGTCATTTCTTCTAAACCACGCACCGGATTTTGAAATGGTTTTCGCTAATAGAAAGATCAATATACGAGGAAAGTTTCTGTATACAATTTGTAAATATTTTTTCAAAATGGCTGAAATACGACGGTATTTTGTCAAAGACTGCACAGTTAAAAACAAAGTCTCTGTCGGCTCTTTAAAAACTGAGAAATTTTGTAAATTGTAACTTTTGGCTCTTCCGTCTTAAAAGGTTGCCGACCCCTGCCCTAGGGTGAATTATCTTAAAGTATTTATCTATATAAACATGAAAAATACATTAAATACTTCCTGAGTCGCAATTAAATTCGTAACGACGCGTACGGAACCGGACCTGTTACAAATCCAAGTAAGGCATAATTTGTGACAATCTTTTTGAATATTAATCGGCCGGCGGTTGGTAATAATGGATGATGCATATAGGTGTACACATCTTTACACAAAACCTGAAAATATTGAAACTTTGGATAAATCTGGTTTGCACCGGTACTCAATATAAAGTACTGGACTCTACTCAATAAAACATCATTTTGTTTAGAATTATTTACATAGGTATGCGCAATTGAGAAAAAAATTAAAAGGGAGGAATGCAGTAGCGTGAAAATGAACTTACAAAACAGATGGTAAAATGGTAAAGTCCCCTTACTGGTTTTAAAGGGAACGTTGTCGAATTAAACAAATTCACTCAAGTCATGTAATGTGGCCAGTCCTGAGTTATAAAATGACAAAAATTTGTTATCGCTTTTCATTTGCAAGGTACTGTATGTTGAGTAGGTATTAGATATGTGGTATAGCATCGAAGAATGAAAGATTTTATTGAATAAAATATTCAACTAATAAAAACTAAGACACGTGTTAAAGCCGGTGTAAATGTTAAGAGTGACAACAGTTGAAACAATTACATCATTTTCATTAAAAATAAAATTTAAAAAAACAGCAGGTGCGAGTAGGGTTGCCTACTTTGAAAATCAGGTTTTCAGGATACTGTGTAAGAAAAATCGGAACTGGCAATGAAAATTCGGGTTACTAAAGAAACATATTCATACTAAAAATGCTTCCTATTTCATTTTTTTAGGTAATTTACAAAATCAATATTTTTTCTTCTAAAAATCCATTTGCAAAAACTTGCAGTATTCTATTAGAATAAAATAAAATAGAAATTACTCAACTAAATAATTCAACACAGATTGACATTATTCTCCTATTTCTATATTCAATTGTTTGAATTCTAGAAAGAAATCGCAACAAAACCGAAAAAATGATTATTCATTCTTTAAGTGTGCGTACTGGTAGCATTACTGATATCCATAATATTATAGACGCGTGTCAACTCAACTGAAAATTCTACCTATTTATTAAATGTTTACTCTTGAAAAATAAAGAATAGTGACTTCTTAGCACAACAGTTTTATTAGCGGATGTACATTTCGGGAGCCATGCTCTCATCTTCAGCAATCACCAAACTTAGTGTTTGCTGAAGATGCATACCTCTCGAAATGTACATCCACTAATAAAACTGTTGTGGTAAGAAGTAACTATTCTTTATTTTTGAAGTGAAAACTTCTTTAGCGGCGTTGTACACTTTTTTTGAAATGGGTAAAAAATGTTAAACTCGCGTCAGGAAAAGTAAGAACTGGGTGAAACTCTCTAAGTGATAGTAATTGCCAGATACTTTTTATACAACGTTAGACATCTAGCGTTGAAATATCGTACATAAAAATGCAATCTATGATACAAACCATTTTATTTTTTATACAACGTTAGACATCTAGCGTTGAAATATCGTACATAAAAATGCAATCTATGATACAAACCATTTTATTTACAAGTGTTGCCAATAAATAAACAATGCTTCTAAATGCAAAAAATTAAGACGTTAATATTCAAGTTTTCACTTCTGCCGGCACTCCCGGAGTGCAACCCGTCTTTTTTTTCTTTTTGGTTCAACTACAGTGCTCTTAATATTTGTATTTTACTCTTGAAGTGAAACCAATTAATATTTGCGTACCCAGAGAACTTTTTACACTGATGGAGCATGATACCAAACACCTAAGATGTGCTTATAGGTCATTAACTTGCTCCTTATCACGACGGGTATTGGTGATGCGTTTCAAGTAATTTAAAAATCAATAAAAAGCATCTAAATATTGCCGGTTATAACCAGTATTTTCATGTAAAAATAAACGTACCTGAAAAATGATGTTTGACATTATGAATTTTGAGATAAACAAACAAACAATAAAAACATAAACCATTGTTAGTCAAGGCTAATTTCATAATCAGAAAATCGTTTTAAGCTTTAAAAATGGATTACTCAATCGACATTACTGTTTGTTAAAAATAAAATTAAATACATCTACAATAAAATCAGGGATGTATAGGAACACTGGGGTTCGCTATCTCTAGCATTTCTGCGTGGCGATTACTTCAGAAACCCACAGAGCCGTATTTAGAACCTTGGGGGCTCCGGGGCAAAAAGTAAAATTGGGCCCCCTATGTTGCGTTTAACAAGTGCTGAAAAAAGGCTATTACTTATTATTATGTTCAAAATTATGACATAAGATTGACATTCGTGTCTTGAGGCCACTGCACACGAAGCTAGAAACGCTGCTAGATTTGCCTACTAGTTTTCTAGCGCTGGTTTTCTTGATTGCTGTTAAGTGCTCGCTTCACACGAGACTATTTTTCAAGTTTGTTTTGTGGTTAGATCTGGTACGCGCGCAATGACAGAATATAAACACAGAGCAAAACGTGTCTGTTGTCTGGCAGAATGACGCCATGTGGGCGTTTGTTCAAGTGCCCACGTGAAGATACTGCTTCCTGATTGGTTCTTGCTCATACCTAACCGCAAATCTAACAGGGAAAATAGCCCCTGTTCTAATTTTAAAACCTATCTTCTGAGCTAGCAACGCAGCCCGCAGTGACGTCATTTCCAGCTTCGTACCTAGCCTACCGGCTTCTAGCAGCGTTTCTAGCAGCATTTCTAGCCTCGTGTGCAGCGGCCTTTACATTGCTTTCGTAAAATACAATTTTTTTCATACTATCCTATTTTATCCTATTTTTGCTTCGCTTTAGCCGGATATTAAAAAGCTCTTTAATAATTATAATAATAGCTATTATGTGTCTATTTTCGCTTCAATTAACGGAGATGATTAATCATGTTTACGTAAAAAAGTTAATCAAAATCATGCGCATAAAATATTTACGTTTTATATGACAAGTGATAATTTTACATTAACTTGATATCTTGTGAACTAGCAATGTCATACAATCTATAAAAAAACAAATGCTTTTATTTTCCAAAAACAGTGTAATGAATCCTTAAGAATTTTAATACACCAAAGCTTAGGTCACATGTGAACCCTCGACCATAATGCTATTTGTTAAAAAACAAAGTTCACTAACCATATACCTATTAATAACTACCAGTTACCTGCGTCTTCGCACACGAATGAGATGAAACAACGTTATATAACTTTTTCCCACGAAAATTTACTTTTGCTAATCTAACTATAAATAGGTATAAGTTTGGATGTAGGAGGTAATCTTTGAAACTACTGCACATAGGGTAATTAGCATTGGGAAAAAATACTTGGATCAGAGTTAGCCATGACTGCATTAATTGTTATTTCTATTGAATTATCGTGGTAATCTTGAGGATTTCTATTTTATTTTGATTTATTTTTATTTTACTTGGCTTTTTTAATAATAAAAAACTCTTATAAATCATTATTTTAATTTTTTTGTACAAAAATAAATAAAAAAAACCACTCCATCTGTTTGGAAACATTCAAAAATTGTCTGACTGGTATGACGTATGCGCGTTGGTAAATCAGTGACCCAATGTCTTTAGGTTCAACACGAATAGGCGGAGATATTTGATCTCGCACCATATTTAAGTATTTTTGGGAATTTAATGTCCCATTAATAAAAAAAGTCCGATTATGTTGTAATCATTTAAATATTTTCTTCGGTAGTATACACATTCATTTTGCAAAAGAATATTATCTGTCAAATTGAAAAACAAGATTTCAAGGCTCACTCTGATCCAGTCATTTTTTCCCAATGTTATTTTCCCTATGTGCAGCTTACGTGTTTACATACTGTATATAAACTAGGACGCGATTGAGATGGAACAGGGCAGAGACAATAGTGAAGCCATCAGCTCCACCATATTACAGTCTTATTGGCTCACGGAGCACTCCTAAAAAATAGTTGTACGGGCAGATTTTAAAGAGGAGGTCCTAGAAAACTTAAAACTCTAATGAATAGGAACTCTTCTTTAAAATCTGCCCGGGCAACTTTTTTTAGGAATGCTCCGTGAGCCAATAAGACTGTAATAGCGAGTTTAGTGAAAATTGGTATTGGCAATTTTGCGTGATGTCCGAACAAGGAAACAGTTTTTACAATTACATGAGATGTGATACTGAAGATCTCTTGGACAATTCCATAAAACAACACATCACAGAAATAGACAATGACTTTTATTTTAATTGTTTAATTACTAATTATTTAACTGCGAAAAAATTAAGACGAACAATAAAACTGCTAATGAAACGCGATAACGTATAAAGAAATTATAAATGTTTATTTCTCAGGGTTGTAGTAATTATATCAATTATTCGCGCGAAATAACTTTCCCATATTAAGTAGGCATTATTGGACATGTAACGGATGTCTTATATCGGAATGAAATTTAAAATTTATTTAAAACTCAGATGTATTGAATTTCATTTCTGCATTTATTTTTTATCATAGACATAAAAATCTATTTCTCTACCCACTCAATTTCATCCACACAAACAGATAGCAAGAAAATAAAAACATCAACTAAAAATTATAATATAATTTGTCGGTACTTCTTTAACAATACTTCAGAGCTACATCACTGATGACAAGCTTATTATAACCAACAATAAAATGTTACGAAATAATTCGGACCGTAATGCAGAACCCTGCCGAGAAAATTGCATACAATGAAATTCATTTAAGACGCAACATATTACATGAATTTTATTGATATGATAGCTACGGAAATCATTAATGCATTTCAGAAAATCGTTCCCCATAAAATGCAACATAAACCGGGCGCCCAAGGGATTAATGACTTCCATATCTATATACCAAAAAGACAAACTTCAACTGAAATTTACTGTATTTGCACTATGGAAGTGAATTTGTGTTGTTCCTAAAAATGGTTGAAAGATTTGTAATTCACTATATATTATACACAAACTATCTAAATTTTGCAAATTCGTTCCGTCCACCCAATTTTCTCAAACTTACCTTATCTTCACTTAAAGGATTAAACTTCGATTTTGAAGTAATTCTGTTGATTTTTTCGGTGTTTTTGGCCCCAAAAAATTATTGTACCTTTAAATACAATCTTTAAAATGGTCCTATAGGCTGTGTGCACGAAACCTATTAGCGCTGCTAGTGGGTAATAGAGAATTATTGAACTCAGTTTTTATGGAAATCGCGACATGTTTCTAAGGTGATAAGTCAAAAACATTAGTTAGCCATGATGTGTCAAAAGAAAAGTAATAAAGAAAACTGATGTTAATTTGTTTACGCTGACAGCGGAACGTCAAATTAGGGCGCCAATGGTCTTAATCGCCATCGGCGCAACAGCCCGGAACACAACAACCATTTCCAGCTCGCTTAGTTTTCCTATGTTTTCTTTGTAATTAAAAAACTTCATAAAATTATAACTATTTTCACTTTTAATAAACATTGCTCACTGACAGTTTGAGTTTGAAGTTTCCCCTAGTGCTCACCACAAACGCTCGCATCGAAAAATTTGTAACTCCACCTCCCTGCACATAGGCCCTTGCGTTCGTTTTGAATAAACTTAGTGCTGTGATAGATTTCAATATGTATGCCAAATTTCGTTGAAATCAATGAGATCTTTCATCAAAACTGGTTCCAAATCTTTCAAAATAATGTGGAAACGTCTTAGGTCCATCCATTAAGCCAATTCCAATAGTGCATAGGCCATATACTATGTATAGGCAAATACAGCACGAGAAGTATCAATAATATACATCCACTAAAGATCACATTTAGAAAAACCGAATCAATCCAGACAGATCTACTTAAATAATGACTAGTTTTTTGGTACTTTTATGATTTATGACTTATGTCAATTAATTCGAAAGATCCTCAAGATAAAAATAATTGACGCATCAGAACTCTTTTTGTTCTCTAGGTTGAATCAATTAATATAATATAATGCTTATAATAACAATGTTTCGTTGTAGTCCAGATCAAAAAAGAAGAAAAAATTGAAACGTGACCAAAATCCTATTTTAAAATTGTTGACGTGGATAATTTCACGTTCATGCATACATAATGACATCAAACTTAAACCATATCTATTATTAAGGTGGGCTACTAAAATTACTCTACAGCCTCGATATTCTGGATCGGACAACACTTTTGGTCATTTTTAATAATACAAAAGTCATTGGATATTTGATTATGTATTATTTTATATAACACCCACTCAGGTCACCATCATCATCCTACGCTAATATAAAAAATTCCAGCCAATTGGGCGACGGGACCATTCTTACTTCCTAAATGTTGACATTTGATTAAAATAAAAAAAATAAAATTTCTGATATCGCGTGAGGTGACGCAGGTAATGGCTAGTATTCAATATGATATTAACTATTCGTTGCCATGGTTACCTACATAGTATGTTCCACGTCATGTAAAAATTAATCAAAGCATGCCTAACTAGTTTATTTCTGACAAATCCATAAAACAAAAGAGCGGATGATTTTTTTTTATTTTCATAATATTTCCGAAACTATAAAGTTTAGAAAAAAAATTTTTAACAAAACTTTCTTGAAAAAATAAATAGAAAAATAAGCCGTTATGAAAAGTATACCATTATCATATAAAAAATTCATATTTGCATACCAAACATCCTCCCAAAATTTGGTTTCAATCCGCTCATCCGTTTGACCTGTATCGTGTTCACAAACAGACGCACAGAGTTTTTCCAAAAATATGTTTTTTGGATTCGGGGGACTTCAAAACGGAAAGATATTGTAAAATTTTTGAAAAGTGTTTTTGACATAAACTAGTACCATTCCCCACTTGTGTAATTCTACACCAGTTGCTATGGCGTGTATATGTGATTTCTGATTGGTTAGATTAAACAAATGAAAAGTTTTTACGCATTTTTTAAGAAATTTATGAATAATCAAAAGTTTTTTTTTGAATGTCAAAATTTACCGTTTTCTATGACTTAAAAAAAGTAAAAATTTGGGCACATCGAGTTATCGAACTGAACCCTATGTATTAAAAGAAAGGATTAACATATTGGTTTACATTATTTGTACACGAATGAAAAATAATGTACCGCATTTTAATGCATGTGTGCTAATTGCTCCTAAAAAGAACATTCATAATCTGATAATCAACATCATTTAACCAACGCCGATGATAAACTGATATCTGCTGTATCTACTTCTGTATTAATTTCTTAAGAACGTCATACACACCTAACTGGATATAACCAGATTTCGATGGACTGCGCCGGTTAAGTATACGGCAGTCGGTTGTTTTATGAAAAAATTACCATTACTTAGTTAAATATTGAGCCAGGTTTTTCCATAAGCGCAATCCACTAAGGAATCCTCCTCAGATATTTACAGTTTACCCCATATACTTTTATTCTATACTGAGCATAGGATTAAAATCGCAATCGAAACATTAGGGTGCAAACATATACTTCTGTCATTTTTTACGCCGTAAGCACTGGCGTCCCCAGGAGGGCAAAACAAGCACGAAGGACCCGGCTTAAGAAATTTATAATTTGCTCCCTCCTGGGCCAAAAGCTGGGTACGTCCATGTTATCGTCATAAAAAAAGACAAAGTTTTTGAAACAGAGATACTTTATTCAGATTGAATGGAAATACATCAACCGATCCTATCATCGGAGAAATCAGGGAATTACATCGAAGAAAGAGACGCAGATATATTTTTGATACATTTTGTTGCGTTCACTCACCGCACATTGAGTAGATAGGCAATGATTCATATAGTTAATTAATAGATATAGTTAATGAATAGATATAGTTAATTAATAGATATATTCCCGGATTATACAAATCGTGCAGAAATTTCAGTGGCGTAAATAGATTTTTGTTCGAGAGGGAGGAATTCATTTATCTCGTCAGTCAATATATAAAATAGTAGAAGAATGTTTTACTCTAATTTCGTCTTTTTGTCTGTTTTTCAAACAACCTTTACGCACGGTTGACATAAAAATTCTTTTAATTTGTTTTAACCGCTCTCGCTTTTTTGGAAAATATTCCCTCACAAATTAAATCACCCGAAAGTTAAATTGCGTTGGCTTTGCTTTAATTGGTTTGCGTTCGTAGAAATGTGTCACCTTTCGTTCAAGATGGTTTTTCTAGGTGCGTTTTGATGCCGCCATCTGTTAGTTGATGTCTTTAAATTGCGGGGATGCCCTGACATTATATATATGACCGTGTTCTAACCAAAAATGTTTGGGAAACACTGTGCTATTATAACAAATCGTGCGAAACATTTTTTTTAAACTGTTTACTTAAAATAAACTAAACCTTGAATTTCATAACTTCTTAGTTCTTACACAAAATATAGCTCAGGTTTTGTGTATTATACAACAGTAAGAGTATGTTACGAAAAAAAGGAACTTGAGTGTTGTATTTGGAATGTTGGTTTTGAATGTGAAATAGTTTGATTTATTTCTCCCAGACAAATCTTGTTCCTAACCGCCAGCTACTTAATAGGGTTATTGACAAAATTTCAAAAAGTATTTAAAATTAAAAAATAAAGGTATATGTACCCGTAAACAATATTTTTTCTCATAAATATAACAGATTTGACTCATTATTAGTTGTTTTTTTATTTTGACTTTAAATTCTGCGCCAAAACGTCAATTGACCTTGACAGCCATGTTTACTGATTGCCTACGTCACAGTAGGCAATCTGTAAACACTAAGCAAGCGGGTACAACACATGGACATAGGAATCTATGTCCATGATAGGTAGGTATAACCAAAGAAGATAGGTATATGCATGTATTGTTCCTTGTCTATTGAATGCATGATTAATGACGTCAATTGGTGTTTGAAGTCACGTGGCACATAGGTTAAAAATCGTGATTTTATTTATTTATTTTAATATATTTAACGCACTTATTTAATAAAAATAATAATTCTAAACGATATTTTAGACCATAAACTTTCATTATAACACAGTTTTATATTTAATTTTAATCACTGTCAGTAACCCTATTGTGTTTGGTATGTTCTAGTGTAAAAATTCCAGCCAATTCGACAATGGGATCATTCCAACTTCAAAAATGTTGACATTTGATTTCTCATTTGGCGTTTACTCGAATTCTTCGACTTTAAATATAGCGTCGGGAGAGCTGCAACCGTTTTTAGGCGAAGGGAAAGAATTTGGGATGAAGAATGTAGAGCAGAGATGTCAGACAGATTTTTTTAAAGGGCCATTTATAAGATTTAGGATGTGTTAGCGGGCCAGACTCGAAATTAAAAACTAAAACACATCCTAAATTAAAATATTTATTTATTTAGTTTAAATCAGCTTTCATATAAAGGTAATAAAAAGGGTAATTTATATTGAGCTTCAGGATACAGACACCTGAGGTCTCTTGTTTTTGATAAGCTCATTGATGTCAGGTGTCATATTTGAGATAGTTCTTTTCAGAATAGATTGGAATCTTCACTGGATAGATTCTGGTCACGGGCTGTATTGAAATTGCTTGAGGGCCGGATGCGACCCGCGGGCCGTATCTTTGACATCACTGGTGTAGAGGGCATTTGTATAGATATCTATACTAATATATAAAGCTGAAGAGTTTGTTTGTTTGTTTGTTTGAACGCGCTAATCTCAGGAACTACTGGTTCAAATTGAATAAAATTTTGTTTGTTGGATAGCCCATTTACCGAGGAAGGCTATAGGCTATATAATATTACGCTACGACGATTAGGAGTGGAGCTTTAATGAAAAATGTTGCAAAAAGTATCTCAAAAATAAGCTTCTATTCATGTGAAATGCACTAACTAGATATACTCATATTAATGATGAAAGAACACAACCTCTGGTAGATCAATCGGTAGCGCATGCGATTGTCAATATCAGGGTCGTGGGTTCGAGCCCCACGTTGGGTGAATATATTTTTATTTTTTTTTTTTTATTTTTTACATTGCTTTATCTAAGGCTTACATTTAAATTTATTTTAATTTTATTTAATTCATTTAAAAAAAAAATATTCGTTAAAAAAATTTTAAATACTGTTCTTTATCGACAAAAACTTTTGAACGGTAAGTCCGATCATCATGAAATTTGGACACAACATTCATCTCGGGAAAATAAGATGAATGTGTGTACTCATGTCCCTTCCTTCCCCATTCATTCTTTTGCACCCGGGTGAAACCGGGCGGGACCGCTAGTTAAATTATATAGGTACACTTCGGACTTCCTAATAATAAATTGATATTCGTCAGTTGTCACTAATTGTCAGTCATATTCATACATAGTAGTCACATGTTTTACGCAGTTCATTAGTGTATTTGCCATAAGGCACTTACACTATTGGCGTCGGTCGGATGGCGGGACCTAGAGGTCGGACCAAAATTTCTCGACGTTTCATAGCCTCCTAAACACTTTGGCACCATTTTTGGAAAAGTATGTTTATATATGTATATATATATATATATATATATATATATATATATATATATATATATATATAGGTACGGGCAATAACTTTCGAAGGAGTTAATTGATTTCAATGAAATTTGGACCACATGTTAAAATCCATCACCGCACGAAGCCTATTTAAAATGGGCCCAATCGGGCAACTTAAAGGGTGGGATTTAGGGGTTGAAAAATATTTTTGGGCCCAAAAATACTGAAAAATTTCTTCGAATCGTTTCAAAATTGAAATTTAACCCTTTAGTAATGATTAAAATATGCTACCAAAATTTTATTAAATTCGGCCCGACAGGACCGGACTTAAACATTTTATGAAAACATTAAATTGTAGATATAGATTTACTTAGTGCAGGGTGAATTTAATTTGGTAAATTGATAGTAATATTAAAATTAAGAAAAAAAATATTATTTTAAGGGATGTATTAAGTTAAAATTTTTATTATGTCCAAAACCAAAAGGGTTAAGTTCACATAATAAAGCCACACTGCCAGTGTAAGCAAATACACTATATTGTCGGCAGGGTTTGGCACTGCGACCCGAGTTTTTATTTGTTTATTTGTACCTGCATTATTCCTTGAACGATGCTACCAACGCTCTAAGCGTGCAATAAATTAATTAATGGACCGGTAATGAGGAAATGCCGGCAAGGGCATTAGGTCTACGAACGTCCATCACATATCGATGTCGCATGCCAGATATACAAATTTGTGGCCACGAACGAAAATCGTGTATGTTTAAAGTTTAATTATATACCTGCTTTGATTTAACTTTACGTATACTTAATTAGTATACTTTAGATAGTCTTGCACTGCGCGCCGAAGACATCATGGCGCGCAGTTCAAGAATATCAAACTTTCGGCCAGTGTGTATACTATTTTTCTTCATACCTCAGTCGTAATTACTTTTATTCAACTCATGCGCGTTATTCATGTTTTATCATGCCTAAAAACCGAACCCTAAATAGCCATTTTCCGACTGGTGACAATTACTTGTCATAACTCAATGAAGATTCCTACTAGCTCGGCCATTGTGGAGTAATGAAAATAAACGTAACTATTTTCTGAGTCGTAACGAAATAGTAGCTAACAACAACTCCGTTGTTACCCATTGAGACTAAAATTGAGAGGCCGAATGTTTTCGACATGGAGTTTATTCATAACCGGCTAACCTCAAACCAAAACATTGAATCGTGCTGTTTGGTGCTGTTAGTATTGACAGTTTTTTTTATAAAGAAGTAAATAGATATTTACAACATCTCATTATAATTAAAACATGAATAACGCGCAATTGTTGAATAAAATTATGGGCGCAACTTGTAGGCTAAGTCATGACCTGTCAGCGCGATGAATGACTTAGACTACTAGTTACGCCAATAACTATTATTAAATACATTAATTAATTAATTACATAAAAACACAGATAAATTCCAAGCAGCTTTGAGGTTATACGTAAAAGCACGAAGGACAGCTGTTCGCGACTATTAGCTAAAATGTTATAGTTGCTATGGAAACGACATCTAAACAACAGTTGATTGGTTATTTTTTCTCTTTAGTGCCGCCCGAACGTACGTACTTTCCGCATCAGTGCATCTGACCAATGCGTAAATGTTAGACTTTCTGCCTTACATTGATGCCAAAAGTATGTACTTTTGATCGAGATATAAAGAAAAAATGTTTGATGTGAATAATCTGATGGCGCGTTTTACTGGAAGTAAAACCGTGCAATCGACGGGACACTTTTATGGGAGGAAGTACGTTTGTGTGCGTTGGATTAAACACGACTTTAGTTGAAGGCGACATCTAGATAACAGGGCGAAATTTAGTTACTAATATTTCGCTACATGCAGACAGCGCTTGCTTTGTGTATGCGTTAGATTATAACGTGGCTTTTATCAAAGGCGACAACTAGATGACAGGGCAAAATTTAGTTACAGGGTGAACTTTAGTTACTGTTTTTTTGAAACCAAACCGGACCCTTCTAGATTTCGTATTAAATTAGAAATAACAAGATAAGCATTAGTAAGATGTTGGATATAAATTTATTATCTGCAACTACTTGATTGTATACGCGGTTTTACCTTGAGACCGAAGATATAGTATATTATAATAAATAATATTGTGAGAGTACAGAACACTTATAGATCTGGGTCGTTCACTGTTTTTCCACTGTTTACTTAAATCTGCATTCGTTCTAATCTAAACAATTATACAGATATCCGTTTAAAAAATTGTCTGTACTTGAATACCACTTGTCCAATTTTTTATTATGTAAATTTTTGTAAATGTCAGCTTTATACAAAAAATTAAAATATCAAAATTCAAAATCAACTCATTATTCTTAAAGTAAAGCAAAGTAAAGTAACTTTGAAATGTTATTTTGACTTTACTGTAAACGTTTTCTGTCTTAAAAAATGACCGAATTAATTTCTAACTGACTCAAACCCTCCCTTGCTATAATATGCGCCACGAATCTAAAAGGCTCGGAAGTTAGATGCGAATGCGGGCTTGCGCTTGTACAGTCTGTTGAAAAACTACAAACTCGCAACTCAACAAAACTAAAATAACAATAACAACTTGACAATAGCATACTCGACTGTACTTTAAAGCATAGTGACAAAGGCAAAGAGCGATCACGGCCAATCACCGACGAGCGAACGTTCCGTGCAGGTAGCTGGGAGGTGGTGGGAGTCACAACGGCTCTAAAATGAGCCTTTGCGACGCTGTTTGTGACCAGCTTCCGAACCTTTTAGATCCGTGGCGCGTATTATACTATAGCAGGTCGGTAGAAGTTAGAACGATAGACACGGATAGGTCAACAACTCGATGACACCTGCATTGCTTGATGGTGGTCGTTGACCATCTTTATGCCAACGGCGCTGCGCATCTGTCTGATCATCAAATTTATCTTCAGCGTTGACTGCTGCATTATATTCCGTCTACTATGACCGAATCTGTGCTGTGCCGTCACTAACGGAACGACAAAACTTTCTGTAAGTATATGCAGTAAGTATATTTCAGTTCTCTTTACAAAAAACAATGTATTTAAGGCACTTTTAAATTGTTACATAGGTACTAATTATGTACAGAAACCTTTCTCGTTTATCGCTCTTTCTTTTAGTGAAAACCGTATCAAAATCCGTTCGGTAGTTTTTGTTTAGGTTTTGAGTAAATACGACTATATTCGATTCAAATTCGAGTCAAGTCTGACCGGACTGGCTAGTATTTTTATAACATGTTAGCTATACAGGCTATCCCATTTGGATGTGTACATACGATTGAAATTCATATAAATTGTTAAGGGTGGCGCAGAGGAAACGCTTGTTTTTCACCTAAGCATAACATTTTATATTTTCAAGATACTGTTGTTTTAATTATAGCTAAATGAAGTAATAATAATGCACTTTTAAATCAATTATGGAAAATAATGTCAGTCGAGTGTCGCCCTGCTTCGCGGTCGCACATATCCAACCGCTCTTGAAAATTGTGCATCACACTTAAAATCATTTCATGTGGTACTCTTGCGATTTCTTGACGAATAGCAATTTTCAGCTCCTGTAACGTACGGGGCTTGTTAGCGTACACTTTAGACTTAAGGTAACCCCACAAAAAGAACTGAAAATTGCTATTCGTCGAGAAATCGCAAGAAATGATTTTAAATGTGATGCACAATTTTCAAGAGCGGTTGGAGATGTGCGACCGCGAAGCAGGGCGACACTCGACTGACTTTATTTTCCATAATTGATTTAAAAGTGCATTATTATTACTTCGCATTTAGCTGTAATTAAAACAACAGTATCTTGAAAATATAAAATGTTATGCTTAGGTGAAAAACATGCGTTTCCTCTGCGCCACCCTTAACAATTTATATGAATTTCAATCGTATGTACACATCCAAATGGGACAGCCTGTATAGCTAACATGTTATAAAAATACTAGCCAGTCCGGTCATACTTGACTCGAATTTGAATCGAATATAGTCGTATTTACTCAAAACCTTAACAAAAACTACCGAATGGATTTTGATACGGTTTTCACTAAAAGAAAGAGCGATAAACTAGAAAGGTTTCTGTACATAATTTGTAAATATTTTGTGCAAAATGGCTGAACTATGACGGTGTTTTGTAAAAAAAGCTATTTTCGTATACGTTGGCCAAATCTTCAGAGATACATCAAAATAATGCACTTTGATAATTCTGCTGTGTAGATGGGAAGATCAATATAATATTTCCAGAACAGTTTTGCACCCGGATGCAACCGGGACGGACCGCTAGTCTAATATAAAAAGTAGTAGGATAAATAATATTGTGGCATATTCGTGTCCAAAATGTTTTTAAATAACTTTAAAAGTTGGACTATCAAAAACAATAAAAACAAATTAATATATAGGCGAAACGTTGCGAGTCAATTAATTTATTTTAATTGTTTTTCATTGCCTAACTTTCCCACGATTTTGAAGCTATATTACTTATCTTTTTCCGCGGTTACTTTTCATGAAGCTTGTTTACTAGGTTTTTTAAGACGTAGGTAGTTTTTTTTTTATTTATTTTTTTTTTGAGGTTATATGACCATGACATTGTAAATATTAAATAAGTAGAAGAAAGTGAGCTTAGAATAAAACCACATAGCATGCATAATATTATGATGTCGACCTTGGATAAGATATATTATTCGACATTGATTGTTCACGGTGCAACCAGTGAGTGCAGTTTGAAAATACAACTTACAAGTCGAGGAGGTTGTCTTCGTACTTCCGGTCGACTTGTATATTCACAAACGGAACAGGCATTTAAAATATTTCAATATAATTATAATATGCCAATTGGAAGGTCGTATTTTACAAATATCACGTTATTTTTTGTTTCACGCGTGTGTCCTCCTCGGTGGGGAAAAAACAAATTAACACCTCCGCAATATTACTGCAAAATTTATTATTCAAACACTTCTATCGTTGAATTATATTTTACGCGACGTCTGAGCATCGTTCTTTTTAACACGCTTGTATATAATAATAATTATAATAATATCGTTTATTTTCAAAAGATCTACAAGATGCTTGGATTGTCATAAAAATTCCAGCCAATTGGGCGACGAGACCATTCCAACTTCAAAAATGTTGACATTTGATGATAATAAAGAAAATTTCTGATATCGCGTGAGGTGACGCGAGTAATGGCTAGTATTCAATATGATATTAACTACTAATTCGTTGAAGTACATAGTATGTTCTACGTCATGTAAGAATTAATCAAAGCATGCCTAACTAGTTTATTTCTGACAGATCCATAAAACAAAAGAGTGGATGATTTTTTTTTATTTTCAAAATATTTCCGAAACTATAAAGTTTAGAAAAAAGCTTTTTTAACAAAACTTTCCTCCCAAAATTTGGTTTCAATCCGCTTATCCGTTTGGCCTGTATCGTGTTCACAGACAGACTAACAGACGCACAGAGTTTTTTCAAAAATATGTTTTTTGGATTAAGGGGACCTCAAAACGGAAAGATATTGTAAAATTTTTGAAAAGTGATTTTTGACCTAAACTAGTACCATTCCCCACTTGTGGGTTGGAATAGTAAAATAATCAGTTTGAGAAAAATTCGCTAATTTTGTAAAAAGACTTTGAAATTAAGAACTTTTAAAGCGCTATTTTGATTTTAGAATTCGTTGGAATGTTTTTTATATGAGAGGGCAGATTGTTAAAAACTGTTATGGAAAAATTCATAGAGCTTCTTTGAAAGCTCAAAAATAATAACTCCATTTTCGCCTTCTTCAAAGTATCCTCTTGACGTGAAATTTTGGCTATAATAATATTTACATAACAAGTTGAAAAAATGGAAATAAAAATACGTGGTGGGAGTGACGGTGTTGATGGTGGGAAAACGTGTCTTCAGCCGTTAAAAATTCAAAATAATATAATACATTTTGATTAAAAGTCTGAAAATGAAAATTCATAGTTTAAAAAAATCTAAAAAAACACGTTTATATCAACGCACCAAAAAATTGAAAATAAATTTCTTTCTCTTCTACAGCGTTTAAAAGCGTGAGACAATCACCGTATCTAAATATATTACATCATTGAGTGCTTCACGCTTTTAAACGTTATAGAAGAGAAGGAGAAGTTTATTTTCTATTGTGTGCGTTGATTTGCATATTATTATTAATATATATACTTTTTAATTTCATTTATTTATTATCTATACTAATATATAAAGCTGAAGAGTTCGTTTGTTTGTTTGTTTGTTTGAACGCGCTAATCTCAGAAACTACTGGTTCGAATTGAAAAAAAATTTTTTTTGTTAGATAGCCCATTTATCGAGGAAGGCTATAGGCTATATAATATTACGCTATGACCAATTGGAGCGGAACATCAATGAAAAATCACTTGCAAGATGTACCTCAAAATTAGTCCGTTCGACAAATATTATCAGGTGAAATGCCTTAAGTATATATTGAAATATTAGCGCACGACGGTTACAGGTCGAATAGCTCAGTCTATAGAGTGCAAGATTCTTAATGCCAGGGTCTTGGGTTCAAGCCCCACGTCGGCGAATATATATTTTTATTTTTTTTATTTTCTTCATTGCTTTCTTCTAAGGCTTACATTTCAATTTTTTAAAATTTTAATACCACTAATTAAAATTAAATATTTATTATATGTCTTGAAAGAAATTTTATTACTTAAAAAAAGTATATAAATTCTGCTTTTTAACGACAAAAACTTTTGAACGGTAACTCCGATCATTATAAAGTTTGAACACAACATTCATCTCGGTAAACTAAGATTAATGTGTGTACTCATGTCCCTTTCTTCCCCATTCGTTCTTTTGCACCCGGGTGAAACCGGGCGGGACAGCTAGTAGATTATACAAACGTTCGCTAAATAAGGTCTCTAGCGTCTAATTACATCGAATTGAATTAAGCTTATTATAATATTATAGTGACCGTCTGAATTTAGGTAATAATTTTCAATTGAAAATAGCATTTAAAGCCACATTCATGACTATTTTTTAAACAGTTGAAGATGTAAACATGTCAATGGCTATTTTCGAGGTCCAAGGGGCACTTCATCATTCCTATATTTTATTGTTCATTTCTTGATTTATTTTACACACTTCACAGCCAACTTATAATTATATATTATGTAATTCACGTGTCACATTCCATTGTTTTTTTATCACGTGGACGCATCGTTCATTATTTATTATAAATTCTATTATAAAATTGATGCCCTTCATTGTTATCACGGAATTTTTAAAAAACAACTGAGAATCTCGCCACTAAATTTTCACAGCTACATAAATACGTTTAATTGTTATAATTTTATTTTATTAAATCCGTATCACGTTATACTCAAGATATTAAAACAAGTCAAGTGCAAGCCGAAATATTATTGTGGAAAGGGTTCCGTATCATTGTTTTGTGCGGGAACTTAGGATTTCAATTTAGCATTTCCTGTAAACTATAAGTGAGGCTCTATATTCTTTATTTTTTTTAATTTAGGAGCAGTTTCCGAGTTAGGTGGGGGGTTGCTCGATTGTCGTATATTTTCGTTAATATCTTTTAAACTATACATTTTTTAAATTATAAACAAAAATATATTTGTATTGTAACACCACGTCTTAAAAAGCCACCCCGCCACTGGTGTACCCTGGTGGTCATGTGAAGAAACAGAGGCAAGATGGC
This sequence comes from Xanthostigma xanthostigma, assembly GCA_963575645.1. Classification (NCBI taxonomy): domain Eukaryota; kingdom Metazoa; phylum Arthropoda; class Insecta; order Raphidioptera; family Raphidiidae; genus Xanthostigma; species Xanthostigma xanthostigma. Next base: position 46,226,625 of record OY754466.1, on the reverse strand, counting down.
AGCGGAACGTATGAACTAGGAAGTAGTGTTCATGTTAAAAAACTTAAATTAATAAATATGTTGAATTAAATAGTATTCATGTTACAAACTTACATTAATAAATATGTTGAATTCAATAATATTCATGTTGCAAACTTACATTAATAAATATGTTGAACTAAATAATATTCATATTACAAACTTACGTTAATAAATATGTTGAATTAAATAGTATTCATGTTACAAACTTACGTTAATAAATATGTTGAATAAAATAATAATAATTGTTACAGTATTACTTATAACGAGCCCTGTAATTTGATATGTCAGATGATGCACTGGAAAAAATGTTTTTTTTTAATTCTAATTTGTCCCCCCAGAATTAACCCTCGAAATCGGAATTCGGTTATTTACAGTTATACAGGGTGAGTTTTAAGTTGATGCTTTTTTTTACAGCGTGTAAAAATCAAATAGACGAGCAAATATTTCAAATAGTTTTTTTATCAAAACTCAAAAATAAGAGAGAAACGGCCTTTCGTAGTTTAAATAAATTTTATTAAATTTTCTTTAATTTTGAGGTCGGTCCTGGGGTTATATTATGTCACTATGGAAATATGTTATTATTATCAAGTATTCACAGAAATTGTTCGAAGTAGTCCCCGTTTTGTTGGACCCAAAGATGCACAAAGATACACATACTTGATTGATAATAACAACTTATTTCCATAGTGACATAATATAACCCCAGGACCAACCTCAAAATTAAAGAAAATTTAATAAAATTTATTTAAACTTCGAAAGGCTGTTTCTCTCTTATTTTTGAGTTTTAATAAAAAAACTATTTGAAATATTTGCTCGTCTATTTGATTTTTACACGCTGTAAAAAAAAGCATCAACTTAAAACTCACCTGTATATACGTACATGATCGGGTCATCTAACTCTATAGGTCTACTAAAATTGGCACAGTTCATATATTTTTTTGGAATTGAATGTGAGAATATTAGTCTTTATTTTTGTGAAAAATAACTCTAATAATTTAGAGTGATGATGATCCTGTTTAAATGTTGGAAGATTAAAGGATGAATCCTGGTGACCTAAGATCGATGAACTAAGCAAATACTGAAGGTTTTTTTTATTGCATTTTATTGTCTGACGTTTCGGCAAACTTTATGCCATCTTCGGAGAATCAATTCCTTCTGTTTTCTCAGTATTGTTGTTATGTATAAAATAAATTAAAGTAAAAAATGTCATCAACGGGTATTAAAATTACTATTTTTCTTGAAAAAACGACTGATTTTTACTGAAAATTGTATAAATTGTGTAAATGTATAAATTAGTCTAACGGCAATTTGATGTTTGTTAGTCAATTTCTAACCCACGACTGTATGAACCAAAACTGGCAGCTTTCCTGGTAAGAACAGGGCTGGTTATTAAAATATGTCTTTACCCTGCATATTTTAAAATTATCGATGGAAATAGAAAAATTACAAGTCTGTTCAACAAAGCATTACGTCTAAGAATAATAGGAAAAAACGCCAATATAATACTTATTTTTGTATATACTTACGTCTTCAGTCTGGGTAATTACCCTTTAATTAAAACATTCTCAATAATTTAATTGATAAAATAAGACCAGAAGTGAAGCAAACCGAAACAGCATCTTAACATTATTAAAATGATTTTTTTAATATTGTTTGCTATAAATAATAAATCCATTTAGGATTTTCCATTAAAATTGTTATTACGACATACCTCATTGCGTCACGTCAAAATAATCTACAATGCAATTTACATCATAAAAAATATTACATGTCGCATGGGGGATCGAACCCGCGACCTTCGCGTTATTAGCACTACGCTCTAACCATCTGAGCCATAGACCAGTTCTTGCTATGTGCCTTACAGTAAGAATGAATATGTATCTGTCCACCCGGACAGACACACAGGAAAGCGTATTAATATGTTAGAATGAAAGCTACGTTAAAATTTTCAAGAAAAATGTTTTACATTTTTGACAAGAGGCTGCGCCACAATTTTTTTCTGTCTGGCGACTACAATTCGAAAAAATGTTGCTTCCAAAAGTATACGTGTTTTCAAAATGCTCAAGCTCTCAAAAGGCAACATAACGCGTTGAATAGATAGATTTATTTTGCACTAATACAAACAATTATGAAAAGTGACGTCATATAAAGTTACTATACTTACAAGTTATGACTAAAAAAATTATCAAATAGATTTAAAAAACCAGTGGCGGATTTACCAGCAGGCTGAGTAGGCTGAAGCCTAGGGCGGCAAATTTTAAGGGGCGGCAGATTTAGTTTATAAATTTTTTATTTCGATTTACAAAATAAACAAGAAATTATTATCCACACAAAATACGAATTTCGAAAATTGAAGAGAAATCAAAATATTTAACAAAAATCGAAATATAGTCCTATATACAGTGCTAAATACTAAATATTTCAACATCTCTACATGAACAATTGCTAAAGGCTTTATAAAGTATCCTTTAATGATCATGAATTTTTAGAATATCGCAATAGCGATTCGATAAAAAAATTAAAAACAAAAAACACGGTTTTTTCAATATTTCTTTAAATCTTTAAGGTTATGTGAAAAAGTTATATTCATAAAAGTTGTAGATCCTTTTAATACCTACAACATTGCCATACAACATTTTTCGATTGGGGGTCAACTTTCGCCGGAAATAACGAAAAACCGAGTTTGACCCCTAAAATGCACCCCCCACAGCCCTCCGGCCTTTTACGCATTTGAATTTTTGGTTTCTGTATTTCTGACGGCAGTTTCTTCCCTTCCTCATCATTCGTTTTCTGTTATTAATTTTGTCCTTGTCAAAAGCTAACTTCACTGGTCTATTAACTGATAAACAAATTAAAAAAACATTGTTTCAGCAGGATTTTCGCAGGCAACCTTAGCGATCTTTCTTAATTATGGTCTTAACTATCATCTCTAATTTTTTCGTTCGTCCACCTTATGACGACACATTTTCTGCAGCCGTCTCTTGGACTATTAATTCTCAATGATACTAACCATACGAGAAAAGTTGGAACACAAATCATAAAGTTGGAATTTCATTGATAGAAAATGTAATTGATATGATTGTGGACTAAGGTATCAAAATTCAGAGGCGGCAAAAATTGAATAGCCTACAGGCGGCAAATCTGTAAATCCGCCACTGTAAAAAACAAAAAAGAATTCATCAGTATCATAAAAACAATTACAGGTTAAAAACATTTTCAGTTTTTTTTTTAACTTTTCATAGGCAAGCTTTGCTTATGATTAGGAAGCTTATTAAAAAAATTTTATTGATAAATAATATAGCTATTTTGTACCGTATTTAATCTGTGCAGCGGCAACGCTAGGCAATCAATAAGTGAGCGGCACATATCGCTTAAGTGTAAATGCCAACATATACCACCATAGAATTTGATTCCGCGCCGCTCCGCCCCCATTCGGCTCCAACAGTCCCGCATTCGAATATGATAACTTTTAATCTTTATTGGTTACCAAAAAAAGGATACTTATTTGTTTGACATGTTAGCGAAGTCTGCGAAACTTAAAAATATGGAAGGATCGAGATCCATCGTTTAGAGAATTAATAATATACAAATTAACAACGTTTTTGTTGTCACTCATGCATGTATAAATAATGTGTTTATTTTCTTGTGCAAATTTACACATTTTATGGCATGCATTTTTGTGTCAGTTTTAGAACTGTTAACATAAAGATAAACAACTGTTTAGACTTTATGAGCACAACAAATTAAATAATCCTTCTTGCTTTATTTGATTTCTTATCAGTTAGACTAAACCAAAGAATTTAAAATTAAACACGTTTATATTAACTGAAGAAAAAAAACTACTAATAAAAAATATTTAACTAGCTGGAGAACGCGATCATTCCATACTAACTGAAGAATACGGGCATTTGATTGATTTGTGATAATATAAAAATTCTGTTAACGCGTGGGGTAAAAAGTAATAGCAGGAAAGCTATCAAACATTTTTGGGTTGGTATTTGAGGCAACATAAAAATTTATGAAACACTTCTTTTGCATCGTCTGGACACAAAATCGAAGATCTGGATGAAGGGTAGTGGAGCCTAGTCAAGCTGTGAATTTTTAGCTTTGCGAAATTTTATTTGCAAAAAAAGTCCTTGAGGCATTTTGAAATTTTAATACCTTCAATTTTAGTATTGAATAAATTTAAAAATAAATAAGTCCGATTGACTTGAAATTTGGCATAGTTACTTCTTTCTCGACGTAAACACTCACTAAGAACGAATTTTATGCAAATCCTATTTTTCAGCTACCACCACATTATATTACGGTTGTGAGTTGTTACGGGTGTGAATGGATGCGTAGATGGCAAGGTCTATAGAATAATATTTTCATAGTACACAACGGGCATTTAATCGGCTTTCTCTGTTACAGTGTCAATTTCTGTACATAATACATACTATACCATACTAGCTACACTGTCTACGCTAGTTTAGACTATCTGAACTCACTAATATAAAATTTCTAAAAAGTTTAAAATAAAACAAAATTAAAAATTTTGAAAAAAACCTCGACGGATGTAAACGTTCATTTGAAAAAGGATTTAATAAAATTTTGAAACCTCCCGTCTAAAAGGAGGTAAGTAATCAAAGAAAATCCGTCGGGGGCTGCCATTCGCTGCCCTGAATTAAGAATAGGAAAATATCAATTGAAGACCAATTATTTACGTACCCAACGTGATTTTAAAGTTGTAATAATTTAGTTAATATCAGGGCAGCGAATGGCAGTCTCCGACGGATTTTCTTTGATTACTTACCTCCTTTTAGTCGGGGTGTTTCAAAATTTTTAACTTTGTTTTTATCATTTTAAACTTTTTAGAGATTTCTTGCGCTAAGAACCATCGCAGATGAATTACAAACCTTTTACAGAAAACCGCATCTGAATTGATCAAGCCGTTTTCGAGATAAATGGCGACATTCGAGTGCACAAACAAACATTCTCTCACCCTAAACGCATATAGCTCCGTTCTTAGTGGGTGTAGCTATGCCAAAATATAATGGAAACGCATGCGTGTTTCGTCTCAAACGCATGCGAAGCCGCGGGTAACGGCTAGTAATAATATAATCATATGAATTTTCTATATTACCTACAGTTATTTCACATTACGATAACGAAATGCTGTGTTACTTAGTTATCAAATAACGCTGAGAACGCGCTTTTTGAAACATGTTAAATAAATCTTCTTTGCTACACTTCAGTGAATTGTGCGTTTTAAATCGTAAAAAGTGCGTATAATTTCCGTGGTGAATTCAAAATCTACAAAATATAGTGACACTTTGGTCATTATAAAATATGGTGATGTAATTAAAACATAATATATAATTATATATCGTTTAAAAAAATAAGTAAATCATTCAATATTTATGTTATCATAAATCCAAATCGTTTGTGCCACATTTTTGATATTTTTTAAAGTAAAACTTTCTTTGGGACGTTAGGGAAAAATGAATACGCTAGGATAGTATATTTGACACGCGACCTTCGCACCATCTCGTGTTTGATTTTTTCAAAAGTGGTTCACCTAAAACTTACAAACACATGGAAACCAGCGTTATTCTTAATTATAAAAAAATATTTACCTACGCAAAATGTCAGTAAAAAACTACATAAATGATATACATTTTTAATCTCTAAATTTTTTAAATCTTATTTTTGTTAACAAAACAACAATTATGATATTTTTCATGTAGGTATTTAATAATGATTACAGACGTAAAATAAAATGTAATTACCCTTGATGACGTACTGCTGCAGTCCAAATTTTTCCTCTCTAATTCATAAGAAAATCCAGGAAAACAGTGGAATTGTAATTCTGAATGTTTAGTTGGTGTATCTTTACAATCAACAACACAGCACTTCCGATTTGATAGCTTTTTCCCCTTTTTATTCGACAATTAATCCTTATTAAAATGCACGTATAACATATGACACTAAGGTTTTGACTGAACCAGATTTAAAAAAAAAAACCACGAGAAGGCGCAAAAGTCGCCTGTCAAAAGATACTTTCCTAGCGTATTCAAGAGAATGAAAGTGTAACAAAAAGTGGTGTCTTGCCAATAGTGCTCCAAAAATGCTATAGTTACGGCGGTGATTCCAGCCTCGTGTGCAGCGGCCTTTAAAAAAAAGAATTTTTGCAAGATGACAACTTCGCCTTTATCACTATGTTATATAATACCTATATGAAAAAGTAAAAATCTGTAGACACTTTATCATCGTATTGTTTCTTATTTGTTTTAACTTCGTGGTTTTAACATAACAAAAAAATATGTAAATTTTTTTCCTTGAAAACAACACAATTCGTCTAAGTGCCTAACAATAAATTTCATTTCAGTTTCATAGTTATGAAGACATAATATATCTCGACGCATATTTTACATAAAATCTTAACAGTAATTAATTAGAAGCCTTGTGCAAACAATTATTATCGACAACCATTTCAAAACGAACGTTTTTCTTGAAAACGTCGTATTTATTTGTTTCTTCTAGAAAAAATATTGTTTTTAAACAATTTTAATTCTTTGAATATTGATACCTTTAACTACCGTTTCGAGAAATAACCAGATTTGAGTTTGTCACAAACATATTATCCCATTTTAATATATTCATTAATTCAATATTCAGTTTATATAGTACATTTACTTTATAAAAATCACTTTTGAAAACCGTACGTAATTTCCATGCTCCAAAATTATTTTTCAAAATAATTTTTATTATGAAAAATTTCAATGAATTTTGTCGGAAATCCTTTATAGCTTTGAAGCTAGAAATCGTCAAAGTATCGTTTACAACTTTGTGGAAAATTATTTTTTTTTGGCGCGTTAAAAAAAAAAGTAAATTTTTACTAACAGCATGAAGTTGCCAACTGTAACATCAAAATTAACAGGACGATGTTGCTCACTAAACCATACGCCTTGAACATTTAAATAATTTGATTTTAAGCAACATTCAGCTGATAGAAATTGCAGTAAAATAGTTAATATTCCAGATGTTTTATTTCAATTTTGGTGAATATTATTGAAAACATTCATTACTTGTGAATATTGGTAATAATATCTCACTCCAGTCTTTTTATTATTATTTTATTTCAATAAACTATTTACAAGCTTATAGCTATCTTGGATTCGTTTTTAGAGTTTCGTAGCCAATGATTAAATCCTGTTCACAATATTCGACACTTGGATACGGAACTCTATTACGAATTCAAGATAGCTAAATCCTTGTTAGGAGTCAAGCTGTACTTCAAATAAGTTTGTAAAAATTAAATAATATTCTAGAATTGCCTATTACGTACTAATTGTAAGTACACAACATTACGTATATATTTTCAAAACCACTGATCCGATTGGCACCAAAGTATATAGGTCTGATGTCTTCAGTGAGACAAACATTTTCATGTTTGCTAGTAATTGTAGTGTAGTATTGCGTTCTGGAACACCACCGGATTACCGGGAATACGATACAGGAAAATCAGCAGAATACAGCCTCTGCCGGACAAATATCGTAGTACGGTAAATGTCAGGCTATAGAGTCGGACTACCGACAATCGAATTTCTGAAATTTTTCTGTATCTACCTAACGAAATTATAAAACAATTAAAAAAAACTGTGTAAATAATAGGTAAAAACGAATTTTAATCGCTGGATAAAACATTAGTAAAAAAGACCTGTGCCGGAGATTTTAAGGGATCATCAAATGAACTTTTTATTAAAAAAAGCAACTATAGCAGAAAGTGAACAACAATAACTCCAAGTGAATTTAATATCCTAACCCAACTTACTGGTATGATCTGGTAGAGTTAATTAATGTAGCATTAGTTAATAAATAACACCGCAATAATTGTAAACATATTAACAGAAAAAGGCAAACTGTCAATGATATAATATTCAAGGTCAATGAATATTGGTTACAAAATGCTTCACACACACACACACACACAAATACAGTGTCGGATTAAAACGATGTAAAACCGTGTCCAATAAAAATTAAGAATAACCGAGCGTATTGTAACAAAACTGTTCTGGTTCGTGGTGGAAAATATTTATTTACAATAGTGAAACGTTAACAAAACAAATAAACAAACAACTAAAAGTAACAGAAACAAAACAACAATTCTAACTAATAAATTAAAAGAATAAGTAATGAAGAATACAAAGTCACTATTTATGTACACAAAAACACTATACAACTTATACACAGTCCATTTATTTATTTATCTCAGCAGTTACCTCAGTACTGTTCACGGTACTGACTTTTAAAGGGTTTTGAAAGTCTCTGCAGGGAGTAAATTATCAGAAAATATTCTTTCTACAATTAGGAGGTCTGCCATTTAGTAGAGGAATTTTGAATTTGCCGTTTTTTGTTTTTTTGTAAAGGGGGACTCAGACTACACGAAAGAGAGCGTTTCTGTCACCAAGTACCTACTCCTTAACCATTTCTGTCACCGTCCCGCTAACTATAAGGGGTAGGATAAAAAACATTAATACAGACAAACCAATCGTGAGATTATTATCATAAAACATATTGTTACTAGCACGGGATGATTTTTTTAATAATTATAATTACGTAGCATAATAATAACTTTTTTCCCAAATATTTCCAAACATGAATTTTTTTTACATTAATTATACCCTGTCTCAAATCTGTTTGCACAAAATAGTAGACCAACATTTTAAAAATGGAAGTTGCCATATAATTTCCTTTTGTTTTGTGTATGCGGATTTAAAAATTATATTCGAACAATTAATTGTTACACAATATCTCAGGTCATAACCTACGTTTTACAAATCACAATGAACGACAGGTAAGTATTTACTGACAATTTTGACAAGTTGCCGAATGAAGTAAAAAATATAAAAGTTTAAAAACATGTGTCGAATTATATTTGAGCGCCTTGATCTATTCGTATAAGTAACAATTATTTATTTTTTATAGAAGTCCTTTTTGTATTTATGTAACTTAATTTTTATGCCGATTATTCTCACTGCGTAATTCTCAATTTCAGGGTTTAGTGAAATTTTTACTAAAACTGATAATTTACTAAATTTTTGTAACTCTGATTCTAAAGTTGATCCGGATTTTGATATAAGGTTATAAAATATATTGCTTTAAGTTCAAGTCGGAGTAAATCAATTTGATTAATAATTAATTACGGAATATAAATTAACGCATTATTAGGGTTCTCTATACATTCGATGAAAAAACGAATTTCTTATAGGATCACTCTCGTGTCTGTCTGTCTGCCCGTCTGTAACAGCTTATTTTTTCCAAATCTATTGACGAAAGAAATTCAAATTTGGTACATACGCAGAGTTAGATGTCCTAGTCACGGACGTACCTATAGCGTAAATAAACGAATTCTCATTTTTGGAGATCAATTTTGGGAGGCAAATTAGAAGATTTAAAAAAAATTAAGTACTACATCATGTGAAGTATCGTTATGAGAAATAAATATTTTTTTATAATGTTAAAATGCATAGAAAATATACGAAAATAGAGCATATTATCTTCGAAACTACTAAACTTAAGATTTTGAAAAGAAAAATAAGGAATATGGGATCTCACTCACAGTTCACAGGAAAACCTAAAAGAAAATCCTGTCTTAAAGTTTCCATACGAGTCCGGTTCGCACTTGACCGGTTTTGAATCAATTATTTATGTCTGGGGACTGACCTATCAGGGCAAAGGTCGGTTAAATTTCACCAGCTTTGGGTTCAGGGTAATTCAAAATATATTTTATTGCTTTTTATGCAGACAATGACCTATCTTTAGTTTAATATGAAATCGATGACATCATTATTTAATTGTACTTATTATTATTGGACGAATTCGACTAGATGTAAGCCATTGAAGTATAAATAAGTGACATAAATTTATAATTCTTAATTTGGTGCATGAATATTCAAATATTAATATTGTTTATGCATATTTAAAATATCTTGCAAATTTTGCATTAAAATTTTCGCTGAACTGTTCATTCTAGCGGAATGAAAAAACTGAATTTTTGATGATAAAAAATTGAGCAAAAAAATATTACATACACAGGTCAAAGCACAGGATTCACACTCCGCTCGGTGCTAATATTATAATTATTTTACAATCACTAAAAAATTAATTTAAGTTAACAAATAAATAGGTGAATAATATTATGTATTATTGCTAATTATTTCAGTCGACCAATCATAAACTCCCATTGTCCATTTCGTGAACATATTGAATTAGCTGTCCGGCCCGGCTTCATCCGGGCAGATTTTGGTTTGGCAATGAAAAAATCTTACTTACTTACTTAAAACTGTATTTAAAATTTAATTCGTTACAGGGAGTTGATATTCTTATATATCTAATATACAAAAATAAACTTATTGTTACAAAAGCTTTTTTTTATAAAACACTAAAAACTATAACAATATAATTGTTCTTTAAAGGTATATACAGGGTGTCCCATTAAGAATGGGACATAGAACAACCGCAGATTCTCCAATTCAAAATAAAACGATTAAGCGAAATATGCTTAGATAAAATATTACTCGCTCTACTAGTGGCGTACGGCAGGAGTAAGTAATGCTTGTACCCCTTCTAAATGTTACGCCGCTGTCTAAATTTTAATTTTGACTATAATTTTATTTTTTTTGATATTTTCTAAGTCAATAATGTACACTTGTTAGTTTGTTGTAAAGTCATTAACTGCGAATATCTCGAAAACCAATGACTTTACAACAAACTAACAAGTGTACATTATTGACTTAGAAAATATCAAAAAAAAAATAAAATTATAGTCAAAATTAAAATTTAGACAGCGGCGTAACATTTAGAAGGGGTACAAGCATTACTTACTCCTGCCGTAAGCCACTGGTAGAGCGTACTGAACTAATTTTTTTATTGTTAGGTGCATTTTATGATATTTAACAAGTGTGCCGATTTGAGTAAAATTATACGGTGTATTAAAAAAATTATGGACATTAATAATTTTTCAGTTTTCAACTTCAACACCCCGTATTTCGGAAACGAGTAACATTTTATCTAAGCATATTTCACTTAATCGTTTTATTTTGAATTGGAGAATCTGCTTAATGGGACACCCTGTATATGCATATAGAGCACTATGAATATATAGATATAAAATTAGTGATACTTACGCACACCCAGCTAGCAATGAAAAAATGAAAAATAGCACAGTCAATGTCAAAGTGTTAAGATTCACTAAGGAATTATGTTGTTAAGACCAACAACTTCTAGATTCATCAGAGCCTAATATATTTGATTGTTAAAAACAGTTTCAATTGTTAAAAATCAGTTCACCGAACAGTCCATCGACTGCAAATATTTAAAATCATTATTATAATGAAACTTGTTATCCGAAAACTGGTCAAGGTATCAACTAAATTTTTAATTCATTATCAAAAGATAATAATTTCAATATTCAGTAGTCATCAAAAATAAAAGAAATATACCTACTTTATGATTCAATCACATTCAGCTGTCATTTTTTGGGGCGAGAAAATGCTGCTAAATAAACATGTTTATTTTTCTATGAAGCACTACGTAAACCACTTATTATAGACCAAGATCCCAGAGCCGCCAGACCTACGTTATTTTAGTACTGCTAAGATTTTATCAGTAAATGTACAATATTTAATTAAAAACGTATGCCGATAAAAAACCTAAATTTCATGAAGCTGTCAAAAAAAAATCATCTAATGCTCTCACTCGCACTCATATGCATGCATAATACCATTGCGTACGTAGGTAAGCACGTGTTTGTTATCTCTAAAAGGCCCCCGCTTTCAAGCTAGCAAATTGACATACCTTTTTATTAACTAAATATTGTACATTTATTGATAAAATCTTCGCAGTACAGAAATGACGTAGGTCTGGCGGGTCCGGGATCTTGGTATATTAACTTTATCAATTTTCTTTATAAAAAAAGACGATTGTAACAAATTACTAAACAATTGGTATTGAGTTTAACGTAGATATTTTCTCCAGAAGTACGTGACTTATCTAAAAGAATTTAATTTACAAACAATTGCTTAAGTTTTTTTCATTACTGATCGAAAAATTACGTTTTTTTATTCTTTACTGACGATGTCAAGGTAATATCAAAGATGCTTCAATATTTTTATTATTAATACGCTTCTTGATTTACTAAGTTCGGGCCTGCTTCGCAGCGAAATAACTAAGAACAATTAATTTCTCGCATCCTATTTTACTGGATCTTTTATAGAGATGTTTCCCCACTAGTTAGAGCAATCCAGGAGCTTGTAGAACCCTTGGAAGCAATTTTTATTGAATAAAAATAAAGGAGTAATGAAAGCATAAAGAAATATGAATAAAATTCTAAAAAACCGTCCATACATGTTTCGTCTGTCAATTTATCCTGGAATTTTGGTACAAATGATTTCAATTGAATTTTCAGATAAATATCTGTGTCAATAAAACGTCATTCAGTAAACAACGCCGTTAGTATGTTAATTTTTTTCAGTACAGTTATGAAACGCTTAATATTTTTTGCTATGTCATATTAACAAAATATTTATGAGTTTTTGAAAATAAAATACCTACTACCTATATGAATTGTCTATAATTTAAAAAAAATAAAAATAAATCGTGACAATAATGCTGTTATAAACACAACAAATAGCTCATTAATAAATAAAATACCTGTAGCAGGTGATAAACATCGTCATCTAAATAATATGCATAACAAAACATTTTGAAGAATTAGTTTTCATGACATCACAAATCAAAGACACGAGTTTTGTATACGTGAGTTTTATTGATATAGTAGCTATGGAATTCATAATAGAAAATTTCAGTTAAAACGCAGCATACGTAAGTTTTGGATATTGGGTGGTTATCGAAATCTTTAATGCATTGCATCAGTGATTCCGAAAGTAGGCGCTACCGCCCCTTGGTCGGTGCTGCAGCGATCCAGGGGGGCAGTAATGGCCACAGGTATATTTGGAGCCGATGAATTCTGAGTTCAATAAATAGTTTCATAATTATTGCAAACTTCAAAGTTTCTTATTTACACCTTTCTTTACTATATTTTACGAAAAAGATAGAAACATTAATACTTATACCTTTCTTCAAAATAAATAAAATTGTCGACCAATTTTTCTCAGACCAATATAACAAAAAATAAAAAAAAAATAACAAATCAATATAACACAAGATGACGTTTCGATCCGGATTTGGATCTTCTTCAGAAAAATCTAAAAAATATAAAAATTATTAGTATTAGTTATTTAATATTTAATATTTTGAAATAAAATTTTGTTTTTTTAAATAACTTTTTCTTTATGGGTACTTTGATATCCATGACTACGTATTAAAAAATTTGTTTGTTATTAATTTTTCATTAATTCTTTTGATTCTTTCAAAAATATTCTATCATCGTGCATTCTATATTAAATATTAAATAACTAATACTAATAATTTTTATATTTTTTAGATTTTTCTGAAGAAGGTCCAAATCCGGATCGAAACGTCATCTTTTGTTATATTGATTTGTTATTTTTTTATTTTTTGTCAATATATTGGTCTGAGAAAAATTGGTCGACAATTTTATTTATTTTGAAGAGTTCTATTCAGACGTTAATGAAAGATTTGACTATACCTTTCTGTTTGATTTCTATTAAAATTAAAAAAAAAAGACGGGTTGCACTCCGGGAGTGCCGACAGAAGTGAAAACTTGAATATTAACGTCTTAATTTTTTGCATTTAGAAGCATTGTTTATTTATTGGCAACACTTTTAAATAAAATGGTTTGTATCATAGATTGCATTTTTATGTACGATATTTCAACGCTAGATGTCTAACGTTGTATAAAAAGTATCTGGCAATTACTATCACTTAGAGAGTCTCATCCAGTTCTTACTTTTCCTGACGCGAGTTTAACACTTTTTACCCATTACAAAAAAAGCGTACAGCGCCGCTAAAGAAGTTTTCACTTCAAAAATTCCAAAGGACGCTGAGCAATATTTTTTCTGGAAAGGGGGCAGTATAGTCCTTATAAGTTTGGGAACCACTGCATTACATCGTTTCACTTGAAGTTCAAGATACGAATACACCGATAAAAAGAACATATATAGCCAGTAAATTACAATAAAATTTTCAAAATGCGCGCAAACGGTAACATAAAAATTAACAGCATGAAGTTGCCCGCAGTAGCGCACGCACAATCCAACATAAAAATGAACAGGGAAAATGCTACCAACAGAAAAGAAGCTACTAACAGAATGGAAGTAGGGACCATGTTTGCATGTGCGTAGCGTCTATTAGTTGTAATCTATGCTAATCTCATCCCAGCCGTTTTATTATTTGATTTGAAGAAATTATTTGCATGCAAATTAAAAATTATAAGAATGTAACAACTGAACGAATTTCAATGAATTCAAATAGGGTTCTGGTCTGATAGTACACAAAGTGAATAAAACATAAATCAAGGCGATCCGACCAAAATTGCGATCTGTAGAGCTCGGACGTACGTACATACCATACAGACCAATTGACGACTGCGCAGTTGCTCGTGATTTTCAATTACATTTTTAATTTTTTAGTAATTATGGACTCGTATCGATTTAAAAATGGTTCTATTTTATAGGACAGAATACCTCTTTTCAAAAAACTGCAATTTGAATAAATTTCATGTGAAATTAATTTGGATATAGCTTCTTGTATGAACAAAAGTCAGCTCAGACGCGAAAAGCGATAATAGAGCACATACCGCTGGTTTAGCGGTATGTGCATTTAGTTTTCAATCCCGTAAGTATATACGAACCTGTTTTTACGGGAAAAAAATATTATAAATAAAACAGTTTTGTCACCTTTGCTCAACAATTATTACAAAAATGCATGTAGAATAGTACCGCAATTGGAAAAGGCCTTGGAGTGAGTCACCTGTATAAAAAAGCAGTAGCTGACCTTCCAAAAACAGAAGAGAGACGTGTAACCGTGAACTTAACATTGGTGAATTTCAAATTATAATTCACGAAGAAGAAAAGAAATTGTAAATTATAGACGCTCGACAACTGAGATCATTCGCGTGTGCCGTTATAATTCGTCCTTACTGTTGTATTATACAGGGTGTCCCACGACATGACTACCATAGCCTGGACCTATGTTGCTGGGGTTATTTCAAGTCAAAAATGTCTAATGAACATATACCCGGAACGCTATCCTAACTGAGCTAGAAGCATTTGATATTTTAAATAAGTAAGCCCACTTATGCAGGTATTTGGTTTGGCTGTTGGTTTTGTTATTATTAAAAAGACCAGGTGGCTGTGAATCACCATTAGTATTTATTCGTGCTGATCCTGAGACTCTTCGCAGAGCTAACACTTCAATTCTAAGAAGAGCTAGACTATGTATACAGCAACAGGGTGGACATTTTGAGCAACTAAGTCAATAACGCGATTTCTTTTTAAATGGTTTTTAAATTAGTAGGGAATTCCTACTACTACTTATCTAAAATTACAAATGCTTCTAGCTCAGTTAGGATAGCGCTCCGGGTGTATGTTCGTTAGACATTTTTGACTTGAAATCACCCCAGCAACACAGTCCCAGGCTATGGCAGTCATGTCATGGGACACCCTGTATATTGATATTATGTGCAAGCTTCTATAAAGTTTGTAAAACTACATGTGCACCAACTAAATAAATCCAGAAGAAGGGAACAATTAATGGATTTAGTGCTTCAAAATGAAGAAATAAATGTCAATTTTCAGTTTCAAGAATTTTTCAGGAGCTACAAATTAGCAATAAAAACTAATATCAAACATTCGGAAATAACGCGTCCTTTCTGCAAAATCAATATTTTCAAAACAATAAATACAGTGAAACCCGTACATCTTGGCCACCTACATTTCCACCAAAATGTAATCAAGCTAGAAAGGCTGCCAAGTTACAATGTGTTCAACTTTGACTGGTGGCCAAATTGCAATGGTGGCCGATTTTACTGTATCTCTGAAATGATGTGTGAGGCTTTTGTTTTATTTTAATCCTTCAAAAAGATTTTCTTTTTTTTTAAGAAAAAACGGAACGTCTAGTTATAATACTAATTTAATGTCAAAATGTTAATTACAAACAATTTTTTTCGATATTGGGTCCTTCAAAAAAAAATAGAATAGAATAGAATATTATAAAATTTGATAGGTTTTTTTTATCGGGGTCTGTCAGGAAATTTCCGGGATGAACCCTACAAATGACTAGTTTTACATTGTTATTATACTTAAAACGTATTATTACTCATTAATAACACAGACATGAATTACTTTGAACAGAAGTTGTCAATCGATGGTACCTACATGTATCATTACTGGTAAGCCACAATACACGTTCTAGGTCCGACGATAGGATGGAACAACAGATAGTGAATTCTCCCGGCCTCTAACTTTTTTAAAAACCCAGATTATCCAACGACCATTTTTTTCGAATTTTTCAGCATTTTTTATTTTTTTTAATTCAATTTACTTGATTGATAAAATTTTTTCGACCCGGATTATCTCTCTTGTTTTTGTTTTTTGAGAATCACTTTATTCCCATTTTAAACTAATCAAAAAAATTAAATTATATCGAGTAGAGAACTTCCTATATCACCGTTTAAAATGTACTTTTTACTTTTTATTTTCACATTGTTATAAAAGTAAGAATTTTCATTTTTTTAAACTTTAATTATAAAACTAAAAAACGATACTTCAATTGACCATGAAGTAGGCAATACAACGTGCATTAGCTGTACGCCTTGTTAGCCCGCTTAAAGTAATTTTTCACGTTAATTAATAAATTTATATAAGTTATTTATATGTTTACAAATCTTTATACAAATTAATGTATTGTCATGAGTTCTTAGTAAATGTGCAAAATTTCAAATTATTCAGATGTCTAAAAATGGGTGAAAATTAATTTTAAAGATTCCGTCACATAGATACAACTTTCAAGCATACATAGATACACAGAGTTCATGCTAATTAAAATGCGCTAAAAATCTTTTAATATCACCGAAAAAGCCTGCAGGGTTATTTCAGTCCAAGGGTGTAGATATGGGGGGGTAGAGGGAATAATTACCCCCCCCCCCAGATTCATCAGGACCTCAGGTTGCCAGTAACAACAACCGAAAAATGGATAGGTACAGGACCTTTTTTTTGCTCTCCAAATCTGCACGCGACAAAATTTTTCAAGTTAGGTTGTTAAAAAAAAGGTCATTCGTGTTAATAAATCTTTAAAAAAAAGATCGATTTTTTTGCTTTACCCCCCCCCCCCCTCAGAAAAAAATATCTACGCCGTTGTTTCAGTCCAGTAGCTCTTTAGTAATCGAAAACGTAACATTCACGAACTGTTGAGAGTTGCTGCTTTAGCGCGTACAGAGTGGTTTGATTACAAAATACGTACACAGTTCCGAAAAGAATACAGCTTACTCTCAGAATGTCCCCACTCCCCACCAAGTTGAAGCGTTCGAGTCGCTTAAGTCATCTCATAACAATCAATTAAAAACAAAACAAAAAAAAATCCCACCTATTTAAATAAACGACAGTTAAACTAACACTGTCAGTTGTTAAACAATCTCGCTACGAAAAAGTTATTAGGAAGTGCATAACAATAAATATTGTGAAAAACTAAAATATTTTGTGCCCATCACCTCTAACGCGAATGCAATACTTAATTCGTTCGAATAGACAACTAATTGAACTACAATTTAGAAAATTTCTCGTTGAAAACCGAAGATTGGCTAAATAGCACAGTGAAAAATTATTTATTCTAATTAATTACCTACTAAAAAATACCGTGAGGTTAAAAATAATGTTTTGTACGAAAATGTAAAGCGACATTGTTATTTATTTATTTATTTATATTTGGTAAGTAATTTTTAAGTATAAGTTATAATAATTGAAATGTTAGACAATTATTCAAAATTGATTCAATTAATTTCGTCTATATTAAATTTTCAGTTGTTAATTTTTTTACAATAATAATGAAAAATTTAAAAATATGTTTTTATTCTATTGAGTTACTCACGTCGGCCCAGGTCTGTCCGGGACCTGATTTAGATGTCGACGAAGCACAATGGACCCATTGTATATTTATATGTTTCCTGCAGTCCCCTAATTTATTTATCTATCTTGATTCTATAATATATTAATTTTTTTATAAGATAAATTTTATAACAACACAAATAATGAAAAATGTTAAATTAATTGTGCTTATTATCGTTCTAAAAAAACTGCATATTAAATTTATCTGGACACATTGTATAAATCTATCATTTATTTTTTTTTTCGTGGAGTGAAAGCAATAAACCTCACACATATTGGTTTGTAATATTAATTTGAATAATAATGATAAATTTATTCATTTAGAAAAATGTACAAGCTGCATATTTTTGATTCCATCTTATTTTTATACTGTGATGGATTGATTATAGACGCTCAACAACTGAGATCTTTAACGTCTATTTTATAGTGTCCATTTCCCATAAATACCAGGTCTGGGCAAATGGCGGCCCGCGGGCCGAATCCGGCCCGTAGTAGACTTTTGTCCGGCCCGCGAAGCATTTTATAAGTATAAGAGCGAAAATAGTATGCCAATATAATTTGGCGCATAATTTTTTAGAAAAATAATAAATAGCAAAGGCCACAATCCACGGACCTTTTTTTTGCTCTTCAAAATTTTCGTTGCGGAAAGACCTTTTTTTTGCTGTTCAAAATTTTTGTTGCGGAAATGAAAGGACTTTTTTTTGGTCTTCAAATTTTTGGCCCACGGTCAAATTTTCATCAGCAATGCGGCCCGACGATTAAAAGATTTGCCCGCCCCTGATATATACCATGCAACAAGTAATAATTTTAACGTACCAAACATCAGCTCTGAAAAACCTAAAGTATTCTTAAAATAATTTTGGTCTAAACTCTCATTGTTTTAAGTCACAAATTTTCAAAACCAGTGCATATATACGTATTAATTATAATAATTTATAAAGTATTATATTTTAATTTATAGTTCCTGAACTCTTATGAGAGGAACATAAGGTTGCTGTACGAAGGATTAAAACCGTGTATACAATTCTTTGATAGAGGTATTACAAACTGCAAATTTCTGTCAAAACACTGGGTCTCCAGTTATTAAATAAGTCGTCCTTTTATCCTGTGTCCTTATGCTATCCAAACTAGAGAGTTTTTTTAGAGCAGTCTAAATTATACAATTTTTTTTTTAATTTTATTGTAAGACCGCTTACAGCCAATGTTGTCTGGTTCCAATACCGATTCGGATCTTTCGATAATTTGAAAACTCAGTTGATACTTTCACCAGTTCTCAAATTCGTAACAGACTAACCACGGTAACGGCATAGAAACAGTGATATTTCAACAAAACACCTAGTTCCTGACGAGTAACATAGGTCTAAATAGGTATTATTACGTTACTCAAATCTTTGATTAACGTCTGATTAGAACTCTTCAATAAATAAAATTATCGACCAATTTTTCAGACAATATATTAACAAAAAATATAATTAATACATTAACGTTTCAATCCGGATTTGGAGCTTCTTCAGAACTGATCTAAAAAATATAAAAAATAATTAATATTTAAAATCTAATTAGCTTTTTATAAAATCATTCAAAATTATTAATGATTATCAAAATAATGAAAAAATAATAATAAATAATAATATATTTTTTATCATTATTTTGAAAGATTTTATAAAAAGCTAATTAGATTTTAAATATTAATTATTTTTTATATTTTTTAGATCAGTTCGGAAGAAGATCCAAATCCAGATTGAAACGTTAATGTATTAATTATATTTTTTTGTTAATATATATAGTCTGAAAAATTGGTTGAGAATTTTATTTATTATTACGTTACAACAAAGGGGAATGAGCAGTGAGCGAAAATATCTGGGCCGGGCAACCGCTAATTTATAACCCTTTAAGGTATTACATTTGTAATTTGTAAGATAAGACTTCTGACTTTTTTAAATTTTGTTTTAAGATAAAAAACAAAATATTAAAAACGAGAGCAAACAAAGTACTTAACAAATATGACAATTATTTATTTTTTCACTTAGCAGTATCTAAATTTTCCACGGCCATAGTTTATTGTTCAGCAACATTATATTTTACAAATAGAAAGTTAATTGATTTTTATTTATTAATGGCGTTCTGTAAATTCTGTATTAAATACATAACAAATGCTTAATGTTTTCTGTAAACCATCGTTAGTATTTTTGAAAAATTTGTAAACAAAATAAAATACTAAGCCAACAAATTCTTCTATAAAAAAAGACATCAATCCACCCGTTGAAGATGCCACAGATAACCACACAAACAAGATCAAAACGCATAAACCCCTCTTTTTATGAATTGGGTGTTAAAAACGAAATGACACGTGGTTACTGAATTTGTAGAAACTCTTCCCCTATAAGACATACAACTTCAAAGTCATTGGTTTGATTCTATGAAATAAAGACATAAGCTCTGTTCCAATCTCTCTGCGAACGGTAACAGAATAGTCGCAGTCATGCGCAGTAGCTAAAATGAAATTGTATCGGTTTTGGATCACGTTTTAGCTACTGCGCAAAAAGGGTGGAACAGAGCTTATATTAAATAAAATTGAAAAAATATCTTAATAAAATATTAGTGAAAATATAAGTAAAAACCATATACTTTTATTCTATACTGAGCATAAGAATGAAATCACAATCGAACTATTAGGGTGCAAACATATACTTCTGTCTTTTTTACGCCGTAAGCACTGGCGTATCCAGGAGGGCAAAACAAGCACGGGGGACCCGGCTTAAGAAATTTCTAATTTACCCCCTCCTGGGCCAAAAGCTGCGGGTATGCCCATGTTAACGTCATAGAAAAAGACAAAGTATTTGAAACAGAAATACTTTATTCAGATTGAATGCAAGTACATCAACCAATCCTATCATTGGAGAAATCAGGGAATTACTTCGAAGAAAGAGACGCAGATATATTTTCGATACGCTTTGTTGCGTTCACTCACCGCGCATTGATTAGATAGGCACTAATTTATATAGTTAACTAATAGATATATGGTAAAAACAAACAAAAATATAATGGCTCCAACCGGAATCAAACCAGTGGCCTTCAATGTGCGAGGCATGTGCTCTACCTACTCACCTATCACAGTTTTTTTGTATACGTATATTATTCCAAGTAGGTATCAACTATATAGATTCAATGTTCGAATTTCTTTGTGAGTGTCTCATCCTTTAATCCGTATTTTAATCCGATTTTCTCGGCAGCTTCATTTCTACTAGAGCTTTCAACCACAACGAGATTACGAATTAATGTAAGCTCGGAAACTTTGTGCAGATCCCGAAGCTGTAGTCTCGATTGCGTCGTATCTCAAATCCAGTTCTTCAGAAACCCATAAAACAAATTCATTTACTATACCTGTTAGGTCCGGATGAAACCACAATAAAAATTAATGAAACGATTCATCAGTCACTTTTTTTAACCCTGTTTCACAGTACAAAAATGTCAAGTGTGAAAAACATTAGCTGTCAATCTCTATTAATATCAATTAGTATGCGTGCTTTGCATAGTGGAAAAGACGACATATTTCTATTAACTGTAAGTGAAAGATTAGTACATAAACGGGACCCTAAGGCAATTCACTCATAAACAAGAAATACTGGTAAACTATGTTGTGTTGATTCTCTGGGGCAAATGGTTTTCGAAATAAAAAACAAGTTTTTTTAAACGACGTTTCGTCGACTGGTGTGTCGACCTCTTCAGGCTTTTAATGACCTGAAAAGGTTGACACACCAGTCGACGAAACGTCGTCTAAAAAACTTGTTTTTTATTTCGAAAACTATTTGCCCCAGAGGATCAACATAGTTTACCGTACTACATGGAGGGCGAAAAAAGATTCAATAACAAGAAATACTGTGTAAATATTTTTAATGTTCAGCGTTCCGATTAAAATAAACTATAATTACTTGAAGCCAAGACGATTTGGGAAGAAAAAATGTTTTTCAAGTGAAGCGCGGGGGGTAAATTGACTTTGATCAGGCGAAAAATGAAACGCTTCCCCTTCTCCGACTTCAACCGGCAGTTGAGAGGAAAGAAGTGGAAGAATCGTTTCTGCTCTCTCTCTGTTAAAGTGGCATGCGTACTCTACACGCATGCGCAGTGCAAACTGTGTGTATAAGTCATATACTTTTATTCTATACCGAGCATAGGAATAAAATCGCAACCGAACCATTAGGGTGCAAACATATACTTCTGTCTTTTTTTACGCCGTAAGCACTGGCGTATCCAGAAGAGCAAAACAAGCACGGAGAACCCAGCTTAAAAATTTCTTATTTGCCCCTTTATGGGCCAAAAACTGGGTACGCCCATGTTAACGTCATAGAAAAAGACAAAGTTTTTGAAACAGAGATACTTTATTCAGATTGATGCAAGTACATCAACCAATCCTATCATCGGAGAAATCAGGGAATTACATCGAAGAAAGAGACGCAGATATATTCTCGATACGCTTTGTTGCGTACACTCACCGCACATAAGGCAATGATTCATATAGGTTATTATTAAATATATGGTATAAAGTTAAAGTAGCATTTTCCCTAGCCACGGTAACAAATTCCACATTTTCTATAAATGCATAAATCCTCTGGTGCAAGTCATCAGCTCCCGCAGGTTTTAAGCCGAGAACTGGTAAAAGTGCCAATTGAAAGAAAAAAAAATAGAATTGTATACCTACTCCAAAAATTTTGTTTTGTGTGATTTAAATAAAAGATACTATCAGCTGATACCTTAATAAATTCTAGATCTGTGTATATGTTTATTTTTTTTTAATATCTAGGTCAGTACCTATCAACGTCATTATTCAATATTATTATTAAATATTAATGAAAGTTAAGAAACATGTAACTTTCTCAAATTACAAAAATTTTAACGCGATAATAAATTTTTATTAAATCTTAACTAATTATAGTAACTTTATCGAAAAATAAATTGTCAAAATCTTATCAAATCACTGAAAAAGTAATATTTAAAGTTCCAACGCATATTTCAAATTCGACCTTTTTGCAACGTCTTAAAAGCCATTTACATATTACGCAGTTTTTATACAAAAAAAAATTATCAGTCATACCAACCTTTCGTCTAGTTTTATTTTTACAATATATAAAGCAAATATCTATATTTTGCGTGTATCGTTAACACTGACCTTACAAAACATCTAAAATATTCAGCATTTTTAACTTAAAATATAAAATTTGTATTCAGGGACGGCTCCAGATTAGCCTGCAGGCCCGATCTAAGAATTATTATTTTGCTACCAGACAATTTCTTTGACTATAGTTCCAATCTCCAATTTTTTGGCCATGTGTACAATGAGTTTTTTTTTTTTTTTTTTGTTTTTTTGGTGGCCACAGTCGGATCTGCTAGAATGTACCGTCATGTGTCCGCGTGCCCGCGGGCCGGATCCGGCCCGCAGTAGACTTTTGTCCGACCCGCGAAGCATTTAATAAATTATTATTAAGAGCGAAAATAGTTTGCCAATATAATATGGCGCATAATAAAAATTTTAGAAAAATAGTAAATAGCAAGGGCCACAACAGACGAAAAAAGACCTTTTTGTTGCGGAAATGAAAGGACCTTTTTTTTGGCTCTCCAAATTTTTGACCCACGGTCAAATTTTCATCAGCAATGTGGCCCGACGGTCAAAATATTTGCCCGCCCCTGGTCTAGAGTAAACGGTAAAAGTGCTCCCTTCGAAGGATTGTCCACAGTCTATGGTGCGATAACCGCGTTGCTATATCACGTCTGTTTCGTATACAGAAGATCGCTGGTTCGAATCCGAACGACACATTAATTGTTTTATGTTTTTTTTACAACTAACGCATATTTAATTTGATATGTATTTATATAAGTACATATTTTTATGTTGTCTCTTTATATTTTTATTTTTATAATGAAAGGATGAACTATTCGGAGAAGGCTATAAAAATGATTTCTAATGATATATGTTGCCGACGTTTCGGAAAATATATTTTCTTCCTCAGGGCTTACATCTGTGAAATTGCAGGTATTTTACAAAAGTGCATATATAAAAATAACTAACAAATATTTAAAAAAATATTTAATTCATCCTTTCATTATTAAACTATAGGAGCCTATAGTTTAATAATGAAAGGATGAATTAAATATTTTTTTAAATATTTGTTAGTTATTTTTATATATGCACTTTTGTAAAATACCTGCAATTTCACAGATGTAAGCCCTGAGGAAGAAAATATATTTTCCGAAACGTCGGCAACATATATCATTTAATAAATAGGCTAAACTAATACACTTTACACATTTTTATTTTTATCATACAGTCAAATTTAGCTAGTACTGCCAACTAGGTGTTCTTTATTACTCGAATATCTGTCCTGTATCTCGATGGAATGGAAGACAAAACTCGAGTTAAGAACGGATATTATGTTGAATGCTCGTGACGTATTATGATAATTTAATAGGCTATGAAGTATAGCTTTACGACCAATAAAACTTTGACTTCCTACATTGATGCAAGACAACTATCAGTAATCACTAATCGACAATGACAATTTATTGATTTGTCATTGGTTTCAGACTAAGTGTAAAGAATACGTTAGTCTATTTTATACCTCATTTTCTTTTAATTTTATATGTCGTAGATAGATAGATGCATGTCTAAATAGTCTTAATGTACAGAGTAAACTCCATTTACCGTCACTCGATATAACGACAAACTCCTTAAAACGTCGAAATTATTTAACTCTAGTTGGTTTACCTTGTTGCTCATACAATGATACACTCTAAATAACGACACATCCAATACGTCATACAGTGCTTGTTTGTTATTTTGTTGCTTTGTTGTCGGGATCATGCGTACCGAAGATTCTAAGAATGGGATTATTTTACATATGTTTAGCTCAGCTGCTTATCGATAAGTTATCATATTCTTAGTTGCCCTGCACAAACTTGCAAACTATGGCAAGTAAAAGAAAATCTTTGTGTATTGACGAAAACGTTTTATTAATACGCGCAATAGAGGCGGGAGAAAAGATAAGTAATGCTAGAAGACGCTTTGGATTAAGATTATATCTTCTCTTCGTTTAACGACAACTCTCAATAACGCCACAAAGTGCCATAGTCCCTTGAGTGTCGCTAGGTGTAATTGATAATTCGATATCTGAAAAATGTCCAACAAACAGTTCGAGTGTAACAAATTACCGTTTGATTTTTATCTTACCTTAATTTATAAAGACGGTATTCCCAAATTACCGTTGGTTTTATGATCCGACTACATATATGAAACTATGTTTTATGATCTTTACTGAAGATAATAGTTTGGGTTTCTCTCTTTGGTTGGTTTTCACAGAGATACCTGATAAAAACCGAAATCACATCGTGACTGAAATTGACGACACGGGACATTCTAGTTTGTGAATTAATATTTGACACTGTGATTACGTTTGAGCATCGAGACTTTGAATTCATCACCAAACCTACAACTACTATCAGAATTGAGGCGACAAAAAGTTAATTAGACGTAAAAAACGCCGTGAATCAAGTGCCCAGCGCTTCCTTAATTTGCGTCATCCGACACATAAATATCTATAAATATTATAAAACGCAACGCCTCTTTAACTGTGAGTTAATACGCTTATAACTCGAGAACTACTGATCCGATTTACAAGCATTTTTTTAAGCTATAAGTACGTTATCTGCTCAATTTTTAATGTATAACTTGATAATATAGTAAATTAGCTGCAGTGACAATTCCAATTAAGCAAGTCGAGTACTAAAAACAGGTCTACCTTGACATACGCTACCCAAACCGTTAGAGATACATATCAATGCAATATTGATAACAATCGGCCCCACGTTGGGCGCCAATTTTAACGTTAGTTTTAGTCTACATCAGTGCCGGATTAAGACTTCTTGATGCCCTAAGCATTTCTTGTCAATAATGGGCCCTCATCTCTAACAGCTGTCTAATTCGAATATTATCTATAGGTACCTATGTCATGTTAAGTGTATAACTATTTTTTTTTCAAATTGTGAATGTTAAAAGCTTCAAATTGGTAGAAAAAAGTCAAAAAACAATGAATTTTACAAACAATGTTCTCAAAATTTGACTGTCTACAAAATCGGTCGTTAGGTATTTTTATACAATTAATTGAAAAAAGTTACAAAACTTTCAAGTTAAAAAAAATCGCTTTCATTTTCCAAAATAAATTATTATTTTTAACTTCTCTACTTCTCAAGATAGTTTTATATCATTAGGTAAATCAAATTTTTAAGAACAGGACAAAAAGAAAAAAAATGTTGATATGGTCTGGTGAGGTACTTTTCATTTCTGAGTTCTGATTTTTAGTGCCCTCTGAGACGTGATGCCCTAAGCAATTGCTTAATTTGCTTATAAGTTAATCCAGCACTGGTCTACATCTACCCTTGGGATCAATAGCTAATTGCATATTAACGAATGGAACTTTTGTTTAAAACCATCAGGAACTTTGGGACTCTTTTAAATAAATCTAGAACTCTGAACTTCATACCGTCCGAGTCACGACTGAGATTTGTTATTGACATGTGTGTTAAATACAGAGTGATTTACACCAAAACACGAAAAACGAAAATTTGTAAACATAATTGTAAACATAGAATGTCTTCCGATGGGTCTTTATTTTGAAGATATTAAGATCCAAACTTTCTAAAAACGAATACAATGCCGCGTATAAAAATACATGTTCAAAGAAATCTATCGCCAGACGCGAAGCAAGCCTGGCAACGCGAAGCCACTAAATTATAAACTTTATTCTTGGCAAAAATTGGATCTTTTTTACACTGAGAATTAAGAGTAAATGAGTGTTTAGTTTCTAATTGTCATGATTTACTTGATTTTAAAGATAAAAATTAAACAAATTCAAAAACGTACATGCATCGATATCTTCAAAAAACAAACACCAATGGCAAAACGTCATTTCACATTTTTTCCTTACAATCTTCCAGAACACGAATTTTTAATTTTCGTGTTTTGGAGTAAATCATCCTGTATAGGATTTTGCATGATAAAAACTGATTTCATATCACGAATATCGACTTGGAAACTAATAAAAAATGTAAACGAAAATAATATTTTTAACTTGAACCAGAGAAAAATGTTTGCCATTGTTTTATTATTTCCTGGAACATTTTAACACAGTTAGGTATATTAGTGCTTATTAATTTGTAGGTACCTAACAAATTTTTCTGTAAATACAGTACAAGGGTATCTTGTTGACAGTAACAAAAAATAAGTATCCATAATCTCTTATTGACTGAAGTAATTAGCGAAAAAGTTCTCTTTTTAAAACGGTGACGTCTCTGGTACCGAAAATCGTATATAAAATTAACGATTCTTGTGAAATATTCTTACATTGTAACATCTGTTTCAATGGAGGAAACAGCAAACCACAACCGATTTGATACATTATTTTTATTTTTTCTATATTGTCTTAAAAATTACGTTATTAAAAACAATTAAGTGTTAAACAAATAAGGTACGTTGATTGTGTTTTGTTGTGTAATTTCGAAGTTATGGTCTACGCTGAAAAGGAGCTCGATATAGTAAATGTTGTTAAAAAGTAACTTTTCAAAAACTGTTTGCTTCCTCAAAGCATAACCAGTTTTCGAAAGTTCTATTAGCCAAAAGTGTTAAATAAATTATAAAAATATTTCTCGTGGTGCCAAGTTCAAGGTGTTCCCTTCTAAACAATGGGAATCCGACTAGGGTAACCAGGGGTCAACAACGGCCAAGGGCAAAAACGTGTAATAAAGGGCGTAACCCATACAAATATATTAAACAAATTTGATTCAAAATGGCACTTCGATGTAAAGCATTAAGTTCTTAGTATTTTTTAATATACATATACTAATATTATAAGGAGAGAGTGCGAATTTTGTGTTTGTGCGGTATATGCGGAGAGTAATCTCCGAAACTACTCATCCGAATTCAAAAATGTTTTCACCAATATTTAGAATGGACCTTCAGGATGAACATAGGCTATATATTATTGCGTTAAAATAAAATCTCTTTTCTCGAAGACCAATTTTGTAACGTAAGTCGACGAAAAAACGGTGGTAATCTACAAATTCGGGCGAAGCTGAACCGGGCCACTAGTCTGTAATAAGTTAAACATTCTCGTAAGTACGTAAATATTTTGTTGAGGCATAACAATTGTGTTGGTAGTTATTCGGAGGTATATAGAAATCACAAAATAGAAAAAAACGCTAAATGAATTGGCAAAAAAGACATTATGTACTTCGTGTTCATTGCTGTTTAAAGGACAGACGAATAAAAATTAAATTAATGACTTTTAGATAATTCCAAAAAAACGAAATAATTGTCAAGCAGGATGCCAAAAATTACCTGTATAATTACTGTACCTATTTTCGTTTTAACTACCTACTGGTTCACTAGGTACCTAAGTCTGCGAATACTTAAAATCAGATTATCTAATTTTATTATTATCTTAAAGGTGGCTATTATTAACGAAAATTAAGTGTTACCAAAATTTTAAAATGAATTTAGAATCACACCAAATTAATTTTATAATTATTTTTTGACATAATTATTATTTACTCGCTGCGAAACCGGCTTCGCTCGGCTCAAGTTCTGTGCGGATACAATCTTTAAATTGTAATTAAAGTGTGAGTACAGGATGAGTTGGTTTGTTATTAATACATTAGTAATTTAATTACGGACAAAGAGAATATTACTTTGTGATAGATTTCAATAAAGTCTACTGTACCGAAGCGTTCTATGAACCACTTTAACAACGACTTAAGTGGATAAAACTGCATTCGACAGTAAACTGTTTTATCGACAGAAACTGCCAAACTGTTATTGGCGTGTGTGTATATGAAATAATTGTCATTCATTTTATTATAATAACGTGACCATTGGAATATTTCGGACATATTATGTTACCGATTCAAAAATAATATTCTGATTATGTTTAATAATTTTTTATACATTTCAATCAAATCAACTGTTGGTTGTCTCAAAAAGATCCAGCAATACTATCACCTTCTGAATCTTTTCAACGCCCTAAAAAAAGGGGCGTTTTCACTTATTTTTTAAAAACACTGTTTTTAACCAATAAATTAAAGATCAATTCATTGTTTAAAAGCCTACTTCTCGACGAATTACATGAACTGTATTAGGTACGTTACGACAAAAGGGGGATGAACAGTAAGTGAAATACGCAATTTGTACCCGGGCGATACTGCACCGAGCAGCAAGTATTAAATTAAATAAAAATGTTATTATATAATATTAAAAAAATTGCTGTACCGGAAAAGAATAAAATATTAATAAATAAATAAATTACGGATTTTGGAAAAATCGTTCAACATGCAACTCGTTTCACATGTCAGTTATATTCGTTGCTTATTATTTAAACTGACTTTATTGTTATAAAATAACCTTCAACAAAAAAAAATTAAACTAATTGATGCGTCTAATTTTAACTCGTCTGTTCTTTAATTAAATAAATTTTAACTTCCATATTTTATTATTTAATATAAATATTAATCCTGTGTAAAAACTTACTACTTATACTATGTATAAAAATAAAAGAATTAATATGTACTTAAATATTTGTACAGTCAAATTCAAATATTTATCACATTAGAACTAATCAGGCATTTATTCCTGCTATTTTTTAATACGCAAATTCAATTATCGAACTGAGTAATCAGAAAACGGAATGCGTAACTAAACCAAAATAAAGATGTTTCTACAGCCTGGTTGTCTGTACACTTGTTTAAAAATTTTATTTAAAAAAATTTTAGAAAGTTATAGTAATTTAAGGTCATAGGTCCCTAATACCAGCTCAGATTATACATAATATTTTTTTGGAGGTCAGTTTAAGCGGGAACCATTTTATCTGTAAAAATGAATACGCAAAACGAATCTAAATTCCTTAAGAAACTACACTGACCAGAAATTCAATATTCTATTTACAATACGCGTCATGGATCTAAAAGGCTCGGAAGTTAGTCACAAACAACGTCACAAAGGCACATTTTAGAGCCGTTGAGACTCCCACCACCTCCCAGCTACCTACACGGAACGTGCGCTCGTCGATGATTGGCCGTGATCGCTCGTTGCCTTTGTCACTTTCCTGCTTTAAAGTACAGTCGGGTACGCTACTGTCAAGTTGTTACTGTTATTTTAGTTTTGTTGAGTTGCGAGTTTGTAGTTTTTCAACAGACTGTACAAGCGCAAGCCCGCATTCGCATCTAACTTCCGAGCCTTTTAGATTCGTGGCGCGTATTGTAAATTCCAGACACTATGAGACCTCAGCAGCAGGGTTGCCAATTTGGAGATATTCCCCCTAAATTTGGGGGGATAAAATGTAGAATGGGATTTTTAGGACCCTAATATTTTTTAGGGACACAAAAAAAAACTTAAAATTTTTCTATCAGACATTAAATGAATAACAAAACCGACACATTGTAAAATAGGTATCTGTTTACTAAGTCGTAACCTAAGTCCTAATAATATAGTATTATAGTAATATCATGTGGCGCTCGGTCTCCTTTAATAGCAGAATACCGTCGTCTAAACGGCAAACTTTGTTGAAGATGAGTTATCAATGAATTCCGATTACTGTAACTGTAGAACAATCATTCTTTTATTGTTAACTTATCTTCAACAAAGCTTGCTGCTTTGACGACGGTATTCACTATTCTGCTATACAGAATGTCCCACGACATGACTGCCATAGCCTGGGACTGTTGCTGGGGTGATTTCAAGTCAAATAAAAAATGTCTAATGAACATATACCCGGAACGCTATCCTAACTGAGCTAGAAGCATTTGAAATTTTGAATAAGTAAGCCCACTAATGCAGGTATTTGGTTCGGCTGTTGGTTTTGTTGTTATTAAAAAGACCAGGTGGCTGTGAATCACCATTAGTATTTTTTCGTGCTGATCCTAAGACTCTTCGCAGAGCTACCACTTCAATTCTAAGAAGAGCTAGATTATGTATACAGCAACTGGGTGGACATTTTGAGCAACTAATTCAATAAAGCGATTTCTTTTTAAATGGTTTTTAAATTAGTAGGGAATTCCTACTACTACTTATCTAAAATTTCAAATGCTTCTAGCTCAGTTAGGATAGCGTTCCAGTTATATAATCATTAGACATTTTTTTTTACTTGAAATCACCCCAGCAGCACAGTCCCAGGCTATGGCAGTCATGTCGAGGGACACTTTGTATATTTATAACCGATATAAGTTTTTAATCTAATTCACCTGACTATGCCAGCAGTCGGGCTAACAAAAACGTTTTTATTTATTTACAAGTCAGATAATTTTAATTTGAAGACCACTGTAAAACAAACTACCAAGAAATCTCTAATAAATAACACTTATGGTTGGGAGGAACTTTTTTTGAAGTTGGTAATCCTGCACAGCAGGCAATTTGACATAATTGTCAGCCAAATTGAAAGACATTGAGCAC
Source organism: Xanthostigma xanthostigma (assembly GCA_963575645.1). Lineage (NCBI taxonomy): Eukaryota > Metazoa > Arthropoda > Insecta > Raphidioptera > Raphidiidae > Xanthostigma > Xanthostigma xanthostigma. Next base: position 46,195,050 of record OY754466.1, on the reverse strand, counting down.
AGTTGTATGATAAGCACGCGTACCCTATTGAATCAGAAACGGTAATTGTGCCTGCCAAGAACATGGCGGTCACTTGCGCAGCACGTATGCGCACATCAGGATTTACTTTGCAAGTGATTTAAAACCTTGATCTAATACTTTTATTATAGTGAACTATGTAAATTCATTGTTGAGTGGTCGCTCAATGTCGCGCGCAAGGGCACCGGTTTCAAGTTCGCACAACAATAGTTCACCTGTTGAATATTAAACAAATGCCGCACGTGCCGCTGTTCATTCATCAAACTATTACCTATATTATTTTAGCTGCGTAGGTATAACTTATTATGATACATACGTAAGTGAAAGTGTCACTCATCCAAACAGGGGTCAACGAACTTATTGTTTTTTATTGTTCCGTGTAAAAACAATTCTGTTTGTTGTTTCGGATTATACTATACAATAAAATTTAGTGCCGGAGTGGCGCTAAATGCAGTGGCGTAACTATACCACCTGAGGCCCGTGGAAAATTCATCGGATGGGGCCTTTTTTTGATATAAAGATGGCTTCACGTTGTAGTTTTATCTTTATAAATCACGAAGTAATTAGTAGATATTTGTATAATTCGTGTATGTTCTTATGAGTTAATACCGAAGTTAAATTGATTAAATACAAAATTAATATTTCTTACCAAATTTTGTAATGTTAGGTTCCTCTTGTCCTAAGGGTCAATATTTCGATGAAAAATGTATTAAAGTATATAAAAGGGATCTACCGTATTAATTTAGAATAAAAAAAACATTTCTAGTTAGCAACGATTATACCATATTTTTTCATTAAAAAATGTGGTATAATCGTTGATAACTAAAAACAATTGGTTGTCTGTAAAGTCGGTTTACGGACGATAGTTTTACGTGATAACGTCATAAAGAAACATTGAAATGCGTACAAGCCGACGCTTGGGCCGATCGTGCCTCTCTATCGCTTTCGCTTATACCGCGCTCTCGCTTGCACGCTCAGGCAGAACGTGACACTTTTTCGTGCGTGCAGCCGGTGTTTCATCAATTTATAAGACGTTATCACGTCAAAAAAAATTTTTTTATTCTAAATTAATACGGTAGATCCCTTTTATATACTTTAATACATTTTTCATCAAAATATTGTTTTTTACTATGTCAGATTCAATTTTTAAGCGCCGTGACAGCGTTTTTTCATAAACAAATCAGCTTTTACAAGGGCCGTGTCAAAACACCACCTTAATTTTTTTCTGAAAGAAGGTTTGCCATCTATTTTATGCATAAAAATTGGTCTGTCTGCGAAAAAATGATTTTTACTATGACAGACATCATAAAAAAAAATTTAAACAAATGAAGTCTGACAAATTTATTAAAAAAAAGAGATCTTAAATTTTATTTAAAAAAAAATTCAAGGAGGTGTTATGAAATGTATTTTCATAAAAAATATAATTTATAACAAATGAAGTCTGACAAACTTATTAACAAAAAAAAGTCAGCCAGACAAATTTTTTCAAAAATGGTACATTATTTACTACAAATTGTATAAATTTCAAGCAGGTGTTTTGGAAAAAAAATCATGTTTTTTTTTAATTCAAAAATTCATAAAAAATAACAATTAACAAATTTTTATTAGTCTGGCGGGCGTAACATGTTTCTTACATGTTTTTTAGTCATTTTCACTTTATAATTTTGAGGTGTTCGTAGGGGTAACTTTTTCTGTCATGGGAGCTTGGACTATTTATGCGATTCCAAATGTAGTAATATAAATATCTCTTTGTTTTAGATATTAAATGTAACACCAAAAAGAAGAAGACAAAAAAGAAGTACTTAATTTGTAAATAACGTAGTTAAAAAAAATGGCTTTATTCCAAAAGAGTGCAGTTTCGGCGTCAAAAACGACGCAAATATTGTTGGTAATAATAATCGGTATTTGCTATTTGCCTTCGGCATTTAGTGCACAAATACGTGAAACCGTCGATTCTTCAGCAACGACGACTGCGACACCTGATGTTATTGACATTTCTCATTCGATTACAAAAGGTAGGTCAGGCCTAAACTAACAATTAATTCAAATCTTTGATTAACGTCTGATTAGAACTCTTCAATAAATAAAATTATCGACCAATTTTTCAGATAATATATTAACAAAAAAATTGGTTGTCTGTAAAGTCGGTTTACGGACGATAATTTTACGTGATAACGTATTCCGCTCGAATATCATATTTAATAATCACGCACAGGGTCAGGCGGAACGTTAGGAACGTTACACTTTTTCGTGCATGCAGCCGGTGTTTCATCTTTTTATATTGACGTGATTCATCAATTTATAAGACGTTATCACGTCAAAAATATATAATTAATACATTAACGTTGCGATCCGGATTTGGATCTTCTTCAGAACTGATCTAAAAATATAAAAAATAATTAATATTTAATTTCTATTTATTGACGTGATAACGTCTTATAAATTGATGAATCACGTCAATATAAAAAGATGAAACACCGGCTGCATGCACGAAAAAGTGTAACGTTCCTAACGTTCCGCCTGACCCTGTGCGTGATTAATGATATTCGAGCGGAATACGTTATCACGTAAAACTATCGTCCGTAAACCGAATTTACAGACAACCATTTTTTTAATATTGAATATTGAAAAACGTTAATGTATTAATTATATATTTTTGAAGTGAAAACTTCTTTAGCGGCGTTGTACACTTTTTGTTTGTAATGGGTAAAAAATGTTAAACTCGCGTCAGGATACGTGACCTGATCGAAAATTCGTAAAACGAAAACTTTTGTACACTTTTTTTGTAATGGGTAAAAAATGTTAAACTCGCGTCAGGACACGTGACCTGATCGAAAATTCGTAAGTCAAAAACTTTTGTACACTTTTTTTGTAATGGGTAAAAATGTTAAACTCGCGTCAGGATACGTGACCTGATCAATAATTCGTAAGACGTTAATATTCAAGTTTTCACTTCTGCCGGCACTCCCGGAGTGCAATTTTTTTTTTTTTTTGTTAATATATTGTCTGCAAAATTGGTCGATAATTTTATTTATTGACTAACAATTAATTGTTTTAATAATAAAACAATTCGGCATTCAAACAGTATTTTACTAAAACTATGACTTATGCTCAGTTTCAGATACGATTTTCAGTTAGTAATCTAGATTTTTAATATTATTTGTTTTCAAATAAATATAGATCTAGTTTAATTGACAACAAATAACATTCTTAGCAAAATTCAAGCTTAAAATCGTCTCATAAATCTATGAAACTCAGTTATCCCTTTCTTATCGATCATTGAAGTCTCTAATCTCCATTGAACATGTGTGATCGTTATCTAATGCTTTTAGTCAGAGTGCCCGTCAGAAAAAATTTTACTGACACATACTCTCCCCAAACTTTGTATATGGCTTCATTAGGCCTAGTCTGACACCTATTTCCTCTATGACTTTTCTTGATTTTGGGGCGTTTTCCCTCTAATTTTCCGAAAGATGTCATTTTGACGACATGTAAAAATTTATAGATAATGTTTGTTTTTTTAATTGGATAGCTTAAAAACTTCAACCGAAACGCTAAAATAATGTTCTCTGACAAATAACATGAACCATTTAAAATGTCCGACATCTCGAATATGTATATATTCGAGATGTCAGACTATTTCTAGATATAAAGTTCGATGCACATGAGGCTGAATTTGACGCTAGTTTTTTTGCTAGATTTCACTACTAGTTTTCTAGCGCTGGTTTTCTTAATTGCTATTATGTGCTCGCTTCACACGAGACGTCTTTACAAGCTTGTTTTGTAAGTAGATTCGGTGCGCGCGCAGTGATAGAACGGTAATAAAAGTGCATGCGTTTATTGTCTCTGAACAGAACACACACTATGGCATAGTGATTGTTTGTGGGCGTTTGTTCAAGTCGCCCACGTGACAAGATACTGCTTCCTTATTGGTTCTTGCCCATACCTAGCAGCGGACCTAGCAAGAAAAATAGTCCCTGTTCTAATTTTAAAACATATCTTGTGAGCTAGCAGGCGAGCCCGCAGTGAAGTCATTTCCAGCTTCGTACCCAGCCTACCGACCAGCAGAAGTCCAAGCAGTGTTTCTAGCCTCGTGTGCAGCGGCCTTAGCATACTATTGAAAATATACGTTAAAATTACAAGTTGCAAAATTTTTCACCGATAAAGCCTCGTTTACAAGATATAACGTTACGTATAGCTTGTGTTTTTACAGAATTAATATTAAAAAAGTATAATAAATACAGATTTGATTTAACTAAGAGTTCAGTGCCCTTCCCTGGCTGTGAGCTGGCTACGGAGAAAATGGGTGACTCGGTGCAGAACTGAAAATTTGCAGAATAATAGGAGATAGTACAAGTAAGTAGGGAAAAAATTGCCAGAAGGCTAGGCGGAAGATAAAGAGCCGCCAGAAGGCGCTAATGTTGCGAAAAATCAGTGCACTTCTGGCAATTTCTATACTTATTCTGTAATTCAAAACTAGATTATATATTATATAGTTATAAGGGCATACTGAAAATTCAAACATGATATAATAATTACATTCGACAAATATTCAAAATAATTAATTACATTTTGATAGAAATAAAATTAATCGTCATACCTATATTTTTATTAATAAAATTACGTTGTTATAACAACGTAATTTTATTAATTTATTTAATTTTATTTCTATCAAAATGTGATTAATTATTTTGAATATTTGTCGAATGTAATTATTATATCATGTTTGAATTTTCAGTATGCCCTTATAACTATATAATGTATAATATATATAATATATAATCTAGTTTTGAATTACAGAATAAGTATAGAAATTGCCAGAAGTGCACTGATTTTTCGCAGCATTAGCGCCTTCTGGCGGCTTCCTATCTTCCGCCTAGCCTTCTGGCAATTTTTTTCCTGCTTACTTGTACTATTTCCTATTATTCTGCAAATTTTCAGCTCTGCACCGAGTCACCCATTTTCTCCGTAGCCAGCTCTCCGTCTATAACTCCGGTCCTATATGCATAGGGTCCTGGCTTCATTACATATTTGTTTTCTAAAATTGTTATTCTAATCGGTTATTTTCAGAATATATTCCGACGGCGAACCAAGGTGACTGCGATGTGAATCAGCCTAGAAACGGATTTATGTGGCTCGACTATTTAATCTTGGCCGGCATGTTGATCGGATCGTGCGGCATTGGCCTGTTCTACGGCTTCATCGGCACCAAACAGACGACGAGTAGCGACTTCCTGCTTGGCGGAAGTTCAATGGGCACCGTACCAATGGCCATGTCACTAGCCGCAAGGTACGTCATTCAAAACAACAACGAAAAATTCCAGCCAATTGGGCGACGGGACCATTCCAACTTCAAAAATGTTGACATTTGATCATTATAAAGAAAAGAAAATTTCTGATATCGCGTGAGGTGACGCGGGTAATGGCTAGTATTCAATATGATATTTGCTATTCGTTGCCATGGTTACCTACATAATATGTTCCACGCCATGTAAAAATTAATCAAAGCATGCCTAACTAGTTTATTACTGACAGATCTATAAAACAAAAGAGCGGCTGATTTTTTTATTTTTAAAATATTTCCGAAACTATAAAGTTTAGAAAAAATAATGTTTTTGCGAAACTTTCTTGAAAAAATAGATATAATAATAAGCCGTTATGAAAAGTATACCATTATTATATAAAAAACACCGTTATAGGATATATCTCTTCTGCGCATGCGCCGTTTTTCCCCAAAAACAATAGGGCTCTTTATATTTGCATACCAAACATCCTCCCAAAATTTGGTTTTAATCCGCTCATCCGTTTGACCTGTATCGTGTTTACAGACTAACAGACGCACACAGTTTTTTCAAAAATATGTTTTTTGGATTAGGGGGACCTCAAAACGGAAAGATAATGTAAAATTTTTGAAAAGTGATTTTTGACCTAAACTAGTACCTACCATTCCCCACTTGTGGGTTGGAATGGTAAAAATTTAATTAAAAAATTGCACTCCGGGAGTGCCGGCAGAAGTGAAAACTTGAATATTAACGTCTTACGAATTTTCGATCAGGTCACGTGTCCTGACGCGAGTTTAACATTTTTTACCCATTACAAACAAAAAGTGTACAACGCCGCTAAAGAAGTTTTCACTTCAAAAAAATCCGAGTATGAAAAACATACGTCCTCTCTTTTACTGTCACTCAGTCGATGACTGGCGCTCGTATTTAACATAATGTCACACCTCTTCGTAATATATACCATTGCGCAACTATATAACTTTCTATAAATTTTCAGTTTCATAACTGCTATCGAGCTACTGGGCAACCCAGCCGAGATGTACAACCACGGTACCCAGTTCTGGATGATTATTTGGGCGTTCGTATTGGTCGTTCCCATTACGTCACAACTCTACTTACCCGTCTTCATGAACCTTCGGTTGACGTCCAGTTTCGAGTACCTGGCGATGCGATTCAATTCAAACACGCGACTTGTGGCAGCAGTTCTCTACTCGCTCCAGATGATCATGTATACCAGTGTAGCAGTGTACGCCCCAGCTTTGGCGCTTAGCAAAGGTGAGGATTTTTGAAGTAAAACTTCTTTAGACGCGTTTTGTAAATTTCGCAACGGACCTACTCGGTGAGCTGGCGTTTGAACAAACGTGACATTATTGCGTGACCTATTATGCAATATAGGGCATAAATCTATACTCTATACTAATATACAGGGTGTCCCATTAAGAATGGGACATAGAACAATCGCAGATTCTCCAATTCAAAATAAAACGATTAAGCGAAATATGCTTAGATAAAATGTTACTCGTTTCCGAAATACGGGGTGTTGAAGTTGAAAACTGAAAAATTATTAATGTCCATAATTTTTTTAATACACCGTATAACTTACTCAGATCGGCACACTTATTAAATATCATAAAATGTACCTAACAATAAAAAAATTAGTTCAGTATGCTCTACCAGTGGCGTACGGCAGGAGTAAGTAATGCTTGTACCCCTTCTAAATGTTACGCCGCTGTCTAAATTTTAATTTTGACTATAATTTTAATTTCTTTGTTATTTTCTAAGTCAATAATGTACACTTGTTAGTTTGTTGTAAAGTCATTGGTTTTCGAGATATTCGCAGTTTTTTTAAGACAAAATTGTAAAAATGAATATTATTAATAATAATACAAATAAAAAGTACATGTCTATCTATCTTTAACTGCGAATATCTCAAAAACCAATGACTTTACAACAAACTAACAAGTGTACATTATTGACTTAGAAAATATCAAAAAAATTAAAATTTAGACAGCGGCGTAACATTTGGAAGGGGTACAAGCATTACTTACTCCTGCCGTACGCCACTAGTAGAGCGAGTAACATTTTGTCTAAGCATATTTCGCTTAATCGTTTTATTTTGAATTGGAGGATCTGCGGTTGTTCTATGTCCCATTCTTAATGGGACACCCTGTACAGAGCTGAAGAGTTTGTTTGTTTGTTTGTTTGGTTGAACGCGCTAATCTCAGGAACTACTGGTTCAAATTGAAAAAAAAATTTGTTGGATAGCTCATTTATTGAGGAAGGGTGGCTATATAATATCACGCGGCAACCAATAGGAGCGGAGCATCAATGAAAAATGTATCTCAAAAATAAGCTTCTATTCAGGTGAAATGTCCTAACTAACTATACCAATATTAGCGTTGTACATTCATAAGCCCGGCTGGCTCAGTCGGTAGAGCATGCGTCTGTTAATATCAGGGTCGTGGGTTCGAGCCCCACGTTGGGCGAATATATTTTTATTTTTTTTTTTTTATTTTCTACATTACTTTCTTCTAAGGCTTACATTTAAATTTATTTTAATTTTATTTACGACTAATTAAAATTAAATAAATCTAATTAATAGCTCATTTGAAAACTGTTATTAAAATAATTATCCTACAGTGTTTTCAATTAAATATTTATTATATTTTATTAATTACAGTAATTATTGATTTAAAAGAAATTTATTACCTACTTCAAAAACGTGTAAATACTGCTTTTTATCGACAAAAACTTTCGAACGGTAACTCCGATCATCATGAAATTTGGACACAACATTCATCTCGGTAAACTAAGATGAATGTGCGTACTCATGTTCTTCCCTTCCCCATTCGTTCTGTTGCACCCGGGTGAAACCGGGCGGGACCGCTAGTACATAATATAACAAAACATTATTTATATTATATACTTGTCAAGCAACGAATTACAATTTCAACATACTTCAAGATTTGTTTGTTTAATTAATTATAAATTTTTACGCCGGAAGATGAAAACCTATTTCGGCGTTGCTAACAAAAGTATCTTTATTTTTCAGTTACTGGTCTGAATGTTTACATCGCCGTTTCAGTGGTTTACATTGTATGTGTCTTCTATGCTTCACAGGTAAATACATTAAAATTTATTTTAGTATTCTTGTTTTCAACAAACTTATGCTGGGTTGCAGAAAGGATTTGACAATGACCTTAGATTGTGATTATCTGATTACAGTTTCCATACATCAGAAACAGTCTAATGTCGTTGTGAAACTCCCTATCAGCTAGATTCTAGAAAATTAGATTGTACTCACACAAAAACAAATGATTGAACTACGGAGAAAAAGGTCGCTATTCAGGCTAAATTTTTATCAAAATGCGACAAAAAACGTTGTTTTGAAGTGGAATTTGTGTTAAAAATCGACGCAGTTTAAAATAAATATCGTTTCAATCGGCCAATTATTTTTTGGGGACGGAAAATTGTACATGAAAAATCCTTGGAATTGATGTTTATGATTTTTATAATACTTGATAAAAATAGTTGAAACCTACAGTTGATCAAATTTGACTTACAAAAATATAGTTTAAAAAAAACTAAAAAACACTCTTTATATCGAACTAAAAAGTAAAAAATATTTTTTTTAAAATAAGCTTAAAACAATAATGAATAAAAAATACTAGTATTATTGTGAAAAAAGCGTGGGGCGCTTTGTTCCACATTTTCGTACATCGAGCGCCCCGCGCTTTTTTCACAATATTATACTAGTATTTTTTATTCATTATTGTTTTAAGCCTATTTAAAAAAAATATTTTTTATTTTTAGTTCGATATAAAGCGTGTTTTTTAGTTTTTTTAAACTATATTTATTTTCCACTTTTTAGTTTGATTTATTGTCAAAAATTTGCCGAAAAATAAACAATTTTTTTTCTGCGTGGACGGGATTAGAACCCACGACCCGTGATTCCGAGAGTTGACGTTAGCGAAGACCCGTGCCTTAGACCGCATGGCTAACCACTGTAGTTATAGTCCTGGCATATTATACTACAGTAATAAACTACTCGCAGTAGTCCAAAGGAATGTTACAAACAAACATACATACATACAAACTTACAAGTGAAGTTAATATAAAGCATGTAAAAAGAACAGCATCAGAGTTCTCGTCGATGAAAGTTAAAACTTTAAATCCGTTCCAATAAATATTCACTTCGTTCTTAATTGAAGACTTAGTTTATGTTTGTCTATAATTATTCTTGACATAACTACGTTAAAATGAAACCAAATTGTTTCAGGGTGGTATGAAAGCTGTAATTATAGCCGACAGCTTTCAAGCTGCAATACTGGTTGGATCAATTCTACTTATTTTGGTGTTGGGCGAAAAAATGGTCGGAGGAACTGGTGTCGTTTGGTCGAACAGCTACAATACCGATCGTCTCGAAATATTCAAGTGAGTTCCACGATTTTAAATTCATTCGGTTATATGTAATCCCTTACAGCACCTATAAAGAAATCAGCTAATAAGCACGGTTAATCAATAAAACATCAATACTTTTTTATACAATGAAGTTACCAATAATTAATATGATCATGTATATTGTTTTAACAATTTACTAACTTTTGATCAGCTTGAGGCCCTGAAGATGAAAATAAATTTTTCGAAACGTTGGCCACTAGCGTAACATTGGTAAAGCCTATTTATTTATGTTCCTCAACCAAAACCTTCCTTCATCATAACATTCTATTGGATCAACACTACTTTATGCTGAAGTTACCAATAATATTGTTAATCATTTCTAGCTCTTTTTTTCAATTCATTATATTGGTATTTTGAAGATAAAACTAATTCATAATTCTATTCCACCTCGATACATTTCGTGCATTCGAAAAATCCAAACGACGATTTGTCTATTTCCAAAAAAATTTGAAATACTGACGTCGTTTTGCAATATTATAGTCAAGTTAAAAATAAAATAAAAATAATAATGCGTCATTACTATTTTCCATCTTACACTTCCCGTTATTTTCTACATGTTTTCAACTTTCACTTAAATCAATTAAAAAAATATGTATATAACCTTAGTTGCAAACTTATCGCTCATCTTAAACGCGACAAAAATCTGAACTATAAAAATTATTATTTGAAGATTGACTCTATTCAATGAATAGAGTAACTGTGATCCATTGAAGTTAATGATGAGTATTTGGAAAGAATTCCGTGGCATAAGGATCGAAAATGAAGCAATACTGGAATTTTTTTAAACTTGCATTTAATACTAACGTTTCGAGACGTTTTGTATCATCTTCAGAGAATTATTTACTGAAATATGGTGGAGGTGCAAATATTTTGTGGTGGTAGAAACGGGTATCTTGTACATCATTATTTAGTATCAATGTTGTTTAATTGTTTTTACAGCATGGATCCAAATCCAACAGTTCGTCACAGCTTCTGGTCAGTCGTAATTGGCGGAACGAGCTACTGGACAACAATGTATTGTGCTAATCAGTCTTCAATCCAAAAATATTTATCTGTTAAAACATTATCACAAGCCAGAAAGTAAGTTTTCGATATTTTGATTTCCATATTATTCAAATTAATTTCCTTTGAAATCGCGTAAATAATTTAGCAATTTTTAGCAGTACGAAGGAAGGACCATTTGATGTAAATACATTAAATTCTAAAAAAGTAGCCACAAAAGTGTTTAGTGGTTACTTTTTTTGGTATTAAGCAATTCCCTTACAATCTTTTGTCACATCGCTTGCTATGCTTCTTATTGTTGCTATTATGTTTTAGAGCTTTATGGATAACAGCTTTCGTTCTATCCCTGATCTACACCATTAACTTCTATACGGGAATGATCATGGTCGCCAACTGGAAAGATTGTGATCCAATGTTAGCTGAAGAAATAACTGCCAGCGATCAGATGCTACCTTACTATGTGAACACAGTTATGGGACACTTGAGCGGAATGCAAGGCTTCTTCGTTGCTGGAATCTTTGCCGCTAGTTTAGGGTAAGTTAATCATTTATAGATAACTCACGGATGTTGCAATCTTAAACAAACCGACCCAGATAATATAATACTTAAAATGAGAATCAAACGGATAGGAAATTTAAATTCGGGTAACTGATCGCGTAGAGAGCTGAACTAAATAAGACTAAAATATATAATACGCGCCACGGATCTAAAAGGTTCGGAAGTTAGTCACAAACAGCGTCGCAAAGGCACATTTTAGAGCCGTTGTAACTCCCACCATCTCCCAGCTACCTGCACGGAACGTGTTTTGTCGGTGATTGACCGTGATCGCTCGTTGCCTTTGTCACTTGTCGCTTTCCTGCTTTAAAGTAGGTACAGTCGAGTACGCTGTTGTCAAGTTGTTATTGTTATTGAGTTTTATTGAGTTGCAAATTTGTAGTTTTTCAACAGACTGTACAAGCTCAAGCCCGCATTCGCATCTAACTTCCGAGTCTTTTAGATTCGTGGCGCGTATTATACTCATTGAACATACGGCAAGTAAACGGAAGATATTCGCTCGTTTTGTCCCGATTGTTTCGAAACGTTCTTTCTTTTTATTCGGCAAATTTTTAATACTAATACGTAATATAAATGTGATTTAATTTTTTTACAGAACTGTCGCTGCTGCATTAAACAGTTTGGCAGCAATAACCATAAACGATTTCATGGTTGGCGGTTTGGGTATCAACATTCCAGAATCAAAAGGAGCACTGTATGCCAAATGGATATCGTTGTTGTACGGCATTCTTAGTTTTGCATTAGTAAGTAATCAAATTCATACATAGAAGATACAAGCTCCTGAAATCATTAGTAATATTTTCAAGGGCGGCTGGCAAGCAGGGCCGGATTAACCCTGTCCGGGCTCCTAGGCAATGCAATCAGGTATATTCATGTTGATGAAGGGATGTGAGTAACTTTCAGATAATCGGCTCCAGGCATCCTGTTACTTCAATGTCTTATGTGATATTGTAACAACATTATTACTTTGACTAGATGCTGCAGCATCGCCTTACCTGACTCGTTAGCTTTATTGAAATGGTCTTAATGAATAGGTTATAGATAATTGACGATCCAAGTTTTTTGATGGGTCAGGAAAGAGAAATGAGACGAGACGTAGTTATTTTAAATCTTATCTTGTTAAATGCAATAAATTACAATAAACAACGAAAGAAAATAATATTGTTGTTGGGAAATTTCATACAAATTTTCAAATAAAATTTTCGTTCAATTAAAAGTTTTTTTTTGAGAGTGCACGGGCCTCTAGGCAGTTGCCTACTCTGCCTAATGATTAATCCGGCACTGCTGGCAAGGAGGAGCGCGGAGATATTTCCGCCAACCTTTCGTATGTTGACATCAAAACAATCACGTCTTTCAATACACATTTTTTTTCTTCTTCTAACATATCACCGAGGCTTTAGTGTAACCGTCCTTGGACTATTAAGTCCGTTGGAGCGCCTCTTCAATATGTTTATTTTTGTGGAGGTCCCTGGTTTTCTAAAAAAACATGAACAGTAAACTACTTATGTAAAAAAACTTCAAAATTAAGCTTAAAACTTTGCTGCGTCTTTGTGCAAAATTTTGTATTTTCAACGCTTGACTACAGGTCTTTAGCATCTACGAGAACCGTACTGTTGTAGATTTTTGCAAAAGAAAAGAACGACCTTCTTTTCAAAACGTTTTAATACAATATAATTTCAACCAAAAAAATACAATAATTAATTTTAACAGAAAGAATTTGTTATTTAATTAATGAACAACTATGTAACATATAAAATTGAATTTTAGACAGTCTCTGTCACAAATAATAGGCTTTTACATTCAACACGTACTAAATGTTAACCTTTCTAATTTTCTTGCAGGTATTCGTCGTCGAACAATTAGGAAGCGTTATGCAAATAGCACTCAGCTTCAACGGAATGGTTGGAGGAGTTACTCTTGGACTGTTTTCGTTAGGAATGTTCTTCCCGTGGTGCAATTCAAAGGTACATATTTTAGATTGTATTTAATTTCATTTTTACCCACGACGGAACGGAGCAGGTATATGCGTTTAGGGTGAGAGATTGTTCGTTTGTCAGTGTGTTTGTTTGTGCACTCGAATGTCGCTATTTTATCTGGAAAACGGTTTGCTCAATTCAGATGCGGTTTTGCTGTAAAGGATTTGTAATTCATCTGAGATGGCTCTTAGATAGATATTACGATGGTTACGCCCCAGGGGGCGCTGCACTGCACAAAAAATTAATCGCAATAATGAATTGTGCAGCAACGTATGTTGGGTTGCCTACACAACGGGCATTTAATCGGCTTTCTCTGCAACAGTGTCAATTTCTGGACATAATACATACTATACCATAAACGCTAGTTCAGACCATCTGAACTCACTTATACAAAATCTCTAAAAAGTAAAAAGTTTAAAATGAAACAAAATTAAAAATTTTGAAAAAATCCACGATGAATGTTATAATAGAAAAAGAATTAAATAAAATTCTAAAGTCCCCCGACTTAACGCAGGTAAGAACCAAAGAAAATTTGTCGCTGCCCTGAAATGAACTAAAATATTGCAATTTATATTCTTCTATTCTTAATTCAGGGCAGCGAATGGTAGCCCCCGATGGATTTTCTTTGGTTCTTACCTGCGTTAAGTCGGGGGATTTTAGAATTTTATTTAATTCTTTTTCTATTATAACATTTACATTCGTCGTGGGTTTTTTCAAAATTTTTAATTTTGTTTTATTTTAAACTTATGTTATTAAAGTATCTCAAGCAATAGAACGTGGTAGACGGACAGACGGACAGACAGGCACGAAAGTGATCCTACAAGGGTTATGTGTTATATTTACAGCGAGTGCCGTAACTAGCCTTTTTATGTGCCCGGGCGAGCTTTTATAGATGCCCTTGAAAAATGTTCTAAGCTTAAAACTGGTCTAGTCACTTCTGCGTCCAAGCCCGTAGACAGGTGAGGTGTTTTGGGGGTTCAAACCCCCCCTCCCCCCGAAATGCCTTAGCCAACCCACCATTTTATACACGCTCACTAAAATATGTTCGACTCTATTTTCGGACCTGTGATACAATAATTGGATTCCACGTTTTTCGGAACGAGTAAAATCGAAATGTAATGCATTGTTAATAAATTAAACGAATCATTAAACTCTTTTGTCGAAATCTACGTCGACTGATTTTTAATTAAATTTGTATTTATGTAAAATTATATGTATGCTTATTTTTAAATAAAGTTATTACTTATTGTCTCTTGTCCAGAGCTCGACTCCCCCCGAAGTGAATTTTTGGCTACAGCCTTGTCTGCGTCCCTCCAGGATTTGCTCCGTGTCTGGGCTCCGCTGGTATCAACCTAGCTAAGGCATTGGTTACAACTCGTTTACCTATAATGTACTGTTGTGACGTTTCTCTATTACTTTAAAAACTTTAAACCACATTTTGAAATAAAATATTTTTAACAAAAAAATTGAACCGACTTCACACTAAAAAGTAAAAAATAATATTGCGTATTGAAATGTTTTGGAGTCGGTGTCAGTCAAAATGAAATCTATTCCGAGAACTACACCGACTCCAAAACATTTCAATACGCAATTATTTTTTACTTTTTAGTGTGAAGTCGGTTCAATTTTTTTGTTAAAAATATTTTATTTTTCTCTTTTTAGTGTCAATCTAACACTAAAAATCGGTGAAACATAAAAAACGTGCCTTTGAAATTTGAGAGTTTCCCTCGATTTCTCCAGATTCCACCATCAGAACCTGACTTGGTTCCGATGGGACCACCTCTGAAGTGCACTCTTTCGAATAAAAAAAAAATTGAAAATCGGTCCATAATTGACGGAGAAATCAGTGAACATACATAAAAAAAAAAATATACAGACGAACATAGAACCTCCTCCTTTTTGTTGAAGTCGGTTAATAAATGTTTTTGTTTATTTAAGGGTGCAATAACAGGCGCGATTGTCGCTATGGCTCTTGTGCTGTGGATCGGAATGGGAGCGCAGGTTAAAGCCGCAACCGGTGAAATCGTTGAAGATATTAAATTTGTAACAGCTGCTGGATGTTCTTGTCTGAATCAAACAGATCTACCAACACCGCCGGACCCTCATGATAACAGGTAAATCGCTTAATCTATATTCAGCTGCTTAAATATTTCTTCCGAAAGCCGCAGTCCTATACGGAAAACACTGCGCTGCAACCGGAGTCAAACCCATTTAACAGAAAAGAGAATAATCTCGGTTGTCCAAACAGTGAGGAAAATGAGAGTTCCTATTAGTGATGTGCCGAATATCCGTATCCGCGGATATCCGAGGGAGAAGAAAGATCCGTATCCGTATCCGTTAGTTTTTGTGCGGATCTTTTACCTTATTAATTTTCAATTCGTAGATGAAATTTTATATATATAGGTGATTAGCTGGTAATAATGAAAAACTGTTAAATTCCATTCAGATTAATTTTTATTTTTTTAAATCGTATTTGGCACCTTTATATTGCAAACATTTATCGTAGTGAGTACCATACTAATAGTACATAACTCAAAGGTACTAAATCAAATATCTTTTTAATGAGATATTGCACATCGATCTTTGGAAAGAGACAATCTGTTATGAGAGTTAAGTCTTAATAACTTTTTCCCATAACAGATAGTCTCTTTCCAAAGGTCGATGTGCAATATTTACCGTCACGTACTCTAAGAAAGTTAAGATCCGTATCCGTATCCGCGGATCTCTAAACCAAATATCCGTATTCAGATCCGTATCCGCGGATATACATTTTTAACGATCCGGCACATCACTAGTTCCTATATTCCTCAGATAGAGGCGCTGTAGCTGTAAGACCCCAGGTGGAGTGGATAGAAATTAATTGAATTTAGCTATTAATCGAGAGTAATCAATACTACACTTCACATCGGGTTTCATGGCGCGTAGTGCAAGAATATCAAACTTTCGGCCCTTGAGGTGTAATATACTATTCTTTTCTCTTTTTTACAATAAATATAATAACACTGACGTCCGCACTTTTGTTTTTGCACCTCGAATCATCAACAAACACCGTAACAATACGCAATTTTTGATTCCAGTGACGTGTCAGCGATATACCGAATCTCGTACCTGTGGTACTCTCCAATCGGTATCATCACAACGATTGTTGTCGGCCTTGTCGTATCCGCGTTCACCGGACCGCGTGATCCGAAAGAAATTGATCCGGATCATATGTCGCCGCCGTTCATCAAGCTCTACGCCCTTTTGCCGCAATCCGCCAAGGAATTCCTCAATCTACCGCTCAAGCCTCAAACGCAGAAGAACATCGTCCTCAAAGGTGTCATCAATCACGGTCTTGACGTGAACGAAGAAAAGATGGCGCCGACACAAAATGGCACATACAAAGGTGAAGTCAATACGGTTTGTGATTTAGCAGACGAGAAACCAACGAGCGACGGTCGGAAGATTTCTACAATATCGAAATATTGAACACTATTGCTATTTAAATGAAACGATAAAGTAGAAATTAAAAAACAACCTAATGAAATGGCTGTTTGTACATATAATATAGTAGATTGGCAGGTTCCAAGCTTTAAGGAAAAAGATGTATATTCTGGAAATGTACAGTTGATTTTAAGATGCTATAACAGGACGATTTTGCGTATGATTTTGGGTATGTCCCGAAATATAACCCAAAATACTGGTTAGTGCTAATGACGTCATGAATCCGACGCCGTAATTGTACTGGTGTGCCGCCATATTGTACTGGTGAGACAGATGTAGCATAAATGTTTAACCGGGACGTGTGTGCATCAGACTTCGTGGAAGTTTTTATTTTTTTATTTGTTATTTGCAAATTGCAATAATGTCTGCTCAACAAAGTTAACAATTAGTTTTGGTGGACGAGGGAAATAATAATACGTCAACGCGCTGGCCAGTATATTTAGGAACGAATCAACAGTATGGCGTCGATTCATGACGTCATTAACACTGGGTTATATTTCGGAACACACCCTTAATCGCGCTCAGTGAAAAATGCGTGGCCATGCGAGAGCTATTCGATTTTTAGCCTAATCAAAAAGACCAATGGCTCCTAATAAAATCCTTTTTATTCAATGAACTTTTACTGGCAGCCAGTGGCGTAACTATATCACCTGAGGCTCGTGGCAAAGTTATCGGATGGGGCCCTCCCTTAATATAAAAAAGCTTCACTTTCATTATTATAAATCACGAAGTAAAGTGGATATTTGTATAATTCGTGTATGTTAATAACTAACTTAAATTGATTAATTTTTTACCAAATTTTGTAATAAATGTTAGGTTCCTCCTGTCCTACCAGCCTCTCGATCCAGGGACCCGCTCAGGGCAGGGGCCCGTGGCATTTTGCCCGTTCTGCCACCCTATTACGCCATAATGGCCGCAATGTTTTTTCAGAGTACAATTAATATGCCTTTTTTTATAATATTACAAACCAAAAAATCGTGTGCAGCGGCCTTTAATGTTGATGATGATGCTATGACTAAAAGTGTTAATAATATCATGAATATTGATGTACAACTATTTGATTCTTCTTTGATTACAGTATAATGTAAATCTTTTTGTATAAAGTCATTTTGTAGAATTAGTATGAAACTATGAAACGTTTAGTTTATAATTATAATTCTACTAAACTGTAAGTATTGTACTCAGTGATAATTAGATATAAATTCAGAATCGATTCATATTTAGTAATGATTAGCATAGATTATTTGATAATATTATGTCGTACTTAAAAAGTACTTCAGTTTTTGTGATAACTGATGAAGAAAATCAGGAAATTTTTACATATTTAACATTATTCTTGCTATATGTTTAGTGATAAAATAAAAAAGCAATATAAAAACGCTCTAGTAAATACATAGCCTATCAGTATTTATGTAATAAGTAATTATTATTATTGTATATAAAATTATATTTATATGAACATATCATGTAATCCAATTGTTGTCATTTCTATTGTATTTAAAATACATGTTATTATAGAAAGTTGACAAAGGAACTTTTTTGTGTTTAAAACAATGAAATAAAGACTGTAACCTTTGCTTCAAAGTTAATTAATTATTTTAACAGGGAAGGTACATTTTCCTTTATAATACATTCCTAATATAATGCGTTTAGGGAATTTTCTCCTAAGCACTGTTCTGAATAGCGCCGGCCATCTAAACGCCAAGTGGCAAGCGGCGTCAAAATGCCAAATTTGAAAAACAATTTCGAGCGAAAAATATAATTTTAATGGCGCCTTTTGAGGCGCGAGGCTGCGCGGTGCAATTTCTATCTATTACCGTTCTGCAACATCTATAACTTAATAACTTTCTTTTCATTGAATAATTGTTATTAGTAGGTAATTAGTATAATTACCCAAAGAAGTTTTGTTAATGTTCACAAACAGTGCAAAACATGGCACTACTCATAAAATGCCGAAAAATTAGATAATTGTAGATAAAGGACAATTTAACTGTCTTCTGTAAGGCAATGTAAAATCCGATGTACTAAATATATTAACATTAAATGTAATAAAAATGATACAAATTATTAAATGTGAGTGTATTTATTTATTAATGATTCTTAATGAAATGTGAGACGATTAGGAGCTTTAAAAACAACTAAATTCAATTATCATCGCACCCTTTTCCACAATTTCAAATCAACAATAGTATACGTAAAACTATTGAGCATTGCTAACAAACACCCTTTCACAATTCATAAAGAAGAATTATATTATTTTCTTGTAACAAAACCATTGCCACTACGCCACTTATAACGCTGCAATGGTTTTACTACTACTAGTTATCCATAAGTAGTGGAAAATGATGAAATGCACACGAGCCCAAGAGCTCGGGTGGTCCTTGGCCGACGATGAAACTTGTCGGTCGATTGTTAGTGAGCAAGGTGGATTTATATTCAATATACCGACAAAAAGCGACATTCTAAATTCAATGAGCGCACCCGGAGGTCTGTATCTACAACCCTTTCGGAGATAGAGACACATATTGTGTAAATTAAAAACATCTTTTATAGGTCACTGATCGCAAGCTTGAGCTTATTTTTGGGTTTAGTAGGTCGTTTCCAGTTGAAGTCACCAAACCCATCAATTGCGCTGTATCATTTATCGTTTTGAAGATAGACCCGTTCGAAGTGCTTTTAAGGAATGATCTCAGCTGTCTAGCGTCTATAATCTATCCTCTATATCAAGTGGATACAGATAAATCTGAGCTCAGTAAAAGGGTATATATTGTCTTTAAAATACATATTTTATATTCTATCATTTATAATAATTTATATAAATGAAAAAATATATAAATGAATGTCTTAAGATAATCTGTAGATTACAGACGCTCGACAACTAGAATTATTAACGTCAGTAGTAGTCTGCAGCAATAATAATAAATTAATAGATGATAATAAACATGATAACAAAATATGCATATTCATATTGCAAATTAACGATATAAAAGTAGATAGATTATAGACGCTTGAAAGCATAGGTAATTATCGAAATTATCCTGTGCAAAATTTCGTGCTTTTAGACCCACTGGTTTAGGCTGTGGTGGTCTGTAAGTCAGGTAATGTTAGAGTTTTAATTAAGTAGATTTAACCCCATTAGGGGATGAATTTGCAAAAATATTTTCTTAATACTCACTTACGTTATATAAGGAACCCCCGTGGAAAATTTTTTACATTTAGGCTGTGCGTTGTCTGTTAGCCTTTAGAGGGATTTTTTTTATTAAGAAATAAAGTGGAAAAAATTGACATATTTGCTAAAAACGTAAAAATCAAAAATTTGCTATTCGGCACCCAGAACCAGTTAAGGGTATTTATAGCGAATAGTCAGTCAGTCAGTGTTAAGTAAGGGGATGCATTTTTAAAAATTCTTTCTTAGTGCTCGCTACGTCATATGGGAAATTTTGTGCAAAACATGCTTCTAGATCCATCAGTTTCGGATGTGCGTTGTACGTCAGTCCAGTGTTAAAGTTTTAACTGAGTAGATGTAGATTAAGTCCCTTATAAGGAACCCCTGTGCAAAATTTCATGCATTTAGACCCACTGGTTTAGGCTGTGTGTTGTCTGTTAGCTTTTTAGAGGGGATTTTTTTTATTAAGAAAAAGTCCAATAATTTCGATAAAAACGTAAATATCAGAAATTTGCTATCCAGCACCCAGAAACAGTTAGAGGTATTTATAGCGAATAGAACAAGACAAAGCATAATTGCATAATAATTTTTTTACTCACACCACATTTTGCCGTCTTTAATGACAATGCAGTGTCTCCAAAACTTTTTTATTTTCGGTTTCTGAACCTCGTGGATTTTTCTTTGAGCAGGCAATAATTGACAGATTTTGTCAAAGATCGTTTTAAAGACAGGTCTATACTCACGGTAATATGATTAGCATTGGTGGGTGTAGGACGCTGCAATCGGGAAAGCAAAGTAAAACAAAAGAATTATTTTAGTGCAAAGAGATAAAAGCTTAAAAAACGGCTTAAGCCAAAGAGAAACACTCTGCCACAGTGTCTAGGTCTTTTATACGACAGTGAACTAAATTTATTTGTCCTAAATGTCAAATTTAGACCGCTTACTATATTAGCCGAAAGCTTTGTATATTTGCCCAATGTATACTATTTGCAATTAAAACTTTTAAACTTAACATTTCCGTTTGGATATATTTTTGTTTTGTTTTACAGAATTGTCCCAAACACCTGTCAATCCAGAGAATTTCCAGGAAGAATTACACTTGACAAGGAAATAAAAGAGGAATTAATGTTTCAGCTTTTCAAGTCTAATTTCAAAACAGTAAAATTACAGATACGACCTTTGATTTAGAACTGCAGATACGCGGTGTTTGACATTATGCAATGTTTAAAAATTCGTCAGTCAATAATATAAACAAAAATGTATCAGGCGCACAGCTTTTATACATAAACTAGCTGTTACCCGCGACTTCGTCTGCATGGAATTTATGTTTGTAAACTTGGTTGAATGTATAAGTACTATTTGCAGTAAGAATTTTTAAGCTTAACATTTCCGTTTGGATATATTTTTGTTTTGTTTTGCATAATTGTCCCAACCACCTGTCAATAGTCTCAAGATTGAAGCACAATTTTTTTCTATAATAAAAAAAGTGCTCTGTCAAGGTCATAGGGGCCCCATTATCCTAATGTGGCCAGGGCCTCCAATGGGTTAAAGACGGCCCTGTCAGCCAGCGACCAGAATCTATCCTGAAAATAGCTGCCTCAAATATGACACCTTACATCAATGAGCTTATCAAAAACAAGAGACCTCAAGCTCAAGATAATTTACCCTTTTTATTACATTTATATGAAAATTGGTTTAAACTAAATAAATAAAAATTTCAATTTAGTATGTGTTTTAGTTTTTGACTAAGAGTTTGGCCCGCTAACACACCCTAAATCTTAAAAATGGTCCTTTAGAAAAATCAGTCTGACACCCCTGATAAAGGAGACTTCTGTGCAAAATTGCATGCTTCTATCGGTTTAGGCTGTGCGCGGTTGTACGGTCAGTCAATGTTAGAGTTTTAACTAAGTACTTTACCCCCCTAGGGGATGAATTTTCAAATATACTTTTTAGTACACATCCACGTTATATAAGGAACTCATTTGCAAAATTTCATTGCTCTAGACCTACCGGTTTTGGCTCGTAGTCTGTCAGCCTTTAACTTTTTTAAGTAAAAGTGAAAAAAGTATTGGAAATATTTCCATAAAACGTAAAAATCAGAAATTTGTTATCCGGATCCCAGAAGTATTTAAGAGGTATTTATTGCGAATAGAACATACTATAAAATAGCTGTTATCTAATTAATTATATTTTTAATTTAAAACCCCTTCCACAGTCAGGGCCGGACTAACCCACTTTGGCCTTTTTGAAATCTGAAAAATAGTTGAAAATAAAGTAAATTCAAATATGTCTTTTTTGACGTGATAACGTCTTATAAATTGATGAAACATCGGCTGCATGCACGAAAAAGTGTAACGTTCCGAAAAGTGTAGCGTTCCGCCAAGTGTAACGTTCCGAAAAGTGTAGCGTTCCGCCTGACCCTGTGCGTGCAAACGAAAGCGCAGTATAAGCGATAGAGAGTCGGTAAAAATATCGTTTGACAGCTACTAAAATTTAGGTTATGTATTATTATAAATATGATATTCGAGCGGAATACGTTATCACGTAAAACTATCGTCCGTAAAGCGACTTTACAGACAACCAATATTTTGAATGTATAAAGAGAATTCTAAATTATCGGAAAAATTAGTTTTAATAACAAAACACATAAGAACACATTTTCTTTAGATTTTAGAATAACCATATAACAAACAATACATTTTTGTTTATTTGTTTATTATACACAGTTGTTCAACAGAAAAGTAAACTATCTTGTTTACAAATCTTGTCAAAATAGACAGTTTGACTGGGTCCTTAAAAAAACCGGGCCCTAGACATTTGTCTCATTTGCTTATGCAATAATCCGCCCCTGCCCAGTGTATTGCAATGCCATATTATTATATTACATAATAGTTTTAAAATTCGTCTTTGACAAAATATAAACAAGCAGGTATAATAATAATTAATTTGGTACCAAAACAGTTTTTTTTGTATTTTTGTAGACATTAAAAATTTTAAGTTAGGATAAAAAATTGGTTGTCTGTAAATTCGGTTTACGGACGATAGTTTTACGTAATAAAGTATTCCGCTCGAATATCATATTTAATAATCACGCACAGGGTCAGGCGGAACGTTAGGAACGTTACACTTTTTCGTGCATGCAGCCGGTGTTTCATCTTTTTATATTGACGTGATTCATCAATTTATGAGACATCACGTCAAAAACATCAAAATATATCACTTCAGTGTTAAATCTATATAATTTACATAGATATTATAAGCATTCATAATAAGCTTGATAAGAAAACAAAACAGTAATCAATGTTGCAGCCTTCCAAGTCTATTTATTAATATTTCAAACCTGTAAAATTACAGACACGACCTTTTTAGGACTGCAGTATACGCAGTATTCGACATTACGCAATCTTTAAAAATTCGTCAGTCATTAATATAAACAAAAATGTATCAGGCGTACAGCTTTTATACATAAACTAGCTGTTACCCGCGACTTCGTCTGCGTGAAATTTATGTTTGTAAGCTTGGTATATTCGAATGTATATACTATTTGCAGTTAGAACTTTTAAGCTTAACATTTACGTTTGAAAATATTTTTGTTTTGTTTTGCAGAATTGTCTCAACCACCTGTCAATAATCTCAAGATCGAAACACATTTTTTTTCTCTATAATAAAAAAAGTGCTCTATCAAGGCCATAGGGGCCCCATTGTCCTAATGTGGCCAGGGCCTCCAATAGGTTAAAGACGCCCCTGACCTTTCTAGAAAAAGCTTGGAATGGGAGTATCGGTGTATCTCCAATACGAGTTCAAGGAATGCGTTTGATGAAATCAGCGTGTGAATTTCAATAAGCACACCGAATTGAAACGTTTTTGTGAGATTTTTCTTTTTTTGTCAAAAAATAAATTTTTATTCTTAAAGTCAATATTAAAATCAATTGTTAGTAGGCCCTGATGATGAAAATATATTTTTCGAAACTTTGGCCACAAGCGATACACTGGTAAAGCTTATTTTCAATTGTTCCTCAACCAAATAAATCTCCTTCAATTAAAATCAATCCAACATATGTGCTAAATTCACCATTCAGTAACTCTTATTAGGTACCGCCGCTCGGTCGACATGCCATAGACAGAGCCGGATTAAGATGCGAAGGGGCCCCTAGGCGGGACCCTGGGGGGGGGCCTATCGCCTATGTAAGGGGACGAAAATCAATTGAAATAAGAATAGCATTTGAAAATGAGATCTTAAAAGGAATTATGACGAAGAATTTTGAACAAAAAATTAACAATTTTCTATCTTTCATGTTTGTATGATATGAATTTTTTTTCTAATCCAAAAAAAAATTCATTTTCATTTTTTTTTTTAATTCATTTTCATTTTTTTCTCAATTTTTTCACTTTGGTGGGGCCCTAAGATTTGGGGGGCCTATAGGCGCCGCCTATAACGCCTACACAGTAAATCCGGCAATGGCCATAGAATAGAATAGAATAGATTTTTATTGTCAATTGGAAATTACAAATTTCATCTGACATGTCAGTACAAGTAAATTAAAGTTTATAGTTAATAAATTCGTTGATAGAATAGAATCCATTTGAAAGAAGTAAATCCTTAATTTTTTCTTGAAATACAGTAATATTAGCAAGGTCAGTTCTTAACGAGCAAAGGGTAAGAGTATCGGAGGACCTTTCCCAGCCTCCTCTTTCGCTCTGGACACGAGCCCAGGGCCCCGCGATCTATAGGGACCCCTTAGTTCCGGCCATATCACCAAACGATAACCGATATTTATTAACGAAAAACATAATATTATGTACTATGTACTTCGAAAAAATCAAACGATAATGACTGACTACAATACCTACTTGTTTATTACATTGTCAGTCAGTCAGTCAGTGTTAAATTAAGGGGATGAATTTTCAAAAATCCTTTCATAGTGCATACCTACTTTATATAAGGAACTCATGTGCAAAATTTCATGCTTCAAGAACCACCGGTTTAGGCTGTGCGTTGTACGTCAGTCCAGTGTTAGAGTTTTAACATCCCCTTAGGGGATGAATTTTTAAAAATATTTTCTTAGTACTCACCTACGTTATATAAGGAACCCCTGTGGAGAATTTTATGCATTTAGACCCACCGGCTTAGGCTGTGCGTTGTCTGTTAGCCTTTAGAGGGCCTTTTTTTATTAAGAAATAAAGTGGAAAAAATTGACATATTTAAAAACGTAAAAATCAAAAATTTGCTATCCGGCACCCAGAACCAGTTAAGAGGTATTTATAGCGAATAGAACAAGACAAAGCATAATTGCATAATGATTTTTTTACTCACACCACATTTTGCCGTCTTTAATGACAATGCAGTGTCTCCAAAACTTTTTTATTTTCGGTTTCTGAACCTTGTGGATTTTTCTTTGAGCAGGCAATAATTGATAAATTTTGTCAAAGATCGTTTTAAAGACAGGTCTATACTCACGGTAATATGATTAGCATTGGTGGGGGTAGGACGCTGCAATCGGGAAAGCAAAGTAAAACAAAAGAATTATTTTAGTGCAAAGAGATAAAAGCTTAAAAAACGGCTAAGCCAAAGAGAAACACTCTGCCACAGTGTCTAGGTCTTTTATACGACAGTGAACTAAAGTTATTTGTCCTAAATGTCAAATTTAGACCGCTTACTATATTAGCCGAAAGCTTTGTACATTTGCCCAATGTATACTATTTGCAATTAAAACTTTTAAACTTAACATTTCCGTTTGGATATATTTTTGTTTTGTTTTACAGAATTGTCCCAAACACCTGTCAATCCAGAGAATTTCCAGGAAGAATTACACTTGACAAGGAAATAAAAGAGGAATTAATGTTTCAGCTTTTCAAGTCTAATTTCAAAACAGTAAAATTACAGATACGACCTTTGATTTAGAACTGCAGATACGCGGTGTTTGACATTATGCAATGTTTAAAAATTCGTCACTTAACAATACAAATAATATAAACAAAAATGTATCAGGCACACAGCTTTTATACATAAACTAGCTGTTACCCGCGACTTCGTCTGCGTGGAATTTATGTTTGTAAACTTGGTTGAATGTATACTATTTGCAGTTAGAATTTTTAAGCTTAACATTTCCGTTTGGATATATTTTTGTTTTGTTTTGCATAATTGTCCCAACCACCTGTCAATAGTCTCAAGATTGAAGCACAATTTTTTTCTATAATAAAAAAAGTGCTCTGTCAAGGTCATAGGGGCCCCATTATCCTAATGTGGCCAGGGCCTCCAATGGGTTAAAGACGGCCCTGTCATTACGGCCAGCGACCAGAATCTATTCTGAAAAAAGCTACTTCAAATATGACACCTTACATCAATGAGCTTATCAAAAACAAGAGACCTCAGGTGTCTGGATCCTCAAGCTCAAGATAATTTACCCTTTTTATTACCTTTATATGAAAATTGGTTTAAACTAAATAAATAAAAATTTCAATTTAGTATGTGTTTTAGTTTTTGACTAAGAGTTTGGCCCGCTAATACACCCTAAATCTTATAAATGGTCCTTTAGAAAAATCAGTCTGACACTCCTGATAAAGGAGACTTTTGTGCAAAATTGCATGCTTCTAGAATCTAGACCATCGGCTTAGGCTGTGCGCGGTTGTACGATCAGTCAATGTTAGAGTTTTAACTAAGTAGATTACCCCACTAGGGGATGAATTTTCAAAAATCCTTTTTTAGTACACATCCACGTTATATAAGGAACTCATGTGCAAAATTTCATTGTTCTAGACCTACCGGTTTTTGCTCGTAGTCTGTCAGCCTTTAACTTTTTTAAGTAAAAGTGAAAAAAGTATTGGAAATATTTCCATAAAACGTAAAAATCAGAAATTTGTTATCCGGATCCCAGAAGTATTTAAGAGGTATTTATTGCGAATAGAACATACTATAAAATAGCTGTTATCTAATTAATTATATTTTTAAAATTAAAACCCCTTCCACAGTCAGGGCCGGACTAACCCACTTTGGCCTTTTTGAAATCTGAAAAATAGTTGAAAATAAAGTAAATTCAAATATGTCTTTTTTGACGTGATAACGTCTTATAAATTGATGAAACACCAGCTGCATGCACGAAAAAGTGTAACGTTCCGAAAAGTGTAGCGTTCCGCCAAGTGTAACGTTCCGAAAAGTGTAGCGTTCCGCCTGACCCTGTGCGTGCAAACGAGAGCGCAGTATAAGCGATAGAGAGTCGGTAAAAATATAGTTTGACAGCTACTAAAATTTAGGTTATGTATTATTATAAATATGATATTCGAGCGGAATACGTTATCACGTAAAACTATCGTCCGTAAACCGACTTTACAGACAACCAATTTTTTGAGTGTATAAAGAGAATTCTAAATTATCGGAAAAATTAGTTTTAATAACAAAACACATAAAAACATTTTCTTTAGATTTTAGAATAGCCATATAACAAACAATACATTTTTGTTT
The DNA here is from genome assembly GCA_963575645.1 of Xanthostigma xanthostigma. Lineage (NCBI taxonomy): Eukaryota > Metazoa > Arthropoda > Insecta > Raphidioptera > Raphidiidae > Xanthostigma > Xanthostigma xanthostigma. The sequence continues at coordinate 46,167,648 of OY754466.1, read as the reverse complement.
ATTTGTTTATTATACACAGTTGTTCAACAGAAAAGTAAACTATCTTGTTTACAAATCTTTTCAAAATAGACAGTTCGACTGGGTCTTAAAAAAAAACCGGGCCCTTGACATTTGTCTCATTTGTTTATACAATAATCCGCCCCTGCCCAGTGTATTGCAATGCAATATTATTATATTACATAATAGTTTTAAAATTCGTCTTTGACAAAATGTAAACAAGCAGGTATAATAATAATTAATTTGATACCAAAACAGTTTTTTTTTTTGGTATTTTTGTAGACATTAAAAATTTTTAATTACGATAAAAATATCAAAATATATCACTATATATCTATATAATTTACATAGCCATTAAGCATGCATATTAAGTTTGATAAGGAAGCAAAACAGTAAGTAATCAATGTTGCAGCTTTCCAAGTCTAAATATTTCAAAACTGTAAATTACAGACACGACCTCTTTAGGACTGCAGTATACGCAGTATTAGACATTACGCAAATATAAACACAAATGTATCAGGCGTACAGCTTTTATGCATAAACTAGCTGTTACCCGCGACTTCGTCTGCGTGAAATTTATGTTTGTAAGCTTGATATATTCGAATGTGTACTATTTGCAGTTAGAACTTTTAAGCTTAACATTTACGTTTGGATATATTTTTGTTTAGTTTTGCAGAATTGTCCCAAACACCTGTAAATAATCTCAAGATTGAAGCACAATTCTTTTCTCTATAATAAAAAAGTGCTCTGTCAAGGTCATAGTTCAGTGTATTTAAACATGGATGCAACTTTGAACTTCTCTATTTCCAAAACCGTAAATGGCACGAAGCTGCGGATGGGCTCGTTGAATTCAGTGTCGTTTTCTGTCAGAATACCGAATTTGAAATGTTTCCTGTATGTATTTCAAACTTTCCAGAAAAGCGTTTGTTAATATCAGGGTCGTGGGTTCGAGCCCCACGTTGGGCGAATATATTTTTATTTTTTATTTTGTACATTACTTTCTTCTAAGGCTTACATTTAAATTTATTTTAATTTTATTTACGACTAATTAAAATTAAATAAATCTAATTAATAGCTCATTTGAAAACTGTTATTAAAATAATTATCCTACAGTGTTTTCAATTAAATATTTATTATATTTTATTAATTACAGTAATTATTGATTTAAAAGATATTTATTACTTCAAAAACGTGTAAATACTGCTTTTTATCGACAAAAAATTTCGAACGGTAACTCCGATCATCATGAAATTTGGACACAACATTCATCTCGGTAAACTAAGATGAATGTGCGTACTCATGTTCTTCCCTTCCCCATTCGTTCTGTTGCACCCGGGTGAAACCGGGCGGGACCGCTAGTACATAATATAACAAAACATTATTTATATTATATACTTGTCAAGCAACGAATTACAATTTCAACATACTTCAAGATTTGTTTGTTTAATGAATTATAAATTTTTACGCCGGAAGATGAAAACCTATTTCGGCGTTGCTAACAAAAGTATCTTTATTTTTCAGTTACTGGTCTGAATGTTTACATCGCCGTTTCAGTGGTTTACATTGTGTGTGTCTTCTATGCTTCACAGGTAAATACACTAAAATTTATTTTAGTATTCCTGTTTTCAACAAACTTATGCTGGGCTGCAGAAAGGATTTGACAATGACCTTAGATTGTGATCATCTTATTACAGTTTCCCATACATCAGAAACAGTCTAATGTCGTTGTGAAACTCCCTATCAGCTAGATTCTAGAAAAATAGATTGCACTCACACAAAAACAAATGATTAAACTACGGAGAAAAAGGTCGCTATTCAGGCTAAATTTTTATTAAAATGCGACAAAAAACGTTGTTTAGAAGTGGAATTTGTGTAAAAAATCGACTCAGTTTAAAATAAATATCGTTTCAATCGACCAATTATTTTTTGGGGACGGAAAATTGTAAATGTAAAATCCTTGGAATCGATGTTTATGATTTTTATAATACTTGATAAAAATAGTTGAAAATAAATCTACAGTTGGCAAATTTGACTTACAAAAAGAACAGCAGTTCTCGTCGAGGAAAGTTAAAACTTTAAATCCGTTCCAATATATATTCACTTCGTTCTTAATGGAAGACTTAGTTTATTTTTGTCTATAATTATTCATGACATAACTACGTTATTATGAAACCAAATTGTTTCAGGGTGGTATGAAAGCTGTAATTATAGCCGACAGCTTTCAAGCTGCAATACTAGTTGGATCAATTCTACTTATTTTGGTGTTGGGCGAAAAAATGGTCGGAGGAACTGGTGTCGTTTGGTCGAACAGCTACAATACCGATCGTCTCGAAATATTCAAGTGAGTTCCACAATTTTAAATTCATTCGATTATAATATGTAATCCCTTACAACACCTATAAATAAATCAGCTAATATAAACACGGTTAATCAATAAAACATCAATACTTTTTTATATAATGAAGTTACCATTAATTAATATGATCATGTATATTGCTTTAACAATTTACCAACTTTTGACCAGCTTGAGGCCCTGAAGATGAAAATAAATTTTTCGAAACGTTGGCCACTAGCGTAACATTGGTAAAGCTTATTTATTTATGATCCTCGACCAAAACCTTCCTTCATCGTAACAATATTCTATTGGATCAACACTACTTTATGCTGAAGTTACCATTAATATTGTTAATCATTTCTAGCTCTTTTTTTCAATTCATTATATTGGCATTTTGAAGATAAAACTAATTCATAATTCTATTCCACCTCGATACATTTCGTGCATTCGAAAAATCCAAACGACGATTTGTTTATTTCCAAAAAAATTTGAAATACTGACGTCGTTTTGCAATATTATAGTCAAGTTAAAAATAAAATAATAATAATAATGCGTCATTACTATTTTCCATCTTACACTTCCCGTTATTTTCTACATGTTTTCAACTTCCACTTAAATCAATTAAAAAAATATGTATATAACCTTAGTTGCAAACTTATCGCTCATCTTAAACGCGACAAAAATCTGAACTATAAGAATTATTTGAAGATTGACTCTATTCAATGAATAGAGTAACTGTGATCCCTTTAAGGTTAATGATGAGTATTTGGAAAGAATTCCGTGGCATAAGGATCGAAAATGAAGCCATACTGAGATTTTTTTAAACTTGCATTTAATACTAACGTTTCGAGACGTTTTGTATCATCTTCAGAGAATTATTTACTGAAATATGGTGGAGGTGCAAATATTTTGTGGTGGTAGAAACGGGTATATTGTACATCATTATTTAGTATCAATGTTGTTTAATTGTTTTTACAGCATGGACCCAAATCCAACAGTTCGTCACAGCTTCTGGTCAGTCGTAATTGGCGGAACGAGCTACTGGACAACAATGTATTGTGCTAATCAGTCTTCAATCCAAAAATATTTATCTGTTAAAACATTATCACAAGCCAGAAAGTAAGTTTTCGATATTTTTATTTCTATATTATTCAAAAGTAATTTCCTTTAAAATCGCGTAAATAATTTAGCAATTTTTAGCAGTACGAAGGAAGGACCATTTGACGTAAATACATTGAATTCTAAAAAAGTAGCCACAAGAGTGTTTAGTGGTTACTTTTTTTGGTATTAAGCAATTCCCTTACAATCTTTTGTGACATCGCTTGCTATGCTTCTTATAATTTATTGTTGCTATTATATTTTAGAGCTTTATGGATAACAGCTTTCGTTCTATCTCTGATCTACACCATTAACTTCTATACGGGAATGATCATGGTCGCCAACTGGAAAGATTGTGATCCAATGTTAGCTGAAGAAATAACTGCCAGCGATCAGATGCTACCTTACTATGTGAACACAGTTATGGGACACTTGAGCGGAATGCAAGGTTTCTTCGTCGCTGGAATCTTTGCCGCTAGTTTAGGGTAAGTTAATCATTTATAGATAACTCACGGATGTTGCAATCTTAAACAAACCGACCCAGATAATAATAATACTTAAAATGAGAATCAATTAAATTCGGGTAACTGATCGCGTAGAGAGCTGAACTAAATAAGACTAAAATATATAATACGCGCCACGGATCTAAAAGTTTCGGAAGTTAGTCACAAACAGCGTCGCAAAGGCACATTTTAGAGCCATTGTGACTCCCACCACTTTCCAGCTACCTGCACGGAACGTGCGATCGTCGGTGATTGGCCGTGATCGCTCGTTGCCTTTGTCACTTGTCGCTTTCCTGCTTTAAAGTACAGTCGAGTACGCTATTGTCAAGTTGTTATTGTTATTTTAGTTTTGTTGCGTTGCGAGTTTGTAGTTTTTCAACAGACTGTACAAGCGCAAGCCCGCATTCGCATCTAACTTCCGAGCCTTTTAGATTCGTGGCGCGTATTATACTCATTAAACATACGGCAAGTAAACGGAAGATATTCGCTCGTTTTGTCCCGATTGTTTCGAAACGTTCTTTCTTTTTATTCGGCAAATTTTTAATACTAATACGTAATATAAATGTGATTTAATTTTTTTACAGAACTGTCGCTGCTGCATTAAACAGTTTGGCAGCAATAACCATAAACGATTTCATGGTTGGCGGTTTGGGTATCAACATTCCAGAATCAAAAGGAGCACTTTATGCCAAATGGATATCGTTGTTGTACGGCGTTCTTAGTTTTGCATTAGTAAGTAATCAAATTCAGACATAGAAGATACAAGCTCCTAAAATCATTAGTAATATTTTCAAGGGCGGCTGGCAAGCAGTGCCGGATTAACCCTGTCCGGGCTCCTAGGCAATGCGATCAGGTCTTTTCAAGTTGATGAAGGGATGTGAGTAACTTCCAGATGATCGGCTCCAGGCATCCTGTTACTTCAATGTCTTATGTGATATTGTAACAACATGATTACTTTGACTAGATGCTGCAGCATCGCCTTACCTGACTAGGCTGACTCGTTAGCTTTATTGAAATGGTCTTAATGAATTATAGATTATTGACGAACCAGGTTTTTTGATGGGTCAGGAAAGAGAAATGAGACGTGACGTAGTTATTTTAAATTTTATCTTGTTAAATGCAATAAATTACAATAAACAACGAAAGAAAATAATATTGTTGTTGGGAAATTTCATACAAATTTTCAAATAAAATTATCGTTCAATAAAAAGTTTTTTTTTTGAGCGTGCACGGGCCTCTAGGCAGTTGCCTACTCTGCCTAATGATTAATCCGGCACTGCTGGCAAGGGGGAGCGCGGACATATTTCCGCCAACCTTTCGTATGTTGACATCAAAAAAATCATGTCTTTCAATACACATTTTTTTTCTTCTAACATATCACCGAGGCTTTAGTGTAACCGTCCTTGGACTATTAAGTCCGTTGGAGCGCCTCTTCAATATGTTTATTTTTGTGGAGGTCCCTGGTTTTCTAAAAAAACATGAACAGTAAACTACTTATGTAAAAAAACTTCAAAATTAAGCTTAAAACTTTGTTGCGTCTTTGTGCAAAATTTTGTATTTTCAACGCTTGACTACAGGTCTTTAGCATCTACGAGAACCGTACTGTTGTAGGTTTTTGCAAAAGAAAAGAACGACCTTCTTTTCAAAACGTTTTAATATAATATAATTTCAACCAAAAAAAATACAATAATTTTATTTTAACAGAAATAATTTGTTATTTAATTAATGAACAATTATGTAATTGTAACATATAAAATTGAATTTAAGACAGTCTCTGTCACAAATAATAGGCTTTTACATTCAACACGTACTAAATATTAATTTTTCACTTTCTTGCAGGTATTCGTCGTCGAACAATTAGGAAGCGTTATGCAAATAGCACTCAGCTTCAACGGAATGGTTGGAGGAGTTACTCTTGGACTGTTTTCGTTAGGAATGTTCTTCCCGTGGTGCAACTCAAAGGTACATATTTTAGATTCTATTTAATTTCATTTTTACCCACGACGGAACGGAGCAGCTATATGCGTTTAGGGTGAGAGATTGTTCGTTTGTCAGTGTGTTTATTTGTGCACTCGAATGTCGCCGTTTATCTGGAAAACGGTTTGCTCAATTCAGATGCGGTTTTGCTGTAAAGGATTTGTAATTCATCTGAGATGGCTCTTAGATAGATATTACGATGGTTACGCCCCAAGGGGCGCTGCACTGCACAAAAAAATTAATCGCAAAAATTAATTGTACAGCAACGTATGTTGGGTTGCCTACACAACGGGCATTTAATCAGCTTTCTCCGTAACAGTGTCAATTTCTGTACATAATACATATTATTATACCATAATAGCTGCACTGTCTACGCTAGTTCAGACCATCTGAACTCACTTATACAAAATCTCTAAAAAGTTTAAAATAAAACAAAATTAAAAATTTTGAAAAAACCCACGACGAATGTAAAGGTTATAATAGAAAAAGAACTAAATAAAATTCGAAAATCCCCCGACTTAACGCAGGTAAGAACCAAAGAAAATCCGTCGGGGGCTGCCATTCGCTGCCCTGAAATGAACTAAAATATTGCAATTTATATTCTTCTATTCTTAATTCAGGGCAGCGAATGGCAGCCCCCGACGGATTTTCTTTGGTTACTTACCTGCGTTAAGTCAGGGAATTTTAGAATTTTATTTAATACTTTTTCTATTATAACATTTACATTCGTCGTGGGTTTTTTCAAAATTTTTAATTTTGATTTATTTTAAACTTATGTTATTAAAGTATCTCAAGCAATAGAACGTGGTAGACGGACAGACGGACAGACAGGCACGAAAGTGATCCGACAAGGGTTATGTGTTATATTTACAGCGAGTGCCGTAACTAGCCTTTTTATGTGACCGAGCGAGCTTTTATAGCTGCCCTTGAAGAATGTTCTAAGCTTAAAACTGGTCTAGTCACTTCTGCGTCCAAGCCCGTAGACAGGTGAGGTGTTTTGGGGGTTCAAACCCCCTTCCCCCCGAAATGCCTTAGCCAATCCACCATTTTATACACGCTCACTAAAATATGTTCGACTCTATTTTCGGACCTGTGATACGATAATTGGATTCCATGTTTTTCTGAACGAGTAAAATCGAAATGTAATGCATTAACAAATTAAATGAATCATTACACTCTTTTGTCGAAATCTACGTCGACTGATTTTTAATTAAATTTGTATTTATGTAAAATTATATGTATGCTTATTTTTAAATAAAGTTGTTACTTATTGTCTCTGGTCCAGAGCTCGACTCCCCCCGAAGTGAATTTCTGGCTACAGCCTTGTCTGCGTCCCTCCAGGATTTGCTCTCTGTGTCTGGGCTCCGCTGGTATCAACCTAGCTAAGGCATTGGTTACAACTCGTTTACCTATAATGTACTGTTGTGGTGTTTCTCTATTACTTTAAAAACTTTAAACCACATTTTGAAATAAAATATTTTTAACAAAAAAATTGAACCGACTTCACACTAAAAAGTAAAAAATAATATTGCGTATTGAAATGTTTTGGAGTCGGTGTCAGTCAAAATGAAATCTATTCCGAGAACTACACCGACTCCAAAACATTTCAACACGCAATTATTTTTTACTTTTTAGTGTGAAGTCGGTTCAATTTTTTTGTTAAAAATATTTTATTTTTCTCTTTTTAGTGTCAATCTAACACTAAAAATCGGTGAACATACATAAAAAACGTGCCTTTGAAATTTGAGAGTTTCCCTCGATTTCTCCAGATTCCACCATCAGAACCTGACTTGGTTCCGATGGGACCACCTCTGAGGTGCACTCTTTCGAATAAAAAAAAAATTGAAAATCGGTCCATAATTGACGGAGAAATCAGTGAACATACATAAAAAAAAAAAATATACAGACGAACATAGAACCTCCTCCTTTTTGTTGAAGTCGGTTAATAAATGTTTTTGTTTATTTAAGGGTGCAATAACAGGCGCGATTGTCGCTATGGCTCTCGTGCTGTGGATCGGAATGGGAGCGCAGGTTAAAGCCGCAACCGGCGAAATCGTTGAAGATATTAAATTTGTAACAGCTGCTGGATGTTCTTGTCTGAATCAAACAGATCTACCAACACCGCCGGACCCTCATGATAACAGGTAAATCGCTTAATCTATATTCAGCTGCTTAAATATTTCTTCCGAAAGCCGCAGTCCTATACGGAAAACACTGCGCTGCAACCGGAGTCAAACCCATTTAAGAGAAAAGAGAATAATCTCGGTTGTCCAAACAGTGAGGAAAATGAGAGTTCCTATTAGTGATGTGCCGAATATCCGTATCCGCGGATATCCGAGGGAGAAGAAAGATCCATATCCGTATCCGTTAGTTTTTGTGCGGATCTTTTACCTTATTAATTTTCAATTCGTAGATGAATTTTTATATATATAGGTGATTAGCTGGTAATAATGAAAAACTGTTAAATTCCATTCAGATTAATTTTTATTTCTTTAAATCGTATTTGGCACCTTTATATTGCAAACATTTATCGTAGTGAGTACCATACTAATAGTACATAACTCAAAGGTACTAAATCAAATATCTTTTTAATGAGATATTGCACATCGATCTTTGGAAAGAGACAATCTGTTATGAGAGTTAAGTCTTAATAAATTTTTCCCATAACAGATAGTCTCTTTCCAAAGGTCGATGTGCAATATTTACCGTCACGTACTCTAAGAAAGTTAAGATCCGTATCCGTATCCGCGGATCTCTAAACCAAATATCCGTATTCAGATCCGTATCCGCGGATATACATTTTTAACGATCCGGCACATCACTAGTTCCTATATTCCTCAGATAGAGGCGCTGTAGCTGTAAGACCCCAGGTGGAGTGGATAGAAATTAATTGAATTTAGCTATTAATCGAGAGTAATCAATACTACACTTCACATCGGGTTTCATGGCGCGTAGTGCAAGAATATCAAACTTTCGGCCCTTGAGGTGTAATATACTATTCTTTTCTCTTTTTTACAATAAATATAATAACACTGACGTCCGCACTTTTGTTTTTGCACCTCGAATCATCAACAAACATCTTAACAATACGCAATTTTTGATTCCAGTGACGTGTCAGCGATATACCGAATCTCGTACCTGTGGTACTCTCCAATCGGTATCATCACAACGATTGTTGTCGGCCTTGTCGTATCCGCGTTCACCGGACCGCGTGATCCTAAAGAAATTGATCCGGATCATATGTCGCCGCCGTTCATCAAGCTCTACGCTCTGCTGCCGCAATCCGCCAAGGAATTCCTCAATCTACCGCTCAAGCCTCAAACGCAGAAGAACATCGTCCTCAAAGGTGTCATCAATCACGGTCTTGACGTGAACGAAGAAAAGATGGCGCCGACACAAAATGGCACATACAAAGGTGAAGTCAATACGGTTTGTGATTTGGCAGACGAGAAACCAACGAGCGACGGTCGGAAGATTTCTACAATATCGAAATATTGAACACTATTGCTATTTAAATGAAACGATAAAGTAGAAATTAAAAAACAACCTAATGAAATGGCTGTTTGTACATATAATATAGTAGATTGGCAGGTTCCAAGCTTTAAGGAAAAAGATGTATATTCTGGAAATGTACAGTTGATTTTAAGATGCTATAACAGGACGATTTTGCGAATGATTTTGGGTATGTCCCGAAATATAACCCAAAATACTGGTTAGTGCTAATGACGTCATGAATCCGACGCCATAATTGTACTGGTGTGCCGCCATATTGTACTTGTGAGACAGATGTAGCATAAATGTTTAACCGGGACGTGTGTGCATCAGACTTTGTGGAAGTTTTTATTTTTTTATTTGTTATTTGCAAATTGCAATAATGTCTGCTCAACAAAGTTAACAATTAGTTTGTGTGGACGAGGGAAATAATAGTACGTCAAAGCGCTGGCCAGTATATTTTGGAACGAATCAACAGTATGGCGTCGATTCATGACGTCATTAGCACTGGCCAGTATACTGCGTTATATTTCGGAACACACCCTTAATCGCGCTCATTGAAAAATGCGTGGCCATGCGAGAGCTATTCGATGTTTAGTCTAATCAAAAAGACCAATGGCTCCTAATAAAATCCTTTTTATTCAATGAACTTTTACTGGCAGCCAGTGGCGTAACTATACCACCTGAGGCTCGTGGCAAAAATATCGGATGGGGCCCTCCCTTAATATAAAAAAGCTTCACTTTCATTATTATAAATCACGAAGTGAAGTAGATATTTGTATAATTCGTGTTGGTTAATACCTAACTTAAATTGATTAATTTTTTACCAAATTTTGTAATAAATGTTAGGTTCCTCCTGTCCTACCAGCCTCTCGATCCAGGGACCCGCTCAGGGCAGGGGCCCGTGGCATTTTGCCCGTTCTGTCACCCTATTACGCCATAATGGCCGCAATGTTTTTTCAGAGTACAATTAATATGCCTTTTTTTATAATATTACAAACCAAAAAATCGTGTGCAGCGGCCTTTAATGTTGATGATGATGCTATGACTAAAAGTGTTAATAATATCATGAATATTGATGTACAACTATTTGATTCTTCTTTGATTACAGTATAATGTAAATCTTTTTGTATAAAGTCATTTTGTAGAATTAGTATGAAACTATGAAACGTTTAGTTTATAATTATAATTCTACTAAACTGTAAGTATTGTACTCAGTGATAATTAGATATAAATTCAGAATCGATTCATATTTAGTAATGATTAGCATAGATTATTTGATAATATTATGTCGTACTTAAAAAGTACTTCAGTTTTTGTGATAACTGATGAAGAAAATCAGGAAATTTTTACATATTTAACATTATTCTTGCTATATGTTTAGTGATAAAATAAAAAAGCAATATAAAAACGCTCTAGTAAATACATAGCCTATCAGTATTTATGTAATAAGTAATTATTATTATTGTATATAAAATTATATTTATATGAACATATCATGTAATCCAATTGTTGTCATTTCTATTGTATTTAAAATACATGTTATTATAGAAAGTTGACAAAGGAACTTTTTTGTGTTTAAAACAATGAAATAAAGACTGTAACCTTTGCTTCAAAGTTAATTAATTATTTTAACAGGGAAGGTACATTTTCCTTTATAATACATTCCTAATATAATGCGTTTAGGGAATTTTCTCCTAAGCACTGTTCTGAATAGCGCCGGCCATCTAAACGCCAAGTGGCAAGCGGCGTCAAAATGCCAAATTTGGAAAACAATTTCGAGCGAAAAATATAATTTTAATGGCGCCTTTTGAGGCGCGAGGCTGCGCGGTGCCATTTCTATCTATTACCGTTCTGCAACATCTAAGTATAACTTAATAACTTCCTTTTCAGTGAATAAGTTTTTAGTAGGTAATTACTATAATTATCCAAACTAGTTTTGTTAATTTTCACAAACAGTGCAAAATATGGTACTACTCATAAAATGCCGAAAAATTAGATAATTGTAGATAAAGTATCATTTAACTGTCTTCTGTAAGTCAATGTAAAATCCGATGTACTAAATATATTAACATTAAATGTAATAAAAATGATACAAATTATTAAATGTGAGTGTATTTATTTATTAATGATTCTTAATGAAATATGAGATGATTAGGAGTTTTAAAAATAACTAATTTCAATTATCAATCGCACCCTTTTCCACAATTTCAAATCAACAGTAGTGTACGTAAAACTATTGAGCATTGCTAACAAACACCCTTTCACAATTCATAAAGAAGAATTATATTATTTTCTTGTAACAAAACCATTGCAGCGTTATAAGTGGCGTAGTTAATAACTACGCCACTTATAACGCTGCAATGGTTTTACTACTACTAGTTATCCATAAGTAGTGGAAAATGATGAAATGCACACGAGCCCAAGAGCTCGGGTGGTCCTTGGCCGACGATGAAACTTGTCGGTCGATTGTTAGTGAGCAAGGTGGATTTATATTCAATATACCGACAAAAAGCGACATTCTAAATTCAATGAGCGCACCCGGAGGTCTGTATCTACAACCATTTCGGAGATAGAGACACATGTGTAAATTAAAAACATCTTTTATAGGCCACTGATCGCAAGCTTGAGTTTATTTTTGGGTTCAGTAGATCGTTTCCAGTTGAAGTCACCAAACCCATCAATTGCGCTGTATCATTTATCGTTTTGAAGATAGACCCGTTCGAAGTGCTTTTAAGGAATGATCTCAGCTGTCTAGCGTCTATAATCTATCCTCTATATCAAGTGGATACAGATAAATCTGAGCTCAGTAAAAGGGTATATATTGTCTTTAAAATACATATTTTATATTCTATCATTTATAATTTATATAAATGAAAAAATATATAAATGAATGTCTTAAGATAATCTGTAGATTACAGACGCACGACAACTAGAATTATTAACGTCAGTAGTAGTCTGCAGCAATAATAATAAATTAATAGATAATAAACATGATAACAAAATATGCATATTCATATTGCAAATTAACGATATAAAAGTAGATAGATTATAGACGCTTGAAAGCATAGGTAATTATCGAAATTATCCTGTGCAAAATTTCGTGCTTTTAGACCCACTGGTTTAGGCTGTGGTGGTCTGTAAGTCAGGTAATGTTAGAGTTTTAATTAAGTAGATTTAACCCCATTAGGGGATGAATTTGCAAAAATATTTTCTTAATACTCACTTACGTTATATAAGGAACCCCCGTGGAAAATTTTTTACATTTAGGCTGTGCGTTGTCTGTTAGCCTTTAGAGGGATTTTTTTTATTAAGAAATAAAGTGGAAAAAATTGACATATTTGCTAAAAACGTAAAAATCAAAAATTTGCTATTCGGCACCCAGAACCAGTTAAGGGTATTTATAGCGAATAGTCAGTCAGTCAGTGTTAAGTAAGGGGATGCATTTTTAAAAATTCTTTCTTAGTGCTCGCTACGTCATATGGGAAATTTTGTGCAAAACATGCTTCTAGAGATCCATCAGTTTCGGATGTGCGTTGTACGTCAGTCCAGTGTTAAAGTTTTAACTGAGTAGATGTATTAAGTCCCTTATAAGGAACCCCTGTGCAAAATTTCATGCATTTAGACCCACTGGTTTAGGCTGTGTGTTGTCTGTTAGCTTTTTAGAGGGGATTTTTTTATTAAGAAAAAGTCCAATAATTTCGATAAAAACGTAAATATCAGAAATTTGCTATCCAGCACCCAGAAACAGTTAGAGGTATTTATAGCGAATAGAACAAGACAAAGCATAATTGCATAATAATTTTTTTACTCACACCACATTTTGCCGTCTTTAATGACAATGCAGTGTCTCCAAAACTTTTTTATTTTCGGTTTCTGAACCTCGTGGATTTTTCTTTGAGCAGGCAATAATTGACAGATTTTGTCAAAGATCGTTTTAAAGACAGGTCTATACTCACGGTAATATGATTAGCATTGGTGGGTGTAGGACGCTGCAATCGGGAAAGCAAAGTAAAACAAAAGAATTATTTTAGTGCAAAGAGATAAAAGCTTAAAAAACGGCTTAAGCCAAAGAGAAACACTCTGCCACAGTGTCTAGGTCTTTTATACGACAGTGAACTAAATTTATTTGTCCTAAATGTCAAATTTAGACCGCTTACTATATTAGCCGAAAGCTTTGTATATTTGCCCAATGTATACTAAGTATTTGCAATTAAAACTTTTAAACTTAACATTTCCGTTTGGATATATTTTTGTTTTGTTTTACAGAATTGTCCCAAACACCTGTCAATCCAGAGAATTTCCAGGAAGAATTACACTTGACAAGGAAATAAAAGAGGAATTAATGTTTCAGCTTTTCAAGTCTAATTTCAAAACAGTAAAATTACAGATACGACCTTTGATTTAGAACTGCAGATACGCGGTGTTTGACATTATGCAATGTTTAAAAATTCGTCAGTCAATAATATAAACAAAAATGTATCAGGCGCACAGCTTTTATACATAAACTAGCTGTTACCCGCGACTTCGTCTGCGTGGAATTTATGTTTGTAAACTTGGTTGAATGTATAGGTACTATTTGCAGTAAGAATTTTTAAGCTTAACATTTCCGTTTGGATATATTTTTGTTTTGTTTTGCATAATTGTCCCAACCACCTGTCAATAGTCTCAAGATTGAAGCACAATTTTTTTCTATAATAAAAAAAGTGCTCTGTCAAGGTCATAGGGGCCCCATTATCCTAATGTGGCCAGGGCCTCCAATGGGTTAAAGACGGCCCTGTCAGCCAGCGACCAGAATCTATCCTGAAAATAGCTGCCTCAAATATGACACCTTACATCAATGAGCTTATCAAAAACAAGAGACCTCAAGCTCAAGATAATTTACCCTTTTTATTACATTTATATGAAAATTGGTTTAAACTAAATAAATAAAAATTTCAATTTAGTATGTGTTTTAGTTTTTGACTAAGAGTTTGGCCCGCTAACACACCCTAAATCTTAAAAATGGTCCTTTAGAAAAATCAGTCTGACACCCCTGATAAAGGAGACTTCTGTGCAAAATTGCATGCTTCTATCGGTTTAGGCTGTGCGCGGTTGTACGGTCAGTCAATGTTAGAGTTTTAACTAAGTACTTTACCCCCCTAGGGGATGAATTTTCAAATATACTTTTTAGTACACATCCACGTTATATAAGGAACTCATTTGCAAAATTTCATTGCTCTAGACCTACCGGTTTTGGCTCGTAGTCTGTCAGCCTTTAACTTTTTTAAGTAAAAGTGAAAAAAGTATTTGGAAATATTTCCATAAAACGTAAAAATCAGAAATTTGTTATCCGGATCCCAGAAGTATTTAAGAGGTATTTATTGCGAATAGAACATACTATAAAATAGCTGTTATCTAATTAATTATATTTTTAAAATTAAAACCCCTTCCACAGTCAGGGCCGGACTAACCCACTTTGGCCTTTTTGAAATCTGAAAAATAGTTGAAAATAAAGTAAATTCAAATATGTCTTTTTTTGACGTGATAACGTCTTATAAATTGATGAAACACCGGCTGCATGCACGAAAAAGTGTAACGTTCCGAAAAGTGTAGCGTTCCGCCAAGTGTAACGTTCCGAAAAGTGTAGCGTTCCGCCTGACCCTGTGCGTGCAAGTGAGAGCGCAGTATAAGCGATAGAGGGACGGTAAAAATATAGTTTGACAGCTACTAAAATTTAGGTTATGTATTATTATAAATATGATATTCGAGCGGAATATGTTATCACGTAAAACTATCGTCCGTAAACCGACTTTACAGACAACCAATATTTTGAATGTATAAAGAGAATTCTAAATTATCGGAAAAATTAGTTTTAATAACAAAAAACATAAGAACACATTTTCTTTAGATTTTAGAAAAACCATATAACAAACAATACATTTTTGTTTATTTGTTTATTATACAAAGTTGTTCAACAGAATAGTAAACTCTCTTGTTTACAAATCTTTTCAAAATAGACAGTTTGACTGGGTCCAAAAAAAACCGGGCCCTAGACATTTGTCTCATTTGCTTATACAATAATCCGCCCCTGCCCAGTGTATTGCAATGCAATATTATTATATTACATAATAGTTTTAAAATTCGTCTTTGACAAAATGTAAACAAGCAGGTATAATAATAATTAATTTGGTACCAAAACAGTTTTTTTTGTATTTTTGTAGACATTAAAAATTTTAAGCTAGGATAAAAAATTGGTTGTCTGTAAAGTCGGTTTACGGACGATAGTTTTACGTGATAACGTATTCCGCTCGAATATCATATTTAATAATCACGCACAGGGTCAGGCGGCACGTTAGGAACGTTACACTTTTTCGTGCATGCAGCCGGTGTTTCATCTTTTTATATTGACGTGATTCATCAATTTATGAGACGTTATCACGTCAAAAACATCAAAATATATCACTTCAGTGTTAAATCTATATAATTTACATAGATATTATAAGCATTCATAATAAGCTTGATAAGAAAACAAAACAGTAATCAATGTTGCAGCCTTCCAAGTCTATTTATTAATATTTCAAACCTGTGAAATTACAGACACGACTTTTTTAGGACTGCAGTATACGCAGTATTCGACATTACGCAATCTTTAAAAATTCGTCAGTCAATAATATAAACAAAAATGTATCAGGCGTACAGCTTTTATACATAAACTAGCTGTTACCCGCGACTTCGTCTGCGTGAAATTTATGTTTGTAAGCTTGGTATATTCGAATGTATATGTTACGGTTAATACAAGAAAGTAGTTTATTCGCGAATTAACCGGCTAATACCCGAATTAACCAACGTCAAGGATTGGTTAATTCGGGTAATTAGCCGATTAATTCGCGAATTAACTACTTTCTTGTATTAACCGTAACATATATACTATTTGCAGTTAGAACTTTTAAGCTTAACATTTACGTTTGAAAATATTTTTGTTTTGTTTTGCAGAATTGTCTCAACCACCTGTCAATAATCTCAAGATCGAAACACATTTTTTTTCTCTATAATAAAAAAAGTGCTCTATCAAGGCCATAGGGGCCCCATTGTCCTAATGTGGCCAGGGCCTCCAATAGGTTAAAGACGCCCCTGACCTTTCTAGAAAAAGCTTGGAATGGGAGTATCGGTGTATCTCCAATACGAGTTCAAGGAATGCGTTTGATGAAATCAGCGTGTGAATTTCAATAAGCACACCGAATTGAAACGTTTCTGTGAGATTTTTCTTTTTCTTTTTCAAAAAATAAATTTTTATTCTTAAATTCAATATTAAAATCAATCCAACATATGTGCTAAATTAAATACACCCTTCAGTAACTCTTAGGTACCGCCGCTCGGTCAACATGCCATAGAATAGAATAGAATAGAATAGATTTTTATTGTCAATTGGAAATTACAAATTTCATCTGACATGTCAGTACAAGTAAATTAAAGTTTATAGTTAATAAATTCGTTGATAGAATAGAATCCATTTGAAAGAAGTAAATCCTTAATTTTTTTCTTGAAATACAGTAATATTAGCAAGGTCAGTTCTTAACGAGCAAAGGGTAAGAGTATCGGAGGAACTTTCCCAGGCTCCTCTTTCGCTCTGGACACGAGCCCAGGGCCCCGCGATCTATAGGGACCCCTTAGTTCCGGCCATATCACCAAACGATAACCGATATTTATTAACGAAAAACATAATATTATGTACTATGTACTTCGAAAAATCAAACGATAATGACTGACTACAATACCTACTTGCTTATTACGTTGTCAGTCAGTCAGTCAGTGTTAAATTAAGGGGATGAATTTTCAAAAATCCTTTCATAGTGCATACCTACTTTATATAAGGAACTCATGTGCAAAATTTCATGCTTCAAGAACCACTGGCTTAGGCTGTGCGTTGTACGTCAGTCCAGTGTTAGAGTTTTAACTAAGTAGATTAACCCCCTTAGGGGATGAATTTTCAAAAATATTTTCTTATTACTCACCTACGTTATATAAGGAACCCCTGTGGAGAATTTTATGCATTTAGACCCACCGGCTTAGGCTGTGCGTTGTCTGTTAGCCTTTAGAGGGCCTTTTTTTATTAAGAAATAAAGTGGAAAAAATTGACATATTTAAAAACGTAAAAATCAAAAATTTGCTATCCGGCACCCAGAACCAGTTAAGAGGTATTTATAGCGAATAGAACAAGACAAAGCATAATTGCATAATGATTTTTTTACTCACACCACATTTTGCCGTCTTTAATGACAATGCAGTGTCTCCAAAACTTTTTTATTTTCGGTTTCTGAACCTTGTGGATTTTTCTTTGAGCAGGCAATAATTGATAAATTTTGTCGAAGATCGTTTTAAAGACAGCTCTATACTCACGGTAATATGATTAGCATTGGTGGGTGTAGGACGCTGCAATCGGGAAAGCAAAGTAAAACAAAAGAATTATTTTAGTGCAAAGAGATGAAAGCTTAAAAAACGGCTAAGCCAAAGAGAAACACTCTGCCACAGTGTCTAGGTCTTTTATACGACAGTGAACTAAAGTTATTTGTCCTAAATGTCAAATTTAGACCGCTTACTATATTAGCCGAAAGCTTGGTATATTTGCCCAAAGTATACTATTTGCGATTAAAACTTTTAAACTTAACATTTCCGTTTGGATATATTTTTGTTTTGTTTTACAGAATTGTCCCAAACACCTGTCAATTCAGAGAATTTCCAGGAAGAATTACACTTGACAAGGAAATAAAAGAGGAATTAATGTTTCAGCTTTTCAAGTCTAATTTCAAAACAGTAAAATTACAGATACGACCTTTGATTTAGAACTGCAGATACGCGGTGTTTGACATTATGCAATGTTTAAAAATTCGTCATTTAACAATACAAATAATATAAACAAAAATGTATCAGGCACACAGCTTTTATACATAAACTAGCTGTTACCCGCGACTTCGTCTGCGTGGAATTTATGTTTGTAAACTTGGTTGAATGTATACTGTTTGCAGTTAGAATTTTTAAGCTTAACATTTCCGTTTGAATATATTTCTGTTTTGTTTTGCATATTTGTCCCAACCACCTGTTTATTGGAAATATTTCGATAAAACGTAAAAATCAGAAATTTGTTATCCGGATCCCAGAACTATTTAAGAGGTATTTATTGCGAATAGAACATACTATAAAATAGCTGTTATCTAATTAATTCTATTTTTAAAATTAAAACCCCTTCCACAGTCAGGGCCAGACTAACCCACTTTGGCCTTTTTGAAATCTGAAAAATAGTTGAAAATAAAGTAAATTGAATATGTCTTTTTTTGAGTGTATAAAGAGAAATTTAAATTATCGGAAAAATTAGTTTTAATAACAAGAAACATAAGAGCACATTTTCTTTAGATTTTAGAACAACCATATAACAAACAATACATTTTTGTTTATTTGTTGAACAACTGTGTGTTCAACAGAAAAGTAAACTATCTTGTTTACAAATCTTTTCAAAATAGACAGTTCGACTGGGTCTTAAAAAAAACCGGGCCCTTGACATTTGTCTCATTTGTTTATACAATAATCCGCCCCTGCCCAGTGTATTGCAATGCAATATTATTATATTACATAATAGTTTTAAAATTCGTCTTTGACAAAATGTAAACAAGCAGGTATAATAATAATTAATTTGGTACCAAAACAGTTTTTTTTTTGGTATTTTTGTAGACATTAAAAATTTTTAATTACGATAAAAATATCAAAATATATCACTTCAGCGTTAAATCTGTATAATTTACATAGCCATTAAGCATGCATATTAAGTTTGATAAGGAAGCAAAACAGTAATCAATGTTGCAGCTTTCCAAGTCTAAATATTTCAAAACTGTAAATTACAGACACGACCTCTTTAGGACTGCAGTATACGCAGTATTCGACATTACGCAATCTTTAAAAATTCGTCAGTCAATAATATAAACACAAATGTATCAGGCGTACAGCTTTTATACATAAACTAGCTGTTACCCGCGACTTCGTCTGCGTGAAATTTATGTTTGAAGCTTGATATATTCGAATGTGTACTATTTGCAGTTAGAACTTTTAAGCTTAACATTTACGTTTGGATATATTTTTGTCTAGTTTTGCAGAATTGTCCCAAACACCTGTAAATAATCTCAAGATTGAAGCACAATCCTTTTCTCTATAATAAAAAAGTGCTCTGTCAAGGTCATAGTTCAGTGTATTTAAACATGGATGCAACTTTGAACTTCTCTATTTCCAAAACCGTAAATATAAACGAAGCTGCGGATGGGCTCGTTAAATTCAGTGTCGTTTTCTGTCAGAATACCGAATTTGAAATGTTTCCTGTATAGTGTATGTATTCCAGACTTTCCAGAAAATCACTTTGAGAGAGTCTATCTTCCAAACGAGAAATACAGAACAAGGGATAGGTTCGGTCTATTCAGAAGTTTTTCATAAAAAAAAAGAACGCTAAGACAGCTGTACTATGAGTACGTGGCAATTTTTGACAGAACGCTAAATCTATTATTAATGTTTGTCTAACATTAATTAGAATCTACACACTAAATACTATATATCTCGAAGTAATAACTCAATATAGTTTCATAACGCACACTTAGTGAAAAATGTCTGAACTAAGTACTTCGGCAAATTTTGGACTTATACCGCTAAATAGTATTTAGAAAAATCTCTTCAACAACTGTATTTATTCAAATTACAAAACTGTAAACCTGACATTGCAATCAAAATTCAAATTAAAGACCCAATTATGTCTAACCTGTGGATCTTTTCTTTTTATTTGGGAACTAAAAAAAGGTGTAGAAATTCGCATATAAATAAAAATAAAATAACAACATTTTTCTTTTATTTATTTTTATCGAAAATTAAAAGAATTTTTAGATAAAAATAATTAGAAGCCTGGAATTATTTTTCCTTTCTTCGCTGCAGTTTTTAATTTTTTCATTTTATTTTCCTTTTTCTTCTTATTAATGTTTTCCGTGCGTTTTGTCTGTCTCTGTTCTTTTGCTTTATTAACATTTTCTTCTCTTGCTTGCCATTTCTTTTTACTTTGCTTCACTTGCTGTTCGCGTTTTTTAACTGTTTTCTTCAATAATTCTGGATCATCTTTAACTTTTTGACCCTCAGCTTTTGCCAAAGCACTTTTCCATGCAATTTTTTCTTTAAACTCTATCGCCTTTTCTTTTTCACCGCTGTCTTCTAAGGCTTTTAACTTAGCTTTTTGTTTTTCTAATATCTGTAGAATTTTTTGTGGGTCTTTTTCATCTTTTTTGATTTTTTTTGAACAAAAATCAAATTTTGAAAATACCATTTTGCCTGCACTATTAAACACAGGTTTTGGTTGTTTAAATTTCTTTGGAGACTCTTCGGTTGCGGTATTTTCAGTCTGTACATTACCTTGTTCAGCTTTTTGTGCTCTAAGAATGTTTTGCTTCAAAATACGATCTTCTTTTTTTCCTTTTTTAGTAATCTTATTTTTCAAAATTTTTTTTACACACTTATCTTTGTATGTTATGTTTTTCTTGTTTTTAAATTCCTCTAACCTATTTTTCAATTCATCGAAAGACGTGGCTCTCGTAGTTCCATCTTCTTTTGCAAATATTGGTTTTTGTTTTTTGTCCTCCAATATATCCTCCGTTTCTTCAGTGTCTGACAATTAAAAATATTTTAAATACTAATTAAGTTCAAACAAAATAAAAATGTGCTCATTTTTGAGGTTATGTTACATACCTTCCGTATTTATAGCTACTTGAACAGGCAAAATTTCAAATAGATTATTTATAAATTTGCACTCTGTTTCTAAAACCCGTCTCGCCAGTTTTTCATCAAACAAATCACAAACGGCTGCCATTCTTAATTATTTTAACATTAATAATCCCAAAAATATAATCAGCATTCAGCAAATGTCATATAATGTCAACGTACTCATACCTATGAATATAACGCCGTATATAATATTATGTACAGAACTGCCAACCTGTTTCGCAAAACAAACTTTAGCGTTATAGCTGTTACTATCGACGTTAAAAACTGGATAGCTCAGTCAAATAGACGTGTTATAGCGGGCGATAAAATATTTCATCTCCAGTCAACAATAGAGCTGTAAAAGTAACGAGAAATTCTGTACCCGTATGTATTCGTTACTTAAAGAACCAGTACCCGTTACTTTCGTATCGTTACGTTACTCGTTACTTTTCATACGACATACAATCGTGTACCAACAGGCAACAGTATCAAGCATACAATCGCATTGAGGCGCGTCGCATACGTGATACGGTATGACTTCGTTCGTATAACGTATAACCGCATCAAACGAGTCGAACTGACATGCTGCTGACATGGATACGACAGATGCGAGTAACGAAATGAATTTATAAGTAACGATTCGTTACTTCGAGTCAGACGATGTACCCGTTACTCAGTACCGAATACATACGGTTTGTTACAGCTCTAGTCAACAAGTAGATTTGCTAATAATTAAGAGCCAATATGAAAACATCTGAAAGAAATCCACATCTTAATTGCGCTCTTTCAAATGCGGTCATCTATGAGGACTGCCGATCCGGTTGTTTATGTTTATGATTGTATCTTGAAAAACAATTTGAATTTTAGTCCTCCTTATTATTAGGTGCTTGTCAAAATGCCATGCATAGAGAATTTATAACCTATAAAATGAGTAAATACATTTATAAGTCATATAAGTTTTAAACTGCTTTTAATTTTAACCAACATGACGGGAAACCTGATAAAGCTAGGTGTAATAAGTGCTATAACAGCAGGAAGTTGGTATCTAGGTGCATATTCTGAACGTAAACGACTTTTAAATGAATTCAAAAACGATGTCTCCGACTGTAACTCACTACAGAATGTGAGGAAATATCCTGCTTTACCTATATTTGGAACAGTATCTGCTGCTTCAGTAATACCTTATAACCAGGAGAGGAGTACCGTGACTAGTAGGGTGTCGCAAATAATGAAATATGGCTTTCCCAGTTTAGACAATGTAAGATCATTTGATGATTTCGTATTGAGTTATGACCGCAGAAATCGAGTAGCGCATTGGGTATTTGAACACTTGCATGCCGGTAATGTGAAGTATAACGACGAAGTAGACAGATCAAAATGTGAATTCGTGCCCGATGAAAGTATTCATCCGTATTTTAGGTAAATACATACCGATACATCACGTCTCCGGTAAATATTAAACCGTTGCAAGTATTAATCAGTACGCATGTCGTTACAACATAGAATAGTAACCTCTCATAAATTAGTGAATTGATACACCTACATTCAATTGAATAGTTACATTTCTAAATATGAAAAATTTATTATAGAAATTATCACCGTCAGGATTCAAACCTGAAACTCTCAATTTCGTCCACGGAGATCAGTAATTTGTTTTTTTTATGAGTTAATGATATTTTACATGACAGAAAGTTTCGCAACAACATTAGATTGCTCCGACATGTATAAAAACATTAATAAATGATCACAATCTAATGTCATTGTCAAGTAAAAAAATTGAACCATGTTTTTTGCAACCCAGCAAATAGGTTTTGCATGTTACCAAATTTTTTCCATAAGCGTTTTTATTTTCATTGCGCATTGTTTAAATGAACAGTTCAATGTTAAAAAAAAAATTGGTTGTCTGTAAAGTCGGTTTACGGACGATAGTTTTACGTGATAACGTCATAAAGAAACATTGATGAACTCTCTGACGTCACGCGAGAAGAGAGAGAAATGCGTAGATCGTGCCTCTCTATCGCTTATACCGCGCTCTCGCTTGCACGCTCAGGCTCAGGCGGAACGTGACACTTTTTCGTGCGTGCAGCCGGTGTTTCATCAATTTATAAGACGTTATCACATCAAAAACTATACTCTGTAAATACTCGTTTCTGACACGAGTCCGTTATTTGATTCATTTTTTCAGATCGGACAATTCAGATTACGAACGTTCTGGGTATGACAGAGGACATTTAGCTGCAGCTGGAAATCACAGAGCAAATCAACAACATGTTGAGCAAACGTTCAGACTTTCAAATATGGCTCCACAAGTCGGGAAAGGTTTTAATAGACATTCATGGAACCGATTAGAAAAATATGTCCGAAAATTAGTTAAAATATATCCAAATGTTTACTGTTGTACCGGTCCTCTTTATTTACCAAAGTAAGAAATATTTTGAGGTTAAGTTATCGAAAAATAAAACATAAAATTTAAATGGATTTTCATCTAGAGAATTACCAAAAAATGAAAATGTGTCAGTAATCTTTGTTTAAAACATTGTCGGAAATTTTTAGGAAAGAATCCAATGGAAAATTCTACGTGAAGTACGAAGTAATTGGATCAAATCATGTAGCGGTTCCGACTCATTTTTATAAAGTCGTTGTTGGGGAAACTGCAGATGGAAAATTAGACATGGAAGCATACGTTATGCCCAATCAAGTTATAGAAGACAGTACTCCATTAAATGTATTTCAGGTATGAACAATGTGCAAATGGGTGGAGCTAAGTTGTTTCCGAATGTCTTGTGCAAATGGTTTGTTGCGTCTATATTTGTTGCATTGGCAACACAAATCATATCAATATTTATAGACGGAGAGCTGGCTACGGAGAAAATGGATGACTCGATGCAGAGCTGAAAATTTGCAGAATAATAGAAGATAGTACAAGTAAGTAGGGAAAAAATTGCCAGAAGACTAGGCGGAAGATAAAGAGCCGCCAGAAGGCGCTAATGTTGCGAAAAATCAGTGCACTTCTGGAAATTTCTATACTTATTCTGTAATTCAAAACTAGATTATAATATATTATACATTATATAGTTATAATGGCATACTGAAAATTCAAACATGATATAATAATTACATTCGACGAATATTCAAAATTATTAATGACATTTTGATTGAAATAAAATTAAATAAATTAATAAAATTACGTTGTTATAACAACGTAATTTTATTAATGAAAATATATGACGATTAATTTTATTTTTGTCAAAATGACATTAATAATTTTGAATATTTGTCGAATGTAATTATTATATCATGTTTGAATTTTCAGTGTGCCCTTATAACTATATAATGTATAATATTATATATAATCTAGTTTTGAATTACAGAATAAGTATAGAAATTGCCAGAAGTGCACTGATTTTTCGCAACATTAACGCCTTCTGGCGGCTCTTTATCTTCCGCCTAGCCTTCTGGCAATTTTTTCCCTACGTACTTGTACTATCTCCTATTATTCTGCAAATTTTCAGCTCTGCACCGAGTCACCCATTTTCTCCGTAGCCAGCTCTTAAGTCCATAACAGAGACAGACCTAACAAAACACTAAAAAGAAAACTGCATGAAAACCAAAATAGGGACAGGTCCCATTGCTATTTGCTATATCAATAAGGATTTCAATAGTTCTGTTTTTTTCCTACAGGTACCACCTGAAACAATAGAAAGAGCTGCTGGTTTATTATTTTTTGATAAAGTTTCAAGAGATAAATTGCAAAAAATAAACGGCAGAAAACGTTGATTTTAAAGACTGACGCCAGTAACAACAAAACAAGATTTTATTTAGTACTTTAGACAAAAAAAAGACTGCAATTGTGTTACGATTAATTAGTAAATTATTAGAATTAAGAAAGTTCGAAGTTGTTACCGTTAAAAATCTGTTATTATTTAAATAATTGACTAAAATATAATACAACTTGAAAATAAGTTGCATTTTTGTTAGCACGCTCCTTCTTGATATTTATTTCAAACTAGCCGCGTTTGCGCACAACGACTTAGATAAGCGTGGAATAACACATGCCTGTGCACTCCAGAATAGAGTAACAAGTGAACAGCAATCGATTTAACCAAAGTTATGATTTTATTTTATGATTTTACATAATATAAACTTATGAATGTTGGCCGACATCAGCTAGACCTGACATACACAAACACTTGACCAATGTTTTTTTTTTTTTAATATATTACGATAGTGGCGTATCTACGAACGGTTGCCAAGGACGCCAATGTAGACGAAAAAAACAAGAATCTCTTTGATGCCTTTCCTGACGGCATCTGCGAGAACTAACATGTTACTTAAGCAATAATTATACACAATTCATTACTTCGATTCAATAAATTCTACAATAATTATCGTCACAATTATTACGATTCTACAGTCGTAATAAAAAGAAGGCTTTTAAAACATCGTAGGTACGCCACCGGATTGATACAGTTGGTTTTTAAACATATCACACTAATCTAGTTAATTTTCAACACTTGTACCATATCATTTTGGACTCAGAAAAGTAACACACAGCAATACTATTTTACTACATGGAAATTTCTGTCTGAAAACATTTACAAAGAGTACCTATATTTTTAGGATTCTGTAAATTTTTTTAACAAGATAATACTGAACATAAAACCTCGAAACGAACAGTTGAACTGTTTGCAACATTGATCCGATAAGCGTTAGTCATTTATTTGCTATGGGTATGACCTTGAATAGCTACAGAATAAAGCAGCGCCAATGGTGGTGAAAACAAGAAAATTTCGATGGGCTAAAAGCTTGTCCGGTTATATTATGCATTTGATAAGAAAACGCGAATCAGATGTTTATTGTTTCCATAAAAATTTTGTTGAAAGGAAGCGTGCAAATTCATCAAAAAACGCGATGATTTACCGCGACGCTACTGAACTGTGTGCATTGCCCTCTGGGAAAGTAGAACAGTTGGAACTTCTTATGTTATCATTTATCAATATGTCTTCAATATCATCATCTCTACGTTGGCAACAATCAGAGCAGTCAGCGGACATTACGCAAACTACAGCGTTGCAACTGTCATTTTATTAACATAACCTTCAAACTAGTTATCTGTTTTAAAAAGTATAGATTAGGCACACAAAAAAATTGTACAACAGAAATTTAAATATTAAAACTACTATTATACTTTTTTTATAACAATATATCGGTTTACAAGATCATTAATAAAAAAAGTAAGAAAAATAGTTAATTGAAATTTATTGATATACACTACTTATTTGTCAACTATTTACTTGTATCCGTAAATGTTTTCAGATAATTATAAAAAGGGTAAAAGGTTTGTACATTCATAAACGGTAAAAAATCAACAGTGAAAATTCAAACTATGGACAATATAAAAACGATACGATTATTTTATATAATATACATGATAAAAAAATGTATTTGTGAATATTGATGATTTTTTCGGTCTATAAAATGTAGGTAACTCAGAATGATAACATTGATATATTTCAACAAATTAAAAGCTAAATGCATTTTGTAAGACCTGTACATACTAGTTTTTCATTATTTTTTTTTTATATACTGAACTGTCCAGCCTACGTTGGTTAACAATGATACCTTCATTATTAGTGAACCATAGAGAGTTAAACGGACACGGTAGAGCAGAATGTTGTACTCATTCAACATGATGAGAAAACAATTGCGTTACGAATTTACTACAAACGCCGTCATAAAATAATTTTGATCAATTTCGGAACTTTTCTTCCGTTATATCGATACATCAAATAAATCAGAAAATGTGTTACGTTCGAAAATGGGGAATTTTATCGATACCTACATTCATGTGCCAAAATGTAATTTTTTTCTCCACGGAATGTTAGTGAACACACAATTAAGCGCTACTTTGCCGATTTGGCCGACCCACATCCACTAATAACAAAGCAATGTTAATCAACGTCGCCTGGGACAGCATGTATACCTAATATTGGGCAGCACCAAAATGACTTAAATTTGAAATACGTTACGTTAATGATATATACATTATAATATTACAGATATACAACTGGGCGCGGGATGATTGGATAATTATATATTAATAAAAGAGGTAGGTTAATTTAATGATGGAAAACGGGCTTCACGGGGGGAGGGGGCATAGGAGACGTTCTATGTTCAAAAGGAAGTATTAATAAAAAATTAAAAACTGTATTTACATTTTTATATCCCATCTCGGCAAGATTGTTATAATTACTAACCAAATAATGTAAAAACAATTTCTATAATAAAAACCTGAGATGTTTGACTATCATAATATTTATATAATTAAATTAATTAAAAAGCTGAACTTATGTAGCTTCTAGCATTATTTCGAGCTTTAGTTTATACAATGAACTTATTTCAATACTAAACGTATCACATTATGACAATTGTTATCGCTGATATTGTGGATCTCGCTTTTGCCTAGTCACTTGCAATGCAACGTCCGCCATCTTGTTCGGACATTCTCCAGGCATGCGCAAAGGGCGAACTCCGGTTCATTTTTACCCGGCGCCAGGGAATTATGTTTGACCCACGCGACAGAACGCGTTCATATGCGCATGCCCCGAAAAAAATCTATACAAGATGTCGCGCGTTCTAACGTTTTTCCTCCAGTCTAGTAAGAGCGATTATCGTTTCTGTGACTTCATATTAGCATATACAGAAAAAGAGAGTTATATATTAAACGGTATATTTGAAAACTGAACTTTGGTGGTCAATTAAATGATCAAGTAACAAAAAAAACTGGGTACCGTATGACATGTTGCGACGTTAAGTAATAAAACAAATTCTCTGCATCATTTATCATTAGTGAAAATTTAACGGGCACCATGTATCTTCCAAAAAATCCATCCTTAATGTTTATTTAAAATGTCGATAAAAACAATTTTTAACGCACAGAAGACATTTATCTTCAAGGAATTTCCAATGTCAAACGTATTCATTTACCATCAATGAATAAAATAATCGAATAATTATTTCGCAGCTTTACTATTTTTGTCACGACTTTTCTAAATCGAATATTTCGTTCCGGGTCGTGATTACAAAGACTAAAAAAAAATTAATAAACGATTTAACACTACTTCAAAATTGTTGTCGAGCGTCTACAATTTACAATATCTAATCCGGGACACGATTGCTCATGTTTTTTTTTTTTTTTTGAGATAGGCTAATTTTCAATTTTTATTTTTAAAATAATAGCATATTGAAAGGACAGCATAAAACTATGACATTGAATGCAATTTTAAATTTCACTTTCATTTGTTAGGTATATGGAGATTTCACTTTAGTTTTGTTGTGACGTTAAACGCGATAACTAAGTAAAAAACAAATTTTAAACATTTCTACTCATGCACAGTCGGAATAATATAAATTCATTTTGAATTTCTTCGAGAAAGTAATCAATATTTTTATTTGACGGAACTGATGTTGATATTACTCTGGTACGTTCCAAAGCTATATGGGCAAATAAATGGCAATTTACTTTAAACACAAAACAGCAAAGACAAACCTGCTTTTGTTTCCGGCGCCAAAAGGAGAATTAAGATGGTGTCAGTCTCCATTGCACTATCGCTCGCTTGTTCTACAGCAGTCACGTGACACCAAGATTTCGTAATGCTCTCTACAGAAGTACAGCTTTAATACTTTTAAAAATAAATTATCCAAGTTGCCTGTGAAAATATAATATTCTCTGTGAGCTGAGTGTGTTTCATTATTTTGTCAATAGAAAGTTAAAATTGAGTTTGTTTTTGAGCAGGCGAGTTAAAAAAAGAAAAGAATAATACGAATTTCGCGTGCTTTATAAGTACAGCACGATTTGGAATTGAAAATCATAATGCAGACAGTTCAAAAACAAATACGGTATAAATTTTGAGGTTAGGTTCGTTGCTTTATCACTGTCGAATTCTTTGACTATATAACTATGGACTGGCAAAGCCAACTTCACACTTATTAAGACTACTGGCGACACGATGTTCCAGTGGCGGCCAAGCTAAGAACTAAAATTTTTAAAAGCTAATCAGATTTTCAAAAAATACTCAATTACAGTAAAACGTTGGGTGACGCCCGATGTACCAAAAAAGTTTAACGATCGTTTAACATTGCTACAATGGGAAAAGTTGGTGCAACTAGCTGTCATAAAATGCGATATAGAATCGAAGTGTAGCGAAGACAAAATTTCTACCACGCTGCTCAAAAACACAACCCATTATTAAAGTCGTCAATACAAAATTAAAAATATTCTTATGTTAAAAAATAACAATAATAATTAACATACACCAATACATTATTTATAACAAAACAATTCTCGTTTACTGTTTCACACAAAAGGCCTTCATATTTACGATATTACTTTAGTAGCGTACTTGTATTTTTAATTATTTTTGCTGTCGCTTTATAAAATCTAAAATATCCTAAAAAGAATTAATTTTCTAATCATAATTATTACCAATATCTAATTTAAAACGTAAAATATCTGCATATCGAATCTTATACAAATTTTTTTACAACTCGCCACAAATGAAGTAATTTTGTTAAGAGTATTTTGCATTTTAAAATGTTTTGCAATACACTCCAATTTTTTAAAATTAAAAAACATACCGGGGCGTGCGAGTGTAGTGAATTTTATTTTTCGAGTTGAATTGTGTCGAGTAGTCAAAGAAGAAAACTTTAAATACCAAAAACAGTTTTTAATATTGTTCTCACCGCACTACTTTACTCGAATTGAAACAGTTCCAGTTACTTCGAGCGGCCGTTATTCTTTTGTTTACTAGTCGACTCGACGATTGAGATACTCATATTTTACTCGATTTTTCGAGTACTGGCACACCCCTGCAAACGAATAAACAAAACAACTTTCAGATAAGATAAATTCTGTTGAGAATTTCGGAGCATTAGTGTTGCCAGTATTCTAAAATAAATTAAATATAGAAATAAAAGAAATAAAAAAATAAAATACAAGTAGTCGTTAATGAATAGGACTTAAATATTTATTTTAAGCCGATCTATTTTCTAATGCTTTTTCTGAACATATATTACTATCAAGAACCAATGCATTTATTTTTATTCATATATTATTTTTGCTGCCTGGTAAAATTACTTTTCAAAATAGACTATTATAATATTAATTTACAATAATTTTTGATAAGTAATATATTTTTATATTCTTTTATTGACAAAAA
Source organism: Xanthostigma xanthostigma (assembly GCA_963575645.1). Lineage (NCBI taxonomy): Eukaryota > Metazoa > Arthropoda > Insecta > Raphidioptera > Raphidiidae > Xanthostigma > Xanthostigma xanthostigma. The sequence goes on along the minus strand of OY754466.1, from coordinate 46,137,268 downwards.
AATCTGTGTGGAAAACTAACATGGAATTGTACTCTTTCTTTTATAATATGTAGTCTATATGAAAAATAAAATACTTTAAAAAATAATTAACACTTTTATAACAGATAAGGCGATTGTTTTATCTCTTACCTGAAACGACAGTAATAAAAACAAAAGAGAGAAAAACAGTGCACTAACGTCACGGTTAAATACAATATAACACAACTTCAAAAATTGCCATTTTGTAATACAAAAATATTTCTTTCAAGAGATCATTATTATGGAAGAAATAAAACAATCAGATATATTTATTACTTCATTGTTGAGTTTAAAAAATACATTCTTTGTTTTGAATTTTTTACACTGATCAAATCCTTTTTTCTTTTGTTATCTTAGAAAGGTTTATTTTTTGAAAATATAGCCAACAATATTACTTTATTAATATATTTATATAAATCTAAGAAAAATATTAAATCAAAAGTCTTTCCATCGTTATGCTATATAATATTTATAGTTACTAATGTATGTAATTTATTTACTTATAATCAATACATTATTTGTTCAACTATTTTTTTTTTTTTATGTATTTACAAATTCAATTTTAAACATCATGTTTTTTTCACCAATGCCATAATTGTTATATGAAAAACATTTATATTACACAATCGTTCAATGATATGCAATTTTTGTTAAATTGTATAACATCTTAAACTCCAAAAATATCAATCTCAACATTTTTATGTCAAGTTCTTAGACGTACAATTTTCTTTTGTTTTATGCAGATATACAAAAACAAAGGACTGCAGTTATGACGCAAATAAAATTTAATTTCAAATGAAAACTGTTGTATTTGGAGGCAGCGCGACAATTTTATTATTCACAATAAACGCCAAAACAATTACTAAGCGATATCTTGATACAAACTCTATACTATTATAAAAACAAATAACAATATTCTCCAATAAAACACGTCAGTTTGTACGGATTTTACGGCGTTATTCAGAATACATAAAATAATTTTCATTAAAAGCAGATTTGAGACGTGTATACAAAAACAAATTTTTGAACACGTAAACACATAAAGTTTTAACAACGGACAAAAACAGTAACAATACCCCAACAAATGTTTTTAAAATTAACATAAAAACTGTAATATTTCAGTTTTAAAATGCAACACAATTTTACAATAATTTAAATATCATTGTCAATAATATCCACGTATATTTATTAAAAATTTGTTCGTTTTGTTACTTTGAATTCGTTCTGAATGTTGCAGGGTGCACACATCAAAAAGCAAAATTATGCCCTCAAAGTTCAACGTATCGTTCAAAATGTATGTTCCGCGAGTTTCTTCAGTCACTAAACCCAAAATTTGATGAAAAACACGTTGGTTATTTGAATTCAGTTGGTACAACTGCAAATTCTACTGAACGCAGCCATAGGCACCGAGAATTATCCATACGTGGTATCACAATAAATTTGATCGAACTGCCGACTACAGGCCAGAATCTCAACTAGCAGAAAGAAAAAATACGGTCCTACACACAAAACAATCTGCTGTGTGGCCAACGGACATAGATCTGCAGTATATTACTATACTAGCTCGCTTTGTTAAGTAAAGAGGTCAGTAATTACCATGGCCTCTTGATCTTCAAAATGTAAAAAATTGCAAATCGCAGAAATGAATCTTCCGTTGACAATTTTATTAGAACGCTTAGGAAATAGTTAGGTTGAATTTGTTACCCTGGCTAGAGAAAATACTACATAATATGCACACAATACGCATTGCGCATGCGGGTAGAATGCGTATGATGCTTTAACAGAGAGAGTAGAAACGATTCTTCCACTTTTTGCTTTCAACAGCCTGTTGAAGTCGAATAAGGAAAAGGGGTAAAATTTAAATACAGGATCGGACTTATAAAAAAACACTAGTTTACGGATATGAATTTACTTACTGAAGGGTGTATTTAATTTGGTGCAGATGTTGGATTGATATTAGTATTGAAACCAAGTAAAAAAAAATATTTAAGGGATGTATTTAGGTGTTATTTTGCCCAAAAAGAAAATTCACATAATAAAGCCACGCTACCTATGCTAAGTAAATACGCTATATTGTCGGCAGGGTTTGGCACTACGGCGCGAGTTTTCTTATAAACACAACTTTCCCTGACCAGATTTTCTCAACTGCACATTATTTTTTTTAAAGATAGGCGGCGCTGTGTTCGCCATTCTCGGTACCTATTGGTATTCCCTCGTTGATATGTACACATTCTTAAATATTAAATTTTCTGTTCAAATAAAACAAACGGCAGACAAAACTAACAAATCTTTGTGAATTGGTTCCAAAATTAAACACTATTTTGTACCGATTATCAACAGAATACTCTTACTTAATATGTATGAGTCAATTCTCAATTTCCAATTAATGGAAGAATCAGTTTATATGATTGATAGTTGCCTATTGCTATCTTTTCCAGGTTTTGGAATAAGGAAAAACTACAAATATTATTATACGCAAAAAAAAGCAATCGGTTATTAAGACGCTAAAAAAATAATATTTTAAATAAATTACAACTAAAGAAAAATCGTTTATTTAAACGTCGTCAACAACAAAAGCACTTTTGCTGAAAATATATAAGTGGGTGTTTCTGTCAAATAAATTATTATCAACATATTTACACACATAGAATGGAAAAATTTATACAAAGTAAAAAAAAAAACGCAATAGACAATTTAAATTACATAATATATTGACGCTGCCTTGTATTTTATTATTTTATGCAGCCGTATACATAAAATCAAGAAGTCATTCCTTGCCTATGGTAGGTGACACACATGAATACAATACTAGGTACGGCGGAGCTATTAAAGGCATCAAATGCAACACAACAAGCTTTCAAAGAAGTCCTATTAATTTTTCTATAGCTGTTTTTAACAAATTACCAATACCTTTGAAAAATATTACGCCTATCTCTAAGTTTAAAATAGCTCTTAGACAGTTTTTAGTCAAAAAGCCTTTTTATAAAACTAGCGATTTCTTTTTATAAATTGTAACTATATTATGTATTTTTTGACTATCCAAGCATCCTTCGAGGTCTGTTGGAAATAAAATTATTATTATTATTATTATAATTTTATTGACACAGCTTTCACGCAGAAAAAATATTGTCACTAATGCAAAGAATGAATATCGAACAGTAAAAAAAAAGTTTTATTTTGCACCGATAAGAAAAAAGATATCAAAAAACATATTTATGTGACGAAAATCATATACGAACGCGTTAGTCTGTTGTTTTATTTTCTAACAGCACAACAAAACAAATATCGAATTTGTATTAGTATAATATAATTCATTCCGTTTATCTTTTGTTTGTACTTTTTTTTTGTTTTATGTAATAAATGACAATCAGCAAGACTTTTTCTTCGTTTATATTGTTGTAATGCGTGTCACCCTAGGAGGAAATAAAAGAAGCTACCGGCAACTGTCATTTACAGAATCATCACGACTTTGTCATTGAGGAAATAAATTGAAAAACTAGAATATCGAATACCGCACCACAGCTATGAAAAAATAAAACAGATCAACGTAAAAAATTCATAGTACGGTCATTTATATCGAGGTGCGATCTAAAATAATAATAAATTACTTAATCCAAAACCGGAAAAGATATTTTTTCTCTACGAAATATTTATGTACAAGAACTATAACCATTTTTATTGATTTGTCTAGTTTCTATTACAATAATAAATTAGGTTTCTAGTAGGAAAGAAAACTGTTGTATGTAGTTTCACATATTTTGGCACATTGGTTGCTATTTCAGTCCAAAACAGAAATACAACTTCATCAGGAAATCAATTCGGATACACAATATTAAGCCAACAGAACGAAATTTCAAACTGAGATTCGGATTTCAATGATAATATAAAGATTCAAATCTTTGATTAACGTCTGATTAGAATTCTTCAATAAATAATAATTAATACATTAACGTTTCGCTCCGGATTTGGACCTTCTTCAGAATTGATCTAGAAAATATAAAAATAATTAATAATTAATTAATTAGATCAGTTCTGAAGAAGGTCCAAATCCGGACCAAAACGTTAATGTATTAATTATTATTTTTTGTTAATATATTTGTCTGCAAAATTGGTCGATAATTTTATTTATTGGATAATATAAAGAATCGTCTATCACGATTTTTCACTTCAATTATAAAAATAAGATTGTTGCTGTTTTCACAACAGAAAAAATAATTTTATAAAACACGCAATTTGACTTTGAAATAAAAAATATCAGAAATCAACTATAAAATATCTCACAATTTGAAAAGTTAAAAACATTACAGAAATATATTTCAAATTAGAATATAAATTTTAAAATTATCACCAAAAAAACAACATTTATTTGCATCGGATTAAAATGTTTTATTTGATTAAAAAGTGTTTAAAACAAAAAATTAAAAATCGTAATTGATATTCCTTTATTTCTTAGTTACATATTTCATGTAATGAACCTAAAAATCTGAACACTTTCAAAAAAACAGTGGCAATTTTTACAAAAAAATCAGCACTGCTTTGTGATAGACTCTAATATCATTCATTTACCAAAAAAAAAAACAACTAGTAATTTTTTAGCAAATACGTAAAAACCGGCAAAAGCCAGTTATCGAATTAACTTATTCAACTCAAAAATTCACCTGAATCGTGTCTTGTAAAGACTTCGTATCATTTATCTATAAAATTTGTCGAATTAAAAAAACTCTATTTTAAACTCAGTTTAAATATCTCACGTTTAGTAGTTTTATTTCTGTTTCAGACAGTGATTCTTTTATAGTACTTTTTAGCAGGTTTTTTTTAAGGTTCATAAAAATATTTTTTATCATATTTCCTTCACACATTTTGTAGTACTGTTATTAATAATTATTGTAATGCATTTTTAAAAACCACTAACAAAACTGACGGTGTCGATGTACACATTCATCGAGCCTTGTACACCTAACATTCACAATAATATTACTTATGTGACAACACTGAGATGTACATATCGGGGGCAAAAAAGGGGAGAAGGGATGATCTGCACACTACTGTGTCCCAGGTACTAGACGTAGGTAGAGTAATATGCAGGTACTTCATTGCCAGTTGCTTTCTAAAATACAATAAAAATAATTCACTGTGTGGGCGTCGACTTTCAAATCGGCGTTCAAAGCTATTCGCACTGCAATCGTTTTTTGAAAATACTTTGCGACAGTTACTTTAACCTAGCAACATAGATATATATATTAATAGATAGCGGATGCCTATCCTTGAGCATTGTGCGGAATGGTTCCAATTAGAAGCCACACGGAAGCCATTTTGTACGTGGAAAACGCCGTGAAAAGCGCGCGGGATTCAAAAAGATTAAATATTCTATAATATGATGTTAATGGAAAAACAATAAAACTCGCAGTAAACAGTGATATTTCGCTCCAAAACCTATTTTTATATTGAAACGTTTCAAAAATTACAAAACTGAGCATAAAAATAATATAAAAGCTTAGAATATTTTACATTGTCAGATTGGCATCAATGCTTGTCAACCTTGATGCCAATCTGACAATGTAAAATGTTCTAAGCTTTTACATTATATTTATGCTCAATTTCGTAATTTTTGAAACGTTTCAGTATAAAAATAGGTTTTGTAGCGAAATATCACTGTTTACTGTGAGTTTTGTCGTTTTTCTCAATAAAATCATATTATAAAATAATTAATATTTTTAAATCTCGCGCGCTTTTTACGGCGTTTTCCACGTACAAAATGGCTTCTAAAAGGTACAGGAGGCGCTAGTGTATCCGCAATCTATTAAATATATATATATATCTATGCCTAGCAAGGACTACATAACCTCTAAACATAAAATGAGATCTTACGAAATAAACATGGCGCCAAGGTACTTTGTTTTAGCCAATGGCATCGATTCCAGCCAAAGTTTGGGCTGTTCAAACGATCAAATAGAAGTATCAAATCGATAGAGGACTTACCTGAGAGCAACAGTAACTACACACTGGGAACTTCTTTGAACTGTGGCGGTGCTGTGGGTATGACGGCGGGCGGCAGAGGCTGCATCGGGCCCGTGTCTATACGCGTTGTACTGTGCGAGGTTGCCGGAAACCGGCTCTGTAACGCTACTCGTTCGATCACGCACGACGCCGACAGGCGAGCCTCTGCGTCGTGATCCCAGCATTCTTCCATTGTGTCGCACAACATCACCAAACCCTTTCACAAAAAAACAAATCAAATTCCCGTCTCAATTTTTATCGTCCAAGGAAACGCCCGTTAATTAGATACGAAGTTTCTGTATTTAATTTAAAATGCGTATTATCGAAGGAGGAATTTGTCGTTGGGATAATATGAATCCTTCAAAATGTAATTATTTTAAAGGGAAAAAAAATTAATCAACTGACAGCTGTCACTTTTCAATTTAATAATTTAATATCAACATTTACACCGAGCGGGGGCAGATGTGGATGGGACTTTTTCCTGCTGCCTTTCGTCGAGAAACGGTAATTCCTGTACCGGTCATCTTGTTGACGAATTCAATGGTTTCTCTCAATATTCCAGATAAATATCGAAATGGTTCCTTATTCAAGGCCATGGCTGATTACCTGTCAAACTCCTATGCTCAAAATTTGCCTACCTTATCCTAATGTCCTAAAACTCCTTCATTCGCCCTTTGCTATTAATTTGTTGAGTTGAAAAAATGTAGAAAATAACGGGAAGTGTGATAGATGGAAAATAGTAATGGCCTCTGTTATGACATAAAGTTGAGAAGCGGACGTTAATTAATACGATTAGGTACTGCAAACACGTATCACGCTTCTTCTTCGATTTTTCAGACGTGTGTACCTAATTTCCATTATTGTAAACAATAAATATTTACAAACATACATATCGCACAATACTTTACTATATGAAACGCTCTGCACAGGATATTTCACTGAAATACTGATTAAATGGCTCATGGTCAAAGTAAAAGTCCAATAGATCTAAATAAACCCGGCAATCAGTGGACTGAAAAAAAAAAATGAACGCTTGAATACATACGGGATGCGTTTTCCAAGACTCTTTTATAGTAGGTCGAACTTTGCGCTGAACAACGGCTTCCTGCATGTCCTCCAATGTCGGATGTTGACCGACCTCCTCCTCTAACGGAAGTCTGTACTCTCCCGGTTGAGCGCAGACCGCCGAACATCGGGAAGCCAGCTCCCATAGCACTAAGCCGCACGCGTACATATCGATGCGTAAAAATGAATCGCGCGTGAAGTTTATCGCCCCCTCCAATACTTCGGGCGCCATATATCGTCTAGTTCCGACCTGACAACAGACAAAATTTCTGTTACAGTAATATGTAGAATTCGACTGAATAATCAGCTTCGGATAGTTACGAACCACTTTAAATTTGTTCGAATTTAAAAGCAATTATTATTAATTGATTAAACAGACACGTACGAGCCTGCTAAACACGCAAAATATGTACGCTTTTAACGTCTTCATGTATGTTTCAACTAGTGATGTGCCGGATATCCGTATCCGCGGATATCCAAGGGAGAAGAAAGATCCGTATCCGTTAGTTTTTTGGCGGATCTTTTACCTTATTGATTTTCAATTCAAAGATGAAATTTTATATATATAGGTGATTAGGTAATAATGAAAAACTGTTAAATTCCATTCAGATTATTTTTTATTTTTTAAAATCGTGTTTGGCACCTTTATATTGCAAACATTTATCGCAGTGAGTACCATACCAATAGTACATAACTCAAAGGTACTAAAAAACTATCTTTACGATGAGATATTGCACATCGATCTTTGGAAAGAGACAATCTGTTATGAGAGTTAACTCTTAAAGAGGTCAACAACTTTTTCCCATAACAGATAGTCTCTTTCCAAAGGTCGATGTGCAATATTTACCGCCGCGTACTCTAAGAAAGTTAAGATCCGTATCCGCGGATCTTGAAACCAAATATATATTCAGATCCGTATCCGCGGATATGCATTTTTAACGATACGGCACATCACTAGTTTCAACTAGAGCTCAACTGTTTCACGCACTTTTTCCAAACCGCGGATAAGTGTAATCGTGACAATCAAAAGTACGGATATCAAAAGCGCGGACACGGGGCTCTACTGTACAAGTAGAATACAAATAAAAAAGTAAAAAAAAAAATACCTGTCCGTGAGTGTCTCCACACGGCTGGCCAGGGTGGAAGATTAAGGCCAGCCCAAAATCAGCAATGCAAGCCGACATGTCAGATTTTAGTAAAACATTTTTACTTTTGAAATCGCGATGCGCAATTGCTGGTTTGTAGCCTTCCGCTTTACTGGCTGGAATTTCTTCGTGCAAATGCATCAAACCCCTACACAAAACACAACAATAAAATAAATTTACTGACAAACACTATCTTTAACTACGGTGGACAACAAAACAAAATCCTTGGGAGAAAAAATCAAATGTAAGGTTATGCAAGTTTTTATTTTTTACCTAGCCATAGTTTCCGCTATTCGACATAGCTGGGCCCATGTGAGCGTGTGACCTTTAAGGTAGTCGCATAATGAGCCCTTCTCGTGGTACGACGTAATCAGCCAGAATTCGGCGTGCAAATTCTCAAATCGTTTTTCTACGCCAATATAACGTAGAATGTCCGAGTGCTGCATATGAGGCAACTTGTAAATCTCTTGTTCTGAGATCCACGACTGTTTATCCTGCACAAAAACAAAAAATAGGAACATTTTTAGCGACGCAATCGAAGAGAAGAATATTTCTTCAGATCTCTGAAAATTACAGTAAAAGAACTCATGTATTTTCAACTTGTTGAAACCAATCGACTTATGTTTTTCAGCTTCTCCTTTGGCCTCACTTCATGGCAGTCATAAACCAATCAGAAAAAAACCGTTATTAATTTGAGGTTAAACATTGTCAAACGTACTTTTCTATTGGCTGAGCAACGTAGGAGGCGACACTTTGCGTGAAAAGTAGGTACTAAAAACTTGAAAATACGTAAGTATAATCCGCTAAAAATAGATGGTGTTGAAAATACATGAATTTGACTGTATATTAAAATTGATGTTACGTTCTCTAAATTTATCAAATAAAAAAATATCTAACCTGAACTGGGAAGACTTTGACTGCCACTTCATCATTTTTGTAAAGGGCCTTCCAAACCGCACCAAAACGTCCATGCGCTTTAATCTCCAATAGTTCAATGTTACGGTTTCCGAGTTTGGGTGACGGAGGTGACGGAGACTGAGCCTCGACCGTCGGTAACTAAAATTACAAAACGGGTACAGAAAATGCTGCTATTATACGAAAAAGGATCAGTTTGATAAAACTTACCTCGATAAACATTTGAAATTTACGCTGACAACACAGCGAGTACATAATTAAAGCACTGATAATAATGAGCAACAGTGCTATGACTGTATAAAGAACAATGACCATGATTTGTTGTCCTTCTTGTTCAATCGGAGTGGCGTCGTTGGCTGCAAAAAATATTACACAGTCACGACACGTTTAAACGAATGTCTCTAGTAAATGGGGGCTTCCCACATGTTAAAATTTGATCATTTTGAACGGTGCATATTATTCTTCCATACATAAATAATGTAAACCAACTTTTTCCATTTTTTATCCTACCTCTTAATCACAAAAAAGAATTATAGAAATATATTATTTTTTTAACAATGAACATAAATCGCCATATGATGACGTAGAAGATTAGTTACACTTTTTTTATCTATAGAAAGAGATGTACAGAAATTATCTTCCTCATGGTTCTCACGGATCAGTTGACGTGACACGACAGATATAATAGTCAGACTGAATGTTATCGACGTTATTTCTATAGAAACCAATAACAAAAAAGTGGGCCGATCATTAACGAAAGAATTCGAACAGACAGGGCCCGCTCTTTACGTCTTCGGTCGACTTACGCAAACAAAATTTTGGTTTTGTCTTCTGCGATCTTACTTGCTGCGACCGAATATATCGTATTCGCTCCAGTTATGTTCTAATAGGTTCTAATGATAAATATTGTTCAAAATGTCGAGTTTAAATTAAATAAACAAATAAATGATTTTACCGTCCGTGACCCTGTAAAAATTTTATTATAATAATATTCACCTGTTATTTTTGGAGGTTGTGTAGGTTTGGGACTCCAAACAAAGTTCTGATTACACATGTCTCCATCACAGCAACAAAATAACAGATCTTTCTTTGGGTTTTGCGCATTTTCTACACACTCACTTTTGTTGTAGCAATCGGCACTCTCCAAAAAACACCCCTAAAATGTTTTAATACTTATAATGCAATAATCTCAATTATTACAGTTTTATTGTGAAAAATAACTCTAATAATTTAGAGTGATGATGATCCTGTTTAAATGTTAGAAGATTAAAAGATGAATCCTGGTCGCATATGATCAACGAACTAAGCAAATACTGAAGGTTTTTTTATTGCATTTTATTATCTGACGTTTCGGCAAACTTTATGTCATCTTCGGAGAATCAATGCTGTCTGTTTTTCTCAGTATTGTTGTTATGTATAAAACAAATTAAAATAAAAAATGTCATCAACGGGTATTAAAATTACTTTTTTTCTTAAAAAAACGACTGATTTTTACTGAAAATTGTATAAATGTAGTTACAGTTTTATGTATATGACTTTTTAATTTTATAAACACATTCACGGAGGAAGCCGAGAGTCATTTCACAGCTCCGCATATGGCCGGCGCACCGGCAGAGACACGTCCGACCGTTCGAAAACTCAACCATCACACCGGTCAACGCATGGGTCAGTACAGAGTGTGGTACAGTCATGACAGCTGTTTTCGAGTGCCTGATCGAGTCTCCTCGACTGTACACACAGAACTGAAACCAAGGTCAACCGGCCACAGACGGCGCGTGAAGATGTGAAATGGCTCTAACCGGACCACGAGTGTTGTTAACCCTTTGATCTCAATGGATCTATAGCAAGCCTGGACAAATAACTGCCCGTGGACCGGATTCGGCCTGCAGCACAATTTTGTCCGGCCCGCGAAGCATTTTATAAATTTTAGAAAAATAGTAAAAAATAGCAAGGGCGCCAGAACAGACGAAAATCTTTTTTTTTGAGGACCTTTTTTTTGCTCTCCAAATGCGGAAATAGAATGTGAGGACCTTTTTTTTTTGCTCTGCAAATTTTTGGCCCGCGGTCGAATTTTCATCAGCTATGTGGCCCGCCGATCAAAATATTTGCCCACCACTGATCTATAGCCTTTTAAGTTTCGATTTTTTGCAATTTTTTTAAAGAGCAAAGTCATAACATTGATAAGAGTGCGGCTTTAATATATAAAATACGGTTCCATGTCTTTTTCCCCGACGACATTATCCCCGCGTCATTATCCTCGAACGACAATATCCCCGACGACAATATCCCCGACTTGAAAGAAATAACCCTATTTCAGTTCTATTCAAACAATTAACTATCTAATTCGCATACCCCGTTATCGTTCACCCCGGAATTGTTTTTTTAAAAACTCAACATTTGCCCCTTCCCGTTTCACTGCGAGACAATTCGCATACCCCGTTATCGTTCACCCCGGAATTGTTTTTTTAAAAACTCAACATTTGCCCCTTCCCGTTTCACTGCGAGACAATTCGCATACCCCTTTATCGTTCACCCCGGAATTACAATTCGCATACCCGTTTATCGTTCACCCCGGAATTGTTTTTTTAAAAACTCCACATTTGCCCCTTCCCGTTTCACTGCGGGACAATTCACATACCCCTTTATCGTTCACCCCGGAATTACAATTCGCATACCCGTTTATCGTTCACCCTGGAATTGTTTTTTTAAAAACTCCACATTTGCCCCTTCCCGTTTCACTGCGGGACAATTCGCATACCCCTTTATCGTTCACCCCGGAATTACAATTCGCATACCCGTTTATCGTTCACCCCGGAATTGTTTTTTTAAAAACTCCACATTTGCCCCTTCCCGTTTCACTGCGGGACAATTCGCATACCCCTTTATCGTTCACCCCGGAATTACAATTCGCATACCCGTTTATCGTTCACCCCGGAATTGTTTTTTTAAAAACTCCACATTTGCCCCTTCCCGTTTCACTGCGAGACAATTCGCATACCCCTTTATCAAAAAAAGCGATGTTTTCATACAGTAGTCGTACGAATAATTATAAAATCGGGGATATTGTCATCGGGGATAATGTCGTTCGGGGATTAAAATCGGGGATATTGTCGTCGGGGTTAATGGTTCGGGGAAAGTGTCATGTCACCATAAAATACAGCGTTGAGAACGTGACACTAATTTACCTTTAATTTCAACGTCATTTTCCCAGCGCTGTCGACCTGCCACAGAACGAAACAATGATTTCGTTTATCGGGATCGGTGAAGCTACATTGCTCCTGTTTGAAGCATTCGGGTTCTTCGCCACAAGCCGTGTCATTGTAATGCTCGCATACATTTGTTGTCACGATGCCACGACCATGAGGTGGTCCGGCGACTGCCGCATGGCACCATGACACCACTAAAAAACACAAAACACACTATAAACACCCGCAAGATTCTATGACACAAGAATAAAATACATTTTACTATCGAACTTACCAACACTATGAAAAATAATAATTCCAAATAAAGCTTGAATTAATTTTAAACATTCTTTTTCACTTTTCATTTTGAAATAATTAAACCAAAATAACGTCCGCACAAAATCACTTAACAAAAACAATGCCAATATGCCTGTCCATCAGATGGTTATGGGGTTAAGCAGGCTTTACTTGACATAGGTCAGAGAATGCATCTCCTGACCCCCAACACATCACACTAAAACGTTTACTGTTAACAATTATTCTTAAAACCATTACTTTATTCACTTGCGAAACGAATCAATTTTATAAAATCAAAATTAAACATTTATGTGAATATTTAATAAGTGACGTCGTCAAAGTCAAAATGAAATCGCTTACGATTTACTAAAACGATATTTCAATATTATCTTAAAATTAAACCGCTGCCAGTTACGGTACTTTATTAATTTGTCGCAATATTAACTTCTCAGTTTTTAATACACTGATTGTCAATTTCTGACAAAAACAAATCACATATCAACTTGCATGAGTTAGTCCGAATCTCAAACCAATCACACCCAAATTGATTCAATTTTATCATCACTAAAACTATCCCAGAGTACAAAATCACACAAACGAATTATTAAAACTGATTGGAATTCACTATATCATGTAAATCTCACTCAACAGATCAATTTTATTAATATTCCGCTGTTTAATATCAGAATCGAAAATCACAACATGATAACAAGCAACATGGCGCAGCGTACGTCAATGTTGTCAACATCTTCGCATAAACACCCCAAACAATACCAGCCATTCTAAAAAGTTTTCAATTTTTCTAATTTGCGAGTTTGCTGGTTATACCGTCCCTAAATATGCAAAACTCGGACTGAATTATGCTAATTTAGACACTACTATCTTATTTACCAAGTGTTCAATGGGAATCCTGCCTAAAACAGTTTAATTCATTGCTGTCACTGTTACCATATACTAAGTACATTGTAGAGTAAGCAGAAGTTGACCAGTTTTTGGAGATTATTTTGCTGTATTTCGCCGTCTCTCTAGAGTCTAGACAATACATATCTAATATGTAAATCTACACTACTATAATGAAGGTGGAGTTTGTTTGAAGACGCTTCTCAAGAAATACTAATCTGATTTGAAAAATTCTTTTTGCTTTAGATAGCCTATTTATTCAGGAAGGCTCTAGGCCATATAACTTCATGCTATGACTCTGGAACGGCGTTGAGTCAGGGGCAGGTTGGCTGCACGCCGAGTACTGAACCTACCGAGAAGGGCCGAACTGAATGCCCAGGTCAGTGATGTACCATAGCTCAGAGAACTAATTTTTGTGAATGCGTTTCCTTAATTGGCAATCTACAAGCCCGGGCGAAGCTGGACCAGACCGCGTTTTATTTTTTGAATAAACGAATAAAAAAAAAAAACAGAAGTTATTTCGAACTGCAACTATCTAGGTTTGAACTGGAAGTGAAATTGAATTTATTTCATTTTAGTTCGGATCTCTGAATGTACCAACACATAAGGGTTAAAATTCAAGTTATAAGAAAACAAGAAATATTATTTGTAAAATAACAAAATGTATTTTATATACATTAACGATCTATAATTATATAAATAATATGTTGTCCAACTTACAAACGTACTTAAATATTACTGATTGCAATTAAAATTACTAACGTAACAATTTCAACTTCTTGACTTTTAAAAATACAGCTATTCACAACTCGTGTAGAGTTAACGTCCTTATCGTGGTGGATAGAGAGAAAAGAGACCAATCTGCATGTCTTCGCCGTTGTACTAAAAATTGGGGAAAATAAGAGTTCCCATTTCGGTATCAGAGGCGCTTAAACTGTAAGACCCCGAATAGAGTAGGTAACCGAGCGCGAACTGATTATCGCGCCTTTTTCTAATCCACGAACTGTTCTTGACTACTATTTGATTTCACCTTTTTTTAATGACAGAATAGCTGACAGTACGCAATACCGCTTGGTCTTGGATTCAATCACATGAGTCACGGGGCTTGTGTTTACAGCGCCGCGCATTAAGTTTTTCAAACTCATACTGCCATTAATTTTTGGAACACAAACTTCGCACTGTCGCCCATCAAGGTCAGTCTCCATTCTCTGTATCCTCCATAATCCACACAATAAAATTGTAGCATACCCGGCCATACTATTATGCGACAAGCCAAAATATCAAATTCTATATTCTGCTCAGCTAAGGGTCAATTGTTCCACACTATGATAAGATCCTGATACAGTCTCTTCTGCTATAACGAGTGTTTGTTTTGCCCGAATTTGCTCACAAGCGATTAACTACAGAAACAAAATTACCAAAATCACGAGGTGACCACTTTGTGTTGAAATTAATGCAAAAAACACTACCCAGTTGTACTATCTGGATTCTACTGTAATTACAATTCGAATTTAAAAAAGCTGTAAGAAGTCCCCCAACTCGATATTTGAGAGACTTCCTATCGCTCTATTTAAACTTTGTTTTTAGTCCACGTTGCTTTAAAAGCGTGTTGTTTTTAGTTTTAAAATTTCCGATAAACCTCGTTAGTTTTATTGCACAAATCTGCATAACGCGATGATTTTTATTAACACTTTCGTTCCGTTATAGGAGAAACGACTGCATATTTATAAAATCAATTATTCCATACACAAGGGGGGTACATATATTAGATATTTATTTTCCAGTTTATTTACTGTTCGTCATTCACCGATAGAGTATTTAGTCATATGATGCAATTAGCCCTTAATAACAAATATTGTAAGTGGCAGTTCCGTTCTGTTCGATATAAACAGCCCCATTCAATGAACTTTCTAACAGCAAAATCGTATACAATCAATTCATAAACAAAATGGGGTTATGTTCTCAAAGTGCAATATAATTAAAAATCACAATCGGCAAACATTTATAAATAATTCAAATTTCGGTTTGCATTCTGCATAAATATCTTTTTCAGACACTTTTTTTATCAGTTATAAATAAACCAGCGAATGAAATACAAATTAAATTAAAAAAATATATATATACAGTTTATACACTGTCTGCGCGAAGTAACAAAACTGTAGCATTCTGGTGGGAAAAAAACATAAGTACCCAGAAGTCTGCCACCAAAGAGTTATTAAAAATCTAAATTCATGGCTAATTCATAGGACTTTGCAAAATTTGAAAGTTCACAGGATTTCAGAAAATAGAAAATTAAAAAAAAAAAAACGAAATACTTACGGACCTATGAATCAGGCACGAGTAGACGGAATATTCTAAACACATCTTAATATATTAAAAAAATAATCTGTATAAAATTTAATCATTAGATAAATCGATTGATGTGAAATAATTTCTTAATTAGTTCAGTGCGACAATTCTCAATTCAAGTTTTTCTCGAAAAATGACAGCGTGACAAAAAAAACATAACAAAAAAATAAACATTTCCACAAAAAAAATACTACGCATATGTTTCTTTTAGTTTAAATAAAAAATAAGAAAACTTCATAAAATTAATATTGATACTGCGATGATATGAAAGTGGTAATTAACTATGTTGTCGTCGTTGCTGTAGATTGATTTGGGACTGAGTTGTTGTTTGTTGTATTTTGCGTAGAATTTTGTTCCGGGAAAAACAATCCGATAAATAAAAACGTAAACACAACCGTCAGACCTACCAAACCCACCGTAGCAGTAACTGTGAACAGTTGTGCGTATTCATACCTAAAAAGAAAAGAAGAAAAAAGAAGTGGGTGCGTGAACTCATGTACGCGCGTCAGAAGTTATACTTCTTTGACGTGATTAAAAACTACTTAATTTTTAATATGCATTCAAAAAATTTATTGAAAAAAATAATAAAAGAACCGGAGTGAAATTAGCATAAATACAGTATTAGACCATAGATATACAGATTGTATCAAATCAAAACGGTCCATATAACATTCTGTGTGTAAGACAGAGACGATATTATATAAAGCACTAAAGCAGTAAGTAAGAATGCGATAAATGATCGCTAATAGCTAGTTACTGTGGTTATACAATCTGATCGTCTTTGTTTTCTACAGTAAAAATCACAATTTTATCAAATGTCAGTATTCACTAGTGAAATTATTGATAAAATGGCTATTTATACTGTTCGGGAAAAAATCCAAATAATTAAATGGTTTTATGGTGGTAATTCAACCGCCAACATAATTTTATTTGTAGTTGTTTTAATTATTGATAAATTGGTAAAAAGATTTACAGTGTACGTAATTATTTATTTACGTAACTACAGTAACTACCTATATTAGCGATCATTTATCTCATTCTTACTTACTGCTTTAGATCTTTATATATCGTCTCTGTCTTACACACAAAATGTCCTATGGACCGTTTTGATTTGATACAATCTGTATATTTAAAAGATTGCGGATACACTAGCGCCTTCTGTACCTTTTAGAAGCCATTTTGTGCGTGGAAAACGCCGTAAAAAGCGCGCTAGATTCAAAAATATTAATTATTTTACAATATGATTTTATTGATAAAAAAGACAAAACTCACAGTAAACAGTGATATTTCGCTCCAAAACCTATTTTTATACTGAAACGTTTCAAAAATTACAAAATTGAGCATAAATATAATGTAAAGCTTAGAACATTTTACATTGTCAATTTGGCATCAAGGTTGACAAGCATTGATGCCAATCTGACAATGTAAAATGTTCTAAGCTTTTATATTATATTTATGTTCAGTTTTGTTATTTTTGAAACGTTTCAATATAAAAATAGGTTTTGGAGCGAAATATCACTGTTTACTGCGAGTTTTATTATTTTTCCATTAACATCATATTATAGAATATTTAATCTTTTTGAATCCCGCGCGCTTTTTACGGCGTTTTCCACGTACAAAATGGCTTCTAATTGGAACCATTCCGCACAATGCTCAAGGATAGGCATCCGCTATCTATTAATATATACATCTATGGTTTGAACTGCTTGCTAGAAAAACCTCATTTTCTGAAATTTTCACCAAGTTACTAGAGCATAATTCGGGGGGGGGGGGGGGGTCAATAAAGATGTTTACACATCAAAAATAAATAATCAAAATACAATAAAAACATTATGAGCTTTCATGCACTGTTGAAATTATTAACCTTTTATTTTCCCTAAATAAGTGAATCTTTAATCTTACCTAAAATACCAAGCTCCGCTCAAGATGAATGAAATTAAAGCAAAAAGAACATTGCCTAAGTCCCAATGTAAGTTTCCGCCATCCCTCTGAGTTCTACGACGTCTTCGGGCAGTCTGTGTCGCTTCCGAACGGCTGGCGCCCGGCAACGAAGACACGGTTATGCTTTCTCCGGATGAATCGACCGAAATCGATGAAGGCTGTTGAGGCTGATGGACCAGGCAATGTACCACGCAGTTATCGAATAGCCCGCAGCTCTGCAATGTTTCGGTATCTCTTGCTAACACCTGTCCATTAAAAATTAAGCGAACTAGCTTCTGGGCAGCCAATTCTACTGCAAAGTGCCGTCTAGAACAAAAAACAATAACAAACATACAAAATTAAATATCATTGAACATTACTAGTAATTTTTATAAGTTTGAAACAAAAATGGAGACTATGTGTAGTGTATCAAAAGTTATTCGAGTACCTTTTAAAATCACCCAATCTTTCCTGAAGTTTACCCTGAACCAATTTCAGATCGTCGTTCAAATATTTGAGTTTAATACGTATGCTGTCACGGGAATCTTCCGCAGACTTATTTGTCTTTCCATCGGTTCTTTCGTTTACTATATTATCGGTTTCTTCTTCATGTATCGAACTAGTTTGTGGTTTGTCTTCAGCATTATTTTGAGATTCATCTAAAACAAAACAAAACAAATGCATCGGAATGTGTGAAAGTAAAACAATTGACTACAATATTATAAAAAGATTAGGTTGGTAACACTGAATTCAATAGTATATTATAAAACTACCTTTTGAACGCATACGACGTGGCAAAAAAGGATTTGTAATTTGTGATGACCATAGATATATATATTTAATAGATTGCGGATACCCTAGCGTCTCCTGTACCTTTTAGAAGCCATTTTGTACGTGGAAAACGCCGTAAAAAGCGCGCAAGATTCAAAAATATTAATTATTTTATAATATGATTTTATTGAGAAAAAGGACAAAAATCACAGTAAACAGTGATATTTCGCTCCAAAACCTATTTTGATACTGAAAGGTTTCAAAAATTACAACATTGAGCAAAAATATAATGTAAAAGCTTACATTGTCAATTTGGAATCAAGGTTGACAAGCATTGATGCCAATCTGACAACGTAAAATGTTCTAAGCTTTTATATTATATTTATGCTGTTTTGTAATTTTTGAAACGTTTCAATATAAAAATAGGTTTTGGAGCGAAATATCACTGTTTAATGCGAGTTTTATTGTTTTTCCATTAACATCATATTATAGAATATTTAATCTTTTTAAATCCCGCGCGCTTTTTACGGCGTTTTCCATATGGCTTCTAATTGGAACCATTCCGCACAATGCTCAACGATAGGCATCCGCTATCTATTAATATATATATCTATGGTGATAACTCACCAACAACTGTATCTTGTTTACTTTGGAAAAACGCAATTCTACGCTTTCTAACCGTACACGAATCAGAATCCATAGTCTCCAAAATTGCGTTCTGTTCGGCTTCTTCTCGCGACAAGGGACTCGACTGAGCGATACTCTGTTGGCTTTCGTCTTCTGATTGCGGCTGGACGTTGACAGTTGCCGCTATTTCACTTTCTTGTACGCCGACAGTTTCGACTGCTGATGAGGACCCGTTCACGCTCTGTTCTGAAGAGCGCGGCTGCGTTTCTAGCGTCGATATTTGACTTCGGATGGTATTGGCGAGAACGGGTCGTATTGTTCTACTTCTCGCACGGTGTTCGAATATCAGAACGGTGCGAATGATCGGCCGATGAGCTATACCTGTAGACCACCATGCTAAAGCACCTATCAATCATAATTAACGTGCAATGATCACACAGTGCGATGTGATTTCACCACAATTCAAAAACAAAACACTGTGCTAACAACCGAAATCATAAACAAAACGCAGTGTCATCTGACTTCAAGTGTTTTGAGTTTCGCGCCAATTTTTACCTACTTTGTAAAG
The DNA here is from genome assembly GCA_963575645.1 of Xanthostigma xanthostigma. NCBI lineage: Eukaryota > Metazoa > Arthropoda > Insecta > Raphidioptera > Raphidiidae > Xanthostigma > Xanthostigma xanthostigma. Next base: position 46,117,511 of record OY754466.1, on the reverse strand, counting down.
GCCACTGCACACGAGGCTAGAAACGCTGCTAGATTTGCCTACTAGTTTTCTAGCGCTGGTTTTCTTGATTGCTGTTAAGTGCTCGCTTCATACGAGACTATTTTTCAAGTTTGTTTTGTGGAAAGATCTGGTGCGGGCGCAGAATATAAACACAGAGCAAAACGTGTCTGTTGTCTGGCAGAATGACGCCACGTGGGCGTTTGTCAAGTGCCCACGTGAAGATACTGCTTCCTGATTGGTTCTTGCTCAAACTTAGCCGCAAATCTAGCAGGGGAAATAGCCCCTGTTCTAATTTTAGCAAGGCAGCCCGCAGTGACGTCATTTCCAGCTTCGTACCCAGCCTACCGGCTAGCAGAACTCCTAGCAGCATTTCTAGCCTCGTATGCAGCGGCCTTTACCTACCAAATGTACTAATAAATAATCATAATAAATCAACTGAGGCACTACCATAGTTTAGGTCGAGTCAACCGTAGAATTTAAGAAATAATTAGTAATTGCGTATTTCAAGGTCAGAAAAGACTGTCAATGGAAATAATTCAAGAGATAAACAAAACTCATCTAGTTGAATACCATCGAGCTTCTTTTTAATGGTAGGGTGCAGACCTAATTAGTTCGGATTTTTATCACAAGATAGCGTAGTTGCAAAAACCACTTGCTAATTTCTACAGTATTAAGTACAACTACAGTAGATGATTTTAGCATCAACAAGTTGAATAACGAAATTGATTTCAAAGAAAGCTACGTAGGGCCGTTGCAACTTCAGACTAAGTGGTGACAATAAAACTAAGAGCTCTAGTAAAACTGCTCTATATTTCAATGATTTTAAATAACGAACACATCAGTACTGTGGTTCGTGTATCAGTTTCGTTTGTGGCATTTCATTACCTATAGATTAAGTAATTGAATCATCAACTAGTTAATTTTAAAAGCAGAAACAGTTGAATGGTTGACGAACAATTAACACTTAATTTAACTATAGTATAGCTGCTACAGTAATTCAAAAGTTCAGTATCTGATAACTAATCCAAACCAAACATACAATCAAAACAATAAAATTGTTATTAAAAACATTTGGAACAATGCAACTTCATAAAACAATAGTCAACAAAAGATAAGTTGCAAGTCGGAAGAGTCCAACTGTTAAAGGTTTATTGGAAGAGTCGATTGTATTCATTTGAAAATGAAACTGAGTTATTAGTAAAAATTACAAAAATTAATAATTTGGAAAAAATAAACACAAAACATTTTTTTATTATCTAACTTTGAGTTCAAGGTATTCCTTGTGAATACGCAAATATTTTGGCACACATCCATCAACGCACTGCATTTTGTTTTCTATGTTATATATTCTTTTACAAGATAAGTATTTGGAATATTTTAATTCCTAACATCTGATCGAATTCCAAAAATATCGTAACAAAAACAAAGCTGTAAAAATATAGGTACTACATACAAACCCACTAATATTTTATACACGAAAACAAACGTACATTACAATTAATTTGTCGATAAATATGTAGTTCCCTTTTAAAAAAACAATTCTGACTGTTCAATAATTTTATTCTAATAATTTCTAAGCAATAATCAAAAACAAAATAGCAATGTCATTATATAATAGTTTTTGAAATAATGACAAATCGCCGGCAATATTGAAAATAAGGCTTGCCTCAAATACAAACGCACTAAATAATAGAAATTCAGTGAATTTGACCGTGACATGAAAACAGATTATCCAGATAAAAATCAAAATACTTAATATTGTAATACGTACCTATAATACACACTAACAAAATTGAGAAAAATGTTGTGACTTCATCCCCAATACCTTCTATAATAGTCATTTTGAAGTTTTCAGATTATTAACAAATTATCTGGAATAAGATTTGACATATAAATTACTGTTTATTTTTATTTTAATTGTGTTAACTACTGACCTAAAAATCACTAACAAAAATGTTTTTTTTTAATATTACATTACATTCAATACAAGAAAAATTATTTTAACCTTCTGCTTGGAATGTTTAAATAATTTATTATACAATTATTGTATTTTAAAACGTATAAAAGAAATCACATTTTAAGTTTGACAGATCACTTTAACGCCTCCACGAATAGTAATTTTGTCATACGGTAAATTTATTTTTCTAATGTTGTCTGTTGACACTAGCTAAAGTTTAAATTTTCCTTCAAACTTCAAAAAGTTTACATACAACTTTTTTGATCTCAAACAATCTCAAATAATATTATCAAAAGTTTGTGGAGACCCGAATCAAGTGATTTAATTTATAAATATAATATTTTAAAGCAGCTAAGGTATGTAAATATTTTTTTTTAGAACCATCAGTTGAATTTCGTATATTCATCTTAAAAAATGTACACACTTTTTCTTCGAATTTATTTTTGCAGTTTTCTTTTACTGAAAAAATAAGAAATTTGAATACTCCTACTTATGAGTCTTGACTATTTGTTCAGTATATTATAAATCAGTATTAACTATAAGCTTTTATTGAGAAATATTACATTGTATTTTAACAGCATAATTACGTGCATTAAAAAAAAATACTTGAATGTGACACTTCATTTTCAGGTGATTTAATAATGTCACAACGCAATACTAAATTTACAACTACCCCAAAATCCTCACTGAGTGTAACGAAAAGTTTGAATGCAACGACACAATCGAGAGGTACTCCGTCACGAAAATCTGTAAACCTAACCACATTTTCTGCAATTACACCGACAAAGCTAAAAACAGCCAGAAACAGAAATATAGACCAACAGGATCTATTAGATTTAAATTATAATCGCTATTTACAAACAATGATGTCGAAGGCATTGTTCGATGATGCTCATAAACAAATATTGAATGATATCGACAGGCAGGCAGTTCATTTGAATGAATTATTTGGAAAATATTCTGAAATGAACAACTTGCAAAAATATGAAATCGATTGTCTTACTAATTCATTGAAAGAATTTGAACTTACAAATGATACAAAACACCTTTCCAAAAAATGTATATATGAAATAGAAACCAAAAAACCGGTTAATTTAATAAATAATATCACTCAGAAATTTAAAGAAAGATCAAATACACTGGAAATATGTAACATTGATTTCGAAAATACTCCGGAGTCACATAGTGAGCTGATTTATTTACTAAAAAATATATTAAAATCCGTAGAAAAATTGAAAAAACTGTACACCGAAAATAAAACCGATGTTCTAAATGACGTCACTGGAAGCATTATAGAACAAGATGAAGAATTACAACAAAAACTTGAAAACTGTCAAGATTTAATGGAAACCGTGCAAAATTTATTATTGATATCATCGGCAGATAAATTTTTATTAGCAGATAGCACTGCAAACTAGAATACAATGTATCGAACACTGTGTTGTTCACTGCTCAAGAAATTGAACTGAGTCGTCGTTAGGTCAGGGCTTCGAGCAATTTCCTCAAACGTCAAGATAGGCGCACACAAGCAGGTGATAAAAATTGTTTCACGTTTGTATGCAAACAACAAAACGGAATAGATTATCATTAAAATGGGAAAATGATTTGCGAATTATATCAGAAAACTAGAAAAAACCGAAACGTGAATCAAGTCGCGCCTTTTTCTTCTACGACTTATTCGATCAGGCGACGGTTAAAATTTTATCAAAATCAGTCCTATTTTTCAACACTGCTTGCATGTGAAAATTAAAATAAAATTATTGATTGGTCGCGGGGGCCCCTGTTGATCTTTGCCTATGTTATAAATTTGGATGAGGATTTCTTTTGCCCCTGATACTATTCTTCGACACTATTTTTTTATAAATAAATAGGTATTGGTGTCAATATCAAAAATCAATTCCACAATATTAAAATTTATTTGTAAAACATTAAAGATACACTTTTGAAAAGTAGATATTCTAATAAAATATAACACATCATTATTCTTTTTTTTTACATTTTATCATTAAAATTAAAATCAATGTGTACTACTTTTTTTTGTTAAAAACATTGTAATATTTCTTTCTACCAATTATTATGTAACTTGTTTAACAAGATAAGAATATTTTAACAAACAAATACAACAGTAGCTTTTTAAAATATATAATATGTATATCAATAATAAAAAATTAAAAAATATGACAAATTTACTCACTAAGTTTTAATCAAACCAGTCACAAATAAAAGATGAGCGGCGCCATTTTGAAAGTACGGTGCTTTCTTTTCTTTGTGACCTTCAAACGTCCTACACGTAATGGTGTTAAAATGGTGAGGGAAAAAAATCAATTGCCTCAAATAAGATGTATTTTAAATTTAATCCTAAAATTGTCTCTATCTACTGCTGCAAACTGTTCTTTGTACATATTTTTTGTTTTCTTTGCAATTCCGCGACGGCAATGCTAAACAATAAAGATCTTAACATAAGATCAAATAACGCTATGTAATAAAATATCAAAAATCGTAAAATAATAATATCGTATGCATAACATAAATTATTTTAAAAATAGTAATAATTATACCAAAAATATGTAATATAACTAAATTTATTTGTTTGATTTTAGAACAGTATGCAACAGAGATTCTCTAAACCGTGACACTAGTTTTTCAAGTTCTTCGACTTTAGCCGTCAGCACTACATTGTCTCGTTCCAATTGTTTAGCTTGATCTTCCATTTCAGCTTCTCTCTTTTTTCTATTAATGCGCGATCGTCTCGATGCTTCGTTATTTTTATCTCTTAGTTCTCGGTACCTACATCCGTCTGAATCGTCATTGTCTAGTGACGAAGCTATCGACTGTGTTCTTTTTGGTGGCCGTCCACGTTTGACAACAGGAGGCGTCTGATCCATCTTAATCATTTTCTTGCCGTTAATTTCATTCTCTATTTTCACTCGAGTCGATGCAGTGTCTTTTTTGCCAACTGATTTTCTTCCGTTCTTCGATACTTGTCTGTCATTGGTTGAGATCTTTTTCTTTACAACTGGTTCTCCGTCTTCGTGGAACTCATTTTGTCTGTAACTGTGCTGTCTTTTATGTGAATATTTCTTTGCAGCTGCTATTACGGTTGTTGATGAATCTGACGATTCGTTTGAAGAATTATAAGGTGAATTACTGCAACTTTTTGTTTCATTTACGACCGAACATATCAGAGGTGTACCAAATGCAATTTGCGCGTCGGAAGCGTCCTGTCAACAATAGATATACATTATTAGAATTTTGCTGTTATGACAACGCTAAGATACAAAACAGTATATAAACATATAGACGGAGAGCTGGCTACGGAGAAAATGGGTGACTCGATGCAGAGCTGAAAATTTGCAGAATAATAGGAGATAGTACAAGTAAGTAGGGAAAAAATTGCCTGAAGGCTAGACGGAAGATAAAGAGCCGCCAGAAGGCGCTAATGTTGCGAAAAATCAGTGCACTTCTGGCAATTTCTATACTTATTCTGTAATTCAAAACTAGATTATATATTATATATAATATATAGTTATAAGGGCATACTGAAAATTCAAACATGATATAATAATTACATTCGACAAATATTCAAAATTATTAATGTCATTTTGATAGAAATAAAATTAATCGTTATAACAACGTAATTTTATTAATGAATATATATAATTTTATTTCTATCAAAATGACATTAATAATTTTGAATATTTGTCGAATGTAATTATTATATCATGTTTGAATTTTCAGTATGCCCTTATAACTATATAATGTATAATATATAATCTAGTTTTGAATTACAGAATAAGTATAGAAATTGCCAGAAGTGCACTGATTTTTCGCAACATTAGCGCCTTCTAGCGGCTCTTTATCTTCCGCCTAGCCTTCTGGCAATTTTTTCCCCACTTACTTGTACTATCTCCTATTATTCTGCAAATTTTCAGCTCTGCACCCAGTCACCCATTTTCTCCGCAGCCAGCTCTTAGCCAATAATGAAACTTACGTCATTTATAAAAGATAGAAGTGCTTTGAAATCAACATCGGGCGTATTGAGTGATTGAGTTGTCGGAGGTATACTAGATAGCATGCCGTCAAAATTAATTGCCAAGGCAGCTGGTTTTTCTTGTTTAAGTTGACAGTTTTGTTCTATAGTTTTAATAGGTACATTAGTCAATGTTTCATAATGGAGGCTTTGATCGGAATCATAAATATCTCCAAAATTATCGACAGTCGGCAACATTTCCACTTCGGACACATCGGAATTTCCTGCATTGTCGTACGAAAGATGAGGAGATGATTGCGCAGAATACGTATTGTAAGCGGCAATTTCTTCGACTGATTTTACGCTGTCGCTGGTCGAGTTCGGTGAAAACATAACCGAGCTGTCGTCCAATTTGAGCCTCATATTTTGAGACGTCACTTCCCAAACTGACGTTGGTATATCCATATTTTTTATGCTACTTGTTGTATTATCTGCACTTACTACACTACTAATATTGATATCATTATAAATATTGGTTGATATTATATCATTATTATTATTATTAAAAACATTCGAACTAATAGAAGTTATATTATTTACTCCACACTGAGATGTAGATGTTATACATTGTCCGCCACCATTATTTCCATAAATTATAGCTGTAGCCTGTGGGTTGCTCTTCTCATTTTTTCCAATAATATCATCGATATCATCAAAGATGATGGCATTCTCCGGGCTGTTTATGATACTACTATTATCGCTCAGATTATTAAACATGTCCGCAGAGTGTTGGCTTGCCATATCCCCCCAGGGTTGCTTAAATTCATCTTTTGTAGCTGTCTGCTGAAGAAAGTCAAATTGACTTGGTTCTGAAATATCAACAATTTTGTTATTAATCGAAACACCCCACTCCATAAAAATTATATTCGAAGAGCTGCACAAATAAATTAACATAAATATTTTCTTTTTTAATTGGAAAATATATTTGCGTTCATCGATACTCTTGATCTTTGCTTTAATTGGGCTTTTGAATGAAATTTTTTTTTGTCATAAATGGAAAGATCGTATATAAGTTTTATAACAAAACTATTTTCCTTTTTTTTATTTTCGTTATAATTCAAAAGTTATATCAAATTAAAAATAAATTTTTGTACCCAGTTCCGAGAACGCGCCGACATTTCCCGAACATAATGTGACGTCATAATGTTTTAGTCAATACACATGTAGAAGCCATTGATAGTATACTGCGTATATATTTTACCATTATGACGTCACAACTGTCAAAAACAATTTTAGTGCGTTTGCAGTCACGTGATTTTTTTAATATTTTATCAATTTTAAATTGCTTATAATTAATTTAAAAAAAGTTTTTTGAAAGTTTTTCGCATCGATTATCAATATTATTTATAATAAAGTTTTAAAATACAATAAAAAAATCGATAATTATTTTTTTTTCAAAAGCCTAATTTTTAGATGAGTCACAAGACAACATAAAAATTGTGTCATCGAAATTTTGATCCTCAATAAAAATTTCATTTGTAAAATTCGTTCGTTTCTGATTTTATTTTATTGCTCGACTTCGAAATCCATTCGTACAGCTCGCGCAACAAAACCGGGCACTGGAAAACTCACCTATAATTGGAGTATTCAATGATTCATCTACATCTCGTTGACGTGACATCGGGAGAACGGCAGCAGGCGGGACTGCACACCATTTCCCCAGGTCGATAAAGTCTTCCATTGTGTTTGAAAGATTGCCTGTTGACCCGTAAAACACGCTGCCCGTATCGTGGGAGCTTTGTGGTGCGATAATATTTGCGCCCTTCAAAATACGACACCGATTAGTTATTTTATTAAAAGGGTGTCAATTTTAAATAACGGAATCGGAAGGAATAAAATATGGAACGTTAAACGTACAGGTTCTTTAAAAAGCATTTGATGGCGACTCGAGCAATTGATCCAAATATCAAATTCCGAGTAAAACTGCAGCATTTTGGAAAAATTGGGGTAAACGCACACAAAAAAGAAATTCAAACACCTACGAAATATTTCAAAAACAAGGAAAATTTATTTAAAAAAAGAAGGGTAGGTATCCAGCGTATTTATTGACATAGATGACTAATTTTTTGTGGTTCAATTTGACGATGGCACTGTTTTTTTATATAAAAATAAACAACCACGTCAGACTATTATTTTTTGGCATTAATTTATGTCAATTAATTTTCAAGGTATGCGTTCACCACCTTTAAATTACTGACTGATATTCTTTTATTTAAAAACAAGTGCAAGAGTCCTATGCTCTGATCACAATGATGCTATTTCGCAATGCACTTACATTTGTATACCATGCTGAGAGCGCCATTAGTAGTGGGGATGAGGAACGTTCCCCCCAAACATACATTTCCAAGAAGTTGTCCCCCCTCAACTGATCACTCAATGTGCTTTTTTAGTTTTACATTATATACTTAGCTATAATTAACGTTTTAAAGAATATAAGCCCCGATTTTTTTTATTGCAGTTTCCAAAATGTTATATACAATTTTTTTTTTATGCGGAAAAAAGAATGTGTGAAATATATGTAACATTCAAAGTACTAACTGAAATGGAATACTTTATTACGTAATAGTTATGAGATTTTTTTTGCTGGAACAATTTTTTAACTCCGTATGTTGTAGGATGATATCAAAATCTTATTAAAGTGGATATAATTTTTTTCTGGACTGAATAATTAAAAAATTAAAACAATTTTTCAGTAATTTCTTTTTTTACCTTCGCCTCGACAATTAGATGTATGCATATCGGACCAGAGAAATCGGAATGTTTGCTCAATTTAGAAATTGGATTTAGGAAAAAATGCGGTACTATCATTGTTTCGGTGATAAGTACCTGATAGAAGTGTCGTAGATTTATTACTTGGTCGCTGCTCAATGTTTCCGGTACTGCTACTCCTGCGTAAGGAATACGACGAGGCAACTGGGAGTTGCGTGTAGAAACTTGTGCTGAACTGCGCTGCTTTTGATATATCGTACGCCGATATTGTGGGCACCAATCTGTCTCTAGTTGGTGACCGAGATTCGTCGCACGGAGCAATGATTGGGTGCAATTGTTCTGAGCGACCTGAACGGGGAACTTCGCGACTCGAGGTGACGTCGACACAGTAGTTGTTGAGGGCAGCCATTTTGAAGTATGCTAAAATTAAAAAATAGCAATGTAGTCCATTTTACTTTTAGCTGGTGTATTCTGTTAAAACAAAAATACCAAAAATCAATTAAAAATGTATCACTATATTGTTAATTTCTTGTATATAAAAAACGGAAACATTTAATTCGTTTCTATATTGTAGTTTCTGATCAAAACGCCGTTCTATTGTTAAAACAAAAGATTTCTGTCAATTAAAAATGGATCTGTAGAAATACTCATTTGTTTCTATATTTCAGTGGCAAGAAAGTGTTAGCTTCTGAGTCAATTATTAATTCGAAAGACAACATAGGATTTCAAATTTAATAAATTATGATCGAAACTTCGGTTATGGAACGTTTAGAACGCTCCTAATTTTTAAATTAAAATTCAACGTTTTTTAAATGAAAAAAATTAAATATGTAAAAAATATATTGACTAAGGCAAGAAGACATATGCATATAATGCATAATACGAATTCCGATTTCTACAAAAATTTTAATCAAATACTTTTCAAACCCTTGGGACCTTTCCTAATTACAAATAAAACAATTATTTAAAGTTCGTTGGTTTTAAATCTTTCATTAACGTCTGATTAGAACTCTTCAATAAATAAAATTATCGACCAATTTTTCAGACAATATATTAACAAAATATATAATTAATACATTAACGTTTCGATCCAGATTTGGACCTTCTTCAGAACTGATCTAAGAAATATAAAAAATAATTTTAATAAAATTCTTTCAAAATTATTAAATAAAATCAAAATATTGAAAACATTTTTATTATTATTTTTTCAATATTTTGATTTTATTTAATAATTTTGAAAGAATTTTATTAAAAGCGAATTAGAAATTAAATATTAATTATTTTTTATATTTTTTAGATCAGTTCTGAAGAAGGTCCAAATCCGGATCGAAACGTTAATGTATTAATTATATATTTTGTTAATATATTGTCTGAAAAATTGGTCGATCATTTTATTTATTGATTTGTTGGTTTTATTTGGAAAAATTGACAAAAATAAACATGATTATTAATTTCTTGACAAAAATCAACGTTTATTAATTCCGTTAACTTTATTACCTAAAAATATAAAATTTTAAATAACGAATCTGTAATACAATAGTTACATTCCGAATAAAATCACATGTCTAGATAACGAATCGATCAAAGCTCAAAGGTCATTTTAAATTCCACAAAACATCACGATAATTGGTTTATATCAAAAAAATATTGACTTATTTACACACTAACGAAGTTGAATATTTAATTTCTTTTTTAAGTTCATATAAAAAAAATAATACTTACAGAAAATTCTGCTTGGCCTTTCAGAGAAATGTTTAAAATCTAAAAGCGCCGTTCACCAAGGAAAGAGTTGAGTGCTTTGAAATCTCAACCTGAAAAGAAAATTTCGAATTAAAAAAAAAAAAACATTAATATGGAAAAACTGGAAGTGTTTTTCTGTATCGAGCCAGATCGAGCTAAATTCGAATTTTTAACGGGTAACCTTCTGATCATATTAAATTCAAAATGGCGGATGCTTTATCGTGGTGTGCGTGTGTTCGATAATGCTTCTCCTTCTAAACCGCTGAACCGATTCAGATGATTTTTTTGTACTTATTGAGTCACCTGGATGGTTCTTAGCTTTAGCTGTTGTCGAGATCCAATTTTTTTTTTTTTTTCGGAATTCCAACCAAGTTTTTTTAATATTTTTTTAACATAAATAAACATATAATCCTAAATTTTCTGCCTCTCAGGACTTTTCAATACTTTTTAATTCAATTTTTTTTTTATATTCATGACTTCTTAAATCAATAAATATATTTTGCCAGCGTGATAATACATCAAAGTATTCAGGAAAAACCGTTTTTTAACGTTTGCTCTCGTGACTATACATATTTATTATTTGATTTTCGGAGTCCTGCGCATCCGATATTTTAAACCGATGCAAAAATATAGATATGGGTACTATATGTATCTATATAGAAAAATCATGCTTAATTACATAAAATAATTTTCGCTTAAAAAATGGAAAAGAATATATTTTTCAAAAATAATATAAAAAAAAAAATAATATGTAACATTGACTGTCAAGAGTTGTTTTTCATTTTCTGTAATATTACAATGATTGACTTGGACACACCTCGACAGTTAAAAATATATTTTACTGACGTGGCAGCTCGCAATCAATATCGAAAAAAAAACATTGAACATTTATGTAATAACGCGCGTACTCATTTTTAGCCTTTTATCAAAATTGTTCATTTATCAGTCGACTGTTTTATCAAGTCAATGCCATAAAACAACTGATAAGCGAATTATATTAACACTCGAACATCAAATACCGACAACTTTTGTTTGTCAAAATTATAATTTTTATAAGATTTAGGTATATCGTAAAAGTTATTAATAAAAAATAAATAATTTTTGTACGCAGAAAGATAAATATCACAAAGCATTCCAGTGATTTAAAAAATATGTACTTTTTAATTTTTAGCTATAAATTTTTTGTACCACCTATAATTGGTAGGTTCTATTTTCACATTTGTCTTTGGTTCGTCGATTACAAACCTCAAGTTGATTGAATTATTAATAAAAATAGAAAATGATACATAAATCAGAGACCCAGATAATAATGGCGGTTAGGATTGCCTCAAAATAAAAAAAAATACAAGTAGAATTAAAAATACCTAGATTGCTATTGAAAAATGTACAATTATTGTTTAATTAAGAAACAAAATTTCAATAATATAAAATAAATATCTACTGTATGAGAGATCGCTAAAAATGGCAACTAGAAATACATAAATAATTAAACTAAGAAAATATTCGAAGAAATGTAATGCAATTGTAAAAATATCAATTGGATTTTAATCGTATTCTTAAAAATAATAATAAATTCAAAATATGAACAGGTAATCTCGGTCAAAAAAAAAAAAAAAAACTCAACTTGTACCTTAGTAGCATTGATTAAAGAATTATTTTTAATTTGATAAACAATAATTTTATTTCGGTGTTAATTAAATAAATTCTAAAAATATCACCTTTATAATCCACAATGATAAACATTTTTATTTGTTCGAGAAACAAATGAACGTTATCTATATCAAATACTAAGTAAAACAAGATTACGACAACCAAATAGTTTTCAAAAGTCTAAACTCAAAACAAAAAAAAAGTGTGTACAGGACTAAAAACAATCAATCAATTTTTATATTTCTGCGTCCATTTGCAAAAGGGAATAACAAAATGGAGATTCGGCATCACTTAACGAGAACTCAAAATCTAAAATTAATTATTTTTTTTTGTATCGCACACAGCTAATTAATCTATTTTTGGGTTATAAATTATCAGTGAGAAACAGGGCCGTAACTAGGCAGGGAGACAACCAGGGCCCAGACGAAGGGGGGCTCCAGAGAGATTGAAAAATATTAAAACAACTTTTTGAAAACCTGTCTGAAAACAAGTAGACCTCCCCTTACACAGTAACTTTATTTAATCGATAAAATTTAGTGCAGGGGGTGTCCGGTAATGAGGTCTTAACCAGGGCCCCAAAAATATTAGTTGCGGCCCTGGTGGGGAATACCACCGACGTAAGTGAGTACCGGTGTTAATGCACCTGATATCTTGTTTTGCAAATGAGTCAGCGGTAATTAGGAAAAACCGAACTTTCACGAGAGCAACAATTCAGCTCGTCGATTGTTTATACCTAAAGCAGGCCTCTATTCAGAGAGATAAAAAAATCAAACATCACAAATCATGTGAAATATTACGTCTGAACTTGGATATATCACTGGTAATTTAACTTCAACATCATGTGATCGCGTGACGACATACATACGTTTTTTCTATATGCAACGAAAGTGGTAAAGCTAAAACCGCTATCATTTGTTTCGTAGCACATGGAAATAGTAGCAAAATTTGATATTTTAACAAGCACTTTCGTTATACTTAACAAAATTACCAATCTCAATTTTCAAATTAAAAAATGTTTATCTACTTTAATTTTAATTTAAAACAGTTAAAATTTCTGTTTCATAAACAGTGTTATTTTATGATTTTTTAATTTTTTTGTTTCCAAAATTAATGTACAAAATAGACGCAATAATGCGCTGTTACTATGCTAGGATTCACGAGATAAGAAAAAATTATCAAAATTACTTACTCTTATCTGTTTGTTTGTTGAACACCAATAGCGCGAGATATTCAGTGTATCAAATAAAATGCGACGCAAAAAGAAAAATTATACAAAAGGCGCTGCTGGAGCTTTTCAGCCCAGCGGAATGTTTTTCTAGATTCAACTAAACGAGAAGTAATTAATGAAATCAAAACAAAACACGAAATCTCTACTCATACAAATTTGCATTCGTTATTTAGTACGTCCAGATAGTACCAAAATTTCTTGCACAATAAAAATTTTCGTGGAGTCACAACAATATAATGAGCGGCGCGACGCTCTGCACAGCTATAAATAAGCTGACCTCGAAGTGTCTACCAATAAAAACACGAGTGTATGACGTGACATCATCAGTAACCTATCAGATAATGTTCTTCTGCGCAAGTCATTCGCCGACTATTTTGTTATTGTTGTACAGACCGTTTCAAGAAAGCGGACAGCTTAGGTTTGGTAAATTGTACCTTTAAAATGTATTCTTTATCAGATTAGTAACAATGTTACTAATTGTTGTCGCAAGTCTATCAAACACACAAATAAAATTTAAATGGACTGAGTCTGTAATTTAGTTTTTTTCCGAAGTTTTTGACGTGATAACGTCTTATAAATTGATGAAACACCGGCTGCACGCACGAAAAAGTGTCACGTTCCGCCTGAGCCTGAGCGTGCAAGCGAGAGCGCGGTATAAGCGATAGAGAGGCACGATCGGCCCAAGCGTCGGCTTGTACGCATTTCTCTCTCTTCTCGCGTGACGTCAGAGAGTTCATCAATGTTTCTTTATGACGCTATCACGTAAAACTATCGTCCGTAAACCGACTTTACAGACAACCAATTTTTTTACACGGAATCACGCGTGCCTAAAAATGTTTTCTGTGTATGATCTGGGTTACTCTAAAACGAGTGAATGGATTTTGATGAAACTTAGTTCACTATCAATCAATACTGGCACATAAATTATTGGATGTTTTTACTTGGGGTAAAATAAGGACTCCAATCAAAAGTTCCTTGTGTGATGTTTTAATTTCCTCGGTTGTATACTCTACTTTGTATTGAGGATACCTATTCCTAGACTCTGAAGGATAATTTGGAAACTTCAATAAATAAAATTATCAACCAATTTTTCAGACAATTGGTCGATAATTTTATTTATTGAAGAGTTCTAATCAGACGTTAATCAAAGATTTGAATAATTTGGAAACTTTATGAGTATAATAAAAAAAAGTCTTACATTAGGGATGCGGACGATGTTATATTGATGCTATTTTTTTCCATACAGCGATCAACATGATGTTTTTTACCATGGCTTCTATTCTTTCAAATAACAACTTATTTAGGGGCCATCCATAAATTACGTCACACGTTAAGGGGAAAAGGAGGGGGTCCATAAAGTGTGACAAGGAGGGGGGCGAGTCATAAGCTTCGTGACGTCACATGTATAAATCTAAAAAAACTCTAAAAATTAAAAATAGCACTTCCAAAATTATTTATATATTTATATTTAGTCTTTTTCATAAAATAGAGTTTTTTAGAAGGCTAATTCTTGGTGTGACGTCACATATTTTACAATTTTAAATTTAAAAATTAAAAATAGCACTTCCAAAATGATTTATATATTTAAAGTCTTTTTCATAAAATAAATTTAAAATTGTAAAATATGTGACGTCACATCAAGAATTAGGTGGTCACACAACCTGTGACAAGGACGGGGGGCTCCAAAAATCATGAAAATCGTGTGACGTAATTTATGGATGGCCCCTTATAAAAATGAAAAGTTTTATTATTTCTTTAATTGATCATTTAAAAATATTTTATATGCTGCCGAAAGAATCGCTTGCGGATTTCCTGACGACCTACTAAAAATTTTCGAGGACACCGAAAACGGCAACCAGCGTATAATATCGTTTCTCCACTCATCAGGACTATATTCGCTCATTTAGTACAATTAGTTTTAATAGGCCCAAAATAACTTCATAGTTAGATTCATGATAGATATAGATCCGGACGCTAATGACCTTTGATGTCGATGCGTTCATAAATAACTACATATAAAAAAAAAATATTTTCTACTCGTTGCAAACTATATCAATGCTCGATATTTTTACATCGATTTTTTTAATTCGATTTTTCGTTCAATGTTATATCGATATTTTAAAAATTTCGACCATACCCATCTTACATAGTCTTCAATCTAAACTATGTAAAATTACTCATTAGTCATTAATCATTATACATATTATTTCTACTTCGAAGATTTGGAAGTGACAAAATAAGCGAAGTAGGGGCATGTTTTTATATACACTTTATATTTAAATACATTTATAATTCCAGGAATCTTCAGTAAAAAAGTGCTTGACTCATACTGACTGCCGATTGGTCAATAGATGTGTATTAAGTATATGAATCTATACTTGTATTTACCGCCACTTTCATATACGCGCTCTTATGTATAATTTAAAATACACTTGCGATCATATAAATTCATAACTTTCAAAAATTGGTTAAATCATAAACTTCTATACTGAGCATAGGAATAAAATTGCAATCGAACTATTAGGGTGCAAACATATACTTCTGTCTTTTTTTACGCCGTAAGCACTGGCGTATACAAAAACAAGCACTGGGGACCCGGCTGAAGAAATTTCTAATTTGCCCCCTCCTGGACCAAAAGCTGGGTATGCCCATGTTAACGTCATAGAAAAAGACAAAGTTTTTGAAACAGAGATACTTTATTCAGATCGAATGTAAGTAAATCAACAAATCCTATCATCGGAGAAATCAAGGAATTACATCGAAGAAAGAGACGCAGATATATTTTCGATACGCTTTTTTGCGTTCACTCACCGCACATTTAATAGATATTTTATGGTTAAAATATTTCAAATATCACTAAAAAACGAAAGTTGTTTAACTAAACATAAAAATTAGAAGCCAGCGCCTAAAGCCCTATGGACACTGCAATTGTAAATTAAGTTGGGAGAAAATGTCCACGTTTTTGTTCGAGCGTTTAGAAAAGGCATGTTTTGAAATAAAATTCTTATACATTTAAAAAAAAACAAATGAAGACATTAAAATCTGTAAAATCATCAAGAAAATGGAATTGGTATAAAGAGAAATTGATTCTGCTAAAAATCAACACATATTTTGTTTGAAATCGTATTATTTTTCTTGTAAATTTCAAGCGTAGCTGTTCCTGTACGAACTCGGTTAATTTAAAATTCCATGAGAATAGATTCATATGGCCGCCAGTGTACACGATATGTAATATTCTTGGAATATATCTAAATACATAACATATTTATCCTCATTCAAATACCTACACAGATTTGATAATAATTGTTATCTTTTATGAAGGATTCCCAAGGTAGAAAGCTATGTCTAGTTTCACAGAATTGAGTTCGCGAATTATTTGTTTAAATTTCCTATGTATGTATGTACTATGTATGCGCAGCATGCCGTTGAAAGAGATGTTAATACATACATTCAAATAATTATTAACGAACAAGTCTCAACTTGATCGTCTGGTGTTTTTATGTATATTGAAATATTTTGTAGCCAGGTGTGCTAAATTAGGGGAATCAGTGGGGGTCCCCTCAAAATAATCAATAATCGTTATTTATTAAAAACCCCTCTATTGTCAAGAAATCAATAATAATGTACCTATACTGTACCCATAATTATTAACAAAAAAAATAAAATTTATGACTTCTAAGTTTCACATAATATCCGAATAAAAAATGTTTTTTTTTCACACAGCCACAATTTTTCCACATAGATCTACATTTTATTTCGAAAATACATTTCTACTCGGCATCAATAATAAATAATAATATATTATACCTAGTTCAGCCGTCAGCGTTGCCAGACGTCCCGATTTTGGCGGGACGTCCCGATTTTTAAATCAAAATTAAATGTCCCGCGCGGGACAGGCTCAGTCCCGCTTTTCGGGGATAACTTTAAAAGAAGTTAAATCTTCACAGAAATATCATGAATAAGTAATTATTATAAATAATTATTCTCTTATTGTAAGTTGCAATTTGTAACACTCACTCCACAGACTATTGTTTGAAACGCCATATTTTTCTAATGAATAAAACTTTTTTGATTTTGATTTCTGTTTTTTTTTTTTTATTTTTATTCTGAAGACGAATAAGACTCAACTGTTTAACGATAGGGTAAATCTGATTTAAAAACGTAATTCAAATAAAAAGATAAATAAGTATTTGAAAACTTATGATTATATACGTTTTTTCACTATGTCCCGCTTTCGGCGAAAGAATCCCGCTGTTTTCACTCAAAGAGTTCTAAAATCCCGACTTGGCAAAAAAAAACTGGCAACGCTGATCTAGTTAGACTATTTGCGCGAAGGATTTGTGAAAATTCAAAAACTAGTTTTATTAATAGGTATCTTATAGGTATGCAAAGATTAATAGGTTTAAGTTAATTGACTGTAGGTACCTTTAAAAAAAAATAAAAAAACGTCTGTAAAACAAATTTTCTATACGATTAGAAATTTAGCGTTCTGAAAAATTAAATTGATGATTATTCATCTGCAGTACAAAATATTTATGTACGCATTTTCCTTAAGTGACGTCATTGCGGTTACCCTACAGTTCGCGGTCAGTTTTAACAAAAAAAAAAAAAATACGAAAACAGTTATGTTTCTTCCCACACAGTCATGTGACAATTTTTCGTTTTTTGCTTTTTTATCCGTGATTTATAAACCGCATCGAAAAAAACAATATAATTTGTAGCGACGAACATAAATTTTAAAGCATTTTCAAAATTTGTGGGTTCAAAATCATTAATAAAGCTACGGCGCAAGGACAAACAAATTAGTTGATTGTTTATTGTTGAGAAAAAATTTGGCATAATTTCACTAATGGAGGACGGATGTTTAGGTCATATGATGTATGATTCATTTGTTTTTCGACCCGCGTCCGACCGGAACTTCGTGCATACACATAGCTTAATAGTTATGCGTTTGGCCGTCAGACGGCAGCACCGACCAAACATGAGAATAAAGTTGCACAAATAAAGGTTTAAATGTTTGTTTTTCATTGTTGTTTGGTTAATTGATGAACGGCTATATTGTTAATACATTTTTAAGGTAGCTTTTACTGCAGCTCGTTCGCGTGAATATATATTTTATTTTTAACTCAGGCCTAGTACTCTATATAACCATCCGCACACCACATAATTATTAGAATGTCTTGTCCGGTTGAAAAAAAAAACGATATTTGGTCGGAGTCTACAAATTACACACTATTTCGAAATATGCTTCAAAGTATAGTTGAAAATGTGTGAACCATAAGGCAAAATGACAAAAGTCGACAGTTATCTCGGACTTACTAATTCTATAAAAAAATACAAATTTTTGCTACAGGCCTTTATTGCATATAACGTGCCGCTATTAGCTGCATCTAACGCACAGGTATCTTAGTATATATATTACCAGAAAACATGAAGATGAATCCTATATAGCAGCGCTTCTCAACCTTTTTTATTCGCGGTCTCTAAACACTCATTGAAAAAAAGTCGTGGCCCTACTGACATGCACCAACAAGATGACGAGATCTATGTATTTTTTAATCCTTTTTATTTCAATCTATTCTTTGTTATTAATACCTACCATTTAACTATTATGCTTTTATCTATTTATTCATTAATATAAATAAATAATTAATAAAGGTACTTAAAAAATTGTTTTTTTTTCGGCAAATTTTTGACAATAAATCGAACTAAAAGGTGGAAAATAAATATAGTTTTAAAAACTAAAAAACACGCTTTATATCGAACTAAAAAGTAAAAAATGTTTTTTTTAAATAAGCTTAAAACAATAATGAATAAAAAATACTAGGGTAATTATACGCTTTCACGGTCACCTGGTTTTTTGGCTCTAGAAAATCGAAAAATAGATGGATTTCAATGATCTCGGTCTCAAAAAGTTCCATTTTACGGCGGATTTATGAAAAAAATTAGTTCACCCCGGAATTACAATTCGCATACCCCTTTATCGTTCACCCCGGAATTGTTTTTTTAAAAACTCCACATTTGCCCCTTCCCGTTTCACTGCGAGACAATTCGCATACCCCTTTATCGTTCACTCCGGAATTACAATTCGCATACCCGTTTATCGTTCACCCCGAAATTACAATTCGCATACCCGTTTATCGTTCACCCCGGAATTGACGTCAGAAACAGTTATAAAGAATTATATGTAGAAAGTCAATTTTTTTTGCATTTAAAGTCATGAAACTGTGAGAAATATTGATTTTTTCAATTTTCGTATTTTTTTCCATAAATCCGCCATAAAAACGAAGATTTCAAAAAAAAATTCATCGAAATCGGATGATTTTTCGATTTTCTAGAGCCAAAAAACCAGGTGACCGTGAAAGTGTATAATTACCAATACTAGTATTATTGTAAAAAAAGCGTGGGGAGCTCGATGTATTAAAAAAAAATATTTTTTACTTTTTAGTTCGATATAAAGCGTGTTTTTTAGTTTTTTTTTAAACTATATTTATTTTTCACAACATAGGTAAGTATCGTATTTCACAAAATTTCACCAAGCACTTGCGACCCATCAGAATACATTGGCGGCCCTCCGCGGGGTCATTACTTGCGGTCCACCGTTTGAGAAGCCCTGCTATATAGAATGTATTTCAAAATAATTTTTAAAAAAGAATCAAATTACAGTTATTTAAAAAAAAACTAGTTTCGTCTATATATTACGTCATTTTTAGGTGATATTGATATGTAAGATTTTTGCAATAAAAAATAAAGAAAACAAAAATTAATTTTTATTCCGTATGGTAATTGTTTTTTTAAATAAAAGTCACGCACGTTTGATTCTATTTCGAATTATTTTTATTCCTAGAAAATGGCCACTAGTATAAAATAAAAGATCAACTTACATCTTTCCTGATGAACGCATCAACTGTCTTATAAAAATCTTCATGCACTTACAGTGATGCTTACAAACCATAAACTTATTCAATGTTATATTTGTTGAAACTGTTGCGACTGTTGTTTTGTTGATTTTTTTGGCTGTTAGTACGCTCATATCACTCAGCATAATTTAAAAAATCACAAAGAAATATGAAATGTTACGTATATACCTTAGTATTTTTAAATTTCAGATTTAAAAGAACAAATTTCCAAATTCAATTTAGTAAATACACCCCTGTACCTTTTTCTATAAAGGTGGGGTAAGTTTTAACCGCAAATTTGTTGTTAAAATCTTTAAATAAATTCTAATAGTAATTATTTATTTTCAAAACAAATGAATTATTCGCTGTTGACACTTTATTCAACTGTTTTTTGTTTGTTATGCAATCACTGTCCGGTATTAAATGCTGGGTGAGAATGCAAAATTTTTGATTATATTCAATCAACGACAAAATTCTGAGAACACTGTTAACTGGACCACGGATTTTCTTCCACCATAAAATCTTCCACGTGTGTTGAACTATCTTTGCGTTTTGATTGGTCGAGACCGTACTCTTCAAATACAATTGGTAAACATAAGGATGATGCAATTTATCTGACAGTTCCCTCATTTCATGTACCTACATTATGCTTATACTCCACTAGTGTTATCTTTGTTTTATTCATGCATCTTCTTATATCTTTCTCCTTGTTTTAAGTACCAACAAAGACTTGTAAAGAAAGCATAGGCGCATCAATTAGATTTTTTGTAATTATTATTATAAACAAAATAATGAATTTCACTGTCATGATTCGAAACTAATTCTGATTTAAAAAATAAGCAATCCATACTATTCAGTATTCTGATTCAAAAACCAAATTCTTTTCCCAAATTACAGGAAGTCGGGAAAAAACTTGCTACTTGCAAAATATTCAAAATTAATAAACTGCATGTTTCTACCTTCTACACTACTGATTTAACTAGATCTACGGGTGCATACCTTGTTATTTGTCCATTATTAATTTAGAACTGGTTTTTAAAAAATGTAAAACACATGACTGTCTACTAATGAAAAAAAAAACTACCTAATGATCACGGGACTTCTGCTACATAAATAGAAAAAAACAACTGAACAGATGCTGAAAACTTCCGCCAAATGGAATTGGCAAGGAATAATTATTTAATAATCTAGTGTTTATCTCAACTATTTATAATTTTAATTTAGTTTATGGACGCTCGACAACTGAGACAATTAGCATTTATTACAATTTCTCGAAAATAAAATCGTTTTCAAAAAAATATACTAGATGTCGTTTTTTTATTTCATACAAGAATATAGTATTGAAAATGAGAGCAATGTAGATTATAGACGCATGTCAACTGACATCATCGGCGTTTGGTGTTGAAGGGATATAATCACTTAAAAAATTTCTAACACCGGCAATACTCACAGAAAACGGAATTCTGTTTTTGGGAAGCGCAAGGTACACAAGCCAGATATTTATTATTTGTTGCGGAAAATGATACTTCAAATTCAGTACTTATTACAAAAAAAAAAAAAACACCTTCATCGGCCACTTAAAATACCCAAGTCTATATCGGTTTTTTTACTATTTGGGAAAATATGTGAAAAAACTCAGATTCAATAAAAAATCTATAATAAAAATAAGCAAGCAACATTTTTGAAAGATATATATCACAAATTTAATGGAATTTCACATTTTTGTGAATCGAATTACCGAAATCGCTATAGCAGCCATTTGGCGAAATGTTTAGAAATTTTTACTATACAAAATGGCTGCGACATTGCAATATTTATCTCAACAAAACAAGAACATAACGCAAAAACAATTTCGCAAAGGGATTCAAACTGAAAATCACAAAAACGATAATACAGAATAAATCTTTTTATTTTTCCATTCAAATAATGTACACACATTACATACCAATTATAAATCCATAACAACAATTACATACAGACTCTCAGATTCGGTCAATTAAAAATGCAAACATAAAACAAAATGCAAAACAACAATCAGTTTTACAATTTAATGTAATGATAATAATAAATACTGTAATACATTTTTTTTGTGAAGTATAGTACTACAAATTTTATTCTAAATGTAAGCAACGCTGATAACTGGAAGCGTTTTATATTTATTTATTAAATTAACAACTTTTTTCATGTTCAACTACAATCTTTCTATTTATAAATATTATGTTAAAGGTGCCAGATGGACGTGTACAGTAAAAAAAAACAATTGAAAGCATTTAGTGACACAGCAAATTCGCTTTTTGAAGCCACAAGATTTCTATCAAAATCCTCCATTGAGCTTATAAAGCAGAAAATTTTATTGTTGTTTTAAAGCAGAGTTTGTATTTTCGATTATTTTTATAATTGAAAATAGAAAAGCGGGATCTGCCTGTACATGACAGATTCAAACTTGGCATAACGTATTACAGTATTAAAAAAAATATTATCTATTTATATTAATAATATTGTATTAACGTAAAATGAAATAATAATAATAATAACATAGCTCCAATAGTAGATTTTCTCAATCAAAACTCAACAACTGTATCAGTCTATTATTGATGTATGTCTTGATTAAACGCTATCAAAGTACAATCAAAAACTTAATTATGTAACGTAGCATTACATTAAATTAATAGTGGGTTTGCGCAAGGTCATTTTCCTTTACAGTTCTTACCAAAAAAGGTAAGAGTGGAGTACAAAGAACTGTTTTAAGCATTGGCCGCCTGAGAGAAAACCAGGCGGCGTTGCGAGTGTCCTCGAAACTTGCGCAAGTATCAAATGTGGTACACTGCGCAGAAACACACGCTGGCGACATGCGCAGACTGCCCCGAATGGTTTTCAGCGCACGTTCGAATACGTTAGCAACGCCGCCTAGTATTTTCTCTCAGCTTAGAGCTTGGAGTTCAGATTCCTAGTCTCTTAATCTCCTTGATTATTAAGAAATAATGTAATATAGAAATTGTAATAACTCTGCCCACAAAGCAGTAAGATTTTTTAAATTGTGACGACACTCAAGAGTGAATCACAGTTAAGAAAAAAAACCGAGTAAAATTGGGAAACGACTACCAATACAAATTTTATACCAATAGCCATATTAAAGGGGAAACATCGACTTATACTTACTGGAAATACACGCTAGGGCATGTCCAGTAAATATAAGTCTATGGGGGGAAACACTCAAAGTGAGGTTAGAGTCACAATTCTTTACATTACATTTCAAAAATGGCTATTGTATCATACTCAATTTAAAACGAACCATGCAAGACCACAATATATTCAAATAATTATAAATAGAACGTAGATATTTCCACATTCATTTTCATATTGGCATTGGACTCAATTTGTTTTCGCTGTAGTTATTATTAAGTTTATTTAATTAAACTGAAGGAATACGATTGAAAATAGGATTGAGTTTTAAATAATTTTATTGAAATAAATACGTCATAATAAATTATAATAGATTATCAAAAAGCTCTCCATTAACGGCCAAGCAGTGGCAGCTATTATCAACTTTTGCAATTACAATAAAAACAAATTATGTTATGTTCCAATGCCTACGTGAATGTAAAAGATCTCCTCTAGTTAATGGATACTTTTAACAAATGAATAACGCATGACTTTTCTATAATGTGAAAAAAGCTTTGTAGGAAGGTTAAGTTTTACTTTTAAATCACCAAAAACAGTCGTCTGAAATTCAAAATGTTAAAATGTTAATTCCGATTATTTTACCTGCTAGTAATCTTTATCTCAAAGACAATTATCTGGAGTTCTGAGGAAATCGGCCATTAGTTACAAATAACTTTTAATCTGTGATTTGATATTATATACACGTTCAAGAAGATTGTTTTGTTATATCAGACGTAATTGTTATTCGTTTTCTATTGATTAAAATTATTATTTAATTTTTCAAGTGTCTTGATTTCTTTGAAATTGTTAGCCACAGCGATTTGTTATAAACTCAAAAACATACTTGCATGTCTCGTTTTATATTATCTAGTCCGTATAATTCATAAGAAGCATTTTTTACAAGAGAAAAATTGCCATGCGCAAACTTCTTAAACATTCTAATCAAAAGTCATATAAATTTATTTATACATTATGTATAATATTTGTGATTGACAAAATTTCACCTTAACCGATGTAGCTACTGCCATTGGTCTATTCATAATGTGTTAGTCTCTGCCTTTAAAGAACATTTCTTTTTGACACATTGCGAACAAGTTTTTAAAATATGTGTTCTTTTAAAAATCAGTTCAAAAACTGCATTTAAATTCACTTATTACCGATCTCAATCGTATTTCATATAGAAAAAATATACTCGTTCCTTCATAGTCGGGGGTAAAAACTATAATTTTAAAAAAATTCAAACGAATACACAGCGGAATTTGATTTGCAACAAATTTCAAGGAATTGTGATGCGTTTTAGTTACGAATTGGCTTACACTAAAAAAAATTATCGAAAACGGTTCATCTTACAAAATACGTTATTTTATGTCGGGAAGCACGTTATTCAAAAAATAATTTATAATTTACATAACAATACATTTGTTGCGTAATTTTTTATTTAAAACTTTGGAATCGACAAAAATTAAAATAACTACTAGTATCACAATTTCATGACGTCATTACGGGGAAAAAATGAATGATCTTTTGCATACTAGCATTTGTTTAGTGTCGCGAACATACATTTGCTTCAATGTATAAAATACGGATTAATAACATTAAATAAGTCCAAGTCTAAAGAAACGATTACCCAATAAACTCAATTTCATTCTTTGTTCTACATAAAAACATACGTCTTTTTCAAAAAGTTCTACACATTTTCATTTTTGCAATTCGACGCTACAGTTCGTAATAAAACAAATGAAATAAAACGTAGCAGCCAAGCGGAGGAAATATACAAAAAAAGAATACGATAAAAACAAACCTAAAAACATGTCTAAAACGCAACAATTCAACTGCAAAGAAAATGTACCGAAAAGACAGAAACAACTATAATAATCAAACGACCACGTTAACCGCACAAATAACAAATGACAATCGCTATAATATTACTGTATATAAAATAAATCATTGCAGTTTTATTTCAAAATTATAATAATTATTCTTCTTTCAGGAGACATTTTTACTCAATGAATTCCTGGTGCAGAGTAACTGTTACGCTGCATTTTTCCGCATAAACAGGCAAATATTTAAAAAATATTCTAAGGCTTTAGCCGTATTCCTTTAATCATTAGTTTTTTATATAAGTAACCCAGCCCAGTACGAGAGAACTTGCAACGTGTGACGCGTTCACTAGCACTGGGCTGGGCCGAATCGAATGTCGATGCATAGAACCATTTTGTGAAACGCGACAACGCCGCTCACCACCGTCATAATTATATTTATGATGGACTGCAAAAGCAGCGGAAAAATTCACTTGTATAAATTGTCAATTTTCTCTATCGTTATCCTAGTCAAGACTAGATGGGCACAGTAGTCAAACAAAGTCGCTTTGTGTTAATTTTTTTTTCTCAGTTCAATTCATTCACTACATATAATTAACTAATCGGAAACATCTCCGTCAGCTTCCAAGTAAGCATATTTATTAGATGCAGCGAAATTCTGGAATAAAAAAATACCACACTTTACAAATTCCGCAATCAAAAATTCCAAATCTTCTTCGTTTCCGGGTTTGCAAACCGTGGTCCATTGGCATTTTTCTATCCGACGTTCCGTCTACAATAGTGATGTGCCGAATCGTTAAAAATGCATATCCGCGGATACGGATCTGAATACGAATATTTGGTTTCAAAATCCGCGGATACGGATCTTAACTTTCTTAGAGTACGCGGCGGTAAATATTGCACATCGACCTTTGGAAAGAGACTATCTGTTATGGGAAAAAGTTATTGACCTCTTTAAGAGTTAACTCTCATAACAGATTGTCTCTTTCCAAAGATCGATGTGCAATATCTCATTATATAAATAGTTTTTTAGTACCTTTGAGTTATGTACTATTGGTATGGTACTCACTACGATAAATGTTTGCAATATAAAGGTGCCAAATACGATTTTAAAAAATAAAAAATAATCTGAATGGAATTTAACAGTTTTTCATTATTACCTAATCACCTATATATATAAAATTTCATCTATGAATTGAAAATCAATAAGGTAAAAAATCCGCCAAAAAACTAACGGATACAGATCTTTCTTCTCCCTCGGATCTCCGCGGATACGGATATCCGGCACATCACTAGTCTACAACTGCGGTAGATATTATCGAAGGCAGTATGGCAGCGGGCAAAGTGTTCTCCTTGGTGGCTCGCGGATAAGTGCATCAATGACTGGTGTTCTCCCTTCTTTTATGCTCAGCGTGATTGTGTTCTCTATTCGGTCACAGATCACACTTCCGTAGCTGATCGTTTATCGACACTTACCTGTGAGCCCCCAAGAACACTGCATCCGCTACCACGCCGCTTTTGATAATATCTACCGCAGTGGTAGATGAAATATCAAATAGAAATACCAATGGACCGTGATCTACAAGAAGATGTGTTGTCGTTAATAGTTTGGTTACTGACTCTTGTCAGTAACTATCGATAAACAGATAATCCGGCCAGACACATTCCAAAAAAGAAAAAACTGAAAAAGTCAGGTACTTACGGGTGCTTCTTGCTCCTTTAATTTTGGCATTCGATCTTCAATACTCCTTTCATCTCGATCACGGTCGCGATTGCGGTCACGGTCGTGGTTACGGTCGCGTTGTTCACGATTATTCTCCCTACAGAAAGAAAGTTGTCGTTTTAAAAAATGTCTCGATATTAAATATACAGGATGGGGCATTTAAAGTGTTACAGAGCACTAGCCCTTTAACTACTGATGATATCCAAAAAAGTTTCAGATGAAAGTTATATTGTTCTAGAAGGCGGTCATACTGGACCACCCTATTTTTTTAGAATTTGAGATAACATAACCTAAAATATTTTTGTATTGTCAGAGGCGATTTTGTTCACTGGAAATTTCGATTTTTAATTTCAGATATAACCATTATCCCCACAAAACTGTAAGAGTGGTGCATGGTACAAAATCATCATTAAATAAAATCACAGCCGTTTTTTACCTTGCCAAGTATTTTCACAATTACTTAATCAAATCGCATGTTAAGTTATTTTGAAAATATCACTAAGGTCGTTCCAAGCAGCCGTAAACGGTAACAAAACCGTACACAGTCTTGTTACTGCGCAAGACTGTCTTGCGCAGTATCGATTTTTGAGCTAGTGCGCAAATTAGTCTTGCGCAGTGACAAGACTGTGTACTGTTTTATTACCGTTCGCGGCTGCTTGAAACGAACCTACTAAATTTACGGAAATAATAGAGAATACAAGATGGTTCCCAATTTCACAGAAAAATGAAATGTATTTAAGTAATTTTAACCCAGCCATTTTTACTTAACACAAGACTACTACTATTGCTAGTAATATACAAGAAAATCACTTACCTATCTTTATCTCTGCCTCTTGGCGGTCCTCGGTCTGAGCCACGAGGTGGACCGCGATCGTTGCGAGGAGGAGGACCGCGTCTCTCATCTGAAAACAGGAGCATTCAAATAATGTTAACTTCTCAATGTGACTTTACTATGGCAACGATACCAAACATTTCAATATATTTGTGACATTTTAATTTACAATTTTTTTAGTTTATTACTTCGTTTGATAAAAAAAGCCTTCAAAACTACAAAGTAAATTGAGCACAGGACCGATAATCGATACACAAAATGACGGCTCGTTCGGTAATGCAAGTATTCAACAACTATCAAAAAGCTCGTATCACTTTCGTTCAAAGTGTGGCCGACTTAGCCGCAAGATCCGATGCGATTCCGTGTTTAGAGGACGCATGCGCTCTGAATCTACTGCGGCCATTGCTCACAGACGCGTGCCCTTCAATTCAACAGTGCGCTGCGATCGCTATCGGAAGAATGGCGAATCACGATCCAAAAATGGCAAACCACATCATCAGAGGGGATACGTTATCTGTGCTGTTACGAAATATTGACAAGCAAACGAAATATTATAAAAAGGCCGCTCTATTTGTGCTACGAACTATAGCGAAACACAATGCCGAATTGGCGTCAGCCGTCGTAAGTGCCGGAGGTTTGGAAACGATGCTAGCGAGCATGGAGGATTTCGATTCCGGCGTCAAGCTGGCAGCAGTTTGGGCTCTGGGTTACATAGCCAGCCACAACAAACAATTAGCTCAATCGGTCATCGACGCCGGCTCGCTTCCGTTACTGGTACTGTGTTTACAAGAGCCTGAAATTTGTCTCAAGCAAACGGCAACAAACGCACTCGCCGATATAGCAAAGCACAGTCAAGATCAGGCCCATTGTGTGGCCGAATCGCTCAACGCAATTCAGTCGCTCGTGCGGGCGATGAATAACAGCGATCCGAAACTGAAAAGACAAGCGTTCACCGCACTTTCAGCGATCGCGACACACACATCGGAACTGGCCGAGACTTGCGTCGAAGCGGAAATATTTCCGAACGTGTTGCTAAACATACACCACTCGTGTCCCGCCGTCTGCAAGGCGGCGTGCGTTTTGGTGCGGGATATCGTCAAACACACGGTCGATCTCGCGCAGTTGGTCGTAAACCAAGGCGGAATCGGTGCTCTTCTAGAAGCGACCAACGAAGCCAGACTGCCGGCTTTGGCCGCTTTAGGTTACATCGCCGGCCAATCCGATCAGCTGGCGCTGGCCATAGCCGGATCGGGCGCCGTAACATCGTTAGCGTACGACCTCGACGATCCCAACGAATATATTCAAGCGACTGCCACGTGGACGTTAGGTCAAATTGGTAAACACACAGCCGAACATTCTAAACGATTAGCCGAGGCCAACGTCTTTTCCAAACTGCTGCAACTCCACAACAAACCGAACGTAAGCGAAGATTTGAAATCAAAATCGAAAACGACACTAAAGCTCACGCTACAAAAATGCATGGTCGTGAGCGCTCTGGAACCGTTACTGTACGACGCTCCGCCGGAAATATTGAAATACGTGTTGGGTCAATTTTCCAAAGTGTTGCCCAACGATCCGAGAGCTAGACGCATGTTTGTAACGACGGGAGGTTTACGCAAAGTACAGGAACTCAACGTAGAGCCCGGTAGCACCACGATGGAATATATTCACGTAATAAACGCGTGTTTCCCAGAGGAAATTGTCATGTTTTATTCTCCCGGCTATTCAGAAATACTGTTGGATAAAGTCGAGCATTATACGCCTCAAGTGATGATCAACGAAATGGAAAGAGCCCCGGAAGATGGAACGGAACCGCAGATTTATCCTGTTCTTGAAAAAACCGCTAGTCATACAATCAGTGAAGATTTAGCCAACCGTTAAATCATTAAAAACAAATTTGTTGTCATTTCAATTATAAGAAAATACATTACATTTAAATTATAGTAATTTTTATCGAATCCTTTTTTTTTGCCTTGGAGCACAATAATTAACCTTGGGAAAATAGTGAGCTGCCAAATCTACTTCTAACTTGTGGTATGTGACTTTTTCGATTTTTCAATGCTTGTGTATTAACTTACATAATTGTAAACAATAAATATTTACAAAAACATGTCAATGCGTTACAATAAGTTTGTTCCAAGCAGCCGCGAACGGTAATAAAACCGTACAGTCTTGTTACTGCGCAAGACTGTCTTGCGCAGTATCGATTTTTGAGCTAGTGCGCAAATTAGTCTTGCGCAGTGACAAGACTGTACAGTTTTATTACCGTTCACGGCTGCTTGGAACGAACCTTGTATGAGACGCTTTTCCCATAGGTTCCCTGAAATGCCGAGATGGCGCATGGCCAAAGTAAAATCTCAATGGTAAATTTCGATACTATAGATAACATAACCTAAAATATTTTTGTAACGTCAAACGCGATTTTTTTTTTCGCTGTAAATTTCGATTTTTAATTTCAGATATAACCATTATCCCCACAAAACTGTAAGAGTGGTGCATGGTACAAAATCATCATTAATTAAAATCACAACTGTTTAACCTTGCCTCACAATTACTTAATCAAATCAGATGTTAATTTGAAAATGTTACTAATTTTACGGAAATCTGTAACAGTGGAAAACCAATATAAGATGGTTCCCAATTTCACAGAAAAACAGTATGACCAAAACAAATTGTCGGCGCTTTTCAAAACTGATAAATTTAAATTGTCACTTACCATTTCTACGAGGAGGACCTCTACTTGAAGGCCTTCGGTCTGGCGAATCACGTTTGTTTTTGTCACGGGAACCGCTACGGTCCTTTAAAGAAAACAGAAAAATTAACACATTGATGTTCCAAAGTTTAAAATGTGTTTTCTGAACGACAAATTTTTTCGAAGTCGCATAACCTCAACTGTCAAAATGTAAGCGGATTTTTTGTTACATTTTGATCAACCAATCACAGAATAAATTTATATGAAACCTGTTCTGTGATTGGCTTATTCAATTGTTTTATAAATGGACACAAATGTCACGAATCACAAAAATAAATTAATTTCAATTGTTTAACCAATCATAAATATCAAAATTTTAATTTAGAGAAGTAAAAAAAAATAGTAGCTACATACATCACGTCTCGCTCTCCACGCATCTCTTGGTTTTTCTGGCCGTTCTCGTTCTTTATCATCATCTCCGTCCGATCGAGTTTTACTAAAGGAAAAACAAAGATTAAATTTCACTTCCGAGATAAATGAATTTTTAATTCGTTACCAAAGACGGAAAAAACACAAACCTGCTGTCTCGGCTGGTCGTTTTAGGTGCAGCGGGAGGTTTGGTGTCCTTCTCACGCGCCAGTCTTTCTTCAATTTCTCTTTCTCGGGCCGCCGTGTCGACTGGCTTCGCTGCGCCAAATATGGACGCGGCCGGAACGGGCGCGGCTACCGGAGCGACTGCCGCTTGTTCCGGTTCAGTTTCAACCGGCGCGACCTGTTCCTCTAAGGGTTTTGTGCGCGGTGCCAAAACTAATTTGGTTCTAGCACGAGGTTCGCCTAAATTAAAAAAAAAAACAGGTTATAAACTTCACTTAAAAAAAAAAAAACAATCGAGTGTTTTGTGTTCTTAGGAATGTAACTGAGCTACGTGTTAAAATAACTATTGAAGTAGCTATTTAACATAGCGAGCAATGTATATTCTATAGCAGTACTAAACGCCACATCAAGTATAGAAAGATCTTGAATGGAGCTGGGACTGCATACATATTTGAGTAGATTGTCAACTGTTCCAAAACAATTACCTCTTTCAGATGGTCTATCATCTCGCCGAACATCGTCTCTCGACCCTCTATCGTCTCTCCCGCCGCCCCTAGACATTTCCTGATCTCTCCCGCCGCCCCTCGACATTTCTTGATCTCTACCACCGCCTCTCGACATTTCTTGATCTCTACCGCCGCCCCTTGACATTTCTTGATCTCTACCGCCGCCCCTCGACATTTCTTGATCTCTACCGCCGCCACCTCTTGTAATTTCCTGATCTCTACCGCCGCCCCTCGACATTTCTTGATCTCTACCGCCGCCACCTCTCGTAATTTCCTGATCTCTACCGCCGCCGCCCCTCGTAATTTCCTGATCTCTACCGCCGCCCCCCCTCGTAATTTCCTGATCTCTTCCGCCACCCCTTCCGTCACGATCTCCATCTCTATCACCATAATTTCGACGAGGTCCAAAACCACCACCTGATCTGCCGTCCCTATCTTTATCACCGAATCCACTACCACTTCTGAAACCTCTATTGAAACCGCCGCCCCTATCTCTATTATAACCGCGATCAAACCCGCCCCTGTCAGAATCTCTTGGCCGATCATCTTTGAAGTTTGGTCTATCACCGTCTCTCCAGGCTCCAGGGCGATTGTCTGTTTCACCGCCACCACCTAACAAACAAGAAATGAAGTTAAAATTTCGTTTCAATAACGGTACTTAACGCAATCTTCAAAATTTTAGTATTGTTGCTATCAGACATCCAAGGAAGAATATAAAATCACAGAAAGATTCAACGATTCAAAAGTCAACATCATTGCAACAACGAAAAATAAAAATATGTTTTTAAAAAATCTTCAACATATTCTAGGCCCCACTCACGATCAAACTTCATGCCACAGTTCAGTGTTCAAACTTATAGTTCAGTGAAGCATGATAATGTGTGGGACAAATAAACACTGAAACCAACACTGAAGTCAAGCATGAACTCATCAAATGCATCTTGATTTTTGAACGACTTCAGTGTTCAAGTAAACTGCTGTGTGTGTGGGTTTTTTTCAGTTCAGTTTTTGGAGTTCTGTGTTTTGTACAACCAGAAGCCAAAAATCTCAATGTTGCTGCAAGTCTTTCGTGTGCAGTAATAGATTTTCGCATATTTGTGTCCTGTTTCTCAATAAATGGGGTAACTAATTCCAGTAAATAATTGTAAGTTAATTCATCCATTCGTAAATAATTATTCCAATCAAGCGGCTCAAGATGTAATTCATTAATCAAATAAACATGACTTCTTGAATCACGCATTTCTAACCAATTTTTCACCCATATTCTTCGTTTTCTGTTTTAAATACAATCCCATAGCTATGAACAGCCAATCCTCACCATTTAAATTACTCATTTAGTTCTTATTAATAAACTATACTCTATAGTATAATATTATAGTGTGTATATAATATAATATATCTTATGTATCTATACTCGACGAGTGTATGCCAACACCTGAACCAAACTGAACACAAAAAATTTTAAAAAATGAGCAGTTTGCATGAACTGTGTGTGGTGCCAGTCAGTCTTTCGATTAATCGGTTCAACTTCACTGAACACTGAGCTGTGGCATGAAGTTTGATCGTGAGTGGGGCCTATTCAAGACAAAGCGTGAAGACAACAAGCGTAAAATGTAATTAGGAATTAAAAATATCTACCCTCTCTTTCTCTTGTGAAGTTTCCACCTTCTCTATCTCTTGTGAAGTTTCCACCTTCTCTATCTCTTGTGAAACTGCTGTTTCCTCTCCTGTTTTCAGATTCGGACGCTATTTCCGCTCTCGGGCCAGATCTCCAATCGCCAGTCGACACTTCTGGCCGATCCATACGATCTCTGCCCATGTCCATGCGACCTCCCCGCCTCGATCTATCATTTTCGGAATTTGATGCTACTTCAATACGCATTCGCCTGCCTTTTAGCATCTGAAAGTTCATAATGCTGAGATAAGACTTCGGAAAGTTAAATTTTACAGTATAATTTTAAACTTATATGTCCTCCAGAAAAAGAACCGCTAATTCGTAATAGGAATAACGAGAGCAAATGCCTAATATACCGGAATCTTACGGAAACAATAAGTAGGAAAAAACCAATCGTTTTTCTCACAATCTTATATTACTCATTTATTTTTTCAAAACTTATGTACGCTTCAACTGTTGGAGACCTCATGAGAAAGGTCTAATTAAAAAGATTGAGTCATTAAATACTTTGTACCTTAGATACGCTTCGTTTAAAACGGGTAATGCTTTGCACTATACGGACCATGACTTTTCTTCGATTTATAAATTGTTTAATATTAGTACTTTGGAATCAGCCAGAGATAGAGCAGACATATTATTTGCTTTTAAGATCTTTTCTGGTTTGATTGATTGTTCAGAATTATTGTATAGATTTAATTTATATATTCCTCCTAGAAGTCTCAGGTCGAATAATTATTATTTTCTGAATCCAACATTGCGTGATGGTCAAAAAAAGAGTGT
This sequence comes from Xanthostigma xanthostigma, assembly GCA_963575645.1. Lineage (NCBI taxonomy): Eukaryota > Metazoa > Arthropoda > Insecta > Raphidioptera > Raphidiidae > Xanthostigma > Xanthostigma xanthostigma. The sequence goes on along the minus strand of OY754466.1, from coordinate 46,083,514 downwards.
AATGCATAGATTATCTGAACTGTGCAATGTTAATGCTATCTGGTTGGATTTATATTGTTCATCCATTTTTAAAGTTAAAAGCAAATCAAAGAATTTACTAAAATATGAATAAACTTTTGTATTATTTTTTTAGTATTTTTGTAATACTCCTTATTTAATTACTTATATTTTAATTTTTTTTATTATATTTTTTAAGCTACACAAATATTTCAAATTTATATTTTTGTATGGGGCTTGCCCTGTTGAAACAACAATAAACAATCTTTTTATTAGAAAATTGGTTCGAAGACGATCCATGAAGTGATTAAGTAATAAAACTTGCTAGCGTGGACTTGTCCAATATTAAAAATAGCATTTTTTTTTAAAACTTACCGTGTCCGGTATAGATATTGCCTCGATCAAACTGTCACGATCTTCAAATTCAATATAACCGAACCCCTTCAATTTGCCTCCTTCCCGATCATCTCGTGGCAGGCGCATACTCGATATCTGTAAAAGATAAAAGCTTTCAACTCACCTATTTTATTTACAAAAAAAAAATTTACATTGTGTACTCGTCGGTTTCAGACATCCAAGGAAGAAAATAAATCACAGAATTATTTCAAAATTTCAAAAAGTATCATCATTGTAACAACAAAAAACTAAATATCAGTGTTCGTCCCAGAAAACTAGCCCAGAGTGTCAATCAAATCCAGCAGAAGAAATTCCCCGCTTTTTGCGAACTTAAAATACGAGCCAAGACCAATGAAGCAGATTTCATCTATAGGCTGTGTGCACGAAGCCTACTAGCGCCGCTAGTGGATAATAGAGAATTATTGAACTCACTTTTTAAGGAAATCGCGACATGTTTCTAAGGTGATAAGCCAAAAATTAGTTGGCCGTGTCAAAAAAAATGTAATAAGGAAAACTGATGTTAATTTGTTTACACTCATAGCGGAACGTCAAATTAGGACGCCAATGGTCTTTATTTTACTTAAATCGCCATCAGCGCAACAGCCCGGAACACCACAAGCATTTCCAGATCGCTTTGTTTTCCTACGTTTTCTTTGTAATTAAAGAATTTCATAAAATTATAACTATTTTCACTTTTAATAAACATTGCTCACTGACATACGGAAAATATGAGTTTAAAGTTTTCCCTAGTGCTCACCACAAACGCTCGCATGGAAAAATTTGTAACTCCGCCTCCCTGGACATAGCCCATAGCGCGCGAAATTTGAAGAGAAACGTATCAGCTTAAAACTAGACAACACAACGTCCCACAAAATGAAAGACTTTAATTTACAAAATTCCCCTCTTTTTCCTGTTTGGTAGACATACTTCCCCCGGGGCATACCATAAATCGTTTAAATTTCAGCTGAGCGACGATTCGACAGGTTCTGGGGAGAACACCGAAACACTACACAATTAAAGAAAAAACATTTACCTTCATATTAGCGAAGAATTCTGAAAGATCCTCTTCTTGGACATCGTAAGTCAAGTTGGAAATATATGCGACGTATGGCGGTTGATTCGGAATGTGATCCGACGATTCCCCGGCGGCTCGTGCAGCTCGAGGAGCCGTAGGCAAGACGATACTGTGCTTCGGCCTGGCATCGTACGCATCTGACGAAACAAAAAAACTCAGTTTGAACACGCGCTTCGTTTTTAGACTTTTAAAAAACAAACGCACTCTCGATTTTAAATCCCTCAGCTGCTGACTGTATTTTCAGTTACAGAATTCTTCAATATCGAACCATTGACAGACTAGTCTGAATTGAGTTCTGATTACAAATTGTATCAGTTTGCACATTGTACTCAAACGGCTGGCCACAAGGGTTTCCAACAGACAGTTGCAGCATCGTCTCCTATACGAATATAGTCACAGACATTAAACTGCAACGTCCAACCACAATTTCTGGTTCCCCTGCTTCTGATTAACAGAACGCCCTGCTGGAGCGTGGTAAAAAAAACGACCTTTTCTCAGACCTTCCCGGGGACAGTTCGAGCAACTATGTACTCTGTATGTGATCCCCCGGTGCAAAATTGTCAATGGTCAATTGATTCATTCTACTGAGCGTTAGCTGTAGCTTTTTATTTTATCATCATCGGGATTCGAACTGTGCGTGAAACATAGAGGCAGCACTACTGGCGAAGTTGGCGCTCTCTAGTATCTAATTAATGAAGTAAATGCGATGATTTTATAATAGTAAACAATGAAAATTATTTGAAAAAAAAAAATTGGTTGTCTGTAAAGTCGGTTTACGGACGATAGTTTTACGTGATAACGTCATAAAGAAACATTGATGAACTCTCTGACGTCACGCGAGAAGAGAGATAAATGCGCCGATCGTGCTTCTCTATCGCTTATACCGCGCTCTCGCTTGCACGCTCAGGCTCAGGCGGAACGTGACACTTTTCGTGCGTGCAGCCGGTGTTTCATCAATGTATAAGACGTTATCACGTCAAAAATGGAAAAAATAAGAAGTACGCATTTCAACCTGTAATTAATACTCGTGTACATGGACAGAATAGCTCAAAAGGCGAAAAATTATATAATTCTGGTCATGTATATGATGTTGTCGAAGGTTATTTAAATGGGCAAGTTGTCATAATCGCAAAGTTGTACCGGAAACAACAGTGTCTAAAATGTATAATGTAAAAATTACGCTATGTATAAATAATTTTTTCTTTATAATATAATATTTTGTATAATATTAGTATTTTACTTTGCGATTTACTTATATTTTCGATAACTGAAAAGCAAATTGTCACTAATTGACATATAAATGCAATTTTTTTATCCAAAGCCTGCTCATAATATATCGTTATATTTTGAATAAATGCTCCCACAAAATAAAAATTTTTACCACCAGTTGGCGTGAAAATCACGAAGCTCGGTCCCCATAATTAATTCACGACGTGATTTTTCAAATCGGCTTAAAACTATTTGCACTAAAACTCATTTATAGGTAATAGCGTTTTTGGATCACTGCATTTTTTTTTGTTGAAGTAACATTTTTTACGCGTAGTGGGGAAAATTACCCTGGATCAGACGAAAAGTGAAAAGCTCCCCGTTCAGTTGGCGAACGGTAACAGAACCGTCACAGTCATGCGCAGTAGCGAAAACGTGTTCCAAAACAGACAGTTTCGTTTTAGCTACTGCGCATGACTGTGGCGATTCTGTTACCATTCGCAGAGAGGTTAGAACAGAGCTATTATGAATTTCATGTTTCTAGATCAATTTCTAAGTATGACCGAGGGATGCAATACTGTGCGACAATTGGACACTTCGCGGAGCCCCACGTTATCTTTGGACAAAAAAAAAACAAAAAAAAAAATCTTACTCTAATCCAGCCATTCTCAAAGTGTGCTCCGCGGAACCCTAGGGTTGCAAACTATTGAGCAGTTAGAATAGTTACCGAAAATTTATACTACAGAGCAGAAAATCAACAAAATTTAAAATTACACTAAGTTCGTTCCAAGCAGCCGTGAACGGTAACAAAACCGTACACAGTCTTGTTACTGCGCAAGACTGTCTTGCGCAGAATCGATTTTTGAGCTAGTGCGCAAATTAGTCTTGCGCAGTGACAAGACTGTCTTGCGCAGAATCGATTTTTGAGCTAGTGCGCAAATTAGTCTTGCGCAGTGACAAGACTGTCTTGCGCAGAATCGATTTTTGAGCTAGTGCGCAAATTAGTCTTGCGCAGTGACAAGACTGTGTACGGTTTCATTACCGTTCGAGGCTGCTTGGAACGAACATACTAATTCTTCTGTTGACTCAAATATAGGACCATATATATACATAGAACAAATCAAATCTAAAATGTTATCACAAAAATTTTTGATAACATTTAACCAAATAATAATTAACATGTGAAAGTTTAACTAATGCATAACAATAAAGGAATGCAGCCAGTTAGTTCAAGTAAACAACAGATTTTTGTAACAATACACAGGCAATATAAAACAATAAACAATGATTATAAAAGCAATAAAAAAAATTATGAATAAAATCCCATACTGCACGCTTATTGACTAGGCATGGCAAGAACCATAGATATGCCCTGTATGACCACTTTTTTTTTCAAATTATTTTAGCTGACATGCGGTGAAAAACGCAAATGTGTTTACAGAAATTATCCTTACATAAAGCTTTTGGATCCCTTATTTACAAAATATTTTCTAAGAACTTTAATTGGTAATTGATTGTTTTGGCTTAAATGCCGGTTTTGTTTAAACACAGGAAACATTCTGAATTAGTCAGACACTTTTGTAAATACATTAATATGATTTCTTTTCTTAGAAGTAACGAGGTTTCCAGAATCAAACGCGTCAAAATAATTAAATTAAGAAATTGCTCCCGACAATATATTTGAAAGGGAAAAAACAAAACAGGCGTCAGATAATGAACAATAAAATAATCCAAATCACCCCAAACATGGACACTCAATATGAACTTACATAAAAATAATAATAAAATATACTTTACCGGGTTCTTCTTCTTCATCTGCCCATAGATGTACAGGCGCTGCTGGGAGCGATTTGGTCCCTTTGTCTGACAAAAACTCGTTCAAAGGGACAGCCACCCGCTTAATTTTTTTAGTTTTCTTCCCTGGAGAAAATGAAAAATATTAGTACACGAGATTAAAACACAAAAGCATATGGGAATTTCGGCATGCCGGAATTTCTGGTAAAATAATAAAAAATTCCAAAATAGAAATAATTCGAGATTGTTAAAAACAAAATAGAAAATAGCTTCCTATTTACGTTATTTGGTAATAAAACAATATAAATTCATTAAACCTGCCATAATACCACTTGCAGCCACGCGGTATCAATGCTGGTCACTTATGGTGTTCGAGGAATTATAAAGCAAGAATTAGAATAAAACCAAACTCAGGCTAGAATACCAATGAAGTAATGAAATTCAATAAAGTTAAAAATCCAAACAAAAAAAAAATATGTTAAATAAATTTCAGACGTATAACTATAGAATTATTGGTACTTCACGTGACAAAATTCGAAACCGAACTAACCTGTAGAAGCCATCTTGGAAAGAGACAGACATGATTAAAAAATCAAGACCTTCTTGCAACTACCAACCAGACGTGAAAAAAATGCACTATTAACAAGGAAGATAAATTTTATTTCAACCAAAACCTTTATCTCAATGGAATTGAAAAAAGGACCGTTCCAAAACCTAATCAAGACCTCATATATTTAATAATTTTTATGGTTGACCTTTAATTGTTGAGAATAACGAACTCTTTGGAATTTTTATTCCAACCAAAGAAAAGTCGGGCCATAAACAATTTAAAAAAATGTTTACCTATTTAGACGGCAAACCGGAGGCTTAAATTAATGTAATTTGTAGGAATAACCATACTTCAAGGGTTAGAGGCAACTCCGCCACCCGCGTGCAATCTTCTATTTCTTTTTTTAGTTGAAATTGATTATATTTTATTAATAAAGGGTTAATTTTGATCTGATTTGTCGTTCGAGTGCAGTACACGCCTGCTTATAGGTACCTGAAAAGAAGTCTCAATTATAGCAAATTATTTTTATTCCAAATAGTTCTGCATCAAAACCACCAGCCATTATTTCTTCATTTGAAGCCATTTTTCGAAAAAAGACGCTTTTGAAGAAATATTTCTTATTGTAACATAATATTGCGATAACGATGTTTGGTTGTCATCCCATAGACTGCTATTTCTGATGTTTCAAAACTATATTTACTAACAAAAATATTAGTCCAGTCGGTGGAGACAATTTTAAACCAAAAGCTCCAGAAATTCGCAAACAGACTCAAATTTTTTTTATGAGTAGCTTGAAGTGTACTGATTGAAATAGAAAAAAGTTCATTCGTCTATCGATTTCCCAAAGTCAAAAAAAATTTTGAAAAAAATTTTTATTTTCATAACTCTTGAATATTTTAAGCTGGGATAAAGATAGAGATAAATAAAAAATACTGCCTTGTAGGGGACATTTTTTTCTATAAAAAAGATATCTTGTACTTTTTTCGTCAGAGCTATAGTTTACCTGGAAAAAATTCGGAAAGTTAGTAAGCCATCTTGCGTCGGCAAATAAGCAAATAAATCACTTTGCAGAGCAAGAATCATTAAATTTTACAAAAATGTTTATAACACTATTTGTCTAGAAATGCATATTCTAAATATTCCAAATAAAAAATTTAAAAAAAACAAAATTTTTTCAAAAAAAAATTTCAAAATTTGCAAAAAATTTTCGGAAAATAATTTTTTTTTGTTTTGGGCGTCGGAACCAATTTTTTTAGGTTTTTTGGACAATTCTAAAGAAAAAAGGTCTCTTATGATTTTCCTATAAAATGCACCATTTTTGAGATATTAATTCTAATTAGCTTTTTATAAAATCTTTCAAAATTATTAATGATTATCAAAATAATGAAAAAATAATAACAAACAATTTTTTATTAAGTAGTCATGGAAAAATTGCTGGATAATTTTATTTATTGAAGAGTTCTAATCAGACGTTAATCAAAGATTTGTTTACCTGTTTTAATTTCCATTGTATTTTTTACCTAGATACTTTCTTACCTAGCCACATATCACATTCTATTCCTTGAGTATTTATCTTCGTAATGTAATAGTATGAAATTTTATATTCAACGATATAAAAAGATACAAACGAAAAAACAAGAAAATGTCTGTTTTCTCTTTATGGATGAAAAATCGTTAATATTAAAAAAAATTGAAAACTTAACAAATTTATACTTAGTGATTCTTAATACACTTAATTATACCTACGATTTAAAAAAATATACATTGAAATCCGTTAAGTTTTCATCGTGTTACAGAGGTTTAAAAATATTTTTTCCAGTGAATTCAAGATTCCGAAAAAATTGAAAATAGTAACAAGGGCCGTATTTAATAACGAGATAAGATTTATGGTCAGGAATTTTTATTTATGAAAAAGAACATCTAAAGAATAGTTTACCAGGTTCAAAAAAAATTTACGACTTTTACTTGTGTTTAAAAAAAATTATTATTGCAACGTTCGATTTTTGATTCAAATATATATCTATACTTGCATTTTTATACATATTTTATTCAAAAAAAAAAATTAACTACACCATTGAAAAATTCAGATTTTCTACTTGAAGATAGGCTATTTGAATTTTTATTTTATTACTCTATAAGTATGTAAAATATTATAATTCAATACGCCGGACATGAAAAAGCAGGTTCTCGCATGGCTAGCCGAGCGTCCTGCGCGTAAAATAGATACATAGTTTAAAGAATTTTTTGCGGGCAAACTATAAGTCGGACGAAAAAAGTATAAGATATCTTTTTTATAGAAAAAAACGTCTTCTACAACATGGTATTTTTTATTTCTTCCTATCTTTTTTAATTTTCAAAATATCAAAGAATTTTGAAAATCAAAATGATTTTCAATTTTTTTTATTTTGGGAAATCGATAGACGAATGAACTTTTTTTTATTTCAATCAGTACACTTTAAACTACTTATTAAAAAAAAATTCAGCCTGTTTGCGAATTTCTGCAGCTTTTTATCTCCACCGATTGGACTATATAGTGAAATCTGTGTGCTAGTTTCCTTAATTTACGAAACATTTTGAAATCAAGGTACTTCGCGCGGTTCAATGCAAGTTAGTGACCAACTTAAGATTTTATGGTGTTAGGATTCCTAGGTGTAAAAAAAATGGCAATATAAGTAAATAAACCACATACAGCCACTGAAGTGATATTTATTTGTACAAAATAACAGCAAACAATGACAAAAATAAAAAAGAATTTGTATATGCAAAGATGCACATAAATAATTTAGATTTCTTATCGTTTTCTTCGCAACTGTAAAGAATTTCGTCGTAGCCACGCAGCCCGGCGGGAACCTCCAATTGTCTGAGTATATCTGTGTCCTTTACCAAGACCTCTAGATGACCTGCCAGCGGATGTCTTACCGCGCAATTCACGATGTTTGTTGACAGCATGGCATATCCAGTTAGCTTTCGGATCTTTTCGGATAGCCTGGTAACAAAATAGGTTTGATGAGACTCCACTATTTCATACAAAATCAACGATTTCTCTGCCATATGCAATGAAATACTTACGTTATGGGATGGGTCAACTAAAATAATTTCGAAATATTTGTAAGACGAATCCTGAGCCACCCAGTATGAGTTCAAAACTCGAAGACCGCCGCAGCGTCTTCCTACACGTTCTTCGGCAATGGATTGCAAGTTCCTGACTGGTTTCAGTTGATTGACTCCATGACTTTTGGGTTTACCATAGGTGGCTCCCTTGGGTACTGGACGTTTACGACCACCACGACGAATTCTGATACGATAGATAACATAACCTAAAATAGTTTGCAGTGTTAGACATGTCTTATTTAAGTAACAAAAGTTCACTGGTTAACAGTAGTTCTACAGAAAAAATTATTCCGACAAAAGCTCTAAGTGTGGTACATGGCATCATTAAAATAATGGCGTTTTCAAGAATACAACTAGATTGCCGACGTTATAGGCCCCACTCACGATCAAACTTCAAGCCACAGTTCAGTGTTCAGTGAAGTTGGACCGATTAATCGAAAGACTGACTGGTACCACACACAGTTCATGTAAACTGCTCATTTTTTTAAATTTTTTGTGTTCAGTTTGGTTCAGTTGTTGGCATACACTCGTCGAGTATAGATATATAAAATATATATTATATACATACTATAATATTATACTATAGATAATTAATAAGAACTAAATGAGTTATTTAAATGGTGAGGATTGGCTGTTCATAGCTATGGGATTGTATTTAAAACAGGGAAATAAGAAAAAAAAGAAGAATATGGGTGAAAAATTTGTTAGAAATGCGTGATTCAAGAAGTCATGTTTATTTGATTAATGAATTACATCTTGAACCGCTTGATTGGACTTACAATTATTTACTGGAATTAGTTACCCTATTTATTAAGAACCAGGATACAAATATACGAAAATCTATTTCTACACAAGAAAGACTTGCAGCAACATTGAGATTTTTGGCTTCTGGTTGTACAAAACACAGAACTCCAAAAACTGAACTGAAAAAAACCCACACACACAGCAGTTTACTTGAACACTGAAGTCGTTCAAAAATTAAGATGCATTTGATGAGTTCATGCTTGACTTCAGTGTTGGTTTCAGTGTTTATTTGTCCCACACATTATCATGCTTCACTGAACTATAAGTTTGAACACTGAACTGTGGCATGAAGTTTGATCGTGAGTGGGGCCTATTAGCTTAGGTCATTAATGTTCATTTAATCAAAGCCTCATTGCAATTAGAACTCAATCTCTACATTTCACGGCGGATTGTCGACATTCTTGTTATGGTTGAAACTACGCCAATTTACAGAAAGTTTAAAAACAAACAGCTCACCTTGCTTGGCACGATAGCCTAATCTGCGAGCTTTGTCTGGACGCGATGGTCTAGGTGCTCTATGCATTTTTGTAAGTTGACGGTATTGCCATACTCGTATACGATGCAAAAATCGCATAACATCGCTCTGTTTTTTGCGGGCCAACTCCTGAACATATTTGTAAGCCCCCATCTTCTTTTATGAAGGGCTCTATAATAGAAAAAAAAACTTCGTTAAATCTGGCAAAACAGTATAGTGTGCAGAAAACTTGTTTTCACGAGAAAGCAATGTGAAAAAATAAACACGTTTAAATGGAAATATTAATATTACAAGGTTTCAAAATATAATTGCATGGACCGTCAAATAAACGATTCACATTATCACAGATTAACTTATTTTGCATAACTAAAATAAGATGTTTGAAATAAAATAGGATAATAATATTTAAACAATTCGTACTTCTCTGATTTACACAAAACACCAGCCGGAAAGAAAGTCAACTGGATGGCAGTTCAGGAATGTGCCAACCTGTACTACAGAAAGTCACATGCAAGGATACAAATTACCCTAAAAAGAATGATATATCTCTAGACTCCTGGTGTACATGATCAAAATAATTTACTGAATAGCTCTATGGCACCATATCCAGAGCCGAACTACCTTTTTATAGAATTTTGATACAAAATGGACTTTGGATGTCAAAACAATTTTTTTAGAAATTTCACCATATTCACTGTTCAATTAATGATTGCTTATTTTCTGATTTTCTATTTCAATATTTACTGTGATCTTACAGTAACTATGCAAGCTAATTAGTTAACAATAGCTTTTATTGGTCGTTTATTGTCCACCTATAGACGTGGCTCAGCTGTTGATTGTTGATCCTCTATAATAGATGTTACCATGTTCCTTATTTTCATAATTTATAGAAATGTACATAGGGAACTGCGGTAGCTTTTAGGCCGGCCACACATCAAGGAAACATGGAATGTGAAACAAGAAACACGTTTCATGAAATAAGTACACATTGCCGTAAATGAGAATACGCACATCAACGAAATGTGTTTCATGTGACGTAATAGCGAAGCAAATTCTATAGAAACGACAAACGTGTTTACATGAATAGGTTCTGTTCTATATTTTTGTTTCTTGTTTCGCGTTGCAGGCAATATTTGATCAATTTCAAAAATGAAAGACGACGAATAATTTAATGTTGATATGATGACGGCTGTGATCTTGATAGTAAAGGAGAAAATTAACGGATGTTATGTATTTCTGCTAATTACTGTACTCATATTGTGTATATTTCTATGATTCTAGGTCCTGAGGATGCTAACAAACGTTAGCGAAACGTCGACCATACTTTAAAAATAAAAATTCTCTAGAACTCTAAATTGGCTATTTCACCCGTTAATTTTCTCCTTTACTATGAAGAATTTAATGTAGTGTTTGTGTCAGTTATTGACATTCTATAAAAAGACTGAAATTTGTCCGGATGCTCACTTAATACTTTTGACACTATATAAGAACCATGTTTAAAATTTATGTGGTTATATGGATGTACCCAGTAACGCCGTTTCTTTCGTTTTGATTTATTTTTGTGTTTTAATAAAATAATAATGTGCTTACAACCCCAACTACTGCGTCGTCCAAACTATCATCGGTGTCCATTGCTAACTGAAACAAAATAATTTAATTTTCTCTGGTTTGTGCATCGATGAAGCACAAACTGTTTCGTATTTCACGTTTCTATTTTCCTTGATGTGTGGCCTGGCTTAAAGCAAAAATATCAGATATAAAATTGCCTACTGATATGGACATTTCAATAAAAGCTACTTTTTTACTATTTTTTCTTCCCAATCTTTCAAAAATTTACTACAAAAACATTAATTTAAATGTCATCCAGAATGTCCAAATTTCACAACAGACAGTTGTAAAGAAAAACTTAATAGGTCCAAAGTAAGAAAAATAACTATTTATCCAAAAGGAAATAAACGGATTTTTATTTATTACAACAGATCTCTATACTATACAGCAAAATCTTAAACCTGAATATCAGACAACGAAATATTTTTAATCAACAATTTTCTCATAAATGGAAGATGTGAATAGGGAAAATTAAAAATAATAATATACTGTTTCACAATGCCTTAATTGAGAAATAATTTCACAAAAAAAGGTATTTTATTCGTTTTTCTAACGCTGTACATAACATGTTTGCATCTCTCGATTTTACATAGAAAAAAAAAACAGTATTTTGCCAAGTTGGTAATAATATATAATAAAAGATCAGTAGAGCGCGTATGCAACTCTTTAAAAACATATGTCAATTGTTGAATAATTGAATAGTACCTGAAGTCACTGGATATTAACAAATATGATTAAAAAACATATTGGCATATGTTTATTTCTGAAGTAGCAAAAAACCTACATACAATGAAAACAATTATTCGATAAGAGTCCTATTGCCGAAATAAAATAAAAATATATACGCTACATGATTTTATTAAATTAAATTTTTGTTTAATCAATCGCTGGTATAAACCATGGAACAGTTATGATTGAATATGTGATGGGATGTTGTGGATCACAATCCAGTCATAATATATAATATGCTGCATATGAAACGATGTCTCGACGTATTGTTTGTTGTTTTCCATGGAATAGTGATAGGGCCTTGTGGTGGACTTCGGCAGTGATTTTATGTGCAGGATGATCGCTTAGAAAGCGAACAACAACAGGAAGGCCATCATAAGACAGAACAGTCCCATGGCCTCGGACAAAGCGAAACCTAAGATGGCGTATGAGAAAAGTTGCTGTTTCAAAGATGGATTCCTTGCATAGCCGATGATTAACGAGCCGAATACTGATCCAATACCAGCACCTATAACACCAACAAAACGCATTACAAACCCGATTCAGATTCAACTCCCATTGATAAGAGAACTACTCTATGAACATTTGGAAAGAGGAATTTAAAAATACTTAAAGTAGTGAATACACTAACCAGATGTTAAGTTCCTGTTGATCCTCTTCACAAAATTTATAAATACAATTTTTCATCGAAAACTTACCACTAATCTAAGGCATACTACATGCACTGCCTTCCATTTTATTTTCCCTAACTACGATGGAGTTCCGCTAATTCGAACATCGGTTAGTAGAGAAGAAATTTTCCAGTTAAATTTAAATGGTATTAATAGTACAAAAATAGTTAGAATTCCACACTTAAAGAAAGTATTTTATTGTAGTGCCGTGCCACAAATACAAAATTAATAAAGCCATGTTTGACAAGGTTCATTCAAACTAGTTATTCAGCTAATCCAAACAGGGCTCGGTCTCAATTAGTTGAATCAGCGGAACTCCAACGTATTTTCTAATAAGTTATTACTTTCCAGTTTAATATAACTAAAATTACCAACAAAACTTCAAGAAGCTTACGGTCTAGTCAGAATTGATCACTACAGTCTACAATAAATAGTATATTTTTCAGAGCTTCTTCAACTTTTGATGTGAATTAGTATAAAGCACACACATGCGATGCTGTACATGAAAACATTTGACAAATCACGACGTTAATTAGTAAAACATTAATCATATAATAAAAACTGTATGCATAAATTATTATAAATTAATACACATTATTAGGTTAACTTTATATTTACAGCGCAAACAACAAAAGGAATGCTATCATTAAACAAAACAAGCCCATAGCTTCCGATAGTGCAAAACCAAGAATTGCGTATGAGAACATTTGTTGCTTGAGAGAAGGATTACGTGCATAACCGATTATCAGACATCCAAACACTGCACCGATACCAATACCTGTCACAATAATGAACACGTTTAAAAATTGACAACACTCAAGGCACATTTTCAGGTTGGCCACAAATATCTAGAGAAAAAGATCTTCAACTTTTTGAATACTTAGTTTGATCCGACATTTATCTACACCAGGGGCGGGTAAATCTTTTGATCGGCGGGCCACATAGCTGATGAAAATTTGACCGCGGGCCAAAATTTTGCAGAAAAAAAGGTCCTCACATTCTATTTCCGCTAGTATTTTAAATTTTCTAAAATGCTTCGCGGGCCAGATAAAATGGCGCTGCGGGCCGGATCCGGCCCGTGGGCCGCCATTTGCCCAGGCCTGATCTACACGCTGTTATTGGCGAGTGATTTGTTCATTCAATTTTAAATTTTTTATGAAATTTCAGTGGACCTGCAAATTAATCTCACACGTCCACTTAAGACTATTGTCTGCCGCCATGCAGTCACCCCCAGTCACCAAAGCACAGAGAAAAGTTAGTAAGCTGTAGAAAAAATTGATGATTTCCTCATCATTTCCTCGATTTTTCTGTGACCAACCTTGTATAACTTTAATACCCAGTTTATAAAAAAAAATATGAAACTAAAATATATCGGGAAACAAGTATCAAGAAATTCTGTAATTAAAAAATCTGTTGTTATTTAGAGTTAATCAATATATTTTGATAAAATATTATTTTTTGAGCGGAACAAATCTTAACTGACTTTTCTAAAAATGTTGATTCTTTACTGTTTTTGATAAATTTTATTGCAAAACTGGATATCAGAATTACTTCAAAACAAAAATTATCGTAAATGATATGATTAGAACTTAGAAATGTTGGTTGAAAATTATTTTTTCAATATAAAGATTACAACACGAAACATGTAAAAATAAATGTGAATGAACTGAACTCGAAACACGTTCCTGTGAACTTGAAACAAAAACTATGTAAAAACAAGCAATTATCGTTTTGAAAAATTATGTATTAAAAATCGCATGCAATGCGAGAAACTGAGTTAAAAAAAGTAACTAACCCGATCCAGCGACTCCTACAGTAGCTGCTCCAGCACCAATGAATTTGGCGGCTGAATCAATATCCCGCGTGACTGATGATGTTTGGAAAGACCGAAGGGCAGGAAGGAGGCTTACTGGAGTCGCTGTGCTTACTGGGGTTTGCCTTTGAAGTGCATTTGACTGACCAAGCACTGCACTACTTAAAGGTCTAATGTATGCTTTTGAGTTTGAAACCAGCTGTAATTTAAATATTAATTTGAAATATATAAACAATTAGAAAACAATTAAATTGTAAACCAAATAAATAGGGAAACTTCTGTAGAAAGGCTCGTAAGAGTATTCGTCCCTGCAAATACCCCCTGCACCCTTCATTTCAAATCTTTTCCCCTCGCCTAAAAACGGTTCGCGCTCTCCCGACGCTATTTTTAAAGCTAGAGGGTTCTGGTAAACGCCAAATAAAAGACAAAGAATCAGACTACAGATCCTTCAGGCGAATTTTTCGAAAAAAAATTCCTGAAAAAACTTACAGCTTTTTGAAAAAAAAAATAATAAGTTACGTAATATTTCACACGTAGGCGAAACTGTTTTTCAAAAAATTCGCCTAAAGGATCTGTAGTCTGATTCTTTGTCTTTCATTTGGCGTTTACCAGAACCCTCTAGCTTTAAAAATAGCGTCGGGAGAGCGCGAACCGTTTTTAGGCGAGGGGAAAAGATTTGAGATGAAGGGTGCAGGGGGTATTTGCAGGGATGAATACTCTTAAATGTTAAGCAACCAGCTATAGGTTTATTTGTGCTATGATAGATATAAATTAAAGGGCGCATTCTGAAACCCTTTTTTAACCTGCAAGTAACAATTCTACAAAAATCAGATCTAATAATAAATAAATGTCTGAATGTCTCGCTGAAACAAAGTATTTTTTCCACAAGTTTGTCACCTGTATGAAACAAAACTAATATACCTATATAGGTATTATTATGTAAGTTATACAAAAATAGCTTTATAACGAAAAGCAATTAATAGTTTTTCTACATATTTTTTTAAAAACAAAATGTCGATTTCTCTTTTTAGGCACAAAATATTGATTTTGAGTCATTACATAAGTTAGTGAAAAATGAATTTGTAACAGATTATAAAAAAAAATCGTTTTTCTAAAACAAGCAACTAACATTAATTGACAAAAATACATTATTTCTGTGGTTGTACAAATATAACAAGAAGTTTTTAAAGTGTTTTTTTTTGTATTTTAAATATACAATAAATATTTTTATCAAAAGTTTGGCGAATATCCAAAATTAAAAACATGTCACTGAGGACACTTTCTTGCAGTTACTCGACCTTTGAATTTACTGGAGGTCAAAGTTTGATAAAATAAATGTATTAAAAGTATTCCAATAAGTCAATCATATCACTGTACTAGCTATAATCAATCAGTTCACAAGTTAAAATTAAAAATAATCCATTCTGCATATTACATAATTACCCCTACCATAACCTTATTTACTAAAATAGCTCAAAATTATCGATTTCGAAAGTATTAAAAAACGTATTATTTTTGAAATAAAGTTATTGAAAGGACATAAAGAATAGTACATACAGCAGTCCTTGCAGCAGGAGCGATGAATCGGGCGCAAGTGAACATTTTTGTGTTTGCTGTTTATCGGATCTTTCAAGCCTGAAAGTTAAAATAATTTTAAAATTATATTATTGAATAAACTGAAACAATAGGGAAAATCGATTATAATGACCCTAAATAATGACAGAACCCGTGACTACAATTCGGAATTTCGAACTATGATGTTACGTAACAACTAACAAGGCACAAACGAATATGTCAATACTAGGAAAAAGTGATAAACATTACGCAAAAAAATACTCCTTTTGACAGTTGAACTTCTCCAAATTATTGGATTATTAATTTCTTAGAAGACCTTTTCCAATATTATACAATGTTCAGAATTTAATAAAAGCAAAATGGCAGGAGCGGCCAACTGGAACTTCACTATTCAATCACTTTTTGTACATATATTACGTTGGAATATACGATTATTTTCACAATATCACTTAAAATATTCTTTGAACTTTACAACAAACCACTTACAAAAACGGGATGAGTTTTAAATGCACAAATAATGGAAGATTATAAATTACTCACAGCAATTTCAACAGCCCACTTACCAAAGAACAGTGATCGGTAGGAGGAGTCCCGGTCTTTGGAATGTTTAAATGGTGAACCTCTACTGTACGGAAATCAATCGACGCATGCTATTTTCACATCTAAACGCGTTGCATGCCGGGAGAATTCCGTAAGAGCCACACGCCGAACGCCGTGCCCCAGCCGATCTACTTTTATCGACCGGTCCGATTAAATACGAGAACCTTTTCGTCCTTTAAATAAATCAAATCAATATCTACACTATTACCTAATATTATTTAATATACTTCTGCCTGTTATCTGACTGCAAAAATGTTCCCTAAATATTTTCGTTCTTAGTTAATGCCTGGCAACAGTTGTTAAAAATGTTTCAAACACTAAAAACGAATTTAAATTTCTTATGAATGTTGACAAAGTTTGAGCAGACGACAGTATGGCCGTATTCATGTTAAACATCTGTAAATTCAGTGATTGCGGAATAACTTTTCCAAGCTTAGGAGACCTTATTCAACATATAGAAGACACGCATATTGGTATTTCTATCAAATTTTTAATTGTTACTCAAATATTTCAATCTTAAAATGCTGTCATTAAAGAAAAAAAATTGGGTGGGGATATCCTAGACACCAACCACAGAAATAAATCAGCTGACCATCAGATATCAGATAAAAAAATATTTTTAAAATGCTTTTTTTTATTTTTGTGACCCAGCAGTCATTTTTTAAATTAAACACTCAAATAACAGATCATTGCAGTGTCGAAACTACAATTTTAAATTCAATTAATGCAACTTATACAAAAGCGGCAAATTTAAATTTTCCCTAAATATTATCCATAAATTTCCTCACTTTTCAGATTATGACCCACTGGTGGTAGAACAAAAGGAGAAACAGCAACCTTCTTGTATTCCACTAAGCTACGTACTGAGATTTTTTACAGATGCAGCTAAACGTGAGGGCTTATCGCTCGATGTTCGTCGTCGATTAGTTCATCATGCAACTGCGACTTTGTCAAAAAATATTCGCACATCGACTCCAACAGGTAACAAAAACCTGACCATTATCGAAAATACAAACCCATCAGTATATTAAGAACATTTAAGCTGTTTATTTTTTGTCACCAGTAATCAGCGCTCAAATTATACACTTTTGTTACCAAAATATAATTGCTTATTACAGGAAGCGAATTAGATGATGACGAAGTAATGAGCGATACGGAAGATAGTAACGACTCTTGGACAACTACTGAAGAATTTTCGTCAGAATTTATTCTACGTTATGGCAGTCGGTACGTTAAAACAGAGTTACTCCGATTGCTTTAATCGCTGTACATAGATAGACCAGCTGACAGACAGACAGACTCAAAATGACGAGACTACAGTTATACCTATAACATTGGCATTTGGCATTCACAACATTTAAGAGTTTAGGAACATTTATTTATAAAAGGCCTGTATTTAAGAGCAAGGTGAACTGATCCTAAATTTTTTCCTTACAGAAATGGTGGCACGACCTCGACAATTTTGCATAGTGATAAACCTTTTGCGTGTCCTGTTCCTGGCTGTAAAAAACGGTACAAGAATATCAACGGAATTAAATATCATTCTAAAAATGGCCACAAAAAAGATGGAAAGTAAGTGTTAGTACTTTTAAAGCCACAATGTAAATTGATTGGTCGACTGCGACAGAAAATTGAATGTGCGCGTGCGCTCCCACCATTTTGATGAAAACAATCAAAAGGAAAAACGAACACCCAATGTCTCATTAGAATATTATTCGTCAATTAGGTGTAGATATGGAGTGCTAGTCTGGGCAGCGCGAGCAAACTGACAGAAAGAGATAGCGATAATTGCTGTAGCCATTCCGCTTTGTTTAACAAAATACAACAAAACGGGCCAGAAAGAGACAAACATATACCGTGTTTGTCACCTTCTCTTTCCTGTGAGTTTGTATTAGTGATGTGCCGGATATCTGTATCCGCGGATATCCGAGGGAGAAGAAAGATCTGTATCCGTTAGTTTTTGGCGGATCTTTTACCTTATTAATTTTCAATTCATAGATGAAATTTTATATATATAGGTGATTAGGTAATAATGAAAAACTGTTAAATTCCATTCAGATTATTTTTTAAAATCGTATTTGGCACCTTTATATTGCAAACATTTATCGTAGTGACTACCATACCAATAGTACATAACTCAAAGGTACTAAAAAACTATCTTTAAATGAGATATTGCATATCGATATTTGGAAAGAGACAATCTGTTATGAGAGTTAACTCTTAAAGAGGTCAATAACTTTTTCCCATAACAGATAGTCTCTTTCCAAAGGTCGATGTGCAATATTTACCGACGCGTACTCTAAGAAAGTTAAGATCCGTATCCGCGGATCTTGAAACCAAATATCCGTATTCAGATCCGTATCCGCGGATATACATTTTTAACGATCCGGCACATCACTAATTAGTACATTAGCACTCCATATGTACAGCTCAGTGATATAGAGTATGTTATTTGATGTGCGCAGTCTCACCAACTATCCTTCGGTAACTTGGTAACTCTTGGCATGGACAGATCATAATGTTCAACTGTAGCTTGCTGGTTATTAATTTTTTCTTTATATTTACAGAATTAGAAAAGGTTATAAATGTCATTGTGGCAAAAGTTACAAAACATCCCAGGGCCTTAAAAACCACACGAACTCTCAGCACTCCGGAGCAATATTAACTAGCATTCAACAACTATCAACTTCATCTGGATCTCAAACTAGTTCGTCTAGCACCTCACCGACAGCGGTAATATCTATGAAACACGTAACTGCAAATGATCTGAAAGGATTAGTCATAGCGAATAACAAACGATCGACTGAATCATTAAATAAAATCGATGCTGTCACACTTAAAACTATCATCGATACAAATAAACTGAGTGAAATGAATGCGACTGCAAATAAAATAGTAATTAAAAAGAATCCGTTTAAAATTTCTAAAACGGTCACTGCCACTAAATTACCGACAAATAAT
The DNA here is from genome assembly GCA_963575645.1 of Xanthostigma xanthostigma. Classification (NCBI taxonomy): domain Eukaryota; kingdom Metazoa; phylum Arthropoda; class Insecta; order Raphidioptera; family Raphidiidae; genus Xanthostigma; species Xanthostigma xanthostigma. The sequence goes on along the minus strand of OY754466.1, from coordinate 46,064,149 downwards.
GAACTGAATGAAAATAATTTAGGAATATTAACTCCCGCTACATCACCGCTAACGTCTTCCGTTGAGTGCAAACCGGTCAACGGAAATAACGTGACTTCTTCGAATACGCTTACGCCGTTGCCTTCTGTAAATACTGTTACTAAGACTATCGGTTTTACGGTACCTTTCACCGATGCTGAACATTTTGGTATCAAATCGGCAACTGAAACTAGGTAGGTGGATACTCGATCAATCATTTACAAAAGCCTTTGATTGGAAATTATGACTGCATTTTGAACGAGCAATATTTGATCATTTATGTACACTACATAAACTGTTGTTTCCTTAAAGTATACTATGCTTTCTTATATATTATAAAAACATTTTAAGGACCAACAATACACAATATTAAACAATGCAAAGATTAAGTGCAAACAAAAATTATACATTGTAAAATTGTGAGGATCACAATTTCACTCTAAATTTATTTTGAGCCAGTGAAGACTACCATTTGCATATTTGTCAGACAGCGCTAGTGGCAACTAAGTTATTTAGTAAGATATGCGTCCAGTAAATTTTATTTCCATAGCTACCAATTTGGTAGCCATGGAAATAAAATAAATTCAGTTTTCATTTAATTGATTCGGTAGTACCAAATCAATTAAATCAGTGCTCCGCAACCTTTTCTCACCTACGACACACCAAAATTCTTGCTAGATTTCCGCGGCACACCAAAAGCTAAAATATAATTGATACACAAATACAGTATACACTATACACGACTGAGGCGACGACCGACTCAGATCGACCGAGGCGACACGACGGCAAACGTGCGTTCTACACACTGTGTTTTTTGTTCATATTAAAATAACAATTGAAAAAATTAGTAACAATGTACCAACAAATAAAAATTTTCGAACAATGAAAAAAATAGTGCTAATTTATTTCAGTTACATTTTAATGATACCAGAATTTTTTGAGCGTTATCTAAGAAATTAAAAATTAATTGTCCAAATTTTGCAAAATGTAATTGTAAATTATCAAATACATTGAATTTGACCGCGGCACACCTGTATCCGGCTCACGGCACACCAGTGTGCCACGGCACACCGGTTGCGGAGCACTGAATTAAATGAAAACTGAATTACCAACAGAGAACAGATACATTACCAGTGCTGATTTTTTAATGACGTTGACGTATACCTCACTTGCCAGTGGCGCTATCAGGTGGCAGAAAAAAGCCCGGTAGCCCTCATTTAACTATCATTACATACAAAAACAATTGCAAAACGCACAAAATTTTAAATATCTTTGCCATATTATGTAAGAATGTCTCTAAAAGTATGGTTATGTTCAATGGAAGTCGGCGAAAGTTCGTTACATTGAATTTAATAGCCCTGCTTAGATACTAAATTTTATATTGACAGTCAAATACTCCATGTCTTGTCTGATTTTGTCGTTTTTTTTATGAAAGATTATTCCATTTACACAGCATTTGGAACCCAAAGGAATGGTGAGACCTCTGGTGAGAAATGCGCCGAACTGCCCTAAGGGGGATTTTTGACAGGTAAACTATAGAGGTATAATTGATTTAGAAAAGCATTAAAAGAGGCTAGGTGTAGCATTTCTAAATCAATGTTTACCTTATACGTGTATAGTTTACCCTTAGGGCAGTTCGACGCATTTCTCACCAGAGGTCTCACCATTCCTTTGGGTTCCGAATAGAACAAGGTCATATAATTTGATCTTTTTTTGTTCTGACGTCAGTAAGTACAAGCATCGCATCATAAATTGCTTGTTACAATTTTCGCGGGCCAATTCGGCGTGCTAAATAATAACAAGCTTTCTTTGTTTAATCAATTACATTAAACAGAGATAATGCCACCCGTAACTCGGTATAGTGTTCTAAACGCGCATAAATGTTTAAAACTTTATATTGATTAAAATAAATATTGCTTCTCCTTACATGGAACTTGATTTGATTTGTTGATATTAATTGTACAATTTTATTATTCATAATCATAACTCTTACAAGTTTTTTTGTTGTTTTCATCGACTTTAATGGAATTTTCAAAACTATTTTGTAAGACAAAATTTTTTCCACAAAATTATGCACTTCAACACATCAATACAGCGAATGTTGAAAAAATTCAACTTAGTATGACTTGCTAACACTATTAGCATTTTCTTTTAAGTAAACAACCGTACAAATTATCTGTATTTGTGAATCTATCAATCAGCATATAACAAAATTTAGTATCTAATATGATCAAAATATGCTCAAGTTTCAAAAATTTATTTATTATAGTCTTCCATTGATAAAAATTGGTGCTACTTTTTTATTATTGTAAGTTGTTTTTAACAAAATATATTGAAATCAAATATATTTTGCAATATAAATGTAAACTAGTCAGAAGCATTTAGATTTAGTCTAGTTTTCTTAGTAGATGGAAAACACATTAGAAACCTACTATAATATTTATTATTTATTTATTCAATTCTCTCTGATAGTTAGACTTACAAGTTGGGGATCGTCGTTTTCGAACATTTTTTTTTGTGAAATATCGGTAAAATATCGCTGTATCTAGGAGTTGGCGGAAATGGTCCGCGACAGAGGTGTCCAAAACAAACATTGCGCTGTTTTGTCTTGTGTGAATTTTATGACATGAGAGGCGTCTTTTCGCCAGAGGCTTCCAATTTTCCTTTTGCCGGGGACGTCAAGTCTTTCCGTCGCATTGAGCGCCAGGATTCCTAGACACGGCTCTGAGAACAGCTTCCATGTTACAAAATAATTTTTTATATAAAAAAAATTCTGTGGAAAGTGTTAGAACGCCCTCATATTAAGTACTTAATCACTGCTCCGATTGTCAACAAAATCAATAGGCCTGGACTTTACTGATACGGAAGTGAAAATAAAAAAAAAACGGTTTTGCACCGTTCAGTCTAATGGACTTAGAGCTGGCTACGGAGAAAATGGGTGACTCGGTGCAGAACTGAAAATTTGCAGAATAATAGGAGATAGTATAAGTAAGTAGGGAAAAAATTTCCAGAAGGCTAGGCGGAAGATAAAGAGCCGCCAGAAGGCGCTAATGTTGCGAAAAATCAGTGCACTTCTGGCAATTTCTATACTTATTCTGTAATTCAAAACTAGATTATATATTATACATTATATAGTTATAAGGGCATACTGAAAATTCTAACATGATATAATAATTATATTCGACAAATATTCAAAATTATTAATGATATTTTGATAGAAATAAAATTAAATAAATTAATAAAATTACGTTGTTATACAACGTAATTTTATTAATGAAAATATATGACGATTAATTTTATTTCTATCAAAATATCATTAATAATTTTGAATATTTATCGAATGTAATTATTATATCATGTTTGAATTTTCAGTATGCCCTTATAACTATATAATGTTTAATATATAATCTAGTTTTGAATTACAGAATAAGTATAGAAATTGCCAGAAGTGCACTGATTTTTCGCAACATTAGCGCCTTCTGGCGGCTCTTTATCTTCCGCCTAGCCTTCTGGCAATTTTTTCCCTACTTACTTGTACTATCTCCTATTATTCTGCAAATTTTCAGCTCTGCACCGAGTCACCCATTTTCTCCGTAGCCAGCTCTCCGTCTATAATGTGCCTTATTTTTAAATATTAAATTTTGAAAATACAATCGTAGAACAGGGATCTAAACATAAAGGTCGATTGTCCGTAGAATAGACTTGTAACAGCTGGGTTCATAGACGTCTATAATCCATATTCCATAGTAGGTTCGTTCCAAGCAGCCCCGAACGGTAATGAAACCGTACACAGTCTTGTCACTGCGCAAGACTAATTTGCGCACTAGCTCAAAAATCGATTCTGCGCAAGACAGTCTTGCGCAGTAACAAGACTGTACGGTTTTGTTACCGTTCACGGCTGCTTGGAACGAACTTAGTATAGTTTACGCATTTTTATTTGTTGATCACTTAAAAAAATTGTCGAAAGTGAGGACCCTTCTATTGTAATATTTCATCATTTTAGTTACAATGAAAAGAATTATTTTGTTCTGATATTAATTGTAAACTGTTAAAATACTTTTAATTTAAATTAAAATTTTTAGAATTAGTTTTTAGTTTTAATTATTTAGGCAGCAGAATTTGTTTTCTAATCAAATGATTTATAGTTTGTGCAATTTTTTAAACTGTGATAGATATCGAACCTTTGAAATAAGACTTTGTAACATGTGTATAACGAAAGATTTGAATTAGATGTGAGAATATCAAACGAAACGTTTTAAGGAAAATTTCGTTTTGCTCTGTTTATACAGCATGAAATTCAACTGTTTTTATGCTTAAAACAATAGACTACACGCTAACAGTTGATATGATATATTGTTATTTCTGTTTTATCAAAAAGCAAGTGTAAGTTGTGAGGTTATGTTGTCATATTCAAAAACTAGTCTTACGAAAAAGTATATTTTACAGAAATTAAAAAAAATTCTTACAAAATAAACTAGGCATACGCTTGTTGAAGCTAGGGTTTCAATCCGGGTATCGATATTTTTGTTAAAATTTTTTAGAGATAAGATCATGGAATCAGGATAAAATCGAGATTCTATGAGTGATGTTAATTGACCATTATTTATTGAACAAAATATTATTTGTTACTATAATAAGCAAGGTCAACATGTACAAAATCACCGTAAAACAAAGCGGTATGTGTATTTATCTCGAGCGAGTCTCGATATTACGCTTAAAATCGATCGGGATCCAAAGATTTCAGGATTGGAAGGCCTAGTTGAGGCAAACTCACCCGCTTTACGAACACATTACCTCGTTACCTCTATTGTTTAAAATAAAGCTACGATTTCGAAGTTTTGCTATGCTGCAAACATAATGTTTGTAAATATTTTCCTTAAAATGTGTCATATCTGCTTTGCAGTCTTTTTGATATTATTTATAATCAGTGTAAAAGTCAACTCGCATAATTAATCGATAACATAATAATATTAATCTAGCATAAAACAATGTATTCTATGTTGAAAAGATGAGTTATATTTAATAATGTAACTTCCATATAGCTAACGCAGATAAAGTGCTATGAAATACATAAAACGTGATAAAAATGTTTGCAAAGTTCAAATATTTGGAATAAAGGTGCATACAGTATGTAAACACGTAAGGTGCACATAGGGAAATTAACATTGGGAAAAAATGACTGGATCAGAGTGAGCCTTGAAATCTTGTTTTTCAATTTGACAGATAATATTCTTTTGCAAAATGAATGTGTATACTACCGAAGAAAATATTCAAATGATTACAACATAGTCGGACTTTTTTTATTAATGGGACATTAAATTCCCAAAAATACTTAAATATTATGGTGCGAGATCAAATATCTCCGCCTATTCGTGTTGAACCTAAAGACATTGAGTCACTGATTTACCAACACGCATACGTCATACCAGTCAGACAATTTTTGAATGAAATGTTTCCAAACAGATGGAGTTGGTTTTTTGTTTTATTTTTGTACAAAAAAATTAAAATAATGATTTATAAGAGCTTTTTATTATTAAAAAAAAAGTAAAATAAAAATAAATCAAAATAAAATAGAAATCTTTAAGATTACCACGATAATTCAATAGAAATAACAATTAATGCAGTCATGGCTAACTCTTATCCAAGTATTTTTTCCCAATGCTAATTTCCCTATGTGCACCTTACGTGTTTACATACTGTATCATATCAATTTTGGACATAAAATTAAAAGGCTGAATTTCTCATATGGTTTACAAAAGTCGATTAGTTATGTTACTATATTTAGAATCGAAATTTACAGGATATGTTAAGAACATGTTGATCTAAATATTTATGTACTTACCGTAACAAACTCATATTTTTTTTTGCAATTTGAGATTCTTATTATGAACGCTTCGATCATTTTATTTTGATAAAAACCAAACGAACGTATCGACGAATATACTACGTTATTAAACTGATATTTACGCTGCAATTTTTGCACAATTAATAATATATTGTAATATAATTATTATTATGAAGCATTAAATAAAGCCTTTTATAAGACGTGATAATTTGTTATGTAATTATAAAGATATTTATTATGATACGAAAAATATTTACAAGACAATAATAATAATTACTATTTTATTTTTGATGTGTAAACAACTTTACTGCCCTGTCCCTTGAATTAAAGTGAAATGGCGCAGAAGTGACACGATTAATGTCCTCTTTTTTGATCAGCGTTGAACACTTTTTTAGGTTATATGTAGCTGTCGCCGAATTAAAATCTGAATGTTTACACATCTCTTGTTTGTTGTTTTTCTTTTTTAGTTGTTAATATATTATTTACGTTAAATGAAAATAATAGTAATAATAAAATAATATGTAATAATAATAATAGATACTGAAAATAATGCTTTTTTTAAGACGAATGATTATTCTGCCTTGGCTTATTTCAGTTTTTTGTACTTAAATTTTATAATTAGCCAAAAAAAAATATTATACAATCGGCAGGTAGAGTCAAATCACAACTTGCAGGGTCTCAGTTACCTAAATTAATTTTTTAAGGTGATCCACATATAAGTTAATCATTTCAATCTTCTGATTGCAAATGACGACTAATATCAGAACTAATAAAATTGGGTCAGCTGTCAAAAGACATTATAAGCGCGCAGCTGAGCAATTGTATCTTTATTTAATGCTTCTATTTTTCACCTACGAGTCGTAATTTAACATAGATTGGACCAATTTGCTATTTCTATCATATTATTCTCTTTAAGGCTCTGATCACATGTGGCGTGGCCAGTGAATAGAAGAAACACCTCAAACATATTTTTGTCATTTAAAACCAAATAAAGTTTTAAAAGTTATAAATACGCAGGTCCATATTATATTTCTTATTTTTTCACATAAAAAAATCTAGTTATATTTGATACATAAATTATTTTGAAAGTTAGACAAAAAATACAGTTCTCCCATTTGCTATGCGAGGCGCTGTATGTCATCAGGTACACATTGTACATTTTTTTTAAATACCTGCAAATCGAGTGCCATCTAGTCCATCATATTTCATTTTTTTTATACCGATCTATCTAAATGAGACTCCAAAGCTTATACTTTTAATAATAATTAGAATTCAAAGACTTAGTAATTTTAAGTATAGAATAAAAACCAATATTATAATTAATTTATAAATAATATAATCATTTATGTGATGTATACCTGCCAAATATATTGTTAATTGCAATTTATTTATTTTTTATTTATGTAGGTATTTTTATTTTTTTATAGTCTTAGCTAGTGCGTTTGTCTGTGACGATAATATTACCGTTAGCAGAGGTTGGAAAAGAGCTACATACACTGTTAAACCGTGTCCTAATTAATTCTTTTATTAATCCAATTCATTATATTTCAATCTATCAACTAGCCGAATTCTGTGGGCCAAATTCATTAGTCAACTCGCATAATCCTCATTTATTAAGATTTTTTTTAATTCCTTTTAATTAAATAATTTGTATAAATATTCCCTATTGTATTGAAGGTTTTCATTATATCATTACAGCGTTTCTTTATACATTTTAAATTCAAATTCAATTACCTACTTTTATTGAATGAATAGTTATTCCGTTTATTTTAAAGTATGAATGCAGGCGGCTGAATACAGTTCTATATACTATGCTCTAAAAATAAACTATAGTTCAAAGACACTAATAGATTACTGCATTACGTAATGCAGGTCCCCTTACGTCTGTGTTAGTAGAATTTATGTTTAGAATTCAAATGACTGTAGTCACGCGCCAAACAGTATTCTTTTGTTTTTAGTCTATTCTTAGCGAAAACAAAACATGCGATCATATGAAACGGATTAATGAAGACGCCAATCATCATTTCTTTAAAACATGATTAAAATTACCACATAATAATCGTAAATAGCAAACCATTGACTCGTTTTTAATGATTCATACCTCAACAGGATCACTTGTCTGTCTGTCTGTCCGTCTGTAGCAGTCGAATTTTTTTGACTTAGCAAGGTGTAGTTATTAAATATGCCTATATTGTGTCCTGAGGTTTTGTACTATAAAATAAACAATAAATAAGTTCATATATTTTATTTATTTATTTATGAACGTATTTATTTATAGGTTAAATACAATTTTAGGTTGGCCAGATTATCAACCTGAATAAGTTTAACTGTACATATAAAAAATCTTACCTTAAAAACTATTTATTTACGACTAGATAATTGTGCGATGTAGCCACTGACTTTTTCAGTTAAAGCTACACGATTTCCGCATTTTCCCTGAATAAATATTAGTCCTTGTAAGTCTCTCTGTTCAAACGCAATCTGCGCAGCTTCATCGTATTTTCTAAAAAAAATAATCGAAAACAATAATTTCATTCAAGCTAGTTATAAAAAATAATTTTTACAAAATTGAATCATGTTCAAAAATGGCACAATGTCAAATACCGACATTAAAACAGAAGTCGACGCACTTATTTCTATTATCGTTAAAGTGATTTTTTTACGCTTCTAAAGTCATTTTATATATTTTATTCAACTCATGCGCGTTATTCATGTTTTATCATGCCTAAAAACCGAACCCTAAATAGCCATTTACCGACTGGTGACAATTACTTGTCATAACTCAATGAAGATTCCTACTAGCTCGGCCATTGTGGAGTAATGAAAATAAACGTAACTATTTTCTGAGTCGTAACGAAATAGTAGGTAACAACAACTCCGTTATTACCCATTGAGGCTAAAATTGAGAGGCCGAATGTTTTCGACATGGAGTTTATTCATAACCGGCTAACCTCAAACCAAAACACTGAATCGTGCTGTTTGGTGCTGTTAGTATTGACAGTTTTTTTTATAAAGAAATAAATAGATATTTACAACATCTCATTATAATTAAAACATGAATAACGCGCAATTGTTGAATAAAATTATGGCCGCAACTTGTAGGCTAAGTCATGACCTGTCAGCGCGAAGTTTTCAGCACTCGTCTCCGGTGCGCAGTATGCACTCGCTTCGCTCATGCCTGCGCACCTACGACTCGTGCTGAAAACATCGCGCTGACACGCCATGAATGACTTAGACTACTAGTTACGCCAATAATTACTATTATGAAGCCGGTTCATATTTATAAAAATTACTAATAAAAATTTAAAAAAACAGTTACTGAATAACTTACTCTGCTTTAAGGTAATATTTAACTTTTAGTTCTTCTCGAACCTTCGGTAAATATTTCACAGCCTCAAAATTGTTTTTATATTTCAAACAAGCGTCAACAAACGGAGCATAGCCAACAGGCGACTTTTTCAGTTTAGAAAAGTTTTCTAAACCATTCCAATCCGACAATTCAGCTAAAGTCTGTATCCGCAACCACCAATACCTATTAAAATTACGATATCAGTAACAAAAACATTAGCAAAAGTCTCGGTAAACTTAATAACTAACCGTCTATCTGGAACTTTAAATTCCGATCGGAGTTTATCGGCATATTTTACTTCATTAATACTTAACAATAAGTATAAAGTCTCATGAAGAGATTTCCCAATAAAATGATTTCCAGCAAACTTTTCTTCCCACAGTCTTTGAAGTTTGAGTAACTTTTGTGTTTCGTCACAAAGCGATGCGTTCAAATCGTTACGAGCCTTTTTGTATTTGTCTTGAGCCGTTGATATTAATGCTTCTCGAGTTTTATCATTCTAAAATAAAATGGCGTAAAGTGTAAAAATTGATAAAATCGCGGTCATGTAAGAAGCGATAATTAAATTTGCAGGTTATGTTGTCTGTGATAACTTTTGTAGGTTATGTTATCTGTATGTCGTTTTTGAGGTTATTTATTTATTTCATTCGTTCTTTAGATGAAAGAGGACTAATAATTAAAAAACTAAATTGCGATAATAATGGGCTGTCAGAAAATTTGAGCCCCGAGAAAGTCACCCTGTCTTCCCTCCGCTAAACGCATCTGATAGCAAGCAACAAATAAAACTTGAGAAATCAAGCATAAACGGAATGTCTTACCTGAGGATCGTAACTTTCTAAAATAAAGCCATCAGCTTGTGCAATGAAGTTATCTTCTTGAACATAAATATCTATCAACGCTTTTCTATTGTGTTCTCGACAATATTTCACATAAAGAGCTTGTGCAGTAGGGAAATTACGAATTGTCATCTAAAATTCAACAAACAAAAACTGTTCAACGCGATCTATTTATTATAAATTCAATTATAATTTCTGGCATCCTGTATAGGCTGTGTGCACGAAGCCTATTAGCGCCGCTAGTGGGTAATCGAGAATTATTGAACTCACATTTTATGGAAATCGCGACATGTTTCTAAGGTGATAAGTCAAAAACTTTAGTTGGCCACGATGTGTCAAAAAAAAATGTAATAAGGAAAACTGATGTTATTATTTGCCATCAGCGCAAGCAACAGCCCGGAACACAACACGCATATCCAGATCGCTTAGTTTTCCTATGTTTTCTTTGTAATTAAAAAACTTTATAAAATTATAACTACTTTCACTTTTAATAAACATTGCTCACTGACATACGGAAAATTGGAGTTCGAAGTTTTCCCTAGTGCTCACCACAAACGCTCGCATCGAAAAATTTGTAACTCCGTCTCCGTGCACATAGCCCATAGACATTTTCCGAGGCATGCGCATTTGAGCGCGTTCAGTCTCGTGAGTAAAATTAATACAATCAAGTTGGCTGCGGCGCTAACACATCTACTGCGCGTTCCCCGGAAATGATCCCAACAAGATGTCAGACGTTCAATTCTAAATGAGTTGAACATACCTGAAAATCAGCCAATGGCATATTTCCTTTCAAATCAAAAATTACATAATAAATAAGATCGGTGTCCCCACTTTCAATTGCTTTTAGGAGTGCCGGCTTTTTTTCACCCAATCTTAGAAGCAATTCGACCTGCTGTTTAGCTCGTGGTTCATAATCTAATAGTTTAATGGCTAACTCAGTTCGACCGCAATCTGCAGCTTTGTTAGCTATGTCACTGTACGATATACCGGGCGAATGTCCCAACTTATCAGCTATTTGACGAGCTACCGAATCTCGTTCAAGCTGCTTTTGTGTCACCTAGAAATGTTTAATTTAATCAGAAAAGCTGCTCCGCTTTAACTGTTTTCATATTCTAGTACATGGGTTATTACTAGTGATGCCACGAATAGTGATTTTGCCGAATACCGAATATTTGGCCATGTTCTCGGCCGAAGCGCCGAATATTCGGCGGCCGAATGTTCGGCAAATTATTTGTACATTTCGCGGGTGACAGGTTACGACTTGTCCCATTACGGAGCGTGCGGTAGCAACGCTGCGGGCGTATTTGTTTCATTTGCGACGACACGCATTATTTGTTCATTGTTACATCAAATTGTGTTATTAATAGTCCTTATTACTAAAAAATATCACTGTTTGGTCACTAAAAGCTTTACAAAATAAAACTATTTAAGAAAAAAATCGCATATTTTTGAGTAATATGTGCGTTTTTCCCCATGATTTGATATTCGGTATTCGGCCGAATAGTACGCAACATTCGGCCGAATACCGAATATTAAAAAAAGTAGCCGAATAGGCCGAATACCGAATAGTAGCCGAATATTCGTGGCATCTCTAGTTATTACCTCAATACAAAATAAATAACATTAAAAAAGTAGGTACCTTATAACAAGCCCAATGTACTAAAATTCTGCTAGAGCCATGTTCTTCCGGTAATTTTAAATAATTAGCTATTTGAATAGCTATATAATAATGCCTTCTCATTACTAATCGATCTAGCAGATCTTGATATTTTCGACAACGCAATCTACACACTTTATTAAGGAAACCAAAAATAAAAATGTTTTTCGATTTGAAAATTATTTTTGTCGTTATTGTATGTGCTGATGTATCAGCATTTTGAGGTTATGACAGGAAATAAATATAGTTTAAAAAAAACTAAAAAACACGCTTTATATCGAACTAAAAAGTAAAAAATATTTTTTTTAAAATAAGCTTAAAACAATAATGAATAAAAAATACTAGTATTATTGTGAAAAAAGCGTGGGGCGCTTTGTTCCAAATTTTCGTACACCTAGCGCTCCACGCTTTTTTCACAATAATACTTGTATTTTTTTATTCATTGTTTCAAATTAATTTAAAAAAATTATTTTTTACTTTTTAGTTCGATATAAAGCGTGTTTTTTAGTTTTTTTTAAATTATATTTATTTTTCACTTTTTAGTTTGATATAAAGCGTGTTTTTTAGTTTTTTTTAAACTATATTTATTTTCCACTTTTTAGTTCGATTTATTGTTAAAAATTTGCCAAAAAACAACAAATTTTTTATTTCGGCGTGGACGGGATTAGAACCCACGACCGGTGAATCCGAGAGTTGACGTCAGCGAAGACTAGCGCCTTAGACCGCTCGGTCAACGATTGCTCTTACAGTAGTGGCATAACATACTAACAGTAATAAACCACTTGCTGTAGTCCAAACGAGGTTACAAACAAACATACATACAAACTTACAAGTGAAACTAATATAAAGCGTGTAAAAAAAGGATACTCGTCATACGTTAAAGGTATTCCAATTCTACGATCACGTACTGCATTCAACACTCTTAGTTCGCGACACATGCGTACATATTTTTCCGAATTCATGTCTGTGACAAAACATTTACCAAACTGTGCCGCCTGCAAGGTAAAAAATAAATTATTTCTTGACACGTCCAGCAATGCTCAATACAATAACGAAGACCATATTAAAATCTATCCGGCGATTTTAAAGTTACTCGCAAACATAAAGACAGACTTAAGGAGGTTGATCCGTTACAGTCCCAATCAAAAGTAAGTCGAATTCTAAATGGGAACTTTTCCATAACAAATTTTTACAAAAGGTTATAAGTCGATGATACCAATAAATTATTGTCATAAAGGCATAAATAAATAAATGGACTAACTTTTGAATTTGTTGTACAAAGTTAGGTTAGAAAAAATAAATTTATATAAATATCTGTATTTTACATATTTTTTGCAGTAAATAATAAAAAAAAGAAATTAGAAGTAATACAAATTAATATTAAATCATTAAAAAGTTGAAAATTCAGTTAAAATTGTCAAGAATAAAAGTCCATAATCGAAAAGTGCTAAGGTTTAATAATTTTTTTTTATTGATTAAAAGTCTCCTAATTAAATTGGAAAAAAATATTAAAATATGCGTAAGACATCGGTGCTTTACATAGTTAGTTTTCGGAACTGCTGACATTATTTGGTTATTTGCAAAAAATTAAAATGTACCGTTTGCATGCTAGGTTGACATATTTTCCATAAGACTACATGTAAAATTTTTTTTAAATTTTTAACTTTATAAATCTAATGATTTTGGATTTTTCTACAGAAAATTTTGTCATAAAAAAATCTATTTAAAAAACTTTATTTCAGATTTTTTTCATTATCTTCGTAAAACGGCTCAACCTCCTTAAAAAATATCGTACCCGTATCAGCATTTTTTGCGTGTCCGTATCGAACTCATAACCTGCAGCTTCTATGCACTGTTTAACTGCCGTTTCAAGCTGGTCTTTGACGAGTCCGATGTACTCATCAGCACGGTGGCTTCGCTTCTGATAGTGTTTGGACGCCTCCAGCAAATAGCTTCCGGGCTCCGTGCTGTTTATGCGCAGTACCTGTTGAACTACAGGAAGTACTTTTTGAACCAACTCGTGCTGCAATGCAGATAGTACGCGTACTCCGTCCACTTCTGGGGTTAGGTGCAGCGCTGTATCATAGCCGTACGATGCTTGTTCGCCGCCTCGACTTATGATTACTAGATAGCCGGGCCAGTGACACACCACTGCTTCTGTACCACACCTTAAAAAATAAAATTACTGTTACTGCAAATTAGTGATGCGCCGGATCGTTAAAAATGTATATCCGCGGATACGGATCTGAATACGGATTTTTGGTTTCAAGATCCGCGGATACGGATCTTAACTTTCTTAGAGTACGTGGCGGTAAATATTGCACACCGACCTTTGAAAAGAGACTATCTGTTATGGGAAAAAGTTATTGACCTCTTTAAGAGTTAACTCTCATAACAGATTGTCTCTTTCCAAAGATCGATGTGCAATATCTCATTAAAAAGATAGTTGATTTAGTACCTTTGAGTTATGTACTATTAGTATGGTACTCACTACGATAAATGTTTGCAATATAAAGGTGCCAAATACGATTTAAAAAAATAAAAAATAATCTGAATGGAATTTAACAGGTTTTCATTATTACCTAATCACCTATATACAGTAAACCCTCGTTAACACGAACACGGTTAACACGAATTTCGGTTTAACGCGAACAAAAATTTGCTCTCGACAATGGTCACATAAGCTTTAATGTAATTATTCAAATCTTTGATTAACGTCTGATTAGAACTCTTCAATAAATAAAATTATCGACCAATTTTTCAGACAATATATTAACAAACAATATAAAATTAATACATTAACGTTTCAATCCGGATTTGGACCTTCTTCAGAATTGATCTAAAAAATATAAAAATAATTAATAATTAAATATAATTCGCTTTTTTATAGATTTTTTCAAAATTAATTATGATTATCAAAATAATGAAAAAATAATATTATTTTTTCATTATTTTGATAATCATAATTAATTTTGAAAAAATCTATAAAAAAGCGAATTATATTTAATTATTAATTATTTTTATATTTTTTAGATCAATTCTGAAGAAGGTCCAAATCCGGATTGAAACGTTAATGTATTAATTTTATATTGTTTGTTAATATATTGTCTGAAAAATTGGTCGATAATTTTATTTATTTAATGTAATTATATTCGGTTAACACGAACCCTCGTTAATACGAACTTCGAACAACTTTTTCGTCCCTTCACGGTTAATTATCGGACAATACGAACTACAAAAATTCTCAAATCATATATTTTGATCATTTTGGTCAATGAATATACAATACAACTAAAAGAAAAGATTCGCTTAAGGGATTACAAAAGTAATTAACTCACATTCTAAAAATAGACAAAGGACTGAGAGATTAAAAATTCATTCGAAATCCTATAAATAGAAACATACCTCAAAATGTTTCCCCTCTTATTTATTGAAATGTATTTTGTAAACAAATAAAAACAAACTTTCAAACTCAGATAATATTTAAGAACAATTAATGTTATTAGATAATTTATAATAAATAATTATTCAATGTTTACTTAAAATAAATCATGATTTGACACTTAAAAAATGACTGTATTTTATGCCATACTCGGTTTACACGAACTCCCACATAACACGAACTTTTTGCCTGATTTTTACGAGTTCGTGTTAACGAGGTTTTACTGTATATATAAAATTTCATCTATGAATTGAAAATTAATAAGGTAAAAGATCCGCAAAAAAACTAACGGATACGGATCTTTCTTCTCCCTCGGATATCCGCGGATACGGATACGGATATCCGGCACATCACTAGTGCAAATCAGTGGTATATTATGTGTGTGTTCCGAAATATAATCCAGTATGCTGGCCAGTGCTAATGACGTCATGAATCGACGCCATACTGTTGATTCGTTCCGAAATATACTCGCCAGCGCGTTGACGTATTATTATTTCCCTCGTCCACCAAAACCAGTTGTTTACCTAGTTGAGCAGGCATTATTGCAAACAACAAGAAATAAAATAAAAAATTGCACAAAGTCCGATTCAATATTTATGGTACGTCACATCTGTCTCACCAGTACAATATGATGTCACACCAGTACGTGGCGTCGGATGCATGACGTCATCAGCAGTGGCCAGTATACTGGGTTATATTTCGGAACATACCCTTTAAGCATGTATATAAGTGCTACATAACCTACAATAAATTGTATACAAAATAGTTTAATCAGCATTTCATAGATGGAACAGTAAAACTCTGATCCAGCATTACAGTTTAATTTCGTTATATATAATAACTAAAAGGAAAAGTATAATTATCTTTTTCTTTCTATTTCGTTTCTTTACGGAAGAAAAAATGAAAAGTGAGAGACGCATAATAGTCAATCGAAAAATCAAAATATCTGTTTACCATACTAGCTGCTTGGGTTTAGAATTTTTATCCACTTTAAGTTCGCAATATTTAGTTTGGAAATCGCTAGAACCAAGCCATAAATAACCAGTATTTGTGAACAACGCTGCGTGTTTTGCATTAATCGAAATTGCAATCATTACGGGGTTGCCATTGTCAATCGGTTTATCGCAACTCACTTCGCCTTCGCGTAACCGGTATATTTCGCGGCCACATATCATTATAGCTTCGGTATTACGCCGTTGCTCCGACACGATTACCCAACTGCTCGGTCCGGTAGCTTGCGCCGACGCTTAAAAAAAAGTTCTAATTAACCTCAAAAACTTTTTTATATTCTCTCGTGCAGTCAGCTTTCTAAGGATAACAATTTCTTAGTGCTCACTTGAACATACAATATGTAAACACGTAAGGTGCACATAGGGAAATTAACACCGAAGAAAATATTCAAATGATTACAACATAATCGGACTTTTTTTATTAATGGGACATTAAATTCCCAAAAATACTTAAATATGGTGCCAGATCAAATATCTCCGCCTATTCGTGTTGAACCTAAAGACATCGGGTCACTGATTTACCAACGCGCATACGTCATACCAGTCAGACAATTTTTGAATGAAATGTTTCCAAACAGATGGAGTTGTTTTTGACGTGATAACGTCTTATAAATTGATGAAACACCGGCTGCACTCACGAAAAAGTGTCACGTTCCGCCTGAGCCTGAGCGTGCAAGCGAGAGCGCGGTATAAGCGATAGAGAGGCACGATCGGCCCAAGCGTCGGCTTGTACGCATTTCTCTCTCTTCTCGCGTGACGTCAGAGAGTTCATCAATGTTTCTTTATGACGTTATCACGTAAAACTATCGTCCGACCGTAAACCGACTTTACAGACAACCAATTTTTTTTTGTTTTATTTTTGTACAAACAAATTAAAATAGCGATTTATAAGAGCTTTTTATTATTAAAAAAGCCAAGTAAAATAAAAATAAATCAAAATAAAATAGAAATCCTCAAGATTTCCACGATAATTCAATAGAAATAACAATTAATGCAGTCATGGCTAACTCTGATCCAAGTATTTTTTCCCAATGTAAATTTCCCTACGTGCACCTTACGTGTTTACATACTGTATAGTTCCTGCATTGTTCTAGTATTTGAAAAGAATTTTGAAACGTATTTTTTCATTACTACCTAAGTTATCTACATTTGTGTTAGAGACACTCACGTTGTCAGTAAAGATGCTCAAAATATATTTAGTTTCTTACTTACGAGGTATTTCAGACAAAGCCCTATTTTTTGGATCTTTTATATTATTAATTAAAAACACTTTAAATGTTGCCGACAGGACAGCAATTCCCGTGCCTTGCGGGCTTTGAAATATCTGTGCGTCGATTAATTTTGAATCGGGTTTCATACTAAACTGCTGGATATATTCTCCATGCAGATCGTACAAATAAACCATTCCATCTTCCTGAACACAAACTAACTGCTCGGAGTCCGACCAGCCCATCGCAATTAATTGGCCACTGCTCCACTAAAAACAAAAGATAAATAACAATTGCAAGTTTTGAATAAATAAATGCGTACAAAATGTTGTCTAATCCATAAAAGATAAGTATTGTAAATTATAGACAACAGAAATAATAAACGTTTTATGTTCATAAAAAACTTAAAATTAGATTTTAGACAAGTACCACAAACGATGAAAGCATATGCCCAGATCCGGAGTATATAGCAATTACAGGTTTTCTTCCTCCGTGGATTTGCACAAACTCGTTACGATCCCTAATTACGGCTATCGGACCCGCATACGGAGCAGCTGCTATCATTAAATTATCGAAATTCATTTCTTGTTGCCATTCCATTGAATAAATTTCAAATTTTCTAAAAAAAGTTTTCGAGGTTAGATATTTAAAAAGATATACGTTTTAGAGAATATAAATAGCTAACCTAAAATATGTGTCCTTTCCGAGAAGGCACCAGTCTGCCGTTAGCATCGCTGACATTTTCGTTAAATATAAAATTTTACTTTACAGTTTAATAAATTTGCATCTCAAAATTCTGAGATGTCAATCTTTTCTGTCAATTTGACAGCAACGTGACATAGCAGCAGAGCTACCAAAAAGCACACACCAAAAATAACTAACAGCGATAGAGTACCTATTTGGAAGAATTCCGGGGCATAAGGATCGAAAATGAAGCAATACTGATTTTTTTTTTAAACTTGCATTTAATACTGACGTTTCGATACGTTTTGTATCATCTTCAGAGTTCGTATCGAAACGTCAGTATTAAATGCAAGTTTAAAAAAAATTTTCAGTATTGCTTCATTTTCGATCCTTATGCCACGGAATTCTTTCCAAATACTCTATCATTAACTTCAATGGATCACTCTATTTATTGAATAGAGTGAAATTCACATAACTAACAGCTTCAAAACAAACAAATTTTAAATAAAAAACTGTCCCCTATCTTCACGGTTTCAACTTTTTTAAGTAATAGTTTTTCCAGCTGAAAAAAATAAGTCCTTTTAATTTTCTTTTAAATCAACAACGAAGTGTTGTATTTGTTAATTCGAAAATTAATAATAACTTCTTGAGTATTTAAATTAATAAACACTTTTATAATCAAACGGTAGTTACAAAGAATGGGAGATAAGTCTCCCGGCATGCATACCAGAGCGGACAGGTAAACACTAAACAAGAATCGCTGCAAGTTCTAACAGTCGCGAGTTAAGAGGCGGTTAGGTAACGTCTTACCGTCTTAGATAAATCTTAAAATCAAGGAATAGTTGTGCATCAAAGCAGATTGTCGCCAAACTGAAGGCGGAGATGACGTTTTTAATTACAAAACACAAATATTAATAATTAATATACATAGTCCTTGATTTATAATATCATTTTTTTTTAAATCAGTGAATTGTTTTAAAATATGGTTTGTTAAAACTGGTTTTGTGTATAGAAACAACGTGTTGTGGAATGCAGTTTTTTAAATCGAAGTAAAAAATAATAATTAATTATTGATTTGATGGTTCAGTGTTTTCTGCGTATGTTTTTTATAACGAAAATATGATATTCAGTGAACTTTTGTGTTGATAACATTTCGAAACGGGCCATATTTATGTGATTTTATAACACTTGCTGGATTTTAAAAAAAGGTAAGTGTGCATGTTTTTAATTAAGGTTCATTTTTATCGACAGATATACCTATAGTGGGGGCTAACTTGATTGTTTTCTTGTTTTATAAGATGAAAAAGAAATTTTTATTATATAGTTTTTGGTATAGTTTCGAATTTTGTTATTGATACTTATTCTCGAAAAAAAAATTGCCTTTGTGTGTTATTGCAAAAAAAAATATTAATAGGTAATAAAAATTTGTGTCGCGATTCATCCAACGATGAAATTTTGAGCAAACAGTCTTTGTATAAAATGCTCTTTTGAAGAGTATGAAAATAATCAGAAATGTTTTTTCATTCTATATGGCAGGTGCAGTCATTGTAAAATATTTTACTAATTTATAAAAAAAAGAAACTGTTAATTTTTACATTTTAGTTTGTAGTATAACTATTCGATTGTTTATTTCTTTAGGAAGGAATATAGGTATCTAAATGTCCGACTTGAGTTCGCTCGGGTAAAATTGAATTGAATTCGTTTCACTGAACCGATTTGAATGCAGTTTTTACCATTCGATAGCTTATTTTTCGAGGATATTGCAGTAGGTGTGTAGGCCCGGATTCACCCGAGTCCAAATAAAATTGATTCTAAATTGGAGAGCGAAGCGAGTGAATGAGTTATTAATTTGATTAAGCGAACGAAGTAAATGGGATCTCGCAATCAAACAACTTATTTTAAAGGGAGTGTATGGAGATAAAATCTACACGAGCGAAGCCAGACGAGGCCGCTAGTACCTATGCAAAGTACTATTGAGAAAAATAGGTGAACTTGACTTCACCGTCATAAAATTTTATTTCTTTTCCGTGCATATTTGTTTATTATAATTTTACTATTCGCGCATGTTATAAACAAAGTATGCCGCAATTACGACCGCGTCTAATTATGAATTAAAAGATTCCACCTTAAAAATATTAGCCAAAGGCAAAATAGCTATCTACAAATCAATTGCAACTGTAATAAGCGACCATAGTGAACTCTATAAGCTAATAAACTATTAACCGATAAATTAAAAATACACATCGTTGCTTCACCTGTATTTTTTTAATGCACACAACACTTCCTGACTTTTTTATTATGAGACATGCCTTATTATAATGTTAGTAATAAATCGAATATTTCACGCACTAGTTAATCGGTTAATAATAAAATAAGTTAATTAATAGCATGCGTTAACGATCAAACCGCTGGTTCAATCATCATCAGAATAATTCGTTTTACAGGGTTCAGCAACAGGTGGCATAATCCTTTAGGCTGTCGGTTCTTTAAACAACGGAAGCTAGACCTCTTACCCTATATCAGTGATGGCGAACCTATGATCCGCTGGCCCATATACTTTTATTCTATACTGAGCATAGGAATAAAATCGCAACCGAACTATAATTAGGGTGCAAACATATACTTCAGTCTTTTTTTACGCCGTAAGCACTGGCGTATCCAGGAGGACAAAACAAGCACGGGGGACCCGGCTTAAGAAATTTCTAATTTGCCCCCTTCTGGGCCAAAAGTTGGATACGTCGATGTTAACGTCATAGAAAAAAACAAAGTTTTTGAAACAGAGATACTTTATTCAGATTGAATATCAACCAATCAGCTATATCATCAGAGAAATCAGGGAATTACATCGAAGAAAGAGACGCAAATATATTTTCGATACGCTTTGTTGCCTTCACTCACCGCACATTGAGTAGATAGGCAATGATTCATATAGTTAATTAATAGATATACAGGGTGTCCCATTAAGAATGGGACATAGAACAACCGCAGATTCTCCAATTCAAAATAAAACGATTAAGCGAAATATGCTTAGATAAAATGCTACTCGTTTCCGAAATACGGGGTGTTGAAGTTGAAAACTGAAAAATTATTAATGTCCATAATTTTTTTAATATACCGTATAATTTTACTCAAATCGGCACACTTGTTAAATATCATAAAATGCACCTAACAATAAAAAAATTAGTTCGTACTCATGTCCCTCCCTCTCATTCGTTGCTTTGCACCCGGGTGAAACCAGGACGGACCGCTAGTAAAATATATAATATTTACTATGTAGTAATTTGGCTGGTACAGATTGAAAGATCGCAATGCTCAGATACAAAGCTACTAAATCATATTTTGTTCATCTTCACCGGTCGTTTGGCACATGATTTTTTAAACAGCTTGTATATTTGACCGATATAATTTTAAAACAGCAGATCGTTAGATATTATAGATTATAGACGCTCAACAGGTGAGGTGAGCGATTACGTGTTTGCATAATGTATTTGGTATAAGCTGTTGTACAAGCAAGAATTACAACACTGCACATTATTGAATTAAACATTTACCTTCTCTTTGCACGCACTGCAATAATAACTCGGTATCCTAAATACAAAATATGAATCACTAATTTAAGAAATAAAAAAAAATAACTTTCCTAACACGCAGAGTCAATCAATCATGATTACGTTTAAAGACAGCTACATTGGATATTTTCCTCATTTTTACGGTCCCGCTAGGAGACCTTATATTTTCGCCGTGTCCGTTTGTCACAGACAACTCCCACCAACCGATTTTGATGAAATTTAATTGGGAGTTCTCTTTTAATTCGCAGTACTAAACGTATTGAAAAATTGTGAAAACAAATTTTGCAGCACTGTCTCATAGCATAAGTCACGGACAAACTTCTTCGCATGTAATTTTGGAGTCCTAGAAACGAGCCATGAGGATACAAATTCATTTTCAGTGTGTACCCCTCACCTCTGACTTCCCAAATGTTTAAAAAAATCTTTAAAAGTGTGAAAATATTTTATGAAAGCTCAACTACTGGTGCAGAGCTGAAAATTTGCAGAATAATAGGAGATAGTACAAGTAAGTAGGGAAAAAATTGCCAGAAGGCTAGGCGGAAGATAAAGAGCCGCCAGAACGCGCTAATGTTGCTAAAAATCAGTGCACTTCTGGCAATTTCTATACTTATTCTGTAATTCAAAACTAGATTATATATTATACATTATATAAGTACTTAGTTATAAGGGCATACTGAAAATTCAAACATGATATAATAATTACATTCGACAAATATTCAAAATTATTAATGTTATTTTAATATAGAAATAAAATTAATCGTCATATATTTTCATTAATAAAATTACGTTGTTATAACAACGTAATTTTATAAATTTATTTAATTTTATTTCTATCAAAATGACATTAATAATTTTGAATATTTGTCGAATGTACTTATTATATCATGTTTGAATTTTCAGTATGCCCTTATAACTAAGTATATAATGTATAATATATAATCTAGTTTTGAATTACAGAATAAGTATAGAAATTGCCAGAAGTGCACTGATTTTTAGCAACATTAGCGCCTTCTGGCAATTTTTTCCCTACTTACTTGTACTATCTCCTATTATTCTGCAAATTCTCAGCTCTGCACCGAGTCACCCATTTTCTCCGTAGCCAGCTCTCCGTCTATACGGAGTCTTAATAGATACATGTCCTATATACACACGTCTTGACCGATTATTTAATTATTACAGAAGTTACTGCTTTGAATTTAGCGGAACAGTTTTGGTTTGTTACAATTTCGTAATACAGTTAAATTATAGATCATTTAATTGTTTCAGAGGTGGTCATAGTTACTCATCTATAAATATTGCGTGGGCAAAGAAACTAGTATCGTAGAGGAATAAATGTTATTTTCAAGCATCATAATTATTATTTATTATATCAGAATATATTATACCGTAAATGTAACAGAACATAAGAATGAAATTAATCGTGTGTGCAGAATAATTGAACCTCTGCTTTATTTAAATTATTAAAAACCGGTCAAGTGTGAGTCGGACTCGCACACGAAGGGTTCCGTACACTATGTACTTTTTAAATACTTTTGTAAAAGAAACAAGAGAGGCGCTATAACAATATGTAACCAGTGGGAGTATGCAAGTAGTTCGAGAATTTCAAGGCGTGAAATTTTACATAATTCACCCGACGTTTTTATATTATAAACACTTTTTTAACAAAAATTTCTTATAGAATAAAATAATATAAAGTTTTGATAAATACACCATTATATCAAATAACAATGTTATAGAAAAAATCTCTGTTGCGCATGCGCCGATTTCTCCAAAAAAAAAATACAAAACTTTAGAATAATAAACCATTATGAAAAATACACCATTATTCTATAAAAACAATGTTATAGCACATATCTTTTCTGCGCATGCGCCGCCTTTCCCCCTAAAACTTTTTACAAAACTTTCTTTTAAAATAGAATAAATAAACCATTATGACATATATACTATTATTATATAAAACAACGTCATTGCATATATTTCTTTTGCGCATGCGCCAATTTTTCCCAAAAAATTTACAAAACTTTTGTAAACATAGATAGAATAATAAACCGTTATGAAAAGTATACCGTTATTATATAAAAAAACAGCCTTATAGTATATATTTCTTCTACGCATGCGCCGATTTTTTTCAAAAATTTATTTTACAAAACTCCTGTTAAACAAAATAATAAGCCCTTATGAAAAGTATACTATTATCTTATAAAAACAACATTGAAATATATATTTCTTTTGCGCTTGCGCCGACGTCTCTCAAAAACAATAGGCCTCTTCATATTTGCATATCAAACATCCTCCCAAAATTTGGTTTCATTCCGCTCATCCATGGTGTTGGAATGGTAAAAAATGTCAAAAATGACGTTTGCATCTGTCAAAGCAATATGTTCTAATAATTAAAATTAGTTATTCAAATCGGTAACTCAGAAGGCGTTGCATTTCACAATATATTAATGTCAAAAGACTGACTAATATTTGAAATGACATTCGTTTTTGAACAAATGCAATCTTTTTTTTAAGACAAAACATACGCAATTTTTAAATTCCCATAGTACATTATGCAACAAACGAAGACAGACGATCCCCGTGTATGCTATGGATTAGACAAAATTGAATTTATACATTATATTTCTATATAAAGCTGTATAAAAAAAGTGTTTTGACGAATTCTGTTATACAAAATCTATGTAAAATTTTCTCCTCTTTCGTTTAAGACAGGTCTCGAAACGATCTGATTTAAATTGAGCGAATTATCAGCAAAAAACTTAGTTTGCTCCTCTTTTGGGAGTTTTGGGGGGTTTTTAATTATTTGTTGTTCTAGCGGCAATAGAAATACACAATCTGTGAAAATTTCAACTCTCTACCTATTACGGTTCTTGAGATACAGCCCGCTGACAGACAGACGGACAGACAGACAGACAGACAGACAGACGGACAGCGGAGGCTTAGTAATAGGGTCCCGTTTGACCTTCAGGTACGGAACCCTAAAAATGATCGTAAAATACAGGGTTGTTTCTCGAAAATTTAAGACCTTGGAAAATTACAACGGTAGCAAATTAGATTTTACAATATAATATCGCTAAATAAATTTTAGAAAAAAATTCTAAATCCCTTGTCTTATTAGCGGATGTACATTTCGGGAGCTATGCTCTCATCTTCAGCAAACACTAAACTGTTTATATTTTTGAAGATGAGAACATAGCTCCCGAAATGTACATCCGCTAAAAAAACTGTTGTGGTAAGAAGTAACTATTCTATATATTTTATCCTTGTCTTAAATAACACACCACTCGTATTTTTTTTTTGGAAAGAGCAAATTTTTCACATGTTGAAAAGAAAACATATACATCAAAGTATCTATCGTTTAAAATGTTTATTTTTGTAGAAACACTGAAATGTTTTCTTTGTTCAAATCGGAGCTTACGTTAAGGACGATAAGTCGCACCTCATATAAAAAGATTTTTAGAAAAATATATTTTAATGTTAGTTTCGGATCATAATTTTTATTTATTGTTATAAATTTATAGAGACGATTAATTGAAAAAAATATTTTAAATCTATATATTAAATCCGAATTGAAACGTTAATGTATTAATTATATTTTTTGTTAATATATTGTCTGAAAAATTGGTCGATAATTTTATTTATTGAAGCGTATGTGACTCATCCTGTATACTTATAATATATTATGATAGCGTGCAGCCATATTATATGATGTGTCTACCGTTGTTATATAATTTGTACTTGTTCTACCGTTAAGTAGATATAATATTTTGTACTGCCAACGTCTTCTGCGCAAATTTACTGTTTTTATTTCACACTTAATTTTGTGAGATTTAAATAATATTTAATAATTTACTATATGAATCATTTGTCTATCTACTCAATATGCGCTGGGTGAAGGCAACAAAGCGTATCGAAAATATATCTACGTCTCTTTCTTCGATGTTATTCCCTGATTTCTCCGATGATAGGATTGGTTGATGTACTTGCATTCAATCTGAATAAAGTATCTCTGTTTCAAAAACTTTGTCTTATTCTATGACGTTAACATGGGCGTACCCAGCTTTTGGCCCAGGAGGGGGCAAATTAGAAATTTCTTAAGCCGGGTCTCCCGTGCTTGTTTTGCCCTCCTGGATACGCCAGTGTTTACGACGTAAAAAAAAACAGAAGTACCTATATGTTTGCACCCTAATTGTTCGATTGCGATTTTATTCCTATGCTCAGTATATATAGAATAAAAGTATATTTAAATAGTAGTCAATGTATCTAGGATGTAATGAAGCATATTATAGACGAGCTATGACTTTATTTGAAACCGAGCGTCAACGAGTTTTAAACAATCACTTGTGCTGGGTTGCAGAAAACATTATCAACAAAGATTTGGTATAATCCTATAAACTAACATTATAAATGCGAATGTGAGTTTTTTTGTTACGCTTTCACATGTAAACCGCTGAACAGATTTCGATTAAATTTGGCAAGGAGATAGATTGTATCCCGAGGAAGGACATAGGGTACGTTTTATCTAAAAAAAAAACAAACCTGCAGGGAGTGAGATAGGGGATGAAAGTTTGTATGGGGAACCCACCATTTATTAGTTAGGGATATTAAAATTCATATTTAGGCTTTTGATATAAGAAATAATAACATCTGCAATAGGTATAATTAGAGATAATTCATATATGTACAAGTACATTGTACCTAGTATTTCCAATAAAATCAATATTTATATATAATTATTAGTGATGTGCTGGATATCCGTATCCGTATCCGCGGATATCCGAGGGAGAAGAAAGATCCGTATCCGTTAGTTTTTGGTGGATCTTTTACCTTATTAATTTTCAATTCATAGATGAAAATTTTTTTATTTCTTATTTTTTTTAAATCGTATTTGGCACCTTTATATTGCAAACATTTATCGTAGTGAGTACCATACTAACAGTACATAACTCAAAGGTACTAAAAAACTATCTTTATAATGAGATATTGCACATCGATCTTTGGAAAGAGACATAATCTGTTAGGAGAGTTAACTCTTAAAAAGGTCAATAACTTTTTCCCATAACAGATAGTCTCTTTCCAAAGGTCGATGTGCAATATTTACCGCCGCGTGCTCTATGAATGTTAAGATCCGTATCCGTATCCGCGGATCTTGAAACCAAAAATCCGTATTCAGATCCGTATCCGCGGATATACATTTTTAACGATCCGGCACATCACTAATAATTATTACCACTGAAGGCATGTACTTTGAAAATAACATTCTCATTGACTTCAATGATCGATCACAACAGCAAGTTTTCAAAGCGACAAGAGACTCGAATGCTCAGTGAATATAAGTGATGTTTAATTCAAAATTTATGATACACGTAAAGGAAAACGTTTTTATTTTATAATTGATTGTTTAGTTTAATTATATTAAACAATTAAGAACAGTTTCCTGTACACATTTACAATTATAATTATCTGAAGCTAGCGGTTAAGTATTTTATAGCGTGCGTTGATACTTTCAACTGTCTGTTAGAGTACTTGTAAATAACAGATCGGTATATATTCGCAAATTCCTTACTGTAATTATTGGTTTGTTTTTTTTTCTCTTCTTATTATGGGTCAGCATTTGCAAGGCTATATATTACCAGATTACCTATATGTCCGCGGGTATAAAAAATGAGTGGATTTTAAAATACAGTGTTCTTCTAAAGTGCCCTTCCCACTCTAATTTTGAACGAATTGAATTGATGATTTCGGACAAAACCGACGAAAATAAAATTAACTAAGTAGGTAGGAGCTTCAAAGATGGTGCTAGAGACACTATCAACTTCAAATCTATACTAATATATAGTATTGGAAGATTAAAAAGGAAGAATCCTGGTGGCATAGGATCGATGAAACAAAGCAAATACTGAAGGTTTTTATTGTCTGACGTTTCGGCAATCTTTATGCCATCTTCGGATAATCAATGCTGCCTGTTTTCTCAGTATTGTTGTTATGTATAAAATAAATTAAAATATAAAATATCTATGCTACTTGCTTAAAATTATAGATACTATCTATAATTTTAATGCCTCCACTACATACGTGGCCAGCACCGCCACTCAAATAAGTGCCTATCATCGCCGCGATGATTGCCTAGCCCTCCACACAATCGTGCCGGTCCGATTGTGTGTATACGGGCGCACGATGCTGGCCACGCATTCCTTTGATGTATCGACAATCAATCGATTACTGCCGATTACAGGCGATGATGTCCACGCACCGACGAATATGCCCTCTAAACAATCGTGAGTGCCTGTAAGTGGCGGTACTGGCCACGTGTGTAGTGGAGGCATAAGCAAGTAACATAGACACATTTATACAGTTTTTAGTAAAAATCAAGTCGTTTTTCAAGAAAAATAGTAATTTTAATAACTTATGATGACATTTTATATTTTAATTTATTTTATACATAACAACAATACTGAGAAAACAGACAGCATATTGATTCTCCGAAGATGGCATAAAGATTGCCGAAACGTCAGACAATAAAATGCAATAAAAACCTTCAGTATTTGCTTTGTTTCATTGATCCTATGCCACCAGGATTCTTCCTTTTTAATCTTCCAACATTGAAACAGGATCATCATCACTCTGAATTATTAGAGTTCTTTTTTCACAATATACTACTTATAGTACTTATATAAAGCTAATCTCAGGAAATACTGGTTCCAATTGAATTTTTTTTTGTGTTGGATAGCCCATTTATCAAGGAAGGTTATAAACTATATAATATCGCGCTACGGCCAATAGGGGCGGAGCATCAATGAAACATGTTGCAAAATGTAACTCAAAATGTGTCCGTCCGAAAAAAAAACTTTTGAACGGTAACTCCGATCATCATGAAATTTGGACACAACATTCATCTTGGTATAAACTAAGATGAATGTGGGTACTCATGTCCTTCCCCCCCATTCGTTCTTTTGCACCCGGGTGAAACCGGGCGGGACCGCTAGTGTTTCAATATAGCAAATGGAGTTCATGTTGAACCTCATTCAAAAGGTATTTCAGATTGAATAAGCAAAACAGGTAAAAATACCGCATAGGATCATTGTAATTGATGTTTTTAATGATGCAATCACTAATTATAGGTAGAAGATGTGATGTTTCAACGGAGACCAAAAAAAGTGTTTTTTTTTGCAAACATCTTTGGAAATTATTTTAGCCGTTATAATAAACATTAAGTATTACGCAATTGGTAATTTAACAAAAAATGTAAAAATTACTCTTTAAACCTATAGATATACTGTAATATCTAATAAACATTTAATAGGTATAGACATCAAAATCTATATATATATGTCACGATGTTCGTTCGCGCTAATCTCCGAAACTACTGAACCCATTTTAATGAAATGTTGTTAATGTGTCTTGCTTGGTGCAACTTAAGGCCGGTGCACACGAGGCTAGAAACGCTGCTAGGAGTTCTGCTAGCCGGTAGGCTGGGTACGAAGCTGGAAATGACGTCACTGCGGGCTGACCTGCTAGCTCACAAGATAGGTTTTAAAATTAGAGCAGTATCTTGTCACGTGGGCACTTGAACAAACGCCCACAAACCAACATGTCATTCTGCTCAGAGTCAGACAACAGACACGTTTTGCTCTGTGTTTATATTCGAACTGTCACTGCGCGCGCACCAGATCTATCCACAAAACACGCTTGAAAAATAGTCTCGTGTGAAGCGAGCACTTAAAAGCAATCAAGAAAACCAGCGCTAGAAAACTAGTAGGCAAATCTAGCAAGGAATCTAGCAGCGGCCCTTATGCTATCAGCTATAGAATAGTTTTTGACGTGATAACGTCTTATAAATTGATGAATCACCAATATTATAAATTGATAAAACACCGGCTGCATGTACGAAAAAGTGTAACGCGTAACGCATAACGCGTAACGTTCCGCCTGACCCTGTGCGTGCTTTTTGCTAATTTCTCGCTCAATTTAAATCAGATCGGTTTGAAACCAGTCTTAAACGAAAGAGGAGAACATTTTACATAGATTTCGTATAACAGAATTTGCCTAAACAGTTTTTTTATACAAATTTATATAGAAAAATATTTTATACAAATTTATATAGAAAAATAGCTGTATAAATGCAATGTTGTCTAATGCATGGCGCGACGCGGTCGGTTGTCTTTGTTTGCCGTACATGGAAATTAGAAGCAAACGTATATCTTGTCTTAACATGAAAACGGCTGCATTTCTAATGTTTAATTCAATTTTTTGACATTAGTATATTGTGAAAAGCAACGCCTTCTAAGTTAACTATTGGAATAACTAATTATTATTAGAACAATACTTTGACAGTTGCAAACGTCACTTTTGACATTTCTTATCATTCCGACACCAAGGATAAGCGGATTGAAACCAAATTTTGGGAGGTTTAGGTTATGTATTACGGAATACGTTATCACGTAAAACTATCGTCCGTAAACCGACTTTACAGACAACCAATTTTTTTTTATTCAATATTTTGTACAAAATTACGGTATTTTCTCAAAAAAACTGTTTTAGTGTTTTAGTAACATGTAACGATATCTGATAGATTTTACTCAGACTATTAGTTCAGAAGCAAACACAAAAACTGTTTTAGTACAAAGTAGCGACATCTGTTAGAATTCGCTCAAAGCTATTAATTCAGAAGCAAATCTGGTAGAATTTGATCAAAGCTATTAGTTCAGACGCCGGGCCGCAAACGAAATACATTTTGTCGGATTATATCTATCGCACCCGGGTGAAACCGGGACGGACCGCTAGTTTCTTTCTATAATATTAATGTCGGTAAAAATAAAACGTATTGAGAAATACAATAATTCTGTATAGGTAAATGTTTAAGCAGATTAGCGTGTCAAATCAAAACGGAGAAATTAACATTTTTAAATGCAAGCGGCTCTTTTTTCTAGCACATTATAAACATCATCGTTCACGATTTGTGTAGAAAATTTCTGTGTTCGAAAATGCGTCTGTGCATGGAAATAATTTAAATGATAATTAGATAATTAACACGTATAATAAATGCACTCTAAATGCTATAATTTACGTTCAGTCTGCACAGATATTGCTCGCAGCCGAACTGTTAATTAAATTAAATAGTTCAACATTACAGTACCTATGTTAATTATAATTTAAAGATCAGTCAAATATACCAACGTTTGTGAATATAGTTCCGTAGCCACATCGACATATAATTATGTTTACTGCAGGTATAAATCTATTCTGTCTTACTTCCAGGCTATAAATATTTATTCGCTTGATAAAATAATAACGGCCGCCACATAGATCATAATACCTAACCTATAAATGTGGAGTATTTTATCTACAGTTGCTCTTGTGAATTTATTTACGTGTTGCTTATTAACCTTTTGTGAAGTGTATAGTTACAAAACAAGTTAGTGGAAGTTTTGTGTGCAATTGGGTTAGGATAAAACATTATTATTTTGTGAAACTTTTTTTGACGTTTACACAAACGCCATCGGTCGGATTTTTGGGTGAACGTTCAAGTATTCAACAAAAAGAGCAAGAAGTATGGTGCAGTTTATATTTATTCTTTAACTAACTTATCAACTTGATAATTGGCTTGTTGAATCGAAAGTTAATTTTATTCTAACGAATAAATTTGATCGAAGATTAGTAACTTCTATTTTTAATAGTGTTCGGTGAACATGGGCATTAGCGGTGTAAAGAGAAAGATAGACCGATGTTGCAGCCGTCCCTATTTCGCTCAAATAGTACCCTAACCTCAATCGTGCGTGTAGAGAAAAGGATAGAGATATAGGCCACAACGTAACTCTATCCTCCTCACTCGGTGAACCGAAAAACAAATACAACGATATATTTATTATGACGAAGGCATGTCAAGAAGTGAAAATTGATTTAGAAAAGCATGATGGAGCCAAAAACCCCCCTTAGGACAGTTCGGCGCATTTCTCACCAGAGGTCTCACCATTCCTTTGGGTTCCGAATGGCAAGAGCCCTCTTTCAAAAATTTAATTTGTGTCGGCAAGTTGAATCAGAAGGGAACTGCTTTTAACTGTCAGACACTTACAGGTTATGAATTGAATAAGATACGTATTTTGCGGTAAACAGTTATACAATAATTGTTATTGTGGTTCAAAATCCTGACCTTAAACAATGATTCTGCAAATCATGTTACATAAATATGATTTTAACCACAACTATAAATCTGTGCCTAAATGATAAAATCGCTTATGTTCTATATTTTTGTTGTTTTGAAACTTCTTTGAACGTAGTGTAGGAGTAACACAGATCGGATATGAAAAAAAGTGTGACGAAAGTATCGGTACTAGAATACAGGAATTAGTAAACTCACTAACAGATGGCAGTGAAATACAACTATACT
Organism: Xanthostigma xanthostigma; assembly: GCA_963575645.1. Taxonomy (NCBI): domain Eukaryota; kingdom Metazoa; phylum Arthropoda; class Insecta; order Raphidioptera; family Raphidiidae; genus Xanthostigma; species Xanthostigma xanthostigma. Next base: position 46,032,144 of record OY754466.1, on the reverse strand, counting down.
GAAAAAGAGTTCCCTCTGTTCCAATAAATTGCCCTGAATCATACTTTTATTCTATACTGACTATACTGTGCATAGGAATAAAATCGCAATCGAACTATTACGGTGCAAACATATACTTCTGTCTTTTTTACGCCGTAAGCATTGGCGTATCCAGGAGGGAAAAACAAGCACGGGGGCCCCGGCTTAAGAAATTTCTAATTTGCCCCCTCCTGGGCCAAAAGCTGAGTACGCCCATGTTAACGTCATAGAAAAAGACAAAGTTTTTGAAACAAAAATACTTTATTCACATTCAATGCAAGTACATCAACCAATCCTATCATCGGAGAAATCAGGGAATTACATCGAAGAAAGATAAGCAGATATATTTTCGATACGCTTTGTTGCGTTCACTCTGAGTAGATAGGCAATGATTCATATAGTTAATTAATAGATATATGCCCTGGATAGAGCTTACTTTAAAGCAGGAACGGATATGGACTCTAACATTCCGGCCCGGGAACTGTGTCCACCATGGATATAACTGTATGATCCACCGTAGACGAGAAAGAAGAACTTGAGAATAACGGAACGTGTTGCTATTCCTTTGTTCAACTGGAATTTCCATGATTCCTCTATTCTCAGATTCTAAATTGGTAAATATATCGATTGGATTGTCAATTCATTATTAAAAAATAATAAATCGAAAATATGAGTTGTGGCGCTAGGCCCAAGTAAATAAAGACATAAGCACTTTTGGCTCTTGGCCACAATCGAATTGTCTCGAGTCATCGGGCGGAGTCTGCTGACCCAAATCGCGTTCTTCTGTAGATTCTTATCATCGGCAAACAAGATGCATACAATCATGATTGGTTTATTTAATTTGTTTTATAATTAAACATTCCAAATTTGACGTAAAATAAAAAGAATCGATGGCCATGACTCGACAAAAAATGAATAAATTGAAGATAACTTCAGAATATATTCATCTCAAATGCATTACTAAAGATAGCCAAGATAAATCAATCCCTATTTGCATTTTTAAAGGCCATTGCGTGTATCGAAGCTGACTTTGTAGATGGGTTTGGTGCAAGTGAACGCTTATTGTCTCTAAACAAAACACACGCTATGACGTCATTATTATTATTATAGAGAAGGAAAAAATTCGGTAAAGAATTCTACATCCACAAGCACCCTAAACTTCAGAGTTCAGGTTCGTCACCGTCACGCAAGGGACACTTGCGGAGCAAGGGTGCAACTATAATCGCGTCTCAAATCACGAAATGAGCGATTACAGTGAGTTTGGGTCGTGCGCACGGAGTACACGGAGCGACCCGATAAGTACGGCTTTTTGTATGCGATAAGTGACTCAGCATTACGCTGACATGCCGGAATAGATTTTATATTTGCCAACAGTGACGATTTGGCTCCTCCAAGAACACCAATTACCTATAAGAACAATTAATTTAACAGAATACTCTGGATACTGCTTCCTGAGTTCAAAAAAAAGGTCTTGATATTTTGTCCGATTCTCAGTCTCCTTCGCGACTATGTTCGTTTTTGCAGAAGCTGAGAACTCGATGACATACATATAGGGTTACCAGATTGGCGGGACTTGGCTGGATTGTCCAGTAATTTTACACTTTGTCCAGTGTCCCGGTTTTAGGCAAAATGTCCAGCTAAAAATAAAAAACATGCACCGCCAGAGCTAATAATTCGATTAAACTTTGAAGAAAACTGTACTAATTTTAAATCTTTTCTAAATACAGAGAAAGGTTCTAAAATGATAAAGGCGGCTAAGGGAAATACTAAATATTAAATGCGTGGCAAAAAAGTGACTTGATAGGTACCATTGACTGTTAGATTAAGCTACCTCTGTTTTTCTACCAATTTCAGCTGTTCAGCTCAATAGTTCATATTTTCGTTTTTCTTATAACAATAATACCTAAGTAAGTATACATATTACTTAATTGTATGTCGTGTTTCGGTTGATTAATGCAGATTTTTATTTTGTCCGACCTAAAACCCTTTGGTCCAGATATTTTAGAATATTGTCCAGAAATTTTGATTTCCCAATCTGGCAACTCTACATACATAACTCGCGTGGTTTTATCAAGAAGAACTAGGTATATCAGGCTTTGTAGCTGAAAGTTGTCTGGTAGTACTGAATGAATAGTTCCAGAAAATCTTACACGATTCATTCTCGACAACGGACTCAACATCACCGGGAACATAAGATAAAACGGGAATTTTATCAACGCCGTAATAATGTCTCAAGTGGTAATATAACACCCTTAGAGCAGCATTGTGACGATGAATGTAAGCGCAACTTGCATAATGACTGCATGCCGATAGGGATGCATGAGCGTCTCTGGATTATTTAATTTATTATTATTGTTATTATTATTACTATTATTATCATTATTATTATTGTTATTGTTATTAATGCTATATAGTATACCTCTGTAGCTCATAATAATCAGTTGCAAGGTGTCGTAACAGTGCAGAATCTCCCGTCGAGTGAATGAATTAGAAAGTGGGTTTCTCTCTGTCCAGCCAACCGTTCGCAATAACATACACAAGTGCCTTTATATACATTACGTGCAGATACAGACAATATGCAAATAGGGCTGTAACCATCAATACTATATCTATTGACGTATAAGTACCGGATTAACCTATAAGCAAAGCAAGCAACTGCTTAAAGCATCACGTCTCAGGGGGCACCAAAAATATCAACTCAGAAACGAAAAGTACCTCACTAGACCGTGTCAACAATTTTTTTTTCTTTTTGTCATGTTCTCAAAAATTTGATACACTGATATAAAACTGTCTTTAGAAGTATAGAAGTTAAAAATAAATAATAATTTATTTTTGAAAGTGAAAAAAAATATAAAAATGTCTAATAAACCAATTTTATAGATAGTCAAATTTTCAAACAGCATTGATTGCAAATTTTTTTTTACTAAAGTTCTATGCTTTTTAACTTTTTTCTATCAATTTAAACTTTATATATTCACAATTTGGATTTTTTTTATAAACTCAACAATGTAGAGACAGGTAATATTAGATTTTTAGTAGACTGCTATTAGAGATGGGGCATCATAAGCAAGAAATGCTTAGGGCATCAAGAAGTCTTAATCCGGCACTGATTAACGTTGACTAATGAATTAAGGCCGCTGTAATCGTTTCTGGGACATGTGCTGGTTGGCGCGCTGGCTGCGAGGATAGAAATGACGTCACTGAAGGCTCGCGTGCGTGGCCACAAGACGAATTTCAAAAGTAGAACGCGGGTTATTTTGCGTGCTTGCGTTTGTCTGCTTGTTTTGAACAAGAACCAATCAGGAAAGAGTATCTTGTCACGTGCGCCCACAAACAAACATGGCGTCATAGTGTGTGTTCTGTTCAGAGACAATACACGTTCACTACCGAGTTTGAGTACGTTAAAAACGTAAATTTCAAAATAAAGTAAACAATATTCTATTCGAAGATGCATATAGGATAACCGTTTTTTGGGGGACCGGGAGTTACACTTTTTTCACGGTCCTGCCAACCATTGTATTTTTCTTTTAATCGGGATTTAAATTTCCCAAATATCCGTGAATTGGTCTCCTGTTCGGAGATCTATAGGGTTTGAGTGTTACGGACTCTTGGGCTACAATACACGCATCGTGTGAAGCGAACACCTAAGAGCCATCACGAAACCCAGCGTCAAAGCATGCTTGAAACCTGGCAGCCAAATCTAGCAAGGAATTTAGCGGTAAAAGCCAGCCTCGTGTTTAGCGACCTTTAAATTCATCGTTTTTAAAAAATTATTTTCGGGCGTGTTCCCAAAAAGTTGTTGAAAGACGTACAGTTTTTTTTTAAATATAAAGTTAATTTTCTGGAACCTTTCTGGGGCCCCGTTCTGTCTGGATCTGGACACGTGTCCCTGTTGCCCCTGCTTAGTTACGGTTCTGATTATAATTATTGTTATTGAAAAACTGATGCCTGTATTTACCATAGATATATATATTTAATAGATTGCGGATACACTAGCGCCTCCTGTACCTTTTAGAAGCCATTTTGTACGTGGAAAACGCCGTAAAAAGCGCGCGAGATTCAAAAATATTAATTATTTTATAATATGATTTTATTGAGAAAAACAACAAAACTCACAGTAAACAGTGATATTTCGCTCCAAAACCTATTTTTATACTGAAACGTTTCAAAAATTACAAAATTGAGCATAAATATAATGTAAAAGCTTAGAATATTTTACATTGTTAATTTGACATCAAGATTGACAATGTAAAATGTTCTAAGCTTTTATATTATATTTATGCTCAGTTTTGTAATTTTTGAAACGTTTCAGTATAAAAATAGGTTTTGGAGCGAAATATCACTGTTTACTGTGAGTTTTGTTGTTTTTCTCAATAAAATCATATTATAAAATAATTAGTCTTTTTGAATCACGCGCGCTTTTTACGGCATATTCCACGTACAAAATGGCTTCTAATTGGAACCATTCCGCACAATGCTCAAGGATAGGCATCCGCTATCTATTAGTATATATATATCTATGGTATTTACAGAATAAATATATTGAATTTTCAATATCGCCCAGCCCTATGCACATTGCACACGCATAAATTTTTATTGATAGTTGATGAGTATAAATGCAGCTAAATTGTATGAAATAATCACTCAAGAGATTTATAAAGTAATGATTGATGATCAAATGACTATTCCGATTTCCGATGTCATATATTCACTAACACTAAACGTCATTTAACTGTAAAAAAAAGATGAGTGCATTCGATAAATCAGCACAATTTTTTTTTGAAGCATGATTAATTTCAAAGGAATCTGAGATGTCTTTTAATAAATAAAAGAGATATTCCTCAAATAAAACGAAACCAATTAATTATCTTCATTTGTTTTGAGTTTGACTTCATTTTAAGTTATAATCTAAACAAAAAAAACCCGTTCCCAATATCTTTGAAAATGAAGACAATTAATTAAATTAGCATCTCTTTACGCTGAGCCTTCTCTACTGTTTTCAACCGTTACGAATTCCCACTTCTCCAAACCTTGATGAGACTGCAGTATATTATTACTTATTAGATCTCAAAGTAGATTAGAGCTTCAATCCGGATTATATTGAAAATATGAATTCATACTAGGTCCAAATAACCTTAGCTGAAGGTGTGTTTTAAGAAAAGTCAATCCGCGTCTTCATAGTCTTCCTTAACCTTAGATGATAACGACCTTAGATAAATTATATAGACGCTCGACAGTCTATAATCTACACTCTATCTTCCTAACCTGCATCATTTTTGTTTACCTTTTTTAAAGCTATGTGCTTTTTAGCGCAGATCTCAGGACTGGCAGTGAACTGCGAAAAAACGAGCGAGCGAGCACAAGTTAAAAAAAAAAACTCAAAAAAAACACTCTTTTGTTGCAATGTGGACCAAAAAGTAAAAAATAATTTTTGAATATAAAGATTTTGTTCATATTTAGGCGTCAGCAAAATTTACAGACTAAAGAGGACGGTTTTGAACCATCACCAAAACTATTCAACAAGCACTTGATGCCGCCAAATTTATCAAAAAATTGCTATTTGTTTAATGAAGATGATTTCACCACATCCCAAGATATGCATAAGATACTTAATAATATACAGAACAAATATTGGCATATCAAAAAACGTCAGGAAAAGTTAACAAACTATATGTGTTTGGAATAAATTAATTAGGTGAAATTTGGTTATTTTTCTTTCTTCCCTCCATTTAACGAAAACTATTTATACCGAAAAAAAAATGTTCAGTCCTTTGAGATTCGTTATAAAGAGGTTACACTGTATTTATATATAAATATATTGTATTGTAACGTTCCCCGTGTTTTAAGGTGACGTAATCAACACGTAGTCACAGAGGTCCGCTGCTTTTCGTCGACCGGGATAGGCTCGCCGGAAACCAGGGTACTTATAGCAGCGGTATACGATGAATTTATTAAATGAAAGGTTTAGCGTATTTTCATTGCCGAATAAAATCAACGGGTACTTAATACGTGTGCAAAATTTCAAATTATTCAGACGTCTGGAAGTGGATGAAAATTGAATTGATAGATTCCATTACATACATACATAGTGAAGAGTCAGAATACGTGAGAAACAAAAGAATAAATCACTGAGCAATATTTCAAAACTGACCAACAAAAAACCGTTCGATGTATAATTTATTAATTTCCACATAGATGTGTCAACATCTTCTGACTAATGCGATGCTAAAATGTTTTTGTACAGATATTCATCTGCAATGTGATAATGTACGCACGTTTATACCATTATATAAATTTGTATGTACATTTACGTACAAATATTATGTATGTCACTTAAATACTTGTATATTTCTAACGGGTTTACTTAAAATCACGATAGAATGACCTCTGAATGTCCTCAAACTCCGTTTTCTATTTCTGTGTAAATCGTCGAATAAGTATACCCGGTCAATTCAAATCAAACTGTGCTACATGGCTACGTCTATTTCTGAAATCAATGTTAACTTTCAGTTTATCGCATAGTTAACTTAATTGCATTTCCGTTTCTGATGCCAGTGTTAATGACCTTAAAGTTACCATCCTGTTCAGCGGGTTGACACTCAATGCTTTTAGATAAGACCCTTATTCGACTATTATTCTCATATATACTGAGCATAGGAATAAAATCGCAATCGAACAATTAGGATGCAAACATATACTTCTGTCTTTTTTAAGCCGTAAGTACTGGGGTATCCAGGAGGGCAAAACAAGCACGGGGGACCCGGCTTAAGAAATTTCTAATTTGCCCCCTCCTGGGCCAAAAGCTGGGTACGCCCATGTTAACGTCATAGAAAAAGACAAAGTTTTTAAAACAGAGATACTTTATTCAGATTGAATGCAAGTACATCAGCCAATCCTATCATTGGAGAAATCAGGGAATTACATCGAAGAAAAAGACGCAGATATATTTTCGATACGCTTTGTTGTCTTCACTCACCGCACATTGAGTAGATAGACAATGGTTCATATAGTAAATTATTAAATATAATATGATTATTCCATTCTAAAGTATTACCATCTGAATTGAGTTGGATAAAAAAATAACTAACTGAAAGTAACTAAATATGGTAGCGCCTTTTTCCAGCTGAATTTATTTTAATTAATTTTAGTGCACAACCGCTTTTCATAATAGTTTATAACAGTTTCTTTTATCATCCTTTTATGATCCTCGGATATTCACCCAAAATGATACACGTTATTTAAAATATTTAAAACTAAAAATAGCTATTAGAAAAGTGTAATTAAACAACAGAAAATGAATGAGCCGGTCTGTGATGACGTCGGCCATTACTGTCATAACAATTGAAGCTCAAGTGCTGCATGCATTGTTTTGTTTTTTAACTAGTTCATTAACATTGTGAGAAGTAAAATGTCCAGATGATTTTGATAAATACGCGTGCATACATAATATATGCTTATTATTCATTTAAATACTGTGTGAAGTCGAAATAAAAACTTATCAATAACAACATAATTTACCTTGAATGGAAGACACGAATTGAAATGCTATAATGAATCGTGAGAACGCCATTTTACTTGAAGTAAACATTACATAGATAAAGAAGTATCACTTAGAGAAGACGGTGCGTAGCGCCATTTCTGCGAGTCAAACAAGGGATGGGTCCTACGATTAGGGTCATTGTTCGTCGCTAGTCGAGACGCGCCACTGACAGTACAAATACCGCCCGTGAATTTGTGAAATGACCCTGAAATTACAAATCAACCACTGCTGATCGCTTTTTCCACTCTCCTTACTATGCAGATTCCCCACCTTGCTACTGTCTTCTCCAGACCAGTGACGTCAAAAATACGACCCGCGGGCCGCATCCGGTCCTCAAGCCCGCGACCAAAATTTATCCAGTGAGGATTTTAAACACAGTTGACATCAATGAGCTTATCAAAAACAAGAGACCTCAAGCTCAAGATAATTTACCATTTTTATTACAGATATATGAAAATTGGTTTAAACTAAATAAACAAAGATTTTAATTTCGTCACTATATAGCACACTTTTTTGGCTCCGTCCTGTGCTGGTCGTGCAGGGTCATACTTCGCGATCTTTTATCGCGACAAAAAAAAAGTTTCACTTTAAAAATGAAATTTTCTTTTAAGATAATTTTTAGTTTAGTGTTCGTCGAAAACAATTTCCATAAATTTGTAACAAAACAAAGTGTTTCACAGCTGCATATAATATTACTAATGAGCACTTATAAAATGTTATGCTCCAGAATATTCAAAGCGTATAATTATTGTTAATTATTGCTTACTGATGCGGCGTTTGTTAACAATAATTTATTAAATTCATTCATGAAATGCATTCAGCTACTATAATTAAGTTGAAGTTTTGATCATAGTGTTTGATTCATTTAAAATATTGTATCAATTATTTTTGGATGTAATGAGCTGATTTCACTAGCTAACAGTAAATCTCTCGAAGAAGAATGGTTCTTTCGGAGTGAAAGACACTGAATTCAAAAAAGTAACCACAAAGACTTCTTTCTGGATGATCGTATCGTTATAACAATATCAGGAGATAATTAAATACTTAGTAGTTTTATCTATTTATTATGGAAAAACGAACGTCAGCAACTTTTAACAGTCACACGAGCCATAAATGAATTGCATTAGAGATACATCTCTTTTGCACAAACCTCCAATACAATAGCTGATTTACACCCATAATATATATGACAGCTGTCATATTCTGTGTATGTGGCCATATTGTATATCATTTGGTTTGTTTACGAAAACGACACTTGCATACGTTTTTTTTGTTACAGCTTTCACCGTCATATTTCGGTCGCTATATTACGCGACCGCTATTTTAAGGCAGCTGCACACAAGGCTGGTTTTACCGCTAGATTCTCTGCTTGATTTCCTGCTAGGTTCCAAGCGTACTGTGGCGCTGAAACCTAGCCCCGCTTCTAATTCCGAAATCCAGTTTATGACGTAGCAATCGGAGCCAACACAAGTTCCAACGGCCAACAGTAATTTTAACAGCAAAACCAGCCTCTAATGTAGCGGCCTTTAAGAAATCAGTAGAGCTGTAAAAGATTCGAGGAATTGTGTACCCGTATGTATTCGCGTTACTTAAAGAACCAGTACCCGTTACTTTCGTATCGTTACGTTACTCGTTACTTTTCATACGACATACAATCGACTAGCATCAAGCATGTATAACATCGCAACGAGGCGCGTCGCATACGTGATACGGTATGACTTCGTTCGTATAACGTATACCCGCATCAAACGACTCAAACTGACATGGATGCGAAAGATGCGAGTAACCAAAATGAATTTGTAAGTAACGATTCGTTACTTCGAGTCAGACGATGTACCCGTTACTCAGTAACGAATACATACGGTTTGTTACAGCTCTAGAAACTGGGTTTTATAGATCTAAATCAATATTATATAATATATTGCACAAAAAGGTTATAGGCCATAAACATTATTGTATTAGTTACGTTGAGTTTGTTACATTAACAAAAGAATGTGTTAACATGCAGTACTATAAGCAATAAGTGCAGATATGCAGTTAATCTGCATAATATATCGAACAATCGACGATCGCAATGGCACTTATAATAATATGTATCTTTATACAAGCACTCTTACAAAGAGTGTGTGAAGATTTGTGTTCACTGTCCAATGAAGATTTCAAGATTCAAGACGTAGAAACGTACTAGTAATGAGTGTAGCGAAACAATCAAACATCGCAAAAACGTTGTCGGCTTTCTTTCATTTGTTTCGACAGTGTTAAACTTAAGAACAGGTACTGGTACATGTACACTATTGACCTGGAGGCAAGACGGCGTATGAGGAATTTTCGGTATGGTTTCAATTAGCTGTCCGCTGCAGTCAGAAATAATTTTATTCCTGCTGTAATGAGAAGAAGGCATCGTTGATCAGATGAGGATGAATGAAATTCGTTTAGGTACTGTTTAACATGTTTGAAACGTACATTAAGAGTATTCGTCCCTGCAAACACCCCCTGCACTCTTCATCTCAAATCTTTTCCCCTCGCCTAAAAACGGTTCGCGCTCTCCCGACGCTATTTTTAAAGCTAGAGGGTTCTGGTAAACGCCAAATGAAAGACAAAAAATCAGTCTACAGATCCTTCAGGCAAATTTTTTGAAAAACAGTTTCGCCTACGTGTGAAATATTACGTATCTTATTATTTTTTTCAAAAGGTTGTAAGTTTTTTCAGGAATTTTTTTTCAAAAAATTCGCCTGAAGGATCTGTAGTCTGATTCTTTGTCTTTCATTTCGCGTTTACTAGAACCCTCTAGCTTTAAAAATAGCGTCGGGAGAGCGCGAACCGTTTTTAGGCGACAGGAAAAGATTTGAGATGAAGGGTGCAGGGGGTGTTTGCAGGGACGAATACTCTTAAGGCGTGAAAAAAACTATGGTAGCCCGATCCGGCTTCGCCCGAATTTGTAGATTGCCACCGCTTTTTTCGTCGACGGACGTTGCAGAATTAGTCTCCACAAAAGCGGTTTGATTTTAATGCTCTAATATATAGTCTATATCCATACTGAAGGCTCATTTCTAAATAGTGTTGAAAGAATTTTTCAAACACGTGCAGTGGTTCTGGAGATTACCCTCTTTACACACACAAACTTTCAAAATTATAAAGGATCCAATTTTTATCATTTTAGTACGAAACCCTAAAAACATCTAAAATTTGAAATAAGCGGTGTGACTTTGTGACCGCAGACGTATTCTTATCTCTTACTGAAGATTTTACAAGTTGTTGCAATTTCAACTGTGTATGCGTATACTGTCTGTATACTATTTAATAATAAACGATGCACAAACATCTATATTGTGTCTATACTTTAAAATGCAAATCTAGTGGAACAATTGAAGATTGCAAAAGACCAACGGCTCTTTTTCATTTGTTAAAAAAAAACAATAATTGAATCTCGATATTTTTTCTTTGACCTTTTAAGAGATAGTATCGCAGATTGCCTAATGTCTTCGGACAGTACCGTAGTCAGGCCGAAGTAATGGTGCAACTTTTTTTTTGAAGTTATTATGTAATCTTTTGTTAATTCCATGGCTATCGCTATTTTATTTAGGGACTAGCGGTCCCGTCCGGTTTCACCCGGGTGCAAAAGAATAAATGGGAGGGGAGGGACATGAGTACGCATTTTGACACAACATTCATCTTGATAAACTTAGATGAATGTTGTGTCAAAATTTCATGATGATCGGAGTTACCGTTCAAAAGTTTTGAGTTACATTATGCAAGATTTTTCATTGATGCTCCGCTCCTATTGATCGCAGCGTGATATTATATAGCCTATAGCCTTCCTTGATAAATGGGCTATCCAACAAAAAAAATGTTTTAATTCGAACCAGTAGTTCCTGAGATTAGCGCGTTCAACCAAACAAACAAACAACTCTTTAGCTTTATATATTAGTAATTAGTATAGATAATTTTCGGATTTGATTGCTATGGAAATCATTAATGCAATAGCTACCAAATAAAAACTTTTTAACAAAAAAATTAAACCGCCGAAAAACTGAAAAGCAAAAAATCATAAATCTTTTTATTTAACTAAGTTCTATCTAAGTAGTTGAACGTATGTGACAGTCTACTATATCTAAGTAATTTTGAGTCGGCGTCAACAATCCTTCGCTGGAAATCTCTGAGCGTTCACGAAGTTAATGTCAGCGACAGAGCAACCCGAACGGGCACACACTGAGGACACACGTCTTTGCGAGTGGTCGTGTGGAGAGCGCATGTTTGGAATGTTATGGAGATTTCACGTATCATTGTTAATTTGATTTGGTTATTTCTTTTAGTGATCTTTGTTCATTGATTGTTTGACGCCGACTCAAAATTACTTAGATAGAATAGACTGTCACATACGTTCAACTACTTAGATAGAACTTAGTTAAATAAAAAGATTTATGATTTTTTGCTTTTCAGTTTTTCGGCGGTTTAATTTTTTTGTTAAAAAGTTTTTATTTTATAATTTTTTGTGACTATTAAATTTATAATTGTAATACACAACTCAGCATGAAAATCTGTGAGTGAACAATAAATCACCCCTATTTTCCCACCCTTAGGGTAGGAATTTTTTTTCCAAATTTATATGGGACCAACTTCGGGGTATACCCTTTCCAATAAAAAAAGAATTATCAAAATTGGACTACTCTGTAAAAAGTTATGTGTGGTCATACATTACAATCAGTGAGTGAACAATCAATCATCCCCTGTTTTCCTACCCTTAGGGTTGGAATTTTTTTACCAAATTTATATGGGACCAACTTCGGGATATACCCTTTCAAACAAAACAATATTTATCAAAATCGGACTACTCTGTAAGAAGTTATGCGTGGTCATACATAAATAAAAAAAAAAAAAAACAAAAAAAAATATACGCGTCGACTTGAGAACCTCCTTCGTTTTTGTTTTTCGTCGGTTAAAAAGTCACTCATCAAATATCAGCTGTTTCACATAATGGACGCCATTCACTATCCATTAAATAGTAATTCAATGGATAACCACAAAATATTATTTTGGCCGTGGCATTTTGAAAATGATTTTACTTTCTCAGACGAAATTTACATTTTGCACGCAAATTAAGCATTACGCCGTTTTTTTAGGTTTGTCCAGTTTTTTAATAGATAAAATAATGTATCATCTCATGGACACAGCTTTCTCACGAGATCTGCAGTGAATGTCTTTGTTTAAAATTGAAAGGAGGAAAAACTGGATATCAAAAGCTGCGCCTTCTTTCATAAAAGATTAATAATTATTATTATCAAAGCGTTTTTATGCCATTTATACAAATATTAAATCATTCATGACATTTTTAGAGCAATAAACTGCTTGTCTGAATTTTACTTTAAATATTTTTTCTAGATTTTTATTTTTTTTTTTGTGTTCGGAATGCTTATGGAATTACTTTTGTGTCCGCCCGTCCGCAGTGGCGGCACGTGAATATTTTAAATAGGTGTTCTGCAGGGTCAGCCGGAGGTACCTTTTAACACAGACTCGAATGAGATGGGGGTAATTAAATTATGAGTCACATTCGTGCTTATAATGTTTTAATTATTAACTTACTAGTGTGACCTGTGCGAATTATTCGCACTAATTAAGTATAATAATTATCACTTTACAAAATTATTTTTTAAATATGATTGCAGGTATTCAATTCGTTTCTAATTTTGCACACTGCTTATAACGTTCTTCTTTTTGTTGTATTACAATATGAAGCTCAGATGACAGATCGAAGAAATATTTTACTAAAATTGTCATATAGAGGCGCAAGTAGCAAAAGCGTTGAGCTAAGCCGTCAGATGGCATCATCCAGCATTGCTGTGACGTTGTTCAGCGTTGCTCGCTGTTTCAAAATTAAAACCGTCAGATGGCAGTACGCAGTATTGTGTCTGTTGTATTACAATATGAAGGTCAAATGACAGATCGAAGTGTTGACGTTGTTTCAAAATTAAAGCCGTTAGATGGCAGACGTTGTTCAGCGTTGCTGTATTTTAATTAATTTACAAAAACAAAAGCAATAATAAATTTTTTAGTTGTCGATGTCAGTAGAGCAAGCAATTATCTGTAAAATGATATATAAATTATGTGGAGAAATTGTGAGGTTTTTTCTAAAAAGGGAGGCAAACATCTTTAACCTTAGCGTATTAATATATATGATTTTAAACATTGTTGAAAACAAACTACAATGTAACAATATATACTGTAACACTAGTCACTACTGCCATAAGGCGAGTGTCGTGTATCATGCATGCATATCATCATACGTACCGTCACCGCCGAACCAAAAACATCAAAAGTGTTGCCTGAATGAGATAGATTCAGTGAACACTTCTAGCATATGACAGTGATAGATGCTTTATTTATTCGATTCTGGCGAAATTGGCAAGCCAAAAACTTACTACATGACATTTGTCATTTCTTCTAAATTAAATACGCTTACTCTCAAAAATGCTTAAGAACACGTTTTAAGCTGTAAAACGGCTCCAAAACAAACCAGTCATTCAAGTAGCGTACTAAGTACTTACTTAGATTTAATCATTTCGTCTCACGATCTTTTGACTCCAGCCTCAATATGAAGGTTAAGTGTCATCATTATGGAACTTCTCCATTGTTGCAGACAACAATGGCTGCTGCTGGCACTGACAGAATATCATCTACACTTATAAATATATGGTCAAAAGGCAAAACCGCTTATATTGAAATTTTGACAATGCTTGAGTTTTAGTACCTCAAAATAAAAAATTCCAGCCAATTGGGCGACGGGACCATTCCAACTTCAAAAATGTTGACATTTGATTATAATACAGAAAATAAAATTTCTGATATCGTGCGAGTTGACGCGGGTAATGGCTAGTATTCAATATGATATTAACTATTCGTTGCCATGGTTACCTACATAATATGTTCCACGTCATGTAATAATTAATCAAAGCATGCCTAACTAGTTTATTTTTGACAGATCCATAAAACAAAAGAGCGGCTGATTTTTTTTTATTTTCAAAATATTTCCGAAACTATAAAGTTAGAAAAAAAATGTTTTAACAAAACTTCTTTGAAAAAATAAATAGAATAATAATCCGTTATGAAAAGTATACCATTATTATATAAAAAACACCGTTTTAGCATATATCTCTTCTGCGCATGCGCGGATTTTCCCCAAAAACAATAGGGCTCTTCATATTTGCATACCAAACACCCGCCCAAAATTTGGTTTCAATCCGCTCATCCGTTTGACCTGTATCGTGTTCACAGACAAACAGACTAACAGACGCACAGAGTTTTTTCAAAAATATGTTTTTTGGATTCGGGGGACCTCAAAACGGAAAGATATTTTAAAATTTTTGAAATGTGATTTTTGACCTAAACTAGTACCATTCCCCACTTGTGGGTTGGAATGGTAAAAAATTAAATACCATCAACACTACATTGATTTAACATTATAGTCTTACCAAAGATATTTAATATATATTATATTAAAAATCTTTGAGTCTTACAGTCACGCAGTGTATAGAACTTTTGTAGCTGGAATGAGAAACAGGGTACTCAGGCTGAAGTCGACATCAATCTATTTATTCTATCTCATTCTGTTATCTAATGTATGACGTATTGTTCGTTTATTCTAGAATCTAGGTAATATCTAGTTTGATCAAGGAAAGAACGTCAGTCAAAAGAATGTGCATAGGGGCTCGTATTTAGGGAATGCCACATAGAAACAGACGATTTCTGTTACGTTATTCAAAACAATCCTGTCACATTGTGACATCCCAGCAACCCGGCAGTCTGGAGCGTTTCTTAGTCCAATATCCAGCTATGTCAATGCTGGGTGTTGATTCACTGACGCAACTTTAAACAGCTGTTTACGAGGGACAGCGGCGTTACGGCGTATATGAGTATTTGACCGAACTTGTAGTTGCCAGCGCTAGAATAGTATATTGTGCAACTAGTGCGACAATGCCGCACGAGTTGCACATACTATTTTTTATTACGAATTAAATTAAATTAAAATTAAATTTTTATTACGAATTAAAAAAAGAAATTAGAAGTAAAAAAAATTAAAATTAAATCATTAAAAAGTTGAAAATTCAGTTAAAATTGTTAAAATTGTCCAGAATAAAAGTCCATAATCGAAAATTTTAACCTCAAATCTGCTTCAAATGACAGTTTGTTTCGTTGACATTAACACCGTTATTATTTTGTTTTTTTCCCTGAATTTGCGTGCGGCAAACAATAATTTCAGTGCGACAAATAAAGTTTCCGCACGCAAATGAAAATAGCTACTTTTCAACCGTAACAGCATGCGTAAAGATACCACTTTTCCCGCATGAGTAATAAAAATCTAGTAGTGAAATCTAGCAAGGAATTTAGCGGCAAAACCAGCTTCGTGTGCAGCGACCTTTTAAACTGTACGGGCCGCTAGTTCCATAATAAAAGTTTTGTGGTTTAGAGTCGTCTGGGGCAACTGTACACCGATTGGTCGTCCGTATTCACTGTATAACCTTTTGGAATGCAACTAAGATGCGTATAACTATGTACGTTCTGCGCTAACTGTATTCACACACACGCACGACAGGCACACATACATTGTTGCTTTGGAGATACGTACTTAAGTGTTGGGCATGGGCCGGTTTTCCAATTACTGTTCGTCAGCTCCCTCGAAAAAAACGGCTGTAAATAAATAAAAAAAATTCCAGTCAATTGAACTACGGAACCATTCCAACTTCAAAAATATTGACATTTGGCATATTAAGAAAATAAAATTCCTGTTAACGCGTATAGCGACGTGGATCACGGTTAGTAGCTATTCGTCATCATGGTTATGTTGCCACGTCATGTAAAAATTAATCAAAGTACCTAACAGATCTACAGAACAAAAGAACAACAGATTTTTTTATTTTCAAAATATTTCCGAAACTATAAAGCTTGGAAACAATTTTTTTTAGAAAACTTTCTTGCAAAAATGGAATAATAAACCGTTATGAAAAGTATACCATTATTATATAAAAAACAACGTTATAGCATATATCTCTACTGCGCGCACGCGTAGATTCCCCCCAAAAACAATAGGGCTCTTCATATTTGCATATCAAATTTTCTCTCAAAATTTGCTTTCAATCCTCTCATCCGTTTGACCCGTATCGTGTTCACAGATAAACAGACGCATAGAGTTTTTTCAAAAATGTGTTTTTTGGATTCGGGGGACCTTAAAACTAAAAATATTGTAAAATTTTGAAAATCCAATTTTGACCTAAATTAGTACCATTCCCTTGTGATGTTGGAATGGTAAAATGGATTAAAAAAAAAAAACAGTTTTATGAAAAGACAGAATTATTCTGCTTGTTTTCAGTCCAATAAAGATTGCACTCTCGTTAATTCGAACTGTTTGATACTCCGAACATAATGCCATTACTCGTCGTAATACAATCGTAATTCATTACCTACTCAAATAGGTATAATATTAATAATAATAATGTGTTTAACGTCCGTTTGTCGACCTTATGTCATAACAGACACCATTCGCACCATTACTATTTTCCATCTATCACACTTCTCGGTATTTTCTACATTGTTAAACTTCCACTTAATTAATAGCAATGGTCGAATGAAGGAATTTTAGAACATTAGGATGAGGTAGGCAAATTTTGAGCATAGGAGTTTGACAGGTAATCGGCCATGGCCTTGAATAAGGAACCATCTCAAAATTTATCTGAAACTATTGAGATGGCCGATACAGGAATTGCCGTTTCTCGGCGAGAGGCAGCAGGAAAAAGTCCCAGCAACATCTGCCCCCGCCGAGATTCGAACCCGGCACCTCACGAATGCGAGTCTAGTGCCCTCACCACTACGCCACCCCGCTCGGTTTTCAAATAGGTATGCAATCTAAGTACTATTCTAGTTTCCCTAATGCTACTATCTAATTAATTCAATCTATTACAAAAAATATAGACATAAAAGAACCAAGCACACTTTATTATAGTTCGCTATAATTTTTTCTTACTATAAAGTGGTGTTTTTCCCCCTTTTTTTACACTACATATACATACAATGTATTCTATACATAATACATTAACGCATTTACTTAAATTTTTTATCAATTGGTGACAGGAACAATTATATATAAGCATTCTCTGTAAATAATTTATAAATAACTTCTTTCAATAAATATTTTAATAATAATAAAAATTGAATCTATAATATTTGAACGGGATCTTTAATTTTCGCCTCGAAACTTACGCTCGTCTGCAATCGACGAATTTAATAAAGGAAGTCGTTTAACTTCGACATTAGCATCGTCCTCTGAAGGCCACTCGTATACTATCTGCTCTGCCATATTAAATCCGGAATCTGGTTTTTAGCCATTTGACTGATGGAACAGGTATATCTGCATAAAAAAAAACAAAGCACAATCGCAGAGACTGTTTTAGACTGTCGCCGTTAATCAAGGGTTTCAAATGGAACGTCTTACACTGCGGGTCGCAGAAAAAGTTTTGAGAAAACTTGATTTTTCAATGACCTTAGATTGTGATCACACTCCATAAAAAAAGCACTGACTTGGGGAGTAAGCTGGTAAATGCGTGACGAGAGATTTACGGAAACTGTGATCGCTGTGATCGGGCGAGGCGAACGGAAGTTGAAAGAGAGATATAAGTTAGTGAAGATAGAAAAATGATGACAAATACTTCACTGGATAGTGGCGCCATCAGCTGACCGAAAATATAAAACTAACAATAGAATGACACATACTTTACTTGCCAGTGGCGCTATCGGGTGACAGAAAAAAGTAATATTTTGTTCAATACTTTAAATATTATACCTACGTTTAAAGTGAATAAAATTGTAAATTCATTTTAAAGTTCATATTTTGTGAATTTTCGGGTGAATAAAAACAAATTTTGGCAGGAAGAAGTTTTACTTCAGTCGTGTGGTCTATTGCACACTCGTTTTTTAACTCAAAAACAACAGGGCTCTTAATATTTGCATATCAAACATCCTCCCAAAATTTGGTTTCAATCCGATCATCCGTTTGATTTGTATCATGTTCATAGACTAACAGACGCACAGAGTTTTTCTAAAAAATGTTTTTTGGATTCGGGGGATTTCAAAACGAAAAGATATTGTAAAATTTTGAAAAGTGATGTTTGACCTCATTTGTGGGTTGGAATGGTAAAAACAATGGGAAATAATGCAGGTGATGCCATAAAATTTATTGATGCATTTAATCAGAAACCCTTGTAGATCGATCAGGTTTAACAGTTATACATCAATAGTCAGCGTTCTGTAACGGTTATAGGGATTGATTTTCTCATGTTTGCATTCACGTTTAGCTCGATCAGTATTCAAAGCATCAATACCTAGTATCAATACTTCAATACAAATATATAAAAGAAAGATCGCGTTCGCGTATGTTTATGTGTTCGCTAAAAACACGAGTACTACTGAACGGATTTGAATGCGGTTTTTACCATTCGATAGCTTATTTCGTGGGGAAGGTTTAGATCTATAATAACTGGCCGATCCGGCTTTTCCCGGGGGAAAATGCGATTGAATCGACTATACTGCAGAAGAGATTTCAATGCTGTTTTTACCATTCGATAGCTTATTTAGATCTATATAATAACTGGCTGATCTGGCTTCGCCCGACTGAGATGAAACACGACAGCGACAACAGTAGTGGGAGTCCCCGACTCTTAAAGTACTTAGTACTGTAATACGGTAGACTCTAGGGCTCCACTACTGTTGTCGCTGTCGTATTTCATCTTAATCGCGTGTGGAACTGTAATCTATAAAAAAAAGACGGGTTGCACTCCGGGAGTACCGGCAGAAGTGAAAACTTGAATATTAACGTCTTACGAATTTTCGATCAAAATGGTTTGTATCATAGATTGCATTTTTATGTACGATATTTCAACGTTAGATGTCTAACGTTGTATAAATAAAAGTTTTCGTCTTGCGCATTTTCGATCAGGACACGTAACCCTGACGCGAGTTTAACATTTTTTACCCATTACAAAAAAAAGTGTGCAACGCCGCTAAAGAAGTTTTCACTTCAAAAACCAAAGTTCTCATTATATATTATTTTTGGTTTTTGACGTGATAACGTCTTATAAATTGATGAAACACCAGCTGCACGCACGAAAAAGTGTAACGTTCCGCCTGACCCTGTGCGTGCAAGCGAGAGCGCAGTATGCTTCGGCCCAAGTTTGACAGCTACTAAAATTTAGGTTATGTATTACGGAATACGTTATCACGTAAAACTATCGTCCGTAAACCGATTTTACAGACAACCAATTTTTTTTATCAAATATCCCATTTAGGAGGATGAATTTTCAATAATCATTTCTTAGTGCTTGTATATAAGGAATTCCTGTCCCAAATTTCAAGCTTTTAGACCCACCGGATTAGTGTTTGCGTTGTCTGTCTATCTATTCTTAAGCCATGTTATTAGAAACTGTTACAAAAATTCTATTAATTTGTTACTTCTGTAAAAAAAAACTGAAATGTTTACCGGCGATTTCAACGATCGCATAAAAAAGGTTAAATTCATACAAATACTTATTAATTATGATTTTTCCTTCGATATCTACATATAACAATGGAATAAAATGGAAAACTCATGATGGCTACTTCATACTAATCGTCGATTGTTGAACTTTGATGTCTGAAAACTCTTCGAATTGCATTCAGAATGTTTGGACTATCGTTTAGAAGCTAATAATAACGGAATGTCCATGTTTATAAAACAAAATTCTGCGTGAACGAAGCGGGCCCTCTCCCACGGCCTCGCGCTTGTGGGGGCTCCGCGCGAGACCCGCTTGTGCCCTGACTTAAGGCCAAACGTCATGAATTATATTATACCTAATTACGCTAAATAAGTAGTATGATTAGTACCCTAAAAGGCCCTACTAATAAGGTTTACGACTGAAAGAACAGGGCCCAGTGTTGCCAGAACTTTTTTGTTTTGCGTACTAGATCAGGGTTGAAAAAAGTACTAGATTTTTTTTAAGATTTGCCAACCACAAATGACCTTTTTTTTATAACCTGGCTTAAATAATTTTGTTGTGTGCACAATTGGAGAGCCAAAAAAAAAAAACGAATGATTACAGATTTTATCGTATATGGGCACAATGTAGGAGATCGATAAAAAAAGATCCTTTTATTTCCACAACAAAAAAGTCTTTTTTTGGTAATTTCCCTTTTTTCGTTTGTTGTGGTGGGTGTGTGGGCATTGGGTATTAAAAAGTACTAGATCTAGTACAATTGGGCTTTTGAATGAACAAAACTATTTTTCTTTTTTTTATTTTCGTTATAATTCAAAAGTTATATCAAATTAAAAATAAATTTTTGTACCCAGTTCCGAGAACGCGCCGACATTTCCCGAACATAATGTGACGTCATAATGTTAATTTCTATTATCATCACATGCAATTGACACAGTGTTTTAACACTTTTAACCTCTCATTGATTAAATACAGTCAATATATTAAGAAATTTATCAAATATGTCGAATCTTAAATGTTATCGTGCTTGTCAACAATATTTTTTACACTAAATTTAGGATAGTCTTATAGTCAAAACACATGTAGAAGCCATTGATAGTATACTGCGTATATACATTTTAATAATATGACGTCACAATTGTCAAAAACAATTTTAGTGCGTTTGCAGTCACGTGATTTTTTTTTATATTTCATCAATTTTAAATTGCTTTTAATTAATTTAAAAAAAGTTTTTTGAAAGTTTTTCGCACCGATTATCAATATTATTTATAATAAAGTTTTAAAATACAATAAAAAAATAGATAATTATTTTTTTTTCAAAAGCCTAATTGTACTAGACTGGCAACACTGACAGGGCCTCGCTGATGCGACTTCGCCCACGTCTAGATTTGTTCACGCCACGCCACTGGCGCAAGTCTCTGGTATTAGCAACTGTATCAAAACTTCAAAACTCTTGTTGACGATTTCAATGATCGCATAGAACAGACCATAAACGAATCGCTCCAATATTAAATTCTTATCTCTCTCGTTTATTGAACCGTTTACCGTTCGACAAGCACATTAGCAGCTCTTGGGCAAGAAGTGATCGCCTGTCCATCCATAGACGGCAACAACTCCTGAAGGCATTCGATTGAGAAGAGATTCGCCGCACCTTTATATGTTCTCTATCCAGTTTGTCTTTGCTGCGGCGACTGCTGATGGTTTGCTCTCGCATTAGAAACGATGCGGTGACTGACCCCGCTGTTCCCGTGTCATAACGTCACTAACCTTTGTCGAGATCTTCGTCACTTCATCGACTACTTATATACTCACTACTTTACGTCAGTGTTTCTTAATCTTTTTGCGGACCGCTCTCTTCTGCAGATTGCAGTCACTAGATCTTTGTCACTTCATCAACTACTTAATCCACTCTTTACATCAGTGGTTCTTAATCGCTGGTCTCTTATATGAACTGGTGGTGCAGGACGTTGATTAAGGACGTACCGTTCGGGCTTCGGAAAATCGAATTCATTTTTTTTTACATTTTTAGTAAGTATAATATATTGGGAAAATAGTGTAAAAATTTTAGACCAAAATATTAAATATTTACAAAGCTATAGCATATAGTCGATAGCAGCAACGGTCTTACGGTAAGACTCTGCTCTTACCTCTCAATTGTTATCACGTTATACCCTTATACTCTCGCAGAGTACAGAGCAAAAAAATTAGCAGAAAACGATGCCTTTGAAGAAACAGAAACAGGCATAGCTGATTAGTGTAAATATTCATTTTTGTTTTTTTGTAAGAAATCTGAAATCAAAACTAAAAACGTGTTTTTCTCAAAACTGCGTTTTTGTAAGCGGCGCGGATGATTGAAACAATTGTAGACAACCGATTGCTTTAAATTTTGCACAGGGTATTCTACACAATAATAGCTCCGTCCGGTACTAGAATTACTTAATTATAAAAATTATTTCTATTCTTTTAACCGACTTTCAACGACAAAATCACGATTTTCTCGTTGTTTTTTTTAAAGCCCGCCATTTATGTTATTTATCAATAAAAATGTTTATTTCTAGTACGGGATAGAGCCACAAGCCTACGAAACAATAACCAATTTAATTTTTATAATTCAGATGACTCCAAGTGACGTTATCACCCGCGCTACCCACCTACCTCCATTTAAAGTTGTCTACTTTAGGTTAAAAAAACAATTATAAAATGGCGTAAAATTAAGCAAAAAAAAATGTTTTTTCTTAGTTTACGATGTCAGTAAAAACATGTAACAAAATTGAAATGATTGTACATTATTTTGTTATTAAAAAAATTCTGGAATAAGGGTGAAAACGAGCCTGAACATAGGACTACGTCCTTAAATTATCAGAGCATTCTTTGATGCGTTAATTTTAGAAGTCTGGCCCGATCTGCCTTCGTTCGAATTTATAGATTGCCACTGATTTTTCGTCAATTTGCGTTGCAAAATTGGTGTCCACGAAAAGTGATTTTATTTTAACGAGATAATATAATAACTTAAGTCGCTCCTGAAGGTCCATTCTAAATATTGGTAAACAAATTTTTGAAATCGGATGATTTTGGTAGGTATATAGATGATAATAATACCAATTTAATTTAGATTTGGATTTTCTATTAGG
The DNA here is from genome assembly GCA_963575645.1 of Xanthostigma xanthostigma. Lineage (NCBI taxonomy): Eukaryota > Metazoa > Arthropoda > Insecta > Raphidioptera > Raphidiidae > Xanthostigma > Xanthostigma xanthostigma. Next base: position 46,008,943 of record OY754466.1, on the reverse strand, counting down.
AAGGTAAATTAATTCAATAAATAAAATTATCGACCAATTTTTCAGACAAATATATTAACAAAAAAATATAATTAATAAAATAACGTTTCGATCCAGATTTGGATCTTCTTCAGACTGATCTAAAAATATAAAAAGTAATTCATATTTAGTTTATATTTATTTTTAATAAAATTCGTGAAAGATTTTTTAATATTAAAATATTGAAAAAATAAGAAAATCCAAATCCGGATCGAGACGTTATTGTATTAATTATATTTTTTTGTTAATATAGGTATTTGTCTGAAAAATTGGTCGATAATTTTATTTATTGAAGAGTTCTAATCAGACGTTAATCAAAGATTGAATTAGGTAAATTAATTGTTTGCAAACAGGCGACAAGAAAATAGAGCTAGCCTTGCATGAGATTTAGCCTTACTTTAGATGCTAATAACGTGTGTTGTCGAACGTCTATAGCTTAAGGTGAAGAACAATATTCTAGTCACTCACTTAATAATTCGTACACGATTGATTATTGTTAGTAATTACTAATTAATCAGTAAGTGCGCTACGTAGAAATGTTTCCGGTGCCTATGTGTGTTTTGAAATTATAATTTGTTCGGAAATCCTTTCTAATAAAATTTTAATAAATAAGTTATTGTTAACAACATTAAAGTAACATTCAGCACAATCTGAGGATGTCTTATAATTATTTTTTTTTTATTATAAAAATGATTTGTTACAAGGTGGAGCATGGAAAGTGAGGTCTAGGACAGGAAATTGATTACGGAGATTCTTTCTTCTAATAATTGTTACAATAATATTAAAGTCAATAGCTAAGTTGTTTAAAGACGACATCAAATCATCTTGATTATTTGATGTTTTAAAATTTAGGAGTGCAATTTGTTGCTATTTTTTTGTTAAAAATTGTATGGACGTATTTCAAAATAATTTAAACTGAACATATTTACTATCTAGATATTTATAAATTCTTAACTCTGAAAAAAAATTCTAATTGATTTTACTTGGTACTATATAAAAAGTTATGATTTAAATTTTGCGCAGTTTTACGTATCTTATGGAAAGCAAGTCATAATGTTCATTCCAATTTGTAGTAAGGTGGAGCCGAAGGCTTTACTACTGTTGTCGAACGTAAATTTACAATAACGTATGATTTAAAAATTATATAGGTATCATTATATCACGGACAAAAGTTATTGTTTCGTCCCAGACTCCCAATTGCGTGTGGAGCAGCGGGTAGCGGCTAGTTTCTAATATACTTTTCCAAATATTCTCACACCGTCTAATTTCGACGGGGTCAGTTTAGTAATTTATTATTTTTGTTGACCGAAGAATGCAGTTGGTATGACTGCGATTATCGAAGAATGTTAATTGTTGATCATTAGAATTAATATAAAAATGCAGAAGGAGGTTAAAAATGATGTTGCAAGTCTTTCTAAATAACATGAATTATCCATTATAGATTATTTCAATTTGCAATTCGCATGTCTACCTCTATATAAGTAGAGATGTTTTTTACAAAATGGTTACCGTTTGTGAAAATGAAATTGATTTGTGGTCGTTAATGTTTCTTTAATATCGTGGGAAAATTTTTGTTGTTTGATTTAATAAAAGGTTTTTACGATGCGTTGTAAAATCACCTGTAATTACTACAATAAAATTGAAAAATATCACATATTATCTAGGCGTTACACAGCATATAATATTATGTAATACTTATATTATGTAATAAACTTAATAAATAAAATTAAACCTTATGCCTCCACTACACACGTGGCCAACACCGCCACTTACAGGCACTCACGATTGTGTAGAGGGCATATTCGTCGGTGCGTGGACATCATCGCCTGTAATCGGCAGTAATCGATTGATTGTCGGTACATCAAAGGAATGCGTGGCCAGCATCGTGCGCCCGTACACACAATCGGACCCGCTCGATTGTGTGGGCTAGGCAATCATCGCGGCGATGATAGGCACTTATTTGAGTGGCGGTGCTGGCCATTTGTGTAGTGGAGCCTTTAGATTTAAGATATATCACAACAGAAGAAAGAGAAGAAGGATTTATATTTTGTGCTCTGATCAAGATTCATCCGGATTTCCATCAGGGTGGATCGGAAAGATATTTTATAGGTATACTGGCGGCCCGGTCCGGTTTCACCCGGGTGCAAAATGTATTTCGTTTGCGGCCCGGCGTCTGAACTGAAAGCTTTGAGCAAATTCTGCCAGATTTGCTTCTGAACTAATAGCCTTGAGCGAATTCTATCAGATGTCGCTACTTGGTACTAAAACAGTTTGTTTGCTTCTGAACTAATAGCTTTTGAGTAAATTCTATGAGATGTCGCGGCATGTTACTAAAACAATTTATTTTCACTGTAATTTTGTACAAAATATTTAATAAAAAACTATCCTCTAGCGTAAGTTGGACCAAGCAAGACACATTTACAAAATTTCATTAAAATCGGTTCAGTGGTTCCGGACATTAACGCGGACGAACATCGCGACACGAGATGTAGTTTGTTAAATTTTAGTGCGAGCAATTTTACAGAGATTTGTGTACATTATAATTATGAATGAAATAGGCTCGTGTATAGAATTAATAGAATGAAAGCTAAATGACTCTAATTGAGCGTTAAATGGTCAGTAATTACTAATTAGTGAAAGCGCGCTTCTACATTATATTGATTTTCGTTTGTTTGTCCGGAAACGGAATAATTTAAATGCACGATCACAACAGGATGTTTGTGACTGATGCGACGTTCTTATGTTTCTCTCTCGTTGCGTTGCGATATCCCACTTTCTTATATAGTCACGCCCTAAAACTACAAATATATTCAGCACCCCTTATTTCAAATCCTCTTGCCTCGTCTAAAAACGGTTACAGCTAGGGTTGCCAGATTGGGAAATCATTTCTGGACAATATTCTAAAATAATTGGACCAAAGGATTTTAGGCTGGACAAAATAAAAATCTGCATTAATCAACCGAAACACGACATATAATTAAGTAATATGTACTTACTTAGGTATTATTGTTATACGAAAAACGAAAATATGAACTATTGAGCTGAACAGCTGAAATTGCTACAAAAACAGAGGTATAGCTTAATCTAACAGTCAATGGTACCTTTCAAGTCACTTTTTTGCCACATATATTTAGTATTTCCCTTAGCCGCCTTTATCATTTTAGAACCTTTCTCTGTATTTAGAAAAGATTTAAAATTAGTACAGTTTTCTTCAAAGTTTAATCGAATTATTAGCTCTGGCGGTGCATGTCATTTATTTTTAGCTGGACATTTTGCCTAAAACCGGGACACTGGACAAAGTGTAAAATTGCTGGACAATCCAGCCAAGTCCCGCCAATCTGGTAACCCTAGTTACAGCTGACCCGCCGCTATATTTAAAGCAGAATGAAGAACCAAGAATCCACTTCCAAACATACAAGCGAATTTTTTGAAACAGTTTTTTTAAAATTATAAATTTTCTTCATGAATTGTTCTTTTAATTTTTCAACTGTAGGACTTGTAGTGTGATTCTTGCATATATCTATTAATTAACTATATATGAATCATTGCCTATCCACTCAATGTGCGGTGAGTGAACGCAACAAAGCTTATCGAAAATATATCTGCGTCTCTTTCTTCGATGTAATTCCCTGATTTCTCCGATTGGTTGATGTACTTGCATTCGATCTGAATAAAGTATCTCTGTTCAAAAACTTTGTCTTTTTTTATGACGTTAATATGGGCATACCCAGCTTTTGGCCCAGGAGGGGGAAAATTAGAAATTTCTTAAGCCAGGTCCCCCGTGCTTGTTTTGCCCTCCTGGATACGCCAGTGCTTACGGCGTAAAAAGAGACAGAAGTATATGTTTGCACCCTAATGATTCGATTGCGATTTTATTCCTATGCTCAGTATAGAATAAAAGTATATGGATTCTTAGTTGTTAATTTGGAATTTACGCGAAATTTTGAGCTTTAAGAATAGCGTCAGCAGAGTTGAAATCATTTTTAGACGAGGGAAAAGGTTTTGAGTTGAAGAGTGCAGGAAGTATTTGTATACATTTAAACACCAATAGCTTTGAAACCACCAATTGCAAAGAATGTTCGGGTCTAGTATCAGTTCATATTTTTTATTTATTATATGTATCTAGATGTATTAATAACAGTGGCGGATTTACCAGCAGGCTGAGTAGGCTGAAGCCTAGGGCGGCAAATTTTAAAGGGCGGCAGATTTAGTTTATAATTTTTTTATTTCGATATACAAAATTAAACAAAAAAATATTATCCACACAAAATACGAATTTCGAAAATTGGAGAGAAATCAAAATATTTAACAAAAACGAAATATAGTCCTGTATACAGTGCTAAATACTAATTATTTCAACATCTCTATATGAACAATAATTGCTAAACGCTTTGTAAAGTATCTTTTAATGATCATGAATTTTTAGAATATAATTAGAAAAAAATTAAAAACGAAAAACACGTTTTTTTCAATATTTCTTTTAATCTTCAAGGTTATGTGAAAAAGTTATATTTATAAAAGTTGTAGATCCTTTTAATACCTACAACATTGCCATACAACATTTTTCGATTGGAGGTCAACTTTCGCCGGAAATAACGAAAAACCGCGTTTGACCCCTAAAAAGCACCCCCCACAGCCCTCCGGCCTTTTACGCATTTGAATTTTTGGTTTCTGTATTTCTGACGGCAGTTTCTTCCCTTCCTCATCATTCGTTTTCTGTTATTAATTTTGTCCTTGTCAAAAGCTAACTTCACTGGTCTATTAACTGATAAACAAATTAAAAAAACATTGTTTCGGCAGGATTTTCGCAGGCAACCTTAGCGATCTTTCTTAATTATGGTCATCTCTAATTTTTTCGTTCGTCCACCTTATGACGACACATTTTCTGCAGCCGTCTCTTGGACTATTAATTCTCAATGATACTAACCATACGAGAAAAGTTGGAACACAAACCATAAAGTTGGAATTTCATTGATAGAAAATGTAATTGATACGATTGTGGACTAAGGTATCAAAATTCAGAGGCGGCAAAAATTGAATAGCCTACAGGCGGCAAATCTGTAAATCCGCCACTGATTAATAAAGATGTGAAGTTTTAATATGTGGCCATTGTTAAACCAGATGCCAATGCGTTCTTTAGCCCAGCAGTCTCCACCTTACAGTAAATGATAAATATTACCTAGAATGTAATGAAGATTATAATGTTACAAGCTGTGACATTATGGAAAGACGAGAGTCACCGAATTTAACAGTCACACGACTAATTTCATTACGTTCGAGATACATACATTTTTTGCACTTATCCCTTATAAAATAGCGTGTTTTTTTTAAACTAAGCTAAGAAATTTTCAATATTTTTAACAGTTCTAAATTTGTTTTCGAAAAATACGTCGACTATGGATTAGTAAATGATAGGTCATTTATCGAATTGGCTAGATCGCATTTTTGAAGTAAAATTTCTTTACGCACGCTTGACTTGGGATGTAAGCTGGTGAATGCGTGACGAGAGATTTACGGAAACTGTGATCGGGCGAGGCGAACGGAAGTTGAGAGAGAGATATAAGTTAGTGAAGATAGAAAGAGGATGACAAATACTTCACTGACTAGTAGCGTCATCAGGTGGCCGAAACAAATACTTCACTGGCTAGTGGCACCATCAGGTGGCCGAAAATATAAGCAGTATTAACAATAGAATGACACATACTTTACTTGCCAGTGGCGCTATCGGGTGACAGAAAAAAGTAATATTTTTTCAATACATTAAATATTCTACGTTTAAAGTGAATAAAATTGTAAATTTATTTTAAAGTTTATATTTTGTTAATTTTTGGGTGAATAATAACAAATTATGGCAGGAAGAAGTTTTACTTCAGTCGTGTGGTCTAAAGCACACTCTGTTTTTTGTTTTACTTTACGCACTAGTGCTAAAATGATCATTTAACCGGCCGCTATTCCGGCGTGGAAAGCAGTTATTTTTTTGAGGGAGATGTACAAAAAAGTCTTATAATTTAATTTACCTGGCGACCGATTATCATCGAATTAATTAATTCAAACACACCTGAGGCGAACAGTAGAACGGGATGTTATGTAACTCACGACAAAACCAATGCAAATTATCATTGTTTAAATGTCAAGGGAACTTGGTCATTCGTTATTCGAAGCGCTTCTTTCCGCCGCTCCACCACATTCCTCAAGTGACTCACGAAGAATTTCCATAAAATACAGCTAGCATTTCACAAAGTACTGTTATCTCGCAACGCACTGACACCGCGAAAGATAACAAGGCCTTTGGATGCCGCTCTAATTATAGCTTCTAATAGAAAAATATCGATAAAATATACGTTAAGCCCGGTGTTGTCCGTGCAACCCACGACAACGTGATTCCCATTTTGACACGATTTTATTTAACTCATAATCCTTTCTGTCTGAGTCAAAATAAATTTTTTACGAAAGCTTATCTTCAAAACGTGTTTTCCTAATATTTTATTTTAAGATTTTTCTTAATTTGTGCTTTTCTGATAATTAAATCTGATAATCCGCCATATTGGATTTATAATGGCATCGCATAGCTTATCGTATTCTGTTCGCTTAACCCTTTCATTCGATATCCATGTCAAGAGACTTGTGAAGAAAAAAGTTATTTGTGTTCTTGGGGCGTCCGCCATATTAGATTTAGAACGATATTAGATTTACTATATTGCATTGTTACCATGGATTACGAGGGTTGTGAAAAAAAAATTATCCGCCATCTTGGGGCTTCCGCCATATTGGATTTAGAAAGATATTAGATTAACTATATTGCATTTTCACCATGGATCACGAGGGTTATGAAGAACAATAGTATCCGCCATTTTGGGGCCTCCGCCGTATTAGATTTAGAACGATATTAATAACAATAATAATAATAAATTTTTATTTCTTTTGTTTTCATTAAGTACAGTACAATATATATCTTGAAATATTTTCCCCCGCACTAGGTAAGAATTAGATTTATAACATTGCATTGTCACCATGGATTATACGAAGGTTGTGAAAAAAAAATATCCGCCATCTTGGGGCCTCCGCCATATTGGATTTAGAAAGATAGTAGATTGACTATATTGCTTTGTTACCATGGAACACGTGAGGGTTGTGAAGAAAAACGTTATCCGCCATCTTGGGAACTTATCCGCGTGTGCAAAATTTCAAAGCTCTAGCTTAATTAGAACTATAATCGAAATTTTGATTGCGATATTTGACCTGAGCAACAGGTGAAGTGAATAAATAAAAGCTTGTAAAAATAAATGAATGATTAATAGCTTACATCGTTCGTAACGGCATTCAGACTATTATAAACACCTGTGAAAATATTCGACGGGTAAGTAACGCACCGCTGCGTTCGTTTAAGATCACGCAGGCATGGCATTCCGTGGCAAAGTTCATTAGTTGCAATAACCGGCGTGACGTCATCGCGGTACATTTAAACAATATCCAGCGTCTGCTCGACACTACATCATTGAAGGGAAACGGCTTAAATAAAAGACCGCGCCACCCTATAGACGCACGAACCATGCATCCTGGACGCTTTCGCACACTAAACCTGCACAAACCAGCAACTGTTAGTGCAGGGTTCGGGTGCGACACACATTTTACAGTTGTCAAGTATAGTGCGTCATATGGACGTGTGCGTAGTTCGGTTGAAGATTTTTGAAGTGAAAACTTCTTTAGCGGCGCTGTACACTTTTTTTGAATGGGTAAAAAATGTTAAACTCGCGTCAGGAAAAGTAAGAACTGGGTGAGACTCTCTAAGTGATAGTAATTGCCAGATACTTTTTATACAATGTTAGACATCTAGCGTTGAAATATCGTACATAAAAATGCAATCTATGATACAAACCATTTTATTAATAAGTGTTGTCAATAAATAAACAATGCTTCTAAATGCAAAAAATTAAGACGTTTATATTCGAGTTTTCACTTCTGCCAGCACTTCCGGAGTGCAACCCGTCTTTTTTTTTATTTTGATGACGATATCCGAAGTGGAAAGTCAGAACCCTTATTATGTTCCTCCCTTTCCCATTCGTTTTTTTACACCCGTGTGAAACCGGACGAGACCGCTATGTTAAATAAAATCAAGTTAAAAAGTGTAAAAAAGGCTATTTTAGCCCTTTAGTCACAAGATAAATCTAAACAATCATTTTACAAACGAGATTAGTAGATTAGTATATGATACTGTTTTTTAATACCAACACTTCAGTTACACTTTCTGACCACGAAAATTGACCCCACTGATTAGATTTGTTAATTGTTTCTCTATCCGTTTTTTCTATAATCTACATCTGTTTAATTATCTCTTTGTTCGTTTCTTTAATTGTTTTACTATAAATTTAGTCACGCTCCGGCGCAGCTGTTGTCAATACCAATATTTTCACATTTGATTTATACATAGAATGTTAATTAAACAGAATTGATTGCTGTTATGTGCTCGCTTCACACGAGACGTCTTTTCAAGCTTGCTTTGTACCTACAAAGCAAGATTCGGTGCGCGCGCAGTGCATGAGTACACACATTCATCTTAGTTTACCGAGATGAATGTTGTGCCCAAATTTTATGATGATCGGAGTTACCGTTCAAAAGCTTTTGTCGATAAAAAGCAGTATTTATACTTTTTTAAACTAATAATTTTTTTTAATTAATTAAATAAAATTAAAATAAATTTAAATGTAGAAAATAAAAAAAAAAAAAAAATATTTTCGCCCAACGTGGAGCTCGAACCCACGACCCTGATATTGACAGTCGCATGCTCCGATTGAGCCATCCGACGTTGTGTTCTCACAACGCTAATATGAGTATATTTAGTTAGTGCATTTCACCTGAATAGAAGCTTAGTTTTGAGTTGCATTTTGCAACATTTTTCATTGATGCTCCGCTCCTATTGGTTGTAGCGTGATATTATAAAGCCTATAGCCTTTCTCGATAAATGGGTAATCCAACAATTTTTTTTTTCAATTCGAACCAGTTGCTCCTGAGAATAGCGCGTTCAACCGAAAATATTTTGGTAAATAAGAGTCACGTATGGTTCAGCATACCGATCTTTTCCTATAGAATTTTACCCGTCCAATTTTCCTTTGACTTATACGAATATGTAGTCGGGTCTAAGACCATTAAACATATTTTTGTTCAAATCAATATTGATTCGATTACTCTAAATAAATCGATAAATATACTTCGACGCAATTAATCATAACTTTTGACAGTACGTGAAATAGTAATTCACGCAAGGGGTCGTGAGTTCATCTCCGCGCCCGCAAGGTTCAAGGAAGCCAAGCCTTTAAAAACGATGATATTTTGATTGCATCAGATCTTTATAACAATATAAATTGAAATGGATCGACAGGTTCTTGGGTACGCCCAATCGTGTATCAATGCAGATATAATCTCGTTATTATCTATTCGATGTGCCAATACACCGTGTAATATGCATCAATTGTTATTTGCAAATATCATCAACGGACAGCCGCGCCATTAAAAGTTAAAGTGTGTTTACACCACATACTTTTATTCTATACTGAGCATAGGAATAAAATCGCAATCGAACTATTAGGGTGCAAACATATACTTCTGTCTTTTTTTACGCCGTACGCACTGGCGTATCCAGGAGGGCAAAACAAGCACGGGGGATCCGGCTTAAGAAATTTCTAATTTGGCCCCTCCTGGGCCAAAAGCTGGGTACGCCCATGTTAACGTCATAGAAAAAGACAAAGTTTTTGAAACAGAGATACTTTATTAAGATTGAATGCAAGTACATCAACCAATCTTATCATCGAAGAAATCAGGGAATTACATCGAAGCAAGAGACGCAGATATATTTTCGATACGCTTTGTTGCTTTCACTCACCGCACATTGAGTAGAGAGACAATGATTCATATAGTAAATTATTAAATATATGGTTTACACTGAACTGAAAAAAAATCTGAACATTTCAAACACTATTAATGACAATGGCGGTTTCCCTATGAGCGCTGCAGAGCTGTAGAACGACCAAAATCCCGATTTGGCTCGATCTTCATCTATCGAGTTTTCTAATGAAATTTGATAATAAAACGTATTAATAAAGAAAAATTGATTTGGTTGACATTCAATTTCCTGGCACAGCTATTTTTAATAAAAAAGTTGTTAATTTTATTTTTGAAATGTAGTTATCCAGTTTTCAGATAATTTTTTTTATGAAAACACGTTTGCGAATATCGATTTACTTACTGAAGGGTGTATTTAATTGGTGCAGATGTTGGATTGATATTAGTATACCTATTGAAATTAAGTAAAAAAATTCCAGCTAATTAGACGACGGGACTATTTCAACTTCAAAAATGTTGACATTTGATTATAATAAAGAAAATAAAATAATTGATATCGCGTGAGGTGACGCGGGTAATAGCTAGTATTCAATATGATATTTGCTATTCGTTACCATGGTTACCTACACAATATGGTTTCAATCCGGATTTGGACCTTTTTCAGAACTGATCTAAAAAATATAAAAAATAATTAATATTTAATTTCTAATTCGCTTTATATAAAATTCTTTCAAAATTATTAATTATTATCAAAATATTGAAAAAATAATAACAAACAATTTTTTATTAAGTAGTCATGGAAATAATTGTGAATAGGTACCTAAAAAGAAAGAAAAAATTATTAAAAACAAAATATTATTTCAAAATAATATTATATACCTACATATATTACTTAAATTTTCCGTATCTAATTGAGCATTGAGAGAATTTTTATTTGATTTTATATGTAACATTTCCGAAATATTTCTTTTAAAAAAAATAGTTTCATTATCTAAAATTTTTATATCCCAATTAATTTTGTGGTCAAGTTCTAATTTGTGTTTAGTTATTACATTATGTTTGTCAGGGATTAATTTATGATTATTTTGGTGTTCTCTTATTCTTGTTTTAAGAGCTCTTTTTGTTTGACCAATATAATTCTTATTACAATTTTCACAATTAATTTTATATACAGCATTATGCATTTGTAATTTATTAATTTTATCTTTTCCCTTTTTAATAATTTTATCAAGTTTATTTTTGACATTAAAAACAGTTTTTAAATTTAAATTTTACTTTATTTCGAACAATTGTTTGACAGTTTTCCCGGTAACTTTTTAGGTCCCAGACCGACCCTGTCACAGTTTCGATTGTGACATGAAACAAGGTGATTGCAGAATGTTTACAGAGCAGCGGTTCTTAGTGCAAAATTATTTGCGTTGACCTGCGCGCATTTCGTGTAACGGGACTCGCCAGATTATAAACAATAACCGTTGTCTCAAACAAAAACACTGCGCACCGTACATAATAATTATTTTAATATCACTTTCTACACATCTGGACGATGTAGGTAATATTCATTCATTACATCATGTATAACAGCGTAACATGTGGATGTAATATTGTTAGCTAACAGGTGTTTATATAATCATAATGTAATATTTATTGATAATAATATATTGTCTATGCAATTTGCCTAGGGTACTTATTTGATATTGCCTAGAATGCAGAGTATAGTGTGGTGTAATTAGAGAATACAATCCCAGGATCCCGAATCTCGGGATCCCGACCGTTTTCTGACCCCGAAAATCCCGGGACCGTACTTGGCTAATCCCGGGATTTTCGGGATTGCCACAAAAAGATCTAGTTTGCATTCCGTAATCCGTTGCGCCTTGATAATTACCTTGCCTAGATTATTACATAACGACAAAAAACAATCCTTAAATACGCGGTACGATGCGTAAGAGTATGAAATCTCCAGATCCTGAAGTACAAGTACAAAATGAATCGGGGTTGGCAAATAGTACTAGACGTGAAATGAGCCTGTTTGAAAATGGAGGAGATCGTGGATATCACTTAGAAACAGCATATAAGTATCTAATGTCTATATTCCTCCAACCAGCGTAGAACCTGAGCGAACGTTTTCAATTGCGTTTATGTTGGCAATAAACTACGAAGCAGGCTTGGAAGTCAAACATTGGATGCTTTGATATTTCTGCGATTGTATTTTCGAAATTCTAAATAGTTTGTTTGTGTTGTCTTTTTGATTTCTTGCAAAAGTAGTTTTTTTTTTTTGTTTTGCCTATTTTATTTTCTTACTATATTTTGATTTGTGTTGTGCAACGATATTAAAAACACTTTTTAAGAAGTTACTCAAGTTTTTTTTTCATTTGAGCCCAATTAGAAACCACATAGTCTAATCCCGGGATAGCCCCGGGATCCCGGGATTACGCATAAAAATCCCGTAATCCCGGGATTGAAAAACATGCTCGGGATTGTATTCTCTAGGTGTAATGGTCAGCGTGCTGGCCTTTGGATCGTACTGTCGTGGGTTCGAACTTCGAATCCCATCTCTGCTCATTAGTGATGTGTCGCTCCTGAGCGAGTCCTTCATAATGGACGACTTCTTTCTCGGAGCGGAGCGAGTCGCTCTTTTTTTGTGAATGACACACTTCGAGCGTCTTTGCTCTGTGCTGAGCTAATTCTGTTGCATTCGCACATTTACAGAGCGCACACAGCACAGGCCACAGAGGCACTAGTGAATTTTGCACGTACGGAGCTATCTTTGCTGAGTCATTTAATGTTGAATGACACACTGTAAGTGTAATAGTAGGTACTAAGCTTAACAGTGACTTAAACCATTCACATTGACGCCGTTGACAAAGATATAATATTGTAACAATAGACATTATTATTGTTAAGCTTTTATTATACTTTATAGTTTATCCGAAATGCGAATAATATAAGATCAGAATCATATTAAAATGAGCTCAGAGCTGAGTGTGTATTGTGCAATGCTTCGTGACTCCTGAGCATGTATGATGACAATTCACACTTCTGCAATCTGCACTCTTGTGTAGTGCGTACTGTCTAGTGTCGCTCCTTTGAACGACTCCCTCTGAGCGACTCTTTTTAGTGAGCGGAGCGCACGGAGCCAGCTCCCAATAAAGAGTCATGTGGACACATCACTAATTGCACATACCGCTAAACTAGCGCTATGCGCTTTATTATCGCTTTGTGCGTCAGAGCTGACTTTCGTTCATATAAGAAGTTATATCTAAGTTAATTTCACACGAAATCCATTAAAATTGAAGCTTTTTGAAAAGAGGAGATTCTGATCTATAAAACAGAACCATTTTTAAATCAATTTGAGTTTATAAATACTATTAAAATTGTAATTGAAAATTACAAACAGCAGTTGTCGGTTGGTCTGTACGTATGTACGTATGTACGTATGAACGTATGTACGTCACGATTTTACAGATCGCAATTTTGGTCGGATTGCCTTGGGTTATATTTTATTCACTTTGTTTAGTATCAACCCGAACCCTATTTAAATTCACATAAATGTGTTCAGTAGTTTAATTGTTATAAACAGTTCTATTTTATTATTTTTGACAGCTAATAGTTAAAATAAAAAACCTTAAAAAAACAAAAAAATACCTATTACTGTTATTGTAAAATATGTAGTGTATTACGTAGAATACCTGCTACACTGCTATACCACAATAACAACGCAAGCTACGATATCGGAATGGCCGAGCGGTTAAAAGCGTTAGTCCATAGAAGGTGCCGGGTTCGATTCCCGCTGACACAAGTAATATTTTTTTTTTCTATTCCATTTTATTTTAATTTTTTTTTCTATTTTTTTAATTGGTTTTTTTAAATCTATTTTCTCAATTTTTTTTTCATTACCTATAATATGTACAGTGGAAAATTTGCGGGATGTGCACTTATGGTTTTGCCAACTATACTCAATATATTGACAATAAATCACAATTTCACAATTTGAAAAAAAAACTTTTAATTAGATAGTTGTTAGAGATGAGGGTCCATAGACAAGAAATGCTTAGGGCATCAAGGAGTTTAAATCCGGCACTGACTGTGGCTGATCAAAATATTGTTTTCATTTTTCCAGGCGAACGATGCGTTTACATTTGGCCCTACTGCTGGGATTAGCCCTTTCCGGAGATGCGGTACGCTCGAGGGACGGCTGGAGACCATGCGGAGAATTGGCCCGGGAATTGCGACCGCCCTGTCGGTGTCGTATTGCTCCGCCGAGTGGCGACGGACCCGAGCCTGCGCTAATGATGAACTGCGATCGGGTCGTGTTCGTCGGTGATTTTCCCGCCTTACCTTACAGAGCACCAATCGTCTCTTTTAGCCAACGCTGGGCTGGACACCAAGCTTTACCAACGCAGGTAGCGTACATTTTTTTTTAATGATTGTTTTTGAGGTTAGCAAAATTAATATTTATTAATTAATATTTTCAATGTGTTGCCATTTTTATTCAATAATAAATTGAAAATTCAATTGATACTTGCACTGGTTCTCAGCTCCGAACTGGATGTTCCATAGATATATATATTTAATAGATTACGGCTACACTAGCGCCTCCTGTACCTTTTAGAAGCCATTTTGTACGTGGAAAACGCCGTAAAAAGCGCGCGAGATTCAAAAATATTAATTATTTTATAATATGATTGTATTGAGAAAAACGACAAAACTCGCAGTAAACAGTGATATTTCGCTCCAAAACCTATTTTTATACTGAAACGTTTCAAAAATTACAAAACTGAGCATAAATATAATATAAAAGCTTAGAACATTTTTCATTGCCAATTTGGCATCAAAGTTGACAAGCATTGATGCCAAGACAATGTAAAATGTTCTAAGCTTTTATATTATATTTATGCTCAGTTTTGTAATTTTTGAAACGTTTCAATATAAAAATAGGTTTTGGAGCGAAATATCACTGTTTACTGCGAGTTTTGTCGTTTTTCCCTTAACATCATATTATAGAATATTTAATCTTTTTGAATCCCGCGCGCTTTTTACGGCGTATTCCACATACAAAATGGCTTCTAATTCGAACCATTCCGCACAATGCTCAAGGATAGGCATCCGCTATCTATTAATATATATACATCTATAGGTATAATACGCGCCACGAATCTAAAAGGCTCGGAAGTTAGATGCGAATGCGGGCTGCGGGCTTGCACTTGTACAGTCTGTTGAAAAATTACAAATTCGCAACTCAACAAAACTAAAATAACAATAACAACTTGACAATCGCGTACTCGACTGTACTTTAAAGCAGGAAAGCGACAATTGACAAAGGCAACAAGCGATCACGGCCAACCACCGACGAGCGCACGTTCCGTGCAGCTAGCTGGGAGGTGGTGGGAGTCTCAACGGCTCTAAAATGTGCCTCTGCGACGCTGTTTGTGACTAACTTCCGAACCTTTTAGATCCGTGGAGCGTATTCTTTTGGTTACGGCTCACAGACATTGAAGATAACAAACTCTTTCTAAATTATTTGTTATCATGTCGATCGAGTATTCTACTATATTATGCTCAACCAAAGAACGCTTACAGGTCAAACTTCGCAAGTTTTCATTAAAGAAGTGAACTTTATGCACATTTTTTTGCTAGACATTCTTTGCTTGGTCGGATAATAAAACAAGTACCTATACTGTATACGAATGTCTTTTTTTTTTACTTTAGACTTTTATGACGTCAGCTCTTCCAATCCGAAGTCTTGACTTTTCGGGGAATTCCCTTCGAAGACTAGCAGATCGCACCTTGCTGGGATTGCAAGGAACACTGATCGAGCTACGACTCGCTGACAATTTGCTTGGCGATTCTCTGAATCCGATTTTTTCAAGTAGTGAATTCCACGGATTGATCCGACTCCGTTTGCTGGACTTGAGTGGAAATTTTATTAAAGGGATTGAGGAGGGCATTCTTAAAGGGTGCGATGACTTACAGGTATTTTTGCATTTAAAATGTTTGTATATATTCAGGATCGGATTAGAGATATTTCAGAATTATGTACCTAAATCGAAAATGATCACTCCATAACTATTTATCTATAAATGCTATGGAAAAAAAACACTGGGATATATTTTTTGTGCTCTTTGTTGCCTTCACTCACCTCACATTGAGCAAATTGACAATGCTTGGTATAATAATATTATGTACAGTCGAACTTGGATAAGCAAAAGTTCAAGATACCGCGATCCCGGCGGAGACAGATGTGACTAGGACTTTTTCCTACTGCCTCTCGCCGAGAAACGGTAATTCCTGTACCGGCCATCTTGTTGAGGTTTTCCATGGTTTTCCTCAATAATTCCAGAGATCATTAATATCGAGACGATTCCTTATTCAAGACCATGGCCGATTACCTGTCAAACTCCTATGCTCTAAATTTGCCTACCTTATCCTTAATTTCCTAAAAATTCCTTCATTCGCCCATTGCTATTAATTAAGATGAAGTTTAAAAATTGTAGAAAATAACGGGAAGTGTGGTAGAAAAAAAAATAGTAATGGTGCGAATGGCGTCTGTTATGACATAAAGTCGAGAAACGGACGTTAAACGCATTATTATTATTATTATTATTATTATTATTATTATTATTATTATTATTATTGCATCGCTAATGGCATAAACAATATTGCGTTGCGTTTTCAGGAACTGTATTTGGATAGGAACAGTCTAACAGCTGTACCTAGTGCTTCTCTTAACGGACCAAGAGCTTTGAAAGTTTTGTCACTGACGCATAATCGCATAGGTAAAATTAAATGATAATTTTATTCCATTATTTTGTTAAAGTATGAATCACTCGCGGGTTTTTATGTGTACAGTGTAAACATTTTCACCTGAAATATTCGACAGATTGCAATTTACTCTTGGCATCTCATTTAAGTACTTAGCGTGAGATACTATCTTTAAGTGAAAAAAAAATTGGTTGTCTGTAAAGTCGGTTTACGGACGATAGTTTTACGTGATAACGTCATAAAGAAACATTGATGAACTCTCTGACGTCACGCGAGAAGAGAGAGAAATGCGTACAAGCCGACGCTTGGGCCGATCGTGCCTCTCTATCGCTTATACCGCGCTCTCGCTTGCACGCTCAGGCTCAGGCGGAACACTTTTTCGTGCGTGCAGCCGGTGTTTCATCAATTTATAAGACGTTATCACGTCAAAATTAAGGTAATTTCGTTTAACAGTGTAACGAACAAATTAAAAAGTGACACCGTCTGGTGTGTAGGAAATTTTGAATTGATCGGGGGATTGGCTTGCAAGTAGTTCATTGAGTGGGAAACTCGACACGCCCTTTTCTGTTCGCATAGTAGAAATAATATCCAGGAGAGAGGCTTGAAAAGCGAGATGACAAGAGTATAGCCATCTGTGATAATTGAATGAAAATAATTATATATGTATAGTACGCGCCACGGATCTAAAAGGTTCGGAAGTTAGTCACAAACAGCGTCGCAAAGGCACATTTTAGAGCCGTTGATACTCCCACCACCTCTCAGCTACCTGCACGGAACGTGCGCTCGTCGGTGATTGGCCGTGATCGCTCGTTGCCTTTGTCACTTGTCGCTTTCCTGCTTTAAAGTACAGTCGAGTACGCTATTGTCAAGTTGTTATTACTATTTTAGTTTTGCTGAGTTGCGAGTTTGTAGTTTTTTAACAGACTGTACAAGAGCAAGCCCGCATACGCATCTAACTTCCGAGCCTTTTAGATTCGTTGCGCGTATTATACACTCATCCCGTTTTTTTTGTGTGGGTGGAGAGGCGTGTAGATATTCACGCATAAAATAACTAGTAAGGTCCAGAAATTCACATTATGTTTACTTTAGATATCGTGTCCATCGATAATAATAAATAAGAAAAATCGCAGGTTTGTGGACAAGTTATATTTATAAATGTACGACGTTTCGTCTATAAATTTAGACTTTTTCAAGTACAATATTGTACTTGAAAAAGTCTAAATTTATGTCCACAAACCTGCGATTTTTCTTATTAATTATGTTTACTGTTTCTAAATGTCAAATTCTTTCAGGAATGTTAAGGGGCGGTGCATTTCTTGCCCAGAAACATATAGAAAAAGTTGACTTGAGTCACAATCTCATATCGGCTATCGAAAGCGGAGCCGTGCTCGGCTTAACAAAATTGCGGGAGCTACGTTTAGCGCACAACAGGTTCGCAAGATTCAACAGCGACGTTTTCGAAGGCGCAATAAACTTGGAAAGCCTCGACTTGTCGCAAAATTTCATGACGGAATTCCCAACGGTCGCGTTGAAAGCTTTTGAAGCTCTGCGGCACTTAAATCTTTCATCTAATCTTATATACGTAAGTTTTTATAAATATTTTTACACGCTTTATATTAACTTCACTTGTAAGTTTGTATGTATGTATGTATGTTTGTAACCTTCGTTTGGACTACAGCAAGTGGTTTATTACTGTAGTATAATATGCCAGCACTGTAACTACAGTGAATGTAAAAAAAATGATTTTGTTTCAGAATCTGGACAACAATAATCTGGGTTCATTGATAAATCTCCAATCTCTCGATTTGAGCAGGAACAATATTGTCAACATTGCGCCAGGAACTTTCTTAGGGCTTCGACAGTTGCGACATCTAGATATCAGTGTCAACTCTTTGCGGACAGTAAGTAACAAGTTATTGTTGAAAAAGTGTGCGTGTAACTTAACTACAAGGTACTCTGTTGTCTCAAGATTCTTGTTTTTTGAAGTGAAAACTTCTTTAGCGGCGTTGCACACTTTTTTTGTAATGGGTAAAAAATGTTAAACTCGCGTCAGGAAAAGTAAGAACTGGGTGAGCGAGTAAACTCACTAAGTGATAGTAATTGTTTATACAACGTTAGACATCTAGCGTTGAAATATCGTACATAAAAATGCAATCTATGATACAAACCATTTTGATCGAAAATTCGTAAGACGTTAATATTCAAGTTTTCACTTCTGCCGGCACTCCCGGAGTGCAACCCGTCTTTTTTTTTGGTTCTTTATGGTCATGTAATGGGTTTAATCGAAAAAATAATAAGAACAAAAAGTTTTTTTTTTTCAGTTAACCGTTTTTTTTTTTAATTTTTCAGATTGAAGACGACGCATTCGAAGGACTTGACAACCTGGAATCGT
Organism: Xanthostigma xanthostigma; assembly: GCA_963575645.1. NCBI lineage: Eukaryota > Metazoa > Arthropoda > Insecta > Raphidioptera > Raphidiidae > Xanthostigma > Xanthostigma xanthostigma. The sequence continues at coordinate 45,989,937 of OY754466.1, read as the reverse complement.
TAGTTTTACAAGACAACAACATCCTCCTGATCCCCGCTTCAGCTCTCGGACGTTTACCTCACTTGATGTCGCTTCAACTCGACTACAATCGCGTGGCAGCACTGTCGGGCGACATTCTCCGTTCAACTGCCGATCGCGTCACGACCTTAGTTTTGGCGCGCAACGTCATCAGAGAATTGCCAGCGGCTACCTTCCAACATTTCAAACATCTTCAAAAATTGGATCTGACCAGAAACTTATTGACCACACTCAGTTCCGATACGTTTTCCGGCTTGGACAAATCTTTGACGAGTCTGCATTTGTCGCAGAACAAGATTGCAAACTTGGTCGGACCTCCTTTAAGTTTGTCCAAGTTGCAATATTTAGATCTGTCCGATAATCAACTATCAGACCTTCCGCGTAATGCGTTCGCTATGGTTTCGTCGTTGAAATTTTTAAATCTGAGTCGCAATGCACATTTGAATATAATTCCATCGAATATACTCCACCCGGCTACTAAACTGAAAACGCTCGATTTGAGTCATACCGGTCTGAAAACATTGTCGGTGGATTTGCTTTCGAAATCGGCGAGTATAGAATATATCTACTTGAACGATAATGCAATAAATGAGATTGCAGACTCGTCGTTTATAAATTTGCGCAATTTGAGCGTTATTGATTTATCCAATAATCGCATTGCAAACATAAGACCGTCCGCTTTCGTGAATGTTATGAACATTCAAGAATTATACTTGCGTGGAAATCAACTCAACGCTTTCAAAGGAGAATTTTTCAATACTGGAACAAGCTTGGAAATACTCGATATTTCCGATAATCAGTTGAGTTATTTGTTTCCTTCTTCTTTCAAGATTCATCCGAGGTTACGAAAAATTTCAGCTGCAAGAAACAAATTCAACTTTTTCCCGGCCGAGCTTATTGCGTCGCTGCAGTTTTTGGAATACGTCGATTTATCCGGAAACGGATTGAAAAATGTAGAAGAATTGGATTTTGCACGACTGCCACGATTACGAGTATTGTTGTTGGCCGACAATCAATTAGAATCAATCAGTGAAATGGCTTTCCACAATTCGACGCAATTGCAAGTTTTGGATTTGAGCAAGAATAAATTAGATCGTTTGGGAGAGCGTACTTTCGAAGGCTTAGCAAGACTGGAAATGTTAAACCTCGAAAGCAATTCGTTGAGCGAATTGCCAGACACTATTTTCGAACGAGCTCGGTTACAAATGCTAGAAAACATCAATCTTGCTAAGAATCTATTTACTGTAGCACCTCTAAAATCTCTTCAAAGACAATATTTCTTTGTTTCATCTGTGGATCTTTCCCATAATCAGTTGAAAGATATTCCAGCAGATGACAGCATAATGGTGAATATTAAAAAATTAGATTTGTCGTTCAATCCGCTATCTGAAGAGGCTATTATGAACGTGCTCGGAGAACCTAAAACAGTCCGTGAAATAAATTTGGCCGGAACTGGAGTTATGCGAATAGCACAATTGGAAACTCCATTTTTACACCATTTGAATTTATCGCATAACAATATAACCGACTTACCGGAAAAAGTTTTTGAAAGAACAACGTTATTAGAAACTCTGGATTTGTCTGACAACAAAATAAATTCAATGCATCCGAAAATTTGGCCTCTATTAAAAAGTATCCAAACTTTAAATCTTTCTAATAATCCAATACAATCTATATCACAGGGTGATCTAGATGGTCTTCATACGCTACGGACTTTGAGTATTCATGATTTAGAAGAATGTTCAAAAATAGAAAAAAACGCATTTAAATCTTTGATGAACCTTGCTGAATTACACGCGTACAATTATCCAAAATTGGGATACTTGGACGTTCAAGGCATCCTGAATTATCTTCCCGCGCTCGATATTGTCCATATTGAAATGAAAGACCCGGCCGTTGGTAGCGATCAATTGTCAACAGTTCTGCATCCGAGACTAAAAGAACTCGGTGTTCACGGAACGAGACTACACAGTATTTCGTCCGGAACTTTTTCCGGTCTGAAAGGACTGTCCGTGATCATACGCTTGAGAAACACGTCTTTAACTTCGTTGCCTCCGGCTCTGTTCTTCCCCGTACCGCGCTCATCTCACGTGACTCTCGATGTGACAGGCAGCCAACTGACATCGCTTTCGCCGCAAATGCTGGTTGCGCTCGACGATCGACGCGGCGACTTGAAGATTTACGGTCTCGAAACTAACCCAATCGTATGCGATTGCGGTGCGCGCGCATTGAGAAGATGGCTTCCTGCGCATATGACGACCGTCAGATGTTCAGCGCCTGACTATTTAGCCAACAAATTGCTGGTAGAAATAGGCGACGACGAACTGACATGCGATCCTCGCAAACCGACCACAACGACCGCACCTACGACGCAGGTGACAAAAGCTACAAGAATGGTGCACAAGATCACGACCGAACCGGAAATTATTTGGTCCGTTGCACCGACGTTGAAAGAGAAAATCAAAAAGGTTCCGATCATGAAGAATCCTCCTGTCGGACAATCGGTCAATAACGATGACACGTTGATTATTGGTATAGTGGGAGGAGTCGTGGCTTTTATCGCTATACTCATAATCATAATTTGTATTATTCGATTGAGGATGACCGGTACACAGTACAGAGGCGGCCCGATGGCCAACGGCGCTCCTTTAACGACGATGACTTCGCCGATCGGACCGGGAAGCAGTTGTGCTTGCAGCGTTAAGTCACCGATTCCTTCTATATACGCCGTGCCACCGCCTTACGGTAACGCAACGTTACCGCACAAGGTTCACGCCGGACAAGGTTCGACCTTAAGGCCAACGTATGCAACTGTTGGTAGAATGCCATATTACCAAAACGCACCCCAACCTTATTTTGTAGCACTTCCGCCAGACGAGAAGATTTATCGGTAGCCTTTCGGGACGTTACGCGAATAAGGGACAAGATATGTTTGCAGCCAACGCAATAAAATCAAATTGCACTTTTACGGGAGCAGTGTAGTAAATATCCCTCCCTATCCTGTACAGTTGCGTCTTTTTTTATATATACACAGGCTTGAATATTTATCGGTGGGGAATCGATAAGATGGAATTTTATTATACATCGAAGCCCTCGATGTATATTGTATTCGCAATAATTTTTGGTTGTGCCAAGTCCCCACCACAAAATCCGTTTCAGTACAATCTTTCGTAACGTTACTTTAGTCTTGCACCCGAAGTGAGCGGGTTTCAAGTTCAGTGTAACATATTGTGAATGACAAACTTTATCGACAAAAGTGCAAATGTTTTGGAAGTGCCAAAATCGGCTATTTAGCAGCGCGATAGACATTTATTGAGATATGCCGCTCTTTTATTCGTAATACTATGACCACGAAATCTTAACTAGGAGAACAAGTTCGAGCGTAGCGGTGGACCGATATCTGTCGCATGAACCAATATGGCGTCAGCTACTGGGTAACGCACACACGTTCGTGGCTTACAAGTGTGTAGTGTCTGTGAAGCTAAACAACTTTGGTAACTATGGAGAACACGGGTGGAAAGAAGCGAAGTTTTCCTAGATAGTCTCGCATGCGCCAGAAAACGGTTCATCTCGGAACACATCAAGCATAGGTTTCCTGGTTAAAGATTTCGCGATATTTGACATCAACTTGTTAACAATCTAACGACAACGAGTTGACGTCTCGGCGTACCTCTGGTGGGAGAACTTAGAACTTTAATTTGAAATAGAAACCGAAAAAGATCGCCGCGTCGAATTTGAGTATTACTAACAGAAGAGCGACAGTGTTTTATTTTGTAGTTAAAACTGCTATTTCAATTTTTTTTAAAGTGAAACTTTTATTCTATCGCCCCGAATTTTTCTGGCCGTCTGTTGCATGTCGCATTACAGGCGGCCGCGGAGTAGGGGTAAAGTGAAAGGCGTTCGGAGTAGGCGCTCGGTAGAGCAGCCAAGGCCAATATGGCGGCGCCCATGGTTAGCATCATCTGACCGTGTAGTATGTATAACACATAGTCAGTCTGTCATGCGGGCAAGTGCTGTACAGTGTTTACATGTTTTTATTCGTGTATTCATGTGAATATTGTTGTTTATAATTAATCGTGATGGATAAGTGTCTACAGTCCAACGCCTACAATCCAATAAAAGTTTCACTTGCATCGTGGTTTCTTAAAACCACACAACTGTTTTTAAAGTGAAACTTTTATTCTATCGCCCCGAATTTTTCTGGCCGTCTGTTGCATGTCGCATTACAGGCGGCCGCGGAGTAGGGGTAAAGTGAAAGGCGTTCGGAGTAGGCGCTCGGTAGAGCAGCCAAGGCCAATATGGCGGCGCCCATGGTTAGCATCAGCTGACCGTGTAGTATGTATAACACATAGTCAGTCTGTCATGCGGGCAAGTGCTGTACAGTGTTTACATGTTTTTATTCGTGTATTCATGTGAATATTGTTGTTTATAATTAATCGTGATGGATAAGTGCCTACAGTCCAACGCCTACAATCCAATAAAAGTTTCACTTGCGTCGTGGTTTCTTAAAACCACACAACTGTTTTTTATTATTGTCTTTAACTATTAAAAACAGACCACAGTTTATTAAGTTTCAATTGTTTTTAGGATGTTTAAGTTATTGTTATTTTTTTATACGAAACGTACACTGGCTGGCTTTAAAATGTATGTACATATTTTAAAGCACGGTTTCCAGACGAATGCGACCATAATCATATAAGGTACTCTTGTCGCTCAAGTCTTTTTCAGTACAAGTCGATTCAATAATGCGCATGCGCCAAAATATATGCTAATATATATTAATATTGATACTAAATGTAAATAAATAATTGAAAGAACCTAATTTTTTGCTGTGTCCTCCGAAAGCATTTAAAATCATACGAGGCTTACCTATATGATTAATTTTCATAATTTTTCATGGAACACTTATGTTTTTCCGTGGAATAGCAGTGTTCCAGTGAACGAGAGAGCACGAAAGTATAGCGCTGGGTGAAATAGAGAGTTTCACTTCTGTTTTATTTTAATTATGACGATCCTGCCATCTAATTTCCGATTGGGCTAATCTTTAAGCATTAAGAATATGTACGTACAATACCTAAATTTGGATAATCTATGTCTTTGTTTATTTTAAGGCAGTGTTAATAAATCATAATTTTATTGCTAATAATATTAAAATTCTTTTATGTATTTCAATGATTACCTACAAGATTTTTGAATTATTCCCATTAAAATTTTTTTTATACATATATCTACCGAATTTGTACAGGAGCCCAGAGACAGGGCCCGATCTAGGGGGGGGGGGGCAAACCGGGCAATTGCTAGCCACATCAGACTGAATTACTTCATAGCTGACAGTTGGTACCTACTTTATGAGTAAGTCCAAAAATGTAAAGTATTAGCTTTCAAGAAATTCCATTCAATGTAGCCAATAAAAGTACCATATCTTGTTATCTAAGGCTGTGCCTCTTTTGGAGAGAGATTCATTCCAAGAAAATTTCTGGAAAGTCTGGAATATGTATCAGGTACTTTTCAAATTCGGTATTCTGACAAAATGGCGTTCTAAATTCAATGAGCACACCGGGAGATCTGTATCTATTACAGTTTCGGAGTTTCAAAGTGCTTTTCTGGAAAGTCTGGAATACGTATCAGATACATTTCAAATTCGGTGCATGTACTGATAGAAAACGACAAGCTGAATTCAAGGAGACCATTCGCAGGTTTGTACAATTTACCGTTTTGGAGACTATAAACGATAAACCGCATTGTTTATAGCATAAATTGTTTATAGGTACGTTAAAATGCCAGAGAACAATAAATATTAAATTGTAATATTTTTGAACATTTCCTTTGAAACATTTTTAATGTTCCATTTCGAACATCTATTGACCACTTTTTTAATTGCAAAATAAAAACGTCAACAGTGTAATCTAGTAGCGTTTATCTAAGCTCTTATTTTGAAAACAGATCAAACCTCCATGAATTTTGATAATTTTGTGCTTATTATCCTTAATTTATCAGTTGTAGACTTTGCAGATACAGAAATCTTGGTGAATATAACTTTTTAAAATCCAAAAGCTACCTTATTTTGTTAATTTATACCTTCAAAGGGTAAAGTTCACAAAAATATTAATGTTTTAAGTGTTTTATTTGCTGTATATCCTCCTAAGTCAGCACAGATATTACATCACTCTAAAGCAGCCTAAGTAGAACGCACAACGAATATTTCATGATCTTATAATACTTCTAAAGCAGAACGCACAACGAATATTGTCATGGTTTCCTGATACGTACTGAAGGCGAAAGGAAATGGAATTGTTGTGCTTTGTAAAACATTTATAAAACAAAACAAAAATATATCCAGGCGGAAATGTTAAGCTTAAAAATTCTAACTGCAAATAGTACCTATACATTCGAATATACCAAGCTTAAAACATAAATTCCACGCAGACGAAGTCGTGGGTAACAGCTAGTTTATGTATAAAATCTGTACGCCTGATACATTTTTGTTTATAAATATTATTGAATGACGAATTTTTAAAGATTGCGTAATGTCGAATAGTGCATATACCTACTGCAGTACTAAATCAAGAGGTCATGTCTGTAATTTCACAGTTTTGAAATATTTAGACTTGAAAAGCTGAAACATTAATTACTCTTTTGTTTCCTTATCAAGCTTATTATGAATGCTTAATATCTATGTAAATTATATAGATTTAACACTAAAGTGATATATTTTGTTGTTTATATTACTTATCTAAGCAAAAATATATCCAAACGGAAATATTGAGTTTAAAAGTTCTAACTGCAAATAGTATACATTGGGCAAATATACCAAGCTTTCGGAAAATATTGCAACCGTTCTAAATTTGACATTTAGGACAAATAACTTTAGATCACGGTCGTATAAACAGACCTAAACAGTGTGGCAGAGTGGGGGTAATCATGAGAGCGCCGTTGTGATTTGGATTTTTGTAGAAAAATAAAGAACAGACGATAAAGAACAAATGAACAACTTTTAAATTTGTAACGCTTCTCTTTGGCTTAAGCCATTTTTTAAGCTTTTATCTCTTTGCACTAAAGAATTCGTTTGTTTTATTTTGCTTTCCCGATTGCTAATCATATTACCGTGAGTATAGACCTGTCTTTAAAACGATCTTACACAAAATCTATCAATTATTGCCTGCTCAAAGAAAAATCCACGAGGTTTAGAAACTGTTAATAAAAAAGTTTTGGAGACACTGCATTGTCATTAAAGACGACAAAAAGTGGTGTGAGTATAAAAATTATTATGCAACTATGTTTTGTCTTGTTCTATTCGCTATAATACCTCTAACTGTTTCTGGGTGCTGGATAGCAAATTTCTGATAATATTTACGTTTTTATCGAAATTATTGTACTTTTTTCTTAATAAAAAAAATCCCCTCTAAAAAGCTAACAGACAACACACAACCTAAACCGGTGGGTCTAAATGCATGAAATTTTGCACAGGGGTTCCTTATATGACGCAGGTGAGCACTAAGAAAAGATTTTTGAAAATTCATCCCCTAAGGGACTTAATCTACATCTACTTAGTTAAAACTTTAACACACTTGGACTGACGTACAACGCACATCCGAAATTGATGGATCTAGAAGCATGAAATTTTGCACAAAAGTTCCCATATGACGTAGGCGAGCACTAAGAAAGAATTTTTAAAAATGCATCCCCTTTCTTAACACTGACTGACTGACAACGTAATAAGCAAATAGGAATTGTAGTGTCATTATCGTTTGTTTTTTTCGAAATAAATATGTTTTTCGGTAACAAATATCGGTTATCGTGCAGGAACTAGAGGGTCCCTATCGATCTCGGGGCCGTGGGCACGTGCCCAGTGGGAAAGAGGGGCCTGGCAGTGCGTGCTGTGTGCTTCTGTAGTCACGCTAACAAATTCCACCTAACAATTTCATTGTCCTGAAATATTAAACTTGTCAACAAATACTACAAGTCAAGAAGTTTCACTTCTAGCTAAACGCAAAAAAAAAAAATTATAAGTGCCGAGTTTAATTACCCCCGTGCGTACGCCTATAAGTAGTCTTCTAAAATCTAAACTTACGTTGTATAGTTGTCTGTGTTCTATCCGCAACATAAATACCTCTTATATAGTTCTGCGAGCCGGATACCAAATTTCTCATTTTGCGCTTCTGTCGAAATAATTGCAATTTTCGCTTTAATTATTATACTCCCGCTAAAAAGGCTGGCAGACGCACAGTTTAAACCAGTAGGTCTAAAAGCATGACATTTTACACAGAAGTCCCCTATATGACGTAAGTGAGCACTAAGAAGGGATTTTTAAAAATTCGTCCCCTCAAGTGGTTAATCCACTTTAACACTGACTGACAACGTACAACCACTACTGTTGTTATTGTTGTGTTTCATCAGTGGTGTAGCTAGGCATGGGCGAAGCGGGCCCTCGCCCACGACTTCGCGCCTATGGGGCCACGCGTATTCAATGAGCGCACCCAGATGTCTGTATCTGATCCCGGAGAATGTTGCTTTGGTATTTAAACACACAAGGCCCACCGTACCAAATGTTAAGCTTATTTTTTTATTTGGAGTGTCATTTCCTGTTCTAATGAGCCGTGTTGACCTAAAAAGTGAGTTTTTGGAAAAACGAGAAAATCTGCTTACTAGTCGTTGTTTTTATTTCGACAATTTTGGAAAATCTCTCGGAACCGATTCAAATTCAGTAGACCTATGTAAAATGATACGCTGAAGTCATCCAGCCTCTCCGTTGCTTCGTATCACTTACCGTTTTGAAGATAGACCCGTTCAAAGTGCATTTCTGGTAAGTCTGGAATAGTATCGGATACATTTCAAATTCGGGTTACTGATAGAAAAAGACACGCTAAATTCAATGAGCGCACCCGGAGCTCTGTATCTAATACCGTTTCGGAGATAGAGACGTTCGAATGTAGCTTCGGTGTTTAAATACAGTTCAGTTGCCCGCTGAACGAAAAGTTGAACTTATTTTTTCATTCGGAGTGTCATTTCGTGTTGATATAAGCCGTCTGGATCAGAAAAGCGAGTTATTGGAAAATGTCGAAAATCGACTAAAAACGAGATTTTTCCCATAGTATAGCCTTAGTTTTTTTGTGATTTTTTTAAGACGTTTTTGGATGATCTCTCGGATTCGATTCAAATTCGGTAGGCTTATGTAAAATGACACGCTGAAGTCACCGAGCCCCTCCGTTGCTTCGTATCACTTACCGTTTTGAAGATACACCCGTTCGAAGTTGTTTTCTGGAAAGTCTGGAATACGCATCGGATGCATTTAAAATTCGGTGTGCTGATAGAAAACGACACGCTGAATTCAATGAGCGCAACCGGAGGTCTGCATCTATAACCGTTTCGGAGATAGAGGCGTTCGAAAGTCGCTTCGGTGTTTAAAAACACTTTAAATGGCCACCGAACGAAAAGTTGAGCTTATTTTTTGATTCGGAGTGTCATTTCCTGTTAGTATAAGCCGTCTGGATCTGAAAAGCGAGTTATTGGAAAATCTTGAAAATCGACTAAAAACGCGATTTTTCCCATAGTATAGCCTTAGTTTTTTTGTGATTTTTTTAAGACGTTTTTGGATGATCTCTCGGATTCGATTCAAATTCGGTAGGCTTATGTAAAATGACACGCTGAAGTCATCGAGCCCCTCCGTTGCTTCGTATCACTTACCGTTTTGAAGATACACCCGTTCGAAGTTGTTTTCTGGAAAGTCTGGAATACGCATCGGATGCATTTAAAATTCGGTGTGCTGATAGAAAACGACACGCTGAATGCAATGAGCGCAACCGGAGGTCTGTATCTATAACCGTTTCGGAGATAGAGGCGTTCGAAAGTCGCTTCGGTGTTTAAAAACACTTTAAATGGCCACCGAACGAAAAATTGAGCTTATTTTTTGATTCGGAGTGTCATTTCCTGTTAGTATAAGCCGTCTGGATCTGAAAAGCGAGTTATTGGAAAATCTTGAAAATCGACTAAAAACGCGATTTTTCCCATAGTATAGCCTTATATTCAAAGCAATGGCACGTCAATCCGGTGTCGGAGAGGCAACCGGATGGCGAGTGGTAATCTGGGCCTATGAGTGGTACAGAACCCCCTGGTAGCGGCCAAAGTGACCCCAAATGGACGGGGGCGGCGATATGGGGGTGGGTCAAAATCAAAAAATGTTTGAAAAGGCAACCGGATAAAAATGCGGTTGCATTGAAGGAAATACTCTAATTATATAATAATTTTTTTTTGCCATCCGAAACACGCGGGCCGTTTTTGGACTAGCGAATAAAAAAAAAATAAAAAAAAAACCGAAAAGGCAACCGCTTCAAAATTAGTGAGCATACTTATTGACACCACCAAACGTTGGAAAAAAATTGCCATCCGATCCTGATGGGCAGTTTCGGAGAAACAACCCCTCAAAGTCGCCGAAAAACCCTTTTTTTCGATTTTTTCAACAATAAGTAAAAAAAACACACTAAAAATTGTTCAAATCGGATGGCATTCGAAATTTATACTGTCCTAAGTACAAATAATAGTGTGTATCAATGCCATCCGATTTTGATTAAATTTACCCCTATTTAGCCAACCCCCAAAACTCAATAACAAGAAAAATAATGCCATACGCTGCATAAAATTGTTATTTTCATGAGTTTTGTGGGTGGCTAAATAGGGGTAAATTTAATCGAAATCGGATGGCATTGATACACACTATTATTTGTACTTAGGACAGTATAAATGTCGAATGCCATCCGATTTGAACAATTTTTAGTGTGTTTTTTTTACTTATTGTTGAAAAAATCGAAAAAAAGGGTTTTTCGGCGACTTTGAGGGGTTGTTTCTCCGAAACTGCCCATCAGGATCGGATGGCAATTTTTTTCCAACGTTTGGTGGTGTCAATAAGTATGATCACTAATTTTGAAGCGGTTGCCTTTTCAGTTTTTTTTTTATTTTTTTATTATTCGCTAGTGCAAAAATGGCCCGCGTGTTTCGGATGGCAAAAAAAATTTATTATATAATTAGGGTATTTCCTTCAATGCAACCGCATTTTTATCCGGTTGCCTTTTCAAACATTTTTTGATTTTGATCCATCCCCATATCGCCGCCCCCGTCCATTTGGGGTCACTTTGGCCGCTACCAGGGGGTTCTGTACCACTCATAGGCCCAGATTACCACTCGCCATCCGGTTGCCTCTCCGACACCGGATTGACGTGCCATTGCTTTGAATATTAGTTTTTTTGTGATTTTTTTAAGACGTTTTTGGATGATTTCTCGGATTCGATTCAAATTCGGTAGGCTTATGTAAAATGACACGCTGAAGTCACCGAGCCCCTCCGTTGCTTCGTATCACTTACCGTTTAGAAGATGGACTCGTTCGAAGTGCTTTTCTGGAAAGTCTGGAATACGCATCTGATACATTTAAAATTCGGTGTGCTGATAGAAAACGACACGCTGAATTCAATGAGCGCAAGCTCAAATTTTCCGTATGTCAGTGAGCAACATTTATTAAAAGTGAAAATAGTTATAATTTTATGTAGTTTTTTAATTTCAAAGAAAACATAGGAAAACTAAGCGATCTGGAAATGCTTGTTGTGTTCCGGGCTGTTGCGCTGATGGCGATTTAAGTAAAATAAAGACCATTGATGCCCTAATTTGACGTTCCGCTGTCAGTGTAAACAAATTGACATAATTTTTTCTTATTACATGCTTTTTGACACATCATGACAAACTTAAGTTTTTGACTTATCACCTTAGAAACATGTCGCGATTTCTCTACAAAGTGAGTTCAATAGTTCTCTATTACCCACTAGCGGCGCTAGTAGGCTTCGTGCACACAGCCTATAGAAGATTTTTGTAAATAAAACACAATTAATTTCTGTAATTATATTTATTACTATTTATAATCAATATATCCGGCTTGATCAATAGTTAATTTATAATATTATACATACTTAAAGCAATGGTATTATCATATTTGATCAGTTTTATGAATAATATTAACTGTACAATTAGTAAACCTCTAAAAAACCCGAAAGACTGATTGTTGGTTACAATTTGTAACTTTACAACAATAAGCCTAGACTTCCAGAGAACATATTCTTGTATCCCTATTAAAATTCTTTTCGACAGAAAAAAAATTCTACCTTCAGGCTACAATATTTTGTACAATTTCAGTTCAAGAATCTGTACAGCACAAGCAATGGAAAATAATAATTTGATAACTCGAACACGCATAAGTGATCGTCCAGTTTCTTTTTCGAATAGCGTATTCAAATTTAAAAATACCTAAAAAAAATATGGTTTCCCACATCCTAGAATGATCGTCTGAAACTACATTCCGTGACGCAAAAAACGGCGATGCCGCTGTTCAAAAATTTAACAAGGTTCCAAAAATAACGTGGCGTCAGATACAGAGCTGTCATCGACTTTGTTACTCGAAAACAAAAGCGGTCATTATTTCAGTGAAACAAACGACAAACCGTTCGTTGGATAAACTCATCTAGTCTTTTTTATATTGTTTCAAATAGTGTTGGGAGATTATGAATGATATAATCGAAATATTTCGATTATGGCCGAATAATCGATCATTCGATTATGGCAATCGATATATCATTCGCTTGAATCGATTATGAAATATGAAATGAATATTAAATCCCGACACAGTACTATTGCTATGTCGACTGTCGATATTAATGTGATATATCGATATATCATTCGGTTTCTGCATCTACATGCACTGGGATGGGAAGTCTTTGCTAGCACTGGAGAGTGGGGGTGTTTCGATTGTACATACTTTGTTGTACTTAGTGTTAAGGTTAACTTATAGTTGAATAATGAAGTGACGCGGTGCGCATCATTCATAATCGATAATTCGAATGATCATTCGATTATAAAAACCGATTATTTCGATTCATTCGATTATTGAAATATATCGATTATGCCCAACACGAGTTTCAAATATGACATGAAAAACAACACATTAATACACTTTGCTGTTACGATATTGACTTAATAGAAAAAAGACGCCATGCATCGATGTAGCCGAATAACTTATGAAACAATTCATCTTTCGACGATCGTCATTTTTTGTCCTAATTCCCGTTTACTGTTTCATAATTTAAATATTTATTGGACGTGAACATTATGTTACTATACAGAATTTTGGGAACAGTTAAAAAAATTAATATACCTGATCGAATATAAATCAACCACAAAATAAAACAAATCTAGAAGATGCAAAAATCAAATTCATTATAATCATAAAATGCTTACTTATTAATGGTAAGTATTATCATAGTATTTTCCCATCAATAATATAGATTTTGTTTTGTTGTATGCTGATTGAACTTGAAAACAGTTCAATATCAACAGAAGCATTTTTTTTTTTTAATTCATTAATGAACATAAAGTAATATAAAATTACGGACTAGTTATTAAGTTTGTGGTACTGTTATATTTGAAATCAATTTTTCATTAATCGGTCAACGCTAAAACTGCAATAACGCCAAAACAATCGCATTACCAATGTTAGTTTCAGTTAATTGTTGACCGAGCATTGAAAAACCAGTTCTTTAGAGTTTATCGATTGAGTAGCAGCTCAAAACTGTGTAAGCAAAGCAGCATTATGTATTTAAAACTGTCACAAAACACAAACGGGATACAAACATAACCTAACTTTGCACCCACTTGAAGTTAACTGCGAATCGATCAACAAACATTTTCCTGTTTTAGTTCATTTTAATACGAAACGGTTTTTTTTTTTTTGAAAATTGTACAGCATAAATAAACAACACAAATTGATAAAGAAGTCAATCAACAGTGAAGACTTCTACACCAAGACTTTAGATTTTAACTTTTGTTATTACAGCAATCCCTCGTTGGTCATTTACGCTTTTGAATCGGTTTTGACCCGTTCGGGATCGATATGCCTTAACTATTGAAGCTTTGTTCAGACATAAACATTATATCAGTCTTGAATGAGTGCCTAGCTTAATAATGCACAATATTTCATTCGACCATAGAGCCACCATCTCGTTATAAAACATTTAAAGTTGAAAATCAGGACACATTTTTTCAGTTTGAAATCAAAAATCAAATTGACGCTTTCATCGATTAGAATTTGAACACTGTGGGTTTGTAATTGAATAGCTAGTGAAAGTTCGATCTCTGCTGAGCCTCATAAAATATATTTGTTTTTTTGACGTGAAAACGTCTTATAAATTGATGAAACACCGGCTGCACGCACGAAAAAGTGTCACGTTCCGCCTGAGCCTGAGCGTGCAAGCGAGAGCGCGGTATAAGCGATAGAGAGGCACGATCGGCCCAAGCGTCGGCTTGTACGCACTTCTCTCTTCTCGCGTGACGTCAGAGAGTTCATCAATGTTTCTTTATGACGTTATCACGTAAAACTATCGTCCGTAAGCCGACTTTACAGACAACCAATTTTTTTTTTTAAACGTCATGGACGATTGTTTATATTGGTTTCTTTTTCAAAATACGAATTTTGTATTCACCAATGGCGACCCTATTTTAACGCCGTATGAACATTCTTACTTCGCACAGTACCGCATATAGACAAAATAGATTTACATACAAATTAAACAAGTTCAATCATACATACAAAGAGAAAATTCTACAAACTCGTCTATCCAAAAAATACCTCTTTATAATTATTTTTTTCTTATTTGAACTCTGCATAAAATATATACTTTTTTATGTGTTTGCACTACCTTTCAACTTCATTTATACTAACGGACAAGAAAGTAAATAGTTATTCAATATACAATGGACAAACAAAACGATTTTTTTATGTATCGAGAGTAACTAGACTAAACAATGTCGTTACGCCACTGTATTTATTTGCTAGTAGCTAGTAGTTCTTGGTGAATCGACAAATATAATTTCTATGGAGTGAAAAAGCTTTATGCGGAATAAAGCCTCTGCTTGTCGAAACAATATTTAAAAATATCCTTTGAAAGGAACAAAACCAACAACGTATTTGGAGGTTAAATTTTTTGCACTTTTGAGTACAGAATACATCTTTTATCACTATGTGACAGTACATTCGATGCGTTAAAGTGCAAGAAGCGAAAACAAATCTTAGTTTTCAAGATAAGGGTAAAAAAACAAATGTTTTTTTATATCGTTCCTGGTGTTTCGATTTTCATTAGTACTTTTTCAAGTCAATTTTAATATTTCGTTGTAACAAAACAAAACAATAATAATAAACAATGGGTTTGCTATAAAACAAAAGAACAAAACAAATGTCAATCGGCTTATGCACTTCAAATGTTTTAAAACTGAAGAGCTAGTGAAAAAAATGACTATAGCAAACCTAGCAAATAAAAACAATGTTTCATTTAAAAAAAATTCACAATAGACAAGTGTTAACTCAATAATAAAGATTACTGATAAGTGATAATAGTTATAATATTGTTATTTATAATTAACTCTTCTGAACAGTGCATATTTTACATTTAAAATGTAATTTTAGTTATATCGGATACACAAGGAAGGCAAATATATGCATATCAATATTTTAATGTCTAAGTTTTACACTGATAGAAGCGTTCAAAGAAGACAATATTATCTGCTACATGAGTCACCGTCCCTTTAATATAGTATCGGAAACTAGTTATTGATCAAAAATACACACATATACCGGGAGATCACGATCGCTCCGCCGCACTCTCCGACAAACAGCGTCAAGAAATACGCTCGACTGTTTTTCGAAAGACAGCGGCGAGCATTCGCATTAGGGGTGTCCGAGTCAGTGGCATAGCAAAAGGTGCGTCCGTACCTCTCGCAAATGTTAGTGGAATAAATTATAAGACGCTCGGCAATTGAGGTCGTAATTGATATGTTAGCGGCAAAAAATTAAATTGATACGCGGTTTAGATTAATTGGGAAGTTTTCGCAGATCATAGATACCGTAAATTATAGACGCTCGACAAGAGGGTAGAATATTTACGTATCTAAATACGTTCTATGCAGTGGATGAAGTAGATGCTATAAAAAAAAATTAATTTCTGTCCCCACCACTGGCCTGAGTACTTGATATTCAAGTTTTAATTTGAGCCGGGGAGAAAGATATATTGTCGATTATAGACGCTCGACAATTTTGGTCAATTGCGTTTACTGAGTTTTGTTTTCAAATACTCAAAATTAATTTTTAAGTGAATCTTTAATTTTTTTAAAATAAATAAAACTGTCGACCAATTTTTTACAGGCTATATATTGACAAAAAATAATATAAAAATATAAATCAATATAATAATAATTTATATTATTTTTTGTTAATATATAGTCTGTAAAAAATTGGTTGACAATTTTATTTATTTGAAGAGTTCTATTCAGACGTTAATCAAAGATTTGAATCTTTAATTTTATTAGACAGATACTTTTTTATTTCAACAAAGTTTAAAAATCTAAACGATACTTTCACCAACTTTCGGATTCAAACCTGCAATCGACAAGCCATAGAAACGCCGCGTAAATGACGGTATCGCTGCGATATTGGCTATTCCAGTCACAGATAATTTTTTAATTAATTTATTGCAAATTATAAACGCTCAACCACCGAGGCAAATTATGAAGACAACTGTTATTTGTTTATAAATATTTTGGGTAAAGATAATTTTCAAAAATGATCAAACAGGACTCGATTATCACACGTGTATCTTGATACCAAAGCTGTCCGATAGATCGATATCGACAGTTCAAGGTTATTAGCTCTCACACCCCTATGCTGGATTGTAAAAAGCATTGTCTGAAATCTTGCGCGACTACAACATTAGACTGTGACCGCACATATTGGTCCATAAGTATTGCAGAATTGTAAATCGATCCTGCTTGAAAAATAATCGATCGACTGAATCTTCGAAACAAAATTTTTCAATGCATCTGGATCAAAATTTAGCTTTAGAAGCAACCTTTTACTATGTAGATCCGTCATTTGTTTTTCTGAGAGTACGGTTCTAGCGTTTTACACAACAAAGGACTGTTCCTGCATATGTAAAAATTAACAACGCGTTCTGCAACCCAGCACTTGTCTGTAGTATGAAAGTATTATTATTTGGTTCTTTGCAACAGTAATCAATAACAAGAAAAAAGAAAGCCGAACAATTTTTTCACTCCACGTCCGATAAGGAGACTAAATTACGGCGACAGACAAATTCTACTAAACACACGTGAAACATGCAAACACCAACAATCAGTCACTGGTCTGCGACTAGGTAACGGTTACAAAAATAACCGAAACTCCGTCACAAATAATTCCCAGTATTTTATTATTTATAATAACGAGTGTCCTGTCACTCTGTGTTAATAAAATGTTGGCAACATTGATAATAAAACAAAAAATAAACACCAAAATGTATTTTCTTCATGAAATTTGATACATTCACCACACTTTCACTGAGTAAGACTCATTTATTTAAACTGCGTTTACTATATATATAAATTTATAATTTTGCTGAACAAAAATATTAATAATATACAGTGATATATATCTCAGGAAGGAATTTTATTCTCAGTAGTCTATTTTTTTTAAAAACTAACTTAGCCGTTTGAAAAATAAGCATCGTTTTTTTAATGTACAATATTACTTTTTTTAAATACAGCGTAAGTAAAATCGCTTGGTTGAAAATACTGGCTCACAAGATGGCAACACTGGAGAAAGTAGCAGGATTGCGTGCGTTAATCGATGTTCTAAGATGGCCGTTGTGAGGGTATAAACTGCTTCAATAAAAACAAATAATGGCAAATATCGAGAAGAATCGGTGTTCCGATCAGAGGTTAATAATTACAAAATTTTTGAACAGTGGCATATTACACTTATATCATCGATGTTATTGAAAACCACCTATTCTTTGTCATTCATTTTTATGTACGTTTAGAGGTTATTTTTTCCAAGCGCTAGCCATCATTCTACTCATACCAGTCATCCATTTTTCTGATCTTTTTGAGGTTATGTTAGAGTTCCAACGTCATCCACATTGGAACTGTTGTCTTTGACTATTTAATATATAAATGGGCCTGCAACGCTAACTTCACACTTGTCAAGATCTCTAGCGACACGATGTTCCAGTTGCAATCAGCTAAGAGTAAAAACTTTTAAATATAATGGCGTCACTATGGGAACGCCATAAAAATAGTGGTTGGCATGTTTTTATTATTTTTTTTTTAATGTAAAAAAATATGTCAAATTTTTAAACGTCAAGTTATTGTCACCCGGAAGATATCAGTGGCGGAAAAAAAAGTTATTGTCATTTTCGATAGATGCAATTTTTAAAATCACAAAAATTTAACCTACAATCTACATAAATTTCACAGGAAACCTGATTTTAAAAAAATACCCAATTACAACAAAAGCGTAACCAAAATAACCAGATATGGGATCTCAAACGGACTAGATAACTGTATAACTCCCGCTTCTTTGGAACGTTGGGTGAAACCCAATGTACCCAAAAAACTAGGCGTCCATTTCTATTAAATAGTCAAAGGTTTAAGTTCAAGAACTGTCGAGTGAATACGTTTCGGAAGAATGAAAAGCGCTAGGATTGAATGCGTACAATGTCAACGGAATTACATTATTCATTTCATGCGTTGCCAACACGTAAAACCATACTTTGTCCAAGAGTTTTTACAGCCCTGACTATTTATAATATTAATTAATAACGTTAGTTTATAATTCCTCCGAATAAATGAATGAAAAGAGTTTGTTTTGCACGAACTATACATATAATATTTGATGTTTATTATAATAATAGAAATTTAACTACATTTTAAAATAAAACCCTACCAAAATATATATAGATTAATAACAGTAAAAAGGCAATTATTGACATAATATTTATATACTTCTTATTTTTGCGCTGATATTTTTAACAATCAAATAAAACGTTAAAATAAGATCACTGTTAAGCAACAAACACTTTTATTACAAAACTACAATAATTACTCATTTTTTTTTTGCATTTTTGGACTGATACATTTTTACAACAGTTTTCAAAGCCCTGTTGGAAAATGTCAAAAAACGGAGGGGTGGTGGCATACATGTAAAAGAAGCAATACTATACAGAATAAAATTAATGGTTCCTTTATTGTTTACTTAAAAATACCCAAAAAATGATACACGCTAATTAACGAAAGCAACAAGAAACAAAAAAAGAGAAAAATAGTCAAATCCACGTCAAAATTTCAATTAATTTTTTACAGTCTGAAAAATCAAAATTCAACTATTAAACCTATATTTTGTATGTGTTGTTTGTATAACAGACGACCTGCTCACTCGTAGGCCCAATCCAAAAAAAAAAAAAAACAAAAACTTGAGAACCAATTATATTTTTTTGTAACGTTGGTATTCACACGTAACTAAGCGACCACGCACGAATACACCCTGCTATATTATTATTATTATGCCATATTAACAACTTTAGTTGCGCATGCCCGCAATTAAACAAAAACAAAACAAAAAATACACGAAGTCCATATTTAAACAAGTATTTTTTTTATCAATCAAATAAACAGTTCTTTAATTATCGATTTTTTTTTTTCAATTAAACTACTAAAGTAAAATAAAAGCAATTTTTTTAAATGTGAGAATAAACAAAGGGAAAACGAGAATTATATATAATATATTTGAATTAATAATTGAAATAGGAGTCCCAATTGCTCATTAATTGTTGATATATGTATAAGAAGAATTGCTCGAATCGAACCGCAGCGACAAACAATACAACATAATTATTATTATGACGTTACGAATTCATTCAACAAACGCACAACACTCTGTATTAATGGCACTGTATAATTTGTCTGATCGTCAGTCAGCTGCCGTCCGCGTGTTGACGGAATAGAGCCGTGGTGCGTCGGTGAAGGCGTAACATTGATGAGCTGCGATGATCGTGCGCGCGCGAGCAGGTTCATATCTTCTGGATCTTTTCTCCCACAACGACGGGATTGTTGCGACGGATCTCTTGCGCTCCCATTTCTCGATAGTCGAACGGGCACGCGTGTTTATCGCTGTATCGGTGAACTGAGCAGAACAGGCCGCCGCATCGACACTCGAAACCTGCGACAAAAAACAAACGCAAGTCAGTTCCGTCGCTCGTACTCCGACAGAGCTGCAAAGCATAGGGTCATGTTGTCAACAGTGGCTCAGGCGGGTACAGTGAATCATTGCTAAAAACGAAATAAGATTGATCTATAACGCCATTCTTTTCATAATATAACAATGTATACTTGACGTGAAGTTGTCTATAGTACACGTCAGCCACGTGTGCTTGTCAGTTCATGTAATTGTTTGTTTTTATGTGTCAAAACTTTTTTTTACGAGGTAAGCTTCATCGTACTTTAGTCAATCGAGGGTACTACTTAGTTGCATGTTTTTGTTTCATTGTAAACTGCATATATTTAGGTACATTTACGTAACAATTATAATCCAAACCTAAATTAAAGTTAAAATTTTTGACGTGAGATATCAAAATAGCCAGTCAGTACACAGTGGTTCAAGTAGACTGAATAGACAGTGAATCATGATCCACTCTGTATCTAACATTTTTTTTTTATTTTAATAAAAAAAAAAAAACAAAACAAGTGAATCGGCTGCTGTGGCCATTATCACTACAAAATGATTACAATACTGCTAAAATTACAAATTTATTAATAATAATGGAATTTTACTTATTAGATAGATAAGTATGGTAAGTAACCTAACATTTTACTAATCAACCAGTTAATGTCTGCATTTTTATTTCATTTCTTTGATAAAGCATCGATAAAAGCCATTTTTAATTATAGTGATTCACTGTAAACCTACACGAGGCACTGTGTACTCAAGGCTGAACCACTGTACCCATCTAGCAGTACACAGTGAATCATTTTCTACTTACAAAAAAAACTTTTATAAAACATTTTTCTTTGCAGATAATAAAAAAAAAAAAATAATGAAAACTTAAATTAAAATAACCACACTATACAGATGTCATATTTTAGTTTTCTTGGTACCTTAAAATTTTATGATACAGCCAATAGAAAAAAAAGTGATCCACTGTTGACAACTTGACCCTACTTAAAAAAATAATTAGGCGCAAGTACTAAGCAGTCGATTTCTCCAAAGACACAATATACTTTGTAAATATTACAAAGTACTTAAACAAGAAAACCATTGAAGTTATGAGATATACTATATTTTATTGTCATCAGAACCAAAGCTCAGTACAAAATTCTAGTTCACTTCCCGTTATCCAATCACTAAATTCGAACCATACATCAGACAACCAACTGAGAAATTCAACACCAAACACAAGAAAACCATTGAAAAAAAAAACACTATAATTTAAAAGTATCTTAGATACTTCAGAATTGTTTTGGATACCAGTTACTTTTGGGAAGTATCTGTATTTTCGGATACAGTTGTTTTCAACTCTACAAAAATATCTAAAGTATCTTAAACACAAGAAGTATTCAAGAAACAAAAAAAAAATCTTGAATTCAAGACATTTCGAGTTCTATTTTATTTATTTTAGTTTATAGACGCTCAACAACCAGCGTCTAATTTACATCAACATTACAAAACATTTATGAAGAGAGATGAATTCTAATCCAATACAAATATTAAGAGCACTGTGGTTGAAACAAAAATAAAAAATAGCTACTTCTTACCACAGTTTTATTAGCGGATGTACATTTTAGTTTAGTGTTTGCTGAAGATGATGCTGAAATGTACATCCGCTAATAAAACTGTTGTGGTAAGAAGTAACTATTCTTTATTTTTTAATCTAATCCAATAGTACCCAGCACGCTAACTATTACACCAAAGTGTCCCCTCCAGTTCTTAAAAATTCAAAATGGTGTTCATAAGAAAACCCCAAGGAGACCAGGCTCGTTGGTTAGTCGGTGGTTCAGTTTAGTTTGAGTATAGCTGCAAGCGTTTTCATGTTTAATGTTAACGGTTAACCTATACTTTAAGTTTGGGCAAGTTTTTTCAGATCTTAACAATTTTGTGTTATTTAAATATAGTAAAACAAAAAAACAGATCAACTTACCCGTAAGTCCGACCTTCTTGCGACAAATGTGGCAACGGTTCTTTTTCTTCTTATCTTTATCGGTGTTATCGAAGCTGTCTTCTTGGTCGTTGGAACTTGCTACGCTTGCACTAGCACTGGTGTTTTCTTCTGCTGCGGTCTAACGGTCAAAACAAAATCAATTTATTAATAAATACAGTTCTAGTATTATTTTCACATGTAAATATTTCTTTTTTCTTTTTGTTGGCACTGGCTCAGCCTTCAGCCAGCAATTGATCTAACGCAAAGTTACAAAAAGTGTTCATTCACAAAATACATTTTTAATAGACGTAGTTTGTAAGTTTGGATGTAGGAGGTAATCGCCAAAACTATTCATTCGATTTCAAAAATGTTTTCATAAACATTTAGAATGGACCTTCAGGATGAACATAGGCTATTATATTATCGCGTTAAAATAAAAACGCTCTTCGTGGAGATCAATTTCGCAACGTCAGTCGACAAAAAAACGGTGGCTGTCTACCAATTCGGGCAAAGCCGGGCCAGGACGCTATCGTAAAATAAAACCGGAACAAATGCAGCTGAAATTTAAAAAAAATTGAACGTCCCTTTAAAAAGCGTAAAATAATTAAGTCAATGTCGATTTAATTACTATAAATTGTTTGTTATTAATTTTTTATTAATATTTCGATAATTCAAATTACATTCTATTAGAAAATAAGTAGATATTCTAATTTATTTTTATATTTTTTAAATTATTTCTGAAGAAGATCCAAATCCGGATCGAAACATCATCTAATGAATTGATTTATAATTTTATTATTTTTGTCAATATATAGTCTGAAAAAATTGGTCGATAACTTTATTTATTTGAAGAGATCTATTCAGACGTTAATCAAAGATTTTAATTACTATAACGCTTTTCTTAAATTGGCACGGACATCAAAACTTTGTTATTTTACGCTTTTTAGTGGTCTTTTTCGTAAGAGGGTCAATTTTTTAATTTTTATTGTTTAGCGGCTTTGCAAATATATACTTTGCACGTCATTAATTGCATTCTTACGTAACATGTTTATATTAAACTTAAAAAAAACTGCTGACCCTATTTAAATAAATTTTACTAGTGTGACCTGTGCGAATTATTCGCACTAAATAAGTATAATAATTATCACTTTACAAAATTATTTTTTACATATGATTGCAGGTATTCAATTCGTTTCTAATTTTGCACACTGCTTATAACGTTCTTCTTTTTTTTGTATTACAATATGAAGCTCAGATGACAGATCGAAGAAATATTTTACTAAAATTGTCATATAGAGGCGCAAGTAGCAAAAGCGTTGAGCTAAGCCGTCAGATGGCATCATGCAGCATTGCTGTGACGTTGTTCAGCGTTGCTCGCTGTTTCAAAATTAAAGCCGTTAGATGGCAGACGTTGTTCAGCGTTGCTGTATTTTAATTAATTTACAAAAACAAAAGCAATAATAAATTTTTTAGTTGTCGATGTCAGTAGAGCAAGCAATTAAATGATATATAATTTATGTGGAGAAATTGTGAGGTTTTTTCTAAAAAGGGAGGCAAACATCTTTAACCTTAGCGTATTATGTGATATCTTTCTAAAGGGCATATTAAATGGAAAAAGATAAATAAAAATCGGTTCCCAAATGCGGGAGTTATGAGGTAACATACATTTTAAAAAATCTACTTTTTTGATGTCAGTTAAAAACGACTGAACTGATTTTTAAAAAAATTATGCCAATCGACAAACATTCTGAAAAATTTCTCAAATCGGTTAATCGCTCGAAGAGTTACGGCTGAATAAACCCAAAAGAAGAATTGACACTTTTCGTAACTTTTCAAAAACAAAAAAAACATTACACTTCTTTTCCGTTTGCGTGACACTTTCACCGGCAGAACATTTGAAAACGTGTCCGCGCGCTCACTCGAACCACTACTGTCGACATCCATTTTCTGGCCACCCGTCGCCGGCACATTCTGACTCTGCGACGCGCCCGGTTCCGTTTGATCGCTAACAACAGTTTTTTGTGACAATCTCTCGATTGACAACGCACCGCCGGTATCTACCTCGCTCATTTTGACAGTAAATTGCAAAGACTCGTTAGTTGCCGAACTGATTCCATCACTGACAGGCCCGGTCGAAACATTCGATTTGTTACAATCGGAACCGGCATTCGAAATGCTCGGCGCCTCTTG
Source organism: Xanthostigma xanthostigma (assembly GCA_963575645.1). Classification (NCBI taxonomy): domain Eukaryota; kingdom Metazoa; phylum Arthropoda; class Insecta; order Raphidioptera; family Raphidiidae; genus Xanthostigma; species Xanthostigma xanthostigma. The sequence goes on along the minus strand of OY754466.1, from coordinate 45,965,680 downwards.
CGACGTGCTATTGGATTTTTTTAAAGCGGCGTCAACATTCTTCTTGTCAGACGACGTCTTTTTTCTCACTGCATTCTGACTGCTTATGCTCGACACACTCGAATTGAGCGATGTATTTGACGGGGGTTCGGTTCTTATGGAGGAATCAGATGCTTTATCATCAGCATCTGACATAATATTATGGTTGCAAAACTGTATAAAATTCACGGAAAATTTGTGTTCACAATATTAACTGTCAGTGATGTAAAATAAAAATAAATCATACTGTGCCCGTTGCCACAGAAATCATTTGCAGGAAAGAACGAACTGCGCTGAAAGTTGCCTTTGGAATCTAAAGAGTCGACGGAAATAAGAAAAAATTCGCAGGTTTGTGGACAAAAGTTATATTTATAAATGTACGACGTTTCGTCTATAAATTTAGACTTTTTCAAGATTAATGTTTATTTTCATAATTATTGTTTTAAATAATTTTCAATTTGTACTTGAAAAAGTCTAAATTTACAGACGAAACGTCGTGCATTTATAAATATAACTTTTGTCCACAAACCTGCGAATTTTTTCTTATTAATTATTATCGATGGACACGATATCTAATATATAAATCGACAGAAAGTTTGCATGTAGGAGGTAATCTCTGAAACTACTCATCCGATTAAAAAAAAATGTATTCCTCAATATTTAGAACGGACCTTCAGGATCGACACAGGCTATATATTATCGCGTTAAAATAAAAGCGCTTTTCGTGGAGGCCAATTTTACAACGTAAGTCAACGAAAAAACGGTGACAATCCACAAATTCCGACAAAGCCGGACTGGGCCGCTATATTACCAAGGCCATAGCCAGAAATTCACTTCGGGGAGAGTCGAGCTCTGGACCAGAGACAACAAATATTTGAAAATAAGTATACATATAATTATAATTTTACATAAATACAAATTAAATAAAAGGCAGCTGACGTAGATTTCGACGAAAGAGTTTAATGATTCATTTAATTTATTAACAATGCATTACATTTCGATTTTACTCGTTTCGAAAAAACGTGGAATCCAATTATTGTATCACAGGTCCGAAAAAAGAGTTGAACATGTTTTAGTGAGCGTGTATAAAATGGTGGGCTGGCTAAGGCATTTCGGGAGGGGTTCGAACCCCCAAAACACCCCCCCTGCCTACGGTCTTGTATATTATACATTATTATAATTGAAGGGCACCTACACGGAAAGAAGGCGATTTGTCAGTAAAAATTCGAAATTAATTTTTTTATGCCATCTTGTAGTAGCCAAAAGTCGTACCTTTCTGTTGGTGTATTCATTTTAGACAAGAATACGCCAGGTCTAAAGTTATAAGCGTTGAAAGAAATGCATCAGCAAGTAAATGGTACGATCTTAAACACTTCAAAATGCTCTCCTGCACAATTTACATTTTTTGACAAACCGCCTTCTTCCCGTGTGCCCTTCAATTGTCTAAAACGTTTTCTATATTTTCTAATATGATGTTTTCCTGAGGATGAAGCTAGTCGTCATTTTGAAATATTGTTTATACGCCTTGTTTTATAATATAACGACAAACTTCTTAAAACGTCTAAATTACTAAACTCTAGTTGGTTTACTTTGTTGCTCATACAATGATACACTTTAAATAACGACAACAATACGTCATCATTAAGCAATTAGCAATAAACAGTACTTGTTTGTTATTTTGTTGCTTTGTTGTCGGCATCATGCGTACCAAAGATTTTAAGAAATTCGTTCTTTTGTTTGTTGGGATTATCTTTCATATGTTTAGCTCAGCTGCTTATCGATAAGTTATCATATTCTTAGTTGTCCACAAACTTGTAAACTGTGAACACGGCGAATAAAAGAAAATCTTTGCGTATTGACGAAAAAGTTTTATTAATATGCCCAATATTATTCTCTCTGTTTAACGACAACTCTCAATAACGCCACAAAGTGCACAGTGTATATTCGTTGATGGTGTTGAAAATACACGGGTCCGGCCTGTAAATACAAAAAAAAAGATCGACTACAAAACCCAAACGGAACTCACCTCTCTGTTGTGGAGGTCTGTCGTCGATGGCGGTACACAACACGAGGGCACTGTCGGTTGCGCTGTCGCCGTGTCCATGAGACTGGCTAGTGACGCGGCCGCTGCGGCTTGCGCCTGCTGACTGCCGCCGCCGACTTGCGCCGCGGCCGCCGCCGCGACGAAAGCTTGCGCTGCCTGGGCACCTGCCGCGTTCGTCACGGGACTCGACGACGAAACGGGACTCGGCGTGCTCTGAGGTGGCTGTTGTTTTTTCTTTAGTGCCTCCTGTCGACATAGAAACAAAAAAAATGCGTTACAATTAATTCTTCTCTTATTCGATATTATAAAGAGGAGAGAGTTTCACATAACAAAAGCGGCAAACGTAATTTAGTCTGCGGAATTTTGCTCGAAGGTTGTTTGAATTCATGTCGCCAACATTATCTTATTGGTAGCAGTGTCATCAAAATATTTTTTATTACTCATGCAGGAAAGTGGTATGTTTACGCACGCTGTTACGGTTGAAAAGTGGCTATTTTCATTTGCGTGCGGAAACTTTATTTGTCGCACTGAAATTATTGTTTGCCGCACGCAAATTCAGAGAAAAAAACAAAATAAAAACGGTGTTAATGTCAACGAAACAAACTGTCATTTGAAGCAGATTTGAGGTTAAAATTTTCGATTATGGACTTTTATTCTTGACAATTTTAACAATTTTAACTGAATTTTTCAACTTTTTAATAATTTAATTTTAATTTATATCACCTCTAATTTCTTTTTTTAATTCGTAATAAAATTTTTATTTCAATTTAATTTAATTCGTAATAAAAAATAGTATGTGCAACTCGTGCGGCATTGTCGCACTAGTTGCACAATATACTATTTCTTTATACCTTGATCGAAAGTGCATACTTTCGGCACCAATTGTAAGGTAGAAAGTCTAACATTTACTCCTTGGTGGGATTACACGCTACAATACCAATCAACTGTTATTTAGAGTTTCCATAGCAACCCTATTTTTTAGCTAACAGTTGCGAACAGCTGTCATTCTTGTTTTTACGTATAACCTCAAAGCTTCTTGCTTGGAATTTATCTGTTTTTATGTAATTAATTAATTAATGTATTTAATAAGTGTGTTTACGACCGAGGTATGAAAAAAATAGTATTCTTCAATAAATAAAATTATCGACCAATTTTTCAGACAGATATATTAACAAAAAATAATAATTAATGCATTAACGTTTCAGTCCGGATTTGGATCTTCTTCAGAACTGATCTAAAAAATATTTTAAAAAAATGAAATCCGGACCGAAACGTATTAATTATTATTTTTTGTTAATATAATTGTCTGAAAAATTGGTCGATAATTTTATTTATTGAAGAGTTCTAATCAGACGTTAATCAAAGATTTAAAAAAATAGTATAACCACACTGGCCGAAAGTGTGATACCTACAGGGCAAGATGTCACACTTTCGGCCCTTGTGGTGTAATATATTTTTTGGGTAGGTATTTGAGGCAGCGTAAAAATTTGTGCAATACTTCTTTTGTAATGTCTGAACTGAACACAAAATCGAAGACCTGGCTGAATGATAGTGGAGCCTAGCAAGCCGTTCATTTTTAACTTTGTGAAATTTTATTCGCAAAAAAAGTCCATGAGGTATTTTAAAATTCTAATACCCTCAAATTTAGTATTTAATAGAATGAAAAATAAATAATCCAGAGATCATTTAGTCTGATCTAAATGTCTGCCAGGCGGTTACTAAACTGTCTATTATACGTGAGTGCGAGTAAGACGCTGCGGGTAGGCTGAAGTGCGAGAGAGAGAGAGAGAGAGAGTATGAGCCGAGTTAAAATGTGCTGCGGTGCAATATAGGTCGATATACTCACTCACGCATTTCAACCTACCAGTAGCGTCTTACTCGCACTCATGTATAGTGGACAGTTTTGACAGTTTCCGAGGCACCTCCACCGAATGAAAAAAAAAAAAATTCACCAACGTTCTTCCCCCATTTCCTGCAACTTTTGCTCGAAATTTTTTTTTTCGAAAACCACTCCTCTGCGAAATAAAAGGGTGTTCATGAGAACACCATCGTCTGGATACTGAAATTTGGTAATGAAAGTGAATTCTTATTATGAAAGGGAGTTATTTAATCATTTATTATTACCTATAAAATAAAATTTGAAGTATTAGAATTGAACTCGAGTGGTAAATTATAAGATCTCTTCCGAGCTATCTGAGAACGGTAACAGAACCGTCAGTGTTGCTACTGCTCAAGACTGTCATGCGCAATAGCTCTAAAATCGACATAAACAGTTTCGTTTCAGCTACTGCGCAAGACGGTGACGGTTATATGATACCGTTCTCTGACCGCTTGGAACAGACCTATAAAATTGTTAGTTACAAAAGCCATGTTAAAAATTTGACTCAAAATTGAAGTAATTGATCGCGATTGTGGATTGTAGACGCGCGACAACTTAAATAATGAGAGAATTAATACATAAACGCGCTAACTAAATTCTATTAGTCGCTTTCAACTCTTCTTTACAACATCTCGCGTGAACCTCGGTAATGCTCACCCTGTCATCGAGTGGTGTGTGCGCATGCGCAGACGTCGCCGGATTTCCCCGACTGTCTCATCTTGCAACCGCTACGCGGCTAACGTTCGTTAATGTGTTATTTGTGATGATGATGATGATGATGACAAAAAAAAATGTTAAGACTTGGCAAGCGAGAAAATGCGTGGAAAAAGTATTTTTTTCTTCTTTTTTTGTGAACTGCAGCGTCTTGGATACTGCCTCGCTACGCCTGGGCTGTCTTATAATGTATTTTGGTTAATTGGAAAGTATGGACTGCGGGAGCAGTAAAAGGTGGTCCCCGGCAGGAGCGCAGGGCAATATTTTTCGGACAGCAGCGCTAAAGAGCGGACTGTACACATTACAAGACTGTACAGTGTACACACATGCTAAATATATCATGACACGTTTATAGACGGACGCATTGTACACATTCACAGTTTGCGGTGAATCGTAAACGGCGCTTATACACTCATGGCCATATTCACCGAACGTAAGTAGTTATTTATTCGGTTCATTTGTTCTTCAGGTTGCTATTCCTCCGAATAAATAGCGTTAATTCAATTCACCAAACATAGTATTATGTTTACTGCAGGTATAAATCTATCCTGCCATACTTCGAGGGTATAAATATTTATTCGTCTGAGATAAAATGGCCGCCACATTAATCATAATACCTAACCGATAAACGTGGAGTATATTATATCTAGTTTGCTCTTGTGAATTTATTTGTTTTTGTGCGCAATTAGGTTAGTATAAGACATTATTATTTTGTGAAACTTTTTTTCGAGGTTTACACTAACGCCATCGGTCGAATTTTTGGGTGAACGTCAAAATATTCAACAAAAAGAGCAAGGAGTATAGTGCAGTGCACATTTATTCTTTAACTAACATTTCTATTTGATATGTTGCTTGATGATTATATCTAGTTTGCTCTTGTGAATTTATTTGTTTTTGTGCGCAATTGGGTTAGGATAAAACATTATTATTTTGTGAAACATTTTTGACGTTTACCTAGACTAACGCCATCGGTCGGATTTTTGGGTGAACGTCAAAATATTCAACAAAAAGAGCAAGGAGTATAGTGCAGTGCACATTTATTCTTTAACTAACATTTCTACTTGATATTTTGCTTGGTGATTATATCTAGTTTGCTCTTGTGAATTTATTTGTTTTTGTGCGCAATTGGGTTAAGATAAAACATTATTTTGTGAAACTTTTTTTTGACGTTTACACTAACGCCATCGGTCGGATTTTTGGGTGAACGTCATAATATTCAACAAAAAGAGCAAGGAGTATAGTGCAGTGCACATTTATTCTTTAACTAACATTTCTACTTGATATTTTGCTTTGTGAATTGAAAGTAAATTTAATTCCAACGAATAAATTTGTTCCAAGATTAGTAACTTCTATCTTCAATAGTGTTCGGTGATTATGGGCATCAGTAGACGATTTTTTTCCAATGTCTTTAAAACATTTAATGTGTATTGTGACATCATAAAAGTGCAGAAAAGAATTACTGACCTTATAGCAAAGTGAACATAGACCGTCTGTTGCTGGACTGCCGTAGAAGCCGCATCCGGAACGACAGAGCGCCTGCATTGAATTCGATTCGCGTTCCATTGTGTCGGAGACGATATTTGAAACGATTATCCTGTAAGACCGACTGGGACTTGGAAAGTTGCTGTTGAATATTCCGGGGAATTACCGACGGACTATTTTATTATTTATTGCACGTTCCCAATGAGCAGTTATTATGCTGCTGCAGTTAGGCGCTGGTCAAGAGCACTGCTTCACCTGTAACAAAAGAGAAACGCCACTGGTTAGTCAGCCATAAACAATAATCTTCGACGGACTTTCAGAATAGCCGAGACCGTCAGGATGTCGTTGTTTATATTACACTAACGGTCCCGCCCGGTTTCACCCGGGTGCAAAAGAACGAATGGGGGGAGGGACATGAGTATGCACATTCATCTTGGTTTACCGAGATGAATGTTGTGTCCAAATCTCATGATGATCGGAGTTACCGTTCAAAAGTTTTTGTCGGACGGACAAATTTTAAGTTACATTTTGCAACATTTTTCATTGATGCTCCGCTCCTATTGGTTGTAGCGTGATATTATATAGCCTTCCTCAATAAATCGGCTATCCAACAAAAAAAAATTCAATTCGAACCAGTAGTTCCTGAGATTAGCGCGTTCAACTAAGCAAACAAACAAACTCTTTAGCTTTATATATTAGTATAGATTAGCGCGACTCATTTTCAAGGTTCAAATCTAATATCTGACGAAATTATCAGCTAACTCTATGAAAAAGTATTATAGAAATAAAAGAAATAATTTTACGTCTCTCTTTTTAGGGTTAGAATTAGATCAAACCCAAACCAAGCACAATCGATTGGTCTGTGACTTTCACGAAGGGAGGATGAAGGAGAAGTTGAAAATACACGAGTTCTACTGTATGTAGCGACACTTTTAAATCACCGTATTACAATAAGAAAGTTATAGGAGCGTTCTGTTATAATTAAAGATACGTATTGCATTAATACAACATAAAGACAATAATTAATTATACAGGCAGCTAAAAGTAAAATGTGTGTACTGCCAAAAATGTACAGGCGTTTGGTATTTCCTGTTAGTTGGTCTCAGAGCTCTGTAGCGTAATATCAAGGCTGTTTTGTTAGATCGCCCATGAGTCAGCAGAGGGGGCTACGGCCGAACCAACGATAAAATATACCTCATAGGCATATAAAGGTGCTTATAAAGTAGGTACTGTGCTTTGTACGGATGTACGTGGAAGTGTAACATATTAATATTATAAATAATTCAGCCTTTGAACAAAAATCTACTGTTGTCGATTTGGAAAGTCTTTTCTAACTGGAATGAAAAACAGGGTATCTAACAATCTGTATGTCTCGTTCTAGTATCTATGTCTAGAACAGGGATTACCAATTAGTTTCTTTGCGGGTCCGTTTGGTAGATGATGACTAGCAACCTATTTATAATATCAAATCTATACTAATATATAAACTTGAAGAGTTTGTTTGTTTCGTTGAACGCGCTAATCTCAGGAACTACTGGTTCGAATTGAACTTTTTTTTTTGTTGGATAATCCATTTATCGAGGGAGGCTATATAATATCACGCTAAGATCAATAGGAGCGGAGCATCAATGAAAAATGTTGCAAAATACAACTCGTAATTTGTCCGTTCGACAAAAACTTTTGAACGGTAACTCCGATCATCATGAAATTTGGACATAACATTCATCTCGGTAAACGAAGATGAACGTGCGTACTCATAGCCTCCCCCCATTCGTTCTTTTGCACCCGGGTGAAACCGGGCGGGACCGCTAGTTAAAAAATAAGACGAAAAGAACTCTGAATATTTTTTTATTAAGGAATTAAGGATATATCTAATTAAAAAAATAACAAAGTACGTAATATTAATGCGAAAAATGGCATTTTTTAGTCTGAACAATTTGTCTGAAGTCTGGAGTTAAGTTGGTGCAAGTTATTGTCATTAAATATTGATATTCTTTGAGTCTACAAAACAGATCTGCGGTTCGGATCCGGACCGCGGTCCGCCATTTGATGACCCCTGGTCTAGAATATCCACGCGTCTGGAGCACCACTGCTCAAAATTGTGGAAACGTCTCAAAATACTGCGAAAAGTGCAAAAATGTTCATGTTTACACCCTATTCTTTTCAATATGGCAGAAGAACTGAGCGGCGCGTTATTTGGCCATAGTTCATCAAAAGACAAACGCTCGGTATTTGGAAAATGCCTTAAGGACAATACTTTCCAGTTTTGACGCATCGATCCCGAAGAAGATTGCCGTAAGCCCGGCGGGCAAGCGCTGCTCGAGGCAATCAGAACGTTCCGGAGCCGCCGCCGCGAAATGTAATCGTTTATTTCGACGCGCGGATGTGTTCCTCTGCGCGGTCGGATACCTGAGTAAGAATCATGGCTTACCTGTAGGCGAAGTCATTAACCTTCAACGTGGTTATTGTGTGTATTCATCAACGCACGCCTTTTGTAAAAATACACACGGTGTTATTATTGAGTGCAGTGTAGTGTTCAATACGTTTGCCACAAGCATATGTAGGGACGAAAACTACAGGGTGAGTCAGACCACCCCGTACAAGTCGTTTTTTTCGAAAACGATTAGTCGTAGAGAGTTGTGTCAAAAATCTGTATTATAAAAGCCCTAATGAAGAATCGAATGGTGATATTTTTTCCCCCCAAAAAGGTCGGCTTCCCTATATTAGTTTGCTCCAAAATGTTCAGAGCTCCGGAATTTTAAATGGCACGATAGGTCTAAAGTGGTATTGTTGAAAAGATCTTTAAAAAATAAGCAAGTTTTGTAGGACATTTTTTTTAATTATCGCCACCCCTGTTAAGTAATATTCGTTTGAAATTATTAAATTAAATTGTCATAATAACGAACTTAATTTTAGAAGTTGGCATTTAAAATCTAGTTACCTAATTAAACAATGTCACAATAAGTTTTCAATAATTGAAATTGTTTTTTTTTTTGTCGGAAAATACTTAGAGATACTCATATCTAGAAGAGCTCAGCGGTGTTTAGAAGTGAATGGAAGACAGTTTAAACATTTGTGACGTCGTTTAATTAGGTAACTAGATTTTTAATGCAGACTTTTAAAATTCAGTTCGTTATTATGACATGTTAATTTAATAATTTCCAACGAATATTATTTAACAGGGGTGGCAGTAACAAAAAAGAATTTCCTACAAAACTTGCTTATTTTTTAAAGATCTTTTCAACAATACCACTTTCGACCTATCGTGCCATTTAAAATTCCGGAGTTCTGAACATTCTGGAGCAAACTAATAGGGAAAAAAATATCACCATTCGATTCTTCATTAGGACTTCTATAATACAGATTTTTGACACAACTCTCTACGACTAACCGTTTAAAAAAAAAAAACGACCGGTACGGGTGGTCTGACTCATCCTGTATACTCTAGCAAAAATGTAACTTACTGTGCGTTTTTCGATAATTATTTCTTTTAATCGTTAATTAAAAATTTGTTGCCATTCAATTAGGCTAATAAAAAATTTCCTGTAGCTAATAAACGCACTACCTTGCAATTATTACGACAGTAAAAGTACGGTGTCTCGCGTCGGAACCGATGGTACAGTTTTGACAGGAAGACAAAATAAGATTGACAGGAAACGGACCAAAATATACGCAGTTATGTCGCTTATTTTTTATTGGATTTTTATCAAAAAAAAAAAAAAAATCATGATTAGCAATAAACGCGGCCGAGTCTGAGGCGGGCAAAGTTAACATTCACAACCCTTAGTGAAATAGAAAAAATCGAAAATGGTTGAACCTGAGCAGGCCACCCCTGTTCCCTGAAACTAGTTTTGAAAATTTCTGAACGTCGATAACTTTCGATCGAATCAACTTATTTAGACGTGTATCATTATAGCATAATACATATTTTGACATTGTTTCAAAAGTCAGAGATATTAAAAAAATGAAATTTAATTTTTAGATGTTCTTAAAAACTCGATCGATTCGGTACAAATCATATATATTAATACGCTAAGGTTAAAGATGTTTGCCTCCCTTTTTAGAAAAAACCTCACAATTTCTCCACATAAATTATATATCATTTTACAGATAATTGCTTGCTCTACTGACATCGACAACTAAAAAATTTATTATTGCTTTTGTTTTTGTAAATTAATTAAAATACAGGAACGCTGAACAACGTCTGCCATCTGACGACTTTAATTTTGAAACAACGTCAACACTTCGATCTGTCATCTGACCTTCATATTGTAATACAACAGACACAATACTGCATACTGCCATCTGACGGCTTTAATTTTGAAACAGAGAGCAACGATGAACGTCACAGCAATGCTGCATGATGCCATCTGACGGCTTAAAGCTCAACGCGTTTGCTACTTGCGCCTCTATATGACAATTTTAGTAAAATATTTCTTCGATCTGTCATCTGAGCTTCATATTGTAATACAACAAAAAGAAGAACGTTATAAGCAGTGTGCAAAATTAGAAACGAATTGAATACCTGCAACCATATTTAAAAAATAATTTTGTAAAGTGATAATTATTATACTTATTTAGTGCGAATAATTCGCACAGGGCACACTAGTTTTCAAATAATGCGAAAGAGGTGCATTATATCGATTACCTAATAATATACAGGGTGTTTGGAAGCTGGGTGCAAAGCCTTAATGGGGTGTTAGTATAGACCATATAGAACAGTTTAAGCCATATTTGTCCTAACCAAAGTCTGATATTTTTTTTTTAGGGAACTTTTACGATTTTAGTTCTGTAAGGCTCCTCTTTACATTTTTGTTCGGGTAAGTTTATTATTATTACACAGTAGACTAAAAAATAATCTCGAATATTGTTTTAGACATCAGTTTAAAGTTATTTGAGCAAAATTAGGCTTGTTTTGATTTTCTTGAAATTTTTAATTTCTTACCTTTAACTGGTTCAGGATTCCTAACTTCAAAAATGGTAAAGATATCCAGGTAAATGATACTTTAACAGAAAGAACAATAACTCAGCATGTTTTTAAAATTGTCTGAACACCTGTAGCTATTTTATTTATTTTTTTAAATGTCAATAAAAATCCATCTTTTTCTTTGACATTTTTTTCTGTTATGTTTAAATAGTCTGAAAGTTATTTTTTTAGTAAAAACGGTGCTTTAAATTTATTTGGTACTATTAAACACACATTAGGCTAATAAAGTACATTAAAAAAATAAACATTTCCATTTAAATTTTGCGTTATTAGCACTTAATTGGAAAATTTTGGGATTTTGGTACTAAAATCGTAAAAGTTCCCTAAAAAAAAAATTATCAGACTTTGGTTAGGACAAATATGGCTGAAAATGTTCTATATGGTCTATACTAACACCCCCTTAAAGCTTTGCACCCAGCTTCCAAACACCCTGTATATCGTTGATATTAATAATTGGTATATATTTCATTATTTTCCGATAGTATACGATTATCCAGTCTCGGGCCCCGGGCCCTTCCGGCCCAGTCCGATCCTGGGCAGGTGTTTGCTAAAGACATGGCGGTCGCTCGCGTAGCATGCTTTTACATTCAAGGTGCAATTCGGCGCTATTATTTCAGCCGCTATGTCGCGCTACAGTACTGCAAAAAGCTCTTTAATAATGTAAACTGTACGGTATATATGTGTGTTTCGTATATCTACCGCTGGGCAGCGCTGCAAAGCGTCTCGCCAGCTGGGTGAAAGGTGTGTTTTGATCGTACTCCAAACCGCGTCTCGCCGTCAAGGCCACAATGTTGCGCCGTTATTATGTATTTACATATATATTGTACATTATATACACGTACCAATGCACGCATATGTATCTATATACCAGATATGTACATTGACATGGAGCTGTATATGTATAAATCACCTGCGTAATGTTATTCTGGCATATACACAAAGTTTATTTGTGACGTAATCAATATGGCGATTTAAAAGTTGTATTTGCAATAGAGATTATAGCATTTATCCCTTTTGAACGGCGTTAAATATCCATAAAGAGGAACGTTTGGGGCAGGTATCACACGAACTACCGAACCGATTTGAAAAAAATCTCACTGTTTAGAAGCAGGGCCGGCGGGTAATATGGGTAGTACTACCCACTCGGAGTTCTGTGGTACCTTATAGGCTGTGTGCACGAAGCCTACTAGCGCCGCTAGTGGGTAACGGAGAATTATTGAACTCACTTTTTATGGAAATCGCGACATGTTTCTATGGTGATAAGTCAAAAACTTTAGTTGGCCATGATGTGTCAAAAAAAATGTAATAAGGAAAGCTGATGTTAATTTTATATAAGTAGGTACCATAAAATTCAGATTGTAAACAATTGTATAAATAGCATAACATAAAAGGTGTGTGAGAATTATTTATTTATCAATTATGACGTACAATATATAAATAATTAATTTGTTTACACTAACAGCGGAACGTCAAATTATGGCACCAATGGCCTTTATTTTACTTAATTCGCCATCAGCGCAACAGCCCGGGATACACCAAGCATTTCCAGATCGCTTAGTTTTGCCCATGTTTTATTTGTAATTAAAAAACTTCATAAAATTGTAACTATTTTCACTTTTAATAAACATTGCTCACTGACATACGGAAAATTTGAGGTTGAAGTTTCCCCTAGTGCTCACCACAAACGCTCGCATCGAAAAATTTGTAGCTCCGCCTCCTTGCCCATAGCCCATATAATATAGATTTGTTCAATTTATGTGATAACGCGGTCATGACTGCCGTAGTAAGGCGAAGTAACCTTTTAATTAGTTTGCCCTAACGAAGAGTAGCACGACTAAAATTTTCCTAATTTAAAATAACGTTGAGAAATCTGAGTTGGGTTAGTTTTCGTAACCTTCCCGGCCAACTACCCACTCGAGATGAACACCATCCGCCGGTCCTTGTTAAAAGTCTGCGTTTTTCCAAGTCTACATATTATTACGTGAAGACAAAAGACGGATGACCAGTAAAAGAAAATTTAAAGCAAGTCGGGATTCTGCTCGCGATTTCTGCGCTAAATTGATGTACGCTGACTAAACTACATAATATGAAGTAAGTGACATGCAAGCAATGTGTTGTTGTTAATCATTTCGTTGTTAATCCAAAATTTGCCCGGACGAATCTGAACCGGAAAGCTTGTGTTTCATAAAAATTGTGTATTTCATCAGACAAGCTTTCAATGAACGCCCACTGGCATAATTCACGGTTTCGCAATGTGCTCGGGGAACGACGGTAGAAAGGGCACCGATTTGTATTGCATATGTAAATAGGTCTTGTCAGACCGTTATTCCCTATTTACATAATGATACCGGAAAACTTTCTCTGGAAATAAGTCGATACGTTCTAAAGTTGCAGTTCGGGCTTTCAACAAACGCTGTATCCACGTTCCCTCTCACTCTGACCAATGCACGCGGCGAGAAAGTGAGACGGAGACGGCATATATTCTTCTTTATATTTATGCATAAAATTATGCCCGTGTGCAAGCCCTAAAAAACTATCACGCAACGGTACAACCAGTTCTATTACTGAACAGTGACGTCTTGCTAAGCAGTCAAAAGCTGAGAGTGCTGAGCTGAGAATGTTTATCTGAATGCCGAACTGACCCGAAGGCATCTGACGTGTTTTCGCAATACTCGTGTAGCTGGTTAAAATTAACGCGCCACTCGGTTATTACCCGGCTGGCCCGGAAGGGTAATGTTTTTCGGATGTATGTCTATTTCTTTGACGCGCTTTGTAGCCTAAACGATTTAACATATTATGAGGTGTCGTTAACTTCGTCTTAATTGTGGAAGTGGCATAGGGTATAATACTTTAAATCTTTGATTAACGTCTGAATAGAACTCTTCAAATAAATAAAATTGTCGACCAATAACACTTTAAATATGGCGTCATCGAATAAAAAAGAGGGGGAATTAAAAAAAATATTATAATATATTAACATAGGTATTAAATAGAAGTCTTCAGCATAAAGTAGTGTTGATCCAATAGAATGTTACGATGAAGGAAGGGAAGGTTTTGGTTGAGGATCATAAATAAGCTTTACCAACATTACGCTAGTGGCCAACGTTTCGAAAAAAACATTTTAATCTTCGGGCCCTCAAACTCATAATAATAATGATGATCATGCATACTGTTAGAACAATTTACCACCTTTTGACCAGCTTGAGACCCTGAAGACGAAAATAAATTTTTCGAAACGTTAGTCACTAGCGTAACATTGGTAAAGCTTATTTATGATCCTCAACCAAAATCTTCCTTCATCATTAAATAGAAGCTAGTATACCAATTTCGAATATGTAGGTATATTATAACACTTTTATACTACCATTTTGACATAAAACTACAAAAAAAGTACAGAAAAAAAATCGAATGCGTAAAAATGACCAGCTGAAAGGAGGGAAAAAAAAGAAAACCCGAGAAAATGCGTCCTTTTTATCAGGCAACCTTTACCCCATATTTTACACTTTTTTTTTAATTCTTTTTACTATTTAGAGCAGTAAAATGAAAACGATTTGATCCTAAAAATTTCCACAAAATTGCAAAAGGGTGCAAATTTGAGGGAACAATTATATAAATACGATACACCATCTGTCAACCTGTTAAAAAAGTTAAAAAAGAGTTAAAAAAAAAAACTGTGTTTCGTCAGTTTTTTGCCTGTATCTTGTCAAAATTCAATATTGTAACCATGGAAAAGTCATTCTAATTTTCGAATTAATGGAAACTGAGTCAGCCATTTTAATGGCCTATAAGGCTGAGATTTACCCGAATGGTAGGAAGGACGACAGTTCATCCGGCGAACTGTTCAGTTCAAGCTTACAGGCCTGTCGGAGCGCGTGGTTTTGTTTTCCTTTCAGCTGTTGTGCTTCTCGCTGTCCCGACATGAACGATTGTTTGTACGCCACTGGCGTTGACTCAATTAGATTGGCTCATCCATGCTTACACATAATGCATGCATATTTACGCTATGTGCATGTACTGTGTACGTGTTTATAAATAAATAAACAATGTATATATTATTTTAATATAATAAATAACTTAGCCGTTATCTAAGGTACAAACAAATACACGACACGACAACCGACCGCCATTTTGTTTCCACTTCGGAAATTCTTCGATCATTTTCTAATTTCAAATCTTACAGTCCACGCATACTTCTTTTTGCTGTATACGATTCCGATCAAGGTGCAAATTCGAATTACAACTAAATAAAATAATAATAAAAAAAAAATGGTTGTCTGTAAAGTCGGTTTAAGGACGATAGTTTTAGGTGATAACGTATCCCGCTTGAATATCATATTTAATAATACGTAACCTAAATTTTAGTAGCTGTCAAACTATATTTTTACCGACTAATAATTTGATCAACCAAAGCAAAATACATATTTTTAAGCAATTATAAAAGACATTTAAAAGAATGTATATATATTATATATTTGTTAACAAACCGTATAATTTATCTGGCCATCTGTCAGATGTAGATTTCGCTGGAACAGCCGAAAAAAATGTTGAACGCACACTACTCTCTGACGTCACGCGAGAAGAGAGAGACTGTCGCTTATATCGCGCTCTCGCTTGCGGAACGTTACTCTTTTTCGTGCGTGCAGCCGGCGTTTCATCAATTTATAAGACGTTATCACGTCAAAAAAAAACTACCTTTATATAAAACCCTACTTAATCATTGCCAAACTGAACATTTTTTTGGATGTCGTGTCCGTTTGGCACCCAAACGAAATAAATCATTTAGTAGAAACAATTAGAACATTTTAAATATCTCTTTTTCGTCCTGAACACAAATTCCACGGAACCGGCGGATTTGTCATAAAACATGCTTTCGTTAACCACAGTTCATCGGAATCTAAAGTGGTCAATGGTAGAAATTAACCGAAGCTTCGCAGACCACCTGTCATCGATGACCGCAGTATTTCAGAATCGAAAGTGGTATCAACCAAAAACGGTCAATCTACAAAAATTCGAATTTCGATGCCTCAAACGTAATATGAAGAGTGACGACGCGTTTCATCGGGCGTCGTCGGTGACATTAAAGCGGATGTATCATCATCATCGTCATTGCCCACGTAAGACTCGAACGGGTTGGCGGCGGCCGGCGGCGGCGGTGGGTGGCGGCCGTGGCGTGAGCGCGCGTGTGCGACATCGAAGCGAAGTTCACGGCCAGGGCACGCACCACAAATCCCGTGTGTCTGCCGCTCCGTCACCCCATTCGCGTCCTGGCTTCTCTCGGTCCCCACGCACACATACATACACACACGCGTGCATCCTTTCGGTGAGGTCGCTTCATTACATACATAGTATATCTGGTGTAATCTATACTAATATATAAAGCTGAAGAGTTTGTTTGTTTGCTTGGTTGGTTGAACGAACGAATCTCAGGAACTACTGGTTCGAATTGAAATTTTTTTTTTGTTGGGATAGTCGATTTATCGAGGAAGGCTATAGGCTATGCAATATCACGCTACAACCAATAGGAGCGGAGCATCAATGAAAAATGTTGCAAAATGTAACTTAAAATTTGTCCGTCCGACAAAATCTTTTGAACGGTAACTCCGAACATCATGAAATTTGGACACAACATTCATCTCGGTAAACTAAGATAAATGTGCATACTCATGTCTCTTCCCCCATTCGTTCTTTTGCACCCGGGTAAAACCGGGCGAGACCGTTGGGTAGCCCATTTATCGAGGAAGGCTATAGGCTATATAATATCACGCTACGACCAATAGGAGTTAGAAAACTAGTAGATCTGGCAAGCAATCTAGCAGTGTCTCTAGCCTCGTGTGCAGCGGCCTTAAGTCCCTTACACCTCATAGTCACGCACTAAGCGGGGAAGTCCACTGCACTACTTGGTGCGTTGTTTTTACAGCGTACACAAATGCGTTTCGGCAGTCCTGTAACGGCGGGTACGACGACCGCGGTGCTTCGTCGTTCCGGGCCGATGACACACACAAAAAAAAACATACACGCATCGTGCATTCCGAGTTTGCGCGCACCGACCACACAGAAACACGCACCATTTATATGTGTGTGCCATAACATCGCGCATATATACAGGGTGTCCCATTAAGAATGGGACATAGAACAACCGCAGATTCTCCAATTCAAAATAAAACGATTAAGCGAAATATGCTTAGATAAAATGTTACTCGCTCTACCAGTGGCGTACGGCAGGAGTAAGTAATGCTTGTACCCCTTCTAAATGTTACGCCGCTGTCTAAATTTTAATTTTGACTATAATTTTAATTTTTTTGATATTTTCTAAGTCAATAATGTGCACTTGTTAGTTTGTTGTAAAATCATTGGTTTTCGAGATATTCGCAGTTAAAGATAGATAGACATGTAGGTACTTTTTATTTGTATTATTATTAATAATATTCATTTTTACAATTTTGTCTTAAAAAAACTGCGAATATCTCGAAAACCAATGACTTTACAACAAACTAACAAGTGTACATTATTGACTTAGAAAATATCAAAAAAATTAAAATTATAGTCAAAATTAAAATTTAGACAGCGGCGTAACATTTAGAAGGGGTACAAGCATTACTTACTCCTGCGGTACGCCACTGGTAGAGCGTACTGAACTAATTTTTTTATTGTTAGGTGCATTTTATGATATTTAACAAGTGTGCCGATTTGAGTAAAATTATACGGTGTATTAAAAAAATTATATGGACATTAATAATTTTTCAGTTTTCAACTTCAACACCCCGTATTTCGGAAACGAGTAACATTTTATCTAAGCATATTTCGCTTAATCGTTTTATTTTGAATTGGAGAATCTGCGGTTGTTCTATGTCCCATTCTTAATGGGACACCCTGTATATATAAACGTGTAGAAGAATCGGCAGGGTCGTTGTACTGTTCCCTCCTCGAAACGACCATCGTTCCCGGTGCGCGCGTGTCGCATCATTGCCCGCCGAACGAACGGGGGTTGGAAACTGACAAATGTGTGCGGCTCTAACACCACCGTAATTCATGCACGAGTCACGACTACGCTCGGTGCATTGACTTGCCACTGTGAACTGTCGGTATAGATTTACAATATCAACTTCCAGTACTTTTTCCGATTGAAAAGTGAACGACACCTTCAGAAGTACAATCAACAACAAACAGACACGGCTTGAGAACGCCAAAGCGTGTAGGAATGTCGCTGTTTACAAATTACATTATACGCTTCCTACGAGCCATCAGGTTCTAATCCGAGAACTGACGTAGTATCAACTGGATTATAATATAGCTTAAATTGAATGTACGAACAATTTGACACTATAAAAAATATACGATTTAAGGTAGTTTAGTGGTAGCCAAATGACATAAACTTGACGCTTAATTTTTTATATTTATTCAAAAGATTATTGTAATGGAGCCAATTTATATAATGTTTCAGTTCACTTATGTAACAGAATAGTTTTAATTTTAAAATACCATTTGTAATAATATATAATTCATTCCTAATTTGAACGTTAAATAAATAACTAAGATAAAAACTTCTGGTGTATTATTTTCTATAATATCTTAAGGATATTACAATTAATATAATTAAAGACACCTACAGAAAAAGAATCAGATTTTTTTACCACACCGTTTAAGAGATATGATTAATTAAAGTTATGCAAAAATACACGAGCCGTTATGAGTGTCCTTGTTCAATAACTCCGGAAGGTGAGGGTCTGTAAAAAATTGACAAACTTGACCCCACAAAAAAACTTTTTAATGGATAGAACGATGTTTGAAATACAGACTGCAAAAATTTCAGAATAATTTACCACGTACTTTTGATTTTATTAATTTTTTAATACTGACATGTGGCCTCTATCTCTGTTGTTTATCTTTGTTGTTGTAGTGACAGTGACTAGTGACAGCTGAGTACTAATCAATTAATATTTTATTAATTACATTACTATAATTATTTAATTATAATTCGCATTAAATTAAATCAAATAATTTTTTATGTGAATTTCTATTAATTATTATAGCATGATTTGGGCAATTATTTGAGAAAAAAAAAGTCATTAATTTGACTTGGGATTGAGGCTCCCAAACTACCTTAAATATATGTGGAAACGGTAATTTATCGAATAAGAAATCAGAAATTCTCGGTGTGTATTAACGAAAACACGACATTGATTTAGTATTTCAATTTTAAAATTGCAAATTTGTGACACGTCAAAAGACGCTGCTCGCCATGATAGTTTGAAGTGTGACGTCAGACTTGTAGTAAACACACACACATGTCTAAACACGGCATTGATTATTATTTCAATTCTAAAATTGCATTTTTTTGACATGTCAAAAGACGCTGCCCGCCATGATAGTTTGAAGTGTGACGTCAGACTTGTAGTAAACACTAAACGAGCCTTATTTGTACTTGTTTATATATACAACAAGAGTGACGTAACAGTAGGTAAACATGGCGGCTTATTTTTTCGCGTCATTTTACATATTTAAAAGTGTTATGTGTTATTTTATTTTCTATGAAACTATTACACTTGATCGAAATAAAAATTCCTTCGGGGCTTAATAACTACGATATGAACATTTTAAAAATAAAAGTCAGTCTATTGTTGGAAAATAATCAAGGTCAACGATGATTGTGCACGTACCCCAAAGTATCTTCAGCCTTATTTTACTGGTTAAAGAACAAAATCAAATGGTTAAGCTTAGGAGAATGTTCGGTCGGTGTTAAATTTCAGCTACGCTCCTGGTCGAGATCGTTGGAATGTTGTTGTTTGTCTAATTACAAGCCATCAGTATTAATGCTGATAACTCGCAAAGAAACAATATTATCGATTCACACGAGGGCATCTAAGTCGAGCGCAGCACTTAATCCGATTAGCGATAGCACAGTCCAATACGTCGGACGGGAATGAAGTTAGAGATACAAATGAAGTCGAAGACACTTATGCTGGGTTGCAGAAAGGATTGTCAAAAAAATGTGATTTGAAAATTACCACACCTACATAAGAAAAGCATTTTATAATTATAAATCGATTCTGCTCGAAAAATAATTGATCGATTGAAACATGTCCTATATCTTACGATCTACTGGATTAATAAAATTATTATTATTATTATTATTAAACGCATTTTTTTAAACGCTTTTATTTAGCTTGACTCTGTATATATTTCTTTATATCTTTCAAATCTTGGGACAGCTTTTTCAACTACTTCCCATTATCCGATCGAGTTGAAATTTTGCATACGTATGTAGTTCCGATGACAATACAATATTATAATAACTATCTGACCGTTCCGGCTTTCGTCCGTATGTAAATCAAACTAAAAACTTGAAAATAAAAATAGGTAAAAAAACTTAAGTAAAACGCTATTGTACAATCGATAAAGTAGTAAAAACTAGAAAATAAATATGAGTCACAATGATTAAATTAAAATAAAGTGGGGGATATTTAGTAGAAAACTTCCAAACGTCTGAGATTCGAAATAGGAATGTTGAAAAAGTATCGGTATATCGATATTTTTAATTCAAAACATCGATATTTTTAGCCGATATATTTTGATCCGATATATCGATACAAAATATCCAATATCAAAAATTGTATCAAAAACGATATATTTTTTTTATTTATGTAATTAAAGTCACTAGAATCCATAACCGTAAAGGATAGGAACGTCTTTTCTACTTTGGCTACCGGACAAATACTGGTTTGCCTAATACAATAAATAGGTTTAAAAATATTAGTTAGAAGATAGTTTTTTAGTTTCCGATATTTTTGTAATCATTATATTGCCTAATAAAAAGAAATACTGGTAAAAATACCTTCATTTTTTTGAGACTTTTGTACATTAAAATAATGTACATTTTGTATAAAAATTACTATTATGATAATATTAAGCTAAATACACTATTATTTTAAAAACGCAAAATCTTTTGGAATAGGACCGATATATCGATATTTTTTCCTCGATATATCGACGTCGATATTGATATTTTTATAAATATCGATACATCGATATTTTATTTCACTTCCGACATCCCTAATTCGAAATCATATTTAGCTTTTGACTGTCTTCTTTGACCATAATGTGAAGTTATAAATGCCCCATACGATTTTATTTTAGTTTAATCAAAGCCCCTTATGGTGACTCATATTTATTTTCTAGTTTTAGTACATTATCGATTGTACAATAAAAGCGTTTAACTTAAAAGTTTATTTACTTATTTTTATTTTAAACTGTGTACCTACTATATTATATTTTCAATCTCAAGAACCAATTTCACATTACCGTGGCCGAAATAAGTTTTACTTCAAAAAATATTAATAACTCGAACGGGTTCATTATATGCCTGCCAAGAAGGTCTTTAAACTCGCGTGCAGAGACAATAATGCAACGCAGAAACACAAACACTTCCGTTCGCAGAAGCAGACGTCGAAAAAAAAAAACTCGACCGAAACGATTCTATTAAACGAGGAAACATGAATCGGTATCCCTGTAGTGTGCGTCGAGCGAAAGCAAAACGAGTTCGATGAAAATCGAAGAAACGAATATCAATTAAAAAGTGGATGATGTTGTGAAACCGGTACAGTTATGTCGCGTTCGCACGCAGTCGATGAGTCCAGGGTTACCAACCCTCCAGTTTATGAAAAAAAAATCGATTCTTATAAAAAAAAAAATATTCATTTCTAATTAGTAATTATTAAACAGTGGTGCACATTTTAGAGCCGTTGAGACCCCCACCACCTCCCAGCTACCTGCACGCTACGTGCGCTCGTCGGCGATTGGCCGTGATCGCTCGTTGCCTGTCACTTTCCTGCTTTAATGTACAGTCGAGTACGCTATTGTCAAGTTGTTATTGTTATTTTAGTTTTGTTGAGTTGCATGTTTGTAGTTTTTCAACAGACTGTACAAGCGCAAGCCCGCATTCGCATCTAACTTTCGAGCCTTTTAGATTCGTGGCGCGTATTGTATCAATGGATTGCGATAGTTTGTGTCAATCTAGAAACTTCCAACGTGAGTCGATCATCGATTTAGTAACAAGTCGCAGTCTAAAAAATGTTCCACATCAAAAATAAACATAAACAAGCAAAACAAAACGGTTCATTTGAATATTATACATTAACAATTATTTGAACTTGGGCGGACTGAGCCAGTTTAAAAGCCGGCGAGTTTATTTTATAAGCATTAACTGTTAACGGAGACCCGACTGGGACAATGACACGCCGGACCGCACGAAGATCGGCTCGGATTCCGGTTTATCCTGAACACCAGCACACGGCTGCAACTTGTGCAACGTCAGCGAGTCGAACGGTTCTCAGCGGCAATCGACACCGATCTACTATCGGAAAGCAAAAGCAACGCAAGATCTCCAAAAGAACGTCAACGTACGTACTGGCAGTCACCAAGTTGGGCAGGAAATCCTTATATTTTATAAAATTTGGAACTTTGTAACATATTTTGAGGAAATAAATAAATAAATAAATATGGCAATACTAGCAGCACGTCCCTGTTTCATCCGGGTGCAAAACTGAAAGATGTATTGATTCAAAGTATATCTCTATCTTTGGAAATATTATATTGGTCTTCCCATCTACGCAACCACTCACACCCACCCACGTAACAACTCACATCCATAGTATATTATGTGATGGTAGGTGAAAAATCCGTTTTGGATTATATAGGATTTGCATAAAATCGGCTCTTAGTGGGTGTCTACGTCGTGAAAGGAGTAACTATTCCGAATTTCAAGTCAATGGGGCGTAGTTTTGGAGGTCTCGTGATGAATCAGTACCTAAGTCAGTGACTGCTATTTCGCTTAAATATAGTATGTATAGATAATAACACAATCATCGAATCCTGGCTTTTAAACCCGCTTTTTAATGTGAAACACTAACTGTGCGTTTAGTTGGGAGTAAAACCGTGCAATTGGCGCGACACTTTTATCGGACGACGTTACGTTTGTGTGCGTTGGATTAAACATGGCTTTAGTTGATGGCGACATCTAGATAACAGGGCGAAATTTATTTACTAGTATTTCGTTAGATGACAGCGCGTGACGCTTGCTTTGTGTATGCGTTGGATTATAACAATTGGATTTTGTTAAAGGCGACAACTTGAACTAGATGACAGGGCAAAATTTAGTTACAGCCGTTACAGGGTAAAATTTAGTTGCAGGGCGATATTTAGTTACCAGAATTTCTTTAGGTGACAGGGCGAAAGAAAACCGAATTCCATAAAAATTTACAGAGCGATCTATGATGATATTCGGTTGCTCAAAATTATATTGCACATACCGCTAAACTAGCGGTATGTGCTTTATTATCGCTTTGTGCGTCAGAGCTGACTTTTGTTCATATAAGAAGTTATATTTAAGTTAATTTCACACGAAATCCATTCAAATTGAAGCTTTTTGAAAAGAGGAGATTCTAATCTATAAAATAGAACCATTTTTAAATCAATTTGAGTTCATAAATACTATTAAAATTGTAATTGAAAATCACAAACAGCAGTTGTCGGTTGGTCTGTACGTATGTACGTACGTATGTACGTACGTACGTACGTACGTCACGACTCTACAGATCGCAATTTTGGTCGGATTGCCTTGGGTTATATTTTATTCACTTTGTTTACTATCAGACCAGAACCCTATTTAAATTCACTAAAATGTGTTCAGTAGTTTAATTTTTATAAACAGTTTTATTTTTTATTATTTTTGACAGCTAATATAGTTTAAAAACAATATAATAATCGCTGTGAAAATATAGTGTAATCCATAAAACAAGTGCTACACTTGTATACCGTGATAACACCACTAGACGTATTAGGCAGCCGTGGCGTAATGGTTATGCCGTTGGATTCCCAAGGGCAAGGTCCTGGGTTCGATTCCTTACGGTATCATTGACTTTTTTCTTTTTTTTTTCTTTTTATTTTGTTTTATTTTATTCCACTTGATATTAATTATATATTATATTATGTATAGTTCTTAATTTTTTTTATTTTTGCAAACTTAAAAAAAAATATTTTTTCAATTTTTAATTATTTATTTCTTTAAATTTTTAAATCTTTTTAAATTTATTAAAAATATTTTTTAATTGTTATTTTTTTATCATACAGTGGAAAACTTGCGGAATGTGCACTTTTGGTTTTGCCAACTATTTATTCTTTCTATAGAATGTTTATGTCCGGTTCTCTCCAGAAATAAAAAAATGATCATTTTTTTAATCACTATACTTCACCAAACAAACTTATTAATTATTAACCAATGAAACTTTCGTTTCAATTTTCTTTCTTTGAAGCCGGTTAAAAAGTAAACTCGCTGCGGTATCAAACATTTTTAAGCTGTCAACTAATTTTACAAAAATGTCGGCGACGTATTTCGTTCACCAAGGGACAAAAAAACTTCTTAAAAGGTGCAACGACCTTGCCACAAGAATGCGCGGTCGGCGTGCACACACAAAAGATCTGTTTTTCTACGATAACAAACGTGAGTCTGTTTACCTCGATTTGTGCATTGTTTTCATTCTTTCGTAATAGATATTATAAAGCGCGAAATGATACTCAGTTAACTCGCAACAAAAAAAATACAATTTACGATGTCTGGCGTACTATATAAGTGCAATCATATATATTAATACGCTAAGGTTTAAGATGTTTGCCTCCCTTTTTAGAAAAAAACCACACAATTTCTCCACATAAATTATATATCATTTTACAGATAATTGCTTGCTCTTCTGACATCGACAACTAAAAAATTTATTATTGCTATTGTTTTTGTAAATTAATTAAACTCTGAACAACGTCTGCCATCTGACGGCGTAACGTTAACACTTCGATCTGTCATCTGACCATCATATTGTAAATACTGCCATCTGACGGACAACGCTGAACAACGCTTTTGCTACTTGCGCCTCTATATGACAATTTTAGTAAAATATTCCTTTTACAACAAAAAGAAGAACGTTATAAGCAGTGTGCAGTATTAGAAACGAATTGAATACCTGCAATCATATTTAAAAAATAATTTTGTAAAGTGATAATTATTATACTTATTTAGTGCGAATAATTTGCACAGGTCACGCTAGTTTAATTTTAAATTCTTTGTTAGTTTAAATGTGTGCCGGAAAATGATCTTCTCAACGTAAAACAGTTCTGCCCGTTTTAGAAACACCAATGGACGGTTCCCTTTTTTGAAAGAAGACGAACCTTCACTGATGTTGATAGCAGAAATAAGTCGTTTCTGCTTTTAAAAATGCCTGTCGCGGACCCGAATGTTTATTATTAGATAATTTTGGAAGAAACGAAAATCGCTGGGCGCGCAGATCAAAAAGTAAATACGTTATTTTAAATATAATGATGTTGTTCAACGGCGATAGGATATCCACCAACTCGATATGATTTTATTTTGAAGTAAAACTTCTTTACGCACGCTTGACTTGGGGAGTAAGCTGGTGAATGCCTGACGAGAGATTTAAGGAAGTGTGATCGGGCGAGGCGAACGGAAGTTGAGAGGGAGATAGAAGTTAGTGAAGATAGAAAGAGGATGACAAATACTTCACCGAAAATATAAGCAGTACTAACAATAGAATGACACACGCTTTACTTGCCAGTGGCGCTATCGGGTGACAGAAAAAAAGTTTTGTAAACCTACTTAACTTGCAGAGCTAAATAATATTTCATAATATAAAGATTTACAATTAAAATCCAACGAATTGCAATATGTATTACTTTTGTTTTCATTATCTTTATGTTTATATTTCTTTCTTCTTACATTAGACTGTTCATTTCGTTCTTGAACAATTTTATAAATTAATATTTTGTTCAATACATTAAATATTGTACGTTTAAAGTGAACAAAAAAAAATTGTAAAATCATTTTAAAGTTCATATTTTGTGAATTTTCGGGTGAATAATAACAAATTATGACAGGAAGAAGTTTAACTTTAGTCGTGTGGTCTAAAGCACACTCGATTTTTTTAAAAATCTGTTCTAATCTTAAACTTATTCAAAATATTTTACTATCGCACTGAGCTGTTTTTTTCAGGAAAAAATCATCTAGGTATATACAGTAGATTGACCAAATTTTGTGAAATCGGCGAAATTGTTTTCTGTAATCGTTGACCACAATCCTTCGGTATCGGATGTGGTACTGTAATATTTCGATATTCAGAGTCGATGAGGATAATCCAATATTATGAATAATAAGAATATTATGGAACTTACCAATATTTAAAATTGTAACGTCCTACACACATGAAGTAACAACAGAAAGTATAATGTGTTTATGACTGTATATTATATGTTTATCGTCTCCCTTCATGGAATTTACCATTATCACAGAATAAATAATAATTTAACAACAAACGTATATTATTGCCTACAGAAAATATTATATGACTGAACAACAAGGCACTGAAAGCTGAGACTGATAACAAACAAATCGATAAGATACCGATCTGATACTTTTTCAATCATAAAAACACCCTTCCCAAAAAAATAAACTATTTTTTCTTTATTTTCATTTCCGTCCGCGACTATGTAAGTGACCGACTGTCCCGGATTTTCTGGGACAGTCCCGCATTAAAGTCCCGTGTCCCCCATTAATATGTGTCCCGGAAAATGTCCCGCGTTGTGTTGCGATAAAAACGGTCGCCCTAACTTTTTCTCTTCTTTTTTTGAACCTGAAGCGCCTTAACCTGAGCATCTTTAAAGCTCGATTAAAACGATTTTTAATAAAAGCCTGTCCATGACTGCTCTTTTTAATATTAATATTTTAATATATGGTTTTATTTTTTATAATTAATACTGTACTTTTATGGCTTCGCGAAGAAATAAAATCTATCTATCTTAACGGCGAACTAACGAACTATAAGAGCGAACTAGTTCGCGAAAGAATGACGAACTGAGTGGAGCGCTCTATTTAGTGAACTAAAATGTATGTGACGACCCTATCGAGTTCGGGGTTATTCGATAGTCGATTTATAATATTTTGTAATTCTTATTCCGTCTTTACAAATCCCAGTTTGGGATTGATGAACAACTCTCGATAAATAAAAATAAATGAGATACAAAAACGAATTCCAAAACAAAATCGATGACTCACCTTCACGTGGTCGTAGAAACACACAGTCAATAACACTATGGCGGTCAATGTACCCCGAGATACAAATGAATTTACGGCGATCGAAAAAATCACTTCCACCAGTATCACACAGCTCTAATTATTGAAAGAAGTAAATATTAGAGAAACCACGTGGTTTATGTTGACTGCTTACTACCAACTCGAAGGTTAACTGAAGTAAGCTGTAAGATTCGAAGTGAGGATAAACAGATAAACTATAAAGTAACAATTTACCTGCCTTTCGAAAAATGGTAATCCTTTCTAGTCCAGTCAAAATAAACATTTCAATTTACTATAATTTGCATAGAGCTGAAAATTGGTCCAGGCCTTAAGTACACTATTCCAAATAAAATATCAAAAGTCTCCATCGAATCTGCATCTGCTTCAAAATTTATTCAAGGTCAAAGGTCAAAAGTATTGGTTTCTTGCACTTTTCTCGTAAACGGTAAATGTTATCTAAAAATAGATCAGACAAAAGTTGTAGTTCATGCAATTGTCTACAAAAAATGTTCTTATATTTTTTTCCAAAGAATCACTATTCCTGAGATAATGGCACTAAAATGTCTATGTACGTACTTAACGTATTTATCAAAAAAAAAACAATAAGTTCGTTCCAAGCAGCCAGCGAACGGTTCCGAAACCGTCACCCGCATGCGCAGTAGGTAAAACGAAGCTGTTAGTGGCGATATTAGAACACGTTTTACCTACTGCGCATGCGGGTGACGGTTTCGAAACCGTTCGCTGGCTGCTTGGAACGAACCTAATGTTATCTAAATATTAATGTGCATATTAGTATTTTTGATGTACGAAATCACCGTTTCAAAAGAATGGTGATTCGTAGGGAAAAAAAGTATAAGAACAATTCTTGTAGCCAATTACATGATCTACAACTAGGGTTACCAGATTGGCGGGACTTGGCTGGATTGTCCAGCAATTTTACACTTTGTCCAGTGTACCGGTTTTAGGCAAAATGTCCAGCTAAAAATAAATAACATGCACCGCCAGAGCTAATATAATTCGATTAAACTTTGAAGAAAACTGTACTAATTTTAAATCTCTTCTAAATACAGAGAAAGGTTCTAAAATGATAAAGGCGGCTACGGGAAATACTAAATATATGTGGCAAAAAAGTGACTTGATAGGTACCATTGACTGTTAGATTAAGCTACCTCTGTCTTTGTACCAATTTCAGCTGTTCAGCTCAATAGTTTATATTTTCGTTTTTCGTATAACAATAATACGTAAGTAAGTACATATTACTTGATTATATGTCGTGTTTCGGTTGATTAATGCAGATTTTTATTTTGTCCAGCCTAAAATCCTTTGGTTCAGATATTTTAGAATATTGTCCAGACATTTTGATTTCCCAATCTGGCAACCCTATCTACAACTTTTGTCTGATCTATTTTTAGATAACATTTACCGTTTACGTGAAAAGTGCAAAAACACTAAATGTGGCCATTAACTTAAGTAAGTTTGGATACCGTTATTTTAAAGGTTGCTTCAATTTAGAATCGTTCCATACTTTTCACCTTTGCTTTTTTACGCGCAGAACACGTCGTCATCGCCATTTATCAAATAAAACCAAGGCGGAGGAAGAAAAGAAAACATTTACCTCTATGATGGAATTTAAATGACAATAAACCTTGAAACTGATATTCACTAAATAAAAATCGAGACGCTGGTTGAATAATTAATTATTAAACTGTATTAGTGGAAGTTTCTTTACACATTTAAATACAAAAAAAGATTTATGTTTTCAACAAGGACGCCAGTAAGTGTTTTGATACGCTTTGAGCAAGGACAACGGAGATCCTCAGGCGAGCTACGCGCGATCAATATTATAAATAAGTACTAGAAGATCACTTTAAAAGAAATTAAACATAATTTGAACGATGACAGGTTATCATAACAGGAAGTTATTTTGAAAGTATTACCGACAAAAAGTTTAAAAAATAAGTTAAAAATAACAGTTCGTAAATGAACGCAAGTTGTCAAAACTTTAAATGCCATTTAATCTGCAAATATAGAGTAAATGTCTGATTCATATAAAAAAAGTCAAATCCTTTGACTATAATACTTGAATGCCTCTCCCTGCTTTTCGAAAAATTATTTTTTTTGGGATTCATTTTCACGACTTCTCGAGTTCGTTCACGTTAATATTTTGGGAAATTTAGGCCAATAAAATGAACATTTCCACAAAATCGCAAAAGGGTGCAAATTCGAGGGAACATTTATATAAGTATGATACACAATCTGTCAAAATTGCACCTTCGTGCGATGGCTGAAATTTGTTAAAAAAGAGTTAAAAAAAAAACTGGGCTTAAACAGTTTTTTGCTTGTATCTCCAGAACAGTTAGAACTAGCCTTATTTTTTTTTATTGATTATATTGTCAAAGAGATAACGATTGGCGAAAAAGTCTTTAATAATCATGATCACTCAATTGCGATCGTTGTTAAAGTAAAGTATGAATTAGATTTTGTGATGTGATGGTCAATTAATGTCATTTAATTAAAGACCTGAGGAAGACACCAAAACAGGTGTCGAAACGTAGTCTTCCTACAATAAAAAAATTTGACTCATAAATCAACCGTTTCGTTTCTTTTCTAAAAAGTCTTTAAAATGATTCTCCACCTATTGTCAAAAATCAATAAAAAATTATTAAAGAAGAGAAGTTGAAAATTTCCACGGCTAAGAAAAAATGTCCACAAACACCCAACATTTAAAAATACGAAAATTTATCAATTATTTGAAGTTTTCTAATTTTTATTGATTTTTAAAAATCGAGCCATAAATGTCTCTTTATCCGCTCCGAGTTCTTCTAACTTCCGAATTAGTGGAAACTTAGTTCGTCACTCTACTGGCCTAAATTATCCGCTAAATAATCGCAAACTTGAAAATTAAAGAGGTGCTAGTCGTCCTCCCATTAACTTGTTCGATTCGTGACGTCATCAATTTGTAAAACTGAATATGAAAAAAAAATCTAGCGAAGAGAAAAAATCCAGTAAGCATGTTATTATGCGCTATAAATAATTAAAATAAACATATATTTAAAAGATCATTATTTGAAAATTCCCACTTTATTATTAATATTCAATTGATTATTGCATAAATATGTATTTATCATTAAACTATAGTTTACCAGGTATCTAATTATCATCAATAATAATCAGTTAACACTCACTTTCAAACAGCATTGTAATTCCCTGAACGATATAGACGAGAGAAGTGCTATGTGGTACCGCACTAGATTATAAATAGACGCTAGACAGTTTAGGTCCTCAGCGTTGCCGGGCTTGTCTTTAATTATGCGGCCAACCACCCTGGTTGAAGTTAATTACATCATGGTTCTCTTCAATTACTCCAGATAGATGACATTATTACCCAAGCTTAAGTACGAAGTTTGGTTAAGACAAAGTTTCTGTCAAAATCGATATTAGCGGCGCAGGTTGAACAATAAACTAATAAAAGAAATATTTGTTTATTTGTTTATTGTTGTTTCAACAGGGCAAGCCCCATACAAAAATATAAATTTGAAATATTTGTGTAGCTTAAAAAATATAAAAAAAATTAAAATATAAGTAATTAAATAAGGAGTATTACAAAAATACTAAAAAAATAATACAAAAGTTTATTCATATTTTAGTAAATTCTTTGATTTGCTTTTAACTTTAAAAATGGATGAACAATATAAATCCAACCAGATAGCATTAACATTGCACAGTTCAGATAATCTATGCACTACACTCTTTTTTTGACCATCACGCAGTGTTGGATTCAGAAAAAAAATTTAATATACCACGTTTTTAAAACGGACTGAAAAATATAAAATAATTTCTTTACAGACAGATTTTTAACTTCTAGGATTTGAAACGAAAAACGTGGGGCACATGCGACAGTTATATATAATAACAATAATTTTATTTATTGCCGATGGAATAGGACACAGATTCAATCCTAGGATTGGTCTTCCATCTGTCCTTTGATACAAAATTTATGATTGATAAACAAAATTAATATATAATCATCAATTAATATATCAGAACTGTAGAGATATAACGAATAATGTGCCCCACGTTTTTCGTTTCAAATCCTACAAGTTAAAAATCTGCCTGTAAAGAAATGATTTTATACTTTTTAGTTTCGTTTTTAAAACGTGGTATATTAAACATTTTTGAAGTAAAACTTCTTTACGCACGCTTGACTTGGGGAGTAAGCTGGTGTATGCGCGACGAGAGCGTTACGAAAATTGTGTGATCGGGCGAGGCGAACGGAATAGCGTGATTTCTTGATTATTTCGTTCTTGAACAATTTTATAAATTAATATTTTGTTCAATACATTAAATATTCTACGTTTAAAGTGAATAAAATTGTAAAATCATTTTAAAGTTAATATTTTGTGAATTTTCGGGTGAATAATAACAAATTATGGCAGGAAGAAGTTTTACTTCAGTCGTGTGGTCTAAACTCTAAAGCACACTCGTTTTTTTATTTCTTGTATTATTTTATTCTTTTCAGTATTTTCTTGTATTGTCATCTAATTCTGAGTTACGTTAAACATTTCAAGTGTCTATCTCATCAGGAAGTTAGTTTAAAATCAATTACAAAATTCCACCCGGACAGACACGCAAGAAAGCGAGTTAATAAAATCGTTGTAATAGAACAAACTGCTCCGATGTAGCAGCCGCAAACAATA
This sequence comes from Xanthostigma xanthostigma, assembly GCA_963575645.1. Lineage (NCBI taxonomy): Eukaryota > Metazoa > Arthropoda > Insecta > Raphidioptera > Raphidiidae > Xanthostigma > Xanthostigma xanthostigma. The sequence goes on along the minus strand of OY754466.1, from coordinate 45,933,730 downwards.
ATCACCGTACGCCGTTATTTGGGTTTTCCCCGAAAGTGGATTTCGCCGGCAATGGACGGGCGGACACGTTCGATTATTTATGCACGCAAAAGAAACTGAAATCAACCGACGACGACGACGACGGCCAAACAGCGTTAAACGCGGTCTACGAAACATAACTGGAAAGAGAGAAAAGTCGGTCAGCGACACGAATACCGGAGCCTTTAACAGTTATCGCGATATCACCTAAAGTGAACGTACAACAATAATAATTAATTTATATTTAAAAGAAGTTTGTGTTTATCTCTGAACTATAGGGAACCACTGAACCGATTTGAAAATGTCTTTTTACCGCCTGCTGTTTGACGATTCACACAGGCTACATACCATTACTTAAATTATTCTGATCGTAAACAATATTTTCCCTTCGATATGAAATGTGACACAAAAAAATATCAGATGAGCGTTTGTCAAAAGAAGAATGTAGGGAATTAAAAAATGATGTTGTTTTTCATGGCTTTTTTTGGGGCCCTCGGTAAGACCTCACCACTGCGTTGCCTACACTAAATTTTACGAATTAAATAAAGTTACTTACTTCCCCAAATTAATAGTTTTAAACAGTAGTAGGTACAACCAGAAATACAAATTTTGGAAAGAGCTAAAAAATTTTTTTAGCTAGGTATGTTTCCATGTATTTTTACGAACAATTTTTAAATTTGCGTGAATTTTTCATGTCCTTTTTTTAGTCTTAGGACAGTAGTAGGGAGGGTTCTTGAAAAGCGTACAGTTTTTTTTTATTAAATCGAAAGTTTTTTTTTTTTCGACCTTTCTGGACCCTGGGCACCTGCATCGGTAGCTCCTGTCCAGTTACGGCCTTGCCGTTTTGTATAATCAAATTTGTAGCTTTAAGACCATCGTTGGGAATTTTAGAGGGAGATAATGTGAGATTACAGAACAATCGTAGTTCGATTGGAGTTATAGACGGTCGACATCTGAGGACATAAGCGTGCTGTCTCCTTTAATGAACCGTTCATTGATCGAATATATGTCATTTTATTTGGAGTTTTACTTGTTGGAACATTCTGTACGGTAAACAGCTATACCGTAATTTAAATTTTGTTTTTGCACAAAGTGCTTTAGTAAATAGGAATATAAACAAACTTGTTAAAATTTTAGCACAACGTTAAGCTGCAAACATTCAGAACCATAATATATTATTAAGTGACGGCGCAGTGTATACCTGCATGTTTGTATAAGCTGTATGAAATGTACATAAAAAGACTCGTTTCGGATCCGAAGAAAAACACCGTTGACCTACTCTTGCTAATATATTTTATGGTCTCTGCTTTTCGTTTCTTACAAATTGTTATAGCAAATCGAATTGAAGTTCATAATGTTACACTATAAATCCAGTGTTTTCCAAAGTGAGTTCCGGAAAAAAATATTTTTAATACGCTTTTATATACAAACGTGTGTGTATGTATGTATGGTAGCTATGTGACGAAATCTTTCGAACTAATTTTCTCCCAATTCCGGACGTCTGAATATTTTGAAATTTTGCACACGCATTAAGAACTCGTGACAATACAATATTTTCTATAAATATATAAATAATTTATTAAACTTGAAAAATTACCGTAAGCAGGCTAACAAAATATCAGAACAGCGACGTATTTCATATTTACACTGATTTTTTCAACGCTACTGTACTGTATATTTACCACCTTTGTAATTATATTCTCAGTAAAGAAATTGTTTACACATTTTTTCACACAAGGGGGGGGGGGCAGAGGGAAGATTTTTTATAAGGGGGTCGTTAGTGCTCAAAGTTTGGAAAACGCTGGTCTACTCCATAGTCATATAAAGTATTGTTTTTTTAGTCTTATTATTAAAATTAGAGTTTAAAAACTAAAAAAACACCCTTTTCAGTTTTCGTAATTTTTTGCGTGTTTATTTTATAGAGGTATCCATATAAAAGGACCTGTAAACATAACGATATATGTATTGTTTACATGCTTTACTTCAACCGCACGTAAAAGTTCCACACACACATTTTTTTGAAGTAAAACTTTTTTACGCACGCTTGACTTGGGGAGTAAGCTGGTGAATGCATGACGAGAGCGTTACGAAAACTGTGTGATCGGGTGAGGCGAACGAAATAGCGTTTCGCGAACGGTGATTTCTTGATTATTTCGTCATTTCATTTCGATCTTGAACAATTTTATAAATTAATATTTTGTTCAATACATTAAATATTCTACGTTTAAAGTGAATAAAATTGTAAATTCATTTTAAAGTTCATATTTTGTGAATTTTCGGGTGAATAATAACAAATTATGGCTGGAAGACGTAATACTTCAGTCGTGTGGTCTAAAGCACACTCGTTTTTTTTTAATAACCGAATTCCTATTCTGTTATAAAAGTTCTACGTATACAGCAACGCGTTCGGGCGTTTTCCATCGGCATGTAATACACCGTGAAATGTTACAATAACTGTTTTGGACTTTCTACATAATAATAAGAAACGCGGCTACACCGCGTTAGGTAAAAGTGAAACGGTATTTGGCATTTATACAAAAGCCATTTGTCTATAAAACGCTGTATATTTTATAAGTTGAACACGTCATAATATAGTAGGGATGAAAGAATTGTAACAACACAACAAAGTTCAATGTTTGTGTTGTGTAAGAAAAAGCGCTTCGACCTTGGCTAATTTTACGAACTGCATCTCTTGCATTGCACATTTGATTTATATACCCAATCTTGGCGCAATATATTGTTTTATGCACAGTCGAGACTCTGTGAAGACACGAAGAAAATTATTTATTGCTGTTTTAAATTGTTAACATCCGAAAACATGTGAGCAATTGGCATTCATTTATATCGCTTTAAGAAAACACAACAAAAATAAAATACCCTGCAATAAATACGTAGATATTGTGAATTATACACGATAGCTCAGATCGATTGACATCTGATTAGCTCAGCAGCGTCAACAGTAGTGGAGACTTCGGCTCTACCGTTATCGAGTGCTCCTTTTAAACACAATGTTTTAGCACTTTCATTTCATTTTAACAGGGACTCGCAACAACTCACCTAAGTCAGTAATATCAAACATACGGCCCTCAAGCCATCTCAATACGTTCCGCGACCAGAATCTATCCAGTGAGAATTCCAAACTATTCTGAAAATAACTACCTCTAATATGACACCTGACATCAATGAGCTTATCACAAACAAGAGACCTCAGGTATCTGGATCCTCAAACTCAAGATAATTTACCATTTTTATTACCTTTATATGAAAATTGATTTAATATACTAAAAAAAACTAGCATGTGTTTTAATTTTTAATTTAGAGTTTGGCCCGCTAACACACCCTACATCTTATAAATGGCCCTTTAGAAAAATCAGTCTGACACCCCTGACCTAAGTTTCATCGTAATCCAATGTATAGGAACGCATAGGTCCTGAACAGACAAACGAAAATCCTTTTTTTGCTCGACGGACAGAAAGCGTCCACTTTCGTCCCGCTGCGCTAAACGAAGTTGCCTCTTCCTGCCTACGTCGAGCAAAAAAATAGTATACCTACACACCACGGGAAATAAAGTAAGAAAGCCTAAGATCACATCTTTGTTGACCTCGGCTTCACCTCGGCCAACAATTATATGTGATCTCAGACATTTCTTACTTTACTTCCCTAGATGTGTAATATACTTTTTTTATATATTAGCGAATTGAAGATGATTTCGCGGCCAGATTCGGTTTTTAATCGCGAGGGCTGGGATGAGCTTCCTCTTTGGAGTGTCTCTTCTACAGTCTCGACGGACATTCATTAAAAGAAGCGACTCTAACCCGGAAACTCGTTCCAAACGGATTTACATGCCTTCATATTTGCAGTTTCTCCATCCTTACTGATATAAAATAGGTGCTATTAATTTGTGATTTTGCAACGTTCAGCGAAACTCGGTCAAGTTCTTCTTTCTATATGCAACACAATGTAATTTATTGCATCACGTTCCCATGTGCATTGCACCTCCACAACCTCCTCTGCAGGTGTGCTGGGAGATGAAGCCAACGCGACGAAGACACGATGCTTAAGAATATCTTTTACGATAACAAATCATTGGCGATCATTTATTAACAGTCTGGACACAAGATAGGAACCTGTTCGCCACCAATCTTCAAGAAACCTGTGATTGGTCCGCTCTTCAATTTGCACTATGCAAGAGTTAAAATATTAATGCTTCTCTAGCACAAAAAAAAAGGCCGACATCGGTCGGGTTCAGAGGTTCAGACGCATGTTTTATCCTGTGAAAAAAGCAAGACTTCTGCAATCGAGAAAATTAATGAAAAATGTATTTTCGTCCTGCGAATTACGACCCTGTTAATTTTTGGGCAAAATATGTCTTCATTTGAGTATGGTATACTCAAACCGAGACATATTTTGCCCAAAAAAATCGTTCCAAATGCTCTCCACTGATGGTCGTACAATTTTGGAAATATGTGTTCTCTTACAAAATATCCTTAAGGTGACTGTGTACGCAGATTGTAAAATACGCACTCGGGAAATTTCAAATCGTGGCCACAAAATTCATTTTACTACTGTTTTTATTAGCTGTGATAGAGCATTAAAGTTCATAAAATTTGGCTTGCTGCTTAAAAATTTAAGAAAACACATTTTTTTGCACTAAAAATTTAATCAAAAAACGCCATATTCGTCAATATTTCTTTACAGTATGTCACGAGATTTCAAATTACGGGAAGGCAAATTAAAATTTTACAGTTTTTTCTTCGCAAATTGGTGTCAAAAATATTGACAAATTTGGCTTGCTCAATAATTTTTAACAAATTAATTTTTTTCTGTACAAAAAATTGTGTAAAAGTTATGCTAAATTCTCGTTTTTACCCGATTTTTATTCGCTTATTTAGGTCAAATAAACTGTAAAAACTTCGTTAAAAGTCATGTGGGAAGAATGGTGCATGTTTCTAGTTTATTTTGAAACATTAACACCAAAGATTGAAAAAGATTTTCCATAGAAATTCTAGATTTTCTAAACTGATGTTTTTTGAGTTATGTTTACTAAAAATGATTCATAGATGGAACCACCAACACAAACTTTTACAGTGGAAGTAAATTGTTTTTCGTAAAATGTGTGATGTGCAGTAGCGGCTCGTATCATTTTTGATCAAAAACATTATATTATAGAATAGAATAAAATATAATCTTTATTGACAGCCAAGAGGTATATAATAACGTCATATAATAATTTCAATTTACAAATTCGAAAAACGTGCGTGATTAAAATTATATAACTAAAATCGTATATGAGAATCATATGGACACAAGCCATCGACATTTTTTTTAATCTATTTTTGAAGGCAGGTATGGCTTGAATAGCTTTTATATTAGAAGGTAACATGTAATATTTTTAATATTTTTTACCTTTGCAATTAAAATTAAACCGGTCAAGTGCCAGTCGAACTCGCACACGAAGGGCTCCCTACCATCGTACAAGATAAAACACTGTGTACTTTGTTGGGATTATGGATTCGGTGACGGTGTATTTATTAAATAATTGAAGAGTTTAATTATTAGAAGATTGTCTTTTATTCAAAATAGAGTATTGGAAGTATGTCTTGATAGTGTCACAGATCAGAGAGAACTAACTATTAACAACTGTCTTATAATGGTTGTCCTTTTACCTCTTGTAATATTTTGGGTCTATTCTACGGTGAAATTATACCTAGGTTTTATGACTCGTAATTCGAGTACTAATTACCTTTACTTCTAAGAAAGAAAATAAATCCTTTTACAGGATTGATAATGCGTTTACCAAATGTTATCCGAAAAGAAAACTTTCACTTTTAAAATAAGATATCTTAAGAGAGGGATATTTGAACCCAATATTTCCACATACTTTTAAAACACTTTTGTAAAAGAAACAAGAGAAGTGCTATAACAATATGTAAAAATTTGGCAAGTAATTGTATAATTTAATTACATCTATTCGAAATTCGCCGTCGTGGTGCAGGGAAGTAATACGAATGCAAGGAGATAGCACAAAAACGATTACGCACAAAGACACTATAGGAGGTTTTTTTAATGTTTATGGCGGCCCTTTTGAAATTTGCCATCTTGATTTATTTGTTGTTAGAGCGCCAATAGAAATACACACTGTGAAAATTTCAACTATCCTACTACGGTTTATGAGATACAGCTTGCTGACAAACGGACGGACGGACAGCGGAGGCTTAGTAATAGTGTTCCGTTGGCACCCTTCGGGTCCGGAACCCTTAAAAGAAAAAGTAATAAAAAAATTGGTTGTCTGTAAAGTGGGTTTACGGACGATAGTTTTACGTGATAACGTATTCCGCTCGAATATCATATTTAATAATAAATTACTGCGCTCTCGCTTGCACGCACAGGGTCAGGCGGAACGTTACACTTTTTCGTGCATGCAGCTGGTGTTTCATCAATTTATAAGACGTTATCATGTCAAAAACTTAGTCCGCCATCTTTAGAAGTCCGCCATATTGGATTTAGAATGACGTCACTTTATTTTTCGAGTTATTGTCAGCAAGCCCTTTCATTTGATACCCATATTGTAGGAAAGCATAATAAAATTAGTCCGCCATATTGGATTTAGAGTGACGTCACTTTATTTTTCGAATTATTCTCAGCAAGCCCTTTCATTTGATACCCATATTGTAGGAAAGCATAATAAAATTAGTCCGCCATCTTTAGAAGTCTGCCATATTGGATTTAGAGTGACGTCACACAGCTAACCATGCATTGTCATTCAAACTAAACGTGTATACAAATTTTCATCTCAATCGGTTGATGATATCTGCTTCAAAATTACCGAAGGCATTCTAGTCGCTCACTTAGTAACGTTAGGAACGTTACACTTTTTCGTGCATGCAGCCGGTGTTTCATCTTTTTATTTTGACGTGATTCATCAATTTATAAGACGTTATCACGTCAAAAAAGTCTGTAGGTATATTTGGAACATGTATTGACTTAGATATTTTAACATTAAATTAGCATATTATCAATCCAGAAAGTAATTGTGACCAACTTTTTCGAAATTTTCGAATTTTGTGTTAATTTAGAAACCGAATATTTCTTTAAATTTTCTCTTAAAATCATATTATAAACAACTTTTTTAATACCATTTTTCGATATATATTATACTAGCTTTTGCCCGCGACTTCGCTCGCGCCAAGTTTGATGTTGATAGATCAGTCAGTCACGGTTTCCTTTTATATATTTAGATAAATGTAATAAAATGTATGAGACACTTTTTATTTCGCATGTTTTTTATCTCTTGATATGCTTAGATGAACGCCCAAATAGTTATATTTATTATATTATTATACCTACGCCGCTGCAATAATGTGTTTGCAAACGAAACAGTAACACAAAAGATATAAATTCTTCGCAGATATTCGTATCAATAAAATTAGTGAAATCAAATTATCCGATAATGTACGAATCAATCTTCTTCCATAGTGCATTTTGCATTTATATGCTCGTAACATAGGCTTTTGCGGGTGCAGAGGGGCATGTAGAAATGAAATCTAAGTTGAACAGCTGGGCTCCAGCGACCTTAATAGAATAGAATATAAACCAAGGCGATCCGACCAAAATTGCGATCTGTAGAGCTCGGACGTACGTACAGACCAATCCGACAACTGTTGTACGTGATTTTTTAATTACAATTTTTGTAGGAATTGTGAATTCTAATCGATCTGAAATGGTTCTGGTTTATTAGATCAGAATCTCCTCTTTTCAAAAAGCTACAATTTGAATGGATTTCATGTGAAACTAGCTTAGATATAACTTCTTGTATGAACGAAAGACAGCTCTGACGCGCAAAGCGATAATAGAGTTAGTTTAGAGGTATGTTGCAATATCCAATATGCGCAAGGAACCGCAATAACAGCGAGATGTTTCCTTAAAAGTAGGTATCTGTTTTATAGTATTGAGATTCATATGTCGGTCGACAAATTTTGAAGAACATAAGTTCCGATAAGTATTGTTATTTCGCTTGAATTTGAATCAGTCCCTCTGTCTTCGCAAATTAAATAATACCATTGCGGAGCCATGCCAGAAAACAAAACAAAACGCATCATGGGAGTTTAACAATGACTACATCTATGATTAATAGACTCACTAACACACGCGTGCACTGGTCGGCACACAAACAAGTTTAATACACCTGTATAAATACAGGTAAGAAATGCAACATGGCTGCCACAAATGCATACACACAAATAAATGCACGACTACCTTGCCAAAGGTCACCCAGATCCGATTTCATTGACAGCTTGCATTGGAAATACAACGTATTGTCTATAGTCTATACCTAGTCGGTTTTTTTTTTAAGTGTGTGGAATTTTTATGTCGTGTTACTTGAAAATTAAATATTCATTTTCATAACTTAACAGAACAATTGCCCGTAATTGTTCCATTTATGGTCGATTTAATCATACCTCCCGATAGCCGTTTTCCAGATAAGGATACAATTTTTAATTCATTTTTACACGCTTTATATTAGTTTCACTTGTAAGTTTGTATGTATGTATGTTTGTAAACTCGTTTGGACTACAGCAAGTGGTTTATATAGTGGTAATATGCCAGCTTGTAAGTACACTTAGCCGTGCGGTCTAAGGCACGGGTCTTCGCTGACGTCAACTCTCGAAATCACGGGTCGTGGGTTCTAATCCCGTCCACGCCGGAAAAAAAATATATTTTTTTTTCGGCAAATTTTTGACAATAAATCGAACTAAAAAGTGGAAAATAAATGTAGTTTTAAAAAAAACTAAAAAACACGCTTTATATCGAACTAAAAAGTAAAAAATATTTTTTTTAAAATAAGCTTAAAACAATAATGGATAAAAAATACAAGTATTATTGTGAAAAAAGCGTGGGGCGCTCGATGTACGAAAATGTGGAACAAAGCGCCCCACGCGTTTTTCACAATAATACTTGTATTTTTTATTCATTATTGTTTTAAGCTTATTTAAAAAAATTTTTTTTACTTTTTAGTTCGATATAAAGCGCGTTTTTAGTTTTTTTTTAAACTATATTTATCTTCATTCAAACCTCCAGTTTCGTATTAAAAGGCTAACCATTCGTGAGACATCCATGGATTTCTAGTAATTTTCGTGTTCAACGTTACCAGGGCAGACAAAGAAGTAAAAATAGAAAGAGCGCAAAGTAAACCTAACCTAAAACATTTAAAAATTTCTTTTTCATTGTCGTCGAAGAATAAGCATCTCGCACAAATCATCCCAAAACTATTTATTTGCTATTCAATAATATGAGTGCAATACACGCATCCATTTTACTTTTAAAGTTATAAAAACAGCGTCGGAGGAATTGGTCAGTATTTGAGACATGCGCACAGGGCATTTAAATAAATATGTATCAGATAACATTTATCTGTAGGCTAAGTACTATCTGGAAGTGATGAGAACGAATTCTTATAGAGATAACTTTGCAATCACGTTATTCAGAACTCGTCCTGCAGAGAAGAAATAGGACACTAATGAGGTCACGCCGTATATATAGATAGATACTGAGAGACGATGGACACAAGGACTCAACACGTGTTCCCTTCCTCGAACCTGTGCAGGGGTCCTTGCAACGTGACTCTCCGCACATTGAATAGGAGAATTACAAACAGAGCTCTGCTTTGGTCACATGTGTTTCGTGTTTTGTTATAGCTTTGTATCTTAACCTTCAGAATGTGTAACAAATCAATAACAACTCGAAAAGTACTATATGTATATATACAAGTTTTTTTATTACACGTTTTTATCCACGTTTAGTGCCAGATTTCTTCACATCCCCCCGATAACTGTCCTACGGAAAAATATATCTGGCAGGTATACCTAACAACTCATTTACCTAATTGACGGGTACATGGGAAGAAGGCAATTTGTCAAAAAATGTAAATTGTGCAGGAGAGCATTTTGAAGGGTTTAAGATCGTGCCATTTACTTGCTGATGCATTTCTTTCAACGCTTCTTTTGACCTAGCGTATTCTTGTCTAAAATGAATGCACCAACAGAAAGGTACGACTTTTGGCTACAAGATGGCATACAAAAATTAATTTCGAATTTTTACTGACAAATCGCCTTCTTCCCGCGTACCCTTCAATTGTATTCGTCAGACATTTACGGCTTGTAATTGTTAAGTGTTTTACGTTATCATTGCAAAGTAAATCTAACCTAAAATATTTAAAATTCTTTCTTCTTCTTGTTGGTCGGAGAAAACGTTCACATCTTGTGCAAATAATTTCATTACTCAAATCTTTGATTAACGTCTGATTACCCTGAAGCCATAGGTTGCGGTTAAAAAAAAAACGTCTGATTAGAACTCTTCAATATATAAAATTATCGATAATTTTATTTATTGAATAATTTTATCACTGTTTATTATTGAGTATAGGTACAACACATTCGTTTTAATTTTGAGGTTATAAACGAAGCGTCGGTATCGAGCAGGTATTTAAGAGACTTCCGCATCAGAGCAACGGGCACTTTATTTTTGGTGTTTCGTACAAAACGGAACATTTATGTTTTATCTAGAAGCATAAGCTCGCTACAATTCTATTGTTCGCCCTCGAAACACTTACGAAACTCGCACACAATGTCAGAAACAAAAATAAAACTCAAAGGTCACAGTGCAAATACTGAATTCGGTATTTAATTTGTGACCCAGTTCTCAAACAGCTAATTAACTATGCATTTGTAACGCTCTGCCCAAATAATAATTGGGGTCGTATTCAAATCAGATATCGCAATTTTTGGGGTCTGTTCACATACACGGTTTACTGTTCAGCCTAGATCAGCATTGCCAGTTTTTTTTTTCGCCAAGTCGGGATTTTGGAACTCTTTGAGTGAAAACAGCGGGATTCTTTCGTCGAGAGCGGGACATAGTAAAAACACGTATATAATCAGAAGTTTTCAAATACCTATTTATCTATTTATTTGAATTAAAATTACGTTTACGTGACAATAGATAGCAAAAATAGCTATAGAAAATGTATTTTAATGAAAATATAATATTTTAAATCAGATTTACCCTATCGTTAAATAGTTGAGTCTTATTCGTCTTCAGAATAAAAAAAAAAATCAACATCAAAAAAGTTTTATTCATTAGAAAAATATGGCGTTTCAAACAATAGTCTGTGGAGTGAGTGTTATAAATTGCAACTTACAATAAGAGAATAATTATTTATAAGAATTACTTATTCATGATATTTCTGTGAAGAATTAACTTTTAAAGTTATCCCCGAAAAGCAGGACATTTAATTTTGATTTAAAAATCGGGACGTCTGGCAACGCTGGCCTAGATCGTTGTTTGGGATGCCGTTGTTTATTAAAAAAAAAACAATTCTAAAACCTCAATTCTTAGTTCTAATCTAAGAACCACTGAAAGTATCGATTGGATTTCCAATTTCTTATTAAAATTAGTAACAAACTGAAACACTTACAGTCTCTACAGTGGATTTGACGATAGCCGAGATCATCGGGATGGCGTTGTTTATACATTTTCACGACTCGTTTATTATTCAAATTCACAGGCTTTCATCTGAGTACTGTTGAAAGTATCAATTTGAATCTCAACTTCTTATTATTGAATAAATAATAAATTGAAAATATGAATTGGTAGTAAAAAAGCTGGTGTAGGTACCTACCTAAATCACAACTATAAAGTTTTGCAAATATAATAATAACAATGCGTTTAACGTCCGTTTCTCGACTTTCTGTCTAACATACACCATTCGCACCATTACTATTTTTTTTTCTACCCCACACTTCCCGTTATTTTCTGCAATTTTTAAACTTCAACTTATTTAATAGCAATGGGCGAATGAAGGAATTTTTAGGAAATTAAGATAAGGTAGGCAAATTTTGAGCATAGGAATTTGACAGATAATAATCGGTCATGGCCTTGAATAAGGAGCCATCTCGATATTTATCTGGAATTGTTGAGGGAAACCATGGAAAACCTCAACAAGATGGCCGGTACAGGAATTACCGTTTCTCGGCGAGAGGCAGTGGGAAAATCTCCCAGCCACATATGCCCCCGCCGGGATTCGAGCCCGGTACCTCCCGAATGCGAGTCTAGTGCTCTCACCACTACGCCCCCGCTCGGTAAAGTTTTGTAAATATTGTGATTCAGTAGTCAATTTCTCATTTACTTAAAAAAAGAATAGGTTAGTTCTTAATTCATAAAATTGGGAAGTCATACCGAGCCCTGTTCCTAATGCCATTATAGAAATAACGATTATTGTATTAAAAAAAAATTGAAAGTTACTTTCCTTATAAAAATATACACGGATAAAGAAAGTTCATGCAAAAATTAAAGGAAGACAATTTTTATATGATGTGTGAGCGATAAAATGTAGAAGGTAAACTCAGGATTGGATTAAAAATGTCTATTTTTAGATCAATCGATTATTTCCGTAATTCTATGTCCGCGGAGACCTGGCGCTTTAGATTTATCGTCGTTTCGTATGGATATAAGGTTTTTACTAGCCTATTGACAAATCCTAGAGGCTAGATCAAACTCAATCCTACCGTTGCCCCGACTCTTACTATTGATTAAATGTTACCAACAATTTCAAGTTGCAGTGTTTAATAAAAAAACAAGGTTATTTTGCGAATTCACTGTACAAAATACATTAACTAATCCAACAGTTTGCCGATATTAAAACGAGCACGTTATACAAGCAAACTACGAAGTAATATCACGTGGATTTGCCTAACGACCGAACGCTGAAATGTAGGTCGTCAAGTTGACACTTCTATCGAATGTGTGTACATAGAAATGTTGTATTTAACCTATAAATTTTATACGTTGCTTTTAAAAAGTTTTCTTTTATTGGAATACGCCAATCTTTAATCGGCTATCGACTGGACTGGACATTTCAGACTTAGCTTTCATATTTTTATTCAAAACTAGATTTTGCCCGCGGTTTCGCTTCCGTGCATGCAATTTTGCTCTCAAATTCACTCGTATAAAGTACGCTACAGTCCTCTGATTACAATACTATTACAATACAAGAAGAAAAGAAGATCTGGTCATTCCTTTTTTTCTAACAAAAAATTCAACTTTTGGTCCTAATTACTTAGGTTTGCAATTTTTTAACAAACTGTCTTTGGCCACTAGAAACCTGACTCTTAAAACGTTTAAAAAACTATTTATAAATATTTTATTAAGGGGTGCTTCTATAAGTACCAAGAATTTTTAGAGATGGACAATGCACCATAACATTGTATATATACATATTTTTTTTCTCTTTTGACGTGTTTTTAACATTTTTTCGTATAACTAAAACCAATAAATCTATATAGCTAAATAACCAAAAAAGTTCAAATATCTATTGAAATATCGAAGTAACAGATATACCAATTGTTTTTTGTATGTATCAAGAAAAACTACGAACACTTCTCGATAATTTCACGTAATAAAAACGTTCAAGTATCGGACATTTGCGATAATCGCATTCTAATATACCCATTTTCAAATCCGATAGAAGCATAATGCTTCAAATAAAAACAGAAATAACAAAATTTTAACTACCTTAATGAGCTGTGTGATTAACTAGATGAACAAATCAATGGTGGATTCGCTATGTCAACTGCCCAGCAAACACATGGAGCTGTTGTATCGTACCTGTAACAAAAAAAAACACAAGCATTATAGACGCTATATTTAGTAAAAAAGCGCATTTATCTTCTCATTCTAATTTTAAATCTACGCATTAAGTACCAATAAATTGCACACTGAAATTGACATTTGATTATTTTAGTTATTAATAAAAAAATATTCATGGCAGCCCAGTGGAGAAATATCGGAAAAATCACACATATTAATACGCTAAGGTTTAAGATGTTTGCCTCCCTTTTTAGAAAAAAACCTCACAATTTCTCCACATAAATTATATATCATTTTACAGATAATTGCTTGCTCTACTGACATCGACAACTAAAAAATTTATTATTGCTTTTATTTTTGTAAATTAATTAAAATACAGCAACTCTGAACGTCTGCCATCTGACGGCTTTAATTTTGAAACAACGTCAACACTTCGATCTGTCATCTGACCTTCATATTGTAATACAACAGACACAATACTACATACTGTCATCTGACGGCTTTAATTTTAAAACAGCGAGCAACGCTGAACAACGTCACAGCAATGCTGCATGATGCCATCTGACGGCTTAGCTCAACGCTTTTGCTACTTGCGCCTCTATATGACAATTTTAGTAAAATATTTTTTCGATCCTTCATCTGAGCTTCATATTGTAATACAACAAAAAGAAGAACGTTATAAGCAGTGTGCAAAATTAGAAACGAATTGAATACCTGCGCAATCATATTTAAAAAATAATTTTGTAAAGTGATAATTATTATACTTATTTAGTGCGAATAATTCGCACAGGTCACTCTAGTTACTAATAATATCGTTGGCTTGGACTGTTTTTGGTCGACTGTTAGATTTCGGTGCCACCTGTTGAAAACCAAGCCTATCCATGTTTCTCCAAAACATTCTGTGCGTTTTAAAATTCGCACGTTCGCGCTTCGACTGTGAGAGAAGTCTAAAGAGTGAACTGCGCATGCTTATCAATACTTTAACAAGTGTGTAGAAAAATAAAACAGAAATTGTTAAATCCAAACATGAATTTGCGATATCGTCGGTGCGTCTGATACCTTTCGCGTAAGCATTTTGCACTTTTATGACTCTATCTACACACAAACATACTAGTGGCGGCCTACTAACCTATTTCTTTATGCAGATCTAATAACAACGAAACAAAAACACACCGTCAATAGCATTACGTAATACGTTATGCATTTTGTTATTGCATTCGTTTTCCTTTCGATACACATCGAACAATCAATAATAAAATTAGTAAAAACTGCAGTAGTCACGGAACACCAACATTTGCAATTTATACTAACTCCGGAAGATCTTCTTTGGCTCCATTCATTTCTATTTATATGGATCGTTGGCAAGAAGTTTGACCGGTTTTGAACTTCTTGGTTGCATCGTCGGATAGATGTACAATTTATAATGAGCTAGCTTTTGCCTCAAAACCGCTAGACGTGGTGCATCTAGCCCCGGTGTTAACAAATTCTACATAACTATTTCCTAAGGCTAGAACGAAAGAAGTTTTATCTTCTAGCGTGCGAGAGTGTCATATGTATATTTCTCATTATATTATATAGTGTATGCATTATTAAAAATTGATTGTATTTGGAATAACTTCGACGCCTGTCCGTATTTTTCTCAGACACAATTTGTCATAAAAATACTATTAAGATTGTGACGATGAGTTTGGATAATTGTAATTAAATAGTCAGTTGATAAAACAATTCCAAAAATTTAATTTTTCTTTATAACAATTTTTGAGCGCTTTCGGGAATAGGTGTCCCATCATCAGAATCTACAATAATTTTCAATCTATTATAAAGATAAGAATTTGATAACTGATCTTTATAATAGATTGAAAATTATTGTAGATTCTGATGATGGGACACCTATTCCCGAAAGCGCTCAAAAATTGTTATAAAGAAAAATTAAAATTTTTGAATTGTTTTATCAACTATTTCATTTAGTCATAAAAAGTTGAAATTTGGCCAATTACAAACCGAAAAGTCAAATTTTGATTGTGGGTTTAGTTTTGGGGTTGACGCGGACGCGCAAAAAACATTTTTAAAGCGATGTAACGGGTCATAAAACAACCAGGTGCGGACCCAGAACATACTGTTGGGTATGTTTCATTAGTTGAAAATGGCACTTGAGTCTGGCACAGCGTTGCCAGACGTCCCGATTTTTACATCAAAATCAAATGTCCCGCGCGGGACAGGCTCAGTCCCGCTTTTCGGGGATGCCAGAAATAAATGCTCCGTAAAATTAATGAAAGCAGAATTACTCATCCAGTTTAATCTATAGCTATTAGTGGTGTGCCTAATATATTCATAATAGGTACACGTAACCTAATATGAGCAAGTTTATTGGAATATGATTACCATGATATTGTGTATTAGGTTATCGGATATTCGTATTATTTTTTTACTCAACGTTTGAACGTACGTACTACCATGCAAGCAACGTTGTCATTTTACCGTCGCTTTGTATTAATATATTAGTAATAATAGTAATATCTTCTCTTCTCTTTCGCACGTTTAAGTTGCACTTTGCAGATCTCGCCGAGCTGCCGCACTCGCACTGCAAGCGTGTACCTAATACCGAATACGTATTTGCCATGCCTCTATCTGTCCTGTTCTCTCACCTAGCTTCTTTACTGCAGTATTATGCACGTCTCCTTTTCTAAAGCTATCCTATTATTTTAGACGAAAACAACACAAACCAATATCTTGGTATGCATAGCGTATTAGGTACCACATGAAACGAATATCAGAATATTAGTATTAACACAGTTACGCATGTAACTACCATGTTGATCGGTAACGCTATTATATTATATTAATACGATCTGATGAAACGGACGGTGAACTTCGTCACTATTACTTGACTAATACCAGGTAATAGGTAAGCTACCTAATATCAGTAAACCGATATATTCAGTATTAGGATTACTACGAAGTGACCATAATATAACATCTCTAATAGCTATCCTGTGAAGAGTTCTTCATCTTTATTAAAGACAAAAAGGAAACTTTAAAAGAAGTTAAATCTTCACAGAAATATCATGAATTAAGTAATTCTTATAAATAATTATTCTCTCACTCCACAGACTATTGTTTGAAACGCCAAATTTTTCTAATGAATAAAACTTTTTTGATTTTGATTTGTTTTTTTTTTTTTCTTCTAAAGACGAATAAGACTCAACTATTTAACGATAGGGTAAATCTTATATTTTTATTAAAATACATTTTCTATGGCTATTTTTGCTATCTACTGTCACGTAAACGTAATTTTAATTCAAATAAAAAGATAAATATTTGAAAACTTCTGATTATGTACGTTTTTTTACTATGTCCCGCTTTCGACGAAAGAATCCCGCTGTTTTCACTCAAAGAGTTCCAAAATCCCGACTTGGCAAAAAAAACTGGTAACGCTGGTCTGGCACCAGTTCGATCAAGAAAAGTTACTATATATGACCGCGCGTTTTAAATAATGCTGTCAGTTGCACATGTCATCCTCATCATCATCTCCACATACGAGTGTCATATGTATTTCTCTATCGGTTAGAACATTAATCTATGTGTCCCCCTTCCTCATCCCGTATAGACTCATCTTTTGTTCCAAACAAACAGCACCGACCATCTGGCGCTACCCTACATAATATTATGTGCACATTGCATACCACCAGTGAGATGAGCATCAAGTCATATCCATCTGTTCGGTGCATTTACACTTAGAAGTACTGTGCGATCGGCGAAAGAAGACCGGTGGGGAAAGGGCAAGAAGTCGTTGATGTGTTCCCAAATTATCGGAATTCATAGGCGGCGCATAGCAAGGCATGCAAACAATGTATAGCTTTAAATTTTAAGGCATTATTTTGAGCCTCTAACTCGCACATTTTAATTACATTCGCTATGAGCTCCCTAGCGCCACTTCTAACTGTTTTTCCCTTTTTACTTTCCATTTTGATGATATTCAGACAACACCCCTCAACTTAGTCCGTGAACGCACACCTATGTACTGTCTGGTGTATGATTTTTTTGTACTGTTAGCAAGTGTCGCTGTATAGTCGTACAGCTGTGGCAAGAGTACAATTATCGCGGTACGACAATTATTACACTATTGGTCGACTGGACTCCCTTATTGCATAGAAGCGGTTCCAGGATCATTACCTTTTACTAATATAAAATACTTGTGCGCTCTTCTGCAATAAGGTCATAGGACTACATACCACAGACCGGTCTTCTTTTAAAAATCCAACAGTAGTGATGTGCCGGATCGTTAAAAATGTATATCCGCGGATACGGATCTGAATACGGATTTTTGGTTTCAAGATCCGCGGATACGGATCTTAACTTTCTTAGAGTACGCGGTGGTAAATATTGCACATCGACCTTTGGAAAGAGACTATCTGTTATGGGAAAAAGTTATTGACCTCTTTAAGAGTTAACTCTCATAACAGATTGTCTCTTTCCAAAGATCGATGTGCAATATCTCATTACAAAGATAGTTGATTTAGTATCTTTGAGTTATGTACTATTAGTATGGTACTCACTACGATAAATGTTTGCAATATAAAGGTGCCAAATACGATTTAAAAAAATACAAAATAATCTGAATGGAATTTAACAGGTTTTCATTATTACCTAATCACCTATATATATAAAAATTCATCTATGAATTGAAAATTAATAAGGTAAAAGATCCGCCAAAAACTAACGGATACGGATCTTTCAGTTAACTCGGATATCCGGCACATCACTACTTAGAAGATATAGTCTTTAGAGTACCATTCGTTCTTGATAAAAATTGGAGAGGGTTTACAATGTATCCGTTCACAGCTGATAGAGATGCGAAAATTTTTTTTATCGTTAATGAACATACATTTTCGATTTAAATTTATTTCACAGTAAGGCAAACGTGTTAAGAAATGGAGACGTAACCAAAAAAATGGAACACCTACTCCCGTCGGTCGGCCATGGCCGGATTAACATTGTCCGGGTTCCTAGACAATGCAATCAGGTCTTTTCAAGTTGATGAAGGGATGTGAGTAACTTCCAGATAATCGGCTCCAGGCATCCTGTTACTTCAATGTCTTATGTAATATTGTAACACCATGATTACTTTGACTAGATGCTGCAGCATCGCCTTACCTGACTCGTTAGCTTTATTGAAATGGTCTTAATGAATAGGTTAATGATAATTGATGATCCAGGTTTTTTGATGGGTCAGAAAAGAGAAATGAGACGTGACATAGTTATTTTAAATCTTATCTTGTTAAATGCAATAAATTACAATAAACAACAAAAGAAAATAATATTGTTGTTGGGAAATTTCATACAAATTTTCAAATAAAATTTTCGTTCAATGAAAAGTTTTTTTTCTTGGTGCGTGCACGGGTGCCTAGTCGATGCGAGGCTCCTAGACAGTTTCTGCCTAATGATTAATCCGGTACTGCGATCGGCGGGTCAGTGGGGAATTACGAGCGCTTCTTTGACGAAGTAAGCAGCCGATGAAGTGAGACGGGCGTGTTTCAATTTTCGTTACGCGCTCCCAGCCGTACCAAACCGTTCGTAAAGTAAGACTATTTCACTTTCTCACTCTCTCTAAGTGGTTACCATTAAAATCCAAACGATGACACAGACTTATTAGGTATCGTGATTACGGCCAAAAACATATCAACCCCACCTTCACGATACGATACATGTATGCTGAGCTTTGTTGTTGGGCGTCTATAATCTACGACATCTGTCTACACTTGCAAATCATGTTCATGCGGGAATGGGGTATATTCTAACACTACCATGGCTGAACGCATAAAAATAAGGCGACTGATAATAGAACATAAAATAATACGCAATAAAATTCAGTAAATTCAGTACGATAATAAAACAAAGTCTAATTATTATTAAACCGCTACATGCACATCAAGTGGTTTTTCAGAGCGTAGCACTTTAAAATAAAATGTTACGAGTCGTTATGACGGGAGTTTCGAGTATTTTAATGTTGGCTCTAGAAGTTCCGGAAGATTATTTCTCGTTCCAATTGGCTTTGAATTCTAAAAAAGTAACAACAAACTTTTCCATCGACGCAGTTTCGCAAACCATGTTCGCATCATCTGAAGGTAATTAAAATTTTAACCATCTTCTGACGACGCAAAGATGAATAGTGGCGTTTTGTGAACGTTCCATAGTTTCATCCCTTAAGGGGAGACATCCACCTAGGAGCCGGAAAAGGTCATTTTTGTGAATTTTTTCAAGGAAAACTATGTGAATCAAAAATCATCTAAAACGAAAAAAAAACAAAAATTTATCTAGTAGGTAGGTACCTACTTGTCATAACCGATTTTGAAAATATCGATTTAGGACAAAATGGCGGATGTTTGAACATAAATAGCGATTTATGGACCAAAAATTATTATTTTGCCTATTAAACAAAAACTAAGTAGCCAAAAAAAAAAATATTCTATGACAAGTACTAGATTATAGTATCTAATTTAATATTTTTGTTTTAGATGATTTTTGAAGAAACGCCAGTGGGATTACGCAGATCTTTTTACGGCGCTCCAAAGATCATACAAAAATCTTGTCAATTTTTGATATTATTAAATAAAAAAAAATAAATGTAACATTTCTGAATGTGAATACTTTTAGATAGTACAACTCCAAATCCAAAAATTCACATAGTTTTCCTTGAAAAAATTCACAAAAATGACCTTCTTTTCCGGCTCCTAGGTGGATATCTCCCCTTAAGAGATCAATTTATTTTGGCCTCTGAATGAGAATGTTAATTTTTCACGTCGAGTAGTAATTTTATATGGTATCCGCACGTGTCACAGTTAATTCGCTGAAAATCGTCAATTACAAGCACAAGACGTTGCG
Organism: Xanthostigma xanthostigma; assembly: GCA_963575645.1. Lineage (NCBI taxonomy): Eukaryota > Metazoa > Arthropoda > Insecta > Raphidioptera > Raphidiidae > Xanthostigma > Xanthostigma xanthostigma. Next base: position 45,913,189 of record OY754466.1, on the reverse strand, counting down.
GCGACCTTGATTGCGCGATTGTTAATCTTTAAGCGGAGGCGTAGATACTTAAAATAGAAACGACGTATATCATTTTCGCAACATTAAATCTATTTCTGGCAACCGTATATAAAAATAAACCGAAATAAAAACAATAGAAAAACCTGCACGGAAGTGGAAACGATGAATTCGCGGATTGTAACGTTGTTGTGGTCAACCCGTCGAAATACTGTGAATCATCTAATAAGTCCAAGCTATACCTATATACAGTATGTAAACGCGTAAGGTGCACATAGGGAAATTAGCATTGGGAGAAAATACTTGGATCAGAGTTAGCCATGACTGCATTAATTGTTATTTCTATTGAATTATCGTGGTAATCTTGAGGATTTCTATTTTATTTTGATTTATTTTTATTTTACTTGGTTTTTTTAATAATAAAAAGCTCTTATAAATCATTATTTTAATTTTTTTGTACAAAAATAAAACAAAAATACAACTCCATCTCATTTCATTAAAAAATTGTCTGACTGGTATGACGCATGCGCGTTGGTAAATCAGTGACTCAATGTCTTTAGGTTCAACACGAATAGGCGGAGATATTTCATCTCTAACCATATTTAAGTATTTTTGGGAATGTAATGTCCCATTAATAAAAAAGTCCGATTATGTTGTAATCATTTGAATATTTTCTTCGGTAGTATACACATTCATTTTGCAAAAGAATATTATCTGTCAAACTGAAAAACAAGATTTCAGGGCTCACTCTGATTCAGTCATTTTTTCCCAATGTTAATTTCCCTATGTGCACCTTACGTGTTTACATACTGTATATAAAAGGAAACTGACTGATCTACCAACGCACAGATCAAACCACTAGACGGATTGGGCTGAAATTTGGCACACAGATAGTTATTATGACGTAAGCATCCGCTAAGAACGGATTTTTGAAAATTCAACCCCTAAAAGGGTATAACGAGGGTTCAAAATTTGCATAGAGAAATCATATAATTCGAAAATGTGCAGGATTACCCCTCTGTCAACAAATAAACACGTGTTTCATACTTTTTCAAAAACAACACCTGAAAAGAGATAAATAGTCTAAAAATGAACATGGGTGTCATTTTCAAGGTTTGCCAGAACGTTGATCACCTGATCAATTTAGAAATGTATTCGGGGGGATGGGTGTCTACGTCAAGAAAGGAGTAACTATGCCAAATAATGTGTTTCGTCTCAATCGCGTGCGAAGCTGCGGGTAACGACTAGTTTGCTTAGAAATGGATAACACGAACTTTCGGTTTGTGTTTCAAATGTGTTTTATCTCTCGTTGTAACTCAAATAATAATCGAAATAATATGACGTTAATGCTGTAGTCATCGATAGTGAAGTTCTTTGTTGCATTGAGTACATGTAATCAGAAACATTATCAAATTTCAAACTTGTTAAAAAATGGAAATCTACTTATTCAACATCACACAAAACGAATTAGTATCAAATTAATGCAGCACTGTAAAAATATGATTCATTGTTAAAAAATCCACTTACATCGAAAAAACACGGTATAACACAATATGTTTGTTGGTAATTAATCCGGCGTGATTCAACAGCTGTCGTTCTTTAATCCGTGCAATAAGATTGTTAAATATTATAATGGCTCAATTTTAAATTCAAATTACTCCGAAAACATTTCTAAATTATTTGCAATGCGTAATTATGATCGTTAGCAAATATGTAAAATATTTCTTCACAACATTTAATTTTATATATTACTGATTGTTTCTTTACATATTTTAGCAATTCATCTTCAAAATGTTTAGTGTTGATTAAAAGAAACCACGTGAGTATTATTTAAATATTTTTAGCGATTTTGCTGTGAATGAATGCATGATTATGATGAATTTAGAGTTGTTCCCGATTTTTAAGAATTTTTAACGATGGTTAAGCAATGTATGTAAGGTATCACGAAATAATAATCCCAACCTGTCATTTCACCAAGTAAATACCTTTTACCTTAGGTGTAGAATATCAAAGGTTTTGTCAGTTAAATTTGATTAAATCATATACTTTTATTCTATACTGAGCATAGGAATAAAATCGCAATCGAACCATTAGGGTGCAAACATATACTTCTGTCTTTTTTTACGCCGTAAGCACTGGCGTATCCAGGAGGGCAAAACAAGCACGGGAGACCCGGCTTAAGGAATTTGTAATTTGCCCCCTTCTGGGCCAAAAGCTGGGTACGTCCATATTAACGTCATAGAAAAAGACAAAGTTTATGAAACAGAGATACTTTATTCAGATTGAATGCAAGTACATCAACCAATCCTATCATCGGAGAAATCAGGGAATTACATCGAAGAAAGAGACGCAGATATATTTTCGATACGTAGATAGTAGATAGGCAATGACTCATATAGTTAATTAATAGATATATGGATTAAATAAATCTAAAATCTACAATATAAGATTTAATCTATTGTCGTTTTTATACTCTTCAAAACTGCACATCTATAAGTACGTTCCAAGCAGCCAGCAAACGGTAACGAAACCGTCATGCGCAGATAGCTAAAACGTGTTCCAAAAACGATAGTTTCGTTTTAGCTACTGCGCATGCGCGCGACGGTTTCGTTACTGTTTGCCGGCTGCTTGGAACATATCGTAGGTAGGTATGTGTCAACGGTATTTAGAAAAAGACGAGTGTTTCTCTCTTATGTTAAGTGTTGTCATAACTACATTGTATTAACTAATGTAGGGAATGCTAGGTCCATTTACATACTATTACGTCTTTGGGTGAAACTGACATTTTACCTGACGTTTAACACGCACCAAACAAACAGAATAGGTGAATTCGAATATGCGTAGATGGAATGTTAAATATGCACACAATAAAACCAGCTATTATATACTCGTTATCGTCTCTTCTTTCCACACACACACACACACACACACACAGCTACCTACGGGCGCTCGTAACATGAACTGTTCCAGCCATTCATTATTCAAATAGCCGCAGCGATTCTGTAATTCTGTACAACTAAAGGTGCCCCTAGACGATCAATATTTACGTCAATATATTGTACAATATTTTGTGCAATAGAATACGTTGGCCAACCCACACGATGCAATATTATTGCACAATAAATTAGTTCACGGCTGATACTTGTGCAGTCAACATGTGGAATAATAAGAAGACAGCAAGTTGTGTGGCCATTGCATTAGTTATAGCTGCAAAAAAAAAAGAGAGAAAAGGAAGCGTAGGTGGATGAAGGAATGGTTTAAAGAAAGAAATAAGTACACTCATGAAAATCTGTTAAGTGAACTGAGAATTAGTGAACCAAGTGATTTTCAAAACTTTTTGCGACTAGATAGTACATTATTTGATGAACTCTTGAGAATGGTTACGCTTGAAATTCAAAAAAGAGATACTATAATGCGAGATCTTTTCCCTTTGTAGCCATTATAGATGTTACCTTTATCACTGTTAACACACAACTGAACCAGTATTGCACAATATTGCCCGCAGACGATGCAATATTTACTAGATTGCACAATAAAAATCAAACTCTTTTTGATTGACTCAATATATTGCGCAATCTTTCAATATGATCTACAGACGTTCAATATTATTGTACAATATCGATTATTGTGCAATATATTGTGCAATATATTGATCGTCTAGGGGCTGCTTAACAAACTCATTCGATTCAAGTAGGCACCTACGTTCCTCACGATCATTTTGGGGAATACCAAAATAACAGAGTGTGCAATCAACATAGGTGGTAAGGTACCTACTAGTGATGTGCCGGATCGTTAAAAATGTATATCCGCGGATACGGATACGAATACGGATTACAATTTTTTTTAATCAGGTACTATTGATAACTCACTACAATAAATGTTTAAATATTTAATTTTTGCAATATAAATGTGCCAAATATCAATATGTGATTTAAATAAAATAAAAATTAATTTAAATGGAATTTAATAGTATTTCATTGCTACTTATATTTAGAATTTCAAATACCTACATAATGAAATTTAATAACATAAAAGATCCGTCAAAATGTAACGGATACAGATATTTTTCTCCCTCGGATTTCCGGGGATACGGATATCCGGCACATCACCAGACCAATCTGCAAAACCAGCTTCGTTACACGTATCGTATGAAGCGAACATATAAAAGCCATAACGAAATCCAGCGCGACAGCACGCTTGAAACCCAGCAGCCAAATCTAGCGCCAAAACCAACTTCATGTGCAGCGGCTTTTACTCCGATTATCACTGTCGAAACTTTTAGTGTGTTTGAACTTTCATCCTTCAAATTCATTGTTTTGCTGATGAAAAACTCGAACGGTAAGTCATAGACTCATAGCAGATATAGGTTAACCATTAAATTAATTCTTCGTAACAAACAGCATTAATGTTTATGCCCCGAAAGAAGGGTTTCATTGACGTACGAAAAAATGGTATAGTTGCGGTGAAAGATGAAGCCACAGCGTCATAGTGACGTGAACGCATTGCGCTCGCCTTCTAGCTTGCTGTTTCGGAGATCCATGTGCGTCGAGTGTTTATTTTTATTCTACCGCTATAAATGGACATGTCGAATTTATTCCACACGCCACTGTCTGCGGGCAAGTAGGCGTTCACTACCATATTATTGATGACGTGTCTGGCTTCAACTCTCGCAGCGGACACTATACCAACGTCAATATTGCGTTAAATGTCTTACAATATTTTACAAAATAATCTGAGGTCAAGACTTGTCAGAGTAAAGCCTACAAAAATACATATTATAAAATATGAATACACCGCAACACACTGTGTGAATGATGTTAAAAATACCACCTGATGCTTCCAGAAAGACAACATAATAATTACATACTGGTCTGTATAATTTATAAACAGCAATATATAAACGGACCTCAACTGTATATAATAGTATATACTTATTTATGTACGGAGTACATTTATTACGCCACCACGAGACTGATATTTACGGAGATTACTTGAGCAACACAATATTTTTGTTTTTGTTTAGTATTTACATTCCTTCAAAACTCTGCAGTCACGGTTTTTTTTTCTGGCAAACGCTCACGCGAAAATATGTAGCGAGATTTATTTCATCCGTCGGCCATTTTCTATTGTGTTAAAAAAAAAAAAAAACAGATCGCACTTCAATTTTTACTTCCCGGCCGCGTCTCTGCAATGGTATACAAGGAAGTATTGGATTTAGGGATCAGGACGATTATTTTTTGGGATTTGAATACATATATGTAGGTATAATACGCGCCACGAATCTAAAAGGCTCGGAAGTTAGATGCGAATGCGAGCTTGTAGTCTATTGAAAAACTACAAACTCGCAACTCAACAAAACTAAAATAGCAATAGCAACTTGACAATAGCTACTGTACTTTAAAGCAGGAAAGCGACAAGTGACAAAGGCAACGAGCGATCACGGTCAATCATCGACGAGCGCACGTTCTCTGCAGGTAGCTGGGAGGTGGTGGGAGTATCAACAGCACTAAAATGTGTCTTTGCGACGCTGTTTGTGACTAACTTCCGAACCTTTTAGATCCGTGGCGCGTATTATACTCAGGGAATCGTTTCAGATCACTTTCTAATTGATGTATGTGTGTTGAAACGATTAGCTTTGGACTGTTTCGGATAAACTCACGTAATCGTCTCGTAATATAATTTAAAATAAATTTTAATAAAATTAATAAACAATTTAAAATATTTATTTTGACTGTTTTATTATAAAATTGTTGTTAACAAGATATCTTAGAATGTACACACAGAAAATTTCTGATATGTTAATGTGATTGGGATTGACAAAGTGAAAAATAATCAATTAAACGACACATACAAAAAGAAATTTGGATCGGTAGATCACCAAGTACTCCAGATTCTCCCTGATGTGATTTAAAAGAAATATTTCAACACTTTTTCACAGCTTATTTTAATACATTCTATTTCAACCTTTTAAAAGCTACCGCCTTTTTTCAGACAAAAAACATATTTTTTTCTTTATTTCACTGCGTCGTTCAACATGCCAAAACCAAAATTGACACGCGCCGTGACAAAACAAATAGACAAGTACAGTAAATACCCAATTCTAATTATTACCTCTAAACTACGTACAATGTAATATAAAAGTTTTGAATCGTTACATAGCCCCCCCAGCGGTTCATACGAACAATTTTAGAATAAAGAAATGCATGGAGGATGAACCGCTTAAATAAATGAGAATTATGTACTACCTGGAATTTTACGAAGATTTACCACATTGAATAAAATGCTAATCTTCGTTTACACGTACTATATAAAATATTAAAAAAAAAAACATAAAAATTTCAAAACAATTAAAAAAAAATTAGTTAATCAATCTTTTCAACTGAAAACAATATAAAATGTTCGAAGAATAAAAAAAAACAATTGTGTTTATATTTACTGCAAAGTATAAAATAAAGATCTGTGCATTTAGATGTTCAAAGACAAAATTTAACTAAATCATATCACAATTTATGCACAGTCATAGCGCGTCATAGTAAAATTTAATTATGAACTATGACTGTCCATAATTCCGCTTTAAATTCTTTATGCACATTTACACAAACAATTGACTATCTACTTAGTTACTGTTGTTGCAGGGCTTGTTGATTAGCGTAAAAGGGATTAGGCACTGCTGCGCCCGTATTAGGAGCGAAGTTTTGAGATTGCATCGTTTGTTGAGCCATCACAAATTGATTCTGAGGCGGCGAAACAAATGTCGATTGGTTTTGAAAAGCTTGCTGCGGTTGCGAGGAAGCTTGCAAGTTTGTCGGATAAACTGGAACTTGAAATGCTTGTTGCTGAACTTGAAAGCCAGGAATTGCCTCTGTCGGAGCGTAATTTGCTTGAAATGTGGTTTGTTGCATCGGAGCAATGCCGTATAATGCCAATATGCTATCTTCAGTTAATTTCGTCTCTTCTTTTTCGGTCGGAGTCGGTTGATTAAAGAAACTTTCTTCTTCGCTTTGAACTTTCGCGTTTTCGACACTGGATTTGTCGTCTTCTTTATCCCAATTTACTTTTGGCAGTGCCGGAGGCACCCATTCTCTGGCGATATACTATTTATGTTCATATTTCGCGCGCACAAATGACTCTAAACTAGAATCGTTCTGAGAACGCCAGAAATGGTCGGGCAAATTTACTTCGTAAACAGCCCAAACACGACTGTTGCCCATCTGTTGAGATAATATATGTCCATGTATCCAGATTCACTGATTTTACTTTCAAAATATGAACGCCGAGATTTCTATGTATTCCTGCACATCTTATACATAAAAACACACCTATGTTCCACAATGCCCAACGAGGACCTTTTGTATCGCAATCGACACAATATTTATTATCCTCATCTCTTAACAAATCATTTAGTTAGTACTTGCTGGTATTTGTCCTGAATTTGTTTTGCACGATCTTTTTTTTTCACTTTTTGTAGTCATTTTAATAACTTAAATTTTATAATATATAAACACATCGATTTATAGTTAATTGATTGATATTGATTTAATAATAATTATTGATATTATTATTAAAATGTCCAAAATGTCACTTGGTGTTAGTCTGGATAATTTCCAAGGTTCAGTCTTTTTTCGGGCGCCAAATGTAACGATTAGCTTTGGACTGTTTCGGATAAACTCACGTAATCGTCTCGTAATATAATTTAAAATAAATTTTAATAAAATTAATAAACAATTTAAAATATTTATTTTGACTGTTTTATTATAAAATTGTTGTTAACAAGATATCTTAGAATGTACACACAGAAAATTTCTGATATGTTAATGTGATTGGGATTGACAAAGTGAAAAATAATCAATTAAACGACACATACAAAAAGAAATTTGGATCGGTAGATCACCAAGTACTCCAGATTCTCCCTGATGTGATTTAAAAGAAATATTTCAACACTTTTTCACAGCTTATTTTAATACATTCTATTTCAACCTTTTAAAAGCTACCGCCTTTTTTCAGACAAAAAACATATTTTTTTCTTTATTTCACTGCGTCGTTCAACATGCCAAAACCAAAATTGACACGCGCCGTGACAAAACAAATAGACAAGTACAGTAAATACCCAATTCTAATTATTACCTCTAAACTACGTACAATGTAATATAAAAGTTTTGAATCGTTACAGTGTTAAACTTTTCTTGTGAATATTATGTGAAGGATTTTTGGAGACAAGAAATTTGATTCTTTAACTAAGTACGTTTTCGATTCCTAGTGGACTTAATTCACGTGCTTCGAGGAAAACAAACATATTTGATTATAAGCGAGTTTCAGGAAAACCCCGCAAAAAACATCACAGACAAAATTTATTGATCTTTAAATTTCCTATATCATGTGTGCCCAATTTTAGACTTTAATGAATGATAAAACATCATTGTACTCGAGTAAGAGTAGTTCATGTATCTAGAACGTAATGAACTGTATTGGCGACGAGTAAAGAACATTATGGTAAAATAAGTGTCAGCGAGTTTTAACAATCACACGAGTCGCAATACAATAATTACTCAATGTGCGGTGAGCGAAGGCAACAAAGCGATCGAAAATATATCTCCGGAAGTAATTCCCTGGTTATTCTGTTCATATCAAAGGTGCCTCTTTCCAGGGTGTTGTTTTTCTTCAAAGTCCGGAAGATTATAGTTTTTCATGAGTGTCAAACGTGTTCCAAAATTGAAGAAAGCGGCTCTTCCAATATAAGAGATAATGCATTCTGCTACCCTCAACTTGAAACGTACCACCGTGTGCCACCGAAAAGTTGGATATTTTACTAAGATGATTTTTTTACAATTTGTCCTACTTTATTAAAAAACACCTATAAAAATTTAGTTTCTTAATGTTTTACAACAATAAATATGAAAGAATGAATAAAACGTGTTTTAAATTTTATGATACCTCCATAAAATGTACTTCTGGCTGTTCAATAAGTAATCAACATAACTGCATTATTGTCGGGTTTTTTTACGGACTTGTGAGCTTATATAATAATCCGGTCGACATTCGACACAGCGATTTTACAGTCAAAACCAACAAACGTGCGTCGATTTCTTTTCGATTTTATTGATTTTCAAACGGCCACGTGAAACCAATCGAAAGACATCGTGCGTTACGACAAAAACGCGTTGGCCAAGTCACCAAGTGAAAGTCCTTATCGAATGCACAATACTTGAATTAATTTATCAAATACTTAAGTATTAAACACTAAACGGGTACTGTCTTCAGGGCTTCCAGCGAAGATTTTGTTAATCCAATTTTTATTCAAAGAAAAAACAAAAAAAATTGACCTAACAAAAAAATTATTATTAGGGAGCAACTCCATCCTGTTAATTTTGCTGTTACATTGTAAAAAATCACTCTCTTGCCATTTTTTACATATCGTACCAAAAGCCGGACACAGATGACGAAGAAGTAATTCTACAGGAAAATCTAGTCGCCAATATCTAGATCGCAGTCGAACACGAAATGAGCGGAAGGCCGGGGGTTAATCTACAAAAATCAGAAACCATCCAGTCGCTAGTCTTCTGGAGGTCAGAAGATTCGCGTTACTGGAGGACTAGTTCTAGCAAAAATCCTCACCATTGAGCTGTTCTAAAATCTGATTCCTTCAACTCCTAGCCTATAATCTACTGTACATCATAAAACCATTTATTGAAAAAAAAACGAGTGTGCTTTAGATCACACGACTGAAGTAAAAATTCTTCCTGCCATAATTTGCTATTATTCACCCGAAAATTTACAAAATATGAACTTTAAAATGAGTTTACAATTTTATTCACTTTAAACGTAGAATATTTAATATATTGAACAAAATATTAATTTATAAAATTGTTCAAGAACGAAATGAACAGTCTAATGTAAGAGTAAAGAAATATAAACATAAAGATAATGAAAACAAAAGTAATACATTGGAATTACTTAGCTCTCGTTGGATTATTTAGCTCTGCAAGTTAAGTATAGGTTTACAAAACTTTTTTCTGTCACCCGATAGCGTCACTGGCAAGTAAAGTATGTGTCATTGTATTGTTAGTACCGCTTATATTTTCGGCCACGTGATGGCGCCACTAGCCAGTGAAGTATTTGTCATCCTCTTTCTATCTTCACTAACTTATATCTCCCTCTCAACTTCCGTTCGCCTCGCCCGATCACACTTCCGTAAATCTCTCGTCACGCATTCACCAGCTTACTCCCCAAGTCAAGCGTGCGTAAAGAAGTTTTACTTAAAAAATCTGACAAAATCCAAATAATGAACTCTCGATCATCTGTAACGGAAGCCCTGCCAACTATTCGTAACGATAAACTGCTTCAAAAGTTGGTCACCGCTCTCCGCTTGCCCGTGAACGACATTTAAGAAACAAGACGCGGCGTGGAAATGGTCTCAACACACCTGGTGAACGTATTTTATATTGTCAACGCCAATCGCTTAATCTAGAAATATCGAATCAATTCGTGACTGGGATGTGATTGTGATACAGTTTAAACCTGACGATGATTATTGTGAGTAGATTTCAGATGCAACGATATCTTAAATTCTCATCTGCTTTATCTATAGGTAGAAAGTTGGAAGTTTGTTCCTCGAAAAGTAATCCAGCTTCCAGATGAACTGGACATTAGTGATGTGTCGCTCCTGAGCGCGTCGTTCATAATGAACGACTCCCTTCTCGGTGCGGAGCAAGTCGCTCTTTTTTTGTGAAACTTATTCCAAGCGCCATTGCTCTGTGCTGAGCTATTCTGTACTGTTGCATTCGCACATTTACAGAGCGCACACAGCACAGACCACAGAGGCACTAGTGAATTTTACACCTACGGAGTTATCTTTGCTGAGTCATTTAATGTTGTCCCAATAAAGAGTCATCACTACTGGACATACTGTTCAGAAAAATCAAAAACCGGTAAATTATACTAATCAACTCAAGTTGTGATGTAAGGGTTTTGGTATTTATCCCGAAAGAGCCTTAGGCCTAGTTTATATGAGAGGCGTTCAACGCGCGTTAGCCTAACGCGCGTTTACAATTTCTATACAATTGTATAGAACTGTTTATATGATAATGCGCGTTGGTGGCGCATGAACGCGCGTTATCATATAAACAGTTCAGTTAGGCTAACGCGCGTTGAACGCTCTTCATGTGTGCTAGGCCTTAGTTTTAAAACCAAAGATTTAGTCGCGTTTCATAGAGTGGAAGAATTTTTTCAAGTATGTAGGCGTAATTAAATCACAAATAATTAATTAGAGTCGGAAACGTGAAATTTCTCAAAATATACTACCTATGAAGTATCTTAAAAAATACGTGCTCGAAACTACCCAAACGAGTGCACACCCGGAAAAAATGTCCGGAAAAATTCTTTCATCGCTATTTAGATTGAGCCTTCAGGATGGACACAGGCTATATATTATCGCGTTAAAATAAAAGCGCCCTTCGCAGAGAGTCGACGAAAAAACGGAGGCAATCTACAAATTCGGACGCATCCGGACCGAGTGACATACATATATAAGCAGAAAGTTTGTCGTTTCCTGAAATCATTTATCCACGTCCAGATGAGTAGGCAAGTGTAAGTTTGATGGTGTAAAAGCACGCCACGGGAAAAAATTCAAAATCTACAAATACTTAAACCTAAAACGATAAAAACCCGAGAACTGACGATGTGCAATAGACGAGTCATTTAAACGTCACAATGCAAAAAAACAACAGCATCATTACAATATCTCGCGGCTATTCTCATAATATATACCTTGCTAAATCATTAATAAACATCGACGTTGAAAAAAAAACTTATTTTATTTGTTTTTATTGACGTCAGAGAAATCTCAACAAAATCAAAACGAATATATAGAAATTACTGTTGAAGCCATTTTATTGGCCACGCGGAGCGGTTTAGTGGCGACAGCGCGCTTCTGACTGACGGACGGACGGACGGAAGGGACACGGCGACATTACGCAAAACGCGACGGTGACGCGACCTGTGACGTCACATCACATACGCACACAATCGTAACAGAAACAAGCTTTATGCATGTAGTGTGCACGCACAACGTATAGTGTTACGCATTAAATAATACCCCCTCTGCGTGATGCGTTTATTGGAGTTCGAAAGCGCTTGAAGTTAGATTCAAGATATCTGCTTATATTATTTCTCTTGAATCGATTTTACCTGTGTTAATTCGTATACACATGGTGATGAAACAAATATTGTTCACTTCCCCTCATTAAAACGAAGAGAACGATGTATGTTTCATCACAATGAGTGCGAATTAACACACTCTAATCGGTACCGCATTATTTTTATCCTTCCCGTATTTTATATAAAGATGATTGGCCGTGATCGCTCGTTGCCTTTGTCACTTGTCGCTTTCCTGCTTTAAAGTACAGTCGAGTACGTTATTGTCAAGTTGTTATTGCTATGTTAGTTTTGTTGAGTTGCGAGTTTGAAGTTTTTCAACAGACTGTACAAGCGCAAGCCCGCATTCGCATCTAACTTCTGAGCCTTTTAGATTCGTGGCGCGTATTATACCCTGCATTTTTGGTAAGCTAGGCAAAAATACGCCAGCGCAGCGTAGCCGAACAGCGCACGATGTAGAACGACCTTTACGAGTGCCGCTGATATTTCACGGGTAAAACCACGTGATCATCACCGTATCGCTGTTTACATTGAGTTGGCGCAGCCGCGGGGACCGGCGTTACAAAAATAGTTGCCCGTAAGTACATTATATTAAACTTATACACTATACATACCTATTCGCCTTTAAATCTCATTGGTTTTAAATAAAAAAAAATTAAAAATTAAAAAAAAAAAAAACAGCGAAACATTGCATCTGTACAATTCATAATTTCAAGGACAAATATTTCGCATTATCTTGCCGCCCCCACTATCTTCCTTCCCAGATGCACGTTATATTATTCCGGAGTAACTCATTAACCACTTAGTATTTTGTCACCTTTTGTTCAATCACTGCGTTAACTTTGTGTCAACGGACTTTCAATTGAAGAAAAAAGTTCATAAATAAAATTATATTGAAGAGTTCTCTAATCAGACGTTAATCAAAGATTTAAAGAAAAAAGTGATATTACTACGTTTAGAAGCTGGTGAATCGAATGTGACTTCTGCGAACGAATTAGGTGTGTCTCATTCAACAATCAAGAAAAATAGGCACAAAATAGCCCGTGAAAATTTCAGGTCGTTTTGTGCGTCGTCCTGTTAGTACGACGTAGTATCGACGATTCCTTGACCGTCGCTCTATCCCAGTGTTTTTCAAAGTGTGGGTTGCGACCCCCTGGGGATCGCAGAGCCTCTACAAGGGGGTCGCGAAGCCTTAGCAAAAATAAAAAATGTACGGATTTGATATTTGTAATATAATAAAATACACTATACCGGTTAGGAACAGCGAAGGGTAGAGGGTCCCAAAATATTTTTTGGTAAGAGTACGATAACTTGCTATGCAAAATATCCACTGGAAATTCACAATTATTGTTTTATATAACATATAACAGCGTTATTGGTCGTTTTAAGTGCGGAAAATTAGTTTTTAGGCGCGATTAGCGTAAGCTAAAGCGCCTTATATGTACTCGCTTTGTCTGTGAATCTGTGAGTCACGCTTTTTGTATCCAGCGTACAGCCCAAACGCCTTAACCGATTTTAAAAAACTTTTTTTTGTTCGATTCGTCTCCGGGTAACTTAAATCCTAACGTCGCCCGATTTTTGAATTTTGACCCCAGAGGGGAGCAATAAAGAAAAAACGAAGTTTTTTGCTTATAACTCACTCAATTTAAATCAGATCGGTCCGAAACCTGTCTTAAACGAAAGAGGAGAAAATTTTACATAAATTTCGTACAACAGAATTTGCCAAAACAGGTTTTTTATACAAATTTATTTAGAAATAAATTCAATTTGATATAATCGATGGCAAACATCTTTCGGTTATCTCTCTCTGTTGCACGGTTTAATATGGTAATATAAAGATTACGTTTGTTCTGTCTTAAAATAAAACGATTGCATTTGTTCAAAAACGGATGGCATTTCAAATATTTGTGAAATGCAACGCCTTCTGAGTTAACAATTTGAATAACTAATTATTAGAACATAATACTTTGACATATGCAAACGTCATTTTTGACATTTCTTACCATTCCGACACCACGGATGAGCGGATTGAAACCAAATTTTGGGAGGATGTTTGATATGCAAATATGAAGTGGCCTATTGTTTTTTGGGAACATCGGCGCATGCGTAAAAGAGTATATCTTTTATAATGTTGTTTTATATAATTATAATATAGTTTTTAAAAAGACTTATTATTTTATCTATTTTTACATGAAAGTTTTGTAAATTTTTTGGGGAAAATCGGCGCATGCGCAAAAGAGATATGGGCCATGACGTTGTTTCTTATATAATTATGCTTTAGTCTTTACATTTCATAACGGTTGATTATTCTATGTTTTACAAGAAAGTTTTGTAATTAATTTTTGGGGAAAATCGGCGCATGCGCAAGAGATATTATGTGCTATAACGTTTTTTATATAACAATGGTATATTTTTCATAGCGGCTTATTATTCTATCTGTTTTACAAGAAATGTTAGTATTTTATTTCGGGAAAAATCGGCGCATGCGCATCAGAGATATATGTTATTACAAGAAAAATAAAATAATAATAAAAATAAAGTTTTTATTGAAATGTACCAAAATGGAAATATAATTATTTTAATAATTTAGGGTAATAATTATAAAAAAGTTGGTTGTGACTAATTATTAATAAATTATTAAAATGATTTTTTCCTTTCTGTGTTTCAATATTTTCAACTGTAATTTTTTTCGTAGATTAAGTTAATTAAATTATATTATTAAGCTCAAAGTGTCGTTAAAAATATACAACAATTTTCAAACATTACGCCGGGGTATATTTTATAGAATTTCGCGCCTTGTAATTCTTGAATTACTTGTGTCTTCAGACAATATTTTTAAAAATTAATTTAAAAAAATTTAATAATTATGGTATAGTAAGTTGAGGAGTATATTATTTACTATAGCGATCGCTATCTTGTCTCATATAGTGATAAGAAAAGAGAAAGTTATATATACCTGTATCTATGATAAACAAAGATAGAAATATCAATTGGTTGGAATGAAATACAATTGTATATGGAAATTTTAATTTATAAAACTAATTTTAAATTTAAAACTCACATTTTCATGAAGATTGAAAACCACCGCTTTTTTTGATAAAGGGGTATGCGAATTGTCTCGCAGTGAAACGGGAAGGGGCAAATGTTGAGTTTTTAAAAAAACAATTCCGGGGTGAACGATAAACGGGTATGCGAATCTAAATACGACCCTGCTTCCATAACACAATCGAAAGCTGCATACAGAGTGAGATAGTTATACAATAATTCTACACCAGCTGCTATGACGTGTATTTGTGATTTTTGATTGGTTAGATTCAAAAAATGACAGTGAAAGACGAAAAGTAGTTCCATTTTTTTCACGTATTTTTGAGGAAATTTGTGAATAATCCGCAAAGTTTTTTTTTTTGAACGTCAAAATTTAGCGTTTTCTATGACTTAAAAAAACAAAATTCAAAATTTGGGTGCATAGTGTTATCGTACTGGACCCATATTTTTTTATACTAAGGGGGTCGCGCCATAAAAAAGATTGAAAAACACTGCTCTATCCGAATTCAACTGTATAAGGAAAAAATCCACAAAATACGTTTCCAGTAACCCAATTGGTTATCAGTGACGCCACAAAAACTGTAGAGGAAAACGTACCTTCCGCAAATATAACAGCAAATCCCAAGGTTATAAGAAATCTACATAACAATGCAAAAAGAGAATGATATCATAGTATAGGCAGGAACTGGATGCATTAAAAAGAGATATAGAAAACAAGTGTAATGACGTCACATCGGAAAAAGGTATGAGTAAACATAGAACGGTGGTGTGACGTCACGTCGGAAAAGGCGATGCGTAACGAAACTGTGACGTGGCATATGTATTTTTTTTCTGATCTCATCAGCATATTAGTATTGGTACACCACTACGATAAAGTGTTATACACGATAATACGAAGAGAATGGACTGAGCATTATCCCTTTACAATCAATTCTATACTTATGGACGTGACTATCGACAATTTTTTTTTGCCGCGAAACGGATCACTTTTTGTGAACTCAGCACGGTTATTTCATGCGGGTTATTATCAGTTAAGCAAAGGTGCACTATTTTTGGAGTTTACTCCTTAATTGTGAAAAATAATTCTAATAATTTAGAGTGATGATCCTGTTTAAATGTTGTAAGATTAAAGGATGAATCCTGGTGGCATAGGATCGATGAACTAAGCAAATACTGACGGTTTATTTATTGAATTTTATTGTCTGACGTTTCGGAAAACTTTATGCCATCTTCGGAGAATCAATGCTGTCTGTTTTCTCAGTATTGTTGTTATGTATAAAATAAATTAAAATAAAAAACGTCATCAACGCGTATTAAAATTACTATTTTTCTTGAAAAAACGACTGATTTTTACTGAAAATTGTATAAATGTGTCTAATGTAACTTGTTTAAATAATTTTAAACAAGTTACATTAGCGTATAGTATTGATATTTTTTGCTTTACCTCCCCAGAACAAAATATCTACGCCTTTGGAGACAACCATGTCAAGTAATAGGAATAACCTATTAGGAACATAATACAAAATTATTCATTCCAGAACTTATACGTACAACGGAAGCGAATGACTCATATATTTTAATGGTTCTTCATTTTTTAAGGAACACAACTCACCGTATATTAAATTCATTTCGCTTGCTTCGTACAACAATCTCATGAAACTCAATACGGTTATTTCATATTATAATTATCTGCATTGTCAGTTTTGCGCGAAACATGACGTCATATGAGAATTTCTGTTCCGTTGTGCAACCACAGCTTGTTACCTAAACGTGTATTATTTTTAGAGAATATTTTTAATTGAATAATTAATATTTATATTATATGAACAAAAGGAACTGTTTACGGTTGGATCATAAGAATACATTAAACAATACAATTATTGTAATTATTTACGACAAAAAAAGGGCAGCGCGTCACATTCTCTGTGATACAGTTAAGCTGACAGCTCATTAACGTTGGTGTTTTCAAGAAAAAAAAAAAACAGTGGAACTTATGTACATTTTCAATCTGTCGGGATTAATCGAGTCATGTATCATCTCCTTCAACTTCACTTCATGACAATCTATCTGTCATAGAACAACCAGAAAAAACCTCACGTATTTTCCGCAAGTGTCTCCTCCTACGCTGCTCAGCCAATGAAAAAAATACGTTTGATAACGTTTAACTACAAATTAATAAGGGTTTTTGGAGTTTACTCCTTAAGAAACAATTTTGAGTTAGAAAGCCCGGTTTCTGGAGTTCATGAGAAGATCCAAATTATTGGAGGACTAGATCCAGGCCAAGGGGGAGCACAAAAATTCTTCTAGGATGACGTGCATAACGGGCTATTAAGCCATAACCCCTAATTTAATCCATTCATTCATAGAAAGCCCGGTACGAAAATATTATGAGTCGTAAAATCAATTGGTGAGGCGTTACGCTCCACCGCTTCAAGTGTGGCGTTACGCTCGTTCGCTTCAAAAGAGACAAACATATATATCTGTAGGATTTAACGTGAGAAGGAATACATTAAACTTATGCGATGCTCGACTAATCTTGTATATTTATGTATAGAGACAAACATATAATAAATCTATAGGATTTAATGTGAGAAAGAATGAGATGGAACACATTACACAGCGTATCTAAGGAGTAAAATCCAGTCGTGCGACGAAGCTTCTGATTGGATTATGGTTGCCACGAAGTGAGGATAAAGAAGTTAAGTTGAAAAGTTCTACTAGGTATATCTAGATCAGTGATTCCCAAAGTGGCCTATATCGACCCCCAGGAGTCGACGACAACTTGCAAGAGGTCCATGTCAGCGGGAAAAAAATTGGGGGTCCATGAAATGAAAATGAGGGTCAACGGTAGTGAATCTCCTAACAAAAAAAGAAACAAACTGAACATCGTTAACTGAAGAGATTTAAGATTAAATCTAACTAAATTGATGCCAAATGTTGAAAATTTATTATTAAAGCATCAGGTTCATCCCTCACACTAAAAGCATTTATTTTTTGCTTAGTTATTTTATGTAACAGAAAGTAAATTTTAATTTGATTCGTTTAATTTGAATCTAATTAATAAATGTATAAAACTAAACATTCCACACTACATTTCACTACCGTTACAAATCGTTCAAAGTGAGTAGCACTATACCGGTTGTAAAAAATACATTTGAAATTAATGAATTTGCAAAAAATCAATATCAGATAAGCAGGGGGTTTACCCAAAACAGAAAAAAATGGCAAGTGGCCTACGAGACAAAAAAGTTTGGGAAACCTCTGATCTAGAACATAAAGCTTCAGTCGATCATATCTCAAAACTCAACAATCAAATTCTATTCTTGGACGTATATAATTAAATTGCGTATTTGCTTATTGAATTAATGTGTAGCCGGTAAAGGTGATAATCAATAGATTATTTTTTATTAGTCAATACGATAATCGATGTACTTTCAATACACCTTGATGAAACTAATAAAGCACACAACTCATGAAATGACGTTTCAAGGTCATACGCTAGAGAAAATGACATTAAAACGGCAATTTGCAATTTCGCATGCACAAAGATAGATTGTAGATTACAGACGCTCGACAACTGAAGTCATAATAACTGTACAGAACGCATTTTTTCATCAAAATGTTAAATTTTTAATGATATTAAACTAGAATATTTTTTTTAAAATAAGCTTAAAACAATAATGAATAAAAAATACTAGTATTATTGTGAAAAAAGCGTGGGGCGCTTTGTCCCACATCGAGCGCCCCACGCTTTTTTCACAATAATACTAGTATTTTTTATTCATTATTGTTTTAAGCTTATTTTAAAAAAAATATTTTTTACTTTTTAGTTCGATATAAAGCGTGTTTTTTAGATTTTTTTTAACTTTATTTTTCACTTTTTAGTTTGATATAAAGCGTGTTTTTTAGTTTTTTTTAAACTAAGTAGGTATATTTATTTTCCACTTCTCAGTTCGATTTATTGTCAAAAATTTGCCGGAAAAAAAAACAACTTTTTTTTCGGCGTGGACGGGATTAGAACCACGTGTGTGAAGTTAGCATCTCAAGTGTCAGCATCTCACAAATAAACCGCATATAAACTGGCATCCCGCATAGTTCTATAGTTCTTGACAAGATTTAACAATAGTTCCGTCAATTTTACTATCGAAACCGCATTTTGAAAAAATGAGATGCTAACTTCACAAATCGGATTTTTCAAGTGTCAGCATCTCACAAATAAACTGCATATAAACTGGCACCCCGCATAGTTCTACAGTTCTTGACAAGTTCTAACAATAGTTCTGTCGATTTTACTATCGAAACCGCATTTTGAAAAAATGAGATGCTAACTTCACAAATCGAATTTTAGCATCTCATCGGATTTCACAAATTTGAGGGTACTAGAGGTAAAATTAAGAAAGTTGTACATACTAAATCTATTCTGTACATAGTTCTACCGAGTTAAAATAATTAGGACCGCTGATAATCATAATAACCAAAATATCCATAGGGAAGTGAGATTCTGGGGTAAAATTGAAGAGCAAACATGCAAAACCCGACAAATCCAGTTTTACTAGTTTCGAGTAAATCGCTAAAATCTGTCACACAGAATCGTTTAGATAGTTAATAAATTTCATTTTACGATAATTATACCTGTAGGTCACTGATGAGATTTTCAATAAATTAAATTATTGACCAATTTTTCAGACAAAAATATAGATGAGTTTACTGAATATAAAAAGAAATATTTATTGTCTTAAAAAAACAAAAAACATTTGTTTTCATTTATTAGGTTTTGCATGAAACCAGAATTGTATCGGGGTTTTTTCGCAAATCAAATATATAAGTATTTTAGAAAGCGTTTATTAATATGATAACACCGAATAAAAAGAAGAAAAAGTACATTTTTCAAAATAAAAACTACTTATATAAAAAATTCTTTTTTTTAAGTTTTAAAAAATCATAAACAATAAAATACAAACATAATATTATAACATAATAGTACCTGCGTAGTAAAAACAAAAACAAAACTTTAACAGCCGTTTTTATAGGATTTATCGGGTTTAGCTTCATTCTGAATACACAGATCGATAAGCTCACCAAAAGTTATACCACAGCATCTCACGTTTGTATGCATAGTTATTTTGTTTACAACAATGATACATAATTACTAAGGATGTTCAAAAGACCAGCACTCTTGCGGAACTTTTGTAACAGACCCTTAGTTATCGTCCAAAACATTTATACAACTCAAAAACGCCGGTTATAACACAGTATCTCACTCATATGTGAACATTTGTTTTTAACAATGAACCATCAATTTTGGGATTTTTAAAAAGCAGAGCTGTTTCAAAATTTGTGTAAGGGACTTTCAGTTATCATTTAAGGAAATTGTTACTGCGTAGAAACCTTAGTTATAACAAACCATCTTACGTTTTCATGGATATTTTATTTATTTCAGTAAACGGTAATTTCTCAGGATACTCAAAAAACCAGAACTCTTCCGCAACTTATATAAAAGATCTATAATTATCCGTCGTAATCTCCATACAACTGACAATTATACCACAGCATCTCACTTCTCTTATTACGATTATCAGCGATCCTAATTATTTTAACTCGGTAGAACTATGTACAGAATATATTTAGGAAGTACAACTTTCTTAATTTCACTCAAATTTGTGAAAACCGATGAGATGCTAAAATTCGATTTGTGAAGTTAGCATCTCATTTTTTCAAAATGCGGTTTTGATAGTAAAATCAACGGAACTATTGTTAAAACTTGTCAAGAACTGTAGAACTATGCGGGGTGCCAGTTTATATGCAGTTTATTTGTGAGATGCTGACACTTGAAAAATCCGATTTGTGAAGTTAGCATCTCATTTTTTCAAAATGCGGTTTCGATAGTAAAATCGACGGAACTATTGTTAAAACTTGTCCAGAACTGTAGAACTATGCGGGATGCCAGTTTATATGCGGTTTATTTGTGAGATGCTGATACTTGAGATGCTAAGTTCACAGACGTATTAGAACCCACGACCCGTGATTCCGAGAGTTGACGTCAGCGAAGACCCGTGCCTTAGACCGCACGGCTAACCACTGTACTTACAGTGCTGGCATATTATATTACAGTAATAAACCACTTGCTGTAGTCCAAACGAAGGTTACAACCAAACATACATATATACAGACTTACAATTGAAGTTAATATAAAGCGTGTAAAAGACAGTTTTTTACTGCAATTTTAAAAAATCGAATATGTATTAAAAAAATTTACCGACGTTTTCTGACCTTCACAATTCAACACGAAAATTTCAAAGTCAAAAATAAAACTGCATACATATAAATTCTTATATGAACGAAAGTCAGCTCTGACGCGCAAAGCGATAATAAAGCACATACCGCTAACCTAGCGGTATGTGCAATTAATGTCAAAATTAAATGTTTTTTCTTGCAAATGTTTCGTAACCAAATCGATAATTTATTGAAATGCATAGTTCAATAGTTCTACGTAATTTTTTACACAAAACGGTAATTATTTGAAAAACGCAACCTTGGAAAACACCAGCACAAAATATTTTATCATTTTATCAGCTAATGAAATGTTGCCACGGGTTAAACTTACAATATAATATAAACAATTACCACTAGGGCTGGGTGATTAAAGTCCATACAAATATAAAAAACACATCACAAAAAAAATGTTTTTAAACCGCAACATGCTACGCACGTACACAGTAACAGTTCTAATGCAAAAGAAGCGTCCGCTACCGGTCCGTTTATACATATTATGACAACTCTCGCATACAACACGGTACGACAACTCGCATATCAGATATAGCCACGAGGTACAATACAGTTCAGTAGTCCATCTGAACTCAGTGCAATTACGCGCTTAGTTTGTCCATGTATGGGGACAACCACAGAACAATAATATCTGTGGGGACAACAGTTTTCCAACGGCTAAGCGGGAAAAAAAATCTTCGAGACTCGATTCCCATGATAGACGAGCTATTTACATACCTACAAGTTTGTACGGAACCCTCGCGCTTGCCGGTTTTTTCAAAGTTAATGAATCCATTACCACCAATCTTTCAACTTTTGTTAAGTAATTCGAAAGATATCAGAGAACGAAATGGCCGGGTAATAATCCCATCCCTATTTTCGACAATAATGATGTTAACGACATTTGACCCAATTATTGCATCACAATATACGCAATTTGACGCGCGCGCGCACAGAAATATTTATACAGAATAATAAAATATGATATTTTGTACATTAAATAAGGTTCAAGCGAATGATAATAAACCACGTCACAAATATACATAAAATCCGTTATCAGTCATGAAATTATTGTATGACTTGAGTGATAACAGCGAATGCACACCGTACTACAGTACAACGAATAAAACCAGAGAAAGATATTTAATTTGAAGTCTGGAAAGAAGAAAACTTATAGGCTCCGTAAAGATATTCAGTCATTCATCGAATAAAAAAAAATCTTGATGCTTTCGTGAAAAACTCACAGGGAGGAAGAAAATCGGCTTTTAATTAATATTACTGATTAGACAAAGAACACGAAAAATGCATTGAGGAAGAGACCATTTTAACCAATTCTCTTCATCAAGTGATTCAGAAGAAGAAAACTTAACTTTACTCCAAAATACGTTGTGTTCATCAACAAAACCACTAAAAGAAGAAAATTTCATTTTGATAGTTTTTGTTCAACAAATGTTCACGAATCCATTGTTTGGAAGGAAGAAAACCTTATTTTGATTAATGTTATTCATTGAGCATCAAAAAGGGACAGATTCCCTTAAAAATCGGTCTTGCATCTGCCTCATAAAAATTATTTTAAAATATTTACACAATTCTAAACACAAATTATATTTATATACGGATCATGATACTATTTCGTATAGTCAATATTAGAAATTCAAATCTTTAATTAACGTCTGATTAGAACTCTTCAATAAATAAAATTATCGATCAATTTTTCAGACAATATATTAACAAAAAAATATATAATTAATACATTAACGTTTCGATCCGGATTTGGACCTTCTTCAGAACTGATCTAAAAAATATAAAAATTATTAATATTGAGTTTCTAATTAGTTTTTTTTAATAAAATTCGTTCAAAGTTATTAATATCGAAACGTTAATGTATTAATTATATATTTTTTTGTTAATATATTGTCTGAAAAATTGGTCGATAATTTATTTATTGAAAATATTAGAAATTATACAGTGCCGTTGTCACTTTCTAACAAACTCAACATTACACGAATTAAAGTGAGACATGACACGATTGTGAACTTTGGAGTGTCACAAATTCATATTATAGAATCACACCATAAGGTCTTAAATGATAAAGAGATAGCAGCTTTGACATGGTACTAATGAAACGATATCAAAGCGATTAAATCAAACAATAAAACGAAATTTGTCACACAAACAACAGATGGACTGAAAACTTGAAAAGGCACTTTAAAAATGCATTGTTAGACCTGTAAGAAAGTGGATTTTTATAAGTGTCAAAAGACAAACAAGTTTCTCTATAGGAAACTAGCAGTTACCTGCGGCCCCGTACGTGATTGAGATGAAACACGGCAGCAACAACAGTGGTGGAACCTTCGGCTCCACCGTATTTGTTGAGTATTTTCCCCAGTTAAACTATTCCATCTATCCACGTATATCCCAACCATTTGGTCAGCGCACGCCGATAAAGCAGTCAAGCAGTGCTTTTTTCTTCTGAATTGATTTACAAATATTGAGAAAACCATCAGTAACGCTGATTCGCAATCATTATACGCAGGCGCGTGACCTGAGCTTCAAGCTGTTTGTGTCGGTTTTGGAACACGTTTTAGCTACTGCGCATGACAGTGACGGTTTCATTACCGTTTGCTGGCTGCTTGGAACATATCTATTATCGCTCGCAGAAAGGTTAGAACTAGTGATGTGCCGGATCGTTAAAAATACATATCCGCGGATACGGATCTGAATACGGATATTTGGTTTCAAGATCCGCGGATACGGATCTTAGCTTTCTTAGAGTACGCGGCGGTAAATATTGCACTTCGACCTTTGGAAAGAGACTATCTGTTATGGGAAAAAGTTATTGATTTCTTTAAGAGTTAACTCTCATAACAGATTGTCTCTTTCCAAAGATCGATGTGCAATATCTCATTATAAAGATAGTTTTTTATTAGTACCTTTGAGTTATGTATGTATGGCACTCACTACGATAAATTTTTGCAATATAAAGGTGCCAAATACGATTTTAAAAAATAAAAAATAATCTGAATGGAATTTAATAGTTTTTCATTATTACCTAATCACCTATAGGTATATATAAAATTTCATCTATGAACTGAAAATTAATAAGGTAAAAGATCCGCCATAAAACTAACGGATACGGATCTTTCTTCTCCCTCGGATATCCGCGGATACGGATACCCGGCACATCACTAGTTAGAACATATTATAGCATATGTTCTAATTTAGTTCGGATAACCGACGCTTCTCTGTATCTACTAAACTCCTTTTGGTCGAAAAGTTGAACTTCGAAAAAACCGTAGTAATATTTTTACAACGTAACATTTTCGCTTCAAGAGAGCCGATAAAGTTTAAAGATATATCGATGTCAGGGGTATTGCAGCGACCTTTTAAAACTTCGGCGCAAATTCCCATGCACTCACATGCGCGTTAAAGTTTGCGCAAACATCACCTGTGTACACTTCCTGCACTGCACGGGGTGGATTCCATATATGCGTTATTTAAAAACAGGGGGAGATTCGTCTGATGACGTGATATAATTACTATAATATACATACGGGCAGCCGATTGCATGCGGTGGCTGCGAGCTGTTGCCGTGAGTGCACTGACATTGTCCGTTTCGATGGATTTTAGAGTGAACAATGGCCAAAGTCTAGACATTATTTATGTGTTATATAATAATTATTGTTCTACAGCGCCCAACAATTTGCTGTTACCGACAACACAGCTGATTATTCCACGGTCCAAACAAGGACAAAAATCACCACGATCGTTCGAATCTATACTAATATATAAAGCTGAAGAGATTGTTTGTTTGGTTGAACGCGCTAATCTCAGAAACTATCGGTTCGAATTGAAAAAATGTTTTTTTGTTGGACAGCCCATTTATCGAGGAAGGCTATAGGCTATATAATATCACGCTACGGCCAATTGGAGCGGAGCATCAATGAAAAATGTTGCAAGACGTATCTCAAAATTTGTCCGTCCGACAAATATTATCGCAGGTGAAATGCCTTAACTAAATATTGCAATATTAGCGCGTTACGTTCACGAGCCCGGATAGCTCAGTCGGTAGAGCGTAAGACTCTTAATGCAGGGTCTTGGGTTCAAGCCCCACGTTGACGAATATATTTTTATTTTCTACATTGCTTTCTTCTGAGGCTTACTTTTCAATTTTTTTTAAATTTTATTACGACTAAATTAAATAAATCTAATTATAATAGCTCATTTAAGACTGTTACAACTATAGGTACCTATATAAAAATAATTTTCCTAGTGTTTTCAATTAAATATTTATTATATTAATTTATTACTTAAAAAAAGTATAAATACTGCATTTTAACGACAAAAACTTTTGAACGGTAACTCCGATCATTATGAAGTTTGGACACAACATTCATCTCGGTAAACTAAGATGAATGTGCATACTCATGTCCCTTCCTTCCCCATTCGTTCTTTTGCACCCGGCAAAAGTTGGCCCACTGTTTGATAAAAAATTGTTTTTTTATGACTGATTTTTGTTTACAAACAGACGAATGCGTCTCAATAAATGTCAATGGAAATAAAACGAATAAGAATAATTAAATCATATCATATCAGAAGACATCCTAATGCAAAACAAAACCTTAAAAATTAAATATTATTTTTATTTTTTAGTGCACGCTGCTATAGAATCGTGTGGTTTAGTTTTTTTAAGTTATAATTTTAATTAGGTATATCACTAAAAATCACGCCTGCGGGTAGGCAACGCAACGTATATAGGCGCGTTGCACGGCTCGTTAGTATGCTTACAATAAGTTTTAAAGTCAAGTAATCAATTTATTTAAATTATTTATATATTGATTAGAAATATTTATATAACTTATTGGTATTGTCATAGGTTTTTAATACGTGTGCCAAATTTCAAATTATTCGGACGTCTGGAAGTGGATGAAAATTAATTTGAAAAATTTCATCAACAGACCTGCGATCTGTACAGCTCGGACGTATGTACGTGCAGACCTGAGGTATTTTAGGACGAATTTGAATCATTCTAAAAATTGTTCCATCTTATAGAACACAATTTTCCGTTTGAAAGGATTTCGTGCAAAATTAATCTATGTAGATATATCAACTTGTACGTTAGCGGGATGTGCAAAAACCAAAAAAAATTGTTGATAATTATGCATAATCACCACATTCAAAAAGGTACTTTCAAAATAGAATGTATATTATGCAGCGCGAAAATATGGATGGAATTGAAAATAGCTGAGCGTTGTTTAAATGGGGTTTCCATGATTTTTCTATTAGATACAAGCCCCCAGAGTACTCAGGTTCTCCTTGTGAAAGCATAAATTGGATTATTTCTTTATTGACTAAAAAAAAAAACAATAAATTGCTAAACGCAAACAATGAATTGCCATAGAAAAACTAGAATATACGTCAAACTAATCCAAGCTAAAATCAGAGACTATCTGCATCACTAAGCCATTCATTTTTAAGTGCAAAAACATTTCTATAGGTACACACGGCACTGAACAATACACAAAAATGCAGGTAAAGTTTAAAAAGAATAATTTCGTCCATGCGCAGTTATTTCATAAAAGCAAAACAAAATTACTATATAACTATACGGGTACGATATTTATTTATTAGTATGTGTGTGGTGGTCATAAAATAGCCCCGTCTGCGAACCAAATATAAATCCCCCGGATCTCGGGCCATTGGCCAGCGCACATGTAAATATACCTCACGTAGAGAAGTCGTGTTCAACACCGCACAAGGAACTTCTCGACAGCTGTTTGAGCGTTTTCTCTGTTCATGAGACAAAGAAAACCGATTCGGAATCGTTATGAATTAATGCTCTGAGAATTTCGAGAAAAAAACGTGTTTGTGTATTAATTATTCATTAATATTATTCTTATGACTGAATTAGAAAATAAAGCAGCTGTTCTGAGCTGTCGTGCATTGTCGTAAATGCCGTCGGTTTTCATTCGGCTCTAAAATTAAAAACAGTACATGCGCAATGGCAATTCTCAATACCTAGGCTTTTATTGTTATTGTTTTCTTTGTGTTCGCTCTTTATTTTAAAAATTCAACATAAATATGCATTTTATGTTTATGCGTTCTTTTTTTTTTTGTTTATAATTGTTGTGAGTAGTTATTATTTTCATGGAAAATATATTACCGTACGGCGTATTTACTTTTTATATCAAAAACGCAAAATGTTGATAAAAAAATTACAGTTTTTTTAAGATTGCAGTGATGACGTTGTTTATACTATGGCGTAGCCCATGACTCACAATTTTTGGAATCTAAGAACTGGTGCAAGTATTATTACCCATTATCTGTTTTTTTTTTTTTAATTTATAGTAAAAAATAATTTTACACTGAAAACACGAATGACAGTGCGCTAACTAATATAACGTAAATATAAAAAACATACAAATTACAGCTTACAAAAACAAAGAATAAATCGCTCGCTGTGAAGGTCGCGCGGGATTCGTCTTTATCGCAAAAAAAACACGACAAATAATAAATATATTTTTTAAGGAAGGAAATGAAACTTTTTTAAACCTACAGCGACATTTTTTCTTGCATCATAATTCTTAAAATGAAAGTGATGAAAGAGAACGAAATTTACATAAATTTAATATTATTGGACAAGTAACATAATTATTACGATTTTCTATATTATTAGTGACGCCACTTTTTCCTTGTCTACGATTCCAAAATAATTGGCAGTGACGTCACGTACTATCGTAGACAAAAAACACAGCTGTCATAAAAAAAATTATGACAATACTTGAACAAAATAATGATTGTTAGTTTGTTTGCCAATCCCTTGTTATGTACAAACGATAAAAAAATTTCTAGAGAAAAACGATTTACGTTTTTTATGACGGGTGTGTCTACTGTCCATAGCTTTTTTAAACACCATTATCATAAAAATATGTACCTACGTATGTTACTAAAACGCTATTTTATTTATTCAAAAAATTACCATTTTAAATTTTCACAGCTGTGCGAGTTTTTTTAGTGTTGCAACACATACTGTTCCGCGCGTATAGCGAACAAAGGATCGAATTTGAATCATGACGTCTGTAATGTCAAAAAAATTATAACAACGAAATTTCCTACCTTTAAAATCATTCAATTAAAAAAAATCCGGGAAGTTGGTGTTACGCCGTCCAGAATTGAGCACTCCACATTAAAATTAAAACGACACTTTTGTTAAAAGCACTGAATACAGAACATTTTATCAATTTAAATGCGTATAATTTCACAATTAATTACAAAACCAAATAAAACATAAAAACCACACACAACACAAAGAACTATGATAAAATAGAATACACAGCTATTCCTCTGCCGTAATAATTGTACACAAAACTACTTTTTAAATATTATTTGTCAAAAAAAAATAAATAATAAACGTGAACACGCGTTTTAGAAAAACAGCTGACTGCCTACGTCGATCCAATATTTTCCAAGATCAACTGCGATGCAAATTGTCTGTATCTTTTAAAATCTACGGTTTTTCACTTTATTTTCACAATATTTAACGCAGTACAGATTTGTGCACGTTTTCTATTGTCAATATTTTCACAAGGAAAATTATTTTTCATCAAACAAAAGAATACTCTGCAAACTCTAAAAGCGTAGCTCCACTCCCGTGCTGTACAGGCTGCAAACTGAACACTCGTCGTGCTGACTTGTATTTTGTGCAGTGTTTGTGCCTTCTCTAGAGAGAGATCGAAACAAAGGTGACACGAACGTCGACTGAACGCTAAAGCGAGATAGCGACAAGGCCGTGACGTATAGTCATGGCCGCCTCGCCAGGGTTAACAAGAATCATTACCCCCACCTTGTTCAGTACAAAACGTAGTGTATCTACGTGAAGATTGAAGAAGCATATTGTTTTTTTCATTTCGATTTTCGTTGTATTTGTGAAGCAAATTGCGTGTTCTATATTTCCACGAAAAAGTGTAAGCGTTTTGGAGAAACTAAATCAAATCGATTCTAAATATTCATAATATATTTTGGTAAATCATCGTTTCCTTGTTCTTAAAATTAGTTAAATTATAATACTGAGAAATTAATATTTCCTTTAAATTAATATATACATAGACAGTTTACAACTTTTCTTCCTATTTATATTTCTGTTTAAAAACAGGATAAACATTTCTGTTTACTTATTTCAGAAAAATGTTGTTTTTTAATTTGAGATCTGTCGCAATTCCTAAATTTTTAAAACTTGATGCAAACAAGTCTGTCATTTTCACCGAACAATAGATTTCAATTTGATATTTTCTTAGGATCAGCCCCGGGTCCAACTGGGGCAAACCGGGGCACTCGCCCCGCGTGGCAGTTTTAAGGGGGCGCCAAAATCATAATATAATATGATTGAAAACCAAACCCAATCTGTCCTTTTTCCGATTTCCGAGAGAAGGGGCGCCATTATCAAGTTTCTGTCCCAGTTCGAAAAAATCGTAGATCCGGGGCTGCTTAGGATCTTTGGTGTGAAGACATTGAATACGAAAAAGTAACCACAAAACACACCATGGACGCATGTTTCGCTAGCCAAGTCAGTATAACTAGGAAATACTTAAAAGTTAAAATTTCTTGATTTTAATCACCTCCTGATAGACAAACGTGCATCGAGAGAAAAGTGTTCATGTTTGGCGGAAAAAGTTTCTTCTTTTTCATGGCAATATTTGCGGTTACACAAACAAAAAACTGCCAATACTTTTCGCAGCCTAACAAAATGTTTGCATTTTTGTGCTTTAAGTGTATCAATGATATTTTGTTCTTGATCTGGATCGTTAGCTATTTGATTCATGCATTTGTTTTATTGTCTGGTTAAAATAGCGATTGTCAGCTGTCCTGATATACAATGTCGCACAATTTCAAGGTCAGTTACAATGTCATCTACTGTTAATAATCACAATAACAATTGATTGATGATTACTGATTAAAAAAAAAAAAAACAACCTTAAGACGTGCAACAATATGGAAGGACTGTTGGATCGTTATTCATGCTTTGTCGGAACCTACAAGCAAGAAAAATTATTTTATGATTCGCCATTTCGGTAAGTGATGCACAATTTGAAGTACTATGAAAAATAGTAAGATGCCAAAAATACGGCGTAGGCACCAGGATTGTCGAGCGTCTATAATTCACAATACGTATTTATCTGAAGCAGTAAGCACTGGTACAAAAATGAACTGTATTTTGTCAGTTTGGAAATTACAGTTCGAAATAGCGCACCACTAACCAAAACTTCTTTCAGAACTTCTTTGAACAGTTTTATATCGACTAAAGTTCAAGAAATTATAATATAAATCTCTCCAAGTGTATTTTTAGAACATTTTCCTTGACCTTGAAAAACGATATATTAATTTTACAATATTATAAAGTGCGTCAAATCTGATACAAAAAAAAAAAAACAATCTTGTAAATCCCATCAGAAGTAGGAGTTGTAACTTATGACGTCTGAAAACGCTTTATTTATTTATTTTTTTTATTATTATAATAAAGGCGGACGTAAATAAACATAATATTATTAATTAGTATGGATGTTTGCCAGGACAACGATCTACCGGTATAGCGTGCCAAATTTCACTCAACAATCAACATTATCGACGATTCGTTGACCTCAGATGGACTAATTTCCTTTGTTCACAAGTTTATTGTTTAGAAAAAAAAATACAGTCGAAACTGAAGATTTTACTCGCATGCGTATGAAAAGATCATAAGATGTCATGTCATCTTTCAGGAAATGTTGTTCGTGCACAAGTGAAATAAATGGTAGGGCTCTCCATCGTATTGTTTTTAAACGCTTGTATCTGACTTGATTTGTTTCAAATCTTGGGACAGCTTTTTTTCCAGTCAACTGTTCCGATCACGGTTTTCTATTTATCAGTAAACAACCCTTCTAGATTTTTCCACGATAAACAGCAATGAGACTATAATAATCCCAACGCAAATTCGCCGTTGTTCAAAAAATGCGGAAAATAAGATTACCTATTCCGGGCGGTAAGATCACACACGTAGAGCGGGCAAACGCGCGGGCGATTTGAATAGTTTTTTTTGCTCAATAGAAATAAACGCAATAAAATCCATGAAATTGTTTTTAAATATTATTTGATTTCATCTTTCCATTTAAATAGCAAAAGGTTAAATACAAGTTTCAGAAGATTCAACGGTTTTATGAAAATCCGAATAGCGTAAGTTGAAAGAAGTTAACAAAAGCTTTCATGGAAAATGACGCTGCGTAATCGGAATTAGTTAAACGATGATTATTACTTTCGTTCTGCAGCAACGCAGATATTATTGTAGGCATTTTCATTTGTCGAAAACAAAAGAAAACGCTAAAACAAACGTACACTCCGCACGTTTGCAAGTCAGGATTAATAATATCTAGACTTTGTCAGTAGCAAACAAAACGAAACAATGAAACTATATTTAGATAAAACAGCAAAACAAGCGAAGCAGTATGCGTCATCAAATAGAATAATATTAGTAATCCAAAAAGTATAAAATGACGAAGAAAAATCTAGATTATACGATGAATAAGTAATAACCGTTTCTCGCACGATCGGGACACTCGGAGGGGTTTTCGGTGTTGGGACCACGGGAATGTTCTCAGTTTTGAAGATAATGCCAAAATTCAAAAGAAGATGCAAAAGAACGAATGAGTGGGGAGGGACATGAGTAGGCACATTCATCTTAGTTTACCGGGATGAATGTTGTGTCCAAATTGCATGATGACCGGAGTTACCGTTCAAAAGATTTTGTCGGACGGACAAATTTTGAGTTACATTTTGCAACATTTTTCATTGATGCCCCGCTCCTATTGGTCGCAGCGTGATATTATATAGCCTATAAGCCTTCCTCGATAAATGGGCTATCCAACAAAAAAATTCAATTCGAACCAGTAGTTCCTAAGATTAGCGCGTTCAACCAAACAAACAAACAGACAAACTCAGCTTTATATCATATTTCATATTAATTTTTATATATATATATATATATATATATATATATATATATATATATATATATATATATATATATATATATATATATATATATATATATATATATATATATATATATATATATATATATATATATATATATATATATATATATATATATATATATATATATATATATATATATATATATATATATATATATATATATATATATATATATAATATTATAAATGCGAATGTAAGTTTGTTTGTTACGCTTTCACGCAAAAACTACTTAACCGATCATCATGAAACTTTGCACATACACTCTTGAAGGTATTAGAAGTAACATAGGATACTTTTTATTAAAAAAAAAATAAAAATTTTTTACGAAAAATAAGAAAGGGTTGAAAACATTTTTTGGGCCCAAAAATACCGAAAAATTTCTCCGAATCATTTCAAAATTGAAATTTAACCCTTTAGTAATGATTAAAATGTGCTATTAAAATTTCATTAAAATCGGCCCGACAGGACCGGACTTACAAATTTTATGAAAACGAAATATTATAAATGCGAATGTAAGTTTGTTTGTTACGCTTTCACGCAAAAACTACTTAACCGATCATCATGAAACTTTGCACATACACTCTTGAAGGTATTAGAAGTAACATAGGATACTTTTTATTAAAAAAAATAAAAATTTTTTACGAAAAATAAGAAAATTGTTTGTCAAAATATGTGCAATACCTCAACCCCTGATATGCATGTCAAAAGTCGATTTCCATCTCAATCGCGGGCGTAGCCGCGGGTAGCGGCTAGTATTATTATAGGCGTGTTTAGGCGTAACTTCTCGAAGAAACGATTTCAATAATTTCGACTCCGTTGTATTCAGGAAGGTTCCGGAATTAAATTTTTTTACTAAAATCGATTTATCAGCTTTTTCAAGTTTAGTAATAGAATATCAAGGAAAGAAAGCCACCAATAAAAGACAAAATCGCAATAATCGGTGACCAAAGTACGCCCGCTAGTCGAAGACGCGCACTTGGCAAAACAAAGCGAAGCTCTTACACGATCCGTATGTGTATTGGCACGTGCGAAGGCTATACGTATGCAATCAAACACTCTTGTTAAAAATGTACAAACAGTGATAACAGCATTCAAACACCTATTGTGCAAACTAAATTATCAAGGCATAATAATCATTGTTTTTCATTAGTAACTAGTCTTTATCCGCGGCTTCGCTTGCATTAATATTGATTTTGACACAAACTATTTGGGATCTGACATGGAGGCGTTAACTAATTACGACGCGGTACGGAGGTAATTGTAAAATCGAATATTAGCATTTTTGGAGTTCCATCCGTAGCCAAATGGCAAAGAACGGAACCCTTATATCTTCGACATGTTCGTCCGTCTGTCTGTCCTTACGTCCATAGTTTTATAACTCCTCGATCTTTCCATCGGTAGAAATCTTAATAGATAGGTGTCTTATACAATTGTGTATTTGCAATTACAAAAATATCTATTGCTCATAGCTGTAAGTTCATTTTTTTCATAGAAAAAAAATTAAATGTAAAAAGTGAAAAAACACCATGTGATTTAAATCGGAAATTTATGATTTCGGCTCGGTTTAATATCAAAATTAAACACTATCTTTGATCTGATACTTTTTTTAGGGCAAAAACTAAAAATTTAGAGGGGGACCGTATAAAAAAACCAACTTGGGAAATAACGGACACCCTAATATTCAGTTACGTAATGGGGTTTATTACGCACGAGTGATGCAATGTTAAAAACGAGCGTCAGCACGAGATATATACGGTGTTTTATGCACGCATCTATAAAATATCTGCTTTTCACTTCATTTTCAATATTTTCAACAATTTTGACAGTTCATTTGTGATAATAACCAATGAGTTAATGTACTTATTTGGAAAAAATGATTTGTTAAAATCTGAAACTTTCCTGATAAATCTGTCTAAGATATGGATTGCAATATGACCGAAAACTGAACTTTCAGATAATTACATAAACATAATATATTATAAAGTGAAAATCAGTTATTTTATGACCCGTGTCACTATTAAAACTGGCTAGTCTACCGTTTTAACATAATGACACACCTCGCACATAAAAACCGCTTTTACGTTCTAGATACATAATCTACAATTAGAATCCATTAGGCTTGTGATGATGCAAATAAAAGTGAACTTAGATAAACTCCCACGAAATATTACGGATAATTAGTTATTTAGGAACATTATCTAAATTATAAATTACAAAAAGCGCCTGTGCACTTGGCTATCGTCCAAAAAAATGATTCACTCACATTAATATCAAGAGTTGTTAAAAGTACATGGGTCTTATACTAACTAAGAAAAGTCGCTGAGAAAAATTGATTCAAAATTATCGTCAACAGATGGCTTTGTTCTGACAGCCTTAATTTTTAAACACCATTAAAAGCATCCATTTAAAATGACGCGTGTCCAGGATGCATAATGTCATTGTTTAAACAAAGAGTATGAGCAAAGTGTTATGTCTTTTTTTTACAGTCCAAAATGGCGTCATGGACCCTCCGCATAGTGATCAATTTTTGTGCAATAATATGTAAACTATTAAAGAACTAGCGGTTCGGTCCGGCTTCGCCCGGATTTGTGGATTACCTATTAAACATTGACATTATTATGAGGTATCGGACTTTTTTTATAGAATTATAGCGGACTCGGTATAACAATGACACACAAAAAAATAAACACATGCATTGTTTTTACGTTAGCCAAACAGAGCGAACGAGTTTTTACCACTTAAAAAAAGACAGACGTATATCTTTGCACCCTAATGCTTCCAATGCAATTTTATTCCTATGCTCGGTATCTATACTAATATATAAAGATGAAGAGTTAGTTTGTTTGAACGCGCTAATCTCAGGAACTACTGGTTCAAATTGAAATATTTTTTTTGTTGGATAGCCTATTTATCGAGGAAGGCTATAGGCTATATAATATCACGCTATGACCATTAGGAGCGGAGCATTAATGAAAAATGTTGCAAAATGTATCTCAAAAATAAGCTTCTATTCATGTGAAATGCACTAACTAGATATACCTACTCATATAAGCGTTGTGAGTACACAGCACCAGCTGGCTCAATCGGTAGAGCATGCGACTGACAATATCAAGGTCGTGGGTTCGTGCCCGACGTTGGGCGAATGTATTTTTATTTTCTACATTGCTTTCTTCTAAGGCTTACATTTAAATTTATTTTAATTTTATTTCATTAATTTAAAAAAAAATTATTAGTTAAAAAAAAGTATAGGTAAATACTGCTTTTTATCGACAAAAACTTTTGAACGGTAACTCCGATCATCATGAAATTTGGACACAATATTCATCTCGGTAAACTAATATGAATGTGTGTACTCGTGTTCTTTAACAGCCGGGTGAACCGGACGGGACCGCTAGTATAATATAAAAGTATATGGGTAAAACTTAATTGTTCTCCAAGTAGAACAGATATAGGAAATCATCAATCTGAAAATCGTGCCCGAGCTCTTAGCGTTATCATATTATTCTAGTTAGCATTATATATTAGTGTATTGTTTTCATGAAGGTTACACGTATAACAACACATAGTAAGTACATTTGCACATGTTATAAATATTACAACAGGCCAACAGATCATGTACATAACCTTGCGCCGTTCTAGGTGACACTTCCTTTTGCACTATGATTAAAATTTAAAGGCGTCAGTAATCGTCATACCCCTTGAAATGAGATGCAAAGCCAACACGCATTTAAACGATTCTATATTATATTTAAACGTCTTGAGAAAAATAAATATAGTTTAAAAAGGGATACCGAAAAAGAGGCAGACCAAAAATATCCTGGAGAAGAACTGTTCGTGAAGAAGTTATGGAACAAGGAACTACCTGGCTTCAAGTCAAAAGATAGGACTAGATTTAAAAATTTCGTAGAGGCCCTATGCTCCACTTAGGAGTTAAAGGAATTTATTATTATTATTATTAAAAATAAATATATATAGTTAAAAAAATATATATAGTTAAAAAAAACTAAAAAACACGCTTTATATCGAACTAAAAAGTAAAAAATATTTTTTTTAAATAAGCTTAAAAAGCGTGGGGCGCTCGATGTACGAAAATGTGGAACAAAGCGCCTCACGCTTTTTAAGCTTATTTTAAAAAAAATATTTTTTACTTTTTAGTTTGATATAAAGCATGTTTTTTTAGGTTTTTTTAACTATATATTTATTTTTCACTTTTTAGTTTGATATAAAGCGTGTTTTTTAGTTTTTTTTAAACTAAGTATATTTATTTTCCACTTTTTAGTTCGATTTATTGTCAAAAATTTGCCGAAAAAAAAAGTTCGCAAGTATTGAGTCCAAGGCGCGTGTGCAGCACTTCGTTGTTTGTTCTCATCAGGGGAAACACTGGAATTCAGTTTCAACGTTTTTTTGGGAATTAGCGCTCGTACCAGTCGGTTTGTGTCAATACACACATAGACGCTGTTGAGCGTCTATAATTTACAATCTATCTATTTTTGTTAGTTATTGTTAGGTCTCCGAGAAGTCAATGAGTCTTCATAGAAAGCAATCAGTCTTTTCAGGGTCGCTTCCATAAGACCATTTGTTAGATTAAATTGTCGTAGACAAAATGAGGTCATTAGCGTCTAGATCATTTGTTCCCAGAGTGCAGTGGGCACCAACAGTTTTGTGTCTGAGGACCGCCAAGGCAACACATTCGTCATATTATGTCCTTAATCGTGTCAAAACGCTGGAGAGCCGCTGGTCGTATTTGCATTGTTCAGCAGTGATTGCAACGGGGCATCCGGCGGTTCCAAAACTGTGTCGACGAGAGACGCGCTTTCGAGCGCGTGGTAGTCGAATTGTTTCCCTTTAAAGCACATAAAACATCGACGGCTAGCCAACTATTGATCCCGGCAAACACGGCGCGCTGCACTTGTTTCGGTCCGCTCGGAACTCGGACCGCCATTCGACACCGCGGAGAGAGACATAAGCTTCGGGTATACCCGTTGAACGGATCGGTCGTCTCGCTCCAAGCGAGCCGTCCGTAAGTCGTAACGGGCCCCGACGCTATAATAAAAAGGAGTGCGCGCCCGCCTATGGTAAAAAGTGCAACATAATACTACGTGAAGGCAATAATGCCTTGTTATTATTTGAATCTATCTCCTGCACAAGCTTTAATAAACGAAAGTACTGACTGTATTCTGATGTCAACAATTAATTGTGACGTCACGACTGTTGTTGCGTACGATACTAGATCTTCAAACACGTGATTTCCATTTTAAAAAATGTTCAATGTCAAAGTAAAG
Source organism: Xanthostigma xanthostigma (assembly GCA_963575645.1). Classification (NCBI taxonomy): domain Eukaryota; kingdom Metazoa; phylum Arthropoda; class Insecta; order Raphidioptera; family Raphidiidae; genus Xanthostigma; species Xanthostigma xanthostigma. Next base: position 45,875,426 of record OY754466.1, on the reverse strand, counting down.
CGGTAGCTGTTGAATGCTAAGCTAAGAGCTTACATTAAATTCCGTCTGATTTGGTTTGTAGCTGATATGAGATGTAAGGCCCGGCGTTGCCAGCGTCTCTTATGACTTAGGGGGACGATATATAATACAGTGTAACCTCTTTATAACGAATCTCAAGGGACCGAGCATTTTTTTTTTCGTTATATGGAGGGAAGAAAGAAAAATAACCAAATTTCACCTAATTAATTTATTCCAAACAGATATTATAGTCTGTTAACTTTGCCTGACGTTTTTTGCTATGCCAATATTTGCTTTTGATTTTATTAAGATATCTTAACTCTTAAGCATGTCTTGGGATGTGGTGAAATCATCTTCATTAAACAATAGGAATTTTTCAATAAGTTTGGCGGCTTCAAGTGCTTGTTGAATAGTTGGTGATGGTTCAGAATCGTCCTCTTTACGTCTATAAACATTTGCTGACGCCTAAATATAAACATATTTCTTCGTAATAGAGAATGGCTGTTGCGCTTACAAGAGGGTATTAATGTATGGGTTTTACGGTAAACCAACCGAATTGTAAAAATTTCTACGTTATAGGGAGTTTTTCGTTATAACGAAGGACGTTATAAAGAGATTACACTGTAATTTTAAAACACTTATAGAATATTTGTTCTGTTCAACCGTGAAAACTAAATTGAAATCAGTCTAACATCGCAATTCGCAAACAATTAGACTTTATAGGGCTGATAAGTTAAAAGAAAAAATCGTCAAACATTTAAATAATAAACACCGGGATATAAATAAAATAGCGTTATGTGCGGGGCGCTTTTCATATTTGTGCTAGTTTTATGAAAACAATAGCATTTAGTGATGAATCAGAAAATATAGATCCCCCAGATGCTTAATTCTGTTTTCATTAATAATTTCCATAGCTACTAAATAAACCAAACCCGCTATGATGCGTCTTTAGCTTCACTGTATATTTCATTGACAATTTTTATTTTTGGCAATTACGTTTTATTCAACACACACAATCAACAATAAATTAAATACTTTTTGTTAAATATAATTAAGTACCATGTTTTTATAACGAACTAAAAAGTATAAAATAATTACTTTAAGCCTTATCAGTAGGATTTGAAACGAAAAATGTGGTGCGTATGCAACAGTTATATAAGAAGTGTAGAGAGTAACTATCAATGAAAAAATCTATGTATGAGATAAAACGAATGAAGCGCCCCACGTTTTTCGTTTACAACAGTAAACAAGTAAGAATAAATCATACGTGTCGATTAAATTGTACTTAAAATTTATTATTTTCATCTTTATTTTCTTGTATTATCATCTAATTCTGAGTTATTTTAAAAATTTCAAGTCTATCTCATCAGGAAGTTAGTTTAAAATCGATTATAAAGTACCATCCGGACAGATAGTACACAAAAAAGCAAGTTAATAAAAACGTGGTAAAAAACTCACCATTCCTATTGAGGATGACGAACAGCTAGTAGTCTAATAATTCGATGACGTCACTGGTTGGCTTCTTGTCGACCGCCGTAGCCGATAAAGTGGCTTATGGTGGGTGAGGGGGGGCTCGCGCAATGCTATTTTCAATCAACGCAACACTGTGTAACACGAAATTAAACGTAAAACCGACGACAAAATTCGGAACAATAACAAAAGTTTGGACTCACGCAACGCTCTATCCGTATCGACACGAATTCTCGATAAAGACACGCTTCGCGAATCGAAAACGAAAAAATAAACCGATACCGATAATAAAAATAACGTATCACTAAAAATGTTCACACTTTGACGGCGATGATGTCAGGTGGACGACAGCGACGAAAAACGAACGGTATTAATTTTGTTGTCGTTACACCCGAGACCCTGCCGACTTGTAGCACACCTGTTGACAAACAAACAAAATTATGTAACGTGTTCTCGTTTTGTTTAATCGAAATACTGGAATTTAGTTCAAAAATTTTGGGCGACCAGAGTTCTAAAAGTAAATACGAAGTCCGGTTATAATACTACAAAATTAGGACACAAGCGATAGTCTACACGTTCTGGAACAGAGCTGGGCGCGGTAATTGTCAAGTAAATAAATTACTAATTTAAATACTTTTATGTGAAACGCAGGGGTGGGCTGCTAAATTTCGAACAACCGGCTCGCTATTCTGCCGTAAAAAGGCAAAAGGCAATAAGTGACCAACTTATGAATTTGAGTAAATCAAGATTTACTAAAAATGTATTGACCATCCAGAGTTTTAGATTATGGAAACCAAAACATGGGGGAAACATTTTTTAAAGACAAAAAATTATTGCTGCAGCACTTACTGCTGTCGTTGGTTTCAGTATGATTTCATTTTTCAACAAATGTCACTTACTGCCCTTTGCCTTTTTAGGGCAGTATTATTCCGAAGCAAAAAAAAAATGGTAAATGGGTAAAATTGTCCTCATTACATACAATTGATGTAATTTTTCCCGTAGAATCCGAATCTGCAATAAAAAATAGGGGTTCCTATTTAAAATTTTAAAGTTGTCCCTCCCCCCACCAACTGGGTGGGGGGTGGGGAGTCATGTGTGGTGTCAAAAAATAGTTTTGCGAAAAATATTTGACACGTATTTTTTTTTTTTTGATATGATGCGTAGTATGCGAGATATTCAACCGTTCCGGGACTTTTGCCTCACCGGTATAACATATATAACAAAACAAAACATTTATTGCACAAAAAACTAATAAATTCCAAATTTAACATACTATATACTATGTATTAATATACATAGTATAGTATGTTAAAGGAATTTATTATTTATTTAATAAACATACTATTAAAATGGCTTATTTTTTGGTTTTAGGGGTAATTTAACAAGCGGCTCGCCGAGTTTCAAAAATTTTAACAAGCGGTTCGCGCGATCCGGACCGAGCCGGCTCCAACCCACCCCTTGGGTAAACGTGAATGTAATTGAATTATTTTATTCAAACCAATAATTGTAATCAAATGATACTGAGTCTAGAATATCGTTTTTATAGTAATTTAACTTCGATATCAATTATTTCGTTATTTAAATTACTCTTGCAAAAAATTTATATACATAATAATTAAATATTTTATAGGATACTTCAGTACTGTAAGGTTCAATTAATTTACGGTACCTAATTAAATTAATTATCAATAATCATAAAAATCACAACACATGAATCACATTTATCATATTCCTGTTTTAGAAATTTTGGAATACGTAATTTATTTACCAAGTAATTAGTAATTACTTTTTCTATAAGTAATTAAATTATGTGATAATTAAATTAATTTCTATGTAAGGAAATTTCTAATAAATTGTTTTTTAAATGTGTAATTTCGAATCAATTAGTTTCAAGGTAATTTGCCCCGTTCTACAATTCGGAAAAATTTCAAGAGCCTAAGTTTGATAACGGGAAATAAAAAGGATTAATAAGATCTAATCATCATTAAATTGTACACTTTGTAGTCTATTCCATTATCCCAATTTCTGGGAAGGGCAGTAGCCTTCACGGCTTCACCTGCCCCCTTGCGTACGTCCAGGGGTGGAACAGTTATTGGGATCTATTTTTTTTATGGAACTTGAGAGGTCAAAACTTACACATATTACAAATTTCAAGTTTTTGCCCCCCACAATGAACAAATGCTACGAAGGAGCTAAATAAAACCATGATTTCTGATACATACTATAAAAAATAACTTCAAAATATGCGTTTTACAAAGGCAGAAAATAACAATGCACATTAGTATGACGTTACAAATAACTCATTGTTTTTACTGATAAAAAAATTATTCAGAAATAAAAAACATGATGCAATGGATATGTTAAATGAACTATACTATATGTTCAAAATTTAAGGAGTCATTCGCAACCCAAAGGAATGGTGAGACCTCTAGTGAGAAATGCGCCGAACTGTCCTAAGGGGGGTTTTTGACAGGTAAACTATGGACCTCTACCCTTCATAAGGTAAACATTGACTTGGAAAAGCATGATGGAGGCTAACCTAGCCTCCATCATGCTTTTCGAAATCAATGTTTACCTGTCGAAAAACCCCCCTTAGGACAGTTCGGCGCATTTCTCACCAGAGGTCTCACCATTCCTTTGGGTTCCGAATGTAACACCTAACCATGTAAAATAAGCGACGTGCACGAGGCGGGTATGCTCAACATTATTTCATTGCTTTGCCGATCCATTAAGCGAACCGTACTATAATGAGGACTACTTCCTCCTATTCGATACATTACTATAGAAGAATCTATACTAATATACAAAGCACAAGAGTTTGTTTGTGTGGGTGTACGCGTTAATCTCAGGAGCTACTGGTTCGAATTGAATTTTGTTTTTGTTGGATAGCCCATTTATGGAGGAAGGCTATAGGTTATACAATATCACGCTACGACCAATAGGAGCGGAGCATCAATGAAAAATGTTGCAAAATTTAGCTCAAAATTTGTCCGTCCGACAAAAACTTTTGAACGGTAACTCCGATCGTTATGAAATTTGGACACAACATTCATCTTGGTAAACGAAGATGAACGTGCGTACTTATGTCCTCCCCCCATTCATTCTTTTGCACCCGGATGAAAACGGGCGGGACCGCTAGTTATATATAGAGCGTCAATACAACATAAGATCCCTAGAAAAGGAAAAGTATGTACATTGTACATGCTTGTTTGTTTTCGGTTGGCTAATCTCATAAACTGCTGAACCGTTTCGAAAAATTCTCTCACTATTTAAAATTCTAGACTCCGATGGCTTGTCCTTGTCAGGAAAAATCCGTCAGTTTTTGAAAATTACAAATTGAACCATAATCTCAACACTAGGGGAGCAAATGATTTTCGTTTGCCAGCTCATTCCTTAACTTCCTTTGAGGGAGGTGCACTTTACAACTGTTTAAAGTTATACAACACTCTTCCAACTAAAATAAAGAACATGGAGTCGCTGCCTCGTTTCAAGGAAGTTCTAGGGAATGAACTGGTAAACAAAGAATTTTACAAACTAAGTGATTTTATAGTGTAAACAATTTTAAATGACTTGTTACAAACTTTTTGTCAATTGTAACGAAAAATATATTATTATTATTATATTATTATTAATACTTCTAAAGGACCAAACGTTCAGTTTTAGGATGTTGAGGTAAGGGGTTTACAAAAAAAGTGTTTTTGCGATCAATAAAATGAAAATTAAAAAAATATGTAGTGTGTGCAATGTGAATGGTTGTAAAAAGTTCACTTGGATAATACTAAAATACTTTATTTGATTAAATTTGATGACTTTTTATATATTATTTTATAAAAATATCTCCCTCCATTTCCGAAAGTTTTCGGTACAAATTTTCCAAAAAAAGGCATATAAGGCTGGTAAAAAATGAAGATACCGGAAAAATATAGCGAATATTATGATATACAACATCCTCAGCGCATGAAGTACGTAATCCATGCTCGACGGGTTTTCAAGTATTACTGATGGCGAAAAAAATGATAAATTGAATTTAGTGTCCAATTGCGTAAATTCAAAACGGGTACACTGGTACCTGGGTACCGATCGTCACATGATTTAAGCTACAGCTGTTTCGATGCTACATTGTCTTTAAACACCTGTCCGAAACCATCTGACGCTTGTTATTGTGTACTATTTTACTTTACCCAAACATTTTATACTTCTAGATTTCAGTATTGCAACTCTACAGGACTCTTTTACAATTAAATAAAAAATTTTAAGATCAAACAGGAAACGATTAATATTATTCGTTTTTTTAGAAATAAAATAAAAATCGGTTCCAAACAGCAAGACAACAAAAAACTTACTGATTTAGATGCAGAATTTTATGTCCACAAATTTCTTGTCGAGCGTCTATAATCTACTTTTAAACGTGACGCCAATTAAAATTTACATGTTCAAATCAACATTGAATACAAAAATTTTTTAGTGCGTTTCAGAATTAAAAATTGTTTTTATATTTTTGATTGAATGTATATAATCTGGTATAATTTTTAATTACAATAAACGTATTTAACACACAATTACATTGTTTTCAAACCTAATATTATCTTTTCTGTATAATCTATTTTCAATGAATAATACAATTTCATAACAATAAGGTAACAAAAAAAATATTCTGTTAATCAGTTTTAAATTATACTAGATCGGTGGTCTTAAACCAGTGTTTCACGGAGCTTGAAGCCAGGCAAACGTTCAATGATATTAAGAAACTCTATTGGTGCATTTTTATAATACCTATAATCGATCAAAAAAATTGGAAAACCATTCAACAGCAATACTATTCCACCTAGAATATAAGTTAATTTTCAGTTTTTCCCATAAAAAAAATAAAGCGCTAAAAATAGTTTTAAGGCTTTTGGAAAAATAATCACACATTACATGTCCTGGGTGGAAAATTGGTACCAACACTATACGTATTATGTAAATTGTAAACATTGTAAATATAAACATTGTAATAAACTTTTTATCTTATCTATCTAAAAGTTAATCTAATATTGTGACTCGTGTGACTGTTAAAACTTACTGATTGTCGTTTTAACACTCTATTTATGAGTAATACGAACTAGGTATAGTCTACTATTACCATTTTGGTACGAAATTTATAATTATGTTTTGTTATATTTTGGTAAAATACCTACAATTTTTTAATTTTTTAAGTTCCGGAGCTTTATGTAGTCTCTTTATATTGCAAACTGATTTTTACTATTGATGTGCTCATTGAATTTTCTAAAATATAATTTTTAGTATTCGAAAGGAAACATTTTATTTGTTTTGATTATGGCATTACACTATTATACAGACTGGAAATAAATTTTTTTTAATAATCTGTCAAGGAAAAATCACTGGTTTTAAGAATGTTTTAACAATATAATGACGTCACAAATACTATTAAATTACAATTATTACCCACACTCTTCCCGCCTCCAAAACAACAAAAACAACAACACTAGACAAAATTTTTTTTTCCCTATAACAAATTAGTAATTTTAAAGAGTATTTTTGTTTGAAATATAAACAATTAATAAAAAAAATTACTATAATATGGTATTAAAATATAATATTTAATATCATTGTGAAACTGATGCATTTTAATGACCATCTGAAACACATACTAATGTGCCTACTGAATCAATAATATGGTACAAAAAATATGTCGCAGAGAAGCCTTTTGAAAATAAAAACGGGTAATAGATTTACATTAATACCTTTCAAAAGTATTACTTTACCGAACAAAATACTCAAACAGCCTGACACGTTAAAAATACTTTTCTATTTATTGAGAAACGAGAAAATGGCGACTGTCTGCTATTAGGCAATACTGATACAATACCAGTTGCCACTGTAAATGCAGCAACAAACATTTCTAACAAAGAATTATAATGCAACTATATACTCTTATAAACAATTAAAACACAAATAACTTACACAAATAATGAAAATTTTTGTCGAAAATATCCAAAAAAACAGTCACTGATGACAAGGCATTCTTGCGCGAGACCCACCAAAACTGATTTTACTGCCCGATTAATCTTGATCATGTGACCAAATTCAGCTACCTCATTGGTTAGCGTTTTACTAAATCTCCAGGTTTTTTTATAAAACTAACAAAGAAGTTAGGAGTCCTCGGCAATTGTTGCATGTACGAGCAAATTTAAATAGCTTAAAAATATAAGCAATCATTGAAGCACCCCAAAAATCTGACTAGTGAAAATATGTTCAGTTTTCTATACTCCCTATTAACAATTCCTTTTAACAACTGTAGTGACGCCATCTGTGTGAGGACAGTATAAGATAACAAGATAAACAATTAAAAAGAAATTAATTACAAATTTAGACCTCCAAGACTATTTTAAAATGAAATTGAAAACCTTTAAAACTGCTTTACTACAAAATTAACACTGCATTTCATTTTCCAATCACACCGAATAACAATTTTGTAATTTGTAGAACCCAAACGTACAACCCCATAGATATTTATATATGTACAGTATGTCTTGTTTGTACCTCCATAGTTTACTTTGACAGCTGAAGTTTACTGAAGTTCATTCCATATGTTTTCTATTTATACAAAAATAATATTATATAATATTTAAATCTTTATTTTCATTTTACATGTGTAGAATTTATATAAACAATGGATAGAAAAGGTAACAGGACAATATTTTAAATTTACATATATCTAACCTAAAAATTAATTTTATCATAATACAGTAAAAACATATTTTGCATAATTTCATATGCTTAGTTAAAATTAAGGTATATCAGTAATTAGAAGCTGTACCTCTTTTCCAGCTAGGGATTGTCTTTGTGATATAAAAATAAAAATGATGCAATTTTGTTAAAGGCTTACTTACACATTTTTTTTTTGTCTAGAAGTAGAAGTATTCTTCTGTAATATACTCGAAAAAGAACGCGATGTTTCAGCGGGAATGGCCGCAATAAAAACATTACTTGAGGTCCTGGAGCACTATAAATGTAAGTTTTTTCACAAATTATCGTTAAAATTTATAATGTCACTAACAACTCTTTAACCATTTTTCGTTACCAAGCTGGAACTGTCCAAGAATTGGATACTTATCTCCAAGATGCAATTGAAGTTATGCGTAATACAGATTATCCGGTAACAGCGGTCGCATCAGGTTGTGAATTGTTCCGTCGTTTCATTACGTTGGCAAGACTGGATACTACAGTAAAACGAACACTTAATAACACATCAATTTCTTAACATAAAATATTATGTTTTATCTTATTCTTTTGTAGACATTCGAAGAATGCAAAAAAATTATGTTACATCGTGGCGAACTATTTTTTAAAAAACTCATCGAAGCGCGTGGAAAGGTTGCTCAATTAGGATCACAGTTTATAATTGACGGATCGGTATGTGTTTGAAATTTGTTCAGTTCGATATCGATACTTCGGATGACTGATTCTTAATTTTTTTAATTAAAATTAAATAATCTACTGAACAATACGTTCCTTTTTCAGTAGAACAAAAGTGCGCTTTTCTTGCTACCATGTCAGTTCTGTTTTAATAATAATAGTATATTGTGCGACTAGTGAGAGAAGGAGAAGATTCCATGAGCGTGAATTTTGCCGCACGAATATTCTCCTTCGATCAATGGTCGCACATAATACTTTATTCAACTAGCAGGAGTAATATGTAATCGGGGCCCTGATAAAAGAGGGAAAAATAATAAATCACTACATTGATTGACGTACCCACCGTCAGTGTAAGATTGCCATGACTTTCGCTGAATTGCGATGCTGTTTTCATATATACAATACCGCCTACCACGTTCCTATTGGTCCAGAAGCTGCGTGCAGTTTTTTTTCATTATTTCACGCTTGGGCTTGCTACTGAGTTTCTATTGATCCAGAAAATTCATTATCACACTGTACGGCTTATTATTAGCACTCTACGCGTCAACATGAAGTAATTTATTATTTCTCCCGAGTTTAGCAGGGCCCCGAAATTACATATTACTCACGCGTGTTGAATAATAGTATATTACATCACAAGGGCCGAAAGTTGAAAAGTTGAATTTTCGGCCCTGCGCGCCATGAGCCCGAGACGAAGCCGAGGGCATCATGACGCGCAGGGCCGAGATTTTAACTTTTAAGGCCCGTGTGGTGTATACGATTTTTCTTCATATCCGCTCGAAAGTACGTACTTTCGTCAGCAGGGACGAGATTGACATTTACTCCTAGTGAGAACGGCGGGAGAAAAAAAATTTCTCATGCGTATTTATACTCGTAACTAGGGTTACCGCTGTCATTTAATATAATAAATAACAGGGAGTCAATGTCAAACTTTCGTCCCTGCTATAAGGGACGAAAGTATGTACTTTCGATCGAGGTATAAAGAAAAAATATATTTGTCCTGTTTTTGTAAAATTATGATTGTATCATAAGGTGCAATGGCTGCCATTGTAGGCAGCAGCCATTCATATAACCACTGACTGGGACATATGTAAGTTGAATTCTGTGAATTTCACCTTACCACAACGTCAGAGAGACGCAATATTTATCGTATACTCAACTCTTTCCGAACAAAAATTTTAGTCAGATTAAATCTAACACACAATCAAGTGTTTACGTCTAATCAATAAACTATTTTTATTTAATTAATTTTTTTTTAGAGAATTTTAACTCATTCTAAGTCACGAGTCGTTTTGCACACTATGAAATTAGCGGCAAAAAATAACAAGCACTTTGAAGTTTACGTAACAGAATCTTCACCCGATAAGTCAGGGTAAGAAAAAGAGAGAATAAACCCTTTATTTTCTAAACAAAACAATATAATAGATTTGATAAAAATATATATAATTATTTTCATACAACAGAAACTCAACTCGAATTTCAACAGAAATGTTTTCTATTTTTTGAAAATTTTATTATAGGAGTGTAGTATGTATTCACAGTACCTGCACCTCCTAAAGAAATATTTATAGTTCACAGTGGACATCATTTTTGTGGCAGCGAATAGTGTCGAGCGCCTCCTGTACCTTTTAGAAGCCATTTTGTACGTGGAAAACGCCGTAAAAAGCGCGCGAGATTCAAAAGTATTAATTATTTTATAATATGATTTTATTGAGAAAAACGACAAAACTCACAGTAAACAGTGATATTTCGCTCCAAAACCTATTTTTATACTGAAACGTTTCAAAAATTACAAAATTGAGCATAAATATAATGTAAAAGCTTAGAACATTTTACATTGTCAATTTGGCATCAAGGTTAACAAGCATTGATGCCAATCTGACAATATAAAATGTTCTAAGCTTTTATATTATATTTATGCTCAGTTTTGTAATTTTTGAAACGTTTCAATATAAAAATAGGTTTTGGAGCGAAATATCACAGTTTACTGCGAGTTTTATTGTTTTTCCATTAACAGCATATTATAGAATATTTAATCTTTTTGAATCCCGCGCGCTTTTTACGGCGTTTTCCACGTACAAAATGGCTTCTTTATGGCTTCTAATTGGAACCATGCCGCACACTGCTCAAGGATAGGCATCCGCTATCTATTAATATATATATTTATGGTCGAGCGCGTTCACTTTGTACAGGGCGGCAAAAACTAGTGCTGGTCCGCTGTATGAAAAAAAAAGTGTTCATGGCGGGATCGGAATCTTGTTTTCCCGGACCAGAATAGTCGAGCCCGTCCGCCCTTGATACTGTGTATAATATCCAGAAATAGGATTGCTATTAATAGAGCAAGTTGCAGAAAAACAATTTAATCATTTTAAATGATAATTTTAACTGTTATAAAAATCCAATTATATTTGCAGTGAAACCATGGCAAAAGAATTACGGGAAGCCGGTATACCTTGCACGGTGATTTTAGACCCCGCAGTAGCGTATGTGATGGAGCAAGTTGATTTAGTTATGGTTGGTGCTGAAGGCGTCGTTGAAAGTGGCGGTATTATAAATAAAGTAAGTCAGTAGTGGTGTGCTGACGATTTTAGCGTCAACGAAACCGTTAAATTTATATGAAATATATTTTACGCGTTTCAGGTCGGTAGTTATACGATGGCTGTTTGTGCTAGAGAAATGAAGAAACCGTTTTATGTTTTAACAGAAAGTTTTAAATTTGCAAGACTGTATCCTCTGAATCAAAGAGATCTGCCGAACGATTTTAAGGTAAGTTCTTATTGCGTTTAGAGAAAAGTGATATTTATGTGTTTTATTTGATAATAAACTTATTTTTCTTTAGTACACTGGTAGCAAGAGACATGGAGATACGTCAAAAGAGCATCCCTTAGTCGATTACACTCCACCGGCTTACATTGATCTTATATTTACCGATCTCGGTATTCTCACGCCTTCCGCTGTGAGTGACGAACTGATTAAATTGTATTTATAACGACTAAATGAAAGACTTCGTATAAAATGTCACAAAGACAAATATTTTATCTAACATATATTTGCTATGAATTGTTCATTTCATAACAGTAATATTAAAATTATGTTATTTAAACATGTAAATAAAGTTGCAATTTTTTAAAATATGTCTATTTTATTAAAACATATATACAGTAAAACTCACGTATTTTCAATCTGTCGGAACTAATCTTCATTTTGTGACAATCATAGATTAATCAGAAAAACAGTTGTGTGGTTTTAAGAAACCACGATGCAAGTGAAACTTTTATTGGATTGTAGGCGTTGGATTGTAGACACTTAGGCCTAGCACACATGAAGAGCGTTCAACGCGCGTTGATCCAACGCGCGTTTACAACTTCTATACAATTGTATATAACTGTTTACATGATAACGCGCGTTCAACGCGCCACCAACGCGCGTTATCATGTAAACAGTTATATACAATTGTATAGAAACTGTAAACGCGCGTTGGGCTAACGCGCGTTGAACGCCTCTCATATAAACTAGGCCTTATCCATCACGATTAATTATAAACAACAATATTCACATGAATACACGAATAAAAACATGTAAACACTGTACAGCACTTGCCCGCATGACAGACTGACTATGTGTTATACATGTTACGGTTAATACAAGAAAGTAGTTAATTCGCGAATTAATCGGCTAATTACCCGAATTAACCAGTCCTTGACGTAGGTTAATTCGGGTATTAGCCGGTTAATTCGCGAATAAACTACTTTCTTGTATTAACCGTAACATACATACTACACAGTTGGCTGATGCTAACCATGGGCGCCGCCATATTGGCCTAGGCTGCTCTACCGAGCGCCTACTCCGAACGCCTTTCACTATACCCCTACTCCGCGGCCGCCTGTAATGCGACATGCAACAGACGGCCAGAAAAATTCGGGGCGATAGAATAAAAATTTCACTTTAAAAAACTTTTATTTATATAAGGTTAAGCCATTGAGTAAGGCATTGTCAATAGATGGTTTGTGCCACGCCATCTATTAACGCGCATCAAAAGTGGTATCATTTTGGTCCACTGGGATCTTTATCTTCCTGTAAAAACCTTAATCAATGGTTAAACGTTGTCTAACGTACTTTTCCATTGACTTTAAGTAGTGTAGGAGGAGACACTTTGCGTGAGAAGTAGGGACTATAATACGTGGGTAAAACCAGTTGAAAATACATTAGCCCGACCATAAGCTAAGTCCACAAACAGGCAGCTGCCGGGGTTTCACTGATCCAAAAGCCTTGTTGCCTTCATTTTTTGAATTGACAGGTGAATGGAATTCACGAAGGAAAAAGGAATACCTACATAAAACAATCGACTTCCCACATTCTTTTCTTTTGAGGGTTATAAAACAAAAATTTATTTACTATCATACACTTAATACTCCTATATTGCTAGTTCCCGTAACTGAATGTGTTAATCACCAAGAGACAGAAACTGCATACTTCTAACTCACTTATTTATACTCGATCTGTTATGCGCAAGCGTTGCGACTGTAGTGTGGAAGTGGGCAAGTATATGCTCCAATCTCGGACATGCGCATAACATTTGAGTTCTAAATGACAGAAATATATGTATGTCTGCACTGTTGGGTCGTCATCCTTTTCCAGATTCCTACTAGTAATATAGGAGTGTTAAATATATTGTTACTATCTTCTCTAAAAGATACTACAGTAGAGACGCGATAATCCGGACTAATTAAAACACAGCTGATCCGGATTATCAAAATGTCCGGATTACTGGATGTAATTTTAATCATCAAGAAAACAAACTAAAATGCTCATATTTTGCGGCTAACTGTTTATTTGAGGCTCCCTTTTTTAATTTGTCAAGAATTTCGTTTTTTACTTGCAGTGATAAAGTAACGTGTGATCGTTTACGCGGCGCCATAGTGCGTTCTCTATGTATTTCTATCTGAGTTTGACAACGACTACATACATACTAAAACCACCTAACTTCTCTCACTTCTCCGGCAACAAATATGTATGTAACTGTTTGTAACACACCGCCGGCCAATAGTGTTGACGCAAATAGTGCCGATACAGCTACTCAATAACTAAGTATCATGATCCGGATTACTGAAACTGGAAAAATCCGGACTACAATGTACATAATACTATCAAACGACTGTCCGAATTACCAAAGAATCCGGATTATGAAGGTTCGGATTAACGCGTCTCTACTGTACTCTATTTCTATATATGCTGTACCTTCTTTATAGGTTAATGAAAAGTACATAAAATGTTAAAAGAAATGTACTTTTTATTGATGTAACATATAATAAATCATAAACTTACACATATAATTTAACGTAAATAGTAAATCACAAACATCTAAAAAAAAAATGACAGTCATTCTTTGCATTCAACCTAATTTATAGATATATGACACAAAGTAGTCACTTTTATGAGATTTGCTTAGCCCATTAAATATCAATACAATATTCAATATCGGAATTATTTTTATGTTTACACTAAACGCTACTCATTTTAACTATTTAGTATTAAAAACAAACTTTAAATCAATTTTTAAATTCCAACAATATTAAGATACGTAAATGTAAGGGCACAAACGTCAAAAGCTTTCTGCTTTACGCACTAGATGACTTCAGTGTATATTAACACAAGCGCCTCTAGCGATGTATATAGAATTTAATTGAAAGAACCATCTGGATGCTAGAATCGGTAACTATCATTAAAATACTCCATTTTTTACCACTCGGTTAAGACGAAGGCTTACAGTGTCGTGTTTATTTCGGAATATTAAGCGATAGACTGATTGTTTTGACTATGCAATAACTCTGAATGTCAATATTTCGATTATTGAAAACATTCAATTTTTTCCCATCGCTAATGAAATTATTACGTACCTTTATTTTTTTTTGATTAATGACAATTTTTTAACAAAGTACAAACAAGGAATATCTTAATTCTCTCTCAATGTGTTTCCGATATTGGATTTAAATCTGTAATATAGCACCGGAAAACTATCTCCAAAAAGTTTTTGTAAATTAAAACACACAACTTAACCACCCTTAATTCAAATCCTCGATTAAATAAGATCTAAATTTTCAATTTAATTCGATTTTACAAAACAGATCTCTAAGCATTTCCGAATAATAATTGTAAATTTTCATTGGCTAAGTTTCTATCGATATAAAATTTGAGTATGTGTTACTCCATTTTGTCGCTCTGATCTTTTCTATCACTGTCTACATTATAGATAAGAAAATCCAGGGTAAATACGCTTATGTGAAACCCTGGTCATGAGCTATCGCAAAATTTTCGTTTTTTAACCCAAATTTCATGTCAATCCAAACAAAATCATTGCTGTAACTGAATTTGTTTATTTAAAAATAGCTATATAATTCACTCTGTCCACCTTTTTGTGAGTCTTGAGAAAAACGCTCACAAACACAACCTTTTATTAAAAAAGTTTTCAACTTGTGATTCTGTCATATATAAATATTGTAATATATAAATGAAATTACATATTAAAACAAAACACTATTCATATTCTGAAACAGTTGAACAGTTAATAACAAAGTTAATATTAAATTTACGAATAACAAGTTCAGTATAGATATTTTAGCTGCCTTTAGAATACTGTACATTTCAACATTTTTTTTTTTTTTTAACTGTAAGAGTAAAATTCAACGTTGGCCTACAAGTAATAAATTTACAACTTGATAAATTGTCTTAATATACAAAATTGGAAGCGTTTTGTGTTGATTTTCTTAAAATACTGTATTATTTTTTTAAGAAGCGACACTTTAGATGAGGATTCAACAACCTCAAGGGCCACCAGATTGTTTTTTTTCCATTGAAAACTCACTCCAACCCCGCTTGTTTAATGTAGGGATGGGCAAATGAAAAAAATATATCAATATGTTGGAGAAAATAACATTTTAGTCAACAATTATCGCGTGAACTGTGCATTTCATATCAATCTATTTTTTGTTATACAATACTTGAATTTTTTTATGTAACAAGATTGTTCCAAATTAATATACATTTTTTCTGTAAAATTACGTTTAAAAAAATCAATTATGAATCATTATAAAAGTTACTGTCGTACAGCTCTGCAGTGTTTAATAAAATAAAATATATTGTTGTTGAATTGAATAAAATTATATTATTTATTTGAAACCAAACTACGATATTATTGATAAAATTACCACGCAATCTACAAAATTACAGTAAAGTCCAACACAATATATATCGTATCGATATTTTTAAAGAATATTGATATATATAGAGTAAAAAATATTGATATATCGATATTTTTTCGCCAAGGTTTGGTTACCTAAAACATACGCACACCACGATCACCACCCATAGTCATTTTTTTTGGGTTGCATTCAAGGCGATGCGTTCATAGGACAGTGTTCGAAATATAGAGGCATCTCACGCGCCCTGGTGTTAAATTTATGCATGAAACGGGCAAAAATGTGATGATCGGAGCAGTGTGGAACACTGAGCAGTACACGCCTCGCAGTCAGATACATGCGATGTATTTACAGAGCTCTTAAAAAATATTGAATTTGATATTCGGAAAAAAATATCGAATATCGATTATTTTCTGAAAAAATTGGTTGTCTGTAAAGTCGGTTTACGGACGATAGTTTTACGTGATAACGTATTCCGTAATACATAACCTAAATTTTAGTAGCTGTCAAATTTGGGCCGAAGCATACTGCGCTCTCGCTTGCACGCACAGGGTCAGGCGGAACGTTACACTTTTTCGTGCGTGCAGCTGGTGTTTCATCAATTTATAAGACGTTATCACGTCAAAAAATATCGATATTTTGATATATTGATATTTTTTACCCATGCCTATTTAATAGTTTTCGGGGTTCTGAATGAGCCTTTAAACCAGTAGAAGTTATTCTTCGTCATTTCACTTTTTAAAAACCTGCATAGTCTTTAACAACATTTAAAATTCAAACTCGTAAAATTTTTCAAAGCAAGTGGAATCATCATAACAATTTTTTATAACTTCAAATATTTAACATTATGTATTCCAAAGCAGGATTTTTTTTCAAATATTCACCAAACCTAGATACGGACAATAATTTTTGGAATAAATTTTTAGTTTTGGGGAATACCAATAAAACTTAAATGCTTATCATTAATATAATAACCACATCAAGACTAATTAATATAATATTATGGCCATAGAAAATATATTGTTATTTTGGCAGTAAATATTTCTTCACTACGTTGCATCATTAATAATTTTTTTAATACTGTCTTATATTTTCATTTTAACCAACTATAAGTTCTCACTTTTTGTTCTACAGTGATTGGAACAGGTTTAACTGAATCACTTTTATATGGATCGGATAACAATTTAATTTATTATTAAATTTTTGGACGCTTTTGAATGATTCAAAGGACGGATTTTATAATTCTTGACCGATCAGGTAACAAATTACATTGTTTCACAATTATTAAAAAGATTTCTTTAGTTTTTTAAAAAAAGATGGACAAGTGCAATTAGAACTCGCGTTCTAAAATTCGGTACCGTTTCAACAATTTAATATAGTTTACAATTATCGCGTAGAATGGCGCCATTTTCGCTTACTTTCAAGGTATCAAAATACATGATTTTTGAAAGGCTACACCTTTTTATCGCAATGAGTTAAAAGCTTGAATTTTTTACAGGACTATGGAATTATAGATCTAATATTTTATATTAATTTCAACTTGATAAATCTAGTCGTTCCTAAGAAAAAAGGTCGTCACGGATCAGCGTTGCCAGACGTCCCGATTTTTAAATCAAAATTAATTGTCCCGCACGGGACAGGCTCAGTCCCGCTTTTCAGGGATAACTCGGGGATAACTTTAAAAGAAGTTAAATCTTCACAGAAATATCATGAATAAGTAATTCTTATAAATAATTATTCTCTTATTGTAAGTTGCAATTTGTAACACTCACTCCACAGACTATTTTTGATTTTGATTTCTGTTTTTTTTTTTTTTTTTTTTTATTCTGAAGACGAATATCTAAGACTCTACTATTTAACGATAGGGTAAATCTGATTTAAAACATTATATTTTTTATTAAAATACATTTTCTATGGCTATTTTTGCTATCTATTGTCACGTAAGCGTAATTTTAATTCAAATAAAAAGATAAATAGGTATTTTAAAACTTCTGATTATATACATTTTTTTACTATGTCCCGCTTTCGACGAAAGAATCCCGCTGTTTTCACTCAAAGAGTTCCAAAATCCCGACTTGGCAAAAAAAAAAAAACTGGCAACGTTGTCATGGACAGACGCAAATAAGTGTTCCGTTTTTCCATCCTGAGCTACAGAATCCTAAAAATCTAGCTACACTTCCGTAAATAGGGCGTAGTTAATAAAAACAATGCGAAATTAATGAATGCGATATTCCAAGTTTATAGAAACATGTAAGGGAATGGTTCTTCGGTTTTGAATTCTCGAGTATGACGCATCAATGAATAGAGGCACCACGTTCCAACCACTGTATTCTAATTAAATAAATATTTATTTTTTTTAAACAAGAAAATATTTGGAATAAAATGTTACCGTAACGCATTATACAATGTATCGACTACGGAGTAAATTTGTTCAAAGTGAGGTCTAGCTTCCGGTTGATACTCCCAACAGCGTAACATTAAACGATACATTTCGTCTGGTATACCTTCGGGAGCAGGCATGCGATAACCTGTAATAAAGCATTTCTTGTTGTTTCGATATCTAATGGAATAAGAGCTGGCTACGGAGAAAACGGGTGACTCGGCGCAGAGCTGAAAATTTGCAGAATAATAGGAGATAGTACAAGTAAGTAGGGAAAAAATTGCCAGAAGGCTAGGCGGAAGAAAAAGAGCCGCCAGAAGGCGCTAATATTGCGAAAAATCAGTGCACTCCTGGCAATTTCTATACTTATTCTGTAATTCAAAACTAGATTATATATTATACATTATAGTTATAAGGGCATACTGAAAATTCAAAGAAGATATAATAATTACATTCGACAAATATTCAAAATTATTAATGACATTTTGATAGAAATAAAATTAAATAAATTAATAAAATTACGTTGTTATAACAACGTAATTTTATTAATGAAAATATATGACGATTAATTTTATTTCTATCAAAATGTCATTAATAATTTTGAATATTTGTCGAATATAATTATTATATCTTCTTTGAATTTTCAGTATGCCCTTATAACTATAATGTATAATATATAATCTAGTTTTGAATTACAGAATAAGTATAAAAATTGCCAGAAGTGCACTGATTTTTCGCAACATAAGCGCCTTCTGGCGGCTCTTTATCTTCCGCCTAGCCTTCTGGCCATTGTTTCCCTACTTACTTGTACTATCTCCTATTATTCTGCAAATTTTCAGTTCTGCACCGAGTCACCCATTTTCTCCGTAGCCAGCTCTTCGTCTATAAACGAGTGCTTAGTTTTATTTAAAATTTGTTTCCAGAGTAACAAAAGAACGTCAGAACATTCGCCACATTGTATGGACCTTTCCAGGATATGCGCATATATCAACACGAAGGAATTCTTCGGCTTCGTGTAAAAATCGCTCGGGTATGCATTGAGCTAATTTGCGATTCAAGCACATTAACAACACACGTCCGGAAAATGATTCCAACAAGATGTCGAACGTTCGATTCTAAGCGAATAGGCAAGAGTGGGGAGTACGGCATCAGTGAAAGATTCCGACTGCATTTGAGCACCAAAAAGAAAAAAATTGAATTTTTATTTACCTGCGTCGATCTTCTCTCGTGCTTTTGAATTGCTCATTCCGCTATACGGTGTGCCCCCTCTCGCGAATATTTCCCAACACAATATGCCGTAACTCCAAACATCACACAGCGATGTGTATTTACCTAAATATATTGAACAACATGAATTAAAACTATTTAACGAGTTACTAGACTAATATCACAAAGAGAAAAATCTCGGATAATCTTAGGGAACTACTAAATTCTTCATCGTTTAAGGAGTTTGATCCGTTACAGTCCCAAATAAAAGTAAGTCGAATTGTAAATGGGAACTTTTATAGTTTATAAGTCGATGATACCAATAAGTTATTGTCATAAAGGCATAAATAAATATTTTTTTTTAATATTAATTAATTATTTCAGTACTTTATACTTTTTGCAGTAAATAATTGAAAAAAGAAATTAGAAGTAATAAAAATTAAAATTAAATCATTAAAAAGTTGAAAATTCAGTTAAAATTGTTAAATCTGTCAAGAATAAAAGTCCATAATCGAAAAGTGCTAAGGTTTAATAATTTTTTTTATTGATTAAAAGTCTCCTAATTAAATTGGAAAAAATATTAAAATATGCGTAAGACATCGATGCTTTACATAGATAGTTTTCGGAACTGCTGACATTATTTGATTATTTGCAAAAAAATAAAATGAACAGTTTGCATGCTAGCTTGACATATTTTCCATAAGACTACATGTAAAAGTTTTTTTTTAATTTTTAACTTTATAAATCTCCTAATGATTTTGGATTTTTTACAGAAAATTTTGTTATAAAAAAATCTATTAAAAAAACTTTATTTCAGATTTTTTGCATTATCTTCGTAAAACGGCTCAACCTCCTTAACAGCCTACTTATTCACAAGTAACGTAATCTAAATTTTTTAAAAATCCGAAACATCTGTTATAATTAGTCCGGATTATCGAGCCTGTACTGTATTATTACGATAAGATAAAAGGGGATGAGGTTTTTGAGTTAAATTTGTATTGCAAAGGCCATCTTGCATCCTTACCAAAGTTTAGGGCTTCTGGAGCAGTCCATTTTATTGGTATTTGTTTCATTCCATCTGAAACTATGTATTCTTCTTCTTCACGGGACATTCCAAAATCGGAAATTTTAACAATATTCTCATATCCTGAAATAAAATAATTACATTCAATGCAATTTCTGTTCATGTCGAAATTTGATTATTCATTCTTTCCGTATCGTTCGTTAAAAACTGCTTACCTATAAGACAATTACGAGCGGCCAAATCTCGGTGTATACAGTTTTTAGATTCGAGATATCGCATTCCACCAGCCGCGTCTCTGCACATACCTAGTAATTGGCGTTGTTGTAGACTAGCTGCATTGTTTCGCAAAAATGTTAGTAGTGAGCCGCCTAGCAACAAAAAAAAATAGGTTTACTTACTTACTTACTTACAACATCGAATGCTTTGATGTATAATAATGTACTTTAAAAATAGATGAAAATTTTTTGGTCGAAACTGTAAAATGTAAATGATGTTAAACTAAAAAAAAATTGTCATCAATTATGTATATAAAATTTTAGTGGAACTTCCCATCTCTAAGTTCGTTTTCTTGACGTTTTTTTTTTGGGTATTTTATGATACCTAGACGGGAGAACATGTTTCTAAAAATTTTTGTCTTTTTGGGCGAAGTTTAGGTCAAATGTAATGTCGAATCTGCCATTTTTCATATATATAGTTGTACTAACATATGTAAAATGTTATGTGTTTATGGTTTAAATTTATGTCACCAGATGTCATACCGTATTATGTTAAAACCCAATAAACTTATAATTTTTTGGTTACCTGGCACTAATTCCATGACTATCATGATGGGTTGTTTCTGAACACATATACCGATTAATTTCACTACGTTCGGATGATCGTACTGTTTCAAAATTCTTCCTTCCTGCAAAAATTTCTTCTTGTGATCGTCCGGAAGGGCTACTCGGCAGGTTTTAACTGCAACCTCTTGATTTGTACTCTTCAAGTGAGCCTTGTAAACGTCGCCAAAATTCCCCTACGAAATATGCAAATTATAAAATTAAAAATGTGATCAACAGACGCGTAGTAGTGTCATGAAGAGTTCTGTATTGCCAACAGACGCATCAGGTGTTCAGAATTAGTTTAGAACTTACCAACAAACGCACCTAAGTCATAGATATATATATTTAATAGATTGCGGATACAGTAGCGCCTCCTGTACCTTTTAGAAGCCATCTTGTACGTGGAAAACGCCGTAAAAAGCGCGCAAGATTAAAAAATATTAATTATTTTATAATATGATTTTATTGAGAAAACTCACAGTAAACAGTGATATTTCGCTCCAAAACCTATTTTTATACTGAAACGTTTCAAAAATTACAAAATTGAGCATAAATATAATATAAAAGCTTAGAACATTTTACATTGTCAATTTGGCATCAAGGTTGACAAGCATTGATGCCACTCTGACAATGTAAAATGTTCTAAACTTTTACATTATATTTATGCTCAATTTTGTAATTTTTGAAACGTTTCAGTATAAAAATAGGTTTTGGAGCGAAATATCACTGTTTACTGCGAGTTTTATTGTTTTTCCATTAACATCATATCATAGAATATTTAATCTTTTTGAATCCCGCGCGTTTTTTACGGCGTTTTCCACGTACAAAATGGTCTCCGTATGGCTTCTAATTGGAACCATTCCGCACAATGCTCAAGCATAGGCATCCGCTATCTATTAATATATATATCTCTGACCTAAGTATAATAGACTGTTCTTAATTTTGAACTTATACTGTCCTCATGTGAAAATGTTTAACGCAGAGGTCGATATCAAGAAAAACAACAAAATAGTGAAACAATTCAGTAATAAACTATACCTAGTGACACGGTACTATCGTAATTTGTTGCTACATTGGTATCACTGAAGTAACTAGAAAAGTTACAACCCAAAAAACAAAAATCTTTCGGCTTTATTATTTCTCACACGTTCATTTGTTTCAAAGTAATAAATAACTAAGCTTACTCTTCCTATTTTTTCCTGTAATACGACATCGTCATTGTTTAACTCCCATCTTTCTCTTGGTATCGGTTGTCTTAATATAGCACCGGATCTTCCCGTAACAGGTAACCCACTTGCGTATTGGTGCATAATTAATTCTCGAATACTAGGGAAGGCAGGTCCTTCAAATCTATAATGTCCCTAAAAAATTTAAATTTAAAATTGGACGGTTTTCAGATATTAAGTGCGTTTGTTGATTTCTTCTTTTTGAAATGAGGAGCGCGCATGCGCACAATTTATTTTTAGACTAGGTACGCATACGACTCTCATCAGTTTGGTGGAAATCTTCAAAAAGAAGAAACAAACGAACACATCCATTAGCAATAAAACCGGTAGTTTGTAAATTTTCTTGAGAAAAAAAAATACCTCGGCTGTCGTCTGTACTATAAAATGTTTGTGTCCGCCCCAACACACCGACAATACGGTTTGACATTCGTCGTTGCGTGTCGTTTCTCGAACAAGGAAGTCGCCTTCCTTTGTAAGTAAACGGACCACTTCTTCACGAGGCAACACTCCGTGAAACCATTCCTCGGCTACTAAAGGCCGACTGGGATTTATCGTTAGCTAAAATATATTTGCTTTATTTAACTAATACATTATAAAAATATGATAAAAAATAGTCAAAACATCAAAGTGTACATAGAAATTCATAAAACAAATGTACAAAAAAAAAAAAAAGAATAATTAGCGTATCCAGCAAATAAGTCATGCAAAGTAAGTAAATAACATGCTATTAGTTATTGATTACACAGTGTCACCAATTAAAAAAAAAAAAAAACAAACTAAAAATAATTTTCCAGTACAGTGAAAGCTCCGAAAACGACGTTCTACTGTACTTCTAAGTAACAAAACTTACATAAAATTTAGAAAACACACGCTACGTAAACTTCCGTTATCAATCACCTTTATGCAGATCCATTCGTAGACAATCCAGATTGTTATAAATATTAAACGAATGCAAACAAAATATATAGGAGCGAATAGCAAATTTTGTTATAAAATTGCTTTATGATAATACAATTTCTTTTAAACGAATTTTCTTTTAATATTTTGTGTTAGTGACAATATTTTAAATGTTTTATAGTGCCTGAAAAAATTGTTAACAACAATAATTAAAGATAAACTGCATTACAATTTACACTATAATTGACAAAAAGATTATTTTAATTGGAGCTGTAGTGCCGAGAAAAAAATTATAAAAATCCGTGAATTTCGACATACTGATCGTTAGTCATTTAATTATCCGCCAGATGTCACTATCTGCGGCTGAGAAAGGCAATAGTTTTACAAACATTTCTCTAATTATTAAAATGCTTGAATCGCAATTTCTGTTTTCAAATAAAAACGATAAAACAATGTAAAATCGTTATGATTTGATATTAAAATTTAATTTATGCTTTGCTTAATTTTTATGTCGTAAAAACTACACACTTCGAAATTTTTGAATAATACATTATAACTTATAAACATAAATACAAACAAAATGAAGCCCCATACAGCGAAATATATACATTAAAGAAAAAAAATTGGGTGCGTGTAACCTTATTGCGCGGTTGAAGTGAAACTTCTTAAACTTCGTTACATGAATTCTGTAACGGCCTGAGTTACTATCCCGCGCAAGTGCAAAATAATTTATGAATAATTAAAAAAAAATCAGTGATTTTCAATCCATTTTTACAAAAAGAACTTTTAAAGACATCAAATATTAAACGACTAATTTTGTGATATTCCAGTTTTCTAATTGTTATTGAAAAAATTAATACTGAACAATTACTGTGAAACAAAACAATTCGGAAAATAATTACATAGTGAATAAATTACATAACATTGATTGAAATAATATAATTAGTTTTGTTGATGCTGCAACGAGTTTCACTTCATTAAAATAACAAAAAAAGATACGAATCGGTTGTGCAGAACACTTTAATTAAAACATATTTTACAAGTAGACGTCTCCATAGATATATATATTTAATAGATTGCGGATACACTAGCGCCTCCTGTACCTTTTAGAAGCCATTTTATATGTGGAAAACGCCGTAAAAAGCGCGCGAGATTCAAAAATATTAATTATTTTATAATTTGATTTTATTGAGAAAAGCGACAAAACTCACAGTAAACAGTGATATTTCGCTCCAAAACCTATTTTTATACTGAAACGTTTCAAAAATTACAAAATTGAGCATAAATATAATGTAAAAGCTTAGAACATTTTACATTGTCAATTTGGCATCAAGGTTGACAAGCATCTGACAAAGTAAAATGTTCTAAGATTTTATATTATATTTATGCTCAGTTTTGTAATTTTTGAAACGTTTCAATATAAAAATAGGGTTTGGAGCGAAATATCACTGTTTACTGCGAGTTTTATTGTTTTTTCATTAACATCATATTATAGAATATTTAATCTTTTTGAATCCCGCGCGCTTTTTACGGCGTTTTCCACGTACAAAATGGCTTCCATATGTCTTCTAATTGGAACCATTCCGCACAATGCTCAAGGATAGGCATCCGCTATCTATTAATATATATTTCCATGGACGTCTCTCGTCAAGAGATTCATGGAGGCAGACGTCGATAATTAAAATACAAGCACGGGTGCCACAAACATAACTAAAAATCCCCCAATGTAATGTTCACTCGGTGCGTATAGTGTTTACGTGAAAAGACACATTATTAATATTGAACATTCCAAGGTCCACTGTGCAGTCAATCTTACCGTTAAATTGTTATCGGCAGTCGAGCAACTACTACTACTACGGTTAGAAATAATGTTAAGCATCGATTCAATCGGAACACAATCGTCATAGCCAGTAAGTGAAGCAGCTCTAACAACACATACTGAATCGTCTGTGGCAGCCGCGGCACCTGCACGAGGAGCCGAGTCTGCACGACCGTTGTGACGGCGCGGAGGAGGCACCGGCGATGACGGCACAGACTTTCGTCTGAACGGTTTACGGAACATGTTAAGTAGTCGTTGATGCTGATT
Source organism: Xanthostigma xanthostigma (assembly GCA_963575645.1). NCBI lineage: Eukaryota > Metazoa > Arthropoda > Insecta > Raphidioptera > Raphidiidae > Xanthostigma > Xanthostigma xanthostigma. The sequence continues at coordinate 45,849,704 of OY754466.1, read as the reverse complement.
GAATATGTTTTTGTTATGAGATAAGCTCGTCTGAGAACCACCACCCTGGAATTTAATTATATTTGACCCGTTCTGCAAGCCGCCTACAACTAGATATCTACTTTTACAATGTTAGGCTACGTTATTTAAATATTATTTACATTAAATTTATTACATAGGCTATGTTCCGATATGCACTGCGACCACTGTACAGTGTGACGTCAATTTAGTATACTGTGAACACGTTCCTTTATAGACAGTTATACTGGGTACTATTTAAAACGGAACTCAATCCCGTATACTGTCAGCCGCAATTTTTGAAATTTTGACGCAGCGTTCAAATGAGTGTAATAAAGTTTTCTAGTTCATTAAAAAAAACTGTTGTTGGAGTACTGTCAAATTAAAAATATCTTAATTAATATTAATTGTAAATTGAATTTATAATATAATAAAAATAAGTAGTTTTTCATTAAAAAGAATATGTTTTAATGTCTAATAAGGTTATTTTTTGCAATTCTTCCATTGTTTTGGTTATTAATTCAAACTAATTACAGAACTTCAAACTGTAGGTATTGTTTATAAGACGTTAGGCACTCGAGTAGTTTTGACAGATCACGTGATCAAAGTACTGCGAGTACCTTACCTCGAAAACGCCAGTGCTCACAGTAGAATATGCCGGCGATTTATGACGTCATATATTTCCCTAGGGTACTGCGGCAGTATACTGGCAGTCCATAACGGAACGAATTTTTCTACAGTGATAGCACTGTGCAGTGCTCGCAGTGCATATCGGAACATACCCGTAATGTTTTCTTAAACAGTGTTTCTTCACCGCAGACTCCTCTGTATTAAGATTTGAGACAGCGGAGCCCTCAGAAAATAGATCTTTAAAAATTTACACAAATCAACAGGGCCGGAACCTCGGGGGGCACCGTCCCGCTTGCCTCATTATCGGTACGGCCCTGCAAATCAAGAGAACTTTCAAAACTGAAAATTTTATACGAAGTACAGTGAAGCAGGAGATTTATCGGTATTGAAATTAACTTCTGATTAAAATCCTCTAACGTGTAAATATCAGTGGAGGATTCGGGGTTAAGAAACACTGTTCTTGAATACAGATTGATCGTTAAAAGCCATTTCAAGGTTCCGCGTATCATCGGTTGCGTACGCATGTGACTATTGTAATTTTTAATGGTGTCATACGTCGTGTATGGCCGGCAGGTCGGCTGAGACACGTCCGACTGGTTCCGACCAGCGTCCATGTACCACGGTTCAAGCGTGGTCCAGCGTTCAAAACAAAGCGTGTGCATGGCACAGTCGTGGCGACTCATACTGAGCGCTCGATCTATTCTCGTTGACTGCACTCGCCGAACTGAGCAAGGTCAATCAGCGGAACTGTGAAATGTCTCCTAAAGGAATACTTTTAGCAAAGGATTATTCAATTTTTTTGTTGTTTGCGATCGAATAAAAACAGGAAAATTTTTAATTGAAAAAACATTTATTGTTGCACTGGTATTTTCAATATTAATTTCGCTTTGCAACAATAATAAAATATGGCCATAAATTTCCTGTTTTCTTCAGACACAAAATGTGTTAGAAAAAAATACATATTAATTACACTATAACAAAGATTTTTAAGTAGAGAAAAAGAATTATTATCGAAAATTCAGAATTGAAATTGTTAAGCAATATATTTATATCAAGAAACATTATTTCATTAAATCGGAAATAGTTTTTATTCTGGTAGAACATTTTAATTGTGATTTGTTTTTGTCCTGTTATTCTTGTCAATAAAAAACTGGTTCCACTATACCAACTCGATAGTAAATCACTGTTTGTTTGTCTTTTGTTTCTTATAACCTACTATAGAAGTGACGTTTGCTCGAATGGGAACTGTCAAAATTTTTGGAAATGAAGTGCAAAGTGGCTACTTTATTAGGATGTAGGCCAAGCAATACCATACATACCTAGTGCGTAATGACACTACGGCTCGTGTGACTGTTAAAACGAGCGCTATAATATTAGTCATTACGGCACTAGGTTAACAACCTACTATTTCTTTAGTAGCGTTGATGTAATCTGACGTCTAGATTCAACTTTTTTTAAAACAGCTGAACGTCAAATGACAATTCATACATGAGTCTATAGTTTTGAATGACTTTTATCGTTTTTTTTTTATATTCGGTTATTTCTACAAAAAAAGAATTAGGGGCTTTGTTATGTACAGTATTACAAATGAAAATAATGAATTCAATTCTTGTATAATCCATCACCATAAAAAATCTTACAATTAAATATAAAGTTCACAGTCAAATAATGAACAGATACCTACATACCTATTTCCTATCATTTTAAATAAATTATTCATTTCCTAATACTCGTACAATAAACACAATAAATGTTGTAGAGCTTGTGTTAAAAAGAAACGCATTTTTTTCCTTTACAACAAGCCTAACAAAGTAATTTCATTTTTATACGATATCAGGTCATTCACCTCATAAAATATTTACATAACTTTAAAATAATTTTAAAATGCCTTAACACCGTAAAAATACTTACAATAAAGTCCTCCCAGTCAATATCAAAATCAAAAAAAGATTCACTCATTTTACACCAAAACTAAACTAAATCAGGATCCATGAGACATTCATTTTGCGAATGCTAATATTGGCATATGGCCAGGATCAAAGTTGGATTTAGTCTTGTTACAAACAACCTACTGACTTCCTACATTTAAAAAATAGAAAATTCCCTGTTTTCAAAAACAAAACATAAACATTTCATGCACTTTGCACATCGTGGAGAAAAATAAAACAAATTAATGCGTCCATTAACCAATTTACTTCAATTGTTATCTACCTACTCAATGTTTTTTTTTTGATACCGAAAATACTTTAATAGTTTTTCTGTGCTTTTTTTTTAATTTTTAATTTGATCGATTATACGATTTCTTTGCTATACTGTCTTTCTATGTATATGTACAAAATTAAATTGTATAATTATCATTTGACTACTTTAGATATTATTAAAATTAATTTGCATGCGATTTGTGTTTTCTTGTTTCTTCTTTGCTTTAAATAATCTCGTTTTTAAATTGACTTAATTAATAGCCTAGTATTATGCATCCAGTGAGTCAGTAACCCATTTCGTTCTTTGGTTCAACTCGTTTCTTTTGTAAAATTAGTGACTACAGTCAGACTCATGTATTTTCAACTGATTTTACTGACGTATTTACAAGTTTTTAAGTCCCTACTTCTCGCGAAGTGTCTCCTAAGCTTATCAGCCAATAGAAAAATACGTTTGACAACCTTTACCTAACCTCAAATTAATAAAGGTTTTTTTTCTTATTGGTCTTTGGCTGCCACGAAATGAGAATGGAAGTTGAAAATACATGAGTCGATTAGTCCCAACAGGTTGAAAATACACGAGATCTACTGTATTAAAAGTACCCTAATTAGTACCTACTTATTTTGACGTTTCTTCCACATCGGCTTATCAAATAGGATTAAAAACAAGACCTATAATGATTTGGCGTTTTGCAATAGAGATTACAATAAATTTTTTAAGAAATTATCTAGACAATGAATTCTTGGAGAGGTGGCTGGACTGGAAAAAATCGAGGGGCCCCAACTTTAGAAATTCCTTCATCAACGAGATCAATGAATTTTAAAGATGGACCCTGTACATCTTTAAAATGCGTTCGAAGCTTGTAATTTAATTTAAAGCGCTAAGGTAAAATAAAATACGTATAATATCAAAAGAACATTATTTGACAAATAGATCCTTGAAGTCAAAAACATGTCCCTCATTTTTTCAAAAACAGTTCTGAAATGTAATTAAAAAATCAAATTATTATTTACCTGATGGTCACGATCGCTTGAATTATCAATAAACGACTGATTCTCCATCGAAAGGTCGCATCCAGACGGAACCTCCTCGCAACCGAGTTCGTTTAATGCACTCTTTATGAGCTCCATCTGTCGCGCCAATTTTCTTTCTTGACATCTCAGCTCTACCAATTCTTTCTTACTATTATCTAATGACAGCGATGACCTGTAAACAAAGTAGATCAATATTAAAGATTAATAATTACAAACGATCGATAACTAAAGTCATAAGCGTTTATCCAAAAAAAATATATACATGCCATTATTTGTTTGATATAAAAGTAACGACACAACTATGGAATAATTACGACGCAATTTTGTTTACACATCTCACGCAAGCGCACAAGAAAATTACATAAATCTCTCTTCACTTGTTTACTGGATAACCCGTCAGGGCCCTCGTAAGGCCTCACGCCGGCCGCGTGCGGATTCATAATTGACGCCCCTTATTGGGGATAAACTCACTAGACGATTTGTCAAAAAAAAAATGTAAAAAAGTATTTGTTGATTGAAAAATACTTTACTTCACTCGCACTCTTGCAGGAATCGACAGGAAAATTCAAGATATAAACATACGTGGGAGTCTCCCGATAGGGGCGCCCTGTCTACGCGCTGATGTGAATTAACTATCGAATCGAAAACTGCGCGCGAAATATTTCGAATTCGAATTTCATTAAAAAATAAATAAATAAGAGTTTTCACGCAGGCTTGAGTATGCAAATAAAATTGATATAATATCAGTTATATTTTTTCTATACAGTACAAAGCCCCTTGAATGTGCCGCCCGCGTGCATCGCACACGTCGCACTCTGGGGCGCGAGGACCCTGTAACCCGTTATATCAAAAACATTTTCAACGTGAAAATTACACACTAACCATATCAACTATAACAAAATGTCATTTGAGTGTCCTCTACACATAATTTTTAATACTAAGTTATCAATCAGTTAACGCTAACCTTCAAGTTTAGTATAAATAAGAGCTGCAATATCTTAATACAGTTTTGTAAATAACGAACAATTCGCTTACAAAAAAATTCTTCGTTAGTTTAATAAAAAAAAAAAAATGGTTGTCTGTAAAGTCGGTTTACGGACGATAGTTTTACGTGATAACGTATTCCGCTAGAATATCATATTTATAATAATACATAACCTAAATTTTAGTAGCTGCAAACTATATTTTTACCGAATCTCTATCGCTTATACTGCGCTCTCGTTTGCACGCACAGGGTCAGGCGGAACGCTACACTTTTCGGAACGTTACACTTGGCGGAACGCTACACTTTTTAGAACGTTACACTTTTTCGTGCATGCAGCCGGTGTTTCATCAATTTATGAGACGTTATCACGTCAAAAAAAGTCTAAAATAGCAGCGTATTATTTAAAATTTTATACCTGTGCACAGAATCGTGGTTATTGGTTGGAATTTTTCCATTGGACGCCACGGGTTCGGGCGGTGTCGTTGCTTGTATTGCCGCTTGTCTATCCCGAAGTTCTTGAACACCAGATTCTAATTCAGTCAGCTTGGTCCGTAACCATTCCACCGTTAAATTATCGACCGTTAATCTATTCGCTAACAGTTTGCCGGACGTATCGTCGACTAAACTTTCATCGAAAGTAAATGCGATCGGATTCGTTGGAGTTGTTCTGTTAGAAATTGAACAACATTAATTTATTATAGTTTCAGAGTTTGAATGAAGCAAACTGTTAGAAGTTGGTTTTGTAAAATAGTTATTTACGACTTCACAATTAAAAAATCTATCCGACTAGTTGTGTCAGGTGTCACAAAGAAGTGAAAACTTATCGGATGCATAATTTAACAGTAAGATATCGCTATAAGCGCTTCGTAAAATATAAGACTTACTTATGTTTTTCGGTGAAATCTTTATATTCTTCGGAAGGCCTAACCGTTTCCAAGCTCGTGTTAATTCGTTGTTGAATTTCACGAAACTTTTCTGACGTTAAATCAGAATACTGTGCTACATCTGACAGGACTCCACGCCTATAAAATAAAATGCAATTTATATTTGTTTCTAACATAATAAATATTCAGTAAACATTTTTACACGCTTTATATTAACTTCACTTGTAAGTTTGTATGTATGTATGTATGCATGTATGTATGTATGCATGTATGTATGCATGTATGTATGTATGTATGTATGTGTGTATGTATGTATGTAAGTATGTATGTAAGTATGTATGTATGTAAGTATGTATGTATGTATGTATGAATGTATGTATGTATGTATGTATGTATGTATGTAAGTATGTTTGTTTGTTTGTAATCTCCGTTTGGACTACAGCAAATGATTTATATAGTGGTATAATATGCCAGCACCGTAACTACAGTGGGTAGCTGTGCGGTCTAAAGCATGGGTCTTCGCTGACGTCAACTCTCGGAATCACGGGTCGTGGGTTCTAATCCCGTCCACGCCGAAACAAAAAATTGTTTTTTTTTTCGGCAAATTTTTGACAATAAATAGAACTAAAAAGTGGAAAATAAATATAGTTTAAAAGAAACTAAAAAACACGCTTTATATCAAACTAAAAAATGAAAAATAAATATAGTTTAAAAAAAACTAAAAAACACCCTTTATATCGAACTAAAAAGTAAAAAATAATTTTTAAAATAAGCTTAAAACAATAATGTAAAAAAATACAAGTATTATTGTGAAAAAAGCGTGGGGCGCTCGATGTACGAAAATGTGGAACAAAGCGCCCCACGCTTTTTTCACAATAATACTAATATTTTTTATTCATTATTGTTTTAAGCTTATTTTAAAAATTATTTTTTACTTTTAGTTCGATATAAAGCGTGCTTTTTAGTTTTTTTAAAACTATATTTATTATGTTATTCGATTATACATACCATGCAAGTACAAACGCCTCTTGTACAGCCTGTTGATGATCTAATAAAGTCGGAAGTAATATTGTTCGATGATCTTTCTCGCATTCGGCAGCTTCGCATAACAAAAGAACGTATTCGTTGTGGGTCAAATGGAGTTTTCGACACGCTTTTTGGTATTTGTCTCGTACGTCGTCCAGTTTGCGACCACCTCGACCAGCTGTAACAATGAAAACATAATTTTTATTACTCATGCGGGAAAAGTGGTATGTTTACGCACGCTGTTACGGTTGAAAAGTAGCTATTTTCATTTGCGTGCGGAAACTTTATTTGTCGCACTGAAATTATTGTTTGCCGCACGTACATTCAGAGTTACCATAGTTACCAATACAATAACAATTTTAACTGAATTTTCAACTTTTTAACTAATTCCTTTTTTTAATTCGTAATAAAATTTTAATTTTTATTTAATTTAATTCGTATTTCGTAATAAAAAATAGTATGTGCAACTCGTGCGGCATTGTCGCACTAGTTGCACAATATACTATTGTTAAATCAAATTTCTTATCAACAAATCCACAACACTTGTTCTCAACTAGTATAATAAAATTTTAATTAACTTGTTTCTCGATTGAGATGTTTATGTATATTGTCATATTTTTAGCGCAGTAATAAAGTGCTTAAAAATGTGGTGAATACTGAAAACATTGCATGTAGTTCAAGAGCTCGATAGGTTTGGAACTTGTGTCGACTGTTGATTAAGTCGGTTCTAACAAAATGAGGTTTGACTATTTTTGCTCATAAATTATCATTAAATATTATAAGTCCCCCACGTCTGTCTGTCTGAACGCGATAAACTCAAAAACTACCGAACAGATTTTCATACGGTTTCCATCAATGGACAGTGATTCAAGAAAAAGGTTTATGTGTATAATTCATTAATGTTTTGTGTAAATTGGTTGAAATATGACGATGATTGTTGTAGATGTCGGAAAAAATCAAGCCGGCCGGGAGCTTTCATCGAAAACGCTGCCTAATTCCTTTGAGATATATCAAAACAATGTATGGTGGAATTGTTCCTCTCTTATAGGTCTACAGAAAAGTCCGCGATGGCCTATGTCTATTAAGTAGGTACTTCTAGCTTACTATATACATTTTTAATGTTAAGAGCTTTACGTGGATATCAATTTTGCAACGTAAGACGACGCAAAAACGATAGCAATCTACAAATTAGAGCGAAGCCGGATCGGGCCGCTAGTATTCAACAAATTAATGATGAGAGGTACTTCTTTATAACTTGTGAAATATTATGAATAATTGACCATAGCTAAGATAAAATGTGGGATGACGTTTGATTTTTTGCATTGTGAGAGAAACCAGATGCTCAGTATAATCTTCTTTCTTTTGTATGTCAGTTTGATAAAATTGCGAAAATCGCAATAAAAAATGGATAATTTAACATGTAACGTTTTTTACCCAATTCGGGGTTTCTAATAATGTTTTTTAATATATTTTCATAATTTTATAATGTTAAATACATTTCTAACAGATTAACTTTTTTATGTCATGGCTTGAAAATGATATCAAATATCGAAACATGTCGCCAATTTTAATTAATTAATACAACACTAATTATCTTGTGTGGATTATCAATTATTTCAATTATACATCAATAAATTAACCCTGTGTTAAATTTCTTTTACAGATCACTAGTTTTTCATCATTTAAAACGCCCTAACGCCAGGTGTGCCGATGTTTAATAAGTCAGATTAAAAATTAAATAACAAAAATATTAAATAATATAGGTCGAAACATTGGTTAAAAACAAAAGTCTCTTTTCGGTTCGAGGTACTTATTTGTCAGTGTGGCTTTATTTCTTTCAAACACCATAAAAAGTTAATCTGTTAAATCCAGTGGAACTATACAAGCATAAATATTTATAAATTATAAATATATTTAGACATGAGCGTAGCGTCGGAAATGTTATATGGGTTCAGATTTCAGACAATCGTCCAAAAAATTTCAATTTGGCTTCAGAATTAAGCTCACAGCTTTCTATTAGGTATTCCTTTATATAACTCTAGCGGTTCCGCCTGGTTTCACCCGGGTACAAAAAACGAATGAGGGGGGGAAGGTACATGAGTACACACGTTCATCTTAGTTTACCGAGATGAATGTTGTGTCCAAATTTCATGATGATCGGAGTTACCGTTCAAAAGTTTTTGTCGGACGGACAAATGTTGAGTTATATTTTGCAACATTTTGCACTGATGCTCCGCTCCTATTGATCGTAGCGTGATATTATATAGCCTATAGCCTTCTCGATAAATGGACTATCCAACAAAAAAAACATTTTTTAATTCGAACTAGTAGTTTCTGAGATTAGCGCGTTCAACCAAACAAACTCTTCAGCTTTACATATTAGTATAGATTTTGTATTTTCAAAAAAAAAAAAAAAATTGCGAACATAAAAAAATTATGGAGCCCCGGGACTTCCATAGATCCGGCACTGCAAGTAAGAAATAAGTGGTTTCCTTGTATTGATTTCAACGGCTTTCTTTGTACTTACTTGAATCATGAATGGTAATCTCTGCAAGACGCCTATGTTTAAGGTAGCATGAGGCAAGTCGAGTCTTTAGTCGAGATAGGAGAATACGGTTGGCAATGAACTTGTCAAGTCGGTTTGTCGTGCGAAACGTGGCGACAGGCGACACTGTCAACTCAACGATAGCGTACCGAATCTATCAAACCTCAACAAGGATGGGCAACATATACACCCGGTCGAAATTAATGGCTAGTTTACACGTTGCAAGCTGCTGGCCCGACAGTAGGCAGCTGCTCGCATTGTGTACTCGCACGCCAGCAGCTCGACTCGCCTGTGCTGTCCACATAATTTGAGTAGTTGTCCGCGAGTTGTCGCGATGTCGAGTCAACGTGCTTTGATTATTGGCTGGCTCACACGTTGCGGGCTGCTGACCTGACAGTAGGCAGCTGCTCGCATTGTGTACTCGCACGCCAGCAGCTCGACTCGCCTGTGCTGTCCACATAATTCGAATAGTTGCCCGCGAGTTGTCGCGATGTCGAGTCAACGTGCTTTGATTAATGGCTGGCTTACACGTTGCGAGCTGCTAACCTGACATTAGACAGTTGCTCGCATTGTGTCCTCCGAACACGGCTTCGCGCCTCGGAGGCCCTCGCCAGGTACAGCATAATAGTTTTTTAGAAATTTCATTAAAGACTTCAAAAATAACGATTTCATTTTCATATTATATTGACGACAATAGTACAGTGATATACCGCGGTACAGGAAAATAATTAAGTTGTTTAAAGAAACGCCCGGAAATATGGTTTTAATTAAGAATGTTTGAAATAGTGCCATTCATAAACGCTTGAATACAAAAATATGCCACAATAATATTTATTCCTCGCTTCTCTGACACACATAATATCAATTTTTTTGGCACGCTGACCGATCGCATACACAAAACTAAATATTCCAAACAGCGTCGGCCGTCGTAACTAGGGTCTGGCAACCGCAAATTCGGGACAGGCGCGGTCCGAAGGGGGGGGTCACAGGGGACATGACCCCCCCCAAAATCTAAAGTCAAATTGTAAAATCTCAAAAATTTGCCAAATAATAAAAGAAAATTTTTAGCTACAATACAAAAAGACGATTTTTTTTATTAGTGTAGTGAGTGACCCCCCCCAAAATTTCAGGCTGCGACCGCGCCTGATTCGGGAGGGCGCAATCAGCAATGCGACTATGATTGTTTTATTTGAATATATCAACTAACAAAAATCAGAGTCTTGCTGAAAACATATAATCTGTCTTTCTCACATGAAGTAGCGGTTCGGTCTCGCTTCGGCCGGGATATAATATACCTTTTTACTTAGCCCGCGATTTATTATCAATATATAGAGTATAATATTTACAAGATACGCGCACAATCACTTGAAGTGTTTGTTTGCTATAGCAGCTGGCTATAGTAGTATTGCGCGCGGGCATCTCCGAAATTTATATAGCTTCATGACCGCTCTCACTTTTTTTTTGCTCTCCAAATGCGGAAATAGAATGCAAGGACCTTTTTTTTGCTCTCCGAATGCGAAAATAGAATGTAAGGATCTTTTTTTCTGCAAATTTTTGGCCCGCGGTGAAATTTTCGTCAGCCATCCGGCCCGCGGTCAAATTTTCATCAGCTATGTGGCCCGCCGATCAAAAGATTTGCCCGCCCCTGGTTATGAGTATAACTTCGCTCTTTCTTAATTACTGCTGACCTGGTCAACTTATCACTTCTCCGCTGCACCTGCTCACTCAATCGGCCGCTTGTATTTTATGTGCCGGTCGACTGGATAGACGCACAATATAGCTATGAGTATAGCTTCGCTCTTTCATAATTACTGCTGACCTGGTCAGCTTATTACTTCTCCGCTGCGTCTGCTCACTCAATCGACCGCGTCTATTTTATGTGCCGGTCGACTGGATAGTCGCACAATATAGTTACGAGTATAACTTCGCTCTTTCTCAATTACTGCTGACCTGGTCAGCTTATCACTTCTCCGCTGCGTCTGCTCACTCAATCGGCCGCTTGTATTTTATGTGCCGGTCGACTGGATAGACGCATAATATAGTTACGAGTATAACTTCGCTCTTTCTCAATTACTGCTGACCTGGTCAGCTTATCACCTCTCCGCTGCGCCTGCTCACTCAATCGGCCGCGCGTATTTTATGTGCCGGTCGACTGTATATAGTCGCAAACTGTATTTATGAATAGAACGTCGCTTTTTCTCGATTACAGCTGATCTGGTCGGCTTGTTAGCAACTCTATTAAGCAGTATGTGATATAATTATGTAGTGATGATAGCTGATTCACTCCGATTTGTCCCCGGGTATAGTCGGAACACTCAATTATTACAGCCCTAAACCTTCCTCAAGAAATAGGCTATCGAATCGTAAAAACCGCATTCAAATGCGTTCAGGAAGTCTCTTGTTTTTAGAGGACACACAGACAGACGCGAACGGGAACTTTACCTTTATATATTATGTAGTAGTGATGGTGTTACGTTGCGAATTAAAGAAAAATGATTGACGGGTATAGCTGACAAAAAAAAAAGATCAAAAAAGTGCGCAGCCCTGGCCTGTCTGCACGAAGACTTTGACCCCGTCTCACCGTTCTTTGTGCACGTGTTTACAAACAGACACCGGCCGATGGCAGTCGTATCACTCAAAGTCTTCATGATGGCAAATAGCTGATGCTTTCACAAAACACGAGTACCAATATTGTTTACGCGACGGCAAGGGTACAATAATTTGTGATTACTCGTGTTGTTCGACTGTGTTATTGTTTTAGAGTTGGGGAATAAATAACTTCACGATGAAAAAATCACTGTGACCAGCCGTCTAAAATGATCACTGTGATCTGACGAGAGATAACTACGTTCCAAAGTAACGTATGTTAAAATCACGACAGTCGCTCCAACCGAGTAGCATCGACGTGACAATGTCACGATGATTTTTCACTGTGATTTTTGTGTAACCGGAATAACAGTTATTGCGACCACATAGTAACGACTATACTGTTTGCATTGTCAGTACCTATGCGTGGCGATGAGGGTTCACTGGTTGCCAACTTTGAAAATCGGTTTGTCGGGATTCTTTATAAAAAAAATCAGGACTAAATTTTTTTAATATGGAATATCTAAATGGCGCGTATGGTCGGGAGTAAAGTCGTGTAATTGACGCGACACTTTTACGGCGACTTTTTTTGGGGGCCGTTATTTTACATTTACGTCACCGATAAACAAACGCACAACCAACGGTTCTGAGCGCTGTACAATAAATTATCTTCTTTGTATGTACAGCTGCTTTTCACTTGATAAACAACAAATGGCTTTATTATTAATCAAATAACTTTTCCAATATTTTCAAGAAATTAGTTTCTAAAATTTGTTTTTGAATTTATTTAAACTGCACAGAATAATAATTAGCACGTAAGTCCTGGTGGATGTTTAAAAATTTTTGGGGCTGGTGTGCGATGTGCGTAAGATTCCCTAAAAACGTCACACCTACCAAATGTAATAGTAGGAGGGCTATCAAAAATTTTTGGGTAGGTATTTGATGCAGAGTGAAACTGAACACAAAATCGAAGACCTGACTGAAGGGTAGAGAATACAATCCCGGGATCCCGAATCTTGGGATCCCGGCCGTTTTCTGGTCCCGAAAATCCCGGGATCGTACTTGGCTAATCTCGGGATTTTCGGGATTGCCACAAACAGATCTAGCTTGCATTCCGTGATCCGTTGCGCCTTTACAATTACCTTGCCTAGATTATATTAATATTATTTATTACGTAACGACAAAAACAATCCTTAAATACGCGGTACGATACGTAAGAATATGAAATCTCCAGATCCTGAAGCACGTACAAAATGAATCGGGGTTGGCAAATAGTATTAGACGTGAAATTAGCCTGTTCGAAAATGGAGGAGTTCGTGGATATCACTTAGAAACAGCATATAAGTATCTATTGTCTATTCCTCCAGCCAGCGTAGAACTTGAGCGAGCGTTTTCAGCTGCTGCTGCTTATGTTGGAAATAAACTACGAAGCAGGCTTGTAAGTCAAACATTGGATGCTTTGATATTTCTGCGATTGTATTTTCGAAATTCTAAATAGTTTTTTTGTGTTGTCTTTTTGATTTCTTGCAAAAGTAAAGTTTTTTTTTGGTTTTGTCTATTTTCTTTTCTTACTATATTGTTGTGCAACGATATTAAAAACATTTTTTAAGTAATTACTCAAGTTTTTTTTCATTTCTGCCCAATTAGAAACCACATAGTCTAATCCCGGAATTACGCATCTATAATCTCGTAATCCCGGGATTGAAAAACATACTCGGGATTGTATTCTCTACTGAAGGGTAGTGGGGCTTAACCAAGCTGTGGATTTTTAACTTAGCAAAATTTTATTCGCAAAAAAAGTCCTTGAGGCATTTTGAAATTTTAAAATAAATAAAGTATCGACCAATTTGTATATTGACAAAAATTATAATTCAATAGATTTACGTTGCGGTCCGAATTTGGGTCTTCTTTAGAATTTAACTAAAAATAATAATAATAATATAACCTTTATTTATAAAATTCCAAAGAATGTAAATTGCGTCATATAAAAAAATTTAAAAATCTTCTACGTTATAAAAATTTGAATCTAATAAAACATGTTTTAGCGCTTTTTTAAAATTAATGAGGCAGGTTGACTTTTTAATGTATTCCGGCACTTATATAAAAAAATATAATATAATTAATATTATTATATTTTAAGCTCAATTCTGAAGAAACGTTTTATTGAATTATAATTTTTATCAATACTTATTGCCTGAAAAATTGGTCGATAATTTTATTTATTTGAAGATTATCAGATAGTACAATCAATCTGGCGAAAAAAAAATCATTTCGTATCAAAACCACCCAAAAAGGTGAAACTTGGTGAGTCGTTAGAGAATGATGAAAAAAAGGTTACCTGGCAATGGCCACCTGGTACCTGTTCAAATAGTCAAAAAAAACTCAAAAATATTTTGAAATGCATTTTTCTCGAAAACTATGCATTTTACAGAAAAATTTATTGAACAAAAAATGTAGAGGGCATCGTTATCTACAATTAATGTCATTGGTGCTATGTTGTACAACAAAAAATGTGCGCAGTAGGTGGCGCTAAAGTGCCAAAAAAAGTGTTTTTCCACTTTTTTGCCCTGAAATTTTCATTTTTCAGTTACGATTCAAATGGAAAATTGTTCCTTTTTATTTTATAAACAACTTTTATTCCAACATTTTTTTCATACAACTTACTTTTCATACAACTTATTTTCACTTCAACAAGTTGCAGCTCTGAAACGGTAAGTTGTATGAAAAAAATGTTGGAATAAAAGTTGTTTATAAAATAATAAGGAACAATTTTCCATTTGAATCGTAACTGAAAAATGAAAATTTCAGGGCAAAAAAGTGGAAAAACACTTTTTTTGGCACTTTAGCGCCACCTACTGCGCACATTTTTTGTTGTACAACATAGCACCAATGACATTAATTGTAGATAACGATGCCCTCTACATTTTTTGTTCAATAAATTTTTCTGTAAAATGCATAGTTTTCGAGAAAAATGCATTTCAAAATATTTTTGAGTTTTTTTTGACTATTTGAACAGGTATTTGAACAGGTACCAGGTGGCCATTGTCAGGTAACCTTTTTTTCATCATTCTCTAACGACTCACCAAGTTTCACCTTTTTGGGTGGTTTTTTTGAGGTTTTTGCCAGATTGACTGTACTAAGACGTTAATCAAAGATTTGAATTTTGAAATTTTAATACCTTCAAATTTATTAATTAATAAAATTAAAGCCAGCTAGTTTAGTCAGCTCTAAATATTTTCCAAGCGGTTTCAAAACTAGGAATATTACACTTGAGTGCCAGTAAGACGTTACCCAAAAATGTTTTGGATTATTGGGCAGGAAATCCTTATTAATTTATAAAATTTGGAACTTATTGTAACATGTTTTGAGGAAATAAAATAAATAAAAAAAAAAAAAAATAACCTTACACCGTGAAAAATACTAAAATCATTTCCAACTACCGCGCCTAAAGAAGCTTATGGTTACGTGTGAACGCAGCTTTAACAACGTACATACGTTACTTTGCGCTGCTGCACTGCTTTTGGTGTCATTGTAACCCATTATAGTTCGTGTTTATTATTTAATATTTTCAAGGTACGCTGATATTATATTTTCCAGCCCCCTAATCACCGATGCATAAACTTAACTGCAGTCTGTAGATATTTTTTTCAAATTTTACTATTATGCATCTACATAAAATAATTGTGTAAAACATTGTTGCTTAATGATTCACCTTTTTTAAAAGTCCGTTTCACAAAAGCGATTTTACGACTATATTATGTCGGATAGCAGAACGCCGTGTCAGAAAACCTTAAGGCCGATGCACACGAGGCTAGAAACGCTGCTAGATTCCTTGCTAGATTTGCCTACTAGATTTCTAGTGCTGGTTTTCTTGCTTGCTTTTATGTGTTCGCTTCACACGAGACTATACTTTTCAAGCTTGATTTGTGGATAGATCTGGTGCGCGCGCAAACTTATAAACGTGTCTGTTGTGTCTGACTCTGAGCAGAATGGCGCCATGTTAGTTTATGGGCGTTTGTTCAAGTGTCCACGTGACAAGATACTGCTTCCTGATTGGTTCTTGCTCATACCTAGCAGCAGATCTAGCAGGGAAAATAGCCCGTTCTAATTTTAAAACCTATCTCTGAGCTAGCAAGGCAGCCCGCAGTGACGTCATTTCCAGCTTCGTACCCAGCCTACCGGCTAGCAGAACTCCTAGCAGCGTTTCTAACCTCGTGTGCAGCGGCCTTTAGACTGTGACTGTAATTAGAGTTTTTATACATGCAGGTACAGTCTAATGTCGTCAAACTCTGTTATGTAGAACGTTGGGATCAACCGCACAGAAAAACAAATAACTAATCTACTTAGAAAAGGATCGTTTTTTCAAACTAAATTTTTTAATTTGTTTATAGAAAAAAATTGCTTAGAGGACGGATTTGTACAAAAAAAAAAGGACAAGTGCAAGCCGAATTCGCGTGGAGAGAGGGACAAAAAAACCGGACAAGTGCGAGCCGAATTCGCGTGGAGAGAGGGATCCGTACCATTCCGTTTCCCGTGAGAACTTTAAACTTACGATGTTCGTGTAAACTAAGTACCTATACTCATTTTTTTTTTTAATTTTTAGGCTCGGTAGAGATAGGAGGACGGGGGGGAATGATCGATTTTCGTTCATTTTCTTTTATTTTTTTTTTAAATCATGCATTTAAAAATTATAAAAAAAATATATTTGTACTTCTCATAACGAGATTTTTCATTTGATACGTCACACGATGTATTTTCTAAATTATCCCCGAAAATTAATTCCTAAAATTGGAATTTGTTTATTTACGTTATGCGTCCGTGACTAGTCATCCAATCTAGACTAATATATAAAGCTAAAGAGTTTGTTTGTTTGTGTGTTTGGTTGAACGCCCTAATCTCGGGAACTACTGGTTCGAATTAAAAAAATGTTTTTTGTTAGATAGTCCATTTATCGAGGAAGGTTATAGGCTATATAATATCACGCTACGACCAATAGAAGCGGAGCATCAATGAAAAATGTTGCAAAATGTAACTCAAAATTTGTCCGCCCGACAAAAACTTTTGAACGCTAACTCCGATCATCATGTTTGGACACAACATTCATCTCGGTAAACTAAGATGAATGTGCGTACTCATGTACCTGCCCCCCCATTCGTTCTTTTGCAAACCGGGCGGGACCTCTAGTTCTAAATATGTATCAAATTTGAACTTTTATCGTCCAGTGGATTCGGAGAAAATAAAAAAACAAAAGAAGGACAGACAGGCAGACACGATAGTGATCCTATAAGCCTATGAGGGTTTAGTTTTTTCATCGAATGTACACAAGCCTAAAAATCAAGTTAATGTTAAATAATTTCACAGTTTCAACTTTCAATTAAATAATATGGAAAATAAACATATTTTTTAGAGAAGTGTATCAACAGATAACAAAAATATATGTTTCAATATATCTATTTTATTGCTACCATTTGTTACAACAATACGTAATTATATTTTGCTTGATAACAAATAACAATGCTTCTTTTATCTATAATCGATATTTACCGATAAGTTTTGCTATCGAAAAATAGAAAATAAAACTAATCAAGTAAATTCTACGCATATTTAAAGCCGTGACTATCTTTCTTCTGAAAGCAAGGATAAATCAGCTGTGAAATAATTGAATGCGATTTTAAAAGAGCGCGCACACTTCTCAAACATAGACCTGCACGACCAGCACAGCGCTTTACTCTTTTTAGTATCTACATTTATAAAAGCGTGGGTTTAAAAGTTTTTTTACCATTCCAACACACAAGTGGGGAATGGCACTAGTTTAGGTCAAAAATCATTTTTCAAAAATTTTACAATATCTTTTCGTTTTGAGGTCCCCCAAATCCAAAAAAACATATTTTTGGAAAAACTCTGTGCGTCTGTTAGTCTGTTTGTGAACTCGATACATGTCAAACGGATGAGCGGATTGAAACCAAATTTTGGGAGGATGTTTGGTATGCAAATATGAAGAGCCCTATTGTTTTTGGGGAAAATCGGCGCATACGCAGAAGAGATATATGCTATAACAATGTTTTTTTATATAATAATGGTATATACTTTTTATAACGACTTATTATTCTATGAATTTTTTCAAGAAAGTTTCGTTGACATTTTTTTTACAAAACTTTATAGTTTCGGAAATATTTTGACAATAAAAAATTCTGCTGTTTTTTTTTTGTAGATGCGTCAGAAATAAACTAGTTAAGCATGTTTTGATTAATTTTTACATGACGTGGAACACAATATGTATAGGCAACCATGGCAACGAATAGCAAATACCATATTGAATACCAGCCATTACCCGCGTCACCTCACGCAATATCATAAATTTTATTTTCTTTATTATATTATATTAAATGTCAATATTTTTCAAGTTGATATGGTCTTGTCGCCCAATTGGCTGGAATTTTTTTTTAATAAATTACAATCGTACTTACATTTTACGTAATGCTCTTCGAACCTTGATCTCATAAGTTTGTACAGCTCTAAATATTTCTGATATTCTGTCTTCTTTCTCGTAACATCTTCCGTTAACTGAAAAAAAGAAAAACAAAACATCTATTAAAAAAACTAGGTATTAACAAATAAAATGTGAGCCCTCGTGGGACGCATGGCAGATGTGAAACATACATTTAATTCGAAATTTTGGTAACTAAATTTCGCCCTATCAACTAACGAAATTCTAGTATCTAAATATCGCTGCACACAAGGCTGGTTTAACCGTTAGATTTAAAGCGTGCTGTGACGCTGGGTTTCGTGATGGCTTTTATGCGTTCGCTTCATACGATGCGTGTATTAAAGCTGCCTTTGTAGACTGTTTTGGTGCGCGTGCAGTTCGAATGTTAACAAAAAAGTGAACGTTTATTGTCTCTGAACAGAACACACAGTAGGTATATACGACACCATGTTCGTTTGTGGGCGTTTGTCCATGTCGTGACAAAATACTATTTCCTGACTGCAGTTCTTGCTCAAACCAAGCACACAAACTAGCACGAAAAATAACCCCGGTTCTAATTTTGAACGCCGTCTTGTGACCTCGCACGTGAGCCCGCAGCCAGCACTAATTCCAGCGGGGAAACCAGCCTCGTGTGTTAATACTAAAATATAGTGTCCGACCGAAGCATCGGCTTCGGCCAAAAAGAACCCACCTTTGGCGAGACATTCGGCTTCGGCCGAAGTGGGCCAACCCGAAGGTTTCTAGCAAGCGCCGAAATTGAACGAACTGTTACGAATGATCGAGAGCGCGATGGACGTGGCGACTTCTAGAGATGATTAAAAATGCCTTTTTATATTATAGTACAGGGTGTCCCTAAAAGGTCTTTACAAAAGCCTACCACATATTCTTCAGGCCAAAACAACTCGATACAAGCAAACTTACCTCAGTACAAAGTTGCTTAGTTTGGGCGCTAGACGGCTCTTAAGTTACAATTTTAATTTTAGTAATTTAGAGCATAATTAAATATTAAAACGAATAACAGATATTTCATAAAAATTGTTCAAAATGTTCACCATTTTCACGTATACAAAAATGTATACGACGCAAAAAATTGAAATGTACTTTTTGCATAATTTCTTCATCGCCTGTAAGATTATTTGTTGCTTGTTGGATACGTTGCCATAGTTGTTCTACACTATTCACAGGGGTCTTGTGTGTATTTAATTATGCTCTATAATTACTAAAATTAAAATTTTGTCGAAACTATGAGAGTAATCGAATTTTATCAAGAGTACCTTTTTTGTAGTAAATGAGTCGCGTGATCCAGATTTCATACTCAAACTGATTTTTTTCCATTGGCGTAGAAGTTTTAGATGTTTAATTATCGAAAAAACCAAGTTCTACGCCCATGGAATGATATTCATCATTATTATGATATGGGTTTTATTGTCCAATAAGGTTATGCCAACGTACCAAATTTGAGTAAAATCTCATGAGCCGTTTCAAAGTTATAAAGCAAAAACGATTTGAAAATTGTAACTTAAGAGCCGTCTAGCGCCCAAGCTAAGCAACTTTGTACTGAGGTAAGTTTACTTGTATCGAGTTGTTTTGGCCTGAAGAATATGTGGTAGGCTTTTGTAAAGACCTTTTAGGGACATCCTGTATAGTCAATGTAAACCTTGAATTTAAAAGTTTTAAAAGCATTTATATTATTGAATGTAGCTTGTAGCAGTTGTAGCCAATTTCAACTGAATTTCTTAGGGTTTTTAAGCCTTCGGCTTCAGTCGAAAGTTGTGGCGGTTGCCGATTAATCGGCTTCGGTCTTCGGTCGGACACTAATAAAAACCCTTGGAAGTGTCGCTGACGTTTTAAGAGACAAAAGCTGCCCTGCCCTGCGCTACATAGCCTGCATTTCAATAAGCGTTGTTTCGCAAATGTGAGAAGTCAGAGACCAGCAACGGTGCATATAAAACGAAAAGAGAACGCGAAAGAGCGGAGCCGTTCGGCGAGACGCATTTCTAGGAAATCCGCCGAGTACAAATCCGTCACATAAGTATAGCATTATAAGTTTATAACACAATACCTATATGTCTGTATAATATTGATGTACTATTGAGACGTAATCTATCTACACTCAGGCCCGGCAGGTCATGTCCGGCCCGAGTGGGTAATTGATTAATTATTATTAGCGGGAACAGGAGGGGGGGGGGTTAGGCAAAAACGTATATGGATCAGGAAAAATTATCAAAATATAATTTTCATAGATATTCAAATCACGAGAAATTTCTACAATTGTTTTTGTGTGTTCTTTGTTCATATTTAAAATAATGAATGTCATAAAAATCATGTCATTTTGCCAAAGGAAACTCATTCTCGCAAAGCAAAAACACTTGCACGTTTCGAATTTCGCGAAATTAACTCATTTATCAGTTTCTCCAGATCGAGCTCGTCGGTCATATCCGAATAAATATGTAAGAGAGCGACTATGTTGAGACGATTTTGCGACATTGTTGATCTTAGATTCGTTTTCAGTCGACGAAGGACAGAAAAACTTCGTTCGTTTGAACAGGATGATCCTGGTATCGTGATTAGCAGACGAACAAAGCGCACGAACTCTGCTTGTTTCCCGCGTTAAATTTGAAATTTGTAAATGGACATAGTTAATGATATATGATGTTCGATTATTTCGAGTGGGTATTTTCCTACTCGGGATTTTTCGAGTGGGTCATGCTACCCACTCAAGCCACTATACCTGCCGGGCCTGTCTACACTAATATTATAAAGCTGAAGAGTTTGTTTGCTTGTTAGTTTGTTTGTTTGCTTGAACGCGCTAATCTCAGGAACTGCTGGTTCGAATTGAAATTTTTTTTTTTGTTTGATAGTCCATTTATCCAGGAATGCAATAAGCTATATAATATCACGCTACGACCAATAGGAGCGGAGCATCAATGAAAAATGTTGTAAATAACTTAATTTTTTTCACTAAGGTCTTGCAATTATATCCCGCCCGGTTTCACCCGGGTGCAAAAGAACGAATGAGGGAGCGACATGAGTACGCGCGTTCATCTTAGGTTACCGAGATGAATGTTGTGTCTAAATTTCATGATGATCGGAGTTACCGTTCAAAAGTTTTTGTCAAACGGACAAATTTCGAGTCATATTTTGCAACATTTTTCATTGATGCTCCGCTCCTATTGGTCGTAGCGTAATATTATAGAGCCTATAGCCTTCCTCAAAAAATAGACTATCCAACAAAAACAAAAACTCAATTGGAACCAGCAGTTCCTGAGATTAGTGCGTTCAACCAAACAAACAAATAAACCAACTCTTTAGCTTTATATATTAGTATAGATTAGCTTTTACTTTATAAACTATAATAATATCTCATTAAAAATCACGCCTGCGGAGTAGGCAACGCAACGTACAGCGCTGTACGGGCCGTTAGCCTGCTTACAGTAATGTTTCAAGTTATTATAAATTGTTTATATATTTATAAATATTTATATGATTTATTGTATTGTCACAGGTTCTTAATACGTGTGCAAAATTTCATAATATTCAGACGTCTAGAAGTGGATGAAAATCAAACTGAAAGATTTCATCACATCGATACAAACATACATGCGATGAAGCTAATAAAAGAGTGTTAAAAATGAAACTCACTTTCAGTTTTAAAGGATCGATTTGCGTTCAAAATATAACTACAAAGGTGTCAAAGACACCTAAAAATTTTAAAATAATTCTCAGTAAAAGTGCAGTATAATGCGAGGTACTCCACTTCATAAAATGTTTTATGACATATTTGGAATGTCCCACTGGTTAAATAAACTTGTATTTGTCAAATACAATATATATATTCGGGCTTGTTAGTACCACTCGTTTACCAGCGGGACATCTTCAAGCAAATCGGCATCTTCAGAAGCTTTTGAAATTTGTTCAGTTCTCAGAACAATTAATGGCATTTTTAAAACGTACCACACACACAGTAGAGCGGTCTCAATTCGCTCGAAAGTCGAAATGAATTACCTATCAATTGATCAGTCGCTAAAGATAAAATAAAAACATAAATATCTTGGTGAATACATATTATATTACTTATAATTTTTTGCACTACCTTCTATACACTGCTTTACATACATGTAAAGTGACCCATTACGCACTAATGCTATAATGAAAACAAAAGTAGTCGCGTACCGACTCGTGTGACTTAAAAACTTAATAAGTTACTCGCTGAAACTCATTTTCTCATATTTCATTCATTAGTAATAAACTTCATAACGCTTTATATACAGTATGTAAACACGTAAGGTGCACATAGGGAAATTAGCATTGGGAAAAAATACTTGGATCAGAGTTAGCAATGACTGCATTAATTGTTATTTCTATTGAATTATCGTGCTAATCTTGAGGATTTCTATTTTATTTTGATTTATTTTTATTTTACTTGGCTTTTTTAATAATAAAAAGCTCTTATAAATCATTATTTTAATTTTTTTGCACAAAAATAAAACAAAAAAACAACTCCATCTGTTTGGAAACATTTCATTCAAAAATTGTCTGACTGGTATGACGTATGCGTGTTGGTAAATCAGTGACTCAATGTCTTTAGGTTCAACACGAATAGGCGGAGATATTTGATCTCGCACCATATTTAAGTATTTTTGGGAATTTAATGTCCCATTAATAAAAAAAGTCCGACTATGTTGTAATCATTTGAATATTTTCTTCGGTAGTATACACATTCATTTTGCAAAAGAATATTATCTGTCAAATTGAAAAACAAGATTTCAAGGCTCACTCTGATCCAGTCATTTTTTCCCAATGTTAATTTCCCTATGTGCACCTTACGTGTTTACATACTGTATAAACTACTTTTAATAAAATAGTTACAAAACAGTTATCTATCTCTAAATCGATTTACTAGTGTTTGTTTAGAGGTTTGTGGGTATTTTGTATGACAAAACAAGACAACAATGTTTTCAGAATGTTTGTTTGGCTGCACTACTTCGGCATCACTAGAAACGGCTAAAACGATTCTGATGAAACTCGGTATAGACTATAGAACTATATACCTATCCAGTACCTAATACCTAAACTTCAAGCTATGTAGGCTGATTTTTATTTGGCTATATCCACCACGTTGAAACCACGGCGAAAATATTTCTTTGAATAACTCCAAATTTCTTTCACAATTCTCTGAAAAAAAATGTGCCAATTACGAGAGAAATTTACGGCACCTTCTGACTTATATTTTAATTATAAGTTAGTACCTACAGTTCATTGAGGGACGAATAATTTAATTTGTCAGCTCAAATTATTTTTCCATAATATCTACTATAGTTGCGTGAAATTTTTAGAAATACAATGAAATGAGACAGAGACGTCGACACGTCCGGATGTCAACAGGAAACTCCCCTCTTTTGTTTCGTTATTCACCTGTTGCATTCGTGCGTGATTCTACCGATTAACTCTAAATATAATATACCGAGTGTGCTAGAAACCGCAACCCCTAAAAGCACACTTTAAAAATCATTTACATTTTACAGCATCAATCGTCATCTATTTTTCTCTATTTTTTGACGTGATAACGTCTTATAAATTGATGAAACACCGGCTGCACGCACGAAAAAGTGTCACGTTCCGCCTGAGCCTGAGCGTGCAAGCGAGAGAGCGGTATAAGCGATAGAGAGGCACGATCGGCCCAAGCGTCGGCTTGTACACATTTCTCTCTTCTCGCGTGACATCAGAGAGTTCATCAATGTGTCTTTATGACGTTATCACGTAAAACTATCGTCCGTAAACCGACTTTACAGACAACCAAATTTTTTTTCACTAAGGATTCTTTGAAAACTATTTTTGAACCCCGACTTATATTGGGGTAGTATCTACGTGATTTCAAACTGTGAAACATATGACTTATTAAACTACTAGCGGTCCATCTCGGTTTCACCCGGGTGCGATTGATATAATTCTGCAAAATGTATTTTGTTCGGGGCCTGGCGTCTGAACTAACAGCTATGAGCAAATTCCACTAAATTTGCTTCTGAACTAATAGTTTTGAGCAAATTCTATCAGATGTCGCTACTTGGCACTAAAACAGTTTGTTTTGTTTGCTTCTGAGCTAATAGTTTGAGTAAATTCTATGAGATGTCACTACATGTTACTAAAACAGTTTTTTTTTTGAGAAAACGTAGTGTTGTACAAAATAATTAATAAAAACTACCCTATAGGGTATAAGTTGTATCAAGCGAGGCACATAAAAATTTCATTAAAATCGGTCAAATGGTTTCGGAGATTAGCGCGGCCAAAATTGTGACACGAGAGAATGTATATTGTGCCAAATATAAAATACATGAAGAAAATTGCGTAGCTTGACTCTTACCCTCTCCTGCCCCTTACGTATCTCAGTGTAGCTTTTGAACTGCTCCCCCCCTCTTGACCTAATGATTTAGAAAATCTGAAAGGTACTTCGCTAACAGAATTAATAATGATAATTGGCCCTCTTCTTTCAAAACAGTCAGTACAACCAATCCTTACCAACGTAAGTGCTGTCTCCTTTGTGCTTTTTTACCATAAAGAATCGCTGCAGTTTATTCTCAAGAGTAAAATTGTATGCAGTGTTTTGTTATAGGGTGGCGGCGAAGAGAGCGCCATTTCGCCTCGTCCTCCGTCGGCCGGCCAGTTGACCCTGACCCCGGCGCATTTAGCTCATTGACTGAACTGACTACCCACTGCCATTGGCACTCATACTGTATATTATTATACGAATCATTGCTGGTCTATTACAGTGTGTTACTAGAAGTGCAATGTACGAGAATACGTGTTATTGCAAAACCAAATGCTATTATCCCACAACGGAAATACAAACCGGCGTTTAAAATCAACGCCGACTGAGCTAATTCAAAAATAAAATCTCTCAGATCCGTTTTATTATAAAAAGTAGAGATGCACCGAAATTCGGCTCACATTCGGTAACACCGAATTTCGGCAGGTTATACTGAACTTCGGAATCGGTCGTATGATGAAGAATGAACCATTTCGGTTACTGCAATTATTAAGATTGTATTGTAGTGATGTGTCGCTCCTGAGCGAGTCGTTCATAATTCCTCCTTTCTCGGAGCGGAGCGAGACGCTCTTTTTTTGTCAATGACTCACTCTAAGCGCCATTGCTCTGTGCTGAGCTATTCTGTACTGTTGCATTCGCACATTTACAGAGCGCACACAGCACAGGCCACAGAGGCACTAGCCACTAGTGAATTTTGCACGTACGGAGTTATCTTTGCTGAGTCATTTAATGTTGAATGACACACTGTAAGTGTAATAGTACTAAGCTTACAGTGACTTAAACCATTCACATTGACGTCGTTGACAAAGATATAATATATTGTAACAATAAACATTATTATTGTTAAGCTTTTATTATACTTTATAGTTTATCCTAAATGCGAATAATATAAGATCAGAATCATATTAAAATGAGTTCAGAGCTGAGTGTGTGTATTGTGCTGTGCAATGCTACGCAACTCCTGAACATGTATGATGACAGTTTACACCTCTGCAGTCTGCACTCTTGTGTAGTGCGTACTGTCTAGTGTCGCTCCTGTGAACGATTCGCTCTAAGCGACTCTTTTTAGTGAGTGGAGCGCACGGAGCCAGCTCCCAATACAGAGTCATGTGGACCAGTGGACCCATCACTATTGTATTGATGTAAAAGTAGAGTGACCATTTTTATCGAACACAATGCGGGACAGAAAATTTTTGTTCAGTTCGCTGAGAAAAGACTTCCTTTTTTTATTTGGTAGCTTACGTTACTTCTTATAACAAACATCAGTATGCGTGAAGACGAATGACCTCCTTTATAGTAACCTGACTTTTTAAAAGAAAAATCATACATTTTGGTAAAAAAAACATGGTTATGACAACATGAATTCCCAACAATTATACCCGCTAAGACGGAAACGCGTCTAAAACGAAAAAAAATTCTTCCGGTACTTTTTTATCATGTCCAACAGTCCAAGTAGGTTTTACTGTTTTGTTTTAATAAGATAAAGTTAAAATTTTTATATTTTGCAACTGCTTTATGAAAAAAAAACTTTGTTTACATCAAAATCTACAACAGTTATGTCATGAATACGGCCCGCGTCCAGAATCTATCCAGTGAGAATTCTAAATCCAATCTATTCTGAAAATAACTACCTCAAATATGACACCTGACACCAATGAGCTTGTCAAAAACAAGAGACCTCAGGTGTCTGGATCCTCAAGCTCAAGATTATAATTTACCCTTTTTATTACCTCTATATGAAAATTGATTTAAACTAAATAAAGATTTTATTTTAATATGTGTTTTAGTTCTTAATTTAGTCTGGCCCGCTACCAAATCCTTTAGCCCTTTAGAAAAATCAGTCTGACAACCCTGATTTAGAAGGGGCTCATTCCCAAAAACAGAAGAAAGTAAAAAAAGAAGTGAAGTTTTGTGAAATATGGATAACATAAAATAAGGTTTCCTGTTGAAAATTGACAAGCTTTACAAAACTCGTTCCGATCTGTCTGTCGATATCGACTATCGAGTCTTGACTGACGATGCTCAGCGAAGCAGCGGCACGGGCGCAGGGCATCCATTGTCCGACTAATTGAGGCCAATTGACTGTATCATTTGATGTGACACTTTATTTTATATGCTCAACGTGGTAAATCTTCTGTAGATTCCAAGTATCTGCGCCCAGGAAACAAATCTACTTCTGTCGAATTCTCGTGTCACAATTTTGACCGCGCTAAACTTCAAAACCACTGAACTAATTTTAATGACATTTTGTAAATGCAGATTTAAACACCAGCCGTACTAACGTCAAAATAATTTTGTAAATGTGTCTTGCTTAGTGCAACTTACACTATAGAGTAGTTTTTATTAAATATTTTGTAGAAAATTACGGTGTTTTCTCAAAAAAACTGTTTTAGTGGCATGTAGCGACATCTCATAAAATTTACTCAACGCACAATATACATTCTCTCGGGTCACAATTTTGGCCGCGCTAATCTCCGAAACCATTACCGATTTTAATAAAATTTTGATGTGTCTTGCTTGATGCAACTTACGCTATAGGGTAGTTTTTATGAAATGTTTTGTACAAAACTACGGTGTTTTCTCGAAAAAAAAAACTGTTTTAGTAACATGTAGCGACATGTCATAGCATTTACTCAAACTATTAGTTCAGAAGCAAACAAAAACTGTTTTAGTACCAAGTAGCGATATCTGATAGAATTCGCTCAAAGCTATTAGTTCAGAAGCAAATCTGGTAGAATTTGCTAAAAGCTACTAGTTCAGATGCCGGGCCGCAAACGAAATACATTTTGCAGAATTATATCTATCGCACCCGGGTGAAACCGACACGGTCCGCTAGTAGTAAAATAACATCTTCATTTTTTTGCTTCAATTGAAAGAGACGTCGCTGCCGCTCACCTGCATCGAGCTATATTTCTTCACACGAGATTCGAAGTGATTCACGAAACAGGGATAAAGTTCAAAAAATATGCATTAAGTACGCGAAAAAAAAAGACTTAAACGGTTTTGTCTTTCTGTCGTAGATACATGATAGCTGCACTCATAACTATAAATAATATTATAATTCCATCACATAATTTTCTTTATCGTTTTCAATAGCTCAGTTAATATTTAAATTGAATATCGGAGAATATTCTCAGTTGTACTGTCAGAGAAAAAATGAAGATTGGTAGCCTATATGATCTTGTGGACTCGAGAGAGACCGAGTCTGCCGAAATGCCGGTTGTTTATGTTGATTTTTTATAGATACGTTCCTACAAAACAAACCTTCAGTTCTCAAGTTCTAATTCAAGAACAGCTTGTAAAATGGCAAAAGATATCATTTTTCAATTTATCTATGTAGGTACATTGTACATATAAAACAAAGTTCCTCCGCCGCGTCTGTCTGTCTGTCGGGACGCCATAAACTCAAAAAATAATTTATACTGAATGGATTTTCATACGGTTTTCACTAATAGAAAGAGCGATAAACGAGAAAGGTTTCTGTATATAATTTGTACAAAATGGCTAAACTATGACGGTGTTTTATCAAAAAAAAAACTGTTTTCGACTTTTCGTACGCTTCATCGCTAACGCTGGCCAAATCTTTCGAGATGCATCAAAACAATGTACTTTGATAGTTCTGCTGTGTAGAGATGGGAAGGTCACTATAATATTTCCGGAACAGTTTTGCACCCGGGTAAAAAAAACCCAAAGCGTCGAGCTCGGATAAAAACTCGATTTTTGAAAATCGGTCCAAAACTTCTCTTTTTTTGAAAATTTTCAATAGCGGGAAGTTAAAAAGGACACGATCTATTCACAATCATTAAAGTTATGTGCGGAAAAACCTAAAATTTCCAAAAACATTTTTTTTAAGTTTTTTAATTTAGAGATTTGCCTGAAATACAGTTAGACAAGCGTATAGGTGTGCTGACTGTACTGCATTTTCTAAAAACCAAGTATGTATCTATAATATTAAATATAGTCAATATTTGATAAATGGCTCTAACGATACCAATTAACGCCTGTGCAATAAATAATCAGCGGTGACGCTATGGTTATTTCTATACAACACAGCAGCGCTAAATTTACATTCAAGCAATCGATGTAATTAATAAATATTAGACAAATTCAAACGGCTTCAACGTTATTTATGTACCATTGCATCGGGTTTTGAGTACAAGCTACTGTAAAACCTCGATTATCCTAAACTTAAACTTAACAAGTTAAGTTACTCTGTCATCCTAACCTATAAATCACATTTTTTTCTCGTTTATTGTCACTTCGCCTTCTAAGTTTATTTTGACAATATCGGTTATTCTACAACGCTACACATGAGAAAGCATTAAAAGCTCTAGATGCGCCGCGGGTTAAACTAGCTGCGGCTAAAGATGAAGCCACCGCGTGAACGCATTGCGCCCGCCTTCTAGCTTGCTATTAGCTGTTTCGAAGATCCATGTGCGTCGAGTGTTTATTTTTATTCTACAGCTATATCTACCGCTATAAATGGATATGTCGAATTTATTCCACACGCCACTGTCTGCGGGCAAGTAGGCGTTCACTACCATATTATTGATGACGTGCCTGGCTTCAACTCTCATCGCGGGCACTATACCTAGTGACCCATTTCATAATTTCGCATCGGGCGACCATATTAAATTTCAGAAATAAGCTCCGCCTCCAGGTAAAATCCCAATAGTGCTGAAAATCTATCTGAGAATTCACAATAATATTGTCACGATTGCTATTTTTATAATGAAAGGAATGCAAATAATAAATGAATGGAAAGTACTATTATTATATTTATGTATGTATGAATACACTTTCTTTCATAATACACTCAGATCTAAGCGGGAGAGGTCACGTGGCATTTCAGTTCATCCGGAAAATAGATAAAAATAAATGAAGCGATTTTATGTACCTATAACTAACTTTTGCCCGTGGTTTTATTCGCGTGAAGGTCGATTTAGTGCTTTTGTAACTATTTTTATTATTTCAATGTAGATATTATATTGTTCAATTAATTTTTTCCGTGTTGTCTGATATTAAGTTGTCATTTTTATAATTTTGCTTTATTATCTACAATCTATAAAATAACAAAACAAAAAACAATATAACAGTGTGTCCCTGGATTGAGTTCACAATAGGTGAGATTGACCAAAAATTTTCGATTTGGAATTTCATATTTTGGGATTCCGCCCTGCTTGGTCTGAAACTTATTTTTAGTTTACTTTCGATTTTTTTAAATCAAGTAGGCCTTTACAGTTGAGCAAAACCTCTTTTCGTTTCAGGTAAAGTACCTTTTCCGTTCATAGTACGCAAAAGTGTCACTAGAAAAGTTGTTCACAATGAAAAATTATGGCGTTCTGCAAATTTTCAGAATGATCGGCCTACTTTGATAAAATCCGCTTTTGTTATTTTTTTCTCCTATTTTCTACTTCTATTATCAAAGTAGGCTGATCATTCTGAAAATTTGCATAACGTCCTAATTTTTCATTGTGAACAGTTACTGTTACTATGTACGGTTTCCTGTGATACACCCTGTATAGAAACACATTATAAAATCTAAAAAAAATGCTCATTGTTAATTTGTTACAGATTTTGCTAAACATACGCGATAAATGAACATTATTTATCTCATCCTTTTTGAGCCGGCGTGGTCTCTCTGAGCTATTGCCGCATCAACACGGCGGTCGTTCATCATCTGCAGTCAAAACACTTTAGCATCACCTACACAATTTATGTTTTTTCAGGAGCGAATTCAGTCAACTTGTGCTGGTATGCATTGCAAAATCTGGACTAACAATGGAACGACTACTTAGAACTTAAGTCGTACAAGCTTGATTCATTGGTTCGTATTTTACCGTGATCGCGCAGTAATACCAACTCTTGCTGAACTAAACGAATCAGATTACGTCACAACAAACGTCAAAAGAACATGCAATTTTAATCGCAGAAAATAGGATATTTGACACTTTCAAATGATATTTTGTGAATATTATCGAATAAGAAATCAGAAATTAATGGCTTGTATATACTAAAACACAAGGTAGATTTATTTATTCGATTTTAAAATTTCAACTTTTTGACATGTCAAAAAAACGCTGCCCGCCACGATGGTTTGAACTGTGACGTCAGACTTGTAGTAAGCGCACTATTTATAAACACACACGCGTGAGTAAACACTGAACGAGCCTTATTTATATTTGTTTGTATACTACAACGATGACGTCACAGTAGGTAACCATGACGTTCGTGTTTTCGCGCCAACTTATACATTTATTCAGTTATTTTTACGCAAGAATACCTCATAGTTAACTTGGATGTTTACTACCTGTCGAGAATGGCTCGAAGCAAAGCCTTGACCTATGCAAAATATCATCTTATGTTCTGTCGTTCTTGTGTTTTTGTCATAGTGTTGCTTTGTATTTCGTCGCTTATATTTTCTACTAACCAAATTCGTTTTTACCGTATACCTTGCCAAAAGAAGTTTTACTTAAAAGAGCTTCGGAGTTCAGATAGTTTTGTTTCTATATCAGACAAGAGTGTGAAACAGTCAAAAGTCCGTCCCTGCGTTTGGTATATCCCATTTGCACATTAACAATCGCGAAGTGTACGAAGGCAATCCCCAGTTAACTATACATTGGGGAAGTTGAGCACGTGCCCCTCATTTTCATACAATGGAGATCGGGGACCGTCCTCTGATTTAGAACAGCGTTTCACAAACTGTTCGAGCTATGAATCTGAAACTTTATATCGTTCAAAGTCTCGTGTGCTGTGCACATTGAAATCTTTGAAATTTCTTTTATTTTTACACGCGTTTTAATTTATTAAACATTCGTCTTCCGTTTCGACAAATTTGCATTGTGTCGATTTTTGACAGATCCTCATCGTGGATAGGTGTTTCTTCAGGGGGTGCATGACCGGTCAACCGCCCAGCCTCTTTCCTAAGTTTTGGTCTACTAAGATCATGCTGAATTCTGTTTTTTTTTATTCTATAAGCATGGTGATTTTGTCAAAGTTCCGAATGATTTCGGTTTTCGTCAAAAATCGCATTTTTTTAAAGGGGTATGCCTTGAAAAAATTGCAATAATCGAATTCTTTAATATACTTTTGAAATTGAGAATGCTTACAGAAAAAAATACGCTGAATTCAATGAGCGTAAGCAAAATTTTGTACCTCTTTTAGTTTGGAAACTATACGGCCATTTGGAGGTTTTATGTGATTTTCAGAAAACTATAAACGCAAATAACTTCTAAACCAAAAAATATACAGACGTTTGTTTGTGCTCATTGGATTCAGCGTGTTTTTTCTATAAGCATAATAATATTGCCAAAGTTCCGAAAAATTTCGGTTTTCGTCAAAAATCGCATTTTTTAAAGGGGTATGCCTTGAAAAAGTTGCTAAAATTTAATTCTTTAATATACTTTTGAAACCATGGAAAACCTCAACAAGATGGCCGGTACAGAAATCATCACTTCTCGACGAAAGGCAGCAGGAAAAAGTCCCAGCCACAGCTGCCCCCACCGGTATTCGAACCCGGTACTTCCCGAATGCGAGTCCAGTGCTCTCACCACTACGCCACCCCGCTCGGTTCTATGGAAATCAACAATGCATTGCAGAAAATCGTTCCACATAAAATGCACCCGAATCTCCCTTGGACGCCCGGTCTATGTTGCATCTTATGTGGAACGATTTTCTGCAATGCATTAATGATTTAGTAAGTCTTGTCCAGGAGACTTTTGTATGGTTCAAGATTGTGTGTGTGTCGGGTAGGGCACAGCACCGGTAGAATGCCAGAGAGACAGAATGCAAATATCAAGGTGTGACAAATGCCGTTCGCTAATGCAGGGCCGCAATAATCAAAGAAAACGAGCACACGTGCATGTCACACAGTATATCAACTGTTTTATTCGTAATTAAACCAACAAACACGCTAATTAGTTGTCTCGTTTATTATTGTAATGTTTAATTACTCAACCATTCAAAAAGTCACAGATGATGCTTCAATCGGAATATATTTTCAATCTTTTAGAAATACTTTCGGGGTTAGAAAGTTTTAGACATTCGCGAATGCGAATATTTGTCGTCGATATTTGCGTATCCGAATATTCAGTTTTCAAATCTGGCGCCATTTGACCAAGGTTAAAAATCAGCTGACTGGCCGCGCAAGTTGCACGCACACATTTTTAGTGGTTCTGGGTACTAGATTGATTATTATTACTAAGTCTAAAGCTTTATTAGCTAATGTTAAAGTAAAATTGATATAATTAAAAGGTTATTGAAAGAAAAACTTAAGTTTTTTTTTAAAGGATAGTACCTGGGTGACCGGGCTTTGTTCGGAAAGTTAAATAAAATACTGATATGCTCATTGTTTGTATAAAATTCCAAAACCTACTTACAATATTTAAGTATTTTCATACGTCAAAAAATTGATTTTTATAATGATAAAATTTGTAAGAAAACGATTTTTTCGAGAGATGAGACCTAGCTAAAACGATTTTTTGCCCCCCAAAATCCCTTTTCAGTAAATTTCATCCAAATTGTTAGGGCCGTTTTCGAGAAAATATTTAGGGACATAGGTAGATACAAGATTAGCTCGTTTAATAATATAGGGATATGCAGCTAGTGATAAAAATAGCGGCTTTTAAAACCGTTGATAGATATGCAGTAGTCTAGACTAATTAAAGCGAATATAGATAATTAAAATACAATATTCAAACTGTGTATAAATAGTTACGGGACCTTCGTTTGAACAAAACGCGGACAACAGCCAAAACGAGTGGGGTCTGAGGTTAGATAATGTTTGTTTATATCCCAATTACCTACCTAAAATAAAACGTCCGTTTTATTTATAGTTTTCATTGTGGCAGTACAGAGTTCAGAACAAGTAAACATTATCCAACCCAGCAAAGAAAGTTCACCAAAACACTGTGCATAGGATCCCTTATTTAGGGAAAGCAGTATGAAAATAAACGCACGATTTGTAGCTATAATATTTTAAGTTATACAAAACGCTCTTGTCACATTTGGCCCTAGACACGTTTGTATGGTAACCTGAGGCGTTTCTTATGCAATATCATTGTAGGGTGTTAATTCATCGCGAAGTGCTAAAGGCAAAATACATAAATTATTTAACAAAACACACATTTTCTATTATATAGTACTTTGACAGTTATATACAATACCCACGCAAAACTATTGACTAAATCAATCTTATCATACAAGTTATTCACGTGTAAATGTGTTGTGTTCACATTTATCCTCGCGCTTATATTTCCTTGCAGTTGAAAATTTTTTTAACAAATATGTTGTTAAAGAAGTTTCACTTCAACAGTCACGATAAATCGAATCCGACCACTCGCACCTCCAGATCTCTTTTATTTTAGGAGAATATAGGTATCACCGTATAGAAATAAAAAATCCACAAACAGTCAATATTTACCTTACTGTGTACGGCTTCGGATATAAAACAACTATCTTTACATACAGCAATATTGTTTATTATACGATGACAATATACTATGTTGTAAGTCAATATAAGTCAATAATAAAATTGGAGCGTGGATTGTGGCTGCAAACTATATAACATTAAATAACAGGCGATTACAGATACGTAATACATACAATATACCTATATCATTAATAGTATAAAAATTGTTAAAAAAAAGCTTTTTTTAAATGCTCTAAAAAGAGGAAAATGAACTTTAAATTAAATCGAACCCTTCATTACGTTATACAATTTATATATTATGACACTAGCGGTCACGCCCGGTTTCGCCCGGGTGCAAAAGAACGAATGGGAGGAGAGACATGAGTACGCATATTCATGTTAGTTTATCGAGATGAATGTTGTGTCCAAATTTCATGATGATTGGAGTTACTGTTCAAAAGTTTTTATCGGACGGACAAATTTTGAGTAACATTTTGCAGCATTTTTCATTGATGCTCCGCTCCTATTGATCGTAGCGTGATATTATATAGCCTATATAGCCTTCCTCGATAAATGGGCTATCCAACAAAAAAAAATCAATCTACTGGTTCGAATTGAAAATTTTTTTTTGTTGGATAGCCCATTTATCGAGAAAGGCTATAGGCTATATATAATATCATGCTACGACCAATAGGAGCGGAGCATCAATGAAAAATGTTGCAAAATATAACTCAAAATTTGTCCGTTCGATAAAAACTTTTGAACAGTAACTCCAATCATCATGAAATTTGGACACAACATTCATCTCGGTAAACTAAGATGAATGTGCGTACTCATGTCCCTACCCCTCATTCGTTCTTTTGCGCCCGAGTGTAACCGGGCGGGACCTCTTGTCAACTATATGTCTGAACAGAAAATAGAAATGACATTGTTGTTGGTTTAATAATTATTTTTTGTTAACAAATCTCATTTGCGGCATCTTTTATAAAAACATTTAGCTATTCCTCTTTCATCACAGAAAAAGCTATTATCCAATAAATCGGTAAAATTTTCGAAAGGCTTTGTCACCGAAACTGTCATTAACGCTAAGTGCCACACTAGAATGTGGGTTATAACTAGAAAAGTACTGAGCAGGTACAAATTGTATATAATTAAAAAAAAAAATGAAATTAATATTTTACGACATGCAGTCTCATAAACTTATTCATTTCCAGTTTAAGCACATTTTTATGTAAATATTTTTGAAGTACTATGTGTGATAATTACTTTTACGCAAATGTCTATAATTTAAAATCACTGAATTTGAACTCCAAAAATAGTATTTTATGTATCTCGCTCGTAAATGAAATTATATTAAACGAGTATGCGACATTATGTTAAAACGAGCGACCAACGTGTTTGAGCAGTCACACAAGTCAGATATAAAATACCTGATATTTTAAATCTATATATTTAGACTAGCGGTCCCGCCCGGTTTCACCAGGGTGCAAAAGAACGAATGGGGGAGGGACATGAGTTTACCGATATGAATGTTGTGTCCAAATTTCAT
The DNA here is from genome assembly GCA_963575645.1 of Xanthostigma xanthostigma. Classification (NCBI taxonomy): domain Eukaryota; kingdom Metazoa; phylum Arthropoda; class Insecta; order Raphidioptera; family Raphidiidae; genus Xanthostigma; species Xanthostigma xanthostigma. The sequence continues at coordinate 45,813,829 of OY754466.1, read as the reverse complement.
GATATGAGTTACCGTTCAAAAGTTTTTGTCGGACGGACAAATGAGTTACATTTTTAACATTTTTCATTGGTGCTTCGCTCCTATTGGTCGTAGCGTGATACGATAATATATATAGCCTATAGCCTTTCTCGATAAATGGGCAATCCAACCAAAAAATTTTTTTCAATTCAAACTTTCTTGAGATTCAACCAAACAAAGAAACTCTTCAACGTTATATTTTAGTACAGATTATTTACAAGAAATACGCCTACTTTGCTGTCTCTGTTACTCATATAGCTTTAAATGGCAACTGACATGTCGCTCTTGGAAATGACTATCGGATTGATAAAATCGCATTTTTTTTGTTATACTTTTCCCCCTAGTGCGAAATGTGTCATTTTATGATCCCTATTATTACAGGCACAAAAAGTAGCTATTTTAAAGGACATGGTACAAAAAATAACTTCTAAGGTATGGCCGAACGTTATAGTTACGCAATAAAAATTCAAGTAAACCTACGCAATTTTTTTGTAAAATATTCGTGTTGTGAATTCAACGAGTGATTCACCGGAAATCTGTGAATACTTCAGGCAGGTCAGTGACACTTGATTATTTCGCTGCCAAACCAAAATTTACCCGGACAAAACCAGGTCGGAAAACTAGTTTTTTTTTATCATATATATTAATACGCTAAGTTTAAGATGTTTGCCTCCCTTTTTAGAAAAAACCACACAATGTCTCCATATAAATTATATATCATTTTACAGATAATTGCTTGCTCTACTGACATCGACAAGGACAACTAAAAAAATTATTATTGCTTTTGTTTTTGTAAATTAATTAATTATTAGCAACGCTGAACAACGTCTGCCATCTGACGGCTAAACAGCGAGCAACGCTGAACAACGTCACAGCAATGCTGCATGATGCCATCTGACGGCCTAGCTCAACGCTTTTGCTACTTGCGCCTCTATATGACAATTTTAGTAAAATATTTCTTCGATCTGTCATCTGAGCTTCATATTGTAATACAACAAAAAGAAGAACGTTATAAGCAGTGTGCAAAATTAGAAACGAATTAAATACCTGCAATCATACCTATTTAAAAAATAATTTTCTAAAGTGATAATTATTATACTTATTTAGTGCGAATAATTCGCACAGGTCACACTAGTATATAAAACTATTTTGAAGTGTTGGCGACTTACGCAAGTCAATATTACAAAATAAAGTACAGACCATAGTAATCACGCAAGTAAGAAAGTAACTCAGAAGGCCGTAACAAGCCAGACGATAATAATTATCGGTTATTAATAGGTAATAATTATAATTCATAATCTATATCAGTGATGCAATAGTAGTCTTTCCACTACCCTCTGCAAAAAATAGCTGCCTTACATGCACGTATACAGGCATGTAAAGTGACACATTACACACCAGTGCAGTAAAATAAAACAAACCGGTCGCGCTATATCAAAATTCCATGTTTGACAATCAGTTTTTTTGTAATCTATTAGAAGTGACGTTTGTGAACTGTCAAACATTTTGAAAATGAAGTGAAAAGCAGCCATTTTATACGAAGCACGTGCAAAAAATACCGCATACTTGCGTAAAGGTATTACGGCTCGTGTGACTGTTAAACATCGCTGTCGCTCGTTTTTAGTGTCTAATGAAACGGAAGAGTAACGTTCACGCCGACAACAATTACAATACGCGCCACGGATCTAAAATGTTCGGAAGTTAGTCACAAACAGCGTCGCAAAGGCACATTTTAGAGCCGTTGAGACTCTCAGCTACCTGCACGGAACGTGCGCTCGTCGATGATTGGCAGTGATCGCTCGTTGCCTTTGTCACTTGTCGCTTTCCTGCTTTAAAGTACAGTCGAGAACGCTATTGTCAAGTTGTAATTGTTATTTTAGTTTTGTTGCGTTGCGAGTTTGTAGTTTTTCAGCAGACTGTACATGCGCAGGCCCGCATTCGCATCTAACTTCCGAGCCTTTTAGATTCGTGGCGCGTATTGTATACTTTTTCAATATTTTTTTTAAGTCAGTTAATAGTTGTAATTGCTTACTCGCTCTCACGCGGTTATTAATCTAAACTTGAAAATTGCTGCTCCTGAATAACAATACCTAAAGAAACTTGACCAGATTTTAAAAAATATATATATACCAATGCTCACGTAAGCATAGGAGGGGGAGTAAGAGCATTGCTTATTTTTGCTGACAAAGGGGTTACTAAAGTTCTGCTTACGTAATACTTGAAGAGCCCCTTTTATGCGGCGTTTATTTTAAAATGAAGCAATCGGACTATAAACTCTCCCGATTACATAGCGGGTTTGGATTAGCACGACCTTACTGTACTGTACAATACACGAGTATGCCTAAACAGTGTTAATCGGCCCGCGGTAAATGCATGTACCGTTATATGTCGACGTTTGCATTAGCGATATTATGAGGTTATGTCAGCGTGTGTACCTGTGCGCAAACACAGGTGTCTTCGAATACATACAAGCATGCAGTAGCCTCATTGGCAGTGACGTTTCCTCTATGAGCGCTGCAGAACTGCCAAAACAAGCAAAATTTTTGCTACTTCATAATTCTAGAATGAACTACATATTTTATTAAATTATACTAAAATTCTGCTACGTATAATACGCGCCACGAATCTAAAAGGCTCGGAAGTTAGATGCGAATGCGGGCTTGCGCTTGTACAGTCCGTTGAAAAACTACAAACTCGCAACTCAACAAAACTAAAATAACAATAACAGCTTGACAATAGCGTACTCGACTGTACTTTAAAGCAGGAAAGCGACAAGTGACAAAGGCAACGAGCGATCACGGCCAATCACCGACGAGCGCACGTTCCGTGCAGGTAGCTGGGAGGTGGTGGAAGTCTCAACGACTCTAAAATGTGCCTTTGCGACTAACTTCCGAACCTTTTAGATCCGTGGCGCCTATTATAATACTTGAATGGCCCCTTGACAGGTAATGATATAGCTCTGTTCCAACCTCGTCGTCACGAAATTGTTTGTATCGGTTTTTGAGCTACTGCGCAAGATTGTGACGATAATATTACCGCTCACTGAGAGGTTGGAACAGAGCTGATAACAATTAAAAATCTGGCAATGTCGAGTACAGTCCCGTGTGACGGTGCTGCAAGACTCAAGAGGCGACTGTACCGTTTATCGGCGACGATTATTTACAAATACAAATCGTGTCGCACAAATAACCGTACATTCTAACGTTATATTCTCCTATCTTGTATGTATATGCAATAGAATATTATACGTTGACATCGATACGACTCACTGATCAAAGCGATGCAACTTAACGGTCTTATCCTATATATACGAAGTATGGAGGGTAGAGGTTAAGGAGAACCATCTCCGTGTACGAAAAAGTGTCCGTCAAAAAGCGTTCAATTAGGGACCGCCACTGTCGCAAAAGGGTAAATTTTAAAGTATGGAGGATATTTTAAAGCAAGCGTTCTGTTGAAGGTAACAGCAACTTGAAAAAGACATTATTAAAAGTTTTTTTAGCAAATTCATAGTTTTGTTTATTATATTCTTTAGCAAACAGAAGTAAAATTCAGTCAATCTATCCATTTCGAGTATTGCTGAAAAATCAGACAGGATGTTTATATAATAATAATTATGCTAAGCTTATTAACGTTATCTGTAGATCGCATGCGTGGAATTCCGTATAATATAAAATAGTTTATTAATTATTCAGATCGTGAGCTTAAATCCGGTTCTATATTGATGATAAGATAATTATACAACGTCTTACGTCGCGCACGTAAGTACAGCCAACCCTATTTGTGATTGTGACCTACTGCGATCGCTATCATACGCATCGTCTCCTGTTGGCATCACTGTATCGTGTGGCGTTTCATTTGTTTTTCTCTACACTCTACAGTAAAACTTTTCTCAAGTGAAGATTTAACTTATAAAACGGCTTTAATACAGGCAGTTTTTTAAGCTGTGGTTTTCTTTCTCTACACGTAACTGTATTTTCAAGACTCACTTACTTATAAACATTTCACATAAACTAACAATCTATTTTGGTAACAATAAATATCAGACAGTACAGAGGATGGCTAGTGGAGGATCAATGAGCGTCGCTTTGACGTTTTTGACAGCTTATTAAGGAGGTTGAGTCGTTTTACGAAGATAATGAAAAAAATCTTAAATAAAGTTTTTGACGTGATAACGTCTTATAAATTGATGAATCACCAATCTTATAAATTGATAAAACACCGGCTGCATGCACGAAAAAGTGTAACGTTCCTAACGTTCGTAACGTTCCGCCTGACCCTGTGCGTGCTTTTCTCGAAAAAGGCCCTAACGATTTGGATGAAATTTACTGAAAAGGGATTTTGGGGGGCAAAAAATCGTTTTAGCTAGGTCTCATCTCTCGAAAAAATCGTTTACATACAAATTTTATCATTATAAAAATCAATTTTTTGACGTATGAAAATACTTAAATATTGTAAGTAGGTTTTGGAATTTTATATAAACAATGAAACAATTGTTTTCAAAATATTATGACAGTTAATCTTTGAGACTTAAAATAAATACGAAAGAAAGAAAGTTAAAAAAAAAAACAATTATATTATAGGTGGTGAGTAATTTTAATAAATAAAATTAACCTAAATTTGAAGCAAAAGATGCAATATCATAGATTCGAATTATTATAATTATTATATAAATTTAGGTTATGTATTACGGAATACGTTATCACGTAAAACTATCGTCCGTAAACCGACTTTACAGACAACCAATTTTTTATTTTTTTAATAGATTCTTTTATGACAAAATTTTCTGTAAAAAATCCAAAATCATTAGGAGATTTATAAAGTTAAAAATTAAAAAAAAAACTTTTACATGTAGTCTTATGGAAAATATGTCAACCTAGCATGCAAACGGTACATTTTAATTTTTTGCAAATAACCAAATAATGTCAGCAGTTCCGAAAACTAACTATGTAAAGCATCGATGTCTTACGCATATTTTAATATTTTTTCCAATTTAATTAGGAGACTTTTAATGAATTAAAAAAATTATTAAACCTTAGCACTTTTCGATTATGAACTTTTAATTTTGACAATTTTAATAATTTTAACTGAATTTTGATTTAATTTTAATTTTTATTACTTCTAATTTCTTTTTTTAATTATTTACTGCAAAAAATATGTAAAATACAGATATTTACATAAATTTATTTTTTCCAACCTAACTGTACAAAAAATTCAAAAGCTAGTCCATTAAGTAAAATACTGAAATAATTAATATTAAAAAAAAAATATTTATTTATGCCGTTATGACAATAATTTATTGGTATCATCGACTTATAACCTTTTGTAAAAATTTATTATGGAAAAGTTCCCATTTAGAATTCGACTTACTTTTGATTGGAACTGTAACGCATCAACCTCCTTAATTCAATTGTTCACTCAAAATTCAAATAAAGCAGCAGACAGTAGGACTCGTATTTTTAACATCTATTTTCAAGTTTTTAGTTTTCAAGCACAGTGTCTCTTACGCTGCTCAGCCAATGGAAAAAAATAATAAAGTGTCAAAAATGTAAATGAGAATGAATGAAAATACAATGTCTCTGGAACTATGTGCGGACGTCGAAGCAAAATCCCCCTCAAATCACCAAATGATTTCCTTTCAGAGATATTGAGATGATTAGTTTTCTGAGGAGGAATTTACTTTCGATGATTCCCTCAATTTTTTATAATTAAGAGGTCATATGCATGTATTTTTTTATATTTTTAATAGATTATTTAGTCAACCATAATACGGAAAAAAATTGCCAATCATTTAAAAATGTAATATTATCATAAGAAAAAAAAATTAAATTTTACATTCAAAATTAGACAGTTTAAACCATCGGCCATGTTGGCGGGCTTATGTGACGTCATGATATATGATGCATGTCAACCTTGATGTCAAATTGTTAATGTTCTAAATGAAGTTTATTTGTTGTTTTCTCTGAATACTGACATAATCTTACTGTGAGACGACACAGTCGTCACGGAAACTGTTGTTGATATATACTCTGACGTCACGCTGCGTTTTGAAAATTCGAAAATAGCGCATATTTTCTACATTTCTTTTTTATTATTTGCATTTTTTTTTCAGTGATTAGATTAATAAAATATCCATTACGATAGAATCAGGAACTAAAATATATTTCGAAATAAAAATTTAAACCAATTTTGAGTCTCATGCATATGACCTATTACTTAAAATTTAAAAACTATATGTAGGTACGGCTTAAAAAAAAAATTTAGTTGAATATATGAGATGGCATAACCTTAAGAGATTTTATCCGAAAACTATAAATAACGACTGTTTCAATATTTATGATATTCCATTGAGAAGAATTCTACTATATTATTTTTCGTATAATATGTGTTCGTTTGAGTGTATTGAGTCGCCGATGGAACTTCCTGCAGCAGCCAAAACTGCGACTGGACCAGTGAAGAGATTCGAGGTCAGCCAATGCAGCAACTGAAAACCGGTCGATGTGCCGCATTCTCATAGACCATGCCACCAAACCATAGACTAGACCAGGGGTGTCAGACTGATTTTTATAAAGGGCCATTTATAAGATTTAGAGCAGTGTTTCCCAACCTTTTTTATGCAATGCCCCACCTTAGCCTTTCTAAAATTATTATGCCTTCCCCCTATTTAACAGACATAATATAATTTGCTTTTTTCTTTAAATTTGACACCTTAATCTAGCATTGCATTTAAATGGCCTGGACTGAAAGGGTTAAACTCGTGTCGAGTCCATTTTCAAATTGCCCCCCCTTAACAATCAAATTGCCCCTCTGTGGGGCGTGGGTCCCACGTTGGGAACACCGATTTAGAGTGTGTTAGAGGGCCAGGCTCTAAATTAAATTAAATCTAAATTAAAATCTTTATATTTAGTTTAAATCAATTATCATATACTTAAGTAAAGGTAATAAAAAGGGTGAATTAAGTATATTGAGCTTGAGGATCCAGCAATTTTAAAAATACATAGTGATTAGTCTGGCATTGAAATCCTTACTGGATAGATGGGGGTAACTCCAATATTTTAAATGACAACCGCATTTTTTTTTATTGGGTCGAGTTCTTCGGGCAAAAAAAGACATCTTTTGTCCCAAACTTTTTTTAGTTCAAGTTACAGATCACCAAGTACGCGAGGTAAAGTTTTCCGAGTATCCTCACCCCCTCAAATAAAATCTGTTCATTTTGTAAATTTCGCTTTAAAAACGACGAACTAATTTTTATGATTGCTATGAAGGTCAAGTAAAAGAGTACCATTTCGTGACCTGTTACAAAATGAACAATTTTTAATTGAGGGGTTGAGGATAACTCGGAAAACTTTACCCCGCGTACTCGGTGATCTGTAGCTTGAACAAAAAAAAGTTTGGGACAAAAGATGTCTCTTTTTTCCCAAAGAACTCGACCCAATAAAAAAAAATTGCGGTTGCCATTAAAAATTTCGGGGTTACCTCTTGCCTTCCACGGGAGAACCCCCTTGGGAGGAATTTTTGTGCCCGAAAAATACATTACGAATTGAGCATAACTTTCATTCACAACATTTTTCAAAAAAACTTAATCACTCTGAAATATTCAGCCGGTCCGGGACTTTTGAACCAGCCTCTATATAAAGATGTATCTATGCTTCTAAAATCTAATGTTATTATGACTCGTGTGACTATTAAAACTCACTGATCGATCGTTTTTGTCACAACTTGTACTTGCATTGTAATATTACGACATCGATGGGTGTTTATAAACAGTAAATTGCTATTTTTATAGCGACTAAGTATAGAAAAAATGTATAAAATACATAAAGATAAAACGTAGGAAATATTTTATCGGTAAATACCTAAGTAAAAGTATACTAATGTTTTTCTTTCCATACTTCATTTAAATAGTTTATTGTTGTCAACTTCGTGGGGGAGAGAATGCAACTGCAACGTGAGTGAACGCATCAAGAATGCATAATATTACTTTTTAATAGCCTTCATTTGCGGCGTCGCTCGCCTTTTTTTACATCTGCTCAGGTCCTCTAGTAAAAACGCGTCCGATCACAAACGGTTTAGTATAGTATTTGAGTTGACTCAGTACTATAGGGTGACCATTCGTCCCGGATTTTCCGGGACAGTTTCGGATTAAAGCCCCGTTTAATATATGTCCCGGACAATGTCCCGAATTAGATAATATTAATCATATCATGTGAATATTATAATATTCGATTATATTTTATTTGCGCGTCTCTGCGTACAGATAATTTTGTATTTATTCAAAACGATTTTATTATTTTCTTTTCAACTTAACATTTTTATTTTAATATTTTTAGAAAAGATTTTTTTTATTAAAAGGACCAAAATTGATACTGACGGACGCTCTCTGTCCCGCATTATGTTACGATAAAAATGGTCAATCTTCCCAGTACAAAACAAACCGACTAACAGACAAAAATTCTGAAAACTACAAACAGTGGATTCAAGTCGAAATATCGTTAAAAACTTACAAATGATTACCTGGAGGCGGAGCTCATTTCAAAAGCTTTCTCTTAAAAATGTTAAGAAATTAATATTTTTTGTACCTATTTTTTAAATATTATTTTCACATTAAAAAAATTAGTTTTTTCTGATATTCGCAAGAATTTTGCGAATATACGAATGTCAAAAAATATGCGAATATTCGTAACATCACTATAACATACACGTATAACACGTATATAGGCATGCAGTGTCAAATTACGCACTAGTGTTGTAATGAAAAACAAAAGTACGCGATCCAACCTATTCACCAGTCATTTTCATAAACTACCTATCGGGGAAGCATATTTTGTACGACAGCAGGCGCGAATAGTAATTTTCGCAAACTACCTAATTAAAGTTTGTTTAAAACAAATAATGGGACCATTCTGTAAACATTCTGAATTCAATGGCGAAATTTTTCAAATCGGTTAGCCCCTCGCGAAATTATGCCTGAACAAACATTAAAAAAATATATAAGCATGTCGAATTGATATCTTAAGTTGGTGTAATGCGTAGAAATGGAAGTACACGCAGCGAGCGGAACTCACCGCAAGTAACGATCGGCGGCTTCGACGTTTAATATCCGTTATAATTATTTCAAATACGGAACCGGATGTGAAAAAGGATTTATCGGACCTCCATAACATCTCTGGTAGTGGTAATATAATAATACGTGCAAAAGTCTGATCGGACAGCTAATAAATAGTAAAAACAACATCAAACCGCTAAAAACGTGCTATAATTATCAATTTAAATTATTGTGTTAATAAAATTAGTTTCAATTAAAATGACAACCAACCAAACACCAGGACGGCTTCTTGAGCTTTCCGGGAAAAGATATTTTTTTTAACTTTCTAGATATAAATCTAAACAAAATATGTAGGTTAACCGAGAGATTTTATTGATTATTACTAGCGGTCCCGCCCGGTTTCACCCGGGTGTAAAAGAACGAATGAGGGGGAGGGACATGAGTACGCACGTTCATCTTAGTTTACCGAGATGAATGTTGTGTCCAAATTTCATGATGATCGGAGTTACCATTCAAAAGTTTTTGTCTAACGGACAATTTTGAGTTACATTTTGCAACATTTTTTATTGATGCTCCACTCCTATTGGTCGTAGCGTGATATTATATAGCCTATAGCCTTCCTCAGTAAATGGGATATCCAACAAAAAAAAATTCAATTAACACTAGTTCCTGACATTAGCGCGTTCAACCGACCAACCAAACAAACAAACAAACAGACTTTTCAGCTTTATTTAGTATAGATTAGCGGTTCGTCCCGCAAAAGAACGATGGGGGGGTTGTTACGTGAGTACGCAAGGTCATCTTAGTTTACCGAGATGAATGTTGTGTCCAAATTTCATGATGATCGGAGCTACCGGTCAAAAGTTTTTGTCGGACGGACAAATTTTGAGTTTTATATATAATATAGATTAGTAAATTTATCGACCAATGTATTAATCAGACGTTAATCAAAGATTTTAATATAGATTTGACAAATTCTAAGAAAAAACGTGTACATTTTTCAAACATTTTCAATGATGAACATTCAAAATTCAATTGACTTTCCAATACAACTTTGCACAATACTGTCAACTATAACCATATTTATCTGACGTCGCATTAACTTCACAATTTGCATCTCTGTTATGATAGCGCGATGAGAAATAGCTTAAAATATTTCTAAATCGTTTTTCTATCTATTCGTCATAAAACACCATGAACATCGGTTTAATATTTTCTTAGTTAATCTGTAATCACGCTTAGACAGGCAGCCGTTGTCTATAATTGTAAAAAATAACGTTTGGAGGTAATATCCGAAACTACTCATCCGATTAAAAAAATATTTTGAACGGATCTTCTGGAATATTTTGAAAATACAAACACAGGCGTCCTATGGTTAAAGCACCCCTGTATGTAGGTATAGTGAAAATGATCAAACTTACATGAGTAAATTGTTGAGCGATTCTGTTGTATTCCTCCTGATATTGTTTTCTCGCTTTACGTTTTTCAGCATACATCGCGTTCAGTTTATCCAGAGCTTTGTTTTCAACGGCATCCGCGTTTTGTTTTATCAATTTTCCGGTGTTTTCCAGTTCTTCCATCATAGTTTTCCAAGCGGCCGATATTAAACTACCCGACAATTCTTCACAACGATCTAATTTTAAACCCTGATTAGCCACCGAACTTAGAGCTACTGCATATTCGCGATCGCATTTTATTTTTGTTGTTAAACAACGTTTCATATTATCCAGTAATCTTAATTCAGCATCTTGACGTAACAACAAAGCCTCGTGGGCCGCTCTGCCCTGAAGACAAGTTGAAAATCCCATTGCATACACTAGATCAATTCACAATTTTTAAATTACATGCAGACATTGTTTTTGGAATTGTTTTCAAATTTTTTAAAATTATTTTAGTCTATACAATATTATTTGTTTACATTCATTGTTATTTATTTACAAATATACTGTTATTGCAAAATATGTTTACTGTTTCTAAAAATATAAAAATAAAGAGTTGCCGCACAATTATTTCACTACAAACCTAGTTAAAACAAAAACACAGTGATATACATAGTTGTACTATGTTAATAATAGATTTTAGTTAATAGTTCAAAATATTCGGGAACTTTATCCGAGTTTATTTTCATCGATGATTTGTATTGCTAATAATAGAAGAGATTAAAATCAAAAGTTAAACAAAGCACAGGAAGTCTCTTATAAATTTAGTTTTTATACACATTTTTTCGATTTAATATGTAAACGTTCCGAACTTTTTAAAATAATACATATAATTATCGAGAGCCGCAACAAACCTGCCCGCACCAAAACAAAACACAAAACATACTGACACTGTACAGTGTACAACTTACAAGTTAACGCCTTCTTTTTCCACCAGGTGGAACCAAACACCAGTCTTTGTTTAGTTATGAAATGTCAACTACCAACGATGTACAAATATAGAATAGATAGGTATTGTCAACTACTTCGAACGGATTAATTTTATAATCTTTAGGCTTGTTCACAAAAAATAATTAAATAATATTCGGAAAAAATGGATTTTTTTCATCCTTCACAGTCATTTTCGATGTGTAAAGAAATTTCTTAAAACAATAGTTCCTTTTTAAATAAAGAAAAAATTATACTGTGGAATGAAGTTTTAATTATTATATAAGTACCTAATTCCTGTTGATCGGTATATTATGAAATTTGTTTAGATACAACTAAAATTTGACAAACGCGTTATTAACTTCCGATTATAGCACTTTAACTCAATTGTTTTTTTTTTTTTTTTATTTTATTTCTGAAGTTGAAAAGTTCAAAATTGGTTTTAACAAATTTTTAGTGAGAAAATCTATATTGTTATAAATACGTTACTGGAAACGTCAGAAAGTTGAGTCTTATGAAGTGATTAAAGTTGGCAGCATCTATTATCTCAAGTTGGCACTGTACACTAGATACTGGTCGCAAACGCAATGCTTCAAAAGTAGTATTTAAAACTTAAAGTTCTTTTATTGAGTAATTATTTATTAACTATTTAATTCTTTTGAATGTCTATATTAGTATTGTATTAAGTGATGGCGTTTAGTTTCGGAAATACCGGCCAACAACAGCAGCAAAAACGTAAGAACAGTTAGTTTGTTAAGTTTATAGGTTAGAAAAAATAATATATAAATAATATGTATTAAATGTAATTATTATTATCAAGTTGAAAAGGTTATAACTTTTTATTGTAATGCGTTTAAATATTATGGAGGAAATTTATCTGATTCTAGTTTTAGTTTGAAAACATGAAATTACTGAAAGAATTAAACAACAACCGTAGTAAATCAGTACTAAATAAATATAAAATAGTGATGGAACCTGTGAAATTTGTTTTCTTGCATGGTTTTCGAGTATTTTGTGTTATTTATTAGAGCTGTAACAAACCGTATGTATTCGTTACTGAGTAACGGGTACATCGTCTGATTCGAAGTAACGAATCGTTACTTACAAATTCATTTCGTTACTCGCATGTTTCGTATCCATGTCAGTTCGATTCGTTTGATACGGTTATACGAACACAATGTGTTATACTTATAAGTATTAAGTAGGTATTCATAAAGTACGAAGTCATGACTCATGTCGTATCACATAATGCGACGCGCTTTGGTGCGAAGCTACATGCTTATTGCTGGATGCTGTTAAGTACACTATTGTATGTCGTATCAAAAGTACCAAGTAACGTAACGATACGAAAGTGACGGGTACTGGTTCTTTAAGTAACGAATACATACGGGTACACAGTTTTTCGTTACTTTTACAGCTCTATTATTTATAGACGGAAAAACGTGTTTCGACTCTTTTTGTCTGTCTAGTTTGTACCACCGTCATTGCGTCATTCGAAAACAGTTGAATTGATTTGATAACACTACGGAAATCATTAATGCATAAAATGCGTATAAACCTCCCTTGATCGCCCGGTCTGACTATTGCAAAGTATTGCTAGCATGTCAACAATTATACTCGTGTATATATTGCACAATGCGAGTGAAATCATCGGTAAAAGATAGTAACATAAACATATAAATTTTAAATATGTTTTAATAATGTATATGACAATATAAAATACATTTTGTTAAAAATAATATAAATATCACAATACTTATAGGTAAATAAATACATAAATTACTATATCGGGTAATATTTGGTAAAAGATTAGGATTTTTTTAAACTTATAAGGCAAAAATTGCATTTTTTCAGAATATGAATTCCAGTAAAGAATAATAAATAATGCATTTAACCGTTTTGAGAAAGACGCGTTCATATTTATATTATGCATAAAATTAACTCTTATCATCGGAACTTTAACTCGGGGACAAGTTGTAAGCAAAAATAGCAGTTTGCACCCGAACAGCTAGTAATAAAATAAACTCATCATATATTAGTGTTGAAAGTATTGGGTAAACACCCTTCAAGGGAAACATTCGAATATAGTTTGCATTTAGATGTTTTTTTTTTTGGAAATTAGTGCTTCCAGGAACCCGAGCTCGTACCATTTGGTTTGTGTATGCTGACTGACATTTGGGGGTTTATTTTCTAACTGTAATTTTCTAATTTTAATTGAAACCCAGCAAAAATGGCAGAAGACAATATTCTAAAAATGTTTTCTCTAAAGTCAATACGAAAAGAGATAGAGCTATATTAATTCAACATGAGCTCTGTTCCAACCTCTCTCTCTCTGCGAACGGTTACAGATCCGTGACAGTCGTGCGCAGTAGCTAACCAAAACCGATACCGTTTCGATTTAGCTACTGCGCCTGACTGTGGCGGTTCTGTTACCGTTCGAGATTGGAACAGAGCTTTGTAAAACTGTGTATGTATACTAGACGTTCAACACGAATTATATCACAATATTAGAGTTTCATGTAAACAGAAATAAAAAAGAAAATATTATTTCACGTCGGTTCTGTGCTGATTGACTTGAATTTGAGAATCAAAACTTTTTTCTAAATCATTCATGCTTCGACCATTTGGAATTTCGCACACTTTAACTTTCCGATATTGAATATAGATAATAGCGAGTAATAAGCTAATTATTACTAGCGTTCCCACAATAACCCCCAAAACAATATAGATCCATTGAGTTGATTCCATCGAGCTGTCGCCATTTTCCATGTAGTTATAATTGTCCGTCGAACTCTGCTGCATTCCCGTAGTTGTCGATGAGTAGACTTCTGTAACGGTATCGATAAACGAATTCATGGTACTGCTTACTTCATCGGTGCCCGATAGCGTAGCTTGTATATCGGTATCTTGAAACGCATCGGTCACGACTGAGGTAACGGAGTCTTGAAATATTTCAGTAACGCTGGCAGCGGACACTTCGCTGTCCTGAAACATTTCTGTCACGATTGATGGACCGGAGTCCTGAAACATTTCAGTCACGCTGGCAGCGGACACTTCGCTGTCCTGAAACATTTCAGTCACGCTGGCGGCCGACACTTCGCTGTCCTGAAACATTTCTGTCACGATTGATGGACCGGAGTCCTGAAACATTTCAGTCACGCTGGCGGCTGACATTTCGCTGTCCTGAAACATCTCTGTTGTCGTCACTGAAGGTTCGGTGAATACATTTGTCGGAAGTGTAGTTATTTTTGGAATGTAGCCTTTTATGCCGTAAAATTTTTTAAAACCCATTTTTTCTAAGAAAAAAGAAATTATGGTTATTAAAAAGAAATCGTTTTTTGGTCAGTAAACGAAATTTCCTACCAATCGTTGACTTGGTCAGATTTATTAAATGAGGTCTGTTTTTTTTTATAAATTATATAAATTAAACAACTAGTTTTTTTTACATCTTTTAGCGCATATATTTGTTTATATGTACCCTAAATATTAACGTTTTTGCAATATTTGATCACGGGTTTTTTGGATCAATAGCACAATAAAATTGATATTTCCTCTAAACTTAAAAATCGCGATTACTCATATGAATATGATATATACTGCACATATAATAATTATTTTTTAAGGCACTTGTATATGGTCATGCCAAGGGCATAGATATGGGGGGGGGGGTTAAATATTACCAATTAACTAAAAAACAAAATTTAGATAAGATTGCAACAGCGTAATTTGTAACATAATTACTTAGTTTGAGAATTAATATTTTGCTTGACACCTTCCTTCATGAGTATTCTTGTTTGATATTATTAAAACTTAAAAAATATTGATTCCCGCCCCAGAAAAAAAATTACGCCCTTTGGTCATGCGAGCATCGTCGCGGTCAAAAGCTAGTTGATAATATAATTAAATTATTATGCTTTACTCACATTCACTTTTTGGTAGGTAAAATTTAATCTGTTAATTCACTCCTTAACTCCAAAAATTACACGCTTGAAACTAACAACCTCTTTATTTTTAAGCCTGTTAAAAATGCACGCCTTATTTCTTGTTTAATAGATTGTGGATTATAGACGCTTGTTCGATAATAAAGATACTTTAATACTGATTTGTGAACGCTTAAGACAGTTCGATTTATATTTGTCTATTACAATAGTCCACAGGCAGTGCTATTGGTTGCAGTTTCAATGGCTAATTGCGAGTCATTCTAAACGTTAAGTTGGATTTCCACATTAAAATTTTATTTGCATTTAACAGCGGTTTTTCCTTTTCCAAAACCTGTGGTTTTTGTTCTATTTCCCATTCCTTATTTTTTGCGGTGATGATAATAAATAATATTCAGATCTGAACACAGAACTGGACTTTAGGAACATTCGTGGACGGGCCAGAATAGGGTTATTGACAGTGATTAAAATTAAATATAAAACTGTGTTATAATGAAAGTTTATGGTCTAAAATATCGTTTAGAATTATTATTTTTATTAAATAAGTGCGTTAAATATATTAAAATAAATAAATAAAATCACGATTTTTAACCTATGTGTCACGTGATTTCAAACACCAATCACAGCGCGTGACATCATTAATCAGTCAACATGGCCGGTAGCTGTGTGCCACTGACTGCCATGTGTATTCGTTATCTCTGTTCAGTGTATGTTCTCTGGTGTATTCATTGTACTCTGTCAATCATATTAAATGCAACACTTTGTTGGTTATAATGCTATATGTCACGTTGTACCCGCTTGCTTAGTGTTTACTGATTGCCTACTGTGACGTAGGCAATCAGTAAACATGGCTGTCAAGGTCAATTGACGTTTTGGCGCAGAATTTAAAGTCAAAATAAAAAACAACTAATAATGAGTCAAATCTGTTATATTCATGAGAAAAAATATTTTTTACGGGTACATATACCTTTATTCTTTAATTTTAAATACTTTTTGAAATTTTGTCAATAACCCTATTTTCTTATTCGTGTGATACGTCGTGTAATGAGTGAATGCCACGATTGTATATTGTCCGAACAATCAAAGAGAGTCTACCAAAAGAATGCGCATAGAATCCCTTGTTTAGGGAAAGCGGCATGACAACAGATGATTTGCGTTGATTTTATATTGACTTTCCAGAAACCCAAACATATTTGAATCGTAATCCGAGGCGCTTCTTATCCAGCTGTGCCAATGTAGGGTTAATGATTGGTTTATGCACCTTTAAGCGAAGTGTCAGTCAGGGCCGTCTTTAACCTATTGGAGGCCCTGGGCACATAAGGATAATGGGGCCCCTATGACTGACAAAGCAATATTTTGTTAGAATAGACAAAGAAAGTTGATACGCAAGGTTCTAAATTTATTTTTATTTCTTTGCAGTCACATTAAATGAATAGATAATATAATCTAATCCACAAAAATAACTCCTTCAACATTCACAGGTTGAAGCTTAAAAATCTATGTTGATTGAAGAGGTACACTTCTAAATTTGAGATGGGGATCACTTCTTCAAAATCTATGTTTTTGAGCATATCACTTTCTATGGACATCAGCTACAAACTGGTTAATCTCTCTTGAAGCATTGTACTTAAATAGTATTTTTATATATTAAAATTTACCTAAACATGCTAAAATCGGAAAGCCTGATTTTCGGGGAGAGTAGAGTAGCTTCGTGCATGCAAAAGCTAGTATTCAAGTAGATATTTGTAGTCAGTCATTATCGTTTGATTTTTTCGAAATAAATATATTTTTCGGTAATAAATATCAGTTATCGTTTGATGATCTGGCAGGAACTAGGGGGCCCCTATCGATCTCGGGGCCCTGGGCGCGTGCCCAGTGGGAAGAGGGGCCTGGTGCCAGTGGCGTTACTGCATATGAGTAATTGACCGAAAGTGTAGTTGACGAAGTCTGTCATACAGATTAACAAAATATTGTTTACAACTAGAGTTTTTCCTTGTCGATAATCGCATCACCTACTATGCGACAACTCCTCCGCTTGCGTATTTTTTTTTAATCCAGTCCTGTTTGTATTTTGGAAGTATCTCCAATAGGAAGTGACGATAATGTTCCATATACGTCAGCCATTCATGATGGTCAGTTTTTTTGTGGTTTTAAACCCAACTGATAAGTCATTTTTTTTTTCATTCATTCATGTTATATAGCCAGGGTGTCTATCCGAAGATGTTACAATGGAATTAGACCAGTGATTCCCAAAGTGGTGTATATCGACCCCCAGGAGTCGACGACAACTTGCAAAGGGTCCAAGTCGGCGGGAAAAAAGGGGGTCCATGAAATGAAAATGGGGGTCAACGATAGTGAATATCCTAACAAAAAAAGAAACAAACTGGACATCGTTAACCGAAGAGATTTAAGATTAAATCTAACTAAATTGATGCCAAATGTTGAAAATTTATTATTAAAGCATCAGGTTCATCCCTCACACTAAAAACATTTATTTTTTGCTTAGTTATTTTATGTAACAGAAAGTAAATTTTAATTTGAATCTAATTAATAAATGTATAAAACTAAACATTTCACACTACATTTCACTACCGTTATAAATTTAAATCGTTCAAAGTGAGTAGCACTATACCGGTTGTCAAAAATACATTTGAAATTAATGAATTTGCAAAAAATATATATCAGATAAGCAGGGGGTCTACCCCAAACCGGAAAACATGGCAAGTGGTCCACGAGACAAAACAGTTTGGGGACCTCTGAATTAGACGATGAATTTACAAATATTGGTTTCTGTGTCCAAAAATAAAACACATTTTATGTGTCTAAAAATGACATTGATTTTTGCCGTCAAGAGTTTTCCATTGCAGCGGTTTTATAGTTTAATCAAATTTCGCTGTCAAACCAAAAATAATCGGAGCAGAGCTGGAAGGCTAGAGAAGGAGTTTGTTTGCGGCGGATAATCTTGGAGGTTACTGAACCGATTTGACAAATTTAAATCCTACGCCTACTTCTTTCCGAGTGGCATGGGCTCTATATTATAACGCTGTACGACAAAAATGCTATAGAGTATAGACTATATATTTTATTTTACTATACAAATATCTATTTAAAATCGTAACGTGTTGCCAAGGCACACCGGTATTCCCTCTTCTCCCGCGGCTGTGATTCATATAAACCGTGAAACGATCAGTCATTCGACTTCTAACTTCACACAATTATGAATTTTTGATTGATATATGTTTTTATTATATTTATATTTGTTGACGCTATTTATGCAGTGTACACCTGTCTAAATGAATAAAGAAGCTATGTATGTATGTATGTTAAGAAAGAATAAAATGTATAACTGCAGAAAAGAGTTCAACGTGCAATGTACAATGGGAAAAAATGACTGGATCAGAGTGAGCCTTGAAATCTTGTTTTTCAATTCGACAGATAATATTCTTTTGCAAAATGAATGTGTATACTACCGAAGAAAATATTCAAATGATTACAACATAATCGGACTTTTTTTATTAATGGGACATTAAATTCCCAAAAATACTTAAATATGGTGCGAGATCAAATATCTCCGCCTATTCGTTTTGAACCTAAAGACATTGGCTCACTGACTTACCAACGCGCACACGTCATACCAGTCAGACAATTTTTGAATGAAATGTTTCCAAACAGATGGAGTTGTTTTTTTGTTTTATTTTTTTTTTATACAAAAAAATTAAAATAATGATTTATAAGAGCTTTTTATTATTAAAAAAGCCAAATAAAATAAAAATAAATCAAAATAAAATAGAAATCCTCAAAATTACCACGATAATTCAATAGAAATAACAATTAATGCAGTCATGGCTAACTCTGATCCAAGTGTTTTTTCCCAATGCTAATTTCTCTATGTGCACCTTACGCGTTTACATACTGTATATAGTTCGATATTTTTAATATCTTATCTTTTAGCTTGTAAATGCATAATTTCAATTGCCTTGGGTGTTTTTCATGTTAAACGATTGTAATTTTACAAGAACTTGAATAGTTTATGTTAATTAATTTATATATTTAGAAATCTAAATGTGGTAATAAAAAAAAATACGTCATGGAAATACGCTTTGACGATATTTCATGATTCATTTGAATAGAAAGTTTACACGGGGAACTTTTATTATATAGAAAAACGAATAAAAATAAGAAATACTGAAAATACCTAGAAAAGTTCAAGTAAAATGCATATTTCAAAACAAAGCGTTTGCACGTTAAAAAGGTTTTATTATTGTTTTCTATAAGGAAATCATGAATAACTAGAAAATTACAAGTTTTGCAAATATAATTTTTGAAGTGAAAACTTCTTTAGCGGCGTTGTACACTTTTTTTGTAATGGGTAAAAAATGTTAAACTCGCATCAGGACACGTGACCCTGATCGAAAATTCGTAAGACGAAAACTTTTATTTATACAACGTTAGACATCTAGCGTTGAAATATCGTACATAAAAATGCAATCTATGATACAAACAATTTTGATCGAAAATTCGTAAGACGTTAATATTCAAGTTTTCACTTCTGCCGGCACTCCCGGAGTGCAAAGGGGTTTTTTTAATTCATACATCGTTCAGTAGGTACTTGCTTAAGCGCAGTATTGTCAAGCTTATCGCATAAGTGTGTTTAATAACTATTTTTGTTTACAGCTGTTGGTTTCGGTACAGGCTTTTCATTCGGTGCGTCGACATCGACAGCTGCACCGACATTTGGCGGGTTCGGATCAACAACTACGACATCGAACACAGCACCAAATTTCGGTTTTGGTTCAAGTTTTGGAACTCCGGCTACAACCGGTTCTGTTTTTGGCGGGCTAGGAAGTGCAACGACTTCGGCGCCCAGTTTTGGAGGTTTCGGCACCACAACAACGCCTTCGAGTGGCTTCGGTGGTTTCGGATCGTTGTCTACTAGTACTGCAACACCTTCACTAGGTATTCGATTTTTTTAATACTCAATTATGACGTGAACGCCTCTAGCGGTGTAAAAATGAATTACAAACGTTACGTATTTATCATTTAAAACTAAAAAACACGCTTTATATCGAACTAAATAGTAAAAAATATTGACGTGATAACGTCTTATAAATTGATGAAACACCGGCTGCACGCACGAAAAAGAGTAACGTTCCGCAAGCGACAGCGCGATATAAGCGATAGTCTCTCTCTTCTCGCGTGACGTCAGAGAGTAGTGTGCGTTCAACATTTTTTTAAGGCTGTTCCAGCGAAAGCTACATCTGACAGATGGCCAGATAAATTATACGGTTTGTTAACAAATATATAGTATATATACATTCTTTTAAATGTCTTTTATAATTGCTTAAAAATATGTATTTTGCTTTGGTTGATTAAATTATTAGTCGGTAAAAATATAGTTTGACAGCTACTAAAATTTAGGTTATGTTTTATTAAATATGATATTCGAGCGGAATACGTTATCACGTAAAACTATCGTCCGTAAAGCGACTTTACAGACAACCAATTTTTTTTAAATAAGCTTAAAACAATAATGAATAAAAAATACTAGTATTATTGTGAAAAAAGCGTGGGGCGCTTTGTTCCATATTTTCGTACATCGAGCGCCCCACGCTTTTTTTCACAATAATACTAGTATTTTTTATTCATTACTGTTTTGCTTATTTTAAAAAAAATATTTTTTACTTTTTAGTTCGATATAAAGCGTGTTTTTTAGTTTTTTTTAAACTATATTTATTTTCCACTTTTTAGTTCGATTTATTGTCAAAAATTTGCCGAAAAAAAAACAATTTTTTTTTTCGGCGTGGACGGGATTAGAACCCACGAACCGTGATTCCGAGTTGACGTCAGCGAAGAATCGTGCTTTAGACCGCACCGCTAAACACTAGTTACATTGCTGGCATATTATACTACTGTAATAAACCACTTGCTGTAGTCCAAACG
This sequence comes from Xanthostigma xanthostigma, assembly GCA_963575645.1. Classification (NCBI taxonomy): domain Eukaryota; kingdom Metazoa; phylum Arthropoda; class Insecta; order Raphidioptera; family Raphidiidae; genus Xanthostigma; species Xanthostigma xanthostigma. The sequence goes on along the minus strand of OY754466.1, from coordinate 45,792,524 downwards.
AGTTTACAAACAAACAAACATACATACTTACATACATACATACAAACTTACAAGTGAAACTATTGTTAACAAAACAGGCACGTTCAGCGGATTCGGTACGACTGCTGCAACGACGACGACACCGTCTTTATTCGGCGGTCTGGGCACATCGACGGCCGCTCCGGGCTCTACGTTTGGTGGGCTCGGTTCCTCTTTCGGTAAACCGATCGGTTCGACGTCAGGATGGCCGAGTAGCAGCTTGCCCGTCGGAGGCGGTTTCAGTTCGGGAATAGGATTCGGTGCCGGCACGAGTTTCGGACAGCAGCAACAACCTCAGCAGCAGCAGCCACAGCAACCGACCGATCCTAACCAAGTTTTTATCAATGCCATTCTTGGCTGCAGTGTCTTCGGCGATGAAAGAGATACTGTTTTGGCCAAATGGAATCTTTTGCAAGCTTCGTGGGGATGCGGAAAAGGCTATTATAGTCAAAGTCAACCACCGGTTGAATTTACACCGGAAAATCCGTATTGTCGATTTAAAGCAGTCGGATATAGTGCTATGCCTATAACCGATAATAAAGATGGACAAGTAATCCTTACTTTTAACAAAAAAGAAGCGGAATTAAAGTAAGTACTAATGTTTGTATTGCTTGTTTTACAGTGGGTTTATGTAATGATCAGGTATAATTTCAACAAGAAGGTTATGTGTCTATAAACAAAAGAAAGTGAACAGAGTTGTCAACTGTTAAATGTTGTTATAGTCTTCTGTTTTGTGTCGTCACACTGGCTAGAGTGAATTTATGTTTCTAAAAATGAACACTAAAACCAATTTTATGAATCTCCGTGCCAGTTTTCGACGTTTGTAAGTTTCTAGAACTCTTAAAAATGGAACTTCCTTTTCAGGGTATTGAAAGTCGAGTTTTGTCAAAACAAATAATGAGGTCATCAATATTATTAAATATATATTAGATATCGTGTCCATCGAGATAATAATAATTAATAAGAGAATCGCAGGAATGTAAACAAAAAATTAGATTTATTAATGTAGGACGTTTCGTCTATAGATTTAGACCTTTTCAAGTACAATAAATCTATAGACGAAACGTCGTACATCAATAAATCTAATTTTTTGTCCACATTCCTGCGATTTTCGTATTAAATATTCATAACATAAATAGTGTTAATATTTTTTGTGTTTTTTTTTTAAGATTGTAAAATTTGTTGGAATTTCACCGTAAACGTTGTAAACCATTGCTAAGTGTAGTTATTTTTTTTTAATTAGTGCATTTTTGGAAGAAAATTTAGTAATTTAGGTATCTTGTTTTGCGACAGAGCACAACAAACACAAATTCAAACGACTATTACGAACATTCTCGGTAATAAACCCGAACTTCAAATTACGTTGGAAGAAATCAAACCACTTAGCGAAGTTAAGTCGCAATTGACAATATGGGTACAAGAAAGGAGTCCAACGACGGGTGCTGCGCGACGTATTCCCGCCACAGAGTTGTCTACTTTCTTAATGCAACCCGTGCCGAGACAACAATTATCGAGCATTGCGGTTGAAAATATTTTTCCCAATATTAAACCCGATAGCGATCAAATTAAAGAATATTTGGATAATCCACCTGCAGGTACTAATGACATATTTTTGTAGCTTATTGGCTTTGCTCGTTGGTCTCTTCCTTTTTTGAAAAATTTCCATCAAATGGCATGCGCGCAGTCGCTAAAATGAACTTGGAAAAAATTGGTTGTCTGTAAAGTCGGTTTACGGACGATAGTTTTACGTGATGACGTATTTCGCTCGAATATCATATTTAATAATACATAACCTAAATTTTAGTAGCTGTCAAACTTGGGCCGATCGTGCGCGGAACGTGACACATTTCGGAACGTGACACATTTTCGTGCATGCAGCCGGTGTTTCATCAATTTATAAGACGTTATCACGTCAAAAAAAATTTCAAATCAATTCAGTAGTTTCTGAGATTGGCGTAAACAAATAAAAAGAAGTAAACAAACTTGCGTCTTTGTATAACAGTACGAATAATGCGTGTTTTTAGGACTGGATCCGAGATTATGGAAACAGGCTCAGTTGGATAATCCAAATCCAGACAAATTCCTCCCGGTACCGATAATTGGTTTCGACGGCCTCAAGTGGAGGATGCAGATACAAGAAAATGAAACGGCACTGCATAGGGCTTACTTGGATCGTGTCAGCGAAGATATAATTGCCTTAAAGCGAAAATATACATCATCGGTCGCGCAAATTGCCGAACTCAAAAGGAAATTTGTTGATTTGCAGCATAGAATATTAAAGGTATTCGCTGATTTTATTCATTCAGCTCTGCAGTTTAATTTACGTTTTGCTTTGTGCATGGACACAGTCGTGTTCACATGCAGTTATTTTATTTTACCATTCCAACCCACAAATGGGGAATGGTACTAGTTTAGGTCAAAAATCACTTTTCAAAATTTTACAATATCTTTTCGTTTTGAGGTCCCCCGAATCCAAAAATCATATTTTTGGAAAAACTCTGTGCGTCTGTTAGTCTGTGAACCCGATACAGGTCAAATGGATGAGTAGATTGAAACCAAATTTTCGGAGGATGTTTGGTATGCAAATATGAAGAGCCCTATTGTTTTTGGGGAAAATCGGCGCATGCGCAGAAGAGATATATGCTATAACGTTGTTTTTTATATAATAATGGTATACTTTTCATAACGGCTTATTATTCTATTTATTTTTTCAAAAAAGTTTTGTTGAAATGTTGTTTCGGAAATATTTTGAAAATAAAAAAAATCAGCTGTTCTTTTGTTTTGTAGATCTGTCAGAAATAAACAAGTTAAGCATACTTTGATATTAATTTTTACATGATGTGGAACATATTATGTAGGTAACCATAGCAACGAATAGCAAATATATTGAATACTAGCCATTACCCGCGTCGCCTAACGCGATATCAGAAATTTTATTTCCATTATTATACCATATCAAATGTAAAAATTTTGAAGTTGGAATAGTCCCGTCGCCCGATTGGATGGAATTTTATGATGGATATAATTCTATGGCAAAATTAATAATGCGTTTTTTGTCTTTGTTGTAATAGCTCGGATTAGCTCTAATAACTAAAATTTTGTGATACACTTTTGTACGGTGTTATGTAAAAAATTTCGTCAAAATAGACGCGAGAAGTAGATTTGAGGCAGACTTAAGACAGTTATGATTATATAATGTATTTTATTTGATAGGTGATAGCGAGGCAAGAAATGTGTCGTAAAGTTGGAATGGCGCTGCAGCCGGAAGAAGAGCAACTCAGAATACAATTAGAAAATTTACAGCAACAAATTTCAGTGCCATCGCACTTCAGAGTAAGTACAACAGTGTAACTAAACCAGATCTGCTTTCTCAGACTAGATATTATGGAGGAAACCTCTACCCTCCATACTAGATATTAGAACGTTATGACGTCACACGCGTTCGGATTTTTTCGGCGCGTCATTGGAATTTTTAAAATTAATTTTTAATTATTTGTAAAACTTGTAGATATGTGATCTTTCCATGTCAAAGAAACATTCTATTCAAGTCATTTTTGATTTGATTTTATTGTCACTTTTAAATTTTAGGGTCGGTTAACAGAGTTATTAGCGCATGTACGAATTCAACGGGGTGGAACAGATTCCAGTACGGTTTCAGGACCAGCGATGGAACGATATACGATAGAGCCAGGCGTTCAAGACGATGTCAAAGAATTTTTGAGGTTAGAGCAGACTGGCATTGCTCATTTAATCAACACAGTCAACACGGATCTTTCACATTTGAACATTATTAAAGACGGCATGCTTCAGATACTGCCTAAATAACGTTTTAAAATTAAAAAAAAATATGATTGAATCATTTTGAAACGGCTTGTCATCATTTTAAGAAGGTATGTAAATATATAAAAACAAAAAAATCAATGAAATATTTTTTTTATTTATTTACTTGTTTTAATTTTTATATCTGAACACATTCAACACAATAATAAATAAAATAAAAAAAAACTCACACAACAATAAAATAAATATAAATAAACGAAAAAAGAAATCGTTTTTTCATTGTCATTTCTTTAATGTTTAGATTGTCATCTGTTTAGTTTTTGTTTTGTTTCAAAACAAATGACAGCAATTGCATTGATAAAATACTTAGGATTCAGCTTAACATTTTTAACTTTTTTAAATCTAACAAACTTAAAATACAAAATCACACAAAAATTGCAGTTATTTATGTCTTAGAGACACAAGAAACTATTTGCAAAAAACAAAATTGTTAAAATTTCACAGTTCATAAAGTTAATTTCCTCTCAACAGTTAAATCTAGAGGTAAATCAACATCCATTGTTTCGTTGTCATTCTGTTTTTTAACAACTGTGAAGGGATCCCAAATTTTATCCCATTTATTGATTCCCGTTCGACTTAAATCTATCAACGATCCTAATTGAATGAAATCATTTTGTCCAACCTTTAACTGAGCTTCGTCGGACATTGAGCAAGTATGTGTGCAGTTACATTGCGTAGACATTTTCTGTTGCAAAACCGTGTTTTCGTAATAATTTGACGAACTGTTGCTTTGTCTACACGTTAAATCGTCGTATACTGGTAAAATTCGAGAACGATTCTCATCAGAGTAGAGTTTTACCTCTTGACTGTTTTTAATGTTCGTAACTCTTTCTAAATTCACTAACGGATTACTAACTTCGACTTTTTCAAGTCGTTCGTTCGATGTCGTTTTGCTTAAGGCATCGACATTGTTTAAATTAATTTCTAACTTTGGCAAAATACTGAAATTTACATTTTCAGAACTATTTAATTTTTGTTGCGTATCGGTGAAATGCCTGTACGTTTTCACGTGTTTTCTTAAACTGGAAGGATCCGTATAGCGTTTTGAACAACCGGGGACTTTGCACATGTAGGGTTTGTCAACCTGATGAGTTCTTGTGTGTTTGAAACGGTCGCTCGAATTCGAATACGCTTTTTGACACCCCGGGACTGGACAGATGTATGGTTTTTCTCCGCTGTGCGATCTTGAGTGTATTTTGAGATTTTCGGCTCTTGAAAAAGACTTTTCGCATTGATTACATCGATGCGGTTTCTCATTTGTGTGTGTCCTTACATGAACCAGCATTTTATATCTGTAAATAATATTAAAAATTATTAATGAAATTGCAAGTAAAAACAATGGACAGTCAAAGGGTCGTATTATACCGCAGACGTGGACCTAATGTATTTTTTTTTAGCGTAGCAATCAATTTTTGACGTGATAACGTCTTATAAATTGATGAATCACCAATCTTATAAATTGATAAAACACCGGCTGCATGCACGAAAAAGTGTAACGGTCGTAACGTTCCTAACGTTCGTAACGCGTAACGTTCCGCCTGACCCTGTGCGTGCTTTTTGCTAATTTCTGGCTCAATTTAAATCAGATCGGTTTGAAACCAGTCTTAAACGAAAGAGGAGAACATTTTACATAGATTTCGTATAACAGAATTTGCCTAAACAGTTTTTTTATACAAATTTATATAGAAAAATAGCTGTATAAAATATAAATGCAATGTTGTCTAATGCATGGCGCGACGCGGTCGGTCGTCTTTGTTTGCCGTACATGGAAATTAGAAGCAAACGTATGTCTTGTCTTAACATGAAAACGGCTGCATTTCTAATGTTTAATTCAATTTTTTGACATTAGTATATTGTGAAATGCAAAGCCTTCTAAGTTAAGTATTGGAATAACTAATTATTATTAGAACATAATACTTTGTAAGTTGCAAACGTCACTTTTGACATTTCTTATCATTCCGACACCAAGGATAAGCGGATTGAAACCAAATTTTGGGAGGTTTAGGTTATGTATTACGGAATACGTTATCACGTAAAACTATCGTCCGTAAACCGACTTTACAGACAACCAATTTTTTTTATTTAAATCCAATTTTGAGTTTTTTTTTTTACTTTTTATGATCTGGATGTTAATTAATTACCTTGCATTGAAGCCCCTTTGATTTCGAGGACAGCCTTCCCATCCGCAATAAAATAAGCCACCCGGTCCGCTCGATGCGTGAGACTTGGCTACATGATTAGCGAGACGTTCCAAAGATTCAAACCACATCCCACAGTCTTGCCAACAGCATTTAATATCACCAGTTTCTTTTTTTGGAAGATTTCCTAGATTGATTGTAGTTTCACGAAGCGGTACATCAGCACTCGATACTGAATTATCGCTATCACTCTGCAAGGAGAAAACATTTATTTTTTAAAATTGCAAAATACTTAAAATATTGATTTTAGCGGCGTTGTACACTTTTTTTGTAATGGGTAAAAAATGTTAAACTCGCGTCAGGAAAAGTAAGAACTGGGTGAGACTCTTTAAGTGATAGTAATTGCCAGATACTTTTTATACAACGTTAGACATCTAGCGTTGAAATATCGTACATAAAAATGCAATCTATGATACAAACCATTTTATTTTTTATACAACGTTAGACATCTAGCGTTGAAATATCGTACATAAAAATGCAATCTATGATACAAACAATTTTATTTACAAGTGTTGCCAATAAATAAACAATGCTTCTAAATGCAAAAAACTAAGACGTTAATATTCAAGTTTTCACTTCTGCGGCACTCCCGGAGTGCAATTTTTTTTTTCATTACGCGTTTTCACAAACTGCCAATAATAATGACAACGTGTGTCCAAGCAAATAAATAATTTTGAGATTTGTAAGAAAAGACTTTTTAAAAATTTACGAGAAAATGTTTAGGTTCTGACTTTTGGAATGTTTGCGGGTTAGACTATGCCAAATTTCAGCTTGACAACTTTATTTACAACAGACAAATTCGAATGTGACAGACATACAAAAGGACAAACAAGTGAACACCTAGAAAGGTTCCGTTTTTCTTTTTGCCGTAAAAATCGTCAAATACTCACGTTATGTCCGCTAGGTGATCTCGGTAGCATTAACTCCTCAGACATATCGATCGTTCCGTAATAATTACTAAAATAATAATTATTCAGTAGCACCGACGTCTGCTGTGAACTGTAGTACCGCAGAGGACAGCCGTGCACCATTCTGTTATTAAAAACAATCATTTTGATTTACTTGTCTATTATATTTTCCTTTAAACAGTTTTTAATATTATCACTTTTTAATTCAGAACTTTTTTAGAGAAATAAAACACATCAGTCACATTATATTATGGAAAACGAATTTGTAAATAAGCTAGTATTTATTATTTATAGTGCTGCGTTAATAGCAGAGATGAGTAACTTTATAGAGAATGAATTGTTTTGTCCTCAAGCAGTGATTTAAATACATATTTATGAAATTTTGTCTGCTATAAGAAGCGACACACTGTTTAGTCTTGTTTCGTCTTACTCAAACATTGATAACATTAAAAAGTACAACAACAAAATTATACAGTCGGTATGAAAAGTATTTGTACATTGTACAAAAAATTGAAAAAACAATTGAACATATTAAAGCAGTCCAATTATGATATACAGTATGTAAACACATAAGGTGCACATAGGGAAATTAACATTGGGAAAAAATGACTGGATCAGAGTGAGCATTGAAATCTTGTTTTTCAATTTGACAGATAATATTCTTTTGCAATATGAATGTGTATACTACCGAAGAAAATATTCAAATAATTACAACATAATCGGACTTTTTTTATTAATAGGACATTAAATTCCCAAAAATACTTAAATATGGTGCGAGATCAAATATCTCCGCCTATTCGTGTTGAACCTAAAGACATTTGGGTCACTGATTTACCAACGCACATACGTCTTACCAGTCAGACAATTTTTGAATGAAATGTTTCCAAACAGATGGAGTTGTTATTTTTGTACCAAAAAATTAAAATAATGATTTATAAGAGCTTTTTATAATTATAAAAGCCGCAAGTAAAATAAAAATAAATCAAAATAAAATAGAAATCCTCAAGATTACCACGATAATTCAATAGAAATAACAATTAATGCAGTCATGGTTAACCCTAATCCAAGTATTTTTTCCCAATGCTAATTTCCCTATGTGCACCTTACGCGTTTACATACTGTATAATGAAATATAGTCCATAGCGTACAGACATATAGTGCAATCAATTTATAAAAGAAAAGAAACAAGTATGAGACTCGGGCGTTAGAAGTGAAACTTCTTTGGTTCTAGCATTTGACGATTTTATTAGTTCAAATGCGGAATTTTTTACCGTGGCTAGAGAAAATGCTACATATACGCACTGCGCATGCGTGTAGAGTGCGTATGATGCTTTGACAGAGAGAGTATAAACGATTCTCCCACAGTCTTTCCTCTCAACTGCCTGTTGAAGTCGGAGCAGGGAAAGCGTTTCACTTTTCAGCTGATCCGGGCCTAAAAAGTTTCATTTCAAAATGGCCAGCCGTGAATTTTGGGTAGACAGCGATTTTTTTTTTTTGGAACCGTAGGGAGTCTGGTGAATTTAAAGAAAAGTGCGTACAGATTTTTTTTTCAAAATGCTGGGCAAATAGAGGCACCACCTACCATACCAAAGGCTTATGACCAACTCCCCAAGAACCCCAAAAAGAAAAAAAAATCAAAATTGCACAATTGGCTTTTTTTTCACTCATTTGACTATTGGTAATGGGTAAGGAAATTAAGCTATATTTTGTAGGCAAATGAAATTTTTTTCTAGAACACTTTTTTGATTCACTATAAATTTTTATCAAAACAGTTCTTGTGTATTCACTGCTCATCGTATAGCTGTCTTATTTTAATTTCTGTATTGTTGCTAAACAGTGGAACATCTGTATTCAATTGTTTGATTTTTTATTTAAATACTTAATCAAATTATACTTGTAATCGAATATACTAAAAACCCCTTCGTTCTTTTTCATGCTTATTGAAAATATGTTTCATTCTCTTGCCAAACTATTTAATCTATATATAAAAATGAATCCCTATATCCCTTGGTCACGCCATCACGCGTGAACGGCTGGATCGATTTCAATATTTTTTTTTGTTGTGTTTGTTATTGTCAGGAGAAGGTTCTTATGACAGAAAAAATTTAAAAAATTGCGCGGAAAAAGAGAAAATTTAAGAATCCTTATTTAAGAAAACTTAACAACCATATATCTAGATCGAGGATGTAAAAAAACTGAATATCGTTTAAAACAAATGCTTTTTTTTTCGAGCACGACGGCGTAGCCGGAGTGAACCCTCAAAATAGAGCAAGTGTTTTAAAGACCAGTTATCCACGAATACTTTACGCTATTTTTTTTCAAGCACGACGGCGCAGCCGGAGTGCTCGAAATAGAGCAAGTGTTTTAAAGACCAGTTATCCACGAATACTTTACGCTATTTTTTTTTTCGAGCACGACGGCGCAGCCGGAGTGCTCGACATACACACATATACGCCCATGTATATTTTAAAATAGCTAGCAATTAATAAAATAGATAGATAGATGTTCCAATTAAATTGTTTTATTATTTCACTTTATACGTAGCGAAGCACGTACAGGGCCGCTAGTTGAAAATATAAATAAGGATTAAATTTTAAAAAGTAGTATTTAAAAATAATTAGTAACTGGTTTGATGTTCTGCTGTACGTTTTTTGTTTTCTTTCTCAGTCAAAAGTCAACACAGACCGGGTAATTCTATTAAAAGTGATAAAACCGGTGTTGTAAATGCTGTAAATGTATTGACAATGTTAGCCGGTACCATCCGGTTTGAATAGTGATATCGGTCAAAAGGTTATCGATGATAACAAGAATACGTACAGACCAAGCTTCTTTGACCTGCTGACTGTGTCAGTTTAAACCGGTTTTGGATATTATTATTTTTGAACTTTGACAAGGACAACGATGCACGAGAAAATTACGGCTCCGCACACATTGACAGCGAACAAATAAAATCAGCATTTACTTGCACTAGGCCCCGGACTTTGGGTATCACGATTGTGTGATTCAGACACCTGTAGATCGTCGGATGCAACAATCGACGGCGTAAGCCCGTACACTACTCACTGAAATACTCAGCGCGCGACTGTTGAAAATATATCGCAGGCTCGCGCGACACCATGCCATGGATTCCTCGAGGTTACACTCTTTACGCGCAAATGCGAAACAAACACATTGATCGCGCGAAAATGCGGTTGAATCCTTGCTGTTTCCAAGTTACTCGAGCACTAGTTACTTCAGAACGAATTTGAAGCTGTTCTGTTTTCTTAATACTTCTCGGCTCTGTATTAGTCAGTGTTCGTCGGCAAAAATTTTATTGACACATACTCTCCCCACACTTTGTATATGGCTTCATTAGGCCTAGTCTGACACCTATTTCCTCTATGACTTTTGTTGATTTTGGGGCGTTTTCCCTCTAAATTTTCCGAAACATGTTGCTTGACGACATGTAAAAATTTATAGCTACTGTTTGTTTTTTTAATTGGATAGCTTAAAAACTTCAACCAAAACGCTAAAATAATGATCTCTGACAAATAACATAACCATTTAAAATGTCTGACACCTCGAATATGTTCGACATATTCGAGGTGTCAGACATTTTAAATAGTTCATATTATTTGTCAGAGAACATTATTTTAGCGTTTTGGTTGAAGTTTTTAAGCTATCCAATTAAAAAAACAAACAGTATCTATAAATTTTTACATGTCGTCAAGATATCTTTCGGAAAATTTAGAGGGAAAACGCCCCAAAATCAAGAAAAGTCATAGAGGAAATAGGTGTCAGACTAGGCCTAATGAAGCCATATACAAAATTTGGGTAGAGTATGTGTCAACAAAATTTTTGCCGACAGGCACTCTGACTATATCGATCAATGGATCGATAATGATATAAAACAAAACGTTGTGAGATGCAATGCATAGATATCTATCATAATTTTCCTCTTTCTGTTATTCCAGCAGCGCTTCTGGGATTTTACGATACAGAAAGATAAGGGCGTTAGCGCATTCAATTCGTCGATGCAGTGTGACTGAACTTTTATGTTTCGATGATCGGTTACAATTATTGGACGCTGTATTATTTTTTGCAGTGTCACAGAAAGTCATCACGGAACTAGTTTATGATCTTTGGTAAATAAAACCAGTAATTACGGACTCTTCGGTTCATCATCCGAGATTTGTAATTTTTTGACGAAATGACGGAAAAATTTTTGTGAGGTCTATGAAATTATATGTGATCCATTTTCAGTTTTTAATTGCGTCGGAAATAAATGAAATTATTCATTGTGCCTGCACACATTTTGATATGAAAAGTGAAAACTAATATATTTTTAGGAATATTTCGAAAACTAGTTATGACAGAAATTGAAAGAAGTTTTCTTTACTAAATAAATTTAAGAATTTAAAAAACAAACCCCGACAAACATTAAATTTGATATGGTATATTGCATTAAAAAAACCGAATCAAGATCAATCAACGATAACAAATACATAACACTCCTCTTTTTGAAGAAAAAAATACGAGAATAAATTTCATAAATCCTAGTTCCAAATAAAAAAAGTAAATTTTAATTATTCGATGATGCCTCATGGTACAGAACACACCACATAAAGAAGAATTGGGGTGATTTGGCATAAAATATGGGACTTTCACCTATCTCAATTGCAACAAAACAAATCTAAATGCTTCATAGTGTTTCTCCATTCTTCAAAGAAATAGAGATCGAACTGATAAAAATAGTATTTTTTTTTATATATTGAAACGTAAATTAAATCAAATAAATATAAAAAATAAAACAAGTCACAAAAATGTCATTTATCATTCAACTAGTCCATGTGTGGTATTTCGCGGTCAACATAAACAGTTGATAACAATAACAGCTTCTTTGTTTTATAAAGTGTTCGAAAATTGCATAAGTAAAATGTCCGTTTTCTGATTCTTTTGTTTTTAGTTATTAATTTTTGCTATAGTGCGGTGAAACAAATTTAAATTACAGAAAAAAAATCCTTTTTGTTAGTGTTTATGTTTTCTCCTATTGGTAAATGAACTGAGGGCGCCACTGTAGTTTATAAACCGTTAAATTACATAAGTAAGCCAAGGAGTGTAAACAAGACAAGAAACAAGTAAAAGTCATTTGATAGAATATTATAATCATGAGAGCTTTTCAAATGTTTGGAGCAGATCTACAAACAATGTTGACTTGATTTGATTAGTTCCGTTTTTAGTCGTGCGAAAATGTAGGCGCAAATTTATTTATTCCAAAACTGCTCAAAACACGAGCAATATTCTTTCTTGAGAAATAAAGATAAGTATGTGTATTCGACGGTTCTTCGGAAAAAAATGTGAAGCCCCGGGTGTTGAAATGAGCGAACACTGGCATTTTTAACCCGCGCGAAATCGGGTAGAACAGCTAGTCAGTATTTTGACGTGATAACGTCTTATAAATTGATGAATCACCAATCTTATAAATTGATAAAACACCGGCTGCATATACGAAAAAGTGTAACGTTCCTAACGCGTAACGTTCCGCCTGACCCTGTGCGTGCTTTTTGCTAATTTCTCGCTCAATTTAAATCAGATCGGTTTGAAACCAGTCTTAAACGAAAGAGGAGAACATTTTACATAGATTTCGTATAACAGAATTTGCCTAAACAGTTTTTTTATACAAAATATAGAAAAATAGCTGTATAAATGCAATGTTGTCTAATGCATGGCGCGACGCGGTCGGTTGTCTTTGTTTGCCGTACATGGAAATTAGAAAATAACGTATGTCTTGTCTTAACATGAAAACGGCTGCATTTCTAATGTTTAATTCAATTTTTTGACATTAGTATTTTGTGAAATGCAACGCCTTCTAAGTTAAGTATTGGAATAACTAATTATTATTAGAACATAATACTTTGACAGTTGCAAATGTCACTTTTGACATTTCTTATCATTCCGACACCAAGGATAAGCGGATTGAAACCAAATTTTGGGAGGTTTAGGTTATGTATTACGGAATACGTTATCACGTAAAACTATCGTCCGTAAACCGACTTTACAGACAACCAATTTTTGTAGGTACTTATTTTTCATTTGTTTTATTGCTGTATGCGAGAAGAAATAAAAACACCGAACTGTGTGGAATAGTGGTAGTTTATTTTTGAACACATCGTACAGAGAACCAGTTATTTGATGTCAGAGTGCATGGATTTGTCTTTAATCTAGGTTTCGACTCTGTACTCAGCAGGGGATAAAAATCGGTTTATTTTTGTAATTTCATATTGTGATCAATAATGCACAGAAAAAATGTATGTGCTATTTACTACTTATTATTATTTATATGGTTTTCCAGAATGAACTTGTTTTTGTAATATGAGTTTGAAAAACATTATCATCTTTTAATATTTTTAAAATATCAGGAAATTGTAACTTTATAATTAATACTTTACTCGTGACTTCGTTCTCGTTAATGTTGGTTAATTATTATGATAAAAACCTTATCATAATCTTAAATTTGGAAACTAATTCTATCGAAATTGGCCCACCCGTTTTCAAATAATACATTTTAAAAATGCGTTTTCCCGTTTTTATATAGTGCTGTAAAATTATTGGTAATTTAGTTTTCGTTTAATTTTGGAGAATTTTTTGGGTAAATAAATTGCGCCTTATGCATCATTTTCGCGAATATTCGCTTTTGGTATAGTACACAATATTCAAAAACCTTGAAACAGTCGCAAGACATCGAAATTAGAAACCATAATCATTTTATACATAATATATTATTGAGAGAGAGGGGTTGCAAATTATAGACACTCGACAACTAAATTTATTAGTTTTTATAACAAATCGGCGGAATAGATAATGATATTGTGTAGTTATTCACTTTTTTTAAAACAATTGTACATACATTGTCGTTTGTTTCTTTGTCATTATTATACAATAATAAAACTTGTCTTAGTGTAAAGTTGGTATTGAAACATTTGAAACATCTGTGCAAATTTGAAATAGATTAACAGCTAAAGACCACAGAAAATTTTTAATAATTAATTGTGTACAAAAACAGAACGGTTTGTTTATAAACGTTAGATAGTTCGTTATTAGATCTATTCAATTTAAATATTATGAAGTCAGTAATGTTTTATATAAGTATAGTACAATTGTCAATATTAAATGAGATACACCTACCAACAATAACGAATAGAACTGTTAACAATCCAATAATTTAATAAAATGCCGGTTAAAACTTTAATTTTGATTTCACAAAAAAATGTAAAAACACAGGTAAACAATTCACAGAATTGAGAAAACTAAACGAAGCTTTTTAAATGTACTTCTGAAATAATAGCGTTTTGTAAGTTGTAATACAAAGTCATTGGTGGTGTTAAAATTTAAAATTCATAAAAAACTGGTATTTCTGAATTTCTCAAATAATTCATGTTCGTCGGCTCATTTTTAATCCTTCGTTTTATGATTAATAACCAACTGGTCTACTTTGTAGCTATTAAAATGGACCCCATACAAAGGTACCATTAATTTGTAATTAGGATTTGGAACAAATGTAACTATGCTTTATCTTTTTTTAATGAATAATTCAAACGAAGATGAGGATATGATATTACTGTGTTGCATGTTGTAACAATAGATGCCCCCAGCAATGAATTGAATCACGCCTCTACTGTATTTGTAGCCAATGAATACATCTCATTTTTTGTAACCAAAATTTGTAACCAATCATTTGAAATGCACAGCGGCGGAACTTTTAATATTCGTTTAAAAAAAAGCTTTAACTTTTGTAAATATCAAAATTACTGATTGATAGTATTTTGAAATACATATTTACTTGATTATAAAATCAAAAATGACCATATTATGGTTTGCTCTACATAACAGGCATTATAATGACTATAATATTTGATTAAAATATTAATCAATGCCATAATTTTAACAAAAATGCTGTGGCACTGTCTTTGAACCTGTACAATAAACAGGACTGCGGTCCTAGTACCCGTACTATGGACTGTTAGTAATTGTATGAAATTTTGGGAACAAATCAGAATGGTCTATGATATTCTGATCAGATTCTGATTAAATTTCTTCAGTGGTATTTTATGTAAACTTTGAGATTATGCATTATAGCTTTTTTTTGTTGAAAAAAATTAATATGGGTTAAAAATAAAAGTTTTTTTTAGATTAAGTTTTGGCTCGACTTTTATCTAAATAAACGTTTATTTTCCATTTTTTTTTTCAAAAGCTGTCAAAGAAACTCAGATTCATGGTGCGCATAAATAAAATTTCCCCAGATTGTCAAATCAGAAATCCTTAGATAAATCAATGTGGCCAACATTCTCTTTATCAGCTTTTATTCGTAAAATTGAACGCATTGCTTGATAAATATTAATCTTCATATTTTAAACTTTAATATAAAAATACAGAAGCATACGACATTAGTATAAATTAAAAAATAATTTTCAAAAAGCAAAAATGAAATAATAAAAATGTAGAGTGTATGTTTTTTTGTGGATTGGCAACATTTGCTAAAATATTGCAGAATAGTTTTCGTTGACAGATTGATTTGTCTGCAATGTCAATTAATAATTAACCCCCTTTTGTAAATTAAATATGGCACTATTAAACAGTAAAGTTGGATGATAATAATTTATATGTTTTAAAATCGTACCGAAACAGTGTTTCGTATTTATTTCCCGTAATTTCCACATTATCGTCCTTGGAGAAGTGTATGGAGTAGTTTGACAATAAACGGTGTACATATTTGCAAATGAGAAAATGTTGCTCAACGAAAATCGAAAAGCATAATCGTTTGTAATAGTTATTATTAAATTAATTTATCGTGTAAAATAGTGTAATTAGAAATGGCTACAGCAGTAGCGCATAGAGAATTGTGGAGAGAGTGTGCAGATTGGCTAACAAGATGTGATGTTTTGAGAAGTGATCATAAAGCGAATTGGCCAGACGCAACTATATCTGATTTAGCAAATACTTTACGGGATGGAGTTTTACTTTGTAATTTGTTAAATGTTTTAGACCCAGGATGTATCGATTTCAAAGGTGTTAACATGAAACCCCAAATGGCACAGGTTTGTGTTTTAATTTACTCGAATGCAAGACTTAAACTGATACTATAAAGATAAAAATCTATTCTTTAATTGTATTGTTAATCTTTGGGTAACGTGAAACGTGATAAAATTTGATTGAAACAGATCAAAGATAAAACTGTGTCCGATCGCAATGAAATTTGAATATTGAATTCTGCTTTTATTTCAGAGCGTAGAGTTTTAGAAACAAAAAACAAAACAATGTGATATCAGTACAAACTAATAACGTTAACATAAGAAGTCACCACTTTAGATTAGTATTGCAGTAGCAAAGAATCATTACAATAATTAATAGCCAGACAGTATAATATAACGTTTTCAAAAAAATAATTTAAATATTGATATATAGTTAGTATTCAAAAGATAAAGTAACAATCCTTTTTCGGCGACCAAAACAATTTTATTGTTTAAAAAAAAGAGATAAGCTTAGGTACATTTTTAGTTTTGTTTAGTATTCCTAGTTCAAAATATTGTTTATAGTAAATGCAATAAAATTATGTACATTTTTTCCAGTTTATGTGTTTACACAACATAAAAATATTTTTACAAACCTGCCACGATATATTCAATATAAAAGAAGCAGATCTGTTTGACCCATCGATGCTTTACGATCTCACAAATTTCCATCGTGTATTGTGTACGTTAGCCAAGCTGTCGACTTGTCCAAAAGTCCAAAGAAGAAATATAATGTAAGAGAATACAAATAATATGAATTATCACCATATTGATTGCATTATATATATTTTTTTTTTGCTTCTAGGGGTTTCTCGGCACATCGAACACAGTCTCAAGAAGATATTTACAAGGAATTGCAATCGAAGTAAGTTTTCTTTAAAACATATCATTTCTAGAGTTGCTAAATGTCTGTATATTTTTTCTTTTTTACCCGACTACGAGAAAAGGAGGGTTACGATTTTAACCGTTGATCTGTAGATGTGGATTGCTAATGTTCTACTGCGCATACAAATCGACAGGAAAGAGAAAGCGGGAGGCATGATATATGTATGTCTCTTTCTGGCCCGTCTTGTTTATGTTGCTGAACAAAGACGGAATGACTACCGCAATGATCGCTATCTCTTTCTGTCATTTTTCTCTTGATGTCCAGGATAGCACTCCATATCGACAGCTATGTATTTATGTTAGTTTGTTACCTTGCAGGGTCAAATCAACTGAGTCAGTTTTCATAATCTAAGTTATTCCGTTGATTCCGTTATTTAATTTTGACCGCAAACGAATGTATAGGTTATGTTTTACGCTATACTTTTTTTTTTTTTTAGAAAATTGGACACTAAAAATGCTAAAAGATTTTCATTATGCGGTGTAAACTGCTTATCATTTTTTTGTAAATTTGAACTGCATATAATTTTCCCGGAAATTTTTCATTTGATAACATATTGTTATCTAACTTGTTATAAACGATGATAATTTTTGTTAATTTTTGTCATTTTGAAGATAGCATTTATCAATGATAGTAAATTCGTCTTAAGTGCTGCACTGGGGACTTTTTCATTTTTGTTAACGTGCAACGTTACAAAGTACAACGCAGTAAATTGAGATCAAAATTATTTTTATTCTCAAATGAATCGCACATCGCTCAATGTTCAAAATTATTTTTAACATTGATGATCCGATTTCTTCAAACCAAACTATAATTTCTTAGTCAAGATGAAATTATTATTGGCAGTACATTAAAACACGACTTTATAGGATACATTTTCAAAACAAATTAAATTTAACTAATAATTTATACGGAAGACTAAAAATCAATACTTTAATTTCTGTGATCATTGTCCAATCGTATTGTTTTTTTAACATTTTATACTGTCAACCAACAGTTACTACCATCCTTTTGTTAAATAAAAAGAAAGGTTTTTTTATTGTATATTTAGTATTTAGAATTTTAGTATACTTTTTATTTTTATTAGTTCCTACATTAAGATAGTTCTTGCGAGTTTATTTCTAATACGCACTTATTAGTGATGTGCCGGATATCCGTATCCGTATCCGCGGATATCCGAAGGAGAAGAAAGATCCGTATCCATTAGTTTTAGGCGGATTTTTTTACGGATCTTTTACCTTATTAATTTTCAATTCATAGATGAAATTTTATATAACTAGGTGATTAGGTAATAATGAAAACCTGTTAAATTCCATTCAGATTATTTTTTATTTTTTTAAATTGTATTTGGCATCTTTATATTGCAAACATTTATCGTAGTGAGTACCACACTAATAGTACATAACTCAAAGGTACTAAATCAACTATCTTTATAATGAGATATTGCACATCGATCTTTGGAAAGAGACAATCTGTTATGAGAGTTAACTCTTAAAGAGGTAAATAACTTTTTCCCATAACAGATAGTCTCTTTCCAAAGGTCGATGTGCAATATTTACCGCCGCGTACTTTATGAAAATTAAGATCCGTATCCGTGGATCTTGAAACCAAAAATCCGTATTCAGATCCATATCCGCGGATATACATTTTTAACGATCTGGCACATCACTAGCACTTATGAAGTAAGAACTGTCTGTATGCCTTTTCTGTTTCTTGGGTACGTTTTTTGTTGACCAATGAGATATGATTTGTTTCATTTAGGTTGGGTTAGGTTAGGTTAGTCTAGGTTTGAATATGTTAGGTTATGTTTGGTCATATTTAGTCTGACCATATATCTATTAATTCACTATATGTATCATTGCCTATCTACTCAATGTGCGGTGAATGAACGCTACAAAACGTATCGAAAATATATCTGCGTCTCTTTCTTCGATGTAAATCCCTGATTTCTTCGATGATATGATTGGCTAATGTACTTGCATTCGATCTGAATAAAGTATCTCTGTTTCAAAAACGTTGTCTTTTTATGACATTAACATGAGCGTACCCGACTTTGGGCCCAGGAGGGGGCAAATTAGAAATTTCTTAAGCCGGATCCCCCGTGCTTGTTTGCCCTCCTGGATACGCCAGTGCTTACGGCGTAAAAAAGACAGAAGTATTTTGTTTGCACCCTAATAGTCCGATTGCGATTTTATTCCTATGCTCAGTATAGAATAAAAGTATATGAGTCTGACACATTTGTATAGCTTAGAGAGCGTACCAGCTAACACTCTGACAGCTGCAAGTAGCACTGATCCAAGTTGGATGCAGTTTACAATCAAGTGCCCTCCAATGGAAGACAGAGATCAAGAAGTATACGAAGATCTCTGTTATGTCACTTTCTCCTCCACTCTTCCAGAGGTACTTACGTAATCATAGTTCGACTGTAGACACCGATATATGTGTTTGTTTTTATACACTGCGTTTGTTTGTCTTTTTTTTTTTAATTATACATATATCACAGTTTGTTCTTGCATAATTATTTGTTTTCTTTCTTTTGTTTTGAGTGCTATTTAATTCGTTTAAAAGTATAAAATTGTGTGGATTTTTTAAGCTAGCACTTTTGCAATGTATATTGAGATGTAGCTGTAATAAATTTTGATTGTTTTCGATTTGCAAATTACTTTGTTTATACCATATCGATTAAAACTGCTGATGGTTCTTTGAAATAATTTTCCATTGTTTGAAAACAAATTGAAATTGAAAGAAAATAAAATATAATAAAACAAGAGCCCGAGCCTCTCTGAATTGGTCTAATGTGTCCAAAAAAAAAATAATTATGAATCATAATGCACAAATTGAAATTTTAGTCGTATCCTATTTTACCGTATGATATAATTTTAGTTTTCACGTTCACTCAAAATAGTTGTTTTAGTGCCTCATAGATGGTACGAGAACGAACGAGGTAATGTTGATTAATGACCTCAGATGTCGAGCAAATTGTTGATGCAATTTTTTTTATACAAGCTGTTATTCATAAATACTTACGACGTTTATTGAAAATATGACGGCTCGAAGACCTTACCGAACTCTATTCATCAGTAGCTTACAGGATACCTGAATGTGTTCCATAAAAACAAAAAATTCCCCTTCAGTTTGTGAAAAACTAGAAATCGGTTAACGATGCCATTATTCTCGCCGAATCGACTGATATAAAATTTTGTTCCAATCAGATAATAGTCCATTGAAAATTTACATTTGAAATTACATTTGTCAGTGGATGCAATTTTATTTTTTAGATATCAAGAAGGGGTTAGTGTAAAGTTAAATTCAAGTTTGTGGGGTCACAACCCTTGTCCCACGGCCGCCATCTTGGAAAAAGGGGTGCAAGTGGTTTCCATGGTTTATCTCACGAACTATAGGTGTCACAAAAAAAAATTTTAAACATTTTTTGTAGAAAATATAATTTCCTACAACTTTGGTTCAGTAACTTTTTGTCGTAGAACCTATACAAGGTCAACAAGATCCTATAAATGTATACAATGTTGGCTTTCATATACAAGATCCTGAGCCGCAGCCTGGTCCATCAAAAAAAGCGAGGACAGAGTAATTATGTCATTTCGAAAATGACCGTGGATTAAATCTATTGGGAATACTACGACAAAAAGTTACTGAACCAAAGTTGTAGGAAATTATATTTTCTACAAAAAATGTTTAAAATTTTTTTTTGTGACACCTATAGTTCGTGAGATAAACCATGGAAACTACTTGCACCCCTTTTTCCAAGATGGCGGCCGTGGGACAAGGGTTGTGACCCCACAAACTTGAATTTAACTTTACACTAACCCCTTCTTGATATCTAAAAAATAAAATTGCGTCCTCTGACAAATGTAATTTTAGCCCAAAAAAATGTAACATTTCAATGGACTATAAGACATATGAAAGTTTTAAATAAGAGTATATATTTTAACACTTGTGTTCGCGATGTGAAGATTCAACGCATGGCTATTCCTCTTTTTCAATTGTTTTGTATTCACAACAATTCAGTTTGACTTTGTATTGAACGAGTTGTCTGCAGTGTCACATTTTGTAAGTAGGATGTTGACTTTTGGAGGAGTCAAACAGTTCTTATCTATATTAAGTATCGGTTTCGTTGTCATAGGCAGTTATATTTGTTGCATGGTGCACGTGCCTTTTGCTTTGTTTGTTTAGCGACATGGCCATAGAAAACGGATGCGGCGCGGATCGCGATCAGCTTGACGATCAAGTCGAATATGGCTCTTACTATTCTCACATACGTAACGAAGAAATCTACCAGGATTTATGTTCTGTTAAACAGATGACCAGTGGCGGTCAGGTAAGACGCTTGTTTGGCATGACACTAGAAATCTAGAAGTTCCTAATTTGTCCGCATTGAGGTATAGGAATTAGGCTAACCGTAAGTCCTCGAGATCAAATTCAAACGGAGAGAAGGAATCTTTCGTCCAGTCCGATAGTCGAAAGTTTCGACACTTGGCGCGCATACAGCTGTAGTTTCGCGAATCAGTGCTAGCAATGATGGCAGCCATTTTAGTTTGCATTTCAATCACGATTATAGGTTATGTTGTAAGTGTCTTTAAAAACAATACGGAAATAATATTTTTACTAAGACGGCGATACATCCGGGACACAGTGAAAAAAAAACGGACATATTGTTAGCCTAAATTGAGTGCAATGTGGTTTCAAACTTGTTTTAATATATGAGCAGCTAGCGACTGTTTTTAAAATGGCGGCTTTTTATATTTTCAAGGTCATTTGTTTTAATACATTTTTTATAGGTTTGTAATTGAGTGTTATTTTCTTTGGCCTCTTCAAAATGCATATTCAAAGTTCGCTTCAATGAAAAAGGGGGGCCGCCGCATCTTAGAGTCGTTAATTGGCAAGTCTTAAGTCTAGAAAAGAAATGTTCATATCTCAAATATCAATAATTTTACCGGGCTGCTCGATATTAATTCAGTGTCAGATCACAGATGCATGTATAAAATTGCAGGGTGGCCACTTTCTGGAAAGGCCACGGAATGTTGGTGGAAGTCAGGAATTTTTACGAAAACAAAAAACGATAAAGTAAGTCAGAGTCGCGCACTGAGTACTCTGTGTATAAATTGAACGAATGTTGCCGACCAACTTAACTTTAGTACCTAGCACCGTACAAAATCTCTGCACGTAGCAAACATTGATCGGAAACTTGAATTGCCTATTTCTGTATTCAGTTGTCGCTATTTAAGGTAAAAATACGATCAGTATGCTGTGTCAATAAAATCTAAATTTTTAATAACTTAAATTTATACAGTATGTAAACACGTAAGGTGCACGTAGGGAAATTAACATTGGGAAAAAATGACTGGATCAGAGTGAGCCTTAAAATCTTGTTTTTCAATTTGACAGATAATATTCTTTTGCAATATGAATGTGTACTACTGAAGAAAATATTCAAATGATTACAACATAATCAGACTTTTTTATTAATGGGACATTAAATTCCCAAAAATACTCAATATGGTACGAGATCAAATATCTCCGCCTATTCGTGTTGAACCTAAAGACATCGGGTCACTGATTTACCAACGCGCATACGTCATACCAGTCAGACAGATGGAGTTGTTTTTTTGTTTTATTTTTGTACAAAAAAATTAAAATAATGATTTTTAAGAGCTTTTTATTATTAAAACAGCCAAGTAAAATAAAAATAAATCAAAATAAAATATAAATCCTCAAGATTACCACGATAATTCAATAGAAATAACAATTAATGCAGCATTGGCTAACTCTGATCCAAGTATTTTTTCCCAATGCTAATTTCCCTATGTGCACCTTACGCGTTTACATACTGTATGTTACTTTATTGACAATAATAAAAGAAAGTGGTTTGACTCGAGTATTTTTGCATAAAATAGAACTAGCAACAATTAAACAGCTGAAGTCAGGGAAATTTATTCTGGAGAAAGGGTGGCCACCCTGAACTATCTTTTGTTATTGTTGTAAACAGAAATGGTCGAGCACGAATTTATTTATTCAGTTTTAATACTTTTAGCTCGGAGCCACAAACACCCACAGTCTAGAGAAGCGCGATTATGTCATTAAGGAATTAGTTGATACCGAAACTAATTACGTTGAAGTTTTGAATAAATTGCAAAAACATTTTATGAGGCCTCTCACGCCTTCTTTGAGACCGGAAGAACTTCGAACTATTTTCTGCGGAATAAAAGTAAGAACATGAACAGGCGTACCGACGGTCACGCCGATAATGACATCGTGAAAGCACAAGAATAGTAAAGAACCAGAAGTGCAACTCTAAGGCGGTTCCTTTGATCTATATGGCTACCAGCTCGTGGCCTTGAATCGATACAAACGTTCCATTTAAGTCGATATTCCATAGGCGTACCTACCTTATTTATTTATTTACGGTTTTGTTTAAAAAAATATGTTTTACTATCACAACAAGAACAATTTTAAAATGAAATAAAACAAGTTCCTCTATTTAAGCAAAGAATAACTTTTATTTATTTTTCTAAATTATAAGTTCTTTATTTTTTGTAGTTCTAAAATTTCTGTTTACATATTTAAGTGTATAATACAGTTTTACTCTATCAAACAATTTTATTAAATAATTTTGAGGAAAATGTTTACATAGGTGCACAAATTTAACATGTTCACAAATATTTACAAAACATTTAATAACCCCGTTTTGCAAAACAATACTTTCAAAATTTAATTGAAATAAAACTTCAAGCAGTGATATAAAGCTTATAATATTCATAAAATAACAAACAACAACAAAACAGTTAAAAAAAATATTATATATAAATAAATTAATTATTATAGAAATGCTTACAGTTGTGATGTGAAGTCCAACAATATTATTTAAACGCGTGGTTTTCTTAACAAAACGAAATATTTATTGTAACTTATTAGCTATTGTTATTTTTACAATTTAGTTTTAAACTGAGGATTTTGGGACAAACCCGAAATTATGACTATAATAATTTGTTCGTGGTAACCACTAACAGCCCACAAGAATAAAAGCCGTACTGCACTGAACCATCTCAGGATAGATTTCAGGATAGTCGAGCACCGAGGTCACGCGAAAGATTACTTGCGTACAAAAGAGTCGCACTTCTGGTTATTATTTATTCTTGTGGTGAAAGTATGAATCGAACACTCTTGTTTTTTCGACGGAGCGATTTGAATTTTTGTACAAAATTTCAGGAATTGTCCGAAATTCATACGGGCTTTTTAAGTCAGCTGCGAATGGCGTGCACTCCCGATAGCAACACAAGACTGAGCGAGGTGTTCCTCAACTGGAGGGAACGCTTTTTGATTTACGGAGATTACTGTGCCAATCTGACCCATGCTCAAGCTTCACTACAGGATTTGTGTGACCGAAATGAACTTTTCAGTCAGGAAGTCATCGTAAGTCATTTGACTCACGTTACAATTTTTGTCCATTATTAGTTCGGTTCCGATAAAATATTAACGTCGAGAGAAACTTTAATTCCACCCTTCAACTAGCTCGAGCCCCTGAAGATGAAAATAAATTTTTCAAAACGTCGATCACAAGTGAAAGATTGGTAAAGCATCTGTTTAAATTGTTCCTTCCCTCAGCGTTACAATTTTAGATGTCCAAGAGACGAGTGAATTCATATTTGTAACTAGTTTTCCGACCTGACTTCGTTCGAGTAGATTTTGGTTTGTCAACGAACTAATGAACAATGAACAAATTTCTCTTATAACTGTATCTTTTATATCCAAATCTTTGATTAACGTCTTATTAGAACTCTTCAATAAATAAAATTATCGACCAATTTTTCAGACAATATATTAACAAAAAAAAAATGTATAATTAATACATTAACGTTTCAATCCGAATTTGGACCTTCTTCAGAACTGATCTAAAAATATAAAAAATAATTAATATTTAAATTCTAATTAGCTTTTTATAAAATCTTTCAAAATTATTATTTATTTTTTCATTATTTTGATAATCATTAAAAATTTTGAAAGATTTTATAAAAAGCTAATTAGAATTTTAATATTAATTATTTTTTATATTTTTTAGATCAGTTCTGAAGAAGGTCCAAATCCGGATTGAAACGTTAATGTATTAATTGTATTTTTTTTTTGTTAATATATTGTCTGAAGAATTGCTCGATAATTTTATTTATTGAAGTGTATCTTTTATAGTTATAGCATATTACATTGTTTTAACTCGGAAACTTCGTATACAGGATTCCGACGATTTACATTTCTGGTAAATTCACAACCCTTTTTTGTCTTGGCATAATAATATTTAGCTTGGGTTACTCAAGGAAAAATTAGACTTTTAAACGGTGAAAACATTCTCAAATCGGTACAGTAGTTTCTGAGATTACTCACAACAAACAGACGTAGATCACATGAATCAACTGATTTGGAAGGCATTGTGGTTTTGTTTTAGTGTAGGAAAGAAAAATTGACTGAAATAAAAATCGTGTTTGCTTTTTTCAGAAATGTCAACAAGAAGCTAACAATGGCAAATTCAAGTTGAGAGATATATTGTCAGTGCCTATGCAAAGAATATTGAAGTATCATTTACTCCTCGAGAAGTTGATACAAGAAACTCAGACGGTAATTATTTTTTTTAGGGTACATCGGTGCCATTTTTGATAAGTGATTTACAAAACTTGTATAATTTGTGATTTTGAAAATCGTACTGACATCAGGCCGTAAAAAGTTAAGTTATTTTTTAAAAAAAGAAGAGTAATAAAAAAAATTCTTAAAAACGCTAATAAATTAATATTGTTTGCCTTATTTGATATCAGGTCAGTTTCCACCTTTTTTCTGGCGAAAGTCAAATAATATGCAAATATTCGTGAATGTTAATGCGAATATTCATTACATCACTAATGGCTAAGAGCTGGCTACGGAGAAAATGGGTGACTCGGTGCAGAGCTGAAAAATTTGCAGAATAATAGGAGATAGTACAAGTAAGTAGGGAAACAATGGCCAGAAGGCTAGGCGGAAGATAAAGAGCCGCCAGAAGGCGCTAATGTTACGAAAAATCAGTGCACTTCGGGCAATTTCTATACTTATTCTGTAATTCAAAACTAGATTATATATTATACATTATATAGTTATAAGGGCATACTGAAAATTCAAACATGATATAATAATTACATTCGACAAATATTCCAAAATTATTAATGACATTTTGATAGAAATAAAATTAATCGTCATATATTTTCATTAATAAAATTACGTTGTTATTACAACGTAATTTTATTAATTTATTTAATTTTATTTCTATCAAAATGACATTAATAATTTTGAATATTTGTCGAATGTAATTATTATATCATGTTTGAATTTTCAGTATGCCCAATGTATAATATATATAATATATAATCTGGTTTTGAATTACAGAATAAGTATAGAAATTGCCAGAAGTGCACTGATTTTTCGCAACATTAGCGCCTTCTGGCGGCTCTTTATCTTCCGCCTAGCCTTCTGGCAATTTTTTCCCTACTTACTTGTACTATCTCCTATTATTTTGCAAAATTTTCAGCTCTGGACCGAGTCACCCATTTTCTCCGTAGCCAGCTCTCCGTCTATAATTTCCATTTTGTTTTGATCAAAAAACAAATTTATAGGTTGACAATTTTTAGGAAAATTGTACATTTAAAAAATGCCCGAATATTTTCAGTGCGTTACGACTAATCAAAAATACACTTGTTTAACTGTTTTCACAGAATCACGAGGACTATCGTGAATTAAAACGAGCCAGAGAGGCGATGGTGGACGTAGCTCAGTACATAAACGAAGTAAAGAGGGACAGCGATACTTTACAAGTTCTGCGTCAGATCAAGGACAGCATTGTCGATTGGGAAACGGCGAACGGAGAGGAGCTGCATCATTATGGCCGACTGCTAAAAGATGGAGAACTAAAAGTGAAAGCTCACGACGATCAAAAAGTTCGAGTCAGATACGTGTTTATTTTTGATAAAGTCATGCTGTTGTGCAAATCTGTAAGAGTAAGTATTTTTAACCCGACTGAAGAATCTGACTTATTTATTATTTTATTAAATAGTAAATTCGAAGGTATTAAGGAGGTTGAGCCGTTTTACGAAGATAATGAAAAAAATCTGAAATAAAGTTTTTTTAATAGATTTTTTTATGACAAAATTTTCTGTAAAAAATCCAAAATCACTAGGAGATTTATAAAGTTAAAAATTAAAAAAAACTTTTACATGTAGTCTTATGGAAAATATGTCAACCTAGCATGCAAATGGTACATTTTAATTTTTTGCAAATACAGTAGAGACGCGTTAATCCAAACCTTCATAATCCGGATTCTTTGGTAATTCGGACAGTCGTTTGATAGTATTATGTACATTGTAGTCCGGATTTTTCCAGTTTCAGTAATCCGGATCATGATACTTAGTTATTGAGTAGCTGTACCGGCTCTATTTGCGTCAACACTATTGGCCGGCGGTGTGTTACAAACAGTTACATACATATTTGTTGTCAGAGAAGTGAAAGAAGTTAGGTGGTTTTAGTATGTATGTAGTCGTTGTCAAACTCAGATAGAATTACATAGAGAACGCACTATGGCGCCGCGTAAACGATCACACGTTACTTTATCACTGCAAGTAAAAAACGAAATTCTTGACAAATTAAAAGTTTTATTTTTTACGTATGAATAAATCCTTTGAGCACGCATTTTAGTTTGTTTTATTGATAATTAAAATTACATCCAGTAATCCGGACATTTTGATAATCCGGATCAGCTGTGTTTTAATTAGTCCGGATTATCGCGTCTCTACTGTAACCAAATAATGTCAGCAGTTCCGAAAACTAACTATGTAAAGCATCGATGTCTTACGCATATTTTAATATTTTTTCCAATTTAATTAGGAGACTTTTAATCAATAAAAAAAATTATTAAACCTTAGCACTTTTCAATTATGGACTTTTATTCTTGATAATTTTAACAATTTTAACTGAATTTTCAACTTTTTAATGATTTAATTTTAATTTTTATTACTTCTCTAATTTCTTTTTTTAATTATTTACTGCAAAAAATATGTAAAATACAGATATTTACATAAATTTATTTTTCCAACCTAACTTTGTACAAAAAATTCAAAAGTTAGTCCATTAAATATTAAAAAAAAATATTTATTTATGCCTTTATGACAATAATTTATTGGTATCATCGACTTATAACCTTTTGTAAAAATTTATTATGGAAAAGTTCCCATTTAGAATTCGACTTACTTTTGATTGGGACTGTAACTGATCAACCTCCTTAAAATTTCAAAATACATCAAAGATATTTTTTGCAAATAAAAACTCAAGGCTTGGCTAGGCCCCACTACCCTTCAGCCAGGTCTTCGATTTTGTGTTCAAACATTACAAAAGAGTGTTACACAAATTTTCACGACGCCTCAAATATTACCCAAAAATTTTTGATCGCTCGCCTGCTAAAAAATGTCATAATTATTTTTGTACATTTTTAGAGCAGTCAGTTCAGTTACCGTGGAAGTTTAAAATTAAGCGATTATATAGTTGAAGACAATTCGGGCCGACGAACTATGAACAAAGATTCCAGATGGTCTTACCATTGGTTTTTGGTTCGTAAAACGCAACGAACTGCATACACGCTGTACGCAAGGACGGAAGAACTAAAATATAAAATGATGAAAGCTATACGCGAGGCGATGTGAGTTTTTTTTTTTATCATTTTTCTTAATCTTTTTTACAGTTAAATCTCGTCAAATCATAAATGTGTAGACTTTCACGGCCGGCATTGTTCCAAATTTTGTTTTCCGGGCTTGTAGGCTGTGATCCATTGGTATTTCGTGACTTCGTCTGCAACTGCGGTAGACATTAACAAGAGCAATGTGGTAACGGACGAAGTGTTCTTCTAGGCGACTCACAGGAAGGCGTGTCGATCGCTGACGCTCTCTTCTTTTATGGTCAACGTGTTAGTGTTCTCTGCTCGGTCATAGTTCGCTCTGATGTGATTGGTCGTCCTTCTCAGTGCTACCGCAGTTGTAGACGATTTACCAATGGAGCACGACCTACAAGCCTGGAAAATCAAGAAAATTTGTAGCCTCAATGATCACACATAAGTTGCATTTTTGTTCACATGAAGAACTATAATTTATGAGGTTCACAGCATAGATATATATTTAATAGATTGCGGATACACTAGCGCCTCCTGTACCTTTTAGAAGCCATTTTGTACGTGGAAAACGCCGTAAAAAGCGCGCGAGATTCAAAAATATTAATTATTTTATAATATGATTTTATTGAGAAAAACGACAAAACTCACAGTAAACAGTGATATTTCGCTCCAAAACCTATTTTTATACTGAAACGTTTCAAAAATTACAAAATTGAACATAAATATAATGTAAAAGCTTAGAACATTTTACATTGTCAATTTGGCATCAAGGTTGACAAACATTGATGCCAATCTGACAATGTAAAATGTTCTAAGCTTTTATATTATATTTATGCTCAGTTTTGTAATTTTTGAAACGTTTCAATATAAAAATAGGTTTTGGAGCGAAATATCACTGTTTACTGCGAGTTTTATTGTTTTTCCATTAACATCATATTATAGAATATTTAATCTTTTTGAATCCCGCGCGCTTTTTACGGCGTTTTCCACGTACAAAATGGCTTCCATATGGCTTCTAATTGGAACCATTCCGCACAATGCTCAAGGATAGGCATCCGCTATCTATTAATATATATCTATGGTTCACAGTAACTTACGGGAGGTTTCGTTATACAGGCTGATTTTTAAGTTGATTCTTTTTTTTAACAGCGTGTAGAATAAAATAGACGAACAAATATTTCAAATAACTTTTTTATAAAAACTCAAAAATGTCAAAGGAATGAGCTTCGAAAATTTTATCAAATTTCGAGGTCGCTCCTGGCATTATGTTATGTCACTGTGGAGTTATGTTATGTCATTATTAAGTAGTCGCAGAAATTGTTCGAAGTTGTCCCCGTTTTGTTGCACATAAAGATTATTCAGAATGCATTCCTGATTCGTGCTATCATTTGTTCGCATTTGTTAACCAGGCTGTTGAATTAATTAAAAAAAATTTAATTAAACTTTGAAAGGCCGTTTTTCTTTTAATATTGAGTTTTTATAAAGAAAGTTACTTAAAATATTTGTTCGTCTATTTGATTTTTACACGTTAAAAAAGAAGAATCAACTTAAAAATAATTCTGTATATATGAAAAAATTGGACGAACTTATTTCCAATGTATCCGTGTAGGTCAAATAAGTTTTTCGAAAGGTTTGAGTTGCGCGCTATTTAACTGGCTTCGTTTGTTTTACGTAGCGACAACATGGAACCGGCAGCGTGCCGCAACACAGATCACAAGTTTGTCATGCACACTTTTGATAGGCCGGTTGCATGCGTACCGTGCAGTAAATGGCTCAAGGGACGCTTCTATCAAGGCTACAAGTGCTCCGTTTGCGATATGGCCGTGCACAAGTCTTGCATCCCGAATGCTGGTCGATGCGGACATCCGCCACCTCCGCCTCCACTGCCCCCAAACGTTCCGGATAGAGCACTTGCCGAATATCTCTGGTAAATATGATCGAAGATATCTAAATGACACTCATACAAACAAACACACACTTTAATTTTTTACTACCAGATGTCAGAGTCAAATATCTAATCTATAATATGTCGGTTAGAAAGTTTTCTGTAATTATTATTACTAGTGCACCCGTGCAAAACCTTTTGCATGTATTTTCATATTGTTTTCAAAAATCGATATTTTGATACAGACCTACGACAATAATTTTATTGCTCTTGCATTAGTTTCCATTTACAGTTATTTTTCTTTTGATTTAGCTTGATCCATCAAGTTGTCTCTATATTTAAATGAGATCTGTTCATCGTTGTCATGGTTACCCCGCAAGAGCTGTCACAATTCATTTTTAGAAAATCTAACCTCATTTGATACATTTACGATTTTCACTATATTTTTCTGTTCTGAGACCAAATTTTAGAGTTGGTACAGTCCATGTAATATTTAAAACTCTATTTTGGCATTAAATTAACATAAACTTACACGTTCTTAAATTATTTGGAAAATAAAATAAAATTTATTTGTGTATTAATATTTGGAATATTTGCGCTAAAAAACTAACTAATTTAAATATACACTTCAATTGTCAAAGTCGACTTGTCAAACTGTTTGTAAAATCACCGACGTACGTACATATTTGAATTTCTCTCACAGTCATGTCTCGTGAACATCGAAGGATTTTCTCTCTTTACGTTCCTCTTCACCCCGCTACCCCCTCGTCTTTTTTACTATTATTGGTTGAAAGAAGCCCTTTTAAAGAAATTTCACCAAAAAAAAATTAGTGATAACAGATCTGTGGACTAAAGGCTTTAGTTTAAAAAAAAAAATGTGTCAATCTGTTGAGTAGGGATTGCTGGCGGATTGGCTAGAGAAATAGGGCTTGTGTTTTAAATATATAGATTTTTTTTGTTAATTCAATTAAGTGTTGTATTTTTACAGGTTTGCTGGAGAAATGGATCGAGATAAGGCAGCACGACGATTAGACAAAAGAATAAACGGTACTTACATGTTAAGAATAAGACCTCAGGGACCCACAAATGCCAATGAAACTCCGTACGCGATTAGTTTAAAGTAAGTTACATTCAAAACAAAAAAAGAGAGTAAATTCCTTGTGAAATTGTCCGATACCGATAGTCGATACACCGATATACATATCGATATCATAGATATATATATTATAATAGATAGCGGATGCCTATCCTTGAGCATTGTGCGGAATGGTTCCAATTAGAAACCATACAGAAGCCATTTTGTACGTGGAAAACGCCGTAAAAAGCGCGCGGGATTCAAAAAGATTAAATATTCTATATAGTATGATGTTAATGGCAAAACAATAAAACTCACAGTAAACAGTGATATTTCGCTCCAAAACCTATTTTTATACTGAAACGTTTCAAAAATTACAAAATTGAGCATAAATATAATGTAAAAGCTTAGAACATTTTACATTGTCAGAGTGGCATCAATGCTTGTCAACCTTGATGCCAAATTGACAATGTAAAATGTTCTAAGCTTTTACATTATATTTATGCTCAGTTTTGTAATTTTTGAAACGTTTCAGTATAAAAGTAGGTTTTGGAGCGAAATATCACTGTTTACTGTGAGTTTTGTTGTTTTTCTCAATAAAATCATATTATAAAATAATTAATATTTTTGAATCTCGCGCGCTTTTACGGCGTTTTCCACGTATAAGATGGCTTCTAAAAGGTACAGGAGGTGCTAGTGTATCCGCAATCTATTAAATATATATATCTATGATCGATATCGCTCAGTTCCTAGTATTTGTATTAAATGTAGAAATGTTTTCTTGCAGGACCGAAAACAAAGTAAAACATATGAAAATTTACAAGAAAGATGTAGAAAGTGTGCCACATTATTTTCTTTCGGAGTCTAGATTTTTTAAGAGCATTTTCGAACTCGTAGGATATTATGAGAATACTAGTCTAAGCGAAAATTTCAAAGGGTGAGTTTGAAGTTACCGCTTTTAACAATGTGCGATTCATTTGTTAAATTTATGTTGTATAACAATGATTCATTTGTTTGTTAGTTTAAATGAAACATTACAATGGCCTTACCGAAGAATAAGAGCTATAGCGGAATGTGATTTTACACCTTTGGATAATGCGCAGTTGCCACTGAGAAAAGGCTGTGAAATTATTGTTTTGAGTAAAGATCAAGATTCTCAAGGTTGGTGGAGAGGCAGATATCAAAACCGGGTAAGAGCGAATATCAATACGAATTCCATAGCGCGTACTGTGCGATCGGCGAAAGAAGACCGGTGGGGAAAGGCCAAGAAGTCGTTGATGTGTTCCCAAATTATCGGAATTCATAGGCGGCGCATAGCAAGGCATGCAAACAATGTATAGCTTTAAATTTTAAGGCATTATTTTGAGCCTCTAACTCGCACATTTTAATTACATTCGCTATGAGCTCCCTAGCGCCACTTCTAACTGTTTTTCCCTTTTTACTTTCCATTTTGATGATATTCAGACAACACCCCTCAACTTAGTCCGTGAACGCACACCTATGTACTGTCTGGTGTATGATTTTTTTGTACTGTTAGCAAGTGTCGCTGTGTAGTCGTACAGCTATGGCAATAGTACAATTATCGCGATACGACAATTGCGACACGTTTGGTCGACTGGACTCCCTTATTGCATAGAAGCGGTTCCAGGATCATTACCTTTTACTAATATAAAATACATGTGCGCTCTTCTGCAATAAGGTCATAGAACTACATTCCATAAACCGGTCTTCTTTTAAAAATCCAACAGTAGACGGCCTTGATTATTTATAACCGATATCTGTATCCGCGGATATCCATAGATGAAATTTTATATATATTTATATCCATCAGATTAATTTTTATTTTTTTAAATCGTATTTGGCATCTTTATATTGCAAACATTTATCGTAGTGAGTACCATACTAATAGTACATAACTCAAAGGTACTAAATCAACTATCTTTATAATGAGATATTGCACATTGATCTTCGGAAAGAGACAATCTGTTATGAGAGTTAACTCTTAAAGAGGTCAATAACTTTTTCCCATAACAGATAGTCTCTTTCCAAAGGTCGATGTGCAATATTTACCGCTGCATATTCTAAGAAAGTTAAGATCCGTATCAGCGGATCTTGAAACCAAAAATCCATATTCAAATCTGTATCCGCGGATATACATTTTTAACGATCCGGCAGATCACTATTTATAACGAAGATTATTGTTCGTTTATCGCAGGTGGGCTTTTTTCCGAAAACGTACGTCCGCGAGGAGCCGGAACTGTTCACATCGCCTCATCAGCAGTCGCATCAGGAAGTCGATTGATGTTTGCATTGGCCGGTGCTCGCTGCACCGGATCACCAATCGATAATGCAAGAGGAGAGACGGGCCGAACGCCAGCCCATAATGCAAGACGATAGACGGGACAGAGACAGGCCGCCGCCGTTGCCACCGCACCACGCTTTGCAGAGACATCCTCAGTGTCACTTGACACCAGCACCTAGAGCTACACCAATATAAAAAGGTAAAATATTCACTACTTACGTTTGACCCTATGTTAACTAGAGCTGCTTGTACACAATAGGGTATTTTATACTACAATTAGGCTTTTGAAAAAAAAATAATTATCGATTTTTTTATTGTATTTTAAAACTTTATTATAAATAATATTGATAATCTATGCGAAAAACTTTCAAAAACTTTTTTTAAATTAATTATAAGCAATTTAAAATTGATAAAATATTAAAAAAAATCACGTGACTGCAAACACACTAAAATTGTTTTTGACAGTTGTGGCGTTATAATGGTAAAATGTATATACGCAGTATACTATCAATGGCTTCTACATATGTATTGACTAAAACATTATGACGTCACATTATATTCGGGAAATGTCGGCGCGTTCTCGGAACTGGGTACAAAAATTTATTTTTAATTTGATATAACTTTTGAATTATAACGAAAATAAATAAAAAGAAAAATAATAATAATAATAATAATAATATCATTATCAGACGTGCGACATCTTGTGAGAATAAAAAGAAAAATAGTTTTGTTATAAAACTTATATACGATCTTTCCATTTATGACAAAAAAAAATTTCATTCAAAAGCCCAATTGTGAAATGACGTAAATATGATGATCTGTGTATTGAGAAACCCCAAACGTATTGGTTTTTGTTCATAAAAATACATAAAAAGTGAGCTTTGGATATATTACGTCACATGAAGTGAAACGTTAGCTGCCATGATGTTTTTTTGTGGGTGACGTCACTATATAGTAAACAGAGCAAGAATTTCTTAGAAATAGCGTGTCTAACTGCGTTTGTTTACTGTAAGAGTGACGTCACGCCAAAGCAAATCGCGCAGCTGGCGTTTTCGCGAACAATTTCGAAATTGAAAGTAAAAATGCCGCCTTAGGCTATTTGACGATTTCGTTTTAAGGAAAAAAATGTTCAGGTCGATCACATAAATAATTTAAAATACTTTCCGCAAAGACAGTAAAATACCCTATTGTTTTTATCGGATAGTTCATGAAATACTATTACTATAAATAAACTTCCAGAATCACACGTGCGATAAAAGATTAATATAAATAAAAATATATGTGGCATTACCTCACTTAACTAAAATAGACATTTCCTTAGTGTAAGTCCATGAATTTCGAATACAGTATATATCGGTTAAGACTTTGTGACCACACAAAATACGTCATATTCAATTGTTGTTATAAACAATTAACATTTTTAAATAACTGATTAAAGTTAAATTTATTCGGATATGTGAGGCCTAATTATTAAAATTTAAACAAATACTTTTTCTTAAAATATAGGAAGAAATGCTTATATGAATATGTACTTCCTTGTAAGTTTTAAGAAAAAAACAATTGTTTAAAAGTATATCGGAAGAGATTTCATTTTGATTAACTGTCCGATATGTCTTTACATAACGCGGTACATATATGTACTGCCTACTATAAACATTTATTTGTACCGATGTTACGTATATAATCTCTGAAAAAAATAAATCTCTAAAACCAAATACTGGCAGGTAAAAAAGTATATGTAGTGATTAGTGATGTGCCGGATATTTGTATCCGTATCCGTGGAAATCCGAGGGAGAAGAAAGATCCGTATCCGTTAGTTTTTGGCGGATCTTATACGGATCTTTTACCTTATTAATTTTCAATTCATAGATGAAATTTTATATATATAGGTGATTAGGTAATAATGAAAAACCGTTAAATTCCATTCAGATTATTTTTTATTTTTTAAAATCGTATTTGGCACCTTTATATTTCAAACATTTATCGTAGTGAATACCATACCAATAGTACATAACACAAAGGTACTAAAAAACTATCTTTATAATGAGATATTGAACATCGATCTTTGGAAAGAGACAATCTGTTATGAGAGTTAACTCTTAAAGAGGTTAATAACTTTTTCCCATAACAGATAGTCTATTTCCAAAGGTCAATGTGCACTATTTACCGCCGCGTACTCTAAGAAAGTTAAGATCCGTATACGTATCCGCGGATCTTGAAAGCAAATATCCGTATTCAGATCCATATCCGCGGATATACATTTTTAACGATCCGGCACATCACTAGGTCTAATTCTGCACGTATTTAATGTGTCAGATATTGAAGCGCATGTCAGTTCGGCGCTAAAACTGATACATATGATTAAAAGTCAGTTGTTATAACCAATTAGTCGTAGCTAATGTCATAACAATTGATATATTTTGTTCTTATTAATTATTACGGAATACAGACGGGACTCATGTTTGGTCGTTACAGCGACATGTCCTTATAATCGATATATACTGTATATAATGCTCGATAATTATTGTGCCAACGGACAACCAGGACCGGCTTTAGGGCGCGATCGAAATGGATAGAAACATACTCGTATGTTAGCGCTTTTCAATTTTTTTTAATAGTGTCCAAAGCTGGTTCTACTGTCATTTATATAGAAGTTTGTGAATTTGGTTGGCGTCACAAGATCATATCGAACATTTAAACAATATATGATTCAAATTCCTGCTCAGTACAGAAAAAACCCAGCATTAGTTTTTTTCCCCAGCTGCACCAATCTTTTGATTGTTAAAGCAAATAGAAATGGAATATTTTTTGAATTTTTGCAAAATAATATTTTTTTATCTGTAGCTAGAATAACATAGGGTGGAAACTTTTTTATCGAATGTAATTTAGTTTTAAAGGTAGCATTTAAATTCCGATTATATAAAATATGAAACTAACCTAAAAACACAGACTGAATTATTTTTTTTATTCTGTAAATTTCAGTTTCAGACATGAGATAAGAATATTTTATTGCATTTTTAAATAAGTGGTTTCCGTTCAAAGTTTTCTGGCCTACAAATGTCTTCAGTCTGAAACTGACTATTACGCTCGTTATATTTGCGACGATAAAGAAAATAATAAGAACGTTTTCCACTCATCACGCTTTTTTGTAACTCGCCGATCAAATCGCTATTTTCATTCGCCTCGAATTCATCGTTCGTTTCTAAGCTGGTGCCCTGAGTGTATTAAATAACGGTGTAAGTGTCAGTTGATTATTAACCTCAAAGAGAAAATTTGTAGAAATAAGGCAAAACTATGTCATTAAGACTAATGGCTATAACACCGATAGATATTACAGTCACCAGAGAATGACAAATGTAAGAAAAAAGATGACCAATTTTTGCAAACTTGTTCGTTTTATAATACACCAGTGCAGAACACTGAACTCCACCTATGACTGGAATGCCAGACTAGCTGGGATGCGCTAAAATGTTGGTCTCATTAGAATAATTCAATATGTTCGATATTCTCATTGTCCGAGACTTTCGGACCTGCGCGTTGGCGCGGTGTAAATATTTCGTTTGTCACCGCCAGCTATGTTCGGCAGTTTTCGTGTCCGTTATGTTAACAGTCAAAATTCGAGTAGAAGCAACAAAGGAAACCTAACCTAGCCTCGTGTTCATTGCGCAGGTCTGCTAGCCCCGTGCGCATATTGTAATTCTTACAAATCTGATCTGGATCTTAATTCCAGTTATGGGTGTAGTTCAATGGTACGGAATTGAATTGGATTCAAGTTTCATTGACAATATAGTCGGGTGGAAAACGCTATAAGTTTTGGTAATCGGAAAAAATAAATAGTTGTATTGTATTTTGTAGATAACAGTACAGAAATCGTTTTAAAAAAATTACATTGTTTAAGAAAATACTTACATGCATTTAGAAAGTACATAATATTTTTAAGGATATTAAAAGATTATAAATTGTTGAATGTTAAAAGATTTTTAGAATACCTAAATTATGATCGTAATTTATTTTTGATTCAATATTTAGTTATATATAAACTTTTTTAGAATAAATGATTATAGTACAAGGAAAATGAAAACGCATCGACTAATATTTTTTTCTGTAGGTTTGTCACTAAAAGTAAACAGTATTATATTGTAGGAAAACAGTTTTGCCAATATAAGTAGCCGGCAGCAAATGTTTAAAACCCCAGACAACGTAATTTATTTACTCGTTTTATACTCCGTATGGCTATCTGGTCGCTCTAACCTTGGACACTGCTTGTTTGTGAGACTTGACTGTAATTTGTTTCTCAAAAATTCAATTGTTATAAAACGGACTATTAGGCAGTGCTGCCGCCTACGTTTATTAAATTTACCCAGCTGCTGTGATTCTGTCAATAAAGTTATTTTAGTATATTTTAAATATAATAATTTTTATTCGTGACAGCTTTTGCAGCTTCTTTCCAATGGCAATATCAAAAATATTTTGAAAAATACAGACTAGATGATTTTTGCCATCGGAACGATGTTTTTCGTTTGAAAACAACGAACGACAGCACAGAGTAGCAGCATAGCAGCAGAAGGAATAATGACTAAAAAACACTTAAGTCAACATCCGATTGTGCCACGTGACGTCATAGACTTCGTTCACTAATCGTAATTTATTTTAAAACTGCTGACCTTCATAGTTCACCATATCGATATAAGATGTTTCTTGTCCGGGCTTTACTCAGTAAATAATTACGAAGTTTGGATGGGTTAATTCTGCTGTTTTGTTTTATATTCAGTTTAATGTTGACTCAGCTGCAATAGTTATTTTGTTAATAACACAGCATGTGTAATAATGTACTATTGTCTGTGGAAAATACCAAGTAAACAGCAATGTGAGATAAATATATTTTTTCTGATGTGAATATTTCGATGCAGAATATATTTTGTTGTTTGATTTGTTTACACTTTATATAATATTGAATTTCTTATTAGGTTCGTTCCAAGCAGCCGTGAACGGTAATAAAACCGTACACGGTCTTGTCACTGCGCAAGACTATTTTGCGCACTAGCTCAAAAATCGATACTGCGCAAGACAGACTTGCGCAGTAACAAGACTGTACGGTTTTATTACCGTTCGCGGCTGCTTGGAACGAACTTATTATTATATGCATATTTCTTCTTTTCTACAAATTCTTTAGGTGCCATTTTTATTAAATATATAATTATATTGTATAAACTTTTTTTCTCGAAGGTGAAATCAAAAACAATGATTTTTATTTATTTAACATTCGTTAAGTTTACAGATTTTTTTTCAAGATATTTCTTGTATGTACTTAGTTTTAATAAAGCAAAACGGGGATTCCCGGTGGGCTTTTATTGTATTGTTAATAATTTTGAAGTCGTAGTTGTTTTTTTACAATTTTCGAGGATATATTTTTCAAATATTTTTTATATATAAAAAAATGAAACTCTAAACTTCTCAAATGCTAGATAAAAAAAAATAATAATAAAGGAACAGAGGAACTTTTTGCTGTAACTTTAAAGTTTAAACGCACTATATAATAATCACAGCAGTATTTTTTTGTTAGTACCTGTATCACTCACAGTGTCGCCACCAAACTTGCTCTGATTCGTTTTGCTCATATTTATTAGCTTTGTACAAATCAAATTTGTCCATATATCTTACTAGATGTTCAGATACTGATCACCGTGCTAGATGAATAGTTATCGAACGTCTATAAACTATCCGGATAGCCAGAAATGCTGAAAACGTGAGAACTCATAAGAAGCAATAAAACGGTGTGCGCTTGCGCGAAATGTTTGAACAAAGCGCTCAAATTTGCTGTTGTAAAGTTATTTTCAATGTAGATATTCATCGACACATATCCGTAAATATTGTTTAGTATTTTTTTCCGTTTGCGTAATAAGTTCATCCATTCAGCACATTAAATAGTTTGTCCAGTTAGTATAGCAATCAGTACTGTTATAATATGACAAGCAGGTTGGCCTCCATCACTGTCAACATTCCTAAATAGTACAATATAAATAAACGCGTAGAATGAAACAAACAATTTTCTTATTTTAATTGAAATCCAAAATGTATTTAAATGTTATTTTAAATATGTATTTTTTTATGTTTTGTTTTCACCTTTTTGATGCTTATTTTTTTAGTGCAATTGGGATTTATATAAATAGTATTTTTTAATCACGTGTATATAATAAGATAATTAATTTATTTATTGATAATTGTGCTATAGTTTATCGTAGGCATTTTGATAACGGATTTTTGAATACTGTTTCCGTAATAGTTCTTGATTTTTTTAATGATGACTGCAATGCTGTGACACTTCTTATAGGCAATTTTATTTTAAGCCCCGGAAATATGAGAAATAACCATTTTGAAATTGTAAAGGTGGCGGTTCGCGCCGCGACAGAGACAGGGGACCGAGACCGGAGACAGAGACGGGAGACCGAAACCGTTACTTGACCTTAGGTTTTCTATGTGTGTCAGTTCGCGAGCGAGACCGAGACAGGAGACCGCGACGCGAGACAGAAGACCGCGAGACGGTCTCTGACCAGGACTAGTACTGTCTCGCGTCTCGCTCGAGACGCACGTGCAAAATTGTGAAAAATGACGTTGTTTCTGATGAAGACACCGATAAATTGATTGAAATGATTAGACAACATCCTGCGCTATTTAATTCTCAACTTGGCGCATACAGAGATGAAAATTTGAAGGATAATATTTGGAAAAGCATAGCTGAAGGTTTAAATAAGTCATCGTCTTCTTCTTCTTCCAATAGTAACTTCATAACTGAATGGCTTTCCATTACGCTGTGGATTAATAACTTTCCAGAACACGACACGACTGACTCTCGACTCAACAAAACTGAATGAACAGAGGTCTTTGGTCTCGGTACACAACAGACCATCGGAGACGGAGACATTTGTCTCGGTCTCCCGTCTCTGTCTCCGGTCTCGGTCCCCTGTCTCTGTCGCGGCGCGAACCGCCACCTTAACGCATCTTTAGTTTAGTTACCGATACAAGACCTTTGAAATCATATAAAATTTATTTTTAAACGCTTCTATATGATCAAGAAATAATACTGTGTTATTACAGCTGTTTTCAATTGTTTTATTTTTTTATATACCTACTTTGTGGCTTATAAGTTGAAAGTATACTTTGCGAATTTTGGAAATGGTCAAAATGTCTATCTAAATAATTAAATGTGATGTTTTTATTAGTTGCCCCTGTAAAATCACTTTCATTTTGCAGAAAAATGCCTATAGCGAAAATTTAAAAAAAAATGAAAATGAATTTTTACCAATCGAGCCAGCTTATATACCTTATATTGAAATTTTACAATATTCTGGATTTATTATAATTATTAACATAAGCAAATAATTTTTATATATAGCACTTTTTTGGTCACAACCTGTTGCTCAATCTAATTTTATTGTCACTTCAAACATTTTTTGGATTTTCAAAAACAATATGTGACGAATTAAAATAAATTTAGTTCTTTAAGAAATGTTTCCCAATTCAAATAATCGACAAATTTTAAATTCTGTGACTGCAACATTTCAGGTCTGCACTGAAATGTGTTTTGACAACCCTGTTGGTTTAATTTGCTAATTGAGACACGTTTTGGCTTGCCTTATAAACTGTAGCTCCGAATTCGAAATAAAAGATATGACAACATAACCTCAAATATTTTAAGTTGAGAGATTCACAAAATGGATGCTTGTTCAAAAGGAAATAGCCGACATCTATAGAAATTTTTTAAGAAGTTAATGCAGCAGCGTAGCAACGAAAGTGTTAAAAATTAGAACAAATAGTAATTGTTTTATATTGTAACAAATAGTATTGTTTATAAAATTATAAAGTGGAAGTGACGCATTAATTGTGCCAAAATAAATAAACGGATTATTTCCACTTTAAAAATTGCGAATGAAATACGATCATTATTTTACTGAAATAAGTATTTATTTTATAATAAATGT
Organism: Xanthostigma xanthostigma; assembly: GCA_963575645.1. NCBI lineage: Eukaryota > Metazoa > Arthropoda > Insecta > Raphidioptera > Raphidiidae > Xanthostigma > Xanthostigma xanthostigma. The sequence continues at coordinate 45,750,706 of OY754466.1, read as the reverse complement.
TGAATAGGTGCTCTGGATAGCATTTGTTTTATCACTTTTAAATAGTGAATTGTACTGTCTTCACTAAAATAACTATTAAAATATCAAACACTTTTTAAACGAAACACTTTTTTGCTAATGAAAATACAATTGTGATAATTATAATTTTAGAGCCTGTATGCTGTAATGAATTCATATTGTATAATTTGATTTCACGAAAAACAAAATGAAAATGAAAAAAAAAATGAGAAAAAAACAAATTCAGTTAAATGGTGCTTGTCAAAATAAATGTAATTCTTATTTTCGTATGTCACGTTTTATTTTCCATTTAGTTAGTGAATTATGTTATTTTTCACGATGCTTTTTTTTTGTCTGGGCACTTTCTTTTGTCATGCATGTTTTTTTAAAGCGCATTCGTAAATTTTTTGTGAACTAACCCAATGCACTTTAACAGGTCAACCATGATTCGTTAAAAGCATAACTGTTAATGTAAATCAGTTGTCGAGCGTCTGTAATTTACAATAATTCATACATTAAACGCAAATAAGAACTTACGCAAAAGTTTTTTTGTGGCTGAAGCTCTCCAAAAATTTGATTGACAACGAAATTTATCATTTGTAGGTTGCTTTAGAGTTACATATTTAATGCAAACTTGAAACGGTTCGAGTTAAAATTCTTTCATAGTGTGGACAAAAATTTTTTGAACAGGATAATTTTGTCAGTTAGCCTTTGAGTTAGTTTTATGGGATTGTAATTTTTGATGCTAAAATTTGGCCTGGGCGTGGATCAGTTTCACCTTTGCCATGTCGAGGGGTTTATAGGACCCAAAAATCTTCTTCAATGACTCGGTGACTCCAATTGTAGAGTCTGTGAGACATTGTGTCGAGTCCAAATATAGAATTATAATATTATTCAAATTAATAAAATTGTCGACCAATTTTTTTCAGACCATATATTATATATTTGAAGAGTTCTATTCAGACGTTAATCAAAGATTTGAATTATAATATTAGCTCTATTCGAATCTCTCTGCGAACGGTAATATTATCGTCGCAGTTTTGCGCAGTAGCTAAAACTAAACGGTTTGTTTCGGGTTTTGAGCTACTGCGCAAGGCGGTGAGGTTGGAACAGAGCCATTACTCAACAGTCGAAATATTTTGAATTCTTACAATGACAAATAATCTTTTAAGGTATCGAATAAATTAAAAACGTTAATTTTAAATCTCTGCGAAAAGTTTATATTTGTGCCTCTTATTTGTTTTGTTGTTTTTTTTTTGTTTTTTGACAATGCAAGCAACTTTCCATTTATGAACTCTTATTAATTCAGAGAACTTAGACGAATAGTAATGTGTATGAATTTGTTTTATTACAATTATTTCGAATGTTTATTTTAGTTATAAAAAATGATCATAAAATTTAATTATAAAAATGCAATTTGCACACTGTATAAAAAAGTTGTTATAAAATACGTATACATATTTTTCTCTGTAATATTAAATTGCTCATGTTGACAAGAAAAATGTAATAATTAAAAAAAATAAATATTTATATCAAACTGTCAAGAAAAATCAACTTGTTACGTATTAAAACAAAAATCCGAGTGTTTTTAATATGTATCAATAAAATATGTTGATGCTTGCTATTATGGTGGCATTCCTGTCAGGTAACCTGATTATTTTTTTATTTTAGTTTATTTTTCAATTTTACAAAAATAAAATTAGTATTTAATTTACTCAGGATTTTATAGCTTCGGCGCCTCTAGCGCCGGCATAGGAACTAATATTTCTCACTTTTTAAACAACAGCGGATGCATTGGCATTGCTACACCCCTTCTTTTGTTTCAATTCTATTAATGACTGAAAAATTATGTTGGTCTTTGTTCAATAAATAGGGATGACATTTGTGTAATTTTCGCCCTGATCAAAATAATGTCATTTGCGGACAGCGTTGCCAGACTTCCCGATTTTGGCGGGATGTCCCGATTTTTAAATCAAAAGTAAATGTCCCGCGCGGGACAGGCTCAGTCCCGCTTTTCGGGTTTTTTGATATCTATTGTCCCGTAAACGTAATTTTAATTCGAATAAAAAGATAAATATTTGAAAACTTCTGATTATATACGTTTTTTTACTATGTCCCGCTGTTTTCACTCAGTTCCAAAATCCCGACTTGGCAACAAAAAAAACTGGCAACGCTGTTTGCGGACCTCTTTCTTTCAGATCTTCTGCGTCTGTACACATCGTTTTTGATATTTAAAGCCTGTGAAGTGCCCTCTTTACCACGCAGCAAATACATCTTGAAGTGTGTTTATAGGCATTACCACACAAAAAAAATGAAAAATAAACCCATATATGGAAAAGTAAAAAGTTAGGTTATTGGAGTCATTTGGAAAAACAAAAACATGTTATTTACGTCTTTTTATTAATTTTTTTTGTACATTTGAATTTATAACATTTTTTTTATTCGATTTTCAAAATTTTAGTGGTCTATCATAATACTATTTGTAACTGAATTTTACTTTTCATTGTTATTCAATAAATAGTGAAATTTAGTAATATTACCAAAACAAAGATCTTATCATAATATTAGAATTACAATATAGAAACTATATCTAGTCAATTTATAAATGTCAATTAATTGAAAAAATAACACAGTGCAAATCAGGTTTATATAAAAGTTGGGCTACGGAAAAATAGTTATATAAATACATTTTAAACAATACCCAGCACAATGATTTTGAAAAATTAAAAAAATTATTTAGTTGTCTGATTCGAATCCGTAAACATTTTCATCGGAATAAGCTATATAGAGGAAGAAGTCCTCTTCATGGTGTTCCTGAAATAAAAAAAAAAACATTTGTAAGTGTAATAATGTTATAGTTTTTCCCATCAACAGATATAGTTATCACGTGATCAAAAATGAGCTCTGTTCCAACCTCTCTGGGAACGGCAATATTAAGTTCGTTCCAAGCAGCCGCGAACGGTAATAAAACCGTACACAGTCTTGTTACTGCGCAAGACTGTCTTGCGCAGTATCGATTTTTGAGCTAGTGCACAAATTAGTCTTGCGCAGTGACAAGACTGTGTACGGTTTTATTACCCGTTCACGGCTGCTTGGCACGAACCTATTATCGCCAGTCAGGCGCAGTAGCTAAAACGTGTTCCAACCGAGATTAGACAAAGTCGACGCATGCGCACAAAACCAATTACAAAACAGTTTCCTTTTAGCTAGTGTGCATGACTTACAATAACTATTGTTAATCTGATGTTAATGAAGAGACTACATGAAAGCATTCATTGTTGAATCGATTCTGACGGCTAGATCCTACTCAAAATGCTATTTAAAAAAAGATTTATGTTAAAATTAAAGTATATAATAGAATGTTTACCTGATAAAGTGATCCCATTGTAGCAGAGGTTGGTGGAATGACATTGTTAACGAAGAAAAACAAAGCGTCTTCAGGTCTTAAATGAATGCGCTTACGGATAAGGAAATAGAACTGACCGACTGTTAAATCTGATGGAACTAAATACTTCTTCTTGTCTAGATCTCCAATGCGAGCCTTTGGTGCCTTTTCTACAATAACCTAAAAATATATTTATGGTTTATTTAAATTGTAACAACAATAAAATGCGTCCATTATTTAATCAAGAGATTGTGATTAAAAATTTTAGATCGCGGGCTTCCTTTTCTTGTTACTAGGGTCCTGTTTCTTGTAGTTATGCAACTGAACAAAGATTTTCCACCTTGGTTATGGCTAAGAGCTGGCTATGGAGAAAATGGGTGACTCGGTGCAGAGCTGAAAATTTGCAGAATAATAGGAGATACTAGTACAAGTAGGGAAAAAATTTCCAGAAGGCTAGACGGAAGATAAAGAGCCGCCAGAAGGCGCTAATGTTGCGAAAAATCAGTGCACTTCTGGCAATTTCTATACTTATTCTGTAATTCAAAACTAGATTATATATTATATATATTATACATTATATAGTTATAAGGGGCATACTGAAAATTCAAACATAATATAATAATTACATTCGACAAATATTCATAATTATTAATGACATTTTGATAGAAATAAAATTAAATAAATTAATAAAATTACGTTGTTATAACAACGTAATTTTATTAATGAAAATATATGACGATTAATTTTATTTCTATCAAAATGTCATTAATAATTTTGAATATTTGTCGAATGTAATTATTATATCATGTTTGAATTTTCAGTATGCTCTTATAACTATATAATGTACCTATATAATCTAGTTTTGAATTACAGAATAAGTATAGAACTGCCAGAAGTGCACTGATTTTTCGCAACATTAGCGCCTTCTGGCGGCTCTTTATCTTCCGCCTAGCCTTCTGGCAATTTTTCCCTACTTATTTGTACTATCTCCTATTAATCTGCAAATTTTCAGCTCTGCACCGAGTCACCCATTTTCTCCGTAGCCAGCTCACCGTCTCGCGTCTATTAGTAGACAACAGATGCGGGAGACATAAAATTTATACTTAGTTCTTTTCAAATACAATTTTTCCAAAAATCGCGAAGTGATATCAATGGACGGGCTCCTAATTTAAGCCATTGTAAACAGTTAAATATGTTAGACAAATTGCTTCCTATCCTACTTTGAAATCAGAATCTCCCTATCAACCCGTTTATATTATTATTTATAACGCAGGATTTTCATGACCTTGACAATTAATGACCTTGAATTAAAAATAAACAAATACAAAATATGATGGCTTGTCAATTTTAACACTGAATAATATCCATTGTAATACAACACCAACAATATTATTCGTAAATAAAAAAAGCCCAGTTATAAAAACGATTAAAAATAAATGACAATACGGGGTTCATAACAAATTAAAATTTATTTCGTATGTTTACACAATTTTACGTAAGTTTAAATTTGACAAAGCAAAGTTTTATTATTATCTTTTAATATTGGCAGTGGTCAAGATAAAAGAATGAATCATAATTTGCTGGGGTATAAATAATCGTCAACAATAATATTGCTGATGAATTTCTTTGTCCTACAAACAATTATAAAACAATTTTACGAGCTGACCAACCAAATCTTTGCTTAACTCTTAAAATTAAATTAAATTTACTAGAACTTAATAAATAGCCTTAATTCGCCCATTATAATAAAACAGAAAATTATATAAACTGTTTGTTATGAAATATCCTATTCACTGCAGAATCGCCATGTTTGTTAAAACCCAGGCATATTTACATGCCACGGAAAATAATTTGTCAAAAAAAGCAAAGAATAATTTACGGATATTCTAATGAAAACATTTTGATTGCTGATTATCCAAAAATATTAATGTTCTTTATCTACAAAAGTATAGAACAAAATTGAAATCTGTTGTTTACATCAAAATGACGGATCCATCAATATTTATAACAAAAGACTTACAGGCACACGGTCAGGATATTTCCTTCGTATTTTTTCACCTTCCGCCTTTCTTTTCTCGAATGGGTGTTCTTCTTTATATACGAACTTCATTTTCAAAATAAATCTGTGAACTTTCGATCAAAATTTTATACAATACGTAAAAACAATCTTGCTTCCGCGACACTTGTTCGTTTTTTGCGTGACAATTTTAAAGAATGACGAAAGTAGCCTCCCCAGCTCCCACTACTGTTTCCGCCCCTCATTCGTTCGTAAAGTAGTTCACAGCTGACTTGCGCAAGAAAAGTAGTGCTATTTGTCAAGTTTTTATTTTTAGAAACATAAATGTCTAAGCAGAATAGTCGTTAATTTAATACATTTATGCAAAAATCTCCAATAAAACCTGAACAGAAGTGTATATTTAAGATGTTGACGTATTTTATTAAAAAAATAATTTAGGGTGTGTTCCAATCACTTACAAATTGAATTTACCATTGATATCTCTTCACTGATCTTAACTTTTTTCAATTAAAAAGTATTTGCAGTTATCTTATCAGCAAATTCTTACCAACATTTATAAGATATGCCCGTAGACAAATGATTACGTACTTTGTTTTCATAAAGATTGTTCTGTAAGTTATTATTTATAAATATATGTCCACGATTTCGCAAGCGAATTTTCGGGGAAAACCTAAAATTTAGTTGGTAGTCCTGATTGTCAGTCGGCATATCAAAAGTGAAAAATTGAATCGAGTTCTGTCAAAGTAGTAGGCTTTTAAATAAGTAATATTTATCGTCTTTTATTTTTAAAAAGAACAAAAAAACCCGTAACTATGGATAATAATATGGATCAAAGTATAATGGATAAATCCATGAGATCAGTTTTTGGTTAGTATATTTTAAATTATTATAATTACATTTAGCATTAACTTTTAAACATAAATAGCATCTATTTAAAAATTCGCTGTAATCTTTATCTTACCGTGTTATTAGCTTTTTGTATGAATATATAATATCTTTTTTGTAATTTTTCAGTTGGAAATATCCCATATGAGGCAACGGAAGAAAAGCTGAAAGACATATTCAGTGAAGTAGGACCTGTTTTATCATTCAAGTAAGTCTATACTTTTATTAAAGTAAGTAAATGATATCTCAGCTGTCAAGTCTATAATATGCAACTTCTCTCACCAATCTGACACATATAACTGTGTTTCCTCAACAAATAATGCTTGTGCTGTTTTACTATGAGCTACTCTTTTTAAAGGGAATTGAACTTAGAATATTGTAATTTTCAGATTAGTGTTTGATCGTGAAACTGGAAAACCCAAAGGTTATGGATTTTGCGAGTACAAAGATCAAGAAACTGCGCTCAGCGCAATGAGAAATTTGAACAATTATGAAATTGCTGGTCGAACATTGAGAGTCGATAATGCTTGTACCGAAAAGTCGCGTATGGAGATGCAAAACCTTTTGCAGGCTCCGGCAGTTGAAAATCCGTACGGTGAACCAATTCAAGCCGATAAAGCTCCGGAAGCTATAAGTAAAGCTGTAGCGTCTTTGCCGCCAGAACAAATGTTTGAGCTTATGAAACAAATGAAACTTTGTGTTCAGGTAATGAATCTAAGTATTTTGCGATAATCTAAATCAGGAAAGGCAATACCATAATATTCATATTTGTTGGATTCCCATACTACTAATATAGATAGTACACACAATATCGAATATTTAAATTGTTTTCCAAGACCGGTTTTTTTAGCAAACTTTTTTTTTCCAGAATAATCCTTCAGAAGCTCGAACCATGCTGATTCAGAATCCACAATTGGCGTATGCATTATTGCAAGCTCTTGTAGTGATGAGAATAGTTGACCCAGGTGCCGCATGTGTAAGTATTATTTTTTTATATGCAATAGGCATTTGTGTTTTTGTAACTTTTACTTAAGGAGGTTGAGTCGTTTTACGAAGATAATGAAAAAAATCTGAAATAAAGTTTTTTTAATAGATTTTGATATGACAAAATTTTCTGTAAAAATCCAAAATCATTAGGAGATTTATAAAGTTAAAAATTAAAAAAAAAACTTTTACATGTAGTCTTATGGAAAATATGTCAACCTAGCATGCAAACGGTACATTTTAATTTTTTGCAAATAATGTCAGCAGTTCCGAAAACTAACTATGTAAAGCATCGATGTCTTACGCATATTTTAATATTTTTTCCAATTTAATTAGGGGACTTTTAATCAATAAAAAAAATATTAAACCTTAGCACTTTTAGATTATGGACTTTTATTGTTGACAATTTTAACTGATTTTTCAACTTTTTAATGATTTAATTTTAATTTTTATTACTTCTAATTTCTTTTTTTAATTATTTACTGCAAAAAATATGTAAAATACAGATATTTATATAAATTTATTTTTTCTAACCTAACTTTGTTCAAAAAATTCAAAAGTTAATCCATTAAGTAAAATACTGAAATAATTAATATTAAAAAAAATATTTATTTATGCCTTTATGACAATAATTTATTGGTATCATCGACTTATAACCTTTTGTAAAAATTTATTATGGAAAAGTTCCCATTTAGAATTCGACTTACTTTTGATTGGGACTGTAACGGATCAACCTCCTTAAATTAATTATAATATAAAAATAAATAATATGCAATAATCAAGATCCTAACCGCTTGTCCTGGACGTAAATGAAAATATCATATTTTCTATCTTCGCTTAAATATTGATACAAAATTGCATATAATCGTGATTGTACTGCTGGCGACAGTGGCTGTCAGGTAGTAATAATTCTGGTAACCACCAGCAGAGGCGCCTCAGTCCAGTTCTGTTAGCTATCATCATGGCAGATGGAAATTGCTTTCTTCTACTTTTTCAAAACAGCTTTCCTTCTCCCTATTAATTTTGACCTCAATAAAATATGGTCAGTTAATTAACTCCCCCATGTACGTTGATTAGTACAGTGTTTTTGGTGTAGGTTGATGTAACGATTCTATTCAGAGCACACTTGAAATGAGGGGTTAAGGACTATAATTTATATTCACTTCTTTTATTTTCAGAGCATGTTACATAGAAATAATGAACCACCGCCAGTTTTACAACCAAACGACAAACCAATAACAGGTCCTATTCCGATTAGCCTCCCAGCTGGGGTCTTAACTGCACCGACACCAGTGGCACCGCCGATGCGCTCCGAATTTCAACCGATGGCACCGATCATGCCAAACAATAGTCAGGCACCTGTATTTTCAGGTAAATACGTTTGCTTGCATAATCATTTTGAAAGAAAACAATTTAACACCGTTTTTCACAAATGAATTTTGTTCAATTACAGCGCAAGACATTGATTTGAGACCTGTGGATGTAAGACCGCTAGATCCGCGACCCATTGATCCACGTTTAGCTCGAATGGGAGACCAAGATATGAGACTTCCAAGTGTTACGCCTGTTGCTCCTGTTCCAGCTCCAGTAAACAACTTTCCACCGTCTGATAGGTAAGTTTTGATTATGCATTATAATAGTTTTCTACATAATATGTGTTTACTATTTATAAATGCGAGGGTCTTACCGGGGCCACCAAAAATCCAAACGATCTTCAGAGGTCAGCGTAGTGTTTCAGAATCTCAGTACTCTTAATTTTAAGAACAAATAGACAGGAATGGGAACCAATACGCTGTGTGCACGAAGCCTACTAGCGCCGCTAGTGGGTAATAGAAAATTATTGAACTCACTTTTTATGGAAATCGCGACATGTTTCTATGGTGATAAGTCAAAAACTTTAGGAAAACTGATGTTAATTTTATATAGGTGCCATAAAATTCAGATTGTAAACCATTATATAAATAGCATAACATAAAAGGTATGTGAGAATTATTTATTTATCAATTATGGCGTACAAATTAATTTGTTTACACTGACAGCAGAACGTCAAATTATTGCGCCAATGGTCTTTATTTTACTTAATTCGCCATCAGCGCAACAGCCTGGAACAAAACAAGCATTTCCAGATTGCTTAGTTTTGCCCATGTTTTCTTTGTAAATAAAAAAACTTCACAAAAATTATTACTATTTTCACTTTTAATAAACATTGCTCACTGACATACGGAAAATGTGAGGTTGAAGTTTCCCCTAGTGCTCACCACAAACGCTCGCATCGAAACATTTGTAACTCCGCCTCCTTGCACGTAGCCCATAGTTACATCTGAAATATACGTCGCAATGTGGATAATTTGAACTTTGGTGTTATTAGTGAAATAATAGTATATTGTGCAACTAGTGCGACAATGCCGCACGAGTTGCACATACTATTTTTTATTACGAATTAAATTAAATTAAAATTTTATTACGAATTAAAAAAAGGAATTAGAAGTAATAAAAATTAAAATTAAATCATTAAAAAGTTGATAATTCAGTTAAAATTGCTATTGTATTGCTGACTATGGTAACTCTGAATTTGCGTGCGGCAAACAATAATTTCAGTGCGATAAATAAAGTTTCCGCACGCAAATGAAAATAGCTACTTTTCAACCGTAACAGCGTGCGTAAACGTACCACTTTTCCCGCATTTGTAATAAAAATGTATTTTGTTCATTTTATATTTGAAAGCCATAATTAAAATGACCCGTTTATTACAGCTCAAGTAAACCAGCTGAAGTGGTTACTGAAAGGTTTGTGATTATGTGATATTGCGAATTTAAATCACTCGTGCAATTATTTTATTTTGTATCGTACGCATGGCGTTTTAAGTTTGATGTCACATGTAGATTAAATTTCATTTCGCTGCATGCATTTTAATTGATGTAAAATAAATTGTTTACCACACAATCCCACGTAAACAAAACACTATCATTTTCGAGCTCAACGGAAGATTTCTTCAGCTGAAGCTGAACTTTGATTTGCCAAAGGTGTAATTTCATACGAGTCTGATTTTTGCTTACCCTTTCGACTTTTTTTTGCGACAATTATCTCGATTTGTGTCGTAATTGGAATGTATTTTTTCTTTTGGTTTAAGGTAGTACGAGCACCAAGGCAATTTTAAATAAAAGGCTTGATTTTTTTTTATATGAAGTTGGACTAAGTCTAAACCAATTCTGAAAATTTTAGGTGGTTTGCCCGACTATTTAAATAAATAAATGACTTCAAAAGTAGGCATATTTAACATTGGCTTTATGGTAAAACGGTAGATGGATGATATGTTTTCATTGATTTCTCCAAAACTAGTCGGTGGAAATTAAAAAAAAAACTTTAAAAAAAAACCGTTGTGCCCAGCTAATTAAAAAGATATTTAATTAAAAAGGTTAAATATCTTTTTAATTAGTGGGGCACAACGCGTTTTTTTTGTTTTCAATAATTTATTAAGGTTTTAACTTTAATTTAAATAGTTTTTTTTTTAATTTCCACCGACTAGTTTTGGAGAAATCAATGAAAACATAATATCATCCATCTACCAAAATATAAAAAAAATCAAGCCTTTTGTTTAAAGTTGCCTTGGTGCTCGTACTACCTTAATTTCTAATGTTATTATTTTTTATAGCTGTTTAAGCAAATAAAACAAAAACAGTTGTGCACTAAATATTGTAACATTGTTGTTTTTTTTTACAAATCATGGTTTAATTTCGTATTTTTATTCTTATGTATTTATTGTAGTTTTCCACGTGATCCACGAGCTGCTGGCTCAGTGTCAACATTTAATGCAGATCCAAGGCAAAGACCGATTGATCCAAGACAAGCCAAATCATTGGGTAAGTTTTTCACTTCTTTCAGGGCACCGCGTCATAGTAATAACATATTAATGATGACGTGCCTGGCTTCATCTCTCACCGCGGGCACTATAGCAAAATAATTGGTAGTAAGAATTAAGAACGTGATTCAAGACATCCATATTCATATTAAAGTTATACTGTTGTAAATTATATCAAATGCCAATTACGAATGTAAGGTTAAAAAATATTATTTATATTTATAACGCATTGTTTGCTATTGTTGTGTACAGTTACAATGCTATATGAGAAAAATTACTGTCGGGACTTAATCCCAAAACTTGCACTATCGCGGCGGATGATTTGAACAGTCTAAATTTACGAATCAGAACAATACTATCATTCTCATAATAAAGCGTATTTTTGTAAGTGTATTCCACATAATTCGAGAGCTAATTTTTTACATTAGGCGTCGCAGAATATGAACCTTGACTTGAGCGAGAGATAATAGTAAATTTTACTTGTGTTATTTTGTAGCAGGTGTGTCAACCCCAAACCCACTGCCAGTATCGGCACCACGCCCAGTAGTGGGACCAGCTGCAGGTGGTCCATTGCCTGTACCACAACCTGTGAGCGCGCCAATGCAATTGCCACGTATGGGACCAGGAATGTCGCCAAATATTGGCCCATCTGGTGCCACCGACCACGAAAAGGTAAGCACTCTATTTTTTGAGTATACAGTGGACCCCCGGTAATCCGGCACCCCCTGTAATCCGACATGGTCTATTATTTATTATTGAATATTTTTTTGCCAATCTTCGCTAATGCATGATTGAACAAGTTATAACTTGTACGCACCACTACTATAATTGTGCTCGACGCGTAGGTTATTATTTTGATTCTGATTGCTTAGTTTGAATTTGAAGACGATAGCGGTGCGGTTTAGTGTGTGTTCATTGTTTACTGTGTATTCATTGTGTATTACGTATTCGTACCTAGTATTGTCGCCACAAGCTCAGAAGCGAAAGCACAAAACACTGACAAAGAAAAATGTGATATTATATTCTTAAGGTACGTCCAAGATGCAAGCTGGTAGTCAGATTCAGATTTTCGGCGTCTGACTGTCTGACTCCGAGCGGCGTTGGGTGTGGCCAATATGAAAGCTGGTTATCGGCGCAGACAGAGCATTAATATTAAATATTTATAGAGCTAACAGTACAGATTGATAATAATAATAATATTTCACCTAGCTATACTAAGTATACATGTGAATAGTTAAATTAAAATCAAATTAAAAGCTAAGAATTTAAATATTCTTTAAATATTGCAGCTTTGTTGCTGCTTGGTGACAATGTTACATCTAAATTAAAACCTTTTAAAAGTGAAATACATCCAATTAATAAATTAAGGTCGATTTACGGGGAGTACAAACACCTTTTTCCGCAATTACTTGCCGACGAAAACCGATTTTTTTAATATTTCCGAATGAGTCCGGATACTTTTTACTTTATTTTGTCAAAAATTGAACACAGGCTTACGAAGAACTGGGCCAATTTCCACAAAACCCCTTTTTGAAATAAAATCCTCGATATCCATATTTTATATCACCTAAAAACAACACTGTCAGACGCAGGTTGTCTGAAACCAGAATGTACAATTCATACCGGTAAATATCTGAGTCAGAGAGCCGGTGCGCCGGAAAACTGCGCGCTGGTGCATTATGGCCAGTCCGATTTAGCAATAAAGGATTTTATGCACGCCGACTGTCTGACTCAGAAAACCAGCGTCTGACTACCTGACTACCAGCTTGCATCTTGGACGTACCTTTAGGCAGTACTCTATAATTCGACAAATTCGATAGTCCGACACTGCCCTGCAAAATGTTTGTCGGATCATCGGGTGTCCACTGTATTTGGAGGACGTTGGAACAAAAACAAGACAGACTTATATCAAGTAGACAATTTAGAAATGTTAGCTTTAAAAATAAATTAACCAAAAATATTTTTGTTTTTAGGCCGCTTTGATTATGCAAGTACTGCAACTCTCTGATGAACAAATCGCAATGTTGCCACCTGAACAACGCACAAGTATTCTTGTTTTGAAGGAACAGATCGCTAAAAGCACTCAGCCGCGCTAATATTTTATTTTATTATTATTGTAAAATGAATTTGGCTATAATGTATAATTATTTTCAGTATATCTATACTAATATTATAAAGAGGAAAAATTTGTTCGTTTATTTCAGAATATTTCAGATTTAACGCAGGCAAGCTGTCAGATTTGTACAACGTTGTTACATTTCCGTGTTACTTTAAATTTGTTAGAAACTGACAAAAAATGAACAGCGCTGTACAAATTTAAGGGAGGTTACACAATCACGCCATAAATGGTTTTGAAAATATTTGAGCAGTCAAATAATCGGGTAAGTAATGTCAATTCTAAAAGTTGAGAACGCTTATGAACTCTGTTGTTGAACGTCCTATAACAGTAGTTGGAACTGATCGATGTTATTCAAATATATTTTATTCTACATTACTACGTTTAATCTGACTTCCTGGTTTATTCCTTTGATTATGTAGAAATAGATAGTTATAGTTGTACCTCTTTTTCATCATTGTAGCAATAGCACAATAGTATTGTTTCTGGTAGCAATAGGTACGCTCCAAGCCGCCAGCAAACGGACACCAAACCGTCACCATCATGCACAGGTTGTTAAAACGTTCCAAAACTGATAGTTTTGTTTTAGCTACTGCGCATGCGGGTGACGGTTTTGCTTGCTAATGATCGTCGGTAACATCTTTAAAATGTTTTGGTAGGTACGCCAGGTTATTTTTGTTGTTTTTGTCGTATTTACGTGGGTTGTTAGTTATAATTTAGTGGTTTTAAAAATTGCATCTATCAAAAAAGACGATTAAAAATTTGAAAGAACAGACCAATTAGCAATCGCTGTTCCCATAGCAACGCCTGAAAGTTTTAATTTTTAGCTTGGCTGCCACTGGAACGTCGCGTCGCGTCGCTAGAGGTCGTAGTGGTGATTAGCTTTGGAAGTCCGTAGTTTATTAGTCAAAGGTTTATTCAGAAAAATTGTTTAACCACACTGTAACATTCAATATTAAAATACGTTGCCCATAAAAACTAAAAAGACAACTAATTAATAATGCTAAAATATCAGTTTTTCTCATGCTTTTTCTGTTTACCCGTAATTTTCTTGTTTGTAAGGAGTATAGAATATTGCGTAAAGTGTATGTATGACGGAGTGAGAATATGACGTAGCAAAAGAGATAAAAGATACTTGGTATGCCAGCAATTTGTAGACAAAGATAGATTTATATAATAATAAACATATAAAGCAAGACAGCCATATACATTTTTTATAATGTTTTTTATCCATTCATCCTTCACAGCTGCCGCCTGCCACTGGTCTGCCATGAGAGTTCAGTGTTATGTTCTCTATGGTTAGTTAATGGAGAATGGCTGTTCTTGAAGGGTGTTGGAAGTTTTTTAGTGGAAAGTGAGTGGTTTATGTTAGTGAAAGAAGCGAAATAGTGCATCTATTAAATAAACTATAAATGTGTTTGATTAAAAGTAACTAATTTTTTTATTAGTGGTAAGTTAAAACGGTTCTTTTCTAAAAATGTATGGAATCTTTATACCATAATGTTTGTTTATACAAAAAAAAAATAGGGTAAAAGGAATGGATGTTTTTGGTAAGATTGTCTGATTTTTACGTTCATTTCACTTAGAAGACAGTCCGTACTTTGCTGTATTTTATAGACATCAGTTTAACGGAAACAAAATCATTTATAATAACGCTTATTTAAGAAAAGTATAATCTGACAGATTTGTCACTGATTTTCATCTTGTGACGGCACAGTGGAAACATTGGCATAAATATTTGGTTAAGGCAAGACGTGTCAAGTTTATTTTATTTTATGAAGATTGAAAGATTATCTATCTTGGTAAAGAAATTTACCATTAAATTGTTCGTTAACACTCGACGTACTACCCTAACACTTGAGTTTTTTCTTCCACCTTTAATATTAAAACGAATATAAAAAAATTATCATCTGTAATTTAAATGTTTAATTTTCAAAATTAAATTAGATTGTGACCGTTTAATTATATTTTTATAAGCTTTTATTTAATTATAGACGTAGTCAGACGCGGTTACAGGGGGAGCAATCGCTCTCCCCTCTCAAGAGTCTTAGAATTTAAAAAATGTTTTCCGATTTGGTTCGCAATTTTTTACATTTACAGTGCATTTAATTGAGTTTTGTTGATAATGGTAGCTATGGGAATCATTAATGCATTACAGAAAATCGTTTAACATAAAATGCATCATAGACCGGGTGCCCAAGGGAGGTTCGTATGTATTTTTATGTGGAGAAATTTGTAATGCATTATATAGCTACCATATCAACTAAACTCGTGTGTATATTGTATTTTAAATTAAATTCGCTGTATGCTGGTATCACTTGAGATCTCCAACTAACTGCCATCTGTAAGAGTTCAATTATATAAATAAAAGAGAATTATAACCAAATTATTGAAGAGCAGAACTCCTATTTTCTATTACTAGTGGTCGAAATTAGACCGTAATTCAATGTCATTATATGGATTTCACCTGTGTTAATTCGTACATATCGCGATGAAACATATATTGTGCACTTCCCGTCATTAAAACGAAGAGAACGATTTATGTTTCATTACAATGTGTGCGAATTTACACACTCAAATCGGTACAACTTTTTTCCTTCCCGTATTTATATATGATAGCGGTCCCGCCCGCGGTTTCACCCGGGTGCAAAAGAATGAATGGGGAAGGAAGGGACATGAGTACACACATTCATCTTAGTTTACCGAGATGAATGTTGTGTCCAAATTTCATGATGATCGGAGTTACCGTTCAAAAGTTTTTGTTGATAAAGAACAGTATTTAAACTTTTTTTAACGAATAATTTTTTTTAAATGAATTAAATAAAACTAAAATAAATTTAAATATAAGCCTTAGAAGAAAGCAATGTAAAAAATAAAAATATATTCACCCAACGTGGGGCTCGAACACACGACCCTGATATTGACAGTCGCATGCGCTACCGATTGATCTACCAGAGGCTGTGTTCTTTCATCACTAATATGAGTATATCTAGTAAGTGCATTTCACATGAATAGAAGCTTATTTTTGAGACACATTTTGCAACATTTTTCATTAAAGCTCCGCTCCTAATGGTCGTAGCGTAATATTATATAGCCTATAGCCTTCCTCGGTAAATGGGCTATCCAACAAAAAAATTTTTTTTCAATTTGAACCAGTAGTTCCTGAGATTAGCGCGTTCAAACAAACAAACTCTTCAGCTTTATATATTAGTATAGATATGATTCCTTATAAATAGAAATTGGCGACCCCTCCCCCAAACGAAAACCAGTATCCGCCCCAGGACGCAATACAGTACAGTTGTTCCCTCTATCAATTATTATTTGTAGCCCCCCTCTAGCACTTAGTCAACAACCCAGGTGAACCATAACGGGACGTTACTCCTGAACGTCAAATATGATCAATTTGGAATCGATTTAGAAATAGTTATACAAGTTCATGTGGACAAATAAATGACAAAAACTGTTGAAATGTATTCGTTTAAATAACAGATATACCGTGTAAACTCTATATAGCGACACTCGAGGGACTGTGCACTTTTATTTAGAGTTGTTGTTAAACGGAGAGAAGAAATAATCCATTAATATTTTTTAATATATAAAATTTACAACTGACCAACAAACATTCATACTTATCGATAAGCAGCTGAGCTAAACATTTGGAAGATATTCCCAACAGAAGAACGAATTTCTTTGAATCTTCGGTACGCATGATGCCGACAACAAAGCAACAAAATAACAAACAAGTATTGTTTATTGCTTAATGATGACGTATTGTTGTCGTTATTTAGAGTGGGCGTGTCGTTATTTAGAGTGTATCATTGTATGAGCAACAAGGTAAACCAACTAGAGTTAAGTAATTTAAGGAGTTTGTCGTTATATCGCGTGACGTTAAATGGAGTTTACACTGTATATCATAAACATTAAATGTTTATGAACACTACGTGTGTTTTATACTAATAGTCCAATAGTTCGTAGTCAATAAATATTTAAAAATTACAATTGACATTTAAAATGCGTCATGTTAATTTGTGAAAATAATGTGTAAATTTTAAATCAACCATAATTACACGAATCACCGTAAAAAGCCCGGTCCTTTGGCTGTATTCGGTTCGTTTCTATTTAATAGCCCCTCCCCGTAAATAACAGAGTGATAACATCTGCATATAAATTGGTTTTTGCACATTTTGATGAAAGCATTAATAGTCAAATTTATTATTTAGACATTACATGGAGCTACATACATAACTCCGCACATGGGCGTACCCAGGGGAGGGCAGAGGGACCAGCTGCCCCCCCCTGGATTTTGGGAGACGTCAGGTTCGTTCCAAGCAGCCAGCGAACGGTCTGGAAACCGTCACCCGCATGCGCAGTAGGTAAAACGTTCATAAATCGCAGACTGCTTGGAACGAACATGTCATAAACCGTTTTGCTGAAGACCCTCGAAAATTACTTTTAAAATAAATGTCTAGATAATTTAAATTAAATAAATATAAGTATTGCACATTTAATATTTATGTTCGTTTATTTAATAATAATAATAATAATAAATTTATTATCCTTTTTTAATCATGCATACAGCAGGAGGATTGTCAATTATATACAATTAAAATAAACACATTAAAATAATTACAAATACAATTAATTAGAGGCCATAAATTCATTCACGGTATAAAATGCGTTTTCAATAAGAAAGGACTTTAATTGTTTTTGACGTGATAACGTCTTATAAATTGATGAATCACCAATCTAATAAATTGATAAAACACCGGCTGCATGCACGAAAAAGTGTAACGTTCGTAACGTTCCGCCTGACCCTGTGCGTGCTTTTCTCGAAAACGGCCCTAACGATTTGGATGAAATTTACTGAAAAGGGATTTTGGGGGGCAAAAAATCGTTTTAGCTAGGTCTCATCTCTCGAAAAAATCGTTTTCTTACAAATTTTATCATTATAAAAATCAATTTTTTGACGTATGAAAATACTTAAATATTGTAAGTAGGTTTTGGAATTTTATATAAACAGTGAAACAATTGTTTTATAAATAGTATGACAGTTAATAGTATAAGAGCCAGTGATCGGCTACCAGTATGTATTTGACCAGACCTGATTTTTTAAACGCTTTATATTAGTTTGGGTTGTAAATATGTGTGTATGTATGTATGTAACTAACTGTCCGTAACGGAATCTTTGAGCATAATTTTCACCAATTTCCCGAAGTCTGATTAATTTGAAACTTTGCATACGTATCAAGGACCGATGACAATGCAATAATTTGATAACAGTTTCCCATTATCCTTATTAGGACCCCCAGGATTAATAAATTCTTTTATAGATCCTCTGTAGTAAACGCTTTATTTTCACCAATTTCCCGAAGTCTGATTAATTTGAAACTTTGCATACGTATCAAGGACCGATGACAATGCAATAATTTGTTATCCTTATTAGGACCCCCAGGATTAATAAATTCTTTTATAGATCCTCTGTAGTAAACGCTTTATTTTCACCAATTTCCCGAAGTCTGATTAATTTGAAACTTTGCATACGTATCAAGGACCGATGACAATGCAATAATTTGATAACAGTTTCCCATTATCCTTATTAGGACCCCCAGGATTAATAAATTCTTTTATAGATCCTCAAACTAAAAAGTGAAAAATAAAATATAGTTTAAAAAAAACTAAAAAACACGCTTTATATCGGACTAAAAAGTAAAAAATAATTGTTTTAAAATAAGCTTAAAAAGCGTTGGGCGCTCGATGTACGAAAATGTGGAACAAAGCGCCCCACGCTTTTTAAGCTTATTTTAAAACAATTATTTTTTACTTTTTAGTCCGATATAAAGCGTGTTTTTTAGTTTTTTTTAAACTATATTTTTACACAGTGAGTCTCCTATACCTACCATACATGGAGTGGGGACTCACTAAGTCCGGAGTGGCCGCCGCGGCCCGTACTCAGGTGCGACAGGTACAAAATTTGACTAATTTTCAAAGTATTTGACCACGTCTGCCATTTGGAAATTTAATAATATATTATTATTGCTATTGAAAAATAACAATGGCAGACCATTATCGCGCGACAATCATCGTGGCAGACAATTTTTTAAGTACTAAAAAATATGAAATTTTGAAAGGTATATTTTTTATCACGAATTATTATTCTATTTATTATTTCAAGCAAGTTTCGTAAATAAAATTTTTTTCTAAACTTTATAGTTCCGGAAATATTTAGAAAATTAAAAAAAAATCAGCTGCTCTTTTGTCTTGTAGATCTGTCAGAAATAAACTAATTAAGCATGCTTTGATTAATTTTTACATGACGTGGAACATATTATGTAGGTGACCAAGACGACGAATAGCAAATATCATATTGAATACTAGCCATTACCCGCGTCATCTCACGCGATATCAGAAATGTTATTTTCTTTATTTTACTATATCAAATGTCAATATTTTTGAAGTTGGAAAGGTCCCGTCGCCCAATTGGTTGGAATTTTTTATTTGTTCCAAAACAAAATTAAAAAGTGTCAAGTGAGAATAAAAATATTGTTTATAGGTATAGGCATAAGTAATTTTTTATATTCTCTTGACATTTTTTATTTTTGTTTTGGAACAAATAAAAAATTCCAACCAATTGGACGACGGGACCTTTCCAACTTCAAAAATATTGACATTTGATATAGTAAAATAAAGAAAATAACATTTCTGATATCGCGTGAGATGACGCGGGTAATGGCTAGTATTCAATATGATATTTGCTATTCGTCGTCTTGGTCACCTACATAATATGTTCCACGTCATGTAAAAATTAATCAAAGCATGCTTAATTAGTTTATTTCTGACAGATCTACAAGACAAAAGAGCAGCTGATTTTTTTTTAATTTTCTAAATATTTCCGGAACTATAAAGTTTAGAAAAAAATTTTATTTACGAAACTTGCTTGAAATAATAAATAGAATAATAATTCGTGATGAAAAATATACCTTTCAAAATTTCATATTTTTTAGTAGGTACTTAAAAAATTGTCTGCCACGATGATTGTCGCGCGATAATGGTCTGCCATTGTTATTTTTCAATAGCAATAATAATATATTATTAAATTTCCAAATGGCAGACGTGGTCAAATACTTTGAAAATTAGTCAAATTTTGTACCTGTCGCACCTGAGTACGGGCCGCGGCGGCCACTCCGGACTTAGTGAGTCCCCACTCCATGTATGGTAGGTACAGGAGACTCACTGTGTAAAAAATCAGGTCTGGTCAAATACATACTGGTAGCCGATCACTGGCTCTTATACTATAATCTTTGAGACTTAAATAAATACGAAAGAAAGAAAGTTAATAAAAAAAATTATTTTTATAGGTGGTGAGTAATTTAATAAATAAAATTTACCTAAATTTGAAGCGAAAGATGCAATATCATAGATTCGAATTATTATAATTATTATATAAATTTAGGTTATGTATTACGGAATACGTTATCACGTAAACCTATCGTCCGTAAACCGACTTTACAGACAACCAATTTTTTTCAATCTAGAAATATTGTTTTCCTTTTTCAGATTTAAAGGCAACTTATTATACTATTATTTGACTACATACACTTTACGTTTCGTGTAGGGCAAAACAAGCGGGGGGGGGGGGCGCCTTATGAAATTTCCGATATGCCCCCCCCTCCTGAGCGAAAAGCTGGGTACGCCCATGACTCCGCAAAGATCATAAAGTTTCCTATCTTTTCATAGAACGCAACTTAGCGTGTACGTACTTCATCAGTCCGATGTCCATCCCTGCCAATAAAAATCGTTTTAAAAGTTTTCAGTGCAAGTTGAGAATAAATTCTTCATTGTGCCGGTACACCGCTTTTAAATTTTTAAAACTCCGAGCACAGCGGAATACCGTGAGCCGTAAAACTTCAGCAGTAAAAAACGAGGAAAATGAAAGATATAAAAAAAGATAAGGAAGTGCTAACTTATTCAGCTGTTAAATTTTACAAAGAGCAAATTTGCTTGCAATATTAAGAAATTGTGTGTACGCTTCTAGTAAGTCGCATCAACTCGATTCGGTCCGAATAGGGTCTTCGATTCGGTTCGAATAGGGTCGCCTCACATTTTTTTTCTTGGGTAAAATTACGAAAGAAATATTTTGAGAATTTTTTTGGAACATCCCGCTACGGGAGTGACACCTCCCGTAATTAATGGACGTCCGCTTAGTATATTTACGCTTGGCTTTCAACCAATTTGTGGTCTGAATGTTAAGGCCGCTGCACACGAAACTGGAAACAGTGGAATCACTCATAGCTCTCACTACTGTGACGGTTCATATCTAGCGTTAACTAATATAATTGGCTCTCGCATGATGTGAAAAAATCAGTTACCAATCTATACTAATAAATAAAGCTGAAGAGTTTGTTTGTTTGTTTGAACGCGCTAATCTCAGAAACTACTGGTTCGAATTGAAAAATGTTTTTTTGTTGGATAGCCCATTTATCGAGGAAGGCTATAGGCTATATAATATTAGGCTACGATCAATTGGAGCGGAACATAAATGAAAAATGTTGCAAAATGTAACTCAAAATTTGTCCGTCCGGCAAATATTATCAGGTGAAATGCCTTAAATAAATATTGCAATATTAGTGCGCCTACAGTACAAGCCCGGATAACTCAATCGGTAGAGTGCAAGACTCTTAATGCCAGGGTCTAGGGTTCAAGCCCCACGTCGGCGAATATATTTTTTATTTTTTTTTATTTACTACATAGCTTTCTTCTAAAGCTTACATTTCAATTTTTTAAAATTTTATTACGACTAATTAAAATTAAATAAATCTAATTAATAGATCATTTAAAACTATTACAACTATAGGCATTAGGCACCTATATAAAAATAGTTGGCAAAACCAAAAGTGCACATCCCGCAAGTTTTCCACTGTACATATTATAATGAAAAAAAATTGAGAAAATAGATTTAAAAAAAAAACAATTAAAAAAATAGAAAAAAAAATAAAAATAAAATGGAATAGAAAAAAAAATATTACTTGGTGTCAGCGGGAATCGAACTCGGCACCTTGCTATTACTGGACTACGCGTTTAACCACTCGGCCATTCTGATATCCCAGCTTGCGTTGTTATTATGGTATAGAAGTGGAGCAGTTATTCTACGTAATACACTACATTACAATAACAGTAATAGATATTTTTTTGTTTTTTTAAGGTTTTTTATTTTAACTATTAGCTGTCAAAAATAATAAAATAAAACTGTTTATAAAAATTAAACTACTGAACACATTTATGTGAATTTAAATAGGGTTCTGGTCTGATAGTAAACAAAGTGAATAAAATATAACCCAAGGCAATCCGACCAAAATTGCGATCTGTAGAGTCGTGACGTACGTACATACGTACATACGTACAGACCAACCGACAAGTGCTGTTTGTAACTTTCAATTACAATTTTAATAGTATTTATGAACTCGAATTGATTTAAAAATGGTTCTGTTTTATAGATCAGAATCTCCTCTTTTCAAAAAGCTTCAATTTGAATGGATTTCGTGTGAAATTAACTTAGATATAACTTCTTATATGAACGAAAGTCAGCTCTGATGCTCAAAGCGATAATAAAGCACATACCGCTAATTTAGCGGTATGTGCAATAAATTTCCTACAGTGTTTTCAATTAAATATTTATTATATTAAAACTTTAAAAGAATTTTATTACGTAAAAAAATATAAATACTGCTTTTTAACGACAAAAACTTTTGAACGGTAACGCCGATCATTATGAAGTTTGGACACAACATTCATCTCGGTAAACTAAGATGAATGTGCGTACTCATGTCCCTTCCTTCCCCATTCGTTCTTTTGCACCCGGGTGAAACCGGGCGGGACCGCTAGTGCTATATAAATAATTAGAATGATAGTTTGATAGTTGTGTCACTGCGGTGTAATGTAACTCAGTCCGCCGCGAGAGTGGAAAGATTCGGGGTTCGTATCCCGACGGTGACAGTGTTTGAAAAAAATACACTAATTTTTCTATGTTGATAGCGTTGTAACAATGGGTGTTTCTTAACAATTGTAGCAAACAGTAGCTACTCTGTAATATATTATAATAATTACTAACTGTAACATAACTCATCTAAAAAAAAGTGGAATCACTGTTGGGACTTCTGCTGGTTGGCAACGAGGCTGGAAATGACTTGTAGGCTCGCCTGCTAGCTCACAAGATGGATTTTAAAATTAAAACAGTGGCTATTTTTCTTGCTAGGTCCTCTGTCTGCTCTGAGCAAGAACCAACCGGGAAGCAGTATCTTGTCACGTGGGCAACATGAACATACGCCCACAAACAAACACTATGCCATTGTGTGTGTTCTGTTCAGAGCCAATAAACGTTCACTTGTGTTACCATTATTGATATTTACAAAGGTTAGGGAAGAGTAAAATAATAAAAGTCATTTTATTTAATATTACGTTTTTTATTTAAAAGTATTGGAGTGTGTTTAAGACGACGATACAGTTTCGACTGACTAAATGAAGAATACTAATTAGTATATTCAGGTTTATTTCTATATCCCTTTTTGGTTCATTTATTTTAGTGTCACGTCATAATAATCTGAACCATTTAAATATTTAATTTATGGACTCAAGTGCCATAACGTGGCTGAAAAAGGGATCAGACATAAACAATATTCTGTGTGTATAAGTACATAAATATATCGCATATTTGTATATTATTTTTATCGAGTTTTATATTTTGTCTCTAAACTCAATAACCATTCTATCACTGCGCGCGCACCGAATCTACCTACAAAGCAAGCTTGAAAAGACGTCTCGTGTGAAGCGAGCACATAACAGTAATCAAGAAAACCTGCGCTTGAAAACTAGTAGTGAAATCTAGCGGCAATACCAGCCTCGTGTGCAGCGGCCTTTTGACAAATGGAGTTTTATTTAATTTATAAGTGTTTGATAAGTTTAATAATAGGGAACCCTGTATAAATTTCAATCTTGATTTAGTTTCTTTTTTATTTGCAATGAACTGTCAGCTGAAAAATATCGGTCAGCAAGACGATTTTGCAAATTCATTAATAACAATGTGATTGTAATTTCGCACGGCGCAGTGGTACGAATAAGATCGATAAGTTTTTTTTTTTTTTTTTATTGAAAGTACTTTCTCTATATTCGGGTATTTTTTAAGTGATAGTTGATGATGTTTGTGATTTTGCCATAATTCATAAAAGGTGAGAACCGAATACGATATGGAGTTGTTTTTTTTAGTACATCGTTTAGTAATGTTAGCTATGCGTTAGGAAATCAGTACGTACTGACTTAATGAGTTAGACAGGAACGGCTTAGAATGTGAACAAAACAAATAGAGCCCCGGATTTTTTCGAACCGGGGCAGAAACTAGATAATGGCGCCCCCTCTCTCCAGCGTTTGAGATAAATTACTTAAAAAACCCCACAATTAATATATAATGGTTGGCATTTTTAGTGAACGGGAAACCGTCAGAAAACAAGCAGATTGAGTAAATCGGAAAAAGGACAGATTGGGTGTGATGGTTTTCAACCATATTCTATCATGATATTGGCGCCCCCTGAAACTGCCGCCCTAGATCCGGGGCTGACCAAATGAGCACTAAGTTAGCCAGGGGATAGAGCGACAAAAATTTTAATAGAATAAGTTTTTACTGCCAACTGAGTTTAGAAAGAGAGAGAGAGAGAAATTATTATAGATGCTCGACAACAGCTGATCTCTCAAAAAATGTTTTTTTACGCTCGGAATCGTATGTCACTTTTAAAATCAGAAACCTTAACTGTAACGGTTGTAAAATTCGCTATATACTTTAGTGCTAGGTTTCTGATACGATTTTCAGCTGTAAATCTAGACTTAAGAATGCCATTTGTTTTTAACACTTTGACGGACACTTAAAAATTCAGTTTTGTTCCAATTTTGACACTATAGTTTTTAAATTTTTTCATGTTTGAATTACTTTTAAAAGTTGTTATGTTGTGACAATATTGCCTTAGTAGATATTTGTACGGTGACACAAAGCACACAGGGTATGTATTCTACACCGGAAAATAGACTGCTACACCCATCTGGCTATAAAACGTTCCGTAGTATACGACGGCTTCAGCCGTCGTGTCAAACTTTTGAAGTTTTGTTTATGACTGTCTAAGCCGGTTTGTCCGTCAAAGTGTTAACTAAATACATTTCTCTATTAAACAGACCGTAAAGAAGTATTAACAAAATGAACTAATTTTGATTATTTAGTCTTGAGCCGACTCTGTATTTTTTCTCTTTCTGTACTGTTTGTAACAATGGGCAGCTCACTTTCTTTATAAATCATTTGATATGAAGATATAAGTAGTAGTTAGCTACACATCGAAAATAAGCTAGGGAAAAATCAGTTTCACACTGTCTGGGCGTAGCATGTGAATATTTTTGATTCTAGATAAACACATACCGTTTTTGCCATAAATGTTTAGTCTACCTTTTATAGTTATGTATATTTTGTCTTCTTTTTATTTTTATCCAGTTTTTATATAAGCATTACAATAACCAATTTTTTTATGATAAATGAGTGTTGTTTACATCTATATTAATATTATGAAGAGGTAAAGTTTGTATGCCGGATGTAGGAGGTAATCTCCGAAACTACTACCGAGACGATTTCATATTTGGCAAATCTTTTTAATATAATATATAGCCTAAAACATTCTCAAAATAATGGTTCATACAACTATGAAAACCAAATTAAAATCGGTCCAAAGGTTTTAAAGTTTATCGCGAACATACAAATATACAGGCACAAAAAGGAGGCTATACATGTAATAGGTACATTCTTTGATTTTATAATTCCTTAATCATTACCACTAGATGGCAGCCAATTAGTATGAAATTATAAGAACTTTATGTAGACGGCAGAAAACAAAAGGAAAACGGTTTAGCTTCAAATTAATTGGTTTGAACCGTGTTTATGTACATTTTAGTTGAAGTAGCGTGCAGTGCGCATAAACTACTAATTACTAGTGGCAACCAGGAGCGGATTCAAAGTTCCGACTGCCCCAGGCTCTAAAGCGAATTGTCCTCTAACCTCAGACGCAAAAGTTTATAGTTTTCAAAAAATCATATAAAACCTTCGAATTGCCGTATAGTTTCCAAACCAAAAGAGATACAGACGTTTGCTTACGCTCATTGAATTCAACGTATTTTTTTCTGTAAGCATTCTCAATTTCAAAAGTATATTAAGAATTCGACTTTTGCAGTTTTTCAAGGCATACCCTTTTTAAAAAATGCGATTTTTGACGAAAACCAGAATCTGTCGGAACTTTTGCAATAGAAAAAAACACGCTGAATTCTGCATGGTCGTAAAACGTCGTGTGTGGTCCAAAAAAGTTTCGAACTAAAAAAAAAAGTATTTAACCATCCTCCACCTCCCTTTACAAGTAATGCCACTGACTTAGTGGCCCACAAGCTGGTGCTAAAAAAAAAACCCTTTGCACTCTGGGAATGCCGGCGGAAGTGAAAACTTGAATATTAACGTCTTACGAATTTTCGATCAAAATGGTTTGTATCATAGATTGCATTTTTATGTAGGTACGATATTTCAACGCTAGATGTCTAACGTTGTATAAAAAGTATCTGGCAATTACTATCACTTAGAGAGTCTCACCCAGTTCTTACTGACCTGACGCGAGTTTAACATTTTTTACTCATTACAAAAAAAGTGTACAACGCCGCTAAAGAAGTTTTCACTTCAAAAATAATGAACTAAATTTGACCCACTTCTCAAAAAAGTTCGCCATCACTATTCACTGCCCTAGAGCTTATGATCGTTTACTAGTGTTAAAATATAATGTTTCGCTAGGGTAGGTAGCATATGATCACCGCGGCTATCCTCAGATGAAAATATTTTTTTATTTCATACTTTTCAGTAGGTATAGTCGGGTTTTAGTTTTTGAACTTATTTTTTGTATTTAAGCATTATTCTATAAAAACTAGAGATGCCACGAATATTCGGCTACTATTCGGTATTCGGCCTATTCGGCTACTTTTATTAATATTCGGTATTTGGCCGAATGTTGCGTACTATTCGGCCGAATACCGAATATCAAATCATAGGGAAAAACGCACATATTACTAAAAAATATGCAATTTTTTTCTTAAATAGTATTATTTTGTAAAGATTTTGGTGAACAAACCGTGATATTTTTTAGTAATAAGGACTATTAAATGTTAATAACACAATTTGATGTAACAATGAACAAATAATGCGTGTCGTGACACGGTCTAGTTGCGCAAATGAAACAAATACGCCTGCGGCGTTGCTACCGCACGCTCCGTAATGGGAAAAGTCGTAACCTGTCACCCGCAAAATGTACACATAATTTGCCGAACATTCGGCCGCCGAATATTGAAGGGATTTTATGTTGTTGTTTAGTTTGAAGAGGACATTCTTTGGAGATAAATATCACCCCCACCCCCAACTCCTGCACAGGAATGAGGGTGACTTGGACATTTTTAGGAACACCTATTTTTATCACAAAAATTATAACTTTTCGGGAAAACATGTGCAATATTTGCCTGAAAGATTTTTTTATCGATGCCTCCCTCAACCCCTAATATGCATGTCAAATGTCGATTTCCATCTCAATCGCGGGCGTAGCCGCGGGTAGCGGCTAGTAATATATAAGTATATTAATTGACTAATTAATTCAAGATCGTGTCCATTTTGTCATTAAGTGGTAACGCTGCTATTTTTCTATAGCAACACAATGCGGTCAAATAAATTATTTATATTTCACAGACAAATAAATTAACAGAGTTTCGTCGAAATTGTAAAGCGTGCTAATTCTCAGGAAGACTCGCTTCCCCGTTTTTAGAGTTCGACCTTAGTGAATGCTGTAATAATTATTTCTGGTAACCAATAATTAATATTAATAAACACTGGCCATAAGTACAGTGAATTACTTCTATATAACGAGCTGGCCTCGCGGAATTCGTTGGCTTTGTTTCAAAACTACTAATTGAACTCTGGGTAACTATATCTCAGAAATTAATCAGCCATGTCTTACAATCCCGCTTCACGTGTATTGAAGTTTGCTTTGTAGATGGGTTTGGTGCACGCGCAGTGACAGTTCGAATGTTGACAAAAATTAACATTTTTGCATATATTTAATAACTTCTATATTGCTAGTGACCGTAAGTAGAAGCGTGGCCCATAAAGTGAGACAGCAAATGACTGTTTTCTATATCTTTTTCTTTTTACTTGACCCGTTGTGCTCAAGTGTTGCGTCTGTAGTGGGGAAATTGGTGAATAGAGCAAGCTCACAGCTTAGTTCCATGTGCAAGTGAGACAGACGTATAAATGTCTGCACCGTAGTGTTTAAGTCTTTCTCCCGATCTTTGCTATCAATATAGAGGATATTACATAAAATATGGTTTATTGTCTCTGAACAGAACACACTATGATGCCATGTTTGTGGGCTTTTGTCCATGTCGTCCGTGTGACAAGATACTATTTCCTGATTGGTACTTGCTCAAAACAAACAGATAAAATAACCCCGTTTCTATTTCTGAAATTTATCGTGTGACCTCGCATGCGAGTCCGCAGTGACGTCATTTCCATCTTCGTAGCTAGCGCGCCAGCCAGCTGAAATCCAAGCAGTGATTCTGGCGGCAAAACCAGCCTCGTGTTCACCGGCCTTAATACTTATTGAACGTACTGTACTTTTTGGTTCATTGCCATGAGATTGGAAATTGAACACGTTTATTGATAACGCAAATAATTCCAGATCTTACTGTATAATACGCGCCACGGAAAGGCTCGGAAGTTAGTCACAAACAGCGTCGCAAAGGCACATTTTAGAGCCGTTGAGACTCCCACCACCTCCCAGCTACCTGCACGGAACGTGCGCTTGTCGGTGATTGGCCGTGATCGCTCGTTGCCTTTGTCACTTGTCGCTTTCCTGCTTTAAAGTACAGTCGAGTACGCTATTGTCAAGTTGTTATTGTTATTTTAGTTTTGTTGAGTTGCGAGTTTGTGGTTTTTCAACAGACTGTACAAGCGTAAGCCCGTATTCGCATCTAACTTCCGAGATTTTTAGATTCGTGGCGCGTATTATACGTTTTAAACAAGATTTTAGGTTATGTAAAATGTGACGTAAAATCGATAAAATAACGGTTCGCATATTTATTATAACTTAGCAAGGTTGTTTTACGGATAAAATATGTTAAAACGCACACCGAAACTTGAAGATGAAATGATTATACTGCTGCTTCGAGCGTGTTGTTGACAAGGTCTGTTAGGTTTTAGAAGGGCATCTCAAGGTTGCGAACAAGTGAAGATATCGTTTTTCAATGTCATAATTACACATCGGACCGCGTGTTTAAAATGAAATCATAACCCTTCCTTTTGGCTGTGCCGTAGTCGGGTGAAAATATCGGTATGATTTCCATGATTTAAGATCATTTTTAATGTGAAAAATTGTAATTGTATTTGCCAGAAAACCGCCTATCACCAGGGGTGGCGAACCTATGGCACGCGACAAATTATTGTTTGCACGGCCTGAGTGAGACTGAGGTACAATAATTAAAAATATGCTACGTGTCGAGAAAAAATGACTATTATCACCAAATAACAAATATGAAAAAGTTTCATAGCGCTCAATGTGTTATCGAAATTGTTCATTTCATCTGTTTGATAAATTTTTTTTTGACAACTTAATGTTTTTGCCTGCTTGTCGGCACATCATGGCTGCATCAAGAATTTTTGGAAAAAAATTGGCACGTTGATGTAAAAAGGTTCATCTACGATATTGTTAGAAGCACGAAATTACGTATATATATTTTCATTAATACAGTTCAGATTGACTCCGGAATCCTTATTAGGCCCGGAGTCCTTACCAATACAAACATTTTACAGAAAAAAAATTTAAAAATTTGTTTGCCCACATTTTCGGAACAGCGTGTATAGACAATACTTACATTATTTTCATCGCTAGGGTGAGTTCTAATTTGACTAATCGTATTCCACGAAATACGCAAATTCTGTTAGCAACAAAATTATTATTTTCCCAAAACTGTATGTATATCTAGGTATAGGCATATATATCAGCTGTAGTGATTCTCAGAAACGGCACCTCATTAATATGAATACACAGGAAAATTATGCACAATTTTTTCTCGAAAAAACTTTTATATGTTGAAGGCTGAAAAAATTATATAACTAGTATCTAACTATTATACGCGCCACGAATCTAAAAGGTTAGATACGAATGCGGGCTTGCGCTTGTACAGTCTGTTGAAAAACTATACAAACTCGTAACTCAACAAAACTAAATAGCAATAACAACTTGACATTAGCATACTCGACTACTGTACTTTAAAGCAGGAAAGGCAACGAGCGATCACGGTCAATCATCGACGAGCGCACGTGCCGTGCAAGTAGCTGGAATGTGGTGGGAGTATTAATGGCTCTAAAATGTGCCTTTGCGACTAACCTCCGAACCTCTTAGATCCGTGGCTAGTATTAAATACTAGTTATATAATTTTTTCAGCCTTCAACATATTATAATAGTTTTTTTACTATGTTTTTTTACGTTTTACTAGCATGTATAAGGAAATTAATAAAAAAAATGTCAAAAAACTTGGTAATAATGGAAATGATAACAAAATCGCTATTTTATAGGTACTATAGTGGCCCGGTCCGGCTTCGTCCGAATTTGTAGATTGCCACCATTTTTTCGTCGACTTACGTTGCAAAATTGGTCTCCACGAAAAGTGATTTTATTTTATCGCGATAATATATAGCCTATGTCGATCCTGAAGGTCCGTTCTAAATATTGATGGAAACAAATTTTGAAATCGGATGAGTAGTTTCAAACAAACTCACAAAATTCGCACTCTCTTTATAATACACAAAAATTCTATGTGTGCCTGGGGCGTAATTCTATTTTGACTCGTGTGACTGTTAAATTCGTAAGTACATTACTCCAATCTACTTATTGGTTGTTGTCAAATATTATGTCAGAACACCTTGAAACCCACGACCCTAATATTGACAGTCGCATGCTCTACCGATTGAGTCAGTCGGAGTCGTGTACTGACAACGCTAATATGAGTATATTTAGTTAGTGAATTTCACCTGAATAGAAACTTATTTTTGAGATACATTTTGCAACATTTTTCATTAATGCTCCGCTCCTAATGGTCGTAGCGTGATATTATATAGCCTATAGCCTTCCTCGATAAATAAGCTATTCAACAAAAAAAAAATATTTTCAATTTGAACCAGTAGTTCCTGAGATTAGCGCGTTCAAACAAACAAACAAACTCTTCAGCTTTATATATTATAGACTAGCGGTCCCGTCCGGTTTCACCCGGGTGTAAAAGAACGAATGGGGAAGGGAGGAACATGAGTACACACATTCATCTTAGTTTACCGAGATGTATGTTGTGTCCAAATTTCATGATGATCGGAGTTACTGTTCAAAAGTTTTTGTCGATAAAAAGCAGTATTTATACTTTTTTTAACTAATAATTTTTTTTTAAATTAATTAAATAAAATTAAAATAATATTAAATGTAAGCCTTAAAAGAAAGCAATGTAGAAAATAAAAAATAAAAATATATTCGCCCAACGTGGGGCTCGAACCCACGACCCTGATATTGACAGTCGCAATGTCGCATGCTCTACCGATTGAGCTAGCCGGGGTTCTTTACTCACTACGCTAATATGAGCATATTTAGTTAGTGCATTTCACCTGAATAGAAGCTTATTTTTGAGATACATTTTGCAACATTTTTCATTAGGGTAGTAGTAGCAGCGTGATATTATATAGCCTATAGCCTTCCTCGATAAATAGGCTATCCAACAAAAATTTTTTTTTTCAATTTGAACCAGTAGTTCCTGAGATTAGCGCGTTCAAACAAACAAACAAACTCTTCAGCTTTATATATTAGTATAGATTATATGCATTGCGACCTAAAAATAACTTTGTTACGTTCATTGAAAGTGAATAAACGAGTGTGTACCTATTATAATATTATGTTTAGCTGTGTTATAACAGTTTCTTCTGATTAGTGCCAATTTAAAAGTTATTTTTGGATATCTTTTCGCGTTAATACGTTACTATTATTCGCGCAAAGAAATACGTCAATTTTTATCAGACCTTATAGATCGCGAATTTAAAAAAAATCAACCGGGACCTTGCCGGTATACATCTATCAACTGAAGAGAATGTGTAAAACTCACACACTCACTCACTCATCGATAAACTTTCGCCATATACTTTTATTCTATACTGAGCATAGGAATAAAATCGCAAACGAACCATACATATACTTCTGTCTTTTTTTACGCCGTAAGCACTGGCGTATCCAGGAGGGAAAAATAAGTGCGGGGGACCCGGCTTAAGAAATTTCTAATTTGCCCCCTCCTGGGCCAAAAGCTGGGTACGCCCATGTTAACGTCATATAGAAAAAGACAAAGTTTTTGAAACAGAGATACTTTATTCAGATTGAATACAAGTACATCAACCAATCCTATCATCGAAGAAATCAGGAAATTACATCGAAGAAAGAGACGCAGATATATTTTCGATACGCTTTGTTGCGCAGATAGGCAATGATTCATATAGTTAATTAATAGATATATGATTTTCGCGAAGTTCTCCGGCGGTGCCCATGACTAAGTAAAGTATAGGCTTTGTGCAAATGGGTCGAACTAAACTGTTTCCGGATGTCATGTTCGTGGTGGCAAAATACGAAAAGTCGTGCATAGTTCGTTACTATGGTTTGTCGTGTCTTAGTCGAGGTCAGGAGTCGAGATTTTTTGGGGTTTTTGCTTTCTTGTGCCAGAACGCCAATCTAGAGACCTCCTTCCCGTTTTCGAGATCGCTGAACATGATGATGAGGGTCCCACAATTTGTTTTCCTCGGCAACCCCTTCTAATTGGCCACCCTCAAATCGCCCTCCCTTTGACAAATGATTTTTGACTCCCTTTTTTGGCCTGATTAAGACTTCTTCCAGTACAGAGGTTCGGTCTTCGAGGCAGATGAGCCAAACAACCCCCACCCCCTGATTTTCACCCTTTGGAATTTTTTTTTTAGTTTTTGATAACAGCATTTTGTAGAGAATTAAATTTCCCACAGAAAGGTTCTAAAGGTACTAATTTCGTGAATTCATTATTTTCAAAGATCTGTTCGTTTAAACATTCTGATAAAAATCGGAATTCATTTAATTAACGAATGTCTAAACGTGCATATTTTTAAAATAATAATCCACGGATTTAGTATTAAAGACCTTTTTTGTGGGAAATTTCAGTCTCTACAAAATGCTGCTATCAAAAATGAAAGAAAAATTCCAAGGGTTGGAAGTCAAGGACTGGAGGTGGTTTGGCTCGTCTGTCTATTCTCGAGAAACCAAATTTTGCTACTTTTGAGGGTTCCGTACCTCAAACGGAGCCCTTATAGGATCACTTTGTTGTCCGTCTGTCAAGACTCTTGGGAATCAAAACCTATATTATGGCACTTCCCGTTGAACTAGAATCATGAAATTTGGCAAGAAGCAATGTCTTATTAGCACAAGTAAAGAGAAAAATTCGAAAACCGTAAATTTATAGCTACATCACAAAAAGAATGTTTTTAAACCCCAACAACGTGCAGCTACCCACGTACCCAGTAACAGCTCTTAGTAATGCAGTGTAAGCAACAACTCTTCAACAGCAACGATGGATCAGTGGTAATTGAATGCTCGTCTGCCACGCGGGCGCCCCGTGTTCGATTCCCGGCCGTTGCAATTATCGTTTTTGTTTTTAGAATTGCAAATCATTTGATTGGTTTATTACTTCTTTTATTAAAAACTTGAAATTGACGTACATTCATTTCATTGTCTCGATTAGACAAACAGATTGTAGACAACTCTGAGTTCATCGTTTCAGTTTGCGATTTGCAAGTGTAGTAGAGTTGCAAAATCGCAAATGTGTAGGCTGTGCGTACCGCATATATATTTCAGTTTATAATATGAAGCACTTCGTGTAGTTATTTTCGTGTGTTTTATTTACTGTGGTGAGTCAGTATAATCATTGTAAACAAAAGCACGTGAATAGTTAAGCGTACGGATTTTTAACAGAATCGATAATATTGAATAACGTCCAAAATATGTATACTATGCTCTTACACTAGTAGTCAAAAATACCCGTTTGCTCATAAGTTCGTAATTTAGGTAATACCTTGTCAAACTTGAGGTTTAAATAAAAGTTCATTAAATAAAATTATCGACCAATTTTTCAGACAATATATTAACAAAAAATATAATTAATACATTAACGTTTCGATTCGGATTTGGATCTTCTTCAGAACGGATCTAAAAAATATAAAAAATAATTATAAAGCGAATTAGAAATTAAATATTAATTATTTTTTATATTTTTTAGATCCGTTCTGAAGAAGATCCAAATCCGGATCGAAACGTTAATGTATTAATTTTATTATATTTTTTGTTAATATATTGTCTGAAAAATTGGTCGATAATTTTATTTATTGAAGAGTTCTAATCAGACGTTAATCAAAGATTTAAATAAAAGTTATTCGATCATTAGAAGCATGTTCAAATGAAAATAGGAAGGACCCCGCACAAACTTTACGGGATTTGGTTCCCGGTTAAATTGATAGAAAATGGTTTAAAGTCACAAAGAAAAAAAGCGAGTGTGCTTTAGACCACACGACTGAAGTAAAACTTCTTCCTGCCATGTATAATAGGTACCTATATAATATAAATAATGATACAATAAGTAATATTCGATAATCCATCACCATATTTTGATTAGACATCCTGATTTAACGATACAATATAAGTAGATTATTTTGGATGGTTCTGGCGCCTCCGGAAAAGAGTTCCCTCCGGCGAACTGAAATCATGGCTTTTTACCCCCTCCACTTTTATAGATTTGTGTATAATTCCCCGAATTTTAAGGTTAGACATATCAAGTTTGGACTCAAATTAATCAGGGGTCTGAGACGAGTTCAACGATGGTATTCAAGTAGGGGGGTGGTAGCAACCCTTAACATTTCCACCCCTTTCGAATTTTAAAGTACATCAATTTTTTTTGGACTCAAATGAAGCAGGAAGCACGATGTTCACCGGTGGTGGTGATTCAATCGACTGATGCTTTTTATTGTTGACAGCGGTTGTTATCTGAAAAGAGCGAGGGATCAGAGAGAGAGGGAGGGAGGAGAGAGAAAGAGAGAGAGAGAGGGAGGGAGGAGAGAGAAAGAGAGAGAATGGAGGGAACATATGCTTGGTAAATCTAGTCAATTTAATTTATTTAATAAAATCATAATTTAATAATTAATTAATTTAATATAGCAGCGAGCTGAGGATCCGAACTCAGTTCGTTGTGGTTCTCAGTTGTAGTGCAGCGCCTTTAACCGCTCGACCACGAATCGTATTGCGGGAGAGCCTCTTAAAAGTGCATTTGTTTTTAATCTCATCATAATGTGCACATTCTTAACATGTTTGTCTGGCTGGCATTTTTTAGTTTTTTTTATCCCCGTAATATTTATTTGTTTTTCACGTTTGAGCTATTTTTGTTTATTTTGTTGAATTTAATTTATTTAATAAAATCATTTAATTAATTTAATTTAATATATCGGCGAGCTGTGGATCCGAACTCGGTTCGTTGCGGTCTTAGTTGCAGCGCAGCGCCTTTAACCGCTCGACCACGAATCGTATTGCGAGAGAGTCTCTTAAAAGTGTATTTGTTTTTAATCCCATCATAATGTGCAAATTCTTAACATTTTTGTCTTGCTGACATTTTCAGTTTTTTGTCCCCGTCATATTTATTAGTTTTTTTCACGTTTGAGCTATTTTTGTTATTTGTTGAATTTATTTTCTCTTTATTATTTTTCCTCAATTTTAGTTTCGAAGGAGGTTTGCTCATTCATCCCCATGGTGACCAGCCGGGTTGGGGATTTACCTGTTTTTTTTTTGTTTTTGTGTTTTTTTTATATCCATTGAGTTCAGTCCATTGTCCTCATCATTGCCTCGGTCATCAACTTTTAATCATTTCAGAAATTTTATTTTTAGTCAATTGTTTCTTTCACTCTCTTCTCCAACTTCTTTATTTGCCATAAGCAATGTTCCTAGGGAATAATCTCGTCGTCTACCTATACACCTTTCTAAATTTGTAAATATCAATGCAGGTTTTTTTGTTTTTCTTGAATCTTGATTTTTTTGTCATTCCATCTTTTTCGCTTTATTATCATTTCTTTCCCACGTGACCTGCCTTTCTTTGCTCTTAAAGAATTGATAGTAGTTTTTTTTCCTAGTCTCCAAAACTTTTTTCTGAAGATCTTCTGTTATATATTTGTATCGTTAAGGTTTCTCTCGCTCTGCAATATTTGCAATTTTTACGCCATGTATTTAGTCCAACCAGAATTGCTCTATTTGATATACTTTGATTTTGCTAGTCTGCGTACGTAATCTATTTCCTCAATTTTACAGTGCACCCTCAGATGGTTATTGATTATCTCATAGACAGTGTTTTTTCGAGTTGAAAATAGTTTTCTCTTTTTTCGTAACTTTCCACTCCATGTATTCTTATGTTTTTTTCCTCCTTTTTTCCCTCTCCCAATTGCCTTTAATGACTTCTTGCTCTTTATTTTTCTCTTCTAACGCAGAAATTTTCTGTTTGTAATTTTTATTCTTTTTCATTCACTTATAAACTTAGGTCATCTATTTTTGGTTCTACTCTCTTGATTGCTTCCAATACCTGCTCCATGTTGTTATTACTTTGTATATTATTATTACGTATCACTTTCTGTATGCCCTTTTTAATAATTTTTCTGATTAACCTATAATGTTATTTGATATCACTGTCTTTTACAATCGTATTATAAAAAACGATCTTTTCTCTCTTTTATTTTTATGTTATATCACTAGTTTATGACAGTTAGCTGACACTTTTAGTAATTTTTTTCTTTTTTTGTAAATTTAATAATATTTTAAATTTTCGGCATGAATTTTATTTAGTACTTTATAAAAACTTACTAAATTTCGTGAATATTACACTTTATTATTATTACCAAGCTTATAACCACTTTATTTGACAATTTACAGGACTGTAAAATAACACGTTCTATATTTTCCAACGTCAGCCATTGTTTTGGAATTTTTTCCTTGTACTAGTATTTCATTAAATAGTCTTGGCAAGAGTGGTACTAGTATTTCGATTCCATGTTTTATTTATTCATTCTTAATTTTATCACTACCGGGGCATTTCTCTTTCTTTAAGTTTTTTTATAGTTAGTCCTGTTTCATGCTTCAGTATTAATTGTATATCCTCTGTTTTATCGCTAAAGAAGTCTTTTTTTAGTTTGATCTTTGCTTTTGTACAGATTTCTATAGAAATTGGCAGCCTCCGCCAAAATTTCGTCTCTTTTTCTTTTTTTGGTTATTAGTATTTGTTATTAACAACGGTATCCATATCCTGCCTTGAATTCGTTCCCTTTCGGCCTTTTTAACAGTAGTATTTTGTGTCACAATATCTTCTACCAGTTTTTTTTATTATTTTTACGTTGATCACTTCTGATTTCTTTTATCATTACCTTACATAATTCTACGTATTCAACCTTGTTGAGGGAACAATCGTCCTTATGAGGTTTTAATAATTCTCTTTTGTCTATTAGTTTCAGTGTTTCTTCCGACAATTTTGTATAATTTTTATTTTGCTTTGTTATTCCGGTTTCTTCTACTGATTTGTGAATGCAAAACTCGATTTGGTTATATAATTCTTACACTTCTGTTTTTTTTTTTATCCTTCTATTTAAATTCAAGTTGATTACCTATACATCCAATACATTTTTTTGTTTTTTTTTTTTGTTAACTAGGAAAATATAATCTATTTGATTTTTGTTATTCCATTTGGTACTAGCCAAGTCCAAATTCATTGATGCCTGTTTTTTTAAAAAGTGTGTTTCCTATTATCATCTGATGCGACATAGCGAAGCCAATTAATTTTTTTCCTTCAAAGTTTCTTTCACCATAATGAAAATTTCCCATAACTGCCTCTTCTCATCCTTCTCGCTTTCCTACTTGTCCGTTAAAATCACCCATAACTATTTTTTGTATAGAGTTTTGATCATTCAGTTCCTCACTTAGTGTTTCATAGAATTGGTCTATTTTTTCCTCAGTATATGATAATGTTGGAGCGTACACTTGTATAAATGATGCATTATTTTTTTCATTTATTTTTATCTTTAACGTCGCTATTCTGTCTGTTATTCCTTTAAATTAATCAATTTTATTTGTTAAATGTCGGTTTTACCATGAATCCTACTCCATTTCGACCTTTTGTTTTTCCAAAATGGTAGAATATTAAGCCGTTTCTTCTTTCACTCAAGTGTTCCCAGTTTCTTCTTACGTCTGCTAGTCCTAATATATCCCACTTAACTTGTTTTAAAGCGTTTTCCAGTTCAATTAATCTTTCATTATCTAATAGTATTCTAACATTTAATGTGCATATTCTTAGCTTTTTTTTTGTCTTTTCGTCATTTTTATTTTTTTTCCCCGTCATATTCATTAGTTTTTTCACGTTTGTGCTATTTTTGTTATATTCTGTTGAATTTATTTTGTCTTTATTATTTTCCTTCAATTTTAGTTTCGCACTGCTTCGAGGAGGGTTTGGTCATTTATCCCCACGATGACCAGCCGGGTCAGGGATTTACCTTTTTTTTTTTTTTTTTTTGTTTTTTTGTGTTTTTTTTTTTTATATCCATTGAGTTCAGTCGATTGTCATCATCAATGCCCCACTCGTCAACTTTTAATCTTTTTTCAGAAATTTTATTTTTTAGTCAAGATTTCTATAGAAATTGGTAGCCTCCGCCAAAATTTCATATCTTTCTTCTTTTTTTGGTTATTAGTATTTGTTATTAACAACGGTATCCATACCCTGCCTTGAATTCGTACCCTTTCGACCTTTTAACAGCAGTATTTTGTGTCACAATATCTTCTACCAGTTTTTTTTTTTTTTTTTATTATTTTTACGTTGATCACCTCTGATTTCTTTTATCATTACCTTACATAATTCTGCGTATTCAACCTTGTTGAGGGAACAATCGTCCTTATGAGGTTTTTATAGTTCTCTTTTGTCTATTAGTTTCAGTGTTTCTTCCGACAATTTTGTATAATTTTTATTTTGCTTTGTTATTCCGGTTTCTTCTACTGCTTTGTGAATACAAAACTCGATTTGGTTATATAATTCTTGCACTTCTGTTTTTTTTTCTTCTATATATTTTTTTAAGTTTTT
Source organism: Xanthostigma xanthostigma (assembly GCA_963575645.1). Taxonomy (NCBI): domain Eukaryota; kingdom Metazoa; phylum Arthropoda; class Insecta; order Raphidioptera; family Raphidiidae; genus Xanthostigma; species Xanthostigma xanthostigma. The sequence goes on along the minus strand of OY754466.1, from coordinate 45,711,171 downwards.
ATTCATAATTATCTGCTATTTCTTTGTTCAATGAGTTAAAGTTTTTATTGAATTTATCATTTCTGTACAATTTATTCGAATTAATTAATAGTATCGCTCTCAACAATCTGCGGTCAGAGTTAAATTTAAATTGATTACCTATGCATCCAATACATTTTCTGTTTTTTTTTTTTTGTTAACTAGGAAATAATCTATTTGATTTTTGTTATTCCATTTGGTACTAGCCAAGTCCATTTCATTGATGCCTGTTTTTTTAAAAAGTGTGTTTCCTATTGTCATCTGATGCGACACAGCGAAGTCAATTAATTTTTGTTCTCCCAAAGTTTCTTTTACCATAATGAAAATTTCACATATCTGCCTCTTCTCATCCTTCTCGCTTTCCTACTTGTCCGTTAAAATCACCCATAACTATTTTTAGTATAGAGTTCCTCACTTAGTGTTTCATAGAATTGGTCTATTTCTTCCTCAGTATATGATGATGTTGGAGCGTATACTTGTATAAATGATGCAGTATTTTTTTCGTTTATTTTTATCTTTAACGTCGCTATTCTATCTGTTATTCCTTTAAATTCATCAATTTTATTTGTTAAATGTCGGTTTTACCATGAATCCTATTCCATTTCGACCTTTTATTTTTCCAAATGGTAGAATATTACGCCGTTTCTTCTTTCACTCAAGTGTTCCCAGTTTCTTCTCACGTCTGCTAGTCCTAATATATCCCAATTAACTTGTTTTAATGCGTTTTCCAGTTCAATTAATCTATCATTATCTAATAGTATTCTAACATTTAATGTGCATATTCTTAACTTTTTTCTTGTCCAGTTGACATTTTTATTTTTGTTCCCGTCATATTTATTAGTTTTTTTTTCACGTTTGAGCTATTTTCGTTATATTTTGTTGGATTTATTTTGTCTTTATTATTTTCCTTCAATTTTAGTTTCACACTGCTTCGAGGAGGGTTTGGTCATTTATCTACACAATGACCAGCCGGGTCAGGGATTTATCTATTTTTTTTGTTTTTTTTGTGTTTTTTTTTTTATATCCATTGAGTTCAGTCGATTGTCATCATCAATGCCCCAACTCGTCAACTTTTAATCTTTTTTCAGAAATTTTATTTTTTAGTCATGATTTCTATAGAAATTGGTAGCCTCCGCCAAAATTTCATATCTTTTTTCTTTTTGGTTATTAGTATTTGTTATTAACAACGGTATTCATGTCCTGCCTTGAATTCGTTCCCTTTCGGCCTTTTTAACAGCATTATTTTATGTCACAATATCTTCTACCAGTTTTTTTAATTATTTTTACGTTGATCACTTCTGATTTCTTCTATCATTACCTTACATAATTCTGCGTATTCAACCTTGTTGAGGGAATAATCATCCTTATGAGGTTTTAATAATTATCTTTTTGTCTATTAGTTCCAGTGTTTTTTTCGACAATTTTGTATAATTTTTATTTTGTTTCGTTGTTCCGGGTTCTTGTACTGCTTTGTGAATACAAAACTCGATTTGATTGTATAATTCTAACACTTCTGTTTTTTTCTTTACAATCATTTTCTTTTATATATTTTTTAAGTTTTTATTCATAATTATCTGCTATTTCTTTGTTCAATGAGTTAAAGTTTTTATTGAATTTATCATTTCTGTACAATTTATTCGAATTAATTAATAGTGTCACTCTCAACAATCTGCGGTCTGAGTTAAATTTAAATTGATTACCTATACATCCAATACATTTTTTTTTGTTTTTTTTTTTGTTAACTAGGAAATAATCTATTTGATTTTTGTTATTCCATTTAGTACTAGCCAAGTCCATTTCTTTGATGCTTGTTTTTTTAAAAAGTGTGTTTCCTATTATCATCTGATAGGACACAGCGAAGCCAATTAATTTTATTCCTCCAAAGTTTCTTTTACCATAATGAAAATTTCCCATAACTGCCTCATCTCATCCTACTTGTCCGTTAAAATCACCCATAACTATTTTTTGTATAGAGTTTTGATCATTCAGTTCCTCACTTAGTGTTTCATAGAATTGGTCTATTTTTTCCTCAGTATATGATGATGTTGGAGCGTACACTTGTATAAATGATGCATTATTTTTTTCATTTATTTTTATCTTTAACGTCGCTATTCTGTCTGTTATTCCTTTAAATTCATCAATTTTATTTGTTAAATGTTGGTTTTACCATGAATCCTACTCCATTTCGACCTTTTGTTTTTCCAAAATGGTAGAATATTAAGCCGTTTCTTCTTTCACTCAAGTGTTCCCAGTTTCTTCTTACGTCTGCTAGTCCTAATATATCCCACTTAACTTGTTTTAAAGCGTTTTCCAGTTCAATTAATCTATCATTATCTAATAGTATTCTAACATTTAATGTGCATATTCTTAGCCTTTTTTTGTCTTGTTGTCATTTTTATTTTTTTTATCCCCGTCATATTCATTAGTTTTTTCACGTTTGTGCTATTTTTGTTATATTTTGTTGAATTTATTTTGTTTTTATTATTTTCCTTCAATTATAGTTTCACACTGTTTCAAGGAGGGTTTGGTCATTTATCCCATGGTGACCAGTGGAGTTGGGGATTTACCTGTTTTTTTTTTGTTTTTTGTGTTTTATATATCCATTGTTGAGCTATTTTCATTATCTTTTATTGAATTTATTTTGTCTTTATTATTTTCCTTCAATTTTAGTTTCGTACTGTTTCGAGGAGGGTTTAATCATTTATCCCACGGTGACCAGTGGAGTTGGGGATTTACCTGTTTTTTTTTTTGTTTTTTTGTGTTTTTTATATCCATTGAGTTCAGTCAATTGTCCTCATCATTGCCTTGATCATCAACTTTTATTCGTTTCAGAAATTTTATTTTTAGTCAATTGCTTCTTTAACTCTCTTCTCCAATTCTTTATTTGCCATAAACGACGTTCCTAGGGAATTTACTCGTCGTCTACCTTTATACCTTTCTAAATTTGTAAATATCAATGCAGTTTTGTTTTTTTTTCTTTTGTATCTTGATTTTTTTGTCAGTTTTGTTTTGTCTAGCTCTTCCTCAGAACCTTCTAATCGTTTTCTTTTTTTGTCTCTGATTCCATTTCTGCTTTATCTTTTTTTTGCTTTATTATCATTTCATTCCCATTAACATAGATTTCATCATGTTTAAAGAATGCCACATAACCTGCATTTCTCTGCTCTCCCAATTATCATTAATAACCTCTTGCTCTTTATTTTTCTCTTCTAGCACAGAAATTTTTCTACTTTTTCATTCACTCGTAAACTTAGGTTATCTATTTTTTTGATTCTACTCTGTTGTTTGCTCCCAATATCTACTCCACGCTGTTATTACTTTTTATATTATTATTGTATAAAACACTCTGTTTATCTTTTTAATAATTTGTCTGATTATCCTATAATGTTATTTGATATCACTGTCTTTTTACCATCGTATTATAAAAACGATCTTTTCTCTCCTTTATTTTTTATGTTATATCACTAGTTCATGACAGCTAGCTAATACTTTTAGTAGTTTTATTATTAACGGTGGAGGATTTATACGTGTCAGCATATATGACTATATTATATATGTGACACATTGCAGATTGCACTTTTATCATTATATTGTAATCTGAGAATATCCGGTGATAAGAAAACGGACTGACTCTGATGACAATGAATTAGAGATGAAAATACATTCATGTAATAAACGACTTTGAATCAACAACTAAACTAGGGAGTGCAAATCTCCATTTTGGTTAATTAGTATTAATTTTTTTGTAAAACAATGTAATAATTAATAAATGAAACAATAACTCCATGAAACTCGCCTTAAAATAAAATCTCTTTTTCTTTCATTTACTAGCTTTTTTAGTCTGACTTTGCCTGGGGGGTAGATTTTGGGTTGAAATAATCAAGAGCAACAAATCTCTTCGGGGGGAAATTGGCTTTTAAACAGTTAAATAATTTTTCAAATCAGTTCAGTAGTTCCGGTGCTAATGACCTTATCACTGAACCCCTATTAAAATTAAAAAAAAGAAAAAAATCATAAAAAAACAGTTAGACCACACACACACACACACACACACACACACACACCACACACACACACACACACACACACCCACACACACCACATGCACAGCACACGTTGACACCAATTTAACATATATAACACAATAAATGTGAAGGGCGGTCTTAGAAACGGTGTTTGTAAACTACTTGGAGTAGTGATTATGGTTACAACCAGCGCCTCCTTGGACTTTGGACCCCTCTCTGACGTCACTGCGACGTTTCAGTCACCTCCAATCAAACAGGAAACCGCCCCCTTTCCACCCAGACGTCAGAGTGGGGTTCAAAGTCTAATGTAGCTGATTGTAACCATAATCACTACTCCAAGTAGTTTACAAACACCGTTTCTAAGACCGCCCTTCACATTTATTGTGTTATATATGTTAAATTGGTGTCAACGTGTGCTGTGCATGTGGTGTGTGTGGTGTGTGTGTGTGTGTGTGTGTGTGTGGTGTGTGTGTGTGTGTGTGTGTGTGTGTGTGGTCTAACTGTTTTTTTATGATTTTTTTCTTTTTTTTAATTTTAATAGGGGTTCAGTGATAAGGTCATTAGCACCGGAACTACTGAACTGATTTGAAAAATTATTTAACTGTTTAAAAGCCAATTTCCCCCCGAAGAGATTTGTTGCTCTTGATTATTTCAACCCAAAATCTACCCCCCAGGCAAAGTCAGACTAAAAAAGCTAGTAAATGAAAGAAAAAGAGATTTTATTTTAAGGCGAGTTTCATGGAGTTATTGTTTCATTTATTAATTATTACATTGTTTTACAAAAAAATTAATACTAATTAACCAAAATGGAGATTTGCACTCCCTAGTTTAGTTGTTGATTCAAAGTCGTTTATTACATGAATGTATTTTCATCTCTAATTCATTGTCATCAGAGTCAGTCCGTTTTCTTATCACCGGATATTCTCAGATTACAATATAATGATAAAAGTGCAATCTGCAATGTGTCACATATATAATATAGTCATATATGCTGACACGTATAAATCCTCCACCGTTAATAATAAAACTACTAAAAGTATTAGCTAGCTGTCATGAACTAGTGATATAACATAAAAAATAAAGGAGAGAAAAGATCGTTTTTATAATACGATGGTAAAAAGACAGTGATATCAAATAACATTATAGGATAATCAGACAAATTATTAAAAAGATAAACAGAGTGTTTTATACAATAATAATATAAAAAGTAATAACAGCGTGGAGTAGATATTGGGAGCAAACAACAGAGTAGAATCAAAAAAATAGATAACCTAAGTTTACGAGTGAATGAAAAAGTAGAAAAATTTCTGTGCTAGAAGAGAAAAATAAAGAGCAAGAGGTTATTAATGATAATTGGGAGAGCAGAGAAATGCAGGTTATGTGGCATTCTTTAAACATGATGAAATCTATGTTAATGGGAATGAAATGATAATAAAGCAAAAAAAAGATAAAGCAGAAATGGAATCAGAGACAAAAAAAGAAAACGATTAGAAGGTTCTGAGGAAGAGCTAGACAAAACAAAACTGACAAAAAAATCAAGATACAAAAGAAAAAAAAACAAAACTGCATTGATATTTACAAATTTAGAAAGGTATAAAGGTAGACGACGAGTAAATTCCCTAGGAACGTCGTTTATGGCAAATAAAGAATTGGAGAAGAGAGTTAAAGAAGCAATTGACTAAAAATAAAATTTCTGAAACGAATAAAAGTTGATGATCAAGGCAATGATGAGGACAATTGACTGAACTCAATGGATATAAAAAACACAAAAAAACAAAAAAAAAAACAGGTAAATCCCCAACTCCACTGGTCACCGTGGGATAAATGATTAAACCCTCCTCGAAACAGTACGAAACTAAAATTGAAGGAAAATAATAAAGACAAAATAAATTCAATAAAAGATAATGAAAATAGCTCAACAATGGATATATAAAACACAAAAAACAAAAAAAAAACAGGTAAATCCCCAACTCCACTGGTCACCATGGGATAAATGACCAAACCCTCCTTGAAACAGTGTGAAACTATAATTGAAGGAAAATAATAAAAACAAAATAAATTCAACAAAATATAACAAAAATAGCACAAACGTGAAAAAACTAATGAATATGACGGGGATAAAAAAAATAAAAATGACAACAAGACAAAAAAAGGCTAAGAATATGCACATTAAATGTTAGAATACTATTAGATAATGATAGATTAATTGAACTGGAAAACGCTTTAAAACAAGTTAAGTGGGATATATTAGGACTAGCAGACGTAAGAAGAAACTGGGAACACTTGAGTGAAAGAAGAAACGGCTTAATATTCTACCATTTTGGAAAAACAAAAGGTCGAAATGGAGTAGGATTCATGGTAAAACCAACATTTAACAAATAAAATTGATGAATTTAAAGGAATAACAGACAGAATAGCGACGTTAAAGATAAAAATAAATGAAAAAAATAATGCATCATTTATACAAGTGTACGCTCCAACATCATCATATACTGAGGAAAAAATAGACCAATTCTATGAAACACTAAGTGAGGAACTGAATGATCAAAACTCTATACAAAAAATAGTTATGGGTGATTTTAACGGACAAGTAGGATGAGATGAGGCAGTTATGGGAAATTTTCATTATGGTAAAAGAAACTTTGGAGGAATAAAATTAATTGGCTTCGCTGTGTCCTATCAGATGATAATAGGAAACACACTTTTTAAAAAAACAAGCATCAAAGAAATGGACTTGGCTAGTACTAAATGGAATAACAAAAATCAAATAGATTATTTCCTAGTTAACAAAAAAAAAAACAAAAAAAAATGTATTGGATGTATAGGTAATCAATTTAAATTTAACTCAGACCGCAGATTGTTGAGAGTGACACTATTAATTAATTCGAATAAATTGTACAGAAATGATAAATTCAATAAAAACTTTAACTCATTGAACAAAGAAATAGCAGATAATTATGAATAAAAACTTAAAAAATATATAAAAGAAAATGATTGTAAAGAAAAAAACAGAAGTGTTAGAATTATACAATCAAATCGAGTTTTGTATTCACAAAGCAGTACAAGAACCCGGAACAACGAAACAAAATAAAAATTATACAAAATTGTCGAAAAAAACACTGGAACTAATAGACAAAAAGATAATTATTAAAACCTCATAAGGATGATTATTCCCTCAACAAGGTTGAATACGCAGAATTATGTAAGGTAATGATAGAAGAAATCAGAAGTGATCAACGTAAAAATAATTAAAAAAACTGGTAGAAGATATTGTGACATAAAATAATGCTGTTAAAAAGGCCGAAAGGGAACGAATTCAAGGCAGGACATGAATACCGTTGTTAATAACAAATACTAATAACCAAAAAGAAAAAAGATATGAAATTTTGGCGGAGGCTACCAATTTCTATAGAAATCATGACTAAAAAATAAAATTTCTGAAAAAAGATTAAAAGTTGACGAGTTGGGGCATTGATGATGACAATCGACTGAACTCAATGGATATAAAAAAAAAACACAAAAAAAACAAAAAAAATAGATAAATCCCTGACCCGGCTGGTCATTGTGTAGATAAATGACCAAACCCTCCTCGAAGCAGTGTGAAACTAAAATTGAAGGAAAATAATAAAGACAAAATAAATCCAACAAAATATAACGAAAATAGCTCAAACGTGAAAAAAAAACTAATAAATATGACGGGAACAAAAATAAAAATGTCAACTGGACAAGAAAAAAGTTAAGAATATGCACATTAAATGTTAGAATACTATTAGATAATGATAGATTAATTGAACTGGAAAACGCATTAAAACAAGTTAATTGGGATATATTAGGACTAGCAGACGTGAGAAGAAACTGGGAACACTTGAGTGAAAGAAGAAACGGCGTAATATTCTACCATTTGGAAAAATAAAAGGTCGAAATGGAATAGGATTCATGGTAAAACCGACATTTAACAAATAAAATTGATGAATTTAAAGGAATAACAGATAGAATAGCGACGTTAAAGATAAAAATAAACGAAAAAAATACTGCATCATTTATACAAGTATACGCTCCAACATCATCATATACTGAGGAAGAAATAGACCAATTCTATGAAACACTAAGTGAGGAACTCTATACTAAAAATAGTTATGGGTGATTTTAACGGACAAGTAGGAAAGCGAGAAGGATGAGAAGAGGCAGATATGTGAAATTTTCATTATGGTAAAAGAAACTTTGGGAGAACAAAAATTAATTGACTTCGCTGTGTCGCATCAGATGACAATAGGAAACACACTTTTTAAAAAAACAGGCATCAATGAAATGGACTTGGCTAGTACCAAATGGAATAACAAAAATCAAATAGATTATTTCCTAGTTAACAAAAAAAAAAAAACAGAAAATGTATTGGATGCATAGGTAATCAATTTAAATTTAACTCTGACCGCAGATTGTTGAGAGCGATACTATTAATTAATTCGAATAAATTGTACAGAAATGATAAATTCAATAAAAACTTTAACTCATTGAACAAAGAAATAGCAGATAATTATGAATAAAAACTTAAAAAAATATATAGAAGAAAAAAAAACAGAAGTGCAAGAATTATATAACCAAATCGAGTTTTGTATTCACAAAGCAGTAGAAGAAACCGGAATAACAAAGCAAAATAAAAATTATACAAAATTGTCGGAAGAAACACTGAAACTAATAGACAAAAGAGAACTATAAAAACCTCATAAGGACGATTGTTCCCTCAACAAGGTTGAATACGCAGAATTATGTAAGGTAATGATAAAAGAAATCAGAGGTGATCAACGTAAAAATAATAAAAAAAAAAAAAAAACTGGTAGAAGATATTGTGACACAAAATACTGCTGTTAAAAGGTCGAAAGGGTACGAATTCAAGGCAGGGTATGGATACCGTTGTTAATAACAAATACTAATAACCAAAAAAAGAAGAAAGATATGAAATTTTGGCGGAGGCTACCAATTTCTATAGAAATCATGACTAAAAAATAAAATTTCTGAAAAAAGATTAAAAGTTGACGAGTTGGGGCATTGATGATGACAATCGACTGAACTCAATGGATATAAAAAAAAAAACACAAAAAAAACAAAAAAAATAGATAAATCCCTGACCCGGCTGGTCATTGTGTAGATAAATGACCAAACCCTCCTCGAAGCAGTGTGAAACTAAAATTGAAGGAAAATAATAAAGACAAAATAAATCCAACAAAATATAACGAAAATAGCTCAAACGTGAAAAAAAAACTAATAAATATGACGGGAACAAAAATAAAAATGTCAACTGGACAAGAAAAAAGTTAAGAATATGCACATTAAATGTTAGAATACTATTAGATAATGATAGATTAATTGAACTGGAAAACGCATTAAAACAAGTTAATTGGGATATATTAGGACTAGCAGACGTGAGAAGAAACTGGGAACACTTGAGTGAAAGAAGAAACGGCGTAATATTCTACCATTTGGAAAAATAAAAGGTCGAAATGGAATAGGATTCATGGTAAAACCGACATTTAACAAATAAAATTGATGAATTTAAAGGAATAACAGATAGAATAGCGACGTTAAAGATAAAAATAAACGAAAAAAATACTGCATCATTTATACAAGTATACGCTCCAACATCATCATATACTGAGGAAGAAATAGACCAATTCTATGAAACACTAAGTGAGGAACTCTATACTAAAAATAGTTATGGGTGATTTTAACGGACAAGTAGGAAAGCGAGAAGGATGAGAAGAGGCAGATATGTGAAATTTTCATTATGGTAAAAGAAACTTTGGGAGAACAAAAATTAATTGACTTCGCTGTGTCGCATCAGATGACAATAGGAAACACACTTTTTAAAAAAACAGGCATCAATGAAATGGACTTGGCTAGTACCAAATGGAATAACAAAAATCAAATAGATTATTTCCTAGTTAACAAAAAAAAAAAAACAGAAAATGTATTGGATGCATAGGTAATCAATTTAAATTTAACTCTGACCGCAGATTGTTGAGAGCGATACTATTAATTAATTCGAATAAATTGTACAGAAATGATAAATTCAATAAAAACTTTAACTCATTGAACAAAGAAATAGCAGATAATTATGAATAAAAACTTAAAAAAATATATAGAAGAAAAAAAAACAGAAGTGCAAGAATTATATAACCAAATCGAGTTTTGTATTCACAAAGCAGTAGAAGAAACCGGAATAACAAAGCAAAATAAAAATTATACAAAATTGTCGGAAGAAACACTGAAACTAATAGACAAAAGAGAACTATAAAAACCTCATAAGGACGATTGTTCCCTCAACAAGGTTGAATACGCAGAATTATGTAAGGTAATGATAAAAGAAATCAGAGGTGATCAACGTAAAAATAATAAAAAAAAAAAAAAAAACTGGTAGAAGATATTGTGACACAAAATACTGCTGTTAAAAGGTCGAAAGGGTACGAATTCAAGGCAGGGTATGGATACCGTTGTTAATAACAAATACTAATAACCAAAAAAAGAAGAAAGATATGAAATTTTGGCGGAGGCTACCAATTTCTATAGAAATCTTGACTAAAAAATAAAATTTCTGAAAAAAGATTAAAAGTTGACGAGTGGGGCATTGATGATGACAATCGACTGAACTCAATGGATATAAAAAAAAAAAACACAAAAAAACAAAAAAAAAAAAAAAAAAAAGGTAAATCCCTGACCCGGCTGGTCATCGTGGGGATAAATGACCAAACCCTCCTCGAAGCAGTGCGAAACTAAAATTGAAGGAAAATAATAAAGACAAAATAAATTCAACAGAATATAACAAAAATAGCACAAACGTGAAAAAACTAATGAATATGACGGGGAAAAAAAATAAAAATGACGAAAAGACAAAAAAAAAGCTAAGAATATGCACATTAAATGTTAGAATACTATTAGATAATGAAAGATTAATTGAACTGGAAAACGCTTTAAAACAAGTTAAGTGGGATATATTAGGACTAGCAGACGTAAGAAGAAACTGGGAACACTTGAGTGAAAGAAGAAACGGCTTAATATTCTACCATTTTGGAAAAACAAAAGGTCGAAATGGAGTAGGATTCATGGTAAAACCGACATTTAACAAATAAAATTGATTAATTTAAAGGAATAACAGACAGAATAGCGACGTTAAAGATAAAAATAAATGAAAAAAATAATGCATCATTTATACAAGTGTACGCTCCAACATTATCATATACTGAGGAAAAAATAGACCAATTCTATGAAACACTAAGTGAGGAACTGAATGATCAAAACTCTATACAAAAAATAGTTATGGGTGATTTTAACGGACAAGTAGGAAAGCGAGAAGGATGAGAAGAGGCAGTTATGGGAAATTTTCATTATGGTGAAAGAAACTTTGAAGGAAAAAAATTAATTGGCTTCGCTATGTCGCATCAGATGATAATAGGAAACACACTTTTTAAAAAAACAGGCATCAATGAATTTGGACTTGGCTAGTACCAAATGGAATAACAAAAATCAAATAGATTATATTTTCCTAGTTAACAAAAAAAAAAAACAAAAAAATGTATTGGATGTATAGGTAATCAACTTGAATTTAAATAGAAGGATAAAAAAAAAAACAGAAGTGTAAGAATTATATAACCAAATCGAGTTTTGCATTCACAAATCAGTAGAAGAAACCGGAATAACAAAGCAAAATAAAAATTATACAAAATTGTCGGAAGAAACACTGAAACTAATAGACAAAAGAGAATTATTAAAACCTCATAAGGACGATTGTTCCCTCAACAAGGTTGAATACGTAGAATTATGTAAGGTAATGATAAAAGAAATCAGAAGTGATCAACGTAAAAATAATAAAAAAAACTGGTAGAAGATATTGTGACACAAAATACTACTGTTAAAAAGGCCGAAAGGGAACGAATTCAAGGCAGGATATGGATACCGTTGTTAATAACAAATACTAATAACCAAAAAAAGAAAAAGAGACGAAATTTTGGCGGAGGCTGCCAATTTCTATAGAAATCTGTACAAAAGCAAAGATCAAACTAAAAAAAGACTTCTTTAGCGATAAAACAGAGGATATACAATTAATACTGAAGCATGAAACAGGACTAACTATAAAAAAACTTAAAGAAAGAGAAATGCCCCGGTAGTGATAAAATTAAGAATGAATAAATAAAACATGGAATCGAAATACTAGTACCACTCTTGCCAAGACTATTTAATGAAATACTAGTACAAGGAAAAAATTCCAAAACAATGGCTGACGTTGGAAAATATAGAACGTGTTATTTTACAGTCCTGTAAATTGTCAAATAAAGTGGTTATAAGCTTGGTAATAATAATAAAGTGTAATATTCACGAAATTTAGTAAGTTTTTATAAAGTACTAAATAAAATTCATGCCGAAAATTTAAAATATTATTAAATTTACAAAAAAAGAAAAAAATTACTAAAAGTGTCAGCTAACTGTCATAAACTAGTGATATAACATAAAAATAAAAGAGAGAAAAGATCGTTTTTTATAATACGATTGTAAAAGACAGTGATATCAAATAACATTATAGGTTAATCAGAAAAATTATTAAAAAGGGCATACAGAAAGTGATACGTAATAATAATATACAAAGTAATAACAACATGGAGCAGGTATTGGAAGCAATCAAGAGAGTAGAACCAAAAATAGATGACCTAAGTTTATAAGTGAATGAAAAAGAATAAAAATTACAAACAGAAAATTTCTGCGTTAGAAGAGAAAAATAAAGAGCAAGAAGTCATTAAAGGCAATTGGGAGAGGGAAAAAAGGAGGAAAAAAACATAAGAATACATGGAGTGGAAAGTTACGAAAAAAGAGAAAACTATTTTCAACTCGAAAAAACACTGTCTATGAGATAATCAATAACCATCTGAGGGTGCACTGTAAAATTGAGGAAATAGATTACGTACGCAGACTAGCAAAATCAAAGTATATCAAATAGAGCAATTCTGGTTGGACTAAATACATGGCGTAAAAATTGCAAATATTGCAGAGCGAGAGAAACCTTAACGATACAAATATATAACAGAAGATCTTCAGAAAAAAGTTTTGGAGACTAGGAAAAAAAACTACTATCAATTCTTTAAGAGCAAAGAAAGGCAGGTCACGTGGGAAAGAAATGATAATAAAGCGAAAAAGATGGAATGACAAAAAAATCAAGATTCAAGAAAAACAAAAAAACCTGCATTGATATTTACAAATTTAGAAAGGTGTATAGGTAGACGACGAGATTATTCCCTAGGAACATTGCTTATGGCAAATAAAGAAGTTGGAGAAGAGAGTGAAAGAAACAATTGACTAAAAATAAAATTTCTGAAATGATTAAAAGTTGATGACCGAGGCAATGATGAGGACAATGGACTGAACTCAATGGATATAAAAAAAACACAAAAACAAAAAAAAAACAGGTAAATCCCCAACCCGGCTGGTCACCATGGGGATGAATGAGCAAACCTCCTTCGAAACTAAAATTGAGGAAAAATAATAAAGAGAAAATAAATTCAACAAATAACAAAAATAGCTCAAACGTGAAAAAAACTAATAAATATGACGGGGACAAAAAACTGAAAATGTCAGCAAGACAAAAATGTTAAGAATTTGCACATTATGATGGGATTAAAAACAAATACACTTTTAAGAGACTCTCTCGCAATACGATTCGTGGTCGAGCGGTTAAAGGCGCTGCGCTGCAACTAAGACCGCAACGAACCGAGTTCGGATCCACAGCTCGCCGATATATTAAATTAAATTAATTAAATGATTTTATTAAATAAATTAAATTCAACAAAATAAACAAAAATAGCTCAAACGTGAAAAACAAATAAATATTACGGGGATAAAAAAAACTAAAAAATGCCAGCCAGACAAACATGTTAAGAATGTGCACATTATGATGAGATTAAAAACAAATGCACTTTTAAGAGGCTCTCCCGCAATACGATTCGTGGTCGAGCGGTTAAAGGCGCTGCACTACAACTGAGAACCACAACGAACTGAGTTCGGATCCTCAGCTCGCTGCTATATTAAATTAATTAATTATTAAATTATGATTTTATTAAATAAATTAAATTGACTAGATTTACCAAGCATATGTTCCCTCCATTCTCTCTCTTTCTCTCTCCTCCCTCCCTCTCTCTCTCTCTTTCTCTCTCCTCCCTCCCTCTCTCTCTGATCCCTCGCTCTTTTCAGATAACAACCGCTGTCAACAATAAAAAGCATCAGTCGATTGAATCACCACCACCGGTGAACATCGTGCTTCCTGCTTCATTTGAGTCCAAAAAAAATTGATGTACTTTAAAATTCGAAAGGGGTGGAAATGTTAAGGGTTGCTACCACCCCCCTACTTGAATACCATCGTTGAACTCGTCTCAGACCCCTGATTAATTTGAGTCCAAACTTGATATGTCTAACCTTAAAATTCGGGGAATTATACACAAATCTATAAAAGTGGAGGGGGTAAAAAGCCATGATTTCAGTTCGCCGGAGGGAACTCTTTTCCGGAGGCGCCAGAACCATCCAAAATAATCTACTAATATAACCTCACTCTGTAGCACATATCTACAAAGACGAAATGTTTAAAATATAATGTTTGATTAATTAATAGGCAAAATATGTATATATATTTATTAGCATAATTTATAATACGTTTAAAAGGATTTATTAACTAACCTACATTATTTCCCGTTACAAAATGCAGCAAAATTGGATGAAATGTATTTTTGATACAAAAAAACAATTGTTTTCATTTTAAACGTCAAATAGTTGTATTAATGTTCGGTCTTTGTCGCACTCACTAACTTAGGTATATCTCCCTCTCAATTTCCCAATATAATATGATGATGCACTTCCGTAAACGATTTCGTCAGGCATTTACCAGCTTACTCCCCAAGTCAAGCGTGCCTAAAGAAGTTTTACTTCAAAAGTGTCCAAGGACGCATAGCTTAAAAACCAATGGTTTTTTAGCTACATATATGTTTAGCGAGATTTTAGATATAGGGATATCCACTGAATTCACAAACATGTTCCATGTTTTACTTTTGTGCAAAATTTCAAATTATTCAGACGTCAAAGTGGGTGAAAATTAAATTGAAAGATTCCATTAGATACATGCATACATAGTGAAGTTATTAAAAGTTTTAAGAAGGGTTCCAAAGTGACACGCTTCCAATGCTATAAATATTGTGCTAGTTTAATACGTCACTAATTTTTTTTTCTCTTATTTTCAGATAAATGAAACTTTGACTCCAATATACGCGTATATTAAACATGTTTAGTATATTTTTTGACAATAAATAAAGATTTCGACCGTTGCTGATGTTTTAATAATAAAAATACCAATTAAACTAAAGTGAAGATATTTAATACCGCTGTTTAAAGTTCAAAAGCTGAAAACAATAGCAATGAAACCTTGCTTATTTTTTCTAAATTAAGTGCAATGATAACGTAAAATTGATAAATAAATTATGTTTGTTTTGTGATTCCAGTCTATATATAATATAATATATACATTAATATTGTGTTCAATATAAAATTCCGATAAATAAAATAAGCGTATAGGTGTTGCGGAGTGAATGTGTAGGTATTTCGATATCAAAACAAAAGAGGACGCTGCTTCAGTGTCCGATATCAAATGTTTTTGATGCGATGAACCGTCCGAAGCGCGAGTGTCATTATATCAGTCAGCTGTTCGTAAACAACAGAGACAGTATTGACGGCGCGCCGGACGGTAGCGGATGCGCCGCGTCAGTGTTGTTGGACCACTATAGTTGTTGTTGTAGCGACGCGCGATCCAACTGTAGTCGCGACGGTGCGTCGCTTGCGACCGACTGGAATTATATATGACAGCCGGAAACGGAAAACGTGGAGCGCGGAACTGTACGTGCGCAGCGGTCCGCGGCATGGCGTTCATGATGAAGAAGAAGAAGTATAAGTTTCAGGTCGAGATGTGTCTCGAGGAACTGGTCGAAGTGCCGTTCGTGTCGGCTGTCCTCTTCGCCAAGATCAGACTGCTCGACGGAGGCAATTTTCTCGATCACAGCACACGGTGAGTTTTATATCTCGTTATTTTTTTTTCTATAAGTAAAGGCCGCTGCACACGGGGCCAGAAACGCTGCTAGATTATTTTTTTTTTTGACGTGATAACGTCTTATAAATTGATGAAACACCGGCTGCACGCACGAAAAAGAGTAACGTTGCGCAAGCGAGAGCGCGATATAAGCGACAGTCTCTCTCTTCTCGCGTGACGTCAGAGAGTAGTGTGCGTTCAACATTTTTTTCGGCTGTTCCAGCGAAATCTACATCTGACAGATGGCCAGATAAATTATACGGTTTTATATAATATATATACATTCTTTTAAATGTCTTTTATAATTGCTTAAAAATATGTATTTTGCTTTGGTTGAACAAAATTATTAGTCGGTAAAAATATAGTTTGACAGCTACTAAAATTTAGGTTATGTATTATTAAATATGATATTCAAGCGGAATACGTTATCACGTAAAACTATCGTCCGTAAACCGACTTTACAGACAACCAATTTTTTTAATGACCTTGGCTTTAGCCTTCAGCCAGACTAGATTCCTTGCTAGATTTGCCTACTAGTTTTCTAGCGCTTACATGGTGCAAAATACCCTATTGTTTAAAGTTTAAACAATACCCGAAAGGTTGCGACTGGGCATGGTGGACTTTTGTAATCCGTACTAATGTAAGAAATAAGGTTATGCAAAAATATTTCGACCGAATCCATATTTTGCTCATGCTCCCAGGTCTACAGTATGTAAACACGTAAGGTGCACATAGGGAAATTAGCATTGAGAAAAAAATACTTGGATCAGAGTTAGCCATGACTGCATTAATTGTTATTTCTATTGAATTATCGTGGTAATCTTGAGGATTTCTATTTTATTTTGTTTTATTTTTATTTTACTTGGCTTTTTTAATAATAAAAAGCTCTTATAAATCATTATTTTAATTTTTTTGTACAAAAATAAAACAAAAAAACAACTCCATCTGTTTGGAAACATTTCATTCAAAAATTGTCTGACTGGTATGACGTATGCGCGTTGGTAAATCAGTGACCCAATGTCTTTAGGTTCAACACGAATAGACGGAGATATTTGATCTCGCACCATATTTAAGTATTTTTGGGAATTTAATGTCCCATTAATAAAAAAAGGCCGATTATGTTGTAATCATTTGAATATTTTCTTCGGTAGTATACACATTCATTTTGCTAAAGAATTATCTGTCAAATTGAGAAACAAGATTTCAAGGCTGACTCTGATCCAGTCATTTTTTCCCAATGTTAATTTCCCTATGTGCACCTTACGTGTTTACCTACTGTATAATTAATGCTTTAACCGATGTTAAGATACATGTTAGCAAGAAATTCCGGGAATAAAACCGCACTGAATAAAAATCTCTAGTCGAAACGAAGTTCATCAAATCAAATCATTTATTTATTTATCATTAGAACGACAGATATCACAAACATCAATGACAGCGGGCTAAGTTCTTAACGCGTGTAAAGTGTAAACACACCCTTAACAAGCCACCGTTGACATCAGTGTTAAGGCTCGCGTAAACAAAGCAATCGTCGGTTTTATCTTTATGGAAATGGATTAGATAAAACTGTGCAAAGTCTAAAAGTAGCGGATTTTATTGAAATACGGTAGACTCGCATTTACTGTGAACACGAAAAATATCGCACCTGTTCACATAAGAATAAGTGATGATAAACTAGATTGTTCACACTATTCAAGGTTACACAAATATAAACACTTAATGTTTTTTTTGCCATTTTGGAGGACATTTTTCACAAAACTCTTTGAAAGTCGCTGCACACGAGGTTGGTTTTGTGCTGGCTGACGCGCTGGCTGCGCAGATGGAAACGACGTCACTGCTTTTCATCTTTTTAGCTATTAATTAAATTTTATGCACTCGGATTTCTTGTTTTGTTTTTTAATAATCAATTTTTATTTTCTTCCGCTTAGATATTTTTACGCATTCGATTTTTTCTTTTTTTTCTCTTTTTTTGTTATGGTAAATATATTACACCCTATGTCACTCTCACAATTAAGGCGAATCTAACGACACCTCATGACATCAAGTCGCTTAGGCTACAGAGCGTGCCAAAGGGATCTATACATACACGCACACTCGAAAAACATTACCCTCCTTGTGGGGCAGTCGTCTAAAAAATACAAACAATATGTGATTGCACCCTGATACTTACACGATTTTCGTCCTATATATATATTACTAGCGGTCCCGCCCGGTTTCACCCGGGTGCAAAAGAACGAATGGGAGGGAGGAACATAAGTAAGCACGTTCATCTTAGTTTACCGAGATGAATGTTGTGTCCAAATTTCATGATGATCGGAGTTACTGTTCAAAAGTTTTTGTCGGATGGACAAATTTTGAGTTATATTTTGCAACATTTGATGCTCCGCTCCTATTGGTCGTAGCGTGATATTATATAGCCTATAGCCTTCCTCGATAAATGGACTATCCAACAAGAAACATTTTTAATTCGAACCAGTAGTTCCTGACATTAACGCGTTCAATCAAACAAACAAACTCTTCAGCTTTATGTATTACTATAGATAAGCGAAATACCACCACTCACTGACTGACTGACCCATCACGAAATCTTCAACACTATACGCCCAATTGACTTGAAATTTGGCATAGTTACTCCTTTCTGAACATCCACTAAAAACGGATTTTACTTAAATTCTATCCAAAACGGATTTTTCGCGTACCATCACATATAATGTGGGTGTGAGTTGTTACGTGGGCGGGCGTGGATGGTTGCGTAGATGGGAAGGTCAATTTCCAGAGAAAGAGAGAGAGACTATGCATTAAATCATACAGTTTTGCACTCGATTGAAGCCGGGACGGGCCGCTAACCATGCTGTTCTCTGTCTTTTAATTATTTACCACTTACTAGTGATATTTTTGTTTGTTAATGTGAAACAGTACATAAATAAAATATACACAATTCATCTATAATCGATTATAAATTACGAGCTAAAGTACACAATTAAATGCCTATTTAATTGTTTTTACTTAATGACGTTAAACGTAGTTAAAAGTGCCTGTTTCAGGTGGGTTGTAAAATATTGATAAAAATACTTATGAATTGCAATTATAGATTTCGCGTTGGAATGCTTTTATCATTTCTAGGTATATAGGTATATAATAAACCATTTACTGCAGTAACTCAAACACTTAATTAGAAATAACATAAATCTTTCCGACACAAACGCGTAATGGATGCATTAAGCGTAATTATTGTGGTCAATGTTCCCTTTAATTTTTTCGCTGACTGTGCGGTACAAAAGTACAGTGTAAACTCCATTTAACGTCAAACTCCTTAAAACGTCGAAATTACTTAACTCTTAGTTGCAAGTTTACCTTGTTGCTCGTACATTGATACACTCTAAATAACGACACACATCCTCTAAATAATGACAACAATCCGTCATCATTAAGCAATAAACAGTACTTGTTTGTTATTTTGTTGTCGGCATCATGCGTATCGATGATTCTAATAAATTCGATCTTTTGTTTGTTGGGATTATCTTTCATATGTTTAGCTCAGCTGTTTGTTGGTCAGTCGTAAATCTATATATTAATACGCTAAGATTAAGATGTTTGCCTCCCTTTTTAGAAAAAACCACACAATTTCTGCACATAAATTATATATCATTTTACAGATAATTGCTTGCTCTACTGACATCGACAACTAAAAAAGTTATTATTGCTTTTGTTTTTGTAAATTAATTAATCAACAGCAACGCTGAACAACGTCTGCCATCTGACGGCTTTAATTTTGAAACAACGTCAACACTTCGATCTGTCATCTGACCTTCATATTGTAAATACTGCATACTGCCATCTGACGGCTTTAATTTTGAAACAGCGAGCAACGCTGAACAACGTCACAGCAATGCTGCATGATGCCATTTGACGGCTTAGCTCAACGCTTTTGCTACTTGCGCCTCTATATGACAATTTTAGTAAAATATTTCTTCGATCTGTCATCTGAGCTTTATATTGTAATGAAGAACGTTATAAGCAGTGTGCAAAATTAGAAACGAATTGAATACCTGCAATCATATTTAAAAAATAATTTTGTAAAGTGATAATTATTATACTTATTTAGTGCGAATAATTCGCACAGGTCACACTAGTTTTATATATTATGAGTAAATACATATTATAGTAAAAAAATATTAATGGATTATTTCTTCTCACCGTTTAACGACAACTCTTAATAACGCCACAAATGCACAGTCCCTTGAGTGTCGCTATATTATAGAGTTTACACTGTATACAGGGTGAAAAGTATAATTATGTCATGCTCTAGAGGGTGGATAGAGATCGCGGAGACAAGCATTTTTAGTATAAGAACCCATGTCCGGAAATGCACCGTTACGGAGTTAGTGCGCCGGGTGGGTAGGCAACCCGTCAAGTAGATTGAATTTCTCTACCCGGGTGGGTAGGCAACTCGACTGCATGATTAAATGGTAAGTAAGTTGCTCGCTTTCCGAGCTGTGAGTCGCGCGCATCACAGGAGTAGCGCACTACGTTGTTCGAGAAAGACGTTTGACAGTGTCAGTCCTGCGTGTTTCATACGGGCTACGTTTTGTGCAACCGATTTCAATTAAGGAACAAAGCCTGACGCGGCAGTAAGTCGGCAGTACTGTCGCCATAACCTTGGTGTCTTGCTACGTAAACCATGAACCGACTGACGTACCCAGAGCTAGCGGACATGCCTACCCACCCGGCGCACTATTACTCCGTAACGGTGCATTTCCGGACATGGGTTCTTATACTAAAAATGCTTGTCTCCGCGATCTCTATCCACCCTCTAGAGCATGACATAATTATACTTTTCACCCTGTATAATAGTGTATATAGGAGCAAAAATGTATGTAAAAGTGTGCAGGGGGGGAGGTGTCCTGTAACCCAATTTAGTAGCTGGATTGAAACCTATATTTTTTCTTTAGGCTGTGGCCTGTGATGATGAAAGTTTCAAAATAAAATTTTCATAAGGGAAATTCAATGTTAGGGACTGTTTGTTGACATTTTTCCTGTCACAATGTTCTATTCAAAAAAAATTTGTAATTTATTTCGGAAAGTTACGTGAGTTTGAAAATTGAAGATTTTTGATATTGTATAAAAGTTGTTTTTCTAATTGTTTTCAGAAATTTTTACATACCTCATTTTTATTTTATCAACAAAAGATAATTTATTGTCGATAAAAATACATATTATATTTAGCAACAATAGATTGATACAGCAAAAAAGAATGACGTTAGTTTTTTTCAATTTTAGAACTTTATTGAACTTTTCAACATCATAATTTTTGTCAACTAATTGAATTCAGGTACTATTACTTAATATTGAATTGATTGTCAAAATGGTCCCCGCCCCACGAGCAAAAATCTATCTATACGCCACTGCGCGGGTCCTAGTTTGAGCTCTACAGCACAAGATGAATATCCAATGTATTCTTGAGTGTACCTTGCGGCGAAAGAAGACCGAGTACTTATTTCTTCACCCTGATCAAATTTAATTACCCTACGCTGTGGAAGAGGAGAGGCTTTTAACAAATTAAAGGTCCGATATATATTGCATTAATTGCAGTGTAGGCAGCTCATTAAAATTGATTCAAAATGTAAATTATATTCTGACGACAATAATTAATTAATAATTATTATACCTACGTCGCTAGAATAACGCGTGGCGTAAGCTCATAAACTATAGTAGGTATACTAGCGGCCCGTCCCGGTTTGACCCGGGCGCGATAGATATAATTCTGCAAAATGTATTTCGTTTGCGGCCCGGCGTCTGAACTAACAGCTTTGAGCAAATTCTACCAGATTTGCGTCTGAACTAAAAGCTTTGAGCAAATTCTACCAGATTTGCGTCTGAACTAAAAGCTTTGAGCGAATTCCAACATATTATGTCACTATTTGGTACTAAAACATTTTTTTTGCTTCTTAACTAATATCTTTGAGTAAATTCTACATGTTACTAAAACAGTTTTTTTGACAAATTTTGTACAACATATTTAATAAAAAACTATTCTATTGTGTGAACCAAGCTAGACACATTTACAAAATTTTATTAAAATCGGTTCAGTAGTTTCGGAGATTAGCGTGGACGAACATCGTGACACGATATTTTTATTGTATATAGATTTGGTGCATGGATCAGTAAATAGAATTTTCGTGTGAAAACGGATAGCATATTATTATAATAGAAAACTTTGGGGAAAATCCTATCAAATATAGTACACGTGCAGATAAAAACGATATACTTAATTGCTTTTTGTGATGGGTGACCTTGCAATCATCCATATTAATGAAGTAATGAGTGTTTTCATAAATAATACATTTAATTTTGTTTGTGGATTCTGTTTTAGACCACTGAAATTAAAAAACCAGTTGATGGATTTAAATGAAATTTTGACAGCTTATTGAAGGCTTAAAAAACAAGAACTTGATCAAAGGATTTTTGTTTTGGTTGAAAACTTCGGCTTTTATAACAATCTGTCTTTGCAAATTCTGGTGTAAGCTTTTAGATACCGCCATTTTATTAATTTTCAAAAAAAAAAATAAAATCTTCGATTAAGTCCTAGGTTTACTTTTAAACTGAAGACTTTTCTTTGTTTTATCGATTTGGATGAGCCAGCAGATGGCTATAACTTTGTCCAATTTTTTTTTTTTGAAAATTTAGTGAAATATTATAAGCTTTATAAAATAAATAAAATTTTGCTGAATTTTTTTTTTTTTAATTAAGTTCCATGCCTCTGACTGCCCCTAGCCCCTTAAACAATATAAATAATTCGTTCCCCGCCCCAAAATGTTTCTGATTTTCAATAATATAAAAGAACTTTTAAAAAAAAAATTCAAATCCTTGATTAACGTCTGAATAGAACTCTTCAAATAAAGGTCGACAATTTTATTTATTTAAAAAAAATCATCAAAATCGGAGCTGTTCTTGCAAAGTTCGAAGTTTTGCCTGTTTTATGTAAGTATTCATTGACGCGACTAAAAAGTAAAAAATGTCAATATGACAAAAACTTGATTGACGTCGGTTTTCTGTAAATCATTTTTATTTTTAAGTAAATTTTATAGCACAATAACTTTTTGTATCAACTCACTACTAATTATTCTAATGTGTGTGTGTGAGAGAGAGAGAGAGACTAATACGATGTGGTATTCTATCTCCAATCGTCAAGGAAAAACTGACAATAATTGTTATTAATAAATTCACCTTTATATCATAATAAATAGTAAAGAATTTATTTATTGCGCAATATTACTTACATTAGTGTAAAAAAATATAATAGGCAAAACGAAATTATTTGCAGATACCGTGTTTTTTTAAGTCACGTTTATTTTTTATGTGATTCGATAAAAATGTCGTTATTTAAAAGTTTCTCAGACGATATATCTGACCAATGTTTTGTTTGTTACTAAAGTTTTGCACCAATATGGCGGTACTCAAGTGAAAATTTCAGCCAAACAACAGCACGTTTTTAAAGTCCCGCATAAATATGGCCGCCATTCGCAATCTATTAAAAAGAAATCGTTGATCGGGCTTTCTTTTTTTGTGTTAGGCAACTACAAATATTCCTTGCAATCTCAAATCCGTTCCCTTCGCTTAAAAACGGTTATAGCTCTCCTGACGCTATTTTTAAAAGCTAAAGGCTTCGGATAAACGCCTAATCAGAGTACTGATCGTACAGACGAGAAATCGAAAAAAAAAATGTCTGGAAAAAAAGTTACGTGATCTTTTACAAGTAGCCAAAACCGTTTTAAAAAAAATCACCCCTAGAGTCTGCAATGTGATTCTAGGTACTTCATTTGACGTTTATTCGAACGTTCTTGTTTAAAACATAATTTTCTCGACTTGATGTCATAACAGACGCCATTCGTACCATTACTATTTTCCATCTATCACACTTCCCGTTATTTTCTATAGATGTTTTCCAACTTCCGCTTAATTAATAGCAATGAGCGAATGAAGGAATTTTAGGACATTTGGATAAGGTAGGCAAATTTTGAGCATAGGAGTTTGACAGGTAATCCGCAATAAGGAATCGTCTCGATATTTATCTGGAATTATTGAGGGAAACCATGGAAAACCTCAACAAGATGGCCGGTACAGGAATTACCGTTTCTCGGCGAGAGGCAGCAGGAAAAAGTCCCAGTCACGTCTGCCCTCGCCGGCATTCGAACCCGGTACCTCCCGAATGCGAGTCTGGTGCTCTCACCACTACGCCACTCCGCTTGGTCTTGTTTTAAAAATAGCGTCGGGAAATCGACGACTGTTCCAGACGAGGGTAAAGGATTTGGGATGAAGAGTACAGGAGATATTTATATAGGTAGCATATTATACGAGTATTACTCTTGACAATTAAGTTCCAAAATGGAACATGGGAATGTCATGAGTGACTTTCCCACAAGGTTAATAGCTTGACCGCGTAATAACATTTGACATTTCGTACCCGGCATTCTCGAATCCAACTCAGCAGGAACGTGTGTGAAGCTAAACCCCCAGCCAAGCAATACTGTTCCAAAACAGTTTATACCTTAATATCTTAATTCGAAACTATTAGTAAGCAACCTATTTTTTTGAATTTGCAATTAAACTCTTCCCGAGATACGACCGATTTCTCAACGAGGGGCTAACTTTACAGTAGCTCCTCAAATTAAACAATTAGCAACGAAATATTTTGATTTTTATATATTTGTAATCAACTTTTTTTAATTTGCAACCAAACCCTTCCCGAGATATGATCGATTTCTCAGGAACTAACTTCACGGTAGCTCTCCAAGTCGCCAAATGCAACCGAAACATAATTTGTACCCGAATATTTTGATTTAAAAATATTTGTAACCAGTTTTTTAGAATTTGTAACCAAACTCTTCCTGAGATATAGCCTTTTTCTGGATTTAGTCAGCAATGCGTTATCAAGAAAGAGGTCAGGTTGGGTAACGAATTCTAAAAACTTGGTTACACATAGTTACAGATCACGATATGTTAAGGTTACAAATTGTTTCAGATGAATTTGACGACTTGGAGGGGTTCCGTGAAGCTACTCCCTTATTGATAAACCGGTAATATTTCGGGAATTGATTGCAGATTAAAAAATAAGTTGGGCACAAATAGTTACAAATTAAATTATTATCGGATTACGAATTGTTTTGCTGCAATATTGCTTGGTTGGGGGAGAGGGGGCTAACTTAACACACGCTCAGCAGGGTTGTAAATGTAATTGCAAGTGTAGTGATGAGACACGACCGTAATTGTACAAGATTCCGTCATGCCTTTCAAAATTCAGTGCTGCATCTCGCGGAACTGGTTTAACTAATTATATCTCACCGAATCCTTCGAAATGCGAATAAACAATCACATTACTCTGAGACGACCAACCAGATTTTTTTTATTTTCATTGTTATACCATCGAGCACATACCTCGAAATGCGTACGAGTCGGACAATGTTCGTTCACCAGTGTACATTTAAAATTCCACAAACAGATACATGTCTAAGAAGAAACACATTGCCTGAAGAGAGAAACTAAAAACTTGTAAATACGTGAATAAAATCTATTGAAAATATAGATGGAGATGAAAGTTCATAAGTCCGGATGTATTTGAACCAAATATGTTATTGAATTTAAAATCATTGAAGTACAATTCTCTAACAAATCAGTAGTGTCCGACCGAAGCTTCGGCCACTTTCGGCGAGACGTTCGGCTTCGGCCAAAATGGGCCGAAGTTTTTGGCCGACGACAAATATTTCGAACAAGCGCCGAAATTGAACGAACTGTTACGAATGAGCGAGAGCGCGATGGACGTGGCGACTTCTAGAGATGATTAAAATTAATTTTTGAAGTGAAAACTTCTTTAGCGGCGTTGTACACTTTTTTTGTAATGGGTAAAAAATGTTAAACTCGCGTCAGGACACGTGACTCTGACGCGTCAGGAAGTGTTGCCAATTAATAAACAATGCTTCTAAATGCAAAAAATTAAGACGTTAATATTCAAGTTTTCACTTTTGCCGGCACTCCCGGAGTGCAACCCGGAGTTTTTTTTTATATAGTATACAGTCAAATGTCAATATAAACCTTCAATTTAAAAGTTTTAAAATCATTTATATTAATTATTGTAGCTTGTAGCAGTTGTAGCCAATTTAAACTGAATTTCTTAGGGTTTTTAAGGCTTCGACCGAAGGTTGTGACGATATAGCCGATTAATCGTCTTCGGCCAGAAATCGACCTTCGGTCGGACACTACAAATCAGATAATTGCTATCACCTCTCCATACCTGACAACATTGTAGTCGAGATTATACAGGTGTACAATGTAAACGTCATTATTATCTCCGGTCGAGTCTCTCTCTCTCTCTCTCCCTCTCTCTATCTGTGGTATGGCAATGCTATGTGCGACAATGGCGAGCGGCCACGGAGAGACCTTGTCAATTGTCTCTAGGTTAATGGAATATTAATTATTCGGAGCATAGTTCAAGGCCTGCGGTGTTGTGATTTATAACGACGCCAGGTTTTATATTTGAATGCCGTGATATCGATATCAGCTGTGTGTGTGTCTGTCTGTTTGTTTATCTTGATCTATAATTTGTCCTCACTACCGTATTTAAATATATTCTCGTTTACGTTGATGCGAGTTCAGACATGAAATCTTTTTATTCGCTGGTGATGACCTTTAAGGCAGGGGTGTCAGACTGTTTTTTGTAAAGGGTCATTTATAAGATTTAGGGTGTGTTAGCGGGCCAGACTCTAAATTAAAAACTAAAGCACATACTAAATTAAAATCTTTATTTAGTTTAGATCAATTTTCATATTAAGGTAATAAAAGCATGGGTCGCAGTTAAAGAATACAATCCCGAGAATGTTTTTCAATCCCGGGATTACGGGATTTTTGATGCGTAATCCCGGGATCCCGGGGCTATCCCGGGATTAGACTATGTGGTTTCTAATTGGGCTCAAATGAAAAAAACTTGAGTAATTTCTTAAAAAATGTTTTTAAAATCGTTGCACAACACAAATCACAATATAGTAAGAAAATAAAATAGACAAAACAAAAAAAAATTTACTTTTGCAAGAAATCAAAAAGACAACACAAAAAAACTATTCAGAATTTAGAAAATACAATCGCAGAAATATCAAGGCATCCAATGTTTGACTTCCAAGCCTGCTTCGTAGTTTATTGCCAAAATAAGCTGAAAACGCTCGATCAGGTTCTGCGCTCGTTGGAGGAATAGACAATAGATACTTATATGCCGTTTCTAAGTGATATCCTCCATTTTCGAACAGGCTTATTTCACGTCTAATACTATTTGCCAACCCTGATTCATTTTGTACTTGTACTTCAGGATCTGGAGATTTCATATTCTTACATATCGTACCGCGTATAGGATTGTTTTTTGTCGTTATGCGTAATAAATAATATTAATATAATCTAGGCAAGGTAATTGTCAAGGCGCAACGGATTACGGAATGCAAACTAGATCTGTTTTTGGCAATCCCGAAAATCCCGAGATTAGCCAAGTACGGGACCAGAAAACGGCCGGGATCCCGAGATTCAGGATCCCGGGATTGTATTCTCTAGTCTCCGGCCGGCAGTATCGTGTTTCACAGCACTGATTCATTGCATAAATTATTTTCTACAACTCAATCTCACAGGAGGGTATAGCGAGTAATACTTTGTGAATTTTAATATGGCAAAGGGTTGTACCTACTTGAATAAACAAACGACGCAAATAGAATCGACCTTATATGATATCAACCGAAATTAATTTACATTGTGATGTTGGTATTATTGCTGTGGAAGAGTGGGCGGACATTGGTGAACTTTGATTTAATTTCACTGCCTTGAATCTGCATATAATTATTATCAATTGACAAGTGATTTCATTTTGTAGTCATGTGCCGCTCGCCAAATCTGTTTTGAGTAATTACTAATTCATTGAATATAATACGCGCCACGAATCTAAAAGGCTCGGAAGCTAGATGCGAATGCGGGCTTGCGCTTGTACAGTCTGTTGAAAAACTACAAACTCGCAACTCAACAAAACTAAAATGGCAATAACAACTTAACAATAGCGTACTCGACTGTACTTTAAAGCAGGAAAGCGACAAGTGACAATTGACAAAGGCAACGAGCGATCACGGCCAATCACCGACGAGTACACGTTCCGTGCAGGTATAGCTGGGAGGTGGTGGGAGTATCAACGGCACTAAAATGTGACGTTGCGACGCTGTTTGTGACTAACTTCCGAACCTTTTAGATCCGTGGCGCGTACTATAACACCTAAATGATACTCGATGTTAATCTGTTTACGCATTTCACTGGAGAATTGTTTGCTTTTGTCATATTCTTCTTTTAAGAAATTGTTCTTTGATGTGGTCATTCGACAAGAATAGACTACTTTTGTAGCGTGACTGGTGCATGCAATCATTATGGCGTATTAGAAAGATACAATATAAATAATTATAGCTTATTATTTATTACGTGTCGATGTGCTCATCGGTTTGAAATAAAAATTTACTGTCCAAATAAGATGTTAGGAGCGGCTTGCATACATAATTGTTTACGCAAAAATCCACAACATTTTGGAAATTACGAATGTGCATGCAACATTTAACAGCACAATAATTCCTAAACAAAATATCATTTTAAACTTACTTTACACACTAGTGTTAAACGGCTCATTTTATTATCACTGTACGAGCTTGAGAAGCAGCTTTTTTATAGGGGTTCGTGCAACAATATGTTTTCTTCATACCTCGATCGAAAGTACATACCTACTTTTAAGGCAGAAAGTCTACATTTACGCATTGGCGGGGATTACGCGCACTGATGTGGGAAGTACGTACGTTCGGGCGGCAGGAAAGAAAAAACAACCGATCAACTGTTGTTTAGATGTCGTTTCCATAGTTACCCTATTACATTTTAGCTAATAGTCGCGAACAGCTGTCATTCATGTTTTCACGTATAACCTCAAAGCTGCTAGCTTGGAATTTATCTGTGGTTTTATGTAATTAATAAATAATTAATTAATGTATTTAATAAGCGTACTTGCGACCGAGGCGTGAAAAAAATATAGTATACACAACACTATGGCCGAAAGTTTGATACCTTGCGCTGCGCGCCATGATGCCCGAAGCGAATAAAGTATATAAACCCAAAACTTTTCACTCTTCTACCTTCAATAGAACGGTTACACGCACAGCAAACAGTCTGGTACTTTGTCAGATATCATTTAGAACAGGGGCGGGCAAATCTTTTGATCGTCGGGCCACATTGCTGACGAAAATTTTACCGTGGGCCAAAAATTTGGAGAGCAAAAAAAAGTCCTTTCATTTCCGCAACAAAAATTTTGAAGAGCAAAAAAAAAGGTCCTTTCATTTCCACAACAAAAAGGTCTTTTTGTCTTGCTATTTACTATTTTTTTATGCGCCAAATTATATTGGCAAGCTATTTTATCGCTCTTCATAATCATTTATAAAATGCTTCGCGGGCCGGACAAAAGTCTACTGTGGGCCGGATCCGGCCCGCGGGCCGCCATTTGCCCAGGCCTGATTTAGAATGACATAACAAAGGTGTGTGTAAAAAAATCTCAGCTTAAATTATTCCGAAGAAACACACTTTTTGATGTAAAACGTCTAATGTTGCGTTTGGGGTAAAACCGTGCAATTGGCGCGCGACGCTGTTCACGGGACGTGTTACATTTCGTTTGCGCTTGCTGTGTGTATGCGTTGGACAGCTGTGTGTTAGTGGCCCTTGCTATTTACTATTTTTCTAAAAATTTTTTAATAAGCCAAATTATATTGGCAAACTATTTTCCCTCTTACATTTATAAAATGCTTCGCGGGCCGGACAAAAGTCTATTGCGGGCCGGATCCGGCCCGCGGGCCGCCATTTGTCCGGACCTTATATAATATTGACATAACAAAGCTGTGTGTAAAAAAACCTCAGCTTAAATTTTTCCGAAGAAACACACTTTTTGATGTAAAACGTCTAATGTTGCGTTTGGGGTAAAAACGTGCGATTGGCGCGCGACGCTGTTCACGGGACGTGTTACATTTCGTTTGCGCTTGCTGTGTGTATGCGTTGGACAGCTGTGTGTTAGTGCTTGTTGTGTGTCACTTTCGTTAGATTTGAAGACAGATTTAACTGTCTTTTTCTTTTCGTATAAACGACGTTTTACTGTAGACCAAACAGTGCGTCATGATATATACAATTAGGCCAATTACGTAACAGTTCGTAAAATTAATGGAATCCGATAAATCTCTTCGCAGCAACACGGAAAGTTCTCGATTGCGTGCTAAAGATACGAAACGTGATTGGTCGGATTTGTTCTAATTCGCGGTAATTCGTTAAACATCGCAACAATGCAGTCGACGCAAGTCTATTGAAAATAAATCCACAATAAACAAAACGTAGTGCATTTGCAATAGAACTTGAATCCGGAAGTCTAATAAATTTATAATTAGATAGTAAACTTTTAAAATAAACATACAGCAAAGCATACCACAAGACTGTGTTGGCAAATGTTCACTATTGGTTTTCTTCAACATAGTTTGTGAAGAGTAACTAAGTTAAAACTTGCGCCATTTATGAAATATAGTTTTTGTACCATTGACATATAGACGGAGAGCTGGCTACGGAGAAAATGGGTGACTCGGTTCCAGAGCTGAAAATTTGCAGAATAATAGGAGATAGTACAAGTAAGTAGGGAAAAAATTGCCTGAAGGTTAGGCGGAAGATAAAGAGCCGCCAGAAGGCGCTTATGTTGCGAAAAATCAGTGCACTTCTGGCAATTTCTATACTTATTCTGTAATTCAAAACTAGATTATATATTATACATTATATAGTTATAAGGGCATACTGAAAACTCAAACATGATATAATAATTACATTCGACATATATTCAAAATTATTAATGACATTTTGATAGAAAACATTTGCAGAGAGCAGCGGATAAGTGTTCTGAACAACCACGAAAAAAAGTCGCCAGCTTGCGTCGTTCGCCATTTTGGAAAATGGCGGCTGAAATTACATTTTTCGCAGATGCCTCGGCAAATGCCCACGCTACCAAAAAACGTTTGCAGCTAAATTGTCGGTATTTTTTGTTACTATAACATTTTTTCAACAACGCCGTGTAAATATAATTGAATTGAAAAAGTACACACGTACATACGGTATACCTACATTTTTGGTGGCTGCATTAAGGACGTAGTCCTATGTTCAAGCTCGTTTTCAACCGTTATTTCAGAATTTTTTTTTAATATCAAAATAATGTACGATGTTTTCAATTTTGTAACATGTTTTTACTGACATCGTAAACTAAGAAAAAACATTTTTTTTGCTTAATTTTACGCCATTTTATAATTGTTTTTTTTACCTAAAGTAGACAACTTTAAATTGAGGTAGGTGGGTAGCGCGGGTGATAACGTCACTTGGAGTCAACTGAATTATAAAAATTAAATTGGTTATTGTTTCGTAGGCTTGTGGCTCTATCCCGTACTAGAAATAAACATTTTTATTGATAAATAACAAAATGGCGGGTTTTAGAAAAAAAACAACGAGAAAATCGTGATTTTTTCGTTGAAAATCGGTTAAAAAAATAGAAATAATTTTTATAATTAAGTAATTGTAGTACCGGACGGAGCTATTGTTGTGTAGAATACCCTGTGAAAAACTGAAAGCAATCGGTTGTATACAATTGTTTCAATCACCCGCGCCGCTTAGAAAAACGTAGTTTTGAGAAAAACGCGTTTAAAGTTTTAATTTAAGATTTCTTACAAAAAAATAAAAATGAATATTTACACTAATCAGTTATGCCTGGTGTATAGTAAACCTTCCGTTTCTTCAAAGGCATCGTTTTCTGCTAATTTGTTTGCTCTACTCTGCAAGAGTATAAGGGTAACGTGATAACAATTGAGAGGTAAGAGCAGGTAAGAGTCTTACCGAAAGACCGTTGCTGCTCTCGACTATATGCTATAGCTTTGTAAATATTTAATATTTCGGTTTAAAATTTTTACAGTATTTTCTCAATATAATATACTTACTTAAAATGTAAAAAAAAATAAATTCGTTTTTTCAAAACCCGAACACCAGACTACGTCCTTAAGCAATATAGGTTTCATCT
Source organism: Xanthostigma xanthostigma (assembly GCA_963575645.1). Classification (NCBI taxonomy): domain Eukaryota; kingdom Metazoa; phylum Arthropoda; class Insecta; order Raphidioptera; family Raphidiidae; genus Xanthostigma; species Xanthostigma xanthostigma. The sequence goes on along the minus strand of OY754466.1, from coordinate 45,678,887 downwards.
GTATACACAAATGTGCCGTAAATAACGTAAATAGAGGGTAGAGAAGCTCAGAAGCAATTACGGGTTTAAAAAGTAAGATAGATGTCAACATAATTGACTCTTGAAACTCGAGTTGTTCTTGCTGTGGTAGTTTATGATTTGAGTATTTATACTTACCTTGTTTACATGAAGAAGAACTAGTTAACGTAGATGTTTCTTGTATTCAATTTCCCTGCTGTATATGTTACGGTCTATACCCAGATTCGGTCAATGGCCGAAATAAATGCGCAAAACTAGTTTTGACCAACGAATATTGCCCAAACCCGAAATCTTACATTTAAACGGGTGTTATAATATGAGCAAAATTAGTTCTGCGCATTTTCAATTGGTCAAAACTAGTTCTGTCCATTTTTGAGTTTTTAATATAAAAGTTACTTGAAATATTTGTTCGTCTATTTGATTTCTACACGCTGTTAAAAAAAAGAATCAACTCAAAAATCATTCTGTATAACGTATCATCGTTCATTATCGGGCGAGTTCGGATAACCACGCGGGGTAGTACAATGATAAACCATGATTTGGTGAAAAATATCTACCGCGACAGTTTTTTACCGTTATCATAAATGTTGAGTGCGTTATGAAATATGTGATTAGATTGTTAAATGAACGTGATTATGTAACAGATTTGATGGTTTTAACTGATAAGAAGCTTATCTTTTTTTAGAGTACTTAAGTACTCATATATGTTTTGTTATCAGCTGTCTGAGTAAATGCTTATCTAAAAATAATTTAATGGTACACTTTTAAACCAAGTGCAGGGCTGTCGATCGTAGATTTAATGTACATATGTAATACTTATAGATTGTATATATTTTTTGTTCACTATTTTTCCTGTACGGGGTTCGACAACGGCTTAGTCATTTCTTAAGCGTTGAGTTTAATAAACATTTTATTTAGTTACTTTGTTTTATTTGATAGTTTGCAACGATAATAATAATAATTTATTCCATTTAATGAAAAAAAATACATCATATACAAAAGATCGATTTGGAATTTTCCAACCCTACTTGGCTATTGCCAGTGCTAGAGCTGGGTTATTATGGACGTACGCGAGAGTGAGTACCGTAAAAAAAAGAATATAATAATAGCAAGCAATTGATACATTTTTTTTTTATTTAAAAGTTATTGATTAGTTGAGGATTAGTTTAAGATATTATAAATGACTTCAGCTCAGACTCTTTTCGGTCGCATAACCACCTGTTTGCAACGATAGAAAAACATATTTTTTTAAAAACAGAATCGCAAATATATAAATTAATTAGGTACGTCTATAGAAAAGCCATAAAATTTCATCTTTTATTTGGAACTAAGGTCTCGAATCCGTTGGTAGCCACATAAAAAGAACCGGCTTCGAGTTCGAGGTTCTGGTTATTTATTTTTTCTTGTGAGTTCCGACAATGACATTGTTGATTGTTAAATACCAAAAAAAACGTTGACAATTTGTGTTTCATATAACAACAATACCTAGCTAAACACTGAAGCTCTTCATCTGTACAATACGCGCCACCGATCTAAAAGGTTCGGAAGCTAGTCACAAACAGCGTTGCAAGCCGTTGAGACTCTCACCACCTCCCAGCTACCTGCACGGAACGTGCGCTCGGCGGTGATTGGCCGTGATCGCTCGTTGCCTTTGTCGCTTTTCTGCTTTAAAGTACAGTCGAGTACGCTATTGTCAAGTTGCTATTGTTATTTTAGTTTTGTTGAGTTGCGAGTTTGTAGTTTTTCAACAGACTGTACAAGCGCAAGCCCGCATTCGCATCTAACTTTCGAGCCTTTTAGATTCGTAGCGCGTATTGTATATTATTTAACAGAAGCATTTAAGACCACCAACTGTCCTAGGTTCAAAACCGTGTTTGCGTAACGATAACGATAATTATTATTAGCATTCTCGCTAAAAAAAATTTCACCGGCTCTAATTAAACAAAGTAATGGAAACCTACGCAGCCACCGCGTGTGTATACTGTATAATACGTATATACATTGTGTTTAATTACCTATTTGTATTTGTTAAATAAATGAAGTGACATTAATTTGTTTAATTTGAATTATGTGCGTATATAGAATACAATAATTTTTGATAACTTGTACTTATATCACGACTAGTGATGTGCCGGATAGTTAAAAATGTATATCCGCGGATACGGATCTGAATACGGATATTTGGTTTCAAGTTCCGCGGATACGGATACGGATCTTAACTTTCTTAGAGTACGCGGCGGTAAATATTGAACATCGACCTTTGGAAAGCGACTATCTGTTATGGGAAAAAGCTCCACCGCTTCAATTGTGGCGTTACGCTCGTCCGCTTCAAAAGAGATAAATATAATATATATGTTACGGTTAATACAAGAAAGTAGTTTATTCGCGAATTAACCGGCTAATACCCGAATTAACCAACGTCAAGGATTGGTTAATTCGGGTAATTAGCCGATTAATTCGCGAATTAACTACTTTCTTGTATTAACCGTAACATTAATTATTAATATCTGTAGGATTTAACGTGCGATAGAATGAGATGGAATACATTACACAGCGTATCTAAGGAGTAAACTCCAGTCGTGCGTCGGAGCTGACACACACACACACACTTTTTTTATTTAAATAAACCAGTCTCGTGTGCAGCGGCCTTTAGGAAATCGTCGGGACGTCTCAGAAATTCCTCGAGAACTTCGGGAATTATACGAAGTAGTTCAAGTTGATATACTTTTTTTCTTGGGAAATAAACTGCACAGGAAAATAGGCGTCTGGTTTTAAAAATCGTCAAAAAAATTATTACAATTTCTACAGCTGATTACAGCCTAGAACAGGAGTTCCCAAACTTTTAATAATTGCGACCCACTTTTTAGGAACTCAATTTGCAGTGGCCCAGTTCATTCTCGGCGCACTGAATTTGTCAGAATTACTTGACTATAGCCAGAAAAGATATCTCAACAAAAAAAAAATACTTTTTATCTTTTTATTACTTACATTTTGTTTACATTTATTTTAACGGACAGCACAAATTTTTGTCAAAAATATACATTCAGTGGGTCCCGACTCCCGACCCACAGTTTGGGAAACATTGGCCTAGGAGATTGAGCGATGAATGTAACGCGGACAGGTTAGGTGTATTTAGTCAACGGAATACTGAACCCACGTCAGGGAGTTCAGACACCTCTCTTCATTGCTGCCATTTATCACTCGAATAGGGAACGAAATTAATTATTTTAATAACGTTTGTGCATTTGTACTGAGTGACTGGCGCAAATATTATAGAGCAGGGGTTACCAAATGGCGGACCACGGTCCGAATCCGGACCGCTGACCTATAGTATATATAATTCAATAATCAATAGTTCGAATTTGTAACAAATTACCATCAAGCATTTTGGAAATGAATGATCAAAAAATAAAACAAACTCTAAAGAAAATATTTTTAAGCGAAGTATTATACTCTGTTGATGAATATTTTAATCTGTATCATAATATGTCTTAATTTTAAGTTTGTGTAATTGTGTTGGACGCATTCAATACTGATTAGCAAACATTAATTAGCAAAGACAATTTATTATTATTTTGTGCGAACCCAGAAGAATCTATGAATATCAACATTTAATGGCAATGTATAATAGTATAATAATGGATGTAATATTTCTCTATCTTTTTAACAAGCGGTATTATAATACATACTAAAATAAACTGCTGCCTTGCATTCTGTATTTCCGGTAAAACAATAAAATAAAAACACACTGCAGAAGTGTTATTATATCATTTTCACAAATGATGATGGTTTTTATGGAATAAACGCCGCGATGAATCGAGTATTGACTATTAAATGTTTAAATCCCGGGTCCAGTACGATAACATTATGCACCCAAATTTTGAAATTTTTTTTTTTAAGTCATAGAAAACGCTAAATTTTGACGTTCAAAAAAAAAAACTTTGCGGATTATTCACAAATTTCCTCAAAAATACGTGAAAAAAATGGAACTACTTTTCGTCTTTCACTGTCATTTTTTGAATCTAACCAATCAAAAATCACAAATACACGTCATAGCAGCTGGTGTAGAATTATTGTATAACTATCTCACTCTGTATGCAGCTTTAGATTGTGTTATGGAAGCAGGGTCGTATTTAGATTCGCATACCCGTTTATCGTTCACCCCGGAATTGTTTTTTTAAAAACTCGACATTTGTCCCTTCCCGTTTCACTGCGAGACAATTCGCATACCCCTTTATCGTTCACCCCAGAATTACAATTCGCATACCCGTTTATCGTTCACCCCGGAATTGTTTTTTTAAAAACTCCACATTTGCCCCTTCCCGTTTCACTGCGAGACAATTCGCATACCCCTTTATCAAAAAAAGCGGTGGTTTTCAATCTTCATGAAAATGTGAGTTTTAAATTTAAAATTCGTTTTATAAATTAAAATTTCCAAATACGACTCTGCCCTGAACGTTCAATTGTATTTCATTCCAACCAATTGATATTTCTATCTTTGTTTATCATAGATACAGGTATATATAACTTTCTCTTTTCTTATCACTATATGATTCAAGATAGCGATCGCTATAGTAAATAATATACTCCTCAACTTACTATACCATAATTATTTAATTTTTTTAAATTAATTTTTAAAAATTAATTTTCCGCACTTTAAACGACCAATAACGCTGTTATATGTTATATAAAACAATAATTGTGAATTTCCAGTGGATATTTTGCATAGCAAGTTATCGTACTCTTACCTTAAATCCCATATTCTATTGTAAATTGAATAGTTAATTTCAATTCCGTTTGAACTTATTAATTATTATAGTAGGTATACTAATCTAAAACTGCAGTGTACTCTGGTGAATGATATTTGTTTGTTGGGATTATCTTTCATATCTTTATCTTAGCTGCTTGTTATAGTATGAATGTTTGTTGGTCAGTTGTGAATTTTATATATAATGAGTAAATACATATTATAGTAAAAAAAAGTGATTCCATGTCTTTATCCCCGACGACATTATCCCCGGGTCATTATCCTCGAACGACAATATCCCGACGACAATATCCCCGACTTGAAAGAAATAACCCTTTAGTAAAAAGTAACCAAATCCTACAGTAAAAGTTTGATTTTAGTTTTTATTTTTTATTTTTTTTTTCACTTTGAGACTGATTTTCTAAAAAATATATATTTAATTGACTGTCAATTAAATATACATTTTTTAGAAAACGCAGTTCTATTCAAACAATTAACTATCTACTTCGCATACCCCGTTATCGTTCACCCCGGAATTGTTTTTTTTTTTTAAACTCAACATTTGCCCCTTCCCGTTTCACTGCGAGACAATTCGCATACCCCTTTATCGTTCACCCTGGAATTACAATTCGCATACCCGTTTATCGTTCACCCCGGATTTGTTTTTTAAAAACTCCACATTTGCCCCTTCCCGTTTCACTGCGAGACAATTCGCATACCCCTTTATCAAAAAAAGCGGTGGTTTTCAATCTTCATGAAAATGTGAGTTTTAAGTTGTAGTCTCAAAGTGAAAACAAAAAATAAAAAGTAAAAACAAGACTCATTCCGGTACCGGGAATCGAACCCGGGCCTCTTGGGTGAGAGCCAGGCACGCTACCAATTACACCCTAATTGAGTATGTCAAGATAGCTTTGTAATTATATATTATTCATACAATAGTCGTACGAATAATTATAAAATCGGGGATATTGTCGTCGGGAATAATGTCGTTCGGGGATTAAAATCGGGGATATTGTCGTCGGGGATAGTGTCATGTCACCAAAAAAAGTATTAATGGATTATTTATTCTCTCCGTTTATCGACAACTCTCAATAACGCCACAAAGTGCACAGTTCTTTGAGTTTTATGGAAAGTTATTATTTCTCATATTATGCTGTGCTTACGTTGCTCTGAAATTATGTCTCTCTTCCTGATTTGATTGCTCATGCAGCTGAGAGACATCTGCACTGAAAAAGTCAAGCTCTTGCAGTTTTGTATGATGAATGTTAAACACATGTTGAAAGCGTGTTAGTCTTGAACTTTGAATGAAGAAATCCACTATCAATGAATAAAACACTCATAAATAAAGTTTAACATTGTATTGTCTACAATCCAGATATATTATGTATAACAACTGTTCCTATTGGTGCATTCAAGCAATTAATGGTAGCAATGGAACCTTATCTTCCGTGTAACGTTTCATTGCAATGCAAAATAGATATGGTTGAAAGACAAAACAGCTTAAGTATACAGTTGGTAGTTAGTTTTTCTGCCTTTTCAGATAGAATTTTTCAATTTTTGAAGTGATATACTTTTTTAGGCGCGTTAGAGCAAATTGGCCTGGATCAGACGAAAAATGAAACCGGTAGTTGAGAGGAAAGAGTGGGAGAATCATTTCTACCACTGAAATATAAATATACTGGAAGGGGCACTGCCATGCCTGGCCCGTGCACGGTAAACGCGGTAGAGACAGAGAGTATTTGTGGAGAGTCCGTCTCACTCTCTCCTTGTGCGCTTGCGCACAATACAGCACATCGCATGCGTTACACCCCATCTCAAAAAATTATTCCTTTTTTCGCAGTGCTGTTGTAGTACGTTATTAGAAGAAGTGATGACCATAGCGCCTATAGTAATTAATTGAATATTAAGAAAAAAAAATGTAACCTTAATATCATAGTAATTCTACTTGTCTCGGGTCCCTTGAGCCACTACCATAAGGTGAACACAGGAGAAAATGTTTTTGGTTTTGACTGTACGACAAAGACAGACTCTCCACAAATCTACTCTCTCTCTCGGCTCGCTTCCCGCCGCTCAGTGCCCGTTCCAGTATATTTATTTATATTTCAGTGATTTCTACTCTCTGCCAAAGCTTCACTACTCGACACCAGGGGCGGATCTACACATAGGAACCAATAGGGCTTAGGCCCTGGGCCCTCAACTGCCAATAAATGAAACGCGTCATCTTCTCCGACTTCAACCGACAGTTGAGAGGAAAGAATGGGAGAATCGTTTCTACTCTCTCTGTCAAAGCTTCACTACTCGACACCAGGGACGGATCTACACATAGGAACCAGTAGGGCTTAAGCCCTGGGCCCCCAATTGACAAGGGCCCACAAAAATTGAATTATCTTTTTTAATACTTTTTCATTAACAATGAACACGTAGTAAAAAAATAGTTCATTTTAATGATTATCATTATTATGTTTGAATTTTGAACCTTTTCAATAAATTTCGACCTTTTTTTGGAGTTATTTTGACAATTTTTTTGTCAAATGAGATTTTTTTGGGAGAACATATTTTCGCATGAACTTTGACAATTTTCTGGCTGAATTTATAGTATTATTTGTTTGTGGTTAGTTTTGATTTTGATGATATTAAAAAGGAACTTGAACACCCCAATTAAAAGATTTTTAATCTAACAAAAAATGGGGTCTCATTGAACTAATAAGTCTTAGGCCCGGAAAAACTTAAATCCGCCCCAGCTCTACGCGCATAAAAACAGTAATAAAATGCCTTTTGCGATCACAATTTGAAATTTTCCGCGAGCGTTTTTTACAATCTGTGTGAACTAGATAACTAGCGAACTGAACGATTGTATAATCATTTTGTACCACAAATTATAGCCATAAGCGGTTTCGCTTTTAAGCGATGTAATAATATAATATAGGTACTTACTGTAAGTTAAATCATAACATGCATAAAATTCGTATGGTTTATGTTACTGCGGTGCAGTATTTCGTTTTGTAACTTCTCATGTGTCACATTGATATTATTTATTAGCGTAAAGCATGAATGGATAGTGTACCGGAAATTTATGAATAAAACACCAGACTTAACTCGGTCCCTTGGCTGATAGTCGGGCGTCAGAACCATTGGCTTGAAAACATTCACTGCGCAATACGCAACTTCAAAAGAACAGGAGATAGGAACTTGCGCTTAGGCATAATCGAGTCAGCATACTTTTTCCTATAAGACACGTTAATATTAAGCATATCTGAGACATTTTTATATTTCTTCAAATATCACAAATCTTTTCATGTTTTCATATGCGTTTTGCAAATCTGCAACTTTTCAAAACACTAAGCGATTTTTGGCCTGTTTTATATTAACCAAACTTATAGAACAAGTCAAGCTGAATCAATTCCGATCATCCACAACCCCGTATCACTTTTAGTTTCAGAGATATGAGCGTTTATTTGTATTGTTTGAGAAAAATTTGAAAACGCTGTAATTTCTAAACGACGAATGATACCGAGGTGGGAGTGGTCGGATTCAATTCAGCGCGGTATTTTCTGTTAGAATAACCTCGACAAGTCAATAAAAATGGTTAAATACCGAAGAAAGAAATTTTATTGTATAAAATATCAAAAAGTGACATAGGTACTATTATTATCTTTTTGTGTTTTCATTAAGAACACGTTAAAAAATTAGTTGGTTAAAGACATTTTATGTCAGATAATTAAAATACAAATTGAAAGAGATTTATTTGGTTGAGGAACAATAGAAATAAGCTTTACTAAATTAGTATCGCTTGTGGCCAACCTTTCGAAAATTATATTTTCATCCTGAGGGCCTATGAACATGTGTAGTATTTAATTACATTAATATTATTATGATTTCTAAATTACAAATAAATGCATTACAAATCAGATAAACCAAACATTATAACATACCTCAATGCAAGTTGAGATGGTCATTTAGAAATCATAATAATATTAATGTAATTAAATACTATACATGTTCATAGTTCCTGAGGATGAAAATATAATTTTCGAAACAAGCGATACTCTGATAAAGCTTATTTTTCGGTTGTTCCTCAACCAAATAAATCTCCTTCAATACATATTTTGGAACAAAACTTCTACTAATAAAACACAAATATTATGAGCACTGTGGTTGAAACAAAAATAAAAAAATAAAGAATAGTTACTTCTTACCCCAACAGTTTTATTAGCGGATGTAGAGCTATGCTCTCATCTTCAGCAAACACTGTTTGCTGAAGATGAGAGCATAGCTCCCGAAATGTACATCCGCTAATAAAACTGTTGTAGTAAGAAGTAACTATTCTTTATTTTTTTATTTCAGATTATTAAACTTGTTGCTTCAAAGATTACACGTTGTATTATAAATGTATCTCTGTTGACAACGTGGCAGACGGGAAATAATGTGTTATTAAAATCTTTTAGAAAAAAAAGCAATGAACTCTGGGTATTATATTGATAACGTGATGTCATACATGTGTTGACGATCATGAAGAAATAATCCAGATGCACACTAATGTGTATAAAGTCTGTCCGTAAATTTAAGAGGAATAAACAAAAAATAATTCTTATACACAGTGTATTTTTGGTAATGAATAAACTGGCGTTGTGGTGGAATGCAATATACAGAGTGATTTTTAAGTTGATCCTTCTTTTTTAACAGCGTGTACAAATCAAATAGACGAACAAATATTTTAAGTAACTGTTTTATCAAAACTCAGAAATAACAGAGAAACAGTCTTCCAAAGTTCATTCATTCATAACTGACCGTTTGCCTATCGGGTCCGCTACCATTCGATAAAAAAGTCCGATGCAGCCATATATCAATTTATTAACTATATAAATCATTGCCTATCTACTAAATGTGCGGTGAGTGAACGCAACAAAGCGTATCGAAAATATATCTGCGTCTCTTTCTTCGATGTAATTCCCTGTTTTCTCCGATGATAGAATTGGTTGATGTACATCCATTCAATCTGAATAAAGTATCTCTATTTCAAAAACTTTGTCTTTTTCTGTGACGTTAACGTGAGTGTACCCAGCTTTTGGCCCAGGAGGAGGCAAATTAGAAATTTCTTAAGCCGGGTCCCCCGTGCTTGTTTTGCTCTCCTGGATACGCCAGTGCTTACGGCGTAAAAAAAGACAGAAGTATATGTTTGCACCCTAATGGTTCGATTGCGATTTTATTCCTATATGCTCAGTATAGAATAAAAGTATATGGATGCAGCATAATAATATGTCTATGTTTAATAGATAATCTACAAATCCGGGCGAAGCCGGACCGGTCCGCTATAGTAATGTATAAGATAACAGGAAGACAGAAACAGGATGGACGGATGGAAGTCCTGATTTAAAGAGTGGATAAAATGAGATAAAATATTTGTTATTTATTTTATACGGTTGTTTTCCTTAAATTATGCCTTGAACTATATATTATACTGCGTTTCATTGTTGCATTTGTAACTTGAAATTGTTTATTTATTTTATGATTTATTATTATTTATTATCAGTAAAGTGATATTGAAGTTGCTATATATTATTTATTTTCCCACATATTTATAATTATTATTGAAAATTATCTAGCCAAAGCAATACATCTCTTTATTCTTATTTTTTTATTATATTACATATATTTTCTGCGCTATAATGTCTATTTTTTTAATATATTTCTTTTGTTTGTTACAGGTAAGTTGCTGAATTTATATTAATGCTACACAAAAGATTGAATGTGAGTATAATAGTCCGGGGGCCAGTAACAGGTTTTTCTTACCAATTTCCGCATGCCTCAAAGACTCGTAAAAAGCTTTAGACAGTTGGACTATGTAGCATCGTGGCCGTCAGCTGCGGCACTATCGGGGGAATAGGTAGCTTTATAGCTTCGGAAATATTTTGAAAATAAAGAAATCAGCCGCTCTTTTGTTTTATAAATCTGTCAGAAATAAACTAGTTCGGCATACTTAGATTAATTTTTACATGACGTGGAACATAATATTATGTAGGTAACCATGGCAACGAATAGCAAATATCATATTGAATACGATCCATTACCCGCGCGATATCAGAAATTCTTTAATATAATAAAATGTCAACATTTTTGAAGTGGTCCCGTCACCCAATTGGCTGGAATTTTTGTGTATTTTGTCAAAAGAAAAGTTCAACGTTAAAATTAATCAACGAAGATTTGTGCAAGTGCCGTAATATACTCACTATTCGAAAAAATTATAATTTAGCAGCAAGAGATGTAATACTTCCTGAACAACCTAATGATTTTCAACTGTATCATAGCGATTGCTATCGACGCTTTACAGCTTTACCGCCAAAATATCGACGTTCCCAACTTTCTCTTCTACCACACCCTTTTTTGTATCAGCTGACAATCTTTCCCCCAATATACAAGCAGCTGACGATTTTATTTATTTTAAATATTATAAAAACTACCTTTTGACAAAGTTTCATGTGATAGGGAATGACTGAATTCATATTAATTTCGTCAAGTTCGTATGATCAGCTGACGTAACATCCACCATCGTACAGCCAGCTGACGTTTTTTTTTTATGAAAGATCATTAATAACTATCTTTTGACAAGTTTTCAATCGATAGATAATGATAAAAAGTATTATTCAAATAAATAAAATTATCGACCAATTTTTTTCAGACTATACCTATATTGACAAAAAATAATAAATTATAAATCAATATTTCACTAGATGACGTTTCGAAATAATCTAAAAAATATATAAATTAATTAGTATAATATCTACTTTCTAATAGAATGGAGTTTGAATTATCGAATTTTAATGAAAAATTAATAACGAACAGTTTTTTGATAAGTAGTCATGGATACCTATGTACCTAACAGACGTTTGTCAAAGATTTGGATATAAAAAATATTATCTTTTTAACCGTGCGTGGGAGGCTATTCCACCGATACTGGCGCAGCTGACGGCCACTATGCTATATGGTACTACTGTCTGAGCATTTTGCGAGTTTTTCAGCCGCGCGGAAATGGACGACCTAAATAGGTCGCTGGCCCCCGGACCATAAGTTTTTAGTGTTGTTTTTTTTTTAAACCAATTTTTCATTTCTATAAACAAGTACCACACTTCAAAATCACGATGAAGGAAGGTTTAATTTAGGATCAGAAATAAGCTTTATACCAGTGTTATGCTAGTAGTAAAGCTTATTTCTGATCATCAACGAAACCTTCCTTCATCGTGACATTCTATTGGATCAACACTATTATATACTGAAGACACTTCAAAATGTTATTAAAGAGGTTGAGCCGTTTTACGAAGATAATGAAAAAACTCTGAAATAAAGTTTTTTTAATAGATTTTTTTATAACAAAATTTTCTGTAAAAAATCCAAAATCATTAGGAGATTTTAGCTTAGGCAACGAATAATTCTAGATGGAAAAGTCGAAAGCAGAACATTTGACTTAGGAACTTTGTTTGGACTAGTTAGGAGATAAACATACTAAAAGTCCTTACCCCTCTGAGGTACGCTCGAAGGGGGGGAGCACAAAGAAGGTCCCGTTTTTTGGTTTTTTGCTTTCATCTCGAAAACCGTACGTCGTACGAAATTTTGTTGTAATACATAATGAAAGCTGATAAAATTCTCTACAACTTTAGCTTTCACACTTTTTATCTATCTCCAATCTTTGCCTAGCTATGAGCTCCGAAAAATGGTCGATTTTCAAAAATGTGTTAAATTCTCTGTAGCACATTGTAACAATACGAATTTGTCAAAATCATTTCGTATCGCTCATCCACACTATTAAAAACACCCACACACTATTAAAAAATAACATAAGCTGGGAGTACCTCCACACAGGGCCCTCTTTCCCACTGGGCACTCTGGCACGTGCCCAGGGCCCCGCGATCGATAGGGACCCCCTAGTTTAATGGTATACTAAGTACCTAAACTGTTTTAAACAAAAATCATCAGTGAACTATTTTTCATATACTTATTTTTTTTGTGTCCTTCATGTTAAAATTGGGAACGTGATCCTTTTAAATATATGCATTTTATATCACATTCCTCGACTTAGAATCTAGAACCTTGTTTATCTATTTTCTTTGTCTATTCTAACAAAATAGTGCTCTGTTAAGGTCATAGGTGCCCCATAATCCTAATGTGCCCAGGGCCTTCAATAGGTTAAAGCTTATGTTATTTTTTAATAGTGTGTGGGTGTTTTTAATAGTTTGGATGAGCGATACGAAATGATTTTGACAAATTCGTATTGTTACAATGTGCTACAGAGAATTTAACACATTTTTGAAAATCGATCATTTTTCGACCATTTTTCGGAGCTCATAGCTAGGCAAAGATTGGAGATAGATAAAAAGTGTGAAAGCTAAAGTTGTAGAGAATTTTATCAGCTTTCATTATGTATTACAACAAAATTTCGTACGACGTACCGTTTTCGAGATGAAAGCAAAAAACCAAAAAACGGGACCTTCTTTGTGCTCCCCCCCTTCGGGCGTACCTCAGAGGGGCAAGGACTTTTAGTATGTTTATCTCCTAACTAGTCCAAACAAAGTTCCTAAGTCAAATGTTCTGCATTCGACTTTTCCATCTAGATGCCCTTTATGAGCACTCATTGACTAAACTATTTATAAGGTCAAAATTTAAAAAAAACTTTTACATGTAGTCTTATGGAAAATATGTCAGCCTAGCATGCAAACGGCACATTTTAATTTTTTGCAAATAACCAAATAATGTCAGCAGTTCCGAAAACTAACTATGTAAAGCATTGATGTCTTACGCATATTTTAATATTTTTTCCAATTTAATTAGGAGACTTTTAATCAATAAAGAAAATTAATAAACCTTAGCACTTTTCAATTATGGACTTTTATTCTTGACAATTTTAACTGAAATTTCAACTTTTTAATGATTGTACAAATTAAGTAAAATACTGAAATAATTAATAATACTAGTGTGACCTGTGCGAATTATTCACACTAAATAAGTATAATAATTATCCAATAAATAAAATTATCGACCAATTTTTCAGACAATATATTAACAAAAAATATAATTAATACATTAATAATTTTATTTATTGAAGAGTTCTAATCAGACGTTAATCAAAGATTTGTATAATAATTATCACTTTACAAATTTATTTTTTAAATATGATTGCAGGTATTCAATTCGTTTCTAATTTTGTACACTGCTTATAACGTTCTTTTTTTTTATTGTATTACAATATGAAGCTCAGATGACAGATCGAAGAAATATTTTACTAAAATTGTCATATAGAGGCGCAAGTAGCAAAAGCGTTAGGCTAATCCGTCAGATGGCATCATGCAGCATTGCTGTGACGTTGTTTACCGTTGCTCGCTGTTTCAAAATTAAAGCCGTCAGATGGCAGTATGCAGTATTGTGTGTGTTGTATTACAATATGAAGGTCAGATGACAGATCAAAGTGTTGACGTTGTTTCAAAATTAAAGCCGTCAGATGGCAGACGTTGTTCGGCGTTGCTGTATTTTAATTAATTTACAAAAACAAAAGCAATAATAAATTTTTTAGTTGTCGATGTCAGTAGAGCAAGCAATTATCTGTAAAATGATATATAATTTATGTGGAGAAATTGTGTGGTTTTTTCTAAAAAGGGATGCGAACATCTTTAACCTTAGCGTATTAATATATATGACTAGATGGACCTGGTGCAAAACTTTTTTGCTGGCGACTTAACACAGTCTTCAAAGATCAATGTTTTTGGCACAGGCTGTCGCCAAAAATTTTTTTGCCAACACAAAACTTTTTTACATGTGCTTTCGGGTTAGTTTTCAAAAATTCATTTTATATAGGCTCGCAACTTACCGCTATTTATTTACAAAAAACATTTTTGCATTTGTTTTTGACATAGTTTTCAAAGGTTGGCTTGTTTTGATACTCACCTGCCAAATTACCATAACAGGTGTACGCGAAACATTTTTCAATGTGTTTTCAGAATAGTTTTCCAAAATTGATGTGTTTTGATATTGTAATGTAGGACTACTCGGCTCTTCGAGCCTCGTTATATTAATTCAAGTACAAAATTCGGGCCTGCGGCCCTCATAATTATCGTTTTTCTGAAACAAAACTTTTTTGGCGTAATTTTCAAAGGTTGGTGAACATTGACATACGCCTGCCCAATTGCCATAACTGTCGTAAGCAAAACTTTTTTGAATGTGTCTGAAGAATAGTTTCCCAAGATAGATGTGTTTTGAAACGGATTAAAGAAATCTCCCAAAAGGCCCTCCTCTTTTCACTGCGCAAAAAAAACGCCTTCGCATCGGCAGGAACCCGTAATTGTTTTTAAAAAAATTGGTTGTCTGTAAAGTCGGTTTACGGACGATGGTTTTACGTGATAACGTATTCCGCTCGAATATCATATTTAATAATACATTACTGCGCTCTCGCTTGCTCGCACAGGGTCAGGCGGAACGTTACACTTTTTCGTGCGTGCAGCTGGTGTTTCATCAATTTATAAGACGTTATCCCGTCAAAAACTTAGTCCGCCATTTTTAGAAGTCCGCCATATTGGATTTAGAGTGACGTCACTTTTTTTTCGAGTTATTCTCAGCAAGCACTTTCATTTGATACCCATATTGTAGGAAAGCATAATAAAATTAGTCCGCCGTCTTTAGAAGTCCGCCATATTGGATTTAGAGTGACGTCACTTTATTTTTCAAGTTATTCTCAGCAAGCCCTTTCATTTGATACCCATATTGTAGGAAAGCATAATAAAATTAGTCCGCCATCTTTAGAAGTCTGCCATATTGGATTTAGAGTGACGTAATTTAGTTTTCGAGTTATTCTCAGCAAGCCCTTTCATTTGATACCCATATTGTAGGAAAGCATAATAAAATTAGTCCGCCGTCTTTAGAAGTCTGCCATATTGGATTTAGAGTGACGTCACTTTATTTTTCGAGTTATTTTCAGCAAGCCCTTTCATTTGATACCCATATTGTAGGAAACCATAAAAAACTTAGTCCGCCATCTTTAGAAGTCCGCCATATTGGTTTTAGACTGACGTCACTTTATTTTTCGAGTTATTCTCAGCAAGCCCTTTCATTTGATACCCATATTGTAGGAAAGCATAATAAACTTAGTCCGCCATCTTTAGAAGTCCGCCATATTGGATTAAGAGTGACGTCACTTTATTTTTCGAGTTATTCTCAGCAAGCCCTTTCATTTGATACCCATATTGTAGGAAAGCATAATAAAATTAGTCCGCCATCTTTAGAAGTCCGCCATATTGGATTAAGAGTGACGTCACTTTTTTTTTCGAGTTATTCTCAGAAAGCCCTTTCATTTGATACCCATATTGTAGGAAAGCATAATAAAATTAGTCCGCCATCTTTAGAAGTCCGCCATATTGGATTTAGAGTGACGTCACACAGCTAACCATGCATTGTCATTCAAACTAAACGTGTATACAAATTTTCAACTCAATCGGTTGATGATGTCTGCTTCAAAATTACCGAAGGCATTTCCGCCATCTTTAGAAGTCTGCCATATTGGATTTAGAGTGACGTCACACAGCTAACCATGCATTGACATTCAAACTAAACGTGTATACAAATTTTCATCTCAATCGGTTGATGATATCTGCTTCAAAATTACCGAAGGCATTCTAGTCGCTCACTTAGTAACGTTAGGAACGTTACACTTTTTCGTGCATGCAGCCGGTGTTTCATCTTTTTATTTTGACGTGATTCATCAATTTATAAGACGTTATCACGTCAAAATATGCCCCAAAAGGCCCTCACCTTTTCAATATGCAAAAAATTAACGCCATCGAATCGACACGACCCCGCTATTGCTTTTTAAAGAAATCCCTCAAAAGGTCCTCCCCCTTTCACTGCACAAAAAGAACGCAATCGCATCAACACGACCCCGTAATTGCTTTTTAAACGTGTTTTTTTGACGTGTTGGCAAGGATTTTAACATACAGTATTAATTTGTACCCGAAATACTGGTACAGATTGCAGTCGACATTTTTGCGATCACTGTTTTTTCTTTGACGTAATGAAAAGAAACAGATATTTTGGAGAGCGTATCCACAATCCATCTCGATAGAGATCAATGCTTTTATATAGTCAATGACTTATATTCTTATAAAACCTCTTAGAATCTAACCTTCAAAGAAATGTCAAATTTTGTTAAAAAATTGAATATAATTTTATTATACAATCTGCATATTATTATGTATTTTAAACCGGTAAAATTTTACTTATTCCTCGCTTTCGATTTTTGAACGCACCTTAAATACCTTAACTATTACTTTGGTAATAGTTCAGTGCGTTCTAAATTTGCCATAATCAAAAGCGACGAATAAGTAAAATTTTACCTTTAAACCTTCTTCCAGGGTTTGCTCAATGAACAGATTTTCTATTTTATTGGTTTTAAATTAGTTTTTATAATGAATTTATGTATCCACTTACACAAACTGTGTTCCATGCTGAATTTTATGTCATAGACAATTTATAATGCTCTACTTTACTATTTTTTATATTTTGGATAAGATTCTTAGTCAATAATGCGAAATTAAGTGTGTTTGCATGTATTTATAAAAGCAATCAATACGTACCTAAACTCGGTATTAAATTTACAAAAGCTTCAAAAATGTAATTTTAAAGTTATTTATTTATATTATACGATGTTAATATTTATTAAGTATTCTTTTAGCACAACCCGCAACTAATTATAAGGTTCTCCTGTTGTATTTATTTCGCTAATCCATTGTACATAGTTTGTACATAGGTGGGCGTTTTTCATAAAAACTTGTATGGTGTTAATATAAGTAGTGTTACACAATTTAGAATAAATAAGATTTGTCTAGATAAGTTTTTTACTTGAAACTTTTACTGATTATAAATATTGCACGTATAATCCTTTTTTTGTGCCAGGGAAACTCTTAAGATTTCGCAGCATCTCCCCTAAATTAGAATGTTATATTTAAAGAATCATTTATTCGGAATTTCGTTTCATTCAAGTTTGACACATTTTAGGTACTTGTTATTTCAGCTAAAAACCAATATTCACTGTGTATAATAGTATGAACAAAAATTTATATTTCAAACGGTCACTATTTCAATTCAATTTCCTAAAAATAATAATGTATCCATTACTTATCTCCAGTAGGTATTGTCAAGAAAAGGCGACAGCTTATTTGCATATCTGAGTTCTATTCAGACGTTAATTAAAGATTTGTATTCATTATTAGACATTATATTTTGATAACCTGAAACTAACCTTACAAATGTCAGATTCCATTTTATGAAAAGATTTAAATATCAGCTTTGATTGTTTAAACTGAAAATATGTATCAATTGTATAGTTTTAATAACATAACACAGAAAAATATTTGACAGATTCATTGTTGAATTTTACATTCATTATTTGAACACTGACATTTCAAAATTCAAAAACTTGACATTCAAATACTTTCTGCATATATTATGTTTAATCCATAAATATTGATATCTGGAAAAAGAGGACAAAATATTTTATATAATTTCTGGATTGACATCGAACCATAGTGCTATAAGCCTATAACACTGTCAGTGAAAGCAACAATCAATTGTATAATTTTATTAGCATAACACAGAAAAATATTTGACACAATCATTGTTGAATTTTACATTCATTATTTGAACACTGATATTTCAAAATTCAAAAACTTGACATTCGAATACTTGCATATAATATGTTTAATCCATAAATATTGATATCTGAAAAAAGAGGACAAAAAAATTTTATAATTTAATTTCTGAATTGACAATGACATCGAATAACCACAAAACCTTTTAGTTTATCCACTGTCAGAATATAATATATTGAAATGACCAAAATGTTACTTATTTGAAGAAAAATCTTGTATTAAACAACCTGCACGCTAATATTTATCCCGCTAAGTTATAACCATTTAACCTATTTCGTTTATTTTTGTAGAATATATTTTTGTCAGCCATTTTGATTTCTACAGATGACAATATTTTGTATGGACAAAAAGGAGTATAGTGTATATTTTGTGTGTTTATTTTTGGAATATATTCGGTCAAAAACCGTATTGAAACTATGCATCGATATTCAATAAGCATTTAATTACAACTCAGTCATCCTGTAGCTGGCAATTATCTCTTAATTTTCAAAATAAAATATAAATTTAACATATCTCGAATCATTTGAATTTTCGCGGCAATTTTACTTCAGTTTTTGTTCATTGCTTTGGCCGGGTGTATTTTTAAAGTTTGCGAGCTAAATTCTAAGTGTCGACTACGCGCGACCATTATTAGACAATCTAAAATTGCCATTTCATTCATATTTGTTAAAATATGTACGCTCAACAATTACGTTGCTGAAAATTACCAATTTCTTTACGTCAACTGACAGCTCATCAAAGGGAAATAATTTCATTATCTATTGTTTTCAATTCAAATGTCAAATTCTAGCTATTGAAAACAGAAGCGAAATACTTTCTCATGCATCTCTCTTGCACTCATTACGTATATGCTTGCCCCTTGGTGGTTTTAAGATTTGAATATTTATCATTAAAAATCGATTAATCGGGCGTCGGGTGTCTCTCAAAAGATTCTACATTTCTCAATTTACATAATGTTGACAAAAAGTTTCGATCCAAATTCCACAATAATGCTTTTTTATGCGATTCAAAGGCAAAGTGACAGCTAAAAATTTTTCAATTTTTAGACAGTCAGTTATTTTTAATTTCGAATTTCAAACAAAAATTGACTCATTTCACCGAACTAATACGCGACAAACTGTAATTTTTCTGTCTCACTCGAACTTATGAACTGTTTCGCGACGTGAATCATATTATACTCTCGATTCGTCGTCGCATGTTAAATTTCCGTAAAGGTTAGGCGGTGACCTTTTTGAAATTTTGACGTGCTCCTAGCGAAACCCACCGCTTCACAGTCATAGGTACGCCGAAAAAAATCAATCACGCCGACTTTTGTCGGCGAATAAATCGCTATAAAAAAGTCGTTTTCAACGCATATTTTGCACTTTCCAGTTACAGTTTTTCATTCTGCATCGTTTAAAACGCGTCTCGACGTTGTCCGACAACTATCGACCGAGATATGAGCGATTTCCCGCGCCGGGTTAATCTTATGGAAAATTTTATTTCGACAAAAATCGACCGAATTTCAGCCGAAAACCGTCCAGACTCGCATCTCATCGAAAGAGCGCAAAAATGTCGTCAGTTTCCGATAAAATTCAACCGCGAGCGATTTTTTCTCGATTTTAGCCGAGCGTTTGAAAAGTCGTCCCCGTGTTATCCTTACCTACGCGAGGGTCCACTTTGAAAAATCACAGGGGCTACGCCCCTCAAATGCAAGACACGCCAAAAGCCTATTCGAAATTTCAAATAGTCCTCTCTGACCAATTTTTTGGATGAATTTTTTCCTCCAACCACTTCCAATTCCATAAACTTGCAAAATTTTTTTTTTCAAAATTAAGCGTTTTAATTAATAGAGATTAAAAAAAATTATTTATTATGACAATAATTTATTGGTATCATCGACTTTGTAAAAATTTATTATGGAAAAGTTCCCATTTAGAATTCGACTTACTTTTGATTGGGACTGTAACGGATCAACCTCCTTAATATACTGTTATTGTACTATATTGCCTAAAAATGTCACCATCTCTACAATTGTTACGCGGCTACAACCGACTCGACGAAGAATTGTATTTTGCTGTGTCGCTCTTGTGAGAATTACTGCATTTGAATACACGTAACGTTCTGCTGCGTCGCGTTCTATCGCCATATGAGAAACGACCTTGCCTGGCGCCGTTAAACTTTCCTGTTGTTTTCTCGCTCTGGTTAAAGTTGTTTCGAGCGAGAAAGAAGCAAACAAAAAAACGAGCGACGTCGCTACGATTCTTACAAATAACGTACCCTAACAAATCTAACAATAAAATCTCATTAACGTAACTTGTATGAAGTTTCATAACTAATAATTTAAGTAAATGCGATCGATAACAAAAACGCATGTTTCGTCACACGTGACACAGTGGAGTTTTCTAGAGTCAAATATGTGAGTATTTTCAAAGCTGTGTTGAGCATTACCTTCAAATCCTCTTTGGTTCCATTACAAATTACTCTACACCAGGGGTCGGCAACCTATGACCGCGGGTCACCGAGTGATCCATTTGATAATTTCAAGTGACCCACTTTAATTCCGGAAATAAATTGTAATATATAAAAATAAATTATAAAACATAAACATGAAACAAACATTTTGAGAATAAAAAAAAAATTAATTAGATGCTAAGAACAACATTTTAGTTGGATTACCATGGATCTTTATTGTAATTACTTTCCCTATAAGCATTTCTTGCCTATGCGGGCTCTCATCTGTAATACAAGTGTAAAAAAGTCCTAATAGTACTTATCTGTCTGTCAGATCAATTCAAATTTTGGGATCAAACTATATTGTAGGAAATTAAATTCTCTATTAAGAGTAGTATAATAGTTTCAATTGGAGATGGCAATACCAACTCTGTCTCGTCTGCAAGTCACATCATTTGTGGTGTTCCACAAGGACCCTCCTTGGGTCCGTTACTCTTTTTACTATTTATCAATGATTTACCATCATCGCTTCAAGACGCATCTGCAAATGTTATTATGTATGCAGATAATACCACTGTTTTAACAAAGAGTAGCAACTTACCAGAGCTGCATGACATATCTATCCGAGCGTCAAATGATATAGTTGAGTGGACTGTTAACAATAAACTTAAGCTTAATAAGCTCAAAACTAATTGTATGCTATTTTCAGCCAAAAATCCATGTCCTAATTTTGATGTTCCTCTACTAATTGACAATGTTCCCATTGACTCAGTGTCTACATTTAACTTTCTTGGCGTTACCTTAGACTCCCTTCTTACATGGAAACCACATGTCGCCAATGTTTGCTCCAAGTTATCTAAACTTAAATATCTAATTTTCCGACTTCGCAGTATCGCTGACACTTCAGTATGTCTAACGGCTTATTATGCATATATTTATCCCCTACTAAATTATGGTATTCTGTGCTGGGGTAAATCCACCAATATTGCAAGAGCATTTATATTGCAAAAAAAATCTTACGAACTATATTCTATCTGAAGTATGATGAGTCTTGTAAACCAGTGTTTATCAAGAACAGAATTTTGACAATATATGCGATATACATACTAAAGTCAGTATGTTTTCTTTGCAAAAACAAACATTTATTTACTCTTCATTTGTCGGGTCATGAGTACGAGACACGGGGGCGTCTTAATCATGGTGTACCAGAGCATCGCCTTACCCTATACACCAGAGGACCTCGATACTCTGCTGTAAAATTTTATGAAAGTCTGCCATTCGAGGTTACGACTGTAAATAGCTATAAAATATTTTTTAAAAAAGTAACAGAGTACTTAATTGAAAAGTGCCCATATGATTTTTATTAATATTGTAAAATTTTATATTGTAAACTGACGCATTCGTTGTCGCTATGACATCTATATGAATAAAGATTATTATTATTATTATTATTATATTAGTATTTAGGCTCGCCTTGGGCATCATGACGCGCAGTACAAAGGCTCTCAAACCTTCTGCCCGTGTGGCGTAACTATTTTTCTTCATATCTCGGTCGAAAGTGCGCTTATTAATTATACATTAATTCATTTATTAATTAATTACTTATTAATTGCATTAAAACACTAATAAATTCCAAGCAAGCAGTTATACGTGAAAACACGAATGACAGCTATTAGCGACCATTGACTGGCGGCAGTAGCGGCAGTCTCATAGAGCGATGTACATGATGACTTTTTTTATAGTCGGTCGAAAGTACGTACTTTCGATATCAGTGCGCGTATTCCACCATACTTTCTGTCTAAAAACTGTTGCCCGAAGTACGTATTTTCCACCGAGGTATGAAGAAAAACGTAATATTTTAAGCCTTCAGGGGTCATTTCTGTTTTATTTAGGCCTAAAACAGTCTAGTTAATAATAAAACCACACTGACTGTAATAGCAAATACACTATGCCTATTGTCGGCAGGGTTTGGCACTGCGACCCGCAGTTTTTATTATTGGTTCTGTTTTGACACTGAAAGGTTTCAGTAAAATATGTGTAAGTATGTCAACACGTAGATATTTAGTAAAGGTATAGAAAGGTACTTATTATAAAAATATTACTTCATAGCCCTAATGATCTTTAACGCGAGTGATATTTTCACATGCGATTATTGCATATTGCTGTCTTCCGCCTTCATACACAATAAATACTAACCGTATATGGTAAAGTTGCCAATTTCTAACCACCCACCTGTGATCGACTATACTTTTATATTAAACCCAGCGTTGTCCGTCCCTTCTCCATTACAGTGTGATATCCCATTTTAGCTAAATAATTTATTCCGCTCGATAATAATATTGTGTATTAACGATAGTAATTAAATTCGTTCCTGTGTAACGATAGTAAAATGACCCATTTCGCACTAGTGCGTAAAATAAAATTAAAAAATGCGATCCAACAGAAATTTCCAAAAGCGACCTGACAGTTACAGAGATGAACAGAGATGGAAAAGCGGCACAAAATCGTATATTTAATAACTTCTATATTGCTAGTAGCCGCAAGTAGAAGCATGGCCTATGAAGTGAGACATCAAATGGCCGTTTTTCTCTCTTTCTTGTTACTTGACCCGTTGTGCGCAAGTTTCGCCTTCTGTAGTAAGTGGAATAGAGCAATCCACCTCCCTTTCACAGCTTAGTTCCATGTGCAAACTGACGAACATCCATTCACGGACATGCGCATGAGACTCAGAGTATAATAAGTGAGACAGACGTATAAATGTGTGCACCTTAGTGTTTAAGTCTTTCTCCCGATCTTTGCTAGCAATATAGAGAGTATTAAATATATGCACAAAACAGACGTATATAGTTTTCGTAAACAACCCAAATGAAATGCAGTATGGCCACACACAGTGCTGACACTAACTGCGTTAGAAATATTATTGTGAGCTATTTTGTATTATTATGTACACTTACTATTATGATAATATGTATAAAATAATATGCTCGATGTTTTCTATGCATGTAAGCCATATGTTTATGTTAACAAGCGACGAGTAAATTCCGTTGAGAATAAAAGTTATTTCCGACTTTCAGTTTCAATTCATTTTTATGACATTCCATACTCACTGCATTTTTATCCCGCAATCATTATTTTACATTTTTACATCTTTACTTCAAACAGTGACTGTTGTCAGACACAGTCTGATTCGAACAGTCCAGCCAATTGCGATAATTCTCAGTCTTTTGTGTTTTCCGAAACTATTTTCTCGAAATTGACCTCATTAATTTTGATCATATTTAATAAATTGATATGACCCTATTATTTATTTCAAAAAGAACTGTTTACTGATGAATGGAAATCCGTGTAATTTATTATGAAAAAAAAAATTCAAATGAAATTAGATTTGAATAACTTCTTTCATGTTTTTGAAGTCGGTTAAAAATAAATGAACCCTGCTGATTCGCGGATGAAGTTTATTTTTCTGTGAGCATTGTGGTTGATTCTACTTCCGTCATTAAAAATTGGCGAGTGGGTTGCGATAACAGAAATTGGGCTAAAAATAAATTAATCCGAGTTCTTGTTTCTGCTTTGATATTGTTGTGGTGAAATGATTTATTAGTATTAATTTAATGTAGGTTTGTGGTCAGTGTATATAGCCACAAAACATGAGAGTTATATGTAATTATAATAATGCCCGGGTGCGATAGATATAATTCTGAAAATTTATTTCGTTTGTGGCCCGGCGTCTGAACTAATAGCTTTGAGCAAATTCTACCAGATTTGATTCTGAACTGATAGCTTTGAGCAAATTCTACCAGATTTGATTCTGAACTGATAGCTTTGAGCAAATTCTATCAGATTTGCTTCTGAACTAATAGCTTTGACCAAAATCTATCAGATGTCGCTACTTGGTACTAAAACAGTTTTGATTCTGAACTAATAGCTTTGAGCAAATTCTATCAGATGTCACTGCTTGGTACTAAAACAGTTTTTTGTTTGTTTGCTTCTGAACTAATAGCTTTGGGTAAATTCTATCAGATATCGCGGCATGTTACTAAAACCATGTTTTTTCACAAAACACCGTAATGTTGTACAAAATATTTAATGAAAACTATCCTATTATATTATATAGCGTATGTTGGACCAAGCCATACACATTTACAAAATTTCATAAAAATCGGTTCAGTAATTTTGAAGATTGGCGTGGAAGAACATCGTGACACGAGATTTTTTTATTTAAAATTTAAAAAAAAACTCGGGTCCCGGTGCCAAACCCTTCCGACAATAGTTTAGTGTATATATGTGCTAATTCGACTAAAAAGGTAACATGCGCCCTGCATTTCTTAAAGCAAACATTATTGCCAAGTGTAAAAACTGTATCGCGTACGACATCTGGACTGTGCTATAGAACAGCTCGGAATCTGACGCGTTGAACAACGAGCGGTCAGTTTCCGCGACGTCACACGCGTCTAAAAACTGCGGAATAATTTACGTTTGGTCACGCGTCTTAACTAGACTATAACTAAAAATATATTTTCTATTCATTATTCAACATCGTCACTGTGAATAATGGCCGCCTTTACACTCGACGCAAAAAACGTTGGAAAGCGAATAGGCATGGTGACAGTATAAAAGAATCAAAGAATAAAATGGTTTTAGAGAAATATATATGTTGACAGGATTCTAAAAAATGACCCGGTGTTAATATAAACATTGAGATCAATAAGAGTTTTAATAAAATAAAAGTATAAAATACTGCAATCGGCCATGTTGACAGAAGCACCGAATGACGTCACGCCTTCTTAAATCAAAGAGAATATAAACACTTGAAGTAAATAATCACCGTGTCGCTTAAATTTTTGTTGCGATCATTCAATTAATTGATTTGTTGTTTATTCGTTTTTCTGTGATATTGTATAACACTTATATAATAGGTTATTTTTGAGGTTATAGTTAACTTGCAACTAAAGAAAGCCATGCTATTTTTACTACTAAGTACCTACTTTTAAGAAAATACTTAATATAAATCATACCATTTACATACCTTTCTACGAAATACCTCTGCACAACAACTCTACACCCACAAAAACAACATCTAATGTCAGCTGTCACTAAGGCGTGACGTCACAAACGTTTTCGCGGTTACTTCAAAATAGAACGATAAAAATGCAATAATTTGTGTTAAAATTTAATTTCTTGCTGAAATAATGTTTTTTCGGCATTATGGAACTGGATTTCAAAATCTGTTATCATGCCTATTCTCCATACTATGCCGATCTTAGTATACGGATGACGTCACGCGGCACAAATATCATATTTGTAGTAACTAAAATAAAGGCAACAATCTGTTGGTGGGAAAGAGTATACATTGTATTATTTGTGTTTTGAGTGTAGTGTAGGATGTATATTTGGCAGTCAGTGAAAGAGCTCTCTTTTTATCGCTTTTGACGGAAACTTCGTCTTGCGTCGAGCTAATATTTATCATTAATTGAAACAGTAAATGATTTTTTCATCTGCGATGAATGTATACCTACGTCAGTTTGACATTGTCGCACACGCATCATCGTACTCTCTTTTTAATTAGATTGGATTTTTTGGCATCGACTTATCGAAAATCTGCGTTGATATGTAAGGCTGTAACTTTAACCCTTTCCCAGTTGACCTTGATTCCCTACTCAGGAGTTAGACGGAGCACTACGAAACGAGAGTTTTAAAGGCAGACACGACGTGACACAATGACGTATATCTCTATATACAAAATTCTCGAATCACAATTTTGGCAGCGCTAAACTCCGAAACCACAACCGATTTTAATGAAATTTTGTAAATGTGTCTTGCTTAATGCAACTTACGCTATAGGATAGTTTTTATTATTTATTTTGTACAAAATTAGGGCGTTTTCTCAAAAAAAAAAACTGTTTTAGTAACATGTAACGACATCTGACAGAATTTACTCAAAGCTATTAGTTCAGAAGCAAACAATAAAAACTGTTTTAGTACCGAGTCGCGACATCTGACGAAATCCTCTCAAAGCTATTAGTTCAGACGCCGGGCCGCAAACGAAATATAGATATTTTGCAGAATTATATCTATAGCACTCGGGTGACACTGGGACGGATCGCTAATTAATTTATAAATTAAAATAAAATATGCCATTGAAACAATGATTGTAGTTTAAACATTTTTATTCCCCAATACAAACGTTCAATAAAATAAATGATTAGAAATAAGAGAAAATTTTTAAATTGATCGATACACTATTTGAATTAACTACATTATTCACGAGTTAGTTTATTCATGATTTGACATATATGGCAGTGGGCGGAGTGAAAATGTCATGCACACGTTAACGCTCACAATTGTTCTCACATACTAACTGTAATAAAACACGATTCAATTGGTTCCTCCATCACCCTTTTCTCATTCGGGGCTCCTAACCGGGACAGGGTTAAGGCATGCCGTATGTGTTGGGTAGGCTGTAGGTAGTAGGTATACGCTCTTAATTCTAACGCAAACCGGTGTGATCTACTAGACGTCGGTATTTTCGCTGAAAATACCAATAACGACATTTAATCAGCTGTATTTTGATCACGTGCAAGTCGCGCTTTATTTATAGCGCACCGATGCCGATGGGCTACTGCCTATAAAAAATTCCAGCCAATTGGGCGACGGGACCATTCCAACTACAAAAATGTTGACATTTGATTATAATAAAGAGGTAAGAGTACGATAACTTGCTATGCAAAATATCCACTGGAAATTCACAATTATTGTTTTATATAACATATAACAGCGTTATTGGTCGTTTTAAGTGCGGATAATTAATTTTTAAAAATTAATTTAAAAAAACTAAATATGGTATAGTAAGTTGATTCAGAGTATATTATTTACTATAGCGAACCCGAATTTGTCTCATATAGTGATAAGAAAAGAGAAAGTTATATATACCTGTATCTATGAGAAACAAAGATAGAAATATCAATTGGTTGGAATGAAATACAATTGAACGTTCAGGGCAGAGTCGTATTTGGAAATTTTAATTTATAAAACGAATTTTAAATTTAAAACTCACATTTTCATGAAGAATGAAAACCACCGCTTTTTTTGATAAAGGGGTATGCGAATTGTCTCGCAGTGAAACGGGAAGTGGCAAATGTGGAGTTTTTAAAAAAACAATTCCGGGGTGAACGATAAACGGGTATGCGAATTGTAATTCTGGGGTGAACGATAAAGGGGTATGCGAATTGTCTCGCAGTGAAACGGGAAGGGGCAAATGTGGAGTTTTTAAAAAAAACAATTCGGGGGTGAACGATAAACGGGTATGCGAATTGTAATTCTGGGGTGAACGATAAAGGGGTATGCGAATTGTCTCGCAGTGAAACGGGAAGGGGCAAATGTGGAGTTTTTAAAAAAACAATTCCGGGGTGAACGATAAACGGGTATGCGAATTGTAATTCTGGGGTGAACGATAAACGGGTATGCGAATCTAAATACGACCCTGCTTCCATAACACAATCGAAAGCTGCATACAATGTAAGATAGTTATACAATAATACTACACCAGTTGCTATGAGGTGTATTTGTGATTTTTGATTGGTTAGATTCAAAAAATGACAGTGAAAGACGAAAAGTAGTTCCATTTTTTTCACGTATTTTTGAGGAAATTTGTGAATAATCCGCAAAGTTTTTTTTTTTGAACATCAAAATTTAGCTTTTTCTATGACTTAAAAAAAAAAATTCAAAATTTGGGTGCATAGTGTTATCGAACTGGACCCTAATAAAGAAAATAAAATTTCTGATATTGCGTGAGGTGACGCGGGTAATGGCTAGTATTCCATATGATATTTGCTATTCGTTGTCATGGTTAATTACATATTATGTTCCACGTCATGTAAAAATTAATCAAAGCATGCCTATAACTAGTTTATTTCTGACAGATCCATAAAACAAAAGCGGCTGATTTTTTTATTTTCAAAATATTTCCGAAACTATAAAGTTAGAAATAAAAAATTTTAACGAAACTTTCTTGAAAAAATAAAAAGAATTTTATAAGCCGTTATGAAAAGTATACCATTATTATATAAACACCGTTATAGCATATACCTATCTTTTCTGCGCATGCGCCGATTTTCCCCAGAAACAATAGGGCTCTATTTATTTATTTGCATACCAAACATCCTCCCAAAATTTGATTTCAATCTGCTCATCCGTTTGACCTGTATCGTGTTCACAGACTAACAGACGCACAGAGTTTTTTCAAAAATATGTTTTTTGGATTCGGGGGACCTCAAAACGGAAAGATATTGTAAAACTTTTGAAAAGTGACTTTTGACCTAAACTGGTACCATTCCTCATTTGTGGGTTGGAATGGTAAAATATTAATAAGAACGCAGTCAATAAGCAGCCGTACGATGAACTGAACTAACAACTGTCCCGAAAGAATTAAGCAGACTTGTAAAAGTTACAGACCATACATTATCTACACAGGACAGTGTTCTGTGAGTAAAAGTATTTCAAAATACAAATACTTTTCTAGTATTTGTATTTCAAATACTATTTAATGAAAGTATTTATGATTTGTATTTAAAAACTTAAAATCAAGTATTTGTTATTTGTATTTAATTACTTAAAATTAAGTATTTTTTACAAGCATATCTTGCTTCAAAATAATTTTTTAATTAGTTGAGCTTGTGTATATTTGCTGAGGGGTCAAGTAATTGTTTGAGAATATTTTTATCAATATAACCCAAAAGTATTTGTATTTATATATCAAATACTCTGTGCAGCAAAAGTATTTGTATTTAAGTACTTTTAAAAAGTATTTTTTACAAGTCTGAAATTAAGGATGTATTTCTTGCAAATTAGTGCTATAACAAAGTAGGTAGATGTATTATGTATACTTGCATTTGAAATCTTTAAGTAATCATATTTGTTCAGTTTTACTGTTCTTCGAACAGTTGATGTAAACAAATTAGGTGTGTTTATTTTTATTTCAATCTTTGAATGATTTCGGAGCTTTTCCGAGAAAAAAATCTGGCACCGCTCCTAGATTTGCACATGGTAAATAAATCTTATAACAGGTCACCTGGATCAAAGTGAAGCGAATAGAGTGAGGATTAAAAAATGGTGGGAAAAAACTTTTTTCGTTTACCATCAGTTGATTGTTTTATTAATTTTGAACAGGGGTCGAGCAACAATTAAAATAATTGTAAGTGGCGTAAGTTTTCAATCA
The DNA here is from genome assembly GCA_963575645.1 of Xanthostigma xanthostigma. Classification (NCBI taxonomy): domain Eukaryota; kingdom Metazoa; phylum Arthropoda; class Insecta; order Raphidioptera; family Raphidiidae; genus Xanthostigma; species Xanthostigma xanthostigma. Next base: position 45,648,793 of record OY754466.1, on the reverse strand, counting down.
ATACTTTTAAAACTTTGATGAAACTCTGAATTTCGTATATAATACATACAATACGTGTTCTATACAGTCGACTGAAAACGTCTTTTTTATTTTTCCCAAATGATTCCCCGGCACTTAGGTAGTTAGGGAGTTGACGCGCAAAAAAACTATGTCGTACTCCCAATCTTCTGCCGCTGTTTACGTAATATATAGGCGAAATCTGAACCCATTTTAAGATAAGGGGGGTAAAAATTTCAAAGATGGGAAGGGCCGCTTCATTTTTAGGTTCTGTTAGAGCCAAACGACTGGGAAATACCAGCGGCAGACATTTTTTGACCAATTGCCACTCATAAAGTAGATTTATGATCATAAATCCAATTAGGAGTGGCTTGGGGAGGGTGCAACAAAATTTCGTTTACTATGCTGTGTAATTATTAACGAATATTTTTAATCGGGCGTCTGGTAGCCCGTTCCAGATTTTTCAACCTCGTCAAATCCCACTAGCATCAGTGTGTGTAATGTGTATGTGTTATCCTGTATGATCCCTGGGGAAATGTTCGTGCGGTTATATATATTTTGTATGGCGCGCTTTGTTGCCGTGTCTGCTCTCCTACCGCTGCCCTAGTTCTCTGTCAGGTTATCGCAGTGTACCAACATACAAGATGCCGTATCACCTCGGGGACATACCGTCGGAAGGATGCTGGGAATGCGCATTTTGATCTAATTTGCCATCGCACTGTAATCACGTTTCAATAAGATATGTAACAATTTTTATTATTTTATCCAACATATTTATTAACGTAAGTTTGTAACATGAATATTATTTAATTCAACATATTTATTAACGTAATTTTTTATTTAATTCAACACATTTATTAATTTAGGTTTTTTAACATGAACTCTAAACGTGGCGCGGTTATGAGCCTTTTCCACGAACGTTTTATTTAAGCGGAACCCGCGGGTTCCGTGGACCACTTTTTTAGAAATCGCTGTTCTATAGATCAAGGGCAGCGCTGCCAGTTTTTTTTTGCTAAGTCGGGATTTTGGAACTCTTTGAGTGAAAACAGCGGGATTTTTTCGTCGAAAGCGGGACATAGTAAAAAAACGTATATAATCAGAAGTTTTCAAATACCTATTTATCTTTTTATTTGAATTAAAATTACGTTTACGTGACAATAGATAGCAAAAATATCCATAGAAAATGTATTTTAATAAAAATATAATATTTTAAATCAGATTTACCCTATCGTTAAATAGTTGAGTCTTATTCGTCTTCAGAATAATAAAAAAAAAAAACAAATCAAAATCAAAAAAGTTTTATTCATCAGAAAAATATGGCGTTTCAAACAATAGTCTGTGGAGTGAGTGTTACAAATTGCAACTTACAATAAGAGAATAATTATTTATAAGAATTACTTATTCATGATATTTCTGTGAAGATTTAACTTCTTTTAAAGTTATCCCCGAAAAGCGGAACTGAGCCTATCCCGCGGGACATTTGATTTAAAAATCGGGACGTCCCGCCAAAATCGGGACGTCTGGCAACGCTGATCAAGGGTGTCAGACTGATTTTTCTAAAGGGCTGTTTATAAGATTTAGGGTATGTTAGCGGGCCAGACTCTAAATTAAAAACTAAAACACATACTAAATTGAAATCTTTATTTATTTAGTTCAAATCAGTTTTTATATAAAGGTAATAAAAAGGGAAAATTATCTTGACACCTGAAGTTCTTGTTTTTGATAAGCTCATTGATGTCAGGTGTCTAAATTCCTCACCGGATAGATTCTGGTCGCGGGCCGTATAGAGATTGCTTGAGGGCCGGATGCAATCCGCGGACCGTATCTTTGACATCACTGTTCTAGATGACAGGGCTGTCGAATACGACATTAGACTGCTCCTGATGTATGGAAACTGTAACCATATGATCACAATCTAAATTCTAAGGCTATTGTCAAATTGTAACACCACGCCGCCACTGGTGTACCCTGGTGGTCACGTGGAGAAACAGAGGCAAGATGGCAGCGGAGCGTATGAACTAGGAAGTAGTGTTCATGTTAAAAAACTTAAATTAATAAATGTGTTGAATTAAATAATATTCATGTTACAAACTTACGTTAATAAATATGTTGAATAAAATAATAATAATTGTTATAAAATCAAATTTTTTGACATTCCTTTCTGCAACCCAGCATAGGTAACCCTGTATAGATAGTGTGCGCTATTGTGGTTGTTTCCTTTTTACCCGTCCATAGCCATATTAAACAATATCGAGGTGTAGGTATACGTGACTAGTACAGATGCGATGTGATTAGAGCAGGCCGCTCTACCGTAATGAACATTTCAAATTAACTTTTATTTCCCGGTTTTAATCTATATAATTAACATACTGTTCACAGCGTCCTTGAAATGTATTTTATAGGTGAGCGCAATCTATGGAGATGTGATTATTGGGAGCTGATGTTTGGAATGAACTTACTTGTGACTAGAGAATACAATCCCGACTTTCCCGAGCTCGCTTTTCAATCCCGAGGCTATCCTGGGATTAGACTATGTGGTTTCTAATTGGACTCAAATGAAAAAAAAACTTGTAGTTTCTTAAAAAAATGTTTTTAATATCATTGCACAACACAAATCACCATATAGTAACAAAAGAAAGTAGACAAAACAAAAAAAAAAAAACTTTACTTTTGCAAGAAATCAAAAAAACAACACAAAAAGCTATTTAGAATTTCGAAAATACAATCGCAGAAATATCAAAGCATCCAATTTTTGACTTCCAAGCCTGCTTCGTAGTTTATTGCCAACGTAAGCAGCAGCTGAAAACGCTCGCTCAGGTTCTACGCTGGTTGGAGGAATAGATACTTATATGCTGTTTCTAAGTGATATCCACGAACTCCTCCATTTTCGAAAAGGTTCATTTCACGTTTAATATTATTTGTTAACCCCGATTCATTTTGTACTTGTACTTCAGGATCTGGAGATTTCATATTCTTACATATCGTACCGCGTATTTAAGGATTGTTTTTTGTCGTTATGTAACAAATAATATTAATATAATCTAGGCAAGGTATTTGTCAATGCGCAACGGATTACGGAATGCAAACTAGATCTGTTTGTGGCAATCCCGAAAATCCCGAGATTAGCCGAGTACGGTCCCGGGATTTTCGGGGCCAGAAAATGGCTGGGATCCCGAGATTCGGGATCCCGGGATTATATTCTCTACTTGTGACGTATATTTAGTAGTGATGTAACGAATGTCGCCCGATTATCGCAAATGCGAATATTCGGTTTTCAAATCTGGCGCCCATTTGTCTAAAGGCCGTTGTACCGAGACCGGTTTTGCTGCTGGATTCCTTGTCAGATTTGGCTGCTAGGTTTCAAGCGTGCTGTGGCACTGGGTTTCGTGACGGTTTTCTATGTGTTCGTTTCACACAGCTGCCTTTGTAGATGGGTTTATTGATTATTTAATTCTAAAAACGTTTGATTCATGCATTGTCATCGGAAAGCCATATGTGTACCTACAAAGTTTGAAATCTTCCGGATTTCTCGAGTCGTTCAAAATTGACTTGCAAGCTTTGACCTAAAATGAAGAACTCTGATCGAAATTAAAAATCTATAAATATGTTTTAGCGTTGTTTTTAATCGGTCTAAAATCCTTTCACAGTGTAATCTTTTATGAAACGAGACAAGCGAACTATGTGGAGAGATTTATGAATGTGTTTTAAAACAAATATTGTGTATTGTTCAGTGACAGTAGACTCGGGGGACTTTTCAATAATAGTAAAACGATCGTTTATTCTGTGAAAAACTGGATATGCATCGTTTGTTGACTTAGAATAATTATTTTCTTCTACACGAAATCCACGTTATAAATACAATGCTTCAAACACATTACGTGATTGAAATAGTACACCTATTTTATTCCTTGATGTCTAGCTTAAGTCCGTTGTACACGAGGCTGGATTTGCCGCTAGATTCCTTGCTAGATGTGACTACTAGTTTTCTAGCGCTGGTTTTCTTAATTGCTTATATGTGCTCGCTTCACACGAGACGTCTTTTCAAGCTTGTTTTGTGGATAGATCTGGTGCGCGCGCAGTGACAGTTCAAATATAAACACAGAGCAAAGCGTGTCTGTTGTCTGATTTTGAGCTGAATGACGTCGCGTTAGTTTTTGAGCGTTTGTTCATTTCGGCCACGGGACAAGATACTGTTTCCTGATTGGTTCTTGCTCAGAGCAAGCAGAAGACCTAGCCCCTGTTAAAATTTGTGCTAGATACATTTTGGTGTGCTCCTGTGTTGTAAATAATCTTGTGTATATAGTTGTATAGTGACTTTGCATTCTTCATTACTTATTATTTTATTAGTTAGAACTGTTGTTTTGTTTTCGTTACGTTATACAGAAGTGCTTTTTAGTTTGTTTATTTAGTTCTGTTAAAGTTTTACTATTGTAAATAAATATTTTCCAGCACGAACTAGAACAGTTTTGTTACAATACAATATGAGCGATGGACGGATCGTTTTTCGTCGTTAGTTTCAAGTTTAAACTGAAAATCTTTACTCTTGGAAATAAATACAAGGAAAATTTATGTGAGTCATACCTATGTCGGAAAAATAAATGACTCGGCGTTCAAAGTAAACAACTTCGAACGTTTGCACAGACAAACAGCGTCGCTTTTTTGGGCTGTTTGTTAATTTATTTGAAACTTTCAGTTCAACTTTTAATCACTGATACTTGTAATACATTTTCTGAATTGACAATAGTGCCTGTACGTAACATTGCGATGATGCCGGTGCGTTTAAAATTTTCTCTTCTATAATTAATAAATAGTTTTCGTTTGCTAATATCTCGTTGAAATACTAAGGCTATCATTTCTACATTATTTCATAATAAAGCATATCCACAAACCGCAAAATAACGCTTTATTGGATAATTTGAGATAACAAAAATGTCGTTTCTTAAGTGATTTTGATGTACAAGATCTAATGGCGCGTTTGGTTGAGAATAAAATCGTCCTATTGACGCGACACTTTTATGGGACGACGTTTTATAAGAAGACGCTGCGTTTGTGCGCGTTGGATCAAAAAACATGGTTTTAGTTGAATGCGACATCTAGACAACAGGGCAAAATTTAGTTACTATAGTATTTCGTTAGATGACATAGTCCGGGAGCTGTCGATCTAAAAAGCCCCCTCATATTGTGCATGCAATTTTTTTTATGTAAATTAATAGTTTAAAAGTATATAAACAAGAAACGCTTGGTTTGCGTTGATTTAAATAGCCGAAAAAATGTTTAAAAAAATTAATTATAAAAAAATGACATTAATGTTTCTCCTACATCACGGATATTGGTTGCTAGCATCCAATTTTTCAAAAAATTTCGTGCTTTTTAAGAAAACATTCGCGCAAACCAATTTTTTTTGCCGAGAGAGTCAGGCAACCCTCTTAAAGTTTGTGATGAGGGAGAAAATTTCACCGTCATTCGTAACATAATTTTTTTTTTTTTCATTTTATTCGTTTTAATGTGAATTTTAAGAATATGTAGGTTTGCGGGCTCTAAAATTGCCGGAAATACTCCGCAAACCAGTTTTAAATGCGCTAGCTCCAAGCTTATTTTCCACTAGTAATATTTAAATCAATAAATTTATATTAAAATAAATGTTTTTTGTAGAACTACTGTTGTTCCACAATTATTATAATCTTGTTTGTTATATTAATATTGATTTTGTTTCTTACAAAATTTAATTTTTCTTTTTTTTTTATACATGATACAGTTGCTGCAGTGGAATAACTTATAGAAATTTTTCTCTTTCTTTCTTCTGTACGCTTGAAATTTACCTGCATCTGCTATAGGGTAAACATAATACTTTAAGACAGAGAGGAGATATATAAGCATTTCTTTTTTTTTGGTAAAGGTAATGGTTGTCCTATAGCATTTTTGAATGTTGCAGCTGACTAGTCCCTTCAGTCTATTGTGTCATGATCATATATTATATCCTTTCATAATTATAAATCTAAAAAAAAAATTCAATATTTAATTTTATATAACATTTATTTTAATATAAATTTATTGATTTAAATATTACTAGTGGAAAATAAGCTTGGAGCTAGCGCATTTAAAACTGGTTTGCGGAGTATTTCCGGCAATTTTAGAGCCCGCAAACCTACATATTCTTAAAATTCACATTAAAACGAATAAAATGAAAAAAAAAAAATTATGTTACGAATGACGGTGAAATTTTCTCCCTCATCACAAACTTTAAGAGGGTTGCCTGACTCTCTCGGCAAAAAAAATTGGTTTGCGCGAATGTTTTCTTAAAAAGCACGAAATTTTTTGTAAAATTGGATGCTAGCAACCAATATCCGTGATGTAGGAGAAATATTAATGTCATTTTTTTATAATTAATTTTTTTAAACATTTTTTCGGCTATTTAAATCAACGCAAACCAAGCGTTTCTTGTTTATATACTTTTAAACTATTAATTTACATAAAAAAAAGTGTATGCACATATGAGGGGGCTTTTTAGATCGACAGCTCCCGGACTAACAGCACGTAACGCTTGCTTTGTGTATGCGTTGGAGTCAAACTCTGCATTTGTCGAAGGCGACAACGAGATGGCAGGGATGTGAAACATTTATTGGCGCGTTTAGTTGAGAATAAAACCGTGCTATTGGCGTGACAATCTTATGGGAGGACGTCACTTCGTTCAAATAAAAACTTTTTAATATAAGATATATAAATACGTTTAGATGTTTCCCGTCTGCCAGGCGCCTCAAGACGGCTCACATTTTTTAAGCTGCATTTAATTTTTTTATTAAAAAAAAACTACATTTTTCTCAGATATAGGTTCAGATGGAACCTTTTATCGTCCTATAATGCACACTTTTTGAACCTGTTATATAATTCGTGACATTCGTGTAGTCCAGGGGTTGGCAACCTGCGGCTCTTTTGATGTAAAGTTGCGGCTCTCCAGTTCCGTACGCAAAAAATAATTATTTTATTATATAAACCCTTTAAAAATCGTCCAATCGATCCATGATTGAGCACCATGTCTATATCTTAGTCATTTCCACTCGCGTCTCATCCGCACCGCCCCCGTCGCAACGTGTCGTCTAACGAATAAATTTGTTCCAAAATCAGTAAGTTCTATCTTTAATAGTGTTCGGTGAATATGAGCATAAGTTTAATTGTCAGTTGTAATTTGCCAGCGATTTCTTCATTCAACTAAAAATTTCCTTTTATAAACTCGGTTTTGCGGATTATACCTATTTATTAAAAATCTTTTTAGTGTTTTTATATTGAATGTCGATAAAATTATAGTTCCGTCTGCATAGTGAAATTCTGAATAAACACCCGGTATATTAGGTAGCATAGATGTATGACGTCAGACTTGCGGGTGGCGTCTAGTAGCCTGCTCTGTAGTTGAACCGTCAACGCTAAAATATATATAGGTGTATCTGCCAAACTTTGTTCTTTGTAATTCCCTCTAGAAAACTATACATAAAAACAACTTTCACACCGGGACTATTTTTAAGTACATACTTACTGTGCATTTGTATAGTTGCGACAACTGCGGGAAAAATTTCGTCCCCTGCCCTAAAAACAAAATCGATAGTTGTTCCACTTTTTGAAATTTTTTTACAATCCTGACGGATGGTGACCCTATAGAACAGGGGCGGGCAAATCTTTTGATTGTCGCGCCACATTGCTGATGAAAACTTGACCGTGGGCCAAAAATGTGGAGAGCCAAATAAAAGGTCCTTTCATTTCCGCAACAAAAATTTGGGGAGCAAAAAAAAGGTCCTTTCATTTCCGCAACAAAAGCCCTTGCTATTTACTATTTTTATAAAAAAAAATTTATGCGCCAAATTATATTGCCAAACTATTTTCGCTCTTTAAAATCATTTATAAAATGCTTCGCGAGCCGGACAAAAGTCTCCTGCGGGCCGGATTCGGCCCGCGGGCCGCCATTTGCCCAGGCCTGCTATAGAAGCATCAAACATCAAGTATCAAGTATCTGTTTTACAAAGCGCTTGAAGCATTATTACAAGCTCTAAAATTCTCATAGCACCGCCCAATTCTGTTTACGGACATTATGGTGCCCGCGGTGAGAGATGAAGCCAGGCACGTCATCAATTATCTGCTAGTGAACGCCTACTTGCCCGCAGGCAGTGGCGTGTTGAATAAATTCGACATATCCATTTATAGTGGTAGAATAAAAGTAAACACTCGACGCACGTGGATCTCCGAAACAGCCAATAGCAAGCTAGAAGGCGGGCGAAATGCATTCACGTCACTATGACGCGGTGGCTTCATCTTTCGCCGCGCGTAGTATACACACTGTCAATCTAATGTTTCGATTTTACCCTACTGTGCCGGAGAAGTTTTACTTCAAAATAAATATAATTTAAAAAAAAAAACTAAAAAACACGCTTTATATAAAAAATACAAGTATTATTGTAAAAAAAGCGTGGGGCGCTCGATGTACGAAAATGTGGAACAAAGCGACCCACACTTTTTTCACAATAATACTTGTATTTTTTATATAAAGCGTGTTTTTTAGTTTTTTTTAAACTATATTTATTTTCCACTTTTTAGTTCGATTTATTGTCAAAAACTTGCTGAAAAAAAAACAATTTTTTTTTTCGGCGTGGACGGGATTAGAACCCACGACCCGTGATTCCGAGAGTTGACGTCAGCGAAGACCCGTGCCTTAGACCGTACGGCTAACCACTGTAGTTACAGTGCTGGCATATTATACTACAGTAATAAACCACTTGCTGTAGTCCAAATGAAGGTTACAAACATACATACATACATACATACAAACTTACAAGTGAAGTTAATATAAAGCGTGTAAAAAGAAATTTTGTAGGTACGTGTAGTATACGGTGAACGCATATTAATGGCTTTTAGCGATAATTAATAGTGTTATACGCATGCTTGGTTCACGCGTCTATAACATTGATGCAGTGTAACAGTAGGTATATGGTGTACATTTTTGTTTTATTTATGTTTTGCGTCTACTTGACTGATTTGGGTAAATAGGTCAGTCTCAGCACATATTATATGCGACTACCCTCTCTGTACACACAACACACATGCTATAGTAATAATTTCAAAGCATAAATGCGGCAGACGTTGAAACACGACTGCAGTGCTATCACGATTTACCGACTTGCAGTTGTCATTATTTTTAACTGACTTGAAAAAAAAAAGAATGGCTATCAATTCGGCGCATATACAGGGTGACAGATCATCGCCGGATGAAAATCATTAATAATATTGATAATAATGCGTTTAACGTCCGTTTCTCGACTTTATGTCATAACAGACGCCATTCGCACCATTACTATTTTTTCCCGTTATTTTCTACAATTTTTAAACTTCAACTTATTTAATAGCAATGGGCGAATGAAGGAATTTTTAGAAAATTGGGATAAGGTAGGCAAATTTTGAGCATAGGAGTGTTTGACAGGTAATCGGCCATGCATGGCCTTGAATAAGGAGCCATCTCGATATTTATCTGGAATTGTTGAGGGAAACCATGGAAAACCTCAACAAGATGACCGGTACAGGAATTACCGTTTCTCGGCGAGAGGCAGTAGGAAAAAGTCCCAGCCATATTATCTGCCCCCGTCGGGATTCGAACCCGGTCCCTCCCGAATGCGAGTCTATAGTGCTCTCACCGCTACGCCACCCCGCTCGGTGAAAATCATTACTGCATTACAGAAAATCGTTCCAGATAACATGCAACATAGACCGGGCGCCCAAAATGAGATATTATGTTGAACGATTTTCTGTAATGCATTAATGATTTCCATAGCTACCATATCAACAATTAATTAAAAGAAATTCAATGAGGCTTTAAAAATGGGTTCCGTTTTTTCACGGAACAGTAAACATTGCGACTTAGAGAGAATATTGTGAGTTATATAGATAACCGGTAATTGCTCGTATTCCTCTCGGGAAAAGAAATTTGGAATGATTAACCTGTATCACTTGGGGGTCGAAAATGCGTCGTTTTTTATGATAATGACCCTTGAATTTTTATTTTATTTTTTTTAATTATTGTAAGTTTTAACACACAACATAAACTTTAACAGTAAGTTTCGTGGTTTTTAGCTTTAGGAAGGTTGACCAATTAGTAAACTATCAGGTCTTGGAAAAATTCAGGCCAAAAAGTGAGAATATTGTTTTTTTTTTTAATTTTTAACTCCCAAAATTCGGATTATTGTAAAAAGAAAACCGAAGTAGATTTTTTCGAAAATAACGCATTTCCGACCCCCAAGCGATAGAGGTTAAATCATTCCAAATTAGTCATAGTTTCTTCTCCCGAGAGCAATTGCCGGTCACCCTATTCAAGTGTACTTGCAACTTTTAAAACACATTTCAAGTCTTCAAGACAATTTTTATTATATCCACATTTTTCAAGTATTATCGAGGCTCTACAGTTATAACGAGACCTCTTTCTCTAATCTCGTCTTCTTGCAATTTTTTTTTGTTTGTATGATGCCTGGGCGAATCCATTACTAGATGTTTTTTTATTGTATAAGTAACGGAAAATTGTTTAAAGATACGTAGAATACAACGCTGTTACGCTACGATAACAGAGACAGCAGAAAGCGGCTGTTATAAGGCCGCTGCACACGAGGCTAGAAATGCTTCTAGATTCCTTGTTAGATTTGCCTACTAGTTTTCTAGCGCTGGTTTTCTTGATTGCTGTTATGTGCTCGCTTCACACGAGACTACTTTTCAAGCTTGTTTTGTGGACAGATCTGATGCGCGCGCAGTGACAGTTCGAATATAAACACACGAGTAAAACGTGTCTGTTGTGTCTAACTCTGAGCAGAATGACGCCATGTTGGTTTGTGGGCGTTTGTTCAAGTGCCCACGTGACAAGATACTGCTTCCTGATTGGTTCTTGCTCAGAGCGAGCACATGTCCTAGCAAGAAAAATAGCCCCTGTTCTAATTTTAAAACCTATCTTCTGAGCTTGCAAGGCAGCCTGCAGTGATGTCATTTCCAGCTTCGTACCCAGCCTACCGGCTAGCAGAGCTCCTAGCAGCGTTTCTAGCCTCGTGTGCAGCGGCCTTTAGATTATGTAAATATCGGCTACGGAAAATTAAACACGCTTTGTTTGTTCTACGAGAAATTGTAAGAAAGGAAAAAACTGGATGATATGGCAATCAACGTGATCATAAATTTACAAAAAAAAAAGAGTTTCGTGCTAACGTTTGATTCTAACATCGATTCTAATCCAAATCACAAGCTACAGGAAGCATGCTTAGTAAATACTACATCATTAATAAACGATAGGTATATAAATGATTTAATGTGGACTTTGCACGTTATTCGTTGTATTTTTTCGACATTGTATTTACTGCGGTACGGTAAGACGAGATTTTATTTCTTTTCTGATTTTACACGAGACATAAATCCAACCGTTTGCCTTTAAAAAGATACACACATACAAGGTACGGGCCTAATTATATTAGGTTATTACAATCTATACTAATATATAAAGCTGAAGAGTTTGTTTGTTTGAATGCGCTAATATCAGGAACTACTGGTTCGAATTAATATTTTTTTTGTTGGATATTCCATTTATTGAGGAAGGCTATAGGCTATATAATATCACGCTACGACCAATGCGGAGCATCAATGAAAAATGTTGCAAAATATAACTCAAAATTTGTTCGTCCGACAAAAACTTTGAATGGTAACTCCGATAATCATGTAATTTGGACACAACATTCATATCGGTAAACTAAGATGACTGTGTCTGTGCGTACTAATGTACCTCCCCCCATTCGTTCTTTTGCATCCGGAGAAAACAGGCGGGACCGCTAGTTTTTCAATAAATTAACAGCGGAAACAAGAGAGTTGCCTATAGCTAATTTCAACAAAAAACTATAAAATGGTTTTTAGAGAAATCGTGTTTTTAAAATTATAAGGATTTTTTTTTAAATAATGCGGATTCAATTTAATTATTACTTTACTCGACTTTTGACTTGTATTTGACCATGTTATGGTGTAACTAGTACAAGTAAATATTATTTATTAACTAGCAGCTACCCGCGATTCTGCAAGCGATTGAGATGACAATGTTCCAGCGACCGCATTTTGTGGTAAATCTTGGCAGCGCACTTTAATCATATGCTGTCAAAAAAAATCAACTAATGCCCTCACTTGTACTCATATGCATGCATAATACCATTGCGTACGTAGGTATTTAAGGTAAGCACGTGTTTTATGTACATTTAGAACCTGTTATCTCTAAAAGACACCCGCTTTCAAGCTAGCACATTGGCATACGTTTTTAACTAAATATTGTACATTTACTGACAAAATCTTAGCAGTACTGAAATGACATAGGTCTGGCGGGTCTTGGATCTTGGTAGATTATCCTTGTAACAATTAGTTACAAATAATTATTAAAGTTCATGCTATGAAAAGAGTCGCATCTGCACAAACGCGCAACGCCCACGATTTCGCCGAAGGCGGCCTAAAATATTTAACCACATGTGGTAAAAGTGTCAACACGCTTTGCTTTTATTAGATTGACATAATATGTGACATTCTGACGGGTACATTTTATATATTGCAATTCGCGCGATGAAGAACTGAACTACTTACATTTATTATGTTTTTTTTGCGCGTGGTGGGCACATGTACGCTTAATTTTCTCTTGTTTTCTTTTGTTTTATTTTCTTTTTATTTTGTTTGTTTGCTTTGTTTTTTATTTGAGACGGCAATGTAATTTTTTATAACAATAAATCACTTTTTGGTAATAGATACGAATTATTTCCAATTGATCGGTTATTTTTGTTATTTGTTCAGATATTGCGAGAAATATTCTTATACAGAAAAGTGAAAGTATATGCATAGGTAAACGATGTTTTCGCTATCAAAAATATTTTTCATCAGTTTTCTATTAATTTGAATATTATAAATTATGGCTTACTAACTGTTTTTTATATATATATGAGATAGCGGTCCCTCCCGGTTTGGCCCAGGTGCGATAGATATAATTCTGCAAAATGTATTTCGTTTGCGGCCCGGCGTCTGAACTAATAGCTTTGAGCAAATTCAACCAGATTTGCTTCTGAACTAACAGCTTTGAGCGAGTTCTAACAGACGTCGCTACTTGATACTAAAACAGTTTCTGAACTGATAGCTTTGAGTAAATTCTATCAGATGTCGTTACATTTTATTAAAACGGTTTTTTGAGAAAACATGGTAATTTTGTACAGAATATTTAATAAAAACTATCCTATAGCGTAAGTTGCACCAGGCAAACCACATTTACAAAATTTCATTACAATCTGTTCGGTGGTTTTGAAGATTAACGCGGCCAAAATTGTGATAGGTACGAGAATTTTATATATCGTTCATCCGGAAGAAGAGGGTTACATCGCAAAAAACAAGGTTTTTTTAGGAGAGTCAGTTTAAGCTTCACATTAATTTGAAATGCTTATTTTATGAAAATGAAAAAGAATCGAGTTATCATTTCAATTTGTAATTAAGATTTTACAACTTACTACTTTAATAATAATAATAAATGTTTTTTGCTCTAAATGTACAAATTTAGGCAATAGGGACAGGATCAAACTAGAGTTTGATCTTCCTCCTGCCCCTGTACATAAGACTTGAGTCAGTTCATTTATAAAATCACATTTACAAAAAAAAAAATAAATAAATAAATCTAGTTGGTTAACACAGTGGTTCCCAAATAACAGGTAATCGTGGACCCCTAAGTGAACTAGCTAAGTAGTCGGGGACTCCCGAATACTCCCCCGGGAAAATTTGCAAAATTACACTTAAATTGGCACGTTTTTAGCGTATCTGAGCATGTTTTTTGAAAATTTTTTTACTATTTTATTTTTTACCGGCTAGCCGCGGACCCCTTACAAACTGTCCGCGGACCCCTGGGGGTCCGCGGACCACCTTTTGGGAACCACTGGGTTAACACACAGGCACGAAAATTGTTAGTGTTAAGTTGCCTTTCATAAACAAATTGTTTTATCAATATTATTAGTTTAAGACAATACAAATACGTGTTTCCAGAAAATTAAAGCTAGGGAAAAATTTATGTTTTTTGAGATGTAACCCTCTTCTTCCAGATAAACGATAAATGTAGATTTTCAAGGTATCATAGATAGTGTTTCAATTTAAGCAACTATAGTGGCGATTTTTTCAATCTAGTTGTATTAAGTTTTACAAAAATATATAAATACGTGATTCAATTAACTAGCTTACTCGGATATTTTTCAATTGTGTCGACGAACATTTCTAATTACTGTTACTTTGGCGCGTCGGCGTGCTGCATAAATTTATAACCGCTTGCTTTTACTTCAACCAATCCATACAGAACAGATCGTTTTCGATATGCAACTTTCTATTGTGTGACATTGTGTCGAGTTTTTTTTTTTTGGCAAGTGTATTGGTTCGACGTCTGGATAAAATGAATGTCAAGTTCATTCGCCACGAACAAGATTACAACGTTGACAAATACAGTAGAAACTCTATAACTCGCATCTCGTTAAGTTGAAATTCTCTCTGAATTAGCCATTCCCTTTCACTGAGATCCAAAAGATTCTATGATTTGCCTACGAGGTAATATTTGTATATTTCATTCCGTAAAAAAGGCGCGCCTAAAAAAATAGATCAAATTTCTTTTAAAAATCCATATACTTTTATTCTATACTGAGCATATAAGAATAAAATCGCAATCGAAGCATTAGGGTGCAAACATATACTTCTGTCTTTTTTTAAGCCGTAAGCACTGGCGTATCCAGGAGGGAAAAACAAGCACGGGGGACCCGGCTTAAGAAATTTCTAATTTGCCTCCTCCTGGGCCAAAAGCTGGGTACGCCCATGTTAACGTCATAGAAAAAGACAAAGTTTTTGAAACAGAGATACTTTATTCAGATTGAATGCAAGTACATCAACCAATCCTATCATCGGAGAAATCAGGGAATTACATCGAAGAAAGAGATGCAGATATATTTTCGGTACGCTTTGTTACGTTCACTCACCGCACATTGAGTAGATAGGCAATGATTCATATAGTTAATTAAGGAGGTTGATCCGTTACAATCCCAATCAAAAGTAAGTCGAATTCTAAATGGAAACTTTTCCGTAATAAATTTTTACAAAAGGTTATAAGTCGATGATATCAATAAATTATTGTCATAAAGGCATAAATATTTTTTTTTTTTAATATTAATTAATTATTTATAACTTTTGAATTTTTTGTACAAAGTTAGGTTAAAAAAAATAAATTTATGTAAATGTCTGTATTTTACATATTTTTTGCAGTAAATAATTAGAAAAAGAAATTGGAAGTAATGAAAATTAAAATTAAATCATTAAAAAGTTGAAAATTCAGTTAAAATTGTTAAAATTGTCAAGAATAAAAGTCCATAATCGAAAAGTGCTAATGTTTAATAATTTTTTTTATAGATTAAAAGTCTCCTAATTAAATTGGAAAAAATATTAAAATATGCGTAAGACATCGATGCTACATAGTTAGTTTTCGGAACTGCTGACATGATTTGGTTATTTGCAAAAAATTAAAATGAATATTTTGCATGCTATAGGTTGACATATTTTCCATAAGACTACATGTAAAAGTTTTTATTAATTTTCAACTTTATAAATGTCCTTATGATTTTGGATTTTTTACAGAAAATTTTGTCATAAAAAAATCTATTAAAAAAACTTTATTTCAGATTTTTTTCATTATATTCGTAAAACGGCTCAACCTCCTTAATAGATATATGCAGACAACAGACACGTTTTGCTCTGTGTTTATAAATATTCGAGCTGTCACTGCGCGCGCACCAGATCTATCCACAAAACACGCTTGGAAAATAGTCTCGTGTGATTAGCGCAATAAAAATAGTAGGCAAATCTAGCAAGGAATCTAGCAGCGTTTCTACCCTCGTGTGCAGCGGCCTTAACTGAACTCTATACTGTAATTCTATCAGAAAATCTCGTATCCACATTGTTCTGAAGTACTTACTCTTGTTTTATTACAGCGAAGAAGTACGCGAGCACACTGTGAAATGGGACGCGAAATTCGAGTTCCCGTGCAAAATGTCGGCGAACGCGTCGACCGGCGTGCTCGAGCCGTGCGTCGTGCGCGTGTCCGTGCGCAAGGAGGTCAAAGGCGGCAGGTCGTTCCAGAAGCTCGGCTTCTGCGACATCAACCTGGCCGAACTCGCAGGTTCGGGCGTTGTGTCGCGTCGATATCTGCTCGAAGGCTACGACACTCGTCGCCGTCAGGACAACAGCATGTTGCGCGTCACCGTCAACATGAACATGCTGTCCGGCGACATACTCTTCAAAGTGTAAGTGTTTTACTTCAGAGACAAAAATATTAAAAAAAATAATTTAATAAAAATCAAAGGAATAGGATCAGGATTTGATTTTTATTAAATTATTTAAATCATCAAGGATCTTAAATAGTATCACAAAATTAAAAAAACATGTTTTTCAATATAAGTACCGCGTTTTTATAACGAACTAAAAAGTATAAAATAATTTCTTTACATAATACAGATTTTTAACTTGTAGGATTTGAAACGAAAAACGTGGGGCGCATTATTCGTTTTATCTCATAAATTGATTTTTTCATTGATAGCTACTTCTTATATAACTGTCGCATGAGCCCCACGTTTTTCGTTTCAAATCATACAAGTTAATAATCTATTTATGGGTTAAAACGAATATAATGATTCGTTTTATCTCATAAATAAGTTTTTTCATTGTTATACTTCTTATATAACTGTCGCATGAGCCCCACGTTTTTCGTTTCAAATTCTACAGGTTAAAAATCTATTTATGGGATAAAACGAATATAATGATTCGTTTTATCTCGTAAATAGATTTTTTCATTGATGTACTTCTTATATAACTGTCGCATGAGCCCCACGTTTTTCGTTTCAAATCCTACAGGTTAAAAATCTATTTATGGGATAAAACGAATATAATGATTCGTTTTATCTCGTAAATAGATTTTTTCATTGATGTACTTCTTATATAACTGTCGCATGAGCCCCACGTTTTTCGTTTCAAATCCTACAGGTTAAAAATCTATTTATGGGATAAAACGAATATAATGATTCGTTTTATCTCGTAAATAGATTTTTTCATTGATATAGCTAGTCTCTACACTTCTTATGTGTAACTGTCGCATGCGCTCCACGTTTTTCGTTTTAAATCTTACAAGTTAAAAATCTGTCTGTAAACAAATTATTTTATATTTTTAGGTCGTTTTAAAAACGTGATATGTAAATTTTTTTAAAATTTCTTTTATTATTTTCTTCTTTTTAGTATTTTCTTGTATTGTCATCTAATTCTATGTTAAAAATTTCAAGTTTAGCTCATCAGGAAGTTAGTTTAAAATCAATTACAAAGTTCCACCCGGACAGACAAACAAGACAACATACGAGAAAGGGGGTTTGGATAAAAACGTTTATTATGAGCTACTGGTATTATTTTTGAACCGAGAATAGTTCAAAATTCATAGTCCGAGGGCATTACATTAATTGGTAGTGATTTTCTAGAAACAAAAAAAAAATAAATAAATATAAAAACAACAAACTTGTTACCGTTAACGCAAAGTGTTAAAATTTCCCAAATTAAAACAGCCCTCTTTAATTTATTTAAAAGGGATTATCAGATACGACTTTGTATTAATAACAGACTGAAACTTTTATATTTTACAGTGGCATTAGTATGTAAGTACGGATAATAATCTCCGATGTGATGGAAAATGTGATAAAAATGTATATTTGAATGGCGGTAGGGCAATTTATATGTCGAGCCTTTAAATCTGATAGCTTTGCCACAGCACGCGGTGCTTTTTTTTAATACTAGGTATATCTGATCCACCTTTCCTTTATATTGAAACATAGAAATGCAATAAACGTTTTTATTGCCTTCTACTTTTATGTCTTTCTTACTTTTGATCTGCACAAATATTTCAATTATAATTCCATAAGAAACATTTTTATTTCATTTTTTTTCAATAATGTCGCGATATTACATAATCGAAGGTATGTCGTCGAATGGAAATAAATAATAACAATTTTAAAATGTAAAAAATGCGACGCTACAAGAGCTACCGCTTTTGGGTTTCCTTATAACGGAAGCCCACACGATCTTCCCGAAGTTTACCGCTATAGAGTTGCATACGCTCGGAATACAATTTCGCTTCATATTTTGCAACCTTGTAATATAGCCGTTGTGCCTCTACATACCTCATTCGAATACCTTGACACAAGCGAAGAAGACTCTAAGGCCTAGCACACATGAAGAGCGTTCAACGCGCGTTGGCCCAACGCGCGTTGGCCCAACGCGCGTTTACAACTTCTATACAATTGTATATAACTGTTTACATGATAACGCGCGTTGGGCTAACGCGCGTTGAACGCCTCTCATATAAACTAGGCCTTACATGTTGAATATTTACTTGACCTTGAGTGATCATAGATGTCGGTCAGCTCTCATTGATTTTTGATGCAACCAAATTATAAAAGAGGTTTTTTTTCTTTTCATTACGAAAAGGATCATAAACTCACCTACCTGATCATAATATTAAATGCGTATATTTCTGTCGTAGACCTTCGCCAACCACAAAAAATCCGACACCGGTGGCTCCTCCCGAGGAAGTTGAAGCGGTGGCCGTGCCTCCGGAGGGACGAACTCCGGACGATTATTCGGGCGGATCATTAGCCGGATCTGTGGCAAGCGGCAGCTCAGGTTTTGGAAGTCTTCCTAAAAAAAGACCGGCATTACTTGCCTCAGGTAATTTAATCGGTTTTTTTGTTCACAACGATAATTGATTTGTTTAAAACGTGATTACCCTAGCAGATAAATGATTTAACGTATGTATTCGTATATCAAACCTGGATCCTCCGAGTGATGCCGAATTATCGTCGGCCTTTTACGGTCCCGCAACAGGAAAACTTATGCCGCCGTCGTTTCGATGTCAGCCAAAGGGTAAAATAACATTTTTAGGTTCCGAGATTTCGATTGCCTAGGAGCCTCCACGAAAACCATGTACAAATTCAGCGAGATAGAAGTCTATAAACGTGATAATGACTTGAAAGAACTTCAAAATAACACACAGCACAACATAAACATAGGTAGTTTACAGACGAAGTGACGTCACGCCGGAATCCAACATGGCGAACAGCGTTTTTGACTTTATTATGAATAGAAATCAACTTTTCTCGTCTGTTTTTTACAAAATCTGTCAAGAATATGTATTATTAGATTTTTTCTTACATGGTGCAAAATACCCAATTGTGACTTTTTGTTTTTACAGAACTGATTTTAGGCCAATCACCTTCGACTTTACCAGGTGACATATGCGAATTGCCGTCCGGCGGCACAGAAGGCGACGAAACGTCGTCAGTCGGCACGCTGACCGCACCGCCGGCGCCGGGACAAAACACCAGCATGGAGCTTCCCGGCCATTCTCGCAACTCTTCCAGTACAAGTCAATTATCCCGCGCGTCGGGCTATAGCAGCACTCATTCGCAATCACAGCACAGCCGACAATCCAGTTCGGGCGATTCCGGTCACATAAGGTAAAACATCGACACATTTTGTCTAATCATATTTTGTGTTTCGCTGTTAAATGTGAAAATTATCTGATTAACTATGGACGATCCTTGGGTGGTGCGAACATTGAAGCGATTTTTTTTCCTCGAAAAATCAGGATAGCCGAGGTCGTTGAGACGTCGTTGTTTGATATGATGTCTATTACAAACATAGAGATATTCGGAATCCAAAGGAATGGTGAGACCTCTGTTGAGAAATGCGCCGAACTGTCCTAAGGGGGGTTTTTGACAGGTAAACTACGGAGGTAAACATTGAGTTAGAAAAGCATGATGGAGGCTAGGTTAGCCTTCATCAGGCTTTTCTAAATCAATGTTTACCTCATAGTTTACCTGTCAAAAACCCCGCTTAGGGCAGTTCGTCGCATTTCTCACCAGAGGTCTCACCATTCTTTTGGGTTCCGAATTAGACGCGAGTGAGCCGTGAAAGTGTCTGCAATTCAGGGAGAGAACAGTTCCTTATCTCTATGGTAACTAATGATACAAAACAATGCTGATTTGAGTAAACAAATATCTGGTTTTCTGTAGCGTTCTCTCTCTCAACTGAGGACATTTTTACTTATGGCAAGCATACAAACTAGCGTACTCTAGTTACTTATATCTCTATGATTACAAACCCTCAGTTCTCGCATTTTAATACGAGCACTTGTGAAAGTATTGATTTGATTTTTTGTTAATTATTAAGTAGTAAATTGAAAACAAAAAGTAGCAAATACAATTTTTTGAACTACCAACCAGAAAATGGAACATCAATAATCTGTTCGTAAAAAACTGACCGACTGATCAGAATTTTTTTCTTTCATTCAGTACAGATCGGGGGGTGGGGAGGGATGTATTTTGATGAAATTTCGCACCACTCTGAAAAATTCCTTGTTCCAGCGCTGTCCATGACCTTGGAAATACATAAAAAGATTTCTAAACAACGCGCTCTTTTTATTTAGTTCGCGTTATTATTTGTTTAGTATTAGTTTTAGTTTGCATTTGACGAATGTAGACTTTAAAGGTGGATTCACAGCAGCATGAATACGTCAAACGTTATGTTAACCAACTGGAATTTAAGAAATGTGTGATCACAGATTATATTATTTTTCCTAGCTGCTATGAATCTACAGGTGTTCTGATTTTTTCCGACTTTTTTTAGTTCCGATGAAAACCTTTTTTTCAGACTAACATTTTCCCCGATTCAATATTTAAAAAAAATATGGCGTGAATGGTGAAAGGTGTTTTAATGACGAATTATTTTGACAAAGATGTAGATTTGTAACCGAAAATAAGTCAAAACTGATTTATAGGTCTGAAACTGTTGTGTTATCAAGGCGCATGCGCAGTCAAGAAATACACAGTGCGCGTGCGCCTCCCATCATTTTTTATGGAATCAATATAATGTTTATAAAAAAATTCGAGTCAAAAAAATGGTTTGATCCGAACGATATTTCCTGTCCAAAAAAAATTCACAAGAAATCAGAACACCCTTGTAATTAATTTCAAGCTTTTTTTCCTAAGCTATTTAAAGTGCTTTTTTATATGAAATTGTATTTTTTTCGCGCCTGATTTTACATATTATGTAATTTAATTGTAAAATATTTTAACTTGTAGTCGCGACATATTTATATTTATTTAAAAGTATTTCATTTCATAGTTCGTAAAAAACAATGGGGCATTGAATTCGTTTTTGTAAAGATTATTATTACGGAACAGTAATAATATAAATGTGTCTTTAGTAGTATGTTCGTGCGCCCCCTTATGGGAGACTCCGCTTAATTAAAATGCGCGGAATATGGCATATTGTCCTTGGATCGACAATATTCGTATATTTTATATAGGTACTCACAAGTAATATTTTTGGTTATGGTACAAAACTGTCAATTGATTTTTACATTAGATTTACTTTTCCAGTAAAAATTTGTTTCAAAAATTGAGGCAAAAGAAATTGTCCAAATTTCTAAAGCATTTATTTATTATAATACGCGCCACAAATCTAAAAGGCTCGGAAGTTAGCTGCGAATGCGGGCTTGCGCTTGTACAGTCTGTTGAAAAACTACAAACTCGCAACTCAACAAAACTAAAACAACAATAACAACTTGACAATAGCGTACTCGACTGTAATTTAAAGCAGGAAAGTGACAAAGGCAACGAGCGATCACGGCCAATCACCGACGAGCGCACGTTCCGTGCAGGTAGCTGGAAGGTGGTGGAAGTGTCAGCGGCTCTAAAATGTGCCTTTGCGACGCTGTTTGTGACTAACTTCCGAACCTTTTAGATCCGTGGCGCGTATTATATTTACTTAAATGGAAGTGCGTTTTGAATTGCAAATTTTTTTATTTGTTTGATATAACTTGCGAAATAAAGTAAAATAAAAGCTAATTAACAAAATTTGTTATCTAAATTGGTTTTATGGGAAAAGAAGAAAGCGTAGCTATAAATATATTATATTAATTAATCAATTCAATTATGAACTGATTAAAAATCGTTTATAACATTTTTAGTTACGTCATTTCCTCTTTTATGTGATGACTGTACTTTTGTCCAGTGTCTGATTTTTTCGCATTTCTAACAATGGAATTGGTGGTTTAAAGAAGGCTATTGTTTAAAAAAAATAGGGTGATTGCACATCAATTTGAACAAAAACAGTAAAATCTGGGAAGTATTGAATCGTTCGTTGAAGATTAATAATTTATTAAAGTTACTGTACTACGTCACGAAGCCAAAATCTTAAATTTCGTGGTCATACTCTCTGGTGCTCATAAAATTGTGGCTTCAACAAAGCAGTTTTGACGTCAGCAGTGATGAGTGACGTCACAATATTGTTTAAATAAGCACGCGTTTAATAAATTATTGCGCTACATTGAATCGTTCAGTGTTTCTCAGATTGTAGAGTTTTGTTCAAGTCAACGTACACTTCGTTTTGCATAATAAAACTGCCGTAAGTACCCAATTTGTATTTTAACTGGAAAATTTCGCGAGATTTTATGGATAAAATATAACAAAATAAGGAAAGTTGATCCACTTTATCTTTGTCGACGTTTAAATGATAGCCTTCTGGAACACGTAGAATTATTTCCACAACCGTGTATACCAAACTTTTCAATGTGTATATATCGATTTGTTTTGTTTTATTAAACTGTTTCACATTTCTTAAAATCTACACAGTACACTGGTGCTCATAAGTTTATTGATAGTCCAGGGGCCTTTATGGTTTTAATTATTGCGCGATAATATTGAAAGTCTAGTGGCGTTTCAATTTTTTGTGCAATATTATTGCGCAATAATATTTATAATCTAGAGGCCACTTAACGTCCGTAACGGTTAAAGGAAATATAGTGATATTCTTTTGGGTACATATTGTATTCTGTATTTTGTGATATTTTTCTTTAATTTTTTTGAACATAACTTTTTTTAGTTCATGTGTTGACAATCTTTTTGTTTTCATTTTGATTGTCTCTTCTTGAAGTGCTTCAACATGGACATTTAATATTAGATAATATTTTTATTAAAAAAAAAAAATAATAAATTAGGGCCGGTTTAACGTATTGGGCTTAAACTCATTTTAACTGTTGAACCCATAGAGATATTACAATAGAGTGTACGCAAGAGAGCAGTGAAAGTGTTTGCAATTAAGAGAGAGAACAGTTCCTTATCTCTATGGTAACTAATGATGCAATACAATGCTGATTTGAGTAAACAAATTTCTGGTTTTCTGCGAGGACACTTTCACTTATGGCAAGCATACGTACTAGCGTACTCTAGTTATATCTCTATGGTTGAACCTAACCTAAAATATACTTAGATGAGTTTAGTTACAGTTAGTAATTATTGTAATATATTACAGAGTAGCTACTGTTTGCTACAATTGTTAAGAAACACCCATTGTTACAACGCTGTCAACATAGAAAAATTAGTTTATTTTTTACATTGACATTGTTTGAAAAAATAAACTAATTTTTCTATGTTGATAGCGTTGTAACAATGGGTGTTTCTTAACAATTGTAGCAAACAGTAGCTACTCTGTAATAACTAAAATGTACTGTTTTACATTCTGAATTTAATTGATAATCTTATAATACTGTGTAACAGACAAGGACAACCCAGAAATATATTATAAATCTGTGTTTTCATACATTTAAACACACGAAAAGTGTGGAACATTTCTTCTCTTCGTTTAAGGCCAATCAATGGAGAGAAAGGTATGCAAAAAATACTGCGTCTTTTTAAATTTCTTTCTCGCCGACATCAAAATTTAAAAGTCGACAACTGTACCTCGAAGGGAGGCAGTTTCGAACCTGGATTCATCAACGCCCAGGGCAAGATTCTGATTTGCCAGGCCTTAGTTACGTTCAAAATCGATAGTGCCGTTCTATACGACTGATATACGAAAGTAAAATTAACCAAGCTTAATTTTAAACCGAGTTCAAACTGATTTTAAAGTTCACATTGTAAAACCGGCCCTTAAGAAATTGTAGCTGTTGAAATATTGAAAATATCACTTGAGTAATTCAGAGTACGTTATGTAACCGTCTTGTAAGATTATAGTTTTTAAGTGGTCGTTTTTTTTTTGCATGAAATTCTATTAAATGTGTTCGTTTAGGTCGCCATCTTGGCCGGTGTGGGCTCCAACTCTCCTTACCCCTCCGTTCTCTCCCCCCTCGCCATCAATGACACTGATGGATCCCGCTCGCAATAAGTTTTGGTCTTTTGATTGCGAGGAAGTTTTCAGTACTCCCAAAGGCTGCTTGATAAAACCGCTCGAATTCAACAATTGTTCGGTGTGCGATTCGAAAACCTCGGACGTTCGTATTCCGAACGGCGACTCGTTTCAGAGACAGCAGAGCGACTTGAGCGCGAATAGCAGCGACGTGTTCGTAACGCCCGACACAACTCTTACGAATTCCGATTCGAGTGACGCGTTCGAGTTTTCCGAAAACGTTAAAAAACGACTTAGTGCCTTCGTTTCCGATTTGAAAAAGTCTTGCTCTTGCAGTATGGTCGATCATAAAATGAAAAGCCTGATTACGATTCAGGAATTTCATAACGAAAAAAATCTTGATTTAGACAACGAAGTCGCGTTTCGAAAACCGTTCGTACGTAGCTCGTCGATGCAAACCCAACAGACCGAAAACAATAACGTACCTAAATTGGCTAGACCGAGCACCGAAAGCTCGTTGTCGCAAAAAACCGGCCATAAAGAATCGGAATTCATTATACCGATTCAGATTGAAGAAAGTAGAGCGACAAAACGCGATAACATATTTCAAAATATCGCTCAGAAATCGGACAGTCTGTTTCAAAATATCACTTTCTTTACGCCGATCGCGAAACGTCGCGGCAAATCGTCCTCGGAAACCGTCAGTTTGTACGAGCAGTCGACTCGTTCGAACAGAAATAGTCCGACAAACAAAGGAGCGTTCAAGTTACCAGGTTCGCCTCCGGTTTTGCGCGATTCGTCGAAACGCTCCCTCACTCCCAACGTTAGTCCTGTTACAGCTCATCGAACTACTTCTTTGGGGTCATTACGATCCAGTCCTCTCGCTTTGGATCGAAGACAAATGTTTCATGCGACGCACTACACTTGCAGGTAGGTCAATGACAACGTTATTCTTTTTTTTTTTTTTTTGAACCGATTTTTTCTTTCTTTTTTCACTTGTCATACTGTAAATAACTGATTTTCCGCTTCTTCTTTTTGTATTTTTAACCTGCACTGAACATGTACTAACAAAATGGTGTTTTATTTTGGAAGTGTCTTGATTTAAAAGTTTCGTCTGGTGCTTGAAGTGAAAGAAAATAGTCAATTCTCTAAAAGTCTGATTAATACGAATAGATATTCATTGGCTTCTTTGGCCACATTTTCAAACCGACTCTGACGAAATCGCGTTCAGTTCGTAAATTGTAGTCAGTGACTAATCCTTAATGGAGCGGCAAAGCAACAGAACAACGTGACTAAATCTGGAATGACTTTTGGAACCGTAAAAATCAACGACCTGAATAGATAGACTGCTAGTCTAGCCTGCGCGAACCAAACTCCTGTGGAAAGAGACAGATGCAATTGGATGGCCTGTTTCTTCTTCGTTACACTCATTGGGTCCTACAATGAGTGCTATGTAAATTTTGATATCGAATAGGTCTAACTCGGTGTTTTTTACACGCTTTATATTAACTTCACTTGTAAGTTTGTATTTCTTATTTTGTTTTAATAACCGAATAAATTTGTTTTTGTGCTAATTGAAAAAAAAAAATAATTTGGAAACAAAAATGTATAAACAATATTCGATATTGGATGAAAACTATGGTCAGACACTTTCCAGCAAGTTTTTTTTTTTTTTAGTTTTTTTTTTAGCTTTTTTTTGAACTTTGTAATTAATTTTACACAGCGAGTTTATTGTGATATATTTGTGTGATTTTATAGTTTTTTTTTTAAAGATACTAAAAAACACAAACCATTCAATTGGACTAGTTTTTAACACGCAACCATTTAGTGGTCGTGTGAATCTTTATAGTTCATTTTTCAATACACGTGAAAGAGACAGCACTGCTATATATCGAAGGCACGAAGAATGAGATTTAACCCTTTAAATCCAACTTGAAATGTTTCATAAAGAACATAATTGTTTTGGTGATTTAAAATTTGGAATATACATTGGTGAATAAATTTCGTTCGCTACGCTCGTGTTGTGAAAGCGTGCTGACACTTTCCGTTGCAATTATTGAGGGATCGAATGTACCTACTTAGCGAAACTTTTACAAATTCTTGTATATATTTTTCTTAGTTTTTACAGTAGTTTTCATTAATAGGTAATATCTAAAAAGTATTGTTCGTGTATAGTTTAATATTTTCATGTTTCATCAAAACATCATTTAGTGTAGTATTAATAAGTGCTCGGACGATGACTTGACATACGCGAAATTGTTAAAAATATGTTTGTTCGGATTTTAAGACAATGTTGTCAGTTATGTGGTGGAAGCAAAGGGTGCTGTGAACATAAATTTTAGTCTCTTCATTTTATTATGCAAACAAAATAGTTAGCAGTAATAATTTTACTGAAGTAAGTCGAGTTGAGTGTTTCTTGGCATACGCCGCCTAAACCGTTAAAGATATTTAATATATCAATGCAATATTGTATGAAAGATGTGTTGATGTTACATTTGGCCCCACGTTGGGCGCCAATTGTAACACCTGTCGTCTGGTCAGATATTCGTCTTTTGCTACGCTAGACAAACATAGTAAATTAGCAGTGATAATTTTACTGAAGCAAGTTGACAAAAAACTGGCCGAGTAGAGGTTACCTTGACGTATGCTACCTAAACCGTTTAAGAGATATTAATGTAATATATGAAACAGTTGACCCCACGTTGGGCGCCAATTGTAACGCCTGTTATCTACATTTTGCTACGTAAGGTAACGGAGGAAATAAACAGTGACAATTTTACTGAAGCAAGCCGACAAAAAACAGGCCAAGTAGAGTTTTTCTTGGCGTACGCTGTCTAAACCAATACAGTAAATGGAAGATTTGTGGGGAATAATACTCTTGAAAAAATTCCCCGACAGGATATGTTGATCTATAGGTATAGTCTGCAAATCCAGGCGAAGCCGGACCGACTTCCAACTATACTCAAACTAGGGCACGATTTTTTTTAAAGTAACCTTTTTCCGTGACGTATAACAAATCCAGACAGACAGACAGAAAAAAATGATGATGATACTAGATATCTCATAAGCTGTTCGTCTAGTCGAAATTTAGTTATGAGCTTACATAACAAAGTTTATTTTTGTAACGAGAAAATTGCAATTTTAACACCCTTTGCAGCCACCACGGACCACCAACAGCGACTTAATTTTCAGCGTGCGTAGTGATTGAAAATGTAATTGAAATCGAGTGGGGTTAAGTTTGTTTACCCTGTTCATTTCAATTACGGTAGTACCTGGTGCCCCTACTATGTTTCATTGACATCAAGAATGGATTGCCCATTTAAGTCAGAAAATAGATGTGACTATCGCTTCACGTCTTTTAATTTTTACTGCTTACCTCCACTAACTATCGTAGGAAAGTTATGGATTCAGTTCGAAAAACGTTTTTCGAGATCCTCACGTTTTGACACCCTAGGAATAGTTTAAGATCATTTTCTCACCGATGCCTTTGTGTGTGTATGCGATGAAATTTCGCCTTCGATATTTTAAAAACAAAACAACATAGGATCATGCGGTTTGTTTTGTTATCTTCGTCAGCATTTAACTTACACCTGATTAAATTTTGATCAGAATGGCATCAGTGAATTGTAAGAATACAGGTTTTTTTTATGCAATCTTTCATCGATTTAAAAAAAAATTCTCAATGTTATTAACACAGATAAATACAATATAAATGCATTTTAAATGGGTAGTATTTAAACGAGTGACTGTAAATTACAATTTTGGGTGACAAAAATAATCAATTTGGGTTACTGTATTACTAAGTGAGCGACTGATTGCGCGTGACGAGAAAATAATAGTTGGGTGACTAAATTACTAAGTGAGCGACTAAATTACTAAGTTGTTAAAAGTTAATTGTTTGAATAGAACTGCGTTTTCTAAAAAATATATATTTAATTGACTGTCACTTAAATATACATTTTTTTAGAAAACGCAGTTCTATTCAAACAATTAACTATTTAATTCGCATACCCCGTTATCGTTCAACCCAGAATTGTTTTTTTTTAAACTCCACATTTGCCCCTTCCCGTTTCACTGCGAGACAATTTGCATACCCCTTTATCGTTCACCCCGGAATTACAATTCGCGTACCCGTTTATCGTTCACCTCGGATTTATTTTTTTAAAAACTCCATCTTTGCCCCATCGCGTTTCACTGCGAGACAATTCGCATACCCCTTTATCAAAATAAGCAGTGGTTTTCAATCTTCATGAAAATGTGAGTTTTAAGTTGTAGTCTCAAAGTGAAAAAAAAAATAAAAAGTAAAAACAAAAGAAGATATCTGCTTCAAAATTACCGAAGGCATTCTAGTCGCTCACTTAGTAATCTAGTCACCCAACTATTATTTTAATATCTCAAATGGATTATTCACAACCCAATGTTTGTAAGCCCGTTCTGGATTTTATTATTAACCAATATTTGTCGCTAGTTTAGTTATTTTTTCGCTTACTCTATTTCATACCGCTCAAGTTATTAAAACAGTATCTCATCATCAGTCACCATTTTTTTTTTTATATTCGACCGTTTTATAATTACCCATTAATTTAGAGTCTAGAAAAAAAATGTTTTCTAAGAAAAAACTTCGGAAATAATTTTGCAACTACCTGATCAAGTTGTCGATGATTACAGTTGGCCGTAGGTAGTTCAACGAACAAACTGCCACACTTACTGTGTTAATTTAAACAGAATTGTTTTGATGCGAAAATGTTCAGTAGCGAGCGATTGTTTAACTAAGTGGCAAGCGACTGGTTCCTTTGCAGACGACGTTTTTGTTTTCATTTCGTTTCTTTACTGCGGTGAACATTTTCAGCATATTGTTGAGACAGAAAATGCGCAATCCATTCACTGTGTCGGTACTGTTTCCTTTTCTTCATTAAATTTGTATTTTCATACATAAACAGGCTTTTTGCATGCTTCTATCATTAAACTTTTTCAGAAGGCGTTGGGCTACGTAAACAATGTACGTATTTAATATAATATTTTCAATTTTCAAGTAAACTGTGTAGGCATAAAAGTAGATTGTATAACCTAGAGTCGCAATGGGTTATATTCCGGCGAGTTGAGACATTACGTTTAAAACGAGCACCAGCTAGTTTTAACAGTCGCACGAGTCGTAATACCATTACGCACGATGGTTTTTGTTTTATGTACCTCCTATGATATTGCTGATTTTACCGATATTTTCAAAATTGTTGACAAACGTCATTCTAATAATCGGTTATTAAGGGTATGTTCCAAAATATAACCCAGTATACTTTAGTTTTAACAGTCGCACGAGCCGTAATATCATTACGCACGATGGTATTTTTTTTATGCACCTCCTATTATATGGCTGATTTACCCGATATTTTCAAAATTGTTGACAAACGTCATTTTAATAATAGGTTATTAAGAGGATATGTAAAATATAACCCAATATACTGGCCAGTGCTAATGACGTCATGAATCGACGCCATACTGTTGATTCGTTACGAAATATACGGCCAACGCGTTGACGTATTATTATTTATCTTGTCCACCAAAAGTAATTGTTTACTTTTTTGAGAAAACATTATTGCAAATAACAAATAATAAAATAAAAAATTCCACAAAGTCTGATGCTCACACGGCCGGTTAAATATTTATGTTGCGTCACACCTATCTCACCAGTACAATTATGGCGTCGAATTCATGACGTCATGGGCACTGATCAGTATACTGAGTTATATTTCGGAACTTACCCTAAATAAAAACAACCGACAAACTGATTTACTATGGAATTGATATAGCGATTAGCGCGACCAGTTTTGTTTTACTTTATCGCACTAGTGCGTAATGGTTTAGTTTACATGCAGCTATTTTAGAAGGTCGTGCGAAAAATACACTCTATCGACGTTATTGACGTCAGTTGTCGAGAAACATAACCTACAACGTGTATCTTTCCACACAATTTAATTAGCGATTTACGGTTTGGTTATCAAACCGCCATGTTGCCATTAACGTTACAAGGTTATATTAAAAAATGATTGTCGCGATCCGAACCCGTAACTTCTAGATTCGCGCTGTTTAGGATATCAGTTACGCCAGTGTCCAGTAAAAGTGTCATTTCTCTTTTAACACTAGAACTTTTTCTTATATTATAGTCTTTTAAATAGGAACATAGTTGTCTAAAAACTATAATTTGCTAATTTAAATGAATTTATGGTGGAAAGACGTTAAATAAACATTAAATATATTAAACAAACATTTATTGTGTTAACCGCAATTTTCTTATTTAATAATATTTATCTTATGATTTTTCTATGAGGAAGAGTATTTCGTTAGAAATTATGATCTATTTATTTATATCAGTATTTTTATTTACTAACAGTTTTTTATAATCGGCAGCATGGTTGCTTTTCATTTTTTTTGCAAAACGAAGCTAAGTTACGTATAATAGCCAATGTTCGCGGCTTCGAACGCGATTGAGATGAAACAATGTTTTAAACAACAGTAGTGGGGCCTTCGGCACCACCGTATTACAGTATTATTTGTTGACTATTTATCGGATGTCTGCAATTTTTATAGTCTCATCTCACATTAGCCGATTTGGACATTTTTAATTTATAGATTAATTATTTAACTCCCTTAGGGGATGAATTTTCTAAAAGCCCTTTCTCGGTGCTTGTCTACGTTATATAAGGAACTCCTGTACCAAATTTCATGCTTCTAGACGTACCGGTTTAGACTGTGCGTTGTCTGTCAGTCAGTACAGAATTTTACGAATTTGCAACGTTGCCAAATTGTCAAATTGAACTGGGAGCATGTTTGGTTTTCTAATGAAATCAGAGAGAGCTTGGACCCGTCCGATGGTCGTGAACGAACACGACTATGATTTGCTACTTGCAAGGGAACCATTTGGTATTCTGGAGTGGAGTTTGTTTCGACGCCCATACAAACTTGCCAACAATTCTTGCTTAAAAATCCAGGCCTCATACTCATCTGACGATTTCAAAACTCACCCTGGTTTCATCAGAAAACAAAACGTACTTCGAGTCCAATAATTGAAATTCTATTAGAAAAATCGAGCGATGCGTTTATTGTGACCGGGATTTGATGTACAAATGTTTTGCAAAACAAAAGAAAGCACACGTGCTGCTCCACTAACAGCTATCATAATTTGGGCAAGGCATAGATATTTAGCGAACAAGGTGTGTGTCTATTATTTCATAGGGGTCTGACACTCACTCATCGCACTAAACTTCCAACTGTAACGGCTAGTAGCCCCGACGATTCTGGAAGCGGCGCGTCTCATACCGCGTCAGACACTTCTCCGCACCAGACGTCCGCGGCATCGGGACAACAACAACAACAAACTCGCCGTCCCAGTGGCACGTTTTCAGTCCACAGGTTGCTTATTTTTTCGCATGAATACATTGGCGGGCTTCTTGTACGCAGAAACATTTAATTCGTAGAGCATCGATGTTTGTCATGTCTCAACGCTGCCGTGCTAAGGGAGAACTAAGCATGGTTTAAGTTGGAAAGACTTCTTTCGTAGCACGGCAGTGTAATACACTTTACACAATGTCAACAAACATCAGCACAAATCCTCATCTGACAGCCTTATCCTAACCTAACTTCGTGTACAGACTCCGAAGACTTGAGAATTGTCTCTCCTTAAATCACCAGTCCTAGCCATTCCTCTCAATAACCGCGGTGAGATTAGTCAATTTAATCTATTGGGTTTTTTACCAATCCTCATCTCGCTATCTCGTTATCCTAACCTAACTTCGTGTTCAGATTTTAAGAATAGCCTTTAGTTATGTCACCAGCTCTAACCATTCCCTGCCTATAACTTACTGTTTTGTACAGCCGTGGTGAGATTAGTTGAATCTCAGTTTGTTTAGTTTCGACTGAGAAGAAATAAAGACGAACCCTCGTTTTTTTTAACAGCCTTCTAGACTGACTTAGTAAAAGTTCGAAAGTCTGCTGTGTCATCCGCGTTTCGAAGATTGAACCAAAACCAACTTCTAGTCAACCAGCTTTCGTGCGATCTACATATTTCTCTTCATGATTCCTTATTAGTAACACCGGAAACATTTCGAAATATTTCTTTATGAATTTTTGAAATTAGTAATATTGATACAAAATGTTGACCTCGTAATTTTTGAAAATAAGTTAGTTATTTTTTAGAAATTCTTCGAAGTCCAATACGCACTGATTTCCAATATAGAAATAAAAGTAAACATTCGTCATTTTAAGGACTTTTTTAATACAGATATAATATTCAAATTCGTCTTTGTTTTTAACAAATAACACCCCTCATCATTCCGTGTCCAAACCAAAGCGCAACAACTCTATCACCACTAATTTTTTTCTAAGTGTCACCTTTACTCACTGATATTTGAACTGTATATATTGATTATTTAACCTTATCTTTAAACACTAATTCTAACTTAATTTTGCCTAAGTCTCAGTTACAACACAATTATTACATTTATAACAGTGTAACACTAACAGTTTGTGTTCTTTAATTTAGTGTATTGATGTTTTTTTTTTATTGTATGTACTGAATTAAATTTTAAGTCTGTTGTGTGTGCAGTACTGGAAAATAATGCATTCTTATAGAATCGTTTTAATGTTAAAAATGTATTATAGACGATCGCACCTTCATACCAAAATATATTAAAGATCGCGCACACCTATCAACCACGGACCAGCACAGCACGAACCAGAAAAGCCTGTCCTTGAAAGTACCCGTGTTATTTAACGGAGTAGCGCACATTAGACCAGCAGCCACCAACGATCGTTAATCGGCGGTCGCCTGCAATTTCTGTCTGGCCGTGCTGGATCGATCTCCAATGTGTTAAGGTCGCTGCAAACAAGACTGGAAACACTGCTTGGATTTCTGCTGGCCGGCAGACTGGGTACGAGGCTGGAAATGACGTCACTGCGGGCTCGCCTGCTAGCTCACAAGATGGATTTTAAAATTTGAACAGGGGAAATTTTCCTTGCCAGATCTTCTGCTTGCTCTGAGCAAGAACCAACAGTATCTTGTCACGTGGGAAACATGAACAAACGCTCAAAAACCAACGTGGCGTCATTCAGCTCAGAGTCAGACAACAGACACGTTTTGCTCTGTGTTTATATTTGAACTGTCACTGCGCTCGTACCAGATCTATCCGCAAAACCAACTTGAAAAGACGTCTCGTGTGAAGCGAGCACATAGAAGCAATCAGGAAAACCAGCGCTAGAAAACTAGTTGTCGAATCTAGCGGCAAATCCAGCCTCGTATGCAGCGGCCTTTGTCGATCGTAAACGCGCACTAAAAGTTACTGGTTTGTGCTGGTTTTGTGTGCGACATCGCGCAGGTTTGTACTGCGCTGGTCCATGCTTGGTAAGTGCGCGCAGTCTTTAAAAACTTGCTTTCGCTATCACCTGTAAAAAACTGTATTATTTTAAAGACAGGAGAGGTTTTCTAGAACAATTCCTCAGTTATCAGGTTCTAATGTGAGAACTGGTGAAAATATCAATACAATTTTCAATTTATTATAAGAAATATTAAACTGTGCAATCCGTAGCGCTGACAAATAGCAACTTTAAATAAATAATATTGAACGTCTGTAATCTACAGCAATAGAACCTCAAATATTTTCGATTTTTTTCTGTGTAATTAAGTAAGAAATTATGAAGAGACGATGACATAAAAAAAATAACATTACACAGTTTATGGCGCCAAGAAAGCAAGCGTATGATACGCGCCACGAATCTAAAAGGCTCGATTGTTAAATGCGAATGCAGACTTGCGCTTGTACAGTCTGTTGAAAAACTACAAATTCGCAACTCAACAAAACTGAAATAACAATAACAACTTGACAATAGCGTACTCGACTGTACTTTAAAGCAGGAAAGCGACCAGTGACAAAGGCAACGAGCGATCACGGCCAATCACCGACGAGCGCACGTTCCGTGCAGGTAGCTGGGAGGTGGTGAGAGTATCAACGGCTCTAAAATATGCCTTTTCGACGCTGTTTGTGACTAACTTCCGAACCGTTTAGATCCGTGGCGCGTATTATAACTATGTTGAACATTTCGAAGTTGTACGAACCGGTAGTTGCTTTAGTTCAGTCCAGAAATGGACGACGTGTGCCAAGGGCATTTCTGCACTGAACTACACTAAATCTACAGATACTATACGGTGCACAAATAATATAGCTTCAGCATGATCAGAAATGTGAATTTGCATTAATACACTAATATTTAATACATATCTGCAATAGTTGAAGAACTTAATTTGATCCATACTTTTGTCAGAAAGATAGCTCTTCGAAAGGACTCCGCACAAACCATATGAGATTTTGTTCTCGGTTAAATTTAACGAAAATGGTTTTATTTCATAGTTTCATAGCCCGTGGGCGCATAGCCTGAAACCTAATAGATTTTTAACTACAGATATGTTGAGCGAGATTTTAGATATAGGGATATCCATTGAATTCACAAACTTGTTCCATGTTCAACTTTTGGGCTTTTTTATAGAAATAGAAAAATAGTCGAAAATTGGGTAATGTTGGAAGGTGTCATCCCGTGTATAAAATAACAATGCCATATTAGGATTAAGCGCATTCGAAAACATATTTCTAGAGCATGGGATTTTTTAAGATTGTCAATTCAATGGATATCCCTACTTTATCTAAAATCTCGCTAAACATATCTGTAGCTAAAAATCTATTGGGTTTTAGGTTATGCGCCCATGGACACTTTTTCTTAGCGACCTTTAAACTATAAAATAAAACCATTTTTGATCAATTGAACCGAGAAAACCAGATCCTATAAAGTTTGTGCGGAGTCCTTTGCGATTGTGACGCGGTAGATAGACGAAATCGTTATTTCGATACGCGACAGAAACAATTCAACAACGACGGATCTCGGAAATACGAACCAGTTTGAGACGAAGGAACTCGTCACGCGATACATGTCGGCATCACTGTAGAGTGCGACACGAGACAGTATGTCGTTGTGTTCTGTCGCGATCGCAAATTTCGAAAAACTATCAATTGACTGTCTGAACGAGTATATCAATAATTTTTGTTCCGCTAATGCAGTCGGCTAACTTCGACTAATTCCGCTATGAACGATTTGTTGTGATCTTCGTCGTCTTGTTGAATGTGGAACGTAAGGAAAACTTTCGTTGTCGCACTTGTTTTTGTTTTTACACATATCATACAATAAGAATGTTTGCTAATATATAGTTGCACAGAACAGTATATATAGTATGGAATACATTTAGCATTACTTTCATTTTCTGCCACCAGATGTCAAATCATCAAACCCTTGACTTTACCCGTACCGAAGATTTGACATGGAAGTGTGGTAATCACAGTTTGCTTTAATTTCATTTTTTGTCACCAGATGTCTTAGCATCAGTTTCAAATTCCAAGATGCTTGAGCTCGGTGCTATTGAAGAAGAAAATTGACGAAGAAGGCAAATGTAAAAAGCCTCTTTAAAAATTTTAAATACCTACAACTTTAAGAATTTGTCTTTGAAAAGAAATAATTTTATATCAGGCAACTAAGCGGCTTTTTCACTCAACTCAGGCCTTTTTATGCTCAATTTATGGTACAACTTTCAACACTAAAAGTACTTTTAGCATTATTTATTATGGGAACCACGATAAATTTCAATGCTAAATGTACTCTTTGAAAATCTTATCAGAAATTCGGCATTAAATTTAAAATATTGCCGTTTCTGTACATCGGTATGCAATTTTCAATACAAAACTCAAAAAAATACGGTGTCACACATTAAACACGAAAATAATGTTAGTTAAAATGGAATCAAGTATGTGAGCATAGTGTAATGTTAAATATTCAATTTTTAGCTTGACTGTCTAAATTTTTAATATTACAGAGATGTGTTTGACGCCAATTTGCTTTTAGATAAATGTAATTTAGTAAGTTTGCACTTGCAATGTATTTTGAGAGAATAGTTTATCATCATTTTTGCCTGTAATCAAAAACAAGTAAGAGTTTGTAAAATAATAAGAATCCATTTTAAAGAAAAATATCCTTGTCGTAAATCAAGATGGTGCGGTCCTTATGTCACAGATAACAGAAGTATAAGATCAAATCTTTTTGGTTTCCGGGATTATAGACCGTGGTCCGTCAGTATTTCTACCTAACTTTTCACCTACAACTTCGGTAGACATTATCAGTGACGATGTGGCATCGGGCGACGTTTCCTTCATGACGGCTGACAGATAATCTTACTACGACCGAGCAGAAAACACACTCACCCTCGATCACCGACACACTTACCTGTGAGCCGTCATGAAAGACACTTCGCCCGCTGCTTCTAGCTTCATCGCGCGGCGTGAAACTTAAATACTGGGTCTATAACGTCATATTTTAAACCGTTATTAAAAATGTGAAATCTTCTGAAACGATAAATACGTAACTTCTTGACGACCGAATTTTTATCATAAATTGTTTGTCGATACTAGAAGATTGTAAATTATAGACGCTCAAAAACTGAGATCATCATTTTCGTTTATGAATACCGTCGCGAAGCTATGTATCTATCCTCTCAGAAACCAACGATTGAGTTATGCATTACATTAGACTTGAGAGAGTAGATTGCTTTTGTATTAACTGATATGCTGATGCATTGTAAGGCTGGATATTTGAAATTAACTGAGTTTTTTAAACTACCTGAATGTCTGATTCGTTCAGCCAGCAATTTGTTTGAATGGTTTATAGTTACGATTTGTTTCTTTCTATTTTTCAGAAATCCTAGTTCAGGTAGTCTAGCTCTTTCTGAAACAGGGTCGTTGGACCGGGCGAAATCTGCTTTGGAGAGACGAAAGAGAGCCCAAACGGTTGACGGAGATTTGGGAGGTCCTGCTGTTCCTGTTTCTGGACGCGTTGAAGGAACACGCGTGAATCCTGACAATCTTATCACGGAACTGCTCAAAGCTACCAACTTAGAACAGACTGACGAAACTGCAGAGAGTAAGATGATTTCTTTTGCTTTAATCTTTTTTAAACTCAAAGCAGAGAAGATAATTGAAAATTAGAAGATTAAAGGATGAATCCTGGTGGCATAGGATCGATGAACTAAGCAAATACTGAAGGTTTTTTTTATTGCATTTTATTGTCTGACGTTTCGGCAAACAATAAAACGTCAGACAATAAAATGCAATAAAAAAACCTTCAGTATTTGCTTAGTTCATCGATCCTATGCCACCAGGATTCATCCTTTAATCTTCCACCATTTAAACAGGATCATCATCACTCTAAATTATTGGAGTTATTCTTCACAATAATTGAAAATGTTTCGAAAGATATTTGCCAGCCAAAGTTATGCCGGAATGTTAATAAAAAATGGCACTTCCGGTGTCTTTTAATATTAGGATTTAGATTTTACACTTCAAGGGATTCAATTGCCTTCTGATAATATTTGATGGTTGAGTTATTGAAGAAATTATGAGTTCATTGAATAAATGTTTGCTGTTTTTTTTTTGACAGCTTCTGGACTGCAACTGTTCATTGCGAAGGACGGAACCGCCGCCCTCGGCAATCACGAGGTAAAGTCGCAGATTTCATCGGGAGTGCAAGTATTTAAACAAGTTGTCATCGATGAAAACAGGTAACCAACATTGCAGCTACTGGAAGAATAAAAAAGTGATATATATATTATAGATGTCGAAGAATTGTAAGAATAATTCTTACATAGATATGAACAGTATTTATTTTAATTTATTACAGTGAAAACATTGTTATAAATATAATAGGTGGAATAACTTGTAAATAAATAAGAGTAATTGTTGCCAATGTTACTATTCCAGTTATATATCAAATAATTTGTGATAATGTATGAAAAAATAGTGCAAAATTTTGTTTTTTTTTCTTTCCGTTGTAGTATTAGTTTTGTTTCATTAATTGTACGAAATTATCAAAACAAAATTGGGCTGTTTTTTCTTGTATATTTCGGAGACATAGAATAAAGACGCCGGTTTTCGACCATTTTTATATTTGTGTGTAGTTGAGGAGTATATTGCCTATTTTACAGTGAATTATACTTTGAGACGCAAAACAGACACATCAGTTTTTTTTATAAAAAAGAAGTTTGTAATCTACTCTGTCTAAAAACATCTTAGAAGATCTGTTTTGTTTTGGCTCATATAAAACAATAAATTTAATGAACGATTCTTTCAGACATAATTAAAATGGTCTGCTTACAAAAATCACGAATTTCGAAAATTATATTTAATTTTCTTTTAAACGCGAAACTGGTTCGAATTGCGTAGTTTTTTTGAGCGACCGTAGGCCCTATTAGAGTTTTTATAATGGCTAAAACACTCGATTCTGAGATTTCTGCGAATTAGGACGTTTCGTGGTCCAGGTTTCCACTGAAAAAAGTTCAAAAATCACGTAAAGAGCTGGTAACTGTTCATCAAACAGCACACTTTATTGTTTAACATTAATGTAATTTTTAATTTTCCCAATGGAAACCGACACATTATGGGACAAGCAAAAAAACACAGGTAGGTAATAGGACATCATAAGAATTTAGTCTGTATAATACTTGCCACGAATCTAAAAGTTTCGGAAGTTAGTCACAAACAGCGTGGCAAAGGCACATTTTAGAGCCGCTGAGGCTCCCACCACACCTTCCAGCTACCTGCACGGAACGTGCGCTGGTCGGTGATTGGCCGTGATCGCTCGTTGCCTTTGTCACTAGTCGCTTTCCTGCTTTAAAGTACAGTCGAGTACGCTATTGTCAAGTTGTTATTGTTATTTTAGTTTTGTTGAGTTGCAAGTTTGTAGTTTTTCAACAGACTGTACAAGCGCAAGCCCGCATTCGCATCTAACTTCCGAGCCTTTTAGATTCGTGACGCGTATTATAACAGGACATCATAAGAATTTACAGTCAGTACTATCTGTTTTGGTCATGGACTTTGGAGAAGGGGAGAACAAGAATGGGCTATACAGCGTATCGGGTGATGATCAACGAATTCTTTAAAATAAAACAGTCATTTGTAGTTAAAATTAAGAAATGCATATTAAAATATCTCGGACATATCTTATGATATTCAGGAAAAGCATAGCGTCGGATTAATTTATGTCTAAAAAACTTATAGTGCAGGGCATAGTGGCGCATTCGTTTGCAAAATTCGTTTGGTTCGTAAATTTTTTTTTTAAATGTCCAGGAGGCTCTCCTGATTATAACAGTGTAACATGACACTCAATATCTGTTGCCGTTATTGTTTAAACAACGAAAAATTGAAAATATTGCAAAATAATTTTTTTTGCAATAAATAATTTTTTTATATATTTTTCAGACTATTTTGAATCGAAAAAGTCCTTACACTCATTATCGTATCTTCAACCGGTGAATTTTTATGAATTTTTAAAAATTAAAAATCTTGTAAATCGTGATTTTCTTGAATTAAATAGTACACCTGAAAAAAAAAATACCGTGATTTCTATTTTTTTTATTAAATATTTAAACTTTAATAAAAAAAATGGCGTAATCAGATTTTAAATATTTTATTAATTATTATGTTTATTATTCATAATAACAATATGCTCTTTACGCGCATGCACTTTAAGGATAGTAGTATTGTCATCTCACTCCCAGTCCTATGTATGACATTAGTAAGAGAGAGGCAGATGGTACGCTTCGACAAATTATTGCATATTGTTATTATGAATAATAAATATAATAATTAATAAAATATTTGAAATCTGATTACGCCATTTTTTTTATTAAAGTTTAAATATTTAATAAAAAAAATAGAAATCACGGTATTTTTTTTTCAGGTGTAGGTACTATTTAATTCAAGAAAATCACGATTTACAAGATTTTTAATTTTTAAAAATTCATAAAAATTCACCGGTTGAAGATACGATAATGAGTGTAAGGACTTTTTCGATTCAAAATAGTCTGAAAAATATATAAAAAAATTATTTATTGCAAAAAAAATTATTTTGCAATATTTTCAATTTTTCGTTGTTTAAACAATAACGGCAACAGATATTGAGTGTCATGTTACACTGTTATAATCAGGAGAGCCTCCTGGACATTTAAAAAAAAAAATTACGAACCAAACGTATTTTGCAAACGAATGCGCCACTATGCCCTGCACTATTAAGAGAATGGTTTGGTAAATCATATTCTATTGAACTATTTAGTACCAGCGCGTCCAAAACAATTAATAGCCAATACGATTGCCAACCTTCGTCGGGTGATTGCGTGCTAAGAAGAAAAAGCGATTATGTTCGGCGTAGTTTAATAATAATTGTTTAATATACAGATTGTATCAAATCAAAACGGTCCATAGGACATTCTGTGTGTAAGACAGAGACGATATATAAAGATCTAAAGCAGTAAGTAAGAATGAGATAAATGATCGCTAATATAGTTACTGTAGTTACGTAAATAAATAATTACGTACACTGTAAATCTTTTTACCAATTTATCAATAATTAAAACAACTACAAATAAAATTATGTTGGCGGTTGAATTACCACCATAAAACCATTTAATTATTTGGATTTTTTCCCAAACAGTATAAATAGCCATTTTATCAATAATTTCACTAGTGAATACTGACATTAATTGATAAAATTGTGATTTTTACTGTAGAAAACAAAGACGATTAGATTGTATAACCACAGTAACTAGCTATTAGCGATCATTTATCTCATTCTTACTTACTGCTTTAGTGCTTTATATAATATCGTCTCTGTCTTACACACAGAATGTTCTATGAACCGTTTTGATTTGATACAATCTGTATCCTAATAAAGAGTATACAGACAATTATGCCTAACAACTCACAAAGACCTCTCTTCCTGCCCTTTCCCAATGCCAAAATAACAATATTTTTTCTTTATTTTCTGCATTTTTGTAACTTCAACATAGTTAATAGCAATGTGCGAGTGGAGAAATTATTGGAAATTAGTTTGACACTCAAATTTCA
Source organism: Xanthostigma xanthostigma (assembly GCA_963575645.1). Classification (NCBI taxonomy): domain Eukaryota; kingdom Metazoa; phylum Arthropoda; class Insecta; order Raphidioptera; family Raphidiidae; genus Xanthostigma; species Xanthostigma xanthostigma. Next base: position 45,607,553 of record OY754466.1, on the reverse strand, counting down.
ATACTATATTTTTCTTATTTTTTACGATCAAAATTGAAAATACAAAGAGCCGGAGTTTATCGGGACAAGTCGTTAAAAAGCCTGACAACATTAAACTTTTGTCAAATCGGCTTCTAAAATCTGAACGGTCAGTCATATGAAGCTAAATTTTAGCGTGCAGATATATAAGTTAATATTGTTTTTGTAACATATTTTTTATAATAAAGCTTTTAATAATGTATTGATATGTTTTTTTTTTGTTTTGTCTATGGTTTCCTTTGATAAATTATTGTTAAGCGGACGTCAGACGATTGTTGACTTGACAAATACACCAATATTGGTATACTTGGCAAGTGTACCACTTCATGTAGGCCATTAATAAGTTAAGACGCGCTTTGTCCTTGCATGACCTCTACGCGACTTTCGTCATTTTGTATTGGGTGTTATTCAATCAGAACATTACCTCATTTCGATCTGACTATTTAGACTGCACTATGATAGATTGAATTAGTGTTTGTTATTCTATTTCTACATTATTTTGTAGGTTTGATTTATTTTTAAAAAAATACTGTTCTGGCGAATTGTGTTACCATAAATAGTAGATTATAGACGTTCGACAACAGAGGGAATTGTGTTAGAAGTGATAATAATAAGTGAAGTACGATGGGGTCAATAGATTCCCTGTTATTTGTGTGTTCTCAAAAGGTTCTTGGCTGTTGAGTCGATGGAAAAATGCAGGAAGAACCAGTAATTGATGTTCGTATATTCCACTGGCAGTTTGATATTGGAGCTTATTAAGGTAACGTACAATTTTCCTATTTTTTATCAGTTTTTATTCGGCATATTTAATAAAATTAAAAAAAAAAAAAACATTACCCTCCTGGCTGTACATCGTTATTCGGTTTTGCACTCGATAGGTCGATCAGAGCTGGAAGATTTTTGATCACGTGACAAGCGACCTATTTAAACAATTCCGAACGCAATCAATCAAAATTTTTATCATTTACTGTCTAGCCGTAGAAATATTGACAATCGCTTCAATCGCCTGAAGTATGGATAATCGCAATTAAGAATTTACCTGTTTGGCTATTTATTTATCTCGTATGTGTAGGCAAATAAACGTACATAAGAGCTGTGCTAGGAAGCAAAAGCAACATATAGGTACTTTTATTCTATACTAATAAGCACAGGAATAAAATCGCAATCGAACCATTAGAGTGCAAACATAAACTTCTGTCTTTTTTTAAGTCGTAAGCACTGGCGTATCCAGGAGGGCTAAGCAAGCACGGGAGACCCGGCTTAAGAAATTTCTAATTTTCTCCCTCCTGGGCCAAAAGCTGGGTACGCCCATGTTAACGTCATAGAAAAAGATAAAGTTTTTGAAACAGAGATACTTTATTCAGATCAGTGGCGGCTCGTGGATTTTTCATTTAAGGAGGCTAATCATAATATTGTATATAGAGGTCCAGGGGTAGTTTTGAAACAGAGATACTTTATTCAGATTGAATGCAAGTACATCAACCAATCCTATTATCGGAGAAATCAGGGAATTACATCGAAGAAAGAGACGCAGATATATTTCGATAAGCTTTGTTGCGTTCACTCGCCTCATATTGAGTAGATACGCAATGATTCATATAGTTAATTAATAGATATATGAAAAGCAAAGACTACTTCTGGCGTTTATAGTTTTTTAGTAAACCTACGTCATTCAGTGGCGTAAATAACGCTCTCGCAAGGGAAAAGAGGGAGGGCGCACCAAAATCGAAGGCGCCCTCAAGTGTCTTGATAAAAATGATAAATTAAGTGGAGATAAATGAGAAAATATTTATTTTCATCGCACAATATTTTTGTTAAAAATTAACAACAATAAATGACAAAGTAATTTAATAATAACTATGTGCCGAAATAAAATTATAGTCGCATACGTGACTTTAAATTCTATTATTCATTTATTGTTATACCGCAGTACATTATCTTTATATTTCATCATTTTTACAACAAAGAAATACTTTATATAATATTTAATTAATCGGTCACCAGTGATATTTTTTACCCAAAATGTATCTAAATAGGTACGAACGATCAAGGCGGGTACAAAATAGAAAGGCGCTTTCAAAAATCTGCGGGCGGGGGGCACATATTCGTAGTTACGCTACTGACCTACATTAATAACTGATATTATAATTCAGCGTGTCATTTTACATAACAGCATTGAGAAATTAGCGTATTTCCGCATATGGGAAATTTTTTCTCAGAATTTCAAATTCAGCAGAGAGTCGGTGACGTAACATTTATGGCCCCTGGCGTATTTTTACCCGACTACGGCGAAGCCAAAAGAAAGGGTTATGAGTTTAGCAGTATATGCTTGTATGTACGGATGTTCCACCGTAGCGCCTAAACTATTCATTCGATTTTGATAAATACGATTCGTTATTATGGCCCGGGTAACATAGGCGACATTTATTTTTGAATTTTGGTCCCAGAGAGGAGCAAATTGAAAACAAAAAATAACTTAAATAAAACATAGGTTCAAAAACTAAAACCGACTAGGTACTGAAAAGTATGAAACAAGAAAATATTCTCATCGGAGGATATAGTCGTGGTCGTATGCCATCTCATACATATATATGGGTATAGCATGATGCACTTTGCCCTAGAGCTTATGATCGCTTGCTACTGTTAAAATGTAATGTTTTGTTAGCGTAGGTGGCATATTATGACCACGGCTTATTTTTGGAACTTATTTTTTTTTTTCAATAAACAGAGATTTTAGGTTGTACCTCTTTGCTCTATTATGACAAGAAGTTGCCATTCCCAAACGACCACGGATAAACACGAAAATTACACCGAATAATTAATTATTTAGGTATATCATATTAATATTATAAATGCGAATGTAAGTTTGTTTGTTACGCTTTCACGCAAAAACTACTTAACCGATCATCATGAAACTTTGCACATACACTCTTGAAGGTATTAGAAGTAACATAGGATACTTTTTATTAAAAAAAAATAAAAATTTTTTACGAAAAATAAGAAAGGGTTGAAAACATTTTTTGGGCCCAAAAATACCGAAAAATTTCTCCGAATCGTTTCAAAATTGAAATTTAACCCTTTAGTAATGATTAAAATGTGCTATTAAAATTTCATTAAAATCGGCCCGACAGGACCGGACTTACAAATTTTATGAAAACGAAATATTATAAATGCGAATGTAAGTTTGTTTGTTACGCTTTCACGCAAAAACTACTTAACCGATCATCATGAAACTTTGCACATACACTCTTGAAGGTATTAGAAGTAACATAGGATACTTTTTATTAAAAAAAAATAAAAATTTTTTACGAAAAATAAGAAAATTGTTTGTCAAAATATGTGCAATACCTCAACCCCTGATATGCATGTCAAAAGTCGATTTCCATCTCAATCGCGGGCGTAGCCGCGGGTAGCGGCTAGTAGTAATATAATTATTATAATAGCAATGTTATAATTAATTTATATAGGTGGTACAATAGGATCAATTGTTAGAATAAATCCATATTGAAACAGTTGTTTGAAATTAATTTGTAAATAAAAAATGTATTATGCGGTAGACAGTTGGTGTACGTGTAGTAATTACTAATTAAATTTTTTGTGACCTATATTTAATTAAATATGAATAATTATAAACAAAAGCTTTACAAGTTTAATATTACGGAATGCTGACCAGGACCGTCTTAAAATTTTAAGCGCTCTTGTAGGCCCTATGATGCCTAAATTGATTTTATTTGTTATTTCCATTGAGTATGTATTGACAAAAAAATGTTAGTTTATAAAAATAGGTAAATAATTATAACTCTTTTCCACAAACGAATTCACTTTCAAATGTTGCCATGAAGTATGAACGTTTCAAGATACTGAATTCCACATAAAATGCAATATGTTTTGTTAATATGGTAGCTATGGAGGAAATCATTAATGCATTATAGAAAATCGTTCCATATAGAATCCATACGAACCTCCCTTGGATGCCCGGACTATTAAGTACATTTTATATGGAACGATCATATATTATATTAATACGCTAAGGTTAAAGATGTTTGCCTCCCTTTTTAGAAAAAACCTCACAATTTCTCCACATAAATTATATATCATTTTACAGATAATTGCTTGCTCTACTGACATCGACAACTAAAAAATTTATTATTGCTTTTGTTTCTGTAAATTAATTAAAATACAGCAACTCTGAACAACGTCTGCCATCTAACGGCTTTAATTTTGAAACAACGTCAACACTTCGATCTGTCATCTGACCTTCATATTGTAATACAACAGACACAATACTGCATACTGCCATCTGACGGCTTTAATTTTGAAACAGCGAGCAACGCTGAACAACGTCACAGCAATGCTGCATGATGCCATCTGACGGCTTAGCTCAACGCTTTTGCTACTTGCGCCTCTATATGACAATTTTAGTAAAATATTTCTTCGATCTGTCATCTGAGCTTCATATTGTAATACAACAAAAATAAGAACGTTATAAGCAGTGTGCAAAATTAGAAACGAATTGAATACCTGCAATCATATTTTAAAAATAATTTTGTAAAGTGATAATTATTATACTTATTTAGTGCGAATAATTCGCACAGGTCACACTAGTTTTCTATAATACTTTAATGATTTCCTCCATATACTTAGCTACCGCTGTATAAATTCAAAAAGAAACTAAAAGAACAACAGTGTGGTAAGTGTCACTATAATACCTACCTATTAATGATTTTATTTTTTTTTTGTGATTGACAATTTTCTATGTACATATTGTACAAAGCAGAAAATATTCTATTATAATCTATTCTATCAACAAAACTCATGTATAAGTATAATATTGCATTTTCACTGAAATTCATTGCATAAGAAAACACTTAAATACTAATGCCGGGGCTCGAACCCGAAACTCTCTGAGTTAATAAGTAAGATTGATTCAAATTACCAAATTTTTCTTATTCTACAAAATAACATTTTGAAAACAATCTCATTTTCGTGTCTAATTAATTAGTTATTTAATTGAGCTGGGATCTTTGAAAGCTATATTTTAATCTTAAAAATCCTTCACTGATCGATAAGAACATTTCATTTTAGCAATAAATATTTAAAAAGAAGTTGTTTATGTGTAATATATCAACACGCCATTGACACCTTGTGCAGTTTTGTTAAATTGTTATTTGCCTTGATCCACAAAAGAATTCAAAATATATTCAATAGCGCGTTATTAAAATGCATAAATTTTCCGTTAAACAGTTTCTTAGAAACAACAATTAACGATTGTGGTAAATTCAAAAACTGACAGAGCACAGAGGTCGTGTGACGTAGGTAAACTTTTAAAACAGTGTCCACGAAATTATCGATATATCCAATGTTTCATAACGAAATACATACTTATACATCTGATGTTTGACATTCCTATAGATTCTAAAACTTTAGAGACTGTATTTTATTTGTGGTTTGAAAAAAACACACCATAATTCAACGATTGTATGAATCTGAGAATAGGTCATATGCATGAGACTCCAAACTGGTTTAAATATTTATTTCGAAATATATTTTAGTTCCTGATCATATATCGCAATGGTTATTTTATTAATCTAATCGTTGAAAAAAATACAAATAATAAAAAAGAAATGTTGAAAATACGCGCGATTTTCGAATTTTCAAAACGCAGCGTGACGTCAGAGTATATATCAATAACAGTTTCCATGGAAACTATGTCGTAGAACATTGACAATTTTACATCAAGGTTAACATGCATCATTCATATATCATGACGTCACATAAGCCCGCCAACATGGTCGATTGTTTAAACTGTCTATTTTTTTGTTTTTTGAATGTGAAATTTAATATTTTTTTCTTATGATAAAATTACATTTTTAAATGATTATCATTTTTTTTCCGCATTATGATTGACTAAATATTCTATTAAAAATATAAAAAAATTGCACTCCGGGAGTGCCGGCAGAAGTAAAAACTTGAATATTAACGTCTTACGATTTATCGATCAGGTCACGTGCCCTGACGCGAGTTTAACATTTTTTACCCATTACAAAAAAAGTGTACAAAAGTTTTCGTCTTACGAATTTTCGATCAGGCCACGTGTCCTGACGCGAGTTTAACATTTTTTACCCATTACAAAAAAAGTGTACAAAAGTTTTCGTCTTACGAATTTTCGATCAGGCCACGTGTCCTGACGCGAGTTTAACATTTTTTACCCATTACAAAAAAAGTGTACAACGCCGCTAAAGAAGTTTTCACTTCAAAAAATACATGCATATAACCTTCTGTGTGATTAGACTGAAAAATTAGAAATATAATTAGATACCTACATTAACAAAATTATTAAATTGCATAATTAAGTTAAAATGTTATCCACTGCATTTTTGATTTATTGATTGGTTAGTGCGGTACACACAATAAAAAACACCTGTTTGAAACAAGTATGGCAAGTCGGACGTTAAAGTCGGAAATTAAATATTAACATATCAGCACAGTTATGTAACATCATTTATATGTACCGGTTGTTTAAAAAAAAATATCCGCAAGTAGTCGCAGTATTTATGTACCTATAACCTAGAAAGTAATGTCCGCTGCACACGAGGCTGGATTTGCCGCTAGGTTCCTTGCTAGATTTCACTACTAGTTTTCTAGCGTTGTGGTTTTCTTGATTGCTATTGATGTGCTCGCTTCACACGAGACGTCTTTACAAGCTTTCTCTGTAAGTAGATTCGGTGCGCGCGCAGTGATAGAACGGTAACAAAAGTGCATGTTTATTGTCTCTGAACAGAACACACACTATGGCATAGTGTTTGTTTGTGGGCGTTTGTTCAAGTCGCTCACGTAACAAGATACTGCTTCCTGATTGGTTCTTGTTCATACCTAGCAGCGGACCTAGAAAGAAAAATAGCCCCTGTTCTAATTTTAAAACCCATCTTGTGAGCTAGCAGGCGAGCCCGCAGTGACGTCATTTCCAGAAGTCCAAGCAGCGTTTCTAGCCTCGTGTGCAGCGGCCCTAAGTTTCAAAATGTGAAAATTGTTTTAGTCGGGACTGTTTAACGCTGAGAAGCGTAAACAGACCTTAAATGTTATGGTATTACGTATGTTGTGGCCATTTCAATGAGGAACACATCTGTTATATAAGTAATATAGTATCTGCAATGTTGCTTTCACTGTGGATGCTTATACACTTATACAGCGGCGTTCTAGAAAAAAACAGGATTTAAAAAAAAATTCCAGTCAACTTCAAAAATATTGACATTTGATATAGTATAACAAAAAAATAAAATTTTTGATACCGCGTGAGATGACGCGGGTAATGGCTGGTATTCAATATGATTTTTGCTACGACCAATAGGAGCGGAGCATCAGAATAAAGTGATTCAAAATCGAGCCCAAGGGAGTCGGTTACAACATAAGCGTGTTTACATACATGTATACATACTAGTGATGTGCCGGATATCCGTAACCGTATCCGCGGATATCCGAGGGAGAAGAAAGATCCGTATCCATTAGTTTTTGGCGGATCTTTTACGGATTTTTTACCTTATTAATTTTCAATTCATAGATGAAATTTTATATATAGGTGATTAGGTAATAATGAAAAAGTGTTAAATTCCATTCAGATTATTTTTTATTTTAAAAAATCGTATTTGGCACCTTTATATTGCAAACATTTATCGTAGTGAGTACCATACCAATAGTACATAACTCAAAGGTACTAAAAAACTATCTTTATAATGAGATGTTGCACATCGATCTTTGGAAAGAGACAATCTGTTATTACAGTTAACTCTTAAAGAGGTCAATAACTTTTTCCCATAACAGATAGTCTCTTTCCAAAGGTCGATGTGCAATATTTACCGCCGCGTACTCTAAGAAAGTTAAGATCCGTAGCCGTATCCGCGGAACTTGAAACCAAATATCCGTATTCAGATCCGTATCCGCGGATAAACATTTTTAACGATCCGGCACATCACTAATACATACACGTGAAGCTAATATACAGCGTGTAAAAATGTAACTCAAAATTTGTCCGTCCGACAAAAACTTTCGAACTGTAACTCTGATCATCATGAAATTCGGACACAACATTCATCTCGGTAAACTGAGATGAACGTGCGTACTCATGTCCCTTCCCCCTCCCATTCGTTCTTTTGCACCCGGGTGAAACCGAGCGGGACCGCTAGTATAACAATATGTGTGGTCACGATCTAAGGCATCGTCAAATTAAATTTTTTGACAATGCTTTCTGCAACCCAGCATACCGAGTGATGCGTTAATTTTGACCAGAAATTGACATTGCGCACGTTGAAAACAAAAGTGGCATTATGCAAAAAATGGCATTTTACAGTAGAGCATTTTGTAGTTTTAATATTATTGTTTTGCCCTAAAAAAGTTACTATTAAAATACTGCTTATAGAGATTCTTTTGTTAATAATGAGACAATTTATTATTGTTTTAATTTATTTGTTGACCCAATGTTAAAAATAAAGTTATTAAAAAAAAGACCTTTTAATAATTTTTTGTTTAGTGTCATTGTTGTCATAACCTATAATCAGTAAGTTGGAGACTTCAACTGCAAAAAGTGTCACTAAACAAAATGTGTCATTTTATGTATTTACTTACTTGCATTAATTTTTGTAGAAACTGTAATCAGTAAACTGTCGTTTAACAAAATGTGTCACTTTTTCACTTACAGTGACGTGCGTACCAAACAACAGCTTTGACACAATTAAAATAGTGTCGTTATATCAGTCATGACCATGGGCAATTCTTTCAAAATATAAAGTGACACTAGCTCAGTCTAGCGGAAGTAAGTGGATTTATAAGCAAACGGAAATTTTCGTATAGTGACACTTTTGCAATAAAACATGAATCTTACAAAAGGTGAAAAGTTAACTTTTTTGTATAGTGTCACTATTGTTTTCAACGTGCGATTGTAAAATGTGAGAGCACCCGAGACGACTTTCAAAAGTCGGCGCCTATGCTCCATATTATGCTAATGATATACTAATGTCGGAGAGCAGATCGTTAATTGTATGGTAAACTGTCATGGCTTCAATGATGACATGTTATAAAAATCCAAATGACGTGCAATCATTTAGCAAAAAAAATTTAAAAAAAGTACTTATACATTAATTTAACAACGTGATTAGTTCTGCAATGTGCATATTTTTTGTTAACTTTATCTGCATAGAAAATAGTATAGTAGATCTTGAGGAAGAGTTAGGTCTAGGTATGCTAGTTGTCCAAATTGGATTGAATTATTAAGGTTGTCACCCCGGACCTAGATTTTGCCCGGAGATAGTCCGGCGCAGGGCGGAGGGGTGTATATTCAGTCTCCAATTTCAAAATATATGGAATTTTTTAACATACATTAAAATATTATTTCTAGTATCGGAAAATTATGCAATAATTTTCAATATCAAATTTTCGACATCAAACGACAAAGCTTTGCATGCGTTTCTTCCCGTATTATGAATGGACATTGCAGTTGCTCTGTAAAATGTTGCTATGTCTATTCGAAACCCAAAGGAATGGGGCAGAGATCTCTATTGAGAAATGCGCCGAACTGTTCTAAGGGGGCTTTTTGACAGGTAAAACTATGATTTAGAAAAGCATGATGGAGGCTAGGTTAGCCTCCATCATGCTTTTCTAAATCAATCTTTATCTGTCAAAAACTCCCCTTTAGGCCAGTTCGGCGCATTTCTCACCAGAGGTCTCACCATTCCTTTGGGTTCCGAATGGCAAGTTTTTGAAAGAATGAGTTGTGCATTGCCAGCCGATAAAGAGCCTGCCTACTTCAAGACCGCGGTTTTCCAAACGAGTCATGATATGTTTGTAGATGTCTTTTGACACTTCTTTGCTATCTTCGTAGAATTCCATGATTCGGTTTCTTACTCCAGAGTTGATGTCAAAACATCGGACAGCGAGCGGATACAATTTTCGATTTCCTTTATTTTTTTAAATTAAACATTTTGTGCATATAACGTCTGTTTTGCTTCTCGTAACTCTTACATCTTTTTTTTAATTTAAAAAATACCTGCAAAACACCTTGGCCCGGAGAAATTGACCTTAGTACTCCAAAACCCGGAGATTCCAGGTGAGACCCGGAGAGGTGGTGACACTAAATTCGAAATCCAGTTTATAACGAAAGTAGTGATGTAACGAATGTCACCTTCCCGGAAAAACGAAAAAAGTTGATTATTCTTTAACTTTGTACATCGATGAGTATGTGAGTGAGTTTGATATTATATGAGATACATCTATATCACGTTTGTGACAATTATTAAAACTCGCAAATGCTCGTAGTTGGGCGTTGTAAGATGCGGCTCAGAAGTATTCAAGTGATTCAAGCATATCCACTTTCACTCTCTGTGGACCGACCCAATGACCTACTGGCTGTACCTAATAGACAGCGAAAGTGTCATTGGACTTATAAAATTGACTGCCTTAATTCAGTTCGTATTATAAAGATGAGCGACTGGTTCTCTCTTTTGAACCGGAATTAGTTCGTATGGGCTATGTGCAAGGAGGCGGAGTTACACATTTTTCGACACGAGCGTTTGTGGTGAGCACTAGGGGAAACTTCAAACTCAAAATTTCCGTATGTCAGTGAGCAATGTTTATTAAAAGTGAAAATAGTTGTAATTTTATGAAGTTTTCTAATTACAAAGAAAACCTGGGCAAAACTAAGTGATCTGGATATCGTCATTGGTTCTGTAATAGCTCTTACGTGCATATTTGGCAGATTTTACGTTTTTTAGATGAAAAGATTCAGGAACCAGAGTTCTATACACTAGTAATACCTCCAAATTAATATTACAGTAACCAACAAGGGGAAGTAACTCTTATGTGAAAAGTTGTATCAAATAATTCCTCCCATGTGCCAATAAATCCGGAATTAACGTGAAATATTTTTCAAGAAAATACTTTGTCCTAATTAAACATGTATAGTGAAGATAAGTATGAATTAGTAATATACCTCTGAAATTGCTAGTTCTTACCATCCATTGCTGAAATAACCACTTTTTAGCCTTTTCTGCAAATTTTACTTTTTGCACATAAGAGGTATTACAGAACCAACGACGATATGCTTGTATGTTTCAGGCTGTTGCGCTGATGGCGATTTAAGTAAAATAAAGACCATTGGCGCCATAATTTGGCGTTCCCCTGTCAGCGTAAACAAATTAATTATTTATATATTGTACGTCATAATTGATAAATAAATAATTCTCGCGTACCTTTTATGTTATGCTATTTATATAATGGTTTACAATCTGAATTTTATGGTATATAAAAAAGTTTTCCATTTACATTTTTTTACACATCATGGCCAACTAAAGTTTTGGACTTATCACCATAGAAACATGTCGCGATTTCCATAAAAAGTGAGTTCAATAATTCTCTATTGCCCACTAGCGGCGCTAGTAGGCTTCGTGCACACAGCCTATAGACCGAGAGCTGCTGAACTTTTTGGAAGTTGATTTAGGCATGTAGTTTAATTAATGCTAACAACGAAAATTACATTCTTCGTCACCAACTCGGAACTCCAGTCGTTTTATAGAGGTAATCAACCTCTAAATATGCACTAGTAGGACAGAAAACGTCAACTCGTTTCGGCAAGGTTGATATTATCACAGTATTTGACATACACATTCTAAAGTGCATTCAAAAAGGCAGAAATAAATTTTGATCGGAACACCCCGGCAGACTGTTTTGAACAACCCTTATCTCGACCCTTCAAGGCGTCTGCCGCTGTGTTCCGACTGGAATTTGGTTCTGCCTTTTTAATTACAGTATAAATGTTTGATGGCGAGCAAATCTACAAAAAAAAATTACTGTCAATTGGGCGACTTGACCATTCCAACTTCAAAAATATTGACATTTGATTAGGTATAATAAAGAGAACAAAATTTCTGATATCGCGTGAGGTGACGCGGGTAATAGCGAGTATTCAATATGATATTTGCTATATTTGTTGCCATGGTTACTTACATAATTTGTTCCACGTCATGTAAAAATTAATCAAAGCTTGCTTAACTAAGTAGTTTATTTCGGACAGATCTATAAAACAAAAAAACAGCTGGTTTTGTTTATTTTCAAAATATTTCCGAAACTATAAAGTTTAGAAAAAAAATTTAACTTTCTTGAAAATGAGAATAGAATAACAAGCCGTTATGAAAAGTATACGATTAGTATATAAAAAACATCGTTATAGCATATATCTCTTCTGCACAATATGTGCAGATTTTCCCCAAAAACAATAGGAATCTTCATATTTGCATACCAAACACCTTCCCAAAATTTGGTTCTAAAAGTTAAACAGAGAAGTAGACTTTTATATTTAATATCTTTTTTTTTAAACAAAATGTTTTTTATTTTTTTAATGAGTAGGTATAACATTAATGTTTCGATTTTACAAATTCTGTCTTGATGCTTCACAGTCTGGGCAAGGGCATCTCTTGATTTTTTAGCCGAACAAGTGTCCCGTCGTATATCCAGTATATATCTGACAAATGGGAACCCTGGTCCAATAAACTCCTCATAACTGGTTTAAACTTTAAACACAATGTTGCAAAGAATCGTAACTCGGTTTTAATGTCTTTTATAGCGACATAAATTATAATTAGGTAAGTATATAGACCATAAATGTTAAAAAAATAATCGTTAAGTTTAATAGTACTAACAGACGCTCGAACTTGGTCCGGTCCGACAACGGACATGGTACGGCGGATCTTGCAACAGACGACCGAATCTGTTCCCATCGAACCGGGCGGACACGCAGACTACTCTACAGACGAACAGATTTGGTACGGAGCGGACCAGATCCGCTGTCCGCTTCGAACCAAGTACGACCGTCTGTTAGTACTATAATTTTTACGTATTAATTATTCTTGAATGTACCTAATATAATAACAATAATAATTATTAGGTAATAATAATTAACAAAGCAAGGATCAAACTGCAACGTATTACCTAATTATTGTTATGAAGGTTAAAGAATGATGTAGCTGAGATTATAGTACAAAATGCATAGACACGTCTCCTAGAAATATTTTCAACGATTTTTAGATCCTTATATGAAAGGGTATCCTCGGTTAAGGGAGGTCAAATGCCCTCATTTTTTTACATAAAAGTACTTATTGGGGCGCAAAACAAAGGATCCGACAAGTCCCAGCTCCCAAAAATTGTTTCCCCTAGCTAGGGACCCAAAACCTTAAGCCTAGTTCTGCTCATTTCAAATTGTAGTACCTACCTGGGTGACCGAGCTTTGCTCGGAAAGTTAAATAAAATTCTGAAAGGCTGTGGTAAGCTTTAAAGATTAACTGTCATAATATTTTGAAAACAATTGTTTCATTGTTTGTATAAAATTCCAAAACCTATTTACAATATTTAGGTATTTTCATACGTCAAAAAATTGATTTTTATAATAATAAAATTTGTAAGAAAACAATTTTTTTGAGAGATGAGACCTAGCTAAAACGATTTTTTGCCCCCCAAAATCCCTTTTCAGTAAATTCATCCAAATTGTAGGGCTGTTTTCAAGATTAGCTCGTTTAATAATATAGGGGATTTTATTTAATCTATATCATTGATAACATCAATTACAATTGACTTGAAATGTCATTTCTATTAATCTATATGCTTTATCAATTACATAATTCAATGATCATTAGCAGTTTGACAACATTGATATATATTTGTTTTCACCATATATACTTTTATTCTATACTGAGCATATAGGAATAAAATCGCAATCGAACCATTAGAGTGCAAACATATACTTCTGTCTTTTTTTACGCCGTAAGCACTGGGCAAAACAAGCACGGGGGACCCGGCTTAAGAAATTTCTAATTTGTCCCCTCCTGGGCCAAAAGCTGGGTACGCCCATGTTAACGTCATAGAAAAAGACAAAGTTTTTGAAACAGAGATACTTTATTCAGATTGAATGCAAGTACATCAACCAATCCTATCATCGGAGAAATCAGGGAATTACATCGAAGAAAGAGACGCAGATATATTTTCGATAAGCTTTGTTGCGTTCACTCACCGCAATTGAGTAGAAAAACAATGATTAATATAGTTAATTAATAGATATATGGTTTTCACCGAGTTTGTTTTGAATGTGATTGGTTGCGGGCAGCAAAGAATGTGCGCGAAGGTTTTATTCCTTTCTATTATTATATATCTGAGCAGGGCCCTCGCGCCCTATAGTGCGATGCGTGCGATGCACGCGGGCGGCACATTAAAGGGGCGGCAAATGGCCTGGTTGTGTTATATTTTTTGTACTGTATAGAAAAAATATACATATAACTGATATTATATCAATTTTATTTACATACTCAAGCCTGCGTGAGAACTCTTACGAGTAGTTATTTATTTTTTAATGAAATTCGAATTCGAAATATTTCGCGCGCAATTTTCGATTCGATAGTTAATTCACATCAGCGCGTAGACAGGGCGCCTCTCCCGCGTATGTTTATATCTTGAATTTTCCTGTCGATTCCTGCAAGAGTGCGAGTGAAGTAAAGTATTTTTCAATCAACAAATACTTTTTTACGTAAGACTTGTGCACCTGAATGTTATAATTGATAATATGTATATTCTTTCTCTCATGTGAGTGTAGTACGGAAAAAATTGCAAGTTAATTCCAGGGGATTCACATTCAGTCGTAATGGTATTTATGTTTTTATTAATTGCACTGGTATTCATTTTTCCTCAGCGGTGAAACTAAATTTTTCTCTCATTCATAAGTATACGACAGGAGAAGAACGCCGTGAAAAATCGCACGGAGTAAACTGTTTTTGTACAGAACAGTTTACTCCGCGGAGTGATTTTTTTAACGTGAAGAGAGAATTTTTGAAATTCACTCTGTACGAGTGAATTTTCAAAATTCACTGTTTAATGTGTTTCATTTTAATTGAATATATTTTAGAATCAAATTTAGCTCTATGTTTCAATGATTGTGTTTCGTTTGAATTATTTTACATAACAATGTTTAAATAATTTTTTTTTTCAGTTTATTTAAATTTATAAGAAATAAAGTCTCTAGTAATTGCACTTACAGACTTACAGTATTAGTTATTTAGGATTTTTAACGTTTTTCAATTTGACATATCGTCTAGTGAGTTTATCCCCAATAAGGGGCGTCAATTATATGAACCCGCACGCGGGCGGCGTGAGGCCTTACGAGGACCCTGTATCTGAGAGACGGGCACATCTTCTGAACGGATAGTTGGGGAAGTCCCGACTCCCGATCAACACCTATTGTTTTTGCGTATTATAATACACGCCCCATGAAAGTTTATACACTAAGATCCTTGTAGTTTACTCTTTAATGTTTTGTAATCATTTTGGAGTAAACTAATCACTATGTTACGCATCACTGAAACAGAAATACCTGCATTTTTTTATTGGCATTTGTTTAACAAAGAAGTATGCAGTTTCTCTTTCGGGGTCTCGCAACTCTTTCGATTTTATTACAAAATGTAGTCATAAAAGATAAATGAATTATGTAACGGTACTGCAAAAATTATGCACTATTAAAATTATTGTGTTTCATACTATTATTATTTTACTATAATAAACCTAGTATGTAATCATCATATATCTATTAAATAACTATATGAATCATTGCCTATCTACTCAATGTGCGGTGAGTGAACGCAACAAAGCTTATCGAAAATATATCTGCGTCTCTTTCTTCGATGTAATTCCCTGATTTCTCCGAAGATAGGATTGGTTGATGTACTTGCATTCAATCTGAATAAAGTATTTCTGTTTCAAAAGCTTTGTCTTTTTCTATGACGTTAACATGGGCGTACCAAGCTTTTGGCCCAGGAGGGGACAAATTAGAAATTTCTTAAGCTGGGTCCCCCGTGCTTGTTTTGTCCTCCTGGATACGCTAGTGCTTACGGCGTAAAAAAGACAGAAGTATATGTTTGCACCCTAATAGTTCGATTGCGATATTATTCCTATGCTCAGTATAGAATAAAAGTATATGGTAATCATAGATCTATAACAAACGAATAGGGGGCGCCAATGGAACATTTTATCGCAGTTTTATTAAGTAACGCGAAAATATGCGTTTAAAAAAATTGGTTGTCTGTAAAGTCGGTTTACGGACGATAGTTTTACGTGATAACGTATTCCGCTCGAATTACATAACCTAAATTTTAGTAGCTGTCAAACTTGGGCCGAAGCATACTGCGCTCTCGCTTGCACGCACAGGGTCAGGCGGAACGTTAGGAACGTTACACTTTTTCGTGCGTGCAGCTGGTGTTTCATCAATTTATAAGACGTTATCACGTCAACAAAATTCTAAAATCTGAGAAACGTTGAGCGATTAGTTGAGCCGCAATAATTTAATTAAATATGAATAAAATTCACATGATCAAAAACAGCGTGTGAGGTCGCTGTACATCGTGAGTATTCATTTGTTTGTCGGCGATAATCTTAGAAAGTTCTACAACCCATTTCAATTTTTGACGTGATAACGTCTTATAAATTGATGAATCACCAATCTTATAAATTGATAAAACACCGGCTGCATGCACGAAAAAGTGTAACGTTCCTAACGTTCCGCCTGACCCTGTGCGTGCTTTTCTCGAAAACGGCCCTAACGATTTGGATGAAATTTACTGAAAAGGGATTTTGGGGGGCAAAAAATCGTTTTAGCTAGATCTCATCTCTCGAAAAAATCGTTTTCATACAAATTTTATCATTATAAAAATCAATTTTTTGACGTATGAAAATACTTAAATATTAAGTAGGTTTTGTAATTTTATATAAACAGTGAAACAATTGTTTTCAAAATATTATGACAGTTAATCTTTGAGACTTAAAATAAATACGAAAGAAAGAAAGTTAAAAAAAAACAATTATATTATAGGTGGTGAGTAATTTTAATAAATAAAATTAACCTAAATTTGAAGCGAAAGATGCAATATCATAGATTCGAATTATTATAATTATTATATAAATTTAGGTTATGTATTACGGAATACGTTATCACGTAAAACTATCGTCCGTAAACCGACTTTACAGACAACCAATTTTTGTTTCACTGTTCGATAGGCGATACTTGGTTTTCGGACGTAGGATATTTAACCGATTTCAAACGTTTTTTCATTTTCGATAGGTGATACTTTGCTATACGCTATACTAACTGGCTGACTGGTCTTCTTGGGGATAATCTCAGAAAAACTTACCTACTGAACCGATTTCAAAAAAATGTTCAATGGTCGTGCTTTTTTTTAGAGTTTAGGACAACTAAATCAGATTCAATCATATACTTTTATTCTATACTGAGCATAGGAATAAAATCGCAATCGAACCATTAGGGTGCAAACATATACTTCTGTCTTTTTTACGCCGTAAGCACTGGCGTATCCAGGAGGGCAAAATAAGCTCAGGGGAGCCGGCTTAAGAAATTTCTAATTTGTTCCCTCCTTGGCCAAAAGCTGGGTAGGCCCATGTTAACGTCATAGAAAAAGACAAAGTTTTTGAAACAGAGGTACTTTATTCAGATTGAATACAAGTACGTCAACCAATCCTATCATCGGAGAAATCAGGGAATTACATCGAAGAAAGAGACGCAGATATATTTTTGATACGCTTTGTTGCGTTCACTCACCGCACATTGAGTAGATAAGCAATGATTGTTATAGTTAATTAATAGATATATGGATTGAATTCACTATAAATAAGGTCCTAAGAAACCTACCTATACATTAGGTACTACGTATAGGTATACATGTCACCGTAAAATTGTAAATACCGTTAGGTTGTAATCTGTCTCGCGAGATTGTGAACTATCGAAAGATTGTGAACCTCAACGTAATAATAATACATTAAATTGTAAGCAGTACGTTGAGGTTCACAATCTTTCGACAGTTCACAATCTCGCGAGACAGATTACAACCTAACGATATTTACAATTTTACGGTGACATACATACTCTATAGGCACTAAGCACATAGTATATGAGTAATATGTGCGCGCTCAAAAAAATGAGTAGGTATTATTCCTTTATATTTGTTGTTAATGCAGCATGACGTAAATAGTTTTTATAACTCAACCTATGGAAAATCCGTTCACATTTTTCAAAAGAAGAATTTTTATCACTGCATCTATATATACGTATGTAGGTAGTAATATTTATCACACTATATAGAAGGGACACTATAAAATCAGCGAGTGTCGGCGCCTTGGATGTCTTCTCATTAAGTTCCGTTTTTAAATACTCAATCACGCACATGCGCAAACCCAATCATGCACATTGGAAATAACATTTTTGTAAAATCAAAAACCCGTCACAGACTTACATACCTACCCAGGACCGGATTTACTCTTAGTGCCGCCCTGGGGCAGCGTAAAAAATGCCACCTCATTACCTAAATCCTACATAAAAGGGTCGGTATACAATTTTCAAATAAATAAAAAGATTCATTTATGTCAACTTTTTTTTACTAATGGGATAATTAGACAAAAAAACATTCTTTTTCCTATTAAAAATCATAAATTGACAAACAAAACGATTGCTCATCAATTGCGAGATATTTTCAGAGGCAAACGCGTCTGACTGAAAAAAATTATTTATAATTTCAACACGATCACTCTTTTCGAAGAATTTTCTGTAACGCGAAACATTTTTTTCTCACGTTCCAAATTTTGCTGCCCCTGAAAATTTGCCGCCCGGGGCACTAGCCCCTACTGCCTCTAGTGTAAATCCAGCGCTGTACCTACCTCAAGTTTGTGTGCACCTCACCATGAAGATATGAACAAATGCATAATATGTGAGACAAGAGAAATAATACACAGTATGTAAACACGTAAGGTGCACATAGGGAAATTAGCATTGGGAAAAAATACTTGGACCAGAGTTATCCATGACTGCATTAATATTATTGTTACTTCTATGGAATTATCGTGGTAATCTTGAGGATTTCTATTTTATTTTGATTTATTTTTATTTTACTTGGCTTTTTTAATAATAAAAAGCTCTTATAAATCATTAGTTTATTTTTTTTTGTACAAAAATAAAACAAAAAAACAACTCCATCTGTTTGGAAACATTTCATTCAAAAATTGTCAGACTGGTATGACGTATGCGTGTTGGTAAATCGGTGACCCAATGACTTTAGGTTCCACACGAATAGGCGGAGATATTTGATCTCGCGCCATATTTAAGTATTTTTGGGAATTTAATGTCCCATTAATAAAAAAAGTCCGACTATGTTGTAATCATTTGAATATTTTCTTCGGTAGTATACCTACACATTCATTTTGCAAAAGAATATTGTGAAAAAAAAGACTCTAATAATTTATAGAGATGATGATCCTGTTCAAATGTTAGAAGATTAAGAAGGACTAATCCTGGTGGCATAGGATCGATGAATAAAGCAAATACTGAAGGTTTTTATTGCATTTTTTATTATCTGACGTTTCGGCACACTTTATGCCATCTTCTTATACTGAGTATAATTTTATACAAGTAACAGACACATTTATATAGTTTTCAGTAAAAAATTTATTCGTTCTTTCAAGATAATAGTAATTTAATACCTTTGATGACAGTTTTTATTTTAATTTACTTTATACATAACAATAATACTGAAAAAATTGACAGCATTGATTCTCCGAAGATGGCATAAAGTGTGCCGAAACGTCAGATAATAAAAAATGCAATAAAAACCTTCAGTATTTGCTTTATTCATCGATCCTATGCCACCAGGATTAGTCCTTCTTAATCTTCTAACAAAAGAATATTATCTGTCAAATTGAAAAACAAGATTTCAAGGCTCACTCTGATCCAGTCATTTTTTCTCAATGTTAATTTCCCTATGTGCACCTTACGCGTTTACATACTGTATATTGTCACATATGAAAATGTACATAGATAATTTTATTGCGACCACGTGGAACATATTAAATGTAGGTAACCATGGCAACGAATATAATATTTAATACTAAGTAAATAAATACAATAAAATTAACAACTTTAATTTTTTATTATAAATAGCTGTGCCAAGAAATTGAATGACAACCAAATCAATTTTTCTTTATTAAAACATTATAATGTTATCAAATTCCAAGTTTCATTAGAAAACTCGATGGGTGAAGATCGAACCTAATCGGGATCTTAGACCATATAGTCCGAACCAGGCTTAACTCTCGAACTATTAATAACACTTTATTATTTAATAGGTTTCTAATGAGTGGAATTTTTTTTATTTCATTAAAATGTTATTATAATTACGTAGATATTTTTTTTTATTAATCAATGATATATTATGGAATATTCCTTTCCCTCATAAAATTAATTAAAAACGCTGTGACATCTGACTCGTGTCATTTTTTCACTTAGATGAGTGTGCGTAATAATGACAATAATATTATTGTTTATCGGTACGAATCTCACCTCCTCGTTCATGAATGTTTAATATGAAGTTTAATTTAATTTGATGTAATTACATGCTAATAAATTAGTTGTCAGACGTCTAAAATCTATAATAAATTAAAAATAGTGGAGTCGCAGTGCTCCCTGCCGACAATATAGATATACAGTAGTCACTTAAGTGTGCAACATACGGAAAATTTTTAATTAAATGTACAACCAAAATACAAATACTGCCAAAAGTTGGTGCATGTCCGATAATCATTTTAGGTGCTCTTAGAATTGTTGAAACTCAAACAGCATACAGGGTGGGTCAAAAAATATAAAAATTGTACAGGACTAAAGTGCCCTTATTTCAAAAAATTTAGCGAAATGTTATAAGAAAAAGTGGTTTAGAATTAAAAGTTATGCCCAAATACCAAAACATGGCCTTCTAAGAAAAAAAAATTTTTTTTTTAAAAACCAAAATTATAATTTTTTTGAAATTTTTTTTTATACTTACCTTAAACACACTAATAAATTATTCAAAATCAAATCAATTTCGCATAACTTTGTTCAAATTCAGGCATATTTGTAAAATTAACTTAGATTTTTAATTTTTTATGGAATCACAAACGTTATGTTTGTTGCAACGATATTAAACAGCCTGTATGCTGTTTGAGTTTCAACAATTCTAAGAGCACCTAAAATGATTATCGGACATGCACCAACTTTTGGCAATATTTGTATTTTGGTTGTGCATTTAATTAAAAATTTTCCCATATGCTGCACACTTAAGTGACCACACTGTATATACTCTATTGTGGGTATATTATGTGAACTATAGTTTGTTTTTTTTTTTCTAAATAGCAATATAATTGCCAATCCAACATCTGCACCAAATTAAATACACTTTCATATCGGCAAACTAGTGTTTTTAAGTCCGGTCCTGTCGCGCCGATTTTATTTAAGCTTTAGCAGCACATTAATTGCAAATCTGATACGATTCTGAGAATTTTTTCGGTATTTTTGGGCCAAACATTTTTTTCAACCCCTAAATATTGCCTTTAAAATGACCTGATTGGGCTCATTTTAAATAGGTTTCGTGCGGTGATGGATTCCGACATGTGGACCAAATTTCGTTTAAATCGATTAAGTCTGTCGTGAGTTATCGTGCTAACATAGCAGAATTCAATCGGAAGTCAGGCCGGGCACTATATATGCAGGTAATTATCGTTTTTTTTTATTTATTTTTTTAATTTGTATAAATGTAATCAAATAAGTACAATTAAATAATGCCATTTTAATTATTGTATAATCAATTAAGATACAAGGACAAGTGACGAGTATCATTCCAGAAAAATCTGTCATTATTCATTATTGCTTAGCCTTCAATTATGAAAAACCCGATATATAAAAGTAACTAACACCTTATACTAGCGATTTTGTCCGCGCGGCTTAGATTAGGTATACCTTTGGCTCAGTCCAATTTTTTTTATATAAAACCCATTCTTGTCCCGTGAAGTTTTTCAACTGAACTTTTTTTTGCTCTCCAAATGTGCACGCGATAAAATTTTTTAAGTTAGGTTGTTAAAAAAAGCTCATTCGTGTGTTAATAAATCTTAAAAAATTTTCATTTTTTTGCTTTAACACCCCCCCCCCTCAGAAAAAAAATATCTACGTCGTTGATTACAATTGACAGTTCGAAATTTCATTTAAATCGGAAAGAAACTAAAGCCACAACATTTATTTTTCGTATTTTTATTAACATAATAGGGGCTTCCCTCCTTGACATGTATTGAAATCACTGCAAAGTCGACTAATATAAAAAGGAAAAGTTTGTTTGTTTTATGGTGATAATCCCAGAAACAATTACACCGATTTCAATTTTTTTTTCACCGTTCGATAGACGATGCTTTGCTTTAGGACCGAGACTGTCACAACTAGTCGGCCTGGATTCGTCCGGGTAAAAATCAGGAGTAATCTCAGAAATTATTTTACTTATTTCAAATTTTTTGTCAAACATCATAGACATGCGATGTGATTAATAATTTCATTACCCCCCCCCCCTCCGCCGTTCCTAGTCCGTGTTAGGAGAAACCTCTGATTGACTCTTCAGAGCACCCATTTGAAATTTTCACGCGCCGACACTGGTGTTTTGTTTAATTTTAAAATATATACTCCCCAAAGTTCAGTGCCATATAAGTATCTAAATGTTTTTCGTTCTTATTAATAGGTATGTGCAAAAACTAAACATCAGGCACAAAGGTGAATCATTTATAGTTTTTATAGTCATTCGGATTTTTTGATAAGATAAGATAAGATAAGATTTTATTGTCATATTATAAAAGTAAGTTACAATTTTACATATTTTTATATTCTGGTTCCTTATTAATTACCCAGTGGAATAAGCTTAATGCTAACATAAATGTTGTTTATTAGTAGTCTTATGTGTTACCATTTTTATTTTTTTTGTATATAGGGAAAAGTTAAAAAAAACCCTACGCTAGATAATATTGCTCGGATTTTTTGATTATTTAATAATAAGCATATAAATTTATTGTTTACATTTGAATCGTGAAGATATGCAGTTCGGAGACCTTCGTTATTTGTTATATCTATAGTGTCAAAAAAAATATCTATAGAAACCACTTCTATTTTAATATTGAAATATGTCACCATCTCATTAAAGGAAAGCAGCGTGCTTATTTTTTATCATGTTAACCTTTAATAGATAGTAACATATTCAGAACTCGGATCTTTTTGAGTCGGCTTAGAGTCGAATCCTATCAGCGTTGCCAGTTTTTTTTTTGCCAAGTCGGGATTTTGGAACTCTTTGAGTGAAAACAGCGGGATTCTTTCGTCGAAAGCGGGACATAGTAAAAAAACGTATATAATCAGAAGTTTTCAAATATTTATCTTTTTATTTGAATTAAAATTACGTTTACGTGACAATAGACAGCAAAAATAGCCATAGAAAATGTATTTTAATAAAAATATAATATTTTAAATCAGATTTACCCTATTGTTAAATAGTTGAGTCTTATATTCGTCTTCAGAATAAGTTATTCTCGAAAAGCGGGACTGTACCTGTCCCGCTGCGGGATTTAATTTTGATTTAAAAATCGGGACATCTCGCCAAAATCGGGACGTCTGGCAACGCTGAATCCTATATACGGGATCCCGACTAAAATATGCATATCACTACAAGAATCCGTTTTTTCCATCTCTAGTTTAGAGCATGTCTGCTTGACATAAACTATGGCAAAAAGAAAACTTTTTTTTTAATTGAACCTTTTTCAAAAAAGGGTCACTAAAAAGCGTAAAATGACAAAGTTTTGAGTTCAGCGCCAGTTCAATATACGCATAAAACGTGATAGTTATTAATAAATAGGCGCCGAACTCAAAATTTTGTTATTTTACGTTTTTAGTGACCTTTTTTTGAAGAAGGTTCAATTAAAAAAAAAAAAAATTTAGTGGTCTTTTTTAGTGACTAAGAAACCGACAACTACAACTTTTGCAATATTTCTTTGATTTTAGGTAATTTTCTAAAAAGTTGCTGAACCGATTCTGCTAAAATTTGTCTGGGACCAACTTTGAGACATACTCTATGGAATAAAAACAAAAACCATCGAAATCGATTCACAGCCGTGGAAGATATCGACGGACACACATACATAAAAAAAAGACGGGTTGCACTCCGGGAGTGCCGGCAGAAGTGAAACTTGAATATTAACGTCTTACGAATTTTCGATCAGGTCACGTGTCCTGACGCGAGTTTAACATTTTTTTCCCATTACAAAAAAAGTGTATAAAAGTTTTCGTCTTACGAATTTTGTCTTACGCATTTTCGATCAGGTCTTACGATTTTCGATCTGACGCGAGTTTAACATTTTTTACCCATTACAAAAAAAAGTGTACAACGCCGCTAAAGAAGTTTTCACTTCAAAAAATACAGTCGAATTGAGAACCTTCTTCTTTTTTTGTAGTCGGTTATAAAGAATTGACAATAAGCGAGAATTGTAATCGGCATCCAAGCGAATCTGAAACGATTAGTATATAACTACCTACAGTTATTATAGTTATGTATGTTAATTAATTATTATGAAGTAGGTGTTCGTGTTTCAGATGTTTTAATAGATCTCCGAGTGACGTAGGTAAACGGTTGTAACCTTGACCGTATAAAAAACGTTACGCGGCAAGGTGAACAATATTTTCAAGTACGAAAATATACATAAATACGGAAATCTCTAAATTAGTATTAATTTGTCCACTCACGCACTGTATACAGTGTGCCGATTTTCTTAAAGACATAATCGTTACAAAGTTCTAAGTCTTATACTAATATACCTATATAAAGCTGAAAAGTTTGTTTGTTTGTTTGGTTGAACGCGCTAATGTCAGGAACTACTGGTTGGAACTGAAAAATTAATTTTGTGTTGGATAGTCTATTTATCGAGGAAGGCTATAGGCTATATAATATCACGCTACGACCAGGAGCGGAGTAATAATACCTAAGTAGATAATAATTCTTTTTTATATTTTTTAGATCACATATTTCTGAAGAAGGTTTAAATGTATTAATTTTACCATTCCAACCCACAAGTGGGGAATGGTACTAGTTTAGGTTTAAAATCACTTTTCAAAAATTTTACAATATCTTTCTGTTTTGAGGTCCCCTGAATCCAAAAAACATATTTTTGAAAAAACTCTGTGCGTCTGGTAGTCTGTTTATCTGTTAGTCTGTTTGTCTGTGAACACGATACAGGTCAAACGGGTGAGCAGATTGAAACCAAATTTTGGGAGGATGTTTAATATGCAAATATGAAGAGCCCTATTGTTTTTGGGGAAAATCGGCGCATGCGCAGAAGAGATATATGCTGAAACGGTATTTTTTATATAATAATGGTATACTTTTCATAACGGCTTATTACTCTATTTATTTTTTCTAGAAAATTTTGTTAAAAAATTTTTTTTCTAAACTTTATAGTTTCGGAAATATTTTGAAAATAAAAAAAAAATCATCCACTCTTTTGTTTTATGGATCTGTCAGAAATAAACTAGTTCGGCATGCTTTGATTAATTTTTACATCACGTGGAACATAATATTATGTAGGTAACCATGGCAACGAATAGCAAATATCATATTGAATACTAGCCATTACCCGCGTCACCTCACACGATATCAGAAATTTTATTTTCTTTATTATAATCAAATGTCAACATTTTTGAAGGTGGAATGGTCCCGTCACCCAATTGGCTGGAATTTTTATTTTTTGTTAATATTTGTCTGAAAAATAGGTCGATAATTTTATTTATTGAAGAGTTCTAATCAGACGCTAATCAAAGATTTGTATATAAATTTTAGACATGAACAATATTTCCGATTGATGACAAAGTTTCGGCTTAAACAAACAAGAAATTGTCCTCTAAACGAAATATTAACAGATCTTTCGATTTTATGACTTGCGCGTTATTCATGGTTCACAATAAAATGCAAATAGGTACTTACGGTTTTTAAAAAAATACGTTGATCAGTTCCCGTTTGTACAGCCAGTTTAAAAAAAAAGAAAAATAACTTGTTAGTAAAATCGAGGTCGTATTGAATCCTTGCAATAATTGTGAAAAATATAGTGCCTATATAGTACAGTATGCTAATTTATACTGTATAATATTATAATTTAATAGTGCGCCGATGTGGGATAAACGCCTTCCATAATTAATTTATTTTAGACGTTAATGATCTCATCGATCTGTAATCAATGCTTGTAATAATGCTATTTACTTATAATGCTTAAAGTACTTTGCCAAAATTCAAACAGATGATCAATGCTAATTGGTTAGTCGGACATAACTGTATCCATCGTGGACACTATAGTAACAAATGACCCCGCATAAATCTTATGGAATTTGGTTCTCGGTTCAATTGATCGAAAATGGTTCTATTTTATTAATTTATATTTTATTAATAGCCTATCTTGTTTCAAACGGATCATCAAGCGTCTCTTAATTCAGCACACCTTCTATTCCATTCAGGATTTTTTTTCTACCTCATTGTAATTTCTTGTTTGACTTGTTCCACACATTTATGTCAACGGAATAAATAAACTTTATTATTATTATTATAATTATTATTATTATTATTATTATTATTATTATTATAGTTTAAAGGTCACTAAGAAAAACTGTCCATGGGTGCATAACCAATAGATTTTTAACTACAGATATGTTTAGCTAGGTTTTAGATATAGGGATACCATTGAATTCACAATCTTAAATCCTAAGCTCTAGAAATATGCTTTCGACTGCGCTGAATCCGAATATGACATTATTATTTTATACAGGGTGACACCTTCCAACAATACCTAGTTTTCGACTATTTTTCTATTTCTAAAAAAAGCACGAAAGAACATGTTTGTGAATTCAATGGATATCCTTATATATCTATTATCTCGCTAAACATAACTGTAGCTAAAAATCTATTGGTTTTTAGGCTATGCGCCCATGAACACTTTTTCTTAGTGACCTTTAAGCTATAAAATAAAACCATTTTCGATCAGTTTAACCGAGAACCAAGTCCCATAAGGTTTGTGCGGATTCCTTTTAAGAAAATCACTACACTTAATTAATGGATGATCCCCTAATTGTGAAATTGTAAAAAATGTCTAAAAATATCTTATTGGATAATTTTTGCGTAAACTTCTTTTCACATTTATTAGAACAGAATAATATTTATAAAATAAATCAATATAACCACAAGTGTAGATATATAATTTTATAAACGCAATATGAAAGTAATATTACTGATAAGTGTATGTTAGATAATAGTTCGAATTTTATAAGTATATTATTATGAATCTCATCATAACATAATAATTAGATACTTATGTTATTTGCCATAACGCATGTCAAATAAAACACTGAATTTAAAGTCATTTGTGCAATACGTAGCGACATGCATGTTTGTCTTTAACGATTTTCAGAATAAATTATATGTTTTACTAGTCTTTATTCGCGGTTTCACTCGAATAAATTCCGGTTAAACGATTTTGCAACCTTTTGGAATCACTTCTACCTACGGTTGCCAATCCGGGAGAATTTTAATAAATCGAGTAGGGGGGGGGGGGTTGAAAGAAAATCTCAATCCTTTATTAATTTTTAAATTTATATTTACTTTGCTTTCGAGCAGCATTTAATATTTGACGGTTTTTTACCACAAAAGTTTTTACATGAAAAATCTCATTTTGCGGGCATAAAGAGCGAGTAGCGGAGGAATTATTGCATCCCGGGCAATTATTACCCGGGCAATCCGGGAGGGTTGGTAACTCTACTTATACCGGTACCCATGCATCCGCGACATATTTTTCAAAAAAATTAAACTAAAAGATTTTCCATATGTCCCAAATTTTAATAGATTTAAGGCCGCTGCAACCGAAGCTGTATTTGCCGTTAGATTTCTTGCTAGCTTTGACTACCAGTTTTCTAGCGCTGTTTTTCTTAATTGCTTCACACGAGACGTCTTTTTAAGCTTGTTTTGTGGATAGACCTGATGCGCGCGCATTGACAGTTCAATTATAAACACAGAGCAAGACGAGTCTGTTGTCTGACTCTGAGCAGAATGACGGCATGTTGGCTTGTGGGCGTTCGTTCATGTCGCCCTCGTGACAAGATACTGTTTCCTGATGGTTCTTGATCAGAGTAAGCACAGATCCTATAGCATGAAAAAGAGCCCCTGTTCTAATTTTAAAATCTATCTTGTGAGCTAGCAGCCCGCAGTGAATAAATGTAAAGCATAAATCTTTTAATCCGTGGCACGTCATTATATTTCTAAGCAAATATCACCTAGGTTTGAAAAATGGCCATTGGCCGGTAATGTGAGGTCATAAAATTCATCAAGGATATTATTAGTTGCATATCATGTAGATATAACAACACACGTGTTGTGCGTACAACTTAGAAAAACCCAGATTTACCTGCGGAGCAGATGTAATGGCGGTAGGGTTATTGCGTGCGATGGTAAAAATGATGTTTTTAATGGACAATGACTTAGGAAAGTTTTTGCCGCATTGTTTAGAACAACGCACCTAACGATGTTATTAATAATAATAATAGTACATTATAGACGCTAAAGAGCAGAGGTCATCAGCGTCTATATATGATGTTGTTTATTAAAAAGTATATCGTGACCATGAATAGAGTAATGGTAATGACTTTTGCTATACGTTTTAGGTTTTTGGTTATTTTGTTACAACTGTATTGTTTATTACTCATGCGGGAAAAGTGGTATCTTTACGCATGCTGTTACGGTTGAAAAGTATAAGCTATTTTCATTTGCGTGCGGACACTTTATTTTTATTACTCATGCGGGAAAAGTGGTATCTTTACGTGTGCTGTTACGGTTGAAAAGTAGCTATTTTCATTTGCGTGATGAAACTTTATTTGTCGCACTGAAATTATTGTTTGCCGCACGCAAATTCAGAGAAAAAAACAAAATAATAACGGTGTTAATGTCAACGAAACAAACTGTCATTTGAAGCAGATTTGAGGTTAAAATTTTCGATTATGGACTTTTATTCTTAACAATTTTAACTGAATTTTCAACTTTTTAATGATTTAATTTTAATTTTTATTACTTCTAATTTCTTTTTTAATTCGATATAAAATTTTAATTTTAATTTAATTTAATTCGTAATAAAAAATAGTATGTGCAACTCGTGCGGCATTGTCGCACTAGTTGCACAATATACTATTATAACATTAATTTATGTATTAATAGGGTATATTTGACACTATAAAAAAATAAAACGATAATTTATCGAATACGAAATCAGACATTGTGTTCACAAAACGTGAGGTTGACATATTAATTTATTTTTTTTGACATGTCAAAAAACGTTGCCCGCCATGATGGTTTGAATTGTGACGTCAGACATGTAGTAAACACACATAATATACTTGTATAAACACACGACGGCGGTTTCAGACGTTTTCCAAGATGGATCAGAGGTACCTCCACCAGAATTTTTTTTAATGTGCTTCAATATTTCTTTTTAGGTTATTTCTCAAAAGCACCTTAAATATTATTTTAAAGAAGATTTTTTTTATCTGTGGGAGAGTCAATAGTTTATATTATTAAAAAAAATTAATGATATTGAATATTTACGTTTTATTTATATTTATGTAATATTTTCTATATTTATAACAGTTAACAAAAATAGTATTTTTTAACCGCATTTGAGCTCCGAAGAAGGCAATAGTTATTGGCGTAAGTAGTAGTCTAAGTCATTCATGACAGGTCATGACTTAGCCTACAAGTTGCGCCCATAATTTTATTCAACAATTGCGCGTTATTCATGTTTTAATTATAATGAGATGTTGTAAATATCTATTTATTTCTTTATAAAAAAAACTGTCAATACTAACAGCACCAAACAGCACGATTTAATGTTTTGGTTTGAGGTTAGCCGGTTATGAATAAACTCCATGTCGAAAACATTCGGCCTCTCAATTTTAATCTCAATGGGTAACAACGGAGTTGTTGTTACCTACTATTTCGTTACGACTCAGAAAATAGTTACGTTTATTTTCATTACTCCACAATGGCCGAGCTAGTAGGAATCTTCATTGAGTTATGACAAGTAATTGTCAGCAGTCGGTAAATGGCTATTTAGGGTTCGGTTTTTAGGCATATAAACATGAATAACGCGCATGAGTTGAATAAAAATATTTATCGAAGCGTCAGCATAATAAATGCAATTTCTAAGATAGTATTTGATCCAATGCTTCGAAGAAGTTCTTCATCCAAACATCATATCATTTTAAACCAAATATGATTTGGGGGGTGGAGGGCCGTAGTACCCCCTGGATCCACCCCTCGGCCCCAATAACCTTAGCCGTTAATAGTTTAAAAAGACGAGTCTGGGCCTGTCGTTTGGTTCAAAGTTCTTTGTTATCGTTTGTAATGTTTTTGATCAAATAGAAAATATCTAACTTTTCCATTATTACACATTTCTATCGTAAAGATACAATAGAAAAGTATTCTAATGCATTGTAAATAAAATAAAATAATATAGGTAGTGTCATTTCAAAAAAACATCTGAATCAACTGTTGGTCTCAAGATGTATGTCAACTTGATGCATAAACGCTTTGGCAATTACCTACGGGCATGACCTTGAATGGTTATAGAATGAGACTTGCGGCATTCGTGGTGGTAAAAAGTAGAAAAAAATTTGATGGAGTGAAAGCACTGACCGGTTATCTTATTATATGATATATCCCCTCTGATTTTCCGATAGAAAAGTTCATTTGAAGCTAACCTTCTTGTACAAATAAAGATTATAAATGTTGTTACACTTACACCCGACTGAAGTGAATACTTCGTACACCAAACTAGTTGATTGACGTAGAAGAGCCAAATAGAGGGAATATAATAATAATAATTACTATACGAAGCACTGGCTATCTACTCAATGTGCGGTGAGCGAAGGCAACAAAGCGTATCGAAAATATATCTGCGTCTCTTTTTTCGAAGTTTTTCCTTGGTTATTCCGACAATGCATATACATATATTATATATACCTATTAGAATTATAGTCCAGTCGGTGGAGGCAATTTTAGACCAAAAGCACCAGAAATTCGCAAACAGACTCAATTTTATTTATGAGTAGTTTAAAGTGTACTGATTGAAATAGAAAAAAGTTCATTCGTCTATCAAAAAAATTTTGAAAAAAATTTTTATTTTCAAAATTCTTGAATATTTTGAGCTGGAATAAAGATAGAGATAAATAAAAAATACTGCCTTGTAGGGGACGTTTTTTTCTATAAAAAAGATATCTTGTAGTTTTTTCGTCAGAGCTACAGTTTACCTGGAAAAAATTCGGAAAGCTAGTAAGTCATCTTGCGCCGTGGTATTTTTTATTTCTTCCTATCTTTTTTACATTTCAAAATATCAGAGAATTTTAAAAATCAAAATGATTTTCATTTTTTTTTTACTTTGGGAAATCGATAGACGAATGAACCTTTTTTTATTTCAATCAGTACACTTTAAACTACTTATAAAAAAAAATTCAGCTTGTTTGCGAATTTCTGGAGCTTTTTTCCTCCACCAACTGGACTAAATTGAATATATTTCTCTTTATCAAAAGTCTTATGTTTTTATCTATGGCGTTAGCCAATCAGAACCAACGAGCTCTTACGACTTAAAAAAGACAGAAGTGTATGTTTTAGTGTCCGATCGAAACTAGTTTTTACGGCCGAAACCGAAATTTCATGTTTTCGTGGGAAAAATAAATTAACCATTATAATAATCAAACTTATTTTTTTTTTTTTATTTTTAAATTCCCTTATTTCAGAAACATAAATGAATATACTTTTTTTTTAATATTATGAAATAAAATAAAAGCTACAAAACAAAATTACTTTTTAGTAAAAAGTATTTATCCAATAAATATGTGTACACACAACAAAAAAGAAAAAGAAAACACTCTTTCAAAATTATTTCTTCTAAACTTTGGTTATTTTGAATGGTACTCTTGTTAACGAACTACAATAAAATTAAAATTAATAACACCTATACCTACCAACTACATCAAACTAAATAACTATTTTTAACGCAAATAATACTTCAATCGAAAGTCTCAAAATAAAAAAAGTTTTGTCTGAAACTAAAAATAGGAAAAAAAAACGCGGAGCGCGGAGTCATTGAAGACACTTCGTCGTTCGCAGCTGCTCCGAATTTCAGCGCGAAACCTCCCAAATGTAGTTTCGGCTTCGGCCGGATGGGCAGCCGAAACAGTTTTTTGGCCGAAACCGAAATTTCGGTTGGACACATTATGTTTGCACCCTAATGGTTGCGATTTTATTCTTATGCTCGATATATAGTAAAAAGTATATGATCTTGAATCTTGATGGAGATGGGTGAATGGTATTGCGTTGCAGTACTCGATACTGGTGCGGACAGAATTTCCCGTACTTTGCGTCTAACCTCTCGTGGAAAGTAGGGGGCGCGTGCGCGCCATCGTTTTTTACGCATTACGTCAGAACATGTCCGGAGTGGTAACTCGCATAAGAAGTATTCGCTTTAATAAACTCGCAACATTGACTCTAATGGTCGTCAGAGAATTTAATTTGCCCCTTGTCCGTATGCTTTGTCATCGTGCTGCGCTACTGATTACATACGATATAACTTTAAGTGTGTAGGGTAAATGAACAAGTTTCTGATCCACACATATGGTGACCACATATAGTCAATAATAGTGTCCGACCAAAATTTCGGTTTTGGTTTCGGCCTAGTTTCGGCAAAAAAACTGATTTTCGGCTGCCATCCGGCCGAAACTGTGAAATTAGACATGTTTTGTGCAGCGACGAAGTGTCTTTTATGCCTCCGCGCTCCGCGTTTTTTTTTTAGTTTTGATACTTTTGATTGAAATATTATTTGCATTAAAAATACTTATTTAGTTGTTGTATTTTGTAGGTAGGTACTTATTAATTTTAGTTTCATTGTAGTTCGTTAACAAGAGTACTTACCATACAAAATGACCAAAGTTAAGAAGAAAGGTTACCCGGTAGATTTTGACACGCTGAATCCAATGAGAATAGGCGCAGCTCTGTATATTGTCTAGTTTTGGAGATAATCGAGTATGAAATTTTCAAACTTTCAAATGCTCGAAACCAGAAGAGATACAGTTCTGCGCTTGTGCTCACTCGATTCAGCGGACTTTTTTCTTTAAGGTCAAGTAAATTCAGGCATATCCGTGACACTTTTATTTTTTCCAAAAAATTGAAAAACTGAAGTTTTTCGATGTTTTCGCAAATCGGCGACTTTTGAGGCACTATGAGCTTTCCGATACGGTTAATATTAAGCATACTTATGGAAAAAAAATCCTATGTGGCCCTACAAGGCTTTCATAGGTTCGTAGTCTAAATCAGGGGTCGGCAACCCTTTGAGACGGTAGATCCAAAAGTTACAATTTACAAAATTTCCCAGTTTTTAAAGAGCCACTAAATATTTAGTTTCAGTATTATAGTATTTGCTTATATAGGTATAATATATATATGTTACCGGATAAGTCCGTTATGAAGTCATACCTAGGTTTGCCTAGGCAAAGTCCGCATTGTCAGGCCACTTTAGGCAAAGTCCGAAATTCTTCGATATTTCGGACATTGCCTACACTGTGGTACGACAATCTTAGGTTTGCTAAATGTGTAGCAGGCAAAGTACGAAATAATTTGATATTCCGATTCCAGGCGACGTCACTGAATTCTCATTCTGCATTGACTTTTGTGTTTAGTTGGGTTAAGCGGCCGCTGTGTTCAGTTGGGTTTAATCTTTATTGGATTTGTGACAACAAGACATATGCAAGTAGATATGAGTGGCGTGGGTGAAATGAAGGCGAGATTTTTGGAGAAATTAGAGAGTATGCAGAAACCAATAAATTCTTTTTACATTCCATCGATAGAGAAGTACGAGGCATTAATTAAAGAAGTTGAAGAAGCCAAGCAGGTTGCCAAAAAACAACTCTTCAATACCGGCGTCTCAAACGTTACGATGTGTTACTTGTTGGGGGCATTAAAAAGTTAATTTTGCCATTGTCTGCGCAAGTCACTGAAGTGAAATACTTTGTCCCCAATTAAGAATTGTTTGAGGTGCTAGATAATGCTCACAAGGAATGTGGTCATGCTGGAAGAGATATTATGATTAAAGCACTAAGCAACAAATTATTAACACAAATTAGTGTTTTTTTTTCTATCTCAAACTGTGCTTCTTACTCGTACATAGGTATAATATTGACAGTAGGTAGGATAGTAATGCGGTAGGTTATTTCGGAGTTTGCCTGCTGCATATTTGGTAAACCTAAGATTGTCTTACAACAGTGCAGGCAATGTCGGAAATATCAACTAATTTCCGAATTAGCCTAAAGTGGCCCGGCAATGCGGACTTTGCCTAGACAAACCTAGGTATGACTGCGTAACGGGCTTTGCCGGTAACATATATATATCCGAGGACGACACGTCGCGACGGGGGCAGTGCGGGTGAGACGCGAGTGGAAATGGCTGAGAGATGGTACTCAATCATGGATCGATTGGACGATTTTTAAGGGTTTATATAATAAAATAATTATTTTTTGCGTATGGAACTGGAGAGCCGCATGCGGCTCGCGAGCCTCTGGTCTAAACCAACGCAATGTCAGAAGGACAAACATGACGAAGTTATAAAGACTCCTGCTGACTACGGAGACTTAGAATTAATGATCGATCACAGGTAATTCTATGAATCTGTTCAAACTGATGTCAAACAAGCATCCCGCTCGAGTTTTGCATCAGCGTGATTAGCCCTTAAGTGGTCGGAAACTGGTACCTGTACCCTATAAAATTATTATTTAACTACATAAAATTGACATTGTATAACCGTAGACTATATCTATACGTCCAACAATCATCCCCACCTTAGAACACTATTGTCGTCATTTGTTTAATATTTTTTTTTGCATAGATCAGGTTTAGAACCCCACTATTATATTAATCCCGCTAACCTGCAAATGCGATTCATACCACTTCACAAGGAGGTGTTGTATAGTGTTTTCTCATACAATATCTTTCGTCCAGTTACAGTTGATTAGTTATTTAAATTATTTTATGTAAGTAATATTTGAATTAATATATTTTTTAACGATTCGGAAGTGGCTTTTAATTATTGGATTATACAGTGCGTTTGATTTCTATCAACACATTGATTTTGCATCTTAAGGAGGTTGATGCGTTACAGTCCCAATCAAAAGTAAGTCGAATTCTAAATGGGAACTTTTCCACAATAAATTTTTACAAAAGGTTATAAGTCGATGGTACCAATAAATTATTGTCATAAAGGTATAAATAAATAATTTTTTTAATATTAATTAATTATTTCAGTATTTTATTTAATGGACTAACTTTTGAATTTTTTGTACAAAGTTAGGTTAGAAAAAATAAATTTATTTAAATATCTGTATTTTACATATTTTTTGCAGTAAATAATCAAAAAAAGAAATTATAAGTAATAAACATTAAAATTAAATCATTAAAAAGCTGAAAATTCAGTTAAATATAAGTCCATAATCGAAAAGTGCTAAGGTTTAATAATTTTTTTTTATTGATTAAAAGTTTCCTAATTAATTTGGAAAAATATTAAAATATGCATAAGACATCGATGCTTTACACAGTTAGTTTTCGGAACTGCTGACATTATTTGGTTATTTGCAAAAAATTAAAATATACCGTTTGCATGCTTGTTTGACATAATATTTTCCATAAGACTACATGTAAAAGTTTTTTTTAATTTTTAACTTTATAAATCTCCTAATGATTTTGGATTTTTTACAGAAAATTTTGTCATAAAAAAATCTAGTAAAAAACTTTATTTCAAATTTTTTTCATTAACTTCGTAAGACGGCTCAACCTCCTTAATTTTCTCCATTTGAATAAAATTGAATTCAAGTTATGTCAAATAGTAGGCTAACTAAAATCTGCTGAAAACCACGGCAACGGTTTTAAAGTTATGTTGAGGAAAAAAATTGTTTGTTTGCTACTTATTATTTATTCTAAAAAATAACGCGTTCTCGAAGTTTTTTGAGCCTATGATTTGACATAACTTGCATTCAATGTTATTTTCATTTTATAAGTGAATGCAAAAATTTATACAAACCTCGTATTTTAAAGTTAATTACATTTTATTAAAAATCCGTATTTCTTACTGACGCTTATAACCTCAGTTGTTGAGCGTCTATATAAACTATAATCTCTCTCTCTCTCTCTCTCTCTCTCTCATTATATGGCAGTGGACTAAACGAATGGTTATACCTAGTACGACAGTTTTTCATGAGGGAAGAGAAACAAAAAGTCGAAAAAGTAGACACAAAATAATTTTAATCTTTTGAGGCACTCAGCCAGTGTTGACTCCGCTTGCGGCGGCACAGTACAGTGCAGCACAGCTTAAGTTGTACGGTTGATTGAACTGATTTCTAGAACTAAAGAAACGTTTTCGAAATAGTTTGTTTTAATCAAAAAAACTCGGGTCGTAGTGCCAGAACCCTGCCGTCAATATAGTGTATTTGCTAACACAGGTAATGTGGATTTATTACGCATTCACTTTTTTGTTTTTGGGAAAAATAAATAAAATGTAACCCTTAATACAAACCTTAAAATATTTTTTTTTCTTAATTTCAATATTATAATTAATCCAACGTCTGCAGTCAATTAAATACACCTTTCAATATGCGTAAATCCATTTTCACAAACTAGCATTTTCACAAAATTTGTAAGTCCGGTCCTGTTGGGCCGCTTTTATTAAAATTTCAGCAACACATTTTAATAATTACTAAAAGGTTAAATTTGAAATTTGAAACAATTCTGAAATTTTTTTGATAATTTGGGCCCGAAAACTTTTTTCAACCCCTAAATACCACTCTTAAAATAGTCCGATGCAAGTCGTGCAGGTTTATGTTTGACAATTGTGCATATGTGCGCACTATTTTAGGTAAAATATTTTTTTGTCAAAAAAACATTTATCCTCCTGCAATTTCTTAACAAAGCGGCTTTCCGAACATCAATTAAGAACAAAATATTCTTAAAATAATCAGAGGAATATCTCTTTGAATTTTTGCCGTAAGCTTAGTAACCACCCTGTAGACTGCATTCTATTAGAGGGTACATTACCGTGGTTTAGGGAATATTTCTTGACGATAATTTGATATTTAAAAATTCCATAGATAATAAGAAATGAACGAATCATCTTTAAAAATTTTTATATACGTATAGAAAATCAACATTTTAATATATTTACGTTTTTTCAAACCACATATATTATTTATATAGGCTAACTGGAAAATCCACCGCAGAACGGAGTCATTCAGGGTTATTCTGATATTTATTACCTAGTAACTGTTAATTTTTTCATAGAAATAGTATTTCCATCAAATTATAACCATGCCTATAAAGTTCATATAGTCCGAGAGCTACCAACGTTTTCGAGAAAGACGGCTGATCTTTTGATATTCCTTTTCTTATTGAAGTTTGGTGGGGATGCGGTACGTCTGGCTGTTGGGAGCGGTGCGTTTACCTTTTCGCATCCCATTTGTACAGGTTCAAATTACAGGTAATTTATGTCATTTGCTAGTTTTTAAGATGGCGTTGTCCTAGTAACTGAATGTTTGTTATAACGTTATTAGTTGTGTTTGCCAAATATCAACTGCTGCTGGGCGAAATAAAGTGTTGTTACATAAACTGTCTCTTATGTTATGTCGTCAAAATCACTTTTCCTTAGCGACGCAGCAAAATTCAATTGAATTTTGCTGCGTAGAGAAGGAAAAGTAATTTTGTAATTTAATAACATTCATGTTACCAGGGCGACGCCATCTTAAAAAGTAGCAAATGACTTATAAATTACCTATAATATTACTTGTACAAAGGAATGCGCACAGGTAAACGCAACCACTCCCAGCAGCCAGACGTGCCGCATCCCCACCAAGCTTCAATAAGAAAAGGAATATCAAAAGATCAGTCGTCTTAAAATTCTTTTTTTCGCGATGTTGCTAGCTCTTATACTAATATATGACTGCTCGTTTCCATTTAACGCAATACGATGCTGAATTGCTGATCGCATTGTCAGAAAATCTGGTTTGACAGTGACCTTAGATTGTGATCAAATAATTACATTTTGTATACACGAAATTACAATCCAATGTCGTTGCCAAACTTCTTATTATAACATTCATAAACACACAGAAAAACAAATGACTGATTCACATAAAAATAATTATTGTTTTTCAAGTTAAATTTTTATCAAAATGCCCAGAAAAATATTGTTCCGAAAAGGAAATACTACAAGAAAAAAAAACGGAGAACTCGCGTTCTGAGGGTTTCGTACCGTTATTTCATAAAAATTTAATTTGTCATGTAATACAGTGGACCCCCGGTAATCCGACAAACATTTTGCAGGGCAATGTCGGACTATCGAATTTGTCGGATTATAGAGTACTGCCTAAGACCCCCTATATGTTATATATATATGTATGTACTCTGAAGTACAAATCATACTTCATTATGTAAGTCTTTATTAAATTAAACAACACAATAGAGAGCTTACGTTTTATTATAAAATTAATGTCATTAATCCTATAGAACTTACAAAAAATATGCAATAACTTAACGTTAGAAAATAATTGTGTACAAACAAATGTACATGTTACGGTTAATACAAGAAAGTAGTTAATTCGCGAATTAATCGGCTAATTACCCGAATTAACCAATCCTTGACGTTGCTTAATTCGGGTATTAGCCGGTTAGTTCGCGAATAAACTACTTTCTTGTATTAACCGTAACATACATACTAAAATAATCAAAAATCATGAATCAATCAATTTAACTTGTTCAATCATGCATTAGCGAAGATTGTCAAAAAAATATTCAATAAAAAATAATATAATAGACCATGTCGGATTACAGGGGGTGCCGGATTAGACAGGGGCCGGATTACCGGGGGTCCACTGTAATTCTATATATAGAATCATATGATTTTCGGATTTTTTTCATTACTTGTGCTATGCAACCTTCTTTCGCGCCAAACAAGATTATAGATTAACGGGAAACATTAAAGGTTTTGATAAGTGAATCAGTATAAAAAAATTATTTTGTTTGCGATGTAACTACAAAATTACGGTTTTCGGATTTTCTTTTTTACTTGTGCTTTAAGACATTGCTTTTTGCCAAATTTCGTGATTCTAGGTCAACGGGAAGTACCCTATTGGTTTTGATTTCCTTGCAAGTGTCAAAATAATAAACGGCTATATTTTTTGATTGCGTTGACTTAGAAGCTGCATTTTTTCACAGCTCCAAGTGATTGCAGACTTGAGTATTTGATATTAATTTCAACTTGATACCTCCACGTATTCCTGAAAAAAATGGTCTTGACAGACGGACAACGAAGTTATCCTATAAGGGTTTCTTTTTTCCTTTTGAGGCACGGAACCCTAAAAATACGTACAATAGATGCATACATAATTCAAGAAAAACGTCAATTATTTTTTGAACAAAAACGATTTAAAATTCTTGTTCTAATATGACGGAATACATATATGATTATCTAAGATAGTTGTCAAAACAGGTTTTCTGACAATGTGTAACATTTACTATAGACAGTTTCTTTTATAACAAAATGTGTAATACTTGGTATAAGATATTGATTTTTTTATGATAATCACTCTAAAAAACTTTTTAATAAAAAAATTAAACCGCCGAAAAACTGAAAAGCAAAAAATAATAAATCTTTTTATTTAACTGAGTTTCTATCTAAGTAGTTGAACGTATGTGACAGTCTAGTATATCTAAGTAATTTTGAGTCGGCGTCAAACCATCAATGTACAAAGATCACTAAAAGAAATAACCAAATCAAATTAACAATGATACGTGAAATCTCCAGCGATAAACATTAACATTCCAAACATGCGCTCTCCACACGACCACTCGCAAAGACGTGTGCCCTCAGTGTGCCCGTTCGGGTTGCTCTGTCGCTGACATTAACTTCGTGAACGCTCAGAGATTTCCGGCGAAAGATTGTTGACGCCGACTCAAAATTACTTAGATATACTAGACTGTCACATACGTTCAACTACTTAGATAGAACTCAGTTAAATAAAAAGATTTATTATTTTTTGCTTTTCAGTTTTTCGGCGGTTTAATTTTTTTATTAAAAAGTTTTTATTTTATAATTTTTTATGGCTATATAATTTATAATTGTAATACACAACTCAGCATGAAAATCTGTGAGTGAACTATAAATCACCCCTATTTTCCCACCCTTAGGGTAGGAGTTTTTTTTTTCCAAATTTATATGAGACGAACCTCGAGGTATACCCTATCCAATAAAAAAATAATTATCAAAATTGGACCACTCTGTAAAAAGTTATGTGTGGTCATACATTACAATCAGTGAGTGAACAATCAATCATCCCCTGTTTTCCTACCCTTAGGGTTGGAATTTTTTTACCACATTTATATGGGACCAACTTCGGGGTATACCCTTTCAAACAAAAAAATAATTATCAAAATCGGACTACTCTGTAAAAAGTTATGCGTGGTCATACATAAATAAAAAAAAAAAATAAAATAAAAAAAAAATATATACGTGTCGAATTGAGAACCTCCTCCGATTTTGTTTTTCGTCGGTTAAAAACAGTCGCGACTTCAATGCTTGTAATAAACGTTACAGACCTCACTCGTTGAGCATCTATAATATACCATATTTCCCTATCTCTCTCTTTGTTTCAATGAACGCAACTAATCAAGGAAATGGTACCCAAGTCATTGATTTTTGTGTAAAAGAAGTAATTCACCAATATCCAGCATTCATATAATAACGCTATATGTCGGTCATCGATAGGACACACTGTATAATGTACCATGTATGGTAGCTACTATAATACATATAATATGTGTATTAATTATTACCAAACGTTATCTAATATTAGCGGTTTTGTTAAGTAATACCTAAAGGCATGGAAGCAGACTTACCTACCTACTATATAAACAGTATACTTACTTTCTCGTATCTTTCTTTATAGGATATTACATATTCTGCTGTCTGTAGTGCAGATACTACCGTAGTATTTCACTCAGCTACTCTAGTACTTCTCTGTGGCACCTCGTCTTCGAAAGTCGGTCGCCAGAAATGATCTACTGCTGCACGCCATCTACCTAAACACGCTAGATCTTTTGGTTTGGCGCGTGTATGTAAATTTTGTGATTTTAAATAATTAAAAAAAAATAACTTTTTAATATAATTTTATTTTTTATGTTCGTTCGAAAAAATTGACGCTTTATTTTTTTATTTTTTTTTAATTAAGTGACGTGTCAAAACAACAAACTGATATAAAAATATAATCTTGAAATGTTATAATAATAAGTGGAAATAAATAAAGGAATTGTTATTTAGTGATTTTATAAAAATGGGCTTGATATTAAAAGTATTGGAAAGGGTGGTGTTATTGCTGATTGTTATCACTGCTGGGAGTTGCTACGATACATTGTTGCGTCAAGAATCGATCTCGTACGGAATTGCAACAATAAGAACTGAGAATGTGACATACAATGCATCGCTTTGTGCCAAACACTTGAGTATGATGGTAAACGGCATCAACGAACGGATTCCATGGGCACTGAAAAGTGAGTTTTAAAAATTGTGCATGCATTTTCATTTTTAGATCAGAGCAGTTTCATTTTCAAAAATGCTTAAAAGCATCGAGCACTTACTAAAGTGTTTAAAAAATAAGTATTAAAGCACTTTAAAGTAACCTCTTAAAGGACCCCGCACAATCCTTATGGCATTTGGTTCTCGGTTAAATTGATCAAAAATGGTTTCATTTTTACACGCTTTATATTAGTTTCACTTGTAAGTTTGTATGTATGTATGTATGTAAGTATGTATGTTTGTTTGTAAACTCGTTTGGACTACAGCAAGTGGTTTCTTACTGTTAGTATGTTATGCCACTACTGTAAGAGCAATCGTTGACCGAGCGGTCTAAGGCGCTAGTCTTCGCTGACGTCAACCCTCGGATTCACCGGTCGTGGGTTCTAATCCCGTCCAAGCCGAAATAAAAAATGTGTATTTTTCGGCAAATTTTTGACAATAAATCGAACTAAAAATTGGAAAATAAATATAGTTTAAAAAAACTAAAAAACACGCTTTATATCAAACTAAAAAGTGAAAAATAAATATAGTTTAAAAAAAAACTAAAAAACACGCTTTATATGAAACTAAAAACTGAAAAATAAATATAGTTTAAAAAAAACTAAAAAACACGCTTTATATCGAACTAAAAAGTAAAAAATATTTTTTTTAAAATAAGCTTAAAACTATAATGAATAAAAAATACTAGTATTATTGTGAAAAAATCGTGGGGCGCTCGATGTACGAAAATGTGGAACAAAGCGTTTTAAGGTTATTTAAAAAAAATTTTTTTTACTTTTTAGTTCGATATAAAGCGTGTTTTTTAGTTTTTTTAAAACTATATTTATTAAAGTTTAAAGCAGTGCCAGATTAACCTATAAGCAATTGCGTAGGGCATCACGTCTCAAGGGGCACTAAAAGTGACAACTCACTGGACCGTGTATAAAAAATTTTTTTTGTCATGTTTTCAAAAATTTGATCTAGGTACTGATATAAAACTGTTCTTAGAAGTAAAGAAGTTAAAAATGTATAAAAATTTATTTTCGAAAATAAAAACAAAAAAAAAGTTTTTTTACTACTCTGTTTAAAAATGCCTAAGAACCGATTTTATAGGCAATTAAATTTTCAATGAGAGCTTTGATTGCAAAAATTCAATATTTTTCCTAAAGTTCTGTGCTTCTTAAGTTTTTTCTATCAATTTTAAACTTATAAAGACATTCCCAATTTGGATTTTTTTTATAAAGCGACAGATAAGTATTACATTTTTTTTAACTGCTAAGTATTAGAAATGGGGGTCCCATAGGCAGAAATGCTTAGGGCATCAAGGAATCTTAATCCGGCACTGGTTTAAAGGTCACTAAGAAAAACCGTTCATGAGTTCATAGGTTAAAAACCGATAGATTTTTAGCTGCAGATTTTAGATATAGGTGTATCCATTGAATTTGAAAAAATATTAATTATGTATTTAATCAATTTAAGTTAGATATTAATTCTCAAGAACATGCGAATTATATACAAATATCTATTTTACTTCGTGATTTATAAAGATGAAACTACAACGTGAAGCTATTATTAAGGCAGGGCCCCATCCGATGAATTTGCCAAATGATCAGAATATATAGCAGTGACAAAAAGTTAATTAGGTCATATAAATAAATATTACCGAAAAAGAATTCTTTCAGACCCTACACTAACTTAGGCATAGTCGCGGGTATAGGCTAGTATCCATATAAAAAGACATCATAATTATGTTTTTGTAATAAATAATGTTTTTAGTTTTTTTGTCAATTAACTATGCATGTAAATGCATATAATTGAAAGATGTGTGTTTTTTTTTATCATTAACTAAAGGCCGCTGCACACGAGGCTAGAAATGCTGCTAGAAGTTCTGCTAGCCGGTAGGCTGGGTACGAAGCTATAGAAATGACGTCCCTGCGGGCTGGCCTGCTAGCTCACAAGATAGGTTTTAAAATTAGAACAAGGGCTGTTTTCCCTGCGAGATTTGCTGCTAGATATGAGCAAGAACCAATCAGGAAGCAGTATCTTGTCACGCGGGCACTTGAACAAACACCTACAAACCAACTTGGGTGTTGCATTCTATTCAGAGTCAGACAACAGACACTCTGTGTTTATATTCGAACTGTCACAGCGCGCGCACCAGATCTATCTACAAATCAAGCTTGAAAAATAGTCTCGTGTAAAGCGAGTACTTAACAGCAATCAAGAAAACCAGTGCTAGAAAACTAGTAGGCAAATCTAGCAAAGAATCTAGCCTCGTATGCAGCGGCCTTAATGCTATTAATATCACCTATTAATGTTTTTTTGCAAGAATGTCCTTGACTATTTATTTCAACTCTATTTTATTCACCTAAAGATTTAGTTGTTTTTTGTTGCTGTATAAATTAAATTTGTATTTATGAATGAATGGAGTAAATATGTAGAAATATTTGTAAACCTGTTTATGAATGGAGCATCATATTTTACGCTATATATTGTAAGCAAGTTTTTAGGTACTGTGCTATTTCTAGATCAAAAGACACGATATGTGATAAAAAACATATTTTAGAGCACTTTTTCCTTTACGAAAATATATTAAAATTCGATAAAGGACAGTGGTAATAAGTATCAAAATTTGAAAGGAACATTAAGGTTTCTAAGGCAAAAGATAGGATGTCTGGACAATATATCTTTCCAACAAATAAAATTATCGAACAACTTTTCAGACAATATATTGTAACAAAACTGCTGAAGTCCGTGGCGGAAATTATTTATTTGCAATAATAAATGTTTAACAAAACAGTAAAACACACAAACGAAAGCGTACTTAACTTAAGAGAAATAATAACGTTAACAGAAACAAAACTTAAATAGTTCTAAATTATAAAATAAAAGACTAAGTGACAGGGAATATAGAGTCACTAAATTATGTACACAAAATATTTACATCACAGGAACACAACACAAAGTTTATCTAGTGCAGTAACTGATTCACACTTGTATTTACAAAAAGTTATTTATGTTAAACAGATTTATATAAATTGCACTCACTAAAGTTAATTTATTTCCACAGTCGTTCAAAGGAGCGACACTAGACAGTACGCACTACACAAGAGTGCAGACTGTAGAGATGTGAACTGTCATCATACATGCTCAGGAGTCATGTAGCATTGCACAATGCGCAGCACAATACACACACT
Organism: Xanthostigma xanthostigma; assembly: GCA_963575645.1. Classification (NCBI taxonomy): domain Eukaryota; kingdom Metazoa; phylum Arthropoda; class Insecta; order Raphidioptera; family Raphidiidae; genus Xanthostigma; species Xanthostigma xanthostigma. Next base: position 45,562,767 of record OY754466.1, on the reverse strand, counting down.
CAGCTCTGAGCTCATTTTAATATGATTCTGATCTTAATATATAATCGCTTTTCGGATAAACTATAAAGTATAATAAAAGCTTAACAGTAATAATATTTATAGTTACAATATTACATCTTTGTCAACGACGTCAATGTGAATGGTTTAAGTCACTGCAAGCTTAATACTATTACATACAGTGTGTCATTCAACATTAAATGACTCAGCAAAGATAACTCAGTACGTGCAAACTTCACTAGTGTCTCTGTGGCCTGTGCTGTGTGCGCTCTGTAAATGTGCGAATGCAACACTACAGAACAGCTAAGCACAGAGCAATGGTGCTCGGAGTGAGTCATTCACAAAAAAAGAGCGACTCACTATTCTAAAATCTAAATGTACCAACAGTATACTTAGAAAACATATATATTATCAGTTTTTAAATAGCTTATAACAATTATTTCGATGTTTAGTGATGGATTCGAGTGGCCGTCCTCGAGGGGGCTTTCTATGGGGCAACAATTATTGGTTGGGGACTCAGTCACAATGTATGGCGGTCCAAGATCGCAAGGAGCCCGTCCTCAGTCCCAAGATGCCGCTTGTCAGGACACAGGACGATTATCCACCGTACAACATAAATTTCTTTATGGCTTATTTACGACACAATTTTTCTTTACAAACGCATATTTATTTACCAAATGAGGTAAGTTAGGGTTTACTATGATGTTAGATTATCGCGACCCCACTGTATGTATATGTCACGGTCAATGTCCGGAATCCGGGCAATGTCGACAATGCCCGAGCCACATCGGGAAATATCCGAAATCGGACAAGGTTCAATTTATTGCTGGAATAAATCTGAGTTCTGAAATTTAATGCACTGAGATATATTGTTTATTGCTCATATCATATAAATAATAAACAAATTATAAGTGTTTTCAATCATCAATAATTGGAATAGAAAGCTGAAAAATATATTCTTCAATAGTTGATATCGGTGATAAAAATTCCATACAGCGTTAATGATAACTTATCATGATAAAGATACAATCAAATGTCAGTGTTTCATGTTTATAAAAATCTATTTTATGAACCTTGTCCGATTTCGGACATTGCCCGATGTGGCTCGGGCATTGTCGACATTGCCCGGATTTCAGACATTGACCGTAACATATATAGTATACGAAACTTAAAAGTTAAACCATCAATTTGTAACGTCGATGCGTCAAAACCAAGTTATCAACTTCCTGTTATTGTTACTAGTTTTCATGGTTATCTAAGTATTATTTAATTACTAACATTATCTTTCTTGACATTAAACAGTCGCGAACAATCAACAATAATTATGAATTGTTACAAAAACATATTTTATGACCAAGAGTAATAATAAAAATATATATCAAAATATATCAACAGTATTAGCTGATATTAATTTTTGTCTTTATTGTGGTTATTTTAAAATTATTAAAGTTGTATATCTGTCATAATTAAATTTGGGTAAACAAGTTTATTCTTTTAACTGCAAATTCAACCCCGGATCTAGAGAGGGGGGCAAACCGGGGCACTCGCCCCGGGTGACAGTTTCAGGGGGCGCCAAATACGGTTGAAAACCACACCCAATCTGTCCTTTTTCCGATTTTTTTAAGTAACTTATTTCAAACGCTGGAGAGAGGGGGCGCCATTATTAAGTTTCTGCCCCGCTTCGAAAAAATCGTAGATCCGGGGCTGTGCAAAATAAACAGTAATTAGTCAAAATTATAATAATTAATTGAGGAAGATGTTAATTATCTTTATTTATAACGATTTAAAATATGAGTTGATATCGAAAATTGAAACATTAAAGCAATAATTAATTTTCGTCATAAAATTACGACACAAAAAGATTTCGATAGGTGAGGAAATCATTTCACTGCAATGTTGTCGTTGGCGACTTCGACGATCGATTAGAACAGAAACCTTTTGTGTTATAATTTTGTAACGAAAATTAAAAATAGATACCAATTAAAATTAAAGCATTGCACTGCGCGTCATCATGCCCTCGGCTTCGTGTCTTAGGCATAATGGCGCGCAGTGCAAGATAAACTTTCGGCCCTTGTGGTGTAATATACTATTTTTAGGATTTAATTGAACTTGGACTTTGTTTGCCGTTGGTTTGCACCACTGAAGAACTCACATCAAGGCTGAAAATTTATTTTGATGAAAAAACACTGAATATTCAAAACTTCTATAATTTGGATTTTGAACTCGAGAACGTAAGAGATTTGATAGACGATCACAAATGGCTACTTTCGACCAAATTCATTGTGATGACGTAAGTTTGTGTGTGTGTGTGTTATGATTCAATGATTGAATTTAAAAACTCATTTTTTTATTTACAGAATAATTCTTCTATTGATAGTGGGCTTAGCCATAATCGGAACTGCGTACGATGTAATAGTTTATCAGCCTCATTATGAACTGAAAAAATCGGTTCATCATAGTTTTAATAATAATTTGAAAGCCAATAATGTCATTGAAGTAAAATTATCAGACCCGAATGGTAAGTGTTTATAATATAATGTCATATGCATGATTTTTTTTTATATTTTTAATAGATTATTTAGTCAACCATAATACGGAAAAAAATTGATAATCATTTAAAAATGTAATATTATCATAAGAAAAAAAATATAAAATTCCACATTCAAAAATAGACAGTTTAAACAATCGGCCATGTTCGCGGGCTTATGTGACGTCATGATATACGATGCATGCCAACCTTGATGTCAAATTGTCAATGTTCTAAATGAAGTTTATTTGTTGTTTTCTCTAAATACTGACATAATCTTACTGTGAGACGACACAGTCGTCATGAAAACTGTTGTTGATATTATATACTCTGACGTCACGATGCGTTTTGAAAATTCGAAAATAGCGCTTATTTTCTACATTTCTTTTTTATTATTTGTATTTTTTTCAGTGATTAGATTAATAAAATAACCATTACGTTATGATCAAGAACTAAAATATATTTCGAAATAAAAATTTTAACCAATTTGGAGTTTTATGCATATGACCTATTATGTAAAATTCTTCGCACGGGTTTGTGTTTGAACGGATTTAGCTTAAAAACTATTCGACGAATTTTAAGGAAACTTTTTTTTTAATGTCTCTTATGATTCCAGAAATATAATATAGGCTATGTTTTATTTCACCGAGTTAATTAATTTTTTGGCATATACAGTGTGGTCTCTTAAGTGTGCAACATATGGGAAAATTTTTATTAAATGCACAACCAAAATACAAATATTGCCAAAAGTTGGTGCATGTCCGTTAATCATTTTAGGTGCTCTTAGGACTTAGAATTGTTGAAACTCAAACAGCATACAGGGTGTTTAATATCGTTGCAACAAACATAAAGTTTGTGATTCCATAAAAAATTAAAAATCTAAGTTAATTTTACAAATATGCCTGAATTTGAACAAAGTTATGCGAAATTGATTTGATTTTGAATAATTTATTAGTGTGTTTAAGGTAACTTTTAATTCTAAACAACTTTTTCTCATAACATTTTGCTGAATTTTTTGAAATAAGGGCACTTTACTCTTGTACAATTGTTATATTTTTTGACCCACCCTGTATGCTGTTTGAGTTTCAACAATTCTAAAGAGCACCTAAAATGATTATCGGACATGCATCAACTTTTGGCAATATTTGTATTTTGGTTGTGCATTTCATTAAAAATTTTCCCATATGTTGCACACTTAAGTGACCACACTGTGTACGGAAACATTAATAATTAAAATGGCGGATGTATTATAAAAATAAAATTTCAGGAACCCTGAAATCTGAGTTGGAACCACATGTCAGTCACATACTTAGATGCGAAGAAAGCAAATACAAAGAAACAAAAGCGGGCAATTTTTTGATGTGCTTCTCTCTGTACACAAACACGAAAACAATTCTGAATACGAACATAGCCGACGATTCGATTCCGTCGATACATGGTCTTCGTTTCTTGGGCATGATGTGGATCATCATGGTCCATAATATATTCTACATGGCGGATTTTGCCGATAATAAACCAAGAGCTTATATTTTGGCTGGTGATTTCTTCGCACAAATTGTTGGAAATTCTATTTATTGCGTCGATACATTCTTCTTTCTAAGGTAAGACACGAATCTGCATAAAATCTGTTCTCTGTTTCTTGCCTTATGATATGCTCTTGTATGATCGAGTGGGGTGAAGTAATAGTGATGAGAACACTAGACTCGCATTCGGGAGGTAGCGGGTTCGAACCCCGGCGGAGGCAGATGTGACTGGAACTTTTTCCTGCTGTCTTTCGCCGAGAAATGGTAATTCCTATACCGGCCATCTTGTTGAGGTTTTCCATGGTTTCCCTCAATAATTCCAGATAAAATAATATCGAGATGGTTCCTTGTTCAAGGGCATAACCGATTACCTATCAAACTCCTATGCTGAAAATTTGCCTACCTTATCCTAATGTCCTATAAAAATTCCTTCATTCGCCCATTGCTATTAATTAAGTTGAAGTTCAAAAATGTATAGAAAATAACGGGAAGTGTGATAGATGGAAAATAGTAATTGTGCGAATGGCGTCTGTTATGACATAAAGTCGAGAAACGGACGTTAAACGCATTATTATTTATATTATTCGTTTCAAGTGTTTCCAAGAAACTTTGTAAAAATCTATTTGGAAAATGGTAAAAATATTCCAAGATGAAGAACTTCCAAGTCGTCATTTTGAACTAAGAGAATAAATTTTAAAACAATTATTATTTCGATCGATGGAACCTATTCATAAACATTCCACGTGCATATTGTATATTTACAAAAATACACTTTTTATTTATCGAAAAATCGCATTAAAAAATAATTGCAATTGTTTGGGTGTAAGCAATCGACTTATACAGTATAGTACATATTATATGTTTTTTCATTATCAGACGCTTACGACCTCTGTTAGCGAGCGTCTGTAATTCATAATACCTATTGAGGCAACACCCGGAAACATTTAAAGAGGCTAAGTTACGACATAAATATCCCACTAGAGGCTAGAGGTGAAGATCTACGTGTACCAGCGCATTCGCTAGCCATATTTGAGAAGGGCACATACTACAGTTGTATCAAATTATTTAATCATCTGCCGGAGGTCTACCAAACTATGCCGTACAATTGTTTTAAAAAAAAGCTTAAGCAGACTCTGATAGACTCTATAGTCTAAATGATTTTTTTAATTACAGTTTTTAACTCCAATGTTTTTATCATAATGATTTTAATGTTTTTATGACTTGTCGCATACAATATGTAAATGTTGACTAATAAACTATTCTATTCTATTCTATTCTATCTTCAATGTCAGCGCTTATAGTTTGGCATAGAGATAGATAGATTACTAAGAACAATAAAGCTTCACCTTTTGGCTTCAAAACCCTTAAAATTTATTAAAACGACAAAAAGTCTGATTGCAGATCGATATGTATTTATTTTTTTTCGTTTCAGTGGATTCCTAATAGCTTATTTATTCTTCAAAGCGAAAAAAGGGAAACAAGAAAAACGACCAAATATTGCAACTAAAGGAATGGAACTTTTAATGATGACTGCTCGTAGATTTATTAGGTAAGCAAGAATTGTTAGTATTTTTTGGCCAGTAAGAAAATATTAGACAGACTATTTCTGATCGCAAAAACGATTAGGGAAAAGACGACTTCAAATTCCAAATTCCTATATAAAAAATAGAGTGGAGTCAGTTTTGATTCTACCGCAATGTAAAAAAAAAAGTCGGTTTACGGACGATAGTTTTACGTGATAACGTATTCCGCTCGAATATCATATTTAATAATCACGCACAGGGTCAGGCGGAACGTTAGGAACGTTACACTTTTTCGTGCATGCAGCCGGTGTTTCATCTTTTTATATTGACGTGATTCATCAATTTATAAGACGTTATCACGTCAAAAATTCCAGCCAATTGGGCGACGGGACCATTCTAACTTCAAAAATGTTGACATTTGATTATATAATAAAGAAAATAAAATTTCTGATACCGTGTGAGGTGACGCGGGTAATTGCTAGTATTCAATATGCTATGTGCTATTCGTTGCCATGGTTACCTACATAATATGTTCCACGTCATGTAAACATTAATCAAAGCATGCCAAACTTGCTTATTTCTGACAGATTCATAAAACAAAAGAGCGGCTGATTTTTTTTATTTTCAAAATATAGCCGAAACTATAAAGCTTAGAACAAATTTTTTTAACGAAACTTTCTTGAAAAAATAAATAAAATAATAAGCCGTTATGAAAAGTATACCATTATTATATAAAAAACACCGTTATAGCAAATATCTCTTCTGCGAATGCGCCGATTTTCCCCAAAAAAAATAGGGCTCTTCATATTTTAATACCAAACATCCTCCCAAAATTTGGTTTCGATCCGCTCATCTGTTTGACCCGTATCGTGTTCACAGACTAATAGACGCACAGAGTTTTTCCAAAAATATGTTTTTTGGATTTGGGGGACCTCAAAACGGAAAGATATATGTAAAATTTTGTAAAAGTGATTTTTGACTTAAACTAGTACCATTCCCCACTTGTGGGTTGGAATGGTAAAAATGCAGAAACCTGTTGACCTCTCGACCAACCCTGAAACTTCCTAAATTATTACTAATGTGTTAAAGAAGACTGTAAAAAAACAAATATAATACCTATTTGACTGTGAATATTAATTGGCACTGAATCATTTTTCAGATTGACGCCAGCATACATTGCCGCCATTGTGATATTTGACGTGAACTTCACCTGGTATAACTACGTGTCTCCCTTCTATATAGCCGAAAGAATCGACGTCAACTGTCCCAAATATTGGTGGCGTAACATTCTCTACATCAACAACCTTTTCTCGCGAGAGGAAATGTGTCTTTCGTGGTCCTGGTACTTGTCCAATGACATGCAATTTTTCATCATTGGCTCCTTCTTGCTATTAATGTCTACTATGTAAGTAAAACCAAAATTTTAGGATTTTACTAAAAATTCCCATTTCACACTCTTTGGAAATAAGTAAAGAACAAACGATCCAAAAATTAGTTGTTAACAATTTTCTGGACAATGTCTACAGTGGCCAAAGGATCCAGAAAAACGCAATTACAGATATTAAATTTGCATTTATTGACTAACGTTTCGAAGGATTCTGAGGATGAAGGTAAATCCTTCGAAACGTCAGTCAATAAATTCAAATTTAATATCTGTAATTGCGTTTTTCTGGATCCTTTGGCCACTGTAGACGTTGCCTACAAAATTATTAACAAGTGTTTGGAAATTTGTAGACTTAGGATTTTTTCGATTAGTTGAATGGTATATTATTTATAAATACACACAACCATAGCCGTAGCAACGATTTTATCCTGGGGGGGGGGGCATTTTCAACTCTACCTACCGTTACCAGCTGCTACTTATACATACTTTGAAAAATGTTCATAGAAGCGAAATCGATCAACACGACTTTCAGGAGAAATTTCACGACAAAGAAAACGTAGATTATTATGGAGATTTATCTTATTATTTGTACGTAAACAGTTACATTAATATTGTAGGGTGGGTCAAGCCCACCTGCCCCCCCCCTCTTGCTACGCCAATGCACACAACTCGGAAGCTCATCTGCGAAATTATGAAATGTTGGGGTTTCTTCATTGTCGACACAATACTATTTGTTTTTCAAGTTTTTAAGAGTTATACTCAAGAAACAAACGAACATTAATTAACCGAGCGGTGTAGCGTAGTAGTGAGAGCTATAGACTCGCATTCGGAAGGTACCGGGTTCGAATCCCGGCGGGGGCAGATGTGGCTGAGACTTTTTACCTCTGTCTCTAGCCGAGAAACGGTATTACCTGTACCGATCATCCTTGTTGTGGTTTTTCATGATTTCCCTCAAAAATTCCAGATAAATATCGATATGGTTCCTTATTCAAGGCCATGGTTAATTACCTGTCAAACTCCTATGCTCACAATTTGCTTACCTTATCCTAATTTCCTAAAAAAAATCCATCATTATTCGCCAATTGCTATTAGTTAAGTTGAAGTTTAAAAATGACGGGAAATGCGGTAGATAAAAAATTGTAATTGTTCGAATAGCGTCTGTTATGACATAAAATTGAGAAACGGACGTTAAACGCGTTATTATTATTAGTAATATTATTTTTAAGGTTATATTCAAAAAACAAACGAGCACTAATTCAAATCCCGTTATGATCAGATCATCAGTTGCATCGTAGCAGTGTTTACATCAAATTTTATTGTTTTATTTATTTATTTTATTATAAAAATAAGTGATTTTTCTTACCAACAAGTTTATTTTTATAATCTTATTTTTTTTGCTTTTTTAATATTTGCAGATATTTCAAAGCATCGATGGCAATTATTGGTATCTTAATTGTGGCATCTTGTATCAGCACCGGTTACATCTCCTACATTTATGAATACGTACCAACGTAAGTGCAACCATTCGTTCCTTAAATATTCAAAATATTATTATTCTAATAGTATTAAGAGCCCCATGTTTGATAATCAAAATATACAGTGTAAACTCTATATAGCGAACTCCTTAAAACTTTTGTTTGGTTTACATCGTTTCTCATATATTGAAACGCACTATATAGCGTATAACAACTACTCTCAATAGCGAAACAATACGTCATTATTTAGACGCCAACAATGGAATTCTTATACCCATTTTATAACTACATATTTTGTCATTTTTATGACGAAACTAATTTAAGATTCCTCTTTTTTTATTCTAGACTTGATGAACAATACAAAATGTTAAATGCACTATACGATCCTCCATGGACCCGAATTGGACCTTATTTAGTCGGGATAATTGCCGCGTATTATGTTGTCAAGTTTAATGGAAAATTACAGATGTCGAAGGTATGTAAATGTCAAAACTTATTACCAAATCACATAGGTATTATTCAGATAATGATGTAATATTTGGTTAAAACTCCGCAGTTATTTATAAATTTTATTATACAAAGCTGCGCAGAAAATTTGGCGCATGATTGTAGATTGCGGTAGAGATTTTTTTGTTTTATGACCATTTCTTCATAAATATAAATATACTAGCAGTTACTCGCTGATTCGCACGCGATTGAGACGAAACACGGATAGCATAGTTACTCTTTTCTCGACGTAGACGCCCCTAATAAATTTCAAAATTGATGACATTCACGTGAACAACGACCTGACAAACCTTGAAAATGACACCCATGTTTATTTTTAGACTATTTACCTCTTTTCATCCTCTGAAGGGGTTGTTTTTGAAAAAGCACAAAACACGTGTTTATTTCGCATTTTCGAATAATTGATACATCTACCTATCTTATATGATTTCTTGATGCAAATTTTTAACCCCCGTTATACTCTTTCAAGGGTTGAATTTTCAAAAATTTGTTCTTAGCAGATGCCTACGTCATAATAACTAGGTATCTGTGTGCCAAATTTCAGTCCAATCCGTCCAGTGGTTTGAGCTGTTCGTTGATAGATTATGGCTAAGAGCTGGCTACGGAGAAAATGGGTGACTCGGTCCAGAGCTAAAAATTTGCAGAATAATAGGAGATAGTATAAGTAAGTAGGGAAAAAATTGCTAGAAGGTTAGGCGGAAGATAAAGAGCCGCCAGAAGGGGCTAATGTTGCGAAAAATCAGTGCACTTCTGGCAATTTCTATACTTATTCTGTAATTCAAAACTAGATTATATATTATATATATTATACATTATATAGTTATAAGGGCATACTGAAAATTCAAACATGATATAATAATTACATTCGACAAATATTCAAAATTATTAATGACATTTTGATAGAAATAAAATTAAATGTAATTATTATATCATGTTTGAATTTTCAGTATGCCCTTATAACTATATAATGTATAATATATAATCTAGTTTTGAATTACAGAATAAGTATAGAAATTGCCAGAAGTGCACTGATTTTTCGCAACATTGGCGCCTTCTGGCGGCTCTTTATCTTCCGCCTAGCCTTCTGGCAATTTTTTCCCTACTTACTTATACTATCTCCTATTATTCTGCAAATTTTCAGCTCTGGACCGAGTCACCCATTTTCTCCGTAGCCAGCTCTCCGTCTATTAGTTAGTCAGTCAGTGACTGTCAGTCACGGTTTACTTTTCTATATTTAGATTTTTTAATTAACTCATTTGATTTTGTTGTTGAAAACTGCTCTATTTTTGTTTTTTCGTTGTTCTGAGAAACAGAAAATCCTGTCTGAGCTCGGCTCAAGCTTGACCGATTTTTTGATTAGCTCTCTGATTCGAAATTTACGATAATAAAGTTACGATTTTATTTATTTGTTGCAACTAATTTATTACTTTCAGCGTCTCCTCGTTCTCGGATGGATTGTTGGTCCACTTTTGAATTTGGGTATCGTTTTCGGCCTGTACGATAGACTCATATCCGTGGAAGCGGCAGCCATTTACGTTGGTCTCAGTAGGACCGTGTGGGGAATAGGACTCGCCTGGTTGATCCTCATGTGTACCACAAACCATGCTGGGATTATCAATAAGATCCTGTCTTTCAGAGGATGGGTACCACTCAGCAGGATAACGTACAGTGCTTATTTGCTCAATCCAATGCTAATTTATTCAATGCATTTGGACAGCGAATATAGTAAACATGTAGAATTCGTCACGGTGGTAAGAAAATATTATTTAATTACCTACTTGAAAAAAGAACGGCAAACAAGACAAAAGAATAAATTTGAGTTTAGGACACATAACGCTCTTCTAAGTCGATTTTACGCAACGTCTAAGTTCAAAAATGAGTTCGTGAGAGTGTATAAATGTGATCCCTGAAACATCGGAAAATATTACAAGCTAGCAGCTATTATAAATTTCTGAATCGATTTCGATAAAAGTTGGCAATAAAGTAAAGTCATTATGTAGTCTATTCTATATGATGAGTGCTGAGAAAGGGGCGGCTGGTACTTACTACATTCCCTGGGGTCTAGGGCGGCTAAGACTGCAAATCTGCCACTGAGTGTCCTGTATTGCCGGCAGACGCTTTGTGAGTTCAGAACTTACCAACAGACACACGAATATTATGAATAGTAAACATATGAACTTATTTTGTTTTCAGGGCTTAACATTTTTGGGTACGCTGTTCTGTACTTACATTTGCGCCTTTGCATTTTCGCTGCTGTTCGAAACACCCGTTGTTCTACTACTGAGATTGACTACAAGTGGAAAGAAGCCAAAAGATCAAGAAATGCCAAATAATCAAGAAACTGCGACAAACACCGTTCCAACTATATCTTCAGCATAAGATGATTAATAATTTTATGTTTTAACGTCTGATTCTGATCATGAAATAAAATTTGGACCGAAACGTCATTAATATAAATTTAAAAAGAAAGTCTGAAAAATACTGGTCGTTAATTTTATTTCATGAATAATAATTTATTATTGTTTTATTTTGGACTGAATTAGTATATAAATTGGCGGAAAAAAGCAATTATGAATATCGGAGGAGAAGACGTCCAATCTCTCATTTCTGGTTGTAGTTTTGGTGTCAATATTTTTTACTTCCGATATTTTCGTCGTTGACAATAACTGTCCCAATTTTATTTCGGGAAAAAATGGCGAGTATTGGTCACTTCGTAAAATGTAGCAGAATCATCTGCAGTGATAAGGTTAACGTTATAGCTTTCTGCATGCAAACGTCTTTGAAACAGAAATTTGACATCAGCGGTGTATAATCAGTTAACAGCTGCCACTTTTCAATTTATTTATTTGATACAAGGGTTTGCTTATTTTTAATGATTTTTGAAATATGGCTATTTTATCAGAAACTTTTACATCCCATTTTCACTCCCTTAAGATGCGATTTTAAAACAGTCCCTTCTTAGCGGGTGCTTACGTCATAAAAGGAACCTAATGTACACATTTCCAGTTTTTAGCTCAAGTGGTTTGACCTTTTATACATATAGATCAACGTGTATAGTACGCGTCACGAATCTAAAAGGCTCGGAAGTTGGATGCGAATGCAGACTTGCGCTTGTACAGTCTGTTGAAAAACTACAAACTCGCAACTCAACAAAACTAAAATAACAATAACAACTTGACAATAGCGTACTCGACTGTACTTTAAAGCAGGAAAGCGACAAGTGACAAAGGCAACGAGCGATCACGGCCAATCACCGACGAGCGCTCGTTCCGTGCAGGTAGCTAAGAGGTGGTGGGAGTATCAACGGCTCTAAAATGTGGCTTTGCGACGCTGTTTGTGACTAACTTCCGAACCTTTTAGATCCGTGACGCGTACTATACACTTGATCTACTGGCACCATTAAGTACTGCACAACACATATCATGCTTCTTCTTTAGCATTTCAATGACGTGTGTAACTTCCATAATGTAAACAATAAATATTTACAAAATAGCGCGCAATGCATAGGCTAGTTCACTGAAATGCTAAGCAGATGGCCGATGATAAAGTAAAATCCCATATTGTTTTTATTACAAAACAACATATAAATTTAAAAATATGTGCACTCTTGAAGCAGCCCGTAACGCCGGATTGTAGAGATTCTACAGTATATTTTTATCTCCTCAAATTATTGATGAAAATAGCAATTATTAAGAAAGTAAAACTACCAATTTTTACTTAACTGGAGTTTTATTCAGTTTCTTGTATCTAATTTAAGTTACATTTTAATTTTAATCTAAGACAACAATCGAATTATAATATTTATAATTATTGAGTTTTTAATAAACTGTTTAAAATTTTGAATTAGTACTCTTATTGATTCCTAATCTAAAAGGTGGCAGGAATTGAAGGGACCAATGGAAGGGATGAAATTACATTTGATATGCTTATTGTTTATTTTAGTTTAATTAAATATAGTATGATTAAAAACTTTTTTTCGATGAAAAGTTATGATTTGTTAACACTTGTCTAAATTGCAAAAAATAGAGCAATGAGACTACCGGTAGCATTGCAAAATCGCAAATTGTCCGAATGAAAAATTCGCAATAATACGCGTAGACCCTCAAATTTTACGATTGTGAATTTTGGGGTATACATCCTGAATTTTAACAGGCGGAAAAAATACGTAGAATGGTCCTATTTTGCATAAACTAAATGGCACATTATATTTCCGTTTAATCCAACGCACCTATACAATACATAAACCTGAAGTGTTTGTTTGTTTGGTTGAACGCGCTAATCTCAGGATCGAATTGAAAATTTTTTTTTTGTTAGATAGATCATTTATCAAGGTAGGCTATAGCCTATATAATATCACGCTACGACCAATAGGAGTGGAGCATCAATAAAAAATGCTGCAAAATATAACTCAAAATTTGTCCGTCCGACAAAAACTTTTGAACAGTAACTCCGATCATCATGAAATTTGGACACAACATTCGTCTCGGTAAACCAAGATGAACGTGCGTACTAATGTCCCTCCCCCCATTCGTTCTTTTGCACATAGAGGCTATGCGTTGTCCGTCAGTAAGTCAGTGTTAAAGTAGATTAGCCCCTTAAGGGGATTAATTTACAAAAATCCTTTCTTAGTGCTCACTTACGCCATATTGGGGACTTGTAGGCAAAATTTCATGCTTGTAGATCCACCGGTTTAGGATGTGAGTTGTACGTCAGTCCAGTATTAAAGTTTTAACTAAGTAGATTAACCACCTTAGGGAATGAATTTTCAAAAATCTTTTTTTAGTGCTCACCTACGTTGTATAAGGAACCCCTGTACAAAATTTCATGCATTTATACCCACCGGCTTAGGCTGTGCGTTGTCTGGTTAGCTTTAGAGGGACTTTTCTTATTAAGAAATAAAGTGGAAAAATTGACATATTTGCCATAAACGTAAATATCAAAAATTTGCTATCCAGCACCCAGAACCGTTAAGAGGTATTTATAGTAAATAGAAAAAGACAAAACATAGTTGCATAACAGTTTTTATACTCACACCAAATATTGTCGTCTATAATGACAATGCAGTGCCTCCAAAACTTTTTTTTATTTTCAGTTTTTGAACCTCGTGGATTTTTCTTTGAGTAGGCAATAATTGATAGATTTTCTCTAAGATCGTTTTAAAGGCAGGTCTATACCCACGGTAATATGATTAGCATCGATGAGGGTAGAACGCTGCAATCGGGAAAGCAAAGTAAAACAATTAAATAATTTTAGTGCAAAGAGATAAGAGCTTTGCTCATTTGTTCGTTATCGCCTGTTCTTTATCTTTCTACAAAAATCCAAATCACAGCGGCGCTCTTATGATTACCCCCACTCTTAGGTCTGTTTATACGACCGTGATCTAAAGTTATTTGTCCTAAATGTCAAATTTAGACCGCTTACTATATTAGCCGTAAGCTTGGTAATTTGCCCAATGTATACTATTTGAAGATAAATATACTTTTGAAGATAAACCCGTTCGAAGTGCTTTTCTGGAATGACCTCAGCTGTCTAGCGTCTATAATCTATACTCTATATAAAGTGGATATAGATAGATCTGAGCTCAGTAAAAGGGTATTTATATTGTCTTTAAAATACATATTTTATATTCTATCATTTATAAATAAATAAATAATATATAAATGAATGTATGAAGATAATCTGTAGATTACAGACGCTCGATAACTAGAATTATTAACGTCAGTAGTAGTCTGCAGCAATAATAAATTAATGGATAATAAACATGATAACAAAATATGCATATTGCAAATTAACGATTAAAAGTAGACAGATTATAGACGCTTGAAAGCTTAGGTAATTATCGAAATTATCCTGATCAAAATTTCGTGGTTTTAGACCCACTGATATAGGCTGTGGTGGTCTGTTAGTCAGGCAATGTTAGAGTTTTAATTAAGTAGATTTAACCACATTAGGGGATGAATTTTCAAAAATCCTTTCATGGTGCATACTTACTTTATATAAACTCCTGTGCTAAATTTCATGCTTCAAAAACCACCGATTTAGACTGTGTGTTGTACGGTCAGTCAATGTTAGAGTTTTAACTAAGTAGATTAACCACCTTAGGGGATGAATTTTCAAAAATCTTTTCTTAGTGATCACCTACGTTATATAAGGAACCCCTGTGCAAAATTTTATGCATTTAGACCCACCGGTTTAGGTTGTACGTTGTCCGTTAGCCTTTAGACTTTTTTTATTAAGAAATAAAGTGGAAATTGACATATTTGCCAAAAACGTAACAATATCAAAAATTTGCTATCCGGCACCCAGAACCAGTTAAGAGGTATTTATAGCGAATAGAACAAGACAAAGCATAATTGCATAATAATTTTTTTACTCACACCAAATATTGTAGTCTCTAATGACAATGCAGTGCCTCCAAAACTTTTTTATTTTCAGTTTCTGAACCTCGTGGATTTTTCTTTGAGTAGGCAATAATTGATAGATTTTCTCTAAGATCGTTTTAAAGGCAGGTCTATACTCACGGTAATATGATTAGCATCGATTAGGGTAGAACGCTGCAATCGGGAAAGCAAAGTAAAACAATTAAATAATTTTAGTGCAAAGAGATAAGAGCTTTGCTCATTTGTTCGTTATCGCCTGTTCTTTATCTTTCTACAAAAATCCGAATCACAGCGGCGCTCTTATTGATACCCCCAGTCTTAGGTCTGTTTATACGACCGTGATCTAAAGTTATTTGTCCTAAATGTCTTTAGACCGCTTACTATATTAGCCGAAAGCTTGGTAATTTGCCCAATGTATACTATTTGCAATTAAAACTTTTAAACTTAACATTTCCGTTTGGATATATTTTTGTTTTGTTTTACAGAGTTGTCCCAAACACCTGTCAATCCAGAGAATTTCCAGGAAGAATTACACTTGACAAGAAAATAAAAGAGGAATTAATTGTTTCAGCTTTTCAAGCCTAAATATTTAAAAACTCTAAAATTACAGACGTGACCTCTTGATTTAGTACTGCAGATACGCGGTGTTCGACATTACGCAATCTTTAAAAATTCGTCAGTCAATATTAAACAATAATGTATCAGGCAAACAGCTTTTATACAAAACTAGCTGTTACCTGCGACTTCGTCTGCGTGGAATTTATGTTTGAAGCTTGGTTGAATGTATACTATTTGCAGTTGGAGCTTGATATATTTTTGTTTTGTTTTGCAGAATTGTCACAAACACCTCTGTCAACAATTTTAAGATAGAAGCACAATGTTTTATTCTCTATAATAAAAAACAGGGCTCTGTTAACGTCATAGGGGGCCCATTATCCTAATGTGCCCAGGATTGTTAAGAGTTTTAACTAAGTAGATGAACCCCCTTAAAGGATGGATTTTCAAAAATCCTTTCTTAGTGCTCTCTAACTACAAATGATTTACGGTATTCGGATTTTCCCTTTATATTTGTGCTATAACTCTATAAGAGACATTGCTTCTTGCTAAATGTCATGATTCTAGATCAACGGGAAGTACCCCTATAGGTTTTTATTCCCTTGCAAGTGTCAAAGTATGCGGCATAGACGGCCGTATCTCTTGATTGCGTTGACTTAGAAATTTGATTTTTTCACAGCTCCAAGGGATTGCAGACCTGAGTATTTGATATTAATTTCAGCTTGATACCTCCACGCGTTCCTGAGACAGGTAAACAGACGGACAGAGAAGTGATGCTATAACGTTCCTTTTTTCCTTTTCAGGTACGGAACTCTAGTTACAAAGCGAAAAAAAAAAATAGAACATCTAGGTATACTATATTTTTTTGAGTACAATTTAATATCTTATACAAAAATATATATTTCGCTGGGATTCTTGAATTTTTTTTCTATTCGGGTTGTTGGGCGGGGCTCCTGTTAGAACGAGGTCCTGAGCGAGTGCCCTGCTCGCCACCCCCCCCCCCCCCAAGGCCACCAGTCACCACTGTATTCCGTACTTTGTATGTGTAGAAAATATACGAAAAAATATGTGTTTTGATCGTAAAAAGGCTATTTCATCGTATTTGAAAAATTGTTATTCAGCCTCCAGAAGCGTTAAGGAGGTATCGATGCTTGAGAAATAATTTTATTTCATAGTCTTGTAGAAGTATCAGGCAATCATGAATCCAAATATCTATTCTGCATTCAGTTTTAGATTATGTAATTCTTTAAAGATATTATTTATTGGATTACTGTAGGCAGGGCCGGATTATCTCATAGACAAATGAAACAAATGTCTAAGGCCCGGTTTTTAGAAGGATCCGGTCAAGCTGCCTGTTTTGAAAAGATTTGAAAATAAGATAGATTATTTTTCTGTTGAACAATAGGTCATATGCATAAAACTCCAAATTGGTTAAAATTTTTATTTCGAAATATATTTTAGTTCTTGATCATAACGTAATGGTTATTTTATTAATCTAATCACTGAAAAAAATACAAATAATAAAAAAGGAATGTAGAAAATAAGCGCTATTTTCGAATTTTCAAAACGCATCGTGACGTCAGAGTATATATCAACAACAGTTTTCATGACGACTGTGTCGTCTCACAGTAAGATTATGTCAGTATTTAGAGAAAACAACAAATAAACTTCATTTAGAACATTGACAATATGACATCAAGGTTGGCATGCATGTATATCATGGCGTCACATAAGCCCGCGAACATGGCCGATTGTTTAAACTGTCTATTTTTGAATGTGGAATTTAATATTTTTTTTCTTATGATAATATTACATTTTTAAATGATTATCAATTTTTTTCCGTATTATGGTTGACTAAATAATCTATTAAAAATATGAAAAAAAATCATGCATATGACCTATTGTGTATAATAAGCAAATAAGCATAAATGTATTGCTTTTTAAACGCTTTATATTAGCTTGGGTTGTAACTAACTATGTATGTATGTATGTAACTAACTACCGTAACGGAATCTTTGAGCATAATTTTCACCAATTTCCCGAAGTCTGATTAATTTGAAACTTTGCATACGTATCAAGGACCGATGACAATGCAATAATTTGATAACAGTTTCCCATTATCCTTATTAGGACCCCCAGGATTAATAAATTCTTTTATAGATCCTCTGTAGTAAACGCTTTATTTTCACCAATTTCCCGAAGTCTGATTAATTTGAAACTTTGCATACGTATCAAGGACCGATGACAATGCAATAATTTGATAACAGTTTCCCATTATCCTTATTATTAAACGCTTTATATTAGTTTGGGTTGTAACTATGTATGTATGTCCGTAACGGAATCTTTGAGCATAATTTTCACCAATTTACCGAAGTCTGATTAATTTGAAACTTTGCATACGTATCAAGGACCGATGACAATGCAATAATTTGATAACAGTTTCCCATTATCCTTATTAGGACCCCCAGGATTAATAAATTCTTTTATAGATCCTCACTAAAAAGTGAAAAATAAAATATAGTTTAAAAAAAACTAAAAAACACGCTTTATATCGGACTAAAAAGTAAAAAATAATTGTTTTAAAATAAGCTTAAAAAGCGTTGGGCGCTCGATGTACGAAAATGTGGAACAAAGCGCCCCACGCTTTTTAAGCTTATTTTAAAACAATTATTTTTTACTTTTTAGTCCGATATAAAGCGTGTTTTTTAGTTTTTTTTAAACTATATTTTATTTTATATATGTTTTTTTTTAATCTAAAGGGCATATGTTCTTATAAAAAACTAATTTTTTGATAATTTAGTATTCTTTTTATACCTATATTAATAAAGAGAAATATTTGAATTCATTTTTTTCAACTATTTTTTAGATTTCAAAAAGGACTCAACTGAGAAAAATAGTAAATTTTGGTACAAATTGTAGTTATTAATAATTTTTACTCCTATTTCACAGCAAATTCATGTCTAATGGGTTAGTCAGGCCCTGACACACCAGATCGGTATTAAGTAAACATATTTTATATTACTAGTTCGACCTCTAAGTTCGACCTCTAGTTCATTTTAGTTTCCTACCGACAAAATACCTCTTAAAAGGTTCTGAAAGCCGGATAACAGAATATTAAAAAGTCCCATTTTAAGAAGATTTTTAATAAAATTGTTGTTTTCGTACCGAAACATCTCTCTAAGTTCATCCAATTTCAATGTTTACTATGTATAAGAAGGACTTTTTAATTCAAAATTAGAGCTAATACTTCGGCTTCATTCGCGTTAAGGTCTCATATATAAAATAAAAACATGTTTCATTATACAAAATTATTTTTTCAGAATGAAGGAAAATCTCACAGAAACTTTTCAAATTCGGTGCGCTTATTGAAATTCACACGCTGATTTTATCAAGCGCATTCCTTAGGTACACTCGTATTGGAGATAGATACACCAGTTCCAAGTTTTTCTGGAAAGGTCAGGGCCGTCTTTAACCTATTTGAGGCTCTGGGTACGTTGAGATAATGGGGCCCCATGATCCAGACTGAGCACTTTTTTTAGAGAAATTGTGCTTCAATCTTGACAGGTGTTTGAGACAATTCTGCAAAACAAAACAGACGGTTTTAAGCTTAAAAGCTCTAACTGCAAATAGTATACATTCGAATATACTAAGAATACAAACATAAATTCCACGCGGACGAAGTCGCGGGTAACTGCTAGTTTATATATAAAATTATTATTTAGCTTAGCGCCTGATACTTTTGTGTTTATAATATTATTGACTGACGAATTTTTAAAGATTGCGTAATGTCGAATAGTGCGTATACTGCAGTTCTAAAGAGGTCGTGTCTGTAATTTTACAGTTTTGAAATATTTAGACTTGGAAAGCTGCAACATTGATTACTGTTTTGTTTCCTTATCAAGCTTATTATGCATGCACAATGGCTATGTAAATTATATAGATTTAACACTGAAGTGATATATTTTGATATTTTTATCTAAACTTAAAATTTGTAATCTCTACAAAAAAACAAAGAAAAAAAAACTGTTTTGGTACCAAATTAATTATTATTATACCTGCTTGTTTATATTTTGTCAAAGACGAATTTTTAAACTATTATGTAATAAATAATATTGCATTGCAATACTGTGGGCAGGGCCGGATTATTGGTATAGACAAATGTCTAGGGCCCGGTTTTAGAAGACCCGTTCAAACTGTTTATTTTGCAAAGATTTGTTAACAAGATAGTTTACTTTTCTGTTGTACAACTGTGTACAATAAACTAATAAACAAAAATGTATTACTTGTTATATTATTGTTATTCTAAAATCTAAAGAAAATGTGTTCTTTCGCTTCTTCTTATTAAAAACTCATTTTTCCGATAATTTAGAATTCTTTTATAGGTACACTCAAAAAAAGACATTTGAATTTACTTTTTTTCAACTATTTTTCAGATTTCCAAAATGTCAAAGTGGGTTAGTCCGGTCCTGAGTGTGGAAGGGGTTTTAATTTTAAAAATAGAATTAATTAGATAACAGCTATTTTATAGTATGTTCTATTCGCAATAAATACCTCTTAAATACTTCTGGGATCCGGATAACAAATTTCTGATTTTTACGTTTTGTCAATAAACTTTTTTCACTTTTACTTAAGGCTGACAGACTACGAGCCAAAACCGGTAGGTCTAGAGCAATGAAATTTTGCACATCAGTTCTTTATATAACGTGGATGTGTACTAAAAAAGGATTTTTGAAAATTCATCTCCTAGGGGGGGTAATCTACTTAGTTAAAACTCTAACATTGATTGACCGAACCGCACAGCCTAAACCGATGGGTCTAGAAGCATGCAATTTTGTACAATTATGCAAAACAAAACAAAAATATATCCAAAGGGAAATGTTAAGCTTTAAAATTCTAACTGCAAATAGTATACATTCAACCAAGTTTACAAACATAAATTCCACGCAGACAAAGTCGCGGGTAATAGCTAGTTTATGTATATAAGCTGTGTGCCTGATACATTTTTGTTTATATTATTTACTGACGAATTTTTAAATATTGCATAATGTTGAACAACGCGTATCTGCAGTTCTAAATCAAGAGGTCACGTCTGTAATTTTACAGTTTTTAAATATTTAGACTTGAAAACCTGAAACATTAATTCCTCTTTTATTCCCTGTCAAGTGTAATTCTTCCTGGAAATTCTCTGGATTGACAGGTGTTTGGGACAATTCTGTAAAACAAAACAAAAATATATCCAAACGGAAATGTTAAGTTTAAAAGTTTTAATTGCAAATAGTAGGTATACATTGAGCAAATATACCAAGCTTTCGGCTAAAGTAAGCGGTCTAAATTTGTCATTTAGGACAAATAACTTTAGATCACGGTCGTATAAACAGACCTAGACACTGTGGCAGAGTGGGGGTAATCATGAAAGCGCCGCTGTGATTTGGATTTTTGTAGAAAGATAAAGAACAGGCGATAACGAACAAATGAGCAAAGCTCTTATCTCTTTGCACTAAAATTATTTAATTGTTTTACTTTGCTTTCCCGATTGCAGCGCCTACTCTCACCAATGCTAATCATATTACCGTGAGTATAGACCTGTCTTTAAAACGATCTTCGACAAAATCTATCAATTATTGCCTGCTCAATGAAAAACCCACTAGGTTAAGAAACAGAAAATAAAAAGTTTTGGGGACACTGCATTGTCATTAAAGACGGCAAAATGTGGTGTGAGTTAAAAAATTATTATGCAATTATGCTTGTCTTGTTCTATTCGCTATAAATACCTCTAACTGGTTCTGGGTGCCGGATAGCAAATTTTTGATATTTACGTTTTTGATGTCAATTTCCACTTTATTTCTTAATAAAAAAAAGTCCCTCAAAAGGCTAACAGACAACGTACAACCTAAACCGGTGGGTCTAAATGCATAAAATTTTGTACAGGGGTTCCTTATATAACGTAGGTGAGCACTAAGAAAATATTTGTAAAAATTCATCCCCTAAGAGGGTTAATCTACTTAGTAAAAACTCTAACATTGACTGACCGTACAATACACAGTCTAAGCCGGTGGTTCTTGAAGCATGAAATTTAGCACAGGAGTTCCTTATATAAAGTAAGTATGCACTATGAAAGGATTTTTGAAAATTCATCCCCTAATGTGGTTAAATCTACTTAATTAAAACTCTAACATTGCCTGACTAACAAACCACCACAGCCTAAACCAGTGGATCTAAAAGCACGGAATTTTGCACAGGATAATTCCGATAATTACCTTAGCTTTCAAGCGTCTATAATCTATCTACTTTTATATCGCTAATTTGCAATATGCATATTTTGTTATCATGTTTATTATCCATTAATTTATTATTGCTGCAGACTACTACTTACGTTAATAATTCTAGTTGTCGAGCGTCTGTAATCTACAGATTATCTTCATACATTCATTTATATATGTATTTTTTAAAGTGCCGTCTGTTGCATGTCGCATTACAGAAGGCCGCGGAGTAGGGGTAATGTGAAAGGCGTTCGTAGTAGGCGCTCGGTAGAGCAGCCAAGGCCAATATGGCGGCGCCCATGGTTAGCATCAGCTGACCGTGTAGTATTTATAACACATAGTCAGTCTGTCATGCGGGCAAGTGCTGTACAGTGTTTACATGTTTTTATTCGTGTATTCATGTGAATATTGTTGTTTATAATTAATCGTGATGGATAAGGCCTAGTTTATATGAGAGGCGTTCAACTCGCGTTAGCCCAACGCGCGTTTACAGTTTCTATACAATTGTATATAACTGTTTACATGATAACGCGCGTTGGTGGCGCGTTGAACGCGCGTTATCATGTAAACAGTTATATAAAATTGTATAGAAATTGTAAACGCGCGTTGAACGCCTCTCATATAAACTAGGCCTAAGTGTCTACAATCCAACGCTTACAATCCAATAAAAGTTTCACTTTGGTCGTGGTTTCTTAAATCCACACAACTGTTTTTTGTTTATAAATGATAGAATATAAAATATATTATATTTTAAAGACAATATATACCCTTTTACTGAGCTCAGATCTATCTATATCCACTTTATATAGAGGATAGATTATAGACGCTAGACAGCTGAAGTCATTCCAGAAAAGCACTTCGAACGGGTCTATCTTCGAAACGATAAATGATACAACGCAACGTATGGGTTTGGTGACTTCAACTAATTAGAAACGATCTACCAAACCCAAAAATAAGCTCAAGCCTGCGATCAGTGGCCTATAAGAAATGTTTTCAATTTACACACGTGTCTCTATCTCCAAAAGAGATGTGGATACAGATCTCCGGGTGCGCTCATTGAATGTAGAATGCTGCTTTTTGCCGGTATATTGAATATAAATCCACTTTGCTCACTAACAATCGACCGACATGTTTAATCGTCGACCAAGGACCACCTGAGCTCTTGGACTCATCTGCATTTCATCATTTTCCCCTATGGAGTATGGATAACCACGCCACTTATAACGCGCTGCAATGGTTTTGCTAGACGAAAATAATATTTCTTCTTTATGAATGTGAATGGGTGTTTGATAGCTGCAATACTCAATAGTTCACGCCAGTGGCGTAACTATACCACCTGAGGCCCGGGGCAAATTCATCAGATGGGGCCCTCCCTTAAATATGAAAAAGCTTCTCGTTGTAGTTTCATCTTTATAAATCACGAAGTAAAGTAGATATTTGTAAAATTCGTGTATGTTCTTGAATTAATACCAAACTTAAATTGATTAAATACAAAATTAATTTTTTATCAAAGTTTGTAATAAATGTTAGGTTCTTCCTGTCCTAACGCCCCCTCGGGCTGGGGGTTCCCTCAGGCCAGGGGACCGTGGCATTTTGCCCGTTCTGCCACCCTATAATTCACGTATTACAGTGGATTTGGAATTGTGGAATAATAATTGAATTTAATTATTTTTAAAGCTCCTAATCATCTCACATTTTATTAAGAATCATTAATAAATAAATACACTCACGTTTAATAATTTGTATCATTTTTATTACATTTAATATCAATATTTTTAGTACATCGGATTTTACATTGATTTACAGAAGACAGTTAAATTATTTTTTATCTACAATTATCTAATTTTTCAGCATTTTATGAGTAGTACCATGTTTTGCACTGTTTGTGAAAATTAACAAAACTGTTTTGGATAATTATTCCAATTACTTACTAAAAACTTATTCAATGAAAAAGAAGTAATAAAAACAGAATCAGTACACTTCCAAATTGTTCTCCCATTTTGCAACATCAATTTAGTATGACACAGCTCATACATCTAAATCCTTCGTGTTGGGTTGCTGAACTCATTTTCAGAAAATCTTAATTGATCTTAAAATTCAGTATTTGACCATATTTTTTTTCAAAATCCCTTTCCACCCCAGTTTCAAATTAGTGACGCCAGTATCCTGTTCAAAAAATAACTGATCGCTTGAAATAATATCTACTTTTTAAAATTATCTTTGCAAATATCTCACATACTTTTCTGAACAATTTTTACAGGCATTTTGAATTTATCAAAACTATATTTTTTCAGTATAATTTTTTACATTAGTGTTTCTTAAATTGAGTGTGTATTAATCCAAGTGAATCCGAGATTGCATCTCTGGGATTTAATGCGATCGCGTTCTTCAATTACAAATGCCAATTAGGTTATTGCAACCAGCGTCGGTTTGGTCTCAGGGAATACCGTAATTTTTCCCGGTGGGCCGCCGGTCCAGTCCGGTCCGGATATTTCCTTCATTAATTACACGGTCTCATAGAGGCATTTGACAATTTTCCCGGCAAATTTTTAGGTTCCAGACCGACCCTGATCGCAACCATCTTTGCCGACACGATAAGATTATTTTGCATGATCAAGTAATTAGAACAATTATCCGCTTTGTTATGTCTTTCCACTTTCTAATGCCGGGTTTCAATTTGTATCGAAATGTCTTCTATTTTAAATTAACGAAGAATGAAATTCATACAATCTGACATAATTACTCTAAAACAGTGTCGTATCTAGAAGTTGGCGGGGCGTCCGAAGCAAAGGAAAATCTATATTAATGCAAAATGCAAATTTCCAACAGCGCTTAAACATTTCAAAGACTCTTTTTAAACATAAACCATGCTTAAAACAAGAGACGGCGCTAAGCTCTTCTTTTGCCAATATCGTCAAATCCCCTAGATACGAGGACTGTTCTTAAGATACTCAAAAAAGCGTTTCGAGAGCATATTCTACTGAAACCATAGTCGAAAAAACGTCACGACTGTAATTTTAAAAGCCTACTTCAACAGGTTTTTGTGTTACATAGCGTTGTGTAAAGACCACTGCACACGAGGCTAAAAACACTGCTTGGAGTTCTGCTGGCCGGTAGGCTGGTTACGAAGCTGGAAATGACGTCACTGCGGGCTCGCTCGCTAGCTCACAAGATATAGGTTTTAAAATTAGAACAGGGGCTATTTTCCTTGCTAGGTCCGCTGCTAGGTATGAGCAAGAACCAATCATTAAGCAGTATCTTGTCACGTGGGCGACTTGAATAAACGCCCACAAACCAACATGTCGTCATTCTGCTCAGAGTCAGACAACAGACACGTTTTGCCCTGTGTTTATATTTGAACTGTCACTGCGCACGCACTAGATTTATTTACAAGACTAGCTTGAAAAGACGGCTTGTCTGAAGCGAGCACATAACAGAGATCAAGAAAACTAGTAGGCAAATCTAGCAGCGTTTCTAGCCTCGTGTGCAGCGGCCTTAATGTTGTTTTAACAGCATGCATAGATGCTGATGACCTTAACTGTTGAGCATCTATAATCTATCTAAACAACATGCGACGTCGACCAAAAGTGATTTAATGAAATTTTTTTTTGGGTGAAAATTATTTTGATATTTTACAAGAACCACTCTACTTTTGATGACGAAGTGACGTCAGATGTTGTTTAAATAGCACAGCAAATTTAATAAATCATCGCGTTTCAACGAATCGTTTAGTGTTTCTCAGATTTTAGTTTTGATCAAATTGACGTGCGAAAATATACCATGGTACAGCACTTTTGAAACCCAACATAAATTTATGCAGTGACTTAATTATAATATGCGCCACGGATCTACAAGGTTCGGAAGTTAGTCACAAACAGCGTCGCAAAGAGCCGTTGAGACTCCCACCACCTCCCAGCTACCTGCATGGAACGTGCGCTCGCCGGTGATTGGCCGTGATCGCTCGTTGCCTTTGTCACTTGCCGCTTTTCTGCTTTAAAGTACAGTCGAGTACGCTATTGTCAAGTCGTTTGTTTTGTTGAGTTGCGAGTTTGTAGTTTTTCAACAGACTGTACAAGCGCAAGCCCGCATACGCATCTATTTTCCGAGCCTTTTAGATATGGGGCGCGTATTATACAGGCAAAAAGGTAGAGATATCTGGTTCAACAAAAGCATGTATTAATATTTAAATCCACCAAACTGTTAGAAGTACCTTTGTAATTAAGCCACTGGATAAATGACTCACCGCATGCTTTCTACTAAAAATATTTTTGATTTGGTGACCTGCACCAATTTAAATATCTTATGAAATTAAATTTTTTCAACACACTGAGCACTGACTGGTGGTATGGTTTTAAAATGAAATGTTATTCAAAGTTTTTCCGTACTCTCCAGAAAAACCATGTTTGAATAAGTTTAGTGTCCTTCCGCAAAAATGGAAAAGGAGCATTGTAAACACTATAAAATTATCATTACAAAAATTGTAGATTAGGTTTTCTCAATTGAATTGTCCAAAGGGTCATTTATAATAATTTTATAGGGAGGCTAGTGGCTAAGAGCTGGCTATGGAGAAAATGGGTGACTCGGTGCAGAGCTGAAAATTTGCAGAATAATAGGAGATAGTACAAGTAAGTAGGGAAAAAATTGCCAGAAGGCTAGGCGGAAGATAAAGAGCCGCCAGAAGGCGCTAATGTTGCGAAAAATCAGTAGCCTTCTGGCAATTTTTTCCCTACTTACTTGTACTATCTCCTATTATTCTGCAAATTTTCAGCTCTGCACCGAGTCACCCATTTTCTCCGTAGCCAGCTCTCTGTCTATAGGTTTAACGATTCCGAATAATCAGTATCTATGATAGGCCCTTAAAGATGGTACCACAAAAATTTCTGTGGAATGGATCTTATCAGTTGACCACCTATTGAGAAGACCTGATAAAGACGATGTTTCAGCAAAAGTAAAATGTTTATTACTTTCTATTTTGGCTTAGGTGATGAAATGTATCTTTCTTAAAAACATTACTACAAAATTGAAGCAAAATCACTATTGAATCAAAAACAGGATTTTGTATGCCGTTCAGACAGAAGTAGACAGCAGACAGTAGTCCCCGATACTCAATGTGTTAAGAGAGACTGTAGATTATAGACGCTCGACTACTGAGACCATTAGCGCCTATTAGTCAATGTGTCAAAATAAAGTAGATACTCAAAAGAATTAACGAAACACCTTTATGAAAGTTGTATCAAAATTGAAAGTGAACTGCAAATACAGTTTAAATTTTTTCCCCCAAAAAACTCGAAAGTGATTGAAAAGAGTATTCCTTTAATTTTTGTTTTGAGTACCGTATAATTCTGTGCATAATGGAAATTTCAGAGTGAACTAAGAAAACCATGCCACTGGATCATCAATATTTGATACACTTTTCTGAAAATACGACTAGGAAAATCAATTTTTGAAAAGAAAAACAAAATGGTACTGCCATTACCAATTACCTGTGAAAACAAAATATATTGAGAACAACGAAGAAGAAAAGACGTGGCGCCATCTGCATAAAAAAGCAGCTTTGTTCAAATACATAGAATATTGATCACACAGTCTCACGGAACAACTCTCTTTTTAATATTTTTGTGTCACGTGTTGCCTTCTTCTGTTAGTTTTTATACACATTTAAATCTAATGAAGCCCGATAATCAAAATTTTTGGTTTAGAAAAAATCAATAAACACCAGAAGCCACTAATTTCGGTTACGAAATTCAAGAGATTGGTAGTCTTTACTATAATAAATACAAAAGGTTCCTTCCACAACCCTACGTTATTAATTACATCTAAATATTTCATAACCGAAATTTTCTATTATTACGTTTGTTTTCCCATGGTGGGTGCTTTTTGGCAAGGACGAATTACAGGTTGAGCTACGCCGCGTAGGCAGCTCTAGAGTTGGGTAGTTCTGAGCCTGAGGAACTATAAAGCTACGTTTATACTAGAGATTTATTTCCCTACATTTCTCTCTGTAATAAGTATATTGAAGTGTAAATCTTGCTGAGATTTATTCACAAAGCTGAGATATATTACTTGACATAAAATGTAGTAAATGTAAACGCTGCTGAAACAAGAATCAACTAGTCTCGGACATAAATATCAAAAGTTGAACGGCCGTCTACTTTTTGTAGGATCTCTCGAGATATTTTGTGATTGTATGTATGCAAATACGTGAAGTAACTGTCGGGAAAAAAGAGTGGACCCGTACAGAAGTTCAATCAATGGCCCAACTAGATTTACTAATTTATCGAGATCCGTTGAAGACATTCTTGCAAAATTTTGTAATTGTATTGGGTCTTCAATTTTCAATTCATTGCATAACTGTGAGTAAGCTCCTAGGGCACTTCTTCTCAGCAACCAATTTCGCACCCAAACTTTCCTTTTTTTTTCATGCAATAATAAAATTATTATTGCAGCCGCCTGGCGTTTAGTGCAAGGCATGATGATCAAAACTGTGGACATGTGGAGAGTAAAGTGTCGACATATTTCTCTACCTCTGGTCTAAACACAAAGCTACACTTATATCGACAATTTTTCTCAACCAGACTGTCAAGCAATTTGTTCATTCACATTTATGTCATAGTATAAACACATCAAGAAAAATATCTCCGATGGTTGAGATTTCTATCATGAAATAAATCTCTAGTATAAACGTAGCTTAATGTTTCCTATCATTTCCTAGAATCTATCATAGCGTGCCTCTATAGTTACAATTCCATCTAATTGCTTAAGCAAATGACAGTAAAAATGATCACAAAAAGCAATAGTTGACATTTTTTTAAGTACAATTATTAGAACTAAAGAAAGATTTGTGAGAATTGGTATTCTTTCTATTAACTATAGATATTACCCCGCTCGACAAAGGAAACGCTTCATGGTTATTCCTTTTGGCTTGACTTGGCTCGGCACAATTCGGTATTTCTATATTTTGACAGTAAATGTTGTACGACTACAAGAAACGAACGGTTAGAGATTTATTATTAAATTTATTTTCGCGCTCTCAACTCGTTAAAATTTGAGCGAGGATTAATTCGTCGAATCATGCACTGTGGGAAAGCAGCTTAATAAATTAATAAAGATTCACACATCGTTGAAAATAAATTAGCAATATCATTTTGTTTTCTTTTAGTGGCTAAAACACATCAAGATAAATTAACTACTTAAAAATTAGTAGCTTAAAAGTATTCTTCAAATATTGTTCGATTTTTAATATCTAAAGACAACTATATTGTCATTATCATAAATATTTTTTTAACTTATATTTATATATACAAATGGTTACAATTTAATTTAATACATTCTTTTTTATTGTTTTTAAAAAAATATATAGGCATAAGCTCAGAATGTAATTAAAGTTTAAAATTGATTTATGAAAAAAGTACTTAAATTATATTTATAATTACTAACTAGTACACATTTTAATTTGAACAGCAGAATAATAAAATAATATAAAAAAAACTGTTAATATCAAGATAATCTTAGATCATATACTAGTAGTGTATGGTCTAAGGTAATAATGATGTATTTTGTATGCATGAAAAAGTTTACATTAAGATAGAATTTTCAGTCTATAAAAATTCGGGAATTATTTAAACAAATTCTAGTACCAGAAGTTGAGTAAGTAGATATGTTTTCACATTAATTATGTAGATATATTTTCCTTGCTAAATACACCTTTTGTTTATTATATTTAAGACTTCAATATTACTTATTAATTTGGTTTTGTTAATCGTTCGTGTATAGAAAGATTAGATTATTGTAGATTATAGACGCGTGACAATTAAGGTTAGTAGTGCGTCTCGTGTATAGAAAGATTCTTTTTGGAAATAGTGATAAGTTCCTGAAAAAAGAGAAGGCATGGAAGACGAAGGCACAGTTGGAAAGACGAAATGGATAAGGGCCGTAGCTGTAACAAAATTTTAGGTACGGTATCAACGAATTTGGGTTGCGCGTCAAATTGCCGTACGTTAGCTATTTTTTAGGCAGGACATTGCATGCAAACGGTCCCGCCCAGGCCGGCAGGAAGGAAGAGGAGGGAGTTTTTTTTTTGAGTGGGTATTGACAGTGGCGGTCCCTCTATGAACGCTCCGGAGCTTCAGAATACCAAAATCTTAAGTAGTCCATAATTTCAGAATGAATTAGGCTGTCCATATTTATAAAATATCTAGACACGCGGCAGCGTCTCAAGCCAAGTTCAACAAAGAAAAAGCAAGCAGCAGCCGTGTGTTATATTACACGAACCATTTGGAGGCAGCTTTGACCCCTTAATAACTCAAAATCTATTTAACATAAACACATGAAATTTGGTATATTTATTAAAACCCGTTAGATTAACTAGAACCCCAAATTTCATAAATACAGCTCAAACGGTTATTGAGATATTAACGTCTAAAAATCGGCATTATTATTACTGACTGACTGAATGGGCGTGTTTGGCCGAAGTAAGTACTTACTAAATTTAGTAAGTCACTCACTATACTTACAAAATTTTCGGCCGGAACACAAAATAAGTGCTAACGCAGTAAGCATGGCTTAATATAAGACGCCATTTTGCTTATTGTTGATGTAAACAAAACAAACAGGAACAGACCTCTCATTTATCCATTTGTAATTTATTTACATGAATCAAATTGTAATGATAAATTTAGTACTGTCAATTATGTTCAATCTATGAGGTTATGTACGGGATATAACGTATAAACCGGTGTTTTGAGTTATGACAAGCCAGTAAGTCTGTCCTGGCCGAAAAGCGCTATAGTCAGCTTGTAAGATTTTAATTTTTTTATGCTAACTGGCTTACTAAGTTTAGTAAGTACTTACTTCGGCCAAACACGCCCATTGACTCACTGACATATAGATCAAAAACCTAACCCACTTCCAGATGACCTAGAAAGTTGAAATTTGGCGTCCAGCTAGGTAATTGAGATCTAAAAAGGTGCCAAGTTTTCACACATATAAACATGACGTTTAGGTGTAAATCATAACATAAAACAGTGAAAACTTGGCACGCTTTTAGATCTCAATTCTTTTTGTATTGAGGTATGGCCCCATTTTTCACAGTATGAAAATAATATTCTTAATAATGAACTTGGCTTCTTTTTTTCACATTTATGTTTTTGATGGGTTTAATGTTACGAAATTGTGTAATAGTTACACAATCAATTCTAACGCTCTCCGTATAAACAGCACATGAAACCCTGATATCCCCGTAAATGGATTTCCCTCTCGTTTATAAAAAAAAGGTAGAACATTAGAATTTTTAGATTTATGCTCCCCTAGCTACGTGCATGACAAGATATTAACAACGACATTTGAGAATACCACCAACTCATATTTTCATATTATTATTTAGTAATAATAAATTGAAAATTTAATTGATACTTTTACAAGTAATGGAGTCAAGGAAATGTCAGATAAAAACGGCATAGGTACACGTTCAGCGGTTCTAAAATTCCTCTACTGAAGCATTTTTCTATAAAAAGTACATAGTTTTGAAAAAATTCACTTCAGACAGTCAGAACGCAGATATTGTAGATTACAGACGCTCAACAGCTTAGGTTATTAGCGTGAATGCAAATATTATTATAATGATCACAATAATAATTAATATTAATAAGTAATATTGTTAATTAACATTTTCTCGACAATTAGGGTCATTTTCTGATAGTTCTATATACATATAAGGTGTGTTTGGTATGTCAGTGTAGTGTAGATAATTGAGTGTTTACACTGAAAAGTGTACATAAGGTTCAACAAAAGTATCAATTCCGACATCAATCACGTGATCTACACTATACTAAGTTCCTCATTGAGTCCGACACTGAAATACCAAACAGGCTATCAGTGTATCTTACTCGCTTGTATAACAAAAGCAGTGTAAAAAGTGTTGACACTTTTTACACTGGAGCCCGATACCAAACATTCCTTAATATAGCAACACGTACGCAATATAATAATGTCGGTTGCCAAAAAAGTATCTAAATCAGCTAGTTCGATAATACTTGTTTTTTTCACAAAATTATCGAAAATATTTGGTAACGATACTCAACATTATCGAAAATATTTGGTAACGATACTCTATCAAAAATATATACGGCCGAACTTACCAAAATGGCGTCTTTAGCTTGAAAGAATTGTCACCAGCATGCTAGATAGAGAGAGAAATAGCAAATCTTTATAGAATTTTTAAAAAATGCCGCGATGGCATATTCAGTCAGTAGTCTTAAACTGCTCGGTCCTGTAAAAAATACTTTTATTGCCTTTGACTATTTAAAAAATGGACCAACAACGCTAACTTCATACTTGTTGTAAAGACCTCTAGCGACACAATGTTACAGTTGCAGTCAAGCTAGGAACTAAAGCGGTTAAATATAATGGCGTCCAGTTATTGTCATTATTGATGGATTAAATTTTTAAAATTTTAAAAGTTTAACTTATAACCCACATAAATTTCAAAGTTAATCTAAAAATACTAAACTAGAACAAAACAGTAACCAAAATTAAACCAGAAGTGGTATCTCACAGAAAAAAAAACGGACTACACAACTTTATAACTCCCGCTTCTTCGGAACGTGACGCCCAATGTACCAAAACAGTTGAAAGATGTTGCCGACGATCGGTTTACATTGCTACTATGGGAAAAGGAGGTAAAACTAGCTGTCCATTTCTATTAAATAGTCAAAGGTTCTAGCTGCATGTCTGTGTTGAATAATATAACGTACTGCTATATGTAAAGCACGATAACGAAGCTACCAGAAAATTACCATCAATATTGTATTAAATAATTTTTTTCATACGACTATGTACAAGAACATAATAAAACACATTCATGAGAATCTCTAAAATTTTACAGCAATTTACTATGTTTTTTAACGAGTTGTTCGGAAAAATAGTTTGATAATAGGAACGACGATGTGTTAAAAATATATAAACACTCTAAAAATTTTATTCAATGGAAATAGTCAACTAAGTTCTGATATAATCTAAATATTTTAAAATTATTAAGTTTCAGAAACCGTCCCGCGGTAAACTGGCTTTTTCTAATACGTTAATTACATATATCTCTATTTTCACAAACCAAAAAAAATTATTAAACAAATTATGATTACAGATCTTTGCGTACATTTTTGCTCTTGACGTCTGAATCAATGTCAGTTTTGTAAAAAAAAAACATTTTTAAATTAATTCCTTGAAGACGTGACTTATTTTTCAAAAATTATTTTTATTTTTAAAATACCGAACACCTACTATGTAGCTATTTCCTACCATCATAAAATATCTCAAGATTACGTATGTAGCTACCTTCATGCTCAATAGATGTCAAAATTTTAAATGTCAAAAGTTTACCATTAATTTTCAACGAATAAATCGAGTTGCCAGTCCAGAAATCAGAATAGACTCTCAATGATACTATAATAAGTAGCTAGAGTACGCTAGTACGTATGCTTGCCATAAGTGAAAGTGTCCTCAGTTAAGAGAGAGGACGCTGCGGGAAAACCAGAAATATGTTTCCTCAAATCGGCATTGTTTTGCATCTCTATGGTAACAATGTTACCATAGGGATAAAGAATTGTTCTCTCTCTTAATTGCAGACACATTCACTGCTCTCTCGCGTACTCTATTGTAATATCTCTATGAGTGATACACTGAAACAATTTAAAAACAACAGAAAGTCGGGGTGCTTATTTAAAACTGCACGCAAAGTTTCTAATAATAATATGTAGATCTTTTTTATAGGGTTGCGCAAATCTCCATTCGTCATGATTTCAAAAGCGGTTTTAAACAATTACACATTTTCATAATATTATTGATCAAAAACTTCACTTTTTAGAAATGTCTTGGATTCAATAGTTTGAGTATTATTTTTTTGCAGTCACCGTTTTTTTAGTTTAATTTGACGTTTAAGCTACATAAGCAAATTACATTTACACAAGTACAACGCAGCAATTAAGAAATACAAATACAAATTAAATTAATATATTAAAAACAAGACGTCGACAAGTTTTATAAAAAAATAGGCCTGCCCGTTTTTTTTTTGGTGGCACTGCGTAAACTTTTTTCAACAGATTGAACTAAAATGTTTAGTTAATTTAAAAACGAAAACGGTGTACAATGGTTTGAAATAGTGATTTGCCAACCCCGGATTACATTAAATTATCTAGCTAACAGAACAGTACAACAATTTAAACATTCTGTTTGTCCGCATCCTTTTGCCTGCAACACCTACAAAAGATATATTTAGCTAACTTCTGTTTGTTGGGAGAATTTGACATTTCTTGTCAGATATCTATCGGTTTATCAACTTCTTTTGGAGGACTAGTATCATCGACCTTCACCGGACCGGCACCGCTTTGGTCGAACAAATGACAATCAATTTTTGTATCGGCGTTGTTTTGCGCTTTTGGATACAGAAGTAACGACGATTTAGTCCTTGAACTGGATGGTGATAACTGATTGTCAGATTCAATATCTTTGGGTGGCAAATTTGGAGGAAGTACGTCTAGACTACTACCCGACCCTGTAATTAAATATTTCCAACCCTTTTTCGATTCAGGATGGTTGGTTTTTTTCATTTTTGGTAATGTGCTAGCTTTTTTAATATCAGTATACTCATCTTCAACCGATCTACAACAATGAGAATCGATTTTTTTACATTTAGTCTTAGGCAATACAGTTACCTTAGAGCCGTTATTATTTTTAAAAGAACCTCCGCTAACCTTTGAATTTTTTAATTTTGTCGTTTCCTTATCAAAACTTAATCCGAATCTATCTGTAAATTGTTTGATACGCGACAAAAACGATCTGTGATTATTATTCGGTGATATTTTTGGTTCGACACTTTTTTCTTGTAAAACACTTTCCGACACAGGCACGTTCTTTAGATCGTATTTTTCGACTAAAATCTCATCGGATTTAGTGTTATTACACTTCACAGAATTATCAATTACAAAAGTTCTATTGTTATCGTCGCTCTTTTGACTCTGCGACAATGCATCAGTCTTTGGTTCGGTTTTATCCGGTCTTGTGACGTCTTCAAAGGACACGACATTAATGTGTTTTGATGAGTCATATTTATTGTTCACTAAATTATCCACTGTACACTTTTCCGTCTCATCGGCACCGACGCCTGTATTGGGCGATTTCAATATCGATTTTCTATCACAGACTGTTCCCGGCTCCTGTACACTTAGTTCGTTTACATTTTTATACGATTTTTCTTCTTCGCTGTCTTTATTTTCGTCATCTTCAGCAAAATCAATCGATTTGCCGCTAGTCGGCGATCCAAAACCGCCAAATTTCGAAATATCCAGTGATCTACCGTGAAATTTTCTGAATCCTTCTAAACTTTCCGATGTCATGTCTAAAGAGAACTTTTTAGTTGAAGGTCTTTCAAAACTAACCGTTAAAGAGCTCAATTTTCCTTTGTCCTTTTCCCATTGAACAGCCTTTGCCGCCAGTTCGGAACAAGCGGATTGCTGGCCCTTTTCTCGACTGCCTTTCCTCGAACCCGGATAGCTTTTCCTGCCTGAATTTCCTATGCTACCTTCTGTTGATATTTTGAATTTCAATGTCTTTTCTGAAACTTCAACTTCAGTAGCCGTTTCAGAGTCACCGCTTTCATTGTCTTCTAGAAGATCGTTCAATGAAGAATTCTCTTCAGCTGATTCTTCCAGATTTTCAACAGTCGGCTGCATATCTTCTTCGATTGATCTGGATCTAAA
Organism: Xanthostigma xanthostigma; assembly: GCA_963575645.1. Taxonomy (NCBI): domain Eukaryota; kingdom Metazoa; phylum Arthropoda; class Insecta; order Raphidioptera; family Raphidiidae; genus Xanthostigma; species Xanthostigma xanthostigma. The sequence continues at coordinate 45,526,885 of OY754466.1, read as the reverse complement.
ATAGGAAAAAAAACAATGAGTCTTGGTATCTTTTTTCAAGAGATGTGTAAATAACCTCAAATCTTAAAAACACGTGACCAACGAGGGTGTTAGACAAGTCTTGCGTCACTTCCGCAGAGATCTTTTGAGGAATGCCAAGACATGGAACATTTTTTCGCAGACGTGGTAAAAATAAATAGTTACCTTGAACGATTTTGTTGAAAACTGATGCTTTTTCGTGATTTAACACTCTGTGCTGATCCCGATTTCGACACACTAATGGTTACATTAGTTCCTGTACTGGTGCTGGAACTGTCATCAGGACTTCGTGGGCACGTGGGATGCGAATACGCCCAAACGGGATGGTTCAATAGTTCCCCAACAACACTTTTCCGATGTAAGCGTTCTTCTTTGGTTGCTTCGTTCAATCGGCGATAGTAATCAAGAGCATCTCGTACTGGCTGAATTATCAAATCCTGAAAAAAACAATTCATTTATATTCGTGATCTAAGATGATTACCAAGCTAGAATTACCATTAAGTCTTAACTACAAAATGACTATTGCCTAACAGTTACCTGTAATTCCGTAAGCAAGTCTCCGAGCGCTTCAAATAAAGGAAGCAAAACGAACCCAATGAAACTACACTGAGATGAAGGCTTTGTAATTTTCTCACGATCCATGAATGGCGTGACTGGAAGTCCTTCTAATTTTTCTGCATCGCTCTGTTTGAAAAATTCTTGTAGCAGTCTATCTAACCACGGTTCGGCAACGTCCATTGGACGAGCTTCATTCGAAATGTCGGCCACTTTTATTAATACCATTGTCAACTATACAAAAAAAATTGATTTATTACAAATCATCGAAACATTTACTAAAATTAACAGCAATACATTTTTCACAGCTCCGCGTGTCGACGCTATCGCGTCAATATTTCGTCGCGTGTTCCTGCTTTCACAATTACACTGCCCTAAAAAGGCAAAGGGTAGTAAGTGACATTTGTTGAAAAATGAATTCATACTGAAACCAACGACAGCAGTAGGTGCTACAGCAATAAATTGTCTTTAAAAAATGTTTCCCCCATGTTTTGGTTTCCATAATCTAAAATTCTGGACGGTCAATACATTTTTAGTAAATCTTGATTTACTCAAATTCATAAGTTGGTCACTTACTGCCTTTTTACGGCAGTACAGGAGAAGAGATCAAGCGTTCAGGATCAATCGGCATGACTGTACAACAAGCGCGCGCATCACGGTCGGACGAGACTTGACCGGTTTGCCGGCCATACGCGGAGCTCTGAAATAGTTCAAAGACGTAGAAAACGACATACCAAATTTGTGTGTGCTTTGTTGGAGTAATCGAAATCAGGTGTGATTTCTTTAAATTGCGCTAAAATTTCATTGTGTCTGGCCATGTCCGTTGCCAAAATGCACCTGATCATTCCCTCTCGTACTTGTTTAAATGTTTCCATCGAAAAGCCCTTGAATATATTGCAATCATCCATTTCCAGTATTCGAAAAGCGACACTGCAATGATGATTCTCGAGTGGGGAAATGTCGTTATATCTTAAGGCCAGTTCCGTTTTAGCGTTTATCTGATAGATATTATTAAATCCGGGATGATCCAGATCGTGACAAATACAAGACACGAGAAGGATCAGGATTTCAAGGTCGCCAAGTTTTGATGGAAGATCCGCTGCCCATATTATTGCATACATCTAAAAAACAATTGAATTTAAATTATATCAAAAGTATTTTGATGGAAAAACAACTCGAGTCTCAGTGGAGAATTTTACTAAGATATATACGATATTTGTTGAAGCAATGATTAAATGCAGGGCCGGATTAACCCTGTCCGGGCCCCTAGGCAATGCAATCAGGTTTTTTCAAGTTGATGAAGGGATATGAGTAACTTCCAGATGATCGGCTCCAGGCATCCTGTTACATCAATGCCTTATGTGATATTGTAACAACATGATTACTTTGACTAGATGCTGCAGCATCGCCTTACCTGACTCGTTAGCTTTATTGAAATGATCTTAATGAACAGGTTATAGATAATTGATGATCCAGGTTTTTTGCTGGGTCAGGAAAGAGAAATGACACGTGACGTAGTTATTTTAAATTTTATCTTGTTAGGTATGTATGCAGTATTTCAGCAATTGACATGCGTCGAAAAAAAGTATAATGTTGTTAGGAAATTTAATACAAATTTTCAAATAAAATTTCCGTTCAATGAAAAGTTTTTTTCTTGGTGCGTGCACGGGCCCCTAGTCGATGCGGGGCCCCTAGGCAGTTGCCTACTCTGCCTAATGATTAATCCGGCACTGATTAAATGTAGGAAAGATTTGGTTAAATTATTAGTTATTTGAAAAATATTCATTTGACACAATGTTATAAGAGCATGACCAGTGGCGGATTTTGCCCTGAGGCCAAGTAGGCCCGGGCCTAGGACGGCCAATCGTGACAAAACACATTATGGCGTAGTCTGCACCTCATCGTATAACAATAATCTTCCTAAAAAAGTGATCGGAATATTTTAATTTAGATCAATATTTTGGACAGTTGAGTTTTTTTTTAAATGCATTTAAAACAGACAACTTATTAAAACCAGCAATGTTGAACTATAGTCGAGTTTGAAAGTGTATATGTTACGGTTAATACGAGAAACTAGTTTATTCGCGAATTAACCGGCTAATACAGCCGGTTATTACCAAAGAAAGAAATATGATTTAACAATTTTCGCAAATTATTCGGTTAAAACGCGAATTAGACAATATGATCGGTTATATCCGATAGCTCTTGGCTCTTTCGCGAATTAGCCGGATAATATGTTAAGTAAGCAATTAACCTCAAATTCATAGACGTGCGTATAAGTAGTGAGCTGTAATTTTTATAAAAATAATACAAAATAACAAATGTTCTCCAAATAAAATAAAACAACACTGATAAAAAACAAATAGATTTATCATAAAAATAAGAATACCTACTTAGGAATCAAAACTAATACAGACAATAAACGTTTTATACGGTTGCTTTTGGATAATTCGCGTTTTAACCTGCTTGCACTTGATAATAGGCGAAAAAGCGAGAAACTAAGACATATTCGGCATTTATCCTTGACGCCGGTTAATTCGCGAATAAACTAGTTTCTAGTATTAGCCGCAACATATTATATACTATATAGGTATATTATATTTAATATATATAGTGTATATTAAAAGTTTTATTTAAATGTGCAATTATCCCTGAAACCTCGGAAAATATTACAAACTAGCAGCTATTATAGTTAATTAAATTTCTGAATCGGTTTCGATAAAATTTGGCAATAAAGTAAATTCATTATGTAGTCTATATTATGATGGGTGCTGAGAAAGGGGCGGTTGGTACTTACTATATGGCCTGGACCCTAGGGCGGCTAAGACTTCAAATCCGTCACTGAGCATGACTGATAAATATTAATGTCATGTTCAACTTACCATCTGCGCAACGCAAAAACAATGCCTGAAATTGTGGAATGGCACTTCGTTATAATTTTTGTAGACTTCAAATAAAAAGTTGCGGAAAATATTGAGATCGATGCCTAATTTGGCACAGAGATCGAGGTCGAGGAACATCTGTTGTAAAATTAGTAAGACTTCTTCGTCTTCCCACTGACGACTGTCGAACGTTGGCATCCGAATCCATAATCGGACACGCTCGGACACTTCACCATCGCTAAAACAAATTAAATTACACTTGACGCTTTGATCATATCATATTTTGTAAATTCATTAATTTTTATTTTCACAAGTACCACCTCAATTTAGCAATACAATTATTCGAAATGTGTGAAATTTAATTTGCCTGTTTTTTTTCAATTTCGTTCATATTTATACGCTCTGATTGTTTTTTTTTTATTACGTTTCATTGTGATTTTACGTCATATTAAAAAAAAACTGTACTGTAATACCTAAATACTACCTACTAAAGTATCCCTGACCACTCATCTGTGATCTATTTTTTTATACAGTGTAAACTCTTTATAACGTCCTTCGTTATAACGAAAAACTCCCTATAACGTCGAAATTTTTACGATTTGGTTGGTTTACCTTAAAACCTATACATTAATACCCTCTTTATAACGCAACAGCCATTCTCTATTACGAAGAAATATGTTCATATTTAGGCGTCAGCAAATGTTTACAGACATAGGGAGGACCATTCTGAACCATCACCATCTATTCAACAAGCATTTGATGACGCCAAACTTATCGAAAAATTCCTATTATTTAATGAAGATTATTCCACCACATCCCAAGGCATGCATAAGACACTTAAAATACAAAACAAATATTGGCATAGCGAAAAACGTCAGGCAAATTTAACAAACTATAGGTATATGTGTTTGGAATAAATTAATTTTGTGAAAATTGGTTATTTTTCTTTCTTCCCTCCATATAACGAAAAAAATGTTCGGTCCCTTAAAATTCGTTATAAAGATATTATACAGTACATTGAAGATTATTGTTAATTTGGTTGTTTTTCTTTCTTCACTTCATATAACGGTAACTCTCTATAACGATAAAAAATGCTCGGTCCCTTGAGTTTCGTTATAAAGAGTTTACACTGTATAATAATAATAATAATAATAATTGAGACGCGATTATAGTTGCACCTTGCTCCGCAAGTATCCCCTGTATGACGGTGACGAACCTGAAGTTTTGGGTGCTTGTGGATACAGAATTCTTTACCGAATTTTTTCCTTTTCATAAATAATAATGTAAGGTTTTTATATTTTTAACAAGAAATAAAATTATTCACAATTGAAATAATTTATTAAAACAAAAAGAAATTCTGATGAAAATAATAATATTATAATTTATGCAAAAAAAATAATGAAATAAATCGTTTTTCGTCGCTGTGCTGCGTTTACTATCGTAGTTCGTCGCGTACTACTTGCAAACGATGTCTGCATTTTACAATTTGGCTCGGGAGCGGTTATGTAACCCGTTTAAGGTTACAATAATAATAATAATAATGATGATAAAAAAAATAATAATAATGCGTTTAACGTCCGTTTCTCGATTTTATGTTATAGCAGACGCCATACGCACCATTACTATTTTCCATCTATCACACTTCCCATTATTTTCTACTTTTTTTAAACTTCCACTTAATTAATAGCAATGAGCGAATGAAGGAATTTTAGGACATTAAGATAAGGTAGGCAAATTTTGAGCATGGGAGTTTCACAGGTAATTAATTGGCCATGGCCTTGAATAAGAAACCATCTCGATATTTATCTGGAATTCAAATCTTTGATTAACGTCTGAATAGAACTCTTCAAATAAATAAAATTGTCGACCAATTTTTCTCAGACCAATATATTGACAAAAAATAATAAAATTACATATCAATATAACACAAGATGACGTTTCGATCCGGATTTGGATCTTCTTCAGAAATATCTAAAAAATATAAATCACGAAAGATTGAAAGTTTCAAAAATAGTATGAAAAATTAATAACAAACCTAATATTAATTAATTTTTATATTTTTTAGATATTTCTGAAGAAGATCCTAATCTGGATCGAAACGTCATCTTGTGTTTATTGATTTGTAATTTTATTATTTTTTGTCAATATATTGGTCTGAGAAAAATTGGTCGACAATTTTAATTATTTATCTGGAGTTATTGACGGAAACCATGGAAAACCTCGACAAGATGGCCGGTACAGGAATTACCGTTTTTCGGTGAGAGGCAGCAGGAAAAAGTCGCAGCCACATCTGCCCCCGCCGGGATTCGAACCCGATACCTCCCGAATGCGAGTCTAGTACTCTCACCGCTACGCCACCCCGCTCGGTATTTTTTTATATATAAATGATAACATAATAGTTCAATAAATAAAATTATCGACCAATTTTTCTCAGACCAATATATTAACAAAAATATCAATAATACATTAAACGATTGACGTTTCGATCCGGATTTGGATCTTCTTCAGAAATATATTAAACGATTAAATATATTTCTGAAGAAGATCCAAATCCGGATCGAAACGTCAATCGTTTAATGTATTATTGATATTTTTGTTAATATATTGTCTGAAAAATTGGTCGATAATTTTATTTATTGAAGAGTTCTAATCAGACGTTAATCAAAGATTTGAATAACATAATAGTAATAGGTGATGTAATAATCTAGTCAACTATCACTACAATTTAATGGTCGAATACAGACGGGTGCCTTTACCCTATTAATAAAATAATTTGTTGATTGGCTAAGCTTCGTTGAACTATGAGTTACGAGATTTTGATATGATAAAATTTTATTGTCTGGAAACTTTTTTCTTTTAATGAAAAAGTTTTATCTGATTGTAGTTTGTTCAACATATCCTTGCTTTCTAAAGAAAATAATTTGAAATATTAAAGTTTTGATTCATAATCATAATTGACATCATAAATGAAAAGCAATCAATTGACTATTTCTACAAATAAAAAAATTGTTTCAAAACCTCATTATTTCAAATCCCTTGGTGGATAACAGTTGCAAAAAAGAATATTTTTGAAAAAAAAAGACTGAATACAATGGTCGTGATTAACTTTAGAACGTGTGACCCCTCCCCTAGGAGTGTGCCGTATAAAAAATTGTACGTTATCACACTATGTTTAAATCAATAACGTATGCATATTCATGTGCAACATTTTTATGACGTTTTATGCTGGTTCGTCGTTCCTGGAAAAGTTCGCATGTCGACGTAGATCAACGTTGCCAGTTTTCGTAACAAAAACAGACAAAAATATTCAAAGAAGAAAACTATTTCTAACAGACATATGCATGGTGTTCTAAATAATATAAACGAGTTCCCCGTCGATCCGACATCTATGTCGTAAATTACGCGTGGTCAAAGATCACAAAAAATAGTTTTTTTCAAATATCTCGAAAACGGAAGGGTTTTCGAAACAAATGTTTATTACCAAATTCGTAGCTATGTGCTTTACAACGGTAAACAAGTAAGAATGAATTATTATGAATCGAATTAAGGTAGTACGAGCACCAAGGCAACTTTAAATAAAAGGCTTGATTTTTTTTTATATTTCGGTAGATGGATGATATGTTTTCATTGATTTCTCCAAAACTAGTCGGTGGAAATTAAAAAAAAACTATTTAAATTAAAGTTAAAACCTTAATAGATTATTGAAAACGAAAAAACCCGTTGTGCCCGATTAATTAAAGAGATATTCAATCTTTTTAATTAAATATCTTTTTAGTTAGTCGGGCACAACGGTTTTTTTTTTGTTTACAATAGTTTATTAAGGTTTTAACTTTAATTTAAATATTTTTTTTTAATTTCCATCGACTAGTTTTGGAGAAATCAATGAAAACATATCATCCATCTACCGTTTTACCATAATGCCAATGTTAAATGTACCTACTTTGAAGTCATTTATTTATTTAAATAATTGGGCACCCCCCCTACAATTTTCAGAATTGGTTTAGACTTAGTCCAACTTCATATAAAAAAAATCAAGCCTTTTATTTAAAATTGCCTTGGCACACGTACTACCTTAAATACTTTAAAATTTTTATATTTCTTTTATTATTTTCTACTTTAATTTAATATTTTATCGTATTGTCATCTAATTCTGAGTTATGATATAAATGTCAAGTCTATATTTCATCAGGAAGTTTGTTTAAAATAAATTACAAAATTTCACCCGGACAGACACAAGAAAACGAGGTAAGAAAATACAACTTACTACAGATTATTAGCATTATTAGCATATTAGCATTTCTCCCGAGCTATAGATAATAGATGCTTTACAAATAAGGTTAAATGCTGATGGAAAAATTTACAGTAACGTAATTAAAAATATCAATTTTATAATTTTTTTTTTAAGTTTAATAATAATATTTTTTTTTTTCTAAATAATTTCAATAAAATTACTCTTTTGATATTTTTCTTTAACAATATTTCTTACCCTTACTTCCAAAACAATTTCTGGTAAAACCTGATCATTTTGGCAACAGCGCGTCATTATTTCACGTCATACCAGTGGCAACACTGATACAAGACATTTAGCTGTAATGGTGGACGATACGGGTATACTATACTCGTACTTCCACCATGCAAATTTATTAGGTTGTCGGTGCGAAGGGGGAAACAATTTGCAAGTTCCGCATCAAGCAACAGATGTCTAAATCACATACAAATTAATATTTTCTAATTACACTTTAGAATATATTTTCGGCAAAATACGAAACTAGAAATTAAACAATATAACAACTTATACACAGTGTTTCAACAGTCCCGGAACGGCTTAATATTTCTTATCGAGTAAGCAAAACTAAAAAATGTTTTTTTTAATATTTTTTTCCTGTCTATGGAATGGCAAAATTAGATTTTGGGCCCGAGGACCCTAAAAGGGTCCCACAGGGCCCAACTATTAAATTTTAAATGGAAATCATATTTTTTTATTTCATATTCAGATTCTGCTGAAAATTTCACATACGAATACGTCTTAGTATTTTTTCGGGTCCTTTGTAGAGTCCCTATGAAAGACCTATAAAAATAGGTTTTGTACAATAAATATCTAAATTTGAAATGATAAACTTACTTTAACCTAAATTATTCGTTTTGAGGAGTAATGTCATTAATCGGTAGTTCATAGGTTTCTAAACATCGATTTTGAACCTTAAGGCCCCTGTGCAGGATTTTTTCTCAAAACATTTTTTTTTTATTTAACAGTTCTGTTAATTTTTTGAGTCAAATTGCTTGTATGCCGTTAAAATTTGTTAATTTGCAAAAAAAGTTAATAGTGATCTGACAGCTAAGTAAGGCAGACGCGATAAAACGCCGCACTGTCCATTTAACTGGAAGCTCAACCGAGCAAGTCGAGCGTTGAGTAAGATATGTTTGGCGGTTCGATCATAGATATATATATATATATTTAATAGATTGCGGATACACTAGCGCCTCCTGTACCTTTCAGAAGCTACTTTGTACGTGGAAAACGCCGTAAAAAGCGTTCGAGATTCAAAAATATTAATTATTTTATAATATGATTTTATTGAGAAAAACAACAAACCTCGCAGTAAACAGTGATATTTCGCTCCAAAACCTATTTTTATACTGACACGTTTCAAAAATTACAAAATTGAGCATAAATATAATGTAAAAGCTTGAACATTTTACATTGTGAATTTGGCATCAAGGTTGACAAGCATTGATGTCAATCTGACAATGTAAAATGTTCTAAGTTTTTATATCTATTATATTTATGCTCAGTTATGTAATTTTTGAAACGTTTCAATATAAAAATAGGTTTTGTAGCGAAATATCACTGTTTACTGCGAGTTTTGTTGCTTTTCTCAATAAAATCATATTATAAAATAATTAGTATTTTTGAATCTCGCGCGCTTTTTACGGCGTTTTCCACGTACAAAATGGCTTCTAATTGGAACCATTTCACATAATTCTCAAGGATAGGCATCCGCTATCTATTAATATATACAGTGTGGTCACTTAAGTGTGCAACATATGGGAAAATTTTTATTTAAATGCACAACCAAAATACAAATATTGCCAAAAGTTGGTGCATGTCCGATAATCATTTTAGGTGCTCTTAGAATGGGTCAAAAAATATAAAAATTGTACAAGAGTAAAGTGCCCTTATTTCAAAAAATTCAGCAAAATGTTATAAGAAAAAGTTCTTTAGAATTAAAAGTTATGCCCACATACCAAAACATGGTCTTCTAAGAAAATTTTTTTTTTTTTTAAATCCAAAATTATAATTTTTTTTATACTTAACTTAAACACACTAATAAATTATTCAAAATCAAATCAATTTCGCATAACTTTGTTCAAATTCAGGCATATTTGTAAAATTAACTTAAATTTTTAATTTTCTATGGAATCACAAACTTTATGTTTGTTGCAACGATATTAATCACCCTGTATGCTGTTTGAGTTTCAACAATTCTAAGAGCACCTAAAATGATTATCGGACATGCACCAACTTTTGGCAATATTTGTATTTTGGTTGTGCATTTAATCAAAAATTTTCCCATATGTTGCACACTTAAGTGACCACACTTATTGCACATACCGCTAAACTAGCGGTATGTGCTTTATTATCGCTTTGTGCGTCAGAGCTGACTTTCGTTCATATAAGAAGTTATATCTAAGTTAATTTCACACAAAATCCATTCAAATTGAAGCTTTTTGAAAAGAGGAGATTCTAATCTATAAAACCGAACCATTTTTCAATCAATTCGAGTTCATAAATACTATTAAAATTGTAATTGAAAATCTCAAACAACAGTTGTCGGTTGGTCTGTACGTATGTACGTACGTACGTACGTCACGACTCTACAGATCGCAATTTTGGTCGGATTGCCTTGGGTTATATTTTATTCACTTTGTTTACTATCAGACCAGAACCCTATTTAAATTCACTAAAATGTGTTCAGTAGTTTAATTTTTATAAACAGTTTTATTTTATTATTTTTGACAGCTAATAGTTTAAAAAAACAATATAATAATTGCTGTGTAAATATAGTGTAATCCATAAAACAAGTGCTACACTTCTATACCGTGATAACACCACTACACGTATTAGGCCGCCGTGGCGTAATGGTTATGCCGTTGGATCCCCAAGGGCAAGGTCCTGGGTTCGATTCCTTACGAAATCATTGTTTTTTTTTCTTTTTTTTTCTTTTTATTTTGTTTTATTTTATTCCACTTGATATTAATTATATATTATATTATGTATAGTTCTTAATTTTTTTTATTTTTGCAAACTTAAAAAAAATATTTTTTCAATTTTTAATTATTTATTTCTTTAAATTTTTAAATCTTTTTAAATTTATAAAAAATATTTTTTAATTGTTATTTTTTTATCATACAATGGAAAACTAGCGGGATGTGCACTTTTGGTCTTGCCAACTATATTATATCTATGGTCGCAACTAAGCGGTTAGGCGAACCGGCTGGTAGCCGGGTGAGTGGTGTAAGTTTCATATAAATATATGTAATTTGCTGGCATCTCAACCAGTTGCGTTGCTCTTAGTAACTCGATAATGCATGGCCCTTATAAGGTCAACGTTTGCTTTTCAGTGGATCATTAAAATGGCATTTCAAAAAAGCATTGTGCCAAACATATTTTAATAGCGCTGTGAAGTGTGAGAAATGATAGTTAACAAAATAGTATAGTTAAAACGTCATTCGGTTTTTTAAAACGCCTGAGGGAAAAATCACGTTTATTATATTAATTTTAATGATGTACTTCACCCATAGTATATTATCCATCTCTCGGTCATTTGCATCAAAGCTCGAGATTTATAAACGCGAAGCTAAATATCATTACTCAACAACCACAAAAATCCGGATTTTTCCGAGAACAACACATTATTTTTATAAAGACGTAAAATATAAATGCATCTAGTATAATAATTAACTGTATGAGTTAGTTAATACAATGTTGTGATGACAACATTAAATACAAGAGTTAAAGCGTTTATCTTTTACTAAATACCGATAATATAAATAGTATAGGTGTGCAGTTTTGAAGAGTACAAAACGACAATTAGTCAATTAATGAGGTTTCTAAATTTAATATTGTTGATTAATAGTTTATTGTGCGACTAGTGAGAGAAGGAGAAGATTCCATGAGCGTGAAATTTGCCGCACGAGCGTAGCGAGTGCGGTAACACGCGAGTGGAATATTCTCCTTCGATCAAAGGTCGCACATAATAGTTTATTCGACTAGCACAAGTAATATGTAATCGGGGCCCTGATAAAAGAGGGAAAAATAATAAATCACTTCATTGATTGACCGCCCTCGATGCACACAAGATGGCTCTGACTTTCGCTGAATTGCGATGCTGTTTTCATATATACAAATCGCTACCGCATTCCTATTGGTTCAGAAACTATGCAATAATTCATTACCGTACAGTTTCGGCTCGCTCCCGCGTTCCTATTGGTCCAGAAACTATGCAATAATACATTATCGTACAGTTTCGGCTCATTATTAGCACTCTACGCGTCAACATGAAGTAATTTATTATTTCTCCCGAATTTAGCAGGGCCCCAAAATTATATTATATTACTCACGCGTGTGAATAAAATATATTTTAGAGTTGTTTAATCAAATCTAACTAATAAAAATAATTATTATTATTATAACCTTTCCAAATATTTTCTCTAGACATATAGTACCCGGAAATAGTTTCCATGTGTTTTTTGTGCGTCAAGTCAAAAAGCACAGATATGTTATCTTTTATATTATGTATAAAAACTGGGATTAACAATGAACCGCTGGACCGATTTTGAAATATAATCTTTCTAGCTACGCCTATGGTGATGATAGTAATATATAAAAACACACAATGCTGTATCAATCGAAACGTTGACAAAAAGGTAAATATAATTTTCTTCAACAATATTTGGATTTGATGTGTTGACAGATCCGATCATCTGATAAGTTGTTGACAAAACATTTCCAGAATAAAGTGAAATGTTTCGAAAGAATAATTCTTACTTCTACGACTGTTTGAAATATTTTTTTCTTTTTTTATGTCAAAATTTTATCTCGTCGATGATTTAGTAAGAGAGAACAACTTGAAATACTTTTTTTGAAGTAAAACTTCTATACGCATGCTTGACTTGGGTAGTAAGGTGGTGAATGCGTGACGAGAGATTTGCGGAAGTGTGATCGGGCGAGGCGAACGGAAGTTGAGAGGGAGATATAAGTTAGTAAAGATAGAAAGAGGATGACAAATACTTCACTGGCTAGTGGCGACATCAGGTGACCGAAAATATAAGCAGTACAACAATAGAATGACATACTTTACTTGCCAGTGGCGCTATCGGGTGACAGAAAAAAAATTTGTAAACCTACTTTAAATAATATTTCATAAAGATTTACGCTTAAAATCCAACGAGAGCTAAGTAATTGCAATGTATTACTTTTGTTTTCATTATCTTTATGTTTATATTTCTTTCTTCTTACATAAGACTATTCATTTCGTTCTTGAACAATTTTATAAATTAATATTTTCTTCAATACATTAAATATTCTACGTTTAAAGTGAATAAAATTGTAAATTTATTTTAAAGTTCATATTTTGTGACTTTTTGGGTGAATAATAACAAATTATGGCAGGAAGAAGTTTTACTTCAGTCGTGTGATCTAAAGCACACTCGTTTTTTTTTTAGATATACCGCATTGAAAACAGTAGGTACCTCAGTTGTCTATAATCTCTCACCCACACAGTTCGAATACTACTGTTTTACAGCACGTAAAAAAAAAAATACATTTTCGAAAGAATAATAATTGCAGACTCAGGCAGTCGTTTTTTTGTCTGTTTAAAAAGTTATGCATATTTATTCATTCAAACATGTTACAAAAACGTCAAAAAATTTATAAGTAGTACACCTTTTTCAATTTTACTACAGGTAAAAGTTATGAAGTATACTTTTATTTTTATGATTTTATGAAATGTGTTCTTGCATCATTTTATAAAATGAAACATATTCAACATTTCATAAATAAATAAATATATTATGAAAAAGCTAGCATCCTGGCCCGGCTTTGCTAGTGTAGATTTAAGTTTTTTTTTTAAGACTTACTTTAAATAAGTTAATTGCGGAATCCCATTCGTTAATGCCCATATTCACCGGTCACAATTAAAGATAGAAGTTACTAATCTTGAAACAAATTTATTCGTTAGAATAAAATTTACTCTCAATTCACCAATTAAAATATCAGATAGAAAAGTTAGTTAAAGAATAAATGTACACTGCACTATACTCCTCGCTCTTTTGAAATGAACTGAATAAGTAGCTACTTACGTTCGGTGAATATGGTCATAATTCGAGTTAATACTCGTTCGCTCAAAATAATGATTTATTACGGTGACACTCGCTTTGCTAGTTCGATTTCCAATTTAGAATCAATATGATTTGCAATCGGGCGAACTTAATTCCATTTTCCAGAATAAAGATCTAAACTCTTCCCAAGAAATAACCTATCGAATAATATAAACCGCAATAAAATCGATTCTGTAGATATATGGGGATCCGCGATATGGACTACTCTATCTGGCGGCGAAATTTACTAACATGTGAGAAACAAGTATATTAATCGTACTGTCCTGTTAATCGTGATTTTTTTAATATTAATGTTAAAAAAACGTTGATAAATTAATAAATGACTTATTATGGAACCTGCAAAGTTTTCACCTCGTGCAAACACAAATAAAATGTTAGTAAATGGTATAGTACCACGTTATTTCAATGCAGATGATTAGTTATTTTACCAAGTAAGTAGGTATTATACTTAGCCTTAGTATTGAAAACTTAATTTATTAATTGAATAGTTATTATTATTAAATAACATTAAGAATTTTGATAGGTAAAAGAGTTGAAAATACATTTTGACAGATGATTATTTTTAGGTTGGGAACTCACCTGTTGCAATAAAGTAATGTTTAAATAATATGTTTGCAACGTTCATCAACACTGCATTTATATAATAATTCTATTTACCTCTTTTATTTCTTATGGATTACTCTTTAAATCGGAAGTTTTTAAACAGAAAGCATTAAAATTCACCTAACTTGAAGGTTCTGTTTCCATTGAATTTTTGCCTAATTTTATGATATGGCCGGCATTACATATACGTTTCCCTTCAAGGAAATTTCTTTTTCGGTGATTTGTATCAGCCCAATTACATATTTTGCTGATACTTATCATTTTATTGCACTTAAAAAAATCACAATTGCACTGTTTACTATATAGTAACCATAGTAACTATGCGAAATGATACCCCATCGTCGCCATGTTTTTAAAGCTCCACCCATTTGAAGGACCTCAATAGATAAAAACAATTCTTACCATATTTGAAAAAATCTTTCCTTGACTCTCTTTCGTATTGAATCACTCTTTCGTCTGTACTGAAGTCGTTTGCATTCTTCTGACGAGATCGGTTCCGGTAAATTTTTATAAAAGCCTGTAACAAAAAAAAAACTTATTATTCTGTCTAACAGACAGCCAACGCTTAAATGGAAACGAATCACATATAAATAAAAACATTATAGTATTTTCTATTTAAAAGAGATTTTTTTTAAAAAACATCAAATGAGAACATTTATTATACGCTGCCGCGATAAAGCAGTAATGCTGGTTTACAGAAAAGGTTATCAAAAAATATTATTTGACAATATTAGATTGTGAACATACATATATTTTTAGGGTTCCGTACCCGAAGGGTGCTCAAACGGGACCCTATTACTAAGCCTCCGCTGTCCGTCCGTCTGTCCGTCTGTCTGTCTGTCAGCGGGCTGTATCTCAAGAACCGTAATAGGTAGAGAGTTGAAATTTTCACAGAGTATGTATTTCTATTGCCGCTAGAACAACAAATAATTAAAAACCCCCCAAAACTCCCAAAAGAGGAGCAAACTAAGTTTTTTGCTTATAATTTACTCAATTTAAATCGGATCGATTCGAGACCTGTCTTAAACGAAAGAGGAGAAAATTTTACATAGATTTTGTATAACAGAATTCGTCGAAACACTTTTTTTATACAGTTTTATATAGAAATATATTGTATAAATTCAATTTTGTTTAATCCATAGCACACACGGGGATCGTCTGTCTTCGTTTGTTGCATAGTGTACTATGGGAATTTAAAAATTGCGTATGTTCTGCCTTAAAAAAAAAGATTGCATTTGTTCAAAAACGAATGTCATTTCAAATATTAGTCAGTCTTTTGACATTAGTATTTTGAGAAATGCAAGGCCTTCTGAGTTAACGATTTGAATAACTAATTTTAATTATTAGAACATATTGCTTTGACAGATGCAAACGTCATTTTTGACATTTTTTACCATTCCAACACCATGTATGAACGGAATGAAACCAAATTTTGGGAGGATGTTTGATATGCAAATATGAAGAGGCCTATTGTTTTTGAGAGACGTCGGCGCAAGCGCAAAAGAAATATATATATTATAATGTTGTTTTTATAAGATAATAGTATACTTTTCATAAAGGCTTATTATTTTGTTTTACAGGAGTTTTGTAAAATAAATTTTTGAAAAAAATCGGCGCATGCGTAGAAGAAATATATACTATAAGGCTGTTTTTTATATAATAACGGCATACTTTTTATAACGGTTTATTATTCTATCTATGTTTACAAAAGTTTTGTAAATTTTTTAGGAAAAATTGGCGCATGCGCAAAAGAAATATATGCAGTAACGTTGTTTTATATAATAATAGTAGGTATATATTTCATAATGGTTTAAAAGAAAGTTTTGTAAAAAGTTTTAGGGGGAAAGGCGGCGCATGCGCAGAGGAGTATGTGCTATAACATTGTTTTTATATAATAATGGTATATTTTTCATAATGGTTTAATATTCTCTAAAGTTTTGTATATTTTTTTGGGGAAATCGGCGCATGCGCAACAGAGATATTTGCCATAACGTTGTTATTTGATATAATGGTATATTTATCAAACTTTATATTATTTTATTCTACAAGAAATTTTTGTAAAAAAAGTGTTTATAATATAAAAACGCCGGGGTGTATTATGTAAAATTTTACGCCTTGAAATTCTTGAACTACTTGCATACTCCCACTGGTTACATATTGTTATAGCGCCTCTCTTGTTTCTTTTACAAAAGTATTTAAAAAGTACATAGTGTACGGAACCCTTCGTGTGCGAGTCCGACTCACACTTGACCGGTTTTATTTTTATTGACGAACACAAAAAAAAAACAAAAGGTGCATCGACCATATGATCATTAGCATTACAAAATTACATCCTGTATGTAGTATGTAGGTACATATAATATATAGGTACCTATGTTTAATAAAATATAATATAAAATAAAATATAATAATTGTTTTTAATAGTAGTAATGATTAGTTGGTACTGTTTCGTTAATATGTTTTTTCAGGAGATTACTGAAGGAGGATGGTTGCTAGACATTTTTGTCATACAACATACATATTTATTTCTCCATATAAAAAGGATTGTAGAGTTTTGAAATCGATTCTGCTCGAAAAATAATTGATCGATAGAAATTATATTTTTTTTGAACTGTGCATTCGTGATATAGATGACAGGAAGTTTGAAAACAACAATAGACTGCTCCTGAAGTATGGAAACTAATTATATGACCACAATCTAAGGTTATTGTCAAATAAAATTTTTGGCAATTCTTGTTACAATCCAGCATATGTATTCTACTTTAAGGACGTATGTTCAGGCTCGTTTTCAACCCTTATTTCAGATTTTTTTTAATAACAAAATAATGTACAATCATTTCAATTTTGTAACATGTTTTTACTGACATCGTAGACTAAGAAAAAACATTTTTTTTTACTTAATTTTACGCCATTTTATAATTGTTTTTTTTTTTTAACCTAAAGTAGACAACCTTAAACGGAGGTAGGTGGGTAGCGCGGATGATAACGTCACTTTAGAGTCATCTGAATTATAAAAATTAAATTGGTTATTGTTTCGTAGGCTTGTGGCTCTATCCCGTACTAGAAATTAACATTTTTATTGATAAATAACAAAATGGAGGGTTTAAAAAAAAACAACGAGAAAATCGTGATTTTGTCGTTGAAAATCGGTTAAAAAAATAGAAATATTTTTATAATTAAGTAATTCTAGTACCGGACGGAGCTATATTGTTGTGTAGAATACCCTGTGCAAAATTGAAAGCAATCGGTTGTATACAATTGTTTCAATCACCCGCACCGCTTACAAAAACGTAGTTTTGAGAAAAACGCGTTTCAAGTTTTGATTTTAGATTTCTTACAAAAAAATAAAAAGGGATATTTACACTAATTAACTATGCCTGGTGTATAGTAAACCTTCCGTTTCTTCAAAGGAATCGATTTTTGCTAATTTTTTTGCTCTACTCTGCGAGAGTATAAGACCTAGCACACATGAAGAGCGTTCAACGCGCGTTGGCCCAACGCGCGTTTACAATTTCTATACAATTGTATATAACTGTTTACATGATAACGCACGTTCAACGCGCCACCAACGCGCGTTATCATGTAAACAGTTATATACAATTGTGTAGAAATTGTAAACGCGCGTTGAACGCCTCTCATATAAACTAGGCCTAAAGGTATCGTGATAACAATTGAGAGGTAAGAGCAGGTAAGAGTCTTACCGTAAGACCGTTGCTGATCTCGACTATATGCTATAGCATATATTTAATATTTCAGTCTAAATTTTTTACAGTAATTTCTCAATATATTATACTTACTAAAAATGTAAAAAAAAATAAATTCGACTTTCCGAAACCCGAATACCAGACTACGTCTTTAAACGAAGAATTACGTCTGTTTTAATCACTAATAGCTCGTTTTAACAATGTCACACCTCGTACATAAAATAATGCATTACAATATTCTTTCATAAACTCCTATATTATGAAGACAAATTTTAAGATATTTTTAACTGAAAAGATTCTCACACCAGTGATATATTTGTACAAGCAGCATTGCTTAACAAATTCTCGTATTCATTATAAATCGTTATTTTTTGTGTTAGATATACGTTACATAAAATGCATACTTATTAACATGGATAATTCAATTACTTCCATGTCAAGCGGCATTGCGCCTCCACCACATATTCATAGAAAATTCTCGTATTCAATACGAAATGTTATTTTTTTTGTTAAAGATACAACAGATAACATAAATTTAATTAATATGGACAGGTCTTAAGATATTTTTCACTCAAACAACTTCCAAATTAGCAATGTCTATGTCCAAGCAACCCTGCGCCTCCACCATATAACCTTATAATTCGTTATAACTTGTTTTAGACACGTTAAATAACGTAAATATTTATTAATGTGGATTATATTTAAACGATTTTGAATTGAAGTGATGCCCAGACCAGCAAGAAATTTATTCAAGCGACCTTTCACTTCCACCACATAGACTTAAGAATTACTCGAGTACAATACAAATCGTTATATTTTGTTTAAGAATTTTTCCGATATTTTATGGTTGATGCCACGTCGTTGTGACGCATCAATCCATATATAAGATTATTTTGTTTAGTTGAATCGACCCTCCACCGCCACCAACACGGCCAACGTGTAGTAATATCCCCAAAGACATGTTCTATTCACTTTGGACCATTATTCTCTGTTTATATTTTTACTTGACACTTTCTTGTTGCTTCAGTTCTTTTGAAGATAAATACTTACTCACGCAGTTTAAAAATATATAACAAAAGGTCAAAGAATAAACCAGTACGAAATCGAATTCCGATGGATAATGAGGGCATCACAACTCGCCAAATCTCAAGGCGGGTCCAAATTTTAGAAGAAAAAAAAAACACTCCGTGTAATTAAGAGACGTTCTCCTAAATAAATCTATTTTTCTCCATACCTCGATCGAAAGTGCATACTTTCGGCATCAATCTTAAGACAGAAAGTCTAACATTTAAAACGCACTGATGCGTGAAGTAGGTACGTTCGGGCAGCAGTAAAGGAAAAATAATCTATCAACTGTTGTTGAGATGTCGTTTCCATAGCAACCATATTACTTTTTAGCTATTAGTCGCGAACAGCTGTCATTCGTGTTTTTACGTATAACCTCAAAGCTGCTTGCTTGGAATTTATTTGTTTTTATGTAATTTATTAATAAGTAAATAATTAAGGAGGTTGATCCGTTACAGTCCCAAACAACAGTATGTGGAATTCTAAATGGGAACTTTTATAGTTTATAAGTCGATGATACCAATAAATTATTGTCATAAAGGCATAAATAAATATATTTTTTTAGTATTAATTAATTATTTCAATACTTTAAACTTAATGGACTAACTTTTGATTTTTTTGTACAAAGTTAGGTTAAAAAAATAAATTTATGTAAATATCTGTATTTTACATATTTTTTGCAGTAATAATTAAAAAAGGAAATTAGAAGTAATAAAAATTAAAAATAAATCATTAAAAAGTTGAAAATTCAGTTAAAATTGTTAAATCTGTCAAGAATAAAAGTCCATAATCGAAAAGTGCTAAGGTTTAATAATTTTTTTTATTGATTAAAAGTCTCCTAATTAAATTGGAAAAACTATTAAAATATGCGTAAGACATCGATGCTTTACATAGATAGTTTTCGGAACTGCTGACATTATTTGGTTATTTGCAAAAAATTAAAATGAACAGTTTGCATGCTAGCTTAACATATTTTCCATAAGACTACATGTAAAAGTTTTTTTTAAATTTTTAACTTTATAAATCTCCTAATGATTGTGGATTTTTTACAGAAAATTTTGTCATAAAAAAATCTATTAAAAAAACTTTATTTCAGATTTTTTTCATTATATTCGTAAAACGGCTCAACCTCCTTAATTAATGTATTTAATAAGTGTACTTACGACCGAGGTATGAAGAAAAATAGTATACACCACAAGGGCCGAATGTCTGATATCCTTGCACTGCGCGTCATGACAAACTTTCGACTCTTGTGGTGTAATATACTAAACTCCAATGATAAAATAAGTGACATGCGGCTTTCATTTCTTTTCTTTTATCAATGTTTAAAATGTTTAGCGTGTTCTGTGAACCCTCCTATCTTAAAGTACTCACCAACAAACATTTACTCTTTTTATCACAGGTTTTTTTGTCTTATACGTTCGTGACTTTTAAAAGAATTTTTCCTTTTCAAAGTTTTTTTTTTAAATTTTCTTTCAACTTTTTATGTTAAAGAACTCGATATGACTTTATCTATAAGAAGATAACTCACAATAATATATAAGTATACAAAAAATTAATTTAATAACTTCAATGCTTTTCCATCTTAATTACTTATATTCAGAATTTGTGGTAAAGTCTATGAAAAGTTGATCTCCCAATTTATATTTGCTAGCGGTTTATACCGAGCGGGGTGGCGTAGCGGTGAGAGCACTATAGACTCGCATTCGGGAGGTACCGAGTTCGAATCCCGGCGGGGGCAGATGTGACTAGGACTTTTTCCTACTGCCTCTCGCCGAGAAAGGGTTATTCCTGTACCGGCCATCTTGTTGAGGTTTTCCATGGTTTCCCTCAACAATTCCAGATAAATATTGAGATGGTTCCTTATTCAAGGCCATGGCCGATTACCTGTCAAACTCCTATGCTCAAAATTTGTCTACCTTATCCTAATTTCCTAAAAATTCCTTCATTCGCCCATTGCTATTAATTAAGTTGAAGGTTGAAAATTGTAGAAAATAACGGGAAGTGTGGTAAAAAAAATAGTAATTGTGCGAATGGCGTCTGTTATGACATAAAGTCGATAAACGGACGTTTAACGCATTATTTATTATTATTGCTAGCGGTTTATTTAATGTAAGTATATTATTTATACCGTGAATTTCTTTATCATTGTCACACAGGGTTTCTATATCTTATTGACACGTGGGAAATCAGTTTTCTTGTTCTAGTGTCACGTTTTACAGAAAGTCTAGTCTTCGGTAAACATTTTGTATCAACAGCTACCTTTATCGTAGATTGAACAGCGATAACAATATAACGACTTTGGAGGTTCGGAACGTGTATTTAATAATCTAATAATCGCAGGTTGAATTTAGATAAAATTTGTATTTTTAGCAATGATTCGAAATATACAATAAACAGTATGTGATATAAAATAAACTATTATTCAAATAAATAAAATTGTCGACCAATTTTTCTCAGACCAATATATTGACAAAAAATAATAAAATTACAAATCAATATAACACAAGATTTGTAATTTTATTATTTTTTGTCAATATATTGGTCTGAGAAAAATTGGTCGACAATTTTATTTATTTGAAGAGTTCTATTCAGACGTTAATCAAAGATTTGGATATAAACTATTATTACTCGAAAATCCAATATGTTACAGTCAGAGTGCCCGTCGGCAAAAATTTTACTGACAAATACTCTCCCCAAACTTTGTATACGGCTTCATTACGCCTAGTCTGACACCTATTTCCTCTATGACTCTTCTTGATTTTGGGGCGTTTTCCCTCTAAATTTTCCGAAAGATGTCGTTTTGACATGTAAAAATTTATAGATACTGTTTGTTTTTTTTAATTGGATAGCTTAAAAACGTCAACCAAAACGCTAAAATAATGTTCTCTGACAATTAATAACATGAACCATTTAAAATGTCTGACACATCGAATATGTTCGACATATTCGAGGTGTCTGACTATTATTTCTTTGTAACTTTTAGAAAATAAGTAGATTTCCATCTATTATATTATTTAGTTGTTAATTGTTTTAGATACTGTGGAGAATTGATTTTAATTTTTAAGGGAGCACCCTCGATAAATAAATTAACAAACAGAAAATTACGAAAATTTGCAGATATGTCGAAACCTTTTCAAAAATAATGGGAATGTTTTTGTGAAACAGTTTGTATATAGTAAATACGCCTCTGTATCCATTAAAATTAATTTTCTAGACGGGTGCACGCTGTATTACGACCTATCCACGGTGACTGTATTAAAACCCCACCGAAAGTGCAGATCCTCTCGGATGCACACTGACAACAAATCTTCATAAATCATATCAGACCAAAATAACTAGGGTTGGACAGTTCGATGTACAGTTCATGAGTATCAATAAGTTGAGAGGAATAAGCAAGGTCTAAGAATATTCATTTTTAAGGCTATTTGATGAATATAACAGTTACATAAATATATATGTAACAGTTATATAAATCTGAAATTTCAACATGTCATTTATGGATATTACACATTTTTCTTAAATTTTGAACCTTCTAATTAAATATTAAAAAATTAGGTTAAGAAAACTAAAAAAACACTCTTTTATAGTTATGTGAACTAAGAAGAAAAAAAATATTTTTAAATATAAAATTTTTTAATGCAATGAAAAATGAGGCCCACACCGAAAATGTACAAAAAAAAAATGAAATAGCTCCTGACAAAATTTTGAAAATTTTTCAGAAACGGTAATATTATAATGAAAAAACTTTCATGAGTATAGTTTTGGGAAAATATTACTTAAAAATTGTCGAAATAACTGTCTAATTACTTGTCAGTCATGTTTGAACTATATCTGTCTCTGTCAGATACATTATACGCAATATACTGCTGCAGTCAAATGATGTGTAGTGTTTAATTATTTTCTTAAATATCAAAAAAGGAAGTTTTTATTTAAAGGTTGTAATGTTTAAATAAGATATAACAAATTATAGATGTACCTATATGTTACGGTCTATACCCGAATTTGGTCAATGAACGAAATAAATGCGCAAAACTAGTTTTGACTAACGAATATTTACCAAACCCGAAATCTTACATTTAAAAAAGTATTGAGTGTTATAAAATAAGCAAAACTAGTTTTGCGCATTTTCAATTGATCAAAACTAGTTCTGTCCATTTCTGAACGGACAGTACTAGTATGGCATTGGAATCTTCTTAGGGTTTTTTAATTAACTTTTCCACATCAATGATACTTATTATATCAAAGCGATTTATTCTTCTGTATTGTTTAGCAGACAGAGGTTTTAATTCAGCATAGACTAGCTCTTTCAGCAAAGGGGCCTTTAATTATGTCTATAAAATGCTTTAATCATCTGCCAATTGACTCAAAGAAAATAAACAATATACTCTTTTTAAAAGAAAAGTTAAACTAGGTACTTCTAATAAAGCATAGCATTTATTTTATGGACGAATTTTTTAATATTGTATTTTAAATATATTGTATTCCCTGACTTACTCTCCACTTTTGGTGTACACAGAGTGAAATAAATATTATTATTACCTATTATTAATAAATTTGCTTCCTTAACCTCACTTAGTGTAGTAAGGTAATTATGTTTCGTCATAAAATTATGTTTCAGAAGTCTCCAATAGGCGAATTAGTTGAGACTCGAATTCATCTTTTTTTTTTATTTTTACAATTATTACACTGAATATCCCACAGTAATATTAATTATAACATTCAGGAGAACAATTCAATAGATAGGTACATAAATAAGAATATAATCCTACTTTTGTTCGGGTTCGGACGTTGATTGAATGAAACAAGCAGAACTAATACTGTCCATTCAAAAATGGACAGAACTAGTTTTGACCAATTAAAAATGCGCAAAACTAGTTTCGCTCATTTTATAAAACTCAATACCCGTTTAACTGTAAGATTTCGGGTTTGGGCAATATTCGTTGGTCAAAACAAGTTTTGCGCATTTATTTCGCTCATTGACCGAATTTGGGTATAGACCGTAACATATATAACATTTTTTACAACAAAATACGCACGTAATTATCATTAATACGATAGGAAGCAAATAACCTTAATGGTAAATCGGATAAAAAAATATCTAAGAGAATCTTGTATGCTCAGAATTGTTTTCTCTATTTCACAGTACCTATACCGTTCGTGGGCGGTTCATCTGCGACAGCCTGTATATAAAGGTAAAATAATCCGCTTATATCAATGTGTACTCTGGCGTTGAAATTCTATCCGCTATTACCGACTGTGTATTGATTTGACGAAGTAATTAAAGTAAATAAATATGTAGTAAATGTACTCAGGAAACACAAGCTGGATAAAGTCACTACGTAACTCGAATGATTTCATTTACTTTTTTATCAATGACTTATTGAAGAGAGATGGAACCTTTCAATGTTTTATGGAGTTACGTATATGCGATTTTCTGTATCAATAGAAATTATCAAATAGATTCGGCAGTTTCTGAGACTAACCACCTAAAATAAACATATATACACTTTTTCTCTTTATGTTTTTTTTTTTTTATTTAAAAATTCCAGTCAATTGGGCGACGGGACCATTCCAACTTCAAAAATATTGACATTTAATATAGGTAGTATGATAATGAAAATAAAATTTCTGGTATCGCGTGAGGTGACGCGTGTAATGGCTAGTATTCAATATGATATTTGCTATTCGTTGCCATTTTTACCTACAACATATTACACGTCATGTAAAAATGAATCAAAGCATGCGGAACTAGTTTATTTCTGACAGATCTGCAAAATAAGAGAACAGCTGATTTTTATTTTATTTTCAAAATATTTCTGAAACTATCAAGTTTAGAAAACAATTTTTCGACGAAACTTTCTTGAAAAAAAATTGGTTGTCTGTAAAGTCGGTTTACGGACGATAGTTTTACGTGATAACGTATTCCGCTCGAATATCATATTTAATAATACATAACCTAAATTTTAGTAGCTGTCAAACTATATTTTCACCGACTCTCTATCGCTTATACTGCGCTCTCGCTTGCACGCACAGGGTCAGGCGGAATGTGACACGTTTCGGAACGTTACACTTTTTCGTGCATGCAGCCGGTGTTTCATCAATTTATAAGATGTTATCACGTCAAAGATAAAATAGAATAATATTCGTTATGAAAAGTATACCATTATTATACAAAAAACACCCTTATAGCATATATCTCTTCTGCGCATGCACCGATTTTCCCCAAAAACAATAGAGCTCTTCATATTTGCATACCAAAAACTGGCTTCAATCCGTTCATCCGTTTGACCTGTATCGTGCTCACAGACAAACCAACAGACGCACAGAGTTTTTCCAAAAATGTTTTTTGGATTCGGGGGACCTCAAAATAAAAAACGATTGTAAAATTTTGAAAAGTGATTTTTGACCTAAACTAGTACCCATTCTCCATTTGTGGGTTGGAATGATAAAAAAAGCGATGAGAGAATGGAAACAAATTATAAGCGAGCGAAGTATCTCGTTATTATTTGGCAAGCGTATTAATTATTTTGTTAGGGTCTGGCGTGGTACGTCGAGCGTCGACAGAGAGCCATTCATCTCAATAAACGTACAAATCTCTTACTGGCGTGCGCTAATAGCACATATACTGCACGCCGAATATATCAGTCTATAACACTCTGCAGTTTGCCATAGTTCTCGAATTGGCCTGACGCCGATCCAAGTTCACACAGTCACGTGTGTTCGCGCAATTTTTTACGATCAAGGCACAATCAATAAAATTATGTTTTCAGCTTTTCTCAATTTTTCTATATTTCGTTATACCAAACCGCGCGGGGTAGTGTAGTGGTGAGAGCACTAGACTCGCATTCGGGAGGTACCGAGTTCGAATCCCGGCGGGGGCATGTGTGTTTTTTTTTTGTTTAACTTGTGTATGTACTTTAGTAGGCGTCTTATATTAATTAAATACGAAACTAATAAATTTTACTATGTGTTGTAATATTACTAAACCTTTTGCATGTATTTTCATATTGTTTTCAAAAAACGATATTTTGATACAGACCTACGACAATAATTTTATTCCTCATTAGTTTCCATTTACAGTTATTTTTCTTTTGATTTAGCTTGATCCATCAAGTTGTCTCTATATTTAATCGGTTATAAATTCAAAAAAAATGTTTGAGATCTGTTCATCGTTGTCATGGTTACCCCGCAAGAGCTGTCACAATTCATTTTTAGAAAATCTAACCTCATTTGATACATTTACGATTTTCACTATTTTTTTCTGATCTGAGACCAAATTTTAGACTTGGTACAGTCCATGTAATATTTAAAAACTCTATTTTGGCATTAAATTAACATAAACTTACACGTTCTTAAATTATTTGGAAAATAAAATAAAATTTATTTGTGTTACTGTGTATTAATATTTGGAATATTTGCGCTAAAAACGAACTAAAAATATACACTTCAATTGTCAAAGTCGACTTGTCAAACTGTTTGTAAAATCTCCGACATACGTACATATTTGCATTTCTCTCACACTCATGTCTCGTGAACATCGAAGGATTTTCTCTCTTTACGTTCCTCTTCACCCCGCTACCCCCTCGTCATTTTTACTATTATCGCTTGAAATCACCCCTTTTAAAGAAATTTCACAAAAAAAAAAATAGCGATAACATATCTGTGGACTAAAGGCTTCAGTTTAAAAATAAAATTGTGTCAATCGGTTTAGTAGGGATGGCTGGCGGATTGTCTAGAGATTTAGGGCTTGTGTTTTAAATATATAGATATTAGGATCCTCCTGTGCTCACGAACTTCTCGAGCCGGGGGCCCGTGGCATTTTGCCCGTCCTGCCACCCTATTGTTACGTCACTGCCCATAAAACTAGTAAGTACGTTTAAGTAATCATACGTTTGTGATCAGAACAATCGATCAAAATTACTGTTTTTGTATTTGCATTTAAAATGGCGGCTTCTGGTTAATTGACTTTACTCTCTCTACACCCTCTCTACTTTGTACATACACTACATAGTCTGTAAATAGTTTATTACTTTATAATTTCCCCGACAGTATTTTCAATTTTATAACTACTTCTGACAAACAATATTTGAAAAATTATAATCGTATTAACGATTAATTATTAACGAATTGTTAGTTTTCAGAACACGTTTCCGAAACGTTTATGATGTGAAACTGGCTCCACGAAAACTGTCGGTATTTATTTGTGACTGCTAGGGTGATACAGGGATGTGGAAGCGATCGAAAGGTCTATCGCTTGTCTTTTACGCTTTGGTAAATAATAATATCATTTGACACTTTGCTGGAAGCTTCGACAAGTACTGAAAATAGTGTTTCAATATCTTCAAACAGAATTATGTTGCGGGTTGAATCTAAGTTTTATTGCATTTTATTAAAGTAAAACTTCTTTAGGCACGCTTGACTTGGGGAGTAAGCTGGTAAATGCCTGTCGAAATCGTGTACGGAAGTGCATCATCGCGATGCCTGACGAAATCGTTTACGGAAGTGCATCATCGCAAGTTGAGAGGGAGATATAAGTTAGTGAGTGCGACAAAGACGGGGCATTAATACAACTATTTGACGTTTAAAATGAAAACAACTGTTTTTTTTTGTATCAAAAATACATTTCATCGAATTTTGCTGCATTTTGTAACGGGAAATAATGTAGGTTAGTTAATAAATCCTTTTAAATGTATTATAAATTATGCTAATAAGTATATATACATATTTTGTCTATTAATTAATCAAAAATTATATTTTGTAGATATGTGCTACAGAGTGAGGTTATTACAATAATCACTAAGATTAAATTCCAGTATACAGCATATTTTTTCACTGAATTAGTGAAAGCATAATATTAAACGATTGTCGTCATAATCTTTTTAGAAGGCTTATATATAAGAAAAATTTAAAATGTCACTGTCGGGACTTGAACTCGAAACAACCAATTTCGCGTTGGCTGAGTTTACTCTACAGTGCCCACGACAGTTAATTTTTTATTTTTCTCATTCTTGTGGTGTTGTTATTAAAAATATTAGCTCTCGCAGGTAGTCGATTCTGCGTTGTATTGTGCTATATATGAGAGAAACCAAAAATTAACTGTCGTGGCGACAGTAGAGTAATGTAACTCAGCCAACGCGAAATTAGTTGTTATATACTCAAAATATTTCGAACAACTGCACGGTCGTACGGATAACTTTTATCGAAAAAATGCGTCCCTAGCGCCGAGCTAGTTGAGATGCGCCTTGAGCTATAAACTCATCTGTACAAGAACAAAGTGAGACAGATATACGCGCCTCTACAAGAACAAAGTGAGAGACAAATATATATACACATGTAAGTACATCAGACTTTATGCAACTGACAGCAAAGTCTCAATTCTCATTTGGGGAGTTCTGTTCACCTGTTCAAGAGAAAATATCCTGTCTTAAAAGCACACGTTAGTCGTAGAAACATTAACGGAAGCTGACATAAACGAAGATTAATAAGTATTAAAACTCGAACTGCAAGTATTGAAGCCACGGATTTAATTCTCTACACTGAACAATGAAATCTTATGTAGTACAGTATGTATTTACTTATTTTATTTTCAACTAGCAAAAACTCGCAGCTTCATTCTCGACGAATTAGTTTGTACAATTGATTTAAAAAACAAGCGGGCCGGCGTAGTGGTGAGAGGACTATACTCGCTTTCGTGAGGTACCGGGTTCGAATCCTGGCAGGGGCAGATGTGGTTGGAACTTTTTCCTGCTGCCTCTCACCGAGAAACGGTAATTCCTGCACCGGCCATCTTGTTGAGATTTTCCATGGTTACCCTCAATAATTCCAGATGAATATCGAGATGGTTCCTTATTCAAGGCCATGGCCGATTAATTGTCAAACTCCTATGCACAAAATTTGCCTACCTTATCCTATAATGTCCTAAAATTCCTTCATTCTCCCATTGCTAATTGAGTGGAAGTTTAAACATGTATAAAAAATAACGGGAAGTGTTATAGATAAAAAATAGTAATGGTGTGAATGGCGTCTGTTATGACATTATTATTACGATTAATTGATTAAAAAAATCATAAATTCAAGCAAAACCCTAACTTAAGACGGCCCTATAAACTTTCTTGGCAAAATAAACTGAATAATAAACCGTTATTAGAAATGCACTATTATAATAAAAAAAATCCAGCCAATTGGGCAACGAGATTATTCTAACTTCAAAAATATAGTGTTTACAGACGAACAGATTTTTGTCAAAAAATATGTTCTTTGAATTCGTAGGACCTTAAGGCTTAACTCACACGTGCCACTTTCCGACCACATTATAACCACAAAAAAGTGGTCGATGGTTAAGAGTATACGGTATTAGTATGTAATGTCGTGATAGCGCTCACACGGACAACAAATTGTGGTCGGAATCAACAATAGTCGTCGTGTGTTGGTGATATCGCCCACAAACAAACCGGCCGATGTTGGTCAACACCGCTCACACGTGCAACTCGCCGATCACTAACCGACCACAGACTGAACAGACGTACAAATAATCGAAAGTACCTACTTTTGCTCATTCGAAAATAATTAAAAAAATTGTCATCGTATTAAACGATGATAAAGTTGTTGAAATTGACTCGTTTCTTCAAAAATTGGATGAACCCAATAAATTCTATTAATAAATCGATCTGTTCTGTGTGGTTCATTTGTGGTTTCAGCAACGTCTGCGTGCCCACAAAACTGTTGATGGAAAGTAGTCGAGTATGACCACATTAGAAACACTTTTTTGTGGTCGGAAAGTGGTGCGTGTGATTTAAGCCTAAGACGAAAAATATTGTAAAGTTTTGAAAAGTGAATTTTAACTCAAATTAGTACCATTTCCCGTGGAGTTGGTAAAATCGCATCCTTTACTGACAGAAGAGTAAATGGGCATTGGTCGTTGACTCGTTGGAAAAAGTTAGATGGACGAATTTTAAACGTGAACAAACAAAAAAATCTGTACGGATAGTGGAAGCGTTAAATGAATTGAAAAAAAAGAAAAAAAAAAAACAAGATTGAAATATCAGTCTTTTGAACTCGCAAATCAACGACAGTTAGCAGAGATTATATAAAGATCTGTTTAATAAAAACGACATCGATAAATAAACAAACAACAACGCTGACGTCACTGTGCGTTCAAAAATACCCACACCAAAATGTGAAAACAGCTTTTCATTAAACTTATTTATAACACGGGTGCATCAAAATATATAAGTACCTAAAAAAAAAGTTTTGTGTACACTCTCCTCTAAAATAGTTGCTTTTCATGCCTATATAGCAGGGGCGGGCAAATCTTTTGATCGTCGGGCCATATTGCTGATGAAAATTAGTCCGTGGGCCAAAAATTTGGAGAGCAAAAAAAAAATTTGAACTACCACAACTTCTATATAGTAAATCATAGAACTTCATGGGAATTGAACGCAACCCTGTGTGTAACGAGAATAATGCTTTTGGTACACTTTGCACATCGACCTTTTTACAACAAAAATATATCAAATTACACAGAAAATTCTGGTAACTGGAAACCACGTATATTCAATTTGTATAATTATTTAGCTCAAAAAATTTTTTTTTTAAATAACAACAAAAACAACCAACAACAATAAAGTATAGGCATAGCAATTGCTTTTATTGCGTTTCAAAGCTCCTATTAATATTTCTGTGGTCAAGAGGCAAAACTGTGTATGTCGTTTTGTTCAGGTAAAACCATAGAGATATAAGTAACTAGAGTACGCTGGCAGGTATGCTTGCCATAAGTGAAAATTTAATGTCTGCTGTTCAGAGAGAGAACGCTGCAAACGTTCCGTATCATTATATATGTTTACTCAAATCAGCATTGTTTTGTATCATTAGTTACCATAGAGATAAGGAACTTTTCTCTCTCTGAATTGCAGACACTGTCACGGCCCACTCGCGTACTCTAGTATAATATCTCTATGGGTAAAACAATTATGTTTCCATAACATTTTTGTCGATTTTTCAGTACAACGAAGCGAAAAGTTATTGTTGAATATACAAAAAAAAATATCTCCTGAACGGCTGAATCTATTTTTATAAAATTTTTATGTCACCGGTCCGGAAATATTCTGAACAAAATGGCGTCGATTTTTTCAAATCGGTTAACCCCCCGAAAAGTTATAGCTGAACATACATAAAAAAATAAACGTTTCGAATATAGAATGTCCTCTTTGTTAAAGTCGGTTAAAAGAGTAGAAGCTCACGAACATAGTTTTGGGGGATTTTCTGCCGACACAGAAGCTAAACCAAAACTCCAATTTAACGCCGAAACTCGCCGAAACCGAAAGTTCGGTAAAACATAGTGGCGCTGTTGGCACAAAACATGATTTGTTTTATTATTTACTAGCGGTCCCGTCCGGTTTCACCCGGGTGCAAACGAACGAATGGAGAAGGGAGGGACATGAGTAAGCACATTCATCTTAGTTTACCGAGATGAATGTTGGGTCCAAATTTTTTTGCAGTTTTCGGCGGTTCCCTGCTTTATTACTTATTTTAAACTCAAACCTCCATTTTTGATGAAAATATTTTTTTAAGTAATAATTATTTCTTTTAAATCAATAATTACTGTATAATTAATAAAATATAATAAATATTTCATTGGAAACACTGTAGGAAAATTATTTTTATATATAGGTACTGTAATAGTTTTCAAATGAGCTATTATTTAGATTTATTTAATTTTAATTAGTCGTAAATAAAACTAAAATAAATTTAAATGATAGCCTTAGAAGAAAGCAATGTAGAAAATAAAAAAAAACAACATTAAAAACATATTCGTCCAAGGTGGGGCTCGAACCCACAACCCCGACTGAGCTAACCGAGCTTCTGTACGTCTGCCGCTAATATTGGGATATTCAGTTATAGGGCATTTCACCTGAATATAAGCATATTGTGAAAAATTTTGACTGACATTCTGCAACATTTTTCATTGATTTTCCGCTCCTATTAGTCGTAGCGTGATATTATAATATTATAGCCATTTTTTTTTCAATTCTAACCAGTAGTTCCTGAGATTAGCGCGTTCAAACAAACAAACAAACTCTTCTGCTTTATATACTAGTATAGATAAATCGGGCCATAAGTCATTTACTTTTTTGTCAGATTATAAATTCAACATAATAATATATCGTTTCTAAGTACAAAGATGACAGGTGTTTCCACATACTTCAAAGCGAATTGAGGAAATTATTATTTTTTTCGCATTTATATATACAACAAAAAAATAAATGAATACTGCCTGGATTTCTCTTGTCCTTTATTATAGCCCGTTTAATGGCCTTACTTTGATATTCCCACAGCAGCCATTTTTATACATAACCGTGCATTTTCCCTGTTTGTTTGAATAGAGAATAATAAGTTTTATTATCTATATACAGATGTTTCAAAAGTCCCGGAACGGCTTAATATTTTTTATCGGGTAAGACGGACTAAAAATAGTTTTTGTAATAATTTTTTCCTGTCTATCGAACGACACAATTAGATTTTGGGCCCGAGCGCCCTAAAAGGGCCTCGTAGGGCCCATCTTTGAAATTTAAAATGCGAACCATACTTTTTTATTTCAAATTCGGATTCACGAGGAAATTTTACATACGAATATGTCTTAGTATTGTAGAGCCCCTAAGAAAGACCTAAAAATAGGCCCTGTACAATATCTAAATTTGAAATGATCAACTTACGTTTACTTAAACTATTCAGTAATCGATACTTCATAGGTCCCCAAAGCTCGATTTTAA
Organism: Xanthostigma xanthostigma; assembly: GCA_963575645.1. NCBI lineage: Eukaryota > Metazoa > Arthropoda > Insecta > Raphidioptera > Raphidiidae > Xanthostigma > Xanthostigma xanthostigma. The sequence goes on along the minus strand of OY754466.1, from coordinate 45,493,885 downwards.
ACCTTGAGGCTCCTTTGTAGGGCCCCTAAAAAAGTCTAAAAGGGCCCACAGTTCAATAAATAATAATTTGAATTCGTTTACTTAATATTATCACAAAGACTTTTTTCGGGATGAAATTTTACAAAGTTCTAAATTGGGCCCATAGGGCCTTATGAAGTACTAATTTGTGAAATTTTAAGATAATATGAAGTAGCCGACTTCAAATTAAAACTTCTTTTGCGTTACCAAGAGTTTATATTTCTCCGCCGTTGTATTCACACCGCTAAAGAAGTTTCACTTAAAAAAAAAGAGAACTCACCTAGCCAACTTAGATGTTCGGTCGTTTCGAGTTTGTGTTTGAAGCCATCGACCTGTTGCCTGAGTTCTTGCAGGGCCGGCGGCAGGACGTCGCATTCGGCGCGCAGCTGGCTTTCGAGTTGGGCGACGCGCGACTCGAGCGCAGCCAGATCAACACCGAATTCGTCGGCAAGCATTCCGCCAGTGTGAGCCGATACAACCTCGAGCGTGTACCGTTCGTCGGCCGTGTTCGATGCCAGTTCGCCGCTGATGTTCATCAGATGACCTTCAGAATCGTACAGCTTCAGGATGTCGTGCGGTCCTGCCTCGGCTGCGGACCGGAAAAGCTCTGCAAATAATAAAGAAAAGCTGGTTTTTAAAATTTTTTAAAAATATTTCTGAAACTATAAGGTTTAGAAAAATATTTTTTTACAAAACTTTCTTAGAAAAATAAATAGAACATAAATTATGGAAAAGTATATCATTATATGATATAAACAACGTTATAGCATATGTCTCCTTTGCGCATGCGCCGATTTTCCCCAAAAACAATGGGCTATGTGCAGGGAGGCGGAGTTAAAAATTTTTCGATTGTGGTGAGCACTAGGGGAAACTCAACCTCAAATTTTCCGTATGTCAGTGAGCAATGTTTATTAAAAGTGAAAATAGTTACTATTTTATGAAGTTTTTTAATTACAAAGAAAACAGGAAAACTAAGCGATCTGGAAATGCTTGTTGTGTTCCGGGCTGTTGCGCTGATGGCGATTTAAGTAAAATAAAGACCATTGGCGCCCTAATTTGACGTTCAGCTGTCAGTGTGAACAAATTAACATCCGTTTTTCTTATTACATTTTTTTTGACACATCATTGCCAACTAAAGTTTTTGACTTGTCACATTAGAAACATGTCGCAATTTCCATAAAAAATGAGCAATAATTCTCTATTACCCACTTAGCGGCGCTAGTAGGCTTCGTGCACACAGCCTATAAGGCTCTTCATATTTGTGTATCAAACATCCTCCCAAAATTTGGTTTCAATCCGTTCATCCGTTTGACCTGTATCGTGTTCACAGACGAACAGACGCACAGAGTTTTTCCAAAAATATGTTTTTTGGGAAAAAATATTGTAAAATTTTGAAAAGAGAATTTTGACCTAAACTAGTACCATTCCCCACTAGTGGGTTGGAATGTTAAAATTTAAAAATGTTGGTCTCTTTGTTAACAAAACAATAGATATTGTAAATATAATAATTTATTTAAAATTCCCATGGAATATATAGGCCAGTAAAATTTGACCCTTAACATTTTCATAAAATCGCAAAAGGGTGCAAATTTGAGGGAACATTTATATACGTATGATACACAATCTTTCAAAATTGCATCTTCGTGCGATGACTGGAACTTGTTAAAAAACTGTGTTTCATCAGTTTTTTGTTTGTATCAGAATGTCAAAATTCAAAATTGTGACCATGGAAACGTTCTTCTCATTTTCGAATTAGTGGAAACTGAGTTCGTTATTTTAGTGGTCTAATAATGGCGTCGATACAATCAATGTTAAATGCTCAACAACCAGTGGCGGCGCGTTAACATTTCAAATGGGCGTTCTGCAGGGTCAACTGGAAATATCTCATAATACGAGCTAGGATATAGGAGGAGGTAAGTAAATTTTGAACAACATCCATGTTGATGATGTTTTAACTATTAATTTTTTATTAAACACTGCTGACAACAAACTACAATATACACTAGACACTACTGCCATAATCAAATCTTTGATTAACGTCTGATTAGAACTCTTCAATAAATAAAATTATCGACTAATTTTTCAGAAAATATATTAACAAAAAAATATATAATTTTTTCTATATTTTTAGTTATTTTTTTTTAGTTACTCACAATTATTTCCATGACTATAGTACTTAATAAAAAATTGTTTGTTATTATTTTTTCAATATTTCAATATTAAAAAATTTTTCACGAATTTCATTAAAAATAAATAGAAACTAATATTAATTCTTTTTTATATTTTCAGATCAGTTCTGAAGAAGATCTAAATCCGGATCGAAACGTTAATGTATTAATTATATATTTTTTTGTTAATATACAGCGTGTCCACGGAAGTTCTTTACAAATGGAATTTTTTTTGATAATTATTGAAGCAAAAATTTTTTTCTGTGGAAAAGTTCTGCTTCGTCCAAAACCTCTAAAACACCAAAGAAAATTTTCTTCGGCCTAAAGTTATACGAGGGAAATCAAAAAGTTTTATTTGACTAAAAATAAAAATTATCTGTGATATTCAAGATTTTCGTAAAATTAGTTACATAATCAAATTTAATTCAAAATAATAACATAACTATAAAGGCCCCCATACACCTCGTTCTTTTTTGGCAGTTTTAACCGCCGGGTAAAACTGTACGGTTAAACACGAACAACGGCCATCCCCATACACCTCGTTCTTTTATGGCAGTTTTAACCGCACGGGTAAAACTGTACGGTTAATTTAAACACGAACAACGGCCATATCCTCACAGAGGCGTAGTTTCGTTCAGTTTTTCTGAAGTCGTGGCATCATTAATACGATCTGCTTTGATGGAAAATACAATAATATTGATATTATTTTATGTTTAATAAACATTAATAAACAATATAATGCAAAAATAATTAATAAAATTGATTGATATTTGTCTAAATTAGAGTGTTTTATTTGACACCATTATTTTTTCCTCTAAATTAATCAATATGTTTATAGCAATTTTCATTTATTTTTGTCAAAATTGCTTAGCACTAAAACGGTTAAAATATAAATCAATACTCAAACTAATTACAATCATTTAATTAATATGACTTATTTGCTGTACGTCGCACCACTGAATAAACACGTCGATTCTTATCGGAAAGCGCCACACATTACGATTTAAAACGACAACCAGCAAACACGTCGTGTTTAAAATCAAGATTCGACAGATAAAAAAACTGCCGTGTTTCATCGACAGTTTTTGCCCATACACTTCGGTTTTGACCGACGTGTTTTATCGTGACGATGAAAACTGCCAAAAAAGAACGAGGTGTATGGGGGCCTTAACTTCTAAGTAATTATTTATTCAGAATTATAAATCAGAATTCAACATATCCTCCATCTCTCTCCATACAAAGAACGGTTCTCCTTCCAAAACCCGTCACTGAATTTCGAATCATTGTAGAAGGAATTTGATGGATTTTTTCGGTGATAATCCTTTCCAATTGATCAATATCTTGAAAAGGTCTTTCAGAATACACCATTTTCTTTAGATAGCCCCAGAGGAAATAATCTAGGGGTGTCAAATCGGGTGATTTGGCTTTAGTAAAATATAACTGTTTGATTTCCGTCGTATAACTTTAGGCCGAAAAAAAATTTCTTTGGTGTTTTAGAGGTTTTGGGCGAAGCAGAACTTTTCCACAGAAAAAAATGTTTGCTCTAATAATTAATAAAAAAAAAATTCCATTTGTAAAGAACTTCCGTGGACACGCTGTATTGTCTGAAAAATTGGTCGATAAATTTATTTATTGAACTACTGCCATAAGCTGTGTGTCGTGTATCTTGTATGTGTACGTACCGCCGAGTCAAAAACCGTCGAAAGTATTGATTGAATGAGATAGATTCAGTTAACGCTTAAAGCATACGCCATTTGTATTAAAGTGCTGACGGTAAATGCAGCTCATAGCCGATCTAAACAAAGCGCTATAATTTGTAGGTTAGGAGTGCACGGTTTACACCGCGGGTATCTGGTGATGGCGTTTTATGTGCTGTTTCGGAGCGCAGAACACAGAACACACGAGGAGTTTTATTTCTAGCGCGCGTAAAGGTTACTCATTTTTCCCCCCTCAGAACTGATGATCCTGTAGACTTTTGACATAATTATAAAGAAACATTCATGTTGAGAAAAAAAATATCTGCTACATGCTCTAAAGTTACGGTCTTTGATTTTTTGATACTCTACACTCCTTGTAATTACTTTCATAAATTGTTATTAAAATTCATCGCTAGTATAGAGAACGCTCGTATGTTGTGCGCAAGAAAATGAAATTTATAACTTAAACTGTGCTTTATGAACTATTTACGTTCGTTTTACGTGGAAAGTTATTAAAAAGCTGCACCTTCAGGCTTCAACAGTGATCGTTAACTAATGCAAAAAAAAACACGTCTTTAAATTTTCTTATAAAACATGTGTCTAGAGAATAATTACTTTCATTAATTGAACTTTGATACTCGCTATAAGGTCAGTAGCGTAACCCAGGAGAGTTTTCTAAGAGAGCTTCCACACAACGCGATGGCGGTACTAAAATGCATGGGCGTACCCAGGGGGGCAGCTGCCCCCTGAATTTTGTTGCTTACGTTCCCACTGTTGTCAATAAAATTTATGTTTGAATTTACTTTATAATATACTCAGTGGCGGATCCACGGGGGGGGTTTTCGGGTTCAAACCCCCCCCTTCCAGAGAATCAAAAATCACAAAATTAAAATCTTACTGCGAAATTAAAAAAAAGCTTTATATGTTTTTCATGAATTCTCCTCAAAAGGAGTAAAAAATTTTCAAGACCCCCCCCTTGCCGTAATCCTGGATCCGCCACTGAATATACTAGTGGCCCGGTTCGGCTTCGCCCGAATTTGTAGATTGCCACCGTTTTTTCGTCGACTTACGTTGCAAAATCGGTCTCCACGAAAAGCGCTTTTATTTTAACGCGATCATGTATGTAGCCTATGGTTATCCTGAGGGTCCATTCTAAATATCGGTGAAAACATTTTTTAAATCGGATGAGTATAGATTACCTCCTACATACAAACTTTACCCTTTATATAACACTAGCGGCCCCGCCCGGTTTTACCCGTGTGCAAAAGAACGAATGGGGGGGGGGGGGGGTGCATGAGTTCGCACGTTCATCTTAGTTTACCGATATGAATGTTGTGTCCAAATTTCACGATGATCGTAGTTATCGTTCAAAAGTTTCTTTCGGACGGAAAAATTTTGAGTTACATTTGGCAACATTTCTCATTGATGCTCCGCTCCTATTGGCCGTAGCGTGATATTATATAACAGGCCTGGGCAAATGGCGGCACGCGAAGCATTTTATAAATTGTAGAAAAATAGTAAGAAATAGCAAGGGCGAGAACAGACGACCTAAGGAGCTTTTTTTTTGCTCTCCAAATGTGGCCCGGCGGTCAAAAAATTTGCCCGCCCCTGTTATAAAGCCTATAGCCTTCCTAGATAAATGGGCTATCCAACTAAAAAAAAATTGGTTGTCTGTAAAGTCGGTTTTACGTGATAACGTCATAAAGAAACATTGATGAACTCTCTGACGTCACGCGAGAAGAGAGAGAAATGCGCATAAGCCGACGCTTGGGCCGATCGTGCCTCTCTATCGCTTATACCGCGCTCTCGCTTGCACGCTCAGGCTCAGGCGGAACGTGACACTTTTTCGTGCGTGCAGCCGGTGTTTCATCAATTTATAAGACGTTATCACGTCAAAATTTCAATTCGAACCAGTAGTTTTTGAGATTAGCGCGTTCAACCAAACAAACAAACAAACTCTTCAGCTTTATAGATTACTATAGACTTTCGATATACAAACAATGATCGGACATTTTCTAAGCGAAGTTCTAAACTGTATTAATGGTCATTCAAAGTAGGTACTCAACAAAATAAATACGAAGGAATACGAAATCAACAAAATACGAATTGTCACGAGTTTTCCTATGGATCCAAGCGGGATAAATGTTGGTCCCCACTGACTCTGGTACAGTAAATTTCAATGGCATCGGGATATATAATACCAACATTAGAAGATAATAATTCATATCAGTTAGCAAAGAGTATAGATATAACAAACTGAAGCGATGCCAGGCGGCGCAATATCATTTGTGAAAAACAAATATACATAAGTTTGAATGCAAAATAAAGGTCGTGAAAAACGATATCTCATATCAAGTAAGACGCGAAGTGAATAAACTCGGTACGAATTATGTACAATATGAACTGTCTGCACATATAGTATACAAGATCCCGATTTGGCTCGATTTTCAGCCATCGAGTTTCCTAATGAAATTTGAATTTTGATAATATAATGTATTAATAAAGAAAAATTGATTTGGTTGACATTCAATTTATTGGCACTGCTATTTTTAATAAAAAATTAAAGTTGTTAAATCTTCAATTATCATCACTAATCGAGGTAAACACGTAAAAAAATTGGTCCAAATCGAGCATCTTCCAATCGAAACTTTACTTTAAATTTATACTGAAAAGTGTACACCTACTTTAGAATATCTTAGTCGATTAATTAGTTTTCGAGCAGAATCAATTTATAGTTTCAAATGCTTTTCTTATGGAGAAATATGTGTGGACATTGTCAAATCAGACTTTCTGACAATGCTTCCTGCAACCCCGCATGAATGACACACCCTGTAATAAAACATGTCACTTTGGCTCTAAAAATAAATGCACTTGATGAATGAGAGAGACGGCAGGCGGGGGGAAATCAATAATATATATCATGTGAAATGTTCATAATAATAATATGCACAGGTAAAACCGTGGCAAGCTTGACAACACCGGTAAATATACAAGTAAGTAACGTTAATGAGTATGTTACGGTAAAAGTCCGTTATAAGTTAGTGTATGTGTAATAGGAAAAGTACATTAATCCAGCCATTTGATTAATAAAGGCTCTCACAGACCAAGGCGGCCGCGGTGGCGATAACATAAAACATGTTGTTTTAAATGTACGTGTTCAGACAGAAGTGCGTCATTTTGGCGGGAATTTTCAGCGTTCAGTCTAGCGGCCACTATGCGGTGGCGGCCAAACGCTTCGTATCGTATTTGGCCGCTGAACGCTGTGTTAGAATTAGTGATGTGCCGGATATCCGTATCCGTATCCGCGGATATCCGAGGGAGAAGAAAGATCCGTATCCGTATCCGTTAGTTTTTGGCGGATCTTTTTACCTTATTAATTTTCAATTGATAGATGAAATTTTATATATATATATATATATATATATATATATATATATATAGGTGATTAGGTAATAATGAAAAACTGTTAAATTCCATTCAGATTATTTTTTATTTTTTAAAATCGTATTTGGCACCTTTATATTGCAAACATTTATCGTAGTGAGTACCATACCAATAGTACATAACTCAAAGGTATACTAAAGACTATCTTTATAATGAGATATTGCACATCGATCTTTGGAAAGAGACAATCTGTTATGAGAGTTAACTCTTAAAGAGGTCAATAACTTTTTCCCATAACAGATAGTCTCTTTCCAAAGGTCGATGTGCAATATTTACCGCCGCGTACTCTAAGAAAGTTAAGATCCGTATCCGTATCCGCGGAACTTGAAACCAAATATCCGTATTCAGATCCGTATCCGCGGATATACATTTTTAACGATTCGGCACATCACTAGTTAGAATACAAAATTAAAATGTCGAGTATTACCGAAAAAATTATTGAGCTTGTTAAAATGCATAAAGTTTTATATGATTTGTTACTTCTATTTGTGTAGATTAAACACGCGAGTGGAAATGGCTGAGAGATAGACACTCAATCATGGATAGATTTGACGATTTTTGAGGGTTTATATAATAAAATAATTATTTTTTGCGTATGGAACTGGAGAGCCGCAACTTTACATCAAAAGAGCTTCAGGTTGCCGATCCCTGAGTTAGGATGATAATCACAGAAAAGTTGAACATTTTAGATGATTAATTATGTCATCAATTTTTGCGTGTTTGATAATCGGTTTCATTCAAAATAATATAGTTAAAGCAATGGTGCGTATTTCAATCGGTGGAAAGCAACCGGATGACTCTTGGTATTTGAGTTCCTGAAGCAATTTGGAAACTTTTTTGTTCAGTACCTCATAACCCCAAAATGGAAGGAATCGGAGAAAAGGGGGGGGGTCAAAACGTAAAAAAAAATTGTTTAGAAACCAAATGGAAAGGCGGTAGCATTAAAGTACATGTACTCACTATTGTATAAAAAAATTGTCATCCGAAACGTGCGGACGGTTTGCGCGAACCGATTTTTTGAAAATCGGAAAAAAAAAATTGTGTCGCAACCGGTTGCGATTTTGAGGAAAATTCTTGTTTTTGTTCAGAGATGCTGTAAAAAAATTGTCATCCGTTTCTGCTGGACGGATTTTGAAGAATTAAAGGTTTGAGTGGCTAAAATTCTCGATTTTTCACTAGCTTTTTTCAAACATCATAAAAAAATTGCTAAAATTGTTAAAAACGGATGACGTTTCTTATACATGTTCTCAGAGGGTCCAACTATAATATGTATCAATGTCATCCGTTTTTATAACATTTAACCCCATTTTTCAACCCCTTACTTTTATGCGATATTAATCAGAATATTGAGGTTAGACTCGTTTCTGATGGCATACAGATAACGTACACAACCCCTTTAGGGGTTGAAAAATGAGGTTAAATGTTATAAAAACGGATGACATTGATACATATTATAGTTGGACCCTCTGAGAACATGTATAAGAAACGTCATCCGTTTTTAACAATTTTAGCAATTTTTTTATGATGTTTGAAAAAAGCTAGTGAAAAATCGAGAATTTTAGCCACTCAAACCTTTAATTCCTCAAAATCCGTCCAGCAGAAACGGATGACAATTTTTTTACAGCATCTCTGAACAAAAACAAGAATTTTCCTCAAAATCGCAACCGGTTGCGACACAATTTTTTTTTTCCGATTTTCAAAAAATCGGTTCACGCAAACCGTCCGCACGTTTCGGATGACAATTTTTTTAAACAATAGTGAGTACATGTACTTTAATGCTACCGCCTTTCCATTTGGTTTCTAAACAATTTTTTTTTACGTTTTGACCCCCCCCCCTTTTCTCCGATTCCTTCCATTTTGGGGTTATGAGGTACTGAACAAAAAAGTTTCCAAATTGCTTCAGGAACTCAAATACCAAGAGTCATCCGGTTGCTTTCCACCGATTGAAATACGCACCATTGCTTTAACTAATAGGTTTAATTTAATTACCACAAAAGCGGTTGTTCGTTTCTAGCTTCTCTAGGTGTTGAGACGTGTAAAAAAACTACCATTTATTGATTATTATATTACTGTGATAGAACCTAGCACACTACATCCATAATCTTAATGTACTTTGCATAAAATTACAGGGCAGTTTAGCTTCGCTATATAAAATATAAATTATACGCCCGACGCCGTGTACATAAAACCGCCATAAAAGGAAATGAGAAACTTCCTGGAAATTTACCAACGTACACAAAAAATTGATTTCATTATTTTTTTCTGTTGACAGTGAAGTAGAAGGTATCATAACTGTCTACTTTCGTCTAAAAATATTACAATTAAAGACCGAGCACACCTGTCAAGCAGTGCTGGATTAACCTATAAGCAAAATAAGCAATTGCTTAGGGCATCACGTCTCAGGGGACATCAAAAATCACAACTCAGAAATGAAAAGTACCTCACCAGACCGTGTCAACAAAATTGTTTTTTTCTTTTTGTCAGGTTCTCAAAAATGTGATCTAATGATATAAAATTGTCTTCAGAAGTACAGGAATTAAAAAAAATAAATAGTCATTTATTTTTGAAAATGAAAACGTAATGTACATTTTTTTTTTAACTTTTTTCAAATTAACTATAGGTATAAAAATGCCTAAGGACCGATTTTATAGACAGTCAAATTTTCAATGAGAGCATAAATGGTAAAATTCAATTTTCTTCCCTTAAATTATATGCTTTTTAAATTTTTTTTATCAATTTTAAGCTTATGACATTCACAATTTGATTTTTTTTTATATAAACTTAATATGACAGAGACAGACAATATTATTAGAATTTTTTTAGACTGCTGTTAGAAATGAGTGCCCATAGACAAAAAATGCTTAGGGCATCAAGAAGTCTTAATCCGGCATTGCTGTCAAGCATAAACCTGCACAACACAAACCAGCAACCTGCATGCCGCCGCACACTAGACCAGCACAAACCAGCAAATTTTAGTGCCGGTTAGTTCGGTAAACATTTTGTAGTTGTCAAGTAGTTTTATAAATGCAAAAACGACACATCACTAGCTTTCGTCCGAGTAGATTTTTGTATAGCAATAAAATAATCTCTTATAAATCACTTCATTATATGATATTTAAACTACTGAACCGATTTAATAGTGTATTACACCACACTGGCCGAAAGTTTGATATTATTGCACTGCGTGCCATAATGCTCGAGGCGAGCCGTGGGAATCATAATGCGCAGTGCCAGAATATCAAACTTTCGGCCAGTGTAGTGTATACTATTTTTCTTTATACCTCGGTCGTAAATACACTTATAAAATACATTAATTAATTAATTACTTATTAATAACATAACACAGATACATCCGAAGCAAGCAGCTTTGAGGTTATACGTAAAAACACGAATGACAGCTGTTCGCGACTATTAGCTAAAATGTAATTGAGTTGCTATGGAAACGACATCTAAACAACAGTTGATAGGTTATTTTTTTTTTAACTGCCGCCCGAACGTACCTATTTCCCGCATTGCAGTGCGTATAATCCCACCAATGCGTAAATGTTAGACTTTCTGCCTTACAATTGGTGCCGAAAGGATGTATTTTCGATCGAGGTATGAAGACAAAAGTTATTTTTCTTCATACCTCGATCGAAAGTACGTACTTTCGTCCCTTATAGCAGGGACGAAAGTTTGACATTTCCTCCCTGTTATTTATTATATTAAATGACAGCGGTAACCCTAGTTACGAGTATAAATACGCATGAGAAATTTTTTCCTCCCGCCGGTCTCACTATAGGAGTAAATGTCAATCTTTCGTCCCTGCTGACGAAAGTACGTACTTTCGAGCGGATATGAAGAAAAATCGTATACACCACACGGGCCAAAAGTTGAAATCTTGCGCGTCATGATGCCCTCGGCTTCGCCTCGCGCATCACGACGCGCAATGCCGAAAATTCAACTTTCGGCCCTTGTGATGTAATATACTATTTTCTGGAGTGACAGAGTCTATAACCCTGTCAGTTAGTGGTGTTAAAAAAAGATTACCATAGTTGTTTAAATGTAATTCAAAGAAAATCTTATAAGATACGTGTCTGAACTTTAACACGGTTCTGAATATTACACAAACAATACAATAATAATAATAACACTTAAATATTACCGCGAGCGTTTCTGAAGCTACGTGATGTCATTATTTTCCTGTCTCCATTTTATATAACTATACTCCTTTTCTATACATGGATTCCCCAATCTCTTGAATGCTTTTGTTATATTATTAAAATTGGTCTTTACATTTAGATATTCACCAGTGCTTAGTTTTCTATTTAATTAAATACTAAACTAGCGTGACCTGTGCGAATTATTCGCACTAAATAATTATAATAATTATCACTTTACAAAAATATTTTTTAAATATGATTGCAGGTATTCTATTCGTTTCGAATTTTGCACACTGCTTATAACGTTCTTCTTTTTGTTGTATTACAATATGAAGCTCAGATGACAGATCGAAGAAATATTTTACTAAAATTGTCATATAGAGGCGCAAGTAGCAAAAGCGTTGAGCTAAGCCGTCAGATGGCATCATGCAGCATTGCTATGACGTTGTTCAGCGTTGCCCGTCAGATGGCAGTATGCAGTATTTACAATAATAAGGTCAGATGACAGATCGACGTGTTGACGTTGTTTCAAAATTATAGCCGTCAGATGGCAGACGTTGTTCAGAGTTGCTGTAAACTAATTAATTCACAAAAACAAAAGCAATAATACATTTTTTAGTTGTCGATGTCAGTAGAGCAAGCAATTATCTGTAAAATGATATATAATTTATGTGGAGAAATTGTGTAATTTTTTCTAAAAAGGGAGGCAAATATCTTAAACCTTAGCGTATTAATATATATGATTTTTAAGTATTATAATTACAAAATGCGTCAAGGACTTTTTTTGCAAATAAAATTTCGCAACGCTATAAATTCAAGGCCTGGCTTCACTCAGATCTTCGATTGTGTGCTCACTGCTCAGGCATTACAAAAGGAATGTTCACTTTTCAGTACGCCTCAAATACCTGCCCTCTTGGACTATTACAATCTAAGATCCCGATTTGTCTCGATCTTCATCCATCGAGTTTTCTAATGAAATTTTAATAATATAATGTATTAATAAAGAAACATTGATTTGGTTGACTTTCAATTTCCTGGCACAGCTATTTTGAATAAAAAATTAAAATTGTTAATTTAATTTTATTTATTTAGTATTCCTGTCCATGAAATACTCAAGAAAAAATATGTTTCACCTTTAATTTTCTCAATTACCTTCCCATTGAACTTTGAAAAATTTGATTTTGACAGCTCGGTAACTTGACAGATTTGCATTTACGAAAAAAAGTCTCCAACAAAAGTTGTATTTTTTTTTGCCAACTCAATCAAAATACGTCATAAAAATGACGGTTGCTATTTAAAAAATTCGACTTACCCCCACCCCCCGAGGAGATTTGGGGTAAGGGGGATGATTGTGCCTCCGAACGATGTCTCCCTAACAACCGTACAACTTTTAATGGAAACTTTTTTTTAACCGCACTGTTTTCAAATATCTGCCTGGTAAGATTAAAATGGATCACCTGTATATTGCATAGTTAAACAAGGCGTATTTATCCGACATTTTTTGGAAATGAACAATCGTACTGCGTTTTTAAGTAATTTCACAATTTATTATTTTCTTATTTGGCGTGACTATACCTATTATGTGTTAAGGGAATACGTGTATAAAAACCCGTTGAATTTAATTAATATAATTGTAAAATTTTAGTGTATTATTAATTTAATTATGTACTGAACACACGCTGCACAGAAATCTAAAACAAAATGATGTTTAGATTTAATTTAGTTCTAATTATGATCACTGAATAACTTTTCTCTAGTAGCTCAGGAATTAATCACTAAAACCGTAGGCATGCATTTTGCAAGCAAAAGTCGTGATAAGGTCATAAAACATTTATAATCTATACTAATATATAAAGCTGAAGAGTTTGTTTGTTTGTTTGGTTGAACGCGCTAATCTTAGGAACTACTGGTTCGAATTGAATTTTTTTTGTTGGATAGTCCATTTATCGAAGAAGGCTATAGGCTATATAATATCGCGCTACGACCAATAGGAGCGGAGCATCAATGAAAAATATAACTCAAAATTTGTCCGTCCGACAAGAATTTTTGAACGGTAACTCCGATCATCATGTTTGGACACAACATTCATCTCGGTAAACTAAGATGAACGCGCGTACTCATGTCCCTCCCCCCATTCGTTTTTGCACCCGGGTGAAACCGGGCGGGACCGCTAGTAAGAAATAATTTGAACATACTTATGTAACAACATGTCGGTAGCTGCAGTGCTTAATTTAAAACCTTTGGGTTCGCAAATACAAAGTAGGCTCTTTAGCAAACCACACCTCCCCCTAAACAAAATGGTCCTAACTACAGATGATGTCAGAAAATCTGATTTGACAATGATCTTAGATTGTGAATATACATATTTCTCCATATAAAAAGGATTGTAGAGTTTGAAATCAATTCTGCTCGAAAACTAATTGATCGATTGAAACGATATTTTTTTAAAACTATATGTATAAATGTATTTATCATCGTTTTTTTATTTAGTTTCCACTTCGAAACAATGCTATGGGCCGCCTACACATTTATTATCGTGTGAGTACAATCTAATGTTCTAGAATCTAGATAACAAGCAGTTTGAATACGACATTAGATTGCTCCTGATGTATGGAAACTGTAATTATACGATCACATGCTAAGGTCGTTGTCAAACCAAATTTTTTAACAATCCTTTCTGCAACCAAGCACTAGGCAGACAGACTCATTGGTGTAGAACCCTAAAAATTATGATTTTGAACAAATTATTTTTTTTAAATGCTTTCGAAATTTGAATCATTCGAGTCGAATAGCTATTAGCAATTCTTTGCCCTAACTTAAACACAAATAGCTGTAGCTTATACAAGTTATGCAACAATTTACATCTGTAATATGCGTAAAACTTCTCTATTTTTGTACAGCGGTCGCAACTTATACAACATTCATAAAAGTAGACGACGACGTGACAAAAAGAACTCAAATATTTATGAGTTGGGAAAGTTGTGAAGAATTCATATGTAAATTTACAGAATGGTCCAGAGTTGCGTTATCTCTTTTAAAACCACCAACCGACAGGACTATCTGTAGCTAGTGCCAATTTTCATGTAAACGTTTTTTTTAACATTTTTTAAAAAATCTCATAAAAATCACCGCACCGAAAAAATTCTCAAAAAAATATAAAAAAAAAACAAAAATATCGGTAATGAGGTCTGATACATGCAACAAAAATTATCAGCATTGAATTACGTAAATTCGTTTTTCAGAAATGCATTATCAATAATTAATTAAAGGAGATTTATTTGGTTAAGGAACAATTGAAAAATAAGCTTTACCATAGTATCGCTTGTGGCCAACGTTTCGAAAAATATATTTTCAATGCAAGTTGACATGGTAAATTGTACAAATTATTATAATATACATGATCAATGATCATTTATTGTGAATTTCCATAGTTGTTACATTTAAAAAATAATATCATAAAACAGTTTGTAAATAAAATTGTTCTGTTCAATATGAAAATAAATATTGTACAATATTGTACATGATATTTATTTTCATATTAGACAGAACAATTTTATTTACTTGAAATTTATAGTTTCGGAAATATTTTGAAAATAAAAAAAATCAGCTGTTCTTTTGTTTTGTAGACCACTCAGAAATACAAACTAGTTAAGCTTGCTTTGATTAATTTTTACATGACATCGAACATATCATGTAGGTAACCATGGCAACGATTAGCAAATATCATACTGAATACTAGCCATTACTCCCATCACCTTACGCGATATCAGAAATTTTATTTTCTTTATTATATCAACATTTTGAAGTTGTAATGGTCCCGTCGCCCAATT
This sequence comes from Xanthostigma xanthostigma, assembly GCA_963575645.1. NCBI lineage: Eukaryota > Metazoa > Arthropoda > Insecta > Raphidioptera > Raphidiidae > Xanthostigma > Xanthostigma xanthostigma. The sequence goes on along the minus strand of OY754466.1, from coordinate 45,478,586 downwards.
GGCTGGAATTTATTTTTAATTTTATTTACGAACTACGAAGTTACGTTACATCGTTGTTGTTTTTTGCGATCATACTGTACTAAACGGAAAACATATCCATTTGTATGCACAAAAGACACGGTTTTGATATATCGAAATTTATTTGACAGAAAAATACATTCGTATTTTTGACATCACATATAATATTCATTCAATATGCCTTTCACTTGTGTGTCGTGTTGAATTAAACAAACGCACATCGGCTTTTAGCTAAATACTGTCAGTTCATTTCAATTCTGACACAAATAAATGATTCGACAAAGAATTATAGTTCAGAAAGCTTTAAATAATTTACTCACAAGACATTCCGTCAACATAAATAATTTATATACAATTATACAAACGAAGTACTTATATTTATTTTTATTAATTTCGGGTTATTTGCGAATTCATATTTTTAACTGATTATTTATTTAATAATAAGCCAAACATTTAAGGCTCTCATAGTCCACAAAGAGAACGCTGCAAAAAACCAGACATTTGTTTACTCAAATCAGCATTTATTTGCATCATTAGTTACCATAGAGATAAGGAATACTGTTCTCTCTCTTAATTGCAGACACTTTCACTGCCCTCTCGCGTACTCTATTTAAAAATTTTTATGGTTTTTATTTCCCTATTGCATAGATGTCACACCTGTAACAGCCGAAAACACGCCTTTTTGAAAAACAGCGCCATCTATTGGACGTTAAAGCAACGTGTCCTTTACCATAGCGTTCATTTCATGAGTATAGTTTTTTAATGCTTTTTTTTGTAAAACGGCGCCATATGTTGAACGTTAAAATAACACTCGCTATACTAGATATTTTAACGCAACGGGAGCGGCATCTGTTGAATGCGGTGCCGTTTGTTAAACGTTAAAGCAACACTCGCTATACTAAACATTTTACCGCGACGGGAGCGCCATTGGTTGAAAACAGCGCCATCTGTTGAATACAGCTCTATCTGTTGAATACAGCGCCATCTGTTGAACGTTAAAGCAACACTCGCTATACTAAACATTTTACCGCGACGGGAGCGCCATTGGTTGAAAACAGCGCCATCTGTTAAATATAGCGCTATCTGTTGAATACAGCACTATCTGTTGAATACAGCACTATCTGTTGAATACAGCGCCATCTGTTGAACGTTAAAGCAACACTCGCTATACTAAACATTTTACTGCAACGGGAGCGCCAAGGATTGAAAACAGCGCTATCTGTTGAACGTTAAAGCAACACTCGCTATACTAAACATTTTACCGCAACGGAAGCGACATCTGTGGAACGTAACAGCAACACACGCAAACCAGACTGAGCCACAGCTAGGCGTGGCCGGGTACAGCCTGCAGTAATTTTATAAAATTGTTGACAAAGAAGTTATGTCTCGGAAACGAATCGTTTCTCGAACACGTGTCCATAGGACAGTTTTCTCTTATTTTTATTTAAATAATGCGTATTTATTTACTTGATAAATTTCCATAAAAGCCAAATTGACTTTTACTGTTGCCTTCATTTCAAATTAGATGCATGGAAGAAAAAGAGAATTAAACTAAAAGATGTCCCGTCTTCTTTTTAATGGAGTTATAAAATTCAAATTAAAACAAACAGCTCACGCTCAAAATAACAATTTATATATAACAAGATCACAGTTAAATTACTTTCTTCGTTTTAATCACTGATCTCCTCGCATCAAATTCTCTTCAACAATGACGGATAATCATTTTCATATTCAAAATGCATGAATTGCCCAAATTATAGAGATTTACGAGAACGCATTACAGTTGCAAATCATACGATTGCATTTGGGCAAGTGGAAAAAACGTGTTACGAGATAGTTTCACGTTCAGATTAACTTGACAAACGAAATATCTGAACGTGAAACTATCTCGTAACACATTTTTTCCACTTGTTCAAATGCAATTGTATGATTTGCAACTGGAAGTTTCACTTCTGTAATGCGTTCTCGTAACACATTTTTATTTTTTTCGCAGGTTTACTGCAAATATTGTGTTTTTAGCTCAAGTATTATTCTGATAAATTAGTCGAAAATTTTATTTATAATCTGACGGTAATCGAACCCAGGCCGAGCGCGTGGTATGCCAGCATCCCACCACTGAGCTACCAATGCTTACTAATAATCATTGTTTATATAGGGTGACTATATAATAGTACAATTTCGTAACAAATTCCATCACAAAGGGGAAGGAGTTTACCCCCGTTTTTAAAGAAGTATTCACTTCAATAAAAAAAATACGGGTTCGACTGTAAAAACAAATACACTCGAAAAGTATTTTAATATTTAAATAGATTCTTTCTAGCTTTTCTAGATCAATACACATCTCGAGTCGGCATAAACACTGCATTGAACGTCATCATGGGAATGGTGAAAGAATGGGCAAATGTGGTGGAAGTACGGGTATATGTGGCGGGAGGACGGGTGTACGCGGTGGGAGAACGGGTCTATGCGGTGGGAAATGAATATATTATGCAGTATAGAAAAAGTGAAGTGATCGCTCGAATACGGCCCCTCAAACACGATTATAATAAAATATTTATTTAATAAAACGGATTAGAGATGTTATTATCAAATACGTACTTTATGACATCTGTATTTAGTACAGAAATGTTGCACAAAAAAAAATTGATTTGACAAAGGCCTTAGATTGTGATCACATATTTACAAGTTTCCTTCGTCAGGAGCAGTCTAATGTTGTAATTAAATTCCCTGTAATGTACATTAGATTGTGTTCACACTAAAACACATGATCTACATACAAAAAGATTGGTTTTGAAATGAAAATTGTGCTAAAAACTTTGATAAATAAATAAAATTATCGACCAATTTTTCAGACAATATATTAACAAAATATATAATTAATACATTAACGTTTCGATCCGGATTTGAAGCTTCTTCAGAACTGATCTAAAAAATATAAAAATAATTAATATTTAATTTCTAATTCGCTTTTTATAAAATTTCTTCAAAATTATTAATTAATATCAAAATATTGAAAAAATAATAACAAACAATTGTTTGCTATTATTTTTTCAATATTTTTTAATATTTTGTCTGAAAAATTGGTCGAAAATTTTATTTATTGAAGAGTTCTAATCAGACGTTAATCAAAGATTTAAAATTTTGATAAATATATGTATACCTACACAGTTTAAAAAAATATCGTTTCAATCGATGAATTAATTATTTTTCGAACAGAATTGACTTAAAATTCTACAATGCTTTTCTTATGGACAAATATGTGTAGTCACAGTCTAAGGTCATTGTCGTTTTTTGACAATCCTTTCTGCAACCCAGCGGAGGCTATTGAAACAAACCTTGTCACTCTGCAAAACTGACCACTAAGATTTGTTTTTACAAAAGGCTGATGAACATAACAAAAACCAAAAGGGCGTATCCCCCCCTGAGCACAAAATGGCGCCATCTTGAAAACAATCTGAAATCGATTTTACCATTCCAACCCACAAGTGGGGAATGGTACTAGTTTAGGTCAAAAATCACTTTTCAAAAATTTTACAATATCTTTCCGTTTTGAGGTCCCCCGAAACCAAAAAACATACCTATTTTTGGAAAAACTCTATGCGTCTGTTAGTCTGTGAACACGATACAGGTCAAACGGATGAGCGGATCGAAACCAAATTTTAGGAGGATGTTTGGTATGCAAATATGAAGAGCCCTATTGTTTTTAGGGAAAATCGTCGCATGCGCAGAAGAGATATTTGCTATAACGGTGTTTTTTATATAATAATGATACTTTTCATAACGGTTTATTATTTTATTTATTTTTTCAAGAAAGTTTCGTTAAAATTTTTTTTTCTAAACTTTATAGTTTCGGAAATATTTTGAAAATAAAAAAAAATCAGCCGGTTTTTGTTTTATGGATCTGTCAGAAATAAACTAGTTCGGCATGATTTGATTAATTTTTACATGACGTGGAACATATTATGTAGGTAACCATGGTAACGAATAGCAAATATCATAGTGAATACTAGTCATTACCCGCGTCACCTCACACGATATCAGAAATTTTATTTTCTTTATTATAATCAAATGCCAACATTTTTGAAGTTGGAATGGTCCCGTCGCCCAATTGGCTAGAATTTTTTTCGTATTCCACTATTCGTATTTAAAAACTTTTAAATAAATATGTATCAATACAGCCGTTTTTAAAATCGATTCTGATAGCGATACGTAAAATGAAGAAGTTTCGAAAGCACTGTTCTAAAACAGAGGTAATTTGCAAAATATTTGAATACACAAAGTGACGGACAAGTTTCTTCGGTGTTCAGGAACGAATAACAATATTATGATTTGAAACGAACACGCTTGAAAAGACGAACAACAGAATTGAACTTTAATCAGTGTAGTACATAATCCGGTCTTCATTATCATTAAGACAGTTCCGGAACTCGACTTCGAACAGTAGTGCCAACAATGGGTCAATTGTTTCGCTATGGCCTCAAGTCTACTCATTTCGTATTGTACAACGTACCTGCATGTACTGCTTGCTGTTTGTATTCACCTGATTGCTGTATCGTAGACAAAAAGCTCCATACTCCGTTTTGTACTTTAATATACAGTGTGTCCCCGGATTGAGTTCACAATAGGTGAGATTGATAAAAAATTTTCGAATTGGAATTTCATATTTTGGGATTCCGCCCTGCTTGGTCTGAAATTTATTTTTAGTTTAATTTCGATTTTTTTAAATCAAGTAGGCCTTTACAGTTGAGCAAAACCTCTTTTCGTTTCAGGTAAAAGTACCTTTTCCGTTCATAGTACGCAAAAGTGTCACTAAGAAAAGTTGTTCACAATGAAAAATTTTGGCGTTATGCAAATTTTCAGAATGATCGATCTACTTTGATAAAATCCACTTTTGTTTTGTTTTGTTTGAAAAACAATCGCGTGGAGGAAGCCGAATAGAGTAATTGAAGTTTAATTTATTTTTTTTTTGATAAACTGTAAAAATTTGAATGTTAATTTGAACACTTCTAATCATCCTGTTTTCTCATTGAAGATTTATCATGTAATCGTTAATAATAAATATTTTTCTACTTCTATTATCAAAGTGGGCCGATCATTCTGAAAATTTGCATAACGCCATAATTTTTTATTGTGAACAACTTTTGCGTACTATGAACGAAAAAGGTACTTTACCTGAAATGAAAAGAGGTTTTGCTCAACTGTAAAGGCCTACTTGATTTAAAAAAATCGAAAGTAAACTAAAAATAAATTTCAGACCAAGCAGGGCGGAATCCCAAAATATGAAATTTCAATTCGAAAATTTTTGATCAATCTCACCTATTGTTAACTCAATCCGGAGACACACTGTATAATGTGTCAGTTAAAAAAACTACAGTATAAATCCAAAATTTGTAATGTAATTTATGTTATTTGTTATATATAATTGACGTGTACAATGTCTAAATGTTGACCAACGTACGAATAAAATTCTATTCTATTCTATTAATATTTAATTTCTAATTCGCTTTTTACAAAATTCTTTCAACATTATTAATTAATGTATTAATTATATATTTTGTTAATATATTGTCTGAAAAATTGGTCGATAATTTTATTTATTGAAGAATTCTAATCAGACGTTAATTAAAGATTTAGAAATAAATTTCTATACAGTCACTCTTCTCAGTGATGAAAAACAGCAGTCTGTATATTAGATATATTTTGACTATACACATATCCGCATATTACATTTATACGATATATAGGCATAGTATTTTCCTCTACGTCAAAAGTCAGCAGAGGCGAGCAGAAATAGTGTACCTATACTACATACGTCGCATAGTCATTCTACGTCACTTCCGTATCCGGTACGATATGCAATTCCCCCTCCTCAACATTTATTCACCCTCCTTTTCTTGTCTTCTCCCTGCCCTAGGACCGATGTATCTCTCTGGAGGCTTGAACAATTCACATCTTTATTGTTGCAGTATATACAGGAGCTGGTCCAAAATTTTAAATAAATCCTGTTAAAAAAATTGGTTGTCTGTAAAGTCGGTTTACGGACGATAGTTTTACGTGATAACGTATTCCGCTCGAATATCATATTTAATAATACATAACCTAAATTTTAGTAGCTGTCAAACTATATTTTTACCGACTCTCTATCGCTTATACTGCGCTCTCGCTTGCACGCACAGGGTCAGGCGGAACGTTACACTTTTTCGTGCGTGCAGCTGGTGTTTCATCAATTTATAAGACGTTATCTCAGACGGAACGTTACACTTTTTCGTGCGTGCAGCTGGTGTTTCATCAATTTATAAGACGTTATCACGTCAAAAATAATCAATTGAAAAAATATTTGTTTATACTGTCTATACATGTATGCATTTTTAAACGGTTTTATTTAGCTTGACTCCGTATATATTTGTTTATTACTATCTTTGTTTTAAATTTTGCGACAGCTTTTTCAACTACTTCCCGTTATCCGAGTGAGATGAAATTTTGCATACGTACGATAATAATACATTATTGTAGTAGCTAACTGACCGGTCCGGCTTTCGTTCGGTTTCAAATCGCACTTTTAATAAAGCATACTAAAAACTTAAAAATAAAATAGGTAAAAAAAGCGTTTTTAAGGTAAACGGTATTATTGTATTTTCGATGATGTACCGAAAACTAGAAAATAAAATCGTGGAGCGCATATAGTAGAAAACTTTCATTTGTTTGAGACTGAAAATCATATTTAGCTTTCGACTGTCTTCTTCGAGCATATGTAAACTATAAATGCGCCCACGATTTTATTTTAGTTTAATCAAAGCTCCTATTGTGACTTATTATTTTCTAGTTTTTGGTACGCCAAAACCGTTTAATTTAAAATGCTTTTTACCTATTTTTTTGTAAACTTTCTCCGTTTAATAGATATTTTTAAAGACATTAACATAGTTACATAACAGAGAATCGTTCCACTTAAAATGCAACATACACCGCAAAAGCTGTGTTCTGTAATTGTCTTTGACATGACCTTAAACATGTAACCGAAGCTCGTAAACTTTTAACTCCTTACTAATGCAAAAAAGTAATAATCATTAGGTACACAAGAAGAGCAACGTTTATGCGGCGGGTAACAAAACCGCTGGGGGCGGTTATTTTAAAATGGGTCACAGTACGACAGCCAGTACGTCACAGTGGGCTCTGAAAGCTTTGTACTGTCAACTGTTGCAGCTTGCGCCATTATAGTGCTAATCTATCATTTCAGTTGCACAACATAAAAAGTTACCGCTGGTCTATATACAGTCGAAAAAAAAAACTATAAAAAACTACATATAAACGCGATATATCTCTACTTTTTAAAGCAGACAATTAAGAAACCATAATACTTAGTGCGACGGTCGCAAGGCAAAGTGGCCCATGTCTAAATTGTTTTGGTAATGCTGATACCATTTTCATTCTCGGCCTAAAAAGATGAGTTTGTATGAAATGACTATATACCTAGTTGTATTTAAATTAGTTGTGTGGCATTTTCACCAAAATTTCAGGATTCCGTAGCCAAATGGCAAAAGACGAAAATGTTTCGTCATATCCGTCCGTCCGTCTGTCTGTTTTTACGTATGTCACAGCCTTATAACTTAAGTATTCGTTACCGCATGGGATACAATGTCTTATGGCCATTCGAACACATCAAGCGAGGAATGGAACAAAATGTCAAAATTCATTTTTCAAAATTTTACAACATATTTTTGAAAAAAAGTCTGTGCGTCTGTTTGTCTGTGAGCTCGATACGGGTCAAACGGATGAGCGGATTTACACCAAACTTTGAGAGCTCCATTGTTTTTGGGGGCAATCGGCGTATGCGCAGAAGAAATATATGCTATAACGTTGTTTTATATATAAAAATGGTATACTTTTCATATCGGTTTATTATTTTATTTTTTTACGAGAAAGTTTGTTTTCTAAGCTTTATAGTTTACTAAATATTTTGAAAATAAAAAAAATCTGTTGTTCTCATGGTTTGTAGATCTGTTAGGTAGTTGATAAGCATGCTTGGATTAATTTTTACATGATGTGATAACATATTATATAGATAACCATGAAAACGAATAGCAAACCATCGTAATATTTAATACTAGTCGCTACCCGCGTCACCGTACGCGTTAACAAAAATTTTCTTTTCTTTATTATAGTATACCTATATCAAATGTCAATATTTTTGAATTTTTTTCTCAATTTTTGAGGCAATATATGTAGACAGTACAGATTATAAATAAAGGAGTCTGGAGATCAAAGGTTGAGGAGTTCCGAAGTTACGAGCCTTTTGCATATTGCAAATGCAAATTCGAACATTCGCTACAACTTGACCTAAAATCGCACACTCTCAAGGGTAGTATACTGTAATAAATTTATTTTGCCTTCATAACAATATTTTGTAATACCTCTGCGGCCTACGCGAATGAAATATGAATTATTATCATTTTTTTATAATAATAATAATCAGTGTAAAATCAATAAATTATTTGTGAACAATCACGTTTCTGTAATTTACTTTAAATCAGCAAAATCTACCATCTCACATTCTAATTTTAAATTGAGATTCGTGATGCGACATAAAATGTATATACAGAATGTCTCAAACATATCGTACCGAAATTATAAAGATGAGATGTTTCTTATGCTTATATTCAGAGAAGGACACTGACGTCATCATTATCACAGAACTGTATCAAACCAGTGGCGGTTCCCCTATACGTTATAGGAAAGTATCTTTTGACAGGCAACTTTTGCGCCCTCTCGTGGTTTTTTTTTAAATCTGGTTCTGTCAAAACCTTAGTGTCATATGTTATACGTGCATTTTAATAAGGATTAATTGTCGAATAAAATGGGTACAAAGCTATCAAATCGGAAGTGCTGTGTTGTTGATTGTAAAGATACACCACCAACTATACATCCAGAATTACAATTCCACCGTTTTCCTCGATTTTCTTATGAATTAGAGAGGAAAAAAATTGACAGCAGCAGTACGTCGTCAAGGGTAATTAAATTTTATTTTACGTCTGTAATCATTATTAAATACATGAAAAATATCATAATTGTTATTTTGTTAACAAAAATAAGATTTAAAAAATTTATAAATTAAAAATGTATATCATTTATGTAGTTTTTTTACTGACGTCTTCCCTAAATATTTTTTTATAATTAAGAATAACGCTGGTCTCCATGTGTTTGTAAGTTTTGGGTGAACCACTTTTGAAAAAATCAAACACGAGATGGTGCGAAGGTCGCGTGTTAAAGATACTTTCCTAGCGTATACCAGGGATGTCAGACCGATTTTTCTAAAGGATCATTTATAATGTGTGGTAGCGGGCCAAACTCTAAATTAAAAACTAAAACACATACTGAATCAAAATCTTTATTTATTTAGTTTAAATCAATTTTCATATGAAGGTAATAAAAAGGGTAAATTATCTTGAGTTTGAGGATCCAGATACCTGACGTCTCTTGTTTTTGATAAGCTCATTGATGCCAGGTGTCTAAAATCTTCACTGGATAGATTCTGGTCGCGGGGCCGTATTGAGATTGCTTGAGGGCCGGATGCGGCCCGCGGGCCGTATCTTTGACATCACTGCTCTGTACAACAATAACAAATATCTGCGCAGTAAAGTTTAATAGGCTGACTTCTTTGTACTCAGGCGCTCTAATTGTCTACCGGAGCAAAACCGGGTCGGAAAGCTCAAATATTACTATTGTAGATGACACATTAAAAACGAACACAATATTTAAGACATAATGAGTAGTTGAAGTTCCGTATTTATATTTTACTGTAAACTTTTTCGCTTGAAACATCCTGTATGGATAGCTTTTATTTATTTATTACAAAATATTCCGAGGACAGAATCGAAATAGCAGATGTGCCGCCGTGGAAAAAGCACGAAAATAATATAAAAGAGAATAAAAGAAAGCCACTTTATTAAAATAGCCACGGTTTATTTTTTTACAGCTGCCCACAAGTTATTGATTGCTATCAAATAATTAAATAGATATATATCTCAAAGTCCTTCGTTTTCAGAAAGAGAAGAAATAATGGTTTTCATTAGTTGCCATTCTTTGAATTTCCACGTTTTACGATAAGATATTAATTCTAAAACAGTTGACGTTCTAATGCTGCCAACATAATAATAATAACAGTCCGTTTATTTCCACGTGTGGAAATTTTATAAGCAAGAAACAGCGAGTACCAACTGTCAAGAGATATTGAACAAAATGGCGTCAACATTTTTATACAAGGAACGTATAGTAAAAAGAAAATCAATGAAATGATGTGTATACTCGTATATAAAATATTTCATATTAAGTTTGGCTGACTAAGGAGGTTTAAAACATTGCTTAATAGCTTTATTTTTATGATACTTGGGGTACTGGAGAATATACCCTTTGATATCATACAACATATTGATTTTACGAAGTTACAAATAAGTTTAAAATCGCAAAAAAATTTTTTTGTGATGTGATTACAAATTTCTGTTTTTCGGACTTTTCTCTTTACTTGTGATATAAGACATTGCTTCTTTCCAAATTTAATAAGTAATTCTAGATCAACGGGAAGTATTCTATAGGTCTCGATTCCCTTGCGAGTGTTAAAATTTAATAAACAACCGTATCTTTTGATTGCGTTAACTTAGAAGTTTGATTTTTTCACAGCTCCAACGGATTGCAGACCAGACTATTTGATATTAATTTCAACTTGATATCTCCACGCGTTCCTTAGGGTAAGGGTCTTGACAGACAGACAGGAGGACAACGAAGTTTTCCTATACCTATAAAGGTTCCCTTTTTTCTTTTGGGGTAAGGAATCCAAAAAAAAGTGTGAGCCACGCGCAAATAAGAGTTACGTGACTGAGGTTTCTCTTCCCGCCGTTGAATTATTTTCCCTTTAATTTTGTGTTATATTATTTAACACTATACCAGCCCCGCCCGGTTTCACCCGGGTGCAAAAGAACGAATGAGGGAGGAGGGACATGAGTACGTACGTTCATCTTAGTTCACCGAGATGAGTGTTGTGTCCAAATTTCATGACGATCGGAGTTACCGTTCAAAAGATTTTGTCGGACGGACAATTTTTGAGTTACATTTTTCATTGGTGCTCAGCTCCTATTGGTCGTAGCGTGATAATTATATAGCCTATAGCCTTCCTCGATAAATGGGCTAACCAACAAAAAAAAAATTTTTCAATTCGAATCAGTAGTTCCTGAGATTAGCGCGTTCAATCAAACAAACAAACAAACTCTTCAGCTTTATATAATAGTATAGATTACAGAAAATTTAAAATAAATACGTCATCAAAAAATAAAACATGTCAATAGCGTATCTGACAACGTATAGACAGCTAAATATACTAATTAGTGAAGACCGTTTTTTTTAGTTTAAAATATAGAGTAGACGAGTTCTACGTCTATACGATTTATTTATGTAAACATTGTAATTTATTAAATAAAGTAAAAATAGAGCCACGTGTTTAATGTTCAAAGTATGCGATATTTTTTTACTTTAACTTACAGATCGATTGCATTGCAGGAAAGGATGTCGTTGAACAAATAAACAAAATGACAGTGCGCTCTAAATATTATAAAAAAACAGTTTAACGCCCGCTGCGTTTATGAGACGACCGACGTTTCATTAATACACAAGCGACAGTGTTTCCATCTTACGCTATATTTACATAAATTTAGAGAAATATTTTTTATATTTTTATATAATACATAATTTTTAAGATATAACATTTTTACACGCTATATAGAATATAGGATAGTTTTTATTAAATATTTTGTACAAAATTACAATGTTTAAGTAACATGTAACGACATCTGATAGAATTTACTCAAAGCTATTAATTTAGAAGCAAACAAAAACCAAGTAGCGACATCTGTTAAAATTAGCTCAAAGCTATTAGTTCAGAAGCAAATCTGCTAGAATTTGCTCAAAGCTATTAGTCGCAAACGAAATACATTTTGCAGAATTAGTTATATCTATCGCACCCGGGTGAAACCGGGGCGGACCGCTAGTTATTCAATAAAAAAGTCCAATGCAGAATAACTATGTTTAATAGTTAATCTACAAATCTACACGAATCCGGACCGGGCCACTAGTATAATATCGAGTAGGTATTGCAGATAAGCTAAGGCTCACTACAAATTGGAGAATTTTACACGCTTTATATTAGTTTGACTTGTAAGTTTGTATGTATGTATGTATGTTTGTTTGTAATCTCGTTTGGACTACAGCAAGTGGTTTATTACTGTTAGTATGTTATGCCACTACTGTAAGAGCAATCGTTGACCGAGCGGTCTAAGGCGCTAGTCTTCGCTGACGTCAACTCTCGGATTCACCGGTTGTGGGTTCTAATCCCGTCCACGCCGAAAAAAAAATTGTTTTTCTTTTCGGCAAATTTTTGACAATAAATCGAACTAAAAAGTGAAAAATAAATATTGTGTAAAAAAAACTAAAAAACACGCTTTATATCGAACTAAAAAGTAAAAAATATTTTTTTTTATATAAGCTTAAAACAATAATGAATAACAAATACTAGTATTATTGTGAAAAAAGCGTGGGGCGCTCGATGTACGAAAATATGGAACAAAGCGCCCCACGCTTTTTTCACAATAATACTAGTATTTTTTATTCATTATTGTTTTAAGCTTATTTTAAAAAAAATATTTTTTACTTTTTAGTTCGATATAAAGCGTGTTTTTTAGTTTTTTTTAAACTATATTTATTTTTCACTTTTTAGTTTGATATAAAGCGTGTTTTTTAGTTTTTTTTTAACTATATTTTTATAACTAAGTATTTATATTGACGCTATTTAGGTATGTACCTACATTTGTACCAAAAAAATAAAGACCTTTATCTATCTATCTATCTATCTATCTATCTATCTATCTATCTATCTACCTGCTATATTTATATTATGTGTGCAGGTTTGCATCTGCCATAAACTGACATTAAACTAAGGTTCATATTAATAACGGCCAGAGGCTGTCTTTCATATTCACGTCAATTTAATTCCGCAATAAACCTATACGAGAGACTCCGTTTAATTTGCTTTAACCTAAAACGTGCTGTACGTTACGTGAACATGTTACCGCATACCGTTACAATGTTCAAAGACTATTTCCGGAGCACTTCACTGGAACGATTACTAGGGAACATGATCCAAATCGGGAATTTTTGTTACAAAGTTCGCGCGAGGAATTGGTCATTAAAATGGGAAAGTGGGTAAATGTGCAATATTTTTTATTTTATTTGCCCACGTATTGTAAAGAACCCCGCACAAACCTTATGGGATTTGGTTCTCGGTTAAATTGATCGAAAATGGTTTTATTATATTATAGTTTAAAGGTCACTAAGAAAAAGTGAACATGGGCGTATAACCAATAGATTTTTAGCTACAGATTTATGTTTAGCGAGATTTTAGATATAGGAATATCCATTGAATTCACAAACATGTTCCATGTTCAACTTTTGTGCTTTTCTTTTTAAAATAGAAAAATAATCGAAAACTAGGTAATGTTGGAAGGTGTCACCCTGCATAAAATAGGGTAAAAGCCGGATAGTTGCCTCAGTGGGATACATGCCTCGGTTTTGAATACACTATGTTAGAGATGTTGATGGGGTTTGCGCTTTACTATACTTTGAAGTGCCCCTCCCGTGGGCCTCAGTGCCATCGGAGTAGACGCATGCGTTTTGTCCGTGTGAGCAAACATCTTCCGCGACGAAACTTTGACAGGCGTCGAAATTATATTGGTAAGTAATTTCTATTGAATATTTTTTTTTATTGATTGCGGTTTCAGTCAACTTTTTGTTTCTTTGCATGCATCAGAGTTTAAATTACACTGTTTATTACGAATTATTTCGGAGAAGGCTATAAATGATTTCTAATGGTATATGCTGCCGACGTTTCGGAAAATATATTTCCTTCCTCAGGGCTTACATCTGTGAAATTACAGGTATTTTACAAAAGTGCATATAAAAATAACTAAAAAGTATTTAAAAATGTTATTAAAATGTACTTACATTATATATTAGAGTTAATCGATTTGTAATTTAAGTTTTTAATTGTCATATTGTCCAATAATCATGTTATATCAATCAAAAAAACTTATTTTTTTTTTTTTATAATACTATTGAAATATATATTAAGAATTGAAACGTCGGCAGCATATACCATTAGAAATCATTTATAGCCTTCTCCGAAATAATTAATCCTTTTTTATTAAACATAGGCTAAACTAATACACCTTACACACTGTTTATTACGTTTTATTGTTGAATAGTTTTTATTTATTTCGCAAATAAGAAAGGCAAGTATCCGTATCACAAAGGATAGTCGCCCTATTGACTTTTTTAAGGAAGAGAAGAATAGAAATTTAGAGTTCTGACAGTGAAAATTAGGAAAATGTTATAAGTTCAAAAACGTCTAAAGGAAAAGCCACCAAGGGACTACCAATCAAAAGTAAAAAGGACAAAAAATCGATAAGAGACACTGAAAAGATAGTATTAAAAGAAAAACGCTAATTCAAAAATATAAAATACGAATAAAAAAGTTTCAATTGATGATTATTGTGCAGAATGTTTTGAGAATTACAATTTTACAAAATCGAAATCAGATTGGATTCAATGTGAGATGAGTCAAATGTGGTTGCATGAACTTTAAACATTAAAAAATCATTGCATGAGATGTGGAAAGTTGAAAACCCTGACTTCGGACTTCGGATGCTATTTTTGTTGTATTTTTAGTACATAATAATGGATCTCAGTAAAAAATAAAGACTGATTACTTAAATTGATATACATAAATTTGTTTCTATCTAAAAAATCATAGTGAGGCCTCTATCCCTGCACGAGGCAAGTATCCCTCGAAGCATTTTTAATGTTAGGCTACTATCCGCCACAGTAGGCAACTATCCCTTTTTTGAGAGGTCAAATACAAAACCAATATTAATTATGTTTTCAAAAATAGGCTACTATGAATGATCAAAGACCTATGTTTTGATATACGTGTTGCATTATTCTTAGTAAGTACATATTTTTTAATAATAGAGCTTCTTTGAAAAGTGGGGCAACTATCCGGCTTTTATCCTAATAGTGTCATATTCGGATTCAGCGCACTCGAAAACATATTTCTAGAGCTTAGGATTTTTTAAGATTATAAATTCAGTGGATATTCCTATTTCTAAAATCTCGCTAAACATATCTGTAACTAAAAATCTATCGGTTTTTATAGGCTATGCGCTCATGGACAATTTTTCTTAGTAACCTTTAAACTATAAAATAAAACCATTTTCGATCAATTTAACCGAGAACTAAATCCCATAAAGTTTGTGCGTGGTCCTTTACAATATTTAATAAAATGTGTAAATGTTAATATCAAATTAATAAACTGAAAAGTAAAAGCATTGTTTTCATGTGGTTTCTCTTTCAAATTTAACGTATGCATGTAGAAAGCAACAAAGTTAACCTTATCACTACAGCTTGCATTACGAGTCTGCTACATTTGATGAGAGTTTTGTCCCTTAAATATAACTAACGTTTTGAAGGATTAAAATCGCTCCAACGACAAATGTTTTGCTCGGAAATATATAAGTAAAAGAAACCTTGAATAAGGTCAATGCAAGCGTTTCGCATAGGGCGGCCATATTGTGAAACTCGAATGCAATTTGAAAATGTTATGAAAATCACTCACCTTTAAGTTGATGCGCCGGCGTATCACAGGTGAATTTGGCGGCCTCGTGTCGTTGTCCACACGTAAAATAGACGAGTTTATGATAATCACCAGGTGCTGGTTGTTCCGGAGGTGCAGTTGGCGACGGCGGCCACTGCTGGTGCTGCAGGAAACGCTGATGACGTTGTTGCTGGCGACGCTCCTGGCGTTTGATGTCGTCGTTGTCCATGGCCCCCCTCCTGCAGGACGGTCGGCGGCCCGCGCTGGGCCCCACTTCATCGCCTGCACCACCACCTCGATGATGATGTACGGCTGCGCAGATGTTGCAGATGGTAAGACGACACAAAAATGGCGGCGACACTCAACACGCGAACACTACGACTGTTAATCGGCGAATCACAGCGCGACAAAGGAAAAGCGACCGGCGACATTCTGAAACAAAAACATAACCTCAAATAACAATATATTATGCATAATGTAATACTAGTGTGACCTGTGCGAATTATTCGCACTAAATAAGTATAATAATTATCACTTTACAAAATTATTTTGACGTGATAACGTCTTATAAAATGTTGAAACACCGGCTGCACGCATGAAAAAGAGTAACGTTCCGCAAGCGAGAGCGCGATATAAGCGATAGTCTCTCTCTTCTCGCGTGACGTCAGAGAGTAGTGTGCGTTCAACATTTTTTTCGGCTGTTCCAGCGAAAGCTACATCTGACAGATGGTCAGATAAATTATACGGTTTGTTAACAAATATATAATATATATACATTCTTTTAAATGTCTTTTATAATTGCTTAATAATATGTATTTTGCTTTGGTTGATCAAATTATTAGTCGGTAAAAATATAGTTTGACAGCTACTAAAATTTAGGTTATGTATTATTAAATATGATATTCGAGCGGAATACGTTATCACGTAAAACTATCGTCCGTAAACCGACTTTACAGACAACCAATTTTTTTTAAATATGATTGCAGGTATTCAATTCGTTTCTAATTTTGCACACTGCTTATAACGTTCTTCTTTTTGTTGTATTACAATATGAAGCTCAGATGGCAGATCGAAGAAATATTTTACTAAAATTGTCATATAGAGGCGCAAGTAGCAAAAGCGTTGAGCTAAGCCAGATGGCATTATGCAGCATTGCTGTGACGTTGTTCAGCGTTACCCGTGAGATGGCAGTATGCAGTATTCACAATATGAAGGTCAGATGACACATCGAAGTGTTGACGTTGTTTCAAAATTATCAGATGGCAGACGTTGTTCAGCGTTGCTGTTAATTAATTAATTTACAAAAACAATAGCAATAATACATTTTTTAGTTGTCGATGTCAGTAGAGCAAGCAATTATCTGTAAAATGATATATAAATTATGTGGAGAAATTGTGTGGTTTTTTCTAAAAAGGGAGGCAAACATCTTTAACCTTAGCGTATTAATACATATATATCATTGTGTTGCCTGACTAGTGTGATAATATTTGCCGTTACTCAAATCATTTTTTGTGTATTTGCCATAAGGCACTTACCTACATTATTGGCTTAGGGGTCGGACCAAAAATTCTCGACGTTTCATAGCCTCCTAAGAAAGTTTGGCACCGTTTTTGGAAATGCCAGTTTACTTTCGAAGGAGTTAATTGATTTTAACGAAATTTGGATCACATATTGAAATCCATCACTGCAGGAAGCCTATTTAAAATGGGCCCAATCGGGATACTTATAGGATGGGTTTTAGGAGTTGAAAAATATTTTTGGGCTTAAAAATACCGAAAAACATCTCAGAATCGTTTAAAAATTTAAATTTAACCAATTGATAAAGATAAATATTATGCCAAAATTTTATTAAAATCGGTCCGACAGGACCGGACTTAAACGTAGTGCCAAACTTCTTAGGAGGCTATGAAACGTCGAGAAATTTTGGTCCGACTCCTAGGTTCCGCTATCCGACCGACGCCAATAGTGTAAGTGCCTTATGGCAAATACACTAAAAAAAAAAAAACAAATACTTAACGACTGGAACAATACGGTCAAATGACAGCCTGTTGTCCGTTTAGCAATAACATTCGACACGGTATTGTGAATTCTACACGTTGACAGATGTCAAAAATAATCTTCTGTTAAATTGTGCGATTAGTTCAACTGACAAAATAGTTTTGTCATCTTCATAAATACGTCGTTTTTATTTATTAACACGTCAACTGAGCACGCTTGAACACTGAACAATGATATTTTTAATAAAATTTCAATGTTTACTAGTAATGTAGTACAATCAATCTGGCGAAAAAAAAATCATTTCGTATCAAAAACACCCAAAAAGGTGAAACTTGGTGAGTCGTTAGAGAATGATGAAAAAAAGGTTACCTGGCAATGGCCACCTGGTACCTGTTCAAATAGTCAAAAAAAACTCAAAAATATTTTGAAATGCATTTTTCTCGAAAACTATCCATTTTACAGAAAAATTTATTGAACAAAAAATGTAGAGGGCATCGTTATCTACAATTAATGTCATTGGTGCTATGTTGTACAACAAAAAATGTGCGCAGTAGGTGGCGCTTAAGTGCCAAAAAAAGTGTTTTTCCACTTTTTTGCCCTGAAATTTTCATTTTTCAGTTACGATTCAAATGGAAAAATTGTTCCATTTTATTTTATAAACAACTTTTATTTCAACATTTTTTTCATACAACTTACTTTTCATACAACTTATTTTCACTTCAACAAGCTGCAGCTCTGAAACGGTAAGTTGTATGAAAAAAATGTTGAAATAAAAGTTGTTTATAAAATAAAATGGAACAATTTTTCCATTTGAATCGTAACTGAAAAATGAAAATTTCAGGGCAAAAAAGTGGAAAAACACTTTTTTTGGCACTTAAGCGCCACCTACTGCGCACATTTTTTGTTGTACAACATAGCACCAATGACATTAATTGTAGATAACGATGCCCTCTACATTTTTTGTTCAATAAATTTTTCTGTAAAATGGATAGTTTTCGAGAAAAATGCATTTCAAAATATTTTTGAGTTTTTTTTTACTATTTGAACAGGTATTTGAACAGGTACCAGGTGGCCATTGCCAGGTAACCTTTTTTTCATCATTCTCTAACGACTCACCAAGTTTCACCTTTTTGGTTGGTTTTGTTGAGGTTTTTGCCAGATTGACTGTACTAATGGTACAACGAGGAACGAAAAACTTCAAATAAATAAATTCTGACTTGTTACTATGCCAACATTCATATAAAAAAAAAATAGCTGCCCGGCCCGGGTTTACCCGGGCGCGATAGATATAATTCTGCAAAATGTATTTCGTTTGCGGCCCGGCGTCAGAACTAATAGCTTTGAGCAAATTCTAACAGATGTCGCTAATTGGTACTAACACAGTTTTTTTTTGTTTCCGTCTGAACTAATAGCTTTGAGCAAATTCTATCGGATGTCACTACATGTTAATAAGATACGATACAGATTATATTTTATATTTAAAGATAGTGTCTCTCTCCCTGTTTCTTGCAATAAAAAAAAAATGAAAAATATCCTATAGTGTAAGTTGGACCAAGCAAGACATATTTACAAAATTTCATTAAAATCGGTTCATTGGTTTCGGAGATTAGCAGACACGAGATTTTTATATATAGAGGATAACAATTTTGGGCTTGTGTCTAAGGCCAAAAAATTACAGAGGTTGCCGCGTTCCATCTGACCAATCAACGCAAGCCTATCGGTCAGCAGAAGTCCAAGTAGTGTTTCCAGCCTCGTGTGCAGCAGCCTTACAAGATGTCGATTAAAAATGTCTTGCAAGTAGGTATCCTATTACAATCACAAATTACGGTCCTGTTTCCACTTTGGGTAGTACAGTAAAGACGTAAGAGATATGCAACAGATGGTGTACATAGAGAGAAAGACGAGAAACGAAATTCAATAATATGTATAACTTCAAAGAATCCGTAGTCAGTTCTCAAAAGCCAATATAATATTATATATGATTGCACGGTTAATAACCCCACATGTTGCCAGCCGAATATAGTTCAATGAATTCGAATGCAGACAAATCGTTTTAAAGTAACTCTTTATGCACCTGTGATACCTTATTCAACAAGTAGTAGTCACGTGAATGTTGAGCAGGAAATAAGCATCTGTAGACTGCGTGCAGACAGGCGGAGCTTACTGAAACTACTAGTCCAAAATCCCAGAGTCCCAAGACCTACGTAATTTTAGTACTGTTAAGATTTTATCAATAAGTGTGTATATTTCGTTAGTAAGCGTATGCTAACTTGCTAGCTTCAAAGCAGGGCCCTTTTCCAGGTAACAAGTAGCTACGTAAAAATCGTGTTCGTTTACCACTGGTATACATAATATGTTTTACACAATATTTATTAAAAACCAACATTTATTACTGCCGGACTCTTTCCATCGGCCCTAACTTCCTTGAACGTTTTTTTATCATCGATTTTTTTATGATAAAATTATGCGGTATACAAGGCTAAATATAAAAACAATTTTTATTCACTAGAACATCATTTAATCGTCAACGTTTCGGCAGAAATTCATGTCTTCTTCAGGACCTTTTTACTAGACATTTTTAAAGTCCTGAAGAAGCCATGAATTTCTGCCGAAACGTTGACGATTAAATGATGTTCTAGTGAATAAAAATTGTTTTTATACTTAGCCTTGTATCCCGCATAATTTTATCATACCATAATATCAAGGTGTCTTATTCGATTTTTTTACGTGACAATGAACGTCTTTTGTCTGAATTTTTTTTAAAATTTAGCTTGTAGCTAATAATGATATTTTTTAATAAGCGTTTTGGCAAAAAACTACGAGCCGAATTTAAGAAAAATTCAGACAAAAATGTTTGTCTCAAAAAACAATATCCGATCTTAAAAAAATAGGATTCCCATTTAAAAAAACAAAGGTCATTCCCCCCCTGCTAAGGGGTGAAGTGGTGGGGGTGAACCCGAACAACTTTCGTTCGAACTTTTTTTTTATTCAACCCGTTATTTTTTAAAGAAAAAACGTCCAAAGTTAAAAAAAACATCGAGTATATTATTTGGGGGACTATTTTAAAACCTTTTGTAAGCACCCAGACTAATCCGAAGAGCTTAACACCTCCCCTAAACTCTGCCGTGAGTATGAGCGCGAGGGTATGATGCATGCATATGAGTGCGAGTGAGACCAGTACAGTGAGAGTATTAAGAAAAAAATGTGTAAAAATATTGTGTTTTAAAGTAACACCGCTATACGTCTCCACCACCGAAGGCTCCAGCACTGTTGTCGCTGCCCTGTTTCGTCTCAATCGCGTCAGAAGCTGCGGGTAACGACTAGTATAACATAAAAATGATCTGTATGCCATCTGTCTGTTCGGAACCGATGTGTTTCTATACCATTCATTCGATTACAATGATACTGTGGTGAGTTGTCGCGCGTCATCTAAGGTTTCTATTCAAGAAAAAAATCAAAGTGTTCCTACTGCAATACGGTGATGCTGAAGGCTCCACTACTGTTGTCTCTGCCGTGTTTGTGAAGCCGCGGGTAGCGACTAGTCAATTATAAACATAAAAGTGTCGACATTACAGATGGGTGATCGGGAACCATATATGTATCGAGTCGAAATTCGTATCATAAGACGTAGAGGATTGAAAAAAAATTTCCAATTTATTCAGGAAAAGTTTATAGAAAATACTAGCCTAGATGTACCAACAGCAAAAATAGCTTCAGTAGATTGCAGTTGAGGTCGTTCGTTGTATATAGTTTTAAGGTGAAAAGTGGGAGCGGTAAGTATACGGCAAAGTGAGGTTGGTTATTCCAATCGAAAAGTGTATATCACGTTGTGACACAGAGCCGTCTACCATCTACTGTTTTAATACAGACCTGGTTTAAGGTACGAGCACCAAGGCAATTTTAAGTAAAAGGCTTGATTTTTTTTAATATGAAGTTGGACTAAGTCTAAACCAATTTTGAAAATTTTAGGGGGGTTGCCCGATTATTTAAATAAATAAATGACTTCAAAAGTAGGCATGTTTAATATTGGCTTTATGGTAAAACGGTAGATGAATAATGTTTTCATTGATTTCTCCAAAACTAGTCGGTGGAATTTAAAAAAAAAACTATTTAAAATAAAGTTAAAACCTTAATAAATTATTGAAAACAAAAAAAAAAACCGTTGTGCCCGACTAGTTAAAAAGATTAAATATCTTTTTAATTAGTCGGGCACAACGGTTTTTTTTTGCTCCATATATTAGTATAGATATAAAACAAAATAGAATCGTAACTTAATGGTAATTTTACACAGTGCGAGCTAGCGTACGAGTCAGCCTGCCGAGTAGCTGCACTGCAGTAACTCGCACTGTTTGGACGTCACTTACGAGTAACTCGCACGTGCGAGTTAGACAGTAGCTCGCATCCGAGTTACTTCAACATTTTTTGTTTTCACTCGCATGCTCGCCCGCCAGCAACTCGTACATCACAGCAGCTCGGCCGTCGCTCGCATCGTTTGGACACGTTCGGCAGTAGCTCGCCAGTGCGAGCGGGATAGTCTACTGTGCGGAACCCGTGCTGCGCCTGCGTAGTATTTAACGAATTCAAAATGGCAACTCGCAAGACTGGACAGCAGCTACTCGTATCGTGTAGACAGCAAAGTCGAGCCGAGCTACTGGCGTACGAGTAGACAAGCCGAGTAGCTGTCTACTGTCTGGTCAGCAGCTCGCACTGTGTAAACTAGCCTTAATACTGCGCTGTTCTGGGACCAAAGAACAGTTCCGTAAGAGCAAGCCTATCTCTTAACTCTTAAAAGAGAAACGTATATAATACCACGCTATAGTTACGGTTATAGTAGTACTACAGGGATGCGTCCCGGGTTCACGTAACAATACAGTAGTACGCGTGTAACCGTATATATTTGAAATAAACAAAATATTTACTACGGCGCAATTGAAACTATTACACTGTATTAATATTTTCTGTAGGATTCTGATAGCTAAGTGTTTAATTTAAAAATGTACAGCTATGTGTGTACTGCTGCAGAATAAATGTGCCTCTCCCATCTATCACTGACAGGGCGCTAACTGAAATCGACCCCGTGTTCATACAGTAAGGTGCATGTCGACTTGTCCACGTTACACGGAAGTGCAGTGTTGCCAAATGGTAATTTAAAAATTGTCTCTATCAATCTGTTATTTATACACCGTATATAGCTCACACACATCTGTTCAAAATTAATATAAATAATAATAATAATAATAATAATGCGTATAACGTCCGTTTCTCGACTTTATGTCATAACAGACGCCATTCGCACCATTACTATTTTTTCTACCACACTTCCCGTTATTTTTTACAATTTTTAAACTTCAACTTAATTAATATAGCACACTTTTTCAACCCCTAAATACCACCCTTCGTGGCTAGATTGGGCCCAAGTCTGTTGAAATTTATATACCTAAAAATTTCCAAAAATGGTGCTAAATTGTACAGGTTATGAAACGTCGAGAAATTTTGGTTCGACCCCTAGACGGAGGGATTCAAACTAGATTGCGGTTAAGGATCTCCAATTATTTATTTCGCCACTGGGTTCCCAAACAAACACAGTTGAAACTAAACGGAATACTGCGATATTCGGTTTCGGGAAAATTTCTCGCTATAAGTTTGGCAATACTGTATATAATGTTTGTATTTCTCCTCTATAGTTAAAGCTCAGTTTCTATATCGAATGCAGCTTTTATTTACAAACACCTTCTTGAACTTTCGCATTCTGGCTCATTAGTCACCTGTATTCAATAAACAAAATAAATGTTCACATACTTTACTTGTTGGTATCGAGGAAAATTTTCAATTAATCACGCTTTTACATTTTTAAAATAAAAATTTTTTAAAGCGCGATAATAAAAAGTAATCAATAAAGTAACACTACACCTAGATATCTACTTCTTTAGCCTGGAGATCGTTTAGGGGTGTTGACCCGACGCGACACCAGATGCCTACTTCTTTAGCCCGGAGATTGTCTAGGGGTGTTGACCCGACGCAACTCCAGGACTTCCTGACCTTCTTATTTGAACCAGGTGACTCTCAAAACTAATTGTTGAACTGAACTGACCAACAATAACGAATTGCCCTTTTGAAATTATTTAATAAAAAAACACAACAAATGAAACTCTCTCTTTCACACGTCGGTACACTTTCACGTCCTCTCTTACTCACATAAACTAAACAATGCAAGCTTTAACCAAACTCTCTCCATTGTGTATATCGTGTATGGTGGGGGGGGGGGGGGGTTGTATCAATAGCTTTGTTCCAACCTCTTAGCAAACGGTAACAGAACCGTCACAATCATGCGCACAAGCTAAAACGTGTCTCAAAACCGATACAGTTTCGTTTCAGCTACTGCGTTCGCACAGAACTGTAAAACATGACTCTATATATTATGCAATTATTATTTTTAACTATAGATGAAGAGCTTGTGTCAATTGAAATCATGCAGAATTGTTCCAATTAATACTCTTTGATATATCTCTAATCAAAATTATATACCTTCTCTATTTCGAAGTCAAAGCTGTTTTGCTAATTAAAAATTTCCATTTAAATTATACTCACTTCTGTTGAATTCCAATTTGCATTAAAAACACTTTTGTCGGAGAAAATCGCGAATCAGTGAACTAGGTTCACAGTTCTTCTTTTCAACAACTGATAACGAACTAGAGAACGAACTATCGAATGTGCGAACAATCGAACAATAATAAAAATAATCAAATCTTTGATTAACGTCTGAATAGAACTCTTCAAATAAATAAAATGTGTGTTATTAATTTGTCATTAATTTTTCGATAATAAATAATTCCAACTTAATTCTATTAGAAAATAAGTAGGTACTAGTTAATTTTTATATTTTTTAGATTATTTTTGAAGAAGCTCCAAATCCGGACCGAAACATCATCTACTGAATTATTGAATTATAATTTTTGTCAATATATATAGTCTGAAAAAATTGGTCGATAAGCTTTGTTATTAATTTTTCATTAATATTTCGATAATAAATAATTCAAACTAAATTCTATTAGAAACTATAATTAATTTTTATATTTTTTAGATTATTTCTGAAGAAGCTCTAAATCCGGACTGGAACGTCATCTATTGAATTATTGAATTATAATTTTTGTCAATAGATAGTCTGAAAAAATTGATCGATAATTGTAGGTATTTATTTGAATAATAATAATCGTTGTCCGGAATGATTTTTCTATTTGTCGAAATTTTATTCAAACTGTTTATTTGTTTTCTTAGAATGCCCGACCTGCCTGCATTTTATTGTTTTGAATCTATTCATAACTAAAGAAAGGACAATATTGAATTTTTAACTTTTTAGACAATAGGCTATTACACCGTTTTTTTGAAAAGTGTTTTAAATAAATCCTAAAGAGATAAAGAAACACTACAATTTTTAAAATAATATTTTATAACCGAATAGTGCCATAAAAACGACTTTTAATTTATCATTATTAATTTTCGCGTGAAAACGACTCGTTACGTCACCAGGGCTGCCAGATTTCCTTCTTCAGAAATCCGTCGGTAAGGCGAAAAGTGGTGGGGGAAGTGGTCTGAAAAATCCGTTTCCATCCGTTCGCCCGGTTCACCCATTAATGCAATGAGTGTGAGAGAGATAGAGAGTAAAGTGAAGTATGCGGTACCATAAACGACACATCGACGTGTTTCCACCTTCATTATGGCTTTATTATTAACATTATTAAATGAATTTCGTATCAGACGTTGAATTTACTTTTACTTACAGACTTTAAATTGAATAGAAATGATTCATTTTTTTACATGTAATGAATCGATTATTTCGTAGATTTTTCACATTTTTATGAAATAAAAATATTATATTGACTGTTAGAATGTTGCGATAGTAACAAACGCGGCAGTACAATCAGTTAAATCCTCAATGTGTTCCGTAAATCCGTGTAACTCGAAACACTTGACTCCAGTTGTGTGAAAAAAACGCATCAGACAAAGATAGCGAGTCGATATTCATCGATATAGGTGTGTGTTTCGCGAACACATTGTTTCATACACTCTCTTATCTTTTTCTACCCAAATAGAGAGAGGAGTAGGACAGAGGTAGTGAAAGAAACGTGCTCAGATATGCTCGAATGTGCTAAAAATACCCGAATGTCCCCAAATTATCAATTATCGAGTGAAGTTTGAATTTATATGTAGTAAAAAAGGTAAAAAATTCGGAAAAGTTAGAAAATCCGTTAAATCCGTTCAGATCATGAAATCCGTTCCATTATCCGTTCAAATTTATTTCTACTCGAAAAATCCGTTTGGAACGGAAAAATCCGTTCATCTGGCAGCCCTGTACGTCACTATGATTGTAAATAATAACGCTAGTGTACAGTAACCATAGTAACACTTTACAATATATCGTTCGGTCTGAGAAAAATTGGTCGACAATTTTATTTAAAAATATTTAAGATTGCTATTGATTATTACGTTACCAGTGTAAGTATGCAAGTTAGTAAAACTTCATTTATCCTTGGTAGATTAGTACTTTCTGCTTTAACGAAACCGTCTTCCATAATGCGACACCAATAAAATACGGAATAGAAGTCTATAAAAGTGATAATAACTTGAAAGAACTTCAAAATAGCACAGAGCACAACATAAATGTAATGAAAATTGGTCGATAATTTTATTTATTTGAATAAATGTAGCTGGTTTACAGACGAAGTGACGTCACGCCGGAATACAACATGGCGAACAGTGTTTTTGAAGAAATTTATATTGCATTATTATAAATAGAAATCAATAACATTTCTCGTTTGCTTTTTACAAAATCTATCAAGAATATCTATTTTTAGATTTTTTCTTACATGGTGCAAAATTCCCTATTGTTTATAATCTACAATATTTTATTACCTGTACTAATAAATTTTGTTGACGCCTGACGACATATAGAAAATGTAACTGCAGTAAATTGATTTTCTCTTGTAAAAAATTTCAATTTGTAGTAAAATCGATCTTTGCAATCTCGAATAGCGCTGTGTTTCATTTAAGTGTTCGTAGTGTGTCGTAGCCCGTAGCGCGTTGTCAGCTACGATCTTCTTTCGCTACGAAACTAATCTTCTTTGACGGTAATAATATTTAGTCTATAAGAATGTTCACGAACGAAATAACGTATATTGTTCACACACACAAACGCAATTTATCATCGGGTTTAATAAAACGACTGATGAAAAATTAAGTCAAAATTCTTTCAAAATACAATACAACCGGATTGATGATTTGAAGAATAATAACATAACATCCTTTTCAGGATTAACACGATTTCGCAAAGGTTGATAATAATTCCTATTGACGAAGCAGTCAAAGAAATCGATCATGATCATGACTCATATCACATCCGTACCCACAAAAGCTACGCAACGATCATTGCGGATGCGGATGTCAAAAATGATGCAACATCCCTAATTTTCAGCTACCCCCAAGGAGTGCTTTGAAGTAAGTTTCAGGTAAAAAATGTTATGTTGTAAAATGAGTAAAAAAGTTTTTTTTTTGTTTTCATTACACATTTCAGCTCTCAGAGAAGCTTTATGAATACATGATTAAACAAAATATAAGCATACTAGACACTTCAATTTTCTATTAGCGTTTCAATTTGCTGCGAATAATTTTAATAAATGAAAAACTGACCATTCAAAACTTTTTTAATTAAAAAAGCATGAAAATTGTATTATGCACACTTCTATTTGTGCGAATATAGTTTCTGTTTGTTTAAAACAATAACACAATTATATTTGCATCCAGACTCCAGAGTGGGATTCTGGAAGCTGAAACACGGTTGAAACGAAATTGACTTTTTCCTGATAAACTAATTTTGAGCGAAATCAACTTTGATGTCAAAACACGAGTATAAATTAACAGTATGGTATACTGTACAAATAGGGCCGAAAGTTAGCTATTGCAAACGAATGTGACTTTTGCCCACCAGAGTGCAGTTCCAACGGAGCTATACACAGTACTTTTTACACGCTTTATATTAACTTCACTTGTAAGTTTGTATGTATGTATGTTTGTTTGTAACCTTCGCTTGGACTACAGCAAGTGGTTTATTACTGTAGTATAATATGCCAGCACTGTAACTACAGTGATTAACCATGCGGTCTAAGGCACGGGTCTTCGCTGACGTCAACTCTCAGAATCACGGGTCGTGGGTTCTAATCCCGTCCACGCCGAAAAAAAATTGTTTTTTTTCCGGCAAATTTTTGACAATAAATCGAACTAAAATGTGGAAAATAAATATAATTTAAAAAAAACTAAAAAACACGCTTTATATCGAACTAAAAAGTAAAATATTTTTTTTAAATAAGCTTAAAACAATAATGAATAAAAAATACAAGTATTATTGTGAAAAAAGCGTGGGGCGCTCGATGTACGAAAATGTGGAACAAAGCGCCCCACGCTTTTTTCACAATAATACTTGTATTTTTTATTCATTATTGTTTAAGCTTATTTTAAAAAAAATATTTTTTACTTTTTAGTTCGATATAAAGCGTGTTTTTTAGTTTTTTTAAAACTATATTTATTGTAATAAAAAACACAACTTAAATGGATATTGTAGGTTAGGTGAACTGTCAGACATTGTTTACAAATAAAATGTAGGATGGCACCACTTTCGCTTATAGGTACTTTAAAACCGAAAATAATTTCTCAAGGAATGAAAATCATTAGTATTTGATCTGCGCATGCGCGCCTTTTTTTCCTGCCACCGACATGCAAAGGCAACTGTCGGCCATTTAAATACACGCATATTACAAAAACTGTTGTCGTCTAAAATGGACGATGCGACTGAAAATTAAAAGATTAATATATATGGAAATCTCAAAATATCTAAGTGAAATACAAATATAACGAGCATTATTCTTAATTAACTTTTTAAGTAATCAACTAATCAACACTGACTTGCTGAATAGGTATATGAAATTACACACTTCACAAAATAATTTGTACAAGCAAGTAAGGCAAATGATGTAATTATTGACATATTCAGAACTTGTTTAAACTTAATTCTATAACAAATGTGAATTTTTAATACGGTATAGTGCATACTACTATTTAAAAACTTTAAAGAATAGCTTCTGTTGCTACATTGTTAAATAAATAAATTATATAAATATAGACATGTAACAATGGGTGTTTTAACAATGTAGCAACAGAAGCTATTCTTTAAAGTTAATTATATAACATTCCCTAACCACAAAATTATATATATATAGGTAATTTGTTCCGACACGGATGATATATTTACATTTTTTTACTTTTTTTTTGTAGAAATGACAACTGTTTAAAAAAAACACTCGTATTTTGATCGAAATTTAGAGTTTGATAAATTTATAACTTTTGAACACGGTACCCGATCAAAAAAATCTTACATTACATTGTAGATGATATTATAAAAAACAAATGTTGTAAATTTTAATCAAATCGGTTGAGTAGATCTTGATATATCGTGTATACCGTTTTGAAAAAAAGTATTTTCGAGAAAAACGCGAAAGCAAAAAATTAACTGATTGAGTGTTCTATGACTAATATGAACTAGTTATTGCTATAACTTCGGTAAAAAATTTTCTGTAAAAAATCCAAAATAATTAGGAGATTTATAAAGTTAAAAATTAAAAAAAACTTTTACATGTAGTCCTATGGAAAATATGTCAACCTAGCATGCAAACGGTACATTTTAATTTTTTGCAAATAACCAAATAATGTCAGCAGTTCCGAAAACTAACTATGTAAAGTATCGATGTCTTATGCATATTTTAATATTTTTTCCAATTTAATTAGGAAACTTTTAGTGAATAAAAAAAAAATTATTAAACCTTAGCACTTTTCGATTATGGACTTTTATTCTTGACAATTTTAACAATTTTAACTGAATTTTCAACTTTTTAATGATTTAATTTTAATTTTTATTACTTCTAATTTCTTTTTTTAATTATTTACTGCAAAAAATATGTAAAATACAGATATTTACATAAATTTATTTTTTCTAACCTAACTTTGTACAAAAAATCAAAAAGTAAAATACTGAAATCATTATTAATATTAAAAAAAATATTTATTTATGCCTTTATGACACAATTTATTGTTATCATCGACTTATAACCTTTTGTAAAAATTTATTATGGAAAAGTTCCCGTTTAGATTTCGACTTACTTTTGACTGGGACTGTAACGGATCAACCTCCTTAAACGCTTAGAATATTCTCAAAGGTATAAACAATTCATGTATACCCTAAAAAAACGATATTTTTAAAATCTCAAGGTGGCGTAACCCCTAAAAAAAAATCCTAACAAACAGTCCTAGATCATTTGCCCTATACTTTACACGCCCACAATGTATAGACCGGGGACGCGCACACATCTAGGCGCCGTCATGTACAAAGGCTGTAATTATTTTAATTACACTAATTATCCCGCATTTACTAAATAAAGTTTGCATAAACATACATACATAATAACTCGTGTATTTTGTACAATAGTTTGTAGGTATGCGCATGACATACATACGATTTCACGGACAATATCCGTAATTAGGTTTGGAATAGAGAAATGATCTATTCAGTTGTACCACCATAATTTCTTGGCATCGTGGTAGTAGTCATTTACACGGAAATAGCCAATGCCGGATTTAGAGATCTGGAGGCCTCGGGGTAACAAAGGAGTGAAGGCCCTCTGGCCCCAAATTATTTTCCAAATAAAATGGACAATTTTGTTCAGTCGAGCTTTCTAATAAATAATTTACTGTGAAACCAAGTATAGATTCTTTTATTATTTAACAAACATAAATATAATCGGAAACAAGAATTATCTGAAATTAAATTTTAGCGTTAACGAACGACACCTTCCGAGCTTTTTTCGCCGAAAAATCGTTGATGATTTCGCTGAAATCCAGTTCCCGAAGTAAATCACTTTCAATGCTCAGGAGAGAAAGCTTTGATAGACGGTTTTGTCCCATCCTGGTTCGAAGTCTATTTTTTATAATTTTCATTATTGAAAATAAGCGCTCTCCAGTGCAATTTGATACCATCAAAACCAAATACATTCTCAATGCAATTTCAAGCCATTAAGCCATTAAGCCATTGGGATACTTCTTCAAGATGTGTAGTAAATTGCAAGTGCTTATCAGGGCCATTTGAGATTTTGATATTTTACTGATTGCCTGATTGGAGTGAACAAATATCAGATACTTTTATTCTATACTGAGCATAGGAATAAAATCGCAATCGAACTATTAGGGTGCAAACATATACTTCTGTCTTTTTTTACGCCGTAAGCACTGGTGTATCCAGGAGGGCAAAACAAGCACGGGGGACCCGGCTTAAGAAATTTCTAATTTGCCCCCTCCTGGGCCAAAAGCCGGGTACGCCCATGTTAACGTCATAGAAAAAGACAAAGTTTTTGAAACAGAGATATTTTATTCAGATTGAATGCAAGTACATCAACCAATCCTAACATCGGAGAAATCAGGAAGTTACATTGAAGAAAGAGACGTAGATATATTTTCGATACGCTTTGTTACGTTTATTCACCACACATTGAGTAGATAGGCAATGATTCATATAGTTAATTAATAGATATATGACAAATATAGATCGATGATTTCTGTTAATATTTAATATAATCATGTTTGTATAATGTACTGTAGGTAAAGGTAAAACGCAAAAAAAGGAAAAGTTGTTTACCTAGTCTGAATTTGAATTTTTTCCGAAGTCTCTATTGTGGGGGCCCCTCTTTTGTGGAGGCCGCAGGGCTGTAGCTAAATCCGGCACTAGAAATAGCGATTCGACGTGTTGCCAGATATTTGATTTTCCGGAAACATATTTTTGCACGATCCCCTATAAAATGTCTACATCACATACCTGTATATAGCGATAATAAAATGAGCCGTTTAACACTAGTGCGTAAAGTAAAATTTATATTAATGTCATTAGTTCAAAAACGAAAAATATTTATGAAAGAAGGGTTTTTATGTAGAATGTTTAAAACCGTTTTTTCATACCTACATGTATTTTTTAATATTATTTGGATTTTTTTTGTCAGCTTTACAGTAAAAATATAACGTGATAAAATCAACATATAGGTAACTGTTTATACATTTTAGGCCTCAGTTGACTGTTTTCTAATAATTTATGAATTATTATTAAAAACAAATTATCTATTGTGTGCTGCCAGTCCAGGCCTATGAAAACTTAATAATATTTATTTATAATCAAGATTAAGTAGGGTTTAAATTAAAATTAATGCAAATATTCAAAACAAACACTAATTATACAAATTCGATTCGATATACAATATTTAAAGCGAAGATAAATCAATAAGCGAACTCTTAATTAATATACACCTGAAAATTAAATAATCGGAATGGTTCAAAAATGTTTTGCCTACTTTCTTCAAGTCTCGCTCTCTCAATGCCTTTAAAACAAGGTAAAGACTTAATTTAAATTTTTGGACACGATATGTTGAAGTGATTCCGATCGAATGATAGAAAAAAGAAACGAAAATAGCGGCGGGAGTGAAGAGAAATGAATACAACCGCGGTACTAGTTTCGAAGAATTAGTTAACGCGTTAACAGATGGCGGCAAAAAGTAAACGAAAATTGTCCAAGACGAACCTGAAATTTGGGATATTATTTGTTCAATTTCGATCGGGGTAAAATAATGCAATTAATCAAAACTGATTTTAACGCGATCGACCTAAAAAGAGGTTATTAATCCGTCACGTATATTTTTTTATGTTTGTTCAGTCATAACTTTTCGAGGGGCTAACCGATTTGAAAAATTTCGACGCCATTTTGTTCAGAATCTTCACAGATTCGTCTCGTATATATTTTTTAAAATCGGTTTAGTCGTTTGTAACAGAATTCAAAAAAGAAGATTTTTTAATATATGTTACGTCATATCTCTCGATTTTGATGATTATTTTTCTATTTAAACACACATAACTTCGAGGTGGTCTCACATAAAGTTTATTCAAATCGAACCATCAGTTTTTTTTTTTTTTAGTTTAGTATCAAAATATTAAGGAAGAAGACGATTAATAACGTGCAAAAAAATTTAAAAGAAAAATGAATATCCCTCAAAAGAGGCTACCAAAAAGTTTTAAGTTTTGAGGTTGGCGCCTATAATAATAATAATAATATAACCTTTATTTATAAAATTCCAGAGAATGTAATTGCGTCATATAAAAAATTTAAAAATCTTCTACGATATAAAAATTAGAATTTAATAAAACATTTTTTAGCGCTTTTTTAAAATTAATGAGATTAATAGATTCATAATAAGCTAGTGCGGAAGAAATGCCAGATTTATGTACAATATTCTAAATGAATGTGTCGTCACTTTTTTCGTCTTTTGGTCCACCTTGTAAGCATATAAAGTGGCGATTTATGTAAATTTGCTAGGGTTGCGTTTCTCTGTATATATAAAAATGAACTTTTAATAAGTTTGCCTTAAAGCAAATAAACAAGGCATAAATGCGAAAGTGTACAAGTATACATATATAAATATTATCTGTTTACTCGGAATGTAGCAGTAAAAGTTTTACACTGGGAATAAGTTTTCCACTTATTTTTTATCTTTTAATATAAAAATTTCATAAATCTATATATATTTATACAAACATATAAAGCTGAAGAGTTTGTTTAAAATATATTTTACATATAATATGATATGGTTGTCCGGTGTCTGTATATATAGTAACAGATTACAAAATTCAAAAAACTGTGAGAGTTGTTTTTGTAATGAATTATATAGACGTTAGCTCAATTAATTTAAATAAATAAAATAACATCTTAGTCTGTAATTGAACAATTTTAAAGATTCCTAGAGCGTTTTTTCAGTTTTCATCACTTTTTTCTGTTTATATTTTTTTGTACCTAACAACTATCTATACTAATATATAAAGCTGAAGAGTTTGTTTGTTTGTTTGGGTGAACGCGCTAATCTCAGGAACTACTGGTTCGAATTGAAAAATGTTTTTTTTTTTTTTTGGATAGTCTAGACCAGAGGTTCCCAAACTTTTTTGTCTCGTAAACCACTTGCCATGTTTTTCGGTTTTGGGTAGACCCCCTGCTTATCTGATATTGATTTTTTGCAAATTCATTAATTTCAATTGTATTTTTGACAACCGGTATAGTGCTACTCATTTTGAACGATTTAAATTTATAACGGTAGTGAAATGTTTAGTTTTATACATTTATTAATTAGATTCAAATTAAAACGAATCAAATTAAAATTTCCTTTCTGTTACCTACATAAAATAACTAAACAAAAAATAAATGCTTTTAGTGTGAGGGATGAACTTGATGCTTTAATAATAAATTTTCAATATTTGGCATCAATTTAGTTAGATTTAATCTTAAATCTCTTCGGTTAACGATGTCCAGTTTGTTTATTTTTTTTTGTTAGGAGATTCACTATCGTTGACCCCCATTTTAATTTCATGGACCCCCAATTTGTTTTCCCGCTGACATGGACCCCTTGCAAGTTAACGTCGACCCCTGGGGGTCGATATAGACCACTTTGGGAATCACTGGTCTAGACTCTAGAGTCGCTAGATGAACTAAAAAGTTAAAAATAATTTCATTCCGATTAGAAATAGGTCGTTTTATACGTACTTAATATCACAGTCTCAAGTTTTCAAATAAAAGCGTGTTACATTTTAATAGGTAACAAGAGAGAAAAAAGACGGTGTAACACGCTTTTATTTGAAAACTTGAGACTGTGATAAGTACGTATAAAACGACTTATATCTAATCGGAATAAAATTATTTTTAACTTTTTAGTTCATTATTATTAACAACTAATAAAAGCTTGTTTTTTTAAAAAAATTATCGTTTATTTATTGTATTCAGACATTACAAAAGAAGTATTACACAAATTTTCACGCCGCGTTAAATACCTACCCAAAAATGTTTGATAAGCAATGATAAGCAATGGGCAAGTTCGACTATTAATTTAAAATTAATAAAATAATTAATTAATATCCGTCAAATACTTTCAAAGGATGCTTCAAAGTTTGAATGTACAAAAGCACTTTAAGTTTGGTGCATATCGAGGATTTCAGTAAAGATGCAGTCTTGCCGACATTGAGTATATATATAGTCTAAGAGCCGAACCTAAATCGACCTTCACCGAGCTGATAATAGAATGAAACATATTTTATCATGAATTTAGTATATTAGAAAATATATTAAAAATGGGTTTGCTAAAAAAATCCTGGACAGACTATTTTTAATTATTTAAAAAAAAATGATTTTTTATTAAATGTTGCAACATCAAGATAATAATGAATATTAGAAAGTGATCGGTATGTAAACTTTCTAATATTCAGGGTTCCATCACAAGCGACTGCGATATTGGGTCCTTCATTATTACACAGTATACTTACCTCGGATCTCTCTGTCACACACTTCCACGCGCGTCAAAATTAAAATATTTAAAATTCGCAAACCCCAAATAGGACCGAATTTTTCGCAGACAACCCTATATGTATATCAACGTGTTCGCAATAAAACAGCGCTTATGATGATATAAAATTTTATTTATTATCCAATCAAGTGAAAGTAACTTGCGTCGACTTACCTGTATATACCTGACAACCCAGTAGTTCGCCCAGGTAAATAATAGACAACCCAACGGCTGCACATTCTACACGTTTTATACTTCAAATCAGGACAAAATTTTCTTATTATTTTGATGTTGCAACATTTAATAAAAAATCGTTTTTTAAAAAATAATTAAAAATAGTCTGTCCAGGATTTTTTTAGCAAACCCATTTTTAATATATTTTCTAATATACTAAAAATTCATGATAAAATATGTTTCATTCTATCATCAGCTCGGTGAAGGTCGATTTAGGTTCGGCTCTTCTACTAATATTATGTATGAAACTCCCCAAGACAAGTATAGCTTATAACTTATTCCGTATAGCAATAATTAATCTTAGTTCTTCACGTTTCAGTATAGTGTATGACTTTATATATAGAAAAAACATGTCAAGTTTCTCTCTCAAACGCACAACTTTAACAATGAAATCTTTTTACGATCAATTTTTATTCATTACTTTGACAAGACTAACGATTTAATCTATACAGATAAATAAAAATGAACTGACTGTAATGTCAAATAACAGCTTTTTACTAAATGCATATGAAAGTACATACGGTAGTGGTACTTATAACAAAAAACAATTTTTAAAATTTTTGTCTGTCTGTATGTCTGTTTGTTCCGACTAATCTCCTAAGCGACTGGACCGATTTTGACGGGACTTTCACTGCAGATAGCTAAGGTTACAAGGAGTAAATTAGGCTATTAAAAACTGTAGTTGGTCAAAATACATTCGAAGTGAAAAAAAAAATCGATGTCAATAATTAGGTTTCACATTGTTACAGTTACAATACTAGGTATATAAGAAAAATTTACTTTCCAACAATGTCTCTGTCGCGATTTTAATTCGAAACTTGCACTGGCCGCTTTCCGACTCAACGTCTTAAAATATCACAAAGGCTGCCTGTCGCGCGGGCACAGATAGCGCGAGCGGGCTATAGCGGATATTTGTGTCTCAACGAGCGCTTTAAAAAAATGTTTTTAGCAGTTAGATCATACTTTTTTGTTTGCTTAAGTATTTTTTATTTGTTCCTCTAGATATGATACTAGCGGTCCCGCCCGCTTTCACCCGGGTGCAAAAGAACTAATGGGGGGAGGGGGCATGAGTACACACATTCATCTTAGTTTAACGAGATGAATGTTGTGTCAAATTTCATGATGATCGGAGTTACCGTTCAAAAGCTTTTGTCGATAAAAAGCAGTATATTTATACTTTTTTAAACTAATAATTTTTTTTAATTAGTAATTAAATAAAATAAAAATAAATTTAAATGTAAGCCTTAGAAGAAAGCAACGTAGAAAATAAAAAAATTAAATAAAAATATATTCGCCCAACGTAGGGCTCGAACTCACGACCCTGATATTGACAGTCGTGTGCTCTACCGATTGAGATAGCCAGCGTTGTATTCTGGCAACGCTAATATGAGTATATTTAGTTAGTGCATTTCACTCAAAGCTTATTTTTGAGATACATTTTGCAGCATTTTTTATTAATGCTCCGCTCCTAATGGTCGTAGCCTGATTTTATATAGCCTATAGCCTTCCTCGATAAATGGGCTATCCAACAAAAAATTTTTTTTTCAATTTGAACCAGTAGTTCCTGAGATTAGCGCGTTCAAACAAACAAACAAACTCTTCAGCTTTATATATTAGTTAGATATAATATAGTCGAAAGCTCCACTACTTTTGTCGCAATACCGTGTTTCATCACAATCACGTGCGGAGCCGCGGGGAGCAGCTAGTATTAAAAAAAAAATGAAAAAATAATGTTTTGTCTAGGTTTGTCTTAACTTAAAAAAATGGGAATGATGTAATGTCATTTGTTAAAACTTTAGTCTCTTCGTTAAACTCCCCCGTTTGTAAATTAACATTGACTGTTTATATAGACTGCCAACTTTTACGTAAAACATGTCGCCGTGTCTTGGCTAATTATTTGTCAAAGTAAAAGTCATTCTGCTAAAAAAAAATACCGCCACGCTGTTCTAAAGAAAAATCTTCTTTGATGATGTAATACAATTATAAAATATAACGGAGCTTTTGCTGTAATTTTGCCTTCGAGTGCAGGATATTTCGGAAATGTTGCTTGATACAGAATTTCTTAAACACTCGGTATATAATTAATAACAATTCTTTTTCAGTAGCTACATTAAGAAAAGATGTACCGCTTCAAGGGTTAAAAATTAATACAAGCCTTTTTTTCATTGCTGCTAAAAGTTTTGATTAATGAATAACGGGAAAGAAAATTCTTTATTGTTGGAACTTTTACTTTTTTTCGTTAATTAAAACGTGAATAATAAATAAAAAAGAATACTTAATATCTTTAACCACTGACTCAAATCATCATTCGAAATAGGTACCCGAAAAACTCACAAAAAACGAAATTACAGATGATTACAATTTTGTACATAAATACGACAAATGTTAAGTAGCTTTACTGTGAGAATAGTTTAGTATTTGTGTTATTAAGGTCGCTGCACACGAGGCTGGAAACACTGTTTGGACTTCTGCTAGCTAGCAGGCTGGGTACGAGGCTGGAAATGATGTCACTGCGGGGTCGCCTGCTAGCTAACAAGATAAATTTTAAAATTAGAACAGAGGCTATTTTTCTTGCTCTGAGCAAGAACCAATCAGGAAATAGTATCTGGCCACGTGGGCGACATGAACAAACGCCCACAAACCAACATGGCGTCATTCTGTCCAGAGTCAGACAACAAACACATTTTTAATAATTGTCAATGCGCGCGCACCAGATCTATCCACAAAGCAAGCTTGAAAAGACGTCGTGTGTGAAGCAATTAAGAAAAGGAGCGCTAGAAAACTAGTAGTAGTATAATACGCGCCACGAATCTAAAAGGCTCGGAAGTTAGATGCGAATGCGGGTTTGCGCTTATACAGTCTGTTGAAAAACTAGAAACTCGCAACTCAAGTGACTCAACAAAATTAACAATAACAACTTGACAATAGCGTACTCGACTGTACTTTAAAGCAGCGACAAGTGACAAAGGCAACGAACGATCACGACCAATCACCGACGAGCGCACGTTCCGTGCAGGTAGCTGGGAGGTGGTTGGAGTCACAACGGTTCTAAAATGTGCCTTTGCTACGCTGTTTGTGACTAACTTCCAAACTTTTTAGATCATTATATCAGGTGGCAAATCCAGCCTCGTGTACAGTGGGCTTTACATAACGAAAGATATAGGGGCGCGAATACATGTTCGTTATAAGCACACTTTATAAAACGATATGGGTTACCTATGTAAGCCGTCAATACGAATGTGAGTCAAAGTTAACACCTGCCGATTAGTATTAATTAGTTGACTTGTTGCTTATTCCTTTTTTGTGATATTTTATAACACTTATGTCATAGATTATTTTTGAGATTAGTTAACTTGCAACTAAGGAAAACCGTACTATTTTTACAACTAAGTACCTACTTTCAAGAAAATACTTAATATATAAATCATATCATTAAGTAAATTTAAATACCTTCCTAAGAAATACCTCTGAACCACAGCTCTACACCCATAAATACACCATCTAACGTCAGCTGTCACTGAGGCGTGACGTCACAAACGTTTACTTCAAAATAGAAATATAAAAATGCAATAATTTGCGTTAAAATTTAATTTATTGCGGAAATAATGTTTTTTTTCTGAAAGTTGGGTAGGTTAATTCCAAAGAAAGTTTAATTTATTTTATACCTTGAATGTACTTATAACTATTATTGGAATAAATTATTTCTAATTCTAATTCTAATAGTCGACGTGTACCTACATTATAGAACTGAACTTCAAAATCTGTCATAATGCCTATTCAGCGCTTACTGTTTACACAGCAGTAATGAGACATTTGTATTTCGATAAGTGGTTGTGACGTGAGCTTTGGCAGATGATTTAAAATTTATTGTGATGCAATATCGCAATACATCACTTCTCTAATTTCACGCTATATAGTATTCAGCCGTTCATATTTGTACACGGTGATCGAAAACTAGGCCCTATAATGTATTAAATTAGCGCATGAGTCGTTTTATTGTACAGGCCAGACTAGCACTCCATATCTACACCTCACTGTGTAAGTTTTTTTTCTGTAAACAAAATAGCGGGTGTATTCTCTATCGTTTTTTCAGTTGAATTTAAATGTTTGTTTACATAATGGAACAATCGAGCAAACTTCCGGCAATTTAAAACAGGCGTGGACTGTATTTATTTGATCATTTTTTTCAACAAAATACTATTATACCGTTCGAGCTAGTAAAAAACGCGAGAGCATTTCCTTTCATTTATCTAACGATCGTTAATAAAACTGTGTTTTCATTTGAAAAAAAATACGGACAAGTGCGAGTAGAACTCGCGCCCCGAGGGTTCCGTACAAACTTGTAGGTATGTAAACAGTTCGTCCATCACGGGAATCGAGTCTCGAAGATTTTTCCGCTTAGCCGTTGGAAAACTGTTGTCCCCATACATCGACAATCGTCGGGGACAGTTTGCCAACTTAAGCGCGTAATTGCAATGAGTCCAGATGGACTACTGAACTGCATTGTAACTCGTGGCTATATTTCATAGCCTAGTTGTCGTACCGTGTTGTATGCGAGAGTTCTCATATTGCGCTGTATAAACGCACCGGTAGCCGATGCTTGTTTTGTATTAGAATAGAACTGTTATTGTGTACGTGCGTAGCATGTTGTTGCGGTTTAAAAACGTTATTTTTTTGTGATGTAACTACAAATTTAGGGTTTTCGGATTTTTCCCTTTACTTTTGCTATAAGACATTGCTTCTTGCCAAATTTCATGGTTCTAGGTCAGGGGTCGGCAACGTTTTGAGACGGAAGAACCAAAAGTTACAATTTACAAAATTTCCCAGTTTTTAAAGAGCCACTAAACATTTTCGTTTCAGTATTATAGTATTTGTTTATATAAGTATAATATGAGACGCGAGTGGAAATGGCTGAGAGATAGACATGATACTCAATCATGGATCGATTGGACGATTTTTAAGGGTTTATGTAATAAAATAATTATTTTTTGCGTATGGAACTGAAGAGTCGCAACTTTACATCAAAAGAACCGCAGGTTGTCGACCCCTGTTCTAGGTCAACGGGAAAAAACTCTATTGGTTTTGTTTTCCAAGAGTCTTGACAGACAGACGGACAACAAAGTGATCTTATAAGGGTTCCTTTTTTCCTTTTGAGGTACGGAACCTTAAAAAGTTGTGGCTGCTATCTCGAATGTTGCGTCATCTGTGCCAGTTTGCGTTCCGACACAAGATTGTCCGCTCGATAGTAAGCGACTTTTATTCAGAAATTTTTCATCCGCGCCTGCAAGATTCTCAGATATAAGGACAGTCATTTAAAATGGGATACGAGGTCTATCTAGTTGGGGCCTGGGTTTTGAAGACACGTGTCCGTAAGTTTTGGCAATAGCGTAATAATATTATTACGCCGGCAAACAAATACGCATCGCGCATGCTTAATACGTTTGGCGACAGTTACAAATGTAATGTCAATTTTACATATTTATTTGATACGGGAAGAGGCGTTAATTGTTTATGTTTAATGCGTGAAGACTAAAGACAAAACGCAACGCATATGACGCACCATGAATACTGAACGGACAGTGACGTGCGCAGTATAATTAGAAAAAAAGTGTGTGTCTCAGCTCCGACGCACGACTGGAGTTCACTCCTTAGATACGCTGTGTAATGTATTTCATCTCATTCTTTCGCTAAATCCTACAGATATAAGTATATGTTTGTTTCTTTTGAAGCGGACGAGCGTAACGCCTCACTTGAAGCGGTGGAGCGTAACGCCTCACCAATTTATTTTACTACTCATAAAATTTCCGTACCGGGTCTTATAACTATAAAGTATAATAAAAGCTTAACAATAATAATGTTTACTGTTACAATATTATATCTTTGTCGACGACGTACATGTGAACGGTTTAAGTCACTGTTAAGCTTAGTACTATTACATTTACAGTATGTCAGTCGACATTAAATGACTTAGCAAAGATGTGCAAAATTCACTAGTGCCTCTGTGGCCTGTGCTGTGTGCGCTCTGTAAATGTGCGAATGCAACAGTACAGAACAGCTCAGCACAGAGCAATGGAGTAAGTCGTTCACAAAAAAAATAGTGACTCGCTCCGCTCGGAGAAAGGAGTCGTTCATTATGAACGACTCGCTCAGGAGCGACACGCCACTAATAGAAACTATTCAATAAAATATCCCTACAACGCCGCCACTGACAAATGATGCGTTAACAATGCAGGTTTTTGTAATAAATACATATCTAGTCTCATCTAATGATCCATTATTACACGTGACAAAAATAATTAATTGACTATTGTCGCGTTAGGCATGATTAAAAACCAAATTACTTTTGTACCACACGCGAGTCTGGTACCTACGTAAAACAATGGCTATCGGTTGTACTACCGATACTAACAAATTAGTATCGATTTACAATAACAATACTTGAAGCGTAACCATTACTGAATTATTTTATTGAATTATTAGGGTGAGACTACAGTCAACTATGTTAAAAAAAATCCGTCTTCTTTTCGTGTTAATCAATTAATCTAAAATTCGGTCAAAAGTGGAGTTAGCTGGTTTGTAGTCTTGAGTTGCAGAAAGGATTGTAAAAAAAAAATTGGTTGTCTGTAAAGTCGGTTTACGGACGATAGTTTTACGTGATAACGTATTCCGTAATACATAACCTAAACCTCCCAAAATTTGGTTTCAATCCGCTTATCCTTGGTGTCGGAATGATAAGAAATGTCAAAAGTGACGTTTGCAACTGTCAAAGTATTATGTTCTAATAATAATTAGTTATTCCAATACTTAACTTAGAAGGCGTTGCATTTCATAAAATACTAATGTCAAAAAATTGAATTAAACATTAGAAATGCAGCCGTTTTCATGTTAAGACAAGACATACGTTATATTCTAATTTCCATGTACGGCAAACAAAGACGACCGACCGCGTCGCGGCATGCATTAGACAACATTGCATTTATATTTTATAAAGCTATTTTTCTATATTTTGTATAAAAAAACTGTTTAGGCAAATTGTGTTGTACGAAATCTATGTAAAATGTTCTCCTCTTTCGTTTAAGACTGGTTTCAAACCGATCTGATTTAAATTGAGCGAGAAATTAGCAAAAAGCACGCACAGGGTCAGGCGGAACGTTACGCGTTAGGAACGTTACGTTAGGAACGTTACGTTAGGAACGTTACACTTTTTCGTACATGCAGCCGGTGTTTTATCAATTTATAAGATTGGTGATTCATCAATTTATAAGACGTTATCACGTCAAAATAATTTGACAATGATCTTAGAATGTAGTCATAGATTGCAGTTTCCAAACTTCAGGAGCAGTCGTATTCAAACTCCTTGTCATCTATAATCGGCATAAAAACAAATGATTGTTCTACATAGGAAAAGATCGCTTTCAAGCTAAGTTTTTTGGTCAAAATTCGTAGAAAAACGTTATTTCAAAATGGAAACTGTGCAAAAAACGATGCTAAATACATGCATACAAATAGTTTAAGAAAAATATTGTTTCAATCGATCGATTTTTTTCGAGCAGGATCGATAACTCTAGAATGCTTTTTATATGGAAAGATGTGTATACGTTCACAATCCAAGGCCATTGTCAAATGTTCTGACAGTTCTTTCTGCATCTAAACATCAAAGCAAACGAAATGCATTTTTATGCAGATTATTACGGGACTTATGATGAATTGAGTGTTTTAGTAAATTATTATTTATTAATTATTAATTAAACAGCCATATAATAATAATAATAATAATAACTTATTACTTCCATGA
This sequence comes from Xanthostigma xanthostigma, assembly GCA_963575645.1. Lineage (NCBI taxonomy): Eukaryota > Metazoa > Arthropoda > Insecta > Raphidioptera > Raphidiidae > Xanthostigma > Xanthostigma xanthostigma. Next base: position 45,435,394 of record OY754466.1, on the reverse strand, counting down.
AAAATACATTGATTTATAAACAAACAAAATACACATAAATGAAAGTATATAGGTTCCTTCCAAGGAAAACCTGTGCTGAAGGAACCATTAAGAAAAAAAGAGATGATATGGACATTTTAATCAAAGCTTAAGTGGGTTGAATTACCCTGGACACAAAACATTTGAATAGAAAAAAAAAATAAATGTAATATCAAAAGAAAAACTAAAGCGCATTATATACCTTATACTGACAAATACAAAATAAGTATACAACATTTGTTTGGTTCAAGAGCCAAGCTTTGAGTAAGGAACTAAATATATTTTTATTGTTACAAGGGAGCAGTAAATAAAAAATATCTTCTAAATAATGACTTATAAGGTCTAGGTACATTTAAGTAAATTATTTTTAAAAAAAAGATACGTCACTGAGTTTGTCCATTTGAAAATAATATACATTATCGCCGTCACCTCTGAGCTGTGAAACGAGTCAGCCCGGGAACATTTGTCTTAATCTTCTTCATAATGGGTCGACGTGCCATTTTGCCGAAAACATATTCTGGAAATTGTACTGTTCCATTTCCACAAATAAACAAAAGGGTCGTTAAAGCTAAGGTTTTTGCTAGCAAATTTATTGCTCATAGCAAATGTTGTTCTTTTTTTCTCTCTTCTTTAAACGTACATCCCAACCGCACCCTTTTTACAATTTCACAATACTTTCGCTACTTAAGGCTCTGAACAGGATGTTTGACATAGATATGAAGAACTTCATAATTTTTTGGAAAAAATTCGCGCTTGCGGAGATGACGCATGTGTTAGAAACTTTGTTTTTTTATTGGAGCAGTAGGTACCTATATTTTTCATGACGACATATTATTCTTCAATAAATAAAAATAAAATTATCGACCAATTTTTCAGACAAATATATTAACAAAAAATATAAAATTATACATTAACGTTTCGGTCCGGATTAGGATTTTCTTCAGAACTGATCTAAAAAATATAAAAATTTATTAATAATTTTCAAAACCCAATTAGAAAAAAAAACTGAAAAAAACATTTTTTTTTGCATTTTGTTAAAGATCACTTAAAGTTAAAATCGTGATCCTTTAATTTTTTTTCAAAAATTCGATCGAATAAAACAAAAAAACGGATCGATGGATTGAATCGAAACTTTGTGAGGTTTTTGTGGGCATATTGAACTGTAAAAGGCACACTCAACATTACTGGCTTTCTCGATATTTCCAACTTAGCGCCTGATTATCCCAAAAGCAACCAAAAGCCCTTTTTTCCTTGATTTTTCAAATTAATGTAAAAAATAGAAAAAAAATTTTTGTCATAAAAGCGTAGCTGATTTTTGTGGGAAATTTATTCAAGATTTCAAAACCCTTCTTAATTTTCTTCTGCGATTAGTGGTTGCTGAGATATTGAAGGTTAAAGACAAAGAGATCCTTTTCCATTCAAAGATCGATATCTCAGCGAGAAGTGGTCGTATCGAACTTTTCGAAAAAGCAAATTAAAGCTGAATGAACAAGTTATCCGATCCATATAGTGGTTAAGTTGGAAAAATTTTTTCCAAGTTCGTAGACCAAAAAAAAGAACCGAAAAAATTTCGAAAAATTTTTTTCTTCGGTATTCATTAGGATTGAGCGGAACACGTCGCTTGAAAAAATTTTTCATCATAAGATCTCAAAACTAGAAACTTCGAGCTTTAAAATCCTTTTTTTAAAATTCCAGTACGACAATTTTTAAGGGAAATACAGCCACTTGAAAAACCTCGAAAAATCTGGAAATTTTTTTTGATCCTTTAATTTTTTCCGCTAGTTTATTTATCTGAAAAATTATTACTATTCTTTTCATTCTCCAAGAAATTTTTGTAAAACAGTTTTTTTTTCAAAATCTTATAGTTTCTAAAATATGTTTTGAAAATAAAGTCAAATGTTTTTTTGTTGTAAAACAACTGTTGCATCATAAAGAAATGCGTGATTATAATCGAAAAGCAAATGCCATAATATTAGAAATATTTATTAGGTACCTACTAGTCGTTACCGGCCCCGACCTCATCGCAAGCGTTAACAATTTTTTTTTTTGTGTAATTTATATAATGTTGCAAATAATTATTTTTGAAGTTGGATTTTTTTTATAGACCAGAAGCCGATTTTTCAAGTACGTATCAGCCCTTAAATATAAAAATATAAATTCTACTAACCAAATGTACCATCTAACGTGCGTACATAATATGTTTATTAAAAACATTTTTATTTCCGATACTCCAATTGAAAATTGTTTATTTTTGGACGAATTCTCTGTTTATCTGGATATTTTTTGACGCGAATTTTTTGTTCTTTATGAATGTCATTTATGAGTTTGCATCACACAAATACTTGGCATTTTTATAATATTTAGTAATATTAACGTACTTTTTAAGAGAATATTTCCTTTTTTCGAAAAGAATATTATGTCACTTATTAACCATATCACATATCAAACAATAAAATGATCTAAAGTAGTGTGCTAGATAAACAAAATTGTTTTTGGGAACATATATTTTCTTTACATTCGAAATCTCCATTTTTTTCTGTAAATTCATATAACATTTTCATAAGGTTACATAAGAAAATATTCGAGAAAAACGTTATCGATTTATTAATTAAATACGCAGTATCTAATAGTTAATAATATTTGTGTTGAACGTGTTATGAAAAACAATTATTAGATACTATGTATTTAGTTAATAAATTGATAACGTTTTTCTAGAATATTTTCTTATGTAACCTTATAAAAATGTTACATGAATTTATAGAAAAAAAAAATATACCTCAGCAGTTTCCGATAATAAATCTCGAGTTGAACAAAAAAACTATTTAAACTTTTTCTTGTATCTAATGGAATCAGAGATGGGCCAACAGAGGTATGTTTCACTGTAATTCTTTGAATGCGTAGTAGAAAGAAAATAAAACGACCAACATAAGCAATAAATTTTCTAGCAGAAATCTTAGCTCTGACGAGTGACGACCCTTTTGTTTATATGTGACTACAATGAAAACTGCCACGAACAGATATTTTTCGACAAAATTTCACTATTTGATATATGTCGATGTTCTAAAAACGTCCATTTTGTCCATTTTGTGTCAAGGTCGAACCGAGTCGATTCAGCGATGCAGCAGTTCTTTATTAAAGAGCATTCTACTGTCCTTAAACATATTAAGTTTAACGATTGAAACGTGAACTGATTGAAATATTGTACGGTAAACGTTTATAGCTTATATGCAGAAGACAAGATTAATGCATAAAAGCTTTCAGCTTTCCATTAAGCGTCCTCTCCTGGTTCCGAACTATATCAAGATCAATTATATTTTGATCAATATTGATCAATTCGTTCACGAAAATTTATTCCATTTAGGTATTTTTACGGTTTTACGATAACACCAAAAATGTAGCTTAATTGTATATCTCTTTCAGCGTTGCCAGACGTCCCGATTTTGGCGGGACGTCCCGATTTTTAAATCAAAATTAAATGTCCCGCGCGGGACAGGCTCAGTCCCGCTTTTCGGGGATAACTGAGGGATAACTTTAAAAGAAGTTAAATCTTCACAGAAATATCATGAATAAGTAATTCTTATAAATAATTATTCTCTTATTCAATTTGTAACACTCACTCCATGCAGACTATTGTTTGAAACGCCATATTTTTCTAATGAATAAAACTTTTTTGATTTTGATTTCTATTTTTTTTTATTCTGAAGACGAATAAGACTCAACTATTTAACGACAGGGTAAATCTGATTTAAAATATTATATTTTTATTAAAATACATTTTCTATGGCTATTTTTGCTATCTATTGTCACGTAAACGTAATTTTAACTCAAATAAAAAGATAAATAGGTATTTGAAAACTTCTGATTATATACGTTTTTTTACTATGTCCCGCTTTCGACGAAAGAATCCCGCTGTTTTCACTCAAAGAGTTCCAAAATCCCGACTTGGCGAAAAAAAAACTGGCAACGCTGATCTCTTTGGACTAGAATATAGGGTGGAGACCAGTTTTCGGCATACAATTTGTAGTTATGGTTGCCCAGTTTTATATTAAAATAGTTCAGAGAATGAATTATCAGATAGTTTAGGTAATATCATATACAGACGTATGTATCTACATCAGTACCGTTGTGTCGTCATCCTTTTCCAGATCCCTACTAGCAATATAGGTGTATTAAGAACCTATATGGATAACATGTATTAAAGTTTTTCTAATAATATTATATTGTAAAGAGAAATCTCAGCAATTGCTGAACCGATTTGAAAAAGTATTTTGCTACATAAAACTTATTGCTTTATTATTTATAAAAGAAGGATGAGAGGTGAGCGAAAATTTAAGGCATTTAGAAAAATGTGTGAACAAGTTTCATAACAGTGTTTTTTTTACTTTTTAGGTACCTACACTTTTATTTTTTCCAAATTCTTTACATTTTCGTTCGTCTCATCCCCCCTTTTGTCTTAACGTGAAAATATTCAGCACGTGTTCCTCGGGAAGAAGTAGATATAAGATTTTATACACTGAAATATTTTTCAAATCGGATGAGTACAAAAATATTAATAAAATCTTTGATTTACGTTTCAATACAACTCTTCAAATAAATAACATTATCGACCAATTTTTTCAGACTATATATTGACAAAAACTATAAAATTATAATTCAATAGATGACGATTAGGTCCGGATTTGGATCTTCTTCAGAATTAAGCCAAAAATATAAAAATTAATTAGTAATTATCTAATAGAATTAAGTTGGAAAAAACTGGTCGATAGTTTTATTTATTTGAAAAATATTATTAATTATATTGTTTTTAATTTGTGTAAAAAGATAAAAAGTTTCTACAATATTCAATTCCGATATATCCATCAAAAAACGTCAATTCCAAAATAAAAACATTCGTAATATCTTAAGTAAAACCAATTCTTTTTCATATCTGAATATTTTTCAACGTAATAAAATATTTGATATTTAAAAAAAACAATTAAATACAATTAAATGAACATTAAACTTTAGATAGAAAAAGAAGAAAGGAGAAAAAGACAAAGATACTCTACACAGTGCAGGCGTGTAGCGTGGACTAATCTAGACGTGGGCGAAGTCCCATCAGCGAGGCCCTTTTCTTTCACTAGGTACCTATTCCCAAAAATTAAGATCAATGCAGTGATGTTGCCATATTTATATGTAGATTATATTTAGTAGGATCTAATCGTCCTATTTATTTAGCGTAGTTAATATAGACTATGGCGTTTGGCCTCAAGTCAGCACACAAGAGCGAATCGCGCGAGGCTGTGGGTGAGGACCCGCTTCTCGCCCAGGCCTAGATACGCCACTGACTCTAGGTACATTTGTTATAAGATAATATATAAGAAGGTATTCCAATCCTGCAATGCATCATGGGAAATGTGTCAAGCGGTCGCGCCACCACGGGTGTGTCAGATACACTAGCCATCCAATCCTGCAATGCATCATGGGAAATGTGTCAAGCGGTCGCGCCACCACGAGTGTGTCAGATACACTAGCCATCCAATCCTGCAATGCATCATGGGAAATGTGTCAAGCGGTCGCGCCACCACGAGTGTGTCAGATACACTAGCCATCCAATCCTGCAATGCATCATGGGAAATGTGTCAAGCGGTCGCGCCACCACGAGTGTGTCAGATACACTAGCCATCCAATCCTGCAATGCATCATGGGAAATGTGTCAAGCGGTCGCGCCACCACGAGTGTGTCAGATACTAAATAATAATAATAAATATTGTTTATTAATCAATTAATTAATTGAAGGGTGAAAAAAAATGGCTAGTGTATCTGACACCCTCGTGGTGGCGCGACCGCTTGACACATTTCCCATGATGCATTGCAGGATTGGATGGCTAGTGTATCTGACACACTCGTGGTGGCGCGACCGCTTGACACATTTCCCATGATGCATTGCAGGATTGGAATACCTTCTTATATATTATCTTAATTTGTTATAACATCTCACTTGTTTTACTGTTGTCGGGTTATTAAATATTTTTAATAATTCGTAGTATTTATGTCTAGTTATACGGAGAAACTTAGTTTTATATCACATCAGCAATAAGGATGAGTTCAGAGACTTGACTTTTTAGTTTCTTAAATCTCAATCTGAATAAAGTATGTTGCTTTAAAAATTGTATCTTTTTCTATGACGTTAACATGGGCGTACCCAGATTTTGGCCCAGGAGGGGGCAAATTAGAAATTTCTTAAGCCGGGTCCCCCGTGCTTGTTTTGCCCTCCTGGATACGCCAGTGCTTACGGCGTAAAAAAGCCAGAAGTAGGTATAATTATGTTTGCACCCTAATGGTTCGAATGCGATTTTATTCCGATGCTCGGCATAGAATAAGAGTATATGCTTAAAACAAACCTTTGCAGCGCCATATTGATGAATGACATTTTTTGGCGATCTCTTTAATTTGAAAATGTTCAAACCTTAGTCGCAGCTGCCAATCTGTGCATAGTCTATGATTGAATCTAAGATCGCTATTGATTTGAAATATACGTGAATAGGCAGCCACGACTGGCTATCTCCTTCTAACGAGCACCACTTTTTCTGCTCCGTTGCGCAGTTCATTTTTTATGGAAAGAACAATGTACCACAAAAATTGAAAGATGTTGTCGACGATTGTTATACATTGCTACTATGGAAAAAGGAGGAGCAAACATATATTTAATACTCTCTATTTTCTAGCAAAGATCGGGAGAAAGACTTGAACACTACGGTGCAGACATTTATACGTCTGTCTCACTTATTATACTCTGAGTCTCGTGCGCATGTCCGTGAATGGATGCGCGTCAGTTGCATCGTCAGTTTGCACATGGAACTAAGCTGTGAAAGGGAGGTGGCTTGCCCTATTTCACTTACTAATTGCCGCACTGCAGACGCGACACTTGCGTACAACGGGTCAAGTAAAAAGAAAGAGATAGAAAACAGTCATTTGTTGTCTCACTTCATAGGCCACGTTTCCAATTACGGCCATTAGTAATATAGAAGTTATTAACTATATGGGTGCAACTAGGCGTCCATTTCTATTAAATAGTCAAAGGTTTGACTATAATGTTTTTGAGACGGCTTGTATAACGCAAACTCTAAGTGGTTTATGTAAATTGCAAAAGAAAAAGAAGAGAATAACAAAAGTAATCTATCCTATAAAGCCTAAATGAAAAGAAAAGGAGAACAGACAAAGAAAACACTATACAAATTACGGAGGATATTTGTAATGCATAAAACGTTGTTGATGAAATCGTCCTAATATTATAACGATTCAAAATGAAGAAAAATATGATCCCTTTTAATATTTTCCGAGTGAACGAATACGAAGTATTAAGTGAGAAAGGAAAATCCCAGTCGCCAGATTACAAGATTTATAGACGAATGAGAATATTATGTGAAATATGATCGAAAGACGCGAGATTTTCCTACAGATATCCTCAAAAATAACTGCACAATACAAGATCAATCAAGAAAATATTGATTCTTATTTCAACATCTGACAACTTGTTTATTGAAATTATACCGTTGTGTTTTGTTTATTGTTTCAAATCATTTTGTTTGTATGGATTTTGAAAACTGATACCTATATCAAATCGAATATGCAAACAATATACAAAGTGTAACAAACACATTTTTAGAGTAAATAGTTAGGTTTGGTAGCAAAAAAAAAAACTATAAAAACTGTCTATAAATAAATTTGGGAAGGAAAAAGGGTGTGGTACCGTTTGAGTGTATTAATTTGCACGCGTGATGAAACACGCGTTCGTTTTGATAATGGGATGTGCACAATATATGTTTCATCACGATGTGTACAAATTAACACAGGTAAAATCGATTCAGGAGAAATCCATACAATGACAAAAGAACCTCAGTAACGTTCAAACTTAAAAATGTGATGAATTACGGCCGAATTTCAACCACTGGCTTTTACAAAACTATTTTTTCTTTTAAAGCGCTTCTACAACAGGTGTCTCGACCGCTGACCTTCAAACTAGTACATATATATATATATTTTATTTAAATACATCCTAAATACTAGCTAATTTCGAAATATTAGCCCTTAAAAAAATTCTTACAATTTTTGGTCGCCGTCCTTGGACTACAAGCTTACATATTTGGCCACTGACAGATATGTTTCATTTTTAATCAGCATAAAAAGCGGAGAAAATCAATAAATTCCTTTCACACTGATTTTAAAATGATTCTTTCAATGTCGCCATATTGATTACGTCATCGGCAACCCCTTCCATATGTCAGATCTCAATTTAGGATTATCGTGCAATGTTTGTTGTGAATACGGTCATACGCAAATTCTGTTGACATTCTTTCATTTCCTGTAAATGTTGCTACATATTGCAGGACATCACAAAACAATTTCCTGATTTATATTTAATTTTTGTTGTTGATTAAAATTCTATTAAATTTAATAGTATTTTCATCGACTTTTATTGAAAAACCACAGCTTTTTAATAACTATAGAATTAATAATAATAATGCGTTTAACTTTCGCACCATTACTATTTTCCATCTGTCACACTTCCCGTTATTTTCTACAATTTTTAAACTTCAACTTAATCAATAGCAATGGGCGAATGAAGGAATTTTTTAGAACATTAGGATAAGGTAGGCAAATTTTGAGCACAGAAGTTTGACAGGTAATCAGCGATGGCCTTGAATAGGGAACCATCTCGATATTTATCTGAAATTGCAATTGGTCAAAAATTTCTGTTGCTGGTATTTCCCGGTCATTTGACTCTAACAGAACCTAAAAATGAAGCGGCAGACTTTTTTTTTAAATTTTAACCCTTTGAAATTTTTTATCCCCCCTATCTTAAAATGGGTCCAGATTCCGCCTATATATCATAGAAGAAAAAATGCTCTAAATTACTTAAATAGCTTTACCAAGCGGCAGAAGGTTGAGACGACCAGCTTTTTTTACGCGTCAGCTCCCTAACTAATATATCAGTCTACAAACCCAATAAAACAATTTTGTTGGTTATGATTTTTGAACGATACAAATACACATTTAACTCCCAGTGGCTACGGCCATAATCAATTTTCAGTTGCTTGGACATTGTAAGATTTGCAATTTATTAGTCATCAAGCGGGTAAACAACTAGAATCTGGGTGCAAACTACGTGACGAACTGACAACAGGAAATGGGACAATAGTATCAATGTCAATTATGCGACAATATCTCAGAAGACTTTGACCAGAACCCAATCCGTTAGAAATATGACGTCACCGCATTAAGGAATATTACAGCACTATATACCCAGTGTTACCCATCTTTAGATATAATTCACATATCTAAAGTCTACTATGGCAGGACATGGAAGAAGGAGTTCACAGAATTCATATAACTGAATGTCGATTAAACCAAGCATTAAAATTAGATTTAAGGAGACAGTATCTCCGTTTGTACAATATCTATACTAATATATAAAACTGAAGAGTTTGCTTGTTTGGTTGAACGCGCTAATCTCAGGAACTACTGGTTCAAATTGAAAACAATTCTTTTTGTTGGATAGCCCATTTATCGAGGAAGGCTATAGGCTATATAATATCACGCTAAGACCAATAGGAGCGGAGCATCAATGAAAAATGTTGCAAAATTTATCTCAAAAATAGCTTCTATTCAGGTGAAATGCCGTAACTAGATATATCAATATTAGGTCGTACATTCACAAGCCCGGCTGGCTCAGTCGGTAGAACATGCGACTGTTAATATCAGGGTCGTGGGTTAGGGCAAAAAATATGAAAAGCACTACATCTCTTCCATTTATTGATCTGACGATCTATTCGTCCACAAAATCGTGCTAAATCCATATATTTAATAACTTCTATATCGCTAGCGGCCGTAAGTGGAAGCGTGACTCATGAAGTGAGACAGCAAATGACTGTTTTCTATCTCTTTCTTTTTACTTGACCCGTTGTGCGCAAGTGTCGCGTCTGTAGTAGGGAAATTAGCAAGTGAAATAGGGCAAGCCACCTCTCTGAGTCCCTTTCACAGCTTAGTTTCATGTGCAAACTGACGCTGCAACTGACGCGCATCCATTCACGGACATTCGCATGAGACTCAGAGTATAAGTGAGACAGACGTACAAATGTCTGCTTCGTAGTGTTTAAGTCTTTCTCCCGATCTTGGTAGCAATATAAGAGGTTATTAAATATTTAGCTAAATCGAATATCTTCGGGAACTGAAGGAGATTTATTTGGTTGAGGACCAACTGAAAAATAAGCTTTACCAGAGTATCGCTTGTGGCCAACGTTTCGAAAAATATATTTTCGTAACGTTGGCCAACAAGCAATACTCTGGTAAAGCTTATTTTTCAATTGTTCCTCAACCAAATAAATCTCCTTCAATACATATTTTTGGAACAAAACTTCTACTAACAATCTTCGGGAACAGCTTGTTTTCGTTCTAGTTCAACAAATTAGCATACACGAGTTCTGTGGTGCAAATGTGCAGACAGAGTGTGGGTAAATAGCTATAGGACTTCATTTAATTAAGCTGCCATCCGTAGCTTACATGCGTCTTGTGTCTTATCCTTTCCGGTACAAAACACCGATCCGGGAAGCAAGAGGGGATGTTATATAACACTTACAACAATGTACGGTGGACGTGTTATCAACTTATCATCGTGCCGCAAGCTACACATATTTATTAGCACCTTTTAGACCCGGTCTTTATCAACATCAGTTAAGATTTAACCGGCGAATAAATTTAATCATGTACCTACGTTTATAATAATCTATATCAGTAATGGCGAACCTTTTTTGAGAAGTGGGTCAAATTTTGTTCTTTTTTTTAGTAGTAGCTTGTGGGTCGCTAAGTCAGTGGCGTTACGAGGAAGAGGGGGAGACAAGGATGGTTAAAAACTATTTTTTTGGTTCGAGGAAGGGGAGAAGACAAGGATGGATAAAAACTACTTTTTTGGTTCTCACTTTGAATATTGTTTTTTAAGTTGTTGCGTTTCTTTTTGACCCGCAGGTTATTGGTCTGCCATCACTGATGGTCATCAGAGACCAAAACCAAAATTCGTTTCGGTTTAATTATTGGCTTCGGTTTTTAAGAGGATCGAAAATATGGTTTATCATATTGTTAACGGGATGTTCCTGTGGTACTTTATATTTAAACTATTGATTTTAAATAGAAAAAGAAAAAAAGAGTCAGTAGATTTTCAATTTTCTGTTCAAATATGTATAAAGTCTCGAATGCGTAGAGGATCAAATAAACATTTTTTCATATGATTTTATTATGAATAAAACATTAGACCGCTACGAAACTAATATATTCCAAACAAAATATTATAGAAAATGAATAAAAAAATCTGAAGACGAATTTTTGGTGGATTACAAAAAAATATATCGAAAGTTTATTCAGATGAGTAAGGTAAATTTTATTGAAATATGCGTGAGACTCTCGCACGTTAGAAATACAACTCCCTACTTGATGAAATTTATACAAATTATAGTAAAGTTTCAATACCCTCAGTTATTACTGTTTTTATTATTAAAGTTACGTTTTTTCATAATGTTTATCTATACTAATATATAAAGCTGAAGAGTTTGTTTGTTTGAACGCGCTAATCTCAGAAACTACTAATTCGAATTGAAAAAAAAACATTTTTGTTGGATAGCCCATTTATCGATGAAGGCTATAGGCTATATAATATTACGCTATGACCAATTGGAGCGGAACATCAATGAAAAATGTTGCAAGATGTACCTCAAAATTAGTCCGTCCGACAAATATTATCAGGTAAAGGCCTTAACTAAATATTGCAATATTAGCGCGTGACGGTTACAGGTCGGATATCTCAGTCGTAAGATTCTTAATGCCAGGGTCTTGGGTTCAAGCCCCACGTCGGCGAATATATTTTTTTATTTTCTATATTGCTTTCTTCTAAGGCTTACATTTCAATTTTTTTTAATTTTATTACGACTAATTAAAATTAAATATTTATTATATATGTATTGAAAGAAATGTCATTACTTAAAAAAAGTATATAAATACTGCTTTTTAACGACAAAAACTTTTGAACGGTAACTCCGATTATTATAAAGTTTGGATACAACATTCATCTCGGTAAACTAAGATGAATGTGCGTACTCATGTCCCTTTCTTCCCCATTCGTTCTTTTGCACCCGGGTGAAACCGGGCGGGACCGCTAGTTCTATTATAAACAATTTCTTTGCTACAACAATTATTTTTTTAATTCATTTACCAACATAAACGTGTAGAAGTTCACTAATAGGTATAGAAAGCTACAATGATTATTTTTTAATTTTTTCAGACAATTATCAACTAAAAATGTTTTGAAGTTAATAAAGAGCGATATGTTTTTAATTTTACCTGATGCAGAAGAATGTTGTACGATGAAAAGAGAACAAATCCTTTTACACGAGAGAGACAGGTGCATTAAATCCTCTGTTCCTGTAACACAAAAAGTAAAAAAAAAATAATTATAAAAAACGAATTACAACACCCCATTTAAACGCAATGACAAATAACAAGTGACATACAAATGATAACAAAAGAAATTCACCGAGAAAGGTTTTTTCGCATCTTTCTTCACAACTATATGACATTTTAATTATACCTTTCATTTAAATAAATTAATAACATTTTATGCGCAGTACTACTGTCTGTCAAATCTTTATTACTTTCTACCATTTATCATAATATTATGACATTTTTCAAATGAAATATTAATAGATGTATGTAACTAGTTTGTATTCCGGCCAAGTAGGATAGCTGTTTAAGACAAATATTAAAAGCACTGTGGTTGAAACAAAAATAAAAAAAATAAAGAATAGTTACTTCTTACCACAACAGTTTTATTAGCGGATGTACATTTCGTGATCTATGCTCTCATTTTCAGCAAAAACTAAATTAGTGTTTGCTGAAGATGAGAGCATAGCTCCGGAAATGTACATCCGCTAATAAAACTGTTGTGGTAAGAAGTAACTATTCTTTATTTTTTTTATGAGTGGTTTTAGATAAATAAATGAAAGGTATATATATATTTTTTGACAATAATTGCTAATAATGAATAATTAGAAAAATCAGTTAAATTCTTTAATATTAAATGAATTTATTTTTATTGATGAAACAATTTTTTATTGAGAAAATATATTTTTACTTAATAATTAAACGTAACAACATTACTAAACTGTCAAATGAACAGCAATATACGCTAGGAAAGTATCTTTTGACAGGCGACTTTTGCGCCCTCTAGTGGTTTTTTTTTTAAACCTCGTTCAGTCAAAACCTTAGTGTCATATGTTATACGTGCATTTTTATACGCTTTATATTAGTTTGGGTTGTAACTAAGTATGTATGTCCGTAACGGAATCTTTGAGCATAATTTTCACCAATTTCCCGAAGTCTGATTAATTTGAAACTTTGCATACGTATCAAGGACCGATGACAATGCAATAATTTGATAACAGTTTCCCATTATCCTTATTAGGACCCCCAGGATTAATAAATTCTTTTATAGATCCTCAAACTAAAAAGTGAAAAATAAAATATAGTTTAAAAAAAACTAAAAAACACGCTTTATATCGGACTAAAAAGTAAAAAATAATTGTTTTAAAATAAGCTTAAAAAGCGTGGGGCGCTTTGTTCCACATTTTCGTACATCGAGCGCCCAACGCTTTTTAAGCTTATTTTAAAACAATTATTTTTTACTTTTTAGTCCGATATAAAGCGTGTTTTTTAGTTTTTTTTAAACTATATTTTATTTGATAAGGATTAATTGTCGAATAAAATGGGTAATAAATCTGGTTCAGTCAAAACCTTAGTGTCATAATATGTTATACGAGCATTTTAATAAGGATTAATTGTCGAATAAAATGGGTAAAAAGCTATCAACTCGGAAGTGCTGTGTTGTTGATTGTAAAGATACACCAACTAAACATCCAGAATTACAATTCCATCGTTTTCCTGGATTTTCTTATGAATTAGAGAGAAAAAAAATGGACTGCAGCAGTACGTCGTCAAGGGTAATTAAATTTTATTTTACGTCTGTAATCATTATTAAATACATGAAAAATATCATTATTGTTATTTTGTTAACAAAAATAAGATTTAAAAAATTTAGAAATTAAAAATGTATATCATTAATGTAGTTTTTTACTGACATTTTGCGTAAATATTTTTTTATAATTAAGAATAACGTTGGTTTCCATATGTTTGATAGTTTTGGGTGAACCACTTTTGAAAAAAATCAAACACGAGATATGGTGGGAAGGTCGCGTGTCGAAGATACTCTCCTAGCGTATGCATTTGTTACTGTATACGTACTTGATGGTAACCATGGTAACGACCTCAGGATAGAGGGCAAAGCAATCTCTGATCTTAACTAATTTGTACTGTATACTTTCCAGTTTTCCCTATGTACGGTTTTCTGTGATACATCCTGTATATGAAACTATTATTGCGTCAGTAATCTACGATATGTTTAATCAAATTTAACTATACACTTATAAACTTTACAAAGTTCTAAGATTATAACTCTTCTTGAAGTTTATCTCCTCACTCCTGTTAGTTAACAACAACTTTTATACTTGTTTTCATTATTTATATTGACAAAAGAAACAACAAAAAGAAACATTCGCTCCGGGGAATCCCGGACACAGTAGTGACTTCACATGAACAGAGACAGAAACTAGGGATGCTCATTTATACAACATTGATTTTATTAAATCAATGTTGTATAAAATATCGAAACAAAAACATCAATATTTTCTAGTAACGATTAGAAAACATCTGTTCTTAATGTCTATATTTAAATTTAAATAAATTAAACAAATCATAATTGAGAGGTTTAAAAGGGACTAAAATAGTATTTATGTACACCCTGTTATTGAAAAGAATAATAAACATCAAAGAAAACCTCATCCAAAAAAATATATATTTGATGTCGAACAATATATCGAAAAAAATCGATACTTAAAGGTAGAAAATCGACGTTTTTTCCAAACATCGATGTATCCAGCGCATCCCTAACAGAAAAACTGTTTTCACAAATACAGAATTTATTATTGTTTTCAGACTGTGATCATTTTCACGTTTTCTTCACATGTGCATTCACAGTCCGAACGACGGTAAAAATCGTAATTTGTTCCGGATTTTTGTCTCGGAAGTTCTAACAATAGTCAAAACACACAAAAGAAAAAAGGTTACTCTATGCTTTGATTCAACTGTCATTTGCACAATATCAATGATTGGTTACCCCATACTTGGAATTAATCTGGATTCTAGATCTATCTATATTCTATACTAATATATAAAGCTGAAGAGTTTGTTTGTTTGTTTGCTTATTTGTTTGTTTGGTTGAACGCGCTAATCTCAGAAACTACTGGTTCGAATTGAAATTTTTTTTGTTGGATAGACACAGGATTATCCGAGCATAGCGCATCGAAAAAAATGAACTTTAAAAAAGCTACTAAAAGGATAAAAATAATAAAATACTGAGTCGGCGCCAAATTAATAAAAGTAGGTACACGTGTAAAAAGTTTATGTAATTAAATTAGTATAAACCTAAAATAGTATATTACATCACAAGGGCCGAAAGTTGAATTTTCGCCGAGGGCATCATGACGCGCAGGGCCGAGATTTTAACTTTTAAGGCCCGTGTGGTGTATACGATTTTTCTTCATATCCGCTCGAAAGTACGTACTTTCGTCAGCAGGGACGAAAGATTGACATTTACTCCCAGTGAGAACGGCGGGGGGAAAAAATTTCTCATGTGTATTTTTACTCGTAACTAGGGTTACCGCTGTGATTTAATATAATAAATAACAGGGAGTAAATGTTAAACTTTCGATCGAGGTATGAAGAAAAATGTATTATTTTCTCCCTTTTGGTGGCTATTCTGAAAAAAGTTCAATTTTTTCAAAAGTTTTTTTTAGGTTTTAGGGAGTTTGCAAATTATTAAATATTAACCGACATATTTTTTTTACATTTGATTACTAAACTTAAAATTTGTGCTGCCACCCTGAAGGTTAACCAGAATAAAAATCATTAAAATCGTTTTAGAACTGGCTGAGATATAGCGAAACAAAAAAAAAAAATACCTTTTCCTTTTTCGAAGTCTTAAAAATAATATAAATCGGTTAGGTATGCACTTTTGTTTAGAAACAAAATATACCGATTTTGTCATCTAAATTCTAAAGTGTCTTCACTAAAAGGAAATTTAAGACGTCAGGCTACGTAAATGTCAATTTAACTAACTATCTGAACATTCTCAACTAGTTTGATCAGTGTTCAATAAAGTTCTAAACAATATGTATGTATTTTAATTATGTCACAATTAATATAATAATTTTAAAAGATCGCGCATACTTGTCAAGCATGAATCTGGACCTGTACAGCAAGGAGCAAAAAAGCCTGTTCAAGGCCGGATTTACTCTAAGTGCCGCCCTGGGGCACCGTGAAAAATGCCGGCCCATTACCTAAATCCTACATAAAATGGGGTAAAGGTTCGGTATACAATTTTCAAATAAATAAAATGATTCATTTATGTCAAAAATCTTTTTTTTACTAATGAGATAATTACACAAAAAAAACGTTCTTTTTCGTATTAAAAATCATAAATTGACAAGCGAAACGATTGCTCATCAAATGCGAGATATTTTCAGAGGCAAAGGCGTCTGTCTGAAAAAAAAATTATGAATATTTTCAAAACGATCACACTTTTTCAAGAATTTTCTGTCACGCGAAAAACATTTTTTCCTCGTTCAAAATTGTGCCACCCCTGAAAATTTGCCGCCTTGGGCACTAGCCCTTACTGCCCTTAGTGTAGATGTAGCGCTGAGCCTGTTCGTAAAGGAATAGCCACTCCATTTAACGGACAAGCGCAACGACCGTAAGTCGGTCGCTTGCAATTTCTGTCTAGCCGTGCTCATAAACCGATCTAGTGTGCTAGTGATGTTTCGTTCTCATTAATTAATTTGCATTAAGAAAACAACTTGAAAATTTTGTCTACCGCACATTACGAAACTGGCACTAAAATTTAGACTCGATCTTCACCCATCGAGTTTTCTAATGAAAGGAATTTGATAATATGTATTAATAAAGAAAAATTAATTTGGTTGAAATTCAATTTCTTGGCACAGCTATTTTTAATAAAAAATAAAATCGTTAATTTTATTTCTGAAATGTAGTTATCGAGTTTTCAGATTTATTACGAATCGAAAGTAAAATATGTATATATAAAATGCCAAGGTTTGGTCGATATTCCTGACTGAAGGTAGACAGGCATCTTCGAATTAGTATGTTGCAATTATATGAAAATGTAGAAAATTTTATTGCGAACACGTGGAACATCATATCATATATCATATTATTATATATAATATTATAAATGCGAATGTAAGTTTGTTTGTTACGCTTTCACGCAAAAACTACTTAACCGATCATCATGAAACTTTGCACATACACTCTTGAAGGTATTAGAAGTAACATAGGATACTTTTTATTAAAAAAAAATAAAAATTTTTTACGAAAAATAAGAAAGGGTTGAAAACATTTTTTGGGCCCAAAAATACCGAAAAATTTCTCCGAATCGTTTCAAAATTGAAATTTAACCCTTTAGTAATGATTAAAATGTGCTATTAAAATTTCATTAAAATCGGCCCGACAGGACCGGACTTACAAATTTTATGAAAACGAAATATTATAAATGCGAATGTAAGTTTGTTTGTTACGCTTTCACGCAAAAACTACTTAACCGATCATCATGAAACTTTGCACATACACTCTTGAAGGTATTAGAAGTAACATAGGATACTTTTTATTAAAAAAAAATAAAAATTTTTTACGAAAAATAAGAAAATTGTTTGTCAAAATATGTGCAATACCTCAACCCCTGATATGCATGTCAAAAGTCGATTTCCATCTCAATCGCGGGCGTAGCCGCGGGTAGCGGCTAGTAATATTATATGTAGCCATATAGGTAACCATGGCAATGAATAACAAATATAATAATATTTAATATTAAATAAATACAATAAATTTAAAATAGCTGTGCCAGGAAATTGAAAGAAAACCAAATCAATGTTTCTTTATTAATACATTATATTATTAAAATTTTATTAGAAAACTCGATGGATGAAGATCGAGCCAAATCAGGATCTTAGATTGTTATAGTCGAAGAGGGTAGGTATTTGAGGCAAAGTTAAAAGTAAACATTTCTTTTGTAATGCCTGACCAGTGAGCACACAATCGAAGATCTGGCTAAAGGGTAGTGAGACCTAGCCAGGCCTTGTATTTTTAGCGTTACGAAATTTTATTTGCAAAAAAAGTCCTTGAGGCATTATGAAATTATAATACTTCAAATTTAGTATTTAATATAAAATATTTTTCACAAAAAAATTGAACCGACTTCACACTAAAAAGTAAAAAATAATACCGTATTGAAATGTTTTGGAGTCGGTGTCAGCCAAAATGCAATCTATTCCGAGAACTACACCGACTCCAAAACATTTCAATACGCAATTATTTTTTACTTTTGAGTGTGTTGTCGGTTCAATTTTTTTGTTAAAAATATTTTATTTTTCTCTTTTTAGTGTTAATCTAACACTAAAAATCGGTGAACATACATAAAAAACATTATGTGTGTCTTTGAAATTTGAGAGTTTCCCTCAATTTCTCCGGATTCCACCATCAGATCCTGACTTGGTTCCGATGGGACCACCTCTGAGGTGCACTCTTTCGAATAAAAAAAAATATTTGAAAATCAGTCCATAATTGACGGAGAAATCGGTGAACATACATAAAAAAAAAAAAAAAATATATACAGACGAACATAGAACCTCCTCCTTTTTGTTGAAGTCGGTTGAAAATAGAAAACTAAGCACGGTGAATATCTAAATGTAAAGACCAATTTTAATAATATATATTTCGATTCATCTGGTAAGTATTGCAGAAAATAAAATTGAACAAATTATTATTTTTAACTTCCCGCTTTAAAAAAAAAAAAAAAAAAATTTTTTTTTTCAAAAATCGGGAAGTTATTGGTTTCACCCCGATTTTCGAAAATCGAGTTTTCGCCAGATCTCGACGTTTTGGGGTCCTAGGAAGCTATTGAAACTATTTTGGCGATGATGTCCGTAGGGCTGTATGTATGGATGTGTGTGTGTGTGTGTGTGTGTGTGTATGTATGTATGTAAACCTTTTATATCTTTTGAACGGAGTGTCCGACTGAAACGTGGTTTGCGGCATCTGACGTGATCTTGGTGAACTTAGACTTCCTGAAAATTTGAAACGATTCGGCCCAAAAAATTTTGAGAAATCTTAAAAAAACAAGTTTCAAAAATTTTTAAAAATTTGTTTTTGTAAAAAATTTTCTAAACTACTAAACCGATTAATTCCAAAAACTAATCAGCTCTTCTCCTTAACAAACTGCGTCGATTTCCGCAAACCGCATCAAAATCGGTTCATTTGTTCACGAGAAACCGTGAACGAAAAAATCGTAAAAAAGTGTTTTTTTAAAATGACTCTTAAAATTGTTATCAGATTGATTTTTTTGTAATAAATTACTTTCTTAAGCTAAAAAAACTGCGTCGATCGCCGCAAACCATATCAAAATTGGTTCATTTGTTCATGAGATAACGTGAACGAAAAATTAGGAAAAAAGTAATTTTTTAAAATTACTCGTAAAATTCTTATCAAATCGATTTTTTTGTAATAATTTACTTTCTTAGGTTAAAAAAACTGCGTCGATTGCAGCAAACCGCATCAAAATCGGCTCATTTGTTCACGAGATATCGTGAACGAAAAATTTTTAAAAAGTGTTTTTTTTTAAATTTCTCGTAAAATTCCTATGAGATCGATTTTTCTGTATAAAATTACTTTTTAAGGTTAAAAAATTGCGTCGACTGCCGCAAATCGCATCAAAATCGCTTCATTTGTTCATGAGATATCGTGAACGAAAATTTCGTAACAAAGTGTTTTTTTTTTGAGCTCGAAGAGCTAAAAAATAAACTTCTTGCTATATTTGACATATTTTTGAGCGTTTTGAACTCGAAAATAGCGGGAAGTTACAGGGATGGCCTGCAGGGTCAAACTACTTTTCAAATTTTTTTTATTGATTTGTAAAGATTTTTTTGGCATGCTTTGTACATATTGTGCCATTAATAGAGAACAAAATTAGACTGCGGTTTCAATATATTAAACAAGTTTGTGAAACAGCGCGGAAACAATTTACCAAAACTGGAAATAAACTGATGAAGACTCGAAGTTTGTTATGTAACAAAATTGAGTTGTCGGAAGCTGCCAAACAAGGAACGTTTACCCCTAGAAACTTATTTATTGAACTAATTTTGCGGTAAACTTTTAGCATATGTATGCCATATGTTTTTACGATAAAACATTCGATTTTTATACTTTCGTACCATAAAGTCTCAAAACATTGACTCAACAACCAAGTTGTTCATTTAGTTTTAAGATAATTTGAAACTTCAGCTTATTGCTTCTAATAAAGTTAGGTCTGATTCATAATTCATGGATAATATCAATTACAATTGACCTGAACGTGTAATTTCTATTAATCTATGTTTTATTAGACAACGTTGATTATAAAAAACCCCGTACAAACCTTATGGGATTTGGTTCTCGCTTAAATTGATCGAAAATGGTTTTATTTTATAGTTTAAAGGTCACCAAGAAAAAGTGTCCATGGGCGCATAACCTAAAAACAAATGGATTTTTAGCTATGTTTAGCGAGATATTAGATATAGGGATATCCATTGAATTCACAATATTAAAAAATCCTAAGCTCTAGAAATATGTTTTCGAGTGCGCTGAATCCGAAAAGGGACATTATTATTTTATACAGGATGACACCTTCCAACATTAGGTACCTAGTTTTTGACTATTTTTCTATTTCTAAAAAAAGCACAAAAGTTGAACACGGAACATGTTTGTGAATTCAATGGATATCCCTATATCTAAAATCTCGCTAAACATATCTGTAGCTAAAAATCTATTGAAATCTTTGATTAACGTCTGAATAGAACTCTTCAAACAAATAAAATTGTCGACCAATTTTTCTCAGACCAATATATTGACAAAAAATAAAAAAATAACAAATCAATAATACAAGATGACGTTTCGATCCGGATTTGGATCTTCTTCAGAAAAATCTAAAAAATATATTAAATATTAAATAACTAATACTAATAATTTTTAGATTTTTCTGAAGAAGATCCAAATCCGGATCGAAACGTCATCTTGTATTATTGATTTGTTATTTTTTTATTTTTTGTCAATATATTGATCTGAGAAAAATTGGCCGACAATTTTATTTATTTAAAAATCTATTGGTTTTTAAGCTATGCGCCCATGGACACTTTTTCTTAGTGACCTTTAAAATATAAAATGAAACTTTTTTTTTAGATGAATTTAGTTACAGTTAGTAATTATAATAATATTTTACAGAGTAGCTACTGTTTGCTACAATTGTTAAGAAACACCCATTGTTACAACGCTATCAACATAGAAAAATTAGTTTATTTTTTCAAACAATGTCACCGTCGGGATACGAACCCCGAATCTTTCCACTCTCGCGGCGGACTGAGTTACATTACACCACAGTGACACAACTATCAAACTATAAATATTAGAATGATAGTTTGATAGTTGTGTCACTGTGGTGTAATGTAACTCAGTCCGCCGCGAGAGTGGAAAGATTCGGGGTTCGTATCCCGACGGTAACATTGTTTGAAAGAAATAAACTAATTTTTCTATGTTGATAGCGTTGTAACAATGGGTGTTTCTTAATAATTGTAACAAACAGTAGCTACTCTGTAAAATAAAATAAAACCATTTTCGATCAATTTAACAGAGAACCAAATCCCATAAATTTTGTGCGGGGTCCTTTGTTTTCACCGAGTTCGTTTAGATTGTGATTAGATGCGGCGGGCAAAGCTATGTCCTTTTCATTTATTTATCAGAGCTAGCCATTGTTCACCTGGAATGTTTAATTATATCAGTGATCCCTTTAAAAAAATTAACAAATTCTTTATTCCTTTGCAATCTCAAATATAAACTTCATTCAATTGAATAAGTACATTTTTCCATCTCCCTTACATAAACATTGAAATAGTCACGCGACATTTTCCAATATATTTGGAATTATTTCATTCACATATCTATCGATGAAAAACAACACGTTCCGCTATTCCGTTTAAGTTAGAAAATTCTTTACATTATCACTTAGAAAAAAAAACACGTTGGTATTTGAAAAATGCTCTTCATTCAACATTTACAGGGGAAAGAATTTTTATTAAATTATTTTTCAGTGAAAAACAATTTCATCTGTTTGTGTTTTTTATCCGTAAATACAAGAGGAATAAAAAAAAAATTAAATTAAAAACTCTCTTACAATTAAATAAACAACATTCAGAAATTTAATTGAATTTATGAAAAAAATATTATACCTACTTCAAAAAGAATTTTTAACAATTTTGTGTTATTAAAATATAATTTTCTTTTCTTGTGTAATGATTATTTTGAGTCCATCAAAATTATTATAAGGCTTAAAAGAATAAATAATATTTTCTATAACAAATACCATATATCTATATACTAATATATAAATCTGAAGAGTTTGTTTGTTTGTTTGAACGCGCTAGTCTCAGAAACTACTGGTTCGAATTGAAAAAACATTTTTTGTGTGATATTCCATTTATCAAGGAAGGCTATAGACTGTATAATATCACGTTACGACCAATAGGAGTGGAGCATCAATGAATGTTACCTTCGGATCATAATGCCTCTACTACACACGTGGCCAGCACCGCCACTCAAATAAGTGCCTATCATCGCCGCGATGATTGCCTAACCCTCCACACAATCGTGCCGGTCCGATTGTGTGTACGGGCGCACGATGCTGGCCACGCATTCCTTTGATGTACCGACAATCAACCGATTACTGCCGATTACAGGCGATTATGTCCACGCACCGACGAATATGCCCTCTACACAATCGTGAGTGCCTGTAAGTGGCGGTGCTGGCCACTTGTGTAGAGGAGCCTTAAGGCACCCAAAAGTAGAGTTCATTTTTTTATATAAAAAGGTGCGTCTAAGGCCTAGTTTATATGAGAGGCGTTCAACGCGCGTTGGCCCAACGCGCGTTTACAGCTTCTATACAATTGTATAGGACTGTTTATATGATAACGCGCGTTGGTGGCGCGTTGAACGCGCGTTATCATATAAACAGTCCTATACAATTGTATAGAAGCTGTAAACGCGCGTTGGGCCAACGCGCGTTGAACGCCTCTCATATAAACTAGGCCTTATAGTCCAAAAAATACGGTATATAACTTTACCCAAAATTAAAAAATCGAGCACTTAGTTCAAAATAGATTATACAATAATAAATTTAACATAATTTTAAATTAAACAGAAATAAAACAAAAACATGTTAGTATTAATAATAATTAATTGATCATTGCTTTATATTCCCAAAAAATATATAAATTTTAATAATTTTTTTTGGTTTACTCTACCTGATATTCACAATATGGACACACATTTTTCGACAGTTTATTTGTTACACTTAATATTTACACAGTGACACAATTAAAAACGAGAATTAAATATTCTTAATACACTTTTTATCACCAATACACAAAACAGAACTTACTAACTGCAGAAGATACCGTTTGCAACTGATTTTGAAAGTCACACAAACTAGAATAAAAATGACTTATTACATAACAATAATTTGATATTACAATATTGTAAATTTTAAAGGTACCTAGTTTAAAAACTGTTTTTTATATAATTAATTTCTTTATGAGAGGACAGCGTGGTATAATGGTCAGCGTGCTGGCCTTTGGATCACACTGTCGTGGGTTCGAATCCCACCTCTGCTCATGGATATTTTGTGTTTATCGTTTAGACCCAGCTTTGATATTTAATGATACTGGCCAGATACCAAGAGGTAGTGCCACCCCCTAAGACCTAAGTGATATTCTCTTGTATATGTGATTATGCTCTATATATGTGGATATACAGTATGTAAACGCATAAGGCGCACATAGGGAAATTAGCATTGGGAAAAAATACTTGGATAAGAGTTAGCCATGACTGCATTAATTGTTATTTCTAATGAATTATCGTGGTAATCTTGAGGATTTCTATTTTATTTTGATTTATTTTTATTTTACTTTGCATTTTTAATAATAAAAAGCTCTTATAAAGCATTAAGTATTTTAATTTTTTTGTACAAAAAATAAAACAAAAAAACAACTCCATCTGTTTGGAAACATTTCATTCAAAAATTGTCTGACTGGTATGACGTATGCGCGTTGGTAAATCAGTGACCCAATGTCTATAGGTTCAACACGAATAGGCGGAGATATTTGATCTCGCACCATATTTAAGTATGTTTGGAATTCAATGTCCCATTAATAAAAAAAGTCCGATTATGTTGTAATCATTTGAATATTTTCTTCGGTAGTATACACATTCATTTTGCAAAAGAATATTATCTGTCAAATTGAAAAACAAGATTTCAAGGCTCACTCTGATCCAGTAATTTTTTCCCCATGTTAATTTCCCTATGTGCAACTTACGTGTTTACATACTGTATACAATTGGATATACCTTTTAAAAAAAATTCTTAATGAGATGCCAGCATGTAATTATTTAATTATATGAAATACATTTTGCCGGTTTCATGGAAAAGTAGTCATAGTTAGAGAGCCAGCGACAATAAAAAACCTTCGGCGGACCGCGCTAGAGCGCGTTTTAATCGCCAAAGATTAATGGAGAGAAACGCCAGAGGAAAAAGTTGTAAAGGGGAGCTGATGTTAGGACGTTGCGAACACATCGACAATTAGGCCTAGTTTATATGAGAGGCGTTCAACGCGCGTTGCCCCAACGCGCGTTTACAGTTTCTATACAATTGTATAGAACTGTTTATATGATAACGAGCGTTCAACGCGCCACCAACGCGCGTTATCATATAAACAGTTCTATAGAATTGCCAACGCGCGTTGAACGCTCTTCATGTGTGCTAGGCCTTATTGTCGCCGGCTCTATAACTATCAAGTTAAGACCGCTGCACACTGTCTCTGGAATCACTGCTGCTGCGACTTAAAAAAAGACAGAAGTATTTGTTTGCACCTTAATGGTTCGATTGCGATTTTATTCCTATATGCTCGATATATAATAAAAGTATATGTTAAACTATTAAAACGGTACGAAACCCTCAGGACGCGTTGTCCGTCTTTTTTTTTCTTAGTGATTTTTTTCTTGTGACCGCAGATGCATGTCGGTTTTAAAAGACACTTGGGAGCCGTTTGAAGTAACGCCTCTAATGACTCGTACAGCCGCGACGGAATTCATTAACGAGATTAACGAACTGTTTGTCCATCGCAGACCCAACCTCCTCACCACCGATGACCACTACACAGGGTGTTTCAAAATAAAATTTGCATAAAGGCCTTCAAAGCTCCAAAGACAATTTACAACTAACGAGACGACATGCGTAATCTACAATTTGTGTAAACAAAACTTTAATAGTTTCTGTTTGTTCGGGCATCACGCAAAAATGGAGTCAGACAAACAGTAATTCTATACCATTTTGAACTGATCAGCTAAGTTCTAATCTTTTTATAATTGTTATTAAAAATTGTATCTATAACCTATTTAAGGATGTTGATGCGTTACAGTCCCAATCAAAATAAAGTCGAATTCTAAATGGGAACTTTTCCATAATAAATTTTTACAAAAGAGTATAAGTCGATAATATCTACCAATAAATTATTGTCATAAAGGCATAAATAAATAATTCTTTTTAATATTATTTATTATTTCAATATTTTAGTTAAGGGACTAACTTTTGAATTTTTTGTGCAAAGTTAGAAAAAATAAATGTATGTAAATATCTGTATTTTACATATTTTTTGCAGTAAATAATTAAAAAACGAAATTAGAAGTAATAAAAATTAAAATTAAATCATTAAAAAGTTAAAAATTCAGTCAAGAATAAAAATTCATAATCGAAAAGTGCTAAGGTTTAATAATTTTTTTTATGGATTAAAAGTCTCCTAATTAAGTTGGAAAAAATATTAAAATATGCGTAAGACATCGATGCTTTACATAGTTAGTTTTCGGAACTGCTGACATTATTTGGTTATTCGCAAAAAATTAAAATGTACCGTTTGCATGCTAGGTTGACATATTTTCCATAAGACTACATGTAAAAGTTTTTTTCAATTTTTGATTTTATAAATCTCCGAATGATTTTGGATTTTTTACAGAAAATTTTGTCATAAAAAAATCTATTAAAAAAACTTTATTTCAGATTTTTTTCATTATATTCGTAAAATGGCTCAACCTCCTTAATAAATTATAGTACGATTCTCTTAATGCAACGGCGAAGCAATGAAAAAAAATTCAAGGAGGTGTTATGAAATGTATTTTCATAAAAAAAAATAGTTTATAACAAATGAATTCTGGCTAGCTTATTAGCAAAAATTGTCAGCCAGACCAATTTTTTCAAAAATGGTACATTATTTACTACAAATTGTATAAACTTCAAGCAGGTGTTTTGGAAAGTAAAATCATGTTTTTTTTTTAATTTCAAAAATTCATAAAAAATAACAATTAACAAATTTTTACTTGTCTGGCGGGCGTAACATGTTTCTGACATGTTTCTCAGCCATTTTCACTTTATAATTTTGAGGTGTTCTTTGGGGTAACTTTTTGTGTCATGGGAGCTTAATCTATGCATAAAAACTGTGCCACTTGGAAGTATGTAGGCCAGTAAAATGAAGACGATTTGATCCTAAACATTTCCACAAAATCGCAAAAGGGTGCAAATTTGAGCGAACATTTATGATACACAATCTGTCAAAATTGCACCTTCGTGCGATTACTGGAACTTGTTAAAAACGTTAAAAAAGAGTTAAAAAAGGTCTGCGGTAGGTTTTTATAACATCAAATATTTGTCAAATTCCTTTGAAGCGTTTTAAATTTATTCGAAAAAACTCGCCTAAAAAAGTCTATTTTCCATGAGAGCTCGTGTTAAAATTGCAAAACTTTGATATCGTTTGTCTCAAAATTGATGGTACGGTCATATTGCTCATATTATTTGTATTTGATTAAATAACAAGCAAGAGAAGCTCGTTAAAATCCATTCCAACTACCTTAAACAACCCGAACCGGCATAAGAAGTTACACTTTAAAAACTCGTTTAATATTCGCAATGATTGCATATTTTTATACAAATCAGAGAAAATCAAATTATCGAGAAATATTAACATAAAATTCAAGAAATTACTACTGCGCAGTCTGTGCTTTTATCAGTTCGAGGCAATGAAGCGTTCAACATGATCGAATTTCTTCTCTTTTATACATTGAATTGATTTCCGGTATCCCGATTACGTATCATTAAACACAGTCTGCAGATGTCTCTTCATTTACAACTTTTTCGCCTACGGATCCCTTAGAGATTAGCAAAATTATCCAATAATATAGCACTAGACTCGCATTCGGGAGGTACCGGGTTCGAATCCCGGCGGGGGTAGATGTGGCTGGGACTTTTCCTGCTGCCTCTCGCCGAGAAATGGTAATTCCTGTACCGGCCATCTTCTTGAGGTTTTCAATGGTTTTCTTCAATAATTTCAGATAAATATCGAGATACTTCCTTATTCAAGGCCATGACCGATTATCTGTCAACTTCTATACTCAAAATTTGCCTACCTTATCCTAATGTCCTAAAATTCATTCATACGGCCATTGCTATTAAGTTGAAGTTTAAAAATTGTAAACAATAACGGGAAGTGTGGTAGATAAAAAAAATAGTAGTGGTGCGAATGGCGTCTGTTTTAGTTCGTGGTAGAAAATATTTATTTACAATAGTGGAACAAAACAAATAAACAAACAAACGAAAGGTACTTCTTTATAAGATAACAGAAACAAAACAACAATTCTAACTAATAAAATAAAATAATACAAAGTCACTAATTATGTACACCAAAATTTATTTAGCACACTTATTTATTAACTATATACACACCATTATTTACACAATTCATTTATTTATCTCAGCAGCCACTTCAGTACTGTTCACGGTACTAACTGTCAATTTATGTCGATTGTTCACTCGATGAGACACCATATATGACTGACCTTCAACTGAGCTATTTCGTGGTTTATATATGCGCTGGATCGTTCTTTCCTTTCTTGTATTAATTATTGTTGGAATTTAGCAACAAAGCCCTTTTTACATACGCATATTGTTAGAACAACAAAGCCGATTGTTGTTCCATAACAATCTGTGTGTCATTGTTAGAATGACAAGCCAATTGTTGTCTCACGAAATCCTTTGTCGTCGCAACGAGAAGCGTGTAACATTAGTACACTGAAGAGTAAAAGAATACCTAACATACGTACTTCGAGAAAATGGAAAGGTATCGTATTAACTGATCGTTACAAGAGAATTAAAGGAAAAAAAACCACAGCAAAAGCTCAAATTTCTGTGTTCACCCTCGGGGTTAACACGTGTATCAAGTAAGAGAAAAAGGGTGAAAAAGAGAGATAGAGAGACATAGTGACAGTTGTTTGTTTGTTCAATTAAAAATAGATTCGTATCACAAATAACAAAGTTCGTGCCTTTATTTACAAAACATGAAAAGTTCAATTAGGGAAGAAGATTTATCAAAACAACTGAAAGGGTAGGTAAATGTCAGAACTGTAGCTAAAATGTTCAAAAATTTGTACATGTATCCGCGATAGGTCACATTTTATTCTGTCGTCCCCAAACGTAATAGAGGGGGATCTAGTAATGAATATATGGATGGACTACTCCCCGTTGTCTAGACTCTAGAACAGTGATAGGCGAATCTTATTGAGAAGTAGGTGAAATTTTGTTAATTGTTAAATTTTTAGTACTAGCTCGTAGGCAGTGGCGTTACTTGGGGGAGGGAGGATGGTTAAATACTATTTTTTTTTTTAGTTCGAAACTTTTTTTGAACGACACACGACGTTTTACGTCCATGCTAGATTCAGCGTGTTTTTTTTTCTATAAGCATAATGATTTTGCCAAAGTTCCGAAAGATTTCGGTTTTCGTCACAAATCGCATTTTTTTAAAGGGGTATTCCTTGAAAAAATTGCTAAAATTGAATTCTTTAATATGCTTTTGAAATTGAGAATGCTTACAGAAAAAAATACGCTGAATTCAATGAGCGTAAGCAAAATTCTGTAATCTATTTTAGTTTAGAAACTACGGCCATTGGAAGGTTTTATATGATTTTATGAAAACTAAAAACGCAAATAATTTCTAAACCAAAAGACATACAGACGATTTTTCATTGGATTCAGCGTGTTTTTTTCTATAAGCAGGATGATTTAGATTTTGCCAAAGTTCCGACAGATTTCGGTTTTCGTCCAAAATCGCATTTTTTTAAAGAGGTTTTATATTACACCACAAGGCCAGAAAGTTTGAGATTCTTGCACTGCGCGTCACGATGCCCGAGACACGCAGTTCAAGGCTCTCAAACTTTCGGTCCGTGTGGTGTATACTATTTTTTTCTTCATACCTCGGTCGAGAGTACGCTTATTAATTACATTAATTAATTAATTACTCATTAAATACACAAAAACACGACAAATTCCAAGCAAGCAGCTTTGTCGTTATACGTAAAACACGAATGACAGCTGCTCGCGACTATTGGCTAGCGGCAGTCTCATGAAGTGGTGTACGTGATAACTATTTTTCTTTATATCCGGTCGAAAGTATGTACTTCGAGATCAGTGCGTAAATAAATGTTAAACTGTCTGCCTTAAAAATGATGTCGGAAGTACGTACTTTCGACCGAGGTACGAAGAAAATATATATTTTTCTCATTTAGTTTTAACCTAGTTTAATGCCCCTGCAAGAAACCGTTACTGTAATTTGCGTAAGCTTACGAACCAGTGAAAAAAAAACAAGAACCCGGTAATTTCCGATTGAATAAATAAAATATGCATAGAATTGATATAAAATGTGTAAGCTAGATGTGTCCAGAATTAATTAGACTTGTTTTACATAATAAAATATTCGCAAAGGGAGAAAAAACAACAATCATGGCGCTGTGTTGATAAACTCGGCTCATTTAAAAGTTTCATTAATTAACTCAAAATAAACAATATTTTATCATTACCTGTAAACTTTACAAGAATACTAAGCTCTTTTGAACACAACATTATGCAAATTAAGTTTACATGTTGTCTTTAGGTGACTGTTCAATCAGATTGTTAAAAATGCTCTAGACAAATTTCAAAAAACACAACTTTTGTCCAAAAAATTGTATAAAAAAATGTGACATTTGTCAACATTTCTTTGTAGTTGGACATGAGATTACAAATTAACATTTTTTCTATGTTAAAAATAATGTAAAAAAACTGTTCCAGTTCGTGGTGAAAAATATTTATTTACAATAATACAAACGAAAAGTACTTCTTTATAACGTAACAGAAACAAAACAACAATTCTAACTGATTAAATAAAAGAAAAAGTAATGAAGAATACAAAGTCACTATTTATGTACACGAAATATTTACAACACAGGAACACGCCAAAATTTATTTAGCACACTTTAAAAAGTCGCGCGAAAAGAGAGGTTGTCAATTTAATATTCGAAAAATATTAAATATAAAAATCAGAGACAAAATGAGAAATATCTAGACTTTATATGCTTACCTGTATTAAAATTTAATATTTTATTATTACCTACTTCGTTTTATCGGCTGCAGCCGCGACTGCTTTATTTTATGACAATTTTTATTATATTTTTGTATTTTTAATGATCCATTATACAATGTCTCTAAAAATCATATGTTGATGCTAAAAACTGACTAGAAATGAACAAAATTTGCATACAACACGAGTTATGAGGAAATAAGAAAGTAAGTAAATAAAACCCATTTGAAACGCATATACAGTTTTTTAAATGGCCATATTCACCGAACGTGAGTTATTTATTCGGTTCATTTGTTTTTCAGGTAGCTATTCCTCCAAATAAATCTATTTGAAGTGTATAGTTACAAAAAATTAAAGTTAGTGGAAGTTTTGTGTGCAATTGGGTTAGGATAATACATTATTATTTTGTGAAACAATTATTTTGACGTTTATCTACACTAACGCCATCGGTCGGATTTTTGGGTGAACTTCAAAATATTCAACAGAAAGAGTTAACCGACTTCAAAAAAGGAGGAGGCTCTATACTCGACTGTATTATTTTTTTTATGTATGTTCACCGATTTCTCCGTCAATTACGGACCGATTTTCAAAATTCTTTTTTTATTCCAAAGAGTGCACTTCCGAGGTGGTCCCATCGGAACCAAGTCAGGATCTGATGGTGGAATCCGGAGAAATCGAGGGAAACTCTCAAATTTCAAAGGCACGCATACTTGGCCTACCCATTGCAATACTTTATCTAACAGTAAAAAGAGAAAAATAAAATATTTTTAACAAAAAAATTGAACCGACTTCAAAATATGCACTAAAATGTAAAAAATAATAATTATTGTTATTTTTGGAGTCGGTGTCACATCGGAATTCGAAAGTAGCAATTTAAATCTTACATGTCTCTAGTTCTCGGAATAGATTTCATTTGGGCTGACACCGACTCCAAAAATAACAATAATTATTATTTATTACTTTTTAGTGCATATTTTGAAGTCGGTTCAATTTTTTTATTAAAAATTTTTTTCCACCTGATAATTTGCTTGGTGAATTGAAAGTAAGTTTTATTCTAAGGAATAAATTTGTAATTTCTTTCTATAATAGTGTTCGGTGAATATGGGCATAAGTCGTCTCATGCATATGATCTATTGTGTACGGTAGGCGGTGCTGGCGTCACGCGCCCACCAAATAATTAACTT
The DNA here is from genome assembly GCA_963575645.1 of Xanthostigma xanthostigma. Classification (NCBI taxonomy): domain Eukaryota; kingdom Metazoa; phylum Arthropoda; class Insecta; order Raphidioptera; family Raphidiidae; genus Xanthostigma; species Xanthostigma xanthostigma. The sequence goes on along the minus strand of OY754466.1, from coordinate 45,403,467 downwards.
TAACTGTACTTCAGGATGAAATATTGCACATTTGAAATTAACAAGAATTCAAGTTATACTCGAAACAAAATTTAATTAATTTAATCATAATACCGCGAACAATGTGATCCATTTCAGCCGCATGAAATTAATGACATAAGTAAATAACTTAATTACAATATTATGTCTGTAATGTTGGTATGGCATGCGAACAAACCCGTACACTGCAGGAGAAGATCGTCCGGGTCAAAGGGTCACGGGGGACTCAACCGACCGGAACTGACCGACCGCCGTTCAATTTATTCGGCTTGAATTCGTTCCTCAGCTCCTATAGCTCTAATTCACACAGACGTCGTGTATATTAAATAATCAAATATCTTATTGTCTAATTGCCGGATGACACGTTTTAAGGCCTAACGCCCTTTAGAGAAATAATCCAAATATTTACCCAAATCTCAGGAGGTTGATGCGATACTACAGTCCCAATCAAAAGTAAGTCGAATTCTAAATGGGAACTTTTCCATAATAATTTTTTACAAAAGGTTATAAGTCGATGATACCAATAAAATTATCATAAAGGCATAAATAAATATTTTTTTTTACTAATAATTAATTATTTCAGTATTTTACTTAATGAACTAACTTTTGAATTTTTTGTACAAAGTTAGGTTAGAAAAAATAAATTTATGTAAATATCTGTATTTTACATATTTTTTGCAGTAAATAATGAAAAAGAGAAATTAGAAGTAATAAAAATTGAAATTAAATCATTTAAAAGTTGAAAATTCAGTTAAAATTGTCAAGAATAGAAGTCCATAATCGAAAAGTGCTAAGGTTTAAAAAATTTTTTTATTGATTAAAAGTTTCCTTTAAAATTGGAAAAAATATTAAAATATGCGCAAGACATCGATGCTTTACATATTTAGTTAGTTTTCGGAATTGCTGAAATTATTTGGTTATTTGCAAAAAATTAAAATGTACTGTTTGCATGCTAGGTTGACATATTTTTCATAAGACTACATGTAAAAGTTTTTTTTTAATTTTTAACTTTATAAATCTTCTAATGATTTTGGATTTTTTACAGAAAGTTTTGACATAAAAAAATCTATTAAAAAAACTTTATTTCAGATTTTTTTCATTATCTTCGTTTAACGCCTCAACCTCTTTAAGGGATGTAGTTCAGCAAAAGCAACACACGACGAGAACAACACTTCTTACGAACTTTATATTAATGTTTAAAAATTACAGCAAGTAAAGAACATGCGATCCCAAAATTAGTTGTTAACAATTTTGTAGACAACGTCTACAGAGGCCAAAGGATCCAGAAAAACGCAATTACAGATATTAAATTTGCATTTATTGACTAACGTTTCGAAGAATTTACCGTCATCCTCATATTTGACGGCATTTGTACTCGGACGATGAAGGTAAATCCTTTGAAACGTTATAGTCAATAAATGCAAATTTAATATCTGTAATTGCGTTTTTCTGGATCCTTTGGCCACTGTAGACGTTATCTACAAAATTGTAACAATTTAAAATTTACGTATACACAAAAAATAAAAAAACCGGCCAAGTGCGAGTTCCGTACACATTTGTAGGTTTGTAAATAGTTTGTCCATCGAGTCTCGAAGATTTTTCCCGCTTAGCCGTTGGAAAACTGTTGTCCCCAATACATCGGCAAAGGTTGCGGTTTGCCAACTAAGCGTGTAATTGCAATGAATTCAGATGGACTACTAAACTGTATTGTACATCGTGGCTATATCTGATAGTCTAGTTGTCGTACCGTGTTGTATGCGAGAATTCTACTATTGTGCTGTATAAACGCACCGGTAGCGGACGTTTGTTTTGTATTAGAACAGTTAGTGTACGATGCGTAGCATGTTGTTGCGATTTATAAAATTATTTTTTTTGCTGTGATATAACTAATAATTTACGGTTTTCGGATTTTCCCCTTTACTTCCGCTATAAGACATTGCTTCTTTCCAAATTTCATGGTTCTAGGTCAACAAAGTGATCCTATAAGGGTTCCTTTTGAGGTACGGAACCCTAAAAACAACAAAACTATTAAATTTTAATTATTTATTAATAATAAATAAAAAACAATTGTCATTAGTAAAAAAACGTAAAATAGTACTCGTATATTATGCGACTAGTGAGAGAAGGAGAAGATTCTATGAGCGAGAGAGAGTGGAAACTTCTCCTTCGATCAATGGTCGCACATAATACTTTATTCAACTAGCACGAGTAATATGTAATCGGGGCCCTGATAAAAGAGGGAAAAATAATAAATCACTTCATCACCGCCCTCGATGCACACAAGATGGCCCTGACTTTCGCTGAATTGCGATGCAGTTTTCATATATACAAAATCGCTACCGCGTTCCTATTAGTCCAGAAACTATGCAGTAATAATTCATTACCGTACAGTTTCGGCTCGCTACCGCGTTCCTATTGGTCGAGAAACTATGCAGTAATACATTATCGTACAATTTCGGCTCATTATTAGCACTCTACGCGTCAACTTGAAGTAATTTATTATTTCTCCCGAATTCAGCAGGGCCCCGCTATTATATATCACTCACGCGTGTTGAATTAAATAATTTTCTTGCTTATTTGAGAAGTTCTTCAAAAACCGAATCAATTAGTTCTTAGTTACCCACCCTTGATAGTCTGCTTGTGGTTTTATTAAAAAATGGAAAACAATTTTTTTGTGAAATAAAGAATATGCACAAAATAAATGGAAATATATTCTTTCCTTTTATCATACCTAAAAGATCTTAATAATTAATAACAAAATGTACTTATAAGGCCGTCAGTAATATACATAGCGTTTTTAATAAAATGCTAATATAAGTACAATAAAGTCTGCAGCGCAAAATATAAGGAAGATTTTTTCGTGCTGTTTGCAAAAATAAATGAAATGCGAACATTTCAAACTCGTATTATGGCGGCTATTTCGAAGCGTAAAGTAAATATACAATGAAAGAATATTTCATTGACAGAAAGACAAATCTACAATACGAAAAATTCACCAGCAATCGGCTATATTCGCATATGTTCGTGCAAATCATATACGAGTACTTTTATAAAATACTAGCGGTCCCGTCCGGTTTCACCCGGGTGTAAAAGAACGAATGGGGAAGGGAGGAACATGAGTACACACATTCATCTTAGTTTACCGAGATGAATGTTGTGTCCAAATTTCATGATGATCGGAGTTACCGTTCAAAAGTTTTTGTCGATAAAAAGCAGTACCTATTTATACTTTTTTTAACTAATATTTTTTTTTTAATTAATTAAATAAAATTAAAATAAATTTAAATGTAAGCCATAGAAGAAAGCAATGTAGATAATAAAAAAAAATAAAAATATATTCGCCCAACGTGGGGCTCGAACCAACGACCTGATATCAAGAGTCACCGAGCTATTCGAGCTTCTGATGTGCTAGGCTAATATTGGTATAATTTAGTTACGGAATTTCACCTAAATAGAAGCTTATTTTTGAGATACATTTTGCAACATTTTTCAGTAATGCTCCGCTCCTAATGATCGTAGCATGATATTATATAGCCTATAGCCTTCCTCGATAAATGGGCTATCCAACAAACATTTTTTTTTTCAATTTGAACCAGTAGTTCCTGAGATTAGCGCGTTCAAAAAAACAAACAAACTCTTCAGCTTTATAATATATTAGTATAGATTGGTTAACGCCATAGATAAAAACATAAAACTTTTGATAGAGATAATATACTCCATGCTAATATATTGTCGGACTAACCAAGAAATTACTTCGAAAAAAAAGACGCAGATATATTTTCGATACGCTTTGTTGCCTTTGCTTACGCACATTGAGTAAATAGACAACGCTTGATATAGTAACTATTACATATATGGTGCAAATAAACAGAAAGTAGTCCGTGATGCGTATTTATGTTTGTGTATTGAGTAGAAGACTCCGCTGCCTCCAAACAAACACGATTTTGTAATGCAACATTAGCTTACAAAAGTAGAAGTCTCCCAAGAAATATGGCGGCGAAGCATGGACAGAGAAAGTGTTCGATCTAAATGGAAATTTGTGTTTTATCTAGAAAATTTCAGGATGATTTTAGATCTATGGTCCATCGTCTATCGATAGTCGATACTATTGTGTTCGGTACATTTCCACTAGTACATAAGTTAGTGTTTATTCTATGGCGAGAGACAAGAGCCAGAGAGCTCTGTTTGTATGGCGTACACGTTGCATAGAACTTTTATAACTGGAACGAGACAAAGTCTGCCCAATAGAAACAATGGCTTACCGTAATATTCCTATGTTCTGTCCCAAAAATACTCAAAATAGCAGCCCTGCCACAAAACTCGTGTGTATTAAATTTTGTGCGGAAGACTTTTTTGGCGTTCAGGCGCTGTTCTGCATTTCGAAGCAGCACATGAAACGTTCAACATATCAGATAGCCTCGATGCACGAGTTAAGCGAAATATTAACCACCATAATACATAAACAAGTTAGAAAAACAAGGGACTTTCTTTATATAGCATAGCGGTCCCGCCCGGTTTCACCCGGGTGCAAAGGAACGAATGGGGAAGAAAGGGACATGAGCAAGCACATTCATCTTAGTTTACCGAGATGAATGTTGTGTCCAAACTTCATGATGATCGGAGTTACCGTTTAAAAGTTTTTGTCGTTAAAAAGCAGTATTTATATACTTTTTTTAAGTAATAAAATTTCTTTCAATACATATAATAAATATTTAATTTTAATTAGTCGTAATAAAATTTGAAATGTAAACCTTAGAAGAAAGCAATGTAGAAAATAAAAAAATATATTCGCCGACGTTGGGCTTGAACCCAAGACCCTGGCATTAAGAATCTTACTCTACCGACTGAGCTATCCGACCTGTAACCGGCATGCGCTAATATTGCAATATTTAGTTAAGGCATTTCATCTGATAATATTTGTCAAACGGACTAATTTTGAGGTACATCTTGCAACATTTTTCATTGATGTTCCGCTCCAATTGGTCATGGCGTAATATTATATAGCCTATAGCCTTCCTCGATAAATGGGCTATCCAACAATTTTTTTTTTTAATTCGAACCAGTAGTTTTTGAGATTAGCGCGTTCAAACAAACAAACTCTTCAGCTTTATACATTAGTATAGATAAACGGCTGTCGAAATGCCGTGGCTCGCTCATGAAGGTCGCGCGCCGACTGACGACCAATCAAAGCGAGCCATTTGACATTTTGCACGGCGTTTCATTCGAGCCGCATGAGGAATTCCCGCTATGCCGTGCTTCCCCACTATGAACACCCCCTCCCCTACCTCTGGTTGACCTTGCAGAACACCCATTTAAAATTTTCACGCGCTGTCACTAACCCTGAATATACCTCGGCATTCGAAAACGGGCAATTCTTATTCTAGTACCAAGTGTTCTATGATTATTATATATACAGTAGGTCTATCTAATACTTATGTATTATGTAATGTATGAGGTCAATTGACTATAACGAGACGGGGACGTGAACTCTGTTAATTCAACCGTGCTGTGATTATATTAAATGATCACTTAGCGCTACTGTAAATACATACACATATAGTATGATCCATAAATAGGTCTGACATGTGTCTAAATTTCGCCCGAATCATCCAGATTTCGAGAAAATTAAAAGCCGTCCCTTTTTATTTTACTTTTCACTTTTAATTTACTTTCGAACAATGTCACGACATCAATCCGAAACTCACCGCTTACCCCTCCAACGACTTAAAATATCACAAAGGCTGCCTGTCGCGCGGGCTGTTGCGTAGGTTGTGTCTAAACGCATGCTTTAAATAGTATATTACATCACAAGGGCCGAAAGTTAAATTTTCTTCGCCTCGGGCTCATGACGCGCAGGGCCGAGATTTCAACTTTTAAGGCCCGTGTGGTGTATACGATTTTTCTTCATATCCGCTCGAAAGTACGTACTTTCGTCAGCAGGGACGAAAGATTGACATAAGTGAGAACGGCGGGAGGAAAAAATTTCTCATGCGTATTTATACTCGTAACTAGGGTTACCGCTGTCATTTAATGTAATAAATAACAGGGAGGAAATGTCAAACTTTCGTCCCTATAAGGGACGAAAGTACGTACTTTCGATCGAGGTATATGAAGAAAAAATTGTTTTCTAGCAGTTCGATCATACTTTTTTGTTTGCTTTGGTATTTCTTATTTGTTCCTCTATATAATATAATGTACTAGTGGTCCCGCCCTGTTTCACCCGGGTGCAAAAGAACCAATGGAGTGGGGGTAAGGGACATGAGTACGCACGTTCATCTTAGTTTACCGAGATGACTGTTGTGTCCAAATTTCATTATGATTGGAGTTACTGTTCAAAAGTTTTTGTCGAACGGATACATTTTGAGTTACGTTTTTCATTGATGCTCCGCTCCTATTGGTCGTAGCGTGATATTATATAGCCTATAGGCTTCCTCGATAAATGGACTATCCAACAAAAAAAATTGTTCAATTCGAACCAGTAGTTCCTGAGACCAACCAAACAAACAAACTCTTCAGCTTAAGTATAGATATAGATAGAAGATAGGTACAAGAAAATATAAACAGAAAACTGAAAATTCGCTCTAGGAATCTTTAAAACTGTTCAATTACAGACTAAGTTACGATTTTATTTATTTGAATTAATTGAGCTAACGTCTGTGTAATTCATTAAAAAAACAACTCTCATAGTATGTGGATTTTGTAATCCGTTACTATATATACCAGGTCTGGGCAAATGGCGGCCCGCTGGCAGGATCCGGCCCGCAGCACAATTTTGTACGGCCCGCGAAGGATTTTATACTTTTTATAAAAATGTGGAAATAGAATGTGAGGACCTTTTTTTTTGCTCTGCAAATTTTTGGCCCGCGGTCAAATTTTCATCAGCTATGTGGCCCGGCGATCAAAAGATTTGCCCGCCACTGATATATACAGACACCGGACAACCATACCATATAATATGTTATGCCGGCACTTCACATGGCTATTTGTATTTGTGTATTTGGCAAACAGTTACCAAGTGTGGAGGGTCTATTTGACAAAGTGTTGGCCTTATTTGCCTATTTGACAAATAAGGCCAATACCAAATACGCGTTACCGTGTGCTTGTCGGTTTTTCGAGGCACATCAAAGGAGTCAAATAGGCAAATACGGCAAATAAACCGTCCACACAATGGCTATATTCAGAAGCGCACGCGCCGTGAACCTGTACGGACGTGCAGTATTTTTGTATCTGTGCTGTGAGCGAGAACTGGAACAATTACTATTGAAAATGAATTGGGACAATGAAACAGTGCTAAAATTCCTGGAATTTTGAACCTGAGTTCTGCTGCCAAATGTTTGTGTGTTTGCTATTTGACTGCCATGTGTGGATGGTAGTATTTGCCTCTATTTGCATGTTTGTCTTGAACGTCATATATTTTGCCAAATACAACAAATAGCCAATAGCCAATAGCGAACACAAATAGCCATGTGAAGTGCCACCTTTATAGATATAGGCGAAAGCTCCACTACTTTTATCGCTACCGTGTTTCATCGCAATCGCGTGCGGAGCCGCGGGGAGCAGCTAGTATGTAAATATTAATAACGGTTACATAATATAGTTAGAACAAAACAGACCTGTATGACTATGAGATGTGAGTCGTCTATACCCTCTTTAACCATGCGCTTCGTTGCTAACCATATAAACGTTAATAAAATTGAAGAGACAAATTTAAACTAATTTTGTCATATAATAATATATTGTTTTATTTAAAGGTTTTATGAGTGCTCTTGTTTCATTGCTTAGCTCTACCGTTTCCACTCATTCTATGTCGTCAAACCTTAAAATTATACTTTTCATAAATTGAACTTCCTAATCCTACAAATTTTATTATTTACTAGCGTTCCCGCCCGGTTTCACCCGGGTGCAAAAGAACGAATGGGGGAGGGACATGAGTACGCATGTTCATCTTCGTTTATCGAGATGAATGTTGTGTCCAAGTTCCATGATGATCAGTTACCGTACAAAAGTTTTTGTCGGATGGACAAATTTTGAGTTATATTTTGCAACATTTTTTATTGATGCTCCGTTCCTATTGGTCGTAGCGTGATATTATATAGCCTATAGCCTTCCTCGATAAATGGGCTACTTAACAAATTTTTTTTTCAATTCGAACCAGTAGTTCCTGAGATTAGCGCGTTCAACCAAACAAACAAACAAACTCTTTATATATTGGTATAGATATAGCCTTTACGAGAGTCTATAATCGTTAATTCTTTATGTTTTCTCTTATAGTACGAGAGCTATCAAATATTTTTAGGTAGGTATTTGAGGCGCCCTGAAAATTTGTGTAACACTTCTTTTGTAATGTCTGAACATAAAATCTAAAACCTGGCTGAAGGGTAGTGGGGCCTAGCCAAACCGTGAATTTTTAACTTTGCGAAATTTTATTTGCAAAAAAAATTAGTTGTCTGTAAAGTCGGTTTACGGACGATAGTTTTACGTAATAACGTATTCCGTAATACATAACCTAAATTTATATAATAATTATAATAATTCGAATCTATGATATTGCATCTTTCGCTTCAAATTTAGGTTAATTTTATTTATTAAAATTACTCACCACCTATAATATAATTGTTTTTTTTTAACTTTCTTTCTTTCGTATTTATTTTAAGTCTCAAAGATTAACTGTCATAATATTTTGAAAACAATTGTTTCATTGTTTATATAAAATTCCAAAACCTACTTACAATATTTAAGTATTTTCATACGTCAAAAAATTGATTTTTATAATGATAAAATTTGTATGAAATCGATTTTTTCGAGAGATGATACCTAGCTAAAACGATTTTTTGCCCCCCAAAATCCCTTTTCAGTAAATTTCATCCAAATCGTTACGGCCGTTTTCGAGAAAAGCACGCACAGGGTCAGGCGGAACGTTACACTTTTACGTGCATGCAGCCGGTGTTTTATCAATTTATAAGATTGGTTATTCATCAATTTATAAGACGTTATCACGTCAAAAAATTTTGACATCTTAATACCTTCATATTTAGTACGGTATTTATATACGGTACTGCAAATCACCTCAACTCAGCCCATATACCTACGCTCTCTTTCAATCCTTGTATTATTATCATACATCATACGAAGGAATCATTTCGAATGAAACATTCGATTAGCAAAATCATTCAACTAGCAAAGTTAATTATTATTCCCAGCTCAACAAAAATACACTTCCAGAAGTTGTGAAAGGATTAAAATTACTTAAAAAAAACTCAACTTACTTGTTTAACTGTACAAAATATGCTGATTTTTTTACCTGTAACAAAGAAAAAAAACGTTAGGTGCTTATTACAAAAAATAAAAACAACAAAAAACAAAATATCTGTCTGAAAAACATTTCAAAAATATTTATACCTATATGAAGTTTAAAATAAAAAAAAAATGATCTCCCATCAAAGGATTGCAAATGTCAAAAAAAAATTGAAAGAGAGAGACACAAAACACACTTTATAAATAATGAAAATAGATTGAATAGACGAGTATTTGACGCCGACGTGATGCTAGATCAATTGGTACAATTTATCCACAACGAATAAAATCTTTATGTTACTTTTTTATGTGTGAAAAGTAACACAAGATACGTTCAAAAGATAATAGTCGCACTCATCAGAGCTCGGTCACAAAATCGTTTTGCTGAAAAGGGGTTTTTTTATCGACCGATCGCTATTAGAACGGTAGCCAATTTTATAGTGGACTAATAGGTCTGTTCCACTGATTTATATATGAATTTGTTAGATGGCGTCCACTGTGTGAAGCCAACATGCGCGGTGCCACAATAGGGTATTTTGCACCGAGTGAGAAAAAAATCTAATAATACGTATTCTTGATAGATTTTGTAAAAAACAAACGAGAAATGTTGATTTCTGTTCATAATAATGCAATATAAATGTCTTTAAAAACGCTGTTCGCCATGTTGGATTCCGGCGTGACGTCACTACGTCTGTAAACCAGCTACATTTATGTTGTGCTGTGTGCTATTTTGAAGTTCTTTCAAGTCATTATCACGTTTATAGACTTCTATACCGTATTTTATTGATTTCGCATCATGGAAGACGGTTTCGTAAAAGCAGAAAGTACTAATCTACCAGAGATAAATAAAACATAAAAAATCTAATAATACATGCATATTCTTGATAGATTTAGTAAAAAGCAAACGAGAAATGTTGATTTCTATTCATAATAATGCACTATAAATTTTATAATTCAATTTTACGAATTATATTTTTTAATCTGTTCTTCAAAAGTCTAAAACACTGTTCGCCATGTTGTATTCCGGCGTGACGTCACTTCGTCTGTAAACTATCTACGTTTATGTTGTGCTGTGTGTTATTTTGAAGTTATTATCACGTTTATAGACTTCTATCCCGCATTTTACTGATTTCGCATCACGAAAGTGGGTTTCGTAAAAGCAGAAAGTACTAAGCTACCAAGGATAAATAAAAATGTCGTTATATCGAGTAACGTTTACACTGTATTTTAAAGATGGTTGTAGTGCCCAACCTGTCATTTCACCGATTGCTGACTATTATCCTTATAAATGATCGTTCCTGTAGAATTTTTCAGTAGCGTATACAACATATCGCTTTTTTATAAAACAAATAACTTTTGTTGTTCCATATAAACATTGATGTTACTTTTTATTGGTAACATTGCACAGTATTGATTTTGCTTAATTTCGCTCGATTTACTCGCTAAATAATGCCGCTCGTATCGTTTTATTATACGGTGTATACTGTATTGGTATTTAATGCAACGCGTAACAAAATGGCAGAATTCGGTTGCAAAATGTTTGTTCATAATGTATGTATTCTGCAGCATAGATTTAATAGGTATATAAAATTAATAGTAAAAAAAGATTATTAAAAACAAGATTTTATATACCTAAATGCACTAAAAAAGAGAAAATAAACTTTAAATTAAATCAAACCTAATCATTCATTACATTATACAATTGATATGATATAAAAGCTTATCGAGACATTTTCCTGTGTAAATTTATTTTATGAAATGCATACATTTTTTCTTAGAATTACTTGTGTCAAGATCAAGTAACATATTGTATTCTTGTTTATTCTTACACAGAAAGATCTCACGCCAAGCTTTTATATCATATAAATTATATAATGTAATTAATGTTTGATTTAATTTAAAGTTTATTTTCTTCTTTTTAGTGCATTTAAATAAAAGCTTGTTTTAAAAATGGTTATTTACTAATAATTTTATTTTTAAGTTTTTAGTGTGCTTTATTAAAAGTGCGATTTGCATCCGGACGAAAGCCGGACCGGTCAGTTAGTTATATTATAATATTGATTAAAATTGATACCATTCCCCACTTGTGGAGTTGGATGGTAAAAAAATGAGTCTACCAAGTTGGACTCGATTCGGTTTAACGAGCTATGTCGGGTATAGTACACTACGATTGAGAAAATGTTTCTTTCACACAACATTCGTTATTCGTAACGAGACCGAAGCCGCGGGTAAAGCTAGTACTGTAAACGGTACACTGTATAAGGACGGGTGTTACATGGATTTACAACTAATGTAACTTTATATTAGTTGTCGAACTCTAATTGCAGCGTAATGGAAATTATAAACGACTGCGCCGTAAAACAAAAATACGACTTTCATAGTCACGAGACGATAACTAAAAGGTTACATCTAAATTGTGTTTACCCAATATCCTATATCTATACTAATATATAAAGCTCAAGAGTTTGTTTGTTTGTTTATTTGTTTGAACGCGCTAATCTCAGAAACTACCTACTGGTTAAAATTGAAAAAATTTTTTTTTGTTGGATAGCCCATTTATCGAGGAAGCCTATAGGCTATATAATATCACGCTACGACCAATAGGAGCGGAGCATTAATGAAAAATGTTGCAAAATGTATCTCAAAAATAAGTTTCTATTTAGGTGAAATGCACTATCTAAATATACTCATATTAGCGTTGTGACTACCCAACGTCGGATGGCTCAATCGGTAGAGCATGCGACTGTCAATATCAGGGTCGTAGGTTCGAGCCACACGTTGGGCGAAAATATTTTTATTTATTTATTTTCTACATTGCTTTCTTCTAAGGCTTACATTTAAATTTATTTTAATTTTATTTAAGTAATTAATTAAAAAAAATTATTAGTTTAAAAAAGTATAAATACTGCTTTTTATCGACAAAAGCTTTTGAACGGTAACTCCGATCATCATGAAATTTGGACACAACATTCATTTCGGTAAACTAAGTGTACTCATGTTCTTCCCTTCCCCATTCGTTCTTTTACACCCGGGTGAAACCGGACGGGACCGCTAGTACAGGTATACAGGCGGTTCTTGACTTTAATTCATTAAGAGGGGGGAAGGGTCTAAAAAACTCGATTTTTTAATTGCATTTTCTTATAGTAAAACAGTTAAAGAATGTTGTGTCAAAATTTCAAATCAGTCGGAGCAAAACTCTCAGTCATAGACCTCTAATACTGCGGAGCGGCAAGAGCTCGGCGCTTGGTGAGTCAACGCCGAGTGTATAAACGCAAAGTAATTTAGTACAGTGGTGGTGGCTTATGGGTCTCAAGGTAAATATAGAAAAATATAGCCTCAAATAAATATAGTTTTAAAAAAACTAAAAAACACGCTTTATATCGACTAAAAAGTAAAAAATATTTTTTTAAAATAAGCTTAAAACAATAATGAATAAAAAATACTATAGTATTATTGTGAAAAAAGCGTGGGGCGCTCGATGTACGAAAATGTGGAACAAAGCGCCCCACGCTTTTTTCACAATAATAGGTACTAGTATTTTTTATTCATTATTGTTTTAAGCTTATTTTAAAAAAATATTTTTTACTTTTTAGTTCGAAATAAAGCGTGTTTTTAAACTATATTTATTTTTCACTTTTTAGTTTGATTTATTGTCAAAAATTTGCCGAAAAAAAAACAATTTTTTTCGTCGTTAACGGGATTAGAACCCACGACCCGTGATTCCGAGAGTTGACGTCAGCGAAGACCCGTGCCTTAGACAGAACGGCTAACCACTGTAGTTACAGTGCTGGCATATTATACTACAGTAATAAACCACTTGCTGTAGTCCAAACGAGGTTACAAACAAACATACATACAAACTTAGAAGTGAAGTTAATATAAAGCATGTAAAAACATTTAACATTTTGTTATTAGATAGTATTAATTAACAAGCTTTTTGCCATGCATTATTCCTATATGGGCTACTCTCTTTAGGAAACTTCTGCCGTAAATATCATGTACTACGATGTACTGGTTTATTAAAAGCTCGCCAATGTTTACTTTGTATAGTAAATGTAATAAATATGTACATAATATCACGTATATTCGTATCATTATGCAGTATTTTATTGTAGAACTCAAACACGGACTTAATACAGATGATCGGAAGGTCATAATAAATCGGTGTTATGATTTCGTTTTTAACCGACTTCAAAAAAGGAGGATATTTTTTTTTATGTATGTTCACCGATTTCTCCGTCAATTATGGACCGATTTTCAAAATTCTTTTTTTATTCGAAAGAGAGCACTTCCGAGGTGGTCCCATCGGAACCAAGTCAGGATCTGATGGTGGAATCTGGAGAAATCCAGGAAAACTCTCAAATTTCAAAGGCACGCATACTTGGCCTATCCATTGCAATACTTTAACACTAAAAAGAGAAAAATAAAATATTTTTAACAAAAAAATTGAACCGACTTCAAAATATGCACTGAAAAGTAAAAAATAATAATTATTGTTATTTTTGGAGTCGGTGTCAGCCAAAATGAAATCTATTCCGAGAACTAAATTTAAATTGCTACTTTCGAATTCCGATGTGACACTGACTCCAAAAATACCAACAATTATTATTTTTTACTTTTAAGTGCATATTTTGAAGTCGGTTCAATTTTTTTGTTAAAAATATTTTATTACCTAAACTGTCGTCAAAGTACGTTGTTTACATTTTTAAAGCTATCGAGCGGGGTGGCGTAGTGGTGAGAGAACTAGACTCGCATTCTGCAGAGGTACCGGGTTCGAATCCCGGCGGGGGCAGATGTGGCTGGGACTTTTTCCTGCTGTCTCTCGCCGAGAACCAGTAATTCCTGTACCGGCCATCTTGTTGAGGTTTTCCATGATTTCCCTCAATAATTCCAGATAAATATCGAAATGGTTCCTTATTCAAGGTCAAACTCCTATATGCTCAAAATGTGCCTACTTTATCCTAATGTCCTAAAATTCCTTCATTCGCCCATTGCTGTTAATTGGAAGTTTAAAAATGTAGAAAATAACGGGAAAAAATGATTGATGGAAAATAGTAATGGTGAGAATGGCATAATGACATAAAGTCGAGAAACGGACGTTAAACGCATTATTATTATTATTTACATTTTTAGAGCTATTATTAAGATATTTTTTCGTAAACCGATATTAAATTTTAGTTGAAATCTGATCAGAGATAGACTAAATAACGGATATGGCATCAATCTTCTACTAGGCATATTTTTAGCAAAGCACCGTATAATTGAGTCTGCATCATTTTAAAGTTGAAGCCGAGTTTCTCGTTCGGAAGCTGTTAATCGTTCGTCAAGGAATCAACTGGTTCTGTTTTTAGAATTAAAACACGTTGACTGCCGCTATAGCATAGAAAAATTCGGGCTCCACACGCCACTTCTTTTTTTTGTTTAAAGTGTAAAAAAATGTTAAAAAACAATATTTCAAGTGTTTAGGAGGTTTCTATTTGTTTATAAACAAAAAAAAAAATTTTTTATATGGTCACACATTGGTCTCACGCGGCACCCAAAAACTATAAAAGCCAATTTTGCCTTATGATGAGACCAATGTGTCACCACACATTCTTGTACAATATAGAATATTTGCGTTCTCCTATATTATTAAATAATATGTTTTTTAATTATTATGTAATTAGGTATATACGAAAAATAAATTTTTGAAATCATAAAAATTACATTTTTAGCACAAAAGGTGGATATAGCCGTATGAAGCCACATTGGTCTCGGCACTGCAGGCCGAAATATGTATCAGGTTCGTGATGCCGAGCTCTTTTCGGTGCCATATAATTCAATGCATTTACGGAGTTCAGTGCGGTTTCACACGACAAAATACATCGGTCGAAGTTGTGAGACCATATTGGTCTCGGGCAGCATATAGTGCCATTTTTGTCGTGAGACCAATTAGTCTCATACGGCAGTCAACGTGTTAACTAGTTGACGATTCCAGTTCTTCATCTATCGCTAACAAAACGCAGAATGAAACGAAACTAACACACGAACCACAGCGCTGATACACTCGTTATTTAAAACCAACGAAATGCAAGCAGATTTTCAGTCGCAACGGTCCTTCGTATCTTTCTAAACTAGTTACTGGAATTAACTGCTTGACGGAGCACAGGTTCGGGTTTTGTTTCGTTGATGATTCAATGACCCACCACTAATGCATAATATTTTTTGCTTGGTCATAAAAAGCACAACAACTTTTCGTTGAAGTTACTTACTTGAAATTTTTAAAATAATTTTCGTGTGGTTTCAAACCTATTGTGCATAATATTTGCACAAGCCACAAACCTAACACATGTCATGCTAGCAGGCAGTAGAATAATACTGACACGCAAGAGGGACACAATTCTACTAAATCGTGTAAATCGATTAAAGGACTTGCCTAATTAAGAATCGATTTAGGCGAGTGTAATTTTAACTGCAATTTCTTAAAGTAACTGTTCACCAGGTGTTCAATAATACCTACCCTTATAAGAGCTTTTAAATTATATGTGAATACAAAATACAAAATTAATTACCATAAAAAAAGTGTTACGGAAATTTCTAATTGCCATCAAAAACCTGATTCAATCTTTGGTGGTAATGATTTCAAAATTAACTCGGAGCTATATGTTGATTTTTAAAATAGATGGTTTAAAATGAGATAAAAAGGACAAAAATAGCATAAGTCAAACACAGATTTATAGTATACAGAAAAAAATAAATTTCAAAAAAATTGTTGCAAAAGCCAAATTTTTTAGTATTTTTGGCACATATTTATAAAGAAATAATGACAATCTGTCACATATCTTGATACAATTTTAGGACAAAAAATGTTTTTTTTATTTTTAACAAAAAAAAAAAAAAATAAAAGCTTAATGTTTAATCTCAGCTAATAAAAATAGGAGGGAAATGTCTTTTACGACCACAGTCTGAAATTTGTCGAAAATTATTCACAATTAAAATTTTTCTTTTATTTTTTTTATTTTAAATACAAAATACTATTACAATTAATGTCGATATGACAAACAATATCCATTCTTTGAAGAGTGTGACGATGAATTTGGATGTTTGCAATAATGTAGATTCGTTAATAAAACAATTCCAAAAAAATTAAATTTTTTCTTTTATGAAAATTGAGCGCTTTCGGGAATTAGATATCTCCCATCATCAGAATAAAATTAAAATAAAATTCATGTCAATTCCTTATGCATCCATCTTTATTGACGGACATTATCAACTTATAAAATATGGTATCAAATTTTTTATATTTAGATATTCAAATATATTTGGTTTCTTGATTATTAAAGACATCTTATTTAATTTATTGTAAATTGAAATTTAATTAATAATACTTTTTACTTTCTGTGAAATGTCTGTAATGTCACAAGTACCTATGAACCAGTTCATACTTGGGACAACAAAACAATATCCACTTCATGTCACAATAAACTGTCAAATTATTGCTAAGTGACTGAGTCAGTTTTTATTTAGGACTATCGGGTTGATTTTGATTTGCCAATAAATAATCAACAAAAGCTTTCTTTTTTATATCACTGATTTTCGCTTACTACCTATTTCTCATCCTTCTCTTGTCTTAGCGTAATAATAAATAAGTATATAGAATAAGTCGTTCGGAAAGAATTACGCTTTTAAACAAGAGAAGCACTTTTGGAAGTTCCTGAATCTACTTGCAACAAAGTACAAACAAACATCCAAATTGTCTTCTTTTCAATAATATAAAATGCATGGAATATGAAGTTTATTTAATTCCTGTAATATCACAGGATTTAGTTGAATAGATCCCAGTAAATGTGATTGAAATACAGTGTCTCATATGTATTTTTACAACAATTTTGTATTTACTATATTTTTCGCTGCAATTAAAAAAAAATGTTGACAAAGTATATTTTTAATTTAAATAAACGTTGTCAAAAACAGTGCGTATGGTGATATACCTACATTTATAATTACTTTCGCTACTTATACTACATGAAAGTTAAACAGATTGACGGACTAATGCCCTAATAGATTTACAATAAATCGCTGTCTCAGATTTAAACTAAGGGAGTGAGGGATTGTATCATTGCAATAGTCCAGTCAAAGAGGAAACAACCAGTTGATGTGTATCCAAGGGCAAAAAATAAATTGACCACCCTCCAACAAATACGATCTTTATCAAAATATAAAATAAGTACAAATATTAAGAGCACTGTGGTTGAAACAAAAATAAAGAATAGCTACTTCTTACCACAACAGTTTTATTAGCGGATGTACATTTCGGGAGCTATGCCCTCATCTTCCGCAAACATTAAACAGTTTAGTGTTTATCCGCTAATAAAACTGTTGTGATAAGAAGTAACTATGCTTTATTTTTTATAAAATAAGTAGTTTTACGGTTGTCGAAGGGTTCCCTGCGGTTTGAGGCCCCACTTTGCTCTCAAGTAGAACCATTCTCAAGCCTCATCTTTAATCTTACGTAACACAAATATGTCATGAAGCATTTTGCTTTCCTAAGAATACTACCAAAACGAATGCACATGGGACTCACTGTACAGGACGTATGCAGTATCTACTGTAATTGCTGATAATAGAAAAGCTCTACAACAAAACAAGCATGACGCTTGTTTTGCAAAATTGCAAAGTGAACATTGAAGTTCTATTTATAAACAATAATAAAAGCTTTGAAACATTATTCAGAATTTAATTTTGGTACAACCAATTCAAACATTTATTAATTCTTATCAAGTGTTTCCAATTATAAAATATGTAGTATTTTTTTTTAAATCGTTGTACGGTGTAAGTCAACACTTCAACATCTTACTGCTTTCAACCGTATCGCAGTTTTAATTTCTTCACTCTACGTAGCATATTGTTGCAGTTTAAAAACATTATTTTTTTGTGATGTAACTACAAAACGGTTTTCGGATCCTTTACTTGTGCTTTGCTTCTTGCGAAATTTCATTCAAGGTCGACGGGAAGTACCCTATAGGTTTTGATTCCCAAGAGTCTTGACAGACAGACGGACAACAAAGTGATCCTATAAGGGCTTCTTTTACCATTCCAACCCACAAGTGGGAAATGGTACTAGTTTAGGTGAAAAATCACTTTTCAAAAATTTTACAATATCTTTCCGTTTTGAGGTCCCCCGAATCCAAAAAACATATTTTTGGAAAAACTCTGTGCGTCTGTGAACACGATACAGGTCAAACAAATGAGCGAATTGAAACCAAATTTTGGGAAGATGTTTGGTATGCAAATATGAAGAGCCCTATTGTTTTTGGGGAAAATCGGCGCATGCGCAGAAGTGATATATGCTAAAACGGTGTTCTTTATATAATAATGGTATACTTTTCATAACGGCTTATTATTCTATTTATTTTTTCCAGAAAGTTTTGTTTTTACTAAACTTTATAGATTCGGAAATATTTGGAAATAAAAAAATCAGCCGCTCTTTTGTTTTATGGATCTGTCAGAAATAAACTAGTTCAGCATGCTTTGATTAATTTTTACATGACGTGGAACATATTATGTAAGTAACCATGGCAACGAATAGTTAATATCATATTATACCCGCAGCACCTCACGCGATATCACAAATTTTATTTTCTTTATTATAATCAAATGTCAACATTTTTGAAGTTGGAATGGTCCCGTCGCCTAATTGGCTGGAATTTTTCCTTTCGAGGTACGGAACCATAAAAATACAAGAGCTGTTTTTCGTTAGCGTACGACATTTAACGCAAACGTTAAACGACTCAAACTCGAATCGGAAGTTACACTTCAATAACTCCGTTCCTAATAGTTCGCCGGAACAAATAGAAGTTTCATAAGCGGGTGTCTATATTTGGAGCAGGATGGCTCATTTAGTGTTATTCTTTGCGAAGAGCTTTATGAAATAAATATAAAGGAAAACAAGCAAAGTTTGGAAACAATGTTTGAAGGTGAGGTCATGGATTAAGTTCTGCGACAAATAAATTAAACCTGCCGTCGTCGTGGCAACGGCAGGAGGCGTATGACGTCGCATGAAGACGCTATAGCATGCCGGCGCTATATATATATATATATACACTGCACCTATATATATATATATATATATAAATACAGTCGCCTCTATTGACTCAAGCGTCTGGAAAAGAGATAGAGGCATGCTCCTGTGGGACGTAACGCCGACAACCCTACATCCTCTTTCCTCTCGCCGCCCCAAACCACCTACACACATGTATCGGTTTTCCACAAAGGCCGCAGGACGTGGGTATAAGTGGCCGATGTACGGATGATGTAAAAAATGGCCGTTCAATTGGAAACGGAGAACATGCTTGAAATCTAAAATTCGATGTTATGTTGATATTTCAATAGCAAAAGATGTCAGAAGTGCAATCATTGGCGTAACTATACCACCTGAGGTCCGTGGCAAAATCATCGGAGCCACCTAAATATAAACCTAAGTAAAAGAATTGCATTTGCCTGAGTTTGGATCATCAACTTACATAAAACATGTTAATTATGCACTTATATAGTTTACAGAGCCCTAAAAAAAAAGCATAAAAAACATTCAATGTCGGAAATATATTACGTAAGTTTTATGATATTTATTAATTTAACCGAGCGGGGTGGCGTAGCGGTGAGAGCACTAGACTCGCATTTGGGAGGTACCAGGTTCGAATCCCGGCGGGGGCAGATGTGACTAGGATTTTTTCCTACTGCCTCTCGCCGAGAAACGGTAATTCCTGTACCGGCCATCTTGTTGAGGTTTTCCACATGGTTTCCCTCAATAATTCCAGATTAATATAATAAGAAAAAGAATAATTTTATTATTAATAATTCATATATAATACATAAATGTTTTCGCTACAAACGGTAATCCTGTGGCAGTAGCGAGATTAAAAAATAAAATAAAAAAATATATACTATAGCCTACATAGATAAGTACATAAATGATACATTGGATTATAATAATAATTATACAATATTTGCATTTGGTGTTTTGAATATTTTCAGGCTTTTCATATTTATTTGTTACTGAACTGTGGAAAACAGAGATGGTTCCTTATTCAAGGCCATGGCCGATTACCTGACAAACTCCTGTGCTCAAAATTTGCCTACCTTATCCTAAATTTCCTAAAAATTCCTCCATTCGCCCATTGCTAAATTAATTAAGTTGAAATTTAAACATATATTGCAGAAAATAACGGGAAGTGTGGTAGTGGTAGAAAAAAAATAGTAATGGTGCGAATGGCGTCTGTTATGACATAAAGTCGAGAAACGGACGTTAAACACATTATTATGATTTTATTATTATTATTATTATTATTATTATTATTATTATTATTATATTTCTTAATTTAAAAAATAGATGACATGATTACAGTTCCTGCTATTATCTTAACGATGATTGAAAGCATGTATTAAAGATATAAAAAATAAATTAAAAAATATAACAAAGCTATAACTAATAATTAAGTTAGAAACGCACAAAATCACTAATTAAACTAATTACAAAAAATAACGTAATTGGAATAAATTAATAAGAAAACCAGTGTAGCTTGAAAATCAAAATCTAATTATGTCTGGGAGAGAAAATATTTTTATGACATTTAATTATTTTTTCTGGACAAAGGTATATTTTAAAATGTCTACATAGGTATATATCTTTCTTTAAAAAAAAACACAAACTACAGAAAATAATACATGAAAACGTACAAATAACTGAGCGTAATTCTTCTGTAAGCTTTTACTGAATGTAACCGCGAAGAAAAAGTGAAAAGATTTTACCTTCATCCCAAAAAAAGATAATAAGACAGAAAAAAGGAGATAAGAGAAGAAAGCACTGTTGTACAACCACGTAGATACCTACAATACCGACAGCGACACGAGAGCATGAAATATGAACAACCTGAAATATTTTATTTTCAGTATTGACCTAAAACCCATGCTAGTTGAAACTTGAAAATATTGTCAGGAAATACGCGCTTTCAATTATTATGGTTGGACAGTTAAACCAGAGATATTTGGGACAATTTAATTAAAAAAGTTCGTCAAGTGCAAGACGAATTTGTATAATCAATGTTTTTTTATTATTTCTATTTTTTAAGATTTTATTGCCTATACCTATTCCTGATCTTTTTTTATTTTTCTGAGCGCTCCTGTATGAGACCGGGAGGGGGGCAACAATTTTATTCTTGGAAAAAATACTAAAATTTTACAATAAGTACAAAAATTGTCGCTAATTTATGCGAAACAATTGTTATAAAATAATTTAAAACATAGTATAGGCCTTTTTTTAATTTTAAATGTGTAACTTACGAAAGTGAATACAATTTAGACTTAATTCCAGTAAAAAAATGAAATTTAACAATTTTTTACTTAAGAGGGTATACATCAAGCAACGATCGAACCTATTACCTATACATTTAAACAACATTGTCTGAACTGATACGTTCCGTATCGCATAATTTGTGTACTCCAGAGGTAAGACGACGCTTCGGAGAACTATACAGTATTAAACTATTTTTCTGAACTGATTCATTCCATATCTACCCAAATATTATAAATCTACGTTAATTTATTGAATACTGCTCTCTGGACACAAATTCGTACCGTTCCGGAGTGTAACAACATATAGTTGGAGATCCACAATATTTGCTGAACTGATACGTTCTGTATCTGTGCGAATAATATTCTGCGTTAATTTGTGCGACTCCTGAAGACGACTATCTGAACACAAATTCGAGACGTTTCGGAGTGTATCAACACAACACAATAACGATCATGACAACATAATATTTGCTGAACTGATACGTTCCGTATCTGCGTGAATAATATATAAATCTACGTTAATTTTTAAAGTGAGATGCGGGTCTCCTTATTACATAATCTGTGATTCTAGCGGCGCGGTGTTTAGTTAGTCGATGTCGGCTCATAAAAAAGAAGAATTCCATGTACTAACTTTCAACATTCAATTAATTAAGCTTCAGAAGTAATTTGCCTAAGGATAAATTTTCAACTTATAAAAGTAGTCAGTCACGTACCGCGCTGTAACGAATCGTACCTTACCGTAACTTACGTTACTTAATTCAACAGTATAGCTGAAACGATAATAGTCTAAGATCCGGTATTAACAATACATATCCTCATCTGTTATTTGATGATGACAAAGATTATAATATTAGATAATATATTCATTGATAAATTGCAAATGGGTTGCCTAGCTAAATCGCGTACCGATGCTGGTAAATTAAATAAATTCTAATTAACGTTTTTGGATCAACTTCCCTGATTTGTTGATCATAAAAATCGAGCATTAGCTGAGATAATATGACACAAGGAATTGGAAAAAAACTGAGGTTGCCTACTCTCCCTGCAGCACAAGTGCAAAGTGGCCAGTCATAACAGGCAAGCGTTATTAGTATACCTTCATCAGTTATTTAAACAATTTTTTTATGAAATGAAAGGTTATTTCATTCCCTACCCAACAGTATAAGGTTGCCTCATTTAATCTGACTTGAATCTAGTATTTGATCAATGGAGCACGATTACACAATTGGAAAAATCTTCTTTCAGAAGAACTCTATAATCTGGGCAACCATCGATGAGACGAACTCTATCTATTAATATACCCTCATCAATTAATTATTTAATCAAAAACATAATTTTTTATAATGGTTTTGTCGTCTGTTTATTTGTTGTCCGCTGACGAGCAAACGCCACTCTCGTTCGCAATCGACAACTTTCTGTCTTTGTAACATAATGTACTAGTCCGAAAACTTACGAAAATTATTGTTTTAGAATTACTGTGGCTATTTCTTACATTTCTGGTTTAGCAGTTAAATATCAAACATCGATACATATGTACTTTTTCTACATCGATAGCATCAAGAACGACACAGAATCTGACGAGACCGATACTAGTCTCGATCTCGTCCGAAGCCCTATATACCTAGTAATGACAAACACAGATGAGGTTATGTCAATTATAAAATTTCTATGTATATAATATACATATACAAACATCAACACCAGTTCTAGCTATGTGATATATATTTTGCATATATATTAGAATATTACGTTTCCAACTAGTTATTTTCTCTCGTTAGATAAGCAGCACTGCTCTCTGAATTAATGAAGATAATCTTTAAAATTGAGTGCGGCTGGTCTTTATTAATCCTTCGCAAAACTTTTGATAGTACAGTTTCAAGCACTAGTTCTGTATAAGAGAAAGTTGCGTCGTGGGACAATCATTTATTAAACAGTCTCAAGTTCTAGTTTGCAGTTGGACTGTTGGGAATTCAACCATCTAGGTACTCTGTAAATATTCTCGTATTTAAGAGTTAGTCTCCAAAATTACTTTTGAAGGTAGCTATTCAGTTGTGTTTCCGAAGTTTAAAATTTCGAAGGACCGACAACTAAAAATAAATAGTAATTTATTTTTTCTTATACTATAAACTAGACGTTATCCGGCTTTAACCGGATACACTTCCCTCGAATTTATAATCAACTAGCTGTTCGTCCCGGTTTCATCCGGGTGCGAAAGAATGAATGAATGCACGCATTATTACGCGGATTGTTATCGGAACCACATAAAATAATGCCGAAGCTTCTAGAACTCCGAAGAATGTTCCAGAAGACGGCTGAAAAACTTATAAAAACAGCGCTAGCGTGGAAGGCAGGCAGTGAGCAGTCAGAAGTCAATGTCAGTGACGATGAACAGTGCGCGACATAAATAAATAAGTGTTCTAAATATAGAGATAAATAGACATCTGTGAGATATAAATATTACGTGTATTCGTTTGTTTTTCGTTATTTATTTTATTATTTCATTTTTCATTATTATTATAGAGAAGTTCTTTTTAATTTGTTTTTGTGAACGTTTCTTTTTGTAAATAAACCAGCAACGAAGAACAGTTTTGCGAATTTTGTATCAGTATAATTAAAACAAAATAGAAAATATAGAACTAACAAATCTAATAGTTGTCACGCTTTATTCTTCTCGTCTTACTGCAGTATACTTCAAATGCGACTGTTTCAATATACCGAATCCACCCCGGGCTATAATTAGGCCACCACAGGACTTCGTGCGTGCGTGTGTGTCACAATGACAAGATAATATATTATGTGACTGTTTTTGGACAGGCATGATGCAAGCATCAATAATTATCTATCTCCCATACTAGCCACAGGAAATCGTTACTTTAAGCTCTGACAATACAAAAATCGATTGGATGATACACTATTAAAACTTTATTATGGAACTAGCGGTCCGGTTTGACTTCGGCCAAATGTATCGCTTGTCACAATTTTTAATACGGTAATAATAGCTTGACCTGTACCTAATAGGTATATATGTAAAGGAATCTTTCAGCATAATTTTCACCAATTTCAAGAAGTCTGATTAACTTGAAAATTTGAACACGTGTCAAGGGCCGATGACAATACAATTATTTCATAAAAAAAAAGGGTATAGCCGGATTAATATGGGAAATCTGCCCCCGTGGCTTTTTTGACTCGCACTCAGGGGATCGATTTGGTGTCGAATAAAAATAATTCACCTCAATTTTTAGCTCTTTAACTCAAACGGTTTTCGAGATTTTCAAAAAAACCGGTTTTTTCGATTTTTTTTTTATTTTTATAGTAAAATCCAAAATTAATTGATGATGATTTTTTTTCTAATTCTTAGGAGTCTAAGACATGAAAAAATAATATGATCATGATTTTTAAACGAAAAGCCGATTTTTAGCGGAGGAAAGAAAATTAAAATCTTAATTTTTTTAGCCTTTGTGAAATATGTCACTCACCAAAAATCGTCAGAAAATGTCTTTTATACTCCTTTACATTCAGGAATTTTTCTGAATTTTTTGAAGTGGTGCAACAATATGAAAAAAATTAAAAACTCATTTTTTTTCTAAAATCTCGCGTTTTAACTTACTTATATTTTTTTTTAGTTTCAAAAAATGTGTAGAAAATATTTTGTTACCAAAAATACATCCTTGCCAGAAATAAACATAAAGATTATTATAGAGAAATTAAGATATATTCTGCCTAAAGTAATTAGAAGGATTATAATGATTAAAAAGACACTTACACATGATACTTATATGTTTTTTCTTACTATATTAAAAATTATTTAAAATCTGTTACAACGAAAATAATAATTATAATAAAAAATGTAACTAGATTAGTCTTCGTCGCTGTCTTCATTTACTACAACACTAACTTTTTCATTTATGAACAGACGACTAAGTATCTCAGCAGGTTTTACAATTTTCGCCAAATATCGAGCGTACGATAAATAATATATGATAGCAGCAATGTGCGAGCAACATCCAACAGTGCGTCTACCATTTGCGCAATCACAACAATATCGAGTTATTCCAGAAATATCGTTCTTATCTGGCTGATATTCAATAAAACACCGATATGTCTTCGAATTAATATGTCGAGATCTGACTTCAAACTTGATAATATTAGGTGTAATTTTTAAATAATGAAATGTGACTGTTCCGTTTTCATTCATCATCTCAGCTAAATACGATACAGCTTGAGACATTTGATATGATCCGGTGAAAAGAATTTTGAGTTCTTGCTCCGTTAATTCAGGAAAATCAGTTAATTGGTCTGAAGTTATTATTGCAAAGGGGACTTTTCTTCTTGCCCAACGGTTGGTTTCTACCTCCGAGGCTAAAGTATTATCTTGATCTTTTTTTGAGTTCATGGCAGCAATAATTTTTTCTGAAAGATCGAGATCAGAATCAAGTCTTGTACCGAATTCATTATGCAGAAAACAAGCGATTCTACAAAAAACCCCAGTTTTTGGAAGCAACTTATTATCCAGTTTATGATCCAACAGCCTAAACTTCTGTTTAATGTCGCCATGTACTGCTTCAACAACCCAACGAATTTTGGTAACGAAACGGGATTCATTTGATTCATCTGTAGTCAGCTGATTGCGTTTTCCTTTGAGAGCAGGCATTAGCACTTTGAACCCTAGTTCTTCTAAATATGCAATCACATCACGAAAGCCACGATCAACTACAATAATGTCATCTTTTTTCAGCAACTTGATCAGACCATCGGAATCATTTAAGATGACTCTCATGATTTCAGCATCGTTCATATTAGCTGTATATGGCCCAAGCATATCTATAACGAAACCATTTGTAGTGCATATTGTGAACGGTTTGCACAGAGGGACTTTCTTCTGACCAGAATATGATTTCCTTTGGTATTCGTTATTCTCACTTTTTTGATGACGAATATATGTTCCATCGCAAATGAATATCAACTGGTCATCTTTTATTTGATACAATTTTTTGGCAGTATTTGACGTATTAGTGAGTAATGTTTCCCGATTGATAGCATCAATTCCAAAATACTGAGGCAAAACATCTTTTTCAAACGAAGATATTACTTCATTACAGTAGTCGGATACCATTTGTTCCCGAGCTAATCCAAAAACAGAAGATATTACTGCATTCGAATTCCCGGTTCGTAGTTTGAATAAAAAAATAACAAGAGCTTGAATGACATTACGATTCACTGAACTTCTCATCGACGTTAACAGTTCACGAAGTTTTATCAATTTTTCCCAGGTAAGGCTCGTAAACACCTCCAACTGTTTTTCTGAAAACGAGTGGTCTCCAATTTTATCAATTATAGACGAATCAGTACCAATAGCCAGCTGCCCAAGTAATTTTTCCAAATCACGAACTTCAAATACACTGGTATTCGAATAAATTCGCAAATTGTTAATGTCTTCATCGTAGAACCGCTTTTTTATAAAATGGTCTTTACAACACCGATTTCCTTCGGGAATAAAGAGTCGTCTTCTGGAAAACACTTGTTTGCGTGCTTCAAACGGAACTATTGTAATATTAGTTGATGATCCACAAATGCAACAGTATTTGTGAGTCGCAATAATTCGAGGAAAACCTAACTCCACATATTCTAATTCTTCTTCCATTTTTTCTTCAATAACGTATGAAGGATCTTCAGTTGATGACACAGATGAAACAGTAGTTGATGAGGATTGAGACAAAATTGGCTGGCTTTCGATACTCACTCGATCTGCAGATGAATCCTCAGTGTTCTTGAGTATAGATGGTCTTGTTAAAATAATTCGACACTTACTACAAAAGATATCATTAATAAAGACTCTTTTTCCAATTTTTTCTGTCGCATCATTAGCCTCATCAATTGTCATAATAACTTTTTTATACCCAACTATTTTACGCAAATGTATGTTACAATTAATGCATTTTTTATCAAAATCCATTCTGAAATAAAGATTCGAATTATTTATTGGGAACTTACAAATATACAAACAGATTAAATATAAAACTTTACTTACTCAAGTGGTTGTAATATTACAACTGTAGCACTATTTAAACATACAAAATAATATCTTATGATAATGATAAGAGATATAATAAAAACAATTATGTTTCTGAGTTATTTGATCGTAAAACGTGAAAATAGTCTTAATATGAATGTACTGAAATTATTAATAAGTTAATTGCGATTGAATACATACAATGATATCAACAATGAAGTCTAATTCATTGTTAGGTCACCTAAACAAGCGAAACGTTAGAAGAATATGATTGCGAGTTACTGAAAACCCCAGTAGATGGGGTTTAAATGCGTCCGCTTGGCGCGAATTTTTCAAAAACATAATCTTTGAGTAATTTATGTGTAGCAATATGATTGGAAATGTGTGATAAGCAATGCAACTGTGAATTTGTAGTACAAAAATATTTTTTACACTTTTTGTGAAACTAAAAAAAAATATAAGTAAGTTAAAACGCGAGATTTTAGAAAAAAAATGAGTTTTTAATTTTTTTCATATTGTTGCACCACTTCAAAAAATTCAGAAAAATTCCTGAATGTAAAGGAGTATAAAAGACATTTTCTGACGATTTTTGGTGAGTGACATATTTCACAAAGGCTAAAAAAATTAAGATTTTAATTTTCTTTCCTCCGCTAAAAATCGGCTTTTCGTTTAAAAATCATGATCATATTATTTTTTCATGTCTTAGACTCCTAAGAATTAGAAAAAAAATCATCATCAATTAATTTTGGATTTTACTATAAAAATAAAAAAAAAATCGAAAAAACCGGTTTTTTTGAAAATCTCGAAAACCGTTTGAGTTAAAGAGCTAAAAATTGAAGTGAATTATTTTTATTCGACACCAAATCGATCCCCTGAGTGCGAGTCAAAAAAGCCACGGGGGCAGATTTCCCATATTAATCCGGCTATACCCTTTGATTTTAAAAATTTTGAAAATAACTTGAATTTGAAAATTAAAAAAAAAAATACCTTTGATGTCGTTTTGAGACGAAAAATTAAGAAAATAAATTATAGTTTAAAAAAACACGCTTTAATAGTACACCAAACTAAAAAGTAGAAAACAATTATCTATTAACAAAATAATTCAATTATATTTAGTAAAAAAGCGTGGGGTGCCAATTACTTTATTTTCATTATAACTCTAATTTTATAAGTAGCTATCTACCAATGAAATAATTGTAACATTAATTAATATCAAGCACCCCACGCTTTTTTACCATTTTTGTAAATAATTATTTTCTACTTTTTAGTTCGGTTTGCTATTATAGCGTGTTTTTTTTATTTTTTTTTAAACTATAACTTATTAGTTATTTCGCTGACTTACGTTGCAAAATTGGTCGCCACGAAAAGCGCTTTTATTTTAACGGGATAATATATATACAAATCTTTGATTAACGTTTAATTAGAACTCTTCAATAAATAAAATTTTCGACCAATTTTTCAGACAATACAGGATGAGTTTTAAGTTGATGCTTTTTTTTACAGCGTGTAAAAATCAAATAGACGAGCAAATATTTCAAATAGTTTTTTTTATCAAAACTCAAAAATAAGAGATAAACAGCCTTTCGAAGTTTAAATAAATTTTATTAAATTTTCTTTAATTTTGAGGTCGGTCCTGGGGTTATATTATGTCACTATGGAAATAAGTTGTTATTATCTCTCAAAAACAGAACAATACACATGTCAGTTTCAAATAAGCACCAACATACTTGATAATAACAACTTATTTCCATAGTGATATAATATAACCCCAGGACTGACCTAAAAATTAAAGAAAATGTAATAAAATTTATTTAAACTTCGAAAGGCTGTTTCTCTCTTATTTTTGAGTTTTGATAAAAAAACAATTTGAAATATTTGCTCGTCTATTTGATTTTTACACGCTGTAAAAAAAAGCATCAACTTAAAACTCACCCTGTATATTAACAAAAAAATATATAATTAATACATTAACGTTTCAATCTTTTAACAAAAAATATATATAATTAATACATTAATGTTTCGATCAGTTCTGAAGAAGATCCAAATCCGGATCGCAACGTTAATGTATTAGTTATATATTTTTTTGCTGATATATTGTCTGAAAAATTAGTCGATAATTTTATATATTGAAGGGGATAATATATAGTCTGCGTCCACCCTGAAGGTTAATTTTTAATAGTCGCGAAAGCATTTTTCAATTATTTATCCAACGAAAATGCAATCATTCAATTGTTTTGTAAATCTATAGGTACTCCTAAAAAAATAAACTACAGAGATGATAAGATTATAAGAATTCGTACAAGGCTCAGAAAAATCCAGCAATTGGTGACGTTAAAAAATTCGGTTAATTCTCTTTTCTCTGCCAAGAGCAATCATTGAATTGGAACGTTTTGGCTGTTATAAATTAATTATTACTCTCAACTACACGTACTAACAAGAATTATAGAAAACATTAAATTCCGAAATTGGACTAATTATCCAACTGTTCAAACTGCAACAAAACAAAGTGTTTTATGTCTATTATAACAGCCCATACATAATTTAATTGTATATTATTTGAACAGTTTACTATAATGAATTTTACTCATCAACGGTTTGGGTCTTAAGCGGCCTACACACCTTGATACAAGCTGCGATGCAGGCATCGACTCTTATGTTTCATGATGCAAGTAGCAGTGCGTGTAGTACTGAATCACGTATTTGGCATCAGTTGCGGCTTGCAGCGATGCAGAGTCTGGAATCCCATTTTGGTCGGCGAGCCACAACGCCGAGTCGGTGATGCTGATGCTGATGTAGAATTGCGCCGATGCCAAGACGATATTAATTTATTTTCCCGCGCCATTTTAGAGGTTACTTTGTTGTTTGTGTGTGTAAATTCCATGATGGAAAGTGATCGTGGATTTTGGGAAGAGTTCATAAACATTTATCATCTGCATACGTGTCTTTTGAATACAAATGTACTTTTAGTTCTTCCAAAAAAGCATTTGAATAACGTTTTCTTTCTATAAACCGACTTTTTGACCATTTCCTTTTTGATTTCTCTTTTCTTTTATGGAGTATAAAGAGTGCCCCAACTACTACTAATAAAACTGGTGTTGGCAAAACGTACCTCATTTTATTCGTCAAGCACTATGTACCTAGAAAATAACTTAACCTACGGTTCTTGTGTTGCATGAACATGGAGTCGATTCAGGCATCGCAAAAGGTTTCGATTTAAGTAGGCGTTTATGCAACTGATACAAGTTTCATGAAACATAGAGTCGATGCCTGGATCGTAGCTTGTATCAAGGTGAGTAGGCCGCTTAACAGACGTTTCCTATTATCTTTGTAGTTTGAACATGGGACAAAATTTAAAAGAGAGCGAAAATAATATAATAATAATATCTCTCATTAAACATTAATTTTGTCTCACATGAATTACAGTGGAGTATCGATAATGTGTCTTCAAAATTTCTGTCTAATGATCCAAGGGCAAGTCGTGCAGGGTTGCCAACTCCTAAAAATCTTTCTCCCCAACCGCAAGTTCAAACAAAAGACATAATATTCCAAATTTCATACCTCTATAGGTGGAATAGTTTCCAAGATACGAATGTCCAAAAAACACAATTATTGATATTCGTTAGCTGGTTGTAGCCAATGCTGGGTGCGTAAACCCGAATAAATCAACCGGTCGTCCTAAGACTACTCGCGTATTGTCGGTGATGGGATATACATAAAGTGTAACATTAGAAGATTAAAGGATGAATTCTGGTGGCATAGGATCGATGAACTAAGCAAATCCTGAAGGTTTTTTTTATTGCGTTTTATTGTCTGACGTTTCGGCAAACTTTATGCCATCTTCGAAGAATCTAGAAGATTTTTAGAAGATTAAAGGATGAATCCTGGTGACATAGGATCGATGAACTAAGCAAATACTGAAGTTTTTTTTTTAAGTTTGCCGAAACGTCAGACAATAAAATGCAATAAAAAAAACCTTCAGTATTTGCTTAGTTCATCGATCCTATGCCACCAGGATTAATCCTTTAATCTTCTAACATTTAAACAGGATCATCATCACTCTAAATTATTAGAGTTATTTTTCACAATAGTGTAATAATAATTATTATATCATTATATATAATCAAATCAATCCTCAGCAAAAATTAATTAATATCAAACTCAAATTCGTGAATCGTAAATTGGGTGAGTTTACCAACATTTTTTTTTTAAATACCAGGTTCATTCGGTCACGGTCTAACATCACTGCAACTAAACTTTATTATCGAACTATAAACGCATTAGGAATTAAACGGATTCAGTATGTTTAAAAACTGTAATTATATTATCAGAATCTAAGGTCATTGTTAAATCAAGTTTTTTGACAATGCTTTCTGCAGCTCAGCATGATTTAACAAATGCACAACAATCTTTTTGTGTCTGAGTTCATTTAACACCATCACATTCACGCCCATTATTATCGCCTACTCCAACGCACAAACTGTACGCGCGAAGGTCAATATTTCCTTTTGCAGAACTCTATGCATTATGCATCAAAATATTATACTGTATTGTTTATAACGTCATCGTAATAACAAAACACAACTTACAATGTCTGTGTCAAGTAGAATTGTTGTTGCGTAATAATTTAAGTATTGTTACTTTGTTTAAAATTTGCATTACAATTATTTAACTGTACCTAGAAGGTTTGATTAATTAATTGTTCTGGTCGTATCTATCTCTCGTTGCTTGGAAATAACTGTCCGTGTTAGGTATTGTAAATTATAGGTGTCCGACAACTCAGGTCATTAAAAAAGAAGCGTGCAACAATACTAAATAAAAATAATAATACCGGCAAACCAGACAGTGACAAAATAAGTATAAACCTTTCACCAATAGAACCTATATTGATAAAAGCGCCCACAATATGGCTATCAAAGTATATAACCATATACCCACTAACATCCGCGAACTGTCATTAATTATATTTAAAAAAAAAACTTAAAGCTTGCTCATTGAAAAGGTGTTTTATAATACAGAAGAACTATTTTTAATGTATATGACGTTTTAGTCACCTCCCTGAGGTCTTATTTAAATAAATACATTATTATTATTATTACTATTGTCTAAAAGTAATAATAATAATAAGTTAGAGTACGAGAACTCGATAACTCGATGTGCAAAATATCCATCGGAAATACAAATTATTATTTTAAATAACATATAACAGTATTATTAGCCATTTTAAGTTCGGAAAATTGATTTTTAAACATTATTTTTTTGCGCAGTGAAAAGGGGAAGGCGTTTGGGGGGAGTTCTTTAAAAAACAATAACGAGGTCGTGTCGATGCCATGGCGTTTTTTTTCGCGCAGTGAAAAGGGAAAGGCGTCAGAGGAAAGTTCTTTCAATAACAATTACGGGGTCGTGTCGATGCGATGGCGTTTTTTTTGTGCGCAGTGGAAAGGGAGGAGTTTGGGGAGAGTTCTTTAAAAACAATTACGGGGTCGTGTCGATGTGATGGCGTTTTTTTTTGCGCAGTGAAAAGGGGTGGGCATTTGGGGGAGTTCTATAAAAAACAATTACGGGGTCGTGTATACAAAGCGAGATAGTAATACAGTAATTTTACACCAGTTGTTATGACGTGTATATGTGATTTCTGATTGGTTAGACTCAAGAAATGACAATGAAAGACAAATAGTTTTTACGTATTTTTGAGGAAATTTGTGAATAAACCGCAGTTTTTTTGGGACGTCAAAATTTAGCGTTTTCTATGACAAAAAAAAAATTAAAATTTAGGCACATCGAGTTATCATACTGGATCCCTATTAGAGTTTAAAAAAAATCTGTGAAATGTGAACTAAAAAGTGAAAAATAATTTTTAAATACAAAGATTTTGTTTAACAGCGATAAGAACGATTTGGGGAATTTCCAATCGCTGTTGAACAAAAAAAAAATTATTTTTTACATTTTAGTCAACATTGCTGAAAGTGTTTTTTTTTTAGTTTTTTTAAACTTTAATTTTATTTATATTTAGTATCGTACGTTGCACGTTTCTTTAGAATACACTATTTAACAATAATTGTGTACCACATGTGGTACGTTCTTTGCTAACAGAATTTGCATATCATTATACGACTACTGTGCATTGTACAACTTATTAAGGATTAAATTTTCTACGGTATTATAACGAAAGAACGTTTTTGAAAATGTATTCCATATCTATAGCTGCAAGGCTTCACTGCAACAACGATTCGTTCTAACGATTTCGAAAGAATATTCGGTTTTTATCTTTAAACAAATAAATGTAAGTAAAGATGACCTATAGATAGATAGATAGATAAGAAACTTTATTCTGTTAATACTGTCAGAACAGTGTAGAATGCGTCAGTTACATATATAAAATTAAAATTTATGATTAAAAAATTCCTCACCAGAATAAAAATTTGAATCTAATAAAATAGATTTTAATTTTTGTAGCCGGTAGATTTTTGATTTCAGGCGGCAACTTATTGAAAATTTTCAACATAGCTAGCATAAAATAATATGTCGAAAAAATATGAGTTCTCGTAACTTTTAAATCAGATTAATGTCAAAGTCTCATCGCGGTTTGCATTTTAAATTTTAAAATTAAACTTGATGTTTAACGTAAAAGATGTAAGCAAGTTTTTACTAATAGAAAGAGCGATAAACGGGGAATGTTTTTGACATGTTTTACCTATGCTCACAAGTTGAGTAAATTTTACTATAATGTAAAATTAGATAAAATAAAGAGTATTATCATTATTATTATATAATTTGTAAATATTTTGTACAAAATGGCTGAACAATGACGGCGTTTTGTCAAAAAAAAACTGTGTTGATATACGCTTACATGGCTAACTCTGGCCAAATATTTAGAGATATATCAAAATAATGTACTTTGATAGTTCTGCTGTATAGACGGGAAGGTCAATATAATATTTCCAGAACAGTTTTGGACCCGGGTGAAACCGGGACGGACCGCTAGTCATATATAAATACAGGAAGGATAAAAGTTGTGGCACAGATTTGAGTGTGTTAATTCGCATGCATTGTGGTGAAACATACATAGTTCTCTTCGTTTTATTGAGGGGAAGTGCACAATATATGCTTCTTCACGATGTGTAAGAATATAAGAACGACCATTTAGCGACCAATAGTACAATGAATATGATTACAATACTTTGGTAGAGCGATGTCAGGTGCGGATTTATATGGGGACTAATAGGGTTAAGCCGCTAAGTGTCAAGGGCCCACAAAAATTGAACAATGAACACGTGGTACAAAATAGTTAATATCAATACCTAATTCTCATTTTCATGGCTGAATTTTGAGTAGTTGTTAGGTGAATTTTGATAATTCTTTAGGTGATTTTTGACAATTTTTGGGTGAATTTTGAAAAATATTTGTGTAAATTTTGAAAATTTTTTTATTAAATTTTAACGAATTTTTGGTTATAATTTAACATTTACAAGGTGAATTTTGACATTTTTTTGGGTGTTAATGATGTTATTAAAAATAAATATTAAACCTCAACTAAGGTTCTTAATTTAACAAAAAAAAATGGGTCTCCATTGGATTTCAATAAGCCCTAGGTCTCGAAGAACCTAGATCCGTCCCTGAGCGGTGTAATATTTTGTAGTTTAAAGCAAACCACTTACCGAGCAAATTGTAAACGTTTTGTATACAATACGTCTTCTTCGTTTCATGAATATGCAAAAGCACTTAAGGTTTTCTCATTTTCAGTTGAGAATTAAACACTGCGCAAGACAGTACACTTCTGGAGGTCGTGCACCTTGTCTGTTGCGCATCGACTCGGATGCAACTAGCCACAGAATAAGACTCTGCTAGATTAATTTCATTGAGAAATTTATTTGAGCCTTAAAATGCATAACACCTCTATTTTGTTACTCTTCAATAGACCTGTAAAAGTAACGAGAAATTGTGCACCCGTATGTATTCTTTACTTAAAGAACCAGTACCCGTTACTTTCGTATCGTTACGTTACTCGTTACTTTTCATACGACATACAATCGTGTACTAACAGCATCAAGCATGTACCATCGCATCGAGGCGCGTCGCATACGTGATACGATATGACTTCGTTCGTATAACGTATAACCGCATCAAACGAGTCGAACTGACAGGGATACGACAAATGCGAGTAACGAAATGAATTTGTAAGTAACGATTCGTTACTTCGAGTCAAACGATGTACCCGTTACTCAGTAACGAATACATACGGTTTGTTACAGCTCCACTCTTCAAACATAAACTTTCAAGTTATATATGTAAAATAACTTTCCGGTCTGACTGCGTCCGGATAGATTTTTTGGCAACGAGCATTAATCTCTTATATATCAATTTATTGAAAAATTTCGTGATTTATGTACATATTTGAAATGGTACAATGAAATTTTATCACGAAAGTGTATAAATGAATGTGTTGTTGTACAAATAAGCAACAAAGAGGCATACGTTGTTGTACAATTTATTTTTCCGATTAATTTTTTGTGCAGTGTAGTGCCCCCTGGGGCATTACTGTCGTAATATCTATCTAAGAACCATCGCAGATGATTTACAAAAAACCCTTTACAGAAAACCGCATCTGAATTGATCAAACCGTCGTAGGTAGAGAGAGAATACAATCCCGAGCATGTTTTTCAATCCCGGGATTACGGGATTTTTGATGCGTAATCCCGGGATTAGACTATGTGGTTTCTAATTGGGCTCAAATGAAAAAAAACTTGATTAATTTCTTAAAAAATATTTTTAATAACTTTGCACAATATAGTAAGAAAAGAAAATAGACAAAATAAGGAAAAACTTTACTTTTGCAAGAAATCAAAAAGACAACACAAAAAAACTATTTAGAATTTCGAAAATACAATCGCAGAAATATCAAAGCATCCAATATCCAAGCCTGCTTCGTAGTTTATTGCCAGCAGCTGAAAACGCTCGCTCAGGTTCTACGCTGGCTGGAGGAATAGACAATAGATACCTACTTATATGCTGTTTCTAAGTGATATCCACGAACTCCTCCATTTTCGAACAGACTTATTTCACGTCTAATACTATTTGCCAACCCCGACTCATTTTGTACTTGTACTTCAGGATCTTGAGATTTCATATTCTTACATATCGTTTTTTGTCGTTATGTAATAAATAATATTAATATAATCCAGGCAAGGTAATTGTCAAGGCGCAACGGATTACGGAATGCAAACTAGATCTGTTTGTGGCAATCACGAAAATCCCGAGATTAGCCAAGTACGATCCCGGGATTTTCGGGGCCAGAAAACGGCCGGGATCCCGGGATTGTATTCTCTAGTCGTGGGTAACAAAGAAAATTTTAGAACCGATCATTCATGTCGAAACTGAGGTACAATCGACCCGTTTTTTGCGCTAATTTTTCTGGATCATCTGAAGCCGTCGCTGGATCATAACAATTTTTAAATGTATGTGTTTTATAATGCCCCCGGAATCCAGCGATACAGAATATAACGTATAATATTGTATGATATGTAAAGGCATTAGAAACAAGTCATTAAACATGCATAGAGACAATGGAAAGATTTGATGACGCACGTCCTTCGTCGTCCGTCGTCCTCTCTTTGACGTTCCAGCGTCAAATAAGGGGCTGTTGACAGTTCACAGCGCCACCAACTTATACCATGTGTCTTGGAAACAAACTTCATGAGAGCATGAAGGTGGAGGAGCCAATTGATTCGCGTTCTATCAAAAATACATGTGAGATTTGAGAGTAGTAGTGCGCGCGTGAGATCTTCACTCCATTCACTTAAACGCAGTGTCGTACCATGAAAAAACTAACATTATAGAATTTGACGGGTAACATGGGTACAAAACAAAAAGATTTCTCACTACTTTTTGAATGACAGTCCAAGCGAACAAATAGAAGGCAACACAAAAACCAGCGCTTGAAAACTAACAGTTAAATCTAGCTGCAAAACCAGCCTCGTGTGCAGCGGCCTTTATTAAATAGAAGATAGAAGAAGATATATTTGGCAAAACCAAAAGTGCACATCCGGCAAGTTTTCCACTGTACATATTATAATGAAAAAAAATTTGAGAAAATAGATTAAAAAAAAAAAACAATTAAAAAAGTAGAAAAAAAATTAAAAATAAAATGGAATAGAAAAAAAAATATTACTTGTGCCAGCGGGAATCGAACTCGGCATCTTGCTATTACTGGACTAACGCTTTAACCGCTCGGCCATACCGATATCGCAACTTGCGTTGTTATAGAAGTGTAGCAGTTATTCTACGCAATATACTACACTTACAATATCAGTAATAAGTATTTTTTTGTTTTTTTTTATTTTAACTATTATC
The DNA here is from genome assembly GCA_963575645.1 of Xanthostigma xanthostigma. Taxonomy (NCBI): domain Eukaryota; kingdom Metazoa; phylum Arthropoda; class Insecta; order Raphidioptera; family Raphidiidae; genus Xanthostigma; species Xanthostigma xanthostigma. The sequence continues at coordinate 45,365,468 of OY754466.1, read as the reverse complement.
TGTCAAAAATAATAAAATAAAACTGTTTATAAAAATTAAACTACTGAACACATTTATGTGAATTTAAATAGGATTCTGGTCTGATACTAAACAAAACGAATAAAATATAACCCAAGGCAATCCGGCAAAAATTGCGATCTGTAAAGTCGTGACGTACATACGTACAGGCCAACCGACAACTGCTGTTTGTAATTTTCAATTACAATTTTAATAGTATTTATGAACTCGAATTGATTTAAAAATGGTTCTGTTTTATAGATCAGAATCTCCTCTTTTCAAAAAGCTTCAATTTGAATGGATTTCGTGTGAAATTAACTTAGGTATAACTTCTTATATAAACGAAAGTCAGCTCTGCCGCACAAAGCGATAATAAAGCACATACCGCTAGTTTAGCGGTATGTGCAATAATATGTTAAGCTGCGCCTAATTTGTAAGGGAAGTAACAATATCTCGCACAACCTACAGGAAAATTCGCAAGCCCGACGCTGGTTCCAATTAAATATTGGACTCTTCAAGTCAACGGCTTTTCGTTCATTCTGTAGACGTAATCTAGAAGAGCTGTACAATTCTAGCGATTCAGTAAATTCATTGATTCTCTTACGTTGTACAGCCGGAAACGAAAAGGAAAAAGGTGGAATGTGAAAGAAAATTCGATAATAAATTAGCCGCCGCCTTGAATGGTTGCGTCTACCGGTGTACAATAAAAGCGTCCCAACACAATGTATTGGGCGAGAACATCGAACGCTAGTTGTTACAAATACATTCACCGCACATTTTTATTAATGTCAACTGTTGTTCATAAGTACGCCATAAAAAATGATAAAATCAATACGACGGATATTACATATTGAAAACTATAAACAGGATACCGAATTATATATCATTGCAAGTTGTTACTCTCGGTTTTTGTCGCGTTGACAGGAAGTTTATATTAAAACCAAGCGCTGCCGTTGATTCAAGATGGTTTCCGTAGATGCGTTCTGATGCCGCCATCCGTCAGTCAATGTCTTTAAGGGGTTAGGTGGGTTTCAAAGGCTCAAAACAGGTACATTTTTACGATTTTTTTTTCATTTAACCAACAAAATATTTCATTCCATCAATTTACCATATAAAAGGTATATATTTCATAAGTAGTTTGTGAAATTTTCATTAAAAAATATTGAAAATTAAGGCGTGGACACGTCGTTTCCTGTGACCCCTCAAAAAAAAGTTCTATCGGCGTGGTCAGGATAACTCATGACAGATTCATCAGAAATGCAAAAACCAAAAATTTTCTGTTAGTAGATGCTTAAAGCTTGTGCTTGGACAAAGGAAAAAAAATAATAAAATTGCATTTTTGGCGGCGTTGAGAACAAAAAAACCCTTTTTTTGAGTAAAATTTGCACCCTTCATGGTCTTGAAAAATCACTTAAAATAGAAAAAAAAATCCTTCGTTCAAGCACGAGATAATGCTATTTTGAAGAAGTGTGCAATATTTCAAAGAGATCGGTTCATAATTTTTCGAGAAATCGTGACCACCGATTTCAAAAACGTAGTTTCGAGAAAAACGCGATTAAAGATTTACATTCTAATAACATAGCCTGAAGGGTAGAACATCCGAAGGCTATATCTCTTAGAATATTTCTCAGATCGTTTTAGAACTTTAAGAGAATATTCTAAACATATTGAATTATAAGATAAGCAAAAAAAAAATCGATTTTTTGAAATTTTAAAACCCACCTAACCCCTTAAATAGAGGAAGCCGATCACAAAACTGGTTTGCATACGTAGCTATGTTTCGCCTTTCTTTCATGCATTTTGATGTCGCCATCGGTCAGTCGAATACTTCCATCCGAAAAACGATTTGTGTTAGGCTCAAGTCCCGTTTAAATTTTTTTTTCTTAAAAAAATGTCTAAATTATACATTTACGTTAAGGGGTTGGGCCACCTTGGCGCTCAGAAAACTAGGTATAAAAAGAAAGCGATCCTTATTTTACACATAATATATACAGAGTGTTTGGCACCTGAACCGACACAATTTTTTGGGGGGTTCTCGTGGTCATTGTGATCATTTTAACCCCAATTTTTTTGCCTTAAGAATCATGGTTATCGAGATACGATTTTTTTTAATTACTTTCGAAAATTGGCCTAAAAATTTCCTTCAAAAAATCGTAACCTGTTTGTTTTTGGTACTAGAGACACGAAAATACATTTATTGAGTTCTCGAATGACTCCTTGTTCTAAATGAATCATAATTTTATGCAAATATAGTATCAGGCAAAAGACCCTAGGGACTTTTAAAGTGCCTGTATTAATAAAAAATAGTAGAAAAAATAATTTAAAAACCATTTTTAAAAAAAATTAACAAGTATTTAGAAATTAGTCATTGGGGTTAAAATGATCACAATGACCACGAGAACCCCCCAAAAAATTGTGCCAAACACCCTGTATAGTAGTTTTATGAACAATTTGCAGTATTGACGATTAAAAAAATAAAAAAATGGCAGCGATATGACCCTCTTTTGAAAATCCGTGCTCATGGTGGTGTACACGTCTTTGTAAGGCATTGTCAGAAACATATTTTTTTCCTTATTTAAAAGGAAAATAGCTACAATGTGACGTAGGAAAAAAATTTCAATTTTTTTTGGAGTCATGACAGCTGTTTTTAAAAAAATTCGTTTTGCATCGAAATTTTCAGTTTGAAAAATTTATAACTTTTGAACATGGTGCCCAATCAAAAAAAATCCTACGTCACATTGTACATGATATTATAAAAAATAAGTGTTGTAAATTTTAACAAAATCGGTTGAGTATATCTTGAGATATCGTGTACACCGTTTTAAAAAATGTAGTTTCGAGATAAAAAAACTGATTGAATGCTCAATGACAAATATAAACTAGTTATTGCTATAACTTCGGTAATAGTTTGAATTTTGGAATAGTTAAATAGTAGTATAAACCAGACCTGGGCAAATGGCGGCCCGCGGGCCGAATTCGGCCCGCAGCGTTATTTTATCCGGCCCGCGAAGCATTTTAGAAAATTGTAGAAAAATAGTAGCGGAAATAGAATGGGGGAACTTTTTTTTTTGTTCTCCACATGCGGAAACAGAATGTGAGGACCTTTTTTTCTGCAAATTTTTGGCCCGCGGTAAAATTTTCGTCAGCCATCCGGCCCGCGGTCAAATTTTCATCAGCTATGTGGCCCGCCGATCAAAAGATTTGCCCGCCCCTGGTATAAACAATTAATGTACACCTTAAAAAAACCGATTTTTTGAAAATCTCAAGGTGGCATAATCCCTTAAACTACAGCTATCTATATTTATACTTAAATCGGTTCAGTAGTTTTCTTTCTTAGTAATTATGGACATAAATCCTATTATATAGACAATATAGTATTGAATATTGAATGAGGCGTTACTAAATTGCTTGAGTTAGGCAAACAGAATAATTTACTGAATGCGTGCCGAACGCATGTCGGAAACATTTTGAACAAGTAAGTTAAGTGCAAACACCCAACTCCTATTAATTATTAATGTCGCCTTACAAAGACTCCTCAATATTAGTCAGAAACTATTCAAGGCGCGTCGTACAGTTGTTAACACAAGCTCCGACCATAATTGATTTTAAACATAATTATTGTTAGTACGAAAAACTGTTATTATCTTGGATTGTTAGCGTCGTGTCGAAAAAGGCAGCGAAATTTTTGTTTTACCGCATAAAACTTATCTAAACGTACTATCCTCCTATCCAGAATAGGGTTACCAGACGTCCCGGTTTTCCGGGACATGTCCCGTTTTCGCCCTCCTGTCCCGGTGTCCCGGATTTTTTTCAAAATCTATGCAAATGTCCCGGATTGATGTGTTATGAACAAATAAACATACTGACCACTATAATTAAGTCTCTTTTTTCACTATATTTCTATCCTCAAATTATTCAAAATCGTGTTCGTCTCATATTAAATTACACGATTTCGATAGATATCGATTGTGGATTGATACACACAGCACACTTGAGATGTTTCATCAATTTTTGTCTGAAGAAGGGTTTTTTAAAGTTATTATTAGGGTCGGAGGATTTTTCGTTCCTGAAAGTTGCTCGGTACTGAGATAGAAGTGTAAAAATTGGGAACTGATAGATAGGAGTAAAAAAAAATAATTTTTTTACAACAAATTTTTTTAGATTTCAGAAATTTCAAAAATATTTTTTCATTCTTCAATTATCAATAGGGGGGGAGGGTGGCTGTAAAATGTCCCGTCTTTTCATTCAGACCATCTGGTAACCCTAATCCAGAACGTCTGTGCGGAAGGGGAGTACAAGAATATATTAAAAGCAAAAATATTACCGTTTGTCAATAGAAATTGGCACATAAAAAGAATTTTAGAAAAATTGTAAATATGTTTAAAAATTTGAAATTTTAATTTCAAAAAAACTATACTTAAAATTAAAAAAAGAAATTGTTTGACCCACGTTCAAATTTTCATCCACAATGTGGCCCGATGATCAAAAGATTTGCCCACCACTGGTCTACATACCTACTACTCGAATATTCTTAACATCCGTTCCAAGATTTCATATTGCTTTTTTTTCTGGAAGCGTAATCTAAATCCCAACATTTAGCGTAAAGAAAAATTGCTACTTAACATCATGTGTGAAAAAACACATTATTTTATCACATTTATCAGAGCAATGCTCGTCTTGAACATATTATTTTTTTCTCTAAACTGAAATAAGGTAACAAAAAAAAAAACAGGAGAATTTCTGTTTAAACTACTGAACTCTAATTAATGGATGTTGTATAAAAACTATGTTTTTTCTTAGGACATGACGTACTTTGGAAGAGAGGAGCTTGGGGTAATAATTATAGTGGGAAATTTGAATTATCTATACAGCTAACTCATGTTACGTCATAGTAGGTTTACTTTTAGTGAGTCAGTATAAAAAAAAATAATCAAGTGATTTGCAATTATTGCTTTTCTGTAAGCTTTCTAAATTTCAAAAGTATATTAAACAATTCAATTTTTGCAATTTTTTCAAGACTAGCCTTTTAAAGAAAGCGATTTTTGATGAAAACCGAAATCTAGCGGAACTTTGGCAAAATCATCACGCTTATAGAAAGAAATACACTGAATCCAATGAGCACAAACAAACGTCTGTGCGTCTTTTGGTTTAGAAGTTATTTGAGTTTACAGTTTTCAGAAAATCATATAAAACCTTCGAATGGCCGTATAGTTTCAAAAATAAAAGAGATACAGAATTTTTCTTAGGCTCATTGAAATCAGCGTAATTTTTTTTGTACGCATTCTCAATTTCAAAAGCATATTAAAGAATTCGCTTTTTAATATTTTTTCAAGGCATACTCCTTTAAAAAAATGCGATTTTTGACGAAAACCGAACTCTTTCGGAACTTAGGCAAAATCATCCTGCTTATAGAAAAAAAAACGCTGAACCAGCATGGTCGTAAAACGTCGTATGTCGTCCAAAAAAAAAACTTTCAGCTAAAAAAGATAGTATTTAACCATCCCCGTCTCCTTTTAGAAGTAACGTCACTGACTTAGACGAGCTAGTACTAAAAAAAATAATTAACAAAATTTAACCTACTTCTCAAAAAGGTCCGCCATCATTGGGATATACATTATTATAAAGGTGGCACTTCACATGGCTATTTGTGTTCGCTATTGGGTGTTTGTTGTATTTGGCAAAATATATGACGTTCAAGACAAACATGCAAATAGAGGCAAATACGACCATCCACACATGGCAGTCAAATAGCAAACACAAACATTTGGCAGCAGAACGCAAGGTTCATATTCAAGGAATTTTAGCACTGTTTCATTGTCCCAATTCATTTTCAATAGTACCTAATTGTTCCAGTTCTCGCTCACAGCACAGACACAAAAATACTGCACGTCCGTACGGATTCACGGCGCGTGCGCTTCTAAATATAGCCATTGTGTGGACGGTTTATTTACCATATTTGCCTATTTGACTCCTTTGATGTGCCTCGAAAAACCGATAAGCGCACGGTAACGCGTATTTAGTAATGGCCTTATTTATCAAATACGCAAATAAGGCCAACACTTTGTCAAATAGACCCTCCACACTTGGTAATTGTTTGCCAAATATGCCAAATACACAAATACAAATAGCCATGTGAAGTGCCGGCATAACAGATACAATTATGTATTGATTAAAAAAAAAAAAAAACATTTCACTTCATTAATGGACGCCCCCTAATCTTGTGCTACACGAGTTGGTTTCACACACTGGCCGTCATTCACTATCCATATTAAAAAGGTGGGTTTCACACACTGGTCGCCATTCACTATCCATCTATAAAGGTGATCACTAGTCTGGAGATTTTAGTGTAGACAGGTTTCAAACCACTTAACGCTTCAAGAACTAAAACAAAGAGATAAATGTAATAAAAGTAAATGTATGACAAGTATGAAGTAAACTTGATGTACTGCTCCACTCCGCTGTAGTCGTTCCAAAGCAAACGTAGATGTTTTTTCCAGCTCAACCCGCACATAAAATGTAGGTAGATGTGTTTGTTGTAGAGCTTTTGAAGTACAAATTAACAATTTAGGTTAATTATCCCGACACCAACGAAACACACCACAAACATTTATAAATTATTCAAAACTAGAAACAAAAACGTAACCTGTCTAATTTTTAACCGACTGCGGCACGTCGAAAGGGCACTCTGTTTATCGCAGGCTATTGTTGCGTTGCAGAAAACATTATCAGAAAATCTGATCTGACAATACAGTGTAAACTCTATATAGCGACATTCAAGGGACTGTGCACTTTGTTGCGTTATTGAGAGTTGTCATTAAACGGAGAGAAGAAATAATCCATCAATATTTTACCATTCCAATCCACAAGTGGGGAATGGACCAATGGTACTAGTTTAGGTCAAAAATCACTTTTCAAAAATTTTACAATATCTTTCCGTTTTGAGGTCCCCCTAATCCAAAAAACATAATTTTGAAAAAACTCTGTGCGTCTGTTAGTCTGTTATAGTCTGTCTGTGAACACGATACAGGTCAAACGGATGAGTGGATTGAAACCAAATTTTGGGAGGATGTTTGGAATGCAAATATGAAGAGCCTATTGTTTTTGGGGAAAATCGGCGCATGCCCAGAAGAGATATATGCTAAAACGGTATTTTTTTATATAATAATGGTATACTTTTTATAACGGCTTATTCTATTTATTTTTTCAAGAAAGTTTTGTTAGAAATTTTTTTTTCTAAACTTTATAGTTTCGGAAATATTTTGAAAATGGAAAAAAATCAGCCGCTCTTTTGTTTTATGGATCTGTCAGAAATAAACTAGTTTGGCATGCTTTCATTAATCTTTACATGACGTGGAACATATTATGTAGGTAACCATGGCAACGAATAGCAAATATCATAGTGCATACTAGCCATTACCCGCGTCACCTCACGCGATATAAGATATTGGTATTTTATTTATTATAATCAAATGTCAACATTTTTGAAGTAAGAATGGTCCCGTCGCCTAATTGGCTGGAATTTTTTACTATAATATGTATTTACTCCAAAGCGTCTTCCAACATCACTTATCTTTTCTCCCCCCTCTTTTGCGCGTATTAATAAAACCTTTTCGCCAATACACAAAAATTTTCTTCTACTCGCCATGTTATCAGTTTGCAAGTTTGTGGGCAATTAAGAATATGATAACTTATCGATAAGCAGCTGAGCTAAACATATGAAAGATAATCCCAACAAACAAAAAAAACGAACTTCTTAGAATCTTCGGTATACATGATGCCGACAACAAAGCAACAAAATAACAAACAAGTACAGTTTATTTCTTAATGATGACGTCTTGTTATCGTTACTTAAAATGGGTGTATCATTGTATGAACAACAAGTTAAACCAACTAGAGTTAAGTAATTTCGACGTTTTAAGGAGTTTGTCGTTATATCGAGTGACGTTAAATAGAGTTTACACTGTAATTCTTCATTTTTAATCCTTAGAGATTCTAAGCTACACGTGAGTGTTATAGTTATAACCTACTAGCCGCGACAATAGGTTAGCAAATCGCAAATCGGGCGAGGCGAACGAAAGTTGAGAGGGAGATATAAATTAGTGAAAATAGAAAGAGGATGACAAATACTTCACTGGCTAGTGGCGCCATCAGGTGGCCGAAAATATAAGTAGTACTAACAATAGAATGACGCATACTTTACTTGCCAGTGACGCTATCAGGTCACAGAAAAAAGTTTTGTAAACCTACTTAACTTGCAGAGCTAAATAATATTTCATAAAGATTTACGTTTAAAATCCAACGAGAGATAAGGAATTGTAATGTATTACTTTTGTTTTCATTATCTTTATGTTTATATTTCTTTCATTAGACTGTTCATTTCGTTCTAATTAATATTTTATTCAATACATTAAATATTCTATGTTTAAAGTGAATAAAATTGTAAATTCGTTTGAAAGTTCATATTTTGTGAATTTTCGGGTGAATAATAACAAATTATGGCAGGAAGAAGTTACGTCAGTCGTGTGATCTAAAGTACATTCGTTTTTTTTGGGTTAGTATTTATTTTTCGCTACAGTAAGTTTTTGAATTACGGTCGCGAAAAATTTATGTAAATTACCAGCACAGAGGTAACCTCGGGAACAACATTTTAACTTAAATTAATACATGTTTGCACAAACGACCGTAGATAATATTATCATATTATGATGAAGTGTAATGAAACTCCAGTACATAAAAGTAAACTCAGCAGGATCACTAATAAAGTTCTCATTATATATTTATTATAGTATAATTAGATAGGATGACCTATATGCAAATTAGCTTGGTATGACACATAAAATCCTTTAAAAATGGTGTGTGAATTATTATTTTATGACATTATAAGGTAAAACCGTATATTTAATACTCTCTATATTGCTAGCCAAGATCGGGAGAAAGACTTAAACACTACGGTGCAGGCATTTATACGTTTGGCTCACATTATACTCTCATGCGCATGTCCGTGAATGGATGCGCGTCAGTTTGCACATGGAACTAAGCTGTGAAAGGAAGGATTCCACTTACTAATTGCCCCACTGCAGACGCGACACTTGCGCACAACGGGTCAAGTAAAAAAAAAGAGATAGAATCAGTCATTTGCTGTCTCACGCTACCACTTGTGGCCACTAGCAATATAGAAGTTATGAAATATATGGGTAAAACGAGCAAATATGAGATAAATATAATGTTTTATTCACATACTCCCCTATAAACTAGCTGATTTTCACACAATTTTCAAAATTTTTGACAGTTCAATTTTGATGCGGTTAGACTACGTTTATTGTGGAAATGGTAGTACGGGTCAGCAGTTATGTCCACGGTGAATCTTCAAACATGTTTACCACTCAGGGAAAATCAAAACCACTAGTTCTAGTGGTAAAATCACTAAAATGGCAACACTGTTTATAAGGGGATATTCTGAAAACCCGTTCGCTTAAATGCCTGATCCATTTTCGAAAATGTTTTGCGCAAGCCTAGTATGATTTACGCAGTTATAAAAATATTTTGTCTTCCTGTTCACAGACAAAATCAAAGATGCAAAACGAAACGGATGTGATATATCTTTTTTTTTTTTAATGAGATATCGGCCCTACCAGGCGCGGTCGCAGCCTGAAATTTTGGGGGGGGGTCACTCACTACACTTATAAAAAATAGGTATTTGGAATAAAATTTCCTTTTATTATTTGGCAAATTTTTGAGATTTTTCAATTTGATCTTAGATTTTGGGGGGGGGTCATGTCCCCTGTGACCCCCCCCCCTTCGGACCGCGCCTGGGCCCTACACATTTCTCGTAAGTAATTTGTAAGTCTTACCACGTTCGAGAGAGCTTATAATATTCTTAGGGCTCGATATAATACAGAGAGAGATTCAAAGCTTTATACTTATATTAATATGAAAGGTAAACTAGATGTTCGATAAAATTAGATTTGTCAAACTTAATTTCTTCGCCGTGAAATAGATTTTTATCTCCAACAAATTGACGACGACATTCAGCGAAATAATCGTATATCAAGCAATTTACAGAAAATCAGTCAACCATGACTGGGGCGCTATTCGTCCGGGTTTCCTCGGATTTGTCGTCTTTTTTAGGGTTCTGTACCCGAAGAGTGACCAACGGGCCCCTATTACTAAACTGTTCGTCTGTCTGTCAGCGGACTGTATGTCTTGAACCGTAATAGGTAGAGAGTAGAAATTTTTAGAGTGTGTATTCTATTACCGCTATAAAAACAAATAATGAAAATCAATTTTTTTTATACACAATCTTGCTATACGAAATATACAACAAACGCATATTTATGCTTAAAAAAACTTTTTCTCTCAAAATAAACGCTAAAAAAATCAAATAAACAAATGGGGCATTTATTTTGAGAGAGGGCATCATGACGTGCAGTGCAAGAATACCAAACTTTCGGTCAGTGTGGTGCAAACTATTTTTCTTCATACTTCGGTCGTAAGTACGCTTATTAAATACATTAATTAATCAATTACTTATTTAAATACATAAAAACACAGATAAATTCCAAGCAAGCAGCTTTAAGGTTATACGTAAAACCACGAATGACAGCTATTCGCGACTATTAGCTAAAATGTAATAGAGTTGCTATGGAAACGACGTCTAAACAACAGTTGATAGGTTATTTTACCATTCCAACCCACAAGTGGGGAACGGTACTAGTTTAGGTCAAAAATCACTTTTCAAAAATTTTACAATATATTTCCGTTTTGAGGTCCCCCAAATCCAAAAAACATAATTTTGGAAAAACTCTGTGCGTCTGTTAGTCTGTGAACAGGATACAGGTCAAACGGATGAGAGGATCTAAACCAAATTTTGGGAGGATGTTTGGTATGCAAATATGAAGAGCCCTATTGTTTTTGGGGAAAATCGGCGCATGCGCAGAAGAGATATTTGCTATAACTGTGTATTTTATATAATAATGGTATACTTTTCATAACGGCTTATTATTTTATTTATTTTTTCAAGAAAGTTTCGTTAAAAATTTTTTTCCAAACTTTATAGTTTCGGAAATATTTTGAAAATAAAAAAAATTAGTCGCTCTTTTGTTTTATGGATCTGTAGAAATAAACAAGTTCGGCATGTTTTGATTAATGTTTACATGACGTGGAACATATTATGTAGAGGTAACCATGGCAACGAATAGCAAATACCATATTGAATACTAGCAATTACCCGCGTCACCTCACACGATATCAGAAATTTTATTTTCTTTATTATAATCAAATGTCAACATTTTTGAAGATAAAATGGTCCCGTCGCCCAATTGCGGAATTTTTTCTCTATTGCTGCCCGAACTTACGTACTTCCCGCATTAGTACGTGTAATCCCACCAATGCGTAAATGTGAGACTTTCTGCCTTACATTGATGCCGTAAGTATGTACTTTCAATCGAGGTATGAAGAAGACATTATTTTCGTAAACTTTGACGTTGAATTGCGAATATTTGGTGGTATTTTGTTCTAAAATTTGCAACTGAAAACGAAAAGCTTCTAATGGTTCGGGGCCAGGAAAAGAGATCACGTTTAAAATATTGTATGGATTCTACGTGTGTCGTTAATACAGCGCTTTAGAAAGTTCTAAGTTTACAAGTACAGTGCTAACATAATAAATGGCGGCTGAGATATGAAGGATTACTGTGGGTTTTCGACGCTGATGTCGGTGATATAATGAGAGAGATGGAAAAGAGAGCATCAGGATGACGTTCAGAATGAACGCCTAGCCATTTTCCGTGTGAACAAACAGCTGTTTAGAATGGCACCGTGAATTTTAAACGTTACCATTATGAATCTCACTTTTTATCTATGGTCAAAAAGGCAAAACGGCGCATGTCGAATTTTTGGTAATCTATACTAATATATAAAGCTAAAGAGTATGTTTGTTTGTTTGTTTATTTGTTTGTTTGGTTGGTTGAACGCGCTAATCTCAGGAACTACTGGCTCGAATTGAAAAACATTCTTTTTTGTTAGATAGCCCATTTATCGAGAAAGACTATAGGCTATATAATATCACGCTACGACCGATAGGAGCGGAGCATTAATGAACAATTTGTCCGTCCAACAAAAACTTTTGAACGGTAACTCCGATCATCATGAACTTTGGACACAACATTCATCTCGGTAAACTAAGATTGTATTTTATATCCCAGAAACTTTGTTTACTGGTATTATCATTTAATGTAAGGAAACAATTTCACCTTTGATTCACTCATAGCTCTCACTACTGTGATGGTTCATATCTAGCGTTAACTAATATAATTGGCTCTCGCATGATGTGAAAAAAATCAGTTACCAATGCTATAAATATTAGAATGATAGTTTGATAGTTGTATCACTGTGGTGTAATGTAACTCAGTCCGCCGCGAGAGTTGATAGCGTTGTAACAATGGGTGTTTCTTAACATTTCTACCAAACAGTAGCTACTCTGTAATATATTATAATAATTACTAAGTGTAACTAAGCTCATCTAAATTATCATTAATAATAATAATAATAATAATAATAATAAAAATAATAAATTTTATTTGCAGTTAAACCGAAAGGTATGCAAGACGTCATACAAAGGCATATTAAAAGTTACATTATAAAATGAAGTATGAAAGACTACCAGTCAACAAATTCTTTCAGATTATAGTAGTTTTTTGTTAATAAAAAAATTTTTACATGTTTTTTGAAGGACGGCATTTTTAAGTTTTGTATATGGCTGGGTATTTTCTTTATCAACTTTTGTGTAGCGGCCTTTACACTCTATTTTTGAACGTACTCCATAGGTCTATAGTGAACGCCGCGTCGTGTGGAAGCCTCTGGAAGTCCATACAATACTCATTCAACTGACCAAACAAATATTTGAGTTTGTGCTCATCCTGAGCAGAAAAAATTACCCATAAAAGTAATGTAAGTAATGACCATTTATCTGGATTTACACTTTTTGTCAACAGTTAATTCGAGACCTTTTTTTCAAATAAACGACGTTAAAAATTAATCACACAAAATGTCATCGCTGCATAATATGTATTTCCAGCTATAAACTTAATAAATTTATGACTGTTAAATTACATTTTGTAACAATAAAATACGCGAGAGCATCAATACGTTATGTTCGGTGTTTTAAAAAGATTAAAATACTATGTAACTAAATTATTTCGTTGACGTTAAGGTAATTAGTCTATACTAGTGATGTGCCGGATCGTTAAAAATGTATATCCGCGGATACGGATCTGAATACGGATATTTGGTTTCAAGATCCGCGGATACGTGTACGGATCTTAACTTTCTTAGAGTACGCGGCGGTAAATATTGCACATCGACCTTTGGAAAGAGACTATCTGTTATGGGAAAAAGTTATTGACCTCTTTAAGAGTTAACTCTTATAACAGATTGTCTCTTTCCAAAGATCGATGTGCAACATCTTATTATAAAGATAGTTTTTTAGTACCTTTGAATTATGTACTATTGGTATGGTACTCACTACGATAAATGTTTGCAATAAAATACGATTTAAAAAATAATCTGAATGGAATTTAACAGTTTTTCATTATTACCTAATCACCTTTATATATAAAATTCCACCATCTATGAATTGAAAATTAATAAGGTAAAAGATCCGTAAATGATCCGCCAAAAACTAACGGATACGGATCTTTCTTAACCCTCGGATACGGATACGGATATCCGGCACATCACTAGTCTATACCAGGGGTCGGCAACCTGCAGCTCCCGACCCGAATGCGGCTCTTTTGATGTATATAAACCCTTAAAAATTGTTCAATCGATCCATGAATGAGCACCATGTCTCTCAGCCATTTCCACTCGCGTCTCACCCGCACCGCCCCCGTCGCGACGTGTCGTCCTCGGATATTATACCTATATAAGCAAATACTATAATACTGAAACGAAAATGTTTAGTGCCTTTTAAAAACTAAGAAATTTTGTAAATTGTAACTTATGGCTCTTTCGTCTCAAAAGATTGCCGACCCCTGGTCTATACTACTGTTTCAGTAGTAATTGAGTCCGTATATTTGGTTGTAATAAAAAAATGTTATATGACTTCATAAAATATTCTAATTCAAATATTACATCGTATAAATTATAATTTAGTTCTCTAATTTTTAAGGAAATAATTATTAAATACTAGCGGTCCGTCCCGGTTTCACCCGGGTGCGATAAATATAATTCTGCAAAATGTATTTCGTTTGCGGCCCGGCATCTGAACTAATAGCTTTGAGCAAATTATACCAGATTTGCTTCTGAACTAATAGTTTTGATCGAACTCTATCAGATGTCGCTATTTGATACTAAAACAGTATTTTTTGGTTGTTTCTGAACTAATAACTTTGAGTAAATTCTATCAGACGTCGTTACATGTTACTAAAACAGTGTTTTTTGACAAAACACCATAATTTTGTATCAAAATATTTAATAAAAACTATATTCTGTAGCATAAGTTGCACCAAGCAAAACACATTTCATTAAAATTGGTTCAGTGGTTTCGGAGATTAGCGCGTCCAAAATTATGACACGAGATTTTTATATATATAGATTGATTGATATAATTGTGTGATTCTCATGTTTGCGATTTACCAAGTAATAATAAGGAAATTCCTTCAGGAGATGAGGAAATTAAAAAGGATGATATTAAAATTAAAAATTATTAAATTTCTTTACGCATTGCGGCAGGTTTGATAAATCATCATCTCTATAATATAAGCGAAATATCACTCATTCATTCACTCACTAAATCTCCGGATCTATAAAGCCTACAAACTTGTTCTTTTCGAGAACACTCACTAATATATAAAGGGTTTTTCGAAATTCGACCACTAAAGATCACAATAAACTGTATTTTTATAACGCCCAGAGTTCACTGTTGAAGAGTTTTTATGTGACAGTCTGGCAGCTAGATATGAGTATAGATATCATCGCGCACACTTGTCAAGCATAAGCCTGCCCGACCTGCATGGCACGTCGCCCAAAAAACTGTTCGTGAAGGTACCAATGCTATATTTAATAGAACAGCGCACATTAAACTAGCACCTGCAACCAGCAATGCCAGTCAGTCGGTCGCCTGTAATTTCTGTCTAGCCGTGCTGGATCGATCTATAAGTGTGCTAGTGATGTGTCGTTTTCAATAATTAATTTGCATTGATAAAGCTACTGCACCACTACGAAACCTACACTGTTTGCTGGTTTGTGCACGGTATTTTAGTTATGATGAATTTGAAACGTGGATACACCAATAGATTTGTTCAAAGCAGCCAGCGAACGGTTTCAAAAACGTCACCCGCATGCGCAGTAGCTAAAATGTGTTTTAAAATCGCTACTGACAGCTTCGTTTTACCTACTGCGCATGCGGGTGGCGGCTTCGAAACCGTTCGCTGGCTGCTTGGAACGAACTTACAAATACTGTTTTCGTATGAATTTCAGGAGTACATTAAAAATATAATATGCAACATAATTTGAAAACATAATAATGATTAAAATATTATTATTCTAATTAGGATAATATATACTCGTACATTAAAATAAACATTAATTTAAATTATAATTTAAATATGTTATATTAGTAAAAAAATAACATAAAACAGGAATAATTATAATATAAACTTGTATATTTACGTTGAATAATTCATAATGACACAGATGTCCATTCATTTATCAAACAAAAATTTTAATTTAAAGTACTAAAATACGTACCTAATCAAAACATTATCGCAAATAATAATATAACTAAAAGTACTGAGTTACTAACTCACTGACGTGTTCGATAACTCATTAAAAACTATATTCGTATTCTATACCATATATTTAATAATAATTTACTATATGAATCATTGTCTCTCTACTCAATATGCGGTGAGCGAAGGCAACAAAGCGTATCGAAAATATATCTGCGTCTCTTTCTTCGATGTAATTCCCTGATTTCTCCGATCATCGGATTGGTTGATGTACTTGCATTCAATCTGAATAAAGTATCTCTGTTTCAAAAACTTTGTCTTTTTCTATGACGTTAACATGGGCATACCCGGCTTTTGGCCCAGGAGGGAAAAAATTAGAAATTTCTTAAGCCGGGTCTCCCGTGCTTGTTTTTCCCTCCTGGATACGCCAGTGCTTACAGCGTAAAAAGGGACAGTTTGCACCCTAATGGTTCGATTGCGATTTTATTCCTATGCTCAGTATAGAATAAAAGTACATGTTCTATACCGAGATTAGGAATAAAATCGCAATCGAACCATTATGGTGCAAAGACATATTTCTGTCTTTTTTTAAGCAGTAAACATTGGCGTATCCAGGAGGGCACAACAAGCACGGGGGATCGGGCTTAAGAAATTTCTAAATTGCCCCCTCCAATTCCATCATCGGAGAAATCAGGGAATTACATCGAAGAAGGAGACACGTATATATTTTTGATACGCTTTGTTGCGTTCACTCACCGCCCATTGAGTAGATAGACAATGATTCATATAGTTAATTAATAGATATATGTTAAAAACACATTTTAAGGTTACCCTGCAGGCTACAGCCAAGGATTTTCTCTAATATTTTTTTATAATAAATCGAAAATGTACAAGGTCCCAAAAAGCCATGTTACGGCCCTGGAGAGGTGCGCAAAACAATTAGTTTTGCTGACATCCATCAACAAATACATGTTACATAAATTATTTTTGTTATTTAAATTCCAAGTGATAAGATAATTATTCTATGAGTATGGTATAACAATTAATCTATTCCACTTATGTCTATTAAAATTATACGATATTTGTATCAAATTAGGACATGAGTGTTTTACTTAAAAAGCATTAATATGTTTTATTGTGTGTATTACAAATTATATTTATTATGACCATGTCAACAAAGTAAACAACAATGTTAACAATACTTCAATATTTTTTTATGAAAGTACTCAAACGTAACAATTAGATAAAATGTTCATTATTATCTATACTAATATATAAAGCTGAAGAGTTTGTTTGTTTGTTTGTTTGAACTATCTACTGGTTCGAATTGAAAAAAAAATTTTTGTTGGATAGCCTCTATTCTGAGGAAGGTTATAGGCTGTATAATATCACGCTACGACTAATAGGAGCGGAGCATCAATGAAAAATGTTGCAAAATATAACTTAAAATTTGTTCGTCCGACAAAAATTTTTGAACGGTAATTCCGATCATCATGAAATTTGGACACATTCATCTCGGTAAACGAAGATGAACGTGCGTACTCATGTACCTCCCCGGGTGAAACCGGGTGGGACCGCTAGTCAAAATATAATATAATTATTTCTTTAAATCACATACAGGATGGCAAAACTGATCGGGTGTATACTGAGATTCAACAAAATCAAAAATATGCAGTTTCCTGATCTCCTGAATTTTAGAGCAATAAGAAGCTAACGACACCTCATAATTATGTTAAATCAGTCAAGCCGTTTAGGCTACAGAGCGTTCCAAAGAAACATACGTGCATATACTCGAAAAACATTACCCTCTTTTTGGCGCAATCTCGTTTAAAAGAAGAAGAGAGGGTCAATGAAAATCAAAGAATATTGTACACATTATTATAACGTTTCGTATCATTTTTCTCCTCTTATTTTACAGAAATAATGCAGTTAGTAGTACATAGAAAACATCAATATTAAAACGCTTAAGTATTTAGTGGTATGAATCAAAATACATGAACATATCAAATAAATAATAATAAGAACAATCGCAGGATTGTGGACAAAAGGTTTTTAAATAGTACCTATATTACATCACAAGGGCCGAAAGTTGAATTTTCGGCCTTGCGCGTCATGAGCCCGAGGTGGTGTATACGATTTTTCTTCATATCCGCTCGAAAGTACGTACTTTCGTCAGCAGGGACGAAAGATTGACATTTACTCCCAGTGAGAACGGCGGGAGGAAAAAATTTCTCATGCGTATTTCTACTCGTAACTAGGGTCACCGCTGTCATTTAATATAATAAATAACAGGGACTAAATGTCAAACTTTCGATCGAGGTATGAAGAAAAGTTTATTAATGTACATTAATAAATCTAACTTTTTGCCCACAATCCTGCGATTTTTCTTATTAATTATTATCTCGATGGACACGATATCTAATATAGGTATATCAAATAAACTTCATTATTTAAAAATTATATGGTAAATCTCACCAGATCTTACCACATCTTATCAAATGCCATCAAGGAGGTGGGAAAGGTCCAAATGTTAGAAAAAACACCTCGCGTAATTAATGGGCGTCTTCTTTCGCTCGGTCAGTCAATAACATAAGTAGAAAAATTACAGCCAGTTGGGCGACGGGACCATTCCAACTTCAAAGATGTTGACATTTGATTATATAATAAAGAAAATAAAATTTCTGATATCGCGTGAGGTGACGCGGGTAATGGTTAGTATTCAATATGATATTAACTATTCATTGCCATGGTTACCTACATAGTAGGTATGTTCCACGTCATGTAAAAATAAATCAAAGCATGCCTAACTAGTTTATTTCTGACAGATCCATAAAACAAAAGAGCGGATGATTTTTTTTTAATTTTCAAAATATTTTCGAAACTATAAAGTTTAGACAAAACTTTTTTAACAAAACTTTCTTGAAAAAATACACAGAATAATAAGCCGTTATGAAAAGTATATATTATTATATAAAAAATACCGTTTTAGCATATATCTCTTCATATTTGCATACCAAACATCCTCCCAAAATTTGGTTTCAATCCGCTCATCCGCTTGACCTGTATCGTGTTCACAGACTAACAGACGCACAGAGTTTTTCCAAAAATATGTTTTTTTGGATTTGGGGGACCTCAAAACGGAAAGATATTGTAAAATTTTTGAAAAGTGTTTTATGTCCTAAGCTAGTAGTACCATTCCCCACTTGTGGGTTGGAATGGTAAAAATAGCATTGAACGTAGGTCTATAAAATTGACGAGCTACAAGACTATATACACAAAGGTAATTATTGTGTTCTACTGACAATACTCGAGCTAATCGATAGCCAGCAGATATACATAATATAATCAATAAGAGATAATTGAAGCGTAAACTGGTTTATGACTATTCAAGAGTATTGATAAATTACACATCGATAATATAAGTACTGTCTGCTTATTGGTATTAAAGTTAATTCACTCTAAATAAACTGTTAATGAATTAACTTCGCCGCGTCGCATCGTGTTCCATTGTTTAGTATAGTACATTTTTATTCGTTTACTTTCTGAAGAGAAACAAATGAAATGGGATGACGTGTTGCTTTTATTAAAAGTATACGTAATGAAACAAAAACAGATTTATACAAAAAAAAATTAAGTATTCAGCTGTTTTTGAAAAGATCAGTTGTCTATAAACTATAACGCTTCTCCAGTTTTAAACAATTGAACGTGATTTCGTAAATCTATTGCACATACCGCTAAACTAGCGGTATGTGCTTTATTATCGCTTTGTGCGTCAGAGCTGACTTTCGTTCATATATAAGAAGTTATATTTAAGTTAATTTCACACGAAATCCATTCAAATTGAAGCTTTTTGAAAAGAGGAGATTCTAATCTATAAAATAGAACCATTTTTAAATCAATTTGAGTTCATAAATACTATTAAAATTGTAATTGAAAATCACAAACAGCAGTTGTCGGTTGGTCTGTACGTATGTACGTACGTACGTCACGACTCTCCAGATCGCAATTTTGGTCGGATTGCCTTGGGTTATATTTTATTCACTTTGTTTACTATCAGACCAGAACCCTATTTAAATTCACTAAAATGTGTTCAGTAGTTTAATTTTTATAAACAGTTTTATTTTTTATTATTTTTGACAGCTAATATAGTTTAAAAACAATATAATAATCGCTATGAAAATATAGTGTAATCCATAAAACAAGTGCTACACTTGTATACCGTGATAACACCACTAGACGTATTAGGCAGCCGTGGCGTAATGGTTATGCCGTTGGATTCCCAAGGGCAAGGTCCTGGGTTCGATTCCTTACGGTATCATTGACTTTTTTCTTTTTTTTTTCTTTTTATTTTGTTTTATTTTATTCCACTTGATATTAATTATATATTATATTATGTATAGTTCTTAATTTTTTTTATTTTTGCAAACTTAAAAAAAAATATTTTTTCAATTTTTAATTATTTATTTCTTTAAATTTTTAAATCTTTTTAAATTTATTAAAAATATTTTTTAATTGTTATTTTTTTATCATACAGTGGAAAACTTGCGGGATGTGCACTTTTGGTTTTGCCAACTATATTGATATATAAAGCTGAAGAGTTTGTTTGTTTGTTTGAACGCGCTAATCTCAGGAACTACTCGTTCAAATTGAAATTATTTTTTTTTGTTGGATAGCCCATTTATCGAGGAAGGCTATAGGCTATATAATATCACACTACGACCAATACGAGCGGAGCATAAATAAAAAATGTTGCAAAGTGTATCTCAAAAATGAGCTTCTATTTAGGTAAAATGCCGAAACTAAATAGCCTATCGCATCAGAGGCCCGAATAGCTCAGTTGATAGAGTACGTGACTCTTGATATCAGGGTCGTGGGTTCGAGCCCCACGTTGGGCGAATAAGTTTTTAATTTATTTTTATTTTCTATACACTACTTTCTTGCATTTAAATTTATTTTAATTTTATTTACGACTAATTAAAATTAAATAAATCTAATTAATAACTCATTTGAAAACTGTTATAACTATAGGGACCTATAAAAAAATAATTTTCCAGTGTTTTCAATTAAATGTTTTATTAATTCCAGTAATTATTGATTTAAAAGAAATTTATTATCTATAATAAAACGTATAATTACTGCTTTTTAACGACAAAAACTTTTGAACGGTAACTCCTATCATTATGAAATTTGGACACAACATTCACCTCGGTAAACTAAGGTGAATGTGCGTACTCATTCCTTCCCCATTCGTTCTTTTGCACCCGGGTGAAACCGGGCGAGACCGCTAGTTATTTACCTTAAATAATTCTTCAATATAACTGATTTCTAGTGTCCGAACGAAGCTTCGGCTTCGGCCACCTTCAGCGAGAACTTCGGCGTCGACCAAAATGGGCCGAAGTCTTGGCCGAAGCCTTTTCTTCATACCTCGATCGAAACCACATTACTTTCGGCATCAATTGTAAGGCAGAAAGTCTAACATTTAATCCGTGGTGGGATTACATGCACAAATGCGGGAAGTTCGCACGTTCGGGCGGTAGTAAAGCCAAAAAATTGCACTCCGGGAGTGCCGGTAGAAGTGAAAACTTGAATATTAACGTCTTACGAATTTTCGATCAGGTCACGTGTCCTGACGCGCGTTTAACATTTTTTACCCATCACAAAAAAAGTGTACAAAAGTTTTCGTCTTACGAATTTTCGATCAGGTCACGTGTCCTGACGCGAGTTTAACATTTTTTTACCCATTACAAAAAAAGTGTACAACGCCGCTAAAGAAGTTTTCACTTCAACAACCGGTCAACTGTTGTTTAGATGTCGTTTCCATAGCAACCCTATTACATTTTAGTTAATAGTCGCAAACAGCTTTCATCTGTGTTATTACGTATAACCTCAAAGCTGCAATTACTTGGAATTTATTTGTGTTTTATGTAATTAATTAATTAATGTATTTAGGTAATAAGCTTGCTAACGACCGCGATATGAAGAAGAATAGTATACACCACGCTGGTCAAAAGTGTGATACCTTGCCCTTCGCCCTTGTGATGTAATTTACCATTTTATATTACAGTAGAACGCCGATTAACCGAATCGCCAATTTTCCGAATCGGTTCTAAGCGTAATATAAAAAATTAAAACCAAGTAATTTTTCAATAAAAACAAGTTTTGTGGGGACCCAAGAATACAAAAATGCGAGTGACAATTGCCGTGTAGACGCTACAAGTGAGCGTTATTGTAGAACTGTGTTTGTTAAACTTAATAAAGTTTATTCTATTTGTGACAGTTCGTTTTGCTTTATTCACTGTAAATCTGAGTGTTTTAATTTTAGACTTGTCTGCGTCTTATTTTAAAACACTGAAGTGTTTAATTTGATGAACTGTTTGAAATAAAACGGTATAAACGTTTTTTTTTTAAAACTAATTTTAGACATTTACATGTTTTATTTTAAGACATTTAAAACGTTTTAATAAAATAAACGTTTTGGCCGTCTTAATTTAATAAATCCAAGTGTTTTAATTTCAACCTGTACTCGTAATGTTGTAAAACATTGAAATGTTTTGTTTCATGAATTGTTTGAAATAAAACAGTATACACGTTTTCTTAAAATAATCGGACTGGTAATTACCAGTTCGATTATCCGAATTTTCGATTATCCGAATAGACCCCGGTCTCAATTAATTCGGATAATCGGCGTTCTACTGTATATAGAATGTAAACCTTCAATTAAAAAGTTTTAAAATCATTTGTATTATTAATTGTAGCTTGTAACAGTCGAACTGAATTTCTTAGGGTCTTTAAGTCTTCGGTTCGGACAGAAATCGATCTTTAGTCGGGCACTAATGATTTCACAAAATATTAAAAACAATATATGTACCGACATGAACGCCATAAAATAAATGCATCGTCACGAAAGAAAAATCCCACATCGCGAGTATTTTTTTCTCTTATGCTTTCAATTTAATAATACACTAGAAAAAACTTTTCTTGAAGTTTTTATTGATGTCTCAATATTTGCTTTTTATCTGTCTACCTTTTTCTTAGTTCTTCTACATCTTCAGAGTGGGACCTTCTTAATAGAACAAGTTTTTTTGTTATTTTTTAAGATGAAAATGTGTAGTAAAAGAAAAGTTGTTGATATTATAAATAGAAAAGCTTTTCGAATAGCATTTAGTTATAAAAAAAAACGGCACGATTTTTCTTTTCACGTTTTGTTTGAATGTGTTCAATCCGGATTATGACGATTTATAAATAGGAATTATTTTTAACAAAGTATTTAAAAAAATTACATACAAATGACAAGTCAATTCGCTGGTTAATCAAGGTCTCTGTATTTGAGAATAGCCGAGCTTATAGCACCGTCGTTGTTCATATTATGGCGTTTCCTCTATTACAAAAGCCCCAAAATAGGAAGTTTCCACTTGCGGCAGGTATAATATAAAATAAGTTTTAAATAAACAAATTAACCGAATAAATAACTATCTACGTTCGGTGTTTATGGCCGCATAAGAAATATCTATTTTTACAAGTTTTGTCGGCATAAGCTTTGCAAAGAAGAGCTTCAACGTTTTTTTTTTCAATTCCAAACTTTAGACCGATAAAAAATGTAAATTTTCTCAAACTTTAGTTTAATGCAAAAACTTTAAAACTGACTTTATTATTAAGAATACTGTTTTTTGTCATAAATATAAATTGTATTCTAGCCGGATATTTTTACAAAATCGAATACAGTAGACTCCCTTTAAGAGCACGACTGCGAGGTATAAAAATAACATTCAAATTGCCTATAAAGTTGTTGCGTCGTGATTATACTGTATGTAACCACCTCGTAGGGGATTTCCTGCTCTTTCAGAATCTTTTTTGTGATTTCAGATATCTGCATTAGTTTTTGAGATATTCGCAAAAAAACCAAACCCCTCTTTTTTTCTTTTACTAAAATGTATATAACTTTTGCAATTTTGTCGTCCCCACTTCATTTATTTTTCAAAAAGTTTCTAGATGTTATTCCGAATCGAATGACACCATGATCATAATTTTTGGGTGAAGGAGGACTGGAATTCGTCAAAAAGGGACATGTGAATTAGACTATATCGGAAATATCTATGTTTAAAAATATTTAATTTTGATAAGCACAAAAAAAATTATGTGAAAATTTACAGGCCAAACTTGGCAAATTTTCATTAAAGAAGTCAACAATACTGAGACCTAAGTAAACTTAATCAGTTCACACAATTTTTCTTTGTGCTTATCAAAACCCTGCTAGAAACGTGTCGGCAAGGAACTTGCAGGCATATAATTTATACATTTCAGTTATTTTTTACCCGACTGCGGCGAAGCCAAAAGGAAGGGTTATGAGTTTAGCAGTCTATTTTGTATTTACGAATGTTCTACCGTAGCGCCTAAACTATTCATCTGATTTTTATAAATAAGGTGTCAATCGATTCGTTATTATGGCCCGGGTAACATGAACTACATTTATTTTTGAATTTTGGTCCCAGGGGTGAGCAAATTGAAAACAAATAAAAAACTAAAGCCCACCCACTGAAAAGTATGAAACAAGAAAATATTCTCATTTGATGATAGCCGTGGTCGTATGCCATCTCATATATAATATGTGGCCCCTCTAGATGTATAGCTCTAGAGCTTATGATCGCTTACTACTGTTAAAATGTAATGTTTTGTTAGGGTAAGTGGCACATTACCACGGCTATACTCCAATTTGAATATTTTCTTGTTTCATACTTTTCAGTAGTCGGGTTTTAGTTTTGGAACTTATTTTTTATTTAAGATAACATAACAAAAACTTAAAGAAAGACTGCAAACATTAAATTTGTATAATATAGATCACCTGTAATATTTAATTTTATTCTGACGCTATTATGTTTCTTCTGGAAACCTAACAATAAAGAATTTTTATTATTATTATTATTACAGCTTTGACGAGAACTCGGCTATTTTTATGTTATCGGTGGGATTACAAATTAGATTAAAATGATAGAATCTGATTTAAAATTGTCAAGTTGTGCTTTTAAAGATCAGCACGCGGTTTACTGATAAGCCATTCTGTTGAAAATGATTTCATTCAAAGGTGTCTAATTGAATCTTATACCGATGGAATAACAAATCGCACAGTTGCTTGTATTATGGAAATGCAAATTAGCAAGTCCCATTGCGTGATCTACATTCTCTATCGTGGCTTAAAACGCCCACCGAGAGTAAAGCTACAACATAATATAATTGATGTAGTTTCGTATCAATTCGATTGTTAACCAACAAGATTTGTTAAAAAATTCCAGCCAATTAGGCGACGGGACCGTTCCAACTTCAAAATGTTGACATTTGATATAGTAGGTATAATAAAGAAAATTAAATTTCTGATATCGCGTGAGGTGACGCGGGTAATGGCCAGTATTCAATATGATATTTGCTATTCGTTATCATGGTTACCAACATATTATGTTCCCCGTCATGTAATAAAAAATAAGTTCAAAAACTAAAACCCGACTACTGAAAAGTATGAAACAAGAAAATATTCTCATCTGAGGCTAGCCGTGTTCATATGCCACCTACGCTAACAAAACATTACATTTTAACAGTATAGTAAGCTCTAGGGCAAAGTGCTTCACGCTATACATCTAGAGGGGCCTTATATAATATATGAGATGGCATATGACCACGGCTATCCTCAGATGAGAATATTTTCTTGTTTCATACTTTTCAGTAGTCGGGTATTAGTTTTTAACTTATATTTTATTTAATTATTTTTTTGAACTTATTTTTTGTTCTCAATTTGCTCCCCTCTGGGACCAAAATTCAGCAAAATAAATGTAACCTATGTTACCCGGGCCATATAAAACCAATGGATTGACATCTTTTTATCAAACTCGGAAGAATAGTTTAGGCGCTACGGTAGAACATCCGTAAATACAAACATACCTACATAGACTGCTAAACTCATAACCCTTCCATTTGGCTTCGCCGCAGTCGGGTAAAAATTAATCAAATTATTCATTAGTTTATTTCTGACAGATCTACAAAACAAAAGAACAGCTGATTTTATTTCAAAATATTTCCGAAACTATAAAGTTTAGAAAAAGTCGTTCGGTGTTCTTTTGGTGGTTATTTTTTATTATTCAGTACAACCTTTGAAAGTATAATAGATCATGAATTATAGACGCTCAACAGTTGAGGTCATCAACGTCTATTCCTCTGAATGGAAAGAGATGAGAAGGTATATGAAACCCGGTATATTTCATACAATGGCAGTAGAATTTTTATAACAACCACATCGTATAGCTTGACACATTTTTAATTAAAAAATAAACTTTAAAGCTCTCCAGCGATGTTATCAGTCGATAAATTTGTTCTCGAAGATCTTGCAGGTCACTGACACTAACAGCTATTGACGCTGTCGTCTATTACCAACCCCCTCCCCCACTCTTCCCCAACCAACAATACATATGCTGCATATGCACATCTAAAAGGATGTAATTTCATGCGATACGATTTCCTGAAACTAAGTAATATCAAATAAATGAACGGACTAGAAGAGAATGAAAACGTAGTATTTCCAATTTCTTTATATAATGCGATTTGCCGATTTAATGTTACGAAAACAAATTAAAATTGTCACACTATAGTTAAGGACGTAGTCCTATGTTCAGGCTCGTTTTCAACCGTTATTTCAGAATTTTTTTTTAATATCAAAATAATGTACGATGTTTTCAATTTTGTTACATGTTTTTACTGACATCGTAAACTAAGAAAAAAAATTTTTTTTTGCTTAATTTTACACCATTTTATAATTGTTTTTTTAACCTAAAGTAGACAACTTTAAATGGAGGTAGGTGAGTTGCGCGGGTGATAACGTCACTTGGAGTCAACTGAATTATAAAAATTAAATTGGTTATTGTTTCATAGGCTTGTGGCTCTATCCCGTACTAGAAATAAACATTTTTATTGATAAATAACAAAATGGCGGGTTTTAGAAAAAAAAACAATGAGAAAATCGTGATTTTTTCGTTGAAAATCGGTTAAAAAAATAGAAATAATTTTTATAATTAAGTAATTCTAGTACCGGACGGAGCTATTGTTGTGTAGAATACCCTGTGCAAAACTGAAAGCAATCGGTTGTATACAATTGTTTTGAGAAAAACGCGTTTAAAGTTTTAATTTCAGATTTCTTACAAAAAAATAAAAATGAATATTTACACTAATCAGCTATGCCTGGTGTATATTAAACCTTCCGTTTCTTCAAAGGCATCGTTTTCTGTTAATTTGTTTGCTTTACTCTGCGAGAGTATAAGGGTAACGTGATAACAATTGAGAGGTAAGAGCAGGTAAGAGTCTTACCGTAAGACCGTTGCTGCTCTCGACTATATGCTATAGCTTTGTACATATTTAATATTTCGGTCTAAAATTGTTACAGTATTTTCTCAATATATTATACTTACTAAAAATGTAAAAAAAATAGATTCGTTTTTTTCAAAACACGAACACCAGACTACGTCCTTAAACTAATAGCTCGATTCTGTAACCTCACTTTTGGTTTTGGTTTCGACAAAAAAAAAACTGGTTTCGGCTGCCATCCGGTCCAAACTACGGCCAAAACTGCCGAAACTGCCAAGTTGGGTAGGAAACTTACATATAATGATATTTTGTAAAAATAATAATAATATGTAAAGTAGTAAGTAAATAAATTAAAATTCAAATTCGGGAGGTTTCGCGCTGAAATCAGACATGTTCTTTTTGTATTTGGTAGGTATAGGTACTTACTAATTTTAATTTGATTGTAGTTCGTTAACAAATAGTACCATACAAAATGACCAAAGTTTAGAAGAAATAATTTTGTTCATAAGTCATAAGATGAAAGAGTGTTTTTTTTTTTAATTGAATACTTCTTCAAAAAACGGGGGTTTCACTATGTAACGGATTTTGTCACGAAATTGTACTATTAGTAACCATATATAAACAATGATTCTCTATAAGCATTAGTAGCTCAGTGGTAGAATGCTGACATGCGACGCGGCCGGCCCGGGTTCGATTACCGTCAGGTGCGCGCAACAATTTGTTTATTTTTAATTATTTTGAATATATACCTATTATATATAAAATTTTCGACTAATTTATTAGAATAATACTTGAGCTAAAAAAAACAATATTTGCAGTAAACCTGCGAAAATTTTGTCGTCTGCTTGTATTTTCTCATTTATTATTTGCAGTAAACCTGCGAAAAAATAAAAATGTGTTACGAAAACGCATTACAGAAGTGAAACTTCTAGCTGCAAATCATATGATTGCATTTGGACAAGTGGAGATAGTTTCTCCGATACTCCGTCTGTACAAGTTAATCTAAACGTAAAACTATCTCGTAACACATTTTTTCCACTTGTCCAAATGCAATCGTATGATTTGCAACTACAAGTTCCACTTCTGTAATGCGTTCTCGTAACACATTTTTAAATTTTGTTTTTGTTTTGTGTACCTACTTAAAAATATTTATTAGATAAATACTTTTTAGTTCCTAGAACATCAAAACGTCGAGAATTGACGAAAACTCGATTTTTTTTAAATCGAACCGAAACCAATAACTTCCGATTTTTCGAAAATGTTCAACAGCGGAAAGTTAACATGTAAAAGAACGAACTTTGGTTTGATTGAAACCATGAGCGTTATAAATAAAAAGGTAGGATTTTTTGAATCAAATATTCAATATTCAGAATACTGTTAAAGCCTTGCGGGGCAAAAACATTAAACCTAAACAATAGCCTTTAAAAAGATGAACGCTGAAACAATGTAAATAGCTGCCGTTTTAGTGGAATTAATCCTGGCGTGTACAAAATTGATCTGTCGATGTGGTATTTTTTCGCACGACTGATTTTCCGATAAACGTTTAAGCTTCAAATCAGATGTGAAATTCCCGGACAGAACAGGCACTCTAGATAATAATTAACTAAATTCTACATAGTGTAAAAAAAATGTTCTAGTCCACTGTGGAAATTATTTATTTACAATAATAAATGTTTAGCAAAACACACAAACGAAAGCATACTTCTTTAACTTAACAGAAATAAAATAACGACAGTTCCAAATCATATATATTAATACGCTAAGGTTAAGATGTTTGCCTCCCTTTTTAAAAAAAACCACACAATTTCTCCACATAAATTATATATCATTTTACAGATAATTGCTTGCTCTACTGACATCGACAACTAAAAAATTTATTATTGCTATTGTTTATGTAAATTAATTAATTATTAGCAACGCTGAACAACGTCTGCCATCTGACAGCGCAACGCTGAACAACGTCACAGCAATGCTGCATGATGCCATCTGACGGCTTAGCTCAACGTTTTTGCTACTTGCGCCTCTATATGACAATTTTAGTAAAATATTTCTTCGATCTGTCATCTGAGCTTCATATTGTAATACAACAAAAAGAAGAACGTTATAAGCAGTGTGCAAAATTAGAAACGAATTGAATACCTGTAATCATATTTAAAAAATAATTTTGTAAAATGATAATTATTATACTTATTTAGTGCGAATAATTCGCACAGGTCACACTAGTAATAAAATAAAAGACTAAGTAACAGAGAATATAGAGTCACTAAATTATGTACCCAAAATATTTACAACACACAAACACAATAAAGTTTATCAGCACACTTGTCTATTAACTATATTCACACGACTATTTACAAAAAGTTATTTATGTAAAACCAGATTTATATAACTGCACTCAATGATTTATGTCACAACGCACTGGCACTGTATAAACACATGAACGCCTTACGAACAACTCCCCCACTGACTGCCTCCGCTCGCATTTTATGACTTCGTCCCCCACCTATCGAATGTTCTGGAAGCATCTCAACGTTTTTTTACATACATTGCATTCTCCAGACGATTCTCTAAAGGTCGGGTTTTTTACCTGCTTTCCATTGTTGTTGTTGCTAGAAGATTCTACAGAACCCATAGTCGTCTCAACAGGGGGCGCGCAACAATAGACTGTTACAAAAAGAACTCTCCAATATATTATTATACTAGCGGTCCCGTCCGGTTTCACCCGGGTGTAAAAGAACAAATGGGGAAGGGAGGAACATGAGTACACACATTCATCTTAGTTTACCGAGATGAATGTTGTGTCCAAATTTCATGATGATCGGAGTTACCGTTACGCTAATATGAGTATATTTAGTTAGTGCATTTCACCTGAATAGAAGCTTATTTTTGAGATACATTTTGCAACATTTTTCATTAATGCTCGGCTCCTAATGGTCGTAGCGTGATATTATATAGCCTATAGCCTTCCTCGATAAATGGGCTATCCAACAAAAATTTTTCAATTTTTCAATTTGAACCAGTAGTTCCTGAGACTAGCGCGTTCAAACAAACAAACAAACAAACTCTTCAGCTTTATATATTAGTATAGATATATGCGTATGTCACAATTTCGACAGTCTTAGCCTTTGGGTTGACAGTGTATACTGCGGAATTTCATGCTACGTTAACCAAAATACAATTAATATACCAACTATTCTAATTACGCTATAGAGAAAAAAAAATGATTAACCGCTATGTCTGATCCATTTACTAGTGCAATAAACAGAAAGTAATAAAAAAGAGTCTGCATTTTGACATGTGTGTCAGAAAATCAGGGTGTTAGTTTATTCTGTCTCACGCAACTAAAATCCCGTTTGTTTTCAATGTGTATTCCGTCCCGTCGGTCCGAGTTAACCGAACGCAGCGTAAAAGCGGTGTGTAAATTAAATATTTACAAAGATAAAATGTAAAGCGTGTTTATACACTCATAAATAGAGCGCAGGGTCGAGAAACATCAGTGCGCCAAAAATCAAACACACTAAATTAGAACACAATTAGGTTATTTTGCACCATATGTAAGAAAAAATCTAATAATACATATTCTTGATAGATTTTGTAAAAAGCAAACGAGAAATGTTGATTTCTATTCATAATAATGCACTATAAGTTTTATAATTCAATTTTAAGAATTGTATTTTTTTTAATTTGTTCTTCAAAAAACTCTGTTCGCCATGTTGGATTTCGGCGTGACGTCACTTTACCATGAGACACAAATTCCACATGGTGTATTTTATGTATTTTATTTCTACATTTATTTCTGGTATTAATTTTAACTAATTTATCAGTTTTGTTAATGTTGTGAAAAGATGTATGACTTGGACGACTGTGCATTATGGGATGGTGATTATTTTAATTCGCATTATGATGCCTGAGGAAGGTCTAATAAAGACAGAAACGTTGCAGAAATAATAAAGTGATTATTATTTACCATCTTATCTAGTCCACATTCCTGATATTATTAATATATATTATTTACAATCATAGTGACGTCACGAGTCGTTTTCGCGCGAAAACTCATAATGATAAATTAAAAGTCGTTTTTATGGCACTATTCGGTCATAAAATACTAGAGTGACCTGTGCGAATTATTCGCACTAAATAAGTATAATAATTATCACTTTACAAAATTATTTTTTAAATATGATTGCAGGTAGGTATTCAATTCGTTTCTAATTTTGCACACTGCTTATAACGTTCTTCTTTTTGTTGTATTACAATATGAAGCTCAGATGACTGATCGAAGAAATATTTTACTAAAATTGTCATATAGAGGCGCAAGTAGCAAAAGCGTTGAGCTAAGCCGTCAGATGGCATCATGCAGCATTGCTGTGACGTTGTTCAGCGTTGCTTGCTGTTTCAAAATTAAAGCCGTCAGATGGCAGTATGCAGTATTGTGTCTGTTGTATTACAATATGAAGGTCAGATGACAGATCGAAGTGTTGACGTTGTTTCAAAATTAAAGCCGTCAGATGGCAGACGTTGTTCAGCGTTGCTGTATTGTGTCTTAATGTATATCTATATATATAAGTTTAATAATTAATTAATTTACAAAAACAAAAGCAATAATAAATTTTTTAGTTGTCGATGTCAGTATAGAGCAAGCAATTATCTGTAAAATGATATATAATTTATGTGGAGAAATTGTGAGGTTTTTTCTAAAAAGGGAGGCAAACATCTTAATCTTAGTGTATTAATATATAAAAATATATGATTATTATAAAAATTGTAGTGGTTCTGTAGCACTTTAGAATTTATGTTAAACACTTTTCAAAAGACTAAAATAGCCTATTGTTGCTACAAAAGAACATATTCACAAACGGATAGGTTTAACGTTGATTCAACAAGCAAGTAAAATTAACTGTTAATTGTTCGTCAACTTTTACGACTTCATCTATCAAAACGCAAATAACTCCTTCAAACACGAGATCTGTTCTTTCTTCAGCGAACGAAACAAAACCGACACCATACACGAACCACAGCAAAAGTTGTTAAGCCGGACACGACATAAAAAAATGTTTATTCAATTATTGTATATCCAGCAGTTAGTTTGAGAATTGTATAATCTATCAATTGATGACATAATTTGTATGCTAAATGAAATACCTTTTATTTGAGTAAATGACTTCAGTTAAAACGTCAATCTTTGAACTTCAAAATACAATATCAATATTCATACAAACAACTAATTGATCTTTTAGTCAGAGTGTCCGTCGGCAAAAACTTTATTGATACATACTCTCCCCAAACTTTGTATATGACTTCATTAGGCCTAGTCTGACACCTATTTCCTCTATGACTTTTCTTGATTTTGGGGCGTTTTCCCTCTAAACTTTTCGAAAGATGTCGTTTTGACGTCATGTAAAAATTTATAGATACTGTTTGTTTTTTTAATTGGATAGCTTTAAAACTTCAACCAAAACGCTAAAATAATGTTCTCTGACAAATAATATGAGTCATTTAAAATGTCTGTCACCTCGAATATGTCGACCATATTCTAGGTGTCAGACATTTTAAATGGTTCATGTTATTTGTCAGAGAACATCATTTTAGCGTTTTGGTTGAAGCTTTTAAGCTATCCAATAAAAAAACAAACAGTATCTATAAATTTTTACATGACGTCAAAACGACATCTTTCGAAAAGTTTAGAGGGAAAACGCCCCAAAATCAAGAAAAGTCATAGAGGAAATAGGTGTCAGACTAGGCCTAATGAAGTCATATACAAAGTTTGGAGAGAGTATGTATCAATAAAATTTTTGCTGACGGGCATTCTGGCTATATGATTAACAAAACGCAAAGAACTACTTCAAACAGTAGATCCGTTCTCCCTTAAACGAATTTAATTGGAAACTAACAGAGGAATTGGTAAAATCGTATTACTAAAATATCCAGTAAATATATCGGTTTGATTTCTGAAAGCGAAACATAATACCTACTGTGATTATTGAAGGTAATTATCAAAGTTTGATATATTAATTTCCAATAAACTTTGACAATTATTGATCTCTACCAATGCACTGTCCACCCCTAAAGTCATCAAATACGCCTTGCATGAGGTTATGGGCTCCATTCTACTTTATAGCACACGACGTGAATAATGTATAATGGACTATGCTAAGTAGGTTGCTTTAGGTTGAGGACGACAGATATACCGGGTGATGCCGGTTTGCACGCACATATTAAATTTGTGGTTGAACGTTTAAATATTGAATTTCTCACAGAACTGTCAACAATGAAATATTTGACACTATAAAAAAATTCCAGCCAATTGGGCGACGGTACCATTCCATCTTCATTTGATATAGTATAATAAAGAAAATAAAATTTCTGATATCGCGTGAGTTGACGCGGGTAATGGCTAGTATTCAATATGATATTTGCTATTCGTTGCCACGGTTACCTACATTATATGTTCCACGTCATGTAAAAATTAATCAAAGCATGCTTAACTAGTTTATTTCTGACAGATCTACAAAACAAAAGAACAGCTGATTTTTTTTTATTTTCAAAATATTTCCGAAACTATAAAGTTTAAAAAAAAACATTTTTAACAAAACTTTCTTGAAAAAATAAATAGAATAATAAGCCGTCAAATGTCAATATTTTTGAAGTTGGAATGGTCCCGTCGCCCAATTGGTTGGATTTTTTTATATGCTTTTTACTGTTTTAAAGCTTGTATGTTCTCTAAACATGAATCGGTGATTTTTCACTAATTACAAGTCCATATTCACTATCTGTTATATTTAGAATCGTACCACGCAGAATTAGTGAATATTCACAATATGAATTAATGAATATAAAAATTCACTAATAATATAAGTGAATATAAAAATTCACTAATCATATTATAAGTGAATATAAAAAATCACTAATTTTATAAGTGAATAAAAAAAATCACTAACTATATAAGTGATCATTAAATGCCACCTGAAATCACTATTCCGGAAGTGAATCAGAAGTCACTATTTCAAATAGTGACATTTTCACTATTTTAGTTTTAGAGAGTGTAGATATGACGCTGTAATTGGCACAAATAAATAAAGAAATTTATTATTATTATTATTATCATATATATTAATACGCTAAGGTTAAGATGTTTGTCTCCCTTTTTAGAAAAAAACCTCACAATTTCTCCACATAAATTATATATCATTTTACAGATAATTGCTTGCTCTACTGACATCGACAACTAAAAAATTTATTATTGCTTTTGTTTTTGTAAATTAATTAATTAATAAACTTATATATATATATAGAAATACATTAAGACACAATACAGCAACGCTGAACAACGTCTGCCATCTGACGGCTTTAATTTTGAAACAACGTCAACACTTCGATCTGTCATCTGACCTTATTGTAATACAACAAAAAGAAAAACGTTATAAGCTGTGTGCAAAATTAGAGACGAATTGAATACCTGCAATAAATTTTGATTCATTAAATTGAGTTGAATGATCTATTTACATAATATATACATTAAGACACAATACTGCATACTGCCATCTGACGGCTTTAATTTTGAAACAGCTAGCAACGCTGAACAACTTCACAGCAATGCTGCATGATGCCATCTGACGGCTTAGCTCAACGCTTTTGCTACTTGCGTCTCTATATGACAATTTTAGTAAAATATTTCTTCGATCTGTCATCTGAGCTTCATATTGTAATAAGCACAACAAAAAGAAGAACGTTATAAGCAATGTGCAAAATTAGAAACGAATTGAATACCTGCAATCATATTTAAAAAATAATTTTGTAAAGTGATAATTAATATATTTATTTAGTGCGAATAATTCGCACAGGTCACTCTAGTTATAAACTAATAAGCTACAAGAGCACCCGATAAAAAATCGTTCTGGCGTCCGGCTGATGTCAACGAGTTCTAAGCCTCTATTTATAGTTATAAATACTCTATCCTCTTAACTCAGTGAACCGAAAAACGCTACAATGATACATGGCAAAGAGACATGTAAGTCTATTCTGTTGGTAGCCTTTTTTTCTGCCAGCAACTTCATCCTGTTAATTTTGATGTTACAATGTGCGCGCGCTTCGTAAAAATTCACTCTCATCATTTTTTCATAACGCGCCAAAAGAAGTATAACTTCAATAATTAAAAACAGCCGCGTCTTCATTTCCTTGGGTTTAAAGCATTGACACCTTGTATCATTCAAAGCAACGTCGACTAAGTGCATTTTCAGTTAAAAAAGACAAACTAGTATTTCGAAGCATTTAGTCAAACATTCGTATAATAATTGCAAAGTTTGCAAACACTTACAAATGAAGCTTCATGTTTCTTTAAATAAAACGAAATTACAAAATACTATTACCACTTTTTGTTTTGTTTTAACTAATGTGCTTAAACACAAATTAATTCTGAAATGTTACTTTCGCAACAACATAAATCTGTCACTATAAACTTGCACTATAGTTCAAGCTCGAACAGTACAAAAGACTACGGGACAAAATTACTAAAATCTATTATTGAATTTAACAGATAAATATAATGAAAAAAATCATATCGGTGTTAGACTAATTCATGTTTTTTAATCATTTTTAGGGTTTCGTTCAGTGTTTCCATCTTACGGTATTTTCCCCTAAATTTAGGAGAATTTTTTCTATTCAGTGAAATTTTTAGGGTATACATTTTTTTAGGGTAAAATATTTTTACATGGCTTAAAATATTAAAAAATACCAAATTAAAAATACTGCACAAGCGCTCCTACGTCAGCTGATCTAAATACTAACCGACAGTACAAGTTTCTATATAAACACAACTAGCCGCTACCCGCGGCTACGCCCGCGATTGAGATGGAAATCGACTTTTGACATGCATATCAGGGGTTGAGGTATTGCACATATTTTGACAAACAATTTTCTTATTTTTCGTAAAAAATTTTTATTTTTTTTTAATAAAAAGTATCCTATGTTACTTCTAATACCTTCAAGAGTGTATGTGCAAAGTTTCATGATGATCGGTTAAGTAGTTTTTGCGTGAAAGCGTAACAAACAAACTTACATTCGCATTTATAATATTTCGTTTTCATAAAATTTGTAAGTCCGGTCCTGTCGGGCCGATTTTAATGAAATTTTAATAGCACATTTTAATCATTACTAAAGGGTTAAATTTCAATTTTGAAACGATTCGGAGAAATTTTTCGGTATTTTTGGGCCCAAAAAATGTTTTCAACCCTTTCTTATTTTTCGTAAAAAATTTTTATTTTTTTTTAATAAAAAGTATCCTATGTTACTTCTAATACCTTCAAGAGTGTATGTGCAAAGTTTCATGATGATCGGTTTAGTAGTTTTTGCGTGAAAGCGTAACAAACAAACTTACATTCGCATTTATAATATTAAATATAAATATGATAAAATTAAATTTTTTTTTATTACAACGCCAACTAACTATAAGTGAACAATTATTATTTATAACAAACATTCAATTTTAAAACTTAGGGAAAAATATTTTGAAAACTATGTTTTTTAGGGGATTTTCGTTTTAAGGTTAGGGGAAAATCAATTCTCAAAGTGTCTACACTGATTCCGTTCGCTGCAAAATTAATGTCTACTTCATTCTTTCATCAATTCAACATTAGGGTCGAGTATTCTGATTTCTTTACGCTTTTTATGAATCATTCTGTATACAAGTAGTATTACAATAATAATAATACCGATGAGAGTTTTTTGTGAATTAAACTACAGCGATTTAACTGTTTCTTTTTCAAAAGTCGAATAACAGTAGACAAAAAATAGCAAAACAGCAAAATATTTACCCCACGCAATCCATTAAAAAATTAAGTCTTTCATAAAAACAAACAAAGCGGCTTACAGTCTACTAAATAAAATAAAAAAGTTCAATTTTCTTTTTTTATAAATAGCTACCGTTGAATAATCCTATTTTGGAGAGATGAAAAAAACAGACATTTTCAAAATTTTTCAACAACTCCATGTTAATTAATTTTAGGTATCCACTTTAAAACTACATTTATTTGCTGAATATCTAAAAAAAGAGTTTAAAAAACTAGCTTTTATAGCAATGTGATAAAAAAGTTTTTTTTTTACTTTTTAGTTCACATTGTTATAAAAGCGTTTTTTTCTCAATTATGAGACCAAAAAATCAACACTTCAAATGACTATGGAGTAGGCCAATGCAATGTACACTGCTGTAAGGCTGGTTAGCTTGCTTACAGTAATTTTTCAATTTAAGTAATTCATTTATTTATATAAATTATTGTATTGTCATGAGTTCTTAATACGTGTGCAAAATTTCAAATTATTCTGACGTCTGCCAATGAGTAAAAATTAATTTTAAAGATTCCATTGGATAGATTGATAGATACATACAGGTCAAGCTAATCGATTCAGGGTGATTTATTCTTAGAACATTTTTATGTTTCTTTAAAATGGCAACAAGCTTCATTGAAATGGGACAGTCTATAAGTTACGATTAATCGGGTCGCCCGGTTAAGGTCGGATAATGTGTCTAGTCTAAGATCCATACAATGCTATAAAATAAACAATATTCAACAAATTTTATTCAAATCGGTTCAGTAATTTCTGTGAGAATTGTGGCCGTACGAACGTATGACGAATTAGGATTTTTTAAGTTGGATAAAAATTATATCTCTTTGTCCTATAAAAAATTGAGTTCAAGCAATTTTTTCTCGTTTTATTACATTAATAATTAATTCAGCAATTCTATAAATATTGGCCACTTAATAATGCCCACTTGATGTTTCCAAGGTCAAATATTAGTAAACATTGTAAAAAGTATTTTGAAATTTAAAATATGTATTTTGAATTTTAATCTGTTGATATAAGTAAATACGGGGAACTGACATTTTATTTTTTAGAAAAATCTATAAATAAATTACATAAATGATTTTTTATACTTATGTTTTCAACATTCCTTGAAACGACGAGGGTGACAATAAATGTGAAAAATTTCAAAAATCATTATTTTATCAGGCGTGATAAATATTCATACCCTCGAAGTAAGACAGAATAGATTTATATCTAAAGAAAACATAATTATGTTTGGTAAATTGAATCATCGCTATTTATTCGGAGAATTAGCTACTTGAAGAACAAATCAACCGTATTGTTGCGTGCTCCCTGTTGGGACGACTATGGGTTCTGTAGAATCTTCTATCGACAACAACAATGGAAAACAGGTAGCCAAGTAAAAATTTCCTGGAGAATGCAACCTAGGTAAAGAAATGTTCGGCTAGAAGATTCGATCAAGCGGGATCGAAGCTATAAAAGGCGAGCAGATCGCTGGAGTTAGTCAGTCAGTTGTTCGTGAGTTGTGTTAATACAAGTCTGGCGTTGCGACATAAATCATTGGTGTGTGTAAACCAAATAGTGCAATTATATAAATCTGGTTCTACATAAATAGCTTCTGTGTTGTAAATAATCGTGTATATAGTTAATAGACAAGTGTGCTAATAAACTTTGGTGTGTTCCTGTATTGTAAATATTTTGTGTACATAATTAGAACTTTGTATTCTTCGTTAATCTTTACTTATTATTTTATTAGTTAGAATTTACTGTTTTGTTTCTGTTAACGTTATTTCTGTTTGTTAAAGAAGTACTTTTTCGTTTGTGTATTTAACTGTTTTGTTTATTATTGTAAATAAATAATTTCCACCACGTATTAGAACAGTTTTATTACACTATAATTAGCTACATACGTTCGGTTAATATGACCATGGATAAAATAAAAATTTCAGTAGTGTTGTGCAATAGACTTTTGTACGACATTA
This sequence comes from Xanthostigma xanthostigma, assembly GCA_963575645.1. NCBI lineage: Eukaryota > Metazoa > Arthropoda > Insecta > Raphidioptera > Raphidiidae > Xanthostigma > Xanthostigma xanthostigma. The sequence goes on along the minus strand of OY754466.1, from coordinate 45,326,605 downwards.
TTCGATATATGAATTTACATGAAGTAACATTTATCAATTTATTTTATCGCTTGCTCGCACTTTATAATATTATGGTTTAACGATGCTGTTATGCTTTAGTTCAAAACAGGCCTGGGGTGAAAAGTGAAAACTTTGTAGATAACGTTCTTATTCTCTTGAAAGCAGAACAATAGTGTTTTGTCGATACCATTTTTCTCGAGTGGAAGGCACCGGAAAAGCCAATCCGATCTAAGGTGTGTCGTCCATAAGTTATGTAACGCTGTTAAAAGGCGAGGGAGGAGTAATCTCAAATGTCTACATGCGGGTTGTACTGACATCTGCAGATGCGAATTTTTTACGTACATATCTGCAAAACCCGATGCGGATGTGGAAATAATAATAAGAATAATGGCCATATTCACCGAGCCTAAGTTGTTATTTATTCGGTTCATTTGTACATTTAGAGCAATCAACATTTATTATTATTATTATTATTTCGTTCTTATCCTCCGAATAAATAGCGATATTTCAATTCACCAAGCATAATTATGTTCACTGTCTTACTTTCAGGGTATACATTTTTATTCGCTGATAAAATCATAATGGCCGCCACATAGATCATAATACCTAACCTATAAGCGTGGAGTATTATATCTACAGTTGTTCTTGTGAATTATGTTTATTTACCTTTTGTGAAGTGTATAATTGTAAAACATTAATGTTGTGGTAGTTTAGTGTGTAATTGGGTTAGGATAAAACATTATTATTTTGTGACATTGTTTGTTTTGACGTCTACACTAACGCCATCAGTCGGATTTTTGGGTGAACATAAAAATGATCAACAAAATGAAAAAGGAGTATAGTGCAGTGTATATTTAATCTTAACTTAATTCTATCTGTAATTGTGCTTGGTGAATTGAAAGTAAATTTTTATCTTACCAATGTTCCAAGATTAGTAAATTTTATCTTTAATAGTGTTCGATGAATGTGGTCATAAGTCAAAGCAATAAGGCCCTCTACACACTGAAAATAATATAATACCTGGCTAAAAAATAAAATTTGGAAAATTTGTAAAATTGGTTTGGGAATTAAATTTTGCTGACACCTTCCTTCGTGAGTATTCTTGTGTAATATTAATAAAACTTAACAAAATACTGTTTTTTCTTGCTTCCCTCCCCAAAAAAAAAAATATCTACGCAGGATGCACCCCTAGTCTGTATGACGTTACATGAGAGAGGGTGGGTTTTGTTACGTCAAACTATTTCATGTCTGAAAAGTTGACAGAAGTTGTTTTCTGTAACGCTAATTGGTCGTCAGATTTGAACACCGAGGATGTAAAAAGTTACGTAAACGAGAATGGCTGTCAATTCATAGCTTTTGAAAAACCGGATTTTCCTAGTAACACACAAAATATATAGAAATGTGGACTTTTGCCAATTAGGCACAATTTAATGCGTCGATTTCAGCATGACAAAAGTCCGTGATTTAGATTAAATCTACGACGATTTAATACAAATTCTCTTCACTAAAAATAATCAAATAATATAAACAAAAGCATAGACGTCACTGACTTAGTTAAAAGACTGCGCAACAATAATGTCGTGAAAATGTTAATCTTAATCTCTTTCCAAGAACGCTATCGGTTGATTTCAGTTTTCTTCGATTTCCTCTAAACAGTACTTGGGAGAAAATCACGAAAGACTTTAATTCGCTAAAATGAAAATGTGTTTTCATTTTGAAAATAAAATATAAAAACTACCAGCTCAAATATTAACCTATCTTTAAATAAATAATAATAATGCGTTTTACGTCCATTTCTCGACTGTATGTCATAAAAGACGCTATTCGTACCATTACTACTTTTCATCTATCACACTTCCCGTTATTTTCTACATTTTTACAACTTCAACTAATTAATAGCAATGAGCGAATGAAGGAATTTTAAAACATTAGGATAAGGTAAGTAAATTTTGAGCATAGGAGTTGGACAGGTAATCGGCCATGGCCTTGATATTTATCTGGAATTATTAAGGGAAACCATGATGGTCAACCTCAACAAGATGGCCGGTACAGATATTACAGTTTCTTGGTGAGAGGCAGCAGAAAAAAGTCCCAGCCACATCTGCCCCCGCCGGTATTCGAACCAGGTACCTCCCAAATGCGGTGTTCTCACCACTACGCTACACCACTCGGTTATTAACCTATTTCTGAATGTGCGTTACCTACAAATCCCGCTAGCACTCTTCATCTCAAATCTTTTCCTCTCGCTTAAAAACGTTCAGCTCTCCCAGCGCTATTTTTAAAATCAATGGCGAAGAACCAAGAATCGCACTGCCGATCCTACAGATGAGTTTTTTTTTTTTTTAATACGTAATATATATATTTTTTAAGTTGTAAGTTTTTCCGCGAAATTATTTTCAATTTTTCCTCTGCGTGTGATTCTTGGTCTTTCTTCATTTGGCGTTTCCCCGACCCCTTTAAAATTTTAACCGTCTTTAGGCGAGGGGAAAATATTTGAAATGAAGAGTTGTATGGGGTATTTATATTCCAATGCTAATTTCCTTAGCTGTCGAGCGTCTATAATCTACTATTTACCTTATACACAATTATTTTCGTATATTTATATTGATGTGAGACGTCAAAAGCTCAAATATTCATAACCTAACCTTTCATACAAGCTGGAACGGCACGTTCGGCATCAAACGGAAAGCGCTCCCACTGTACAACTTTCAACCTCTGTAAATATTGACTGAGAGCATCTTTTGCTTACAGTAATGTCTACGGAATCGAATTTTACATCTTTCTATCAGTTCGAAGTTAGAGAGCTATACAGGGTGGCCGGTAATTGCTCGTATTCCTCTCGGGAGAAGAAATTATGACTAATTTGTAATGATTAACCTCCTCTATCACTTGGGGGTCGGAAATGCGCTGTTTTTTATAGTAATGACACTTCTGTGAAGAATTTTTATTTATTTATTGTAAGTTTTAACACACAACATAATATCTAATAGTAAATTTTGTGGTTTTTAGCTTTACGAAGGTTGGACAATTATTAAGATCATGTAAAAAAATTCAGGCCAAAAAGTGAAAATATTTTTTTTTAATTTTTAACTCTCAAAATTCGAATTTTTGTAAAAAGAAAACCGAAGTAGATTTTCTCGAAAATGACGCATTTCCGACCCCCAAGTGATAAGGCTAAATAATTCCAAATTAGTCATAGTTATTTTTCCGGAGAGGAATACGAGCAATTACCGGTCACCGATATACAAGTTTAAAAGCTTATGTTGTCAGAGAGAAAAATTAAAGAATAGACCGGTATCCAACTCAGAATAGTGATTAGGACAACTACTACTTATCTTCCACTCAAATACGAATAACTGAGCAGTCCATTATCTAAGTCAATGGTGAATACTACACATATTATATCAGCTGACCTTTCCTTCCTACATATTTACAATTAATTTATGCATGTTAGCAATCCCAATACGCAACTGATAATAAAGTTTTTGTACAGGACCCGGTAAATAAATGATTTTTAACATAACTAAGCGGGACTGACAGGTAAACGCAAAAAGAAAAATATCAATAAGTACAACCAACAGACAGGCAGACATGATTTCGAACTTAAAAAATAAGATTAACCGTCGTGGGAGGCCTGGCAGATGTGAAACATATATTTGAGGACGTAGTCTGGTGTTCAGGCTCGTTTTCAACCCTTATTTCAGGATTTTTTTAATAACAAAATAATGTAGAATCGCTTTAATTTTGTTACATGTATGTTTTTACTGACATCGGAAACTAAGAAAAAAACATTTTTTTTGCTTAATTTTACGCTATTTTATAATTGTTTTTTTATCCTAAAATAGGCAACTTTAAATGGAGGTAGGTGGGTAGCGCGGGTGATAACGTCACTTGGGGTCATCTGAATTATAAAAATTAAATTGATTATTGTTACGTAGGTATAGGCTTGTGGCTCTATCCCGTACTAGAAATAAACATTTTTATTTATAAATAACAAAATGGCGGGCTTTTAAAGAAGAACAACGAGAAAATCGTGATTATGTCGTTGAAAATCGGTAAAAAAAAATAGAAATAATTTTTATAATCAAGTAATTCTAGTACCGGACGGAGCTATTGTTGTGTAGTATACCCTGTGAAAAAATGAAAGCAATCGGTTCTATACAATTGTTTATATCACCCGTGCCGCTTACAAAAACGTAGTTTTGAGGAAAACGCGTTTAAAGTTTTGATTTCAGATTTCTTACAAAAAAATAAAAATGAATATTTACACTAATCAGCTATGCCTGGTGCATATAATATAGTAAACCTTTCGTTTCTTCAAAGGCATCGTTTTCTGCAAATTTGTTGCTCTACTCTGCGAGAGTATAAGGGTAACGTGATAACAATTGAGAGGTAAGAGCAGGTAAGAGTCTTATCGTAAGACCGTTGCAGCTCTCAACTAGGTATATATTATAGCTTTGCAAATATTTAATATTTCGGTCTAAAATTTTTACAATATTTTCTCAATATATTAGATATACTTACGAAAAATGTAAAAAAAATAAATTCGATTTTCCGAAACCCGCACACCAGACTACGTGCTTAAGCGAAATTCTAGTAAATAAATTTCGCCCTGTAATAATAAAAACAAGTACACTAGTCGGTTAAAAAGGTACACGCAGTATACAGCACACACAAAGGAGTCGAGAGCGGCGGCGTAGAGGGGGAGAGCGTCATGCCATTTGCCGTAATGTTTTACTGCCAAGGCGCGCCAAAAATTTTCCACATCAAAAAACCATTGAAAAACTAAGATACTATTTGAAAACTGATTCATGATAGGTATATATATTTTGCGCTATTTGTGTAATACTTTTGAAATGAAAAAATATCTACCTACCTAAAAAGACGATTTTTTTACAAAAAAAAACAATTTTAAGATGGTATTTTCGTAAGCTGCTGTTTCAAGAAGATAACTGTCGTTAAAAATAACATAGTTATTATCTACCGTCCAAAAGAAAACAAAATCTATCACTCACGTCAGACAGTTAATAGAACTCTACTATATCGGCAAAAATGCCTATATAGTAGAATATCTACCTATATACCTACTACCTACTGACAAATCTAACGTAGATATTAAGGCCGCTGCACACGAGACGTCTTTTAAAGCTTGCTTTGTAGGTAGGTTCGGTGCGCGCGTAACAAAAGTAGACGTTTATTGTATCTGAACAGAACACACACTATGGCATAGTGTTTGTTTGTGGGCGTTTGTTCAAGTCGCCCACGTGACCAGATACTGATTCCTAATTGGTTCTTGCTCAGAGCATGCACGGGACCTAGCAAGAAATATAACCTCTGTTCTAATTTTAAAATCCATCTTGAAAGCTATAGCAAGCGAGCCCGCAGTGACGTCAATTCTAGCCTCGTCGCCAGCAGAAGCCCTAGCAGTGTTTCCAGCGTGCAGTGGCCTCAACACACGAGGCTGGTTTTTCTGCTGGATTTGGTGCTGGGACTTGCAGTGTCTGGCGCGCTGGCTGCGAAGATGAAAATTTTCACACAAAATATTTATTTTATATGAGTAAATAATTTTCGCTTAAAAATTAAAAGTGAAAATGAGTTTTCACTTTCTAGTTGTTTCAGATAAACTCGTCAAAAACGCAAAAAGAGGTCAAAGATACATATTGTTTACTAAACAGACAGCGAACTAGATACGATGAAAAATGTAAAAAAATACATAAATTACAGAAAAACACAAATTTTTAAACTGAAAACATTTCAATCAATATAAATAATTAGTTTTAAAGATAAACTGTGAATTTAAATCAATAACAGCGAATTAATAACTGCCACTCATAAAAATATTTATATTTTATGTTAAGCTGAGATTCCACTAAGATATGTAAAATGGTAAATAATGAGTTTTTGAATCTCATATCATAATATCCTATAAGGTATACGTAGTGAAATTGCCAAGTGGCATTGTTATGAAAAAGGTTATTTTCTGTACTGACTCAACATATACAGAGTGTTCAGCAATACACGATTTATTAAAATATCGGTATGGATAACCGTGTATCTATGAGTTCCGTATTCCAAAAAATAAATTTTCAAAACATCTACATATGTATAAAATGTTCGTGTCACAATTTTAGCCGCGCTAAATGTATCTTGCTTGGTGCAACTTACGCTATTAGACAGTTTTTAATAAATATTTTGTACAAAATTACGATGTTTTCTCAAAAAAAAAACTGTTTTAGTACCAAGTAACGACGTCTGATAGAATTTGCTCGAAGCTATTAGTTCAGAAGCAAACAAAAAAACTGTTTTAGTAGCGAGTAGCGACATCTGTTAGAATTCGCTCAAAGCTATTAGTTCAGAAGCAAATCTGGTAGAATTCGCTCAAAGCTATTACCTAGTTCAGAATCAAATCTGGTAGAATTTGGTCAAAGCTATTAGTTTAGATGCCGGGCCGCAAACGAAATACATTTTGCAGAGTTAAATCTATCTCACCCGGGTGAAACCGGGACGGGCCGCTAGTAATGAATATATTTTCTTCATATTTTTTTTATGAAAATCAGACGAGACTATTATGTTTGACCGTTACAGCCAGCATGTCGTTATATCCGATATCGTTATAATCGATACACAAGAATAAGTAATAACTATTCTTGTGATCGATATATACAAATCTCACCTTGCTAGTTATCTCGAACATAATTTTTCAAATTATGAATTTTTCAAAATTCCACACAAATTTTAACAGTACAGCGTATTACACTGTTGTTAACACATCAGTCAGTTTAGTTTAAGTTTCAAACTGAAACTTATGACGTCAATCGCAGATGACGTATCAGAAAAACGGAACCTTAAACAAATGCAGTATTAAAGTGAGCGAATCGATCTATTCCATTAAATGATCGTTGACAGAGACGCTCTCTCCCAGCTGGTTGAATAAAACAAGGATGGGACACAGTAGCTACGTTCCAATTTCTCTGCGAACGGCAATATCATCATCACAGTCATGCTAGAAACAAACTGTTTTGTGTCTGGTTTCCTGCGCATGCTGTCAACTTGGCACTGTTTTGTGGCAAGGACAGTTCTATAGAACGGTTCTAATCTCGGTTGGACCGCGTTTTTGCTACTACGCATGACTGTGACAAAGAGAGATTGGAACAGAGCTATTTATAATACAACGATGCCCCGAAATCTACTATATTTCTATGTTACAGTTAGTGATGTGCCGGATATCCGTATCCGTATCCGCGGATATCTGAGGGAGAAGAAAGATCCGTACCCGTATCCGTATCCGCGGATCTTGAAACTAAATATCCGTATCCGTTAGTTTTATGGCGGATCTTTTACGGATCTTTTACCTTATTAATTTTCAATTCATACATCAAATTTTATATATATAGGTGATTAGGTAATAATGAAAAACTGTTAAATTCCATTCAGATTATTTTTTATTTCTTAAAATCGTATTTGGCACCTTTATATTGCAAAAATTTATCGTAGTGAGTACCTACCATACCAATAGTACATAACTCAAAGGTACTAATAAAAAACTATCTTTATAATGAGATATTGCACATCGATCTTTGGAAAGAGACAATCTGTTATGAGAGTTAACTCTTAAAGAAGTCAATAACTTTTTCCCATAACAGTCTCTTTCCAAAGGTCGATGTGCAATATTTACCGCCGCGAAAGTTAAGATCCGTATCCGATCCGCGGATCTATAAACCAAATATTCGTATCCGTATCCACGGATCTTGAAACCAAATATCCGTATTCAGATCCGTATCCGCGGATATGCATTTTTAACGATCCGGCACATCACTAGTTACAGTTTCATTTTACGACGGAGTGCGTAACGAAAATTGAAACACTTCACTGACCAATGCGTAGTGTGATTAATATTTCTCTCGTCGAAATTGCAAAATGTTTTATAATAATCTACTTGTAATGCAGGCAGATTCCAACAAAAAATGTAGCTGGTTATTCAATCCTAAAACTTTCCGCTATATGTCAAAAGGCCATTCATTAATTACGTAAGGGTCCCGAGGGGAAGGAGGGGGGGGGCTTTCTCAAAATCTTTACACGCCCTTATCTCGGGAGGAGGGGGCCAATCTTACGTAATATTTTTTAAGTCGAAATATGTGATTTCTAACATAGAATGATGGATATTTGAGAGAAAAGTGCTCGGAGAAATAACTATGAGATCTATTTTTTCTTTTTAAATGTACAATTCTATACTTATACATATTTTTATTTTAAAAACTTGCATTGCGTATTAAGTTTTTAAAACCTTTAATGTTCATTTTCATAATCTAAATTATCTTTTAAAGAATAAAAATTATTTATTTATGTCAAATTATGATTTGTTGATCCTTTGCTAAAACCAGATAAAATCTTACATAAGAAGGGGGGGGGAGTTCGAGATATCTTATGTACCCTTACATGGGGGTAGTAGAGCGGGTTCAAAAATGGACAAAATCGTCCTTACTTAATTAATGAATGTACGTTATAATGAATTGATACTATTGTCTTTATAATACATTAAAGAAGGTTATAAAAAATAGTTAAGAATTTGTGTCATAAAAAAATTGTTGTATTTTTTAAAGCTAATTAAAGTTTCAATGTACTTTTTTGATCACCGTACAAACAAGTAGATTTCGAGTTATGCGACTAAAACGTGAAAAAATGTTATTTTTAATTTTTATTTAACTTTCAAACTATTACACCGATCGACTCCAAAATCTAACCAGATCCAAGGTGCAATGAACCCTTTCGAATATCGCAAATCCGATCTCGAACGGTTGATTTACTCTGAAGATATCGTGCGACAAAAATTTGTTTACACACACACACACACACACATACAAGGACGGACGTACATCAAAAAAATAATCAGAATAGATTCGCAGGGCCAAAACGTCGAGATGTGATAAAAACTCGATTTTAGAAAATCGGACCGAAATCAATAATTTCCTATTTTGTTTGAAAATTTTAGGAAAGTCAAATTGTGGGACGACCCCATTGCCCCATCCCTGGTTAGAGAGTCTTCACATCATCGCGTTTGATACTCATCCATCCATACAGCATAAACGCGTGAAGCTATATAAAATTCAATCTGATATGTCTGCATATAATATATGTATGGATGTGTGTGTGTGTTTGTTTTGGAACGATGACAAAATAGCATTCCCCTAAGCCACTTCAAGGCGGCAACTTTGCAGTTATCAAATTTTCCACTAATGTCACTGACATTCGTTTTAACCGTATATACTTTTATTCTATACTGAGCATATAGGAATAAAATCGCAATCGAACCATTAGGGTGCAAACATATATACTTTTGTCTTTTTTTTACGGCGTAAGTACTGGCGTATCCAGGAGGGCAAAACAAGCACGGGGGATCCGGCTTAAGAAATTTCTAATTTGCCCCCTCCTGGGCCAAAAGCTGGGTACGCCCATGTTAACGTCATAGAAAAAGACAAAGTTTTTGAAACAGATATACTAGATTGAATGCAAGTAGGTACATCAACCAATCCTATCATCGGACAAATCAGGGAATTACATCGAAGAAAGTTTCGATACGCTTTGTTGCTTTCATTCACCGCACATTGAGTAGATAGACAATGATTCATATAGTAAATTATTAAATACTAGCCGCTACCCGCGGCTACGCCCGCGATTGAGATGGAAATCGACTTTTGACATGCATATCAGGGGTTGAGGTATTGCACATATTTTGACAAACAATTTTCTTATTTTTCGTAAAAAATTTTTATTTTTTTTAATAAAAAGTATCCTATGTTACTTCTAATACCTTCAAGAGTGTATGTGCAATGTTTCATGATGATCGGTTAAGTAGTTTTTGCGTGAAAGCGTAACAAACAAACTTACATTCGCATTTATAATATTACTAGCCGCTACCCGCGGCTACGCCCGCGATTGAGATGGAAATCGACTTTTGACATGCATATCAGGGGTTGAGGTATTGCACATATTTTGACAAACAATTTTCTTATTTTTCGTAAACAATTTTTATTTTTTTTTAATAAGAAGTATCCTATGTTACTTCTAATACCTTCAAGAGTGTATGTGCAAAGTTTCATGATGATCGGTTAAGTAGTTTTTGCGTGAAAGCGTAACAAACAAACTTACATTCGCATTTATAATATTAATATGATAAGGTTTTAATAGAAAAAGCGGATATTCAGAAGGTAGGTATAGTAAAACATAGAATTATAATTTCAATATACTCCACACTGATTGATTAATTATTATTGACGCTATATGCTAAAAGCTATGCTGTGCTACCACTAGTGGAGCCAGTCAATTCCGGGGATGTACCTATTTCAGCGCTTACAGTCGAAAAACATAATTCTAAAAAATATAATATATTTTAATGATCTACATTACAATTAGTGATATGCCGGATCATTAAAAATGTATATCTGCGGATACGGATCATAACTTTCTTAGAGTACGCGGCGGTAAATATTGCACATCGACCTTTGGAAAGAGACTATCTGTTATGGGAAAAAGTTATTGACCTCTTTAAGAGTTAACTCTCATAACAGATTGTCTCTTTCCAAAGATCGATGTGCAATATCTCATTAAAAAGATAATTTTTTAGTACCTTTGAGTTATGTACTATTGGTATGGTACTTACTACGATAAATGTTTGCAATATAAAGGTGCCAAATACGATTTTAAAAAATAAAAAATAATCTGAATGGAATTTAACAGTTTTTCATTATTACCTAATCACCTATATACAGATTGTATCAAATCAAAACGGTCCATAGGACATTCTGTGTGTAAGACAGAGACGATATATAAAGATCTAAAGCAGTAAGTAAGAATGAGATAAATGATCGCTAATATAGTTACTGTAGTTACTTAAATAAATAATTACGTACACTGTACATCTTTTTACCAATTTATCAATTAAAACAACTACAAATAAATATATTATGTTGGCGGTTGAATTACCACCATAAAACCATTTAATTATTTGGATTTTTTCCCGAACAGTATAAATAGCCATTTTATCAATAATTTCACTAGTGAATACTGACATTTGATAAAATTGTGATTTTTACTGTAGAAAACAAAGACGATACTATCAGATTGTATAACCACAGTAACTAGCTATTAGCGATCATTTATCTCATTCTTACTTACTGCTTTAGTGCTTTATATAATATCGTCGCTGTCTTACACACAAAATGTTCTATGGACTGTTTTGATTTGATACAATCTGTATATAAAATTTCATCTATGAATTGAAAATTAATAAGGTAAAAGATCCGCCCAAAACTAACGGATACGGATATTCGGCACATCACTAGTTACAATTAAATACACAGTGAAATAGTTATTACTGTGTATTTCATTTAACAAAAATCGTATTTTTAACAATAAAAAACGTTACGATTATTTACATAGCAAGTTTAGTTCGTTCAATCGTTCGCCGCAGCTTTAAAGCTCCTCCCACAGATCAACGCGCTCTGTGGAAGCTTTTACTCCTAGCGAACAACAAACTTTAACGCAGACATATGAAAATACACTCGGTATATAAAAATATCAATTTTGTCAAGAATGGCGTTGAAAATGTTTGTCATTTCTACTTTCATTGCCTTTTAGGGGACAACTGTGAGAAACTCGTGCATTGAATGTATTCACAGAATATATTACAATTCTCGACAGTCAGCAAGGCACAGCTCTAAATCATGTACGCAAAATTGATTTTAAACATTTATATCACCGTGCTGACTGTGCGATTAAATCCAACACCACATTTTGACGTGATAACGTCTTATAAATTGATGAAACACCGGCTGCACACACGAAAAAGTGTAACGTTCCGCCTGACCCTGAGCGTGCAAGCGAGAGCGCAGTATAAGCTATAGAGAGGCACGATCGGCCCAAGCGTCGGCTTGTACGAAGCTCCGCCGACCTAGACGGATGTCATTATCTGTAGCATGTGTTCAATACGAGACAGCGTGTTTTGTGTTTATTTCTAAAATTTAATAAGATTTCATTGATTTCCTTAATAATTTTTAGTTGGATTTCATTTTGTTCACCTATATTAACTGTTTTTCTCAAAACAGCGGCAAAAAAGGTAATTAATTCTTGCATTTTTAGAATAATATGACTAATAATAAATAAAGAATAATGTGACTATAACTAGTTGTTCGTGCACTGATAGAAGGATTTATTAAATATTAATACATACATTTATTAACGGTTTGAATATATTTATTAACTCACGCTATAACATCACTATTAAAATAATATAATACTCTATTTTAGATATTTACAATTGGACGCTATAACCTCACTATTAAAATAATGTAATAAAATGACACGAAATATTTGTAATATTCTATTTTAGATATTTACAATTGGAATGTTTATTTATAATAGCATTTCAAGCTAAAAATAAAGTGATTATTCTTAAATAATATTGACTAATCAATGTTTCTTTATGACGTTATCACGTAAAACTATCGTCCGTAAACCGACTTTACAGACAACCAATTTTTTTTATTATGACTAGCGGCCGCCAAGTGGTCGAAATTCGACCGTAATTCATTAAATATTTAAGTTTGAACTTAGAGAGTTGGGGAATAAATAACTTCACGATGAAAAAATCACTGTGATCAGCCGTCTAAAATGATCACTATGATCTTACAAGAGATAACTATACATTCCAAAGTAACGTATGTTGTTCCATGTCAGCGCAATCACAACGGTCACTCCAACCGAGTAGCCGATGTAACGTCCAACCGAGTGTTTGCTGTCTCTGTTTTTGTTCGGCTAGTATTGGGACACAGGTCTTCGGGACAATCGTGTCTCGTGTGTAATCGGCTTAAGGGCTCTTGTTAACGACTGTTTTAGTCAACGGTAACGGGCCGACGCGAAACCGTTACCTTTGTACACGATCCGCTAATATAACATGTTATCGATATCAGTTCCATACTTGAAGGGCGAAGAAGTGCAAGTACGTTATGTCTTGCTTATTTATTTTTGTAATTTTCTAGTCTTGTCCCAACACTGGCCTATTATGAACAAGTCTAATTAATAAATCCATATCAATATCAATTTTAAACTCCATATTCACAATGAGCAGAACAAGGTAGGTAGGTAGATATAGCTAAAAATGTGCGCGCACATCTGTCGTCGTCAACAGACTCCTATAAAATGACGTGGTCCACTGCATCGGACCGACCGCCGTCACGCCGAGAGGCGACGTGCGGGTATCCGTTGAGTTTTGTTGCAACGATTACATGCCCGTCGCGTTAACAAACACTCGCACTAATCTACTGAGCACTGCGCGTCGGCCCGTCGCCCGTCATAAAAATCGAGCCGTTATCCGTTGTCGTTAACAAGAGACCTTAGGCTACGTATAAGTAAACAAATATTGAAAGTCACAGATTTACAGTAATGAGACTTATTTGTGCAAAATGTGTGGGAAGCTTTCACACGTTGTCACTCTGTCAATATTTTCATCTCAATATTTTCATCGGACCGTTTCGAATAAACGTGATACGTATTTGGACTGACTTCAAAGACAAACCACACACTATATAACTTACATTGGCTTCGGGATAATAATATATGGTTTGATTGTGCCTCGATCTCTCCGCATATAGGCATGTATAAAGAACGGGAAGCTGGATTTGTTTTTTTGTTCATATTGATAAAAAGTATAATAACGACATGTCAGCCTATAAAAAGAAAAGAACGGATTCTTTTACTTTTTCACCGTTAACTCAATACTAACTATAGAGTAGTGTAGATAACTCAGTGAAATTTAAGTCTATAATACACTCTTATACTTTTATATAACAAACGTAATAGTGTCAAAAGTATCAACGTTTCTTACACTGGAGTACGATACTAAAAACACACATTAAGGTAGTACGAGCGCCAAGGCAATTTTAAATAAAAGGCTTGATTTTTTTATATTTCGGTAGATGGCTGATATGTTTTCATTGATTTCTCCAAAACTAGTCGGTGGAAATTAAAAAAAAACTATTTAATTTAAATTGTTAGTACAAGTTTTGTTCCAAAATATGTATTGAAGGAGATTTATTTGGTTGAGGAACAATTGAAAATATGAAAATATATTTTTCGAAACGTTGGCTACAAGCGATACACTGGTAAAGCTTATTTTCAATTGTTCCTCAACCAAATAAATCTCCCTCGATTTAAATTAAACTTAAAACCTTAATAAATTATTGAAAACAAAAAAAAAACCGCTGTGTCCGACTAATTAAAAAGATATTTAATCTTTTAATTAAATATCTTTTAAATTAGTCGGGCACAACGGGTTTTTTTTGTGTTCAATATTTTATTAAGGTTTTAACTTTAATTTAAATAGTTGGTCACGTGGGCGACTTGAACAAACGCCCACAAACCAGCATGGCGTAATTCTGCTCAGAGTCAGACAACAGACACGTTTTGCTCTGTGTTTACATTTGAACTGTCACGGCGCGCGCGCCATATTTATTCACAAAACTAGCTTGAAACGACGTCTCGTGTGAAGCGAGCACATAACAGCAGAAAACCAGCGCTAGAAAACTACTAAGCAAATCTAGCAGCGTTTCCAGCCTCATGTTCAGCGGTCTTTATAGATGTGTTTGGGATATCTGTGTAGTGTAAATAACTCCGCGAACTTTACACTGAAAAGAGTAATATATGGTTACACATTGGTAATCCCAAATAATTAATAATTTTGATTTTTTTACAGCTTATGTAAATTTAATTTACATTAAAACAGTAAATTATTAGGTTTTAAATAATGTAAAAATCTATTTTTTATATTTAGGTATCTTTGATATAGTTTTGGGAAAATTTTGTCCGGAGCCGAACCTGCATTCAGATTGTACACATTGCAAACCGCAGACCGGATATCATTCAAAATATTCAGTGCATTAATACATTGAACCGATAAACATTGCCTTTGCATGCCATCTTTCAAACAAGAATATTTAACTAAAATCTATAATTACATATTTCCATTCAAAACCATTTTGTAGAGAGTCATTTATATCGGATCACATTACCAAGGATTATTTTTCTAGTTGTCAAAGATTTCAACAAGTCTTTCCGGCATTTTAAATATTGATTTTTTTTATTTTTAAATATGATTAAGAACATAACGTTCATTCTACAAACCTCATTGACGGCATTAATATAATTTAAATTAAAAAAAAAATACAAGGAACGATCTGTTTTATCGTATGAACCTATCGACCAACAAGATGATCAAGTCAAAATGGCTCATGTCGAATTTTTAACTCTCTTAAAAAAATTATCAAATTATTCAACGTACGTATACTACTTTTAACACGCTTTTATTAGCTTAACCTGTATGTGTGTATGAATGTATGTATCTATGCGATGGATTCTTTCAAATCAATTTTCATCCACTTCCAGACGTCTGAAAAATATGAAGTTTTGCACACGTATTAAAAACCCGTGACAATACAATAATTTATATAAATATTTCTAAATATATAATTAAATAATTTATATGAATTAATAACTTAGCTTGAAAAATTACTGTAAGCAGTTAACGAGCCGTACAGCGGCGCTGTACGTTGCGTTGCCTACGTAGTAGGTGTGTTTTTTAGTGAAATAATTAAAATCACACAAATCTTTGATTAACGTCTGATTAGTACTTTTCAATAAATAAAATTATCGACCAATTTTTCAGACAATTATATTGACAAAAATATATTAATATGTTTGTCAATATAATTGAAAAATTGGTCGATAATTTTATTTGATTAAAATTATAGTTAAAAAAAAAATAAAAAAACACGCTTTTATTTTTATAGCAATAAGCGTTAAAAAGTAAAAAATAATTTTTAAATATCATGATTTTGTTCACCTTTGATAGGATAGCCCTAAGCTCATTATAATTTAATTAAAAATTAAATTATATCGAGTTGCTTAGGTATATATCGCTGTTGAACAAAATCATTAAAAAAATATTTTTTACTTTTTAGTGCACATTGCTATAAAAACGTGTTTTTTCAGTTTTTTTTTTAACTATAAATTTATTTTATATCCAATTTGTAAATGTAGTTTCTATTTCCCAAAAGAACAAAAATGTGGGACAGCACAATTCCCTACTGACATACGCTACTTTGATTTACTACCATAGATAGCATCGTCGTATATTCGGTAGAAATAAAACCAAATTAATTAAACTTTTATTAAAGCTTCGAGAATTCTGTTTACGTATCATTTTTATTTCGCAGTATACATATTTTATAAATATCAAATACATAAAACCAACGACAAAACAAGATAACTGTAGACCATATTATGAGGAAAATAAAAAAAAAGTTACGAGCGGAATATTTCCTTTAGAGCAGCGTTTCCAAAACGTTTTCCCCTACGGAGATTACCAAAACTGTCGAGGGCCCCTATTAATATATAAATATATAGTTTAAAAAAAAAAAAACAAAAAACACGCTTTATATCGAACTAAAAAGTAAAAAATATTTTTTTTAAAATAAGCTTAAAAAGCGTGGGGCGCTCGATGTACGAAAATGTGGAACAAAGCGCCCCACGCTTTTTAAGCTTATTTAAAAAAAAATATTTTTTACTTTTTAGTTCGATATAAAGCGTGTTTTTTAGTTTTTTTAAACTATATTTATTTTTCACTTTTTAGTTTGATATAAAGTGTGTTTTTTAGTTTTTTTTTAAACTATATTTATTTTCCACTTTTTAGTTCGATTTATTGTCAAAAATTTTCCGAAAAAAAAATTTTCGTCGGCGTGGACGGGATTAGAACCCATGACCCGTGATTCCGAGAGTTGACGTCCGCGAAGACCCGTGCTTTAGACCGCACGACTACCCACTATAGTTACAGTGCTGGCATATTACACTACAGTAATAAACCACTTGCTGTAGTCCAAAGGGAGGTTACAAACATACATACATACAAACTTACAAGTGAAGTTAATATAAAGCGTGTAAAAACAGAGTAATTAGTTTATAAAAGCTATTGGGAACCCAAAGAAAGGTAAACTATGGAGGCATAAGGTAGACATAGATTTAGAAAAACATGATAGCTTCCTCATGCTTTTCTAAATCAATGTTTACTTTATGCCTCCATAGTTTACCTGTCAAAAACCCACCTTAGGACAGTTCGGCGCGTTTCTCACCAGAGGTCTCACCATTCCTTTGGGTTCCGAATATGCTTCTTAACGCCGGCCTCGGAACTAGCAACTGCGAAAAAACGATTCGTGCTGTCATTACTTCGCGTGTGTCAACCGGGCTTTTGAATTAGTTAAACAAAATTTTAAAAATTTAATTAAACTTTGAAAGGCTGTTTCTTTCTTATTTTTGAATTTTGATAAAAAAGTTACATAAAATATATGTTCGTCTAATTGATTTCTACACGCTGTTAAAAAAGAAGAATCAATTTAAAAGTCACCTTGTACAATTCGGGTCGCACCGACCGAGCTTTGTTGCTCTGCCCGCTTACACCAGTTTTGGAAACACTGCTTTAGAACATTTCAGAGTCGTTCACATTAATATAACAATTTAAATTCGCATGAGAAAATAAACTGTGCTCAGAAACCGTGCCGATCGTCATTTTTAGAATTATATTATTACTAGATACTACCCGCGGCTCTGCACGCGATTGAGAAGAAACACGGCACCGACACCGTATTGCAGTCTTTTCTCACGGGGCTGCGTCCCACTCGGTAGCGATAAGAGTAGTAGAGCCTTCAGCTCCACCGTATTGCAGTATTACTTTGGAACACAATGTTTTATACACTTTGAATTTTTAGGCACAACAACTCACCAAACACCGTAGTCGAATGAATGGTGCAGGAACGCATAGGTCACGAACAGACTAATTATTATCTATATTGTTGCGTGCCCCCTGTTGGGACGACTATGGAATCTGTAGAATCTTCTAGCAACAACAACAATGGAAAACAGGTAGCCAACAAAACCCGACCTTCTTAGAATTGCCTGGAGAAACCAATACATGTAAAGGAAGGATCTCGGTGCATTCTCCAGACGGGGGACGAAGCTATAAAATGCGAGCAGAGTGGTTGGCAAAGTCAGTCAGTCAGTTGTTTGTGTGGCATTCATGTGTTGATACAGTGTCAGTGCATTGCGACATAAATCATTAAGGGCAGTTATATAAATCTGGTTTAACATAAATAACTTTTGGAAATAATCGTGTGTATATAATAAATAGACAAGTGTACTAATAAACTTTGGTGTGTTCCTGTATTGTAAATATTTTGTGTACATAATTAGTGACTCTATACTCTTCTGTTACTTAGTTTCTATTTTATTATTTGGAACTGTCGTTTTTTTGTTTCTGTTACCGTTATTATTTCTGTTAAGTTAAAGAAGTACGCTTTCGTTTGTGTGATTAACTATTTTGTTAAACGTTTATTATTGTAAATAAATAAACAGTTTTGTTACAATATCATATACGTTAACCCCTATTTTACCTCTTTGGGGGACGATTTTGCAATAACGCGGAAACACGTAATTCTTTATGTCTTACCAAAAGCCTAAATATGAATTTTTATATCCCTAGTTTGAGAAAATAATCAGGACCAGTCTTAATGTTAGACATTGGTTACCTATGTCTTTATCGAAATTTGAGTTAACAATTTAAAAGAAGGCTAGGTTCCTATCCTATAGTGCCACTGAAATCTGTCCAAATTATGAATACTCTGTACATTTTTTCAGCATGGCGTGTGGACTATAAAATGTTGGTTTTTTAGGAAACTTCCAATTAAAACTCGTTCATTACTTTAGTCGCTGGAATACAAAATATAATAAAATTTTCAATGCATGTTGTGCCGTCAAATTAGTAAGATAAATCATATGAATTAACTACACACTGCTGCTGTGTAAATAACGGAGTTCATTCCAAACAAAAACAATTAATTAACTAATTAATTAATTAAATTTTGTTGCATATTCCACATTATTATGGTAAATAATATCTGTACGGGTCAGCCACGGTGTGTATGCGGAGGGTATCTCCGGAACCACTGCACCTATTTGAAAAATTCTTTCACCACTGTTTAGAATGAAAAAAAAGATGAACATAGACTATATATTATCGCGTTAAAATAAAAGCGCTTTTCGTGGAGACCAATTTGGCAACGTAAGTAGGGTTACCATCTCAAAATTATTCCAGTTATGAAATAATTAGTAATGCATGTTTTAGACGTTTCGAACAGTTGAATTAGTAAAGTTGATTGTCAAAAAAATTAATATTTCATTTTTAAGCCCAAAGTCGATTGCTTTTAGTTGAGATGAGATCATGAGATTGACTAACTAGTTGAAGTACATCTATGCATAAGGTATAGGTAGTAACCACAGAACAGTAGTTCTGTGGTAGTAACTATACCTTATGTATAGATGTATTATATAAGCACAGAATTTCGAGGTTGGATTTCAATTCCTTGTCTGCATCGAAATTCATTTTTTTCGACGTCTTAGGCACAGAATTTCGAGCTTGATTTCAATTCCTTGTCTGCCTCGAATTTTTTTTGACGTGATAACGTCTTATAAATTGATGAATCACCAATATTATAAATTGATAAAACACCGGCTGCATGTACGAAAAAGTGTAACGCGTAACTCATAACGCATAACGCGTAACGTTCCGCCTGACGCTTTTTGCTAATTACTCGCTCAATTTAAATCAGATCGGTTTGAAACCAGTCTTAAACGAAAGAGGAGAACATTTTACATAGATTTCGTATAACAGAATTTGCCTAAACAGTTTTTTTATACAAATTTATATAGAAAAATATTTTATACAAATTTATATAGAAAAATAGCTGTATAAATGCATTCAATTTTTTGACAATAGTATATTGTGAAATGCAAGGCCTTCTAAGTTAAGTATTGGAATAACTAATTATTATTAGAACATAATACTTTGTAAGTTGCAAACGTCACTTTTGACATTTCTTATCATTCCGACACCAAGGATAAGCGGATTGAAACCAAATTTTGGGAGGTTTAGGTTATGTATTACGGAATACGTTATCACGTAAAACTATCGTCCGTAAACCGACTTTACAGACAACCATTTTTTTTTTAAGTTATAATCTTGAGATCCAGTCGCCTCAAGTTTTTGAATTTAGCACAGAACGAAGTTTTTACTTCTCCGAAGTTTTTTTTTATAGTAACTATACCTTATGCATATGTAGATGTACCTACCTACTTCAACTATAGTTAGTCAATCTCATGATCTCATCTCAACTAAAAGCAATCAACTTTGGGCTCAAAAATAAAATATTAATTTTTTTTTTATCAAATCAGTCTTCAATACTATACTATAGTATTGAAGACTGATTTGATACGTGCATTTTGTTTTAAAGTAATTAAATGAAAAAATAATTTTTAATTTTCTTTATTTTTCTACCTGCAGCGTAAAAAATCCAGACGAATTAAAAAGCCGGACAAAGTCCGGACTGAAGGCTAAAAGTCCGAACATGTCCGAACCAATCCGGATGGATGGCAACCTTGAACGTAATTCGACGAAAAAACGATGGCATTCTACAAATTCGTGGGAAGTCGAACCAGTATATAATAAAAGAAAAATATAAAACAAACCAAAATAAAGAGATTACATCTAAAAACCACCTTCCACAGTATTTTTCATAATACGTTGTTGTATACAATTATTTCTGACACATCGTGAATTACTATTTTAACGTTGTGCCTACACCAAATTAACTGTGTAAAAAATTGTGACATTAAAAAAACGTGCCAACATCAAATTTCATTTAGTTATCGCAATTTTCGAAGTTCGCGTCTTCTATCAATTTAATATACAGTCTATTACCGCCGCCGCAAGGCCATCACCGTTTTTATGTGGCTTGTTTTTAGTGACGTGTCGCTCCTGAGCGAGTCGTTCATAATGAACGACTCCTTTCTCGGAGCGGAGCGAATCGTTCTTTTTTTGTGAATGACTCACTCCGAACGCCATTGCTCTGTACTGAGCTGTTCTGTATTGTTGCATTCGCACATTTACAGAGCGCACACAGCACAGGTCACAGAGGCACTAGTGAATTTTGAACGTACGGAGTTATCTTTGCTGAGTCATTTAATGTTGAATGACACACTATAAGTGTAATAGTACTAAGCTTATATTGGAAGATTAAAGGATGAATCCTGGTGGCATAGGATCGATGTACTAAGCAAATACTGAGGGTTTTTTTTATTGCATTTTATTGTCTGACGTTTCGGCAAACTGTATGCCATCTTCGGAGAATCAATGCTGACTTAAACCATTCACATTGACGTCGTTGACAAGGATATAATATTGTAACAATAAACATTATTATTATTAAGCTTTTATTATACTTTAGGTATAGTTTATCCGAAATGCGAATAAAGTTCGTTCCAAGCAGCCAGCAAACGGTTCCGAAACCGCCACCCGCATGCGCACTAGGTAAAAGGAAGCTGTAGTGGCGATTTTAGAACACGTTTTATCTACTGCGCATGCGGGTGACGGTTTCGGAACCGTTTGCTGGCTGCTTGGAACGAACCTAGTAGTTCAGAATCATATTAAAATGAGCTCAGAGCTGAGTGTGTATTGTGCTGTGCAATGCTACGTTATACCTGAGCATGTATGAATACAGTTCACACCTCTGCAGTCTGCACTCTTGTGTAGTGCGTATACTGTCTAGCGTCGCTCCTTTGAACGACTCCCTCTGAGCGACTCGTTTTAGTGAGCGGAGAGCACGGAGCCAGCTCCCAATTAAGAGTCATGTGGACACATCACTACTTGCTTTGTATCGAACATGTTCAATAAACGCCCTGCCTTTTAACGCTCGTATCTTCGGGTAAAGCGAAGACATCGAATCCCAAGCGACTGTTCAATTTCATTGTGAGGGGAAACTGTTTTTACTTGATTACTGAAAAAGCAAGGACGTCAACCGAATATTATTTTGTTACCCGTAACAGTGGCGCACCAAAAAATCTTAATGTGATCGTCTTTAAAAATTCGCATCTCAAAGAAGAACAGTAGGAACTACCTATATGAGGATTGGCCCAAAGAAAATCACAATACTACGTGAGATCAGCGGTACTAAATATTTATTTTAAATAGCTGCAACCCGCGCCTTTGCCCGCGTGGAATTAATTTTTTTCCGCGGATTTTTCATGTTTTCATATGCGTTTTGCAAATCTGCGAGTTTCTAAGACACTAAGTAATTTTTGGTCCGCTTTATATTACTCGAACTTGTAGAAAAATTTAAGCTGAATCGATTCCGACAGTCCGCAACCCTGTATCACTTTTAGTTTCAGAGATTAGAGCATTTATTTATATTAAAATTTTTGATTAACGTCTGAATAGAACTTTTCAAATAAATAAAATTGTCGAAACGTCATCTTGTGTTGTATTGATTTGTTATTTTTTATTTTTTGTCAATATATTGGTCTGAGAAAAATTGGTCGACAATTTTATTTATTTTAAAAATGTATTTATATTTATATTAGATATCGTGTCCATCGAGATAATTATAAATAAAAAATCGCAGGATTGTGGACAAATAAATATTTGTCCACAATCCTGCGATTTTTTATTTATTATTATGTATTTATATTATTTGGGAAAAATTTAAAAACGCTATAACTTCTAAATGGCTAATGATACTGAGCTGGGAGTCGATTCAGCGAGATTTTTTCTATAAGAATAACCTCAGTTGTAGGTCGTATATAAACAATATGTCACAGATTTATAGGTTTTTCTAAAAACAGAAAAAGTAAGAAGAGGGGACCCTTCTTTCAAAATTGGAAAATTTTTGAAAAATAAGTTCCATCTGTTTCGTTTGATATTGTACATACTTAAAAAAACTCATTCTGAATCGATTCCGACTATCCGCAACCATGTATCTCTTTTAGTTTCGGAGATATAGCCAATTTTAACTGTTTAAATATTTATTAATTTTAAACGCTCATAGCGTCTGAACTAAACGAGATACGAATTTGCGCTTAGGCCTAATCGATTCAGCGTACTTTTTTCCATAAGACACGTCAATATTAAGCATATCGGCAATGTTTATATAGTTTTCCAAATATCATAAAACTTTTCATGTTTTCATGCGTTTTGCAAATCTGCAACTTTTTAAAACACTAAACAATTTTTGTCCTGTTTTATATTGACCGAACTTCTAGAAAAAGTCAAGCTGGACCGATTTCGACAATCCGCAACCCTGTATCACTTTTAATTTATAAATATTTGAATTAAAAATATTATATGATGCTATAAAATAGGACAACACATTTTTCGAATTTATTATATTTATAAATATAATCGAATTATTGTAGTTTACGTTAAGATTTTGAACAAAGAGCTTTAAAATTAAAACAAATGTATTTGTTTAGAGAAACACTGCGGTTTTGCATGAATGTTTTAATATTTTAAATATTATACCTTTCAGCCTTGCAAAATATATATTGTATATCTAACATTTTTATGTATAAACGGCTATTGGTCGTAGCGTGATATTCTATAGCCTATAGCCTTCCTCGATAAATGGACCATCAACAAAAAAAAATGTTCAATTCGAACCAGTAGTTCCTGAGATTAGCGCGTTCAACCAAACAAACAAACTCTTCAGCTTTATATATTAGTATAGAATATAATATATTATATTAATACGTTAAGGTTAAGATGTTTGCCTCACAATTACCACACAATTTCTCCACATAAATTATATATCATTTTACAGATAACTGCTTGCTCTACTGACATCGACAACTAAAAAATTTATTATTGCTTTTGTTTTTGTAAATTAATTAATTAACAGCGACGCTGAACAACGTCTGCCATCTGACGGCTTTAATTTTGAAACAGCGAGCAACGCTGAACAACGTCACAGCAATGCTGCATGATGTCATCTGATAGCTTAGCTCAACGCTTTTGCTACTTGCGCCTCTATATGACAATTTTAGTAAAATATTTCTTCGATCTGTCATCTGAGCTTCATATTGTAATACAACAAAAAGAAGAACGTTATAAGCAGTGTGCAAAATTAGAAACGAATTGAATACCTGCAATCATATTTAATTATTATACTTATTTAGTGCGAATAATTCGCACAGGTCTCACTAGTTATATTTATATATTAGTATAGAATATAGATAATATTATATTATGTCAAATGTCAATATTTTTTTTGAAGTTGGAATGGTCCTGTCGCCCAGTTGGTTGAATTTTTAACCGATATACAGTCCAATGTTCAATATAACAAAATTGATAACAAAAAGTAGAGTTTTAGAATTCATTTAAATTCATTAAATTATTATGCGATCTCTATTTGGCAGTGGCACAATCTGATAGAAACTTCCTACTATACACCTCGTATATTTATGTGTATGTGTGTACACGTCTGTCTGTATGTGTGTATTATTATATTTGTTTGGAATATTCATGCGTGCGTCATCGGTCTTGTGGCGTCGCGGCGTCCTACAACAGGTCTGTAAAACTTTCGAAAATCTTTTCACAACAAAAGTGTAATAATAATAAGTAATCAAATCTTTGATTAACGTCTGATTAGAACTTTTCAATAAATAAAATTATCTACCAATTTTTCAGACAAATATATTAACAAATTCGTACCGAAACGTCAATGTAATTTTTATATTTTTCGTTAATATATTTGTGTGAAAAATTGGTCGATAATTTTATTTATTGAATAATTAAGTAATAATACCATTCGTTTTTCTTCATCGGTTAGTTGTTTTCTTTTCTATTTATATACCTACATCAATAGTTTTTTTTTCCATAATGATGAAAATTTGTTAATTGTCATTATGAATTTCTTTCTAACCTAACTTAATCCTAAATTTCGATCCTTTTCGGCTGCAGAGAAGAAAATTTATACTAATATATAAAACTGAAGAGTTTGTTTGTTTGGTTGAACGCACTAATGTCAGGAACTACTGGTTCGAATTGAAAAAACATTTTTTTTGTTGGATAGCCCATTTATCGAGGAAGGCTACAGGCTATATAATATCACGCTACGACCAATAGGAGCGGAACATCAATGAAAAATGTTGCAAAATGTAACTCAAAATTTGTCCGATAAAAAACTTTTGAACGGTATATCCGATCATCATGAAATTTGGACACAAAATTCATCTCGGTATAAACGAAGATGAATGTGCGTACTCATGTCCCTCCCTTCCCCATTCGTTTTTTTGCACCCGGGTGAAACCGGGCGGGACCGCTAGTATGTAATAATATCCTTTCGTAAATTCAAAAGGCTGCTGCACACGAGGCTGGAAACACTGCTGGGACTTCTGTTGGTCGGCAGGCAGGCTACGAGGCTTGAAATGACGTCACTGCGGACTCGCCTGCTATAGCTCACAAGATGAATTTTAAAATTAGAACAGGAACAACTTTTTCTTGCTTCGTCCCCTGCTTGCTCTGAGCAAGAACCAATCAGGAAACAGTATCTTGTCACGTGGACGACATGAACAAACGCCCACAAACCAACACTGTGTGTTTTGTTCAGAACCTACCCACAAAGCAAGCTTGAAAAGACGTCCCGTGTGAAGCGACTGAGCAAGAAAACCAGCGCTAGAAAACTAGTAGTCGCATTTAGCAAGGAATCTAGCGGTAAATCCAGCCTCGTGTGCAGCGGCCTTAAGTTTTCCACGCCTATTTCTTGATCGTTTGTCCGATTCGGATCACGCCAAGCCGCGCCGTGCGCCGGCACAGACAACCGCGTTGTGGACGATGCGCTTGCTTGATTATTATTGTTTCCCATTAATGTATATTCTGTATGTAAACTGTTCTATTTCTGAATTGAATTGTTCGACCGAAAAATAATTATCAAATCAAATAAATACACAATAACAAAAGAAATAACACATGCTTCGGAAAGAACTTTTTTTTGTCGTCAGCTGTCCTTCTTTTTAAAAAGTCCATTAATTTTTCTAAACGTTTATGTTTTGTAAAAACCAAATACAGTGTAAACTCTTTATAACGAAACTCAAGGGACCGAGCATTTTTTATCGTTATAGAGAGTTACCGTTATATGGAGTGAAGAAAGAAAAACAACCAAATTAACAATAATCTTCAATGTACTGTATAATCTCTTTATAACGAATTTTAAGGGACCGAACATTTTTTTCGTTATAAAGAATTTTCGTTATATGGAGGGAAGAAAGAAAAATAACCAATTTTCACAAAATTAATTTATTCCAAACACATATACCTATAGTTTGTTAAATTTGCCTGACGTTTTTCGCTATGCCAATATTTGTTTTGTATTTTAAGTATCTTATGCATGCCTTGGGATGTGGTGGAATAATCTTCATTAAATAATAGGAATTTTTCGATAAGTTTGGCGTCATCAAGTGCTTGTTGAATAGATGGTGATGGTTCAGAATGGTCCTCTTTATGTCTGTAAACATTTGCTGACGCCTAAATATGAACATATTTCTTCGTAATAGAGAATGGCTGTTGCGTTATAAAGAGGGTATTAATGTATAGGTTTTAAGGTAAACTAACCAAATCGTAAAAATTTCGACGTTATAGGGAGTTTTTCGTTATATAACGAAGGACGTTATAAAGAGTTTACACTGTAGTTGGCAAAACCAAAAGTGCACATCCCGCAAGTTTACCACTGTACATATTATAGGTAATGAAAAAAAATTGAGAAAATAGATTTAAAAAAGCCAATTAAAAAAATAGAAAAAAAATTAAAAATAAAATGAAATAGAAAAACAATTTTACTTGTGTCAGCGGGAATCGAACCCCGCACCTTGCTATGGACTAATGCTTTTAACCGCTCGGCCATACCGATACCGCAGCTTGCGTTGTTATTGTGGTATAGAAGTGTAGCAGTTATTCTACGTAATACACTACATTTACAATACTAGTAATAGGTATTTTTTGTTTTTTTAAGGTTTTTTATTTTAACTATTAGCTGTCAAAAATAATAAAATAAAACTGTTTATAAAAATTAAACTACTGAACACATTTATGTGAATTTAAATAGGGTTCTGGTCTGATACTAAATAAAGTAAATAAAATATAACCCAAGGCAATCCGACCAAAATTGCGATCTGTAGAGTCGTGACGTACATACGTACAGACCAACCGACAACTGCTGTTTGTAATTTTCAATTACAATTTTAATAGTATTTATGAACTCGAATTGATTTAAAAATGGTTCTGTTTTATAGATCAGAATCTCCTCTTTTCAAAAAGCTTCAATTTGAATGGATTTCGTGTGAAATTAACTTAGATATAACTTCTTATATATGAACGAAAGTCAGCTCTGACGCACAAAGCGATAATAAAGCACATAACGTTAGTTTAGCGGTATGTGCAATATTATTTTTTGTTATTTTTTGCTGTACGCACTTAAAGCTCATTTTTTTTTCAATGACCCTTCTGGCAACTTGTGAATTTTTATGTGAAACATCTAATGGCGCGTTTTGCTAGAAATAAAACCGTGCAATTGACGCGAAACTTTTATGGGGCGACGTTGTATAGGAGGCCTAGTATTAAACGTGGCTTTAGCTGAAGGCGACATCTAGATAACAGAGCGAAATTTAGTTACTAGTATTTTGTTAGATGACAGCGCGTGACGCTTGGTTTGTGTATGCGTTGGACTATAACTTGGCTTTAGTTAAAGGCGACGACTAGTTGACAGGGTAAAATTTAATTACAGGACGATATTTAGTTACTAGAATTTTGTTAGTTGACAGGGCGACATTTAGTTACTTAACGTTAAATTGACTTATTTAAATAAATAAAATTATCAACCAATTTTTTTAGACTGATTATTGACAAAAAATTATAAAATTATAATTCCATATCCCTTAATAAATGACGTTTCGGTCCGGATTTGGACTTTCTTCCGAAATATGTAATCTAAATAATATAAAAAAATCATACTTAATTCTATTGTAAAATAAGTAGTTACGAATTAATTTTAATAATTTTTAAATTACATATTTCTGAAGAAGCTCCAAATACGGACCGAAACGTCATTTATTGAAATACTGAATTATAATTTTATAATTTTTTGTCAATATACAGTCCGAAAAAATTGGTTGATAATTTTATTTATTTGAAGATTTCTATTCAGACGTGAATCTAAGATTTTAACTTATTTAACATCAATTTATCTTGCGATTTTTCTTAATTTATAGTTTTATGGGCACTAAACATGTCTAATTTTTCAATAATCGTGTCGAAACCGAGGATTGGGATTCCCCCGTAGTGGTAGGGAGCTAGTATCTCCTAGAAACACCTATCGAAGGGCCAAAGTCTACTTTTTAATCAACATCTGTGTATAGCGACAACACGCGTGGGTATATTTCAACATACTATATATATACAGTGTGTTCACCGATAGTGGTAACAGTGAATAATTCTTAGATCCTACTAGATATAAAAAAAATTGAACAGTTTTTTATTTAACTCGAAATTTATTGTCGGAAACTGCTGAGTTATATTTTTTTGTACTTTAAACTCAACCGGAAGTGTAGATGCATTTTTTTTTCAAGTGGCAACATATTTGCCTCTACATTTCCAAAACCTCAATTTTTTCTCTATAAATTTATAGATATAACACTAGCAATCCCGCCCGCTTTCACCCGGGTGCAAAAGAACTAATGGGGGAAGGGGGACGTGAGTACGCACATTCATCTTAGTTTACCGAGATAAATGTTGTGTCCAAATGTCATGATGATCGGAGTTACCGTTCAAAAGTTTTTGTCGGACGGACAAATTTTGAGTTACATTTTGCAACATTTTCATTGATGCTCCGCTCCTATTGTTCGTAGCATGATATTATATAGCCTATAGCCTTCCTCGATAAATGAGCTATTCAACAATTTTTTTTTTCAATTCGAACCAGTAGTTTCTGGCATTAGCGCGTTCAACCAAACAAACAAACTCTACAGCTTTATATATTAGTATAGATATAGATTTTCATAAGGTTATATTATTATGTGGAGTGTTATGAAAAATTTAATTAATAAATTGATAACATTTTTCTCAAATATTTTCTTATGTAACCTTATGAAAATTTTATATAAATTTATGGAGAAAAAATAGAGATTTCGAAAATGTAGCCACTTGAAAACAAAGTTGTGTGGTTTTAAGAAACCACGACGCAAGTGAAACTTTTATTGGATTGTAGGCGTTGGATTGTAGACACTTATCCATCACGATTAATTATAAACAACAATATTCACATGAATACACGAATAAAAACATGTAAATACTGTACAGCACTTGCTCGCATGACAGACTGACTATGTGTTATACATACTACACGGTCAGCTGATGCTAACCATGGGCGCCGCCATATTGGCCTTGGCTGCTCTACCGAGCGCCTACTCCGAGCGCCTTTCACTTTACCCCTACTCCGCAGCCGCCTGTAATGCGACATGCAACAGACGGCCAGAAAAATTCGGGGCGGTAGATAAAAGTTTCACTTTAAAAATGCATCTACACTTCCGGTTTAATTTAAAGTACAAAAAAATATACCTCAGCAGTTTTCGACACAGTAAATTTCGAGTTGAATAAAAAATTATTCAAAAATATTTATCTAGTAGGACTGTTCCCACTATCGCTGAACACACTGTATTGCGTATTATACAAGAGCAAGTATTCGTAGTACGTAACTACGTACCTACAACATAATATTAGAACGACATATATATAACCGGATGCATCCAATCTAATCATACTGAATCAACATGCACAAACTCCGATGGGAAAATGCTGTCCCATATCCCTGATCTAAGTCTAGTGATTCCTAGCGACATCAACCATCTATCACATGGGTCACTCACATACCTGTTTCTTAAAGATTATGTCTGTCGTCATCAGAAAGCAAAATCGCGAACGTCAAAATTGGTCGAAATTTTCAAATAGATTTTTGGTCACATATTGTGTGTACAAAATACAGCTTTGTTTTTCGGTCTGTAAATAGTGAATTAATCATGTTACCAGGAACTTTATCGCACGATTATTGATATTGTTGCGTGCCCTTGATGGGACGACTATGGAATTCGGTAGAAACTACTAGAAACAACAACAATGGAAACAGGTAAAAACATCCGACCTGCAGACAATCGCTTGGAGAGATGCCAACACATGTAAAGGAAGGGATCTCGATGCGTGGAGAACATTCTAGACTCCTAGAGCATGGACCGAAAATTATAAAAGGCAAGCAGAGTGAGCAAGTCAGTCAGTCAGTATTCGAGCTGTTCGGGAGTTGTGTTAATACAGTGCTCTGGCATTACGACAAATTAAATCATAATACTGCGAACTTAAATATGTTTAGTGAGTGGTTTTACATAAATGATTTATAGTTAATAGACAAGTGTGCTGATAAACTTTGTGTTGTGTTCCTGTGATGTAAATATTTTGTGTACATAATTTAGTGACTCTATATTCTCTGTTACTTAGTCTTTTATTTTATAATTTAGAGCTATTAGTTTTGTTTCTGTTAACGTTGTTATTTCTGTTAAGTTAAAGAAATACGCTTTCGTTTGTGTGTTTTACTGTTTTGTTAAACGCATTTATTATTGCAAATAAATAATTTCCGCCACGGACTACAGCAGTTTTGTTACAATATGTAAACAAAAATAGACACAGCGCATATAGTCAGTCAAAATTCTGGACAAAATGGTATCGAAGTTTTTCAAATCGGTTACTCTTCGAAAAATAATGCCTGCATACATTTCGAATTGATAGCTTTTTTTCTTTGAAGTCGATTAAAAAGAATATTGATAAACTACTTCTGCTCAAAATGTTTTCCTTTATTTAAATGCACTGCCTGCAGGAGAATGGTTTTATTTTGTCTATAAGTTGGCCATACCGAAACACTTAAACACTTAAAATCGGTGTTTAGCTCTGCGACCAGTGTTTTTTTAAAATTATTGTCGAACCTTCTCGTCTCCAAGAAAAAATATATCGC
Organism: Xanthostigma xanthostigma; assembly: GCA_963575645.1. NCBI lineage: Eukaryota > Metazoa > Arthropoda > Insecta > Raphidioptera > Raphidiidae > Xanthostigma > Xanthostigma xanthostigma. The sequence continues at coordinate 45,295,634 of OY754466.1, read as the reverse complement.
TTCTTCGAGACCAATTAAATACAGCATGTACTTTATTAGTAATTACAATGTATTAGCAGTCTTCTGAATAATGTATATTCTCAATGTCTCAAAGAAGTCAATATTGACTGTGTACAAAGACATAATTGATACTGATGTGTAACTAGAATAACTTCAAATATCGAACATAATTTACCAATAAACTTGTTTAATGTGTGCAGACGATATTAATTATGCAGTCTGTAGACAATTTAAGCAATAAGCATCACAACAAGTAAAGGAACAAAATACACATTTTTTCAATATTTAAATTTGGCTCAATTAATAATAATAATATTGTTGCGTGACCTTGATGGGACGACTATGGAATTCGGTAGAAACTACTAGAAACAAGAATAATGGAAACAGGTCAAAACATCCGACCTGCAGGCAATCGCTTGGAGAGGGAAGGAAGGGATCTCGATGCGTGGAGAACATTCTAGAATCTAGAGCATAGACCGAAAACTATAAAAAGCGAGCAGAGTGAACAAGTCAGTCAGTTATTGGAACTGTTCGTAAGTTGTGTTGATACAGTGCTCTGGCATTACTACATAAATTATTCAGTTATACTGTGAAAATAAATAACTTTAGTGAGTGCAATTTATATAAATCTGTTTAAATAACTTTTTGTAAATACAAGTGTGAATCAGCTACTGTAATTGATAAACTTTGTGTTGTGTTCCTGTGTAGTAAATATTTTTGTGTACATAATTTAGTGACTCTATATTCTCTGTTACTTAGTCTTTTATTTTATAATTTAGAGCTATTAGTTTTGTTTCTGTTAACGTTATTATTTCCGTTAAGTTAAAAAAGTACGCTTTCGTTTGTGTGTTTTACTGTTTTGTTAAACATTTATTATTGAAAATAAATAATATCCGCCACGGACTACAGCAGTTTTGTTACAATATTTATTGGTTAAAGACCAAAAAGTATGAGTTCAGCTAGAAGCTGTTTTACAACTTAACCTACTAATTAAGGTCAGTGCACACGAGGCTGGTTTTGCCGCTAGATTCCTAGGTATCAAGCGTGTTGTCCTCAAAAGGAAAAAAGGAACCCTTATAGGATCACTTTGTTGTCCGTCTGTGTGTGCAAGACTCTTAGGTTTCAAAACCTATAGGGTACTTCCCGTTAACAGAATCATGACATATTGTAGCAAGAAGCAATGTCTCATAGCATGTAAATTTGTAGTTACATCACAAAAAAATAATGTTTTTAAACCGCAACAACATGCTGCGCACGTAACAGTTCTAATACAAAACGAGCGTCCGCTACCGGTGCGTTTATACAAGACAATATGAGAACTCTCGCATACAACACAGTACGACATCTAGGCTATCAGATATTTAACTGATCAAAGGAAGTGCTTCGATGTCTTCTTAAACAGTCTGTGTATACATATATCGAACATTGGTAAGTTAGTGAGTGATGTACGTACGTATATAGATGTATGCAAATTACATTAGACTATATAACCATGACAACCATAAGTGTGTGTACACGCCACCCTACACCTAATTAAAGCCTACATTGATTTATTACTTCATTTATATTATTGTCATACATGGGCTCAATCACCGTGACTCGTGAGGCGCCATTATTGAAACACAACTCCAATATTAGATCGAAACTTTGCATAATAAAATGTGCAGATTATGACTTGAATTTATAAATACTAGCTAAAATAGGTATTCGCGCTTTGTTTCTCATTGCTTAATGATGACGTATTGTTGTCGTTATTTAGAATGGGTGTGTCGTTATTTAGAGTGCATCTATGTATGAGCGACAAGTAGAGAATACAATCCCGGGATCGTACTTGGCTAATCTCGGGATTTTCGGGATTTCCAAAAACAGATCTAGTTTGCATTCCGTAATCCGTTGCGCCTTGACAATTACCTTGCCTAGATTATATTAATATTATTTATTCAACACGCGTGAGTAATATGTAATTTCGGGGCCCTGCTAAACGTGGGAGAAATAATATATTACTTCACTATAGTGTAATAATGAATTTTCTGGCGTGGGAGAAATAATGTATTACTTCACTAGTGTAATAATGAATTTTCTGGACCAATAGAAACTCAGTAGCAAGCCCAAGCGCTAAATAATGAAAAAAACTGCAAGTAGCTTCTGGACCAATAGGAACGTGGTAGGCGGTATTGTATACTTATATGAAAACAGCATCGCAATTCAGCGAAATCATGGCAATCTTGTGTATACACTGACGGTGGTACGTCAATCAATGAAGTGATTTATTATTTTTCCCTCTTTTATCAGGGCCCCGATTACATATTACTCCTGCTAGTTGAATAAAGTATTATGTGCGACTATTGATCGAAGGAGAATATTCCACTCGCGTGTGTTTTACCGCACTCGCTGCGCTCGTGCGGCAAATTTCACGCTCATGGAATCTTCTCCTTCTCTCACTAGTCGCACAATATACTATTATTACGCATAACGATAAAAAACAATCCTTAAATACGCGGTACGATATGTAAGAATATGAAATCTCCAGATCCTGAAGGACAAGTACAAAATGAATCAGGGTTGGCAAATAGTATTAGACGTGAAATAAGCCTGTGCGAAAATGGAGGACTTCGTGGATATCACTTAGAAACGGCATATAAGTATCTATTGTCTATTCCTCCAACGAGCGCAAAACCTGATCAAGCGTTTTCAGCTTATGTTGGCAATAAACTACGAAGCAGGCTTGGAAGTCAAACATTGGATGCTTTGATATTTCTGCGATTGTATTTTCTAAATTCTAAATATTTTTTTTGTGTTGTCTTTTTGATTTCTTGCAAAAGTAAATTTATTTTTGTTTTGTCTTTTCTTACTATATTGTGATTTGTGTTGTGCAACGATTTTAAAAACATTTTTTAAGAAATTACTCAAGTTTTTTTCATTTGTGCCCAATTAGAAACCACATAGTTTAATCCCGGGATAGTCCCGGGATCCCGGGATTACGCATCAAAAATCCCGTAATCCCGGGATTGAAAAACATTCTCGGGATTGTATTCTCTAGCGACAAGGTAAACCAACTAGAGACGTTTTAAGGAGTTTGTCGTTATATCGAGTGACGTTAAATGGAGTTTACACTGTATTTGTTTTATTATACCGATGTAAAATTTGCAAGTAATATATATTGTAATTTACAAATCCGCATCTATATACGAAGTGGTAACGCAGTACTTGTAGACGAAGACCGTTTACGGCCAACTATCTGACTAATTAGCTGACACAAGCCGCGAGCACCAACTAATTACAGAAATGTTGCCTTTTAACTTCGTGTTGCAAATATTGGAATTATAATTACATTCCAACCGTCGCGTTGTACTGCGAAGTTCACTGCGTATCAAAAGAATCGATTTCCAGTGTCTTATTTGACATCCGAGTACTGTTTTAACCTTTTTCCAGTTGACCTTGCATCCCTACTCTAGAGTTAGGTGGAGAGAGATCTCTCTAGATCCTAGATCAGAGGCCACCAAATGGCGGACCTCGGTCCGGATCCGGACCGCTGACCTATTTTGTGCGGACCCAGAAGAATTTAAGAATATTAATATATAATTTTGTTAATAATTTAATTTAGCCTGCGCTTTGTCTTGTCTCCCGCTCATCGGATAGTCACGCGACAACGGACGGACGATTTTTTTAAGTAGGTGTATCCTTAATAAAAAATATTCAGAGTTCTTTTCGTTCTATTTTTTAATTGATTTTATAAATTTAGGTTGCTAATCATCATCTCCCAAGCAGACCGCGACTGATGTATATATATTTTTTTTAAACGCACCCGCAATGAAACTAATAGATAGATAGATAGAATGTTTGAATCGGTCATTTTGAAAAGGATCTAACTCTACTTTTTCAAATTTTACAGGAGAAGTAAAAAACTTCTCACTGACTCAACTTTTCGAAAAATTGTTTTTTGACATTTTGAATGTAAAGAGCACATAAATTTGAATATTATAATAAAATACAAACAAATTTTTATTATACAGGGTGATCAAAATCACTACATTTATGTTGAAGACATGACTCGTTTTCAAAATGAATGAGGTTTCGGTAAGACCATTATCCATTTTCAGAATACTCTTTTCATTTTATGTATTAGTTATTACAAAATAAAACATATTAAATAATTAATATTTTTAAACATAAAATTATGCTAAATTATTAAACAATGTAAAAAAACATTTGAAAATTAAAAATCTTTTGGTGCTTCATATGTATTGGTTGTAGGCCATTCAAAGAGATCGTTGTAGAACGGTTTATGAAGTTCGGGGATGTACCTACGGTTTGAGTTTTTTTAAATCATCCATTTTTTTATATTAATCGGAATTTTTCCTTCTAATAGCGATCTGTTTGTAACACTCGGGATTTTTGACTCCTTTTTTTCGTTTGGGAGGAGGAGAAGGACACACTTTCGTCATCAGACATTTCGATTTTTAAAGCGAATATTGAATAATTTAATAGCAATATTGTATCTATCCTTTGAACACTATAATAACACTGACTTGGAACGACAAAGAAACATTGCATCATACAAAACAGCAGTTGCGCAAAACAACAATATTCGCCAGTTCATTGTGAAAAGGGGTCATCTCCGAGACATGTCCCGTTTTCCAAATGAACATTTTGTCAGACACAGTGCTAGTATGGTAAGTAAAGCGAGATATGGCACTTTTTCAAACGAAATAAATGCGTCTACCTTAGAAACACGTGATTTGATGAAAATCGCATTTTGTCAAAATATTAGAGATGGCTCCTTTTCAAAATGACCGATTCGTTTTATTTCTGATTTGCACAAGTGCATAGAAAAATGTCATACAAAAAAATTACAATTTACAAAAAGTCTTTGATATTATAATGACACTGATCACACAGCGTGTCCTTAAGTCTTTTTTTAAATGTACTGAGCGGTAGGTCTTTTATTTCTCCTGGAATATTGTTGTAAATTTTTATTATTGAGTTCATTATGCCCGGTTTACATTATTCCAGTCCAGCAATCCAGTCCAGTGCTGGACTGGATCGCTGGACTGGATTCGTTGTCTACATTATTCCAGTCATTTAGAAGCCGTTTTCATTGTGAACACCACAGTGACAATGATTTCAAAAAGAGATCAGTTTAGAAAATGTTTCAAACGTGCTCAATCACTCTTGCTACAAGAAGTTGTTAATGAGATTGATAATGAACTAAGAAAAAAGGAATGGAATGGCACTGGATTGGCCGTCTACATTATTCCAGTTGCACTGGATTGATCGCACTGGATTCAAAAGTAGACCGCGAATCCAGTTACTGGACTGGAATGCTTACTGGATCCAGTGCATTCCAGTGAGGGTTTACATTATTCCAGTTGCAATCCAGCACTGGACTGGATCGCTGGACTGGAATAATGTAAACCGGGCATAATCTCCTTTCTGAACTACAGTTAGACTGGATTTCAGTTGTTTCCAGTTCTGTTTATGTCTCGTATTGTGAGGATGGTTAAAATGATTCATTTTAAATAATTCAGGATTTTCTTTAGCAAAAAGTGCACATTCATAAATGTATAGGTCAGCGAGCGTTAATAATTTTAAGCTTTTAAATAGTTCCCTACAGCTGTCTCGGTAGCCTGCTTTGCAGATGATACGTATACATCTTTTCTGAATTTTAAAAAGGTCATCTGCATTTACCGATGCTCCCCAGAAAATTACACCAAATCTTAAATGTGATTCAACAAATGCCGAGTACACACTAAGTAATATGCCTAATTGGTGATCTCTGCCTTAAATGGATCTCCTTCTCCGGATAATCCATAAAAAACCTCGACTTTACCCCTCCTCAGAACTGTTTAATAAATTTCGAATATTGAATATTACACAATTATATGCCAAAGCAGTTCTATTCATGTTTCATAAAAAACCTGAAAACCACGTCTCTCATTATCATCCTTCTAAAACAAGAATGATATCCTACAATCCTAATAATATACAAGTACCAAAAATGACAAAAACTTTCAGTCAAAATCACGCGGTATTCCTTGGTCCCAAATTATATAACAACATACCTGTAAAGCTCAAAACAATTCAAAATATAAAAACATTCAATAAAAAAATATTCAACTGGCTATTCCACGACGAGAAATCAAAAATTATATACGACATCCTCAACATCCTCAACTAATCTAACTGGACTAACTGACTGGCTAATAACACTCACATTATAACATCCATAAAATGTTTAATTTACTACTATTATTATTATTATTATTATTTTCATTTTCTTTACCAGTCAGCACAATAATAAATTAGATCATAAGAATCCCTACCCTAGAACTGGCATTGCCAAGTTGGGTAGGAAAACTCAAATAAATATTGTATTGAATTGTATTGTATACTAAAAAATAAAAAAAACTCCACCTAACTCTAGCGTCTAGGGCGTCTAGGCCATACAACTTCATGCTATGACCCTAAGGAGCGGCGGCGGCGCGTTGAGTCTGGAGCCGGTTAGCCGCACGCCAAATACGAACACTACCGAGAAACCCCGAACTGTGAATGTCCAAGTCATGTATCGGCTCCTATGAGTCCTATAACTCTGTTGTGCTTCAGCGAACTAATTTTTGTGGATGTTTTTGGTTAATTTAAATGAATAATTCTATGCATAATTCCTTAATTGACAATCTGAAAACACGGACGAAACCGGACTAAGCCGCTAGTTATTCATATTCAAATATAGCCTCTCATGTTTCTAGAATATCAAAGTTCCATTGAGAGGCATGACCTCATTACGTATAAAACAGTTCATATTTGTGAAAGCATATAATAATATAATGAATTTCTCTTACCTTAATTAAATACTATCCGAGTTAATTGTAGTATTCATAGCACAGGTTTGTTTCAAGTCCATGGCACGATATGCACCCTTAATTAAACAACCGCGTCATTATAAAGTCCACCTGTAAACAAAGAGAAACACTTTTTAATTAAAGCTTTAATTTGCAATCAAATAAATTTATTTGGACATTAAAATCGATTAAGCGACAAACCCTTTCTACGAAAGATGGGATAATGGCTATGGATAAATACTATATATGCCAAATGAAGTCATAACAATTGGTTACCGTTTTTGCGTCATTAATTTCACGATTCCGACATTTTTATTCGAATTGTTTTGTTTTTTTTCATTTTTAAACAACAAGCATACACGTTTTACAGTAGCATACGTAACTCCAGTATGGTAGAACTGGAAAAAAAACCTGAGGCACCCGGTTCAGGACGCAATTAAAAAAACTCGAGTCGGATCAACATGCGTAGACAACACACAGTTAAAAAAAATAGTATATTACACCACAGGGCCGAAAGTTTGATATTCTTGCACTGCAGCATGCCATAATGAGGTGAAGCCGATCAGGGCATCATTGCGCGCAGTGCAAAAAATCAAACTTTCGGCCACTGTACCATTTTTCTTCATACCTCTGTCGTAGGTACGCTTATTAAATACATTAATTAATTAATTACATAAAAGCACAGATAAATTCCAAGCAACCACCTTTGAGGTTATACGTAAAAACACGAATGACAGCTGTTCGCGACTATTAGCTAAAGTGTAATAATGTTGCTATGGAAACGACATCTAAACAACAGTTGATAGGTTATTTTTCTTTACTGTCGCCCGAACATACTTCCCGCATCAGTGTGTGTAATTTCACCAATGCGTAAATGTTAGATTTTCTGCCTTACAATTGATGACGAAAGTATGTATATGTATGAATTAGTGATGTGCCGGATATCCGTATCCGTATCCGCGGATATCCGAAGGAGAAGAAAGATCCGTATCCGTATCTGTTAGTTTTTTTGCGGATCTTTTACGGATCTTTTACCTTATTAATTTTCAATTCATAGATGAAATTTTATATATAGGTGATTAGGTAATAATGAAAACCTGTTAAATTCCATTCAGATTATTTTTTATTTTTTTAAATCGTATTTGGCACCTTTATATTGCAAACATTTATCGTAGTGAGTACCATACTAATAGTACATAACTCAAAGGTAGTACTAAATCAACTATCTTTATAATGAGATATTGCACATCGATCTTTGGAAAGAGACAATCTGTTATGAGAGTTAACTCTTAAAGAGGTCAATAACTTTTTCCCATAACAGATAGTCTCTTTCCAAAGATCGATGTGCAATATTTACCGCCGCGTACTCTAAGAAAGTAAAGATCCGTATCCGTATCCGCGGATCTTGAAACCAAAAATCCGTATTCAGATCCGTATCCGCGGATATACATTTTTAACGATCCGGCACATCACTAGTATGAATATAAACGATTAAAAATATTACGTCATATTATGTAACAGGCTTCCTTTTAGAATCTAGAGTCTAAAGCCATTGGACATTTTTGTTACGGTGGTGTGACGGAAGTTTCAAAACAAATTGTACGAAGGATAAATATATTATTTATTTACTAATGCACTAACAGCAGCATCTGTTTAATAACATTACAACTACAAACACAATTACACAAAGGGATTCACATAATACGCTTTTACAGAACACATACAGAGACAGCTTACAAGTGTGACTGATAAAATACTGAAGGTCAAAACAAAGCAAATATATTTTCTAACTTTAAATATTATGATGAATTGCACACCATCGCTAACATAATCGCTAGATCTAAGCGCTGAAGAAACGAGTCCTCGATAAAAATTATTTAAAAGAAATTTGAACTGTCCACAAAAAAGAAGTCAAAATATAGAAAGCTAAAATAAGTTTTCATTTGGTTTTATAATTGTCGGCTAAATATTTATATGAAACAGTCAAACATTATTTTTTTTTTATTTTTTACAATCTCGTTTTAAAACTAAAATTGATTTTATCATTTTAAAAACTATATATAAATACATAATAGCGGTACGTCCGGGGAGACATAATTCTGTAAAATGTATTTCGTTTGCGGCCCGGCGTCTGAACTAATAGCTTTGAGCAAATTCTACCAGATTTGCTTCTGGACTAATAGCGTTAAGCAAAATCTATCAGATGTCGCTCCTTGGTACTAAAACAGTTTTTTTTTTGTTTGCTTCTGAACTAATAGCTTGGAGTAAATTCTATGAGATGTAGCTGCATGTTACTGAAAATTTTATTTTCACAAAACATCGTAATTTTGTACAAAATATTTAATAAAATCTATCCTATAGCGTAAGTTGGTCCAAGCAAGACACATTTATCAAATTTCATTGAAATCGGTTCAGTCGTTTCGGAGATTAGTGACACAAGATTTTTATAAATAATAAATAATTTCTAATCTTTGATTAACGTCTGATTAGAACTCTTCAATAAATAAAATTATCGACCAATTTCTGAAGTTCCAAATCCGGATTGAAACGTTAATGTATTAATTATATATATATATATTTTTTTAATATATTGTCTGAAAAATTGGTCGATAATTTTATTTATTATAAATAATTTCTGTTAATGCGAACAAAGCCGCGGGTACAATCTACTAATTCAATAGAAACGTTCAATGGCTTTGATAGATATTAATGATGTAATTAAATCCTTCGATTACAAAAGCTTTTGAGACATTTACATTTTATATGGTTAATAGAATATCAGAATCTTATTAATTAGTAATTACCTCGAAATTATCGGTTTCAGTGCAATTAGACGTTCCTTTGTGAATTAATTACATTTTGTATTATAGCGTCAGCTTCGTCAAAGACTGTTTCACAGATTTTCTTATTGCGCTATTCAATGTTTGGAGGCGATTAAAACGCAATCAATTTTTTGTTTATTCATCAAGTCTTTCAATTTTATTCTTTGGCCGACCACCCGATTCAAACTTGATATGAAAATCGCGGTGATGAATACGTAAAAACCGGTTTTTCATAATTTTTCATTTACGGTAACCGTCCCGAAAACTAAGTTATAGAGAAAGCTCTTACAATTGTATTTCATTTGCAGTCTTCAACATTCTAAGTTTTTTTTTTAAATAAGTTTATAGATCAGAAAGATTAGGTAATTATCAGATGAACAATACGGATGACGTGATTAAAAAAAAAAAAAAAAAAAACAATAAAGTTGAAGAGACAGTTGACAGACGAAACAAGCAATTGTTTTGTTTATAGGTAAATGCGCAGCGGAAGTAATGCCACAATGTCAAGGTCACTTATTGTGATAGGTTCACAATTGATTGTTTTGTTTCAATTTCAGATTCAATCCCCCAGCCTTCTTTGAATAGTATTATGCAAAATTCTCGAACAAAAATAATTAAAAAAATTTGAAAAGAAGTTTGACCCTGCAGGCCATCCCTGTAACTTCCCGCTATTTTCGAGTTCAAAACGCTCAAAAATATATAAAAATTAGCAAGAAGTTTATTTTTTAGCTCTTCGAGATGAAAAAAAAAAACACTCTTACGAAATTTTCGTTCACGATATCTCATGAACAAATGAACCGATTTTGATGCCATTTGCGGCAGTCGACGCAATTTTTTAACCTAAAAAAGTAATTTATTACAGAAAATTCGATCTCATAGGAATTTTACGAGCAATGAAAAAAAAACACTTTTTTACAAACTTTTCGTTCACGATAACTCGTGAACAAATGAGCCGATTTTGATGCGGTTTGCGGCGATCGACGAAGTTTTTTTAACCTAAGAAAGTAAATTATTACAAAAAAATCGATTTGATAAGAATTTTACGAGTAATTTTAAAAAATTACTTTTTTCCTAATTTTTTGTTCACGTTATCTCATGAACAAATGAACCAATTTTAATCTGGTTTGCGGCGATCGACGCAGTTTTTTTAGCCTAAGAAAGTAATTTATTACAAAAAAATCGATCTGATAACAATTTTAAGAGTCATTTTAAAAAAACACTTTTTTACGATTTTTTCGTTCACGGTATCTCGTGAACAAATGAACCGATTTTGATGCGGTTTGCGGAAATCGACGCAGTTTGTTAAGGAGAAGAGCTGATTAGATTTTGGAATTAATCGGTTTAGCAGTTTAGAAAATATTTTACAAAAACAAATTTTTAAAAATTTTTGAAACTTGTTTTTTTAAGATTTCTCAAAATTTTTTGGGCCGAATCGTTTCAAATTTTCAGGAAGTCTAAGTTCACCAAGATCACGTCAGATGCCGCAAACCGCGCTTCAGTTGGACACTCCGTTCAAAAGATATAAAAGGTTTACATACATACATACACACACACACACACACACACACACACACACACATACATACAGCCCTACGGACATCATCGCCAAAATAGTTTCAATAGCTTCCTAGGACCTCAAAACGTCGAGATCTGGCGAAAACTCGATTTTCGAAAATCGGGGTGAAACCAATAACTTCCCGATTTTTGAAAAAAAAAATTTTTTTTTTTTTTAAAGCGGGAAGTTAAAAATATGTTCATTTTCGTGCACTATTTAGAATGTGGAATTATTATAGATATATCTTAATTAAAATTAACACACAATTCTTTGCCTATTACTTAAAAATTGGGTGCCAATAAATATCAATGTTTAGTAATAAAGTGTTTCTTTTGGGATATTTTCATTCTTAAATTTTTAATGTTGTATTATTATAGGCTCGCCCCGCCTACCCAAATTTGACAATTTTGAATGTGTACATGATTTCTTAACATAAACAAATAATAACGGTTAAGTTTGGACACCTTTAGATGACGTCAAAGCTATAGCCTAGTCAGCACATCAGTTTCAGGCGTTTATAAAGAGAGGTATGTTTAGTGAGATTTTAGATATAGGGAATCCATTGAATTCACAAACATGTTCCATGTTCAAGTTTTATGCTTTTTTTTTAGAAATAGAAAAATAATCGAAAACTAGGTACTATTAGAAGGTGTCACCCTGTATAAAATAATAATGTCATATTAGGATTCAGCGTACTCGAAAACATATTTCTAGAACTTAGGATTTTTTAAGATTGTTAATTCAATGGCTATTCTTATATCTAAAATCTCGCTAAATATATCTGTAGCTAAAAATCTATTGGTTTTTAGGCTATATGCGCCCGTAGACACTGTTTCTTACTGACCTTTAAACTATAAAATAAAACCATTTTCGATCAATTTAACCGAGAACCAAATCCCATAAGGTTTGTGTGGGGTCCTTTGACGTCCAAGTAGATACTGAAACCATTTCTAATTTTTGTTTATAGAAATCCGCGAAATGAGTAACACAGATTCAAAGTCTTATAAAGGTCAATGATCAGTGATCACTGAACACAATAACATCGGGACTCAATACAGGAAGGAGATGCCTATCTATTTTTATAACCTTTTTTGCACATACATTATTCAGTTTAAAAAAAATTATTTTGTTCGAGCGAATATTATTATAAAATAAATAAAACATTTTATTTATACAGGTTGTAACAAAGATGATTCAACAAATTTTAACGACTGAAATATCCCACTTCTAAATAAAACTCTCATACTTTTTAAAAGACTGCCACACGAAAAACGGCACCCTTTCGAGTTTTGCTATTTTACAGCACTGAATAACTAAAAAAAAAACTTAAAAGTGAAAACTTATCGGTACATTTTTGTTACACCTTGTATAAGTAGTTGCTTTTAGTTGATATGCAGGTACATAATAAATAATTCATTTATTACATACAAAATCAAGAGCTGTTTTCATTTACTAACATGAAAACAAATGTAGATTTCAGAAAATTCCATTCGATTTGATTATTATATGCGTATACACGATATAAATTCTCAAAGAAAGAAAAATTAACAACAACGATAAAATTATCCGATGGCGCCAAAACAGTCGCATTCATATATACCGGGTGATTGAAACGTATGTGTATATTTTTGTTCCATTGGGATCTGACAGATATATATGTCAGATCCCAATGGAACAATAGTATATTGTGCAACTAGTGCGACAATGCCGCACGAGCTGCACATACTATTTTTTATTACGAAAAAAATAAAATTCCCAGAACAAATGTTCAATTTTAAAATACACATTTTTTGCTGTCACATTCAGTATTGGTAACTATGGTAACTCTGAATTTGCGTGCGGCAAACAATAATTTCAGTGCGACAAATTTTCATAACGGCTTATTATTCTATCAAAAATGTTTCGTTAAAAATTTGTTTCTAAATTTATAGTTTCGGAAATATTCTAAATATAAAAAAAAATCAGCTGTTGTTTTGTTTCATAGATCTATCAGAAATAAACTAGTTAAGCATGCTTTGATTAATTTGTACATGACGTGGAACATATTATTATGTAGAATAACCATGGCAATGAATAGCAAATATCGTAGTGAAAACTAGCCATTACCGCGTCACCTCACGCGATATCAGAATTTTTTTTTTCTTTATTATACTATATCGAATGTCAAAATTTTAAAGTTGGACTGGTCCCGTCACCCAATTGGCTGGAATTTTTTTTAACCGTATAAGACCTGGCGTCAAACTGCCCCTTTCAATTTTCCCGGGCACACGGTACAAACAAGATCTAAGATACACGTTCCGTGTTAATGCAGGAGAGCATAGACATCCGAGACAGCAGCAGGCAGATCTTGTACGATGGTCCGGCATGGCGCCTGCAAGAAGCAGTGAAACGGAGCTAGGCAACACATGCAGCTGGGGCCAATGCCCAGCCAATGGATACGAAGAGCCAACGGAATGTACAGTGTCCGGTGTTGTCCGGTACTTACAAAGACCTAGAGTACACGCGCCGACCACAATTATACGAACAACGCGTTACAGTTTTTTACCCGAATACGACAAAGCCAAAGAGGAAAAGTGATTTTAGAAATCTTAATTATTACGGTGTCAATCATTCCGTCTCAGTGACTCGACTGACAACGCCATTTTAACTAAAAAAAAACATGGAGACCGTTATAAAAAATTATTAAATGAGGATTAAATGCTTTGTCTACGTCAGAGGTTTCCCAACTTTTTTGTCTCGTAGACCACTCGCCATGTTTTTCGGTTTTGGGTAGACCCCCTGCTTATCTGATATTGATTTTTTGCAAATTCATTAATTTCAAATGTATTTCTGACAACCGGTATAGTGCTACTCACTTTGAACGATTTAAATTTATAACGGTAGTGAAATGTTTAGTTTTATACATTTATTAATTAGATTCAAATTAAACGAATCAAATTAAAATTTACTTTCTGTTACATAAAATAACTAAGCAAAAAATAAATGCTTTTAGTGTGAGGGATGAACCTGATGCTTTAATAATAAAAATAAATTTTCAACATTTGGCATCAATTTAGTTATATTTAATCTTAAATCTCTTCGGTTAACGATGTCCAGTTTGTTTCTTTTTTTGTTAGGAGATTCACTATCGTTGACCTCCATCTTCATTTCATGGACCCCCAATTTTTTTTCCCGCTGACATGGACCCCTTGCAAGTTGACCCCTGGAGGTCGATATAGACCACTTTGGGAATCACTGGTCTACGTGGATCAATTCCCCGAGAAAAATAAGATGTCGTAGTAGATTTGTTCTTCTACCGCGACCCTGAAGAAGCAGAGAAAGAAGAGCAGACGAGCAAGGAACTCATTCCGGTTAAACCCGAAGTTACTCACGATATCAGCGAATCTTGAGCCGTCGATAACGAACCCGCAATGCAGAATTGGCAAGAAGATACCGCATCTGTCGGAGCACCTGCAAGATTACCTGGCGCAACACCCGGCCCAGCTCCAACTGACGATTGGGCAATTACCCAAGTGCCAAATGAATGGCCTGCCACTACCACACAAGTTCACAACCCAATTCTACTGCTAACGATTAGCATTGAAATATATACTATGTATATATATGCCTATAGCCTCGATAAATGGGCTATCCAACAAAAAAAATTGTTTCAATTCCAACCAGTAGTTCCTGAGATTAGCGCGTTCAACCAAACAAACAAACAAACTCTTAAGCTTTATATTATATTAGTATAGATGTAAAGTTTCAATTGTTCAGTTAGGTCAGTGTACAAACAACCTTCATGTATGTATTTCAAGGTTATTCACTGTCCGGCACACAGAACACTGTTCTGTGGTCCGGCATCTTGTTTCTTTTATTATAACACGTATATATTCAACTTTCGCATCCAGTGCTGTATGATACACTTGTGTACACTCTTTTACTCTCTATCTTACTCGTTCTACGTGAAGATCTTTAGTGTCGAACATGATAATAATGCGTTTAACGTCCGTTTCTCGACTTTATGTCATAACAGACGCCATTCGCATCATTGTTATTTTTTTCCTACCACCCGTTATTTTCTACAATTTTTAAACTTCATCTTAATTAATAGCAATGGGCGACTGAAGGAATTTTTTAAGGAAATTAGGATAAGGTAGGCAAATTTTGATCATATGAGTTTGACAGGTAATATGCCATGGCCGTAAATAAGGAACCATCTCGATAATTATCTGGAATTGTTGAAGGAAACCATGGAAAACCTCAACAAGATGGCCGGTACACGAATTACCGTTTCTGGGCGAGAGGTAGTGGGAAAAAACTCCCAGCCACATCTGCCCCCGCCGGGATTCGAACGCGGTACCTCCCAAATGCGAGTCTAGTGCTCTCATCGCTACGCTACCCCGCTCGGTTAGTGTCGAACATGAACTGCAACTTATTTTGGAATTAATCACACCGTGTTTTGTTTTCTGTAATGTTCTGTCTTTTAAATAATATAATTTAGTAGGTATTTAATTTGAAATAATTTATTTTTATTCGATGAAACACAGAACATTATTATTTTAAATTGGGTCCAGTACGATAACACTATGCACCCAAATTTTGAAATTTTTTTTTTAAGTCATAGAAAACGCTAAATTTTGACGTTCAAAAAAAAAACTTTGCGGATTATTCACAAATTTCCTCAAAAATACGTGAAAAAAATGGAACTACTTTTCGTCTTTCACTGTCATTTTTTGAATCTAACCAATCAAAAATCACAAATACACGTCATAGCAACTGGTGTAGAATTATTGTATAACTATCTCACTTTGAATGCAGCTTTCGATTGTGTTATGGAAGCAGGGTCGTATTTAGATTCGCATACCCGTTTATCGTTCACCCCGGAATTGTTTTTTTAAAAACTCAACATTTGCCCCTTCCCGTTTCACTGCGAGACAATTCGCATACCCCTTTATCGTTCACCCCAGAATTACAATTCGCATACCCGTTTATCGTTCACCCCGGAATTGTTTTTTTAAAAACTCCACATTTGCCCCTTCCCGTTTCACTGCGAGACAATTCGCATACCCCTTTATCAAAAAAAGCGGTGGTTTTCAATCTTCATGAAAATGTGAGTTTTAAATTTAAAATTCGTTTTATAAATTAAAATTTCCAAATACGACTCTGCCCTGAACGTTCAATTGTATTTCATTCCAACCAATTGATATTTCTATCTTTGTTTATCATAGGTACAGGTATATATAACTTTCTCTTTTCTTATCACTATATAAGACAAGATAGCGATCGCTATAGTAAATAATATACTTACTATAGTCTATACCATATTTAATTTTTTTAAATTAATTTATAAAAATTAATTTTCCGCACTTAAAACGACCAATAACGCTGCTATATGTTATATAAAACAATAATTGTGAATTTCCAGTGGATATTTTGCATAGCAAGTTATCGTACTCTTACCTTTTAAATTTTTACATTTCATTTGTACAAAAAATATTCTTAAAGTATTAGAACTAATAATATTACATAATTGTAGGGCTGTACAATTTAGCACATCACATTTTCCAATATCGTCGAAGTTTTCAATTTACACTCATTTCAAATTCAGAGCGTGCCAAGCGCAACAAGTGGACCACAATCATTAAGCCAAAATTCAAAGTACGTGGAAATGAAGTGACGTTATTCGGAGCTTTACGTACGCTGCACACGAGGCTGGTTTTGCCGCTGCGGACTAGCGCTGGATGGCGCGCTGACTGCAAATGACGTAACTGCGGATTCACGTGCGTGGTCACAAGATGGATTTCAAAATTAGAACCGAGGCTATTTTTCTTGCTTGTTTGTCTGCTTGTTTTTAACAAGAACCAATCAGGAAACAGTATCGTGTCACGTGGGCGACGTGGGGAAACGGCCACAAACAAACATGGCGTCATATAGTGTGTGTTCTGTTCAGAGACAATAAACGTTCACTTCTGTTAATATTCAAACCCATCTACAAAACCAGCTTCAGTACGCGCGTCGTTTGAAGCGAACGCATACAAGCCATCGCGAATTCCAATTTATAAATATAACTAGCTGTTACCCGCGGCTCCGCACGCGATTGAGATGAAACAGCGACAACACTGTAGTGGAGCCGTACCACTTTAAAAAAATAATGTTTTTTCGCCAGCAGTTTTTGCATGTGAATTTTAAAATCATCCTTGAGGGATGATTTTTCAGAAATGTTGAACTACGTAATACTTTATTTCTTACCAAAAGCCTAAATATGAATTTTCATATCCTTAACTTGAGAAATGATTGGTTCCCTACATAAATTATCATCCGCTATTGCACTCCCTTCAGGTTTTTAAGCTATTGCATAGCTTCTATCGCGGGCTTTGAGCGCGGCGACCGAATCAAGAAATTCCGTAACGAAAAAAAACCTAACACCCATTCCGTAACGAAAAAAACCTAACACCCCCCACTCCGACCGGCACAGCGGTGCGGCGTTGACAGCCGTACATCGTCTAACGTCGTTTCAGTTCGGCAGACTTCGGCAAGGTGTTTGTGTGCTCATAACTGCATAACTGCTCATAACTGATTCTATCTTTATTTGTGCATAAATGAATTTATATATAATACTGCTATAAAAATAACCTAAATTATTTAGGTTATGTGCAGAGAAAGTATATATGATATTATATCTATATAAATGTACATCGCGCGAAATTCTATGATCAAACTCTTAATATCGTTCAAATTTTTTGAATGAATAATTGTTTTGGTGTGTAATTACACTATTTATATCTTATTATTTATACCTAGCTATTTTCGTTTTATAGAGAAGAAAACTTTAAGACCTAAAAAGAATATGCAATAGCTTTACCGCGACAGTCCCCGAGTGCCACACGTATTTTTTTTTAGACAAAAGGTACCCTATGTCCTGTCTCGAGATGCAATCGATTTCCTTGCCTTTTATCGAAATTTGTTCAGTGTATTACACGTTAAAACGTAAACAAACTCACATTCGCATTTATAATATTAGTTAGGATACTTCAAATAAATAAAATTGTCGACCAATTTTTCTCAGACCATATATTGACAAAAAATAATAAAAATACAAATCAATATAACACAAGATGACGTTTTTTGAATCATTGAAACTTTCAATCTTTCGTGCATTCAGCATTTTATTAGATAATAAATAACTTAATATAATTGATTTTTATATTTTTTAGATATTTCTGAAGAAGATCCAAATCCGGATCGAAACGTCATCTTGTGTTATATTGATTTGTATTTTTATTATTTTTCGTCAATATATGGTCTGAGAAAAATTGGTCGACAATTTTATTTATTTGAAGAGTTCTATTCAGACGTTAATCAAAGATTTGTATTAGTTAGGACAAATATCGTAAATTAAAAATATGATTTGGCCCACATAACCTTAGAAATTGATGGATAGTTTTAATAATAAAAACACTGAAACTCAAAATGACACATTAATCAATCTTGAAATCATAATGTTTTTAGTAAATTATTATTATTATTGATTGTCATCAGATATTCAAATACACGTCTACAAGATAATGTAAATATGTTATATTGTATTGGTGTGAAAAAATCAATGAAAACAATATTATAAAACCATTTCAACGCTGTCCATTTAGTATTTCAAATTATAATGTTCCCTATACTTGGTTTAGGGTAAGTGAACGAATTGTAAGCACAGAAAACCAGACAATATTTACTGTAAGTACCTACCTACAATACGCGCCACGAATCTAAAAGGCTCGAAAGTTAGATGCGAATGCGGGCTTGCTCTTGTACAGTCTGTTGAAGAACTACAAACTCGCAACTCAACAAAACTAAAATAACAATAAAAACTTGACAATAGCGTACTCGATTGTACTTTAAAGCAGGAAAGCGACAAGTGACAAAGGCATCAAGCGATCACGGCCAATCACCGACGAGCGTACGTTCCGCTCTAAAATGTGCCTTTGCGATGCTGTTTATGACTGACTTCCGAACCTTTTAGAAGTAATGTTAACTTTGAAACGGAATTAAAAAATTCGATTTCATTTTTTTATTCAGTTAAAAGTTTAAAGAAATGTGTAGTGTCTGGTGTTTAACTGATTATTATTGAAACAAATTAATGAAAAAAAATGCTGGTTAACAAAACTTTCTTCATTTTATGTCGTCCACGTGACAAGATACTATTTCCTGATTGGTTCTTGTTGAAAACAAGCTGACAAACAAGCAAGAAAAATAGCCTCGGTTATAATTTTGAAATCCATTTTGTGATCAAGCACGCAAACCCGCAGTGACGTCACTTCCATCTTCGCAAACATTCAGCACAAGTTCGAGCAGTGATTTCAGCGGAAAAATCAGCCTCTTGAAGCGGTATTTATACACGCTCGACAACTAAGTTAATTGGCGTTTGTGAGATTCACTTACCGCGTGTAAGAATGGGGACTGGTAACGAACGCTGAAACGCAGGAAGGGAAAGAGTGGAAGCAGTAACGACTTGGCAGTATTTTTACAATTACTGCAGGCACCCAACCTTTCACATTATAGAGAATGATACTAAGTGATACTTTGATAGTATGTACTAGAAATGCGTCGATACTAGACAATGTTACAGGTTATAGAATGACCTAGATAAATTTGTCAGTTAATGTACCTTTTGAATAAGTCATAAAATCTACTCAGCCTTCATAAAATGTAAGGGTTTAATTACAGAATTAAATTTAGCACAATAATATAACAAAAATATAATATACAGAATGATTCCCAAGAAATCTATACTAACATTATTAAGTAAGTTTGTTACGGGTAAACTTAGAAAGTACTGAACCGATTTGAAAACTGCTTTCATTGTTTAAAGCAGAAATGAAAGGACCTTTTTTTTGCTCTCCAAATGTTTGGCCCACGGTCCAATTTTTATCAGCAATGTGGCCCGACGATCAAAAGATTTGCCCGCCCCTGCTCTACATTGTACATAATTATACATAAAACGTGGGTTTATATACAGGCATATAATATTATCATGCATGACGTTGTACGCCATGTATATATTATTTGTGTTTTGTTTTGATTGTTCAGAGAAGCACTTTTGTTTTATATGTTTGCCAGTTTCATCACTAATTACCAACACCAGAACATGAAAGTAACTATTGTGTTGCCTAGTATACCACACGCGAAGATGTAAGCTTTTTCCGTAAAAAAAATTATATAAAGATGAAAAATGCATTAAATAAGTACCTAACAATACAATTGACGTGTCAAAATTCAGAACAAGAGAATGATAAATCGATTTTCTAGGTTCACTAATAACAAAGATATAGCAATGTTGTCTGGTACAGCCCTGTTGAAAATAAGAAACACTATATAAATTGGTTCAGTATTCTTTTAGTTAAAAAGTAAAAGCTAACGCGCAACAGACAAAAATTAACACGATGGCTAATTCAGTTGAGGTGTCTGTCTGTCTGTCTGTCTGACTATCTGAATAGATTATACATTAATTGATACTTACAAGTCCCTGCATATTATGTACGCAAATATGTTTATTTATGAAATTCGTCTCAATATCTTCCGCAGTATTGAGAGATTCCACTGTAATACTTCTCTAATTTCCCGTTTACTCTTTCAATGTAAATATTTAATTTCAAACATTCAAACTTTGCACGAAACACTTTCAAGAATCACAATATCTTCGGCAACAAAACAAAACAGCTATGTCACATTTTCAGTAAAATAACAGCGATTTAAACATTTAATATAGGCGCATTGATTTTAATTATACAAGTTCTGCGTGAACGACATCCATTCTAATATTATAAATGCGAAAGTAACTCTGTCTGTCCGTTACGCTTTAACGGTATAACCGCTGAGCCGATTGTAATGCTATTAAATATGGAGATAGTTTGAAGCCTGAAGAAGGACACGGGATACTTTTTTTTTCATAATTCATCACAAAAGTGAACGTTTATTGTTTCTGAACAGAACACACACTATGACGCCATGTTTGTTTGTGGGCGTTTGTCCATATCGCGCCTCGCCCATGTGACAAGATACTGTTCCTTGATTAGCTCTTGCTCAAAACAAATAAACGCGAAAAATACCCTCAGTTCTAATTTTGAAATCTATCGCACGCGAGCCCGCAGTGACGTCATTTCCATCTTTGCAGCCAGCGCGCCAGCCACCCCAAGACCCAGCAATGATTCTAGCGGCAAAACCAGTCTCATGTGCAGCGACCTTTTTTTTCTAATTAACGGGAGTCGGCTTTGTCACCGGGAACACTGCAGCCTTTTGAGTTTATTGTTATCTCCCAAGTCCTAATCTCTTTTATTACTCGGTTCAGTATCCTCGTTCCTTGCACTAGCTTATGCAGTCCGTGTACTGGGTGATTGATAATAGTCTTCTGGACTCATTCTACATTGTCCATAAATTATGTGTCTTCAACGATCCAAAGCCTCGCATTTACACAGAATATTATAAGCTGTTTACGTCTCCTTATTGCACTGTCTGCATTTTAAGTCCTCGTTAAACAGTGCGATTCTTTGGAGGTGTCTTTTCAGGGCTCAATGTCCTGTCAGAAGGCCTATTACGAGACGAAGATTGTTCCTACTGAGTTGTAGTAGTTCTTCATTAATCTTTCGGGATGGCCCTTTAATAAAAGTCTTGCCATGTTGCTGCCCAGAAATTTGTTTCCAGTATGTCTTGTGCTGAGTTTTTATCCATTCCCTTTTTTGACTCCGTTCTATGCTTTTGGGAGTGCAGAAAAAAAAAATTCTCCCCATAACATGGGTATAAAAATTTTTAATAAGCTTCCAGGAAATATTAAAAAGTGCAACACTATTCATATTTTTAGTCGTCTCTTGAGGACTTATATTTTATCTAATGTGTTTTATAGCTTAAATGAATTTTTTAATATGTAATTTTACTATCTTGACGTTTTCTATACAATGTTTATTTGTCAAATGAAATAAAAGAGATTATTATTATTATAGGTTCTGGGCCAATGTATGAAGTTGACGATCCGTTCCACGCCTGCTCGCATCAGCTTCTTCGTTGCCTTCGATTCCAGAGTGTCCCGGTACCCACAGTAAAGTTACTTTGTTATGTTCTGCCTGGTGATGTGTCCACATGACATGATTGGGAGCTGGCTCCGTGCGCTCCGCTCACTAAAAAGAGTCGCTCAGGGGGAGTTGTTCAAAGAAGCAACACTAGACAGTGCGCACTGCTGCAGAGGTGTGAACTGTCATCATGCCATGCTCAGGAGTCACGAAACATTGCACAGCACAATACACACTAAGCTCTGAGCTCATTTTAATATGATTCTGATCTTATATTATTATTCGCATTTCGGATAAACTATAAATAAAAACTTAACAATAAAAATGTTTATTGTTAGTGTTACAATATTATATCTTTGTCAACGACGTCAATGTGAATGGTTTAAGTCACTGTTAAGCATAGTACCTACTATTACACTTACAGTGTGTCATTCAACATTAAATGTCTCAGCAAAGATAACTTCGTACGTGCAAAATTCACTAGTGCCTCTGTGGCCTGTGCTGTGTGCGCTCTGTAAATGTGCGAATGCAACAGTACAGAACAGCTCAGCACAGAGTAATGGCGCTCGGAGTGAGTCATTCATAAAAAAAAGGGCGACTCGCTCCGCTCCGAGAAAGGAGTCGTTCATTATGAACGACTCGCTCAGGAGTGACACATCACTAGTTCTGCCAAAACTCTAAGTTCTCTTATGCATTCCCAAACCAGCTTTGATGTCACTTTTGAGTTAGCAATGGCCTTCAGTAATGCCTGACTGTCTGATGCAATATGGATCCGTTTATTGCAGCGGCCTTAAGTCAGTTTGCTTTGTATCTTTAGATGCATATTGTATACAGAAAGTAATTCAATATTATAAACATGCAAAGTTGCAAGCAAAAATTTTAGGTATTAAAATGCAAATGTATGTACATAGGAAAGATAGCTCGCCATTCAAGAATTTATGTATATTAAATAATGTTAAAGAAGATGCCACGTAGAAACAAAACATTGCAATATTAGACACAAAGACTTTGGAATTGCTTTGAACTACGACTGATACCAAGCATTGAATATACATAAATTAAAGGCTGGAAGAAAGAAAATTACATCGTTTTAAACGTCTTTCGTAAACATGTTTTTAGGCGGCGTCTGCGCCGACTTTAAAGTTCACAAACCTTCTATTACATTAAAGAGCAAGAAACAACACATCTTCGTTACTGTTGACGAACACATTCAGGGATTTTTCAGAATAAACAATCAGAAGCGGATCTAGTGTAACGCACTGGTTACTTTCCGTGATCGATATTTTATTTTGATATGATTTAAATAAATATCATAAATTTAGTATTCAATTTTCAATTTTATTTTATTCTTTTATAATCATTTAATCTGTTTAATCATTGAAATAAATTTTACTGCGTGTATTTTCGCTGTCAGATTTAAGTTTAACCAAAGAAATAATAAGATTGAATGCTACGATGGAACTGATTTCAAATTTTACAAAATTCTAAACAGTAATACAAAATGATTATGTAATAAATGCAGACAAAATGATATTATAATTAAGTAACTGTAAAAAAATATATACAAAATGTATAGTATACGAAATGTACATTATAAAATTGATAATGTTACACTAGGAATTATTTTAAGGGAAGAAGATTACACAACACACTCGGCGTATTTTGTTGTCTATCTATACTAATATTATATAAAGCTAAAGAGTCTGTTTGCTTGTTTGGTTGAACGCGCTAATCTCAGAAACTACTGGTTTGAATTGAAAACAAATTTTTTTGTTGGATAGCCCGTTTACCGAGGAAGGCTACAGGCTATATAATATCACGCTACGACCAATATGAGCAGAGCATCAATGAAAAATGATGCAAAATGTATCTCAAAATTTGTCCATCATTAGCTTCTATTCAGATGAAATGCCCTAACTAAATATTCTAATATTAGCGCCGTACATTCACAAACCCGGCTAGCTCAGTCGGTGAAACATGCGACTCTTAATATCAGAGTCGTGGGTTCGAGCCCCGCGTTGGGCGAATATATTTTTTATTTTCTACATTGCTTTCTTACATTTAAATTGAGTTTAATTTTATTTACGACTATAATTAAAACTAAATAAATCTAATTAATAGCTTAATTGAAAACTGTTACGACTACAGGTGCCTATATAAAAATAATTTTCCTGCAGTGTTTTCAATTAAATATTTATTATCTTTTATTAATTACAGTAATTATTGATTTAAAAGAAATTTATTTTTAAATACTGCTTTTTATTGACAAAAACTTTTGAACGGTAACTCCGATCATCATGAAATTTGGACACAACATCCATCTCGGTAAACTAAGATGAATGTGCGTACTCATGTCCCTCCCTTCCCCATTCGTTCTTTTGCACCCGGGTGACACAATTTTTTAAGTCAATGTGAAATAAAGTTTTTATTATTATTAAATGACTTCACACAAAAGCATTATTGCATTACAGAAAAATCGTTCCACATAAACTGCAAACGAACCTCACTTGGCTACCTGGTCTATGTTGCATTTTATGTGAAACGATTTTCTCTAATGCATTCATGACTTCCGTAGATGTCATATCAATTTTTTTCAGGCGACTAATAGAGGAACGCTGTGCACTAATCTGAAAAAATGTCGTGAAATTGCAGTGACGAACGAATCCTCTTAAAAGTAATTTCTTTGTGCAGTGTTGCCAGTTTGTTCAAACCTCGTATAGACATTGCACAATATTAAACATATACAAACATTTAAAGAATAAATTACAACGTCTCATTAACCCTCAAAGTTGAAGCATGAAATTTAATTTTCATATAAATCTAGTGAATAACAAGAGACTTGGATTTCATTTTAATGCACTAAGATTAACAATATCTACAATATCCATATCAAAATGATGATGCTAGCGAAACGCACGTAAAGGTTTTACTTTTTGCGCTATAGTGTTTGAATTGACATCTACCTATACCTATATATAAAATTCTAGTGTCACGATTTTGACCACGCTAATCTCCGAAACCACTGAACCAAATATTAATTAAATTTTGTAAATGTATCTTGCTTGGTGCAACTTACGCTATAGGATAGTTTGTATTAAATATTTTGTACAAAAAAAAACTGTTTTAGTACCTAACATGTAACGACATCTGATAGAATTTACTCAAAACTATTATAGTTCAGAAGCAAATCAAAAAACTGTTTAGTACCAAGTAGCGACATCTATTAGAATTCGCTCAAAGCTATTAGTTCAGAAGCAAATCTGGTAGAATTTGCTCAAAGCTATTAGTTCAGACGCCCGCGGGCCGCAAACGAAATACATTTTGCAGAATTATATCTATCGTACCCGGGTGAAACCAGGACGGACCGCTAGTTCTCCTAGAAAATAGCTGCTTTTCGTGTCTGGTACAGCGACAGTAAAATGGCCCATTTCGCACTAGTGCGTAAAGTAAAATAAGCGTTGTCGTAATACCATTTCCACAGTATAAGTATTAGAATTGTATAATCGAAGTATTGTCTCATGAAAAATCAGTATCTTTTTTGCACCTACCTCCTATATTTTTACTAATTTTTGACAATTACTTTTTGAGCAAACGTCATTTCGAATTATAGGTTATACAAAATAAAACTGTGTATTTTACACTACACACTACATAAGTAAAACTGTAAAAATAAAACAAAAAAAAAAAATAGCCGCACCGACCGTCAGGATCGAACCTACGTCTTTTAGGTTACGAGGCAACTGTTCTACGTCGCCGCCACCTTGGTTTAATGTTCTACAACCGGTTTAATGATACATTGCGCCACGATCGTTACATTTTCAATCTCATGAACCGATTTACAACTACCGTACCAAAAGAAGTTTTACTTTTAAAAAAAAAGCATTTTATACTGACCAAAAATGATACGACTTACGGAATTGGTATAGCGTGATTAGTTTGATTTTCATTTACCGCACTAGTGCGTAATTAGTCACTATACCTGCATGTAAAGCAAATATTTTATACGGAATAGTGCAAAAAACACAATTTACATACTTATGCCTACTAATTTTTAATTAACTTGATGTTGATCGTTAAGAAAAACTATTTAAAATGCAACTCTATTTTTAAATATTGAGTACATAGTTAAGTAAACTTTGTAACGTATCTTTTTTACTTTAAACAAAATCAAAATATAACACTGACTACATTTAAACATTTAAATTATCAATTATCACAAATTATACCTTTTTAATTTTATGTACAAACACTAACAGTTAGTGTTTTCTATTGCAGTTATTACGACTAAAAATGTGACCAAGGCATTAAAATAACACAGCTATAACATTTGGAGATAATTTTGAAATTATTATTC
The DNA here is from genome assembly GCA_963575645.1 of Xanthostigma xanthostigma. NCBI lineage: Eukaryota > Metazoa > Arthropoda > Insecta > Raphidioptera > Raphidiidae > Xanthostigma > Xanthostigma xanthostigma. The sequence goes on along the minus strand of OY754466.1, from coordinate 45,269,028 downwards.
GTGTCAAAAATTGAATTATCCCTTTCAAAATACATATCAAAATTAATTTGATAATTATAAAATACATGTGTATAATATTGATAATAATCTTTACATTACGATAAAATAAAACACAATAAAAAGATTTAATCACAGTGGGATTTGAAACGGAATTTAAATTTGTTAATTCTGTTAAAAACAAAAACTATGATGCGACGTCAATACCAGAAGCTTTATTGCAGCCGCTAAAAAACACAATGATATAAGCTTTGTATTCAAAACTTTTAAGGATATATGAAGGATACCTCAAATCATCAAGAAATGAATGAAATTTTGCCAACTTATTTCTTAATATCCAGTGTGTCCCCCCGACATGACTGCCATAGCCTGGGACTGTGTTGCTGGGGTGATTTCAAGTCAAAAATGTCTAATGAACATATACCCGGAACGGTATCCTGACTGAGCTAGAAGCATTTGAAATTTTAAATAAGGAAGCCCACTAATGCAGGTATTTGGTTCGGCTGTTGGTTTTGTTATTATTAAAAAGACCAGGTGGCTGTGAATCACCATTAGTATTTATTTGTGCTGATCCTGAGACTCTTCGCAGAGCTACCACTTCAATTCTAAGAAGAGCTAGACTTGTATACAGCAACATTTTGAGCAACTAATTCAATAAAGCGATTTCTTTTTAAATGGTTTTTAAATTAGTAGGGAATTCTTACTACTACTTATCTAAAATTTCAAATGCTTCTAGCTCAGTTAGGATAGCGTTCCGGGTATATGTTCATTAGACATTTTTTACTTGAAATCACCGCAGCAACACAGTGCCAGGCTATGGCAGTCATGTCGTGGGACACTCTGTATGTGCAAATTTTAAAATTATTTTTTACTTTTAAATTCACATTGCTAATAGAGTGTTTTCTTTTCACTTTTTTTTCCTCCACGTCTAATAAGTTTCCTTAAAATTGTTTATTAATTTTACGCTCCTGTTGTTTCAACTTAGATAAAAATCTCGTTGAATGGATTTAATTATAATTTTTTGTTTAATAAAACACTTGTACAGATGGATTTGACAGATTTATAAAGAAAATTGATAATATTGTGTCGAATGCTATCAAATACAATTCGATGTTATTTGATAAAAAAATCAAAACACAATTAGAGGTCACTGGTCAGATTTCGTCATGTTTTGAGTTTCAAGTAGAGCGATCAATAATCAGAGTTCATAAAAATTTTTACACGAGTTGGAACTGTATCGTTTGCGTTGTATATTTAACGCTGTCTAATAATGACAGCGAAAAACAAATCATATATCTATATTTATATTCTATCTATAAAAAAATTCTCGCACCTCATGCGTTAATCTCCGAAACCACTGAATCGATTTTAATGAAATTTGATAGAATTTACTCAAAGCTATATTATAGACGTCGGGCCGCAAACGAAATACACTTTGCAGAATTATATCTATCGCACAAGGGTGAAACCAGGACGGACCGCTAGTCTATACTAATATATAAAGCTGAAGAATTTGTTTGTTTGGTTGAACGCGCTAATCTCAAGATCTACTGGTACGAATTGAAAAAAACAAATTTTTTTTGTTAGATAGCCCATTTATCGAGGAAGGTTATAGGCTATAATATAATATCACGCTATGACCAATAGGAGCGGAGCATCAATGAAAAATGTTGCAAAATGTATCTGAAAATTTGTCCGTCCGACAAAAACTTTTGAACAGTAACTCCGATCATCATGAAATTTGGACACAACATTCATCTCGGTAAACTAGGATGAATGTGCAAACTCTTGTCTCTCCTCCTCCATTCGTTCTTTTGCACCCGGGTGAGACTGAGCGGGACGGCTAGTAGTACCTATATATAAAATTCCAGTGTCCGTGTATTAATATTAATTCTTTTCCTCCTAAGCGGCTCGACCGATTTTTATGAAATTTTTTTGTATTTATGGTGTCACCTGGACGGGTTTTTAGCTACAGTTAAACCCGGCTGTTGTCGAGATCCAGAATTTTTTCTTTTAATTTTCGGACCAATTTTTTTATTTTCCACATAAAAAAACATAAAAAACCGTTTTATTATTTATTTGTAACATAAATTCGAACCCTAAAAAATTATCAGACGAGCCGGTTGTGCCTTCAAGATCGGGAAATTTTATCCCTACAGTCGGTCCTTTCTAAATCGTACTTTATCAATTAGAGACTTTTCTGAGAAAAATTCCCCAGCTATCCACCCGTTTTAAATAGATTGTAGATTATTGACACTCAACAGCTGAAGTGCACCGATTTTAAAGAGGTTTCGCGTGCTCATGGATCCCAATATGTATACCAAATTTGATTTAAATCGGTTAGGGAAGTACGCGCTGTAACCATTAATCTTTACGTGCGATAAAAAAGATAATAAGGAAAATGAAAACGTAGAATGTTTACGAGTTAAACATATCTATACGATACATAGGGTAGTTAACATAGGTCACGGCATTTCATGACTAATAAGGAAGTCTCTAAAATATTTATTAGAGATCTAGGTAAAGTTTGCTATTAACATTTTTAACGGTCGTATTCACCGAACGTTTTTTATTCGGTTCATTTGTTCTTCCTCCGAATAAATAGCGATAACTCAATTCATCAACCATAATTATGTTTACTGCAGGTATAAATCTATTCTGTCTTACTTCGAGGTGTATAAATATTTATTCGCCTGGTAAAATAATAACGGCCGCCACATATAACCTATAGACGTGGAGTATTATATCTACAGTTTACTCTTGTGAATTTATTTATGTGTTGTTTATTAACCTTTCGTGAAGTGTATAGTTGTAGAACATTAAAGTTAGTGGAAGTTTTGTGTGCAATTGGGTTAGAATAAAACATTATTATTTAATGAAACTTTTTTTTGACGTTTACGGTTGATGCTTTAGGGCTGAACGCGTGATACAAAAAAGCGTGACAGATTCAGTCATACAGACAAAGCAAGTGTTTTAGCTTGGACTATTCGCGCCTAAAAACCAATAAGTAGATATGAAAGGCTACTTAGCTTAGCTTACCTTACAAATTAATAAAAAATAATGATATAAGTAGATAAACAGATAATAAAATTGCGTCACAAAAATAATAAGATTACAATAAAAACGAAATCATACGTAAAAAAATTTACTAATATTTAATAATCTACAAAAACAATTGATTTTTACAATCGAATTATCATTTTGTTTAATTCAAATTATCAATGATAATTTTATGTAGATAGATCAACTAAAAAAAATAATTCATTTTTAATTTTATAACAATTGCGCGTTTTCTCAGTTGCGATTTTTTTCTAAAAAAATTTTTACCACTGACTACATTTTAAACTGTAATATTTTAATATTTTAACTATCCTCGATGATCTAGTTTCGACAGCGATTTTTACATCATCAGCAAAACTAAATTCATGAGGTTATTGAGTTTTAATTCCATCGGATTACATTATTGTTAATATTCTTTATGAAGTTAGTGGAAGCTTTGTTCCAAAAATATGTATTGAAAGAGATTTCTTTGGTTGAGGAACAATTGAAAAATAAGCTTTACCAGAGTATCGCTTGTGGCCAACGTTTCGAAAAATATATTTTCATCAGGGCCTCAATGCACAATTTACCGTCTCAACTTGCATTGAGGTCCTGATGACCACAAGTGATACTCTGGTAAAGCGTATTTTTCAATTGTTCCTCAACCAAATAAATCTCTTTCAATTCTTTATGAAGGTTCGACTGTACCGAAATTTTCGACAACTACGCCATTTACCCTATGCGTAAGCTTGACAACACATTGTGTCCGATTATATTATTTTTTATAGCTGTTATATCCATTTTATGTTCTTTCCTTTCTTTGACGTCATACGGATTACGTTTTTCTAGAGCTTTTACTTGTAAAAATACAATTAATAAAAATAATAGTGCCATAGAGATATTGGTATATTCGATAATCAGAATTTAAAGGTACGGTACATTGAACTTTTTATCAATCAAACTAAATACAAATCTAATTTTAAATGTCTATTGTATAAAAATTGAGCTCAGGCCACGCAACGTATCAACCCGAAAGCAGGTAAAAGTATCATTTGGCTTTTCAATTTATTTGTATATCTAATAATTCAATAACATCTACTAGCAGTCGATGTCAGGAGTCGGGAATTTTTGGGGTTTTTACTTTTTTTCCAGACGCCAATCTAGATACCACGCTCCCGTTTTCGAGGTCGCTGAACACGATGGTGAAGGTCCCAGATTTTTTTAAAGTGAAACTTTTATTCAAATCTTTGATTAACGTCTGATTAGAACTCTTCAATAAATAAAATTATCGACCAATTTTTCAGACAATATATTAACAAAAAATATCAATAATACATTAAACGATTAACGTTTCGATCCGGATTTGGATCTTCTTCAGAACGGATCTAAAAATATACAAAAATAATTAATAATTAGTTTCTATTTATTTTTAATGTAATTTGTGAAAGATTTTTTTGATATTATAAATATTGAAAAAATAATAACAAACAATGTTTTATTACGTAGTCATGGATATAATTTGAGCACCTATAAAGAAAGAAAAATTATTAAAAACAAAATTATTTCAAAATAATATTATATATATTACTTAAATTTTATTTATTGAAACTTTTATTCTATCGCCCCGAATTTTTCTGGCCGTCTGTTGTATGTCGCATTACAGGCGGCCGCGGAGTAGGGGTAAAGTGAAAGGCGCTCGGAGTAGGCGCTCGGTAGAGCAGCCAAGGCCAATATGGCGGCGCCCATGGTTAGCATCAGCTGACCGCGTAGTATGTATAACACATAGTCAGTCTGTCATGCGGGCAAGTGCAGTACAGTGTTTACATGTTTTTATTCGTGTATTTATTTCCAATAAAAGTTTCACTTGCGTCGTGGTTTCTTAAAACCACACAACTGTTTTTTTTTCTTCGGCAACTCCTTCAAATTTGTCAAAACACACCCAAATCGCCTTCCCGCTTACAAATGTTTTTCGACTCCCTTTTTTCGCATAGTTAAGACTTCTTCGAGAAAGATTAGCCAAATTTTGAACAGTTTTGTGGGAAAATTAATTCTCTACAAAAAATCTTTCTCGTTTTTTTCGGTAAATGTGAGATACTTTAAGAATTACAGGCCTATAAAGTCCTGGAAATTTTACGTGGAGAATTAAACTAAACTGTTGTATTCAAAAAAATTTTAATTTTTTTTCCAAATAATTTCTTACTATGTCATTAATTTGGCAATTCCACTATCAACCTGAAACAATTTTCGATCACCTGTGTAACGAGAGTAATAAAACCGACACTAAAAATGCCATTTAGTATGATTAGGGGTAATATTGCAAAAGGTGTCGACGCTCCCATTAAAACTACGCTTCAAAGCTATTACTTCCAATATCGAGGTTATTAGAAGTCGAAATATTTTAGAGGATTTAACATTTAATAATGATTATATTCTGTAAATTTACACACGCTAAAGCGCAAGAAAGCAAATCTTAATTTCTGCTCTGTCTGAGAACTTTCAAAGTATAAAATGGTCCGAAGCGACGGAATGGCTTAGCAGGTAGCTCTACGCAGGGCTAGAAAATCGTATTTGACAATGATCTTATGGTGGCACTTCACATGGCTATTTGTGTTCACTATTGGGTGTTTGTTGTATTGGGCAAAATATATGACGTTCAAGGCAAACATGCAAATAGAGGCAAATACGACCATCCACACATGACAGTCAAATAACAAACACACAAACATTTGGCAGCAGAACGCAAGGTTTAAAATTCCAATAATTTTAGCACTGTTTCATTGTCCCAATTCATTTTCAATAGTAATTGTTCCAGTTCTCGCTCACAGCACAGACACAAAAATACTGCACATCCGAACAGGTTCACGGCGCGTGCGCTTCTGAATATGGCCATTGTGTGGACGGTTTATTTGCGTATTTGCCTATTTGACTCCTTTGATGTGCCTCGAAAAACCGACAAGCGCACGATAACGCGTATTTGGTATTGGCCTTATTTGTCAAATAGGCAACTAAGGCCAACACTTTGTCAAACAGACTGTCCACACATGGTAATTGTTTGCCAAATACACAAATACAAATAGCCATGTGAAGTGCCGGCATTAGATTGGGATCATTGTCAAATACGATTTTCTGGCCATGCGTTCTGCAACTCAAAGTCCTTGATAGAAATGTTTGCTGGCAGTTTTTGTGACGATAAAAAAAAATCAATGAACTAAATGTTTTTGACGAATGATTCGAATCTCATAAGCGATATTCTCGAACGGAGTGTCACAACTAACTTTTTTATTTTAGTTTTATGAGTATAGCAATCGATTTTTCAAACTCAACAGTTTCGTGTATATTTTATAGCAAATTTAACTTAACAGTTCAGTTAGAAGTTTGCAGCATAAGTTGCAGCACATAAAATGTAAGCAATAAAGTATAAGAGTATAAGAGCGAGAAAGAAAGGTATGCCCTATTAGGTGCAGAACGTTTGCTACTAGCTGCTGGCAGAGGAATTTTCCTGGCAGAAATAAATGTTTTACGAGCCATAAAACATTTAATGTGCAGTTGATGTCGTATCATTTAATAGATTAATGAAATATATCATCTTTTACAAACACAGTTGTCCACTAAATGCTATGTTAAAATTTAAACCAATTGCAATGTCCACAAATAAAGCGATTATACCAACTTCTTTACATATTTTATCCCACTCTTAAAGTCTGCCTTCTAGACATGGGAAAAGTCGTTACTATGTGATCACAGTAACTATTATTCCAGTTACACAAAAATCACAGTGTAAAATCATCGTGACTTTGTCACATCGATCCCGACCGAGCTAACACTCGGTCGGACGTTACGTCGGCTACTCGGTTGGAGCGACCGTCGTCATTGCGGTGACATGGAATAACATACGTTACTTTGATGCCGGCACTTCACATGGTTATTTGTATTTGTGTATTTAGCATATTTGGCAAACAATTACCAAGTGTGGACAGTCTATTTGACAAAGTGTTGGCCTTATTTGCCTATTTGACAAATAAGGCCAATACCAAATATGCGTTACCGTGCGCTTGTCGGTTTTTCGAGGCACATCAAAGGAGTCAAATAGGCAAATAAACCGTCCACACAATGGCCATATTCAGAAGCGCACGCGCCGTGAACCTGTACGGACGTGCAGTATTTTTGTGTCTGTGCTGTGAGCGAGAACTGGAAAAAATACTATTGAAAATGAATTGGGACAATGAAACAGTGCTAAAATTCCTGGAATTTTGAACCTTCTGCTGCCAAATGTTTGCTATTTGACTGCAATGTGTGGATGGTCGTATTTGCCTCTATTTGCATGTTTGCTTGAACGTCATATATTTTGCTAAATACAACAAACACCCAATAGCGAACACAAATAGCCATGTGAAGTGCCACCTTGAAACGTAGTTCCTTCTTGTCAGATCACAGTGATCATTTTAGATGACTGATCACGCCGAATGCCACCCGACCGAGCAAATACCTACTAAATAGGAGCGACCGTCGTGATTGCGATTTGCGGTGACATGGAACAGCATACGTTACTTTGGGACGTAGTTACCTCTTGTCCAGATCACAGTGATTATTTTAGACGGCTGATTCATGAAACATTGGCATAAAAAGCATCATGCATGAAAAAATTGAGATCAGAATCCTTAAACGATTACTTGTGAATCAGTGCATTTAGGAACGCACAATAGTTTGTTGTTATCTCGACAAACCAGAATGACAACAAAGTCACGTGAACATGTTCGACTTACATAAACAAATTGTCACTGTTTAATAACGATATGCGCGGAGGCCGATAAACTAGAAGTTAAAGGTCAGTGTCGGTTATCTAATGAAAACACTATAACATGAAACCGCGTTCAGAACAGCTACTCTACTACACCGACACACACGAGTTGCAGGTGACTAGAAAGTCATTAGTCAATTACTTAATCTGCATGAAACAAAACTGGTTGCGTTAAAATCTTTTGCATCTGAAGTGAAATATGAGGGGTGAACATTTGTAAAGGCCGCTGCAAGTGAAAATGGTGCTAGTCAAGTTGGAAGGGGACTGTTAAATAATAACAATAATAATTGTACACCGAAATTAGGAGATATTTCAAGAAGTAAGTAAATTATATTTCCATGAAATTATTCTTTTAATGTAATTTTTTGTCCAATTTAATCCATAATTTTAATCATTTCATGACTTCTAAGGACTCTGCATATCTCTAATAATGATTTCACTCAATATTATAACACCATCTTCTGATCTGTTACATTAGAACTAGTCTTTCCCCACTAACAGATTTATTAATTAGGTAACCACTATTGCATAAGGACCTTATTATAATCTTGAAATCGTACCAATTCCTAAATGGATAAATCTAAGTAAAACATGTTTTATATCTTACAGGTAATAATGGTTTTCATCAGGTTAGAAACACTGCTTGAATTTTTTGCTGGCCGGTAGGCTGGGTACAAAGCTGAAAATGACATCACTGCGGGCTCGTCTGCTAGCTCACAAGATAGGTTTTAAAATTAGAACAGGGGCTATTTTTATTTTTTCTTGCTATAGGTCCGCTGCTAGGTATGAGCAAGAACCAATCAGGAAGCAGTATGCCATAGTGAAAAAAAGGTATAGTAGTTTGCTGAAAATTCTAAAACGTTTTTATCAATTTACAAAATAGTAGAGATTAAAAAACAGAATACACGCTGACCTCTATTGTCAAGTGTCTACATCATAATATCCATCTCTCAAAAAATAAACATTTACCATATTGTAGCGATTTTCCAACCATCCGTATAAGTAGTACATGGGACCTACAACTGCACCTTGTGGTACATATAATGTTTGAGGTTAAGTCGACAGAAACCTCCACTGACCGCGAAAGAGACGAGTTGAACCAACAAAATTAACAACCGATCTGTTTATTGTAATTCCAGGAAAAACAAGTAGATATTTAACTGCTTTTAATTTATTGTAATTAATTTAAAAAAAACAAACAATTCACACAAGTGATCCATTCTTTATAAATATGAAATATTAAATCACAGATTTTCTCTAAATTTTTCCATAAAATAAATTAGAATATCGTAACAATTTGTTTATATTTACCGAGGACACATTCCAAATACATATTCTGGAATGTTAAATAAATAACAACTAATTTAATTGTCAAAAATAAATGTATAAGTAGGTAGAAAAATATAATATAATTCGTGTTTCAATATAATTACGCTCAGAGCAGACAATGTATTAAATATTATATTAACATTGCGTCTATTACAAACCCAGGAGCTTCCAGGTGGGAGTATCAATTTTATTTTCAACTAAACGCTACCCGCGGCTTCGCACACGATTGCGATGAAATAATATTACAGAATTACTTGCTGGCTATTTATGGGACGTCAGCAAATAGCATAACCTCAAATTAGCCGACATTTGAATTTTTTTAATTTATAGATTAAATATTTGATCCACTTAGGGGATGAAATTTCAAAAATGATTACAAAAATATATTGTATTAGATAATATCGGAACTGTGTTCCAAATTCGAAGTGGAGCCAAAATTGGATAAAACAAATGTCCCTCAAAATATCTTAGTAAAATTCTTCAGTTGTTATTCGTTTTACTATAAATTCCGAAATTTTTAAATTTTGAATACATTTTTAATGGAGAGCAACTTTTTGTTTTTCCATGATTTCAGCGAATTTTGGAACATCTTTTTGTAATTAAAAATAACAGCTAAATCCAGTTTTAATTAGTCCAATCTGCTTTTGTCAATAATGATTAATAAATATATTTTGTCGAATAAATATCAGGTAAGCAAAATTAATTACAATACAATAAAGATATATATTCGGTGATTATCTAAAAATGATTTAAAAAACAAAAGGTAATTACTCAACCATTCGTTTTTATTTGTTTAGTGCAGGGGTCGGCAACCTTTTGAGACGGAAGAGCCAAAAGTTACAATTTACAAAATTTCCCATTTGATTATATATATCGGAGGACGACACGTTGCGACGGAGGCGGTGCGGGTGAGACGCGAGTGGAAATAGCTTAGATATAGACATGGTACTCAATCATGGATCGATTGGACGATTTTTAAGGGTTTATGTAATAAAATAATTATTTTTTGCGTATGGAACTGGAGAACCGCAACTTTACATCAAAGAGCCGCAGGTTGCCGACCCCTGGTTTAGTGTGTCGCCACAATGACAACTAAATTGTTCAAACATTATTGCATCGCTGACGACTTTCGCACTATTTTAAAAAATTGAATACTCATTCATAAATTTTTAGTTGGGTATACTACAAAACTATATTATATTGCTTTTTGTGATGATGATGACGTGCCGTATCCTTTACAGGATGTTGGCGACCACATTTTTCCAATGATCTCTGATCACAATTGCGTTCTTCATTGAAGCAAACGTATTAAAACCCGTCCATTTTTTATGTTGGATATCCATTCCAAGTTCCAACCCTCAAAATATTCTTATTTCTTTTTGCACGTAAATTCGTTTTTAGAACTTCTTCGGGTTTTATTATATTTTTATTATGTGTAATATTCAATAATTCCTCGTCCTTATTCCTAGCCGTGGTCTTCCTGGGCAGATTACGATGGTGGTTTGCCGTTGCCTTCCATCGGATATCGTCCCTGAGCTCTGAATTTCTTGCTAATAACTTTGCTTCCTTCGATTTTTTCCAAAAAAAGCTGTGTTCTTCTCGCCTTCTTCCGCGTCTTTTACGTTTCCAACCTGTCCTCGCATGCTTATATTTTCGTATTTTTCTCTTTTGCCTTGACTATTTTCTTGTTCTTCCTCATTCCTTTGTCTTTTTTCTCTGAAGTTACTGTTCGACTGCGTATTTTCAGTTTCTTCATTTAATAAGTGTAAGTCCTCTTTTAAATAGTACCTTCCGTTATATAATAATTTATTTCCCCTCATCGTCGCCCTTTTACCTGCTTCCCATAATTGCATTAACGTGTTTCCGATTTCTTTCCTATCTTCTCTTATTTCTTTTGGAAAATCTTCTTTGATTACTATATTACAATTTTGCAACATTTTCTTTTTCATTAGTATTTCTCTTTTCAATCGCCAGGTTGTACATCCTATCAACACCGGTCTTGAAACTTGCCCTTTCTGTCCAATTCTCGTAATAAAATTTATATCTGCGTTATTAATATAAATTTTGAGTTTACTTTCAATTATATCCTTGATAATATAATCCTCGAGTTCCCCACTGTTCATCTCAGTTTCATTTATTCCTAACATAACAATATTATTCTTCCGATTCTGATTCTCCAATCGTTTGATTGTTTCTTCCTGATCACCTATTTTTTCTTTTAGTAGTTTATTCTCCTGTTTTATTTCCTTGATTTCTTCTTGGTTTTCCATAACTATTTTTTTCATTTCGTTGATCAACTTTTCTTCAGTGTTATCAATTTTCTGGTTTAATGTCTTTATTTGAATTAAGATCTCATCTAATTTGGCCTCCATTATGTTTAAATTTATTAATAATTAATGTCTATAGAACAATTAGTAGAGCACAGAACCTTTACTTATCTTTTAACTTTTATTTAGAATTTGCGATAGATGTCACTATAGTCTTTTATGTCATTAAATACTTTTGACATTAAATTGCTAGATAAAAGATAGGTTAGATTTTTTCTGTATCAATATTTAGCATTTATCTTATAAATCGAAGCTTTTCTAAAGCTCTTTTACTTCTTATAATATCTAGCTCACATAAGATCACCTAGCTCTCCTTCACAGTCTATTATCACTTTTGGTTTTATTTCAAATTCAAAAGAAACACACAGAGCACAGAAATGTACAACCGTTCGTTAGTCCAATTATCTACCACTTGCTTTTTGTATAGTTCATTTTATTGTTTTATTATTATGTGGACAAGGAAAGATGCCACTATTAAATATTATGTATTCTTAGTAAACGTTTTATATGTTTAATTATTCTATTCACAAATATTTGTATTTTTAAAAGGGATAGAGTTGAAAAACAACAGTTTTATTGCTGAACTCATTTATCCCATTGATTTCTGTGATCAATAAATTTATTTATTATTATTATTATTATAGATAATCCATAAAAAGAATTAAATCCAAGGACAATGACTTCCATGATTTAAATTGTAATTTGTAAACTAACGTTTCGACAAAACTTCCTGCCATCTTCGAAGTTTAATGAAAGTAAGACAGTTCTGAAGACGCAAGAAATTCTCACGAAACGTTAATATTAATGAACACAAATAGTAATCATCTGCAGTATTTCTGCTTCTTTTTTTTGATCGACTACCAGAGCTGAGCAAAGTACCGAGCAACGAGCACTTTCATATTTTCACACATTTCTCCTCCCCCCTCTCCGTATCCGCGTTTGATTGTATACCGAAAAAGTCGTGAGGACTTAAAATTTACAACATCTCTAATGCAAACCAACTAAGAAAGAAAAGCATTACGACACAAGAAACAATACTATTATTATTCCTCATAGAACAACTTTCTTTGAGAAAGGTCCGGTATACACTGGAGTAAAACTATATGAACATTTGCCAATTAACATAAAGTATGAAAAAAATTGCAAAAAATTTAATAACTTATTAAAGCAGTACATAATAACGATAGAACCGTATAACAAACATGAATTATTATAAAATTATGTACAGGTATTATTAATTATTTGTAATTGTAACTTTGTAGTATTCTTTGTAACTGACGATTGTAACCTATTGGGCTATGCAATAAATTCATATTATTATTATTATATTAATTATATTATATCTCGCATGTTTAGATTCAGAATGTTGCTGTGACAAGGATTTACTGCACTGACTGCAAATATTGATTTGTTGTTTAATCACAATCAACAGCAGTTTGGTAAACCGCAGTCCGCAACCAACGTTGGTACAGCGGTTAATGAAGATAATCTTATCGTCATAAATCCTTCTACACATAAAACTTTGATTCTTGATGGCACGATACTTGCAGAATAAAAAAAAAAACACGAGATGGACAATGACAATTTCCGCGCGACTATAGCATTCTACAGTGTAAAATCTATATAGCGACTCAAGGGACTGTGCATTTTGAGGCGTTATTGAGAGTTGTCGTTAAACGGAGAGAAGAAATAATCCATTAATATTTTTTTACTATAATATGTATTTATTCATAATATTGTTGCGTGCTGCCTGTTGGGACGACTATGGGTTCTGTAATATCTTCTAGCAACAACAACAATGAAAAACAGGTAGCCAAGAAAACCCGACCTTCATAGAATAGCCTGGAGAAGCCAATGTAGGTAAAGAGAGGTTCTCGGCGCTTCTAGAACATTCTGCAGGCGGGGGACGAAGCTATAAAATGCGAGCGAAGTGGTCGAATCAGTCAGTCAGTTGGTTAGCTGCATTGCGTGCGTACAGTGAATTACAGACAACTGTCAATAAATTGTTCAGTCGGTACAACAAGGCCGAAGTAACTGCTAAGATAGAAGATAAATGAGCCGTGTAAACCATTGAGTGCAATTATATAAAGCTGGTTTTACATAAATAGCTTCTGTGTTGTAAATAATCGTGTGTATATAGTTAATAGACAAGTGTGCTAATAAACTTTAGTGTGTTCCTGTATTGTCAATATTTTGTGTACATAATTAGTGACTTTATATTCTTCTGTTACTTAGTCTTCTATTTTATTATTTAGAATTGTCGTTATTTTGTTTCTGTTAACGTTATTATTACTGTTAAGATAAAGAAGTACTTTTTAGTTTGTGTGTTTAACTGTTTTGTTAAACGTTATCACTATTGTAAATAAATAATTTCTACCACGGACTAGAACAGTTTTGTTACAATATATATAAAATTTACAACTGACACTTGTCACTTATCTTTTCTCCCACCTCTATTGCGCGTATTAATAAAACTTTTTCGTCAATATACAAACAGATTTTCTTTTACTCGTCATGTTCACAGTTTACAAGTTTGTGGGCCACTAAGAATATAATAACTTATCGATAAGCAGCTGAGCTAAACATATGAAAGATAATCCCAAAAAAAAAAGAACAAATTTCTTAGAATCTTCGGTACGTTTGATGCCGACAACAAAGCAACAAAATAACAAACAAATACTGTTTATTGCTTAATGATGACGTATTGTTGTCGTTATTTAGAGTGGGTGTGTCGTTATTTAGAGTGTATCATTTGTATGAGCAACAAGGTAAACCAAATAGAGTTCAGTATAATTTCAACGTTTTAAGGTGTTCGTCGTTATATCGAGTGACGTTAAATGGAGTTTACACTGTATTTATATCGCAATATAGGTACTATTTTTTTTTCAAATCATAAATAATTCTTGCATTTGGCAGCTTTGGTTGCCATTTTCCGTCTAGTTTTAGACAACTTTAAAGATTAAGGTCGAGAACCCTCTCAAATCCTACCCTTGTTAGGTATAAGCTTAATCCGTCCGGCCGTTCGGTTTTTAACCGTAAAAGCTATACTTCTCTACAAACTATTTCAATCTAATGTTAAGGATAGTATTTACGCATTGCATTGGTCGGTCTAACTAACAAAAGAAAAAAAAAGCATCGATCTAGTTTTATGAACACAACTGAAACAAAACACTGACTACTGAAAACCGATATTTTTCTAGTAAACAATATATTATGTTTCTCGCATCAACCTTAAATCGAGATTTTAAGCTTAAAGTCGTACCAGAACCCCACCATAAATAATAGACAATTATTATTTTGTTTTAAAATTAATCCTTGAAACTTCCGTCAAGGAAAATTGATCCAAAATCTCCATATCTTAAACCAAGTCAACATACGTCAAATTATGGCACCAATGGTCTTTATTTTACTTAATTCGCCACCAGCGCAACAGCCTGGAACACAACAAGCATTTCCAGATCGCTTAGTCTTGCCCATGTTTTCTTTATAATTAAAAAAACTTCATAAAATTATATCTATTTTCACTTTTAATAAACATTGTTTACTGAAATACGGAAAATTTGAGGTTGAAGTTTCTCCTAGTGCTCACAACAAACGCTCGCATCGAAACATTTGTAACTCCGCTTCCTTGCACATAGTCCATAGGTATGTCTCAAAACGGAGTAACTTTTAAACAAAGATTTAATGGTGTTATTCTGTATGACCAAAGTTACTTAGAGCACTATTAAATTGCGCATAATGCTAAACTAGCGGTATGTGCTTTATTATCGCTTTGTGCATCAGAGCTGACTTTCGTTCATATAAGAAGTACGAGTAAGATCTAAGTTAATTTCACTCGAAATCCATTCAAAAAGCTTTTTGAAAAGAGGAGATTCTGATCTATAAAACAGAACCATTTTTAAATCAATTCGAGTTCATAAATACTATTAAAATTGGAGTTGAAAATCACAAACAGCAGTTGTCGGTTGGTCTGTACGTACGTCACGACTCTACAGATCGCAATTTTGGTCGGACGGCCTTGGGTTATATTTTATTCACTTTGTTTACTATCAGACCAGAACCCTATTTAAATTCACTAAAATGTGTTCAGTAGTTTAATTTTTATACAGTTTTATTTTATTATTTTTGACAGCTAATAGTTAAAAAAAAACAAAATAAATATTATTGTAAATGTAGTATATTACGTAGAATAACTGCTACACTTCTATACCACAATAACAACGACCTAGTGGGACATCGGTATGGCCGAGCGGTTAAAGCGTAATTCCAGTAATGGCAAAGTCCCGGGTTCGATTCCTGCCGACAAATAATTAGTTTTTTTTTCTATTTCATTTTATTTCCACTTGATATTTATATATTATATAATATAATATATTTGTCATACCTATATTTTTATTTTTGTTTTTTTTTTATTTTTAATTTTTTTTTTCTATTTTTTTAATAGTTATTTTTTAATCTCTTTTCTTATTTTTTTCATTATAATATGTACAGTGGAAAACTTGCGATATGTGCACTTTTGGTTTTGCCAACTATTTCTGTCTCTCTTATCATCTTATGTCATGTTTAATTTGTTAGAAAGTGACAAAAATTTAACAGCACTGTAATTTCTAGCATTGACTCTACAGAATAGCACCATTAAGATCTTGTCTGGATGACGTAAGTAAAATAGGTCACGTTACTAGCCGATTTTTTCACATTACACTTTCAAATGTTTCTATTGAACAGGAAGTCGAACAATATGATTTGTGTATATGCTTTTTTCGTGATATTTTTGTCACACCATTTGTACGTAGGTATATACTATTACCGAAATTCATTAACATTTTATAATGTTTACAACTTGATCTTGACAAGGAAACTTGAATTTCAAGTTTTGAATATTAAATAAACAAAAAACAATCAATTCAATTCAAAAATACCTGACCTATCTCTTTACATTGAATTCAATTTTTACAGCATTCTATTTCAATCGGAATTTTGGCTATAAAAACACGACATATAAATATTCGAGATATAATTCATTTCAATTACAATAAAATTGAGATTTCTCTTACCACCAACTGTCAAAGGTATGTGGGCTCAGTAGGTGTGCAAAATATTCATTTTCAATAATAGAGTAATAATCCAAGTGTGTAGGTTTTCACGGCCGGTGTTGATCCAAATCTTCTTGGTTTCCGGGCTTGTATGCCGTGGTCCATTGGTATTTCTACCTGACGTTTCGTCTATAACTGCGGTAGACATTATCAAAGGCGATGTGGTAGCGGGCGAAGTGTCCTTCTAGGCTGCTCACAGGTAAGTGTTCAACGCGCGTTAGGCTAACGCGCGTTGAACGCTCTTCATGTGCGCTAGCCCTAAGCCTTATGAGTAGTATTTGAAACGAAAAACGTGGGGCACATGCGACAGTTAATTATATATCAGAGCTGTAGAGATAAAACGAATAATTCGCCCCACGTTTTAAGTTTCAAATCCTACTCATTGGGCTTAAAGAAATTATTTTATTCGTTTTAAAAACGTGGTACATTAAATTTTTTTTTTATTTCATTTTACTTAAGGTAAATATGCATATTTATGTGGAACTGTCGTCCTGAATATAATTTTTGTATTTGAAAATTTACTCGAGATCAGAGGAATCTTGTTATTTATAATTTAAATGGCATTTCCGTATGCCTCGTCTATTACGAACCGGAACCTTAAATTCCCAGGTTTTATTTTAAGAACTGATGAAAATGTCATTTGAATGTACTCTATCATTTAAAATTTTAAAACAAGAATAAATTGAAATGCATGGACCGGTACTGGGCCCAGATAGCTTTATCGCTTCAGCTGTATTGTTGTTTTCTTTATTTAATTTATGTTTTATTCTGAGAAAGGTTGCTTATATGAATTTTCAAAGAAAATTAAAGCAGTGACTGTCAATATTTCAAGCTCAATGTTCATGTTCGTTCAATGTTTAAAATATTTTTTAAAGTGGAAAAACTCGGCATACAACACTTTTCGAATATACAGTAATAAGGACTCATTCCTATCCTTTTACTATTGTATTTCATTTTTTATATGATGGATAGCGCCGCTCAGTCAACGTGCCGCTGTGATATAAAGGAATACCTATAAATGCACTTTCAGTTTCAAAATTCAAGCCAATATTTTGCGAATTTTAATATCAGTAAAAAAACTTTTTACACGCTTTACATTAGTTTCACTTGTAAGTTTGTATGTTTGTAAACTCGTTTGGACTACAGCAAGTAGTTTATTACTGTAGTATAATATGCCAGCACTGTAGCCGTGCGGTCTAAGGCACGGGTCTTCGCTGACGTCAACTCTCGGAATCACGGGTCGTGGGTTCTAATCCCGTTCACGCCGAAAAAAAAATTGTGTTTTTTTTGCAAATTTTTGACAATAAATCGAACTAAAAAGTGGAAAATAAATATAGTTTAAAAAAAAACTAAAAAACACGCTTTATATCGAACTAAAAAATAAAAAATATTTTTTTTTAAATAAGCTTAAAACAATAATGAATAAAAAATACAAGTATTATTGTGAAAAAAGCGTGGGACGCTCGATGTACGAAAATGTGGAACAAAGCGCCCCACGCTTTTTTCACAATAATACTTGTATTTTTTATTCATTATTGTTTTAAGCTTATTTAAAAAAAATTATTTGTTACTTTTTAGTTCGATATAATGCGTGTTTTTTAGTTTTTTTTAAATTTTTAATGTGAAAATGACAAGACCAAAAATATTAATATCCCGTGAGCGACAAACAAAGAGTCATATGTTCTGTTCAGACTTTCAGAGACAAAAAGCAATCACTTTTGTTAACATTCGAACTGTCACCAAACACCAAACCCATCATCAATACACGCATCGCGGGAAGCGAACACATAGAAAACCATAACGAAACCCAGCGCCACAGAACGCTCGAAACCTAGAAACCAAATTTAGCGGCAAAACCAGCCTCGTGTGACCTTAATAAATTATAGCCATCAGACATGAAAAAGTCATTGAAGCCGGGGAACGTCGTACGAATCATGCAAACACAGATTGAGAGCCACTCTTTTATTACTATTTCAAATACACAGACGTTGATTTAGGAACAGCCTGTAGAGTTATTCAGCTTCGTAAATCGCAATATGCATAAAAAGTATCTGATTATCCTTTATGATTCTGGATACAATTTTCTTTGTCAGATATATCCTCGCAGACTACACAGAGTTAAAATGTTTTTGCAAAACCCCCAAACGTTTGCGTTCTTATAACATTATAGTCCAAGCTCCAACCGTACGGGATACAATGCCAAAATATTAAAACACTTTTTATTCACTAGAACATTATTTATTGGTCAACGTTTCGGCAATATTTCTTGTCTTCTTCAGGACCTTAAAAATGGTTTTACGTTTGTGACTTTTCACTAAAGATTTTTAAGGTCCTGAAGGAGGCAAGCAATATTGCCGAAACGTTGACCAATAAATAATGTTCTATAGTGAATAAAAATTATTTTAATATTTTAGCTTTGTATTCCGTACCTATATAATTTTATCATACCGTAATATCAAGGTGTCTTATTTTATTTTGTCAAAAATCTATTGGATAACACTACTATAACATTTTAATATTGAATTCAACAGAAAAAAATAACATCAATTCGATGGCAAACTGATTCATGTTTTTGTTGTCAATATCTCGAATAGGTACACTATCTACTCGATGAAAATTACACTAGTAATATTATAGACTATAGTAGTCTAAATTCGAAATTGAATAAATTTTTAAAGTTATTGAGGTTCTTATATGAATTTTTCCTGAAATTGTACAGCCCTTTTGAATATAATATACTAACGGTCCCGCCCGGTTTCACCCGGGTGCAAAAGAATGAATGGGGAAGGAAGGGACATGAGTACACACATTCATCTTAGTTTTCCGAGATGAATGTTGTGTCCAAATTTCATGATGATCGGAGTTACCGTTCAAAAGTTTTTGTCGATAAAGAGCAGTATTTAAACTTTTTTTAACTAATAATTTTTTTTAAATGAATTAAATAAAATTAAAATAAATTTAAATGTAAGCCTGAGAAGAAAGCAATGTAAAAAAAATAAATAAAAATATATTCACCCAACGTGGGACTCGAACCCACGACCCTAAAATTGACAGTCGCATGCGCTACCGATTGATCTACCTGAGGTTGTGTTCTTTCAACACTAATATGAGTATATCTAGTTAGTGCATTCCACATGAATAGAAGCTTATTTTTGAAATACTTTTTATAACATTTTTCATTAAAGCTCCGCTCCTGATGGTCGTAGCGTAATATTATATAGCCTATAGCCTTCCTCAGTAAATGGGCTATCCAACAAAAAGAAATTTATTCAATTTGAACCAGTAGCTCCTGAGATTAGCGCGTTCAAACAAACAAACAAACAAACTCTTCAGCTTTATATATTAGTATAGATATAGATAAACCCGGGAAAGGGTGGTACCGATTTGAGAGTGTTAATTTACACACATTTGATGTAACATGTCATATGATTATAGAGAAGAGTCAATTATTTACAACTACCTAGCAAACTTTTTTTGCATACAACTCATCATATTATTTAATATTATAAATGCGAATGTAAGTTTGTTTGTTACGCTTTCACGCAAAAACTACTTAACCGATCATCATGAAACTTTGCACATACACTCTTGAAGGTATTAGAAGTAACATAGGATACTTTTTATTAAAAAAAAAATAAAAATTTTTTACGAAAAATCATATCATATCATATTAATATTATAAATGCGGATGTTTGTTACGCTTTCACGCAAAAACTACTTAACCGATCATCATGAAACTTTGCACATACACTCTTGAAGGTATTAGAAGTAACATGATACTTTTTATTAAAAAAAAATAAATTTTTTTTACGAAAAATAAGAAATTTCATATTTTCATATTTTAATATTATAAATGCGAATGTAAGTTTGTTTGTTACGCTTTCACGCAAAAACTACTTAACCGATCATCATGAAACTTTGCACATACACTCTTGAAGGTATTAGAAGTAACATAGGATACTTTTTATTAAAAAAAAATAAAAAATTTTTACGAAAAATAAGAAAATTGTTTGTCAAAATATGTGCAATACCTCAACCCCTGATATGCATGTCAAAAGTCGATTTCCATCTCAATCGCGGGCGTAGCCGCGGGTAGCGGCTAGTATTGAATATTTATTCATTTGAAGAGAAGTCTGCCAGGTATGCCAAAAAAAACAATAATGTACGAATCTATATAAATTTCATCAAGTAGTGTTGAGCCGAATTCGGGATACTGACAGCAAAAAAAAAAACGATAAAAAAAATCTTCTACTCACTACTTGATTTGATGTTTTTCATCTAATATAGGTATATGTTAGTAAATAATAGTAGACTTTTGTACAGTTTAAGCTTGGACTGTTGTCATACGTAAAAAGCAAGCTACAGAATGTTTTTTTTTATTATCGCAAGCTGCGTGTTTTCTTATCAGTTGAATTAATTACACAAAAACTGAGCATTCAAATGACAATCAAGAAAGCTACAAAAACAAAATAAAAACGCCATCTGTTTTAGATCTTCATACAGTAGCTCCCTAATTATTATAAGATTCTTTGAAAATGTTTTTTGGGATAGCACAAGTGAACATTGAATTATATAATTTAAAAGGTTAAAAAATGAAATAAAAACACTGCATTGGATCCAATATAATACAGTAGATTACCTACTATTGCTTTTTACATAGCGTCGATTTTTATGTCCTTTAAAAATGTTTTGCAATATCCATCTCCTGGGATATCAGTTAAAAGCTTTTTTATGATTTTAAAATTTACAATTTCTAATTGAATTCAGTTAAATAAAAATATACTTCTTTTAATGGAAAGTTCTATAATAAAGTTAAATATGTTTTCAAAACTATTCTCTAATTAAAAAAAGTATATTATTATAAATTCAAGTTATGTACAGGTGACTTAAAAGTTTATTTATTTATCAACTATTCAATAAAACGAGTTCGTATATTATAATGACTTTTTGATATGCCTGTACTTACTAGCAACAATTACGCAACTTATATAGGTATACTAAATTATGTAAATATAGATGCCGAAAAAAAATAATCGAAATCTTATAACAATACATCAAATTTGTGTACAGAGTGTCCAGAAATAATGTAGAGTCAAAAGTGCTTTGTAAACAAATGTCTCTCAACCAGTACACTTTAGACCAGCGGTTTCCAAAGTCGGGAGGGCGCAAGATTCATCAGGCGGGCGCAGATTAATTGCAAATATCGTCGTTGTTCTGATAAAATCATGGTTTTAAGAATAAGCGCTCAAATATAATTACCAAATAATGGACATTTTATATTATCACTGATTTTTTTCAGTAAAAAATTTATTTACAAATTGTTGATAAATTTTTTCAAAGGCGGGGAGGGCGACAGATTTTTTATACAGGGGGCGTTAGTGCACAAAGTTTGGAAACCGCTGCTTTAGACGCTAATGACCCAGTTGTTGATCGTCTATAAACAATAAATACGTAGGTACACTAAAAATCAACTAATCCAAAACTTACGCCTTATTGTACTCAAAATTAAATGTTTTTAAATACAAATATCAATTGTTAAACAATGGATATTTGAACATATAATTTTTACTCAAAAACAGCATAAAAGGTTAAAATAGTTGGCAAAACCAAAAGTGCACATCCCGCAAGTTTTCCACTGTACATTATATTATAATGAAAAAAATTGAGAAAATAGATTAAAACAAATAAAAAAAAATAAAAATATACGAGAAACATTAGTAAAATAAGAAATTTTTTTTAGCAATTATGCACGGGTTTTGCTCTCAAAAATCCCGATTTTTTGAGTTTCTTGTCCTAGTTTATTGACTTTCTAGTTTATCGAAGAACGCATTTTATAGACACAATATCCCAAAACACTATTTTTCAAGAATATCCCACCGCTACACTAGCGGTATGTGCAATAGATTAAAAAAAACAATTAAAAAATTAAAATGAAAAAAATAAAATGAAAAAAAAAAATAATAATAAAAAAAATATATGAGAAATATATTATATATAATATATATATATTAAGTGGAATTAAGTGGAATAAAATGGAATATAAAAAAAAAAAAAATTCTTATGTCAGCGGGAATCGAACCCGGCACCTTGGGATTACAGGACTTACGCTTTAACCGTTCGGCCACACCGATGCCGTACAACGCCTTTGTTATTATGGTATAGAAGTGTAGCAGTTATTTTACGTATCATACTACATTAATTGAGTATATTTATTATGTTTTTTGTTTTTTTATTTTAATTAGCTGTCAAAAATAATAAAAAAAAAAACTGTTTATAAAAATTAAACTACTGAACACATTTTAGTGAATTTAAATAGGGTTCTGGTCTGATAGTAAACAAAGTGAATAAAATATAACCCAAGGGGATCCGACCAAAATTGCGATCTGTAGAGTCGTGACGTACGTACATACGTACGTACATACGTACAGACCAACCGACAACTGCTGTTTGTGATTTTCAATTACAATTTTAATAGTATTTATGAACTCGAATTGATTTAAAAATGGTTCTGTTTTATAGATCAGAATCTCCTCTTTTCAAAAAGTTTCATTTTGAATGGATTTCGTGTGAAATTAACTTAGATATAACTTCTTATCTGAACGAAAGTCAGCTCTGATGCACAAAGCGATAATAAAGCACATACCGCTAGTTTAGCGGTATGTGCAATAGGATCAAATCCCGAAACAGTTCAGGATTGAGACTTTTTATAAAGGCCTTACTAAAAAAATGTATGAAGGCTCATTGTTCAAAAATTGCACAAAACGGTCTCAAAAAGATTATTTTGGAGAACGTATCGACGGGTTAACGACCTTAAATGTTACAACGAGTGTCAGCTAGTTTTAGCAGTCAAACGAGTCATAATATCATTGCGTTCGAGATATATACTATATTTTTCGCACGTACCCTCTGTGAAGTAGCTGTTTCATTTTCAAAATGTTTGACAGATCATTTGTGTAGCAAACAATTGATTATAGTAAATTACCACTGAAATTTATTTTACGCACTAGTGTTAAATGGGTTATATTACGACCGCTATAAACGCCTTAAGCGCAGCTACTTTATGGGGGGGGGGCAGAAATTATATTTAACATTACGAATAATTTGATCTAGTTTTATTTTTATCATAATTTCGGCATTTCTTAAAACTTTTGAAAACATTTTAAAATCCCCAAAAAATATCCGAATTTTTAAGGCCCTTGTGCGGTACTAACTTGTAGTCCGGCACTGTCTCAACATTGTTACGTACAACAGTCGGACACTCTGTATAAATAAAATTTAAATAAATAGAACGAAATTGCCTATATAATAATTATACAATAAAATAAAAAACTTACATTGATTAAGGTCGTGAAAGTAACACGACACAATTTTTTTTTTAAAAACGCAAGATTTTTTAACTTTCGCACGTGCTTTAAAATTCAAAATTTTCGAAAAACTTACACAATTTTAAAGTTCAATTCACAGTTAATTGTATTTATTCCGAATAAAATAACAGTCTTCACGTATATTCAGTCAAAAATTTTCAATTATAACACAATTATTTTCATAAAACCAATTTTAAAAACAGTTTATTGAACTTTTTTCAAATAACACTAGCTTCACACAAATGTTAGGTCAATTTTTATTTTAATTAACTACGAATCCACTGTTACTTTGTTATTTAAAAATCGTTAATTATTTAATTAAAAGATTGTTCTTTTTAAAACTGATAAACAAATGAACGGTTTCCACGATTAAAATTACAGCACCCAACCACTAACACAATGTGCAGGAGACTGCTTGATTTGCCGCCGATTGTATACTCGGTACCGTTCGTATCAAAACGTAAAGCGAGACGATTAAAGCGGGCCGATTCACACTCGCAAAATCAGGTACAATAAATGTTGCAGTAGAATATTATACAATTCACGACTTTATTATACCAAGTTATACAAGTGATTTCTGCATGGCCCCCACAATGGTGGGGCTGGTGCAACTCTGGTAACAGGGCCCGGGCTCAGAGGGGGCCCTGGTTTTTTTATTCAAGAAGTATTTGCAGTTGATCATAGCTTTATTATCAAAATAAATCAAAATATTTAAATATAAAAACAGTTTAGAGTATAAAATAAGTATATTTAACAAAAAAATTGAACTGACTTCACACTAAAAAGTAAAAAATAATTGCGTATTGAAATGTTTTGGAGTCGGTGTCAGCCAAAATGAAATCTATTCCGAGAACTACACCGACTCCAAAACATTTCAATACGCAATTATTTTTTACTTTTTAGTGTGAAGTCCGTTCAATTTTTTTGTTAAAAATATTTTATTTTTCTCTTTTTAGTGTTAGATAAAGTATTGCAATGGGTATAGGCCAAGTATGCGTGCCTTTGAAATTTGAGAGTTTCCCTCGATTTCTCCGGATTCCACCATCAGATCCTGACTTGGTTCCGATGGGACCACCTCTGAGGTGCACTCTTTCGAATAAAAAAAAAATTGAAAAACGGTTAATAATTGACGGAGAAATCGGTGAACATACATAAAAAAAAAATATACAGACGCACATAGAACCTCCTCCTTTTTGTTGAAGTCGGTTAAAAATAGATACTAATTAGTATACAACAGCACGCACGGGCCCCACCATTTTTTTAAATTTTATCAATAAAGTTTGGTTTTAAAATTAAACTGATTCCTTTATTGCTTAATTATACCTTACAATCTATTTTCAGTGTAAATAAAATTTGTAAAAGGGTAGAAAAATAGGCATATGTTGGGGGGAGGGCCCGAGCCAGATCCTGGTTACAGGGCCCACAATCGAATGTGGGGGCCATGGATTTCTGATACAATTATTTACGTTATATTATACGAAACGATTTTGTAGGGCTTTTGTAATACTTTTTCTCTAACGCTACAGATTTCAGCCACGATTGACGTTGTCAAACCGCGCTATTTTTGAAGTGAAAACTTCTTTGGCGGCGTTGTACACTTTTTTTGTAATGGGTAAAAAATGTTAAACTCGCGTCAGGGTCACGTGTCCTGATCGAAAATGCGTAAGATGAAAACTTTTATTTATACAACGTTAGACATCTAGCGTTGAAATATCGTACATAAAAATGCAATCTATGATACAAACCATTTTGATCGAAAATTCGTAAGACGTTAATATTCAAGTTTTCACTTCTGCCGGCACTCCCGGAGTGCAAAGGGGTTTTTTTTATTTTACTCCAATCGTTTGTCCAACATGGATTTCAATAAGCAACCAATATAGAAAAATATTGATTAAATGATTGATATTTACCAACTTATCGTCTAAAGCGACCTTGACAAAAAAGAAGCTGTATATTTTACACTATAAAAGTACAGCTGTATAATTACAAAGCAAAAAAAAACAAACAAAAAAGTAATAATGGCAACGACCGCTGGGATCGAATCTACGATCTTTAGGTTACGAGGCAAGTGTTCTACCCATAGAGATATAAGTAACTTGCCATAAGTGAAAGTGTCCTCAGTTAAGAGCTAGAGAACGCTGCAGGAAACCAGAAATTTGTTTACTCAAATCAGCATTGTTTTGCATCATTAGTTACCATAAAGATAAGGAACTGTTCTCTCTCTCTTAATTGCAGACACTTTCACTGCTCTCTCGCTTACTTTATTGTAATATCTCTATGGTTCTACCTCGCAGCCACCTTAACTTAATGTTCTACAACCGAGTTTTTATAGTAAACGGAGTACGTACATTTCGAGTTGTTCATTACATTTTCAATTTCAAGAATGAATTCTACCCTGCCTTGTCGAAAAAGTTTTACTTCATAAGTTAATTTCTTGCTCTAGTTCCTAAACATATTTTACTCACGACGACACTGACAGCAATATTTATTACCCGCGATATATCGCATCATAATATCGCGTTGTGTGAAAACGGTCTTAGGATTCAACAGGCATCTTATTAAGTTATTATACCCGATCGTAGCCGGAAAAAATCAGATCACTATCGATTCAGACGTTCTTGAGCGATACTCGTACAGTCAGAATGATAAAAATTCTGAAAATACGTATTACATTATGTAACACAGGTTTATTCATTGATATCAAATCATTACGCTAATGATCTTAGTTGTCTAACGTCTATAACCAAATCCATAAAAAGGGTTTCTAACATGCCGACACGATCATAATTAGGTAGATATACAGTATGTAAACACGTAAGGTGCAAATAGGGAAATTAGCATTGGAAAAAAATACTTGGATCAGAGTTAGCCATGACTGCATTAATCGTTATTTCTATTGAATTATCGTGGTAATCTTGAGGATTTCTATTTTATTTCGATTTATTTTTATTTTACTTAACTTTTTTAATAATAAAAAGCTCTTATAAATTATTATTTTAATTTTTTTGTACAAAAATAAAAAACAACTCCATCTGTTTGGAAACATTTCATTCAAAAATTGTCTGACTGGTATGACGTATGCGCGTTGGTAAATAAGTGACCCAATGTCTTCAGGTTCAACACGAATAGGCGGAGTTATTTGATCTCGCACCATATTTAAGTATTTTTGGGAATTTAATGTCCCATTAATAAAAAAAGTCCGATTATGTTGTAATCATTTGAATATTTTCTTCGGTAGTATACACATTCATTTTGCAAAAGAATATTATCTGTCAAATTGAAAAACAAGATTTCAAGGCTCACTCTGATCCAGTCATTTTTTCCCAATGTTAATTTCCCTACGTGCACCTTACGTGTTTACATACTGTATATTATAAAGTCAACAAAAAAGTTAAATACGCTCAAATAAATTAGTTTAAAATTTAAGAGGTCCTAAAATATGGCAACAATACATCACACGAAGGACAAATATAATCAGGTACTGGATCCGATGTCTATGAAACAATCGAAGTTTTAAATTATAAATTGCAACGCAATTTTAAAGCGGTTAGACTAACGAAAATTGTGAATCGGACTTTACAGCGACGTTACTTTCTGTTGGTTGTTTATCGTGACGCTACGCCATACAGACTACAATAATTACAGACGTCACAATAGTTTGCCTTCAGACAAAACGTTATGTTTATCAGTTTATTATCCAATAACAACTGTTCTTATCATTATTTATTTTTCAAAAAAAGAAAAAAAAAATAAACTTGTATTATTTTGTTTTTGCCAGTAAATATTAACTCATTTTTGAAGTGTAACTTCTTATGCGAGTTCGGGTCGTTTAAAACGCTAACGGTGTAACCATGACAACGAAAAAAAAATTATCAAAATCGGACTGCTCTGTAAAAAGTTATGCGTGGTCATACATAAATAAAAAAAAAAAAAAAATATACGCGTCGACTTGAGAACCTCCTCCGTTTTCGTTTTTCGTCGGTTAAAAAGCAAATCATATTGATATTATTCAATAAATAAAATTATCGACCAATTTTTCAGATAATTTTATTTATTGAAGAGTTCTAATCAGACGTTAATCAAAGATTTGCATATTGATTATTTATAATACTTAATTTTGCTTTCGCTTCTGTCAAATGTAGTGTAAACCAACAAGGTATGACTGTTTGCCGGATAGCGTTCATACTACAGATAAAACGGATAGCTGTTTTGCCGGATACCGGATATCCGGCCAACTTGTAGTCGGATATCCGGCCGAACATAACCGATTGGCGCATCGTTACACGAGCGAACCTTCGTAGGTGGCGCAGGAACGATCGGGTGGGCTCGGGCCTTTTCGTTCATGAGCAAAGTTAGTGCTTCATTTTCTTATTGAATTGATAGCAAACAGGATCATTTACAGCGAAAGCCGAAAAACTTGTTTCGGAAGCTGGCCTTGTATACGAAGACAAGCATTACTGTTTGTTGCCTCCTAATGCAGATAAATTGGTATTCATCCATTATAATATGCCCGTAATGCAGTACGAGTATTAATTTTCTTTGTTGTGTAATAAAAAATAATTATTTTATATGTTATTTGGATTATTATCCGGTATCCGGCCGGAGTTTAAATTTAGGTCGGATACCGGATAGTTAGATATCTGCTTCATCTCTAGTTCATTATTTTTGACATTCGCATCCGCGACACTCGTTTGCGGAACTTTTGCGCATACGGATGTGATGCAAGTCATGACAAGATTATCAGGGGCGGGATCTGCACTTGACGTGTGCTCGAGTTCTTTGCCTACTTGCCCGATTAGCAATTAGTGGGGATTAATATACTATGAAGTATGAACCTTTGCGAAATCGCCTTTCTGAAGAGGCTGCAATTTTATAATTTACAAACAATCTTTACTAATTCTGAAATAAAAATAATAATGACTTTCTTAATAAAGAAATATGAGTAATAGTTACTTACGCTGCCTTTTTTCCACTTTTGAGTTCCGCTGCATGAAAATCTGGACTATTTTTTTAAAAAATATCCAATCATAAAGTACATCTACTTTGGCTAGGTTAAAGCTGTCGGCTTGCACAAAATTTCTCTCCAGTTTGATACACATAATTATTAATTAATTGTTATTATGATAATTATAAGATACAAGTGAAATATCAGCAGCAGCACTTAAAAACGCGCACTAAAAAACCGTTTACTTGACTGTGAAGTCACCAGAATTGCGCAATTAATCACACAGCGTTTTCAAACCTCAAAAAAACTAAATATTATTCGCGTTTTTTTATGGAAATTAAACTTATTACATTATGAAAATCAATAAAATATGCTTCCATATTTTATTAGGTTAAATAAAAATAAAATGCTGTGTTTTTATTTCAAATGAATAAAAGTTTGCAATGCCCTCTAATTATGTAATTTATTCGACAACATTACATCAGGAAAAATATTCGACTCCTCAGCACTACATCTTTCTTGCTCAACTGTATCGAGCGCCCGTTTTTGTTTATAAGCAAACTACCTGTTATGGACTTTTCCAAGACAAATGAATAGCGGCGTATTGATCGATCCTGATGACTCTTTCACTGACGACTAAGCACATTGTACACAAAACACCAATTATAAAATGATTTTAATTTAATAAAATATGTATTATATTCAGGATATTAAACGGAGTTATTAAGAACAAAAAATAATACTGGCTTTTAACGCAAAAAGAAAAAACTGTTTTGATAAGCGGAGGGGGCGCTCAAAACGAGACCTCGATCTATTCTAGCACCGGTCCTGTGGGTACTTGATACTCTATCGTGGCTTAAATAATGATTTGAAACTAAAGTTGTACCGCAGAAATTGAATTATAATTCACAAAGGTCGATTTTCACGTTGATGAAACACAAACTTTAGTTCAAATGGCTGGAAATTAGACAAACTTATTCAAAACAATTAATAAAGTAATAAACGTAATTACAGAATTTGTTTAAAAACACGCAACACTTCATTAACTTGACATAGTATTATGTTTGTTCAGATAGCAGGTGTTCTGCAATTACGGCCAAGTGCGTGGACCATTTCTAACGATTTTTGACGTGATAACGTCTTATAAATTGATGAAACACCGGCTGCACGCACGAAAAAGTGTCACGTTCCGCCTGAGCCTGAGCGTGCAAGCGAGAGCGCGGTATAAGCGATAGAGAGGCACGATCGGCCCAAGCGTCGGCTTGTACGCATTTCAATGTTTCTTTATGACGTTATCACGTAAAACTATCGTCCGTAAACCGACTTTACAGACAACCAATTTTTGTTATTATTATTATTATCGGGAGTCAGCTTGTCACCGGGAACACCGCAACCTCTTGGGCTTATTGTGCTATCTCCCAATCTCTTATATCACTCGATCCAGTATCCTCATTCCTTGCATTAGCTTGTGCAGTCTGTGGATGGGTGATTGATAATAGTCTTCTGGACTCATTCTACATTGTCCATAAATTATCTGTCTTCTACGATCTAAAGTCTTGCATTCACACATAATATTATACGCTGTTTCCGTCTCCTTAATGCACTATCTGCACATTTCTAGCGATACGTCTGGACAACAAAATTTTTTAAGTCTTCTGTAGTGAAACCACCCTTAATGCAAAAAATAATGATTAAACAAACAAATAGTCTTGATATGTTCGCGTCCACTAAACTATAATAAGGTGTTATTAAAGTTTTTTCCTGTCCACATCCCTGTCAAAATAATAATTAGCGTTTAGTGTCTTGCAATACTCTAATTTTGTTTATGGCATCATCAAAGCAACCGTTCCTTGATCATATAATTTATAGATGTGAATGACATCAAAAAAAATAATTAAATGAAAATACGTCTTCAAGATCTGGTCTAATTCTAGAACGAGGGTCTTCCAAGGGTCTTCACCAAGCCTAATGGCGCCGTTATGTATGAACGATGTTTACATTAAAAATGAAATCCCTCAGGGAAAACATTGGGATGTAGTTTGCATTCCAATGTGGGAATTTAGCACTTCCAGGAACCCGACCTCGTAGCAGTTGGTTTGAGTATGTTGGCTGGCAGATATTCTAATAAGTACATAGACGCTGATGACCTCAGTTGTTGAACGTCTATAATTTACAAATTACAACCTATCTGACTATGAATCCGGAACTAGGTGTGATCAAAATAAGATGCTAGTTTGTCTAGCATGAATAGGTGTCTATAAGGTTTCATTACTTATTGAAATACACGTATTTAATAATAACCTATCTGAATCATTGCCTATCTACTCAATGTGCGGTGAGTGTACGCAACAAAGCTTATCGTAAATATATCTGCGTCTTGCTTCGATGTAATTCCCTGATTTCTCCGATTATAGGACTGGTTGATGTACTTGCATTCAATCTGAATAAAGTATCTATGTTTTAAAAACTGTGTCTTTTTCTATGACGTTAACATGGGCGTACCCACTTTTTGGCTCAGGAGGGGGCAAATTAGAAATTTTTAAGCTGGGTTCTCCGTGCTTGTTTTGCCCTCCTCGATACGCCAGTGCTTACGGCGTAAAAAAAGACAGAAGTATATGTTTGCACCTTAATGGTTCGAATGCGATTTTATTCCTATGCTCGGTATAGAATAAAAGTATAATATGTTGAAATATGAGTGGAAGTCCTAGTATAATAGGTACAGAAAAAGTTATGCGTTATGGTTCACACTGATATTTATTAAAGTTTGTAAAATACAAATACGTATAAAAATAAGAAAATTCAATCATTTAATATTGTAAACTGCGTTTAGTTTGGATATCATCTAGAACTGTTCTTAACTCCTCATCTTCAAATCTACCTTCCAAAGACGGTATCAATGATTTCGCTTCTTCAGGCGTTTCAGGACAAAGATTCGCTATTGCTGCCAATTCAAATTTATGCAACTTTTTCTGCATTAAAAGGCTGAAAATAAATAACACTGTTATCATTTACTGATTACAGACACAACATATAGAAATACCAGTACTAGTTTAGTCAATGAGTGCTCATAAGGGGCATCTAGATGGAAAAGTCGAAAGCAGAACATTTGACTTAGGAACTTTGTTTGGACTAGTTAGGAGATAAACATACTAAAAGTCCTTGCCCCTCTGAGGTACGCCCGAAGGGGGGGAGCACAAAGAAGGTCCCGTTTTTTGGTTTTTTGCTTTCATCTCGAAAACGGTACGTCGTACGAAATTTTGTTGTAATACATAATGAAAGCTGATAAAATTCTCTACAACTTTAGCTTTCACACTTTTTATCTATCTCCAATCTTTGCCTAGCTATGAGCTCCGAAAAATGGTCGAAAAATGATCGATTTTCAAAAATGTGTTAAATTCTCTGTAGCACATTGTAACAATACGAATTTGTCAAAATCATTTCGTATCGCTCATCCAAACTATTAAAAACACCCACACACTATTAAAAAATAACATAAGCTTTAACCTATTGAAGGCCCTGGGCACATTAGGATTATGGGGCCCCCTATAAAGTAAAATTAAAAAAGTCGTAAATACTGTAAAAGCAGTTTTGCTTAAAAATTGTATTTAATCTACTCTTAAAATTTTTCAAAGGTAAAACTTGTATGTCTCTTGGCAGCATACTATATATAGCTCCTAAAATTTTACAACACAACTGAAAACAACAGCTTCTAAGAATATGATTACCTGCGCAGCATGTATGCGCAAATGAAGTAGTCAAACGAACATTCAATAGCAAATTAATTCGGAACACAAAGGAATGGTGAGACCTCTGGTGAGAAATGCGCCAAACTGTCCTAAGGGGGGTTTTTGACAGGTAAACTATGGAGGCATAAGGTAAACATTGATTTAGAAAAACATGATGGAGGCTAACCTAGCCTCCATCATGCTTTTCTAAATCAATGTTTACCTGTCAAAAACCCCCCTTAGGACAGTTCGACGCATTTCTCACCAGAGGTCTCACCATTCCTTTGGGTTCCGAATAGAAAAATGTAAAAACATAAAACATACTTTCTGACAGCTGCAATCGTTTCTTTGTTTTTAAATTTGCGGCATCTGTTAGTGTAAGTTAGTGTCTTCATAAAGACTTCTGAGAATTCTTGTTCCTCTTCTGCAGATTCATTTTGAGCTTTCCTGTGTTCCAGCAACATGTGAACTTCTGATATGAGTAATGTTTCCGCGTTCTCAAATTCTGCAAATTACAGTTTTTTTT
The DNA here is from genome assembly GCA_963575645.1 of Xanthostigma xanthostigma. Taxonomy (NCBI): domain Eukaryota; kingdom Metazoa; phylum Arthropoda; class Insecta; order Raphidioptera; family Raphidiidae; genus Xanthostigma; species Xanthostigma xanthostigma. The sequence goes on along the minus strand of OY754466.1, from coordinate 45,235,885 downwards.
AAATTGACCTCATAATCATTCTGATCTGATATGAATTGCAACCGGAGTCCGACCGAATAATCAGCTTTGGCCAAAAATTGCATTGGCAAAATAATCTGCTTCGGTTCAAAACAAACCTAAAGCCTTACCGATACTGAAATATCTATTTTCTAGGCGCGGCAGACATGTGGCCGCGTGTTCTTTTAACGATAACCACAGTGGTTAGTGTTTAGCAAAATGAACACTCTAGGTAATCATTTATGCAAATTTTGTAATCACCGTGGTTATGTAATAACAGTTTGCCTGTTTTGGTTAAAAATATACATTTTATCTCGAAGTAAACATTGTTTTTCCTTCTTTGTAATTTTATAGTTCTTCGAAAAAAATCGAAGTTTGGCTTTTGCAAAAAATTACCTTCGCCCTTCGGCCAGACTCTTAATAGCAAAGCAAGTGCATCTAATTTTATTATGTATCAGATTTCTGGACGATTTGTATAGGACTAATCTAGCTGCAGGACAAGACTGTTCTAAACCCTTCCAAGTTCAACTGTGAAAAATACATAACCTCAAACATAATATTTAATTCCATTTTGAATTTGACAGTTTAATAGAAACCTTGAGATAAACTTATAGAAGCTTTAAGAAGTCTGTAACCAGGAGACCTAGCTTCCTACGCTTGCTGTTTCAAGACGGACCGTTTTCTGGCGCACCCGAGATGGCACTGTTATCACTACTTGGGATAACTTCGGTTCTTTCCATCTGTTTACGGCCTAGTCACCAAAGTTATTTAACTTCACAGACACTACACACATGTAAGCCATGAACGTGTGTGCGTTACCCACTAGCTGACGCCATATTGGTACATGCGACAGATATCGGCCCACCCACTGCTACGCTCGAGCTGAATCTCCTGGTTGCAGACTTCGGAGTTAAAACCCTTATAAAATACTGTTACTTACAAAATTTCCAAAACCAGTTCAAAGTTCAAATTACCAAGATTCTACGTTTTGTTTACACACCTTAAATTTCTCCTAAAATATATTTTTTACGAAAACGAATTATGTCAAATATGTAATTAAAATAAAGCAAAAAAATTAGTATTATATTCTCATAAAAAGATATATTTATATAATAAATTGAATTTCATAATATCATACAAAAATTAGCCCGTATCCCATCATTGGATAGTTTAAGCTTAAAAATAAAATATGCCATTTGTAATTATTAGCGACATCGGAAAAAAATTTTTGTCCTACTCCCTATCAAACTGCTCCTTTCCACTCATATAAACAGGTCGTTAAATTCAATAATATTTCATATTCCGGAACAGAGTCTGCGATTTTGTGATCCGTACGACAGAAAAAAATTAAATGTCAAACAGCCGCGTATAATTAAAATAAAAGCTCTGAAAATGTTGAAAATCAAAATACAAGTCGCTATTTGTAGGATGTACGACAAAAAACACACGCAATGCGATTTTGGACTCATCTAGAGCCCTCGAAACAATCTAGTATTTTACGAATGCAGTTATGAGGCTGGTACTGCTCGTAACTTACACAATGAAAATTCGATCCGTTACATTTATAAACAAACACACGTTAGATCATTATATACAATTTCGTAACCCAAAATCATTTCGATTTCGTAATCAGATTTTGTTCAACGAGAAAATCGTATAATTTCCTAGTTTTATTCACATCGATTTTAATAAGTTTTCTAGCTTCTTGCAATTTCAGTGAACCTAATTTACTATTTTCAGTCAAAAGAATGTTTTTGAAATCCAAATACGATTCAGGAACCAGCCTGACACCACTACACAATTGTCTTTCGTCTTCGCTCAATTGCTCGTATCCCGGTAAACGCACAATGTCCAAAGGCGGTGCCGGAGTTCTCCTTCTAATGTTCGGAAACTTGATATCGTCGACGGACGACTGCATATTTTGAATTGAATATTGCGTATAAAATTTGTCGAGCTCTTTTTCCATTTTATCTCGTTTTTTCTTTAGTCTTTCGTACAGTTTAATACCATATAACGACGTTATTCCTTTGGCGCGATAGTCCGCCAAGCTAAAAAAAAAAAAACAAAGCTAATTATACAGAATGTTCATTTTATTGAACATCTAATGGCGCGTTTGGTTGGGAGTAAAACCGTGCAATTGGCGCGACACTTCTATGGGGCGACGTTATGTTTGTATGAGTTAAACATGGCTTTAGTTAAAAGCGACACCTAGATAACAGGCCGAAATTTAGTTACTAGTATTTCGTTAGATGACAGCGCGTGAAGCTTGCTTTGTGCATCCGTTGGATTATAGCTTGGTTTTTGTTGAAGGCGACAACTAGATAACAGAGCAAAATTTAGTTATAGGGCGGTATTTAGTCACTAGAATTTCGTTTAATGACAGGGCGAAATTTAGTTACTAGAATTTCGCTTAAGGTAGTACGAGCACCAAAGCAATTTTAAATAAAAGGCTTGATTTTTTTTTATATGAATTTGGACAAGTCTAAACCAATTCTGAAAATTTTAGGGGGTTTGCCCGACTATTTAAATAAATAAATGACTTCAAAAGTAGGCATATTTAACATTGGCTTTATGGTAAAACGGTAGATGGATGATATGTTTCCATTGATTTCTTCAAAACTAGTCGGTGGAAATTAAAAAAAAACTATTTAAATTAAAGTTAAAACCTTCATAAATTATTGAAAACAAAAAAAACCCGTTGTGCCCGACTAATTAAAAAGATATTTAAATAAAAAGATTAAATATCTTTTTAATTAGTCAGGCACAACGGGTTTTTTTTGTTTTCAATAATTTATTAAGATTTTAACTTTAATTTAAATAGTTTTTTTTTTTTAATTTCCACCGACTAGTTTTGGAGAAATCAATGAAAAGTGAAAACATATCTTCCATCTATCGAAATATAAAAAAAAATGAAGCCTTTTGTTTAAAGTTGCCTTGGCGCTCGTACTACCTTAAATTTAAGTTTCATCCCACGACAGCTCACATATTTGAATACGTTTAAAGTCCCGTCTCATGCCACAAATGTGCAAAGTTTCAGGTTCCGAGGTAAATGGAGGACGCGAAAACACAGACAAATAGACAGACAGTAAAGAACTTACCTTTCAAGTTGTTCTTTCACTTCATTCTCGAGTTTCAGCCCTTCTGATAGAAGATCAAACTGAACACCAGACATAAACTGTACAAATACTTCCAAATTCTCAAGCCGATACAATCGGCTAATTTGACTTCTCGAATTAATCAAACCGTGTTCTCTCATAACATGCATCACCCGTTGTCGTTCGCGTAATCGATTATTGTAACTTCTCATTATACCGCACTGCAGATTTCTTAAAATTTTACAGTCGGTCGCATTCTGATCACAGTTATATATTTCAGAAAAAATATTTTCAGCACTACTATCATACGGATATTCAAAATCTGATCTGGCGGCGCTATATCCGGCCAATGCACCAAACCCGTAACTGTTTGGTGCATGTCTCGGTGGATCTTCGACGTTCGATAAACGAAAGTTGTAAGGTATTACCGGTTCCGGAAACAACGAAGCATCCGTTTCGGGAAATTTCGGAAGTAACTTCGAACCGGGCTTTTCGATGTAAAATTGATTATAATGATCTTTGCATTCCAAAGGTGAACGAGACCGTATTTTTTGAGAAACTTGTGACCAATTACCGTAACCGTATTCTATTATGGCATCGAGTAACAATATTTCCTCGTTGGCAGTCCAATCAGAATCGTCGAAGACGTAAAAATCATTTTTTATCACTGAATAATTGTGATTGTTTTCGTGCCGTGAAATTTCTGCGCCGTTTGAGAAACACTGGCAGCATAAATTAATTGAGGTGCATTGCATGCAACGAATGTATGGTACAGACAGATTTACTTTACAATTATCACAAACCAAATTTTCGCAAGTTTTGGTTTCCATTTTGTGTCCTGAAATGTGTTGTTAATATTGATCACTTGCTAATGGTGTTTCAGATCTGAAAATACAGCATTACAACAAACCTTGTTGTATGAAACCAGTCAAAACTAATGATAAAAAAATTAATACAGTTTTATAATTCTGTCTCGATTGAATTGTTAATATTTAAGGTGCGTAAACAAGAAGTTATTGAACTTACGGCTAAAATTACATTATAACATAACCTAAAACTTACAATGTTTGAAATAATTACCTTTAGGAAATTGTAAATCTGCAGCGTCTTCTTCAGTTAAATCTGTTGAACCCGGCATAGCCATGTTATTTAACTGTACAAAGAAATTACTTTACGAACAAATACAATTATTATTAATTAATATGCTACTGTCAAGACAATCCAAACACCTTAGACTATGGGAAGTGATGGAAAACTCAAGTGGTGGTTTCTACCAGTGTTGCCAGATTTTAAAAAAAAAATTATGATCAGGACCGCAAAATTAAAGGGCCATTCAAAAATTTAAAATAAAGTTTTTTGGATATTAGGTTTGTTCCAAGCAGCCAGCAAACGGTTCCGAAACCGTCACCCGCATGCGCAGTAGGTAAAACGTGTTCTAAAATCGCCACTAACAGCTTCGTTTTACCTAGTGCGCATGCGGGTGGCGGTTTCGGAACCGTTTGCTGGCTGCTTGGAACGAACTTATAAATAAACATCCCAAGAAGAATAGGCTAATAGCTATATATTAACTAGAGAAAATATTATTTTTATATCTATAAACGAAAGCGCCTCATAAAAAAAATCAATTTTAAATTATAGTAAAATCTCTCTAAAGTTTCGCAGGTTGTCTTTTTTGCTCTTGTTAGTGACTTATCTAAAAGTTGCGATGCAGCTACCAAATTATATATATTATGTCGCAGGGATATAATATTGTCAAACCACTGATATTATAACTTCACAAGTGAAATTATAATATCACGGGTTTGACAATATCACTGCAACATAATATATAAATTATTTTAAACATAAGACATACATAGTAGGTACATAATTATGTGACCTCTGGTAACACTGGTCTCTATTTCGCTACAAACTTTAGACTATAGAAAAATACATCTCCATGGATGTGGCAAACATGTATAGTATGTATTCAAACCTTTGTTCAGTTAGCTTAAGTGAATGGTTCCACTGTTAGATGATAGCAGTAGATAGAAAAAGAAAAGTCCATTGTTGACATTTTATTAAGCGTTACTTTCTCATTTCAATATTTGTATTGGGAGATATTAGATAAGTGACAACAAAAAGAAAAATAAATATGTACATCAGCGTTTTATACGTATAAAAACTCCAATAAACATACATTAAAAAATCTAACCTTGTTTTGAAAAACATTGAAATTGTTAAAAATTAAAATATAATATTTCTGATATATCTAAATTCAGTAATTTTGTATCGAGAAAATATAATCAAATGTTGACTGTTAAAAGTTTTATACAAAATTTTATTTTTAATTTAGGGTAGATATTTAAAAATAAATTACAGGATGAAATTAGTTTTTAACATTATTTTAAATAGGTACATCTTTTATGTGCGCACTACCTCATAATTTTTAAAACTTTGGTAAACATTTTTTTGATTTATAAAATTTATAGAAATAAATAATAATATTATTTCTTATCGATCATTCAAGTCTCCATATACCTAGCGTACTTCTTGCGTTTATTTCTTTGCTGTTATAGGAATGACGAAAAATTTTCAAGACACTAAAATTTTTGTTTTGACAGGACAATTCATTTTAAATACAAGATACCCTAATATTTTTTATATATGTCACCGGGATATTGTCAAATCTGTGATATTGTAATTTCACTAGTGAAATTACAATATCACGATTGAAAAAGAGTCGTGATATTGTAATTTCACTAAGTGAAATTACAATATCACGGGTTTGACAATATCCCGGTGACATATACAAATCTTCGATTAACGTCTGATTACTCATCAATAAATAAAATTGATCGATAATTTTATTTATTTATGAGATATATCTAGATAATGTAAAAGCTAGATGCTTTTAAACATAAATATATTTTTGAATATGTTAGATACGCAAATATAAAAATTCGATCAAAATTTTCATTTTTTAAATTTCATTAAAGCACTGTACTTATAATTTTTTTTCATAACTTATACCTATTTCTACCATTTCAAAATTACTAAGAAGTGTAAGATTATCAGTTGAGCTTTGTTATAAAGTTGCATTCGCCACATTGAAAATACTTATAGCCGTACGTTTTTTTTACACATCCCTGTTCTGTCACTATTACTACCGAATTGAAACTTCACACAAAACATACCTACAGACATTCCAAAAAAATATTCTTTAATAAATAAAATTATCAACCAATTTTACCAGACAAATATATTAGCAACAGGGGCGGGTGGGCTCAACTATTCCGGTCCAGGAACATTCTGTGTTCACCGTGGACATAACTGTGTCTACCGCGGACACAACTATACTAAAGAAGCTGCCAATATGAAAAGTAGTCGGATAAAATACTATTATATTATAGTGTATTATAAGTATATACTTTTACTCGGTTCTTTTTCATATTGTAAGGTCGTTTTGTAGGTCAATATTAGCATCAATCGAATTTATTGTTTTATAAAAAAATGCGAGTGTGCTTTAAACCACACGACTGAAGTAAAACTTCTTTCTGCCATAATTATTTTAAATATATTTATTAAGAATAATGCGTAAATACCTCAAAATTTTTCATGTTAAATATACATAAACGAACAATAATATGCAGTCGGTTCGTCTCAAAGTTTATCGAACACAATATAACCTCACTCTGTAGCACATATCTACAGAGACGAAATATTTAAAATATAACTTTTGATTAAATAATAGGCAAAATATGTAGGTATATATATTTATTAGCATAATTTATAATAAATTTAAAGGATTTATTAACTAACCTACATTATTTCCCGTTACAAAATGCAGCAAAATTCGATGAAATGTATTTTTGATACAAAAAAACAGTTGTTTTCATTTTAAACGTCAAATAGTTGTATTAATGCTCCGTCTTTGTCGCACTCACTAACTTATATCTCCCTCTGAACTCCGTTCGCCTCGAACGATCACGCACCGTCGCGATGATGCACTTCCGTAAACGATTTAGTCAGGCATTTACCAGCTCACTCCCCAAGTAAAGCGTGCCTAAAGATGTTTTACTTCAAAAATAAATCCAGGTTTAAGATTTAATATGAAGCATTTATTGATGGGACGTCTGTACACGCTTCCGACATTTTTATATCGTGTTCGGGTAACTTTATCGCGTTTTCTTTTGTTCAGGGACAATTTTTTGGAGCTACAGGCAAGCATCTCTGTTCAGTATTCAGTATTCGCGAACAAAATTATGTTTGAAACGAGCGCGAAAACGTGTTTCGGTTATTTTATTATGTTATTTGCATCCGTATTTTTTGAACGGACCAACCTTCTCTCAACTCGAATCGAGTTCATACATTGAATACGCAATGAATTTGACATCAAAATACACTAACCTTATATGTTAAAAGACGCGTGCACATTGATCTATTTATTTTATTATGCATTTAAACTTATCTTGTCAATAAAAAAATACTATTTGCTGTCCGTAAAATCAATCACTACTGATATAATAGTATCACTGGATTTTTGTGAAAACTTATTTAGATTCTTAGACGGGAAAGTGGACAAGTACCAATTAATTTTATTTATTTCATCTTTTGCAGAATTCAGTTTTGTTTATCATAAATGCATAACTGCAAATAATGAAATGCATTTTCAAAACGTCTTAATAACCTTTCAGACTCGTGTCATCAATGTTAAGGACGTAGTCTGGTGTTCGGGTTTTGAAAAAACGAATTTTTTTTTACATTTTTAGTAAGTATAGTATATTGAGAAAATACTGTAAAAATTTTAGACCGAAATATTAAACATTTACAAAGCTATAGCATATAGTCGAGAGCAGCAACGGTCTTACGGGAAGGCTCTTACCTGGTCTTACCTCTCAATTGTTATCACGTTACCCTTATACTCTCGCAGAGTAGAGCAAACAAATTAGCAGAAAACGATGCCTTTGAAGAAACGGAAGGTTTAATATACACCAGGCATAGCTGATTAGTGATTAGTATAAATATTCATTTTTATTTTTTTGTAAGAAATCTTAAATTAAAACTTTTAACGCGTTTTTCTCAAAACTACGTTTTTCTAAGTGGCGCGGGTGATTGAAACAATTGTATACAACCGATTGCTTTCAGTTTTGCACAGGGTATTCTACACAACAATAGCTCCGTCCGGTACTAGAATTACTTAATTATAAAAATTATTTCTATTTTTTTTAACCGATTTTCAACGAAAAAATCACGATTTTCTCGTTGTTTTTTTTCTAAAACCCGCCATTTTGTTATTTATCAATAAAAATATTTATTTCTAGTACGGGATAGAGCCACAAGCCTACGAAACAATAACCAATTTAATTTTTATAATTCAGTTGACTCCAAGTGACGTTATCACCCGCGCTACCCACCTACCTCCACTTAAAGTTGTCTACTTTAGGTTAAAAAAACAATTATAAAATGGCGTAAAATTAAGCAAAAAAAAAATGTTTTGCCTTAGTTTACGATGTCAGTAAAAACATGTAACAAAATTGAAAACATCGTACATTATTTTCATATTAAAAAAAAATTCTGAAATAACGGTTGAAAACGAGCCTGAACATAGGACTACGTCCTTAAGTACTTCAAAACTCGAGAACTTCTCAACCGATTTGCAAAAAATTTCGGTATTAAAACCTATATTATATTATTTCGTCACGACATAATGGGAAAGTGCAGTAAGCGAAAAATTCCAGCCAATCGGGTGACAGAACCTATCCAACTTCAAAAATAAAATTTTTGCTATGGCGTGCTATAACGCGGGAAACGGGTAGTAATAAATATTGTGTTATTTGATATTCGTTTGCATGGTTACATAACATGGTTTTACATGTAAAAATTAACCAAAGCGTGCTTGTCAGCTATCCAACTAACTTATTTTTGACAGATCCTGAGAAATATTTTCAAAACTAAAACTTAGAAAATAAATTTTTATCAAATTTTCTTGGAAAAATAAAAATGGAATAATAAACCGTTTAAATACTGTAGGATTATAATATCAAAAAATAAAATATAGCTTTTATTTGTTACAATTGTTAACAATGAGTGTTTTTTGTTAAGGAACATCCATTGTTAACAATTTTTGACGTGATAACGTCTTATAAATTGATGAATCACCAATCTTATAAATTGATAAAACACCGGCTGCATGCACGAAAAAGTGTAACGTTCCTAACGCGTAACGTTCCGCCTGACCCTGTGCGTGCTTTTTGCTAATTTCTCGCTCAATTTAAATCAGATCGGTTTGAAACCAGTCTTAAACGAAAGAGGAGAACATTTTACATAGATTTCGTATAACAGAATTTGCCTAAACAGTTTTTTATACAAATTTATATAGAAAAATAGTTGTATAAATGCAATGTTGTCTAATGCATGGCGCGACGCGGTCGGTCGTCTTTGTTTGCCGTACATGGAAATTAGAAAATAACGTATGTCTTGTCTTAACATGAAAACGGCTGCATTTCTAATGTTTAATTCAATTTTTTGACATTAGTATTTTGTGAAATGCAACGTCTTCTAAGTTAAGTATTGGAATAACTAATTATTATTAGAACATAATACTTTGACAGTTGCAAACGTCACTTTTGACATTTCTTATCATTCCGACACAAAGAATAAGCGGATTGAAACCAAATTTTGGGAGGATGTTTGATATGCAAATATGAAGTGGCCTATTGTTTTTGGGGAACATCGGCGCATGCGTAAAAGAATATATCTCTTATAATGATGTTTTATATAATAATAATAATATAGTTTTTAAAACGGTTTTTACTCTATCTATTTTTACTAGAAATTTTTGTAAATTTTTTGGGGAAAATCGGTGCATGCGCAAAAGAGATACATGCCATAGTTGTTTTTTATATAATAATAGTGTACTTTTTATAGTGTTTTATTATTCTACTTAATAAAATTTACCTAAATTTGAAGCGAAAGATGCAATATCATAGATTCGAATTATTATAATTATTATATAAATTTAGGTTATGTATTACGGAATACGTTATCACGTAAAACTATCGTCCGTAAACCGACTTTACAGACAACCAATTTTTTTGCTACAATTGTTAATTGTAGCAAACAATAGCTATATCTTTTTAGATATTAATAAAAAACAACCCTATAGTATAGCTATTTTCTGCGCAGACAAACAAATATAAGAACAGACGTTTTTCAATCACATGATTTTTGGATTCGGGGGACCTTAAAACGAAAAATTTTGAAAAATGAATTTTGATCAGCACTTAATAAGAAAAATCGCAGGTTTGTGGACAAAAGTTATATTTATAAATGTACGACGTTTCGTCTATAAATTTAGACTTTTTCAAGTACAATATGAAAGTTATAAAAATAATTTTCATTGTACTTGAAAAAGTCTAAATTTATAGACGAAACGTCGTGCATTTATAAATATAACTTTTGTCCACAAACCTGCGATTTTTCTTATTAATTATTATCGATGGACCATGACCCCCACATTCGATTGTGGGCCTTGTAACCAGGATCGGGGTCGCCCCCCCCCAACTTATGCCTATTTTTCTACCCTTTTACAAGTTTTATTTACACTGAAAATAGATTAAGCAATAAAGGAATCAGTTCAATCTTAAAACCAAACTTTTGATTTATTTTGATAATAAAGCTATGATCCACTGCAAATACTTCTTGAATAAAAAACCCAGGGCCCCTTATGAGCCCGGGCCCTGTTACCAGAGTTGCACCAACCCCACCATTGTGGGGGCCATGCGATGGACACGATATCTAATACCTATATTTGATCAGTACCATTACCTTTTTGTCTAGTTAGATTAAACATTTTTTATTTATCATAAATAAATACAGTATTCTATGTAAACTAAATTTCAAATATTTCCAAATCAAAATAATATCATCAACACAGAAAAAAATACATCCTGGTAGGTAAAATTGACAACAAAAAATTATAAAATTTCCGAAACAAATATATTACAGATAATACGTCCGTTTTGATTATAATTTTGGATTGAGTCATTACAAACTTAACAGACTAAAATTAAAATACAGCTAAAGGCAAAACATAAAGTAAATTATCATAAAATTACGTATTATAATGTAACATTATTATAAATGTTACGGGTTTTAGTTAATTAAAATAAAACATGCATATAATTTAAACACCAAATTTTTCTAAGTTCAGGGACGAATTACAGTTGGGTATCATTCACATTTGAAAACAGCGATCATAAATCAACGCTTGATACATTAAATTTTAAGGTGATTTGCTTACACCATTTTGTTTTCCTACGGGTTTTTCGAGTATTGTGTGTCACACTGTGTCCTAGCTAGGGTGGTGCCCAGGGACAGGGTGCAGACTCTGGAGGGGCGCAGAAATGACCATACCAGGACCAAGTTTTAAGATTAGAACATTTGTCAAGGGCGCAGTTAGAAGTTCGCACATGGCGCATAAAAGCCTAGTTATGGTAGTTGCACAATAGATCCAATATAAAATAAATGGTGTTGAAAATACATTATTCCGGCTGTATTATTTTAATAAATTGTAGGTTATATTTTATATATAATTAAATGTTTTGATAATTAGATAAAAAAAGCTTATTAAATAAAATGACAATTATAAAATGTAAATAAATGAACCTAATTCTATTGTAAGTACACCCCTGTTATAATCAAATGTCTATTATAATATATTTTTTTAATTAATGACTAAAGACATTACCTTACACAATTTAAAATACGTTATTAGAATAGTATCGTTTTATAAACAGAGTGGCAAGAAAGAGAGAGACTGTATGATGAGCGTCTATAATCTGCAATCTCTCTCTCTCTTTCTCTCTGGCCATTCTCTTTATGAGACGATACTACTCTATACAATCATAAACGAATCATTTAATGCGTAGATTTATGTCCGATTTATTTATAGAAATAAAGCTGTACCAGTTTTTGTCAATATAGGTATACTTACCATTGTGTTGTACAAATATTTTAGTGTATTTTGACTTGATAAAATGATAATAGAATCGATATACAAAAATTAATTATAAATTATGTTTATTATTAAAATATTAAATGAACTGTTCCTGATTTTCTCTGATTACTCGACAGCATCAAATCAACCATGTTTTCTAAAGATTTTAAAATCTATACTAATATATAAAGCTGAAGAGTTTGTTTGTTTGTTTGAACGCGCTAATCTCAGGAACTACCGGTTCGAATTGAAAAAAATGTTTTTTGTTGGATAGCCCATTTATCGCGGAAGGCTATAGGCTATATAATATCACGCTACGACCAATAGGAGCGGAGCATCAATGAAAAATGTTGCAAAATATAATTCAAAAATTTGTCCGTCCGACAAAAACTTTTGAACGATTACTCCTATCGTCATGAACTTTGAGCACAACATTCATCTCGGTAAACGAAGCTGAATGTGCGTACTCATGCCCCCCCCCCGCGCCATTTGTTCCATTGCACCCGGGTGAAACCGGGCGGGAGCGCTAGTGCTTAATAAGTTTGTTGAATTGCAAGTCTTTATGCAAGTTCTCTAAGCATCAAGCATCTGTTTTACAAAATGCTTTAAGAAGGTGCTTTAAGCATTATTTCAAGCACTGTTATTTCTCAGCACTGTCCAGCTCTGATTATAATTTATAAATAATTATTATTGAATAACTAAATATTTCTATTTGTAAATTAAAATTAGGAAAGAATTGGTTAACTATCGGGAAGGTAATACCAAGTTTTGATTGACACAATTTAAAGCGCGCAAAAACAATTCCTAGCTTTGCATTAGTTTGTTTTTGTTTTGTGTTTATTTAGATCGTAGTCGTATCCTGATTACAACTGCGATCTAAACTGTAATTGTAAACAAAAATATTTTTATAAAAAAGCTAGGACAAACATTTGTCAGTTCAACGAAAAGGCTGAATGTATAATTTCATAAACAAGGAATACGTAAAATTTCCAGTAAATCCAAATATGATAGCATTAGATACATTTTTTGCGGATCGATTTATGAAAAATAAAAATCCTGATGACGAACGACCATCTAGATCTTTCTGAATGTGATTTTGTGTTTACAACATGATTGCTTATTTTTAAAATCACAATTCACATGTTGTGCACTTCAGCTTGGGAGATATGAACGTTTAATTTTTTTCAAATAACACAAACAATTTTTGAACCCCCGTGTGCTCATTAACGTTCACGATCTTAAAAACTAATGATTATGAATTTTGAAAAATTTTACAATTCTTTTAAATCGATTGCGTTGAAAAAATTTTCAAAATTTGTAACCACTCAATTTTTATTTCAATATAATAAAGAAAATAATAAGATAATATTCAAAGTTTTCACAAAAAAAATACGGTGCGGACCCAAACTGCGCCTTTCTTTAATGTTTTTTTTATCAGTTTTAATTTATGCTCTTCTAATTTGAAAGAATAAAATAAGCGAAAGCTGTTTCATTCTATTTTTTTAAATTTCCAAGCGTTTAGCTACATCAGTTTAAATAATGGCGTTTCAGAGGTTAATTATACATAATCAAAGACATCATAATCTTCTTATCTGTAAGTCGCAAATAGAAAGCTGCTGCTCCCATTTCTGTGGCCCCACAAATCAGACGAACGTTCAAATTTTAAGAAAACAAACATTTGTTAAACAAGTTTGGTTTATATCCATTAACATTAATAAAATGGAAAAACTTCAACGCAAAAACACGAACTGTGAAATTTTTATATTCGAGTAAGTCTAATTACCGTCTAGTCTGCTTAGATATACAAACATGCATTATGGATTACATAACCTTGAAAAACGTATTTTGTATTAATTATAATTATAATATTTTATAATTACCTTATGTATAGCATTCTCTGAAAACTATTATATTTTATAGTTATCTGTAAAATATGGCCAATAAATAAAAAAAAAAATGAGCGAGTCATACTATAATCTTTACCCAACTGACTTTCAGAAATCAATTCGTACTTATAACGATCTATTATATTTTAATTTATATTATAAATGTTTATTTCATAGTCACACTATCTTAATAAAAGCACAGTTGACAGCTGTGTCTTCTTTCCCTTTCTCCATTTCTCTCTCTCTCTGATACATGCGCCAACTGTAGGCCGCACCAAAAATCATATTATAGTAAAATAATTAGCGCAACAGCAAACTATTCCCCGATTTATAATACTATTTTCAATTTTAAATCTATATATTGAGAACGCCATTTGTTATCAATTCAATGAAGTTCTCCATTTAATTTGAAAACAAATGATAATGATATTCTAGCATTTAGATTTAAAGTTGAAAGTCTTGTTCAAGCATTAAAACTATAGGTATTGTTTGTTTGATTTTATATATTTATGTTTATTGCAGAATTTAATAAAATGCGAGTTAAAATGTTTTTTTTTTTTTTTAACAACAAAATATATTGAAAAACAATCTTGATTTATATCAGCAATAATTGGAATGTGTTTTTATCATATTATATCTATTAATTAACTAGGTATATGAATCATTGCCTATCTACTCAATGTGCAGTGAGTGAACGCAACAAAGGGTATCAAAAATATATCTGCGTCTCTTTCTTCGAAGTAATTCCCTGATTTCTCCGACGAAGTATTGGTTGATATGTACTTGCATTCACTCTGAATAAAGTATCTATGTTTCATTTTTCTATGACGTAAACATGGGCGTACCCAATTTTTGGTCCAGAAGAGGGCAAATTAGAAATTTCTTAAGCCGGGTCCCCCGTGCTTGTTTTGCTCTCTTGGATACGCCAGTGCTTACGGCGTAAAAAAAGACAGAAGTATATGTTTGCACCCTTATTGATATATATTTTATTCCTATGCTCAGTATAGAATAAAAGTAGATATATGTTTTTTATATATCTTATTTTGTATCAAAAATTGGAAAAGTGGACAGAATCCTCGACCAGTTCATTTTGATGACAAAAATTGGGTAGTAAATGAAATTTGTAAAACTAAAATAATGATAATAAAAATAATAAACTAAATAGACATTTTTTCTTTTAAAGAAAGATGCATATAAAATTATTTTTATACTAACATGTAATATAAGTAATGAAAATGATTTTATTTGCAAATGACATATCGAGTAGTTAAGGATCCCGTACAAATTTTTAAAACAACAATAATACTGTGAATTGAATTGAAGTGTTACATCTATGGATGGACAAAATGGAAAAATTAATATCGATATTATTAATTATAATTAACTTTGCAGCGACATGAAGGGTTACAGATGATATAATTTATAAAAAAAAATAATTTTATTCAACACGCGTGAGTAATATTTATATAATTTCGGGGCCCTGCTAAATTCGGGAGAAATAATAAATTACTTCATGTTGACGCGTAGAGTGCTAATAATGAGCCGTACTGTACGATAATGAATTTTCTGGACCAATAGGAACGCAGTAGCGAGCGAAAGCCGTATAATAATTAATAATAACTGCATAGTTTCTGGACCAATAGGAACGCGGTAGCGATTTGTATATATGAAAACAGCATCGCAATTCAGCGAAAGTCAGGGCCATCTTGTGTGCAATGAAGTGATTTATTATTTTTCCCTCTTTTATCAGGGCCCCGATTACATATTACTCGTGCTAGTTGAATAAAATATTATGTGCGACCATTGATCGAAGGAGAATATTCCACTCGCGTGTTACCGCACTCGCTAGGCTCGTGCGGCAAATTTCACGCTCATGGAATCTTCTCCTTCTCTCACTAGTCGCACAATATACTATTAATTATTAATCTTATTAAGCGATACTCAGGAAAGTAGTTGGGTTTTTCACCGCACACGCACCCCTACGGAAACACCTTCAGATGATGAGGATTTATGGAGGACGAAACTGCTATTTCTTGTTCTAATACGAGACCTTAACCTCCAGGAAGACAAACATCTTAGGTAATGTCTGATCGACAGTCGATTTCTGCCCGAGGACGATTAATCGGCTGTCACCACAACCTTCGGCCGAAGCCGAAGACTTAAAAACCCTAAGAAATTGAGTTTAAATTGGCTACAACTGCTACAAGCTACAATTAAATATAAACGATTTTAAAACTTTTAAATTTAAGGAGGTTGATCCGTTACAGTCCCAATCAAAAGTAAGTCGAATTCTAAATGGGAACTTTTATAGTTTATAAGTCGATGATACCCATAAATTATTGTTATAAAGGCATAAATAAATAATTTTTTTTACAAAGTTAGGTTAAAAAAAATAAATTTATGTAAATATCTGTATTTTACATATTTTTTGCAGTAAATTTATTGAAAAAAGAAATTAGAAGTAATAAAAAATAAAATTAAATCATTAAAAAGTTGAAAATTCAGTTAAAATTGTTAAATCTGTCAAGAATAAAAGTCCATAATCGAAAAGTGCTAAGGTTTAATAATTTTTTTTATTGATTAAAAGTCTCCTAATTAAATTGGAAAAAATATTAAAATATGCGTAAGACATCGATGCTTTACATAAATAGTTTTCGGAACTGCTGACATTATTTGGTTACTTGCAAACAATTAAAATGTAGGTACTGTTTGCATGCTAGGTTGACATATTTTCCATAAGACTACATGTAAAAGTTTTTTTTAATTTTTAACTTTATAAATCTCCTAATGATTTTGGATTTTTTACAGAAAATTTTGTCATACAAAAATCTATTAAAAAAACTTTATTTCAGATTTTTTTCATTATCTTCGTAAAACGGCTCAACCTCCTTAAGGTTTACATTGACTATATAATATAAAAAGGTAATTTTAATCGTCTCTAGAAGTCGCCACGTCCATCGCGCTCTCTCTCATTCGTTACAGTTCGTTCAATTTTGGCGATTGTTAGAAACCTTTGGCTTTGGCCAAAACTTCAGTCAATTTGGGCGAAGTCGAAGGTCTCGCCGAAGGTTGGTTTTTTGACCGAAGGTAGTCGAAGCTTGTGTCGGACACTAATCTTTGGACGCATATAATATGTGGAAGGAGAACTTACACACGAAAATCTAGTCTTCTGGAGCTCATAAGAACATCAAGATTACGGTAAAAGGTGAGCATAAAAATTATTGTCTCTCCTAAGACAAACCATATTTTAATCAATCATTTAAATAGGTATAACCGACACTGGCCCCATAAGACACAAGTTTCGTTACAAAGTATATTCGGGTTGATTAATGATTGACCGAGTATCATCGATGGATAATCTCAGCCCTATAGTGTCATCGATAACGGGAAAGACCGGTCCACTGTCGTAGAAAAAATTGCACCTACAATTATTTATTTTGTATGCATATTCGCAAATTTATTCGTATGCAATACGATTATGTAGGGGAGTGCAGGGCTTACTGTAAGATGCTCATTATGGAGAATGAAAAAAAATATTATAAATTACTCAAAATAGAGTAATAATTATTTTGGATCTAGCATCAATTCATATTTCAAATTTTATATTTTTTAACAATATCATATATATTAATACGCTAAGGTTAAAGATGTTTGCCTCCCTTTTTAGAAAAAACCTCACAATTTCTCCACATAAATTATACATCATTTTACAGATAATTGCTTGCTCTACTGACATCGACAACTAAAAAATTTATTATTGCTTTTGCTTTTGTAAATTAATTAAAATACAGCAACGCTGAACAACGTCTGCCATCTAACGGCTTTAATTTTGAAACAACGTCAACACTTCGATCTGTCATCTGACCTTCATATTGTAATACAACAGACACAATACTGCATACTTCCAACTGACGATTTTAATTTTGAAACAGCGAGAAACGCTGAACAACGTCACAGCAATGCTGCATGATGCCGTCTGGCTTAGCTCAACGCTTTTGCTACTTGCGCCTCTATATGACAATTTTAGAAAATGTAAGCAGTGTGCAAAATTAGAAACGAATTGAATACCTGCAATCATATTTAAAAAATAATTTTGTAAAGTGGTAATTATTATACTTATTTAGTGCGAATAATTCGCACAGGTCACACTAGTTACTATTGTTTAGATTAGGATTATAACCTGGGAAGCGAGGGCTTGTAATAGAAGAGCCACGGAAATGCCATAAAAACAACGATATCTCTATACTCCCAACTATTTGCCAGGCGCCAAGATAGATTAATTACATAAAGATTAAACGAAATATGCTTTTTGCAGGAATAAAGAGGAAATGTTTGTTGTCTCTGAACAGAACACACTATGACATAGTGTTCGTTTGTGGGCGTTTATTCAAGTCGCCCACGTGACAAGATGGGTACCGCTTCCTGATTGATTCTCGCTCATACCTAGTAGAGGACTTAGCAAGAAAAATAGCCCCTGTTCTAAATTAAAAACCTATCTTCTGAGCTAGCAGGCGAGCCCGCAGTGACGTCATTTCCAGCTTCGTACCCAGTCTACCGGCCAGCCGAAATCCAAGCAGTGTTTCTAGCCTCATTTGCAGCGGCCTTAAGATACTTTTTTCGAAACGTTGAATTGCGACAGGATCATTCTTTAGGAGCTAAACATTTTATAGTTCCGTGATCAACTCAAGTTATTGTTGTTCGGCATTTCACAGGCATTTTCCCTATTAGTAGTTGATGATGTGTTAAATAGCTATCGAAATATATAAACAAAAACAAAAAGTAATTTTTAAGTAAACCAGGCTTCCCTTACACGAGTAAGTTCATTGTACTCTATTGGCCATTTGCTGTCAAATATTTCGCAGATGATTGACATACAGAAGCGGTCAAACAAAACAAAAAACTTAAGTGTCTTGTATTGAAAGAATATTATTTTTAATTTTGCAATTACAAAGATAACTGCAGATAATTCTTTTTTTTAATTTGAGTTATGACAGCATGCTTATGAAAGACTCTTCAGACTTAACAGTTATATAGTAGGTTATGTATCTAGGGCGTAACGAGATTAAAAAAAGAGCATCCGCGAATTTCAACACACACTTAATATATATAGTATTTTTTGTCTGTATCCCCTATAAAATTCAGTATATTTTCAAAGTTATTGACGCTTCATTTGTGCAGCAAACTTCACTTCTAAGTGTAGTTTATGAAAATTACTATTGAACTCTTGTTTTACTTCACGAACTAGTGCGTAATAGATCATTTTATTATCACTATACAGGCATGAAAAGCAGCTATTTTACAGGAGGTCGTGAAAAAATATATTTAATTAAAGTTTTTTATTATTATTCAATCACTTATTAATTTCACGTAGGTAGATATATATTTTCATTCTGTATAATAAAATGAATTCCACGCAAGTGTACCCTATTTTTAAGATATTTGTATTTAATATCAGAGTGCACCCTAATTAATATTATTGGATATGCCAATTGTAATACAAGCTCTAATTCTGAAAAATATAATAAATTAATGATTTTGACAAGTTCGATAGACCTGTTTTTTTATTGTAGAGATAACGAGGTGTTTATGTGAAATTTTAAAAAGCTTTGTCGTCATTGCCAT
This sequence comes from Xanthostigma xanthostigma, assembly GCA_963575645.1. Taxonomy (NCBI): domain Eukaryota; kingdom Metazoa; phylum Arthropoda; class Insecta; order Raphidioptera; family Raphidiidae; genus Xanthostigma; species Xanthostigma xanthostigma. Next base: position 45,216,305 of record OY754466.1, on the reverse strand, counting down.
CATCAAGAGGTTAGACCTTAAAACTACGACTAGGACCGCGCAGATTTATCCAGCACAAGCCAGTACGATCAGCACAGTATAAACCTGCAACATGTACAATTCCGAAATGCTCATAACTTCGAAACTAGAAGAGATATAGTTTTGCGCTTGTGCTCATTCCAATCAGCGCACTTTTTTCTATAAGGTCAAGTAAACTCAGGCATATCCGTGACACTTGTATATTTTCCAAAAAAATGAAAAAATTGAAGTTTTTTGATGTTTTCGCAAATCGGCGACTTTTTGAGGCACTAAGAGCCTATCGATGCGGTTAATATCATCTTATGGAAAAAATCACGCTGAATCCAATGAGACCACCCGCAACTCTGTATCTCATTTGGTTTAGGAGTTAGACGCGTTTTTATAAATTTTTCTTGAAAAAATTAAAAACGCTATAACTTGAAAACTAAAATTGAAAAAGCTACATTCAATACTCCTGATACTACCTGTGTCGACGGCGACACCAGAGCGTACTTTTTTTCGTCGATGGGGCTAAAAACTTTTTCAGAAACAGCATGGGACAGTCACGACTAACTGGATGTCGATTAGTGATGTCGAGATCAGTCCAGAGATCGTTGTCCCGCGCTTTATTTCTGGTGACAATCCGCATCGGTTGCCTTTTAATTAAATTTTTTATTTATGTTAAATTATACTACAATAAGCATATATTATAATTTTACATAAATATAATTGTTACCTATTGTCTCTGGTCTAGAGCTCGACCCCCCCCCCCCCCGAAGTGAATTCCTGGCTACGGCCTTGCCTTCCCTAATCTACATTCAAAAAAAAAACTCGGGATAAATAAGACATAATAATAATAAAGGAATAATACCGCCAGCCTTTAAATGTACGTAGGTTAGGGAAGGTGATTAAAAAACGAAGAAAAAAGATATTTTAGCCTTTTTATAGACTGTTGACTCCTTTTTAACCAGCTTCAAAAAAAGGAGGTTATACAATTTGACGATTATGTTTGGGAAGTGGATTTATTTTTCAAAATTATTTTTGTTGTTAAAATGCATTAGGATTTCAATACAGAGCCACCTATATAAAGATCAAAATGCATTTCGTGGCAGTAAAAATATATTAATTTTGGTCTTGACCTTGTAACTTGAGATTGATTATAATAAAAATAAATACATTTATTCATCGACTGATTTGCATTCTTGATTCGTCACAGGCTTAAATTTAATAAAAAAAAGTTAACAACATAGTTATTATTTATAAAAAAGAATTACTTAATTAGGTATTGTAAATCAATTTAAAATTTAATGACCCGTATGTGACGTCTTCATACAAACAGAGAAATAAATTACATTTTATATTGTGTGATAATATTGTATAGGTAAAGTACCTACATCTTTTTTTTAAACTATAATGTGCTTTTTAATAACGATACGTAAAGCCATAAAAACGATTAAACAAACGTTAAAAAAATCTGTACAGACTACGGTTCCCAAGCTTTGGGTTGCGAGGCCAAGCCAAAAAAAATAATTTTACTAATAGCTTTGAGCGAATTCTAACAGATGTCGCTACTCGGTACTAAAATAGTTTTTTTTGAGAAAACACCTTAATTTGGTACAAAATCTTTAATAAAAACTATACTATTACGTAACCAACCAAGACACATTTACAAAATTTCGTTAAAATCGGTTCAATGGTATCGAAGATTAGCGTGGCCAAAATTGTGACATCAGAATTTTTGGGAATTTGTTGTTTCTGTTTATTTCGCTGTCAAATCAAAATCTACTCCGGAAAACTAGTAAACAATTAAAGTTGCAAAGTATTGCTTTAGTAATAAAATATTAAGAAGTAGCCGCTACCCGCGGGTCCACACTCGATTGAGAAGAAACATTTTTGACGTGATAACGTCTTATAAATTGATGAAACACCGGCTGCATGCACGAAAAAGTGTAACGTTCCGAAATGTGTCACGTTCCGCCTGACCTTCGAGCGGAATACGTTATCGCGTAAAACTATCGTCCGTAAACCGACTTTACAGACAACCAATTTTTTGACGTGATAACGTCTTATAAATTGATGAATCACCAATCTTATAAATTGATAAAACACCGACTGCATGTACGAAAAAGTGTAACGTAACGTTCCTAACGTTCCTAACGCGTAACGTTCCGCCTAACCCTGTGCGTGCTTTTTGCTAATTTCTCGCTCAATTTAAATCAGATCGGTTTGAAACCAGTCTTAAACGAAAGAGGAGAACATTTTACATAGATTTCGTATAACAGAATTTGCCTAAACAGTTTTTTTATACAAATTTATATAGAAAAATATTTTATACAAATTTATATAGAAAAATAGCTGTATAAATGCAATGTTGTCTAATGCATGGCGCGACGCGGTCGGTTGTCTTTGTTTGCCGTACATGGAAATTAGAAGCAAACGTATGTCTTGTCTTAACACGAAAACGGCTGCATTTCTAATGTTTAATTCAATTTTTTGACATTAGTATTTTGAGAATTGCAACGCCTTCTAAGTTAAGTATTGGAATAACTAATTATTATTAGAACATAATACTTTGTAAGTTGCAAACGTCACTTTTGACATTTCTTATCATTCCGACACCAAGGATAAGTGGATTGAAACCAAATTTTGGGAGGTTTAGGTTATGTATTACGGAATACGTTATCACGTATAACTATCGTCCGTAAACCGACTTTACAGACAACCAATTTTTTGACGTGATAACGTCTTATAAATTGATGAATCACCAATATTATAAATTGATAAAACACCGGCTGCATGTTCGAAAAAGTGTAACGTAACGTTCCTAACGTTCCTAACGTTCCGCCTGACCCTGTGCGTGCTTTTTGCTAATTTCTCGCTCAATTTAAATCAGATCGGTTTGAAACCAGTCTTAAACGAAAGAGGAGAACATTTTACATAGATTTCGTATAACAGAATTTGCCTAAACAGTTTTTTTATACAAATTTATATAGAAAAATATTTTATACAAATTTATATAGAAAAATAGCTGTATAAATGCAATGTTGTGTAATGCATGGCGCGACGCGGTCGGTTGTCTTTGTTTGCCGTACATGGAAATTAGAAGCAAACGTATGTCTTGTCTTAACATGAAAACAGCTGCATTTCTAATGTTTAATTCAATTTTTTGACATTAGTATATTGTGAAATGCAAAGCCTGCTAAGTTAAGTATTGGAATAACTAATTATTATTAGAACATATAATACTTTGTAAGTTGCAAACGTCACTTTTGACATTTCTTATCATTCCGACACCAAGGATAAGTGGATTGAAACCAAATTTTGGGAGGTTTAGGTTATGTATTACGGAATACGTTATCACGTAAAACTATCGTCCGTAAACCGACTTTACAGACAACCATTTTTTTATACAACAGCAGTGTAGTAGTTAAGCCGCATAAGAAGTTTCACTTAAAAAATTCGCCTAGGATTTCATACGGAATTAAATTTTTTTAAACATTTGCAATACGTATACGTATTGCAAATGTTTAATTAATTTAATTATCAGGGTTTTTAGACCCTGATAACATCAACGAGTAGACCGATGTCTAACGGGGTTTCCAAGAAATAAAATCGATATAATTGTTATATACTTTCGTTCTAATAATTGTTACAATTAAAGCACGGGAACCGGTTAAAAGTTTCCCAGTAAGAAAGTAAGTACAAGCCACAAGTGTTATAGACGAAGTATTTTCTAAATCTTACCATCCACAAACCATCAATATCTATTCCATTAAATTAAACAATACAAAAATTGTATTTCCAATACTGTACTGTTATATGTAAACAGAATATTATATCAGGGGTGGCCACAATTCCTGGTCAATCAATCGCATTGCAAAAAAAAAAAAACATTACACGCTTTATATTAACTTCACTTGTAAGTTTGTAAGTATGTATGTATGTTTGTAACCTTCGTTTGGACTACAGCAAGTGGTTTATTACTGTAGTATAATATGCCAGCACTGTAACTACAGTGGCTAGCCGTGCGTTCTAAGGCACGGGTCTTCGCTGACGTCAACTCTCGGAATCACGGGTCGTGGGTTCTAATCCCGTCCACGCCGAAAAAAAAAATTGTTTTTTTCGGCAAATAATAGACAATAAATCGAACTAAAAAGTGGAAAATAAATATAGTTTAAAAAAAACTAAAAAACACGCTTTATATCGAACTAAAAAGTAAAAAATAATGTTTTTTAAATAAGCTTAAAACAATAATGAAAAATACTAGTATTATTGTAAAAAAAAGCGTGGGGCTCTCGATGTACGATAATGCGGAACAAAGCGCCCCACGCTTTTTTCACAATAATACTAGTATTTTTTTATTCATTATTGTTTTAAGCTTATTTTAAAAACATTATTTTTTATTTTTTAGTTCGATATAAAGCGTGTTTTTTAGTTTTTTTTATTTTTAAGTTAAGAACAATGGTTCTATTCGGTTCAGTCAATGTAAGAATTTACAGTGCTATTAATTTATCACTTTCCAGAACTGGATAGTGCTTGTAATAGTTGTAATAATGCTTAAAACACTTTCTCCTACAGATGCTCGATGCTTAGAGCACTTGCGTAAAAACTTGCTATACTTATTAGCACGTAAAATCATAATAAAAAAAATTGTACGAAATAAAATTATTATTACCGTAAAAATAAAATAAATGAATTCACACATGTTAAATCTGTAGCGTAAAATTGTATATTAAATTATTTATATTGTTTTAGAAGGATTATATGACTTTTTTTGAGTATGATGGAGTGGACAATTAATTATTAAAACTAAAGAATCATGAAAACAGAATATTTTAGGACGAACTGTCTCGTAAGAAATTGTCGTAGCGATAAATTGACGGTATATCATAAACCTCCATCAAAGGCAATTTAGTTTGTTCACCCCTGTAATATATTATGCTATTTTTTATTTGTTAACACCCACTTTTAAATAGCATTGAAAAGAATTTGCGATTAAAAATTCAGAATACAATTTATTATAATTTTGGGATCAGTAAATTGTTTTCGTTCAACTTTTGCAGCGTTGGTCCCCGGTGCAATGAATCTTGAAAGCTGTTTAGTTATGCATTTATTTGACTGACCCTGAATTCTGATTCAAATATTCTTTGTACCTGCAGTATATACAGAGTTATGCACCTGATTTGGACCCATAGAAGAACACATGTAATTTTAAATTTGGTCGATAACCCACTTCCTCCCGTATTTATTTTGTTTACAACTTTACGTATACATACATTGAAAATGTGCCTTTACATACTTGTAACGGAGAAGAAAGTTCGTTTTCTTCATACCTCGATCGAAAGAACATACTTTCGGCATCAATTGTACCTAATGCAGAAAATCTGACATTTACGCATTGGTGGGATTTACACGCTATGATGCGGGAAGTACGTACGTTCGGGCGGCAGTAGAGAAAAATAACCTATCAACTGTTGTTTAGATGTCGTTTCCATAGCAACCCTATTACATTTTAACCCAATAGTCGCGAACAGCTGTCATTCGTGTTTTTACGTATAACCATTTTCGTCTTTCAGTTCTATGTATAGAAAACTACTCCTAAATCATAAATCCATTAGATACCATAAAAATACCTTAACAAAAATGTCGTTGGTTCTCTTGACTACTTATTAGTAAGTATATAGATTTCCTAGTTCAAAGAACGTCACTTTTAAGAACGACAAAAAAAGGCTTGCAATTGTTAGCCGCGAAGGTTATTTTTTAAATTTACAATTACATATTACACAATACATTCATTATATTAATAATTACTTGACTTCTGTTTGATTGTTTGTTTTGTACATTACTGAACCATAACCAAACATTTTACTTATAAAATCACAGTATAGTAGCAGATAATAATATACAGCCAAAAATTGCAAATTTATTTTAGATATTTCCAAACAATAGAATACGATTTTAAATGGAATTCAATAAATAAAATAAGCCCACCCATTGATCACAGGATTGTAATTTTATGGTCCATGATTTACTATTTGTATTCTATTTTTGATATTCCATATTTTTAAGTGCCTAATGTCACGATATTTTTTTCTGTTATTTTTAAAACATGGTATCTTGTTCGCCAATTTCTGGTATATATACATTAGTAAACTCATAGCGTCTTGATACCCAATGCCACCTTATAGGCTAGACGGCGAGGAGGTAAAAACATTAAAAAGTGTATTATTCGGGCACAGGCGAGATTATTGTTGGAATCGCTTTGTTTTAGGGTGTAGTTCAAACCCCTAAGTTTGCTTATAAATTGTTGGTGGGCTTGATTTTATAATTAACAATTAGTGAAGAAAATAGTGTTTTTTTCTCTATTTCCTTTAATATCTCCGTTCCTCTTGACTTTTAGTTTAGTGTAGCATATGCATTGAGAAAGTTGTTCCTTATGAAATTTCCTAAAAAATGAGCACTGAAAGTTAAAAAAACACGTTTTTTTCACTATTTTTTACTAAAAAATCATCGCACATAGATGGCTGAAAATTCTCAAAAATGATGTCTATGTTGACCCAAACATGCATGAATAATTTTAGCGTCATCGGTCAATTACTTCTCGAGTAATTAACGATCACTTTTTTTTGTTTCCTTAATTGCAAATTGCGCCATTTTTTTCACAAACGGGTTTCGCTGGTCGGACCAAGCCAGAAAAATCACAAATCCATTCAAATTTAGTATCCCGTTGGAATTTTTGGAAAAAATTAATTCTAACCGAATTTATAACGATTGAATATTGGAAAAGTTATATGGTTTTATTCGTTTGTCTAAAATTGGTATCGCTAAAGAAATCGTTATAAAATCGGTTAGAATTAATTTTTTCCAAAAATTCCAACTGGATACTAAATTTGAATGGATTTGTGATTTTTCATCACCAATGTGGCCCGACGATCAAAAGATTTACCCGCCCCTGCTCTTTAGACTGTCTATTTGCTTACATCAATACCCCACTTCTAATGCAGTTTTTAATATCGTAATTAAAATATTAATTTAATTAAATTAAACTTCCGTGTTGTCAATAAATTGCAACAGTTAGCGGTGTGAATATCTTCAAATTAAACTATTTTTAGGCTTGACCATATATCTTTTTCCCAAAACAATTTAATAATTACTGTCTTAAATTAGCATAAAAAATTGTATCCTCATCAACTGAAAAAGAAATCACATGACCAACAACCACTCAGTCACTCACAACTTGACACATTAAACGATTAAGTAATTCTTGTCATATTGTCATTGCCAGACGGTCATTATTACGTTAAAAATAAGCTTATTAATTTTTTAATGTTGTAATTAGTGATGTGCCGGATCGTTAAAAATGTATATCCGCGGATACGGATCTGAATACGGATATTTGGTTTCAAGTTCAGCGGATAGGGACATGGATCTTAACTTTCTTAGGGTACGCGGCGGTAAATATTCCACATCGACCTTTGGAAAGAGACTATCTGTTTTGGTAAAAAGTTATTGACCGCTTTAAGAGTTAACTCTCATAACAGATTGTCTCTTTCCAAAGATCGATGTGCAATATCTCATTATAAAGATAGTTTTTTTAGTACCTTTGAGTTATCTACTATTGGTATGGTACTCACTACGATAAATGTTTGCAATATAAAGGTGCCAAATACGATTTTAAAAAATAAAAAATAATCTGAATGGAATTTAACAGTTTTTCATTATTAACTAATCACCTATATACACTCAGTTATATAAAAAGTGGATCACCTAAAAGTATATGTAATTTAGATTCGTTGTATTTTCAAAATTAATAGGCCGATTTTGAAAATTCTTTTTTTGTTTGATAGAGTAGAGTTTTAGGAACATTTTTATGTATAAATTTTAAATTTCAATCAAGGCTTGATTACAGTGGAGACGGAAGAATAAGACAATGTTTTTTAGTCAAGTTTGAAGAATCCTAGGGAAAGTAGCAGCAGCAGTAGAATTTTTTCCTTAAATAAATCTTATTCCTTGGCCTTTTTTGTATCGGTTCGTTTTTGTTTTCAGTAATTATCTCAAATAACAACTGAGTTATAAAGAAAAATTAAAAAAACTGCATTTATTCTTTATTAATGTCGTGGCCATAAGTAGACTGGGAATGGATCGGTGTTTAGGAACAAAACAAATAATTTATCCACATAAATGAAAAACTTAACAATAAAAAATAATAACCATCAATAAATTCGGACTGTCAAAGAAATTATTCATTTGTTTTGTTCCTAAACACCGATACATTTCCACCCTACTTATGGCCACGACATTAATAAAGAATAAATGCAGTTTTTTGAATTTTTCTTTATTACTTGGGTGTTATTTGAGATAATTACTGAAAACAAAAACGAACCGATACAAAAAAGGCCAAGGAATAAGATGCAATTAAGGAAAAAATTCTACTGCTGCTGCTAATTTCCGTAGGATTCTTCAAACTTGACTAAAAAAACATTGTCTTATTCTTCCGTCTCCACTGTAATCAAGCGTTAATTGAAATTCAAAATTCATACATAAAAATGTTCCTAAAACTCTGCTCTATCAAACAAAAAAAGAATTTTCAAAATCGGCTAATTAATTTTGAAAATACAACGAATCGAAATTACATATACTTTTAGGTGATCCACTTTTTATGTAACTGAGTATAGGTATATAAAATTTCATCTACTAATTGAAAATTAATAAGGTAAAAGATCCGCCAAAAAGTAACGGTTACGGATACGGATCTTTCTTATCCCTCGGATATCCGCGCATACGAATACGGATATCCGGCACATCACTAGTTGTAATCAACAGTGATAAAAATATAATTATAGCAACAATAACTGACCGTGAATTTTATCATGGTCTTAGAATTCTCAGGAGGCAATTAAATGTCAGAATATTACGTCTTTTTTGGTAAACACATTTTTTCTTATATTTCGTACGCTTATTCCGATACTGCACAAACCGCTACAGCGGATGTGCTTCTCATATCGCTTTGCGCGTCTCGGCTGAGTTTCTTAAGGCCGCTGTACACGAGGCTAGAAATGCTGGAAGGAGTTCTGCTGGCCGATAGGCTGGGTACGAAGCTGAAAATTACGTCACTGCTAGCTCAGAAGATACGTTTTAAAATTAGAACAGGGGTTATTTTCCCTGCTAGATCTGCTGCTACGTATGAGCAAGAACCAATCAGGAAGCAGTACCTTGTCACGTGGGCGACTTGAACAAACCTCCACAAACCAACATGGCGTCAACAGACACGTTTTGCGCTGTGTTTATATTCGAACTGTCTCTGAGCGCGCACCAGATCTATTCACAAAACAATCTTGAAAATTAGTCTCGTGTGAAGCGAGCACTTAACAGCAATCAAGAAAACCAGCGCTAGTAGGCAAATCTAGCAAGGAATCTAGCAACGTTTCTAGCCTCGTGTGCAGCGGCGTTTATACTTATTTCGTATGCTTATTCTGATATTGCACATATCGCGCTACCGCGGATTTGCTTCTAATATCGCTTTGCGCATCTTAGCTGAGTTTCTTACATATCTAGGTTAATTTCGCACCGAAACCATTCAAATAGCAGCTTTTTGAAAAAGGGAGATTCTGTTCTATAAAACAGAAAATTGTGTGAAAGAAAAATTGTAGTTTTGAAACTAATACTTCAAATTCACACATAAGTACATAAAATATGTGCTTCAACTTAAAAAGTATTTAATGCTGTATATTTACATTTCCAAATTTCATAACCTTCTTCTTTCAATATAATAAATAAAACGTTAGGAAAGTTGACGCATTTATTAAATAGTCAGGAGAGCCAATATTTGCAAATGTTTAATTTTACATGCTAATTTCGTACATTTCAAATATTAATCAAGACTGTATGCCTACAGAGATTGAAGAGTTTTAATATGCTTCGTATTTGAGATCGTTAAATATTATGGGAGTGAAGAAGTCGTCAAATAAATTAACTTCCTAGATATTTAATTTTCTCAGAGCAGGAGAGTAAGATATCAGAAGCGTAAGCCAGAAATTTGGCGGATTTACTTTCTCTTTATTTTGTTCTAGATTATAGATGCAAGCATAAAAAAATTAATATTATTTTCTTCTGTTCTTACACTGCAATTGGGCTTTTGAATGAAATTTTTTTTTGTCATAAATGGAAAGATCGTATATAAGTTTTATAAAAAACTATTTTTCTTTTTTTTATTTTCGTTATAATTCAAAAGTTATATCAAACTAAAAATAAATTTTTGTACCCAGTTCCGAGAACGCGCCGACATTTCCCGAACATAATGTGACGTCATAATGTTAATTTCTATTATCATCACATGCAATTCACACAGTGTTTTAACACTTTTAACCTCTCGTTGATTGAATACAGTCAATATATTAAGAAATTTATCAAAAATGTCGAATCTTAAATGTTATCGTGCTTGTCAACAATATTTTTGTATACTAAATTTAGGATAGTTTTAGTCAATACACATGTAGAAGCCATTGATAGTATACTGCGTATATACATTTTAACAATATGACGTCACAATTGTCAAAAACAATTTTAGTGCGTTTGCAGCCACGTGATTTTTTTAAATATTTTATCAATGTTAAATTGCTTATTAATTAATTTAAAAAAAGTTTTTTGAAAGTTTTTCGCATCGATTATCAATATTATTTATAATAAAGTTTAAAAATAGGTACAAAAAAATCGATAATTATTTCTTTTTCAAAAGCCTAATTGTTTCAATCGTATTGACATGGCTGATTATGTCAGAGGATGTAGAGGCCAATAAACCATAATATATTAAAAAAAAAGATGCAAGAATTTTTAGCCTAGATATTAGTAGAGTGGCGTTAACTAGTCAAACTTTTAAAATTGGAGGAGAGGCGGGTTAGGAACCACAATTATTATAGCGACAAACTATAAATTGTATAGAAGTAACAGTGCATAAAATAATATTTAAATTAGATGACACTAGTGCCGGACAGACAGACGGACGGACAGGCGGACATGACGAAATTATAAGGGTTCCGTTTTGTGCCATTTGGCTACGGAAGTGGAACCCTAAAAATATTCCCTGCAGCTTGGAATCTACGATTTTTTTGAACCGGGGCAGAAATTTAATAATGGCGCCCCCTCTCTCCAACGTTTACTTAAAAAACTCGGAAATGGTTGGGAAACCGTCAGATGACAAGCAGATTGTTTAAATCGGAAAAAGGACAGATTGGGTGTGGTGTTTAACCATATTATGTTATGATTTTGGCGCCCCCTGAAACTGTCACCCTGAGAGAATACCCCGATTTACCCCCCCCCTCCCATATCCGAGGCTGATGCTCCGAAATATAATATATTGTTATAAATCCAATTTTAAAGCTTGAATAAAAAAAATCATTAAAATGTTGTCTGTCACTCTCCCTGCGTGACATATTGATTTTTTTACAGATGTAAAAGTAAGGAGTGGCTAACCCAGTATACACCGGTCATTCAACCAAATCGCTACAGTAAAACAGCTTTAAAATAAAAGAAATTATTTAAGTTTAAGTGTGTACCATATACTTTTATTCTATACCTACCGAGCATAGAAATAAAATCGTAATCGAACCATTAGGGTGCAAACATATACATCTGTCTTTTTTTAAGCCGTAAGCACTGTCGTATCCAGGAGGGCAAAACAAGCACGGGGGACCCGGCTGAAGAAATTTCTAATTTGTCCCCTCCTGGGTCAAAAGCTGGGTACGCCCATGTTAACGTCATAGAAAACGACAAAGTTTTTGAAACAGAGATACTTTATTTGTATTGAATGTAAGTAGGTACATCAACCAATCCTTTCATCGGAGAAATCAGAGAATTACACCGAAGAAAGAGACGCAGATATATTTGCGACACGCTTTGTTGCCTTCGCTCACCACACATTGAGTAGATAGACAATGATTCATTATAAATTATTAAATATGTGATGTGTACACATTTAAGACTGAACCGATTTATATAATCTGTAATTTCTTAAGAGAAATTTATGATAGTGTATCGAGACACCACTGGAGGCGGCGGCAGTGCATTTCTGCCGCGTAGTCAACAATACTCGCATTGTTGTCGTAATCGCGCATTGTTAAGCACATTGTTACCATATAGAAGAAGCCCGAAGCTTTGAGAACGTCAGAGAATGTTCCAGAATGCGACTGAAGAACCTATATTATATAAACGAAGCAGCGACAAACAAGTCAAGCAGTCACGAGTTCAGTTACGAGTGAACAGTGACAGGCAACAATACGGGTATTGTTGTCTACGCCGCCGCCTCCAATGGCGTCTCGTTACAATATTTTGAAACCAAGGTGGGGAAACATGTCATTAGAATTCTAGATCAACATTACTCGAAAACGACTGAACCAATTTTAATTACTCGGCGCGTTGTTTACTTCGTTCGGATTAGGATAAGGTTTCTGTCAAAATCGATATACTGAAAATTAGCGGTTCACTGTATTTACCTGCCTAAAGTACAATGCAATGTGGATCACAGTTAGTGAAACATGTAATTTAAATACGTATATATAATCCATACCTATATTATAATATTATTATTCTCAATAAGTGTAGCCTGGGATGCAGTCATCTCAAATTTTTAAACATTAACGATAGACAATTCGATGTGCAATCTATATTTATACTATTACTAGCGGTCTGGTCCGGCTTCGCCCAAATTTGTAAATTGCCACTGTTTTTTCGTCGACTTACGTTGCAGAATTGGTCTCCACGAAAATCTCATTAATTTAAACGCGATAGCCTATGTCCATTCAGAAGGATCGTTCTAAGATTTTTTCAAATAGGTGCAGTAGTTCCGGAGATTATCATCCACATACACACAAACTCAAAAATCGCACTCTTTCTTTATAGTATTAGTATAGATTTTAAACGTTATAAAAAAGAAAGAAATATATTTTCTAACTTTTAACGCGTTGATACAAGCGTCTTTTTTTTAAACTACAGATTTTGATAAATTAAAAAAATCGGAATATTGTATTGTCATCAAAATTACATACGACTGCAAAGTTTCACGTCAGGTGGACATTTGGAAAAGAGTAAAAATCGAGTTGCAAGATTTTTTTACAAACATAAGTATATATATATATATATATATACATAAAACATACGAAGCAAGCTGTTATAAATGTATTAAAAAGAGTTTTTGGAATTGATGTAAAATAAATAATCAATTTTCTATTAATTTTTCACATTGAATTAAACCTATTTATATTTGTGTGTGTTCTGCAGTTGACACGACTAGAAGTTTCACTTCTGTACCGCGTAGTGTAAAATACAAGATCTGTTTTCAACTGTTCTTTGTTTAAATTCAGTCTCACCAAATATAATACAAACAAATTAATTTGCTCATTTCCACATTACATCATTTTCTTGAATATTCCGCATCAACCGATTTATTTTAATGAAGTGAAGCATATGAAACAAAATTACACGGAATATAACAAATGAATGCAAATGGTGTGTATAAAGGTGCGGTTCAAAATTGAAATGACAAAGTTTAACAATGAATTAACATGACAATAAGATTACAGCGTTCCAACATTTCATCATTTGTCTGTAACTGTTCTTCCGAAAAAAAAAATGTCCACTCATCATATTCATGTTCTGAGTTAATTGTAATGAAACGAAATAACGTTGCGTAGATTCCAAAGGAGAGAACCTAATTGAATGTGTAAAAAATGTCTCGTATAGAAATATTTATTATTTCTATCGCCTCGTCTGTTTTTGCTTGTGACCTCTGTTGTTGAGCGTCTATAATCTACACGTGCGTTCGAACTCGTCACTCACAGAAAAATATTCTATATAAATCCGATTGAACAATTGGAAGCCACAGAGTTAAGGACGTAGTCCTATGTTCAGGTTTGTTTGCAAGCCTTATTTCAGAATTTTTTTTAATAACAAAATAATTATGTACAATCATTTCAATTTTGTTACATGTTTTTACTGAAATCGTAAACTAAGAAAAAACATTTTTTTTACTTAATTTTACGCCATTTTATAATTGTTTTTTTAACCAGACAACTTTAAATGGAGGTAGGTGGGTAGCGCGGGTGATAACGTTACTTGAGTCATCTGAATTATAAAAATTAAATTGGTTATTGTTTCGTATAGGCTTGTGGCTCTATCCCGTACTAGATATAAACATTTTTATTGATAAATAAGAAAATGGCGGGTTTAAAAAAACAACACGGAAACCGCGATTTTGTCGTTGAAAATAGGTTAAATAAAAAAATAGAAATAATTTTTATAATTAAGTAATTCTAGTACCGGATGGAGCTATTGTTGTAAAGAATACCCTGTGGAAAATTGAAAGCAATCGGTTGTATACAATTGTTTCAATCACCCGCGCCGCTTACAAAAACATAGTTTTGAGAAAAATGCGTTTAAAGTTTTGATTTCAGATTTCTTACAAAAAAATAAAAATGAATATTTACACTAATCAGCTATAACCTTCCGTTTCTTCAAAGGGATCGTTTTCTGCTAATTTTTTTGCTTTACTCTGAAAGAGTATAAGGGTAACGTGATAACAATTGAGAGGTAAGAGCAGGTAAGAGTCTTACCGTAAGACCGTTACTAATTTTTTTGCTCTACTTTGAAAGAGTATAAGGGTAACGTGATAACAATTGAGAGGTAAGAGTTTTACCGTAAGACCGTTGCTGCTCTCGACTATATGCTATAGCTTTGTAAATATTTCAGTCTAAAATTTTTACAGTATTTTCTAAATATATTATACTTACTAAAAATGTAAAAAAAAATAAATTCGATTTTCCGAAACCCGAACACCAGACTACGTCCTTAAACAGTGACGTCTGTCCAAATACTTTTAAGAGTAGCTATATAGCAAATCTTTAATATTTATATTTCAATGGTTATTATTTTTTAAATGAAATATTTGAACGGATTCGTGACTACTATCGGCACTGACGGAATTATTCAAACTATAAGCCGTTGTTTATAGAATACAAATCGCTGCATCCCCTTTCAAAGCACGAACCACCCCAATGTGTCAACCCCTGATCGCGCGAAACGTCAATAATAATTAAATAACTAATTAGCTTTCTATACCTGGGTCAAAGATGTAAAATATAAATGGACTTAGCATTTCCTATGCTAGTTAATAGAATGTTGTGATGACAACATCAAATATGAGAGGGAAACTGTCGTCTATTTCTGAATACCGATCACATTAGTGATGTGTCCACATGACTCTTTATTGGGAGCTGGCTCCGTGCGCTCCGCTTACTAAAAAGAGTCGCTCACAGCGAGTCGTTCAAAGGAGTGACACTAGACAGTACGCACTACACAAGAGTGCAGACTGCAGATGTGTGAACCGTCATTACTCATCATACATGGCTCAGGAGTCACGTAGCATTGCACAGCACAATACACACACTCAACTCTGAGCTCATTTTAATATGATTCAGATCTTATATTATTCGCATTTCGGATAAACTAAAAAGTATAATAAAAGCTGAACAATAATAATGTTTATTGTTACAATATTATATCTTTGTCAACGACGTCAATGTGAATGGTTTAAGTCACTGTAAGCTTAGTACTATTGCACTTACAGTGTGTCATTCAACATTAAATGAGTTAGCAAAGATAACTTCGTACGTGCAAAATTAACTAGTGCCTCTGTGACCTGTGCTGTGTGCGCTCTGTAAATGTGCGAATGCAACGATACGAAACAGCTCAGCACAGAGCAATGGCGCTCGGAGTGAGTCATTCACAAAAAAAAGAGCGACTCGCTCCGCTCCGAGAGAGGAGTCGTTCATTATGAACGACTCGCTCAGGAGCGACACATCACTAGATCACATAATATAGGTGCGTGCATTGTGCAGTTTTGATGGATATAAAATCGACAATTAGTGAGGTTTGTAAATCTTATACCGCTGATTTTAGATTTGTTTAATCAAATTTAACTGATAAAAACATATTCTACCCCTAAGGTAAAATTTCGTATTTAGTTACCGGTGAAATGACAGGTTGCGATAAATATTTTTGATTTCTAACATAATAATAAATAATAAATTAATTTATTGATTACAGAAATTAATGGGATAAATGAGTTCAGCAACAAAACTGCTGTTTTTCAACTCTATCCCTTTTAAAAATACAAATATTTGTGAATAGAATAATTGAACATATAAAACGTTTACTAAAAATACATAATATTTAATATCTACACCATCTCTATATATTAACCGTGAACGCACTGTTTGAAATTTACCGTTAAACTTTTTGGTTTAGGAATTTGGTTAGAGAAAATGCTTCGTATACGCTTTGTTCCACATTTTCGTACATCGAGTGCCCCACGCTTTCTAAGCTTATTTAAAAATATATTTTTTACTTTTTAGTTCGATATAAAGCGTGTATTTTAGTTTTTTTAAACTATATTAATTTTTCACTTTTTAATTTGATATAAAGCGTGTTTGTTAGTTTTTTAAACTATATTTATTTTCCACTTTTAAGTTCGATTTGTTGTCAAAAATTTGCCGAAAAAAAAACAATTTTTTTTCGGCGTGGACGGGATTAAAACCCACGACCCGTGATGCCGAGAGTTGACGTCAGTGAAGACCCGTGCCTTAGACCGCACGGCTAGCCAGTGTACTTACTGTGCTGGCATATTATACCGCTATATACACCACTTGCTGTAGTCCAAACGAGTTTACAAACATACATACTTACATACATACATACAAACTTACAAGTGAAACTAATATAAAGCGTGTAAAAACTACCTACATCACTAACGTAAACACGGATATATTCCAGATCTGTGTTTTTAACATTTTCTACTTCTCTGTGTTGATCATAATGTGGCCATCTAAGTGAAATGTTTGTGTAAACGCCCAGATCTAAATTTCTACGGAGAATAATTATGGCCAGCACTGCATAACAAAACGTTTAAATAAAAATAAATGGCAAAAGTATTGAATTTATCGCTGTTTATTTTTCATCTATAAAATGCTGGTCAACACATTCAAAGGAAAGTAGCAGAGCGTATTTGGTCATCGTTATTAAGATGTGGAGCACTGCAGCAGCATTTCCAATATCTGACCGCCACTTGACTATTCAGGTGAGAAAGCAAGAAGAGGAAAAAAACTGTATCAAAACAATGACCTTGTTTCGTGCATACATTTAAATATATTTATCATCATTCATATTATACGCTTAGGCCTAGTTTATATGAGAGGCGTTCAACGCGCGTTAGCCCAACGCGCGTTTACAATTTCAATACAATTGCATATAACTGTTTATACGATAACGCGCGTTGGTGGCGCGTTGAACGCGCGTTATCATGTAAACAGTTATATACAATTGTATAGAAGTTGTAAACGCGCGTTGAACGCTCTTCATGTGTGCTAGGCCTTAATGAATAATTATTGACGTTTGTGCTGGCACTTTGCAAGCAACTCTATATCAATTATAATACTCGCCACGAATTTAAAAGGCTCGGAAGTTAGATGCGAATGCGGGCTTGCGCTTGTACAGTCTGTTCAAAAACTACAAACTCGCAACTCAACAAAACTAAAATAACAATAACAACTTGACAATAGCGTACTCGACAGTACTTTAGAGCAGGAAAACGGCAAGCTGCAAAAGCAACGAGCGATCACGGCCAATCACCGACGAGCGCACTATCCGTGCAGGTAGCTGGGAGGTGGTGGGAGTCACAACGGCTCTAAAATGTGTCTTTGCGACGCTGTTTGTGACTAACTTCCGAACCTTTTAGATCCGTGGCGCGTATTACAATTGATCATTTTATGGACTAAAGTGACTAAAATTGCTCACCTTCGGACTGGCCATATATAGTCGGGCCTGACTTGCGGGGCTTGTCGCAAACCAGGCGGTAGGTAGGATATTGGGCCCGCGCAGGCTAGGCCCCAGCTCTTACGACCTAAATGTAAACTAGATCAGATAGTGCGTTCATACAATTAGAGAGAAATGAAATAGAAAAATTCGAAAATGGTTGAACCTGAGCCGGCCGTCCCTGTTCTCTAGTTTTGATAATTTCTGAACGGAGATAATTTTTGATCGAATCAACTTATTTAGACGTGTATATCATTATAGCATAATACACTTGACATTGTTTCAGAAATTATAGATATGAAAAAAAGAAATTTAATTTTTAGATGGTCTTAAAAACACGATCGATTCGGCACAAATTTTCAAATAATGCGAAGGAGGTGCAGCATTATATCGTTTCTCGACGCGATCGCGACGGAGGTAAAGATAGCGCAACTCGAACTCGCAACGCCAACTGAAGTTTTCAATTTTCATAGCGGGAAGTTAAAAATTAATTATGATATCCTTAGCCGCACGTTTTTCTCTTTTAAAAAGAATGTTGATTGGCTATATTCATATAAAGTTATATTATTGGAATATAATTGTATGTTTCATTATTTTCCAATAGTATCCCAACTACTGTTATCCAGTCTCGGGCCCCGGACTTGTGAGGAGCCACCCGGGCCCTTACAGCCCAGTCCGACCCTGGTCTAGGTGTCTATTTTTAAAAATAACGAAATTAAGTTGTTATTTTATCTGATGAAGGAATCAGTTAGTAAATCATAATTTATAGTAGAGTTTCTATAACACGTCATATTAATTTGTTTTAGCTTTTTTTATCCAATTTAAATCTTTAACACGTTTCTTGGATTTACCCACACATTTTCTACAATCGATCATAAATAAAAAATCCGGTTTTTTTCTTTTCGTTAAATTATTAACCATATTCGATAAACGAGAAAGCATAAGCACAAGTTCAATGAAAATGAAATATTTTACTGTTCATTATAGATGTAAGCAAACAATTGTAATTATGTAGTTCTTAGCGATAAATTAACTAAACAAAACTGTATGATAATCATTTTCCAATAAATCAAAAACAATCAATAATAAATTACGAAGATTTCTTGGATCAATAAGTGACGCACAAAAATAAATAATAATTTTTCCTCAAAACACCAACGTAATATATTTTTTGACATGTGTCTCGCTAAAAATGTTAGCATCATCAAACGGTAGTTAATTGTATTCATAATATTTTCTTGATAATGCGGACTTTTGTTCCAAATGTTCAAAATCGAAAAATCGAAATTTTTTGTATATGTTCGTGATAGTCCGAATAAGATTTAGAGGGAAAAAAACTGGAAAAGCTGCTCGGAATATGGTGGAGCCGACGGCTCCACTACTGTTATTGCTCCCGACAACTTAAAGTTGAATTTTAAAAATAAACAGTTCTTTTTGTTTAAATCAAATATTGCAATATTGTCACAAAATAAGAAGTTGTACATTTTAGCTTTGAAAGTTTATAATTTTTTAGTCATTAGATGCACATGCTTCTGTCACATGACTGAATTATGCACAAGGATTTATTTAAAGAATTGTCTATGAATCTTTTATAATAATATCTTACACAATCATGGCAATAATTTTAATCACTAGTTTTATTATGAAATAAAATGATTGATCGACTATGTATTTAATTATAATATCTGAAGCGCCATTTAATTAAGATTTCAATCCGCTCATCCATTTGAACTGTATCGTGCTCACAAACAAACAAACAAAGAGACTTATTTAGCAAAAATATGTTGGATTCGGGAATTTCAAAACGAAAAAATATTATAAAATTTTGAAAAGTGAATTTCGACCTAAATTAGATATACCATTCCCCGCTTGTGGAGTTGGAATAGTAAAAACTGTCTTCATTTCACGATTTAAGGGGGTCACCCGATGTGATAGGTTGAAAAAATCGATTTTTTTTTCGTGTATAAATTGATTTCTAAACATGTTTAGAATATGTTGGTAAAATGATTTTATAATATTCGAAGTTGTTGGAAAGATATACCGATGTTCGGAGCGCTCAGTTGAGTGGCTGGGCACCAAGCCTATTGTAACGTGTCGGCTGGTTACTTGAGAGTTGAGACCTTCTAAAACAGGCCTGGGCAAATGGCGGCCCGCAGTAGACTTTTGTCCGGCCCGCGAATCATTTTATAAATGATTATTAAGAGCGAAAATAGTTTGCTAATAAATTTGGCGCATAAAAAATTTTTAGAAAAATAGTAAATAGCAAGGGCCACAACAGACGAAAAAAGACCTTTTTGTTGCGGAAATGAAAAGACCTTTTTTTTTGCTCTTCAAATTTTTGGCCCACGGTCAAATTTTCATCAGCAATGTGGCCCGACGATCAAAAGATTTGCCCGCCTCTGTTCTAAAACAAATGAAGAGCAAACAAGCAAAACTCCATAAATCCATTTTTTTTCGTTTTTGAGTTATATATCAATTCTAGTTAATTTCGGTGAGCTTTTGCAGATTAATGGTGAATTAAGATTTCATAGCTTAAATCGAGCTTGAATATTTAAACGCGTTTTTCTCAAAACTGCGTTTCTCTAATTTGTCTTCACGATATTATCTCAAAAGCGGTTTGACTGATTGCTTTGTAATAGATTCGGAATATGTATAGTCGTAAGATAAACTAGGATCTTTTGGAAATTCCGAGTGCTCTTATTTTTTTCGATGCAAAATTATCGAAAAAAATCATGAAATTGACAAATTAATTTTTAAAAGTCTGTTAATTCAATTTTCAATATTTTCGAATAATCCTAGTTCATCTTATTGCCACAGGCTTACAGATTAAAATGCCGCTTAATTTTTTTATCTATTCTAATATATAAAGCTGAAGAGTTTGTTTGTTTGTTTGTTTGAACGCGCTAATCTCAGGAACTACTGGTTCAAATTGAAAAAAAAATTTTGTTAGATAGCCCATTTATCGAGGAAGGCTATAGGCTATATAAAATCAGGCTACGACCATTAGGAGCGGAGCATTAATGAAAAATGTTGCAAAATGTATGTCAAAAATAAGCTTCTATTCCGGTGAAATGCACTAACTAAATATACTCATATTAGCGATTGAGCTAGCCGGCAAGCTCAATCGGTAGAGCACACGACTATCAATACCAGGGTCGTGGGTTCGAGCCCTACGTTGGGCGAATATGTTTTTATTTTATTTTTTATTTTCTACATTGCTTTCTTCTAAGGCTTACATTTAAATTTATTTTAATTTTATTTAATTAATTAAAAAAAATTTATTAGTTATAAAAAAAGTATAAATACTGCTTTTTATCGACAAAAAAATTTGAACGGTAACTCCGATCATCTTAAAATTTGGACACAATATTCATCTCGGTAAACTAAGATGAATGTGTGTTCTCATGTTCCTCCCTTCCCCATTCGTTCTTTTACACCCGGGTGAAACCGGACGGGACCGCTAGTTTGAAATAAGCCAATCTGTCGGAATCATGGAAACCGTCAAAAACCTTTTTCTCAAGATGGGTGTCTTCGGAGTGGTTTTGCGGAGATTTATCTCTGAATTTTTTTTTACTACTGAAATATTAATAAATATGTCAAAAAATTTCAAAGTTCTACCTTAAAAAATATCAAAAAAAACTGGCCCCCTTAAGAAACATGTGAGGAACGCTCGTAAAAAAAAAATGTCGTCGAAACAAACAATTGACTGTCGTAGACGACGAGTTAGGTGCATGCTACACTACGGTTGCAGTACGCCGAGAGAGTGTGCGACGCGTAAGTATACGAAAGGTGCTTTGGCCCGCGATGATGCTTTACGCCCCCCTTATATCGGCGTTATCGCAGTCCTATAAAGAGCAGGGCTCCACGGGCTAAGCTCTCAGTTGAACGTTTACCCAGTTGTCGCGTGAAACATTCGACACAATGACTTGTATTGTTGACACATGTGTTTTATAATATTATCAATTAATAAATGTATGCTAATTGACTAATTAAAACAATATATATATAAACAAAAGAAAAACTTTATTGCATAAACAAATCGCGCCGCATTTGTTTGCATTTGCGATTGTTTTAAAGTGTAGGTGAAGTGTGATTTATTGTACTTTTTAATTTTCAAAAGTGATTTTTTAATGCCCAATATGACGAATAGTATGAAACAGACAGTTATAAAGTAAGTAAACATGAGTATTTTTTCTTTTGAATATTCAGATATGTAAAGTGTGTGATTAACATAAATTTATTTATTATTTTTCGATTGTGTGTCAATGTTTTGACAGTTGTTTTACGAAATTTGTGTGATTTTAAGCTTCTGTTATTTTCATTATGCTTTTTTATGGATACGAATTTGATATCTAAACTTGTTTCCAGTTATACTAAAATGAAAACGTTTATTTTGTTAATTCGTTATTTTGATTAGAGTGTTGATTTCATTATAATATCACGTAGCTACTTTCTCGTAGGAAGTAGATTATTTTATTTATAACTGCTTTCCTTTAGACATAAATAGGGTCGGATTTGTGCAAACATGTTCGCACAGTGTTCCGTTAGTATACACATAGTAAATACGACATAACTTTTTTTAAATTTTTCTTATTTTAAAATACTTTATTCAACAGTTTAAAACTCTCACAAAATAAGCGGTGAATTTTAGCTCTCTTGATCATATTTCTTTCGCAATTAATTTTTTGCTAATGTTTCTTACCAATATATAAAAGAACAAGTTCGCATCTATGTTACATTAGAATTAGAGAACCGCTGAACCGATTTGAAAAAAAGTTATCATTTTATCTTATTTACGTAGGTAACGTTTTAACAGGAATTCAGCATTAAGTTATTAGAATGTTGACGATTTAAGAAACGACTGTTGTCCCGAAGTCAAAAACAGGGAAGTGTGTTCTGTAGGGGTCAGTGCTCGAAAACCGCTGCACCGATTTAAATACTGCTCTCTTCATACGACATTACATCTTATATTTATATTATTCTTATATTATGTAGAAAATGCAATAGCGGTCCGTCCCGGTTTCACTCGGGTGCGATAGATATAATTCTTCAAAATGCATTCCGCTTGCGGTCCGGTGTCTGAACTAATAGCTTTGAGCAAATTCTCCCAGATTTGCTTCTGGACTAATATTTTTGAGCAAATTCTATCAAATGTCGCTATTTGGTACTAAACAGTTTTTTTTTCGTTTGCTTTGAGTAAATTCCATCAGATGTCGTTGTCTGTTACTAAAACATTTTTTTTGAGAAAACACCGTAATTTTGTACAAAATATTTAACAAAAACTGTCCTATAGCGTAGGTTGCAGCAAGCAAGACACATTTACAAAATTTCATTAAAATTCAGTGGTTTCGGAGATTAGCGCGCCCATAATTGTAACACGTGAATTTTATATTGTTAGATAGTTTAAAACAAACAGAACGAACCTACGTTATATAAAATTGGTTTGCGGTTTAAGTTTTAGTGTTTTGCTCTTATTATTAGCTGAATGTGAACCGGTATTGCAACATAATAATTTATATTATTTATTGACCAAAGCTAATAGAAAGTTACAAGATCTTCGAAATTAATGGTGTCAATATACAACAAGATCAAATTGAATTTAATATTTAAATACAGATTAACGAAGAAATTCTGATCGTTTTCGCGCGAAACGTTAAAAACTACGCCGCCGTCAAACAAATGTCTGTGTGACCGGGTTCTATTAAAACAATACGTTTTATTTACCGCTTTACCTCGCGACACGCATCGGTTATTACGATCTGGCTAATATTTTAGATAAACATCTAAATTTTTCAGTTTAAATATAATTTCGGTTATTGCAACAAAAATTAGCAATTCGCGAAATTGTTAATTCGTGGATTCTGCGGAAGATATCCAATTAGGTGTCAAAAACGTCATTTATTTTTTGAGCTTTAGAACTTTTCAGGAGTGAAGAAGAACAAAGCGTCACTTTTCATTTTTCATCAAAAGGGAAAATAGTTTTTTCTGATATATTTCATTTCAAAAATTATAATTGATAAATGTTTTAACTGCACTTACAAAGTTACTTAGGTATATGCTTTCTTTAAATATTTTCCTGTTCATACAAAATAGTTAATGCATTTTTGTATCTATAACAAATTAAATTAATAAACGTGTTGATAATTGTTTTACGCGAAATAAACCCTTGATTTACTAACGATAAAATATGCATTGCTTTACCGTCTTAGAATTCTACAGGGCCGTATTTAAAAGACTCTGGCCCCTAATTCTTCACTGGTGTTCACCGTAATCAAGTTACGAAAATGTTTGCTATCGATGTCTTTTACTTATTTCTATTTGCTCTCTTTTAGTCCACACAAATAAAATTATAACAGGACCTATGTCTTCAATTGATTTTCCTATTTTTGTCTGTACGTTTGTACAGACACGTTTCTCGAAAACAGCTGAATCGATTTCAATTAAATTGGATACACTGTCATAAAACTTTTAAAGATTTTTGAGCTCTGAAGAAGTTATAAATTGTAGACAATAAAAATTATTATATTACACAGGCTTAAAGTGTCCTTGAGGCATTATTTAATTCAAAATTGTTTTTATAAGTTACATGATTTTTTCTCATAGTAATTTTATCTCTAAACTGACGCTATTATGTTCTTTGGAATTTAAAAATAAAGAAAATTATCTATCTCTCTATCTATTTCCCTTTATTTTGAACATATTTTAATTTTGAATGTAAGGTACTTTAACTCGACTACAGGCGTGCTAAAAGAGAAGTACCGTCAAAGAATTAATGCGAGAAAATTACTACGTATCTAAGTCTATTAAAAAATCTTGAAAAAATTAACCTCGTTCAAAACAGCCACTAAAAAGAGAAAAGTAATAAAATTTTGAGGTCGGAGCCAATTTAATAATAGTAGACGTGTAGAAATTTTTAGTAAAAAAATTGAAGGCGTTCTCCAAATTTTAGTGGCTTTTTGGAAGGAAGTTGATTTAAAAAAAAAATTTTTCATAGGTATATTGTGTAGTATTTAAAAGTTTTCCGTCAAGGTTTTAGGTTATGAATCGTCATAAAAAAATGCGTTGTAGGTACCGACGCATTAAAAATCGGTACAAAAATACGCAAACGGTGTGCAATATATATCAAAAGCTATATTTATGTGTGAACTGAAATCTTTGATCGTACGTAAAAAATCGTGTACTTTCATGCCAAGTAATTAAAATTGTTTTCTTGCTTGAAACAGTCACGAATTTAGTTATTCCAACACGAAAAGAAATTCATAAAAAATATTATTATTAATTATGTAGGTTCCCATTAGGCATACTGTTTTGTAGACGATGCGAATATGAATTTAAAATTAGTTTTTTGTCGTGATATTTTGGACTTTAGAGAATAATTACCTAAAGCAAATATTATGCAATATATTTGAACCGTGTAAAGGTAAAGTAAACTGGCTTACCAACATATTATTTTAAGACATTGAAGAGTAGGTTTTCTCTGCGGCTTCATTCACGTTAATATTGGTTTTTTGTTTACTGACCAACCCCTCTTAGCATAAGAGTGCGATTATATAACCTATACCAGGGGCGGGCAAATCTTTTGATCGGCGGGCCACATATCTGATGAAAATTTCACCGCGGGCCAAAAATTAGCAGAGCAAAAAAAAGGTATCACAATCTATTTCCGCATTTGTAGAGCAAAAAAAAAAAGTCCCCACATTCTATTTTTGCATTTTACTATTTTTCTAAAATTTCCTAAAATGCTTCGCGGGCTGGACAAAATTGCACTGCGGGCCGGACAAAATTGCGCTGCGAGCCGGATCCGGCCCGCGGGTCGCCATTTGCCCGGGCCTGGCCTATACTGTCTGATATACAAGTATAATATTTAAATAAGTCAAAATCGGCAGTTTTTGAGTTAGACGGCGTTCAAATATTACGTAAGCAAAACTTTTGGTGATTTCAAACCCTCAACCTTCTGTATAAGAAAAAAATGAGAAAATTAAAATTAAAAAAAAAAACAAATTATTTTTAATTTGAAAGATACGGTGAGGAGTTTTGGAATAACATACATATTGAATGTGTAGAGAACACCAATTCCAAAAATATCAAAAACAATGTCAAAACACTTTTCATTTAATGATTTATTGAGCAGCTCTCGTAAAATACATCTTCAGATTAAATCTGTCTACAATCAAATTACAATACCATGAACAATTTTTGACGTGATAACGTCTTATAAATTGATGAATCACCAATCTCATAAATTGATAAAACACCGGCTGCATGCACGAAAAAGTGTAACGTTCCTAACGCGTAACGTTCCTAACGTTCCGCCTGACCCTGTGCGTGCTTTTTGCTAATTTCTCGCTCAATTTAAATCAGATCGGTTTGAAACCAGTCTTAAACGAAAGAGGAGAACATTTTACATAGATTTCGTATAACAGAATTTGCCTAAACAGTTTTTTTATACAAATTTATATAGAAAAATAGCTGTATAAAATATAAATGCAATGTTGTCTAATGCATGGCGCGACGCGGTCGGTCGTCTTTGTTTGCCGTACATGGAAATTAGAATATAACGTATGTCTTGTCTTAACATGAAAACGGCTGCATTTCTAATGTTTAATTCAATTTTTTGACATTAGTATTTTGTGAAATGCAACGCCTTCTAAGTTAAGTATTGGAATAACTAATTATTATTAGAACATAATACTTTGACAGTTGCAAACGTCACTTTTGACATTTCTTATCATTCCGACACCAAGGATAAGCGGATTGAAACCAAATTTTGGGAGGTTTAGGTTATGTATTACGGAATACGTTATCACGTAAAACTATCGTCCGTAAACCGACTTTACAGGCAACCAATTTTTTATAGTGTTTTATTATTCTACTTAATAAAATTTACCTAAATTTGAAGCGAAAGATGCAATATCATAGATTCGAATTATTATAATTATTATATAAATTTAGGTTATGTATTACGGAATACGTTATCACGTAAAACTATCGTCCGTAAACCGACTTTACAGACAACAAAGTTTTGAAAAATAATCTTTAAGTTACATTTCATAGTGAAATTGTTTTATATAAATAAATAAGAAAAAAAAATATTTTAATTTTGAAAACATTTTTGAAAAATTGAATTTTAATAATTTTTAAATTGAAATATGTGATTAATCTGAACATCACTATCAGCCGGCTGATAGTAAAGTAATGCTGTAAAACGAGCAAATTTTGATTTGAAAAAGCAAGAATGTGAGAAATAACCTTCGTGGTGTTCTGTTTTTGTTAAGTTTTTTTTAAGATTAAAGAGTTAAAAAAAAAGTGATACCGAGTTGATTTTTTCGATATAAAAAATAGTATAAAAAATAGTTTTTTTGACCTCACGGAGTTTGAAAACAGCGGGAAGTTTTAGGGTTGGCTTTTACGGTCAACTGTTTTTCAACATGAGATCTCAAAGCTATATATATACTATACCAAATATGAAAGATTTGTCACTCTTAATTATTTTACTGTCAAACCAAAAACTACAGAAATATATATATATATAGTACGTAAATAAGTGGGAACTTCTCTGTAAGAGCGATTATTCATTTAATAAAAAAGTGAAAAATTTGGAAAGGGATGTGACAAATCAAAAATTGATTTATGAATCATCGTGATCTAATTTTCCATTCTGGGATCTCCAAATCTATACTGGAATATCTGTAACTTTTAATCAATTTCAAAATCAACTTCCTAATAGGTAAATTGCAACTGAGGAAGTATTGTTTGGTTAATACGGATGGGAAATATGTATAATAAATTATATATATTTTTTTAAATATAATAACTAATTATTTAGAGCAATATGATAATTTTAACACACTTTCCTTATAAATTATACAATACTAAACAGTCTACACCTCACATAATATGTCTATATCTCCTTCTACGGAATAGTTTTTTTTAATTTTAGGTGAATGACTGAGTATCCTATATATTTTGTAACAATTGCATATAATATGTAATATATTATTAAATAAAGTATGTGGCTTTGCTTCCGTTGATGTCACCATTAGTAGAAGCACTATAGAAATACGTTGATATATTGCAGCCCAGGGGTGGCGAGCCTATGGCACGCGAAAGATTATTGATTGAAGTGCACAATCGAAATAATTGGGGACCCAAAGGAATGATGAGACCTCTGGTGAGAAATGCGCTGAACTGTCCTAACGGGGGTTTTTGACAGGTAAACTATGGAGGCATAAGGTAAACATTGATTTAGAAAAGCATGAGGTTAGCCTCCATCATGCTTTTTTAAATCAATGTTTATCTCTCAAAAACCCCCCCTTAGGACAATTCGGCGCATTTCTCACCAGAGGTCTCACCATTCCTTTGGGTTCCGAATTAAAAATATGCTTATAGATGCCGAAAACAATTGACTTCATGTATTATTAAAATTATCAATTTTATCTATGTCTGATTTTTTTGACAACTAAATTTCTTTGGTTGCTTGTTGGCACGTCATGGCTACATTAAACATTTTTGAAAAAAAATTGGCACGTAGGTGTAGAAAGGTTCGCCACCCCTGTTGTAGCCCATCCCGTTCCGTGATGTATATAACAAACAGTAAAAGTCAAATCAAAATCAGTTCAGAAGGTGGAGTAGGTAAACCCGGAACAAGACAGATAAAAACTACGAAAATGACTGGGTATTCAATAAATTGCGCATATAGTCCAACTTTCATTAAAAACAAATTACCGATTTTGTTTATTTGCCGAGTTCAAATCGAACAATGATTTCAAACCACAATGCATGTACTTTTATTAAACCACAAAGAAACTTAAAAAAATAGATTAATATTATTTGAAGCTAAAAATATCAATATATCGTCAAGTCTTTCTGAGAAAGACGGCATGGGATTAAAACAATTAGGAAATTTCCTTAACAAAATTAGCATCATCGAAAGATATTGTCAATTATTTTTTTCCTGTTCATTCAAACTTTGTTATAGCGATTTTTTTATCTCTTTTTTAACTCGCCAATGACAATCGCGCATCTAAAAAATATATCGGTATTTCTTGTACCAAGCACTTTTATTTGATACGTCTCATGATGCATTTGAAAACATTTTTTTTTTCTAATTTGCCCCCCAAAATTATCTTTCGATATCGGAATTCATTTATTTACGCTATACTTTCGTAATTGGCTCATCTAACTCCATATAGGTATATGTACCAGCTTTCAACTTTTTTCCTGTAAGGGTTCCGTTATTTCATCGGATGTACGGAATTGTAAAAATAATCTATTTTGAAATAATTGAAATAGCACTTTATATTTATCACAGATGTTACAATATTAGCTACTAAATGTTAATGCAAAACGTCATTTACACGACGTATTCAAATAAATGAAAGTTTCAATTTTAGATAAAAAACATCTGAACATTTAGTTGTTGCAATTTCACTGCACAGAAACAATTTTTTGTGATGGCATGCAATTATTTATTACTAAATAGTATTCAGTTACAATTAAAAATGTCGATTAGTTATGGTTTTACCACGGTCTTCTATATATATCTTTCGATTAACAATAAACAAACATGACGCCATAGTGTGTGTTCTGTTCAGAGACAATAAACGCGTCCACTTTTGTTAACATTCTGTCACTGCGCGCGCACCAAAAGCATCTACAAATCCAGCTTCAAAATACACACCGCGTGAAGCCAACACATAAATAACATCACAAAATCCAATGCCGCAGCACGCTTGGAACCTAGCGACGAAATCAAGGAACAGATCGAGCTGCCAAACCAGCCTCGTGTGCAGCAGGAAATCTTGATAACGAATCAGTGAAACGAATTCATAACTCAAAAGAAGTTTCACTTCCCAAGTGAGCTTATGTGCGTAAGGCCTACACGTTTTTTTTTTGTTGAGAAAAGTCTAATTTTCCAGGGCTATTCACAAAATGCATGTGTTAATGTTGCATAATGACTAGTAATTGAATGATTTTAAAATTTAATTAAGGGGAAAATTTATCTCTGCAAGATTAATGCATACAGCTGTCGTGTTAACTTATTAGTCACACACTTTGTAAGTTTACAGAACAATAATGCTACGTGATTGAAATTTAAAATTATCTTTGTTACAACTCCACTACAAGTTCCACGATTACTTATTATACACGGTTATTACAAATTTGTGTTAATTCCTATAAATTTAAACAATTCATTGTTTTTTTTTCTGTATTACTATTTCTTTCCTTTTCCGTGACTTCTGATCTAAACGTCCGATCACGCATTTCTAATTATGCATTGTTTAATTTTCGATCGAATTGCGGGGTAATTCCCTGATACGATGAAAATATAAAACATGTTATTGGGCATTGGCTGGCATTTATAAAAAAAATTGTAATGAGTATATCTGCAGGTTTTTCTGTACCTCAAAAGGAAAAAAGGATATCCTTATGGGATCACTTTGTTGTCCGTCTGTCTGTCTGTCAAAACTCATGGAAATCAATACCTATACTCTCTAAACATGAATCAGTGATTTTTCACTAATTACAAGTGCATATTCACTATTTATAAATGCTAGAATCGTACACGCAGAATTAGTGACTACTCACAATATAAATTAGTGAATATAAAAATTCACTAATTATATAAGTGACATTGTCACTATTTCAGTCTAAGGCCTAGTTTATATGAGAGGCGTTCAACGCGCGTTGGCCCAACGCGCGTTTACAGTTTCTATACAGTTGTATAGGACTGTTTATATGATAACGCGCACACATGAAGAGCGTTCAACGCGCGTTGGCCCAACGCGCGTTTACAACTTCTATACAATTGTATATAACTGTTTACATGATAACGCGCGTTCAACGCGCTACCAACGCGCGTTATCATGTAAACAGTTATATACAGTTGTATAGAAATTGTAAACGCGCGTTGGCCCAACGCGCGTTTACAGCTTCTATACAATTGTATAGAACTGTTTATATGATAACGCGCGTTCAACGCGCCACCAACGCGCGTTATCATATAAACAGTTCTATACAATTGTATAGAAGCTGTAAACGCGCGTTGGCCCAACGCGCGTTGAACGCTCTTCATGTGTGCTAGGCCTTAGAGAGAAAATTTATCAGTGAAAATTTGTTGTGAAAATCACTGATTATCAAGTGAATACAGCTTCACTTACGCAATTAGTAAAAAATTTCACTAATTCATGTTAAGAGAGTAGGATACTTCCCGTTGACCTAGAATCACGAAATTTGGCAAGAAGCAATGTCTTATAACACAAGTAAAGGGAAAAATCCGAAAACCGTAGTTACATCATAACGAAAATAATGTTTTTAAACCGTAACAATATGTTACGCACGAACACAGTAACAGCTCTAATAGTACTAACAGACGGTCGAACTTGGTTCGAAGCGGACAGCGGATCTGGTCTGCTCCGTACCAGATCTGTTCGTCTGTACAGTAGTCTGCGTGTCCGCCCGGTTCGATGGGAACAGATTCGGTCGTCTGTTGCAAGATCCGCCGTACCATGTCCGTTGTCGGACCGGACCAAGTTCGACCGTGTGTTAGCACTATAACACAAAATAAGCGTCCGCTACCGGTGCGTTTATACAGCACAATATGAGAACTCTCGCATACAACACGGTACGACAACTAGGCTATCAGCCATGAGTTACAATACAGTTCATCTGAGCTCATTTCATTTACAAGCTTAGTTGGCAAAGTGACCGCGATCGTCAGTTTTCTAACGGCTAAACGGGAAAAATCTTCGAGATTCCCGTGATGCACGAAGTATTTACATACCTACAATTTTGTACGGGACCCTCGGTGCGCGAGTCCGAGTCGCACTAGGCCGGTTTTTTTTTATTAAGTCTATCTGGAAATTCTATCGAAAACAAGACACCCTGTAAAGAGGATTAAATTCGAGATTTTATAAAAAGCAACTTGAATTTAATGAATAATTAATAACGCGATCGATTTAAACTTCAAGTCATTCTAATGTAGAATATGTGTAGGTCAGTGTACTTTTGGGTCATGGACTCTTTCCACAGCCCAATATTTACTTTACACTTGAAGATCTGAACTTACAAGAATAAGAAAAAAATATAAATATTCAACGGTACTTTGTTCACAAAAAAATATGTCACATACAGAGTTACGCACAGAAAGTAGATAGTTTTTAAACGTTAACAGATATCTTTTACTGATGACCAATAATAAATTGACTAATAAAATATGTAAAAAAAATTGGCTGTCTGTAAAGTCAGTTTACGGACGATAGTTTTACGTGATAACGTATTCCGTAATACATAACCTAAATTTATATAATAATTATAATAATTCGAATCTATGATATTGCATCTTTCGCTTCAAATTTAGGTTAATTTTATTTATTTAAATTACTCACCATATAATATAATTGTTTTTTTTAACTTTCTTTCTTTCGTATTTATTTTAAGTCTCAAAGATTAGCTGTCATAATATTTATAAAACAATTGTTTCACTGTTTATAATATAAAATTCCAAAACCTACTTACAATATTTAAGTATTTTCATACGTCAAAAAATTGATTTTTATAATGATAAAATTTGTAAGAAAACGATTTTTTCGAGAGATGAGACCTAGCTAAAACGATTTTTTGCCCCCCAAAATCCCTTTTCAGTAAATTTCATCCAAATCGTTAGGGCCGTTTTCGAGAAAAGCACGCACAGGGTCAGGCGGAACGTTACGCGTTACGAACGTTAGGAACGTTACGTTAGGAACGTTACACTTTTTCGTGCATGCAGCCGGTGTTTTATCAATTTATAAGATTGGTGATTCATCAATTTATAAGACGTTATCACGTCAAAAATGGTTGTAAAAATGCAATCAGCAAGATCAAAAAATAAAAACCGGGTCGTAGTGGCAAATTCTACCGACAATATAGTGTATTTGCCAGTAAAGGCATTGAGGCTTTATTATATGTTTTTGGACAAAATAAAATATTCATTTGATGTAGCCCATAAATTTTTTTTTTCTTAATTACAATATTATTTTCAAACCAAATTCTGAAATAAGTTAAATACTCTCTTCAGTAAGTACATCCGTATCCTCAAACTCTGTCAGGCCGATTAAAAAAAAATTAGTAGCACATTTTAATCTTTATTAAAGGATACTATTTCATTTTTGAAACGATTCTGAAATTTTTATCGCTAACTTTGGGCACAAAAACCTTTTTAAAACCCTGAGACTACCCTTAAATATATTTTTTGCACGAATCTCCTGTAAAATAGCTGGTTTTCACATAATTTTTAGTTTTAAATATTTTTGACAGTTCCAGCTTCAGATCTATTAGATTGTTTATGAAAATTATGTCAGATACCTACTTTTACAGGTAACTGACAGATGATTTATGTAAATTACTGTCGAATTGCAGTTGAAAAACATGTTTTTGTTTTAATTTTTGCACTACCTAGTGGTAAATGGGTCAGTTTTCGAAAACTATATTGGTATTAATATCTATTTTATAGGATGCGTGCAAAAACAACAATTTGCAGCACATATTTTTGCAGTTAAAAAAAAATGAATTGTTACATCGTGGCTAGCTAAAGGTGTTATTGAAAATAAAAATGCATCTGCTTAATTCTAAGTGGGTACATAATATCGACCTTACGTATGAATTTGTAAGTTATTTATACCTCATTTGTATTCATATACTTTTATTCTATATACTGAGCATAGGAATAAAATCGCAATCGAACTATTAGGGTGCAAACATATACTTCTGTCATTTTTTACGCCGTAAGCACTGGCGTATCCAGGAGGGCAAAACAAGCACGGGGGAGCCGGCTTAAGAAATTTCTAATTTGCTCCCTCCTGGGCCAAAAGCCGGGTACGCCCATGTTAACGTCATAGAAAAAGACAAAGTTTTTGAAACAGAGATACTTTATTCCGATTGAATGCAAGTACATCAACCAATCCTATCATCGGAGAAATCAGGGAATTACATCGAAGAAAGAAACGCAGATATATTTTCGATACGCTTTGTTGCTTTCACTCACCGCACATTGAGTAGATAAACAATGATTCTTATAGTAAATTAATAAATATATGGTTTAATTCTAAGTGAGTACGTAAATTCGACCTTACGTACGAATTTGTAGGTTATTTATTGGTCATTTGTATTACTTGGCTACGTTCAACAGAATACAATACCATCGTCAAAACATGTCCGATAAAACAAATAAACGCGACCTTTCTTTTTGAAGACTGGCCTTCAATACGCTTGATTATAAAATAATACCTTTTATAATACTAAACATCCTTTTTGTCCAACGCGTAATAAGGTCAGTAGTTCCATTGTTTGCCGTTTTATATATTTTTTTAAACAAAATCAAAAACGTTTATCGCTAGGTTTCAAGCTATCCAACTTTAGATGATGTGTCTGGAGCTATACTCCCGATCAAAATTAACAAACCATACCGCAAGCGGTTTTTAGAGTTCCATACATCCGATGAGAAAACGGAACCCTTATAGAATCTATTTTCTTTTTAATACAGTAGAACCTCGATAAGTCGAAAACCTCCAAAACTTGAAAAATTTTTGGTTGCCTTCCCTTCAGGGGCCCTAAAATCTCCATTACTCAAAATCTCAACCTATCTATAGGTCGACATAATCAGTGAGTCCCTATACAAACAATTTCGGTACATATTTTCCCTCCATAACTCGAAATTGGATCTCTGTATCTCAAACATAGCGACTCAAAATTAGTTAGAATGAATCTTAACCTCTACGAGTCGAATATTTCCGTACAACTCGAATTTTTTGGCGTCTCTCTTGAGATTCGACTTACAGAAGTTCTACTGTATTATCTTCGAATTGTGGTGCACTAACATTATTATTAACAAAACCAAAAATTATTAAACAACTTCTTCAGTTTGCCGATAATTTATTCTTTTTTAGCAACAGGAAAAACAGTTATTTGTTTCAAAAGCACAAAAGAAGTATTAAGACATAATTTCACTCAACTTTGTATGCAAGAACGAAAATTTCCGTACAGTATTGAAAACAATATTTCCGACTTAAATATAAAAAAAAATAAAACTTACCGAAATTGAAAGTCGTTGGTTTGAACACCTGGTTTTGTAGGCAAATGCTGTAATAAAGAAATGTAAATTATAGGTAAAGTTTTAACACATGTAATGATTTGAGATTAATTAAGGTTCAGGTGCCCTTCAAATGTTAATGAGCATATAAAATGGCGTTTTCAATGCCAAATTATGCAAAATGCACGTCTCCATAACCAATTAGAATTCACAATAAATATATGTGTAATGTTTATGATAAACTAAAACATTTTTTTTTTATAATTTCCCGTGCATAAACAGTTACCTGTAAGTAAAAATTTGTTTTAAACTGAATAATTTAAAATTGAATGCAAACTTCTTTCTATAAACACTACGTTTTATTTTTTTCGCGACTGCTGCAATTTCTGGCTAAATTATCCTAAATTGTTTTTACTTCAATTGGGATTTGACCTAAGAGCGGAGTTTAGGCCAAATGCAATGTCGAATCCGCCATTTTTCATATACATAGCAATATTAATACTCCTATATTGCTAGTAGGGGCCTGGAAAAGGATGACGACCCAACGGTGCAGACATACATGCGTCTGTCTCCGTTATTCAGACCTCAAATGTTATGCGCATGTCCGAGATACGAGCATGCGCTTGCCCACTTCCCCAGTACAGTCGTAACGCTTGCGCATAACGGATCGAGTATAAATAATTGAGATAGAAGTATGCAGTTGCTGTCTCTATTACTTCTCTTACAGGAACTAGCAATATAGGAGTCATACTACCAGCATGTAAAATGTAGTGCTTATAATAGTTTACGTTTCTGTCACCGGATATCGTATCGTTTTCTGTAAAATCCAAATATTCAATTTCAAAATACACTTTAATAGATTGTTGTCACTGCTAGTATGAGTAACAATGGTACTGAGTATAGTATTGTTGTTTGTTATTTGTTAAATTTGTTAAGAATGCGAATTTGTAAATCAAAAACATAACAGCTATTACATAGTTTGAAATAAATAATTCATGCAATTTTTAATAGCACTAATAATTCTAGTTTTGTTCTTAGAAATATTGCTGTCATATTTAATTCAGAATAATTCATTCACGTTAATAAATAATGTCTGTGCAGATCGAATTTCCATTCGTATGAAATTTTAAATATTTTCTGACGTAAAACAATTTTTTAAATCGTCATCCAACAAATAAATTTCCATAAAGGACACAGCTGATATAAATATAGATCAGCTGCTTAAACTTGATTTTATATAGATGATGTAAAAATATAGCAAAAATGATCACTATATTATATTATAAGGTGGTTCAGAATTTCGAAATTTTGATACGTGACATATTTATCATTTCGGTTACAAGAATTGTGTTAACCAAGATGACATTTGTATAATTCACGTATAGTTTAACAGTTAAAAAAATAAACAATTCACAAAATTCGTTCGAAAAATTGTTTTTTTTTTCAAAAAATTCGAAACGTTTGGTCCCTTCAACTATACGAAAACTTAACGAAAAAACATTATACGAAAAATATTCTTATTTCAGTATATTTGTTTAAAGTGAGGCAATAATATTCTGAGCCATTCCATATATGTATGCAAATTGTTTAAAAACATTAATTGTAATGTTTACCTATAGGTATTTTAATTTATGAGAAATCTATAAAATTAATTGGAGTACATTTATTTCTAAACTTGAATTCCCACAACGCATTTTATTTAAATATGCAGCAGGTGCGGAGACCTATTTGTCTCTTTTTTGCATGTTGAGATTTTCCGATTTGTTTTCTTCTTTTTAGTTGTTAATATAATTTTTGTGCACTCAGGTTTCCCGTTTTTTTTTTTTTTTTAAATAATTAATTTTATTTTCTTCCTTTTAGTTAGTTATTTTTTCACTTTCGAGTTTGATTTTTTTACTTTTGGTGGAGCAATCAGGTAAAAAAGGCCACAGTGGTTCGTCAATTTTGACTTTTTTTTTGGTAAAACTAGACCGCTATCTCACAAGATAATGACCATGGAATCATATGGTACAAATAGGGTTGCTATAAGACCCGGATTTTTGAGAAAGTTACGGAATTTGTCGGCTTGTCCTGTGTCCAGGGATTTTTCTTCTTCCCGGAAATGCAGCTTTAATTTAGAATCTTTGAAACCAGGCGAAAGCCGGAACGGTCACTTAGTTATTATAATATTGTATTGTCATCGAAACTACATACGTATGCAAAATTTCATCTCAATCGATAACCGGAAAGTGGGTCAAATTTAACTTGCAAAATTTGATTTCAGACAGACAGACACCGGGACAGGTGAAACTAAATAAAAGCTTGTAAAAAAACGTGTGCTTTAGGCCATAAGACCGAAGTAAAACTTCTTCCTGTCATAATTTGTTATTATTCCCCCGAAAATTCACAAAATATGAACTTTAAGATGATTTTACAATTTTATTCACTTTAAACGTATAGAATACCTATATGTATTGAACAAGACATTAATTTATAAAATTGTTCAAGAACGAAATGAACAGTCTAATCATCTAATGTATCAGAAGAAAGAAATATAAACATAAAGATAATGAAAACAAAAGTAATACATTGCAATTACTTAGTTCTTGTTCGATTTTAAGCGTAAACCTTTATGAAATATTATTTAAAGTAGGTTTACAAAACTTTTTTCTGTCACCCGATAGCGCCACTGGCAAGTAAAGTATGTGTCATTCTATTGTTAGTACTGCTTATATTTTCGGCCACCGGATGGCGCCACTAGCCAGTGAAGTATTTGTCATCCTCTTTCTATCTTCACTAACTTATATCTCCCTCTCAACTTCCGTTCGCCTCGCCCGATCACACTTCCGTAAATCTCTCGTCACGCATTCACCAGCTTACTACCCAAATCAAGCGGTACGTAAAGAAGTTTTACTTCAAAAATAAAATCGAAGATATCCTCAGGTTTGATTCTCCTCTTGTTAACACAAGGCAAACTGTCCATGCATAGGACAGATTGTCTTGCAGCATGCCATAATATATTCATCACTCATCGATTACAATCTATACATTATACAATATAATATGTACCTACGTGCAGGTATGATTGAACTTCTGAAGGTAGAAGCAATATATTGTTTCATTGGCTATTGTAACGACACAATACCTTATACTTATAGACTTCATATAACTTCACAGTTTTTTCACCTTCCTGTTGTGTTGTAATCGGGGAGATGAACTGACTGTATTTTTAGTCGTTTGAGTTTAGTGAACTTTATTATTGTACATAAACACACGTTCTTTTCTTTGGGTTCCATAATTAATATGCAATCCTTGACAATGCTTTAAATTGCAAAATGAAACCAATAAAAAAACTTTTTAATAAAAAAATTAAACCGCCGAAAAACTGAAAAGCAAAAAATAATAAATCTTTTTATTTAACTGAGTTCTATCTAAGTAGTTGAACGTATGTGACAGTCTAGTATATCTAAGTAATTTTGAGTCGGCGTCAACAATCTTTCGCCGGAAATCTCTGAGCGTTTACGAAGTTAATGTCAGCGACAGAGCAACCCGAACGGGCACACTGAGGGCATACATCTTTGCGAGTGGTCGTGTGGAGAGCGCATGTTTGGAATGTTAATGTTTATCGCTGGAGATTTCACGTATCATTGTTAATTTGATTTGGTTATTTCTTTTAGTGATCTTTGTACATTGATGGTTTGACGCCGCGCCGACTCAAAATTACTTAGATATACTAGACTGTCACATACGTTCAACTACTTAGATAGAACTCAGTTAAATAAAAAGATTTATTATTTTTTGCTTTTCAGTTTTTCGGCGGTTTAATTTTTTTATTAAAAAGTTTTTATTTTATAATTTTTTGTGGCTATATAATTTATACCTAATTGTAATACACAACTCAGCATGAAAATCTGAGAGTGAACTATAAATCACCCCTATTTTCCCACCCTTAGGGTAGGAGTTTTTTTTCCAAATTTATATGAGACGAGCCTCGAAGTATACCCTATCCAATAAAAAAATAATTATCAAAATTGGACCACTCTGTAAAAAGTTATGTGTGGTCATACATTACAATCAGTGAGAGAACAATCAATCATCCCCTGTTTTTCTACCCTTAGGGTTGGAATTTTTTTACCAAATTTATATGGGACCAACTTCGGGGTATACCCTTTCAAACAAAAAAATAATTATCAAAATCGGACTACTCTGTAAAAAGTTATGCGTGGTCATACATAAATAAAAAAAAAAAAAAATAAAAAAAAAAAATATACGCGTCGAATTGAGAACCTCCTCCGTTTTTGTTTTTCGTCGGTTAAAAAATACGTTACTGTTGATTCAAGTTCATTGAATTGTGAGCAAATAAATCTAATAAATGTAATATTTTGTTTAAGAGTTCTTATACTGTATTTCTGATACGTTTTTAGCTCTAAATCTTAGATTAAAGATTCTAACTGAACATCGAGATTTCAAAATGTAGTCGAAAAGATGAATGTCGTATCTCTTCAGTTTTGTACAAAACTGGATAGAGATAAGAATTGATGTTAAGACATTGGATATACTAGTTCAGAGCAAGGGCGTACATATTTTTTTTCTGGGGGAGGGTAAAGCAAAAAAATGAATATTTTTTTAAGTTTTATTGATAATAATATCATACAAGAATATTCACGAAAGAAGGTGTCAAGCAAAATATTAATTCCCAAACTAATTTTAAAAATTCCTTTTCAAAAAGTATTTCTAAATTTTATTTTTTAGTCATGTATTCGTACATTATTTTCAGTTTTATTTTTTTATTATTTGCAAAATAATTTTTAAAAATTGGAGTTGATTTCTGGAAAAATTCTAAGAACTTTTTGTCTCTTGCGATTTTTTTAAAAAACCTACGATTCGTAAGTAAAAAAATCATAAAAATTTGGAAATTCAAATTTTGGACCATAGATATCCCGGAAAATACTATGTTTGGAGAAAAATGTTCGGGACAAAAGTATCATGTTTTTTCACGGCCAATCAAATTCCTAAGTGAAAAATGAGGGTTCCCATTAAGATAAAAAAAAATTGACCCGAATGACCTTGAACCGTCGACCCAATGTCCAAAGTGACCATGGCATCCGATGTCCTCCTTCGAACCAATTAACTCAGCCCTGAACCATTTTTCGATTTTCCCTACCCTGAAAATATAATCTCATCCGAAAATTAAAATGACTCACCTGTATAAGCGAACGGTAATATTATCGTCACAGTCTTGCGCAGCAGCTCAGAAACCAATACAAACAGTTTTGTTTTAGCTACTGCGCAAGGCTGTGACGATAATATTACCGTTCGCAGAGAGGTTGAATTGGAACACAGCTATATACTGACAACGAGGTCTCACTTATCAATGTTCAAGCTTGTGTCGAGATCTATTTTTGACGTGATAACGTCTTATAAATTGATGAATCACCAATCTTATAAATTGATGAAACACCGGCTGCATGCACGAAAAAGTGTAACGTTCCTAACGTTCCGCCTGACCCTGTGCGTGCTTTTATCGAAAACGGCCCTAACGATTTGGATGAAATTTACTGAAAAGGGATGTTGGGGGGCAAAAAATCGTTTTAGCTAGGTCTCATCTCTCGAAAAAATCGTTTTCTTACAAATTTTATCATTATAAAAATCAATTTTTTGATGTATGAAAATACTTAAATATTGTAAGTAGGTTTTGGAATTTTATATAAACAATGAAACAATTGTTTTCAAAATATTATGACAGTTAATCTTTGAGACTTAAAATAAATACGAAAGAAAGAAAGTTAAAAAAAAAAAACAATTATTATTATAGGTGGTGAGTAATTTTAATAAATAAATTAACGTTCTGCCTGACCCTGTGCGTGATTATTAAATATGATATACGAGCGGAATACGTTATCACGTAAAACTATCGTCCGTAAACCGACTTTACAGACAACCAATTTTTTTTCTTTTCGAAATTTAGCTAAGCCTTTTGAATAAATAATTTACAAAAAATGCATAAAAAGCATATAAACACTGTTTATATATTATGTGACGACTTAACGAATAATAAACGTTCCGCTGTAGAGTTTAGAATAATGGCAAACAAGTGACCTGGGCACAGTGTGTCAGTAGTTAGCATGGTACGGCATTAACTGTTAGCTGCTATCACCTGGTTGAAAACAAAACAGGTCCGCATACTACACAATTTCGTAAGCAGACTTACAACACAGTAACAAAGAGTGTACACAGAGAAAATCCAATGAATCCGAAACCGCCATTTAAAATGAAAAAATAAATTATGTCAAAAATTGCATTGTACTTATAGTGCGAGATTAGATATCTATCTATACTAATATATAAAGCTGAACAGTTTGTTTGTTTGTTTGAACGCGCTAATCTCAGAAACTACTGGTTCAAATTGACATAAATTTTTTTTGTTGGATAGCCCATTTATCGAGGAAGGCTATAGGCTATATAATATTACGCCACGACCATTAAGAGCGGAGCTTTAATGAAAAATGTTGCAAAATGTATCTCAAAAATAAGCTTCTATTCATGTGAAATGCACTAACTAGATATACTCATATTAGCGTTGTGAGAACACAACCTCAGGTGGATCAATCGGTGGAGCATGCGACTGTCAACATCAGGGTCGTGGGTTATTTTTTATTTTATACATTGCTTTCTTCTAAGGCTTACATTTAAATTTATTTTAATTTTATTTAATTAATTTAAAAAAAATTATTAGTTAAAAAAATGTTTAAATACTGCTTTTTATTGACAAAAACTTTTTAACGGTAACTCCGAAAATCATGAAATTTGGACACAACATTCATCTCAGTAAATTAAGATGAATGTGTGTACTCATGTTCCTCCCTTCCCCATTCGTTCTTTTACACCCGGGTGAAACCGGACGGGACCGCTATATATAACAATTTTAAAACCTTTCTTCTAACAATTAGGGTCTGAACTATTAAAAGATGCTAAGGTGATTCTTTATTCACCTGCATAACTAGTATTACATGCATATATATTGATAAATCGCACATAGGTTGCCTAGCTAAATCACGTACCCGATGCTGTTAAATTAAATAAATTCTATTTTTTTTTTGATCAACTTCCCCGATTTGTTAATCATAAAAATCGAGCCCAAGATGAGAGAATATGACACGAATGAAATGTTAACAAAACAAATAAACTCAAAGTACACAGAACACAACTATTTACAAGGTATGTTTATATATAGAATCAGTATTATATTTCGATTCCTTGTGTCATATTCTCTCATTTTAGGCTCGATTTTTATGATTAACAAATCGGGGTTATTGACCCAAAAAAGTTAATTAGATTTTATTTTATTTAACAGCATCGGTACGCGGTTTAGCTAGACAATCCATGTGCAATTTATCAATTATATTATCTGACATATAATCTTTGTCATCTTCAAATAACAGATGAGAGTATTTAATTCTAACACCGAATCTTAGACTATAATCCAAAAATAATATAAATATTATAAAAATAAAATATTATTAAGGTATAAGTTTAAATGATAATTTATATTTGGTAATTATTAAAAATAAACATTAATATCATCAATTGCAATATTACTTATCTAGGTTTTTCAATTTGGGAAACACTGATGTATGTCATACATCAGTGTTTCCCAAAAAACTCACCATGACGGAACACACCAAACCAATTATAAAATTTTAGCGGATTAGTTGTTTTATATAGGGTACGTTTCAAATATTTTTCAACTTGACGCAGAATTTAAAATCACACGTAGCTTATATTATTAATTTTCATGATTTTTCATGATGCAAAACACTATGGCTGGGAGTAAAACCGTGCAATTAACGCGACACTTTTATGGAAGGTCGTTACGTTTGTGTGCGTCGGATTAAACATGGCTTTAGTTGAAGGCGAAATCAGGGCGAAATTTAGTTACTAGTATTTCGTTAGATGACAGTGCGTTACGCTTGCTTTGTGTATGCGTTGGATTACAACTAGGATTTGTTAAAGGCGATGACAGGGCAACATTTAGTTACAGGGCGAAATTTAGTTGCTAGAATTTCACTTAATTTTGTTTCACATCTGCCAGGCGTCCCATTACGGCCCACATTTTTTTTCATAACGCGCCAAAATAAGTATAACTTCAAAAAAACCGAATACGTTTCTCATATTACGCGCTCCATCCCAGCTTTGGTTTAACATGTGTCCGCGTTGCTTTGTCAATGGGCAGAAGAGCAAAGCAAATCAACAAAACATAAAAACTGGGATTTCCTGTAACCTTCACATTGTAAATTAACTCGAATAAACCACAAAACGATGAGTCTGTTAGATAATCATCAGATAAATTAAATCCGGAACATTTCCTAACCAATTATTATTAATTAATTATACGTAATTATAACGTACAGGTTGGTGTTGAATAATTTTTAAAGTTTAATCACTAATAAATTATTTATAGCGCTACATAGCGCCTGTAGCGCCAGTGTATTGAACGATATACTACTAAAACAAACATGACGTCATAACTGCTCGAGAATTTTGAAAGTAGTAGCTATAAGCGCTTTTTGCTTGGTGCTAGAAACGTTATAACCTAAAGCAATGCATTTCATACGTACGTCAAACATTTTTCAAACAGCTGACAGTAATTTTCAACAGAACAACTTATTATAGTTACTGTTATGTATTATTGTTGTAAAAACAATGTCATTGTTGATGATTAATTTTAAAGTATTCTGATTGCAACATACGGGGTTTAACAATTTATGATTAGTTGAGTTGAGAGTCGTACAGAAAATTTTATATATGATTTATTTATATTTTTGTAATAATTCCTGTAAAAATATGTTTCTATGGGACTTAAAACAGTCGAGCGCGTAGTTTTTTTTTATTATTAACAAAATAGCTTTTACTCGGACAAGTAATTAGCCAGGGCTAGTTTTTGTATTAGACTGAATTGAAGTGAGGTTTGAATGGTTGGGAACATAAGCTACGCAATATGAAACAACAAATAGTTGGCAAAACCAAAAGTGCACATCCCGCAAGTTTTCCACTGTATGATAAAAAAATAACAATTAAAAAATATTTTTAATAAATTTAAAAAGATTTAAAAATTTAAAGAAATAAATAATTAAAAATTGAAAAATTTTTTTTTTTAAGTTTGCAAAAATAAAAAAAATTAAGAACTATACATAATATAATATATAATTAATATCAAGTGGAATA
Source organism: Xanthostigma xanthostigma (assembly GCA_963575645.1). Taxonomy (NCBI): domain Eukaryota; kingdom Metazoa; phylum Arthropoda; class Insecta; order Raphidioptera; family Raphidiidae; genus Xanthostigma; species Xanthostigma xanthostigma. The sequence goes on along the minus strand of OY754466.1, from coordinate 45,172,180 downwards.
AAATAAAACAAAATAAAAAGAAAAAAAAAAAGAAAAAAGTCAATGATACCGTAAGGAATCGAACCCAGGACCTTGCCCTTGGGAATCCAACGGCATAACCATTACGCCACGGCTGCCTAATACGTCTAGTGGTGTTATCACGGTATACAAGTGTAGCACTTGTTTTATGGATTACACTATATTTTCACAGCGATTATTATATTGTTTTTAAACTATATTAGCTGTCAAAAATAATAAAAAATAAAACTGTTTATAAAAATTAAACTACTGAACACATTTTAGTGAATTTAAATAGGGTTCTGGTCTGATAGTAAACAAAGTGAATAAAATATAACCCAAGGCAATCCGACCAAAATTGCGATCTGTAGAGTCGTGACGTACGTACGTACATACGTACAGACCAACCGACAACTGCTGTTTGTGATTTTCAATTACAATTTTAATAGTATTTATGAACTCAAATTGATTTAAAAATGGTTCTATTTTATAGATTAGAATCTCCTCTTTTCAAAAAGCTTCAATTTGAATGGATTTCGTGTGAAATTAACTTAAATATAACTTCTTATATGAACGAAAGTCAGCTCTGACGCACAAAGCGATAATAAAGCACATACCGCTAGTTTAGCGGTATGTGCAATAGATGCATAAGGGATGGAATACAAGGATATAATACTCGCCACGAATCTAAAAGGCTCGGGAGTTAGATGCGAATGAGTGCTTGCGCTTGTACAGTCTGTTGAAAAACTACAAACTTGCAACTCAACAAAACTAAAATAACAATAACAACTTGACAATAGCGTACTCGACTGTACTTTAGAGTAGGAAAGCGACAAGTGACAAAGGCAACGAGCAATCACGGCCAATCACCGACGAGCGCACGTTCCGTGCAGGTAGCTGAGAGGTGGTGGGAGTCTTAACGGCCTAAAATGTGCCTTTGTGACGCTGTTTCCAAACCCTTTAGATCCGTGGCGCGTATTATATTAGGATGGGGGACATGGATTAGCCTCGGATCATTCTCGGTTAAATTTATGTTTAACATCTACCAGCCGACTTACGATGGCTCACATTTTTTTTTATTGTTTCTCAACCAAAGCTTCTCTCAGCGATTAATATACCTATTCTATTGGAACTAAACTAAAAAAGATACCATTTTTTATTATATTCTATTTTGGTTATTTTTATGCAAATAAAAAATTTTCGATTTCAGTAAAAATGTAAATTTTGAAATACGTTTTCTTAAGGCCTGTAAAACTTACGATCACAGTTTAAAAGTTAATTTTAAACCTTGAAATATATTCTTACATATTTTTACATGTGATTAGCATAACTTCTATCATTTCTTTTTTTATTTACTTACTAATTTATTGTCATTTTCTTTGCATCTTTGGTATGCAGAAAAACGCCGTTTCAAATAACGATAATCCGTTTCTTTACAATGTTTACTTATTCTAAAATTATAATTATATGGAAATTTTTGCAGTATCATCAATTCATACAACACGTTTTTTCTTTTATGCGTTGCATCGTATGTAAATTTGCTAAAAATCTATGTTTATTTACAGAAATTAAAGATAAAGTTTAATCAAAATTTAAATTTACACGTTGAATTCTATCAAAGTTTTTATCAATAATTTAGTACAGAATATAAATTTACAACAAATATAGAAGGTCTGCAGTTTTGGCATACTAACGGCAGAAATTTTTGACCAATTGCCAGTTCTAAGAAATTGGATTTATGATCATAAATCCACGTTCTTAATAGTGGCTTGGGGAGGGTTCAATTGGTCAAAAATTTTTGCCGTTGGTATTTCCCGGTTATTTGGCTCTAACAGAACCTAAAAACGAAGCGGCAGAAGTTTTTAATTTCAGTCATTTTTTTACTATCTTTGAAATTTGTTATCCTCCTTATCTTAAAATGGGTCCAGATTCCGCCTATATATCATATAGCGGTCCCGCCCGGTTTCACCCGAGTGCAAAAGAACGAATGAGGAAAGGAGGGACATGAGCACGCACATTCATCTTAGTTTACCGAGATGAATGTTGTGTCCAAATTTAATGATGATCGGAGTTACCGTTAAAAAGTTTTTGTGGATAAAAAGCAGTATTTATACTGTTTTTAAGTAATAAATTTCTTTTAAATCATTAATTACTGTAATTAATAAAATATAATAAATATTTAATTGAAAACACTGTATAGGAAAATTATTTTTATATAGATATACCTATATAGTTCTAACAGTTTTCAAATGAGCTAATAATTATATTTATTTAATTTTAATTAATCGTAAATAAAATTAAAATAAATTTAAATGTAAGCCTTAGAAGAAAGCAATGTAGAAAATAAAAAAAAATAAAAATATATTCGCCCAACCTGGGGGCTCGAACCCACGACCCTGATATTAACAGTCGCATGCTCTACCGACTGAGCCAGCCGGGCTTGTGAATGCACAACGCTAATAGGTATTAGTATATTTCACCTGAATAGAAGCTTGTTTTTGAGATACATTTTGCAACATTTTTCATTGATGCTCCGCTCCTATTGGTCGTAGCGTGATATTATATAGCCTACTGTGCGATCGGCGAAAGAAGACCGGTGGGGAAAGGGCAAGAAGTCGTTGATGTGTTCCCAAATTATCGGAATTCATAGGCGGCGCATAGCAAGGCATGCAAACAATGTATAGCTTTAAATTTTAAGGCATTATTTTGAGCCTCTAACTCGCACATTTTAATTACATTCGCTATGACCTCCCTAGCGCCACTTCTAACTGTTTTTCCCTTTTTACTTTCCATTTTGATGATATTCAGACAACACCCCTCAACTTAGTCCGTGAACGCACACCTATGTACTGTCTGGTGTATGATTTTTTTGTACTGTTAGCAAGTGTCGCTGTGTAGTCGTACAGCTATGGCAATAGTACAATTATCGCGATACGACAATTGCGACACGTTTGGTCGAATGGACTCCCTTATTGCATAGAAGCGGTTCCAGGATCATTACCTTTTACCAATATAAAATACATGTGCGCTCTTCTGCAATAAGGTCATAGGACTACATTCCATAGACCGGTCTTCTTTTAAAAATCCAACAGTATAGCCTTCCTCGATAAATGGGGTATCCAACAACAAAAAAATTTTCAATTTGAACCAGTAGTTCCTGAGATTAGCGCGTTAAACCAAACAAACAAACTCTTCAGCTTTATATATTAGTATATAGATAAGAAAAAATGCTCTAAATTACTTAAGTTAAAGTGAGACAGACTTCGGAAGAATTTTCAACAAAAATGTACACAAAACTCCCGAATACTTACTCCCTTAATTTAAAATAACAGAAAATCATTTTCGTCGCATTTAGTTCCTCAGTTCCCCTACGGAGGCATATACACATGTCATCGGGCCTGTGGGTGAGAATATTCTGCAATCGCGGTGTAGTAGTTAAATTAACGTAGTATAACGTTTTGCAATCGTGTCCTAGCCAACACTGCAGCACGTATAGTTATTTACGCATTTACACGACTGTACACGATGAGAACATCCCTCGTATCGACGTGAGCGCGCCAAACGTATTACCGATTAAACCACGCGACGTTGAATTCGCTGATAGCATTTAAACATCGTCACATTAAGCCTGCCGTCCACTATGAATCCTGAAAGGACGCAGTCGTAGGATTACTGGCGATTCAGGAACAATCTTCAGTTCTTCTGCGACACATGTTTGAAATAATCGGTCGAGCCCAGAATCCTTGCAATCTAAAGGCCGCCATACACCTCGTTCTTTTTTGGCAGTTTTAACCGCACGGGCAAAACTGTACGGGTAAACACGAACAACGACCATATCCATACACTAGGCGTTGTTTCGTTCAGTTTTTCTGAAGTCGTGGTATCATCTGATCTGCTTTGATGGATCCTACAAGTTACAGAGTCGAACAAAACTCGTCCTTTTTAACTGCGTCGTCACACACACGGGCCGACTTGAACGACACGTTTAAAACGGACGGTTTAAATCAAGCAGCAGCAGATATTTTTGAACGCCGGTAAGAAGGACGGTTTTTGGCCACACCGACCGTTTTACCCGTACAGTTTTACCCGTGCGGTTAAAACTGCCAAAAAAGAACGAGGTGTATGGGGGCCTTAATGGCCGTTGCACAGCTAGAAACGCTGCTAGATTCCTTGCTAGATTTGCCTACTAGTTTTATAGCGCTGGTTCGCTTCACACGAGACGTCTTTCCAAGCTAGTTTTGTGAATAAATCTAGTGCGCGCGCCGTGACAGTGCAAATATACACACAGAGCAAAACGTGTCTGTTGTCTGACTCTGGGCGGAATAACGCCTTGTTGGTTTGTGGGCGTTTGTTCAAGTCGCCCACGTGACAAGATACTACTTCCAGATTGGCTCCTGCTCATACCTAGCAAGGAAAATAGCCCCTGTTCTAATTTTAAAACTTATCTTGTGAACTAGTCGGCGAGCCCGCAGTGACGTCATTTCTAGCTTCGTATAGTACGCGCCACAAATCTAAAAGGCTCGGAGGTTAGATGCGAATGAGGGCTTGCGCTTGTACAGACTGTTGAAAAACTACTAACTCGCAACTCAACAAAACTAAAGTAACAATAACAACTTGACAATAGCGTATTCGACTGTACTTTAAAGCAGGAAAGCGACAAGTGACAAAGGCAACGAGCGATCACGGCCAATCACCGACGAGCGCACGTTCCGTGCAGGTAGCTGGGAGTCACAACGGCTCTTAAATGTGCCTTTGCGACGCTGTTTGTGACTAACTTCCAAACCATTAGGTCCATAGCGCGTATTATAAGTTCGCATTGGGTTACACTCAGTATGCGTGTATTTTTGTTTTTTCCCAAGTCACGTAATCGATACTTTACTACGTAGGTACGGTTTGTTTAAGGACACCCGCCTCCATTAAAATCCTTACAATAGTAGAACAGTCACGTTTTCAGGACTATAAGACCGTTTATCACTGACCTATGAAGTTACGCTAGCGGGCAATTTCTCGAAGCCGTGTTATGTTTAATAATAAAGTTAACACCTTTACTGAAACTGTGTTAACAGGCCATCTGCAATTTGCACTAGTGATGTGCCGGATATCTGAGGGAGAAGAAAGATCCGTATCCGTTAGTTTTTGGCGGATCTTTTACCTTATTAATTTTCAATTCATAGATGAAATTTTATATATATAGGTCATTAGGTAATAATGAAAACCTGTTAAATTCCATTCAGATTATTTTTTATTTTTTTAAATCGTATTTGGCATCTTTATATTGCAAACATTTATCGTAGTGAGTACCGTACTAATAGTACTAAATCAACTATCTTTATAATGAGATATTGCACATCGATCTTTGGAAAGAGACAATCTGTTATGAGAGTTAACTATTAAAGAAGTCAATAACTTTTTCCCAAAGGTCGATGTGCAATATTTACTGCCGCGTACTCTAAGAAAGTTAAGATCCGTATCCGCAGATCTTGAAACCAAAAATCCGTATTCAGATCCGTATCCGCGGATATACATTTTTAACGATCCGGCACATCACTAGTTTGCACATATTTCTTGATATAAGGATTTTGTAGTCTTTTCCTATAACATTTGTGTATAACAGCTTTAACATTTTGTCTGCGTCATTTGTTGTGCAGTGTTATAGACTTCTGGTACATTAAAATTTAATTTCTCTTTACTGTAGAAGACAGTAAAAAGTTTGAAATAAAGTCGAAAGTGTTCGAGAATTGCAATTTATAAAATTACTCCAAATCTTTGACGCGTCAACAAATCACTTACAAATAAAAACTGTAGTCTACATATCTATACTAATATATAAAGCTGAAGAGTTTGTTTGTTTGGTTGAACGCGCTAATCTCAGGAACTACTAGTTCAAATTGTTTCTTGTTGGATAGCCCATTTATCGATGAAGGCTATAGGCTATATAATATTTCACTACGACCATTAGGAGCGGAGCATCAATGAAAAATGTTACAAAATGTAACTCAAAATTTGTCCGTCCGACAAAAACTTTTGAAGGGTAAAGCCGATCATCATGAAATTTGGAGACAACATTCATCTCGGTAAACTAAGATGAATGTGCGTACTCATGTACCTCCCTCTCCCATTCGTGTTTTTGCACCCGGGTGGAACCGGGCGGGACCGCTAGTAATAAATAAAGAGCATTAGTGATTCCCATAGCTACTATACCAGCACTGAACCGATTTGAAATTTTTTTACAACGTTTCAAATCCTATTTTTTTACGCCCATAACGCTTCTTCCGAGATAGTTTTTATTGATATGTATAAGCATCCGCAGAAGTAACCCTAATTTCCATTGTCAACTGTTCATTTTTTTCGAAACTTAAGGTTTATTCATCTCTTAGCAGTAGGTACTAAAAAAAGTTTTTTTAAACTTGAAGAATTACGATTCAAAAATTCAAAATTCGAAGAATAAGTCTGTAATTAATTGTTTAAAGGTTTGATAATTCTTCGCCCACTTTTATGACGGCATTATCTCAATATTCATAAGCTGACCGCATCAAAACAACGCAACAGATGTGTACTACTAAAAGATTCCATCATCTCAGAGCTTGGATAAACTTTAAACAATACAACAATGAGATAAACTTGAGATCTATTCAACAGATATAAAGATTAGTCATTGAAGAATTCAAGAAAGAGATTTGAAATATTGCGATTATAAAACAATAAATTCTAAGAAATTGTAGCTAGTTTAAAATATGATTAAACTATATTTCTTAATAAGTTACACCTGAAATCGTTTCTGAATAGCAAGGTTGGTTAAATATGAAAAATATAAAGACCGCTGCACACGAGGCTGGATTTGACTACTAGTTTTCTAGCGCTTGTTTTCTTAATTGCTTTTATGTGCTCGCTTCACACGAGACGTCTTTTCAAGCTTGTTTTGTAGGTAGTTTCGGTGCGCGCACAGTGACAGTTCAAATATAAACACAGAGCAAAACCTGCCTGTTTTCTGACTCTGAGTAGAATGACGCCATGTTGGTTTGTGGGCGTTTGTCGCTCACGTGACAAGATACTCTTTCCCGATTGGTCCTTGCTCAGAGCAAGCAGAGGACCTAGCAATAAAAATAGCCCGTGTTCTGATTTTTAAATCTATCTTCTGAGCTAGCAGGCGAGCCCGCAGTGACATCATTTCCAGCGTCGTACCCAGCCTCGTATGCATCGGCCTTAATTCACTCTAAAGCTCCTAAGATTTTAGCAGTTCTGCAGGGCTCATAAAAAAGCCGTCACTCATTAATATTGCTACGAATTCGCTTCTTAATCACATTTTTTGTGAGAATATTTTATGAATGGACTCATAAAACAAGTCATAAATATATCTACAGAATTAAATTATTTTAAATCGACGTTTACATATTGAATGAAAATGTAACTTGACGAGAAAGCGGCAAATGGCGGCACTTCCAGTTCCGTCAATCTGTAATTCTATAAATACGCAATCGCGCATGTTTAAATAATGATATTTCAGTTTCCTACTTTACCGCACATTCCTATTTCAGCAGAATTTTTTTTACGGTTGGGATTTGATATTTGTTGCTGTGACATCTGGTAACAGAAAATGAAAGCATAGCGAAATGCGGTCGCCACATAAAATTGCTATAAATATTTTTTTTAAAGAAACATACTGATGGCATAGTCAAACCCAATTACAAGTATTTATGCACCAAACTAAAATTTGAGTTATTCATCATTATAGTATGGTTCGTTTAATGGAGCGGCAAAGCAATGACCACTGTGAAGCATATCCAGTAAATCGCCAAAGAAGAAATTTTGTATCAACAAAAAATACCATTAAATAAATGAGATTATTTGAACAGAATTTTTGTAGTATCTTACTAATATGTAATAATGAAAGGCATTATTCATTGGAGGGGTAGGTTGATTTTGTGACGTGTCATTAGGTAGGGGGTTGACAAAAATTCAGCGTGACAAGGGAGAAGAGAGGGGGTAAAAATGCGTAAATTTCACGTGTCATATTTTATGGCTAAAGGAAAGAAAAATGACATGATTGTTTCCGCAACTTTCCTTAGTAGCTATATGTAAAAATTAACACCTCACGAGTAGTTTTATTGCAAGATATTATTTTTTACCGAAAACAGTTCCTACTAAAAATGCAATAAAAATAGTAACATAAGTGCTGCATCGTGCTGTATGGTATTTAATAAGTATAATTATTATTAACTTTACTTTCACTGTAATAAGTGTTTGGATGAGACAATAAGAATATTCTTCAGCCAAGTAGTAATAAAAACTATTATATAATCACTAGGTATATACCTATTCATAATAATTATTACATAAGACTGAATGTACCTATTCTTTAATATATTTTTTTTTCTCTCTATTGTCGTCATCTGAGTAAAACTTCTAGTGCCGCCATTTTTAATTACGCCGATAGAATAGTTCCCAAATTGTGGCCACCGCATAAATCAATGCGCCTCTCAAGAATTTATACAAGATGGACCTCTCTATAATAATATTTTCTCTCTCCAAAAGATATTAGTAATATATACCCTCATGTGCTATTTGATGATGATAAACATTATATGTTAGATAATTATCTAACATATAATATTTGTCATCAACAAATAACATATAATATATGCATTGATAAATCACACATGGGTTGCCTAGCTAAATCGCGTACCGATGAATTAAATAAATTCTAATTAACTTGTTTGGTTCAACTTCCCCGATTTGTTAATCATAAAAATCGAGCCTAAAATGAGAAAATATGACACAAGGAATTGGCATATGCCATTGATTCCATACATAAATATAGATTATCCACATAAATATACCTTGTAAATAGTTGTGTTCTGTATACCTACTTTGAGTTTATTTGTTTTGTTAACATTTTATTTGTGTCAAATTCTCTCATCTTAGGCTCGTTTTTATGATTAACAAATCGGGAAAGTTGATCCAAAAAAGTTAATTAGAATTTATTTAATTTAACAGCACGATTTAGCTAGGCAACCCATGTGCGATTTATCAATGTAAATATATTATCTAATATATAATCTTTGTCATCATCAAATAACAGATGAGGATATATATTTCTAATACCGGATCTCGCACTAATACATGTACCCCGTTCATCCGAAACTTTTTAACGCTGATGACTTCAGTTGTTTAGCGTCTATAATCAAAAAACTTTTTAATTAAAATATGAGTCTCGTAACGAAGCACAAACAGTATCATTATTTTTCTATTAGGGACTACAATGGTGAAGAGTATAGCGCTAAAAAACTTTTCCTTTCATTATAGAAGATGTAAATATATTAATTATGACACGTTCTGTTTATATACAACAATTATATTATGTAAATACATTATTTTACTAAATATAACCGCACTTTTTGTGTACATCTATTTACCTGTTTAATGCTTACACATTAAAATAGTTTAACTAGTTGGAATGTTTCAATATTTACGGAAAAATGTTAAATAAATATTATTGTTTTATTTTTAGAATACGCAAAATTGTGAGCAAACACGTATAAAAAAAAGTGTTCAAGTGGTATAACCAAACTTCCACTGGCACCATAAATTAAATATTTTGTGTTCTATTTATTAATTAAACTACGGTCATTCGAAGGTTTTATATGATTTTCTGAAAACTATAATCGCAAATAATTTCAAAACCAAAAGACATACAGACGTTTGTTTGTGTTCATTGGATTCATTTTCTATAAGCATGATGATTTTGCCAAAGTTTCGAAAGATTTCGATTTTCATGAAAAATCGCATTTTTTTAAAGGGCTATGCCTTAAAAAAATTGCAAATATCGAATTCTTTAATATACTTTTGAAATTGACGAAATTGAGAAAGCTTACAGAAAAAAATACACTGAATTCAATGAGCGTAAGCAAACGTCTGTATCTCTTTTAGTTTTGAAAGTCTGCGTGGGTCAGTGTTTAACCCGCGGGTCATAGGTTCGCCATCACTGGTCTAATGCATCTAATACTAGTTATGCGGGTGAATAAAGAATCACCTTAGCATCTTTCAATAGTTCAGAGCCTAAATTTTCGAAGAAAGATTTAAATTATTATTATAAATTGATACATATGTGTTCGTACGGTACATTGAACTGTAAAGAAACAATGCAGCACACAGAAGTATAAACACTATCAGTAAACAGATACACTTCTGTACTTTCTGCAGCGAGAAAAGATCAAAACAAATGATCAACTCTACACTACTTTTAGTACCCTATAAAAATTCCAGCCAATTGGGCGACGGGACCATTCCAACTTCAGAAATGTTGACATTTGATTATAATAAAGAAAATAAAATTTCTGATATCGCGTGAGGTGACGCGGGTAATAGCTAGTATTCAATATGATATTAACTATTCGTTGCCATGGTTACCTACATAGTATGTTCCACGTTATGTAAACATTAATCAAAGCATGCCGAACTTGTTTATTTCTGACAGATCCATAAAACAAAAGAGCGGCTGATTTTTTTTTATTTTCAAAATATTTCCAAAACTATATAAAGTTTTGAAAAAAAAATTTTTAACAAAACTTTCTTGAAAAAATAAATAAAATAATAAGCCGTTATGAAAAGTATACCATTATTATATAAAAAACGGGGAAGATTATTACTTTCTTAAAAATAAAATGTCTATTTTGGGTTAATTTTGACGAATGGCAGGAGTTATAAAACAATAAGGTGTGGCGAACAAAAGTTTAATAAGCCTATACTTATCTAATTGTGTTTTCTCTTCTCGCCACAGCGGGTTGAATTTTCTTTGTTTGTTTGCGTACGTCTGTCGGATGTAAGTTTGTTTATTTACATAGCTTTTTTCACTATTTTTATTACACTTTCCTCAAACTGTATATTTTATATAAATGAACCGATGCATTTGTTAACAGTAGCGCATCAAATGTTCGTTGATAGTAACAACAAAACAACAAACATGTGCTTGATAAGAAACATAAGACGATCACCTCAAAATTTATTATGTACTTACTACGAATTCATTTGCACATATTTAATTCATTTTAATAAAAATTTATTATTACTTAACTTGAAACAAGAGAAAATCTAAAAACTAACTCTACTTTGCCATTCAATTTTATGGTTTTCTATTTTAGTAAACTATTTTTTCAAATCCTAAAAAATCCTTTCTTAGTGGGTGCTTATCTCATACTCCTCGAATCTGTTTCTATAGACCCAAGGGTAAGGGCTGGGCGTTGATAAGCCAATCAATTAGAAGCTTCCTAAATTTGTCTCTATATATTGATGAAAATGGGTTGAATTGTTTCTGAACGCTTCCTATTTTGAGTTAATACTTTTTAGGTACACCTAAATATAACTTCATTATAAAAATCTGTAAATTTTAAATACTAGTTCATTCATTACCCAGATAAACAAGTTCATAGAAAATTTAGTATAGATTTAGTTCATTTCTGATAGTTGAAATGAACTCACTAGTACCTGTGTTAGATCATATTGTATGAAAATTCGTTGAGTATATATTGTAGAAATCTTGAATCAAATGGATAGTAATAATCTTCAACTAAAAATTTTCTTCATATTATCAGTAAATCACGATAATATTTGAGCATTGCTACAAAATATGCTTATTTCTATGATGAATATCGTTGCCTTTTATTTACTTCATATTATGAACATTCTATGATGGTGTTAAAAAGATTGAATATTACTTCAAATTTGCTTATTTCTGTGATGAATATCGTTGACTCATATTTGCTTCATATAAGAAAATTTAAATATTTCTAAAAATATTATTTCCATGAAAAATTTATTTGAATTATATTTGCATCATGAAATGATCACAATATGATAATCAAAGATGAATACTCAAAAGTTTTATTCAGCTGACGTTATAATGATTATTAATTATTAAAAGCTAACTACCGCCCATTTAACGCTGAATCAAAATTCTATTTAAAATCTTTAAAAATAAAGAGAATTGTTGAGTTTTGAAAACAAAAACGGAAATAAATTGATTTTATAACACAAATTAATGTAATCATCAATCATTTATGCAAATTTTTGAGATGCTATAAATATATATATTTACATAAAACCGTTATAGAACTGTATACACATCTACAAGTAAAGAACCAATCAAACAGTATTTAAATAATTGCCGATAGTTTTTTAAGTATGTTAATAATAAAGTATAATATAACAGCAAAAAGTAGTCCAAATAAAAAATAATTTATACAGATTGACCGTAAAAAAACTGACACATAAATAACTACATAGTTTTCAGTTTTATTTTTTTAAGTAAAACTTCTTTTGGAACGGTAGGGTAAAATTAATTCTTGTAATTAAAAATGTAACGAACGTGCTGCAATTATATATTTAATAATTTACTATATGAATCATTGTCTATCTACTCAATGCGTGGTGAGCGAAGGCAACAAAGCGTATCGAAAATATATCTGCGTCTCTTTCTTCGATGTAATTCCCTGTTTTCTCCGATGATATATGATTGGTTGATGTACTTGCATTCAATCTGAATAAAGTATCTCTGTTTCAAAAACTATGTCTTTTTCTATGACGTTAACATGGGCGTACCCAGCTTTTGGCCCAGGAGGGAGCAAATTAGAAATTTCTTAAGCCGGGTCCCCCGTGCTTGTTTTGCCCTCCTGGATACGCCAGTACTTACGCCGTAAAAAAAAGACAAAAGTATATATGTTTGCACCCTAATGGTTCGATTGCGATTTTATGCCTATATGCTCAGTATAGAATAAAAGTATATGGTCGCATATGTACGTATACCGTATGGCGTATACTATAAAAACCGGCTGTAGAACATTAAACTAAGGTGAAAAATAATTATTATTGTGTATTGAATTAATAAAATGATACCGTTTTTCTCGAATATTTTCTTATGTAATGAAAATTTCATATGCATTTATATAGAGATAAAAATGTAGTTTTTGAAAATGTAAAAAAATATATGTTGCTATTTGAAAATGACATACATGTACACTTCCGGTTCAGTTTGAAGTACAAAAAAATATACCTCAGCAGTTTTCGATAGTAAACTATTTAAACTTTTTTTTGTATCTAGTGGTATACACGAATTATTCACTGTTACCACTTTCGATGAACACACTGTATATGAATATAACATTATACTATTTTATAGGTAATATAATAATTAATCAACCGTTAAATACAATACAGTTATTTTTATGTGTTGAAAAATAATATTGTGCAAATCATTACATGTTTCGTAATTAATTATATTGTTAAACTCAGAGAAGTAAACTCGAATTCAATACATTGAAATTGTTTACAAACAATCCTTTAATATACGCATAAGTTACATACGTAGTATTATAAAGTTTATTAAAAGTTAAAAATCTTCAGCTTCGTTTGGATAGTTTTGATGTTTCAGTGTTGGTATTAATTCAACTTGTGAACGGAATAATGAGAGTGAAGACTGATGATTTAATTAAATAATTAACCTATTAGTTTCCAATGTTAAAATTCTATTTATTTTTATTATCATATTTTATTTAACTCGCTTTCTTGGGTGGACAAATACATATAATTCATTCTTACTTGTTTACCGATGTAAGGCAGATAACATTCAGTGATCTGTGACTCAGTTGGCTAGAGCGTCGTGCTAATAACTCGAAGATCGCGGGTTCGATCCCCCATGGGGACATATAATGGTATTTTTATTTTTTTACGATGTATTTTTATTTTTATTTATTGGTTAGAAGCTACGTTTGTATAGTTTAAAGTTTATCAACAGCTCAAATTATCTAAGCGTGGTAGTTCGTATTTTTGGTTTATTATTTTTTAATAATGAAAAATGATACTTTTACCTATTCTCGGATCAGAACCATGAAAACTAGGAGGTTGTAATAGAGGAACATAAGGGGCATACGGTAGGTCACTGAATATGGATTGATATTATGTTGTTATCATAACATTGTAATAATAGTCTAAGAGCCAGTGGCGGGCTACCAGTATGTAAGTGACCAGACCTGAATTTTTACACAGTGAGTCTCGTATACCTACCATACATGGGGTGGGGACTCACTAAGCCCAGCGTGGCCGCCGCGGCCTGTGCTCAGGTGCGACAGGTACAAAATTTGACTAATTTCAAAAGTATTTGACCACGTCTACCATTTGAAAATTTAATAATATATTATTATTGTTGTTGAAAAATAACAATGGCAAATCGCGCCGTCAAACATCGCGAGAGACAATTTTCAAGGTCTGCCATTGTTATTTTTCAAAAACAATAATAATATATTATTAAATTTCCAAATGGCAGACGTGGTCAAATACTTTTGAAATTAGTCAAATTTTGTACCTGTCGCACCTGAGTACGGGCCGCGGCGGCCATGCTGGGCTTGGTGAGTTCCCACTTCATGTATGGTAAGTATAGGAGACTCACTGTGTAAAAATTCAGGTCTGGTCAATTACATACTGGTAGCCGGCCACTGGCTCTTATACTATAATATATATGGGGAATGCTAGGTCTATTTTAATATGATGGGAACGATCTTTTACGTTGGCTTTGATTTTTTAAAATTATTTAAAAACCGTCGTCGTATTGCACACGGAGCATTAATGGGTTGAGAGAATAATACTGCGAATAACCAAACTTCGTAAGATAAACTTCTTAACAGATCTCTTTAAACTTTAGCAACAGATGTTCAAATGGTAATTGTAAACGGTTTGAAGCACTACAAAGTGAAATTTACATGAATCTCCTTTGCTTCAATCAATTTTCAACCGAAACGGAACCATTATGCCGAGACTCCATAGTCCGTCCGTTCGTCTGTCATAGCTTTGTAACTTTTTAACGATTGGTGGTTAAGAAGTTGACATATAAAGTGAAGTTAGCGTTGCTAGTTCATATCGTCAAAGAGTGGACGTATAATAGTTTTTGAAGTTTGAAATTTTCTGTAACGTTAAAGTGGAAATTATCTATAAGAGAAACACAACCTTGATAATGCATCAATGAATCGAACTCATAACTCTAAAGAAGTTTCACTACTCCAGTGAGTTTATGTGGGTGAGACACACACGCTTTTTGGAACGAAGTTCCTTATGGGACGTTATAGATATGAATGGAGAGGGCTATAAAAAAACCGTAAGAAAAAAGCGTAAAGAAAAGGCCGTAAAGAAAATCTGTAACGAAAATCTGATCTAATTAGAAATTAGTAAAAAAATTGTATGATACATAATAATTAGTGAAAATAACTTCGTCCCAACCAGGTGTCCCACGACACCTCTCGTCTTTTTTTAATTATTAATGTCTTCTTATTCCGAAAAAAATCATGGACCCTCTTGTAAATGTAAGACGTTACGTCCAGAGAAGATTAATACCGGGGATTTCCATGCGACTTTCAGCTGTAAATCTAATTTAAGAATTGCATTTACTTTCAACATTACAATTACAATCTGCATTTAGTTGAAAACAAGTGGTTGCGCCTCATCTGTTGAGCGTCTATAATTCACAATCTCTCTCTCTGCAATCTTTATTCTTTAATCTGGATTTAAAGCTGAAAATCGTATATAAAACCCAGCAACATCAACGGTTGTCCACTGGAAAATAGTACAGTGGGAAAATATAACGCTTATTATGTATTCTAGTTGCGCAATACTTGATATTTCAAAGTGATTTATATACTGCATTGTTGTCATCACATTATTACGGCACGCGTCGTCTTGAAATCGAGCTAAGAATTGAGAGTAGAAATGCAATTTACTGTTTGCAAAAGAAATAAATCATGTTTGGTGTGTAATGAACATACTCTTGCACTTTTTTATCACGAACTCTTGGCTTAGTTGCAGAACACTTTGTCCAAACATTTTATTTGACAATGACTTTAGATTGGGATCGTATAATACACATGTCTAATAGAGTAAGATCCCAGAGCCGCCAGACACAACCTATTTTTAAATAAATGAAACCTTACGTTTTGAGTAGTGTTTTATGTACTTAGAACGCTTGGCGTACCTCCATCATTGAGTTTGTGACAAATGTACAGATACCAGGTGAGAAAGGTGAGTAAAAATAAGAGTCACTTAATTTAAATTTAAATGGCTGATATTTATATGTTTTGTAAAATATCACTATAAATTAGTATCCAGTATCGCCAGTCACTTTCCGCTGACCACAACTTCTGACAGACGCTTTAAAGCTCAGAGAAAAATTAATGAACTTCACTTATTTTTAAATGCTTGATTTTTATATAAATGTTATTCAGACAACTATTACAAAATTAGATTTCAACAGCCAGACAAATTGTAATGACCAAACAGCCCCTCAGACGTAAAAAATAGTCAGCTGTTAGTATTTTGCTTTAAAACGCATGCATAAAGCTCTCGCGCTCATACTAACAGCTGACTATTTTTTACGTCTGAGGGGCTGTTTGGTCATTACAATTTGTCTGGCTGTTGAAATATAATTTTGTAATAGTTGTCTGAATAACATATATAAAAATCAAGCATTTAAAAATAAGTGAAGTTCATTAATTTTTCTCTGAGTTTTAAAGCGTCTGTCAGAAGTTGTGGTCAGCGGAAAGTGACTGGCGATAACAAATGATTAACGTACATAGAAAAAGATCAATATTCAAGCTAAATAAATCAATATACGTAGAAAAAATTTGTTTCGAAGTGCAAATTGTACAAAAAATACAGTTAAAGAAAATGGACCAAATTATTGGGCTTTGAAATTTTATAATAAATTGCCAAATGAGATAAAACATCTCCCTATGAACAATTACAAACAAAAAATTAAAAAAATTCTTTTAGAAAACAGTTTTTACGATTTTAAAGACTTTTTAAAAATCAAATTAACATGAATATTAACTATTATATTTTAAATTTTTTTTACATATTGTGTGATGATTGTCAAACTTTGTATTCACTTAGTTGAGACAAAATAAATGATCTATCTATTCTATCTATCGTTTCAATCGATCAGTTATTTTTCGAGCTTTTCGTATGGAGAACTACGTGTGGTCACAATCTAAGGTCAGTGTCAAATCAGATTTTCTGACAATGTTCTCTGCAACCCAGCATTTCTTTCAAGAGCGTAGATATTTTTTTACTGAGGGGGGTAAACAAAAAAAATCAAATTTTTTTAAGTTTTATTAATATCACACAAGAATACTCACGAAGGAAGTGTCAAGCAAAATATTAATTACCAAACTAATTTTTACAAATTCTTTTCAAGAAGTATTTCTAAATTTTATTTTTTAGTTAGGTAGGTATTAGTAATATTTTCAGTTTTATTTTTGATTATTATAGTCCGGGGGGGGTAATTATCCCCTTTACCCCCCATATCTACGCCCTTGATTACATTATTATGTGTACCCTACTCACACATAAAATACCTTCGCTTCTAAGTTCGTCTCTGTTTTTAACGTTTTGAGGCTAAAGTTAAAATGTAGCAAGATTCTGTTTTCGCGTTCTCAAAATTTTCTAGGTTTTTATATATTCAAATAAAATAATCACAATCACATTGCTGACTGCGCCTTCCGGGGTTCCCCGGTTGCCAGGCCTTAGTTACGGCGCTGCTGATATGAGACTAGTATTAAAATTATAATTATAGTCAATTGTTTCTTTATTGTGAATGTCAAGTGTCAACATTGGAATACAGTTTTACGGATAGACTGTTCCTCCAGCTTCTTTGCTTTGTCATCTCAATATTAAAGAATGCATAATATGCACACAAAGCCAAGCAACGGGATCGCAAGGACTTAAAACAAATGAGTGTAATATCATCCAGAAGTTCAAGGTCGTCACAATGTAATGCACGTTATTCAGGTAACTATGTGACGTGACGTAATAATAATAATGCACGTGCAACGTCTAAGACAAAAGGATACGGGTACATTGCAGGCGAATCGCAGAGCGAATCATTAAAATACTCGCGATTAAATCGACCCACACACACAAAAATACACCTATACATACACGCACGCACATGCGCAGACAAACAAACAAAATGCGACAGATCAGCCTATGCGAGGCAGAAACAGGAAATCTATACTAATATATAAAGCTGAAGAGTTCGTTTGTTTGGTTGAACGCGCTAATCTCAGGAACTACTGGTTCGAATTTGAAAAAAATGTTTTTGTTGGATAGCCCATTTATCCAGGAAGGGTATAGGCTATATAATACCACACTACGACCAATAGGAGCGCAGCATCAATGAAAAATGTTGCAAAATGTAACTCAAAATTTGTCCGTCCGACAAAAAGAGAAGGAAGGAGAGAGGAGAGGAAGGAAGAGATGGGAGGATGGGAGAGAGAAGGGGGGGTAGAGAGAGGGGAGAGAGACTATGTATTAATAAATCTTAGTTTTGCACCCGGATGACTCCGGTACGAGCCGCTAGTAATATTATACTCGGTGCGACGGAATATGAGAAAATATTTGCAGATGAGTTATACCATGTAACCAATCAACTCACTAGCAAATTCATCTGCATTTAGCCTGTCATCTTATAAGTTAAATGTGCCTTCACTGGTAATTTTACTATATGATTATTTTCAAATCTAACGTAGTAAACAGGAAAGACGTTTGATGAGAATTTTAGTTACCTCAGACCTGCAGGATTTCCATATCCTGCATTGCATCATGTTTGCGGTCACTGATCAATACAGGTTGATTAGAAATTCGTGGATAATGGTCAAAACCATAATAATCTGTTTTGTTTCAGTCATCCGATAATACAATAAAAAACGGAATCCGTATAGAATAGAATAAAAATAGCATTTATTGCTTAACCTATTTAGGATGCAACATGTCAATTACAATCAATAGAACCGCTCTCGTGTCTGTTTGTCTATCCGTCTGTCACAGCTTATTTTCTCCGAATTTACGGAACGAAAAAAGTTGCAATTTTGTACACAATATAGAGTTGATGACCCATCACGGGTGTAAGCGTAAATAAACGAATTCGGATCTTAGGGGTTAATTTTGGGGATCAAATTAGAAATTAAAAAAAAATGTCTGACACCTCGAATATTCGAGGTGTCAGACATTTTATATAAGTTGTTCATGTTATTAATTGTCAGAGAACATTATTTAAGCGTTTTGGTTGAAGTTTTTAAGCTATCCAATTAAAAAAACAAACAGTATCTATTACATGTCGTCACAACGACATCTTTCGGATAATTTAGAGGTAAAACGCCCCAAAATCAAAAAAAGTCATAGAGGAAATAGGTGTCAGACTAGGCCTAATGAAGCCATATACAAAGTTTGGGCAGAGTATTTGTCAGTAAAATTTTTGCCGACGGGCACTCTGACTAAAAGGGCTCGTTGTGAGAAATACAAATATATTTTTTTATAATTTTAAAATGCATGTTTTAAAAGATATTAAAGAATATATACCAATAATAAAATGATATAACATTAATACATAATCTCCAATAAAAATAACACATAAGTCATAACTAATGAAATACTATCTTCTGTTTGTAAAATGTAGTTATGTTTATAAAAATATTGTCATTAAGGTGGAAACGTGAGAGCTGTTGTTAATATGCAGTTGTTTACTTAATTAGATACATACTATATAATTATTTGTACATCGAAGATAAGAACTTTATGTTCTTCAAATCAGATACTCTATTATGTGCATACAGAGTGTAACATTAAAAAGATTAAAAAAGTAAAGAAAGAGTTTTGTCATGTATCGAAATTATTTTCGTGTTTCACGTGTATGGCAAAACTTTTATCTAGATAAAAAATGATGCTGAAATACAATCACACATATACCCAGGACCGGCGCTATAGTTTTTGCCGCCCTGTGCAAATTGAGCTGACAAAGATTACAAAAAAACATGATCACCGCCAAAACTCATCAAAACAAAATGTTGGTTAGTTTTTGGTTTTCAATGTATTGTTTGCTATAGTCTTACTGTGGTCTTTACAAGTTTATTTACATGCCTTATTTTTTTCAAAAATCAGATTTAATAATTTAGGAGATAGAGAAAAGAGATATGCTTTTTTGACACATCAAACATCCATCAAAAACCCCTTTAAAATGTCTTACACCTCGAATATGTCGACATATTCGAGGTGTCAGACATTTTAAATGATTCATGTTATTTGTCGCAGAGAACATTATTTTAGCGTTTTGGTTGAAGTTTTTAAGCTATCCAATTAAAAAAACAAACAATATCTATAAATTTTTACATGTCGTCAAAACGACATCTTTCGGAAAATTTAGAGGTAAAACGCCCCAAAATCAAAAAAAGTCATAGAGGAAATAGGTGTCAGACTAGGCCTAATGAAGCCATATACAAAGTTTGGGAAGAGTATATGTCAGTAAAATTTTTGCCGACGGGCACTCTGACTATATCTCCGAAAGTATAAGGTTTGAAATTTAATGAAGATTGACTCTATTCAATAAATAGAGTAACTGTGATCCATTGAAGTTAATGATGAGTATTTGGAAAGAATTCCGTGGCATAAGGATCGAAAATGAAGCAATACTGAGATTTTTTAAAATCAGTCATACAAAGAGGCTAATACAGATCATAGGAAGACTAGACCAAACGGTACATTCGACGACAAAACTCACCAAAAAATAAAAAAAAATTTTTATGATGAATGTTTTTGTAATCTTTATTAGCTTTTTATATGCCTATTTAAAAAATATTACGTAAGTACTAGTTTCGGAGATAAAGATATTAATTAATAAGTAAAGAGCAAAAATGTTTCTCCCTGATATATTTGTCGTCCTGCCCCTGTGCGAATGCATAGTAGATTCGGCCCTGCACACACCTCTGCAGTATTTCAATCTGTATTAATTTCTGTACATTTTAGGCCGTCAAAACTTCTATACTAAAAGAGATACACTTTTATTGCATCCATTCAGCTTTTTTTATATTTGAGATTTTTTTTTAAATTTATAAATCAGGTAATAAGGATGGGCCTGTATCATCGCAGTACTATTTAAAACTGACGTCGAGCAATAATAAAAAAAAGAAACGATATTATAACGTGATTGAAGGTAAAGTTATTTGATTTTACAAAACTTGGGTACGGAAATCTAAAACTCCGACGTGATTGTATACTCATAGTGTATAGAAAGGAACTGTAAAAAACTATAAACGAAATAAGTTTAGATATTGTTAGTTTGAAGTACCAAGGTCGCATAACCTTAGCTGATAATAGTTTCTAATTTTAATTCAGATTGTGGTGTTTATAAATAGCCCATAGGCGCACAATAATACGTAAATATTCTCGAAAAAAAAATTTTTTTTTAACAAAGCAATCATCAAATTTTGTGACCGTACGTTAAAATGAACTTGTGTACCTAAGTAGTCAAATTTACGAATTCGGGAAGAAAAATGATGTATATGTTACGGTCTATACCAGAATGACCGAAATAAATGCGCAAAACTAGTTTTGACCAACGAATATTTACCAAACCCGAAATGTTACATTTAAACGGGTATTGACTGTTAAAAAATGAGCAAAACTAGTTTTGCGCATTTTCAAGTGGATAAAACTAGTTCTGTCCACTTTTGAACGGACAGTACTAGTATTATGGCATCGGAATTTTCTTTGCGTTTTTTAATTAACTTTTCCACATCAATGATACTTATTATATCAAAGCGATTTATTCTTCTGTATTGTTTAGCAGACAGAGGTTTTAGTTCAGCTTTCAATAAATTTGCTTTCTTAACCTCACTTAGTGTAGTAAGGTAATTATGTTTCGTCATAAAATTATGTTTCTGAAGCCCCCAATAGGCGAATTAGTTGAGACTCGAATTTACCTTGCATTTTTACTTAATTATTACACTGAATATCCCACAATTATATTAATTATAACGTTCAGGAGAACAATTCAATAGATAGGTACATAAACAAGAACATAACCCTACTTTTGTTCGGGTTCGGACGTTGATTGAATGAAACAAGTAGAACTAGTATTGTCCGTTCAAAAATGGACAGAACTAGTTTTGACCAATTGAAAATGCGCAAAACTAGTTTTGCTCATTTTATAACGCTTAATACCCGTTTAAATGTAAGATTTCGGGTTTGGGCAATATTCGTTGGTCAAAACTAGTTTGGCGCATTTATTTCGGTCATTGACCGAATTCGGGTATATACCGTAACATATATAAATGTCGCAGCTGAAGTGATTAACTAGCCATTATACTTAATCGCTAAACATTATGTATAATGACTAAATAGTTTAGTCAATGTAACAAATTATTATTTACTTTTAATTTTCAAAATCCCTCTAGTTCCATCAATCCATCCATCATTGTGTTCCTGTTTTACATGTTGTTGAATTTTTAAAAAACTAAGAAATTGGCACATGGGTCAAACCCTGAAGCTATTGGTGGAGGAAGGAAAAAAAGTCAAAGTGTGAGAGAGATAGACTTCAGCCAATGTATTCCATCTCTTATAAGTTTTGGATGTAAGAAAAATATTCTAGACTTCTTCAGTCTACTTTGTCACAGTGCACAAAGAGGTACAAAATTGCTTCTAATCGGAACGTGGCTTCCTATGGCAAAACAAAACTATCCACTATCCAGCGTTCGATCAGTGATCTATTCTGGCCTCTAAAAGTGCATCATCTGTCTGACTTAACCACAGTTTTGTTTGAAAGCCACTGGATAAAACTGTACGATGTCAAGGCTAACCGACAGAAAGCGAATTGACTTTTTCCAATAAGGAAAGCTCGATGGAAAGCTCATATAAGGAGAAAATTGGATTCTGTAAAATGCAAAAGCTATACAAAAATTGCGTTCAAGATTACTCTATCAAAATACTGTATTATCTGCAAGTATTAATGTTGATACAAAGTACAAACTGCTTTTTTCTTCTTAATTTTGAATCTTTGTCAATTTTTTTGCGATTTTATGCCACGGTAGCCGCAAGGCAAAGCGTCTTACATAAACGTTTTTATGTGTCTTCGTCTGAAAAAAAATAGATTTTAAAAAATATAGTCAATTCTTTTTAGGGTTCCGTACCCGAAGGGTGCTCAAACGGGACCCTATTACTAAGCCTCCGCTGTCCGTCTGTCTGTCTGTCTGTCTGTCCGTCTGTCTGTCAGCGGGCTGTATCTCAAGAACCGTAATAGGTAGAGAGTTGAAATTTTCACAGAGTGTGTATTTCTATTGCCGCTAGAACAACAAATAATTAAAAACCCCCCAAAACTCCCAAAAGAGGAGCAAACTAAGTTTTTTGCTTATAATTCGCTCAATTTAAATCAGATCGTTTCGAGACCTGTCTTAAACGAAAGAGGAGAAAATTTTACATAGATTTTGTATAACAGAATTCGTCGAAACACTTTTTTTGTACAGCTTTATATAGAAATATAATGTATAAATTCAATTTTGTCTAATCCATAGCATACACGGAGATCGTCTGTCTTCGTTTGTTGCATAGTGTACTATGGGAATTTAAATATTGCGTATGTTTTGTCTTAAAAAAAAAGATTGCATTTGTTCAAAAACGAATGTCATTTCAAATATTAGTCAGTCTTTTGACATTAGTATTTTGTGAAAGGCAACGCCTTCTGAGTTAACGATTTGAATAACTAATTTTAATTATTAGAACATATTGCTTTGACAGATGCAAACGTCATTTTTTACATTTTTTACCATTCCAACACCATGGATGAGCGGAATGAAACCAAATTTTGGGAGGATGTTTGATATGCAAATATGAAGAGGCCTATTGTTTTTCAGAGACGTCGGCGCAAGCGCAAAAGAAATATATATTATAATGTTGTTTTTATAAGATAATAGTATACTTTTCATAAAGGCGTATTATTTTGTTTTACAGGAGTTTTGTAAAATAAATTTTTGAAAAAAATCGGCGCATGCGTAGAAGAAATATATACTATAAGGCTGTTTTTTTATATAATAACGGTATACTTTTCATTACGGTTTATTATTCTATCTATGTTTACAAAAGTTTTGTAATTTTTTTGGGATGCGCAAAAGAAATATATGCAATAACGTTGTTTTATATAATAATAGTATATATTTCATAATGGTTTATTATTCTATTTTAAAAGAAAGTTTTGTAAAAAAAGTGTTTATAATATAAAAACGCCGGGGTGAATTATGTAAAATTTCACGCCTTGAAATTCTTGAACTACTTGCATACTCCCACTGGTTACATATTGTTATAGCGCCTCTCTTGTTTCTTTTACAAAAGTATTTAAAAAGTACATAGTGTACGGAACCCTTCGTGTGCGAGTCCGACTCGCACTTGACCGGTTTTTATTTACTCTATTTTGTACAGACTTATTCAGCACTTTTGTATGAAATTTGGATTACCTTCTCAATGGGCGCATGCGTTTATTTTCCAGTTGAATGGAAAGAGAAAGCACAGTTTGCGATTGCTTTGAACGTGGCCAAATCGAATGGCATTCATTTACCAACATAGAAAATTTTAACCGAGGAAATAATAATAATATACTAATAATGCGTGTAACGTCCGTTTCTCGACCTTATATCATAACAGACCCCATTCGCACCATTACTATTTTCCATTCATCACACTTCCCGTTATTTTTTACAATTTTTAAACTTCAACTTAATTAATAGCATTGGGCGATTGAAGGCATTTTTAGGAAATTAGGATGAGGTAGGCAAATTTTGAGCATGAGAGTTTGACAGGTAATCGGCCATGGCCTTGAATAAGGAACCATCTCGATATTTATCTGGAATTGTTGAGGGAAACCATGGAAAACCTCAACAAGATGGCCGGTACAGGAATTACCGTTTCTCGGCGAGAGGCAGCAGAAAAAAGTCCCAGACACATCTGCCCTCGCCGGGATTCGAACCCGGTACCTCCCGAATGCGAGTCTAGTGCTCTCACCGCTACGCCATCCCGCTTTAGCCGAGGAAATACAATTTCGAATTGATTTAGATTTGTAATAAATAAATTGGCAAATAAATTTCGTTCGACTCGGAATTCAGAGTATTCCCTGGTGTCGAAAAATTTTTCGAAATATATTAGCGGCAGTGCTATTCCAATCCCATTGCAATGTACGCTGGACCACAATATTGTAATCTATACTTCAAAATGATTTTACCTAAGATGTGACTTAAATATTATGCTTACTTTCATTCGGTTATGCAGTTTGGAATCGTTTTTTGGGGCAATTCGGTGCATACCATCAAAATCTTAAAACTTCAAAAGAAATGTATCCGTATCATAGATACAACGTGGGTCCTCGTACTAGCTGTCGTAATTTATTCCCAGAATTATCAGTACTTACAGTCTACAGTTTATATATATCTTAGAATCTGCAAAGTTTGTCAGGCAGTTTCCGCATTTATTCAGTTCAAATCAAATACAACATACTACACTAGCCGTAATAAATTAAATCATTTAAAAACTAATTTTTCACACCTTTCTGTGACATATAAAGGAACCCATAACGCTATGATACGGATACATAATAAAATCCCTGAAGATATTAAAACTATAGAAAACAATCTAAAATTCAAAAATAAGTTAAAAACACATTTAACAAAAAAAAACTTACTATTCCCTGGAAGAATTCTGTAATTAATACAACTGGTGACGCTATTTACACATGTATACATGTTTTTTTAAATAAAGTTTGTAATTATTATTATTATTATTAAATGATTTCGTCTTGTGACCACAGATAGCGTTCATTATTTTGCAAGTTATTCGTTACTTGAAACTTCTTTATAGGTTACCAAAATAAAAATCCGCTAAGCATATTTCGTGACATAAAATAACTTTTGACATTTTGACAGCTTAATGGACGATTATGGGAAGGGAAACAAAAAGCTAGGATAATAATGTATAGTTACGAAGTGTTTTCAACAATCAACGATTAATCTGAAAGAAACTGACAGCGATGTAAATGTTATTTTGTAATTAAATCACGGCGTGAGGTGTCCAATGATAATTATTAACGAACGTCACGTGATTATTATTTTGAGAACACTCTAAATTTAAATTGATAAAATGGAATGTCAGATTGAAAGACGGTTTTTGCGATCTCTTTTTTTATTGTACAGTGTAAACTCTATATAGCGACACTCAAGGGACTGTGCACTTTGTGGCTTTAGTGAGAGTTGTCGTTAAACAGAGAGAAGAAATAATTTATTAATATTTTTTACTATAATATTATGTATTTACTCATAATATATAAAATTTACAACTGACCAACATTCATACTATCACAAATTACAACGTTTTGCAAGTTTGTGGGCAACTAAGAATATGATAACTTATCGATAAACAGCTGAGCTAAACATATGAAAGATACTCTCAACAAATAAAAGAACGAATTTCTTAGAATCTCCGGTACGCATGATGCCGACAACAAAATAACAAACAAGTACTGTTTATTGCTTAATGATGACGTATTGTTGTCGTTATTTAGAGTGGGTGTGTCGTTATTTAGAGTGTATCATTGTATGAACAACAAGTTAAATCAACTAGAGTTAAGTAATTTCGACGTTTTAAGGAGTTTGTCGTTATATCGAGTGACGTTAAATGGAGTTTACTCTGTAGTTTATTTATGACCACTATAATTATCAGGGTTATTCATATTTTTCATCTATTATTTTTGAAGTGAAACTTTTTTTGGGCGAGTTAGGGGTGTAAATTGGTCTGGATCAGACAAAAAGTGGAACGCTTCCTCTTCGCCGACTTAAACCGGCAGTTGAGAGGAAAGAGTGGGAGAATCGTTTCTACTCTCTCTGTCAATCCGGCATACGCACTCTGTACGCATGCGCAGTGCAGACTGTGTGTATACGTCTAAATACGACTAAAATCTATATTATGATATTTTTTCTGCTTGTGTTGATATTTTCAACAATATATATTTTAATTCGTGATCCAAAAAAAAAAATCGTGGCAATGTCTAAAGGGCATCTTGTTTAAACAAAACCCGGATATTAAATAAAATAAATTAAATTATTTATCAACTGTTATGACTGTTATCACAAGCTTAAATCTGTTTATAGTTCATACAAAATAATTATTCCTGAAATTTCTATTGTTTTATCATTTTGTACTTTCATAAAGATTTCATTTAAAACTCTATAATTTTTGTATAATAATGTCGAATTATATTTTGCACTGTTTACAAAAAATATGACTCATAATCAGCCAATAGATATAAGTAATTTCAAAAATAAGTGTTTATTAATAAGTATTTTGGAAGACGTTCAAAGAAATTAGAATCGTGATAGCAAAGGTGTGTATAAGACTATTGGTAGGCAAACATTTTTAGAACCGGTTCGAATATTGAAAATATTTGTAGTTTACCTGAACTTAGTGTGACGCTTTAGGTCAAAAACTTATCAAGAATGTTCAAATATTTTGTAATAATTCTCTATAAATAATGCAGTACTGATAATAATAGCTTATTGACGCACAATTTAGTTGTTTTTAACCGTTCTGCTATTTTGAACTTTAATAAAAAACAAGTAAACTCAAAAATCGTTTGTATTGTTTCATGTCCTTGTACATAATTTAAAAGTTGACACAAATATAAAATGTTAAATAATAATCAAATGATATACTTACCATAACATGTACATCATAAACAAGTGTAATTATAAATTATTATTGTATGTAATACCTTACCTGTAGATAACGATATATCCACGCAATAGCCTTAGATGCTGAGCGTGTTTTATTTAAATAAAAAAAAAAAGTTGACACAATGGCGATGTAAGTGTGTCTACACTTTTGTCCACGGTGGACACAGTTGTGTCTACTGTATAACGTTTTAAATATTAATGCTGGGTTGCAGGAAGGGTTGTCAAAAAAATTGATTTAACAATGACCTTGGATTGTGATCATATAATTACAGTTCTCATGCATAGTCTAATATCGTATATTCAAACCATAGAGATATTAGACTAGAGTAGGCGAGTAAGCCGTGAAAGTGTCTGCAATTCAGACAGAGAACAGTTCCTTATCACTATGGTAACTAATGATACAAAGCAATGCTGATTTGTTTAAACATCTGGTTTTCTGGGTTTTCTGCAACGTTCTCTCTCTCTCTCAACCGATGACATTTTCACTAGCGTACTCCAGTTACTTATATCTCTATGATTCAAAATATCGGCAAAAAACATCCGAATGTACTCACACAAAAACAAATAATATAGTCGGAGAACTGGCTACGGAGAAAATGGGTGACTCGGTGCAGAGCTGAAAATTTGCAGAATAATAGGAGATAGTATAAGTAAGTAGGGAAAAAATTGCCAGAAGGCTAGGCGGAAGATAAAGAGCCGCCAGAAGGCGCTAATGTTGCGAAAAATCAGTGCACTTCTGGCAATTTCTATACTTATTCTGTAATTCAAAACTATATTATATATTATACATTCTATAGTTATAAGGGCTTACTGAAAATTCAAACATGATATAATAATTACATTCGACAAATATTCAAAATTATTAATGACATTTTGATAGAAATAAAATTAATCGTCATAATAAATTTTCATTAATAAAATTACGTTGTTATAACAACGTAACTTTATTAGTTAATTTAATTTTATTTCTATCAAAATGTCATTAATAATTTTAAATATTTGTCGAATGTAATTATTATATCATGTTTGAATTTTCAGTATACCCTTATAACTAAATAATGTATAATATATAATATAATATATAATCTAGTTTTGAATTACAGAATAAGTATAGAAATTGCCAGAAGTGCACTGATTTTTCGCAACATTAGCGCCTTCTGGCGGCTCTTTATCTTCTGCCTAGCCTTCTGGCAATTTTTTCCCTACTTACTTATACTATCTTCTATTATTCTGCAAATTTTCAGCTCTGCACCGAGTCACCCATTTTCTCCGTAGCCAGCTCTTAGCCCAATAGATCTACATAAAAATGACCGCTTTTCAAGCTAAATTTCGATCAAAATGCGTAGGAAAACGTTTGAAATGTAAATTGCACAAAAAACGATACTAAATACATGTATACACTGCAGTTGAAGAAAAATATCGTTTCAATTGATCAATTATTTTTCGATCAGGATCGATTTGAAACTCTACTACGCTTTTCATATGGAGAAATATTTATGTTCACAATCGAAGGTCATTGTCAAATCTGATTTTTTTGACAATTCTATATCCGCAACCCAGCATAAGGATAGCACCCGTCAAGTATAGTTTTTCCAATACTGTCTCAGACGTGTGGTACAATAATTTCAACGCCGACATAATTATACTGCACGTTCGTATTTTTAACTCATCGTAAAATACATATGTTATGATCTACGTCTAAGTTCAAAATAAAAATAGATATCATAAATAAGAATTAGATATATTTCACAAAGCACGTACTCTGGCCGACGCGCAAAAATCGTGATATTTTCAAAATAGAAGCACAAAACGTAATACCTAATTGATCGCCGAACTTCATCTGGTACTATTTTACTGTTTGGTATTGTGCTCCAGTGTAAAAATTCCAGCCAATTGGGCGACGGGACCATTCCAACTTCAAAAATGTTGACATTTGATTACAATAAAGAAAATAAAATTTCTGATATCGCGTGAGGTGACGCGGGTAATGGCTAGTATTCAATATGATATTTGCTATTCGTTGCCATGGTTACCTACATAATATGTTCCACGTCATGTGAAAATTAATCAAAGCATGCCTAACTAGTTTATTTCTGACAGATTCATAAAACAAAAGAGCGGCTGATTTTTTTTTATTTTCAAAATATTTCCGAAACTATAAAGTTTAGAAAAAAATTTTTTTAACAAAACTTTCTTGAAAAAATAAATAGAATAATAAGCCGTTATGAAAAGTGATCCATGCATAAAAACTGTGCCGCGTATTTTGGAATCGTACTATAAGTTTAGTCAGGGTATACTGCTCAGTCACCTTTTAGGGTTCTAAACAGCCAATAGGTATGTTCCTAGCAGACAGTAAACGGTAACGAAACCGCCACCTGCATGCGCAGTATCTAAAACGAAACTGTTTGTATCGGTTTTCGAACACGTTTTTGCTATCTGCGCATGACGTTGACGGTTTCGTACCGTTTGCTGGTTGCTTGGAACATACTTAATAGTTTTTCAAATCGGTTCGAATCTTTCAAAGATTAACAAATAAATAAACAAACATCACCTCTTTGTTCTATCTTAACGGGTATAATTTAATATTTGATTAGATATGTCAATTAACGAAAAATTATGTTTTGTGGTATTAAAGCTGGACAATTTATTGAACTGCTTACAAAATCAAAAATTTCCAACAAAGGAAACATTTATTTTGCATAATAACTTCTGTAAACAACAATTATTATTTCCAGCAATAAAATTTAAAATTAATAGGTAACAATTATAAAACACTTTGTTGAAAATTAATATAATATGAAAATTTCAAATTATAAGTTGCAGTAAGAATTAAGTAATTATTTCAAACCAGTATATAATCTTTTGAACGACATTTTGCTTTTAACAGCTACATAATTAAAATTTTGATTCGTTACGGAAAGTTGAATATTTGATTGCTGACTTAAAAAAAAAACTCTAAGCAGGATCTTCAAATATTCATATAAAACAAACTTCTAAAAGTTTCCATAACTTTATTCGCACGTGTAAATTCCAAATATTGTCAACAAACACCAATTTATGTTAATTGCAGCAATTTCATAATTAAAGATTATTTTTACGACTTTTACAGTCATTTTATTCACCACATTTCTTTCTTTTATGCCCATATATGCCGGACACTAATAAAGATAGAAGTTACAAATTTATTCGTTAGAATAACATTTACTTTCAATTTACCAAGTAAATAATCAGGTGGAAAAGTTAGTTAAAGAATAAATATACACTGCACTATACTCCTTGCTCTTTTTGTTGAATATTTTGACGTTCACCTAAAAATCCGATCTATGGTGTTCAACGTCAAAAAAATGTTTCACAAAATAATAATGTTTTATCCTAACCCAATTGCACACAAACTTCCCATAACTTTAATGTTTTACAACTATACACTTCACAAAAGGTTAATAAACAAAACATAAATAAATTAACAAGAGCAACTGTAGATATAATACCTCACGTTTATAGGTTAGATATTATGTGGTGACCATTATTATTTTATCAGGCGAATAAATATTTATACCCGAGAATTTGGACAGAATACTTTTATACCTGCAGTAAACATAATTATGTTTGGTGAATGCAATTATCGGTATTTATTCAGAGGAATAGCTAGCTGAGGAACAAATGAACCGAATAAATAACTAGTTACGTTCGGTGAATACATTAAAGTAAAGAATATTGGTGTAAATAGTCTCGATTAAATGTGTGTATTAACTGTAGTTTATAAATTTAAAAAATAAACGGTGAAAGAATAGTAAAAATCGATGTGCTAAAAAGTGCAACGCTATGTAAATAAAAATGACCACAGTTTACAATACATCTGTGGTCATAAACAAAACGGCTTATTTCAGATTTTTGATAAAATAAAACTGATAACGATTTATTAATCCAATTCATTTATTAATTCAAACGTCACCAATTACATTTTTTCTGGGCAGTGCGATGGCAAAGTCGCACGAAATTCATTCACAAATTAACACTTTGACGGACACTTAAAAATTCAGTTTTGTTCCAATTTTGACACTATAGTTTTTTTCATATGTTTGAAATTGAATTACTTTTATAAGTTGTTATGTTGTGACAATATTGCCTTAGTAGATATTTGTGCGGAAAGCACACAGGGTATGTATTCTACACTGGAAAATAGACTGCTACACCCGTCTTGCTATAAAACGTTCCGTAGTATACGACGGCTTCAGCCGTCGTGTCAAACTTTTGAAGTTTTGTTTATAACGGTCTAAGCCGGTTTGTCCGTCAAAGTGTTAAAAAAAAAACCCGAGTCGCAGTGTCAAAATCCTTCCGACAATACAGGCAGTGTGGATTTATTATGTGAAAACCTTTGACTATTTAGAAATGAACTGCTAGTTCCCAGAGTAGCAACATTTTTCAACTGTTTTGGTACATAGGAATTGATCCATCGTTCCAAAGAAGCGCGATATTCAAATAACTGTAAAAAAGTTGTATAATCCGTGTGAGAAACCAGATGTAGTTATTTTGGTTAGTTTAGTTGTGATTTGGTATTTTTTGAAAATCATATTTACTTTGAAATTTTTTGTGTGTTAAACTTAAGTGATCTTAAAAATTGCGTCTATCAAAAATGACGTTTAAAATTTTGACAATATTACCTTACATTAAAAACAACAGCTGTTTATATGGCGTTCCCATAGCAACGCTATTATATTTAAAAGTTTTAGTTCTCAGCTAGAACATCGTGTCACTAGAGATCTTGACAACAAGTGTGAAGTTAGCTTTGTTAGTCCATAGCTTAATAGTCAAAGGTAAAAATATAGAAGGAAAAAAAACAACGAAAATCCTACATAATCTGTTCTGACTTGTGCCCGCTGATATAAGCAGTAACAGTACCTGCATTGTTTTGTTTCTATTGTACCATATCTTTAACCTCAATATTTGCATCATTGATTCTGAGGCCAAATAAAAGAAATCGTTAATAGTTCGTAGGATGCGAGAATTAATTTTGTGCTCAAAGAAACAATGAAGGCACGTGCAGAAATAAAAAATGTCTGACCAACCGAAATATATACTATTTGTTTAAATAAATAGTACATATTTCGGTTGGTCGGACATTTTTTATTTTAGATACCTCTCTGTCACATTGGGGGAAGCTTTTCCCTGAAAAAGAAAAGAGTTTGGCTCGAATATAGACAACTTGTTTAGTTCTCATTTTCAGAGATCAATTCATTTGAGTTTCAGATACATATTTCTTCCATTTTAAATTTATTACACTACTATTTGTTTTTATTCCAGAAGAAGGTTAATGTTTTTCAAATTTATTTTCATATTGTATACATTGTATTATTATAGTACCAAGATAAACATCAGTGCGATGACTTCAGATGCATGCTAATAAAAACGAATAGTCCAAGAGCTCGTGGGTCAAATTATCAAGCATTTTGTAAATCCTAATAATGCGAGCTTAGCTAGCATTTAGGCCTTAGGGTGTAGTAGTAGGGGATTGTCTATAAACTAGTACTACGTGGTCCTATTTCAGCCCTTCTGAAACCCTCCCTCCCTCCATGTAGCCTAACGTTGACTTTCCTATTGGTATTAAAAAAAAAATAACTTGCCTTTGAATGTGCATAAGAATATATAACAAAATACCCAGCCATATACAAAACTTAAAAATGCCGTCCTTCAAAAAACATTTAAAAAAATTTTTATTAACAAAAAACTACTATAATCTGAAAGAATTTGTTGACTGGTAGTCTTTCATACTTTATTTTTTAAAGTAACTTTTAAATTTTAATGTAACTTTTAATATGTATTGTATGACGTCTTGCATACCTTACGGTTTAACTGCAAATAAAAATTTATTATTATTATTATTATTATTATTTGCTTGTAACAAAAATTGGTTGTCTGTAAAGTCGGTTTACGGACGATAGTTTTACGTGATAACGTATTCCGTAATACATAACCTAAATTTTAGTAGCTGTCAAACTTGGGCCGAAGCATACTGCGCTCTCGCTTGCACGCACAGGGTCAGGCGGAACGTTACACTTTTTCGTGCGTGCAGCTGGTGTTTCATCAATTTATAAGACGTTATCACGTCAAAATCTGTTTCATTCCGGCTTTTGGGTTAGGTTGATCACTGCCTTCATAATCGAACATTCTTTTCTTTTTGGCTACCCTTTTATTTTTAAATCTTTGAGGCGCGAGGCCCCTTGTACCGCGAGGCCGTAGGCGATGGCCCTCGTCGTTCACGCCTTATGCCACCTCTGCATAAATTTACAATCTACGAATAGTACATACACCGTAAATAACAGCAATTCTCAAAATATTAATCGTGAAATTTTTCACCATGAGCTCTTGTCTAGATTCTAGAAGTACAGTACGTCATATTAACGTACCAGAATGATTGATCTGTGTGGATTCGTTGAGGTAAAAAGAAGCTATAGAAAGTTCATTGGCTCGCTGGTTTCTATATGTTTATGACCTCATTCAGATTGTTTTTATTTTACATAATATTAAACAGGTAACTCAAGACATCATCAAACATTCGTCCGAATTACCATTATCAATCATCAATAGGTACTACTAATATTACTAATAAATAGATAATAAAATCTAGTTATGGTTTCGTGATTTTTTGCGAAAGACCGATGCACACGAGGCTGGTTTTACCGCTGAAATCACTGCTGGAACTTGTTGCTGGCTGCAAAAATGGCAATGACGTCACAGCAGGGTCGCGTGCGTGGTTGCAAGCTGGGTATACCACCGGACCTATTTTTAGTGCCTGTTTATCTGCTTGTTTTGAGCGAGAACCAATCAGGAAATAATATTTTGTCACGTGGACGTTATGGGTTATAAACAAATATGGCGTTTTAGTTTTGTTCACGTTCGAACTGTCACTGAGCGCGCACCAAAACCAGCTTAAAAACACGCTTCGTGTGAAGCCAAGACATATAAAAACCAATACGGAATTATTCAACGTCACAGCTCGCTTGGACCTAGCAGCGAAATAAAGCAACGAGTGTATAGTGGAAAAATTTTCAAATTAAAATTTTTTCAAAATTTTTCAATTAAAATTTTTTATGAAATAATTATATTGTCATCGGCCCTTGACACGTGTGCAAATTTCCAAGTTAATCAGACTTCTTGAAATTGGTGAAAATTACGCTGAAAGATTCTTTTACATACATACAGGTAAAGCTAATAAAAGCGTGTTAAAAAGTAACCACATAACAACCAAACATAAATATTGGGTTTGAGAACTTCAACATGGAAGTATGAGTTTACTACATATTTGCTATATTAATAATATTTTCGAAAAGGCGTTTGATGTATAAAAATAACAGTCATTAGATGTATTTAAATAATGTCAAATGAAATTACGGGGTATTAACTTAAAATATACACTTGACTGAATGCATTTCAATTAAAAGCATTACGACATATCCGCACTGCAGAAAAAAAATACTTTTAAATCATGCAATATTTTTTTTAGAAACCTACAGACTGTATGTAAAAATGGTGTTACGTTTCTTATGGAATAAAATAGAGACAAATAACACTTTGAGAAAGGCTTTTCTCCCGAGTCATTTTCTTTTTCGAAATGCTATTTCAACATAATTCAGGCAATATTAAAAAAATAAGGCTTCGACACAAAAGTATAAAATGTATTGTGTTCTTTTACGTAACTAATTTTTAATAGATCTAGGAAAACAGGGAAAAACTCTGAAACTAGCTCTTGAATAATTAATAATTTACTGCTAGCTTAAATAAAGTTAATTGTTTTCTAGACTATACAGTTCATCCAGTTTAGAAGCAGTGTCTGTATTTTACAACACACTCAGTATATCAGTATTTTTTTTTTGAAATCATTCGATAGTACATTTTTTCTTAAATCAACCTTGTTCTAATAAATAAAGAAAATAAGGTTTTCATAAGCATTTCATTAATGTTAACAAATAATGACGTATTCATCAGTCAGTGTAAAAAATCGTTTCTGGATTAACTAAAAGGTTCATGTTTCTTAATCCTGTGTTGAATCCCTCTTAGATCCCTTATAAAGTTATAATGGAACTATACCGCAAAACACTTAGCACTAATGTCAATTTCTTCAGGTAAGTCTATCAAATCTGATGTCAATTCAGGGCTAAATATAAATTGAAAGTATACCTATTAAAAGTCGTACCAGAAAGTTAGAAACCGAATACGTATATAAAAAAAATTGTCGTCATAGGTACTATGCTATTTGTAAATCACATGTAGTTTTTAATATTATTTTGGTCATGTTTTAGAGACCGAAAAAACTTTTTGAAAAAATTGAACTTCTTCCAAAAAAGCCACTAAAAATGAAAAATAATAAAGTTTTGTGGTCGGCTCCAATTTAGTTACTATATAACATTTATACGTTCGTTACATTCTCTTCGACCTCAAAACGTTATTATTTTTTACTTGTTAGTGGCTTTTTTTGAAAAAAATTCAAATTTTTTAAGTTTTTTTATTTTGACTCCTCAGTGGGTTTGCTATAGGTTTTAGCGTTATTAAACGCCTTCTTCCTTAATATTTTATTACTAATTAGAAAAAAACTGCTGAACCGATTTAAGTAAAATTTACATGACACCACCCTAAAGGTATGTCCTATAAGACAGAAAAAGAATAATTGAAATCGGTTCAGATATTAGATAACGTATAATAAAAAATACATTTTTTGAAGTCTGTTAAAAATGACTGAGCCGTTTTTTAAAAAAAATATATTAGAGCAGCCCCTAAACAATTCAGAACAAAACGGTGTTGAATTTTTTTTAATCGGTTAACCCCTCGAAAAGTTACGACTGAACAAAAATATATATTTTTTTATGTCGATTAAAAACACAAAAGTAGACTACTTGCAATAATTTAATGATTATACAATACCGTATCGACCGTCCTATTCTTAATTTCAGTCTAATGAAAGTACCTATGTATTTAAATGAATCGTAAACATTCGTTGTAATATAAATTAATTACTTGCTACAATAAAAATGTAAGTATGTAATTAAAGAACACGAAAATTAGGTTTACTACAGTTACAGCGCTGGCCAGAAGTAAAGTAGTTGTGCTTCGATTGGAACTAGTGATGTGTCGCTCCTGAGCGAGTCGTTCGTAATGAACGACTCCCTTCTCGGAGCGGAGCGAGTCACTCTTTTTTTTGTGAATGACTCACTCCGAGCGCCATTGCTTTGTGCTGAGCTGTTCTGTACTATTGCATTCGCACATTTACAGAGCGCACACAGCACAGGCCACTGTGGCACTAGTAAATTTTGCACGTACGGAGTTATCTTTGCTAAGTCATTTAATGTTGAATGACACACTGTAAGTGCAATAGTACTAAGCTTACAGTGACTTAAACCATTCACATTGACGTCGTTGAAAAAGATATAATATTGTAACAATAAACATTATTATTGTTAAGCTTCTATTATACTTTATAGTTTATCCGAAATAAGAATAATATAAAATCAAAATCATAATAAAATGAGCTCAGAGCTGATTGTGTATTGTGCTGTGCAATGCTTGTGACTCCTGAGCATGCATGATGGCAGTTCACATCTCTGCAGTCTGCACTCTTGCGTAGTGCGTACTGTCTAGTGTCGTTCCTTTGAACGACTCGCTCTGAGCGACTCTTTTTAGTGAGCGGAGCGCACGGAGCCAGCTCTCAATAAAGAGTCATGTGGACACATCATTAATTGGAACATTGTTTTGTCGTGTGAACCTGATAGAGATAACATTGTCGCGGAAAATGCCAGGAGTAAATCTAGTTAATTAAACACAGTGGTTCCCAAATATCATTGATCTATCTAAATGAGAGAACTTTAATCTATATTCAAAGTGTCTTAACGGACTCGGTTCTCTAGGTACAGACCGACGTGAGGGGGGACATTTTCCCTTGTCTTTTTAAGAGCCCGAATTTTCCTTTTTTTTTGTGAAACTTCATTCGGTTCGAAAACATTCCCGGAGCTCGAATTTTCAATCGATGACCCTGTTTAGGGACCTCAACAACCCTAAATCCGGCACTGACAATAATATGTTATTAGCTGATGAGTACATTTGTACTAGTGTCATGCTAAAATACACATCTCCAATGTAACCAGCACAAGGTTTCCTTGTAGATATACCTACAGACATTAAGATTATTACACGAGTTAAAATTAATTATTACAAATGGTGTTTCAATTGTTTCTTTCCTGCTGTTTTCTTGGTTATTTTGCGCTGTTTTAATGCCATTCACGTAAATTGTTTTCATAAAAGGTTTAATTCCCACGCCACGTTAAATATAATTGTAAAATAATGCTTCATTAAGGCCATTATCATTGCAAAGACAAATTATACTTTAAGAAATTAGTATAAAAAAATTACGTGTTTTTAATATCTGTTTTATGATGTCGTTAAGTTTTGACTTTAGCGGTTAAAATAAAATTAACTTATTTAAAATTAAATAAAGCGCTGCATTACTGCGCCAACTTAGAATTGTGTACTTAAGAAGTTTTCAAAACGCTTATCAAACAGATCGTATATGGACGTAGCCATTTAAAATGATGAAGCGCTGCATTACTGCGCCAACTTAGAAAAACGCTTATCAAAGAGATTGTATATAGGACATAGCCATTTAAAACGATAAAGTGCTACATTACTGCGCCAACTTAGAGTTGTAAACTTAACAAGTTTTCAAAACGCTTATCAAACAGATCGTATATAGGAAATAGCCATTTAAAACGATGAAGCGCTACATTACTGCGCCAGCTTAGAGTTGTAAACTTAACAAGTTTTCAAAACGCTTATCAAACAAATTTTATATAGGACGCAGCCATTTAAAACGAAGTAGAGACATCGTAAGACCTAATAATGTAACCGTGAAACTTTTCGAATGTTTGATATTGTCATTTAGAAACGTACATTTAGCTTTAGGTATAACTATAGTTTAAAATGTAATGGAATCACGTTGTAGCAATAACTAAGAAGTAGCTTTCATAGATTAAGCTACTCGAAAACACTTTAAACTAATTTTCACGCGAGCTGTTCGAGGATCATTTCTTGAGAAATTCAGAAATCGTGTTGACGAAGTATTAATTTATATAAAGGCCGTTGCACACGAGGATGTTTTTGCCGCTGGAATACTGCTGGGACTCGTGGCTGACTTCCGGACTGACTGCAAAGGTGGAAATGACGTCACGGCGGGCTCGCGTGTGTGGTTACAAGATGAATTTCAAAATTAGAACCGGATCTGTTTTTCGTGCTTATTTCTGTGCTGACTTTTAGCAAGAAAACAACGCCACACAGCTCCATCTGTTGAAGATAACAGCAACTCACGTAAATCAGCCTGAGCCACAACAACATATGGTGGTCGGGTATAAGATAAGATAAGATATTTATTTATTTCATATGTAGCTAAAAAGCTGTGAAATATGTCAAATACAATTAAATTTATAAATCATGTATAGAGTACAAACATTTGTCAATAAAATATTTTTTTAAATGTCTTTTGAACCGAGGCAAAGCAAGCTGTTTAATATCATGTGGTAATTTATTGAAGATGTCCACTAAATTGAAATTACAGCTAGTAATAACAATTGCGGGCAAAAGCTATATTATTATATTATATTATTTATTAAAAAGTAAAAGGAAAAAATAAATAATTCATCTGTTCAGTAGACACCTCAACTGGTAGGGCTCATTCGGTAAACAATTCAAATAGTAAATTTATTATTTTAAACCCTTTCTGTAAAAAGCTGATGCGTTAATAAATAATAATTTTTCTATGCATTCATTTCCTTTTAACTATTCAAATCTTTGATTAACGTCTGAATAGAAATCTTCAAATAAATAAAATTATCGACCAATTTTTCTCAGACCAATATATTGACAAAAAATAATAAAATTACAAATCAATATAACACAAGATGACGTTTCGATTCGGATTTGGATCTTCTTCAGAAATATCTAAAAATATAAAAATTTTATTATTTTTTGTCAATACAGGGTGTCCCATTAAGAATGGGACATAGAACAACCGCAGATTCTCCAATTCAAAATAAAACGATTAAGCGAAATATGCTTAGATAAAATGTTGCTCGTTTCCGAAATACAGGGTGTTGAAGTTGAAAACTGAAAAATTATTAATGTCCATAATTTTGTTAATACACCGTATAATTTTACTCAAATCGGCACACTTGTTAAATATCATAAAATGCACCTAACAATAAAAAAATTAGTTCAGTACGATCTACCAGTGGCGTACGGCAGGAGTAAGTAATGCTTGTGCCCCTTATAAATGTTACGCCGCTGTCTAAATTTTAATTTTGACTATAATTTTAATTTTTTTGATATTTTCTAAGTCAATAATGTACACTTGTTAGTTTGTTGTAAAGTCATTGGTTTTCGAGATATTCGCAGTTAAAGATAGATAGACATGTACTTTTTATGTGTATTATTATTAATAATATTCATTTTTACAATTTTGTCTTAAAACCAAACAAAGTAGAAACTAATGTAATGAAATTTTTAAAAAAATTACTCCTGCCGTACGCCACTGGTAGATCGTACTGAACTAATTTTTTTATTGTTAGGTGCATTTTATGATATTTAACAAGTGTGCCGATTTGAGTAAAATTATACGGTGTATTAACAAAATTATGGACATTAATAATTTTTCAGTTTTCAACTTCAACACCCTGTATTTCGGAAACGAGCAACATTTTATCTAAGCATATTTCGCTTAATCGTTTTATTTTGAATTGGAGAATCTGCGGTTGTTCTATGTCCCATTCTTAATGGGACACCCTGTATATTGGTCTGAGAAAAATTGGTCGACAATTTTATTTCCTTTTAACTATACCGAAATGCTTATTTTTTTTTATTGTGTATGTTTTATCATTCTCTTGTTTTTCCCAATTGTTTTTTATTTTTTATTTTTTTAAAGTCACCAACAGCTAGAATATTTGAACTTGTATCATTTCGTACTTTCAATTTATTATTTTTTAATTGATAAATAAACGTCATATAAACAACGACTTCGCTACACGCCCGGGTACACTCATTCCCAATTTGTTTCTTACAATTATTATGTAATTTTCATAATTATTAAGGTGACAACATAACTTAATTCATTACTATGCCATATTTCATTCTAACCTACTTACATTAACATTCTATTATCGATACCATAGATTCTGCAAGTGCTAATATCTTTGTCCAAAATGCAAAACCGCTTAGGTACTATCAAATATGAAATTAAATAATATTAAGATTATTAGCAATTAGCGAACTGGCCGCGACGTTTGTCAATATACGGCTAAGCAGGAAAAATCTTCGATACTCGATTCCTGTGATGGACGAACTATTAACATACCTGACTATACAAGTTTGTACAGAATCCTCGGTGTGCGAGCCCGACTCGCACTTGGCCGGTTTTTTTAATAGTTAATTAGCATCACGTTATATATAAGAAGTTACACAGAATAGAGTCAAAATGTCTATTTGAACGTATCGAAAAACTAATTGCGAAATTTTCTACATGAGCGGTTTTCTCGTTTATCCTCAGATATTATTGATATACATATTTATTATACATATTTAAATACACATAACCAAAGAGCAAGGTATTAAAAAAAATTGATCATTGGTATCTTTGATCAGGTGCATGTAGCATGTGTTATTTTTAGTAACGTATTACAAAAACTATTTTTACAATTATTTATTTCAAAATTCAGTTAAAAGTGCTTTGTGATTCCTCCGTTAACCAATTATATGACTTTGTAAAAAATAGCAATAAAATAATGAATTAAATAAATGTACGTATAATTTTTTGTGACTTTATGTGTAGATAGGTTATCAATATACGACTAGTTCCGAAACTTTTGTCAGTAATTTCGTTTTCATGCGAATTTTTCGGGCATTTTTATGAATATTACAAAAAAGTGAACCGGCGTGATACTGATATACGTCTGACAGATGTCAAATGTGTAAATTTATTTAGATATATATTTTTAGAGCTCTTTGTTTAGATAAAAATGTTTGGATAAAATTAAATCTATACTAATATATAAAGCTGAAGAGTTTGTTTGTTTGTTTGAACGCGCTAATCTCAGAAACTACTGGTTCGAATTGAATTTTTTTTTTATTGAATAGCCCATTTATCGAGGAAGGCTATAGGCTATATAATATTACGCTACGACTAATTGCGGAGCATCAATGAAAAATGTTGCAAGATGCAACTCAAAATTAGTCCGTCCGACAAATATTATCAGGTGAAATGCCTTAACTAAATATTGCAATATTAGCGCGCCAAATATGCAAGTCCGGATAGCTCAATCGGTAGAGCGTAAGACTCTCAATGCCAGGGTCTAGGGTTCAAGCCCCACGTCTGCAAATATATTTTTATTTTTTTTTTCTACATTGCTTTCTTCTAAGGCTTACATTTCAATTTTTTAAAATTTTATAACGACTAATTAAAATTAAATAAATCTAATTAATAGCTCATTTGAAAACTGTCACAACTATAGACACCTATATAAAAATAATTTTCCTACAGTGTTTTCAATTAAATGTTTATTATTTTAAAAGAAATTTATTAGGTACTTAAAAAAAGTATAAATATGTACTGCTTTTTAACGACAAAAACTTTTTAACGGTAACGCCGATCATTCTGAAGTTTGGACACAACATTCATCTCGGTAAACTAAGATGGATGTGCGTACTCATGTCCCTTCCCTCCCCATTCGTTCTTTTGCACCCATATAAAAGGATCTCTTTTAAATTTATATTATTAACTCGCATTATTAACCTGCAATATGGGTATATCCTTGGTCACGCGTATCTCAAATAAAAACAAATTTTGGCTACAGCCTGTAAAAATTAAATATTATGCGATCTGTGACCACTGCAGTTAGTAATGCTTTATTGTTAATGTATGCAATTACCATTTTTTTTCGCTTAAAAATCCTTGACACTCATTTGCAATAAATAGATTTGTTGTTTGCGTATATGCGGCACGCAATACTCTGCAGTCGATACCCATAACAACCGAAACCATTCTCAAACAATCGTCCGTTCATATTCAAACAGAACAGCTTAGCTGTAAGGTGATGGATTGTTGATCATCAAACGTAACCTAGGCTTGTACCACCAGAGTTCATCGGCACCCACGATAAGATTCTGATTTCGTGCTCTCAAAATATTGTTGGTTGCGCCTTCCGGGGTTCCCCGATTGCCAGGGCCTAGAACGGCTGTGTGTGCCAAGTTAACTTATTGAAAAATTGGTACACTTCGTTGACCAGTTTTTATTAACGACTAAGAACGCCAGGCAAGATTGCTGCGACCTCAGATTTAAGTTACGATCGTTTGTAACGAACTGCAGGCCTGATGTGTTCGTTTTCGTTAAAACCATATACTTTTATTCTATACTGAACATAGGAATAAAATCGCAATCGAACCATTAGGGTGCAAACATATACTTCTGTCTTTTTTGATGTGATAACGTCTTATAAATTGATGAAACACCAGCTGCACACACGAAAAAGTGTAACGTTCCGCCTGAGCATGAGAGTGCAAGCGAGAGCGCGATATAAGCGATAGAGAAGCACGATCGGCAATGGCAATATGGCGCTAATAATAATTAATAAATATCATTTTATTTTGTTAAAAATAACTGATCGCCGTCATTATGGATAAAATATGATATTATTCACAACGAATGGAAATGTATTGATCAATTGATAGTTTGTACACAAACGCAGCTACATTTTGTATCAAAAACAAATCTTGGGAGATATCTGCATTTCATAACAGCAGATAAATTATACGGTTTGTTAACAAATATATAATATATATTATACATTCTTTTAAATGTCTTTTATAATTGCTTAAAAATATGTATTTTGCTTTGGTTGATCAAATTATTAGTCGGTAAAAATATAGTTTGACAGCTACTAAAATTTAGGTTATGTATTATTAAATATGATATTCGAACGGAATACGTTATCACGTAAAACTATCGTCCGTAAACCGACTTTACAGACAACCAATTTTTTAAGCCGTAAGCATTGGCGTATCCAGGCGGGCAAAACAAGCACGGGAGACCCGGCTTAAGAAATTTCTAATCTGCCCCCTCCTGGGCCAAAAGCTGGGTACGCTCATGTTAATGTCATAGAAAAAGACAAAGTTTTTGAAACAGAGATACTTTATTCAGATTGAATGCAAGTACATCAACCTGCAATCCTATCATCGGAGAAATCAGGGAATTACATCGAAGAACGAGACGCAGATATATTTTCGATACGCTTTGTTGCGTTCACTCACTGCACATTGAGTAGATAGACAATGATTCATATAGTAAATTATTAAATATATGCGTTAGACTAAATGTGACCAAAGTAGACTATGGAGGGAAAAGCACATCAGTTTCTTGCAAACGTGGTCAACTCTCAGATATGTGGCGAAGTTTGCCGAAATGACCGATTTAACATGTTTTACTGTATAAAAGTTAAATACTAAAAAATAATACGGTCTGTAGGTCAACATAATATAATCGCGAACAAAATTAATCAGTAACCGGAAAAGGTATAGTAGGTAATATTTGTAGCAGGGGCGTGAAGATAACACCATATCGTGTTCGGATTGTTATACTTAATACAATTGCAATAATAATAATTAATTAACCAGCGCAACATGATGGATAGATTGTTGCAAAATTTATATTAATACTAGCGGCCCGACCCGGTTTCACCCGGGTGCGATAGATATAATTCTGTAAAATGTATTTCGTTAGCGGCCCGGCGTTTGGACTAATGAGCAAATTCTATCAGATTTGCTTCTGAACTAATAGCGATTTCTTACAGATGTCGCTACTTGGTACTAAAACGGTTTTTTTTGTTTGTTTCTGAACTAATAGCTTTGAGTAAATTCTATCAGATGTCGTTACATGTTACTAAAACAGTTCTTTTTTTGAGAAAACACCGTAATTTTGCACAAAATATTTAATAAAAACTATCCTATAGCCCAAGTTGCACCAAGCAAGACACATTTACAAAATTTCATTAAAATCAGTTCAGTGGTTTTGGAGATTAGCGCGGCCAAAATTGTGACACGAGAATTTTATATACAGTGTAACCTCTTTATAACGTCCTTCGTTATAACGAAAAACTCCCTATAACGTAGAAATCTTTACAGTTTGGTTGGTTTACCTCAGTGTTTTTCAACCTGTGGGTCGCGACCCCCTGGGGGGGTCGCGAAGCCTTTGTAGGGGGGTCGCCAGAGGTCGAGAGAATTTTAGTAATACCTGTGTACATAAATTGCGTTAG
Organism: Xanthostigma xanthostigma; assembly: GCA_963575645.1. Taxonomy (NCBI): domain Eukaryota; kingdom Metazoa; phylum Arthropoda; class Insecta; order Raphidioptera; family Raphidiidae; genus Xanthostigma; species Xanthostigma xanthostigma. The sequence continues at coordinate 45,127,275 of OY754466.1, read as the reverse complement.
TTAGTTATCAATTGGCGACGTATTCGATGTATGTAGTTGTAAAATAATGTGTTTTACGTACTATATTATCAGTACTTATATCCGAATCCTAATTATGGAGACGTATAAAAACGTCGTATGGAATGAATATTTGTAACACTGTAAAATACACATACATACATAATAAAAAAGCGAAGGGTCGGGGGGTCGCGAAATATCTTTTCATACCAGGGGTGTCGCGAAATATTTTTTCATTCCAGGGGGGTCGCATTATGAAAAACACTGGTTTACCTTAAAACCCATACATTAATACCCTCTTTATGGCGCAACAGCCATTCTCTATTACGAAGAAATATGCTCATATTTAGGCGTCAGCAAATATTTACAGACGTAAAGAAGACGATTCTGAATCATCACTAACTATTCAACAAGTACTCGATGCCGCCAAACTTATCGAAAAATTCCTATTGTTTAATGAAGATGATTCCACCACATCTTAAGACATGCATAAGATACTTAATAAAATACTAAACAAATATTGGCATAGCAAAAAACGTCAGGCAAAGTTAACAGATTATATGTTTTTGGAATAAATTAATTAGGTGAAATTTGGTTATTTTTCTTTCTTCCCTCCATATAACGAAAACTCTTTATAACGAAGAAAATGCTTGGTCCCTTGAGATTCGTTATAAAGAGGTTACACTGTATATAGATAAATCCACGTTCCTGTGTACTGAGCATTTTTAATAGTTACTTAAGGCCGCTGCACACGAGGCTGGTTTTGCCGCTAGAAGCACTGCTGGGACTTTCGAACTTTTAGCTCTGTTCTTCTAGTTTCTAAGAAATAACTAGTCTTGGTGCAAACGCATTTTAAAAATTACAGCAATTTTCTTTTTGAAGGTTTTCAACTTTCTTTTAACCCCCTTATAGTTATTTTTTTAGATAAAATCTAAGAAGAGTATTTTCCTGGAGTCTCTGGTTTTTAACTCAAGTAATCTCAGAGATGCATCGTATCCTTTATGAAAGATTCCACCCCCGTTTTGACTTCCTTAAGGGTTGTTTTTGGGATAAAATGTAGCCTAGATCACTCCTGACATACACTTTTGTGACGTGCCATCACAATCGGCTCACCGTTTCGAAGATTAGTCCGGACAGACAGACAGACAAATGCTTCAATTTTGTTAATATGCATGTATAAATAAATTAAAAATATAAATTGTTCCTATATCTTAGTTGTTGGTGGCCTTAAAATAAATGTGAAATTAAAAATGGTAAATGAAGAGTTTTTGTTATGCAATTGTCAATAATTGTTGCGTCATATGCGTATTCCAAATCAACAAAATACGGTGACAAGTGACAACTACTTTGTTTACACGAGGCTTAATATTAACGTTAAGATCCTTAATTTCGATGTTAACAGCGGTTCATGATCGTATATAAATGTTCCATTAGTTTCATAACTGCAGTTTTGTTTAACTTGCATTTTGCAGAGACAAACGCTTTAACCGGTGATAAGACGCATGTCAAAATTCTACTAAACTTAATGACCCTAGCCAAAACTGAGCTCATCAATTCAGATTAATTATTATTAATTGATTAAAACTACAGGTATTATAACCCCAAATGTGTTTTGATATTTGACTAATAACAACTGTCTAACCAGTTGGCAAAATCTCAACGCTTACTATCACCCTTAACAAGCCACCGTTAACATCAGTGTCAAACCTCGTGTAAACAAAGCATATATCTAATAACAATAACAATAAAATGTGTCAACAGTTTTTTATCTTTTAATTTCATTCACGTGTACCTTCTTCTGTTAAAAAAAAAGATAAATAGACGCATGTTATTTTAATATTAACAAAGGTCAAGAAAAATGTTAATGATTGCATAATACGGAAATATACAATAAAAAATCAATTTGACGAAATGACATTAAGTCTTAAGGTGTGGCCACAACATTGTCACTCGACACGAATCGGCATTGCCGCTCGAAAAAAATTTTAAATTCAAATTTTTTTTTTCAAAATTTTTTAATTCAAATTTATTTTTATGAAATATTGTATCGGTTCTTGACACGTGCGCAAATTTTCAAGTTAATCAGACTTCTTGAAATTGGTAAAAATTACACTGAAAGATTCCTTCACAAACTTACATACATGCATGCACACATACATACAGGTCAAGCTAATAAAAGCGTGTTAAAAATATATACCTATGCCATCAAAGTTTGATTTGATAAACCGAAAAGTAAAACGTTTGTCTATTGTTTCAGAAATCCGACATGGTGGAAGAGACGTACAGGTATGGAACGCAGTTTGACCCTAGTTACGGCAGTGGCGGCGGTTTTGTGCGCTTCCCTACTCATCGCTCTAGTTAGTGTTTTGATAACGCGAGAAACAAATCTATCAGGTAAGTACATCACAGAAAAATTAGCATAAAATAAGCATTATTTGTTTCTTATTACACGCTTTATTATCAGTATAAAGCTAGAATCCCACGACAGGTGTACCTGCTTGACAAATATTCGTGCTTGGATAATATTCGTAAAGTGTTTTTTTGGAGTGAAAGTTTTTTAGACGCGCTAGGGGAATAAAGTGGCCTGAATGAAACGAAAAGTGAAACGTTTCCCCTTCTTCGACACATGACAAGTATCTATACAAGTGACAAATATTTGCCAAGTACACCAGCCGAGACCCGTGGGATTATAATATGGACGTACCCTTAAAATGACAATATTCAAACCTATTATTTTGTGGAAAACATTTTTTTAAGGAGGTTGATGCGTTACAGTCCCAATCAAAAGTAAGTCGAATTCTAAATGGGAACTTTTCCATACTAAATTTTAACAAAAGGTTATAAGTCGATGATACCAATAAATGATTGTCATAAAGGCATAAATAAATATTTTTTTTTAATATTAATTAATTATTTCAGTATTTTACTTAATGGACTAGTTTTTGAATTTTTTGTACAAAGTTAGGTTAAAAAAATAAATTTATGTAAATATTTGTATTTTACATATTTTTTGCAGTAAATAATTAACAAAAGAAATAAGAAGTAGGTAATAAAAATTAAAGTAAAATCATTAAAAAGTGAAAAAAAAGTTAAAATTGTTAAAATTGTCAAGAATAAAAGTCTATAATCGAAAAGTGCTAAGGTTTATTAATTTTTTTTTATTAATTAAAAGTCTCCTAATTAAAATATTAAAATATGCGTAAGACATCGATGTTTTACATAGTTAGTTTTCGGAACTGCTGACATTATTTGGTTATTTGCAAAAAATTAAAATGTACCGTTTGAATGCTAGGTTGACATATTTTCCATAAGACATGTAAAAGTTTTTTTTAGGTTGACATATTTTCCATAAGACATATAAAAGTTTTTTTTAATTTTTGACTTTATAAATCTCCTAATGGTTTGGATTTTTTACAGAAAATTTTGTCATAAAAAAATCTATTAAAAAAACTTTATTTCAGATTTTTTTCATTATCTTCGTAAAACGGCTCAACCTCCTTAAAGAGTACCTTATTATTATAAAACCCAACAAATAAATAATCTCTCACCCTAAACGCATATAGGTACCGTCGTAAAAAGTAGCAGAATAAAAAAAAATATCAGTTGATGATATTCTTGTCAGGACAAATATAAGTAGTAATTTTCTGATTCTGTGTTTTTTGTCATATATTATTTTATTTTTATTTACATGGAAAGTTACTCATATAGCTACGTTATATTTTCAGTTACTTTATTATTATAATGCGATTTTCATTCTTCATTTTAATATTGTTTTGGTAATAATTCTACGTCTTATTTTTAAACTCTGATTATTTTTATTCTATATTTTCTTTTAATATAAACAAGACAATATAAAAACTTGATCAATAAATTAACGCAACTTTTAAGCATGCAAATTTTAAAATTAAAATTGTTAATACTACCCTGAATGATTATTGATAAGGTCATCAGCTGATACGCATTTTTATTGATTTTTTTTCTTTCACATAAAATAAATTTAAAATATGTGCTACTTCAGATGTCTATAAAATTTTTCTAATTTTGAAAATAAAGAAACAAAATATTACGAGCACGGGTTATTTTTGTATAATTTTTTTCATTAGGTTTTGTGAACGGACTTTCTCTATTTTAAAATCTCATTAAATATATACCTGCCTATTTTTCTCGCAGGTGTTTTTCATGGTAAAATAATTTTATCACGAAATCAATCTCATATTTTTGAAATATAAAATGTTGAAATTGAGCAATTAAAAATTATTGACATTACTAACTCACAACAATCCATAAATGATTTTGTACAATAATTTGTTAGAAAACATACTTGATCAGATAAACTTATATTGAGTGTCCCATTTGAAACGGACCCTCGTTATATCTCAGAATTATGCAGATGTGCGAGAAAAAGTTTGGAATAAAAGCTGCTTGAGGGAGCACTTTAATGCAGGAACGTAACATGTCACAGGTAGGGATACAAAATGTTTTTAATATTTATATCGACACCAGACCGATATCGATAATCGATAATATCGACCCTTTCAATATCGATACATAGGTGACCATTTTTATCGGAACACATAATACGGGACAGAAAAAACAAACATCAGCATGTACGAAGAAGAGTGACCTTTTTTTGGTAGCCTAATTTTAAAATATCGGTAAAGTTCGCGAAAACCATTCTCAATTGCAAAAAAGAATGACCTTTTTTTTAGTGGCTTGAGTTTTGAAGACCTTTTTTGCGATTAGCAGTTTTAAATCAGTTTTAAATATGTCGCTATCTGTGGTCGCTATAAATATCGATTATTAGATTATTTTTGTACTCTCCGATATTTTGTATGCCATAATATCGATAATATCATATCGGGAATGTAAATATATCGATATAAATATCGATTTTTTCTTCAATATTATCGATAATATCGGTTGATCGTTGCAACCCTAGCCACAGTCGAGATAGCAACAACAACTTTGTTTTTTATTTTAAATGGAAACTCACTCACTCACTCATAACGTTAAAACCCATTTTTTTCCAGTAATGATCATTTTTTACATTGTCTAAAACATAGAGGGTAATTTCGAACAATTTCCCTTGGGTCAAAGGCGGGTTAAAATGACTATTACTGAAAAAATTGATTCTAACGTTATTGATAGCATTCCCTCTCCACTTTCTAATGAACCAGTAAAAAATGTGGGTTTTCATTAAAAAAAAAAAACAAAGTTGTGGTTGCTATCTCAACTGTGGCGCCACCTGTGGCATGTTACGTTCTGGCACTACATTGCCTCCTTGATAGTAAGCAGCTTTTATTCAGAACTTTTTCTCTCACACCTACAAAATTCTGAGATATAAGGACGGTCCGTTTTAAACGGGACATTCTGTATAGTCTGCTTTTCATAACCGAATTTATTGCTTGCAACACGTGATACGCACGAGATTTCTGTAAATGAATTTTAGTTGGGTACGGAATTTGGTCATTCATTGAATTTTTTAATTATCATAAAAAGTGAACTATAAACATGCACTTAATTAGAATATACGTGTACAGGGCTGTACAAAGCATAAGTTACTATTATAATTTAATTTATTTAACGTACCGTAAATGTTAAGTTTAGGTACAAGTGGATAGTATACCAACTACCAAATTTCATCAAAATTGCTCAGTGATACGGATACAGACAGACAGAAAAAAGTTCTAGAAACGCGTTTTGTGTCTAGCTGTCATACAAAACATATGAAAACCTCAAAAAAAACCTGAAAAAAAAGAAACTACAGACTTTCTTTTATTTTAACGCCATGAATCACGTCATCTATAACGTTATAGAAAATTTAAAACAAATTCGACGCTAAAGAAGTTTCCATATATCTATTAATTAGCTATATGAATCATTGCCTATCTACTCAATGTGCGGTGAGTGAACGCAACAAAGCGTATCGAAAATATATCTGCGTCTCTTTCTTCGATGTAATTCCCTGATTTCTCCGATGGTAGGATTGGTTGATGTACTTGCATTCAATCTGAATAAAGTATCTCTGTTTCAAAAACTTTGCCTTTTTCTTTGTCTTTTGGCCCAGGAGGGGGTAAATTAGAAATTTCTTAAGCCGGGTGCCCCGTACTTGTTTTGCCCTCCTGGTTACGCCAGTGCTTACGGCGTAAAAAAAGGCAGAAGTATATGGTTATCTCTGGTATATATTTGCACCCAAATAGTTCGATTCCGATTTTATTCCTAATGCTCAGTATAGAATAAAAGTATATGGAAGTTTCACTTTAATAAAAAAAAATATTTATTGCCATACCGTAAAAAGTTATGTAATTTATTTTTACAATATTTCGGACTTATGGTCTGTATAACTCTAATGCGGGATTGCGGAAAGCGTTGGCAAAAAATCTGATTGGACAATAACCTTAGATTGTGATCATATTATTACGGTTTTTATACATGTAGGAGCAGTCCAAAGTCGTTGGGAAACTCCCTGTCATGTAACACATTTGATTAAAAAAATATGTTAAATAGATATGCATTACAATGTTTGAAAAAATGTCGTTTCAATCGATCAATTATATTTCGGTCAATTTAAAATTCTACATTAATGCTTTTCTTATGGTGAGATGTGTGTTGTCACAATCTAAGATTATTGTCTAATCCACAGGTGTCAGATTGATTTTTCTAAAAGGCCATTTATAAGATTTAGTGTATGTTAGCAGGCCCCAGCCCCGGATCTAGGGAGGGAAGCAAACCGGGGCACCCGCCTCGGGCGGCAGTTTTAGAGGGCGCTAAAACCGAATATAATATGGTTGAAAACCACATCAAATCAGACCTTTTTTCGATTTACTCAATCTGCTTGTTTTCTGACGGTTTCTCGTTTACGAAAAATACCAACCATTATATATTTGTGAGTTTTTTTTAAATTATTTTATCTCAAATGCTGGAGAGAGGGGGCGCCATTATCAAGTTTCTGCCCCGGTACGAAAATATCGTAGATTCGGGGCTGGGCCGGGCCAGACTCTAAATTAAAAACTAAAACACATACTAAATTAAAATCTTTATTTATTTAGTTTAAATCAATTTTCATATAAAGTTAATAAAAAGGGTAAATTATCTTGAGCTTGAAGATCCAGACACCTGAGGTCTCTTGTTTTTGATAAGCTCATTGATGTCAGGTGTCTAAAATCCTCACTGGATAGAGGGCCGTATTGAGATGGCTTAACGGATGCGGCCCGCGGGCCGTATCTTTGACATCACTGGACTATCAGATATTCTGACAATGCTTTTTGCAACCCAGCAGAACACATTACTTTAAATGAAGATAGTCATAAATATAAATTAATAAGGGAAAAAAATTTATTAAAAAAAGAACTATCTGATACTGAAGAGAATATGATTTGGTAACAAGACAATTTGAAACGCAACATAATAATTTGGAAATACAGAATTCAATTTATTTTCAGAAAAATTGCCAAACTTGGCTGAAGCATTATCAGGAGGTCGTCGCGGAGGAAGTACAAACCTCGTGGATGCTGGAAACGACAAACACCGTGACGTAGAAGACATTTGCTTTACACCTGGATGTATTCATACAGGTAACTAAAGATTAAAATGAAGAAATCGTGTAGTTTTTTTTCTTATACATAGATCCAACGTTAATAAATACGGGGTTCGATTTGATTATTACATAAGTACTTATAATTTATTTTTACATAAATATGTCCTTCCATCGTTTTCTAAGTTTATTTCTAGACAAATTTTGGTAATAAAAATTGTTCCCGTTCGAGTTCAGGAAGTCTTCTGAATTCTTTAATTGATCTAATCAATAAAATATTCTTTGTTTCGATTGCTACGAGGACCTCAAAATTCACTCAAATGTTAAGCAATCAATTTTATTTACTGTGTCTATTGCAGCGTCGAAAGTCCTGGAGTTCATGGATACCAAAGTAGAACCGTGCGATGATTTTTACGAGTTCGCTTGCGGAAATTTCGTACGCAATACAAACATCCCAGACGATAAATCATCAGTCAATACGTTTACCGTTATTGGAGACAAACTCCAAGAACAACTGAGGACTATGATTGAAGAACCGATTCAACCGAATGAACCCAAACCGTTCTTATTGGCGAAAAATTTGTACAAAGCCTGCATGAACAAATGTAAGTAGTAACCCAGTTCAGATTGCACTCCGTGATATAATTGAGTTATTCAACAAGATTTTTATCCAACGAAATGCAGTGCGCATGTCACTTTTCTGGTTAAAATTCCATAGCTAGAGCTGCATTTCGAGTGTGAGTTATATCAACAATGAAACCCATCAAAGACGTTGTACTATGTAATTTGATTCAGACTGCACTGTTATCTTAATAAAAAGATGACAAAAAGATCTAGAATAATATGGTCGTTCTTTTCCGTTAACATAAAATAGAATAATAATGCGTTTAACGTCCGTTTCTCGACTTTATGTCATAACAGACGCCATTCGCACCATTACTATTTTCCGTCTATCACACTTCCTGTTATTTTCTACATTTTTTCAACTTCAACTAATTAATATCAATGGGTGAATGAAGGAATTTTAGAAAATTAGGATAAGGTAGGCAAATTGTGAGCATAGGAGTTTGACAGGTAATCGGCCATGTACTTGAATAAGGAACTATCTCGATATGTTGGTTCTGTATCAATATTCTTTTGTTTTTGTTTAGTCAAGCAGCAGTTATTGGGAACGCTGCCTAGAAAATTGTTCCATTTTTCTGTACAGAATATATATAATTTTTTCTAATAAGTTTTATCTTATCTTATCTCGATATTTATCTGGAATTATTGAGGGAAAACCTCAACAAGATGACCGGTACAGGAATTGTCGTTTCTCGGCGAGAGGCAATCCCAGCCACATCTGCCCCCGCCGGGATTCGAATCCGGTACCTCCCGAATGCGAATCTCACCACTACGCTACCCCGCTCGGTTAACACAAAATATAGGTGATTAAATATACGTGGCTGTGCACAGCAGTCCAAATTAAGAAGAATTTTTTCGTTGGCCTTGCTTTTTAGCACAGAAAACAATATTTAGGATAAAGAAGGATTCTTGTAAGGTATAAAGTATATAAGAAAGGGCGTAACCAGGTAGAGAGATCTGAGTTGAAAACATAATGTGATAAAATCAGGTGTATATAAATATATATCACCTTTCGCGTTTGTTATTTATATACTGCATCCCTTCCTTAACAAAATTTCTGCCTATGCCCCTGAGAATAAGAACAATTCTCTTAGCGCTTCACCAGCCTTGGAACCCACGAGCCGCCACTGTAAACTGTCTTTGATTTTTGATAAATATTTTAATAGTAACCTTCGCTGGGTCATTATTATTTAAAACTGATATTCGTTTAGCGTTTTAAAACCGTTTTGGCTTAGTAACACAAGTGACAATGAAATATTTTTTACGAGATGTAAAACAGATCCGTTTTGTCTGTTAGGTAACATTAAGAACTCGTTTACTGCAGATGACCCGGTATGACACTTGATATACAAATTAATGTCCCTGCCTTATTTTTTTATTATAAATGTTTAATGTCAAAAAACGAATAATCCGAGATTACAATAATTTTCATATTTCACAACAGGATACCAAAAATACCAGTATCCTCTCTAAGCCGCTGTTACCAAATTCATAACACATTGCACATACCGCTAAACTTATTATCGCTTTGTGCGTCAGAGCTGACTTTCGTTCATATAAGAAGTTAAGTATATCTAAGTTAATTTCACACTAAATCCATTCAAATTGAAGCTTTTTGAAAAGAGGAGATTCTGATCTATAAAACAGAACCATTTTTAAATCAATTCGAGTTCATAAATACTATTAAAATTGTAATTGAAAATTACAAACAGCAGTTGTCGGTTGGTTTGTACGTATGTACGTCACGACTCTACAGATCGCAATTTTGGTCGGATTGCCTTGAGTTATATTTTATTCACTTTGTTTAGTATATCAGACCAGAACCCTAAATTCACATAAATGTGTTCAGTAGTTTAATTTTTATATTTTATTTTATTATTTTTGACAGCTAATAGTTAAAATAAAAAAAAAACAAAAAAATACCTATTACTGTTATTGTAAATGCAGTATATTACGTAGAATAACTACTACACTTCTATACCACAATAACAACGCAAGCTGCAATATCGGTATGGCCGAGCGGTTAAAGCGTTAGTCCAGTAATAGCAAGGTGTCGGGTTCGATTCCCGCTGACACAAGTAATATATTGTTTTTCTATTCCATTTTATTTTCTATTTTTTTAATTGTTTTTTTTTTAAATCTAATTTCTCAATTTTTTTCATTATAATATGTACAGCGGAAAACTTGCGGGATGTGCACTTTTGGTTTTGCCAACTATCTTAAAATTACTAAAGCTTAGATTTCCGGTTTCGTGGCAAAACTACGATAACTTCAGCTGGGAGTGGTAGTTTGGGCTAGGAGAAGAGTGTGTGTGCGCTTAAGATCTACACGTTAGAAGAGAAACTCTCTCACTTACTCGTCGGTATACTTTCGCACCCTCTCTCATTCACATACAATAACTTTTAAGTAAGCGGCGTTTACGATAATTTATTGGAAAAGAGGAAAAATCCTTTTTTTTTTCATTGCCATCTATTCATTATTTCGTAATGTTTTCAACATCTGCATCCTCTCAACGGTCGTGGCTGAGCTTTTATGGATGCGGATGTGATTTAAGTCATGACAAGATTATCGAAGGCAGACCTAGATCCCTGATATAGTCTATTAAGAAATGAAAATTAATGACTTTCTCAATAAACATTTTTATAAATATCATACGGAAGTAACATTTATAGTTAAAAATATTGGTATTCTTATTATTACTTCAACATTCGTATCTGGGGCCAAACAGTCCCGTAGACGCCGACTTAATTACGGAAAATTTAACTAAATCATTTGGTATATTAAACTTATGATTGTTAAGAATCGAGGCGCGACTGTACTATTAACATTTAAGTTAAAGAAAGTGACAAATCCATAAGTTACCGCTCAGTTACTAAACAGGAACCGTAAACCGGCCGGCGACCAGATGGGCAATGAAAACGGACATAGTTAATTATAATAAATTTTAATAATCACAAGTTTTACATTAAAAACCAGTCAAACTACAAAAAAAAAATAACGAATATTTTATGATGTCGTCTTCTGTCATTTATTTTAACTTATTAATGGCAGTGACCTACTCTTTTAGATGTCGCGTTTTTAACATAACACGTTTTTGGTTTTTCTAGACAACATTTTTTATGTACAAATATGTAACCTTTGAATATATATTACAGAAGCATGCTCTTTTTTACTACCCCCTATAAAATAGCTGATTTTCATCCATGTATACCGGTCGTAAAATGATTCCAATGAATTCGGAACCCAAAGGAATGGTGAGACATCTGGTGAGAAATTCGCCGAACTGTCCTAAGGGGGGTTTTTGACAGGTAAACTATGGAGGCATAAGGTAAACATTGACAGAAAAGCATGATGGAGGCTTACCTAATCTCCATCATGCTTTTAGAAATCAATGTTTATCTGTCAAAAACCCCCCTTAGGACAGTTCGGCGCATTTCTCACCAGAGGTCTCACCATTCCTTTGGGTTCCGAATGTTTATAGTTTGATAAGAGTATTTTGAATCAGCCAATATCTTGAAAGGGGAAGGAAATAGACTTAAGATAAGAATTGGAAGATGCAGATTCTAATTTCGTGCCCAACTGCCATGGTTCACGTTTTTTTATAGTGTTCGCTTCCATCACCGTAGCGGAAGTATGGTTCCCGCTGAGGGCAAAAACCCTGAAGATCGCAGTCAACGATACGAATCGCAAAGAATTTTATTAATTTTGAGAGCGTAAAATCAATATCTTGCCCTGGGCGCCGATAATCCTAACTACAATCGTTCTTCGAGTCAAATTTTGGAACTTATTGAATTTCTCTATCACCAGGCCAAAACGACTTTAGCGGTTGGAGGTCTTAACAAAAATAATAATAATACCGTTATAATTTTAGCGGCAATCGAAATGCAAGGATTGGAACCAATTAAAAATATTTTGAAGAAACTTGGAGGTTGGCCAGTTCTTGAAGGTGAACTGTGGAAAGATGGAGATTTCAACTGGAAGAAATCAGTATACAAGTTCAGAGAGATTGGTTACAGTGTAGACTACTTCATTGATTTTTCAGTTGGAGTCGATTTGAAAAATTCGACCAAACGCGGAATTGAGGTAATTAATCTGGATTGTAAGAATAATATTGTAAAACAATATATTCAGGGTGCCTTTTTAAAACCCTTTTTTTAAAGGAAGGGTTTTCGAAAGAAAAGTGTTTGTTAAAAGTATCCCTGCTATTAACATTTTTTCAGTATCTAATTATACTCATATTTTTTCAGCTTGACCAAGCATCTTTAGGATTAAGAAGAGAATATTTGATCAGAGGTCTTGATGATAAAATAGTAAAAGCTTATTATGACTACATGGTTGATATTGCTGTGTTACTTGGAGCTGATAAAAAAAGAGCAACTAAAGAGCTAAAAGAGTCGCTCGAATTCGAAATGAAGCTTGCTAATGTAAGTCGCCTCTTTTAATTTCTAATCAATTTTTTCTTTTTTTAACTGCAATAATCACGACAATTTGCGCGCGGATGGTATAGTAGTAGGTACTTTCTATCTTCTAAACTGCTAGATATTAAATCTGCTGCAACGAAATATATTAATTAATTTAGTTGTATGGCCGAACCGACGCATTTATTAAGTTATATTCCATGTTTTGTTTACGAAATTGTGTTTCTTTTTTAAAAATATTTAACCGTTTCAGATATCTTTACCCAACGAAAAAAGAAGAAATGCCACCCAATTGTACAACCCAATGACTGTTGAAGAAATGCAACAGAAATACCCAAGCATCCCGTGGATGGAATATTTCAATACAATTCTCCCGAAAAGTGTACAAATCAAAAATGACGAAGTAATTATTGTTGCCGTTCCAAGCTTCATAAAAGATCTGGAAGGATTATTAGAAAATACACCGAAGAGGTAACTCCTTAATTCAACTGCAACTTTTAAAATCGCCTTTCGAAACATGCAATCGCGACGGGAGACAACGACATAGTGTCTTGCAATCCGTAGTCGCGTGTTGAAGCCTCTTTTATCTCCATTTTATCGGTGCTTTTGAGATCTGCCACATGGAGTTGTTCTCCATTGCGGTTGCGAATTTTAAAAGGTTATCTTAATAGAGACAATCTTAGAAACAAATATTTTTGGTTTCCGGGCTTGTATGCCGTGGTCCAATGGTATTACTACCTGACGTTTCGTCTACAACTGCGGTAGACATTAACAAAGGCGGTGTGGTAGCGGGCGAAGTGTCCTTCTAGGCTGCTCCCAGAAGAGCATACTACGACCGAGTAGAGAACACGAGCACGCAGATCATAAAAGATGGAAGTACCACACTTGTCGACACACTTACCTGTGAGCAGCCTAGAAGGACACTTCGCCCGCTACCACACCGCCTTTGATAATGTCTACCGCAGTTGTAGACGAAACGTCAGGTAGTAATACCAATGGACCACGGCATACAAGCCCGGAAACCAAGAAGATTTGGATCAACACCGGGCGTGAAAGCCTACACACTTGGATAAATCTTAGAAACAGTTGATTAATTTTAATTTCGAATACAATGAAATCGCGTGTTTTTCAAAAGTAGCCTCGTCAGAAGATGATAAAAATTATCATCATTTGTCGTATTCGAACTTAATTCTTTGACATCTATTCAAGAGTTAATGTTTAACATTGCAGAATTCAAGCAAATTACGTAATGTGGCGCGCAGCCGGCGCTTCTATCAGTTATTTGACAGATGATCTTAGGAAGAGACAATTGCAATACAGCACCGCTTTAAGTGGACGGACCGAAAGAGAATCTCGCTGGAAGGAATGTATCGATATCACATCTGGAAGGTATGGATACAACCAGACCATTTGCTTGTGTCTATATCATCAACTTCATATTCATATAAAAAAATTTGTTAACAGCTTGTCAATTTCAACCGGTGCGTTATACGTGAGAAAATATTTCAATGAAGAAGCTAAAAAGAAGGCACTCGAAATGGTAAACGATATCCGTGCTGAATTTCAAAAGATTCTAGGAGGCTTAGACTGGATGGATGACATAACCAAACAAAGTGCGTTGGATAAAGCTGCCTCGATGGCCACCCACATAGCCTACCCAGACGAATTAATGGACAACAAAAAATTAGAAGAATTTTATGATGGCGTACGTATTTTTCGTATTTATTACAAATGGAAAATTTTAAAAACAATTGACTATAGCGTGTACGTGCATCAAGAGCTCACCGTCTAATTTTACTACATGACTGATACGACAGTCAAAACTAGTAGCTGCAGTGCCTGCTAAGAACATGGCGGGGGCTTGCGCTTGATCTTTACACTTCGAGTGATTCAGTTGATATGTTTCAAGGCCATGCTCTCCCCCCCCCCCCCCCCAATGCTTTAGCCAACCCACCGTTTTATACATACTACTAAAATTTGTTCGACTCTTTTTTTGGATCTCTGTGGATTCCACGTTTTTCGGCATCCATCTGAAATGTAACAATGAAGGTTGAGTGACAGAAATGCTCCATCTCTCTCACTCATCTTTCATTGTTACATTTCATATCATATGTCGCTTTGGCGTTGATCGCAAGTCAGTACAAGGTTAAATAAGTTTTTTTCGTAACTAACAATCACATTTACAAATAATACAAATTCATGAAAGTGTTTGGTAAACTTGTCAAATCAAACAAGTTTTGAAGGGGAGTTATCGGTGTGGCGAGCGAAGTGGTCAAAAATGGTTGCTGCGGAATGGCCTACTACACCACTAGAAGCGCTGGACAGCTGTAACGCAGTAATGTTTCCCATGATTCACAAGCTACTGTCAATACTCGTGACGCTACCTGTGTCGACGGCGACACCAGAGCGTACTTTTTCCTCGTTGAGGAGACTAAAAACATTTTTGAGAAACAGCATTGGACAGTCACGACTGACTGGATTAGCCTTGATGAGCGTTCATCCCGATGTCGAGATCAGTCCAGAGATCGTTGTCCCGCGCCTTATTTCTGGTGACAATCCGCGTCGGTTGCCTTTTAATTAAATTTTAATATAATTTTACATAAATAACGTTGTTACTTATTGTCTCTGGTTCAGAGCTCGACCCCCCCAAAGTGAAATCCTGGCTATGGCCTTGCTATACTCTATCTATTTGATAAATACTCTTTGAATAACAGAAAATAACAAACATGTTTTAGTTGGAACTTAGTGCAGAATCGTATTTTAATTCAATTTTAAATCTGACATTATTCGGAACTCAATATTCTTTCCAACGTCTGCGACAACCTGTCAATAAAACCGATTGGATTACTCATGGAAGACCGGCCATTGTGAATGCATTTTATTCGTCGATTGAAAATAGCATCCGTAAGTTCAAATTGTTTTTTTTTTAAATCGTCCAAGTTATGTTTCTTCGGTTCTAGCTGAAGATTACAGAAGATTCGTTCTTCGAAAGCATCCTAAATGCGTCGGTATTTAATGATAATTTAAATTACAAAAAATTAAGAGAGTCTGTAAATAAAACCGATTGGACTACAAGAGGTTTGCCGGCTATAGTGAATGCATTTTATGCATTACATGAAAATAGCATTCGTAAGTTGTGTATCAAAATTGTAAATGTGGCTCTGTGTGCTTCGATATTCTTTTTTTTTTTGTGTTAAATTGTTGCGCCTGTTTATATAGTTTTAGCTGTAGTTAACAACAGATTAATATGTAAATAAGTATGCAATGCATCCTGAAAATAGTTGTGGCGCCAACTCTGTTGTGATTCAAGACATTAGCAATAATCTTGGCAATAATAGACCGCCGTTAGTTCAGTGTGTTAACCATGGCGCGGCGCCACTGTTGACTATGCTTAGTCTTCTTGACGCACTAATGATGGCGCCACAGCTTGATACAATGATTGGAATACCTATTTTCATATTATCTTATGGCGTTTTAGGCATCGGGAACTGCCCCAGAGCAGGGCAGGCTGAATGGATAACTATAATTATATGTAATTAATTAAACAAATTGCCTTGCCCCAGGGCAGTGTCGATGCCGAAAACGCCATTAGTTAATAATGTTTGTTTTGTTTCACACGCATTATTCGTGACAAATGCTGTGTTACTAAAATTTTGTTTTTAATAACAATTAGTGCATCCCAACTCCACAAGTATTTAGGTCCAAATTTCACAATATATTTTCGTCTTAAGGTTCCTGGTTGCCAAATATTCATGTTTTTGCCAAAAGTCTGTTCGTAAATTGAACGTCTATTGCTTTTGGGAAAATTTATGCAGATGGGACACGTAACTAAGGAGGGCGCAGTCACCAATGCGAATATAATTGTTTTATTTAAACATATTAAGCAACAAAATTTTGAGAACGCCAGAATCTTGCCACAACAGTGGGTTACAGTCGTGTTCGATGCGACATTCAGCTTTAAATCTAGATTAAAGAATGTAATTTGTTTACAACTAAATGTAAATCGCAGTTAAGTTGAATGCAAACGCAATTCTTAAATTTAGATTTACAGCTGAAAATCGTATCAGAAACTTCGCTTTACATTATTGTTCTTTTCTGCGCCTAAATTGTTGACAAAAAATGATGACAAACGTATTGATTAAGAAGTGTTGGTCATTTTTCAGAATTCCCGGCCGGAATCTTACAAGGAGCATTTTTCTCCAATGACAGGCCCAGATACATGAATTACGGCGCGATTGGTTTTGTAATTGGGCACGAAATTACCCACGGATTTGACGATCAAGGCAGGCAATTCGACAAAGAAGGAAATCTAGTTGATTGGTGGGCGTCAAACACGCAAGAAGCATTCATTAAAAAAGCTCAGTGTATTATCGACCAATACGGAAATTTCACCGATCCCGAAGTTGGATTGAATGTAAGAAAAAAATCCTTCATTTTTAAATCTCTAACTAGCGTTTACCCGCGGCTTCGGTCGCGTCAGTGTCACTTCTTCGGGCCAGCGCACATCTGCTACTTTTAGTATCGAAAACGCGCGAAGTAACAACTGTATCGCGATTTGACGATTGCTCAGCTACACAAAACTTCACGATTTGACACAATGACATGATGGAAACTCAATCGCATTTTCGCTCGAACGATGAGTTTATTTCGCAGTCGCGCAAAGAATGTAGCCCCGTCAAAATAAGCGGTATGGTGTCGCGCGAACTTGCGACTTTCAGTATTTCAGAGAGTATGCTACTGGTTTATGTTTTTGGTCGTGGTATATCTGACGATCTATAAGCAACTGAAATCCAAAAATGGGTGACGCAGATACAAATAGACGGACGGACATAAATCCGGGAATGCATTTTTTTATTACTCATGCGGGAAAAGTGGTATCTTTATGCATGCTGTTACGGTTGAAAAGTAGCTATTTTCATTTGCGTGCGGAAACTTTATTTGTCGCACTGAAATTATTGTTTGCCGCACGCAAATTCAGAGAAAAAAACAAAATAATAACGGTGTTAATGTCAACGAAACAAACTGTCTTTTGAAGCAGATTTGAGGTTAAAATTTTCGATTATGGACTTTTATTCTTGACAATAATTTTTAACTGAATTTTCAACTTTTTAATGATTTAATTTTAATTTTTATTACTTCTAATTTCTTTTTTTAATTCGTAATAAAATTTTAATTCAATTTAATTCGTAATAAAAAATAGTATGTGCAACTCGTACGGCTGTCGCACTAGTTGCACAATATACTATTCTTTCTGTGTTACCTACCTACTAGACAAGATTCCATAGAGAATGAAATTATATATTGTTATTTAATTTTAGTTGAATGGCATCAATACCCAAGGCGAAAATATTGCCGATAATGGCGGCATCAAAGAAGCATATTACGCTTACAAGCGCTGGGTTGACCGTAATGGCGCCGAAAAACGTTTACCAGGCTTGCCATACACGCCGCAACAAATGTTCTGGTTATCGGCCGCGAACACGTGGTGTTCAAAATATCGACCCGAATCAATGAAACTACGAATCACGACCGGTGTACATTCTCCTGGTAGGTTTAGGGTTCTAGGACCAATGTCTAATATGGAAGAATTCGCCAAAGACTTCAACTGTCCAGTTGGATCCAAAATGAATCCCGCCAACAAGTGCAAAGTATGGTAAAAACATACGCGTTTATGTATTGAAATCTCAACAGTCCGTACATTTTTAATTTATAACTTTTTATATATTGTTGAATAACGCGATTGATATGAGTAACTTTAAAAATGCTCAAATGTCGTTAAATGTTTCAGAATTACAATGAATACTCTGTATGCATCACTTAATATAGTTGTATAGGTTAATTTTTATTTATACCGTAAGGCGGAGAACGAATCGAAAATACATTGCGTTCGAAAACAAGATGGCGATTGTTTTATCAAAATGATCGTAATACGCATGCGCCGTTTGAATTTAAATTAACGGAAAACAGCCATGGCACTGCACGCAACATATTTTTTCTGTTTTTTGCCTTATTGATCAATTTCGATCAGGAGACACCGATCATTCAAAATGATAAATTATTGGTGGTAAGGGAGTATTCTCAAATAATTAGGAGTACTATGTACTACCTTGATCAGGATGCTATCTAGGTTTGAAGACGAATTATATGTTAAACACAAAACGTTAACATTTTTTAATATTTTGATAAGAAAAAAATAGTTGACAATTTTTATTATCAATTTTAAAATTAGATGTGTTAAAAACAAATTTTTATTTGTCGTGTTTCTTTTGTTATTTCTATATAAGATTAAGGTTCCGTTAATATCGTAGATAAATATTGTTAAGTTATTAATGTTTGCCTCTGAATGTGTCGATTACAGACAGTAAATTAGTAACTATTTCTTTATATTATAAACAAATTTTTAAAACAAAGCGAATATATTAAATGTGTTTTATGTATTTTTAAATAATTATTTATGTTACTGTTAAATGAATGCCCGAGTTTTAGCAAATTGTGATGTGAAAAAATATAATAATATACCGGGAGGAAATGCTGACACGATTGCAGTTTATAGTAAAATATAACAAAAAAAAAGAAAAAAACAGTATTACAATAAGTTATAATATTTTAAGTGCAGTTATCCCTCGCCGTTCACGAGTCCTAAATTTATAAATCTGTTCGGCTGACTTTTTTTTAGGTTAGGTACTAGAAAGAGTCGAGGAACGGCGAGAGATTACTAAAACAACTGAACCACGCTATTTTATTCCGCATTCAAGTATGTTAAAAATAACAATTTTATTCTATAACTTATCTGATGATGTGGTAGAAACAAAAATTACTGTTATTTATGTTATTTTTTGCATATTTGGATCTAGAATAGTTCGGCGGGTTAAAATGTTGGATCTTTTTAACACTTTTATACAAATTAAATGAATTTTTACAAATTGTATTTCGAATACCATAAACAGTATTTCTTAAGAGTCCGTAAAACTGCAAATATGTTCTTGTTTCAAGTAAAATTAAAAACCAGTAGGGAACTAGCTAGAATCTGTTGATATATATTTTTTTTAATACTTGATATTTAACTGTGTTACCAATTTCAAAGTAAATAAATTTTCTTTTGCGAAATAAAAATCAGTTTCAAAATGTTAGAGCTGTCATTGTGTGCTGCAATAAACAGCGATTTGTAAAAATTAACTTTAATTATTTGTGAACACTCTGTATTAGTTTTCCTACTGTAAAGTATATGAAATTGCCACTATGGTTTGCCATAATTATTTAATGGTGTTTGTAGTTGCAAAAATGTATTATAATATGAAAGAAACTATTTTTTAAAATTAAATTAAAAAAAATTGTATTTACAATATTGTACAGTTTAGTTTTTTTAGTGAATTTTTATCTATGTTGTAAAATTAAAACTTTGAATGTACCTATATTAAAAGAAACAAATGACTTCTCTAGTGTCTCCATAAAAAATGGAAGTTTATGAAAAATGTTTGTGTTTTAAAATAAATACGCAAACACACAAAGACAGAAAATGGTGCAGGTACTTAAAATCATAAAAAAACGAATTTACTTGTTCAATTAAAATCGTAAAAAAATTGATTCGAGATTATGTATGAATTTCCGCTAAAAAATCAGTCCAAATTTTATGGACACGAAGTCATGTTGAAATAAAACTAATAATAAATATTTATTTAAATTAAAATACGCATTTTTTGGTGGAGGAATGACAGCCCTTTGTTATGATAGAATAATGAGGACCCATCCCAAATATTTTATCCCGGAACTCGTAAAAGTCAAAAAAAATCCCCAGTTAGGAGCACTTGTACACAGCACGTCGTGTATAGTCAGATGTCGAATGACTTCCCACTGGCTATTTCACTGTAACATATATCATACACTGGCCGGCAAAAAAAGCGCAACACCTAAAATGATGACCAGTTTCAAATTGCAATAACTTTTGAACGTATCGCTCGATTTGAATGAATTTTTGAAATGAAAACTTCTTTAGCGGCGTTGTACACTTTTGTTGTAATAGGTAAAAAATGTTAAACTCGCGTCAGGTCAAGTAAGAACTGGCTGAGCGAGAAAACTCTCTATGCAATCGAATGGTTTTTAACTACATTATAAGTTGTGTTTTGGCGACATCAGACGGAATTTCTTGGAAGTTATTAGTTCAAACTTTTCTGCGCTTTGGTCGTTTAACATAAACTTGCCCTAAATGAATCAAGTTTTCACTTCTGACGGCACTCCCGGAGTGCAACCAGTCTTTTTTTTATTTGAAAGGTCTATGCTTTGTCAATATTTCTGTACGTGCTCTGCCCATTTTGGCGCTCTTCCATTTCGGCTTCCATGGCTTGATTTAATTTATTCTGATGACGCTGCCGAATAAGCTGCATTTTCTTTTAGAGCTTGTAACTTTGGTGTTAAAAGCAATAGAAACATGAATAAAAAAAACAAATGCTCAGAACAGACGAGGCTACAAGTTCCTTTTGTTTAAAATTAATTTCTTTTGTCGATGTACCCCACAGCAAGCTTCAAAGTGTATGAAGAAAACGCGCATTAGCGTTATTCTTTACAGCCGAAATGGAAGAGCGCCAAAATGGGTAGAGCACGTACAGAAATATTGACAAAGCATAGACCATTCAAATAAAAAACCCATTCAAATCGAGTAATACGTTCAAAAGTTATTGCAATTTAAAACTGGTCATCATTTTATGTGTTGCGTTTTTTTTGCCGGTCAGTGTAGTCGCGAGAGAAGAGGGAATAACGGTCTGCTTTGACATTTTATAAAGATTTTCTGTACAGAAGTATACGCCAAAAAAATCATTTATTTTATTAATTTTGTGGTAAAATAGTGAAATAAAACATAGCCTGTAGTATTTTTGGAATCATAAGAAACATTTTTTAAAAAAAGCTTCTTCCAAATTTGTCAAGTAATTTCAAGTTAAATCCGTTTAAACATAAATACATACGAACAATTTTATGTAATACATGAAATCATGCAAAAAATCTGTCTTACCTGAACTTCATCCAGAACCAACAGGAACACCAGCTAATAGTAATTTCAGCGTTGGAATCAGTCAAAATGTCTCACAATTCACTACGCGGCACAAAATTTTAAAACACAAGTAGTCACATTTCTATATTTTTATATCTACTAAGTAGTTTTTTTCTTTTGGCCTCATTTCCGCGAACGTCAATTTTGCCCGCAAGTTCACTCACATTAATGTGAGGAACAAGCTCTTAACCCGATGGTAACAAAACAAATTACGAGCAGTTTTTAAATAAATGCATTTAAAAATGAGAAATAAAAAATCTACAACTAACAAAAACGTTTCTTCATTATTCAACCATTCTTTCAGTTGAAATATTTTTTTATGAACTAAATTGATAGTGTGCTTGCGAGGTACAACTAGATTTTTCATTCTAATGTTACAAAATTATAAATTGATCAAAGGTCATGATGTTATGTAATTATTAATTAAAGAAGACATTCGAAAATTTATGTCCTTCTCAACGCTCTAGAGATAGACAAAGATAAAGAAGATTTTATATTTTTCTTTAAATAATAGCACGTATAAATTATTATTAATCATTGCATAATTGCATCTTGAATACCAGAAGTTCTAAACTTTTTTGTGTGAAGATTCCCAAAAGTTTTTTTCAACTTCTTAATGAATCGCAATAATTTGTATGCCTGGCACAGCTTTGGGGTTATAAGTTCTAAAGCGCCCTGTAAACGATCAAATTGTTTGTCAAACTTTACGTGTTTGTCAAACCATTTGACAGTGTGCAGCTTTGTTTGACGGGTTTGTTCAAACAACTTACGTGTTTGACGCTTAAAAGCGCCCTGTAAACGATCAAATTTGTTTGACAAATTTGTTTGTCAAACTTGACGTTTTCATCGAACAATAGCTTAAACGACCAAACCAAAGATCAAACAAATTTGTCAAATTTGCCCGTAGTTTCGGTTTTTTCCTTGTAGTGTCCGCTATGATTGCAAGGCGATTACTGAGATCTTGTTTGACAAACATCGCCGCTCACGTTCAAACTTGTTTGTCAAACTTGTCAAACACGCCGTCAATTCTGATTTGCATCAAACGCGTCAAACACGTAAGTTGTTTGAACAAACCCGTCAAACAAAGCTGCACACTGTCAAATGTTTTGACAAACACGTAAAGTTTGACAAACAATTTGATCGTTTACAGGGCGCTTAAGAAATAACTGCATAAAATGAGATCAAAAAACGTTACGTATACTGGTCATCCCCAATTTCAGAAAATGTAGTCGAACTTCAGTAAGACAGACGGTAAAGAAATCTCGCTTGGTAGAATGTAAAAAACAAACTTGCTTGAAATACGTTTGACAGCCGAACAAATTTAAAAGACAGCGTAGCTCCAACCGCTAGTGCTACTTGTCAATTAGGTTATGATTTTTTTTAAAAATAAAACAAACTTATTTGTTGAATATATTTTTCCAATTAATTCTCTGATATTTTTCTACATTGTAGTTGCACAACTTTTATAGATCGGAGACAAAACATAAGCGCATCAAGGAAAGACAAAATTGTAATAACTCGAGCATTGTTCTGTCCTTCCTGAAGATGTTTTCTTCAGTCATTTGTTTATATATATACAATACCATCGGAATATTATCAATTTAATTACTACGTTTTAACATTCACATTTTTTTCGTTTAAATACACATTTACCTTTCCAAAAAAAAAAGACGTATTGTCAAAATATTATGTTGATATTTTCGATTTTTCTCTAATGAAATTCAAATAAATAAACAAACAGCACAGATAAGAGCAGCCAATTGGCAAGCATGCAAAACTGCACAGCTAAACTTTCCCTAACGACTGCTAACGACACTTTTGTCTATTGCTCAAATAACCTTGACTTGTCATCTATCAAAAGATAGGTTATGTAAATGTATGCGATCTTAACTTACAAAACATCATTGATTGTAGACGTTCAAAAACTTGGATAATTGGGTCTACCACGAATGTATGTCGCTGTGTCTATAATCTGCATCTTGTAGAGATATTTTAAGAAAATATAAAATTTTAACCCTACCATGCTTGTACACACTATAAGTTCGTTCCAAGCAGCCGTGAACGGTAACAAAACCGTACACAGTCTTGTTACTGCGCAAGACTGTCTTGCGCAGAATCGATTTTTGAGCTAGTGCGCAAATTAGTCTTGCGCAGTGACAAGACTATGTACGGTTTCATTACCGTTCGAGGCTGCTTGGAACGAACCTTATATGTCTGCCTCTGCTTTCATCCTAAGAACATAGATTTTATTAATATTTCTGAATTGAAAAGTACCAGAAATTATCAGTATGAATATTTTAAGGATTTTTAACAACCTTCCAAGACCTATAAGACCAATAAAATTGTTCTCTTCATTTAAAACGACAGTGTTGAATTTTTTTACTTATGTGTAGTTCCTTGAATGAATATTTTTTATGATTTCAAACTAATTTATATGTTCTATTGTAATAATGACTTGTTTTGTAACGAATAAATATCTATCTAACTAGAGGCATAGCAACTCAAGGAACATCTATGGTAGACCCCAATATTTTGTGTGTATATCGAACTAAACCTGCGTTGTTCACCTTTGATTAGTTTTGTCCGGCTGCTCATAACAACTGAAGTGAATAAAAAAAATACAATATCTAAAATAGGTGTATGAATGCTGAGAAGTTTAATATAAATTTCCCTGAGACCGCATTCAAAAATTCGTATAACAGCGCAAATATATTTAACAGAACGGAACCAAAAAGCTGATTCTTTTCCAAGGCCATTTTTATATTTTATCGGGAGCAAATGAAAACTTAGTTGCCATCTAGGATAATAAATTAGCGATAGCAGACAATTGTTTTCCACAAAAATTAAATGGAAAGGATCAGTCTCGCTAAATAATAATTCACGTTTCCAACAGGCATAACCCAGCCATTCTTATTTGACCGCTGCACACGAGGCAGCTTCCTTGCCAGATTTGGTTGCTAAGTTTCAAGTGTGCTGTGCCGCTGGTTTCGTGACGAGTCTTATGTGTTGGCTTCACACGATGCGTGTATTGAAGCCTGCTTTGTAGATGGGTTTGATGCGCGCGCAGTGACAGCTCGAATGTTAACAAAAGTGAACGTTTATTGTCTCTGACCAGAACGCACACTAAGACGCCATGTTTGTTTATGGGCGTTTGCCCATATCGCTCACGTGACAAGATATGTTTCCTGACTGGTTCTTGCCCAAAATAAGCAGGCTAACAAGTACGAAAAATAGCCCCGGTTCTGATTTTACAATCCATTTTGTGACCACGCACGCGAGCGCGCAGTGACGTCATTTCCATCCTCGAGCCAGCGCGCCAGCCAACACAAATCCCAACGGTCATTCTAGCGGCAAAGCCAGCCTCGTGTGCAGCGACCTTTGGATCCAGTTTCATATATATATTATATTATACAGATTAGGCAGAAGAAAATCATAATTTTACGCAATAATAAAATTACATGTTGACATTTATTACACGCTGACTCTACAGCTAACAGAGGTATTATGATGTCACACGGTAAAACAATAAATGGCGTTTGAGAAACACGTGATCGAATTAGGCGTTCGTTTGTTTGGCCTTGTAGGTTATGTTTATGTTTACATATTCTAGATTTGCTAACAGATAACTGCAGTCGCAAAATCATCTTCGCATTCAACTTTCTGGTTTTGCCTTAAAAAATTCGGGACGATTTCGTAAATCAGTGTCATAAAAAAATTAGATACTTTGACGCAAAAATAAAGAATTTATTTATATCATAATACTATGTAAAATAATCATTATTGGTCGATTTTTCGGTTTCCGAATAAACACAAAAAAAAATTTGCTCCCAATAAAACATTCAAAACAAATTTTTATATACACATATTTATACATATAACAATATAAATACCACCGATTAGTTCATCATTTTAACAGTAACAAATAAATGCATTGAACACTAATGGTAGCGCATTTTCGTATCATCATTTTCCATTTCACTTTTTTTGTTTGAAATAAAATCACATTTTTCAACACAATAGAAAAGAAGACAATGATACAAATTTACAATTTTCTATAGTCTATAGACGATGGGTTTAAACCATAGATAGATATTTAATAGATTGCGGATACACTAGCGCCTCCTGTACCTTTTAGAAGCCATTTTGTACGTGGAAAACGGCGTAAAAAGCGCGCGAGATTCAAAAATATTAATTATTTTATAATAAGATTTTATTGAGAAAAACGACAAAACTCACAGTAAACAGTGATATTTCGCTCCAAAATCTGTTTTTATACTGAAACGTTTCAAAAATTACAAAATTGAGCATAAATATAATGTAAAAGCTTAGAACATTTTACATTGTCAATTTGGCATCAAGGTTGACAAGCTTTTATATTATATTTATGCTCAGTTTTGTAATTTTTTAAACGTTTCAATATAAAAATAGCTTTTGGAGCGAAATATCACTGTTTACTGCGAGTTTTATTGTTTTTCCATTAACATCATATTATAGAATATTTAATCTTTTTGAATCCCGCGCGCTTTTTACGGCGTTTTCCACGTACAAAATGGCTTCCATATGGCTTCTAATTGGAACCATTCCGCACAATGCTCAAGGATAGGCATCCGCTATCTATTAATATATGTATATATCTATGGTTTAAACGAATCGTTGACACTACTACTATAGGTGAGGTATGAAAAAGAAAAAAAGGAAAAAATGAAGAGTTCCTGACCTTTCTTTTGTAATAACAGTTCAAGAACAGGTCAAAGGAAATGGCATTATTATTTTTCCCCGTTATAAGCAGTTGTAAGATATCAATTGTTTCAAACAAAACACCATAGAAACAATGAGTGCATTCAGCAGTTACAGCGACTTAGTGCTGTAGCAAAAAGGTCGCTATAACTTCGCTGTCGCTATATCAACAGCTGTCAACTGTATTTGGTAACAAAAATATTTTGAGTTTTCGTGCTGCGACTTACAAGCAACCGGAAACAGTAGGCATATCCAGTACGCTTTTTTCGCGCTCACTAAGGGGGAAATATTCTAATTAATGTCAATGTCACGGTAAACTACATGGAAATGAAGTATTTCGTCAAAAAATGAATGTTTCAGATTAAAACATACCATGTTTTAGTCACTTGTACACTGCAATGATTTTCTGTTCAAATGATATCGAGCACTTTATTTTTACGCGGCAGCAGGATTGGGAAGTATCGTTGATTTTTGCGTTTGTTTTAAACTTTTCGATTCCCTTTTTTCTTGTTCGGACTGCCACTCAACCTTAAAAAAAGAAAAGCGAAAATTCACATCGTTGAAATATTTTCTCGCGAGCCGATATTCTTCAAAAAAACAAAAACATAATTCTCACTGACCTTTTGCTTATGCTGCTCGACAGCTTCCAGACATTTGTCCATAATCATTTTTTCGGTGAGTTTACCCGACTCCGATGCATACGCCGCCGCTTGCCAAGCCACGCCCAGTTTAGCTATTTCTCGTCCAGACAGGCCTTCCGTTATTTGTGCCATCTTGGAACATACTTGACCATAATCAAATGAATCTATACTGAGCCGTCTAAAAAGACAACAACAAAATGGCTGATTATTTTTAATTTGAAACGTATATATAAAAAAAAAAGTCTACGAGTTGATTTACTAATTAATGAATCAATAACATCCTTCGTAACAGACAGACTGAATCGGAGTACGCAGACAGTCAACTGTGCATGCATTTGTTTGTTTACTCACATAATAAATTCACACTTTACAACTTCTCGCTTTATGAACAAACGAACTCGCAAAGCCAGTAACTTCAATTACCTTTTTCCCTCCATCGACGGTTTAAGTACAAACAAGTCGAAATACAGTCTAATAAGTCGTTCTCGTTCCGGTAATCCGGGTAAATCAAACTCAACCATTTCGTCGAGACGATCGTTTACGGCCCAATCAAATTGTTCCGGAGTATTCGATGCCAGCATTAACATGAAACGGTTGCTCTGCTCTCCAGTTCTGTACAAAAACGCGTTCAACGTCGCACGCAAGTCTTCAGATATTAATTCCGATGAGCGTTTTCGCAAGAATGCGTCCGCTTCATCCACAAACAGTACTAAGCCTATTGTTACAAACAGAAAATTATCAAATGAAGCACATTGATTCAAAAGACAGAGGTAAAATTTTATTGAAAATACGACCTGGTAGTAATAGAGGCTTTGGAACTTGAAGGGAGGGGAACAGACATTTTCTTTGACATATTATTTTTATAGATTGTACTGTACTTTGAATAATCATTAAAGTATCATTATCTATACTAATATATAAAGCAGAAGAGTTTGTTTGTTTGAAAGCGCTAATCTCAGGAACTACTGGTTCGAATTAAAAAAAAATGTTTTGTTGGATAGCCCATTTATCGAGGAAGGCTATAGGCTATATAATATCACGTTACGACTAATAGGAGCGGAAAATCAATGAAAAATGTTGCAGAATGTCAGTCAAAATTTTTCACAATATACTTATATTCAGGTGAAATGCCCTAGCTGAATATCCCAATATTAGCATGCGAACAGTAGCTCGGTTAACTCAGTCGGTAGAGCGCTCGACTCTCAGAGTCGTGGGTTCGAGCCCCACCTTGGACGAATATGTTTTTAATGTTTTTTTTTTTTTTTATTTTCTACATTGCTTTCTTCTAAGGCTATCATTTAAATTTATTTTAGTTTTATTTACGACTATTTAAAATTAAATAAATCTAAATAATAGCTCATTTGAAAACTATTACAGTACATATATATAAAAATAATTTTCCTACAGTGTTTTCAATTAAATATTTATTATATTTTATTAATTATACAGTAATTATTGATTTAAGAGAAATAATTATTACTTAAAAAAAATATTTTCATCAAAAATGGAGGTTTGAGTTTAAAATAAGTAATAAAGCAGGGAACTGCCGAAAAATGCAAAAAATTTGGACCCAACATTCATCTCGGTAAACTAAGATGAATGTAAACTAATAAATTAATAAACCAAGAGAAAGATTTTTATTTACTGTATTATTACAATGGATATAATAATAATAATCATTACGATTAGATTCCAAATACAGCATATTTTCACTGAATTAGTGAAAGCATAATAATATTAAACGATTATCGTCATAATATTTTTTTAGAAGGCTTATATATAAGAAAAATTTAAATGTCACTGTCGGGACTTGAACCCGAAACAACCAATTTCGCGTTGGCTGAGTTACATTACTCTACAGTGCCCACGACAGTTAGTTTTTGATTTCTCTCATATATAGCACAATGCTTTCACTAATTCAGTGAAAATATGCTGTATTTGGAATATAATCGTAATGATTATTATTATTATATCCATTGTAATAATACAGTAAATAAAAATCTTTCTCTTGGTTTATTAGTTTAAACTTAAGCAAGTCCGGCTAAATTGAGAAAGTCAACATTTTTGTAGTGTTGTTATTAAAATAGCTCTCGCAGGTAGTGGATTCTGCGGTGCATTGTGCTATATATGAGAGAAATCAAAAACTAACTGTCGTGGGCACTGTAATGTAACTCAGCCAACGCGAAATTGGTTGTTTCGGGTTCAAGTCCCGACAGTGACATTTAAATTTTTCTTATATATAAGCCTTCTAAAAAAATATCATGACTTCTAAAAAAATATCATGACGATAATCGTTTAATATTATTATGCTTTCACTAATTCAGTGAAAATATGCTGTATTTGGAATCTAATTGTAATGATTATTAATATTATATCCACTAAGATGAATGTGCTTACTCATGTCCCTCCCTTGCCCATTCGTTCTTTTGCACCCTGGTGAAACCGGACGGGACCGCTAGTCAATAATATTTTAGATTGTCTTAGCGATCAGATCTAGGGATTTTTTTATAAACCAAACAGGGAGTTTTTTTAGAAAAAATTTTGTAACACTGGTGAGCAGAACTGCAGCGCTCTATAAAGAAAAAAAACGATTAACTGAACGTACCTTTTCTAGATGTATTTGCCCAATCAAACACTTTATGTATAGCTGTAACTCCTTCCCGGCCCATAGGGGCGACATCTCCTCCGGTCAAAATGGCGTAATCCATTCCAGAATGCATAGCAAGTCGCTGTTAATAAAAAAAAATAATATAAATCCATTTAAAAATATTTATTGTGCATTGAAAAACCATTTTATTTTAAATAAATACCTTAGCGAACATAGTTTTCCCCGTGCCAGGAGGTCCATGCATTAATATATTTCGGTACATTCCTTTGTTTTGCTTAGTATTTTTCGTAGCGATTGCAATATCCCGTAGTCTAGCTTCTAATGACGGAGACAAAATCACACCTTTTAATGGATCGGCAGGTCGTTTCTCAAATATTTTTTTTACAACGGCTATCGGATTTCTAACAACATCCAAGAAAGTTATTCTCGAGGTATCACGTACTAACGATGGCTTTCCTAAGAATGTTATTATACAATAATTAATATTACAGATAAATATTTTTTTTTTAAATGGTAATTTCTTTTTTCTAAAACAATTACC
Organism: Xanthostigma xanthostigma; assembly: GCA_963575645.1. NCBI lineage: Eukaryota > Metazoa > Arthropoda > Insecta > Raphidioptera > Raphidiidae > Xanthostigma > Xanthostigma xanthostigma. The sequence goes on along the minus strand of OY754466.1, from coordinate 45,097,132 downwards.
TAATCGAGCTTCAATATATCTAGCTGTAACACTGGTTGCTCCTTTTGCCGAATAAACACCCAAAGCTAATAACGATAAGCCACCTGCAGCAGCCAGAACTTTATCCCAATCGGTTAAAAGAGCATGAGCTCCAGATCCCAGTACCGATCCTGCAGTTCTAAAATTTTGTTAAAATTATGTAAAAAAAATGCACGTTGTGCAAATAAATCAACGCGCTTATTTGAAATGCGCGTAAATTCGAAAACTGACTTACTTTATACTTTCTATTACGGTAGTTCGATTTTCAGCTGCTTTTAATCGAATTTTCTCTAAATTAAGATCTTGATTTTCGCGATCAATTTTTGCTTTCGCATGCAATTCAGCCTGTAAGCGTTTCATTTCATTTTTATGACGTAATTCCATTTCATGTTCGATTGTCGCTTTTTTCATACCCTCCTGCCTTGCAACAGATTCTTCTTGTCTATTTCAATAAAAAAAATGGGGCATTAGTAAAACAAAAATGTCATATCTAGTTTCAATCGATCACTGTGTTAGCAGAAATACATTATTAACTAGCGTGGACCTGTGCGAATTATTCGCACTAAATAAGTATAATAATTATCACTTTACAAAATTATTTTTTAAATATGATTGCAGGTATTCAATTCGTTTCTAATTTTGCACACTGCTTATAACGTTCTTCTTTTTGTTGTAAAAAAAATATTTTACTAAAATTGTCATAGAGAGGCGCAAGTAGCAAAAGCGTTGTTCAGCGTTGCCCGTCAGATGGCAGAAATTTACAATATGAAGGTCAGATGACATATCAAAGTGTTAACGTTACGCCGTCAGATGGCAGACGTTGTTCAGAGTTTAATTAATTTACAAAAACAATAGCAATAATAAATTTTTTAGTTGTCGATGTCAGTAGAGCAAGCAATTATCTGTAAAATGATATATAATTTATGTGGAGAAATTGTGTGGTTTTTTTCTACAAAGGGAGGCAAACATCTTAAACCTTAGCGTATTAATATATCAAGTCTCCACAAGATAAAGTGTCACACAGGGCCAGGTCTTCCTCTTTACAGCTGTTATACTGAAGTCTGAAGCGCTAGGAATGAGCATCGAAAATCGATGTTTTTCTTTCGATTCTCATCTCTATCAAGCGCGCACTTGTGGCGCCCAGTATAAATGTAATTGCCGAATTCACGAGTTAAAGTTTCTATTTAAATACAAACCTGCGTAAATTCTCTTCATTCATTCGCTGCTGTTGTAAAAGTTGATCTTCATAACGTTTACGCGAAAGTTGATCTTGATATTGTGCTCTCTGTTGATGTTGTCTTGTTTCTTCGCCTAAAGTTTTGCGTTTTTCTTCTGCATCAACTCGTTTCTGTTCAACTTGCATCTGTGCAATGCTAGCTTCATACTCTTTGACTTTGGCGATGTATTCTTGTTGTCGTGTAGTTTCTTGTAGTTTAGATAATTCCAATGCTTCCTTGGCATGTTCTTGAATTAAAAATATTCTAAAATTATTTGTTAATTCAAATTTGCACGGGGGGAGGGACGGGGGGTATCAGCAGCTTCTCTCTTACAATTCCTAGACATATTATTTTGTTCCATCATATCGCACGTACAAAAAGAGCGCTTGATATTGTAACTTTTGGGCTAGTTTTACAAACACGGTAACACCATAGCTCGTTAAACGGCTAAAATTTAAAACTGCTGTTCCTTAATTTCATTTGGCCAAGCTAACTTTTACAAACTGATTCTGAATACTCATTTTTAAACGCCATTTTTCTCCTTACAGTTAATATAGAGTTTTTAGTTCTTCAACGTAGTCAATTTGGGTTTGTAAATTGTTTTGAGAGTTCAAAATGTGAAGTATATCTAAAGGTCGGATTACGCAATAATTCCCCGGTGTTACTTGATATAACCTAAAAACATGATAACGTGAAATATGTTCTTACTCGATTTCTCAAGTTCTTTGGCTGCTTGAGCTGCTCTTTCTAAAGCCGATGAATCAAATCTATACGCTTCCATGGCTCTTCTTTCTGCTTTTGACAGCTGCTGATCATTTGGATTTCCAGCATCTCCTCCACCTCCCGGGCCTGCAGGAGGCTGTACTCCAAATTGTGATAAATCAGGAGCCTGAGGACCCCCGTGTCTATAACCAAATAACCACGACATTTTTCTTATATAATTATTTTTCAATTACTGATAATATCCATATAACTATAACGTAGCTACAAGTTAAGGTTATCACATGCAAAATTGTGAATAGCAAGCAGCAAGGATAAGAAGTGCAAGAACTGAATGAAATTATTGAACTAAACCGTATTCGCGTATTCGTTCGGTTAGGAACGCCTCTGCTTTGACCACACACAAATTATTGGGTAGCCGGTTATGAAACGTTTTGAAATAAAAGGATATACTTTTGACAGTCTATCACAAAAGTCTCCTCTGTAAGATGACCCACAGATAGAAATATACTTTTAATAAATCTAAATTTGAACCCTTATCTGAAATTAAATCTAAAGACTGAAAAATGATTCTAGACTACATTAAACGATAAGTACTCCCAATGATAAACCGTATATCTACGCCTCTGAACGTTTATATGACGTCCGAAAATCAGGCAGACAACGTTAAGATTACTGTCCATTCATTGGAATTTGGATCCACGTTTACATTTGGAAAATTCCGAAGAAAATATTTTTTATTTCTTTTAAATAATCACATAATAAAATAATTTTATTTATTATGTATTGTTGGTTGTAAAATAGGTATATATTTTAGAATATGTATAGATAAAATTGTCTTAGTTTTGTTGTAAATTAAGGTTATGCCAAAACCTTATTTTCGGAATTTTCAAATACGAAAATTGTACATTTGATCTCATTGTGGCGTATATTATTGGCTGTAAAATAAAAATTTGATTTGGGACATTTGTAAATATTGAAAATCGTTTATATATCCTGATTTTCTAACAAAATTTTTTTTGATGTATTGCCAACCTTATCAAACAAAATTTCAAGTGTAAATTTAAATTGTTTTCAAAATTACAAATTCAATTTCGAAATCATCAAATACACCAATAAAAGCTTGGCTGAAAGTCTGTGCAAGTGGCGTTAAATGCAAAATTCATCTTTGTTTAATGAAATCAAATTGAAATGTATTAAGAGTTTTATTTTAGGTAATTAATTAACAAACCAAAAATGCCACCTTTTAATGAAATGAGAATAGCCGTCGTGTGTTCAAGTAACATGAATCGGAGTATGGAAGCTCATGCTTTCTTATCAAAAAAGGGTTTTATTGTAAACTCGTTCGGAACAGGAGATAAAGTTAAACTACCCGGTACTGCGATCGATAAACCGAATTGTTATGAATTTGGAATTACTTACGATGAAATTTATAACGATCTTATGACTAAAGATAAATCTTTGTATCCTTAAAAAACTCTTAAAACCCAGAAACGTTTTTTCTACTTCTATTCAAAATAACTATTATAAATAAGTATACAATATAAAAATACGAGTACTTAATAGTTAATATGTATTTGTAATTTTTATAAATATATTTTTTGGAGAGCAAAATATTCAGCAAAAAATATAATATTAAAAAAATATCGAATATATGTTGATATATTTTTTTTTTGCATAAACTTATCGATGCATATCGAATATTTTTCTTAACTAATTATTTAGTTACACACAAAATGGATTATTGCATATGTTGGACCGAAACAGAAGAATCAAGAGTAAACCGGAAAGATTTCAAAACACAAAAGAAAAATTCGACATCATAGTCACTTGTGAAGAAAGAGTTTACGACCAAGTACTAGAATGTATGGAATCAAGAACTCCAATCGATAATGCGGCAGTGCATGTTATTAACATAGATATTCAAGATAACCATGAAGAAGCGACGTTAGGAGCATTTTTAATTAGCGATTTGTGTGTAATGGTATGTAAATAAGTTTACAGTAGTTATTTAACAAAAATTCAGTACTTACAGAAACCTGAACGCAGTTACTAATAAACAAGAAAACATAATATCCAAAAAAAATGTTGCGCTGCGTGATTGGGCAGTGTTTAATTAAACATCACTTGGCAAAGCCCAAAATTAAAAATACAGTAAAAACTAACTTCGAGGAAAATGCTAAAAATTTTGAGTTGACTTACAGAAACTGTAAACATTACAAGTCGCTTACTATCGTGATATAGAGTTCACGAGATAGGGCCGCCGAGTTACAGAGCATAATATGTATTTGCAGTACTTCCTAGGGAAATCATTTTTACTTAGTTGTTTCTGTGATTGGTCATATCTTCTAAACTAAAAGAGATACAGACGTTTGATTGTGCCACCAACGCCAAAACGTTCTCCATGTTACAAAAGCGATGAAATAACTGCGATGTATGACGACTAGCGGTCCCGTCCGGTTTCACCCGGGTGTAAAAGAACGAATGGGGAAGGGAAGAACATGAGTACATACATTTATCTTAGTTTACCGAGATGAATGTTGTGTCCAAATTTCATGATGATCGGAGTTACCGTTCAAAAGTTTTTGTCGATAAAAAGCAGTATTTATACTTTTTTTAACTAATAATTTTTTTTTATTAATTAAATAAAATTAAAATAAATTTAAATGTAAGCCTTAGAAGAAAGCAATGTAGAAAATAAAAAAATAAAATAAAAATGTATTCGCCCAACGTAGGGCTCGAATCCACGACCCTGATATTGGCAGTCGTGTGCTCTACCGATTGAGCTAGCCGGCGTTGTATTCTGACAACGCTAATATGAGTATATTTAGTTAGTGCATTTCATCTGAATAGAAGGTTATTTTTGAGATACATTTTGCAACATTTTTCATTAATGCTCCGTTCCTAATGGTCGTAGCCTGATTTATAGCCTATAGCCTTCCTCGATAGATGAGCTATCCAACAAAAAAAATTTTTTTCAGTTTGAACCAGTAGTTCCTGGATTAGCGCGTTCAAACAAACAAACAAACTCTTCAGCTTTATATATTAGTATAGACTATTGAGCATTTATATGAGGGCCCAAAGAGAGAGATTGTAAATTATAGACGCTCAACAGCTGTATGATAGCCCATGATAACTGTGCAAAGCTAGGGTGAGTTTCTAGTTTCTAATAAGATTCTCATTTTTTTGTTTTAGATGGCAAGAAGTGAAGACTTAGATAATGATATAGATGAGTTACTTCATAGTTATGAAGAAAAATGTCAACGTCCAATTTTGCATTGTGTATTATTTTATTAAAAAAAAAAAAACTTAATATTTGTAAAAAATATAAATTGAGCCTTCCTATTATAATATTTAAGTCATAATCGTTAAAAATGTATTTTAAGTACTGACATTTTGATACTGATTATATTGTACCTAAATGGTAAAAGGAATGAACGTAATTATTCACTTATCAGGAATGTTTCAGCTATCTTTAAGAAAATAGATTATGTAATGTATAGATATATATAAATTAACAATTAATGGTACCATAATAACTAGGAGTGATGTATATTAAAAATGTTTGTTAATAAAACTTAAATTATTTTCGGATTTAATTTTTTATATATCAAAAAATAATCACACTTTACTAACCTCATTTTTAATACGGGCCAGGACTATCACTTTACTGCTGAACAATTTTTTCAGCTGGTCCCAGTCGAATTTTTGCACACGATTGAGTATAAAAGAAATTAGTATTTTTGTATTTGTAGTTTGATTTTGACATGAAAACGTCTATTCGGTTGTTAAGCAGTGACAGCTGGTTAAACTTTCTTGTGTTACAAAACACCCTTAGATTTCAATTACTAATAACGGTTGAGCCCACAATAGGTACAGCATGTCTTTACGAGTTCGTCGCGTATGATTTGTTTTGCCTGTGACGTCATCGCAAGAGTGTAAGCGCATGCGCGTGAGCCACGAATTAGCTTTGTCTGAAGTTTTAAGTTAATGTATCGTGGAAATGCGTTTAGCTAGTACGTTGATTTAGGTATCATGTTAGAGCTCGCGGAGCACTACTAAGAGCTGAAGTGAGACAATAAAAATATAGTTTAAAAAAAACTAAAAAACACGCTTTATATCAAACTAAAAAGTAAAAAAATTTTTTTTTAAATAAGCTTAAAACAATAATGAATAAAAAATACTAGTACTATTGTGAAAAATATAGTTTAAAAAAAACTAAAAAACACGCTTTATATCAAACTAAAAAGTAAAAAATTTTTTTTTTAAATAAGCTTAAAACAATAATGAATAAAAAATACTAGTACTATTGTGAAAACACATTTTCGTACATCGAGCGCCCCACGCTTTTTTCACAATAATACTAGTATTTTTTATTCATTATTGTTTTAAGCTTATTTTAAAAAAAATATTTTTTACTTTTTAGTTCGATATAAAGCGTGTTTTTTAGTTTTTTTTAAACTAATAATATTTTTCACTTTTTAGTTTGATATAAAGCGTGTTTTTTAGTTTTTTTTAAACTATATTATTTTCCACTTTTTAGTTCGATTTATTGTCAAAAATTTGCCGAAAAAAACAAATTTTTTATTTCGGCGTGGACGGGATTAGAACCCACGACCGGTGAATCCGAGAGTGACGTCAACGAAGACTAGCGCCTTAGACCGCTCGGTCAACGATTGCTCTTACAGTAGTGGCATAACATACTAACAGTAATAAACCATTTGCTGCAGTCCAAACGAGGTTACAAACAAACATACATACAAACTTACACGTGGAACTAATATAAAGCGTGTAAAAATAGTCGCCAGAATATAGGTGAAAATTGGTATTGTATTGAAAATTACAAAAAAATTAAAGATGTCGTCTCGTATGACTTGTAAATATGCTCGGAGTTATAGAAAACGCAAGTCAGGCGGAAAGTTCGCATTGAAAGGAACACAATACGCCTTTTTTAATCTTTATTTTGCACTGTTTGGGTGAAGACCGTCCCGATTTTGAATTGCTGTCGTAAATTTATAGACGCCAGCTTTCAACACTCCAGTTCATCTGGAACCTTCCTTGCGGCAATAAAATAGTTTTCTGCAAACGCAATGACCAGAGATGAAGCCACTGTCTAGCACGGTTTTTATGAGGATCTAGTTTTGGTTAGTGAAGATGAGTAATTACGATGCGGTTTTCGGTTCTGGTTCGGTTACGGTCCTGCTGTTTGGATACATACAACAAGTAAATTATTTAAAAGTTGTTTTAACAAAATATGTATTTACAAAATACAATGACAGTTTATGTCTAGTGCTCATCTAGAAACGAATATAAACGTCGTGTTTTTTCACGTTTCTTCTTGTTGACGTGTTTATTGAATGTCTTCCAAGGCTTTTCGACGACATTTTGTGATATTGATGCCGATGAATTTTTACTGTAAGAAAAACGTAAGCATTAAAGTTAAATTTTTCCATATAAATAAAGAAGTATCCAGTTTGATTTCAAGATAAATCTTTTCAGATACATTTATTTTTGACGTGATAACGTCTTATAAATTGATGAAACACCGCGCTCATGCACGAAAAAGTGTAACGTTCCGTTCCGCCTGTATCGTATTATTAAATATGATATTCAAGCGGAATACGTTATCACGTAAAACTATCGTCCGTAAACCGACTTTACAGACAACCAATTTTTTTAATATTTACCTGCTGCTTACAGATGGCAATCCTGCATATTTTCCAGTCACGCCTTTCGCATGTACGCCTCGATTCATATTTTTGAAAAAATATTTATCAATGTCTCCTGGCGTAGTTTTAATCAACTGAAAACAATACAACTTGTTAAAGAAAATACTGAAGTCTTATAAATACAGGATTATTTTTCGGACGTCATGTTAAAAACAGTCATATTACAAACGCAAAAATATAGAATACTACCTTTATTGCTCTGGCTTCCCTGGGAGGTAATATACGATCGGAACGTTTCTTCTCTGGAAATGTGTGGAAAGTGGCTTGGTCGATTCCGGGCGGTGCGTGGCAATGCAATAATTTACCATTGACAAAGTCTTTAAGAATGTAACGAGCTGAACGAGCATTGTCGGGTTGTCCATTTGCAGTCATAAAACCACGCAAAACTACAAAACACAAAATGTTAAAAAAAAAAACGATAAATGAGCCATATATTTCTACTATTTGCGAACGCGTGGCCGGGTACAGCCAGTCTATAATAAAATTAGTGTCCGACCGAAATTTCGGTTTCGGCCACTTTCGGCCAAAAAACTGGTTTCGGCTTAGTTTCGGCCGCTCATCCGGCCAAAACCGAAACTACATCCGGGAGATTTCGCGCTGAAATGCGGTGCAGCTGCGAGCGACGAAGTGTCTTTTATGCCTGCGCGCTCCGCGTTTTTTTTTTTTTTTGACGTGATAACGTCTTATAAATTGATGAATCACCAATATTATAAATTGATAAAACACCGGCTGCATGTTCGAAAAAGTGTAACGTAACGTTCCTAACGTTCCGCCTGACCCTGTGCGTGCTTTTTGCTAATTTCTCGCTCAATTTAAATCAGATCGGTTTGAAACCAGTCTTAAACGAAAGAGGAGAACATTTTACATAGATTTCGTATAACAGAATTTGCCTAAACAGTTTTTTTATACAAATTTATATAGAAAAATATTTTATACAAATTTATATAGAAAAATAGCTGTATAAATGCAATGTTGTGTAATGCATGGCGCGACGCGGTCGGTTGTCTTTGTTTGCCGTACATGGAAATTAGAAGCAAACGTATGTCTTGTCTTAACATGAAAACAGCTGCATTTCTAATGTTTAATTCAATTTTTTGACATTAGTATATTGTGAAATGCAAAGCCTTCTAAGTTAAGTATTGGAATAACTAATTATTATTAGAACATAATACTTTGTAAGTTGCAAACGTCACTTTTGACATTTCTTATCATTCCGACACCAAGGATAAGCGGATTGAAACCAAATTTTGGGAGGTTTAGGTTATGTATTACGGAATACGTTATCACGTAAAACTATCGTCCGTAAACCGACTTTACAGACAACCAATTTTTTTAGTTTGAAAGAAAACTTTTTTATTTTGATACCTATTATTTGCATTAAAAATATTTATTTAGTTGTTTTATTTGGTAGGTACTAGGTAGGTACTTATTAATTTTAATTTTATTGTAGTTCGTTAACAAGAGTACCATACAAAATGACCAAAGTTTAGAAGAAATAATTTTGTTCTTAAGATGAAAGATTGTTTTTTTTTTTTTTTGTTGTGTGTACCTACTATTAGGAAAATACTTTTTATTAAAAAAAAATTTGTTTTGGAGCTTTTATTTTATTTAATAATATTTAAAAAAGTATATTTATTTGTGTTTTAAAAATAAGGGGGGTAATAATATGATATGATAAGTTAATGATTAGTTAAAATATCATAGGCTGAATGATTAATATGATTAATTTAAAAATTAAAAAAAAAATAATAAAGCCTGATTTTGATGTTTACTTTATTTTTCCCACGAAAAAAAAGTTTCGGTTTCGGCCGAAACTGAGACTAAGGCCGAAATTCGGTTTCGGTTTCGGCCGAAAAAAGTAGTTTCGGTCGGACACTAAATAAAATTTAAACTTACACCCATAAGCATTCAAAACTTCTTCAGCAAATGGAGGGCGCGTTTCATCATCTCCGTCTACCGGTTTCGGTATCATAATGCCGTATTTATCCTCCAACACATGACGTGGAATTACGGTAGCGACAAGATTGACAGCGGGAACGTGATCTCTCATTTGATCTATCGGCAAAATACCATTGACAATCATTTCAGCTTTTGTATATACAAAACTTGGCATCACCAAACCCGGGCAATCGCACAACATCAACTGGTTATCCAAATATATTGTCTGAAAGTGCTTAGTTTTTCCCGGAGTAGCTGAAACCGATACTTTCTTCTCTTGGATAAGGGCATTAATAGTAGAACTTTTTCCGACGTTCGGATAACCGACTAAACCTATCGTTGTACAATCGGGTAAGTGCGTGCTACCTTTATAAATTGTTTTAAACAAATCGATGAGTTTCTCGCAAGTTAACAATTCTGACGAATTAACGATAGTCGGCTCTGCGCCATCTTTCACGTCTCCATTTTCAATTGTATCGAAAAATTCCTCATTATTTTGACGCGTAGCATTTTCTTGGGTTTCAGTTTCGCTACACTCTCCGTCCGAACACGTTTCAAACTCATCAGTTTCATTCTCTGAATTTGATCCGTCTGAATCACTATCATCGTTTTCATTTTTATGTTTTTCAGTTTCTAATATTGCTGAAAAAAACGCAACTCTAATTTTCTGGCTTGAGAAATAATCGGCCCAAATTTTTCGTTGTGTCGGAGTTAAGAAATCTGCTTTGTTTATCAAAATTAAGTTTAATTTCTCTTCCGACACTTCTTTCACGTATGTTTCTAAATCTTCGCAACGGAAAAGGAGAGGATTTCTTGCGTCCACTATTTGTACGACGACATCACTTCGTTCAACCACTCTCCACAGTTGTCTCCAGAATTCCAGATTCTTTTCGTAAGGTGTAAGTAAAATATTATCCCGTTCTATTAAGTTTGCAAGCTGTCTTCTCCATTCCAAGAAGACTTCCTGTTCCTTTTGATGTAACTCTTCTGATTTTGTCTCAGAAGTCCATTTTGGGCTGAAATAAAATATTTAGGATTGCTCAAGTTTCATGCAGTATTTTTCTTCATAATAGTTATTGGCGTAACTAATAGTCTAAGTCATTCATGGCGTGTCAGCGCGATGTTTTCAGCACTCGTCTCCGGTGCGCAGTATGCACTCGCTTCGCTCGTGCCTGCGCACCTACGACTCGTGCTGAAAACATCGCGCTGACAGGTCATGACTTAGCCTACAAGTTGCGCCCATAATTTTATTCAACAATTGCGCGTTATTCATGTTTTAATTATAATGAGATGTTATAAATATCTATTTATTTCTTTATAAAAAAATACTAACAGCACCAAACAGCACGATTCAATGTTTTGGTTTGAGGTTAGCCGGTTATGAATAAACTCCATGTCGAAAACATTCGGCCTCTCAATTTTAGTCTCAATGGGTAACAACGGAGTTGTTGTTACCTACTATTTCGTTACGACTCAGAAAATAGTTACGTTTATTTTCATTACTCCGCAATGGCCGAGCTAGTAGGAATCTTCATTGAGTTATGACAAGTAATTGTCACCAGTCGGTAAATGGCTATTTAGGGTTCGGTTTTTAGGCATGATAAAACATGAATAACGCGCATGAGTTGAATAAATAATATTTTTTTTAACTGTATACCACAAGGTTGAATGCTGATTTTTTTATAAAATCAGATTAAAAAAAGCATTGCATTACACTTCTGAAACAGTTGACAGCATCGGAAATAAATTATAATGCGAATGAAAACATACCGTCTAGGGATTTTCAATAAGTATTTATTTTTTTCGTGCTTCTCTGCAGTTATTTTCTTCTCAGATGCAGTTAGCAGTCCTACATTTGAGTTTGGATTTACAAATTTTATATTTAGCTTTTCAGCTTCAAATTCCAAGCCGGCTAGCTCGGCTGTTGATAGAAATGCTTGAAGAGATGATTCTTCAGTTACGGATTGTAAGTTAAGCCGTCCCCAGTCATAACCATCACTTAAATCTGCTGTATGTAGCTGTAACAAAAATACACCATAAATAATGAACACTCATATTTCTTTTTCCTTTTATGAACTAATTGTTAACGTAACTAACCATAGAATCTGAACCAACTCTTCTTCCCTTCCTCGACGTCTTTTGGTCTTTTATTAAGGCATGGCCTAAATTGCTTTTATTTTTTTTAGGCATTTTTAATTCTAAACATTTATCTACTGACTTCACTTGCTTTCACGTGTTTTGTCAAATTATTATTATTATTAAATAGGTTAGAATGCTATGACAGCTGTAAAATGTCAAAGGAGGATTCAAATCATTTGACTTTCTTTCTTTCTAATATTTAGCACTTGGTAGAGATTTGAATTAAAAGAATACCTTAAATTAGATGAAAAAAAGCTTTCTCACATTTATTTGAAAATGATTTATTTAATTATAAATCAGGACACGGTTTTAACAGTGAAGCCGACCGGCAATAATGGATTATTACGAATAATAAAAAAAAAATAAACGATAAAAGCAAAAGTAATTTTTGTTTTCACCTGAGATGATATAAAAGAATTTCCGGTACATACAGCTTGTTTTATTGAAGAATTTTATAACGTATAAATTCAAATTTGATGCACCGATTAATTTTGCACAATATATAATTACAAAATATTTAAAAAAATCGATTTACTCAACCAAGAAAAATACAAGTTTGTGGAGGTTCTCGACGTTTTTCAGGTGGTTCGATTGTAAATCGATTACTAACGTACAAAGGACCCATAATCTCAAGACTACATTCCGGCCGAGCACTTCTCCAACCAACAATAGCTGAAAAAATTTACGAAACTTTATTGTTTTGTAAAAAATATCTACATTTCACATCAATTATAATCCTAACAAACGTCGTAATAAAAATTTTTAACTACACCATTACCATGTTTTTACTGAGTAGCGAAATTTTTTACCAGAGCTCAATTTTGGAACGGGCCCAGACGATACCGGATTAAAAGAAATTTCAAGATTTCGGCTGAACTTTTTCTTCTCACGGATTCGTTTCCTTTCAATCATGTCTTTATATTGTTTTTCTGTCAGTTTATATGTGGACTGTGCTTCTTCAATGCATAACTAATAAACAATCATTTAATTACAATAGCAATTATTTCCATCAGAAAGACCTTTTACCTACCTTATCAAAATCTTTCACGAAACCCCATTTTCTATCATAGTTTTCACAAGTTTTATTTTCAAGAAAAACTTGTTCTTTACTGAAAATTCCAAATTAAAATTATGGTAATAGTACGATAAACGAAAAATATCATATGAAAGTTATGAAGGAAAACAAATGCTAGTTCCTAATTAAACATTTTGGATACTAACGACAATAATTTAAAATGCAGGTGTGTGCGAGACTTCAAGGGAAACATTGAAATGTTATAGCATTCCAATGTTTTATGGGAAGTAGCACTTCCAGAAATCCGAGCTCGTTTGTTGGCTGGCAGATTCTCTAATACACACACAGACGCTGATGACCTCAGTTGTTGAGCGTCTATAATCTATCTATCAAAAGATGGATAACTAAACTAGCATTTGTTTCAATTATCCATATACTTTCGTACATACAGTTAAGGTTATGAATGTTTATATCTAATTTTATCTCACTTACAGTGTTCCATCACGCTTGATAAAATCAAGTTGAATTTTTTTTATATCTTGCTTAGGTACCGATGTTTGTGGGGCTGATGATGATGCCATTAAATACAATATTTCCTTGCTTGTTTGTTTATGCTTATGAAAATCAATATTTTCATTTAATTCAAAGAGTAAAGGGTTAATAAAACATCGTTATTAAATCAATAATGTTGCTAAGAACTCGTGTATAATATACAAAATTACAATTACATAAAAAATACTTTACCGTAAACACAAAATACAAAATTATTAACAGATTCGTTCGACGTTATCAAACTTTGTTTTTAAAACATTAGTTTTATTATATATTAAAGCACTTCTTTTTGTTTGAAAGTCTTAAGAAATGCATATTTATGGTTAGTAAAAAAAAACAAAAAACAAAAACTAATGTACAGAGTATTAACAAGTTAAAAGTTTATATTCACAATTTCGTAATAAAAAATAATTGTCACCGACTACATTTCGCGCAAAATGAGTTACATTTGACTCCTTTTTAATACATTTATCTCGTGTACCCTTTTTGATCTCCACTCGAATTCCAATTGTCTACATTAGTCATGTTCGATTGGGCGCACAGAAGATTATCGATTATGGTGCGCAGCAGTGAAGACTTGTAGCAATCGAACAGTTAATTACTATAACTGCACCAAATACTCATCTAGCGCGAAACTGGAGGTGTCTAGTCTTGGTCCTAAGTTTCCTTCATATGTTTCTGATACGACTTTCAGCTAAATGGAAATGTCCATTAAGTTGAAAACAAATGACAGTTTTAAGTCAAAGCTGAAAGTCGACTCAGGAACATTAAGCAGCGTTAATATTCTCTATTTGGTAATTCACAAAGAAACTTAAGAATTTGTGCTGCACTATTCACATCTTTGACACTAAATTTCCCCTCAGAAAATATTGCAATGTGGGGGTACACAACTCGATCCAAGTGCATATTGAACAAGTCAATTTTCATCGATAAAAAAATATGGCGGTTTAACTCACTGTGAAATTTCATAACTTCATTTTCATATATTTCAATTGAATTTTCGTCGTGTATTCTGAAACAATACAGAAAACTGTAGTTTAAGTGCTCTCACTAACATTTTGGTACGTTATAAGTTATAACAAATCAGTAGTGGTTCCTCTATAAGCGCTGCACAGCTGCAGAACAACCAAAATCCTAGGTACTTCATAATGTTGCGCATTTCCCCCCCCAGTGATGCGCCTATGGGAGTTTCTAGAAAAGTCTATACAATACTCGAAGGTCAACCTGACAACAATGAAAGCAGGTAACGAGCGCCCGACCTTGGAGATCCACACGCATGTAAAAGAAAGGAAGTCTCGATTCGTCCAGAACATTCGAAAGAAGCGGGGGAAGAAACTATATAAGGCGAAGCAGAGTGAGCAAGTCGGTCAGTTATTTATTGGAGCTGTTTGTTGTGTTGACACAGTGCTCTGGCGTTACTACATAAATTATACTGTGGAAATAAATATAACTCTAGTGAGTGGTTTTAAATAAATGACTTATAGTGAATAGACAAGTGTGCTGTTAAACTTCGTGTTGTGTTCCTGTGTGTTGTGAATATTTGCTGTATAATTTAGTGACTCTTTATCCTCTGTTACTTAGTCTTTTATTTTATAATTTAGAACTACTAGTTTTGTTTCTGTTAACGTTAAACGCTTTCGTTTGTGTTTTACTATTTTTGTTAAACATTTATTCTTATAAATAAATAATTTCCGCCACGGACTACAGCAGTTTTGTTACAATAATTTTAGAATGAATTATACTTTCCAAATTTAACTAATATTAATTGTCAGGAAATAATGCAATAGTTACACAACCAACGCTTAAGTTTAACTACTGGCAGACCATAAAACTCGCGTGCGCTCTGTGTGACAGACACTGTTCTGCGCTTCGAAGCAGCACATGAAACGTCGTCATTAGATACCCTCCGATTGTACACCGTATAACTCCTAATCGACAAGTTATAGAGTGTTATATAGATTGGCTTTGAGCTGCGTTTACCATCAGCACATTAGCACAAATAAGCATTTAACACTGCCATATACTAGAAGTGTTCACTGAATTTATCTCATTAACACCTTTGACGCGATGGTATGTATGATGTATATACGCATACATGATACACGGCTTATGGCAGTAGTGACTAGTGTTACAGTGTATATTGTAGTTTGGTAGTTTGTTGTCAGCCGTGTTTGAAAAAAGTTAATAATTAATCAACATGGATTTTAATGATTGATTAATCTCGCACTGAGTGATTTAAGGGTTGTTTTACCGCTAGAATCGCTGCTGGGACTTGTGTTGGTTGGTGCGCTGGCAACGAGGGTTGAAATTACGTCATTGCGAGCTCGCGTGCGTGGTTACAAGATGGAATTCAAAATTAGAACCGGGGCTAATTTGTGTGCCTGTTTAAAGCAAGAACCAATCAAGAAACAGTATCTTATCACGTGGGCGATATGGACAAACGCCCACAAACACTGCGTCATAGTGTGTGTTCTATTCAGAGACAATAAACGTTCACTTTTGTTGACTTTCGAACTGTCATTGCTTCAAAAGCTTCTATGGACTATGTGCAAGGAGGCGGAGTTACAAGTTTATCGATGCGAGCGTTTGTGGTGAGTACTGAGGAAAATTTCAAACTCAAATTTTCCGTATGTCAGTGAAAATACTTATAATTTTATAAAGTTTTTTTTAATTACAAAAAAAAAATCGGGAGCAAAACTAGGCGATCTGGAAATGCTTGTTGTGTTCAGGGCTGTTGCGTTGATGGCGATTTAAATAAAATAAAGATCATTGGCGCCATAATTTCACGTTGTGTAAACACATTAATTATTTATATATTGTACGTCATGATTGATAAATAATGGGTTGTCCGATAAGTTCTTGCCGTTTTTTTAAATTAAAAAATTAGCGATCGAAATGAAATTTTTTGGTATAATGTTTTGTGTTATTCGAAAGAGAATTTTTCGCTCTACAAGAAAGTCTATTTAGTTTTTTTGTTTGGATTCATTTTTGTTAATTTTTAGAGCATTTAAATGGAGTGTCAAGTCGACAAAAACGAGCATCTTCGACACCACCTTCTTTTTGCGTTTAACCGAGGTGCCAAAGCCACGGAAGCTGCTAGAGAGATTTGTGCCGTATACGGAGAGGGTGCCATAGCTGAAAGAAAAACAAGCGACCCCGCGAGCGAAGCAAGATCTTCATCCACGGAAGACAAAGTTGTGTGTATTAATTTAAAAAAACGGCAAGAACTTATCGGACAACCCAATAAATAGTTCTCACGTACCTTTTATGTTATGCTATTTATATAATGGTTAACAATCTGAATTTTATTGTATATAAAATGAACAGCAGTTTTCCATATTACATTTTTGGCCAACTAAAGTTATTGACTTATCACCATAGAAACATGCCGCTAGTAGGCTTCGAGCACACACACTATACACAGCATCGTGTAAAGTGAACACATAAAAACAATCACAAAACCCAACGCCACAGCACGCTTGAAACATTGCAGCCAAATCTAGCAGTAAAACCAGTCTCGTGTGCAGCGGTCAGTCAGCTATAATGTAAAACTAAATAAAATCAACTTACGTTTTCCAAAGATAGTCCATATTTGCAGTGTTCAGTCTAATTATAACTTTGTCAGATCCATTAGGTGTGAGTTTATATGTGTATTTTAATTTTCTTCGACTCTCTGGCAAATTAGAATTATCTTCACAGAAAACAGCACTTAACCACATTAAATCGTGTTTGCTAATCCATCCTTGATTTATCAAACAGTCGAACATTTCTCTTAATACAATATGAACAGCTTTGATGATGGTTCTCTGACCATGACAAAGAAAAATTGGAAGTGAAATATGTTCCCCTCTTTTCTTAGGAGTACTTCTTCCCCGTGATACCAGTATTCCAATAAACTCGTTTTTTTCTATGTTATTAAAAGTCCCCGTTATATTTATCTGAAAACAATTTTCCAAATGTTACTGATATCGAGAGGCTTTTTTCGAATCGCACAAAGAACGATTCCACACCAATCAACATCGGCACAGCACCGCCACCGGCACGCCGGCAGAATATTATTGGATGGCACGGTACCAATTAGTGATGTACCGGATGGTTAAAAATATATATCCGCGGATACGGATCTGAATACGGATATTTGGTTTCAAGATCCGCGGATACGGATCTTAACTTTCTTAGAGTACGCTGCTGTAAATATTGCACATCGACCTTTGGAAAGAGACTATCTGTTATGGGAAAAAGTTATTGACCTCTTTAAGAGTTAACTCTCATAACAGATTGTTTCTTTCCAAAGATCAATGTGCAATATCTCATTATAAAGATAGTTTTTTAGTACCTTTGAGTTATGTACTATTGGTATGGTACTCACTACGATAAATGTTTGCAATATAAAGGTGCCAAATACGATTTTAAAAAATAAAAAATAATCTGAATGGAATTTAACAGTTTTTAGTACCAATATGTCGCTGAGTGTAAAAGAATGTTAAATTTTACATGAGATTTGCGTCCACCGGCCCTGTTATTGTGCTGGCAAGTGTGAAAACGCCCATAGGCCGTTTCAGATTTTAAAATCAAGATATAATCTTTGTTCTAATCTCTCTGCAAACCATAAACGTCTCAGTCTTTCACAGCAGCTCAAAAACCGATACAAACAATTTCGCTTTAGCTACTGCGCAAGACTGTAACGATATTATTACCGTTCGCAGATAGATTGGAGTTATAGTCAAACTATAGATAGGAATGTTTTAGACAATTATTATTGAGTTAATGATTTTAAAAAGTGAAACAGCTCATGTATGATTTGAAAAAAATCACTTTTATTAGACATCTGCCGCTGCATTTTTTAAATGCTATTTGGACCATAAATTTTACAATATCACGTAAAATAGCAATTTCTATTGCAGCGTTGCGTTGATTAAATAATTGAAAGTTAATTATTACCATTATAGCTGCGGAATCATATTGAGTCTCTGCTAATCCAGGAAGTTGTTTAAATTTCACATTGTATTTTACATTCTGTTTGGTACTCGGTAAGTTACGAACTAAATTTTCTCGTAATATCTTATTATACCTTTTAAGCGATGAATAATCCAAATTATGTAGTGGTGAAACGTAATATATCTTCCAAGGGCGAGATATTATTACTGTAAATAAATAAAAGCTTTTAAAATGACAAACAACAAACATACTTTTGATTACCAATCTACTTAAGACACTTTATATTCAGTTCAATTTTTAAAAATCACTAACCTGCAAATTCTTGATCGCATTGAATTGTTTTATTAAAATTAAATGTTCTTTCAGTACGAGGTAAGGTTTCACTTCCTTGAAATTGTCTATTTCTTAAAAGCGACCTACGCGCACTTCGTAGATTCCTTTCTGACATAATGAAATAAAAATAAAAACTTAAAAAACACAAACTGACAGGACGCTTTTTTTAAAATTGTTTAAAATTCACACTTCATAGCGAAAAAGGCTATACGCAGGCGCGTATATGACAGTTTGGGTCCATGGAGTAAAATTTGGCCTATAGACCTATAGACATATGTCTAGAGATCTTGGCCTATGGCAAAAACTATGGAGGCTACCCTCCATAGCAAAAACAAAAAATATGAAGTAAGGAGATGTTCTCTGAGGAGGAGTATAACATGTCTATGAAATCGAATGAACATTTTTATTTGACAGCTGTCAAAATTTAGAAAAAAGTAATAAACAAAAATTTGTGTAATAAATAGTTGGTTCATTTGAAAATAATGTTTACCACAGTTATCGTTAAATTAAATTTCAGAACTATTTACACTTACAATAAAAGTTATAAATGTAAGGTTAGATATTTGTTTAACTATAATAGGACACATCAATTTTCAACAACGGGTGTATTTTACCAAATTAAACCAGCAGACAACAATTATTTAAACATATTTGATAGAAATGCGAAATTTTTACAACGCGAAAGAGCAGCAACAGCCAAAGATGCATCTCTTTACGATTATATTAAAGATGAGGTCGGATTTAGATTAGCGGATCGGGTCTTCGATATAAAACGTAAATTTAAAGTAGCCGCCGATATAGGTACGTACTTCAACGTAGTCACATTATTGGTAAACATTTGAGCATTTAAATATACTTTCAGGGTGTAATAGAGGCTACATATCCAAACACATTTTATCTGATTCGGTTGAAAAACTGATTCTCTGCGACATGTGTCAGTCACACTTAAACATCGCTGAAATAACTGAAGGTGTTGAAGTTGATAAACGAATTTTAGATGAAGAAAATATACATGTACGTTTGAAAAAAAATTGGTTGTCTGTAAAGTCGGTTTACGGACGATAGTTTTACGTGATAACGTCATAAAGAAACATTGATGAACTCTCTGACGTCACGCGAGAAGAGAGAGAAATGCGTACAAGCCGAAGCTTGGGCCGATCGTGCCTCTCTATCGCTTATACCGCGCTCTCGCTTGCACGCTCAGGCTCAGGCGGAACGTGACACTTTTTCGTGCGTGCAGTCAGTGTTTCATCAATTTATAAGACGTTATCACGTCAAAAATGTAAATGCCGAGAATCGTTTTTAATTAAAATCAAATTATTTTAGTTTGACGACGATTCGTTGGATTTAGTAATATCGAGTTTGTGCCTTCATTGGGTTAACGATCTTCCAAAAGCATTCAGTAACATTCTGAAATCACTAAAAAGTGATGGAGTGTTTTTAGCTGCTGTTTTTGGTGGCGATACTTTGTACGAATTAAGGTATATACGTAAAAACATTACGTCATTTTGACTAGATCAATCCATTCTTGACAACATAAATTAATATTTAGTCATAATATTTAATCGCATAGGTCTTCGCTGCAATTAGCTGAATTAGAAAGACGCGGCGGAATATCTCCACACATTTCTCCATTTACTGAAGTGAGAGACATCGGTAGCTTATTAACACGTGCCGGTTTCACCATGTTAACAATCGATACTGATGAAATTGTTGTCGGTTATCCTTCGATGTTTCATTTAATGTGGGACTTGAAAGGTAATACACCATTCGTTATATAACAATTAAAATAAACATATATATGACACACGCACGTGACGCACAGCCCAACAATTAAATAACTTGAAGAGCAAGACTTAATAGCTATGTTAGCAGGCACAACTGCCAGTTCTGACACAAACTGTCAATCATGTAGCAAAATTAGAGGTGGGTAGCACTCGATTAACATAATAGTTGTTCAAGGTCTTAAAAATTGGCTAACGAAAGTGCTAGAAATCGTACTATTGTTGTGATATAAGTAGTAAAGTATGTGCTTTGTGTCGCAACTTTACTATAACCTAAAATATTATGCGCATGCGCAAATTGCCTAGGAATGGGAGAAAACAACGCATCTAGAAATCGAATGCTGCACTTACACAGGGATACACAAATGGCGGCGGCGGCTATTTATGAACAACTTTATGGCAAAAAACATCCAGAAACTGGTGAAATGACTGTACCAGCAACTTTTCAGGTGAATTCGCATTTGCAATGACTTACAAAAACATGTTTGAAATCTGTTTTGTGCAATGTTTTCATCCGTTT
This sequence comes from Xanthostigma xanthostigma, assembly GCA_963575645.1. Lineage (NCBI taxonomy): Eukaryota > Metazoa > Arthropoda > Insecta > Raphidioptera > Raphidiidae > Xanthostigma > Xanthostigma xanthostigma. The sequence continues at coordinate 45,076,229 of OY754466.1, read as the reverse complement.
CAGATAATTTATATGCTTGGATGGAAACCAGACAAATTACAATCGAAACCGTTGGAAAGAGGTACCGGGGAAGTGTCTCTGAAGGATCTTTATAGATTAGATGAAATTGCTGACGAAATAAAGAAATTGAAAATAGACAATGAAGAAAAATGAGTTATGATTTTTGTTAAAAAAAAAATGTTCCTGGACCGAAATAGAGAAAATAAATATCACTATTTAAAGTTATTTGTTCTTTGTAAAAATTTATTGTAACTTGTAACCGAATTACAAATATATAACTGGTTTGATATTTATAACATAATTATTTATAGTAAAATTTGCTATTATCTCTGTAACTTAACGATCTGGTCGTATTTTAGAGGAATCACTATTCCGTTAATATTGCATAATAATCTTACGAATTAGTTGAAACCTCGGAGGGCCGAGTTAAACAGGATTATTGTGTACTGCATATATTAAAAAAAATAGACGGAAATATTTAGATTATCAAAATAAAATATCAACCAGTTTTTTCCTTGTATGAAATAACTCCCTTTTCGATCATTTCTGGAATTTCTACTGCCAGCCACGGACCCAACTAAAAATGCATTAAAAAAATTATCCAGATTGAAAAATTCGAAAAAATTGGTTTAAAAACTTACCCCTAGAGCCATGGCATGCGCTAATCCAAATTTAGGTACGTTTCGGGCCCAGAGTGGTTTAAAATGATCAGTCAAGCATATTTTACCGCCTCTATACATTTTCGCAGTTTTCCCATCTAATTCTGGTAACGCTAGTTCTGGAGCTGTTGTTGGATATGTAACTGGAATCTTCGAAACAATTTTGAATAGTTTTTTAGTTGTTAAATAAACATGTTACGAGGGAAATTTGCACTTACATCGAATTCAACATCAAACTCGTATTTGAGTAAATTGTGAACATACCAACATTTTCCAAACCATCTCGTACCCTCTTTATTTGATTCTAATCTAAACCAATCGTTATCTGATGCTTTGTTGTTTTGTACATACTGGAAAACAAAAATCTCATTTCATTAGAGGTTATGATTTGTCGCATTCTTAAAAAACATTGGAACATTTTCAAAATGTTTAGAAAACGCAAATTTTCCAAACTAAATCAACGTTAATTAACAAATAAAATACTTACACGGTTGTATTTAAAAACATATGGAATGAAAAGTTTAGGTTATGTTTTCACATAATTCTTATTACCTGTATCAACGCTTGATATTCTTCCTTCAATCTTTGAACCCATAAATCTTTATCTCTAGGTCCTGCTTTAGTTTTTAAAAGCGGTATATTACTCAACGTTTTTCGAGTGCCTTCGTCAACCATTGTCACTTGTCATTAGAACACAAATGTCAATTTGGCTTAGGTATTTATGACGTTTATGACGGGTGCGCAACAGTCTGCGCAAAATAAACAAATTTTGGAGAAAAGGTCTCTCCCAATTTATTATTTAACTAAAAAAGGAGTTCGCGACTGTGCAATATATTCTTTGACGTTATCACATTATGCCTTAACACTACAACATCATTATATGGGGGTAATTAATAAATCAATACAAATTCCAATAACAATAATTTGAAGCATTGTTAGGTCATTTTGGTGGCGGTAAAAAAAGAAAATATCTGTCTGTCGTCAAATGCGCAACCTTCACACAGAAATTTCACAAGAGAAAAAGATATACCTAGAAATTGCTACTAGTAAACCCAAGTAAATACAACGAAATTCGTTGACAATATAAAATTGCACTATACGCCGAGATAATCATTTAGTTTAGAGTTTGTATTGATCTGGAGACTGAAACACACGTCTGGCCCATGCCTGATAGTGCGTCGTTCCGGACCATTGGCTTCGGAAAGGTTCAACATTACGTCACCAGACATCGCGGCGTTATAGTAAAACGAATTACTTGGGTTGTATTATGACGCTATATGCGTGATCCTAATGCAAAAATCCATAATACGAATTCAACAAAGAACTTTGTTGTGAATTAATTTTTTCTCTTTGAAATTATCGATATGCATCTATAAATCTAAACATTTGGTTGTCATATTATGAAATGTGCACATACATATGAAATTTAATGTTTTTATCCAACTAAATGCAAACTAAATATTAATTCTAATAATGAACTACACAAATACATTCTTTAAGTATATGGTCACAAAGTCAAATAGCCTTTTTGTGTTTAGTTTCATTTTAACCAAAAATATTATAATAACTTTAAATAAACAGTCCTGATATATTATCTTCATGGTCCATGGAAACTGATTAATAAATAATTTATATCAACCACAAAGAAATTTTTTGAAGCATTCTTTATTTTTTCAACATTTTCACTGATATTTTAATATGTAGTGTTTATGTTTCACTTAAAAAAATATTTAATTAAAGGTGTTGCGCCCTCTGGTGACGCCTCCTCTTCTGTGTCCTCTTGGTGGTCCTCCTCTCATTGGAGGTCCTCTAGGTCCATAGCCCCTGCCTCGGAAGTTATCCATTCTAGGGCCTGGTCCCCAGGGACCCGCAGGACCTTCAGGTCTGAAATTTCCTCCAAACATCGGTCTAAAATTAGGCCCTGGAGGTCTGAAATTACCAGGTCCCATACCGCCAAAGTTAGGACCGGAAAACTGTCCGGGGGAATTAGAATCCATTCCGTAATTGTCTTGACTCAAATCTTCATTCGGATAAAATTTATTTGAATTCGGTCCATTATTCGACGGAGGACCGAAATTATTTGAAAGGTTAAAGCGTGAATTGAAATTCTTCTGGCCAGCATTATTATCGTCAGGTCCGTTCCACGAACGATTTCGAGGCTGCCAGTTTCTTGAATTTTCATTATCTTCTTCGTCCTCATCAAAGTCACCCTCCTCGTCGTCGTAATTATTATTACGATTTCTGCTGGGTGAATCGAATCTAGGTCTTTTAGGCGACGGATGATTTTCGTCAAATCTATTTCGGAAATCAAAATCTCTATTTCCGTAATTTCTCATATCGGATCCAGAAAAGTTTCGAAGATCTGTATCTTGCATCCGTAAGTCTTCGTCTTGCGGCATCGAATTCATTTGTCTGAAATCAACATCGCCTCCGCCCATCCTTAAATCTCTGTCTTGGTTAGGTTGCCCAAAGTTGCCCGAAACTAACGATTGTAAACCCGTCGACGGTCTCATGTCTTTATCGTTGTCGGTAATGTCTGAAAATCTTGTTCGTCTCGGCCTTTCACCTCTGTTATCTTGAGACCGATCTTGATTCGCGGCGTTTGGAATGTGTGATTGATTTTTCTGTTCTTGCGCCAACTTTGAACTCGGTAACGGAGACGGTAATTTTATGTTCGTCACGCTCAGCGTCGGTATATTTCCGTCATCGTCGATATACTCGTCGTTGAGATAATCGTCTTCCTCTTCGTGCGGCATCACGTCGTGTAATTCTTCAATAGCGCCGGACGCTATGTATCGCTTCAGTGCTTCCGGACCTTCGCTGATCACTTTTTCCAATTCAGATCCGGCTAAAATAGAATTAAACGAGTCAATGAGCATATCTCGGCAAACCGCACAAAAGACATTTAATAGGCAACTCACGTTCCACCGGCAACAGTTTTCCGTAAACTATAATTGCCGAAGGCGTGATCTTCTCCAACGGTACGACTCCGGGCGTATTTTCAACAATGTGCGAAATAACCTCACTTATGGTACTGTCTCTTGCTCGTTCTTCATCTGTAAATTCAAAATTTGTATTAACAAATGCGGCTTAAATGCAGTAAGGTTTCAGTCATTGTATGTGACGTCTTCATTTTAAATCAATTTAATAGCGTTTTATGTAGTAATGTGCCGGATATCCGTATCCGTATCCGAGGATATCCGAGGGAGACGACAGATCCGTATTCGTATCCATTAGTTTTATGGCGGATCTTTTACGGATCTTTTACCTTATTAATTTTCAATTCATAGATGAAATTTTATATATATAAGTGATTAGGTAATAATGAAAAACTGTTAAATTCCATTCAGATTATTTTTTATTTCTTAAAATCGTATTTGGCACCTTTATATTGCAAAAATTTATCGTAGTGAGTAACATACCAATAGTACATAACTCAAAGGTACTAATAAAAAACTATCTTTATAATGAGATATTGCACATCGATCTTTGGAAAGAGACAATCTGTTATGAGAGTTAACTCTTAAAGAAGTCAATAACTTTTTCCCATAACAGATAGTCTCTTTCCAAAGGTCGATGTGCAATATTTACCGCCGCGTACTCTAAGAAAGTTAAGATCCGTATCCGCGGATCTTGAAACCAAATATCCGTATTCAGATCCGTATCCGCGGATATACATTTTTAACGATCCGGCACATCACTAGTTTTATGTAATTAATACATTTCTGTCGTAATGATAACAAAGGATAGAGATACATTCAGTGTATAAAAGAACCGCAAGGACAAAACGCGATAAATTACCTTCTTCAGCAGTTCCCGTATCGTTCCACTGCGCCTGGAAATTCCGCGGAATCGGTTTACTATAAGGCACCTTTTTCGTTTTTGGCTTGTCTTCCGCGTTTACGGGCGGCACGTCTAAATCCAGTCCAGGAATAGCCATTGTGCTATTTGACGAGTCGACAGAATTAAGTTCTACACGATCTTCAGGACCCATTCCGGGTATTACCGATGGTTCATCTGAAAATATTCGATATATTAAAATAACGGACCGAGAAAAATATTCAATTAATTTCTTAGCTGAGAATCATATACCTATATCGATATCCTCTAAACCAGCAAGTCCTGCCGGGAGGGTGTTCAAGTTGTACTTGTCTCTCATCATATCACCGGGTCGATTCCGTGTCCAAAATTTACTCGAATGGTCATTTGACCCCGAACATAGTATGTGACCCAACGGATGCCATGCAAGTGTCCATACTATGCTGTCATGCGCTTGTTCAATAGCACCTACTTCTTTATCGGCGCTAAGAAAAATTAAAACAAATTCAATGTGAATTTCTTCATTTTTTTGAAAATACGAAAATTATAATACGTTCAATTAGATATCGCGTTATTAGAAGAAACACCTGTCGCTCGTGCAGCCCCGGATGGGGACAAACTGGGGCACCCGCCCCGGGTGGCAGTTTCAGAAGGCGCCAAAAATCATAATATAATATGGTTGAAAAATTCCAACCATTATATATTTGTAAGTTTTTTTTAAGTAATTTATTTCAAACGCTGGAGAGAGGAGGCGCCATTATTAAGTTTCTGCCCCGGTTCGAAAAAATCGTTGATACGGGGCTGCGCTTATGTTAGGCCAAAAAACTTTACGTATTTCTAATGATTCAAAAATTATTGTACAAAGTAGTTAAAATTAAAAAAAAAACTTGTTTGCTTACAAATGGAGTAAAAAAAAATTGGTTGTCTGTAAAGTCGGTTTACAGACGATAGTTTTACGTGATAACGTATTCCGTAATACATAACCTAAATTTTAATAGCTGTCAAACTTGGGCCGAAGCCTACTGCGCTCTCGCTTGCACGCACAGGGTCAGGCGGAACGTTACACTTTTTCGTGCGTGCAGCTGGTGTTTCATCAATTTATAAGACGTTATCACGTCAAAATTAAAAATCAAAATATATGTACCCGACATGCCAAAACATAATAGAACCGTCTGATCCACCGCTAGAAAATAGACCTTCATGCGTTGGATGCCATGCGACAGACGATGCTTCTTTCTTATGACCTCTAAACGTTTGTACTTCTTGACTTAGATTTCGTAGATCAAATAATTTTAACAAGTGATCTCGAGAAGCAGTAATTAACCAATTACCGTTCTCGTTCCATTTCAGATCCATTACAGTCGATTTGTGCGCATGTCTAAAAAAAAAAACAAACAATTGTTGATAAATCTAATGTAATTTCTATCATGTATGCTTCAAAGAGAATAAAAATAACTCAGTTAAGGTAGTACGAGCACCAAGGCAATTTTAAATAAAAGGCTTGATTTTTTTTATATTAAGTTGGACTAAGTCTAAACCAATTCTGAAAATTTTAGGGGGGGTTGCCCGATTATTTAAATAAATAAATGACTTCAAAAATAGGCATATTTAACATTGGCTTTATGGTAAAACGGTAGATGGATGATATGTTTTCATTGATTTCTCTAAAACTAGTCGGTGGAAATTAAAAAAAAAAAACTATTTAAATTAAAGTTAAAACCTTAATAAATTATTGAAAACAAAAACAACCCGTTGTGCCCGATTAAAAAGATATTTAATCTTTTTAATTAGTCGGGCACAACGGGTTGTTTTTGTTTTCAATAATTTATTAAGGTTTTAACTTTAATTTAAATAGTTTTTTTTTTTTAATTTCCACCGACTAGTTTTAGAGAAATCAATGAAAACATATCATCCATTTACCGAAATCTAAAAAAAATCAAGCCTTTTATTTAAAAATTGCCTTGGTGCTCGTACTACCTTAATGTAGAATTAGTAAATAAAATATAATAGATAAAACTTACAGCGTTGCCAACGATTGACCGGTTTTTGGATCCCACAGTTTTACGGGCTGCTGATTATCTTTACTGCCAGAAATAATAAGCGCTTTTTGCGGATGCCAGTGTACACATTTAACATCTGCTCCATGCCCTATTTATTGCAAAAATAAAGAAATAAGTAATAATCAGTTTTCAATGTTTATTTCCAAAATACTACAGAGAAAAATGAAAAAAAAAATTTTTATCGCCACAACTGATGATTTCCCAATACAAATATTTTTTTACACTAAATAAATAATTGAGGTTTGCGTTTTTTATTAGGACTTAGCAATTAATACACAGCAGTTGAAAATACAAGATGTTAAAAGAATGAATCGCGCAAATTTGGGATTCATAGGTTCACTTACTCAAAAAAAATAATACATTGTGTTGCTAAAGTTAGCGTTTGTAACGAGACGTGAAGATTGTCACCGAGCTAAGTGACGGTGGCAGTCACACGAGTCGTAAATGTCAACTTTCTGCACGAGTAACTACTTTTTGCGATATGTGCATTGAAAGAACTTCAAATATAAAAAAAAAAACAAAACACTGTGAATGGATATTGGGAAGTAGAATAGCGCCACTTTCGTCCCGAAAAGAATTTCCCAAAGAACGCAAACCTTCAACTGTCGCTCTGCGCATGCGTCACTTTTATGATGTGATGTGACGATGTACATATTACAAAAAGTAATTTTTAATTTTGAGTATGAAAAACAAACACTGACAAATAATTTTAATTATCAAAATTGGAAAATTTCTTCGATTCGCGAACATATGAAATTTTTACTGACGCCTCTAAATTTCATTATATAAATTTTTCGACCCTTCCAACACGTTTTTATTAATTTTTCATTAAAATTACGAGTTACAAATATTCCTGTGTGCCTACTATCGAAGAAGTGATATTTTGTAGCTAAACAATTGAAGATCGGTTTCATGTATATCGAGTTACACAGGAATTTGCAGGGACTGATAACCTACAGACAGTTAGGCTGACCTGTACACGGATTGCTCCAAGCGGTCAGTGGAATATTTTCTATGGAGATTCGTAGTATCTCCATAGAAAATAGTTCACTGACTGCTCGAAGCAATCAACTGCTCGGAACGTCATTTCAAAATTATACCGTGTGAGAATATTTCAGCACAGCTCACAGTTGTTAAATGACAAATTTCATTAAAGATCTGAGCAAATCTATTTCGTTTGTTAGACTGAAATCTACATTGATTATAATGTAGATTTTAATTTTAAACGAAATAAATTGACTCAAATAAAAAGGTGTTTCGATTCATGTATATAGCTTTAGTACAAGTTATTCATTTTTTTTTTTTGTTCAGATACGACAAATTAAAAAAAAACTCCTACTACTTGAATGATTCGAGAACAAAAATTGGCCTCAATTTTTGCCAACACCAGCTTTGAGCCCGCTAACAATGAAGTACACTCACAGGGCGAAATTTTAATATGGCGGATTATGGGTTTTAACAAATGAGAGTTTCATTGTATTGAAATTCTAATAATATAGTTACCTCGCAATACGCGTTCTTCGTGGCATCTCAAAAAGTCCCAAATCCGTAATGTTCCATCATCTGAACACGTTACAAACTTGTTGTCCGACGGGCTGAAGCTAATAGATAAAATAATGATCGTAATACGTATAATTAAATAAAATAAATAACTATGTACAACAGTTTAAAAAAACAAATTTATTTTCACTGCTTGATTCAAATTATATTTTGGTTAAAAGGATAGGTTCTGAGCAAAATAATAAAAATAATTATCTTTCTCAACTTTATTTCACTGCTCGAGTCAAGTTGAGGGATTCTTAAGGACAGGTGTTTAGAAATGTTTAAGTATCTGTAGATATATTTCTTTTTTTCTTTTGACACAAATTATGTTAACAATTTACATTGACAAATATAAATAAAAATACCCGTTTTATTTAGCGAAATTTAAATCTGCTGAAATAAAATAGCACAAAAGAGAACGTCAGCTTTTTCGTCAATTAAGATTTGTCTATTTGTAAAAATATTTGGGAAATACACTAACAAAAGTATTTAATTGAAACTTTTTTCTTCATATTTTTAAGAAACATCTGAAAATTAATGAACTCAAATTTTTGCGACCGAAGTTTTTGTTTATAAATACCGCAGAAGGATTTTACATTTAGTATCTTCATTTTGTTAGTTTTTGTCCGCGAGTAAAGTAACAAATTAAGGTATAAATAAAAAAACATTTTCCAATAATCTTCTAAGAATTTTCTAAACAACAAAGAGAAACATTCTGAGAAGAAAATTGGAAAATATCCAGTTTTAATTCATTTTTAAAACTGACTTTATTCAACAGAAAAATATTAGTACACGAAAATATGTACATGTTTAAGATATTCCATTTTTAAACAAAACAATTAAATATCAATATATCACAGGATAATCAGGATTCTTTATTTCAGCCTACAGGTTTACTTTATTATTTATTATGTTATTCTATTTTCCGAAAATATGTATTTTCCTGACTGAGAGAGATCTAAGAATGATGTTTTTTCTATATTTTATTTTTCAAAAATCTTTTACATTTGTAACAATAAATCAAAAGTTAAAAGTAACAGTGGTAAAAAAGGATAGGAAAGTGTTTTTATGAAATTTATTTGTAATTTAAAAATATACAGGAAACATAAAAATAATAAAAACGCTAATCCCTGTACCAATTGTCAGTTATCACAGTATAATCAATCACAGATCGTTAAAAAAAATAATAGGAAAATTATAAAACAGAAAAACAATTGGCTAGCGCTAGGCAAACAAAAAAACACTGACACAAACAAAAGACTGTGTCAACCTTGATGAATACAGAAAACAAGCGCCAAGTCATAACGTTTTCATTATTTTTGTAAGGATAACAATGGAGAACAATCGAGAAAAATTGGTAAGGATACGGTTCCTGTTTATTTGACACAATATATAGATGGTTACAAGCAGTGATAGATGGTGGTGTATGTGTGTACCTTATGCCACGCAGGGCTTCTTTGTGGGCTTGGAACATTTTCACGTTGTTCATATTCGACTGCCAGTATTTGACATAGCCTGCATGGTCTCCCGTTACCATCCAATTATCATTGTGTGACCAAACCATAGTTCTAACTGGACTATCATGTGCCTAGAAGTCAAAATTACCCTACGATCAGTAAATTTTGTCAATGACAAATTCAGGAAAACGCGCAAATTGACTACTTTTCCAAATAGTTTATTCTATACCAGGCCTGGGCAAATAGCGGCCCGCGGGCCAGATCTGGCCCGCAGTAGAATTTTCTCCGACCCGCGAAACATTTTATCAATGATTTATAAAAACAAAAATAATTATTACTGTTTGCCAATATAAATTGGCGCATAAAAAGAATTTTAGAAAAATAGTAAATAGTGTTTAAAAACTTGAAATTGTTGTTTCAAAAAAACTATACTAATTACGGTCAAATTTTCATCCGCAATGTGGCCCGACGATCAAAAGATTTGCCCACCCCTGTTCTATACGGACGTGAAGACAAAATTTGAACGAAATCCACTATAATTCCAATATTTAAATGCAAAATAATATAGAGGTACAACATCGAGAAATCGTTTTTCGGGTTGTTTAAGAACTCGTTAGATTATTTATACACGATAAACTGAAATATTTACTTCACAGTTTTCCATATTAGTACCTTGCTATCTATACAAATCGAATGATCTAACATCATTTTTTTGAATATACAAAACACGTGAATATAAAAGATGCGATTCCTCGGCTATTTCTAAGAAAAAAAAATTCCTATAAACATGGGTCCGCAAAAGCACTGTTTCTTTTTTGTTTTTTGACGATATCTCAGAATCCGTTTAAGATACAAAACTCAGCTTTTGTACAGATCCTGTCATTAATATTAGCTACTTTTTAAGCGCTTATTAAATTTTTCTTTAGTACGTATTAATGTCAAAAAATGCATAAAAACAGACAACTAATTAAAAAAATGCTTTTATCAACAAAACATGTTACTACTTTTTTGATGTTTTTCATTATAAAATGCCGTTTTTCTCTAAAACAGTTCACGTTAGAGCTTTTGACCAGGAATACCATTTTTGTGTAAAAAACAATGGCGGTTCAAAATGTGTTTTCAGAATGCCAATTTCCCCTTTTTCATAGAAATTAGTAGCAAAAAACAACCTCAAGCAACCCTAAAATCTTCGTCACTGGCATATATGAAAAAAATTGGATAGGTGCTTAAAAAGTAGTTAATATTAATGATAAGATGTGTTTTGTATCTCAAACGGTTCCTGAGATATCATCAAAAAACAAATAAAAAACAGTTAAATTTTAAGACAGCCTGTATCTCGAAAACGCTACATTTGTGGACCCATGTTAATAGGAACTTTATTTCTTAGAATTAGCCAAAGAATAACATCTTTTATTTTTCGACACATATTTTGAAACACCCGGTATATTAAATTTCGAAAAACATTCTATATGCTCATTTTGGACATGCAGAAATACTCAAATTAATTTGAGCGTGTCAAATTCATGGACGCTTTAAAATAACTACAATCTCTCCTATTACTTGATTTATGAAATATCAAAAAAAAAAAAATATTTCCGCAGCCATTTTGATTTACTGTAACCCAACCTGACAACACGCGGGAATTCACACACATGAATTTTATTTCACCCTGACATCTATCGTCGGTAAAGGCACATTTACATGTACAATGAAAATACACGTTGGCCTGTCAAACTGGAAAGAACTGAATGAAAATGTTTTCAGAATGCATTTTCTTCAAAACAAATAAAACTACAATCATACATTTCTAATTAAAAAACGAGTTAAGTATACAGCAAAGTTCTAACCTGGAGTATGGTTTCAAAATTAAACGTAAGCCCGTTCCACAACGTGAATTCACCCGAACTAGCGCCGGTAACCAAACGACGCCCTTCCGGTGTCCACGCCATACAGAAGATCGGGCAACGCATCTTGTTTGTGGCCGTTTTGACGAAACGCGTCGTAACGCAGTTGATTGCATTGTCCGGATAGCTCGGTGGTGGCAATAGCTCCGGATAATACATGACGTCCGGTTGAAGTGCTCTTCGGTCTCGGTAATCCCTTTGCCATACTCTCGTCTGAAACAATCGAAGACGAATGTCAATTATCACTATTTTTGAAATGAATATAAAATTCAAAATAAATCGTTTGATATTGTAAAATGGTGCTTACTTCGAGTGCTTCGATAATTGCTGAATTATAATCGACTGTTTTCCGCATAACAGACTTCCTCAAGCGTTTCCCGTCGAAATCTTCGAGCGTCATGGGACCGATAGGTCCTCGAGGTACAAATGGTTGAAACGGTCGGAAAAAAGGTCGCGAATGAAACTGTGAAGCTCTGTGTTCGAATCGAGGCTGATAACCGGCTGATATCGGAGGTGGCCCCAAAGGTGCTCCTTGACTCCCAATATTAGGTGGAGGCATGTTCAGATTTGCTAAGCTAGGAGGAAGAACATGCAAATTGGGTGATGGTCCACCCATGCTTGGTGGCGGTTGCAAGAACTGTGGATTTTCCATTTTTAGTAAAATTTGTATGGTTTCATGTATTCCTTATTCCATAATAAAAATATGATTATTTCTTATATTATTTTTAATACTGATAACATAGCGAAACTTGGTCATAACTCTCTTGTACAAAAGAAAGTCTTGTATCTTGTATAAATTTGCAGCTGTCTCTATCTGGAAAAAAAGGGAGTTCGTTTGCGTTAAAACCTCAAAACAGCAACAGCTACAATAATTCAAGGATATGAAAGCAATAAATATACTTAAATGTCAAATTTTTATGTTCAAACATTTTTTAGCAATTAAGAAAATGCACTGTAATAATGAAAAGTAAATCAATTAAAATGTATTATAACGTGTATACTTAATTATACACGTACAATACACTTATAAAAGGACAGATGCTCAGAAAAAAGAATTACCTCAATTTTTCAAAACTTGACATTACAACTACAAAAATGTACTTTTCAATATATTATTTTATTATCACTATAGTGTTCACTAATCGTTAATTTAATAAATCAAAAACACTGTCAACATTGCTACTTTCTTTACTGTTTTCAATTTATGACCGAATTTTAGAAACCATCACATATTAAAACCTCGTAAAGAAACCATTTTGAAAGTTGAATTGCCAAATGCCAACATCGACAAAGCAAATTTACGGCATAACCATAGATATATAAGACGCACCGGAAACGGATACATCGATGGCGTCTTCTTGGCGTCTCTATAATTTTTTTTTTTAATTTTGTACCCTGAAAATTTCTAGATGAAAGTTTTTATTTTCGAACGAGAACCAACAAATATGACCTTTTTATGAGCTCTTAGAAATGTTGTTTAGCCATGGGGTGAAAATAAATTAATTAAAAAAAATTGGTTGTCTGTAAAGTCGATTTACGGACGATAGTTTTACGTGATAACGTATTCCGCTCGAATATCGTATTTAATAATACATAACCTAAATTTTAGTAGCTGTCAAACTATATTTTTACCGACTCTCTATCGCTTATACTGCGCTCTCGCTTGCAGGCACAGGGTCAGGCGGAACGTTACACAGGCGGAACGTTACACTTTTTCGTGCGTGCAGCTGGTGTTTCATCAATTTATAAGACGTTATCACGTCAAAAATGCCATCCACGATGCAATTCGCTTAATAAAAAAAAGACGTATCACGAGTGCATGAATAATAATATAATAAAAGACGTATTATATCTCTGGTATGTGCGTCATGCAAAGTCAGAAATCGAATACCTTTCGCTTCAAAATAAATTGATAGCTGGGTGTTGAATCAAAAGACAGAAACTACCATGCGAGAGCTATTTTATGCACTGCAGTAATTATCTGTAGAATGCATTGCAAAAGTAAAAAAAATATATTATAGAAAATGTGTGAGTAGGTAATTAAATAATTTAGGAAAAATGTACAATCGCCTTATTAGTAGGTACCTTATTGATATTAAATAACGCAATTTAGAAATTGTAGGTATATTGAATGTTTCACGTCTTTATAGTATTCTTGTTCTTAGACTGTACAATAATTTATAAATATTTTTTTTCACTACCTCATCATACAAACAAATTTTTAAAACAGCGGTATACCTAAGTGTAATTGCTTGGACATTTTCTTTTTAGCGAATGGAAACCAATTATTATTGTTCGTGTTTCTGCACTGAATATTTTGTTGAAATTTTCACAAAATTGGATTATTTCAAAATTTTTTAACAAGTTTAAAGAAAAAAAGAATGTTTCGACACAAGCTAACGTATATAAAAATACAACCAGAAAAATTAATAATGATTTCCAAAATAAAATCGAATTAAAAGTATTGTAAAAGAACACGCGCTCTATATATCTTAATTCTCTATGAACTTGACGCTCTTTTTAAATGCCGTATTTTCTTACTTACCTTCCGCGAGGGCAAGGCTCTTCATCTTCTTCGTAAACAACACAACCAGTTGTTTTTAAATGCGCTTCTTCGTTGTTTTTCCTTTAGTCATCTCACATCAACATGTGCGCGAGTACATCAAACGTGTTTACAACAATATCTCTTACTAGTGCAGTGGTTTTTACATTAATTTTAGTTTTAATTAAAGCTGACGGTAATAATAATTAATTGATTAACAATTATTGTAGTTTCATAACTTTTTGAAACAATCTTCATATATAAAATCAGCTGTGCGTTATTAAAATTGTTTAATTTTATTCTGCAATTTATATGGGCAATTTAATTGCAGTCCTGTGGAAACTATTTATATCGCATAGTATGGTTTTTTAAATAATATATTTTTAATCGATTATATCTTAAAAACATATTATATGTAATCAAAATTAATAATAAAACCGCAAAGGCTGCAGGTTTTATGTACCTAAATTGTATTTTTAAATGATATCAAATCATAACTAATCATTTTTTTAGATTTTTTCTGTCTATCTGTACCATTTTCTCTTAGACTTAATCCAATTTCAATGAAATTTGATAGGCGTAAAGCTTTTAACTCAAATAAGCTAAGTTTACATCCGGCTTTTCTCGCGTTGACATAAATGTGTTAAATAAAATAAAGTTTCTGTTAATGCGGGCCCGATACCGCGGATAACAGCTAGTTGTATATAATATATTATACAATTAAAGATAACGGACACTTTCTTTGATAAAATTAAATTTGACATTATGTATTACAATATATCACGAGTCACGACCCATTAATATTAGGTATATTGAGAGACATCAACGAGCAGTAAGAGCAGCACATACCATATCATACAGTCGTATTATTATGAAAGACGAAACCCGTAGATAATTCTAAAACAGCGTACCTGTTTTTTACTTAATGTGCAATGTAAATCCTGCAATTGGAGTACAAAACCTAAATAAATTTTTGGAGTTTACTCCTTAAGAAACGATTTTGAGTTATAAGGCCCGGTACGGAAATTTTATGAGTATATAGTAAACTCAATTAGTGAGGCGTTACGCTCCACAGCTTCAAGTGAGGCGTTACGCTCCACCGCTTCAAGTGTGGCGATACGCTCGTTTGCAAGAGACAAATGTATATATCTGTAGGATTTAACGTGCGAAAGAATGAGTAGGAATACATTACACAGCGTATCTAAGGGTAAACTCCAGTCGTGCGTCGTAGCTGACACACACAATTTTTTTGTCATGTAATTTTGTGAACAAATTTTTATCATGACTTAATATTTGATAATTAAATTATTAAATACAATTTTTCTTCTAATACTACATAACCTGTATAAATACCAATTAATGAATTACTGGCCCCAGTCCTGTTGCTTCTAAGCGTGGTATAAAAACGAGATATTTATATTCTATCCATTATATTCAGATATCTGACAGAGACAATACAAGTTATGGATATCTGACTTTGAAACTAATACCCAGGTCCCAGATACCCGATTCTGTTCGGGTACTTGTCGTCAATTTTGATTGAAACTTCTGAAAATTGACCTTGAATCACCTGTTAATTCAATGTTTTATTGATGTTACGTATTTTTTTATTAGACAGTTAAATTTTAATCTCGCTAAGTCTTTCTAAATTTATAAAGTAATATTGAACACATATTTTTCGTGAAGAAGTAATTTATTAATGACCTTTTCAATTTAAGTATGTAGTATTTCAAATCTATATAGCCAATATTATTTCTTGATTTGTCAGATTGAATATTTTTTTTTCTGAGTTGATAATTTTTTCTAAGTTGTAAGAAATATAAAGATAATTAATAATCAATTAGAAGATTGTCATCTTCTATGATTCATCCGTGCAAAAAAGAGAAAGTTCAATATACCTATAACGTCTACAATGTATAGTTTACACAATATAAAAACTGCAACAATACATGATACGGCTCAACCAAATTTATTCCTCGTTAGGGTTACCAAAAAATATTTTCAAATCTTTCAGTATGGGCCAAAAAGATCAGACTTTTCCCCACCCAGATTAAGGTGACCAACTCTTCGGATTATATTGTCAATTATTCGGGTTGATTTAATTTATAATAATAAACATCGTCACTTTGGTGAGCTACCACCATAGGCGTAGCAGCGATTTTATTGTAGAGGTGGCCAAATTTTTAACTCTACCTACCCTTACCAGCTGCCACTTACACATAATTTGAAAACTGTTCGTTGGAGCAAAATCGATCAACACGACTTTCTGGAGAAATTTCACGACAAAAAAAATATGTTGATTATTGTATAGATTTATCTTGTTAGCTACCATCGAAGTGATGTTTTTTTTTATAGACTAGGAAAAACCCTTATAACAATAAGTGAATAATTATTTTCTGTCTTATTTTTTACTAATGTGAATTTAGGAATTTTCAAAAATCCGGGACATGCACAATTACCCGGGATACATTCGAGCCCCTCCCCGGCCTTTCCATTATAGAGGCTTCAATGTGTTTACTGTTAAGGGTGCTGTACACGAGGCTACTTTTGCCGCTAGTTTCCTTACTCCAATTCTTAATTGCCTCTTGTTCAAAAAAAGCAGATAAACAAGCACAAAAAACAGCCCCCCGTTTTAATTTTGAAATCCATTTTGTGACCACGCACGCGAGCCCACTGTGACACTTCCATTTTCGCAGCCAGCGCGCCAGCCAGCACAAGTCGCAGCGGCAAAGCCAGCCTCGTGTGCAGCGGCCTTTACGTCTCATAGCATCCATTTTTGTTTATTTACTCCATTTATCAAATATACATACATTCAAGTGAAATATGCAGTGTACCGTTACAACGTCACTAATAAATTTATTAATAAATTGCAGGTAGATCTGTATCAAAGATAAATGTAATGGCGCCAGACCACATTTTTTAACCGGTCCGTATTAACTCATCGGAACTCAAGTTGTTGATTTAAACTACTAGAATCTTAACTATTTCATTTTGGTTTCGCCGTAGTAGGGCAAAAATAGAGATGAGCGTAATAAATACCTACTTAAGTGTTGACTATGGGTCAAATGCAATCTTCAAGAAATGTTAATTACATATAGGAAATTACGATCAACAACATTAGCTCCGAAGATTTATTATGAACCGGTTGAAATATGTGGTCTGGCGCCATTATATTTATCTTTGATACAGATCTACTGCAACGTATTAATCAGTTTATCGTTAACAATGATCATCAGCGTAGAAATCTAGCGACAAAATCATCCGCGTGTACAGTTGCCTTTAGATTTCCTGGTGAAACTGGAAGTACATAAACAGTCTAGGAGGGAAATATAGGATTCGATCATATAATATTTAATACCCTCTATATTGCTAGCAAAGATCGGGAGAAAGACTTAAACACTACGGTGTAGACATTTATACGTCTGTTTCACTTATTATACTCTGAGTCTCATGCGCATGTCCGTGAATGGATGCGCGTCAGTTTGCACATGGAACTAAGCTGTGAAAGGGAGGTGGCTTGCTCTATTCCACTTACTAATTGCCCCACTACAGACGCGACACTTGCGCACAACGGGTCAAGTAAAAAGAAAGAGATAGAAAACAGTCCTTTGCTGTCTCATGGGCCACGCTTCCACTTACGCCCACTAGCAATATAGAAGTTATTAAATATATGGATTCGACCCTAGTCCATTGTTTAATCACAATTGAGCAAACCGTGTAAAAAATACACGGTTGCAAGTGAGATTGGTTAATAAAAGAAAATATTTTTTTTATAAAAACAGAAGAATGGCATCAAGATTTAAGCAGCGATATGAAAATCGGTTTAGCCGACGGAGGATACGAAAAAGTAAAATTACGGTGCAGCGCTGACTTCATGCACGTGGATTTGGTGACCGATCAGGACTTCAGCGGAGTTATTTATACGCGCGGAAGTTTTCACAAAAAGAAGCCGCCCTGTTTTCTGAATCCGCAGAGAGCCGGACGCGAGTTTACATTAAAAATTCCGTTAAACAAATGCCAAACTTTGCAAGTGAGTTTCAAATTTTAAATCAAATTTTATTGTTGAAATTGTTGGGTATATTTTGTTTACTTTTTCAGGACGGTGACATTTATTCTAACGTCGTTGTAGTGCAATATGACAAGGACTTAATAATGCCCGGAGATGCCGCATTTACGTTAGAATGTGATTTCAGCAGACCGCGGGACATAACCGTTAGTGCGAATTTAAACGCTGAAAAGTACGTACTTTGTATAAACTCACCTTTTCTTTACATAAATATACTAGCGGCCCGGTACGTGCTTCGCTACGTTAAAGTGAAATAATAAAAAAATTTAATTGGAACATCAAATTCATTTATTCAAACAAAAAAATATTGTATTAATTGCCAGCTTTTTTAAAATATACATGTGCGTATATGTGTGTATGGAAATATATATGACTGCATACGTCAATATATTATATAAAAATGTCATTAAATAATTCATTTTTAAATCGACGTGCTTTCATCTGTTACAAAAGAATAAAACACCCGTATGCACACAATATGTTTTTTCAAATAAAGGAACACATACATACATGTAATTTACTTCAACAGTTAAAAACTTACCGTTTGTGTAAATCCGTTTGACAATTTAATTCAAAAAAAGCCTGTAAACGATATGAAACACCGACGGCTCGCTAAAAAACTGAGAAAAGTACACGCACACATATACATAGTACATTTGAACAATTCAAGACTCACCGTTTGTATGAATGCACTCAACAATATGTTTAAAAATATAAACACAAAGCAATAATTATCGCTGACAATTTGCTTTAATCGAAGCACGTCTAAAATGAAATGACCGCATGAATGACATAACAACATGCTTGTACTGTCAACACTGAAAAAAGTTTCAATTTGACAGCAAAATCCCCATTAACAAAATGATCCGCCATTTATTGAATTCATTTGTTACAAAAAATGTGATAAATGAAGAACCGCTCGATCGATTTTGTGCAAACTTCACATAAACCATCTACTAAATAGTCCGAACAAAGCCTGAACATTTGGTTTGGATAGGTGAGCCCGTTCTTGAGTTATAAAATTACAACGAAAAGTGGCATTGATTTTTATAGATATAGATTTTAACTAAAATCCAGTTTTAAGCAAAAGAACGATAATGCTACTCGCAGGGTGCGCGGCGACTCTCCATTGTTCTTTATTTACCTTACAAGGTCCTTACGTTGCTACGATCGCTTTATTCCTCATAATCTGTCTCAAGCAGTAATTCCTGTTTACAGAAAAGTTGCTGCGTCCAGAATTAGTCTTATCGATGCAGATCCGGCCGCAGAATCCTTGCCGCGTCACAAACGTTCATTTGTCGAGAGAAATGGCGAAGAAGTTGAATTTACGCCCGCAGATGTTGTGAAGGACAACGCGCCATCGTCCTCACGTAAGGTCGATGACGAACTTTAACAGTGGCATAGGTTTGGTGCATGCTATGTATGTTTCTACTTTCTATTTTTAATTTGTACAAAAATATAGCAATTAAAAAATGCATCTTATTAATCGCCCTTCTATAAATCAGTTGCCTGATGAAGAAAAAGCAATTTATAAGAAATAAGGAGGAGTTACAAGGTTCACCATGAGTTATGATCAGGGGCGGACAAATCTTTTGATCGGCGGGCCACAAAGCTGATGAAAATTTCACCGCGGGCCAAAAATTTGCAGAGCAAAAAAATAGGTCCTCACATTCTATTTCCGCACTTGAAGAGCAAAAAAAAAAGTGTCCCCACATTCTATTTCCTCCGCATTTTACTATTTTCTAAAATGCTTCGCGGGCCGGATAAAATTGCGCTGCGGGCCGCCATTTGCTCAGGCCTGAGCTAGATGATATTTTGAAGTGGACAAATTATTTGTATGTGATGTGTAAAGCGCCTCATAGACGCTCAATATTATTGTGCAATGTGGGTTGCACAATATTTTGACGGCGGCCCCTAGACGGCATGGACATAGGAATGTCCATGCTAGACGGTCAATATTATTGTACAATATTTTGGTTTGTGCAAAAAATTGTACTGTATGGAGGCGATATTGAAGGTTGTGCAATATATTGCTCAATTGCGAGCACAGACGGTACAGCCACATTGTGCAAACAGTCCCCACCAGAACTTCAGTCATCATGTTGCCACGATTACTATAGTCTTTGGACTTCACATCCCACAGAGCTGGAAGACCACGATACACCTCGATAAATTCAACAATAAATTGTCTTTCGGCTTTCTTGTCACCCATGATGAGGCGTAGTTGAGACGACTTGTTGAAACGACTGCTACATGAGATCAACTGACAGGATATTGCGCAATCTTGACAACAGACGGCACAATATTTCCCCGTTTCTGCAATGTATTTTCAAGATTTTGAAAATCACACAATATATTGCGCAACCTTTCAATCTCGTCTACACACGGTCAATTATATTGCACAAACCCAAATATTGCGCAATAATATTGAGCGTCTATGGGCCGCTTAACATCTTAGCTCTCGGAATGGGCAGTCATTTTGAGAATGCAGAGGACATACGTTAAGAAAGTGAGAGAAGGGCGCGCTATTTTTACTATAATATGATTCTATGGTGCGGCTTACAGTTGGCGCATCCGTTGTAGCGTATTAAAGTGAAAGAAAACACAGCTGTCAACCGTGATTTTATAAATACAGTGTGAAATAAACATATAAGCATATAAATTAGATAACTGTATTGTAGTTCGTTAAACGAATTCATTTCTGCAAGTTAGTTGGGTAAAGTAAGTTATTAATAAATAATGTTACACATCATTGGCGACCACTGTAAGACTCGCTCATATTATTTTTTTTTTCGGTATCAGGCAATTAATTTAAAAACAAACACAAAATAAGTATTATAATTAATTATGGTTTAAAGAATTACTTTCTAACTATTATGATAACTAATTGTTTGAATTATAAATTTAAATAAAATTAGGAAAATTTATCGTAGAAAATAAAACTATTTCTTATTTATTAACAATGATATTCTGTGATCCTGATTAGCAATATCTACATATAGTGCATACTTCGAAATCATTTTTGTTTATAATAATTGTCTATCATTTTATCATCAATTTGTATATTTGTACATAACATTGATATAAACAGATATATTTCTAAGGATAGGAGATAGTACCAAAGTGAGGCTACAACATTAGACCGTCCGCCATCTTGTATGGACCTTCTCCATTTATAATATACAGCGTGTCCTTCGGTATTTAAGACATAGAATTTTAATACGCGGTTGTTATATTTTATAATTACGTTAGTATTTCGTCGTTGGTTCTGTAATAGCTCTTATGTGCATAGTTGGCAGATTTTGCGTTTTTTAGATGAAAAGATTCAGGAAACGGAGCTTTATACACTGGTAATACCTCCAAATTAATTTTACAGTAACCAACAAGGGGAAATAACTCTTATGTGAAAAGTTGTATCAAATAATTCCTCCCATGTGCCCATAAATCCGAAATTAACGTTAAATATTTTTTAAGAAAATACTTCATCTTAATTAAACATGTATAAGTAGTGAAGATAAGTATGAATTAGTAATATACCTCTGAAATTGCTAGTTCTTACCATCCATTGCTGAAATAACCACTTTTTGGCCTTTCCTGCAAGTTTTACTTTTTGCACATAAGAGATATCACAGAACCAACGACGATTTGCTCCCACTTAAAGGTTTCTCTTATTTTTATGGATGTATGGCGTATGTATGGAAAATGATCTCAACAAGATGGCGGACGTTTAATTTTGAGGCAGACGTCGCATATCAATTATAATTCCTGATAATTGCGGCTTGTAATAATTTATATTTTTTTTCAGATACTTTATGAGCGATACCGACACAAGTGACCAAAGTTTATATTTTTTGTTCGTCCGTTTTCAACAAAAACACTTCACCTGAATGATATTTGACATCAGCTAATATCTTGGTTTATCTACGTATATTATATGCGATTTTTTTACAACCAAATGATATATTTTTGTTTGTAAAAAAATTAAAATGTTTTAATGAATTATTTATTTTCAAATAATTTGCGTTAGGCGTATATAGAAATATAATATATTGTATACTTGTTTTTTTATATTATTTAAATTCAATAAATACGAAATATACAAATCTATAAAAGATTGACAAATATTCTTTTTCTGTACAAATTTTGAAATCTTCTAACCGAGAGCTGGTGAAAGTATCAGCTGGAATTTCAATTTATTATTGAAAAATAATAATTTGAAAATATGAATCAGTGCTAGGCCTAAATAATCTGGACTGTTGGTGATCCAGGCGCGCAATAAGCTCACTTCAGTATGACAGCGGGCTAGGAACCCAAAAAGAAAATTAGATCTTTTTACTCCTATTGAGCAAAAAATAAACTAATAATTAGAAAAATATTATACAGTATGTAAACACGTAAGGTGCACATAGGGAAATTAACATTGAGAAAAAAATGACTGGATCAGAGTGAGCCTTGAAATCTTGTTTTCCAATTTGACAGATAATATTCTTTTGCAAAATGAATGTGTATACTACCGAAGAAAATATTCAAATGATTACAACATAATCGGACATTTTTTATTAATGGGACATTAAATTCTCAAAATTACTTAAATATGGTGCGAGATCAAATATCTCCGCCTATTCGTGCTGAACCTAAAAACATTGGGTCACTGATTTACCAACGCGCATACGTCATGCCAGTCAGACAATTTTTGAATGAAATGTTGTTTTTTGTTTTATTTCTGTACAAAAAAATTAAAATAATGATTTATAAGAGCTTTTTATTATTAAAAAAGCCAAGTAAAATAAAAATAAATCAAAATAAAATAGAAATCCTCAAGATTACCACGATAATTCAATAGAAATAACAATTAATGCAGTCATGGCTAACTCTGATACAAGTAATTTTTCCCAATGCTAATTTCCCTATGTGCAGCTTACGCGTTTACATACTGTATTAAAAAAAAATAATATGACTTTTAATGAGGCTCCAAACGGGTCCACCACTGTGTTTGATATTTCGATCGTAAAAAAAGAACAGATATCATTTGTTTCCAAAAGGTACAAAATTTTGACCTGCGATCTTATCTTCCAGAAACGCTTCCAAGCTTTAAACGAGCTACGACCCTGACTTAAAATATTTAGAATTTATATTTTTATTTATAAACAGTTAGATATATCAAACAAATTTTCAGACAAAAATAATTAAATCTGCTATTTTCTGCTTTTATATAAAAAACAAGATTAAGTACACTATGAAGCAGTAATCAACTTGGAAAAAAAAATTGCTACGGGAAAGATTATCTGTACAATTAAGACTAAACCAGTAATATTTAGTTAACAAAAAAAAAAGGTTAGAAAGGTGACAACTGACAATGTTAAAGGTTTTGTAATCAAATAGGTACTCTTAAGTATGTATTGGCTGGGTCTCTGCGCATACGGAGAGATTTTTTGAATAAGTCATTCTCATTTTAAGCTTGGGTATTCAAACAATTGAATTATATCGAGTAACACTTGTCAAGCATAACCGGCACGATCTGCACAGCAAAAAGCAAAATGCCTGTCCGTGAATGTATAATACGCGCCACAAATCTAAAAGGCTCGGAAGTTAGATGCGAATGCGGGCTTGCGCTTGTACAGTTTGTTGAAAAACTACAAACTCGCAACTCAACAAAACTAAAAGAACAATAACAACTTGCCAATAGCGTACTCGACTGTACTTTAAAGCAGGAAAGCGACAAGTGCAAAGGCAACGAGCGATCACGGCCAATCACCGACGAGCGCACGTTCCGTGCAGGTAGCTGGGAGGTGGTGGGAGTCTCAACGGCTCTAAAATGTGCCTTTGCGACGCTAACTTCCGAACTTTTTAGATCCGTGGCGCGTATTATACCCATCCTAATTAACGGAGAAGTTCACATTAGATCAGCACCAGCAACGTTTTCAAATTTGCATTGATAAAACTACTTGAAAACTGCAAACTGTCTATCGTACATTAAGAAACCTGCACTAAAATATGCTGGTCCAGGGTGAGACATCGTGCAGGTTGCAGGTTTGTGCTTAACAAGTGTGCACGGTTTTTAAATCCCAAACAGACGAGACTTTTTACTCCTATAGTCGCTTGAAATAAAAAAAAAACTTTCGAACAGACCTATAGATATTACCGTTTATCGTTTATTAACAACAATTGCATCAGATAACATTGTGACCTAACTTATATTAAATATAAATTTATAAAGAAAATATGGAAATATTCTAATCAGAATATTGACCGGTTAATCAATCTCTATTATAGAAATAATAATAATAGCCAATATATTATGTAATGCAAACAATAAAATAACAATAAAAACATTCAGCGTGGCGACACACGTGTATTTTCCGAGTTCGGAAATAATTTTTAAATATGATATTTAAAATTATACATGCAAAATCAGTGGCGTAACTATACCATCTAAGGGTACGTCCAAGATGCAAGCTGGTAGTCAGATTCAGATTTTCGGCGTCTGACTGTCTGACTCCGAGCGGCGTTGGGTGTGGCCAATATGAAAGCTGGTTATCGGCGCAGACAGAGCATTCATATTAAATAATTACAGAGCTAACAGTACAGATTGATAATAATAATAATATTTCACCTAGCTATACTAAGTATACATGTGAATAGTCAAATTAAAATCAAATTAAAAGCTAAAAATTTAAATATTCTTTAAATATTGCAGCTTTGTTGCTGCTTGGTGACAATGTTACATCTAAATTAAAACCTTTTAAAAGTGAAATACATCCAATTAATAAATTAAGGTCGATTTACGGGGAGTACAAACACCTTTTTCCGCAATTACTTGCCGACGAAAACCGATTTTTTTAATATTTCCGAATGAGTCCGGATACTTTTTACTTTATTTTGTCAAAAATTGAACACAGGCTTACGAAGAACTGGGCCAAATTCCACAAAACCCTTTTTTGAAATAAAATCCTCGATATCCATATTTTATAGCACCTAAAAACAACACTGTCAGACGCAGGTTGTCTGAAACCAGAATGTACAATTCATACCGGTAAATTTCTGAGTCAGAGAGCCGGTGCGCCGGAAAACTGCGCGCTGGTGCATTATGGCCATTCCGATTTAGCAATAAAGGATTTTATGCACGCCGACTGTCTGACTCAGAAAACCAGCGTCTGACTACCTGACTACCAGCTTGCATCTTGGACGTACCTTAAGGCCCGTGACAAATTCATCGGATGGGGCCCTCCCTTAATATAAAAAAGCTTCACGTTGTAGTTTCATCTTTATAAATCACAAAGTAAAGTAGATATTAGTATAATTCGAGTATGTTCTTGAGTTAATACCTAACTTAAATTGATATTTTTATAAAATTTTGTAATAAATGTTTGGCTCCTTCTGTCCTAACGGCCTCTCGGGCCGGGAGTCCCCTCAAGCCAGGGGTGCGTGGCATTTTGCCCGTTCTGTCACCCTATTGTTACACCACTGTGCAAAAATATTCATCAAATCTATACTAATATATAAAGCTGAAGAGTTTGTTTGTTTGGTTGAACGCGCTAATCTCAGGAGCTACTGGTTCAAATTGAAAAGAAAATTTGTTGGATAGCCCATTTATCGAGGAAGGCTATAGGCTATATAATATCACGCTACGACCAATAGGAGCGGAGCATCAATGAAAAATGTTGCAAAATGTATCTCATAAGCTTCTATTCAGGTGAAATGCACTAACTAAATAATATACTCATATTAGCCTTGTGAGTACACAACACCGGCTGGCTCAATCGGTAGAGCATACGACTGTCAATATCAGGGTCTTGGGTTCGAGCCCCACGTTGGGCGAATATATTTTTATTTTTTTTTTATTTTCTACATAGCTTTCTTCTAAGGCTTACATTTAAATTTATTTTAATTTGATTTAATTAATTAAAAAAATGTATTAGTTAAAAAAAGTATAAATACTGCTTTTTATCGACAAAAACTTTTGAACGGTAACTCCGATCATCATGCAATTTGGACACAACATTCGTCTCGGTAAACTAAGATGAATGTGTGTACTCACGTTCCTCCCTTCCCCATTCGTTCTTTTACAGTTCTTTTACTAGTTGCGTATATTTCCAAAACTACTCATCCGATTGACACTAATATCAATAAGTCCTTATTTAGACAGATAAATCTATGCATTTTTGCACATGTTTATTGTGAATGAAAAAAAATTTCGTCTCACTACTGCAGACATTGAAATGTTCCAACGTTTCCTGAGAATTAGCGCTCCTAGGAACCCGAGCTCCCACCAGTCGGGTTGTGTAAGCCGGCTGGCAGCTTCTCTTACTCATAACCATTAACCTCAGCTGTTGAGCGTCTATAATTTACAATCTATCTATCTACATGCCTGTGGTCGGGAGTGCTCTACTCCCACTTTTTTCTATGGTCTCTGGAGACTTCGAGCATCCACGGAGTCGGCATTCCTGCCTTCTATCCATATATTTAATAATTTACTATATAAATTATTGTCTAGCTACTCAATGTGCGGCGAGCGAAGGCAACAAAGCATGTCGAAAATATATCTGCGTCTCTTTCTTCGACGTAATTCCCTGATTTCTCCGATGAAATAGGATTGGTTGATGTACTTGCATTCAATCTGAATAAAGTATTTCTGTTTCAAAAACTTTGTCTTTTTCTATGACGTTAACATGGGCGTACCCAGTTTTTGGCCCAGGAGGGAGCAAATTAGAAATTTCTTTTGCCGGGTCCCCCGTGCTTGTTTTGTCCTCCTGGATACGCCAGTGCTTACGGCGTAAAAAAGACAGACGTATGGGTCGATTGCGATGCCCAGTACTATAGAATAAAAGTATATGGTTCTATCTTTCTTCCATTTTTGAGACGGACGGCGCTGTCCAGTACTTCTATGTCTATGATCATAGTTATGTAACATTTTTGGAGCGATAATTGCTTCCAACAGTCAAGTTTCTTAGCTCCCCATTTATATAATGCGTTGGATGCAAGTGATACTTTATCCTACCAAAAACATTGAATTGTATAAGCCGCTTACTAGGAATGGCGTTAGGGTCACAACGATCCGACCTTTTGTTATAAGTATATTTTCTGAACAGTATAGATAAGAAATAGACGAGACTATAAAAGACGTTAGCTTCTTGACATCCGAAGTCAGTGCAATTGTAGATAATAGAGCAGAAAGGTTAATTGTATATTAACATACATTGTTAAAATAATTCAAAGCTGATTGTTGTAATACAATTTAATAATGGCAACTGTACAATTCAAGGACCCGTCGCCGTACGTTCAAAAATTGCCCCCCGCGCCCGCCGAAGACTATCTTTACACGCTGTAAGTTTTAAAAAATTAATTTATAGACGCTCAAAGTATTAGAAAAGCTATCTTTTTAAAATATGTTAAATACAGATACGAATAACATTTTATTTTTCATAAAAGACATTTTAATTATTTAATATTTCAGTTATGAAAAACATGTTAAAGCAGAAAAACCCACCGGCACAGAGAAAAAAATCAACGTTGCTATTTTCGGATTGGGCAGAGCAGGTATTTTACTATTTATGGATTGTTTTTTCATTTTTGGGTACGTTTTGTTTTATAGCGTCAGCCCCCCCCCCCAAAAAAAATTATCTCAATGATTTCCAAAATAATTTTTATAATGTAAAAATAGTTCTCCATTTGACGTTTATCTGAACCATTTAACTTTTAAAGTTAGCGTCGGGGGAGCTATAACCGTTTTTAGGTGAGAGGGAAGGATTTGATATGAAGAGTGCAGGGGGTATTTGTAAGTAGCATAATTTACCTACTCCTGATAGATAATACCTAGGTTATTGAAATTTCGAATACAGTAGAACCTCAAGGGAGACGCCAAAAAATTCGAGTTATAGAGTTTTTGACTTAGGCGAATTTGGTAAGGAAATATTCGACTTGTAGCGGATTCATTCTAACTAATTTTGAGTTATGTTCAAGATACAGAGGTCTTATTTATTTTTTCGAGTTATGGAGGGATACCGAAATGGCTTGTAGGGACTCACCGATTATTTCGACATATAGAGGGTTGAGATTTCGAGTAATGGTGGTTTTGGGGCTTGAAGGGAAGGGAACAAAACATTTTTTCGAGTTGTGGAGGTTTTCAACTTCGAGGTTCGACTTCTGTATTACAGATAATTAAAAAAAAAGATGTACCGTTATCAAATCTCGTTTCTTAACGATCGCATTATTCGATTTTTGTAGTGTGTATCGAAGGCGGATTTTAGAAATACTGTAGATGTTTAGTATTAATAAATGTTTTAATTCTTTTCAATACATTTTGGGGAGTAAAATGCACAGTTCAAAATGCTACATCAAATTGAGGTTATGTGTCTGTTTTTTTTTTTAGCTTTAGTTTGAATTCGTCATTCCCTCATTATTCTTAATATATATTACTCCCAAATAGACCTCACATAGTCAAACTTTGGATTTTCTTACCATAAAAAGTTTAGGCGCAATCCAAACTGAAATTTTGTAATTTGATAAGAAATACCCATAAATATTTTTTTCTTCAGGTACAATACACTTATCATCGCTCGTGCGTAATCCACGAGTCAAGATTTTATACATTGTCGACGACGAGACAAGCAAACACGCCAGAATCAAAGAGTATTGGGGTCTTGAAGACGTCAAGTTTATCACGAGCAAGCAGGCGGACGTGGTTTATAAAGATGCAAAGTAAGATAAATATTATGCTGGGTTACACAAAAGATTATTTAAAAAAATGAGCGTGCTTTAGAACACACGACTGAAGTAAAACTTCTTTAGCTACATCTATATGTATGTACATATGCATAATATATACATGTAAGAAATCACCGTTCGCGTAACGCTAGCAAACTCGCAAACGTTAACGAACTACTGACTGATCTATATATATATATATTTCATGCACTGGCTATGAAAGGAAGAGAGAAAGAAAATGTGCGCACGCACTACTCTCTCTTGCTCCTACAGTGTGATACCGACAATAGGCCTGCACTGTGTCTTAGATATACGAAACGTAACTGCCTCGCTCGATCACACTTTTCGTAACGCTCTCGTCACGCATTCACCAGCTTACCCCCCAAGTCAAGCGTGCGTAAAGAAGTTTTACTTAAAAAATTGATTTGACAATGTTCTTAGATA
Organism: Xanthostigma xanthostigma; assembly: GCA_963575645.1. NCBI lineage: Eukaryota > Metazoa > Arthropoda > Insecta > Raphidioptera > Raphidiidae > Xanthostigma > Xanthostigma xanthostigma. The sequence goes on along the minus strand of OY754466.1, from coordinate 45,047,032 downwards.
ATTAATAACTCTTGCGAAAAAACAGATATTTTTGCTGATGTTTACTAAAATATGATCTTTTTTTAAAAAAAGCGTTACTGCCGTGGTTGTTGCATCGCCAACTTACACACACGAGGGCGTTGTCAAGTCGGCGCTTAGCGCAAACAAAGCTGTGTTCTGCGAGAAGCCAATAGCCGAAGATCGCGAAAGCGCACAAAGGTGTTATCAACAGGCGCAACAAGTCGGAAAGCCATTATTTTGCGCTTTTAACAGGTAAAAACATACGTCATAAATATTTTAAAACACGTCTCACTGAAAATTATTTTCTCAGCGTTTGTTAATCTTAATAAATAATGATTTAGAAGTTTTGATAAGTTTTTTTTAATAACTGACAAGTGCTGAATTTAGGAGGTTATTGACAAAATTTCAAAAAGTATTTAAAATTAAAGAATAAAGGTATATGTACCCGTAAAAAATATTTTTTCTCATAAATATACCAGATTTGACTCATTATTAGTTGTTTTTTATTTTGACTTTAAATTCTGCGCCAAAACGTCAATTGACCTTGACAGCCATGTTTACTGATTGCCTACGTCACAGTAGGCAATCAGTAAACACTAAGCAAGCGGGTACAACGTGACATATTATAGCATTATAACCAACAAAGTGTTGCATTTAATATGATTGACAGAGTACAATGAATACACCAGAGAACATACACTGAACAGAGATATCGAATACACATGGCAGTCAGTGGCACACAGCTACCGGCCATGTTGACTGATTAATGATGTCACGCGCTGTGATTGGTGTTTGAAATCACGTGACACAGGTTAAAAATCGTGATTTTATTTATTTATTTTAATATATTTAACGCACTTATTTAATAAAAATAATAATTCTAAACGATATTTTAGACCATAAACTTTCATTATAACACAGTTTTATATTTAATTTTAATCACTGTCAATAACGCGCGACCACGGAGGTGCGCATAAATGATCAGATCAGGACAAAGTTTTTGGATCAGTAGAACATTTTTCAAGGGCGCTGTTATTATTGTGAGATCTGGTATTAGAAATATATACCCTCATCTGTTATTTGATGATGACAAAGATTGTATGTTAGATATACATTGATAAATCGCACACGGGTTGCCTAGCTAAATCGCGTACCGATGCTGTAAAATTAAATAAATTCTAATTGACTTTTTGGAACAACTTCCCCGATTTGTTAATCATAAAAATCGAGCCTAAGACGAGAGAATATGACACAAATAAAATGTTAGCAAAACAAATGAACTCACAGTACACAGAACACAACTATTTACAAGGTATGTTTATGTGGATTATCTATATTTATGTATAGAATCAATTGTATATTCTAATTCCTTGTTTAATAATATTCTCAAGGAAGAATATTCTCTCATTTTAGGCTCGATTTTTATGATTAACAAATCGGGGAAGTTGATCCAAAAAATCAATTAGAATTTATTTATTTTAGCAGCATCGGTAACGCGATTTAGTTAGGCAACCCATGTGCGATTTATCAATGTATATATTATAGTAGCGGTCCCGTCCGGTTTCACCCGGGTGTAAAAGAACGAATGGGGAAGGGAGGAACATGAGTACACACATTCGTCTTAGTTTACCGAGATGAATGGTGTGTCCAAATTTCATGATGATCGGAGTTACCGTTCAAAAGCTTTTGTCGATAAAAAGCAGTATTTATACTTTTTTAAATTAATATTTTTTTTTAATTAATTAAATAAAACTAAAATAAATTTAAATCTAAGCCTTAGATGAAAGCAATGTAGAAAATAAAAAAAAAATAAAAATATTTCCGCCCAACGTGGGGCTCGAACCCATGACCCTGATATTCACAGTCACATGCTCTACCAATTGAGCTATACGACGTTGTATACTGACAACACTAATATGATTATATTCAGTTAGTGCATTTCACCTGAATAGAAGCTTATTTTTGAGATACATTTTGCAACATTTTTCATTAATGCTCCGCTCTTAATGGTCGTAGCGTGATATTATATAGTCTATACTCAATTTGAACCAGTAGTTCCTGAGATTAGCGCGTTCAAACAAACAAACAAACCCTTCAGCTTTATATATTACTATAGATAACATAATATAATCTTTGTCATCATCAAATAACAGATGAGGGTATATATTTCTAATACCGGATCTTAGACTATATAGAAGTTCGCACCAGGCGCATAAAAGGCTACTTACGGCACTGGTGATCTTGATTTACATATGGCAAAATTAGCCTGTTACTTTGACAGTTGATTTCTCAAACTACAACAATAAGGTCGACTAATTTAATTATTGCAGGCGATTCGATCCGTCTTTTAATGCGGTTCGTGATCGAGTCAGGTCCGGCGAAGTGGGTCAAGTGCATACCATTAAAGTCTGCAGTAGGGATTCGCCTTTGCCATCGATCGACTATCTTAGAACATCAGGTAAATTATCCATTTTATTATTAGAAAACTGTACAACATTACAACCAAATTCTGAAATTCAGACAGGAGCGGATGGGCCCACAGGGATTTTGGGGGTTTTCCCGGTACGCCGGGACCCGCCTAGACCAGTAGACCGATTGCCCATATTAGTTTGCGTCTTTTTTGTTTACTAGAATGATTCTATTTTTATTTCTTGATAAATATAAAAGACCTGTTCTAAAATATGTTCCAGGCGGTATATTCCACGACTGCGCAGTGCACGACATAGACGTAATGTGCTGGGTGCTGGGCGAATATCCGTGCAAAGTTTCGACCATAGCAACGACTCATGTTCCTGAAATAAAGGCGATAAACGATTTCGACACGGTGGCCGCAACTTTACTTTTCCCAAGCGGAACAATAGGAATGATCGATTTATCACGAAACAGCTGCTACGGATACGATCAAAGATTAGAAGTAAGCCCGAATGTGTTTTATTTAATTACATCTCTTATCCAACCACAGATATGACGCGTCAGTTATAGACAACTAGCTACGTATAAAGTGAAATAATAAAAAAAATTAATTGGAACATCAAATTCATTTATTCAAACAAAAAAATATTTTATTAATTGCTAGCTATTTTAAAATATACATGTGCGTGTATGTGTGTATGGAAATATATATGACTGCATACGTCAATATATATAAAAATGTCATTAAATAATTCATTTTTAAATCGACGTGCTTCCATCTGTTACAAAAGAATAAAACACCCGTATGCACACAATATGTTTTCTCAAATAAAGAAACACACATACATACATATGTAATTCACTTCAACAGTTCAAAACTTACCGTTTGTGTAAATGCGTTTGACAATTTAATTCAAAAAAAGCCTGTAAACGATATGAAACACCGACGGCTCGCTAAAAAACTGAGAAAAGTACACGCACACATATACATAGTACATTTGAACAATTCAAGACTCACCGTCTGTATGAATGCACTCAACAATATGTTTAAAAATATAAACACAAAGCAATAATTATCGCTGACAATTTGCTTTAATCGAAGCACGTCCAAAATGAATTGACCGCATGAATGACATAAATATACTGTCAACACTGAAAAAAGTTTCAATTTGACAGCACAGTCCCCATCCGAAAAAAGTTTCAATTTGACAGCAAAATCCCCATTAACAAAATGATCCGCTATTTATTGAATTCATTTGTTACAAAAAATGTGATAAATGAAGAACCGCTCGATAGATTTTGTGCAAACTTCACATAAACCATCTACTAAATAGTCCGAACAAAGCCTAAACATCTGGTTTGGATAGGTGAGCCCGTTCTTGAGTTATAAAATTACAACGAAAAGTGGCATTGATTTTTATAGATATAGATGCAAATATGGTGCCTTTGGATATGTATTACTTTCTCTTCAAAAGGACACGATTTTTTTTAAATCTAGATTTAATTTGTTTTTGAAAGGTGTTTGGACCTCGCGGTATGGTTAGAGCCGACAATGAACAGCCAATGCATTGCGTCGACTCACAGAAGGGCCTACAGGGAATTAACACAGCGCCAATTTGGTTTTCTTTCCCGTCACGCTACAAGTTGGCTTACCAATACGAAATGGAGCACTTCCTTGATATAGTTCAAGGTAGGTATTTTACACAAAAAAAGTACTGAACTACAAGATTCCGATATTCAAAAACGTTCAGCTGTAATCTAGCGCTTTAGTCTATGCATTACTTTAGTTTTTGGCGCAGTAATAAAGCGATTTGTGTGCCTGATGAATTTACAACACAGTTACAGTCAAAGCTTTGCTAAAAGTGTCCGCTAGATGCTTTGCGCATTAAATATCTCGGCATTATATAATGCTCGACTGTAAACTTGAATTGCTTGATAAGTAAATTGCAACAAATTTTAATAGCTTTTATATATCTTTCAAGTGTTTTGAAACGTAACGTCAAAGTTTGTGATTTAATTTTTTTATTGCCTCACAAATTAAAAAACTCGATAAAGGAATAATTAAAAAATAAATAGTTTCTGAAAAGTAGAAATTATTTTTTTCTAGTTTTCTTTATTTACCTGGATTGTTTTTTTACAGGCAAAGCAACAACAAAAGTACAAGGTTTAGAAACATTAGCAGTCAGCAAAATTGCGAGTGCTTGTGAAGAATCTGCACGTAGTGGAAAACCTGTTGAACTTACATGGGCCCCAAATGAACTGCCAAAAGTGCAATAAAAGATAATTACATTGCCTGTCTGTTTTTATTCAACACTATCAACTTGAAAAATTACTGATTTTAACATGCGGAATGACAATCTTTCATTAATGATACATCGGACACCATTAACAAAATTAGGGATTATTAAATTTGCAGTTATCTAAAAAAAAAAAATATCAGACACGTCAAAATTACTCAAGAAAAACAGGAACTGGAGATAAAATGGACTTCTCTTGGTCGATCAAAGGTTAAATAAAAAATAATAATTCTCGTTGGAAAAAATGGGACACTGCGTGCTTTGTAATAAAGAATGTAAATTTTAAAAAATACAAATTTTATTACAATATTTCTTATACAAATTCTCTTACTTAATGTTAGTTAAAAATCAACCACTATTTATATATATTTTGATATTTTATGCATGTGTAAAATAAATCAAATAAAATTGTAATTTCTTTATAAAATAGATAAAAGCCACTAATAAAAATATTAATGTCTTCGTAAGTACGGCTACTTACAAACTTCCGAATATACTTACGTTAAATTATAATCAGTACCTAGAAACAGTACGTAAATTGCATAAATTATTTTTAAAAACTAATAAGCTTTATTTCAACTGTTGCGTTTAATCTGTTGCCGTTGAATTCAAATTTGAAAAAATAAACGCGGGAAGCTTACTGTAACGGTTATTTTCAACTGTTTTCAAAAGTCTATCATTTTTTCGCACGTGTTGGCTTACCTCGGTTCTATACTTCAGTCTATGGGAGGCATAGGCAAATTTCAAAACAAAAAAAAAAAGGTAAATGTTTATTGCACATAACCTCATTTATGTTAAAAACATGCCCGAAAACAAATTAATACAACAAGGAAGATATAAACAAAACGAGTAGGGCTATCATGGCTAGGTTAATTTTTATTTTAACTGAACATCCGAAGTATCTAAGTTTTCGGACAAACCGTGCAAGTCATTTGTGAGAAAATATGCTAATGTCCCTGCAGACAATTATTAATTTGTGATACAGTTCAGTATTTTTTGTTTCGCATGCGCTAAATATTGAGTCAGTCGAAGCTTGTTTGTTGAAACAGTTGACGCGTGTTAACAAAGACTGCGTCATCTGAGTAAAGGTGAAATTTTTAATTTATGTACAGAATTGCTTCTTCAGAGCACAAAGTCAAAAAACTTGATTTTGAAAAAAAAAATGTAGTAACCTCAAAAATGTTCGCCGAACCTTCGACAGTTTCACTGCAACACACGGTCATGCGCACAACCTGTTACCAACATGAACGCATAATATGCATGCCTTTGATTAAAGCTTCGCGCATACAATCCGCAAAATTTTCTGACTGTCAGCAAGCGCTACAAATCTGACTATTAACAAAGGAGTTGGATGCCATGACTGTTGGATAAATAAAAACGTTAGTGCGCACACTCACGACGTTCCCGAAATATTTTTGATTTTTGTAGGAACAATGCTTTTTACAGGGATGGTTTTGATAATTGACCGTAACTAATATAAAATTTAAAATTATATTATGTATATTAAAACAGTTTTCGTTAAATTACTATGTCAAGCGATGTTAAATTACAAACAAGGTTAATAAAATATCAGTCTTTTAAAAAATAGCTGTAACTAAAAAAAAATAATTGTAATGCAGTTACTTCAAGCGCTTCGTACGCTTCATTTCGTGCTCGCTCGCTTGCTTGCTTAGAGCTTTGAATGCTACGTTGACGTCACTGACTGTTCCACTGCTCTCTAGCCTGGTCGCTATATTTTGGTGATAGATTCGGTGTTTATGCAACGCTACCTGCTTGTCCAAAAGTTGAACCAATCGCGAAGCAGGATTTTGTCACGTGATTTAAGCAGTCGTCTGTCAACACCACTGAATTATAAAACTATATTTCAGTGGTCAACACATAGCGTTGTAGTTGTGTAACCCTCCCATTTTTTTTATATTTTTTGTTAATTGTTGACTTAATAAGTTCGTTGTGAATTAAAAGTGATATAAACAAAAGTTATGAACCCCAAACTATGAAATGAGCTCGAGGACAAATAATTATTTTAATTGACGCGTACAAAAATAAACCATGTTTGTATGCCGTCAACTGCGCAAATTATCATAAACATTTGATATGTGGGGGTATAAAGATTAAAGAGTAGAGGTGATGATGTATGGAGTGAAAAGCTGTTGATGATAAAGACTGCAGCAAAATTTCATTCTTTAAAGATCACTCCCGACTCCATGCTCTGTCTCTTCCTCTTTTTCTCAGAATTTCGATCATGAAAAATGTCGCAATAGCAATTCGCCTTACGATGATTTACTTTTTGCATACTTATAGTGTTCGTGTTAAGCTAGCAGCAACAAGCAAACGAACAAGCTTCGTGTGAGGACACATCAGCAGCGCTCCCCGTTGACCTTCAAGCAACATAGCCTGTCAATAAATCTAACAAACGAGCGAGCACGAAATCAAGCATCGTCTACAGGGCGCTCAAGAAAAATAAAAAAAACTTCATTTTGAGATAAATGACAGCGAAAAACAAAATGGAGACTAGATTAACAATGAAAAAAAAAACGAACTTAAAACAAAAGTTTTATTAACCTTGAAAAAATTAAAATGTAAATACAATATTTATTGAATAATCAAACTAACAAAAAACAAAATATATCAGACTCAAGGAGTTTTTAAATTAAAAAATTATAATAATTATTATTCAAAAAAATTTCCTATAAAAAAAGTACGCGCAATAATTCCGCATTAACACGAGACTGGTTTTGCCACTAGATCTGCTAGGCTTTAAGCTTGCTGTAGCGCGTGATGGTTTTTATGTGTTGGCGTCACATTATGCGTGTTTTGAAGCTGGATATATAGATGGTTTTTAGAGCGCGCGCAGTGCCAGTTCGAATGTTAACAAAAGTGGACGTTTATTGCCTCTGAACAGAACACACACTATGACGACATGTATGTTTGCGGACGTTTATCTATGTTGCCCACGTGACAAGATACGATTTTCTGATTGGTTCTTACCATAGATATATATATATTAATAGATAGCGGATGCCTATCCTTGAGCATTGTGCGGAATGGTTCCAATTAGAAGCCATTTTGTACGTGGAAAACGCCGTAAAAAGCGCGCGGGATTCAAAAAGTTTAAATATTCTATAATATGATGTTAATGGAAAAACAATAAAACTCGCAGTAAACAGTGATATTTCGTTCCAAAACCTATTTTTATATTGAAACGTTTCAAAAATTACAAAACTGAGTATAAATATAATATAAAAGCTTAGAACATTTTACATTGTCAGATTGGCATCAATGCTTGTCAAGCTTGATGCCAAATTGACAGTGTAAAATGTTCTAAGCTTTTACATTATACTTATGCTCAATTTTGTAATTTTTGAAACGTTTCAGTATAAAAATAGGTTTTGGAGCGAATATCACTGTTTACTGTGAGTTTTGTCGTTTTTCTGAATAAAATCGTATCATAAAATAATTAATATTTTTGAATCTCGTGCGCTTTTTACGGCGTTTTCCACGTACAAAATGGCTTCTAAAAGGTACAGTAGGCGCTAGTGTATCCGCAATCTATTAAATATATATATCTATGGTTCTTACTTAAAGCCAGCACAGAGACGGTTCTAATTTTAAAATCCAGCTTGTAACCACGCACGCGAGCCCATAGGAACGTCAATTCCATTCTCGCAGCCAGTATAAGTACCATCAGCGATTCCAACGGCAAGTACAGCCTCGTGTGCAGCAGCCTTAAATTTGATTAGCTTTTTTATTTGCGCAAATCTCAAATATCTTTACCGTACAAAAACGTGTAAAATCTTCAAAAAAAAAAAAAAACGATGCGTTTGTTCACAGCTACACACATATTTTCGGTCCACCAATTAAGTTTCGATCGATTTAAAAATGTAGAAAATCTGTGCGTACCTCAGAACTTATGGCGGCAAGAAAGAAGGAACACGCGATTTACAATTATTTATTAAATGAATTGAAAAAATATCCACGAAAAAATGTAACTAATAAAAGTCATGTGTCATAATTTTTGTACTTATACTTTAAATTGTGTATACAAAATGTACAAGTTGAATACTATAAGAGTATCAAAAGAGCTACTGTTTTTTTCAAGTTAAAAAGTGACAGCTTGGTGTATTCTAAAAGACCGCGCTCACTTATAAAGCATGAACCAGCACGGCCTGGAGTCTGCACTATGTCACACACTAGACTATAGAGCTGTAAAAATAACGAGAAATTGTGTACCCGTATGTATTCGTTACTTAAAGAACCAGTACCCGTTACTTTCGTATCGTTACCTTACTCGTTACTTTTCATACGACATACAATCGTGTATAACGGCATCAAGAAGTGTATGTTCTCTAGCATCAAGCATGTACCATCCCATCGAGGCGCGTCGCATACGTGATACGGTATGACTTCGTTCGTATAACGTATAACCGCATCAAACGAGTCGAACTGACTCCATGTCAGTTCGATACGACAGATGCGAGTAACGAAATGAATTTGTAAGTAACGACTCGGTACTTCGAGTCAGACGATGTACCCGTTACTCAGTAACGAATACATACGGTTTGTTACAGCTCTACTAGACTGGCAACGTTTACGAATGACACATCACTATACAACACTAGATAGAAATTGCAGGCGAGCGACTGATGGTCGTTGTTGGTTGCAGGTGCTGGCCCATGCTGGACAAGTGTGCGCGGTCTTTTGAAATAAAACGAAATAGTTTTTGAAAAAAATTAAACTGTTAAATAGTAAACTATACGAGAGCGTTGTCAAATGTCATACAATCCTGGCGGTAATTTTTAGATTAAGTTGTCTTCATAACCACATAAAAATCGTTACCAAATATATTAAAATGTAAGTAAAAAATAATTACAGTCACTTTCTTTCCAAGTTGCTACTCTTTTTCTATAAGCGCCGGTATATTACAAAATTCATTGGTAATGTTAGCAGCAAGTATGCAAAATTAGGGGCTCTTGATATTTGTTTAAAAGTTGTTCAAATAGATTCTTATACAGTGCTGCCGCCTACAATTAATATTTCTAATTTGCTGTGAGTCGAAACTTAGTACTGTCATAATAACCCAAAAATGTGTAAATTGAAGAACGGTTTTTTATACAGACTGTCTCAAATCAAAAGTCCAGACAGTACGGTGAAATAAAGCGATGTTTACGGAACTGACAAGAGGTATTAAGAGGTGCAGTTCGGCACTATTGTAAAATAAAATATGACACAGGACACACTCGATTTTGCTTCAATTTTAGTACTCTCATAGAATTCATTTTTAGTGAAATAAAATGAAAAATGTTAAACATTTGTTAAAGTGACCAAAAATTGTTTGTCGATTGTTTGCGATTTGAATATGCATTTTTTGGATGTGACATTTCTAATGTTTCAACACTCTATGATATAAAAACGTACTAATCCTTAATTAATTGGAGTGGTGTCAGTTCGTTTAGTTGACGTAACCTAGAAAAATACACACCGTGAATAATTGTGAGACTTGACTCGAATTTACAGTTCTGTCTGTTGGAGAACATGTAAGAAAAGGTAAATGTTCTCAGGCGCGGTCCGAAGGGGGGGGGGTCACAGGGGACATGACCCCTCCCCAAAATCTAAGGTCAAATTGAAAAATCTCAAAAATTTGCCAAATAATAAAAGGAAATTTTTAGCTATCCCCTAACAGCGATAAATTTATAGTTTGCTGACATCTAGCGGTGTTTTTATGAACTATGACGATGGCCAAAATAACTTGGATAATTTTTTATTAATGTAGTGAGTGGCCCCCTCCAAAATTTCAGGCTGCGACCGCGCCTGAATGTTCTGACATTTGGTTGCACGGCGGCCATCTGGTCGATATAATATTTAATAAAAACAGTAGAAATTAAGTATTTTCAATCTGTTGGGACTAATCGACTTCTGTATTTTCAATTTTTCCTTTAACCTCAAATAGTTTCCTCAAATCCAAAGACTTTTTTATTTGTAAATATTTGGAGACACTTATTAAAAACGTTTGTAAAAAAAAACTGAAAATTTACCTGAGTGTAGAAGGCCTTAAAATTTGAGCGATTTAGCAAAGAGTGCAGCGGTCGCTTGTGTCTTATCGCCGTTAAAGCGTCGCAGTTCGGCTAATACTTGTGTGCGTGTGAAACCGAGCGCTACCAATTCTCTAACCTCGGCTTCTGTAAATCTGTCTCCGGGCATCACTTGTTCTTCCGGATTAAGCCTGCTGCCTTGACTTTGACCGCTTGTAGTTGCACGGCCCGATTGTGTCGACGTCGAGCCACTATTTGTTCCTTTGTTTACACAAAAAAAAAAGAAACAAAAGTAAAACAAAATGCTTGCATGCAATGGCATAAAAAAAATAACTGGAATCGTTTATAATTTGTACGATATAAGACAATTAGTAAAAAAAAAGAACAAAAAAATTTGGGTATGGTACATTTGTGTTTAGTTGGCCAAAAAGTGTGAAATTCAGCTTCACTATCTAAAAAAATGAAATATTACGGTATTTCTCTTTCGTCCATTTTATTGAAATAAAAAATGGAGAATATTGAGTCATAACACTAAAATAAAAATAACTTTAAATCCTGGCAAACCTGAGGTACACGACAAACCTTTCCAATTTTTTTTAACGGAGTTCTAATTTTACTAACGGAGATAGAATATTTTTCTTCGGACCATTTGGCAACTGAACTCGAAAAATCTGTACTACGGACTACAAATTTGTTCTTAAATAAAACATAAGTACATAGTTACTGTTTTTTTTTTTTTTTATTGTTATAAGTTGGCAATTATAGAAAAGTCGTTAGGAAATTATTACATAATGAAGGGAGCACGAGATCATTAAAAATTATATTATTATCACATTTAACTAGAAGACACGGTTCTTTCAAGTCAAAAAATATTCTCCCGTCTTCAATATTTTTGTCTTGAAAAATGTTATTTCTTTCCAGTTTTTTGTTTCTTTCCTGCAATGAATAAAATGTGACAATGAAGGGTTAATATTTTTCTCAAGGTTTTTGATATGTAAACATCTTAGCTCTAGCACCGCGATACAAGTTCAAGCGTCAGATGTAAACATGTAGATTTTACTGCGCATACTGTTCGCGCAGCTAAGTTATATTTGCAAGTAAGCTGCGCGAACAGTATGCGCAGTAAAATCTACAGTTATATTTGCAAGTATAGTGAAAGCGAAATGAGCTCACGTGTTTACACATCAACTCTCGTGAGTACCGCGTCATTCTCTCTTTTTTTTAAAGCATCTAATCTTTCCTATTTGTCGAATCGACAAGCATGGGAAAATCAAACAACAAAAAAAAAAAAACAGGTAACTTACTCGATGGCCCGCTGTTTTGGCTATTCTGTATCGCTAATGCTAAGTCTCTATCTTCTGCTTCTCTCGCCGATTCAGTTAAAAGATCTTCTTCCGACGTTCCCGAAAGTCTCGCGCACTCCGGAAGATCTCTTTCCGACAAAAATGTAGTTTCGGTACCCGTAGTTCCTATCCTTAATACGTTTGCTTTGAGGTCGATCGAACACTACAAATTGCGTCACGTTAGAAAAAGTTTTAAGCGGATTCTAAAAAAAAAATTATAATCGCGTATCACCTGATGTCTTTTAAGCATATCGAGTCCTAAGAGCATGTCCATCGGTTGTTCTTCTAAAACAGAAAAACTGGTAGTCAAATAGTCGGTTTCGATTTGTATTTGTACCATATGGATGCGCCCGATGATTTTCTGTACTCCGACGCCTTTCGCAATACCGGCCCAACGAGTGTCGACCAATCGCATTATGTTACAACGTTCGGCGCAAGCGGCCGACATGATTGTTGTTTGGGCTCCCGAATCAATAAACGCCTTTACGGGAAACCCGTTCACCCGACAATTTATATATAACATTACGACTGTTCCGAACGTTTCTGGATTATATTCCATTGCGGCTTCCATATTGGCTTCGATGTTCTTTTGTCGAATTTCCTCGGCAATCATCCTTTGCGCTTCGGTATCAAATGGATGGGCGTTCATCATTCTTAATTTCTGGCGTTCACGTTCTGCGCGAGCCGCTACCTGTTCCCGTAATACCGTTGCAAAACTATCTGAAACAGTCAATTCCAATATAAAAACAAATCTCAATAACCTAAAAACAACGATAAAAAATGCTTTACAGTACCAACCTAAATTTCCACTCAAAAGAGCATCTGCTAATCTCGGATTGTTTTGTTTTAATAATGCCAATTGATCTGGGTTTGCTAAAAACATATCTCGGATCATAACCGGATCTTCCTGCATCGTTTGATCACTCGTTGTTGTCGACGTATTTGCATCCGGCACAGGGACAGGTGCCCCGGGAACTCGAATAGCACTGAAGTCCAAGTTTGGTACACCTACTGAAAAAAAACTTCCTGAATATAATATGCTTCGAAAATGATATTTAACTAGCCTTAATGATGATTCACTGTATTTTTGAAAATAATTTAGCATGAAAATGATATGCTGCTTTGATATTAAAACTGAAAATTTAGATATTAGCGAAAAAAAAACAAGACTTGATTTTTTTATCGCAACCGTTTCCACATAAACTGACGTTTTCCGTCAAGATTTTGACGAAATCTAAAGTATTTTAGCATAACCTCATAAATTATGTTTTAATAAAAGCGTGATAAGCTGATCTGAACAGCCAAAAGTAAATTTGAAGATGTAAAAAATAGTAGTCTTACCTTCCGACCCGATAGAAAACTGTGATTGGGAGTTAAGCATGTGCTGTAAAATGACAACATCTCCGTCGCGAACTCCAAGTTCTTTGAGTGATTTTTTGTCTTCCAATAAAGGCTGGCCATTAAATGAAATAATTAATTCACGCGCTGGAAAACCGGATTCAACTTCACAAAATGCCTTGAAGTTTTCTAATTCTAAATCTTCTGACACATCCAACACAAAAATATCGTCCGAGAGTGTGGTTACCGTCACTTTCATTTTGTCGTCCGTTTATTGTAGCGAACAAAGAAACAATGCCGTGTAAAATTACGATTTCGACACATATATATATCTACTTTTCTGCAAAATAAACAGCTCAGCATTTATAACACAGTCGCCATTTTTAAAATCAGCTGATTTATGTTCATAGGGAATTTTGCGACTTGCGTCGAAATGAAAAATTGAATCATCCTAACCTAAAACTCCTAACAATAGATACTTGATTTTTTTATTTACTTTTTTACTTTTAAAACTTTTTTTAAATTATTGATCGATCTGTGAAATAAATAGTTATGAAGAATTAACTGAAATAATTATAATGAAAACGATATGCACACTGCATAGTTTACCAATATTATGTATAATGTATTGTCTCTGATTTATAATTATTTTCATACCTTGAAATTACTATCAGCTAATTTGCTTTTCTGTTTAGTCTTTAGGTACTGATTACCTACATAATATGAAATATCGATACTAGGTATGTAATAGGACCTACATTTTCTACAAACAATAAACTTTCCTTTAATTAATTTAAAAAAATGTATATACAGCGTGTTCATCGAAAGTGGAATTCGTGTATGCTCCTATTAGATACAAAAGAGTTTAATTAAATAGATCGGAAACTGCTGAGATATATTTTTTTGTACTTCAAACTCAACGCGAAGTGTACATGTATTTTTTTTCAAATAGCAACATATATTTCTTACAGTTTCGAAATCTCCTTTTTTTTCTCTAAGTATACAATTTACCCGTAGTAATTCGGCCCCTGTCTAATCCGGCACCTCCTATAATCCGACATGCCTAGAACAGTACTTACATTGTGTTGTTTAATTAACTAAGTTCCATATCGTATATTATAATGTATTACATACAGATTTGATTATACCAATTTATTGTGTAAATATGTAATTTGTCGGATTACAGAGTACCTACTCGTTAACAAAAAAGTTCGATCATCCGACACCGCCTTGCAAAACTTTTGTCGGATTACCTCGGGTCAACTGTAAATTCATATAAAAATTGTATAAGGTTACATAAGAAAATATTCGACAAAAACGGTTTAAACTTTTTTTTGTATCTATAGTTAGGATCAGCGTTGCCAGTTTTTTTTTGCCAAGTCGGGATTTTGGAACTCTTTGAGTGAAAACAGCGGGATTCTTTCGTCGAACGCGGGACATAGTAAAAAACGTATATAATTAGAAGTTTTCAAATATTTATCTTTTTATTTGAATTAAAATTACGTTTACGTGACAATATTTACATAGCAAAAATAGCCATAGAAAATGTATTTTAATAAAAATATATCTAATATTTTAAATCAGATTTACCCTATTATTAAATAGTTAAGTCTTATTCGTTTTCAGAATAAAAAAAAAAACAGAAATCAAAATCAAAAAAGTTTTATTCATTAGAAAAATATGGCGTTTCAAACAATAGTCTGTGGAGTGAGTGTTACAAATTGCAACTTACAATAAGAGAATAATTAATTATAAGAATTACTAATTCATGATATTTCTGTGAAGATTTAACTTCTTTTAAAGTTATCCCCGAAAAGCGGGACTGAGCCTGTCCCGCACGAGACATTTAATTTTGATTTAAATATCGGGACGTCCCGCCAAAATTGGGACGTCTGGCAACGCTGAGTAGGATACACGAATTATCCACTGTTACCACTTTCGGCGAACGCACTGTATATTTAGAAGGTCAAGATGTCATATAATTACCATTCAATTAAATTTTTGGAGAGCTATTTTAGTGTCACATCAGGTTTTGTTAAAGTATTGTTACAAACTGTCTGTAAAAAATGCATCACGAATCTTCACGGCTAATCTCCGAAACGACTGAACCGATTTTGATAGAACTTTAACTGGCAGATAGCTGATGTAAGGAGTAACTTAGGCTACTTTTATTTTAGAAAAGAACTAGGGTTCCGCGCAAAAAAATTAAAACCCATACGGACGAAGTCGCGAATAACAGCCAGTCATAAAATAGCTAACACCCGTATTATTTATTTTTTCTTTCTATAAATATCAATGACATATTTGTAAAAAAATAAAATTAGCTCGACGGCCCATCAGGAATTTTTGATACCTGGCTATGCCTGACAAAATTGATAGACGGCCCACCGGGAATTTTCACGGTATCCCGGCGACGTTTTCCACCCCCGTCTGTAGCACCAATATAATGATATCTGTTTATCAAAATAATTATTTTAGATATTATTTATAATTTCTATATAGATAATAAATACAGAGGGTTAAAGGTGAGGCACACCTGTCAAAACTATTTCACCCCCGAGGGTAAAACAGTTATGTCTATACACAGTATAATGCAGCGGAGCTACAGCTACCCAAACATTTCCGCGTGTCCGTGTTTGAGGCTCGAGGGTCGCATATTTCCTGTTAATAAATAAAAGATAAATTATGGGTGAATCATAATTTATGGCCGATGCTTAATTACTATATTAATTATTATGTTTAGTTGAAATACCAGTTCCTTGCACGGAGTGGGTACCCCCCCCTTTCCTAGCCCGAAAATCCAATATGCGGTGAGTTTCGTGAAATGATAGAGTAGTTATGAAAAGAAAATCGTTCCACATAAAATGCATACGAACCTCACTGGGGGACCCGGTTTATGTTGCATTTCATGTGGAACGATTTTCTGCGATGCATTAATGATTTCTATCGCTACGAATTTTATGAACATACGAATTTATACTAGTACCAAGAAGGCTGCAACCATACAAGACCCAGTTCGAGTGTAGCGTTGGGCCGATATCTGTCGCATGAATCGTTATGGCGTCAGCTACTGGGTAACGCACACACGTTCATGGCTCATGTGTGTAGTGTCTGTGAAGTATGTGAACATGACGAACTATGGCGAAAACAGGCGGAAAGAACCGAAGTTTTCCCAGGTAGTGATATCGGCGCCATCTCGCGAACGCCAGAAAACAGTCCGTCTCGAAACACGGCAAGCATAGGAAGTTAGGTCTCCTGGTTACAGCCTTCTTGACTAATACTTTACTTCAATAGTCACGACGTAATCTGTGGCAATAACACTTTAAACGTTTATAGCTTCTAAACGAAAAGAGAACGAGTAGCTATGCTATTCAAATCAAGGTGTAATTTTTTACAAGTACATTAGTATATATGCTCAGTTGTCGATCTATATTAATATTATAAAAAAAAACCCTTTGCACTCTGGGAGTGCCGGCGGAAGTGAAAACTTGAATATTAACGTCTTACGAATTTTCGATCAAAATGGTTTGTATCATAGATTGCATTTTTATGTACGATATTTCAACGCTAGATGTCTAACGTTGTATAAAAAGTATCTGGCAATTACTATCACTTAGAGAGTCTCACCCAGTTCTTACTGACCTGACGCGAGTTTAACATTTTTTACCCATTACAAAAAAGTGTACAACGCCGCTAAAGAAGTTTTCACTTGGTTTGTATCATAGATTGCATTTTTATGTAAGTACGATATTTCAACGCTAGATGTCTAACGTTGTATAAAAAGTATCTGGCAATTACTATCACTTATAGAGAGTCTCACCCAGTTCTTACTTGTCCTGACGCGAGTTTAACATTTTTTACCCATTACAAAAAAAGTGTACAACGCCGCTAAAGAAGTTTTCACTTCAAAAAAGTTTTTTAAAATCGGTTAAGGCGTTTGGGCTGTACGCTGGATACAAAAAGCGTGACTCATAGATTCACAGACAAAGCGAGTACATATAAGACGCTTCCAGCTAAAGCTTGGGCGCGCCTAAAAATAGATAAAGTCTCTAAGTTTGAATGTAGAAGCTAATCTCTGAAACTAGTCACCCGATTTCAAAATGTTTGTCCCCAATATTTAGAACGAACCTTCAGGATGAACATAGGTTATATATATTATCGCGTAAAAGCGCTTTTCGTGGAGACCAATTTTGCAACGTAAGTCGACGAAAAAACGACGGCAGTCTACAAATTCGAGCGAAGCCGGACCGGACCGCTAGTCGCTTATAACCTACAAAATCTCTCCTTCTGCAACCATAATTATAAATCTCAAAAATCGATTTTTTACGAATTTGACAAATGAAATTTATTCTCCAACGTAATCGCGCAGTTTTCTTCAAGTGAAAAAAAAATTACGGCTATTACAGAGAATAATTATTTCTTGTGGTTGAATGGCTACACAAAGACCTAACGCGGCGTGATAAAACGCTGCAACGTTGTATGGTACGCGCCGACGGAAGTTAGTCACAAACAGCGTCGCAAAGGCACATTTTAGAGCCATTGATACTTCCCAGCTACCTGCACGGAACGTGCTCTCATCGGTGATTGGCCGTGATCGCTCGTTGCCTTTGTCATTTGTCGCTTTCCTGCTTTAAAGTACAGTCGAGTACGCTATTGTCAAGTTGTTATTGCAATTTAGTTTTGTTGAGTTACGAGTTTGTAGTTTTTCAACAAACTGTACAAGGGCAAGCCCGCATTCGCATCTAACTTCCGAGCCTTTTAGATTCGTGGCGCGTACTATACGCGACTAAATCCCCGCCACACTTGTCACGAAAATCAATTAGCAGTTGTGTGTAGAAGTTTCACTTCTGTAGTGTGTACTGTTTTCTTTACATATACTGCCCTGCTCACAGAATGTATTTTTTTGCGGAAAATATAAGGTTAACACATTTTCAAATACATTATTATTTTAAGTCCCGTTTGTTATCGAGTACTCTGTTGTTGCGGTCTGCGAAGCGTGGAAAATGCACTGCTCCCGACCTACGTAAGCAGAGGTATAATTTGTCGGCCGAAAGGGTCGCTTAAAAACCACTAAAGCAATCAACGACAGCTGATTACATCAAAATTACATCGATGACATTTTACATTACCCTCTGTAATAAATGTACAATATTTAGATAATATTTTCAAGGCTCGGATTTCACTTTACTTCCAAAAGAAATACATGAAAACGCATTTCTTTTTAAACCGCAAAAAATGACGTTAGAAGGGATTTTTTAAAGCGTTCTGCACCAATCTAATAAATGCCATTTTGTCACTAAAATAAAATTCGAGAATTAATAAAGTGACAAAATGGCATTTATTAGATTTTATTATTATTTGAACAAAAAAGTTTTTATTTTTAACAATTGAATTTTATTAGTACCTAAGTTGCTGATGAAGTCATAATTAAATGACGAAACGTCCAATTTAATAAAATCAAATGCAAGTTTATCAACCTTTCCAACTTCTACGATTTATATAACTAATATTATACTATGGAAACGAATAATGAAACCTAATGGTGAGACCTTGTTGTCTGTCTGTCTGTCTATCACAGTCGACTTTAAGCCGATTGCGTTCACAAAAATTAATTTGTTTCGCGACAAAA
Source organism: Xanthostigma xanthostigma (assembly GCA_963575645.1). Classification (NCBI taxonomy): domain Eukaryota; kingdom Metazoa; phylum Arthropoda; class Insecta; order Raphidioptera; family Raphidiidae; genus Xanthostigma; species Xanthostigma xanthostigma. Next base: position 45,027,984 of record OY754466.1, on the reverse strand, counting down.
CAAAAATTTGTCAATAGTCACGTCCGTATAGAATCAGTCGTAAAGGGATAAGACATAAAATATTTATTTCTTAATATTTTTATTAGAAGTTTTCTTCTTACTCCTTTCTTGAAAAATAAGTTTTTTTTTTGCTAAAGTAACCTCGCAATTATCTCTTTTATCAGCATTAATTTTAACAATAATAAAGCTTGAGATTTAGTATTAATAATCAGCCTAGTACCCAGAACCATTATAAATGTGTGCGTGCGACTTACACGGTCAAAAAGCAGCCAAATAGTCTTAGACAGAAGGACGTCAGATTTGAAAACTGAATATTCGCCTCAAAAATTTACATTCGTTGTATACCAAGATCCCAGACTCGCCAGACCCTAAATAAAAAACCAAAATTTCATGAAGCTGTCAAAAAGAAAGTAATCTAGTGCTCTCACTCGCACTCATATGTATGCATAATACCATTGCGTACGAAGGTAAGCACGTGCTTTATGTACCTTTAGAATCTGTTATTTCTAAAAAGCCCCCGTTTTCAAGCTAGCAAATTGGCATACGTTTTTAACTATTTATTGTACATTTACTGATAAAATCTTAGTAGTATACTGAAATGACGTGTATTATGCATACATATGAGTGCGAGTGAGAGCACTAGATTACTTTCTTTTTGACAGCTTCATGAAATTTTGGTTTTTTATTTATTTATACACACGCAGAGTAGTCCACGAGTTTAAGAGAGAAAAACTCCATGGAAACAAATAAACTACCTACATTTCATGCAGCTGTCAAAAATAAACCATCTAATGCTCTCACTCGCACTCATATACATGCATTTATAACATTGCATACGTATTTTATGTTCCTTAAGAACTTGTTATCTCTAAAAAGCCTCCGCTTTCAAGCTAGCAAACTGGCAAACGTTTTTAACTAAATATTGTACATATAAGTATGATAAAATCTTAGCAGTACTGAAATAACGTAGGTCTGGCGGGTCCGGGATCTTGGTCTATTACATCACTAATGTATAAGCGAAAATTCAAGAACACGGATTTCTGATTTTCTTATAGTTTTAGTAGGAATTTCGGATTGTTTGCACAATTCGGCGATAAATACACAAAATGCAAGTTGCACTTTCTTCTATCGTCGGGTGCACACTAATTCCTCGCATGAGAATTTAAACATATGTTTGAATATCCCTCTATCGAAAAACAGTTGGCCAAACAAATATTGTCGTTAGATTTTGTTGTACTCAGTGGCCGCTATTTGTCTGGGTGAATATACAAAGAAAACAAGTGAATCGACAGGGATGATAGATTGGAATTTGGAAAATTGAAATTTTAAACACGAATTAAATTTTTTCGTTTGTGAAGCCACAGACAGTCGGAACTATTTGGGAGTTTGGGACTCATAAAACAACTAAAAATTCAATTGATATTTTTTAACCAGTTCTCGAATTAGAACCTGGGAACTTGTAAAAAAGAAGCCGTGCAAATTTCATATAAACAATGGCGCTCGGCAATTCTCATTTCTCAAAACAATAGAGCTCTTCATATTTGCATATCAAACATCCTCCAAAAATGTTATTTCATTCCGCATATCAGTTTGATCTGTATAAAAAAGTATTTATTATATAAAAAACACCATTGTAGCATATATCTCTTCTGCGCATATTCCAATATTCCCAAAAAATAAGAGGGCTCTTCATATTTACATACCAAACATCCTCCCAAAATGTTGTTTCAATCCGCTCATCCCTTTGAACTGTATATCGTGTTCACAGACTAACAGACGCACAGACTTTTACCAAAAATATTTTTTTTGGATTCGGAGGACCTCAACATTTCTGAAAAGTGAATTTTGAGCTGAATTAGTAGCATTCCGCGCTGGTTGTATTGTAATCTATATACTAATATATAAAGCTGAAGAGTTTGTTTGTTTGAACGCGCTAATCTCAAGAACAACTGGTTCAAATTGAAAAAAAAAATTTTGTTGGATAACCCATTTATCGAGGAAGGCTATAGGCTATATAATATCACGCTACGACCATTAGGAGCGGAGCATTAATGAAAAATGTTGCAAAATGTATCTCAAAAATAAGCTTCTATTCAGGTGAAATGCACTAACTAAATATACTCATATTAGCGTTGTGAGTAAACAACCCCGGATGGCTCAATCGGTAGAGCATGCGACTGTCAATATCAGGGTCGTGGATACGAGCCCCGCGTTGGGCGAATATATTTTTATTTTTTTTTTTTTATTTTATACATTGCTTTCTTCTAAGGCTTACATTTAAATTTAAATTAATTTTATTTAATTAATTAAAAAAAAATTATTAGTTAAAAAAAAGTATAAATATTGCTTTTTATCGACAAAAACTTTTGAACGGTAACTCCGATCATCATGAAATTTGGACATAACATTCATCTCGGTAAACTAAGATGAATGTGTGTACTCATATTCCTCCCTTCCCCATTCGTTCTTTTACACCCGGGTGAAACCGGACGGGACCACTAGTGGTAAAATATTTGGCAAGCATAGCCAAAATAATAATATACTTAGTAGTAGTCACAAAATTTCTTGCTTTGTGTTAAAAAGTTGTTTGTCACTGTGGCATTTTTGATGAGTAAATTTCAGGTCTATAAATAGTTTTAATAATAATTATTTTCACTATATTCTAATTATGGCCACAAAGTCCTTGAAGTAAATTTGAAATACAGCAATCGCTCCGGCTCACTTACACGATACTGCACTAAAGAGTGACTACTGACTACTTATAACGCAGTTTTAGGTGATTTAGTCATACTGAAAACTTATGAATCCTTTTTACGTGTAAGCACGCTGTTTCCAGTTAGAGTTCAATTTTAATAAAATCAATCTGCGGCACTAAATGGGGGATAACTGTACTTTTCATTCTAAAATGAATGAGTAGGTACGGCATACCACAATATTGCATGAAAGATGATGAATTGACATAATATTATTCTACATATATCTATTAATTAACTATATGAATCATTGCCTATCTACTCAATGTGTGGTGAGTGAACGCAACAAAGCGTATCGAAAATATATCTGCGTCTCTTTCTTCGATGTAATTCCCTGATTTCTCCGATTATAGGATTGGTTGATGTACTTGCATTCAATCTGAATAAAGTTTACTCAAATTTGCATTGTTTTGTATCATTAGTTACCTGCATAGATGATAGAGATAAGGAACTGTTCTCTGTCTGAATTGCAGACACTTTCAGGGCTCACTCGCGTACTCTAGTCTAATATCTCTATGGTTTTACTATCCTCAAAACGTCAAGAAAATTGACGGTGTCTGTGTGTTTGTCTGTCTGTGGACGTTTCTTCCGTTCACAACAAAGTAGACATGGGAAAAGTCGTCACTATGTGATCACAGTGACTGTTATCCCAGTCACAAAAAATCACAGTGAAAAATCATCGTGACTTTGTCACTTCGATCCGAACCCAAACACTCGGTCGGACCTTACGGCGGCTACTCGGTTGGAGCGACTGTCGTGATTGCGGTGACATGGAACAACATACGTTACTTAAGTTAATTTTACGCCATTTTATAATTGTTTTTTTAACCTAAAGTAGACAACTTTAAATGGAGGTAGGTGGGTAGCGCCGGTGATAACGTCACTTGAAGTCAACTAAATTATAAAAATTAAATTGGTTATTGTTTCGTAGGCTTGTGGCTCTGTCCCGTACTAGAAATCGACATTTTCATTGATAAATAACAAAATGGCGGGTTTTAGAAAAAAAACAACGAGAAAATCGTGATTTTTTCGTTGAAAATCGGTTAAAAAAAATAGAAATAATTGTTATAATTAAGTAATTCTAGTACCGGACGGAGCTATTGTGTAGAATACCCTGTGCAAAATTGAAAGCAATCGGTTGTATACAATTGTTTCAATCACCCGCGCCGCTTAGAAAAACGTAGTTTTGAGAAAAACGCGTTTAAAGTTTTAATTTCAGATTTCTTACAAAAAAATAAAAATGAATATTTACACTAATCAGCTAAACCTGGTGTATAGTAAACCTTCCGTTTCTTCAAAGGCATCGTTTTCTGCAAATTTTTTTGCTCTAGTCTGCGATAACGTGATAACAATTGAGAGGTAAGAGCAGGTAAGAGTCTTAACGTAAGACCGTTGCTGCTCTCGACTATATGCTATAGCTTTGTAAATATTTAATATTTCGGTCTAAAATTTTTACAGTATGTTCTCAATATATTATACTTACTAAAAATGGACAAAAATAAATTCGTTTTTTCAAAACCCAAACACCAGACTACGTCCTTAATGGAACGTAGTTACCTCTTGTCAGATCACAGTGATCATTGTAGACGGCTGATCACGCCGAATGCCGCCCGACTCTAAAACAAGGTCTGCTACCTCTGAATTCGATCTGGTGTGAGAAATACGCCCCTGTCGCATCCTCTATATAACTGAGTTAATTCAGTGAAGAGTGAGTGGGTGTTGTACACAGATGAATGGAGTATTATGAAGTGTTTTTATTGTACACATTCGCAAATAGAGCAATAATGAACTGTGGATTAACTATAACAAATTGCACTTACATCACACCCTCATGTTGCGATGTACCTACACCAAGGGGGCGTTCACAAATTACGTGAGGTAAATTTGGCGATTTTTCGAACCCCCTCCCCCTTTGGTGAGATTTTGCTCGACGACCCCCCCCCCCTCTAATCTCACGTGAAATTTTTAAATGCGTATTTTTAATGTAAATACGTAAATCTGCGCGTGATTGCGTTCGATTTATTTAAAAAAAAACATAATTTGCTTATTTATTAAGACTAGTTAAGAGTTAAGTATTTTAAAGATTTCTTAAAGAACGAAGTTTAGAATCATAGAAAACATATTATTAACCGCGATAAATATTATTGCATATGATTTAGCCATATTTTAGTGGAGGAACATTTTTTAAACGCTTTATATTAGTTTGGGTTGTAAATATGTGTGTATGTATGTCCGTAACGGAATCTTTGAGCATAATTTTCACCAATTTCCCGAAGTCTGATTAATTTGAAACTTTGCATACGTATCAAGGACCGATGACAATGCAATAATTTGATAACAGTTTCCCATTATCCTTATTAGGACCCCCAGGATTAATAAATTCTTTTATAGATCCTCTGTAGTAAACGCTTTATTTTCACCAATTTCCCGAAGTCTGATTAATTTGAAACTTTGCATACGTATCAAGGACCGATGACAATGCAATAATTTGATAACAGTTTCCCATTATCCTTATTAGGACCCCCAGGATTAATAAATTCTTTTATAGATCCTCAGATTAATTTGAAACTTTGCATACGTATCAAGGACCGATGACAATGCAATAATTTGATAACAGTTTCCCATTATCCTTATTAGGACCCCCAGGATTAATAAATTCTTTTATAGATCCTCAAACTAAAAAGTGAAAAATAAAATATAGTTTAAAAAAAACTAAAAAACACGCTTTATATCGCACTAAAAAGTAAAAAATAATTGTTTTAAAATAAGCTTAAAAAGCGTTGGGCGCTCGATGTACGAAAATGTGGAACAAAGCGCCCCACGCTTTTTAAGCTTATTTTAAAACAATTATTTTTTACTTTTTAGTGCGATATAAAGCGTGTTTTTTAGTTTTTTTTAAACTATATTTTTTTATTAATTAACCCAGTTTTCTCGCAGTTTTTACACTGTTTCTTATGGGAAAAAATATTACGTGATATTTGACGAGACCCCCCCTCTCCACCAAGTGAGATTGGGTGAGGTTCGGTTCATAAAGTAAAATTTTGCAAAAATAAACAATACGTTGCGCATTTTTAAAGTTTTGTTTATTTTGAAAAATGTTTCAATTTTAAATTTTTGATTCGATGCGATACAATATAGGGAAATGCATTGAACAAGGGGGCGTGTGGAGGATTTGTTTCTATTGGATGAATCTGAGGGTTAGTTCCGCCCTAAACAGAAACAAGATCGATTTTCCGCTGCGATTGCGTATGTTTTCTGTGAAACAAAATATTGAGAGTGAAATTCATATTTATTATCCGCGAAATACTTAACAAGATATAGTTTTCAGTGCTCAGTCTCATATAATTTATATTTTGATAAAACTCGAAATTTATTTATGTACGGTTGCACATTATAACAGTAGATTGAATGTCGTAATGGGTTATATTACGACGAGGTGTTTAAAACGAGTTCCAGCGAGCTTTAACAGATATGCGAGTCGTAATACCATTACGCCCGAGATATAGGTATAGGCATAGATTACATGGTATAGGTATGGCATTTTTTGCACGTTGCCCAGATAAAAAAGTTGATTTTCACTGAATTTTCTGTATATTTTCTGCTTATATTTCTTATGGATAGATCCGATCCAGATTGCTTGATATATAACAAACGAAGTTCAAGAAGTAGTTATATTTATTTTTTCTCATTCCTAATACCCCCAATAATGTCGCTTTATTGAAAAACATCCAGTTCTGGTAGTCAGTGGCTTAAAAAAAATTTAAAAACCAAAACCCGACTACGGAAAAGTATGAAACAAGAGAATATTCTCATCTGAAGATAGCCGTGGTCATATGCCACCTACCCTAACAAAACATTACATTTTAACAGTAGTGAGCGATCATAAGCTCTAGCTCAAAGTGCATCACGCTATATATACATCTCTATAGAGGGGCCTCATATATATGAGATGACTTACGACAACGGCTATCCTCAGATGAGAATATTTTCTTATTTCATACTTTTCAGTAGTTGGGTTTTGGTTTTTTTGAACTTATTTTTTATTTAAATTATTTTTTTTGAACTTATTTCTTATTTGTTTTCAATTTCCTCCCCTCTGGGACCAAAATTCAAAAATAAATGTAGCCTGTGTTACCCGGGCCATAATTACGAATCGATTGACACCTCATTTATCAAAATCGGATGAATAGTTTAGACGCTATGGTGGAACATCCGTAAAAACAAACATACAATACATAGACTGCTAAACTCATAACCCTTCCTTTTGGCTTCACCGTAGTCGGGTAAAAAGTAGACAATTGTCCGTTTAAATTAGATACTTTTGAGCAAATACAAAATTCATTAAGTACGCGTACATTTGCGCCCTCTCGTGTTTTTTTTTTGACGTGATAACGTCTTATAAATAATTGATGAATCACCAATCTTATAAATTGATAAAACACCGGCTGCATGCATGAAAAAGTGTAACGTTCCTAACGTTCCTAGCGTTCCTAACGTTCCGCCTGACCCTGTGCGTGCTTTTCTCGAAAACGGCACTAACGATTTGGATAGAATTTACTGAAAAGGGATTTTGGGGGGCAAAAAATCGTTTTAGCTAGGTCTCATCTCTCGAAAAAATCGTTTTCATCCAAATTTTATCATTATAAAAATCAATTTTTTGACGTATGGAATTTTATATAAACAATGAAACAATTGTTTTCAAAATATTATGACATTTAATCTTTGAGACTTAAAATAAATACGAAAGAAAGAAAGTTAAAAAAAACAATTATATTATAGGTGGTGAGCAATTTTAATAAATAAAATTAACCTAAATTTGAAGCAAAAGTGAAAAGATGCAATATCATAGATTCGAATTATTATAATTATTATATAAATTTAGGTTATGTATTACGGAATACGTTATCACGTAAAACTATCGTCCGTAAACCGACTTTACAGACAACCAATTTTTTTTTAATTTCTGGTTCAGCCAAAACCTTAGTGTCATATGTTATATGTGCATTTTAATAAGGATTAATTGTTGAATAAAATGGGTAACAAGCTATCAAATCGAATGTGCTGTGTTGTTGATTGTATAAAGATACACCAACTATAAATATCCAAAATTATAATTCCACCGTTTTCCTGGATTTTCTTATGAATTAGAGAGGGAAAAAATGAACTGCGGCAGTATGTCGTCAAGGGTAATTACATTTTATTTTACGTCTGTAATCATTATTAAATACATGAAAAATATTATAATTGTTATTTTGTTAACAAAAATAAGATTTAAAAAATTTTGAAATAAAAAATGTATATAGGTATCATTTATGCAGTTTTTTGACTGACAAGTGCGTAAATATTTTTTTTATAATTAGGAATAACGCTGGTTTCCATAGGTTTGTAAGTTTTGAGTGAACCAGATTTTAAAAAATCAAACACGAGATGGCGCAAAGATCGCATGTCAAAGATACTTTCCTAGCGTATAGATAAGATTATGTGAATATAAAATTAAAATCCCATATTACAGATATTACGTCAGTGATCGGTTCATTTTGGACGCATTGTACAAATCAATATTGTAAAGTACCCTTTCGCCTTGCCGGGGCAGGCCGGGGTGGTTAGACGATCAGATAGCAGAGCAACCCCGTGAAGTGTGGACACGTTTAGCGCACGTGTACGCAATTTAAATCGCATCCATTGGCCCGTTTCTTGTTAACACACGTGCCGGCGCGTGCCAGTGTTTTGTTTAAGAAAACAATTACATAACAGTTGACTCCTGACAATGCATTCACCTGTTTTTTGTGCGCGTAAACGGTTTGTGAGAAAAGTAATCGTTTTAAAAGTGATGCGAAACAATTGAAATATCGGATGTTTCTAATCAACAACGTTCGAATCTGATGCAACAATTAAAGTAATGTGGTTCATTGTGAAATTTCGATTAAATATTTTGACATCTCGATGTTTTTAAATTCAGCGAGAGAAAAAAATGAAGTGAAATTTGAAGATAAAGTTGTTGGCCGACTCAGTTTTTTCTAAATATCGCGATCGTGCGATAAGATATTTTTTTGAGAAAGTGTTATTTAAATTATTCAAAATTACTTTCACAAAATTAATTTCCGCTGAGCAGCCTTCGAACATGTTTAGCATGGAAAATGTCGAACTGGACGTAGTGAACAGACAGTTTTTCTTTGACGCTCAGAGTTTTCTCGGCGGCGGCGGTCATTTTCAGAATCTAGCCGCCAACGAGAATAACAGCAATGCCAGCGGAAGTTCAAGTAACAGTGACTTGCTGCTGTACGACGACAGTAGCGATTCTGGTTCGACGTATTCCTACGGGAGTGACCAGGAGAACAGTTCCGGGTTCAAAGAGTGAGTACATTTTGCAGCTTTTGATTCTACTTACAGAATGAAAAAAATAGATTTGTGGAGAAAATTCATGATTCTCTTTTATACCCTTTATATATCTCTTTTATATTAATTAGATATTCTTCCTCCAAACTACTGGTGATCTGCCACCATCACTGGTGAAAGTTACATTTAGATTTTGAATCTATCCATTTAAAAATACGCAAATCGTTATTTTTTTATTCGAGATTTTATAACGATTGAATATTGGAAAAGTTATATGGTTTTATACGTTTGTCTAAAATTGGTATCGTTAAAGAAATCGTTATAAAATCGGTTAGAATTAATTTTTTCCAAAAATTCCAACGGAACACTAAAGTTGAATGGATTTGTGATTTTTCTGGCTTGGTCCGACCAGCGAAACCCGTTTGTGAAAAAAATGGCGCAATTTGAAATTAAGGAAACAAAAAAAAGTGATCGTTAATTACTCAAGAAGTAATTGACCGATGACGCTAAAATTATTCATGCATGTTTGGGTCAACATAGACATCATTTTTTAAACAATTGCACTTAGCGACCTCTGCCAGTGCTCATTTTTTAGGAAATTTCATAAGGAACAACTTTCTCAATGCATATGCTATACTAAAAGTCAAGAGGAACGGAGATATTAAAGGAAATAGAGAAAAAAACACTATTTTCGTCACTAATTGTTAATTATAAAATCAAGCACACCAACAATTTGTAAGCAAACTTAGGGGGTTGAACTACACCCTAAAACGAAGCGATTCCAACAATAATCTCGCCTTTGCCCGAAAAATACACCCAAAACTCCTCGCCGTCTCGTCTATTTATAGTTAACCGATTTTAAAAATTGTGATATCCAGAAGGAAAACTTTGCATCTTATTCTGTTCTTAAATAATAAGAGTTTTTTGTTAATTTTCCATACTATAAAAAATTAATATCTCGAAAATTAATTTACGCAGAATTATTTATTTCTCCGATTTTAGGAATGAATTATTTCTGAGGTTAAGATCCTCTCCTATATGACTGTTGCTTACGTCAAGAACAAATATAGATTCATCCCTAAGAATACAGTTACACTACAGAACCCTATCATGTGGGTGTTCAACATGCGCTTTGCAGATTTTTAATAATAAATCCATTTATAGACTTTGCCCCGTTATCGACGGGTAAGCACAGCTATAACCACAATAATGATACTTAAAATTAAAAAACGAATCAGAATTTTTAACATTAATTGATGCGTGTTTTTTTAACAGTCGAATTCATCGGCACAGACGGAGAAGTAAATGTCCTCAGCAACAAATCCTACAAAGGCAGGCGGCCAACCTGAGAGAAAGAAAACGAATGCAGTCGATCAACGATGCGTTCGAAGGGTTGCGGGCTCACATCCCGACATTGCCTTACGAAAAGAGACTGTCCAAGGTCGATACGCTCAAACTGGCTATAGGATACATCAACTTCTTGAGCGAACTGGTGAGGACGGACAGAAACGCTAACCAGGAAGGCAACAGCGGCGTTGTCAGACAACCACAACGCGAGGAACCCAAAAAAATCATTCTTAGAGGTATGTAAGGACGAACTAACGGTTGCCAATCTCGAAATCTTTTACAGAAATCGAAAAGTTCATTATATACCCGCGACTTCGCACGTGATTGAGATGAAATAGTGTTTTATACAACAATAGTGGAGCGTTTTGGCTATTTATTGGATGTCTGCAATTTTTAATATCATCTAAAATTAGCCAACATTTGAATTTAAACAAATCCTTCCTTAAGGCTCATCTACGTTGTATAAAGAACTCCAGTGCAAAATTTCATATTTCTAGCCCAGGGGCGGGCAAATCTTTTGATCGCCGGGCCACATAGGTGATGAAAATTTGACCGCGGGCCAAAAATTTGCAAAGCAAAAAAAAAGGTCCTCACATTTTATTTCCGCATTTGGAGAAAAAAAAACGCTCCTTAGGTCCTTTTTTCGTCTGTTCTGGCCATTGCTATTTCTTTACTATTTTTCTAAAATTTGTAAAATGCTTCGCGGGCCGGACAAAATTGTGCTGCGGGCCGGATCCGATCCGCGGGCCGCCATTTGCCCAGGCCTGTTCTAGCCTATCGCCTTAGCGTGCGTTGCCTGTAAGTCAGTGCTATTTTTTTAGGTAGAAGAAGATTAGAATTAGACATGTGAAAGAAGGACGTTATACAGAATTTTTTTATTATGGTATTGTTCAGCTTAAACTGAGGGTCTTTTAAAATACAATAAGTGGCTAGGTAATGTTCGACTTTGACAGATTGTAAGTAAGGTCAAAGGTGCCTTTAATAATCTATTCACCGGATGTCCTACTGTCTATATTGCGACGGAACCTGCTATTAACACGCTCTACACAATATTTCTGTTACACGTATGTGGTAGCCTGGTAGGTACTCAATACTAGTGATGTGCCGGATATCCGTATCCGTATCCGCGGATATCCGAGGGAGATGAAAGATCCGTATCCGTATCCGTTAGTTTTATGGCGGATCTTTTACGGATCTTTTACCTTTAATTTTCAATTCATAGATGAAATTTTATATATATAGGTGATTACGTAATAATGAAAACCTGTTAAATTCCATTCAGATCATTTTTTATTTCTTAAAATCGTATTTGGCACCTTTATATTGCAAAAATTTATCGTAGTGAGTACCATACCAATAGTACAACATAACTCAAAGGTACTAATAAAAACTATATTTATAATGAGATATTGCACATCGATCCTTGGAAAGAAACAATATGTTATGAGAGTTAACTCTTAAAGAAGTCAATAACTTTTTCCCATAACAGATAGTCTCTTTCCAAAGGTCGATGTGCAATATTTACCGCCGCGTACTCTAAGAAAGTTAAGATCCGTATCCGTATCCGCGGATATACATTTTTAACGATCCGGCACATCACTACTCAATACTCATCAATGCTGATATATTTACTATTTAGTGTATTCGGTACATTAGTGTAGTGTTGATAACTCAATGAAAATCACTCTGAAAAAGTGTGCGTCAGGTTTACCAAAAGTGTAAATATTGTTGATCCGTTTGTAACATACGGGCTAGTCATAAATTTTGAATAGGTTGTAAATACAGAGGAAACTATTGTAGCAAGTTTTGTTATATTAACTCTCTCTCTTTTGTAATATAGTTTTCCTTAGCTACGCTGGAAAAATGAATGATGTTATTATTTTGGAAAAATTTAATTGATTATAATTTCTTCTCTATAGAAAACATCATTTTAATTTTTCCAAAATAATAACAACCTTCATTTTTCCAGCGTAGCTAAGGAAAACTAATTTTGACAATATTACAAAAACGAGAGAGAGAGAGAGAGTTAATGTAACAAAACTTGCTACAAAATTAATAGAATTTAAAAACAACGATTGTCCATCGGTTACTGTAGATTAATTATTATTGATAACAGCCCTGGGAGGCAGTTTCAGGGGGCGCCAAAATCATAATATAATTTGGTTGAAAACCACACCCAATCTGTCCTTTTTCCGATATACTCAATCTGCTTGTTTTCTGACGGCTTCCCGTTCACGAAAAATTCCAACCATTATATATTTATTAGTTTTTTAAAGTAAATTATCTCAAACGTTGGAGAGAAGGGGCGCCAATATCAAGTTTCTGCCCTGGTTCGCAAAAATCGTAAATCCGGGGCTGATTGGTAAATCAACCAACGCAAAATTAAGAGATTCAGGTATGAGTCCTGACGGTAACCTGTTTGTAATTAAAAATTTTCCAAACATATAAATTTGGTATTTTTTTCACAAGGGGTGTAAATTTGCGTGACATTTGAAAGTACTCCTAATAATAATACGTCTTTCACGTGTACTAAATTCGATCTGTATTATCTACAATGACTCTCAATATCTCGTCCTTGGTTCTGTAATAGCTCTTATGTGCATAGTTGGCAGATTTTACGTTTTTTAGATGAAAAGATTCAGGAAACGGAGCTCTATACACTAGTAATACCTCCAAACTAATTTTACAGTAACCAACAAAGGGAAGTAACTCTTATTTGAAAAGTTGTATCAAAGAATTCCTCCCATGTGCCAGTAAATTCGAAATTAACGTTAAATATTTTTTAAGAAAATACTTCGTCTTAATTAAACACGTGTAGTGAAGATAAGTATGAAGTAATATACCTCTGAAATTGCTAGTTCTTACTATCCATTGCTGAAATAACCACTTTTTGGCCTTTCCTGCAAATTTTACTTTTTGCACATAAGAGGTATTACAGAACCAACGACGATCTGTAGAATGATACAATATAAGAAACAGAAATAAACTAATTTGTGAAAAAAAAATGGTTTTGTAATAAATAATCACTGATGCTCGTTTGTGATAATTACCACTTTGCGTGTTACGTCATAAATTCTATTTGACAGTACCTTGCATCTGCATAATTTATAACAATGGGACTACGGCATTGATGTTTGCATTTTTATGCATCCGTACCTTAATACTCTCTCTTGATGACTATTTGAAAACCTATTATATATTTTTAAAAATAAAAGCCGTTCAACGAGGTTCGTCAATTAATTAACGAATAACTACTATACACTACGCGCCACGGATCTAAAAGGTTCGGAAGTTAGTCACAAACAGCGTCGCAAGCGCACATCTTAGAGCCGTTGAGACTCCCACCACCTCCCAGCTACCTGCACGGAACGTGCGCTCGTCGGTGATTGGCCGTGATCGCTCGTTGCCTTTGTCGCTTTCCTGTTTTAAAGTACAGTCGAGTACGCTATTGTCAAGTTGATATTGTTATTTTAGTTTTGTTGAGTTGCGAGTTTGTAGTTTTTCAACAGACTGTACAAGCGCAAGCCCGCATTCGCATCTAACTTCCGAGCCTTTTAGATTCGTGGCGCGTATTGTACAGTTACAATGAGATAAGTTGGTAAAACAATTAGCGGATTTCGTTAACCGTAGTGGCTATAGCATCAATTTGATCACACGCAGTGTCTGTGAAATTCACGGTGCAAATGAAAACAAATATAATTACAAACAATTTATCAGTTGCTGATGTAATTCTCGATCGTTTTGCAATGGAGGAGAATACAATGTAATAATGAATTGCCCAAATATTCGTGCTCTATTAAAATGTATGTATATCTGCATCTGCCCTTTGCGTAACGAATTGTCCACTTTCTCTCGCGATGGATCACGGGGGTGCAAAATGCAATGTGCGCTGTAAACACGTCACGCTACACCGATCAACCACCACAGTGTGACGAACATCCGAAACATCCCCCCGACGTACCCCAAATAATTCTGTAGTCGTAAAGCGAAGTGGCATATTTCGAATCTTCTTCAAAATCTATACATAATGTAACAAAACTGTTCTAGTCCGTGGTGGAAATTATTTATTTACAATAATAAACGTTTAACAAAACAGTTAAACACACAACGAAAGCGTACTTCTTTAACAAACAGTAATAATAACGTTAAAGCAAACAAAACTAATAGTTCTAAATAATAAAATAGAAAATTAAGTAACAGAAGAATCTACAGTTCTAATTATGTACACAAAATATTTACAACACACAAACACACCGAAGTTTATCTGGTACACTTATTCGCACTTGTCTATTAACTATATTCACACGATTATTTACAAAAAGTTATTTATGTTAAACCAGATTTATATAAATGCACTTAATGATTTCTGTCACAACGCACTGGGACTGTATCAACACATGAACGCCTCACGAACAACTGACTGACTAACACGACCACTCCGCTAGCATTTTATAGCTTCGTCCCCCGCCTGTCGAATGTTCTAGAAGCGTCGAGAACAACTCTTGACCTGCATTGGCTTCTCCAGGCAATTCTATGAAGGTCGGGCTTTCTTGGCTACCTGTTTTCCATTGTTGTTGTTGCTAGTAGATTCTACAGAATCCATAGTCGTCCCAACAGGGAGCACGCAACAATAAGTATAAATTTTTTTTAGCTCTACATAAAAATAACTTTTCGGCTTCGCCCAAGTAGATTTTATAGGTTTAGATAGGTAGATCAAAATTTTCTCACGATTTTTATCAAAAACCTTATCACCGAAATGTGTCCTGCGATATAAATTAGTGTATCCAGGTGTGTAGAATTTCACGGCCGGCGTTGTTCAAAATCTTCTTGGTTTCCGGGCGTGTAGGCCGTGGTCCATTGGTATTTCTACCTGCCGTTTCATTTACAACTGCGGTAGACATTACCAAAGGCGCTGTGACAGCGGGCAAGGTGGCCTCCTTGGCAGCTCACAGGTAAATATGTAGTAATAAAGTCTACCGCAGTTGTAAATGAAACGTCAGGTAGAAATACCAATGGACCACGGCCTACACGCCCGGAAACCAAGAAGATTTGAAAGTGATAGGGGTGCTTTTCTAACCGTTGTCTACCCGACACTAATTGTATGTGACATCAAATGTTGAGCATCTATATAACAGTATATATTCATTATCAATTGAAGTCGATTATTTGATTTTCGAGTACGAGGAAAAGATTTTACATAGTGAAAAACGTTTTTAACATGCTTCTGTATCTGAAATGTTACTGGTTATATACGATCATTGTAATATTATTTGACCAAAAATCTGACATAAGCCACTTTGCCTGCTGCCTCTATAAATATATTGATGATGACCATTAATAGTGCCTCCGGGATTATTAATAGACATTTAATTTTATAGATGTCATGCGTTGAATCGAGGGTTTGATTAACACTTTAAAGACAACAATTGGCTTAGAATTAGTGTGATTCTTTACTTTCCCATAGAGAATTACTGTTGACAAATACACAAGAAACAAATTTAAACTAATCACAAGTAGGTGGCGCACTTACTGACAGGTTATAGACATGCCCGATTCGCGGGCCCCAGTACAGTTAAGACCCCAGACTTAAGGCCGCTGCACACGAGGCTAGAAACGCTGCTAGATTTGCCTATACTAGTTTTCTAGCGCTGGTTTTCTTGATTGCTGTTATGTGCTCGCTTCACACGAGACGTCGTTTCACGCTTGTTTTGTGGATACATCTGGTGCGCGCGCAGTGACAGTTCAAATATAAACACAGAGTAAAACGTGTCTGTTGTCTGACTCTGAGCAGAATGACGCTATGTCGGTTTGTGGGCGTTTGTTCAAGTCGCCCACGTGACAAGATACTGCTTCCTGATTGGTTTTTGCTCATACCTAGCAGCGGATCTTGCAAGGAAAATAGCCTCTGCGCTATAATTTTAAAACCTATCTTGTGAGCTAGCAGGCGAGCTCGCAGTGACGTCATTTCCAGCTTCGTACCCGCAGCCTACCGGCCGGCAGAACTCCAAGCAGTGTTTCTAGCCTCGTGTGCAGTGGCCTTAAGAGTATTCGTCCCTGCAAACACCCCCTGCACCCTTCATCTCAAATCTTTTCCCCTCGCCTAAAAACGATTCGCGCTCTCCCGACGCTATTTTTAAAGCTAGAGGGTTCTGGTAAACGCCAAATGAAAGACAAAGAATCAGACTACAGATCCTTCAGTCGAATTTTTTGAAAAACAGTTTCGCCTACGTGTGAAATATTACGTAGGTAACTTATTATTTTTTTCAAAAGGTTGTAGGTTTTTCC
Source organism: Xanthostigma xanthostigma (assembly GCA_963575645.1). Lineage (NCBI taxonomy): Eukaryota > Metazoa > Arthropoda > Insecta > Raphidioptera > Raphidiidae > Xanthostigma > Xanthostigma xanthostigma. The sequence continues at coordinate 45,011,263 of OY754466.1, read as the reverse complement.
AGGAATTTTTTTTTCAAAAAATTCGCCTGGAGGATCTGTAGTCGGATTCTTTGTCTTTCATTTGGCGTTTACCAGAACCCTCTAGCTTTAAAAATAGCGTCGGGAGAGCGCGAACCGTTTTTAAGCGAGGGGAAAAGATTTGAGATGAAGGGTGCAGGGGGTATTTGCAGGGACGAATACTCTTAACTCTACCTTGGACATATTATACAATTGTGTCTACTACCGTGGACACAAGAAAGTGAGATTCCGATCCCGTCATGGATACTTTTTTTTCATACAGGGGACCAGCGCTAGTTTTTGCCTCCCTGTAATGGCGGTGAATAGAGACCCTCTATTGGCCGCCACAAAAATTATAGCTTATACGGTTGTGAGAGCTATTTATAACAAAGATCCCGCACCCCTGTTTCGAGAGCAAAAACTAAATTCTTTTAGCTCACGAAATGTACATCCAATAAAAATTTTGTAGTTGAAGAGTGACAATTGGTTTTTTTTTTATGTTATAAGTAATGTTGAGATTTTGTTTTTAGGAACAGGACCCGGTCAGTACACAGCGCATTCCTTATCCTGGTCGCGACAGAAGGATACAACCGTCAACGGAACAATGTACGCCAAAGTTTGGACACCCGAGGATCCACGCAAGAACGAATCCGGTGCAACGAGCACCAATGGACATTCTTCGTATTCGGTAAACGACTGAAATTATAAATCGTGCACAATGCTGATCAATTAATCGAACTTTTTCAAGATGGACTGTCAAGCGTCTATAATCTCTCATTTTTTCCGTAATGAAAGTTCTCTGCGAGGAGCAAATTATAATACGCGCCACGGATCTAAAAGGTCCGGAAGTTAGTCACAAACAGCGTCGCAAAGGCACATTTTAGAGCCGTTGATACTCCCACCACCTCCCAGCTACCTGAACGGAACGTGCGCTCGTCGGTGATTGGCTGTGATCGCTCGTTGCCTTTGTCACTTGTCGCTTTCCTGCTTTAAAGTACAGTCGAGTACGCTATTGTCAAGTTGATATTGCTATTTTAGTTTTGGTGAGTTGCGAGTTTGTAGTTTTTCAACAGACTGTACAAGTGCAAGCCCGCATTCGCATCTAACTTCCGAGACTTTTAGATTCGTGGCGCGTATTAAACGTAATTCTTTTGAGGATGATGTACTCATTCCTCGTTAAAATTAACGCACCATTCTTTTTTTCCGTTATATTTAGCGACCCGGCCCGGATTCGCCCGGATTTGTGTTAATTTTTTCTATTTGTAAATAGTTCATGAAGATTAATAAAAGAAAGTAAAGAACTAGTCAATATATTTATTTCTAGTCGTTTATTGTATAAAATGTATTAAGGCCCCCATACACCTCGTTCTTTTTTGGCAGTTTTCATCGTCACGATAAAACACGTCGGTCAAAACCGAAGTGTATGGGCAAAAACTGTCGATGAAACACGGCAGTTTTTTTATCTGCCGAAGCTTGATTTTAAACACGACGTTTTTGCTGGTTGTCGTTTTAAATCGTAATGTGTGGCGCTTTCCGATAAGAATCGACGTGTTTATTCAGTGGTGCGACGTACAGCAAATAAGTCATATTAATTAAATGATTGTAATTAGTTTGAGTATTGATTTATATTTTAACCGTTTTAGTGCTAAGCAATTTTGACAAAAATAAATGAAAATTGCTATAAACATATTGATTAATTTAGAGGAAAAAATAATGGTGTCAAATAAAACACTCTAATTTAGACTAATATCAATCAATTTTATTAATTATTTTTGCATTATATTGTTTATTAATGTTTATTAAACATAAAATAATATCAATATTATTGTATTTTCCATCAAAACAGATCGTATTAATGATGTCACGACTTCAGAGAAACTGAACGAAACTACGCCTCTGTGTGGATATGGCCGTTGTTCGTGTTTAAATTAACCGTACAGTTTTACCCGTGCGGTTAAAACTGCCATAAAAGAACGAGGTGTATGGGGATGGCCGTTGTTCGTGTTTAACCGTACAGTTTTACCCGGCGGTTAAAACTGCCAAAAAAGAACGAGGTGTATGGGGGCCTTTAAGGATTTACGTATTTAAGAATGTAATTATTTATTATAAACTTATTTATAGGAACGTTTGACAACAACGTTATTTGTTAAATAAAACACCTTGGATTTACTGAAACGCTTTTAAATAAACTGATTTTAAATGTACTTAAATTATTATTTTATGTAAATAAATTATACAAGTATTTAATTTGTTTGTTTTTATTTTCGTCTGAAATTATAAAAAAACGAGTGTGCTTTAGACCACACAACTGAAGTAAAACTTCTTTAGCTCCGTCTATATGCATGATACATACCGGGTGAGTTAAAAGTCCCGGAACGGTTGAATATCTCGCATACTACGCATCATATAAAAAAAAAAAATACGTGTCAAATATTTTTCGCAAAACTATTTTTTGATACCACACATGATTCCCCACCCCCCACCCAGTTGGTGGGGGGAGGGGCAACTTTAAAATTTTAAATAGGAACCCCTATTTTTTATTGCAGATTCGGATTCTACGGGAAAAATTACATCAATTTTACTTTTTTTCGATTCGCGACCGATGTCGCGGTAATCGCGAAAAACTTAAGAAATCAATAATTTCCGGAAAAATATATTTTGCATATTACGCATAAAATCGAAAAACAAAAAAATACGTATCAAATATTTTTCGCAAAACTTTTTTTGATACCACACATGACCCCCCACCCCCCAACCAGTGTGTGGAGGGAGGGGAAACTTCGAAATTGTGAATGGAATGTCATCCATTATTGCGAAATTGGATTGATTTTTTTAAGTTTTTCGCGATTACCGCGACATCGGTCGCGAATCGAAAAAAACGATCGAAGTAAAATTGATGTAATTTTTCCCGTAGAATCCGAATCTGAAATAAAAAATAGGGGTTCCTATTTAAAATTTTAAAGTTGCCCCTCCCCCCACCAACTGGGTGGGAGGTGAGGAGTCATGTGTGGTATCAAAAAATAGTTTTGCGAAAAATATTTGACACGTATTTTTTTTTTTTTTTTATATGATGCGTAGTATGCGAGATATTCAACCGTTCCGGGACTTTTGCCTCACCCGGTATATGTTTAATATATACATGTAAGAAATCACCGTTCGCGTAACGCTAGCAAACTCGCAAACGAACTACTGATTGAGATATGTATAATATATTTCATGCACAGGCTATGAGAGGAAGAGAGAAAGAAAATGTGCGCGCGCACTGCTCTCTCTTGCTCCTACAGTGTGATGCAGACAATAGACCTGCACTGTGTCTTAGATATACGAAACGTATCTGCCTCGCCCGATCACACTTTTCGTAACGCTCCCGATCACACTTTTCGTAACACTCTCGTCACGCGTTCACCAGCTTACTCCCCAAGTCAAGCGTGCGTAAAGAAGTTTTACTTCGAAAAGATCAAGTAGGCGTCGGATACGCATAAATTAGAATTCCGTAGCTAATTTTTTTATATTTTATTCGTGTTTTCTTCTAGATTTTTTTTAATAAACCAAGAGCCCGTAACACTCAAACTCAATGGACAGCTGAAAAGACCAGTTCACGGGTATTGCTTAAAGGAAAAATACAATGGTTGGCAGGCTGAAGGGGGCGGGACCGTGAAAAAGGGGCAGCATCCTATCCATCTTCGAATACAATTTTGTTTACTTTATTTTGAAGTTTAATTAAAGAACACATAATATTCTTATAAGTTATCGGAACTTAGTTAAAAAGTATTTCAAATTAACAACAGGTACCGTAATAATTTTTTAACGCCAGATGACTGATTTTTTCAGATTTTTTGGACAAACGGTTGGAAAATTAGAGGGGGGGGGGCACACTACAAACGACTTTGTATGCTCATAACTCATTACAAAGGCTTTTAATTGCATGTTAAGAAGTCTTTTAAAAGACCTATCCAATGATGTACGTGAAATTTTCTCCCTAATTATGACTTCCTGTGCATAAAAACGTGTTTTAAAACATTTTGTTTTACAATTTCTTAACATTTTTTACACGCTTTATATTAACTTCACTTGTAAGTTTGTATGTATGTATGTATGTATGTTTGTAACTTTCATTTCAACTACTACAGCAAGTGGTTTATATAGCGGTATAATATGCCAGCACAGTAAGTACACTGGCAGCTGGTCTTCGCTGACGTCAACTCTCGGCATCACGGGTCGTGAGTTCTAATCCCGTCCACGCCGGAAAGAAAAATTGTTTTATTTTTCGGCAAATTTTTGACAATAAATCGAACTAAAAAGTGGAAAATAAATATAATTTAAAAAAACTAAAAAACACGCTTTATATCAAACTAAAAAGTGAAAAATAAATATAGTTTAAAAAAAACTAAAAAAACACGCTTCATATCGAACTAAAAAGTAAAAAATATTTTTTTAAAAATAAGCTTAAAAAGCGTGGGGCGCTCGATGTACGAAAATGTGGAACAAAGCGCCCCACGCTTTTTAAGCTTATTTTAAAAAAATTATTAGTACTACAAATACAAAGAAACGTCTTCTTATGAAATTTCATTACAATCGGAGTTACGGACGAACTAAAAGAAATTGTAAGGGTTCTTAGTGGCTATACGAAAACCTGAGAAACATTGAAACTGGTTCTCATCTACGTGTATAGCTATTCAGTGCAATGTGGATTTTCCCGATCAAAACTAAATTCCACCGTGGAAAAGTGCGCTTATGGCGTCCCGACGATATCGCAACAGACGTCGATATCCTGCCAACGCTCCTATTGGCCACATCCGGCGACGTTCCCACGGGCTGGCGTTAACAATCCAACGGGACATTAAATATGCAGTGACGATGTCACATGGAACAGTTACCACTTGCGCTAAACTTCGTACATGATTTAATTACTATTAAGGAGTACAAGTATGATGATTTTGAAAAAGTTCCGAAAGATTTCGGTTTACGTCAAAAATATTTTTTTAAAGGGGTATGCCTTGAAAAATTTGCAAAAATCGAATTCTTTAATACACTTTTGAAATTGAGAATGCTTACAGAAAAAAATACGCTGAATTCAACGAGCCTAAGCAAACGTCTGTATCTCTTTTAGTTGGGAAACTACGGCCATTCGAATGTTTTATATGATTTTCTGAAAACTATAAACGCAAATAACTTCTAAACCAAAAGACATACAGACGTTTGTTTGTGCTCATTGGATTCAGCGTGTTTTTTTCTAAAAACATGATTTTGCCAAAGTTCCGAAAGATTTCGGTTTTCGTCAAAAATCGTATTTTTTTAAAGGGATATGCCTTGAAAAAATTGCAAAAATCGAATTCTTTAATATACTTTTGAAATTGAGAATGCTTACAGAACAAAATACGCTGAATTCAACGAGTCTAAGCAAACGTCTGTATCTCTTTTAGTTTGGAAACTGCGGCCATTCGAAGGATTTATATGATTTTTTGAAAACTATAAACGTAAATAACTTCTAAATCAAAAGACATACAGAAGTTTGTTTGTGCTCATTGGATTCGGCGTGTTTGTTTTCTATAAACATAATATTGATTTTGCCAAAGTTCCGAAAGATTTCGGTTTTCGTCAAAAATCGTATTTTCTTACAGGGGTCTTAAAAAAATGCAAAAATCGAATTATTTAATATACTTTTGAAATTGAGAATGCTTACAGAAAAAAAATACGCTGAATTCAACGAGTCTAAGCAAACGTCTGTATCTCTTTTAGTTTGGAAACTGCGGCCATTCGAAGGATTTATATGATTTTCTGAAAACTGTACGAGACGTAAATAACTTCTAAAACAAAAGACATACAGACGTTTGTTTGTGCTCATTGGATTCGGCGTGTTTGTTTTCTATAAACATAATATTGATTTTGCCAACGTTCCGAAAGATTTCGGTTTTCGTCAAAAATCGTATTTTTTTAAAGGGGTATGACTTGAAAAAATTGCAAAAATCGAATTCTTTAATATACTTTTGAAATTGAGAATGCTCTCAGAAAAAAATACGCTGAATTCAACGAGCCTAAGCAAACGTCTGTATCTCTTTTAGTTTGGAAACTGTACGGCCTTCCGAAGGTTTTATATGATTTTCTGAAAACTATATAAACGCAAATAACTTCTAAACGAAAAGACATACAGACGTTTGTTTGTGCTCATTGGATTTAGAGTGTTTTTTTCTATAAGCATGATGATTTTGTCAAAGTTACGAAAGATTTCGGTTTTCGTCAAAAATTGCAATATTTTAAAGGGGTATTCCTTGAAAAAATGGCAAAAATCGAATTCTTTAATACACTTTTGAAATTGAGAATGCTTACAGAAAAATTTGAAAAGTAGTTTGACCCTGCAGGCCATCCCTGTAACTTCCCGCTATTTTCGAGTTCAAAACGCTCAAAAATATGTCAAATATAGCAAGAAGTTTATTTTTTAGCTCTTCGAGCTCAAAAAAAAAACACTTTGTTACGAAATTTTCGTTCACGATATCTCATGAACAAATGAAGCGATTTTGATGCGATTTGCGGCAGTCGACGCAATTTTTTAACCTTAAAAAGTAATTTTATACAGAAAAATCGATCTCATAGGAATTTTACGAGAAATTTAAAAAAAAACACTTTTTAAAAATTTTTCGTTTACGATATCTCGTGAACAAATGAGCCGATTTTGATGCGGTTTGCTGCAATCGACGCAGTTTTTTTAACCTAAGAAAGTAAATTATTACAAAAAAATCGATTTGATAAGAATTTTACGAGTAATTTTAAAAAATTACTTTTTTCCTAATTTTTCGTTCACGTTATCTCATGAACAAATGAACCAATTTTGATATGGTTTGCGGCGATCGACGCAGTTTTTTTAGCTTAAGAAAGTAATTTATTACAAAAAAATCAATCTGATAACAATTTTAAGAGTCATTTTAAAAAAACACTTTTTTACGATTTTTTCGTTCACGGTTTCTCGTGAACAAATGAACCGATTTTGATGCGGTTTGCGGAAATCGACGCAGTTTGTTAAGGAGAAGAGCTGATTAGTTTTTGGAATTAATCGGTTTAGTAGTTTAGAAAATTTTTTACAAAAACAAATTTTTAAAAATTTTTGAAACTTGTTTTTTTAAGATTTCTCAAAATTTTTTGGGCCGAATCGTTTCAAATTTTCAGGAAGTCTAAGTTCACCAAGATCACGTCAGATGCCGCAAACCACGTTTCAGTCGGACACTCCGTTCAAAAGATATAAAAGGTTTACATACATACATATACACACACACACACACACACACACACACACATCCATCCATACATACAGCCCTACGGACATCATCGCCAAAATAGTTTCAATAGCTTCCTAGGACCCCAAAACGTCGAGATCTGGCGAAAACTCGATTTTCGAAAATCGGGGTGAAACCAATAACTTCCCGATTTTTGAAAAAAAAAAAATTTTTTTTTTTTTTTTTTTAAAGCGGGAAGTTAAAAAAATACGCTGAATTCAATGAGCCTAAGCAAACGTCTGTATCTCTTTTAGTTTGGAAATTACGGCCATTCGAATGTTTTATATGATTTTCTGAAAGCTATAAACGCAAATAACTTCTAAACCAAAAGACATACAGACGTTTGTTTGTGCTCATTGGATTCAGCGTGTTTTTTTCTATAAGCATGATGATTTTGTCAAAGTTCCGAAAGATTTCGGTTTTCGTCAAAATTCGTATTTTTTTACAGGGGTCTTAAAAAAATTGCAAAAATTGAATTCTTTAATATACTTTTGAAATTGAGAATGCGTATACAGAAAAAAATACGCTGAATTCAACGAGCCTAAGCAAACGTCTGTATCTGTTTTAGTTTGGAAACTACGGCCATTCGAATGTTTTATATGATTTTCTGAAAACTATCAACGCAAATAACTTCTAAACCAAAAGACATACAGACGTTTGTTTGTGCTCATTGGATTTAGCGTGTTTTTTTCTATAAACATGATGATTTTGCCAAAGTTCCGAAAGACTTCGGTTTTCGTCAAAAAACGCATTTTTAAAGGGGTCTGCCACGCGGGCGCCCTGCGATCGATTACTGACCGATGCAATATTATCTTTTTTTATTTTTAGAATTGCAAATCACTTGATTGATTTTTTTTATACTGAATTCTTGTTTGGCGCGAAAGAAAGTTACATAGCCCAAGTAAAGAAGAAAAAAATCTGTATTTAAATTATTACATGACAAATTTAATTTTTATGAAACAACGGTACGCAACACTCAGGGCACGAGTTCTACTCGCACTTTTCCGTCTTTTTTTTAGAATTATTGACTGTTCTCTCTTTTATAATATAAAAAATGGTTTACAGAAATAAACACGTGGGTCATTTAAAAATCCTGCGTGGATCAGTGTCTGACCCACGGGAAATAGGTTCGTCATCACTGGCCTGTACAGTCGATGAAAATGATTGATAAATAATAAACTATTGTCAAGTGTTTTTTTCAAGTATAATATAGTTGTTGAGGACCCCATTTTGATATCAACTTTGATAAGGACATACAGGTGCAAGTAAATTGTTATCTCTACAAACAATGTACCTACATTGTACATATTTCAGTTTTCATCAAACTATTTAAAACAATATAGGAAAAGAGGTACAGAAAAGAAAACAAAACGAAACGCTGCCATTTCCGAAATAATCTTTTGTTTTCGCAACTCGCTGCTGAATTGTTTAACTGACGCTCAAGGCCAGTGCCATATAGCTAGGGTGAAGGGCTATCGGTACCCGGGGCAAGATAATTTCGCCCCCATAAAAATTCTTTCCTTGATATACAGCTGTAAACACGTAAGGTGCACATAGAGAAATTAACATTGGGAAAAAAGACTGGATTAGAGTGATCCTTGAAATCTTGTTTTTCAATTTGACAGATAATATTCTTTTGCATAATGAATGTGTGTACTACCGAAGAAAATATTCAAATGATTACAACATAATCGGACTTTTTTTAATGGGACATTAAATTCCCAAAAATACGAGTACTTAAATATGGTGCGAGATCGAATATCTCCGTCTATTCGTGTTGAACCTAAAGACATTGGGTCACTAATTTACCAACGCGCATACGTCATACCAGTCAGACAATTTTTGAATGAAATGTTTCCAAACAGATGGAGTTGTTTTTTTGTTTTATTTTTGTACAAAAAAATTTAAAATAATGATTTATAAGAGCTCTTTATTATTAAAAAAGCCAAATAAAATAAAAATAAATCAAAATAAAATAGAAATCCTCAAGATTACCACGATAATTCAATAGAAATAACAATTAATGCAGTCATGGCTAACTCTGATCCAAGTATTTTTTCCCAATGCTATTTTCCCTATGTGCACCTTACGCGTTCACATACTGTATATATTTTTTTTACGATGAAGGAAGGTTTTGGTTGAGGATCATAAATAAGCTTTACCAATGTTACGCTAGTGGCCAACCTATCGAAAAATTTATTTTCATCTTCAGGGCCTTATTAATGAGGGGAAATCTTTTTACGGACGCCCGCAACCAAAACAGAAAAATTGTTATTTTCGCGTATTTTTTTCTGTGATCAAAAGTCTCCAGGCCAAAATCATCGTTGCATTAAAAACTGGCTAAGAATATAGAATAGAATATAGAATCAGTGTCGAGCTCGTACCGGTCGGTTTGTGTATGGCGACTGGCAGATTTTCTAATACTGATGCAGACCTCAGCTGTTGGGCATCTATAAATAATCTATCTATAGAGCCAGTAAGATACCCAATAGTATATATTGTGCAACTAGTGCGACAACGCCGCACGAGTTGCACATACTATTTTTTATTACGAATAAATTAAAATTCCCAGAACAAATGTTCAATTTTAAAATACACATTTTTTGCTGTCACATTCAGTATTGGTAACTATGGTAACTCTGAATTTGTGTGCGGCAAACAATAATTTCAGTGCGACAAATAAAGTTTGCGCACGCAAATGAAAATAGCCACTTTTCAACCGTAACAGCATGCGTAAAGATACCACTTTTCCCGCATGAGTAATAAAAAAAAAAACGTTCCAGAATTGTGATTTAGAAATCCCTGGAGTTCCTGGACCAATTTTATTAAATTCTGTTTGAATATTTGGCGCACCGATATCTGATACGGAATTGAACATTAAATGCGCTGTACTTGTTTTATTTAAACACAGCTGCTTCGGAAAAAATCCATTAGCGACACTCAACACCTCAACGGTAACGCAGTTACCCTCTCATCAATTGTTTCCAAGTGTTTCTCTAATGGTCGCCTGTGATTGTTTACTTGTAGCAAAATTCCCACTTCTACAACCATAACTTTCACAAATTTGTTTACTATTGGGCTTACGGCTTGATAAATTGATTTCAGGAACCATTAATAATTAGAAATTATCTTTAAAATGGCCGGTGACAGTTTCCAGATTGAAATATTATTCCCTTAAGCCTGACAAATTAATCTGATTCACATTATTCCGTAGGTACTGGTTTCAGAGCGCCGAAAGGAGGGTAATGTTTTTTGGAGTGTATGTGTATGGTTTTGTATGTATGTTTCTTTGGCACGGTTTGATGGATTTTAATTCATATGAGGTGTCGTTAGCTTCGTGCTAATTGCAGTCCTGGATCTACCATTTTTTCGAATAGGGGCAGAAACTTGCAGAAACTCACCGCAGCGTATGAGATAAATTACTTAAAATAAACTCACAAATATATAATGGTTGGCATTTTTCGTGAATGGTACCCCCCCTCTAGATCCGGGGCTGCCTAATTGTGGGAGTGACATAGGGTATAATATTTAAATCAAAAAAAGAGAGGGGGCATAAAATATATTTTGTTATTATAACAATAGAGGTATCAAATAAAAGCTAGTATAGTACGCGCCACGGATCTAAAAGGTTCGGAAGTTAGTCACAAACAGCGTCGTAAAGGCATATTTTAGAGCCGTTAAGACTCCCACCACCTCCCAGCTACCTGCACGGAACGTGCGCTCGTCGGTGATTGGCCGTGATCGCTCGTTGCCTTTGTCACTTGTCGCTTTCCTGCTTTAAAGTACAGTCGAGTACGCTATTGTCAAGTTGTTATTGTTATTTTAGTTTTTTTGAGTTGCGAGTTTGTAGTTTTTCAACAGACTGTACAAGCGCAAGCCTGCATTCGCATCTAGCTTCCGAGCCTTTTAGATTCGTGGCGCGTACTATAATTAACTAATTTCAAATTTGTATAATTTATGACACTTTTGTTAAAAATGCGATTATAACGATTTCAGTGAAATGATTATTAAATTGGACGACTGAATACAAAATTCTTTTCCTTTGAGTTTCCTGTTCATTTTTACGCGTGTTTTTTTATAAATAGATATTTTCGCTTCTTTTTCAATACAATAATTTTATTCTGTTAGTTTCCAGCATTATGCAAATGGAAATTTATGTCATTTAAGTTATTCGATTTGTTGTAAATTTTATCGAGAGTCGATCAAACCTGTATAAATTATAATCCAATGTCATTGAATTATTCGAAGCTGCATATCACGATTTGAAGAATTAATTCGGCGTGTCAAAATCTAAAAAAATATATATAATATAATCTCATTCAAACACAGATTAAGCGATGCGTGGTCTAGATTAGGGGTTGAATTAAAACTACCCTCTTAAAAATAATTCCTTGTATATTCTTTTCGTATATACAACATGTTCTAAAAATATATACGAACGGTGTTTTTTTTTATTATTTACTGCGCAGAAAAAATGGCGTTGAATCCAATTCTGTTTAGTCAAACCACAGTCACCAGGAAAAATCTGCACCGTGGAGTCATAAATAATAGTCAGAGTGCCCGTCGGCAAAAATTTTACTGACACATACTCTCCCCAAACTTTGTATATGGCTTCATTAGGCCTAGTCTGACACATATTTCCTCTATGACTTTTCTTGATTTTGGGGCGTTTTCCCTCTAAATTTTCCGAAAGATGTCGTTTTGATGAATGTAAAAATTTATAGATACTGTTTGTTTTTTAAAGTGAAACTTTTATTCTATCGCCCCGAATTTTTCTGGCCGTCTGTTGCATGTCGCATTACAGGCGGCCGCGGAGTAGGGGTAAAGTGAAAGGCGCTCGGAGTAGGCGCTCGGTAGAGCAGCCAAGGCCAATATGGCGGCGCCCATGGTTAGCATCAGCTGACTGTGTAGTATGTATAACACATAGTCAGTCTGTCATGCGGGCAAGTGCTGTACAGTGTTTACATGTTTTTATTCGTGTATTCATGTGAATATTGTTGTTTATAATTAATTGTGATGGATAAGTGTCTACAATCCAACGCCTACAATCCAATAAAAGTTTCACTTGCGTCGTGGTTTCTTAAAACCACACAACTGTTTTTTAATTGGATAGCTTAAGACTTCAACCAAAACGCTAAAATAATGTTCTCTGACAAATAACATGAACCATTTAAAATGTCTGACATCTCGAATATTTCGAACATATTCGAGGTGTCAGACATTTTAAATTTCGGAAAATTTGGAGGGAAAACGCCCCAAAATCAAGAAAAGTCATAGAGGAAATAGGTGTCAGACTAGGCCTAATGAAGCCATATATACAAAGTTTGGGGAGAGTATGTGTCAGTAAAATTTTTGCCGACGTGCTCTCTGGCTACAAGTTCTTGGATAAGAGCGTAAGAATTTAAGAAATAGGATCAAAAGCCATTCCTTACTAGACGCAGAACAAACAGCCTAATACGCTTAGGTGTGTTTTGTTGGTGAAGTTTTGACTATTCTGAACTAGTTCTGTCACTCCTGAAATGTTTATTGGCACTATACAGTACTTCTCGAACTATTAGAACTGCGTGATGTATCTCATCCAAAAAGAAATTTGTATTTGTATTTTGTCATGTGTATCGAGTACACAGCATAGCTGTAGAGAGCTATTTAAAAAATTTCAAATTCTCACCGTTTACGGCATTTTTATTCTAGAATGCGCACTATTTGTAAACAATAATCCTTCTCTTTTTATCGAGAATAATTTTGAGCAGAGCTACTAGACAAGAAATAAAATTAATTTTAAAACGGTAGCATCTTTACTAACAGTAATTCAGAGAGCTGTCCGCAACGCTATAATTCGGATAACCTGCATATATAAAAGCTGGAGTTAACCTGAAAAAAAAAAAATCTAAAAGAATTTTTATTTACGGAAACGAAATACGATTTAAAAAATGATCTTTGATATTGCTATTGTGACAAGCCTGACGTTATAAATACGTGTGTACATGTATTATTAATAAAGTATATTTATAATAATATTATGTGTATATGTCAAAGGTGTTGACTGAATGAGATAGATTCAGTGAACGCTTCTAGCATATGACAGTGATAGACGGTTATTTGTACTATAATGTGCTGACGATAAATGCAGCTCAAAACCGATCGAAACAACACGTTATAACTTGTGGCTCTTGAATTGCACGATGTACACCGGGGGTATCTGATGATGACGTTTCATGTGTTGCTTCGGAGCACCAGAAAATCTGCGACTCAAAACACACACGAGTTTTGTGATCCGCGAGTGGCTGTTAAACTTCAACGTTGATTGTGTAACTATTACACTATAACCTAACATTAAATAATGGTTAAATATGGAAAATATAATTAATTCTAAAATTATGAAGTACCTAAGATTTTGGTTGTGTTGCAGCTCTGCGGCGCCCATAGAGGAATCGCCACTGTTGAACTAACATTTCTGATTCTGATCCTATTCTGCCGTAAAAAGGCAAAAGGCAGTAAGTGACCAGCTTATGAATTTGAGTAAATCAAGATTTACTAAAAATGTATTGACCGTTCAGAATTTTAGATTATGGAAACCAAAACATGGGGGAAACATTTCTTAAAGACAATAAAATTATTGCTGCAACACTTACTGCTGTCGTTGGTTTTAGTATGAACTCATTTTTCAACAAATATCACTTACTGCCCTTTGCCTTATATAGTCTAGTTCGAATTGCTCGAAGAGTCCAGAACGGTTCCTGGACTTGATCAACAACCTCACCAATTAATCATTGCAATCCAACTTACGGTGCACTAGTGTTGGGCAGATATTATGACGAATTGGTACTGGATATGAGCGTATAGTAGTTTAAAATCCCCTTTGCGAGGCGTGAACTAGGTTACAAGAGGGGTGTTTAATTCCATTCAGCACAACGATGATGTTCCGGACTCATCCCTAATACATATTTAAAATTAAATAAACAACGCCGAGCGCAGCTGGATATGTCCGTGCACTCTTAGGGATGTGTGAACTATATCATCGGCGATACGATCGCAACTTTTCGTCGTAATAGATTAGGGTTGAAACTCGGTGAGTCGTTCTGCTACCATGAAACTTTATTGAGGTCTCTTCGATTCTTTTATAACAATGAGTACAAAAACATATATATCATTAAGTTTTTTGATGTGATAACGTCTTATAAATTGATGAAACACCGGCTGCACGCACGAAAAAGTGTAACGTTCCGCCTGACCCTGTGCGTGCAAGCGAGAGCGCAATATAAGCGATAGAGAGTCGGTAAAAATATAGTTTGACAGCTACTAAAATTTAGGTCATGTATTATTAAATATGATATTCGAGCGGAATACGTTATCACGTAAAACTATCGTCCGTAAACAGACTTTACAGACAATCAATTTTTATTTTGCGATGGTCCTTTGGCTTTAGGAATGGTATTAATTTAGGAAAAAAGCCACTTTTCAAAATTTTACAATATTTTTCGTTTTGAAGTCCCAGAGTCCAATACTTAAACAATTTTGGAAAAAGGTTGTGCGTGCAGTTAGTTTGTGAACACAATACAGGTCAAACGGATGAGCGGGTTGAAACCAAATTTTGGAAGCATGTTTGATATGCTAATATGAAGAGGCCTTTTGTTTTTGATGAAAACCGGCGCATGCGCAGAAGAAATATATGTTATAACGTTGTCTTTATACAATACGGCACACTTTTCATAGCGGTTTATAATTCTATTCATTTTTACAAGAAAATTTTGTAGACAAATTATTTTTCCAAAATTTATAGTTTCGAAAATATTTTGAAAAAAAAACCAGCTGTTCTTTTATTCTGTAGATGTGTCAAAAAGATAAGCACGTTTTACATGACGTGTGTAGGTAACAATAGATATCATAATATTTAATACGAGCCGTTACCTGCGTTACCGCACGCGATAACAAATTTAATTTTCTTTATTATAATTAGTGATGTGCCGGATCGTTAAAAATGTAGGTATATCCGCGGATACGGATCTGAATACGGATATTTGGTTTCAAGATCCGCGGATACGGATACGGATCTTAGCTTTCTTAGAGTACGCGGCGGTAAATATTGGACATCGACCTTTGGAAAGAGACTATCTGTTATAGGAAAAAGTTATTGACCTCTTTAAGAGTTAACTCTCATAACAGATTGTCTCTTTCCAAAGATCGATGTGCAAAATCTCATTATAAAGATAGTTTTTTAGTACCTTTGAGTTATGTACTATTGGTATGGTACTCACTACGATAAATGTTTGCAATATAAAGGTGCCAAATAAGATTTTAAAAAATAAAAAATAATCTGAATGGAATTTAACAGTTTTTCATTATTACGTAATCACTTATATATATAAAATTTCATCTCCGAATTGAAAATTAATAAGGTAAAAGATCCGCCAAAAACTAACGGATACGGATCTTTCTTTTCCCTCGGATATCCGCGGATACGGATATCCGGCACATCACTAATTATAATATGCTAAATGTCAATATTGTCGAAGTTGGAATTGGCCGGAATTTTTTTTTAAGTCTCTGGTCTTCAGTGTTAGCAAGTGAACGAATTTTACTAGCCCCTAAAAAGTTGAGTACGTACCAATATACATATCATACTATGTTGTATTATACCACTATTAAACACGGAACCGAAATAAAATGGTACCTCTTATAAAAATATTATTAAAACAGAATACATGTAATACGGGGTCGTATGTGTAACACCCCAGCAGCTCAAACCAACACAAACAACACATCAAATGCATTACTGTTGCACGTTGGTGCTGGATGGCTGTACTAAATCATTGAATGAAAAAAAAACTAGAAAGACAGTCGATTGTCCTGTAGTTTATTTAATTCAAAAAGTAGGTAATTGTTTGTAGTGGTTTATTTCAATCGAGTAATGGACATCCCCTATTATGCTTGCGCTATGATATGGCCCCATTGTTATTTCAAATGTAATTATTATTTGCGGATTTTTTTTTTTGGATAATTCTCAGTTGACTGAACGTGCAGAGTAGAGCCTCCTTCCAACAGAATAAAACAAATCAGAGCAGCCCCTGAGTTATTGCTAGAAATTAATTATTTGTTTGAGGGGAGGGGCTTGCACCAGAAATCACTAAAACGATTATAGTCCAGTCGGTGGAAACAATTTTAAACCAAAAGCTCCAGAAATTCGCAAACAGACTCAAATTTTTTTTAAGAGTAGTTTAAAGTGTACTGATTGAAATAGAAAAAAGTTCATTCGTCTATCGATTTCCCAAAGTCAAAAAAAAGTTTGAAAAAAATTTTTATTTTCAAAATTCTTGAATATTTTAAGCTGGGATAAAGATAGAGATAAATAAAAAATACTGCCTTGTAGGGGACATTTTTTTCTATAAAAAAGATATCTTGTACTTTTCTCGTCAGAGCTATAGTTTACCTGGAAAAAATTCGGAAAGCTAGTAACAAACCGGGGGGGGGGGGCGCTCGATTACTGAGGTCTAAAGCGCCTATGTAGCAAATATCGGGTAAAAGCGACTTGATTGAATTTAAGTGGCGGCTCCTGGGTACGAAGATTGACGAAGTGCTACACTGCCCTAAAAAGGCAAAGGGCAGTAAGTGACATATTTTGTTGACAAAATGAGTTCATACTGAAACCAACGACAGCAGTAAGTACTGCAGCAATAATTTTATTGCTTAAAAAAATGTTTCCCCCATGTTTTGGTTTCCATAATCTAAAATTCTGGACGGTCAAGACATTTTTAGTAAATCTTGATTTACTCAAATTCATAAGTTGGTCACTTACTGCCTTTTGCCTTTTTACGGCAGTACAAGATTTGTTTTTGTACGCAGAAATTTTGTTAAGGAAAGGCTAAGGTGATGATTAATATACAGTGTAAACTCCATTTAACGTCACTCGATATAACGACAAACTCCTTAAAACGTCGAAATTACTGAACTCTATTTGGTTTACCTTGTTGCTCATACAAATGATACACTCTAAATAACGACACACCCACTCTAAATAACGACAACATTACGTCATCATTAAGCAATAAACACTACTCGTTTGTTATTTTGTTGCTTTGTTGTCGACATCATGCGTACCGAAGATTCTAAGAAGTTCGTTTTTTTGTTTCTTGGGATTATCTTTCATATGTTTAGCTCAGCTGCTTATCGATAAGTTATCATAATATTCTTAGTTGCCCACAAAGGACCCCGCACGGAACATATGGGAATTGGCCCTCGGTTAAAATCTTCCATACTCGGGGATATTATCCAAAAATCGACGCTGATCAAAAGTCTCCATGGGCACGAAGTCCGGAAATGCGATCCCGAGGAGTTACTTTTATTGCAATCTGTATATGTATATGATATATCTATGTGATGTAGATATGTCTATAATAGAATATCACAAGGAGACGGGTGCATTTGCTCATTTTCCCTATTTTTAACTTCCCGCTTAAAAAAAAAAAAAAAATTTTTTTTTTTTTTTCAAAAATCGGGAAGTTATTGGTTTCACCCCGATTTTCGAAAATCGAGTTTTCGCCAGATCTCGACGTTTTGAGGTCCTAGGAAGCTATTAAAACTATTTTGGCGATGATGTCCGTAGGGCTGTATGTATGTGTGTGTGTGTGTGTGTGTGTGTATGTATGTATGTAAACCTTTTATATCTTTTGAACGGAGTGTCCGACTGAAACGCGGTTTGCGGCATCTGACGTGATCTTGGTGAACTTAAACTTCCTGAAAATTTGAAACGATTCGGCCCAAAAAATTTTGAGAAATCTTAAAAAATAAAGTTTCAAAAATTTTAAAAAAATTTGTTTTTGTAAAATATTTTCTAAACTACTAAACCGAATAATTCCAAAATCTAATCAGCTCTTCTCCTTAACAAACTGCGTCGATTTCCGCAAACCGCATCAAAATCGGTTCATTTGTTCACGAGATACCGTGAACGAAAAAATCGTAAAAAAGTGTTTTTTTAAAATGATTCTTAAAATTGTTATCAGATCGAATTTTTTGTAATAAATTACTTTCTTAGGCTAAAAAAACTGCGTCGATCGCCGCAAACCAGATCAAAATTGGTTCATTTGTTCATGAGATAACGTGAACGAAAAATTATGAGAAAAGTAATTTTTTATAATTACTCGTAAAATTCTTATCAAATCGATTTTTTTGTAATAATTTACTTTCTTAGGTTAAAAAAACTGCGTCGATCGCCGCAAACCAATTCAAAATCGGTTCATTTGTTCATGAGATAACGTGAACGAAAAATTAGGAAAAAAGTAATTTTTTATAATTACTCGTAAAATTCTTATCAAATCGATTTTTTTGTAATAATTTACTTTCTTAGGTTAAAAAAACTGCGTCGATCGCCGCAAACCAATTCAAAATCGGTTCATTTGTTCATGAGATAACGTGAACGAAAAATTAGGAAAAAAGTAATTTTTTATAATTACTCGTAAAATTCTTATCAAATCGATTTTTTTGTAATAATTTACTTTCTTAGGTTAAAAAAACTGCGTCGATCGACGCAAACCGCATCAAAATCGGCTCATTTGTTCACGAGATATCGTGAACGAAAAATTTGTAAAAAAGTGTTTTTTTTAAATTGCTGGTAAAATTCCTATGAGATCGATTTTTCTGTAATAAATTACTTTTTTAGGACAAAAAATTGAGTCGACTGCCGCAAATCGCATCAAAATCGGTTCATTTGTTCATGAGATATAGTGAACGAAAATTTCGTAACAGTGTTTTTTTTTTTTGAGCTCGAAGAGCTAAAAAATAAACTTCTTGCTATATTTTATATATTTTTGAGCGTTTTGAACTCGAAAATAGCGGGAAGTTACAGGGATGGCCTGCAGGGTCAAACTTCTTTTCAATTTTTTTTTTTTTTTATTATAAACAAAGAGAAAAAAAAAGGTGCTTCGACTCGAAGTCATTAGCACAAAGATACATATTATGACATTATAACAGGTAAGATATACAGGTAAGTATGTTTCCCTATTTTGATTGCAATAAAAGTAACTCCCCGGGATCGCATTTCCGGACTTCGTGCCCATGGAGACTTTTGATCAGCGTCGATTTTTGGATAATATCCCCGAGTATGGAAGATTTTAACCGAGGGCCAATTCCCATATGTTCCGTGCGGGGTCCTTTGCAAACTGTGAACATGGCGAGTAAAAGAAAATCTTTGTGTATTGACAAAAAGTTTTATTAATACGCGCAATAGTAAAAAAAAAGTTAATAGATTACTTCTTTTCTCCGTTTAACGACAACTCTCAATAACGCCAGAAAGGGCACAGTCCCTTGAGTGTCGCTATATAGAGTTTTACACCGTACTTGATTTTATCGCACTGTTTTTAACTCACGTCTCCCCTCCCCCTGGTTACGCCCATGTTATATCTTACAAGAATATCTCTTTTATTCTAAACATCGTTTTTGTGTTAGCAAGCAAGGCCAACAAATAAGTGTTTGTAAATTTGAACTAGTGCATAGGCGCGCGTGTTCAGAAAACCATGAAATTAATAATTTTATTTTTCTAGATCTTTTTAATGTCATCTTTCCATTGAGATACATAATGGCGTCTGAATAAAAGTACATAGTATGAAGTTTTTGATCGGATTCATTGTTAATATTTCATAGGTATAACTGAAGCAAGTATAGTATATTAAAGTATAAGTGGATAAAAAGGTCTTTAAAACACGCGTGATTTTTCGAGCACGACGGCGCAGCCGGAGTGCTCGAAATAGAGCAAGTGTTTTAAAGACCAGTTATCCACGAATACTTTACGCTATTTTTTTCTATTGGTGCACTTTGAAATCATAAATACTGGTATTATTACTACAAAAAAATGGAAATAAAAACTAATAATGTAAAATGGTTGAATTCGTGATGTGACATCAGTATACCTTTCATTGTCATATAGAAATGAGAAAAACAGACATTAATTTGCAATTTGTCATCAAAGATTAATTGTTTAATAATGTTTGAATAAAGGTTTTGCATTTGTTAGTAATATTTTATTTGACGTTACACGCTACTCCTGTCAAATCAATAATCAAAAAAATCTCGAGTTGTTGATGTTCCCATGGTAACTTTAAAAAACGCGCGTTTTTGAAAGTTCGATTTAAACACTCTGAGGCGTGCTTTAAATAGGTAAAATAGGGCACCAATAAAAAAAATATATGTTTTTATGGGAAACGGTCTAAAAGAAAAGTGCACTTACATCTGAATAACCGCAATTGATCAATTTATCGGGGAAAACGGTATTTTGGGAAAGGCAAAATAGTGGAGGGGAAGGAACAGGCAGAGAGAAAAAGTCTTTTTGAAGTTAATCAATAATGTATGTACATTTACAATATTTTTGTATTTTATTAAGAATACTTTATGTTACAAAAGTAGTAATTAATTTTCTACTCGTAATAATAATTACATTATTATTAAAAACAATCAGACTTATAAATCTGTCACAAAATATACATATTAGTACTACGGACTACGTCACAGATAATTTTCAAAAATACACGACAAACGAGAAAACGGGACAATACGCGCCCGTATTATAAAGCCATTTATGCAAGGAACATCTACATCGACTACTTATATAAACAACACACTGGCTTTGATCGATTCAATCGAATCTTTTCCAGTTCAAACTTTGTATAACATTTTGTGTCGCAGCGCCCGTTTTCAGTTACCCGGCATCAAATATTATACTACGCGCGGCGAAAGATGAAGCCACCGCGTCATAGTGACGTAAATGCATTGCGCCCGCCTTCTAGCTTGCTATTTGGCTGTTTCGGAGATCCATGTGCGTCGAGTGTTTATTTTTATTCTGTAAATGGATATGTCGAATTTATTCCACACGCCACTGTCTGCGGGCAAGTAGGCGTTCACAAGCATATTATTGATGACGTGCCTGGCTTCATCTCTCACCGCGGACACTATAACAATAAATATAATTGGTGTATATATATTTTTTTAGCGTGCGTGATTACGATCGTATTAACAGACAAGTCTTTGTGTCAATTTTGCACGACCCCCTATAATTTTCATTGCCTTTTCGCGCTAGTGCGTAAAGTAAAACAAATGTTAATTTGTTAATTTCCAATTTGAAATGGCCATTAATACGTTCGTAAGTACATTACGCGACACTGATTTAATTTTTGACAAATCAAAACAGTTTTTTTTTGTACTGACAAAATATCTGTCGAATTCGTTTCGCATCAAAATCGCCGCTACCAATTTGAATAGAGAAACAAAGAATCGACAACTTTCAATTGTTTTAAAACAATTGAAACGATCCTTTCAACCATTTCACAGTAATGTAGGACAAATGGCTTAATAATATTCACTAATCGACAGTTTATACGAGTTTCATTTAAAAAAATTGTTTATTCAACACGCGTGAGTAATATGTAATTTCGGGGCCCTGCTAAATTCGGGAGAAATAATAAATTACTTCATGTTGACGCGTAGAGTGCTAATAATAAGCCGTACCGTGAGATAATGAATTTTCTGCAGTTAAATAATGAAAAAAAAACTGCACAGCTTCTGGACCAATAGGAACGTGGTAGGCGGTATTGTATATATGAAAACAGCATCGCAATTCAGTGAAAGTCAGGGCCATCTTGTGTGCATCAAGGGCGATGAGTACGTCAATCAATGAAGTGATTTATTATTTTTCCCTCTTTTATAAGGGCCCCGATTACATATTACTCGTGCTAGTTGAATAAAGTATTATGTGCGACCATTGATCGAAGGAGAATATTCCACTCGCGTGTTACCGCACTCGCTACGCTCGTGCGGCAAATTTCACGCTCATGGAATCTTCTCCTTCTCTCACTAGTCGCACAATATACCATTATTATACAATATTATGATTTACGATTATTCTTAAATATTTAACCCTATCGTCTGTACTTTTTATTTGCACTTTGAAGCACTTTTGTCTCGCAAAAAAAAGCTCAGAAAGAATAGTTTTATAGATTAACGAAAAATGATGCATTTGAGCGAGATAGTAGTGCGGTGGAGCTGTACTGTTTATTTGAAAATTCTTGTTACGAAAATGTCGAAATATTTCCACTGTAAAACAAAATGGAGGTGATTTGATTTTACATTATTGTTCACAACCGTTCAATTACAAGATTGATTGCAAATGCTGATAATGTAATATGCTACTTTTGTAATTGTCAATTATATATTAATTGATACACAGGAATCCCAAAAATAAACTCTAATTTATTTTGTTTTAATGTGATAGTAAAAATAGGGATTTTATTTTATTATTTTATGTAGACATTATTTTTTGATGAGTTTATTCAAATATATAATTTTAACTATCACAACCTGATAACAACATGACGTTAAGATTATATTACCTATATATTGTGTATTTGCATATAAGAATGTTCACAATTTTTCTTGCTGAATTAAAAAAAAAACTCGGGTCGCAGTGCGAAACTCTGCCGACAATATAGTGTAGGTATTTGCCTTTATAAGCAGTGTGGCTCTATTGTGTATGAACTTAACTTTGTTTTTGGACAAAATAAAAAAATTATCCCCTAATACACCCCTTAAAACAACATTTTTTTTACTTAATTTCAATACTACATACCAATTCTACATCTGTACCAAATTATATACACCTTTCAGTATGTAAATCCATATCAGTAAACTTGCGTTTTCATAAAATTTGTAAGTCCGGTCCTGTCGGGCCGATTTTATTTCAATTTTAGCAGCACATTTCCATAATTACTAAAAGGTTAAATTTCAAGTTTGAAACGATTCTGAGAATTTTTTCCGTATTTTTGGGCCCAAAAACATTTTTCCACCCCTAAATACCCCCCTTAAAATGGCCCGATCGGGCCCATTTTAAATAGACTTCTTGCGATGATGGATTCCAACATGTGGACCAAATTTCGTTTCAATCGATTAAGTCTGTCGAGAGTTTTCGTGGTCACACACGCACACACACATATTATTATATATAAACACTAGCGGTCCCGTCCGGTTTCACCCGGGTGTAAAAGAACGAATGGGGAAGGGAGGAACATGAGTACACACATTCATCTTAGTTTACCGAGATGAATGTTGTGTCCAAATTTCATGATGATCGGAGTTACCGTTCAAAAGTTTTTGTCGATAAAAAGCAGTGTTTATACTTTTTTTAACTAATAATTTTTTTTTTATTTAATTAAATAAAATTAAAATAAATTTAAATGTAAGCCTTAGAAGAAAGCAATGTGGAAAATAAAAAAAATAAAATAAAAATGTATTCGCCCAACGTAGGGCTCGAACCCACGACCCTGATATCGACAGTCGTGTGCTCTACAGATTGAGCTAGCCGGCGTTGTATTCTGACAACGCTAATATGAATATATTTAGTAAATGCATTTCCCCTGAATAGAAGCTTATTTTTGAGATATATTTTTCATTAATGTTCCGCTCCTAATGGTCGTAGCCTTCCTCGATAAATGGGCTATTTATACATTAGTATAGATTTCCAAAAATGGTGCCAAACTTTTTAGAAGGTTATGAAACGTCGAGAAATTTTGGTTCGGCCCCTAGGTCCCGCCATCCGACCGACGCCAATAGTGTAAGTGCCTTATGGCAAATACACTAAAAAGCGTTTTGTGTGTCTAGTTTTGATTACAAATGCGATTAGAGTAGTATATAGTTTTTGAGACGGTAGCAGTAAAGTGAAGAAACTGCTAGTAAGAAGAGTGGGGAAAGCAATGAGTAGCGACGTGATTTGTAATTTCAGGGTCAATCACAGACGTTATTTGTAGGTGCTGTCAATGGTGCGTTTCGACTAGCGTCGAACAATGACCCTAATAATAGGATCATCCCCCAGTTAGAAAACATAGATCCGTTCCATCCGAAACTCATATGTGCGCAGAGATGACGCTACTATCTTCCCTAAACGATACTACTCTACTACATTAATATATGGAAAGCGATTTTAAGAATCTTGCCAAGATTTTAATGACAAGTTTCAATGTAAATCATTGCGCGAAAAATCAGGTGCGGATCAATTTTATTATCCTAACAAAACCTTATTTTAGCTAGCATTTTACACTACAGAATCACAGATGCAAATAAAATATTTCTAGCTAAATAAGAAAAAATCTCTTCTTAAAAAAGTCGAAAATTGGACGAAATTCTAAATTACGATTTAAAAAAAGTAACGTAGCCGTTACAGGTGCGTGAATTTGGCCCGGAAAAATCAGGGCTGGGGGGCAAAAAGTTCCAATCGATAGTCTTTATCCTCAATTGGTTTCGTTTGACCCCCTCTCAATTTTTTTATTCGCAATATTAAATTCCGGGACAACTTCACAAGCCCGGAAAAAAACCGGGCTGGGGGGTTAAAATGTTCCAATCAACATACGAATTATTAACAATTATTAATTAATCTATGTTACGAATTACGATGAACGCGGAATTCATTTTGAGCAATATCTAGATTAGATGATAGATTATAGACGCTCCACAACTGAGGTTATTAGCGTCTATGTGATTATAGAATAAGTCCAGCTCCAGCCTTAAAGAGAGATCACATAATGGCGTCTTTCTTCATTGCCATCCCTTCTCTGTGCCATACCGTATTGTAAAGTCATTATTTTTTATAAATTTGGGCGCCATTTCAAAGATGGCGCCTGATGCAATCACACCTACTAAAGTTAGTCTGTTAACAAAAGATTCATTGCAAGCGACAAGAAAATATTTGGCAACAGAACTTGCGTTGTTGCGCTACACCCTTAAATTGTAAAAATAAATAGGCCGTTGTAAACATTCTTATATTTGTTAAAAAAGCATGTATACAGTTTTATATTTATAAAATATCAGTGCAAAATGAGCTATTAGCATAGTAGAGATAAGTGAAGGTCAGATCTAAGCTGTGCTATTAGTTCGGCGTTATTGGCACAAGCGATCTTGCCCGCTAATCTCGCCATCAAATACTTACAGATGACTCTGCTGTCAGTAGTCACGCATAACAGTATTTTGAAATAACGATTTTTTAGCTTGTTTGGCAGTTGTCATTTGCTGTTTTCTTTTTAAGTGACATTGTTGTCAAATTTCAGATGTTCTCTACGCTGATAATAATCTACTACTGTATACATACACACGTGTATTTAAAAAATGTGCAAACGCAGTAAAATTCTTATTTATTTATTCTATGGCTACATTTCTTTTACTGGCAGTATAACGATTCTGTCAAACCAAAGAGTAGCAAGTTCTATAAGATATTCTTTTGGATGTTTAACACAGAGTTTCAACGACCTTGAACTTTAAACGCATGGAATAACACAAAGCGCGCGAACTTTAAATGTCACAACAAACGATCAAAATATTATTTATATTTTAGGTCTGCTATTGCCATCTAAAGAATAAAAATCAAACCTAAAATACCGCACAAAAATTGACTGATAAAATAGCACCCGTCACTGCAGAAAACTAAAATAAAACTTAGGCAGGTCCATTAATTACGTGGTCTTTTTTTTTAATTTGAACTCTCCCTTCCCTTTAGTGAGATTTGGTAAGATGCGGTGGGGCCCCCCCTCGCGTGAGATTTACCCTATAATTTTTAAATCATTTTGATATGTCCATGTTTTTTGCTTCATACCACTAAATATCCCAGCGTGAATACTGACGTCTTTTATGTACTACATTTTTTCTGTAAATAAGAAGAGAATGATACAAAATATTATTTTTGAAGTAAAACTTCTTTAGGCACGCTTGACTTGAGGAGTAAGCTGGTAAATGCCTGACGAAAGCGTTTACGGAAGTGCATCATTGGACGAGGCGAACGGTGCGTGATCATTCTAGGCGAAGGGTAGTTAAGAGGGAGATATAAGTTAGTGAGTGCGCCAAAGACGGAGCATTAATCGAAATTCTTTTAGGACAACTATTTGACGTTTAAAATTAAAACAATTGTTTTTGTATCAAAAATACATTTCATCGAATTTTGCTGCATTTTGTAACGGGAAATAATGTAGGTTAGTTAATACTTTTAAATGTATTATAAATTATGCTAATAAATATATATACATATTTTCCCTATTAATAAATCAAAAATTATATTTTAAACATTTCGTCTTTGTAGATATGTGCTACAGAGTGAGGTTACATTGTGTCGTTAAATCAGGATGTCTAATCAAAATATGGTGATAAATTATCGGATATTATTGTATCATTGTTATATATAATATATGGCAGGAAGAAGTTTTACTTCAGTCGTGTGGTCTAAAGCACACTCGCTTTTTTTATAATGTATATTTCCTGTATTAAAATGTTGACGCGATATTTTCATTGACTCACCTTCCTCCTCCCTTTAAATGAGATTTTGTCAGACCCCTCCCCCACATTTTAAGCTCACGTAATTAATAGACATCCCTTTACATATTGCAACATGTCCATGATAGTAGAAAGAGAAACATAGGTGGTGTCCAATGAAAATATGTTAACATTACGTACCAGTCCAAATGTCGAAAACCCACTTTCTTGCCCGAGTGCTCCGTCTTATAGAAATATCTAGCCTTTGGTCAAATAACAGTTGAGAAGTTTATTATGCATATTACAAGCTACATTATATTCATCTTTGATTTGTTGATTGCATACAGGTTTCTATATGACTTTGCGACTAAAATGAATTGATTCCAACTTTTTTAAAACATTAGTTGACTTTGATTATCGTACTGTTCACAATACAGTAATACGTCTCTTACACTACCCCAACTTACTTATTTTTCTCTAGATTCGCTTCTCACTGCGCTCTCCGACAGCATTTTAGTTGTATCTCGATTTACGCGATCTTACTCGTTCCCACCTACCGCGTAACTTTGGATACTATTATATGTGATTATTATTAATTCAATTTGATATTTCATTTGTATATAAAAAAGTAGTTTTTTCTATATTTAATTCTCTCTCTAAAAATTCGGGAAAATGCTTAACAAGAAATTTAGATATGTCAATAATTTTTAGGTTATAAAAAGTGACTCAAGTTATTGTTTATAGAACAGAAGGTTTCGATGCAGATATTTTTCTTCAAAAATGCTTTCGGAATGCCAGGGAAGGTTAAAACAAACCGGCCCGCTGTACCTTTTATAAAAATCTTTATACTTCAACCAAAGTAATTTTATGTGTGAAAAATTAGAAAATAGAATTGCTAAAAACAATCAATATAAAATCCAATAAACTGTAGAGCGCTGTTTTTTTTTATTAAAATAACGACGTGATTGAATAAAAAATAATACATAACACACAACAATTATTAACAACACATCAATTTTATCACAGCTCTGTTCCAATCTCTCTGCGAACATTATCGTCAACCTTGCAAGTAGCCCAAAAATCGATACAAACAATTTCGTTTTAGCTACTGCGCAAGACTGTGACGATAATATTACCGTTCGCAGAGAGACTGGAACAGAGCTCATAATTTCCTGCATAGCATGCCTTTTAAACAATGTTTTTTTTTATAAAAATGTAAAACAAAAATAAATATAATCAATGTTCACGTTTGTACTTGTAAAGTAGTTAAGTCATGCATACTCTTAACACTCAATATGTCAGTGTCCTAAACGATCAGTTTTTATTACAGTAAAACCTCAATTTAGCCAGCTTAGAAGAATACATTCTTTAGACATAGCTTTGCAATGCAATGTAATCCTTTGGCTTAGATAGGAGCAACATGTCTGTTTTTGGTCGTAGGGAAAGCCTGACTTTCAATACGGTTTCTTCATAAAAAATGTCAACTTTGATGCGGCCAATTAAATAGGTTTTACTGTATTTTAATTAAATTGCAAAAGTTGCAAAATATAACCGTATATGAGAATCAATTCATATTTAGTATGAAAAATATTATTAAATGTATAATTAAAAACTAATGACATTGCTATTTATTTTGTCATAAAATAATATCCCTGAGAACAGTAAAACCGATGGATTATTATTATTATTTATTATTATTAGTCGTCATCTTACTAAGAGCCGGTGAACTTATTTCGAAAGGAATTCAATAAAAGATTAAGCTTGTTAAATGCCATTTATACTTTCAGGCCGCCAGTGGTTACTTTAGCACCAAAAATTGTTCAAAATTTTTGAAAACTGTCCGGACATAAATTTTTTAACAAAAATAGCATCAAAATGCGTTTTCTTCAACAATTTCTCTTTTAAATATGTTCACTGGCTCTTGGGCTACATTAAACCACATTCAAATCAACTGTTAAAATGTGTGTCATTTGCTTTTAAAAATGACAAAATATACAACAAATTGTCCACTTAATAGTAACAAATATGCTTTGTAATAATAATCATTATTAAAACATGGCTTTATAAGCTATCCATTATTTCAATTTAATCTAAATTAAACTAACATCAATAATTAATTACTTACAAATAATAATTATGGCAGTGTTAAAAATAAATATGTACAATAAAACAATTAACCGAGCTCCATTGTTTTCTTTTCAAACAAAAACCGGATAGGTACGACATTTTTTTTTTAAATTTACGTGATATTTACCAGTAACGGAATTCCTGTCTAATGCAATGTGACAAAAAAGGAATAGTACATAACCTCAATTGCCGCGCTGATTACATATTTAGTTATTGTAGTTAAGAAGTAAATTAATAAATGTGATCACATACATTAATAAAGTTAATTATAATTTGCATGTCGGTAACGAATAGTTTTAAAACTCAAATTATATGACAGTTGAGGTTACGTACGACCGTTTGGCTCTGTTACAGACGTGTTTTGTTTTGTGACGTCACGTTAAATTTAAGTATAATAAATAAATTCGTACCTTTTATGGATTATTTTTGTTTTCATACATGACCCTAATGTTTAGTATTAAAGATTATAAGTATGTTCCTGAAGGTTACATTCTTTTTTGGCACTGTATAAATTAAGCAAACTTAATTTTCTTAAAATCGTATTTGTTTAACACCAATATTTACAAATTGTCCTTCAATGCACATTAAAACTAAATAAAAATAACATCTAGATGGGCTTGTACCCATTCTCTAATGTGCATTTTAAGTAGGAAATTAAGCCAAAGGAGCCAAAGACATCACATAATAGTATTAATTAAACCTACTCGCGGCGCTAGTGTAGTGGCCGCGCCGCCATTTTGATGGCATGCAATATATTTTATACTGCATACCATCAAAATGTCCAACACGGTAAGTCTTCTAGTGCTAGTTCATTTAGCAAAATTCATATTTATGAATTGTTTAACTTTTTAAAAGTTAAACAATTCATAAATATGACATTTTAAAAAGTTACTTTTTTAAATGTCAAATGACTGTTTAGAGGTTAGAGAACTGTTCAATTTATGCTTTATTTTGACTGATCTTTATGATTTTAAATTAAAAGACGGTAGATTTTTGAACACTAAAAACTATAAGTAGTTTAAATTTCACCAAAATGGGCGTTTTCAATTTACAAGTTCTAGATAAGGCGAGCTTCAGATACATGTTATATAACGTCTTTGACAAAAGCATGCTATTTTTTTTAAAATACAGTGTTAAATGCAGTTGAATGAATGCAGAACAGAAAAACAAAAAACCGAACTCTAGTTCAAATCGAGCAGACAGCTAATGGAGAAATCAGCACCACTGCGAGACTGAGGTGTCTTTCAGCTGGGCTTCGATGGTGGCATCTGATGGTGTAGGTCAGCCTCACGCCTTATTATCATCTGGGTTTTTTAAACTTCCATTATTTTCAGCAGTTTATTCAACCAAAATTGAATTCTACATAACAGTCGCCAATACGGGGAAATATTCATTTTGGTGCGGATTCAGGATGGGTTGGAGTCTTGTTGAAGAGAGGATGCAAGCACAGCTCGGATATAAACACTATCACTATCAGCGTCGCCGTTTTCGATATTTATAGATTTTTCTTGTTCATGCGCAAAGTTCTTCTATATTTTAAACATGTCATTTGAAATTCTGCTAGTTTGTAGACTAAATTCGTCAATTAACTTTTTTGTTTACGTTTTATAATTTGAACATATTGAATGAATAATGTTCCAAGATAGTATTTTTTTTATAAAAAAAATATTTGTAGAGATACATACCCATTCCGAAATGGAATATTATTTTGTTCAATCGCACTTTTGCACTTTGGAAAAAATATTCCGCACTGGTTTCGCGTGTATCATGATTTTAAAATGGCTGGCTTCTATTGACGCATGCGCGATAAGCGACAAGCATACAGAAGTGAAATTAACTACATAATTTCCAAGCTGCATAGAGGATATTTTACGATGTTCGGTTTTAGAAATGACATTTTGGTAGAGTGAGGGCTAGAACATACTCTGGTTAATTTTTAAAGGACACAGGGATATGGTAGGAGTTCTTTACGACGTTTAATCATCTTGTGTCATTAGAGTTCAAAGAAAGTTTTTTACAGAAATCTCTTAGAAATAAGTTCAGCTACTAATAAAAATAATTTCATCAGAAAAATAAAAATGAAAAAAGATATAAACATCACATTTTTTTCTTAAACAAAATTTTGATTTCAATTACTATGAAAAATTATTTGAGAAACACTTTTTAAACGTTTGAGTATTTTATTTGAACCGTTTAATACTAAAAAAATACTTTAAGGTAGACTCACCTGTTGATGTTGAGTAGTTACTACAGGTACCTGTCCCTGATGGTATGACGCGTAGTTTGGTTGGCTGTGAGGCGGCAAAGGAGCCGGACCTCCTCGTCCTGTGTCAGACGACATCGTATTTCTACTACTACTGGACGTACGAACAACCCCGTGCGTTGAGTTAGGTACGTATGAACTCGTTGCCGGTGAATGCCTTAAATAAATAACCAAAATTATCTAAACCGTTTTTTTTAGTTAATACCATAAGGCTTAACGGATATTCATTTGCGTTTGGTTGGTCATGGGCATTGCCAACACGAATGCTGCACTTTTAAAATTTTTTTTGTTTAAATGTCACATAATATAACAGTATTAATAGACGATCGAACTTGGTATGGGCCGGGAATGGACATGGTACGGCGGATCAAGTTCGCTGGTTACAACAGACGACCTAATCTGTCAGTCTCCTTGTGTACACAGGTCGCGAACATCATGCCTCCGATTAAGCGCGCGAAAATTGCGTTTGTTCTAGCGGCAACGTTAATGCCGCCACAAAAAACAAGGAAGAAAAGAAAGGAGTGGGCAAAATTCTATTTGAAAGATCGCGATGAATTTAGTCATATGAAGTTAATAAAATCGCTTGATAGCGAAGATCATATTTTGAATAACACTCCCGAAGAATTTCTAGAGCGTTGTTACGCGCTTCTCTGTTACAATATAACTTATCTGATAGATCCCACAACATGGGAAATCTTTATATAATACCAATACTTCATCAAGAACTTCGCGTTCTGTCAAAATTTCTGTCATGTTGCACAACGTTTAGAATTACAATGACGTCATTGTACGGTTATATGTATCAAGTTCAATCGTACTTGTATACACACGCACGGATATAAGTACGAAGCGGATCAAGTACGATGTGCAAACCATCGAACAGCGCGGACACGCAGACTACTGTCTAGACGAGCAGATTTGGTACGGAGCGGACCATATCCGCTGTCCGGTCCGTACCAAGTTCGACCGTCTATTAATACTATAATGCATACCTAATCGTAGGACTAGGCTGTGCCTGGTTACTGGACGACGATCTATGTTGTAACGGATACTGTTGTTGCGCAGGCGCTGTTTCCGGAGGAAGTCCATTCTCGACTGGTTGGCCGCTGTATCCACTGGGGCCGCTCGGCCGCGAACGCGGCGGCGCTACATCGGCATGCGCTGCTGTCACTGCAGGATGAATATTATTCACTGTGCAAAAAAATGGTTGTCTGTAAAGTCGGCTTACGGACGATAGTTTTACGTGATAACGCCATAAAGAAACATTGATGAACTCTCTGACGTCACGCGAGAAGAGAGAGAAATGCGTACAAGCCGACGCTTGGGCCGATCGTGCCTCTCTATCGCTTATACAGCGCTGTCGCTTGCACGCTCAGGCTCAGGCGGAACGTGACACTTTTTCGTGCGTGCAGCCGGTGTTTCATCAATTTATAAGATGTTATCACGTCAAAAAAAAAAAAAAACAAAGTGAAGATTACATAACGAAACAATAATAAAAGAAAATAACTTTCGTTTTACCTGTGTGAGATTGTGAAGGGGCAGCGGCTTGTTGCTGCGGCTGAGTCGTTAACGGAATGGCCAATCTCGCATTGACTGCCAACAAGTGATCTCTCCGTTGCAAGAGGCTACTCACGTGCTCTTCCAAGCGAAGATTTTCCGCACGTAACTGATGTAAGCACGACAGCAGGGACGCGACTGTGAAATAGACGGAGCGAGTGAGTTGAGACGCCGATTTTTGCGAGAGAGGAAGCGAAAGCGAAATAGCAATAAAGCGTTAAGTATGAGCCAAGTGCACAAGCAGAGTTTAGAAGACGACACGTTATTAATAATTTAGAAAAGAAAAATTGCAGTCATATTATCATTTAAAGAAAGGTTGACAATAGCAGAACTCATGGAGATACCATTATTTATACAGTACCCAGTTTACACGTTCTAAAAACTGAATCAATTGAATTTTCAATTTAACATTAAAAATAATAATAAATGATGGCAGCGAAAACTGCTCTCATTTCTCGTCAGTGTTGAATTATAACGATCAAATTTTATAATTAATAGCAAAGTAAAAATTTAACCGATTCTTTGGCTAGTTTTCGGATTCAAACCTGAGAACTGGGGGTTAGTAACGGGGTTGCCAACTCTTAAAAATCTTTCCCCCCCAACCACAAGTTGAAATATCCCTAAAAATTCTCTAAAAAATAATTGTTTTACTTTGAAAAATTATATAATATCTATAGTATTATGATAGATTGCGTTCAGTCTCCTTACATAGCAGAATAGTATGGCACGCCGTTTTACTATTTAATAGTAAAATATTTTGGCAAAAATTATAAAAATATTGAACAATTTTAATTTCAGAAAAAAAAATTTGAGTGAATTTTTTTATGTGGTGACATAATAAAAATACAATATTATTATGTCATGACATAAAATTAAATGCTTATACATAGGAAGAGATAGGAAAAACGACGAATTATAATTATGTCATGACATAAAAATAATGTATTTTTATTATGTCATGACATAATAATAATGTATTTTTTTATGTCATGACATAATAATAATGTATTTGTATTATCTTGCGACATAAAAATAATTATAAATACTTTTATTATGTGTAGAGATAATAAATATTTTTTTAAATAAAAACATCCTGACGAAAAATAATAAAATAAAAGTATTTATAATTATTTTTATGTCGCAAGATAATAAAAATACATTATTATTATGTTATGACAATAAAAATACATTATTATGTCATGACATAATAAAAATACATTATTTTTATGTCATGACATAATTATAATTCGTCGTTTTTCCTATCTCTTCCTATGTATAAGCATTTAATTTTATGTTATGACATAATAATATTGTATTTTTATTATGTCACCACATAAAAAAAATTCAGTCAAATTTTTTTTTTCTGAAATTAAAATTGTTAAATATTTTTATAATTTTTGGAAAAATATTTTACTATTAAATAGTAAAACGGCGTGCCATAGAATAGTGAATATCGTCGTCAAAAAGGCAAACTTAGTTGAAGATAAGTTAACAATAAATGACACAATAATCGGAATTCATTGTTAATTCATTTTCAACAAAGTTTGCCGCTTTGACGACGGTATTCTACTATTGAAGGAGACCGAGCGCCACATGATGTATAGTATATAATTCGGACTTAGGTTACTACTTAGTAAATAGATATTTAACAATGAGTCGGTTTTATAATTCATCTAATGTCTGATAAAAAAATTTAAGTTTTTTGTGTCCCCTGAAAATATAAGGGCCCTAAAAAAATCCTATTCTACATTTTATTCCCCAAATTTAGGAGGCAAACCCCCAAGTTGGCAACTCTGGTTGTAATAGAGGACGGATGGAATCGCCATATAAACAATGCTATCCCTATGATCCAGGCCAGGGGTCGGCAAACTCTTGACACAGAAGAACCAAATATATGAGCAGCACAGCAATATGGAAATTTTCAAAGAGCATTATAAAAAATACGGTCGATTTACAGCGAATTGATAATAAATTATAATATTTTTTTCATTACGTGGAGAAGGTTTCCGGACGTGTGGCCGACCTGTCTGTGGTCGAATCTCTAACAAACAAACAAAAATATAGTAGTTTCATTTTCACATTCAACATTTCCGAAGAGCCGCATGCCGTTTGCCGATCCCTGATCTAAGCTATTTTCGATCCCTAAAATAGTTTAGACAAAATACTCAATTGAGCTGGAATGAAGTGACATATAAGGTTTGGCGCTGACAGGCAATTTTTAATTGCGTAATTATTCGGGCGCTCGAACCCAACTAAACAATTCACAAACTGTTCGGCCGATTAAAAAGTTGCAGGTGAGCATATTTCCATAAAATCGCTCGGTAGTCAATTATGCAACTAAACAATTGGCCAATCAAAAAATCGTCTGTTAGCGACAGACCTAAATCACCAGTCTGAAGGAAATTGACACACTGGGTGTTTCAAAAGTCCTAGAACGGTTGAATATCTCAGAGAGATTCAGTTTTTTTGGAAAATGTTACCAATGAAAGTTGCTCAACTCGTTCTAATGAATTTTTCGGTCACAAAAAAAAACCTCCCAAAGGGCAGTTTTAGAGGGCGTCAAAACCATAATATAATATGGTTGAAAAACACATCTAATCAGTCCTTTTTTCGATTTACTCAATCTGCTTGTTTTCTGACGGTTTACCGTTCACGAAAAATACCAACCATTATATTATATTTGTGAGTTTTTTTTTGAGTATTTTATCTCAAATGCTGGAGAGAGGGGGCGCCAATATCAAGTTTCTGCCCCGGTTCGAAAAAATCGTAGATCCGGGGCTGCCCCTGTGGGGCGGCAGGGGGTAACTGTAATTTTACATAGCAAAGGCAATTTTTTTTATTGGGTCGACTTCTTCGGGCAAAAAAAGACGTCTTTTATCTCAAACTTTTTTTTGTTCAAGCTGCAGATCACCGAGTATGCGCGGTAAAATTTACCGTGTTATCCTCATCCCCTCAAATAAAATTTGTTCATTTCGTGTAAATTCCACTTCAAAAACGTCAAACATCTTTAAGATTGTTATCAAGGTCAAGTAAAAGAGTGCTATTCCTTGACTTGTTACAAAATGAACAAATTTTATTTGAGGTGATAACACGGTAAATTTTATCCCGCGTACTAGGTGATCTGTAGCTTGAACAAAAAAAAGTTTAGGACAAAAGATGTCTTTTTTTGCCCGAAGAACTCGACCTAATAAAAAAAATTGGGGTTTGTCATTTAAAATTTTGGAGTTACCACCTGCCCCCCTGCGGGGGCACCCCTTTGGAAGGAATTATTGTGACGGAAAAATACACTACAACGAGTTGAGCAACTTTCATTATCAACATTTTTAAAAAAAACTTAATCTCTGAAATATTTAGCTGTTTTGGGACTTTTGAAACACCCTGCATAACTGGTAGACTAGCGAACATCTTAAATGTGCGATATAAATAAATCGACAAGGCTGTTAGTAACGGAGGATACATGCCGGTGCTGTAGCTCTTACCGAACTGTTGTACGCCCCAATCTAACACGGGAAGATAAATGCAAAGCAAAGCTGAATCATACACTCACTGTCGAAGTGCTGCGCTTGTTCCATAAGGAACTGCGAGCCTTGTTCCCATTGTCGTTCGAGTAGCTGATCTAATGTTTGTGGAATGTTTGTTCCACAAGCTCCACCGGCTGCGCCAAGCATCGAAGAGAAGTTTGAATTTCCGCACGTCGACGTGCTCATGTTAGAATTTGTGTTTTGAATGTTTGCGTTGCTCGATCGTGCCTGCGTTACAAGAATTGAACTTAATTTCGAAAAGTTTTGTCTGTGTGAAATCAAACTGAGTTACGTTACAGTTCCGATAATCCGATTACGGCATTCCGGATTATTCGATAAATAGGACATTACGTAGAACAAAAATAAAAGTTAATTTGAATAAAATTAGAGCTTTAAAAAACTCAATAAAAAAGAACACTCTTATATGCATAAGTAAAGATAATTAAAAAAAAAGAGTGTGAAAAAGATTTTGTTCAACAGAGATAGAAAATCCCCCAATTCCTATCAAAACAAAATCTTTTTAACACTCTGTTTTCTTAAATTATTTTTTACTTCCGAGATATGAGCGTTTGTTTATATTATTTAAGAAAAACTTAAAAACGCTGTAACTTCTAAACGACGAATGATACAGAGGTGGGAGTGGTCGGAATTGATTCAGCGCGATTTTTTCTATAATAATAATCTCAGTTATAAGTCGTTTGTAAACAGAATCTCATAACTTTAAAGAATAGCTTCTGTTGCTACATTGTTGAAACACCCATTGTTACATGTCTATATTAGAAAAATTTATTTCTCAAACAATGTCACCATCGGGATACGAACCCCGAATCTTTCCACTATCGCGGCGGACTGAGTTACATTACTCCACAGTGACAGAGTAAGGTCAATTCATCATTCCAATATATAGCCATTTGTAACTGTATATTTCACATCATGCGAGAGCTAATTTTTATCTTAGATAACGTCTATATGAGTGTTCTTAAAAACGGAAAAAATAAGAAGGGGGGACCCTTCTCACAAAATCGAGAGATTTTTGAAAAATAAATTTGCTTGATATTACACATACTTATAGAAAGTCATTCTGAATCGATTCCGACCATCCGCAACCCTGTATCTCTTTTAGTTTCGGAGATATAGCCAATTTAAAGTGTTTAAATTTTTGTAGCTTTTAAACCGGCGTAGCGTTTAAACCAGGTGCGGGCAAATCTTTTGATCGGCGGGCCACATAGCTGATGAAAATTTCACCGCGGGCCAAAAAAAAGGCCTTCACATTCTATTTCCGCATTTGGAGAGCAAAAAAAAAATTTTACTATTTTTAAAAAAATTTCTAAAATGCTTCGCGGGCCGGATAAAATTGCGCTGCGAGCCGGATTCGGCCCGCGGGCCGTCATTTGCCCAGGCCTGGTCTAAACTAAGCAAGATACGAATTTTCGCTTAGTCCTATTCGATTCAGCGTACTTTTTTCTACAAGGCACGTTAATATTAAGCATATCTGAGAAATTTTTATATTTTATCCACGTTGTTATATAAGAGTGTTTTTTCTGAGTTTTTTCAAACTCTAATTTTAATTATAACCCTAAAAACCAACACTCAAATGATCATATTTACATAAACTATTTATATATTTATAAATATTTATATAAATTACTGTATTGTCATGGGTCCTTAATACGTGTGCAAAAATTCATATTATTCAGACATCTGGAAGTGACTCAAAATTAAATTGAAAGATTCCTTTACATACATACATATGAAATGAATATAAGAGTGTAAATAAAACTCTACCACTTGATAAACATCGAATGATTTGTTGAGACGCAATAATTTAAGTCGAAGTGCGGATCTGTCTTATTTGAACATGTGACGTCACTTTGCAGCACTGACGTTAAAAGTATTTCGGTAAAACTTAGGTTTCTTGGTTATGTCGTTTCTCATAGTTAACGTGTTAATAATAAACGTGAAAAATTGCCTACCGATGCTATCACTCTGCTGTGCAACTGCGGTCCTACCAGACTGTTGGCCGGCAAAGCGTCCGGCGTGTATATACTGTGGGCTTCAAGTTCGGAATTTAAATGATCCGACATTTTCTGCGCCATATGAGAATTCGGATTCAACTGATTACCGAGCATATGAGGTGCGTGAACCCCATTCTGAAATCTGTTCCAAAAAAAAAAAAAAAATTGGTTGTCTGTAAAGTCGGTTTACGGACGATAGTTGTACGTGATAACGTATTCCGCTCAAATATCATATTTAATAATCACGCACAGGGTCAGGCGGAACGTTAGGAACATTACACTTTTTCGTGCATGCAGCCGGTGTTTCATCTTTTTATATTGACGTGATTCATCAATTTATAAGACGTTATCACGTCAAAAAAAAAATCAAATTAATTATTTTCACGCATGCGCACTTTTATCACGCTGTAATGAAACATTTGTCTTTCTGGTAGTGGTAATGACGAAGAGTAGGTACTCTACAGTATGTAAACACGTAAGGTGCACATAGGGAAATTAGCATTGGCAAAAATACTTGGAACAGAGTTAGCCATGACTGCATTAATTGTTATTTCTATTGAATTATCGTGGTAATCTTGAGGATATCTATTTTGTTTTGATTTATTTTTATTTTACTTGGCTTTTTTAATAATAAAAAGCTCTTATAAAACATTATTTTAATTTTTTTGTACCAAAAAAAAAACAAAAAAAAAAACAACTCCATCTGTTTGGAAACATTTCATTCAACAATTGTCTGACTGGTATGACGTATGCGCGTTGGTAAATCAGTGACCCAATGTCTTTAGGTTCAACACGAATAGGCGGAGATATTTGATCTCGCACCATATTTAAGTATTTTTGGGAATTTAATGTCCCATTAATAAAAAAAGTCCGATTATGTTGTAATCGTTTAAATATTTTCTTCGGTAGTATACACATTCATTTTGCAAAAGAATATTATCTGTCAAATTGAAAAACAAGATTTCAAGGCTCACTCTGATCCAGTCATTTTTTCCCAATGCTAATTTCCCTATGTGCACCTTACGTGTTTACATACTGTATAGAACCATTAAGAACGTCGTCCGCTATTATAAAACTCTTCTCTACTTTAGAATCGATGTGTTTTGACATTTAGAGAATTTAACCTCAAACACATTATTTCTGTTTATAAAATATTCTGTAACCTTTGAATGCGAGAAAGCCTGTAAATTATACCATTGAGAACTTCAATGAATACGAGGTGTTTTGTAATCATTTAATTTATACATACATTTTTATGTCTTTTGAATCTTGACTGTTTTGATTTTGATTTAATACGGCCGCTGCCTTACGGCCTCTGTTTTTCTTCATTGTGGATTGATTTGCATGCTCAGAACCCGGTGAACTCGGTGGAGATTCTTTGATTGGCTAAACAAACATTTTTTAATATCAATTTTTTTTTTTAAATCAGGTTGCATATTACATAAAAACAGCCAGTGCGCAAGAAGCGCGCGATCGCTACTTCAGTATCGCTAGTGTCTTGAAATAAAAAAACTGAAACTAATAGATTGTTTAATTTTTAACGTTTTGTAAATCGATAAAAAAGTTTGGTTGCACTCGATCGTCACTGCAATTTGATGAATATTCAATTTTTGGTATTTCAATACAGAATTCCTAAAAAAAAAAACATTTGGAATGAAAACGGCATTCCAATGTTTCCCCCGAGGGTCGTTAGATCTGAAACACCTGTATATCAATAGGATTAATTCCTATATTTATATTAAAATTAGGAGAAACGGTATACAAAGTAAAAGAATAACACTATTTATTTGTTGTAACAATTATTTCAACAAAATTCAAACATTAAAGATTGTGACGAAGGCACAATTTGACGTCTAAAATTCTAAACATTGATCATTAAAGAATTCAGCAAACAAATATTATTATTATTTAACATTGTATTCGCTCTTTCTCCTATTAAGTAATAAGTTCAAACTCTTTTGAGAAAATTAATCTTAAAATTAGGAATTCTATTCTTGCTTGTTACAGCTTCTCAACCCCCGGCCACTGCTCGCTTAGCAATCTCAGCTCTTCACATCTACTAAATGTATTTTATTTATATTGCGTACATTAAAAACGTAATTTAGACAATAATAATTTTGTATGCGGAAAAAATTTGTCTGTAAGTATAAAATGACAATACTACAGTTTTCATGCAAATC
The DNA here is from genome assembly GCA_963575645.1 of Xanthostigma xanthostigma. Classification (NCBI taxonomy): domain Eukaryota; kingdom Metazoa; phylum Arthropoda; class Insecta; order Raphidioptera; family Raphidiidae; genus Xanthostigma; species Xanthostigma xanthostigma. The sequence goes on along the minus strand of OY754466.1, from coordinate 44,971,069 downwards.
TAATAACACGACAACACCAATTTATTTTCTTTGTTCTCTATTAAACCAATTTAATTTGAAAATACCTGCGTCACACTGCTGAATGCCCCCTGCTGATTGGCCGGAGGAGGAGTGGGATGCTGAGAGCGACTGGAGCGTTTGTTTGCATTGATCGGAGGAGTTGGAGGTATATTGTTCGTTGCCGAATTCCCGGCCGACCCTCTTTTTTTCCCGCGCCCCCCTTTATCTTGTTTGTCTAACGACTGCGACCTCGCCCTTTTCTCGGGAACTTCGTTTTCGGGGCTCGGCACCGTCGGCGCTGCCGTCGAAGGAGTCGTAGTCGACTGTCGAGTCACTCCGCTCGTACTGGGCATGTTTTGTTTCTCGTAAGAAATTTTTAAACTTCCGCCCGACATATCACCGGAGTATAAACTCGAGTGACTCAACGGTTCTAATGCGACCGATGGATTAATAACAGCCGATGAGGTTGTCGTTCTTACTCCTTGCATGACTTGCTGAAATAATGTCGGAGCGTTGGTTACCACCGAAGTTTGATTGCTTAATACACTAGATGTTGTATTAGTTAAAGGGACTGATACCACTAAGCTATTCGTTTGAGGAGAATGTGTGGGTGGCTTTATAACATTTGTACTAACGCCTGTCATGTGAGCTGATGAAGTGAGGTTAGGTTCATTTGACGTTATCAGCTGTGATGATGTGTTTGACACTGATGAAGACTGTATCGAAGCTGCTGTTGATGTTATTGTCGGAACGTGATCCGTTTTCATCTGTAAAACAAAACACTAAAGATGTTTAAAACGATCCTACAAATATGAAATAAGTCTCGTTACATTAGATGGATGCATTTCCAAATAAAGATAGTGGCATCCGCAGAGCCCCTAATCTATTGCAACATTTACCAAAGATTTAAATTTTTTATGTACTAAACATAGATGTGGATCAGGGATGCTATTACCTTTTTAATATTAAAGTTAGACATTTGTACACTATAAACGCTCGGTAACACTTTAAAATTATTCATATGGTTGATATTAACTTTTAATAATTGACTAATAAAGTTCTTTAATTTTAATTTAAAATGATAATGTTATTAATGCGAAGCCAAATACTCATTTTATCTGTTTATTGAACGAACTTAACCTTGAAAACGTGAAACTAATTTTCAGAATCAAAGAAAAAAGTAAGTATTTCCAACGTTGACTGTGAGCACCATAGAGATATAAGTAACTAGAGTTCGTTAGTTCCTATGCTTGCCATAAGTGAAAGTGTCCTCAGTTGAGAGAGAGAAGGCTGCAGCGAGTCCAGAAAACCAGATATATGTTTACTCAAATCATCATTGTTTTGTATCATTAGTTACCATAGAGATAAGGAACTTTTCTCTCTATGTTTGCTTGCCATAAGTGAAAGTGTCCTCAATTGAGAGAGGGAACGCTGCAGAAAACCAGATATTTGTTTACTCAATTCAGCACTGTTTTGTATCATTAATTACCATAGAGATAAGGGACTGTTCTCTGTCTGAAATGCAGACACTTTCACGGCTCACTCGCGTACTATAGTCTAATATCTCTATGGTGAACACTGCCAACTGAAGAAATTTTAATTCAATATAGGTATAATAAAACAAGATAGGTACTTAAAATACAACAATTAATGAACAAAAATAACAAAGAACAGTTAAATCATAAACCAAAGAAAATCAATAACAATAACATTTTAATAAACAACTTGATTATTAAAATGTTACTGTTATTAACTGACAGATTTGAAAACTGTACTGGTAAAGTTACTAGTAAAATCTAGTAACTTTTAGGTACTACTACTGGCTGACATTCGATTGTTTGCGATTTAACTGTTCTTTGTTTAAAACAAGTGAAGTACCTTTTTTGCTTTTTCTAGAGCTTCGACACTGGTCACAACAGCTGTTGAAAAACTATCTTTGACAGTTTCGCCTGTAGAAATTATACTGTTGGCAACCTGCGGGGGCGAAGTCCGCGGCAAGCCACTGCTAACTGACGATCCTAGGACAGGTGTTGTATTGTTACTACTAACAATTGTTGAAACACTACTTGATACTGTTTTCTCAAGGTCGTTTTGAGCTACAGTCGAATTTGGAGTAGGTGTCCTTGAACCGATTTTACGTTTTTTGTTTATACTTTTGTTCACGTTTTGATCTTTCGGTGCGCCCGAATTTACACTTAAATTAGAATCACTTTTATCACCGAACACACTTTCACTAGCTGTAACAACAGTTTCAGTAAAATTAGCCGTGGTAAATTTAGACGAATTACTCGTCGTCGAAACTTCTTTGTTTGTCGCGATTACGTTACGATCGGCAACGGAAGAATTTTTGTCCGATTTATCAGTTTCCGAAACACTACTACCTACAGTCGAATGTTCGATGTCAGCGTTTTGTTTTGAGGTTACAACAGATGATGAACTTTTAATATTACTTTGTGAAGAAGAACTGTTTTTAGTTGACGATTTCTCGTTACTGGTGCTTACTTTAGTTGTACTAGAATTATGAACACTTTTCTGGTGTGAGTTTTGTGAATTTGATGATTTAGACACGGATGAACTTGATTTAGTATTCGATGCGTTTGCTTTCAAACTGCTAGCACTGCTTTTACGTTTGCTGCCGCTGCTTGTTGAACCCGAAGTAGTCGTCGATGACGATTTACCCATAGCTCCTCCGCCCGCGCCCTCTGATTCTTTTTCCGGAGACGAATCTGACGAGTGGTTGTCGGTCGGAATCGGTTTATAAGGTGGAATGGTTTTCACATTACCACTCTTTTTCTGCACGGGAAAAACGATAATTTGTAAACATTGTCAAAAAAATAAAATAAATAATAATAAAAATAAAGAAAACAGATGTTCTGATCAAAAAATTTATTTATTTGTTATGATGCTTATGATACTACGAAAATATATTTTTTAGCAATAAAATTTTTTAAGAAAAGAGCTTGTTTAAGAAACCAGCTTAATTTAGACTTTTTAAAAAAAAATGTTTCAATGCGATTTTATGGATCTTATTTGCTAAGGAACAAACAGATGGTACAAAATTTCGATATTTTATGACGAGAATGTATTCTGATCTTTATGACTGATATATGACTGAATTTTTAAATAATATGGAGATTTAAATTTTACACAACACAATTCAAAAAAACATTCAAGACTTAAGAAATAAGAAAAAAAAAAAAGAAAATTACAGTACTACAAATTACAAATATAGATATTTGATAACATAAGCAACTTGTTTACCAATAACAAAAATTAAATGACTAATCACAGAATATATATTTTTTCACACAAAAAAATATGTAAAAACTATTACCAGATTATGAAACTTGAGGCTTTTCTGCGTAAGATAATTTGATTTCTTCGAAGATATCTATAAAAATATAAATGTATTATGGAAAATCTCCATATTACTCTCAAGTGTACTGAATGAATTTGAAAAAAGAAAACGGTGCAAACGATTGTAACGTACCAATTTACTATAATGATGCTGGCAGTAACCGCAATACTTGACGTTATCGAGATAGTTCCCGGCTTCCTCGCACAATAACCCGAGCGCCTGTGCACAAGTCACATGAAATTGTTGCTTACAACCAGCTTTGTTGCATTGCATACAAGCCCCTACGGTGGCACGTCCGCCTTTGCCAATCTCTTCACAAATATAACACACCTGTAAATCAACGCCATACAGATAACAAACTGTACAAAAAGCGACGATTAGATAAGGCCGCCTCATTCTATCAATAAAAAAAAAATGCCAATACACATTATTTATTTTCATATCAATTAGAACAGTACTGTAATTGACCTGAACCGTCATTCTAGGCGGCAGCACTGCGAAAAACATTCGACCAATGACATTTTAAGGTTATGTAACAATCAGTTCGCACTATTATTCTAGGCGGCAGCACACTGCCAAAAACAATTGACAGATGATATTTTAGGTTAAGTAACAATTTGTTAAATTAAATAACCTTGGATCTCGTTTATTCAATTTTAGTTTCACAAAGCAATATCAAAAAAGGTTCTTGATGTAGCTTTGAAAGTTTTATAAAGTGCATAAAAACTTTTTCGAAAATAAATCTTAAAAAAATTCAAGTTTATTGGGTAAAACTTCAACAGTGCATGCAAAAAAAATCTGTATTAAAACAAAATATTACTGACTCACCTTATTAAATCTCTCTGGAGGAATAAGTTGCAGAATAATCGGTTCCATCGTTGTGACATTCCCGAAACGGACTTCGGGAATATATAATGCACAAACAACATGAGCCCACCCTGCATTGTCAGTTCGTTTTAAAGCTCCGTCTCGACTTGGACACAATTCGCATCGCTGTGAAATATTAAAGCTCAATGTTACGTACATGTATGGCATCGACTGTTAATGTAGAAATTGCTGTTGACGGAAACTAAATTTCGATGCAAATATATATGTTTAAAATTGACAATATCGTTATTAAATTATTTCTGAACACATTTGCTGCACTGATCCTCATTTATTTTCATAATGCATTATATATTAATAATCCTAATAAAAATAAACTTGCTTGGCGTGAATTGTTTCTCATTATGGTCGTAAAAAATCCGCTAAATTCATTATTTTACTTCATTTTAAAAGAAAAATTCCAATGGCAATTTATATAGCGCGTTCTTTTGTTTTGAGACAAATGCTTGTTAAACAAAACATAAAAAAATAAAAAACGCGTAATTTTATATGTGATTAGTGCTGCATTTTAGTTTGTGTAAACAGATTACAAACAAATTATGGAACAAAGATTTCAGCATAATGTTGTCAAAAAACTTTTTGAATTACTTACAACTCTAGCTGATCTTTCTTGACTTTCACATTTTCGACAATACCATGGTCCTGTTGGGACTGTTACAATACCATAACACGCTGTGAAAAATGAAAAAATAAGTTTGTTTGGTGAACGCAATTACTTTGAGATTAAACACTAAGACAACAATAAAATCTTCAAGGAGGTCATTGCAATGCTATTTATATATAGACATTTATTTACATGCATTGGCAAGAAAGTGCAGACTTTAATTTTCAAGTTATGCCAATGTCACCCTCGTTAAGTCAAAAACTGCCCGTTTTTAATTTGCGTGCAAATTATTTCATTTTCTCCAAATTTGAAAGAAACGTCTGTAATTTAATTAAAATTCTTAATTATAACTGCAATATAGACACCAATGACTTGAGTTGTTGAGCGTCTATAACCGAAAATATAATCAATCATAACTAAAACTAGCCGTTTGTCAAACTCAATCATTTAAAAAAAAATACTCTTTGTGATTGGTCGTTGTTTTTCTTTTCTTCTTCATTTTGAAGACAATTTCACGTATTTTAATATTTAATTATTTCAAAATATTTAATATTTTAACATAAAATGTTGAGGTATCAATTTAAAAAGTTAATATTTTTATTTTTGGGGCTACTAAAATACAAATTTTGTTCTAACAAATGATAAATATAATAGTTATTACGTCAATATGAAACAATTTATAGCGCTAAGGTATTTTTTAAACACTAAAAAACCTTGAAACAAATCATAAAATTGCACGTGCAACGATGTAAGCTGCCTTAAAAATATGAAAAGAAACATGGCATCCTAGTAGTAACTGCATTGAGTTACTATATAAACAAAACTACTAATATGTATAGTACTCAAGAGGAAATAAGAATTTATGAGTAGAATATTTTCATATAAAAAAGATTATATGAAGATTGACTCTATTCAATAAATAGAGTAACTGTGATCCGTTGAAGTTAATGATGAGTATTTGGAAGGAATACCGTGGCATAAGGATCGAAAAGTTAAAAAAAATCTCAGTATTGCTTCATTTTCAATCCTTATGCCACGGAATTCCTTCCAAATACTCATCATAAAAAAGATTCTCTGAATTTTCCCGGTATTCTAGATGATTTTTTTAAGTTGTCTGCCCGATTTATATATGTATAGCTCTAGCAAAACAAATGTAGAAATAAACGATTCAGACAAATACTTGTGGAGATTTTGTACAGGGATAAGTACCAAAAATTAAATTGATCGGTGAAATGTATTCAACATAGGTACAGAACCTTAAGTACTCTCTTAAATACTCTCGGACTTCCCTTAAAATTCCATAACCAGTAAAATTCCTTGATTTTTCCAGGTTTTTAGAAAGTGGCCACCCTGTTCTTTGAAATTTTCAATCAATATTCATACAAAATCGGTTATGACATCGCTGTCATTACCCGTTAAAAATTAAAGATGAGATAGCAGAGCTCAGCCATTTAAAAAGCTTTACGAGTATATAAACAATCGAAAGTATGGGTCGAGATAAGTTATCGGTGATTTTTCATTCAGCCAATCGATAGTGCTCGTCATTGTCATTGGGGTTTCTTAGAATAAGGTACATATCCTGGAAATGCTTTTAATTTCATTTCTTATAAACAATAGTGTTTTCTTAAAGATCGGATCACTGCACATTTTCATCGAGGAAACCAAACCGATGCATTTTGTTAACACAAAAAGAAAATTTTATACCTTGATGCACAGCTACGGTGCAGCCTTGTCCATCGCAGTACACTAAAGGATTCTCCGGCCAGCCTCTCTCATCGGAACATACACAACAGCCTCCTACCATTTCCTTCATAATGCCCTCTGCCGGTTATTTGCTAAACTAGCGATATGCTTCCCAGATCTGTGTTGTAGCAACACATCGTGGTGGTTTATCGCATTTTTTTTCTAAACATTATATTGATGAACTTGTAACAGGTCAAAACTTAATGCTTTTCAGTTATTTAATGAATCGTTCCCAACCGTAATTGCATACAGTCTATTTTTAAAAAGAAAATAATCAATAAAACATAAATTTACATAATTCGGCTAAAAATAATCAAATAGCTTCTCTCCTACTGTGTTTGTATATTATAACCTAGAATTGTCTGTTTAGATAAAGTTTACTTATCCAGTACACTCGGTTATTATAAACATTGTGCAAATATGCAAATGTCACCGATGACAGATAGTGCATTTAATTAAAACATTTTAAATTATTCACTTGTAAGCACCTAAGCCAATGTCCTATTGGAAACAACGCGTGTTTCTCAGCAAGGGCATATCAATGCACTTTTGGCGCCCGACGAGTATTACACTAAACTCACATGTTTTTGGATAAATTTGTCAGTTGCACATTTTAGCCCATCTTTACACCTCTCCGATGGCATAAATATCTTTAAATTATCAATATCACTTAATAAAATACACAGTAAACACTCTCTTATTATAAGTAACCATTTTGTTTTTGTATTGAATTATAAAAACGCATGCGTGACGCAATCGTAGATGATTCGGGCTTTTGTTTGCATGAAGGAGTCCAATTACACCTGTCATTCATTATTTAAAAAAGGCCGGGAACGGAATTGTTGATGATACCTTTGCTATGTCTTTGTTGTGAATTTCAATTCGTTTTTATCTAACAAATCTTAAATTGGTAGAAAATAATACAACTTGAAGTCTTTCAATCATGGAGGTTATAAATGCATCACATATGTATGAGTGTTTCATATAATATGTCGCCGGGATATTCTCAAACCCGTGATATTATAATTTCACTAAGTGAAATTATAATATCACGGGTTTGACAATATCCCGGCGACATATATATGGAGTTTTTTGTAACAATGCTAGTTTTAAAAGACTAATTAATAAATTATAGACTAATACTAAAATATATTAACAGTAACATTTCTATAAAATACAGTACAAATGCAACGGTTTGCATAAAATGAAAAATTCAAGAATATTTTATTCTCGTTGTCTTTTGAGAAAAATTTAATTCTATTACTGATTGTATAGCTTTATTTTTTATGGTTATTTTTTAAAGGCAGGCGTAATATTAGAGTACCTATATTATAAAGAGTAGGGATATGATAAATAAAATTTGTATGATATAATTATATAATTTTATATAATGTTTTGTAAACATAATTTCAACTAAAAATATGATTCAAAAGCTCATTTGACAACTGATATTAAATACTGTAATTTAGGAACACGTATTCTATGTTTCTTAATTGAGTTAAGAAGAAAATAAGCGAATAAAAAATACACAAAGAAAAAGACTTTAACGCTTGATAAAGAAAGCAACCCGGTTTTTTAAAAATAATTAACAAAAGTGACCATCAATGTATAAATAATTAACTACTTTCGAACAAGCTGTTCAATGATATTAAATAAATAACCGAAAAAATATAGATTTTGATTATAGACGCTCGATAACTAAGGTCGATAAAAAACACATTTTTTTTGTAATACGATAAATAATTATCTTATCAGATTTTATACCATTTAGCTAATAGTGAACTCTGAAGAAGAAACGTTCATTAAAGGAAAAAGTACATAGAATGTCAATAATGTTGAATTTAGTGGGATTTTTAATATTTTATATTAGCAAATAGTAAAAACAAAAAACACGAGAAAATTCTACAAAATATTTTCTCTGCTCAACGATCGTTTTCAGGAGTACAGACAAAATTTTCCAGATTTCTGTAAATTATAAAATTATATAGATAAACCGAATGTATTACTAGCAACATAAATTGACAGACTATAGAAAAAGTAGAAAATATCTGTTGGACAATTTTGAAATACTTGACAGCGAGTTCCATTTTATCGTCTAGATTTTATCATCTAAAAAGCGCGCGACTTCGTTATCTATGGCGACTTCTTCATCTCCGGCGCGTTCGACTTCGTCTTGTAAAGCAGGGGTGTCAGCCTGATTTTTCTAAAGGCCATTTATAAAATTTAGGGTGTGTTAGCGGGCCAGACTCTAAATTAGAAACTGAAACACATCCTAAATTGAAACCTTTATTTAGTTTAAATCAATTTTCATATAAAGGTATAATAAAAAGGGTAAATTATCTTGAGCTTGAGGGTACAGCAATTTTAAACATACGTAGTGGCATCGAATTCCGTCTAAAATCCTCACTGGATAGATTCTGGTCGCGGGCCGTATTGAGATGGCTTGAGGGCCGGATGGGGCCCGCGGGCCGTATCTTTGACATCGCCGATCTAAACAGCATCTAAAAATTTGGATTTATTATTTTCAATAAACTTAAATTAAAACAGCTTTTTCAAAAAATTAAATTATATCGAGTTGGGAGATTTCCTATCGCTGTTGATAATTTTTTTTTTTAAATTATTTACTTACACTTTGCTATACAGTATGTAAACGCGTAAGGTGCACATAGGGAAATTAGCATTGGGAAAAAATACTTGGATCCGAGTCAGCCATGACTGCATTAAATGTTATTTCTATTGAATTATCGTGGTTATCTTGAGGATTTCTAGTTTATTTTGATTTATTTTTATTTTACTTGGCTTTTTTAATAATAAAAAGCTCTTATAAATTATTATTTTAATTTTTTTGTACAAAAATAAAACAAAAAAACAACTTCATCTGTTTGGAAACATTTCATTCAAAAATTGTCTGACTGGTATGACGTATGCGCCTTGGTAAATCAGTGACCCAATGTCTTTAGGTTCAACACGAATAGACGGAGATATTTGATCTCGCACCATATTTAAGTATTTTTGGGAATTTAATGTCCCATTAATAAAAAAAGTTCGATTATGTTGTAATCATTTGAATATTTTCTTCGGTAGTATACACATTCATTTTGCAAAAGAATATTATCTGTCAAATTGAAAAACAAGATTTCAAGGCTCACTCTGAACCAGTCATTTTTTCCCAATGTTAATTTCTCTATGTGCACCTTACGTGTTTACATACTGTATAAAAGCGTGTTTTTTTAAAGTGAAACTTTTATTCTATCGCCCCGAATTTTTCTGGCCGTCTGTTGCATGTCGCGTTACAGGCGGCCGCGGAGTAGGGGTAAAGTGAAAGGCGTTCGGAGTAGGCGCTCGGTAGAGCAGCCAAGGCCAATATGGCGGCGCCCATGGTTAGCATCAGCTGACCGTGTAGTATGTATAACACATAGTCAGTCTGTCATGCGGGCAAGTGCTGTACAGTGTTTACATGTTTTTATTCGTGTATTCATGTGAATATTGTTGTTTATAATTAATCGTGATGGATAAGTGTCTACAATCCAACGCCTACAATCCAATAAAAGTTTCACTTGCGTCGTGGTTTCTTAAAACCGCACAACTGTTTTTTTTCTATCTTGATCTCCAAGCGTAACACTTTGATTTTACACTCTGTATATAAACAATTTAGTCCATTGCAGTGTGTGACTAGACTTGTGGCAAGTTATTTCTGGTTATCAGTACAGTTACTTGATATGCGGATGAAGTTTGACGTTTGACGTGTCTAACTGAGATTTTAAGTTGAACTAAAATAAACACCTAAATAATGGATAAATCTAGAAATGTATGGGGCGTCACTAAAAATGGTATGTGTGTCTATTAATAATTTTTTTGTTGTTAATTTGTCTCAATTATTCTAATTATGTAGTTGAGTTAGATATTATGTCACGATTATTTATATAGTCATTTGACAATTTTTCGAAAATTTAAAAGGAACTAAAGTTTTATTCTGGGCATTATTTACTAAGCTGCAGTTGACCCCCTGGCTTCTACAGTTCCACAAAAATGTGTCCAACTCATAAACAGTTGCGAAATTAAAGATATTTGACGTGATTTCATGCGCAAAGTAGCTATAACTTAAATGATTTTACTATATTATAATATTATATTAATAATTATTAAAATTATCATGCATAAAGATATTTCAAGGTAATTTTTGAAGGTAAACTATTAGTTCTGTAGTTAGTTAAAATTAGGTATTGTCCACGCAATATTCTTCTTATACAGCGTCGGTGTGACCTTGGGGAATACCGGGACTTTCCCTGGTGGACCGGTCCGGATCTTTTTCTTAGATACATGGTCACGTCACCACGTGAGGTGTGATGTGTTCATTTATTTTATTTCGAACAATTGCTTGACAATTTTCCCGGTAAGTTTTTAGATCCCAGACCGACCCTGTGTTTATACACTTTTGAAAGTATTGAAGGAGATTTAATTTGGGTTGAGGTACAATTGAAAAAATAAGCTTTACCAGAGTATGGCTTGTGGCCGACGTTTCGAAAATTATATTTTTAAACGTCGGCCACAAACTTATTTTTTCAATTGTTTCTCAACCAAAATAAATCTCCTTCAATACATATTTCTGGAACAAAACTACCACTAACAACTTTTTAAAGTATTACGGCATACATTTCGTAATATGTATTTTTTCAGCTTTTTTAAAGAAAACTATTAAGTACTTAAATTTTACGCGGTACAACTTTAAGTATGGCTGTCAATATTTAACAAGTTTACTGCCGGTTACTTTTGTGGTTAGAAACCGACATCATAACTGTTAAATATTTCTGTACACCATATAGTCAGAGTGCCCGTCGGCAAAAATTTTATTGATACATACTCTCCCCAAACTTTGTATATGGCTTCATTAGGCCTAGTCTGACATCTATTTCCTCTGTGACTTTTCTTGATTTTGGGGCGCTTTCCCTCTAAAGTTTCCGAAAGATGTCGTTTTGACGACATGTAAAAATTTATGGATACTGTTTGTTTTTTTAATTGGATAGCTTAAAAACTTCAACCAAAACGCTAAAATAATGTTCTCTGACAAATAACATGAACCATTTAAAATGTCTGACACCTTGAATATGTCCGACATATTCGAGGTGTCAGACATTTTAAAATGGTTCATGTACCGCACATTGAGTAGATAGACAATGATTCATATAGTAAATTATTAAATATATGATAATCCCAAATTTTCCGACTTTCAACACCTCTCAATATTTTTTAATACATGTATACCAAGTATATTACGTTTTTAATGAACTAGGAGAATTCGAGTTTCTCCTATTGACGAACGATTTATTAGCTGACGGTTTGGACGTCATTCGCCAGGATTTCTTCAGTAACGAAGCTGTTTCGATCGCCACGGAGGTATGCAACAATCCAGCGGCAGGTGAAGAGCTGCTAGAATTGTGCAGATATACAGCAGATGACGGCGTTTCTCTTGTCGCTGTTGAGAAAGCAACAGGCGTCGTTGCAGCTGTCGCTTTTAACAAATTACAGGTTATTTTTTTATGTTTGAATTCGAATAGTAAAAGTGTTCTAGTTCTTCATTTGCAATATGCGTTAGATGCTATTTCGAGAGCATCTTGTACAAAAAGCATAACATTGCGTGTGCCGCTTATTACGGAAAAAGGGATTATTATTTATTATATTATGTCTGAAGAGATGTCGCAATTCTGTTTTCAGTAAGTTAATGTAAGCGATAATTATAATAAGTTATACAGGTGCGTCAACCCCTGCAGTATAAACCTAACTTACTTTTTCTAAAACTGGGATTAGATACTTACTCAGTGGCGGCGAAAGGGGGGGATGATCCGCCTCGGGTGCCAAGCACTAAGGGGTGACAACGACAACCAGTGCCGTATTAAAACTCCATGATGCCCTAAGCATTTCATGCCTATGGGACGACCCCCATTTCTAATAGCAGTTAAAAAAAATGTAGTAGGTACTATCGGTCTCTGTCATGTTAAGTTGATAAAAAAAAATTCCAAATTGGGAATGTCTTAAGTTTAAAATTGATAGAAAAAAGTTACGAAGCATAGAACTTTAGGAAAACAATTGAATTTTTGCAATCAACGCTCTCATTGAAAATTTAACTGTGTATAAAATTGGTCCATAGGCATTTTTATATAGTTAAGATTTTTTCGTTTTCATTTTCAAAAATAAATTTTTATTCATTTTTAACTTCTTTCCTTCTAATAACCGTTTTATACCAGTAGATCAAATTTTTGAGAACACGACAAAAATATTTTTTTTTATACACAGTCCAGTGAGGTACTTTTTTGAGTTAGTGCCCCCTGAGATGCGATGCCCTAAGCCAGGGGTCAGCAACCTTTTGAGACGGAAGAGCCAAAATTTGACAATTTATAACATTTTTTAAAAATTTTCGTTTCAATACTTTTGTGTTTGAATATATATATTTGATTTAAAATAAATGACTCAAACATGGATCAATTGCACAATTTTTAAGGGTTTTTATAATAAAAAAAATAATTTTGGCGTATGGAACTGGAGAGCCGCAACTTAACATCGAAAGAGCCGCATGTGGCTCGCGAGCCGCAGGTTGCCGATCTCTGCCCTAAGCAATTGCTTACTTTGCTTATAGGCTAATCCGGCACTGACGACAACTCATTCGTACAGCCAGAGAACACTTAAAGAAGAATCACTCTGCAAAGACATACCAATAAATAAATAACTACCTACTCTAGTATCTATCATTATCATATATATTAATACGCTAAGGTTTAAGATGTTTGCCTCCCTTTTTAGAAAAAACCACACAATTTCTCCACATAAATTATATATCATTTTACAGATAATTGCTTGCTCTACTGACATCGACAACTAAAAAATTTATTATTGCTTTTGTTTTTGTAAATTAATTAAACTCTGAACAACGTCTGCCATCTGACGGCGTAACGTTAACACTTCGATCTGTCATCTGATCATCATATTGTAAATACTGCATATTGCCATCTGACGGGCAACGCTGAACAACGCTTTTGCTACTTGCGCCTCTATATGACAATTTTAGTAAAATATTTCTTTTACAACAAAAAGAAGAACGTTATAAGCAGTGTGCAACATTGAATACCTGCAATCATATTATTTAAAAAAATAATTTTGTAAAGTGATAATTATTATACTTATTTAGTGCGAATAATTCGCACAGGTCACGCTAGTATCTGCATATTATATTTGCCAACCGGTAAACACAGCCGACCGGTACGAGTTCAGGTTCCTGGGAGCGCTAATTCCAAAAAAAAAAAAACATTGGAATGTAAACTACATTCCAATATTTCACCTCAATGCTGTAAATATGTGTTTTAGGTCAAGAGCGATTCTGAAGGGAAGTCATTTTTTGAAACCTTCCGAGACACAAAATGCAAACATGAGTCATCCAAAGGGCTTATGCAGTTTATGATCGACGTCGATGGTAGAGTCGATATTTTCGATAAATATAACGTTGATAGCTTGATAGAATTAACGTTTTTGGCAACTAGACCTCAATATAGAAAACTTGGATTAGGATTTGGCGTTTGTGAAGCAACATTGACATTTGTGAGGGCTTTGAAACTTGGCAATGTTACTAGGTAAGAATTTTGGGGATACGCTACTGCATTCGGCGCCGTAGTCTTAACTCCTGTTACTTAGAACCATAGATATATATATATTTAATAGATTGCGGATACACTAGTGCCTCCTGTAACTCTTAGAAGGCATTTTGTACTTGGAAAACGCCGTAAAAAGCGCGCGAGATTCAAAAATATTATGATTTTATTGCGAAAAACGACAAAACTCACAGTAAACAGTGATATTTCGCTCCAAAACCTATTTTTATACTGAAACGTTTCAAAAATTACAAAATTGAGCATAAATATAATGTAAAAGCTTAGAACATTTTACATTGTCAATTTGGCATCAAGGTTGACAAGCATTGATGCCAATCTGACAATGTAAAATGTTCTAAGCTTTTATATTATATTTATGCTCAGTTTTGTAATTTTTGAAACGTTTCAATATAAAAATAGGTTTTGGAGCGAAATATCACTGTTTACTGCGAGTTTTATTGTTTTTCCATTAGCATCATATTATAGAATATTTAATCTTTTTGAATCACGCGCGCTTTTTACGGCGTTTTCCACGTACAAAATGGCTTCTAATTGGAACCATTCCGCACAATGCTCAAGGATAGGCATCCGCTATCTATTGATATATATATCTATGCTTAGAACAGATTGTCCGACATGTTTTTGGGATTATCTCCGGGACACGCGCTGTAAACGTGTTTGCGACGCAGAGGAATTATTTTTGTCCCACTTGACTGAGCGCACTTGCCCCGGAAAAGGCTCATACAAGATGTCGAACGTTTTAATGTTTTTACGCGCTCTAGTACTGTCGATGTTCAAAATTAATATGAGCTGTTCGATTTTAAACTTTATTCTAAATTTTGTCACAAGGGATGAGGATCAGAAAAACATTTCCTAGTTGAATATCAAGGGGGCCGAAAAGTTACGTAAATGAGTTTTCTTCATACCTCGATCGAAAGTGCATACTTTCGGCACTAATTGTAAGGCAGAAAGTCTAAAAATTTACTCCTTGGTGGGATTACACGCTACAATACAGGAAGTTCGTACGTTCGGGCGGTCGCAAAGCAAAAACAACCAATCAATTGTTGTTTAGATGTCGTTTCCATAGCAACTCTATTACATTTTAGCTAATAATCGCGAACAGCAGTCATTTGTGTTTTTACGTATAAACTCAAAGCTTGCTTGGAATTTACCTGTGTTTTTATATAATTAATACGTAATTAATTAATGTATTTAATAAGCGTGCTTACGACGGAGGTATGAAGTAAAATAGTATACACCACACTGGCCGAAAGTGTGATATACTATTTCAAAAGATGGCATCACCTTCGAGATATGAAGACAACTTCGTTTTTTTAAGTTTATTATTGGAAAGAGGAAAAAATGGCTTACTTACACACCACTTACACACCACAAACGAGGCAAATCCGACCTTGCAACTTCTTCATGGTAAGTCTTGGGTAGCGCTAATGTCAGCGGTGAAATTCAATTTTTGGCCTTAAAAGGTCACCGTTTTTTTCGCCTCTTTCTAATGAGCCAATAAAACACATGAGCTTCCATTTAAAAAAATGAAGTTGCCATTCGTATCTAGAAAATTTATTTAGGTAACTTTTCGATTCCATGATAAACTTTTGAGGTAAACCTCCTTGGGAATTGTGAGTGAATTTTATGAACTTTTTTTAGGAAACCCTTAGGTCTTCAATTTAGTCAGGATCCGTCAGAAGATAAACCGATAAAATTAGTTGCAGCTATGTTTACGTCTCCAATTTCGCAAAAAATTGGGAAAAAATTAGGATTCGATGAACTGATTGAAATAAGTTATGATGAATTTACGTATAAAAATGTACCGTATTCAGCCAAATTGGGATCAACGATGCCATCTACGATTTTAGTTGCTAAAGAAATAGTATAATTTTAAGATTTAAACAATAAAATGCAGTTAATTAGTAAGGTAAAAAAACAGCATAGAGTAAGATAAATCTAAATGAATTTTTTTACTTATAGTTAAGTTTTTTTAACATATACATTATATTATTTATGATGTGCTTGTTTGTAGTTTTTTTTGTAATGTTAGAAATTATGATACTCTTTATGTGACGCATAGTGCATTGTTATATTTAAATAATGATTATAATTTATAAGAATTCAGTAAAATGTAAATATTGAAATATACAAAACTACAGCGTATTATGCTGTTATTGTTTTCTTTATTTTTGTATATGCTACCGTAAAAATAATATTAAATAGAGTTCAATTTTATAAAATTCTGTTGCATTATTTGCGTTTCCTTCTTTTTAATTTTTAATTTACAGCCTTCGAATGAAAATTCATTTCAGGTGTGCCTCCGACAGAATATTTTGAATTCAGATTTATTACTATTTTTGGCAATAAAATGATCAGTTCTCTGATATGAACCTAGGAACTGGGGGTTTGCAATAATTAGGTGGCTATACTTATTCCTAGAACATACATTTTAAAACACACAGGGCCACTTTTGAACGAGAACGCCCTACGTTAAGAATAGATTTTTTTTGTATAATTCAAAACTATTATCTCTTGTTTAACTATGCAATAAACAAAAATTAAATGACTTTTGGTATATTTTTAATCATGCGCTCGATTTGAATAACTAAATTACAGACATAACCTTCTGAAAATTATTCTTATTTGAAAATAATCTCTGCAATTTAAGATATTTACAGTAACATGTTGCTTAAGACACGCACTATCGTTATTTGTTTAAGTGACTTTGTCTTTTATTATTCAAAAATAAGTCATATCTATTTTTTCACCGAAGAAGACAGGCCGTGTTTTCTAGATATTTTATAGAATGTCTGAATATAAAATTTGGGGGACAACTTCTGATGGTAAGTCATTCTTAATATGTATATTTTTATCTATTAACATTTTTTCGCGTATTTTTACAGGAGATTTTCATTTCATAACACTGACAAATGATTTGCTCGAGCCGGCTTTAGACGTGATTCGTCAAGGATTTTATCCTAACGAATCACTGAGCATTAGCACGGACATCGCAACCGATCCTGGTTCAGCTAACGAACTCGATGAACTTTGTCGGGCAACTGCTGAAGACGGTGTAACAGTAATTGCTGTTGAGAAGGCTACAGGAGTGGTGGCCGCTGTGGCATTTAATAAACTTCAAGTGAGTCAAAATCTTTTTCCTGTCTATATTTCTCGCGTTTAGTAATAATGCTACTGTACACTCAGCACCTGCCACTGCTCCTGCCGCTGCCGCGATTATTTCCTAAAATACTTCTGCGGCAGGATCGACGCGAGTAAGTGTTCACACTCAGCCTTCAACGCGAGTGCGTGTTTAACTCGCAGCGATGGCGGACGTACAGATTTTTGCGGCGGCAGCGCCAAGTCTGCTCAGTTTACACAATTAGATAGATAGATAGATAGAGATCTTTATTTTGTTGGTACAATTAATGTACATAAATAGCGTCAACACAAAAACAATTAATTATAAAAACTCGTTCAATCTGTAGTGAGCCTTACTTAATAAATATTTTTTTAAATTCTTCCTAAACTTTTGTTTAGAATTTGTTAGAGTTATTTCAGTAGGTATCTTATTGTGTATTCGTATCATAGCGTTGCGGACACCTTTATGAGCCACTGCTAATGTACAATTAGTAGTTTTTAAATTATTCTTATTTCTTGTGGTATATTCATGTTTATTATGATTTTCATTAAACAAAGATGGATAGTTTTGTACAAAATTTGCACAATTTAGAATATAAAGATCTACTAGTGTTAGTATGTTATACTGAATAAATAAATTTTTACAATGTTCTCTAGGTGCCACACCCGCTATGATACGAATACACTTTTTTTGGATTAAAAAAACTTTTTCTGCCCATACCGAATTGCCCCAAAAGATTATTCCATACTGGATAATAGATTGGAAATATGCATGATAGACATTAAGCAGAATGTCGGTACTAGTATATTTTTTTAAATAAGTAAGAACGAATTTAGCTTTATTTAACTTAGGCAAAATGTAGTCAATATGTTGTTTCCAGTCGAGATTATTGTCTATGTATAGACCGAGAAATTTAACTGAATCTTTAATATATGAGAATATGTCTAAGTTTAGTAATTGTGGGATGTTAAAGTAATTTCCAAGCTTAATTATTTCTGTTTTAGTGTCGTTTACTTTAAGGCTGTTATTTGCAAACCATTTGCTTAAATCGATCATGCATTTTTCCAATCTATTTTTTAAAAGCGCCTGATCTCTTCCCTCACATATGACAGCAGTGTCATCAGCAAACAAGAAGATTTTATTGTTAGTAGCCAACGGAAGATCGTTTATAAATAATATGAAGAGCAGAGGTCCTAAGATACTACCTTGAGGTACCCCTCTCGTAATTAGTTGCCAGTCTGACATACTTTCATTAATACCGGAGCTAGTATTTATTTTAACTTTTACGCTTTGTTTTCTGTCTGTCATATATGAAGAGAAGAGATCGAGCGCTTTTCCTCGTATACCGTAATTTTCTAACTTACAAAGTAAAAGATTTTTTTCGACGCAGTCGAATGCTTTAGATAAGTCTAGTAGGAGTAGCAAGCATGGAGTTTTTTTTTCCCAAGAATTTAATAGGCTGTCAATTATTTTAAAAATTGAGACATTAGTGGAGCTATTTTTAATGAAACCGTGTTGCTGTCTTGTAATAATGTCATATTTGTTTACGAAATGTAACAAGCGTTCCTTTATTACAAGTTCAAAGATTTTTGAGAATACAGGTAACAATGCCACTGGTCTATAATTAGACATATTTTGATTATCTCCTTTTTTGTATAAGGGTATAATAAGAGCTTTTTTTAAATTTTTGGGAAAAATTCCACTTTCTAAAGTCATATTTATGATTTTACTTAATGGTTCACATATTATGCTTGCACCCTGTTTTATTGCTACAGCCGGAATATCATCCCATCCAGTGGAATGTTTATTTTTTAGAGACATGATTATATTGTACACCTCATTGCTGTCAGTGGGTCTGAAAAACAAACTATGTGACAAATTACTAATATTTTTTACATTCAAATTGGGCTTAGGAAGGTTTAAAGATTCGGATATGTTACAAAAAAAATTATTGAATTCTTCGGAAATCTCTTTAGGGTTTTTAGTAGTTTCAGTTTTACCTGTTTTTTTAATTTCAGTTACATATTTTTTCGATTTATTATTTTTACCTATTTTATTAATTAACTGCCAAGAAGTTTTTATTTTATTTTCGGACTCATTTATTTTATTATTATAAAACATTTTCTTTTGTTTACATTATTTAAGTGTTTTAAAAAGAAATGGAATAAAAAAAGACGCCGTCACCAAATAAGTACCAAGTAAAACACA
Organism: Xanthostigma xanthostigma; assembly: GCA_963575645.1. Lineage (NCBI taxonomy): Eukaryota > Metazoa > Arthropoda > Insecta > Raphidioptera > Raphidiidae > Xanthostigma > Xanthostigma xanthostigma. Next base: position 44,951,492 of record OY754466.1, on the reverse strand, counting down.
ACAGGCTGTTACAAAGCACATATAACGACATAAGTCATACAAATTGCACTGGCTGAATGTAAACACCGACTCGCACTCGCGCTGCCTTCCCTTGACTTCCGCACGAAAAACCGACAATTGAGGGAGCGCCAGGCAGTGGCAATAGCATGAGCAGTGGCAGCGCGAGGAAAGTGTTCACAGTCTCACGCTGCCCACTTCCCTGCACACTTCCCTACCTGATTGGGCTGAGTGTACAGTAGCAGATGTCAGTGGGCAAATTTTTACATCAGATGAGTCCGTATTATCGTACTTTGCTCTGCTACTTTTTGATGAAAAACGGTCTTGTATTATGTTCAAAGAATTCCTTCAATATCTATAAATAAATATTAGATGATTAAATTAATAAAGATCAGGGCACCGCGTCACTTTGGTTCGTCTGTGCAAAAACATAATGGGACTCCATACTGTGATAACAGTTGAGTTGGCTTATTGAAATACATGGAATTTTAATTATCGAATTTCATTCATATATATTTGTTCTGATTTTGTATACATTTAGCATTTTATGTCAATAAAATAGTGGCTTGGAACTTCTTATTTGAATATTTATGGTCGATAGTCTTTCCAACTTGAACTAGGTATTGAATCTAATAATTGCTATCGAACCTCCACTTGCTCATACTATACCGTTTGAGGCCCATAACAAATTTTAGTAAAAGTTATAATAATAAATGCCAGGATCCTCCTGTACTTACGGTCCTCTAGGGCCGGGGGCCAGTAGCATTTTGCCCGTCTTGTCACCCTATTGTTACGCCACCGAACGTGTGGTGAACTGGTAATAGTTTGTAAATTTTAACGACTTATGATATGTTAAACAAATTTTATTATCATTTTAATTTAATAAAAGATTGCTATTTGTATTTTCAAGTGGAGAACAAAACCAGGCGAGTTATCCTTTTTTGAAAAATTCAATTCAAAATGTCAACACGAAGGATCCAAAGCATTGATACAATTTATGATAGATGTTGATCAAGATGGCGATTTGTTCAATCGTTACAAAGTTGACGGAATATTGGAAATTATGTTCCTAGCTGTGAAACCACAGTACAGGAAAAAAAACCTAGGTCAAGGTGTGTGCGAAATTTCGTTGCAATTGGCATCGGCTCTGAGTACCGGAAAATGGAAAAGAACTCCCTGGACTTCGATTTCCACTGTGAACGATCGTCGTATTCGTTTGGTGGCTGCTATGTACACTTCTTATATTTCGCAAAAAATCGGTCGTAATTTAAAGTTTGATCAGGTTTTAGAAGTTAGTTTCGAAAAATTCGTATTTAAAGGTCAAACATTTGCAAGTAAAGTTGGGCCATTAAGTCCGGTTACTATTTTGGTTGCCAAACGTGTTGAGTAAAAATTATATTAGTTTTAAAAGTATAAACTTACTTACGAGAGAACTTTTTATGGTCCATTGCTACTAAAGTTGCGATGTTTCTCAAGGACTTGTAATAAGAAGAAATGTAGCGGTACTGTATTATGTATAATGCTTTATTTGGTTGAGATATGTGAAATAAAACAAATTTCAATGATACATTGTCTTTTGAATTCAACTACAGTTATTATTTTTTTATTTTATGGTCTAAGCTCCACGGAAACAAATTAACAATAATTTCTGACTTTAATCAATACAAAGTATTGAAAAAAATGGATAGTATAATATTATGTGGAATTGGCTATCACTATTAAAAAAATGTAATGTAAACAAATTTTATAGAGATTAATATCCGTATTGAATAAAAGTATAAAGAAGTAATTGTTAATAATTTATTTCAAAGAACTAATTGATTTTAACGAAATTTGGTCCACAAGCTGGAATCCATCGCCGCACAAAACCTATTTAAAATGGGTTCTATCGAGCCATTGTAAGAGTGGTTATTAGAGGTTGAAAAATGTTTTGGGCTCAAAAATACCGAAAAAATTATAGGAATTGTTTCAAAATTGAAAACTAACCATTCTCAAAATAAAGCCACATGTTGTAGGCAAGGTTTGGCACTGCGATCAGAGCTTCATTGCTTGTAAATAATATGCACACGCCTTACAATCTGGCAAAAACAAACAAATACATGCAGGAGTTTACTGAAGTTGTACCTAATAATAATTAAATATTATTTAACACAAGGATATTCCTTGTTTTTCTTCACTAACGCCAGCACGCGTGCTTACCACGTGTATTCATTTGTTTTGTTAGTTGCCTGATTTTGGGGGCTTTTTAAATAAAATAAGCCACTTAGTAGTGAAACAGAGGACAATGTGGTGTAATGGTCAGCGTGCTAGCCTTTGGATCATACTGTCGTGGGTTCGAATCCCATCTCTGCTCATGGATATTTTGTGATGTCGTTTAGAGTTTAGACCCAGCTTTGATATTTAATGATACTGGCTAGTGGCTAGATACCAAGTGGTGGAGCTACTCCCCAAGTGATATTCTCTTGTATATGTTCATATGCTCTATACGAGGACATATGCAATTGGATAAACCTTTAAAAAAATGTAGTAAAGCAACGAACACAACGTGTTATTTGAAAGATGTCGAGCTCACACAATTAATAATATCAATGAATCCAAATTTCATTGGTTTCTGGACTTATAGGACGTGGTTCATAATCATTGGTATTTTTAGGTAACGTTTCGTCAACAACTGCGGCTGTTCAACTCGAGGAACATCGCTGTGAAGGGTTGAAAAATTACTTATGAAGACATTTAAACCGGTCCGTAAAATAAATTCTCCTCCAATGGTGTGGTCAAGAACATCAATAATAATCCAATCGCAAAAAAAACAAAATTTAAAAAAAATGTTGAAAAAATGATTTTTTTTCAAGCAGCAATTTCGTAAAAAAATAATAAAAAAAACAGCTACGCATAGATGTAGTTCTGGAAATTACAAAAATTTTCGTAAATACATTTTTGAAATCGAACTATTAAGATTGCACCTTGCCTAAATATTTTTGATTTAAGCATAGGTCATAAAAGAGGAGTAAATTCCAAAACTTAAAAGTTCTAAGAAAAAATAAATGTTTGAAAAACTAAAACTTGATTACGAAAAAGTGGAAGATAAACTTCCAAGTTGGATAAATAAAACTAACACCTTTTCAACCGACAATTTTTAGTATTTTATTTTTTTGAATCAGTAAACTGCTTGACTAAAAATTGAAATTGAGAATTAAGTATTACACAACAAACTTATTGATTTCGTAAAAATTATCTAAATTATGTCCTTGCATAAGTTTAAATGAATTAATGCATCCACAGTTGCGATGAATAGACTCAGTTATTCATCAGATTGAGAATTGTGTGCTTGTTTTTCATTTTTAATTTCAATAATATTTTATAAAATATGGCTTGGAGGAGACCGGACACTTTGAAATATCCCGATGAATGGCATTGGTTTGCCAAAACAAAATCCGATGGAGATATGTACTCTTTTACCGTACGAGATGTCAAACCGGAGGACCAAGCATTTTTAATGGAACAAATGATTGAGCATTATGTAAGACATGAACCAGTTTCAAGAGCTTATGGTAAATTTCGATTTATTTAACTTTATGCCTCTACTACACACGTGGCCAGCACCGCCCCTCAAATAAGTGCCTATCATCGCCACGATGATTGCCTAGCCCTCCACACAATCGTGCCGGTCCGATTGTGTGTACGGGCGCACGATGCTGGCCACGCATTCCTTTGATGTACCGACAATTAATCGATTACTGCCGATTACAGGCGATTATGTCCACGCACCGACGAATATGCCCTCTACACAATCGTGAGTGCCTGTAAGTGGCGGTGCTGGCCACTTGTGTAGAGGAGCCTACGTTCCGTATATTTGTTCATTTGTTTCAAATCTTGCAACCGATTTTTCAATCACTTCTTGCCCAGATGTGTAGTTCTAATGACAATACAATCAGCTGTTGCAACACTAAATAAAAAAAAAATTACAATAATTGTTTTAAGGTATCATTGAAGACAGCGAGTCTTTAAGATCGTTGAAGTTATATTGGAGCCATATATTTCAGCAGCGTTTAGCGTTAATATGTTACGAAAATAGCAAGACTAACCGCGAAGCTAATGAATATTTTGTTGGATGCATCATGACATGCGTTAAGCGGAAGGCAGATCCATTGTTCCCGGTAAAGTTTAAGCTTTGATTGCACAAAACACTACTAAAATTTTATGATTTAATTTAACAGTTACTAATATAATGAAAAACATAAAATTGATGGCAGACTATTTTAATTTTTTAACTATTTTTTGTTGTCAGTATCTCGAATAAATAGACGCTGATGACATTAGATGATTAGATGATCAGCGTCTATGAATCTTTAGTTCTCTTTCTTCTTCGTATAATGCTCAACATTAATAGCTGATATTTATACAGATTGAAGGATCAATATTATTAATTATTTGTAATTATTATCGTCTACCTTGATTTTTTTTGCACCTTATATTAGACATTTATCGATTTGGGTATGCATTAAAAAATTGCAAGACAGACAAATGATAATTATTCTAAATAATTGACATTTTTTCAAGTTAACGCCGCAGTAGCAGATCTGCCGATTCATTATGTTGATATATCAATTTTAAATTAAATTAAACATTGATTCAAAATAATAACTTAGGAAGAAATGTTTAAATATGTTGTAGTTTAATGGAACTGCCATTAAAAACAAAATGAAGCTGTATGATTATATTTATCGAAAAAAGTGCAATATTTATGAACATTTTGGAGTCGATGAATACATATCGGAAGCTGGAATGTTTGTGGTTCCAAAATATAGGGGACTCTACATAAGCTCGGAATTATTAAAAGCGAGGTAATATTATAATTTTATGTGATCATTTGTTTTCTGAAAAATATTTTTTCCCTATACAATTTCTTAATTTTAACCTGTAAGAAGAAAAGCTTTGCGACACAGAATTCGATGAGTATTATAAAACTCTGAAGTCAGACATAAAATTTTAGATGTTGAGAGATTAATATAATCTAAAAACAATGATTTAACTTTTCAGGCACAAGTTGGCCAAAGCATTGAGCACCATTAAATTGACAGTATCTATTTTTACCAGTACACCTTCGCAAAAAGCTGCAAAAAAAGCTGATTTTGAATCGGCCCTCATGTTTGATATTACCGACGCTAGACGCAGACGCTCGGAATTTAATATAAACTATATGGAAACAAATTTTATCGAAATTATGTTCCAGAAAAATATTGAGTAATACTGCTTTAATATAATAATTAATATTTTTTAACATTTGACAGAAACCAAATCTTTCACGGCTGTGAAATAATTTTTAAATCTACTTGTGTGTACTTTTATCTTGTCTGAACCGGCCACCATTTTGTTGTTAATCGGTTCTTTAAGACGTGGCCCCATCGGAAATTTGTCCGTCGGTTCAGTTCGGACTTGAATTTTATTATACGTTCTGTGATTTTCTGAACATAAACAACAGTCGATATTACAAATTAACACTGTAATAACTGTAAAATTAAAAAAAATTTGTTTTTAAATCATTTTCATACCTCATTTGTTTTTATTTTAAATTGTAGGTATCATAGAATAGATGTTGAATTGACTGTTCTATTTTGTTATTTTATATACTTTGTTTGGTTGTTAGTTTATTTATAATTAAATGAAAATCATTTTTGTAAACTCCAGATGTAAGAACAATAAATACGTAACTTTAAAAAAAAATCTAATTTGCATTTTTGCGAAACGTCTTTTGATTTATTTGAATAATGGTTGATAATTAATACTGTTCATTTATACAATTAATACCCGGAGAGTTTACTGGCAAAACGTTTTTGCTGACAGTATTTGCAGATAGGTAATAAGTTCCGACTCTCTAAGGTACTTCGCTTTATTCAAGAAAAGTTTTTAACTTTTAAGGAGAAAATAACCAAAACCATTTCATTTCGTAAATTAATGGTTCTACTTATTTTGAGAATTGAGGTAATAACTGTTTATCACTTTGTCAGTGCTACTTATTTTTATCTAAACGTTCTCTTACTATCAACTTAGTATTTACTATCATTTTACCATTCCAACTCCTCAAGTGGGGAATGGCACTAATTTAGGTCAAAATACACTTTTCAAAACTTTACAATATTTTTTCGTTTTGAGGTCCCTCGAATCCAAAAAAACACATTTTTGGAAAAAGTCTGTGCGTCTGTTTTGTCTGTGAACACGATACAGGTCAGACGAATAAAAGAATGTTTTTTTTAATTTGATATTTTTAAAGTCTTGGCGCCCTAGTCATCTGTCTACTTTGTGTTACGCGGCTACGCCCCCTGGATTGGCGCCGCGGCCTGATGTCAGAGTATATTAATAATATACTACAAAGAACATGGAATCTGTGATATACCTATAGCTCTGTTTTAAGTTGACTACAAATTTATGTATAAATAAGTTACTTGAAGTGGGGACAATACTATTATACGTTGATCATGTGACTCAAATGTTTATCTCTGCAAGTTTGCTGTGATAGCTTGTTTACAAAGTGTGGAATGTAGATAAAAAATGCACTTGTCCGTTCGTACAGAAAGAAATTAGACAAAATACATCATGAGTTGGAAACGACCTGACCATATTCCGTATCCAAAATATTGGTCCAGTTTTAATAAAGTGAGCAAAGACAGGAAAAACTATCGGTTTGCGATATATGATGCCACAGATACTGATTATGAATTTCTAGTTGACAAAATTTGTGAAGGTTACATACGTGAAGAACCGGTTGTTAAAGCATTTGGTGAGTTATATTACTTCACTTTACATAATATATGTTTACTAGCGACCAGGGGCGGATTTAGGATTTCGAGGCCTAGGGCTTATTGAAGTCCAATGGGGCTCCATTTTTTGTTAGATGAATCTTTAAAATGGTGCTTAAAATTCATTTATAATGTTTCATTATTCGTTTCCATAGTATAATATAGTTAGATAAATCGTAGGAAGTTGGAAAGGTAAATAAACTTGAATTTTATTTTAATAAATTGGACGTTTCGTCATTTCATTATGACTTCATCAGCAACTATAAATAATTATAATGAAATAAATACTTTTGTACAAATATGTTATTGAAAGCTATAGTTTACCTTACCTTACATAAACTATAGCTTTTAATAACATATTTGTATAAAAGTATTTATTTCATTATAATTATTTATAGTTGCTGATGAAGTCCTAATTAAATGACGAAACGTCCAATTTATTAAAATCAAATTCAAGTTTACCTTTCCAACTTCCTACGATTTATCTAACTATTCATTTATAACAACATCAAAATCAGAGTTGAAACTTGATGACCTGACCAAACAAATTATACTATGAATTGACCCAAATAATTGTCAAAATTTATCCAAAAAATGTATATGTTACGGTTAATACAAGAAAGTAGTTTATTCGCGAATTAACCGGCTAATACCCGAATTAACCTACGTCAAGGATTGGTTAATTCGGGTAATTAGCCGATTAATTCGCGAATTAACTACTTTCTTGTATTAACCGTAACATATATAGTAATAATTCAATTTTGGTGACCCAGGGCTTAAGCGCTATTAGTCCCTATGTAGATCCGCCCCTGCTAGCGACTCGGCCCGGTATTTGTTTTTTATCCTGCCGAAACAACACCCTGGCCTCTATTAATTTTAATTTTCAATTTTTGTCAGTGTCTTATCTTTGAGTGGATTTTTTTATTAGCTTTGGCGTCATATTGTTAAATAATAATTTATTAATATGTTTTCATTATTAATATAGGGGTTGCTAATGATGAAGAATCTTTGGAATCAACAAAAGGTTTTTTGAGGCACGTTTTAAACGACCGAGCGACGTTAATATGTTTCGAATTACCAGTGACTGCAATAAGTGACAATGAAAAGTTTGCTGGTTGCATTGTGAATTCTGTTAAACGAAAAGGAGTTCCTGATTTTGATGTAAATTAATTTCCTCTTAATTGCTTTTTATTATTAACATGCTTTTATTAACTTTACCTGTGTGCATGTATGTATCTATGTAATGGAATCTTGCAAATTCATTTTCACCCAATTCCGGACATCTGAATAATTTGAAATTTTGCACACTTATTAAGACCCAATGACAATACAATAATTTATGTAAATTAATTAGTTAACTTGAAAAATTACTGTAAGCAGGATAACAGCCGTACAGCAGTGTGTATGTTGCATTGCCTATCCGCTGAGTTAACGTCAACAATTTAAAATTCATGAATTTGCCTCTATTCAATAAATAGAGTAACTGTGATCCATTGAAGTTAATGATAGGTATTTGGAAAAATATTCCGTGGCATAAGGATCGAAAATGAAGCAATACTGAATTTTTTTAAACTTGCATTTAATGCTGACGTTTCGATACGTTTTGTATTTAAAATTAATTCAATCCCTAGGCATATGAAGCGTGTTTTTTTAGTGAGACAATTAAAATTATAATTAAAAAAACACACTTTTATAGCAATCTGAACTAAAAAAAATTATTTTTAAATTTAAAGATACAGTTCAACAGCGATAGAATGTCTCCCGATTCGATATAATTCACTTTTTTTTAAATGAGAGTGACTGGAGGTCGTATTCAAAATAGTATTCTCATTTACGTACACTAATAAATTCTAAACTCTTTATTATTTTTGTGTATTGTATTTTTAAAGGGTTTCGAGTTCAAAGGAGAACAATTGATAAATGAATGCAAGTTCTATGATTATATAGCCGCACAATTTGACGTTTACGATCATTTTAAAACTGACGAATTTATGTCATCCGGTGAGCTCTATATTCCTCCAAAATATAGAGGTATGAGCCTCAGCGAAGAACTGCTGAAAGCAAGGTTTGTAAATTATTAATTACTAGCCGTTATCAGCAGCAAATACAGCAAATTACAGCTCTCTCCATATTAGGGCTCGCCTGCTAGCTCACAAGATAGGTTTTAAAATAAGAACAGGGGCTATTTTCCTTGCTAGGTCCGCTGCTAGTAATGAGCAAAAACCAATCAGGAAGCAGTATCTTGTCACGTGGACGACTTGAACAAGTGCCCACAAACCAACATGGCGTCATTCTGCTCAGAGTCAGGCAACAGACACGTTTTGTTCTGTGCTTATATTTGAACTGTCACTGCGCGCGCACCAAATTTATTTACAAAACTGGCTTGAAAAGACGTCTCGTGTGAAGCGAGCACATAACAGCAGTCAAGAAAACCAGCGGTAGAAAACTAGTAGGCAAATCTAGCAAGAGATCTAGCAGCGTTTCTAGCCTCGTGTGCAGCCGCCTTTATAAATACTTTTGTCAAGCTACTGCGGGTCGCCCTGATGCCGGAGACCTTTTTGCCCACCCTATCGCCTTGTAGTTACGCCACTGCTCTGAGCAATTTCCGATACCCTTGGCTGCCTTCACACGTCTTACATTAATATATTTGATTTTAGTTTGGAGTTGGGAAAAGCCGCAGGAGTAAAGCTTGCTGTGGCCAGATTCACTAATATTGCCACACAAATTACAGCAAAAAGGGTTGGTTACAAAGAAGTTTTTGAAATCAATTACACTGATACAAAACGTGAAAATCCGCAACTTGATCTAAGTGGATTTACTACTAAATCTTTAAAAGTAATGTATAAACAAATTTTGTAATATTTTTTAATTAAATAAATATTTTTGTATTCTATGATCTTTTTTGTAATAATGTTGAAAATAAATAATCTATACTAATATTATAAAGCTGAAGAGCTTGTTTGTTTGTTTGTTTGAACGCACTAATCTCAGAAACTACTGGTTCGAATTGAAAAAAAATTTTTTGTTGGATAGCCCATTTATCGAGGAAGGCTATAGGCTATATAATATTACGCTATGACCAATTGGAGCGGAACATCAATGAAAAATGTTGCAAGATGTACCTCAAAATTAGTCCGTTCGACAAATATTATCAGTTGAAATGTCTTAACTATATTATATTGCAATATTAGCGCACGACGGTTACAGGTCGAATAGCTCAGTCGGTAGAGTACAAGATTTTTATTGCCAGGGTCTTGGGCAAATATATATTTTTATTTTCTACTTTGCTTTCTTCTAAGGCTTACATTTCAATTTTTTAAAATTTTATTACGACTAATTAAAATAAAATATATATTATAAGACTTGAAAGAAATTTTATTACTTAAAAAAAGTATATAAATACTGCTTTTTAACGACAAAAACTTTTGAACGGTAACTCCGATCATTATAAAGTTTGGACACAACATTCGTCTCGGTAAACTAAGATAAATGTGCGTACTCATGTCGCCTTCTTCTCCATTCGTTCTTTTGCACCCGGATGAAACCGGATGGGACCGCTAGTTAGCTAATAAACATCTTGCAAGAATTATCCTATAATAATCTATACTAATAATTAAAATATATAAAGCTGAAGAGTTTGTTTGTTTGGTTAAACGCGCTTATCTCAGGAACTACCACTAGTTCGAATTGAAATTTTTTTTTGTTGGATAGTCTATTTATCGAGGAAGGCTACAGGTTATATAATATCACGCTACGACCAATAGGAGCGGAGCATCTGAGAAAAATGTTGCAAAATATAACTCAAAATTTGTCCGTCCGACAAAAACTTTTGAACGGTAACTCCGATCATCATGAAATTTAGACACAACAATCTCGGTAAAAACTAAGAAATGTGCGTACTAATGTCCCTCCCCCCCATTCGTTCTTTTGCACCCGAGTGAAACCGGGCGGGACCGCTAGTTATATATTATACAAAGGTCGTATTTACAAGTTTAGGCGCCCTACGCAAATTATGTAGGTAAAGGATATAGATTAATCTCGAATTTTCAGAGTATAAATAAAAATTATATTACTCAAGTATAAGACCTTGTAAGCGCGAAAATATATTATCTTATTTAAAGCGTCTTTTGGATTTAAAAGAGCAGTTGTTGTATTTGACAGCTGAGTGTATTGGAAATACAACGCCTACTGGACTGTGTCTGCTGCTCTCATGGATTTAAATGGCAACTGACATAAATTATTATTGGATTGAAAAAAACTCATCTTTTTATGTTTTACTTTACGCACTAGTGCGAAATGGGTCATTTTACTACCGCTGTGCAGACTTGAAAAGCGACTATTTTATTATTGTATTAGAATTTAAATAAATACACAATGAATCATAAATAAATAAATATTTTATTTTTGTATAATTAAAAAGTTTCATGAGCAAAATAAAAACAATTGAAATATAACATCAATTATTAATTTATTATTAACTACACATTTAATTATTTGTTGAAAATAATATCACATAATTGTCATCTTTAATAAGAACCGTCGAGAAAAAAAATTGTCAAAATGTATAAAATATCGTAAACAAAAATATTACCGGTCTAATAATGGTTTAGAGCTGGCTACGGAGAGAATGGGTGAGTCACCTATTTTCTCCGTAGCCAGCTCTCCGTCTATAATAACTTCGAACACAAGTGCATGTTAGTTGGTCAAATTATCGAATTTATCGAACTATTTTAGCAATTTTAAAGCTCATAGAACCGCTAAATCCCTAGAACTGCCAGAACCAAGGTTGAACACTCTAAAGAGTGCTAGAATTTGACCAACAAACATATGAGTTGCGTCCGAAGTCACATGCACATCTTAAAATACCTACTTGTGTGATATACCTACTGACAGTTTTTTCTCGTACGATCTCGGAAACTTTATTAGTACACAATTTATTTTATAAAAATAATAATATCATGGTTATTTTTATTATTGAATTATGACTTTTGGCACCTTTGCTGTCAAAGCAATTCGATCAAAATTCAGTCAAATATATTAATTACGTTATCTATTTAATACCCTTGTTTAATCACAGAAATGTAAAATATAGTAGAGTCATCAAGATGAGGTGAAAGTTCATTTATTTGTTGACGTATGTTGGGTCTACAGTCGACGCGGCTATACTACGGTTCCGAAATAACAGAGAGTGAGTAGTTTAATGGCGCCTCAGAGTTAAATAATGTATAATATACCCGTTCCAAGCGTAGTATATCTTTTGATTGAAGAGGTCACAACAACAAACAAAAAAAAATTAAACTATAGTTGTTAAAAAATCTTCTTTAAGAAAGTATATTAACAGCATTAAATACTCTAAAAATTGTATAAATCATTGATCATGTGCCACTGCTGGTCTCTTCCTTTAGTGCAGTGTAATTCATAGCATCTCAATTTATAACACGCGCCACAGATCTAAAAGGTTCGGAAGTTAGTCACAAACAGCGTCGCAAAGGTACATTTTATAGCCGTTAAGACTCCCACCACCTCCCATCTACCTGCACGGAACGTGCGCTCGTCGATGATTGGCCGTGATCGCTCGTTGCTTTTGTGACGTGTCGCTTTCCTGCTTTACAGTACAGTCGAGTACGCTATTGTCAAGTTGTTATTGTTACATTAGTTTTGTTGAGTTGCGAGTTTGTAGTTCTTCAACAGACTGTACAAGCGCAAGCCCGCATTCACATCTAGCTTCCGAGCCTTTTAGATTCGTGGCGCGTATCATAAAAATTATGGCGTTCATATTACAGTATAATAAGTACATGAATCCATTATTATTTTAGTACCTTACTATATTATGACGTAATGTATAGATCTATGCTATGTAATGTAAAATACAGGATCCCTTGTTTTTTAAAAACGAAGATAATAATTGTCCAGATATTTTGAATGAAAGATTATGCGTAAATAATTATTACAAAACAAGATAAAATATTCGTTGATAAATCGATATGATTTCTGACATTATTAATTGTTGAAATAAAAATTTTGTGTTAACAAATTTTTTCCAGAAAGAAAATTTGATAGTTTTATGAAAACTTCAAAACCGGTCGTAAAAAACATAAAAATTATTAAGATTTATTTTTTGCCTGATTTTTATCATCAATTGTCCTTCCTCTTCTATTTGGCTCTACTATAGTGACGCTTTTTATAAGTACATATAAATATTAAAAGTATTTAAAAATTAAACAACAAGTAAATTACACTAATATCTTCTTTTACACTAAACAATGTAAAATGTTTATAATTAATATTTATTACGTCGAGTTTTCAGAATGCAGTTGTCTTTGATTATTTCATAAAAAGTTCGAATGAATTATATCAAAAGAGTTATATCCAATAAAAATTATGCTCCTTCGAGCCGGATTTGAACCAGCGACCTATGGATTTCCATATAAGAATACCTCTACAGTCCACCGCTCTACCAACTGAGCTATCGAAGGCATATTTATTGCGCTAATATTAAATAACACGTAATAAATACAAAATTGGAAAGTAAAAAGCATTTATACTTCTGATTAAAAAGTGAAATAAATATTATTGAATTTATTTTTATACATGGTCTATTATTTTACCATTTTCGACGCTCATAAACTTGGTGCTATTATAATTATTTATGTCATTTACATAATTTAACAAGTCTAAATAACGTACAGTCAAGGCCAAACTCATTGAGTCGTTTTAACACTCAGAACCTGAAAAATGGAAGTTTGTAATTGGGATTTTACCTGGAGGTGGAGACCATTTCAAAATATTCAATATGACCTCCTACAGTATGCGAGGGACGATGATTTTGAGCAATTATTTTGTCGTTGGGGTGCTACCAATCCTTTAAAACGTAATTATATCGAAGGGAAAAAATCGCGAGTACTGGGCACATCGTAAAATGGAGCAGATAATCATTGTTGCAATTGATAAGGTTACCTAAGTTTGAAATCGCACAAAATTAACTATAAGCTGACATAGTGACATCTGTAACTTTTCTGTTTAATAATTCGATATAAATGTTTACACTTGATCTACTAACAATATTAAGTACTGTACAACACATAGCGTGCTTCTTCTTCGATTTTTCAATGACATGTGTAACTCTCATAATTGTAAACAATAAATATTTGCGAAAATAGATAGCGCGTAGTGCTTTACTATATGAGGCGGTTGGCATAAGATAGTTCACTGAAATGCCGAGTAGATAGCGCATGGTTGAAGTAAAATCCTAATAGAGACGCCATGGAAATGCCACACAAACAACGCCATCGTTACTCACTCGGCTTGACAATATTTGTTTTGAAATTTTTCGAGACATTATTGATGACAACTGCGTTGTGAAAAACACTCAACGATTAAAAGAACATAATTTCGACGACGTAAAAAGTCTTATATTAGTTAAACATAGACACAAAACATTAATTTAGAAGTACTTTCAACTTAATAATATAACCATTCTCATTAAAGCTTAACATTTTTACAACATTCTTTAATTTTTTTATTCGTATTTCTTTGGTTATACGCATATTAACTTTTTAAACAAATCGGAATAATTTAGATTCCAGGAATATCCAAAGTCTTATACATAGGTATATGGAAACAAAAAAAATATTTTTATCTAATTGTCAAAGGAGTGAATAAAATTTTATAATGACGCAAACAAATCGAAATCGAAATTTCGACGAATTTAGACGATACATGGAAAAATCGATTTTCATATGTTTGTACCTGCTGACGTCAGAAAGTACATTTCAGAAATGATTTTGTACTTTTACGTCCACCAAAATAATTCTTTACGCATTTACACAAAAAAAAATACACTGCCCGTAAATAAAAATTCATCGATGATGTAAAATAAATTAATTCTCAAAATTTTAAAACTAACACGAGTAATAAAATATTTTTAACAAAAAAATTGAACCGACTTCAAAAAATATGCACTAAAAAGTAAAAAATAATTATTATTGTTATTTTTGGAGTCGGTGTCACTTCGGAATTCGAAAGTAGCAATTTAAATCTTACATGTCTCTAGTTCTCGGAATAGATTTCATTTTGGCTGACACCGACTCCAAAAATAACAATAATTATTATTTTTTACTTTTTAGTGCATATTTTTTGAAGTCGGTTCAATTTTTTTGTTAAAAATATTTTATTTTTCTCTTTTTAGTGTTAGATAAAGTATTGCAATGGGTAGGCTAAGTATGCGTGCCTTTGAAATTTGAGAGTTTCCCTCGATTTCCCCGGATTCCACCATCAGATCCTGACTTGGTTCCGATGGGACCACCTCGGAAGTGCTCTCTTTCGAATAAAAAAAAATTTTGAAAATCGGTCCATAATTGATGGAGAAATCGGTGAACATACATAAAAAAATATATATACAGTCGAACATAGAACCTCCTCCTTATTTGAAGTCGGTTAAAAATAGTGATCCTTTGTTTTATTTAGAGAAAACCTAATACATTCAAACAGTATTTTTATGTTTGTTTACAAAAAGGAATAATATTTTTATTATCAATAAATATTAATATAGGGCACCTACTTGGGACATCCCTGCTATAAAAAGTTTAAGTAAAAAATTTTGTTTTATTTTAAAATTGTTCTAAATATAAAAAAATGAAGAGAATGTAACATATAGATAATGTAAATTATAGACGCTTGATAACAGAGGCTATACGCGTCTTTTATGTAACACCAAATTGGTTACGAAAATGTTGTTGAAACAACTTGTCACACTAAAGTTTCGTGGACACTAAATGGTACGAAATAATGTATAGGTACTAAAGAACGAGGTGTATAAAAATTGTACTCATTTTTTATCGATTTTGGATAAATACAGACTTTATATGGATGAAGTAACAAAAAAAAAACTGTCGTGGGAAGCCTGGTAGCTGTGAAACATAGTGTGTATACAGCAGTACACAGCTCACACAGAGAAGTCACGAGTGTATAGTATACGCGCGCGCACACACAAAAGGGAGTCGAGAGCTGTGGCGTAGCGGGGGCATGACGGCATAAGAGAGCGTCATGCCGTTTGGCATGATTTTAGTGCCAAGGCGCGCCAATAGATGTCTCACATCAAAAACTAAATCAGGCAAAAATTTCCATAAAACCAGTGACTTTAGACTTAGAAATTATACCAAGGTAACTTTGGAGAATATACAGGGGATGATTTTTAAGTTGATTCTTCTTTTTTAACAGCGTGTAGATATCAAATAGGTGAACAAATATTTTAAGTAACTTTTTTATCAAAAAATATGAGAGAAACAGCCATTCAAAGTTTAATTAAATTTTTAAAATTCTATTTAACTGAATAAAAAGCCCCAAATAATTCGCGGAAGGCCCTTATCGCTACTACAAGCATGTACAGAAGCATGTCTACGACGCACGCATCTTTATGTCCAACAAGACGGGTACAACTTCGAACAATTTCTGTGAATAGTCGATAATGACATAAAATATTTCCATAGTGACATAACATAACGCCAGGACAGATCTCAAAATTTGATAAAATTTTATAAGACTTTGAAAGCGGCCGCATCTCTTTCATTTTTGAGTTTTGATAAAAAAGTTACTTGAAATATTTATTCGCCTATTTGATTTCTACACACTGTTGAAAAAAAGAATCAACAAAAGCACTCTGTATACACAAAATGAATAAATCTTTATAAATACTATCGATTAAAATATTTTGTTTAGCAACGGTATTCAAAGCACAAAACTAATGTATGTATGACAAAATTTTTATTTTTAATCTTATGACAATGCTTGTTTCTTCTGATCGTCTCTTTTTTGTCATTGTTTTTTTTTTATATAACATAAAAAATTAGTTCACTTGTCTTTAATCACGTAATAATTCGGAAATTTGAAATTTAATAGTTCATTTGTTTAAACAACTGAAATGGCAACTTTTTTGACACTATTTCCAGCGACCGCAACTGGAACGACACCTGCAGCAGTCGCCGTCGCCGCCATGACAGCCGTTCGATGACGCGAATTCATTGTCTGTAATCGGATGACATTTCTAACTGAAGTGGCCGATCCGGATCTCCTGGATGAATGTGTGATTGACGTAGTAACTGTACGAGTGGAGTCGCCGTTGCCGTATCCTAAACAGTATCCTCCACCTGTTTCCAGACCGGGGAAGCACATGGTCAGGCACGACGCCACCCACTTGAATGGTGGGAAGTTTCTGGAATATAATTATCATGTATTATTATCGATTCAGCGCGATTTTTTCTATAAGAATAGCCTCAGTTATAAGTCGTAAGTAAACAATATCTCACAGATTTTTCGGTTTTCTTAAAAACAGAGAAAGTATCAAGGGGGCCCCATCTTTCAAAATTAAATTAAAAAAAAAATCGCTCTGTTTCGTTTGATATTATGCATACTTATGGAAAAAGTCATTCTTAATCGATTGCGACCATTCGCAACCCTGCATCTATTTTAGTTTCAGAGATATAAACTGTTTAAATTTTTATACATTTTAAACCGTCATAGCGTCTAAACTAATCGAGATACAAATTTGCGTTTAGGCCTAATCGATTCATCGTGATTTTTTCTATAATACTCGTCAATATTAAGCATATCGAGGAAAATTACAAATTTTTCCAAATATTTTTGGCCGGTTTTATATTAACCGAACTTATAGAAAAAGTCAATCTGAATCGATTCCGACAACCCGCAACATTTTCGAATGGGGACAGTTTCTACAAATGTGTTTGTTGGTGCAATTTTTATGGTTCTGAATTGATTCAGTTCTGAAACGTTCGTTAGCCCTACAGAACTCTTGAGACTGTTAGAACTTCGCGTTTGTCTCATCAAACATTGTACTAGCAATTCAGGTTTCGAGTTAGTACTCTTAAATCTATACTTAATATATAAAGATGAAGAGTTTGTTTGTTTGTTTGAACGCGCTAATCTCAGGAACTACTGGTTCGAATTGAAAAACATTTTTTTTTGTTGGATAGCCCATTTATCGAGGAAGGCTATAGGCTATATAAAATCAGGCTACAACCATTAGGAGCGGAGCATTAATGAAAAATGTTGCAAAATGTAACTCAAAAATAAGCTTCTATTCAGGTGAAATGCACTAACTAAATATACTCATATTAGCATTGCCAGAATACAACGCCGGCTAGTTCAATCGGTAGAGCACACGACTGTCAATATCAGGGTCGTGGGTTCAAGCCCTACGTTGGGCGAATACATTTTTATTTTTTTTTTAATTTTCTACATTGCTTTCTTCTAAGGCTTACATTTAAATTTATTTTAATTTTATTTAATTAATTAAAAAAAAATATTAGTTAAAAAAAGTATAAATACTGCTTTTTATCGACAAAAACTTTTGAACGGTAACTCCGATCATCATGAAATTTGGACACAGCATTCATCTCGGTAAACTAAGATGAATGTGTGTACTCATGTTCCTCCCTTCCCCATTCGTTCTTTTACACCCGGGTGAAACCGGACGGGACCGCTAGTTACTAATAAATGTGCATTTTAAACGTAATTTTTTTACTCTAATTGATCCGTTTGTTGAAAAACAGAATTCTAAAAACAACTTACAATTTTAATTTGGTTTTAATGGTTCAATTTAAATTGTTCGTAGCAATTGATCAACGAACACTTCTGTTCCTGAATGGAAGTTACTATCGTTCTTCAAAGCTATAATACTATTTTTATGTTAATTCTGCGCAGGTTTACCTAAGTGTTCTGCACATCTGCGTGGAAAACAGGCAGTAGATGACAGGATTGGCTGCCGAATTGAGCGGCGCCAAACTTTGGATGAAAGTGGCTATAGCTATGTTGGTTTGGGTTGGGGGTATGTACCCATACACTTGCAGTAAATCGAACACTATGTATGGACTCCAACATATCACGAAAACTGAAAATAGAGCACGAACTTAGTATTTTATTTAATGTTTAAAAAAATCTTTAGTCATCCTTCAACGTGGAATTCGAAAGAAACTGATTATTGACGTCAATCACTAACCAGTCAATGATGAGTCAGAATCTTTGTAATTGAATAACACTGCAGACGACGCGGTTCTTCTATGAGCGCTGCAGACCTGCAGAGCAACTAAAATCTTAGGTACTTCCTAATTTTAGAATGAACTATTTTTTCCACATTTAACCAATATTTAATATCAGGAAATAGAGTAATAGTTACACAATCAACGCTAAAGTTTAACAGCCACTGGCAGACCACAAAACTCGAATCTCGGGATCCCGGGATCCCGGCCGTTTTCTGGTCCCGAAAATCCCGGGATCGTACTTGGCTAATCTCGGGATTTTCGAGATTGCCAAAAACAGATCTAGTTTGCATTCCGTAATCCGTTGCGCCTTGACAATTACCTTGCCTAGATTATATTAATATTATTTATTACATAACGACAAAAAACAATCCTTAAATACGCGGTACGATATGCAAGAATATGTAATCTCCAGATCCTGAAGTACAAGTACAAAATGAATCGGGGTTGGCAAATAGTATTAGACGTGAAATAAGCCTGTTCGAAAATGGAGGAGTTCGTGGATATCACTTAGAAACAGCATATAAGTATCTATTGTCTATTCCTACAACGAGCGCAGAACCTGATCGAGCATTTTAAGCTTATGTTGGCAATAAACTACGAAGTAGGCTTGGAAGTCAAACATTGGATGCTTTGATAATTCTGCGATTGTATTTTCTAAATTCTAAATAGTTTTTTTGTGTTGTCTTTTTGATTTCTTGCAAAAGTAAAGTTTTTTTTTGCTTTGTCTATTTTCTTTTCTTACTATATTGTGATTTGTGTTGTGCAACGATTTTAAAAACATTTTTTAAGAAATTACTCAAGTTTTTTTTTCATTTGAGCCCAATTAGAAACCGCATAGTCTAATCCCGGGATAGTCCCGGGATCCCGGAATTACGCATCAAAAATCCCGTAATCCCGGGATTGAAAAACATTCTCGGGATTGTATTCTCTACTCCTGACCCATAAGTTATAGCGTGTTATTTTACTTTGTACCAAGATATGTCAAAATGATCCCGTAACACTAAAAACAAAAGTAAATAAAAACGTGTGTAAATTTTTTTTACGACGACAAAACATGTATTATTTTTCGTGAAAACTCAGACATGAAAACGCTTACAGTAAAATTTAAAACGATAGGAAAATGCTGGAAAGTAATAAAAAATCAATCATTTTAATAGCCAAGCCCACTTTTCAGCAACATGTAAAGAACTTTTGTTTTGATGAACTTTAGCTTGAAACGCAATAAATTCTCTTGTTTTTACATAAGAAAAGTTTAAACGAGTAAGCACTTCATTTTTATAACCGGACTTTGGCAAGAACATAGTGATTCTTTTCTTTAACAATAACTACCATATTTTTATCAAAACCGCAATATTTGGAGCTGTGATTAAAGAAACAAGAATATAAAATTCAATATTTACATATTTAATACATATTCTTTATCGAATTGTCGAGTAGTTCTTTTGTTATGTTTGCATCAGTGGCGGCTCGTGAGCATCAAACTACAATATACACTGTAACACTAGTCACTACTGCCATAATCCGTGTGTTGTGTATCATCTATGTACGACATACGTACCGCGGAGTCAAATCCGTCAAAAGTGTTGACTGAATGAGATCGATTTAGTCAACATTTCCAGCATATGGCAGCAATAGATGCTTATACGTGCTGATGGTAAATGCAGCACAGAGCCGATCTAAATAACACGCAATAGCTTATGGGTCAGGAGTTGCACGGTGTACACGGGGGGTATCTGATGACGACGTTTCATGTGCTGCTTAGGAGTGCAGAACAGCGTCTGAACGCAAGAAAATCTGCCACACAGAGCACACACGAATTTTGTGGTCTGCCAGTGGCTGTTAAACTTTAGCGTTGATTGTGTAACTACACATTCCACTATTTCCTAATATTAAATATTACTTAAACGTGGAAAACATATTTCATTTTAAAATTATGAAGTAGTTAAGATTTTGGTTGTTCTGCATCTCTTTTAAAGGAACCGTCACTTGTTTGTTTCATATCTTTATAATAAAGTAAAAATACAGTGTAACCTCTTTATAACGTCCTTCGTTATAACGAAAAACTCCCTATAACGTAGACATTTTTACAATTTGATTGGTTTACCTTAAAACCCATACATTAATACTTACCCTCTTTATAGCGCAGCAGCCATCCTCTATTACGAAAAAATATGTTCATATTTAGGCGTCAGCAAATGTTTACAGACGTAAAGAGGACGAATCTGAACCATCACCAACTATTCAACAAGCACTTGATGCCGCCAAATTTATCGAAAAATTCCTATTGTTTAATGAAAATGATTCCACCACATCCCAAGCTAATAATATTCATTTTTACAATTTTGTCTTAAAACCAAACAAAGTAGAAACTAATGTAATGAAATTTTTAAAAAATTTTTAAAAATTTCATTACATTAGTTTCTACTTTGTTTGGTTTTAAGACAAAATTGTAAAAATGAATATTATTAATAATAATACACATAAAAAGTACATGTCTATCTATCTTTAACTGCGAATATCTCGAAAACCAATGACTTTACAACAAACTAACAAGTGTACATTATTGACTTATAAAATATCAAAAAAATTAAAATTATAGTCAAAATTAAAATTTAGACAGCGGCGTAACATTTAGAAGGGGTACAAGCATTACTTACTCCTGCCGTACGCCACTGGTAGAGCGTACTGAACTAATTTTTTTATTGTTAGGTGCATTTTATGATATTTAACAAGTGTGCTGATTTGAGTAAAATTATACGGTGTATTAAAAAAATTATGGACATTAATAATTTTTCAGTTTTCAACTTCAACACCCCGTATTTCGGAAACGAGCAACATTTTATCTAAGCATATTTCGCTTAATCGTTTTATTTTGAATTGGAGAATCTGCGGTTGTTCTATGTCCCATTCTTAATGGGACACCCTGTATATGTTTGTAATAAATTAATTAGGTGAAATTTGGTTATTTTTCTTTCTTCCCTACATATAACGAAAACTCCTTTATAACGAAAAAAAATGCTCGGTCCCTTGAGATTCGTTATAAAGAGGTTACACTGTAATTTGATTGGTAAGAATTTTGAGCGCATTTTAAATAAAAGAATTCCCAAGATTCAAATCCGAATCGACCAAGGATTTTTCTCAACAGTGATTTTTTTTGTAATATACACTAAATAAGTGATTGCTATAAGAAACTCTTTTATACCGAGATTTTTTTTTTAAATTTCAGGTCGTATTTCGTCTACTGGGAATTATCCCTGTTTCTTGCTGATTTTATTGGAGCCTTAAACATGAACTCGTGTTTCAACTGTTCTAGGACTATTAAAGAGTTTAATGCTATTGAGTAAAGACTAAAGAATCATTCAGTTTTGTTTTACCGAAAACAATAACGAACGTCATCTTGACAGTTTTGACCTTGGCCTTAGGTATGACCCCACGGGAGCTTGCACGTCGACAGTCTTCCTCACTGTTGTTGATGTGGTGGCGTAGCGCCCGATGGTCGTCACCTAGAACGAATGAGGATATATCTGTCTTAGCGTTGACTGCTGCTGCCAGGGTCAGACCTATGGGAGGTAGACATAACATAATCATCTCATTATTTTATACATATTAAACTTAAAACTAAACTTTAATTTAATTTGCTACTAATTTATTTCAAAGGGTAACTTATTATTTTCATCTAAACGCCGAGGATATTTTATTTTTTTTTAATAATAAACAATAAAGCCAGCTGAACCCAGTTCACAAATGAATTTGTAAACTGCAGGATTTGATTATGTCACGCTGACGTAAATTTTTTATCGATTAAAGTAATTTTTTTTCAAATGTCGTTTAAGCGACCCATAGACGCTCAATATTATTGTGCAATGTGGGTTGCACAATATTTTGACGGCGGCCCCTACACGGTTAATATTATTGTACAATATTTTGGTTTGTGCAAAAAATTGTACTGTATGGAGGCGATCAGGGCCCTCGCGCCCTATAGTGCGATGTGTGCGATGCACGCGGGCGGCACATTCAAGGGGCGGCAAATGGCCTAGTTGTGTTATGTTTTTTGTACTGTATAGAAAAAATATATAACTGATATTATATCAATTTTATTTGCATACTCAAGCCTGCGTGAAAACTCTTACGAGTAGTTATTTATTTTTTAATGAAATTCGAATTCGAAATATTTCGTGCGCAGTTTTCGATTCGATAGTTAATTCACATCAGCGCGTAGACAGGGCGCCCCTATCGGGAGACTCCCGCGTATGTTTATATCTTGAATTTTCCTGTCAATTCCTGCAAGAGTGCGAGTGAAGTAAAGTATTTTTCAATCAACAAATACTTTTTACTAATTGATAAACTAATGATTATTTTGACTTAATGAATTCTCTCAGCTCAGCGGAACTAAATTTTTCTCTCATTAATAAGTACGACAGGAGAAGAACGCCGTGAAAAATCGCACGGAGTAAACTGTTTTTGTAGAGAACAGTTTACTCCACGGAGTGATTTTTTTAACGTAAAGAGAGAATTTTTGAAGTTCACTCTGTACGGAGTGAATTTTCAAAGTTCACTGTTTAATGTGTTTCATTTTAATTGAATATATTTCAGAATAAAATTTAGCTCCATGTTTCAATGATTGTGTTTCGTTTTTGTGCTCGACTTTTTTAAAATCATTTTTGCTTAAAAATTATTTCATCCCGCTTTTGTCTTGATTAAAAATTTGACTCGTTTTTACTTTTAGCCTATCATTTGTAAAGTATCTTTCACTG
The DNA here is from genome assembly GCA_963575645.1 of Xanthostigma xanthostigma. Taxonomy (NCBI): domain Eukaryota; kingdom Metazoa; phylum Arthropoda; class Insecta; order Raphidioptera; family Raphidiidae; genus Xanthostigma; species Xanthostigma xanthostigma. The sequence continues at coordinate 44,927,888 of OY754466.1, read as the reverse complement.
TTACATTTTTCACATTTTTATTTGTTTTCAAAAATTAATTATTATCTTATTAGTATTTTTACCTGTCCAAATCGTTTTGTAATGACGATGTGAAGTGAAGCATTCTTGCATTTCAGGAAAGTAATAAAAGGAAAAAACCTTCGGGTGCACAATTTCGGCAACTTAAGAAAATTAGGCAAGAAGAAAAAAACAAAATGTCTGATTCTATGAAGAAGTGTTTGCACTTACAGTATTATAGTTATTTAGGATTTTTAACGTTTTTCAATTTGACATATCGTCTAGTGAGTTTATCCCCAATAACGGCGTCAATTATGAATCCGCACGCGGGCGGCGTGAGGCCTAACGAGGGCCCTGGAGGCGATATTGAAGGTTGTGCAATATATTGCTCAATTGTGAGCACAGACGGTACAGCCACATTGTGCAAACAGTCCCCACCAGAACTTCAGTCATCATGTTGTCACGATTACTATAGTCTTTGGACATCATATCCCACAGAGCCGGAAGACCACGATACTCCTCGATAAATCCAACAATAAATAATTGTATTTCGGCTTTCTTGTCAATCATGATGAGGTGTAGTTGAGGCGACTTGTTGAAACGACCGCTACTTGAGATCAACTGACGGGATATTGCGCAATCTTGACAACAGACGATACAATATTTCCCCGTTTGTGCAATATATTTTCAAGATTTTGAAAATCACACACTATATTGCGCAACCTTTCAATCTCGTCTACACAGGGTCAATTATATTGCACAAACCCAAATATTGCGAAATAATATTGAGCGCCTATGGGCCGCTAATTGTGTCAAAAATTAATTATTAATGCTGATAATTTTATAATACACAATATTGTTGACTTACTTTTTGACCAGATTGTCCTGACTATGATTGTATAACAGGCTGTGATTATGACGGCTGGTATGACGAATAGAACCAGTGCTATCAGAGTCATGTAGACCTTCCATTGCCACGGCTGGAGGTCTATCCAACATTGCATCTGACCTATCAAAAAGTAATTACATTAACGATGATGACTGGAGAACGAGTAGTGCTTAGTACTTAAGAAGCAATGAACATTCAAAAATTTTTTCGAAAAATTTTAAACGGATTTAGCTTCTAAACCAGAAGATGTTTGAAATGTGAGTGTTCTCGTTGGAAATAGCGTGTCTTTGACTGTAAGCATAGTAACGTGTTAAAAAGTTGTGAGAGTTATCGGTTTTTAAAAACGCATTTATTTGTCAGAAAAACAAGGACCATTTAAATTCAGTTTACAAGGTGGAAACATTTTTTTCTTGATTTTGTGGGAACGCAACTTCGAAGCCAGAAGAGATAGGACGTGCGAGTGCCAACAAATCAACCCTAACAAAGTATTTTTCATATTCTGTTCCAAATATTTTGTACAGTTTGAATTGATAATAAGAAATCGGTATCAATTTTATGGATCAAAATATAAACGGTGTGAAAGAAGCTTTATAATTATTTTGTTACAGCTTGGAAGCACTCTTCTTACATAAGTGAACACAATAGCAACAACGTCCTCAAGTTGGTGTTTCGGATGGCAGGCTTATAGAAAAGGCACGCTACATTAACTATAACGATACCACTTACAGACTCTATAGGCACTAATGCAATACTAAGTACTTTACTTCGAATTGAACAAAGTGTGCCTTCATCCTCTGCACCCTACGTCACTCGCTGTTACCTTTATATTTGTGATCAAGTATACCTATGTTTACATCTTCGTAATTTTATCATACCAGCTCCCACAAGTGGGAAATAATACTAATTTAGGACAAAGTCCCACGAATACAGAAAACACATTTTTAGAAAAAGTCTGTGCGTCTGTGAACACGATACAGACCAAACGGATAAATGAACTGAACTCAAATTTTGGAAGGATGTTTGATATGCAAACGTGAAGAGCCCTGTCGTTTTTGGAGAAAATCGGCGCATGCGCAGAAGAGGTGTATGTTATAAAGTTGTATTTTATATAATAATGGTAAGTATACTTTTCATAACGGTTTATTGTCTTCAAAATGTCGGCCTTAACGCGTACATACTTTCGTATCTTGGCAGTCCCAGTTTTTCAATTTTCAGCGAAAATGTAATAATAATAATTGTGGCTTCCTATTTGCCTGCCACAATGATAGTAAACACTTTGTCTATATATTTCGATACATATGAAATCCACTCTGGAACGATTGGAACTATGTGTCGGAAAACTGATTCACTGATAAGTTGGATCATTTTATTTTAGCACAAATTCGACCTACCCTGCTTTGCCCTTTGGCATATTTTTACCCACGACGGAACGGAGCGGGTATATGCGTTTAGCCTGAGAGATTGTTATAAGAGTGTTTGTTTGTGCACTCGATCAATGTCGCCATTTTATCTGGAAAACGGTTTGATCAATTCAGATGCGGTTTTCTGTAAAAGGTTTGTAAATCATCTGCGATGGTTCTTAGATAGATATTACGATGGTAACGCCCCAGGGGGCGCTGCACTGCACAAAAATTAATCGCAAAAATTAATTGTACAGCAACGTATGCTGGGTTGCCTACACAATGAGCATTTAATCGGCTTTCTCTGTAACAGTGTCAATTTCTGTACATAATACACACTATACCTACCATAATAGCTACACTGTCTACGCTAGTTCAGACCATCTGAACTCACTTATACAAAATCACTAAAGAGTTTAAAATAAAACAAAATTAAAAATTTTGAAAAAACCCACGACGAATGTAAATGTTATAATAGAAAAAGAATTAAATAAAATTCTAAAATCCTCGACTTAACGCAGGTAAGTAACTAAAGAAAATCCGCCGGGGGCTGCCATTTGGCTGCCCTGAAATGAACTAAAATATTGCAATATTGCAATAATTTATATTCTTCTATTCTTAATTAGGGGCAGCGAATGGCAGCCCCCCGACGGATTTTCTTTGGTTACTTACCTGCGTTAAGTCGGGGGATTCTAGAACTTTATTTAATTCTTTTTCTATTATAACATTTACATTCGTCGTGGGTTTTTTCAAAATTTTTAATTTTGTTGTTATATAGAGTAAGTTATAAAAATAATACAAGCATATATAACTCCAGAGTCCAGAGCTTACTTAGGTTTTGTAATCACAGTACATAAAGTTGGTGGTCGTAAACAAGTCCGCTAATTAACATGTGTGTACCTATATATTATACACACCTGGTGACCTGAGGATGTTATGAATAAAATGCGCTCATAACAAGATAAATTAGTAAAAGCGGGAAGGGTAGTTTGTACCGGCAAATTAAACATTCGAATATTATCGCGCTGAATTTTACGCTCTGCCAATGAAAGAGAGCGTTTTAGTCATAGTCTTCTTTGTAGTCCGAGAGCCTACGACCTTTTGGCGTGATATCCCAATCGACGTCACGACATTTATGATAGTCCTACACTAATCGCAAGATCATAATTCAATAACTTTTCATTAACTGTCAACGTAACGCGGTCTATTGTGAACAGCCACTTACTGTAAAGGCATATCTTAACAGTAATCAGTAATTATTTCTATATCAACCACCGTCTTTAAAAAGCCAGTTGAGAAAGAGAACTCGTGCTGATATGTTCTCACGCAATATCTTTAGAAACGGTAAATCAATTAGTTGAGGATATATGGAAGGTTGACGCGACACTTCCGAGAAAAATGCATCTTTGTACCTACGCATTGTAATGCAGATATGATATGATTCATTCTATATGTACAAATATAAAGAGGTAAAATTTGTTTCAAATTTTCTTGGTTTCCGGGCTTGTAGGCCGTGGTCCATTTGTATTTCTACCTGACGTTTCGTCTACAACTGCGGTAGACATTTATCAAAGGCGATGTACTCGCGGACGAAATGTCCTTTTAGACGGCTCACAGGTAAAGTGGCCGTGAAAGCCTGCACGCTTGGATAAAATTGATTTGATCGTTGTTACGTTTGTATTAACTTGCTTTTCGTGTATGTCGGGCGAAACTTTGTAACTGATTTTAAACTAACTTCCTGATGAGGTAGAGACTTGAAATTTTTAACATAACTCAGAATTAGATGACAATACGAGAAAATACTAAAAAAAGATGGAAATAAAAAAAAATAAAGAAATTGTAATAAATACTTATAATATATTTTTACTTATTTACCGTTGCAATGATCTATGGCCCAGTTGGTTTAAGCGTCGTGCTAATAACGCGAAGGTCGCGGGTTCGATTCCCCATTGACATATATAATATTTTTATGTTTTTACGATGTTTTTTTGTATGTGGGGGGAAATCTCTGAAACTATTCATATGATTTTACAAATTCTTTTACCAATAAAAAGTTACACTATCCCTGAGTAATATAGGCTATATTTTAGTTTGATAAAAAAAATTCTGTTCGATATCTCAATATTTGTAAATCAAGTCGAAAAAAAAGAGTTGCTTCGCTGCTTGCTCGGCGTGCGCTGGCCAAATGGCTGAGATAATATACGTGGATAGATCGAAAAATACTCGACATGCAATGAAAACTTCTGGGTTCGAATCCCAGTTCGAGATATTTGAAAAAAAAATACAATTTCGATTTTTGAGTTATTAGTAGTAACTGCCTAATACATAATACCTACTGTAATATTTATTGATAATTATTATTAAAATTAATATAATATGATATATAACATTTGTCTATCCCGCGATAAAAGATTGTAATTCGGTGGAGTCGAAGGCTCCACTATTGCTGTCGCTGCCAGACATTATAAAATTACTGAAACAAAAGAATAAGAGGATCCGACAAGACGTAGGTATATATTTAAAATATTTCGTTAATTATAGTCCAGCAGCTCTCAGATTAAAAATCTTCTTTACTCATTGGTTGGTCTTACCTTGAATAGGTTTCTCTTCAAAAAGAAAAATTAACGGCAATGAAAATAAAACGCTTAATAACCAGGCTGTTATGACTAGAACCCGCGCTCTTCTCCCTGAAAAAAAAGTAAAATTTGTAAAATAATCATGCCCTGCATAGGTAATATGTCGCAGCCGGTATTGTAAAAACTGCTTTGCAAAATTACAGTCTTTTATCCTGATTATTTTGTCTCCTGTTCTCTTCATTTATTAATAATTAGGCATATACGGCTTAAGAGCTTAACTCTTACTAGTGATGTAACGAATATCGCCTTTGAATTTGCAAATATTCGTATAGATAGATAGATAGATAGATATTATTTATTTGCATTTCTAAAATTAAAGGGTGCAAACGTCAAAACAATATACTAGTATACAATAGCATTCAATAAAAATAGTGATTATTAAAAAGTAAAATTCGAATCGTACTGCAAACCGTTTATTATTTACTAACTTTTCATTTAATAAATATAGTTTAAAAAAAAACTAAAAAACACGCTTTATATCGAAATAAAAAAGTAAAAAATATTTTTTTTAAAAAAAGTTTAAAACAATATTGAATAAAAAATACAAGTATTATTGTGAAAAAAGCGTGGGGCGCTTTGTTCTACATTTTCGTACATCGAGTGCCCCACGCTTTTTTCACAATAATACTTGTATTTTTTATTCATTATTTTTTTAAGCTTATTTTAAGAAAAATATTTTTTCTTTTTAGTTCAATATAAAGCGTGTTTTTTAGTTTTTTTTAAACTATATTTATTTTCCACTTTTTAGTTCGATTTATTGTCAAAAATTTGCCGAAAATTAACAATTTTTTTTTCGGCGTGGACGGGATTAGAACCCACGACCCGTGATTCCGAGAGTTTACGTCAGCGAAGACCCGTGCCTAGACCGCACGGCTACCACTGTAGTTACAGTAATAAACCACTTGCAGTAGTCCAAAGAAATGTTACAAACATACATACAAACTTACAAGTGAAGTTAATATAAAGCGTGTAAAACGTCTAGATTCTGTATATCTTTGATTTCAGGAGGTTTTTGATATTCGCATTCGCAAATATCGGCGTCAGATGTTCGCATTGGCATTCGCGAATGTCTAAAAATCAACATTCGTTACATCACCAGTTCGTGCTAAGTATGATCACGGATTATATAATTTAATTTCCACATTGTTTGACACGTGGTCTTTATGTTTTAATGAACATCTAAATTTGATTTAATATGATTTAATCATTAAAAGTTTTGTTAATAGTGCTTCGTAACTATCAAGTAAACCCTGACAGTTCATTTGAAAGCAGATTATAAAGATTACATGAAATGCTAAATATTAATTGACATCAATTCCATTAAAAATAAAATTTTATTTGATTGTTAATTATTTTCAAATGATCAATATGTGTCCCATAACGCGAACTGGGTGACCAGTTAGGGGTCTGGACACGAAAGGAAACCCTGAGCTTGAGCATACGTTGATTTTTAAGTTGAATCTTTTTTTTAACAGCGTGTAGAAATCAAATAGACGAACAAATATTTCAAGCAACTTTTTTATCAAAACTTAAAAACGAATTAGAAAAAGGCTTTCAAAGTTTTATTAAAGGTCGGTCTTGCGTTATGTTACGTCACTATGGAAATATGTTATGTCATTATCGAGTACTTATTTACAGAAATTGTTTGAAGTTGTCCCCGTTTTGTTGGACACAAAAATGCGTGCGTCGTACTTTGTAGCCATGTTTCTGTACACGCTTGTAGTAGCAGTAAGGGTCTTCCGCGAATTATTTCGGATGCATTTTCGATTCGTGCTATCATTTCTTCGCGTGTGGCATTTGAATTAATTAAATAAAATTGTCGACAAATTTTTTTCAGACCATATATTGACAAAAAATTAATATAAAACAATATAACAAAAGATGACGTTTCAACCCGATCTGAAAAAAATTGGTCGACAATTTTATTTATTTGAAGAGTTCTATTCAGACGTTAATCAAAGATTTTAATTACTTAAATAAAATTTAATTAAACTTTGAACGGCTGTTTCTCTCTTGTTTTTATGTTTTGATAAAAAGGTTACTTAAAAAATTTGTTCGTCTATTTGATTTCTACACGCTGTTAAAAAAGAAGGACCAATTCTGTATATGATAATTCAGCCGCCGAATTGATCCGAGCTTGAGTTCCAACAGTGACATTGAACAATAAATTTTTTCCAATATTTCATTGTAACTTTAACAATGAGTATTTCATTTTATTTTTAATTGTTAACGTTTCTAAATTTGTTTTTTCCATTAGGATCTACTATTTTTTTTTACAAACTCTGAAAGATTAGCTTAATGAAGAGAGCAGTAGATTCAACAGTAGTCATGTCAGTATATAATTTTACTTACAGCTACCGGAGAACTTCATGGGATGGGTGATAGCATCGTATCGGTCTATGGTGAGGGCGACTAGAACATAAGTCGACGAAAAGGTGACAACGGCTTCTACAAAACGGATCAACTTGCACGCTGCATTACCGGCATGCCACGTGATCGTTATCCTTGTGATTATGTCCGTCAGTACGTTGATTAGTCCTACTGCCAAATCTGAAACAGGAATTACATCACTCGTATCTCCTGCGGCGAGAAGAGAGCAGTTGAGATCGCTGCACATGAGGTTGGTTTTGCCGGTAGATTTGACTACTATAGTTTTCAAGCGCTGGTTTTCGTGATGGCTTTTATGTGTTCGCTTCACACGATGCATGTATTGAAGCTTGCTTTGTAGATGGGTTTAGTGCACGCGCAGTGATATTATTGTCTCTGAACAGAACACACACTATGACGCAGTGTTTGTGGGTGTTTGTTCGTGTCGCCCACGTGACAAGATGTTTAATGTTTAATATATAATAATAAAGAGTATACAGACAATTATGCCTAACAACTCACAAAGATTAAAATTTACAATAAAATATTTTTTAATGATCTTAAAGATATATTCAAAATATCAATACTATTCTCATCAACTAAATTGCACATAACATATTATAAAGGTGAATTTGCCATTCTTACTGTCTTAGCATTGTCTAAATAAAAAGTTGAAGTAGTTCGTGTCCTACCAACACGCGAATCAAATGGTATTTGACTTAGAAATCTGGAATCATCTATCATATTATGTAGAACTTTATATAAGTATAATATGGAATTATTATTACGCCGGCTAGCTAAGGATCTGTAATTAAATTCATCCAATAGCATACTATGATCATAGCCTTGGTAGGGATACAGCCCATGCTTTCTAAAATACAAATATTTTAAAAATTTTCTTTGAACGTTTTCTAAATTGTAGATATGGACATTATAAACCGGACGCCAGATTATTGAGGCATATTCTAAAATTGGCAAAAGTAGAGTTTTAAATAGTAAGGAAATAGTATTGATATTTTGAAAATCCTTTGTGTTTCTTATAATAAAACCAAGTACTTTATGTGCTTTAACACTAATATTTTTTATGTGTTCGGTAAAGTCCAGTCTTTTGTCTAATAAAACACCTAAGTCTCTAGTTTCATTTTTAAAATTCAAATAAGATTATTCATTTTATAATTAAAATTGACATTAATCATCTTACGTGAAAAACGCATGACATTACATTTTTTTATATGCTGCTTCCTAATTGGTTTCTACTCAAAGCACGCAGCCGAACAAGAAATAAAAGTATCCCCGGTTTTAATTTTAAAATCTATCTTGTGAGCTTGCAGGCGAGCCCGCAGTGACATCATTTCCATCTTTGCAACCCAGCTTAAGTCCCGCAGCAGTGTTTCTAGTGGCAAAACCAACTTTGTGTGCAGCGGTCTTAACGCTCAGATTTTTTTTTTAATTTTACAACTCCGTAATTAAAATTAATAGGATAGACTTTTTTGATTAAAATAACTTTTTACACCTTTATAAATCATCCTGTCACTGTTTTAATTGTCTTTTCGTATAATAAATTGATCCGGCATAGCAAACTTTATTAAAAGTTGTTTATAGTGTAAAGAGTTTTCCAGATGCGATCTTGTCGTTTACTTTGGAATGCTCCTATAATAGAAGCCATCGTGTTATCAGCGATTACTTGCTTCAGTGCTCAAATCGTGAAATCACGAATAAAATACTGCTGAAAACTGAATGTCAGCGAAACGAATTTATATTACAGGAGTGTGTTCATTCAACTGTGCCCTGAAAGTGGAAAGCTCAATGATGGGTGTTTTGGGGATTATTCAATCAGGGGCGTAGGACCGAATTTATAAGACGTGCCAGTTTTTTGGAACGGATTTCTAGAGTTATACAGTGTGTCCCCGGAAAGGTGAGACGGCTCTTGTAGAAGGTAAAAAAATTGGATTTAAATTTTCATTTTTAGGGCTTCGTACCCTAAACAGACAACAATGTGTACAAATTCCAGTTCTGGAAAACAATAATATTTCCACATTCTAAATGGCTGACTATAAAAAAGGGTGTGCCTCAGGGATCAATACTTGGACCCCTGCTTTTTATAATCTATATTCTATACAAATGATTTTCCTATAAAAATACCACACAAAACCATTATGTATGTGGAAAACACGATACTATTAATTGAAACAAGCGACGACTTAAACCTAACAACCGAAATAGATAATACAATAGATATGGCTAAGAAATGGTATGAAGATGACGAACTATCGCTAAACGTTAATAAAACCAAACTGCTAAGACTGGGAACATATGGAACAATAACAAACACATTAAAAATGAACAATAATAGTTTTCAAGTCTAAAAATCTATTAAGTTTTTAGGAGTTACAATAGACCACAAACTCTCCTGGAAACCTCATATTGAAAATTTAAACAAAACTACGTATCTTTTACGACAATTAAGAAAAATTGCATCAGAGGAAATAGTTATAAATGCGTATTATGCTTTTGCACATTATCGTTTAAAATACGGAATAATCTTCTGGGGAGCTTCATCACACATCGATCTTATACTATACGAAAACAGAAACTTATTATTAGAACAATAAAAAATATAAAGCACAAAGACAGCTGCAAACCACGTTTCCGAAATCTAAAAATTTTAACTGTAACAGGTATCTTCATTCTAGAATGTGTCATGTTTTACAGAAAAAATACAGATCTGTTTACTAACCGAAGTCATAATATATACATAATTACCTCACACGGAACAAAAATAATGTTGAAAAAATTCAGACCAATTTGGAGGCAGTAAATAGCGGTTTAAATAATACAATAGCAAACATTTATGACAAACTGCCTAATACTTTCGTAAAATTAAATAATAGTAGACTGAAAAATAAATTAAAACAGGAATTGTTAAAACTAGCACCATACACTTTGGACGATTTTTATACATTTAATTTAAGTTTTCTGACATGTATTATACTCAACAAGTTGAGTAAATTTTACTATAATGTAAAATTAGATAAAATAAAGAGTATTATTATTATTCTTATTAAAAGGAAAAAAATGAACCTTTATAGGCACGAGCCCCTGTTATCCCTGCCTAGATACGGCCCTGAATCCAAATATCTTTCAATCGATAAAGTTCTGATTGATTAATTTGTCTGCACGAAAAGTTACGCTTAAATTTCGAGTGAGAAATTATAAACGTCAGTCGGGTAAAATCGTAATATTAAACTCAGTGCAGTTGCGGAATTATAATAAAGTAAACAATAATATTGTTGCGCTGGTAGTAGCGCGGGTGTAGAATACGTAAGTTCAAAGTAGTTAATTGGTTTAATTAGCTCGAGCGTGACCTGTCGTCTTATAAGAAATGCTGACGGGTGACTGTACTCAGTACACTCATGTACAACCTACAGTCTTGATGCTAGGGTTTGGCAGACCATCGGGGAACTACCTAATGATGTAAAGAATTTCGCATTTACTTACTAAAGGGTGTATTTATTTTGGTGCAGATGTTAAATTGATAATCTATACTAATCTATAAAGCTGAAGAATTTGTTTGTTTGTTTGGTTGAACGCGCTAATCTCAGGAAGTACCTACTGGTTCGAAATGAAAAAAAAATTTTTTGTTGGATAGCCCATTTATCGAGGAAGGCTATATGAACAAAGTCACCGAAAATTGTAAACCACACACATGTAAACACGCGGATTAGGGAAACTAAATTCAATTTCGTATCGTCTAAAATTTAATTTAAAAAAACGCGCTTCGTGGATGTAAAAGTAAATATTCAATCAATTTAAGTAAAACTAATTTTTATATGGATGTAATATGTGTACGGAAAATAAAAATGCTTGTCGCAGATCGACATGGGCGCCGGTAGGATTATTTCCAAGAGGGTGCAAAATTCAAAATGCTTGTGTCGTGAACTGTACCTATGTCGCCGCAGGATACTTTTGTCGATTTCAGTTTTTTCCTATTTTTTGGGTATATATTTTTTTTGGTTCCTTTTTTTAATGTTTTTTCAGCCATAGTTATGCGAGAGGTTATTATTAAACAAAAATGCAATAAATACGCGCGAAATATTAAATATCGAAACGCAATGCTATTGAATTAAACCGTAATGTGACGTCAAAATACACGTTAACACATGGCTGCCATAGAATAATTGCCTCTTTTTCAGTATAAATTTATTTAAGTATTATGACGTCACAGAAAAACCGCGCAAAAACGGCGCATTTGAATAATCAAAATAGCTTGCTCAAAAAGAATATTCATTTTTTAATTCAATAAGAATGTTTTAATGAATTATTTCATGTGTTTGATAACTTTTAATATGAAAATAATTGATTTTAAATATTTTCAAAAATTATGCATATGTATAACCCTACTCATCTTGCATCTTTTTTTCTGTCCTCTGTCTGTAAGCCAGGGGGGGGGGTACAGTCGCAACTTCTATTTCGTTGAGATCGCTTATCTCTAATTTACGTAGTAAATGAAGAGAGCCACATCTCATTTAATACGAGTTGTAAGTTTTCACACACATAACTGTGTTCTAACTACAGACAATAAAGTCTGGTTATAGGAGTACAATTAAGCGTTCCAATTAATTACCCAAAGGGCTGAACTCTGAAGGGTTAATGAGTACACACGCGATTGCGTTATATCTGCATAACAATATTCTATGCCTTTTAACGGAATACCACCGTCGTAAACATAAATACAATACAGTGTGTTCACCGAAATTGGTAACAGTGAATAATTCGTGTATCCCACTAGATACAAAAAAAAGTTTAAATAGTTTTTTGTTCAACTCGTGATTTACTATCAGAAACTGCTGAGGTATATTTTTTTGTACTTCAAACTCAACCGGAAGTGTATATAAATATGTTTTTTTACACTTTCGAAATCTCCATTTTTTTCTCTATAAATTCATATAAAATATTCATAACGTTGCATAAGAAAATATTCGGGGAAAACGTTATCGATATATTAATTAAATACACAGTAATAGTTATTTTTCATATAGCACTCACATGTGTAAATTATTAATAATAATTATTACTGCGTATTTAAATAATAAATTGATAACGTTTTTCTCGAATATTTTCTTATGTACCCTTAATTTTTATGACTGAATACTCGTGTTTATTTTCGTAACTCTTGCTCCTCTTGGACAAAATTCTGTTATATTGAAAATTTAAAACGATTTATATGATGAATGATATGTTTATTACCTGCTATTGCTAATTGTTTGACGAAAAAATTCATTCTTGATTTCCGACTTTTGTTGAATATTAACGTTCCAAGGACAGCCGAATTTCCTAACACAATCATTGCGAACAGAATCCACAGGACTGTGAATTGCTCAGTCTGAAACAAATGAAATAACTATTAATGGTTTGTTACTTTCTTGAACTGTTGTTGATAGATAGATTAATAGGTTTTCTGGTCTATGAATCAAAGAATGCATAGGAGAAGAACGAATGTTTGATCGTTCATCATCCCCTAATAGATTAGGGAGAATAATGACTAATGGTAAATAATAATTTAGAAGAAGGACGCGGCTAATTACACAAGTATAATAAAAAAAATCCCGGGTCACAGTGCCAAAACCTGCCGACAATATAGCGTATTTAGGTACTAAATACAAGCATGTGACTTTATATTAACTTAACATTTTTTTTAGACAAAATAGAAAAGAATACCCCTTAATACACTCCTTAAAATAATTATTTTTTTCTTATTTGCAATATTACTGTCAATCCAAAATCTGCACCAAAACTACAATATTCAGTAAGTAAATCTGTATCAGCAAACTAGTGTTTTCAAAAAATGTGAAGTCCGGTCCTGCTGGGCCGATTATATTATCAGTGGCACATTTAAATTTTTACTAAAGAGTTAAATTTCAATTTTGCAACGCATGTGCCATATTTTTTTTGGTTTGTATTTGAACATACGTTTGGGATTTTCCTTAAAAGTTTCTATGTATGAAATTGAAAAGCTACTCGAAATTTTTTTTTTATAATTTCGTTACACAGTTGTATGGCGGTTTACATAAGACACTAATCTGTTAAAATGTCATCTGAATCGATGGAAAGATGGCGGAGCTAGGCTGAGACATACGAACGGACCGACCTGACAAAATTATGAGTTCCGTTTTTTTGCCATTTGGCTACGGAACCCAAATAATAATAATAATTTTATTCATATGATGTATACATAGGTAGTAGGTACATGTTGAAAAGTCAAGAAATGGTACATACAAAATCAGATCGTGTCATTTAAATATTCCTTACAACTATAACATAACACTTATTACTTAACATGGCTTTGCAATCTTTTAGAAAAGTACTTGTATTTTTAATATATTTAAACTAGCGGTCCCGTCCGGTTTCACCCGGGTGTAAAAGAACGAATGGGGAAGGGAGGAACATGAGTACGCACATTCACCTTAGTTTACCGAGATGAATGTTGTGTCCAAATTTCATGATGATCGGAGTTACCGTTCAAAAGTTTTTGTCGATAAAAAGCAGTATTTATACTTTTTTTTACTAATAAATTTTTTTTAATTAATTAAATAAAATTAAAATAAATTTAAATAAAAGCCTTAGAAGAAAGCAATGTAGAAAATAAAAAAAAAATAATAAAAATATATTCGCCCAATGTGTGGCTTGAACCCAGGACCCTAATATTGAAAGTCGCGTACTCTACCGATTGAGCCAGTCGGCGCTGGGTGTACACGTGCTTAATATGAGTATATTTAGTTAGTGCATTTCACCTGAATAGAAGCTTATTTTTGAGATACATTTGGAACATTTTTCATTAATGCTCCGGTCCTAATGGTCGTAGCGTGATTTTATATAGCCTATAGCCTTCCTCGATAAATGGGCTATCCAACAAAAAAAATGTTTTTCAATTCGAACCAGTAGTTCCTGAGATTAGCGCGTTCAAACAAACAAACAAACAAACTCTTCTGCTTTATATATTAGTATAGATATAGATATAGATTACAAGGCAATTTGTTATAAAACTTGTGCCTCCAATATGTAGGGCTTTGCTCAAAAAATGACAAGTTATGTTTGGGTGTTCTAATATTTAAACTATCTCTAGTGCAGTAATTATGGATATCAGTGTTACGATTGTATTGATCTGCTTTATTTTTAATTGATTTTAAACATTCATATATGTATATGCATGATAACGGAATAATTTTAAACTGCTTAAATATAGGTCTGCAGGACTGCGTTTATAATAAAATATTTTTAACAAAAAAAATATTGTCTGAAGACACAAGTAATTCAAGAATTACAAGGCGCGAAATTCTATAAAATATACCCCGGCGTTATGTTTGAAAATTGTTGTATATTTTTAACGACACTTTGAGCTTAATAATATAATTTAATTAACTTAATCTACGAAAAAAATTACAGTTGAAAATATTGAAACACAGAAAGGAAAAAATCATTTTAATAATTTATTAATAATTAGTCACAACCAACTTTTTTATAATTATTACCCTAAATTATTAAAATAATTATATTTCCATTTTGGTACATTTCAATAAAAACTTTCTTTTTATTATTATTTTATTTTTCTTGTAATAACATATTATATCTCCGCATGCGCCGATTTTTACCGAAATAAAATAGAAAAATTTCTTGTAAAACAGATAGAATAATAAGCCGCTATGAAAAGTATACCATTGTTATATAAAAAACGTTATAGCACATAATATCTCTTGCGCATGCGCCGATTTTCCCCAAAAATAAATTACAAAACTTTCTTGTAAAACAGATAGAATAATCAACCGTTATGAAATGTAAAGCATTATTATACTTATAAGAAACAACGTCATAGCCCATATCTCTTTTGCGCATGCGCCGATTTTCCCCAAAAAATTTACAATACTTTCATGTAAAAATAAATAAAATAATAAGTCTTTTTAAAAACTATATTATTATTATATAAAACAACATTATAAAAGATATACTCTTTTACGCATGCGCCGATGTTCCCAAAAAACAATAGGCCACTTAATATTTGCATATCAAACATCCTCCCAAAATTTGGTTTCAATCCGCTCATACGTGGTGTAGAAATGGTAAGAAATGTCAAAAATGACGTTTGCATATTCTGTCAAAGTATTATCTATGTTCTAATAATTAGTTATTCAAATTGTTAACTCAGAAGGCGTTGCATTTCACAAATATTTGAAATGCCATCCGTTTTTGAACAAATGCAATCGTTTTATTTTAAGACAGAACAAACGTAATCTTTATATTACCATATTAAACCGTGCAACAGAGAGAGATAACCGAAAGATGTTTGCCATCGATTATATCAAATTGAATTTATTTCTAAATAAATTTGTATAAAAAACCTGTTTTGGCAAATTCTGTTGTACGATATTTATGTAAAATTTTCTCCTCTTTCGTTTAAGACAGGTTTCGAGCCGATCTGATTTAAATTGAGTGAGTTATAAGCAAAAAACTTCGTTTTTTCTTTATTGCTCCCCTCTGGGGTCAAAATTCAAAAATCGGGCGACGTTAGGATTTAAGTTATCCGGAGACGAATCGAACAAAAAAAAGTTTTTTAAAATCGGTTAAGGCGTTTGGGCTGTACGCTGGATACAAAAAGCGTGACTCACAGATTCACAGACAAAGCGAGTACATATAAGGCGCTTTAGCTTACGCTAATCGCGCCTAAAAATTGAACCGACTTCACACTAAAAAGTAAAAAATAATTGCGTATTGAAATGTTTTGGAGTCGGTGTCAGCCGAAATGAAATCTATTCCGAGAACTACACCGACTCCAAAACATTTCAATACGCAATTATTTTTTACTTTTTAGTGTGAAGTCGGTTCAATTTTTTTGTTAAAAATATTTTATTTTTCTCTTTTTAGTGTTAATCTAACACTAAAAATCGGTAAACATACATAAAAAACATTATGCGTGTCTTTGAAATTTGAGAGTTTCCCTCGATTTCTCCGGATTCCACCATCAGATCCTGACTTGGTTCCGATGGGACCACCTCTGAGGTGCACTCTTTCGAATAAAAAAAAAAAATTGAAAATCGGTCCATAAAAAATTGGTTGTCTGTAAAGTCGGTTTACGGACGATAGTTTTACGTGATAACGTATTCCGTAATACATAACCTAAACCTCCCAAAATTTGGTTTCAATCCGCTTATCCTTGGTGTCGGAATGATAAGAAATGTCAAAAGTGACGTTTGCAACTGTCAAAGTATTATGTTCTAATAATAATTAGTTATTCCAATACTTAACTTAGAAGGCGTTGCATTTCACAAAATACTAATGTCAAAAAATTGAATTAAACATTAGAAATGCAGCCGTTTTCATGTTAAGACAAGACATACGTTATCTTCTAATTTCCATGTACGGCAAACAAAGACGACCGACCGCGTCGCGCCATGCATTAGACAACATTGCATTTATACAGCTATTTTTCTATATAAATTTGTATAAAAAAACTGTTTAGGCAAATTCTGTTATACGAAATCTATGTAAAATGTTCTCCTCTTTCGTTTAAGACTGGTTTCAAACCGATCTGATTTAAATTGAGCGAGAAATTAGCAAAAAGCACGCACAGGGTCAGGCGGAACGTTACGCGTTACGAACGTTAGGAACGTTAGGATTTAGGAACGTTACACTTTTTCGTGCATGCAGCCGGTGTTTTATCAATTTATAAGATTGGTGATTCATCAATTTATAAGACGTTATCACGTCAAAAAAAAAATATACAGACGAACATAGAACCTCCTCCTTTTTGTTGAAGTCGGTTAAAAATAAAGACGTTTGCGTTTAACGCACACAAAAAGCAGGCACGGTTTTACACCCTCAATTTAATTTGTGCTGATTGCCATGAGACATAGTGCGTGTAAATAACATTAATTGCTGTCACTTGACTGTGACTTCACTCTGCAAGTAATAGCTCCGTGAATTGTGTTCAGTTGCTGTTTGACGCGGCTGAGAACACAATAACTCATCGACTTTATCGTCGATATAATTAACAGGCGAGATCAGGTTGTACGATTTTACATGTGGCGTGATCGGAAAATAAGTCTTTGTCTTAAGAAAGATGCAGCTAATTCATATATAGTATACGCGCCACGGATCTAAAAGTTTCTGAAGTTAGTCACAAACAGCGTCGCAAAGGCACATTTTAGAGCCGTTGATACTCCCACCACCTCCCAGCTACCTGCACGGAACGTGCGCTCGTCGGTGATTGCCCGTGATCGCTCGTTGCCTTTGTCACTTGTCGCTTTCCTGCTTTAAAGTACAGTCGAGTACGCTATTGTCAAGTTGTTATTGCTATGTTAGTTTTGTTGAGTTGCGAGTTTGTAGTTTTTCAACAGACTGTACAAGCGCAAGCCTGCATTCGCATCTAACTTCCGAGCCTTTTAGATTCGTGGCGCGTACTATACTTTTATTCTATACTGAGCATATAGGAATAAAATCGCAATCGAACCATTAGGGTGCAAACACATACTTCTGACTTTTTTTACGCCGTAAGCACTGGCGTATCCAGGAGGGCAAAACAAGCACGGGGGACCCGGCTTAAGAAATTTCTAATTTGCCCCTTCTTGGGTCAAAAGCTGGGTACGCCCATGTTAACGTCATAGAAAAAGACAAAGTTTTTGAAACAGAGATACTTTATTCAGATGCAAGTACATCAACCAATCCTATCATCGGAGAAATCAGGAAATTACATCGAAGTAAGAGACGCAGATTTATTTTCGATACGCTTTTTTGCCTTCGCTCACCGCACATTGAGTAGATTGACAATGATTCATATATAGTAAATTATTAAATATATGAGCTTATTACACATCCCGCCAACAAGTTAACGCTTTGCGCACCAAAACTGAGTTTTGTTCGTACCAATAGTTACCTACATCTAGGTTAATTAAGGCTGCTGCATACGAGGCTGGGGCTTCTGCTGGCTGGCAGGCTGGCGACGAGGCTGGAAATGACGTCACTGCGGGCTCGCTAGCTCAGAAGATGGATTTTAAAATTAGAACAAGGGCTATTTTATTATTTTACCACGATTACATCAACTTGCTTTTCGTATATGTCGGGCGGAACTTTGTAATTGATTTTAAACTAACTTCTTGATGAGATAGAGACTTAAAATTTTTAATATAATTCAGAATTAGATGACAATACGAGAAAATACTAAAGTAAAGAAGCTAGAATATTGAAATTTTGTATACGTGTATAAGTTTGACGACAATACATAAATCCAATATGGCGGACGCTCCAATATGGCGGACGCTCCAATATGGCGGATTACCTTTTTTCATAACCCTCTTAACATGAACTGAAAGAGTTTGACAAGTGGATTACGATACTGTATGTGACGCCATTGTAAACCTAATATGGCGGACGCCTTATATCCGATCGATTTGAAATTTTGTACACATATTCCCGATTACTAAAAAAGATTCAGTCGTTTTTAGAATTAAATTATCAATCAATTTTAAAATAGTAAAAATTTTGGGACTAAAAAGAAGATACCTAATATTTTCATAAAAATAATTAAAATGTACTAAAAAGGAAAACATTTTTAATAATTAATAAAAAATATCGCAGGATTGTGGACAAAAAGTTATTTTTTAGTGTACGACGTTTAGTCTATATAGGTATTTAGACATTTTCAAGTACAAATGTGACAATTTAAAACAATAATATTATGAAAATAAACATTAATTACTAACCATAGCAATTAACAAAAGTTAAGGTACATAAGTCAAAAACATAAGTCAGTATAACTATGTTATGAAATTGAACTAACTTTCGTATTTTTATTTTTATTGTTTAAAATGTATACCTACATAAAAATGCCATGTTTTTGATGCTATGGTTAGTAATTTATGTTTATTTTCATAATTATTGTTTCAAATTTTCACATTTGTACTTGAAAAAGTCTAAATATATAGACGAAACGTCGTACCTACTCTAAATAAATAACTTTTTGTCAACAATCCTGCGATTTTTCTTATTAATTATCTCGATGGACACGATATCTAATATATATTTTTAATAATTTAAGTTCATAATAATTTATAAAAGACCCCTTTCCTGTTACATTTAAAAAGCAATGTTGAATGCATTTTGAATCCGGGAACTCGATTTTACTCGAGTATCCATCGCCATCCCTATTAGTAAGCGAACAGTGAAGTAAATCAACAATTAACGATTCTATTACAACTTCATAATACCATATTAGCAATGTCGTGGCGCAAAAACGTATAACCAGAATAAATTGTAAAGGCCGCATTACAACAACGTATGTTATACGCAACGTTATTTACAACGACAGTCTAGTGTCCACATCAAAGCTCAAAAACTCGGGTCGCAGTGCGAAACCCTGCCGACAATATAGTGTATTTGCTTTTATAGGCAGTGTGGCTCTATTATATGAACTTAGCTTTGTTTTAAGGCAAAATAAAAAAATACCCCTTAATACACCCCTTAAAACAAAATTTTTTTACTTAATTTCAATATTAATATCAATTCAACATCTGTACCAAATTATATACACCCTTCAGTATGTACATCCATATCAGTAAACTTGCGTTTTCACAAAATTTGTAAGTCCGGTCCTGTCGGGCCGATTTTATTAAAATTTTAGCAGCACATTTTAATAATTACTAAAGGGTTAAATTTCAATTTTGAAACGATTCGGAGAAATTTTTCGGTATTTTTGGGCCCGAAAACTGTTTTCAACCCCTAAATACCACCCTTAACATGGCCCGATTGGGCCCATTTTAAATAGGCTTCGTGCGGTGATGGTTTCCAACGTGTGGTCCAAATTTCGTTAAAATCAATTAACTCTTTCGAAAGTTATAGCCCGTACATATATATATATATATATATATATATATATATATATATATATAAATATATATATATATATATATATATATAAATATATATATATATATATATATATATATATATAAATATATATATATATATATATATACATATATAAACAGACTTTTCCAAAAATGGTGCCAAACTTCTTAGGGGGCTATGAAACGTCGAGAAATTTTGGTCCGACCTCTAGGTCCCGCCATCCGACCGACGCCAATAGTGTAAGTGCCTTATGGCAAATACACTAATAATAAGGTCGCTTTGGACAGTAAACCAAGTTGGTCAACGTGGCCTGTTGGTATCAATATAGATCGTTTGTGTAAGCTTTCACGACCGGTCCAGTTCGAAGTCTTCTTGGTTTCCGGGCTTGTAGGTCGTGGTCCATTGGTATTTCTACTCGACGTTTCGTCCACAACTGCGGTAGACACTATCAAAGACGATGAGGCAGCGGGTGAAGTGCCTTTCTAGGCGGTTCAAAGACAGTTGTGTCGACGACTGGTGTTCTTACCTTTTTTACGACCAATCACAGAAGAGTGAAGTACGACCGAGCAGAGAACATTAACACGCTGAGCAACATTTTCGATGTTTTCGCAAATCGGTGACTTTTTGAGGCACTATGAGCCTTCCGATACGGTTAATATTAAGCATACTTATGGAAAAAATCACGCTGAATCCAATGAAACCACCCGCAACTCTGTATCTATTTTGGTTTAGGAGTTAGACGCTTTTTTTTAAATTTTTCTGGAAAAAATTAAAAACGCTTTAACTTGTAAACTACAATAGCTACAGACTTCTAGGCACGCTCATTCGATTCATCATGATTTTTTGCATAGGACTAAGTCATTTTCAACCATAATATTCTATAAATTTCCGGTCGATACTGCACTTATTTATAAAATGAAAATTTTATCGTCGCCCCCCCCCCACTGTAAAAATTTTCAAAATCGAAGTCTTCCAGAACGGGTTGATATTACGGTTACCCGGTAAATTTTGACACGCTGAATCCAATGAGCACAGGTGCAGCTCTGTATCTTGCCTAGTTTCGGAGATAATCGAGTTTGAAATGCTCATAACTTCGAAACCAGAAGAGATACAGTTCTGCGCTTGTGCTCATTCGATTCAGCGGACTTTTTTCTGTAAGGTCGATACAGCACTTATTTTAAAATGAAAATTTAATCGTCAGGGGGGCTGACGATTAAATTTTCATTTTAAAATAAGTGTAAAAAATTTTCTAAATCGCGAGAAACGATAATTTCTGTACCGTCCATCTTGTTGAGGTTTTCCATGGTTTTCCTCAATAATTCCAGATAAATATCGAGACGGTTCCTTATTCAAGGCAATGGCCGATTAACTGTCAAACTCCTATGCTCAAAATTTGCCTAGCTTATCCTAAAATCCTAAATTCCTTCACTAGCCCATTGCTATTAATTAAGTAAAAATTTAAAAATGTAGAAAATAACGGGAAGTGTGAAAGATGGAAAATAGTAATGGTGCGAATGGCGTCTGTTATGACATAAAGTTACATAAGATGTGATCACGTGGAACATTATAACATCTCCTTTAATTTTGTTTCAGAATTCCCATCGTACGTCGCTGGTTGTGTTTCTTTCTGTTAAAACTTCTTTATTAGTTATTAAGAAAAGTCAGAACATATCGGAAACGAGGCGGAAAATGAACACGCTGTTTGCACGACATGTATGACACGGATACATTGATCTGTCATCCGTCAACGGGGTTTGACAGATCCGCACATTCACACAAATAGATTGACAGATCGTGACAACTCCACGATGAAATATTATTATAGGTGTTATTCTATGCCAGCTGTTTCCAAGTAGCCGTATTCTGTTACTACAGAAAGCTAGGTGAGGTTAAAAATATGTAAAGTTTTAAAATTTAAATATAGTGCGAGATCCGGTGTTAGAAATATGTATATACCGGCATCTGCTATTTGATGGTGACAAAGATTATATATTAGTGTAGTATCAAAATGGTTGAGCGGTTTATTTAACAAAATAAATACATTAAATCAAATAATATTAATTACACAAAATAAGTAAATTATTGATACGACAGACTAGTGCGTACATGCGTGTCTTCACTTCACTCTCACACTTACTACTTCCTAATATTATTACCGGCGGCAGCACTAGCGGTTTCTGGCCGTTATAAATTTAAATAAAAGATACCTCATTAGATACTAATATACCTATACTAGCGGTCCCGTCCGGTTCCACCCGGGTGCAAAAGAATGAATGGGGAAGGGAGGGACATGAGTACGCACATTCATCTTAGCTTACCGAGATGAATGTTGTGTCCAAACTTCATAATGATCGGAGTTACCGTTCAAAAGTTATTGTCGTTAAAAAGCAGTATTTATACTTTTTTTAAGTAATAAATTTCTTTTAAAACAATAATTATTGTAATTATTAATAAAATATAATAAATATTTAATTGGAAACACTGTAGGAAAATTATTTTTATATAGGTAACTATAGTTGTAACAGTTTTCAAATGGGTTTTTAATTAGATTAATTTAATTTTAATTAGTCGTAATAAAATTTAAAAAAATTGAAATGTCAGCCTTAGAAGAAAGCAATGTAGAAAATAAAAAAAATAAAAATATATTCGCTGACGTGGGGCTTGAATCCAAGACCCTGGCATTAAGAGTCTTACGCTCTACCGACTGAGCTATTCGGGCTTGTGAATGTGTGAATGTGAGGCGCTAATATTGCAATATTTAGTTAAGGAATTTCACCCGATAATACTTGTCGGACGGACTAATTTTGAGATACATCTTGCAACATTTTCATTGATGTTCCGCTCCAATTGGTCGTAGCGTGATATTATATAGCCTATAGCCTTCCTCGATAAATGGGCTATCCAAATTAATTTTTTTTTTTAATTCGAACCAGTAGTTTTTGAGATTAACGTGTTCAACCAAACAAACAAACAAACTCTTCAGCTTTATATATTAGTATAGATATAGATTGATCGCACATGGGTTGGCTAGCTAAATCGCGTACCGATGCTGTTAAATTAAATAAATTCTAATTAACTATTTTGGATGAACTTCTCCGATTTTATAATCATAAAGATTAATGTCAAAATGATCCTAAAAAGTTTTACCAAATCGGTCAAGACGTTTTTTTAAACATAAATACAGCAAAAAATGAATTTTACACGAAATCTCTCGAATAAAAAATGTTATTAGATTTGTTATAATGCTAATCGGAACGTCTTAACGTCAATATGATTCGAAAGTAAATTGGTCCAGTCGACCCGTGTGCGGAGGGTCTTAAAAGAATAATAATCATGACTCTCTATTGGTCGGCCCCAAGGCTAATAGATGGAGAGCTGGCTACGGAGAAAATGGGTGACTCGGTGCAGAGCTGAAATTTTGCAGAATAATAGGAGGGAAAAAATTGCCAGAAGGCTAGGCGGAAGATAAAGAGCCGCCAGAAGGCGCTAATGTTGCGAAAAATCAGTGCACTTCTGGCAATTTCTGTACTTATTCTGTAATTCAAAATTTGATTATATATTATACATTATATAGCTATAAGGGCATACTGAAAATTCAAACATGATATAATAATTACATTCGACAAATATTCAAAATTATTAATGACATTTTGATAGAAGTAAAATTAAATAAATTAATAAAATTACGTTGTTATAACAACGTAATTTTATTAATGAATATAGGTATATGACATTTCTATCAAAATGTCATTAATAATTTTGAATATTTGTCGAATGTAATTATTATATCATGTTTGAATTTTCAGTATGCCCTTATAACTATATAATGTATAATATATATAATATATAATCTAGTTTTGAATTACAGAATAAGTATAGAAATTGCCAGAAGTGCACTGATTTTTCGCAACATTAGCGCCTTCTGGCGGCTCTTTATCTTCCGCCTAGCCTTCTGGCAATTTTTTCCCTACTTACTTATACTATCTCCTATTATTCTGCAAATTTTCAGCTCTGCACCGTCACCCATTTTCTCCGTAGCCAGCTCTTAGACCATAACCAAATAGACAAATTTGCCAGCGTATTCGATACATAGCAAATCTGACGGTGGGCTCTCCATCTACGATCTTTAAAGTTCTCACGCGGCAAAATAATCATCTCTATGTACGTTATTTACCATGGAATATTCCGAGTTACTAAATTCAAGTTGCGTCGAGTACATGAATTCCATTGGAAGCAAACAACACTGTTTGACGCAGCCGACGCCGCATGCCGCAGCGTGTGCTTTTGCGGTTCTTTATGCGTAAGACACCGAGCATATTATTGTATAATACAGACTGATAGCTTACAAAGTTTCTAGTTAGCTTGGTAGTTAAAGTTTAAACAGAAAACTGCTCAATGCTCATATAATAAAAAAAATTGGTTGTCTGTAAAGTCGGTTTACGGACGATAGTTTTACGTGATAACGTATTCCGCTCGAATATCATATTTAATAATACATAACCTAAATTTTAGTAGCTTTCAAACTTGGGCCGATCGTGCTTCTCTATCGCTTATACTGCGCTCTCGCTGGCACGCACAGGGTCAGGCGGAACGTTAGGAACGTTACACTTTTTCGTGCGTGCAGCTGGTGTTTCATCAATTTATAAGACGTTATCACGTCAAAAATATTTTGTTGCTAAAAACTCGATGCATAAGCCATCTACGGATAGGGCCTCTTCCCGATGAAACATCTTCCCGACGCGACGGGACCTCACCACCAGAGGCGTAATTAGGTATACAGTAGCGTTCTAGGCCAGGGGTGGCGAACCTATGATTCTTCAATGCTCTTCTTATGGACAAATATGTGTGGTCACAATCTAACGTCATTATCAAATCAGATTTTTTGACAATCCTTTCTGCAACCCAAGCATTAATGTTTTAAGAAATAAAGCGGAGAAATCGATTAATCATTTCACATATTCTGTTTTGTTTTTGAAAATTTTGTAACCAATCAAACCGTCACTTTTCTTGTTGCCTAGCAACATAACAATATCGGTGATTGTCGACGGGAATTCATTGAAAGAAGAATGGACAATTGAAACTGGTTCATTTAAATTTAAGCAAGGAGTATGGAACGTTCTTTGCGATAGCAACTAATCTACTGCGACCATATTATACTTTTATTATATACCGAGCATAGAAATAAAATCGCAATCGAACCATTAAGGTGCCAAGATATATTTCTGTCTTTTTTTAAGTCGTAAGAACTCGTTGGCTCTGATTGACTAGCGTCATAGATAAACATAAAGTTTTTGAAACAGAGATACTATTGACTGCTTTGTTTTGTCAATTGCATTAACAACTGTGTCAAAGGCTTTATTTACATTTTGTTAAATTGAAATAGAGATATCTTTTATTTCAAAGTTTCGTTCAGATTGAATGCAAGTACATCACCTCAATCTTATCGTCGGAGAAATCAGGGAATTACTTCGGAAAAAGTGACGCAGACATATTTTCGATACGCTTTGTTGCCTTCACTCACCGCACATTGAGTAAATAGATTGTTTGATATAGTTAATTATTAGATACTATGACTGCGATGTATTTTAAGACTTCTCTCTGTATGTAAACAAGATGTTCTCATCTAATACGCAAAATATATTATTATGTCACGTCTATCGGCCTCTATTTGAAATGTGTGCAGACATCGAGCGTTAAATAACGCCCCAAACATAAACCGTCTGAGCTCCTCAAATAATCTTATTTAAGAGGTTAATGATTTTGTTAATAATTAAAGTGTAAACACACATTTGCAACCAACAGTTAAAGTTTTTGTTTATTTATTAGAAACTGCTTTGCTATATTTTGTGAGTTTTAATAGTTTGATTTTTCCTGAATTGTAATTTTGTACAGGATCGGTCTGGGACCTAAAAAATTACCGGGAAAATTGTCAAACGCCTCTACGAAACCGTCTAACTAAGAAGAAGCAAATCCGGACCGGCCCACCGGGAAAAGTCCCGGTATTCCCTGAGGCTGATTTTGTATCACTTTTAATTTTTTCCCTGAGTCATATCCATTTTCCTTAATAATATCCGGTTTTTTTAACGTTTTGGTTCAAAATTTGGCATATTGGATCTGACAACACTACGCATAAGATGCATTAAAGATAGCTGTAAAAATATACGCAATTCGAATGGTACGAGCTTAGCTCCTGAAAGGGCTGATTCCTACAAAACATCGAAATGCAAACTATTTTGCTAACTAATATTTTAAATTAATCCACCCAACTTGGCATACCCAGTGCTAGGATCAATATTGTTTCCCCCGTGGGGAGCTGTAAAAATATGTCAAAGTTGCCACACCAGTTGGTGAACAAATCGGTCGCTAAAGGCTCAATTACATTGAGCGAGTTTACAAGCTGCTCGTTGGTGAGTTTAGAAGCGGGCGAGTTGGCTAGTGAGATACGAATGATGACACACAAACTTCTCAGTCGCTCACTAGCCACTAGCTAACGAACCACGTATTGTGAATTTGTTGTTGTTTTTCTTTCATTTCCTGTTCTCCTGTTAAGTGTTTAAAATGTGCATTCCATCTATCATCTGCAGTAAATCATTAGAATGGGTACAGTCTAATCTCAAAATATTGCGATAAGCCAAAGGATCTTCGTCCTTCAACTCTTTCAGTAAACTGATCGATGCACCATATTTCCAACGTCTTTCTGCCTCAATTTGTGCTTTTCTTTTTTAACTCCTTTTTTTATAGCATGAGCTAAAATAACGATTCCCGCACGAACTACTTCCGTCGACATTTTGTAGACACTGAAATCAGAAACTACCAAGACGCATCTAGTTCACTAGCAACTGTGATGAAACACGGCTAGTTTACTAGCTAACAATACCAAACGCCAGAGAGTAGCGAGTAAAGTTGACCGGCTTTCAACTTTACTCGCAGATAGTTTACAATCTGCTACTTGGCTAGTAAACTGATTACACTCAACACTGAGCGAGTTTACTAGCAACTAGCGAATTCGCCAACAAGCAGCTTGTAAACTCGCTCAATGTAATTGAGCCTCAAGACACAAAATTCCGAAAAGCACTCTCGAATAGTCTGAAATGAACAATATCAACAATTCATCCACAACCATGAAATTGCCAAGATAAGTCATGACCTCATAATCGACACGGAACCCATTTAAAGTTACAAAGAGATAACCGAATTCAACGGCGCAACAAATAGGATGACAGGACCAGCAACATTTTTACAACTTTTAGTAAAATTTGTCACAGTCCTCAAACGGTATAGTTACGCCACTGAGCAAATTATCTCTAAAATATTCACTACCCAGAAATAATTACAAAAATATTCATCCTGATTATTCGTAATATTTCCCTCGCACTTTATTTAAAATTGATTATTTGTCTATTTGATTGCTTATTTATCTAATAGATGTCGTATTATGCGATTTTATTAAATATTACATAATATAACAAAAGATGCAGTATTTAATACAATGTTGTCGAATCTTGTTTCGTTTAATATTTAAAATTCTCATTTAGAGGTCATTTAGCTACTAATTTTAGTATCTATTTTAGAGCAGTACTTAAATGAAATATTGCAAGCCATGTTGATCGAATTTTTAAAATCGTGACTGTTTTTTTTTTTTTGGACATTTGTTTTAAATCGAAATAACTTTAGAATCTTGCTGATTTTAATACAATTTTGTTTTTTATGTTTCGTATTTTGAGTGTAATGTGTTTTTATTTATTTACATTTATAGTTCTGTTTTTGAGCTAAGTGTGGAGTCATGTAAAAAATTTGTGACTGCAATTTTTTACTGCAGTATTTGTTCCAATTTTACAGTTTGGTGTATTTTGTGAATTTATAATAAAATTGTTTTGTAATAAACGATGTGATTTGTAATTGCTGCGTTCAATTTGGGCCGAGGTATATCTTCTGGAATAAAGGTAAAGTATCCATCTCTTTATAGATTTACAACTTTTAATATTTATATCATTTAGATATTTTGTACTTTTTTAAACGGAAATTATAAGAAAATTTTGCGGGTTTATTGATCAAGTTTATTGTATTGGTTTACAGGAGAGCAATTTTTAAATTTACACATTCTCAAATTATTAACCTAAAGGATTTTTACAAATAACGGGTGTTTTTGCCTTAAAAATACTGTGTCTATGAATGAAAATTGACTGAAAATAATAATAATAATAATAATAATAATATTTATTTACTCCATATAACATCATAGACGAGAGTTTGTCAAAGCAAAGACGTATCAGTGAAAATTATGCTGAGAATGAATTAAAAATTAGTTTTGTTTTTTGTATAAAAAAGTCATTGTGAATTTCAAACCTATACTTTTAGAATTATTTGATGCCGGTTGATAAAGTTGTTATTTTACTCTCTCAAACTTTCATTTTTTCACACGCAATTTAAGCTTGACATTATGCGGGAAATTGGATTTTATTTTCTTGCAAAAAACTTTTTCATTTTCTTATAAATGCTGCACGATCCATTAATTTTCGCGACTAGATTTGAGATTATGATATTTCCTGAGATTCTAAAGTAGATATAATTTTTTCATATATATGAAAGATTCTTTAAAGAAAACGAATCATTGAGATTTAATCTTTATAATCTGTTATAACCATAGAAATATCTCTGGTTATAACTATTATTAACTGACTTACAAAAGAGAATAATCCGGCTGTTTAGAAATTTTCAATTTGATTCCATTTTGCTTCACTGTTGTGAACTGGGGGTCGAGCAGCTGCGAAATATTTATTAGATTGTAGATTATAGACGCTAAAAAACTACGGTTATTTGACTGCGCGAATAAATGTGCACCGCTGCAGCCTACGACTTTTAGCTTTAAATCTTATAGATTTAAGAAGTTAGTTGTTATCAAGTAAATTGTGATCTTCACTTAGTTGAAAACAATTGACATTCTTTGTCAATTATAGACGATCAACAAGAAAGGTCATAGACGATGACATTCTTAAATCTAGATTTAAAGCAGACAATCGTATCAGAAATTCAGCCTAAAGGTATGATTCCGAATGCGACCGCAGACTGCAAACCGCAGACTGCAGCGGCAGTACTGGTTCAGGAGCAGTAGTGCGGTCTGCAGCCGACAGTGCCGCCGCGCTCCGAATGCATTTAATAGAAAAATTAGAAAAATATGGATACCAGTACTGCCGCCTGCTGTCTGCCGCTGCAGTCTGCGGTTTGCAGTCTGCGGTCGCATTCGGAATCATACCTTAAAGGTAACCTATAGGTACGATTAATATAAAGAGGTAAAGTTTGTAAGTTTGAATGTAGGAGGTAATCTCCGAAACTACTCATCCGATTTCAAAATTTTTTTCATCAATATTTAGAACGGACCTTCAGGATGGACATAAGGCTATTATATTATCGCGTTAATATAAAAGCGCTTTCCGCGGAGACTAATGTTGCAACCTAAGTCGACCAAAAAACGTTGGTAATCTACAAATTCGGGCGAAGCCGAACCGGGCCGCTAGTATAATACGCGCCATGGATCTAAAAGGTTCGGAAGCTAGTCACAAACACCTTCGCAAAGGCACATTTTAGAGCCGTTCAGACTCCCACCACCTCCCAGCTACCTGCACGGAACGTGCGCTCATCGGTGATTGGCCGTGATCGCTCGTTGCCTTTGTCACTTGTCGCTTTCCTGCTTTAAAGTACAATCGAGTACGCTATTGCCAAGTTGTTATTGTTATTTTAGTTTTGCTGAGTTGCGAGTTTGTAGTTTTTCAACAGACTGTACAAGCGCAAGCATCATACTTCCGAGCCTTTTAGATTCGTGGCGCGTATTATGACCTATATAAATTTCCGTGCTCTGACAGAAATTACTAAGCAATCAATTCGAAATGAGTGCGAGTCGAGCCGCCGGCCACATCATATATATTAATAGTTAATACGCTAAGGTTAAGATGTTTGCCTCCCTTTTAGAAAAAACCTCACAATTTCTCCACATAAATTGTACCTATATCATTTTACAGATAATTGCTTACTCTTATGACATCGACAACTAAAAAATTTATTATTGCTTTTGTTTTTGTAAATTACTTAAAATACAGCAACGCTGAACAATGTCTGCCATCTGACGGTTTTAATTTTGAAACAGTGAGCAACGCTGAACAACGTCACAGCAATGCTGCATGATGCCATCTGACGGCTTAGCTCAACGCTTTTGCTACTTGCGCCTCTATATGACAATTTTAGTAAAATATTTCTTCGATCTGTCATCTGAGCTTCATATTGTAATACAACAAAAAGAAGAACGTTGTAAGCAGTGTGCAAAATTAGAAACGAATTGAATACCTGCAATCATATTTAAAAAATAATTTTATAAAGTGATAATTATTATACTTATTTAGTGCGAATAATTCGCACAGGTTACACTAGTCTAATCAATAATACAAAGAGTTAAGCGGGCAACAATAGGTTAAAATGAGTATGTGCGAGGACTCCGGTGAGTACGTACCGTAGGAGGACATAAAACAAGAACCCCACACGAAGAAACCGGCAACGAAATCAAGCAGCCGTGTAGCAAGTAGCAAGTGGCGGCACATTGTGCTGTTTTCAATTACATTAAGCAACGCGTTTAGCAAAGCAAAACGTCTTCAACAGTCTATAAATGTCTACTGCGATTACAGTCTTGATCAAAATAAACCGAATTCGTCACAGCATGCACTTAATTATTACAAAAATAATATTGTAGGTTTGTTCCAAGCAGCCGCGAACGGTAACAGAACCGTACACAGTCTTGTCACTGCGCAAGACTGTCTTGC
The DNA here is from genome assembly GCA_963575645.1 of Xanthostigma xanthostigma. Classification (NCBI taxonomy): domain Eukaryota; kingdom Metazoa; phylum Arthropoda; class Insecta; order Raphidioptera; family Raphidiidae; genus Xanthostigma; species Xanthostigma xanthostigma. The sequence goes on along the minus strand of OY754466.1, from coordinate 44,896,897 downwards.
GCACTAGCTCAAAAATCGTTACTGCGCAAGACAGTCTTGCGCAGTGACCAGACTGTGTACGGTTCTATTACCGTTCGCTGCTTGGAACAAACTTTGTGTCACTAGGGCAGAAAGTCGGCGATAGCCACGTCGTTTCGCTCGGTTTCAAACTTCACCACTCGTCGCAAACGTCAACCTTCAGCCTTAGTAACGCAATGTGGTAGAATAGCTGCGACGAAAGATGAAGCCACCGTGTCATAGTGACGTGAACACATTGCGCCCGCCTTCTAGCTTGCTATTGGCTGTTTTGGAGATCCGTGTGCGTCGAATGTTTATTTTTATTCTACCGCTATAAATGGATATGTCGAATTTACTGCGGGCAAGTAGGCGTTCACTGCCATATTATTGATGACTTGCCTGGCTTCAACTCTCACCGCGGGCACTATATTCTTTATCGATCTAAAAAAAGGGATAAGGAAGTCCTTCAACTATCGCTGTTGAACAAAATCTTTACATTTAAAAATTAATTTTTACTTTTTATTCCATATTGCTATAAAGAGTGTCTTTTTCAGTTTTTTACAAACCCAAATTTTAATGGAAACCCTAAAAACCAACACGCAAGTGACTATGTTTATACATGTCACCGGTAATTGATTGTATTCCTCCCGGGAGAAGGAACTCTGACTAATTTGGAATGATTTAACCTCTATCACTTGGGGGTCGGAAATACGTCATTTTCTAGAAAATCTACTTCGGTTTTCTTTTTACAAAAATCCGAATTTTGGGAGTTGAAAATAAAAAAAAAACTTATTGTCAATTTTTGGCCTGAATTTTTCCATGATCTGATAGCTTACTAATTGATCAACCTTCCTAAAACTAAAAGCCACGAAATTTACTATTAGATTTTATGTTGTGTGTTAAAACTTGCAATAAATAAGAAAACAAATTAAAAATTCTTTAAAGAAGTGTAATTATCATAAACAAATGACGCATTTCCGACCCCCAAGTGATAAGATTAAATAATTCACACGATTATTTACTAAAAGCTATTTATGTAAAACCAGATTTATATAATTGCACACAATGGTTTACACAGCTCATTTATCTTTTATCTCAGCAGTTGCCTCAGTCTTGCTGTACCGACTGAACAATTTATTTCACAGTTGTCTGTAATCCACTGTACGTACGCTGCAACTAACCAACTGACTGACTGACTCCCTTGCCAACCACTCCACTCGCATTTTATAGCTTCGTCCTCCGCCTGGTAGAATGTTCTAGAAGCACCGATATCCTTCCTTTACATGTATCGCCTTCTTAAGGCAACTTTATGAATGTCGGGTTTTGACTACCTGCTTTCCATTGTTGTTGTTGCGAGAATATTCCACAGAAAGCATAGTTGTCCCAACAAAGAGCGCGCAACAATAGAATGCTGGATTTCATAAAAAATGCAGCATCTTTCAAGCTATTTAACTATAATAGGTATCTTATTAAGTATCTCATTGAGAAATGTTATTATAGTACTCTGGAGTTTTTCAGTGACTAAATTTTAAATTTTGTATTTGTATATTATGACTGTTTCATGCTCAACAGAGCTCTTCTGAAATGAATAAAATTATTATTATTATACATAGATACATCCACACTGCAATTAGTGAAGCTAAAAGAGTGGTGTAGCTTTTTATGACATACGAGTGTATAAAGAGTTACACCTCAACCGATCTAGAGCTAATCGTGCCGTATAGAAAGCGACACGACGATAAGAGGCGACAGGGGACGACGGAGGGAAGCCGGCGGGCAACATTACACGGTGACTATTTTGTGCTATGACTGAGAGATGTGCAAGACAACAGTATGATTAAATCGGATCGACAACAGAATACGTAATCGGGCAACAGTTAACGAGAACGTTGGATAACAAATTGTACCCAATTAATTAAATATGTTACCCACATTCTGTTCCATACATTAGCTTACAAGAGTGATCTGAGCTCTCTAATGGGACGAAACCTACGACAACGGTTTAGCTGGAAACCCCCTGTCTTTCCGATTTAATGATGTAATATCCAAAGAAAATACTCTTTTGACGTAGGGTCACGACCGTGTTTGTGAGTGACCATGTGCCACTCACGCAGCGCTTTTTATGAAACTGATAATCGCTAAAATTGGATAAAAAAATTGGTTGTCTGTAAAGTCGGTTTACGGACGATAGTTTTACGTGATAACGTATTCCGCTCGAATATCATATTTAATAATACATAACCTAAATTTTAGTAGCTGTCAAACTATATTTTTACCGACTAATAATTTGATCAACCAAAGCAAAATACATATTTTTAAGCAATTATAAAAGACATTTAAAAGAATGTATATATATTATATATTTGTTAACAAACCGTATAGATAATTTATCTGCTGTTATAAAATGCAGATATCTCTCAAGATTTGTTTTTGATACAAAATGTAGCTGCGTTTGTGTACAAACTATCAATTGACAAATAACGATGTATTATCTGAAAAATCGCTTTAAAAATTCGATAATTTATGACATTTTTATTAGATATCTTGATTTTGAGTCTTAATTTCCACGGTTTATAAAACAAAGGCCATCTGTCAGATGTAGCTTTCGCTGGAACAGCCGAAAAAATGTTGAACGCACACTACTCTCTGACGTCACGCGAGAAGAGGGAGAAATGCGCACAAGCCGACGCTTGGGCCGATCGTGCATCTCTATCGCTTATATCGCGCTCTCGCTTGCGGAACGTTACTCTTTTTCGTGTGTGCTGGCGGTGTTTCGTCAATTTATAAGACGTTATCACGTCAAAAATAATTCTTTAAAAAAACAAGAAACCCGACTGCTCAAAAATGAAACTAGAAGAAGGTAAGTCGGAATTTTTTTAAAAGAAAAAAGTGATAAATCTATACTAATATATAAAGCTGAAGAGTTTGTTTGTGGCTTTGTTTGTTTGTTTGGTTAAACGTGCTAATCTCAGGAACTACTGGTTCGAATTGATATTTTTTTTATTGACTAGCCCATTTATCGAGGAAGGGTATAGGCTATATAATATCACGCTACTACTATTTGGAGCTGAGCATCATGAAAAATGTAACTCAAAATTTGTCCGTTCGACAAAAACTTTTGAACGGTAACTTCGATCATCATGAAATTTGGACACAACATTAATCTCGGTAAACTAAGATGAATGTGCGTACTCATGTCCCTCCCCCCATTCATGTGAAACCGAGCGGGATCGCTATTTATATATAAATTCGGAAAGGAAACAAGTTATGGTACCGGTTTAAGTGTGTTCATTCGCACACATTGTAATGAATCATAGATCGTTCTCTTCAATGAGAGCAAGTGCACAACATATGTTTCATCGCGATGTGTACGACTTTACACAGGTAAAACCATAAAATCGATTCAGGAGAAATCCATATAATGACAAAAGAACCTCAATAACGTTCAAACTTAAGGCTAGTGAATTTTGGGGTGACCCCTAATAATTATAATTATGACGAGGAAAAAGTTAAAAAACTCTTTAATATTTATGCATTAACTGCGTATATGTTAATACATGATTGTGGCATTGTAACGTATTTATAGACAAAATAATAAATTAGTCATTTTAAAATAATTAAATTTTTCTGTTTCAAAATTCAGCAAGTCTTTTATCAATCTAGAGTCCACGCCAAATTCCATACAGTCCTAATTTATAAGTGACTAGCGGTCCGGCCCGGTTTCAGCCGGGTGCAAAAAAACGAATGGGAGGAGGGACATGAGTACGCACATTCATCTTAGTTTACCAAGATGAATGTTGTGTCCAAATTTTATGATGATCGGAGTTACCGTTCAAAAGTTTTTGTCGGACAGACAAATTTTGAGTTACATTTTGTAACATTTTTCATTGATGCTCCGCTCCTATATTGGTTGTAGCGTGATATTATGTAGCCTATAGTCGTCCTCGATAAATAGGCTATCCAACAAAAAATTGTTTTTAATTCGAACCAGTAGTTCCTGAGATCAGCGCGTTCAACCAAACCAACAAACAAACAAACTCCTCAGCTTTATACATTAGTATAGATACCAACACTTCATAAATTAATACTTTCATAAAGTTAGTAAGTTCAGTCGGCCAAGTTCTGCAGTGCGATCGGAATCTTTATTCTTTGGACTTATTTGCTTTAGAAAAAAAAAATATTTAAAACGAGCAAAATTTACGCGCCGTTGCAAGAATTGAATCCTTTGTTAGATTTGGATTTAATTATTCCACTAAGGAAGCGAAACTTTAATCTTTCATGCAAACAATTACAAACAACGATTACAATATATATCTCCAAGTTCCTTTACGAAGTCTTTTTTTATATATCAAGTTGTGAAATAAGTATATTCATTTATGTTTTGTCACTGATATTTATATTAAATTTTGATATAATATACTGCTTTAATATTATTTTCGCTTATACGGAGTGATCGTATAAAAATTCGATTACGAGTTTTTTTTGAATTTTCACATTTTCGAGTTTCTTGAACCCAACAACTGGTATTAAAAACGTTTTGTTGATACGCTAGCTATGGAAATCATTAATGCATTACAGAAAATCGTTTGTTATAATAACCTCCCTTGGACATTTGATCTATGTTGCACGTTATGTGGAAAGATTTTCTGTAATGCTTTAATTATCGACAGATTTCGATTTTTATAAATTTTCTATCATTTATATAATTTTCCTAATTTTGTGGATTTTTGAAGTAAAATTTATTTACGCACGCTTGTAAGCTGGTGAATGCGTGACGAGAGCGTTACGAAAAGTGTGATCGGGCGAGGCAGTTACGTTTTGTAATATATCTAAGACACAGTGCAGGCTTATTGTCTGTATCACACTGTAGGAGCAAGAGAGAGCAGTGCGCGCGCACATTTTCTTTCTCTCTTCCTCTCATAGCCAGTGCATGAAATATATATATATCTCAGTCAGTAGTTCGTTTGCGAGTAAGCTAGTGTTACGCGAACGGTGATTTCTTACATGTATTAAACATATGCATATATACATACATATAGATGGAGCTAAAGAAGTTTTACTTCAGTCGTGTGGTCTAAAGCACACTTGTTTTTTTTCTTTATGTATTTTTTTACGTTTGAAATAAATATAGAAATAAAAGATTAAATGCTTGAGCTATTGAAAAAATTATTTAATCTGCACGCGCGAACTTCCGGTACAAAATTATTCATTATACTTATTGATGCGTCAATTATGTGAACTGTGCTTTTTATTTTAAAGTAGGTATCTAAAAAAATATACACATGTAGCTGTCAACACGTATTTATTGATACATTCACCTACAGCAACGTAGTAAACAAACAGGGCTGGGAAAACTTCAACACGATATTTAAAAAATACATACGTCTCTACTTAAAAAATAACTGACTGACGGACAAGCCACAGCCTAAACTGTATAGATTCTAGAAGAACAGCTTGATGTAACAATTAGGGTGCTGGCCTTTGGATCAATCTGTTATGGGTTCGAATCTCATCTCCGCTCGTGACTGTTTTGCGATGTTGTTAATTTTTATTTCATGTAAATGAGATGCAAATGACTTTAGTTGTCGAATATTTATAATCTACAATAAATAAAATGAAGAGAGAGCGAAGAAACTATTTCGTTCAAAGTTATTAAAAAAATAAGTACTTCTTAGGTTCAAGTGTTTGTTGACGATTTTATTATTTCAAGATTAGAAAATGGTTATATTATGTGGAACTTGTTACCGTGGCTATAGAAAATTTTGGGAGATACTGGCTTCTTCTCAGCACATTGTCCGTTATAGCTTATAAATGTTACGGTCAATATCCGGAATCCGGGCAATGTCGACAATGCCCGGGCAATGTCGACAATTACCGAGCCACATCGAGCAATGTCTGAAATCGGACAAGGTTCAAAAAATAGATTATTTATAAACATGAAACGCTGACATTTGATTGTATCTTTATCATGATAAGTTATCATTAACCCTTTATGGAATTTTTATCACTGATATCAACTATTCAATCATCAATAATTGTAATAGAAAGCTGAAAAATATATTCTTCAGTAGTTGATATCAGTGATAAAAATTCCATAAAGCGTTAATGATAACTTATCATGATAAACATAAAATCGCAAATTTCAGCGTTTCATGTTTATAAAAAATTGCCCGATGTGGCTCGGGCATTGTCGAAATTGACCGGTCAATGTCGACATTGCCTGGGCATTGTCGACATTGCCCGGATTCCGAACATTAACCGCAACATAAACACAAATAACGTAGGAGAAACTATATGTTGTAGACATTAGTAGCTTGTAGAGCCGTGAAACACTCGTACTAAATATATTGTTAGCTATATTTAAACTTCATTACGCTAAGCGTAGTTCTATTAAATGCCGTCTAGTCTGACAAACAGTTGTTTGATACGAAGATCATATAGTTATCTACACGAAAACAGAATGTGCATTTGTACATTCGTGTTGATGTCGCTTAATTATTGGAAAAAAGATGCACACATTCCCCGAGTACAGCGACTCATATGGTTTAAGAGACGGGGAACATGATAAAGAATTATTTACGGTAAATATTTAGAATCGGGGCTCCAGACAAAAATCGCTCAAAAAAATTTTTCACCCCCCTCTTAAATATTCTATTTAAAGGTACTAGAAACTATTTAAATCATTAAAAAAATTTTTTGAGTGATTTTTGTCTGGAGCCCCAATTCTAAATAATTACCTTATTTACTGAATTTCTATCAGATCTACATTCTTTGTTTTAAAAAGATTTTTGTATGTTATCTTATTTGGTGTTCGAGAAAATGAACAAAAATTGGTTGTCTGTAAAGTCGGTTTACGGGCGATAGTTTTACGTGATAACGTCATAAAGAAACATTGATGAACTCTCTGACGTCACGCGAGAAGAGAGAGAAATGCGTACAAGCCGACGCTTGGGCCGATCGTGCCTCTCTATCGCTTATACCGCGCTTTCGCTTGCACGCTCAGGCTCAGGCGGAACGTGACACTTTTTCGTGCGTGCAGCCGGCGTTTCATCAATTTATAAGACGTTATCACGTCAAAACTGCACGGAATATCGTGGTTCAAAAAAACTGACAAAGAAATATTTTGTGAATTACGACCGGATATAATATACATTCTACACTTTTCGTTTAAATTTTTTTTCGCACCGTAATTGATTTTCGAGAAATTGAACGAAAATAGGCTTGCACTACGTGGTTTCAAAAACGGTTTATAGACAGTGAAGACGATAACTAAAGATTAAAGGTTTTTTGCACATTTTTTGGCTTTTGACAAAAACAGTATGATATCCCAAGGGCGTAGATATTTTTTCATTCTGGAGGGAAGCAGAAAAATCAATATTTTTTGAGTTTTATTAATATCACACAAGAATACTCACGAAGGAAGGTGTCAAGCAAAATATTAATTTCCAAACAAATTTTACAAATGCTTTTTCAAAAAGTATTTCTAAACTTTAAATTTTAGCCAGGTATTCGTATCATTTTCACTTTAATTTTTTTATTAGTTTGATCCTGGGAGGGGGGGTAATTACCCTTAATATCTACGCCTTTGTGAAATCCATTGACACAAAAACTAGATACCATACAATTGATAAAGAAGAATTTCGTGATTTCGAGCAGATTAACATTTTTTGTTTAAAAAGATTTTTGTACCTTGCTTAGTTTTCGATTACCTATACCCCGTGGCTCAAAAAAATATTGTATACTTATGATCTATGTATATAGTTGATTTCGCCAAAATAAAGATTTAATTCTGTTCTAATCCAACAGCAAGTTTATTCATATCGAAAATAAAAGGTTCGCAAGTTGATGTTTCAAAATCCATATTTACGTCATTACACTACATTAGTCATTTGAAATGAAAGTGAAATATTAATTGACTGAAATATGAATTGAATTTGAAATGTCGCATAACAAGAGGTCGTTAGCCAAGCTATAGTGTTTGGGTGCCAAATATTTTTTAAGTTAGTAAGACAGTCTCTAAATGCTTTTAACGTCCTGTCAAAACAATATGTGGGTTATCAACATTTTCGCTGCTCTTTAAGCTAACACATACTCGCTCAAACATATATATATATTGTAATTTCATTTTTCAGTATTTTTATAAATTTTAAAATATTTTTATGTCATCCAGATTTTTGCGTGGGCAATTATGCTAACAATAGTCTGAATACAATAATGATATTGAATTGCTGTGACTTTCGTTGGTAAAAAAAATGGAGGATAGACAGAAAGAACACTAATCTTCATTCATTCATCGTTGTCAAAATAGTGTGGAAAAGGTAGGGTGACCAACCGTCCCGGATTTTCCGGGACAGTCCTGCATTGAAGTCTCGTGTCCCGCATCAATATGTGTCCCGGAACACGTCCCTGATGTTAAATTTACAACATTCGATTATTATATTTTTCTGCGCGCGAGCAGGGACGATCTTATAATCTTTGCATTTTTGCCCTTGAAAGCAAAGAAAAAAAAAAGATTATTCGTGCCCGCGCAAAGGTTGATATTTATGAAAGTCAGGCTATTAAAAAAAATCATTCGTTTTGGCGCATGTTGATATTTTGATATTTGTTGAAGTAACTTAAGGCCTTAAGCTACTAAAAAAGGTCTTTTTTCTGCGAACTGAACAAATATTTTCTGTCCCGCATTGTGTTACGAGAAAAATAGTTACCCTAGGAAAAGGGGTTCCTATTCAGACAGTAGACTCCAAGCAGAGATGAAAGAACTCCACGTATCAAATAAAAACTTCAAACCACTTAAATTTCTAAGAATTCTTGAAAGAAACGACAGTCTTCTCTACCCCTGCCTATTGTATAAAATCGACTAATCACAACGTATCACTTTTTTTTTATTTCTTGCATTACTTATAAGTTGTAATACTTTTATTTGTTCGTGACTATTTTTTAAAAGCATTTTTCTTTCAAGAACACCACAATGCATTTTAAGTACATTTATTGATTTTCTGTTAAAAGCCGTGAGGTTATGCCATAGAGTCAGACAATATGTGCGTCCGATACGTTTTACCAAGGGAATCACAAACAAAATAATAAGTCCCGTTTTATAGTATCCAGATAAAAGTTATCTGCCCAGTAAAATTATCCGTTGATAACATGAAAATCTATTATTAGCTCTCTAGTGAGTGGGTAAATCACCAATAATCTTTTTTTCTCTGCAATAAAAAGAAACAAGGCTTTTCTCTTCCATGCTGGTCTGGTCGTACAGGTTCAGGCTTGACAAGTGTGCGCGGTTTTTTAAGGGCATCAGTTCCGAACATTTTTGACTTCTGTTCACTGTCGATACCAAGTGGCAGCGTGGGAATATTTTAAATGGATGTTCCGCAAGGTCAACCTGAAGCAGATCCTCCTAGCGCGGGCTAAGAATGAGGAGGGGGTTATGAAATCACATCCTTGTTTAAGATGTTTCAATTATTGACTTCTTTCAAACACTGCTGACAAACCACAATATATACTGTAACTCTAGTCACTACTGCCATAAGCCGTGTGTCGTGTATTATGTATGTGTATGTACATTGTACAAAGGTGTTGTAGTCAGGACGCAATGTTGTCAATAATTTTGTAATGCTGCGCGAAGTATAATCAACACTTCAGCTGTTTGAAATCACTGGTTTTAACCATACGCGTATAAGATGTCGTAAATTGCAGTCAATTCTTTTGTTCAATGTGTGAAAATGGTGAGGAGCTTCCGGTCATATTTATTTCCAAGGAACGTATCGATTTCCTTATGCACATTCTTAGGCTTGCTTTCTTCAATTCACACCCTATTGACATCTATCTTCAGATAAAATGTCAAATGCTTACCAACGCAACGACATAAAAAATTATTCACTTCTTTAGCAAATGGTTAATGACACACACTTATCTTCCATTCAAAATAATTTTTTTCTCTCGGGAGAAGAAACTATGACTAATTTGGAATGATTTAACCTCTATCATTTAGGGGTCGGAAATGCGTCATTTTCGAGAAAATTTACTTAAGTTTTCTTTTTACAAAAATCCGATTTCTGGGAGTTAAAAATTAAAAAAAAAAAATATTCTCACTTTTTGGCCTGAATTTTTCCATGATCTGATAGCTTACTAATTGCCAACCTTCCTAAAGCTAAAAACTACGATACTTACTGTTAGATTTTATGTTGTGTAATTATTTACAATATAAATAAATAAAAAATATTAAATAAAAATTCGTCACAGACGTGTCATTATCATAAAAAATGACGCATTTCCGACCCCCAAGTGATAAGTTTAAATCATTCCAAATTAATCATATAGTTTTTTCTCCCGAGAGGAATACGAGCAATTACTGGTCACCTTATATAGTAACCAATAAAATACTGAGGTGAAATTGCACTTTTGCATCCCTCTAAAGCAGGCCTGGGCAAATGGCGGCCCGTGGGCCGGATCCGGCCCGCAGTAGACTTTTGTCCGGCCCGCGAAGCATTTTATAAATGAGATAATTAAGAGCAAAAATAGTTTGCTCTCCAATTTTTTTTTATTGCGGAAATGAAAGGACCTTTCTTTTTGCTCGCCAAATTTTTGTTGCGGAAATGAAAGGACCTTTTTTTTGCTCTCCAAATGTTTGGCCCACGGTGAAATTTCATCAGCAATGTGGCCCGACGATCAAAAGATTTGCCCGCCCCTGCTCTAAAGGCTACTGCTTTCAAATTTAGAGGAAAACCCTTCAATCTGGCAACACTGCTCTAAAGGTACGTTAAAAATTAAATGATTGAGCGCCCGGTGGTCTTAATTTAAAAATATAATCTGAAAATTTAGATTATAAATCCGCATGATATTCTGTTCGGCAACCACATGTATCAAATCTTGAAATTTTTCAAGCAGTATAATAAAAATAACAATATTTATAGTTTATAACATAGATTTTTATTTACCTGTTAATCTGTTAACGTGCAGACTTCCTATTAAATGCGAACATATGTTTTTGTTGAATCTCCATCACACTAGATTAAAAATAATCTTGTTTAAGTGGTTCATATGACGTCACTTAAATTAATGGACTTAACCACTCTCTTTGTGACCCAATTTGATAACTTTGATTTTATGTTAATTATTACAAAGGAACCGAAACTAGTACAGTAATAATTAACTGGTGGCAGTTCCGCATTTTTTTATAAAAAAAGAGAAACTGTGTATTTTGCGCTACACACTACACAAGTAAAACTGATTAGGGGACGTCCATTGAGGTATTTTTTTCTAAATTAAGACCCATTCCGCATCCTTCGTGAGATTTGATAAGATGTGGTGGTTACGTAAAGTTTACCTTAAAATTTATACCCACCGTCTCTTATGAGATTGGGTGAGATTTTGTCGGACCCTTTGTCTATTTTTACGTCATGTAATTAATATATATCCCCTTACACCAGTGATTCCTAAAGTGGTCTATATCGACCCCCAGGGGTCGACGACAACTCTCAAGGGGTCCATGTCAGGGAAAAAAAATTGGGGGTCCATGAAATGAAAATGGGGGTCAACGATAGTGAATCTCCTAACAAAAAAAGAAAGATACTGGACATCGTTAACCGAAGAGATTTAAATCTTAGATAATTTTATTTATCGAAGAGATTTAAGATTAAATCTAACTAAATTGATGCCAAATGTTGAAAATTTATTATTAAAGCTTCAGGTTCATCCCTCACACTAAAAGCATTTATTTTTTGCTTAGTTATTTTATGTAACAGAAATTCAATTTTAATTTGGTTCGTTTTAATTTGAATCTAAAAAATGTATAAAACTAAACATTTCACACTACATTTGACTACCGTTATAAATTTAAATCGTTCAAAGTGAGTAGCACTATACCGGTTGTCAAAAATACATTTGAAATTATTGAATTTGCAAAAAATCAATATCAGAAAACCGAACAACATGGCAAGTGGTCTACGAGACAAAAAAGTTTGGGAACCTCTGCCTTACACACACAGTTTTTTTTTATAAAACCTTGCAAAAATGAATAGAATAATAAATAATTATGACAAGTAGTTTGTGTTACGTATACTTTTCGTGATTTTCCTGAAAATGCTTTTCCACTGATTCCACTCTATTTTCAAAACTAGTACAGCTAAAATAAAAAAAAAGAACCTATTGGCGACAGGAAAATTTTTATGACGTTTCCATCAGCTATAACTTTTAAAATTCAAGGTCAAATAATATATGGTTGATGATACGGAATCCTCGTACAAACGTACCGCTGTATTATACATGACACACGGCTTATTGCAGTAGTGACTAGTGTTACAGTGTAGATATATTGTAGTTTGTTGCCAACGATGTTTGAAAAAAGTAAATAATTAAAACATCATAAATATGGATGTGATTCACAATTTAATTAATGTGGAACGTTTTTTTAAATACACTACCACCTCCACCGCAATCCAAACTCCCGTGTTTGGAGCTATCTTCAGTTGAGCCTCATTTAAAATGTTCACGAGCCGTCACTGCCTGCCGGTCTTACCCGAACCTGCTTTATACAGCCCATGTGCTCACATTTTAGTTCATGGCTTCATGCTTTAATTTTAATACCTTAGTCTCTATTCCGGATATCTGATTAGTCATTAGGTTGAACTGAACGAGAATACCAATTTTTAATATTTTTATTAAATTTATAATCACAGCGTTTAAACTACGCGTTTATAAACAATTTCAAAGATACTTTAATTAAAAAAATAGACCAAAAATAGGAGTGCGGTAATTTTCTTGAAATTAAATTATTATAATTATAAATTAACTACCAATTACTGAAGTGAATTGTTGGTAAATAAGTTACAATGAAGGATGCATAAACTGGAATGGAAATTTAAACGTCGGCTGTTGTTTTCCGAAACGACAATTTAATTAGAATTATCGCTGATTAAGTCTGACATGTTTAGTCACTATTATCTGCTAGTAAGACATACGACCCGTTCATTTCTAGTGCCTGGAATCTGTTCATATTTCATTTTAATTAAAAACGGGTACAGGATAAAAAAAATCTAACCAATTGGGCGACGGGACCATTCCGAATAAAAAAAAATTCAAGCCAATTGGGCGACTGGACCATTCCAACTTCAAAAATGTTGACATTTGATTATAATAAAGAAAATGAAATTTTTGATATCGCGTGAGGTGACGCGGGTAATGGCTAGTATTCAATATATTTACTATTCGTTTCCATGGTTAGCTACATAATATGTTCCACGCCATGTAAAAAATTAATCAAAGCATGCTTAACTAGTTTATTTCTGACAGATCTACAGAACAAAAGAACAAGTGATTTTTTTATTTTCAAAATATTTTTTAACAATAAAGTTTAGAAAAATAAATTAAGCAACAAAACTTTCTTGAAAAAATAAATATAGAATAATAAGCCGTTATGAAAAGTATACCATTATTACATAAAAAAAACAACGTTCTAGCATATATCTCTTTTGCGCATGCGCCGATTTCCCCTAAAAACTTCATATATTGTGCTTATCAAACATCCTCCCAAAATTTGATTTCAATCCGTACATCCGTTTGACCTGTATCGTGTTCACAGACAAACACACGCACAGAGTTTTTCTAAATGACGTTTTTATGCAATACCTTCGCATAGTAATATAATATTATACTATTATCACAATTTTTTTGTTATTATTAATTTGAACTCTTTCATACCATACTATAATTACTGCTCTGGGCTTTCTTGATCAACGGGGGCTTTCTGAAGGGCCTAGAAATACAGACAGACAGACGGACATAGTAGATAATCATTTACAGGATTTTTCAATTTCAATTATGAACTAGTAGTAAACGCGTACATAGCCTATATATTCAGTATTTAACATCAGGTGTACCAACTTTATGTAATAAAAGCGTATCATGTTGCTGCTGTTAGTAAGGCGAACGCACGCTGAGTGCTGACAACTTAATAATGCTATAAATAATGTAAATAAGTAGCATTTAAATTAAAAGAATAACAGCGTTTATAATAATGTTCCATACAATATACATGATACCATAAACATTAACAACATGCTTGAATAATGATACAGAATGTTCTAGAAGTTTCTAGCTAGGTCGAAGAGAAAATGCATCGGCAGCTTAATTTAGACTAAATTATGGTGTAACAAAAGACCGAGGCTATAGAAATACTGCTGGCCGGCAGGCTGACGACGAGACGAAATGACGTCACTGCAAGCTCGCCTGCTAACTCACAAGATAGATTTTAAAATTACAAAAGGCGTTATTTTTTTTTTCTTGGTTCTCTGCTTGCTCTGAGCAAGAACCAATCAGGAGACAGTATTTTGTCAAGTGGGCGACATGAGCAAACGCCCGTAAACTGTGCCATGGTGTGTGTTCTGTTCAGAGACAATAACCGTCCAATTTTGTTAACATTCGAACTGTCACTGCGTGCGCACCAAACCCATCTACAAAACAAGCTTCAATACACAATTCGCATACCCCTTTATCGTTCACCCCGGAATTACAATTCGCATACCCGTTTATCGTTCACCCCGGAATTATTTTTTTTAAAAACTCCACCTTTGCCCCATTGCGTTTCACTGCGAGACAATTCGCATACCCCTTTATCAAAAAAAGTGGTGGTTTTCAATCTTCATGAAAATATGAGTTTTAAGTTGTAGTGTCAAAGTGAAAAAAAAATAAAAAATAAAAACAAAAGAAGATATCTGCTTCAAAATTACCGAAGGCATTCTAATCGTTCACTTAGTAATTTAGTCACCCAACTATTATTTTAATATCTCAAGTTATTAAAACAGTTTCTGATCATCGCAGTCACCAAATTATTTTTTTTTATTCGACCGTTTTATAATTCCCTTTTTTAATATAGCAATTTTAAATTTAAGTTTTACGGAACTAATCTTGAAAACAGCTACTTATACTTTATAATTTTCAAAAAAGGTTGATAAATAAATTCACTTATCTACGTACATTCAAAATCGTTTTCACATAATTTATGTAAAATTAACTAAATAAAAAAACGTGGCTTGCGGCAATGCTTATATAATTTGTTACAGTGGACGGACAGAGCGAAGTCGGCGACAGAAAATCCTTATGTGACGCTTCGTGATCTTATAATGTACAGGCTGTTACAAAATGCTTGACTTTAGTATAGTACCTATAGTATACTAGCGTGACCTGTGCGAATTATTCGCACTAAATAAGTATAATAATAATCACTTTACAAAATTATTTTTTAAATATGATTGCAGGTATTCAATTCGTTTCTAATTTTGCACACTGCTTATAACGTTCTTCTTTTTGTTGTATTACAATATGAAGCTCAGATGACAGATCGAAGAAATATTTTACTAAAATTGTCATATAGAGGCGCAAATAGCAAAAGCGTTGAGCTAAGCCGTCAGATGGCATCATGCAGCATTGCTGTGACGTTGTTCAGCGTTGCTCGCTGTTACAAAATTAAAGCCGTCGGATGACAGTATGCAGTATTTACAATATGAAAGTTAGATGACAGATCGAAGTGCTGACGTTGTTTCAAAATTTAAGCCGTCAGATGGCAGACGTTGTTCAGCGTTGCTGTTAATTAATTAATTTACAAAAGCAAAAGCAATAATAAATTTTTTAGTTGTCGATGTCAGTAGAGCAAGCAATTATCTGTAAAATGATATATAATTTATTTGGCGAAATTGTGTGGTTTTTTCTAAAAAGGGAGGCAAACATCTTAACCTTAACGTATTAATATATATGATTTTTCCTCTTTTAAGCTGTACATACAGATAAGAATTATCAACAATTAATATTAAAATATCAGAATATTTAAAAGATTTACAATCAGTAATAATTATATTAAAGGTGTTCACACTGTAAAAACATTTGTGAATTAAAAAATCTTTCAATAATTATAACTAGAGTTGGAAATAATCGTTGATGTTAATAATCGGAAAGTTTGCTCATTCGAATGGTTTTGAGAATCTAACGCTTTGTCCCTGACGGAATATTGTTATAAAATACACGTGCCGTCTTTGAGAATGACTCTAAACAATTCGCACCGCGTATACAGGCTGTTTCATAAGTATTGCGAACGATTTCAGGCGATGACTTCTTAGCTCATTCTAAGAGAAAAGTTTCCATAAACCTATGAGTCCGAAAATGCTTACCCGTTGAGCTATAGTCCTACAATAGTATATTACACCACAAGGGCCGAAAGTGTGATATCTTGCCCTTCGTGCCATGCGAAGGGCAAGGTATCACACTTTCGGCCAGTGTGGTGTATACTATTTTTCTGTATACCTCGGTCGTAAGCATGCTTATTAAATACATTAATCAATTAATTACTTTT
Source organism: Xanthostigma xanthostigma (assembly GCA_963575645.1). Lineage (NCBI taxonomy): Eukaryota > Metazoa > Arthropoda > Insecta > Raphidioptera > Raphidiidae > Xanthostigma > Xanthostigma xanthostigma. The sequence continues at coordinate 44,880,558 of OY754466.1, read as the reverse complement.
TAATAACATAAAAACACATAAATTCTAAGCAAGCTTTGAGGTTATACGTAAAACACGAATGACAGCTGTTTGCCACTATTAGCTAAAATGTAATAGGGTTGCTATGGAAACGACATCTAAACAACAGTTGATTGGTTGTTTTTGCTTTACTACTGCCCGAACGTACGAACTTTCCGCATTGGTGCGTGTAATCCCACCAAGGAGAAAATGTTAGGCTTTCTGCCTTACGATTGATGCCGAAAGTATGCACTTTCGATTGAGGTATGAAGAAAAAACATTTTTTATTTCAAAGTATGACTACCTACAACCTACATTTTTTTCCTGTATTTTTGTACTCTTAAATTGAAATAAAAATGTTTGGTAGTCTATTGCTGACCTTGTCCCATTCAACAGGTAAGCATTTTCGGAACTTTTTTCTTAGAATGATCCAAGGAATCACCCCCTGAAATCGTTCGCAATACTTAAATGGATCAGCCTGTATATTAGTACGCAGCCATCACTGATCTGTGACGTCTTTTTATATTAACATTGGAATAGTCTCCGGCGTCAAATTGTAGGTCGGGGAATTGGCTTGCCCGGAGCTCTGCATTGCATTACGGATGTTGTATGTGTATGTAGCTCCTCCAGGAGCTAGGAGCGTCGCACAGTCAGCTAGCTTCTTACTGTGACGTTATTTTTCACCGTAACAAATCACCACCTCTAGGTACATTGTATTATATCTATACAGTGTATTTATACAGTGTGACTTTGCAACGGTGTCAATTATCTTTATGTTATAACTAGCCGTTAACCGCGGCTCGCACGCGATTGAGACGAAACACGGATGCATTTATTTGGCATAGTTACTCCTTTCCCGACGTAGACCCTCTTATAAATTTAAAATTGATGACATTCACGTGATCAACGTCCTAACAAACCTTGAAAATGACACCCACGTTGTTTTTTAGACTAATTACCTCTTTTCACCATCTGAAGGGGTTGTTTTTGAAAAAGCGTGAAACACGTGTTTTTTATTTGTTGACAGGAGTAATCCTGCCTATTTTCGAATTAATACATTTTATATGATTTCTCCATGTAAATTTTAAACCCCCGTTATACCTTTTTAGGGGTTGAATTTTCAAAAATCTGTTCTTAGCGGATGCCTATGTCATAATAACTATCCGTGTGCCAAATTTCAGTCCAATTCGTCCAGTGGTTTGAGCTGTGCGTTGATAGATTAGTCAGTCAGTCAGTCAATCAGTCAAACTAAACTAAACGGCTTGACCGATTTTGATAATTTTTGTTGTACTTATGGGGTCCCCTGATTGGTTCTTAGTATAGTTGGTCACGTGGATATTACTGTGTCTACCGTGGACATAACCAGTAAACAAAAAAGCGATTGTGCTTAGACCACACTACTGAAGTAAAACTTCTTCCTGCCATATATACCTAATATATAATAATGATACAATAATATTCGATAATCTATCACCATATTTTGATTAGACATCCTGATATAACGACACAATATAACCTCACTCTGTAGCACATATCTACAAAGACGAAATGTTTAAAATATAATTTTTTATTAATTAACAGGCAAAATATGTATATATATTTATTAGCATAATTTATAATACATATAAAAGGATTCATTAACTAACCTACATTATTTCCCGTTACAAAATGCAGAAAAATTCGATGAAATGTATTTTTAATACAAAAACAATTGTTTTCATTTGAACGTAAAATAGTTGTCAAAAAAAAAAGAATTTCGATGAATGCTCCGTCTTTTTCGCACTTACTAACTTTTATCTCCCTCTGAACTTCCAATATACGAAATGTAACTCTCTTTCTTACTATCTTCACTAACTTATATCTCCCTCTCAACTACCGTTCGTCTCGTCCGAAGATGCACTTCCGTAAACGCTTTCGTCAGGCATTTACCACCTTACTCCCCAAGCCAAGCGTGCCTAAAGAAGTTTTACTTCTTCAAAAAAGTTATAAACTGATATAAGTAATCGACCTATCGGTCTCGGCTAGGGTTACCATATTATGACAGGCGTTTGCCGCATTTCACAGGCATTGGTCTGAGACAGGCATTTTCAAATTTCAAATCGGCTGACATTTGAATCTGTAAAAGCAATATTGATTACTCAGGAAAATTACAAAACTGTATCTTGTGAAGATTTTTACGTTTATGTATTAGAAAAGAAAGAACTATTGAAAAAAATAATGTCTCTGACAAATATCAGTAATAAACATCCTTCTTCATTATTATCTGTTGGCTTTTACTTATTACCCTATACAGCAGCGGCTGCCAAACTTTTTGACCTCACGGACCAGTTAATTCATAATTTAAATCCCGCGGACCACTAATAGGATTTTTTAAGTGTTAAATATATTTATAAAAAAAAATTGTGATTAAAGAACACATAAAATGTACCTACTTAGTTAATAAAATGAAACTATTAATAGTAACCAAGTTATGAAAGCTTTATTAATAAACCATAATAAAATAAAACAGCAGTTTTTATAACTTGTCACGTATTGTTATGAATTGAATCATGTTTTAATGCATCTTAAAACATAACTTAACATGATGAGTAAGTATATTCCACATTTTTCTGCGGACCAGCGAAATTTTCTCGCGGACCACTAGTGGTCCGCGGACCACCACTTTGGCAACCGCTGCTATACAGCGTTTTGCTTTAGACAGGCATTTTTCTGAAAAATCAGGCATTTTAGGTACCATAGACAGGCGTCCCTCTATTTACATATGGTAACCCTAGTTTCGGCGGGCCTCGGTCTACCATAATTCCTGTGGGTCCATTCGTCCCTGCCCACGCATAAAACTGTACCGCTTACGCTGTATACATAGTGCGAAGTAGAATATGTGAACCGAACTTAACACTAACATTCCCGTGTTCGACGATAAAGTTTATATCCGGTATTATATCGCCGATAACAAAGGACTAGTATGGTACTTATGCTGCGGAAAAAATTCCGGTCCTAATTAATTATCATAGGTTTAGATGGGTTGCGCAATGTCGAAGATAAAACGGATATTCTCAACGATCGACGGTTATAAATTTTTGCCGCGACGAAACTGCGAACACAGCTAAAATGTAGGTTGAAGCACCATTATACGTATTAGTGAGTCATTTCTGCAACAATAGCTTTAGCTCCGAGAGAATCTCGCAGAGAAACGTTTAAAACATTTGTATAAATAAAAAATGGTAATGTTAGTTTGTTCAAAAATCTTAAATTTCCGAAGTATTTCACCGATTGCTTTGAAATTTTGACACATAGTTGGATTCGAATACGCACGTATTTTTATATACCTACCTATTATATACAGTATGTAAACACGTAAGGTGCACATAGGAAAATTAACATTGGGAAAAAATGACTGGATCAGAGTGAGCCTTGAAATCTTTTTTTTCAATTTGACAGATAATATTCTTTTGCATAATGAATGTGTGTACTACCGAAGAAAATATTCAAATGATTACAACATAATCGGACTTTTTTTATTAATGGGACATTAAATTCCCAAAAATACATAAATATGGTGCGAGATAAAATATCTCCGCCTATTCGTGTTGAAGCTAAAGACATTGGGTCACTGATTTACCAACGCGCATACGTCAGACAATTTTTGAATTAAATGTTTCCAAACAGATGGAGTTGTTTTTTTGTTTTATTTTTGTACAAAAAAATTAATTATATTATAATTTATAAGAGCTTTTTATTATTAAAAAAGCCAAGTAAAATAAAAATAAATCAAAATAAAGTAGAAATCCTCAAGATTACCACGATAATTCAATAGAAATAACAATTAATGCAGTCATGGCTAACTCTGATCCAAGTATTTTTTCCCAATGCTATTTTCCTTATGTGCACCTTACGCTTTTACATACTGTAGATGTCACACCTGTGACAGGTGAAAACATGTTTTTTTTAAAAAACGGCATCATCTGTTAGACGTAAAAGCCACACACACTATAATACTAAATATTTTACGGCAACGGAAGCGCCATCTTTTAAACATTAAAGCAATACACGCTATAACTAAATGTTTAACAGCAACGGGAGCGCTATCTGTTGATTACACAGAATTGGAACATAATACAAATCATAGCTATTTCATGGCTCTGATTTAAGAACGCCTAAACATAGATTAGGCCTTAATGAGAAAGGACCTAAATAGTCGGATCACAAATTTTAAAAATAATTTACCTCCAAGACATCCAGAAAGCTTGTTGGAGTAGATTAACTCCTTTTGGGGATGAATTTTCAAAAAATCGTTTCTTAGTGCTCACCTACGTTATATAAGGAGCTCCAGTTAACTGCGGAGCGTTTGCGGTTAACAAAAAAATATATGTTTTATTTTTATAAAATAGTTTTATTTATAAAAATGATTTTTGTTTATAATATTATTTATTTCTAAATTAGTTTTATTTATAAAATATAGTTTGTTTAATAGAACAGAGTTATCATTTTTAAGATCTGTGGATCAATTGTATTTTTGTATCTTTGTATTATTAAGATTATAGGATCTTTTGGATCTTTATTATTAGATTTAAGGATCTTAAGATTATAGGATCAAGTCCAGGAATTACTTGAATGTAACCTGTTTCCTTTTCTTGAAACGGACACAGTTAATTAACTACACATTTGCGCTGTATGAATTAAAAATAACTGAACCTATTTTCTAGTGTCGTACGTGGTTTTATTAAGTTTCAACTTATGATAAGAACCATCGTGGGTGTCAATAATCTTTGTGTGAAGTGCAGATTCATTCATATAACTCTCCTGTGCAAAATTTCATGCTTCTAGACTCATCGGTTTAGGCTGTCTGTCCGTCAGTCAGTGTCAGTGTTAGAGTTCTATTAAGTAGAATACAACAAATTCAAAATGGAAATACGTTCAGTTTTCTACAACACACAGCTAAAGACGAAGTGGCTAATGTGGACGTAGTGATGGGGATATAGCATTATAATATAGTGCACTAGTTCGTCTATAGGACCCTAGGGAACATATATCTGCTCCTAATGGGGATCCGGGATTCTCGCCGACGATTTCATCTCTGTATGTATGTATAGCGTCGAAAACTAACTGTAAGAATGAGACAGATTAGAAACAGATACGACATAATATAATATTATGTATATTAGACCCTTGACAATGATAATAATCTGCTTCAAACGCAACTGAAAGAATTTAGAGTATGACAGAGGTATACATCGATATCTTTTGTTATTCTGAATATTTCACGTGGTGCGTTTCTAAAGAATGTAAACAGTAATAGGATGTGTGCACGAAGCCTACTAGCGCCGCTAGTGGGTAATAGAGAACTCACTTTTTATGGAAATCGCGACATGTTTCTAAGGTGATAAGTCAAAAACTTTATTTGGCCATGTGTCAAAAAAAAAATGTAATTAGGAAAACTTTTTTATATACCATAAAATTCAGATTGTAAACCATTATATAAATAGCATAACATAAAAGGTATGTGAGAAATATTTATTTTTCCATTATGACATACAATATATAAATAATTAATTTGTTTACACTGACAGCGTAACGTCAAATTATGGCGCCAATGGTCTTTATTTTACTTAATTCGCCATCAGCGCAACAGCCCGGAACACAACAAGCATTTCCAGATCACTTAGTTTTGTCCATGTTTTCTTTGTAATAAAAAAAACTTTATAAAATTATAACTATTTTCACTTTTAATAAACATTGCTCAATGACATACGGAAAATTTGAGGTTGAAGTTTCCCCTAGTGCTCACCACAAACGCATTAATTAATTGTTTAAAAAAAACTCCCCTCTAACGCTCTCCATTTTTCACTGCGCAAAAAACGCCATTGCATCGACACGACCTCGTAATTGTTTTTCAAGAACTCCCTATAAACGCCTTCCCATTTCACTGCGCAAAAAAAAACGCCAATGCATCGACACGACCCTGGATATTATGTCAGAGGATATTTTGTCGGGGATATTATGTCGGAGGATCAAGATTCAAGATGCGCATAAACCGACATAGTATGGACGCGCTCAAATAGAAGGAGGCCCACTCCACTGTATTTCAGTTAGAGTCTCTAAAATCTCGCAGTTATTTTTCGAATAGCTGAAAGGCGTCTCCCATCGAGATCGCGGTTCACCATAATAACTCAGACTTCCAGTTTTAATAGTATTAATAGCGCACGTTGTTACAAAAGATCGTTTAACGACACCTATAAGAACAAAATAATATTATTATTGGATTTTGGTTGAAAGCACGATAACATAGCGTGGGCTTATTTGTAACCTCAAGTCAAAGTTGTCTATGTCGAATTTTTAGTATTTTTGTTACATCTTCAGAGCGGTCGACTGCGGTGCGTGGTGCCATCTGCAAAATCACACACCGTGGAAGAGATATCAAACATTTTTGGGTATAGGTATTTAAGACAGCGTGAAAATGTGTGTGAAGTCCGCTGCACACGAGGCTGGATTTGCCGCTAGGTTCCTTGCTAGATTTCACTACCAGTTTTCTAGCGCTGGTTTTCTTGATTGCTATTATGTGCTCGCTTCACACGAGACGTCTTTACAAGCTTGCTCTGTAGGTAGATTCGGTGCACGAGCAGTGATAGAACGCTAACAAAAGTGGACGTTTATTGTCTCTGAACAGAACACAGAGTGTCTGTTTGTGGGCTCACTGCTTCCTGATTGGTGCTTGCTCATACCCAGCAGACGACCTAGCAAGAAAAATAATACCTGTTCTAATTTTAAAATCTATCTTGTGAGTGTTTTTAGCCTCGTGTGAAGTGGCTTAAACAATTATTTTGTAATTTCTGAACTGAACATAAAATCAAAGACTTGGATGAAGGGTAGTGGGACCTAGCTACGCCGTGAATTTTTAACTTTGCAAAATTTTATTTGCAAAAACAATCTTCGAGACAGTTTGAAATTTGAATATCTTCAAATATAGTATTTAATAAAATAAAAAATAAATAAGCAAGATCATTTAGTTGACTATATAAACATTTGCTCTCTCTCACACTTCAACTGCAGGTTGAAGTGTGATAGTTGCTCTCTCTCACACCTGCAATTTTAAAATCGCCTGGCAAACATATAGACCCAACTTAATAATATTGCTTATTTATATTTTTTTTATTTTATTATATAATAAATATGAAGATATTAAAATTTCAAAATGCCTCAAGGATATTTTTTTGTAAATAAAATTAAAGGCTTGACTAGACCCCACTGACACTAAGAAACATTAATTGATTATTTAATTCAAAAATCGAATCATTTATGTATTTACATCGAAAATACATTTTATGTGTACAAAATTTCAACTCAATCGGTTAACGGGAAGTGGGTGAAAAATCGCTCGTAAAAGATTTGAAACAAACAAACAAATGTATACGGTACGCGAAGTTAAATTAAAAAGTTTATAAATAACAAACATGCCTTTTTTCAAACTTCATCTTATTAGTTGGTTAGTCTTCAATATTATTCTAGATTGTACCTATGTAGGTTAACCCAGAAATACCGGAATTGTAGTGCAGGAAGAGTGATCCGGGATTTTGTGAGAATTCAATTGACCGGAAGTACAACCGACTCACAATTACTATACAAAGGAAACGGGATGACTTTGATGTTGCTCTTTAACTAAAAGGAGTAAGAACAATACACATAATCCTTATAAACTGTTCCTTCAACTTAATCTTCTTTGTTTCTGAAAGACCGTTGTACACGTTTTATAAAGTAATAATAATAATAACGCGTTTTTAACGTCCGTTTCTCGACTTTGTCATAACAGACGCCATTCGCACCATTACTATTTTCCATCTATCACACTTCCCATTATTTTCTACTTTTTTTTAAACTTCCACTTAATTAATAGCAATGGGCGAATGAAGGAATTTTAGGACATTAGGATAAGGTTGGCAAATTTTGAGTATAGGAGTTCGACAGGTAATCGGTGTTAAATAAGGAACCATTTCGATATTTATTTGGAATTGTTGAGGGAAACCACGAAAAACCAATACAGGGATTGCCGTTTCTCGGCGAGAGGCAGCAGGAAAAAGTCCCAGTCACATCTGCCCCCGCCGGGATTCGAACCCCGCTCGGTTACGTTTATAAAGTATGTAATATTGATACCAAACAAACGTAATATTGTTTGATTGACATAGGTATGGCCATATTCATCGAACACTATTAAAAATAGAAATGACAAATTTATTCGTTACAATAAAAGTTACTTTCATCACCCACCAAATTATCAGGTAAAATAGTTAGTTGAAGAATAAATACACATTGCACTATACTTCTTGGTATTTTTGTTGAATTTGTGACGTTCGCCCAAAATTCCGACCGATGGCGTTAGTGTAAACGTCAAAAAAGAAGTTTCACTGAAATAATTTAATGTTTTATCCTAACCCAATTGCACATACAAAACTTCCACTAAATTTAATGTTTTACAACTACAAACTTCACAAAAGGTTAATAAACAACACATAAATAAATTCACAAGAGTAAGTGCAGATATAATACTCCACGTTTATAGGTTAGGTATTATGATCTATGTGGCGGCCATTATTATTTTATCAGGCGAATACATATTTGTACCCTGGAAGTAAGACAGGATAGATTTAAACAAATGAACCGAATAAATATTAACTTACGACCAGTAATAGATGAAATACTTAGATATATTTTATAAGATTAAAATTTCTAGAGAATTGTGGTACCATAAAGACAGAAAGTTTAATATAAAGAATATCCTAAAGAATATATTTCATTCCTTTTTTTATTGTCAAAATATCAGTGTTGAATGAAATAAGAAAGGTTTTGACTTTTGAGTAAAAAAATATAGGGAATCGTGTTAGTGTTTCACATAATATTCTGATTCAGTCATATCGTCTTACATGCCTAATGTAAACGTACAGCGAGATACAAAATGCTTTTCCCACGTTATGGACGACCATTTTTTGCGCAGGTCGCTTTCCACACAAAATCACAACAAAAATCATGTTTGATTTTTTGACATTAAACTTTTTTAATTTGGACCCGACTAAATGATTTGGCTTATTTATTATGTATTATTTAGATACTAAAGGACCCCGCACGGAACATATGGGAATCGGCCCTCGGTTAAAATCTTCCATACTCGGGGATATTATCCAAAAATCGACGCTGATCAAAAGTCTCCATGGGCACGAAGTCCGGAAATGCGATCCCGGGGAGTTATTATTATTTTGATTGCAATAAAAGTATACTTTTATTGCAATCAAAATAGGGAAAATGAGCAAATGCACCCGTCTCCTTGTGATATTCTATTATAGGCATATCTACATCACATAGATATATCATATACAGTATATATGTCGCCGAGATATTGTCAAATTCGTGATTTTGTAATTTCACTAGTGAAATTACAATATTACGATTGACAAAGATTCGTGATATTACAATTTCACTAAGTGAAATTATAATATCACAATTTCACTAAGTGAAATTATAATATCACGGGTTTGACAATATCCCGGCGACATATAGGTATACTGTACATGATATATCTATGTGATGTAGATATGTCTATAATAGAATATCACAAGGAGACGGGTGCATTTGCTCATTTTCCCTATTTTGATTGCAATAAAAGTATACTTTTATTGCAATCAACATAATAATAACTCCCCGGGATCGCATTTCCGGACTTCGTGCCCATGGAGACTTTTGATCAGCGTCGATTTTTGGATAATATCCCCGAGTATGGAAGATTTTAACCGAGGGCCGATTCCCATATGTTCCGTGCGGGGTCCTTTGAAGGTATTAAAATTTCAAAACGGCTCAAGGAGTTTTTTTTGCAAATAAAATTTCGCGTAGTTAAAATTCACTGCTTGGCTACGCTTCATTACCCTTCAACCAGGTCTTCGATTTTGTGTTCAGACATTACAAAAGTAATGTTCCACAAATTTTCACGCCTACCGAAAAATGTTTGATAGAAAAGAATAAAATAGAATAAACATTTATTGCTGTGCCCATTTTGGGATATACAATACGTCACAAAAGAAGAAAAAAAATTTGTTATAAAATTCATGTAAGGAGTAAGGTTCCTTATATATTAAATATTCTTTTAGCTCTTTATTAAACTTTATAGGATTTTTTTCAATTTTTAAGTTGTTTGGTAATTTTTGACGTGATAACGTCTTATAAATTGATGAATCACCAATCTTATAAATTGATAAAACACCGGCTGCATGCACGAAAAAGTGTAACGTTCCTAACGTTCCTAGCGTTCCTAACGTTCCGCCTGACCCTGTGCGTGCTTTTCTCGAAAACGGCCTTAACGATTTGGATGAAATTTACTGAAAAGGGATTTTGGGGGGCAAAAAATCGTTTTAGCTAGGTCTCATCTCTCGAAAAAATCGTTTTCTTACAAATTTTATCATTATAAAAATCAATTTTTTGACGTATGAAAATAATATAAACAATGAAACAATTGTTTTCAAAATATTATGACAGTTAATCTTTGAGACTTAAAATAAATACGAAAGAAAGAAAGTTAAAAAAACAATTATATTATAGGTGGTGAGTAATTTTAATAAATAAAATTAACCTAAATTTAAAGCAAAAGATGCAATATCATAGATTCGAATTATTATAATTATTATATAAATTTAAGTTATGTATAATGGAATACGTTATCACGTAAAACTATCGTCCGTAAACCGACTTTACAGACAACCAATTTTTTCAAATATTTTTAAGCCGGTATAAATCGACCCTTTTTCGAAAAACGTTGTTCTATGCGGTATGGTATAGCTGTTTTTCTTGTGTTGTAATACTTATCTATAGGTACTTTCCTACTATTATTTGGTTATGACATTTTGAACTATACTGTATATACCGGCTCTCAATAAATCACGGACGTCCGGGACAGATGTAGAAATAGAAGAAGGAACTAAAAACCATCGCCTGACAGCAAATTGATAAGGGATATGTGGACTATTTCTTGTACTATAAACCTTTTCCTTTTTATCTTTAAGATTTTGTTCGAATATGCCTCGTAAAATGAGCTTATTTACATGAAACAAAATTTATGGAAACACACAGAAACTACTTATTTAATCATTTTTGTTTCATAATAACAATCTGATAGCGTGTCGCAAGCAAGTATCTAATAAAACAATTTCTTTAACTTCAGTACAGTGCGTTTGCCGAAAGTAGTAACAATAATTCGTGTATCCTACTAGATAGGTACAAACAAAAAGTTTAAATAGTTTTTTGTTCAACTCAAGATTAACTATCAGTAATTGCTGAGGTACCTATATACTTCATACTCAACCGGAACTGCATTTTTTTTTCAAATGACAACATATATTCTTTTTTACATTTTCGAAATCTCCATTTTTTTTCTCTATAAACTCATAAAAATTTACATAAGGTTGCATAAGAAAATATTCGAGAAAAACGTTACCAATTTATTAATTATTAGCGGTCCGTCCCGGTTTCACCCGGGTGCAAAAGAACGAATGGGGGGGGGGGGGGTCATGAGTTTACCGAGATGAATCTCGTGTCCAATTACTCAGTGATATAATGTAGCATTCTATTAGTAAAAGAATTTTTAAAATCGGTCCGGTAGTTTTTGAGTTTATTAATTATAAACCAAAATACAAAAATGCAAATCTTTTCTCTTTGTAATATTTGTATAGAAATATAATACACATAACAGTAAAAAATATGTTTTGGGCACTCCACGCATGTGTAAATAATTAATAATTTATAGAGAAAAAACTAGTTACATAAGGTTATATAAGAAAATATTCCAGAAAAACGTTATCAATTTATTATTAAATACACAGTAATAATTATTGTTTTTCATAGGACTCCACCAGCGTTGCCAGACGTCCCGATTTTGGTGGGATGTCCCGATTTTTAAATCAAAATTAAATGTCCCGCGCTTTTCGGGGATAACTCGGGGATAACTTTAAAAGAAGTTAAATCTTCACAGATATATCATGAATAAGTAATTCTCATAAATAATTATTCTCTTATTGTAAGTTGCAATTCACAGACTATTGTTTGAAACGCCATATTTCTCTAATGAATAAAACTTTTTTGATTTTGATTTCTGTTTTTTTTTTTTTTGTTCTGAAGACGAATAAGACTCAACTATTTAACGATAGGATAAATCTGATTTAAAATATTATATTTTTATTAAAATACATTTTCTATGGCTATTTTTGCTATCTATTGTCACGTAAACGTAATTTTAATTCAAATAAAAAGATAAATATGTAGGTATTTCAAAACTTCTGATTATATACGTTTTTTTACTATGTCCCGCTTTCGACGAAAGAATCCCGCTGTTTTCACTCAAAGAGTTCCAAAATCCCGACTTGGCAATAAAAAAAACTGGCAACGCTGGACTCCACACATGTGTAAAGTATTAACAATAATTATTACTATTATATGTATTTAATTAATAAATTGATAATTAATAGAGAAGTCATAAAAACGTCATATTGTAAACAACAGTGTCACTGTTTGATTAGCTATTCTCAAGCGCCTAATTTAGTTGGCAATTTAAATTTAACTAACGTTTATAAAACCGGCTCTTAAGTAAGTTTATCCGTTTAATCTGTGTAGTATTGTCGATGCATAAAATATATTAAGATAAAAGTTTAAGGTAAAGTTGGTGTTTGTTTACACTAAATCACAGAATTAAATCGAATGTAAACAAGCTTTAGAAGAAGTTTTTAAGCTTTTGAGACACTTGTGCAGTGTAGTGTATGTAAGTGTGCATGTTTACATACAGAAGATTATGTTTGATTTAAACTTCACAGCGGTCCACTTCCTTATTGGCTTACAAGATAGGTGTAAGACGGAAACTACTGTCTATCCAGTCGAAATTTGTAGAACGGAGAATAAATATTGTATACTGGGTTTCTAGCGACCGGGAAAACGGAAAAACCGGGAAATAAATAATATAAGGATAACTTTAAAAATGCTGATGCCGATGTCTTTAAATTATGCGGAGATATTAATTTTTTTATACGTGAATCCGCTGAAATGATCTGGTCGAATATAATGATGATAAAATGATGGCACGATTCATCATTTTATTACTATAGCGGTCCCGCCCTGTTTCACCCGGGTGCAAAAAGAACGAATGGGGGGGATGGACATGAGTACGCGCGTTCGTCTTCGTTTACCGAGATGAATGTTGTGTCCAAATTTCATGATTATCGGAGTTACCGTTCAAAAGTTTTGTCTTTTGAGTTATATTTTGCAACATTTTTTATTGATGCTCCGCTCCTATTGGTCGTAGCGTGATATTATATAGCCTATAGTCTTCTTCGATAAATGGGCTATCAAAAAAAAAAATCGAACCAGTAGTTCCTGAGATTAGCGCGTTCAACCAACCAAACAAACAAAGTCTTTAGCTTTATATATTAGTATAGATAGTTATCTAATAAGTTGTAACAAAACTGTTCTTAGTCGGTGGTTAAAATATTTATTTACACAAAAAGAAACGTTAACAAAAACAAACTAAAAAGTACTTCTCTAATAATAATGAAAAATGAAATAATAAAATACATAACAACAAACAAACGAATTATAAAACAACAACAATAACACTAAACTATTATCTACACATAATATTTATATCTCCCAATGTCTATTTATCTCTATATTTATTTAGAACACTTATTTATGTCGTGCACAAAATAACGGGAAGTGTGATAGATGGAAAATAGTAATGGTGCAAATGAAGTCTGTTATGACTCAAAGTCAAGAAACGGACGTCAAACGCTTTATTATAATTATTTATTTTCTTGAGTATTAATTATACCAGTAGCTGTAGGTTTTTTTTTCTGCGCTGTAATGTAGACAGACACGAGTCTGAAGACTGCGAAGTGTTTCAATATAGAATATTTAACCGAATCCTGTTTGATATAACCATCAATTTGCGGTTTTTCACGCATAATAACTTTAATGATATGTTACTAAATACTGTTGAATACGCGTGGGCTGTGTAGTTCGACTTGGTACCGCAAATGACGCCGAGAGCTCTAGAAATGATGTAATTTTGATGTATAAATATCACACACCTTGTGCTGATAAATCTTATAAGGCTATAATAAAATTCACATTACACCGTATCTCGAACTGAAAGTGTTGCAAATAATTGTTGACGTCATTGCTTCGCATTTAAAGACCGCGCACACTTGTCAAGCATACACCTGCACGACCAGCACAGTACAAACCTTCAACCTGCAATTGAAGAGCATAAACCAGCAAAAACAAGCAAAGAACCCCGCACAATCCTTATGGGATTTGGCTTTCGGTTAAATTGATCGAAAATGGTTTTATATTTTTATAGTTTAAAGGTCACTAAGAAAAAGTGTCCATATAATTTTATTCTATACTGAGCATAGGAATAAAACCGCAATCGAACCATTAGGGTGCAAAACATATACTTCGGTCTTTTTTAAGCCGTAAGCATTGGCGTATCCAGGAGGGCAAAACAAGCACGGGGGACCCGGCTTAAAAAATTTCTAATTTGTTCCCTCCTGTGCCAAAAGCTGGGTACGCCCATGTTAACGTCATAGAAAAAGACAAAGTTTTTGAAACAGAGATACTTTATTCAGATTGAATGCAAGTACATTAACCAATCCTATCATCGGAGAAATCAGGGAATTACATCGAAGAAAGAGACGCAGATATATTTTCGATACGCTTTGTTGCCTTCACTCACCGCACATTGAGTAGATAGACAATTATTCATATAGTAATTTATTAAATATATGCTAAGAACTAATAGATTTTGAGCTACAGATATGTTTAGCGAGATTTTAGATATAGGGATATCCATTGAATTCACAATCTTAAAAAATCCTAAGCGCTAGAAATATGTTTTGAGTGCGCTGAAATATTATTTTATATACAGGGTGACATCTTCCAACATTACTTAGTTGTCGACTATTTTTCTATTTCTAAAAAAAAGCACAAAATTTGAACATGGAAAATAAAAAACTTGACAAAAATTGAACCTCTTTCAGAAATGGCTCAGTAACAAGCGTAAAATGACAAAGTTTTGAGGTCGGCACTAATTTGATTACTATAACGTTTTATATTCGTGCCGACTTCAAAACTTTGTTATTATAGTGACCGTTTTTTGACGGAGGTTCCATTTTTTTAAAAAGTTTTTTTTTTATTATATTTGGTTAAATATTAAGACTTCAAGGTAGCTGCAAAATATATTATATACTTTTTATATTTCAGAAGCCAATTTATATATATAAAATTAAAATAAATCAACATTCGTGTGATAAGTTAAAATTATGGTCAAAATACTGACATTTATTTGCTTTAGACCTGGTAAGAACGGAGAAAGTATAGAAACTTCTATATATAAATAACCTGCATATATCACATAAATATATTTTGTGGTTCCAATTCGAAGTTTCTAATTAATTTTATTATATTTCGTCTGATTAAAAAATTATGCGCACGAAAAATCGAGTAGGAATCATATAATATATTAATACGCTAAGGTTAAAGATGTTTGCCTCCCTTTTTAGAAAAAACCACACAATTTCTCCACATAAATTATATATCATTTTACAGATAATTGCTTGCTGTACTGACATCGACAAATTTATTATTGCTTTTGTTTTTGTAAATTAATTAAAATACAGCAACGCTGAACAACGTCTGCTACCTGACAGCTTGAATTTTGAAACAACGTCAACACTTCGATCTGTCATCTAACCTTCATATTGTAATACAACAGACACAATACTGCATACTGCCATCTGACGGCTTTAATTTTGAAACAGCGAGCAACGCTGAACAACGTCACAACAATGCTGCATGATGCCATCCGACGGCTTAGCTCAACGCCTTTGCTACTTACGCCTCTATATGACAATTTTAGTAAAATATTTCTTCGATCTGTCATCTGAGTTTCATATTGTAATACAACAAAAAGAAGAACGTTATAAGAAATGTGCAAAATTAGAAACGAATTGAATACCTGCAATCATATTTAAAAAATAATTTTGTAAAGTGATAATTATTATACTTATTTAGTGCGAATAATTCGCACAGGTCACACTAGTATTTTTCATTGTGAACAAGAATGGGGCCCGTCCCTCGCTTTTTGCGAACGTACCTTACAATTAGATAATAAAACAATTAAAAAAAAAAAACTTTTTCTGAAAGACTAAAAATCCCAAGTGTGTATAATTTTCAATGTCATTTACATTTTTAGCCGAATTACATGAATTGTCACTTTAACCGAGTTATTCGGCCGGGTACAACAAAAAATACTGCCGAATTGCCGAGTATTGAGTAATAAATCGGTACCTTACTCGGCGCATCTGTAGTAATCACGTTTCAAGAACACATTTTTGATGCAATTCGACAAAGTATTTGGCTTTAAAAATATAAAACAGTCTGAAACAAAACAACGCCGGTCACAAATAACCTAGACACATAGATCACGTTGATAGGAGCAGAGAGTTTTCGGTCAACACGATCACGTAAACAAAAGGTAGACATATCCAGCCAGATTTAGTTACCACGTTCGAGATATTAAGCCCTAGGGGCCTTCAGTTTATCGATATAGGGTTGTTAATTGTAAACTATATTTATAGTAAGTTGAAAATACTCTTCAGTAATTTCAACAGAATGGTTATCATTGACAGAAGATAACATCAAACATATTTTAAGGTTCCCGTCATTTGGCCAACATGATGTATTTTTAATTCTCGATCTTTTGGCACGATCGACAGGGATCTATAAGGGACTAATAGGACTTAGTCCTAATTGTCAAGGGCAATAACATAAACCATTTAAAATGTCTGACACCTCGAATATGTCGACATATTCGAGGTGTCGAACATTTTAAATGGTTCATGTTATTTGTTAAAGAACGTTATTTTAGCGTTTTGGTTGAAGTTTTCAAGCTATCCAATTAAAAAAACAAACAGTATCTATAAATTTTTTACATGTCGTCAAAACGACATCTTTCGGAAAATTTAGAGGGAAAACGTCCCAAAATCAAAAAAAGTCATAGAGGAAATAGGCCTAATGAAGCCATATGCAAAGTTTGGGGAGAGTATTTGTCAGTAAAATTTTTGCCGACGGGCACTCTGACTATGAATTCAGAGGACTTGAAAAACTCAAAGTCGAAATTTTTGCACGATCACAAGGCTTCCCATGTTTGGTATATGAGAAAAAAAGAAAATATTTCGAAAAGGAAATTTAATAACAAATAATAAAAACAAAATATTTTCTCTCTCTCTCGACGATCGTTTCGGACAATCAGTCCACCTTCAGGAGTACAGACATATACTGAATTTAATAGATCTATACTAATATATAAAGCTGAAGAGTTTGTTTGTTTGAACGCGCTAATCTCAGGAACTACTGATTCAAATTGAATAAAAATTTTTTGTTGGATAGCCCATTTACCGAGGAAGGCTATAGGCTATATAATATTACGCTACGACCATTAGGAGCGGAGCTTTAATGAAAAATGTTGCAAAAAGTATCTCAAAAATAAGCTTCTATTCATGTGAAGTGCACTAACTAGATATACTCATATTAGTGATGAAAGAACACAACCTCAGGTAGATCAATCGGTAGCACATGCGACTGTCAATATCAGGGTCGTGGGTTCGAGCCCCACGTTGGGTGAATATATTTTTATTTTTATTTTTTACATTGCTTTCTTCTAAGGCTTACATTTAAATTTATTTTAGTTTTATTTAATTCATTTAAAAAAAATTATTAGTTAAAAAAAGTTTAAATACTGCTCTTTATCGACAATAACTTTTGAACGGTAACTCCGATCATCATGAAATTTGGACACAACATTAATCTCGGTAAACTAAGATGAATGTGTGTACTCATGTCCCTTCCTTCCCCATTCGTTCTTTTGCACCCGGGTGAAACCGGGCGGGACCGCTAGTATTAAATAAAATTGAAAGATCAATTGCCTATATTGTATAAGAGCGTTAGATATTTGGGCGTCGCGTGTGAACCCTGCACAAGTAGGTTCGACTCAATCCCACAGTCCCACCGCGACTGTAACTCATCTTTTTTTTCGATCTTCTTACTTCACTTGAAGAGCGCTGTGACTTACAATAGCCATAAACGAATTTGTTCCCAAATTTATTATTCTCCTTGACTGATTTATGTATTAAAGCAGACATCGTGACGGTTTCAACTAAAGTGAGTAGGTACTGAATTTGTTCAAATGGAATACAGTCGTAGATAAGTTCGAAATATATTCGACAAAAAAGTAAACAGCGGATTCTTGGTATCCTTCCGAAACAGAACATGTTTACTTCTTATGACCATATTCACCGAACATAAGTAGTTATTTATTCGGTTTATTTCTTCTTCAGATAACTATTCCACCGAATAAATAGCGATATGTTTACTGTAGGTATAAATCTATCCTGTCTTACTTCGAGGGTATAAATATTTATTCGCCTGATAAAATAATAATGGCCGCCACATTGATCATAATACCTAACCTATAAACGTGGAGTATTATAAGTATCTACATTAAAAAAAAAATAACGACTATATCGCAAACTATGATAGTAAAGATTAACAGGAAAATAGCTAATAAATACACAGATGAATTATATATCCATATATTTTTTAATACGTTCGACGTTTCGTGGATATCTTTGTCCACATCATCAGGATCTAAAATTTATAATACAAACAATTTGGTTTGTAAAATTTTTTGTATTATAAATTTTAGATTCCTGATGATCTGGACAAAGATATCCACGAAACGTCGAACGTATTAAAAAATATGTGAATATATAATATTTAATCTGTGTATTTATTGGCTATTTTCTAATAGGAGCGGAGCATCAATGACAAATGTAACTGAAAATTTGTCCGTCCGACAAAAACTTTTGAACGGTAACTCCGATCATCATGAAATTTGGACACAACATTCATCTCGGTAAACTATGATGAACGTGCGTAATACTCATGTACCTCCCTCTCATTCGTTCTTTTGCACCCGGGTGAAACCGGGTGGGACCGCTATAGTCACTTCATAAAATTATATTGTTGCTAGTTATTTGATTATATTTTTTAAAGACGTTTAAATTTTTAGAAAGAAACAGATTCATATAAGCAAGTAAAGACGATCTTGAATTTCTTATCGATTCAAAGCGAGGATACTCTCCCCGGAATATTTTTTTATATTTTCTTCATGTATTGTATGTTAAGCTTTAGCACATGTGTCCTGCAGGGTCGGATCTAATATTTTATCATATTAACTATTTTATATCTATTGAACTAAAAGTTCTTTTGGTACGTTTTGCGCATGAGGCAACTCGGTGAGCTGGCGCGGTACGAACGCATGTGACATTTTCCCCTGGCCTACTAAGTCCATTTATGCAGTATAGTACATCGATACTTAATTTTGATCTCGGAGTATGTGGAATACGCTTTATTATGAGACTGACTGATTGTTCTTATGTGTCATTGTAGAACTGATTATAAATCATCCGCCGCGATAGTGCAATTTTCGGCTTTCAGTCCCGATAGTGACACTGTTGGAAAGTAATTTTTTTTATATATAGCATTGTAAGTTGTAACTGTAACAAGGACTGTGTGTTTCACACAACAACAATAGCAAACACTGAGCTATAATTAATTAAAAATAATATTATTTAACCTTACATTATAAATTAACATTATTTAACACTATACAATGTGTTTGATACATAGAGATATTAGACTAGAGTACGCGAGTGAGCCGTGAAAGTGTCTGCAATTCAGACAGAGAACAGTTCCTTATCTCTATGGTAACTAATGATACAAAACAATGCTGATTTGAGTAAACAAATATCTGGTTTTCTGGTTTTTCTACAGCGTTCTCTCTCTCTCAACTGAGGACATTTTCACTTATGGCAAGCATACGAAATAGCGTACTCTAGTTACTTATATCTCTATGGTTTGGTATTAACCAATATAATATATTGACTTTAATATGTTACAAAAATACAGAAAAATGTCCGTTATTAATCTATACTAATATATAAAGCTGAAGAGTTTGTTTATTTGTTTAAACGCGCTAATCTCAGGACCTACTGGTTCAAATTGAATTTTTTTTTTTGTTGGATAGCCCATTTATCGAGGAAGGCTATAGGCTATATAATATCACGCTACGACCATTAGGAGCGGAGCATTAATGAAAAATGTTGCAAAATGTATCTCAAAAATAAGCTTCTATTCAGGTGAAATGCACTAACTAAATTAACTCATATTAGCGTAGTCAGAATACAACACCGGCTAGCTCAATCGGTACAGCATGCGACTGTCGACATCAGGGTCGTGGGTTCAAGCCCCACGTTGGGCGAAAATATTTTTAATTTTTTTTTTATTTTCTACATTGCTTTCTTCTAAGGCTTACATTTAAATTTATTTTAATTTTGTTTAATTAATTAAAAAAAATTATTAGTTTAAAAAAAGTATAAATACAGGTTTTTATCGACAAAAGCTTTTTAACGGTAACTCCGATCATCATGAAATTTGGACACAACATTAATCTCGGTAAACTAAGATGAATGTGTGTACTCATGTTCCTCCCTTCCCCATTCGTTCTTTTACACCCGGGTGAAACCGGACGGGACCGCTAGTTACATATATGCACGATGAATGGAAAATTCTCAGGCCTCGGCTAACGGTGCCGATAACATTTCTACAGGAACTTCTCCTAAATCGACCCGGAGCCTGCTCTGTGCATGTCGTACTTCCACTGTAGCAAGCCCGCGTGAAGCAAGCCCTCTGTATTATGAGCTTACTTCTATATAGATGCAGAAGCGCAGTACAGTAGATGGTAGATATGGCATAAAATTGGATGTAATCTCACAAGATATATACGCCGAAGTGTTCTTATACACTTATAGTACAGTGGAACCTTGTGCTAACCGGGATTAGATATTATATAATGTTCGTACCGATAGTTCGTTATAATTTATTTATTGTATAGATTATGGATGTACCAAAGTCATTGAGGTATGTATGTCGCTTGTAATGCTTTTCTAACTCATGTAACTGTAAAAACTCGCTAATTGCTCGTTATTAACCTGTTAACCGGGGAATTCCCTTTTTAATTACGCAGCATATAACGGGCGCGAGCTCTTTCACTAGGACGTGTCAGTACGTCACGCCCGGAGAACGTAATTTCATAATATTTTTTTATTTATGTTTAAAATCTCAGTTATTCTTCTTCCTGAAAAAATAAGTTCCAAAGCCGGTTTTCCAATTATTCCTTGTACCTATAATTAGGAGCCCTAAAAAATCTTCATTTCAGCTTCATTTGTATCCTTCCATTTTCGAAGTCTCGAACGGGATTTCAGCTCAGGATCACCCGTTCCAGGGCGCAACATATATTTCAAGGACGTATTCATATGTCCTACCCATACACGCTTTTGTTTACGTTTGACGTATTTATACGTCTCGCTCCGTTAACAGGTTAACATAATGTCGTCAATAAAATAATGCATTACAACCTAGATATACATAAACTAATATTAATGCACATTTGAAATTGTTTAATCTGATTATTTTGTTTTTCTTTGGCTTTCTGGAAAATGTAATAAACAACGGTGGCTCATCTCAGATTTTCATGATCCGCTTATATTTGTATAAAAAATATAGAAAATACGATTTTGGCGGAGGTATGTCCGGTATTTTATTAAGATAAATGCGATAGAAAAAGACGGATATTTTCTATATTATGTCACTATTCATCTTTGCGATAATATATTGAACGGAAAATAGTACGGCGTGAAGGGCCGGGTCTTCTTTTCATTGTGAAAGTACAATGTTGCCGTGACCGTGTTTTTATTGGATACGATAGAGCAAAAATCGGCAACAGGCGGTTTGCGGACTGTAAATAACCGGACCGCGCTTACAAAAAGAGTTTTCAAAAAAGGAAAAATGTGTGTAAAAGGGATGATATGTAATGTAATGTAATTAAAGTATTTTCTCTATGAGTTTTCTTTACACATTTTTATTCCGATTAGAAACAAGCCGTTTTATACGTACTTATCACAGTCTCAAGTTTTCAAATAAAAGCGTGTTATATTTTAATAACAAGAGAGAAAGAAAACACGGTGCAACACGCTTTTATTTGAAAACTTGAGACTGTGATAAGTATGTATATAAAACGACTTGTTCCTAATCAGAATAAAATTATTTTCAACTTTTTAGTTCATTTTTATTATCAACTAATAAGAGCTTTTTTAAGGTCCTGAAGAAGGCAATAATTGCTTGCCGAAACGTTGACTATTAAATTAAGTTCTATTGAATAAAAATTGTTTTTATATTTAGCCTTGTATCCCGTTAATTTCATAATATCAAGGTGTCTTATTTTATTTTATAATAAAAGTTTGTTTTAAAGAAAAATTTTTTAGATTATTCTTCTCTATAAATACATGTAAAACATTCATAAAATTACCTAAGAAAATATTTGAGAAAAACGTTATCAATTTATAAATTAGATACACTGCTGGTCGTGTAAGTGTCTGCTTGTCAAGTGTGCGCGATCGTTAGTGTTCCGTTTTCCACGGAACACTAAGAACAAGCACACTAAACTTTATTTTAATATAGAAAAGCCAGCAGCGTTCTCGCTAAACGTCTTCATATATAGATTCAGTGTGAAAACTGTTAAATGAACAATATTGACCGAGTGTGCTGTGACATGTTGCGCTACTGAACGAAGTACACCGCCTTTATCGCACACTGCATCGGTGGGGACTCCCCCGTTCCCAACACCGTGCGGTGTTGGTTGGTTGATGGGCACCCATCGTTATTACACCGAGATATTTACACGATACAAACGGGAGGTAAATTTAAGTGGGTGGCGGTATCCCAACTATAACTAGTTACACTATCTGACCAATCAGAATGTACGGATTAAACGATTTATTGTCTGTTGATTCATATCCAATGTGCAATGCAGCAAATGATTACGTCATTAGTCATTACTTATACGGAATTCACGACTTTAATTGTACTTTTAAAGCGCGTTATTATCTGCACACAAGACAAACGAAAACAAAAGCAGACGGTACAACGTCTCTGAAATATAAACTTTTTTTCAAATCGTCGTGTCTTCGATTTAAAAGAAAAATGTAGCTCGACTCATAGCTGTATTGACAACAAACGTTTTTTACGCTGTGATGGAAGTTACGAAAAAAATGTTTGTACGCCCGTGGGTGCACTCAAAGTTGACAATTTTTTCCCGTAAGCTGTGTTCCGACTAGGGTTGCCAGGCCCCAAAATACAAAAGCCGGACTCGGCGCTGTATTAGGCCGGACATTTTGCCCTAAAAGCCAGACATACCTTTTTAAACCCGGACATCATATTTATAATAAAAAAAAAACCTGTTAGGTTCGTATTAAAGTTGTTTATTAATTATTATTTAATAGTGAATCACAATTTTGTTAAAAAATTAACAACATTTATAATAATAATAATAATAAATTCTTTTAACTCCTAAGTGGAGCATAGGGCCTCTACGAAAATTTTAAATCTAGTTCTATCTTTTGCCATGTTTTTGACTTGAAGCCAGGTAGTTCCTTGTTCCATAACTTCTTCACGAACAGTTCTTCTCCACGATGTTTTTGGTCTTCCCCTTTTTCGGTATCCCTGTGGGTTCCAACCCAAGGCTCTCTTCGCTATGTCGTCATCTGTCTTTCGTAGCGTGTGTCCTATGCCTATCCAATTCCATTTCCTAAGTTTTATAGTAAGTTACACAGATTTGTTCAAGACATGCACGCTTCCAAAGTTCGTTGTTCGAGACGTGTTCATACCATTTCACCTTGAGGATTGCTCTAAGACATTTGTTTATGAAGATTTGTAGTTTAGTTGTTATGGCTTTCGTCACTTTCCAAGTTTCAGATCCATATAACAACATTTACCTATATCCATTCTTTTGAATAAAAACAAAAAGATCTTTACTTATTAAAAATTATTTTGAAAAAAAATCTGTTTGTGGGAAAGTCTTATAGACTGAATATCGAATTTTCTAAACGTAAATGCGCCGTCACTGCTTTCGAGTCCTAAATGAATGATTGTGTCCCGAAGCTATTCGAGTTATGAAGTGCTGTTAATTAATTTAAAATCACGTCACAATGTCCACAAGTCTCAGGTTATTTATAAAACCACTCGAGTATTTGTACAAATGATCACTTTGGACATTATAATATGCTGGATATTAGTTACCATTGTCGATCCGATATTATGTATACACAACAATATATACAGAGTGGCTTTTTAAAATTCGAAAACCCTTTTATTTCGTATAGTGGAAGGGTTTTAGAAAAAAAAGTTTTAAACAAAAGTTGCGGGAAATTAAGGGGAGAGAACATTGATGTAGTTTTTCTTTCATTTGGTGAAGACATCCCTTTTTTAAATAAGAAACTTTTTTTTTAATCTCGGATTGTTGTTCTTTGCATCAAAGTTAATAACTTTTGTACCAAACATTTTTCGATTTTATGCAATCGTGAATCGCTGTTTGGTTATCAATTAATCTTACGTTTCCATGATACACAAATCGCGTCAACTACAAGTTCGGTCAATTGCTCAGACGTCGTAACGCCACTGACATGTTGTTTAAATGTGTATGAATGAACCAATATCGAGACAGCAGGATATTGTATAAGAATGGCCTCATGTTAGCGTTCAAAAATGGCTGCGTCACTGGAATGTCACAGTGTGACAGGAGTATTTTGTATAATTATATTATTAACTATAGCGGTCCCGTCCGGTTTCACCCGGGTGTAAAAGAACGAATGGGGAAGGGAGGAACATGAGTACACACATTCATCTTAGTTTACCGATATTAATGTTGTGTCCAAATTTCATGATGATCGGAGTTACCGTTCAAAAGTTATTGTCGATAAAAAGCAGTATTTAAACTTTTTTTAACTAATAATTTTATTCAAATTAATTAAATAAAATTAAAATAAATTTAAATGTAAGCCTTACCTAGAAGAAAGCAATGTAGAAAATAAAAAATAATGAATAAAAATATTCGCCCAACGTGCGGCTCGAACCCACGACCCTGATATTGACAGTCGCATGCTCTACCGATTGAGCCACCTGAGATTGATTTCTCACAACGCTAATATGAGTATATCTAGTTAGGACATTTCACATGAATAGAAGCTTATTTTTGAGATACATTTTGCAACATTTTTCAGTAAAGCTCCGCTCCTAATGGTCGTAGCGTAATATTATATATAGCCTATAGCCTTTCTCGATAAATAGACTATCCAACAAAAACATTTTTTTCAATTTGAATCAGTAGTTCCTGAGATTAGCGCGTTCAAACAAACAAACAAACAAACTTTTCAGCTTTATATATTAAGTATATAGATTTTTTATTTTTATACAATAAGATATTTTTAAAGCAATTTTTTGCTATTTTATTGCTGCAGTTTTTAAGCTTCTTGTTCTAAAAACTATACATCTTTTAAGTTCCGAATTAAAACGAAATTATAGTTACACTCTTGTCGCTTGTTGAAAGATTTGTGAGCAGTTGAAATTACGAGTCTATAAATTTCCAAATTAATAAAATCGCAGGACATCAGCGTAATGTTCACGACAAGATAATTGTTCCCGGTGGTACAGTAATTTTAAATCAATATAAATGCAAAACCATTTTCAATTACGCGCTATTTCAACCAATTAAAACGTCATTGTAAATCAACCTTCGGCGATAACTTGAGCGTCAATTGTTAAAATAGCTATGGGCTCCCACTGACTTAAAGCCAGTGCCGTGCTGTCACACTGTTCTATAGATTGTGTTATTTTACAATTCATTCGTCATCAATATCATATACGTGGCAAATAGTACTAATTTAGGTAATAATTCACTTTTCGTAATTTTACAATATTTTTTCGTTTTGAGGTCCCCCGAATCCAAAAAACATTTTTGGTAAACGTCTGTACGTCTGTTTGTTTGTTTCTTTGTCTGTAAACATGATACAGGTCAAACGGATGAGCGGATTGAAACCAAATTTCGGGAGGATGTTTGATATGCAAATATGAAGAGGAAAATCGGCGGATGCGCAAAAGAGATGTATGCTATAACGTTGTTATTTATTTGATAATGGTGCACTTTTCATAACGGTTAATTATTCTATTTATTTTTTCAAGAAAATTTTGTTAAATTTTTTTGACGTGATAACGTTTTATAAATTGATGAAACACCGGCTGCACGCACGAAAAAGTGTCACGTTCCGCCTGAGCCTGAGCGTGCAAGCGAGAGCGCGGTATAAGCGATAGAGAGGCACGATCGGCCCAAGCGTCGGCTTGAACGCATTTCTCTCTCTTCTCGCGTGACGTCAGAGAGTTCATCAATGTTTCTTTATGACGTTATCACGTAAAACTATCGTCCGTAAACCGACTTTACAGACAACCAATTTTTTCTAAACTTTATAGTTTCGGAAATATTTAAAAAAAAAAATCAACTGCTCTTTAGTTCTGTAGATCTGTCAAAAAGAAAACAGTTAAGTGTGCTTTGGTTAATTTTTACATGACGTTGAACATATTATGTAGGAAACGAATAGCAAAACATCATATTTAATACTAGTCATTACTCGCGTCACCGCACGCGATAACAGAAAATTTGTTTTCTATATCAAATGTCAATATTTTTGAAATTGAAATGGTTCCGTTGTCCAGTTGGCTGGAATTTTGTTTAATAAAATAATGTGTTATTATCGTTGACTCCCTCAAAACCATTAAAAAAACTGTTTTTACCATTCGAAACTCCAAATTATTAAATGCTAAAATCTAATTCATATTTTATATTTATCTTTTCAAAAAATGGTTAAACAAGTTCAGCCAATTCAAAGCGAAAGTTAATCGAACAGACTAGAAAAAAATTTAAAATAAATATATAAGAAAACGTTCTATTATTTCTATCATAAGCTTTATCGGATGACTAGAGAATTTTGGCAAACTTTCAAATTGTTGATAAATTATCAAGGAGAAGCAACTCGATGTTCGATTTGCTAATAATGGGTTATTCGAAAATAATCTTAGACGAGATCATATCACAAATAGTATTTTTTTTAAATTAGAATTTATAATTAGTACATTTATGCTGGGTTGCAGAATGGATGAATCTGATTTGACAACGATCTTTATAGATTGTGAACATTCTCCATATGAAAAGCATAGTGGTTTCAAATCGATCTTGCTCGAATAATAATCGATCTTAAAAATGTATTTAACGTAGTTTTTTGTACAACTTCCACTTCGAAATAACTTTGTTCCACGCATTTTGATCAAAATTTAGCTTCAAAGCGATATATTTTTATTTAGATCAATCATTTGTTTTTGTGTGAGTACAGTTTGTTTTAAATGACAGGGAGTTTCACATTAGACTGCTTCTGATGAGGGTTAAAAATTATCACCATCTCAGGTCATTATCAAATAAAATTTTTTGACAATCCTTTCTGGAACCCAGCATTAGGTTTTTATATTACTGATGCTAAATTTTCAAGAAATTATTATTCGGTGATTAATAATTAATTATAGATAGAAATACATAACTGATGCTTAATATTGAGGAAATATTAATAATACCTTAATTATTATTAATTAGTTGACATTTAAATAAATACTCCGAGGGGTTGATTTATCTTTTATAACCGATCAAACATTTTCTCCCACATGAAAATCTTTCTTTGCATTAAAAATGCAAATGAAATGAACATAATCATATTATTATTCAATTTAAAAAGTAAATTCTATATATCATAATTTGAAGTTTATTACATGAACATAAATTTAATTTTGATCTGCGGTTTGGCTCCAGTAGCCCACGTGCAATATATTAATACAAGCAACTCATATAGTTTACCCAGTGGCGTCTCAAGAATTTCTTGGAATCATTTTTAAAATCGTATGCATCGTTTAAAATTTAACTTCTGAAACAAATATTTTTTTTTTTTTTTATTTAAATAAAACACGCTCAGCATCTAAGGCTATTGCGTGGATATATCGTTATCTACAGGTAAGGTAAGTATTACAATAATAATTTATGACACTTGTTTATGATGTACATGTTATGTTAAGTATCATTTGATTATTATTTAATATTTTCAGATAATTTTATTTTTATGTTAATGTGCCATAACTGTTAGAAAATTCCCCCAACTTCCACCCAAAATTGTTCACTAGAAAGGGGTGATGTTATGTCCTCTCTGTAACTTACTGATCTCTGCTCTTGAATGAAATTATAGACTTAATCCGGGAAATCCTCTGTATATCAATGTTCGTGCCAGTTCGCGGAGACGATCGCCATCGTTTTGCCATAACTTTTTATGATTTTATCCAAAATATTCCCAAAAATACCGATTTCCGCCAATATACCTAAATAAATACTGATAATAATCGGAAAAGTCAATAATTAGAGAATCTGCCAGTCACAGACCGACTGGTACGAGCTCGAGGTCCTGGAAGCGCTAATTTAAAAAAAAACATTGGAGTGCACTCTACTTTTCAATGAAAATCTAATTAAAATTAATATTGTGGTTATTTATTATCTTTTCAAATGATTACTAAAAGTATTCATTTTAGAAATATTCTGTTGTTACAATTTGCAGTCATTTTAGAAATATTCTCTTGTTACGCCTATGCTTTTATACATGATCAAGACGTTTTAGATTAAAGACTATTAAGAAATTTTACAGTACATTGGCCTGTCTCCGTTTTTTCTGTTATAAATCGCATAATAGAAAATAGAAAACTGACCAATGCGCTATAAAATAAGTTACTCCATAAAATTTGGGCATTTTTTGGTGGTTTTATCTATACTTCCATATTAATATGTTGATGAAGGAGTTAATTTTTTTTCGTAAAGTTACATGACCTTGAAAATGTATAATTTTTAACTTAGTGATTTTTTCATTTTTTGTGGAATTTTTTCATTCTATAATAATCTTAGATTAAACGAGTCTTTTAGTATTCGTATCTTATCGCGTATCTTTGATTAACTTTTGACGTGATAACGTCTTATAAATTGATGAATAAAAAGTGTAACGTTCCTAACGGTCGTAACGTTCGTAACGTTCCGCCTGACCCTGTGCGTGCTTTTCTCGAAAACAGCCCTAACGATTTGGATGAAATTTACTGAAAAGGGATTTTGGGGGGCAAAAAAACGTTTTAGCTAGGTCTCATCTCTCGAAAAAATCGTTTTCTTACAAATTTTATCATTATAAAAATCAATTTTTTGACGTATGAAAATACTTAAATATTGTAAGTAGGTTTTGGAATTTTATATAAACAGTGAAACAATTGTTTTATAAATATTATGACAGCTAATCTTTGAGACTTAAAATAAATACGAAAGAAAGAATGTTAAAAAAACAATTATGTTATATGGTGAGTAATTTAAATAAATAAAATTAACCTAAATTTGAAGCGAAAGATGCAATATCATAGATTCGAATTATTATAATTATTATATAAATTTAGGTTATGTATTACGGAATACGTTATCACGTAAAACTATCGTCCGTAAACCGACTTTACAGACAACCAATTTTTTTTTTGTTACTAAATGACAATGTTAAGACCTCCTGGTATTGATTTTCAGCCTCCGTATATAGTTCAATAACCGATAAAGCAACTTTCATACAAATCGGCATTTTAATTTTTATTTATTTTGATCAATTTTTACTAAGGATGTGTAAACAGTCTTTTAGAACATTTTAATTTCATCATTGCTGCCAGGACTGGCCAATGAGATCTTGACTATAGTCTATGGAACGTGCCCAGTCCCCAGAAATTTAAAGGTATCTTGAAGAAACAACCCAATAGGTGGACATCTACTAAATTGGCGCAAATTTTTCGTCTAATAAAAATAGAGAGAAATCATTTGCAAAAATGATTATAACTTTTTGGCTTTTTTATAAGTAATAACATTTTTTCAAACTCCATACCATTCTTTACGGGCTTAAGACGTATATTTGGACCTTAAAAATAGAGGACTAAAGAGACGCAATTGTGCTTCTTATATTAAAAAATTTATTGCTCATTTAGGTCAGATTCACACTATAGTGCCGGTCACGATTCGCTCTCGGTCCAGTCTCGGTTCGGTAAGCGATTCCTAAACAAGAAACAATGAGCGTATTATATTATACTATTAGCACCGCTCAAGCTCGGATCCAATCACGCTCCGGCACCGATCCGTTTAGAAGAATATTTTGCTGGAGCGTGATCGGACTTTTTCTGACTTGTATTCATAGTATGAACAGCTTTTTGTTTCAAATGACGATACAGGGTGAAGTATTCGCCTTCCGTTTTCCTCGCTAATAAGCTTGGATGCACCCACATTCTTCTCTTCGTTGTCTTGCGTTTCACTCTTTTCTTATTTGCCACATCATCAAGAAGAATAGCTATAACAGCTAATTCTTCAATTAAAAAATTGCACGACATTGTCAGACAACTAGAAAAATTGTACTTTAATAAATGAAGTAAAGTAAAATTGTATTGCAAAGGAAATACATCCGACTTCTTGCAAATCGAGATTGAACCGTGATCGAACCCAGATGATACAGTAATATTTTACCGAACCGAGACTGGACCGAGAGTGAACCGTGATCGGCACTACAGTGTGAATCGAGCCTTAATCCACAGCTCACGCTGCGATCGATTCAATTGTCCCCACTCTGTACCAGGCTAATGGAGTTTTTTTTTTTTTTAATTTAAATATAAAACGCTCAGAAACTAGGGCTATATGCGTAAACAAAGATAAAAAATGGAGAGTTTTGACTGCATATATTCGACAAAGTAATAATGAAAATAGTTACTGAATACATTGAGAGATGAGGAATACTTCGTTCATCCTTAATTTTGATGCAATTTGCATACTAATTATCCTCGTGCCAATGTAAAAAAGTGCTCAGTTATAACACTTATCTTAAATATGTTTATTTTTATTTTATTACACAGGTGATATTTGTACAAAATGGAAATAGATCGCTTAACGAAAGATTTCAACGTACCGTGTTTATGAAGTAGGCAGGTTGTAATTAGTAATTATTCCGTTTATGACTGACCAATAAAATTCACATCGGGTTTTTAAACTGTGCAGGTTAATGTTATCGCGCCTATAAAAATAACTACAACCTTATGGTCTTACCAAAGAGTAAGTATAGTTTTTATATAGGTATCAGTGGCGGAGATACCAATTTTAATTGTGTTATAATTTTTAAAATGCGTTTTCACTAATGATAGTTATTTCCTAGAAACATACAACATGGGGTGGTTCGAAAGTTTTCTTGTTGGCAGTTGAACCCTTCAACAGTGATTAACTACTTAGGACCCCGCACAACTCTTATGGGATTTGGTTCTTGGTTAAATTGATCGAAAATGATTTTATTTTATAGTTTAAAGGTTACTAAGAAAAAGTGTCCATGGGCGCATAGTCTACAAATCAATAGATTTTTAGCTACGAATATATGTTTAGCGAGATTTTGGATATAGGGATATCCATACCATTGAATTCGCAATCTTAAAAAATCCTAAGCTCTAGAAATATGTTTCCGAGTGCGCTGAATCCGAATATGACATTATTATTTTATACAGGGTGACACCTTCCAACATAGCCTAGTTTTCGACTATTTTTCTATTTCTAAAGAAAATCAAAAAAACTTGAACATGGAACATGCTTGTGAATGCAATGGATATGCCTATATTATCTAAAATCTCGCTAAACATATCTGTAGCTAAAAATCTGTTGGTTTTTATAAGCTATTCGCCCATGGACACTTTTTCTTAGTGGCCTTTAAACTATAAGTAAAATAAAACCATTTTCGATCAATTTAACCGAGAAACAAACCCCATAAGGTTTGTGCGGGGTCCTTTGTTACTCTATCTATAAAAATTAAAAATAGGTTCTAAGGAATACCTATACAAACGATTGACCGTTGCAACGTGTTTTAGTATGATTGGTTGAGAGAAAATGACAGTTGAAAAATATTTGATAAATAAAATTATCGACTAATTTTTCAGACAATATATTAACAAAAAATATATAATTAATACATTAACGTTTCGATCCGCATTTGGATCTTCTTCAGAACTGATCTAAAAATATAAAAAGTAATTAATATATTTAGTTTCTATTTATTTTTAATGAAATTCGTGAAAGATTTTTTAATATTGAAATATTGAAAAAATAATAACAAACAATTTTGTTATTAAGTAGTAATGTATTAATTATATATTTTTTGTTAATATATTATTTTGTCTGAAAAAATGGTCGATAATTTTATTTATTGAAGAGTTCTAATCAGACGTTAATCAAAGATTTGAAAAATATTTGAATGCTATTGGTCATCGTGATTCGGGGGTGTGTATTGACGAGGTTTAAATGGGTATGGATGATTTTTTTAAAATACAGTGTAAGTAGTAAGTAGTAACTTGGAAGTTGTAGGTTGAGCGTTGAAGTGTGAGTCGAAATCTTGAATTTTGATTACTGCATAGCACCATCTAGAATTGACTCCACTTCTTTAGCTTCCCACCATACAAAACAACGGGGAAGAGGGGTGTTAATAATAATAATTAGCTATGGAACACCGCACAACTATGGCTATATTTGTGTATAAAAAGGAAATATAACTACTATTATAAAGGTTATAATGTCGATTATACGCGCTATTATTATGACGCCGTGACTTAAAGCGGACGAAATGCAACGTTTTTGCTGGTTTATTGCTGTTTCTTCACTGTAAATGTGGTTCTGAGAGCGTCAGAGGAATGTAATAAATATCATAATACAAAACCACGCTCAGAGAGACACATGTTAATGCAGTAAAGATAGTATCTTGGTATATTACCGTTTTATTGTAATATAGAGAAAGTACTAAAGATTAGAGTTCCAGAGATCGTTCTGAATGTTGTCACTACAGGACCGCTCTTTGATATGTTTATTTCACAATAAAACGTTAAGGAAAATGCTACATTTGCTCTTTTGTCCATTTTATAACATGCATGGATATCTTGATTACACTGTATTAAAATAAAATAGACGAATCGCTTTTAGCTAGTTGCTTTATTGCTCTAACAAAATTTTAATATGTGTTGGTTGTACGACTATAGAATTTCGCTGCATGGCGCCACACACAGACACGGATACAGAATTTCGTTTGGGGGAAGAGGCGATTTTTGTGTGTTTTTATTTATACTAGAGTGACCTGTGCGAATTATTCGCACTAAATAAGTATAATAATTATCACTTTACATAATTATGTTTTAAATATGATGGCAGGTATTCAATTCGTTTCTAATTTTGCACACTACTTATAATGTTCTTTTTGTTGTATTACAATATGAAGCTCAGATGACAGATCGAAGAAATATATTACTAAAATTGTCATATAGAGGCGCAAGTAGCAAAAGCGTTGAGCTAAGCCGTGAGATGGAATCATGCAGCATTGCTGTGACGTTGTTCAGCGTTGCTCGCTGTTTCAAAATTAAAGCCGTCAGATGACAGTATGCAGTATTGTGTTAATGTATATATTATGTAAATAAATCATTCAACTCAATTTAATGAATCAAAATTTATTGCAGGTATTCAATTCGTTTCTAATTTTGCACACAGCTTATAACGTTTTTCTTTTTGTTGTATTACAATATGAAGGTCAGATGACAGATCGAAGTGTTGACGTTGTTTCAAAATTAAAGCCGTCAGATGGCAGACGTTGTTCAGCGTTGCTGTATTGTGTCTTAATGTATATCTATACATATATAAGTTTAATAATTAATTAATTTACAAAAACAAAAGCAATAATAAATTTTTTAATTGTCGATGTCAGTAGAGCAAGCAATTATCTGTATAATGATATATAATTTATGTGAAGAAATTGTGAGGTTTTTTCTAAAAAGGGAGGCAAACATCTTAACCTTAGCGTATTAATATATATGATCTTTACGCACATTCATCTTAGTTTACCGTCTTACCGAGATGAATGTTGTGTCCAAATTTCAAAATGATCGGAGTTACCGTTCAAAAGTTTTTGTCGGACGGACAAATTTTGAGTTACATTTTTCATTGATGCTCCGCTCCTATTGGTCGTAGCGTGATATTATATAGCCTATAACCTTCCTCGATAAATGGGCTATCCAACATTTTTTTTTCAATTCAAACCAGTAGTTTCTGAGATTAGCGCGTTCAACCAAACAAACAAACTCTTCAGCTTTATATATTAGTATAGATTATATTATCCTACATCCGATTGTTTATGTTTTATGTACTTCGGACCAAAATCAACATTGTTTTAATTAGTCTAAAAAGTCCAGATTTTTTATTTGAGTGTCGCCTCTTGTAAAATAACCTACTCTGGTCGATTTTTTTACAGAGCGTCAGAAATGATGCATGCAACAGAATTGCAATTTGAAGCGTGCGATAAACGCACATACTAAATTAGAATGATAGTTATATAGCTTGTTTCAGTGATCAAATAACTAACATGGCGCCGTAACTAATAACACTTGCGACAGTTGAATGTGTTTGGTTTCCGTGACGCGTACCATAAAACAAATGATAGCGATGAGCCAATATTTAAACTTATTCCATTAAAATAAAGTAGACTTGGAATGCATAAAAGCATAATAAGTTTATTTACCGCTTTATATTTTTTTAGAGATATTGAATACATTCGTAGCCACTTGCTGCAACATATCCATTAATCAATTTCATAGAATTTAATTTCCAGTTTGTGAACACTACACCTGTTACCCCTTGTTTTCGAGTTAAGGAATTCCGGTGTACCGGAATTTCATAGACCTGCTCACTAATAGTCTAAGAGCCATAAAACATTTTTGGGTAGGTATTTTATTACTGTGCGTGTCGGTGCGCGCTTGACTGCGAAATCAGGCATCGTGGGTTGTCTATCAAAATTGATATTCAAAGGTTATAGCAGTAAGCTTCGCTAATCGCTTTGATGTTTTTATCAACTTATTAGTATTTCCACTATGAACCTAAATTGGAATACTTAATACAATTTTCAGCATTTATGGACTTTTGAATAATTCCAGATTCAAAGTGTATTTACTTAAAATTAGTTTTGTTTTTCGTGCAACTGCAAAAATAACAGAAGCAGATATGAGATGAAATATTAACACTACTTACAAAATACGAAACTGTCAACTTAAAATCATTTATCGATATCTATTTGTAGCTTCTTCAATAATTTTTTTATAATAATAATACATTATAAACTTACACTTTGATCATGTTAACGACATTTAAACATAGCGCTAAAAATCAACCAAAATGGAAAATGTATTTTTACACGCTTTATATTAGTTTCACTTGTAAGTTTGTATGTATGTTTGTTTGTAACCTCGTTTGGACTACAGCAAGTGGTTTATTACTGTTAGTATGTTATGCCACTACTGTAAGAGCAATCGTTGACCGAGCGGTCTAAGGCGCTAGTCTTCGCTGACGTCAACTCTCGGATTCACCGGTCGTGGGTTCTAATCCCGTCCACGCCGAAATAAAAAATTTGTTTTTTTCGGCAAATTTTTGATAATAAATCGAACTAAAAAGTGGAAAATAAATATAGTTTAAAAAAAACTAAAAAACACGCTTTATATCAAACTAAAAAGTGAAAAATAAATATAGTTTAAAAAAAACTAAAAAACACGCTTTATATCGAACTAAAAAGTAAAAAAAATTTTTTTAAAATAAGCTTAAAACAATAATGAATAAAAAATACTAGTATTATTGTGAAAAAAGCGTGGGGCGCTCGATGTACGAAAATGTGGAACAAAGCGCCCCACGCTTTTTTCACAATAGTTAATACTAGTATTTTTTATTCATTATTGTTTTAAGCTTATTTAAAAAAAAATATTTTTACTTTTTAGTTAGATATAAAGCGTGTTTTTTAGTTTTTTTTAAATTATATTTATTTTTAAAGTTTTCTTCTAATTTAAGCTTTGTTACCGACGCCGACGTCAATAAAAACTTCGTTAAGTTTTCTAAAATTATTATTGAATTTGTGATGAATTAGTATAGTTAAAGAGGTCAATAGATGTTTTATTATCGTTGTTAAAATTATGCTAGAAATTAAATACATGCATAATATTTCAACGTCTAGAAATTATGTTTACCGCTAAATATAAAAATCATTATTATATTTAGCTTTAAACATAATTTCTTCGGGAAATACGATACTATAATATGTTTAATTTATATTCAGTACTATTACTATTACTCAATTTGAATAAAAATACAGAGCTGACTTTTTTTGCTAATGAAAAGATTTGAATTTGTTAACATGTTATTTTATAGGAATAGCCTCTCATCAAGTCGGTTGCAAAGGTCACCATTTGAATATTGCTGATATGTTTCCAATCCACCGTATTTTGATATTTTATTTTTTCGAAATTGAATAATTTTTTTTCTTGATTTCATGAATATTGCATTATTGACATTTAATACAATCAAAAGATAATGGTCACTATCAACTTACGATGATAAATTTTGGTTTCGAAACATACATCCAATTTTTATTCAAGCGTTGTTTTTTTAAATAATGGTATTCATTATTTTTTGTGAAATTTATTTTGCAAGACCTCATTTTCTAAAAACAGAAAGGATAGAAAATTGTATTCAAGCTTTCAGTAAATAAAAAAAATGTAATGTTTACCAATCACATTTTTTTACTTTGTAATTTCTGTTTTCATATAATTATATTTCTCTCAAAAAACAAACAAATCAAATTAATCTTCATTTAGGCAGGCCTATATTTTCAATTAAGATTAATGCTTTTCTTGCTAAAATCAACAGAAGACGGGAATGCTTTGAGTACTACGGTTTTTTCTCGATTCGATAATTGAATACTTTTAATACTCAGTTTTTTCTAGTACACTCGGTAATTTTTTGTAAAACTACAAATTCTAAAATTAGAATAGGTAGGTAATTATTGATTGCTGTAAATGAAAATTAAAACATTTCTTTTTTGTATTCTAATTGACTAGACTTTTTTCGAGTATTGTTTCCCTTCGATTCGATAATTGAGTACGTATTTGTAAAACTCAACAGACACTAGATTTTTCGAGTACTTGCACACCCCTAGATATATCTTTCTACGTACGCCAAATTCCAACTTCTAAATTTGGAATTATTATAGATTACAATAAAATGAATAAATTAACCAACGGTCATCAGATAGAATGATAAATTTTAGGTTATAATACTGCTAATTATGTCAACTATTAAATAAGAGCTTTGCATTGGGTTGTTTTTTAATGACACCAGTAACTGTATCGATATCAAATTGTCGATAAATTCCGATACAACCAATAAACTATCGACGGAATCGTTTGATTTTGCATAACGTAACAAGCTTTTTAAATTAACGTTTTGACGAAACAAAATAAGTACTAAAATACCAGGGCACGAGTATCTAGTAGATATCTTGATGATGCAACGTTTTTTATATCTGACCATATCACTAATTGATTTATTATTATTGTTTCATTGGTTGTTTATCTGACCAGTTTCAATGCACCTGTAAAAGGTTTTACGCGTAACTGGATTATTGATAAGATATCAAGTCAAAGTCACAGACGTTCAGACATTTTCAGTTTAATAATTTCAAAATGTCCTAGCAAGGTATTTAATTTTTTGTTTTTTTTGTCGTTTTATATCTTCAGATAGTTTTTAAACTATTAGACACATTTTTTTTTAAATAATAAAATTTAACGACGTTAAACTGGTCCGACGTCTATAAAAACTATAATATTATGTGATAACACCAGTGTTTCTGACAATGCGTTCTGCTGTTGTTTATGACTCTCTTGTTTTTCTTCGCGCTTTTTTAGATTTTCAACCAAGTATCCCACTTTTGATAACTTAGAACTATCACCTCTGCAAATTGGACTGAGTGGTGAAAAAAAATATCGATATATCGATGTTTATAAAAATATCGATATCGACGTCGATATATCGAGGAAAAAATATCGATATATCGGTCAAATTTTCAAAAGATTTTGCGTTTTTAAAATAATGGTGTATATTTATTATTATTATATTATTATTTTAATGTACAAAAATCTCAATAAAAATGAAGGTATTTTTACCAATATTTCTTGTTATTAGGCAATATAATAATTACAAAAATATCAAGAACTAAAAAGCTATCTTCTAACTAATATTTTCAAATCTATTTATTGTATTAGGCAAACCAGTATTTGTCCGGTAGCGAAAGTATCCTTTACGGTTTTGAATTCTGGTGACTTTAGTTAGGTACATAAATAAAAAAAATATATCGTTTTTGATACAATTTTCGATATCGGATATTTTGTATCGATATATCGGATCAAAATATATCGGCTAAAAATATCGATGTTTTGAATTAAAAATATCGATACATCGATACTTTTTCAACGTCCCTACTGAGTGTTGTGATTCACTATTCGCAGCTAATACAAGAGACAGCACAGTCGATCACCTGTATCGAGGTACTTTCTTAGATGAGCATTGTGAATGGCAAAACGGATAAAATTAATGTATCTACGTACATTTAAAAATAAACCACCCGACCATTTTTGACATTAAATGACACTAGAATTTATATCAAGTTTCATATAATTATACAGGGTGAGTTTTAAGTTGATGCTTTTTTTTACAGCGTGTAAAAATCAAATAGACGAGCAAATACTTCAAATAGTTTTTTTTATCAAAACTCAAAAATAAGAGATAAACAGCCTTTCGAACGAAGTTTAAATAAATTTTATTAAATTTTCTTTATTTTTGAGGTCGGTCCTGGGGTTATATTATGTCACTATGGAAATAAGTTGTTATTATCTCTCAAAAACAGAACAATACACATGTCAGTTTCAAATAAGCACCAACGTACTTGATAATAACAACTTATTTCCATAGTGACATAATATAACCCCAGGACCGACCTCAAAATTAAAGAAAATTTAATATTTATTTAAACTTCGAAAGGCTGTTTCTCTCTTATTTTTGAGTTTTGATAAAGAAACTATTTAAAATATTTGCTCGTCTATTTGATTTTTACACGCTGTAAAAAAAGCATCAACTTAAAACTCACCCTGTATTTATGTAAAAAAACTGTTATTGCAAAAAAAAAAATGATTACATAAATATAAAAAAGCAACGACATGTAATTTAATATAGACACTGTAGTTTTTGTTATTTTACATATTTTTTATTTAAACTCAGCGTGATCTCTATGACTGTTGTTTAATTAAGAGTGAGACAGAGAATTTAATATGACGTCATTTTATTTGTTGTCTTTTATGTTAAAAGAATAAACCTTTAACAGCGGCTCTGGTCGCGTTAGTGTTGGTTTTTGAGAGAAAAACAAACCGACTTTGTGGCGCTATTCACTTCATTAAGGGTCATGACCTGTTCGATCACTTTCATTCATTCGGTACCAGTGCCGTAACTGGGCGGTGTCTAGACGCAGGATGCAGACCTTGGAGGGGCACAGAGATGATTAGAACAGGACCGAGTTTTTGGATCATTAGAATATGTTTCAAGGGCGCAGTTATAGAAGCTCGCACCGGGCGCATAAACTGCTATCACTGTTCGGTACTAGCCTCTGATTTACATTTTTTAAAGGTCTTCTTCTACCTTATTCAGGTAGTTTTTTTTCAAGTTTCTAGAGAAACCTCTTCCTTCGGCATACGTTCTACTTAATCAGTCCATCGTATAATTCGATCTAGTTATTCTTAAAAGCTGAACATCTATGCTGAAATTTTGATTTGTATTGGTCTATGTGTAAAAAAGCACGAACTGTTTTTCATTCCTGTATAGCGGTTGTAAAATGACCCTTTTTCGCATTAGTGCGTATTTTAAAACAAAAGTAATTAGATTTTACCACTTCTATAGTATTATCTCTGTCAGTTGCCAGAAGGCTTTACCATCGTAAATAGTTTAGATATAATTCCAATATCACTGAACTGAACTGTCAAAAATATCACAGATATACGTATACTGATGTGAAAATCAACGATTTTATATGGGGTGCGTGCAAAAAAATGTAGTATGTATCTCGATTGTAGGGCTTTGATTACTCGTATGGCTGTTAAAATAAATATATAAAATATTAAAATATATATAAAATATTACAATAGAGTACGCGAGAGAGCAGTAAAAGTGTCTGCAATTAAGAGAGAGAACAGTTCCTTATTTCTATGGATACTAATCTATACTAATATATAAAACTGAAGAGTTTGTTGGTTTGTTTGGTTGAAAGCGCTTATCTCAGGAACTACTGGTTCGAATTGAAATTTTTTTTTATAGGATAGCCCATTTATCGAGGAAGGCTATAGGCTATTAATATCACGCTACGACTGATAGGAGCGGAGCATCAATGAAAAATGTAACTCAAAATTTGTCCGACCGATAAAAACTTTTGAACGGTAACTCCGATCATCATGAAATTTGGACACGACATTCATATCGGTAAACTAAGATGAATGTGCGTACTCATGTACCTCCCCCCATTCGTTCTTTTGCATCCGGGTGAAACCGGACGGGACCGCTAGTGAAGTATAAAAACAATGCTTTATTGGATCTTCTTCAGAAATATCTAAAAAATATAAAAATAATTAGTATTAAGTTATTTATTATCTAATAATAATAATAAATAGCTTAAAGTAAATAAAATTGTCGACCAATTTTTCTCAGACCGAACGATATATTGACAAAAAATGATAAAATTACAAATCAATATAAAACTTTCAATTTTACGTACAATCGATTAGTTAATAAATAACTTAATATTAATTATTTTTTATATTTTTTAGATATTTCTGAAGAAGATCCAAATCCGGATCGAAACGTCATCTTGTGTTATATTGATTTGTAATTTTATCATTTTTTGTCAATATATCGTTCGGTCTGAGAAAAATTGGTCGACAATTTTATTTACTTGAAGAGTTCTATTCAGACGTTAATCAAAGATTTGAATAAATAGCTTAATACTAATTATTTTTATATTTTTTAGATATTTCTGAAGAAGATCCAAATTCGGATCGAAACGTCATCTTGTGTTATGTTGATTTGTATTTTTATTATTTTTTGTCAATATATGGTCTGATAAAAATTGGTCGACAATTTTATTTAGGTATTTGAAGAGTTCTATTCAGACGTTAATCAAAGATTTGAATGTTGATTTGAGTAAATAAATTTCTGGTTTTCTGCAGTGTTCTCTCACTTATGGCAAACATACACACTAGCGTACTTTAGTAATTTATATCTCTATGGTTAAAACTCGCTAATCGCTCACTTTGTCACACTGGTACATAAAATAATGTATTACAGTCTAGATACAATAACTACTATTAAATTTCTAATACGGGAAATAGGTAGTAAAATAGTTAAATTGAAAATGTAACATTTCGTTTATTCAATACGTCGCGGTCGTAAGAAAGGGCATTAGGCAGAATAATTGATGTTAGAACAGCCTCTTATATTAGCCACTGTGGAATATTCTCTTGAAATTAAAGCTTTAAATTTAAATGCTGTATTTTTAAACCTCACACTGTCACAAGTCACCATGCCGCTACATAAACGATAAATTTCACATTTTAACTTGCCGGCTCTATACAGTAAAACTCTTTTATATCAGACTATCTTTCCGGTTTGGCAAAAAATGTTCAATATATCACTTAACTATCTTTAACTGGCGGCTCGATCCGGGTTTGCTCGAATTTGTAGATTGCCACCGATTTTACGTCGACTTACGTTAAAATAAGTGCTTTTATTTTAACGTGATAATTAGCCTACGTCCATTTTGAAGGTCGATCTATACCAATATATAAAGCTGAGGAGTTTGTTTGTTTGGTTGAACGCGCTAATATCAGGAACTACTGGTTCGAATTAAAATAAACAAGCAAAACATAACGTATTGCACTTCTTCACCCTTCAAGCATAGAACTGATATCGATAACAACGGACGCGCTCACGTATTAGGATCGTGTACAAAGGTAACCGTTTCGCGTCGGCCCGTTACCCGCTGACTAAAACGGTCGTTAACAAGAGCCCTAACGAAGCTCCCTAACATCCCTAATCTGTGGTAATGACATTTGGTGGCAAAAAATGCTACTATTCCATGTTAAATCCGTATATAGAGGTTCTACTGTATGCGTACACACGCCGAGTTAAAAATATCGATCGGGTATTTATAGTTTTGTATTTTTGCATTATTTTTATGCATATTAAATGTTCATTTATACGCAAAAATCAGGATAAATTATTGATTTGCGGTACATTTGAACATTTAATGTTTTTCACATATTTTTTCATAACTTTTTTATGTAATATAATTTTATTCACTCACGTAATTCTTGTATATTATCGTAAATTACGAATTCCAGTAGTTAAATGCTAAAAATATGATCTTTAATTATTTTCAAAAGCTTGGCGACAGGTGTAGAAATGTGTCTCCCAGAATTTTTACCTTAGATTATAGAGACTCAGAGACCTTGTAAGGCTTTATCTACATTGGAACAGTATTACTTCCGATCCGAAGTCAGTCGATGTCAGACGACATCGAAACAAAAGCAAACACCAAGATTATAATGTAGGTGCCTACATTGAAAAAGGGAAGCCCGATTTCCTTTCCAATTAAGGGCATCTACATTCAAAAACAATCGGAATTTCCAATCTATCTTCTTTGTAGTCTAAGGTTTCGACAAACAAGCATTAATTTTTTTTTTGAAATATTTAGTGTTTTAGACACGTGGGAATTATTTGTAAATCCGTCATATCTGTCACAATCAATTTAGCGCATGTTCCACAATCCACAGTAAAAAATAAAAATTTTTAGTATTAATTTATGTCAACGAGTTTACTAATGATGTATTTTTATAACCAGTCATAAATTTATAAACGTAGTTTTTATTACAATTCCTCTAGATAATATGTGTTACATTTTTGTACGCTATATATTTTTAAATGTTTTGTCGCATTTCAGAATGATTTGTCAGCGTCGTAAATTTTGGCAATGTTTTCTATAAATTTGATTATAATCATCTAAATACATATTACTTGATAAGGGATGCATGTACTTTTGAGACAATTTCATATATTCACATCGTGTTAGTTTTATACCGTATGTTCCAATAAAATCAACCGACCCAGTTTTTCTGTTTGAGATAAGTATTTACATAAATAAAATTGTCGACCAATTTTTCTCAGACCATACGATATATTGACAAAAATGATAAAAATACAAATCAATATAACATAAGATGACGTTTCGATCCGGATTTGGATCTTCTTCAGATATCGTATGGTCTGAGAAAAATTGGTCGACAATTTTATTTACTTGAAGAGTTCTATTCAGACGTTAATCAAAGATTTGAATAATTATTTACGTCTAGCGGTCCCGGCCGGTTCCACCCGGGTGCAAAATAACGAATGGGGGGAGGGACATGAGTACGCACATTCATCTTAGTTTACCGAGATGAATGTTGTGTCCAAATTTCATGATGATCGGAGTTACCGTTCAAAAGTTTTTGTCGAACGGACAAATTTTGAGCTACATTTTGCAACATTTTTCATTGATGCTCCGCTCCTATTGGCCGTAGCGTAATATTATATAGCCTATAGCCTTCCTCGATAAATGGTCTATCCAACAAAAAATTTTTTTTCTATTAGAACCAGTAGTTCCTGAGATTAACGCGTTCAACCAAACAAACAAACTCTTCAGCTTTATATATTAGTATAGATAAACAATTTAATTTAATTCTTGTATTCAGAAAACATTTTTGTTAAATATAGAGTGAGTTTTATGGCAGTCTGATGTCACTACGACCATCCCCTGGCAAGGCCCAATTTGAGCTAGTTGTATTTTATTTGATACTAGCTGTACCCGGCCACGCGTTGCAGTGGCTCAGTCTGGTTTGAGTATGTTGCAGTTACGTTCAACATACGACGCTCTCGCTGCCGTAAAATATTTAGGGTAGCGTGTGTTGCTTTAGCGTTTAACAGTTGGCGCTCCCGTTGCCGTAAAATATTTAGTATAACGTGTGTTGCTTTAACGTTCAACAGATGACGCTGTTTTTCAAACAAAAAGAGTAAAATATAGTGTTTTTTTTTTTAATTTGGAAGCGGGTCGTATGTGGATGACATATTTGCGCCGTGAAGGTTGCCATTTCCTGCAAATGAATATTTTAAACGGGTCGTGAGTTATCTAAATATTTGTGTTATAAAAATCAAAATGTGCAAACTTAAAATATTAAAAAAATATGAACACATTTTGATAATTAATAGCTCTTGAAATTCGGTTAGATATTAACTTGGTTGAGGACGGTTATTTC
The DNA here is from genome assembly GCA_963575645.1 of Xanthostigma xanthostigma. NCBI lineage: Eukaryota > Metazoa > Arthropoda > Insecta > Raphidioptera > Raphidiidae > Xanthostigma > Xanthostigma xanthostigma. The sequence continues at coordinate 44,836,179 of OY754466.1, read as the reverse complement.
TGTGCATATTACATAATACTTAATAGCTTTCGTTCGGACATAAATTAAAAAACAAATTGCATATAAATTCTGTTACGCGTGGGGTATAAAAAACGAGGTTATGTATATTTTGTAATAAAATGAGGTTATGTTGTGTATAGGGAAGCTCTTCGTTCTAATTGTAATAATTCCGACCACATGGAGCGTAGATATCTCTATCTTTCTATTTCTTTATGTACATTTAACTGCTCTTTTAACGGCATTGGTCGAACGATTACACATTATAAGAATTTATATAGCATTGTTTTATATCAGTTTCATTTGACGTTTAATTGATACAAAATAAAAATATAAAGGATGCTTGGTAGCGCGTGTGTACGATCTAGTCTTTATTATCTACATGACCTTGGATATCTTTAGAACAGTGATTCCCAAAGTGGTCTATATCGACCCCCAGGGATCGATTGCCAGGGGTCCATGTCAGCGGGAAAAAAAATTGGGGGTCCATGAAATGAAAATGGGGGTTAACGATAGTGAATCTCCTAACAAAAAAAGAAACAAACTGGACATCGTTAACCGAAGAGATTTAAGATTAAATCTAACTAAATTGATGCCAAATGTTGAAAATTTATTATTAAAGCATCAGGTTCATCCCTCACACTAAAAGCATTTATTTTTTTCTTAGTTATTTTATGTAACAGAAAGTAAATTTTAATTTGATTCGTTTAATTTGAATCTAATTAATAAATGTATAAAACTAAACATTTCACACTACTCTTCACTACCGTTATAACTTTAAATCGTTCAAAGTGAGTAGCACTATACCGGTTGTCAAAAATACATATGAAATTAATGAATTTACAAAAAAATCAATATCAGATAAACAGGGGGTCTACCCAAAACCGAAAAACATGGCAAGTGGTCTACGAGACAAAAAAGTTTGGGAACCTTTGCTTTAGAATATAACTTTAGAGCGACCATAATGGCAATTTAATGTATTTTATACTACACATTACAGAAGTATAAATAATTGTAAAAAAAATGTAATAATGACGGCACTTTTGGTGAATTATTAAGCGTTTTTTCCCAAAAATTATTAAAAATGAAAAAATTGAATGCGTGCTTTCATAAGTTTTCCTTGGACACCCTACACGATGCTTTTGAATTTTTTTTGTTATTACCGATTTCACCTCTTGAAATTAACCTCCAGAATCAAAACCCAAATTTTTGCACTTCACGTAGGTAATTGGGCCGCCACACTATCTCTGTGTCGAATTCAAAATTTTTTACGTTAAATAGTTTCAGAGAAAATCGCCCGTGACCGACGGACGAACGGGCACCGACGTGATTTTGTTTTTACATTAAAATTACAGTGTAAACACCATTTAACGGCACTCGATATAACGACAAACTCCTTAAAACGTCGAAATTACTTAATTCTAGTTGGTTTACTTTGATGCTCATACAATGATATACTCTAAATAATGGCACACCCACTCTAAATAACGACAAGAATACGTCATCATTATTCAATAAACAGTACTTGTTTGTTATTATGTTGCTTTGTTGTCGGCATCATGCGTACCGAAGATTGTAAGAAATTCATTCTATTGTTTGTTGGAATTATCTTTCATATGTTTAGTTCAGCTGCTTTCGATAAGTTATCATATTTTTTAGTTGGTCAGTTGTAAATTTTATATATTACTAGCGGTCCCGTCCGGTTTCACCCGGATGTAAAAGAACATGAGTACACACATTCATCTTAGTTTACCGAGATGAATGTTGTGTCCAAATTTCATGATGATCGGAGTTACCGTTCAAAAGTTTTTGTCGATAAAAAGCAGTATTTACACTTTTTTTAAGTAATATTTTTTTTTAATTATTTAAATAAAATTAAAATAAAAAATGTAAGCCTCAGAAGAAAGCAATGTAGAAAATAAAAAATAAATAAATAAAAATATATTCGCCCAACGTGGGGCTCGAACCCGCGACCCTGATGTTGACAGTCGCATGCTCTACCGATTGATCCACCTGAGGTATTGTTCTCACAACGCTAATATGAGTATATCTAGTTAGTGCATTTCACATGAATAGAAGCTTATTTTTGAGATGCATTTTGCAACATTTTTCATTAAAGCTCCGCTCCTAATGGTCGTAGCTAATATTATATAGCCTATAGCCTTCCTCGATAAATGGGCTATCCAACAAAAAAAAATGTTTTCAATTTGAACCAGTAGTTCCTGAGATTAGCGCGTTCAAATAAACAAACAAACAAACTCTTCAGCTTTATTGGTATAGATGAGTAAATACATATTATAGTAAAAAAATATTAATGGATTATTTCTTCTCTCCGTTTAACGATAACTCTCAATAACGTCACAAAGTGCAGAGCCCCTTGAGTGTCGGTATATAAGTTTACAGTGTATATTCCAAAAAATAAAATAAATTACTTAATTTATATTGCGATAAAATACTGAAATAAAACATTGTAGAATCACCAGAAATTTTATATAATAGTATATAGATACAGTTGAGGTAGACCCGAGTGTGGCCGCGTCTTTATAGACGTTGAGCGTGTCGTACGGTCGTATATCTATCACAAAAGTCGTCGACTCTACGTCAACTGTTCCACCACCATCGAGGTTGACGCATTTAGCTGTATGACAATCCACCTGCAACAGACAGCTCACAGCGTTCGACGAAAATTTATTCAATTAAATTCAAACACTCGCTGCTTATTTTTTACGTTAACTGGAACTTATTATACAAGGTGTATGAATCAAATAATGTTTTGTGTAAAAAAACAACGAACGAATTTCTCTTAGACTTTAAAAGATTGGTATTTTCGTGTAAAAATAGTTCAACTCACACAAAAAACAAAAACAGCAGTCGAAAATGCTTTTTTGACGGGATTCACCGAAGATTTACTCGAAAATAGTTAAATACGCGCCACGTTCTAAAAGGCTCGGAAGTTAGATGCGAATGCGGGCTTGCGCTTGTACAATCTGTTGAAAAACTACAAACTCGAAATTCAACAAAACTAAAATAACAATAACAACTTGACAATAGCGTACTCGACTGTACTTTAAAGCAGGAAAGTGACAAAAGCAACGAGCGATCATGGCCAATCACCGACGAGCGCACGTTCCGTGCAGGTATAGCTGGGAGGTGGTGGGAGTATCAACGGCTCTAAAATGTGCCTTTGCGACGCTGTTTGTGACTAACTACGGAACCTTTTAGATCCGTGGCGCGTATTATACACAAAAATCGATTATAACATTTTTTAAGACAAATTTAATTTTCTCTAAAATTAAAACATTTTTTTCGTAATAGCAACCGTTTTTGATTTTTGCAAAAAAACCGTTTTATATAACAAAACGTTTTTCGAGGTGTTTCTAAAATAATCGATTGTAGATTGTTCTCAATTTCTCATGTTCTCAATGTATGAGTGCGTCTACTTCTTTCATGTCGCTTTTTCGTTTCATCGTCTCATGAACTTACCTTCACTGAAGACATTTATAGCTTGGTTATTCTGGGTTATACATTTTCATAACCCTGTATATGCACTGTAAGATTTATCTCTGTCAGTATAAGATATAATGAAATACTGAGATAAACCAACAGGCTGCATAGATTTGCATTTTGTATAAATAATGTCTGCTTTAATAATATCGTTTTATATTTACATTAAACTGCTCTAAAAACAAAGCGAAATGAGGTAAATTGCCGCTTTAGAACAGTTTACCTAAAGTATACAAAAGAAAAAACAAACGCAGTGCTAAGTTCTGCCGACAAAATACTGTATTTGCTAATTATGCATTAATAAATCCCATAAAATTATTTACACGAACTTGCTAAAACTTCAAATCACTTAGTACACTTCTAAAAGTTATTCAACTTTATAAATGTTACTAGCGGCCCGGTCCGGCTTCGCTCGAATTTGTAGATTGTCGCCGTTTTTTCGTCGACTTACGTTGCAAAATTGATATCCACGAAAAGCGTTTAACATTAAAATGGGTATAGTAAGCTATCGTTAAAAGATGGACTTATGTCATCGCGGACTTTTCCGTAGACCTATAAAAGAGGAACAATTCATTTCCACCATACATTTTTTTATTATATATCTCAAAGGGATTAGGCAGTGTTTTCGATGAAAGCTTCCAGTCGGTTTGATTTTTTCCGACATCTTCAACAATCATAGTCATATTTCAACTAATTTACACAAAACATTAATTAATTATACACATAAACCTTTCTCTTGAATCACTCCGTCCGTTTGTGAAAACCGTATGAAAATCTGTTTGGTAGTTTTTGAGTTTATCGCGTTCAGACAGACAGACACACGCGGCGGAGGGGCTTTGTTTTATAATATGTAGTGATATTATCTACTTAACAAATTATTTTTGTATACTTATTAATTTAATAAGACATTCTAAATCCGGTCCTGCTTTGTGTAAAATTTCAAGCGCAACTTTTAATAAATTATGGTTTAATAATTTTAGTTTCCAATTTGAAACAATTCTGAAAGTGTATTCAATTTTTTTCAACCCTTAAAATGGTTCGATAGCGACTATAGTAAGCGATGCGTGAAACTGCTTTTAAAATAATATTTTACGATACAGAAAAATGTTACCAAAAAGTTTGATTTTGTTTTGTGGGAAAAGATGTAAAGTATCCGGACAATGGTGCAGTGAAACGGAGTTTCCGACATGCAGTCAACACATGTAATAAATCATATTTTGATAATCTACGTTTTGTATATAAGTTTGTCGTTGTTTTTTAGACGAAATAATATATAAGCGAGTGTTCCAGTTGAACAGGTGGATTTCATGTTATTGTATATTACCTATATTTTTTTGTCGATATTTATAAAGCGTAAATTTGTCAGATAGAATAAAAACACAATATTTTTCTTCTGGGAATACAATATATACGATTGTTTGTGTTCGATTTGTAAATACAATACTGCCAAAACATTGTTTCCGATAAATAAGATAAAAAATACTACATGGGCTAAGCAAACAACTACAGTTGAACATCTTCTATCTTAGGCCAGTCCGCGTATTTCCATTTTCCGTTATCCTGCTTAATGCATATTTTTCTACCAGGTGAGTTAAAAGTCCCGGAACGGTTGAATATCTCGCATACTACCCATCATATCAAAAAAAAAAAAAAATACGTGTCAAATATTTTTCGCAAAACTATTTTTTGATACCACACATGACTCCCCACCCCCCAACCAGTTGGTGGGGGGAGGGGCAACTTTAAAATTTTAAATAGGAACCCCTATTTTTTATTGCAGATTCGGATTCTACGGGAAAAATTACATCAATTTTACTTGTTTTCGATTCGCGACCGATGTCGCGGTAATCGCGAAAAACTTAAAAAATCAATAATTTCCGGAAAATGATATTTTGCATATTACGCATAAAATCGAAAAACAAAAAAATACGTATCAAATATTTTTCGCAAAACTTTTTTTGATACCACACATGACCCCCCACCCCCCAACCAGTGTGTGGAGGGAGGGGAAACTTCGAATTTGTGAATGGAATGTCATCCATTATTGCGAAATTGGATTGATTTTTTTAAGTTTTTCGCGATTACCGCGACATCGGTCGCGAATCGAAAAAAACGATCGAAGTAAAATTGATGTAATTTTTCCCGTAGAATCCGAATCTGAAATAAAAAATAGGGGTTCCTATTTAAAATTTTAAAGTTGCCCCTCCCCCCACCAACTGGGTTAGGGGTGGGGAGTCATGTGTGGTATCAAAAAATAGTTTTGCGAAAAATATTTGACACGTATTTTTTTTTTGATATGATGCGTAGTATGCGAGATATTCAACCGTTCCGGGACTTTTAACTCACCGGTATATCACACTGTGCGACAGACAAGGACAGACGAAACAAGTTCTCGACTTATAGGTAAAATCGAGCTTATGCATTTTTCCCCGTTTCTATATCTATATAAAAAAAACTGTTTGGACACATTCTATTATACGAATTTTATGTAAAAATGCCTCCTTTCGAACGTTATGATTAACCCCGAGACGAATCGGTTAAACCGTTTGAGCTGTACGCGTGATACAAAAAGGGTGACAGATTCACAGACAAAGCGAGTGTATATAGGCTAATAGACGGAGAGCTGGCTACGGAGAAAATGGGTGACTCGGTGAAGAGCTGAAAATTTGCAGAATAATAGGAGATAGTACAAGTAAGTAGGGAAAAAATTGCCAGAAGGCTAGGCGGAAGATAAAGAGCCGCCAGAAGGCGCTAATGTTGCGAAAAATCAGTGCACTTCTGGCAATTTCTATACTTATTCTGTAATTCAAAACTAGATTATATATTATACATTATATAGTTATAAGGTTTTAAAATTATGTAATTGTTATAACAACGTAATTTTATTAATTTATTTAATTTTATTTCTATCAAAATATCATTAATAATTTTGAATATTTGTCGAATGTAATTATTATATCATGTTTGAATTTTCAGTATGCCCTTATAACTATATAATGTATAATATATATAATATATAATCTAGTTTTGAATTACAGAATAAGTATAGAAATTGCCAGAAGTGCACTGATTTTTCGCAACATTAGCGCCTTCTGGCGGCTCTTTATCTTCCGCCTAGCCTTCTGGCAATTTTTTCCCTACTTACTTGTACTATCTCCTATTATTCTGCAAATTTTCACTTCTGCACCGAGTCACTCATTTTCTCCGTAGCTAGCTCTTATCCATAATGTTTAATTAAATTAGATATATGACCTAAACCGGTGGCTCGGCTTAGATCATAAAATTAATTATATGACCTAAGCTGAATCACTAGTTTAGGTCAACTAATTTATTTACTTTTCTTTCGTTCACAAAAATGTGACATTGATACGAATGTAGTAATTATGATTTCATGCCAATTGAATCAGCGGTTCTGGAAATATGTATATTTAATGGAAAAAGTAATATATTGGAAGTCAATGAATAGGTATTTAACTGTAATACACTGTTCGAGAATACAAAAAAAAATATTTACCTATAAAAAAATAAATCACAGTATAAAACATACGATTTATTATTTTCTTTATTCAATATTGTATCCATACACAATTACACTGTTCTGTATTATAGATATTACAGAAAGTTTAAAAGTAGTGCCTATTCATCAATTTGCCTTTTTTTATTTCAGTAATGTGTGCTTTTATTTATTTTTTTTCTACTTATCCTTTCTTTTATATTTTTTTTGCCACATTTTATATTAGTCCATTGAAATGTTACATTTTTTTGGGATAAAATTACATTTCTCAGAGGACGCAATTTTATTTTTTAGATATCAAGAAGGGGTTAGTGTAAAGTTAAATTCAAGTTTGTGGGGTCACAACCCTTGTCCCACGGCCGCCATCTTGGAAAAATGGGTGCAAGTGGTTTTCATGGTTTATCTCACGAACTATAGATCTCACAAAAAAAATTTCTAAACATTTTTTGTAGAAAATATAATTTCCTACAACTTTGGCTCAGTAACTTTTTGTCGTAGATCCTATACAAGGTCAACAAGATCCTATAAATGCATACAGTGTTGGCTTTCATATACAAGATCCTGAGCCGCAGCCTGGTCCATCAAAAAAAGCGAGGAGAGAGTAATTATGTCATTTCGAAAATGACCGTGGATTAAGCCTATTGGGAATACTACGACAAAAGGTTACTGAACCAAAGTTGTAGGAAATTATATTTTCTACAAAAAACATTTTTAAATTTTTTTTTTGTGAGACCTACAGTTCGTGAGATAAACCATGGAAACCACTTGCACCCATTTTTCCAAGATGGCGGCCGTGGGACAAGGGTTGTGACCCCACAAACTTGAATTTAACTTTACACTATCCCCTTCTTGATATCTAAAAAATAAAATTGCGTCCTCTGACAAATGTAATTTCAAATGTAACTTTTCAATGGACTATATTATTTTTGTTGAATGACTTTAATGTAATAAAAACAATAAAAATAAAAGTCTGGAGTCTTTCAATACGATACCAATCAAACCGGCCAAATTTTAGTAGGATTTTTAATGCTTATACCTGAAAGGAATTTTGGGAAGAATCGACGCATACACAAAAGCGATTACGTGACTTTTTAAACAGTACATTTTTAAACGAAGGTTTTAAAATTCAGTAAAATCTTTTTTTTTAATTTTTTTATGAAAACACACGAGTTTTAATAAGTCGTGGAAGTGGAATGGCTTCGTTGCCCAATTTCTTTATAAAATATATATCTACAATACATGCTATAAGATCACTTTTTTTAAAAATAAATGTATACATAATATAGTATACAATAAAAAATTTAATTATGTAGACATTTTAAAGTACTTTGTTTTTATACGATGTAATTAAATTTTAGCAATATTGTCAAGTAGGTAGCTACATTAAAAAAAATACAGATTGTCTGCATTTTGGTTATTTTTGTCACAAAATTATTTTTAGATAAGAAATGTCATTCTTATGATAAAAAAAATTATACTTCTTCGATTCCTCAATATATTTTAACAAACGTTGAAATAATATCGGAACATTATTAAAAAGTAAGTTTAAAAACTAAAACCCGACTACTGAAAAGTATGAAACATATGAAAATATTGTCATCTGAGGATAGCCGTGGTCATATGCCACCTACTCTAACAAAACATTACATTTTAACAGTGGTAAGCTTATGATCGCTTACCACTGTTAAAATGTAATGTTTTGTCGCCCACATTGCTATCTCTGTTAATCATATGTGTTTAAATGGCAACTGACAGGTCGCTTTTGGAAATTACCGTTGGATTGGTAAAATAGCATTTATTTGTTTTAATTTACGCACTAGTTTGAAATTGGTCATTTCACTGCCGCTATACAGGCATGAACATTTTTTTTTATTGAAAAAAATCAAGACACCCTGACTTTTGTTTTCTGTTAAGACTTTTGCAGCATACATTTATCAACTGTTCTTAAATAATAATTAATCTTGGAAAGAATTAATTGCAGTAGAATTGTGACGTTATTAAGTTAAAGGTACAAGTATTACGTTTTAGTACACAGTTAAATTTATTTTATGTTTGGTATTTTCATTATAATATATTTGTCTCGTAGAAGTATGCAATGAATTTTATGTATTTAAAGGCTCAGCCCTCAGGTGATATTACTATGTACTACAGGATATTTTATAAAATATAAAAATGGTACACTGAGTTTAGACAATTTACGGGATCTGTTCCAGCAATGTTTGAACATACAAAACGCTACGCGTAGAGCGTAACGAAAATTGAAACACGTTCGTCTTATTTCACTGACAATTGATTTCGTAAGGAGTGGAAGGATCAATATTCCAGTCTCCTCTGTCCGTCACAGACACACTGAGTAGCGAATATAGGCGTTTCATTTTTCGTTACGACCTAACTTCCATGCGAAATATTCACTAAATGAACGTCAAATAATATTAAACTAGTGTGACCTGTGCGAATTATTCGCACTAAATAAGTATAATAATTATCACTTTACATAACTATTTCTTAAATATGATTGCAGGTATTCAATTCGTTCTAATTTTGCACACTGCATATATAACGTTCTTCTTTTTGTTGTATTACAATATGAAGCTCAGATGACAGATCGAAGAAATATTTTACTAAAATTGTCATATAGAGGCGCAAGTAGCAAAAGCGTTGAGCTAAGCCGTCAGATGGCATCATGCAGCATTGCTGTGACGTTGTTCAGCGTTGCGCCGTCAGATGGCAGACGTTGTTCAGCGTTGCTAATAATTAATTAATTTAAAAAACAAAAGCAATAATAAATTTTTTAGTTGTCGATGTCAGTAGAGCAAGCAATTATCTGTAAAATTATATATAATTTATGTGGAGAAATTGTGTGTTTTTTTCTAAAAAGGGAGGCAAACATCTTAACCTTAGCGTATTAATATATATGATGATGATATTAAATAACTTATGGGAAATTAATTGCCACAATTGTTAACTAACACCCATTGTTACGTCGCTATATTAGAAAAATGTATATTTTTCAAAGTCACCGTCGGGATACGAACCCCGAAACGTTCCACTTTTGCGTATGACTGAGTTTCCTTACTTCCGCCGCGAAAGTGGAAAGATTCAGGGTACGTATCCTGATGGAGACAGTGTTTGAAAAATATTTTTTAATAGAGCGATGTAACAACAATGGGAGTTTCTCAATTGTGACAAACAATAGCCAGTGATGGATTTACGCCTAGGCTCGTGAGACCCGGGCCTAGGGCGGCATAATTTGAAGGGCGGCAAAATTTTTGAAATTACATTTTAGAGGCGAAAAAAGTAAAGACAATCAATTTCAAAAATTGGTTCAGATTAGTTTTCATAAAAAAATGTCTATAGAAAATAATATTAATTCAATTTATTAATTTACTTCGATGTTATTTTTTTAATAGATCAATTATAGTCTTTATAGAGTAGCTTACTTTTTGTTCCTTTACTGAGATTAATTTATAACTTATTTATCTGCCATGTTTACTTATTAGTTATATTTAAAAATTATATTTCAATAAATAAAGTTATTTTTAAATAAAAATATTGGATCAAAATTAATGAAACTCATTTTATCAAAAAAGGGCGGCGCATCGAATGGGGCCTAGGGTGGTAGCAAGCCTAAATCCGTCACTGACAATATAGCTATATCTATTGTTATAAATGTTATTGTTTGAAAAACTTATTAACTGAATATGAATGTTTTCATTTATGTTCTTTTTTGTTTCAGTGCAAGTGTTTCGGTCGTTTTTTACACGCTTTATTTAACTTCACTTGTAAGTTTGTATGTTTGTTTGTAACCTTCGTTTGGACTACAGCAAGTGGTTAATTGCTGTAGTATAATATGCCAGCACTGTAACTACAGTGGTTAGCCGTGCGGTCTAAGGCACGGGTCTTCGCTGACGTTAATTCTCGGAATCACGGGTCGTGGGTTCTAATCCCGTCCACGCCGAAAAAAAAATTTGTTTTTTTCGGCAAATTTTTGACAATAAATCGAACTAAAAAGTGGAAAATAAATATAGTTTAAAAAAACTAAAAAACACGCTTTATACCGAACTAAAAAGTAAAAAATATTTTTTTTAAAATAAACTTAAAACAATAATGAATATAAAAAATACAAGTATTATTTTGAAAAAAGCGTGGGGTGCTCGATGTACGAAAATGTGGAACAAAGCGCCCCGCGCTTTTTTCACAATAATACTTGTATTTTTTATTCATTATTGTTTTAAGCTTATTTTAAAAAAAATATTTTTTACTTTTTAGTTCGATATAAAGCGTGTTTTTTAGTTTTTTTTTTTAAACTATATTTTTGTACATAGAAGACCAGTGTTGCCAGATGAAGATGTGCAAAGTAAGTACTTTGATGTGTACGTAAAAAAATTAAACTCCCTAGAATTCCCTAGATTTTAATTTTCAAGCGTTTCTTGGAACCGATCGCGATCTATACGTACAGTTCTTATCATACGCTTCGTAACGTATAGGTTTGTGTGATTTTTGTGTAATAATTATGTGCATATTTTGTTTCATCGTTTTCATCGGCAGGAATATAATCAGCCTTCGAGCTGTGTTTTGCAGAGCCAGGAATTTACTTCGCCACCATAACACATAACTTGCGAAATTTATGATCTGAAACGTATATCTTTCGGTTGGTGACGGTGGTGGCCTCTGCAGGCACCACCTCATCTCACTGTCTACGCTTACGTGCAACATTATACCCTAATATCACATTCCTGCCATACAGACTGATTATATAGTAAGAAATTGGAATTGCTGGCTCTGCGAAACACAAATTAACACTTTGATTTAAATCTTCTTGGTTTCCGGGCTTGTATGCCGTGGTCCATTGGTGTTTCTACCTGACGTTTCGTCTACAACTGCGGTAAACATTATCAAAGGCGATGTGGTAGCGGGCGAAGTGTACTTCACAGGTAGGTACACTACCTGTGAGCAGCCTAGAAGAACACGTCACTCGCTACCACATCGCTCTTGATAATGTCTACCGCAGTTGTAGACGAAACCTCAGGTAGAAATACCAATGGACCGGGAAACCAAGAAGATTTGGATCAACACCGGCCGTGAAAGCCTACACACTTTGATTTAAATCTCGAACTATACATCAGCGCATTGAGACAAAAAACGTAATCTGGAAAAAATATGCTGCCAATGAAAAGGGGCTAAACCACACTATTTTATCACGTTTATTTAACTCGCTATTCTTGTGTATCTGTCCGGGTGGACAAATACATATAATTCATTCTTACTTGTTTACCGTTGTAAGGCACATAGCATTCAGTGATATATGGCTCAGTTTGTTAGAGCGTCGTACTAATAACGCGAAGGTCGCGTGTTCGATCCCCCATGCGACATAGAATATTTTTATTTTTAACGATGTTTTTTTTTGTTACTAAAAAGTATAAAAATAATATTAGAAATATTTTTTTTAATATACCACGTTTTTAATGCGAACTAAAAAGTATAAAATAATTTCTTTACGATCTGAATTTGAAACGAAAAACGTGGGGCGCAGGCGACATTTATATAAGAAGTGTAGAGAGTAGTTATCAATGAAAAAATCTATTAATGAGATAAAATGAATGATGCGCCCCACGTTTTTCATTTCAAATCCTACAAGTTTGTCTATAAAGAAATTATTTTACACTTTTTAGTTCCCTTAAAAAACGTGGTATAAGCTGAAAAAAAAACATTTTTGACTCACATTAGACACTTGGACGTACAAAGATTTTTTAAAAGATTTGCGATACTTTAAACATTCGTAGATTCAGCACAGAGAATAAAAACTCGAAACCAACAGCGAGGTATCAGGTAAACAGATCAGAATGGAAGTAATTTAATTTTGAGTGTTCTTATATTTAGACGGCTATCAGTAAACAATGGTTCGATTAGAATGATTATAATTAATCGATGAAATAGCGTAGGAGTAAGCGACAAACGAGATCTATTGTCTGTTTCAGAAACAATTTTAATTAAAATGCAATCAAGCAGAAACGCATTTCGAACGCGAACAAAATAAACGAATATCATCGAATATATAGAAATACAACATAGAGTTGTGTCTTTTCAATTGCAGTTCTCTCTTCTAAATGATATTAAAAGGCTAGAAAGGCTGGAGAATAGCGATGCCATATTGATTTTCATGATACTTTTATTTAAAAAAAAAACGAGTGTGCTTTTAAACCACACGACTGAAGTAACTTCTTCCTGCCATAATTTGTTATTAATATTATTCACCCGAAAATTCACAAAATATGAACTTTAAAATGATTTTACAATTTTATTCACTTTAAACGTAGAATATTTAATGTATTGAACAAAATATTAATTTATAAAATTGTTCAAGAACGAAATGAACAGTCTAATGTAAGAAGAAAGAAATATAAACATAAAGATAATGAAAACAAAAGTAATACATTGCAATTACTTAGCTCTCGTTGGATTTTAAGCGCAAATCTTTATAAAATATTATTTAGCTCTGCAAGTTAAGTAGGTTTACAAAACTTTTTTCTGTCACCCGATAGCGCCACTGACAAGTAAAGTATGTGTCATTCTACTGTTAGTACTGCTTATATTTTCGGCCACCTGATGACGCCACTAGCCAGTGAAGTATTTGTTTCGGCCATCTGATGGCGCCTCACTAGCCAGTAAGGTATTTGTCATTCTCTTTCTATCTTCACCTACTTATATCTCTCCCCCTCAACTTCCGTTCGCCTCGCCCGATCACACTTCCGTAAATCTCTCGTCACGGATTCACCAGCTTACTCCCCAAGCCAAGCGTGCTTAAAGAAGTTTTACTTCAAAAATCACCCAGTTCTTGGTTTCTGTAATATGTGAACAGGTAAAGTGTCAATGGGATGTTCAATTTATTATTAAAAATAATAACGAACTGAAAACATCAATAGATTCATTAAAAACTTACTAAATGTATATGCAACTAAAACAATTTTGTTTTCAATAGCATTACAAGATTTTGTTCCAACTATAAAAAGTGCACTTAAATAAAAGATTGTAAAGCCATCGGCAATGACAGAGTTGAAAAATGTTTAGGAAGAAATAAAAAGAAACAAATAAATACATTGTTTTTGCAAAAGTTTGTGAATCTATTCAAAAAAGCTGATATTCGGACCTATTCAACTAACGATAACCACGGTGACTACCAAGTGCTTAGCAAAATAAGCACTTTGGGTATTCACGTATGTTTGTTAAGCTAAGCAAAGTGACTACATAAATAGCATGTTAAATAAAAGTGACTACAAACAGTTCTTATACATTTTGTAATCACTGTTAGGCCAGTCATATCTAACATTAAACTCGCAAACTAACATGTAGTTCTGATTTTTTAATATATTGTTAGGACCACTACCAGTAGCGTATATCCAAGTTTGCAGCTTCGAAAGACCTGTGCTAACTTTGCAGCACTCAAAAAACTGCGAAATTTTCGCACTTTTTTTGGTATTCTCAATATAGGTCTTAAACTATGCATTTTTTTATAAAATATTTTTTTTACGTTTTGAAGTAGACTAAAATTGCTACAATCTGAGACAAGAACCAGCTCTGTAGGTTCAATACTTACCGAGATACAGCTTTACAAAAATTGACCAGTTTTTTCAACAAAGTGAAATTTTAAGATTTGGTCAACTTTTGACCCCGATATCGGGGAAAATACTCATTTTAAGGGAAATATCATAGGAACATATATTGTAGCAAATGTAATCAGCTTTAATTTAAGCAGAGAACGACGTCTGTAGGCCATATAGTTTACTCACAAATTTTAAAAATCCAAAAAATGAGAAAACTGCATTTTCGCAAATTTAAATTTAATGCCTAGTAATCGTTATGTAAATCCATTAAGTGATTTTAATGTGGTTGAGTAGCCAAATTGAGTAACATAGTAGCATAAACGAGTGACATAATAAAAAAAATAACATAATTGATAACATCATAAAAAAATTATGCAGTTTTTGACAAAATACCGCCGTATTTCAGCCATTTTGTAAAAAATATTTACAAATTATATTCATAAACCTTCCTCGTTTATCGCTCTTTCTATTACCGAAAACAATTTCAAAATCCGGTGCGTGGTTTAGTAGAAGAGAGCGGAGAAAAAGACAGAGACTTTGTTTTTAACTGTGCAGTCTTTGACAAAATACCGTCGTATTTCAGCCATTTTGTAAAAATATTTACAAATTGTATACAGAAACCTTCCTCGTATATTGATCTTTCTATTAGCGAAAACCATTTCAAAATCCGGTGCGTGGTTTAGAAGAAATGACCGGTGAAAAAGACAAAGACAGTCAGAGACTCTGATTTTAACTATGTAGGCTTTGCTAAAATTCCGTCGTAGTTCAGTTATTTTGTAAAAAATATTTATAAATTATATATAGAAACCTTCCTCGTTTACTGCTCTTTCTACTATCGAAAACCATTTTTAGGTTCGGCGCATGGTTTAGAAGAAGTGAGCGGAGAAAAAGACAAAGACAGACAGAGACTGTTTTTAACTATGCAGTCTTTGACAAAACAACGTCGGTGTTCTTCTAAACTATGCGCCGGATCGTAAAATGGTTTTCGGTAATAGAAAGAGCGATAAGCATGGAAGGTTTCTGTATATAATTAGTAAATAGTTTTTAGAAAATGCCTGAACTACGACAGTGTTTTAGCTCAGACTGCATAGTTAAAAATAGAGCTTCTGTCTGTCTTTGTCTTTTTCTCAGCTCACTTCTTCTAAGCCATGCGCCGGATCTAAAAATGGTTTTCGGTAGTCAAAAGAGCAATAAACGAGGAAGGTTTCTGTATAAAATTTATAAATATTTTTTACAAAATACCTGAACTACGACGCAATTTTAGCAAAGACTACATAGTTAAAATCAGAGTCTCAGACTGTCTTTGTCTTTTTCACCGGTCATTTCTTCTAAACCACGCACCGGATTTTGAAATGGTTTTCGGTAATAGAAAGATCAATATACGAGGAAGGTTTCTGTATACAGCTTGTAAATATTTTTACAAAATGGCTGAAATACGACGGTATTTTGTCAAAGACTGCACAGTTAAAAACAAAGTCTCTGTCTTTTTCTCCGCTCTCTTCTACTAAACCACGCACCGGATTTTGAAATTGTTTTCGGTAATAGAAAGAGCGATAAACGAGGAAGGTTTATGAATATAATTTGTAAATATTTTTTACAAAATGGCTGAAATACGACGGTATTTTGTCAAAAACTGCATAATTTTTTTATGATGTTATCAATTATGTTATTTTTTTTATTATGTCACTCGTTTATGCTACTATGTTACTCAATTTGGTTACTCAACCACATTAAAATCACTGAATGGATTTACATAACGATTACTAGGTATTAAATTTAAATTTGCGAAAATGCAGTTTTCTCATTTTTTGGATTTTTAAAATTTGTGAGTAAACAATATGGCCTACAGACGTCGTTCTCTGCTTAAATTAAAGCTAATTACATTTGCTACAATATATGTTCCTATGATATTTCCCTTAAAATGAGTATTTTCCCCGATATCGGGGTCAAAAGTTGACCAAATCTTCAAATTTCACTTTGTTGAAAAAACTGGTACATTTTTGGAAAGCTGTATCTCGGTAAGTATTGAACCTACAGAGCTGGTTCTTGTCTCAGATTGTAGCAATTTCAGTCTACTTAAAAACGTATAAAAAATATTTTATAAAAAAATGCATAGTTTAAGACCTATATTGAGAATACCAAAAAAAGTGCGAAAATTTCGCAGTTTTTTGAGTGCTGCAAAGTTAGCACAGGTCTTTCGAAGCTGCAATCTTGGATATACGCTACTGGTAGTGGTCCTAACAATATAGTAAAAAATCAGAACTACATGTTAGTTTGCGAGATTAGCGATTTTTAGTGTAAAATATGACCGGGCTATGTGGTTACCTAAAAACACTAATCGTAGAATATGGCTAATTATTTTGTTGCCAAATATTCCTGTTTAGAGAAGTTACCACGAATAGACTGATTATTGTGTATCTATAAACCAGAAGTAGTATTTTTTTATTAAATAACTAGCGGTCCATCCCGGTTTCTCCCGGGTGCGATAGATATAATTCTAGAAAATGTATTTCGTTTGCGGCACGACGTCTGAACTAATAGCTTTGCGCAAATTCTATCAGATTTGCTTCTGAACTAATAGTTTTGAGCGAATTCTATCAGATGGCGCTACTTGGTACTAAGACAATTTTTTTGTTTGCTTCTGAACTAATAGTTTCGCTATGTCGCTACATGTTACTAAGGCAATTTTTTTGTACAAAATATTTAATAAAAACTGTCATATAGCGTAAGTTGCATCAAGCAAGACACATTTACAAAATTTCATTTAAGTCGGTTCAGTGGTTTCGGAGATTAACGCGGTCAGAAGTGTGACACGAGATTTTTACATATATATAGATACGTAACAATAAACTATCAAAAGTTGCAATCAACAATAAATTCTAGCTTCCAGTTCGCGAAACAAACAAGAATTCTTTAAGTTGCAGACAATTTCTTTGACAAAAGTAATTCGTCCTTTTAAATCTTAGCAAGAATGAGAACATATTTCCTATCGTAAAAATGATGAAATCTGTAATAAGAAAACTTTTATCTTTTGTTATGATCATCATCATTTAGAATTTTGCGCTCCGCGAGAAAAAGTGAACAATAACATTATAACAGTAACAGACAGAACACAGCATTGCCAACCCCAAATAACTGAAACCGAGTGACAATATCGCAACTCTACGTCGACGTCTCAGACCATCTCTCGTATAATCATTTCGCTTTGCTCTATGTAGATGCAGTTCTCAGATAGAGCCAGCAGCGCCGTATCTAGGGGTCGATCGAAATACCCGGGCTTTAAAGCCCTTAAACTGGCGCTGTTTTTTTAATGTTTCTTACTAAAAAATTTAATCATTTTGCTGTTTTTTGTGTATCTATACGTATATTTTAAACATTAATATAAAATGCGCAAGGAGCATAGTTTCCGCCGTGTGTACACGAGCCCACACTTTTTGAATAGTTCCAGTTTTGCTTTGTGTTAATTTTATGATATAAGAAGGCGTCGAGTCCTTCTTTTACTCAAGGGTGTCAAATTTATCTTTCGGCAGGGACGCCCGTACTCCTGAATACGGCACTGCTTTTTTTGGAGTGCAACTTTGCCGCGACGAAATAATTCCACTCAACAGCGTAAGGAAAAATATTGACGACGAGCGACACCGTCAGAAGTAGGCGAATTGAGTTGCTAGCGGAAAAAATGGAACCGATTGGTTGGCGGGTAGTGCAGGTACGAATGCGTTGAGGAGGAAAAAGGATCGACACGCCCCTTTCTGTTTAGTGGTTACTTGACTACTAATCCATGAAGTTTCAGTTCGGACGCGAGAGATTTAAATACACATATTCAATTTATTATTGAAGTAAAAATTCTTTAGGCAGGTTTCGTGAATTTATCGGAGGGACTACTCTTGTTTTCGACTACTATTGTTTTTGGGGAAAATCGGCGCATGCGCAGAAGAGATATATGCTATAACGGTGTTTTTTATATAATAATGGTATACTTTTCATAACGGCTTATCATTCTATTTATTTTTTTAAGAAAGTTTTGTTAAACATTTTTTTTTCTAAACTTTATAGTTTCGGATATTTTGAAAATAAAAAATAATCAGCCGCGTATACGGATCTGTCAAAAATAAACTAGTTAGGCATGCTTTGATTAATTTTTACATTACGTGGAACATAATATTATGTAGGTAACCATGGTAACGAATAGCTAATATCATATTGAATACTAGTCATTACCCGCGTCACCTCACGCGATATCAGAAATTTTATTTTCTTTATTATAATCAAATGTCAACATTTTTTTAAGTTGGAATGGCCCTGTCGCCCAAATGGCTGGATTTTTTTTTTATTTTAAAAACGAAATAAGCGAATCAGCAACTAAGGCCATTAAAATTAAATTTCCTCTTTAATTACCGCAAAAATAAATATATAATACGGTAAGTATAAATATTAAATAAATAATATATTCAGTAATTACAGATTTCATGTAAGTAAAAATTATATGTAGGTACAGTGTAACCTCTTTATAACGTCCTTCGTTATAACGAAAAACTCCCTATAACGTAGAAAATTTTACAGTTTGGTTGGTTTACCTTAAAAGTTAAAACCCATACATTAATACCCTCTTTATAGCGTAACAACCATTCTCTATTACGATGAAATATGTTCATATTTAGGCGTATTTAACAGTGTAATTGTTTTTATACAACAAAATGAAGATGAAGAAGATGATAAAGAGGATGATTTTTAACCATCATCAACTATTCAACAAGCACTTGATGCCGCTAAACTTATCGAAACATTCCTATTGTTTAATGAAGGTGATTCCACCACATCCCAAGAGTCAAGCCATGCATAATACTTAATAAAATACAAAACAAATATTGGCATAGCAAAAACGCCAAGCAAAGTTAACAGACTACATGGAATAAATTAATTAGGTGAAATTTGGTTATTTTTCTTTCTTCCCTCCATATAACGAAAACTCTTTATAACGAAAAAAATGCTCGGTCCCTTGAGATTCGTTATAAAGAGGTTACACTGTATGTATATGAATTTATTATTATTTATTTTCAATTTTCTATTATATTTTTTTATATTTGTTTATTTCTCTTAGATATTTAAATAAAGCTGTAATGGAATTTTTTTGAAAATTCAGTTTGTTCACTTTTACCGGCTCTCAGATTAGAATCCGACCCCGTAGCCCGAGGAATTTTGTTGTAAACAACGTGACCCTGTACACAAACTGCGAAAAAGCATTAAAACAGACCGCGCTGAAAAGAGACACATTATTATAGCACGGAGGTATAGAAGATACGCGAACTTACCTCATAAAAGTAAAATGTATCAACGTCGTCCCTTTGCTGAATGGAGCCGGTGGACGCAGTTGACGCTGACGATTGTGAATTGGCAGCGTCGGCCGCTACCGCAGTCGCTACCGAACCGTTGTTAAAACCAACGACGCTCGGTACAGTTGCCGGTAAAGCGGAATGATGTAGCGATTGTAGCGTTGCTGATAGCGCAGCGCCATATCCGATATTCGTTGCTTCATTGCTGATGTTCGTTCGTAAGTTCCGATGTTGATCGATTACTGTCGAAGCACTAATATATGACGACTCGTTTATGTTGTACCGGAAATCCGGTATTGGAGAACCACTCATCTTTTATTTTTTAATTGAGTTCATTATTGTTTCTTAATTTTTAAGATGCTTTTAATTTTAAACGAGCATTACATTTTGTCGCAGAAAATGCATAGGGAAAATGATTAAATTATCGTATTTGTTTTCTGCTGTGCCAGTTTTTGAAGTGCAGCTTTTTTGATCAGATTAAGAACTTTTTTCAGTATTTTTTATACAAATATAAATTTTGTAACTAATATGAATTTAATTCAGTAGGAATACTCGGATTATTTCAAAACATTTCGCGTGTACCTACTGTACTGAAACGTCTCATTAATTCACTCTAACGTTTGTCGTTTAACGTAGATAAAGTCATGTCTGTTTATTGTTTTAATTTCGTCTGTAATATTATAATTCATATAAACCCCGTCACAAACCTAAGATTAAAGGCCGCTATGCATACGAGGCTAGAAACTCTGCTAGATTCTTTGCTATAGATTTGCCTACTAGTTTTCTAGCGCTGATTTCCTTGATTGCTATCACGTCTTTTCAAGCTAGTTTTGTGAATAAATCTGCAGGTGCGCGTGCAGTGACAGTTCAAATATAAACACAGAGCAAAACGTGTCTGTTGTCTGACTCTTAGCAGAATGACGCCATGTTGGTTTGTGGGCGTTTGTTCAAGTCGGCCACGTGACAAGATACTGCTTCTAGATTGGTTTTTGCTCATACTAAGCAAGAAAAATAGCCCCTTTTCTAATTTTTAATATTATTTGTGAACTATCAGGCGAGCCCGCGGTGACGTTCTTTCCAGCCTCGTACCCAGCCTGCAGGCCAGCATAAGTCCAAGCAGTGTTTCTAGCCTCGTGTACAGCGGCCTTAAGGCTAGTGTTGTGATTGGTGGTGGGTCGTTGACAAAACAAAATCGTAACTTGTGCCACGTCTTCAACTAATTGAAGAGCCATTAGTTAAGTTTAAATCAGGCTTGGGAAAATGGCGGCCCGCAGGCCGGATCCTGCCCGCAGTAGAATTTTCTCCGGCCCAGGAAGCATTTTATAAATTATTATTAAAAGCAAAAATATTA
Organism: Xanthostigma xanthostigma; assembly: GCA_963575645.1. NCBI lineage: Eukaryota > Metazoa > Arthropoda > Insecta > Raphidioptera > Raphidiidae > Xanthostigma > Xanthostigma xanthostigma. The sequence continues at coordinate 44,814,882 of OY754466.1, read as the reverse complement.
TACCTAAATATAAATTGGCACATAAAAAGAATGTTAGAAAAATAGTATAGTGTTTAAAAACTTGAATTTGTTGTTTCAAAAAGACTATACCGATCAAAAGATTTTCCCACCCCTGGTTTAAATTAACTACAAAGGACACAGAAAAAATCAGATATCAAGCAAAATGCCCAATTTCTTAAAATTTCTTTAAAAAAAGAAAACTTATTTTTACAGTTTTATTTAGTGTTGATTTTTCGTATATAGAACCGACCTGATAAATCGGGTAATTCCCGGTTAAAATTTTTACATTCTGGCCATTCGCATATGGCCTTAATTAAAAGAAATTCTCATTTATTATTTTGCAACTACATAAAATAATGTTTCTTACAGTTCATTCAATATTGATTTTATTTAAGATAATCCATACAAAAAATTAATAACTATTTTATTGCATTTAATATTTTATTACACCGACTTTTTAAATAGTTTACACGTGTTAATTTTTCACGCGTTCATTTTTTTATCAATATTGATCTCGACTATTTTGTTATTAACACATTAATATCAATTTTAGTTGTTGATCTGTTAAAATTACACACACACCCATTTTAAAATTATTTTTAGAAGAAAAAAAAAAGAATAAAAACGTTCTTCTTCTTTGTCTTAAGTATTGATGTAATAAAAATGTTAACACATCATTAAAGTCGATCAGTTGATCTACTAGTCCACGTATTTTATTATAGATATTATTTCCAGTTTTAGTTTATTATTAATTATTTATTATCGGCGATCTAAAATTATATGTTGACCATAAATATACCCTGAAACAAAAACAAAATTATATTTAGGTTATTTTTTACACATGCTTATTTTGAAGATCACAAAGCCATAAAAATAGTAAATGGCAAAACACAGTTCTTCAACGTTAGATTAAAAAAAATACAGTAAAATCTCGTTTATCCGACCTTCGATCAACCGAGTCTTCGCGTTATCCGAGGCAACGGCCTTATTCGAGCACTCCGCATTAATCGAGGTGTATGCTCCCATAATAAAAAGAAACTCGGATAAAACGGTTGAAGCCTCTATGTCGATACTGTACGTGCGTAATATTTTGCCTCTTTTTTACTTATTTGTACACCAATACTTTTATTTATAGTTGGGATAAAATTTCACTTCAAATATGTAAGCCATAAAAAAATGATTAAATTTTTCGTATTTTTTATTTCTTCCGTGTTATCCGAGTTTTCGGTTTTCCAAGGTACCTCCTCCCCACATAACCTCGGATAAACTAGGTTTTACTGTATTGCTAAGTCTCCTGTGATAGACGTTTTCTACACAATTCGATGTCTTTTTCAGAATCGAAAAAAAAATCTTAGAAAAACGTTAAATTATTTATTGCACACCCTTCTATACAAATGCTGCTTTTCAAGCCTGAATAGCGGTCGTAAAAGGACCCATTTAGCACTAGTGAGTAAACTAAAACAAAAAAATGCGAAATAATTCAAAAGTAATTTCCGTAGCGGCATCTTAATTCTTCTTAAGAACTAAATGGTTAAAAAAACAGTTTTTCAAGGTTGGCTTTAAAAATATTGCTAAGTCTCCAGTCATGATCGATGTTTGTCCATCCTGAAGGTCCATTCTAAATATTGGTGAAAAACTTTTGAAACCGGATGAGAAGTGTCGGAGATTACCAAACTTTATAATATTAGTATAGATGCTACGGTCAATGACCGAAATCCGGGCAATGTCGATAATGCCCGGGCAATGTCGACATTGACCGATCAATGTCGACAATGCCTGAGCCACATCAGGCAATGTCCGAAATCGGACAATGTTCAAAAAATAGATTTTTTATAAACATGAAACGCTGACATTTGATTGTATCTTTATCATGATAAATTATCATTAACGCTTTATGGAATTTTTATCATTGATATCAATACTATTGAAGAATATATTTTTCAGCTTTCTATTACAATTATTGATGATTGAAAACACGTATAATTTATTTATTATTTATATGATATGAGCAATAAACAATATATATAATAATAATTCCGTAAAGGGTTAATGATAACTTATCATGATAAAGATGCAATCAAATGTCAGAGTTTCATATTTATAAAAAATCTATTTTTTGAACCTTGTCCGATTTCGGATATTGCCCGATGTGGCTCGGGCATTATCGACATTGACCGTAACATATATATTAATGCAGAGATGGCACTTAACTATTTTAATATTTTCAGAACTGAATTTATTGATATAGGTACCTATTTAATGTTTACCGGGAAATACTCATAACATATTACATAATTAATTGAATACATTGCCATGATAGATTACATTCAAATATTCAGTACACTGAAAGTTGTAAAATGAAGCATTAAATTTAGAAATCAAACGGAAAACATACTTGACATATATTTAACGAAATATTAGCAATGAACATGGGTATTCGAAAGCATTTGAATATTTCCTCATCAGTTACTGTAATTTCCGAAACAATAATATAAAAGCTGTTGCACACGACGCTGTTTTTCCCGCGGGAATCTTTGCTGGGACTTTTGTTGACATTCGAACTTTCACTGCGCGCGCACCAAAGCCATCTACAAAACCAGCTTGACAACACGTATCGTGTGAAGCGAACACATAAAAGCCATCACGAAATCTAACAGCCAAAATCTAGCGGTAAACCCAGCCTTGTGTACCTATATATGTTAATAAATACAAATTAATTATACAGTGAATTTCATGTACGACGCAATATATAGGTACGTGAGTTTTGTTGATATACGGTAGCTATGAAAATCATTAGTGCATTGCAGAAAATCGTTTCACATAAAATGCAAGCAAACCTCCTTTGGGCGCCCGGTCTATGTAGCATTTTATGTGGAGCGATTTTCTGCAATGCATTAATGAGTTCCATAGCTGCTACCGTGTCAACATACTTTTCAGCGTTTCGAAACTTTTTAAGAGCTCGTTAAAAAGTAGGTAGATATAGGTAACTATACCAATTCTCAATACATAACTATTATTATTATTTCCATATAAAAAATCGAAAATTTTGCTTGTTGCTTGCTTTTAGGGTATGTTTTTATCATTTTTTTTGTTTATTATACGGATGCTTTAATGTCACGTTTTTGTTTTTTTTATCAACCATAGTAGCAGAAACCTCTTGAACAAACAAAACAATACGAATCGTAAATATTTAACAAAAAAAAAAAACATCGTTACAAAAGACGTTTGATGTACTTATTCTTCTTACAGTGCTTTTGTGTTTTGTTTTTTTTTTGTTCTATCAACTTATTTTGATCTTTTGAAATGCAATACATATTATGTTATCTATATATTCTCTTTAAAGATAAATAAAGGTATATATTATATATCCGACTTTTTAGGCGCGGTTGCGATAGCTAACGTACTTCCCGCATCAGTGCGTGTAATCCCACCAATGCGTAAATGTTAGACTTTCTGCCTTACAATTGATGCCGAAAGTATGTACTTTCAATCGAGGTGAAAAGAAAATGTATTTTTAAAATAATAATTTGTAATCGAACAGAAACAAGCCTAGTGATTGGAAAATTATTTTATTATCAAATTGGCAGTAATTATTAACAGTAAATTAATGTTGGTTATATATTTCCAACTTGAATTATTCTTTAATGGTGGCGTAAAATTGCCAAATCTGTATTTTATTAGCGTCAATAAAAAAAAGGTAACATCATTTTTGATCTGTAATAAATATGTTGTAGACAATTTTTGTGTACAGGGTGAGTGTTTTACATGGAATGTTTCAAATTAGTAAGAAGAAAATAAATTAAAAAACTTTATCTAGAGTGGAATGAATTAAGTATTTGACGTGTTAAAAATGAGGGCCAGCGAGTTTTAACAGTCTCACTAGTGATAATATCATTCCGCTCGAGATACATAGGTATTACCGTTTTTGCACGTACACCTTATAAAATAGCTGATTTTCACTTAATTTTCAGTATCAAAATTGTTGAGTAAATTTCACTTTTAATTAAGTAGACTGGGTTTCATGCACACTCAGCGCAAGTTACTGTGGAATTAGTATAGGGCGAATAATTTTGTTTTGATTACAGTACTAGTGCGTCATAGGTCACTTTATATATGTATGTACCTAAAGCAGCTATTTTATAGGTCGCAGTACAAAAATGTTATATAATTTTCTATTGATTTGTAATGAAATTTGGCTTTTTAAATGTTGCTGTGAGCTTGCTAATATTTTTGAACCTAGATAGCTACGAGTTACCCTCATTAAAATTTTTTAGAAACCTTCCTAAACAGTTTTTTTAAGGTAGTTTGGGAGCCGCAATCCCAAAGCAAATGAATGACTTTTTTTCCTCAAATAATTACCCAAATCATGCTTTAATAATTAATATAAATTCACATAAAAATTTATTTGATTTAATTTAATGCGAATTATAATTAAATAATTATAGTAATGTAATTAATAAAATATTAATTGATTAGTACTCAGCTGTCACTAGTCACTGTCACTACAACAGAGATAAACAACAGAGATATAGAGGTCACATGTCAGTATTAAAAAATTAATAAAATCAAAAGTGCGTGGTAAATTATTCTGAAATTTTTGCAGTGTGTATTTCAGACATCGTTCTATCCATTAAAAAGTTTTTTTTGTGGGGCATGTTTATCAATTTTTTACAAACCCTCAATTTCCGGAGTTATTGAACAAGGACACTCATAACGGCTCGTGTATTTTTGCATAACTTTAATTAATTATATCTCTTAAACGGTGTGGTAAAAAAATCTGATTCTTTTTCTGTAGGTGTTTTTAATTATAATCATTTGAATAAATATAAAAAAATGTAGGGTCAAGTTTAAGTCATTTGGCTACCAAACTACCTTAATTGAAAACAATATGATGAATACTTATGAAAGGTGCTCTTTTTTTAAATAATACGTGTTATATAGTTTTGAGAATCAAATAGTTATATTCGAGGCTAACTGAGTACACTTTACTGTGTTAAATATGTAGTGCGGATTAAAATGTCACCCTGTATGCAAACAACAGTATAATATTGTTATAAAATATATGCCGTATGTATCGTCAATAAAATGAGATTATCTAAGCTAAATATTTAGGGTGTTATAAATTTTATCTGAACTATAAAACTCATTTTAGCAATAGTGATGAGATATTGTATACCATGTTAACATGAGGCTTAACACTGGCGTTAAGATCCTTAACATCGATGTTAACAGTGGTTCATATTCGCATAACGTTAGTTGCGTAACTGCAGTTAAGCCATAAGCGATATTTTAATATTGTGAAACTGATTATAAGAACCTGAATCTTCAAAATTAATTGCGTTAAACTTGTTATAATTTGTACTTTTTTATTTAGTCAAACGTGAGTGAGTGAGAAGTAGCTCAGCGAGAAAACTCTCTAAGTAATTGCCAGGGTCTTTGTAACCCTCTGAAACCTGTATAAGTGAGGAACACAAACCTCAATAAGACAAATACGTTTTTCACTCATGGACCTCTATAACTGAAACTACTACTTGCCTGTGCTATATAAGCGATAATCGAACGTATTAATAACTCCACGAAATTTAATAATAATAATAATCTTTATTAGTACATATAAGTGCACTAAAAGGCAAGGTTCAGCCACAGGCTGCTTTTCAGCCTAACCCTTTCTGCTAAATACATAATAAAAGTATAATATAGAGATACACATAATAAGTATAATATAGAGATACACATAATATTAAGAATCAGTCATAAATAGCTGAACTAACATTGTTTTTGTATCATTGTTTTTTTGTTTTCTTTGTCGAATAATACAGACATGTTTATCACTACATATTTACTGTACTTTTATAGACTTCTATAAGTAAGAAAGGCCACTCCTATAAGCTAGAAACTCGGGTTAGTGAAAAACCTACATAAGCGAAAAAGAGATTCGGTCTCTTGAACTCTTGCTTATCCAGGTTCGACTGTACAATACGCGCCACGGATCTAAAAGGTTCGGAAGTTAGTCATAAACAGCGTCGCAAAGGCACATTTTAGAGCCGTTGAGACTCCCACCACCTCCCAGCGACGTGCGCTCGTCGGTGATTGGCCGTGATCGCTCGTTGCCTTTGTCACTTGTCGCTTTCCTGCTTTAAAGCACAGTCGAGTACGCTATTGTCAAGTTGTTATTGTTATTTTAGTTTTGTTTAGTTGCGAGTTTGTAGTTTTTCAACAGACTGTAGACGCGCAAGCCCGCATTCGCATCTAACTTCCGAGCCTTTTAGATTAGTGGCGCGTATTGTATATTTTTACATCTAATTATTATTATCCTATCTAGCTTGGCAAAGACAGTACCTACTTACCAGGGTAGATTATTTTATTTTGTGACAGTAATTGGAAGCCTGTTTTTTTTTTGTAAAAAAAATATCTGCAATATTTTTAGAATTTTCCACAACCCTATTGCCAAAACAACTTACCGATAAATCTAATTCCCTCGTCATTTGTGGACGGGTAATATATTTTGGCAAGTTTATTTGTTTATAGCGCTTATAACATGTTTTATTGCCAGAGTATAATTAAAGTTATATCAAAACAAAAACATAAATGGATCGATAAAAGTATGAGTGTAAATTTACTGTTATAATATACAACATTAGATTTTGAATGACAATATAATTTTTAAGAGCTCATCCTGTCTATTAGTGATGTGTCTCTCCTGAGCGAGTCGTTCATAATGAACGACTCCTTTCTCGGAGCGGAGCGAGTCGCTCTTTTTTGGGGATGACTCACTCCGAGCACCATTGCTCTGTGCTGAGCTATTCTGTACTGTTGCATTCGCACATTTACAGCGCGCACACAGCACAGGCCACAGAGGCACTAGTGAATTTTGCACGTACGGAGTTATCTTTGCTGTGTCATTTAATGTTGAATGACACACTGTAAGTATAATAGTACTAAGCTTAACAGTGACTTAAACCATTCACATTGACGTCGTTGACAAAGATATAATATTGTAACAATAAACATTATTATTGTTAAGCTTTTGTTATACTTTATAGTTTATCCAAAATGCGGATAATATAAGATCAGAATCATATTAAAATGAGCTCAGTGCTGTGCAATGCTTCGTGACTCCTGACAGTTCACACCTCTGCAGTAGTGCGTACTGTCTAGTGTCGCTCCTTTGAACGACTCCCTCTGAGCGACTCTTTTTAGTGAGAGGAGCGCACGGAGCCAGCTCCCAATAAAGAGTCATGTGGACACATCACTACTGTCTATTTAGTTAATCTGATGATGTAGTAAAAGCGACAAAACGTACGTTCTTATAGATTCATAATAAATATTATATAATAAAAAAATTGTAATAAAATGCTTCCGTGTTTTGAAATTTCGATTCCGTTGTACGAAATTATAGTCGAATTAAGCCGTCCTAAGCCCAAAAGGCGTACCTATACCAAGATCCCAGACTCGCCAGACCTACGTCATTTCAGTACTGCTAAAATTTTGTCAGTAAATGTACAATATTTAGTTAAAATCGTATGCCAATTTGCTAGCCTGAAAACGGGGGCTTTTTAGAGATAACAGGTTCTTAAGATATTCGGAACCCAAAGGAATGGGTGTAAAAGAACGAATGGAGAAGGGATGAACATGAGTACACACATTCATCTTGGTTTAGGTACCGAGATGAATGTTGTGTCCAAATTTCATGATGATCGGAGTTACCGTTCAAAAGTTTTTATCGATAAAAAGCAGTATTTATACTATTTTTAACTAATAATTTTCTTAAAATTAATTAAATAAAATTAAAATAAAAATATATTCGCCCAACGTGGGGCTCGAGCCCACGACCCTGAAATTGACAGTCGCATGCTCCACCGATTGAGCCAGCCGGGATTGTATACTCAGAACGCTAATATGAGTATATTTAGTTAGTGCATTTCACCTGAATAGAAACTTATTTTTGAGATACATTTTGTAACATTTTTCATTAATGCTTCGCTCCTAATGGTCGTAGCGTGATATTATATAGCCTATAGCTTTCCTCGATAAATGGGATATACAACAAAAATTTTTTTTTTTCAATTTGAACCTGTAGTTCCTGAGATTAGCGCGTTCAAACAAACAAACAAACTCTTCAGCTTTATATATTAGTATAGATTGGCACTTTGAGATATTCAGATCTATTCTATCATTGATAACCACGGTGATTACTCAAGATTTCAAACATTCGACACCGTGTAGCAAGTACTTTGGCACACTAACTGTCGAACGTTCTGTCCAACGCTCGATCGAACGTTCGGGTCAATGTTCATAGCATCGTGTAGCGCCGGCTTAACGCCAACGTCACATATTTTAGATGAGAGAGTCGCCTTAAGGACGTAGTCCTATGTTCAGGCTCGTTTTCAACCGTTATTTCAGATTTTTTTTAACTTCCCGCTTTAAAAAAAAAAAAAAAAAAATTTTTTTTTTTTCAAAAATCGGGAAGTTATTGGTTTCACCCCGATTTTCGAAAATCGAGTTTTCGCCAGATCTCGACGTTTTGGGGTCCTAGGAAGCTATTGAAACTATTTTGGCGATGATGTCCGTAGGGCTGTATGTATGGATGTGTGTGTGTGTGTGTGTGTGTGTGTATGTATGTATGTAAACCTTTTATATCTTTTGAACGGAGTGTCCGACTGAAACGTGGTTTGCGGCATCTGACGTGATCTTGGTGAACTTAGACTTCCTGAAAATTTGAAACGATTCGGCCCAAAAAATTTTGAGAAATCTTAAAAAAACAAGTTTCAAAAATTTTTAAAAATTTGTTTTTGTAAAAAATTTTCTAAACTACTAAACCGATTAATTCCAAAAACTAATCAGCTCTTCTCCTTAACAAACTGCGTCGATTTCCGCAAACCGCATCAAAATCGGTTCATTTGTTCACGAGAAACCGTGAACGAAAAAATCGTAAAAAAGTGTTTTTTTAAAATGACTCTTAAAATTGTTATCAGATTGATTTTTTTGTAATAAATTACTTTCTTAAGCTAAAAAAACTGCGTCGATCGCCGCAAACCATATCAAAATTGGTTCATTTGTTCATGAGATAACGTGAACGAAAAATTAGGAAAAAAGTAATTTTTTAAAATTACTCGTAAAATTCTTATCAAATCGATTTTTTTGTAATAATTTACTTTCTTAGGTTAAAAAAACTGCGTCGATTGCAGCAAACCGCATCAAAATCGGCTCATTTGTTCACGAGATATCGTGAACGAAAAATTTTTAAAAAGTGTTTTTTTTTAAATTTCTCGTAAAATTCCTATGAGATCGATTTTTCTGTATAAAATTACTTTTTAAGGTTAAAAAATTGCGTCGACTGCCGCAAATCGCATCAAAATCGCTTCATTTGTTCATGAGATATCGTGAACGAAAATTTCGTAACAAAGTGTTTTTTTTTTGAGCTCGAAGAGCTAAAAAATAAACTTCTTGCTATATTTGACATATTTTTGAGCGTTTTGAACTCGAAAATAGCGGGAAGTTACAGGGATGGCCTGCAGGGTCAAACTACTTTTCAAATTTTTTAATAACAAAATAATGTACAATGTTTTCAATTTTGTTACATGTTTTTACTGACATCGTAAACTAAGAAAAAACATTTTTTTTTTGCTTAATTTTACGCCATTTTATAATTGTTTTTTTAACCTAAAGTAGACAACTTTAAATGGAGGTAAGTGGGTAGCGCGGGTGATAACGTCACTTGGAGTCAACTAAATTATAAAAATTAAATTGGTTATTGTTTCGTAGGCTTGTGACTCTGTCCCGTACTAGAAATAAACATTTTTATTGATAAATAAGAAAATGTAGGGTTTTAGAAAAAAAACAACGAGAAAATCGTGATTTTTTCGTTGAAAATCGGTTAAAACAAATAGAAATAATTTTTATAATTAAGTAATTCTAGTACCGGACGGAGCTATTGTTGTGTGCAAAACTGAAAGCAATCGGTTGTATACAATTGTTTCAATCACCCGCGCCACTTAGAAAAACGTAGTTTTGAGAAAAACGCGTTTAAAGTTTTAATTTCAGATTTCTTACAAAAAAATAAAAATGAATATTTGCACTAATCAGCTATGCTTGGTGTATATTAAACCTTCCGTTTCTTCAAAGGCATCGTTTTCTGTTAATTTGTGTGCTCTACTCTGCGAGAGTATAAGGGTAACGTGATAACAATTGAGAGGTAAGAGCAGGTAAGAGTCTTACCGTAAGACCGTTGCTGCTCTCGACTATATGCTATAGCTTTGTAAATATTTAATATTTCGGTCTAAAATTTTTACAGTATTTTCTCAATATATTATACTTACTAAAAATGTAAAAAAAATAAATTAGTTTTTTCAAAACCCGAACACCAGACTACGTCCTAATGGACTTCATTGTAATTTGAACAATTCGAGATGGGAGATGTTTCTTATTCGACTTAGAAGACTTGTTTGTATTTGCTGAATTCTAATTAGCCGAACATTTTGAAAGATTTGGTATTTCCTTTATATTAACTGTGTTTATGCATGTAAACCAAATACTTCTATGAAAATAATTTATATACATAATTCGAAAAAATTATACGCTAATTAAAAGTGTTGCACGACACTATAAATCGATTTTGAATCCAAAATTTATGATACACGATGAGTGGGATAACAGTCCGGTTTTTTAACAGTTCCGTACTAACGTATTTAATACGGTCTTTGAAAATTTGGACAAAGTTATTTACCGTAGTCGTGAAAATCGCATGTAGATCAGTTGTATAGATTAGATAGAAAAACAGCAGATAGACGCTGCCTTTTATTAGTTAGGGAGCTCACGCGCAAAAAACCATGTCGACTCAACCTTCTGCCGCTTGGTATTTAAGTAATTTAGATCATTTTTTCTTATATGAGATATAGCCGGAATCTGAACCCATTTTAAGATAAAGGTGATAAAAAATTTCAAAGGTCGTAAAAAAATAGTTAAAATTAAAAAAAAAATCTGCCTCGTCGTTATTAAGTTCTGTTAGAGCCAAATGACCGGAAAATACCAGCGGCTAAAATTTTTGACCAATTGCGCCCTCCATTCCTTTTATGTTTTCATATGAATTTAGTAAAAAGCTGTTATTTTGACAATTCAAACAGACACTTCAATTTTTTTATTTGTATAGATTCCCTTTGTTAGAGTGGTTAGAGAAAATGTCACGTATACACACGGTACCCACTGCGCATGCGTATGAGTGAAACGATTCTCACACTCTTTCCTCTCGACTGCCGGATGAATTCGGAGAAGTGGAAGCGTTCCACTTTTCGTCTGATCCAGGCCAATGTGCTCTACCTCGCCTAAAATTAGGGGGCGTTCACAAATTACGTGAGGCAAATTTGGCGATTTTTCGACCCCTCTCCTTCCATGGTGAAATTCCGTGAGATTTTTCTCGACCCCCCCTCCTTCCTTAATCTTACTTGAGTATTTTCATAATGCATATTTAAATATACGTTAATCCGTTCTTGATTGCGTTGGATTTATTTATAAAAAAACATAAAATGCTTATTTCTTTTTATTTAACTTATAATTTTACTTATAAAACAGTTTTCTCGCAATTTCACACTGTTTCTTGCGGAAAAAAAATTACGTGATGTTTGCCAAGACCCCCATCTCCCCCACGTGAGATTGAGTGAGGTTCGGCTTGAACCCCTCCCCTCCTTAAACGCCTCACGTAATTTGTGAACGCCCCCTTACTTGAGTTTGAAAACACATTTAAAATTAAAGTCATATGCAAAATATTAATGGTTTAGGTGAGATTAGAAAAAAAAAATATTCGCGACATTGTTTATTAATCCGGCTCTGTCATATTTAAGTGTATTATAAAAACGAATAGGTCATAATTTAGAATTAACCTTACAAAAACGGTCTCTTGTAGTCAAATAAATGTGGAACATCTTCGAAAATTATATTGATATATTCACAAAATCGTTTAACTGTCGTCATATTTTCTAATATTAAGGTATGTTTAAAAGAAACCAGTAAACATACGACACTCAAACTTTTCAAAATCACAAATGACACTGGATCTATTTAAATTGCTATTTAAGGGTCATTAATCTCAAAGTTTATAATCGTGGGTTGGGATTCGCTGATGCACAAATATTTATGTGCATATTAGTAATGATCAAAAAGGCCGACGTAACCTTTTGCCTTAGATCATACTAGATTAGCTAGATTAACATGAAAACAGCAAAAATTGTTTCGAAGAATTTTGAAAAATGGAAAAAGTGTAAGCAAGTGTAAAAATCATAGAGATATTACAATAGTACAATAGAGTACGCAAAAGAGCAGTGAAAGTGTCTGCAATTAAGAGAGAGAATAGTTCCTTATCTCTATGGTAAATAATGATGTGCAACAATGCTAATTTGAGTAAACAAATTTCTGGTTTTCTGCAGCGTTCTCTCTCTTAACTGAGGACACTTTTACTTATGGCAAGCACACGCACTGGCGTACTCTAGTTATTTATATCTCTATGGTAAAATGCATATATACAAAGGGCACTATTTTTCAAATTTACATTTCATTCTTTTTATTTAAAAAATAATTTAAGTTTAAATTAAAATTGAGCTCAAATTCTCAAGAATACCGTGATATTTTTTTGTTTGTAAAATAATTAAAATAAAAAAATATAAATGATTATTTTATACACAATCGACATTTTAAATAATATCTAGATCTACCTGATCTAAGATTCTAATTTAACAGTTAAATTCCAGAGTTAAATTAACTGAGATATAAAAGATCATTAAAAAGCAATAAGTATAATATAAATATTTGTTGCCAATTTATTTACTTTTACCATAATTTTATGTTTTTGTAGTAGTCCCAGAGCCAATCGTCGGATTTCCTATTTATTTCACAAACAAAATTTGTGTAGCTTCATTGAGGCAGACAAACGGAGACTTACTGTGATTATTATTTGTATACTGCCGAAACGTAAAAAATAGAGCTGCCAAGGGACTGCGTCTGGATGAACTCTTTAACCTCATCATGATGCAAAAGTACTCACTGACCCTTTCATTATTCCGTCAATTTTATTTATTACTTGCCGTTATCCGCGGCTTCGCACGCGATTGAGATGAAACACGGATCCATTCCTCTTATTTGGCATAGTTACTCCTTTCTCGATGTAGATACCCACTAAAACGGATTTTTTGACCTTCCCATCTATACGCAGCCACCCACACCCATCCACGTATAGCAACTAACACCGATAGTAACTATGCCAAATTTCAAGTCAATCGGGCGTATAGTTTTGGAGATCTCATGATGTGTCAGTTAGTATCTAAGTAAGTAAGCCTTCCTCGATAAATGGACTATCCAACAAAAAAAAATTTCAATTCGAACCAGTAGTTCCTGAGATTAGCACATTCAACCAACCAAGCAAACAAACAAACTATTTAACTTTATATATTAGTATAGATAGAAGATAGGTACAAAAAATATAAACAGAAAAAAGTGATGAAAACTAAAAATTCGAATTCGCTCTAGGAATCTTTAAAACTGTTCAATTACAGACTAAGTTACGATTTTATTTATTTCAATTACTTAAGAGTATTCGTCCCTGCAAATACCCCCTGCACCCTTCGTCTCAAATCTTTTCCCCTGGCCTAAAAACGGTTCGCGCTCTCCCGACGCTATTTTTAAAGCTAGAGGGTTCTGGTAAACGCCAAATGAAAGACAAAGAATGAGACTACAGATCCTGAAAAAACTTTCAACATTTTGAAAAAAATAATAAGTTACGTAATATTTCACACGTAGGCGAAACTGTTTTTCAAAAAATTCGCCTGAAGGATCTGTAGTCTGATTCTTTGTCTTTCATTTGGCGTTTACCAGAACCCTGTAGCTTTAAAAATAGCGTCGGGAGAGCGCGAACCGTTTTTAGGCGAGGGGAAAAGATTTTAGATGAAGGGTGCAGGGGGTATTTGCAGGGACGAATACTCTTAATTGAGCTAACCTCTGTATAATTCATTAAAAAAACCACTTCCGCAGTATGTGGATTTTGTAATCCGTTATACTATATATACAGACACCGGACAACCATACCGTATTATATGTAAAATATAAACAAACTCTTCAGCTTTATATACTAGTATAGATATAGATTTAGAAAACATTTAAAAAAAAAATTAAAAAATAGGATCGCCAAGGGATTGCGGCAAGATGAATTCTGGCACTCCATGATGATTTAAAGTACCCGCTTTGACGTCAATTTATGTTGTCAAATGACATATTATGAAGAGAGATCGGAAGTGATTTCAATATGCTCTGATTCCACAGAATAAATATGATAAATAACTGTGACTCCTTATTTGTCTGTCCCAAAGCTAATTAACAACTTTGTCTGTGTTTTTAATAATAATGATGGTGAGCTCTTCGCCTACAGAGTTGTACAGTAGTACATGCTGCCTCACTAAGTTATATAACATAATATAGGAAATTAAAATTTGGCCAGTGCATAAGTAAACCGACGAAAAATTAAATAAAAAATAAAAATACTTTTTTTAAATTTTAATACGTGTACAAAATGTAAAATTTTTGTCGCGTGTTTAATCATGCATATTTCCTTATTTAAAATTGATCAAAAAAAAACATCTATAATAAAAAATTGCGGAGCGTCTTAAATATGCCCCATGGCACCGAAATCCGATTAATTATTGATATTAAATTATTTGCTGCAAGCATATACTTTTATTCTATACTGAGCATATGAATAAAATCGTAATCGAACTATTAGGGTGCAAACATATACTTCTGTCCTTCTTTACGTCGTAAGCACTGGCGTATCCAGAAGGGCAAAATAAGCACGGGGGAACCGGCTTAAGAAATTTCTAATTTGCCCCCTCTTGGGCCAAAAGCTGGGTACGCCCATGCTAACGTCATAGAAAAAGACAAAGTTTTTGAAACAGATTCTTTATTCAGATTGAATGCAAGTACATTAACCTATCCTATCAGCGGAGAAACCATGGAATTACATCGAAGAAAGAGACGCAGATATATTTTCGATACGCTTTGTTGCGTTCACTCACCGCACATTGAGTAAATAGACACTGATTCATATAGTTAATTAATAGATATATGGCTGCAAGCAAGAAAGTGTGACAAAAAAAAGATCATAGAGATGCACATATACAGATAAATCCTACGCATGCGCCACAGTTTATCCTAAAATCACGCCTAAGAAGCATTTCGATCTTACGCTATAGATAAAACGAGGGAAAAAGATGTGCAGCGGCCTTTAAGTGTATGAACATCGTTCAATCAAATTCTAGATGCGTGCCTGGTTTAACTGCTTTATATCTGTTGTCAACATAGAAATGCTCTAGAACTTTCTGTTATAGATAATTCGATTTTCCTAAGGCGGGCTTTTCCTAACTATTATTACATACACTCTAACAAGAATAGTTTCGTCATTATGTCCAACTAATAATTATAACCTATTAATATTAAGAAAATCGGAAAATAATTTTATTATTCAACAGGACTCCACATACTTTTTGCTACTATTCGGAATTAAAAGCAAAATGGCTGACATTTGGTGTTCGAATCGGAAACCATTCTTTGTGGGGCCCGCAAAGAAAGAGTAGTAAAATGACTTCAGCTCCCGTAATGCCTTTTTATATTTTGGCAATGCACGTCTTGATCCCCCAACGAAATATCTTGGACATAATATCCCCCGACAAAATATCATCTTGACTAAATATCCAACGGGTAAAATATTCCCCGACATAAAAATCATACGGGGTCGTGTCGATGCGATGGCGTTTTTTCTGCGCAGTGAAAAGGAGAGGCCTTTTGGGAGGAGTTCTTTAAAAAACAATTACGGGGTCGTGTATACAAAGTGAGATAGTAATACAGTAATTCTACACCGGTTTTGCTGATAGGATATTTTGTCCGTAGGATATTTTGTCGGGGGATGTTTTGTCGAGTAATGAAAGGTCGCGGAATCATGTATTTTTCCCTTCAAACCGTCAAAGTGGCGCATAAGAAGTATTATTTCAAAAGTTTACTACAGCATATACATTTAAAAAATAACCGTACCTACAAAGCCTGGGCGGGACGTAGAATGAATAAAACGTTTGATTATGTAAGAAATGGCAAGTGGCATAAAAAGAATTTGTTCAAAGTGATCTTTACAATAAGTGTACCACACCTGTGGTAATGTAGTATAAAAAAATCGATTTTAAAGTAATTTGTAATTTATTGTATTTCTAGATAGCAAAACTCATGATGCAATTGCCTTTACCGCGCCTATGCATTAAAGACGCGTTCACAATATACTTAATCAAATTATTACCATTCCAACCCACAAGTGGGGAATGGTACTAGTTTAGGTCAAAAATCACTTTTCAAAATTTTACAATATTTTTCGTTTTGAGGTTCCCCGAATTCAAAAAAAAATATTTTTGGAAAAACTCTGTGCGTCTGTTTGTCTGTGAGTACGATACAGGTTAAATGGATGAACGGATTCAATCCAAATTTTGGGAGGATGTTTGATACGCAAATATAAAGAGCCCTATTGTTTTTGGGAAAAATCGGCGCATGTGCAGAAGAGATATATGCTCAAACTGTTTTTTATATTATAATGGTCGATGCAAAAACTGTGTATTTTATGTAATAATGGTATACTTTTCATAACGGTTTATTATTCTATTTATTTTTTCAAAAAAGTTTTTTTAATATTTTTTTTATAAACAGGCTTAGTGCGTGACATCGTGCAGGTTGCAAGTTTGTGCAGTACTGGTCGTGTAGGTTTCTGCTTGATAAGTGTGCGCGAAATACTGTTTTTTATGAATTTTCGGCACGAATTTTCTTTTCTTTCTGCAACCCAGTGTAAGTCTACCAGCTTCTACTATTGCCGACGTAACATACCACCCACTAAACGATCATTTGCGACATTACTGACATTCTCATTTCTATTGTGTTACCGGTTATACAATTTACTTGTAGATCCAACGAACGAATTGATTGTTGAGTGTTTCGGTGTGAACTCACTTTAGCCTCGCAATTATTTTTTGCGCATGCGTATAAAACTGCAGTGTAAAAACAAATGCTGTACGTGCGTCGCACACTGCTGTTGATGTATGTGTCAGAGTTCGAATCTTGACATGAAGAATTCATAAATATTGTACTACATACAATTACTGAACGTTCAAAACCTGCCTACAACGTTGTACAGTAGGACAGTGTAATGATTTATTTATCTAGATATATATTAAACTAGTTACTTATAGTCCAGGAGGCAGTGAATTTTTACCATTCCAACCCACAAGTGGGGAATGGTACTAGTTTAGGTCAAAAATCACTTTTCAAAAATTTTAAAAATATATTTTTCCGTTTTGAGGTCCCCCGAATCCAAAAAACATATTTTTGGAAAAACTCTGTGCGTCTGTTAGTCTGTTTGTGAACACGATACAGGTCAAACGGATGAGCGGATTGAAACCAAATTTTGGGAGGATGTAAAATCGGCGCATGCGCAGAAGAGATATATGCTAAAACGGTATTTTTTATATAATAATGGTATACTTTTCATAACGGCTTATTATTCTATTTATTTTTTCAAGAAAGTTTTGTTAAACAAATTTTTTTCTAAACTTTATAGTTTCGGAAATATTTTGAAAATAAAAAAATCAACCGCTCTTTTGTTTTATGGATCTGTCAGAAATAAACTAGTTAGGCATGCTATGTAGATAACCATGGCAACTAATAGTTAATATCATATTGAATACTAGCCATTATCCGCGTCACCTCACGCGATATCAGAAATTTTATTTTTTTTTATTGTAATCAAATGTCAACATTTTGGAAGTTGGAAGGGTCCCGTCACCCAATTGGCTGGAATTTTTTTGTACTTATTTTCCCAGAGGTGAATATGAAATAAGTAGTTTGTTTAGATGGTGACACAAAACGACAATTTGTGAGTCTGGCTAAAATTTTCGGATGGGTTCACTAGATAAAAAAAAATCACAAGTCCACTTATTTTCCCAGTCTTATAAATATTTGACATTAATTAAAGTGAATCATTTTATTAATGGAAATAACAGTGACGCACATGCCAAGTGGAGGAAAGTCAGTCTGGCTGAAAATTTGCGGATGCAAAAATTTGACCGATTTTTGAAATCCGTAACCCTTATTTTCCTATGCTTGAAATTTCACGTATCATTTGATATTACCATCAACTATAATCAAAAGTAAGTCTGGCTGATTTACGAAATTGGCAAATGAGTCTGGCAGCATCTTGAAAATCGTAAAAATTACAACATTTTTGCTGTTATTTTCCCGGATTTGAAAATTTGTCACATTATAAATAATACTATAATTTCATAGAAAATACACGTCTGGCTGTCATTTACAATCACGAAAGCCCCGCCAGACTCACAAGTTAGATATAATTTCAACATGCCGAATTTAGCGCACCTGACGAGCGTTGGACGAGTCTGGCAAGGCTTTCGGGGTTTTCCACGTTAGCCAGACTGTATTTGCAGCTGTAATTATAATATAAACTATCATCTGACAAATTTTTAGGACTGCGAAAATAAGGGCAATGGTTTTGATTATTTTTTTTCTATTTTTTACCTGCCAGACATAATATTACCCATACTCACAGATTAGCTAGACTATTTTTTTTTCTTAACTTCACTATATCTCTCACTACTAGAACTATTTTTATCACTGGAAAAAAAGTGCAGTATATTTGTGCTTTCTAACGCATTTTCCGCCTCAACCCATAGGACCCCCCCCCTACATATATATGAATGTTGCTTAGAATAATTCTATCGGTGTTTGCTGACTGCGAAAATAAGTACCGAAAATCTTCACTGCCTCCTGGACTATTACGTAGAACGATAGAATACAGTAGATTTGTTACTCATTCATTGCTTTGAAACTTTGAATGGAGGCTCGAAAAATAATGATTTTAATTAAATGTATGGTCGACGTTCGTTTGGGAAGAAAATACCGGTAGGAGTTCCTGGAATTGTAAATACCCAAGCGTCTAGCAATTCCGTTGTCTATATGATGTTTCATGGCTCATTTATTATAAGCTCTCTCCAAACTTTAATTCGAGAGTTTGCAATTGTATTTTCAATTTATTATTGACTAGCCTTGATCTGCGGCCAGTGGCGTAACCTGAGGTAATTTTACGAATGGGACTCTTCCTAAATATAAAAAAATTTCACGTTGTAGTTTCATCTATATAAATCACGAAGTAAAGTGGATATTTGTAAAATTTGTGTATGTTCTTGAGTTAATACCTAACTTAAGTTGATTAAATACAAAATTAATATTTTTTACCAAATTTTGTAATAAATGTTAGGTTTCTTCTATCCTAACGGCCTCTCGGGTCACGGGCCCCTTCAGGCCAGGGGCCCGTGGCATTTTGCCCGTTCTGCCACCCTATTGTTACGCCACTGTCCGCAGCATTGTTCGGGATCATGTCGGTTTTTTTCGGGCTTTTTAGTTTCGGTCAGTTCACACGTCTGTCACAGCCCTCTCTTTCTATTCCTACCTATTAAAATGAAATTTTGTATATAACGGACGTAGATTGATTATTATCCAAAAACAGAAAAAATTAAATATTTGAAAAATAATTGTTTTTTTTTAGAGTGAAAAGTCAATTTTTTTAAAAATAGTAAAATGCAACAAAAATGATCTTTTGATTCTGAACCTGTAGTTACGATACATTTCAAATTCGTTATCAAAGCCCCCCCCCCACTCTCTAAGTTCAATGTTAGAAAGGCTACGGAACCCTGTCATATCCGTGCCTAAAACGCGCTAGGTCGTTTTTTTTTTAATTAATAATTTAATTAAAAATAATTAATAAAATAATGATTAATAAAAAGAGCGCATGTGTGTAAAAAAAACTGACGGTCAAAGAATAATACATAACCTTTTTCACCCCTTTTCACATTTAGGTTGCTTGTAAATGCAAGCAAAAACGTTTATTTTAAACTCATAAGTCATCGTACCATAATTTTATAATTATTTATGAACACAGGGACATTAGAAATGACGACAAACTCATGTACTCGTTTCTAATAGTATATTACATCACAAGGGCCGAAAATAGGATACACCACACTGGCCGAAAGTTTGATATCTTGCCCTGACGCGCAGTGCAAGTATGATAAACTTTCGGCCAGTGTGGTTTAAATACTATTTTCCTTCATACCTCGGTCGTAAGACGCTTATTAAAAACATTAATTAAAAAATTAGTTAATAATTACATAAAAACAAATAAATTCCAAGCAAGCAGCTTTGATGTTATACGTAAAAACACGAATGATAGTTGTTCGCGACTATTAGCTTTTTCGATGATCTGTATTAGCCCAATCACATATTGTGGTGATAGGTACTTATCATTTTATTGCATTTCAAAAAAATCATAATTGGACTGTTAGGCCTAGTTTATATGAGAGGCGTTCAACGCGCGTTGGCCAACGCGCGTTGAACGCCTCTCATATAAACTAGGCCTTAGTCTATGGGAAATTATACCACATCGTCGCCATGTTTTTAAAGCTCCGCCCATTTAACGGATCCCAATAGCAGCCACTCTTTTACTTTAATTTTAAGAGAATATTCGCAAGATGATAATTTAACGATTCAATATAGTTTGTGTTTTGAGTTTCCCAACAAAAATAACAACATTCAAATCTTTGATTAACGTCTGATTAGAACTCTTCAATAAATAAAATTATTGATAATTTTATTTATTGAAAAATAACATCACTTTTTTTTCTTTTATTACCAGTAAATCGATAAGGACCAGGTATTCGATTCGGGTAACAGATTAGAAAATTTGACGGGTTCAGTCATTTCTAGTCGGCATACCTACAGTTCACGAGAGTTGGGTAAAGTCAATTGAAAAACACAGTAGGTGGCCATTAACGTTGGAAATAATGCAATCTTGTTAGCTCCGTCAGTCCATATGATTTTAATGCATTATGCTAGTTTCCAGTTTTCTGTAATTTTTTTTGTAAAATGACAGTAACTAACTAGTATGTAAAAGCTTGTTAACTCTGTCATGTTTACATATTTCACTGACGGTTTAGTTATTTCTTAGTTTCTCTGAATAGCGTACAAAGTGTTTTTCGAAAATGCTACCTATTTATTTTTCGAGAACCTTATTCAACAATTTTTAAAGCATTTTTAATTATATTTTTCTCAGTTAATTATTCTTTTTTTAAGTTTAAGTTTAAGAAATCAAAACTTTAAAAATGCAGTTTTAAGAAAAGCCAAAAAAGGGGAAAGTAACATCAATATTATGTTAAGAGGATACTGGATCAATAAAAAATGCTAGCTGGAGTTAAAGTATAGGTACAATTTATTCTCTTGATCATCATTTTTTTGATTTTGTTTTAATTTTAAATTAGGACTGTTTGTCTCTGGGGATTATATAATTAAAGTATAATTTATTCTCATGATCATCATTTGTTTGATTTTGTTTTAATTTTAAATTAGAGCTGTTTGTCTCTGGGGATTATAGAAATAACATATTAAAAACGCAATCCACAAGTTTAAGACTAATGTTAAGCTGTTTTCCAAGAGGCTGAGGAAATTTTGAATAAAAAAAAAATTGGTTGTCTGTAAAGTCGGTTTACGGACGATAGTTTTACGTGATAACGTATTCCGTAATACATAACCTAAACCTCCCAAAATTTGGTTTCAATCCGCTTATCCTTGGTGTCGGAATGATAAGAAATGTCAAAAGTGACGTTTGCAACTGTCAAAGTATTATGTTCTAATAATAATTAGTTATTCCAATACTTAACTTAGAAGGCGTTGCATTTCACAAAATACTATGTCAAAAAATTGAATTAAACATTAGAAATGCAGCCGTTTTCATGTTAAGACAAGACATACGTTATTTTCTAATTTCCATGTACGGCAAACAAAGACGACCGACCGCGTCGCGCCATGCATTAGACAACATTGCATTTATACAGCTATTTTTCTATATAAATTTGTATAAAAAAACTGTTTAGGCAAATTCTGTTATACGAAATCTATGTAAAATGTTCTCCTCTTTCGTTTAAGACTGGTTTCAAACCGATCTGATTTAAATTGAGCGAGAAATTAGCAAAAAGCACGCACAGGGTCAGGCGGAACGTTACGCGTTACGAACGTTAGGAACGTTACACTTTTTCGTGCATGCAGCCGGTGTTTTATCAATTTTATTTATAAGATTGGTGATTCATCAATTTATAAGACGTTATCACGTCAAAAACGAAACGTTGCAATTGAATATTGTTTAATAGCATTTTTTATTGATTCATTATCCTCTTAACGTAATACTGATATTAATTACTGGATCTGAAAATAATATCTGTGTCAATCAAAGATTCTTCGGCAAAAGTACTAAAATACCGCACAGACGTGTCAAGCATAAACCTGCACAACCAGCACAGCACAAACGTGCAACTGCACGATATAGCACACTAGTTCATGAACAACCTTCATAAACCAGCAAATTTTAGTGCAGGCTTCGTAATGTGCGGTAGACATTTTGTTGTTTTCAAGCAGTTTTATTAATGCAAATTAATGAAAACGGCACATCACAAGCACACTAGATTGGTCCAGCACGGCTAGACAGAAAATGTATGAAGGTGTTGGTCTAATCTAATGTATTCCGTTAAATATAGGTAGGTACCTTCAAGAACAGACTTTTTTACTCCGTGTTGTGCTGGTCTTGCAGGCTCAGGCTTGACAAGTGTGCGCGGTCTTAGAACATAATACCTGCTTACGGCTTACTCATATCTCTGTTTTTAATAGTTTCTAATTTTTAAAACTTTAGCGAACCGTTTAATACTTCTCGAATTTTTAGAGTATTGTAACAAAACTGTTCTAGTTCGTTATGTAATAATAAATGTTTAACAGAACAGTTAAACAAATAAACAGAAAGCACTTCTTTATAACGTAACAGAAACAAACGACAGTTCTAAATAATAAAATAGAAGAATACAAAGAGTTTGTAACAGTTTATTCCCGTTCTGCGTAATACAAAAATACCGTGCGAGTACTTTAATCATGTTACAATTTTTCGAAAGTCGGTATAATGACCGTGTTTTATTATTCAAGTAGGTACTACAGCGATAATGTTGTGAAACAGACACAAATAGACCGGTGTGAAAAACTCAACAATCTTTTTTAGAAATAATATAAAAAAAGTTACTCAACTTGTATTTCTAGTACATGTATAATGTTTGAAGTTTTAAAATCAAAATGAACAAAATAGTCTGTAAATTTTCATTATTTTCACGAACTACAAAACTTTGACAATTTTTTTATATAATAATATAAAAGTTTGCAAATATAAAAACGCAGAATTTGCCGTTTGTGTATTCATTTGATGAGACACAAGAAAGCAAGAATAAGATGACAATAAAATATTGAACACAAAATATGGCACCGATTTTTCGAGACTTGAAAATTGAAAATATATCGAGGTGCGTTTAAGTAGTAATATAATTAAAATGGGTTGTGCAAGTTTACATACAGAATATAGTTACAGTGTAAACTCTATATAGCGACACTCAAGGGAATGTGCACTTTGTGGCGTTATTGAGAGTTCTCGTTAAACGGAGAGAAGAAATAATCCATTAGTATTTTTTTACAATAATATGTATTTACTCATAATACAAACACTAATATTATCACAAATTACAACAATGAAAGATAATCCCAACAAACAAAAGAACGAATTTCTTAGAACCTTCGGTACGCATGATGCCGACAACAAAGCAACAAAATAACAAACAAGTACTGTTTATTGCTTAATTATGACGTAATGTTGTCGTTATTTAGAGTGTATCATTGTATGAGCAATAAGGTAAACCAACTAGAGTTAAGTAATTTCGACGTTTTAAGGAGTTTGTCGTTATATAGAGTGACGTTAAATGAAGTTTACACTGTATTACATAGTTATTTAATTTATATTATAATTGTTTATTTCATTTTGTATTTAAGAGTATTCGTCCCTGCAAACACCCCCTGCACCCTTCATCTCAAAACTTTTCCCCTCGCCTAAAAACGGTTTGCGCTCTCCCGACGCTATTTTTAAAGCTAGAGGGTTCTGGTAAACGCCAAATGAAAGACAAAGAATCAGACTACAGATCCTTCAGGCGAATTTTTTGAAAAACAGTTTCGCCTACGTGTGAAATATTACGTAAAAAATAGCGTCGGGAGAGCGCGAACCGTTTTTAGGCGAGGGGAAAAGATTTGAGATGAAGGGTGCAGGGGGTATTTGCAGGGACGAATACTCTTAAGAAAACATGGTTGACAGTTGTGTCTTTTTCTCTTTTTTTATTTCTCTCTAATACGCTGCAGCACATGCTGCAACTGTAGGCCGCATCTGAGATCATATTATAGTAAATTTAATAGCGCGCGCTTCTCTGACTTTATTAACCCATTTCTGCTGCAATCACAAAATTACTGCCCATAAAGAGAGCTATAAGATGTTACACATCAAAAATTTTTAAATACCACGAAAACATATAGGTACACCTATTATTAAAACATAATTTTAGAGACGCTAATTCTGTTCTCTTTATTACTGTGTTTAGAGCAGGTAATGTAATATGCCAGTTGATATTATAATTTTAATACCTACCGCACATTCCTAGCTAGGTTTTGTTCTGGTATTCTACAATCCCGAAAAATTATTAAAAGTTAGATAAGTCAATGAACTGACTGTTGTGGTCGCAAAGTTTCTTAGGCACGCCATTATTTAGTAAGCCTTACATTGGCTTGATTACTTATTAATTATACCTATTTTTTATGAGTAGATAGGTATTCTTAAAATGTAATTAGTGAATATTGATCTTTCATAATAATATAAGTAAGGAGTTAATAAAAAAAAAATGGTCAAACATAAGCGTACTTCATTTAATTAAACAAATTAATTAATTAAACAAATATAAAATATATATTTTTATCTATAATATCGGTCCCGCCCAGTTTCACCCAGGTGCAAAAGAACGAATAAGGGGAGGCACATTAGTAAGCGTGTTCATCTTAGTTTACCGAGATGAATGTTGTGTGCAAATTTCATGATGATCAGAGTTACCGTTCAAAAGTTTTTGTCGATCGGACAAATTATGAGTTGTATTTTGCAATATTTTTCATTGATGCTCCGCTCCTATTGGATGTAGCGTGATATTATATAGCCTATAGCCTTCCTCGATAAATGAACTATCCAAAAAACAATTTTTTTTTTCAATTCGAACCAGTAGTTCCCGAGATTAGCGCGTTCAACCAACCAAACAAATAAACAAACTCTTCAGCTATATTAGTATATAGATATAAGATTTATAAACCTCAATAATCGTCGTTTTTATATCGTTTAAAACTGCACACCTATCTGTTATCGCTACATTGTATTTACTAATATAGAGAATGCTAGGTCCTTATACAGGGTGTCCCATTAAGAATGGGACATAGAACTACCGCAGATTCTCCAATTCAAAATAAAACGATTAAGCGAAATATGCTTAGATAAAATGTTACTCGTTTCCGAAATACGGGGTGTTGAAGTTGAAAACTGAAAAATTATTAATGTCCATAATTTTTTTAATACACCGTATAATTTTACTCAAATCGGCACACTTGTTAAATATCATAAAATGCACCTAAAAAAATAGTTCAGTACGCTCTACCAGTGGCGTACGGCAGGAGTAAGTAATGCTTGTACCCCTTCTAAATGTTACGCCGCTGTCTAAATTTTAATTTTGACTATAATTTTAATTTTTTTGATATTTTCTAAGTCAATAATGTACACTTGTTAGTTTGTTGTAAAGTTATTGGTTTTCGAGATATTCGCAGTTTTTTTAAGACAAAATTGTAAAAATGAATATTATTAATAATAATACAAATAAAAAGTACATGACTATCTATCTTTAACTGCGAATATCTCGAGAACCAATGACTTTACAACAAACTAACAAGTGTACATTATTGACTTAGAAAATATCAAAAAAATTAAAATTATAGTCAAAATTAAAATTTAGACAGCGGCGTAACATTTAGAAGGGGTACAAGCATTACTTACTCCTGCCGTACGCCACTGGTAGAGCGAGTAACATTTTATCTAAGCATATTTCGCTTAATCGTTTTATTTTGAATTGGAGAATCTGCGGTTGTTCTATGTCCCATTCTTAATGGGACACTCTGTATATATTTTTTCTTTTTGATCCTGTGTGAATCAGTGATTGAGGCGAATCAGTTTTATATAAACGTATACTTCATGTCTTAACGTCCTTTAAATAGCTTGATAATTAAGAATTAATTGTCAGAATAGTAAATCAGTTTGTAATTTATTGGATAAGCAGACTAGCAGGAAACAATAAATTCCAATCAGGCACAGACATCTGGAGCTCTAACCCTAATTTAAATTATCGAATTATTTAAATTCGTTTTCAATACATCTTAAGATGATGTAGGTATTAATATCTATTGGGTGTCAGAAATGTTAGTTGATTTAATGACACGGGCTATTTTTAGATTGGAAGAATATTTCACTCAGTCGTCAACCGATTATTAAAGTCAACATAGCTGTCTGCAGGCCCGGCGCCAGAAATTTTAAAGTCCGCGTCATCAATGGTTTTGACCAATCTTTTTTGAAGTGCAACTTCTCATACGAGTTCGGGCAACGAAAAAAACAAATCAAATGATGTTATTTAAATATCAATGTGGTTTTTGAGTAAATTTCATTCAATAGTGTGAACAGCGTATCAATGTTTGCGTTTATATAATTTTGAGTATGGTATTTGTATAATTTCATTTGTAAATTTTAAAAAGAAATGAACCACAGTATCTGACTGTTAGAGATTAGCCTATATGTACGGACGCTATTAATATGTTTTAAAAAAATACTTTTTAATAAAGTGGTTATTATTATTATTATTATGCTCTCACACTTCAACCTATCCGATGCAAACGAGGCTGGATTTGCCACTAGGTTTCTTGTTAGATTTCACTACTGGTTTTCTAGCTCTGGTTTTCTTAATTGCTATTATGTGTTCGCTTCACACGAGACGTCTTTACAAGCTTGCTCTGCAGGTAGATTCGGTGCGCGCGCAGTGATAATTAGAACGGTAACAAAAGTGCATGTTTTTGTCTCTGAACAGAACACAAGAAAACACACTATGGCATAGTGTTTGTTTGTGGGCGTTTGTTCAAGTCGCGCACGTGACAAGATACTGCTTCCTGATTGGTTCTAGCTCATACCTAGCATTGAACCTAGCAAGGAAAATAGCCCCTGTTCTAATTGTAAAACCTATTTTGTGAGCTAGCAGGCGACCCCGCAGTGACGTCATTTCCAGCTTCGTACCTAGCCTATCGGCCAGCAGAACTCCAAGCAGTGTTTCTAGCCTCGTGTTCAGCGGCCTCTATATTATTTAAACAGTTGGTAACTTGGTAGGAACATGTACAGTCGATCGATTGATAAAGGTGTAAACGAACCTTTTAACTGGGTACGCGTTAAGTGCCCCCTTCTTTTGTTGCATTAGTGCGGTCAATGAAATTAATTCAATTGATTGTTATTTATTCCCCGCCTACAAGTAGCTGCATAAAAACCTACCAATGAGATCTACATATTTGTTTAATGGAATTGCATAATGCGAGCAATTAATACAACTATTCTGGAATTGTTGAATTGGTGTTAATCGCCTGTCAAATGTATATAAACAGTATCTTAGTCAGGACCGTATTAATGGCAAGACACAATTTTTTAATTTCTTCGTAATTTTGTTATTACATTACTAGCACTGTAGACTTTCTTATGTTTTTTCAGAGTTCTTACCCAACCCGTTTTCTACCCTGCGAGCGATTTTTCGACGTTACTGCGAGTAAATTTTTAGCAATCGGGCGACTACGGAGTTTTTGTCGCAGTTGAGACTTGGTATATCTAGTGAGAATAATTATATTTGAAATAGCACATATACATAGACTTCGAAGGGTCGCAGCATTGACTAAAAAAATATTTTGTTGCTGTAAAAATAAATGAAAAAAGATTGATGGCCATATTTATCGAACACTATTAAAGATGATAGGGTATTTGGAAAGAATTCCGTGGCATAAGGATCGAAAATAAAGCAATACTGAATTTTTTTTATACTGGCATTTAATACTGACGTTTCGTTTGTATCATCTTCAGAGGTTTCAAATGTTTTCAAAACGTATCGAAACGTCAGTATTGAATGCAAGTATAAAAAAATTTCAGTATTTCTTCATTTTCGATCCTTATGCCACGGAATTCTTTCCAAATACTCTATCATTAACTTCAATGGATCACAGTTACTCTATTTATTGAATAGAGTCAAATTCACTATTAAAGATAGCAATTACTAATCTTGGAACTTTATTCGTCACAATAAAATTTACTTTCAATGTACCAACCAAATTATCAGGTAAAATAGTTAGTTGAAGAATAAATACACATTGCACTATACTCCTTGGTATTTTTATTGAATATTGTGACGTTAACCCAAAAATCCGACCGATGGCGTTAGTGTAAACGTCAAAAAGAGTTTCATTAAAATAATAATGTTTTATCCTAACCCAATTGCACATACAAAACTTCCACTAAATTTAATGTTTTACAACTATACATTTCACAAAAGGTTAATAAACAACACATAAATAAATTCACAAGAGTAAGTGCAGATGTAATACTCCAAGTTTATAGGTTAGGTATTATGATCTATGTGGCGGTCATTATTATTTTCTCAGGCGAATAAATATTTATAGCCGAATTAAATAATGAACCATATAAATAACCAGGTACTTACGTTCGGTGAATATGGTATTTTCAGATTCGAATATGCAATCTCACGTATGATCAAAACAACTGACAGTGGAACTTTACGTTACTTCCACAACACGTCACTTCCGTGATATTTCACCACGTCGCTCTAGTAGAATTTTTTGGGAGGGGTTGGGGTGCCAGTAAATGTGTAATGGTGTAGTTTGTTTATTTTGTCAGTCAATTCGTTGGTTTTAAAATATGTAAAATAGATTCATGAAGTTACAAAATATTTATAACAAGATTTATGGTAATATGAAATATGCAGGCTCTGGGAGGATTCCCCGTATACCTTCTGCTTTGAAACATAAGTATACATGACGCCGAAGTAATTAAAACACAAAAGAATTTTAACGATCATAAGATTTAATATAATAGGTAAAATAAGAAACAAATATTTTGAACGATAAACAAAGTCTTTATTTTTAGTTTTATCACAAGAAAGTTAACGACTCTAGCATTTTTATTTTATGAAAGCTTGGGAATTAACTGGGCCTAGTACTTACCAATAAATAGTTTCAATTTATTTTTATGATAGAAAATACAATAATTCAAGCTTTCACCAGTCCTTGGATGAGATCTTTGGATGTTCCATACAGACTTGCTAAAGTGAAAAGTTGAGTGGCAAATTCATTTTTGGGAGTAAATAAATAAATAATAATAATAATGAAAGAAAAGGTACTCTTAAAAAACAAAAAAAACAGTTATTAAAAAGAGAAACCTCTTCCTTGCCTTGTCTTTTGTCTTAATGTGTAGAATTATTATTGAAATATGTATTTTATTAATAAACCAGAGGCGAACGACGAATTGCTCTAGTTAATTGTTGAAGACATGAACTTTATTTTAAAATACATATTTTATTGAATGCTGACAACGCGTTATTAAATTATTAACTGTTAAGATAAAATATATTTACAAATCGATTGTAAACAAGATACGGTCAGCCCGAAGCTAATTTGGCCGCCCTTAAAAATGACCCTCTATCAGACACGCATAATTATGCACGGACTTTGTTCCAGTAGCGGACCAGAACCGTTTGATAGTTGGTGGTAGGTAACTATTTTTTACACGCTTTTTATTAACTTCACTTGTAAGTTTGTATGTATGTATGTATGCTTGTTTGTTTGTTTGTAACCTTTGTTTGGACTACAGTAAGTGGTTTATTACTGTAGTATAATATGCCAGCACTGTAACTACAGTGGTTAGCCGTGCGGTCTAAGGCACGGGTATTCGCTGACGTCAACTCTCGGAATCACGGGTCGTGGGTTCTAATCCCGTCCACGCCGAAAAAAAAATGTCTTTTTTTCGGCAAATTTTTGACAATAAATCAAACTAAAAAGTGAAAAATAAATATACCTAGTTAAAAAAAAACTAAAAAAACACGCTTTATATCGAACTAAAAAGTAAAAAATATATTTTTTTAAAATAAGCTTAAAACAATAATGAATAAAAAATACTAGTATTATTGTAAAAAAAGCGTGGGGCGCTCGATGTACGAAAATGTGGAACAAAGCGCCCCACGCTTATTTCACAATAATACTAGTATTTTTTATTCAAAATTGTTTTAAGCTTATTTTAAAAAAAATATTTTTTACTTTTTAGTTCGATATAAAGCGTGTTTTTTAGTTTTTTTAAACTATATTTATTCTTAGCTAGGTGCTAAACTACATCCATTTTTTTGTCATTTCCAAACTATATATTGTCCCAGTAAGGTAAAAATTTTTAAGTAATTGACGTTTATATAAAGTGACCGGTAATTGCTCGTATTCTCGTCGGGAGAAGAAACTAACTAATTTGGAATGATTAAACCTTATCACTGCGTCATTTCTTATGATAATGACACTTCTGTGAAGAACTTTTATTTATTTTTTTTATTTATTGTAAGTTTTAACACACAACATAAAATCTAACAGTAAATTTCGTGGTTTTTCGCTTTAGGAAGGTTGGTCAATTAGTAAGCTATTAGATCATGGAAAAATTCAGGTCAAAAAGTGAGAATATTTTTTTTTAATTTTTAACTCCCTAAATTCGGATTTTTGTAAAAAGAAAACCGAAGTAGATTTCCTTGAAAATGACGCATTTCCGACCTCTAAGTGATAGAGGTAATTAAATCATTTCAAATTAGTCATAGTTTCTTCTCCCGAGAGGAATACGAGCAATTGCCGGTCACTCTGTATATATAAAAATGTGAACGTTCGTTTGTTCAAAATCTTAAGTCACCGATCGCTTTGAAATTTCGACGCAACGCAACGCGACCAATTTCATCCTGTCAATATTGACGCTAGATCGTAAAAATTTACCTTCATCATTTTTTCATAATGCGCCAGAAAAAGTATAACTTAAAAAAAAACGACTTGGTATTATGCGTATTAAGATTTGTGTTTGTGTCAGGCGGTAAAAAACGATCCTCTTATTGTCAATTTTGAACTCTTTTGTTGGAACAACACTTGTGTACAACCGATTAAAAGGATAATAAATAGCATGCATGGTATTGACATTCTCTGGTGGTGAAAATACCACTCGTCTGATACCCCTATACTTTGTACATGTATCATTCTGTATTCACAAATGATATATAAGGTACCATTTCAAATTTCAATAACATATTATCTGCATATATTACACATGAATTTTGTTGATCTGGTAGCAATGAAAATCATTAACGCATTACAGAAGATCATTCCACATAAAATGCAACATAAACCGGGCGCCTAAAGGAGGCTCGTTTGCATTTTACGTGGAACGATTTTCTGGAAAGCATTAATTATTTCCATTGCTACCAGATCAACAAAACTTTAAATAATTTTCTCTGTAAGTATACATTCAATCCCAGAAGCTACTTTATTTTAATGTTTTTTATACTTGTGAAAAATAACTAATAATTTAGAGTGATGATGATCCTGTTCAAATGTTGTAAGATTAAAGGATGAATCTTGGTGGCATAGGATCGACGAACTAAGCAAATACTGAAGGTTTATTTATTGCATTTTATTGTCTGACGTTTCGGCAAACTTTATGCCATCTTTGGAGAATCAATGCTGTCTGTTTTCTCAGTATTGTTGTTATGTTTTTTATACTGTTTACAACTTTATTATTTAAGGGAGTACTGTAAAATAATAAAAAAAATTAAAAATTAACTAACTTTAATCTGAATAATTTTGCCCACATATTTTTGCAATCACCTACTCTACTATCGAAGTCGACGCAAATAAAAAACTATGATTATATGCTGATTTCTAATTGTTAAGAAAGTTGATTTTAAATCTAAGAGTAAAATTTTGTTAATCCTTTTAAAGAGATTGGAAGGTTCATTTCATATTTAACATTTTTTTAAAGTTTTCTTCTTTTGGTTTATTTTTTTAAGTGAGACATTTTATTTTACTTAAATTCGTGTATTTATAGGATCATAACAAAAAGTGAAACGACTATTTGCGTCATACTAAGTGAACTGACAGTGAAATAAAATGAACATGTTTCAACTTTCGTTACGATCACAGTCGTAACAAAGTTTCACTTCTAACGCAAGCAGCGACCACGCACTCATCATTTTATTATTTTAAAAGAAACAGTAATAATTTAAGCTGACATTTTTTATTTTAAATCCATCCGGCATTGCTATATCTAGTCAAAACAGAATGCAAACTATTAAAATGATTTTAACCGTAAAAATCAAACGAAATTGCGTTGTTTACATTGAAATTAATAATGCAATGCACTCTTTGATATCGTCTTTCTTCACCATTAAAACTATTTGAGTTGGTGTCAAAATTCCTCATCTTTTCCATTAAAACAGGAAGTCAATTTATCTCTTGCATATGTCATTGAGTAACTTAGTCATAACTATGAATGCGTCTACAAGTTCTTTGTGATAAAAATATACACAGGCTGATCCAGAATGCAATTTTTATGCGGCGCATGCTTGTTTCCATATCCTATTTTCATTTGAATTTGTTGATCGACCCTCCCACATATTTGAATATCTCTTTACAATGTGATTATCGACCAATTTTTCAGACAAATATATTAACAAAAAATATAAAAATTAATACATTAACGTTAATATTTTTTGTTATTATATTTGTCTCAAAAAATTGGTCGATATAAATTATTCTAAATTACGGTTTTTATTCAACACTCTATAATTTAATTTTAGAGAAAGTTAGTTGGCTTCTAAGAAATTTTTTAAGCCATTTCTTCTTAATTAGATACTCTAACTGAAGATCGATTTCCGTGAATGTTTGTGTGCTTTTTATGTATTTCATTTTGTTAAGGTCCTATATTTTTAGATAGTTCAAAAAAAAAGAATAGTAGTTTTTGTCGTTTTTATCAGTCCTAAATTTTGTTTATTGAATCGACTAGCACGACAGGGCACATAGTTTTTTTATTACCCTTATTTATTTTCAAACATTGGTTATTTTATGTATTAAAAATAAATATTTGTTACAAACTGGCGCCCCAAGTTGGGCGCCAGTTTCTAGCAATTATTATTATTTTATTCAACATATTTAGTAAGTTTGTAACATGAGTACGTATTATTTAATTAAACACATTTATTAATTTAAGCTTTTAACATAAACACTACTTCCTAGTTCATACGCTCCGCTGCCATCTTGCCTCTGTTTTTCCACATGACCACCAGAGTACACTAGTGGCGGCTTGGTTTTTTAAGACGTGGTGTTACATATTCAACTTATTCTGCAAATTATTTTCATTGTGCCAAATAAAATGCATGAAGAAAATTACGTAGCTTGACTGTTACCCCTCCCTCCCTTTACGTAGCTAAGCGTAGCTTTCGAACTGATCCCCCTCTTGATCGAGCTACGTAGTCTATGGACACTCCCTTAGTTGAGAATTTCGTACGCGATCTCTGATTTTTTTTTTATTTTACTAGAAGCGCAGCAGCTGGGGTATATGCGTCGTAGTGTGATTTAGTTGTGTTAATATGGCGGAATCATAGGGTAAGTAATAATGGTAAGTATAATGAAAGGTATGAAAATATACGCTTCCTAAACTAAGAGATTTTATCATTTTTGTGACAGGTAAAACTCACTGGGCCTCGTTTTTAACACACATTTGTAAAATATTAGTCATCGCACACGTCTAGATACATAATTAATACGTCATGCGCATAGTTGTACGGAACTCTTGGCACACATGACTTATCTTGTTAGATAATAGAGCGTCGCTACACCGACAGGCATCTCTGTTGCAAGAAAACTGTACTAGTTAAGAATAGTTTTACTGTTTTGATGTTGGCATTTCTCGTGTTTCTATCAGTTGTACATGTGTACACTTTATTTGACACTAATTAATTAATCTTCACATTTAATTTACTACAATAAAAATATGTTAAGATTTCTTTTGTCAGCTGCAACACGCTAAGTCAAATGTTAGAACATTTGTCACATCATATTAAAATTGTTTCATGGTAGACCCAATGATTGAATGCTCTTTATATAATAGCACTAGCGGTCCCGTCCGGTTTCACCCGGGTGTAAAAGAACGAATGGGGAAGGGAGGAACATGAGTACACACATTCATCTTAGTTTACCGAGATGAATGTTGTGTCCAAATGTCATGATGATCGGAGTTACCGTTCAAAAGTTTTTGTCGATAAAAAGCAGTATTTATACTTTTTTTAACTTATAATTTTTTTTAATTAATTAAATAAAATTAAAATAAATTTAAGTGTAAGCAATGTAGAAAATAAAAAAAAAAATAAAAAGGTAATCACCCAACGTAGGACTCGAACCCACGACCCTGATATTGACAGTCGTGTGCTCTACCGATTGAGCTAGCCGGCGTTGTATTCTGACAACGCTAATATGAGTATATTTAGTTAGTGCATTTCACCTGAATAGAAGCTTATTTTTGAGATACATTTTGCAACATTTTTCATTAATGCTCCGCTCCTAATGGTTGTAGTCTGATTTTATATAGCCTATAGCCTTCCTCGATAATTTTTTTTTTCAATTTGAACCAATAGTTCCTGAGATTAGCGCGTTCAAACAAACAAACAAACAAACTCTTCAGCTTTATATATTAGTATAGATTAGATTCGACGCGATGTAGCTTAGAGCCCTACGGTATAACCGTAAAAACTTAATTGAAATCGGTTCAGCGGTCTTAAAATAAATCGCGAAATAGGAACTTCTACAATGCGTTCATCGAAAGTGGTAACAGTGAATATGTCGTGTATCCTACTAGATAAAAAACAGTTTAAATAGTTTTTTGATCAACTCTAGATTTACTAGCAAAAACTGCTGAGGTATATTTTTTTGTACTTCAAACTCAACCGGAAGTATACATCTATTTTTTGGCAGCATATATATTTACATTTTTGAAAACTCAGATCTTTTCTCTATTAATTCATACAAAATTTTCGCAGGGTTACATAAGAAAATATTCGAGAAAAACGTTAACATTATATGTTAATTTTTTCGTCTGACTAAAATTAAGTTCAAGTTATATCAAATAGTCGGCTAACATATAATATATTTAAAGAAAAAAGAGAAATACAAACTTTTTAAAATAACAAAAAAGTAGAAAGTTTAAAGAAAAAGAAAAAAAATAGCATGTCAATAGTTAATAGTTAATAAAGACTATTGTAAAACATTTAATTAAAAATTTTCATTATTTTTCATTAACTTCTACCCATTATTTCGTGCAATTTCAAGACCCCAGACTTGTCTGAGTTGGCCGATAGGCGGCACTACGATCTAAATTTCGAAATACGCAGCTTGTTCTATAACTGAATGAAGTGTTGAAAATTATAGACGTTCGACAACTGAGGTCAAATCGTCTACAAGTTTTTAATCGGTTCTCTAGAAATAGATTTACATTTTATTTATTTCCGGCGAATAAAATCCAATACCGTTGTTCTTCTTTCGTTTGTTGGTATGTCATTAAAATTGCAAACAGACAAATAAAAATTCAAGGGAATATAAAGCGACAAGTTTACGTACTAACATTATCCAAGCATTTGTGTCTGGGCACAAATGACAAAAATTTTAATTAAAATGAATGCAAACGTTGTACGATGAGAATGGTATGGGCTATAAAACGTCCTTCTGCTGATCTATGTAAATACACTGCGATTTAAAAATTAAGCGTTGTTTTTGAAGTACTTTTTAAATTAAAACATTATTTTCAAAGCAATAATACAGTCACGGCCATATTCATCGAACACTATTAAATATAGAAGCTACTAATCTTGGAACAAATTTATTCGTTACAATAAAATTTACTTTCAATTCACCAATCAAATTAACAGGTAAAATAGTTAGTTAAAGAATAAATACACACTGCACTATACTCCTTAGTATTTTTGTTGAATATTGTGACGTTCATCCAAAAATCCAACCGATGGCGTTAGTGTGTCAACTGACTTGTCAGAACTCAACCAGGTTGCGTACCCGACGCCGTCAAATGCTTAGTAAAAAGTGTCGATAATCCGAACTTTCCGTAATCCTAATTTTATAATAATTTAGATTATTGATGTGTTGGTAATCCGAATCATTACGCCATGTATTTTGATTTCGCGGTAATATAGATTTTTATCAATCATGTATTTGCATATTCTTCCGTATTCGCTGGGCGCGTGACGGCAGCACCGCAATTTTTCATGCTCATAACATTGTGTCAAATGAGCATCTTTCAAATAGGTAACTGTAGGTAATAATAATAATTAAAGGAAACCTTTGGAACGTCGCGCATATAAAATGAGATATTGCAAATGTGTTGGATAATGCAAAATGAATTTTATTTATTCCTACGTTTTATGTCTATATACAGGGTGTCCCACGACATGACTGCCATAGCCTGGGACTGTGTTTCTGGGGTGATTTAAAGTCAAAAATGTCAAATGAACATATACCCGGAACGCTATACTAACTGAGCTAGAAGCATTTGAAATTTTAGATAAGTAGTAGTAGGAATTCCCTACTAATTTAAAAACCATTTAAAAAGAAATCGGTTTATTGAATTAGTTGCTCAAAATGTACACCCAGTTGCTGTATACATAGTCTAGCTCTTCTTAGAATTGAAGTGGTAGCTCTGCGAAGAGTCTCAGGATCAGCACGAATAAATACTAATGGTGATTCACAGCCACCTGGTCTTTTTAATAATAACAAAACCAACAGCTGAACCTAATACTTGCATTAGTGGGCTTACTTATTTAAAATTTCAAATGCTTCTAGCTCAGTCAGGATAGCTTTCTGGTATATGTTCATTAGACATTTTTGACTTGAAATCACCCCAGCAACACAGTCCCGGGCTGTGGAAGTCATGTCGCGGGACAGCCTGTATAGGTACTGCTTTTATTCATTTAATCAACTGGAGTCTGTGTTATATGATATTAAAAAGATTACATTTCGCTTCATATTTTTATTGATTACAGGCTCCGGGTACCTTATAATTATTGTATTATGTAACTTCGGAGCTGGTGACCTATAAAAACATCTTTCAGGATATATATATATATAATTTACTGGGTATAATACATTTTCTATGTTGTATAAGAATAAAATTAAACATCTTGAAAAAAACGACACAATAGCTCAATATAAATAAAAAATAGCGTGCGTGCTATCTTTACGCGCTATTGAAGTAAAACATGTAAACAATACATATATTGTTAGGTTTACAGCGCTATAACGAAAATGTTTAAGGACTCTATAACATAAAAATATAATGAAACCGACGCTGTAATTATTAAGCAGTTTTCTCAATTAAAGTTGAAATAAAATTGTTTTTAATTACTTTTTTACTATAATGACCTAATATTAAAAGTTTTAAACTTGCTGAAAAGTTTTTTTTTTTAATCACCGTTTGTGTTTACCTATATATAGCTCTGTAATTTAAGCGGTATGCTCGTCGGATTTTTATAAATTTAAATAATTGATTTTGACAATAAACGAAGGAAAGTATAGACAGGTCTCTTGTATATTGAAAGATAAGCTAGATTGTGTATTTTTTTATTGTTGATGCAAACATTTTATTTAGTAAGAAATTTTTTATGTATAAACATTGTTTAAACTTGATAAACTCCAGACCCATTGCTTCACTTTACTCGATTTTCCGGGCGATATTTTAGTTTTTTCTTTGACCTTACGTGTGTTTACGATTCAGAAAAAAATTGCATATTTGCAAAATTTGCTACGAGTAAAGATTTTGTGTGGCGCCAGAAACCAAAAATTAAGTTGGTCGGTAAAATTTATTTAATAGGTATGTATATACGGGACCTTAAAGTACGCGCTCTGACTTTTTCACTAAAATTCCTGATTTCTACCAACATTCCCTGACTTTTCAAGGTTTATCAGAAACTTGTTCAAGTATTTAGTCTGCCATAAGATATATATATATATATATATATATATATATGTCGCCGGGATATTGTCAAACCCGTGATATTATAATTTCACTTAGTGAAATTATAATATCACGACTCTTTGTCAATCGTGATATTGTAATTTCACTAGTGAAATTACAATATCACGGATTTGACAATATCCCGGCGACATATATATCTAAAATTTTATACATCTAATAAAAATCTCAATTATGAAGGTATTTTGATATTACGCAAAAGTCCAGTGGCGGATCCAGGATTACGGCAAGGGGGGGGTCTTGAAAAATTTTTACTCCTTTTGCGGAGAATTCATGAAAAACATGAAAAGCTTTTTTTTTTATCGCGAAGTAAGATTTTAATTTGGGATTTTTGATTCTCTGGAAGGGGGGGTTTGAACCCGAACCGCCCCCCGTGGATCCGCCACTGCGCAAAATCCTTTATTTTATTAAAATCATCATTTTAATTTTTAAATTTGATTCTTATTTTCAGTTCATGTATTAAAATTAAAAAAATAACTCATTAAAATTCGATTGTTACACTTCGGATTCTCAGATCAACGTCATTGATGGCCAAATATTTTCAAAGAACCATTAATGCTATAAATTTCGGTTTAGTAATGCTGTATTTTCCTTAAATTTCAAACGATTTATATAGATATAACTAAAAACTAAAATTATTTTTAAAAATAACACCAGATAATAAAATAATTAAAATTTTGAAATTACTGAATTAATTAAGAAATGTTTCCCTGTGTTAAGTTCTGACCAAGACCGGAAAAATCATAAATTCTCAAAAATCAACAATATTATGTTATACCTATATTATTACATTAGGACAAATACAATAACAAGGTAAATCAATAAAAATATTTATTTTAAAGAAGTCAACGGTTCAACACAAATTGTTCTTTCTTGAAGACCTTACAAATTAGCAAATGGTAGATTATGCTTCTAGTGCGTGAATTATTATTTTGATGCGGTGTGACCTTATGCGGTAAAACGATTATAAAGTCACACAAGCCAGAAAATAATCACGCACAAGATATTTTTGACGTGATAACGTCTTATAAATTGATGAATCACCAATCTTATAAATTGATAAAACACCGGCTGCATGCACGAAAAAGTGTAACGTTCCTAACGTTCGTAACGCGTAACGTTCCGCCTGACCCTGTGCGTGCTTTTCTCGAAAACGGCCCTAACGATTTGGATGAAATTTACTGAAAAGGGATTTTGGGGGGCAAAAAATCGTTTTAGCTAGGTCTCATCTCTCGAAAAAATCGTTTTCTTACAAATTTTATCATTATAAAAATCAATTTTTTGATATATGAAAATACTTAAATATTGTAAGTAGGTTTTGGAATTTTATATTATAAACAGTGAAACAATTGTTTTATAAATATTATGACAGCTAATCTTTGAGACTTAAAATAAATACGAAAGAAAGAAAGTTAAAAAAAACAATTATATTATATGGTGAGTAATTTAAATAAATAAAATTAACCTAAATTTGAAGCGAAAGATGCAATATCATAGATTCTAATTATTATATGTAGAATTTAGGTTATGTATTACGGAATACGTTATCACGTAAAACTATCGTCCGTAAACCGACTTTACAGACAACCAATTTTTTTTGCGAGTATCCCCTATAAAATAGCTCATTTTCATCTATTTTCAAAAATTTTGACAGTTCAATTTCGAGCAAGATCAGTTCTCGTTGTAGATTGCGTTTAATTCTTTATGCAGTTAGATTATAATTTATTATGAAAATGGTAGCACCATTACGTTTATTATTTACGCTATTTTTACAACACTTGTGTTAAATGTAGCATTTCACGACCGCTTTGCAAACATGAAAAGCAGCGATTTTATAGTGTGTGCAAAAAAATGCCTTGGAACACTTTGTCTAAAACAATTCCGTATTATTTATGACAGCTATGGTAGTTATAAATGAATTTTCCTTTTTAATAAAAATAATGTATATCTACAATCTTTGTGTAAACTGCAGTAAATTTAACATTATGCCTTACAATTAGCGATTCCTAAAATGTTAAAAATTTTATCAACTAGTTAGTAAAAAATTTCTTTAAAATAAATAAATAGACATGTACTACCTATGAGAGTAAACATTTTTCATATTTCTGTAAATTTGAATATTCCGCCACTTAGATTAACTTTTGTCACTTATTTAAAAAATCTTTTGAAATATTTGAAAGGTAGTCACATCACAAACTCTAAATTTTCGGCGCCTAAAACTTACAAACCGGCCAGGTTAAGTTTAACTTCACATTTTAATCATTTTTGGATGTCAGAAATAGACGACAATTGCAGTAAGTAATCGGAAACAGTCACATATCACTGAATTATGTTTTGGGCGCCAGATACTTTACTATAAGTACGTTGTATAGGCGCCGCCGCAAGCGTCGCGTAATAAAACACGATCGCGCATTAAGTCGACGCCGGCAATCGTATGGTTGACGTCCGTGGGCTTGTCGAGTCCGCGGCATACTGACTAAACCAAAGGACGTGCCTTCATAGAAGTTGGGAGCCGGTGTCGGCAACGTGTGGCTGTCTCTCTGTGTCTATACGCATCTCCGGTATCTTCTTCTTCACTGTCCGTGCATCGGGGGGTCGCCCCTTCACGCTCCAAGACTATGACAATCGTCCGAGGACGGAATCACAATGACAACCGTTGATTATGGGCTTTGTTCCTGTTTAGTACAAGATCCCGATTTGGTTCGATCTTCATCCACCGAGAAATTTGAATTTTGATTATATAATGTATAGCGGTCCCGCCCGGTTTCACCCGGGTGTAAAAGAACGAATGGAGAAGGGAGGAACATGAGTACACACATTCATATTAGTTTACCGAGATGAATGTTGTGTCCAAATTTCATGATGATCGGAGTTACCGTTCAGATTTTTTTGTTGATAAAAAGCAGTATTTATACTTTTTTTAACTAATAATTTTTTTTAATTAATTAAATAAAATTAAAATAAATTTTAATGTAAGCCTTAGAAGAAAGCAATGTAGAAAATAAAAAAAAAATCAAAATGCATTCGCTCAACGTAGGGCTTGAACGCGCGACCCTGGTATTGACAGTCGTCTGCTCTACCAATTGCGCTAGCCGACGTTGTATTCTTCGCTAATAGGAATATGCTTAGTTAGTGCATTTCACCTGAATAGAAGCTTATTTTTTAGATACATTTGGAACATTTTTCATTAATGCTCCGCTCCTAATGGTCGTAGCCTGATTTTATATAGCCTATAGCCTTCCTCGATAAATGGGCTATCCAACAAACATTTTTTTTTTAATTTGAACCAATAGTTCCTGACATTAGCGCGTTCAAACAAACAAACAAACAAACAAACAAACTCTTCAGCTTTATATATTAGTATAGATATAGATTAAGAAAAATTGATTTGGTTGCCATTTAATTTCTTGGCACAGTAGTATATTATCGTCTATACTTAAATTATAAAGAGGTAAAGTTAGTAAGTTCGGATGTAGGAGGTGATCTCCCAAACTACTCATCTGAATTCAAATTTTTTTTTACCAGTAGAGTAGAATCTCACTAATCCGTCACTTCAGTAGTCCGGTACGTCCAATAATCCGCCAAGTCTCCCTCACCCCTCCCTACTGTTATCTTTTTATGAAATGCTTTATTTATTTACATATTATGGATTTTTCTATACAATCCAATAATCCAAACATTCCAATAATCCGGCACCCCCTAGTTTTTAATAGTGTCGGTTTAGTGAGATTCTACTGTATTTAGAATGGACCTTCAGGATGAACATAGGCTATTATTGCGTTAACATAAAATCACTTTTTTTTAAACGTAAGTCGGCAAAAAACGCTGGCAAACTATTTGGGCGAAGCTGAACCGGGCCATTAATCTATCAATACTAAAATATAAAGCGAAGAGTTTGTTTGTTTGTTTGAACGCGCTAATCTCAGGAACTACAGGTTCAAATTGAAAATTTTTTTTTTTGTTGGATAGCCCATTTATCGAGGAAGGCTATAATATAAGCTATATAATATTACGCTACGACCATTAAGAGCGGAGCTTTAATGAAAAATGTTGCAAAATGTATCTCAAAAATAAGCTTCTATTCATGTGAAATGCACTCACTAGATATACTCATATTAGCGTTGTGAGAACACAACCTCAGGTGGATCAATCGGTAGAGCATGCGACTGTCAACATCAGGGTCGTGGGTTCGAGCCCTACGTTGGGCGAATATATTTTTATTTTTTTTTTATTTTATACATTGCTTTCTTCTAAGGTTTACATTTAAATTTATTTTAATTTTATTTAATTAATTAAAAAAAAATTATTAGTTAAAAAAGTATAAATACTGCTTTTTATCGACAAAAACTTTTGAACGGTAACTCCGATCATCATGAAATTTGGACACAACATTCATCACGGTAAACTAAGATGAACGTGTGTACTCATGTTCATCCCTTCCCCATTCGTTCTTTTACACCCGGGTGAAACCGGACGGGACCGCTAGTTATTAATAAGTTGAAAAAATCAGTGGTAATTTTCTCTAGAAATATAACTTGGCTTAAAAGAACCAAATACATATTTCTTTTGCCTAAACTATGAATTTTGTGAACCTTCTACAGACAAATGAAACAAATCGTTCGAAATTGACTATAGCAAAAGATATTATTTTTATTTTTCGTCGTTTTATTTGTGTTTTATTCACTGATTCACACTATTTGTTTGAAAAGGGTCTGAATATGTATAAGATTATAGTAAAAACCGTTGTCTGAGGTTATTCACAACTGTTTGTAGAGATTTAGGCAGTTCAAAAAAATGGATACAATAGAATTTTGTTCTCTGTAAGGCTATCAAATGAATATATTTACATCTTGGTTTATATATTATTATGGTTTATCATATTCCCCGACTTCTAGAATTATTGTTATGTTCAGAACTGAATTAACAACTTTCCAGTTAAGAATTAATAGGTTAGGACAGCGTGCTGACTTTTGGATCAGATTGCCGAGTCATGGGCTCTATTTCCTCCTTTGCTGATAAATAATTTGTGATGTCGTTTCAAAAAAAATGAATTAATAGCCACAAAACCCAAAAGCATACATTTCCGTTAATCTATACTTCCATACTAATATTATAAAGAGAAAAGATTTGTATTTGTTTATAATGAATAAACTCAAAAACTGCTGGACCGATTTTAATAATTCTTTCACTAATAGAATGCTACATTATCACTGAGTAACATAGGTTATATTATTAATCGATTTAAATTAGGAATCTCTACGAAAATTCCAATAATGTAATCCAAGGTGTAAAAAAATTACATATAAAAAGCTTCTTACATCGTATGCACTGCAAAAATATTATATAAAGAGGTAAAGTTTGTAATGCGAGCGGTTTTTTTAATCAAAGCACGTTGACTCGACTTCGCGACAACTCACATGAGACTGCAGCTACTAGACTTGGGTAGCTCATGAGTG
Source organism: Xanthostigma xanthostigma (assembly GCA_963575645.1). Taxonomy (NCBI): domain Eukaryota; kingdom Metazoa; phylum Arthropoda; class Insecta; order Raphidioptera; family Raphidiidae; genus Xanthostigma; species Xanthostigma xanthostigma. Next base: position 44,771,217 of record OY754466.1, on the reverse strand, counting down.
AATGATAAAAAAGATATATATCGGTGCCGGTGAGCTAATCACTCACTATCTCACTCCGTTTTCAAATATATCTTTAGCTCACTAGTCTTAATGTTCTTTTTCGAACCACTGAAATGCTGAGTTACTGAGCGAGAGTCAACGAGAGCGTGCTACTCTACTAAACAAAGGGAGAGACAGAGACAGATAGTGTGACGATATTAAATACGCCAACCTAATTTTAACATTTTTAACCCACTAATAAATTAGTGCGATTTTTCATACTGAAAATTTTAGGTTGACAGTCCTAAGCCTGTCAAGTATGAAGGAAAATCGTTGTTGTGCTTGATCTTAGTTTTATAAAATGTTGCAAAAACAGTCGTCAACTAAATCTGTCTCTCTTTCTTGAGTATCTTTCCATCTTTACATCTCGCTCAGTACATCAATGCATCATTCAGATTGAGTTATTGAGATTTGAGAGAAATTATCTTGTTTTCATTCACTGAGCTAAATGAGCGACTGAGCTAAATGAGTGATATATATCCTGCGATACAAAATGAATCTATCTTTTCTTTTTAGTGACACACTCTGCGCACCTCTAGCAGCTACTCGAATTTGTGGACAGCACAGGCGAGCCGAGCTACTGGCGTGCGACTGCACAATGCCAGCAGCTGCCTATACTGTCAGGTCAGCAGCTCGCAATGTGTAAACCAGTCTTAAGACTGCTATTTCACTCTTTGAAGTTTTATAATACGTTCTTGTTAGCGACTAATCTGACATGGAAGTGACCACAAAGCCCGCAAGTCGTTCTTCACGTGATAATCTCGACTTAGCCGGTTGCATTGAAATTTTTTCACTAAGATCGTATGAAATGATTTTATTGTTATTCGCACATAAGAAATGCGATAAGCCACGCATGTCTTTGAAGCTCCGTTAATATTTGTTTATTGTTTAGTCTGAACGCAACGATTGTTTATTGTAATTATATTGTATTGTATTTATCGATGGATGATTAATTATTTACAGGCGATTTGTTTATTGTTGTACACCTACACCCAAAATCATACATTTTTTTTACTATTGTTAAACGTTTGATGTACAAAAGTGCGCGTGATCTGAAATTTTATAATTGCAGCGTAAATAGTTGAACACATTTAAAAAAAAACATATTTTGTTTTTTCAATTATATACAGTTGAATCTTACTAAGCAAGATTTCAAGGAACTGCGATCTCTTTTTCGTTTATGGAGGTTTTTCACTAACTCGAGTTTCTAGATTATAGAGGTACAGGAGTGGCCTTTCTCACTTATAGAGGTCTATAGAAATACAACAAATAAGTATTGTGATAAACATTTATGTATTATTCAAAAAAGATGCAAAAAAAGCAATGATACAAAAACAAAGTTAGTTCAGCTATTTATGACTCATTCTTAAATTTCGTCGAACTATTAATACGTTCGACTATCACTTATAGAGGTACAGGCAAGTAGTAGTCTCAGTTATAGAGGTCCATGAGTGGAAACGTCTTTCTCTTATAGATGTTTCTGTTTCTCATTTATAGAGGTTTTAGAGGGTTGCAAAGATGATACCTGGCAATTATACTCTCACTTATGCTGGGTTGCAGAAAGGATTGTCAAAAAAACTGATTTGACAATGACCTTAGATTGTGAACCTACATATTGTTCCATATGAAAAGCATTGTAGAGTTTCAAATCGGTCCTGCTCGAAAAATAATTGATCTATTGAAACGATATTTTTCTTAAACTGTGTATACATGTATTTAGCATCGTTTTTTGTACAGTATCCATTTCGAAACAACTTTTTTTTACGCATTTTGATCAAATTTTAGCTTGGAAAACGATAATTTTCTATGTAAAACAATCATTTGTTTTTGTGCGAGTACCATCTAATGTTCTGGATGACAGGGAGTTTGATTACAACATTAGACTGTTCCTGATGTATGGAAACTGTAATTATATGATCACAATCTAAGGTTATTGTCAAATCAAATTTTTTGACAATCCTTTCTGCAACTCAGCATTAGAGCGTTTTCTCGCTTACCCAGTTCTCACTCACTCAGGTTTGACTGTATTTATTTAGGAGCAGTGGCGGCTCGTGGGTTCTAAGATTGGTGAAGTGCTAGGAGATTCGTTGTTAGTATACTCCGGGATATAGGATATAAGGGCTGAAATATAAAAATTGCAAACGCGGAAGATGATAAATATAGGCACTCGATTACCATACCTTACAATAATCTTTCTTTATTCCAAATATCGTTTTCTGTGTTCAAAAGCAAACAAATGCAGCAAAAAATTGTTGTTTTGAACTACCTACAGAGAATGGTTCCACTTTATAGAATGGAATCTCCCCTTTTCAAAAAGCTACAATTTGAATCCATTTGGTGCGCAATTTAAGTATCTAGATATTATTCAATAAATTACCGACCAATTTTTTAGACAATTAGGTAATTTGACAAAAAATATAATTATAAGTCAATAAATTTACATTTCGGTCCTGATTGGGATCTTTAAGAAAAAAAATATTTTAAAAAAACTCAAACTTATTTTTATTAGAAACTAATTACTAATTAATTTTTATATTTTTTAGCTCAATTCTGAAGAAGTTCCAAATCCGGACCGAAACGTAAATTTATTGAATAATAATTATAATTTTTGTCAATATAATTGTCTGAAAAATTGGTCGACAATTTTATTTAAATTTGAATAAAAAGTAATAATCAGACGTTAATCAGATTTGAGTATCTAGATCAGGGGTGGGCAAATCTTTTGATCGTCAGGCCACATTGCGGATGAAAATGTGACCGTGGGCCAATTTCTTTTTCTAATTTTAAGTATAGTTTTTTTGAAATAACAATTTCAAGTTTTTAAACACTATTTACTATTTTTCTAAAATTCTTTTTATGCGCCAATTTATATTGGCAAACAGTAATATTATTTTTGCTTTTAATAATCATTTATAAAATGCTTCGCGGGCCGGAGAAAATTCTCTTGCGGGCCGGATTCGGCCCACGGGCCGCCATTTGCTAAGGCCTGATCTAGATATTACTTCAAGTATGAACGAAACTCAGCTCTGACGCGGACAGCGATAATAGAGCACACTACCGATAGCGGTGTAACGGTATGCGCAATATTATGAACGATTGTTTTTCAATGAATTATACCAAAGCTGTTTTTGTCGATAATGTCGCAATCTATACGCAAAGCACGTAAAACAAATTGACAGAACGGCGCGGCTGTATTGGAGAATTTACACTTAACTTACAGAGAGAGTTAATACAAAGAAACAACCGTCGAGTTAAACCGTGATGTTGTTTGTCGACTTCCGAAATATAAACGCATTGAAACGGTGACGCTGTAATAAGGTGGCGTAGGTCAGGTCCGGACTTAGGTTTGCAGTCACCTCTAGAGATAGAAAAGTTGTAGCGATCCCCGAGGCTGCACCCACATTGCCATATTCATCGACCGTAAGTAGTTATTTATTCGGTTCATCAATTGTTTTTCAGGTAACCATTACTCCGAATAAATTACTACAGGCAATAGAGTCGTTATTTTCATTCCACATTGCATTATCCTACAACTTTTTTTCGATTTCTTAAATAGTTTCAGTATCACGTACTGACCCTAAATGCACCAAATTCTTACAAATTAGGCGGGCGGAAGTGCCGCCATTTTGACAAAAACCGTTTCAGTCTATATCTCCGTAACCGTGCACTTGAGGCCAAAAATGTTACGCGTTATAACTTGAAAAATATTAATTTTAGAAAAAAAAAGTTTAAAGTAAAAGTTGTAGGAAATTTGTAGATTTAAAACTTAAGTCATTAGCATTTTATTGTTTAAACAAAAGTCAATAAACAAATCGTAATAGTTGAATAAGTCGTAAACGGTAAGTGATACAAAAAAAATTATTGAACAAAAAAGATAGTAAATTTATTTATCTACAATAAAGGTTATTACCTTTCTTGGCCCCACGTGCACGGTTACGGAGATATGGACTGAAACGGTTTTTGTCAAAATGGCGGCACTTCCGCCCGCCTAATTTGTAAGAATTTTGTGCATTTAGGGTCAGTACGTGATACTGAACCTATTTAAGAAAACGAAAAAAAGTTGTAGGATAATGCAATGTGGAATGAAAATAACGACTCTATTGCCTGTAGTAATTTATTCGGAGTAATGGTTACCTGAAAAACAATTGATGAACCGAATAAATAATTACTTACGGTCGATGAATATGGCAATGTGGGTGCAGCAAATTATTGAAAAAAAAAATGCTTTCAGAGTGCTACCCTGTTTCTGAACTTTTCAGTTTTAAATTCCCGACCCAGTTGAAAGTAAACTTCATTACTCTAATTCATTTATTCATCCATTTATGTTTATGAACATTTATTTCAGCAAAATAATTTGTAATATTAACGCAGTTATTACAAAAACTTGGTATTAAATTAAAACTTGATTTAATTAGGTTAATGAAGCCAGTGTGAACGTGTGTTTTCATTGATAATTCAATTAATATAAAATATAATATTATTCTCAACTGGAAAATGGAATCCACACGTTGTAACAAAATTGTTTTCAAACGTATTGCGCTTTGAAAAAGTCTTGCAATTGAACATTATCCTCAGGCCTAATGTAAATAAAAGAAAATAAAATTCAACCTCATTAAACCGTTATAAAAAGTATACCATTATTATATAAAAACAACGTTATAGTTCGTATATCTTCTGAGCATATGCCGGTTTTTCCTAAAAAACAATTGGGCTCTTCATATTTGCATATCAAATATCCTCCCAAAATTTGATTTCACCTGTATCGTGTAAACAGGCAACTTTTCCCAAAAATATGTTTTTTGAACTCGAGTGGCCTCAAAACGAAAAAATGAAGTAAAGTTTTGAACAGTGAATTTTGACCTAAATAAATATCATTCCCTTCTTATTGTGAAGCTGGTATGGTACAGTATGCATGCCGAATTGATAATCTCTTTTTTTTAAGTAGATTAAAATTAAACTGACTAATTGGATCGAAAAAAGCTTTCTAGTATTCTTTTAAGGACGTAGTCTGGTGTTCGGGTTTCGGAAAATCGATTTTTTTTTTTTATTTTTAGGAAGTGTAATATATTGAGAAAATACTGTAAATAATTTAGACCGAAATATTAAATATTTACAAAGCTATAGCATATAGTCGAGAGCAGCAACGGTCTTACCTGCTCTTACCTCTAAATTGTTATCACGTTACTCTTATACTCTCGCAGAGTACAGCAAAAAATTAGCAGAAAACGATGGCTTTGACGAAACGGAAGGTTTACTATATGCATCAGAAATCAGAATTTGAAACGCGTTTTTCTCAAAATTACGTATTTGTAAGCGGCGCGGGTGATTGAAACAATTGTATACAACCGATTGCTTTCAATTTTGCACAGGGTATCCTACACAACAATAGCTCCATCCGGTACTAGAATTACTTAATTATAAAAATTATTTCTATTTTTTTTAACCGATTTTCAACGAAAAAATCACGATTTTCTCGTTGTTTTTTTTTCTAAAACCCGCCATTTTGTTATTTATCAATAAAAATGTTTATTTCTAGTACGGGATAGATCCACAAGCCTACGAAATAACAACCAATTTAATTTTTATAATTTATATGACTCCAAGTGACGTTATCACCCGCGCTACCCACCTACCTCCATTTAAAGTTGTCTACCTACTTTAGGTTAAAAAAACAATCATAAAATGGCGTAAAATTAAGCAAAAAAAAATTTTTTTTCTTAGTATACGATGTCAGTAAAAACATGTAACAAAATTGAAATGATTGTACATTATTTTGTTATTAAAAAAATTCTGAAATAATGATTGAAAACGAGCCTGAACACAGGACTACGTCCTTAAGTGTTGATTAAACAATTTTATTCTGGCGAAATTGCAAAAGTGTTTCAATTTGTATTTCATTATAAATATGCGCTGTACACAGAGACTATTATAAACTGCATACGTTATTTACATCGAAGTATTATCTATGCTTTAATGCCAATTTTATTACCATAATCATTTTTATCTTTGCACCTTCACCATAAATAAGCTCGGACACAGTTGGCACGATTCACATAACTACATACTATTGCATGACAATCTTATCTCTATATTATGTTTTCTATGCTTAAAATTGCGACACTATTGGAATCTTTAAGGGGGTCACCCCATGTGATAAATTGAAAAAATCGATTTTTTTTCTTGCATAAATTGATTCCTAAACATGTTGAGAATATGTTGGTAAAATGATTTTATAATATTCGAAGTTGTTGGAAAGATATACCGGTGTTCGGAGGTGGTTGGGCACCGAGCCTATTGTGACGTGTAGGCTTGTTACTTGACACCTAAAACAAATGAGGAGCAAACAGCAAAATCCCATAAATCATTTTTTTTTTTAGTTATATACCTACCTTCTTTCGCGCCAAACAAGATTCTAGGTTAACGGGAAACATTAAAAGTTTTGATAAGAGAGTCAGTATAAAAAAAATTAATCAAGTGATTTGCAAATCTAAAAATAAAAAATATAAATAAATCAAGTTATTTGCAATTCTAAAAACAAGAAAGATAATTGCATAGGCCAGTAATCGATCACAGGACGGCCGCGTGGCAGACGAGCATACTACCATTGAACCGCCGTCGCTCTTAAAGATTTGCTGCTTACACTGCATTACTAAGAGCTGTTACTGGTTTTCTGTAATTTCAAAAGTATATGAAAGAATTTAACTTTTGCAGTTTTTTCAAGGCATATCCCTTTAAAAAAATGTGATTTTTGCCGAAAACCGAAATCTTTCGGAACTTTGGCAAAATCATCACGCTTATGGAAAAAAACACGCTGAATCCAATGAGCACAGACAAATATCTGTATGTCTTTTGGTTTAGAAGTTATTTGCGTTTATATTTTTCAGAATATATATAACCTCTGAATGGCCGTAGTTTCCAAACTAAAAGAGATACAGACGTTTGCTTACGCTCATTGAATTCAGCGTATTTTTTTCTGTAAGCATTCTCAATTTCAAAAGTATATTAAAGAATTCGATTTTTTCAATTTATTCAAGGCATACCCCTTTAAAAAAATGCGGTTTTTGACGAAAGCCATAATCTTTCGGAACTCTTGAAAAAATTACGCTGAATCCAGCATGATCGTAAAACGTCGTGTGTCGTTCAAAAAAAACTAAAAAAAAAATAGTATTTAACCATCCCCCCTCCCCCTTTACAGGTAACGCCATTGACTTAGTGGCCCCCGAGCTAGTACTAAAAAAACTGGGCTTCTTTCACATTTATGTTTTGGTGGGGATCTACTCTTCTGCAGATGACAAACTGGCTATTGTCTAAGAACTCTTGCCTATCGGGACGAAAAAAGAAGCGTCTCAAAACGCTAACTATAGATGATTATATTTAAATTGATTGTTTTGAAATAGACACACTGACCTAACGCAAAATTTTACAATGTCAACAAAGGTCAAATTAAATGTGTTGACGACCGGCTTCGAATGGTGGTGCCAAAGGTCATAAGTGGCAGATTGGACTTCGTAGCGAGAATAATGCAGCGTCTTGCAATAATGATAATGCATATATTACAATAATTATGCACATGCATAACATAGAAGACGTTCTGACGACTGAAAAAAATAACATTGTATACTTAGTTCAGGAATGTTCGTAAACATTAAAACGCTGGCTGTTAAAAACAATTGATCCATTTTAATGAACGTTATTTATATTATAATTTTTACATGTGTCCATTTTACCACGTTTTTATTAACTCCTTTTCTTATATGTCTCTTGTCTGTACGCGTGAAATTTAGTAATTGATTTTAAACTAACTTCCTGATGAGATAGAGACTAGAAAATTTTAACATTACTCAGAATTAGATGACAATACAAGAAAATACTAAAAAGAAGAAAATAATAAAAGAAATATACCACGTTTTTAGAACGAACTAAAAAGTATAAAATTATTTTTTTACAGACAGATTTTTAACTTGTAGGATTTGAAATGAAAAACGCGTGGCGACTGTTATAATATTATTATAGGAAGTGTCTATAGAGAGTAGCTATCAATGAAAAAATCTATTTATAGAGATGAAACGAATAATGCGCCCCACGTTTTTCATTTCAAATCGTATGAGTTAAAAATCTGCGTGTAAAGAAATTATTTTATACTTTTTAGTTCGTTTAAATTTTTTTTTATTTCTTTATTTTTAACTTACGATTAGTCGTACATGAAAAACACTTACAATTTCTTAACTTTGAGATGAAACGAATAATGCGCCCCAGTTTTTCGTTTCAAATCGTACGAGTTAAAAATCTGCGTGTAACGTAATTATTTTATACTTTTTAAATAAATAAAATTGTCGACCAATTATACTTTTTAGTTCGTTTAAATTTTTTTTTCTTAATTTTTAACTTACGATTAGTCGTACATGAAAAACACTTGAAATTTCTTAACTAAGGCCGTTAACGCCTTATTTACATCAATTTAAATGATTCAACACAAAGCAGAGGTGGGATTCGAACCTGCGAAAGCTTGATTCAAAGACCGGCACGCTAACCATTACACCTAGCTGTCCTCCTGCTTTTTGGTCATATTACAGAATATAAACGCGGCAGTTGAGTGCCATTTTAAAATGAAAGGTAAAATGGTGGAAACAAGCAGTGCCGGATTAACCTATAAGCAAATTAAGCAATTGCTTAGGGCATTACGTCTCAGGGGGCACCAAGAAGCACCACTCAGAAATGAAAAGTACCTCACTAAACCGTGTCAATAGTTTTATTTTCTTTTTGTCATGTTCTCAAAAATTTGATCTACTAATTTATTTTAGAAAATGAAACTAAAAAAACATTAGGTATTTCTTAAAGGTTCAATTTTTCTAATTTTAAAGTTTTGAAACTTTTTTCTATTAATTGTATAAAAATGCCTCCGATTTTATAGACAGCCAAATTTTCAATGAGAGCATTGATTGTAAAATTCAACTTTTTTCCTAAAAATATATCCTTTTTAACTTTTTTCTATCAATTTGAATTTTTTTTTATAAACTGAACATATTAGAGACGGGGCCCATAAGCAAGATATGCTTAGGGCATCAAGGAGTCATAATCCGGCACTGGAAACAAGCTTTTATAATTGCGTAATTAAATTAGACACGCATTACAATTTGAAATAATCATCTTTAACCAACAAGAACTCATAATTTTAAATAATTAAACTGCATATTATGCACGCTTGTGTATATATTCAGTGTGCTGTCAAACCGTTTGCCATGACACGACCGGCTGTCAACTGTCAATCTTAACTGACATACGCACCAACCGACAACGATATGCGATCCCTATAGAATATGGTGTATACACAATTCACTTAACGTATTTTATGCCGTTGAAAATGCACTTAGCATAATTTATGCAATTGATGCGTTTTTGTTTCTCGCTGCAATTAACAGCGCGCGGCTTCTTTGCTATAATAATAGATGACGTGCCGTGCGTGAGTGTGTAATTGGTCTACACTTATTTCTCGAGATTACACTGTATTTATATATATTTATTGAAAGATTTATAATTATTTGAATTTTCTACCAGACATTACGGTTTTATGTATACGGTGATTGAAAAGTTGCTCATGAAAGGTGTGTTGATGCACAATTGATTCAATTTTACCATTCCAACCCACAACTGGGGAATGGTACTAGTTTAGGTCAAAAATCACTTTTCAAAAATTTTACAATATCTTTCCCCCCGAATCCAAAAAAACATACTTTTGGAACAACTATGTGCGTCTGTTTGTCTGTGAACACGATACAGGTCAAACGGATGAGCGGATTGAAACAAAATTTTGAGAGGATGATTGGTATGCAAATATGAAGAGCCCTATTGTTTTTGCGGAAAATCGGCGTATGCGCAGAAGGGCTTTATGCTAAAACGGTGTTTTTTATATAATAATGGTATACTTTTCATAACGGCTTATTATTCTATTTATTTTTTCAAGAAAGTTTCGTTAAAGTTTTTTTTTCTAAACTTTATAGTTTCGGAAATATTTTGAAAATAAAAAAAAAATCAGCCGCTCTTTTGTTTTATGGATTTGTCAGAAATCAACTAGTTCGACATGCTTTGATTAATTTTTACATGACGTGGAACATATTATGTAGGTAACCATGGCAACGAATAGTTAATATCATATTGAATACTAGCCATTACCCGCATCACCTCACGCGATATCAGAAATTTTATTTTCTTTATTATAATCAAATGTGGACATTTTTGAAGTTAGAATGGTCCCGTCCAATTGACTGGAATTTTTTAGTCCCATTGGGCCAGTAAAATGACGAACGAAAAGGGTAATTTTACAACCGCTATACGGGCATGAAAAGCAATTGTTTTATAGGGGGTCGTGCAAAAAATAAATTAGTTATCATCTTTTTAATCACCTATATTCAAACGTTACGGAATCTAGGTTAGTACATATCTGAAATGTCAAAGTAAATTATAAATTTGTAACTGAAAACTTAAATGCACGAGTCGCCGCGTCGTTTACACGAAGCACTTTTCATTGAAGTCACCTAAGAAATAGTTTTTAAAAGCATGTATGTATTATGATAAAATTAAAAAAAAAACTCAAATTCAGAGAGCATACATTTCGGAAACTTTTAGATTTTACAATAATATTTACCAAAACTTTTTTGTTCCTAATGTGAGTATTTTTTGGTAAGATCACTTTCGTTAGAGGCTGTGTTGCCGAAAGTCTATAATTTACAATATTCATCTACCTATTAAGTAATATAAAATATTTCCTTCAATTTCGGAATCTCATTCCTGAAGTGACTTTGAGTCAAGAAGACTAGATATAAGAAGACCGAAATTTAGTTGAGGGGTGGTATGCATTCTTCCTCCGTGCCAAATAGTTATCGTTACTACGGAAACACCCGAAGCTATGTATCTACGCAAGAAGACTTAGCATTTAGACGGAGAGCTGGCTACGGAGAAAATGGGTGACTCGGTGCAGAGCTGAAAATTTGCAGAATAATAGGAGATAGTACAAGTAAGTAGGGAAAAAATTGCCAGAAGGCTAGGCGGAAGATAAAGAGCCGCCAGAAGGCGCTAATGTTGCTGAAAATTCAAACATGATATAATAATTACGTTCGACAAATATTCAAAATTATTAATGTCATTTTGATAGAAATAAAATTAGTTGTCATATATTTTCATTAATAAAATTACGTTGTTATAACAACATAATTTTATTCATTTATTTTATTTTATTTCTATCAAAATGACATTAATAATTTTGAATATTTGTCGAATGTAATTATTATATCATGTTTGAATTTTCAGTATGCCCTTATAACTATATAATATATAATATATAATCTAGTTTTGAATTACAGAATAAGTATAGAAATTGCCAGAAGTGCACTGATTTTTCGCAACATTAGCGCCTTCTGGCGGCTCTTTATCTTCCGCCTAGCCTTCTGGCAATTTTTTCTCTACTTACTTGTACTATCTCCTATTATTCTGCAAATTTTCAGCTCTGGACCGAGTCACCCATTTTCTCCGTAGCCAGCTCCTAGCCAATTGACATTATAGTCTGCTTAGAGTTAAAAATTCGACATCAACGTAGCTCCATGTCTCATTAGAGTTAAATCTCCGTAACAAATGAAAATTGAAACCGTATCGATATGATACTATAAACGTCTATATGAGCCCCCCTTTCGAAAACAGTATATTCCGGGGTAAGATGAATTCGTAGGCGCTTACAGTGAGACGCTGAAGCTAACCACTGCGCCATTTCTTAGACAAGACTCAAACTAAACTGCCACCAGCCACATATTTTCATTTGAAGGTGTTTACACATAAAAACTTGCGAGTGTTTCGAGCTCTTACACTTTTTTCTAGCTTAAAGTAACATCAGAAACCAGATTTCATAAAATAGCGGTAGCGGAACATTCTGTATATTTGACGCTTTAAAAATGACATTAAAAGTCACTCTTAATAATTTTGTGTGTAAGGATTTTATAGTTGGTTTTGACTGTAGAGAAACGATAGAGTTTCTTGACAACCTAATTGTGCATTTCACTGCAGTTGCATTCACCAAGAAAAATGGTTTTATTGTGGCGTCATCATGTCGCCATGTTTGCAGTTCGGAACTAGGTGTACAATGAAAGTGCTATTGTAGTGTTAGTTACGATGAGCAAACAGATTCTAATTCGAGTTATAAATAGCGTTTATCCACTATTCCATAAAGTTCTATGAAAACTGAAATATGTATAGTGCCCGCGGTGAGAGATGAAGCCAGGCACATCAATAATATACTAGTGAACGCCTACTTGCCCGCAGACAGTGGCGTATGGAATAAATTCGACATATCTATTTATAGAATAAAAATAAACACTCGACGTACATGGATCTCCGAAATAAATATAACTAATGAAAAAATAGTTAGTGCTAGGGTTGCCAGATTGAGAAATCAAAATGTCTGGACAATATTCAAAATATCTGGACCAAAGGATTTTAGGCTGGACAAAATAAAAATCTGCATTAATCAACCGAAACACGACATATAATTAAGTAATATGTACTTACTTAGGTATTATTGTTGTAAGAAAAACGAAAATATGAACTATTGAGCTGAACAGCTGAAAATGGTACAAAAACAGAGGTAGCTTAATCTATCAGTCAATGGTACCTATCAAGTCACTTTTTTGCCACACATATTTAGTATTTCCCTTAGCCGCCTTTATCATTTTAGAACCTTTCTCTGTATTTAGAAAAGATTTAAAATTAGTACAGTTTTCTTCAAAGTTTAATCGAATTATTAGCTCTGGCGGTGCATGTTTTTTATTTTTAGCTGGACATTTTGCCTAAAACCGGGACACTGAACAAAGTGTAAAATTGCTGGACAATCCAGCCAAGTCCCGACAATCTGGTAACCCTAGTTAGTCCTTGTATTGTCAACACTGACCTAGTCAGGTTTCGGTAGAGGTTTGGACCTTCTATACCGACTGCTGACTTAAGTATTGCGAACATACTGTAGCAAGTTTTGTTACATTAACTCTCTCTCTGTTTTTTGTAATAATGCCAAAATTATAATAATAATATATTTATTCCATAAAAACTGCTCCCAAGAATGGGAAAAGAACAAGTCAATAAAATACAAATAAATTACAATACTTACCAAAATTCATTAATTGAATAAAAAGTTTTCTCCATAGCTACGCTGGAAAAATGAATGTTGTTATTATTTTGGAAAAATTTAATTGTTTAATTTCTTCTCTACAGAAAACATTTTAGGAATTATTTATAATTCAATTAAAGGGTTTTATTTTTTTAAGTAAGAACTAAATAGTGCTTACAATACTATACACTTCGCTACGAAATCTCATCGAATCGCTTGTAAAATTTAGGAGCTGTCGGGTTGCCGCGCGAGCCTGACGAAATTGTAAGAGTTCTCTGTGGTTATAGAACCCTAAAAATAAACGGAATACCGAATAGTTTGGAATTCGACTCTGGAGCCATATTTTTAGAAACAGTGTTTATAGAAATTATATTCTGTAAGTTGTATTAATTAAGTTAAAAGTAAGCGAGAATGCATTCCGTGAACTTTAAAACGAGTTGTGTCTTTAGATTTAAATACTAGAATAATAATTGTTCGACAAACATCAGAAAGCAATTAAACAGCAATTATAAGAATCGATATAACGGTGTACAATTCTTTTGATGAAGACATTATTTTCACTGCTGAGGAAATTCAAAGAAATAAAAAATAAATCTCTTTTTTTATGTTGAACCTATGTAAATGTAATTTATTTTTATATTTCCTATTTATGTACTAATGAAGACATAAAAACGTACAATGGGCGTGCCGTCGTAAAATTTAATGACAAGAGACACGATGTGCCCTCAGCGCATACAAATTACTTTACGATTTGTAACCCTTGATTGCACGCGTTGATCAATATTTTTTTTACTACAATGGAAAGAGACAGCACTTCCGGTAACATGATTTTAGGTGCCTTCCCACGTCGCGAAGATTAGTTTTTAAACTGGGTGCTAAAGTATTTTTCCGATAATCGGACATTCATTAACGGCGCGCGGGAGTCAAAGACTCAATTCAATGGCCCCTCCATCTCCATTATCACAAGGCCGTAGGTAGAGGGGGTGGGGTTCACCCCCCCCCGAAATGCTTTAGCCAATCCACCGTTTTATACATACTACTAAAATATTTTCGATTCTTTTTTCGGATCTGTGGATTCCACGTTCTTCGGCATCCATCTGAAATGTAACAATGACGGATGAGTGACAGAAATGCTCCATCTCTATCACTCATCTTTCATTGTTACATTTCATATCATATGCCGCTTTGGCGTTGATCGCAACTCAGTACAAGGTTAAATAAGTTTTTTCGTAACTAACAATTACATTTACAAATAATATGGATTCATGAAAGTTTTTGGTAAACTTGTCGAATCAAACAAGTTTTAAAGGTGAGTTATTGGTGTGGCGAGCGAAGTGGTCAAAAACAGTTGCTGCGGAATGGCCTACTACTTCACTAAAAGCGCTGGACAGCTGTAAAGGTACGTCCAAGATGCAAGCTGGTAGTCAGGTAGTCAGACGCTGGTTTTCTGAGTCAGACAGTCGGCGTGCATAAAATCCTTTGTTGCTAAATCGAACTGGCCATAATGCACCAGCGCGCAGTTTTCCGGCGCACCGGCTCTCTGACTCAGATATTTACCAGTATGAATTGTACATTCTGGTTTCAGACAACCTGCGTCTGACAGTGTTGTTTTTAGGTGCTGTAAAATATGGATATCGAGGATTTTATTTCAAAAGGGGGTTTTGTGGAAATTCGCCCAGTTCTTCGTAAGCCTGTGTTCAATTTTTGACAAAATAAAGTAAAAAGTATCCGGACTCATTCGGAAATATTCAAAAAATCGGTTTTCGTCGGCAAGTAATTGCGGAAAAAGGTGTTTGTACTCCCTGTAAATCGACCTTAATTTATTAATTGGATGTATTTCACTTTTAACAGATTTTAATTTAGATGTAACATTGTCACCAAGCAGCAACAAAGCTGCAATCGGTACTGTTCGCTCCATAATTATTTAATATGAATGCTCTGTTTGCGCCGATAACCCGCTTTCATATTGGCCACACCCAACGCCGCTCGGAGTCAGACAGTCAGACGCCGAAAATCTGAATCTGACTACCAGCTTGCATCTTGGACGTACCTTAACGCAGTAATGTTTCCCATGATTCACAAGCTACTATCACTACTCGTGACGCTACCTGTGTCGACGGCGACACCAGAACCTACTTTTTCCTCGTTGAGGAGGCTAAAAACATTTTTGAGAAACACCGTGGGACAGTCAAGACTGACTGGATTAGCCTTGATGAGCGTTCATCGTGATGTCGAGATCAATCCAGAAATCGTTATCACGCGCCTTACTTCTAGTGACAATCCATCTCGGTTGTCTTTTAATTAAATTTTTTACTTATGTTAAATTATACTATACCTAATAAGCATATATTGTCATTTTACATAAATAAAGTTATTACTTATTGTCTCTGGTCCAGAGCTCGACCCCCCCTCCCCGAAGTGAATTCCTGGCTATGGCCTTGCATACACTGGTAGAACTCGTGGCTCCAAATAAAAAAAAATGGTTAAAGTTTGTATCATTCCCTGACACCCTGTAATACTAAAAAAGAAAAATAAACAATTTTTTTTATATCTTATGCACAGTTAGTTTTTACATCTTGTAAAAAAATGGTGAATGAAAAAACTAGTGGGTATAGAATAGAGATCAAATATGCGCTGGCATTGCAAAAAGCAAAAACACCACAAAAAAGTTTTTAGTCCTATTCAAGAATAAAAATTATCAATGAATGCAGCCGTATTGCAGCTAAATCGATAGCATAAATCAAATGGGTGGTGACAAAATCTATATATTTAGATAGTGCATGCGTCAGGCGTGTGTGAAATGTTGACTGGGTAAAGACATGTTCATTAATAACACTTTATTAGGTTACGCAGGGTGTTTAACAGATGGGTTGGACAGTGAATGTTACACAATGGACAGCATAATACGTGCATAAGTGATTCGTTGTTAACAAACTACTACTTAAGCTAACTAAACGTAAACCTGTTTCACACTGACACAATCTATTGGCGCTGTTGTGATTGTATCTTCCAACATTATTAATTAAAAATATTTAAAGAAAATAAAATACCTTACCGTTAATACAGATACTAGAGTGCGCCGTATATGTAAAAAAAAAACTAAAGATTTTTAACAACTTGAAGGTAGTATAATACTAGGGGAAGAAGGTACAATACGCGCCACGAATCTAAAAGGCTCGGAAGTTATATGCGAATGCGGGCTTGCGCGTGTACAGTCTGTTGACAAACTATAACAAACTCTCGCAACTCCACAAAACTAAAATAACAATAACAACTTGACAATAGCGTACTCGACAGTACTTTAAAGCAGGAAAGCGACAAGTGACAAAAGCATCGGGCGATCACGGCCAATCACCGACAAGCACGCGTTCCGTGCAGGTAGCTGGGAGGTGGTGGGAGTGTCAACGGCTCTAAAATGTGCTTTTGCGACGTTGTTTGTGACTAGCTTCAGAACCTTTTAGATCCGTGGCGCGTATTGTAAATGACTAATATACGTACTAAAATGAGCCTTATACAGAAAAACGTGACTTTTCAACTAATAAAAATATACAATAAAACTCCAGATAATATTAGAAGATTGCCATTTGCCAATAAAAATTTTCGAAAACAAATAAAAAAAAATATTGATACAAAAAGTCTGCCACACGACCCAAGAATATTTAAGTACTGTATTTTAATTGTTTATAAATATTTTAATTGTATGACTTATTCTATGCTGTAAGGCTAGTTGAATAAAAGATATTCTATTCTATTAATATACCTATTATAAATAAATATATAGCAATAGCCAATAGTTTGCTATTCAGTTACAATGCAATATATTTTTTTTCTCTAAACAGTGTCACTCTGGACTTAAACCCGAATTTTCTACTATCGCGGCGGATGAGTTATCATTTACACTACAATTACATATCCGAACATTCATACATTTTTATAATAAAGTATGTATTACGCATAGAGATATAGGTAAGTTACTAGAGTACGCTAGCGGGTATGCTTGCCATAAATGAAAGTGTCTGCAGTTCAAAGAGAGAACGCTGCAAACGTTCCGTATTTTCTCTCTCTAAATTGCAGACACTTTCACGGCTCACTCTAGTCTAATGGTATTAAGTGGCACGAGAACAAACTGTTTTTTTTTTAACAAGAGCGATCATTTGATCTGGTTCTTGTAGCTTAAAAATCTATAAGGTTTAGCGTTTATCATGGATTGCATGATAGCCCTGTAGGATTGCGTGGTGCAGAGAGTAAAGTCAGCTTTCATTGTAAGACGTTTTGCGTGTTTGTGTGGGGGCAAAGTGCTTTCTTTGATTGCGCCTCCGATTACTTCACTATGTCCGACCTACGCTTTAGAATAATATAGATAACTAACCGGTATATTACTACCGAAAATAATTGCAGTTAACGAATTAACACTTCCTTAACGACATTTAATTTTTAAACATCTTTTCTTCATACCTCGATCGAAAGTGCATACTTTCGGCACTAATTGTAAGGCAGAAAGTGGGACTACACGCTACAATACAGGAAGTTCGTATTTGGGCGGTCCTAAAGCAAAAACAACCAATCAACTGTTGATTAGATGTAATAATGTCTTTATTGATGAAAAAAAAAGTTTTATCAAAAGGCGTGAATTCAGCTTAAAGCTGGTTTACAATCCAAACCAAACAAAAATATACAAATATGTGAGAAATAAAAATAATAGTAATATAATAACAATAACTTATTGTGATAATTGAAAAATATATTCTAGCACATAATTTAGATTAGATAATTTTATTTATAGAGGTTTTTTATTTTTACTTTAAATGAATGAATACCCAAGTTTTTGACTAGATTGGGTAGGCTATTATACAAAGATGGTGCTAAATAAGAGAAACTACACCGAAACTTAGACGTCTTGTGGTCAGGAATAACCAAATAGTTCATAGATCGCAAGTTTACATCTTTTATTGTATCGCACCGTTTAACAATTTTGTTAGACAAGTAACTGGGCTTCCCAGTCAATATAGTTTTGTGTAAAAGACACAGATAATGAATCTCCATATATTTTCTAACACTTAACATATTGCACTGCTCACGATACATAGAAATATGATCGTATTTCCTAATTCCGTACGAGTAGCGAATACATGTATTTTGAAGCACTTTTAGTCTGTCTTTGTCTACACATCTTAAGGACGGTACATACACACAATCACAATAATTTACAATAGAGAGCACTAAAGCACTTGTTAGACGTAATTTAATTTCTGTCGTTTCCATAGCAACCCTATTAAATTTTAGCTAATAATTGCGAACAATATCTGTCATTAGTGTTTTTAGGAATATAAACTCAAAGCTTGCTGGGAATTTATCTGTGTTTTTATGTATAATTAATACGTAATTAATTTATTCATGTATTTAATAAGCGTGCTTACAACCGAGGTATGAAGAAAAATAGTATACGCACCACACTGGCCGAAGGTGTGATAACCTTGCCCTGCGTAGGGCAAGATATCACACTTTCGGCCCTTGTGGTGTAATATATTAAGTATCGAATCGTTTTAGAAATTTTTTAAAATTTATTTACTTTAACGTTGGAAAAAAATGTTTAAAAAAATTTAGCATTCACTAATAAAAGTAATAATCAGATTTACAGTAATTAAAATTTGTTTTAAGTTACCGAGCGGTGTAGCATACTATAGTCAGAGCACTAGACTCGCATTCGAGAGGTACCGGGTTCGAATCCCGGCGGGGGCAGATGTGGCTGGGGACTTTGTCCTACTGCCTCTTGCCGAGAACGGTAATTCCGGTACCGGAATTGTTGAGGTTTTCCATGGTATCCCTCAATAATTCCAGACAAATATCGAGATGGTTCCTTATTCTAAGGCCATTGCCGATTACCTGTCAAGTTTCTATGCTCAAAATTTGCCTACCTTATTATTATGTTCTAAAAAATTGCTTCATTCGCCCATTGCTATTAATTAAGTGGAAGTTTAAAAATGTAGAAAATAACAGGAAGTGTAGATAATAGATCGAAAATAGTAATGGTGCAGATGGCGACTGTTATGACATAAAGTCGAGAAACGGACGTTAAACGCATTATTATTATTATTATATTATTTTCATTATAAGTTCTTACTTAATTTTAGTGTTTTTACTCTTGTTTTTTATCAAAAATAACATCCGAATTTTTAAAATTTATGTTAAAATGACAAGTTTTGTTTCATTTTTCCAGTTTCCATTAAAAAAGGTAGGTATGATGCAGGTCGACAGTTTATCAACAAATTTAACATTCTGAAAGTTTTGCAATATTTTATTAGTAAATATTAATAAATCTCTTTTAACTAGTTTAATTTAAAAGTTTGGAAGTCTCTTGATTTATTTTTCTAAGAATGTGTGCTTCTTCTTTAACTTTATTGAGAAGGCAATCGTTAGACTTCTAGCTTTAATTTAAAAGTTCATTGAAAAACGTGATCATATTTATATCTGTATGCACCAGGGCCGGACTGACTTGAATTTGTTGCTATACAGTATACAGAATGATTAAGTTGATTCTTCTTTTTTAACAGAGTGTATAAGAATCAAATATACGAACAAATATTTTATGTAACTTTTTATCAAAACTCAAAATTAAGCGAGAAACAGCCTTCCTTCATTTAATTAAATTTTTCAAATTTTATTTAATTAATTTAAAAGCCCGGTTAATACATGCGAAGAAATGATAGTACGAATCGGAAACGCATCCCAAATAATACGCGGAAGGCCCTTATCGCTACTACAAGCATGGCTACGACGCCACGCATCTTTGTGTCCAACAAAACGGGGACAACTTCGAACAATTTCTGTGAATACCTAATAATGACATAGCATATTTTCATATTGACACAACATAACGCCAGGACAGACGTCAAAATTTGATAAAATTTAATAAAACTTTGAAAGACCCTTCCTCTTTCATTTTTGAGTCTTGATAAAAAAGTTACTTGAAATATTTGTTCGCCTATTTGATTTCTACACGCTGTTAAAAAAGAAAAATCAACTTAAAAATCAGCCTGTATTTGTGCCATTTCTGTACCAAAATGATAATAATGTAAAATTCGGGATATAACAAGTGCATCGCGATTTGACGATTATTCCAACTACTCGAAAATTCTGGTTAGATCGCGCGATTTGGTAACATGCGCTCGCGGTTTCCCATTCGAAGTGTGTTCGGCAATCGCGCGTTCGTGTTACATGCTTCAGTTATATATTTCCGCCAACTTCGTGCGGCCTATATAATATGATAATAATCTCCAAGTGACAATCGCAAAATCGCGCACCAAAAAGGGACATGTTGACCTAGTAGGTTCACAATTGAGGCACACCCCCAACTATTTGCAATTTGTTAATAATATTTAAAATATGTGCTTGATGTAATCTTTACGTGTGATTGAAGTTAAACATGTAAACAATACATGTATATTGTTAGGTTTACAGTTTTTGAAATGTATAATGTATAGATACAGAAAACAAACAGCCAAAAATGACAAAAACTGAAAATTCGCTCTAGAAATATTGAAAACTGTACAAATACTAAGTAACGATTTTGTGTTTGCATTCATTTAGCTAACTTCTGTATAAATAAATAAAATTGTCGACCAATTTTTTTCAGACTATTTATTGACAAAAATAAAATAATAAATCAATATTACAAAAAATAACGTTTCGATATGGGTTTCGATCTGGGCTTAGATCTTCTTCAAAAATATCTAAAAATATAAAAAATTAATTAGTAAAATCTACTTATTTTATAATAGAATGCAGAAGTTAATTATCGAAAATTTTATCATAATTTTCGATAATTAACTTCTGCATTCTATTATAAAAAAAGTAGATTTTACTAATTATTTTTTTTTATTTTTAGATATTTCTTTAGAAGATCTAAACCCAAATCGAAACGTCATTTGTTGTAATATTGATTTATAATTTTATTTTTGTCACACTATAGTCTGAAAAAAATTGGTCGACAATTTTATTTATTTGAAGAGTTCTATTCAGACGTTAATCAAAGATTTTAACTTCTGTATAATTCATTCAAAAAACCACTCTCGCATTTTCCGTTGCTACAAAGAAATGTTTGCGTTATTATGTATAGATGCGCTATACTGCATAAACGGGCCTAGTATTAGGCTGTGCAAAAACGTTACATTTATTGGTAATATCAGCTCACCGACGAGTCCTTTCGCGAAATTCACAAAACGTGCCTAACAGGAGTTTCACTTCAAAATTCTATATAACTACATACGTAAGTTTTGAAATCATTCTTTTTTTTAATAAATAAACATTAACCATTGATGTCAGAATTAACATAAAAGTTTATTCATAACAGATTGGTATAATTCCTCTGGCGTAAATACAATGATAAATGTTTATATTTCACTAAAAATTCTCACCATTATAATTACATAAAACTCGTTATAAAAATTTACGATATTTGTTTAAATATAATAATTATTATTTCTCGTATAAATAAGAAAAGGTAAAGAAAGATACACACTAAACGGTTTTCGTAGGTATGAAAAGTATTGCATTTAATCACATAACATTACCAGCCAGATGACGCCACTTTGTAAGGTATAATCACAGTGCTTTTAAGGTTGAATATTTTATATTGGCTTCAGATTATGTCAGAAGATGTAAAGGTCAATAAACCATATATAAAATTAAAAAAAAACTCTTTTCTTATCTAGTGCGTAAAAGAGGAACGTATTTTGCCAGGTAGGCAGTGTAAGAAGTAGATCCTAAAACATTCTAGAATTCCTTCAAATATTCCTTAATCCAAAAATAAACAAATAGGTGCATATTTTATCATGCATTTAACAAGAAATGAAAATAATTTGAAGCAAAGTGGAATTATTCAAATCTTTGATAAACGTCTGATTAGAACTCTTCAATAAATATTGAAAAAATATTTTTTCAATATTTTGATATTAGTTAATAATTCTGAAGGAATTTTATAAAAAGCTAATTAGATTACATATTAATTATTTTTTCTATTTTTTAGATCAGTTCTGAAGAAGGTCCAAATCCGGATCGAAACGTTAATGTATTAATCATATATTTTTTTGTTAATATATTGTCTGGAAAATTGGTCGATAATTTTATTTATTAAAGTGGAATTATTCCAATATATTTTGGAGGGCAAATTACAAATTAAAAAAAATATTTTTCAAATGCATCATTTGTCATATTGTTGAAAGCGGTAGTTATAAGAAGTACAAGTATATTTATAATTTTTATAATTTTAAAATGCATAGTTTAAAAGATATGAAAGAAAATTTACGAAAATCGAGCATTATCCCCCTTTTATCTCCGTAACTAGTGAGCCTAAAATTAAAAATAGGGAATATAGGTCCTCACTCATAGTTTACAAGAAAACTCATGCGAAAATCTTAAGTCTTATAATCCTCACATAGAACGGAATGGCAGCTTGGGTCAAATTAAAAACAATAGCCTTTACTTTTGATAAATTTTTATAATTACTTTTGAGAAGCATTTTATTTCATGTACATTTACTAATGCAACATAAACTTGTCATTAATGAAATTTCGACTTCGCGGTTATTATTATGTGTCTCCACCTTTAAATATTCTATTTACGGATGATATCTCCATACGCTATAATATAATAAATGTGAGATCATATAACACTGCCGCTTGCATTGCCATAAATTTTATTGCGCGGGTTTGCCAATTAAAACACTATAGACGTAAACAAATTATTATATCTGTGCGTTCGCACAGTATCTTTTTATAGGCGAACCGCTCTCGCACTGTTTGTATAAGAATGACCGGAACGTAAAATTCTAATTTTTACGGATGGTCAGTATCGACTTTAGTAGGTACTTATAGAATTTGTACACTATAAAAAAATTCCAGCCAATTGGGCGACGGGACCATTCCAGCTTCAAAAATGGTAACATTTGATTATATAATAACTGAAAATAAAATTTCTGATATCGCGTGAGGTGACGCGGGTAATGGCTAGTATTCAATATGATATTTCCTATTCGTTGCCATGGTTACCTACATGATATGTTCCACGTCATGTAAAAATTAATCAAAGCATGCCAAACTATAAGTTTATTTCTGACAGATCCATAAAATAAAGAGCGGCTGATTTTTTTTATTTTCAAAATATTTTCAAAACTATAAAGTTTAGAAAAATGTTTTTAACGAAACTTTCTTGAAAAAATAAATAGAATAATAAGCCGTTATGAAAAGTATACCATTATTATATAAAAAACACCGTAACACAACATTCATCTTGGTAAACTAAGATGAACGCGCGTACTCATGTTCCTCCCCCCCATTCGTTCGTTTGCACCCGGGTGAAACCAGACAGGACCGCTAGTATCGATATTTCGAAATTTCTTTAAAGTAGGATGGGCAAATGAAAATTTGTCCATCCTACTTTGAAGAAATCTTAATAAAGCGACGAAAGTTGTATTTTCGGAATATAAAAATCATTTTCTATTATTGTAGTCCAACTACAATAATTTAATAATCTGTTAATTATTTGTTGCTTCTATTGAAGTCGCTCTAAACCCGGACCTAAATCTATGCCTGTGTGCGACACTGTATTTCGACTAAAAATAAATATTTTCACGCAAAAATCTAATAATATGCATCTTTAATTCTAAAGCTTTCGTTACAGCTGCCGTGTCAAATTATGATAATTAATTAATATTATATGAGTCGGTTGATTCTTGCCAGTTTCCTTGCATGTGACTAGATTACTAAACATGTTGATCATAGACGCTAATGATCTCAGTTGTCGAGCGTTTTTTATCTACACACGTTCCCGCTCTCAAAATATTCTCACAATAATTTTCTTTACCTAATAAATACCATAAATCGTAAATTTACCATAGTGTTTACGACATATTGCGTTTCAATAGTCGTATTGTGGGATGAACTACAATATATTACATTATTTACGTTTGAAAACATATTTTCTCATAAATATTTATGTTATTATACTAAAAATTAAACGATATATCACGATATTAATTATAGTTCTGTACAATAGTATTTTATAACCGCGTGAGGTCAATAATTAATACATTACGGATTTTAATGTAAAACTTTAAATAATGATAAATTGTCTAACAGCACGGATACAACAAGTGTTACTGTTTTGTTTTTTTTTTGTAGAAAAAAATAAATATTGTCTGCAGCAAATTATATTATGATTCGAAATAAAATGTTTTTATAGCACCAACTGTCTAGTTTTCAACATAAAAAGCGACCTCAGTATTTAAAAAAATGCATAGTTACATTTGATAACGCAGTAATAAAACGTTTCGAGGTTTGTTAAGTTTTAAAAACCTAATAAGTCAAGCAAAAAATGCTTCTTCTTTTGACATGAACATTTTTTTTTTCGTAACTCAGACTAGAGACATAAATATCCCATAATCATTTCTATGTAAACTACATATATATTTAAAACACAAGACGTTGGATTTGTAAAATCACATATTTTTTGTTTTTACTTTACGCACTAGTGCGAAATAGATCGTTTTCTATTGCTATACCTACAAGCATAAAAAGTAGCTATTTTATATGGAAGTGTGGAAAAAATTTCAGCCAAATGGGCGACGGGACTATTCCAACTTCAAAAATGTTGACATTTGATTATAATAAAAAAAATAAAATTTCTGATATCGCGTGCGGTGACGCGGGTAATCACTAGTATTCAATATGATATTAACTATTCGTCGCGATGCATACGTAATATGTTCCACGTTATGTAAAAATTAATCAACGCATGCCTAACTAGTTTATTTCTGGCAGATCCATAAAACAAAAGATTTTTTTTTATTTTTTAAATATTTCCGAAACTATAAAGTTTTGAAAACAAAATTTTTAACAAAACTTTCTTGAAACAATAAATAGAATAATAAGCCGTTATGAAAAGTATACCATTATTATATAAAAAACACCGTTTTAGCATATATCTCTTCTGCGCAT
Source organism: Xanthostigma xanthostigma (assembly GCA_963575645.1). Taxonomy (NCBI): domain Eukaryota; kingdom Metazoa; phylum Arthropoda; class Insecta; order Raphidioptera; family Raphidiidae; genus Xanthostigma; species Xanthostigma xanthostigma. The sequence goes on along the minus strand of OY754466.1, from coordinate 44,746,041 downwards.
GCGCCGATTTTCTCCAAAAATAATAGGGCTCTTCATATTTGCATACCAAACATCCTCCCAAAATTTGGTTTCAATCCGTTCATCCGTTTGATCTGTATCGTGTTCACAGACAAACAGACTAACAGACGCGCAGAGTTTTTCCAAAAATATGTTTTTTGGATTCGGGGGACCTCAAAACGGAAAGATATTGCAAAATTTTTGAAAAGTGATTTTTGATCTAAACTAGTACCATTCCCCACTTTTGGGTTGGAATGGTAAAAGTCAATATACCTAAAGCAAATCGTTAGTTCATAAATAGGACAGAGAGAATATCTTAATTATGTTGTATCTGCTTGATAATCTTTTCCTTGTATCGTTTACGAAGCCGTCGTCCCAATGTAAATATGTTGAAACTGAATCTCTGTGTCGTCCACTTAAAAGTAGACGTAAATGATACAGGTTATTATTATTACTGCTTCCGATTATTTTGAACTAATCGTCCAACATGTAGAACTTTCTAAAGAGTTTGTCCAGCGTGTGGGATAATACATCTCAAGATCAACGTTAATACAGTACAGTCCCGATTGTACAATTATCTGTTACCCGATGTTTTGGTTTATTCTTGTATTTTCAAATGTTGATAGTTCCAAGTACCATGTCGAAAATGTTTCCTATCTTAAATAAATAAAATTATCGACCAATTTATCATTAACAAAATATAATTAATACATTAACGTTTCGATCCCGGTTTGGATCTTCTTCAGAATGGATCTAAAAATATAAAAAAATAATTAATACTTATTTAGTTTCTATTTATTTTTAACGAAATTCGTGAAACATTTTTTTAATATTGAAATATTGAAAAAATAATAACAAAATTGGTCGATAATTTTATTTATTGAAGAGTTCTATTCAGACGTTAATCAAAGATTTGAGTTTCCTATCTTTCTCTCATATACCTACTTTTATTCTATACTGAGCATAGGAATAAAATCGCAATCGAACCATTAGAGTGCAAACATATACTTCTGTCTTTTTTTAAGCAGTAAGCACTGACGTATCCAGGAGGGTAAAACAAGCACGGAGGACCCGGCTTAAGAAATTTTTAATTTGCCTCTTTCTGAGCCAAAAGCTGGGTATATTGAACCACCCTAATGAGCATGCTAAGATGCATTCTAGAGAAAGCATATATATTTAATAATTGACCATCTAATCAATAAAATAAGACACTCTACGTATTATGGTATGATGAAATTAACGGGATACAAGGCTAAATATAAAAACAATTATTATTTAATAAAACTTTATTTAATAGTCAACGTTTCGGCAAGCAATTATTGTCTTCTTCAGGACCTTAAACATGTCTAAAAAGGTCCTGAAGAGGGCAATAATTGCTTGCCGAAACGTTAATTTCATCATGCATTTAATCAATGTGCGGTGAGTGAAGGCAACAAAGCGTATCGAAAATATATCTGCGTCTCTTTCTTCGATGTAATTCCCTGATTTCTCCGATGATAGGATTGGTTTATGTACTTGCATTCAATCAGAATAAAGTATCTCTGGTTCAAAAACTTTGTCTTTTTCTATGACTTTAACATGGGCGTACCCAGCTTTTGGCCCAGGAGGGGGAAAATTAGAAATTTCTTAAGCCGGGTCCCCCGTGCTTCTTTTGCCCTCCTGGATACGCCAGTGCTTACGGCGTAAAAAAAGACAGAAGTATATGTTTGCACCCTAATGGTTCAATTGCGATTATATTCCTATGCTCAGTATAGGTACTTATATGATTTTACTAAGGTCTATTCTACGTAACCCTTCTTTTTGGTTTCTCCGTAGTCGGGTAAAAATGCACGGCACTAAAATGGAAGTTTGGTTTGAATATTTGCCGTTATAAACGATTTTCACTGTAGCTATTCGAATTTGAGACAGAACTAGGTGTTGTCTAATATTTTTATTACTAGACCAGGTGATTAGAATCAGAGAAATGTTTTTATTGAACTGTTATTATCCTATAAATTTAGAATTGAATATAAATTATTTGAAGTACGCGAGGAGGTTATAATATCATGTTTTGAATTATTTTTATTACCTTTTCGACACTTTAGATATTATTTATTGCGATTTGTAAAATAACATCTACAACTTACAAGTGAATGTATGCACTCATTATTATGTATGGATCTTATTATAATAAATGTTAGGACATTATTATAGCTTGTAAAAAACATTAAAATACTATACCTACATAAAATTATATTCAACATCGTGTAAGTCGGTTCACACATAAACTGTTTTAATCTCAGATAAATAATAGAAAGGGATATAGCTTTGCGCACAATTTTTGCTGCTCGCAGATAATTACATTCTAAACAAACTCGATGAAAACGAATACAGCAAATTTTTCCAAGAACTTTTTGTCTCTTGCGATTTTTCAAGAAATCTACGCTTCGGCAGTAAAAAAATCATAAAAGTTTGGAATTTCAAATTTTGGACCGTGGATATTCCGGAAAATACTGGGTTTGGAGAAAAATGTTTTGAACAAAAGTTTCATGTTTTTTTAAGGCCAATTGAATGTTGGTGTAAAAAATGAGGGTGCCCATTAAAAAAAAAGTTGGTCCGGAATGATCTTGAACCGTCGACTCAAGGTCAAAAGTGACCATGGCATCCGATATTGTAATTGATGTTATCAATGATACAGATAAAATATGATAGTCACTTTATAACTTTCCTTTTTCTCTGAGTCGACATTATTATTGGTAACGTTGCTTTGCAGTCAGTCTTTAGCCAAACCAAATTACTATGGAGACCACATGAGTATTATTCTATTTTTATATTTTTTCGAAAGTGAACTGAATAAGTGTTTTGGTGACTTTAGAAGTGTTCCCGATTTTTCAGAAAATTCACCTATATGTTACCGCTATTTAGAAAAAAGACGCTTGCTTCTCTCTCATATCGGATGTTATCGCATCACTGCATTGTATTAGCTAAAATAGGGATTGCTAGGTTCATTTATATATTTAACGTCTGTGGTTTTCATCATAGTTTCAAAGAAATAAAGATGTTTGCTTGTGTTTATGAATGAATTCTGACCATAATTACGAAAGTTCATGCTCAAAATTAAACCTAGAAAGTCAGCATCCCTAAGTTTGGCGGAACCCCAGAGACGGATAAAAAAATTTAAAACAAAACTTAGTTGAAACAAATACATTTTTCTTTGAATAGTTGCAAAAAAATTTCTTTCAATTAATTATTAAGAAAACGTCTGAACGTTTTCAAGAATATTTATGTGGATCATAAAATGTTTTATTTGATAATGAATTATATTTTTTTTAATTTGATAACAGTTTATCGACTCGGACTGTATATAAGTGTGTGATAAAAAAGGTTTAGTAATAAAGCTAAATAATGTTGGTATAACACGCGAATTAAATTATATAACATTGATGAATAATGTACATATATGTAAATAAAAAAATATTCTTAGCAGTAGAAATATTAAAATATTATTTAATATGTTTTTTTTATTTGAAAGTTCGAACGAGATAACCAAATTAAAAAAATCATTTCAAAGAAAATTATTAAATTGGAATGCAGAATTAAAATGCAAAGAACTTTGACGTGAATATTTTTTCTTCGTCTCTAATATTAATTTCGACGGTGGATACTATATACAAGAAATCAACGTTAAAAATGCCATAAAAAATGTAGAGCTGACAAGTCTATGGAGTTAAATGATTTAGTCCAAGAGACGGCTGCAGAAAATGTGTCGTCATAAGGTGGACGAACGAAAAAATAGATGATAGTTAAGACCATAATTAAGAAAGATCGCTAAGGTTGCCTGCGAAAATCCTGCCGAAACAATGTTTTTTTACGCATTTGAATTTTTGGTTTCTGTATTTCTGACGGCAGTTTCTTCCCTTCCTCATCATTCGTTTTCTGTTATTAATTTTGTCCTTGTCAAAAGCTAACTTCACTGGTCTATTAACTGATAAACAAATTAAAAAAACATTGTTTCGGCAGGATTTTCACAGGCAACCTTAGCGATCTTTCTTAATTACGGTCTTAACTATCATCTCTAATTTTTTCGTTCGTCCGCCTTATGACGACACATTTTCTGCAGCCGTCTCTTGGACTAATTTATTTAATCAAAATCGGACAAGTGACAGCCGCTGAAAGCTCCCGGACAAAAAAAAACTTGTTTTGTTTTAATTATTGAGATATAGATTCCACTATTTTCGGCCATTTGATGCACCTAATTAATTTTTTTACCAAAATTTAAATATGAGAAAAAGTTCGATTAGTATTTGAATTTAAGATTTTCCAGATAAAAAAATTATTTACGGGAAACTAGATACAAAAAATATGTATAAACATGTTTAACTGAGTATTTTAAAATATTCGTGAAAAAACTTCAATCATAACGCCCTCAAGCTTCCTTCAATCATTTAAGAGAGGTTTTATCACACTTTGCGGGTTTGATTGATACTATATCTTTGTCCGGCAAAATTTTATATAATAATTAATTTAAAATTTGGCACGGAGAAAGAGTGTGGTGGCCCAATCACTAACGATAAGTAAAACAGTTGAATTTTGATTGGTTAATATCAGGGGGTGAAATGGGAAATTAAAAAAAAATCTCAAATGCATCGTGTAAGGTATAAAATAAAATCTGACGGAAGCACGAATTCAACAATATTTTTGTGGTTTTGTATTTTTAATAATTTTTGGGGAAAAACGCTTCAAATTGCTGTCCCCGACCCTTATCACCAATAAGATCGTTCAGAAAAATCATGAACATTTAGAATTAGGTGTGGATTGAATGATAATTATCAGGATTGAAAAATCCTATCGCGATCAATTGCTATAAACAATTTAATTGTTAATATCTTTATAACTACAAAACCAAAATTTGGCTCTAAAACAAACAAGTCGTGGGTTGATGGCACGGAACACTAATTGACTGATTTTTTAAAAATAATCATATAAGTCCAGAGTTTTCAGCTCTACTTTGTTTGAATCATATTATATCTATTAATTAACTATATGAATCATTGCCTATCTACCCAAAGTGCAGTGAGTGAACGCAACAAAGCGTATCGAAAATATATCTGTGTCTCTTTCTTCGATGTAATTCCCTGATTTCTCCGATGATAGGATTGGTTGATGTACTTGCATTCAATCTGAATAAAGTATCTCTGTTTCAAAAACTTTGTCTTTTTCTTTGACGTTAACATGGGCGTACCCAGCTTTTGGCTCAGGAGGAGGCAAATTCTAAATTTCTTAAGCCGGGTCCCCCGTGCTTGTTTTGCCCTCCTGGATACGCCAGTGCTTACGGCGTAAAATAAGGCAGAAGTATATGTTTGCACCCTAATGGTTCGATTGCGATTTTATTCCTATGCTCAGTATAGAATAAAAGTATATGGTTTGATTTTGGCATCGTCAATGACGCGAGGGCACATCTAGTTTTAATTCCCTTCCTAAACAGTAAACAAATAACTGGTTATTTTTAGCGACGGTTTTTTTCGATCCCGTTATTTTCCGTTGTTCTTAAATAACTGCTACTGCTCCATTATTAATTCTAATAGGATGATGCTATGAACAAACCCCGTGGTAACTGATATTCGATGACGATGCAAATTATAGTCAGAAATATCCCAGGCCGCCGACACTTTATTTTGTAATATATAATATATTTGCCGCCTGTTCTTATAATAATATAATATTTCATCGTCATTCATAAAATACGTGCGTAATGGATGGTTGTCAAAAATTTAGAGTGAAAAAGTAGACATAATTATTCGGTGTAGTCAACAACACCGTTTATATCATTGTCTCACGCGGACAGAGCAACAACAGGCCTGGGCAAATGGCGGCCCGCAGTAGAATTTTTTATCCGGCCCGCGAAGCATTTTATAAATGACTAGCGATCCCGCCCGGTTTCACCCGGGTGCAAAAGAACGAATGGGGAAGGAAGGGACATGAGTACACACATTCATCTTAGTTTACCGAGATGAATGTTGTGTCCAAATTTCATGATGATCGGAGTTACCGTTCAAAAGTTTTTGTCGATAAAGAGCACTATTTAAACTTTTTTTAACTAATAATTTTTTTTAAATGAATTAAATAAAATTAAATTAAATTTAAATGTAAGCCTTAGAAGAAAGCAATGTAAAAAATAAAAAAAAAAAAAATAAAAATATATTCACCCAACGTGGGGCTCGAACCCACGACCCTGATATTGACAGTCGTATGCGCTACCGATTGATCTACCTGAGGTCGTGTTCTTTCATCACTAATATGAGTATATTATCTAGTCAGTGCATTTTACATGAATAGAAGCTTATTTTTGAGATACTTTTTGCAACATTTTTCATTAAAGCTCTTGTCACGTGTGCAACATGTGTGTGTGATATGATGGATAATACATGAACATATCAAATTAAAATTAATTACGGGTGGTTTCACCACATTCTACCAAATATCACTATGAAGAAGGGATGGAAGTGTTCAAATAAAAAAAAAAAAAATTTTTTTTTACAATAAATTAACAAAAAAAAATTTTGGACAGCGTTCCGGTAACCGACTGCATAGTGTACAAAAAAAAAACAAAAAACATTAAATATTACAAAGTATTATTATGGGAAAAAATACGAATAAAAAAAACCCAAACAATCACACAACATTGTCGTCGTGTAGGCGCACGTCTGTCTGGTCTAGAGGCTAGACTGTCTTAAATTATGATACTACGAATAATTTTGTTACTTGGTTAACGCATGTATAAAAAAAAACACCTAGCATCATTAATGGACAACCCCTTAATAACAGTTTACGTTTTAGAACGTAAAAACAGTTATTATGTTACTAGTTATGAAATACTAATCATAATAGCATTACGCTCGAGAAAAATCCTGCAGTTTTTGCACGTATATCCTATAAAATAGTTGATTTTCACATCATTTTTTTTGTAATGCATTAATTATTTCTATATCAACGAAACTCATGTATATATTGCAATATCTACGATGTGCTATACTGTAAAAACGTTCGAAATTCATCGAGTAGCACATTCGCGAAATTGACAAAACACGCCTAAAGAAATTTTATTTAAAAAAAAGAACGAATTAGGTATTTAACGAGACGCCACTGGTGTCGAATTTTAATTTACATAACAGACAGTTCAGCTTACGGCATATTGAAACTATTACATAATAATTCGATAATACCTTTAATTGCTCATCTAAAGAATTCAACCTTTAGTTCGGTCAGTAAATCTAATTTTTTTAAACTAGAAACCACGTTTTGCAGTTTTTATTATTTAAAAAACAATTTATTAGTGTGGAAAAATATTTCCTACTTTATTAATTAAATAATTTCTCCACACTCGCTTACTTAGTGTTTGTTTTGAAGAATGAACAATGACTTTCGAGTTTAGGCGCTTCTAACTCAATAAAAAACAAATAATAGTACATTGTGCGACTAGTGAGAGAAGGAGAAGATTCCATGAGTGTGAAATTTGTCGCACGAGCGTAGCGAGTGCGGTAACACGCGAGTGGAATATTCTCCTTCGATCAATGGTCGCACATAATACTTTATTCAACTAGCACGAATAATATGTAATCGGGTCCCTGATAAAAGAGGGAAAAATAATAAATCACTTCATTGATTGACGTACCCACCGCCCTCGATGCACACAAGATGGCCCTGACTTTCGCTGAAATGCGATGCTGTTTTCATATATACAAATCGCTATCGCGTTCCTATTGGTCCAGAAACTATGCAGTAATACATTATCGTACAGTTTCGGCTCATTATTAGCACAACATGAAGTAATTTATTATTTCTCCCGAATTTAGCAGGACCTCGAAATTATATATTACTTACGCGTGTTGAATAAAGATATTTTTTGCTGTTTAGAAACTCACTAATTTTTGAGGCTATTTATTACTACACATCAACAAAAGGGGAGTATGAACAGTGCGCGAAAATTATAAATTCTTTAGTTTCTATTGTTACTTATTTTAAATATGCGAGAGGTCTGATAAGTTCTAAAAATATTTTATTAAAATGCAAATAAATATGGAAAAAAGTGTGTGTGTGATTTTTTCGGTTTTAGTGTTTTTTTACAATGAGTTAGTGACTTTTGTCTTCTTCAAATACCCATAAGTAAAACAGAACACGTTTTGGATTATTTAAAGTTGGTAAGTAATAAGTTTTTTATGTGTTCGGCAAGTTCTAGAATCTATATTTGCATATTTAATTAAAGTTCATTAAAACTTCTAAAAACAACCTCTAACAAAAAAAAATTGTTGTAAACAAATACATTACAACGAAGAAGATTGAAAAAAATACAGTTTTTTCATTCATTTTTTTTTTGACACGGCGCGGCCGGCTGGAATGATAAATTAATAATTAAACTAATTACCTACATAATAAACACGTAACGTTTTCTTTGATTCCTAATCATTAATTATATTTCTGTTGAATAGATTATGGATGAATACATGCTGTTATTATTAATAAAATTGGGTACCAAAATTCAAAGAACATTTACTTTTATTGTAAAATTAATTACTTTCATATGTAATTCATTATCTCAAAAATATTTTTTGAAACTAGTATGTCTTTCGAATGGTGTTTATTTAAATTTTAGTTTTAGACGAGAAAATAGATTTTACTGAAACCGTCGCATTAAAAACAGTAATAATAAGGGTGAATTTACCAATAATCTATTTGGGCTCAAAACTTGAACGGTACGCTTAAAACAGGGCTTCCCAAACTTATTTGGCCTACCATCCTCGTTTCAGATAGAAAATTAATCGAAGCTCCCTAGAAATCTACTTTCTTTAAGTGAACAAACAGAAAGATGCAGTGGCAAATTTGCTTCCTTTTATTGACTGACTTCAAAAAAAGGAAGAGGTAATATGTTCGATTGTATTTTTTTTGTATCTATATTTCTACCTACGGATTAATAAGGAACAATATTGTTATAAATAAAATGACTTGACGCTAAAGTTATAAAATTATTTATTAAAATCAACAAAAGTGACAATCAAATTATTGCAGAAATATGAAAATTAAGAGACTGAAATCAAATAAAAAATACGAATGACGCTTATATCATGTTTCTTCTAATCTCAAGCGACATTTTGACTGAGCTTCTCCTCAATCTAGGCTATGAGAAAAATGTAATTTCGTTAGGTGTGTTTTGGTATTGTGCTTCAGTGTAAAAAATGTCCTTTATACAAAAGTGTAACCATGGATTATAAATTTAACGTACACTTTTCAGTGTTATCAGAGAAGAGAGACTGTATAGAAGTTCAATCCTGATATGTTATATTTGGCAATCACCCAAAATTGTCATGGCGATGCGGCGCACTCAAGCTTCGGAAACCCAACGCCAAGTGGCGATAATTAATAAATTTAGCTTCACACCTTAATCATTGTATTTTTCATAATTTTTTATTAAATAAAAAGAAAAATCGACAGAAATTTATAAGTTACTTATATTTATTTTTTACGGTGTTTAGATAAACGCTCAAATTTACTTCTGAAGATGAGAGATGGAAATATACGCTCCCGAATTCTGTACACTGACACTAAACCTCGATCGTTCTGTCAAACAAAAATTTCCGGCCACACCGCTTCATTAGAAATAAACTTCTATACAGTATCTCTTCGCTGGTGTTATCTACACTAATATACCAAAAACACATATTATGACAAGAAATGCATTTTGTTTTATGCTGTAGAAAATGGTCTCATTGATTTTTTATAAAAAAGTATACATCACAATAAATATAAACTTAATCAAAGTTCAATTAGTGAATAATAGAAACATGTCTGCGAACACTTTCAGCATTTTGTGCCACCCAACTTGTACCACACACAGAAGTTAGACATCGACTGTCCATTGTTTGTACCCAGCGGCCATTACTAGAAATATTTTACAACAGTGCTTCTTCAACTTCGGTTAACGGTTGTTCAGAAAACGATTTTATTTAGATTTTTCTAAATGTAAAAATTCAAAATAATTTTAAGTGATTCGTTGATTGGTACTTGATAGAACATAACAAGTTTTAAAACAGACAATTGGATACATTTTACTATCGTTTTTATTTACCCGACGGTAAACTTTTATTTGACACCCTGCACGATGTCTTTGAATTTTTTTTTTATTTCCCATTTCACCCTCTGAAATTAATCTCCATTTAATCCTTTTTATATTGGCCCATCGCGTTCTATCTCTGTGCCAAATTTCAAATTTGTAATTAATCGAACACTATTAAAGATAGAAATTAATAATCTTGGAACAAATCTATTCGTTACAATAAAATTTACTTTCAATTCACCAACCAAATTATCAGGTAAAATTGTTGAAGAATAAATGCACACTGCACTATACCCCTTGCTATTTTTGTTGAATATTTTGACGTTCACCCATCGATGGCGTTAGTGTAAACGTCAAAAAAAAGTTTCATTAAAATAATAATGTTTTATCGTAACCCAATTGCACACAAAAATTCCACTAACGTTAATGTTTTACAACTATACACTTCACAAAAGGTTAATAAACTACACATAAATAAACTCACAAGAGCAACTGTATAGATATAGGTAATACTCCACGTTTATAGGTTAGGTATTATGGTCTATGTGGCGGCCATTATTATTTTATCAGGTGAATAAATATTTATACCCGAGAATTTGGACAGAATAGATTAATTATACCTGCAGTAAACATAATTATGCTTGGTGAATTGATTTATCGCTATTTATTCGGAGGAATGAAACAAATGAACCGAATAAATAACTACTTACGTTCGATGAATATGGTCATAAATGAATTAAAAACTGTTTTAAATACACCCCCACCATAAAAAAGCAGGAATGGTTTCTCAGCATGCTATATAATCGTGATGAAATAATTTACACAATTTTCATAAAATGTCAATAGTTTTAACACCACTGTTACGAAGAGTATACAATTTATGATTATTGGATTTGCACAAGTTAAAATGTGATCGCATTCACTTCTGGTTGACAGAAACCTTCCGCTTCTTTCTGCGATGACGACACTAATATATTACCTACGTCACTGGTTAGTGGAACCGATCGAAGCTGGCTTCTTTGAAACTCGTCCTCATTTCTTCAGTCGCGCTTTTCATAAATCTGTCAGCGCAGTACGTTGTCCAGTGACGGAACTATATTGTTCAGAAATTTCGGTTCGGCAAAAATGTTACAATTTTATTGGTAATACGAACTAAAGTTGAAAAGAAATCCTTCAATAACATTGACATAGAGAATAGACTACGGATTCTCAGCAATACAGTGTTCTGAAAATTTTGTGAGTCTTAAACTCTGAAAGCTTTTTATTTTTAAAAAAATCTTATTTGTCCACGATTTTAGATTGCGAACATATATATTTCTCCATATGAAAAGCATTGTAGCGTTTTAAATCGATTCTGCTCACAAAATAATTGATTGATTGGAAACGATGTTTTTTTATTACTTATGCAGGAAAAGTGGTATGTTTGCACGCTGTTACGGTTGAAAAGTAGCTATTTTCATTTGCGTGAGGAAACTTTATTTGTCGCACTGAAATTATTGTTTGCCGCACGCAAATTCATAGTTACCATAGTTACCAAAACAATAACAATTTTAACTGAATTTTCAACTTTTTAATAATTTAATTTTAATTTTTATTACTTCTAATTTCTTTTTTTAATTCGTAATAAAATTTTAATTTTAATTTAATTTAATTCGTAATAAAAAATAGTATGTGCAGCTCGTGCGGCATTGTCGATTGCCGCACTAGTTGCACAATATACGATTCTTAAACTGAATATACAAAACCTATACATGTATTTATCTTCGTTTTTTGTACAGTTTCCACTTTGAAACAAAGTTTTTGTACGCATTTTGGTCAAAATTTAGAATGAAAGTGGTGCAGTCTATGTATAAATACTGGAAGGAAAAAAAGAGTGTGGTTTCGACCTCAGTGTGTTAATTCGCACATATTTTGATGAAACATATATCGTTCTCTACGTTTTAATGAGAGAGAGAGAGAGAGTGAGTGCACAAAATATGTTTCATCACGATGTGTACGAATTAACACGGGTAAAATTGATTCAGGAAAAATCCATATAACGTCAAAAGAACCTCAGTAAACTGAAATGAGCAGTAAGTAAAAATGTAAAGTAAGTCGGGGATTCCCCATGCAATCTCCGAGCTAAGCTGGTGAGCCGCATATACCGAGCATAGGGATAAAATCGCAATCGGACCATTAGGGTGCAAACATATCCTTCTGTTTTTTTTAAGTCGTAAGAGCTCGTTGGTTATAATTGGCTAACGCCATAGATAAAGACATAAAACTTTTGATGAAGAAAAATATACTCTATGCTAATATATATTGTCGGAATAACCAAGTAATTACTTCGAAAAAAGAGACGTAGAAATATTTTCGATACGCTTTGTTGCCTTCGCTCAGCGCACATCGAGTAAATAGACAATGCTTCATATAGTAATTATAATATAGGTATATGGTGAGCCGTTACTATACTATTTAGGACGGATACAGTAAATTATTTTAGCTCTTGATTAATTATTTTGCTATATAACCTACCCGGGTTGCTAAGCTAGTGTACAAACAATTTAATGTTTCTCCCCTTTTTGACGCTCGTGTGGTACATCGTGTCGTTTTTTTTTTACTTTGTCTTAGCACTTCTTATCACCCGTATTGCCGCAGCAAACTCACTTGTTGAATTATTCAACTCGTTCAATTGTGCATGGCCACGTCTTGCTGACGTAAAACATTCAAAACGATTGAATCTTGAATTAAATCACGATTCAATCACTTCTAATGTATGATAATGTGGACACTGAATATACATTTATATGTTAATATTATATATTTGCAGTTTTACTGATCTTTAAATCTATTTTTGGCATTCGCATGACTCAAGGCTTGACTCTTTATATACCTAGAGGTTAAAGGCACAACCCTAACAATTATTTTTTAAGGGTCCAGTTCGATAACTCGATGTGCCCAATTTTTGACTTTTTTTTGACGTGATAACGTCTTATAAATTGATGAAACACCAGCTGCACGCACGAAAAAGTGTAACGCCGTAACGTTCCGCCTGACCCTGTGCGTGCAAGCGAGAGCGCAGTATAAGCGATAGAGAAGCACGATCGGCCCAAGTTTGACAGCTACTAAAATTTAGGTTATGTATTATTAAATATGATATTCGAGCGGAATACGTTATCACGTAAAACTATCGTCCGTAAACCGACTTTACAGACAACCAATTTTTTTTGTCATGAAAAAACGCTAAATTTTGACAAAAAAACTATCATTCACAAATGTCCTCAAAAATACGTAAAAACTTTTTGTCTTTTACTGTCATTTTTTTAATCTAACCATTCAGACACGTCATAGCAACTGGTGTAGAATTACTGTATTACTATCTCACTTTGTATACATGACCCGGATCCCGTAATTGTTTTTTAAAGAACTCCCCTCAAATGTCCTCCCCTTTTCACTGCGCAAAAAAAGCGCCATCGCATCGACAGAACCCGTAATTGTTTTTTAAAGAACTTTCCCCAGAAGCTTTCTCCTTTTCACTGCGCAAAAAAAATTAATTTAAAAAATTAATTTTCCGCAGTTGAAACGGCTAATAACACTGTTATATGGTATATAAATATAAAATGCCTAATAATTGTGTATTTCCAATGAATATTTTGCACATCGAGTTATTGTAGGTACTTTAACCTATTTTCCATTTTTATTTTCGTGTTCATTCAAAATGTTTTCTGTAAGAATGGCGGACAATACCTTGAATTCCAAAATAAAATATTTATATATTTTAAATCGTCGATTCAAAACAATAATAGATCATTCTTATGAATTTATTTAGTTTCTCTGTTCGTCGTAACCTTCTTTATAGTACTAACAGACGCTCGAACTTGGTCCGGTCCGACAACGGACATGGTACGGCGGATCTTGCAACAGACGACCGAATCTGTTCCCATCGAACCGGGCGGACACGCAGACTACTGTACAGACGAACAGATTTGGTACGGAGCGGACCAGATCCGCTGTCCGCTTCGAACCAAGTACGACCGTCTGTTAGTACTATTACAGTGCTAATGACACCGAGTGACGTAAGAAATAATAGAAGAGCAAGAAAATGTAGTTGGAAGAGGTGGAGTCCGCTGTCATAATCCTGAAAACAAATTATACTTCCTTAGAAATAATTTCCTTTAGCTAGTTTCTTACAAAATCAATCAATCTGTCATTTTCAACTGACGGCACTGTTTTCGACTTTTTGACACGTCCATGCCGAATGAATTCAAACAACAGATACAGTTCAATTTCTATAATTTAAGCTATTATGTAATCTATTGTACGTTTCTCAAGTAAACATCCATTGAATAAATTTGAATTTTAAAAACAACTATTCAATGCCGAAATATTGATGATGTAAAGTTTGAGAATAGCTAAGATAGTTATTTTTTAGATCATTACAGACATACGTACTCTTTCTACTCCAAAAGTCCATTTCCATTTACAGCTCCGAGAGCGCACGATTTAAATCCAATAAAAAAATTTCTTCGTACGATGTACTTCAAGTTCCAGAAGTTTATTTTTAAAATAAAGAGCACACGACTTAATTCCAGGACGATCTAATTAGAGGTCCTGAAGCTCATTTCTGGCGCCAATAGCGTATGATCCTTTTTTGACTATTTAACTTGTCAAGCCTTCTAAGTTCTGACAACACGATGTTCCAGTAGAGATCAAGTTAATTATTAGAACTTTTAAATATAATGGTTGGCAATTATAGTATGTTTTTTTTTTCATATTTACGATAATATTATTTTTAAACGTCAAGTTATTGTTACTTATTTTTGATAGATACAATTTTTAAAATACTAAATCACAAACAGTAAACAAAATAAAAAAAAAGAATAGTTACTTCTTGCCACAACAGTTTTATTAGCGGATGTACATTTCGGGAGCTATATGCTCTCATCTTCAGCACTATTGTGGTAAGAAGTAACTATTCTTTATTTTTTATTTTTGTTTCAACCACAGTGCTCTTAATATTTGTAGTAAACAAAATAATCAGATTTGGTACCTCACACTGAAAAAAAATTGGTTGTCTGTAAAGTCGGTTTACGGACGATAGTTTTACGTGATAACGTATTCCGTAATACATAACCTAAATTTATATAATAATTATAATAATTGGAATCTATGATATTGCATCTTTCGCTTCAAATTTAGGTTAATTTTATTTATTTAAATTACTTACCACCTATAATATAATTGTTTTTTTTTAACTTTCTTTCTTTCGTATTTATTTTAAGTCTCAAAGATTAGCTGTCATAATATTTTGAAAACAATTGTTTCACTGTTTATATAAAATTCCAAAACCTACTTACAATATTTAAGTATTTTCATACGTCAAAAAATTGATTTTTATAGTGATAAAATTTGTATGAAAACGATTTTTTCGAGAGATGAGACCTAGCTAAAACGATTTTTTGCCCCCCAAAATCCCTTTTCAGTAAATTTCATCCAAATCGTTAGGGCCGTTTTCGAGAAAAGCACGCATAGGGTCAGGCGGAACGTTACGAACGTTACGAACGTTACACTTTTTCGTGCATGCAGCCGGTGTTTTATCAATTTATAAGATTGGTGATTCATCAATTTATAAGACGTTATCACGTCAAAAATGGACTATGTAACTTTAAAACTCCCGCTTCTTTGGAGGTGACGCCCAATGTCCCAAAAAAGTAGAAAGATGTTGCTGACGATCGTTTTGCATAGCTACTATGTGAAAACAAGGTGCAACTAGTTGTCAAAGATAATATCTACCGTATTAGCCCGAATATAACGCGACGTTTTCGACCATTTAATTTCCGTTAAAAAATCGACTCGCGCTAAATTCGCGGTTTAAGTAATGGAATGTAATATAAACAAGGACATTCTCCTACAGAGACAGAATGAAAATACTGACATCAATGAGTTCTCATTCTGAAAACAGTTCAAATTCTGAATAAATATTTCCGTTTTTTGTTGTTACTTACGCAATATTAATTTTGTTTTACATTATTTAATTATATTCAGATGTATGTAACCTGTGTTATTACCTATAATTACCTAAATAAATGCTTATCTGATTGAATTTTGAATACTTGTATGAGTATTATTTTTTTTCTAAATATCCCCAGATAGACAGGTTTACAGCAAATTTACTGCAAATTTAGATCATTTTTGATACATGAAATGAACTCACCATGGACCTATTATGAGTGCCTGTGTGAGCTCATAGTGAATGAAAATCATGACAGAATTCGTTGAGTATATATTGCAGAAATATTGAATCAAATGGATACTAATAATCTTCAACTAAAAGTTGTCTTCATATTAACAGTAGATCATGATAATATTTGAAAGATTCAACATTGCTACAAAATATACTTATTCCTATGATGAATATCGTTGACTCATATTTGCTTCATATTATGTACATTCTATGACGGTGTTAGAAAGATTGAAAATTACTTCAAATTTGCTTATTTTAATGATGAATATCGTTGACTCATATTTGCTTCATATTACGAACATTCTATGATGGTGTTAAAAAGATTAAATATTACTTCAAAGCTTATTTCAGTGATGAATATCGTTGACTCATATTTGCTTTATATTGTGAGCATACCATGACAACATAAGAAAATTTCAAAATTCCTAAAAATATACTCATTTCCATGAAACATTTATTTGAATTATGATCTTCATGAAAATTTCGGAGTCGCGTTAAATTCGGGGTCGCGTTATATTCGGGCTAATACGGTAATTAGATTCCTCACATTCCTCCTTATATTTTTATCTCGAGAAGCGATAGGTAGATGTAAAACAGTGCGCGATATAATATCTACATACAGAGCATACGATTTCTGTGTCGTCGGAAGACAAGTCATACGGCATTCGGTATTCAATACAGCGTAAACAATATGATGCTGTGAACTGAATACTAACGGATCTATTTGCTTTTCGTTAAGTGAGGTAGCTCTGTAATGTAAAGCAGGTATACAGGCTGTGCAGTGTTCATGACACCTCTATGACAATTGATTTTTTACCATTCCAACCCACAAGTGGGGAATGGTAGTCTAGGTTTACGAGGTAAAATAAATGACTGGATAATGTCTTTTTTAGATAATCGCAAAATGATCGTTAACGTTAGTGACACATACTCAAATGTCTTTGATTATTTTATTGGTGTACCTCAAGGCTCTGTGATGGGCCCATTACTTTTTTAATTTATATTAATGATTTACCCCATTTTATTAATGTTTGCCGATGACTTTTCTATAGCGATATCTGCCGATAATGTGGAGCAATTAGAACGTCAAGTTAGTACCGCTCTTAAAGAGTTCTCTTGCTGGTGCTTTAAAAACAAATTAGTATTCAGTGTACAAAAAATAAACTGTTTATTTTTCCATAAAACCAAACTTAAAATTTAAAATAAATAACTATGAAATTTTAGTTACATCTGAATGATATGTTGACGAGAAACTGTCTTGGAGACTTCACGTAGACCATGTTTGTAACAAGTAGAGATGAGATAAACGGGTCTTTTAAGTGATCTGCATCTTTGCATCTGGATCCCATATGTGAGCCGGCTCCCTGAACCGGATCAAAAAGAGCCGAGTTCTGAATATGTTATTCGAGTCAACTGAGCCACTGAGTTAGTTGAGTCAATCATATCACGTAATTGACTCACATATTATAAGGCGGGGTTTTACAGGATGCTAGTTGCTATGTTACAGAAAGCATATTACAATATGCAATACAATACCTTAAATAGTTGTGACTTAAGTAAAACATTGTAATAAGCTGTAGCGCATGTGCGTATAGTGTGTACCATAGCCAGACATATGATTCATGAGTCATTTGAGCTGACAGTGCTTCTGTGTGTTAAGTGTTTCACTGAGTTACGCGGATCCGTTGAGCCATTGGCTCATAAAAAAGTGAGTCGGCTTTCACGGATCTTCTGTCGGAGCCGGCTCTTTGAACCGGTTCAGATCTGAGTTACCCAACCTTAGTAACAAGTGATTTCTAAGTTATTCAAAGAAAAAAAATTAAAATTAACATTTTTCCACATTATTGTCGCAGAACTTCTAATCTACTTGATTAGAAAAGTAACAATCCACTTATCTTGCAGTAGATAATTAAATGGCGTAATTTGTATTGCGTTTTTATGGCCTCGATGCCACTAAGTTGTGCCTCTTATTTATGAGTTCATTAATTATTTTAATCGGTGAGGTAGGTACCACATAAGAAGTTGCACTTAAAAATGTATACTAGGTACCGGGGGTTCCAAACATATTTCGTTTTCCTGTATTCTTAACTTTCCGATTATCTACTGAAAAGTTGCACAGTTCCCAAAAACATTCTGTATATATACTTCTATATAATATTATTACTACAGTGGGTACTGTAGATGTGAGCCATTTTGAAACTCTGAACACGCCAACTGAACAGCTGAAAAGCTCCTGAAAGACGGGTGGACCTAGGCTACGGGCCAGCGACGTATGAACGTCGGTACATTTGTAAAATTTCGACAGCTGTTGCTCAATATGTTCAAAGCTTTCCCAGTTCGAACGCTGTTACCGAGGTATTTGAAAGAATATTGACGTTGATGCGAAATAACAGTCGGAACGGAAAAAAAATAGTCATTTTCTACACTTCACTTTTACCATTCCAACTGTACAAGTGGGAATTAATTTATGTCAAAATTCATTTTCAGTCTTTTTGAAATTCTAAAAAATTCTGTACGTCTGAACACGATACAGGTCAAACGGATGACCGGATTGAAATCAAATTTTGGGAGGATGTGTGATATGAAAATATTAAGAGCCCTATTGTTTTTAGGGAAAATCGGCGCATGTGCAGAAGATAATTATGTTATTATTATTATTACGTTGTATTTTGATGTAATAATTATATACTTTTAATAACGGTTTATTATTCCATATATATTTACAAGAAAGTTTTGTAATTTTTTTTCAAGAACTATATAGATAGGGAAATATTTTGAAAATAAACAAAAACATCCGTTCTTGTGTTGTGTAGATCTGTCAAAAAGAAATTAGGTAGCTGTCAAGCACGATTTGGTCAATTTTTACGTAACTAGAGAGCGCATGAAACAAAGGCACACGCATTTGTTCAAATGATAACTTAGATAAGAAATGGACCATAGACATTATATATTCAATCATTCAGACTGGTTTATTCTACATGTGAAGGGGTGCTTTTTGTTTGTATATGAACCCGTCTTAAGGTCGCCAGCTAAAGATAATCGGTAGCTAGGGTTGTTACGTCACATCTGTTTACAAACTATTGCATATATGTCGTCAAGCCTCTCAGGTTCAAATCCCAAATTAACAAATTATTTTTTTCCTTTTTTTTATTAATAACATTTTTTTATACTTCTTATTAATAAACAAGAATTAAAAAATAACAAAAAATTCTGTTTTTTCATATTAGTTGTTAATAAATTTAAAAAAATTAAAATTTATTGTCTTTGTTGATTTTTTGTGAATACGCTAATTATAAAATGTAGACTATGCGTAGGTAAATACACTAATTCACAGTTCAAAAAAAATTTCAACGCCATTTTAAAAGCTTCTTTTGAAACAAAAAGTTTAACTTTAAAGTTTTATTCGACTTTATTTTAGCGTGGGCAGACACAGCAAATGTTTAAAACTGATTAAAGCCATATCTAAAATTTATTCGCAAATAAAACTATATTTTCTCAAATTCGTTCCGGAAAGTGAACGGCAGCCTCTTGTACGTGACTTATTTAATATGTATGCACATCAAGTTATACACGACGATGTACTCGACTTTATTTGAAGTTTTCTTCTGTCCACCGACATTCACAGAAATGGCCTAAAGAAGGCTTAACATTCTGTTCAAATATCAATACACCCATTCCCCGATTTACACGGTACTTGTTTTACACGTTTTCGCTTTTACACGGTTTTCCAAATAAGTTTTTTTTTTGTTTTTATCGCACTCTACTAAATGCTACTGTGATTGAACACGTGCGCTGTGTACACATCTCACGGGGACCCCGAGCTTATGTGCTGACTTGCTGCACACGCACACTATGTCTGTATTTCTTCGCATAAAATTAAAGTTTTATCTACGGAAAATTGTATTTGAGTGAAAGTTTCACAGTTTCAGAACCTGTCAATGCATTTTATTTTTATTTCTGTGTATACCTAAAAATATTTAAAAATATCACAACTGTTAAATAGCAAAATTATGCATTTTCTGCAAGCTTTTCGATTTACACGGTTTTGACTTGAAAATTTTTAATTTTCGATTTACACGTTTTTCTCAGGAACGTATCTACCGTGTAAATCAGGGGATAGGTGAATAACTAAAGACCGCTGCACACGAAGCTGGATTTGCCGCTAAATCCCTTCAAGATTTGACTACTAGTATTCTAGCGCTGATTTTCTTAATAGCTTTATGTGCTCGCTTCACACGAGACGTCTTTTCAAGCTAGTTTTGTGAGTAAATGTGTTGCGCGCGCAGTGACAGTTCTAATATAAACACAAAGCAAAACGCATCTGTTGTCTGACTCTGACGTCATGTTGATTTGTGGGCGTTTGTTCATGTCGCCCACGTGACAAGATACTGTTTCCTAATTGGTTCTTGCTCAGAGCAAGCAGAAGGCCTAACAAGAAAAATAGCCCCTGTTCTAATTTTAAAATTTATCTTGTAAGCTAGCAGGCGAGCCCGCATTGACGTCATTTACAGACTCGTACCCAGCCTACTGGCCAGCAAAAGTCCAAGCAGACCAAAAAGTATGCGGTGAAACTCTCGCGTGTCAGAAGTGAAACTTCTTACGTTCTAGCATTTGTTGCCGATTTTATTATTTCAGGATTAGAAAATGGTTATGTGAAATTTGTTACCCGTGACTAGAGAGAAAAGCTACGTATATACGCACTGCGCATGTGTGTAGAGTGACGCTTTGACAGAGAGAGTAGAAACGATTCTCCCACTCTTTCCTTTCAACTGCCGGTTGAAGTCGGAGAAGGGGAAGCGTTTCACTTTTCCTCTGATCAAGACTTATTTATCCCTCTTTCACTCCAAAATCAGTTGAATATTTTTTGAGTTAATTCAGAATAAATAGACAGAAAGACATACAAAAGTTCGTAAAATGGTTAGCGTTCTATAAACTGTACACCAAGTAAAATTTTGTAACATTAAGCGCAAAGTTATAATTTTATTTGTATGTATTGACTAGCTTACCCGCGACTTCATCCGCTTGGGTTTTAATATTTTTGTGCGGTACCCTAATTCTAAGTTACTCCTTATAATATCAGCTATCTGCCAGTGAAAGTCCGGTCCAAATCGGTCCAGTCGTTTCAGAGATTAGCCGGAACAAATATACAGACTAGATATGAGCGCCGCGCCGTCGCCGCCGCCGTGAAAATGTAACGGCGCGCCGAGCGAAAAGGCATATGTTTAAACGATCAGAAAATGTTGAAAACATATTTTTAAAGACTACTTTATATTTTTTTATAACTTAAAAGAAACATCTTTGTTTTCTCTAAGATTTATTTTCTTGTTAATTGTAATTAGAACTTTATGACAACGTTGATTTTTTTCTGCCAATCGAAGTGCCAAAAATATTTTAGCTCTAGGCTAGAAACCATTTCCTTATAAAAATAATTTGTGTTAAATAAATAATAATTCTGATTGTTAAACTACATGTTTTGTTTTATTGTATCCTGCCCATCATTAAAAAATGCTCCTAAGGTCACGCCGCCGACTACGCCGCCGCCGCCGACTTCAAAGAGTCGGCGCGCCGCCGCCGCTCTTTTACCCATCGGCGCTCATATCTAATACAGACAGACAGACAAAAATTTTAAAAATTGTTTTTTTAAGTATCTATCATGCATTTAGTAAAAAACTTATTTTGACATTACAAACAGACACTTCAAATTTATTTATTTGTATAGATTTATTATTGTCTGTGAACAAAATCACACATTTTTTTTATAAATCATTTACGTCTCGTATGTAATTAATTTTTAAATCACTCGTCAAAAAAAATCATAAATCATAATTTGTATAGAACTGATCTTGAGAAAATTGAAAACGCGTGTATTTTTTGGCAACATATTCAGCCTCTTTTCTCTATATCTGTGCTAATAAACACTTGATACAGATATAATTACATTTTGGAAAATGTAGACTTTTAGACTAGACGCGTTTATAATACATATAGCTTTAATTTATGCTTCAAAAGCTCTAGCATAATTTCATTTGAACTCTACAAAAGCTTTATTCTATCAATCATTCTGTATTTTTGTGTTGTAATGTGTACTGTTGACGTTGAAAATTTATGTGTGCAAAAAGTACAATAGACGATTTGTATTGAAGTATATTTGCAAAAAGCCGAAATAATATTTCACTTAAATGGGAGTCCGTAACAACTGCTTTGTCAGACAATACTAGAAAGACCTAAAATTTCACAGTTAAATCATAGATATAAAGTTGAAACTTGGTGTCCCGACTAAACAATTAATATAAAATCACAACAAATTTTCAGTTTTCATCCCAAAAAATGTCAATATTCACCATAAAAAAATGTCGAACTTCACCGAAAATAATGTCAAAATTCATCAAAAAAGTTATCAAAATTCACTCAAAATAATGATAATCATTAACATTAACTATTTACCACGTTTTTATTAACTCGCTTTCTTGTATGTCTCTTGTATGTCTGTCCGGGTAGAACTTTGTAATCGATTTTTCTTCATATCTCGATCGCAAGTGCATAGTTTTGGCATCAATTGTAAGACAGAAAGTCTTTACTCCTTGGTGAGATTACACGCACCAATGCGGGAAGTAAAGAAAAGCAATCAATCAACTGTTGTTTAGATGTTTCTATAGCAACCCTAGTACATTTTAGCTAATAGTCGCGAATAGCTGTCTTCCGTGTTTGTACGTATAACCTCAAAATTTCTTGCTTGGAGTTTATCTGTGTTTTTATGTAATTAATAAGTAATTAATTAATTAATGTATTGAATAAGCGTGCTTACGAGCGAGGTATGAAAAAAAATAGTATACACCACACTGGCCGAAAGTGTGATATCTTGCACTTCGCGGCATCATACCTGAGGCTAAGCCGAGGACATCATGGCGCGCAGGGAAAGATATCACACTTTCGGCCCTTGCGGTGTAATATACTATTAAACTAATTTCCTGATGAGATAGAGATTTGCTCATTGTTAATGAAAAAGTATTCAAAATCTATGACAACAAATCATTTTTTGTGGGCCCTTGGAGGCACAGGGCTTAAGCCCTATTAGTCCCGGTGTAGATCCGTCCCTGATTACATTGAACAATATAGTTCATAATAGACTTTGACTGTTGAATATTGTAATCCATTTGAACAACTCGATGAATTGAAACAACTGTACGATAATCTTATTACGAATTCTACAAAAACTATGCGAATTTATTTCCTTATTTGTGTGTGCAAGCCGTCAAATAAAATGTCTTTGACGTTTTTATAGCACATGAAAAACATTCGCAGAATAATAACTATACACGCCGTTGAAGCTTAGTCTCTTTTGGTAAACTTACAGACTTATTTAATCTTGATGGAATTGTGATTTGTTCTATTTTTATTATTTTTCCATGGTCTATCTACTTTACAAGGTATTTATTATATTCTTTGACTACAAAATTTAAGACATTTTTAACTGTCTAAGGTTTATAAAATGTTGAAATTATTTCAGAAATATTTACATTTTGAAGGTTAAAAAATAATATTTCATTACAAGCATATCTATACTACTGTTGGATTTTTAAAAGAAGACCGGTCTATGGAATGTAGTCCTATGACCTTATTGCAGAAGAGCGCACATGTATTTTATATTAGTAAAAGGTAATGATCCTGGAACCGCTTCTATGCAATAAGGGAGTCCAGTCGACCAAACGTGTCGCAATTGTCGTGTCGCGATAATTGTACTATTGCCATAGCTGTACGACTACACAGCGACACTTGCTAACAGTACAAAAAAATCATACACCAGACAGTACATAGGTGTGCGTTCACGGACTAAGTTGAGGGGTGTTGTCTGAATATCATCAAAATGGAAAGTAAAAAGGGAAAAACAGTTAGAAGTGGCGCTAGGGAACTCATAGCGAATGTAATTAAAATGTGCGAGTTAGAGGCTCAAAATAATGCCTTAAAATTTAAAGCTATATATTGTTTGCATGCCTTGCTATGCGCCGCCTATGAATTCCGATAATTTGGGAACACATCAACGACTTCTTGCCCTTTCCCCACCGGTCTTCTTTCGCCGATCGCACTGTAATATATAAAGAGATAAAGTTTGCAAGTTTGGATGTAGGAGGTAATTTCCGAAACTACTCATCCGATTAAAAAAAAATTTCACCAATATTTCTGCAGGTTGGAAGTAGGCTAAAGACCAATTTTGCAACGTAAGTCGACGAAAAAAACGGTCGCTATTTACAAATTCGAGCGAAGCCGGACCGGGTCACAAATTATTAATATAAATAATAATGTTGAAGTATTTAATTGTTTTTTCAAAATTCCGAGTTTTGTGCCTAAATCCCAATTTTTTAAGACATGCTAAAATTCCCGATGGTATATATACATTGAACTCGCTGTTAGATAGATTGTAATTATAGACGCTCGACAGCTGAGATATACATATCTTAATCCGCTAAACTTCGGAGTACCCTGTGGTTGTTTAAATACCCCAACCATCGACGACTATGTATGTCAGGATGCTTTGTTTCATTTCAACGGAAACATGGTTTTGGTGGTACAAATTTGCACACTACGAACATAAAGTACATGTCTTTGTTGCTACTGTATAAAACCGTTTGCATCGACACTTTCGTTGTTTATAATCAGTTAGACCGTGAGCCCACCGTCAGATCTTCTACATCGAATACACAAAATCTGTGTGGGTTAGTATTGAGACAAATAAAAAGCCACAGTTTATACTTTTTTATTCTGCCGAATCATGGGATATTGGCATAACTTCCGGTCATTTATTGAAGTAAAACTTCTTTGCGCACGCTTGACTTGGGGAGTAAGCTGGTGAATGCGTGACGGGAGATTTACGGAAGTGTGATCGGGCGAGGCGACCGGAAGTTGAGAGGGAGATATAAGGTAGTGAAGATAGAAAGAGGATGACAAATACTTCACTGGCTAGTAGCGCCGGCAGGTGGCCGAAAATATAAGCAGTACTAACAATAGAATGACACATACTTTACTTGCCAGTGGCGCTATCGGGTGACAGAAAAAAGTTTTGTAAACCTACTTGAATTGCAGAGCTAAATAATATTTCTTAAAGATTGACGCCTAAAATTCAACGAGAGTTAAGTAATTGCAATGTATTACTTTTGTTTTCATTATCTTTATGTTTATATTTCTTTCTTCTTACATTAGACTGTTCATTTCGTTTTTGAACAATTTTATAAATTAATATTTTGTTCAATACATTAAATATTCTACGTTTAAAGTGAATAAAATTGTAAATTCATTTTAAAGTTCATATTTTGTGAATTTTCGGGTGAATAATAACAAATTATGGCAGGAAGAAGTTTTACTTCAGTCGTGTGGTCTAAAGAACATTCGTTTTTTTTGCATTGTCTTCTTATGTCATTGACTACATAAATAAAATTGACGTAAAAATGTCGGTCAATGCTAATGATTATGTTTGTGTATTTGATTCAGAGAAAATACGACAGTCGACTCTCGGACTAATGCTGGGTTTTCTTGAAGGATATCATTTGTTTTCAACTAAGTGGAAATCTGAATTTAGTTAAAAATCTAGATTTAAAGTTAAATGTATCAGAAACCTAGCATACGTCAGTTGATCTGTGCAACATTATTTTCAACACCATTTTATTACAGACTTTAGAAGAGTTAAGCCTATTATCGCGTAAACAAATGAATCGTAAACATGGCGGTTAACTAATTGACTGCCACGTAACTTTTTCCATGTAGGTAAAAGAGGAAACGTTGTTACCGACTATGTAAACTTGCATTGTGCATTTGTATGTGACGTCGATGTCTTTAGCTTTGATTTTTGCAAATTAGGTTAATGCCTTTTGTACAGATTGTTTCAACTACAGTTTATTCCCGTCAAGACAGCGATTTCCTTATTGCTTTGCGATTGTCACATAGCCCACACTTTTATGCGACTTGGGCAGGTTTTTTCCGAGAAAAGTTGACGAGAACTTTTCCCGACTGCGGCGAACCCAAAAGGAAGGGTTATGAGTTTAGCAGTCTATGTATGTTTGTGTTTATGGATGTTTCACCGTAGCGCTTTAAACTATTTTGATAAATAAGGTGTCAATCGATTCGTTATTATGGCTCGGCTAACATAGGCTACATTTATTTTTGAATTTTGGTCCCAGGGGTGAGAAAATTGAAAACAAATAAAAAATAAGTTCAAAAACTAAAACCCGAATACTGAAAAGTATGAAACAACAAAATATTCTCGTCTGAGGATAGGTGTGGTCGAATGCCATCTCATATTATATGAGGCCCCTCTAGATGTCTAGCGTGATGCACTTTGCCCTGGAGTTTATGATCGCTTACTACTGTTAAAATGTAATGTTTTGTTAAGGTAGGTGGTATATGACCACGGCTATCATCAGATGAGAATATTTTCTCGTTTCATAATTTTCAGTAGTCGAGTTTTAGTTTTTGAACTTATTTTTTATTGCGAGATCTTACAGCTTCTCCAAAAAAATGTATTAATGCAAAAAAGGTATTTAGAAAGCCATCATCTTCTGTTATTTTTATAGGTGATATCATCAGGGGTAATTATTTAACGCTTAAATGTTTTTTGATTATAGATGTCATCAGGTATGATAGGTTCGTGCAGATTTCTGTTGCCAAGCGTCTATAACTTTCAATATCTATCCGACACTAACGCGATTTAATCCGCAGGCAAAGGTTAGTACATTTTGAATACGCAAATTGACTTGTTTCTATTCCGGTCTATTGAATGCATACAGTATATTATTATGTAAAGAGAAGTTAATCAAAATGTCTCCAGCATGCAGAATATATCCAAACGAGTGTATTTGTTATACGGGAGAGAATAAGTTAGTGACTAGAACATGTTTACATTAGTACAAGACAAGATGTCTTGTTTATAGATCTGATGCTCTTAATTCCTTCTGCCTTCATGTAGCCATTGCTACCGCAATAAATACTTTCTCTATCTCCACTTTAAAATAAACGGTTTTGCATAATGTTTAGGTATACCTTATCGTAACTCAGAACACTGATGATCTGTGTACATCCCATATAACAGCTAGACAGGTGAATTCTTAAAACCCGAACACCCTTTTATTCCGTAGATGAAGGATTTTTGACAAAAAAGTTTGGGGCAAAACCTGCATGGAATCAAGGAGGAAGAACATTGGTGTAGTTTTTTTTTTCATTTAGTGGAGGCGCCTCTGTGATGTCAAGGTCAACTCCAGTTTTTTTAAATAGGAACCCATCTTTTTTATCTCGGATTATTGTTATTTGGTTCAAAGAAAATCATTTTTCGATTTGATGCAATCCTGAACCGCTCTTGGTTCTCAATTCATCGCATGTTTCCTGGTTCGGCCTCGCATAGGCTGAGCTGTCGTATTTTGTTAGTTTTGTTAGTTGCATCAGACAATCGTCGGGTTTTTCCCGACCCACACAGTCCATTAAAATAGGAAACATGACATGAGTTGAGAACTAAGCAGGAGGATAGTGTGGCCTTTGGATCGTACTGCCGTGGGTTCGAATCCCACCTCTACGCCAATAGTGTAAGTGCCTTATGGCAAATACACTAAAAACTTTGTTGGCACGGTCTGGTGAGGTACGTTTCATTTCTGAATTGTGATTTTTGGTGGCCCCTGAGACGTGATGTCCCTAAAGCAGTTGCTTACTTTGCTTATAGGTTAATCCGGCACTGCTTGCTTGTCGTTAGAGCTGTAACAAACCGTATGTAACGGGTACATCGTCTAACTCGAAGTAACGAATCGTTACTTACAAATTCATTTCGTTACTCGCATTTGTCGTATCCACGTCATTTCGACTCGTTTGATGCGGTTATACGTTATACGAACGAAGTCATACCGTATCACGTATGCCTCGATGCGATGGTACATGCTTGATGCTGTTAGTACACGATTGTATGTCGTATGAACAGTAACGAGTAACGTAACGATACGAAAGTAACGGGTACTGGTTCTTTAAGTAACGAATACATACGGGTACACAATTTCTCGTTACTTTTACAGCTCTACAGCTACTTATGTCGTTTATATAAATTAATTTATTACTGTTAACTATATTAACATTTACATAATTGAAAATCAATAAAAGAATAATTTTTATTAGCGACATTTAATTTGATACTGTATATGCATATGTAATAGTGACGTGTCCACATGACTCTTTATTGGGAGCTGGCTCCGTGCGCTCTCTGTATAGATTTCAAGTGCTTGATAATAGTTGGAGCAATCTTAATGGAGTAATTGACCCGAGTCTTGTATTGGGCTGTGGTTACAATAAAGAAATAACCGACTCTCATCGTTAATAAAGTTGACATGGAACAAAACAAAATAAAAATTATATGGATTATTTAAGTACCAGTAGTATAATGAATTTATCACTTCTTATAAGTACCTACTACCAACTTTTTTTGTTGTGCACTAAGCGCTTTCTGGTAAATTTTATACAATCAAATTTATAGAAAAAGTCACGCTGAATTGATTCGCACCACTGTATTAATTCTAGTTTACTACTTTTCTTGAAAAATTTCAAAACGCCATAACTTATAAATTATAGCAATGTAAACTAAAAAGTAAAAATTATATACGCGCGTTTGTAAGTTTTCTTAAACTCTATATTAATTATAAGACTAAAAAACAATATTTCAAATGATGATGGAGTACGCAATGCAACGTACGTCGCTGTACGGCTTGTTAGCATGCATACAGTAAATTTTCAAGTGAATTAATTAATATAAATTATTCATATCTTTATATATAAAAATTACGTGTCACATGTTTGTCCGCGATGAACTCCTAAACTACTGAACCGATTTTAAATTTGATTTGCACACCGTGTGCAATTCGACCCAACTTGAAAGATAGGATAGCTTACATTTCAATTTATAGTCGCAATATTATTTTATTGCAAATTATTTGTCTATTCCTTGACAGTCATAATACAACCATATAAGATGGCGAACCTGTTGACTGAATTGAGTGAATATTCAATAGATGGCGCAACGAACTTAACAACCATATAAGATGGCAATACCTGTTGACTGGATTGAGTGAATATTCAATAGATGGCGCAACGAACTTAACAACCATATAAGATGGCAATACCTGTTGACTGGATTGAGTGAATATTCAATAGATGGCGCAACGAACTTTACAACCATATATCTAGATCGAGGATGTAAAAAAACTGAATATCGTTTAAAACTGCTCGGCACGACGGCGCAGCCGGAGTGCTCGAAATAGAGCAAGTGTTTTAAAGACCAGTTATCCACGAATACTTTACGCTATTTTTTTTCGAGCACGACGGCGCAGCCGGAGTGCTCGACATACACACATATACGCCCATGTATATTTTAAAATAGCTAGCAATTAATAAAATAGATAGTTCCAATTAAATTGTTTTATTATTTCACTTTATACGTAGCGAAGCACGTACAGGGCCGCTAGTATTTATATAAATTATGGTATTCCCACTATTGTCACGGGCTCTTAACAAGTGTGCAAAATTTCAAATTATTCAGACGTCTGGAAGGGGGTGAAGATTGATTTAAAAGATTCTATTCCATAGATACATATAGGTCAAGCTAATAAAATCGTGTTAAAAACTGTGAGTTAGGTTATGTATTATAGAACTCTACAATAACTTCCCAAGATAGGTACTGAGACCTTCACAACATCTAAGAAATTTTTGAATAAGTAACTATATATTTGCACGACGCGGTTTTTACTACTACTTTCTTACGAAATCGTAGAATTTTTCAAGTTTTTGTTATTTTTATCATGTTTTACTAAGTGTTGAGTGAAAATCAGTGCTATTTTAAATTGTTATTTGCAAGAGAAAATATATACGATTGAATAAGTTGGCTTATATTTTTGACGTGATAACGTCTTATAAATTGATGAAACACCAGCTGCACGCACGAAAAAGTGTAACGTTCGTAACGTTCCACCTGACCCTTTGCGTGCAAGCGAAAGCGCAGTATAAGCGATAGAGAGTCGGTAAAAATATAGTTTGACAGCTACTAAAATTTAGGTTATGTATTATTAAATATGATATTCGAGCGGAATACGTTATCACGTAAAACTATTGTCCGTAAACCGACTTTACAGACAACCAATTTTTTTTTGTTTGCGAAATAGAAATAATGGGCATTGTTCAAAATTGTCAAAACTTGACTTAGTACTGGAAATGTTTTTAAGAAACTATTTTTTTATGTAATAGATTTGTGCTATAGCGGAATTGGTAGTTTGTGGTTCTCCTGTAACTGCCATTTTATATTATGTTTAAATCTTCTTCGCTCGAAAAAAACACCGTATTCTAATAAAAATTAGTTAGTTCAGTTCAGCCTACACATGTTTTAGGAATAATGTCGGTAATCAAATAAAATGATCTCAGTGTGTTGGACATAGTTTTCAATTAATTGACATTTATTTCTTCACATCAAATATAAGTGTCGTTATAATAACTGTACGAAACGGCTTTTCATTAAAAAAGTTATATAAAAACGTTTTAATTTTTCATTAACATTTTCAACAAAATTTAATTATAAGATAGTGGGCGATTTTTAGTGTTTTGATAATAAATTTCTAATGATGTTTGTGATGATAATAATAAATTCACATTTGCTAAAAGAGCGTGTAACCTTCAAGCGCAGTTAAAGTAGCAGTGGTTGTAGCAGATATTTACTAAAAAGATTAAACTTAAAATTCCACTATGTAGGCACGTGGACTATGCTTAAGATGTGTTTTCTCAGAAAATTGTTTTGCGTCCGTAGCTATGTTTTACCTTTCGTTCAAGATGGTTTCTACAGATACGTTTTGATGCCGCCATCTGTCAGTCGATGCCTTTAAATAGCGAAAACCGATCACAAAATCGGTTTGCGTCCGTATAGCTATGTTGTACCTTTCGTTCAAGATGGTTTCTACAGACGCGTTTTGATGTCGCCATCTGTCAGTCGATGCCTTTAAATAGCGGAAATCGATCACAATATTGGCTTGCGTCAGTATAGCTATGTTTCACCTTTCGTTCAAGATTGTATTCTACAGACGCGTTTTGATGCCGCCTTCTGTCAGTCGATGCCTTTAAACAGCGGAACCGATCACAAAATTGTTTTGCATTCGTAGCTATATTTTACCTTTCGTTCAAGATGGTTTCTAAAGATACGTTTTGATGTCGACATCTGTTAGTCGATGCTTTTAAATAGCGGAAACCGATCACAAAATTGGTATATGTCCATAGATGATGCACATTTCGTTCAAGATGGTTTCTACAGACGCGTTTTGATGCCACCATCTGTCAGTCAATGCCTTTAAATAGCGGAAACTGATCACAATATTGGTTTGCATCCGTAGATGATGCACCTTTCGTTCAAGATGGTTTCTACAGACGTGTTTTGATGCCGCCATCTGTCAGTCGACGCCTTTACATAGCGGAAACTCCGTCCGAAAAAAGATCAGAGTTAACCGATAGAAGTTTTAATTAAAAAAAAATTGAGAAATGAATGCTACTGTAATATTATATGAACATCATACGAATTTTTATTCATGATTATAATTTGTTATTTTATAATTAAATTTTTGTTAATTAGATTTGAACGTCCAAATAGTGTTGCTAAAAACTATAATGAGTTGCAAATATGATTTGATGTCAAGTTAAATTATATACTGACAGCAAAAAATGTGTTTTAAGGTTTTTTAAAATTAATTTTTTTTTTCTCATCAGAGATGAGATTTTGGAACGCATATTTCACCCATAAGTTTCTTTTCGAATTAATAATACACACATTACGTATCATCAGAAATGTTAATACGATCAGATAAAAACTGTAATAAAAATAATAAAATATGAGATGCTTTTTTTATGCAATAAATGCTGTACATGTATTTCTTTTTAAGGTAGTATAATAACAATATGTTGTCAGATTTACATATCTGATATTATTTATCAAAAAATAGCATCTGCGAAATTATTTTTTATAAAAAATAAAACTATATTGCTATACATTAAAAGGATGTACAAACGTATCTAAATACGTAGGTAATATCACTTTTCTCTGATAAAAATAAAAATCTTTAAAGCATCAACCTTTATTAAAATGTACTAAAAAAGAAAAAAAAAACAATTTTCAAACATTTAGACTCAAATTTAAAAGCGTGAAAGGTTATCAGCAAAGTGACAGTCACGACCCACGCTTTTATGATTATGAATCTAAATTACTAAACATTTTTTTCCTTAGTACATTCCAATATAAGGAAGGTTGAGTGTCCCAAAAATATTCTCAATTTCAAAACTATATTAAAGATTTCGATTTTAGCAATTTTTAAAGGCATACTTATAGAAAAAAACACGCTGAATCCAATGAGTACAAACAAACGTCTGTATGTCTTTTGGTTTAGAAGTTATTGCGTTTATGTAGTTTTCAGAAAATCAAATAAAACCTTCGAATGGCCGTTGTTTCCAAACTAAAAAAGATATACAGACGTTTGCTTACGCTCATTGAATTCAGTATAATTTTTTCTGTAAGCATTCTCAATTTCAAAAGTATATTAAAGAGTTCGATTTTTGCAATTTTTTTAAGGCATAGCCTTTTAAAAAAATGCGACATTTGACGAAAACCGAAATCTTTCGGAACTTTGGCCAAATCATCATGCGCTTATAGAAAAAAAAACGCTGAATCCAGCATGGTCGCAAAACGTCGTGTGTCATCTAAAAAAAGTTTCGAACTTAAAAAAGTAGTATTTAACCATCCCTCCTCTTCCTTTACAAGTAACGCCACTGACTTAGTGGCCCATGAGCTAGTATTAAAAAAAAAATAATTAACAAAATTTGACCCACTTCTCAAAAAGGTTCACCATCACTGTTAAGGCCCCCATACACCTCGTTCTTTTTTGGCAGTTTTCATCGTCACGATAAAACACGTCGGTCAAAACCGAAGTGTATGGGCAAAAACTGTCGATGAAACACGGCAGTTTTTTTATCTGCCGAAGCTTGATTTTAAACACGACGTGTTTGCTGGTTGTCGTTTTAAATCGTAATGTGTGGCGCTTTCCGATAAGAATCGACGTGTTTATTCAGTGGTGCGACGTACAGCAAATAAGTCATATTAATTAAATGATTGTAATTAGTTTGAGTATTGATTTATATTTTAACCGTTTTAGTGCTAAGCAATTTTGACAAAAATAAATGAAAATTGCTATAAACATATTGATTAATTTAGAGGAAAAAATAATGGTGTCAAATAAAACACTCTAATTTAGACTAATATCAATCAATTTTATTAATTATTTTTGCATTATATTGTTTATTAATGTTTATTAAACATAAAATAATATCAATATTATTGTATTTTCCATCAAAGCAGATCGTATTAATGATGCCACGACTTCAGAAAAACTGAACGAAACTACGCCTCTGTGTTTAAATTAACCGTACAGTTTTACCAGTGCGGTTAAAACTGCCATAAAAGAACGAGGTGTATGGGGATGGCCGTTGTTCGTGTTTAACCGTACAGTTTTACCCGGCGGTTAAAACTGCCAAAAAAGAACGAGGTGTATGGGGGCCATTATAGAGCATAATTACGATGTTAGTCAATCCCTATTCATTACATAAATATTATGTATATAGAACACGTTTAATGTTAATCTGTACAAAAACCTCAGAATAACAATGTTCGTGCCACATTAGACTACAATAAGAACATACTACTCACCGTTGTAATTACCAAATCCTAACCTAACATCCTGACCTGCAAAGAACTCTTTGTAATTCCGACCTTCTGTTTTATTTTCGTGAATTGCGGTGGCTTTTTTAAATTGCTACAACCGGTATAAATAAAACATTTCATTTTGTTAATGACCGTAAACTTCTTAACAATGGCGACTTTCTACGGTGTCGACGGACAAGGTAACTGCGTGCTAGTGATGTGTCCACATGACTCTTTATTGGAAGCTGGCTCCGTGCGCTCCGCTCACTAAAAAAGAGTCGCTCTGAGCGAGTCGTTCAAAGGAGCGACACTAGACAGTACGCACTACACAAGAGTGCATACTGCAGAGGTGTGAACTGTCATCCATACATATGCTCAGGAGTCATGTAGCATTGCACAATGCACAGCACAACACACACACTCAGCTCTGACCTCATTTTTATATGATTCTGATCTATTATTCGCATTTCAGATAAACTATAAAGTATAATAAAAGCTTAACAATAATAATGTTTATTGTTACAATATTATATCTTTGTCAACGGTCAATGCGAATGCTTTAAGTCACGGTAAGCTTAGCACTATTACACTTACAGTGTGTCATTCAACATTAAATGACTCAGCAAAGATAACTCCGTACGTGAAAAATTCACTAGTGCCTCTGTTGCCTGCGCTGTGTGCGTTCTGTAAATGTGCGAATGCGACAGTACAGAACAGCTCAGCACAGAGCAATGGCGCTCGGAGTGAGTCATTCACAAAACAGAGCGACTCGCTCCGCTCCGAGAAAGGATTCGCTCAGGAGCGACACATCACTACTGCGTGCCTCATAAATTAATACATCAGTTGGCATAGGAATACGTACTGGAAGGGCCTAAACAGAACTCAGTTATTCTTATTGGTCTGTTTATGCACTTGACAAAGCCCTCTAATTCGTGCTAAAGATATCTCATCAAAAACATAAATGTGAAAAAAATAAGTTTAAAAACTAAAATCCGACTACTGAAAAGTATTCTCGTCTGAAGCTAGCCGTGTTCATATGCCACCTACCCTAACAAAACATTACATTTTAACAGTAGTAAGCGATCATAAGCTCTAGGGCAAAGTGCATCACGCTATACATCTAGAGGCCGTTGGCAGGGGGGTGTCTTAGCTAACCCACCATTTTATACACGCTCACTAAAATATGTTCGACACTTTTTCGGATCTGTGATACGATAATTGGATTCCACGTTTTTCGGAACAAGTAAAATCGAAATGTAATGCATTGTTAATAAATTAAATGAATCATTAAACTCTTTCCTCGAAATCTACGTTTAATTAAATTTGTATTTATGTAAAATTATAATATATGTATGCTTATTTTCAAGTAAAGTTACCTATTACTTATTGTCTCTGGTTCAGAACTCGACTCCCCCCCGAAGTGAATTTCTGGCTACGGCCTTGTTAGAGGGGCCTCATATATATGAGATGGCATACGACCAGGGCTATCCTCAGATAAGAATTTTTTTTAACTTATTTTGTATTTCTTTTCAATTTGCTCCCCACTGGGATCAAAATTCAAAAATAAATGTAGCCTATGCTACCCGGACCATAATAATGAATCGATTGACATCTTATTTATCAAAATCGGATGAACAGTTTAGGCGCTACGGTGGAACATCCGTAAATACAAACATACATAGTCTCAGTCGGGTAAAGAAAGGGGCGAAATTTTCGTCAAAACTGTGTTTTGTTTTCTTAAAAAAAGTATAGAAAATATGCCTTCACGTTTTTAGCACTGATTTAGCGTAAACTGATAAAATGTACAGGTTAAACTTGGCAAGTTTTGAAGAGTCTCAATAATGTCCACTTTTTTAAGAAAACAATTGCCAAGTTTGACCTGTAATAGAGGGGGTCGAAAAGGGCTCGAAACGGTTTGTGTAAATATATCAGTGTTTTGCGAGATCTTGGCCGGCGCACTCCGTGCGCTATGTGATTTTATTATTTTAGCTATTGAGCGTTTATATTCTACATTCTATCTATTATATAATTGACATATACAGGGTGTCCCATTAAGAATGGAACATAGAACAACCGCAGATTCTCCAATTCAAAATAAAACGATTAAGCGAAATATGCTTAGATAAAATGTTACTCGTTTCCGAAAAACCAATGACTTTACAACAAACTACTAAGTGTACATTATTGACTTAGAAAATATCAAAAA
Source organism: Xanthostigma xanthostigma (assembly GCA_963575645.1). Classification (NCBI taxonomy): domain Eukaryota; kingdom Metazoa; phylum Arthropoda; class Insecta; order Raphidioptera; family Raphidiidae; genus Xanthostigma; species Xanthostigma xanthostigma. The sequence continues at coordinate 44,709,791 of OY754466.1, read as the reverse complement.
AATTAAAATTATAGTCAAAATTAAAATTTAGACAGCGGCGTAACATTTAGAATGGGTACAAGCATTACTTACTCCTGCCGTACGCCACTGGTAGAGCGAGTAACATTTTATCTAAGCATATTTCGCTTAATTGTTTTATTTTGAATTGAAGAATCTGCGGTTGTTCTATTTCCCATTCTTAATGGGACACCCTGTATATCAGTCGGTCCAAATATATATTATATAGATACGCTAATTTTACATCAAAGGAGTAAAACATTTTAATTCTAAAAGACGCGCTTTGATGTCGATGTCTACATGTGTTTTTCTATGGCTTTGTCTATGTATGAAACCATCCGTTTATTTCTACCATTCACGTCAAAAGCACCGCTGAAGCAGCCCTTAAAGTCAGTGGCGTCGTTACTATTTTATGTACCTATTAATAATGGTAAGCATATGGTGCTATTGTGTAATGTGTATAGTGTATGCTTACTTTCTAACAAATTTAAGATTAGATTAGTTGGAGTGAGACAGAAATTTAACATTTTTAACATGTTATATCGATGCTATTTTAAAGTGTAGATTATATTTTTCCAGAAACTCGTCACAAGAACACATTATAAGTAGTAGCAACAGGTTTTCAAGCTTTTATGTAAAAAATTATATACAGTATGTTCACCGAATGTGGTTAACAGTGAATAATTCGCGTATCCTACTAGATACAAAAAATGTCTAAATAATTTTTTGTTCAACTCGAGATTTACTATCGGAAACTGCTAAGGTACTTACATATTTTTTTTTACATTTTCGAAATCTCCATTTTTTTTCTGTATGAATTCAAATAACACTTTTATAAGGGTACATAAGAAAATATTCGAGGAAAACGTTATCAATTTTACACTTGTGCAGAGTACTGTGAAAAATAATTATTACTGTGTATTTAATTAATAAATTGATAACGTTTTTCTCGAATATTTTCTTATGCAACCTTATGAAAATTTTATAGGAATTTACAGAGAAAAAAATGAAGATTTCGAAAATGTATAAAAATATAATATATGTTGCCATTTGAAAAAAAAATGGCAACATGCATTTCCGGTTGAGTTTGAAGTACTTACAAAAAAATATAGTACTCGAGCAGTTTCAGATAGTAAATCTCCAGTTGGACAAAAAATTATATAATTTTTTTGTATTTAGTAGGATACACGAATTATTCACTGTTACCACTTTCGGTGAACACACTGTATAGTATTTAAAATGCATACAAACGTCTTAAAGGTAGCCGTTTAAAATGGGAATGATATTAAATGTACACTTTAGTGGTGAATGAGACAATTAATAAGTTTGTATAATTTAGTATAAATGCAATTATCTCGTGCGGCGTAGGTTCCATTTTTAGCAAACTGAGTGTAAATTTTATTTTTCAATATTCTTGTTGACAAGCTTGCAGTTTTTATTATCAGTTTGTTATAGATATTATGTGTTCAGAACGTCGTTTGAATGCAGTTGAAGAACATATTTAAGAATAAAATTTTATTGTAGAGGCTCCTAGGCTCAGATCAAGGTAGGTGTGGCGTTGCCGTCTCGTCTCGTAGAGAAATGGTCATTTTCTAGATGATAAATCAGTATTTTCTAAACAAGAAATAATTATATTTTAGGCGAGAGGTAGTCATTTTCTAAACAAGTAATGATAATTTTCTAGTCGGGAAATGGTCATTTTCTAGACAAGAAATGGTCATTTTCTAGATCAGAAATGAGCATTTTCTAAACAAGAAATAATTATATTTTGGACGAATGTATATTTTTGGTAAACAAGAAGTGACTATTTTCTAGACGAGGAAAAGTCACTTTCTAGACAAGGAATGGTCACTTTCTAGACAAGAAATGGTAATTTTCTAGATCAGAAATGAATATTTTCTAAACAAGAAATAATTATATATTGGACGAATGGTCATTTTCTAAACAAGAAATGGTTATTTTCTAGAGTAGAAATGGTAATTTTCTAGAGGAGAAATGGTAATTTTCTCGACAAGAAATGATCAATTTCTAAACGTGAAATTGTAATTTTCTAGGCAAGAAATGGTAATTTTCTAGACGAGGAATAGTCACTTTCTAGACAAGGAATGGTTATTTTCTAGACAAGGAATGGTAATTTTCTAGACGAAGAATAGTCACTTTCTAGACAAGGAATGGTAATTTTCTAGACGAGAAATGATCACTTTCTAGACGGTGAATAGCCACTTTCTGAACGAGAAGTAGTAATTTTCAAGGTGAGAAATTTTCCGATTAGCGATAAATTATTTTCTCAAGGCTACTCTTCTAGCCCATCTAGTAAGTAATTTCTATTATTTTTAAATGTATTATTTTTGTTTTATCTATTCTAGAGCCAGGCCTGAATACTATGTAAAGTGAATGATAACTTCAAACGGTCGATAACTTCATAAGGCTGAAAGTAAACAACGTATAATCCTTATAAATATTATTTTGATGGGTATAGTTGGAAATAAAGAGGTCTGGTACAGAAGAGGTCTTAGATAGAAGCATCAGACTATATTTTTACGCGAATGATATAACTCCGCCATGCTGGACCTTCTATTAAATTGTTCTTTAATAATGAGTTTCATATTAATTTATAGTCAACATAGGTATTTATCTATTAGAAATCGTGTCCATCGAGACAATTATTAATAAGAATCGCAGGATTGTGGACAAACAGTTCTTTATTCAGTGTACGACGTTTCGTCTATAAATTTAGACTTTTTCATGTACAATTAATGTAAAAATTTAAAACAATAATTATGAAAATAAACATTAATTACTAACCATAGCAATTAACAAAAGTTAAGGTACATAAGACAAAAACATGGCAACAAATTTATAGACGAAACGTCGTACACTGAATAAAGAACTTTTTGTCCACAATCCTGCGATTCTTATTAATAATAGGTATTTATCATTTTGGGGTTTCGTAAGTACATTGGAACTCCCTTGTTCTCAATTATTAAAGTTTTGTCGAAGAGATACTTCGGTAATACTATAAGAAAATTGTAGGTAAATTTAAAATAGTTGGCAAAACCAAAAGTGCACATCCCGCAAGTTTTCCACTGTATGATAAAAAAATAACAATTAAAAAATATTTTTAATAAATTTAAAAAGATTTAAAAATTTAAAGAAATAAATAATTAAAAATTGAAAAAATATTTTTTTTAAGTTTGCAAAAATAAAAAAAATTAAGAACTATACATAATATAATATATAATTAATATCAAGTGGAATAAAATAAAACAAAATAAAAAGAAAAAAAAAAGAAAAAAATCAATGATTTCGTAAGGAATCGAACCCAGGACCTTGCCCTTGGGGATCCAACGGCATTACCATTACGCTACGGCGGCCTAATACATGTAGTGGTGTTATCACGGTATAGAAGTGTAGCACTTGTTTTATGGATTACACTATATTTACACCGCAATTATTATATTGTTTTTAAACTATTAGCTGTCAAAAATAATAAAAAATAAAACTGTTTATAAAAATTAAACTACTGAACACATTTTAGTGAATTTAAATAGGGTTCTGGTCTGATAGTAAACAAAGTGAATAAAATATAACCCAAGGCAATCCGACCAAAATTGCGATCTGTAGAGTCGTGACGTACGTACATACGTACGTACGTACATACGTACAGACCAACCGACAACTGCTGTTTGTGATTTTCAATTACAATTTTAATAGTATTTATGAACTCGAATTGATTTAAAAATGGTTCTATTTTATAGATTAGAATCTCCTCTTTTCAAAAAGCTTCAATTTGAATGGATTTCGTGTGAAATTAACTTAGATATAACTTCTTATATGAACGAAAGTCAGCTCTGACGCACAAAGCGATAATAAAGCACATACCGCTAGTTTAGCGGTATGTGCAAAAGTAAGCGTTTGGCGATTTCTTTTTGTTTCGTATAAAAAAACGTAAATAAATATTGAATGTATGTTATCATAATAATACGTAGACAAAATTAGTATCAACTTGAATGCTGAGTTATTTTAATTTTTTAAAAATGTCACACCCCGTGTTTATTTTTAAATGTTTTCAACGTCATTTTTAACTGGCCTCTTTCATTAATAATCAATTTTCATCTTTGATGTATTTATTTATATGCAAATTAAGTTTTTGTAAAAAAATATGTGTTGACAATTTGATGAAATGTGTTTTATTTTCTTCTTTTAAGACTGGGTTCACATCAAAAGCGTTTTTGTATAAACATATGATTTTTTCATATATTTAAATGTAGATATCGTACGCCTACACAACAAAATGAAATATACATTTTGATGGAAGATAAAACAGTATGTTTATGAATGAAACAAATACGGTTTTACACAAGTTTACATATAATTATCGAGAATGATTTATACACAAACGTGTAGTTTTGCTCAATACGTGTGCGTCCAGCCTTAGCAATTAAATGTACATTAAGTAAATTTTTGACCGAAAAATATAAGTAAACAAATAGATACATATATACAAAATGGTACCAAATCAAATTGGTTTATTCATTTAGGAAAGATGAATAGACGTAAATATTTTTCGCAGAAAAACAAATATTCAAAGACGTTTCTCAGTATTAAATTTGAACCGTAAGTTTTTGTGTGTCACAGTGCAAAAAATAATATTTAAAATGGACGACACTTGTGCCGCCTATAGAGAGGAGACGAGTTTGTACCGCCCAGTGATTCTGCTCGCGCCATCCTCAAGGAGAGAGTTTTTTGGACGTTGTAATGTTATTGTGCTTTAAATTTTTAAATTATTATCGTCCCTTCGTCGCGTTTTTAATACGCATAGTAAATCTATGTAGCTCTAGAGCTGTAGTGCCGCTCAATGAAAACTGCTTAAAATATGCTCTGGTGTACCACTATCTATATATATAAAATACGTTTTAAGATCTCCAACTGTTAGAACCTCAGATAAATAAATGAAAGGGATATAGCTTTGTTCACATTTTTTGCAGCCCGCAACTAATCACATTCGGAATTAGCTCGGTGAAAACAAATCAATGTTTTCATTGAATGATCTAATTGATAAATCATAGATTAATAATGTTGCGTGCCTCCTGTTGGGACGACTATGGGTTCTGTAGAATCTTCTAGCAACAACAACAATGGAAAATAGATAGCCAAGTAAATTCGACCTTCTGAGAATTTCCCTGGAGAATGCAATGTAGGTAAAGAAAGGTTCTTCTAGAGGATTCTATCAGGCGGGATCGAAGCTATAAAATGCGAGCGGATCGCTGTCGCAGTCAGTCAGTTGTTCGTGAGTTGTGTTGATACAAACCTGACGTTGCGACATAAATCATAATTATACTGTGAAGATAAATAAACTGTTGTGTGTGTAAACCATTGAGTACTATTATATAAATCTGGTTTTACATAAATAACTTTTTGTAAATAGTCGTGTGAATATAGTTAGTAACCAAGTGTGCTGATAAACTTTGTTGTGTTTGTGTTGTAAATATTTTGTGTAGAATAATTAGGACTTTATATTCTTCTGTTACTTAGTTTTCTATTTTATTATTTAGAACTACTAGTCTTGTTTCTGTTAACGTTATTATTACTGTTTGTTAAAGAAGTACGCTTTCGTTGTGTGTTTAGCTGTTTTGTTAAACGTGTATTATTGTAAATAAATAATTTTTACCACGTATTAGAACAGTTTTGTTACAATAGAAACGACACATTCAACTCAGTTGTAATTGATGTTATCAATGATATTGATATAGATAGTGCCACGGATGTCTTCATTCAAATTTCACAGTACAGCAAATTAATTTCAATACCTATTTATTTGATAATCAAGAAATACTTTTCTCGGCGTCTTTAATGTTATAAGCATTTTTTAGTATTTTTTAACAAACACGAAACGTTATACAAATCAACATCTTGAAACAAAATCCGGACATTAAGTTCAACGACTTTTGCAATTATTAGCAAAAACTGTGTGACCCAATCTTAATAATTATAGTGGTTACAGAATAAAGTTTGCAAAAACTTTAATTTACTTGAATCAACATAATATGTGTTGCAAAAACATCAAATTAGTTTCTGTGATGAAATAATTTTATGAGACTTTATACGCGGCGAGAAAGGAAGAATCATCTCAAAATAAATAAAAATAAACAAACTGGTCAATTCAAACACCTCTGTAAGTCATTTATGTACAACGATAAACATCTGTAGTATGTATAGAGTTTTGAATATCCGACTCTTTGTTATCCGATAGTCTGCTTTATTAAACTGATTGAACGTCTAAGTTTGAGCTATGAAGAAATGAATAACATACTTATCTAAAAATAGGTCAAGTTGCAACTTCGTAAATTATTGTCAACTTTGAAAGTTTTCCGGGTCGCTATATTTTTAGTTTAGGAGCTAGAAGAATAGTGGAAAAATAAAATAAAAATAAAGTTCGTATATGATTTTATTTAAAAGAAATTTGTGCACTGTGAATTACAATTTAATCTATGTTTTTTAATCATTATTTAATAGGCTTTTTGACTCTTAAAATGTTCATATCGTACTATTAGTCCCAACGAATTCTTATTTCGCATGAATAAAATAGTACTAACAAATATAAATATAGCGCGAAAACACGAGCCGCCATGTTTGCCTACTGTGACGTTATTCTTGTAGTATACAAACAAGACAAATAAGACTCGGTATCGTTTACACAAGGCTTGTTTAGTATTTTCTCACATGTGTATGTGTGCATGCGTTTATATTAGCATACGTGTGCTTACTGCAAGTCTGACGTCACACTTCAAATCATCATTGCGGCCAAAAATTGCAATTTTAAAATTTAAATATAAAACCTTGTGTTTTTATGAATTCAAGCGGATAATTTCTGGTTTTTTATTCGACAAATTATCGTACTCACAAAATGTAATCATTTTTTTTTTTGTATAGCGTCAAATACGCTGTTGCGCTATTCCTGTACAACTAGTTAAAGTTTACAACTATTCAACGGGGTTCGAACACATTGTTAATTACTTGTTTTACAAAAAGGATGAACCCTTGATATGATAAATTAAGTTGCTTATGCATAAATGTCTTGTAAAATGCAGTAATTCGCATTCTGTTCGTTTTTAACATAATTATGATGTCAGCAAGTTGCATTTGAAATAACAGGCTTGTCGATCGCTTAAAGTCACAAAATATATAAGTACAAATTGTTAGGTATGCGCCAAATTAATGATCTGTTGCGTTTAATGTGGATTATTTTTGAAGTCAAATGGCTTTGGCATTGTATCTGTTTGAAATTTTCTGTGGCGTTAAAGGGGAAATGATTAACAGCGAAGAAAAATATATAATATAAATATACATGAGTGTGAGAGAAATGCAAATATGTACGTATGTCGAAGATTATGCAAACAGTTTGACAAGTCGACTTTGACAATAAATTGAAGTGTATATTTAAATTAGTTAGTTTTTTAGCGCGAATACTCGAAATATTAATAGACAATTACAATTTTATTTTATTTTTCAAATAATTTCAGAAAAAGTAAGTTTATGTTAATTTAATGCCAAAATAGAGTTTTTAAATATTACATAGACTGTACCAAGTCTAAAACTTGGTCTCAGATCAGAAAAAAATAGTGAAAATCGTAAATGTAGCAAATGAGGTTATTTCAAAAATAATTCTGACAGCTCTTGCGGGGTAACCTTACGAAGATAATGAAAAAAATCTGAAATAAATAGATTTTTTTATAACAAAATTTTCTGTAAAAAATCCAAAATCATTAGGAGATTTATAAAGTTAAAAATTAAAAAAAACTTTTACATATGTCAACCTAGCATGCAAATGGTACATTTTAATTTTTTGCAAATAACCAAATAATGTCAGCAGTTCCGAAAACTAACTATGTAAAGCATCGATGTCTTACGCATATTTTAATATTTTTTCCAATTTAATTAGGAGACTTTTAATCATTAGCACTTTTCGATTATGGACTTTTATTCTTGACTATTATTCTTGACAATTTTAAGTGTATTTTCAAATTTTTAATGATTTAATTTTAATTTTTATTACTTATAATTTCTTTTTTTAATTATTTACTGCAAAAATATGTAAAATACAGATATGTACTTAAATTTATTTTTTTTAACCTAACTTTGCACAAAAAATTCAGAACTTAGTTCATTAAAAGTATTCGTCCCTGCAAACACCCCCTGCACCCTTCATCTCAAATCTTTTCCCCTCGCCTAAAAACGGTTCGCGCTCTCCCGACGCTATTTTTAAAGCTAGAGGGTTCTAGTAAACGCCAAATGGAAGACAAGGAATCAGACTACAGATCCTTCAGGCGAATTTTTTGAAAAAAAAATCCTGAAAAAACTTACAACCTTTTGAAAAAAATAATAAGTTACGTAATATTTCACACGTAGGCGAAACTGTTTTTCAAAAAATTCGCCTGAAGGATCTGTAGTCTGATTCTTTGTCTTTCATTTGGCGTTTACCAGAACCCTCTAGCTTTAAAAATAGCGTCGGGAGAGCGCGAACCGTTTTAAGGCGAGGGGAAAAGATTTGAGATGAAGGGTGCAGGGGGTATTTGCAGGGACGAATACTCTTAAGTAAAATACCGAAATAATTAATTAATATTAAAAAAATATAGGTATATATTTATCCTTTATGACAATAATTTATTAGTATCATCGACTTATAACCTTTTATAAAAATTTATTATGGAAAAGTTTCCATTTAGAATTCGACTTACTTTTGATTGGGACTGTAACGCATCAACCTCCTTAAATATATAGACAACTTGATGGATCTAGCTAAATCAAAAGAAAAATAATATAACTGTAAATTGAAACTAATGCAAGAGGAACATAATTATTGTTATAGGTCTGTGTCAAAATATCGATTTTTTAAAACAAGTTGAAAAAGTTTTGCACGGGGGTACACTAGTAGTATAAGGTCAAACCCGATATTTTAACAATGCTTTGTGCAACTCTCAAACAAGACGTTTTTCGCATTTCGCAATCTACCCTGCAGTGGTACTGTTTCTGATCTTCCACTGACACAATGTAGGAGATCTGTAGGTACATATCTGTACATTGTATATTATTATGAATGGCAGCTGAGATACCATCTACAAGTTGTCGACTGTGTCATCACGCAAAACACGGAAAACATTTTACTGTAGTTTCATTTGAAGACACAGCAGAGTGTAAGGTGGTGACACTGTGGATAGCAACCTACGTGATCTTCTTCTTTTGTTAAAGAACAACACACAATCACACAGCCCCGCAAATAATGAAATATCGCTCAAGCCTGTGAGTTTACACGTTGTCAGATTAAATCGAAATGGCCGTTGACTCACATTGGTTTTCCACATTTTTTCGCGACTTCAAAAAACATCTAATGGCGCGTTTGATCGGAAGTAAAACCTTGCAATTGGCGCGGCACTTTTATGGGGTGACATTTTGTGGGGAGTCAGAACTGGCTTATGTGTAACGGTATAATACGCGCCGCGGATCTAAAAGGTTTGGAAGTTAGTCACAAACAGCGTCGCAAAGGCACATTTTAGAGCCGCTGAGACTCCCACCACCTTCCACGGAACGTGCGCTCGTCGGTGATTGACCGTGATCGCTCGTTGCTTTTGTCGCTTTCCTGCTTAAAGGTACAGTCGAGTACGAGTTGTTATTGTTATTTTAATTTTGTTGAGTTGCGAGCTTGTATTTTTTCAACAGACTGTACAAGCGCAAGCCCGCATTCGCATCTAACTTCCGAGCCTTTTAGGTTCGTGGCGCGTATTATAACATAATATTCATAACACTGAGGGGATACCGGTCTGCCTTGACAAGGAATTACGAGTTTATATAGGATTTTGTATAGTAATGTCACAAAAATAAATTAAATCAAATTTTTGAATGCGAGAAAATAGTGAAATAAAACATAGTCTATAGAACTTTCCGGAATCATATAAGAAACATTTCAAAAAAGGTTTTATCAAAAGTCGGCAAATAATTTTACCATTCCAACTCACAAGTAGGGAATGGTACTAGTTTAGGTCAAAAATCACTTTTCAAAAATTTTACAGTGTTTTACCGTTTTGAGGTCCCCCGACTCCAAAAAACATATTTTTGGAAACACTCTGTGCGTCTGTTAGTCTGTGAACACGATACAGGTCAAACGGATGAACGGATTGAAACCAAATTTTGGGAGGATGTTTGGTATGTAAATATGAAGAGTCCTATTGTTTTTGGGGAAAATCGGTGCATGCGCAGAAGAGATATATGCTAAAACGGTGTTTTTATATAATAATGGTATACTTTTAATAACGGTTTATTATTCTATTTCAAACACATACATACAAAGAATGTTACATAATATATTGATGTAGATAGATGAATCAATTCTTGCTTAGTTAGTTTAATGACATTTCAGTGTTGGTGTGAAGTCAGCCATACTCCATAGTCATGTCGGTCGCCTGAAGTAGCTGAAAACTTTGTGATAAAATCACCGTGCGGTGAATGTTAGTCCCGTATATGTGTACAGTTTTATATTTTATCTCCGGGTTTCATTTCAAATAAAAGAAATCAAGTAGGTAGCTGGTAGATACTATGTGATGAAAGATGATACGCAATAAGAATACATGTCAACCAGAGTTCCATTAACCTGTTCTATTTTGTGTTGGAGTTATTATTTGTGCCAGCGTCTTATTTTTTCAGCAACTTAAAATCGAACTTATAGGATGTTTAATGCATGTACAGTGTACACTTACGGTTGAGTATGAAGTAGAAAAAATATACTTCAGCAGTTTTAGTAAATCTCGAGTTGAACAAAAAAATTCCAGTCAATTGAGCGACGGGATCTTTCCAACTTCAAAAATGTTGACATTTGATTATAATAAAGAAAATAAAATTTCTGATATCGCGTGAGGTGACGCGGGTAATGGCCAGTATTCAATATGATATTTGCTATTCGTTGCCATGGTTACCTACAGAATATATTCCACGTCATGTAAAAATTAATCAAAGCATGCCTAACTAGTTTATTTCTGACAGATCCATAAAACAAAAAAGCCGATGATTTTTTTTTTATTTTCAAATATTTCCGAAACTATAAAGTTTAGAAAACAAAATTTTCAACAAAACTTTCTTGAAAAAATAAATAGAATAATAAGCCGTTATGAAAAGTATACCATTATTATATAAATAAAAAAGACAGGTTGCACTCTGGGAGTGCTGGCGGAAGTGAAAACTTGAATATTAACGTCTTACGAATTTTCGATCAAAATGGTTTGTATCATAGATTGTATTTTTATGTACGATATTTCAACGCTAGATGTCTAACGTTGTATAAATAAAAGTTTTCGTCTTACGCATATCTGACGATCTGACGCGAGTTATACATTTTTTACCCATTATAAAAAAAGTGTACAACGCGAGTTTTCCTGACGCGAGTTTAACATTTTTTACCCATTACAAAAAAGTGTACAACGCCACTAAAGACGTTTTCACTTCAAAAATACCGTATATAATATATCTCTTCTGCGCATGCGCCGATTTTCCCCAAAAACAATAGGGCTCTTTATATTTGCATACCAAACATCCTCCCAAAATTTGGTTTCAATTCGCTCATCCGACCTGTATCGTGTTCACAGACAAACAGACTAACAGACGCACAGAGTTTGTCCAAAAATATGTTTTTTGGATTCGGGGGACTTCAAAACGGAAAGATATTGTAAAATTTTTGAAAAATGATTTTTGACCTAAACTAATACCATTCCCCACTTGTGGGTTGGAATGGTAAAATACACTTCAGCAGTTTTAGTAAATCTACGCCCTTGGGTGGAGCGTAACGCCTCAGCAGTTGATTTTACTACCGTACCGGACCTTATAACTCAAAATCGTTTCTTAAGGAGTAAACTCCAAAAACTACATATTTAAAATTTTTTGTGTATGTATATACACGAATAACTAATACCACTTTCGGTCAACGTACTGCATACCTACCCACCTAATTATATAGTAAACTTTTGTTTCGTTTAACAATGAAGTCTTATTCCGTTCTTTCTTGAAAAAATGTCAATATCTTTAAAAATATATTAAATTTTAAATACTACCTAAATTGAACCTGTACCTCTCTTTCTGTCGTTCTCAAGTAGTGAATGTTAATTTTGCGAGACAGCAATCTTGTTTGTTAATAATCTCGCGACACGCCATCGTAATGTGTTAGAATAAACGCACAGATTTACTTTAAAATGAATATTTAACAAGTCTTGCCGGATATACAGTGTTGTTTATTAGTACTTAGGCAGTATTTTATTTCCAAATAATAATTGGAAACATTGATAATAAGAAGATTTAATAGGTAATAAATAACAACTACGTCCTGAATGCAATATCCGGGAAGAGCATGTCGAGTCGTCGTTCATCAGCCAAATCTACAAATGCCATCAACAGAAAACAATTGCAAGCAGGATCGGTTTCAGGTTAAATCAAACCTAATATCAAAAATCAATTTTAAATTCAAGTCAAACCTATATTACGTCATTAAACTGCGACTTCGCTTCGGCTGTTAATCCGAGCAGATGGTTAGAAAGAGTAATTTTTCCAGTTACGATGAATATGTTCCTCCTCCTAACTAAGATTATGAAATTATCCATCTTCCTAACTGGGAAGATGAATTTACTCTACTTCCTAATCAGGAGAATAAATCTCCGAGTCTTCCTTACCAAAAATAATTGCATCCTTCTCCGAATCCTAATATGGAAGAAAAACTCGTATGCCATAACGGTTTGAGAAGATTAATCTCTTCGTATTCCTAACCAGGAAGATGAATTTAATCGACATCCTAATCAGGAGAATAAATCTCCGAGTCATCCTATCTAAAAATAATTTCTTTCTCTTCCGAATCCTAATATGGAAGGAAAACTCGTAGGTATGCCATAACGGTTTGAGAAGATTAATCTCTTTGTATTCCTAACCAGAAAGATGAATTTACTCTACTTCCTAACCAGGAGAATAAATCTCTGAGTCTTCCTATACAAAAATAATTTCTTGCTCTTCCGAATCCTAATATGGAAGAAAAACTCGTATGCCATAACGGTTTGAGGAGATTAATCTCTTTGTATTTCTAACCAGAAAAATGAATTTACTCTACTTCCTAACCAGGAGAATAAATCTCCGAGTTTTCCTATCCAAAAATAATTTCTTCCTTCTCCTAATCCTAATATGGAAGAAAAACTCGTATGCCATAACGGTTTGAGAAGATTAATCTCTTCGTATTCCTAACCAGGAAGATGAATTTACTCTACTTCCTAACCAGGCGAATAAATCTCTGAGTCTTCCAACCAAAAATTATTTCTTCCTGTTCCTAATCCTAATATTGAAGTTCTCGTATGCCGTAAAGGTTGATACGATTTTTTAGGAAACTTTTTGTTGCATTTGGAGCGATAATAATGCTCCGATTGCTCAGCGTCCTCAACCTAACCAGGAGAATGAATCTCTTAATCTTCTTAACGAAGAAAATTAAACTCTCCATCTTTCTAATCATTTGAAGGACAGCAGTCATATGCCATATAGATTGATATAAGAATCTTTTAGAAAATCTAAGTGTATATGTTGGATTTGGAAAGAGAATAATGTTCAGAGAGGAGACATCCGAGATTTCTACGTTAATTAATTAATTAATTAATCCATTCGGAACACAAAGGAATGGTGAGACCTCTGGTGAGAAATGCGCTGAACTGTCCTAAGAGGGGTTTTTGAAAGGTAAACTATGGAGGCATAAGGTAAACATTGATTTAGAAAAGCATGATGGAGGCAAGGTTAGCTTCCATCATGCTTTTCTAAATCAATGTTTATCTGTCAAAAACCCCCCTTAGGACAGTTCGGTGCATTTCTCAGCAGAGGTCTCACCATTCCTTTGGGTTCCGAATTAAAAACACAGAAGTACGAGATATATATAACTATAATAATAATAATAATAATAATTGTTTATTGTACAAAATATCTGTACAAAAGGCACGGTTCAACTTACGTTGATCTTCCACCTAGCCCAATACTAAAATTTACATAAAAATATTTAACTTTGTGTTGAGCAAATGGAATCCCACAATATTGAAAACAATTAAAAAAACAAAACCAAAAGTGCACATCCCGCAAGTTTTCCACTGTATGATAAAAAAATAACAATTAAAAAATATTTTTAATAAATTTAACAAGATTTAAAAATTTAAAGAAATAAATAATTAAAAATTGAAAAAATATTTTTTTTTAAGTTTGCAAAAATAAAAAAAATTAAGAACTATACATAATATAATATATAATTAATATCAAGTGGAATAAAATAAAACAAAATAAAAAGAAAAAAAAAAGAAAAAAATCAATGATATCGTAAGGATTCGAACCCAGGACCTTGCCCTTGGGGATCCAACGGCATAACCATTGCGCCACGGCTGCCTAATACGTCTAGTGGTGTTATCACGGTATACAAGTGTAGCACTTGTTTTATGGATTACACTATATTTACCAGCAATTATTATATTGTTTTAAACTATTACCTAGCTGTCAAAAATAATAAAAAATAAAACTGTTTATAAAAATTAAACTACTGAACACATTTTAGTGAATTTAAATAGGGTTCTGGTCTGATAGTAAACAAAGTGAATAAAATATAACCCAAGGCAATCCGACCAAAATTGCGATCTGTAGAGTCGTGACGTACGTACATACGTACGTACATACGTACGTACATACGTACAGACCAACCGACAACTGCTGTTTGTGATTTTCAATTACAATTTTAATAGTATTTATGAACTCAAATTGATTTAAAAATGGTTCTATTTTATAGATTAGAATCTCCTCTTTTCAAAAAGCTTCAATTTGAATGGATTTCGTGTGAAATTAACTTAGATATAACTTCTTATATGAACGAAAGTCAGCTCTGACGCACAAAGCGATAATAAAGCACATACCGCTAGTTTAGCGGTATGTGCAATAAGTATTGATTTGAAAAGTGCATAAAGGGTTTCAGAGCTCCGGTCCTGAATGCATACATTAGCATAGACACAGAGGATGTAAATGGTGATGAGTACAGACGCAACGTGCTTTGGATAAATTATGTAAAACAGGTAAGCGTTCGATTAAAGAAGCCGATCGGGTTGTTGTCGTTGCTCAGCTAGCCATTACACTTATTTATAGTGGACAGCTTTCTTCAAAATTCTCATGGTAAATCTGGATCTAAGTTAACATTTATCATTCTTGAATCCTTTGTCTTAAAACTGTAATCCTTTTATAATGTGTTTCGATTGTTCTAAAACAGTGGCGCCGCGTGAACATTTTAAATGAGCGTTCTGCAGGGTCAACCAGAGTTAGGTATGACTATGACGTGAGGAGGTAATTAAATTATGAATCTAATAAATCATGTATCGTGCACTGCACACATTTATGACATACATACCGCCGAGTCAAAACTGTCAAAGGTGTTGACTGAATGAGATAGATTCAGTGAACAATTCTGGCATATGACAGTGATAGATGCTTTTTTGTACTAATGTGCTGACAGTAAATGCAGCTCAAAGCCGATCTAAATAATACGCTTTAACTTGTGAGTTAGGATTTGCATGGTGTACACGAGGATGATGAGCCACACGGAACGCACACGAGTTTTGTGGTCCGTTAAACTTTAGTGTTGATTGTGTATTTATTGCACTATTTCTTAACATTAAATATTAGTTAAATATGGAGAATATAATTCATTTTAAAATTATGACCTACTCATTATTGAAGTGCAAGAGTTGGGATGCATAACGATTGAAAACAGTAAAGTGCAAGAGAGAAATGAACTGAAGTCTAATTTTAACGCTGGATTACCGTATATATTTAGCACATAGTAGAAATGAAGGGTTTAAAGGTCCTACTATCCGAACTCTACATCCAACCGAGACGAAGTTTATTAGAGAAAAGGGTTTTTGAGAAAAACTTATTTAATTTCCATGCTCTTCATGATTTAATGCTAAGAAAAAAAACCGGTTAGGTTTATACAAATGAGTTGTGGTAGTGTTTTGGGCTTGAAATTTAAGTTTTAGTCAGTTTTTTAACAATAACCAATTAGCTTTAAAGGGATACTCCTTGTATCAAACACAAAACTACTATTAATAATGATGCTGACAAGGATTGAGGATTCCGGGCATCCTTTTCTAGCTGCTGGTTCAAATCAAAATACAATATGTTATTGCGATTCTAAACAAAATGATAATGACTGCATAACAGCGATTATCATATCACAGCCACCTTGGGTTTTTACACGCTTTATATTAGTTTCACTTGTAAGTTTGTATGTAAGTATGTATGTTTGTTTGTAGCCTCGTTTGGACTACAGCAAGTGGTTTATTACTGTTAGTATGTTATGCCACTACTGTAAGAGCAATCGTTGACCGAGCGGTCTAAGGCGCTAGTCTTCGCTGACGTCAACTCTCGGATTCACCGGTCGTGGGTTCTAATCCCGTCCACGCCGAAATAAAAAATTTGTTATTTTTCGGCAAATTTTTGACAATAAATCGAACTAAAAAGTGGAAAATAAATATAGTTTAAAAAAAAACTAAAAAACACGCTTTATATCGAACTAAAAAGTAAAAAATATTTTTTTAAAATAAACTTACAACAATAATGAATAAAAAATACTAGTATTATTGTGAAAAAAGCGTGGGGCGTTTTGTTCCACATTTTCGTACATCGAGCGCCCCACGCTTTTTTCACAATAATACTAGTATTTTCTATTCATTATTGTTTTAAGCTTATTTAAAAAAAATATTTTTTACTTTTTAGTTCGATATAAAGCGAACTTTTTAGTTTTCTTTAAACTATATTTTTTATGCTCAATATAAATGTTTCAAAGATTATCACCAACTGAAATAACCACCAGAGGTCATCGCGCTGTTTTAGAATTGTAGTACAACGACAGCCGTTTTTTAAACAGTGTGTGTAGTTCGAGTTTATTGTTCTTAACGAAGTGTGGGTGTAGAAGACACGACTAATGAATGGTATATTATTATTCTTCTTTATATGATTTTTTTTACGATTCATACGTGATTTCATGTTATATGTATACCTATTATGAATAATCATTATGTATCATAGATAAATAATTATATATATGGTTCTGGCTATACTAGAGGTCAAATCAAATACTGTAATCCCTCCCTATAACGCGATTCTTATAGCATTGGTTTGCTATAGCACGGTTTACAATTTTACATCGCTCTAACTTTTTTACGAGTAATTCAGTGTGCAATTTAAGATTTATATTTTTGAAGGTGTTAAAATTTCAAAATGTCTCAAGGACTTTTTTTTTAATTTAAAATTTCGTGAAGTTACAAATTCAAGACTTGGCTAGGCCTTATAACCCTTAAGCGAAGTCTTCGATTTTGTGTTCAGACATTACAAAAGTAGTGTTACACAAATTTTCATGATTCAAAAATGTTTGATAGCTCTCGTATGTCTTTGTTTTTACGCTGTAAAATAATGAAAATAAAGAATCCTACTTAAGAGAACAGGGAATATTGTTATTAGTGTGGAGTGTAAACTCTCGACAGACTTAATCTGAATTTGGTACACATGTTGAAATCCATCACCGCAAGAAGCCTATTTAAAATGGGCCTGATCGGGCCATTTTAAGGGTAGTATTTAGCGGTTGAAAATTAAAAAAAAATACCGAAAAAATTCTCAGAATCATTTCAAATTTGAAATTTGACCGGTCAGTGATTATTTAAACGTGCTGTTAAAATTTAAATCAAATCGGCCCGACAGGACCGGACTTACAAATATAAAAGCAGTAGTTAGTGGATTTAGATTTATATACTGAAGGATGTATTTAATTAGGTACAGACGTTTAATTTACACTATTGCAATTAAGAAAAAAATATTATTTTAAGGGTCGTATTAAGGTGTATTTTTTTATTTTGTCTAAAAACAAACTTAAGTTCACGTAATAAGATAACATTACCTGTTTTTGCAAATACACTATAATTATATTGTCGGAACGTATTGTCTATTTTATAAATAGAGCTTGCTTAAATGAATGTGGTTTACAACCCCAAATCCTGTTTGACATATTAGTACCTAAACTGCCCGTTCAATAGACACTAACTAATTAAAATGCATATTTAAGACATGAATAATCCATGTTGTGGTTTGATTGATGATCGTCGGCCATAGGGCTGAGGCAATCTATTGATATCGTCAATAATATCAAACGTTTTAAATATATCCTAACAATACCTAAAATTTTTGAAGAAAACTGAAATAGGGTATTTTGTACCATGTAAGAAAGAAATCTAATAATGTATAATCTTGATGATTTTGTTAAAAGCAAACGAGAAATATTGATTTTTATTGATAATAACACACTATAAATTCTATAATTCCATTTTAAGAATTGTATTTTCAATCTGTTGTTCAAAAGTCTACAACGCTGTACGCCATGTTGCATTCCGGCGTGACGTCACTTTGTCTGTGAACTTACCTGCGTTTATGTTGTGTTGTGTGTTATTTTGAAGTTATTTCAAGTTATTATCACGTTTGTAGACGTCTATCCAGTATTTTATTGATTTCGCATCATGCAAACAGGTTTCGTAAAAGCAGAAAGTACTAATATAAAAAAATACGTTTAATAAATAAATAAAGTTTTACTAATTTGCATACTTACACTGGTAATGTAGGTAATAATCATAGCAATCTTAAATATTTTTATTTGTACATTGTTACTATGGTTACTGTACACTATCGTTATTATTTACAACCTTAGTGATGTCACGAGTCGTTTTCGCGCGAAAATTCATAAAGATAAATTAAAAGTTGTTTTTATGGAACTATTCGGTTATAAAGTATTACTATAAAAATTGTAGTCCATTTTTATTACTTTCGGATTCATTTAAAATACTTTTCAAAAAATGGTCTCATAACCTATTGATAACAGTAGAAGTTGAAGGAGCGTAGTTTACTTTATAAAGTTGAATAATATTTAATTATCAAAATCCCTCAGCCCTGCTGCATATTTATTGCACTCACGATTTCGCGATTTTTTCATCAGGACGAATATTGAAATAAAACGATAGCGGCGCTTTTAAAATATCTTGAGATAGGTATAGTTTTTTTAATCAAAGGTTTTTGAAAAATCGTAAACAACTTCCATTTTGCTGTTAACATGTTAACATGAAATGAGTCAATATTAATAGTCCAAGAGCTAGTGAACTTTTTGGAAGCTGATTTAGGCACGGAAGTAACATACTTTTTAATATAGTGTTGATCCAATAGAATGTTACGATGGAGGAAGCTTTTGGTTAAGGATCATAAATAAATAAGATTTACTAATGTTACGCCAGGACCTATGAACATGTATACAGGGTGAGTTTTAAGTTGATGCTTTTTTTTACAGCGTGTAAAAATTAAATAGACGAGCAAATATTTCAAATAGTTCTATTATCAAAACTCAAAAATAAGAGAGAAACAGCCTTTCGAAGTTTAAATAAATTTTATTAAATTTTCTTTAATTTTGAGGTCGGTCCTGGGGTTATATTATGTCACGGAAATATGTTATTATTATCAAAAATAATTGAGGCACACACAATTCTCTCAAAAACAGAACAATACACATACTTGATAATAACAACTCAAACAATAAGTTTTTTAATTAGAGCTACTATATAATAGTGAAAATCCTATTACATACCTCAAGCTAAATTATAAACATATATACATGTTCATAGGCCCTGATGATGAAAATAAATTTTTCGAAACGTTGGCCACGAGCGTAACATTGGTAAAGCTTATTTATTTATGATCCTCAACCAAAAGCTTTCTTGATCGTAATACTTTTTAATGTAGTTTTATCAGTGCAAAAAAAGAAAATAACATTTTGTGTTATCGAGTCCAGTCGTTTTTAGGGGTAATCAACCCCTAAATATGCATTAGTAGGGTTGAAAACGTCAACCCATTTTGGCAAGGCAGAGATTTTCATAGTATTTCAAATACCTACTCCTTTTCTAACCTGTATTTAAAAAGGGAGAACAAAATTTCAGTCGAAACACCCGGTAGATTGCCTTGAAGGGATGTTCAAAGCAGTCTGCCGAGGTATGCGACCGAAATACAGTTTAGAAAAGGTGTATTTGAAATACTGTGAAAATTTGAGCCCTGCCAAAATGAGTTGACGTTTTCAACTGCAATACTGCATATTTGAGGGGTGATTACCTCTAAAACTACCGGACTTGGTAACACAAAATGCTATTTTCGTTGTTTGTATCGCTTAAACTACATTATAGAGTATGTCACTTGCCTAAAACAGCTTCCAAAAAGTTCACTAGCTCTTGGCCTATAATGTTTATAATTTATTAACTGCGTAAGAAAATTGTTATGCTAATTATTTCAGAAATATTTCAAATTCTACTGCCAATTAAAGTAGGGTATTAATATAAGATGGACTCATTAGTTAGTTATTTTAGAATATTCTTTAAAATAAAAATTAATGTCTGAAAACCACTGAGTCGACTTTAATTTAATTTTCATGATTTTATAGATTAGAGATCAATATTAGACTGTATCATTACGTTACGTCTTTGGGAGCACGGGCAACACTGGGTAAGACTGGTAAAGGTGATTATAGACGCTCGACAACAGATTTAATTTTTTAATTAATTACTATTAAATAATATTTACTCTAGTAATTAATTTTGGCTTTTAATCATGATTAATTTTAATTTCCAATTTCCCTGCAAACATAAAACCAATGATTTATTATAAACTTCTCATAAATTTCGATAAATAAGAACATAATTTTGAACAGTATCAGTTACGAGATATTTATTGATACCTATAATTAATATTCGCTATAATTGAGACGGCTCAGGCATGCTTTGTCGTCAAATTATCAATGTTTCTAATTAATTATGTTAAATTTGTTAGCGGTTAAAGTTCCGTATCACTTTTCCGTAAATAAAATGTGTTTAGAAAACTCACCTATCAACAGAAAATTGACACATCAAAATATTATGCAAGCTATAAAAACGTAAAGATTATAAATATTCATATGAAAAGTGAGAAAAATCTATTTATATAATATATACAGTATGGTTTTTTAAAAACCGAACACCCTTTTATTTCTTAGAGGAAGGGTTTTCGAAAAAAAAGTTTCGGACAAAAGTTACAGGGAATCAAGGGGGAAGAACAGTGATGTAGTTTTGTTTTCGTTTGGTGGAGGTGTCTCCAAAATATCAAGGTCACCTACACTTTCTTAAATACGACCCTGTATTTTTTATCTAGGATTATTGTTCTTTGGGTCAAAGAGATCAACTCTTGTACCAAACATTTTTGGATTTGATGCCATCGTGAACCGCTCGCGCTGTTTGATTCTCAATTCATCCCGTTTCCTATTTTAGTGGATTGTGTGAGTCGGAAAAACTTTTTCAGGGGTTTTTCCGACTCACACAATCCACTAAAATAGGAAACGGGATGGATTTTAGTGGATTGTGTGAGTCGGAAAAACCCCTGAAAAAGTTTTTCCGACTCACACAATCCACTAAAATAGGAAACGGGATGAATTGAGAATCAAACAGCGCGAGCGGTTCACGATGGCATCAAATCCAAAAATGTTTGGTACAAGAGTTGATCTCTTTGACCCAAAGAACAATAATCCTAGATAAAAAATACAGGGTCGTATTTAAGAAAGTGTAGGTGACCTTGATATTTTGGAGACACCTCCACCAAACGAAAACAAAACTACATCACTGTTCTTCCCCCTTGATTCCCTGTAACTTTTGTCCGAAACTTTTTTTTCGAAAACCCTTCCTCTAAGAAATAAAAGGGTGTTCGGTTTTTAAAAAAACATACTGTATATATAACATTATCATGTCACAATTTTGGCCGCGCTAATCTCCGAAACTACTGAACCGATTTTAATGAAATTTTGTGTGTCTTACTTGGTGCAACTTACGCTATAGGATAGTTTTTTATTAAATATTTTGTACAAAATTACGGTGTTTTCTCAAAAAAACTGTTTTAGTTACATGTAACGACATCTGATAGAATTTACTCAAAGCTATTCAGAAGTAAAAAAAAAACACTATTTTAATACCAAGTAGCGAAATCTGTTAGAATTCGCTCAAAGCTATTAGTTCAGACGCCGAACCGCATAAACAAAATACATTTTCAAAATTACACTATTGGACAAAAGTAGAGCAACAAAGTGCCTTTATTTTTTTTATTTAAAAAAATTAATTACATGATTGTGATCCCCAGTTAATTTTAATGAAATATTATCCCCACAATATTGAGAATATTTCACAATATTTTGGTACACTTTAAACAAAATGAAGGTAGAGAAATATTTATTATTATAAAAATCGACGAAATGAAGTGCGACAAAAGTAAAGCAACAAATGGTGGCAACAGTATTTTATTTTACATATTACGATAAAAAAACCTTAAACATATTTAAAAATTACAATAGCTAGAAGTATTATGTTAATAGTTAATAGAATATCCATTATTATTTATTACTTGCCGACAACGTCGCGGCATTGAGGCAATCAATTTTTGAACAGTACTTTCGGGAAGGTTTGTCCAAACTTCATTGATTTTATTTACCAATGATTGTTTATTTGGAAATAATTGTGTACGAATTCCACGTTCTACTTCTTCCCATAGATTTTCAATGGGGTTAAGGTCTGGGGATTGTGCCGGCCACTGCAAAACCCGAACGTTATTTTCTTGAAACCACTCTTGAACAATTCGTGATGAATGTTTTGGATCGTTATCCTGTTGGAAAATAAAACGCAACGGCATTTCCCACTCTGCATAAGGCAACATTATATTTTGCATTATATCTCTGTAGACAAATCGATCCATGGTGTCATTAATGAAGTTTAAAGGACCCACCCCATTCCATGAGAAGCAACCCCATAGGAAAACAGAGCCTTTGCCATGTTTAACTGTAGGTGTAACGTATTTGGGATTAAACCTTGTGTTAATTGGCCGTCTTACACGCTTCATTCCATCAGAATTGAAAAGTTTATAACGCGTTTCATCGCTAAATAGAACTTTTTTCCATTCGTCTACTGTCCAATTTAAATGTCGACGTGCAAATTCAAGCCTATCACTGAGAAAAATTCTTCTGTAAATTTAATGTGAAAAGTATGGGTTATTTGTGGCCAGTAGTTTTACATTAATTTTACAACGCCGTTTGAAATTTAATGAAACGACATTAATTTTAAAAATCATGATTTAATTTTACATTTTAAATTTAAAGAGTAATAGTAAGTTTACAACATAAAATTACAGACCAGTATTATTTTTATGGTTTAACTTTACATGATAACATTAACTTTACATGTTAATATTACAGTAGAATATTATTTTTTAGCCTGAATTTTACAGAACAACATTAAATTTACAGCCTAATTTTACAAATAGTTTTATTTTTACGCTTTAATTTTACCTTATAACATTAACATTACATGTTAATATTACAATGATATATTATTTTTAAATATGGATTGCAGGACAACATAAAATTTACTGCTTAATATCACATATAATTTTATTTTTAGCTTTAATTTTACATTACAGTTTTATAGCCACTCTATTTCTTGCCGAAATAAGCGGCTTTTTAGCAGGGCGTCTACTAAATAACTTTGCGTCTACCAACCTTCTTTGAACTGTCCGTGGACTAACCATAATTTCGGGAATTTCAGCAATAATTATAGGTGCAGACATCCAAGGATCGATTTGAGAAATTCTTTTAATGCGTCTGTCTGTCCAAATTGTTGTTTTTCTCGACCTTCCCGATTTCGGTAGATTCTCTAAATGTCCCCTTTCATTGTAACTTGAAATTATTTTGGATACGCTGTATCTGGGTAAAACAAACCGTCTTGAAATTGTGGCTTGTATTGTACCTTCCAAGTGTGCATTCACTACTCTCTGCTTTAAATCTTTCGAAATTGGAATACCTCTTGGCATGATTAATCCAGCACAGAAATATTAATTAAACGTAAAATTAACTCTGCAAAAATATTTTAAGCTTTACTTTCACTAAAACCTTTCTTTTTTAGGAAAATATTAAAATGTTGCTTTACTTTTGACGCATTACAATACTGTATTTGACAGATAACTTCAATATTAGTTCATTTGTTTTGATTGTTGGAAAAACCTATTAGCGCCGATGAAAGCAGCCTACTTTGATATTTAAGACACAATGTATTTAATTACGATATCGTGCATTAAATATTATAAAATCGGGATTATTTCATTTTTTGAAAGTGTTGCTTTACTTTTGTCCGATAGTGTATATCTATCGCACTCGGGTGAAACCGGGACGGACCGCTAGTGTGGCTATAAAATTAAGTACCAGTAAGATGAAACTTCAAGTGTTGGTGGTTCAGCTTGTCTGATCTTTTATTAATTGCACAAATCTACATAACGCAGCACGTGTTAGCTGTACTGATAATTCAAATTTCCCGCCAAAGTGATCACCCAAAGCTGTTCCGCACATTACTTCAAGCGTTGTGTAGAAAATATCCGCTATCCATACAAATATAGATCAGTGGTTTGTAGGCGTGAACTGTTATGAGAAGTGGGATATCAAAAAGTCCGAACTAAGTTGGGTTGTACAGTTAAAATAAGTACGAGCCCGTATTTATTTCGAAAGAAAATCTTGCAGAAGTTTGTAAACGGCATCTTTGTAAGTTTATACAGGCGACATACGTTTTATACTCGGAAGCGGAAATCAAGTACTTGCAACATGTGTCAAAACACCATGCTATTATTATTGAGTGCACTGCACATAAGTAATACGGAAACACATGAAGTGTGTATTGTGTATACCGAGTGCCAAAAATGTCGCGTGTCCCAGGCAAGGCCGTAGCCAGGAATTCACTTCGGGGGAGTGAGGGGGTGGAGGTCGAGCAACAATTTTATTTAATTTACTTATTTATTATTATTAAATTTAGGTGAAAGCCGCAAAGCCATACAATAATAAATGACAAATAGTTACAAAAATTAAAAATTAGAATCTAAATAGTATATTGTGCAACTATAGTGCGGCAAGTTGTCGATTGCCCACGAAACGCTTCGCTCGTGCGCTCATTCACTTGAGGGGGCAATCGACAATGCCGCACGAGTTGCACATACTATTTTTTATTACGAATTAAATTGAAATTAAAATTTTATTACGAATTAAAAAAAAAAATTATAAGTATTAAAAATTAAAATTAAATCATTAAAAATTTGAAAATTCAGTTAAAATTGTAATTGTTTTGGTAACTATGGTAACTCTAAATTTGCGTGCGGCAAACAATAATTTCAGTGCGATAAATAAAGTTTCCGCACGCAAATGAAAATAGCTACTTTTCAACCGTAACAGCATGCGTAAAGATACCACTTTTCCAGCATGAATAATAAAAATAAATAATAGAGCAGTAATAAAATTGATCAAAATAAAATATACAATAGAACAGATATAGGAAAATAGAGTGTAAGATACTTATGACACTATATACCTATAACATGTTCATCATACATTTCTTGAAGCAAGAACATTTTACAATTTTTTCTAAAATTTGTAAGAGATGGTGAATTACGAATGTGTGGCGGTATTTCGTTCCACAATTTACAGCAAAATATAAAAAATGAACTTGCTCCGAGACTGGTTCTGCTAGTATCATAAGTTTATCATTTCGGGTATTATAGTTATGGTATGTTGATTAAAATTGAAAGGTAAGAACAGGTAAGTCTTACCGTAAGACCGTTGCAGTTCTCGACTATATGTATGTTATAGCTTTGTAAATATTTAATATTTCAGTCTAAAATTTTTACAGTATTTTCTCAACATATTATATAATACTTACGAAAAATGTAAAAAAAATAAATTCGATTTTCGGAAATCCGAACACCAGACTACGTTCTTAATGCTGAATTACAGCTAATAAAAACTAAATCACTTTTGCGACCGCAATTTAAAATTTGCCGTACATAGCGTACAGCATTTCTTCATTTTAAATTCCGTTTATTTTAGTTAAGTGAAGTCTGAAAGCATTATGTTTCGTTTCAAACCAATGCTGCATCCGATAGACGGATTGGCACCATTCGCGTGATGGTTGCCACTTATTTAAATGAATCTAACAAAGTTATAATGCAATAAAAAGGCGACAAGTCCATGAATAAATTCCATTTCGTGTTGGCTATCGTTTCTTACATCAGTTTCAAATATTTCACAAGATTGCGTGTATTTACACAAACTATAGTATTCCTTCCGCCATGCGCAAACGTTTTTGTATATACTTTATTAGTCGATCTTCTGTTGTTTCCGTCCTCAGGGATGCCCAAATGCGGGAAACTCGTTTTACGACAGAGCTTTTTTTTGTTCTATGATTGGAAAACTTTGAATGGCCGGTATATCACAAAGAATTAACTGTAGAATTGAGGGATGGGTCAAGACTTGGCACCAAATTTAAAACTTGTATTTGTATAGACTATGTTTTTGTCCGTTAAATAGGTGTGGCTTTATAAAATTGACATCCGATCGGAATCACGCCTACCTACCGCGTCCAAAGAAGTTTCGCTTCTTGTATTAGGTACTGTTCAACGCTAGGATAATATGACTAGAGATAATCTTCAACCAAAATCTACTTGAAAAATTCCAGTCACAGCCCTGCAAGAAATTGTAGCGAAGTTTGCAGATAATTTTATTTATTATGTTGGATTAAGTAATTACGTCAAATTCATTAGCTGGATATAAGCAAACATAAATTAAGAGAGACTTTATGCTTTAAATTTCAGGAAGGATAATTATAATCATAATGTTTTTATCTTTGCAGGAAATCTGATATAAAATAATTTTTACACGACCTCCTATAAAACAGCTGTTTTTCATCTCAGTATAAGCGGTAGTAAAATGACTCTTTTTCTCACTAGTGCGTAAAGTAAAACAAAAGACCTAGTTTTTTATTTTTAAGATTTTGCTGATAATAATCAAATGATACTTACCATACATGTACATTGTACACCATAAACAAGTGTAATCATCATATATATTAATACGCTAAGGTTAAAGATGTTTGCCTCCCTTTTAGAAAAAACCTCACAGTTTCTCCACATAAATTATATATCATTTTACAGATAATTGCTTGCTCTACTAACATCGACAACTAACAAATTTATTATTGCTTTTGTTTTTGTAAATTAATTAAAATACAGCAACGCTGAACAACGTCTGTCATCTGACGGCTTTAATTTTGAAACAACGTCAACACTTCGATCTGTCATCTGACCTTCATATTGTCATACAACAGACACAATACTGCATACTGCCATCTGACGGCTTTAATTTTGAAACAGCGAGCAACACTGAACAACGTCACAGCAATGCTGCATGATGCCATCTGACGGCTTAGCTCAACGCTTTTGCTACTTGCGCCTCTATATGACAATTTTAGTAAAATATTTCTTCGATCTGTCATCTGAGCTTCATATTGTAATACAACAAAAAGAAGAACGTTATAAGCAGTGTGCAAAATTAGAAATTGAATACCTGCAATCATATTTAAATAATAATTTTGTAAAGTGATAATTATTATACTTATTTAGTGCGAATAATTCGCACAGGTCACACTAGTAAATTATTATTGTAATACCTTACCTGATAACGATATATCCACGCTGAGCGTGTTTTATTTAAATAAAGAAAAAAAAAAGAGTTTGCTTATTGCTAAAAACATAAAACCTGTTGGAAGCAACTACCAAAATTTTGTTACTTTTGGGAAATCTATAAATGTTTAATCTGCCATGGGTTAACAGCTGCGACTGTAGTTTGTTCATCCCTAATGATGTTTGGACAGATAGAGCTGTTATCGTTGTCTGCCGGCTTTTAAATTAAATTTACATATCATTAATCACGATTTTTCTGCTCCTCTCAAATAAGTTAGGAACAATCTTAATTAAGTATCTGACATTAAAGTTGCTAAATAAACCCGCAATTATAATTTTGTTCGCAGCGTCTTTGTAAACCCATAAAGTATAAACAACACTGATTTCAATTTAATATTAAACAAAATTATTTTAGGATCATTTTCAAGTTTCTTGGAAGCTTATTAGAGTGTGAGCGCGGTAATCGGATCCCCATTTAATTGGTTGCCTTTTGTAATTGAGCATATATAATACGCGCCACGGATCTAAAAGGTTCGGAAGCTCGTCACAAACAGCGTCGCAAAGAGCCGTTGTGACTCCCAACACCTCCCAGCTACCTGCACGGAACGTGCGCTCGTCGGCGATTGGCCGTGATCGCTCGTTGCCTTGTCGCTTTCCTGCTTTAAAGTACAGTCGAGTACGCTATTGTCAAGTTGTTATTGCTATTTTAGTTTTGTTGAGTTGTGAGTTTGTAGTTTTTCAACAGACTGCAGTACAAGCGCAAGCCCGCATTCGCATCTAACTTCCGAGCCTTTTAGATTCGTGGCGCGTAATATATCTGCGCCGAACGCCGGCGCAGATACCGGTCCGTCACGGACGGGAGAGAGAGAGAGAAATTCGTTTTTGTTTTGTAGCGCCACCTATCGGGTCAACTATAGCTAAGAATCATCCAGGTGACCCCATAAGTACAACATTTTTTTTGGAAGCGTAAACTTCTATAGTCACGTTAGGCGATTTTTGCATGAGTAAAATCTTATGACTTCACATTATAGACAGTTAACAGTATATTTGTAGAGTACTATAAGTAAAGTTAAATTGACTAAGCTATAATATTTCAAAGTTTTAAGTTTTCATTTCCGTCGGCAGTCCTCAATGACTGCCTTTTTTTTATCAAAATCGGTCAATCGGTTTAGGAGGAGATACGGACACCGGAATTTTCTATATAAAGATAGTGTTTAGTTTTTGTATTAGCCGATATATCTCCACTTGCATAGCGTAAATATATCCTGAAAAATATGAAGTGGATTTTAGATACTTTCCTATAATTAATGGATTGAAAATGAGCGCCACTATTTATTCATGAGACTAAGCGGTATGGCGTAGTGGTGAGAGCAGTAGACTCGCATTCGGAAGGTACCGGATCCGAATCCCGGCTGGGACAGATGTGGCTGGAATTTTTTCCTGCTGCCTCTCGCCGAGAAACGGTAATTCCTGTACCGACCATCTTGTTGAGGTTTTTCATGGTTTCCCTCAATAATTCCACATAAATATCGAAATGGTTCCTTATAAGGCCATTGCCGAATACCTATCAAAATTTGTCCTAAAATTTCTTCATTTGCCCATTGCTATTAATTAGATGAAGTTGAAAAGATGTAGAAAATAACGGGAAGTGTGACAGATGGAAAATAGTAATGGTGCGAACGGCGTCTGTCATGATAGAGAGTCGAGAAATGGACGTTAAATGCATTATTATTATTTATTCATGCGAGTTGTTCAAACAATTAGTTCTTTAAAATTTGTGAAAATTGCGACTATTTTAGAACAGTCGAGTATTGTAGTCGGATTTCTTTTCTTTGTCTACTCAAGCATTTCCGTTGTATGCCTTTCCTATGTAATTAAACAAAACAATATAAGAACATTTTTATTGTTCCCAATTTTACAGATCATAAAGTCGTTAGTGTTCCAAATTGAGAACAGTCTATCTAGGCTAGACAAATCACATTTACCCCACGCAAAGTAGTTTATATATATTTAACTTTAGAAGAGTGTCTCGGGTCATTAAAATCTTGAACGCTGTGGAATGTTCATTATGAGATGAATAATTTGTTTGTTTTTTCCACGACTCACATCTTAGACTTCTCGTTATCAATGGAACTTATTTAAAATATTGCTTCATCTACAGTATTTAAACAGATAAGGTGGTACATAGGACATATTTTAACACTGGGGCAAAATTAATGAATCAGAATGAACCATGACCACTTTAATTATTATTGATTTATCTAGGGTTGTCATGGTAATTTTTACCCGACTGTGGCGAAGCCAAAAGGAAGGGTTATGCGTTTAGCAGTCTATGTATGTTTATATTTACGGATGTTCCACCGTAGCGCCTGAACTATTCATCCGATTTTGTTAAATAAGGTGTCAATCGAATCGCCCGGGTAACATAGGCTATACATTTATTTTTGAATTTTGGTCCCAGAAGGGAGCAAATTAAAAATAAATAAAAAATAAGTTAAAAAAATAATTTAAATAGAAAATAAGTTCAAAAACTAAAACCCGACTACTGAAAAGTATGAAACAAGAAAATATTCTCATCTGAGGATAGCCGTGGTCGTATGCCATCTCATACATATGAGGTCCCTCTAGCCTAGATGTATAGCGTGGTACACTTTGCTCTAGAGCTTAGGATCGCTTACTACTGTTAAAATGTAATGTTTTGTTAGGGTAGGTGTCATAATATGACCGCCGCTATCCTCAGATGAGAATATTTTCTTGTTTCATATTTTTCAGTAGCCGGGTTTTATTTTTTGAACTTATTTTTTTTAATAACTTGAAGGTTTACTGTTCATTTCTCTTTCTCATAATTTTGAAAGTTAGTAAACCATAGAGATATAAGTAACTAGAGTAAGCTAGTGCGTATGCTTGCCGTAAGTGAAAGTGTCCTCAGTTAAAAGAGAGAACGCTGCAAAAAAACAGAATTTTGTTTACTCAGATCAGCATTGTTTTGCATCATTAGTTACCAACGAGATGAGGAACTGTTCTTTCTCTTAATTGCAGACACTTTCACTGCTCTTTCGCGTACTCTATAATAATTATAGAGTACACTCTGTGTAGTAGTAAATTTTAGGTACTTATTCGAGATATATTAAGAAATAAGTTGACCAAATTTCATTCATTTCTCGGTGACTTGAGATCCTAAAAAAATTTGTTGAAAAATTTAGATACGATGGATCACTGAATTCTTCTAAAAACGTTTGATTACTATAGCAAAAAACTTTAAGATCTTTCTAAAATTTTAAAGGAGTGTGTTTTTTTTTCTTAATTAAGAAGTTCAAACAAAGAAAGTATGCGATGTTATATTTACCGTTTCTTTTTTATGTATGTTATAAAGTTAATATTTATTTATAATTAGATCGACCGCCCGGTGAGCAAATAACAGAGTCATAATTAGCATTTGATCCAATAAAAAGTATGCCAAAATATTTTTAGAAGCGTCAACATAAATATTAATAATTTTTATAAGGTGTGTATTTGAAAAAAACACGTGAACAGCATCACGCACCCGATCAATGCTCCTTCTAATTTTCAATTGTTCAAAATGTATGTAAAATTCCAAAGACGAAATGAACATGGAACGTTTCCTTGGTTCAGTTAGAATATGCTTCCTTGAAACATGTCCGAGGAATCATTCCGTTACAATACGCGCCACGAATCTAAAAGGCTCGGAAGTTAAATGCGAATGCGGGCATGCGCTTGTACAGTCTGTTGAAAAACTACAAACTCGTAACTCAACAAAACTTAAATAACAATAACAACTTGACAATAGCGTACTCGACTGTACTTTAAAGCAGGAAAGCGACAAAGGCAACGAGCGATCACGGCCAATCACCGACGAGCGCACGTTCAGTGCAGGTAGCTGGGAGGTGGTGGGAGTCACAACGGCTCTTTTCTGACGCTGTTTGTGACTAACTTCAGAACCTTTTAGATCCGTGGCGCATATTATACACTGATTCACTGACACCTTTGCGCTAAAGAACATCCTCAAAAAACCATTTACAATATAAACCTGAAAGTCGTGAGTGCAAGCTGAATGACAAAAATAACGGATATCGTAGAGTAAAACGGTGAGCCTATACTCGAACATGCCAACTGTTCGATATAGTAACTCTCATTCGGGAACGAACGTGCCCGCTGTTAGACTGGCAACACATCTTGTGATGGAATCGAACTAATATGGCGGAGTATCATTGGCGTAGCAAGAGGGTGAACAGATGGGCCTGGCTCCCCCTAGAATTCTCCTGGCCCATCGTAGAACAATAATTGTTCACGTACAAATAATAAGATAAATATACAATATTCTACACATTTTCTTTGTTGGGTATCTCCAGAAAATCGTACTGATCGATTTCGATTCTATATGAAGAGTTTTTAATTTATGTGTTGCTCCTGAGCGAGTAGTTCATAATGAACGACTCCCTTCTCGGAGCGGAGCGAGTCGCTCTTTTTTTGTGAATGACTCACTCCGAACGCCATTGCTGTGTGCTGAGCTGTTCTGTACTGTTGCATTCGCACATTTACAGAGCCCACACAGCACAGGCCACAGAAGCACTAGTGAATGTTGCAAGTGCGGAGTTATCTTTGCTGAGTCATTTAATGTTGAATGACACACTATAAGTGTAATAGTACTAAGCTTATAGTGACTTAAACCATTCACATTGACGTCGTTGACAAAGATATAATATTGCAACAATAAACGTTATTATTGTTCAGCCTTTATTGTACTTTGTAGACATGCAAATAATATAAGATCAGAATCATATTAAAATGAGCTTAGAGCTGAGTGTGTGTATGAACAGGTTAAGATGTATTCAAAGAAAACAGGAAAAATCTCTGACAGAGGACGTGTTTCCTGAAGTTATACATGTCCGGAACTACCCAAGTTTACCTTATATATATTTGTTTGATTATTGTGAATAATTTTACGTCCCAATAATTTGGATATTGACCATATTATAAAAAATAGAGATTGTTTTATTTTTGTTATAAATTATTTTTTACTTTCAAAAAATGCGTTCTGTGGTAACTATTCCACCCAAACCGAATTAAAAGTTTAATTAATAAAATTTAATATTTGTAGGGTTGTTGCAAAAATTAAATTAATAAAAAAATTATTGTTTTATGTAATGACGAGCCGTCACTGAATATTTACATCATTTTTAATTACGCATAGCAATTGCATTAAATAAAAAAGAAAAGACGCAAAAAATAATCATAAAAATGTTTTCCAAGTTGTATAAGTTGATTATCTATGTCCTATACATTTCCTGTTACAAGAAAAAAGTTGTTTTTCTCCACGCTAAACTGCTGTGAAAATGAACTCAGCTTGCCAAAGCGATTTATTTACTGACGTGGAGCCGCGGAAAAGTCAGAACGGGAGAACCTCACGAACATTTTTGATTTACAGCCGGCTAATTTGTAACCATCACGCCTCTTTGTCGGAAAAACTTACAAGAAAACCGTCTATATAATTTACGTAGGTAATGCTGTTCTATTTGTCATAGGAAAAACTATAGTATTGGTCACGAAATTTTCAAGCTATCATAAATTTGAATCCGGTATTATTGGCATGTACTTTTTTGTGTAATATTATAATTGCAATTTCCAATGATTTTGATCGATAATTGCTCGTATTCCTCACGGGAGAAGGAACTATGAATAATTTGGATGATTTAACCTCTATCACTAGGGGGTCGGAAGTGAGTCACTTTTTATGATAATGACATTTCTGCGAGGAATTTTTATTTTATTTTTTTTATTTATTGTAAGTTTCAACACACAACATAAAATCTAACAGTAATTTTTGTAGTTTTTAGCTTTTGTAAGGTTGGCCAATTAGTAAGTTATCAGATCATGGAAAAATTCAGGCCAAAAAGGGAGAATATTTTGACATGATAACGTCTTATAAATTGATGAAACACCAACTGCACGCACGAAAAAGTGTAACGTTCCTAACGTTCCGCCTGACCCTGTGAGTGCAAGCGAGAGCGCAGTATGCTTCGGCCCAAGTTTGACAGCTACTAAAATTTAGGTTATGTATTACGGAATACGTTATCACGTAAAACTATCGTCCGTAAACCGACTTTAGAGACAACCAATTTTTTTTTCATTCTTAATTCCTAAAATTCGGATTTTTATAAAAAGAAAACCGAAGTAGATTTTCTCGAAAATGACGCATTTCCGACCCTCAGGTGATAGAGGTTAAATCATTTTTATTTTTATTCAATTAATGAATTTTTGTAAGTATTGTATTTTATTTGTATTGTATTGACTTGTCCTTTTCCCATTCTTGGGAGCAGTTTTTAAGGAATAAATATATTATTATTATTATTATTATCATTCCAAATTAGTCGTAGTTTCTTCTCTCGAGAGGAATACGAGCAATTACTGGTCACCTGTACACTAATATTATAAAGAGAGTGCGAATTTTGTGAGTGTGAATTCTGCGGAGGGTATATTCCGAAACTACTCATCCGATTTCAATGTAAATGTGTCTAGTTTTCATCAGTACGCTGATGACACCCAATTGTATATTTCTTTTGAGCCTGAAAATTTAGACAGAGCTTTAGAATCTTTAAATAAAGACCTTGCTAATCTTTGTGAAGTTTCGAAAAACCACGGTTTACTAATAAATCCAACTAAATCATCAGTAATGGTGCTTGGCCTAAAACACGTCTTAAACAAAATCAACACTAATAACATAAAAGTTTCTGTTTTCAATAATATACTTCCGGTTGTTAGCAGAGTTAAAAATATTGGACTATTTATGGACAATTCCTTTAATTTTAATCTGCATACAAACACAATGTTACGTAGTGCGTACATGCGACTTAAAACGCTCTACATATACCGAAATGTATTCTCAGTACAAACAAAACTACACCTGTGTAACATTTATGTTCTGTCAGTTTTTAACTATTGTGATGTTGTCTACGGCCCATGTCTGCTGCAAATGGACAGACAAAGAATTCAGCAAATGCAAAATTCCTGCTTGCGCTATGTTTACAATGTACGGCGTTTCGATCATATAAGTAATAAACTAGCAGTTTCAGGATGGCTTAATATGCTGGAAAGACGTTTTCTGCATATTATTTTATTCGTAAACAAAATTTACGTCCTAAACGAACCCGCTTATTTAGCAGAGAGGCTTGAGGAACGTGCTAGCCAACACGACGTGAATATTCGAACGAAACATCAGCTTGCCGTTCCTTATTCATCACGTTCAACCTACGTCAAGTCCTTTTCGTTTACGGCTGCTAAATTATACAATAAACTGCCTGCTGAACTAAAAATGATCACATCCCCACCTGCTTTTAAACGCCGTGCAAAGGAATATGTGCAGTCTTTTAGAAATACGCCGGAGAAAATCAATTTTTAAAATCTCACATTTTATTCTTTTTTAGTGTTATTTTAATTGTGTATTTTATATTTAGCTGTCTATTTTAAACTTTATCGGTATTACTTTGTATTTTATTTGTTTCTATTTTGTATTGTATTTTAACGGGTTGAGTGGAAGAGCAGCCTAGCTGAACTCCGCCCCTAATAAAGGCATTTATTATTATTATTATTATTAATATTTAAAACGGACCTTCAGAATGGACATTTCGTGAAGACCAATTTTGCAACGTAAGTCGACGAAAAAAAAAACGGTGGCAATCTACAAATTCGGGCAACGTATTTAATAAATCGAAAGGTAATTAATAATCTTACAATAAGATGCAGCTTTACATTTATATATGCAGGCATGCAAAGTGACTTATTACGCACGCTGAATTAAAAGAAAATTGGTCACTCTATACCAGTTCTACAGTAAATCCCTATTGACGTTTGTTCAAGAATGAACTGTCAAAAATGTATGAAATTGAAGTGAAAACCAGCTATTTTATATAGGATCCAAATCTTCTCATGGTTTCCGGGCTTGTATGCCGTGGTCCATTGGTATTTCTACCTGACGTTTTGTCTACAACTGCGGTAGACATTATCAAAGGCGATATGGTAGCGGGCGAAGTGTCCTTTTAGGCTGCTCACAGATAACACTTACCTGTGAGCAGCCTAGAAGGACACTTCACCCGCTACCACATCGCCGTTGATAATGTCTACCGCAGTTGTAGACGAAACGTCAGGTAGTAATACCAATGGCATACAAGCCCGAAAACCAAGAAGATTTGGATCAACACCGGCCGTGAAAGCCTACACACTTGGATATTTTATAGGATGTACGTTCATAAATACGATTTATACCTCGTGTATAATGGTGTTCAGACTCGTGTGTGACAGCATAATCTCGTCGTAATGTAATCCTTTACGACACTGGGTATACAACCTACTATTGTGTTTACCCCCTATAAGTATATACTAGATAATATTATGTACAATGACAGATAGAGAGAAGAAAAAGTCTACGATTTAAGTTTATGTTAGCTTCGGTCGATGACAGAAGGCTTTCTTTGTTGTCCCCGTACACCCAATAAATGGTATATTGTGTGCGACGGAACCAAACATCCTAGATATTACAGTGACTCAGAACGAAGTCGATGAGTGTTAAGTTCGGTGATTCGAAAAAATGACACGATCGAGATAAATTGAGAAAAAAAAAATTCATGCGAAATGGACAAAAAGGAGTGCAGGGGGAATTCGTTAAAAAACGTGCCTATTTGGGTCTACTCAGCCTTTGATCGCAAGAGTCTTGGGTCTTTGATGAACCGATTCAGTTGAAGAGCTAGGTACAAATTAATAATAATAATTTTATTCGTTTCAGAAAAGCTCTGTTGAGCATGAAACATAGTCATAACAATAATATACAAATACAAAATTTAGTCAATGAAAAACTCCAGAGTACTATATAATAACTTTTCTCAGTGAGAAACTTAATAAGACATAGTTTAAATAATTTGAAAGAGCTGCATTTCTTATGAAATCCGGCACTCTGTTATATATTTTCGTGGCCATATAATAATATTAACAAATAAAAAATCTAATTACCTATTTCTGAAGAGCAAGTTCTGTACTTCCCACTTGATGGAACACAAGTAAATCAAGTCCTAATAATTTTATTTACATTTAGTAAAAGAGAACTTTTGTATAGCATAGAATCGAAATAACGTTTATACGATCGAAAGTGCATACTTTCGATATCAATAATGTAAGGCAGAAAGTCTAACATTTACTCCTTGGTGGAATTACACTCACCAATTCGGGAAGTTCGTACGTTCGGGCGGTATAGTAAAGCAAAAACAACCGATCAACTGTTGTTTCCATAGCGACCCTATTACATTTTAGCTAATAGTCGCGAACAGCTGTCATTCGTGTTTTTACGTATAACCTCAAAGCTTCTTGTTTGGAATGTATCTGTGTTTTTATGTAATTAATAAGTAATTAATTAATTAATATATTTAATAAGCGTGCTTATACAACCGAGGTATATGAGAAAAAATAGTATACACCACACTTACTGAAAGTGTGATATCCTTTCAGGGCAAGATTATCACACTCTCGGCCCTTGTGGTGTAATATGCCATTTAATAATGCCAATATTGCAAATATATTAAGTAATATTACCCTGAAAACTTATACAAAATCTCATTAATCATGAAAATGTCTTAATATCATAAATAACATTTATTTCCACGAGGAGTCGTAATTTAATACTATCATTTTTTATATGATTACAATTTAATAAACCCGATATTTTTGTATTACTGCGGGCTATGTTTGTTTCAAAGGTCTAAGGACAAAATGACTGTGGATGCAGCCGTAGAGATCGGATTTGTAAAAATAAAAAAAAAACTTCACTCTTGTAAACTCGAGATATTCTCACGAACACGCGCCAGATAAGAAAACACTGTTCTGTTTACTCTATTGTTGACGACGTACTATTGTTCAGTCTGTTTAAATAATTTTTCAACAAATGAAATATTTTTATTTTGTTACTTCGTCGATCGCTAACCTTTCCATAATTAATTATTTTTATTGTTGTAAAGCTAATAGGAAAAGTGGACTCGTGATTAAGTATGGAGGGTAGAGGTAAGGAGGACTCTTATATATGAGAGATATGTTGAAAAAGTGTCCATCTAAATGCTGTAAATAACAGTTCAGAAATCGTCCGGAATGGCGCTAGCGCTGCACCCGAGTATAAAATGAATTTAGCAGTCATTTACCCTCCATGACAGTTATAGGCGAATTGAAGTGCGCTGAGTTGAAAAATTTAGTATTTTTAATGATTAGAGTCATTAATAATACTGCAGTATATAAAATCTAAACTGTTTACGTAGTACAAAATAATTTATTAAATACTAGCGGTCCCGTCCGGTTTCACCCGGGTGTAAAAGAACGAATGGGGAAGGGAGGAACATGAGTACACACATTCATCTTAGTTTACCGAGATGAATGTTGTGTCCCATGATGATCGGAGTTACCGTTCAAAATTTTTTGTCGATAAAAAGTAGTATTTAAACTTTTTTTAACTAATATTTTTTTTCAAATTAATTAAATAAAATTAAAATAAATTTAAATGTTAAGCCTTAGAAGAAAGCAATGTTAAAAATAAAAAAAAAATATATATATTCGCCCAACGTGGGGCTCGAACCCACGACCCTGATATTGACAGTCGCATGCTCTACCGATTGATCCACCTGAGGTTGTGTTCTCACATCGCTTATATATCTAGTTAGGGCATTTGACATGAATAGAAGCTTATTTTTGAGATACATTTTGCAACATTTTTCATTAAAGCTCCGCTCCTAAAAGTCGTAGCGTAATATTATATAGCCTATAGCCTTCCTCGATAAATGGGCTATCCAACAAAAAAAAATTTTTCAATTTGAACCAGTAGCTCCTGAGATTAGCGCGTTCAAACAAACTCTTCAGCTTTATATATTAGTATAGTTAACATAAACAAACAAATAAATAAAAGCAGAAATTCTTTTTTCCTCGTTTACTTTTCTATCCTACTCTAATAATTTTTGGCGCTTGCTTTAAAACTTACCCTTTTGCGACAGTAGCGCTCCTCTAGTTTAACGCTTTTTAACGGACACTTTTTCGTATACACAGAGATAGATCTCCTTAACCTCTACCCTCCATAAATTTAAGCTAAAAGTAAACGAACTTTTTGTTAATTTGCTCGAAAAGGTATACCTAGATCAGCGTTGCCAGTCGTCCCGATTTTGGCGGGATGTCCCGATTTTTAAATCAAAATTAAATGTCCCGCGCGGGACAGGCTCAGTCCCGCTTTTCGGAGATAACTTAAAAGAAGTTAAATCTTCACAGAAATATCATGAATAAGTAATTCTGATAAATAATTATTCTCTTATTGTAAGTTGCAATTTGTAACACTCACTCCACAGACTATTGTTTGAAACGCCATATTTTTCTAATGAATAAAACTTTTTTGATTATGATTTCTTTTTTTTTATTCTGAAGACGAATAAGACTCAACTATTCAACGATAGGGTAAATCTGATTTAAAATATTATATTTTTATTAAAATACATTTTCTATGGCTATTTTTGATATCTAATGTCACGTAAACGTAATTTTAATTCAAATAAAAAGATAAATAGGTATTTGAACACTTCTGATTATATACGTTTTTTACTATGTCCCGCTTTCGACGAAAGAATCCCGCTGTTTTCACTCAAAGAGTTCCAAAATCCCGACTTAGCAAAAAAAAAAAAAACTGGCAACGCTGACCTAGATACTCCCGTTCTGCTAGAAATTTATTTCGGTTGCAAATTTCGTAAAATAAAATATTATGTTAAGCTTAGCGAGAAATGAATGAAAATATACGCCAAACAAAATTCCGAGAAATATTGAATTGAACGTTCCTTGAAGCGTAATAATGTGTTGTTGCTTGTTATTAGTAGGGTGTTTGTGGGGTTTCTGGGCCCTCCATAAAAGGGTTCCCTCCCGCGAACTGAAATCAAGGCTTTTTTACCCCCTCCACTTTTATAGATTTGTGTATAATTCCTCGAATTTTAAAGTTAGACATATCAAGTTTGGACTCAAATTAATCGGGGATCTGAGACGAGTTCAACGATGGTATTCAAGTAGGGGGTGGCGGCAACCCTTAACATTTCCACCCCTTTCGAATTTTAAAGTACATCAGTTTTTTTTTTGGACTCAAATTAATCAGAGGTCTGAGACGAGTTCAACGATGGTATTCAAGTAGGGGGTGGCAACAACCCTTAACATTTCCACCCCTTTCGAATTTTAAAGTACATCAGTTTTTTTTTGGACTCAAATGAAGCAGGAAGCAGGAAGCACGGTGTTCACCGGTGGAGGTGATTCAATCGACTGATGCTTTTTTATTGTCGACAGCGGTTGTTATCTGAAAAGAGCGAGGGATCAGAGAGAGAGAGAAAGAGAGGGAGGGAGGAGAGAGAAAGAGAGAGAGAGGGAGGGAGGAGAGAGAAAGAGAGAGAATGGAGGGAACATATGCTTGGTAAATCTAATCAATTTAATTTATTTAATAAAATCATAATTTAATTAATTAATTTAATATAGCAGCGAGCTGAGGATCCGAACTCAGTTCGTTGTGGTTCTCAGTTGTAGCGCAGCGCCTTTAACCGCTCGACCACGAATCGTATTGCGGGAGAGCCTCTTAAAAGTGCATTTGTTTTTAATCTCATCATAATGTGCACATTCTTAACATGTTTGTCTCGCTGGCATTTTTTAGTTTTTTTATCCCCGTAATATTTATTTGTTTTTCACGTTTGAGCTATTTTTGTTTATTTTGTTGAATTTAATTTATTTAATAAAATCATTTAATTAATTTAATTTAATATATCGGCGAGCTGTGGATCCGAACTCGCTTCGTTGCGGTCTTAGTTGCAGCGCAGCGCCTTTAACCGCTCGACCACGAATCGTATTGCGAGAGAGTCTCTTAAAAGTGTATTTGTTTTTAATCTCATCATAATGTGCAAATTCTTAACATTTTTGTCTTGCTGACATTTTCAGTTTTTTGTCCCCGTCATATTTATTAGTTTTTTTCACGTTTGAGCTATTTTTGTTATTTGTTGAATTTATTTTCTCTTTATTATTTTTCCTCAATTTTAGTTTCGAAGGAGGTTTGCTCATTCATCCCCATGGTGACCAGCCGGGTTGGGGATTTACCTGTTTTTTTTTTTGTTTTTGTGTTTTTTTATATCCATTGAGTTCAGTCCATTGTCCTCATCATTGCCTCGGTCATCAACTTTTAATCATTTCAGAAATTTTATTTTTAGTCAATTGTTTCTTTCACTCTCTTCTCCAACTTCTTTATTTGCCATAAACAATGTTCCTAGGGAATAATCTCGTCGTCTACCTATACACCTTTCTAAATTTGTAAATATCAATGCAGGTTTTTTTTGTTTTTCTTGAATCTTGATTTTTTTGTCATTCAATTTTTTTCGCTTTATTATCATTTCTTTCCCACGTGACCTGCCTTTCTTTGCTCTTAAAGAATTGATAGTAGTTTTTTTTCCTAGTCTCCAAAACTTTTTTTTGAAGATCTTCTGTTATATATTTGTATCGTTAAGGTTTCTCTCGCTCTGCAATATTTGAAATTTTTACGCCATGTATTTAGTCCAACCAGAATTGCTCTATTTGATTTACTTTGATTTTGCTAGTCTGCGTACGTAATCTATTTCCTCAATTTTACAGTGCACCCTCAGATGGTTATTGATTATCTCATAGACAGTGTTTTTCGAGTTGAAAATAGTTTTCTCTTTTTCGTAACTTTCCACTCCATGTATTCTTATGTTTTTTCCTCCTTTTTTTCCCTCTCCCAATTGCCTTTAATGACTTCTTGCTCTTTATTTTTCTCTTCTAACGCAGAAATTTTCTGTTTGTAATTTTTATTCTTTTTCATTCACTTATAAACTTAGGTCATCTATTTTTGGTTCTACTCTCTTGATTGCTTCCAATACCTGCTCCATGTTGTTATTACTTTGTATATTATTATTACGTATCACTTTCTGTATGCCCTTTTTAATAATTTTTCTGATTAACCTATAATGTTATTTGATATCACTGTCTTTTACAATCGTATTATAAAAAACGATCTTTTCTCTCTTTTATTTTTATGTTATATCACTATATTTATGACAGTTAGCTGACACTTTTAGTAATTTTTTTCTTTTTTTGTAAATTTAATAATATTTTAAATTTTTGGCATGAATTTTATTTAGTACTTTATAAAAACTTACTAACTTTCGTGAATATTACACTTTATTATTATTACCAAGCTTGTAACCACTTTATTTGACAATTTACAGGACTGTAAAATAACACGTTCTATATTTTCCAACGTCAGCCATTGTTTTGGAATTTTTCCTTGTACTAGTATTTCATTAAATAGTCTTGGCAAGAGTGGTACTAGTGTTTCGATTCCATGTTTTATTTATTCATTCTTAATTTTATCACTACCGGGGCATTTCTCTTTCTTTAAGTTTTTTATAGTTAGTTCTGTTTCATGCTTCAGTATTAATTGTATATCCTCTGTTTTATCGCTAAAGAAGTCTTTTTTAGTTTGATCTTTGCTTTTGTACAGATTTCTATAGAAATTGGCAGCCTCCGCCAAAATTTCGTCTCTTTTTCTTTTTTTTGGTTATTAGTATTTGTTATTAACAACGGTATCCATATCCTGCCTTGAATTCGTTCCCCTTCGGCCTTTTTAACAGCAGTATTTTGTGTCACAATATTATCTTCTACCAGTTTTTTTTTTATTATTTTTACGTTGATCACTTCTGATTTCTTTTATCATTACCTTACATAATTCTGCATATTCAACCTTGTTGAGGGAACAATCGTCCTTATGAGGTTTTAATAATTCTCTTTTGTCTATTAGTTTCAGTGTTTCTTCCGACAATTTTGTATAATTTTTATTTTGCTTTGTTATTCCGGTTTCTTCTACTGCTTTGTGAATGCAAAACTCGATTTGGTTATATAATTCTTGCACTTCTGTTTTTTTTCTCCTTCTATTTAAATTCAAATTGATTACCTATACATCCAATACATTTTTTTGTTTTTTTTTTTTGTTAACTAGGAAAATATAATCTATTTGATTTTTGTTATTCCATTTGGTACTAGCCAAGTCCATTTCATTGATGCCTGTTTTTTTTTTTAAAAGTGTGTTTCCTATTATCATCTGATGTAACACAGCGAAGCCAATTAATTTTATTCCTCCAAAGTTTCTTTCACCATAATGAAAATTTCCCATAACTGCCTCTTCTCATCCTTCTCGCTTTCCTACTTGTCCGTTTAAATCACCCATAACTATTTTTTTGTATAGAGTTTTGATCATTCAGTTCCTCACTTAGTGTTTCATAGAATTGGTCTATTTCTTCCTCAGTATATGATGATGTTGAAGTGTATACTTGTATAAATGATGCAGTATTTTTTCGTTTATTTTTATCTTTAACGTCGCTATTCTGTCTGTTATTCCTTTAAATTAATCAATTTTATTTGTTAAATGTCGGTTTTACCATGAATCCTACTCCATTTCGACCTTTTGTTTTTCCAAAATGGTAGAATATTAAGCCGTTTCTTCTTTCACTCAAGTGTTCCCAGTTTCTTCTCACGTCTGCTAGTCCTAATATATCCCACTTAACTTGTTTTAATGCGTTTTCCAGTTCAATTAATCTATCATTATCTAATAGTATTCTAACATTTA
This sequence comes from Xanthostigma xanthostigma, assembly GCA_963575645.1. Lineage (NCBI taxonomy): Eukaryota > Metazoa > Arthropoda > Insecta > Raphidioptera > Raphidiidae > Xanthostigma > Xanthostigma xanthostigma. Next base: position 44,666,434 of record OY754466.1, on the reverse strand, counting down.
ATATATATATTCTTAACTTTTTTCTTATCCTGTTGATATTTTTATTTTTGTTCCCGTCATATTTATTAGTTTTTTTCACGTTTGAGCTATTTTCGTTATATTTATTTTGTTTTTATTATTTTCCTTCAATTTTAGTTTCGCACTGCTTCGAGGAGGGTTTGGTCATTTATCCCCACGATGACCAGCCGGGTCAGGGATTTACCTATTTTTTTTGTTTTTTTGTGTTTTTTTTTATATCCATTGAGTTCAGTCGATTGTCATCATCAATGCCCCACTCGTCAACTTTTAATCTTTTTTCAGAAATTTTATTTTTTAGTCAAGATTTCTATAGAAATTGGTAGCCTCCGCCAAAATTTCATATCTTTCTTCTTTTTTTTTTTTTGGTTATTAGTATTTGTTATTAACAACGGTATCCATACCCTGCCTTGAATTCGTACCCTTTCAACCTTTTAACAGCAGTATTTTGTGTCACAATATCTTCTACCAGTTTTTTTTTATTATTTTTACATTGATCACCTCTGATTTCTTTTATCATTACCTTACATAATTCTGCGTATTCAACCTTGTTGAGGAAACAATCGTCCTTATGAGGTTTTTATAGTTCTCTTTTGTCTATTAGTTTCAGTGTTTCTTCCGACAATTTTGTATAATTTTTATTTTGCTTTGTTATTCCGGTTTCTTCTACTGCTTTGTGAATACAAAACTCGATTTGGTTGTATAATTCTTGCACTTCTGTTTTTTTTTTCTTCTATATATTTTTTTAAGTTTTTATTCATAATTATCTGCTATTTCTTTGTTCAATGAGTTAAAGTTTTTATTGAATTTATCATTTCTGTACAATTTATTCGAATTAATTAATAGTGTCGCTCTCAACAATCTGCGGTCAGAGTTAAATTTAAATTGATTACATATGCATCCAATACATTTTTTGTTTTTTTTTTTTGTTAACTAGGAAATAATCTATTTGATTTTTGTTATTCCATTTGGTACAAGTCCATTTCATTGATGCCTGTTTTTTTTTTTTTTTTTAAAAAGTGTGTTTCCTATTGTCATCTGATGCGACACAGCGAAGTCAATTAATTTTTGTTCTCCCAAAGTTTCTTTTACCATAATGAAAATTTCACATATTATCTGCCTCTTCTCATCCTTCTCGCTTTCCTACTTGTCCGTTAAAATCACCCATAACTATTTTTAGTATAGAGTTCCTCACTTAGTGTTTCATAGAATTGGTCTATTTCTTCCTCAGTATATGATGATGTTGGAGCGTATACTTGTATAAATGATGCAGTATTTTTTTCGTTTATTTTTATCTTTAACGTCGCTATTCTGTCTGTTATTCCTTTAAATTCATCAATTTTATTTGTTAAATGTCGGTTTTACCATGAATCCTACTCCATTTCGACCTTTTGTTTTTCCAAAATGGTAGAATATTAAGCCGTTTCTTCTTTCACTCAAGTGTTCCCAGTTTCTTCTCACGTCTGCTAGTCCTAATATATCCCACTTAACTTGTTTTAATGCGTTTTCCAGTTCAATTAATCTATCATTATCTAATAGTATTCTAACATTTAATGTGCATATTCTTAACTTTTTTCTTGTCCAGTTGACATTTTTATTTTTGTTCCCGTCATATTTATTAGTTTTTTTTTTTCACGTTTGAGCTATTTTCGTTATATTTTGTTGGATTTATTTTGTCTTTATTATTTTCCTTCAATTTTAGTTTCGCACTGCTTCGAGAAGGGTTTGGTCATTTATCTACACAATGACCAGCCGGGTTAGGGATTTATCTATTTTTTTTGTTTTTTTGTGTTTTTTTTTTATATCCATTGAGTTCAGTCGATTGTCATCATCAATGCCCCACTCGTCAACTTTTAATCTTTTTTCAGAAATTTTATTTTTTAGTTAAGATTTCTATAGAAATTGGTAGCCTCCGCCAAAATTTCATATCTTTTTTTCTTTTTGGTTATTAGTATTTGTTATTAACAACGGTATTCATGTCCTGCCTTGAATTCGTTCCCTTTCGGCCTTTTTAACAGCATTATTTTATGTCACAATATCTTCTACCAGTTTTTTTAATTATTTTTACGTTGATCACTTCTGATTTCTTCTATCATTACCTTACATAATTCTGCGTATTCAACCTTATTGAGGGAATAATCATCCTTATGAGGTTTTAATAATTATCTTTTTGTCTATTAGTTCCAGTGTTTTTTTCGACAATTTTGTATAATTTTTATTTTTGTTTTGTTGTTCCGGTTTCTTGTACTGCTTTGTGAATACAAAACTCGATTTGATTGTATAATTCTAACACTTCTGTTTTTTCTTTACAATCATTTTCTTCTATATATTTTTTAAGTTTTTATTCATAATTATCTGCTATTTCTTTGTTCAATGAGTTAAAGTTTTTATTGAATTTATCATTTCTGTACAATTTATTCGAATTAATTAATAGTGTCGCTCTCAACAATCTGCGGTCAGAGTTAAATTTAAATTGATTACCTATACATCCAATACATTTTTTTGTTTTTTTTTTTTTGTTAACTAGGAAATAATCTATTTGATTTTTGTTATTCCATTTGGTACTAGCCAAGTCCATTTCTTTGATGCTTGTTTTTTTAAAAAGTGTGTTTCCTATTATCATCTGATAGAACACAGCGAAGCCAATTAATTTTATTCCTCCAAAGTTTCTTTTACCATAATGAAAATTTCCCATAACTACCTCATCTCATTCTACTTGTCCGTTAAAATCACCCATAACTATTTTTTGTATAGAGTTTTGATCATTCAGTTCCTCACTTAGTGTTTCGTAGAATTGATCTATTTTTTCCTCAGTATATGATGATGTTGGAGCGTATACTTGTATAAATGATGCATTATTTTTTCATTTATTTTTATCTTTAACGTCCCTATTCTGTCTGTTATTCCTTTAAATTCATTAATTTTATTTGTTAAATGTTGGTTTTACCATGAATCCTACTCCATTTCGACCTTTTGTTTTTCTAAAATGGTAGAATATTAAGCCGTTTCTTCTATCACTCAAGTGTTCCCAGATCTTCTTACGTCTGCTAGTCCTAATATATCCCACTTGTTTTAAAGCGTTTTCCAGTTCAATTAATCTATCATTATCTAATAGTATTCTAACATTTAATGTGCATATTCTTAGCTTTTTTTGTCTTGTTGTCATTTTTATTTTTTTATCCCCGTCATATTCATTAGTTTTTTCACGTTTGTGCTATTTTTGTTATATTTTGTTGAATTTATTTTGTCTTCATTATTTTCCTTCAATTATAGTTTCACACTGTTTCGAGGAGGGTTTGGTCATTTATCCCATGGTGACCAGTGGAGTTGGGGATTTACCTGTTTTTTTTTTTGTTTTTTGTGTTTTTTATATCCATTGTTGAGCTATTTTCATTATCTTTTATTGAATTTATTTTGTCTTTATTATTTTCCTTCAATTTTAGTTTCGTACTGTTTCGAGGAGGGTTTAATCATTTATCCCACGGTGACCAGTGGAGTTGGGGATTTACCTGTTTTTTTTTTGTTTTTTTGTGTTTTTTATATCCATTGAGTTCAGTCAATTGTCCTCATCATTGCCTTGATCATCAACTTTTATTCGTTTCAGAAATTTTATTTTTAGTCAATTGCTTCTTTAACTCTCTTCTCCAATTCTTTATTTGCCATAAACGACGTTCCTAGGGAATTTACTCGTCGTCTACCTTTATACCTTTCTAAATTTGTAAATATCAATGCAGTTTTGTTTTTTTTTTCTTGAATCTTGATTTTTTTGTCAGTTTTGTTTTGTCTAGCTCTTCCTTAGAACCTTCTAATCGTTTTCTTTTTTGTCTCTGATTCCATTTCTGCTTTATCTTTTTTTGCTTTATTATCATTTCATTCCCATTAACATAGATTTCATCATGTTTAAAGAATGCCACATAATCTGCCTTTCTCTGCTCTCCCAATTATCATTAATGACCTCTTGCTCTTTATTTTTCTCTTCTAGCACAGAAATTTTTCTACTTTTTCATTCACTCGTAAACTTAGGTTATCTATTTTTTTTATTCTACTCTCTTGATTGCTTCCAATATCTACTCCACGCTGTTATTACTTTTTATATTATTATTGTATAAAACACTCTGTTTATCTTTTTAATAATTTGTCTGATTATCCTATAATGTTATTTGATATCACTGTCTTTTACTATCGTATTATAAAAACGATCTTTTCTCTCCTTTATTTTTATGACAGCTAGCTAATACTTTTAGTAGTTTTATTCTTAACGGTGGAGGATTTATACGTGTCAGCATATATGACTATATTATATATGTGACACATTGCAGATTGCACTTTTATCATTATATTGTAATCTGAGAATATCCGGTGATAAGAAAACGGACTGACTCTGATGACAATGAATTAGAGATGAAAATACATTCATGTAATAAACGACTTTGAATCAACAACTAAACTAGGGAGTGCAAATCTCCATTTTGGTTAATTAGTATTAATTTTTTTGTAAAACAATGTAATAATTAATAAATGAAACAATAACTCCATGAAACTCGCCTTAAAATAAAATCTCTTTTTCTTTCATTTACTAGCTTTTTTAGTCTGACTTTGCCTGGGGGGTAGATTTTGGGTTGAAATAATCAAGAGCAACAAATCTCTTCGGGGGGAAATTGGCTTTTAAACAGTTAAATAATTTTTCAAATCAGTTCAGTAGTTCCGGTGCTAATGACCTTATCACTGAACCCCTATTAAAATTAAAAAAAAGAAAAAAATCATAAAAAAACAGTTAGACCACACACACACACACACACACACACACACACACACACCCACACACACACACACACACACACACACCCACACACACCACATGCACAGCACACGTTGACACCAATTTAACATATATAACACAATAAATGTGAAGGGTGGTCCTAAAAGCCCCACAAATAACCTACTCGGAGTAGTGATTATGCTCAGTACCAGCTACATTGGACTTTGGATCCCAATCTGTCGTCTGGGTGGTAAGGGGGCGGCTTTCTGTCTGATTGGAGCTGACTGAAACGACGCAGTGACGCCAGAGTGGAGGTCAAAGTCCAAAAGAGGAGGATGAGTGCGCTGGAAGTGAGCATAATCACTACTCCGAGTAGGTTATTTGTGGGGCTTTTAGGACCACCCTTCACATTTATTGTGTTATATATGTTAAATTGGTGTCAACGTGTGCTGTGCATGTGGTGTGTGTGGGTGTGTGTGTGTGTGTGTGTGTGTGTGTGGGTGTGTGTGTGTGTGTGTGTGTGTGTGTGTGTGTGTGTGGTCTAACTGTTTTTTTATGATTTTTTTCTTTTTTTTAATTTTAATAGGGGTTCAGTGATAAGGTCATTAGCACCGGAACTACTGAACTGATTTGAAAAATTATTTAACTGTTTAAAAGCCAATTTCCCCCCGAAGAGATTTGTTGCTCTTGATTATTTCAACCCAAAATCTACCCCCCAGGCAAAGTCAGACTAAAAAAGCTAGTAAATGAAAGAAAAAGAGATTTTATTTTAAGGCGAGTTTCATGGAGTTATTGTTTCATTTATTAATTATTACATTGTTTTACAAAAAAATTAATACTAATTAACCAAAATGGAGATTTGCACTCCCTAGTTTAGTTGTTGATTCAAAGTCGTTTATTACATGAATGTATTTTCATCTCTAATTCATTGTCATCAGAGTCAGTCCGTTTTCTTATCACCGGATATTCTCAGATTACAATATAATGATAAAAGTGCAATCTGCAATGTGTCACATATATAATATAGTCATATATGCTGACACGTATAAATCCTCCACCGTTAAGAATAAAACTACTAAAAGTATTAGCTAGCTGTCATAAAAATAAAGGAGAGAAAAGATCGTTTTTATAATACGATAGTAAAAGACAGTGATATCAAATAACATTATAGGATAATCAGACAAATTATTAAAAAGATAAACAGAGTGTTTTATACAATAATAATATAAAAAGTAATAACAGCGTGGAGTAGATATTGGAAGCAATCAAGAGAGTAGAATAAAAAAAATAGATAACCTAAGTTTACGAGTGAATGAAAAAGTAGAAAAATTTCTGTGCTAGAAGAGAAAAATAAAGAGCAAGAGGTCATTAATGATAATTGGGAGAGCAGAGAAAGGCAGATTATGTGGCATTCTTTAAACATGATGAAATCTATGTTAATGGGAATGAAATGATAATAAAGCAAAAAAAGATAAAGCAGAAATGGAATCAGAGACAAAAAAGAAAACGATTAGAAGGTTCTAAGGAAGAGCTAGACAAAACAAAACTGACAAAAAAATCAAGATTCAAGAAAAAAAAAACAAAACTGCATTGATATTTACAAATTTAGAAAGGTATAAAGGTAGACGACGAGTAAATTCCCTAGGAACGTCGTTTATGGCAAATAAAGAATTGGAGAAGAGAGTTAAAGAAGCAATTGACTAAAAATAAAATTTCTGAAACGAATAAAAGTTGATGATCAAGGCAATGATGAGGACAATTGACTGAACTCAATGGATATAAAAAACACAAAAAAACAAAAAAAAAACAGGTAAATCCCCAACTCCACTGGTCACCGTGGGATAAATGATTAAACCCTCCTCGAAACAGTACGAAACTAAAATTGAAGGAAAATAATAAAGACAAAATAAATTCAATAAAAGATAATGAAAATAGCTCAACAATGGATATAAAAAACACAAAAAACAAAAAAAAAAACAGGTAAATCCCCAACTCCACTGGTCACCATGGGATAAATGACCAAACCCTCCTCGAAACAGTGTGAAACTATAATTGAAGGAAAATAATGAAGACAAAATAAATTCAACAAAATATAACAAAAATAGCACAAACGTGAAAAAACTAATGAATATGACGGGGATAAAAAAATAAAAATGACAACAAGACAAAAAAAGCTAAGAATATGCACATTAAATGTTAGAATACTATTAGATAATGATAGATTAATTGAACTGGAAAACGCTTTAAAACAAGTGGGATATATTAGGACTAGCAGACGTAAGAAGATCTGGGAACACTTGAGTGATAGAAGAAACGGCTTAACTTTGGAGGAATAAAATTAATTGGCTTCGCTGTGTTACATCAGATGATAATAGGAAACACACTTTTAAAAAAAAAAACAGGCATCAATGAAATGGACTTGGCTAGTACCAAATGGAATAACAAAAATCAAATAGATTATATTTTCCTAGTTAACAAAAAAAAAAAACAAAAAAATGTATTGGATGTATAGGTAATCAATTTGAATTTAAATAGAAGGAGAAAAAAAACAGAAGTGCAAGAATTATATAACCAAATCGAGTTTTGCATTCACAAAGCAGTAGAAGAAACCGGAATAACAAAGCAAAATAAAAATTATACAAAATTGTCGGAAGAAACACTGAAACTAATAGACAAAAGAGAATTATTAAAACCTCATAAGGACGATTGTTCCCTCAACAAGGTTGAATATGCAGAATTATGTAAGGTAATGATAAAAGAAATCAGAAGTGATCAACGTAAAAATAATAAAAAAAAAACTGGTAGAAGATAATATTGTGACACAAAATACTGCTGTTAAAAAGGCCGAAGGGGAACGAATTCAAGGCAGGATATGGATACCGTTGTTAATAACAAATACTAATAACCAAAAAAAAGAAAAAGAGACGAAATTTTGGCGGAGGCTGCCAATTTCTATAGAAATCTGTACAAAAGCAAAGATCAAACTAAAAAAGACTTCTTTAGCGATAAAACAGAGGATATACAATTAATACTGAAGCATGAAACAGAACTAACTATAAAAAACTTAAAGAAAGAGAAATGCCCCGGTAGTGATAAAATTAAGAATGAATAAATAAAACATGGAATCGAAACACTAGTACCACTCTTGCCAAGACTATTTAATGAAATACTAGTACAAGGAAAAATTCCAAAACAATGGCTGACGTTGGAAAATATAGAACGTGTTATTTTACAGTCCTGTAAATTGTCAAATAAAGTGGTTACAAGCTTGGTAATAATAATAAAGTGTAATATTCACGAAAGTTAGTAAGTTTTTATAAAGTACTAAATAAAATTCATGCCAAAAATTTAAAATATTATTAAATTTACAAAAAAAGAAAAAAATTACTAAAAGTGTCAGCTAACTGTCATAAATATAGTGATATAACATAAAAATAAAAGAGAGAAAAGATCGTTTTTTATAATACGATTGTAAAAGACAGTGATATCAAATAACATTATAGGTTAATCAGAAAAATTATTAAAAAGGGCATACAGAAAGTGATACGTAATAATAATATACAAAGTAATAACAACATGGAGCAGGTATTGGAAGCAATCAAGAGAGTAGAACCAAAAATAGATGACCTAAGTTTATAAGTGAATGAAAAAGAATAAAAATTACAAACAGAAAATTTCTGCGTTAGAAGAGAAAAATAAAGAGCAAGAAGTCATTAAAGGCAATTGGGAGAGGGAAAAAAAGGAGGAAAAAACATAAGAATACATGGAGTGGAAAGTTACGAAAAAGAGAAAACTATTTTCAACTCGAAAAACACTGTCTATGAGATAATCAATAACCATCTGAGGGTGCACTGTAAAATTGAGGAAATAGATTACGTACGCAGACTAGCAAAATCAAAGTAAATCAAATAGAGCAATTCTGGTTGGACTAAATACATGGCGTAAAAATTTCAAATATTGCAGAGCGAGAGAAACCTTAACGATACAAATATATAACAGAAGATCTTCAAAAAAAAGTTTTGGAGACTAGGAAAAAAAACTACTATCAATTCTTTAAGAGCAAAGAAAGGCAGGTCACGTGGGAAAGAAATGATAATAAAGCGAAAAAAATTGAATGACAAAAAAATCAAGATTCAAGAAAAACAAAAAAAACCTGCATTGATATTTACAAATTTAGAAAGGTGTATAGGTAGACGACGAGATTATTCCCTAGGAACATTGTTTATGGCAAATAAAGAAGTTGGAGAAGAGAGTGAAAGAAACAATTGACTAAAAATAAAATTTCTGAAATGATTAAAAGTTGATGACCGAGGCAATGATGAGGACAATGGACTGAACTCAATGGATATAAAAAAACACAAAAACAAAAAAAAAAACAGGTAAATCCCCAACCCGGCTGGTCACCATGGGGATGAATGAGCAAACCTCCTTCGAAACTAAAATTGAGGAAAAATAATAAAGAGAAAATAAATTCAACAAATAACAAAAATAGCTCAAACGTGAAAAAAACTAATAAATATGACGGGGACAAAAAACTGAAAATGTCAGCAAGACAAAAATGTTAAGAATTTGCACATTATGATGAGATTAAAAACAAATACACTTTTAAGAGACTCTCTCGCAATACGATTCGTGGTCGAGCGGTTAAAGGCGCTGCGCTGCAACTAAGACCGCAACGAAGCGAGTTCGGATCCACAGCTCGCCGATATATTAAATTAAATTAATTAAATGATTTTATTAAATAAATTAAATTCAACAAAATAAACAAAAATAGCTCAAACGTGAAAAACAAATAAATATTACGGGGATAAAAAAACTAAAAAATGCCAGCGAGACAAACATGTTAAGAATGTGCACATTATGATGAGATTAAAAACAAATGCACTTTTAAGAGGCTCTCCCGCAATACGATTCGTGGTCGAGCGGTTAAAGGCGCTGCGCTACAACTGAGAACCACAACGAACTGAGTTCGGATCCTCAGCTCGCTGCTATATTAAATTAATTAATTAAATTATGATTTTATTAAATAAATTAAATTGATTAGATTTACCAAGCATATGTTCCCTCCATTCTCTCTCTTTCTCTCTCCTCCCTCCCTCTCTCTCTCTTTCTCTCTCCTCCCTCCCTCTCTTTCTCTCTCTCTCTGATCCCTCGCTCTTTTCAGATAACAACCGCTGTCGACAATAAAAAAGCATCAGTCGATTGAATCACCTCCACCGGTGAACACCGTGCTTCCTGCTTCCTGCTTCATTTGAGTCCAAAAAAAAACTGATGTACTTTAAAATTCGAAAGGGGTGGAAATGTTAAGGGTTGTTGCCACCCCCTACTTGAATACCATCGTTGAACTCGTCTCAGACCTCTGATTAATTTGAGTCCAAAAAAAAAACTGATGTACTTTAAAATTCGAAAGGGGTGGAAATGTTAAGGGTTGCCGCCACCCCCTACTTGAATACCATCGTTGAACTCGTCTCAGATCCCCGATTAATTTGAGTCCAAACTTGATATGTCTAACTTTAAAATTCGAGGAATTATACACAAATCTATAAAAGTGGAGGGGGTAAAAAAGCCTTGATTTCAGTTCGCGGGAGGGAACCCTTTTATGGAGGGCCCAGAAACCCCACAAACACCCTACTGTTATTTAAATTATATATATGGCGTTATATGTTAATGAAGTGAAACTTCTTATGTAGTATAAGTATCGAAGATTTTGGGAGTAAAATGAATAACATGAGTGACAAAAATACGTTTACAAAATGAGTGACGGGAACGTTACACATATTGTAGTAATTAGTGTTGATATTTTTATAATAATTGTTATTTATTTTTCTGTACTTGAAAAAGTATAAATATATAGACGAAACGTCGCACAAAAAATAAATCTAATATATTTTTGCCCACTAGACATGAGAAAAGTCGATACTATGTGATCACAGTGACTGTTACTCCAGCTACACAAAAATCACAGTGAAAAATCATCGTGACTTTGTCACGTCGATCCCGACCGAGCAAACACTCGATCGGATGTTACATCGACGTTGGTCGGCTACTCGGTTGGAGCGACCGTCGTGATTGCGGTGACATGGAACAACATACGTTACTTCGGAACGTAGGTATGTTATCTCTTGTCAGATCATAGTGATCATTTTAGACGGCTGGTCACAGTGATTTTTTCATTCGTGAAGTTATTTATTCCCTAACTCTATTGCCCACATACCTGCGATTGAATGTTTGTTATGTTTTTTATTTAAATGAAAACAAGACGTAATTGATTTCTATACTATTCATACATAAGAAGTTTTAATAAATAAAATTATCGATCAATTTTTCAGACAAATATATTAACAAAAATATATAAATTAATATACATTAACGTTTCGGTACGGATTTGGATTTTCTTCAGAACTGATAATTTTTAATAAGTAGTCATAGACATGACTAATTAAAAATTGTCAGTTCTGTAGAAGATCCAAATCTGGACCGAAACGATGTATTAATTTTTATATTTTTTGTTAATATATATTTATTTGAAAAATTGGTCGATAATGTTATTAATTGAAGAGTTCTAATCAGACGTTAATCAAAGATTTGAATAAGAAGTTTTACTTCGGTTGTTTCTGCTGCGACAAATGCCTTTTTTACTATACTTATTACTGACGTCATTTAAATAGTACAGTAAATAATTTTATTAAATCATTGCGTTTCGTCGATTATTGATTGTTCAATGTTTAAGTATTTTAGAGTTTAGATCAAACTAACGTGTATTTTCGTTCTGCATTTTAATCCCATAAAAAATAATGATTAATATTTAAAGTAAGAACCTGTAAAGTCCCAAAAAAGTTACGGCTATACTTGGAATCGAACCGAAATTTGTAATAGTCGGATTATTCAAATGGGTTAACAAACAGATACAGAATAACCGTAGCCTATATGCTGTGAACATACATAATATTATTTATCTATGTGCTGTAAAATGAGAAAATATTTCAGCGTTCGGAAACCAACGTGAATCCGAACACATCGAGACCCCGAGATTAAATGGTTGAAACTGAAAGCTATACCACATCAATCAAACTGTTTACTGACCATTGTTACAAACAAATGTAAACATAGTGTAACTACTCTTGTTAATGAAACTGTAAAAACAAATAATTTTTTTATTTACTATATACCATCAGGGGCGGGTGGGCTCAACTATTCCGGCCCGGAAACTGTGTCCACCGTGAACATAACTTTGTGTTAGGTATATCAAACTTGGCCCTTTTTTCACATTTATTTATATTGTTGCGTGCCTTGATGGGACGCCTATGGAATTCGGTAGAAATTACTAGAACCAACAACAATGGAAACGGGTCAAAACACCCGACCTTGGAGACACACATACTCGGTGCATAAAGCAGGTAGCGAAGTAAGACCCGATTTCTTAGCATCGCTTGGAGAGAACAATAGAAGAAATCTCGATTCGTCCAGAACATTCGATAGAAGCGGGGGGCGAAACTATATTAGGAAGCAGAGTGAGCAAGTAGGGCAGTCAGTATTCGAGCTGTTTGTGATATAGTGCTCTGGCAGTACGACATAATTATTACGACATAAATTATACTGTGTATACTTTGTGTTGTGTTCCTGTGTGTTGTGAATATTTTGTGTATAATTTAGTGACTCTATATTCTCTGTTACTTAGTCTTTTATTTTATAATTTAGAACTATTAGTTTTGTTTCTGTTAACGTTATTATTTCTGTTAAGTTAAAGAAGTACGCTTTCGTTTGTGTGTTTTACTGTTTTGTTAAACATTTATTCTTGTAAATAAATAATTTCCGCCACGGGCTACAGCAGTTTTGTTATATAATATTTATATTTGGTTGTTATAGTTTACAATATCACGTTCTGTTTTTGCGTCTGACCTATGTTCCGTGATTAACTTGAAAACCGCTGAACTGATTTCAATTTGGTTTTCACTGTTGCATAGAGCGTTAAACTGAGAGTCCTTAAGGTCAAAATATGGTATCAGTATACATAATTGGACAATATAAAAATCATTTGCAGTGATGTGTATTTTTCAATAATTTGTAATAACTTTTTTTGACTTGCACCGCAGGTATCAATTAATACAAAAATTAAACAACTAAACATTCTATTGGATGTGACATTGATGAATGCATTTACACGAAAATTAGATGTTAATCCGATAGATGCCTGTCGGAGATCATTGAGAAGAATAATAACGCTCGTGTTTGTCTATTCAAATTATTTTAAATTTACAACATAGATGCATACATAAAATACCATGCGTCTTAAGATTTTGTATGCACATTGTATGTTATGTAAGTTTAAAAGTCTGACATAATATTATTTTTATTTTTCGTGTCGTCCGTCAAAGATATCAGAATCAATAACAAGTTTCCTAGACACGTGTGCGAGTCCACCTACATTTAAAGCTGATTGCCTTGCTTGCAAGCAAACGCTAATATAATATTGTAACAAAATTGTTTTAGTCCGCGGTGGAAATTATTTATTTACAATAATAAATGTTTAACAAAACAGTTGAACACACGAACGAAAGCGTACTTCTTTAACATAACAGAAATAATAACGTTAACAGAAATAAAATAACGACAGTTCCAAATAATAAAATAAAAGACTAAGTAACAGAGAATATAGAGTCGCTAAATTATGTACACAAAATATTTACAACACACAAACATACAAAGTTTGTATAGTGCACTTATTCACACTTGTATATTAACTATATTCACACGACTATTTACAAAAAGTTATTTATGTAAAACCAGATTTATATAATTGTACTCAATGGTTTACACACACAAAAGTTTATTTATCTTCACAGTATAACTGAATGATTTATGTCGCAAGGCCAGAGCACATGAACAACTCACGAACAGCTAACCAACTGACTGGCCGGAAGCGTCTTAACCTTTCTTTACATTCATTGCATTCTCCAGGCAATTCTAAGAAGGTCGGGTTTTTACCTGCTTTCCATTGTTGTTGTTGTCGTGGTCTGGAACATTCTATGAGGCCCATAGTCGTCCCAACGGGGGCACGCAACAATATTTTGAGTAACATCCTTTCAAGGATGTTTGAAGTATACAGTCGTGGATAAAAGCATGTTCGTAGTCGCATATTATAAACATGATAGTGTCGCGTCCCGGCCTTGGCTTCCGAAAACACCGGTGTCGGTCCAACAATAGCGCACAGAACGGTGGTATAAGATTTTGTTGTACAAACAGGAAGCCAAACTGCTTTGTATTGCCTAAAGAGCGCGAGGCCTATAAAGGCGGGTTTGGAACACAAATAAGGTCGGCTGAATTGTATAGAAAGAAATCGTCGCGGAAATGTTTGACCCACGCGATGGCAGAAGATAAATAGATAGATACAAATACTGTAACAAAAAAGACTTGTTATTACAGGTGGTTGGATTAACGCAACCAGAATATAGCACTTCAAAATTACAAATGTGATTTAAATTTAGATAGCGAACAAAACATAAAAGAATTATTTTATAATCCTATAAGTTCTAATTTTGTAATAATTGGAATACTTATATGACTTTCCGTTTGTAGATAAATTACCCGAACAGCATAAAGGATCTTATTTTTATGGCATTAGTTATAAAATTAAATATGTCATTTAGTTTGTCAACTGAGTTAAATTCAAACAGAAGTTTATGAAAATTGTGGACAGTGCATGGGCCAGTAATATATTTATTGAGAAAAGCTTCTCTGCATGTGGTGTAGTGAGGGCATTCCAGTAAGAAGTGAAACATGTTCTCATTCTTAATCATATTGCAGACCCTACAAATTTTCATAGTTTCTTACCAATTTTTGTAATGGGAGATTTTAACTCTAGCTGAGTCTAGCTGAATCAGGGCATAAAAGAATTATTTACGGAAAGCGGCAGAAGATCAATAATAAAGATTAAACGGATCTAATTTGTTTAATACATACGGTATTGTTATTCAATATTAATCATCCTGGTAAAGAAGTCGTGTGGACCTCAAGGGCACTTCTATAGTCCTACTAATTATACGACCCACCTCACGGCTTGTTTAATTACATTTGGAGAAGGCAATGTCAGCGCGATTGTCATTATTATGTCTGAAATTTGATATGCGGAAGTTTTTCTTCTTAAGAAAACGTGACTTCCGGAAAAGTTGTAAACTTTCAGTGATAGCCTGAGAATATTTTCTTGGCGTGGAATATATTGACATAGTTTCAGATTCTTTCAGTTCAACTTACTCTATATTGAAATAAGTTACCTATACATTGCATAAAGGAAGTTTAAAATTTCATTTTTTTGATTGATTGACTTATCGTCAGTTTTTGAAAGTGCGGACTGTTGTCAAAAGCCAGTGGCGTAGCTAAGGTATAGCACTAGACGAAAATACTGGTAATAAGAGTGTTGCATCATCATAATAAGGTTTAAAAATGCCGAACTCAGGCATCATGACGCAGTGCAAGGTATCAAACTTTCGGCCCTTGTGGTGTAACATACTATTTAGGCATTTTTAAAGTTATCCTTATAAGAAAAACAGTTTACACCACATTGGCCGAAAGTTTGATATCCTTCCACTGCGCCGTGATACCTGAGGCGGCCGAGTGCATCATGGCGCTGTGCAAGATAACAAACTTTCGGACAGTGTGGTGTATACTATTATTCTTCATACCTCGGTCGTAAGCACGCTTATTAAATACATTAATTAATGAATTATTTATTAATTACACCAAAACAGATAAACTCCAAGAAAACAGGTTTGAGGTTATACGTAAAAACACGAATGACAGCTGGTCGCAACTATTAGCTAAAATGTAATAGTGTTGCTATGAAAACGACATCTAAACAACGGTTGATAGTTTTTTTCTTTACCTACTGCCGCCCAAACGTACGTACTTTCCGCATCAGTGCGTGTAATCCCACCAGTGCGTAAATGTTAGACTTTCCGCCTTCCAATTGATGCCGAAAGTATGTACTTTCGATCGAGGTATGAAGAAAACATGACTTATTTGAATATTTTTGAATATTAAATTTTTTGTAAGTGTTGGATTTTCAAAGATTTACTGTGAAAATACTGCGTTTCGCATTTCTTTTGTTTTACTTTACGCACTAATGCAAAATGGATACCGCTATACAGACATGAAAAGAAAATATTATATAGTGGGTCATACAAAAAAAATATATATTTGTGATGAAACGCCTATTTTAAAATATCAAATAAAATAATATGATTATTTCTTAAAAAAAAAAAAACAATTTGGTTTACATTTCTGTACAATACTTTTTAATACGATTTTTAAAGTACTACAGCGAATATATTTAGAATTCAATTTCGTTTTCTTTCATCTTAATATTGGCAATTTGCATGATGTTTTTTTTTTTTAAATCGACTTCCTTCCGTTTCATTTCTATTCGTTTTGTGTGATGACTAAATTAAAAAGTCTTGTTTCTCAGTAATGCACTTCTTTTAAATTCTTTCATAGAAGAGTGCGATATTAGAATCTGACGATAAATTGAAAAAAAGTGACATAATACAGATCGACTGAAAAAGGAAGATACGATCAGCAACTGACGCACTATCTATGAACTACATAACAATATATAATTTTGATAAACATACTATATTCCTATCAACTTTGGGTATGGGAAAATATACCTAATAATCTATAGGTATAAATAAAAATATAATGTTTGTCTGTTCAAAATCTTAAATGTCCAAAAATTCTTCACCGATTGCTTTGAAATTTTGACAACGTTACATTCGAATACGTGCATGTTTTTATATACCTACTAGCGGTCCTTCCCGGTTTCGTCCTAATTCTGTAAAATGTATTTCGTTTGCGGCTCGGCGTCTGAGCTAATAGCTTTGAGCAAATTTTACCAGATTTGCTTCTGAACTAATAGTTTTGAGCAAATTCTATCAGTCGCTACTTGGTACTAAAACAGTTTTTTTTTTGTTTGCTTCTGAACTAATAGCTTTGAGCAAATTCTGTAAGATGTCGTTACATGTTACTAAAACAGTTTTTTTGAAAAAACACCGTAATTTTGTACAAAGTATTTAATAAAAACTATCCTACAGCGTAAGTTGCACTAACCAAGACACATTTACAAAATTTCATTATAATCGGTTCAGTGGTTTCGAAGATTACCATGGCCAAAATTGTGACACGAGAATTTTATATATAAGTATATAGATTATATAGATGTCACACCTGTGGCAGGTGAGCACATGTTTTTTTAAACAGCGCCATCTGTTGGATGTTAAAACAACACACTCTTTACTTAATATTTTTCGGCAACGGAAGCGCCATCTGTTGAATACAGAAGTAAAACGCTGTATACTAATTATTTTACGGTAACGGCAGCGCACTGAGAGCGCCATCTGTTGGACGTTAAAGCAACATACGCTTATACTTACTATTTTACGGCAACGGGAGCGCCATCTGTTGAACGTAACAGCAGTACGCGCAAACCAGACTGAGCCAGTGCAACGCGTGGCCGGGTGCAGCTAGTTTTTTTAATTAACAACTAGAGTGACCTGTGCGAATTATTCGCACTAAATAAGTATAATAATTATCACTATACAAAATTATTTTTTAAATATGATTGCAGGTATTCAATTCGTTTTTAATTTTGCACACTGCTTATAACGTTCTTCTTTTTGTTGTATTACAATATG
The DNA here is from genome assembly GCA_963575645.1 of Xanthostigma xanthostigma. NCBI lineage: Eukaryota > Metazoa > Arthropoda > Insecta > Raphidioptera > Raphidiidae > Xanthostigma > Xanthostigma xanthostigma. Next base: position 44,648,974 of record OY754466.1, on the reverse strand, counting down.
AAGCTCAGATGACAGATCGAAGAAATATTTTACTAAAATTGTCATATAGAGGCGCAAGTAGCAAAAGCGTTGAGCTAAGCCGTCAGATGGCATCATGCAGCATTGCTGTGACGTTGTTCAGCGTTGCTCGCTGTTTCAAAATTAAAGCCGTCAGATGGCAGTATGCAGTATTTACAATATGAATGTCAGATGACAGATCGAAGTGTTGACGTTGTTTCAAAATTAAAGCCGTCAGATGGCAGCCGTTGTTCAGCGTTGCTGTTAATAAATTAATTTACAAAAACAAAAGCAATAATACATTTTTTAGTTGTCGATGTCAGTAGAGCAAGCAATTATCTGTAAAATTAATGTAATTTATGTGGAGAAATTGTGTGTTTTTTTCTAAAAAGGGAGGTAAACATCTTAACATTAACGTATTAATATAGATATATGATTGTTTAGTTTTTCTTCGACGTACTGTATCTAATTATTGAGTCCGTTCAACTTTTTGTGAACAACTTAATTAAATGAAGCATGAAAAATGAAAGAACTGTACTTAGATATAATTTTTTCTTTCTTTTTGTTACAGAAATGAAAATACAGCTATTCAAATGAAAACGGTAAGCAAAGCATAATTTTATCAATTTTTTTTAATGAAATAAAATTTCCCCTAAGTTTATTTCATAATTACTTTTTTCGTAAGCTAATCTTTTTTGGGCGATGCAAAACGCGAGCAATAAATTGATGAATAATTAAATAACGGGAAGCTGTCTTTTACATGCATTTCATGTAAAATTAAAACTCATTATCAGTGAATTTAACGTCCAGAATATCGATATTGTTTCGTGGTTTCAAGTAGAATGGAATATTTTTGAGAATTAAAAAAAGAAATTAGTATTTTTCCATGATTCTAATATAGCTTGTAATAGAGGATTTATTATTAGGTACTTTAGTGGTCGCCAAGTGGTCGTAATTCATTAAATTTTTTAGTTCGAACGTTATTGAGGTTTTTTGTCATTATATGGAATGTTCTGATTCGATTTCACCTGTGTTAATTCGTACACGTCGTGATGAAACATATATTGTGCACTTACGAGGTTCCTACGATGAGAATTTCTGATTATTGAAATTGGGAAGTATAGTAGAACCTCTGTAAGTAGAACTTCATTTCGAGTATTAGAGTTTTCGACTTTGTAAGGAAATATTCGACTTGTGGAGGTTAAGATTCAGTCTAACCAATTTTGAGTTGCTATGTTCGAGATACAGAAGTTTAATTTATTTTTTATGGAGGGAAAATATGTACCGAAATGGCTTGTAGAGACTCACTGATTATTTCGACCTACAGAGGATTGAGAGTTCGAGTAATGGAGGTGTTGGGGCTTGAAGGGAAGGGAATAAAAAAAATTTTTGAGATTTGGAGGTTTTAGACTAATCGAAATTCGACTTAAAGAGGTTCAACTGTATAAGTATTTAAAGATTTTAAGGGATTTAATTTTTTAGTCTGAAATAATAAAGATCACAATGCGTGTATTATTTAATACACTACTTTGTGGGTTTGGTTTTGCACTGCGACCGTTGTTTTTTTTTTTTTAATTTCATTTCATTTCGTGAGGAATCGCGCGCAAATCTAATCCACTCATAAATATTTTTAAATGATACATAATTTAAGCAAAATCAAATGGCTCAACACAAAAAAATATGATAAACTGTATTGTATCACGCCAGATATTTTTTTGTTCAGTACGAATCGTTTATATAAAAAACTAGATGCCCCGCCCGGCTTTACCCAGGCGCATGCGCTCCGCTAGTTCGCTCAAACTTATCCGCGATTGTTATGAAATACAACAGCGACAACAGTAGTGGAGCCTTCGGCTCTACCATTTTATAACACTGTTTTTTTTTCTTTTCTCATCACAAACGCTCGCATCGAAAAATTTGTAACTCCGCTTCCTTACTAATATTATAAAGAGGTTTTTGTAAGTTTTGGATATAGGAGGTAATCCTCGAAACTACTCATGCGATTTCAATTTTTTTTTTACCAATATTTAGAATAGACATTCGGGATGGACGTGGGGTATATTATATTATCGTGTAAAAATAAAAGCGCTTTTCGTGGAGACCAATTTTGCAACGTAAGTCGACGAAAAAACGGTGGCAGTCTACAAATTCGGACGAAGCCGGAGCGAGCCGCTAGTTAGTAATATGGGTATTAATACTCTATTTCACACTGTTTTCGACACGAACTTGGAATCAGTCTGACTTGCGCCCAAACGAATCCGAGCCGGGTAGCTAGTATAGGCCTAAACTTTTCTCAAAAATAAGCTATCGAGTAGTAAAAATCGCATTCAAATCCGTTCAGCAGTTCTCGAGATTTACGGACAGACATCTACCGGCACTTCCTCTTGTTCTATATTATGTATAATTTTTTAAACAGTATTGTTGAAGAACTAAGGTAATGATGAATGAGGTTATTGTAATTATACAGTTAGTTATATTTTTAGTATCATTAAAACCAATTTGCATATATTGTGAACTAAATTAGTTGATAAAAAAATGCATAATAATAATTATGTCAAATAACGACTAATAATTATGGCCGGTTACCTTTCAAGCTATAATAATAAGGAAGTATTATTAGATCTTTACCGTCAATAACCGAATTATAAGTTCATTATAAATGATTTATAGACAGTTTATTACACCTGAAATATTCGTCTGTTAAATATATTATACAATATACATACTGATTCAGAATGTTATTTCCAAATTAATTGGTCAACGTATTGAGTAATGCCGATTCAAATGTTACAAAATTTTCTTCAATTTAAAATTGTTAATGAGTACATATAGTTGTACACGGCCGGTGCTGTCCATTGTCCTTATCATAATATGTCCTGTTGTCCATCCTTCTTATGTGTCCCTGTGCTGAAATAGTATAGATAAGATTAATAATTAAGGGAAAAAAATCGTACTAATTATAGTTATAATATATTCATACAAAAGCAAATCACTTACCTATGGATACCGATACGATAATTATTTAATATTATTTTTTATCTTATTTAAACATTTTTTTTTTAATATTATTTTCTTATGTTCTTACACTGGAATTGTTCCGCCCGTATTGACATGGCTGATTATGTCAGAGGATGTAGAGGCCAATAAACCATATATTAAAAAAAAAATAGTTGTACAAATTTTCACGTCTAATACCTCAAATACCTATCTAAAAATGGATTATAAGTATTAGTGTTATTAATTTTTCATTATTTTTTTAATCATCATACTTTCAATCTTTCGTACAATTTAGATAATAAATAGCTTAATACAAATTAATTTTTATATTTTTTAGATATTTCTGAAGAAGATCCAAACCCGGATCGAAACGTCATCTTGTGTTATATTGATTTGTTATTTTTTTATTTTTTGTCAATATATTGGTCTGAGAAAAATTGGTCGACAATTTTATTTATTTGAAGAGTTCTATTCAGACGTTAATCAAAGATTTGTATTAGTCAGAGTGCCCGTCGGCAAAAATTTTACTGGCAAATACTCTCCCCAAACTTTGTATATGGCTTCATTAGGCCTAGTCTGACACTAAATCAAATTTTTAATTTTTCTATTATGCATTTATGTAGTTTTTTACCCAGGGTCCGTGGGAAAGTTTTGACTATGATCGGGGGTCCGTGGGCAAGTTTTGACTATGAAAAGATGTCCGTACGCCAAAAGGGTTTGGGAACCACTGCTCTAGCGCCTCGTTTATATGGTGCGACACTTGCTTTTCGCCATAATATGTAAAGTCGATAAAAAGATAGAAGGTATATGGGAAGGTATTTTAGATAGAACCTTGTGACACAACTCTTGAATAGATAACATACAAAATGTTCAACAAAATAGAGTAATCTTCAAGCACAAACTTACTAGACATGGGAAAAGTCGTTACTATGAGATCACAGTGACTGTTATTCCGGTTACACAAAAATCACAGTGAAAAATCATCGTCACGTCGATCACTCACATCACAAGCCCGCACGGTCTGACGTCACAACGGCGTTGTTTGCCTACTCCGTTTTTTTTTTTTTTTTTTAAAGGTATATCCAATTGTATATATCCACATATATAGAGCATATGCACATATACAAGAGAATATCACTTGGGGGGGTGGCACTACCTCTTAGTATCTGGCCAGTATAATTAAATTTCAAAGCTGGGTCTAAACGACAAACACAAAATATCCATGAGCAGAGGTGGGATTCGAATCCACGACAGTCCGATCCAAAGGCCAGCACGCTGACCATTACACCACTCCGTTCATGTTTGACTTTGAGCGACAGTGAGTACTCAGTAGTGACTGCGGTGACATGGAACGACATACGTTACTTTGAAACATAGATCTATTGGAACTTGGAGCGAGCGTCGTGACTGCGGTGACATGAAACGACATACGTTACTTTGGAACGTAGATCTATTGGAACTTGAAGCGACCGTCGTGACTGCGGTGACATGAAACGACATACGTTACTTTGGAACGCAGATATCTCGTCAGATCATAGTGTCATGTTTGAGCGACAGTGACTGCGGTGACATGGAACGACATATGTTACTTTGGAACGTAGATATCTCTTGTCAGATCACAGTGATTATTTTAGACGGCTTGTCACAGTGATTTTTTCATCGTGAAGTTATTTTTTCCCCAACTCTAAAACCTACACGATCTGCACAACACGGAGCAAAAAAGTCTGTTCGTGGAGGTACTCATCGTATTTAACGGAGTAACGCACATTAGACCAGCAAAGACCGTCAGTCGGTGGCTTGCAATTTCTGTCTATATATTTTTCCAAGAAATAAAAAAAAATCAGCTGTTCACTTGTTCTGAATATCTGTTAAAATAGAAATTAGTTACGTAGCTCAGAAGCATGCTTTGGTAAATTTTAACAATGTGCGTAACAATGCGCGTGTTGTTGTTTACGTGGCTTCGACAACAATGCAGTGCCGCTGCCTACGATGGCATTTCGTTACAACATGTTAAATGTCAATATTTTTAAAGTTGGAATGATTCCGTCGCCCAATTGGCTAGACTTTTTTTCAACTTTTTAAGGTTTTCCCTAGTAGATGAGGACTACTGGCAGTTGACCAGTTTTTTAGTTGACGTTACCGCCAATGTTTAGCGGCCATACGGCACTTCACTTTTTACATAGCCTCACTGTTTCTGTTAGAATTTGACAGTATTACACACAGTATAGACAACATTACGTTACTTATCTATTCAATGCATCTGAAATTCACTACCGTCATTTGTCTCGACTGCGCGTTATTGAAAACATTTGTTCGAATGTGAGAAAAGATGTTGTGACGAAAAAAGTAAGACTATCTCTCTTGAGGAAACAAATTTATTACGGCATTTCAATAAGGATTTTTAGTGGAAGTTTTACTTTTATTACAATCGCTTTTTTCTAGTTGATAAAGTAGATATCAGTAAATTTCTGATCACATATTCAAATAAAACAAACTGCTTTTGTGTTTAACAAAAAAAAGATTTCATATGAATGCATAAATCTTTGCGGCCTTTTAATTCCAAGTCTAAGAAACTTTGAACAATTATATGGATTGTTAGAAATTTAAAATTACACTTTTGTGAGAATATTTTTGAAGCGAAAACTTCTATAGGCATGGTAGGCGATTTTTGGAAGGGTAGAATCTTATGAGTGCGCGACACCGATATGCTAATGTTAACAGTATAGTTGTAGCTTAGACTGGTCGTTAAAAATTACATTTTTTTCGACGCTCCCTAGAAAGCTCCCTTTTGATGTAAAAAGGCGACGACAAGCTTCAAAAAAAAACAATAACACGTGTCGCAAAACGATCTAAGTTTATTTTTTGTTAAAATCGTATTTTTTTTCGAAATTTCTCACAAAAATTTCATTTTTTCTGAAATATAAACATATATTCGTGTCCGAAATAAAGTAAGTACTTTTAAAAAAAATTTTATTTTATGTTGTCTATCCTAGTTAATAAAAATTAATTAAATTAATGTAAATATTAATTAATTAAATGTTGATAATAAAGTATTATTATTAATCATACTTAATTATCAATAATTTATTATATTTCGGTCACAAATATAGGTAAGGAAGCTTTTTAGGGGGCGTCGAAAAAAATTTAATTTTTATCAATCAGTCTAATGTAGCTAACAAATTTGGGCGAAGTCGAACCGGGCCGCTAGTTAAATATAAACTGCTGCCCGGGCCAAGTCGGACGCGGGACATCTTGTTAATAGTTTCCGTAGCAAGTACAAGGCTGCAGGTAACGGCTAGTTATTACCAATAATTAGAAATATTAATTTTTGTAAGTGTATGAGTTATAATGTTTTTATAAGATATTAATTTCTCAAATGCTTTTCATTATAATTTCTCCGATAAGAAAAAGCATAAAGAAACAAAATATATAAGTTCATAAAAAGAACTGTAATAAATTCAGTCAGAATTATTTATGAACGGTTTTATAAATGTTAAAAGCCTTACACATGGAAAAGAAAAATGAGCCTGCGTTTTCTTAACTCCAATGAATTGATACAACGGTTACGACTGAAAGACAATCCATAACACATAACTCTCAGTGTCTCACTGTTGAAAAGATTGTGGCACGTAGTGTCGTAAAAATACGCGGGCGGTCGTAAAAAACGAAGAGAATGTATATAAAAATTGATATTAAAGGTAGTACAAGTAGCGGTGTATAGATGGATTCTAGACAAGACAGATAATATATTAACTGTTGTATGTGTGTACACACATACAACAACTACTACTAACTTAAACACAACACCAATTCAAGCTACGTCACTATATAACAAAACACACACAAACACAAATAAATCGGATAACAATGATAACAACAGCACTATAACAGAAGGATATTTTTCAATTCCATACATCACAGAACTGTCTGAAAAATTAAATAAAGTATTTAAACAGAATATTAAATTAACATATAGAAATTGTAATCGAATTGCAGATCATTTCTTCTCAAAAACAAAATTTAAACACTCAAAAATGTTAGAATCAAATCTGGTCTATAGTTTAGAATGTAGTAATTGTAATGCCATTTATGTTGGACAAACTTCACAATACTTAAAAAATCGTGTTTATCAACACAAAAATGATGTAAAGAAATCCTTAGGAAAACCATGTGACATTAATAATCATTCAGCACTGGTTCATCACTCCATCTCCAATGATCACAATTTTAACTTTAATGAACCAAAAATACTACATAAAGAAGTGAATTTACAAAAAAGACTTTTTTTGGAGATGTGCTACATCAAAAAAAATTCAAACACTGTCAATAAGAGAACGGACATAGATGGGTTAAATAACATTTATGGCAATATAATTAATTAACAAATTTTAACAAAATCTAACTTGTAAACAAAATGCAGTTTGTATAGAGATAGCCTTTCTTATACATTAGTACAATTATATTATTTGAACAATTGACAGAACAATTTTACAAGAAAACTGTTTTTATGATAATTTTAAATTTAAAAAATTTTGTCGAAATTCATAATAAATGATCATGTATACTAGATTTATTTTTACAATTTACCATACTAACTTGCATTGAGGTATGTTATAGTTTTAGTATTATCTATCTATAATGTTTATAATATAAGTTAAAAATTATAATAATATATGTAACGAATATTATACATGTTCATAGGTCCTGATGATGAAAATATATTTTTCGAAACGTTGGCCACAAGCGATACACTGGTAAAGCTTATTTTTAATTGTTCCTCAACCAAATAAATCTCCTTCAATACATATTTTGGAACAAAACTTCTACCAATAATATATTAACATGAGACAACATCATAAAATAGTATTTAAGTATCACGTTTCACGCGCCGAAACCATTTTGGCGCTTCCGGACATTAAAAGACAAAAAAAATGTACCGTACGTTTAATTATAATGATCAATATTTTTTGACGCTAATTATATCTGGGTTGTAGATCGCCTTTAACCTCTTCCCGATTGACCTTGAAATCTTACTCTAGAGTTAGGTGGAGCTAGAGATTCGTCTAGGACAGTGGTCGGCACGGCAACCTGCGGCTCTTTTGATGTAAAGTTGCGGCTCTCCAGTTCCATACGCAAAAAATAATTATTTTATTATATAAACCCTTAAAAATCGTCCAATCGATCCATGATAGAGCACCATGTCTAGATCTCTCAGCTATTTCCACTCGCGTCTCACCCGCACCGCCTCGACCGTCGCGACGTGTCGTCCTCGGATATATATGCATATATATAATACTATAATACTGAAACGAAAATGTTTAGTGGCTCTTTAAAAACTGGGAAATTTTGTAAATTGTAATTTTTGGCTCTTACGTCTCAAAAGGTTGCCGACCCCTGGTCTAGGTGGAACATTGCAGCAGGAGAAAGTTATAAGTCGGATGTAAACAATTACTCATAGATTGTTCGGTTTTTTTTAAACAGAAAAAGTAAGAAGGACCCTTCTTTCAACACTGAACATTTTTTGGAAATAAAGTTCGCTCCGTTTCGTTTGATATAATTTATGCATACTTACGGAAAAAGTCGTTCTGAATCGATTACGACCATCCGCAACCCTGTATCTGTTTTAGTTTCAGAGAATTTAAAATGTTTAAATTTGTATACATTTTAAACCATCATAGCGTCTAAACTAATCGAGATACGAATTTGCGCGTAGACCTAATCGATTCAGCGTACTTTTTTCTATAAGACTCGTTAATATTCACAATTATTCACAACTACGTCGATGATCCGCATCTCCTTAGCCTTATCCCTTTCAATGCAACATCATTAAGAACCCGCAAAACTCCCACGTTTTATCTTCCTTTTCCAAAAACATCCCAAATGGCTAACTCCCCTCTGTTTAATATGTGCAGTTCTGCCAATGAATTGAATATTGACATTTTTTGTGCTACATTAAAACAATTAGTGAATCATTTGATGTAATTGTCGTCTCTCAATTTGGATTAGGTATTATTTCGATTTTGTTTATTTTGTACACTATTTGGAACTTACTGTTCCATTGTGTCTATTGTTTTAAATAAATAAATAAATATTAAGCATATCGGGGAAATTGACATATTTTTCCAAATATCGTAAATCTCATCATGTTTTCATGCGTTTTGCAAATCTGCAACTTTTTAAGACACTAAATGACTTTTGGCCGGTTTTTATATAACCGAACTTTTCGAAAAATTCAAGCTGAATTGATTCCGGCAACCCGTAACACGTATCACGTTTAGTTTCAAAATGCAGCAAAATTCGATGAAATGATACAAAAAAAGTTGTTTTCATTTTAAACGTCAAATAGTTGTATTAATGCTCCGTCCTTGTCGCACTCACTAACTTATATCTCCCTCTCAACTCCGATGATGCACTTCCGTAAACGATTTCGTCAGGCATCGCGATGATGCACTTCCGTAAACGAATTCGTCAGGCATCGCGATGATGCACTTCCGTAAACGATTTCGTCAGGCATCGCGATGATGCACTTCCGTAAACGATTTCGTCAGGCATTTACCAGCTTACTCTCCAAGTCAAAGAAGTCAAAGAAGTTTTCCTTCAAAAATATCTCCGGTTCTAATTTTAAAATCGATTTTGTGATCACGCACGCAAGTCCGCAGTGACGTCATTTCCATCTTAGCAGCCAGTGCGCCGACCAGCGCAAATCCCAGCAACGATTCCAGCGGCAAAACCAGCCTCGTGTGGAACGGTCTTTACTATACCCGAATGTTTATAATGTATAAATAAAGATTTGTATCATTGCCCTTTTGACCTCTTAAATCTTATTCTTTCTATTGTCTATTTCACTAAAATGTAACGGAAAAATGAAAAATAAGTTTGTTACAATGAGTTAAAAGGCTGACACGCGTACAAAGAACGAGCGTAGCTCCTGTCGTAAAATGGAAGCGTAGCCACGAAACTGCATATTATTCAACATCATCAATCATCGACTTTACCACCGCAAACTAACTGAATGGCGTCATAGAGAGAACGAATTTGTGCAAAAAAAAACTCTCCTTCCATAATACGCTTTGGATACATACGTAATTTCAATGGGTCATATGTGGTAAATAACTTTATACTCGCTCGAGAAAACAAACCCCTTTCGCTTTATTACATTATCACATTGCACAAAAACAGCGGCGTGTGCCAACTTAAAAAATATTTTTTAATTTTTAATCGTTTTTTTTTATTAACCGGAGTCGGCTCGTCACCGAGAACACCACAGTCTCTTGTGCTATCTCTCAATCTCATACATTACTCGATCCAGTATCCTCGTTCCTTGCACTAGCTTGTGCAGTCCATGGACTGGGTGATATAATAGTATATTGTGCAACTAGTGCTACAATGCCGCACGAGTTGCACATAGGTACTATTTTTTATTACGAATTAAATAAATTAAAATTTTATTACGAATTAAAAAAAGAAATTAGAAGTAATAAAAATTAAAATTAAATCATTAAAAAGTTGAAAATTCAGTTAAAATTGTTATTGTATTGGTAACTATGGTAACTCTGAATTTGCGTGCGGCGAACAATAATTTCAGTGCGACAAATAAAGTTTCCGCACGCAAATGAAAATAGCTACTTTTCAACCGTAACAGCGTACGTAAACATACCACTTTTCCCGCATGAGTATTAAAAATTAATTATTATTTGTCTTCTACAGTCCAAAGCCTCACATTCACATAGAATGTGATATGCTGATTTTTAAGGATTAGGAAATGTTTATGTGGAATTTATTACCGTAGTTGCGCATCGAATAAAGTTGACAGTTTTGTACGGTTAGAGCTTGGACTATTATTACCAGTTGAAATAACATGAACATAAAATATATATTTATGTAGTTTATAACTTTGTTTACAGGTGTTTTTGTATTTTAAAATTATTTTAAGTTTTCACTGGAATCTGTCCAGAATGAAAAATTGAAATTTTATTAAAACGGGAATTTGTTGTCTTCATATTCTTATAACGACATACGCTCGCCTAAATTATTAGGCAGAATTCTTGAAAAATTGCATCCACATTTTTATTGAATACAGGTCAAAGAAAATTAAAACTCAGTTTATCGTAGTATTCGTTTGAAACGAGATCAGCGAGTTTTAACAGTCACACGTGTCATAATGCCATTATGCACGAGGTATGAATGATATTTTTTGCATGTACCTTCTATCAAATAGCTGCTTTTCACTTCATTTTATTTGACAATTCACTTATTCACAAACGTTATTTCTAATAGTAGGTATCTACATTATCATTTAGTTTTATATTTATTGTTATTTTTAAATTTATTGTTGTTTTGCTCATTTATTTATTTTATTTTCAACAATTGTATAATAACCTGTAATGTATTGTATTGACATTGTATTTGACCTATTCCATACATTTGTTTTGTCCGAGGAATGAAATAAAATTTGAATTTGAATCACCACATATTATAATTCAGTCACCCCGCCGCGTCTCTCTGTCTGAACGCGATAAACTCAAAAACTACCGAGCCGATTTTCATACGGTTTTCACCAATGGACGGAGTGATTCAAGAAAAAGGTTTATGTATATAATTCATTAACGTTTTGTGTAAATTGATTGAAATATGACGATAATTGTTGAAGATAATATGTCGAAAAAAATCAAGCCGACTGGGAGCTTTCATCAAAAACGCTGCCTATTCCCTTTGGTAACAAAACAATTTCGTGACAAATTCCGTTACATAGAGAGGCGAGTTTACCCCCATTTTTAAAGAAGTATTCATTACCTGTTTTCGTACGCTTACATGGCTAACGCTGGCCAAATCTTTAGAGATATTATGTCAAAACAATGTACTTTGATACTTATGCTATGCAGATAGGAAGGTTAATATTGTAACAAAACTGTTCTAGTTCGTGGTGGAAATTATTTATTTACAATATTAAACGTTTAACAAAACAGTTAAACACACAAACGAAAGTACTTCTTTAACGTAACAGAAACAAAACGACAGTTCTAAATAATAAAATAGAAGAAGAATTAACGAAAAATATAAAGTCACTAATTATATACACAAAATATTTACAATACAGGAACATACCAAAATTTATTTAACACACTTACTTACTAACTATATACAGTTTTATTTATTTCGTACACTATTATTTACACAGTTTATTTGTTTATTTATCTTAGCAGTTACCTCAGCACTTTTCACTCACTGTTAATTTATGTCGATTGTTCACACAATGAATCACTGCCCCCGTATCACTGTCGTATTATGACTGTTTTTATGATGACTGCCCCCGATCGTGAGCTATCGCGTCGTTTATATAAGCTCTGGATCGTTCTTTCTTTTGTTGCTTTCATTGTTGTCTGGAATTTGGCAACAAAGCCCTTTTTACCTACGCATATTGTAGAAACATCAAGCCGATTGTTGTTGCCCCACAACAATCTTTGTATCATTGGCAGAATGAGAGCCGATTGTTGTTAGACAACAATGTGTGTCTTTGTTAGAATAACGAACTGATTTTCGTCTCACGAAATTCTTTGTTGTCCCAACGGTGAGATTGTAACAATATAATATTTTCAGAACAGTTTTGCTGCACTCGGGTGAAACGGGCCGCTAGTTTAAAATATTTTCACGATACACGCCAATGCGTATAACGTTAGCGTTTCAGCTCCAATGTTTAAACCCGCGGTACCAAGTTCACTGTAAAATGCGGCTAATTTATGAGTTTAGGAAACGTGCCGCCGCATACGAAAATAATATGACTCTACTTTATTTTCGTGTCGCCGATATTATTGATAAGCTTAATGTATTTCAATTTGTTTTCTCGTCGGCGTTCACTTGATTTTCACATAGAAAAAATTGCTATACTGACAATCTTGACAATAAAACCAAAAGTAACTACCCAAATTTGTACAGCAGAAGTCATGTATTTTCAACCTGTCGGAATTAATCGAGTATTTTCAACTTCTTCTTCACCTCTCTTCGTGGTAGTCATAAATCATAATAGATTTATTATTTACTAGCGGTCCCGTCCGGTGTAAAAGAACGAATGGGGAAACATGAGTACACACATTCATCTTAGTTTACCGAGATCAATGTTATGTCCAAATTCCATGATGATTGGAGTTACCGTTCAAAATTTTTTGTCGATAAAAAGCAGTACTTTTTTTAACTAACAATTTTTTTTTAATTAATTAAATAAAATTAAAATAAATTTAAATGTAAGCCTTAGAAGAAAGCAATGTAGAAAATAAAAATATATTCGCCCAACGTTGGGCTCGAACCCACGACCCTGGTAATGACAGTCGTGTGCTCTACCGATTGAGCTGGCCGCCGCTGTATTCAGTCAGCGCTAATATGAGTATATTTAGTTAGTGCATTTCACCTGAATAGAAGCTTATTTTTGAGATACATTTTGCAACATTTTTCATTAATGCTCCGCTCCAAATAGTCGTAGCCTGATTATATATAGCCTGTAGTCTTCCTCGATAAATGGGCTATCTAACAAAATTTTTTTTTTCAATTTGAACCAGTAGTTCCTGAGATTAGCGCGTTCAAACAAACAAACTCTTCAGCTTTATATATTAGTATAGATTGTTAAAATTATCGAGGTGTATCGTAGTCTTCCGACTTTGTGGGATGTGAAGTCCAAAGACTATAGTAATCGTGACAACATGATGACTGAAGTTCTGGTGGGGACTGTTTGCACAATGTAGCTGTACCGTTTGTGCTCGCAATTGAGCAAAATATTGCACAACCTTCAATATCGCCTCCATACAGACATTTTTTTGCACAAACCAAAATATTGTACAATAATATTGACCGTCCAGAGGCTGGCGTCAAAATATTGTGCAACCCACATTGCACAATAATATTGAGCGCGGTCTATGGGAAGATAACTTTCACATAACGATTAACGATAGACAATATGCGTAGTCTATTCTCTGTGTCAATGAAGATAATTTGTACTGAAAAAAGGTCCTATGGCAACAAAGAAACAACTTACTTAACTAATAATTTTGCATAGTCTCAGCCAAGAGGTATATTGATTAGTATCTAAAAATTAATAGATCAAGAATATTAAGCCGAAAGCTATATAAAATTATAGTTCACTTTACAAATGTAGATTGGTAAATAGAAATAACAAAACGTTTTATTATTGAAAAAAAAATTACCCGTATTGTAAATTGTTAACGTTTATAATATTATCATTATCAGATTTGAAGGTAGGTAAGAAGCAGTGTTGTAGCTAGATTTTTTAAGGAGAATTGTTCTTTAAATCTATAAAAAAAGACTTTAAAAAATTAAATCCTCCAAAAAGTCACTGAAAAACATAATAGTTTAAGGTCAATGCGAATTTAATTACTATAAATTTTTATTTTAAACTTTTATTAAATTGGTAGCGACTTCAAAAAAAATGTTACTTCTTATTTGCCTTTTTTGAAGGAGGTGCAATTTTTTTATTTTTTACTTTTTAATGGTTTTGCAGTACGCCTTCTTCCTTAACATTTTATTTCTAAACTTAAAAGAGAAATCGATTCAAATACAGTAAAATCTCACTAATCCGGCACTTCAGTAGTCCGGTACGTCCAATAATCCGGCACCCTCCCGAACACCTCCCTCACCCCTCCCTACTCTAGTTCCGCGCTCGTTCGCTTTATTTATATTTACATATTATGAATTTTTCTACACAATCCAATAATCCGAACATTCCAATAATCCGGCACCCTCTAGTTTTTAATAGCGCCGGATTAGTAAGACTCTACTGTACTGGAGATGAAGATAATATATATGAAACACTCCTTTTTGGAAGTCAATTAGAAATGACTGTGCCGATTAAAAAAAAACAGTCCGTAAATATTCTGAACAAAATGGCGTCGAATTTTTTTAATTCGATTAACCCTTCGAAATGTTATGGCTGATAAACATATAAGTACATGTCAAATCTTTGATTAACGTCTGATATTAGAACTCTTCAATAAATAAAATTATCGACCAATTTTTCAGACAATTATATTAACAAAAATATATAATAATAATTCAATACATTAACGTTTAGGTCCGGATTGGGATCTTCTTCAGAATTAAGCTAAAAAAATACAAAAATTAATTAATAATTAGTTTAAAATAAAATTTGCTTTAAGATTTTTCATAATATCGAAATATTCCGGACCGATGATATAATGCATTGAATTATTATTTTATATTTTTATTAATATAATTGTCTGAAAAATTGGTCGATAATTTTATTTATTCAACACGCGTGAGTAATATATAATTTCGGGGCCCTGCTAAATTCGGGAGAAATAATAAATTACTTCATGTTGACGCGTAGAGTGCTAATAATGAGCCGAAACTGTACGATAATGTATTACTGCATAGTTTCTGGACCAATAGGAACGCGGTAGCGAGCCGAAACTGTACGGTAATGAATTATTACTGCATAGTTTCTGGACCAATAGAAACGCGGTAGCGATTTGCCGATTTGTATATATGAAAACAGCATCGCAATTCAGCGAAAGTCAGGGCCATTTTGTGAGCATCGAGGGCGGTGGGTACGTCAATCAATAAAGTGATTTATTATTTTTCCCTCTTTTACATATTACTCGTGCTAGTTGAATAAAGTATTATGTGCAACCATTGATCGAAGGAGAATATTCCACTCGCGTGCAAATTTCACGCTCATATAATCTTCTCCTTCTCTCACTAGCCGCACAATATACAGTTATTATTGAAAAATGTAGATGTCGAATTGATAAACTATTTTTTTGGAAACAATGAATAATTTTAGTTAAAATTACAAGCCTTCTCTCTTAAAGCGAAAACAAAATTTTCGATAAAGGCGTTCTGAATCCCTCTGAATCCCCATCTAAATACGTTACTGAAAAAAAAAAACATATGGAACGTGAATTCTGTTAAGCTTGAAGCGTGATCTTGATAAATCTAATTTGGAGTCTGATTTACAGATCAGCTGCTTCCCTGGAGGGTTCCAAACAGGTTAGTATTCTTTCACTTGTTAAAAAAGTGTGTTCATTGAAGTTTTATTGTTTTAATATAGAGAAGATAATTAATCATAAAAGAACAAAAAACAAGTTCACTGAAAAACAATAAACTGTTATTACTTATTTGTCTTCGTCGAAAAAAAAATTAACAGTCTTTTCGATAGACAATTATTATCTAAGATATCGAGCGTCTATAATCCTACTAATCCTACTAAAATAAATATTTAGAATTCAATGTTAGTATTAAAAAAATACGAATTGTAAGCCAATTAAGGGTAGCAGGTGACGCTTATATTCGTTTCTACTATAACGGTATCAGCTATTCAATCAATACCAACAGGTTTTGCACAGTATGTAATTTAAATAAAATAGAAAATTTGTACCATTTTTTAATGGAGTGTCCGCATTACAAAGTATGTCGAACAGCTTTTCTAAATAAATACATAACTGGTCAGTGTTCTGTTCATAATTTTCAAAAATATCTACTTAACTTTGACTCAATTAAAAAATTAAACGATGTATTTAATTATATAATAAATGCCCTTAAAATTAGAGCATTTATGCTGTTTGAATAAGATGACACTTTATTCAGTCATTTATATTTTAAATGATTTTTACTGATAATATTTTACAGGTATGTGCTGCTAATTGATGTGTGTAAATGAACAGTATATTATTAATTAACCTGATCCTGTAATAACGATTTTTTGTTGTTAAATACAGTAATTTTATTATTATATTATTATTATTATTATTATAATCCTACTATAAATAAAAAAAAATTTCGGCCTAAAGTTAAAAATTTAATAACTAGCGTTTATCATTTACAAACTTTTTATGAGTAATCTTTACTTCTTATTTCCTATACAGGTAAACCAACTAGAGTTAAGTAATTTCGACGTTTTAAGGAGTTTGTTGTTATATCGGGTGACGTTAAATGGAGTTTAAATATTCATATCACTAAATACAAAAGCGTTGATACAAAATGTTATCTGTCATAGTAACATGCTATACAAATCTTTGATTAACGTCTGATTAGAACTCTTCAATAAATAAAATTATCGGCCAATTTTTGCAGACAAATATATTAACAAAAATGATAAAAATTAATACATTAACGTTTCGGTCCGGATTTGGACTTTCTTCAGAATTGATCTAAAAAATATAAAAATTAGAAACTAATTGTTAATTAATTTTCATATTTTTTAGATCAGTTCTGAAGAAGCTTCAAATCCGGACCGAAACGTTAATGTATTAATTTTTATATTTTCTGATATATTTGTCTGAAAAATTGGTCGATAATTTTATTTATTGTAACATGTTATATTTTCTGAATTAAAAATATGACGTTAGATTTTCATTGACTCCCCCTTTAAATGAGATTTTGTGATATTCTTCCGGACCCCTTCCTCCTATTAGAGCTCACGTAGTTAATGGACGTTCCCTAAGAGTCTTTAAAATCGCTCCACGACTGGCGGAAAAATTGCGGAACATACCCCAAAAAATAAATTGAATTGAGAAGCGCATCCTTTTTTACAGTTCTAACATGTAAATCGTTTGTTTAATTTGTTCTCGGAATTCTAATTGTTTCTAGAACTGTACAATTCTAGTTTTACAAAGGAAGTGTCCATTGATCACGTGATCGGAGGAAGTTAGCGGTAATCACGTCGATTAATCACTTTGTACGACGGGAAAAGGCGGAAAAGACCTTTAAAGGGTGGAACGGAAAAGGACAAACGTTTCTGCACCAGAACAGGGACAACGTAGCCACTTTAACTATTATTCGACGTTGTTAACATTTTTTTTTTTTTAATTTGTAAACGCACAGCAGCGTGTCTATATGCGTTATATTATTTAGTTAAGTTGTAAAACACTTTGAATGATGATGTATTCTGGTGGAGTTCTGTAGTTGTAAGATGAGATCTTGATTATGATGTTTGAGATGATGATGATGGTGTGTATACGGTAGATACAGATGCAGTTAACATTTCCAAATTTAATAAGAAAAAATTCGCAGGTTTGTGGACAAAAGTTATATTTATAAATGAAAAAAACAATAAATTTTGTTTTTTTTTTTCATAATTATTGTTTTAAATAATTTTCAATTTGTACTTGAAAAAGTCTAAATTTATAGACGAAACGTCGTACATTTATAAATATAACTTTTGTCCACAAACCAGCGAATTTTTTCTTATTAATTATATTATCGATGGACACGAATACGATATCTAATATATATTTCCAAATTTATTCAATAAACAAAATTATCGACCAATTTTTCAGACAATATTTATTGAAGACTTCTAATCAGACGTTAATCAAAGATTTGAATTTCCAAATTTAAATTTAGATTTTTATCAATTATTCTAATATTATAAATGCAAACGTCTGTCTTTTTGTTTCGCTTTCACGGCCAAACCGCTGAGCCGATTTGACAAAATTTAATATGGAGATAGTTTGAGGCCTGGGTAAGTAGGTACACAGGCTACTTTTTTTCAAAATTTCACTATGGGTCCGCAGTGGGGGTTGTAATATTGTATGAATTTACGCTATACGGCCAGACCACTGGACCGATTTTAGTGAAATTTAAATAAATGACAGCATATTATAATCGTCCCACTTGTATAACCCTGTTGCATCTAAAAAATCCTTTCTATAAAATAGCTCCTTTTCATGCCTGTATATAGCGGTACTAAATTAACCCATTTCGCACTAGTGCGTAAAGTAAAACAAAAATAATTCGATTTTATCAATTCAATAGTAATTAAAAAAGAGTCGTTTAAAATCGTATGCGCAACAGAGACGGCAAAGTAAACGCAGTCCTGGTAAACAAACGAAACAGATTCCAATAAGGCCGAACATGAACTGTCAAATATATAAACTATATATATACCTACGTATTCTAAAGAGAAAAAAATTTTGTGGAAAATTATACTGACTGAAAAAAATTTTTGAATTTAAAAAATATTTTCTAAATAAAAAACAATAGTATAATAATAAAACAGTATAATTTTAAACAAGTTACATATTTTGACACGTTTATACAATTTTCAGTAAAAATCAGTCGTTTTTTTTTCAAGAAAAATAATAATTTTAACACCCGTTGATGACATTTTTGACGTGATAACGTCTTATAAATAGATGAATCACCAATCTTATAAATTGATAAAACACCGGCTGCATGCACGAAAAAGTGTAACGTTCCTAACGTAACGTTCCTAACGTTCGTAACGTTCCGCCTGACCCTGTGCGTGCTTTTCTCGACAACGGCCCTAACGATTTGGATGAAATTTACTGAAAAGAGATTTTGGGGGGCAAAAAATCGTTTTAGCTAGGTCTCATCTCTCGAAAAAATCGATTTCTTACAAATTTTATCATTATAAAAATCAATTTTTTGACGTATGAAAATACTTAAATATTGTAAGTAGGTTTTGGAATTTTATATAAACAGTGAAACAATTGTTTTATAAATATTATGACAGCTAATCTTTGAGTCTTAAAATAAATACGAAAGAAAGAAAGTTAAAAAAACAATTATATTATATGGTGAGTACTTTAAATAAATAAAATTAACCTAAATTTGAAGCGAAAGATGCAATATCATAGATTCGAATTATTATAATTATTATATAAATTTAGGTTATGTATTACGGAATGCGTTATCACGTAAAACTATCGTCCGTAAACCGACTTTACAGACAACCAATTTTTTTTTATATTAATTTATTTTTTACATAACAACAATACTGAGAAAAAAAAGACAGCATTGATTCTCCGAAGATGGCATAAAGATTGCCAAAACGTCAGACAATAAAATGCAATTAAAAAACCTTCAGTATTTGCAAAGTTCATTGATCCTATGCCACCAGGTTTCATCCTTCAATCTTCTAATATAATATTTAAACAGGATCATCATCACTCTCAATTATTAGAGTTATTTTTCACAATTCAAAATTAATATTTTTTACCAAATTATGTAATAAATGTAGGTTCCTTCTGTCCTAATGGCCTCTCGGACCGGGGGCCCCTTCAGGCCAGGGGTCCGTGGCCTTTTGTCCGTTCTGCCACCCTATAGTTACGCCACTGTCGATTGTAATGCTTTTATGACTCGCGTGACTGTAAAAGCTCGCTGATTCTCGTTTTAACATAATGCCACAGCTCGTACATACAATTATGCACTATAATCTAGATACAGAAACTACTGTTTGAGGAAACGAAATACTTTAGATGTGGATGAGGTGGTTAATTTCATAACGATGAGTTCAAAATTGAAACAATGGAATGCGTCTCTGTTCAGTGCGTAAGAAGAATTGAATTGTCCCAGCCCTTCGCTTGACCTACCGCATGCGCATATAAAGCTCGATTCACAGCATTCACAACGGAAGAGATTAGATTTCTTTAAATCCAAACGGCTTTTTAGAAATCTTATATTTTTCGTTGACGTATAAAACTGTAACACCCATAGAAACAAAAAATACTGTATTGTCTTTGTTTTAAAATTTAGAAAACTTTCATAATAACCCTGCAGATCCGGACTACAGTCTGCGCCAATCAGGGCTGCCAGATGAACGGATTTTTCCGTTCCAAACGGATTTTTCGAGTAGAAATAAATTTGAACGGATAATGGAACGGATTTCATGATCTGAACGGATTTAACGGATTTTCTAACTTTTCCGAATTTTTTACCTTTTTTACTACATATAAATTCAAACTTCACTCGATAATCGATAATTTGGGGACATTCGGGTATTTTTAGCACATTCGAGCATATCTGAGCACGTTTCTTTCACTACCTCTGTCCTACTCCTCTCTCTATTTGGGTAGAAAAAGATAAGAGAGTTTATGAAACAATGTGTTCGCGAAACACACACCTATATCGATGAATATCGACTCGCTATCTTTGTCTGATGCGTTTTTTTTCACACAACCTGAGTCAAGTGTTTCGAGTTACACGGATTTACGGAACACATTGAGGATTTAACTGATTGTACTGCCGCGTTTGTTACTATCGCAACATTCTAACAGTCAATATAATATTTTTATTTCATAAAAATGTGAAAAAGCTACGAAATAATCGATTCATTGGATGTGAAAAAATGAATCATTTCTATTCAATTTAAAGTCTGTTTGTAAGTAAAAGTAAATTCAACGTATTATACGAAATTCATTTAATAATGTTAATAATAAAGCCATAATGAAGGTGGAAACACGTCGATGTGTCGTTTATGGTACCGCATACTTCACTTTACTCTCTATCTCTCTCACACTCATTGGATTAATGGGTGGACTGGGCGAACGGATGAAACGGATTTTTCAGACCACTTCCCCCACCACTTCTCGCCTTACCGACGGATTTCTGAGGAGAGAAATCTGGCAGCCCTGGCGCCAATAACGTCGTAGTGTAGGGGAGGCAGTCATGCCCAGATATGTAAAATATTCCAAACTATTTTCAAATTACTTTCTTGCCTTTTTGGCTATATGAAAATAAATCATATTATATTAACTTTTTTACATATGTTTCCCTTAAACTTAATAATAAAATACCTCTTGATTTCAAAATTTTAAATATGGAAAAATTTAGAAAAAAGTTGAAATCATTTTTAACAGCAAACTGTTTTTATAACATTGATGAATTTTTTAAATATCAATTTTAAAAAAATTCTATAATACTTGGAATGTTTATATTTTTTATATGTTTTGACGTCACATGTACAAACTTGTACTATTATGTGCTAAATAAAATCTATCTATCTATCTATCTTGCATGTACAGCATGTATGTATCGATGTGATGGAATCTTTCAATGGGATTTTCATGCATTTCCAGACGTCTGAGTAATTTGAAATTTTGCACACGTATATTAAGAACTCTTGACAGTACAATAATTTATATAAATAGTTATAAACATATAAATAATTTATATAAACATTGTCATTTGACTGTTGGTGTTTAGAGTTATAATTAAGATTTTGTTCAGCAGCGATTAGAAGTCCCTCAACTCGATATAGCTAATTTAATTTTTTGAATAAGTTATTCTCATTTTAAGTTTACTCAAAAAATTTATTTTTTTTATGTAAATAATCGTTGGAATTTTTTTTGTGCAACACTAAATTATAGCAACGTGAACAAAACTCATGTATCGATATTTTATATTGAAACAAAAAACCGCAAACAAATCTGCCTTTTACGATGTGTGTGGCATCTTCATTTGACAGATCGGTGGTCTTTTGCCGCACCTAATGGATCCACCCTAATGGGACGTCACGACCTTTCTACACTTATCTGCAGAGAGCACGAACACGAAAAAAAAGATTACAAAATTACGAAGCAGAATATAATATCCAGTTTCTCGATTAATTAAACCGTAATTAACATAATTAAAATATAGTAAAATGATTATAATAGGTTTTTTTTGTCTATAAAGTTTTAAATGTGAAAAATTCTTGGGAACAATAATGCAGTGCATTTATTTAATACATTTTATTTGCCAACGTTTCGACTTGGATCCAGTCTTTTTCAAGGCGCTATAACATTAAGAAAATTTGAAATTTGTTAAAGAACATAATATAACGATATAAAAATGTTTTTCCTGTAACTAATATTTACGTACCTAAAATACTAATCATAAAATATATGAAACATACAAATGTAATTACTGTTAATAATTTTAATTTATAATACTCGCCACGAACCTAAAAGGCTCGGAAGTTAGATGCGAATGCGGGCTTGCGCTTGTACAGTCTGTTGAAAAACTACAAGCTCGCAACTCAACAAAACTAAAGTAACAATAAGCAGGAAAGCGACAAGTGACAAAGGCAACGAGCGATCACGGCCAATCAACGACGAGCGCACGTTCCGTGCAGGTAGCTGAGAGGTGGTGAGTGTCTTAACGGCCTAAAATGTGCCTTTGCGACGCTGTTTGTGGCTAACTTCCGAACCTTTTAGATCTGTGGCGCGTATTATACAAAGATATTTTTATTTTACTTTAGAGAGAACATGTCACTTTTATTTTCGTTTCGTTCGATCGTTCGTTCTATAGTTCGTTCTATAGTTCGTTTGTTCGTTGTTTTTTTGTAAAGTACAATGACAATCATACATCAGGTATTTTATTACTGTTGAGTATAATATAATGATATTGATAACGCTATGAACTGTGAATCAAATAAAAACTGCAGAAAAAATGTATTTTAAGATTTTTTTGAAAAATATTTGATCAAACTGGGGTGCTGGTCGCGTGGACCTCGAGAATCGCACTTGCATAGAATCTTAATTCACGACCCACCTTACGGCTTGGGGTTTGTTCTTTTTAATTTGACATAAAACATCTCTCCTCGAAAGAAATTATTATCAGGAGCCTCTAATAAAGTTAAGTAGGGAGGTTGTATGACCCTTAAACATGCAGCCATCCGATAATTTCATCCTATTAGTCACTGTGCCCATAATCAAAAGAAATTAAAAATTTAATTTTGTTATTAGCATTTATATTGAACAAGAAGTTTTTTCCTTGTGTTTCGATATATTATGATTCTGCTCCCCCCTCTGAGATTGCTGGAATCCTGCTTGTATGTAATTATAATTTAATCTTCTTTAATCAATAATATTGACTCAAGGCGAATTTCGAGACATCTATCGCAGAAACAACGAACTTACTGTGTAGGTATTGTCAAGCGTAATAAAAAACTCGTATTTTATTCTTCGCTGCCATCTACACTGCAGCTTCAAATGGTTTCTCTCTTCTTCCACACAATATTGGTATGATGTCGCTAGCAGGATAGTATAGTGCTGTGATAAAATTTTAAACGTCGTTCACTTTTTAATATGGAGGGTAGAGGTTTAGGAGAACCATCTCCGTGTAGGAAAAAGTGTCTGTCAAAAAGCGTTAAATTAGGGTAGAATAGAAATAGAAATAATTTTTATTTGTGTTGACCATCAGGTATACAAAAATGTCAAGGGAAAAAGAAATCAGAATAAATCAGAAAAACCATATGGGACAATACAAGACAATTTATGTTTTTTTAATTCGTTTCTAAACTATATTTTTTAGATAATTTGGCAACTTTTTATAAATCTTAAATCCTGTGTAAACTGGACTTTTTTCAAAGAACGTGGTCTTATGTTTTATAGAAAAGTCTTCACTCCTCGTATTATAAGGCTTTTCCTGTTTTTGATCAAAACAGTCTAAACTGGGCATATGCTTTAATAAATTCATAGGCATATATTGCAAAAAATGTTTTTCAAAAAAAATATTTCTACATGATTCTCTATATTTAAGGTTAAATATCAGACGGATAATTCTTTTTTGTAATACAAATATTCTATTATTGTCAGTGGAGCGACCCTAATTTAAAATTCCATATTTCATTTGTGAATACACGAAAGCATAATATACACAGATTAGGCTGTCTTAATCAAAATAATTTTTTAATAGTTTTAATTGAAAGTATGACCTATTCAATTTTTTGCATAATATATTTATGTGCTCTAGCCATTTAAAATTTTCATCAATATGCAAGCCCAAATATCTGATGATGGCCCTTTTAGTTATATCAGTAATGTAACTTATGTCGGTATTAATAGATGTTTTAATTTTAAATTGTAAGTAATTAGTTTTATATATGGAAATTTGTTTATTCTTCTTTATTATTCTCTTTATGTATAGTCTTCTCTTTTTTCTTCTTTTTTAATATGTCCATATTAAGTTTATTGATGTAAAAAGCCATATATAAATAAATAAATATAATGTAGCATTTATTCATCATCGCTATCACTTAGGCCTAGCACACATGAAGAGCGTTCAACGAGCGTTGGCCCAACGCGCGTTTACAACTTCTATACAATTGTATATAACTGTTTACATGATAACGCGCGTTCAACGCGCCACCAACGCGCGTTATCATGTAAACAGTTATATACAATTGTATAGAAACTGTAAACGCGCGTTGAACGCCTCTCATATAAACTAGGCCTTAGAATAATTCTATGTTTTACTCTTTTTCGAGATTGGTTGTCAAACATATTATTTAATTCATTTATAGTTTTTCTGAAACCAAATTATAAAAAAGCGTGTTGTACAAAAAATATGCGACAATTTATACATCCGTGTTATATAAAACCGTGTTATACGAGGCCCAACTCCCAAGTGTATTTATATGTCAGAAGTTGGAATGGTCCTGTCGCCCAATTGACTGGAGATTTCAAAGCAGGGATTGTAAAAATCTTGTTTGCTACGGGTGCAAAAAATAACTTATTTGGCGCGGGATATTTACAGCACAACCAGAGGTGAGCTCCAGGGATGTGAAAAAATACTCGATTTTTATTTTAATCGATTATTTTTTTCTTATAATCGATTTCTTGTAATAGATTTTATTTATGACAATAATCTATTTTTAATTAATCGATTATAGAAATTACACATTTTAATCGATTTTTCTAAATGGTGCCATCTGTGCTACAGACAATTCTTTTTAGTTTTTTGATTCTTTAATTCAAAGTTTAAAGCATGATTTATTTTGTATTTTAGTTTTCATACCAAAAACTTGTCGTTTTACTTTTGATTCTTATCGTTTGGTATTATTTTTATTGTAAATTACAATTTGTAATAAAATGTCAAATTGTACTAGAAATTGTTTCAACAATTCTAATCAGTATCAATAACCATAACTCATAAGGTTGTCATTTTGGTTATTATTATTATACTTATCATTTTAAATGATTTACATTCTAATAAATTGTTAATATTATTTTCTTAATTTTGTTATTATATAGAAAAAATCGATTTTTCTACAAAAATCGATTATTTCTTTTAAAATCGATTTTTTAAAAATCGATTTATATTCAAACTAAAAAAATCGATTTTTTTCATTCAATGTCACATCCCTAGTGAGCTCTGTAACTACCCCAAGCTATAATACGTCAGTTCCTGCACTTGTAACATAACATAAATACCTGTTACGAAACTAAAGTGCAATGCATAATAAGTGAATGTATTAATGCAAGTCATATGTTCAGAAATAACTCCATTCTTCAAACAAAGACAACAATTTATTTTTTCTATAATATGTTGTCCCCTAACCTGAAAGGGGCCGTAAGCAACTGGAGCCCTCCCGTAGTTATGCCACTGGTAATGACATCTGGGAAAAAGAATGTTAAGAAAATGCAGCTGCTATAATTTATTTAAACTTAAGTGTTAAAAGAAAATGTCTAATTTCCACCCACATGTCGTTCTCAAATTTACGATGTTTTAGTGCTCTATGTCACGGAGAAGTTCTATTATTAAACTGTTTCATTGTTAAAAACTTGTTACAAGAATAATGATCAGACGTGCCGAGCGTCAATAACCTACAATATAATAATTAAACTTATCAGCTAGTTGGTAAATGTTAGCGGGAAAGTGGACAGGTACACAAATCAAACACCTTATTTAGCTATATAGGATCATAAATAAATAAGCTTTTCCAATGTTTCGCTAGTGGCCAACGTTTCGAAAAAATTAGTTTCATCTTCAGGGCCTATGAACATGTATATATGTTTATAATTTTTCACTCGGGTGCAAAAGAACGAATGGGGGCAAGTACATGAGTTCATACATTCATCTTAGTTTACCGAGTTGAATGTTGTGTCCAAATTTCATGATGATCGGAGTTACCGTTCAAAAGTTTTTGTTGAACGGACAAATTTTGAGTTACATTTTGCTACATTTTTCATTGATGCTCCGCACCTATTGGTCGTAGTGTGATATTATATAGCCTATAGCCTTCCTCGATAAATGGGCTATCCAACATAAAAAAATTTCAATTCGAACCAGTAGTTCCTGAGATTAGCGCGTTCAACCAAGCAAACAAATAAACAAACTCTTTAGCTCTATATATTATAGTTCAAATAAATAAAATTGTCGACCAATTTTTTTCTCAGACCATATATTGATCATTCGTGCGTTCTTAGATAATAAATAACTAATACTAATTAATTTTTATATTTTTTAGATATTTCCAAATCCGGATCGAAACGTCATCTTTTGTTATACTGATTTATATTTTTATATTATTTTTTGTCAATATATGGACTGAGAAAAAAATTGGTCGACAATTTTATTTATTTGAAGACGTTAATCAAAGATTTCTATATATTAGTATAGATTTATTTAAAAAGAATAACGTCTATTTTAAGAATTAAGTAAGTTGGTATATTTAGCAGCATTTTATCTGTTCCATTATATGACCTCGCGTATACACGTTACGTAATGTAAGCAAGTTCATTTGTAATGGATCAGTTTATTTTAATTCTTCCTTTGCGGGATACACACGTGCAGTTTTACTTCGAGCATAATGCCAGTTCGCGTGCAAAAAGCGCGTTTAGTTTCACGAAACAAACGAAGTTGTGTTTTGATTTCTGACTTTTCGAAGACTTTTTAATATGCGTGCCGTCACTGTGTGCCAATTATTATTACTTATTTTTTATTAATTACTAATTTCGCCCGCGGTTTCGCAGTTTAAATTTGCCGAGATCATTTCTTACGATCTGAGTGGACAGTCATCACAAAATTTAAGGTGAAACAAAAAATCTGAAAATGATCAATGCTGTGTGTAACTCAGCATTAGCGTTTTAATTAAGTAGATTGATTAAGGACGTAGTCCTATGTTCAAGCTCGTTTTCAACCCTTTTTTCAGAATTTTTTTAATAACAAAATAATGTACAATCATTTCAATTTTGTTACATGTTATTACTGACATCGTAAGCTAAGAAAAAAACATTTTTTTTTTGACGTGATAACGTCTTATAAATTGATGAAACACCGGCTGCACGCACGAAAAAGTGTCACGTTCCGCCTGAGCCTGAGCGTGCAAGTGAGAGCGCGGTATAAGCGATAGAGAGGCACGATCGGCCCAAGCGTCGGCTTGTACGCATTTCAATGTTTCTTTATGACGTTATCACGTAAAACTATCGTCCGTAAACCGACTTTACAGACAACCAATTTTTTTTGCTTAATTTTACGCCATTTTATAATTGTTTTTTTAACCAAAAGTAGACAACTTTAAATGGAGGTAGGTGGCGTAAGTAGGTGGCGTAAAACGTAGCGCGGGCGATAACGTCACTTGGAGTCATCTGAATTATAAAAATTAAATTGGTTATTGTTTCGTAGGCTTGTGGCTCTATCCCGTATTAGAAATAAACATTTTTATTGATAAATGATAAAATGGCGGGTTTAAAAAAAAACAACGAGAAAATCGTGGTTTTGTCGTTGAAAATCGGTTAAAAAAATAGAAATCATTTTTATAGTTAAGTAATTCTAGTACCGGACGGAGCTATTGTTGTGTAGAATACCCTGTGCAAAACTGAAAGCAATCGGTTGTATACAATTGTTTGAATCACCCGCGCCGCTTACAAAAACGTAGTTTTGAGAAAAACGCGTTTAAAGTTTTGCTTTAAAATTTCTTACAAAAAAAAATAATAATGAATATTTACACTAATCAGCTATGCTTGGTGTATATTAAAACTTCCGTTTCTTCAAAGGCATCGTTTTCTGTTAATTTGTG
This sequence comes from Xanthostigma xanthostigma, assembly GCA_963575645.1. Classification (NCBI taxonomy): domain Eukaryota; kingdom Metazoa; phylum Arthropoda; class Insecta; order Raphidioptera; family Raphidiidae; genus Xanthostigma; species Xanthostigma xanthostigma. Next base: position 44,620,428 of record OY754466.1, on the reverse strand, counting down.
TGCTCTACTCTGCGAGAGTATAAGGGTAACGTGATAACAATTGAGAGGTAAGAGCAGCTAAGTCTTACCGTAAGACCGTTGCTGCTCTCGACTATATGCTATAGCTTTGTAAATATTTAATATTTCGGAAAATTTTTACAGTATTTTCTCACTATATTATACTTACTATAAACTAGGTCCTTAAAGAACAAGTGTTGAAATAGTGACAATAGAATACAGCTAAAATATAAAAAGTATAGCTATAAAACAAAACCAAGGACCCTAGTGACGGCCCTGCAAACTTAACCTCGCAGAAATATTCCAAGAAAAACATGCACGTGTGTAGCCCGCATTTCCCCTTTCTTAAGGTACACTTTTTATATAATTAGATTAAAATGAATACCTTACAAGTTGACCTGTTTCTCTATATATTATGTGTTGCCAGTTTTAATAATATGTGTCATGAATGAAAACAGTAAAGACTTTGAACATTGTCCGAGGACGGTGTAGTAGCGAGTTGCTAGTGCAATGTAGTGCACGTCAAGTGTGTGTTTAGTGCAGATAGTGCCATGGAACGAATTTACGTTATTAATAACAGAATTACGAAACTTTACTGGCTTTTTTTTAGAACAAGCAAACTGTTTCTTTTCCATGTTCCGCAAGAAAGTAGACTCTAAAAATCGTGTCCGAGATAAAGGCAAAATCTGATTTTAGTAGATAAAGAAAGGCAGTTTTTCGCATGACGGCTCTGATTCTGTCTTTCATTCATAATAACGGTTAGAGTACGATAACTCGATTGGAAATACACAATTATTATTTTAACTAACATATTATATGACAGTATTATTAGCCGTTTTAAGTGCGGAAAATTGATTATTAAAAATTATTTTTTTTTTGCGCAGTGAAAAGGGGAAGGCATTTGGAGGGAGTTCTTTAAAAAAACAATTATGAGGTTGTGTCGATGCGATAGCGTTTTTTTTGCGCAGTGGAAAGGGGATGGCGTCTGGGGGAGTTTTTTAAAAATCAATTACGGGGTCGTGTCGATGCGATGGCGTCTTTTTGCACAATTAAAAAAGGGGAAGGCGTTTGGGGGGAGTTTTTTAAAAAACAATTACGGGGTCGCGTCGATGCGGTGGCGTTTTTTTGCGCAATGAAAAGGGGAGGGTGTTTGGGGGGAGTTTTTTAAAGAACAATTACTGTGTCGTGTCGATACGGTGGCGTTTTTTGCGCAGTGAAAAGGGGATGGCGTTTGAGGAGAGATAGTAACACAGTAATTCTACACCAGTTGTTACGACGTGTATATGTGATTTCTGATTGGTTAGATTCGAAAAAAGTGAAAGAAAAAAAGTTTTTACGTATTTTTGAGAAAATTTGTGAATAATTTTTTTTTTTTTGGAACGTAAAAATTTAGCGTTTTCTATGACTTAAAAAAAGTCAAAATTTGGGCAACATCGAGTTAACGTACTGGACCACATAATAACTTCAACAAAATTATACACCGCAATTTAAATATTTAATGTTCTAATTTGTTTAATGTTCTAAGTATTAGTACCTATATCGTCAAAAAATATTTTAGAAAACTCGTTTTGGAACATGGAAGTGATTTGCTTTGTATTTTAATTTGAGGAGTTATGAGGATGCTGTTAAAAGTTGTGAAGACAAATATACAGGGTTGTAATGTTATGTCTTTTAAGATATAGGTGACTCACAATCAGTTGTTATATAATTAAAACAATCAGTACATAATTTACAGAAATCTATTTATAGACTACTATAAAAACGTTTCCTATATATAATGTAACACTTTTGGGGATACTTACCCATGAAATTTCTTAGTATACAATTGAATGTTTTTGTTTTGAGTTGATTTGAGTTTCATTTCTTTATGGTATGTAATAGGTACATTTTTTTAGAAACATTGCCATATTTGTATTATCTAACTTAAGAATTTAAAAAATATAACTATCAAATTTGAAATTCCCCCCAAAAAGTTTTCAGAATGTGCACATCTATTCTGAAATAAGTATCAGGTATGTAAATTATTAAAAAATATTTTTTTAAATTTATAAAGTAAATAAAAAAAGAATAAGATAGGCTTGCTAGTTGTTTTATAGTAAAATCGATAGTGAATCATTTGAATTCAAAATTAGCGAAGTAATATCATATTTGTATGAAAAATAAATAAACACTTTCTTTAAATATTTATTCCTCCGCGATACTGGGTGTCGGACAAATTCAGCGTACACAAGAAAAAGGCTATTCAAAATTGTGTTGCTATGTATTTGTGAGAAACAAAATAAAATCTATATATAGTAGAACCTCTATAAGTCGAACTTCAAGGGAGACGCCAAAAAACTCGAGTTATATAGAATTTTCGATTTATGAAAGATTTCGACTTAGGCGGGTTTTGTAAGGAAATATTCGACTTGTAGGTAGAGGTTAGGATTCATTCTAACTAATTTTGAGTTGCTATGTTCGAAATACAGAGGTCCAATTTATTTTTTAGAGTTACGGAGGGAAAGTATGTATCGAAATGACATGCAGCGACTCACTGATTATTTCGACATATAGAAGGTTGAGAGTTCGAGTAATGGAGGTTTTGGGGCTTGAGTTTTGGAGGTTTTAGACTTATCGAGGTTCGACTTAAAGAGGTGCTACTGTATTAATACGTGAAGTAAACACGTCTTTGTGCGTCTTTTTAAGCACATTGCGTGCACGGAGGAGTGTGAGATTTGGCATATTCAGTGTGTACCTTCATACAACGTAAAGAATATTCATTGTTTACGTTCATACACTGTAAAAAATTAGCGGAGTGAATTACGGTTGAATTTCGACCACAGACCGGGGCCCTAGTAATTATTATTGGTTGTTAAATCCCCTCAAAAATTGTTATCCGTTGTTTTTCTTTTTAACAATACTTGAAATAGATAGGCTTTAAAACATTGAATATAAAATGGCCGCGAGTTTTATTTTTTTCTTCTTAAGCCAACTATAAACACGGACGACACGTTTTTAACATTTTAAAACAATTTAATTGTCGAAACTGTGTCAAAAATTTCGATAATTATGTGTGCGTTTTCGAAATTACAAATCTCTTGACCACAACAATGGGAACACAAAATAGATTACAACAGAGAAAAGTAATTAATTGTACGCTAAAAGAAAATAGTAAGACATTAGTGCTGAATGCCAGCAATGTCCTGCTCTGATTTATGTTCAAAAGAAAAAAAAAACAGTCGAGTGATGAATTTGCTGTAAAGTGTTTTTGATTGCGCAATCTTTTGTTTGATCAAACAGCTTCATTGGTCAGTTTACAGGGTGTAGCACAAAAAAAAAACGATGTGCGAAATTTCTGACTTGCCTCACATTTTAGCTCACTAATAATGTTTGACCGACTCCAAAAAAATGAGGTTATGCTCGATTGTATTTTTTTTTGTATGTGTGTCCGTAGATTTATTCGTCGACTCTGAACCGATTTCGATGTTTCTTTTTTTATTCGATAGAGTATGTCTCAAAGTTGGTCGTTTTTGGAAAATTGACAAAAATAAAAAAAACTTGCAAACGTTATAGTTGTCGCTCTTCGGTTTCATTATATAGGTACTAAAAAAATTAGTCCCATATAAATTTTAGCAAAATCGGTTCAGAAATCTTTTAGAAAAAAAATATTTTTTAACAAAAAAACAAAAACCAACTTCAATCTTTGCCTACTAAAAAGTTAAACTTTCAAAAAAATTGAACCTCTTTCAAAATAGGGTCACTAAAACATGAAATAACAAAGTTTTAGGTCGGCGCCTATTTAATAACTATCAGGTTTTATGTATAATACGCGCCACGAATCTAAAAGGCTCGGAAGTAAGATGTGAATGCGGGCTTGCGCTTGTACAGTCTGTTGAAAAACTACAAACTTGCAACTCAATAAAACTAAAATAGCAAGAACAACTTGACAATAGCGTACTCGACTGTACTTTAAAACAGGAAAGCGACAAGTGACAAAGGCAACAAGCAATCACGGCCAATCATCGACGAGCGCACGTTCCGTTCAGGTAGCTGGGAGATGGTGGGAGTATTAACGGCTCTAAAATATGCCTTTACGACGCTGTTTGTGACTAAATTCCAAACCTTTTAGATCCGTGGCGCGTATTATACCTATATGACTTCAAAACTTTGTTATTTTAGTGACCCTTTTTTGAAGGAGGTTCAATTTTCTTTTTATTAAATGCGTCAGAAAATTTTGATTTGACAATGATCTAAGATTGTGACCACATAGTACATACATATTTCTCCATAGATAATAAAAACATAGTCGAATTTTAAATCGGTTCTGATCGAAAAACGATTTTTGAACAAACAAACTTTAGGTACATTTTTATAATTATATACATATATGTACAGTTTAACCTCTTTATAACGTCCTTCGTTATAACGAAAAACTCCCTATAACGTCGACATTTTTACAATTTGGTTGGTTTACCTTAAAACCCTCTTTATAGCGCAACAGCCATTCTCTATTACAAAGAAATATATTTAGGCGTCAGCAAATATTTACAGACGTAAAGAGGACGATTCTGAATCATCACCAACTATTCAACAAGCACTTGATGTTGCCAAACTTATCAAAAAATTTCTATTGTTTAATGAAGATTATTCCACCACATCCCAAGACATATGCATAAGATACTTATTAAAATACAAAACAAATATTTGCGCATAGCAAAAAACGTCAGGCAAAGTTTGGAATAAATTAATTAAGCGAAATTTGGTTATTTTTCTTTCTTCCCTCCATATAACGAAAGCTCTTTATAACGAAAAAAAATGCTCGGTCCTTTGAGATTCGGTATAAAGAGGTTACACTGTATTTACTATTTATCCAACCCTATACCAACCTAAAATTTTTGTTTATTAATTAATTGTAAATTTTATCTACTAGTTTTAGGAGAGGGGGCGCGGAAAGATCAATTTGTTTTCTTTTCATAGAGGAACAGTGACTGAAAAACACTGATACTTATAAATTATAAGTATAGATGTAATTTTTGCATGAGTAGCTCTGCGGTAAACAATAATTTTGGGATCGACAACTGAATAATCAATGTCCTCTTTATCGAGCGGAAAATAATCAGCTGTCTTGCCTTGTCGCAGGGCGTGATTTGCGACAGGTTAATGACTGCGTCCTTGTAATTAACAATACAGCACCCACTATTGTTGTACGTATCACCCACTGTTGTTTTGTTTTAGTTGGATCAGCTGCCAACTGCTCAAAATAGAAAATTACAGTTATCGTCGAAGGTCTCTGTAATGAGTTGCGTATTGTTAAAGAAGATATTAATATTCTAAAAAGAAGTCATTTATAATGGTTTATTCAACTCATGCGCGTTATTCATGTTTTATCATTCCTAAAAACCGAACCCTAAATAGCCATTTACCGACTGGTGACAATTACTTGTCATAACTCAATGAAGATTCCTACTAGCTCGGCCATTGTGGAGTAATGAAAATAAACGTAACTATTTTCTGAGTCGTAACGAAATAGTCGGTAACAACAACTCCGTTGTTACCCATTGAGGCTAAAATTAAGAGGCCGAATGTTTTCGACATGGAGTTTATTCATAACCGGCTAACCTCAAACCAAAACATTGAATCGTGCTGTTTGGTGCTGTTAGTATTGACAGTTTTTTTTATAAAGAAATAAATAGATATTTACAACATATCATTAATAACAATAAATAAAACATGAATAACGCGCAATTGTTGAATAAAATTATGGGCGTAACTTGTAGGCTAAGTCTTGACCTGTCAGCGCGATGAATGACTTAGACTACTAGTTACGCCAATAACTATTATCCACGAGCTAGCCTTATTTAAATTTAGCGTAAGGGCTGCTATTTTATATATTCAATGTTAAAATTAACAGCTTTTGTTTAATTTCTGTCTCACTGTATCATTTTAAAGTTAAAAAGTGACAAAAGATTAACAGCACTAAAGTAACGTTTTTTTTTTTAAATTTTGTTACTAATTTGTCTTCTTACATTATTTCGACTTGATACAGCTGCACGAATGGGCATACCACGAATAATGACTAGTTTTTGGTTTTCGCGCGCTAATTCAAATGAAAACAAATTTGTCGCTTAGTGAGAACAGTGGCCGCATTGAGGCACTACATGTAATCGTGCATATAGTCTTTAGATGGGAATTGACGGATTTCAAACGAATAGAAACAGATCACCCGGTATATTTCGCCAAACACGACTGTTTAATACCAATTTTAAGAAAGATTTCATAAATTTAATTAAAATATGATTTCTATTACACCCATTACTATAGCTTTTTATATGTATGTAGGTACATTTTATAAACATTTTGTTAAATCTCTGATTTATTTTTGAACACCACAATAATTTATCGTAACCTTAAACAAATACAAACTGACCACAAATTGTTAAAATAGGTTTCCTAGTAGCCATTATACATAGTTATTTTTAAGCGTGGGTTTTCAGATCACGGAACGTTCCCGAAATAGGGAATTGTTCCATTTTTTACTGATTATTTAAATAGATTAATGCGGGAAAAATAGTTTTTCCGTATATTTTTTCGTTTGTAAAAATGTCGATAAATATAGGGCCGGATTAACCCTGTCCGGACCCCTTGGCAATGCAATCAGGTCTTTTCGAGTTAATGAAGGGATGTGAGTAACTTCCAGATGATCGGCTCCAGGCATTGTTACTTCAATGTCTTATGTGATATTGTAACAACATGATTACTTTGACTACATGCAGCAGCATCGCTTTATCTGACTCGTTAGCTTTTTTGAAATGGTCTTAATGAATAGGTTATAGATAATTGATGATCCAGGTTTTTTGATGGCTCAGAAAAGAGAAATGAGACGTGAAGTAGTTATTTCAAATTTTATCTTGTTAAATGCAATAAATTACAATAAACAACGAAAGAAAATATTATTATTCTTGGGAAATTTCATACAAATTTTCAAATAAAATTTTCGTTCAATAAAAAGTTTTTTTCTTGGTGCGTGCACGGGCCCCTAGTTAATGCGGGGCCTCTAGGCAGTTGCCTACTCTGCCTAATGATTAATCCGGCACTGGGTAGGGTAGGACGGGGGAATGGCGTTCATTTAAGGAAAACATGGTGTATTTTTTAAATTAATTTATTATAAATCAAAATTAAGAAGAGTAACAAAGTCTTTAATTATCGAGTAATCAACAATTTAACAACAAAAGCATATATCTTTCACCTACTAGTAGTAGGAAAACATTATTAAAAAAACATGTTTGAGCGGCATTGCCCCTGACTTTGGGTAATGCCGCTCAGGGTCTCATAAAGTAGTGTACCCAATCCAATTCGGCTGTTTTGCTACTTTGATCATAATTGTTTTTGATATTGTTGCGCTCAGCAAATTTATAAACAAGTTTACGCAAATCTGCAACACTTGAGTCCATAGTATAGCGAGCCCAGCAACTTAACTTGTTCAGCACCTAATTAAAAATTAGATCAGCGCGGCCGCAAACAAAGAAACGCTCTTCACGGTCGCATGGCGCGAGCTGACTGTCCGTTTGCATCGCTGTTTATTAGAGGCCCCCTCCCCTCGCGCTTCACGCGACGTGACGTGTTGCTACGTTCCTTTTTGACAGAGTTACAGAGGTGAGCGCCATTACCCAGTGAGCGCCATTCTCCCTCCGACCCCTAAATAAAAAAGTTATAGTTAAATAAAAATTGAGCACTTATCGCACATGGTGTGGCTGTTGAAACAGTCAAACTTTTCTTCTTTGGAATAGGGCAGACTATAGTTGATGAAAATTTTCTCTTCTGCGTCAAAAAATATATCGTGTGAGTTGACTGCAATAAAACAATAAAACATTTTACAATAATAATGAAAAAATTATATAAACAAATATTAAAGCCAGACCTTCAAATACGTCAGTTTTAGTACTGCGTTCCTGTTCATAGTATTATTGGGGGACCAACATGAAACGAGTTTAGTACATAAAGATTTTATTATCTTCTATTGTTTAAGTCTTGTGGACTGATCTGTTTCTTCAAATGCTTTTGTTTATCGAACATGAATTATTTGCATGACTGTAAAAGCAGTTGTAAAAATTGTTGCAAAATACGGATTTCAGTTTTGAAAACAATTGAGTTTTCTCAGATATTTGCCCATATTCACCGAACACTATTGGAACAAATTTATTCGTGAGAATAAAATTTACTTTCAATTCAGCAAGCAAAATATAAAGTATAGAGAAGTTAGTAGAATACATATATACTGCACTATACTTCTTGCTCTTTTTGTTGAATATTTTGACTTTCAGCCAAAAATCTGACCGATGGCTTTAGTGTAAATATCAAAAAAAAGTTTTCCAAAATAATATGTTGATTACCTGTAAAAACGACTGTACTTGGTAAAGTATGTCACTTCCATGCCCAAATCAGCTTAGAAAAAGTTCAGTAGCTCTCTGTCTATAACTTCTAAACAAAAATATATACAGAAACAACATAAATTTTAAAAAAATGGAAAAATAATATAGATTTCAGAGATTTTTTTAAAAGAAAGTTGTTGAAATACAGATCCTTTCTAGATTCCGAAAAAATAGAGCACGTATTAAAATGCGGAACTATACACAATGAAGAGAGATTGTATTTGAATTTTGAACGGTCGACAACTAAGATCATTAGCATATTAAACGGTTGTACACATCGCATTAATTGATGTTCCGACTATAATCTTTGATTTAGAAATAATATTTTTATAATCTCTAAAGAAACATATAATCAACGAGCTTTAATTTTTTTGCGAATTTTTCGAAACAGCCGACGTTATAATTAGAGTATTAGAATTTAAAAGCACATATTTTATTTGAAATACGATAACATTATAATTTTATGGCAATATAAATGCGACATAACTTGTCAACACATTTGCTAAATCTAATTGATGTCTTACTCACTAATAAATATACAACAAACGTGTAGACAAGATATTCTGACTCTAATAGTCGTCCGTCTCACATTTCAAATTCTGTACTTTATTATAGGCTTTTCTATATTATACATATTAAACATACATATTATAATCGAAAATAAAATAAACACATTTCCATTTTTCAAGGAGTTCCACTGGGCAAGGGAAACTCTCATAGTAAAGCACAGCCATATACTTTTATTCTATAACTGACCATAGGAATAAAATCGCAATCGAACCATTAGGGTGCAATCATATACTTCTGTCTTTTTTTAAGCCGTAAGCACTGGCGTATCCTGCAGGTAGGCAAAACAAGCACGGAGGACCCAGCTTAAAAAATTTATAATTAGCCCCCTCCTGGGACAAAAGCTGGGTATGCCCATGATAACGTTATAGAAACGAACAAAGTTTTTGAAACAGAGATACAATCATATTGAATGCAAGTACATTAACCAATCCTATCATCGGAGAAATCAGAGAATTACATCGCAGAAAGAGACGCAGATATATTTTCGATACACTTTGTTGCCTTCACTCAGCGCACATTGAGTAGATAGACAATAGACAACACAGATCTTCAGGGAAAGGGGTAGTTGATAGATCGCGTTCATTGCGGCAGAAATGTCTTCTGGTAGCTACCAGAAGAATAATAATATATTGAACAGATTTCCGGTTAGTATAATATAGTCGTCGATAATGGATTTCAATGAAATATCTTTTGGACCACTGACGTAAATCATGTAGTTAACATACTTCTTGTCTTTTTTAATGTAACATTAATGATATGCGGATCATTAAAATCTAGGAATGGTTCTATGACGAATGATGATGTAATTTTCGTATTGTGTAAGAATTTGGGCGACCGCACATGGTCGGTCGGTCCAAAGCTGTTTCAAAATGAACATACCTCAATTTATATAGTCTCGTGTAAGTTTTATAACAGAGGCGTAGCTTTTCTAAATGTCAAGTATTCATAAGAAAATAATAAATCATTTTAAGTGGGGCTGTTGGGATTTTTTATCAGTGGCAGTAGAAGATTGTGGAGTGGAAAAAATATAGTTTAAAATACACCAATTGCTTTCAAATCTATGTATTTTTATTTAATATTTTGTACAAAATTAAGGTGTTTTGTCAAAAAAATTGTTTTAGTAACATGTAGCGACATCTCAGAATATACTCAAAGCTATTGCATTCAGAATAGAATAGAAGGAAACAAAGAAAAACTGTTTTAGTATCAAGTAGCAACATCTGATAGAATTCTCTCAAAGCCATTAGTTCAGAAGCAAATCTGCTAGAATTTGTTCAAAGCTATTAGTTCAGACGCCCGGCCGCAAACGAAATACATTTTGCAGATTTATATCTATCGCACCCGGGTGGAACCGGGACTAACCGCTAGTATTAATATGAAAATATCATGGAATAATCTAAACATAAATCTTAATAACTTCATGTGAATTTTTTTGACTAATAACATTTGCAAGAAAATGAAAGAATGGAAAAAATAATTGTTTTCCATATTATGATTCCGCGTGGGTATTTTCTGTCTGTGGCATTCTCTAAAAATGAATCAATTTTAAAAATTCTTTTTGTCAAATATATTTATTTTAGTAAGAAACATCCAAGCCTTTGTTTTATTATATCAATTGGACAGGTATAGTCTTCAATTGACAGAGTTTTTCAAGTCATTAGTGAATGCGCTAGTAATTTAGGGCGATAACAGAGAGTGATCCGATTCTTTCGACCGCAAAAGTGATTAACAACAATAACATTGAGAAAAAAAAAATTTAAATGCGTTTTCCCCGTGGGTTTTACTATTTTATTGAAGTAAGAACTGAATAATGAAAACCATATTTTGTTCACTCATCTCTTGAAAATATCGGTTATAATACGCGCCACGGATCTAAAAGGTTCTGAAGTTAGTCACAAACAGCGTCGCAAAGGCACATTTTAGAGCCGTTGTGACTCCCACCACCTCAGAGCTACCTGCGCAGAACGTGCGCTCGTCGGTGATTGGCCGTGATCGCTCATTGCCTTTGTCACTTGTCGGTTTCCTGCTTTAAAGTACAGTTGAGTACGGTATTGTCAAGTTGTTATTCTTATATTAGTTTTGTTGAGTTGCGAGTTTGTAGTTTTTCAACAGACTGTACAAGCGCAAGCCCGCATTCGCATCTAACTTCCGAGCATTTTAGTTTCGTGGCGCGTATTATAACTCTTTAACTCCTCTTAGAAATTTAACTGTGCTTTCTATAGTTCTATTTTAATTTTAGAAAAATTTCTTTATTCTACGCCTATGCCTTACGCATATAAACCAAAAATAAAATCTCAACGACACAATCTCGCAATTTTCTCGAGTTTTTGTAGGCCAAGAAGATAGGCTTCTTCTTTCTCTATTCTAGTCCTAAAAATAAATTACGTATAATAATAATGTATATAATATATATGTAAGTATAAATATCACACTGCCATTTCTATAAAGCAGGTCCGAACAAATACAAGCTCCCATTATTGAAATCCCGTCTCTCGCTTTATAATAATAAGGGAAAGGATTAGAACTGCAGAACCGTTCATCTCACAGAATACAAAAATAGGTGACGCAAATTTCTCTTTTTTGTCGTTTATATATAGGTGTTCCAAGTGCATAACAAAATTTAAAATTTTAATTGCCTCTATTTGATTCTTCAAATTGCACATACCGTTTCCCTAGCGGTATGTGCTCTATTTTCGCTTTGCGCGCCAGAGCTGACTTTCGTTCATGCGAAAGTTATATCTAAGTTAATTTCACACGAAATACATTCAAATTGTAGCTTTTTGAAGAGAGGAGATTTTTTCCTATAAAACAGAACCATTTTTAGATCGATACGAGTTCATAATTACTGCTAAAATTGTAATTTAAAATCACGAACAGCAGTCGTCGGTTGGTCTGTACGTATGTACGTACGTCCGGGCTCTACAGATCTCAATTTTGGTTGGATCGGTTTTTATTCACTTTGTTTACTATGAGACCAGAATTTTTAGTTTGTCAGATATTTTTGTATTTTCGTTACGAGGCTTTTCGGTCATTTTTATATTTTTATTTTTTTAATCGCAAATTATAGACGCTCGGCAATTATTATTTTTATTATTTTTTTCTGTTCAATTCTTATCAAATTAAAAAGGGTTCTATATCATATACACGTGGATTTAAATTAAACGAGACACGTTCGTGGTTCCAAATCGTGTGCGTTTTGAGAAAGTGTTTTCGGATCGCCTGTATCTAAGTGTATCCATATAATTCTCAATTTCCCAGTAGGTTATAGCTAGTGTTATTAATGTGTATTAGTTTATTAGTGTATACAATCTCAAAGGAACGATTCAGACAACCTGCTGAAATGTTACAATGTGTCACTCGTAGTCAAAAACACGTCCAGAAGCGCGCTAATCAGGAGCCCCAGCATTTATCGATCCGATTTTTTACTTTCGAGCGATCACAGGAGATAAATACACTCGCGTGGTAACATCTTAGTGGAGTTTCTGTAATCCTCCAAATTTTTTTTCAAATTTAATTAATAGTGTTAACTAAAAATTTTTCATTGTGAACTCTAAAATTCCAATGTGGTGAGAATAAGTAATTGTGCATATACAACAGTGAAAGTAAGATACGGGATATGCCAAATCGTATACAAAACTATCACTCGAAAAATTCAGTGTGACTAAAACATCAAGTGGCTGTCCGTGTACCTAATAGTGTAATAAGTTCTTCAAATTTTTGTTTTAAAATAGTGATTTAAATCGGTGAAATAGATATACGAGGTGGTTTTTATAAACCCGAAGACGGTTTTATTTCATAGAGGAAGGTTTTTCGGAAAAAGTTTCGGAGAAAGGTTGCGGGGAATCAAGGGGGAAAACATTTCCAAGGCCGTAGCCAGGAATTCACTTCGCGGGGAGTCGAGCTCTGGGCCAGAGACAATAAGTAACAACTTATTTTAAAATAAGCACACATATTATGTATATTATAATACTAATACATAAAAACAAAAATTTCGACGAAAGAGTTTAATGATTAAATTAATTTATTAACATTGCATTACATTTCGATTTTACTCGTTCCAAAGAACGTGGAATCCAATTATCGCATGACAGATCGAAAAAAGAGTCGAAAATATTTCAGTAAGTATACCTATGTATAAAACGGCGGATTGATTAAGGCATTTCGGGAGGGGTTTGAACCCCTTAAACACCCCCCCTGCCTACGTCCTTGATCATTGCTGTAGTATTTTATTTTGAGACACTTCCGAAATGTCAAGGTCACCTTGACTTTTTTAAATAGGAACCCATATTTTTAATTTCGGAATATTGTTCTTTGGATCAGAAAAAATAAGTTTTGTACCAAACATTTTTTTGGTTCTTAATTCATTCCGTGTGTCCTATTTTGGTGGATTGCGTGAGTCGGGAAAACCCCTTAGATTGTCTGAGTTTTTGAGGATACTGAACATACGCGCATGCGCATAGAAACAAACGAAATGCGGCAGCTCAGCCTATGCGAGGCGGAAACAGGAAACGTGGGATGAACTGAGAAGTGAGAACCAAACAACGGTTCAGGATTGCATCAAATCAAAAAATGTTTGGTATTAAAGATATTGTTATACCCTGGGAACAATAACCCGAGATAAAAATATGGGTTCTTATTGAAAAAAGTGGTGACCTTTATATCTTAGATTAAAAAAAATTAAAAATTAAAAAATTAAAAAAAAAAACTACTTACACCAATGTTCTTTCCCCTTGATTTCCTGCAGCTTTTGTTCGAAACTTTTTTTTTTGAGAACCCTTCTACTAAATATAAGGGTTCAAATGTTTCATTAACGTCGGATTAGAACTCTTCAATAAATAAAATTATTGACCAATTTTTCAGACAAATATATTAACAAAAAATATAAAAATTAATACATTGACGTTTCGGTCCGGCTTTGGAGTTTCTTCAGAATATGTACTCTAAAGAATATAAAAATGAATTAGTATCTACTTATTTTACGACAGAATTAAGACTGGATTTTTTGAATATATATATATATATATATTTGTCTGAAAAATTGGCCGATAATTTTATTTATTTAAATAAAAGGGTGTTCACGTTTCAAAAGTCCATTCTGTATATTACTATTTGCTCCTTCAATTGCGTTACCGTTTTTTTTAAATAGAAATTTGAATCAAAGCGTAGCCGAATAAAAAGTATCTTTTAGTTTGAACAAAAATTTCGTCAAAATCGCTCGAGTTGATTTCGTGTACTGGCACATAACATACAAAGAATAAAAAAAAATTGTCCAAATATCACACAAAATTCCCTAAAAAAAGCTGCAAGAAAGTGAGTACTGATAGAGGTCTCATTATTTACTTTTTTAACATTTTTATCAGACATTAAAAAGTGTCCGAAAGCGTTGGAACATCGTTGTTTATAAAACGGTACAAATTTTTAGTTAAAAAGGGAGATCACAAGATTTTCTCTTTATAAAAAACGAAATTCTAGAGTTTTTTGTTCGTTAACTTCAAAGCTGTTAAACTGATGAGTCAGTATTACACAGAAAACCCCACGTTTAAAAATAAAATAGTGCCTTAAACTTGAAAACTGTTATAAATTATAAATTTGCAAAAACTGTTGTAAATAAATAAATGATTTAAAAATTAAAACAGGAAGAGTATAGATAAAAGTGAATTTATTTTCTTAATTTATTTAAAATATTTGATTTCCGTTTGGTGAAGACATAAACAAAAATACGCATAATTTTTGCAAAGATTTGCACAGATCAAATTATTCATCAAAGAAAACGTTCATGAGACATTAACTAAAGCTAGACGATGTCTGTTTGTAAACAGTTTCTCAAACAGAGCGTATAGCCGGGTGATCAGGACCCATAGACTTACACTTGAAAGGTACACGGTTCGCAACCCGCAGCGGAGACAAATATGATGAAGCAAAGATTTATTTGGCGATAATAGTATATTGTGCGACTAGTGAGAGAAGAAGAAGATTCCTTGAGCGTGAAATTTGTCGCACGAGCGTAACGAGTGCGTAACACGCGAGTGGAATATTCACCTTCGATCAATGGTCGCACATAATACTTTATTCAACTAGCACGAGTAATATGTAATCGGGGCCCTGATAAAAGAGGGAAAATAATAAATCACTTCATTGATTGACGTACCCACCGCCCTCGATGCACACAAGATGGCCCTGACTTTCGCTGAATTGCGATGCTGTTTTCATATATACAAATCGCTACCGCGTTCCTATTGGTCCAGAAACTATGCAGTAATACATTATCGTACAGTTTTGACTCATTATTAGCACTCTACGCGTCAACATGAAGTAATTTATTATTTCTCCCGAATTTAGCAGGGCTCGGTAAACTAAGATGGATGTGCGAACTCATGTCCCTCTTCCCATTCGTTCTTTTGCACCCGGGTGAAACCGGGCGGGACCGCTAGTATAGTAGAAGCGACAGAGACATGCTTTTGTCTATGATTATATCTCCCAACACCCTTAAGCCTAACATTGACGTGGGTGCATCCGTAGGTAAAAGTTAAGTAGATAACAGATAAGTATCAAGATGATTTCACACAAAGGCCTTTCAACAACCATATTCTATTTTTTTTATCGATCCTCCACTTACACTATTTATTAGATGTCAGAGGTTAAAAATGTTACATGACTATAAGAAAATGTGAACTTAAGTAATTGTGTGATATACGCCTTTTAACACGAAGCATTGGGAACCTAAGTTTGGACACGTAATTAATTAATTTCTGTGATCAAATTAACAAAAGTAAAAATAATGGTTAAAATGTAAACTATAATTAAAAATGGTAGGAGCGGTATACCGTGAAATGGAGAAGAGTCACGCTAATCCGGACTCAGCTAGTCCGGACATCCGGTTAATCCAGGCGAAATTTTAATCACAAAGATATTTCGATAATCCTACATGAGATCGTAGGTTAAAAACTTAGGTCTATTGCAACAAAAAATATAGGGATTTACATTTAAATTTCAAAATTTTGTGAGATTTTTGGCCGTTTTCAGACTTTTTGGACATTCTGTATATAGATGACTCGTGTGACAAAACTCGCTGAGTTTCGTTTTTCTATAATGTCACAACTCGCACATAAAATATTGCATTACAACCTAGATTAAAGATTCCTAATTTATTACACGTTCTTTCACATTATAATGTAATCAAATAAGTTATGTAAGCACACTAATAAAGATATAATTATTAATTAATGATTTGTAAAGGATATAGTTGTTCAGTTGTTCAATTATGTTTATAGATAATGAAGTCGCATAAACGGTTTTAATAAATACTATTTAGGGCGACGAGAAGTTTAAAATTTGACAAAGTGTTCCAAGAAACATATTTTAACGAACTTTAAATCTGACGTCACTAAAAAGAACTGTGGTTTTGAGTATAAATGTAAGACAATTTCTTACATCTAGTGAGCTTTGACGTGTGGGTAATTGGCAACGCCCCCGTTTCAAACGTCATAATATTATTATTATGCTTGTTGAACCGATATGCTAAATACACTAGAGAGAATTTCTATTTTTCCTGCAACCGTCAGATTGGTTGCAGGAAAAATATCCGTTAGTTAACTAATTTAATTATTTTTTGATAACTATAAAATAAATAATGTAGTGCGTTTAATATGAAGACTGCTTTAATTTAAATAAATTATAAATTTTTGCATAAACTGGGAATAATTACGTAACAAAAATATAATAATTTTCTAATTCATTTTATTTTAGATTAAGAATGAAATAAACATTCCTGAAAATAAAATATTTTAACTGAAAAAAAAATGTTTTTATTTTTTGAACTAATGTTTATAAAATCAATAGTTTAAAAAGTGAATAAACATATATTAATATTAATGTAGACATTCCAAAATTAGTTTGTGTAAAGCTTAGAATAACAACAAAAGTGACAATGGTTTTGAAGTGAAAAATAAACGGTTGATTTAGTTTATTTTTATCAAAAAATTTCGCAATGAACAGACACAATGAAACGCGACAGTTGGCGCTAGAAAACAAAAGAAATGAAAACAGGTGAACATCGGTGTCGACGTCACAATAAAAAATAAACAGAGTGACGTTTCGAATGACTGTAATAGTGGCGTTCGTATGTGATGGTGTGATAGCGTGTCTGCCATGCCTGATGGGCAGGAGTAGAAATAATTACCAGGACGCGAACAGGCAGAAGTTGAATCGTCGGACCGTCAGACAGAACCCAAAGCACCAGCAGCAGTTGCTGCGGAAACGACAGGCACCATTGACCGACACCAGACCGGTCCGAAGAAGGCCGACCAGACACGAACCTTCAGGATCACCACAAATCATGGATATTATCAGAGGCGTTTATACTATGACCCAGGTAAATTATTTCAAAATAAAAAAATACTAGATTTAATTATTTCAGCGGGAACACTGAAATGCAGTAGGCTAATTTTAGATCCAATTCATTTACTAACGGTTCGTTCTGAAGATGTTCGAATACAGAACGAAACGTTGGTAAATGTTTAACAACTAAAATTATGGTACGTCATTCTAATGTTTCCGCTAAAAATGTGATTAATAAAAAAACTTAACTAATTAAACTAAAATTTTATCGTAGATGTTTGTGAGCTTATTTTTAAAAAATCGCTGTTATAAACTTCACTAAATCGGATTGCACAAAGCACTGTTAGAAACTGGGTTGACAATGATTTTAAATTGTGAGTACATAATTATACTTTTATATAGGAGCAGTCTAAGATCATAGTGAAATTTTTGACATTTGAAAAACAGAATGCTCGTTTTTGCTTGCTAAATGTTGACAAAAATGTCCAGAAAAATGTGGTTTCGAATGGAAATTGTACAAAAAATAAATAAAAAAATGTGTATGTTGTGGCACTTGGACGAAGTGCAACTTCTTATGCAAGATATAAATTTTTTTTGTTGCCATGGCTACATCATATTTAGCGCGTTAAACGATCTGAAGTCGCATAATAAGTTACTCTAAAAATAATGCTTTTGATCGATTAGTAATTTTTTAAGCAAGTGCTATTTAAAATTCTACAACGCTTTTCTTACGATGAATTGTACAGTCACAGTCTAAGAGCATTGTCAACATGGATTTTCTAACAATGCATCGTGCAACCCAGCTCTGATGGTAATTAGGAATTTGTGATGCTATTCTGTACACTTGACGTTAAAATTAACAGCGCTGTTAAATGTTTGTCTCTCTTTAACTTATGTAATGTTAAAGTTAGTAAATTTCCAACACTATACATTTTTACATTGACCATGCAGAATAGCTCCAATAATACTGATTCGAAGTAGACCTCTATGAAAGTGGAAAAAAAGCTAAAATTATTTTTGATATTAGAGGAGAATGATAAAATTTTAGTTAATTTAACAAGCTACCACATTAAAAAAAAGTACTTAAGAAATTTAAATTTCGTTTCAAAACCGTTCTGTTTTGAATTCTTCGAAAGTTGAAATTTGTTTTGTCTACTGATTTTGTCATTTAGTAGCCAGAATGCTGTTCCTGTGACCGTAAGGCAAAATTGTTTATGTCGAATTTTTGGCGATTTGTTTATATCCACAAAAAGACTTTTTTTAAACTCTTTATAAACTCATGGCTACCAAGATCGCTTGATCTTAACCCAGCGGACTAACTGCGGGGGATATAAAGATAACAAAATGATGTCGTATCGAACATTTGCGGTAACCACTGTTGATAAGAAATCCTATTATTTAAGCAATAACTTTTTGTTATCTACTTAATTTGTTAAAAATCTATACTAATATTATAAAGAGGTAAAGTTTATAAGTTCGGATGTAGGATGTAATCCTCAAAACTTCTCATCCGATTAAAAAAAAATTTCACCAATATTTAGAATTGATCTTCGGGATGGACATAAGTTATATATTAGGGTGCGTTCAAAAATTACGTGAGGAAAATTTGGCGGTTTTTTTGACTCCCCTCTTCCCTGTGAGATTTTGCTCGACGACCTCTAATCAGCTTTTTTCAAAAAGCATATTTTTAATGTAAATACGTAAATCTGTGCTTGGTTGCGTTCGATTTATTAAAAAAAAACATAATAATTTGCATAATTCTTTTTATTTATTAAGACTGGTTAAGACCAGTATTTTAAAGACTTCTTAAAGAACCTATAGACCGGGAGCCCGCGACAAAATGTGTGTCAAATCTTATTCACAGCCATATGAATAGAATTAGTTATATTAGTAAAGTAAGAAAGGTTCATGATATTACCGAGGTCGTTTAGCGGGACATGGATGTAAAAATTAATAAAAAATATGTAATTTTTCAAAGCACTCTTGTCAAATCTTATTCATCTTGAAACTCAAATGGTAGTAAGTTTTTAATAAATAATTAATGAAAAAACGTTTCTTACACCTGACAAGCGGGGAAAAGTTGTTCTTACAGAGTGCAAATCATGTGATATTTTTCGAGGGTGGTGTCAAATTTTATTCACTTAATTATTTATATGAGAGGGAAGTTTGAATCATAAATAATTAGAAAAAAAAGTTCTTACAACTTGAACGCGGACCAAAAGAGTTCTTACACTACTTTCAAAGTAAAAATAGTTAATATCCAACGTATTCATTGCTATAGTGCGCATGCAGTAATTAACAGTACGTAAGTGTGACTAATAACATATGAATATTAGAAATAATAAAAGAAACGATGTAAATCAATAAAATTATTCATTGTTTATTACATTTGTTTAATAAAACCTGACATTAAAAATTATATATCATCAATTTCTTCATCTTCATCTGAATATTCTGGGGAGGAATATTTATTACTATTGTAGTAAATATTCCTAATAGAAAAATTAAAAAAAATAATTTCAGATCTTTAATTTTTAATTTACAATTACGTTTAATTTTTCATTATTTCTACAATCATGCCATGAAAGGAGTTTTTAAAATTATCCATTCCAATTTGTTTTTAAATGAAAACTATATACACCACTAAGCATAAAAAAGCAATATTTTCAATCAACAGAAGTCGTACGTATATATTATATGGATATAAATTTACATTGAAAATTTGGATTTAATTGAAATAATAATTTCGTATAGTTTATCTATTTTTTATGTTTGCATGCGATTAAATCCATTGATGAAGTAAAACTAAATAATAACTGTCGCATGCGCACTGCAGCAAAAGAGCTCAGTGGATATTCTCAATTATCACTTTGAAAGTAGTGTAAGAACTCTTTTGGTCCGCGTTCAAGTTGTAAGAACTTTTTTTTCTAATTATTTATGGTTCAAACTTCCCTCTCATATAAATAATTAAGTGAATAAAATTTGACACCACCCTCGAAAAATATCACATGATTTTCACTCTGTAAGAACAACTTTTCCCCGCTTGTCAGGTGTAAGAAATGTATTTTCATAATTAAATTACTAAAAATTAACTACAAAATCAGTTTCATAATGAATAAGATTTGACATGTCAGCTATTTTTTTTGTATACTCCCCCGCAACAGCTATCGCAGTTGTCCCATAGTTTAAGTGTAAGAAATGGGTTTTCGACATCAGAATAACGTACTTTATACAATGTATAACGTATTTTGGTGAATAAGATTTGACAAAAATTTTTGTCGCGGGCTCCCGGTCTACTAGTCTTGAAACATATTATTAATCGCGATAAATTATGATTCACACATATTTTAGTGGAGAAACATTTTTTAACGCTATTTTTCGCAATTTTACACCGTTTCTTGCAGCGGAAAAAAATTATGTGATATCTCCCTGGGTGAGGTTCGGCTCGACCCCCTCCCTCCCCTAAACGCTTCACGTAATTTGTGAACGCCCCCTTATCGCGTTCAAATAAAAGTGATTTTCGTGGAGACCAATTTTGCAACGTAAGTCGTCGAAAAAATTCGGGTAAAACCGGGCTAGGCCGCTAGTACTAATCAGTATATAATAAACTGAAATATACATATCCCTTACTTTATGATAAGTTTGCATATTTTAAAATAAGGATAAACTTTCTAAAACGCCGACACAAAAAGTTCTTTTTATCAGAAATTTGACATAAGCCATTTTACTTCAGACACAGATTTTTCTTCAAAAATTGATTTCTTTTACGCAAGCAATCTGGATACGGTCGCTACGCTTCAACAACGGTAACTAGAAGCGCCATTTCGGCGCCTTTTTTTAAGGTACTTTTCGATTTTTTTTTCAAAATTTGCTTTTTAATAATAAAAAAATACAATGCGAAGAATTAAAACTTTCGATTAGTAGAAGTTTTGTTCCAAAATATGTATTAAAGGAGATTTATTTGATAATTTACAAAATTTAACAATTTGTAACCTATAAACAAAATGTAGTCTGTATAGAAAGTCTTTCTTAGGCCTAGCACACATGAAAAGCGTTCAACGCGCGTTGGCCCAACACGCGTTTACAATTTCTATACAATTGTATATAACTGTTTATATGATAACGCGTGTTGGCGGCGCGTTGAACGCGCGTTATCATATAAACAGTTATATACAATTGTATAGAATTTGTAAACGCGCGTTGGGCCAACGCGCGTTGAACGCTCTTCATGTGTGCTAGGCCTTATACATAAAATAGTACAATATTTATGTTCACATTGGACAGAACAATTTTATCTAAAAAACTGTTATACGATATTTTTAAATTAAAAAAAATTTGTTGAAATTCATAATTTTAAATGATCATGTATACTACAATAATCTGCACAATTTACCACCTCAATTTGCATTGAGGTATGTTATAATGTTTGGTTTATCTGATTTGTAATGCTTTTATTTGTAATTTAAAAATCTAAATAATATTAATGTAATTGAATACTATACATGTTCATAGGCCCTGAAGATGAAAATATAATTTTCGAAACGATAGCCACAAGCGATACTTTGGTAAAGCTTATTTTTATTGTTCCTCAATCAAATAAATCTCCTTTAAAACTTTTGACGTATAATATAAAATTGTGAGCCTTTATAATAGCCGGTATCATTGGGATGCAGTTATAATATTTTCGAAGTCATAATCAGGGAAAGAATCAACTGAATTGCAATTTATTTTTGACAATAATGATCAATTAAAAAAATTACTTGGTTTCCAACGGCTAGGTCCTAGCAACTGGAAATATAATAATAATTTAATAATGTTTGTCAATTTTTATAAACCAAATTTGAACATTTATTTTGTACGCTGTGCTGGTGGTGGTTTCAGTTAAAACCTGAAAGATTCATGTTCGATTCTCGACAGTGAAAATTATTTTTTTCCAGTAAAACAAATATTTATATATTGGCACAACTGATTAACATAGGAGTAGCAACGGTTTTATACTGTGCGATCGGCGAAAGAAGACCGGTGGGGAAAGGGCAAGAAGTCGCTGATGTGTTCCCAAATTATCAGAATTCATAGGCGGCGCATAGCAAGGCATGCAGACAATGTATAGCTTTAAATTTTAAGGCATTATTTTGAGCCTCTAACTCGCACATTTTAATAACATTCGCTATGACCTCCCTAGCGCCACTTCTAACTGTTATTCCCTTTTTACTTTCCATTTTGATGATATTCAGACAACACCTCTCAACTTAGTTCGTGGACGCACGCCTATGTACTGTCTGGTGTATGATTTTTTTGTACTGTTAGCAAGTGTCGCTGTATAGTCGTACGGCTATAGCAATAGTACAATTATCGCGATAACACAATTGTTAAACGTTTGGTCGACTGGACTCCCTTATTGCATAGAAGCGGTTCCAGGATCATTACCTTTTACTAATATTATGTAATATAAAATACATGTGCGCTCTTCTGCAATAAGGTCATAGGATTACATTCCATAGACCGGTCTTCTTTTAAAAATCCAACAGTACTAAGGGGTGCTAAATTAAAAACTCTACCTACCATTACCAGCTGCTACTTATACATAATTTGAAAACTGTTCATAGAAGTGAAATCGATCAACACGACTTTCTGGAGAAATTTCACGACAAAGAAAATATGTAGATTATTGTAGATTTATCTTGTTATTTGTACAAATAATATTGTAGGGTGGGACAGGCCCACCTGCCCCCCCCCGTCTTGCTACGCCAAAGCTGATTAAATAAATAGTTTGGTGAATTTTGGATTTAATTTTTCGCATTGTTATTTATAAGTCTAAACTATTAAGCTTGCTAATTAATAAAACTTTGTGAATGAAAAACATTTTGTTAATTTTAATTACAGTACCTGCTTAGAATAGATTATATTGTTCAATATTTTTCGACATGGAATAAAGCAAAATTACTATAAAAAATATAAATACGAGAAATAAAATGAAAAACATTAAAAACTTTGATCTGGCATAATTCTTTTATATAATTTTCGTATATTTATAACTGTAAATACTGATAATTAATTTTGTTGAGCTTAAAAAATGTATTTAAATATAAATAACAAATATTTTCATTGAAAGGTATTTCAAATATCAAAGAAAATGCTATAAAAATTTTTATTTTATTTTATTTTACTTACGGTATTAATAAAGCCAAAAAAGATAGTTTTATATTTTTTAAATGTACAATTGAATTTTTTAATTTTTTAAGAAAAGTTCCCGAAATTAGCTATTTTCACTAGGCGTTTCATTAAAAAATTAATGCGCCCATTTAAACAAAATTTAATCACACGTGATGATTTAAAGATCGCACACACTTGTCAAGCATAAACCTGCACAACCTGCAGCACAGCACAAACCTGCAACTTGCACGATATCAAACACTAGTGCTGGGCTGCAGAAAGGTTTGTCAAAACATTTGATTTGACAATGACCTTAGATTGTGTTCATATAATTACAGTTTTCATATATCAGTAGCAGTCGAATGTCGTATTCAAACTCCCTGTCATCTAGCACATTAGATTGTACTCACACAAAAACAAATGATTGTTCTACATAGAAAAAGATCACTTTTCAAGCTAAATTTTGATCAAAATGCGTAGAAAAATGTTGTTTCGAAATGGAAACTGTACAAAAAACGATACTAAATACATGTATGCACGGTTTAAGAAAAATATCGTTTCAATCGATCAATTATTTTCCGAGTAGGTTCGATTTAAAATTCTACAATGCTTTTCTTATGGAGAAATATTTATAGTCATAATCTAAGGTCATTGTCAAATCAGATTTTTTGTTCAAACTTTTCTACAACCCAGCAAGCATCAGCATAAACCAGCAAATTTTAGTGCAGGTTTCGTAATGTTTGGTAGACATCAAATATGTCGCCTTGGTGCTTTATTGAGCCAAATACGCGGTATTTGAAATACTTTTACTCAAATACTTTCCAAGTCTTCAATAAATAAAATTATCGACCAATTTTTCGAACAATATATTAACAAAATTGGTCGATAACTTTATTTATTGAAGAGTTCTAATCAGACGTTAATCAAAGATTTGGACTTTCCAAGTCTGCCCACAATTTGATCAAATGTTTTAATTTGATTAATGCCTTTGTTTTATCGGTGTATTTAGGTAAGCCATGTGAAAATCGACTCGTTGGTTTTTCGAATGCACTGTAATGCAACTGTCATACTGTTGGTTACATTTTCCATAGCTGTTACGACGAGACAATATGTGGGCAATCCAATCGATTGTATACACACAAGGTGAGTAGGATTTTTTTGGAGCATTCACTTTACCTATAATTCCTCTAATTAATCAATAAATAAAATTATCGACCAATTTTTTAGACAATATATTAACAACAAATATAATTAATACATTAACGTTTCAATCCGGATTTGGACCTTCTTCAGAACTGATCTACAAAATATAAAAAATAATTAATATTTAATGTGAATTTTTAATACGGTGTAGTGCGTACTACTATTTTAATAATTTTTTAAAGAATAGCTTCTGTTGCTACCTAGTTAAAACACCCATTGTTACATGTCTATATTAGAAAAATTTATTTCTCAAACAATGTCACCATCGGGATACGAACCCCGAATCTTTCCACTATCGCGGCGGACTGAGTTACATTACTCCACAGTGACACAGTAAGGTCAATTCATCATTCTAATATATAGCAATTTGTAACTGTATATTTCACATCATGCGAGAGCTAATTTTTATCTTAGATAACGTCAGATATGAACCTTCACAGAAGTGAGAGCTGTGGGTGAATCAACGATGAAAGTTGTTTTCATTTATTAATCTGATTCCTAAATCAAGACAATGTCTATTTCAGAAGCTATTCTTTAAAAAATTATTAAAATAGTAGTACGCACTACACCGTATTAAAAATTCACATTTGTTATTAAAAGGCCGTTTCAACTATATGAACATAAGTTTTCACTGTTACGTTTCCTAATGAAATAGACATTGTCTTGATTTAGGAATCAGATTAATAAATGAAAACAACTTTCATCGTTGATTCACCCACAGCTCTCACTTCTGTGAAGGTTCATATCTGACGTTATCTAAGATAAAAATTAGCTCTCGCATGATGTGAAATATACAGTTACAAATTGCTATATATTAGAATGATGAATTGACCTTACTGTGTCACTGTGGAGTAATGTAACTCAGTCCGCCGCGATAGTGGAAAGATTCGGGGTTCGTATCCCGATGGTGACATTGTTTGAGAAATAAATTTTTCTAATATAGACATGTAACAATGGGTGTTTTAACTAGGTAGCAACAGAAGCTATTCTTTAAAAAATTAATATTTAATGTCTAATTTGCTTTATATAAAATTTCTTCAAAAATTTAATTATAGTATCAAAATATTGAAAAAATATTAACAAATAATTTTTTGTTAATTTATATTTGTTATTATTTTTTCAATATTTTTAACTAATTAATATTTTTGAAAGAATTTTATATAAAGCGAATTAGAAATTAAATATTAATTATTTTTTATATTTTTTAGATCAGTTCTGAAGAAGGTCCAAATCCGGACTGAAATGTTAATGTATTAATTATATTTTTTGTTAATATTATTGTCTGAAAAATTGGTCGATAATTTTATTTATTGAAGAGTTCTAATCAGACGTTAATCAAAGATTTCTCTAATTAATCAAGTGCCCCACGCTTCTGTTATAGAAAAGAAATTCATTTTTCATTTTTGAAGAGTTAATATATACGTGTTTTTTTTAATTTATTGAAACTCTAGAATTTGTTTTCATAATAGATTATTTTAAAAGGCTGGAGACACGCTCTCCCACCATGAGCAACGTTACTCCCACCACGTCATTTTTAAGTTCTTTTTTGTCTTGTTACATAAATATTATACTATTTAAAAAACATCAAAATACTGTATTGTCATGAAAACTACAAACAACTGCAAAGTTAGACGTCAATCAAACATTTGAAAGCGGGTGAAATTGAGTTGCAAGATTTTTTTACATACAACTCGGGCTTATATAAACGTATTAAAAAAGTAAAAAACAGTTATTCACTAACTAATCTTATTTTCGGTTTCAAATTAAAGACAAAGATCGCGTCTAAACGCGCTATCGAGCATTTTTTAATTACCAAAAAAAAACCCTTACCCTAATTCTTCACGTTGTGATGCGACTATTCGCGCTAACAAAAAAGTCTCCTCTACCTATTTTGTTATATTAATTATTCATCAATTACGCTGCAGTTATCAACCTGACGAAGAATAGAATCTTTGGTGTAAAGATAGTGAATACTAAAGTAACCACAAAACCCTTTTTTCTCAACTTTTCTGACCATTAGATAACGCTAAATAGTTCCAGAAAAGCGTTTTGTTGTTATTTTATTCACTGCTGTAACTCCACGTTTTAAAAAGCCACGCCGCCACTGGTGGCCATGTAGAGAAACAGAGACAAAATGGCAGCGAAGCGTATGAACTAGGAAGTAGTGTTCATGTTAAAAAACTAAAATTAATAAATGTGTTGAATTAAATAATATTCATGTTACAAACTTACGTTAATAAATATGTAAAATAAAATAATAATAATTGTTATTTTACTCAACATATTTATTAATGTAAGTTTGTAACATGAATATTATTTAATTCAACACATTTATTAATTTAAGTTTTTATGCATGAACACTACTTCTCAGTTCATACGCTCCGCTGCCATCTTGCCTCTGTTTTTTCACGTGACCACCAGAGTACACCTGTGCGACGTGGTGTTACACTGCAAAGTTAGAAAACCGACTTTTAATACTAACATTTTTATGATGTAGGGACATTCCAGAAGAAGTTTTAAATACATTCTGTTGGATACATTCAACGTACGTAGTCGAGGAGGGACTCCTGAAGAAATCTGGCTCCGAAGTAGCTTTTCCGGGAGTGGAAAACACGCGACAGGCGAAACACAGTTCTGTCAGACATGTCAAATATTACCAATGGGTTGCGTTCATGCTTGTTTTTCAGGTGAGTCAACATATTTAATAATAGTCTTTCGAAAATTTGCGATCGTGTCGAGAGATAACAGTATCTGCTGTCAGACTCGACACATGCATAATTATAGATGTGTCACACGTCAAAGTCTCTCAAAATGTTTGACCCCTTCGAACCTGAATTTTATATTTTTTTGAAACACAAAATATTTTGTGAAAAAAAACTTTAATAATTTAGAGTGATGATGAACCTGTTTAAATGTTGTAAGATTAAAGGATAAATCCGGGTGGCATAGGATCGATGAACTAAGCAAATATTTATTTATTGCATTTTATTGTGTGACGTTTTGGCAAACTTTATGCCATATTCGGAGAATCTAGAAGATTTATATATAAAAAGTTTAAAATTATTGTTGTTACAGTTGTTATTAACTTTAACAATAACAACTATAACAACAATAATTTAAAACTTTTTATACCTATATAAATCTTCTAGATTCTCCGAAGATGGCATAAAGTTTGCCGAAACGTCAGACAATAAAATGCAAAAAATAAACCTTCAGTATTTGCTTAGTTCATCGATCCTATGCCACCAGGATTCATCCTTTAATCTTACAACAAAATATTTTTTACGGTGTTGGGCTTATTTAGGGTGTAAATTAAGGAAAACTGAATTTAACATTTACAGAATTTAGGAAAATTCTATATCCATTGAAAATGTACAACAGGTTTTAAGTAATCACTAGCATAGGATATTACTTTTTAAGTATAATTAGTAAAGTTAACATTATAAAATTAAAATAAATATCCGCACAAGAACAAAATTACATCATGAAAATATGTAAGCTATACGTTATCAGAATGTACACTTTTACCAGGTTGGTGAATTCATGCGCTCAACACTTGACTCGATATTTCTATCCACACGCACATAGTATTTCTTTGTTTTGTTTGGAATGTCTACATCTCAGTCCCAAGCACAATAAAATGTTTATATTTGATATTTAATTATGCGGACTTACATTACACGCGTAAGGCCTAGCACATATGAAGAGCGTTCAACGCGCGTTGGCCCAGCGTTGGCCCAACGCGCGTTGAACGCTCTTCATGTGTGCTAGGCCTTAGAATAGTATGTCCATTGAAATGACCGCCAGGACCAAATGGGTTAATCGGTGTTTTTGAAACTTGGTCGCTGTCACATGTCTTTGTCGCGTGTCGTTGATTCTTATTGGAAATTTCGAAAGGTGTTTGTCTGTGCGTTGGCGATATTGAACTGAAAAACCGCTGCACTGATTTCAGTTGGGTTCGTATTGAGAATTATCCGCGAAGTGATTTAGGCTGTGCATACAACAGTAGGTTCCGTGGATATCGCTTCCGTTGGAAGTTTAAAATGCTTACTTTGCCGAACTTTTGTAACGAAAATTGAAACACGCTAAGGGTTTTGACGATTTATATTACCGTCTCCTCTGCCTCTCATTAGTGCGATTAGTGAGT
Source organism: Xanthostigma xanthostigma (assembly GCA_963575645.1). Lineage (NCBI taxonomy): Eukaryota > Metazoa > Arthropoda > Insecta > Raphidioptera > Raphidiidae > Xanthostigma > Xanthostigma xanthostigma. The sequence goes on along the minus strand of OY754466.1, from coordinate 44,591,613 downwards.
ATGGGCGTTTCATTTTTCGTTATGCTACCGTGCTATAAGAAGTTTGGCTTCAAAAAATATCTCCCAAATACGAAATGCGCTCGGACAGCGACAGGTTTAAGATATTTTAAACAGTATATAACGTTTTGTTTGATGCCAGAATAAAACGATAATTAAAAAACATTCGTTTCAATGTTGGCATATTGAGCTTGACACTTCTTTCGCATATAAATCATATTTTTTAAATTAACTGAAATCAAATACCAACTTTCACGGTAAATATGACTAAAATACGTGCACTAGTTTTTTTTTTTAAATAGAAACAAAAATAAATAGGTTATAATTTTCAAGTGATATTAAAAATCAAAATATATTTCTTGTTTATTCGTACATCAATTACATTTGATGTCTGAAAAATTAATAGAGCTTAAATAATCAAATTTCAAATCAATTAACCTCATTATGTAGGCGGTAAGTTTACAATATTTTGTTTTAAGAAAATAAATAGAATGTTTGGCTAGTGTTCTAATGTAAGTGACAGCCTGCGCTATGTAGGGTACATAATACATGTGACCAAAAAATAAAGTGGATTATGTAGAACTTTTTGTTTTTTCATACAATTTTTTTTAGATTTGTTTAATGTTTTGTATTGACAAAAAAATTAAATTGCATTTTAAAATGACTTTCTGATAGGGACCGCCAGTGGTGAATTTATTATAAATAGGCCGCCAACTTTCTTTTAAAGAAACAAGATAAAGTGAAAATAAAAATATAAAGAATAGTCACTTCTTACTAATAATAAAAATCGCAGGATTGTGGACAAAAAGTTATTTATTTAGTGTACGACGTTTCGTCTATAGATTTAGACTTTTTCAAGTACAAATGTGAAAATTTAAAACAATAATTATTATTGTGAAAATTTAAAACAATAATAATTATTATTGTTTTAATTATTATTGTTTTAAATTTTCACATTTGTATTTGAAAAAGTCTAAATCTATAGACGAAACGTCGTACACTAAATAAATAACTTTTTGTCCACAATCCTGCGATTTTTATTTTAATTATCTCGATGGACACGATATCTAATATATGTTACTTCTTACCATCACAACAGTTTTATTAGCCAATGTACATTTTGGGAGCTATGCTCTCATTTCAGCAAACACTAAACTATTTTTGTTTCAACTATAGTGCTCTTAGTATTTGTAAGATAAAGCGATATAAGAAAGTTTTTCAATACAACCAAAATTAACTTAAAGTTGTAGCAATCTTTAAGAACCATGATCCTTAAAGAATTGACAAAGCTCGAGAAAATCAGTCACTGAAAATTAAAGAATGCTTCGTTTCGAGGAAAATTTGAGAATGGATATTTTTTTTCCTAATTCCATTTAGAATAATATATTTTAATATTTTTTAAATTTTGCGGTACTATTTCTCACAACTACTGTCCCCTAAAATCTACCGCCCTAGATCGTGGCCAAAAACTGGAGACCGCAAGAAATCTTTTTGTTCTTACGTTGTGTTTATATTTCTAAATATTTGACATGAACCACTTTACCCCGTGTGTTTAAAATATATTATAGCGGATTTTAGACGTTTTCATTGGAACTTGACGATCAGCAATCAAAGATCATCTGTATCTGCTTTAAAGCGTTCATTGATATCTTACAATATTCTACTGTTGCTAATTAACAATAATATTTACGTATTTATCCGCATACCTTGTATGTTTAAGGCGTTGCCTCATAAAATATTGACGTTATTATTTTCATTTTATAGTTTTTATCGTTGAGTGTCCTCTTAAAGACGATTAAAATATTTGAGTCCCTTTAAAAATTACGTATAAACAAGGGAAAAAATTTTGTTTGCAAAAACAAAAAAAAAAACAAAAATTGCTCAAATTTAAGAATTGTAAAAACAGTTTTAACTGGGCTTTTGAATTAATTAAATAAAATTCAAAAAATATAATTAAGAGAACGACTGTTCCTTTCTTATTTTTGAGTTTTGATAAAAAAGTTACTTGAAATATTTGTTTGTCTATTTGATTTCTACACGCTGTTAATAAAGAAGAATTAATTTAAAAATCAGCCTGTATATACATAAAAACTACAAAATGACAATAAAGTGAATATGATTTCAAATTATCATTTATTATTCACCAACATCTGATCCGCGCGGTTCCTCATCATAAATTTATGGTATTGTTAGAGTTAGTTTTTTCGCCATATTCCAAAACTATGAAATATACTATCAATTTAAACTCGATCTGCACAGCTACAATATGTTGGGTCCTGCCCCTAGCACTGGCTTTGCCAAGTTGGGCAGGAAACATTAATATTAATATAATATTTAAATATGTTGAAAAAATGTAAATTAAATAAATTAATAAATTAAATATCATGAAAAAAAAGTGGTATAACCATAGAGATATAAGTAACTAGAGTACGCTAGTTCGTATGCTTGCTATAAGTGAAAGTGTTCTCAGTTGAGAGAGAGAACGCTGCAGAAAACCCAGAAAACCAGTTTTCTCAAATCAGCATTGTTTTGTATCATTAGTTACCAAAGAGATAAAGAACTGTTCTTTCTCTGAATTGCAGACACTTTCACGGCTCACTCGCGTACTCTAGTCTAATATCACTATGGGTATAACCATAAAGATATAAGTAACTAGAGTACGCTAGTTCATATGATTGCCATAAGTGAAAGTGTCCTCAGTTGAAAGAGAGAGAACACTGCAGCGGACCAAAAAACCAAGATATGTTTACTCAAATCAGCATTGTGTGGTATCATTAGTTACTATAGAGATAAAGAACTGTTCTCTCTCTGAATTGCAGACACTTACTCGCGTACTGTAGTCTAATATCTCTAATTTCTATGGGTATAACACGTCTGTCTTTTTCTACGCCATTTTATTATATTATCATAAAGATGTCACTGTGTTTGACTGCGGATTAGTACCTATACTTGTTTTCTTCGCATATTGGTTGTTAATGAAAGAAAATTGACTTTACCTTGACACACTATGTAGAAAACAAAAGGAACACTTGTTTTCAATTTACTGGAAAGCAGCGTTCCCAATGATAAACTGTTTATACAAAAGCGCGTAACTTGATCGACTGTGTAATATTAAGAAAACAGATTGTTTTAATCGTGCTAAATAATCTTCATGGTCGATTTCATCAATGAGAACTCACAGGTCAGTTCTGAAACCCATTATCGATTTAAAAATGCTTTAATTTATACCTACCACGCCAATTAAATGGACCCTTTCTGGTCTGAACCAGAAGCACTACATTTAGTGACCTTGGATTTGGACTGAAAAAAAAACAAAATAGTAACGATTTTTCACGTTTTATGCTCTATATTCGACTCTATCAGAAAATTCGGCAAAATCGTAGGATATTTTTTTGTTATCTATAATATTACAAAGAAATTTTGAAAAAAATGAACTCGCTACGCTTATTTATTTCGGACGTTCGATAAATCAAAATCTGACCTAAAATCGTTTAAAATCATCGAAAAATGCTATTTTTTTCGCACTCCGTCTCGTCATAGTCGGAGTGCCCGTCGGCAAAAATTTTATTGACACATACTCTCCCCAAACTTTGTATATGGCTTCATTAGGCCTAGTCTGACACCTATTTTCTCTATGACTTTTCTTGATTTTGGGGCGTTTTCCCTCTAAATTTTCCGAAAGATGTCGTTTTGACGACATGTAAAAATTTATAGATACCGTTTGTTTCTTTAATTGGATAGCTTAAAAACTTCAACCAAAACGCTAAAATAATTTCTTTGACAAATAACATGAATCAATTAAAATGTCTGACACTTCGAATTTGTCGAACATATTCAAGGTGTCAGACATTTCAAATGGTTCATGTTCTTTGTCAGAGAACATTATTTTAGCGTTTTGGTTGAATTGTATCCAATTAAAAAAACAAACAGTACCTATCTATAAATTTTTACATGTCGTCAAAACGACATCTTTCGGAAAATTTAGAGGGAAAACGCTCTAAAATCAAGAAAAGTCATAGAGAAAATAGGTGTCAGACTAAGTCTAATGAAGCCATATACAAAGTTTGGGGAGAGTATGTGTCAATAAAATTTTTGCCGACGGGCACTCTGACTATAACTTTATTGTACTGGGAAAACCCATAAGACTTGGTAAACCAATGCGCCTGGTAATAGTAAGAGGACTATCAAACATTTTTGAATATGTATTTGAGGCGCTGTGAAACACTTTTTTTGTAATGTCTGAATACAAAATCGAAGATCTGGATGAAGGGTAGTGGAGCCTATCCAAGCCGTGAACTTTTCACAATTTTATTTTGAGGCATTTTGAAATTTTAATACCTTCAAATTTAGTATTAAATAAATTAAAAAATAAGTAAGCCAGATTATTTAGTTGGGGTTAAATGGTTGCCAGGCGGTTTCAAAACTGGTAATATTATATACGGGAGTGTGAGTAAGACTCTATGAATCGGTTAAAGTGTGAGATAGAAATTTTGAAAAGTTTAAAATTCAAGGTTTGGTTAGACTCCACTTTCAGTCAGGTCTTCGTTTTCGTGTTCAGACATTATACAAAAGAAAAAGATAGTTACAGAAATTTTCAAGCGGCCTCAAAAATTTGATAGCCCTTGGATTATAACGGAGGATTGTTGCCATAAATTTTTGATATTGACATAGTTCATTTTGACCATGATATCAATTGTGTGGCTTACAATCGACACAGATTATCAAAATTGATTATTATGGATAGTGTTGCTTGATACTGACTAAAATAATGCTATGTAGCGATTTTTGCTAATAAATTCTATAACAGAATTGACAGTAATGTTTCATCTCGCTTGAACTTTATATTTGACGTCAAAGGATGTTAGCGATTAAGTTAGAGAATTGTACTTCAGCGATGCTAACGTGATCTTAGCGAGACATCTATAGCTGACTGAACGGAACTGGATGATTTTCTGTGCTTGTATTTTTTATGCAAACATAACAAACGACAAGAATATATCGCCGTGCATGATTAATAGTATATTACACAACAAGGGCCGAAAGTGTGATATTATTGCCCTCCGCGCCATGATACTTGAAAAGAAGTCTCGTGTGAAGCAAACAAATAACAGCAATCAAGAAAAGCAGCGCTAGAAAACTAGTAGGAAAATCTAGCAAGGAATCTAGCAGCGTTTCTAGCTTCGTGTGACCGAGCGGGGTGGCGTAGCGTTGAGAGCACTAGACTAGCATTCGGGAGGTACCGAGTTCGAATCCCGGCGGGGGCAGATGTGGCTGGGAGTTTTTCCCACTGCCTCTCGCCGAGAAACGGTAATTCCTGTACCGGCCATCTTGTTGAGGTTTTCCATGGTTTTCCTCAACAATTCCTGACAAATATCGAGATGGTTCCTAATTCAAGGCCATGGCCGATTACCTGTCAAACTCCTATGCTCAAAATTTGCCAACCTTGTCCTAATTTCCTAAAAACGGGAAGTGTGATAGATGGAAAATAGTAATGGTGCGAATGGAGTCTGTTATGACATAAAGTCCAGAAACGGTCGTTAAACGCATTATTATTATTATATTCTAGCCTCGTGTGCAGCGGCCTTAAGCCAGTAATGGAGTGAGTGAGTGAACGAACAGTTGTATAACAGATATATTGCATGTATAAAATATATATGTTACGTTGTATGCATATTAGTAATATACCTACACTTTCGAGTAGGTATTTATAGATTGCATCTCGAAACCGTAGCGTCTCTCGGTTCTTCAACCGTGCCCACAGTGCCATCGTTCTCTTGTGTTACGTACTCGGATAATACATGTTGCGTTCACTCATTAAGGAGCTCGTTACCGAGTATCAGATAGCCGAGATCGTAGGGACACCGTTGCGTTAAATCAATTGGAGCCAGCTGCAGATGTACATGGGTACTAATAGGACTTAAGCCCTGGTCCCCCATAGTTAAAACTTAAAAAAATGATCATGGGTGAATTTTGACTATTTTTTAGACGGATTTTGCCAATTTGCTGCCTGATTTCTGACAAATTTTTTGGGTGAATTTTGATACTTATTTGGCTGTATATATTATACCATTTTTTTCGATGAATTTTGACAATGTTTTAAGCGAATTTTGACATTTTTTTAGGATGAATTTAGAGTATTATCTGATTGATATACATCATCAAGTTTCAACTCTGATTTTGATTGTGAAATAATTTTAAACAAGTAACAGACATATTTATACAGTTTTTAGTAAAAATCAAGTCGTTTTTCAAGAAAAATAGTAATTTTAATACCTTTTGATGACATTTTATATTTTAATTTATTTTGTACATAACAACAATACCTACTGAGAAGATAGACAGCATTGATTCTCCGATGATGGCATAAAGATTGCCGAAACGTCAGACAATAAAATTCAATAAAAACCTTCCGTATTTGCTTTGTTTCATCGATCTTATGCCACCAGGATTCTTGCTTTTTAATCTTCTGATTTTGATGTTATTAAAAATGAATTTTAAACCTCAATTTAAGGATTAATCTAAAAAATGATACTCTATTGAACTTCAAATTAAAATTTCAAAATGCCTCAAGGACATTTTTTGCAAAGTTAAAAATTCAGTTTGTTTAGGCCTCGCTATCCCTCAGGCAAGTCTTTGATTTTGTATTCAGACATTACAAAAGAAGTGAGACACAAATTTTCACTCTGCCTCAAACACCTACCCAAAAATGTTCGGTAGCTCTCCTGCTATTATGATGCATCGAGGCGCTATGTGTCCTAATAGTAGTATAAGTAATAATGTAGTAAGTTATGAATGAAAGATATGCCAAACTTTCGAATTGACATTATTTTGTACATCTATTCAGCTGTTAATTTTTTGTTACCTTCATGACTTGCTATATTATTAGTTACTATTAAATATGATATTTTTTTAATTTAAATTTCTATAAATGAATTGCGTTCAGTTTTTCGTTTGCGACTTCTGGAAATTGCTACAAGAGCACCGGGATTGTCAATTCCATTGCAGCGAAAACTGGATTACAACCATAATTCATGTATCCCCTGGAGAATACAAAATTCGACACGTGCGACATAATATGATTTCTACAGGTCTCAAAAACATCAATTACATTGTATTGAACATTAATCAAGATTAATTAATTATTATTAATCAAAATGAAAAACGCCTAATTTTCTGGTTTTTCCTAAATTTTTCAGGACCTAATTATCCGATTGAGACATTCGACCTCTCATTCTGTAGATATTTTAATTTTCTACAAACCATTTCATTGGGGCATTCCGATTGCTCCATTAATTTCAAAGTTACAAGCAAAAAAAGACAAAAATCGCGTTTTTTTTGCAATAAACTGTTGATAACTAACAAATGGACCGAAAACTCGAGTGAAAAACACATACCTATTCATCTGCTTATTATCTTTTATATCATCGCACAATCGGTTTGCTACTAGTCTTTATGTCACGAGAACGCTGTTTTAAATCTCTATAGCTTGGCCTAAGAGAGAATTTCAAAAAGCATAGACGACTCACTTAATTATAATGACATAAGAAGCACATGGTGGGTGTACATGATCCAGCAGGCGATGCACGGTGGACGTCTGCTAGTATTAAAATAAGCGTCGGTCGGCAAGACGACGGCGATGAAGAGTCGTCCGTTGAGCGGCCAGACCGACGAATAGCGTCGCGTATAAAACACAACATGGAGTTGTTATTGCTACTGTTATTTTGTTGTTATGGTGATTTTGTTCGGATTTTGTCGGGTTGTTGACGCGAAACACAAATTGACGGAACGGAAACTCAACAAGCTCGGAACGATTCGATTTTGTTGTTGGGTCTTGTGCAATTGTTTTCTTCATGGTCGTACAATGAAACATTTGAAAGGAAACAAAAAAGAATCACGATACAATTGTTTTTCATTTATCGATTTCTTAATGAAAAAAAATTGATGGTGTCAATCCGCAGATGCGGAAAGTTTAAGCGGGGTTATGTTAACCTTGAGATTATTTATTTAATTAACTATGATCTCAATAATTAATTTTTAAAATAAGTACTCAGAAATTCATAAAATTTAAATACGTACGTTGAATAAAAATTGCGGAAACCGAATTGAAAGCAAAAACTAATAGTGAGTTGCGAAGGCAATTAATTAATTTAATAATTAATAGATGGCACTTGCGTGCTTTTATTAATAATAAACAGTTCTTACAGTGTACAGTCGCGTAACCGTTTAAATAATTCTGTGATACTAGAAACCTAACAGGGAAATTTAATAATAATTGTAATTTCGACGATTTCATAACGTTTTATTAAAAATAGCAATTAAAAACATAAATCAAATCAAGGAGCTATAAAAACTGCTATTTTTATTTTATTAATATTAAATTAAAGTATCATTTTTCTTACATAATCCTTGTCAAAAATTATGTGTGAAAAAATTAATTAAAAATAAAAACACGTGAATTTGGCACGTGGTAAACCGTACGCACATTTTAACCCATTAAAACCCGGGAAAATTTGTATTCATATTTTTATATTTGAATCTTTATGTATTTGAAAATTTCAAAAAAATGCCTGTTCATCTCAGTGTGTTTTTAGAGATCAATATTTAGACTAAATAATTATTATAATTTTCTTAGTTTTGTGCCAGTTTAAGATTTAAGTTTTTCATGATTTTCCAATTGGAATCTAATGGGTGTCTGTCTATTTCATTGAGCGTTTAAAAAGCGAATATGACACCAATTATTTTTATTATTTTGTACAGTCGGTGGTTGACATTATGCCAAAAAATAATGTTTGTATTTCTTGTAGATTAAGATTGGACGAACGCTTTTTTAATAAATGCACGAGTTAAAAAATAATTTAGCACCGCGATTTTGAGATAGTTTAGTCATAATTGTTAGGAAAAGATTTATATTAGGCGGACCTTAATGTTAGTGGATAATAACAAGCAAACTAACGAAATGAATTTATGAATACATATATTAAGTTTAACTTTTATTGGAAAAGCTAGATTGTTTTGAAATTAGTAGTTCTTTTTTTGTTTTAGTATATAAAAGTCGGTTTAAATAAATGAATTTGACAAGGTTTTTTGAAATTTCAAACCAATAGTTTTGGTCACAAGTCATGACGGATTTTTGATTTTTAGGTACCTCTTGAAACATATTTTTACCGATTAAAAAAAGAAGAATAAGAAAATCTCAACAATTAGGAAGATTTTTCAATTTCTTCTTGTGTTGAACGATATCAAATAAACTAAGTAAATTTTAATAAAGTTCTGAAAAAAGTCGGGTTTCATTTTTAATTTTTTGAGTATTTTGCAATATTGATGCTCCAACCGCCTAATTTTTGCGCCTGTGTAATGATAATAAAATTATGTTTGGTTTATTTTGTTTTATGCTTAACAATCCTGGGAATGTATTGTTATCGGAACAAACAAAATGAAAAGAATAGATTTTCAAGTAGATTTTCTTGCAGTGTTTTCATTCCATTTAAAACTAATATTTAAAAACAATAATAAAGCTGGCCTCATTTTTTAGTGTAAACAACAGAAAACACATGGCACGGGAAAACATTTAAAACGAGCAATTACTAAAAGATTTAAACAAAAATCCAGTAAAGTTTGTAAATAGCTTTTAAAAAGTAGGCGTGCTAACTAAAATCTTTCACAAATTTTAACCTAAACAATAAATTGTTTCTTTACAAACAACTAAAATATTAGAAATACTAAAAATAAATTCGACTAAAAAAAGTTGTATATCAAAAAATAAAAAGAAATAAACAGCGTGTCATAACTGATATTTTAAATATATAAAACAGAAATGGTGAATTTTATGAACTTCAAATATTCAATAAATAATCGACTTTTTCTAATTAAAGACGTTAGGTGTAAAAAAACTTTTCGAATTATAGTTGAAGACGAATTGAAAAATACATGACAGCTTAAAATAAACAAAACAGAAAAAATACAACCAATTAACCACAGCTAATCATTGAAGTCCACTTGTTAAAATTCTGCAAGAAAATAACCAGTTCTTCGAGAGTCAAAATTAATTACAAGAGTTTATCATCGCGTCTAAAAGTCAGAATTTGTTTTGATTCAAAACATTTACTCCTGTCTTGCAAGGCATTCGTGTTAAATAACATCTTGTTTCGTCTGAAAGTTAAGTTTTCCGACGCTAAAAGCAATTAAAATATAATATTGTGTTACAAGATGCTCAAAAACTGCTCTTATAAAACTTAAATTCACTGCCTGTTGGTTTAAAATAGACAAGTGAAATAACCACAAAACTAAAATAACTTATTTTAAACTTCTTTACGTACAGTAGAGTGAATCGAATTCATACGCCTGAACGTCTAACGAAACGCAGCGCCGTTGTTGAGCTGGAGCGGGACGCCGGAAAAACTGCAGCGATCGATACGCGTGGATGTGTGTCGACGCGACTAGAAGTTTCACTTCTGTAGTGTGTAGTGTAAAATGCACGGTCTTGTTGACGGTGAAAAACCAAAGTGATTTCCATCAGTCGCCGAAAACCCAACACACTTTTCCTTCCCTTCCGAGTTGAAGGAAATCGCCAATTCAGCGTTTCGGCCACGATGTTAGACATTTTCCGCGGCCTGAAGAACTTAGTGAAGATCAGTTATCTGCACATTGATTCGCCAGTATTTCGCCTGCACTATTCGATAACCGTGATAATGTTGGTCGGGTTCAGTTTGATAATAACGACAAGACAGTACGTCGGTAATCCAATCGAGTGTCTTCATACTAAGGACATTCCCGAGGATGTATTTAACACGTTTTGTTGGATCCATTCGACTTACGTACTTAAATCGGCTTACAACACCACAAAGTCTCCGTATCCGGGCATTGCATCTTCCAGCGGAGTAGACAGCAAGGATAAGAAGTTACAAAAGTATTATCAATGGGTGTGCTTTTGCCTATTTTTTCAGGTAAAAATGTATTGAACACACTGTGTTGATATTGATAATATTAAGAGATATCGTTCACATTAATCTCAGAAAATACTGAAGCGATTTGAAAATCCTTTCATCGTTTGAAAGAGTACGTAGGCTGTAGACCAGGGGTCGGCAACCTGCGGATCTCAAGTTCCTTTCGCAAAAAATAATTATTTTATTATACAGGGTGTCCCAGAAGGCACGCACTTCCTCGTAGGGATCGAAAGAGAAAATTATTCTGAGACGAAAAGTCCTTAGCCATTTTTTAATCAGACGCATAGATAATTAATTATTAATTATTGAAAGTGACCAATCAGGAGCGATTTGATTTGTTTTCCGATTTTATTTGTTTTTCTCCCGTATCTTGGATAACTGTCTTCCGTTGTTAGTCGTCTCTGAATAATTAATTAAAAAACATCCAGTGACTGTCGGGAGAAAAACAAATAAAATCGGAAAACAAATCAAATCCCTCCTGATTGGTCACTTTCATGAATTAATAATTAATTATCTATGCGTCTGATTAAAAAATGGCTAAAGACTTTTCGTCTCAGAATAATTTTCTCTTTCGATCCCTACGAGGAAGTGCGTGACTTCTGGGACACCCGGTATAAACCCTTAAAAATCGTCCAATCGATTGCGTACCATGTCTATCTCTCAGCCATTTCCACTCGCGTCTTACCCGCACCGCCCCCGTCGCGAGGTGTCGTCTCGGATATATATTATACTAGCGGTCCCGCCCGGTTTCACCCGGGTGCAAAAGAACGAATGGGGAAGGAAGAAAAAAAATTTAGGGGTGGACTACCCCTAACATTTAGGGGGATGAAAAATAGATGTTGGCCGATTCTCATAGATACCGGATAAGCACAAAAAATTTCATCAAAATCGGTCAAGCCGTTTCGGAGGAGTATGGCAACGAAAACTGTGACACGAGAATTTTATATATATAAAAGATTATACCTATATAAGCAAATACTATAATACTGAAACGATAATGTTTAGTGGCTCTTTAAAAACTGGGAAATTTTGTAAATTGTAACTTTTCGCTCTTCCGTCTCAAAAGGTTGCCGACCCCTGCTGTAGACTGTAGAGTGTAGAGCCTCCAATATCGGATCATTCTTTATTCCGGAACTGATTGCGACATTTGGTTCTCAATTTTTAAATTGAATGAATAAATTAGGGGTTATGGCTTATTAGCCTGTTATGCACGATATCCTAGAAGAATTTTTGTGCTCCCCCTTGTCCTGGAATTAGGCCTCCAATAGTTTGGATCTTCTCATGAACTCCAGAAGATTGGTGACTAGATTGTTTTGACAAATTACTCCGCTCTTATTAAAGATGGTTGTTCTCCTGTGGGCTAGCGCCTCGCATTCGAACAGTAAATGGTTGGCTGTTTCGTCCTCCATTTCCAATTTTTGAACTGGTAGCATGCCTTTTTTTAATTTGCTTTCTGCGATAGAAAACATTGAATTGAACTTTTAATTAGAAATTTGTACACAGACCAAAATATCAACGTTATCAGGAATACTAGGAATATTATACTTATAGGCACTCTATATATCTAAAGAGTTCTTGTCCACTTTGCGATCAAAAAAAATAAGCAAACATCTGTTCATTTATTGCGGAATTCCTATACTTTCAGTTCCGGAATTGGTGTGTTTAAAATGTTATCCCCGAAATTCCGGAGGTGGTAAATCTTTGAATTTCAATATGGAAACCCTAGTAGACTATATATTATCGTACTAAAATAAAAAGAGGATGAACAGGTCAAAGATTCCGCATTCGTTAAACTAAATTGTAACAAAGTTTGACTTCGTATCGGACTAGATTAGGTTAGATTTATTTGGGGTGATAAGACACTCAATATCTCACAAACACTGCGACCTAAAAAATGTTTTGTGCGCCCCCTAATAGTATTATTTCCAGTCAGGTAGAATGCTTTTTATGAATCTTACTAGCGGCCCTGTACGTGCTTCGCTACGTATAAAGTGAAATAATAAAACAATTTAATTGGAACATCTATCTATCTATCTATCTATCTATTTTATTAATTGCTAGCTATTTTAAAATATACATGGGCGTATATGTGTGTATGTCGAGCAAATCCGGCTGCGCCGTCGTGCTCGAAAAAAAATAGCGTAAAGTATTCGTGGATAACTGGTCTTTAAAACACTTGCTCTATTTCGAGCACTCCGGCTGCGCTGTCGTGCCGAGCAGTTTTAAACGATATTCAGTTTTTTTACATCCTCGATCTAGAGATATATGGTTGTTAAGTTCGTTGCGCCATCTATTGAATATTCACTCAATCCAGTCAACAGGTTCACCATCTTATATGGTTGTATTATGACTGTCAAGGAATAGACAAATAATTTGCAATAAAATAATATTGCGACTATAAATTGAAATGTAAGCTATCCTATCTTTCAAGTTGGGTCGAATTGCACACGGTGTGCAAATCAAATTTAAAATCGGTTCAGTAGTTTAGGAGTTCATCGCGGACAAACATGTGACGCGTAATTTTTATATATTAAGATTACCTCACTGGGGGCTGCTCTCCACATGTCCTCAGGCTTTGGAAATGGCCTGTTAAGATATAGCAGCCTTTTGAAGAGCACTGCTTCACATTCACATAGGATGTGTTCAGCAGTTTCTTTTGCTTCTTTACAGAAGCGACAGTTATCATCTTGGGCTTTACCCATTTTTGAAAGATGGTATCTCAGAGTGCAGTGGCCTGTAAGGAATCCTGTCAGTATTCTCAGATCTACTTTGCTGATCATAAGGAGTTCTTTAGTTCTTTTGGTAGTGTGAGAGATAAATCTCTTTGATTGTCTCAGTCCTAAGGTAGACTTCCAACGAGAGGCCTTCTTCTATCGGACTATATCGCTCACCAAATCTGTGTCTTTCAGTTAAAAGTAAACATTTTTTTCTGCTTTTCCCTCTTTTTGTTCCTTTCTACAGTTCCCTAGGCTCAGCCCCGGATCTAGGGGCACCCGCCCCGGGCGGCAGTTTTAGAGGGCGCCAAAAAGATAATAATATAATATGGTTGAAAAACACATCTAATCAGTCCTTTTTTCTATTTAATCAATCTGCTTGTTTTCTGACGGTTTCCCGTTCACGAAAAATACCAACCATTATATATTTCTGAGTTATTTTTAAGTATTTTATCTTAAATGCTGTAGAGAGGGGGCGCCATTGTCAAGTTTCTGCCCCGGTTCGAAAATATCGTAGATCCGGGCCTACCTAGGCTTCTCGAAGTGATACTAGGTGCCTTTATTTCTATTTTTCTAAGAACGCCGGTGATTAACAATTGTTTACACAATTTTTATTTATATTTGCAAGAGTGACAGGTCTAGTCAATAATTATTACTTCGGCGTCAGAATATAAATTTAGCAGCGGCTATTTTTGTTGAGCAAAAGAAATATCAGGGGGAAAAACCATGGCCTGTGTTAAAATATATGTGTAAAGTTATTCTTTATAATGAAAACACCCACGAGTAATTACCTACAGTTCTAATTCAGATTTATATCTGCTTGCACACTTGCATCGGTTTAAAGTGCTGACTGCACGGCAATAAGTACATGATGCAAGATTCAAGAACACGATAGAGTTTGAATATTGCGTAGGTTATATGTTTCTTTTTGTTTTGCCGCTGAGTGAAATAAAGGTATAACTAGCATTAGCGTGAACACGAAAAAATCGAGCCGGTTCAATAAATACACCTATCCCCCGATTTACACGGTAGATACGTTCCTGAGAAAAACGTGTAAATCGAAAATTAAAAATTTTCAAGTCAAAACCGTATAAATCGAAAAGCTTGCAGAAAATGCATAATTTTGCTATTTAACAGTTGTGATTTTTTTCAATGTTTTTAGGTGTACACAGAAATAAAAATAAAATGCATTAACAGGTTCTGAAACTGTGAAACTTTCACTCAAATACAATTTTCCGTAGATAAAACTTTAATTTTATGCGAAGAAATACAGACATAGTGTGCGTGTGCAGCAAGTCAGCACATAAGCTCGGGATTCCCCGTGAGATGTGTACACAGCGCACGTGTTCAATCACAGTAGCATTTAGTAGAGTGCGATAAAAACAAAAAAAAAAACTTATTTGGAAAACCATGTAAAAGCGAAAACGTGTAAAACAAGTACCGTGGAAATCGGGGGATGGGTGTAATAAATTTCAAAATTGATGACATTCACGTGATCAACGTCCTGATAAACCTTGAAAATGACACCCATGTTGATTTTTAGACTATTTACCTCTTTTCACACTTTGAAGGAGTTGTTTTTGAAAAAGCATGCGAAATACGTGTTTATTTATTTGGTGATAGGAGTAATCCTGCGCATTTTCGAATTGATACATCTATCTTATATGATTTCCCCATGCAAACTTTGAACCCCCGTTATACCCTTTTTAGGGGTTGAATTTTCAAAAATATGTCCTTAGCGGATGCTTACGTCATGCCATGTGTGCCAAATTTTCAGTGATTTGAGCTGTGCGTTGATTCTTCATGCTTTTATTTGAAAACTTGAGACCGCGAGAAGTATACTTATAAAAAGACTTATTTCTAATCGGAATAAAATTATTTTTAACTTTTTAGTTCATTTTTTAACAACTAATAAAAGCTTGTTTTTAAAAAAATCGTTTATTTATTTATTTAAATTTTAGATGCATGAGTTATTTCCGTGGCTCATTTTAATACTGAGAGCTTTTGTAAGCTCTACCTTATTGCAAATTACTGATTGTTTATTTAGCGCTGACATGCTGAAAGGAAAGATGTTTAGTTTGCGAATTTTACCGATGGATGTAATCGTTAATTGAGTTATGAAATAATACTCATTATTGCCAACTGTTACACAACAAATGGTCTGCCAACATATATTTGTTAAAAAAAAAAAGACTGACCTACAGCGTGTTGGTTTCGCACATGATAGAGAATTCCGTGACCATTCTCACAAACACCGAATGTTCTTATTACAAAATATGTTCGTTGAAATTTTTATTAAAAGTACTAAGGGCTACATTAACAATTTTTTCTGATTTTTATTAGTTTATTAGTTTAAAAATTAGAGAAGAAAGGACGATTTGATAACGACTAAGCAAATATTTGTAAGCATTCTCAATTTGAAAAGTATATAGAATTTGATTTTTGCAATTTTTTCAAGGCATACCCCTTTAAAAAAATGCGATTTTTGATGAAAACCAATATCTTTCGGAACTTTGGCAAAATAATCATGTTTATAGAAAAAAAACACGCTGAATCCAATGAGCACAAGCAAACGTCTGTATGTCTCTTGGTTTAGAAGCTACTTGCGTTTATAGTTTTCAGAAAATCATATGAAACCTTCGAATGGCCGTAGTTTCCAAACTAAAAGAGATACAGACGTTTGTTTACGCTCATTGAATTCGGCCTATTTTTTTCTGTAAGTATTCTCAATTTCAAAAGTATATTAAAGAATTCGATTTTTGTAATTTTTTCAAGGCATACCTACCCTTTTGAAAAAATGCGATTTTTGACGAAAACCGAAATCTTTCGGAACTTTGGCAAAATCATTATGCTTGTAGAAAAAACACGCTCAATCCAATGAGCACAAACAAACGTCTGTATGTCTTTTAGTTTAGAAGTTACTTGCGTTTGTAGTTTTCAGAAAATCATATGAAACTTTCCAATTGGCCGTAATTTCCAAACTAAAATAGATACAGACGTTTGCTTACGCTCATTGAATTCAACGTATTTTTTTCTGTATCTAAGCATTCTCAATTTCAAAAACATATTACAGAATTCGATTTTTGCAATTTTTTCAAGGCAAACCCCTTTAAAAAAATGCGATTTTTGACGAAAACCGAAATCTTTTCAGAAAAAAGCACGCTGAATCCAGCATGATCGTAAAACGTCGTGTGTCGTCCAAAAAAAGTTTCGAACTAAAAAAATAGTATTAAACCATCTTCCCTCTCCTTTTCCAAGTAACGCCACTGACTTAGTGGCCCACGAGCTAGTACTAATAAAAAATAATTTAAAAAAATTGACCCACTTCTCACTGCTCTGTATATCAAAATGTTATTTTAAAAAATTCGCTATAGAAATAAAACAAATTTCTGCGCGGTGTGAACTATTTTTAGAATTGTACAAAGAGCCATTCAGTACGCCACTGCGTTAATTTGTGTGTGTACATTATATGAATACATGTGTACTAAAATAACGCAATATGTACACAAAACATCACGGCATTTCTTGTGTTCAGAGAAATGGATTTACACTGCACACGTTCATTCGATCTTACAGCTGTACGAACTATTTCTGTTCCGTCTACGGACTGTTCAAAATGTTCAGAGTTTACATTTTAATATACCTGACTGTATTAAAAATGTACTTGTCTTATAGGTAGGGAGTGACGCGCAAAAAAACCATGTCGTCTCAACTTTCTGCCGCCAGAAAGTGGATTTATGTTCATAAACCCACTTTCTTAGGAGTGGCTTGGGGAGGGCGCAATTGGTCAAAAATTTCTGCCGCTAGTATTTCCCGGTCATTTGGCTTTCACTGAACCTAAAAACGAAGCGGCAGAATTTTTTAAAAATTTTAACGATTTTTTTAACATCTTATCTTAAAATGGGTCCGGATTCCGCCTATATCTATACTAATATTATATAAAGCTGAAGAGTTTGTTTGTTTGCTTGTTTGATTGAACGCGCTAATCTCAGAGACTACTGGTTCGTTTTGAAATTTTTTTTTTGTTGGATAGTCCATTTATCGAGGAAGGCTATAGGCTATATAATATCACGCTACGACTAATTGGAGCGGAAAATCAATGAAAAATGTTACAAGATGTATCTCAAATTAGTCCGTCCGACAAATATTATCAGGTGAAATGCCTTAACTAAATATTGCAATATTAGCACGTCACGTTCACAAGCCCGGATAGCTCAGTCGGTAGAGCGTAAGACTCTTAATGTCAGGGTCTCGGGTTCAAGCCCCACGTCGGCGAATATATTTGTATTTTTTTTATTTTCTACATTGCTTTCTTCTAAGGCTTACATTTAAATTTTTTAAAATTTTAATACGACTAATTAAAATTAAATAAATCTAATTAATAGCTCATTTGAAAACTGTTACAACTATAGGTTACTATATAAAAATAATTTTCCTACAGTGTTTTCAATTAAATATCTATTATATTAAAAGAAATTTATTACTTAAAAAAAGTATAAATACTACTTTTTAACGACAAAAACTTTTGAATGGTAACTCCGATCATTATATGAAGTTTGGACACAACATTCATCTCGGTAAACTAAGATGAATGTGCGTACGCATGTCCCTTCATTCCCCATTAGTTATTTTGCACCCGGGCGGGACCGCTAGTATCCTATAAGAAAAAATGCTCTAAAGTCTAAATCACTTAATCAGCTTATGTGTAGGTACCAGGCGGCAGAAAGTTGGGACGACATGGTTTTTTTGCGCGTTAGCTCCCTGTTACAGTTGACTTGAATTAAAATGTTCATTTCCAAACAGTTTATATAGTGCAAAAGTGTTTTGATTTCAAATATTTTTATAGCCGTTGTCTTATTAGAAATTATGGTAACAATGTGATGAAATTTATATAAATATATATTTTCCATTATTTTTCGAGGTCATGCTTAAGAAGGAACGTTATCTTAAAAATCTTAGAAATTTTGCTTTTCCGTTTTTTGAAATCTTATGAAGCTATTTTTAACAACGTCGTATTTAAGCTAGGGATTTTACAATTTTAAAAATCGAAGATTTAAACTATTTTGTTGGCGTGATTTGAACTCCGATAAAATCGGTTGTTATTAGTGACCGACATAAGAAAGTTTGTACATCCCTATGCGAGATTTTTTTATAGAAAAAGAACCAAAAAACTGGTTTGTTACAAAAGTACTTCCATTTTTCCGATAATAGTACGAGATAAGATTCATCATTCAAGTTTTCCGCTTTGAGGTCATATGAAAAGTGAGTTTAATAATGTTAATGATTTTCTTACCTTTCGTCTGGTTATTGATTTAAAAATAAGATGTTTATTTTTGAGTACGTGTTTAGGATCCTTTTTCAAACCATTGTCTGTCCACCTTTCTAAACGGTTGAACTTAGAAATTAGATAAATATTTAAGGAGAAAGTCTCATGTCCTTTGCCAACAATGAAGTCACAAAATAATGATATTGTTGCTAAGAGCTAGGGTACTAATTTTGTTTTTATTAATTTTTTTAGGCTATCTTATGAAAATGTACGTTCCCCCATTATGTCTTAAAGTAGGTATTAAGTATGAAATTTTGAAGAAAAAAACACAGACTGGTAGAGGTTACACGAAAAATACACCTAAGATCAGATTTTCATTAGTTTTTGAGATTTAGTGCTAAATAAGTGGCTAAGTGATGTATTCATGAATAATTTACTTTAGGGTCTTCAAAGGATGTCTTCTTTTATTTTAAAATGTGTCTTTCCGGGGATTTTTTTTTTTAATTTTATCTATCTACGCACATAATGCGAGAACTTTTTTCGAAATTATGTACGGAACCTCCGTTTGCGTCACTGAATGATTGAATCAGGAAAAAGAATAAAAATTCAAATATCTATGAATGCTTTGCTAATACTAGACAGGTACAATTTATTTTGTCTGTCAAGAATATACGCTCAAAACACTTTGAAATTTGATATATTTAAGGCGGTATTATAGTAATAATGATGTCTACAATGAACTTTTTCACTAATTTTATCAATAAATATAAAACCTGCATTAAAAACGTTCAAAGATACAAATTTTTTTCACCAATATTTAGAATGGACCTTCAGGATGGATACAGGCTATATTATATTATCGCGTTATAAATAAAATCGCTTTTCGTGAAGACCAATTTTGCAACGTAAATTGACGAAAAAACGGTGGCAGTCTACAAATTCGGGCCAGTATTCTATAATATAAAACAGTTTCAGAATTTTAAAAAAGAAAAATACAATTGTGAAACGTGTTCATAAAATATAAAAAATACTTTTTTAAACTTCCGGTCATAAATCTAAACTTTCGTCACTTTTTTTAATACTAATCCATAAAGCATGTTAACAGAACTTTCTACTTTATTAAATTAGGTTTATTTTTGTTATTTATATAATATGCTTTTGAAAAACTTTGCTTATTTCTAAACACTGAAAATAAATTAGGTATGCTAGAAAATATTTGGTTGCGGAAATATTATGAGACATTTCCTATATAATTAGGAAGAAAATGTAATGTTTTTGAGTTAGGCTGCTGAAAAATTCAACAAACGAGAAAATTATTTATAAAAATATTTTGAAAATCTAAAACCACTACAATTGAATCAAATTTTATCCCGCGTCTTCAGACAGCCAACGCTGTGAGATTACATCTGATACTGCAAATATTTGCACATACATACTTGTTTGAAATATACCTATCTATACTTTATATTGTATTCATGAATTTTTATCCTAAACTAATATGTTTTATTTACTGTCAAAATAAGTTTATTTCTACTTATTATATTTATGTAAACTCAAAGTCAAAATATGTAATTTGCTTTGAAATTAAATGACCGTTCCAAATTATGTGTAATCTAAGAGCTTCAGCTGTGTTACAAATTTTACATACAATGATCATAATTGATGTTAAATATATTTTAATTTTGGCGGTTTTATCGAAGACTAATTTTTTTACGTAGTATCATTTTTGACGGTAAAGTACCGTAACTTTATCTTAGCATGGTAGAAAGTTCTTCAAGTTTTGAATTCAAGTGATTTTCACCAAAGTTGGTTCAGTCAATTTCGCATCAGACAGTACAAACTGACAGACAAAAATTCTAGAAACGCATTCTTCCGTTTAGACGAAATACGTGGAAGCTTCGAGAAACCCTCCAGAAATAGTAATAATAGATAGATAATGTATGTTGGTTTTGATTATAATCTTAGATCAGTAGAAGTTTTGTGCCAAAATATGTATTGAATGAGATTTATTTGGTTGAAGAACAATAGAAAAATAAGCTTTACCAAAGTATCGCTTGTGGCCAACGTTTCGAAAATTATATTTTCATCCTCAGGACCTATTACAAATCAGATAAATTAACCATTATCTGATTTGTAATACATTTATTTGTAATTTAGAAATCAAAATAATATTAATGTAATTGAATACCTACTATATATGTTCATAGGCCCTGAGGATGAAAATATAATTTTCGAAACGTTGGCCACAAGCGATAGTTTGGCAAAGCTTATTTTTCTATTGTTCCTCAACCAAATAAATCTCCTTCAATTGTAATCTTACATCGATGAATAAGAAATTATAAATCCAGATTTAAATGAAAACATTTCTTATTGAAAGTGAACGACTCGCTTAAATTTTCCAAACAAATACCACATGGTGGGTGTTGATCCAGCGAGTGGATGTGATGTCTGCTAGATATCGAACGATTTTAGTGTTAAACGGACGTCGGTGCACGGCGTAACGCCGCCGTTAATACCGCGTCGCGACGGTTACGTCCGCAAAAATGATTGTTGTTAATTGTTGCTAAAAATGTATCAATGAAATTCGAAATACGCTACAAAACGCGCCGGGAGCGCTGTAAAAGTAACCATTAATGAAACATTCTAAAAATAACTTTCATTAACAACAAAAATAGAAAAATATCCGAAGTCAACTTCGGGAAACCTCGGCATATTTGTCATCAAAATTTTGTCGTGCTTTTAAAATATTTTTAAACGAAAATGTTGGACATCTTTCGTGGACTTCGTGGATTGATCAAAATAAATAATTTAAAGATCGATTCTATTATTTTTCGTATGCATTATTCGATTACGGTTTTGTTATTGATCGGTTTTAGTTTAATAGTGACAACGCGACAGTATGTTGGCAATCCAATCGAATGCTTGCATAGCAAAGAGTTTCCTGAAGACATTGTCAATACCTACTGTTGGATTCACAATCATTATACGTTACGTTCCGCTTACAATAATCCTAAAGCAATATATCCGGGCATTCTTCAATCGTCGGCCAGCGAAATGGATAAGAAATATTTTAAGTACTATCAGTGGGTTTGCTTCTGTTTATTTTTTCAGGTAAGAAATTGCGTCAATATTTTTTGTACAGAAGTCTTCCAGTGAAACGCTGGAAGAGGAATTTTTAAGTGAAACATCTTTATCTCGTTTCCATGGTGGGATGAGATTTAGACAATTACGGGTCACAAATAACTGGTTTTTATTCTACATGTATCACTTCAATCGCGCGTGAAGGCTACATTCCTCACAAGGGCGTAGATATTGGGAGGGACAGGGGGTAACTCCCCCAGGACTATAATAATTAGGGTGATCAACCGGGCCAATCCTGCATTAGAGCCTTTTTACCGTATTAGAGAAAATGTCACGTATTATTACGTGAATTTTACTGGCGCGGGCGTGCCTATGGGAATGAATGAACTTATGAAAAGGACCTTTTTTTGCTCTTCAAATGTACACAAGACAAAGTTGTTTTTTTAAAAAGCTTACTAAAAAAAGGTTATTTGATTTTGACCTAAGCGCTACATTTTTTAAATAGGTTATTCGTATTAATAAAACTTCAAAAAAATGATTTTTGTGCTGCTTTACTCCTCCTCAGAAAAACAATATCTACGCCCTTGATTTCTCATCTAAATAATCAAAAAATGTGGAAACCGAGATTGATCTGTGGGCCAACCCTAAAACTAAACGCTATGAGTTCAACATTTATAATAAGATGTTTAAACTCATACCAATAATGATGTTGTATAATGTGAGAACAATTTACCACTTTTTTACCAGCTTGAGGTCCTGAAGATGAAAATAAATTTTTCGAAACGCTGGCCACTAGCGTAACATTAGTCAAGCTTATTTATGATCCTCAACCAAAACCTTCCTTCATCGTAACATTGTGTTTATGATTATGGAAGGTTAATTCACAAAGTTTTGTATCTGCCTTTTTAAAAGAGGGACATCAGTCTCTTTTGATTAACGAGAGAAAAATTTGAAACAGAACTCAATGGATTAATGGTCAAGGTCAAGATGCTCTCTTATATACCTAAATCTTATATAATTAGTCATATCTCATCAATTCATTTGACACGAAAACATTTATATGTTTACGCTTTTGATTACTGATTGATTGATTATTTGATCATTCGTGTTAGTTGATCGGATTACATGACTAATGTAAACTCTGCTTAATGCTTTGAATTTGTATGAAAAGTAATTATTTAGAGCAAAAAAGTAAGTAACACCCACTTCACGTCAATAACTTGTACCGGTCAAGTTTTTATTTAATTAAAATCGATGTTCTGCTCTTATTTTGAGTTCTCGTCAAGGATTTTGCATAATCTCCCAAACACTGGTAATCTACTTTTGAAAAATAAACGTTTGAACATAATATATAATATTATAGGAGCTGACAAGAGTCGATACTGTAGCGATGCTATGGTTTAGGACGTTTAGGTAAATGGCGTTACAATGACTCCTGTATTACAATGCCCCAGTTGCCAAATCCGAACTGGTAAAACCGTTAATTGAAAAGAAAAATAACAATTGAAAATGTAAATTGGTATTAGACCCAAAGAACTCTAACTGTTGATCTTAGATTTGTTTGAAACCAACAACACTAAACAATAAACAAAGATTTAACCTCATTAATTGTTTGAAATCAACAACCCTAAACAATCATAAACTGTTGTAGAGGAATTCAACAATGTACATTATTATAGATTGATTAAAACCAGTGGTACTTCACTTAATTATTTGTATGATAAGATAAAAATGCATTCATTCAATTCGAATATTTTGTCTACTAGGTACTATAAATCTACCTTGTATTTTGCTATCGTATTTTGTTTGTATACTTATTTAACTAATGGATAATGGAATACTTTGACGATGCTTGTAGAAGTATGCACTTATAGTCAAATTATTCGACTACTCATTTTAATAAAAAAAAGAACTGACGCATAAAAAGTATTTCTTGACTGTTTCTATTTTTTTTAAATAAAAATATATAAAGCTGAAGAGTTTCTTTGAACGCGCTAATCTCAGGAACTACTGGTTCAAATTGAAAAAAAATGTTTTTGCGGATAGCCCATATATTGTGGAAGGCTCTGGCTATAGGCTATATAATATCACGCTACGACCATTAAGAGCGGAGCATTAATGAAAAATGTTGCAAAATGTATCTCACAAATAAGCTTCTATTCATGTGAAATGCACTAACTAGATATACTCATATTAGCGTTGTGAGTACACGACCCCAGCTGGCTCAATCGGTAGAGCATGCGACAGCCAATATCAGGGTCGTAGGTTCGAGCTCCACGTTGGGCGAATATATTTTTAATTTTTTTTTTTATTTTCTACATTGCTTTCTTCTAAAACTTACATTTAAATTTATTTTAATTTTATTTAATTAATTAAAAAAAAATATTAGTTAAAAAAAGTATAAATACCTACTGCCTTTTATCGACAAAAACTTTTGAACGGTAACTCCGATCATCATGAAATAGGAGTAGGACACAACATTCATCTCGGTAAAATAAGATGAATGTGTGTACTCATGTTCCACCCTTCCCCATTCGTTTCGTTCTTTTACACCCGGGTGAAACCGGACGGGAACGCTAGTTTATTAATAAACGGTATTTCTTTTATCCGTCAGGGGCAGCAGATGTATTGTCACAAGATAACAGAAGGAGTAGGCTTATTGTAAAAGTAGTACAGAACAAAATACTAACTGTCTGCCACACGATTACCTACTTAAAACTGTCTTTTATGCGTGAGTTTGATTGAAGTGTGAGAGAGAGCGTACATAGGCTGAGTTGAAGCGTGTTGCAGTACGATACACGCTCTCTCTTACACTTCAACCTACACGCAACGTCTTACTCGCACTCACGTATAAAGAACAGTTTTGTAATCGCCTGGCTGACATTTAGACCCGACTAAATGATCTGGCATATTTATTTTTTATTTTATTAAATACTGAATTTGCAGGTATTAAAATTTCAAAATGCCTCAAGGACTCTTTTTGCAAATGAAAATTTACAAAGTAAGAAATTCACGGCTTAACTATGCCCCATTACCCTTCAGCCAGGTCTTCGATTTTGTGTTCCTACATTACAAAAGAAGTGTTAGACAAATTTTAATGCTACTTCAAATACCTACCCAAAAATGTTTGATAGCTCTTAGACTAACAGTTCTTCTTTCCGGCGTCTGTTTTTTGGTGCACGCATATTTTGTTCTGTCACCTGTTGAATATTTCAATAACTTCCGCTTTTCCAGGTGCTGCATTTTTTAGTGCAGAAGATAAATTCAACTGGTATATATTTTAAGCTGGTAGAAGTTTATTTTTATTCAAGTGTGACGCTGGAAATTAAGCACATGACTCTAAGCTTTGCTAGTGGCCAATCAATCCTAAGTCGACTTTTAACTGAGTGGAATTATTTTTGGCACGGTCGAGCTTAACGTAAGTTGATTCCTTCAAATAAATAAAATTGTCGACCAATTTTTCTCAGACCAATATATTGACAAAAAATAACAAATCAATACAACACAAGATGACGTTTCGATCCGGCTTTGGATCTTCTTCAGAAAAATCTAAAAATATAAAAATTAATTAGTATTAAATTATTAATTATTATCTAATTGCACGAATGATGATGTTTGAAAGAATCAAACAAATTAATGAAAAATTAATAACAAACAATTTTTTAATACAATTGTAAGTTGATTCCGTAACACAAATTGAAAAAAATTGACTCTTTATGTAATCACTCGGTCGCCCTTTAACCCTAATTGAAGGACCGAGGCAATTTTTCATTGCGAATTTTTTTTATCAATAAATAAACGTAATATCATACATGCGTCCTAAAAAAGGTGGAATTCAATTCGGATCTTTTGATCAATTTGCAGCAAGAAATGTTCAAAACTTTTTTTCTTAAAGTTGATATTTTTAATTCTATTAACCTTTAAAATTTTTTGACGCCATATTATTTCAAAGGGTTTGAAAACTGAAATTCAAAAACAAATATGATTGACGGTACGTGGAATCTTTGCCGCGCACTTAGCCAGTATTTTTTACAGGGTGTCTCAATTGCCTACGGTCAGTAGAGGTGAAGTAATGAAAAATATTCTGAGCAGAAAAGTTATAACACATTTTTTGAGTAGTAATTTAATTATCACCAATACGCTATAAAAGTATCTTTTGACAGGCGACTTTTGCGCCCTCTCGTGTTTTTTTTTTATCTGGTTCAGTCAAAACATTAGTGTCATATGTTATACGTGCATTTTAATAAGGATTAATTGTCGAATAAAGTGCGGAAAAAGGTATCAAATCGGAAGTGCTGTGTTATTGATTGTAAAAACACACAAACTAAAAATCCAGAATTACAATTCCACCGTTTTCCTGGATTTTCTCATGAATTAGAGGGGAAAAAAATGGATTACAGCAGTACGTCGTCAAGGGTAATTTAACTTTATTTTACATCTGTAATCATTATTAAATACATGAAAAATATTATAATTCTTATTTTGATATAAAAAATGTTGATCATTTATGTAGTTTTTGTATTCAGAGTAAATAATTTCAATTTTTTTTACTGACATTGTGCGTAAATATTTTTTAGTGTTCAGAATAAAGCTGGTTTCCATGTGTTTGTAAGTTTTTGGTGAACCACTTTTGAAAAAATCAAACACGAGATGGTGCGAAGGTCGCGTGTCAAAGATACTTTCCTAGCGTATACGTTAGCAATATATCGGTGAAAATAGTATGCTAATTATTTTGTATTTTTAGATATACCTACTATAGGGTAGTATACTAAATTTATAGCGTCAAAACTGATAACTTATCATATCAAATATTTGGTTTATAAAATATACAATATTTTATTCAAGTAAAAGTATATATCTACCGGATACAGGTTCAAATATGTTTTTTATACAGGATATTTCACGAGAAATGGGAAATATTTCTGGAGGTCGCAGAGTATACGTCATTTTAAGCAAAAAATTCCAGCCAATTGGGCGACTGAACCATTCCAACTCCAAAAATAGTGACATTTGATGTAGTAGAATTAAGAAAAGTACCTGGGTGACCGAGCTTTGCTCGGAAATTTAAATAAAATACTGATATGCTGATATCGCCAAAACTTTGAGAACCGTAGGTTCTCTGTCGCTTCCCTTTGTGGAGCCTACGTCTCCACCTTTGTTACAGTCTTACCTCGCGGGGCTGCGCCCCGCTCGGTTGTAAACGACACTAGTCGAGCCTTCGGCTCTCCATATAAGAACCGTAGGTTCTCTGGGGAAGCTTTGCTTCCTTTTGTGGAGCCTACGTCTCCACCTTTGTTACAGTCTTACCTCACGGGGCTGCGCCCCGCTCGATTGTAAACGACACTAGTCGAGCCTTCGGCTCTTCATATAAGAACCGTAGGTTCTCTGGGGAAGCTTCGCTTCCTTTTGTGGAGCAATAAGATAATATTGCTGAAACAGTTTGACTCCTTTGTGGAGAGGATTGTCGGCCCTTATGGCAATCCGGTACTTGTAAAACTGATTCGCCGTCATCTTGATCTATGATATTGCATCTTTCGCTTCAAATTTAGGTTAAAAATTTATTTATTAAAATAATAATAATTGTTTTTAACTTTCTTTCACTTGGATAGTAATTAAAGATTAACTGTCATAATATTTTGAAAACAATTGTTTCATTGTATAAAATTCCAAAACCTACTTACAATATTTAAGTATTTTCTTACGTCAAAAAATTGATTTTTATAATGATAAAATTTGTAAGAAAACGATTTTTTCGAGAGATGAGACCTAGCTAAAACGATTTTTTACCCCCCAAAATCCCTTTTCAGTAAATTTCATCCAAATCGTTAGGGCCGTTTTCGAGAAAATATTTAGGGACATAGGTACATAGATACATAGGTACATAGATACATAGGTACAAGATTAGCTCGTTTAATAATATAGGGATTTGTAAGAAAACGATTTTTTCGAGAGATGAGACCTAGCTAAAACGATTTTTTACCCCCCAAAATCCCTTTTCAGTAAATTTCATCCAAATCGTTAGGGCCGTTTTCGAGAAAATATTTAGGGACATAGGTACATAGATACATAGGTACATAGATACATAGGTACAAGATTAGCTCGTTTAATAATATAGGGATAAAATTTCTGATATCTTAAGGCGGGCTAATTTTAAACATGATATTTGCTATTCGTTGGCAAGGTTACCTATAAGATATTATGTTCCACGCTGTGTAAAAGTTAATCATATTATTATTAATTATTATTTAATTAATTATTAATTAATCAAATCTTTTTTAGTGCATATTATATAATGCATGTCTACCTTAATACGCGAGTTGTTTAAGGTATATTTTAACCATTCTTTTTGTTAAATTTGGTTATTTTGTGAATTATCTTTTCTAAAAATAATAACCGAAATCAGCTTGATTTTTCCGTTTCTCATAATCTAATATAATAATAAAAAATTCTAAATCAACCATGATTTTTGGTAAACCTGTACATTAAATATTATATAATACAAACTAACTGATGTTATGTCTGGCTGATTATTATAAAATGATTTTGTAGTACAGTGGTCCTTAATCTTTTTATATATATGTTACGGCTAGAACCCGAAGTGCAGCTACACCTAAACAAATATCCTTTCAATTGATCAACTGTTTTACGAGCAACGACGATTTAAAATTCTACAATTCCTTTCTTATGGAGAAATGCATGAAGGTCACAATCTTAGGTCATTGTCGAATCAGATTTTGAGACAATCCTTTCTGCAACTCCTGTGTAAATGAAACTAAAACCCGTGGGGCTTAGTAAAAGTTTTAATACCATTGGCATAAGTACACAAACCACGCCACCGTGGGTTGTTGTGTAAACACCTATTGGTTAGCCATTTTATCAGTTGGATTGATAAACATTTATAAAAATAAGTTTCACTGTCGCGCGTAAATGCAATATTTATTAGTGTACCGATGTGTTTTTCGAAGGGTAGACATGAAACCGAGCGAAAAAAAACGTCTTACTAATTTTATTTGAATAAAGAAAATTAGTTTTAAAAAATGTTAAGTGTAGTAAGAGACGCGATTAAGTTATTTAAATTGCATCGAGAGGTAGTTGAAAGCGCTGTATTTCGATTACACTGTCAATTCACATGCGGCTTACTAATATTTACCTGTAGTATATTATTAACCTCAAGGTTAATCGGTCTTAACATTTATTGTGACGGCAATCATATAAACCAACATGTTCTTGGTATGTTGTAGATTTTTCTTCTTGTTTCATGCAACAGGTGAAGGAATTACCATTTAAACTTCACAATTATGAGAGAATTAATTTAGGTCTAAACCATAGAGATATAAGTAACTAGAGTACGCTAGTTCGTATGCTTGCTATAAGTGAAAGTGTCCTCGGTTAAGACAGAGAACTCTGCAGAAAACACAGAAAATCTATTTGTTTACTCAAATCAGCATTGTTTTGTATCATTAGTTACCATAGAGATAAAGAACTGTTCTATCTCTGAATTGCAGACACTTTGACGGCTCACTCGTGTACTCTATTTCTATTTCTATGGTCTAAACTCACTTTTCGAAATTTCATATTTTCAATTGTTGAAATCGACAATACAGTCGTGGAGATAGATCGATTCCGGCACTCAATAGACTGATTTTTTATTTCAAGTGAAACTAATTGTTTCTATGATAAATTGTGATAAAATGATCTCCAAGCGATTCAAAAACATTTTCCACTTTTTATATTTCACGCTTTTCATTTTGTTTTTTTTTTTTTGAGAAAATTATAACTTCCGGTTTATTTGTCGTCACTCGTAATAGTAGGTATAAAAAAATAAATCTGCGGACTATAAACACAACGGCATATGCAGAAGTTTTCTATATTTTCCCAAATAATTTTTTATTGTAGGTAATTGTTTTTGTTTCATCAAAATATCTTATTTGACAACGACGTTAGATTGTGAACATACGCATTTCTCCATACGAAAAGCATTATAGAGTTTTAAATCGTTCCTGCTCGAAAAATAATTGTACGATTGAAACGATATTTTTCTTAAACTGTGTATATGTTGTGGACCAAGTGATAAATAGGGCATTATTCATAATGCCCGGGCAGTTTGAAAAATGCCCAATATGAGAGGGCAGTGTGATAAAAACTATTCAAATAATTACATTGACAGGGCATTATGAATAATGCCCTTCACCTATTGGGCAGAATAATATAAAGGTTTTTTTATAAAATTATTTTATTGTTGACATACATTATTCTTATAAAAAAATTATGGTAGGAAGGTACGAATAGTACTACTTAGTAACAAATTCAAAATATAAAACGAATATTAGTTTTTTTTAAGATAATCAGTCTTAACTTAAAAATATGTTTTTTGGGTTCGGGGGACCTCAAAACGAAAAATATTGTAAAATACGCTCTGTTGTGAGTAGGGGATGAGTTGCGTGCTCTGATTGGCTAGTGCGTGTCACATATTTGTCCCTGCTCCCCACGTCTTACCAAATGTACTTAAATTATCAAATTGGCCAACAAGCACATAGCAATCATAATGACCGGGCTCTGTGATAAATAATGAAGTTTTAATGATTATTTATTACATGGCCCGATTTGACTTGTCATTATTCATATTGCCCGGGCATTATACATAATGCCCTGATTAATCACATAGTCCATAACATATACATAATTTTTTGTACAGTTTCCATTTCGAAACAACGTTTTTGTACGCAGTTTGATCAAAATTTAGTTTGAGAGGCTGTCTTTTTCTATGTAGAACAATCTTTTGTTTTTGTGTGAGTATATCTAATGTTCTAGAGATGACAGGGAGTTTGAATACAACATTAAACTGCTTCCTATGTATGGAAACTGTAATTATATGATCACAATCTAAAGACATTGTCAAATTAAATTTTTTGACAATCCTTTTTGCAACACACCATTACTACTTATTTGATTGGCTGATTGATTCATCATTATTTTATCACAAATTTGACATAAGCCGTTTTGCCGTATGACCACAGAAAATATGCTTTTCGGGAAACTAATTTGATAATTTCAGGAAGTAATTAATGTTGCGGAAGTTTTTAACTTTACATCAAATTAATTTTTCTCTTGTTTATTTTTTATGTAATATTTTACTTGAAATTAAATTGTGTATAATAAATTTTGAAAAAATCTTACACTATACGGAAATTGAAAATAAACGTTTTGATTACTCGTAGTAAGTAAAGCGCAGCGAATGTGTACGTAATCTTTTTCTTTGTAAAATTTTATTTTTAGATAGTTTTTGTTGGATACATGGTACATACAGTATATTTATTGACAATCCGGAAATAGCAAAATCGTTTCCTTATTCAGGAGTTCAAAGGCAGATACCAGGAATATCTAATACTAAAATAGAACATAAATACTATCAGTGGGTTATTTTAGTGTTATTTTGTCAGGTGAGAATCTTTCATATTTTTTTAGAAATTCATAATTTTGTTATCTATATATATAAAAATATCGTGTCACGTTGTTCGTCCGCGCTAATCTCCGAAACCACTGAACCGATTTTAAATGTGTCTTGCTTGGTCCAACTTAAACTATAAGATTGCTTTTATTTAATATTTTGTACAAAATTACGGTATTTTCTAAAAAAACCTGTTTAAGTAACATGTAACGACATCTGATAGAATTTACTCAAAGCTATTAGTTCAGAAGCAAACAAAAAAACTGTTTTAGTACCAAGTAGCTACATCTGTTGTAATTCGCTCAATATTAGTTCAGAAGCAAATCTGGTAGATTTTGCTCAAAGCTATTAGTTCAGACGCCGGACCGCAAATGAAATACATTTTACAGAATTATATTTATCGCGCCCGGGTGAAACCGGGGGAGACCGTCAACATTAAAAACTCGTGTCGCAGTGCCAAACCCTGCCGACAAAATAGTATATTTGCTAATGCAGAGGCAGTATGTCTTTATTATGTGAACTTAAGTTTGCTTTCAGACAAAATAAAAAATTTAATTCCTATTATCAATCCAGCATCTGCACCAAATTAAATACACGCTTCAGTAAGTAAATCCGTATCCGCGAACTAGTGTTTTCACAAAATTTGTAAATCCGGTCCTGTCGGATTTAGAACAGACAGACAAGACAGTGCCATTAATCATTATAATGGTTTCTTTTTTGTTACTGTTTTGCTACTCAACTCTAAAACAATATCGTTTTAATTGGTCAGTTATATTTTGAGTAGATTAGATTAAAAAACTTTACAACAATTTTCTTGTGAAAAAATATGTCTGACCACAATTTAAAATCAATGCCATGTCAGGTTTTTTGATAACACTTCCTGGTATCCAGCAGTAGTTTGACAGAAACATAAAATCATTATTTATTAATGAACGTATAAGAATTAAGAAGTTTTTATTTTCCGGAAGTCCGTATACAGTGTAAATAATTAGAGCCAATATATTGTAATTCTGTCAGTGAAGTAACAACAAACTGTAAGTATGTCTGATCGGTGACTGATCCGATTCTGTATTTTGGCTAATGGCCAGTTTTTCAAGGAGCACTGACCTATGTATATCGTACATACGTGCTCGGATTTTATACTCGCATGCCTTAAAAAAAGAAAAACATATTTTATCCATTTTAGTAACTTTTTTAAGTTTTTTTTTAATACACCTGGTTTCTTGAGCACCGTTTAAATTAAGTGTTTTTTTAATACCCAACTTTTTGAATATAGAAATATTATTCTTCAAAGCCAGTCATTACTTTATTTCATTTTGATTTTCTAGAACTCTTTTCAGAACTGTAGTACAAACCAAGGACTTAATAGTATATTAATGGACCATTTCCATAGAGATATAAGTAAGTAGAGTTCGCTAGTTCGTATGCTTGCCATAAGTGAACTTGTCCTCAGTTGAGAGAGAGAACGCTGCAGAAAACCCAGAAAACCAGATATTTGTTTACTCAAATCAGCAGTGTTTTATATCATTAGTTACCATGGAGATAAGGAACTTTTCTCTCTCTGAATTACAGACACTTTCACGGTTCACTCGCGTACTCAAAAAAAAAAAACTTCAACCAAAACGCTAAAATAATGTTCTCTGACAAATAACATGAACCATTTAAAATGTCTGACACCTCGAATATGTCGAACAGATTCGAGGTGTCAGACATTTTAATTGGTTCGTGTTATTTGTCACAGAACATTATTTTAGCGTTTTGGTTGAAGTTTTTAAGCTATCCAATTAAAAAACAAACAGTATCTATAAATTTTCAAAACATCTTTCGGAAAATTTAGAGGCAAAAGCGCCCCAAAATCAAGAAAAGTCATAGAGGAAATAGGTGTCAGACTAGGCCCAATGAAGCCACATACAAAGTTTGGGGACAGTATGTAATTATGTATCAATAAAATTTTTGCCGACGGACACTCTGACTATATATATTTATTCAAATCTATTGAATATATATTTATTGTCATTTTTAAATTTTTTGTTGTTTTGCTCATTTATTTATTTTATTTTCAACAACTGTATAAATAATACTGTAATGTATTGTATTGACATTGTATTTGACCTATTCCATACATTTTTTTTGTCCAAGGAATGAAATAAAATTTGAAATTTAGATTTGTTTAATCACATTTAACTGATAAACACGTTGTCAAAAATATATTTTATATCTAACGTAAAGTGACGTATTTACTTACCGGTGAAAGGACACGTTGGGATAATTATTTCGTGATTTCTTACAAACATTGCGTAACCATCTTTAAATATTCTTAAAAATCGTGAACAATTCTAAAGTCACCAACAAAACTTATCCATTTGCACGAGACGTCTTTTCAAGCTTGCTCTGCAGGTAGATTCGGTACGCGCACAGTGATAGAACGATAACAAAAGTGCATGTTTATTGTCTCTGAACAGAACACACACTATAGCATAGTATTTGTTGGTGGGCGTTTGTTCAAGTCGCTCCCGTGACAAGATACTGCTTCCTGATTTGTTCGTGCTCATACCTAGCAAGAAAAATAGCCTCTGTTCTAATTTTAAAAACTATCTTATGAGCTAGCAGGCGAGTCCGCAGTGATGTCATTTCCATCTTCGTGCCCAGCCTACTGGCCAGCAGAACAAGTAGTGTTTCTATAGCCTCGTGTGCAGCGGTCTTTATTAAAGTCGTGATGCAAATATAATTTTACAGATATTATGTGCTATTGTTAATCTGAATTATTGTTATTTCTTAAGTCAAAGTATGCAGCCGGCTGTAATATTTAAGTCAATATAAATAGCTTATAAGGTTCACACCTGTTTTATTTAAAATTTACAACAACATTCAATTTCTTTTATATGCATATATAATTAGATACACTCAAGTAGATGACTTGAGATATTGCAGGGATTTTCTTTTTATTATATAGGAAACAAGTTTGCATTAAATTTGAAACAATACCAACTATCTAGCTAATGTTTCATGTAGATAAATTACAACAAAACAAGCTTAGGCTGGCCACACTGGTGTATATATAATATACTTGACATACGAGTACACAACTTATATGTTGATGGGAAAGTGGATTTATGTTGGTGCACCTGGACTGCATCACACTAAGTACCTTGCACTGTTGGATTACGTCCAAATGTTATGCATATACATAACCTTAAAATGTTCTAATAATTCATTGTTGTACTGGAACATATTTCTCGCATGAGTTGAACCAACGAAAACAATGTTTAGGGTGTGCGCGATACATCGATCTACCTTTTAATGTCTCTTTTAGAACTTAGCGATTTATTAATCGCAAAACTTGTTTTATTTATTTTTTACTAGTTTATAAAATGGGGCTTTAATGTTACTATTCAGGCAGCCCGTCTATCTGTCACTACTTTCTAGCTCTTGAGCTACAGGTGTTATAATAATTCAATTAGACTGAAAGATAGCAAAACAGTTTCATCAAACCCGGTCCTGTAATTTTTTAAATAAACACCTCAAAAACTTCCGAGATATATTAGTTGCAAATACGAAACTCCCTGTTCACAAGACCACTTAGTTTTTCAGTTAAATTTTTAATATTGAACGTATTATTGAACTGTAAGCACATTTTGTTTCCGAATGAAACAAGCTGTGAAATCACCAGAAGCTTGTGAACGAATTGCTATCTCCAATATATCTCCGTAGGGGACTGATTTGGTGTCCGGGAGAGGAATTTACTTCAACTCCCACACAAAGTCACAAAGATATTGTACACAGGAAATATCTCTCAGAACCTTCACCATACTCGTCCACGATCATCTCCTGGCTTTAAATTTATTCTGGTTTCATCAGGAAATAAAATTGGGTTCCAGCGTTAGTATTAAAAATCAAGTGATGCATTAATTTCAATCTGAAGTATTGCAAGATTCTTACGCGGAACCCACTAGTAAAATCTAATTAT
The DNA here is from genome assembly GCA_963575645.1 of Xanthostigma xanthostigma. Taxonomy (NCBI): domain Eukaryota; kingdom Metazoa; phylum Arthropoda; class Insecta; order Raphidioptera; family Raphidiidae; genus Xanthostigma; species Xanthostigma xanthostigma. The sequence goes on along the minus strand of OY754466.1, from coordinate 44,556,197 downwards.
GTTACAGCAAACCATTTTGATGACACGAATACGATTCTTTTTGTCGTTGTGTTTCACAAAATAATTATTTATATTTCTATAACGTAGTGAGAATATACTTAAAGAAGATAGTGCATTGGGCTCTTATTGCAGACAATATTGGATTACTTCCAAAAAATTTTATGTTTTTAAGATTTATGAACGAAAAACGACGGTTGATGGATTTATTTTTGAACATAGTGCAGTTGCACGTTTTGCTGGTGATGTTGAGACGTTGCTTTTATATTATTATGTTTGTTGGTTGATTTGTGGTTTTCACGTCGGCTTATAAATTTTAGATAGGTACACCACTGTTTTCTTTCATCCATGATTCATTTGTGAAAACGTGAACAAAAATATTTTATGATAGAGCAATGGTCCGTGTTTTAAAGAAATTGTAGTAATCCAACGTAATATGGTCATGCATTTAAGATTAGCACAATTCTAAGTCTAGTTTTCTAAGAAAAATTCTAGAGGGCTTTCGAGGAATAAAACGCTGACATAACGATGTAGACTATTCAATTTTGTATTACCTAAGTAAAAGGAATTATATATTATGATTAAAGAACAGTGATTTCAAAATTAAACTTAAAAATTTCTATTATATCTTTATTCAAAACTTTGTATTTTAATTAAAAAAATAATTTTTGGAAAAATAAAATAGAATAGACCAAATCCAAAAAAAATATTAATTTAATTTATCACGATCGTTTCGACCTAGATCAGGTCATCTTCAGATACTGGAAATATGAAGAATTGTCGTTTACATATCGTCGGTGTAATGTCAAAGTCACGAATGTGCATAATTGATGTTTTGAGAAAAACGCGTTTTAAAAATTGAAGAAATTGCTAAAAATAGAGATTTCATTTTGTGGTACTTAACCACTATTGAAAGGTTTACTTTTGTTAAGCAAAAAATAATGTCAGTTGAAAATTTTAAATTTTTGTAATGTTTTTCAAAAAAATGTTAAAAACATAACTCAACGTGGCACATTCGTTGATTTGAATCTAAATTAAATAAATTTGATAATTTCATAATTTTCTAAGTTAATTAATTGTTTACGGAGACTTCGAGGCTTGAACCCCTGTTTCCTCTCCCTAAATCAGGTACTGTGTACGAAATCCTAATTTATGTCTGTTCGAAATACACTTGATCGGTTTTATTTACTAGTATGATAATATTCACTATAGGTATATAAATCTGTCAGTGCGTTTATAATATTCTCGCTGGGACTGAATATTTTTCTAATATTTCTTTTGTCAGTATTTTTCTATGACCTATTTATATACTATTCGCAGATTTCGATTTTATTGCGTATCACTGCGCCGTACGACAGTTCAACTAAATATTTATTTAGTCGCGCTGTCCCAGTTCTCTATAAGAAACAATGTCGTTACATTTAAAATCGACGAATAATCAATCAGATTGAATTGATTGCGCCAACAATTATTATTGTTGGCAATCAACTAATTTACAAGCCTTAAGATTAAACGTCAGTTAAGACAATGACTACAATTCATCTTGAAATAAACTTTTATCTTGTAAATCGCACCGAATGCCAATAATAAAAAGTTAAAAGCTTGCGAAAAGCTATAATTAATTTTAAAATAACGAATGTTTCAAAGAACCCATTCGTGAAATACTTTGGAACTTTGATAATTCTACGTCAAAGATGTTGATCCAAAACTTGGATTTAATCAGACTTAAAAGTTTTGAAGTTGATGTCGTTTCTTTCTTTAAAATTTGCAGACTATCCTAAGCTGGTCTTGAATTGATCTTTTGGCAAACTCTTCAGCTTTACTTCCGGTAATGGCACCGCTGTTAGGAATTCTTAAACTGAGTCCAACATTTTACTGGCCTATAAGGAGTAATATTTTCGATATTGTAAAATATTTTCTTCTTTTGCAGGCAATCTTATTTTACACACCTCGATGGCTGTGGAAATCTTGGGAAGGCGGCAAAATACGCGCACTTATGATGGACCTGGACATTGGTATTTGCAGCGAACCCGAAAAAGTACAGAAGAAGAAACTGCTCATGGATTATCTTTGGGATAATTTATGTTATCATAACTGGTGGGCGTACAAATATTATCTGTGCGAAGTTCTCGCACTTATTAACGTCATCGGTGAGTTAATTATATTAATTATTTACGAATCACTATTTTTAATGTTGGTTTTTAACTCTGAAAATTTGATAACCGTGCTGTGCATTTGACGTATTACGTAGATATTATTAATTTGAACAGCTTATCCACCATTTTCTTGGTTAGACAATATAATAGAGTGCCCATCGGCAAAAATTTTACTGACACATACTCTCCCCAAACTTTGTATATGGCTTCATTAGGCCTAGTCTGACACCTATTTCCTCTATGACTTTTCTTGATTTTGGGGCGTTTTCCCTCTAAATTTTCCGAAAGATGTCGTTTTGACGACGTAAAAATTTATAGATACTGTTTGTTTTTTTAATTGGATAGCTTAAAAACTTCAACCAAAACGCTAAAATAATGTTCTCTGACAAATAACATGAACCATTTAAAATGTATGGCACCTCGAATATGGAAACATATTCGAGGTGTCAGACATTTTAAATTTCGGAAAATTTAGACGGAAAACGCCCCAAAGTCAAGAAAAGTCATAGAGGAAATAGGTGTCAGACTAGGCCTAATGAAGCCATATACAAAGTTTGGGGGGAGTATGTGTCAGTAAAATTTTTGCCGACGGGCACTCAGACTATAACTTTGGAAGGACTCCGAAGATTTTCTCTTATAATAATTTGAAATCTGCAGTTTGTGGTTATTGACGTTTGAATTCCGTTTATTTTTTCTTTTCAGGTCAGATGTTCCTAATGGATCGTTTTTTCGAAGGTGCTTTTCTGAAATTTGGGATTGAAGTGATACAGTTCATGGAAAGTGATCAAGAAGATCGAGTCGATCCGATGATTCGAATCTTTCCGCGAATGACCAAATGTACATTCTATAAATACGGTGTTTCGGGTGAAATTGAAAAACACGATGCACTTTGCATTCTGCCACTGAATGTTGTCAATGAAAAAATCTACATATTCCTCTGGTTCTGGTTCATAATTTTAACAGGACTAACAGCAATGACTGTCCTTTACAGGATAATCATCATCTTCTCACCAAGGATGCGTGTTTATCTATTCCGCATGCGATTTCCTTTGATAAAAAAGGATGCCATTGACACAATTGTTAGACGAAGTAAAATGGGCGATTGGTTTCTTTTTTATATGCTCGGTGAAAATATAGATTCCGTTATATTTAGAGACGTTATGCAGAGTTTAGCATCACGCTTGGGTCGGGATCATTTACACCATGTCGCGGGACCTAGAGGAGAAATACTTGAAGCGTGACTAGTGTGGCAAAAGCGTGACATTAAAGTTAATGGTTATTTGATCCAGTCGGGCTGGAACGCTGCTAAAAATGTTATAGAGAATTGCACGAAGAAAATACGGGACAATTATCAACCGAGCGAAGTTTGAAAATATTCGGAACGTAAAATGGAAACTATAGTTTCGGATGAGTTTTATTGAATCTGTTTTGGAAAAATTTGAATTTGCGTCTCGAATAAGATTGATTTTAACACATATAATAGGACGAACATTTTGGCAACTCTTTGCGAAATATAAAAATTATTTCGTGGTATGACTGAATGAATAATGTTGATTTGTTAAAGAAAAGCGGTAACCAAGAAAATTATTAGAAGAAGGAAAATCGGGAAAAAAATGATCAGGGCTTCGATGAAAACGTAAAAAGGAAAGCCATAATTCGACAACTACTTGGAAACTGATTGTTCGGGATGAGTCAGCAACAGTGAGTGAAAAATTTAAGGAACGAAAATTTCTCGCAAAACGATTCAGATTCAGGGTTTCGTGGAATACTAGTTATAAAACAAACGAAAATGATTTGATGTAAAAAGTAGGAGTAGAAAAAAGAGTTTTTATGAATGGCTTTAATGTCATTGCTCATTTTCGGTATTTTTTTGTTTTTGTCAATGAAAACTCGTTTGAGCTCAGCTCAAAATGCATTTTAGCAATGTCAAATGTATCGATGAACAGTGTATTTTGCTATAGAGTTAACTCGCTATAAACGACTTTTGTTTCAATTATTTCCGATTTCACACCAAATCTAGTAAAATTATGCCAGTAAATTCAACAAATGGGGAAAAAACATGTTTCACATACTAGTTCAATCCTAGGCTCAATTCAATGGCTGGTGGCGATCAAGGCCGTATCCAGAAATTCACTTCGGGGGGAGTCGAGCTCTGGACCAGAGACAATAACTAATAACTTTATTTGAAAATAAGCATACACATATTACAATTTTACATAAATACAAATTTAATTAAAAGGCAGCCGACGTAGATTTCGATGAAAGAGTTTAATGATTCATTTAATTTATTAACAATGCATTACATTTCGATTTTGCTCGTTCCGAAAAACGTGGAATCCAATTATCGTATCACAGATCCGAAAAAAGAGTCGAACATATTTTAGTGAGGGTGTATAAAATGGTTGGCTAAGGCATTAGAACCCCCGAAACACCCCCCCCCCCCTGCTTACGGTCTTGGTAGCGATCGCTTGTTGGTTGAAAGTTTATTCTGGACTCAAGACTGAACTTTCAACTAAAATTCTATCGCCACCAACCATTAAATTGAAACTAGGATGTGAAACATGTTTTCCCCAAAAAGTTGGTAATTATTTTCGAATTAGCATCATCAAAAATTTACCCTAGACTCAAGACTGGTGAAACTTTTGATGATGTTATTTTGAAAATCAACTTTTTTTACTCTTCCAAATATCCAAATACATAATCCAATCCACTACTCGAAGAAGAAATCTAAGAAGCAACTGCAAGAATCTCTTTTTTTTAGAATTTGCATCCCGTGAGTAATCAGTTAAAATGAACTAATGGTATTCCGTGATTCAAGTACGTGGTGTCTTTTTAGTTTGTGCATTGTTGTACTATTATTTAATAGATTTATGGCAAGCTGGTTGGACTGATTGTGCAGTCTATCCTGGTATCTGGTGCTGAAAGAATCTCTTAGCACTTAAATTATTGAACAGACTCGCCGACGTCTATTAGGTTGTTTCTTATTTCTCCTTCTTGAAGGCAATTCTTAGTGGAATTATTTCCTTGTCAACTTCCAAACAGACATGTCTCTGGTGTGAAAACTATTGACTTGTGTTGACTGATTTAGTGTGAGTCTAAAGGTCTGTTATAACCCATCCCTTCGTTCCTCGATTTAATTCATATGTCGTTTATGACTATAAATCTAAAATCCGCCTAATTTGTAAATAAGTAGGAACCCCTTTGAAGGACTGCAGTCGTTTTATGAAAGAGTTGACTGTAATAGTTTGACAGACAAATATGTATTAAAAGGTATTGACGAAAATAGTATCGGAGAAAACCAAAATTATTGAATTTCAATAAAATCATTTGATATATCGATAATCAGAATCGTGAAATCGACAATCAAATTTGAGTTCGAATCTCATCAAAGACAAAGTTTAGTGTCATTTTTGTAATAGAGATCTCTGTCAATATGTAATCGAAAAAAATATTGACTTCATTTCAAAGTTCTGTGAATTTTTTCATTTATTGTCGAGTTCATCAACTTTACTCAATCTTATGTGATATCAGTTTAAAAAAAAAACTCAAAATTTTACTTTAAACCTGCCAAAGACGCACATACCTACATCTTAAGACAAGCACATCATTCAAAACTGCACATTGTAAGTACGTCTCCGTCGCACATGTACGCGCTTTGATCTACTTTATGGATACATTCATTTGCGATAATTTGTGCAGTCGTGTTTATATAATTTATTATATTTTTATTTATTGATGCTCAACAACTAAGGCAATTAACAATTAAATCGGCACCCGTGTCAAGATTCTGATTTCGCGCCCTCAGAATTTTGTTGGTTGATATATTCAAATAAAAAAATAATAACCGCAATAACTGGCAATTAATGTCTAATTACATCTAATTCAATTAAACGACATCATAAAGTATCGATAAGCAGATTTTGAATCTGAACCGATGACAGTTTGATCCAAAGGCTAGTAAGCTAATCGTTATACCAAGCTGTCTTCCACATATTATGTGCGTTTTTGGCGGGAATTATGATTCAAAATTTAAACCAAAAAATAAAGTGCCTTAACGCATATTATTAATTATATTCAAATAATGCATTTGAGAGTAGTTTTATTTTATCGCAATACTGCCATTTATGAAAAAATAAACAGTATTTTTATAATAAGAAAACAAAGATAGAAATAAATTTTAAAATCTTTGACACTGCCGAAAAAATTACTAATAACTGATTAAGTTTTGTATAGATCTGAAATTATCAGAATGTAATTTTTTTAAATCAATTACTTGTATAATCGTTTAGTAGCTATATTTAATTATTTTTTGGTCATTTGTTTAACTGGTAATCAAAAAATGTTATCTTATTTTAACAGAATGGATGATAAATCACCTGATCGATCGCATTATTGGATAATAATAGTTACGTAGGCGTTATTTGGGAAAGTGCGCATGAAATAGACCGATTTTGATGCGGTTTGCGGCAATCGACGCAGTTTTTTTTAAGCTAAGAAAGTAATTTATTACAAAAAAAATCGTTATGATAAGAATTTTACGAGTAATTAAAAAAAAACACTTTCTTACGAATTTCCTGTTCACGATATCTTATGAACAAATGAACCGATTTTGATGCGGTTTGCGGCAATCGACGCAGTTTTTTTAACCATAGAAAGTAATTTATTACAAAAAAATCGATATGATAAGAATTTAACGAGTAATTTTAAAAAAACACTTTCTTTCGAATTTTCTGTTCACGATATCTCGTGAATAAATGAACCGATTTTGATGCGGTTTGCGGCAATCGACGCAATTTTTTTTAACCTAAGAAAGTAATTTATTACCAAAAAAAATTGATATGATAAGAATTTTATGAGTAATTAAAAAAAAAAAACACTTACGAATTTTCTTTTCACGATATCTCGTGAACAAATGAACCGATTTTGATGCGAATTACGACAATCGACGCAGTTTTTGAGGAAAAGAGCTAATTATATTTTTGAATTAATCGGTTTTGTAGTTTAGAAAATATTCTAAAAAAACAAATTTCAAAAAATTTTTGAAATTTGTTTTTTGTAGATTTCTCAAAATCTATTGGACCGAATCATTCCAAATTTTCTGGAAATCTAATTTCAGAAAAGTCACGTTAGATGCCGCAAACCGCGTTTCAATCGGACACTCCGTTCAAAAGTAATGAGAGGTTTTCATACATATACACACACACCCCAACACACATACACACACTTATTCAGCCCTACGGACATCATCGCCAAAATAGTCAGAATAGCTTCCTAGGACTTCAAAAAGTCGAGATCTGACGAAAACTCGATTTTCAAAAATCGGGGTAAAAACAATAACTTCCTGATTTTTTTTGAAAAAAAAAAATTTTTTTTTGTAGCGGGAAGTTAATAATTTCGATAAAACAGTGAGCGCCATGAAACGTATTAGTTATTTGGTGATAATCATTTTTTTCGACATCTAGCATATTTTTAATTGTTTCGATTTTGCACCTCAATCAATGTCGTGTTCATGTCGGATGCCATAGGTTCCCCATCCCTGTACTAGTCTACTAGGTGATATCAAAACGTTCATTATAAAGTTTATTAAAAGTTATGCCGTTCGATTTTTTTATATGGAATTATATTGTTTCTTGTTATATAAGAAACGCAATCGAATAGAAGAATTTAAATTAAGAGTGTACAGAACATTTTTTCCGAAAAATAATTTCTTTTTAAAAATGGTGATATCGTCACAAGTTTAATTTTATTGTCACGCCTGTATTAATTATTATATTATAAAAGAATACTACATAATTGTTGCATTTTATCGAGGTTAGTAAAGTGGGGGTTGCCTTGTTCCGTTGAATAGTGTTGGGAGGATGACGTCATCTGGCAGACCTGCCAAATCAATGCGAGCCAACATCATGTTTTTATACAGTTTTGGTAGTTTTAACAATTGTAAAAACATTAAAAAAAAAAAAAACAGAATTTGCAATAAATTCTGAATATTTTTAAATCATTTTGCCGATAAATCATGTTCATCTGTATTAAATACCTCAACATAACAATAACAAAAAAAAGACATCTGAGACAGAAGACAGAAAAGTATAAAAATATATATTTAACAATGTTTGCCATTTCTTGAGCGTTATTTAATTGTTTGTTTGCTTATACAGATATTATTAAAACTAAAATTTTTGAAAGCAAAAAATTTCCAATTTTAACGGCTATTTCTTTATCTATCTTTGGACGTCATTCCAGCGATTACGCTGGAACGAGCCAACCTCTACTTTACTAACCTTGCATTTCACAAGGAAAAAACTGCAGTGGTTATTTCACTTTTCCGTAGGTTTTATTTATAGTTTAAGTCTTAAGATATAGTTTAAGGCACGAATTTTGTATTTGTATACGTAAGAATATAAAACGATGTAATTTCAAATTTGTCTTTCCGAGAAAATTTTAATAAAAAAACATTTTTTTAAAACCGTGTATATATTATCAACACTATTCCATTTTCTTAGAACTTGCTGAAAATAACTGACAATGTTGTAATAACACCTCCCTCCCCCAGCTCCCTCTTTTTTATGATTACTTTGTTACAGTTATAAACCAATCAAATCAGAATAGCGTAGGGGGAGACGTTTTGCGTGGCAAGTAGGCACCAAAAACTTGAAAATAATATTTGAGTAAATAGGCCAGTTATAATAATATCCACTTGGATAATTTTTTAATACTAAAATTTCAAGAATAAAAAATTGAAAAAACTCTTCAAGCTTTTTAAAATGAAAAAAACAATCCGCTCCTTTTTCGCATTGAAAAAGTTCTTTCCTCTGCGCTAATTTTACTCGAGCTAGTATCTATATTAGTGCACCTTTTGTATTTCTGTTTTGAAAACCGCATATTTTAACTTCCGTTTCCAAGGTGACGTGGCTGCCTGAAAATAAAATACTAGAGTAACAATTATAGAAGTGACAAAGATGGAAGTACAATTAGCGGGCCGGTTAGAACACAAATTGACATCGATTTGGCATGTCACCAAAAAACACGCGTGCCGATCTTTGGATTCACCAAGACACACGTGTCAAATACTATAATTTCATATATTGCGTGTGTTGACTTCACGCTCGAATATTGCCTGATAATGTCAACATGGTTAGCGCAACGTTTGTCGAGTTAAAAGTGGTCGTATTTTTGTAATTTTAACTGACTTAAAAAAAATAAGATTCTATAACCACTCGTTTTTTTTTTAATTTCTGTTCGTTCCGCGATATCAACGCGTCTTCTTCAATGGAAAATCACTCAATGATACCCAAGCAAAGTTTTTGCTCTCACTATATTACAACCATGAAGTCTGTAACCAGGAGACCCAGCTCGAGCGTAGCGGTGGACCGATATCTGTCGCATGAACCAATATGGCGTCAGCTACTGGGTAACGCACACACATTCATGCCTTACATGTGTGTAGTGTCTGTGAAGTTATACAAATTTGGTAACTATGGCGAAACAGGTGGAAAGAACCGAGGTTTCCCAGGTAATGATATAACAGCGCCTTTTCGCGACCTTATACTTAAATTTTTAATACATTTATAAATTTAATCAGTAAAATATTAAAATCGAGAATCTCCGTTGCAGATTATTTAACATTCAATAATTAATATTTAACTATCTTATTTCATTACCGACCTTGTAAAGGTCATAACAAAATTAAAACGCTTATTGCACTAAAATACAGTTAGTTCTTCTTCATATTTTAAATAGAGTATATTAACAGTATTTGCAACGTTAATAATTAATTAAAATCTGAAACTTTTTCAATAGTCGTGGGTATACAAGATACATTAAAAAACGAGTATTGCACCTTGCATTTTAAATAAAATATCTAAATCTAAAAATAAATTAAATAACTTATTTCTTCATAAAACAATAACGTTAACAACTTAGGTACCAACGTTACAGTGGGTGTAAAAAGTCAAGAAATAATTAATTATTCCAACCTGTCATTTCACTGGTAAGTAAATACACTTTACTCTAGGTGTAGAATATGTTTATAACAAAGTTTTTATCAGTCAAATTTGATTAAACAGTTACATATTGACTGTGTGGAGAAGAACAATTCCAAAAATATATTAAAACATTTTTCATTCAATGAGCAGCTTTCGTAAAATACATCTTCAGAATCTGTCTGCAATCAAATTACAATATCATGAACAATGTTTATATATGTCACCGGGATATTGTCAAACCCGTGATATTATAATTTCACTTAGTGAAATTACAATATCACGACTCTTTTTCAATCGTGATATTGTAATTTCACTAGTGAAATTACAATATCACGGATTTGACAATATCCCGGTGACATATACATTGAATAGAGAGTTTAAAATATTATAGGTACTTACAAAGTTTTGAAAAAGTAAGTACCTATAATAATTAATAAGAAAAATCGCAGGATTGTGGGCTAAAAGTTAGATTTATTAGTGTACGACGTTTCGTCTATAGATTTATTATTTTCATAATAGTTTTCATGTTGTACTATTATATTGTCTAAATCTATAGACGAAACGTCGTACAATGATAAATCTAACTTTATGTCCACAATCCCTGCGATTTTTCTTATTCCAAAGGACCAAAACTCCTCACCGTATCTTTTAAATATTGATTAAACAAATCTAAAATTTAAAATATTTTTTTATCAACAATATAATGTTTATAAACCTCATTAAATATCCTTCAAAAATGCACACTAATATTATGTTATCGGTATTTAGAAAAAGACGAGCGCCTCTCATATTAATGTTGTCATCACTAACATTCTATTAGCTCTGTTCCAATCTCTCTGAAACGGCAACAGAACCATCATAATCTTGCGCGGTAGCTCAGAAATCGATACGGTTTCGTTTCAGCTACTGCGCAAGACGGTAACGGGTTCTGTTACTGTTCTCAGAGAGCTATAAACTAAAATAGGGAATGGTAGGTCCATTTATGTATACTTTTAAATCTTTGGGTAAACATTCAATGAACATTAGTATAAATATAGGCCAATTTATCTTTATATGGGTTCCTCGACATTTTACCGAGCGGTAGGCGAGGTATTACTGTAACTTTTATTATTGCATTTGTATCATCTTCTCTTGACGTTTTTTGTAACAGTTTTTTTAAAAAAGATACATAAATATTTTTACTACTTACATTTGAAATGCATTTCGTGTATTTATTTTTGTAATTTTAATTGACATTTGGAAGTGATGCATCAGCGACATGTAACATATGTTAAGAAAATTTGTAATGGGGGTCAAAAAACCAGTGGGTTTCATTTCGCATAACTGAGCTGCTATAGCGTCTGCTTCGTACGCAGAAGGTCGAAATATCGATTCCGGTCGCGGGATTATTATTTTTTTACAATTACTTCATATCTCACTTGATATACTTTTTAATTTTTAAGCTATTGCATAGCTTCTATCGCGGGCTTTGAGCGCAGCGACCGAATCAAGAAATTCCGTAACGAAAAAACCTAACACCCCCCACTCCGACCGGCACAGCGGTGCGGCGTTGACAGCCGTACATCGTCTAACGTCGTTTCAGTTCGGCAGACTTCGGCACGGTGTTTGTGTGCTCATAACTGATTCTATCTTTATTTGTGTATAAATGAATTTATATATAATACTGCTATAAAAATAACCTAAATTATTTAGGTTATGTGCAGAGAAAGTACATATGATATTATATCTATATAAATGTACATCGCGCGAAATTCTATGATCAAACTCTCAAATTTTTTGAATGAATAATTGTTTTGGTGTGTAATTACACTATTTATACCTTATTATTTATACCTAGCTATTTTCGTTTTATAGAGAAGAAAAACTTAAAGACCTAAAAAGAATATGCAATAGCTTTACCGCGGCAGTCCCCGAGTGCCACACGTATTTTTTTTTTATATTATCTATCTCATACAATTAAACTTTGCTAACAATTTTAGAGTTGTTTCTCGCAGTTGGAATAGTTTCTCGCGGGGGGTGTTTTCGTGTTGCGCCCCGGGGGCTTGTTAGTTGGAAAAAGTTTTGTTTAAAGTATTGTGACCTAAAAAGAAAGCAGCGTCGCCATGGCGCCGTATTTTAGGAGAACGACCCTCATTATTTATTGAAAATTACAGACATAAAAATACAAATAATTACTTCATGCATTTCGCTACCAGCTTATTGGAAATTTTTAGAACAATACCTAAAGGGTTTAAAGCTGAATGGTTTTTTTCGTCGGAAAAAAACAAAGAACTTTATTCATGTACATCAAAGACACATTTTTGTATGTTTAAACTAAATAGAAATCTGTATCCGAGTTTACAAAAATAACAAAAGCAAACGTTGAAAAGTTGGCAAATGTTGGCAATATAAACATTGGAAACCTTAACCTAACATTCTATAAATGCATTTAGAGCAAACGTGCATCAAAATAGACCATCAACTGTCATTCATCGGTTCTGTTTTGTTTTAATTTTAAACAATGGATACTAATGTAACAACGGGTTACAATATTTTCATTTTGACGCAACAAAAAAGAATGCTACAGAAATGAAACAACAAAATTGATAATCGTCCGACCAGAAATGCATTCATTTTTTTTGTAATTATCTAAGTTCTTGTTAATTTAATGATTTAATGATTTAATGATTTATTCAAAAAAAAATAAGTAGGTATTAATGAGTTTACAGGCGAAAGCCTAAGAAACTCAAAAAAAAATATATATACCTACATAAGTAGTAAAATAAAAAAAGTTATAACAGTTTAAAATAATTGTCTTAATAAGTATTTTATGGAACTCAAAGAGTTATCCATAATATCAATATTATTTTATTATATTTACTTAACATTTTGCCGACTTTACTTGAAAGCCAAATATATATTATTTAATTTTTTAATTTGGCTTTCAATTTTTTAATTTAGTGATTAATTTCTCTGATGATTTTTTCACCTTATACAGTGTGTCCCCGGATTGAGTTCACAATAGGTGAGATTGACCAAAAATTTTCGAATTGAAATTTCATATTTTGGGATTCCGCCCAGCTTGGTCTGAAACTTATTTTTAGTTTACTTTCGATTTTTTTTTAAATCAAGTAGGCCTTTACTGTTGAGCAAAACCTCTTTTCGTTTCAGGTAATGTACCTTTTCCGTTCATAGTACGCAAAAGTGTCACTAAGAAAAGTTGTTCACAATGAAAAATTATGGTGTTATGCAAATTTTCAGAATGATCGGCCTACTTTGATAAAATCCGCTTTTGTTTTGTTTTGTTTAAAAAACAATCGCGTGGAGGAAGCCAAATAGAGTAATTGGAGTTTAATTTATTTTTTTGATAAACTGTAAAAATTTGAATTTAAATTTGAACATTTCTAATCACCCTGTTTTCTCATCTAAGATTTATCATGTAATCGTTAATAATAAATATTTTTCTCTTATTATCAAAGTAGGCCGATCATTCTAAAAATTTGCATAACACCGCATAATTTTTCATTGTGAACAACTTTTCTTAGTGACACTTTTGCGTACTATGAACGGAAAAGGTACTTTACCTGAACGAAAAGAGGCTTTGATCAACTGTAAAAGCCTACTTGATTTAAAAAAAAATCGATTGTAAACTAAAAATAAGTTTCAGACCAAGCAGGGCGGAATCCCAAAATATGAAATTCCAATTCGAAAATTTTTGGTCAATATCACCTAGTGTGAACTCAATCCGGGGACACACTGTGTGTTAAGTTTCTCTAACGATATGAAATACAATGTCTCCAAAAAAAATTTGTTTAAAAAAATATCCACAAACATTAATATGGTAGCTATGAAAATCGTTATTACATTTTATTTATCAAATATTCTTTTCCGGTTTATGTTGCATTTATACTGAAACGATTTTCTGTAAAGCGTTAATGATTTGCATAGCTACCATACTAACGAAACTTCATACCTGCTAGGCGAATATTTGGATCAATAATTTTTAGTTATCGAATTATATAAGGCTATGTGGTTCTGAACAGTAAGAAGTTTTTCAAATAATTTATTAGAACTGTAACAGAGAAATAAAGCATAAAAACAAATGAAATGGCGTGCACATTTTGTTTCAATTTGTTTTGTGCAATAATGGCGTTTTTGTTCATATATATAATTCACTGTCTTTCTAAAAGAAGATAAATGAACCACACACATACATATGTGATCCATTTATAACCCAGCCATCGAGTATATTCACATTATGTACCTATAGACAGACGTATCTATTATCTATATACTGAGTGAGTTTTAAAAGAACACCATTGGATTTTTATCGTAGATGCAATAACTAATCTATAATACACCCATCCCCCGATTTACACGGTACTTGTTTTACACGTTTTCGCTTTTACACGGTTTTCCAAATAAGTTTTTTTTTGTTTTTATCACACTCTACTAAATGCTACTGTGATTGAACACGTGCGCTGTGTACACATCTCACGGGGAATCCCGAGCTTATGTGCTGACTTGAAAAAAAGAATGAGAGTAATTTCTGACAGCGATGAAGGATAATAAAACACCTTTGGTTTTATTTTTTGTTCTTCTGTTTAATGTATTGTAACTAAATAAAAAAACAGTGTTTCCGTAATATATTACATATTTTAACCTATCAATGCATTTTATTTTTATTTCTGTGTACACCTAAAAATATTGAAAAAAATCACAACTGTTAAATAGCAAAATTATGCATTTTCTGCAAGCTTTTCGATTTACACGGTTTTGACTTGAAAATTTTTAATTTTCTATTTACACGTTTTTCTCAGGAACGTATCTACCGTGTAAATCGGGGGATAGGTGTATGTTTAAAATAAAGCACATACCGCTAGGTTAGCGGTATGTGCAATACAATCTCTATTTCTTTAGACAATCCACCAGCGACCTCAAACAAATCATCGCGTCGTCGGTGAAAAAAGTCATAAATGGCGGCCGAGTCTAAAAAGTGGCATTATACTGACGAAATATTATTCGAATCCTCGAAGACTGTAACCAGGAGACCAAGGTTCCTATGCTTGCTGTGTTTCAATACGGACCGTTTTCTGGCGTACGCGAAATTGCGCTTTTATCACTACCTGGGAAAAGTTCGGTTCTTTCCACCTGTCTTCGCCATAGTTACTAAAATTGTTTAACTTCACAGACACTACACACATGTAAGCCATGAAAGTGTGTGCGTTACCCAGCAGCTGACGCCATATTGGTTCATGCGACACATATCGGTCCACCGCTGTACGCTCGATCTGGGTCTCCTGGTTACAGACTTCGTGTTCGAATCAAACCTTTGAAAAAGATGATTTAATATGAAAATCGATTCTCGAACATTTTTCAGGGAATAAAAAATTAAAATAGCGCGAGATTTAAAAATGGCGGATGAATTACTTATACTGGAGATGGTTTTGTAGAAAAACATTTCAACGAAGTTAATATTCAGTACCTATACTATATAGAGATTGAGAAATGTTTGCCAAAAAAAGTTTTGTACGGGTATACTAATCAAAATTATTTATGCTAAATAGTTAGTACAGTGGATGCTCGGTTATGTGATCACCCTTTAATATGAACCATCCACTATAGTGAACAGTGGATATTTAACATTATAAGTTCTATAAAATAAACGGCATCAACCTCATAAATTGATCAACATTCGGTAGCTCCCTGTCTGTAATAACCTCAAGGTTGGAACGATAAAAATGTTGTGAAAAATTATTTTAAATTTGAATTGTTTGTTTTCAATAAGATGTATTTTCGATTATAAGAACATTTTGATTTTATGAACGCCCGTAGTATTTATTAGTTCACATGACCGAGAGTCCACTATTATATTGTTTTCCAACAAATACCATATTTATAAAACGTCTGGTATATTTTTATTCCCGATGGTGCATTATTACAAAACGGTGCACGTGCCCCAATTTGCACTGGACTAAATATAACGATGGCGAGGCAAAAGGAGAACATTTGTATCTATTATTTGCTTCTTAAGAAAATTGCATATTGTGAGTTGCATTTGCTTGATATAAAAAATGAACAGTGCAACAAGTCAATAGAACAAAATAAGCATTCGCATTGAATACGGTATAATACGCGCCACGAATCTAAAAGGCTCGGAAGTTAGATGCGAATGCGGGCTTGCGCTTGTACAGTCTGTTGAAAAACTACAAACTGGCAACTCAACCAAACTAAAACAATAACAACTTGACAATAGCGTACTCGACTGTGACAAGTGACAAAGGCAACGAGCGATCACGGCCAATCACCGACGAGCGCACGTTCCGTGCAGGCAGCTGGGAGGTGGTGGAAGTCTCGACGACTCTAAAATGTGCCTTTGCGACGCTGTTTGTGACTAACTTCCGAACCTTTTAGATCCGTGGCGCGTATTATACAAAAATCGGAAATATCACGGATTATCGATCCATGTAGTTACTCCCTACGCAAACACTCAGTACAGAAATGGAGGTCGATGTATAATATGCTGGGTGTACCAAGGAGGATTTTTATATGTAAATTGATATTTTCTTGTAATTATTGAATTTTGATTTGTTTGGTAGTGAAATTGAATAACAAATATAGTACTGATATTATACATTGATAAATACGTTATATTAATATTATATCTGTTTTGATTACAAGTTTTCATATTTCCCACCATTGACCATTCCGATTTTCTGTTGTACTGCTTCTTTCCGTGCTTTTCTGATGGGTCTCCGATCACTAGCTTTCTTAGAGGAAAGCCAGCTTATCTAGACACGCGGCAAGGAATTGGTGACGCAACAGCTTTGTGTTATATTTACACGAACCTTTTGGACTATTTGGAGCCAATTTTTGACCCCTTAATAACTTAACATCTATTTAACATAAACACATGAAATTTTATTCATTAAAACCCCTTAAATTAACTAAAACCACAAATTTCATATAAATGAGATATCAATGTCTAAAAATCGGCATTTTTATCACTGAAATATAGATCAAAAACCTAACCCACTTCCAGATGACCTAAAGATATGAAATTGACGTCTAGCTGGGTAATTGTGTCTATACGAAGGAAAAAATCAGAAAACAATAAATTTTTAAGATTTGAAATAATATTTTACAGGTTATCAATTTTTTCACTCATATAATATGATCATCAAAATGTTTGGGTAGGTACTTCCTACAGTCCTAGGAAGCTAAAATTTGGAATACAGGCTAGGTTTTACACATCATTAAATGTTTTAAAAATAGTATACATGCATTTTTTTTTTCAAACGGCAACGTATACTTTTTTACATTATCGAAATCTTAATTTTTTCTGTATAAATTCATATAAAAATATAATCATAAGGTTACATACGAAAATATTCTAGAAACACGTTATCAATTTATTGTACACTACCGGCTGAGTTTGAAGTACAAAAAAATGTATCTCAGCGGTTTCTGATAGTAAATTTCGAGTTCAATAAAAAACTATTCAAACGTTTTGTGTACCTAGTATGACTCACTGTTACCACTATCGTTGAACATCCTGTAGATAAGTCGATAAATACATTCACGTAAAGTATAAACTAATAACAAAAGCTGATTTATAAATTTATTTTGGCCCATGCAAATTTCTTTCATCTACATAATATTTTAGAGTGCGAATCTTAATTAGAAATTATTTGTGAGAATTACGATTTTATAAAAGCGTCTAAGACGTAATATTCTTAAATAATAAAGTGTTCATAATTATTATTTACGAATATAGATTCTGAAATAAATACCATTTCCAAACCCTTTTTTTTTAAATAATGTTTGTTACAACTCAGAACATCAACATTTATAAAGAAATGCTAAACATAGACAATTGGCGGTACAGTGAAGTACTGTTATTTGCCTATAGTCTTTTATGTTTAATAACTGTGCTTATCTTGTAGTAGTGTCATAAAATAAATATTTTATAATTCCGAGCATATTTGAGAGTCATGTGAGACGATATGTTTAAGTATTTACAACTTTCAATTTAATACCAATTTTTTGTTCTTGATGCAAATAAATGCTTAGTTTCCGTCGTGGATCTACGAACGGACGCACTTATTTTTTTAACTGATTATTATTTTCAGAAGGTGCAGAGAATATTCTGAGAAGGAACCGAGCGGGGTGGCGTAGCGGTGAGAGCATTAGACTCGCATTTGGGGAGGTACCGGGTTCGAATCCCGACGGGGGCAGATGTGACTGGGAGTTTTTCCCACTGCCTTTCGCCGAGAAACGGTAATTCCTGTACCGGCCATCTTGTTGAGGTTTTCCATGGTTTCCCTCAACTATTCCAGATAAACAAAACTTTGGTTAACGTCTGATTAGAACTCTTCAATAAATAAAATTATCGACCAATTTTTCAGACAATACATTAACACAAATATAATATAATTAATACATTAACGTTTCAATCAGTTCTGAAGAAGATCCAAATCCGGATTGAAACGTTATTAATTATATTATTTTTTTGTTAAGAGTATTCGTCCCTGAAAACACCCCCTGCACTCTTCATCTCAAATCTTTTCCCCTCGCCTAAAAACGGTTCGCGCTCTCCCGACGTTATTTTTAAAGCTAGAGGGTTCTAGTAAACGCCAAATGAAAGACAAAGAATCAGACTACAGATCCTTCAGGCGAATTTTTTGAAAAAAAAATTCTGAAAAAACTTACATCCTTTTGAAAAAAATAATAAGTTACGTAATATTTCACACGTAGGCGAAACTGTTTTTCAAAAAATTCGCCTGAAGGATCTGTAGTCTGATTCTTTGTCTTTCATTTGGCGTTTACCAGAACCCTCTAGCTTTAAAAATAGCGTCGAGAGAGCGCGAACCGTTTTTAGGCGAGGGGAAAAGATTTGAGATGAAGGGTGCAGGGGGTGTTTGCAGGGACGAATACTCTTAATATATTGTCTGAAAAATTGGTCGATAATTTTATTTATTGAAGAATTCCAGATAAATATCGAGATGGTTCCTTATTCAAGGCCATGGACAATAAATTACCTGTCAAACTCCTATGCTCAAAATTTGTCTACTTTATCCTAATTTCTCAAAAAATCCTTCATTCGCCCATTGCTATTAATTAAGTTGAAGTTGAAAAGTGTAGAAAATAACGGGAAGTGTGATAGATGAAAAATAGTAATGGTGCGAATGGCGTCTGTTAAGACAAGTCGAGAAACGGACGTTAAACGCATTATTATTATTATTATTATTATTATTATTATTATTATTATTCTGGGGTCCCCTCTCTTTATGCCGTCTGCCATTTGGCAAGAAAGTTGCTGGTAGATTAAAAATTACGGTTTACTCTTGAATGACGTTTAAGCGAATGTCTCTTCGAGTATCAACTGTCGGCTCTCAATGTTTTCGCTCTCACAGTTATGGCACTGGTTTACATATCCAAACTGACCGGTGTCTCCTACGACGGGTTACGAACCTCTGCCCGGTCACTGGCCGTCCGCCTCGAACATATATATATGCGGCCAAACTGCTTAAAGGCATTACGCAATGCAACACATCAGACGAGATATTGACATATTTGATTTTATCACTTTAATGGAACCAGCTTCACTGTTGCCGAAAAAAGTTCTCAGATGCTTCTAAATCGGTTTAATTGTACGATTAATTGTCTCAGCATTGCCATAGGTGTACCAACGATTTTATCCTAGTGGGGGCCAATTTTTTAACTCTGCCTACCATTACCAACTGCAACTTACACATAACTTGAAAACTGTTTATAGAAGAAAAAACGATCAACACGACTTTCTGGAGAAATTTCACGACAAAGAAAATATGTAAATTATTGTAGATTTATCTTGTTATTTAATATTCTAGGGTGGGCCAGGCCCACCAGCCCCCCCTCTTGCTACGCCAATGAGCATTGCAAAGACAAACTCGACGCAACCATCATATATTAATACGCTAAGGTTTAAGATGTTTGCCTCCCTTTTTAGAAAAAACCACACAATTTCTCCACAAAAATTATATATAATTTTACAGATAATTGCTTACTCTACTGACATCGACAACTAAAAAATGTATTATTGCTATTGTTTTTGTAAATTAATTAAACTCTGAACAACGTCTGCCATCTGACGGCGTAACGTTAACACTTCGATCTGTCATGTGACCTTCATATTGTAAATACTGCATACTGCCTTCTGACGGGCAACGCTGAACAACGCTTTTGCTACTTGCGCCTCTATATGACAATTTTAGTAAAATATTTCTTTTACAACAAAAAGAAGAACGTTATAAGCAGTGTGCAAAATTAGAAACGAATTGAATACCTGCAATCATATTTAAAAAATAATTTTGTAAAGTGATAATTATTATACTTATATAGTGCGAATAATTCGCACAGGTCACGCTAGTAGTAGATTGAACATCTAATGCCTGTATTCACTGACCACTATTAAAGATGGAAGTTTACTAATCTTGGAACAAAATTCGTTAGAATAAAATTTACATTCAATTCACCAAGCAAAATATCATGTGGAAAAATTAGTTAAAGAAACTGCACTATACTCCTTGCTCTCTTTGTTGAATATTTTGACGTTCACCCAAAAATCGTATCTTTTATTCTAACGAGTTTTGTTCCAAGATCAGTAACTTTTATCTTTAATTGTGTTCGGTGAATATGGGCATAAGTAAGTTAAAAAAAATTGAGAAATAAGTGTTTTGATTGTTCTGAGTAGCGTTGGAAGTAAAATGTTAAGTTTACATTTATAATTCCGAGAATTCAGATGTCGAAACGATTGCAATGTTTTGAATACATAATATAATAAATTGCAGTAAGATGAAATACTTTCACCGCTTGGAGAATGCGCAGTTTTAACGAAGCAGAAAAGAAAACCGACTCATCTTTTGATGTTTTTTTTTATAGTTAGTCTAATATCGTACACAAGCCAACACTTTAAAGATTTTAATTACACTGTTATTACTATGCAGTAACATTTAAACATTTAAGAACAATAGAAACAAAAGGAAATTCAACTGTTTTATTGTAATTAAAAGTGTCGTAGGTATTTTCAAAACTGCAACAATAATGACCGTCGAGGCAATGTACAAATTGCTTTTTCTTCTTTTTAATGATCCTAGCTATTCGGGATTTCCTTTCTCTTGCTAAAAAAATATCAGGGAGTTCAGCTTTGATATGTCGCAATGAAGGGTGTAAAGATTTTTAAAATTGAACGGAATAAATAACTAAAAACGGTGAAATATTTAAACTCTCATAAAAATGTTATGGGACATTCGGGGTTTTTCATATCCCAACAGGGGCGGATATACATTTTTCGGGGTCTAGGGCTTATTGAAGTCCAATGGGGGCCCTTTTTTGTTGAGAGATTAAGAACCATTAAATTCGGGTTTAAAATTCATTTTTAAAATTCAGATTTGAAACTTGGTTTCATGTCAGAATGTACCCAAAAAACTCAAAACACCCATGATAATGATCGTTATTATTATTATTAATATTAAATTTTCTTATTCTATGTACGATAAGTATTCACTGTAAATGAAAAAGTACGGGATTATAGATTCGTAATCCCGGGATTAGACTATGTGGTTTCTAATTGAGCTGAAATGAGTAATTACTTAAAAATTGTTTTTAATATCGTTGCACAACACAAATCACAATATAGTATAAAAAGAAAATAGACAAAACAAAAAAAAAACTTTATTTTTGCAAGAAATCAAAAAGACAATACAAAAAAACTATTTAGTATTTCGAAAATACAATCGCAGAAATATCAAAGCATCCAATGTTTGACTTACAAGCCTGCTCCGTAGTTTATTGCTAACATAAGCAGCAGCAGCTGAAAACGCTCGCTCAGGTTCTACCCTGGTTGGAGGAATAGACAATAGAACTTATATGCTGTTTCTAAGTGATATCCACGAACTCATCCATTTTCGAACAGGCTTATTTTACGTCTAATACTATTTGTCAACCCCGATTCATTTTGTACGTACTTCAGGATCTGGAGATTTCATATTCTTACGTATCGTACCGCGTATTTAAGGATTGTTTTTGTCGTTATGTAATAAATAATATTAATATAATCTAGGCAAGGTAATTGTAAAGGCACAACGGTTTACGGAATGCAAACTAGATCTGTTTGTGGCAATCTCGAAAATCCCGAGATTAGCCAAGTACGGTCCCGGGATTTTCGGGGCCAGAAAACGGCCGGGATCCCAGGATTGTATTCTTATACTTCTATCCCACCAAGGTTAACAAATGCCCAACGTTTCATCTCAATCGAACGTGTCTCCTAGTAGTAACTGTCCCAAACTTCATACTTTCTTCAACGCGATTTTGTAAGCACCCGTGAGTATGAGAGCATATTATGTAAATAATTCACTCCCTTAAGCATGCATTACCAAAATTAAATGCACTTTCGTGCAGTTAAGGACAAGTGCAACACTCAAAATTCATTTAATAACAATTCTCAACATTACGTACAGACAGAAATATGCATTTTTCTAACTAATAATTTGACTTGCATTGTAATTTTCCAATTATGTTTGTGCCTATAGGGAGCAAAAAATGCACCAACTTAAAATTAATACTCTTTCAAATTGACCAGGTATAAGAATAAAAAAATAAAATTTGTAATATGTAGTGTGATATCTGAGCGACAGGGTGATTGCAATGTTGTTATTTCGTTTCTTTAATTTGGTATTTGCACTAAGTAGTATTGATTTGAATAACTAGTTGGTTAGAAAACTGTGGGTCACGACTCAGGAGCCCTCTGAGGGTCACAATAAACATGAATAATTAAATATTTTCTATAGAACTATTATCCTTAAATAGATTTCATATATGCATTTTTTTCAATAAAAAAAATTGAACTACTATAGTGTAAATATAGGAAAATAATAACCTTCTGAGGTCAGCGCCAATGTTAATGTACCTACTGAAACTTCTAAGGTACCTACCCCTAATTATTTTCCGATTTTTACAAATTTTTTTCTAAAGAGGATCATTTTAAATAAAAAATGTTTTATTTACTATGTGAATTTTTCATACGATATAGGACGTATAACTATAACAAATAACTTATAGGTGTAGCCACCGTTCGCTACATTGTTAAGAAACACCCATTGTTACATTGCATATTAGAAAAATTTATTTCTCAAACAATGTCACCATCGGGATACGAACCCTGAATCTTTCCACTATCGCGGCGGACTGAGTTACATTACTCCACAGTGACACAACAAGATCAATTTAGAATGATGAATTGATCTTGTTGTGTCACTGTGGAGTAATGTAACTCAGTCCGCCGCGATAGTGGAAAGATTCGGGGTTCGTATCCCGATGGTGACATTGTTTGAGAAATAAATTTTTCTAATATGCAATGTAACAATGGGTGTTTCTTAACAATGTAGCGAACGGTGGCTACACCTGTAAGTTTTATTTACTTTTTAATAGCTTTGCAATGCATACTTTTTTCTTGATATTTGATTAATAAACTATAAAAAAAGCTAATTAAAAGCTATTAAAATATATAGAAAAATCATCCTCAAAATAGATTCTCAAATGCAGGAGATATGTGAAATACATAAAAACCTTTCTTTTTAGTAGGTTAAAAACTACTGAACCGATTTAAATTAAAAATTATATGGGACTATTCCGAAAGGGCTGTGTGATGTCGAAATTTTTCAAATCGGTTAAGTCTCTCGAGACGTTATGGCTGTCTTTTTTTGAAGACTGTAAAAATGGTCAGTTGTTAAATCGCTGGTTCTCGATACAAAAAGTTGCATGTGTGTTCTGGCCCTAAGTCTTCCACATACTATAGGGAACTTACAAATCTGTTTAAGTTTTCAATAAATAAAATTAACAGCCAATTTTTCGGACAATATATTGACAAAATATAAAATTATAATTCAATAAATTAACTTTTCGGTGCGAATTTATGCCTTCCTAAAAATTGAGCTAAAAATAGAAAAATTAATTATTAATAATTATTTTTTATATTTTTAGCTCAATTCTGAAGAAGTTTCAAATCCGGCTGAAACGTTAATTTATTGAATTATAATTTTATATTTTGTCAATAAATTGTCTGAAAAATTGGTCGATAATTTTATTTATTGTATAGGGAACTTTCTTTAGCAGCGAGTTGAACTGTAAAATCCCGAAGAATCCTTTTGCCCGGAGCGAAATAAGAGAGAAGAGAGCAGAGAGTCCGATAACCCTGGCCGTAACTATAACGTTCAGTTAACAAGTCAACTGGCGGCGGCAGTCCTTGATTCGCACCAAACATGGTCCGATATGTGGACGACTGGATCGCAGTTCTTGCAGTCATTTCTCTGTATGTATATTGTATGGGTTGCTTCGATGGACCTCACATGTCTGCTCAGAGCCGGCTCGAGCTGCTCCTCGTGAGCACTGCAAACAGTTTTTCCAAAATTTAAAAATAATTACTCTGCCGTCGCTATATCTATATCTTTTGTTAATGTATGCCAGAGAAAATATATCATCCTTCAATAGAATTAAGATAACCATAATTGAGGAGCTCGTTTGCAAAGCTTGACAAATCCAAAGAACCATTATCCTCAGAAAAGGTAAAAAACCCGCCACATCGAAGGACTGATAAACTTTTGTTTTATTTTGGGCTCGTTTGGTAGCGCTGAGTCTTTGTATTAAAATAAGCCAAAGATGGAATTTTAAATTTAAATGGTTATTTTTTTTTTTATAAAAAACTTTTGGTTTTGTCAAGTTTTGAAAACAAGCAATGGATTTGTTAAGTTAAGAAAACAAATATGTTGGATATGTCAAGTTTTGGAAGAAAGGAGCAATATTAAAATAGGTGATATTATTATGGAACCTCTGACGTTTTATGAGTATTTAAATACACATAAAACATCAGAGATTCCATAATAATATTACGAATTAAATGACGAAAATAGCGTTCGTGATCAAAACTTGACAAATCCGGGATTTGTCAACTTTTGATCACAAACGCCATTTTCGTCGTTTAATTCGTATATGATATGTTGAGTTTAGATTAAAAATAGCCAGAAATTCCGATTTGTTTAGGGCTGAATACTGATGTACGATATATAACTCGATTTTTATTTAAAATGGATTTGTCAAGTTTTGCAAACAAGCTCCTCAATTATGACACAAGGAATAAAGAAGCACTGCGACTACCTAAGTATAATCTATCCAGTTCTTAGAATAATTTTCACTATACATGTAAAAAATTTTACAATATTCTACCTCAACCAATAAAAAATAAAGTAAAAGTAATCTTGACTGAAGCGTGCCTCTACAATATAGATGATTTTAGACTGTAATATTTTATATAATGTACCTATATGTATTTTAATGTACTTGACATGTCAAATGGATACATTTTGTATCCCGACTTGATAAAATAAATTTATTATTATTATTATTATTATATTTCTTATTGGCGACCTCAGTAACGCCTTCGATAGTCTAGAAGAGCATCGGATAGAGAAGATATAGTTTCGGGCCTATGTTTTCTAAGCAGAGCTACTACGTATAGTACGCGCCACGGATCTAAAAGGTTCGAAAGTTAGTCACAAACAGCGTCGCAAACGCACATTTTAGAGCCGTTGTGACTCCGACCACCTCCTAGCTACCTGCACGAAACGTGCGCTCATCAGTGATTGGCCGTGATCGTTCGTTTTGTCACTTGTCGCTTTCCTGTTTTAAAGTCAGTCGAGTACGCTATTGTCAAGTTGTTATTGCTATGCTAGTTTTGTTGAGTTGCGAGTTTGTAGTTTTTCGACAGACTGTACAAGCGCAAGCCCGCATTCGCATCTAGCTTCCGAGCCTTTTAGACTCGTGGCGCGTACTACTCGTATATGTCATGAGTAGAGTCGCAGAGGTTGCGTCCACTTTGATGCCTGCAGAATCTATTATTTGGATTGTTTCCAGTCTTTATTAGAATACTCAATCTTGTTATAATAGTAAATAGAGTTTTTTGAACTATGTAAGAATAAATCTAATAAAACATTTTATTGATAGATTTCCTAAAAAGCAAACGATAAAGGTTGATTTCTATTCAGAATAATGCACTATAAATTTTATAATTCAATTTTAAGAATTGTATTTTTTAATCTGTCTTTCAAAAGTCGAAAACGCTGTTCGCCATGTTGGATTCCGGCGTGACGTCACTTCCTCTGTAAACTACCTACGTTTATTAATAAATAAAATGATCGACCAATTTTTCAGACAATATATTAACAAAAAATATAATGAATACATTAACTTTTCGATTCGGATTTGGATCTTCTTCAGAACGGATCTAGAAAATATGAAAAATAATTAATATTTAATTTCTAATTCGCTTTATATAAAAAAATTAATTATTTTGAAAGAATTTTATATAAAGCGAATTAGAAATTAAATATTAATTATTTTTTATATTTTTTCCGTTCTGAAGAAGATCCAAATCCGGATCGAAACGTTAATGTATTAATTATATTTTTTGTTAATATATTGTCTGGAAAATTGGTCGATAATTTTATTTATTGAAGAGTTCTAATCAGACGTTAATCAAAAATTTGTACCTACGTAGTGTATGTTATTTTGAAGTTATTATCAGGTTTATAGACTTCTATCCCGTCTTTTATTGATTCCGCATCATGGAAGACGGTTTCGTAAAAGCAGAAAGTACTAATATATTAAGATAATTAATACGTTTAAATAAATTAATAAAGTTTTACATAATATACTTACTTACACTGGTAATGTAATAATCACACCAATCTTAAATATTTTTAATTCTACAGTGTTACTACGGTTACTGTGCCCTATCGCTATTATTTACAATCATAGTGCCGTCACGAGTCGTTTTCGCGCGAAAATTCATAATGATAAATTAAAGAAATTGTAGTACTTCTTTATCACTTCAGAGTTCATTTAAAACTCTTTTCAAAAAACGGTGTAATAGTCTATTGTAATTCTACAACTCAATACAATAGTTCTTCTAGGCCAGTCCTGCGTTAATATTTGTACAGACAGACCTTTTGCAAAGTACGTGGCTCGTTGATGAAGAGCGTGTGGGACGCTCTGTATTTAAATATGCGTGTTCGAAATCGTCGAACACAATGAAACGACAAAAGGCGAGTGCTTAGTAGGTGTCTCGAGTTTATTTACACATTTATTGGACTTTAAAATATGCTTGATGTTTATTTTAATGTATAAATATTTAAGCTTTAAATTATCACTGCTGTCTTAGATTGAAAGAACGAATTAATAATCTTTCATTTGTTTTTGACGTGATAACGTCTTATAAATTGATGAATCACCAATCTTATAAATTGATAAAACACCGGCTGCATGCACGAAAAAGTGTAACGTTCCTAACGTTCGTAACGCGTAACGCGTAACGTTCCGCCTGACCCTGTGCGTGCTTTTTGCTAATTTCTCGCTCAATTTAAATCAGATCGGTTTGAAACCAGTCTTAAACGAAAGAGGAGAACATTTTACATAGATTTCGTATAACAGAATTTGCCTAAACAGTTTTTTTATACAAATTTATATAGAAAAATAGCTGTATAAATGCAATGTTGTCTAATGCATGGCGCGACGCGGTCGGTCGTCTTTGTTTGCCGTACATGGAAATTAGAAGATAACGTATGTCTTGTCTTAACATGAAAACGGCTGCATTTCTAATGTTTAATTCAATTTTTTGACATTAGTATTTTGTGAAATGCAACGCCTTCTAAGTTAAGTATTGGAATAACTAATTATTATTAGAACATAATACTTTGACAGTTGCAAGCGTCACTTTTGACATTTCTTATCATTCCGACACCAAGGATAAGCGGATTGAAACCAAATTTTGGGAGGTTTAGGTTATGTATTACGGAATACGTTATCACGTAAAACTATCGTCCGTAAACCGACTTTACAGACAACCAATTTTTTTTTGCTTTGGGAGTCGTTCTATCGCCAGGCTCACTATAGCCTCTTGATCTGATTCCACTCTCTTAATAACTATTATTCTGCCGTAAAAAGGCAAAAGGCAGTAAGTGACCAACTTATGAATTTGAGTAGATCAAGATTTACTAAAAATGTATTGACCGTCCAGAATTTTAGATTATGGAAACCAAAACATGGGGGAAACATTTCTTAAAGACAATAAAATTATTGCTGCAGCACTTACTACTGTCGTTGGTTTCAGTATGAACTCATTTTTCAACAAATGTCAATTCAATTTAATTCAAACTTTATTAGTCAGAAACACAATTAAAATTGTACAGACTGTGTTGTTTTAACAGAATAAACTTAGACTATAATTCGTTGCGAAAAGGTATTTATTTTATTGAAACAGTACAATAGTATTAACTGAAAAAAATGCAAGATTCGTCTCTCGTTTTTATGCAGTTTCCATTACGCAATTGTGTAATAGTGGTATTACACAATTGGGTAATAGATACAATTCAACCGAACTTAACAGAACATCCTCCCTTTTAACAAAAATAATTCAAAATAAATTTATACAAGTATTCACAAAATAAATGACAATAAATGTTACTGTTAATTAATAAATACATATTAAATTATAATCATTACTCAGGTTATATATTCATGTTGACTCGAATCGCTCGGGTGGCTTAACGGTTCGTCCCGATTTTGTAGTATATCCGTTCTGGTTTAACTGTTGTTGATTATTTCTTAACTCATTTGTTTCCCGAGGATAGGTTTCAAATACGTCATCTTCTTCGCCTTCGGATATATTGTTATCCGGAGAACTAATCAAAAAAGACCGATTTCTTCTGTAGTTTCCATGTTTCGTTTGGATCCAGAATGATCTTGGTTCATTTGCCTTTCTGACAACCGTTCCATACTCACAGCGATCTGTAACCCAGACTCGCGTACCGGGAATAAGTTCAGGAAGTTTTCGGACTCTATGCCGTGTGTCGTGATAGTTTTTCGCTAGTTGCTGGTATCTTTCCGTTTTCTCTCGGTGAACAGCAAGATTTGGCCATCTCGGGAGAAGATTAGCTTCAATTGTTGGTATTATGGTACGGAGGCGTCTACCCATAAGTAGCTGGGCTGGACTCGAACCAGATTCCAATGGTGTTGTCCTATATATAAGTAAGCCTATATTCGGATCAGTTTCTTTTGTGAAAATTCTTTTTACAGTTTTGACGGCTGCTTCTGCTCGACCGTTACTTCGGGCGTAATGAGGGCTACTTGTTACCAGTTCAAAACCCCAGTCGGTGGCGAATTGTTGAAATTCTTGGGACTTAAATTGCGGTCCATTGTCTGCTCTCAATTTTACCGGAATTCCATGTCGCGCGAATATAACTTTGAGTTTTCCGATGACAAAATGTGCCGTTGTTGATTCTAGATGAGCAACTTCTGGAAATCCCGAAAAATAGTCCACCACTACCAGAAAGTCTTTTCCATGACTGTGAAATAGATCAGCACCTACCAGCTGCCATGGTCGTTCTGGGGTAGCTGTTGGAATCAAGGGTTCCACCTGTTGTTGACGTTGTTCCAAACATGTAGCACATCGATTTACCAACGTTTGAACGTCTGTTGCAATACCTGGCCACCAAATGGATTGTCGAACTAGGGATCGACATTTGACGATGCCAAGATGTCCCCGATGTATTTTATTTAACATCTGATCGCGTAAAGACTTTGGAATATATATTCTTGTTCCATGAACTAACAGGTCTTCTAACACAGTCAAATTGCCTCGCTCCGTATAAAATCTTGTGTCCCGAATATCCATTTGTTCTTTATTTGGCCATCCGTCGACAACATATGTTTTAAGTCGCTGCGTTTGTAGATCGGTTTGTTGTGCTCTGCGTATTACTTCTAGTAGTTTGTCTGATGTAGGTAATTCAGCGACGACAGTTTTGACGAACAATTCCGTTTCCTTTTCGCCCCTTGTATCGCCGTCTTCTTGTAATGGTGCTCGAGATAACGTGTCTGCAGTGTACAGATTTTTTCCTGGCACATAAACGACGGTATACTTGAAGCGCATCAGTCGCATCCGAAATCGCTGAATTCTGGCCGACAGTTCACTTAGAGGTTTTACTCCTAAAAGTACCACTAATGGTTTGTGATCGGTTAGTAGCTGAAATCCTGTACCAATCAAATAATCTGAAAATTTCTCACACGCCCACGTAAGTGCCAATGCTTCTTTCTCGATTTGTGCGTATCGACTCTCTGTTTGAGTAAGGGCTCTTGAAGCATAAGCAATGACTTTCCATTCTTTATTGTCTAACTGCTGCTCAAGGCAAGCTCCGAGACCATAACTGCTGGAATCCGCCAAGACCCGACACAGTCTGTTCGTATCGTAGAATGCTAAAGCTGGTGCTTGTGTCAAACTGATTTTAATCTCATCAAATGCTTTTGAATGCACTGACGTCCACTGAAGAGGCTCGGACGCTGAAAGTAATTCTCTGAGAGGTTGCGTCTTATTTGCTAAATGAGGCAAAAATTTCAGGTGGTAATGTACCATACCTAAAAAACGTCTTATTCCTGCCACTGTATTAGGTCGAGGCATCTTTTTAATGGCTTCTACTTTTTTCGGGTCAGTTTGAATCCCTTTTTCTGCTGAGATACGATGTCCCAAAAATGTAACTTCTGGCACACGAAATTGGCATTTATTTCTGTTTAGCTTAAATCCTTTTTCGTTTAAACGTCGAAGAACCTCTCGCAGAATGTCATCATGCTGTTCTATCGTTGTGCCCCATATCAAAATATCATCCATTACATTTACTACCCCTCTAATTCCTATTAACGTTTCAGACATTCTCTTTTGAAAATGTTCTCCTGATGACGATAGTCCCATTGGTAGGCGGTTAAAACAAAACCTACCGAACGGAGTTATGAATGTAGTGAATAGTTTGCAATTTTCATCAAGTGGTATTTGATAGTATCCTGAGCATGCGTCCAGTTTCGAAAAAAATGTCGGCTTCGAAATTCCTATCATAGCTAAACATTCGTCCACTGATGGAAGTTGAAGTCGTTCTCTCAGTACATGTAAATTCAGCTGAGTGAAATCAACGCATATGCGTATTTGTCCACTTTGCTTGGGTACTGCCACTATTGGAGCGCACCACTCTGTTGGCTCATCGACTGGTGAAATAATTCCATCCGCCTCCATTCTCAATAGTTCTTCTTTGACCTTCGTTCTAAGCGGAAGTGGTATACGACGAGGTAGTGTGACGGCGTACGGTTTTGAATTCTCTTGTAACCGCAGCGTGTAAACTTGGTTTATTTTACCGACCCCTTTAAATAATTCCTGATATTCTTCTTCAGGTTTCTTTGCGAACACTGTTTGCGCTAAGGCTACTATTCCTAAAGAGCTGATAGCGGGGCGTCCCAATAAAGCTTCCTGGACTTGTTTGACTACATATATTTTGTCTTCGTATTCCTTGTCTTGCCACTTAATTTTAGCTTGGAATACTCCGCTCACTGGTAGTTGGCTTTGTGCCGGGCCATAAAGACGCTTTGAAGTTGAACTGATTTTTATTCCTTTTAATTGTTGGTACAGTTCTTCTCCAATGATGGTTACGTCGGCACCGGTGTCAACTTTGAAAGATACAGATTGACCGTTGATAAGAGTATCGACCTTCCACGGCTTGTCGCCTGCGTTTATTGTTCCCAAGAAATAGTAATCTTCATCTTCATGACAAACTTCTTCCTCTACTGTATTGACATTCTTCGTTCGGCATTTCGCAGCCCAATGTCCTTTCTTATTGCAAGTATTGCATTTGGACTGTCGTGCAGGACATGATGAAAAGGCATGTTGTGGTGTCAGTCCACATCGCGAACAATTTTGTGCCCTTTCTGATTGTCTGCTTTGATATCGTTGACGTTGTACTGCATCGATCTCGGTTTTAGCTGTTGTAGCGAAATCAGATTCGATCGACCCTCGTATAGTAGCTTGCTGTTGTTTAACTGCTTCAGCTTGTCGTGCTCGAGTTATCGCTGTTTCTAAGCTTAAATCTGAATCCAATTGTAAAGATTCAGACAGTTTTCTATTTTGGATGCCCACGATTAGTCTATCTCTTATCAATTCTTCACGTAAATTTCCGAAATCACAGTTTTTTGCGAGAACGTATAAATCTCTTACAAATTCTTCCACTGTTTCGTTTTCGTTTTGGTATCTCTGATTGAATTTTACACGTTCATATACGATGTTGACTTTCTTGACGAAATATTCTGAAAATTTGTCGAACACCGTCTTGTAAGATTTTTCTTCACTCGTCGACAAATTGAACGACGTCAGGATGTCATCCGCTTGGTCGCCCATAGCATAGATCAGCGTGTCCACTTGATCTTGTTCTGGTTTCTTCCCCAATCCTGATGCTCTTCGATAACGTTCAAAACGTCTACTCCATTGTGGCCATTCTTCAGTTTTAAATGAAAATGACGATGGTATAGACCACGTTGGTCCACCCACAACAATAGGCTGAGTATCTGGCATACCGCTGTCACCATGTGTTGTTTTAACAGAATAAACTTAGACTATAATTCGTTGCGAAAAGGTATTTATTTTATTGAAACAGTACAATAGTATTAACTGAAAAAAATGCAAGATTCGTCTCTCGTTTTTATGCAGTTTCCATTACGCAATTGTGTAATAGTGGTATTACACAATTGGGTAATAGATACAATTCAACCGAACTTAACAGAACACAGACGTCAATAAAAAAGTGATACAAAAATATATAATGATACAGAATTACAGTAAATTTGGATATATTTTTTTAAAACTTTGTGTCATATTGCACATATAATATTCGTCAAAATTGTAAAATGGTTCTAAGATCAAAAATTGCTTTGTGAATTTTGTAAAATATTTAAAAGAAAGTCCTTTTATATTCTCCGGTAAAAGGGTAAAAAGTTTATGTCCCATGAAGTCTGGGCTTTGCCTTTTTAGAGCAGTATTAAGCTGTCTTGTATTCAGATCTACCTCAGCTCTAAGAGTTTGGTGACATCGTTTTTATTTGATGCTATTTGTTAATTAAGATGCTAACGACCTTAGTTGTCGAGCGTCTATAATCTAAAATAAATTAATACATCCGAACCTAACCTCGATCGTAACAGGATTATGACGAATAAGTGACGATATGTAAAAAAACAACGTTAGTGAGTTTAAACACGAGTCATATAATTAGATTCAAGATTTTCAATTTTCAATTTCACATATATTTGGTTGTTTATGAAAATTACGCCCATTATGAATCGTCATACTTTTCCAATGGTAGTTGATAGGTCGCTTAGGGAAATTACTGTTTGAAGGCCTTTTTTTGTTTTACTTTACGCACTAGAACGAAATAGGTCATTTTACGTCTGCTATACGGGCATCAAAAAGCATAGCTATTTTGTAGGGGTGGTGTGCAAATACTTGTTTTACTGAAGGAAGTCGACATATTCCTCCATTTACATGGTTGATCTTTTATCGATGCAACATGTATAGAGCCGGTTCATTTTTGTCTCATTGATGTGTAAACATACCATGGGAATCGAAAAAAACAAAAATAAAGCTAATATAAACATGAATTCCAAACTTAAGTTAATGCAAAAATAAAGAAAAGAATGTTTTTGTGAATATATTTACTAAAAATGATGCAGTTGAAATTAAAAACTGGTAGGTACCTGTGGGTACCTATATATTTTTTTAGGAGATGAGTTCAAGATTTAAGTGGATGTTCAAGGGGTAAATTTAAAATTTGGAATTTACATAAATATTATAGTTTAGGTAGTTCACTCATAACAGTCGTAGACAAAAGTATATCGAAATTTTTAACCAATTGCACCCTCATAAATCCACTTTGTTAGGAATGGCTTGGGGAGGGTGCAATTGGTCAAAAATTTCTACCGCTAGTATTTCCCGGTCATTTGGCTCTAACAGAACTATAAAACGTAGCGGCAGAATTTTTTTTAAATTTTAACCATTTTTTTAACATCTTTGAAATTTTTTATTCCCCTTATCTTAAAATGGGTCTAGATTCCGCCTATATATCATATAAGAAAAATTGCTCCAAATTACTTAAATAGGCTCGGAAGTTAGATACGAATGCGGGCTTGCGCTTGTACAGTCTGTTGAAAAACTACAAACTCGCAACTCAACAAAACTGAAATAACAATAACAACTTGACAATAGCGTACTCGACTGTACTTTAAAGCAGGAAGGCGACAAGTGACAAAGGCAACGAGCGATCACGGCTAATCACCGACGAGCGCACGTTCCGTGCAGGTAGCTGTGAGGTGGTGGGAGTCGTAACGGCCTAAAATGTTCCTTTGCGATGCTGTTTGTGACTAACTTCCGAACGTTTTAGATCCGTGGAGCGTATTATACCAAGGTTGGGACGACATGGTTTTTTAGTGCGTCAGCTTCCTACCTAATATTGTTTATTTTTATGTAAGTATATCGTCTCGGGCTGATTCCTAGAAATCCCTCTACTTAAAAAGATTTGCAAATAATAAATTTAGGTAAGAGTACGATAACTTGCTATGCAAAATATCCACTGGAAATTCACAATTATTGTTTTATATAACATATAACAGCGTTATTGGTCGTTTTAAGTGCGGAAAATTAATTTTTAAAAATTAATTTAAAAAAATTAAATAATTATGGTATAGTAAGTTGAGAGTATATTATTTACTATAGCGATCGCTATCTTGTCTCATATAGTGATAAGAAAAGAGAAAGTTATATATACCTGTATCTATGATAAACAAAGATAGAAATATCAATTGGTTGGAATGAAATACAATTGAACGTTCAGGGCAGAGTCGTATTTGGAAATTTTAATTTATAAAACGAATTTTAAATTTAAAACTCACATTTTCATGAAGATTGAAAACCACCGTTTTTTTTTGATAAAGGGGTATGCGAATTGTCTCACAGTGAAACGGGAAGGGGCAAATGTGGAGTTTTTAAAAAAACAATTCCGGGGTGAACGATAAACGGGTATGCGAATTGTAATTCTGGGGTGAACGATAAAGGGGTATGCGAATTGTCTCGCAGTGAAACGGGGAGGGGCCAATGTTGAGTTTTTAAAAAAACAATTCCGGGGTGAACGATAACGGGTATGCGAGTTGTAATTCTGGGGTGAACGATAAAGGGGTATGCGAATTGTCTCGCAGTGAAACGGGAAGGGGCAAATGTTGAGTTTTCAAAAAAACAATTCCGGGGTGAACGATAAACGGGTATGCGAATCTAAATACGACCCTGCTTCCATAACACAATAGAAAGCTGCATACAAAGTGAGATAGTTATACAATAATTCTACACCAGCTGCTATGACGTGTATTTGTGATTTTTGATTGGTTAGATTCAAAAAATGACAGTGAAAGACGAAAAGTAGTTCCATTTTTTTCACGTATTTTTGAGGAAATTTGTGAATAATCCGCAAAGTTTTTTTTTTGAACGTCAAAATTTAGCGTTTTCTATGACTTAAAAAAAAATTTCAAAATTTGGGTGCATAGTGTTATCGTACTGGACCCAAAGACATAATTTAAATCTAATTAAAATACTGCAGCATATTGTGAATTCAACCAGTCGTAAAAGATGTCGTTTCGGTGATCAAATTTCATGAAACCGGTCCGCGATGACGAAAACAAAAATGGGTTTAATCGTCTTTATAAACGCAGCGTGGTCACTAAAAGTTCAGTGACATGGGCGTCATTTTCTTAATATTACCTATATAAAATTCCTGTGTCTGTGTGTTCGTAATTCCTTCCCTCCTAAACGGCTTGACCGATTTTTTTTGGTAGTTATTGGATTCTTAGCTATAGTTGAACCCGGTAGTTAGCTCTGTTGCCGAGATCCAAAATTATTATTTTTTTTTATTTTTTGACTAATTTTTTTTTTTTTTAGTTTCTCACATTAAAAAAAACATTATTCCAAATTTTCAGTCTCCTAACACCTCTCCATATTTTTTAATTCAATAATTTTTTATATTCATGACTTTACATTAATGTATTTTTTTTAATTTTTCAATTAGGTATAGGTAATGAATAAAAGATTTTATTTTAAGAAATATATTTTGCTAGCAAAGGCAATGTCCCAAGCAGTCAGAGAACGGACATGAAACCGTCACCGTCATGCGCAGTAGCTAAAACGAACCTGTTTGTATAGGTTTTGGAAGACGTTTTAGCTACCTGCGCATGACTTACGGTATCCTAGCTATCCGTTCTGTGGGTGTTTGGAAGATTTGTTGTAGGACAACGTAGTTATAGAAAAGTAAGTAGTATGTAGGTATCTTAATTCTACGCCAATGGGTGTTAAAAAAAGTAATAGCGATATCTATATAGATATACAAATATATTGTCATGTAACCATTCGTTAAAACCTTTTTAATTAATTTTTACACTCAACCGGTTATATATATATTGTTGATTTCGTTGGGAACATCCTACATTGCCTGCTTTATTTTTTTATTTATTAATTCTCACCTTACCAAAAATGTCTCTAATTGCATTCGGGCGTGACCAGGTAAATTAGTTTTGCTTGCACTTTTAAAAATGCATTTATCATTTGTTAAACATTGGAGGAACTTTTGATTAGTATGTGATTTCATCTTTACTTAATTTTTTTGCTAGCTTCAAAATGAGATTTATTTATTTTTGAAGTCACGCATCAGAGTACGGCATAGTTTGTTGATTTTTCAACCGGGGTGAAAATGTTATTTTTTAAGGTACGTAAATAGCCAAAATTATCAACGATGTTAAACTTTCGACCGATTAGGTATCGATTAAAAAAATTGGAAACAAATCATGGTTAATCAGTTTGCAACAAAAAGATCACGCCAGTTCCTATATGAAATTTGGGAGGGCAATAAATACGCATGGATCTTAGATTAAAACAAAAAAGGCATTACAAAATGTAGGTATAGGGAACCAAAATATAAGTTTGAATAATTTTTTGATGTGCAGTAT
Source organism: Xanthostigma xanthostigma (assembly GCA_963575645.1). NCBI lineage: Eukaryota > Metazoa > Arthropoda > Insecta > Raphidioptera > Raphidiidae > Xanthostigma > Xanthostigma xanthostigma. The sequence goes on along the minus strand of OY754466.1, from coordinate 44,519,146 downwards.
TTAAAAGAAAATTTAATTTTTTTATGATTTTTATTTTTGTTGTAGCAACTATTATCTATACTAATATATAAAGCAGAAGAGTTTGTTTGTTTGTTTGAACGCGATAATCTCAGGAACTACTGGTTAGAATTGAAAAACATTTTTTTTGTTGGATAGCCCATTTATCGAGGAAGGCTATAGGCTATATAATATCACGTTACGACTAATAGGAGCGGAAAATCAATGAAAAATGTTGCAGAATGTCAGTCAGCATTTTTCACCATATACCTACTTATATTCAGGTGAAATGCCGTAACAGAATATCCCAATATTAGCGATGCATCTACCGAATCTCGGTTAGCTAAGTCGGTAGCGCGCTCGACTCATAATCTCAGAGTCGTGGGTTCGAGCCCGACCTTGGGCGAATATGTTTTTAATGTTTTTTTTTTTTATTTTCTACATTGCTTTTTTCTAAGGCTATCATTTAAATTTATTTTAGTTTTATTTACGACTAATTAAAATTAAATAAATCTAAATATCTAAATAATCTAAATCTCATTTGAAAACTATTATACAGTACCTATATATAAAAATAATTTTCCTACAGTGTTTTCAATTAAATATTTATTATATTTTATTAAGTATACAGTAATTATTGATTTAAAAGTAATAATTATTACTTAAAAAAAATATTTTCATCAAAAATGGAGGTTTGAGTTTAAAATAAGTAATAAAGCAGGGAACTGCCGAAAACTGCAAAACATTTGGACCCGCAACATTCATCTCGGTAAACTAAGATAAATGTGCGTACTCATGTCCCTTCCTTCCCCATTCGTTCTTTTGCACCCGGGTGAAACCGGACGGGACCGCTAGTAGGTACAGAATAATTTTTAAGTTGATTCTTTTTTTCAACAGCGCGCAGCGTGTAGAAATCAAATATACCAACAAATATTTCAAGTAACTTTTGTATCAAAACTCAAAAATGAAAGAGAAACGGGCTTTCAAAGTTATATTTAATATCGAATTTTGAGGTCGGTCCTGGCGTTATGTTATGTCAATATGTAAATATGTTATGTCAATATGTAAATATGTTATGTCATTATCAAGTATCCACAGAAATTGTTTGAAGTTGTCCCCGTTTTGTTGGACACAAAGATGCGTGCGTCGTAGCCGCATGCTTCTGTACATACTTGTAGTACCTATCTATAGTGAGAAGGTTCTTCCGGGAATTATTTGGGATCCATTTCCGATTCGTGCTATCATTTCGTTGCGTGAGAGCTTTTGAATTAATTAAATTAAATTTAAGAAATTTAATTTATTTTTGAACGGTTGTTTAGCTCTTATTTTAGAGTTTTAATAGAAAAGTTACTTAAAATATTTGCTCGTCCTATTTGATTTGTATACACGCTGTTAAAAAAGAAGAACCAACTTATAACAATCACTCTGTATGCATAGGCACTACACACACACACATTATGAATTGGTTTTTTTGTCCCAACTTGGTGTGAATGAGTGAACGATGCTAAGAATTTGTATAGCTTGGGCATTGCTTTTGGTGAATTATTTTTAGTTAATTATTTAAATAAAAAGTACATTAATTTTCTTTAAGTATATTTTAGTATTATCAATAAAAATAAGCTTCGAATTTATGAATCTATCATATTAATATAAACTTGTTCTCTATCATAATAATAATAATAATGCAGGTATTGTTTTGCAATAACACAATATGCCTACCTATGTATTGTATGTGGACAGACATATTTTTTTCTGTTAATGAAAAAGAACTTGTTATTTACACATTTCACCATTCACGGGCATAAAGAGTCGCGCGAGTTAAAGATTTTAACGCTTGATATAGCCAGAAGCCGCGCAACCACGATTGCAATGCTCGGAGACTTCAATGGTCGATACCCACACTAACCCAAACTTCTTTTCTATATACAAATTAAACTCCGTCTGTCTGTTAGTTCAGATGTCATGCCAAAATAGCCGGATTGATTTTGAAAAGTGCGGATTATGTTCATAAATCCATCTTAGGAATGGCTTGGGGAGGGTGCAATTGGTCTGAAATTTCTGCCGCTGGTATTTCCCGGTCATTTGGCACTAACAGAGCCATAAAACGAATCGGCTGAAGTTTTCTAAAATTTTAAACAGTTTTTACCATTTTTATTATTTTTATCCCCCTTATTATCTTAAAATGGACCCAGATTCCGCCTATATACTATAGCGGTCCGGCCTGGTTTCACCCGAGTGGGGGAGGGACATGCGAGTACGCACGTTCATCTTAGTTTACCGAGACGAATGTTGTGTCCTTTCATGATGATCGGAGTTACAGTTCAAAAGTTTTTGTCGGACGGACAAAGGGTATAGCAGGTTAAGCATTAAGAATGTGCCCCCAGAGCCAAATGTAATGAATATCATATTGTTATGTACGTTACTCATTTACATTACTATTTATGTAATTTTTGACTCCCGATCTCTTACTGTCATTGCGTGACCCTGAAAAAGGGCCTGATAACAGCAAATTTTTTAAACTTTTCGTTCTCTAAAACTAATAGAGCTAGGAATGTGATTCCAATGCCAAACTATAGACAACATTATGACAAATATTACATATATTTTTCTTAATTATTTTGCTAATAATAAATACATTTTTTAATAGTAATATTTTTTTCTTGGCTATAATTAGTAAGTTCTAACAGAGTGACCACTTTCAAAAAATTCTGAAAAATAGCACTTAATGTGTAGATTTTATTGTTATAAATTTCATCAAAATCGGATGCCTGCAACATCTTCAAAAAAAATTTTTTTATTACTCAAGTCCTTATTTGTGACTCTACTTATTAAACTTTTGAATGATATGTTTAATAATAATAATACAAAATAGGAAAAAGTTACGCTCCATCCACTCTGCTAACCCCGTAGTCTGGCATGTTATGTAATCAAATAATTCATTGCTTTGAAAAAGATACTTTACCATCTTATTTTGGATTTGATGCAATGTCACGAGAAGATCTTATTGATAATCACACCACTTACATAGCTAAAAAATTATATAACATCACACATGAGTTGATGTTGATTTTCGATGGTACATATTATTATGTCCGTCACCAAAAGAGTTTTAACAACGAGTACCAGAGAAAATCGTATTCGGGACAGAAAAAGATGCCTTTGTGCAAGCCATTTACAATTAATTGTACTGATGGTTATATTGTCGATATTTTAGGATAGAATATATATGAATGCAAAAATGAATACGTTAAACACCCTGAGCGTGGAAGTTAAAACTCAAAATTGGAATAGAAGAAAAAAACCATTTAAAACATTAATGGCATCTGAAGTGATGGATTTCCCGAAACTCGGTGAAATTGAATTAAAAATATTATTCACGGGGTCATACCAACTATCTCAGGCGGTTTCATATCTGGCAGAGTTAACTGGAGATCAAGATAGTCCTCAAATACAATATATAAAATATTCACCTAAATCCTTAAAATTGAAAATCAACATCAACTTATGTGTGATGTTATATAATTTTTTAGCTATGTAAGTGGTGTGATTATCAATAAGATCTTCTCGTGACATTGCATCAAATCCAAAATAAGATGGTAAAGTATCTTTTTCAAAGCAATGAATTATTTGATTACATAACATGCCAGACTCTTACGGGGTTAGCAGAGTGGATGGAGCGCAACTTTTTCCTATTTTGTATTATTATTATTAAACATATATCATTCAAAATTTTAATATGTAGTCACAAATAGGGACTTTAGTAATAAAAAAAAAATTTTTTGAAGATGTTGCAGGCATCCGATTTTGATGAAACTTATAACAATAAAATCTACATATTAAGTGCTATTTTTCAGAATTTTTTGAAAGTGGTCACTCTGTTAGAACTTATCTACTAATTATAGCCAAGAAAAAAATATTACTATTAAAAAATGTATTTATTATTAGCAAAATAATTAAGAAAAATATATGTAATATTTGTCATAATGTTGTCTATAGTTTGGCTATGGAATCACATTCCTAGCTCTATTAGTTTTAGAGAACGAAAAGTTTAAAAAATTTGCTGTTATCAGGTCCTTTTTCAGGGTCACGAAATGACAGTAAGAGATCGGGAGTCAAAAATTACATAAATAGTAATGTAAATGAGTAACGTACATAACAATATGATATTCATTACATTTGGCTCTGGGGGCACATTCTTAATGCTTAACCTGCTATACCCTTTTGAGTTATTATATTTTGCAACATTTTTCATTGGTGCTCCGCTCCTATTGGTCTTAGCGTGATATTATATAGCCTATAGCCTTTCTCGATAAATGGACTATCCAACAAAAAAAAATCCATAATTCGAACCAGTAATTCCTGAGATTAGCGCGTTCAACCAAACAAACAAACATACAAACTATCTCTTCAGCTTTATATAGGTATTAGTATAGCAGGCGTGGGCAAATGGCGGAACGCGGGCCGGATCCGGCCCGCGATGCACTTTATAGATGATTATTAAAAGCAAAATATATTATAAATATAAATTGGCACATAAAAAGAATTTTAGAAAAATAGTAAATAGTGTTTAAAAACTTGAATATGTTGTTTCAAAAAAACTATACTTAAAATTAGAAAAGAAAATTGTTTGGTCCACGGTCAAATTTTCATCCGCAATGTGGCCCGACGATCGAAAGATTTGCCAACGCCTGTAGTATAGATAAGAAAACATGCTCTAAATTATTCAATAAATAATTTTAATTATTGTTCTAATCAGATGTTAATCGAAGAATTGAATGCTCTAAATTACTTATAAGCTTATGACCCACGCGGTAGAAAGATGGGACGACATGGTTTTTTTGCGCGTCAGCTCACTAACTATATGGTTTTGATTTTAAAGTAAGGTGTAAATAAATATGAAATACTCACACTTTTCTATTAGTCTCGTAAGATTTATAATTTTATACGTTGTATGTTTCAGTCGTTTGTTCACGACATTATTATAGACATGTAAATATAATAGTAAAATTGCACCGTTATTTTGATAGAATTCAACACTGAAAACCTTGAAAACGGCAGCTGTTTTAGTTTCTGAATCAAGACAGGAAATTGCATTACAGACCACCACGTCATGCGCACATAAAAAATTCTCGCCTCTGCGTTTCCGTGTTCATTCAAAATCAGAAAGGGATTAAATCTGTACTTTCCATAAAACAAGCGTTTGCAATCGAAATCGAATTCGATATTGAATATTGATTATAACTTATCGATAAGTGACGGTGAACGATAATGGATTCTTGGTTTTGAAATGATTTCAACATTCGTGCGATTTCTATCTATAACAGATTTAGAACTAAGCTATTACTTTGTTAGAATACAGAATCAATTATCCCACTACTAACATTATAGGTATTCTTACACTGATGACGTCAGACGGTGACACAGACGTTCAAAGGTAGAGTACGGTATATTATAAATCTAGACAGGGTCGGCCTTAGATTTGCTGGCGCCATAGGAAAAGTAGAATTCCTCATCATGTATGAAAAATGATGTTTTCACGAACGAGACACGCATTTTTTTCTGGAACCGTATAGATCCAGAAAAAATACGTTTTTTCTTTTATTGCCTTATAGTTCAAATCAAAACCGAGCGGGGTGGCGTAGTGGTGAGAGCACTTGACTCGCATTCGGAAGGTAGTGGGTTCGAATCCCGGTGGGGGCAGATGTGGCTAAGATTTTCTCCTGCTGCCTCTCGCCGAGAAACGGTTATTCCTGTGCCGGTCATTTTGTTTAGGTTTCCCTCAATAATTCCAGATAAATATCGAGATGGTTCCTTATTCAAGGCCATGGCCTATGCTCAAAATTTGCCTACCTTATCTTAATGTCCATTCCTTTATTAGCTCGTTTCTATTAATTAACTGAAGTTGAAAAAAAAAATGTAGAAAACAACGGGAAGTGTGATAGATGGAAAATAGTAATGGTGCGAATGGCGTCTGTTATGACATCAAGTCGAGAAACGGACGTTAAACGTATTATTATTATTATTAGTTCAAATCAAAGAAAAAGATTAGGTATAGAATAATTTGTCGTCGAAAGATACGATCGTTTTTTATAATTTCTAATTAACAAATTTATGTGGTTATGTTATCTCTCAATGTGTCATCACAGTGTACATATGTTCGATGTAATTATTTTCTTTACAGTGTTTCGATGAAGTTCAGAAAGGTTCTAAATGTTAAAAACATTTTTTTTAATTATAGTCTTTCACTGAACCTTATAATAGATGAAGATTGACTCCATTCAATAAATAGAGTAACTGTGATCCATTGAAGTTAATGATGAGTATTTGGAAAGAATTCCGTGGCATAAGGATCGAAAATGAAGCAATACTGAGACTTTTTTAAACTTGCATTTAATACTAACGTTTCGATACGTTTTGTATCATCTTCAGAGTGTTCAAATGCTGTCACATGTTATCAGTATATTGTTGTTGATGGATTGAGAACATGGTGTCACTCAACTTGTTAATTGTTATTTTTTTAATATATTTTTAATGTGGATACTGGTTAATGTTAATGTTTTAAAACACACAGCACAATATTAGAAAGGTTAAAACATTTGTTTTAATTTTGTGACAATAATTTTATATTTAAAATAAACTAATAATTTTAAAACATTAACATTAACCAGTATCCACATTAAAAATATATTAAAAAAATAACAATTAACAAGTTGAGTGACACCATGTTCTCAATCCATCAACAACAATATACTGATAACATGTGACAGCATTTGAACACTCTGAAGATGATACAAAACGTATCGAAACGTTAGTATTAAATGCAAGTTTAAAAAAGTCTCAGTATTGCTTCATTTTCGATCCTTATGCCACGGAATTCTTTCCAAATACTCATCACTTATAATAGATTATAGTCGGACTCATGTATTTTCAACATCATCTATTTTCGGCAGACTTACATGACAGGCGGACACGCGGTACAAGATAGAGATTTCAAGTTTGGCATGGATAGTTTAAATTGGTTGAATTTTAAAAATGTTAACAGGCCTCAATTAGTTTGGGTTTTTTAAATTTTGATTTTTCCCAATTCAAATTTTTGTTGGTTCTGTATGAATATTCTTTTGTTTTTGTTTAATCAAGCAGCAGGTATTTGGAGCGCTGTCTTACTGGAAATTGTTTTATATTTCTGTACCTACATAATATTTTTAATTTCTTCTGATAAATTTTGTCTTAATTGGCTGAATGTTTTTTAATCTTTCAAAATATGAGCATGCAAAAGTGTTATTTCAAATCAGTAAAATGAGGATATTTTTAGTGTGTCGTACGAAAATTCGGAAAAACGGAACACTTATAGTCTGCGGTGCCTGTCTGTCCGTTCGTCTGTCACAAATGGCCAAACGGTAAAAGCTATAAGACTTGAAATTTAAATAAAGAAAGGTTTACTCCAGTTACGAGTAAACATTATACTGAGAGTTAATTAAAAACTGCTGGTGTATAAAATAATATTGAATAATAAAATAATATTGAAGGAATACTAAGTGTTATTATTATTTATTTTTAAAATTTACCGTAAAAAACGGTTGCTAGTTTTTGGTTAGTAGGTATAGGTTTTATTAACCCTTCGCTAGAACCTAGATGTAATAACAATAACGGCTAATACTAACGACATTTTGTTACATCCGTTACTCACTAAAATAGGGGATAAAAACAACCCTAACTACAGTCCTTGACAATAATTACATATGCCTATAGTCTATACTGTTAACTGTTAACATGACTAATAAAAATAGTTTTGGGCAAAAGTTGTAGTTTTTTTTAACAAATGGAATTTTATTTTTATTGAGAATTTGAAAATATTCAAATTTCTTGTATTGATGATATATAAATGGTTGGTCTCTATTAAATTTTGTCTCTTATAGAAAAAAATTTAGAATTTTTTACACAAAAAAAAAAACAACTAAGATAAGCAAATTACTAAAATATGAAGTCGTGTAGACAGCGTTTTTTTTTTTTGAGGCGGTTATTTCATTTTTATGATAATAATTTTTAATTTTTAGTTGACTAGGTACTACTTTTACTTAAATAATTACTGTGCTGTATTTGATTTCCATTTAGCTATATATACCTATGTCACCGTAAAATTGTAAATACCGTTAGGTTGGAATCTGTCTCGCGAGATTGTGAACTGTCGAAAGATTGTGAACCTCAACGTAATAATAATACATTAAATTGTAAGCAGTACGTTGAGGTTCACAATCTTTCGACAGTTCACAATCTCGCGAGACAGATTACAACCTAACGATATTTACAATTTTACGGTGACATATACAAAAATTTATAAGTTACGTAATTTAAATTTGGTTATGAAAGAGCTATTATAAATTTAGGTGACGAGTGTTAAAATTGTACCAAACATTTTATTTCGATATTTCACAGAATAAAGTAATTTATTGTAGGCTCCCTTGTAAAATTATTTTGAGTGACAAAATTAGATTTTGTAACTCATCGACACTATTACTTTCAAGGATACCTAATTATATTTTTTGCTTAATGTATTTTGTACGATTTCAATAAAAATTACATTAGATCACCTCGACATCTTCCTCAGCAAAACGTAGTTGAAACCATTCAAATCGGTGCAGTCATTCATAGGTAATCACTGTACTAAAGTTTAATGATAAAAAAAATAATTATACTAATATAGAAATTTATTCAATAAATAAAATTATCGACCAATTTTTCAGACAAATATAGGTATTAACAAAAAATATAAAAATTAATACATTCATGTTTCCGTCCGGATTTGGACTTTCTTCAGAACTGATCTAAAAAATATAAAAATTAATTAATAATTAGTTTCTAATTGGTTTTTGAAAAAAAAAATTGCTTTAATTTTTTAATATACTTGTCTGAAAAATTGGTCGATAATTTTATTTATTGAAGAGTTCTAATCAGACGTTAATCAAAGATTTGAATAAAAATTTATTGTTTCAATTAGCTTTTACTGTCTTCGGTATTATTTGCGGTACGAATTGCAATTTATTATTTTTAATAATCATTTTGTTTCTCACTAGAACTTCGGCTGGGATCCTGATAATTACGACGTTAAATCCCAGATCCCGACTATGCATCCGTCAAACCCGGAGGAATGGCATCCATTAGCTGGACTCCAGCGTTACGTTACAGAAAGAATCGGCTGGTATAGATCAACCTTGCGAGGTAAATCTCGACGTGGAGTGCTGCTTACCTGTGTAGATGATTTGGTGGGATGAAGTGGTGGAAATCCGCGACTTACCTGTGCAAGAGTACGATCGACAACAGTTGGTCGAGTGCAGTGTTAGTCGAGATACGACAGAGGTGATACGCGCGTTTGAATCGCGAGCCAGGTGGAACGACAGTGTCAAGCGTGTACGGCGAAGGGGGTGTAGCCCGGGGTGCTCACAGTGCATGTGTATTACGCAACACTATTAATCTATAAACTGATCAAAGTGAAACCGTTCTTTTGTTTTATCTGTATATGCAGTGCTGCCAGTTGCATTGTGAGAAATAAACAAATATATCAAAAAGTTGGCACGTGTACCGTACTGTTTAAATATAAACAGTTGAGTTTTGGTTATTGTTGTGATTTTTTTTAATTGTTGGTGTTTGGTGCGTACACTGTTGTTGCTGCAATTGGATACAGAGGATTGATTGGTGAGTCTTTTGTTTTATTTAATTAACAAACGCAGCGATGACTTTTGCTGCAGAACTTCGTGTGAGGAAATTTTTTGAAGGGATTTGATTTAGGCGTGGTATCAATTCATATTTTCTTGGGTTGTTGATATTTTAATAGCGAAACATGTTGACGTCAACGTAAGTTCTGGAAAGAAAATGTTTGTAACAGCCTTTTACTTGAAACTGAAGTCACAAAGAGATCTAACCTTGTTCATCCCGTATAACAATTTATTCAAAGCCCGTCTCGGGGTGCCGCATAAAATGTTACGTACTGATATTTTTAACTACCTTACGCAAAAACGTAATTAGAGCTTTGAGAAAGCGAACACTATTTACTTCTCTATTTCGCTGGCATCAGAGCGCGTTGTGGAATATATTTTTAATTTTTCACTTAAGATGACTTCAGTTAGAAGGGGTTTGACTCATCTGCCTCGAAGATCGAACCTCTGTGCTGGAGGAAGTGTTAACCAGGACCGAAACCAAATCTTAGTCTTTATCAAAACAGCCCCGAATACTCGCTGCCTTAAATTTCTATAACCGCCTTCCCATAGAACTGAAGAATTTACCTTTTCTTAAATTTAAAAGGGAGCTTAAATTATTTTTAATTAAAGCTTGTCTATATTCAGTACAAGAATTTTTTTAAATTAATTTTAATTAAGAAATTTATGACGAACTCCTTCTGTATAGCTATTATGGACAATAAATTTATCTATCTATCTATCTATATATATTATACTTATATAAGCAAATATTATAATACTGAAACGAAAATGTTTAGTGGCTCTTTAAAAACTAGGAAATTTTGTAAATTGTAACTTTTGGCTCTTCCGTCTCAAAAGGTTGCCGACCCCTGCCCTAGGCTAACAGCTTGACACCTATTTTTTTTGTATAAATCCACATATTGACAAATGTCAAGTTTTTGCTATACGACTCTGACGGGTCTTGGCCCTAATAATACATAAATATTCTTGTAGTTTACCGACCAAGAACCTTGGTTTAACCTTACTCATCTGCTTAGTGATTCTAATATAACTTAAAATCCGTGGGTAAGACTGACTCGATGAATATCGATGACAGAAATGGATATACAATAAAGTCTCGAATATCCTATAATGCGAAATTCAGGTTTATCCGCTAGAAATGAAACATAAAAAATTCTTTGATTGCTAAATTTTTTGATAAATCATTGCATTAATTTATTCTTTTAAAAATAGTTTTGTATCTGTTTCCCTAAAAATATGTAGGAAAATCTGTTAAGTAGATCGTCTATGCCAGGGATCGGCAACCTGCGGCTCGCGAGCCGCATGCGGCTCTTTTGATGTACAGTTGCGGCCCTCTAGTTCCATACGCAAAAAATAATTATTTTATTATATAAACCCTCAAAAAGCGTCCAATGGATTCATAATTGAGTACCATGTCTATATCTCAACCATTTCCACTCGCGTCTCACCCGCACCGCCCCCGTCGCGACGTGTCGTCCTCGGATATCATATCATAACTATATAAGCAAATACTATAATACTGAAACGAAAATGTTTAGTGGCTCTTTAAAAACTGGGAAATTTTGTAAATTGTAACTTTTCACTCTTCCGTCTCAAAAGGTTGCCGACCCCTGGTCTATGCAATCGGCTATCTGTCTAAATTGGCCATTTTTGTGTTAAACCATATTTTAATGGCGCCGTAGGTGACCAATATTTTACCAAGATTTCATTGTAGGTACAGATATTGATAACTAAGAAATGAAACATTTGATTTGCGTTTTTTTATTCATATTATTCAGTATTCGCCAGTTTTGTTTATGCATTTATCTGTTCTATCGTTTATGTCGGATAACCGCGGCTTTACTATACAAACAAATAACCTTTACATACCAATATTAACATCTCATCTACGATTTTATATACGATTCGAAGATAACAGGAAAATTTATTCTTGTTAAGAATTTATATAAAGACCCGCAAATATAATGGACAAAAAAATAATGTGCGATACAATATAAGAAAAAAAAATAATATTTAAAAGAATGAATACATGTAGATGCTTATGAACTCTATTATCGAGCGTCTATATTTTACAATATTTATTTACATGAAAGAAGAACGAGATAAAAGAATAATTTAAGGAATTTAATACCAAGTTCTAAGATCATTTTTGCTGCAATTTTGCTAAGATTTGTGGAAATTCCAAATGTCAGATTTCTGACGTAACATTTCTTGCTTCCACTGGAATTTCTTTTAGTATTTTTTTAGTTTTTTGTAATGCATCATCTCCAGTTCTTAGATTTTTGTCTGAGAACATTATTTTCAGATTATTATTAAAGTCTTCAAATCTTTGATTAACGTCTGAATAAGTGGTCGATAATTTTATTTATCATTAAAGTATTATAAATTATAGACGCCCAACAACTTAGGTATTAAAAAAATATTTCCTTTGCAAAATAAGCGTTCGATAATTATTTTTATAACAATAAATATCTTTGATACAATAAATATGTAAAACAAATACTAATAAAGTGAAAATTTACTTTCATTTTTTATTCTAAATCATACAAAATTGAAGAAACGAAAGTTTTATATGACCATGCAAATTTTTATTATAATCCATTCGATTTATTATTGCATTCAATTTTGTTAATTAAACTTTCTTCTTGAAATAAAACAATCATTATATTAGATATACCCATATATTCCGCACAACTAATTTAAATTAAATTTGTATAAACACAATTTGGAAGAAAAGATCGTTAAATAACGAGTAAATGAAAGTGACCGGTAATTGCTCGTATTCCTCTCAAGAGAAGAAACTATGACTATCACTTGAGGGTCATTTTTTTATTACCAAGTTTTTAAAAATTGTTTATTATAATTTTTTAAAGTTAAAAAAAAATTTGTTCACTTTAAAAAATTATAATAAACAAAATAAACAATTTTTGAAAACTTTTATAACTTGATTTCATTAAGTATATAAATGCAAAAAGAGCTCCATGAAGCAAAAAAATTATAGGCCAATTATTTAAACATTTTTTGTTGTTTTCAACGGAGATGGTTTTTTAGAAAAAAAAAATTAGTTAACAATAGTCACACTTTTTTGAAAATAAATTTTTAAAAAAATTTTCAACGGAACTTTTTCACCATAATTTATTGAAATTTTGAAATTGTTATTTAATACTATAACCACAGAACAATAATAGTTGTTCTGTGACTATAACAAAAAATATTTTATGTGTTGTACTCTCTCAACAGGGCGTTGCGCTCGAGCTATAACAGCCGCGTGGCACCCTATTTTCAACATCAAGTTAAAACTAAATAACAGAGATAGAGTTCCGGAAGTGGGACTTAAATATTGGAAATTCTCTTTTTAAGAATCTATCGCTTATACCTTATAGTTTTTGAGTAATTGCCAAAAATCGGATGGTATTCTTTTGTCTTTTCGTTTTTGTTAATAACAATTGCAATTTCTGTCGGCGAAAAAAACAAAAGAAAAAGTCTTTTTCGGAATCGGTTAAGCCATTGCTCATATTTGTTTGAAGACTTGGATCTATTTTTCTCATGAATCTCACTTCTTGACTAGGCTATTAGTAGTACTTACGTTGAAACAACATTTTCTTTTAAAATTGCTGTTTGCAGTGTTAAAAGGCCATCATATGTAGATTTTTAGGTTGCATATGTATGCGTTTAGTGTTTAATAAGTATCATCAGGTAAAATCGGTTACTATGTCGGGATACAAACCGCCAGTCACGCGAACGGCTCAACTTCTCCCGTCTGTTTAGTAATCAATACTTACAGATCGCAATACACTTTAATTAATATTATATGATGTTACCATAGGCGTGCGAAATATGTATCTTATTTTTAAATGAAGGCATTGTGCGAGGAAGCGATATTATGTTAAAACGAGCACAATCGAGTTTTAACCTCTCATATATATATAAATAGCCGCTTTTTATTTCATTTTCAAAATTTTCGACAGTTCACTTTTGACCTAATATCAATTAATATTTGATTTATATAATTCTTTTAAGTTCTAATCTATACTAATATATAAAGCTGAAGAGTTTGTTTGTTTGGTTGAACGCGCTAATCTCAGGAACTACTGGTTCGAATTGAAAAAAAATATTGTTGGGTAGTCTATTTATCGAGTAAGGCTATAGGCTATATACTATCACGCTACGACCAATAGGAGCGGAGCATCAATGAAAAATGTATCTCAAAATTTGTCCGTCCGATAAAAAACTTTTGAACGGTAACTCCGATCATCATGAAATTTGGACACAACACTCATCTCGGTAAACTAAGATGAACGTGCGTACTCCCCCACTCCCTTCGTCCTTTCGCACCTGGGTGAAACCAGGCGGGACCGCTATAGTAGGCGAGTAAAAAGACGAAGTTAGTTTCCACTATAATTCGAAAGTTAGAAAAACTCGGAGCGGATAAGAAGACATAGTTTTGGCCCGATCATGAGATAGCTCCAGCCATTTAGCGACACCCGGTATTTTTAATGAGTAACACCTGCACATGCACTTCGACAAACCTTTAGTTTTCTTGAAAGCTTAGAATATTATGGTCAGAAAAATTACGAGCAATTATAAAATTCCTGAGCGTAGCTCGTGGCCGGTGCTCTTCTAGGAATGCAATTTTATCTATAGTTGAGCTGTATGAAATACACTTTGTCCGTGAATGTTTAACATTATATGCATTTAATCACTGCGTATTTGCAGCACTAATAAACCCATGTATGATGTAATCATGATAATGTTTGAATATAAAGCAAAAAAGTCAATATTTCTTAAGTTTTATTAATATCACACAAGAATATTCACGAAGGAAGGTGTCAAGCAAAATATTAATCCCAAACCAATTTTACAAAGTATATTTCTAAATTATAATTTTTACCAAGGTATTCGTATTATTTTCAGTTTTATTTTTTTATTAATTTGATTTTGGGGGGTAATTACCCCCTTATCTACGGGCTTGGATTAGAGATTATGTGGAGGCAGTGCCGGATTAAGACTCCTGGATGCCCTAATCATTTTTTGCTTATGGGCCCCATTTCTAATATGTTCAGTTTATAAAAAAATTCAAATTGATGGAAGAAAGTTAAAAAGCATAGATTTTTAAGAAAAAATTGAATTTTACAATCAATACTCCCATTGAAAATATAGCTGTCTACAAAATCGAACCTTTTATACAATTAATAGAAAAAAGTTTCAAAACTTTAAAATTAGAAAAATTGAACTAATTGAAAAAATGTTTTTTTCGTTTTCATTTTCAAAAATAAATTACTATTTATTTTTAACTTTTATACTTCTAAAGACAGTTTTATATTAGTAAATAAATTTTTTGAGAACATGACAAAAAGAAAAAAAAAGTGTTGACACGGTTTAGTGAGGTAGTACTTTTCATTTCTGAGTGCTGCTTCTTGGTGCCCCCTGAGACGTGATGCCATAAGCAATTGCTTAATTTGCTTATAGGTTAATCCGGTACTGTGTGGAGGATGATGTACCGTGTCAAAAATTGATATTTTTGTTAATTAATTATTTCTGATACTTAGTTCAAGCAAGCTTTAATCATTTTATGTTTCTAAACGGTTGACAGCTGCAGGTGAAATGCTCCTTGTAATAAATCAGACACAATAAAAGTAATTATCTATAGTACAAAAATAAATACGCAGAATAGACATCAGCCGTCAGATACTAATTCAGTTACTCACCGCGCGCAAGTTACTCCAGGCAGGCAATATTAATGCACGAGTTCTTGGAAACTTCAATGACTGATAAAGTTAGCATAGCGTTGAAGTGCTGATTATTATTATCCGACAAACGCTTTATAGGGAAAGAATATTGTACACTAATTATGCAAATATCTGTAATTATGTGATTATAATTTTTGTCTAGTGGAAATAGCTGTAGGTAGGTAACCGTGGACTTATTTAAATATTATTGAAATACTAGCGGTCCGTCCCGGTTTCACCCGGGTGCGATAGATACAGTTTTGCAAAATGTATTTCGTTTGCGGCCCGGCGTCTGAATTAATAGTTTTGAGCAAATTCTACCAGATTTGCTTCTGAACTAATAGCTTTGAGCGAATTCTATCAGATGTCGCTATTTGGTACAAAAACAGTTTTTTTCTGCTTGCTTCTGAACTGATAGCTTTGAGTAAATTCTATGATATTATGTCGCTACGCATGTTACTGCTTTTTTTTCAAAACATCCTATAATGTAAGTTGGTCCAAGCGACACATTTACAAAATTTTATTAAAATCGGTTTAATGGTTTTGGAGATTAGTGCGGACGAACATCGTGACGAGATTTTTATATACCTATGTGTATAAAGATATTGATTTATTAATTTATACCTATATGTAAAAATATATAGCCAAAACTTCTTAGGAAGCTATGAAACCTTGAGAAATGTTGATCCTACCCCTAAGTCCCGCCATGTGACCGACGCCAATAGTGTAAAGTGTCTTATGGCAAATAAACTAAAAATGCTACATTTTATTTATTTATTTAAAACAATAAACACAACGGAACAGAAAGTTCCAAACAGTGTACAATCCCAATTGAAAGACGACAATCACAGTAAATGATTCATTAATTGTTTTAACGTGGCACAAAAAACATCAATATTTAATTCATTGGCAGAACTGCACATATTAAACAGAGGGGAGTTAGCCATTTGGGACGTTTGAAGGAAGATAAAACGTGGTAGTTTTACGGGTTCTTAAGGATGTTACATTGAAAAGGATTAGACTAAGGAGATGCGGATCATCGACGTAGTTTAAATAGGAATTTAAAAGCAAAATTTTTACGATGGACAGACAGGAGCTTGGAATTAAATTCAGATAGAAGGATAGTATAGGGGCAGCCTTGCTCGGGGTAATTACCAACTTTTTTTAACTGTAGAAATTTTAAAAACTTTGGACATTTTCGATCATATCAATATACACCGTATAGTGATTGGTTCTTTCCATTGTTACGAATTCAGTTTTGATTAAGCGTGAACGTTTTTGACAGCTAAATGAACGGGTGCAATGACTTTTAAATTATCGGTGATGATATTCAGATTATTATATATAAAACCCACACAGCTTGTTTAAGGATTAATGGTTGAACTGTCGGGGTTTTTAAGTCAACGAACAGCGAAGCGTGGTCATCAGCCTGACACTGTCTCTATGGTGGCTGTATTCCAGTCATGCAGAAAAGCTAGGAGGAGGTGAAGACAATGCACACTCGGAGAACAGCGATCGACTGGAAGTAACTAAATAATAAATAATACTATTTATATACAGGATCAATAAATAACGCTGTACCTATATAATTATCTAACACTTTTATAACTACCGAGCGGTGTAGCGTAGTAGTGAGAGCACTAGACTCGCATTCGTGAGGTACCGGGTACGAATCCCGGCGGGGGCAGATGTGGCTGAGATTTTTTTCAGCACCGGCCATCTTGTTAACGGTTTCCATGGTTTCCCTAAATTATTCCAGATAAATATCGAGATGGTTCCTTATTGAAGGCCATGGTCGATTACCTGTCAAACTCCTATGCTCATGGTTATCCTAATGTCCTGAAATTCCTTCAATCGCCCATTGCTACTAATTATAGCTGAAGTTGAAAAAAAGTAGAAAATGACGGGAAGTGTGGTAGATGGAAATTAGTAATGGCGCGAACGGCGTGTGTTCTGAGAAACGGACGTTAAACGCATTATTATTAGGTATTATTATTTGCTATAACAATAACTGTTCCAAAACGTAACAGTTTAAAATAACAATAACTGTTACCAAAACGTAACAGTTTAGAATAACAATTAAAGAAAATGTGAGCCGCCGTATAAATTTAAGCAACATTCCTGTAACTGAATTTCAGCCAAGTTATAATCCAACGCATACACAAAGCAAGCGTCACCCGCTGTCATCTAACGAAATACTAGAAACTAAATATCACCTTGTCTACTAACAAAATTCTAGTAACTAGATATCGTCCTGTAACTTTTTACCGTGTAGGTAACAAAATTTTGACTTGGTCATCTGTTAAATTTTGCCCTGTCAACACACCAAATTCTAATAACTAAACATCGCCCTGTATCTAAATTTCACTGTGTAACTAAAGTCTCATCATCTACTAAATTTTACCCTGTCAACTAACGAAATTCTATTAACTAGATATCGCCCTGTAACTAAATTTCACCCTGCAACTAAAGTTTGACTCTTGTCTTCTAGTTGTCGCCTTTAACCCAAGCCAAGTTATAATCCAACGCATACACAAAGCGAGCGTCACGCGCTGTCATCTGACGAAATACTATAGTAACTAAACTGATAACAAAATAAAATAAGACACCTTGGTATTATGACATGATAAAATTATCGGGATACAAGGCTAAATATAAAAACAATTTTTATTCACTAGAACATTATTTTATTAGTCAACGTTTCGTCAGAAATTCTTGCTTTCTTCAGGACCTTAAAAATCTCTAGTAAAAAGTCACAAAATTAAAAACATAAAATTATTTAAAATTATTATTGTTAAACATTTAAAACTTTTTTAAAAACTAAACTTCATAAATAATAAAAATAATAAAATCTTCCAACGCACACAAACGTAACGTCGTCCCATAAATGTGTCGCGCCAATTGCAGGGGTTTACTTCCAAGCGAACGCGCTATTAGACGTTTCACATCAACAGTACACCCGGTATAGTTTCGTTTACGTGCACTCACAGAGGTATCGAGTAAGCTATGGGCGTAAGCGTTAACAACAAAGTATCCATACCAAACAGAAGAACGCGCTGCTCGCAGTGTATACAGCTGTACCACGTAACGTGATTTAAAGTGCAGTCAATGACGTGAACTATTCGCTATAGATGTAGGTACACTCAAGTTACCGCGCCGAACAGTCGTTGATGCAGCGCGCGTCGTCTAATCGCGCGTTCGAATCTCCGCCGTCGCTGCTGCTGCTGCAATTTAATGAAACGAAGAAATCAACAGTATACTGGAAGATTCTGCACGTTTTCATCCCCCGACAATATATCGTATCAGCAAAACTGGTGTAGAATTACTGTATTACTATCTCACTTTGTATATAGGTACACGGCCCCGTAATTGTTTTTTTAAAGAACTCCTCCGAAACGCCCGCCCTTTTTCACTGCGCAAAAAAAACACCATCACATCGACACGACTCCGTAATTGTTTTTTTGAAGAACTCCTCCGAAACGCCCGCCCTTTTTCACTGCACAAAAAAAACACCATCGCATCGACACGACTCCGTAATTGTTTTTTTGAAGAACTCCTCCGAAACGCCCGCCCTTTTTCACTGCGCAAAAAAAAACACCATCGCATCGACACGACTCCGTAATTGTTTTTTTGAAGAACTCCCCGAAACGCCTTCCCTTTTTCACTGCGTAAGAAAACGCCATCGCATCGACACGACCCCGTAATTGTTTTTTAAAGAGCTCCCCCCAAACGCCCACCCTTTTTCCATGCGCAAAAAATAAAAACGCCAACGCATCGACACATGTCGGGGGATATTTTGCCCGTAGGATATTTAGTCAAGATGATATTTTGTCGGGAAATTATGGTTTTGATACCAGATAAAATGTTTTAAAAACAATTAGATATTTATTTATGAAAGTTTACAATAGAAATTATCGTAATGTAAATAAAGTTAATTTAATATAAATCAATTAATTAAATATTGTAATGATTATAAGTCAACCAACCATATGCATTGGTCGTTAAAAATATAATGAATATTATGTGAATGTTGCCTTCTTTGATGCATTCAAGTCGCCAAATGAGATAGTGATGATGTGCGGGTGTTTATCAGTTATCTTGTCAGCGATAGTACATACGTAACTGGAGGATCAAAACGCGCATTATCATACTGGAACTTTATTAATATGGAGCAACTTCAGTAATGAAAAACACTTTTTAGTCATTTTATTAACACAAAAGTAGCAGAACTGCAGAAGATATAAGTACTTAAAGGAAAAATTATTTACCTAAATGGGGGAAATTTTAATTGAAAAATAAATATACACTCGAAAAACATATTCTTTCTGGGACAGTCGGATGAAAACTTTGCAGATTGTACACTTTTGAGTTTTTTGCCAACGACAAAAAAAATCTAGGTTCGGATCTGGCGCTCAGGGCGGTCTGCACCCAACGACTGCTTCCAGAAAAGGTTCCAAAAAAATCAACCATATGCAAATATTCTCAAGTTTGGATTGAAGCACGTTATTTTTGTAACACATTATATTTTGTTTTGAATTTTACGTCGTAGTTTAAAGCAAATCAAAGATAACTGAATAATGCCGCAGAGGAAGTTCACCTATTGATAATAATGTCTGCGCGAGGTTTTAATGACTCCGAAGAAGTCAAGTCCCTCATCTCTAGACGCAACCACTTCGTATATGTGGAAATGAGACAGAATTACATATTACATGAACAAGTTAAAGGGAGATAAGAAATCGGTGTCTTCTTAGCGGTTTCCTCTGAGATCACCGGCTAATTTTAAACTGTGGTATATAAATGTTGAATTATTATTTACTTATAGAATACATTGACTATACATGCTAAATAGATAGAACGTGACCGTGTTGAGTGATTTTTAACCAATTTGTGTCCATTTTATTAAAGTAAAACTTCTTTTAGTATAGTACGCGCCACGGATCTAAAAGGTTCGGAAGTTAGTCACAAATAGCGTCACAAAGGCACATTTTAGGTCCGTTGATACTCCCACCACCTCCCAGCTACCTGTACGAACGTGCGCTCCTCGGTGATTGGCCGTGATCGCTCGTTGCTTTTGTCACTTTCCTGCTTTAAAGTACAGTCGAGTACGCTATTGTCAAGTTGTTATTGCTATGTTAGTTTTGTTGAGCTGCGAGTTTGTAGTTTTTTAACAGACCGTACAAGCGCAAGCCTGCATTCGCGTCTAACTTCCGAGCCTTTTAGATTCGTGGCGCGTATTATACAGGAATGAAAATGTAACGGACGTGTCGCAGTGTACGACCATAGAATTATAAAAAAATGAATGTTCGATCATCTGTCTGTTCAGGACCCATTACGATGACACTTTGGTGAGTTGTTAATTTGATTTTACCATTCGAACAAATGGAGAATGCTAGGTTCTAGTTTAGGTCAAAAATCACTTTTCAAAATTTTACAATATTTTTTCGTTTTGAGGTCCCCCGACTCCAAAAAAACATATTTTTGGAATAACTCTGTGCATCTGTTTGTGAGCACGATACAGGTCGAACGGATTGAAACCAAATTTAGGGAGAATGTTTGGTATGCAAGTATGAAGAGCCGTATTATTTTTGGGGAAAATTCGCGCATTTAAGAAAGTTCTGTTAAAAAATATTTTTCTAAATAGTTTCGGAAATAATTTGAAAATAAAAAAAAATCAGCTGTTCGTTTGTTTTGTAGATCTGTCAGAAATTTGATTAATTTTTACATAACGTGGAACATATTATGTTGGTAACCATGGCAACGAATAGCAAATATCATATTGAATACTAGCCATTACTCGCGTCACCTCACGCGATATCTAAATTTTATTTTCTTTAAAATATTATATCAAATGTCAAAATTTTGAAGTCGAATGGTCTCGTCGCCCAATTGGCTGACATTTTTTTAATAGATAAGCTATTAAGTTTATTCAAAAAATTAAATTATCTTAAGTTCGGACACTTTCTTTGGCTGTTGTAAAAAACCTTCATATTTAATAGTATATTACATCACAAGGGCCGAGAAAGTTGAATTGCCGAGGGCATCATGACGCGCAGGGCCGAGATTTCAACTTTTAAGGCCCGTGTGATGTATACGATTTTTCTTCATATCCGCTCGAAAGTACGTACTTTCGTCAGCAGGGACGAAAGATTGACATAAGTGAGAACGGCGGGAGGAAAAAATTTCTCATCCGTATTTATACTTGTAACTAGGGTTACCGCTGTCATTTAATATAATAAATAACAGGGAGTAAATGTCAAACTTTCGATCGAGGTATGAAGAAAAAATTATTTTTTACTTTTTAGTTCACATTGCTATAAAAGCGTGTTTTTTGATTTTCGTACTTTGAACGCATTAAAATTTAATAGTCACAAAGCCGTTAGAATATGTAAAATTATTTGTATTTTTTCATGTCATTACACCTCAGAATACAATGGCAAGTGTTTGTCACGATTATTATTGGTGTTTTGCATACGAAAGCACCTCACAAAGACGTTAATGGAATGGAACATCTTATTATATTCACTAACAAACGACGAGGTTCAAATGTTTTAAACAAACATCAATGACACCTAAGCATAATCTGCTAAACACTCGAGAACTGGTTATAATAAATATTAACACCTTCTGCCTTTTGACATTTTTAACTGTACGCTTTTTAAACAGTTAGATACCCACTGTTACAAAGATCGTCTTTCATTTGTTTCCCAAAATTTTAAAATCGTCGGCAGAGCCAAAAGTACCCTACACTCACCGCTAAGTTTGCCATTGTAAGTATAATTATAAAAAATATTTTTTTTATAATTTTAAAATGCATTTAAAAATTATTAAAACAGAAAATTGTATTTCTCATAACGAGCTTTTTCATTTCATACGTCACATGATGCACTTAATATTTTTTTAATTCTCTAATTTAATTATTTATTCGGTTCATTTGTTCTTCAGCTAGCTATTCCTCACAATAAACAGCGATAATTCAATTCACCAACCATAATTATGTTTACTGTATAGGATAAAACATTATAATTTAGTGAAACTTTTTTTTGAGGTTTACACTAACGCCATTGGTCGGATTTTTGGGTGAACGTCGAAATATTCAACAAAAAGAGCAAGGAGTATAGTGCAGTGTATCATATGTATTAATACGCTAAGGTTAAAGATGTTTGCCTCCCTTTTTAGAAAAAACCTCACAATTTCTCCACACAAATTATATATCATTTTACAGATAATTGCTTGCTCTACTGACATCGACAACTAAAAAATGTATTATTGCTTTTGTTTTTGTAAATTAATTAAAATACAGCAACGCTGAACAACGTCTACTACCTGACGGCTTTAATTTTGAAACAACGTCAACACTTCGATCTGTCATCTGACCTTCATATTGTAATACAACAGACACAATACTGCATACTGCCATCTGACGGCTTTACTTTTGAAACAGCGAGCAACGCTGAACAACGTCACAGCAATGCTGCATGATGCCATCTGACGGCTTAGCTCAACACTTTTGCTACTTGCGCCTCTATATGACAATTTTAGTAAAACATTTCTTCGATCTGTCATCTGAGCTTCATATTGTAATACAACATAAAGAAGAACGTTATAAGCAGTGTGCAAAATTAGAAACGAATTGAATACCTGCAATCATATTTAAAAAATAATTTTGTAAAGTGATAATTATTATACTTATTTAGTGCGAATAATTCGCACAGGTCACACTAGTATTTAGATACTTTTACTAACTGATATTTTGCTTGGTGAATTGAAAGTAAACTTTACTCTAACGAATAAAGTTCCAAGATTAGTACCTAATTTCTATCTTTAATAGTGTTGGGTTGTTGTGCGGCCGTTATTATCCTCATAACTTGATTGACTATCAATTAGTGTTAAAATAAATTTAAATGTTAATGAGCGTATCATTGTGAACTGCCGCAACACTCGGTCCTTGATATAATTATTATTACTTAATAATTAGAAAATACAGATTGTTTCAAGGTTTTATTTTAACCAGTTTTCGCGTACGTGATTATTAGATACAATGCCAAATGCTTTAACTCTCCGCTGCCACGCTTGAATACTTTCTACTGCAATTTAATACCGTTGGCATGCGCTAACGCTCACGTGTTTTAGATTATAAACAATGTAATAGCTGCTTTAGATCCATAATAATGCAGTTGAAACTTCCGCCTACTTAACTGGAAAGTTATGTTTCGATTTTTATTTAACGTTACCCATCCAATACAAATATTAAGAGCACTGTGGTTGAAACAAAAATAAAAAATAAAGAATAGTTACTTCTTTTCACAACAGTTTTATTAGCGGATGTACATTTCGGGAGCTATGCTTTCATCTTCAGCAAACACTAAACTGAGTTTAATGTTTGCTGAAGATGAGAGCATAGCTCCCGAAATGTACATCCGCTAATAAAACTGGTGTGCTAAGATTAAGTAACTATTCTTTTTTTATTTTACCCATCTAACTCTTTCAAATTGCATCGGCTCTGTAATTTCGGAACGCACACTAGATTATGGCTTTTTAATATTTTTTTTAACTGTCCGTCCCGGTTTCACCCGGGTGCAATAGATATAATTCTGCAAAATGTATTTTGTTTGCGGCTCGGCGTCTGAATTAATAGCTTTGAGCAAATTCTTTCAGATTTGCTTCTAAGCTAACAGCTTTGAGCGAATTCTATCAGATGTCGCTACTTACTACTAAAACAGTTTTGATTCTGAACTAATAGCTTTGTGTAAATTCTATGAGATGTCGCTACATGTTACTAAAACATTTTTTTCTGAGAAAACACCTTAATTTTGTATACAAAATATTTAATAAAAACTAGCGTAAGTTAGACCATTTTCAAAAATTTCATTAAAGTTGGTTCAGTGGTTTCGGAAATTAGCGCGGACGAACATCGTGACACGAGATCTATATGTATAAAGATGAGTTTTTGTGGTGGCTTAGCTTACCATGTAATTTTGATAATCATGCGACTTTTGGTTGAATACCTACCTATATATGCAAAATTTCAAGTTTCAGTATTGGACTGAAGATCTCACGTACATACTACTACTCTCAATTATTTTACATACCTTGATAAAACACGATTCGATTTATTCCTCCACCTCCGCGCTCACATTTCTTGTAGAAACATTTAAAGCGAAATTCTAGTAGTTATAAATTTCGCCCTGTCAACCAAAATAAGTTTTAGTGACTAAATATCGCCCTGTAACTGAATTTTGTCCTGTCATCTACTAAATTACGCCCTGTCAACTAACGAAATTCTAGTGACTAAATATCGTCCTGTAACTAAATTTTGCCCTGTAGCTTTTAACAAAAGCCAAGTTATAATCCAACGCTGACACAAAGCAAGCGTCATACTAGTAACTAAACTTCGCCCTGTTATCTAGATGTCGCCTTCAACTAAAGCGATGTTTAATTCAACGCACACAAACGTAACGTCCTCCTATAAAAGTGTCGCGCCAATTGCACGGTTTTACTCCCGACCAAACGCGTCATTAGATGTTTCACATAAAAAAAAATATAGTCCTTCGGCGCTGATGTAGACTTATTTATACAAGGTTATAAATTATAAGAATCATTGTATTACATGCAAGTGGCAGATGAATATGCAGTAATTTATTTACATAATGTACTAAGCAATAAGCATCAATGGCACGTCGCCTTCTGTACATTGACTGTTGAGCAATAGACTCTGTGCAGCTGCGCTGTGACAGAGCGGAGTCAATAGCCGAGAAAACACTAATGTATCAGGTACAAAAGAGTCTGCAGAAGTGGGATACTTTGCTCGGATACATGTGTCTGTGCGTCCGACGTGTGTGTGTGTGTGTCTATAATAATTACGTATAATACCTATTCACAAAGGAAATGTTTAGCAGATTAGTTTTTTTCTATTTAAAAAAATCACTGACAGAAACCCGACAAAAGGGACCGTAATCATTTCATACAATTATTAATTTTGTGTAGTACATACAGAATGTTATGAAATTATACCACCGTAACTTATTGTGACTTTGTGGTAGTTTTTTTTGACGTGATAACGTCTTATAAATTGATGTAACACCAATCTTATAAATTGATGAAACACCGGCTGCATGTACGAAAAAGTGTCAAGTTCCGCCTGACCCTGTGCGTGCAAGCGAGAGCGCAGTATAAGCGATAGAGAAGCACGATCGGCCCAAGTTTGACAGCTACAAAAATTCATTTATAATTAAAGATCACAAAACACAAACTTCCAATAGACTGTCACAGTTCGCTCGTATATATACTTACAGGGAGTGAAAAATCCACACCACTCGACCGTCCGTTTATTAAAACTGCGTGTATTTTGAAACCTGTTCATTATATTTAAAAACCGTTTCTACAGTTGGTTAGAACTCTAATTTTACTATTTAAATATGTAAAAATAAATGTTTAGAAACGTATACGTATAACGTGAAAAATAAAAAAAGTTATTTTTCAACACTTTACGAGTATGGTTCAATGTTTCTTTTATCTTTATGACGTTATCATGTAAAACTATCGTCCGTAAACCGACTTTACAGACAACCAATTTTTTTTTGAAGTTATGCTTCTTTACGCGGGCCTTGGAGCACGTATTTGTGTTCAAATAAAAGAATCATAGAAACAAAGCGCATATACCTCGTTGATATATACTCAATGGACACGCTGTATTTGTGTCCAGACCGCATATTCTAGCTGTGAATATACTCAATAGACCGGTGTGTTCTACCTGAGAAGGGGTGGGAGATGTCTAGCTGTTATGTGTATGCGTTTTCAGATCGTCAGCCAAACACAGTTGAAGCCGTGCTCATTACGTCGTCTGTCACTAATTTTTTGAATATTTCAAACATCTCAGGTTCTGCTGTTTTGCCATTCCAATCCACAAGTAGGGAACGGTACTAGTTTAGATCAAAATTCACTTTACAAAATTTTACGATATCCAAAAAACATATTTTTAGAAAAACTCTGTGCGTCTGTTTGTTAGTCTGTGAGCACGATACAGGTCAAAATGATGGACGGATTGAAACCAAATTTTGGGAAGACGTTTGATAGTTTTTGGGGAAAATCGGCGCATTCGCAGAAGAAATATATGCTATAACGCTGGTTTTTTTCATAACGGCTTATTTTTGTATTTATTTTTTTAAGAAAGTTTCATTTAAATTTTTTTTCTAATATTTAGAGTTTTAGAAATATTTTAAAAATAAAAAAATGAGCTGCTGGTTTTTTTGTAGATCTGTCAGAAATAAACTAAATAGTTAGGCATGCTTTGATTAGTTTTTACATGACGTGGAACATAGTATGTAAGTAACCATAGTAACGAATAGCAAATATCATATTGAATACTAGTCATTACCCGCGTCACCTCACGTAATATAAAAAAATTTCTTTTCTTCATTATACTATATAGCGCCATAAAAATTCTTTTGGTTGATTTATTCAAATAAAACTATCGCAATCGCATTGCTCATTGTGTCCTCCCGGGCTTGAGCCTCTGGCGCGGACACCGCGGTTGTCAAACTCTAGTTACGGCGTTACGAGAGCGTATTTGAAAAAAACAACTATATGTATATGCGCCAAAATATATGCAAATTAAATAATTACGTGCACAGAAAAAAATTCGCTAATGTACAATAATCTGACAAAATGTAATCTCACAACCGTTGATAGCTGAAGGAACATGCTTTTAATTGACTTAATGGTCATTAAAAATGCAAAAAATTGTCTGTAATAAAATAACATTAGTTAAAATAGTTTATTATAAAAACATTATAAAACGATCAGGGCTTACAGCTAGACTGTAGAATTATTCATGTAACAATTCACACAACAAAGAAAAAAATAGGACAGTAAGTCAAGCTAAAAATTACACTCACACATTTAAAGATAGGCGAAATAGTACCAAAATAACAATACATATTGTTTTTTGCTTACTTTCTGCAAGCGCCAAGTCATGTCTAAATCACGTTGTAGTCAAATGGTTCCTTAGAATGACATATTTTAAATGTTAAAAATTTAACTCTTCCTAATTTATATCGTCAATATTCGTTAATATAAATTTTGAACACCCGTTACACCCTTTTAGGGGTTGAATTTAAAAAAAATCGTTCTTAACAGATGCCTACGTCCAGTGCTAGAGGTCCCGGTGGTGGAATCTTTACATAAGTTAAAAACTTGGCTTGCCTTATCAAAAAGCTTTATCGAAAACACTATTATAATAAAGTCGATTAAAAATTATATGTTCTGTGCTAGTGCATTTAATTTGCTAAATTTCCAAAATATCTTCGAGATGGTGGGGGCCCAAATGACAAGTGCCTACGGGCCCTGGGTTTCTAAGTCCGGGCCTGCCTACGTCATAATAACAATCTGTGTGCCAAATATCAGCCCAGTCTGTCCGGTGTTTTGAGCTGTGCGTCGATAGATCAGTGCGTCAGTCAGTCACTGTTTCCTTTTATATATTTAGATATATCACAGATATTTCAATTTTACTTATTTGTCTAGAGCCAGGGCGTAGATATAGTAATAAAATTCAATATTTTTTAAGTGTAAATATCACACAAAAATATTCACGAAGTAAGGTGTCAAGCAAAATATTAATTCCCTAACCAATTTTACAAATTTTTTTTCAAGAAGTATTTTCATATATCTATTAATTAACTATATGAATCATTGCCTATTTACTCAATGTGCGTTGAGTGAACGTAACAAAACGTAGGTATCGAAAATATATCTGCGTCTCTTTCTTCGATGTAATTCCCTGATTTCTCCGATGATAGGATTGGTTGATGTACTTGCATTCAATCTGAATAAAGTATCTCTATTTCAAAAACTTTGTCTTTTTCTATGACGTTAACATGGGCGTACTCAGCTTTGGCCCAGGAGGGAGCAAATTAGAAATTTCTAAATCCGAGTCCCCCGTGCTTGTTTTGCCCTCCTGGATACGCCAGTGCTTACGGCGTAAAAAAAGCCAGAAGTATATGTTTGCACCCTAATAGTTCGATTACGATTTAATTCCTATGCTCAGTATAGAATAAAAGTATATTCCTAAATTTTATTTTTTAGCTAGGTATTCGTATTATTTTCAGTTCTATTTATTAATTATTATGATCCTGGGGGGTAATTACCCCCTTTACCCCCCGCTCTTGTTCTAGAGTTAATTAATGAAAATCCAGTGAATTAGCGACAAATATCTGTATATTATATAATTTGGAACACAAAAGATGACTTTAGAGTGGGTCCGTACGTACATTTCATGGATGGAAGAACTCGCAATTTCCGTTGTACGGTAGACAAAACAACCAACGCACGCACACAGCTTACTAGTTGCGTTATGCTTCTGCTAGATTAAGACACCGATGAGTAACAACGACGCTCGAACAACAGCCGAACATGAAGCATGAAGAAGCGTTTCCGGTTTTGTGCGAGACCATAATGTACACGGCGGCGTAACGTACTATTTTAAAAGCAAACTCCACAATAATAAACAGGTCTTTAATTAACTTAATATGTAGGTGAATGAACGAATTCATTTACATAATAAAACTTGAACGTAATCACATAATTTTTTATTTATTGAAGAGTTCTAATAAGACGTTATTCAAAGATTTGTAATCCTAATCACATAATATTTTCCTATCTATATACTAATATATAAAGCTGAAGAGTTTGTTTGTTTGTTTGTTTGAACGCGCTAATCTCAGGAACTACTGATTCAAATTGAAATTTTTTTTTTGTTGGATAGCTCATTTATCGAGGAAGGCTATAGGCTATATAAAATCAGGCTACGACCATTAGGAGCGGAGCATTAATGAAAAATGTTGCAAAATGTATCTCAAAAATAAGATTCTATTCAGATGAAATGTACTAGCTAAATATACTCATATTGGCGTTGTCAGAATACAACGCCGGCTAGCTCAATCGGTAGAGCACACGACTGTCAATATCAGGGTCGTGGGTTCGAGTCCTACTTGGGCGAATACATCTTTATTTATTTTTTATATTTTCTACACTGCTTTCTTCTAAGGCTTACATTTAAATTTATTTTAATTTTATTTCATTAATTAAAAAAAAATTATTAGTTAAAAAATATATAAATACTCCATTTTATCGACAAAAACTTTTGAACGATAACTCCGATCATCATGAAATTTGGACACAACATTCATCGCGGTAAACTAAGATGAATGTGTGTACTCATGTTCCTCCCTTCCCCATTCGTTCTTTTACACCCGGGTGAAACCGGACGGGACCGCTAGTATTTTATATATTGTTATTAAAAACAAAGACTTGCAAAGCTGGAAATAGTTTCTGGGATATTTTGGAAATAACAGTTTACTGCAAAACTGTCGCGCCTTGTAATTCTTGAATTACTCGCAATATACTCCCACTGGTTAATATTAATGCGCGATATGAGCTATACGACTTAAGGTGACTTTCGGCTTTGACCAGACTAGAATCTTAATAATTCGTTTTTGAATCTTGAGTCTAGTTTGTAGAGCTTTAATAGTATATTACACCACTCTCGGTTTCACCTCAAAAATCATGGCGCGCAGGGCACGGCCAGTGTGCAGGTGTACACTATTTTTCTTCATACCTCGGTCGTAAGTATGTGTATTAAATACATAATTAATTACACAAAAACACAGATAAATTCCAAGCAAGCAGCTTTGTTGTTATACCTACGTAAAAACACGAATGACAGCTGGTCGCGACTATTAGCTAAAATGTAATAGGGTTGCTATGTAAACTACATCTAAACAACAGTTGATAGGTTGTTTTTTCTTTACGTACGAACTTCCCGAATCCCACCAAGGAGTAAATGTTAGACTTTCTGCCTTACAACTGATGCCGAAAGTATGTACTTTCGATGAAGAAAAGGCATTTAAATTTTTATGGTAGCCGTTTCACAGAACGTTTCAGCCATCTATCTTATAGATTCTAGAAGAATAAAAAAACAAAGAAAGGATAGTTTTGCACGTTTCAATGACAATAACGTGCGTGATAATGTTGATAATCCGAGTTGACAGTGAATCATGTAGGCGTCGGTTGTCAGGTGCAATTCGACATGCGCATGCGCCTACGTGTCGCGAATATTATTAACTGCACACTTTTACCAGTGCTGTAGTTAAAACGTTAATGTGACAACCCATGCTGCTATCTGTTTCAGTCGAGTGCTGGCTACAATCCTGCGTGCCAAACAATGTGTTTGCCAACATGAAAAAAGATCCTTTGTAAACCATGTACTATTATTACATTACAAATAATTAAATGTGTTTATCGTTGCTTTAAAATCGTTATTACGACAGTAATTGTCGTTGTCAGGGCCGTTGTTAAACATAGATGGTGCTTTGAAAAGAATGCCACTTATCTTGGTTATAAAATGTATACACTTATCTTGGTTATAAAATGTATAACAATGTCCCAAAATCAATAAGAGATTCAGAAGCGTAGCGTGCCTTGGCGGGGCCCCGTATAAAAATTTGTTTGGGGGCCTTTAGGAAGGGTAAAGATTTCTTACAAAAAAAATGTTTGCATAAAATTAAAAGAAATATTTATTTATCAAAATTATCTATGTCATTTTTTCCAAAATTTTTACAAACAATTCAAATTAAATATACATTCTCCTTGCCTTTTTTTCGGCAAACCGATTTATTAAATCATTTATAGCTGATGATGGCTTTAGTTTTTCTAAAGTTTCTGCCTCTATGGACAATAGTGACAAAAATTTAGGAAGTTTTTATTAATTTTTGCTTACGCACGTTGGGGACGCCCGGGGGCCTCGTTTAATTGAAACGGCGGTAGCTACGCTCCTAAAGAGATTTCAAAGATTTTGATAAAAAGCTGAAACAATACATACTCTTAATATAGTTCCATACTCTATAAACGACTTGCTATCGGATTAATAATTATTTTAACATGTTTTAACTGTGTACTGACGTTTTGTATCCATTTTATATAATGGCGCAACAAATAAACATTTATTATTATTATTATTAGTTTTTGAGATTAAAAAAAAAAGTTTACAGGGTAGGGGAGGAGAAGCAGAACGACTGTATTGTAAAAACTAACCATGACATTAGATTCAATTTAAGAATAATTGAAAATATTTGTAAATTTTCAACAATTATTCTTTTTCTAAAAAAGACCGTTGTTACTGCTTTTTCCGAGTTTGAGAGCGAGTTGAGAAAAGACGAAAATTTAAGGGATTCAAGTGGAGGAATTGAAGAGGTGGAAGCACTGGTTTAAGGGCAATAGATACCTATAAACACCCTCGCACTGAAGGGCCAAGATTCTACCGACGAAAAATTAAAACAAAAAATTGCCTTTTTTGACAAAAAAAAATTTTTGTTGACACGGTCTGATGAGGTACTTTTCATTTGTGAGTTGTGATTTTTGGTGCCCCCTGAGACGTGATGCCCTAAGCAATTGCTTATTTTGCTTATAGGTTAATCCGGCACTGCTTGTGGCTGTTAATGACAATGATGTGAAACACCATTAAATATTAAAAAAAATATATTTTATACTTTTTACTTTGTTTAAAAAACTTGGTATTTAAAAAAATATTTCTTTTATTTTTTTATTGGATACGATACTTGAACAGCTAAAGGCTGAATTACATTGAGCGAGTTTACAAGCTGCTTGTTGGCGAATTCGCTAATTGCTAGTAAACTCGCTCAGTGTAATCAGTTTACTAGCCAAGTAGCAGATTGTAAACTATCTGCGAGTAAATTTAGAAGCCGGTCAACTTTACTCGCTACTCGCTGGCGTTTGGGATTGTTAGCTAGTAAACTAGCCGTGTGTCATCATAGTTGCTATAGTGAACTAGATGCGTCTTGGTAGTTTCTGGTTTCAGTGTCTACAAAATGTCGACGGAAATGAAAGAAAAACAACAACAAATTCACAATACGTGGTTCGTTTGCTAGTTGGCTAGTGAGCGAGTGAGAAGTTTGTGTGTCATCATCCGTATCTCACTAGCCAACTCGCCCGCTTCTAAACTCGCCAACAAGCAGCTTGTAAACTCGCTCAATGTAACAAACAGGCAACAAATTAATAAGCAGCTACTGAATTTTCGAGATGAAATGCGCAACTTAGCTCTAGGAGGTAGGGCGGCTAATATGTCTTGTAGAAAGAAAAGCTGTCATAAAAAATAAATGTTTCCAACTTGACTTTTTCACGATTTGAATAACAATATGTTTGTTAAACAATTATATATGTACAGTATGATTGTTCAAAATAAAATTATTTATATATTCTGAGAATGTGACCAAGCCTCTGTAAAATATGACAAGGAATGTCACTTACTCATACGAACCAGTCTCCAATGACGTGTCACATCTATGTGGAAAATCGTATTATAAGCGATTTCTGAGTTATACGCTTTTCAACGAACTCTTAGCCAAAGTGTTAACTTTAAATACAGGTTTTAAAGTATCCTTGTATTAAAGTACGTAAAAAACTATGCTAATTATGTTTAAATATTTCGACAAGAAATGAATTTTATTTAAATGGAATTGAGTGTTTAATTTATTTCGTGGAATAATAAATTAATTTTAAAATCCTTTTAGTAGACGTTTATTGAATTGTTTTTTTACAACAATTACAAAGAATATGTAAATTAGTTTTCTATTGTTTTACTTTTGAAATAGAGCAACGCAAAATGGACGATAGTTTTTCTCTTTTGTTGCATTATTCATGCGCAGTAGCGTTCTTGAAGGTGAAGCATGTGAATAATAAATAGAATTCAGCTACAGTAATCGGGCTCATCTGTCGATTTCTAAAAAAACATACAGTTACAATAAATACACTTGTGTGCAATATTTCTATTTTTAATTACCTGTACAGGATGATTTTTAAGTTGATTTTTTTTAAAGCATGTAGAAATCAAATAGACGAACAATTATATTTTTAAGTAATTTTTTATCAAAACTCAAAAATGAAGGAGAAACGGGCTTTCAAAGTTTTATTAAATTTGTTATAATTTTAAGGACGGTCTTGGCGTTATGTTATGTCACTATGGAAATATGTTATGTCATTATTAAGTATTCGCAGAAATTATTTGAGATGCATTAATTTATTTTTTATTTTTATTTATTTATTTATTATTAACCGAGCTTTCGAATTATTAAAATAAAATTTAATTTAACTTTGAAAAGCTGTTTCTCTCTTATTTTTGAGTTTTGATAAAAAAGTTTCTTAAAATGTTTGTTCGTCTATTTGATTTCTATACAGGCTGTTAAAAAAAAGAAGGTTCGCTTCCCTCCCCCTAGATCCGGGGCTGACACAGATCGAAATGCTTGTGCAATTATATTGCTTGTCAAGTGCACTTTATGAGGTCTGTTATGTTACAACTTACGGTTGAACCAGACAAATTAAAAATAAAGGTTATAGTAGTTTTAAGTCCTATAATATACACTTTTTAATTTATTTCCGTTCTTAGTGACTAATAAAATATATATTTATATGAAAATGGCTGTTCCAAGAAAATTAACGTCGTAACTACGAACGTCAACTCGAATTATTTATGACGCTATAACAAAAGCAAATAGTGTATACTTTATACCTACAATATTTATGATTGGACCTAAACTGGATATTGTCTGTATCAGTTGGGTGCGTGACGGCATCACCGCCTACCGTCTGCAATTTACATGCTCTTACAACATTGTTAAACGATTCATGCTCTTACAACATTGTTGCAAACGAGCATTTTTGAAGTAAAACTTCTTTAGGCACGCTTGACTTGAGGAGTAAGCTGGTAAATGCCTGACGAAAGCGTTTACGGACGGTGCGTGATCGGACGAGGCGAACGGAAGTTGAGAGGGAGATATAAGTTAGTGAAGATAGAAAGAGAGAGAGTTACGTTACTGTAGGGGCAAGAGAGAGAGGTGCGCGCGCACATTTTCTTCCTCTCTTCCTCAACAAATACTTCACTGGCTAGTGACGCCATCAGGTGGCCGAAAATATAAGCAGTACTAACAATAGAATGACACATACTTGGGGCCATCAGGTGGCCGAAAATATAAGCAGTGCTAACAACAGAATGACACATACTTGGCGCTATCAGGTGGCCGAAAATATAAGCGGTCCTCTTTGTAATATTTTACGTTTAAAGTGAATAAAATTGTAAATTCATTTTAAAGTTCATATTTTGTGAAATTTCGGGTGAATAATAACAAATTATGGTAGGGTTTTATTTCAGTCGTGTGGTCTAAAGCAGTGCTCCGCAACCGGTGTACCGTGGCACACCGGTGTGCCGTGAGCCAGATACAGGTGTGCCGCGGTCAAATTCAATGTATTTGACATTTTACAATTTACAATTACATTTTGCAAAATTTGGAGAATTAATTTTTAATTTCTTAGTTAACGCTCAAAAAATTCTGGTATCATTAAAATGTAACTGAAATAAATTAGCACTATTTTTTTCATTATTTGAAAATTTTTATTTGTTGGTACATTGTTACTAATTTTTTCAATTGTTATTTTAATATGAACAAAAAACGCAGTGTGTAGAACGCATGTTTGCCGTCGTGTCGCCTCGGTCGATCTGAGTCGGTCGTCGCCTCAGTCGTGTATTTGTGTATCAATTATATTTTAGCTTTTGGTGTGCCGCGGAAATCTAGCAAGAATTTTGGTGTGTCGTAGGTGAGAAAAGGTTGCGGAGCACTGGTCTAAAGCACAATCGTTTTTTTTTTAAACAACTGTAATAATAATTAATTAAACGAAACCTTTAGTTTGAATTCCCGATAGAAACACTTTTTGCGGGACGGCGCGGCGTTCATTCGCCGATTGTGAACTGCCTAGGGCATCACGTCTCAGGGGGCACCAAAAGTCACAACTTAGAAAAGTAACTCACTGGTCGACAGTGTATAAAAAACATTATTTTTGTCATGTTCTCAAAAATTTGATCAGCTGATATAAAACTGTATTTAGAAGCAAAGAAGTTAAAAATGAATAATAATTTATTTTTGAAAATGGAAACGAAAACGATAAAAAGGCTTTTTTTTAACTGAATAAAAATGCCTAAGGACCAATTTTATAGACAGTTAAATTTTTAATGAGAGCATTGATTGCAAAAATTCAATTTTTTTCCTTAAGTTCTATAATATTTTTCTTAACTTTTTTCTATCAAATTTTCTTTCAATTTAATACCTTTACGTAACTTAAAATAAGATACACTCCTACGAACGAACTCACCGAGAGAAATCGTGTTATCTATAAGTTCAAAGGGCTTCGGGGAAGTGATGACTTCGTCCTCTTCTTAAGTCCGCTGCACACGAGGCTGGATTTGCCGCTTGGTTGCTTGCTAGATTTCACTACTAGTTATCTCGCGCTGGTCTTCGTAATTGCTTTTATGTGCTCGCTTCACACGAGATATCTTTACAAGCTTGCTCTGCAAGTAGATTCGGTGCGCGCGCAGTGATAGAACGATAACAAAGTCCATGTTTATTGTCTCTGAACAGAACACACACTATGACTTAGTGTTTGTTTAAGTCGCCTACGTGACAATATACTGCTTCCATGGTTCTTACTCATACCTAGTAGCGGTCCTAGCAAGAAAAATAGCTCCTGTTCTAATTTTAAAACCTATCTTGTGAGCCAGCAGGCGAGTGTCCGCAGTGACGTCATTTCCAGCTTTGTACCCAGCCTACCTGTCAGCAGAAATCCAAGCAGTGTTTCTAATACGTCGCAGGCGCAATTTTCCCTTCGCACGGCCCTGGTTGAGAGGAAGAAAAGTTTGGATCAATTGTAGGGTAGTTCAAATTTGATAAGATTAATTAATTCGACAATAGTAAAGATAATTTAGATGCAGCTGATATGTTTTGTGCACAGACCAATAAATGTTGAACGGATCCCTTAATAAACCTTTTTATGATTATACAACATGTAATAGAATTCATGGCCTTGTTTATTACACTTCAGTGCATAAGATTTACAGAAGGCCATTTTTAAGAATACGTTTGATTATTGTTGTGTTGGTATCAAGTCTGCACAATAAGACCATTAAAAATAGATTGTGGATGCATATAAATATTATATTTTTTTAATGTTTTTCACTGTCAAATTTGAATGCAGTGCATTTTTATGTCTATATTTACACACTAATAATTATAAAATACAATGTAGTAAACAGAAAAAAATTACAACTGATAATATTAACGCTTTGCTGGATGGTGTAGTTCATATATACCGGGTGTTCAAAAAGTCCAGAAACACCTGAATATGTATCTCAGAGAGATAACATTTTTTTGAAAAATGATGCTCATCGCGTGTAATGTATTTTTCGGTCACAAAAATTCCTCCCAAGGAGGTGCCGCCGTGAGGGGGGCAGGGAGTAACTCCGAAATTTTAAATGGCAACCGCATTTTTTTATTGGGTCGAGTTTTTTGGGTAAAAAAGACATCTTTTGTCCCAAACTTTGTTTTGTTCAAACTACAGATCACTGAGTACGCGGGGTCTCAATCATACAACGTAGGGGTGTTTCATTACCTACTGTCGAATAGAAATGCAAATCCACTTTAAGATTGTTATCAAGGTCAAGTAAAAGAGGGAACCATTCCTTGACTTGTTACAAATTTTATTTGAGGGGGTGAGGATAACTCGGAAAATTTTACCCCCCGTAGGTACTTGATTAAAAAAAAATGTTTTGCCCGAAGAACTCGACCCAATAAAAAAGTTATGATTGCCATTTAAAATTTTACAGTTACTCCCTGCCCCCCTACAGGGGAACCTCCTTGGGAGGAATTTTTGTGACCAAAAAATACATTACAACGAGTTGAGCAACTTTCATTCGCAACATTTTTCAAAAAACTTTTTGAACACCCGATTGCAAAAAAAACTGTCAAAGAATGACCTTAGATTGTGACCGA
Organism: Xanthostigma xanthostigma; assembly: GCA_963575645.1. Lineage (NCBI taxonomy): Eukaryota > Metazoa > Arthropoda > Insecta > Raphidioptera > Raphidiidae > Xanthostigma > Xanthostigma xanthostigma. Next base: position 44,481,823 of record OY754466.1, on the reverse strand, counting down.
ACACATTTCTCTGTGAGAAAAGCATAATAGAAATTAACCCTAGAATCAAAATTCAACTTTCGATACTTCGTGTCTGTTTTTCGACTTAGACTTCAACATCTTTAAGTCAAACATTTTCAGAGAAAATCGCCTCTGACAGACGAACGGACGGATACCGCGTTCATATAAGTGTTTCGTTTGCAGTAGTAATTTCTAAATACTTGGGACAACATTAGTTTAAATGATTTATTTGAACACCCATTTGTGGTACAGTGGTGAGATTATTTGGTGGTTAAACAAAAATAGAATGACCTTGTGGTCATGAATTACTTGGTACCGCCTCTGCTTTTGAAGAAAACAGACTGACGCATTTCCGGTGAAAATTGTTGAGCGTATCCGCTTATTTGTTGATTTGTTGATTGCATCACTCATATGTAAATACAACAATGAACGAACCTGTCTAACATAAGGAAAGAAGATTGATGACACATTTTTTACATCATTCAAATTATATTATGATCTAATCCCAAGTAATTGTTAAAGCAAAGAGTATCGGACATTATAAAAAATATTCCCGAAACTATAAAGCTTAGAAAAAAATTAAAAAAAAAAACTTTCTTGAAAAAATGAATAGAATAATAAACCATTATGAAAAGTATACCATTATTCTATAAAAAATGACGTTATAGTATATATCTCTTTTGCGCATGTGCCGAATTTTTCCAAAAACAATAGGGCACTTCATATTTACGTATGAAACATCCTCCCAAAATTTGGTTTTAATCCGTTCATCCGTTTGACCAGTAACGTGCTTACAGATTAACAGACCAGCAGGCAAACAGACTGACAGAGTTTTTCCAAAAATATGTTTTTTGGATTCCGGGGACCTCGAAACAAAAAAAATATAAAATTTTGATTAAAAGTATTGAATTTTGACCTAAACTATAGTACCATTCCTCATATTATGTGGGTTTGAACGGTTAAAGTTAATATTTAATAATTAAAAATCATAAACATGGACGTGATTCATAATTTATTAACCCCCTCCCTCCTCTTATTTCTAGTCCGCGTTAAAAGGTACCTCCGGTTGACACTGCAAAACACCTGATAATACTGTCCTTGCGCTGCCACTACACAAAAGAACAAAATCATATAGATATTTCGTAATTTCGATACAATATAAAACAAAAGAACGTAAATTAATTACACAGTTGTTTACTCATCGCAACAAATAATGTGATTACAAGTAATTAAACAATGTATAAAAATTGTGCCAACTTAACGGCATTAACTGTTTGAGTTTTTTCAAATAAAAATTCATATATTTCAAACAGTTACGCGTATATTTTTTGTATAATAAAAACTAAGTCATAACTGTTACAACACGATGATAATTGCGGTTAAGAATGTTGTCTGTTGCAAAATATGATATGTTGTTTTATAACATCGTTACTGTTGTACATATACAGTTGTTTAATAATTGTTTATTATTTATTAAAATCTTTGTAAAATCATTTCGCGTAACAGAAAAATCTGAACCCAGTTATTATTTCGGATGTGCTAGAATTATAACGGCTGTCTTATTGGCCTACATTTTTAAATGAAACGCACTTAAATCTAAATACAATAGAGTAGATACTTGACACTTTAAAAATAAAGGATTATAAATTAATTATGCATGTGAATAGGATAAATTATCGACTAACAAACCTGAAATTATCGGTTTGTGTTCATAATACACGAGGTTAATGTATTATTATACATTTCAAATGAATAAAATTGTCGACCAATTTCTCTCAGACCATAATATATTGACAAAAAATAATAAATCTTTCAATCTTGCGTGCAATCGATTAGTTAATAAATAACTTAATACTAATTAATTTTTATATTTTTTAGATATTTCTGAAGAAGATCCAAATCCGGATCGAAACGTCAACCTGTGTTATATTGATTTGTATTTTTATTATTTTTTGTCAATATATGGTCTGAGAAAAATTGGTCGACAATTTTATTCATTTGAAGAGTTCTATTCAGACGTTAATCAAAGATTTGTATTATTATACGACGTTCGCCATGATGGTTTGATGTGTGACTTATAGTAATGTGCAGTAAAAAGTACGAAAATAATTTTTAAATATAATGATTTTGTTCAGCAGAGATAGGATGTCTCCCAACTCGATATAATTTATTTTTTGAATAAGCCATTTATAATAATAATTATATCGAATTGGGGGACATCCTATCTCTGCTAAACAAAATCATTATAGGTACTATTTAAAAATTATTTTTGTACTTTTTATTTATTTCACATTGCATTAAAAATTTGTTCACATAATAAATGTGCTGTGCTGCTATAAGCAATAGCCAGTGCATTATCTACATAATTTTAAATAGATCAGGTTAGACCAGGGGTCGGCAACCTGCGGCTCGCGAGGCACAAGCGGCTCTTTTGATGTAAAGTTGCGGCTCTCCAGTTCCATACGCAAAAAATAATTATTTTATTTTATAAACCCTTAAAAATCGTCCAATCGATCCATGATTGAGTACCATGTCTATCTCTCAGCCATTTCCACTCGCGTCTCACCCGCACCGCCCCCGTCGCGACGTGTCGTCCTCGGATATATATATTATACCTATATAAGCAAATACTATAATACTAAAACGAAAATGTTTAGTGGCTCTTTAAAAACTGGGAAATTTTGTAAATTGTAACTTTTGGCTCTTCCGTCTCAAAAGGTTGCCGACCCCTGAGCTAGACTTATTTCCATCTCTTAAATCAAAGTGCGGCATACAATTTGTTGGCTCTGCTAGTGCCGACACAACACAGCTTCATACTAGACGCTGGGATTTTGGCCCAACCCTTATAATATAATATTAAAATGAAACAAAGCGGGTGGCCTTAGATGTAAATGGCATAAAAAACATAAATTATATCCGACAAAAAAAGTATAATATATTTTAAGTAACAGCTAAGCTGAAATAACGTTACTTTAATGTATTGGCGAAACAAAAACCGGTCGATTTCCTTTTCACAGTCGTATTGAAACCGATATCTTATTCTAAACTCTGATAGCACTATGGTAACTGTCAACTTTCGTTGGACTCAACGAATTGTTATGCTAATTTTGAAGGTCAATGACATTTGAAAAGATTTGATCAAATTACAAATTAGATGTTTGCTACACACAGCGCACATCTTAAACTATTGAACGAATAATAATAAGAAAAATCGCAGGACTGTGGACAAAAATATTAGATTTATTTAATGTAAAACGTTTCGTCTATAGATTTAGACTCTTTCAAGTACAAGGAAATTAATTGTTTTTAATTTTCGTGTACTTGAAAAAGTCTAAAGGCCGCTGTACACGAGGCTAGAAACGCTGCCAGGAGTTCTGCTAGCTGGTAGACTGGGTACGAAGCTAGAAATGACGTCACTGCGGGCTGGCCTGCTAGCTCACAAGATAGGTTTTAAAATTAGAACAAGGGCTATTTTCCCTGCGAGATTTGCTGCTAGGTATGAGCAAGAACCAATCAGGAAGCAGTATCGTGTCACGTGGGCACTTGATCAAACACCCACAAACCAACATGGTGTCGCATTCTGTTCAGAGTCAGGCAACAGACACGTTTTTCTGTGTGTTTGTATTCGAACTGTCACTGCGCGCACCATATCTATTTACAAATCAGGATTGAAAAATAGTCTCGTGTGAAGCGAGCACTTAACAGCAATCAAGAAAACCAGCGCTTGAAAATCTAGCAGCGTTTCTAGCCTCGTGTGCAGCGGTCTTAAATCTGTAGACGAAACGTCGTACATTAAATGAATCTAATATTTTTGTTCACAAACCTGCGATTTTTCATATTAAAGTGAAACTTTTATTCTATCGCCCCGAATTTCTCTGGCCGTCTGTTGCATGTCGCATTACAAGCGGCCGCGGAGTATGGGTAAAGTGAAAGGCGTTCGGAGTAGGCGCTCGGTAGAGCAGCCAAGGCCAATATGGCGGCGCCCATGGTTAGCATCAGCTGACCGTGTAGTATGTATAACACATAGTCAGTCTGTCATGCGGGCGAATGCTGTACACTGTTTACATGTTTTTATTCGTGTATTCATGTGAATATTGTTGTTTATAATTAATCGTGATGGATAAGTGTCTACAATCCAACGCCTACAATCCAATAAAAGTTTCACTTGCGTCGTGGTCTCTTAAAACCACACAACTGTTTTTTTTTATTGACTCTATTCATAAACTTGCAATTGGATTTTCAGTCGTTTTGAAATATGAGACGTGCGACGATAAAAAGTATAAGTAATATCAATACTTTTCTGCTGAATGAAAAAAAGAAACGTCAAATATATTGTAGAAAAATTAACTAATTAGTACAGACAGTTAATAGATTCTCGTTTATCTAAAATCGAACATTCTGCAACTGTTTTTCTCAAAGAGCCAGCGCACCGGATGAACTTTCTCATGCTCGATCGAAACATAGATTGATAGATCCATCAATTTAGAATTGCTATGGAATCGTTGATCTTTGTTTGATTTGGATTAAAATAATGAACTGATGCTGTTTTGTTTTACCTTACGCTCTTCATCCATCTGCGGACAACTGACACGATATTTACAGTTATATTTAAAAGAGCACGGAATCTCTACTATGTGTAATACCTTTCTAAGTCAGGGATGGATAAATGCTCATGGCAGTGGCGGTTCCTCTGAGCGCTGCGGAGCAACCAATTTTTTTTAAGTAAAACTTCTTTACGCACGCTTGACTTGGGGAGTAAGCTAGTAAATGCGTGACGCGAGATTTACGGAAACTGTGATCGGGCGAGGCGAACGGAAGTTGAGAGGGAGTTAGTGAAGATAGAAAGAGGATCACATCACTACTATGTTTATCTAGCTATCCGCATTATGTAAATTCAAAAATTGATGATTTCGGTTATACTTACTAATGGTTTTCCCATCCTTGTGATCTTAGACGTAGCATTATAAATCTAGTCTACTACTTCATGGTATACATAAATGGTACGTGTACACTTTTGATTGTATAATACATACAGCAAACCTTGCTTTTTTTGTGCATAGAGCTACTCAGTCTAACGGTTAAAAACTACTTTTTTTATAAACATTGTAAAATATTATCAAGTGACATTTACATAATCATTAAGACAATGATTATTGCAATTTTAAATTGCGAATTTAGTCAATCGTTTCATTTTTTTATGCCGACTTTGCATACTATTTAAATATTATTACATAGGTACCCACATCTTAGATTAACGTCTGAATAGAAATCTTCAAATAAATAAAATTATCGACCAATTTTTTCACCCGGGTGCAAAAGAACGAATGGGAGGGAGGGACATGAGTACATACGTTCATTTTAGTTTACCAAGATGAATGTTGTGTCCAAATTTCATGATGATCCGAGTTACCGTTCAAAAGTTTTTGTCAAATTTTGAGTTTTATATTATATATTTTTTACAACTTGGGTTGCATTATTGGAGTTTTCGTAAGGATACATAATTTAACTCGATTAACAATATAGCCTATGTTACTCAGAGATAATGTAGCATTCTATCTATTAGTGAAAGAATTTTTAAAATCGGTCCAGTAGTTTTTGAGTTTTATTCATTACAAACAAAAATACAAATATTTTCTCTTTATAATATTATAGTAGTTGTAGGCTAGTGGCACAGTCCGATTTCGCCCAAATTTGTAGATTTCCACCGGTTTTTCTTCGACTTACTTTGCAAAATTGGTCTTCACGAAAAGTGTTTTCATTTTATAGCCTAAGTCCATCCTGCATATTGAAGAAAATTTTTTTGAAATCGGACGAGCAGGGCCGGATTTAGCATAGGGCCATTGTGGGCCCGGGCTCATAGCGGCAAATTGTTAGGGCGGCAAAACGGCAAACAAAACTGGCATTTTGGATATAATATTACAGTACTATTTTTAAATTATTTGATATTAGTACGGCTGTTATTTGTAGTAGAAAATTAAATTAAGATTGGATAGGGCAGCCAATTTTATTTAAAAACCATTTTTTTTTTTTTATAATTAAAATGGTATCGTCATATAATTATGCAATTTGTGAAAATATAAAATATATATAAACGTTTCGCTATTAATTAGCATCTTCAGTATATAAAACGTAATAGATGAGAAAAGATTTTTTCTTTTGTTCCAATTTGAACATTTTTAAAAAATAAATAAAGAGCACTGTTTATTATATTTACTATTTAAAGAGATATTTAAATTGTTATCTTACTATGAATCAACCATTTTGTAGGATAAAAACTATCAGTTTAATTATGTTACATCTTGCTCAACTTGTCTACACAAAATAATATAAAAAATTTTCTAATGTAACATAATTAAACATAGTTTTTATCCTACAAAATGGTTGATTCATAGTAAGATAACAATTTAAATATCTCTTTAAATAGTAAATATAATAAACAGTGCTCTTTATTTATTTTTTAAAAATGTTCAAATTGGAACAAAAGAAAAAATCTTTTCTCATCTATTACGTTTTATATACTGAAGATGCTAATTAATAGCGAAACGTTTATATATATTTTATATTTTCACAAATTGCATAATTATATGACGATACCATTTTAATTATAAAAAAAAAAAAATGGTTTTTAAATAAAATTGGATGCCCTATCCAATCTTAATTTAATTTTCTATTACAGTACTATGTTTTATCTGGAACAAAACTAAAACTCCATTCCAGTTTTTTTTTGTGAGTGTGTGAGAGAGAAAGAGGCGGCCGCCGCTTCGCGCTTTCTCGGGTTCATTCGGGGGCTGTGTCAGCTGATTGTGTGCAAGGGAAAGGGGGCGCCGGCGCGCCGCCTGCTGCCTCGTGAATCCTCGGCTCCGTTCGGCGGTAAAAAATATTGCAAATCCAATGTAAACTAGAGAAAATTTTGGTTGCTTTTAATTGTGAGGGGGGGGGGTTATTTCAGGGTTCCCATACGCGCAAAATATGTAGATCCGGCCCTGCGGACGAGTAGTTTTTGAGATAACCTCCCACATCCAAACTTACAAAGTTTACCTCTTTATCATAAAATAGTTTTGATCCAATAGAATGTTCCGATGAAGGAAGGTTTTGGTTGAGGATCATAAATAAATAAGCTTTACCAATGTTACGCTAGTGGCCAACGTTTCGAAAAATTTATTTGAGGCCCTGAAGATGAAAATAAATTTTTCGAAACGTTGGCCACTAGCGTAACATTGGTAAAGCTTATTTATTTATGATCCTCAGCCAAAACCTTCCTTCATCGTTTACTTCTTTATAATATTAGTATAGATATTAATGCATTACAGTTAATCGATTCTTGTTTGTCGAAAATCGAACATTCCACAACTGTTTCTTAAGACTCAGCGTACCGGATGAACTTTCCCATAGTCGATCGAAACATAGATTGATAGATCTATCAATTTAGATACTATTGATTCATTGATTCTTGATTTAGATCAAATGAATGAAGTTATGAATATATGGTATTATTTGAAGTTCAAAATTTAATTGAATTCTTCTTTGTTACAGATTTTTAATAATAAAAAAACAATGAATTCTCCGTCTACAAGATAAAGTGTGTTCATAATTTACTGATTGGAGCTATAATAGTCAAAGGTAAGTTATTTTGTTAAATAATTTGATGTTGATTATTGTCACATGATTTCAACGATACTGTAAAAAAATTATATATTAGTTTTCTATCAGAAATCACAGTCACAATATTTCACTTACTATTAGCGGACATAAAATTTATAATTTTTATACCTGCTTACGTTCAGTTAAAAAAAGTAAGGTTATGCTGTCCGTCTCCCATTTTGAATCTGGTGTTCTAATAGATTACACCCTCGCGCTTTCAATTGTCTAAAAGATTTGAATGATCGATTAGACAACAAACCCAACTGTTACAATATTCAAATCTGTTCTGGTTGTGATTGTTTTTGTCGCCTAAACGCCTTGAATGTCTCGAACAAGTTACGCCTTCGCGCACAAAAAAAAAAAAACGTTAAAGAGATTTCAATGATCGATTAGACAAGAATATATATTTAAACGAAATCTGACAAATGTCGTTGTTTACTTTCTTTGTTTGAAGTGTTTTGTTTTAACTCGCGCCTTTGTTTGCGCTGCAAGGGCGGTTGCATTTACGTCAGGACCATAGTACTAATACGATAAATGGATATAGTAAAACAACAGCGCACAATTAATTGAAATTTGTTAAATAAAGTTTGAGATTAAAATATGATTTCACAGGAAAGGTTATAGTATGCATAAAGGTACCTTTTTTTGTTACCTAAACTTAAAATATGAACTATTTTTCTTATGATCCACTAAATCCAAATCAGAAATTGAAACTTAAAAATTCAAAACAGCGGATTCAATATGGCTGACTAGTAATTTTTTGAATTTATTTATTGACGTGAACACGAATTCGTATTAGTTTTCTGATTGATATTTTTTTATACCTAAAGTTAAACATTTTGTTTTCAAAATATTTTCCTATTGTTACTTTAATAAATGAACTAAAATATCAATTCTAATAATAAAACTCCTGTAAAATATTTCTTTAAAGCAATTTCTTTTTTTAGGTATAGATATCTATTTTGCTAGAAATCAAATCGTAATTGATAATTTATCGATTTTTTTCCACTATAACTCTTATAGGCCCCACTCACGATCAAACTTCATGCCACAGTTCAGTGTTCAAACTTATAGTTCAGTGAAGCATGATAATGTGTGGGACAAATAAACACTGAAACCAACACTGAAGTCAAGCATGAACTCATCAAATGCATCTTGATTTTTGAACGACTTCAATGTTCAGTGTTCAAGTAAACTGTTGTGTGTGTGGGTGTTTTTCAGTTCAGTTTTTGGAGTTCTGTGTTTTGTACAACCAGAAGCCAAAAATCTCAATGTTGCTGCCTTTCTTGTGCAGAAATAGATTTTCGCATATTTGTGTCCTGGTTTTTAATAAATAGGGTAACTAATTCCAGTAAATAATTGTAAGTTAATTCATCCATTCGTAAATAATTATTCCAATCAAGCGGCTCAAGATGTAATTCATTAATTAAATAAACATGACTTCTTGAATCACGCATTTCTAACAAATTTTTCACCCATATTCTTCTTTTTTTTCTTATTTCCCTGTTTTAAATACAATCCCCTAGCTATGAACAGCCAATCCTCACCATTTAAATAACTCATTTAGTTCTTATTAATTATCTATAGTATAATATTATAGTATGTATATAATATATATTTTATATATCTATACTCGACGAGTGTATGCCAACAACTGAACCAAACTGAACACAAAAAATTTTAAAAACTGAGCAGTTTGCATGAACTGTGTGTGGTGCCAGTCAGTCTTTCGATTAATCGGTCCAACTTCACTGAACACTGAACTGTGGCATGAAGTTTGATCGTGAGTGGGGCCTATTAAGCTACTAATCTGATTTAAACAAAATTTAGTGCATCTGTATAAGGCTATCAAAGAGGATTGGTTGCTTTAATACCAGCTTCGCTTGCGATAACGTCTATATTATTATTATTATCAAGCCTGGGTAAATGGCCGCCTGCGGGCCGGATCCGGCCCGTAGTAGAATGTTTTTCGGCCCGCGAAGCATTTCATAAATGATTGTTAAAACCAAAAATATTACTGTTTGTCAATATACATTGGCGCATAAAAAGAATTTTAGAAAAATAGTAAATAGTGTTTAAAAACTTGAAATTGTTGTTTCATAAAAACTATTCTTAAAATTAGAAAAAGAAATTATTTGGCCCGCGGTCATATTATTTTCATCCGCAATATGACCCGACGATCAAAAGATTTGCCCACCGCTGGTTTATATTAATATAGGTAATGAGATAAAGTTTGGATGTATTTAGAATGAACCTTCAGGATATAGATAGATAGACAGACAGCTAGATAGATTTATTGGTTTAGATATACAAATCATTGTTAAAAAACACGTCAGAAAAAATATATTATATATAATCAGTAAACGTAGTATTTAGGGAGCATTGCTCGCTTCTAAAAATTCTTTATACGTGTAAAAACATTCTTTACCTACATATTTTAAAAGCGTTTTTCTAAAAGTTTCAAGGCTCTGATTACGGAGGTCCAAAGACAATTTATTAAAAAATTTCATTCCTAAATAATTAGGAACTTACGTTGAATATTTCGTATTAAAAAACGATAAGATCTTCTTTTTTCTGGTGTTATAATGGTGCAGGGACGTATGACTCTCAAAATTATCAGAATGTTTTCTAATAAAAACAAGGCAGTTATAAATAATATACTATGGGCTGGTAAGGTTAAAATATTTAATTGAAAAAACATATATATTATCGCGTTAAAATAAAAGCGTTTTTCGTGGAGATCAATATTGCAGCGTAAGTCATTGCAAAAAATGGTGGCAATCAACAAATTCGAACGAAGCCGGACCGGGCAGTTAAGTATATTGAATTTACTGTTAACGTACACGACGCCGCGGCGTTGTTTTACTATATTCTGTATTAATTGTATTATGATTGTGTCTATAATCACGCGGCAGTATTATTATGTTCATAGTTATCTCTACAAAAATCACAAAGGCGTGATGCTACGAAGTCACGCTCACGCACGTAAATCACACACACACATACACGGAGCACGCGTTTTATGGTATAATTAACGCACGTATAGCGCGTACCTTGTTTATGACCGGCGCCAATGAACCTCCTTTCATCAACAAGGAAGACAATTTTTAAGAACTTATACCAAATATGTTCCTGATTTATTATATCTATAAAGACAGGGACGGTTTAAATTTTTCGTCATACGATAATTTTGTACGGTACATTATCTTAAATAATAATAATAATAATAAAGTTTATTTATTCCGTTGACATAAATGTGTGGAACAAGTCAAACATAGAAATAACAAGGAGGTAAAAAAAAATTCCTGAATTGAATAAAAAGTGTGCTGAATTAAGAGACGCTTGATGGTCTGTTTGAAACAAGATAGGCTTTTAATTAAATTAGCTATAGTCAATCTACACTAACGACCTTTATTGTCGAGCGTCTGTAATTTATGATATCTAAGAGGCCATTCAAGCACTATAGCTTAGCTTATTTTTGATGACATAGCGGTTGTGGGGGGGGGGGTCAGATGGGTGATTATGTCAGCAATATTTATTTATTTACTTCTTCTGATTTATATGCAAATTTTAATGGATTATGATATGGCAACCTTCCTTATCTATATGCTCGAAAGCGAAAAGCATGTTCAGGGATTCCCTAAAAAAAGATCTTTTTTTAAAAAAATTGGTTGTCTGTAGTCGGTTTACGGAGGATAGTTTACGTGATAACGTCATAAAGAAACATTGAACCATACTAGTAAAGTGTTGAAAAATAACTTTTTTTATTTTTCACATTATACGTATACGTTTCCAAACATTTATTTTTACATATTTAAATAGTAAAATTAGAGTTCTAACCAACTGTGGAAACGGTTTTTAAATATAATGAACCGTTTTCAAAATACACGCAGTTTTAATAAACGGACGGTCGGGTGGTGTGGATTTTTCACTCCCTGTAAGTATATATACGAGCGAACTGTGGCAGTCTATTGGAAGTTTGTGTCTTGTGATCTTTAATAAATAGATTTTTGTAGCTGTCAAACTTGGGCCGATCGTGCTTCTCTATCGCTTATAATGCGCTCTCGCTTTAACGCACAGGGTCAGGCAGAACGTGACACATTTCGGAACGTGACACTTTTTCGTACATGCAGCCGGTGTTTCATCAATTTATAAGATTGGTGTTTCATAAATTTATAAGACGTTATCACGTCAAAAATTGGTTGTCTGTAAAGTCGGTTTACGGTCGATAGTTTTACGTGATAACGTATTCCGCTCGAATATCATATTTAATAATACATAACCTAAATTTTAGTAGCTGTCAAACTTGGGCCGATCGTGCGCGGAACGTGACACATTTCGGAACGTGACACTTTTTCGTGCATGCAGCCGGTGTTTCATCAATTTATAAAACGTTATCACGTCAAAAATGTAACCTCCTTCAAGAAAGGGTCACTAAAAAAGGTAAAATTACGTGTAGACTTATGCGGGTGAATAAGAAGTCATATTGAACAGCTGGTGAACAAACACCATTAACTTTATTTCATTTTAATACGACACAAACATTTTTTACTACCGTCGTAAACCAGTACCTACTCTATTTATTTCTTATCGGTAATTATGAATAATTTATATAAATACCTATTTAAATTTTGAATTGAAATTATAATTGAATAATCGCAACTATAAACATATAATTATCCAAAAATTATAATTGGCGAAATATAACAGATAGGTTCAAAACACACTTGTAAAATATGAATCCGCTATAGCTACGACTGGTCACTTTATTTTGGACCATCAAGTATAGGGTTGAGTAATTACTGTTTTTAATTTTAAATAGAATGATCTAAGTATCCTTTGGCATAATGAAACATACATACTTAACCTACTATGTGTTACACTTTTTTTGTTATTATTTGCTTAAACATAGTATATGGTACATGCACTATTGTATTGTAGTCGGGTGGCGGAACTATAAATCCTTGACATTTCACAACATTTTGAAAAACTTGGTGACATCGTTTGGAAGGTTTTTTTATCATAATTTTTTTCTGTTCCAAAATCTTAGTTTAACGTTTATTCCATCCTACCGAATGGCTCTTCAGTTGAGCTAATTTTTTTTTAATTTAAAGATCAACAAGGAAAAATAAATAAGAAATAAATATACACTGAATATCATTTAAGACGCAATATATACATGAGTTTTGTTGGTATGGTACCTATGGGAATCATTAATTAATTAATTAATTAGCGAAAAATGCTATTAGCCTATTATATGTAGAGCGGGCACCCAAGGGAGGTCAGTAAGCATTTTATTAACGAATTTCGGTAATAAATTAATGTTTTCCATAGCTGCCATATCAACAAAACTCATGTATATATTGCGTCTTAAATATAGTTAAGTAATTTATAATGGTTTTGGATGACATATTTTAAATTTGAAATATTTTTTTATAAATGTGTTTACAATTAATTTTCCTCTTTGTGTCCATGATGATTATAAACTTTTTAAACTATTATAACGCCGATTTGTAATTTTGATATGCTGCCAACTTTAGTCGACCAAATGAAAGTCTATAGACTCTACCTATACATTTCAATGCCACAAATGCATGTATTAGCAAAAACACAATTTAGACACCAGGGTTCTGCACCGCGACCAGTGTTTTTGTTTTTTTATTTGCAAAAGTTTATGATTTCAAGGTAAACTGCTCCATGATTACTGTGTTACTGTCTTGTATTAAATGCAGACCTGACCATATTGTACTTTGACGTGAAATATTTCGTTAAACAACTATAAATAACGGGCGATTACATATTTTCCTTTAATTCGCCATGAGAGAGATACCGTTGTTTTTTTCTTAAACAGGGCGCGCACTAATTCAGCCCGGTTCGGTCCAGAACTTTTTGAAAGCTCGAAAATAAATGAACAGCTGCACACCGCATATAAGCGTCGGTTCTGAATCATTGGAGTGTGTTTTTCATTAATTATAATTGTCCTTCGGTAATGAATCTATTTGTCCAGAGTCCTATAATCTTTTTATTCGACTATACCTCATATTACAAACTTGTTTTCTGCTTTTTCGTACTTTTATGCTGGGTTGCAGAAAAGATTGTCAAAAAATTTGATTTGGCAAAGACACAAGATTGTGATCATATATATATTTCTCGATAAATCGATTCTGCTCTATAAATAATAATCGATCGATTGAAACAATATTTTTCTTAATACATGTATTTAGCATTGTTATTTGTACAGTTTTTACTTATAAACAACTTATCTCAACTTGCATTGAGGTATGTTATAATGTTTAGTTTTATCTGATCTGTAATATTGTATAATATTGTAATTTACAAATCAAAATAATATTAAATGTAACGAATAGGTATTATACATGTTCATAGGCCCTGATGATGAAAATATATTTTTCGAAACGTTGGCCACAAACGATACTCTGGTAAAGCTTATTTTTCAATTGTTCCTCAGCCAAATAAATCTTATAAACAACGTTTTTCTACGCATTTTGATCAAAATTTAGCTTGAAAGCGATCTTTTTCTATCTAGAAGAATAATTTGTTTTTGTGTGAGGATAGGGTTGCCATCTTGTAATGTCAATAAACTAGGGCAAGAAGCTCAAAAAAAAAGGATTTTTGAGCTCAAAACCCGGGAATATTTGCCAAGGAAATTCTTATATTACTGATGAAATTAAATTATACCTTAATAATACAGAAATGGTTTTTTTACCATATTTGGTACAAAATTAAAGTAGATAATAAATGGAATTTTACAAGCTTTCATTTAATTATATCTCTATTCTATTTATTAAATTAAAGAGCCGTATAAAAATTAGAAAAACCAAACAATAATACGACTTTCTTTATTTAAATAAGCAAAAATTAATCTTTTAGAATTAACGAAACAAAATTCTACTATCGTCTCTTGATAAGAAAAGATTTATCTAGTCGATTTAAAACCCGGACTGTAAACAAAACCCCGCCCGGGCGCTCCCTGGACGCCCTTAAAAAGAGGACAATTCCGGAGAAATCCGGACGTATGGCAACCGTATATGAGTACAATTTAATGCTCTATAAAACAGGGAGTTTGAATACATTAGACTGTTCCTGATGTTTGGAAACTGTAATTATATGATCACAATCTAAGGTAATTTTTTGACAATGCTTTGTGCAACCCAGCATAAAAATTCAATCCTTAACAACAATACAACGGATTAAAGTATTAGACGCTTGCGCTATGTTGGTTTTATCGAAAGCCTTGAACTACGAAACGATTACATCAGAGTAAAGTGATCAAGGGCTTTGGAAGCCTGTTAAACTGTCACAGAATGTAGACATACTGTTTTAATGAAATTCTTATGGAGATCAGTTTGAAAAGTGAAATCGAAAGCGAACGATTTGTGCGACGTGGTGGTGGTAGTAGGTACCTACTGCGATTGCACGGAGCCCGTTTGGTTGGCTGCAGTGAGATTATCGTTTGTTTCTTACCTGTATAGCGTTAACCGAATTGAGGTCACTTCGCCGCGTATACAAAACTCTTTATCTTCACTGTTCTATGTGAACATTGGGTGGCCAAATAATATATACTGTAAATTAATCTGACAAAAACTGAGTAATTAATCAGTAATATGCCTGTCTTCTGAGTTCTGAAGGGACGCGTAACCAGCGGTGCACACGAGGCTGAAAACACTGCTTGGAGTTCTGCTGACCGACGAGGCTGGAAATGATTTCACTGCGGGCTCGCCTGCTAGCTCACAAGATGAATTTTAAAATTAGAACAGGGGCTATTTTACTTCCTCTGCCAGTTCTGAGCAAGAACCAACCAGGAAACAGTATCATGTCACGTGAGCGACATGAACAAACGCCCTCAAACAAACACTGTGCCATAATATGTGTTCTGTTCAGAGACAATAAACGCTCACTTTTGTTAACATTCGAACTGTCACTGCGCGCGCATCAATAACCCATCTACAAAGCCTGCTTCAATACACGTATCATGTGAAACGAACACATAAAACCAAGGGCCACAACACGCTTGAAACCTAGTAGTCAAATTTAGCAAGAATCTAGCGGCAGCCGGCAAAGTAAGCCTCGAGTGCAGCGGTCCTATGATCCTATCGTCGTTATGGTAATAGCACTTTTAGTTTTATGAATGGTATCAGTACTGGTACCACGTCTTGTCCTTTCAGAAGACGAGAGGATACTCCATTAAATGTATTGGTACTATATTATAATAATGACATCATTAGGAGTACACTAGAATTAATATATTTTCAACCTCTCCTCACTTGGTGGTATAGGCCAGTAAAATTAAGATGATTTGACCCTAAACATTTCCACAAAATCGCAAAAGGGTGCAAAGAGGGAACATATTTTTACCCACGACGGAACGGAGGCATGTATATGCGTTTAGGGTGAGAGATTGTGTGTTCGTTTGTTTGTGCACTCGATCAATGTCGCCATTTATCTGGAAAACGGTTTGATCAATTCAGATGCGGTTTTCTGTAAAGGGCTTGTAATTCATCTGAGATGGTTCTTAGATAGATATTATTACGATGATTATGCCCCAGGGGGTGCTGCACTGCACAAAAAACCGTAACAAACGTGCTACGCACGAACAGATCTAACAAGCGTTCGGAACTACTGCTTTTTACAGCATTACATGTACATTTAAAATACCATAACAAAAGTGCTACGCACAAACAGATCTAACAAGCGTTCGTTAGTAGTGGTTTTTACAGCAATACACATAGATATTTATTAAAAACACAATTATGAGCACTCTCGCACATAACGCGATTCGACAATTAGGGTATCAGATATGGTTACACTGTGTACGGTAGTTCGGCAAGACGATCAAAACACACTTTTACAAAATCTCTAAAAAGTTTAATATAAAATAAAATTAAAAATTTATAAACCCACGACGAAAGCAAAAAAAGTAAATGTTACAATAGAAAAAGAATTAAATAAAATTCAAAAATCCCCCGACTAAGAAAATCCGTCGCGGGGCTGCCATTCGCTGCCCTGAATTAAGAATAGAAGAATATAAATTGCAATATTTTAGTTCATTTCAATGCAGCCAAATGGCAGCCCCCGACAGATTTTCTTAGTCGGGGGATTTTTGAATTTTATTTAATTCTTTTTCTATTGTAACATTTACTTTTTTTGCTTTCGTCGTGGGTTTTTAAAATTTTTAATTTTATTTTATTTTTATAATATGTATGATACACAATCTGTCAAAATTGCACCTTTGTGTGATGACTGGAACTTGCTAAAAAACTCGAAAAAAGATAATTTGCACTGATTTTTCACTCGGCACTTAGTAGAACATGATTAAAACAAACAATAAAAACACACTTGAAAATTCTGCAAAATATTTTCTCTCTCGACGATCGTTTCCGACAATCAGTCCATCTTCATATTTATGTATGTGTCTGTACTCCTGAAGATGGACTGATTATTATCCGAAACGATCGTGAGAGAAAATATTTTGCAGAATTTTCAAGTATGTTTTTATTGTTTGTCTTTAAAAAAGAGTTAAAAAAACTGTTTCACCAGTATTTTGTCAAAACGCAATATTGTAACGATGGAAGACTTCTTCTAATTTTCAAATTAGTGGAAACTGAGTTCATCATTTTACTGGTCTATCAGAAAAAAACCTTTACTAATTTGAGGCTAAAAGTTGTCAAACGGTCATCTTCGACGATTTCATTTACAAAGAACAGCAACATAATTTCTACTTTATCGACATAAATTATTGACGTCAAGTAACTAAACGCCTTCGCATTTTTAAACCATATGACACAAACTGATTCCATTTGTCTTGTCACTTTTAAAGTTAAGACTTATGAACAAACGGCAATTAATTTGCAGAGAATAACTTGTTTAAAAAATAAATATTACTGACTTCACGCAATTTGTTCATATTTGGAATTCCTTATTCACGTAACAATTATTACACAATAATAAAGCATCCACTTATATTATGTACGGTTGGTTAAACAAAACAATATGCACACTTTGTAACATTTGAATGTGTGAATTTTATTTTTTTATTTAACGATGATGTTGACTGCACGCTCGAAATTGCCGTCTCTCATTGCTGTTATTGTTAAGTCCGCTGCACACGAGGGTGGATTAGCCGCTAGGTTCCTTGCTAGATTTCAGTACTAGTTTTCTAGCGCTGGTTTTCTTAATTGCTATTATGTGCTCGCTTCACACGAGACCTCTTTACAAGCTTGCTCTGTAAGTAGATTCGGTGCGCGCGCAGTGATAGAACGGTAACAAAAGTGAATGATTATTGTATCTGAACAGAACACACACTATGGCACAGTGTTTGTTTGCGGGCGTTTCTTCAAGTCGGCCAAGTGACAAGATACTGTTTCCTGATTGGTTCTTGCTCATACCTAGCAAGAAAAATTCTGTTCTAATTTTAAAACCTATCCTGTGAGCTAGCAGGTGAGCCCGTAGTGAAGTCATTTCCAGCTTTGTACCCAGCCTACCGGCTAGCAGAAGTCCAAGCAGTGTTTCTAGCAGCGTTTCTAGCCTCGTATGCAGCGGTATTGCATGAGCGAAGGTCACACTTTTTTTGATTACTAATATATTTGTATACGCCATAATATGTCACTATCGTGACGTAATGCTCCACCTAACTCTAGAGTAGAAATTCAAGGTCAAACGGCCAACGGAGATGACTGATTTCGAGCGTGCATTCAACCCAGTTATTAAATTGAATATTCCGTATGCATAAGTATGTGTGGTTGATCTTTAGAAAAACAACTTTCATTTTCAAATGCAAGCCTCCACAGCATGTCGACGACTGGCACCAATTTTATTTTAGTAGATTTATAACTCGACTAAGTATTTGTGGCCCCTGTTGTCGAGAAATTCCATCCCTCATTAAGATAGATAAAGGCCGCTGCACACGAGGCTAGAAACGCTGCTAGATTTGCCTACTAGTTTTCTAGCGCTGATTGTCTTGATTGCTGTTATGTGCTCGCTTCACACGAGACTATTTTTCAAGCTTGTTTTCTGGCTAAATCTGGAGAGCGCGCAGTGACAGTTCGAATATAAACACAGAGCAAAACGTGTCTGTTGTCTGACTCTGAGCAGAATGACGCCATATTAGTTTGTGGTTGTTTGTGGACGTGACAAGATACTGTTTCCTGATTGGTTCTTGCTCATACCTAGCAGCGGACCTAGCAAGAAAAATAACCCCTGTTCGAATTTTAAATCTTATCAGATAGCAGGCCAGCCCGCAGTGACGTCATTTCTAGCTTCGTACCCAGCCTACCGGTTAGCAGAACTCCTAGCAGCGTTTCTAGCCTCGTGTGCAGCGGCCTTTAGTCATTGAAAAATTAAAAAATGTCAAGGAATTCATCATAGCATTTCCAGTGGGCACAAATAAATATTGTAATTATTGTTTAGGTGGGATTTGAAAAATAAATATGTAGGTTAAATGTTTATTTATTTTATAATTAATTAGAATGGTATAATAACAAATGCATACATGCATGCAATATTAGTCTGATTAGCCGATTTAAAAATAAACTGTGTTTAATTAATATTTTATATGTTATATAATAATTAATTAGAGCGACAAAAAAAATTGTCGAGTCAGTAAAGATAAAGAGATCAATAATATTACGTAATTTCCTGCAAAAAACATTTGGTTTTGGTAAACATCACTGATATAAAGTTTTGGCAAATTGTATTAATTAAAAAATAAAACGGTTCAATATTTGAATTAAAGTTCATAAAGAAATCTGATAAAATCATATAAAAATTGAATATTAAATAATTAATTCTTCTGTCTAGGATTTCGGAATTCTAAAGTCCTATTCAATTTGCATTTCTTTGAATTGATTATCCTTTCGAACATTTCTTTCAGCCAAGTAAGATTAGCAGGATGAATTGTAATTCAACAGAACAGCCCCTTTTATTAATTCATCTAGGACGACTGTGAACTTAAATACGCCACTGTTTTACGTATCGTTCCTCCTCGTAAGCCCAGTCAGGAGCAGCTTTAGTTATTCAAAAAACCAGAGCCTGATTAAAATTAGACAAAATAATTTTAATCAAGCTTTGAAATTTGAAGTAAAACTTCTTTAGGGATGACTTAAAAGTTACTCAGATATTTTTTTCGGACGGAAGTTATGTGTTTACGCAGTTTCCGCTATTTAAAGGCATCGATTGGCAGATGGCGGCATCGTAGAAACCATCTTGAACAAAAGCTACGGACGCAAACCAATTTTGTAATCGATTTCCACTATTGACAGTCACAGATGGCGACATCAACACGCATCTGTAGGAGAAATAGCTATCGACGCAAACCAATGTAATGTAATGTAATAGTTTATTTGTATACTAAATATAGTTACAAAAATAGTCAAATATATAAAATTTACAAAAATAAAACTTACAAGAAATCTTCAAAATTATATAGACACAAATCATTTAGCAACTTTTTTATTTGTCTTGTAAATGCAGGTTGTGACAATTCTCTAGTAGCTATGGATAATTTATTATAAAATTTTGGAGCCCAAAAGTTGGGACCATTTTTTAATTTATTAAGCCTGTATGAAGGGATTCTAATATCCTCTCTACTTCTGATGCTATAAGAGTGTACGCTCTCAACAATTTCAAATTTGACTATATTATCTTTGATATATTTCAAATTTTCTAAAACAAACAGGGAATATAAAGTTAAAATGCCATGTTCTTTAAATAATGGTTTGCATGTGGCCCTGAAATTACTTTTGTTATTATGCGTAAAGCCTTTTTTTGTAGTCGAAACACTCTTATAGCATCGGGAGCAGCTCCCCATAATAAAATACCATAAACCATATTCGAATGAAATAGGCCATAATAAATGTTTAATAAGCATAGTCAATGTAATTTATTTTACGAGTAAAATATTTCCCAAAAAGTGAGAGTGGTAAAAACAAAGTAAAAGAAGTTTTACTTCAACCGCGCGTAAAGGTTACACCATATACTTTTATTCTATACTGCGCATAGGAATAAAATCGCAATCGAACTGTTAGGGTGCAAACATATACTTCTGTCTTTTTTTACACCGTAAGCACTGGCGTATCCAGTAGGGCAAAACAAGCACCACGGACCCGGCTTAAATAATTTCTAATTTGCCCCCTCCTGGGCTAAAAGCTGGGTACGCCTATGTTAACGTCATAGAAAAAGACAAAGTTTTTAAAACAGAGATACTTTATTCAGATTGAATGCAAGTACATCAACCGATCCTATCATCCGAGAAATCAGGGAATTACATCGAAGAAAGAGACGCAAATATATTTTCGATACGCTTTGTTGCGTTCACTCACCGCACATTGAGTAGATAGGCAATGATTTATATAGTAAATTAATAGATATATGGGTTCCACGCACACTTGTTGTTTGTTTGGGCGAGGCTGCATTTGTGTCTCATTTTGTATAAGTTACCAACCATTTCGAAATTCTTTTTACACCTTGTATAATGTATTGTCGCGCAGTTGGTAACAACTGTTACTTTCAAATACAATTAATATCCCTACACATAATAAATATCGAATGGATAATAATAAATTATTACAATAAAAATGTACCAGTTAGTCCAGTTATAGATCAGTGTTGGTTTATGTAACTATAATTACATTCTTGTATGTATAGTATTTTTACAGAAAAATGTGTATTTGTTTACT
This sequence comes from Xanthostigma xanthostigma, assembly GCA_963575645.1. Taxonomy (NCBI): domain Eukaryota; kingdom Metazoa; phylum Arthropoda; class Insecta; order Raphidioptera; family Raphidiidae; genus Xanthostigma; species Xanthostigma xanthostigma. The sequence continues at coordinate 44,460,488 of OY754466.1, read as the reverse complement.
AAAGCCCGTTATAGACGGGAAGCCCACCGTCAAATTTCCAATGATATCGAATACATATACAATTAAAAGAAAATAAAATTACAAAGAAAACGTGGGCTAAACTAAGCGATCTGGAAATGCTTGTTGTGTTCCGGGCTGTTGCGCTGATGGCGATTTAAGTAAAATAAAGACCATTGGCGCCATAATTTGACGTTCCGCTGTCAGTGTAAACAAATTAATTATTATTTTTTCAATATTTATATATCAAAAAAATATTTCATATCACGAATTACATTAAAAATAATTAGAAACTAATTATTAATTATTTTTTATATTTTTAGATCCGTTCTGGAGAAGATCCAAATCCGGATCGAAACGTTCATCGTTTAATGTATTATTGATATTTTTGTTAATATATTGTCTGAAAAATTGGTCGATAATTTTATTTATTGACAAATTAATTATTATTTATATATTGTACGTCATAATTGATAAATAAATAATTCTCACGTGCCTTTTATGTTATGCTATTTATATAATGGTTTACAATCTGAATTTTATCAGTTTTCCTTATTACATTTTTCTTTTGACACATCATGGCCAACTAAAGTTTTTGACTTATCACCATAGAAACATGTCGCGATTTCTATAAAGAGTGAGTTCAATAATTCTCTATTATCCACAAGCGGCGCTAGTAGGCTTCGTGCACACAGCCTATAAAAATACATCTTTTTAAAAAGGATGCGCGAATCCCTTCTTGGAATTTTTATTCCAACTTGTGTTGAAATAATTTTATCGAGGCGATATCTGAGTAATGTTCTATCTCTACTTTAAGTCAAGTAGCTGGCGACCGAGGTGTGTGGTTGGTTTTGTTTTTTGCAAGTCATCGCTAATAGATTAAGTTTTCTTTTTGAATGCGAACAGACGATTAAATCGAGAAACCTTTTGTTAAGATTTATACTTAATTAAAATTATTATATAATAATAATAATTTCATATGAAAGCATATATTTTTTTTTTTTTTGTTAAGATTTTTTTCTTCTAACTTCATTGTTGATTTTAAATAGTCATCAGTTGAACTGGAAGTACTTATTAATTTTAAGAGTGGTTCATTTTAATGGACAAAAACCGTTTTAAAAGAATGGACGTCGTTTACCTAAAAGGTTGTATCAAGATAATTTTAGTATATAAAATGCGCCCAAGGAGAGTTAATAACTGGGAGGATAGCCGCATATTATGACAACGAGAATTCTACGAAACCATGAGCTATACGGTATGCACATTCTTTCGACAGGCGTATTTTCCCTGGTCACAGTATACGCTGGAAAGTAATTTTTGTCTTATATAAAACTTGCTTCGGAGTTCCGGTAAATAAAAATTTTACCTAAAATCGAAAATTACCGAAAAATGACATTTTTTTGTATTTTGTCAACTAAGTTTTTTTAACGAAGAAAACACATTGTACCATTCAAAAAAGTGTCCTCCATCGCAACCTGCAGGTAGCGTCGGTGGCCTGACTTCAAAAAAATATTTCTTTTTTAATTTATTATATAATTATAATATAATTGCGCGACTCATAAATGTCATTTTGAAGTCGTCAAATTATTTGAGATTATTGTACTTTTAATTTTTGGAAATCAGTCGAAAATTGGTATTACGAGCCGATACATTTATCAATTACTACAATCTATTTTTATATCCATTGTTGTATTGCATTAAACGTTGTTTGAAATATATTTTTACAATTGATTTTAAGTTAATTATCATCTATTTAATTTATTCATTGAAGAGTTCGTTCACTAATTTTTTTTGTGTTTCTTGCGGTTAATTCGGGCCCAAACTTTGCTTGCTCTATCCTTCTACCCTTAGCCGCAAATCACGTTGTCCTGTATTTTTAATTTATCATCCCACAAAAAAAATATATATATCTATCCTCGTAACAACATCTGACATTTATATTCGACTACATAACGAACAAAAAATGGCATTTTTCGGTGATTTTTGAGCATTTTAGAATATCAGACGCCTCGATTACAAATCCGGTTTTAAAAACTAATTGAAATCTCAATTCAATATTTAATCTATACCAATGTATAAAGCTGAAGAGTTTATTTGTTGTTTATTTGTTTGTTTGGTTGAACGCGCTAATCTCAGGAACTACTGGTTCGAATTAAACATTTTTTGTTGGATAGCCCATTTATCGGGGAAGGCTATAGGGTATATAATATCACACTATGACCAATATGCGCGGAGCATCAATGAAAAATGTTGCAAAATGCAATCCAAAATTTGTCCTTCCGACAAAAACTTTTGAACGGTGACTCATATCATCATGAAATTTGGACACAACATTCATCTTGGTAAACTAAGAGGAATGTGCGTATTCATATCCTTCCCCCTCTCCGTTCGTTCTTTTGCACCCGGGCGGGACCACTAGTTTATTATAAGAATCAATTGGAAAATTTATGAAATGGTATTAGCCCATAATATAATCCCGGAAATGTCTGATCATAAAGAGATAAAGTTTGTAAGTTGAATGTAGGAGGTAATCTCTTTGATTTCCAAATTTTAGTCACCAATATTAAGAATGAACCTACACATTATAGTGTTAAAATGAAAGCGCTTTTTGTGGAAACCAATTTTGCAACGTAAGTCGACGAAAAAAATAATCTACAAATTCGGGTGAAGCTGGTTCGGGCTGCTAGTCTTAAATAAAAAAAATCATTGTTATGCAAATATATGACTAGAGGTCTTGTAAAAATTTTATTATCTAATAACAACCTTAATAAAACTATTGTTCGTAATAATTCGCACAATTGACAAAAATTATTTATACCGACAAAACGACACAGTGCCGTCAGGAATAATAAATTATTCAAGGACTAACTAGCTGCAAGCATCAAATGCTTTGTTTCCATCAAATAAGCGTGGGCTAGACAAATTTTAAACTTATATGTATATAAAATAATTAAAATTTTATTGTACATAATTAGATTTTATTATAAGAAACGTCCTCTACAATCTACATATATTATAATTATTATTAATTACAATGCAAGTACTTTGCAGACTTTGTTCCAAACTAACCGACGACGAAATGAAATAATAAAGCAAAAATTAAGATTCTACTTTCGGTAATTTTTCAAATACGCCATAAATTTGGAAATTTCAGATGAAAATAAGAAGAAATCCTTTCCAAAAAATGTATTAATTTATATATTAAGGTCTTTTGAACATATTAGTCCATCTTCAGAATAGTTTTTTAAAAAAGTCATTATTATTATCATAGTTTTAAAGTAAAAATTAGAACAAACTAATTGATGAAAATAGATTCCAAATACTTTCGGTTTCGGCGAGTTTCGGCATTAAATTGGAGTTTCGGTGTCGGCAGAAAATCTGCCGACAGTAGGACCGTAACCGAAACTTTTCGCCACCACGGGCGCTGTATGTTTAGTAACTCAAGGTCATGCATGTAGCGAATATGGTGCCTCCTTTCTATGCAGTCTGGAAAATGCGGAGCTTGTAATAAACGCGATATTAAAAATCGGCTATTTTTAAAGCCTATATTTGAATACTCATTTAATTATTTGAACACAGTATAATTTTTAAGTGCAATAAAAAATTTATAATCGGCTATTTTTAAAAGCCTATATTTGAATACTCATTTAATTCTTTGAACACCGTATAATTTTTAAGTGCAATAAAAAATTTATAATCGGCTATTTTTAAAAGCCTATATTTGAATACTCATTTAATTATTTGAACACAGTATAGTTTTTAAGTGCAATAAAACATTTATAATACCATTTATGGTTTATTGCGACTCGCTTCTTTTAATATAGCCAGCAGAAAGATTAGACGTCTGCAGTCTGGGAAAAAAACCTAAATTAGATAAGAGTAAAGAAACATTTCTTGTCTTCCTTATATTAGAAATGTCAGGACAATTGTATATTACACTTAAATAATTTCTGGAATGTTGTTTCTTATTACTTCCTTGTTCGCTTTAATTAAAAATATATCTATTTTTTATCCGCGCTCTAACCAAGCAAAAATATTTCGCCGTCTGCGCAGTTACAAAAAAGTAACAAATGAATGTATTTTTGTGTGTTATTTTTGTTATTTGAAATTCGGTTTCGGTTATTGAACAGAGTAACAAATGAGCTATCAAACACACGACTGTCGGAACAAATGACGATCGGAGTGAATGGCACTTTTTCTACACCAACGGCCATGGGAATCGGTCAACTCTTTCCATATTGGAATAACATTTTGATACTTTTTTTGTTGTCCAGTTTCAAATTTAGTCAAGCTGTAAATCTAAACAAATCACGTAGGTACATAGAAAAGAAATAATATATCAATGTTACCTTGATTTTTACTACACGTTCTATTTCGATGCAAAATATTTCATTTGTTACAATTTTTTTCTGTTCAAACTGCATTAAAAATAATGTGAAATGTGTTACACTAGAAAAAAAATTAATCAAATCAACGGAGTGTGTTACTAGCTAATCTTTTATGATTGCTTAATGGTTTATATTTTGATATTAAAATATAGGTAAACACTGCCAACTTAAAACGCACGTACTAATAAAAATAAAAATGTGTAATATGAAAAATGTCAAGGGAATCTGCCAGAATGTCCTGATACGACAATTTAAGATCAGTCCTCTTACTCCTTCAAAGTTGAGATCCTGTGGTGTTTTAAATTTAAAATAGCTAGGTACTTGGCAAACAATGTATGGAGCCCCAGCTCCGGATCTACGATTTTTACGAACCGGGGCAGAAACTTGATAACGGCGCCCCCCCTTCTCTCCAGCGTTTGAGATAATATTACTCAAAAAAAACTCACATATAATGGTTGGCATTTTTCGTGAACGGGACAATACTAGCGGTCCCGCCCGGTTTCACCCGGGTGCAAAAGAACGAATGAGGAAGGGAGGTACATGAGTACGCACATTCATCTTAGTTTACTAAGATGAATGTTGTGTCCAAATTTCAATGATGATCGGAGTTACCGTTCAAAAGTTTTTGTCGGACGGACAAATTTTGAGTTACATTTTTCAACATTTTTCATTGTTGCTCCGCTTATATTGGTCGTAGCATGATATTATATAGCCTATAGCCTTCCTCGATAAATGGGCTATCCAACAAAAAAAAAATTTTCAATTCGAACCAGTAGTTTCTGAGATTAGCACGTTCAACCAAACAAACTCTATATTAGTATAGATGTAGATTACCATATTATATTATGATTTTGACGCCCCCTGAAATTGCCACCGAGGCGCCTCGGTTTGCCCCCCCCCCTCCCCTAGATCAGGGGCTGCCGAACCCTTGAAGGTTAATAATTGCGTATTATATTTATATATTTTTTTCTTTTTTCTTCTAGTAGGTACTTATTAAGAGTCATTTGAGATCATCGGTGTACGCTTCGGCGAGTTCATCATATAAAGTGTTAGTTTTAAAACGGCACAAAACACAATAATATACGGACGTAGGTGGGAATAGCCGTTAAATGTGAAGGAGAAGGTCGTAAAATAAATGGCTGACTTGTTGCTAGTCGGCTTGCATAAAGTCGGATACACAACGAACCAACATTCGCTATTACAACTTTTTTAATAAGTAATTAATTTAAGAATTCACTTCTGTTGAGCTTGCTTTAACAGGAAAAACTAACCGTCACCGCCGGGGTTAATTTTTGAAAAAAATAGTTTATGTCCTTCCCCAGAGTTTGAATTATCTCCATATTAAATTTTATTACAATCGGTCCAGCGGTCTTGTCGTGAAAGTGTAACTTCAAATACGATATTAAAACCCCCACTTCATTCCCATAGAGGTTTAATTTTGAAAGAAAAATAGCCATGTCCTTCCCCGGGCTACAAACTAACTCCATATTAAATTTCAACGCAATCGGCCCAACGGTTTGGCCGTGAAAGCGTAACAGACAAACAGAGTTACTTTTGTATTTATAATATTAGTGTGGATACTTATTTAGAAGTGAAAATAAAGCTATTTTATAGGAGGTATGTTAAAGAAACTAGTGTGCTTTAGACCACACGACTGAAGTAAAACTTTTCCTGCCATAATTTGTTATTATTCACGCTAAAATTCACAAAATATGAACTTTAAAATGATTTTACTATTTATTTACTTTCAACGTAGAATATTTAATGTATTGAACAAAATATTAATTTATAAAATTGTTCAAGAACGAAATGAACAGTCTAATCTAACAAGAAAGAAATATAAACATAAAGATAATGAAAACAAAAGTAATACATTGCAATTACTAAGCTCTCGTTGGATTTTAAGGGTAAACCTTTATGAAATATTATTTAAAGTAGGTTTACAAAACTTTTTTCTGTCACCCGATAGCGCCACTGGCATGTAAAGTATGTGTCATTCTATTGTTAGTACTGCTTATATTTTCGTCCACCTGATGGCGCCACTAGCCAGTGAAGTATTTGTCATCCTCTTTCTATCTTCACTAACTCGCCTCGCCCGATCACAGGTAAATCTCTCGTCAGGCTTTCACCAGCTTACTCCCTAAGTCAAGCGTGCGTAAAGAAGTTTTAGTTCAAAAATACAAAATGTATCTCGAACGTAATGCTGTTATGTCTCGTGCGACTGTTAAACTCGCTGGTCGTTCGTTTTAATATAATGTCACACGTACATAAAACTGCATTTTCGATCTAGATACATTTCTTAAGGTACTCTGTTTTTGGGTAGATACAGTGTGTTATAAATAATAATAATAATAATAATAATAATAATAATAATAATAATAATAATTATAATAATAATTATAATAATAATAATGATAATAATAATAATAATAATGATAATAATAATAATAATAATAATAATAAATTCCTTTAACTCCTAAGTGGAGCATAGGGCGTCTACGAAAATTTTAAATCTAGTCCTATCTTTTGCCATATTTTTTATTTGAAGCCAGGTAGTTCCTTGTTCCATAACTTCTTCACGAACAGTTCTTCTCTACGATGTTTTTGGTCTTCCCCTTTGTTATAAATAACAATATATTATATTTTATATCTGCAGCAGTTGTGTTTGCGTCTTTTTGTACAAGGAAGATTTTTCTCGTGTTTCACTGTAAATGTCGTTTGTTGTGTTGTTTCATAAGGGTCAGAATTAACATTATTAATGTGTATAACACCGCTCTCCATGGTACAAGAAATATGTTTGTAATTTTCGTATTATTTTAAAGGTTTTTGAAATAAAACACAGACAATAAAGCACTTTCATTAATTATAACGTGTCGCTTTAAAATAAACAGTGATTCCAGGTTTCCTCAACAGGTTACATAGACCCTTAATTCTGTGCATATCAGCCAGAACTAACAGTGGCATGTTAACCATACTCGAATAGACTATCCACCGTGGACATAACTGCCGTCTTTAACCTATTGGAGGCCCTAGGCACATTAGGATAATGGGGCCCCTATGACCTTGAGAGCACTTTTTTGTTAGAATAGACAGAGAAATAGATATGCAAGGATCTAGATTTATTTTTATTTCTTTACAGTCACATTAAATGAATAGATAATGTAATATAATCCACAAAAGTAACTCTTTTAGCATTCACAGGTTAATGCTTAAAAATCTATGTTGATTGAAGAGGTACCCTTCTAGATTTGAGATGGGCAAAATCTTTAATGACTTCTTCAAAATCTATGTTTTTGAGCATATCACATTCTGTGGACATCAGCGACAAACTGGTTAATCTCTCTTTAAGCATTGTACTTAAGTTGTATTTTTATATATTTAAATGTACCTAAACAAGCTGAAATCGGAAAGCCTGATTTTCGGGCGAGAGTAGAGTAGCTACGCGTATGCAAGAGTTTATAAGCAAGCAGGTATTGTAGTCAGTCATTATCGTTTGTTTTTTTCGAAATAAATATGTTTTTCGATAATAAATATCGATTATCGTTTGGTGATCTGGCAGGAGCTAGGGGGCCCCTATCGATCGCGGGGCCCTGGTCACGAGCCCAGAGTGCCCAGTGGGACAGAGGAGCCTGTAACTGTGTTCACCGCGGATATAACTAATAAACAAAAAATACATAAATTAATACGGCGGACCCCGACCTACCGGGAAAATTTCCACAATCCCTGTGGCCCTACCAGTCCCTGCTTGCACTTTTTTAACGGTTAAGTTTTTTCCCTAATGTAGAAAACTCGACGGTTAACGAAATTTTCTTGTTAGCCCAAAATCATGCAACACAGTTTTATAGAGTATACGTGAAATTCCGAACGATGCGTAAAAAGCACCAAGAGGAATTCTTCTATCAGTCTTTAATTTCCATTGGTGTAGACATTTTTGACACAAAAAGAACGTACCTACATCAAACACGATGTATTTTAACAAAAAGCCACAACGGTTTTCTTCTATTCACATTGTGATCTGTTAGGGTTTGTTTTCTCGTTTCAAATTCATTTTTAAAATGCTTCCGTTTGTGTGTATATATTGTGTCAATTTTATCCTGATATTTTATCTTTAAACATAACTGTATGACTGCATTAACATTTTTATATGTTTTGTTTTGTAAACGCTTCATTGTGATAAGTGTTTTAAATTATTTTTTGTACAGCCCCCTACAAAATAGCTTCTTTTCATAGCTGTGTAGCGGTCGTAAAAACATAAGAAATGCGATTTTACGAATTCAACAATAATTTCTCTGTTTGTTGCCATTTAAATTCATATGAACAACAGAGACAGCAAAGTAGGCGTTTAGGGGGTACGTGCAAAAAATACTTATATATCTCCTACGTTATTATATTTTATGACTCGTATGGACGTTGGACGCTCGTTTTAACATAATATAACCCATTCGGATATACGCACAATTTTTGACACCATTTAAAATCAATTATTTTCATATTAAAAGTTATTAAACACATGAAATCGTTCATTAAAGCATTCTTATTAAATTAAAAAAATAAATATCCTTTTGGGCAAGATCTTTTGGTTATTCAAACGCGCCCTCTGGCGCGGGATATCTGTGACATCATAGTCAATGTCAACAATCATACTTATTACTGGTATTGATAATTGTAGCTTTAGCTACAATTATTCTATGGCAACCATACAAATTCGGAACCCAAAGGAATGGTGAGACCTCTGGTGAGAAATGCGCCGAACTGTCCTAAGGAGGGTTTTTGACAGATAAACTATGGAGGCATAAGGTAAACATTGATTTAGAAAAACATGATGAGACTAGGTTAGCCTCCTTCATATGTTTTTCTAAATCAATGTTTACCTGTCAAAAACCTCCCTTAGAACAGTTTGGCGCATTTCTCACCAGAGGTCTCACCATTCCTTTGGTTTCCGAATAGTTATGTTTACAACAGACTTTGACGGCACATTATGTTTCAATATTTTATATTTCGCGCGTATTTATTGCATTTTTGTTTAATTTATATTTAGGTATTACTTAGCAAACTATTTAAGAAGAAAAGACTATTTAGAGTTTAATCAATTGCTAAAAATATTAAAAAAAATAATATTTCGACTAAATATAAGTTACATGCATATACCCAATTCACGCACTGTATAACCTACCTACTATTAATTTTAAAATAATATTTTATTTAATCGAATTACTAATTATTACTGAACAGAAATATTTTTTAATCATGAACTAAATTATTGCATAGCACTTTTGCATGTAAAAATTAATAGAAAAAAACAACCTTAACTCTAAATTACTCATTTATTCAAAAACAATTCTTAAAGTTTTTTAAATGAAAAGTCGTTTTAATCATATCTTTGTATGATGTTAGTTTCTACATATTTTTGTCCCGAACTGTATCTGTTATGTAAATATTTTAAATGTAAAATATAAATTTTGCGCAGAAACATTAAAATCATAAAACAACAGTCACAGTCGAGTCATGTAAGTTTGTGATTCTAGTACCGTAACTGCGTGAAAGTCGACATGACTTACATTTCTATAAAAGGTAACGACTTCGTAATATAGTAAAGTCGCATGGGGGAGGAGGGTCAAAAAGTTGACTCAAATATGGAAGGCGACTAGTTTGTTACTGAAAAATCCTGAAAGGATAATTTACTAATAAACAAAAATCCGCGCGGTCAGTGCAATCAAGTCGCCGTGGACCCGTAACATTTTTAGTGTTCCGTTCCAAAATTGGAAAAACGGAACACTTATAGTCTCATTCCGGCGTCTGTCCGTCCGTCCGTCTGTGCACAGGTTCCTAGAACTAACGGTATACATACATACATACATAGCTTCTTTATTCATTTAGACAGGTATACACTGCATAAATAGCGTCAACAAATATAAATATAATAAAAACATATATCAATCAAAAATTCATATCGAAATACTCATTGAGGCTGTAATTACATTGATTTATTAGAATCTTTTTGAATTGTTTTTTAAACTGATTCAGTGGCAAGTTTCTGATTTTGGTTGGTATTTTGTTATAAATTCTTATAACAGAGTTTGTCACGCCAGTATAAACTACGTGAAGATTTGTTTTTAATAGATTTAATTGATCCTTCGATTTGTGTCGGGTATTGTGATCATGCCTTGTCTCATGTAATTGAAATAAGTCTGGATTTTGCAAGTAGAATATAGCACATTTGAATATGTAGCAGTCATAGACTGTTAATATTTTTAATTTCTTGAAAAAATTTCTGCATGATGTTCTACTGCTAATTTTGGCTATTGCTCTGATACATTTTTTTTGTATTAAAAACAAATCTTCAATGTAACTTGAGTTTCCCCATATGATAATACCATACTGTAGGTTAGAATTTACTAATCCATGATAAATATTTATTAATTCCTTTTGGGATATTTTTGAGTTTAATCTTCTGAGTAAATATACATAAGAGATAGTTTTATTTATAACATTTTCAACATGTTGCTTCCATGATAAATTTTTATCTATGGTAATTCCTAAAAATTTTATTGAGTTGCAAAAATCTACTTGGTTCTGATCATTAATTGTCAACTTGTCAGGATTTTCAACTAGATATTTAAAATTTTGCATAGTTAAAGCTTGTTATGACGCAATCATGTAATTTAGAGTAAATTATTCGGATAAATATCTGTAATAATTGGGTTAAACAGGCTATGGAAAAATAAAAAATGTCAACTTCATCGAGTGGGGTGTCTAATGAAAGCCAGTGCACCTGAGAAAGTAATGATTTTTTTAAAATTATTTGGTTCTTTTTGTAATTACGGTGTTTTCTCAAAAAAAAAACTGTTTTAGTAACATGCAGCGACATCTGATAGAATTTGTTAAAAATTATTAGTTCTAGAGCTGTAACAAACCGTATGTATTCATTACTGAGTAACGGGTACATCGTCTGACTCGAAGTAACGAATCGTTACTTACAAATTCATTTCGTTACTCGCATTTGTCGTGTCCATGTCAGTTCGAATCGTTTGATGCGGTTATACGTTATACGGACGAAGTCATATCGTATCACGAATGCGGCGCGCCTCGATGCGATGGCACATGCTTGATGCTGTTAGTACACGATTGTATGTCGTATGAAAAGTAACGAGTAACGTAACGACACAAAAGTAACGGATACTGGTTCTTTAAGTAACGAATACATACGGGTACACAATTTCTCGTTACTTTTACAGCTCTAATTAGTTCAGAAGCAAACAAAAAAAATCGCTTTAACACCAAATGGCCACATCTGTTAGAATTCGCTCAAAGCTGTTAGTTCAGAAGCAAATCTGGTAGAATTTGCTAAAAACTATTAGTTCAGACGCCGGGCCGCAAACGAAATAGTATCCCATCCAGGTGAAACCGGGACGGACTGCTAGTAGATGTATAATTACATCTAATATGTATTTATCTTTTTGAAATAAACAGACTTCGATGTTCCGGCTTTTTCATTATAACGAAATCACAACCTTATATTTGGCAATATTTGAAACAAAGCAGAATTATATAACACGGCGTTTTACGCGGTAGTCTATTATGATAACGGTAACTCATTAAATCAGAATGACACAGGAAACAGCTGTTATAATATTGTACAAATGTGTATAACAAATATAATCTAATTTCATTGTGAGAATTCTTCCCATTAGATGAGATAATTTGTACCTACGCCGTTGTTTCGTTGTAAGAACTGAGCTTTAAGAGATAAGATGAATAGAAAACATTAAGATAAGACTTTTTGTCAGCCTGTAGTTAAGTCAATTACTCCGATTAGACGTAACTCAAGTAGCGTGTTTAGGTTTGTTATATAACATAGTGAGAATTGGCAATACTCGTGCAGTCGTGGATTATGGCGTAGCCAATAACCATATTCTTCATTTTAAGAAGTTTAAAAGTATTATTAATAAAAAATAAGTTCAAAAAATAACTAAAATTCTGCTTACGTAATACTTAAATGAGCCCTGAGTACAATCTAATATTCTAGGTGACACGGAGTTTGAATACGAAATTAAGCTGCTCCTGATGTATGGGAACTGTAATTATTTTATCACAAATTAAGGTTATGTCAAATCATTTTTTTTACAATCCTTTCTGCAACCCAGTATAACAGTATTATTGTGTATATAATAAAAGAATGAGAGAAAACATATATTACACACGGAAACTAAAGGCCGCTGCACACGAGGCTAGAAACGCTGCTAGATTCTTTGCAAGATTTGCCTACGAGTTTTCTAGCGCTGGTTCTCTTGATTGCTGTTAAGTGCTCGCTTCACACGAGACTATTTTTCAAGCTTGATTTGTGGATATGGTGCGCGCGCAGTGACAGTTCGAATATAAACACAGAGCAAAACGTGTCTGTTGTGACTCTGAACAGAATGCGACACCATGTTGGTTTGTGGGTGTTTGTTCAAGTGCCCACGTGACAAGATACTGCTTCCTGATTGGTTCTTGCTCATACCTAGCAGCAAATCTCGCAGGGAAAATAGCCCTTGTTCTAATTTTAAAACCTATCTTGTGAGCTAGCAGACCAGCCCGCAGTGACGTCATTTCTAGCTTCGTACCCAGCCTACCGGCTAGCAGAACTCCTAGCAGCGTTTCTAGCAGCATTTCTAGCCTCGTGTGCAGCGGCCTTAACGCAATTAACAATTTCTGATGCATATGTTAACAAGGAAATGCATTTATTGCATCGACTGCTATTTACGTTACTTAATGCCTCTTTAATTAATATATACGGAAACATTCTATCCCATAAATTGTTGCTGAGGACATCAAAGTTCAATTTAACCAGAGACATTTAACTTTGAAAAATTTAACTATATGATGTTTGTTGTATTCATTGTAGTTTATAGATGTTTGACAACTTAAGTCATTAACGTCTATAATTACATTAAATTGCCTTCAGATTGAATAAAATATTATACAACATCCATTTAAAAATTTACCGTTATATTGCTGTCTTGCAACCCTATTGCGCATCTGTGGATGAAAGTTAAAATACAAATATCGCAATTAAAATGGGCTATCCAACAAAAAAAAAATTCAATTTGAACCAGTAGTTCCTGAGATTAGCGCAAACAAACAAACTCTTCAGCATTATATATTAGTATAGATATTGCAATACAAACTGCGTACCTACTGCAAAAACTTTTTAACAAAAAAATTAAACCGTCGAAAAACTGAAAGGAAAAAAAAATCTTTTTATTTAACTAAGATCTATTTAAGTAGTTGAACGTATGTGACAGTCTAGTATATCTAAGTAATTTTGAGTCGGCGTCAACAATCCTTCGCCGGAAATCTCTGAGCGTTCACGAAGTTAATGTCAGCGACAGAGCAACCCGAACGGGCACACACTGAGGGCACACGTCTTTGCGAGTGGTCGTGTGGAGAGCGCATGTTTGGAATGTTAATGTTTATCACTGGAGATTTCAGGTATCATTGTTAATTTGATTTGGTTATTTCTTTTAGGGATCTTTGTTTATTGATTGTTTGACGCCGACTCAAAATTACTTAGATATACTAGACTGTCACATACGTTCAACTACTTAAATAGAACTTAGTTAAATAAAAAGATTTATTATTTTTTGCTTTTCAGTTTTTCGGCGGTTTAATTTTTTTGTTAAAAAGTTTTTATTTTATAATTTTTTGTGGCTATATAATTTATAATTATAATACACAACTCAGCATGAAAATCTGTGAGTGAACAATAAATCACCCCTATTTTCCCACCCTTAGGGTTGGAATTTTTTTACCATATGGGACCAACTTCGGGGTATACCCTTTCAAACAAAAAAATAATTATCAAAATCGGACTACTCTGTAAAAAGTTATGCGTGGTCATACATAAACAAAAAAAATATATACGCGTCGACTTGAACCTCCTCCGTTTTTGTTTTTCGTCGGTTAAAAATTAAAATGATATGACATGTGAAACATTGACAATAGACTGTTACGAACGTCATATAAGTCGTTATAATTTATTAACTAAAATATGTATATTTCCGCGGTTGAAAGTAAAACAATAATGCAATAATTAGAAACTAAAGAAGCGTAATCAAATAATAACAAAAGAAGTCACAGCAGTAATTAAGTTACAAAATGAAAAGCGAAAGTTGTGAGAAACCCAACACTCTCCGATGGCGTATAGAGATCATAATTCATATAACAATACAAGCGGTGTAAATTGTAACACTATCGTCGCTTTGTACAGTAAGCCCCCGCATAACGCTTTTGTAATTATCTTATAAAATATTGTCTAGTGCAAAGCGAGGCTATGCTAAAGTAGTTTATGCTATCACCGAGTCGGGTGGCGTAGTGGTGAGAGCACTAAGCTCGCATTCGGGAGGTACCGGTTTCGTGGCTGAGACGGTAATTCCTGTACCGGCCATCTTGTTGAGGTTTTCCATGGTTTCCCTCAATAATTCCAGATAAATATCAAGATGGATCGTTATTCAAGGCCATGGCCGATAACCTGTTCAATTTCATTGCTCAAAATTGACCTACATTATCCTAATGTCCTAAAATTCCTTCATTCGCCCATTGCTATTAATTTATTGAGTTGATAGATGGAAAATAGTAGCGGTGCGAATGACCTCTGTTATGATATAAAGTCGAGAAGCGGACGTTAAACGCATTATTATTATTATTATTATTGATGTTAAAACTTTCAAATAGTTATTATAAAAAGTAAATTCATTTTCAGGTAAATAATATGTTTGATATTAAATATAGCGCGGTCGGTATTATGAAAGTTTTGAAATGTTCTAAGTAAATACGTAGGTAATAAGGCCGGGTTGTCCGTTAGCGCAAAATATTCATGAGCGGAAGCGAAATCCAGACCACAAAACCACTTTATCCCATCAGTGTATAAGGATAACCCGAAATATTTATAATCCCTTTGCGGACCGAAAGCTGTTATGATTTTTAACAAATTTTCACATCGTACACGCTCAGGTGCTATTCTGTATGGTGAATGTTAACATTAACAGCGCTGTTAAATATCTATCTCCTTAAGAGATTCCAAAAGAAAATAATATTGATTTTTCGCAGGTTCGTTTAAATATACTTGGAACGTGTTTTCTTCTTTTATTTGTTGGGTTTTGAACTAAAAATTCAGTAGTTTATGATAGTTACAAGTATCTTCACACCTGCCTCCAAGCACATTTCTGTACATTTTTAAATAATAAAAATGTGTTTTAAAAAATATTCCTAAATCGATATAATCGATCTAGAAAACAGCATTAATAAAGTGCTATCAGAATTTTCGCAATGGTGTTTCAAAAATAGCTTAGTCTTAAATGCGAATAAAATGGTGTGTCTGCTTTTTCATAAAAGAAAAATATTGCCTCAAATAAACTGCATGTTAAATGGTACAAATCTTGAAGTGTCTACTTGTTGTTCCTTTTTAGGGATTACTTTAGATAATCAATTAAGTTGGTCTTTTCATATTGATCGGGTTTGTAAAAAATTGAATAGTGCATACTATGCGATCAGAAATCGAAAGCAGTGTCTAACTACTGAGCAATTATTGAAATTGTATTACACACTTGTTTATTCACACTTAAGCTACAATATTATTGTATGGGGTCAGTGTGGCGACATCAACAGAGTTTTCGTATTACAAAAACGTATTTTGCGACTCATTTTTAACTTGAAGCATCGAGAAAGCTGCAGATCTTTATTTGTCAATAATAAATATACTGACTGTTACGGGTAGTTATTTATATAAAATTTTTGTAAATGTTAAAAGAAATAGGGACGAGTATACAGACAATTGTATGATTCATGATCATAATACCAGACAAATTTCTCAAATTCACATTTATAATAAAAAATAGAGAATAGTTACTTCTTACCACAACAAGTTTATTAGTGGATGTACATTTCGAGAGCTATGCTCTCATCTTCAGCAATACACTAAACTAAATATAAATCAAATTTTTATTCTAAATCTCCTAAATGCACTGGACCTATTCTGTACAACAATTTGCCTACCCAGCTACGGGAAATTAATGACCTAAAATTGTTTAGCAAAACGCTAAAAAAGGTATTTTTATTGGAAAAATGTTTTTATGGCATAAATGATTTTTTTAACTGATTTAGTTATATTTTTGACTGTTCATATCTGTGGGTATATACAGCTATATGAATCAATAAATTATTATTATTATTATAAATAAATATATGTTGTTTCGTTTTGTTTCAGATGGCTCCAACATCACTAGTCTTTACTTACGCTTTGCTCCTGGCCGGCTTTCAAAATGGCTACGTAGTATCGCAGTCAAATTACGACTCTCAAGCGAACAATGTCGACTTCGAAGGAAAAGGTTTACCGGAACAAACTGTTCTCAACGGAGAGGTACGAAAATTTTATACTTTAGTTTTTTTAGGTATAGTCAAAAACATCGTTTGACGACTGACCATTATGAGATAATCTTAGTTGACAATTTGGTCAAAGTGTAATATCAGATCATACAGTTATAATCTTTAGGCATAAATTTGAGTCATCACTTGATTGGGTATTTCACCCAACACCGAAATGATTAACCTATTATCCGCCAGCTTGACATGGATAAATCGATGATTTTATTACATTTCGTTTTATCTTTAACGCATCTGGGGATTTTACTGTTCTAATCCATAAATGCCTAATCTACACCAATCTTGTACCTTAACGTATATTTTAGTAATATGTCTACATATATCTTTCATTAAGTTACATCAAAGTCTTCCATGCAAAGATTTATTATAAAGAAGATAATATATTTTTGATGATGATTCAGGTGACAAAACTGGACGATCTGAGTCCAGTTATATTGCTGAACCGAACGAGAGCAACGCTGAATTGCGCAGCAGGATCGATGGACATTGATTTGAAATTCAACGAACCGTTTTACGGTATTGCTTATGCGGATTTCGATCGTAATTCGGCATGTCAAGTTGCTGGAAAAGGAGATCACAGCTACAGGCTTGAGTTACCATTGAAAGGATGTGGTACCAGACAGGTAAGCAACTTTCTTCGACGGCTATCGTCCTGAATGAGTGCAGAAGTTACATATTGTGAGCTCGGGTAAATTCGCCTTATGTTAAGTTTTTGAAAATTAAATTGCAGGATCCCCAACGTGTGTTCACCAACAATATTGTAGTGCGATTCCATCCCGGTCTGGAAATTGATGGTGATGAAGTTATAACAATTGTGTGCAGATATCCTTCACCAGTAGCCATCAAGCCCTTGCCTATGTAAGTATTTCAGTGACTAATTAATTAATTATTAAAACTAAAAGACCTGGACAGCAGGGAGCAAGAAAAGCCTGTTCGTAAAGGTACTCATGTTATTTAACGGAGTGGCACACTTTAGACCAGCAGCCAGCAATGACCGCCAGTCGGCCATTTGCAATTTTTGGCTATAGCCGTGCTGGACCGATCTAGTGTATTATTAATATGTCGTTTTCATTGATTTAAAATTACTTGAAAACTGCCGCACATTGTGAAACCTGCACTGTGCAGATTTGTGATGGTTTATGCCAGTCTTGAGTACGATATGATGCAGGCTTCGGGTTTGTGCTGTTTGTCTTTTATACGGCTGGTTATACGAAAATTATCCCATGAAAGAAGTTATAGGGAATTTCGTTCTTCAAAAAAGTTTCTTGCCATTTTTGTTGTAGTATCAACGGTTCGCGAGATATTTAGCAATTCATTGCTGCTTTTCATATAATCTTTTTGGTCGCCCCGACTTGGTGAAACACTTAGGATCTATGCATTACGAATATTTTATTTTTGAACAATTTTACCGGACTAATTAAAATAAAACAAATCCAGAGTTTATTTTGTTTTTTTTTAATATTGAATATTATGTTAGACATGCATTGCAACAGTGTTTTCTAAAATATAATATAATTAATTACACTACGAAAATAAACAATATAAATGTAAAAACTTCAACAAAAAATAATAATTCAATATGCATTGAGTTTGCTACTAAGTCAGAGTCCGATGAAGCGTTCTAAAAACAACTAAAAAATTTATTGACAGACTGAATGCAAAAAGAGCATACTTTTGAGATACTTTTATTTAAAAGGCTTAGTAAATAAAATTGTCGACCAATTTTTCAGACAAATATATTAACAAAAAAATGTTTGTTAATATATTATTCTGAAAAATTGATCGATAATTTTATTTATTGAAGAATTCTAATCAGACGTTAATCAAAAATTTAAAAGTCTTAGACCCAAATCTTTTTTTGTGATTACGGCTTTACAGTATAGACATAAGCCCCTAACTTCCTAAAATCTCAAAAACGTGTTAATATCACTTTGGCTCTTTTTGCCTCAACTCTTTAATAATATTTGGTGCCAGTTGTATCAGTTAATGTTGAAATTGGTGATCCATAATTTGGTTGATAAGTAATCCTTTTTTTACGGATCAGCAACCGGCATTTCGAAACCAAGACGTTTGCTTTCGTGATAAATGCACACCGTAGCCGTCATAGCGACTTCACATGGATCATCTCCAGTGGTTATTTTTTCACAGTTTTCAGCTAATTCTGTAACATCCTTCAGTGCCTTCTCTTCTCCTTCAAGATACGGATGTGCCATCGCAATAAATCCATCTTTGTCAAATTTACCGTCCTTCATCATAGAGAATTTGCTTAACATGCATTTCAAGTAGCAGTGAGCTTCCTTGGAGTTTGGGAGTTTGTATTTTGACATCAATACTATGTCATCGTGAGACACTCCGGATTCAGCACGACAATCTTTACTTGCTGCATTTGTCATATCTGAACAGAAAATGCAGAGTTTACAAATTGAAAAATTCCAGCCATTTGGGCGACGGGACCATTCCAACTTCAAAATGTTGACATTTGACATAGTATAATAAAAAAAAATAAAATTTTTGATATCGCATGAGGTGACGCGGGTAATGGCTAGTATTCAATATGATATTTGCTATTCGTTGCCATTGTTACCTACATAATATGTTCCACGTCATGTAAAAATCAATCAAAGCATGCTTAACTAGTTTATTTCTGATAGATCTACAAAACAAAAGAACAGGTGATTTTTTTTATTTTAAAATACTTCCAAAACCATCAAGTTCAGAAAAAAAATTTACGAAACTTTCTTAAAAAATGAATAGAAGAATAAGCCGTTATGAAAAATATACCATTATTATATAAAAAACAGCGTTATAGCATATATCTCTTCTGCTCTTCATATTTGCATACCAAACATCCTCTCAAAATTTGGTTTCAATCCGCTCATCCGTTTGACTAGTATCGTGCTCACCGACTAATAGAACAACAAACTAACAGACAAACAGACGCACAGAGTTTTTCCAAAAATGTATTTCTTGGTTCGGGGGACCACAAAACAATAAATTTTTTATAATTTTGGAAAGTGATTTTTTACTTAAATTAGTACCATTCCCCACTTGTGGTGTTGGAAATATATCGGTAAAATAGCTTTTTGAAGATGCGTTTTTAAAGAAATGTACTAAAAAGGAGAAAACCAATTTTTAAAAATTTAGGTCTATATAATTATTAAAGCCTGGATCGTGACTAGCGAGCTATAAGAGTTTTCAATCTACACTTTTATAATAATGACCCTAAATTATTACAAGTACAAGCAGTGGCGTAACTATACCACCTGAAGTACGTGAAAAATTCATCGGATAGGCCCCTCCCTTAATACAAAAAAGCTTCACGTAGTTTCATCTTTATAAATCACGATGAAAAGTAGATATTTGTGTAATTAAACTGATTAAATACGAAATTAATTTTTTTTAGCAAATGTAATAAATGTTAGGTTCTTCCGGTCTCAATGGCCTCTCGGGCCGGGGATCCCCTCAGGCGAGGGGCCCGTGGCATTTTCCTCGTTCTACCATCCTATTGTTACGCTACTAAGTACAAGAATTTTAAAGTTATACAAAAAATCTCTTAGATTTCATTTACAGTAGAACGCCGATTATCCGAACGCCGATTAACCGAATCGCCAATTATCTGAATCGGTCCTAATCGTAATATAAAAAATTAAAACCAAGTAATTTTTCAATAAAAACAAGTTTTGTGGGGACGCAAGAATACAAAAATGCGAGTGACAATTGCCGTGTAGACGCTACAATGGTATCAGCACACGTCGAATTTGAAAATCGCTGGAGTCCAGATATATTTCAACTGTTATGTTTGAAAGCTAGAGGCAAGACACTACATGTCCAATTATCCGAATTTTCGATTATCCGAATCGACCCCGGTCCCAATTAATTCTGATAATCGGCGTTCTACTGTATTTAGCTGAATTTTATTCCTTAGGAAATGTTTAAGTCTTTAAAATATTACCTTGAACTTGTTTTTTCATATCTGGAGACAACTCATGGCTTATAGCCATTGCAATGACAACACCAAAAACAAACAAAATTTTATACATTTTTGTTCTGAATATTATTCACTATCGGCTAGAACTTGCTTTCACAGTATAAGTCAACAATGTAATAAAAAAAATCATGTTTCAGATTATATATAAAAAAAGTCAATGTGATTACAATAAATGACACTGAAATTTCCTTTGTAAGATAAAAATCTGATCACAGAATTTGATAATGATTATTATTTTGTATTTCCTGCAAATAATTTAGGTTTAATGTTTTCAAATCATGATCGGAGTGTAAAGTTAATTTTTAGGGCCCACACTCTAAGAATATTGTTCGTTATTTACGCAATCCTGACATTATTGCTTGGAGGGGTCTTGAAAAAATTACAAAAATCGAATTCTTTAATTTACTTTTGAAATTAAGAATGCTTACAGAAAAAATACGCTGAATTCAATGACCGTAAGCAAAATTTGGTATGTATATTTTAGTTTGAAAACTGAGGGGAAATGGAGGTTTTATATGATTTTCTGAAAACTATAAACACAAATAACTTTTAAACCAAAACACATACAGACGTTTGTTTGTGCTCATTGGATTCAGCGTACTTTTTTCTATTAGCATGGTGATTTTGCCAAAGCTCCCAAAGATTTGGGTTTTCTGCAAAAATTGCATTTTTTTAAAGGGGTATGCCTTGAAAAAATTGCAAAAATCGAATTCTTTAATATACTTTTGAAATTGAGAACGCTTACAGAAAAAATTAAGCTGAATTCAAAGAGCTTAGGCAAACGTCTGTATCTCTTTAAGTTTGGAAACTACGGCCATTCGAAGGTTTTATATGATTTTCTGAAAAATATAAACGCAAATAACTTCTAAACCAAAAGACATACAGACGTTTGTTTGTGCTCATTGGAATCAGCGTGTTTTTTTTCTATAAGCATGATAATTTTGTCAAAGTTCCAAAAGATTTAAGTTTTCGTCAAAAATCGTATTTTTTTAAAGGGGTATGCCTTGAAAAAATTGCAAAAATCGAATTCTTTAATTTACTTTTGAAATTGAGAATGCTTACAGAAAAAAATACGCTGAATTCAATGAGCGTAACCAAATTTCTGTGTCGAAAAGAGCTCCAAATGGTTCGTGTAAATATAGCAGAGTGCTTTGCGAGGTCCTGCGCTAGGCTGCAGAGAATATTCATAAAATGTTCTACTTTGACAGGGAGTTTGACAACGATTGTAATTATATGACAGAGTTTTCTGCATCCCAGCATTGATGATATTAGATGCTGTGAAATAACTATGTTACGCTACTGGTTGTAATGTGAATCTGCTTTATATAAGACAATATTTAAATAATGAAAAAATAACAATAGCTTGTTGATTAAACGAAGCGGCAGTGCGTTTTAAATCAAATAAAAAGTCGATGAAAATTTATATAGTCTAACAGAATTAAGGCTGATGTAGCAGCTGTTCGAAAATGTAAAATAACATTTTTTTTACTTCATGTGCTTGAGAATTACTGTTAGACGTTATCGTGGACATTAAAAAGCAGGTATTTTATAGGAACACGCGCAAAAAAAAATGTTTATGTAATGGTTTAGAAATTTGATTTTCTAAAGGCACAAAACACTGACAATTAAAGAAAAATGTGTTATTCTTAGGCAGTACTCTATAATCCGACAAATTCGATAGTCCGACACACCCCTGCAAAATGTTTGTCGGATTACCGGGGGTTCACTGTATATCCTGTCAAAATTCCATTGCAAAATGGGGCAAATTTGAGGGAACATTTATATAAGTAATGATACACAATCTGTCAAAAAAAACTATGTTTCATCAGTTTTTTGCTTGTATCTTGTCAAAATTCAATATTGTCACCATGGAAAAGTTCTTCTAATTTTCGATTTAGTGGAAACTGAGTTCGTCATTTTACTAATATAAGTAGATGTAGACTTACAAAAAAAACTTTTTGGAAATTGACGCTTCATGTTTTTTTTTTATATTTGTAGCAACTTAAGTTAAAATTTGTTATTTATCTTACAATCATGAGTAGAATTAAAGAACTTAAAATTTTAAACAGTCTAGTTAAAAAATATAATGCGCTGTAATAGTGCTCAGAATCTAATTAAAGTTTCTAAATTCGATAATAATTGTTCCAAACGTATATTTTTGAGTATTGCGTATCATTCTATTATCTCAAGTACATCAAGTTATAATATGATAAATTAATGTGATAACATCGGTAATAATAATTTAAAAAAAACAATGTATTTTATAAAATACAAATAAATTATTATTAGTCCTCGACATTAGTTCAATATACTATATATTATCATCTCTAATTTTACGATAAACTGCATTCATTGCCATTTTTAGGATTCATTAACCACTAGGAACCAACGTTGCCAAATCAATTTTTGCGTAACGTCCTAATTTTTTAACAAACATTGATTGTTTTGCGCGGTACAGCTAAAACATTTTTCAACACTTCTTTACAATATTCTGGCGTCTTCGTCATTAGAACTTGGGCAGGCCGAATGGGTAACTATTGGTTAAATAATTGCATGTAAACAATAAACAAATTTCTTTAACCAATAGTTACCCAGTTCTGATGCTGAAAACGCCATTAGTTTTCATGCGATTGTTGCCCCCCACTCCAAAGTTTTTCCGCTGCCATTGTTGCCCGTGAAAAGAGAGACGCGAACAATTACCAGCAGCTGTTAGTATTCAAATTTTATTTGATGGAAATTTTTGCGGCATTTATTTTTCTGTGCGAAGCAGTCGTTTAAATCAAAACAAAAACGACGCGACAGTACATGTGTCACGGCAAATTTTTAACATTAAAAATCCAATTATAGAAACTTGACTCTTCTTTGTATTGAGTACTTTTAGGTGGTTATTTAAATGCTAAATTATTAAAATTCAAAGACATTATGATTGCAATAACAACAAAATCCTTTTGCAAATTAATTATTAATAATTTACCAAACTTAAATGCTTTAAAAAGGTGTATTTAACAGATTCTGTTTAACTTGTAAATATAGTCTGTCAGACGATATATGGTCTCTTAAACCTGTATCGAAAGGTCATTTTTGTAAAAATAAAACAATAACAATATTTCTGCACTTTCATAGAGACGTTGATCCACTGATAAATATAATTTATTTTCTTACTTACATTGAACTATCTTTTGTAATCGTTAGCGAAAGCGTCAATTTTAATTGTCGATTTGAAATCGACTTACAATACGTTGTAGAATTAGTCTCCACAAAAAGCGATTTTATTTTAATACTAAATATTGATGAAAACAAATTTTGAAATCGGATGAGTAGTTTCAGAAATTTTCCTCCGCATATACACAAACGTAAAATTCGCACTCTCTCTGTATGTAATATTAGTATAGATAATATATTAAAAATCAAATTATTAGTTCCTTATTAGAACCTTGAGGCAGGGGCTTCTAATACCCGTGATGACGTCATATAAAATTCGTTTAATAAACAAGTGCTTAAGGACACTTTATCCAAGTGTGAAGGCTTTCACGGCCGGTGTTGATCTAAATCTTCTTGGTTTCCGGACTTGTATGCCGTGGTCCATTGGTATTTCTATCTGACGTTTCGTCTACAACTGCGGTAGACATTATCAAAGGCGATGTGGTAGCGGGCGAAGTGTCCTTCTAGGCTGCTCACAGGTAAGTTTGGTACTTTCGTATTTTATAGTCAGCGTGCTCGTGTTCTCTACTCGGTCGTAGTATGCTCTTCTGTGATTGGTCGTTCCATTCTGAAGAGCCCGCTACCACATCGCCTTTGATAATGTCTACCGCAGTTGTAGAAATACCAATGGACCACTGCATACAAGCCCGGAAACCAAGAAGATATGGACGCACTTTGTTGACATTTTGAATGTGTTTACAATTTCATTAATAAAAATATTCTAGTGGACTACGAACACTCAAACAGAAAATTAAATTATTTTATTGTGATCACAAGGTAGACCGGCATATGCCAGATTTAATAATCCTTGATTACCACAATGATCTTATGGGACTGGTTAACAAACTTCAAACAGCGCCATCTTGATCCCATGGGACCGGTAAACTGCAGTATATTAAATATCCACGGCGTAATTCAGTGTATGTAATTGACTAGACCTGAATTTTTACACAGTGAGTCTCCTATTCCTACCATACACGGGGTGGGGACTCACTAAACCCAGCGTGGTCGTCGCAGCCCGTGCTCAGATGCGACAGGTATCGAAATTTGATTAATTTCATGTGTATTTGCCCATGTCTGTCATTTGGAAATTTAATAATATATTATAATTATTATTGAAAAATAACAATGGCAGACCATTATCGCGCGTCTGACATCGTTTTTGGTCGGTATACTTTTCATAACGGTTTATTATTATATTTATTATTTCAAGAAAGTTTCGTTAACAATTTTTTTTCTAAACTTTATATAGTTCCGGATATTTTGAAAATAAAAAAAATCAGCTGTATTTTGTTTTGTGAATGTGTCAGAAATAAACTAGTTATTTCCTTGTATTTTATAAGATTAAAAATTTTCACAGGAAATTTATTTTGATTTAGAAGTGAAGTTTGCTACACAAGTGAAATGTTAAAAATTTTTAATAATCTACTTGAAATGAAAACAAAACAACTAATAGTACCTATAGAATTTTACTTTTCTGCACTCGTATTTGGAAAAATTAACTTTACGAATCAATCTAACCCGAGATATATGTTTTCAAAAATTATCATAGATGTGACATAAATGAGTTCGCCTTGTGGCCTCCGATATATATATTGCTATAATGAGAGTGGGCGAATTGCTTAGCGGTTTATACACCTACAAGGGTTGTCCAACTCAAGGCTGGTCAGTACATTAACATAAAGACTTTTAAGTCACAAATAAATTCATTTCACATACCACTAGTGGCAACCTACACAAAGGAGAGACAAGTATTGCCAACCTACACAGCAGACACTTATATCGACTATGATTCCGTTTTATTGTCCAATAACTTGCTTTGACTGTTGCAAAGACGTCTTTCATCTTATCTACGAGTAGACTAGCATTATAAAGATGAAATATGTGTATGTTTGTTTGCCGCGGGTATTCCCAGAAACTATTGAATCGATTTCTAAAATTATTTCACTGTTTCAAAGCCTACTTATATATCAAAGATTCCCAAACTCTAAGAAATGCTGTAAAAAATGTACGAGACATTAGGGGATCGCTGCCAAATAAAATTCTTCTCGTGCGAAGCCGGGAAGTAAAGCTAGTTCTTAAGCATATGGAAGCGAAATAAATACTAATATAATCGTTTAATGTAATGCTTTCACTAATTCTTAGAAAAAAATATGTTCTATACTGGAATTTAATCGTAATGATATATTAGCCATTGAAATAAATACTGTTTGATATTTTTAGTTTTCAGTTTAATTCGTCATTTTTTAAGGCCACCGAAAGAGTTACTTAAGCCTAATATGAATTACTAATCACACTTTTATATTATTTTATAACAGTAGTCCCATCTGTTCTCAGAAACCTAGGAACTAATAGCCAGAGTGCCCGTCGGCAGAAATTTTATTGATACATACTCTCCCCAAACTTTGTATATGGCTACATTAGGCCTAGTCTGACACCTATTTTCTCTATGACTTTTCTTGATTTTGGGGCGTTTTTCCTCTAAACTTTCCGAAAGATGTCGTTTTGACGACATGTAAAAATTTATAGATATTGTTTATTTTTTTAATTGGATATCTTAAAAACTTCAACCAAAACGCTAAAATAATGTTCTCTGACAAATAACATGAACCATTTAAAATGTCTGACACCTCAAATATGTCGACATATTCGAGGTGTCAGACATTTTGCTTCGTTTTAACGTCATATCAATAGCAACATCCTAAGAGAACAGTTTAGTGTAACGGTTAACATGATGACCTTTAAATATTATTAATCTGTCGTGGGTTTGAATCCCACCTCCGCTCTCGGATGTTTTGTGGCGTCATTTAATTTAATTTGATTGATGAACTTTGCGATTTAATTAAGACGCTACTGACCTTAGTTATCAAACGTCTGTTATAATCTACAATAAGTAAATGACAACATCCCGGTGATCAAGGCTATGAATCCTAATAATTAAAACTTGTTTTGTACTTTTATCCTGTCGTAGTCATTTTTTTTAAATTTAGTATATTGTGAAATTAAAATCAATCAATGAATCAAGCATTACTATTAAGATATTTACTGAACACACATTTCACGTATTTTATTGACAAATTGGTATTTTTTACAGCTTAAGACCGGAAGTTGTGGAACCGGCACCGTTACTTAATCGGCCAAGTGGTTTACAAATTCTTCTGATTATTTGCACCATCATGTTCCTTTCGCTTCTTCTTTTGGGTCTTGGAGTCTCCTATTATTGTCTCCGAAGACGTCATCTGACAGTCGTTCGTCGCCATCCATTATCGGTAATGAGTGGCTCGGAAATCACCAAATTATCTGGCAGTTCACTTGGTAAGATCAAAAAATCATGAAATTTAAAAAAAAAACAAACGAAACCATGAAAATATAATGTACCGATTTCTTTTTCCAGGTAACATTTCGAATTTCGAAGGTTTGAAGATTCCGAGAGCACATGCTCCAATCGCCGCTACCGCTAGTAGTTCTGGTAGCGAAGGACCTCTTATCAGTGACACCTTGCCGTCCGATTATCCTTCCGAATCTCATTCGGAAGCTGAAGATGTCGATACTCGATCAATCCCAGCTTCTTCTGCCGGAAGTTTTGAAAACAAAGCTTTCGTACAAGAAATCGCCCACGAAATTCCTCAACCTAAATTCGATGTTCAGGTTAGTATCTTTTTACTTTTCAAGGAACACGTGTAGTACGATGGAAGGATATTACTTGCGTGCGGTAAATGTGTCTTGAAATAAATTGAAATATTATATTTTGATTAATTAGGTACGTGTGAAACGTCAAGCAGCGCCACCAAGTCCACAGCCATCGAGTTCCGAAACCGAAGCATCGATCGCCGCGCGAAACTTATCGACAATTCTCGAACAACGCGAGGAAGATATGCAGCGCACTCATTTCACGTATGTTCCAGAAATCCATGCTCCTCCGAAATACATTCAGCCAGCTCCAGTTTATTCTCGCATTATGCGACATCAACAAGAAAAACGTCAAAGAGAAGAATCGCATTATGTTGATGAAGTTGACGAACCTCCAGTATCTTCAGCGAGATCAATTGCTTCTCTTAATACTGAAATGACCGATACTCATTCTATGACGGAAATGGTCGATTCGTCCCACAGCAAATACATCGCTCCAAGTCCACCGCCTCCTCCCCCGATTATTCCTCAATACACAACGGAAGTGGCTTTGCCAAGACACCAACCAGAAATAACGTCACACGTTGTTGATGACGTTTTCTTGAAAACGGTTACAGAAAAACGAACGATTGAAGATATTGAGCGCCACAGACGTTTGATTACGGAATACCACACCAGACCCAAACCCCAGTATGATCAGAAATGGGACGTAACTATTCGCAATTTACCGGCCAGCGAAGGTCCAGACGGTCCCGAATGGGAAAACTTCTCCGATATTTCCTCAGCTAGCGGTTTAACACTGACTCCTAAACCAGAACGAGCCCAAATGAGTTTACCACCTCAGAGTTTCGTTAATGATACAAACATCCATCTTTACTCGCCAGAACTTGTTGGCAATATCGGTCAACCGCCCATGAAAACATTTACGGCAAATCACGAAGTCCAAAAATCTTCTCAGAACTATATCTCTACACTTGACATTCCCATCGAAAATCCTTCAGTTCCGAATTGGGATGTTCTGATTCGCATTCTTAAACCTGACGAATTCGATGACGAAACAACTGAAATATTAAAAACACAATTGTCAACCCAAGACAAAGTTAAATGGCGTCAAATCATTACAACTGAATCAACATTGCGTACACTCTTAACGGAGGCAGTCGTTCGAGAAGATTACGAACGTATTCGACGTGATCAACGTTACGAACGCTTATTCGAACCGCCCAAATGGGATGTGATAATTCGTATTTTAAGTCCACCTGAAAGACCACCGAAGAATACTGGTCCTCCTGGACGTTATCGCAAGAAATCAGATTGGGATACCCGAAGTCGTCGAAGCAGTTTGCCGACATTGTACGAATACGATTCGGACGGAGGAAGTAGCGTCCGTACATTGACGAACAATGAAGCTCCGTTGTCGGCCGGTGTCGTGCCTCAAATACATGCCCGTCGCGGTTCACGATCAAGTTATCGTAGCGAGGCTGATCTTCGGTCAATGTCGGAAGTTATAGTCGATTTCGCCCGACCAGATCACATAGACAGTCAGTCAGACGCGTCGAGTTATTATCATCGCGGATATGATGACGAAACAGACGTACACGAATACAGACTCGATCGAGCTTCGAGTCAACGATCACTCGTCAGATCGTTGAGTCAACCGAGTCTTGCCAGATCGGCGAGCGAATTTACAGAAAGATGGATCGCTCCAGTTCGTTATGATACGGCGAGCGAATTCACGTCGCCGGAAACGACACCGAAATCGCAGAGGAGTACACGCATCCGTCCGCAGTTGAGAGCTCAGGCGCCACCCCCACCTCTTCAGGGTGGTAACAGTATGGCGGCATGGCAAGCGGCCAGCAGTAGTCAACATCAATTGACGCAAGGAGGAGGCGCCATGACATCGCGGATGATGTCACAACAATATGTGAGCGAAACGACAACCAGCTTCCAGAGCAAGGGCAACTGGTTCGCAGACGATAACGATAGCGAAATAAGCTATAAATAGATTTCAACTGATTTTAAGTTAAGAAACACATTTTAAAGATTGTATCATCAATGTGTTTCTCTCGAAGTCGGGGGATTTGTTTTGAGAATACAGATGATTTTAACGATAACGTTTAACTGATAGGGATTTGAAATTGATGATTGTACGTACTGATTGATTATGTACTTAATGTTCGTTTTGCTTTCAGTTCATTTCAGTTTCCGAACTAAATAATTGGTCTACCATTTCGGAATGATAAAATATGTATTTTGAAGAATTACATAATTTAAGTTTTTAAATGATGGGATTTAAAATTACTGAATTTTTTTCGTAGAAAATGTTCAAACAGTTACGTAAAGTTTACGTCATTGTGTAATTAACACATATTTAACGGGAAAACTGACAAGTATTCTCAAAATAAAAAAAGGAGTAGAATAAAAAATGACAGTGCCAATTTTAGTTGCTACTAACTATACATTCCTAATTTCAATAAATAATAATTATTATTAACAATATTATAGGCTTTGAAATTATTAATTTTTTGTCCATGGAGAATTAAATGTAGTTGTCTCTTAACATTATTTTTTGTTGGATTTATTTTTTCAATGTTGGTCTTATCTTGTCTATAAGATGTAGCAAAAAACGGGGACTACTAGCAAAGCAGGCCACCAGTCCTTCCTTCCCCAAGAAAAATCTTTGAATACAGGGTCTACTACGTCACTGTATCTAAACACCGTATATCAGATAATGGATGCGTTGAGTGTCTCTTCATTTTGATTATCAAAATGATGGTAACGCACGCGCAGTCTATTACACAGAAAATTGACGATGCGTATGCGCCTCCCATCATTTTGATGGAAATAACCAAATAGAAGAACACAGCCAATACAAATTTGCTACAAAGGCTTGGGAAGATAAATACCTTAAAAATAATCATTGCATAATGAAATAGTTGAACACAGCAAAAAAACAAAAATGTCTTCTTCTTCTTATAAAAAGTTCTAGAATATTCCATAACGTATGGAAGACTTTAGTCACGATTAAGCTAAAATTTTTATTATACTATTTTTTACACGATTTTTTAAGATGAATTGAAAAGTTGTATAAAATACTTGCAGATTCAAATATTTCATTATAATAATTTTTTATGATATGAATAAAAATAGAGGCATCTTTGATAAAACGCAATATTAGTTATAGGGAAAAAAATGATTAAAAAAAAATAATTACAAAAATGCTTTTAATTTCTTAATATAACTAGAAGCTGTGATAACATATAAATGGAAAAGTGGAAAAAAAATGTAATGGGTGTATATTTGAGGATTTTTTTTGTATTCAAAAAATCGAAATTATAATATTTTAGTGAATATCAATAAAATACATGTATTTGTGAACAAAAAATGCTCAAATTTGGTTATGGAAAAAGAATATTTTTGATTCCATTAGTGTTCTTTCTGTTTACGTGAGGTGAAATATTCTTGACATGCTCAATTTTTAAATACCGATTTTGGACACTAATGGGCTAATTTTTAATCCTAGTTTTTCACTTGGCCACTTTCATTTTTAATATATAAATATTATTTTTGTTACTAACTCTTTTTGTAATACAATGTGGCTGACTGAAGAATTAGGACTTTTTTTGTATTTAACACTTTCTTATGTTTATAGTGTATCTAACCATTTCAATACCATCGTTCCTTGAACCAAATTTATTCCATACCGTGAGAACAAATGAATACAGTTGATAGAACTATTTTTTTTTTGTTTAAATAAATTCGTTGATATAAGTACCTACATCAAACTCTATAATGTTAGAATGTTTGTAACAAATTTTTTCGTCAATCCTCGAAATTCATGCGTTATAAGTCATTGGTTCACAGAGAATTACGGTATTCTAAAGGTTAAGTTTTAGCTTAGAGTAAATGTTCTCTCATTTAAAAAGAAAATGTATTTAACAGTAAATACGAACTTGACATCTTTCTTATCTTCTTTTACTGGTGCTGGGTTCACGAAAAAGGGCTTTCCATTCACTTAGGTACTTTGATTTATTTTTATCTCCTCTTATTTCGGGCGCTTTTTTCAACTAGTTTTTTTATTCTTCACTTTCTTTTTTATGTTTATATATATATGTCACCGTAAAATTGTAAATATCGTTAGGTTGTAATCTGTCTCGCGAGATTGTGAACTGTCGAAAGATTGTGAACCTCAACGTAATAATAATACATTAAATTGTAAGCAGTACGTTGAGGTTCACAATCTTTCGACAGTTCACAATCTCGCGAGACAGATTACAACCTAACGATATTTACAATTTTACGGTGACATATATATTTTCTGTCTCCATACATTCAATAAAATTATCATCTACTGTTAGCACAGTATATAGAAAAAACAGGATATTCACTCGACTTTCGGCTCGTTGTCAGCCGATTTCTTGGACCTCGAATACAGCTGTCTTAAACACGTGCTAATCTCACCCCTAATTTTACTACACGACGGATACTGTGCAGGCGCGGTCCGAAGGGGGGGAGGGTCACAAAGGACATGACCCCCTCCAAAATCTAAGGTCAAATTGGAAAATCTCAAAAATTTGCCAAATAATAAAAGGAAATTTTTAGCTATCCCCTAACAGCGACAAATTTATAGTTTCCATTTGTTTTATAGGTAATGTATAAAATAAAATTGTGTCTTGTGCAATAACGTTTATTTTATTCCAGATACCTATTTTTTATTAGTGTAGTGAGTGACCCCCTCCAAAATTTCAGGCTGCGACCGCGCCTGATACTGTGCCTACTAAGAACATGGCGGTTTTACGTGATTTAGCTGGTTAAATCTGTAATGTTAGCTTCCGAAACTTAGATTTTTTCTAACTCAATTTCAGTATATTTTTTAAAATAGCGTAATATTCCGTTTTATTTTTTATTTTAGAATTATAAATAAAGCTTGAAAATGTTTCAACTCACTCAAATTAGAGGTGCTATGTTTTTCTTTGTATAACAATGTAATTTACAAAAAAATAAAATAGCTTTTATTATACTATTTAGAATATATATCATTTATTCCTTTTTTTTACACACCTCTCCAGAAGCCTAGCGTGCCTTGGCGGGGCCTCGTATAAAAATTTGTTTGGGGGCTCTTAGGAAGGGTAAAGATTTCTCACAAAAGAAAAAAAAATGTTTGCATAAAATTAAAAGAAATATTTATTCATCATAATTATCTATCTGTCACTTTTTTCAAAATTTTTACAAACAATTCAAATTAAATATACACTCTCCTTGCCTTTTTTTTATTAAATCATTTATAGCTGATGATGACTAGTTTTTCTAAAGTTTCTGCCTCTATAGACAATAGTGACAAAAATTTGGGAAGTTTTTATTAATTTTTGCTTACGCACGTTGGGGGCCCCCGTGGCCCGGGGGCCCCGTATAATTGATACGGCGGTGGCTACGCCCCTGCACCTTTCCGGCCCAGCTTATACCAAAGTGGATATTTATACATAGATTTTTTTTCAGGGGGGGAGTAAAGGAAAAAAATCAATATTTTTCAAGTTTTATTAATATAATCACACAGTAATACGCACGAAGGAGGGATTCAAATTCTTTTTCAGGAAGTATTTCTAAATTTTATTTTTTAGTTAGGTATTCGTAATATTTTCAGTTTTATTTTTAATTATTATGATCGGGGGGGGGGGATTACACTTCTTAACCCCCCGTATCTACGCTCTTGTTGTTTATATAGCGTTTCAATGCATCTTCTATGACAAGGTTCGTCCCAGGTTCTTATCCGAGAACTGGCAAAATAGGATAAGAGCTAGCAACATCGCGAAAACGAGAATTTTTATATTTCCTTTCTTATTGAAACTTGGTAGGGATGCGGCACATTCAGCTGCTGGGGGCGGTTGCGTTTACCGAAAAAAGTTGACACGCATACTTTTTTTGTCATTTTTAAGATAGAATGGCTTTGTTATTATTTCGACAAATTATTTTTTCAAGTAATGAGACTTTCTTTTAACAAAATACGAATGTTATATTATTTCATTTCCACCTCATAAAATAATAATTAAAATTTAATTAATACTTTATTACAGTAGCAAAGATATTTTTGTCCAATTCAATTATGATTTCAATTTTAATTAGAACTAAAAAAAGACAAACACCTCTACTGTCGGAAAACGTAGATGAAAGAAAAATAAAAGCGAATAAAGGGCAGAAAAACGTAGAAAATAATAATTAACGCTTCTACCGAGTGCCAACACTACAAGAAAAATATCCCATTTCCTTCTAGTAACTTCTTAGCATTGTGTGATACACGGATAATTTACTTGACTGTATATACAGAGTGAGTCAGACCACCCGTACCGCTCGTTTTTTTAGAAAACGGCTAATCGTAGAGAGTTGTGTCAAAAATCTGTATTATAAAAGCCCTAATGAAGAATCGAATGGTGATATTTTTTTCCCCGGAAAGGTCGGGTTCCCTATTACTTTGCTCCAGAATGTTCAGACCTCCGGAATATTAAATGGCACGACAGGTCGAAAGTGGTATTGTTGAAAAGATCTTTAAAAAATTAGCAATTTTTGTTGGACATTTTTTTTGTTACTGCCACCCCTGTTAAGTAATATTCGTTTGAAATTATTAAATTAACATGCCATAATGACGAACTGAATTTTAAAAATCGGCATTTAAAATCTAGTTACCTAATTAAACAATGCCATAAATGTTTAAACTGTTTTCCATTTACTTCTAAACACTGATGAGCTCTTCTAGATATGCTATGGGTACCTCGAAGTATTTTCCGACAAAAAAAAAACTATTGCAATTATTGAAAACTTATTGTGACATTTATTATTGTTTAATTAGGGAACTAGATTTTAAATGCCAACTTTTAAAATTAAGTTCGTTATTATGACATGTTAATTTAATAATTTCGAACGAATATTACTTAACATGGGTGGCAGTAATAAAAAAAAATGTCCTACAAAACTTGCTTATATTTTAAAGATCTTTTCAACAATACCACTTTCCACCTATCGTGCCATTTAATATTCCGAAGTTATGAACATTCTGGAGCAAACTAATAGGGAAGCCGACCTTTTCGGGGAAAAAAATATCACCATTTGATTCTTCATTAGGGCTTTTATAATGCAGATTTTTTACACAACTTTCTACGACTAAGCGCGTTTTCGAAAAAAACGAACGGTACGGCTGGTCTGACTCATTCTGTATATAATATATATATATATAGCTCTCAATAATTCGTGAATTCTGTTTTAATTGCTTTAAACAATAATGAGAACTCAAATATCTTCAGAGCGTCTTTGTAGAAACACAGAAACGACAATAATATTAGCTTTGTTCGGATATTAACCAGAAGCTACAAACATTTTATCAATTAGAGATCTTAAAGTTTGCTGTTAACATTGTTAAGACACAACCATTATGACAATGCTATAATTAGAAAAAAATATTTTTCAAACAATGACGTGAACCCGAATCATTCCACTATCGCGACAGAATGAGTTACCACATTTGTAAGTGCTAAAAATTAGCTCTCGCATGATGTGAAAAAACCGGTTACAAACACGTTTAATTTATCAAATAAGAAATCAGAAATTAAGTATTTGTATTTACAAAAAGAAAATGTTGATATATTATCTCAATTTATAAAATTGCATATTTTGACTTGTCAAAAAACACTGCCCTCTGTGCTGGCTTGGAGTGTGACGTCAGACTTGTAGTGAACAACACACACGTGAGTAATCACTAAATGAGCCTTGCCTTATTTGTATATACTACAAAATTGACGTCACACTTATAGGTACACGACGACATATTATATGTCTAATTTCTAAACGAGAATGGCAGATTGAATTTGATGAGCCTTTTAGAAATTCCGTATATTGTGCATAGCTTTGCAATTTAAGTTTCCAACATTTTTAACGTCCTATAAACCAGGAGTGTCAAACTGATTTTTCTAAAGGGCCATTTATAAGATTCGAGGTGTGTTAGCGGGCCAGACTCTAAATAAAAACTAAAACACATACTAAATTAACACCTTTCTTTATTTAGTAATCAATTTTCATAGGTATAAAGGTAATTTATCTTGAGCTTGAGGATCTAGACACCTGAGGTCTCTTGTTTTTGTCATATGTTAGCCTGGCGCACCGCGTAGAGCACACTCGTCCCGCAAGTTAGTCATAAATAAAGCGCGCGAAATTTTAAAAGTACGTAGTGGCATCGAATGCCGTCTAAAATCCTCACTCTAGGATAGATTCTGGTGGCGGGCCGAATTGAGATGGCTTGAGGGCGGGATGTGGCCCGCGGACCGTATCTTTGACATCACTGCTATAGACAAGTTCATATAGTTAGAATTGTGAGTTTTTATAAAAATTTAGTTGAATAGTGTGTAGTAAATAGTGCCATCGAAATTGCTCGCATAGATAATATAGTCAAAGAAAAATCTGATCGTGTGTATCTTGCACTACAATTCTTACATAGGGTATCTCTACAACTGATTATATAATAATTACATTTTGACCCAACGTGTTTAAATTCGTTTTTAGTCGTTCTTATATGTCTGTACTGTGGTGTAGTGAAAAACGTTTTTATAAATTGAATTATTTAAGATATTCATTTATTTTTCAGTGCTAAAAATGTGAACATTTAAATCTATATATTTTCAGTGAGTTTTGTTTTAATATTATAATATCAGAGACGTTTTTGGAGATCCAGTCAACAATTTTTATTCTCAATGGTATGTACAAAAAATTATTTTCTTTTATGGTCTGAGTTCTTGCCTTCGGTCAGTAGCTGAATGTGTAGGTCTATTATTTTCAAAAGTCGAAATTAATTTCCCTTTGATTTTCAAACCAAAAGAACTTTTTATAATAATTTGATCTACGAATATTAATAACTTACGTAACTGAAGTAAATTGTCGATTTAAAACAATTAACAGCATATTGTTATTTTAATATCCTATACCTTTTTCAAATTAAATAAAAACTAGAGGTGAATTTTGCGTCAGGCAAATTTTGCATACCAAAAAATTTTTTTATTGATACCTAACAAATAACGAAATTTTATTTGAATTTTATTTTGTTTACAAAATTTATTTGCAAAACAGAATTGTCATTTTTCGACGAAAAAAAATTTGTTGAATGTAGATACCTTTGGCTATAATAATACAGAAATGGACTAGCGAAGCACTTATTGTCGAAACCTCTAGCGTCACAATTGTTTTAAGATGTTTTTCTAGACTACCGGGCACTGCTTTGAAACAGGGAAAAAACGCGTTTTATCAATGTATAAATATTTATACATCGATGTAATATGGATATAAATTATATTTTAGCTAGTAATTAGAAGTAAAACACATTAAATACAAATTAATCATATTATATTTAATTAGTTATTACAAAAAAGTTAGTAACACTAACGTAACTTATTTTAACCTTCGTATAGCCGCGCCAAATTTTGTAATGGCAACACGTATTTTGGCAAGTATACGAACCAATACATAGATGGCGCTGAGAAAACATCGTTCTTACGAACGATGTTTCATCGATGTTAACAGTTTCAACACCGATGTTTATGAACGATACATCGATGTTTTTAAAAATCGATGTATCGTTTGCATCCCTAAATATAGTGGCGTTGCTATGGGAACGCCATGTAAATAGCAGTTGGTAATTGGTCAATTTTTAATGTAAGATAATATTGTGATAAATTTTTAAACTGATTTTAAAAAAATACTCAGTTACAAGAAAACAGTAACTAAAGTAGCCAGTTCTGGATCTCAAAAATGGGTAAAGCCCAAGATGATAATTGTGCTTCTGTAAAGAAGCAAAAGAAACTGCTGAACACATCCTATATGTGAATGTAAAGCAGTGCTCTCCAAAAGGCTGCTATATCTTAACAGGCCTTTTCCAAAGCCTGAGTACATATGGAGAGCAGCTCCCTGTAAGGTAATTAATTCATTTTAAACGTCAAATAGTTGTCCGAAAAAAAATTCGATTAATGCTCCGTCTTTATCGCACTCACTAACTTATATCTCCCTCTCACCTTCCAATATACGAAACGTAATTCTCTCTCTCTTACTATCTTTACTAACTTATATCTCTCGTCATGCATTCACCAGCTTACTCCCCAAGTCAAGCGTGCGTAAAGAAGTTTTACTACTAAAAATTGAAAGATGGAAAAGAGGTACAACTAGCTGTCCATTTCTATATTATATAGTCAAAGGTAGATACCTTTTCATCTTTTGATCATTGATATAAAAGAAATGATGGTATGTACCTATGTCGTTTTCGTCCAACTCATATTTCCCAAGTGACTCGAACACTGAAACTACAAAGGGAGGACAATCTATATGTCATTTGAATGTGTCAAGAAGACGCATCTCAAAGTAATTTGAAGGTTTTATGAAAAATATACTGTCATGCATTGTCTCAGTTGAAACGAAAAGGCGTATCTGAAAAATTAGTTCACTTAAAGCACGTATAGCTGTAAACTTTCGTTAACATATCGTTGCTAGCATAATATACCTATCTTTTATCTTGTGACTTTTCTTTCTTAGATGAATATTTCCCAAAATATAAGCTCTTAAAATGTTTATAATATTTTCAGACGGTTGACAAGGGGAAGCGGTGTGATAATATGTCCGCCAACCTTTCGCGTATTGGCATCTAAAAGTCATACCTTTCAATATTTTTATTTTAAGAGTTTTCGTCCCTGCAAACAGCCCCTGCACCCTCCATCTCAAATCTTTTCCCCTCGCCTAAAAACGGTTTGCGCTCTCCCGACGCTATTTTTAAAGCTAGACGGTTCTGGTAAACGCCAAATGAAAGACAAAGAATCAGACTACAGATCCTTCAGGCGAATTTTTTGAAAAACAGTTTCGCCTACGTGTGAAATATTACGTAACTTATTATTTTTTTCAAAAGGTTGTAAGTTTTTTCAGGAATTTTTTTTCAAAAAATTCGCCTGAAGGATCTGTAGTCTGATTCTTTGTCTTTCATTTGGCGTTTACCAGAACCCTCTAGCTTTAAAAATAGCGTCGGGAGAGCGCGAACCGTTTTTAGGCGAGGGGAAAAGATTTGAGATGAAGGGTGCAGGGGGTGTTTGCAGGGACGAATACTCTTAACATATCATTGAGGCTTTAGTGTCATCGCTCACTTACTATAACTAATGAAAAAATTAACTGTATATTAATTATTATCAATATTTATGTAAAGTATCGTGTCCATCGTGATAACACTATTAAGAAAAAATTGCAATGAAAAAGTCTACATCTATATTGACGAAACGTATAGGTACAATAAATAAATCATATTTTTGTCCACATACCTGTGATTTTGTCAATACTAGCAAAATATTACCTTTGAGCGTATTGCAGTTTTTACTAACCTATTACATGTAGTTCAACGTTCAATGAAACAAAGTATATGAAAACGACGCATTGTCTGGCGCCACGGCGTCGCTAAAAAGAGAAGGTAGCGCTAAATCGACTCGACGATACTTTGAAACCACGCTCGCACTATAGTTGAATAGTTTTATTTTTCCAGAGTTATATTATTTATTAAATATCAAACATAAATACTCATGACAAAATTATACGGGATACAAGGCTAAAATATTAAAACAATTTTTATTCACTAGAACATTATTCATTGCTCAACGTTTCGACAATATTTCTTGTCTTCTTCAGGACCTATATAACAAATATATAATACCCTACACATCTAAACCTGCACCCTTCATCTCAAATCTTTTCCCCTCGCCTAAAAACGGTTCGCGCTCTCCCGACGCTACTTTTAAAGCTAGAGGGTTCTGGTAAACGCCAAATGAAAGACAAAGAATCAGACTACAGGTCCTTCAGGCGAATTTTTTGAAAAACAGTTTCGCCTACGTGTGAAATATTACGTAACTTATTATTGTTTTCAAAAGGTTGTAAGTTTTTTCAGGAATTTTTTTTCAAAAAATTCGCCTGAAGGATTTGTAGTCTGATTCTTTGTCTTTCATTTGGCGTTTACCAGAACCCTCTAGCTTTAAAAATAGCGTCGGGAGAGCACGAACCGTTTTTAGGCGAGGGGAAAAGATTTGAGATGAAGGGTGCAGGGGATATTTGCAGGGACGAATACTCTTAAAAGAATTAAATTATTAATTCTCTGAGTCTACACAATCCTGAATACCTACTATTTCTATAAGAATTTTTATTTTATTTTGATAAACTGAATTATTTTAACAGCATTGAAAGAAAGTATATATGTCTTAAGTAAAGTTCTGTAATCCAGGCCTACTTTAAAGTAAATTAGGTCAAATTCTTTTAATTATTCGGAACCCAAAGAAATGGTGAGACCTCTGGTGAGAAATGTGCCGAACTGTCCCTAAGGGGGGTTTTTGACAGGTAAACATTGATTTAGAAAAACATGGAGGGTAACATTGATTTAGAAAAGCAGGATGGAGGCTAGGTTAGCAACCATCATGCTTTTCTAAATCAATGTTTAATTGCAAAAACCCCCCTAAGGACAGTTCGGCGTATTTCTCACCAGAGGTCTCACCGTTCCTTTGGGTTCCGAATTGGAGTGCAGTGGTTGTGATCGATTCAAGTTGTTTTTTTCTATACAGGAATAGCTTCACTGGCAGCTTGCAAGTAATACTTAAAAACTATTTTTGAGATTATTGACGTTTCTTAAAAATGTAAAAAAATAGCAGTTACCTCTTTTTTGAAAAAATTTCGAAAATTTAAAAAATAAAATATTAGGTCAGTTTGATAATAAGTATAACAATCAATTCCGACCTGTCATACGTCTATATGTCCTTTGATTTAGGAGATACAGCTGTTTTAAGTTAATTTAATTTTTAAATCGCCATAAATTAAAATCCTTTGGAGAAATATATATTAGATATCATGTCCATCGAGAGATAATTAATAAGAAAAATCGTACACTAAATAAATCTAATTTTTTGTCCACAATTCTACGATTTTTCTTATTAATTATTACTTTTGGAGAAAATTGAGAAAAATTTTAAAATTAAATTTCTTGGATAAGACGTCACATGACGTCATAATACGAATGAACGCACCTTTTGCGACTGCATCGGTGTTTGTTTATATCCGGACTATCGCTGTGTTGTTGTACAAGACAGCCATAGTCCGGATATTTCTAGGAAGTAAATAAAAACAATACTAAGTTGTTGTTTCCCACTGCGTGGAAACATTTCCAGTTGGGAGATCAGCAAATACATTAGAAAGAAAATAAAAAAGTAGGTAGTTGTTCGCATCTCTGCTAGGTTTTTTTTTATCGCACTTTATCTAATTCTAAAATGTTCGACGTATTTTTATTTTGTTTCATACCTTAAATTAATAGTCTCTAATTAGTGTTCCGTACGAAACGAAATACTTATGGAATCACTTCTTTGACCTAAAATTGGATAATGAAATTGCATACATGACATAAATTACGCAATATATGTTAGAAATACGTTTTGAAAATTTGAAATATCTGATTTCAAATTGGAACTGAAGTTGTTGGCTATTGTCCTCTTAAAGTATTGATTCAGAGGATATTTTTCTATTTTGTTTCATATAAGATGTAACAAAAATGAGTAACCAAAATGTTTCTATTATTTTCAAATGGAAAAGTCTTTGATATTTTTTAAATTAATAATACTAATAATAATTATAAGTATTTGGAAGGAATTCCGTGGCATAAGGATCGAAAATGAAGCAATACTGAGATTTTTTTAAACTTGCATTTAATACTAACGTTTCGATACGTTTTGTATCATCTTTGATGATACAAAGCAAACAAACTTGCATTTAATACTAACGTTTTGATACGTTTTGTATCATTGATAATACAAAACGTATCGAAACGTTAGTATTAAATGCAAGTTTAAAAAAATCTCAGTATTGCTTCATTTTCGATCCTTATGCCACGGAATTCCTACCAAATACTCATCATTAACTTCAACGCATCACAGTTACTCTATTTATTGAATAGAGTCAATCTTCACTAATAATAGTTATTAGAAGTTTTGTTCTAAAAATATGTATTGAAGGAGATTTATTTGGTTGAGGAACAAGTTTGAAATAAGCTTTACCAGAGTATCGCTTGTGACCAACGTTTGAAAAATATATTTTCTTAACTTGCATTGAGGCCCTGATGATGAAAATATATTTTATTCAACTCATGCGCGTTGTTCATGTTTTATCATGCCTAAAAACCGAACCCTAAATAGCCATTTACCGACTGGTGACAATTACTTGTCATAACTCAATGAAGATTCCTACTAGCTCGGCCATTGTGGAGTAATGAAAATAAACGTAAACTATTTTCTGAGTCGTAACGAAATAGTAGGTAACAACAACTCCGTTGTTACCCATTGAGACTAAAATTGAGAGGCCAAATGTTTTCGACATGGAGTTTATTCATAACCGGCTAACCTCAAACCAAAACATTGAATCGTGCTGTTTGGTGCTGTTAGTATTGACAGTTTTTTTATAAAGAAATAAATAGATATTTACAACATCTCATTATAATTAAAACATGAATAACGCGCAATTGTTGAATAAAATTATG
The DNA here is from genome assembly GCA_963575645.1 of Xanthostigma xanthostigma. Classification (NCBI taxonomy): domain Eukaryota; kingdom Metazoa; phylum Arthropoda; class Insecta; order Raphidioptera; family Raphidiidae; genus Xanthostigma; species Xanthostigma xanthostigma. The sequence goes on along the minus strand of OY754466.1, from coordinate 44,418,298 downwards.
GGCGCAACTTGTAGGCTAAGTCATGACCTGTCAGCGTCATGAATGACTTAGACTACTAGTTACGCCAATAACTATTTCGGAACGCTGGTCACAAGCGACACTCTGGTAAAGATTATTTCAAACTTGTTCCTCAACCAAATAAATCTCCTTCAATATATTATTAACACGTCCTATTAAGACGTCCGTTTCTCGATTTTATGTCATAACAGGCGCCATTCACATCATTACCATTTTCTATCTATCACACTTCCTGCTATTTTCTACATTTTTTCAACTTCAACTAATTCAGAGCAATAGACTAATGAAAGAATTTTGGGACATTAGGATAAGGTAGGCAAATTTTGAGCTTAGGAGTTTAACAGGTAATCGGTCATGGTCTTGATTAAGGAATCATCTCGATACATTTTATCTGGAATTATTGTGGGAAAACATGGAAAATCTCAACAAGATAGTCGGCACAGAAATTACCGTTTCTCGGCGAGAGGCAGCAGGAAAAAGTCCCAGCCACATCTGCCCCCCCAGTACCAGTGCGAGTCTAGTGTTCTCACCACTACGCTACGCACCGCTATTTTTTAAATTTGCTAAAATCGTTTTCGAACCTCGTCCGTTATTAGGGTATTTTGCCATAAGACACACTATTGGCGTCGGTGGGATGGCGGGTCCTAGGGGTCGGACCAAAATTTATCGACGTTTCGTAGCCTCCTAAGAAATTAGCACCATTTTTACAAATGAAAAAATTTGAAAAAATTTCTCCGGCCCAAACATACCTTAAGGCCTAGTTTATATGAGAGGCGTTCAACGCGCGTTGGCCCAACGCGCGTTTACAGCTTCTATACAATTGTATAGGACTGTTTATATGATAACGCGCGTTCAACGCGCCACCAACGCGCGTTATCATATAAACAGTCCTATACAATTGTATAGAAACTGTAAACGTGCGTTGGGCCAACGCGCGTTGAACGCCTCTCATATAAACTAGGCCTAAAAAATTCTCGGAATCGTTTCAAATTTGAAATTTAACCCTTTAGTAAATATTAAAATGTACTGCTAAAATTAAAAAAAATCGATCTGACAGGACCGGACTTACAAATTTTATAAAAACACATTTGTTTACTGATATAGATTTACATACTGAAGGGTGTATATAATTTGGTACAGCTGATGTTGAATTGATATGTAGTAATGAAATTAATTGACAAAATGTTGTTTTAAGGGGTGTATTAAGGGGTAATTTTTTTTATTTTGTCTAAAAATAAAGTTAAGTTCATACAATAGAGCCACACTGCCTATATAAAAGCAAATACACTATACTGTCGGCAGGGTTTGGCACTGCGACCCGCGTTTTCTTTTTCTTAAAATGAACTAAGGAATCCCAATGTTTGTCGGTATCGTTTTTAAACATCCTTGTATATTTGTGCGTGTTGCAAGTTAGAGATGCTCGAAATGGATTGAAGCAAATCCGAGTGGTCAAAGTGGTATAGCGATGTATTAGTTCGACTTCCTTGAGCATTCTTCTTGACGAGGCGACAACAATGGCGAGGGAGGATGTGATTCAGCCTGCAGAGATCTGCGATTCCGCAGGAAGCGTAAAATACATTTCGAAGATATAATATTATGTACATGATATTGATCCAAGGAGGCATTGTGCATCGTTATTTCACAAATACATTCAGCTAAAAAAATTACGGATTTGAGAATAGCCCAGCATGTAGCGAGGCCGTTCTTCAAATGATGATTATATGTCTCCTCTATCCAGGATCTGCTCCGAGAACTGACCAAAAATAACAAATTAGATTTTTAATTTATCATTATAAGATGATCAATTGAAAATATAAGTTTTATAGTAAACAGTGCTATAGTTTTTTTCCTTTGGCTGTTTTGGTTACTAGCGCAGTATCTTTGCTTTTATTATTATCGTCCTCTTTTAATATGTTTGTTTTACTTCCTAAAGTTCCACTGTTTTTCATAATATTTGATCCCAGAAGAAATGTCCTCTACATTTTCATAAAGAGATCATAAATACAAACATATATTTTTTTTAGTCTAATAACCGAAATAGTTCTAACTTTAAGAAAAAAGTATGTATTTTTATTTTGTGGTGCCTCATCTGTGGTGGTGCCCTAGGCCGGTGTCTAGTGTAAATCAATCACTGTAGGAACCTAATAAATATTTTATTTATTTATTTAATCACTAGCGGTCCCGCCCGGTTTCACCCGGGTGCAAAAGAACGAATGGCGAAGGGAGGGACATGAGTACGCACATTCATCTAAGTTTACCGAGATGAAATTTGTGTCCAAATTTCATGATAATCGGAGTTACCGTTCTAAAGTTTTTGTCGATAAAAAGCAGTATTTATACTTTTTTTAAGTAATAAATTTCTTTTTAATCAATAATTACTGTAATTAATAAAATATAATGAATATTTAATTGAAAACACTGTAGGAAATTTTTTTTTTATATATAGATACCTATAGTTGTAACAGTTTTCAAATGAGCTATTAATTAGATTTATTTAATTTTAATTAGTCGTAAATAAAATTAAAATAAATTTAAATGTAAGCCTTAGAAGAAAGCAATGTAGAAAATAAAAAAAAATAAAAATATATTCGCCCAACGTGAGGCTCGAACCCACGACCTTGATATTAACAGACGCATGCTCTACCGACTGAGCCAGCCTGGCTCGTAAATGTACAACGCTAATATTAGTTTATTTAATTAGATCAATTCACCTGAAAAGAAGATTATTTTTGAGATACATTTTGCAACATTTTTCATTGATGCTCCGCTCCTATTGGTCATAGCGTGATATTATAATAGCCTATAGTCTTTTTCGATAAATGGGCTATACAACAAAAAAAAATTCAATTTGAACCAGTAGTTCCTGAGATTAGCGCGTTCAACCAAACAAACAAGCAAACTCTTCAGCTTTATAGATTTGTCTGTCTACAAACAGGCATTAGCCTTGTGATATGTACACGTGCTATAATTTTACGATATAATTATAGGAGGAAAACAAAATCAAGTTACTATATCATATAATATTGTACATGTAATTATGAAACAAGAGGCAATGAATGTAAACGTAGATGAATTTTGAATGAAAGCAGAGCGGCATAGTCGTCCAATTAAAGGAAGTTTAATTACTTTATTAAGAAACAGTCGATTTGATTTTTTACGTCACAAAACAAGCTTAAAATAATTGTCTTTATACTATATCGACAATCTATACTAATATTATAAAGAGGTAAAGTTCATAAGTTTCAGATGTAGTACGCGCAACGGACCTAAAAGGTTCGAAAGTTAGTCACAAACAGCGTCGCAAAGGCACATTTTAGAGCAGTTGATACTCCCACCACGTCGCAGCTACCTGCACGGAACGTGCGCTCGTCGGTGATTGGCCGTGATCGCTCGTTGCCTTTGTCACTTGTCGCTTTCCTGCTTTAAAGTACAGTTGAATACGCTATTGTCAAGTTGTTATTGCTATTTTAGTTTTGTTGAGTTGCGAGTTTGTAGTTTTTCAACAGACTGTATAAGCGCAAGCCCGCATTCGCATCTAACTTCCGAGCCTTTCAGATTCGTAATCTCCAGTACCACCGCACCTATTTGAAAAATTCTTTCACCACTATTTAAAATGAACTTTCATGATGCGCATAGGCTATATATTGTCGCGTTAAAAGAAAAGGGCTTTTCGTGGAGACAAATTTTGCAACGTACCTAAAGGCCCCCATACACCTCGTTCTTTTTTGGCAGTTTTCATCGTCACGATAAAACACGTCGGTCAAAACCGAAGTGTATGGGCAAAAACTGTCGATGAAACACGGCAGTTTTTTTATCTGCCGAATCTTGATTTTAAACACGACGTGTTTGCTGGTTGTCGTTTTAAATCGTAATGTGTGGCGCTTTCCGATAAGAATCGACGTGTTTATTCAGTGGTGCGACGTACAGCAAATAAGTCATATTAATTAAATGATTGTAATTAGTTTGAGAATTGATTTATATTTTAACCGTTTTAGTGCTAAGCAATTTTGACAAAAATAAATGAAAATTGCTATAAACATATTGATTAATTTAGAGGAAAAAATAATGGTGTCAAATAAAACACTCTAATTTAGACAAATATCAATCAATTTTATTAATTATTTTTGCATTATATTGTTTATTAATGTTTATTAAACATAAAATAATATCAATATTATTGTATTTTATTTCTTTTAGAAAATAAAAAATCTAAAAAAAATAGCTCTCAACACACTGAAACTGATACTCGCAGCGCTTTTGCGCTGCGCCGCAATTTTCGATACAAACGATCGCAGCGCTTTTGCGCCGCATAGCATTCTAACGGTTAATAATAACTCAAAATAAGTATGTTCGTCCATTCTCAGGTAATTGAACCAATCCCCAGGTTCAAGTTTCAGCTCGTTCAATTCATACAATTGTATCGAAAATTAAAGCAATCTCCTGGTTCTAGTCGTAATTCATTTAGAAGATTTACGTGTGAAATTTGCCTGCGTTTAAGTAACCATTCTTTAGTCCATTTTGAACGTTTTCTTTTTGAAAATTTTAATTTTATAGCCACTGCGGCTGCAACTGCTAACGTTGTCGTAGGATCCATCAAAGCAGATCGTATTAATGATGCCACGACTTCAGAAAAACTGAACGAAACTACGCCTCTGTGTGGATATGGCCGTTGTTCGTGTTTAAATTAACCGTACAGTTTTACCCGTGCGGTTAAAACTGCCATAAAAGAACGAGGTGTATGGGGATGGCCGTTGTTCGTGTTTAACCGTACAGTTTTACCCGGCGGTTAAAACTGCCAAAAAAGAACGAGGTGTATGGGGGCCTTAAGTCGATGAAAAAACGGTGACAAATTCGGGCGAAGCCGGACCGGGCCGGTAGTCTTTAATATAACCGCTTCAACAGAACATTATTTGTACACGTAACGCAGTATTGGACAGTATGTATACAGTTGCAATACTATGGCGACTTATGCAATCGATATTGTGTGTGAATAAAACGACAGTGCTGCCGCTGTGCGGAGCATATCTAAGCAGAAATGCTTATACGATCTTGTCTCATCGGCGTACGCACAGAGAAGTAGGTAGATTGTTGCGGAATATTTTTTTCGTCATTATATTTTCTTCTCAAATCTAATAATCTCTAAATTGAAACACGTCTTTTATTTGCTGTCTTCCTGCTAGAATTTTGTAAATATAAAACGACGTATTTATTTTATTTTAAATGTCAATCTGAAGGAGAACTCTACAAGCAAAAAACATGATTTTTTTAAATTTCGGCAGTATAATACGCGCCACGAATCTAAAAGGCTCGGAAGTTAGATGCGAATACGGGCTTGCGTTTGTAGAGTCTGTTGAAAACTACAAACTCGCAACTCAGCAAAACTAATATAGCAATAACAACTTGACAATAGCGTACTCGACTATACTTGAAAGCAGGACAGCGACAAGTGACAAAGGCAACGAGCGATCCTTGCGATTCCTTGCAGGTAGCTGGGAGGTGGTGGGAGTATCAACGGCTCTATAAAATGTGCCTTTGCGACGCTGTTTGTGACTAACTTCCGAACCTTTTAGATCCGTGGCGCGTATTATAGGTCGCAACTTTTCTAAAGGTTACTGCACACGAGGCTGTTTTTGCCGCTAGAATCGTTGTTGCGACTTGTGCTGGCTGCCATGCTGGTTGCGAGATTTTAAATGACGTCACTGTGGGCTTCTTTGGGCCGTTACAAGCTGGATTTAAAAATTAGAACCGGGGCTATTTTTCGTGTTGATTCCTTGTTGGTTTGAGCAAGAACGATCTCATCGGCTGAAACCGGGCCGGGACGCAAACGAAATACATTTTGCAGAATTTTCCTATAACACAAAATATATTTATCTTATTCTCTTGAAACCGAGCCCGGCCCACTAGTATTTTAATAAATCAATGTTCAAAAATCATTATCCATGACTTGTAGACAAATAGTCAAATACAATAACAAAAAATCAGATACGTAATATGCGCGTGATGTGAAACGGTTTTCATTTATTTTTATAAAAAAAAAACCTAATAGAATAGAATAGTTCTTTATTTGTAGATTCAAGTATGGATACAGTCGTCAAAACAATTGGATGAAAAAATCAAAATATATCTGAGATATTATAAGGCACAGTTGCTACAATATTATGTGCAATTAACTTTTTTTTAAACTGATTGCCTTTAAGACATTTTATTTCTTGCGGTAAGTAGTGAAACATTTTGAGTCCTGTATATGTTGTAGCAATTCCGCTGCACACGCCACTGTAGAATATAAAGTTCCAACGGGGAGTTTCACACCATAAAGTTGCCCCTTATGTAGCATATTTGACTATGCATTGAACATTAAATAATAATACGATAATATTAAGTCAATGTTTGTATATTCCAACGACCAGTGTACGAACTACAGCAACCGTGCCTTTATACGGCAAGAATTGCACACTGTTCTACAAGGTGCCGTACGAGATAGAAATCCATAGGAAAACACATTCAAATTTTGTCAATTCGCTCCTTTTCAATGTTTATTGAAGTAAAAGTTCTTTAGGCGCGACTTGAGGGTTAACGCAGATCTTTTTTCGGACGGAAGTTACGTGTTTCTGCTATTTAAAGGCACTGGCTGACAGATGGCGGCATCGTAGAAACCATCTTGAGTTACGGATGCAAACCAATTTTGTGATCGGTTTTTGCCATAGAGATGTAACTGGAGTACGTTATAGACGGAGAGCTGGCTACGGAGAAAATGGGTGACTCGGTGTAAAGCTGAAAATTTGCAGAATAATAAGAGATAGTACAAGTAAGTAGGGAAAAAATTGCCAGAAGGCTAGGCGATAAAGAGCCGCCAGAAGGCGCTAATGTTGCGAAAAATCAGTGCACTTCTGGCAATTTCTATACTTATTCTGTAATTCAAAACTAGATTATATATTATATATATTATACATTATATAGTTATAAGGGCATACTGAAAAATCAAACATGATATAATAATTACATTCGACAAATATTCAATATTATTAATGTCATTTTGATAGAAATAAAATTAAATAAATTAATAAAATTAAGTTGTTAATGAAAATATATGACGATTAATTTTATTTCTATCAAAATGACATTAATAATTTTGAATTAGAATTAGACAATTAGTTCGTATGATTGCCATAAGTGAAAATGTCCTCAGTTGAGAGAGAGAACGCTGCAGAAAACCAGATATTTGTTTACTCAAATCAGCATTGTTTTGTATCATTGGTTATACCATATAGAGATAAGGAACTGTTTTCTGTCTGAATAGCAGACAATTTCACGCCTCACTCGCGTACTCTATAGTTTCTCTATAGTTTTTGCCATTTAAAGACATCGACTGACAATTTGGTCTGTTCTATGTGTAACCGGCTTTAGCACATATGCAACAGATTATGTCATATTTGGAGCTGTCTTGTTAAGCAACTAGTTGTCAAAAAGCGAAACATCTCAAGACAGTGTGACGTAACCGTTATGCTGCCATCATATCATAACGACATTCCGGGGGTTGTGAAAATTAATGGTGGGTTCTATACAGAATGATTTTTAAGTTGATTCCTTTTTTTTAACAGCGTGTAGAAATCAAATAGACGAACAAATATTTAAAGTAACTTTTTTATCAAAAGTCAAAAATGAAGTGAAACGGTCTTTAAAATATTATCAAATTTTAAGGTTGGTCCTGGCGTTATGTAATGTCACTATGGAAATATGTCATGTCATTATAAAGTATTCACAGAAATTGTTCCTCGTTTTGTTGGACACAAAGATGCGTGCGTCGTAGCCATGCTTCTGTGCATGCTTGTAGTAGCGATATAAGGGCCTTCCGCGAATTATTAGGGATGCATTTCCGATTCGTGTTAACATTTCTTCGCGTGTGTTAACCGGGCTTTTGAATTAATTAAATAATATTTAATTAAACTTGTAACGACTGTTCTCTCTTATTTTTGAGTTTTGATAAAAACGTTACTTAAAATATTGTTCGTCTATTTGATTTCTATATGCTGTTAAAAAAGAAGAATCAACTTAAAAATCACCTGTAGGTATAGACGTATCTTGACATTCTGTAATCTATAATATAATATAAGGTGTGTGTATGAAAATATTTGTGCGTGACAAGTGTGAGAAGGTACCTCCTATTAAAATAATAAAAGAAATATTTTTTTTAAATAAATAAAATTATCGATTAATTTTTTCAGACTATAAATTGACAAAAATTATAAAATTATAATTCAGTAATTCAATAGATGACGTTTCGGTCCGTATTTGAACTTCTGCAGAAATAATCTAAAAAATATTATTGAATTATAATTTTATAATTTTTGTCAATATACAGGGTGAGGCACATAAAGTGTTACAGAGCAATAGCACTCAAACTATTGATCATATCCAAAAATGTTTCAGACAAAAGTTTTAGTGTTCGAGAAGGTCGTCATACTGGACCACCCTATTTTTTTATCGGTGGAGGCGCTGAAGCTACGTCAAGGTCAACTTCACTTTTTTTAACGATACCATGTTTTTTTTTCGATGACATTATTAGCGATTTTAAGACGAATTCAGCAACCTACAACACAAGGTCATTCAAATTATTTTATTTTTATTTATTTAAAAAAAAATAAAATTTTTTATTTTTAGAATATTCTGTTCAATATTCAGAATATTCAAAATAGTCACGTATGTACCGAAATTACACCATAAATTTCGAGCATCTTCCGTAGGTAGACCCAAGCAAAGGTTAGTGGATTCTTTAAAAGTGAATATTCCGATATGTTTAGATTTTTCGACTACGATTTTGCGTGATTAGAATGACCTTGTGCTGTAGGTTGCTGAATTCGTCTTAAAATCACTAATAATGTCATCGAAAAAAAAATACATGGTTTCGTTAAAAAAGTGAAGTTGACCTTGACGTAGCTTCAGCGCCTCCACCGATAAAAAATAGGGTGGTCCAGTATGACGGCCTTCTCGAACACTAAAACTTTTGTCTGAAACATTTTTGGATATGATCAATAGTTTGAGTGCTATTACTCTGTAATAGGCCCCACTCACGATCACACTTCATGCAACAGTTCAGTGTTCAAACTTATAGTTCAGTGAAGCATGATAGTGTGTGGGACAAATAAACACTGAAACCAACACTGAAGTCAAGCATGAACTCATCAAATGCATCTTGATTTTTGAACGACTTCAGTGTTCAGTGTTCAAGTAAACTGTTGTGTGTGTGGGTGTTTTTCAGTTCAGTTTTTGGAGTTCTGTGTTTTGTACAACCAGAAGCCAAAAATCTCAATGTTGCTGCCTTTCTTGTGCAGAAATAGATTTTCACATATTTGTGTCCTGGTTCTTAATAAATAGGGTAACTAATTCCAGTAAATAATTGTAAGTTAATTCATTCATTCGTAAATAATTATTGCAATCAAGCGGCTCAAGATGTAATTCATTAATCAAATAAACATGACTTCTTGAATCACGCATTTCTAACCAATTTTTCACCCATATTCTTCTTTTTTTTCTTATTTCCCTGTTTTAAATACAATCCCATAGCTATGAACAGCCAATCCTCGCCATTTAAATAACTCATTTAGTTCTTATTAATTATCTATAGTATAATATTATAGTATGTATATAATATATATTTTATATATCTATACTCGACGAGTGTATGCCAACAACTGAACCAAACTGAACACAAAAAATTTAAAAAACTGAGCAGTTTGCATGAACTGTGTGTGGTGCCAGTCAGTCTTTCGATTAATCTGTCCAACTTCACTGAACACTGAACTGTGGCATGAAGTTTGATCGTGAGTGGGGCCTATAACACTTTACGTGCCTCACCCTGTATAGTCTGAAAAAAATTGGTCTATAATTTTATTTATTTGAAGAATTCTATTCAGACGTTAATCAAAGATTTGAATTTTTTGTAAATATTATATCTACCACGTTTTTAAAACGAACTAAGAAGTATAAAACAATTTAAGTCATTTTAAACGAGTTCTAGTGGGCACAAGTATTAATTTCTAAATTAACAGTCTGAAAATAAAAGCATTCAAATATTTTAAGCGATATTAAAGGGGATGCAGAACAATAAAAAACGCGTTTATTAAAACAAAATTGAGTTAACAGTTTTCCTACTTGTTTGTTACGTTTCGATGCTCACAATAAAAATAAAATTAAATCGAGAAAATGTTTAGCGTCTGTCACAATCGTTCCACTGAATTTAATTTATTATTCATTTACTTATTTGTGACGTGTTTCTGTATACAAAATGTCTATTGTCTACACTCTTGGTACAAAAGCGACACTCACTATTTGTATCTTGGACTTGCGGTCCGGTTTGGCTTCGTCCGAATTTTTAAATTACCAATGTTTTTTTATCGATTTAAGGGGGGTACCTAGTGTAAAAGTTAAAAAATAACGCTTATTTCAAACATTTTTTTTCTTTGATATTTTAATGAATTAGGCCTTATAGAACATCTTTTAAAGTTCTTTAAAAAAATGGTATTAATTTTTTCGGTACAAAATGGCAGCCTGGTAACCATTTCTATCAGACGTGTTGCAGTTGCGATGTAGGTACCAATTTGTGGGCGTAATTACAGCCTTTAGAGTGAACCTGGAACATCCATTCAAAAAATTTCTTTTTAATTAATATTCATAATTCGTAGTTAAACCTATAAAATATGTAAGAAATTGAAAAAAAGTACTTAATTTAAAGTTTGAAAAAAAATTTCATTTTTCGCTTAAAATGTTGACCTATAAATAATAAATAAATAAATAAAATTTAGAGCAATAATTTACCACACAAGTAGGTTCAACTACGAATAAAAGTTGTTTTTTTTATATCTGGTAAAAATTTCAGCCCAAAATCTTTAAAAGTTTTTGAGATATTTCGCCCATAAACTTCGTAAATGATGTTTTGAGAAAAACGCCTTAAAAAAAATCAGGTTTGATGGTGAACAAATTCTTAATGATCAAATTAATTTCCTAAGTTTTATCGTAACAAATATCGTTCTGAAATTTTATTAGGCTTTCTACATAAGATTTCAAACATTTTTAAGCAAAAAAAAATCGATTTTTTTGAGAGGTTACACTAGGTGCCCCTCGTAAGTTGCAATATTGTCTCCACGATAAGCGATTTATAGAAAGCTATATAATTATAAGTCCCCCAGCTCGATATAAGGTGTATTCCTATCGCTTGCTGGACAAAATCTTTATTATTAAAAATTATTAATTACTATTCTTAGTTCACATTGCTATAAAAGTGTTTTTTTTGGAACTCCAATTTTTAATTGACTTTTTACACGTTTTATTACACACTTTATATTAACTTCACTTGTTAGTTTGTATGTATGTATTATGTATGTATGTTTGTTACCTTCGTTTGGACTACAGCAAGTGGTTTATTACTGTAGTATAATATGCCAGCACTGTAACTACAGTGGTTAGCCGTGCGGTCTAAGGCACGGGTCTTCGCTGACGTCAACTCTCGGAATCACGGGTCGTGGGTTCTAATCCCGTCCACGCCGAAAAAAAAATTGTTTTTTTTTCGCCAAATTTTTGACAATAAATCGAACTAAAATGTGGAAAATACATTTAGTTTAAAAAAAAACTAAAAAACACGCTTTATATCGAACTAAAAAGTAAAAAATATTTTTTTTTAAAATAAGCTTAAAACAATAATGAATAAAAAATACAAGTATTATTGTGAAAAAAACGGGGGGCGCTCGATGTACGAAAATGTGGAACAAAGCGCCCCACGCTTTTTTTACAATAATACTTGTATTTTTTTTATTCATTATTGTTTTAAGCTTATTTTAAAAAAAATATTTTTTACTTTTTAGTTCGATATAAAGCGTGTTTTTTAGTTTTTTTAAACTATATTTATTCTAAGGCAGATTCAACATTTGCGTATGTTTTCGCTTAGGTCTGCAGCCTTTTAAAACAGAATCATTCTAATAGCGATTCAGTTGTATTACCTAGTTTAAGTTAGAATGAAGTAGACATACGACATCAAACAAAGATAAGAGAAGTTAATAGAAGTCAATAGAAGTTGTGTAAACTTTTGGGAAGGATTATCCGATGAAGCGATAAAACTTTTCAGCTATCCCAACGGCTATCAATAAAGATTTGTACGTAGCGAAAATTATCTTCGCACCAATGCAATGACGTTCCGATTAGTAAATTATACATGTTGTTAAGTTACGAGACCAGTGCACACAAGTTACTTTCGTCACGCGATTTTGCGATTAAGTCACTTAAAGATCAACAGATGTGGCTACTAATAATTGCGAGAAATTTCAAGTAGTTGCATAATCGTCAAATCGCGATGTAGTGTCCCTAATCGCACGATTTCGATACAAAAAAAGTTATGTGTAAACGCTTTTCAATCTAATGAAATTGAATTTGAAATATTGTTGAAAATGTTTTTTCGGGAGCTACCTATGCTCTCATCTTCAGCAAACACCAAAACTTAGTGTTTGCTGAAGATAAGAGCATTGCTCCCGAAATGTACATCCGCTACTAAAACTGTTGTGGTAAGAAGTAACTATTCTTTATTTTTATTTTTCTTTCAACCACAGTGCTCTTAATATTTGTATATATGTAAACTATAATATGATGGCTAAATCTCTACTATTTCAGAACTGCAGATGTTCACATTATCGCATACAATATATACGAAGTGTTGATAGATATTTCATTTTGTTTTTTAATTATTAAATGAGGTCGTTTCAGAAGTTAGTTTTTACTTAGAACAGAAAGAATATAATATATATCATAAACTACTATTTTAAGAGTAATTTATTATTAGTGTTTCAATTTTACTACGTTAATTAGCATAAATTATTAAAGAAAAAATTAAAAAAGTAGGTAAAAACTATTTAATACTATTGACAATCCATAATAATACATAATTGTTTAAACAAACAAAGCATTATTGATATTAAAGTATGAGTATTGCCTAATTTATTTCAAATGTAATGTTGTTTTATTTATATTTTCATGTCCCTGGACTCTAGACGATTATTTAAAATCAAGAGTATTTTTTTTTCTCTTTATAATAATCAAAATGCTAGTTTTGATTTGTATACGCTCTGAAATTACGCATTCATATGGTTCAGAATAAGTGTAATTTGAGATCTAGAATAACCACAATTAAAGACCGCGCACATTTGTCAAGCATGAACCTGCACGACCAGCACCGCACGGAACAAAAAGCCAGTTGATTAAGGTACCCATTAAGATGATTCAAAGAAAACATTTTTTTTTTCTTTTTGCTCTTACCCTCTCCAATGTTTCGATTTAATGTAAAAAAAATCCTCACTGAAAATGAGCGCTGTAGCCCGTGTAACGACCCGAACAGGATTAACATATCAAATCTATATCAAGGATGTGTACAATCGGCAATAATAATAATAATAATACAAAGTAATGCTGAGTAATATAAAAACGGATGAATAACTAAGTGAGAGGGCCGGCTAAGGCAGTAGGGTGATAGAATTCATTTTAGAAACATCACTCCTGCTCAGTAAAGGAATAGAAATGCACAGAATTTTATTTTAAATTGATGAAGTTCTTTGTTTGTAATTTAATATTTACATTAAATATTTTTATGTGCACCTCTTTCATTAATAAATATTATGGCTAGTTTACACAGTGCGAGCTGCTGACCAGACAGTAGACAGCTACTCGGCTTGTCTACTCGAACGCCAGTAGCTCGGCTCGCCTTTGCTGTCTACACGATACGAGTAGCTGCTGTCCAGTCTTGCGAGTTGCCATTTTGAATTCGTTAAACACTATACGCAGGCGCAGCAAAAAACACGGGTTCCGCTCAGTAGACTATCCCGCTCGCACTGGCGAGCTACTGCCGAACGCGTCCAAACGATGCGAGCGACAGCCGAGCTGCTGTCATGTACGAGTTGCTGGCGGGCGAGCATGCGAGTGAAAACAAAAAAAATGTTGAAGTAACTCGGATGCGAGCTACTGTCTAACTCGCACGTGCGAGTTACTCGTAAATGACGTCCAAACAGTGCGAGTTACTGCAGTGCAGCTACTCGGCAGGCTGACTCGTACGCTAGCTCGCACTGTGTAAACTAGGCATTATTCTACGTTTTGTCGAATTGTATTTTCATTTATTTTTGTACCCGTCAACACAAGTGAAGTTTTGGTGTTGTTGCACCCGGCTCTAAGAAATTACTATTTTAATTTTAGTTTCCCATTCAATTAACATGGGAATTTTTTGTATTTTTTTAAATTGAAATTACCTGTAATTCACTCATTTTTTTACAAATAACCATTTGATAATCTTGAAGCTGACTCTTTAAGCTTTCAAAAACTGCATTATATATAGCATGCTTCTCTTTTTCGATAGTTGTAAACAGTAAATATTTACAAAAGTATATAGCGCGCAGTACTTCGTTTCGCATAGGACAGTTTACTGAAATGCTGAGTAGATGGTGCATGGTCGATGGAAATTCTCAATTGAAATATGAAAATCAATACCCATTATTTTCATGCATCAGGCAAAACATTGAAACGGAAACCCATTCTATAAACAACATTCTGACAAACTCGATAATAAAATGGGACGCGTCTTTTAATAAATACATTACTTTCCGCAGTCTGGTAGTAGATTTGTTACGCATTCGTATGTAGCATTTAAAATTCGATTACTCCACTAAACTAAAACTAATTACTAAAATACTTCACGAATGTAATGAAGTTTGAATATGAGATCAATAGCGTGTAAAAAAAAGTCATTAAGTTATTTGCTTTTTTGAGTAATCAGTATGTGCCGTATCTTGTTTTAATCGACTTACCCTGCTATAAATTAGATTAGGGAGTTAACGGACTAAAGCACGTAAAATAGTCTTTAATACTAGAAATCATTTAGCCCTTGTGTAAAGAACGTAAAAGCTGTATTCGATGTACTTTATAATGTTTAATGTGACCAAACGTACATTAACAAGATTGAATCTGCTGACAAAATAATCGTCCAAGCTACCGAAGCCACCAATAAATTTTTAGACTGTTCATTAGTTATTTATTTTTTTACCATTCCAACCCACAAGTGAATGGTACTAGTTTAGCTCAAAAATCACTTTTCAAAACTTTTACAATATCTTTCCGTTTTGTGATCCCCCGAATCCAAAAAAACATATTTTTGGAAAAACACCGTGCGTCTGTTACGCCTAGTTTATATGAGAGGCGTTCAACGCGCGTTAGCCCAACGCGCGTTTACAGTTTCTATACAATTGTATATAACTGTTTACATGATAACGCGCGTTGGTGGCGCGTTGAACGCGCGTTATCATATAAACAGTTCTATGCAATTGTATAGAAACTGTAAACGCGCGTTGGGCCAACGCGCGTTGAACGCCTCTCATATAAACTAGGCCTTAGTCTGTTTGTCTGTGAACACGATACAGGTCAAACGGATGAGCGGATTGAAACCAAATTGTGGGAGTATGTTTGGTATGCAAATATAAAGAGCCCTATTGTTTTTGGGGAAAATCGGCGCATGCTCAGAAGAGATATATGCTATAACGGTGTTTTTAATATAATAATGACGTATACTTTTCATAACGGCTTATTAGGCCTAGTTTATATGAGAGGCGTTCAACGCGCGTTGGCCCAACGCGCGTTTACAGCTTCTATACAATTGTATAGAACTGTTTATATGATAACGCGCGTTGGTGGCGCGTTGAACGCGCGTTATCATATAAACAGTTCTATACAATTGTATAGAAACTGTAAACGCGCGTTGGGCCAACGCGCGTTGAACGCCTCTCATATAAACTAGGCCTTATTCTATTTATTTTTTCAGGAAAGTTTTGTTAAAATTTTTTTTTCTAAATTTTATAGTTTCGGAAGTATTTTAAAAATAAAAAAAAAATCAGTCGCTCTTTTGTTTTAAGGATCTGCCAGAAATAAACTAGTTCGGCATGCTTTGATATTACATAGGTAACCATGGCAACGAATAGCAAATATCATATTGAATAGGTACTGGCCATTACCCGAGTCACCTCACGATATCAGAAATTTTAATTTCTTTATTATAATCAAATGTCAACATTTTTGAAGTTGGAATGGTCCCGTCGCCCAATTGGCTGGAATTTTTTTCAAATTACAGGAAAAAATACATCAAAATCTTAATACAGGAAAAGTAACACTGCATGGAAGACTATAAATAATATGTTTAATGAAATTTTAGACAGTCTGTTTTTATGTACCTATTTACATATATGATATAAAAAAAATTCAAAAATATGTTAAACATATGATAAATTATGTGTATTAGGAAGTTTTGTACTTCACAAAATCTTATACAGGGTTTTTCTTTTGTTTATAGAAAAAAATGTGTTTGTATATTGACTATGTTCAAGTGGATGGAGCTAAGGTCTCTCTAGTCTAGTCCCTTTTTGATGAATTCCAGTCCTCCTTCTCCGAAAATTATCATCACGGTATCATTCGATTCGGAATGAGATCTTTTTAATAAAATAGAAGCGAGGGACGAAAAAATTGCAAAAGTTATAAACATTTTACAATAAACAAAGTTATCGACCAATTTTACAGACAAATATATTAACAAAAAATAATAATGAATACATTAAAGTTTCGGTCCGGATTTGGACCTTCTTCAGAACTGATCTAAAAAATATAAAAATTGATTAATAATTAGATTTTAATTGGTATTTGAAAAAAAATTCGTTTTAAGTTTTGAATTAGTTAAAAATACGGGTTTGGTTTTTTGAGAACATCTCAAAAACCATTGCAGATATCTAAAATCACAAAACAGATTCTGAAAGAGCAGGATATTTCCTACAAAAAAGTCCTATCCGCGCAACTCTACCATCACAATTTCTAATTTTAATTTATAAGTGAAAATAGGGCAAAAATGTTTTTTTCTATTTTTTATATAATTTTCAATATTTTCGTGTTTTTTAGTTTATATAAAAAACAGGAAAAAAAATTTTATCCCTGTTTTCACCTCTAAATTAAAACTCAAGAAGACGCATTCAAGATCAACCGAGAAAGGATTAAAAAAAACTCGGGTCGCAGTGCCAAACCCTGCCGACAATATAGTGTATTTGCTTTTATAGGCAGTGTGGCTCTATTGTATGAGCTTAACTTTGTTTTTGAACAAAATAAAAAAAATTACCCCTTAATACACCCCTTAAAACAACATTTTTTTAGTTAATTGTAATACTACATATCAATTCAACATCTGTACCAAATTATATACACCCTTCTGTATGTAAATCTATATCAGTAAACTTGTGTTTTCATAAAATTTGTAAGTCCGGTCCTGTGGGGCCGATTTTTTCAAAATTTTAGCGGCACATTTTAATAATTACTAAAGGGTTAAATTTCAGTTTTGAAACGATTCTGAGAATTTTTTCGGTATTTTTGGGCCCGAAAACTTTTTTCAACCCCTAAATACCACCCTTAACATGGCCCGATTAGGCCCATTTTAAATAGGCTTCGTGCGGTGATGGATTCCAACGTGTGGACCAAATTTCATTTAAATCGATTAAGTCTGTCGAGAGTTATCGTGCTAACACATATATATATATATAAATATATATATATATATATATATATATATATATATATATATATATATATATATATATACATATATATATAAACATTTCCAAAAATGGTGCCAAACTTCTTAGAAGGCTATGAAACGTCGAGAAAATTTGGTCCGACCCCTAGGTCCCGCCATCCCACCGACGCCAATAGTGTAAGTGCCTTATGGCAAATACACTAAAAAGTACAGGCTGTATGTAGAAGCTGCTTCCAGAACAACTTGTACATATGTATGCAAATATTATCCAAATCCTTATATGAATATTTAAAATGAATAGGAAAAGATAAGTTCATTTTGAGTAATATATCCTGTTGAATTGGCTTACAAACAACATATTATTTCGTCAGAAATAATGTTACGAATACGTTATATTTGACTTTGATAAATCTTAGCCCGAATAAGTTTTAGAGAAATAAATTTGATAACAAAAGCTTTGTTGTTCTATTGCAGGCCTGGGCAAATGGCGGCCCGCGGACCGGATCCGAACCGCAGTAGGATTTTATCCGGCCTGCGAAGCATTATATAAATGATTAGGTATTAAGAGCAAAATAGTTTGGAAATATAATTTGTCGCATAAAAAAAAATTAAGAAAAAGGGCCACAACAGACAAAAAAAGACCTTTTAGTTTGAAAGGACCTTTTTTTTGCTCTCCAAATTTTTGGCCCACGGTAAAATTTTCATCAGCAATGATTTGCCCGCCCCTGTTCTATTGTATAAAAATAAAATTAAAAAAAAGCCCGACATAAACCTTTAAAAATCACCAAACGTGGATAACGTGATCACCGAGATGACTCCCTTAAAATGTAAAACATTACTTTCGAAGGTTAAAATCTCTATTCCAAATATATGCCCATTAGGGTGATTTTTGGCAATTACTCAAAAACTATAAGCAATAGCGGAAATTGGAAAAAAGATTCTTAAAGAGGAGAAAACTTTCAATAATACAGTCCTACGCCCGGAACTCTATCTCTATTATTTATAGTATTAATTTAACGTTTAAATATAGGGTTTCACATGGAAATGTCAATATAGTAGGTATCCTTTACAATGAGCCTTTTTCCTGAAGTACGAAAAATCACTCACTAGTAGCGCTAGTAGTTCGGTAGGGACAAACACTGTCAAATCCCCATATAAACACACATTAAAGTGTACTTGAAAAAAAATGTTTTTAACAGAAGATGATGTTCCTGGAGCAAAACTAAAATTTGCAACTGTAAAAGATAACAATGTAGTAACATTAAAACGTTGGCTTGCGTGTCGTAATTTAAAAGTATCTGGGGAAAAAAATGAATTAATAGACAGGTTAGTATGCAGACTCTAGTAAAATATTAGCGATAAATTCAAACTGTAATAAGAGAAATTGAAAATAATTATGAATTTCAGATTTATTTCCAAATGAAATATGAATCAAAAATATATGGTAATAAAATAAATTTAATTAAATATAATAAATGAATATAATTTAATAAAAGATTGAGGTTATATCTCATTCTAATCAATGGTAATAAACTGTCAAAAATTTACTATTCATTTTTTATTCATTTAATTAATATTTTAAAAATAATTTCGATAACATATGTAAATGATGACTCTCAGTGATAAGTTTATCAGTTCAAATTTTTTTTTACTTCAGATTTATATTTTTAAATAATAAAATAAATATCACGTAAATGACATTGGTTGGCATGTAAATATTTTATGTTTGTCCCTACTACTAGTGCTGCCTCTCGTGACACTTTCGCTGCACTATTCTCAGGAAAAAGGCTCATTCAGGCGTTTCGAGACCTTTTATCTGACTAGGGGGTCTTTCGTAAAATAAATTTTAGAAATTAATTTTTTCGATACCTACTAAGAGAACAATCGATCTGAAATTTAGCATATCGCCGTTGGTTCTGTAATAGCTCTTACGTGCATAATTGGCATATTTTACGTTTTTTAAATGAAAAGATTCAGGAAACGGAGCTCTATGCACTGGTAATACCTCCAAATTAATTTTACAGTAACCAACAAGAGTAAGTAACTCTTATGTGAAAAGTTGTATCAAATAATTCCTCCCATGTGCCAATAAATCCGAAATTAACGTTAAATATTTTTTAAGAAAATACTTCTTCTTAATTAAACATGTATAGTGAAGATAAGTATGATTTAGTAATATACCTCTGAAATTGCTAGTTCTTACCATCCATCGCTGAAATAACCACTTTTTAGCTTTTCCTGCAAATTTTACTTTTTGCACATAAGAGGTATTACAGAACCAACGACGATATTCATTGACAACAATGACACTAAACAAAAAATTATTTTTGAAAGGTCTTTTTTTTAATAACTTTATTTTTAACATTGTGGTCAACAAATAAATTAAAACAATATAAATTGTCTCATTATTAACAAAAGAATCTCTATAAGCAGTATTTTAATAGTAACTTTTTTATGACAAAACAATATTATTAAAACTAAAAAGTGCTCTACTGTAAAATGTAATTTTTTGCCAAATGTCACTTTTGTTTTCAACGTGCGATTTATTATTTTTATAAACTGCCTTAAAGGTTATTTGCCAATTTTTGTTGCACACACCCACTAAAAAATTACTACGTTAATAGCTGCAGTTAATTGTTAATAAAATATGTATCCTCAAAAAAAACAACGTTGTGACAGGTCCTTATGGTTTCCCTTCCGATTAATACTAGTAAATCCAGAAAAATGATTTAAACACTCTCTTTTTCTAATATTTTTATTCACACCTATACTCAATACAATTTCTTACACCACCAAAACAAAACTCTTTCCACCTTTTTCCTCGACTCCCTCGATCTCTAACTTCACAAACGTTATATATCTTATCTACGCACGCGCTGATTTTCCCCAAAAACAATAGAGCTTTTCATATTTACATATCAATCACCCTCCCAAAATTTGGTTGAAATTTCTGATCGGTGGTTAATTCCTTAAAAAATGTTGCCTAAATTTTCAAAGAGAATAAATAGAACAATCAGCCAACAACTTCGTTTATACATTATTTGTTTACATGTGGAAAATAGTGTACATTGTTGAAAATTATTAAATTTTGGAATATGCGAAAATTTTATTTTTTCTTGACGAATTTTAATCAACTTCACAGGCGATCTGTCTGTATTAAAGAACAATTCCCAATCAAATAAAACAAAACGTCATTGGTTCTTAGAAGATAAGTTTGTATAGTTATGAATTATTAAAGTATGAATAAATTATTTAGTGTATATCGTAAATTAACCACCTCCAGTTGACTCATAAAACTCTCAACAACTTCAGTAGTTCAGATATTTTTTAAAGTCGTTAAGTGAAAAAACTTTAGGGATTGAGAAATAATACGGCAATATTATAAATATTATAACACAAAACCTTCTTGGTAATTTTGTTCGTAAGTACAGCGTTCTCCAAAAGAATGTTAGTTTATTGTGATTATGAAACAACTGTATCATTTTTGTGCAAATTCATTATTTATAAATTCATTTTATACCATTCCAACACCACACGTGGGGAATGGTACTAATTTAGGTCATAACACATTTTTCAACATTTTATAATATTTTTCGTTTTGAGGTTAACCTATTGATGATTCTAACTTCGTTTATCTATAGTCTATACTAATATATATAAAGCTGAAGAATTTGTTTGTTTGGTTGGTTGAACGCGCTAATCTCAGGAACTACTGGTTTAAATTGAAATTTTTTTTTTGTTGGATAGCCCATTTATTGAGGAAGGCTATAGGCTATATAATATCACGCCACGACCAATAGGAGCGGAGCATCAATGAAAAATGTTGCAAAATGCATCTCAAAAATAAGCTTCTTTTCAGGTGAATTGATCTAACTAAATAAACCAATATTAGCGTTGTACATTTACGAGCCAGGCTGGCTCAGTCGTCTATTAATATCAGGGTCGTGGGCTCGAGCCCCATGTTGGGCGAATATATTTTATTTTTTTTTTTTAATTTCTACATTACTTTATTCTAAGGCTTACATTTCAATTGATTTTAATTTTATTTACGACTAATTAAAATTAAATAAATCTAATTAATAGCTCATTTGAAAACTGTTATAACTATAATAGGTAGGTACCTATATAAAAATAATTTTCCAATTAAATATTTATTATATTTTATTAATTACAATAATTATTGATTTAAAAGAAATTTATTACTTAAAAAAAGTGTAAATACTGCTTTTTATCTTGGTAAAGTAAGATGAATGTGCGTACTCATGTCCCTCCCTTTCCGATTCGTTCTTGTGCATCCGGGTGAAACCGGGCGGGACCGCAAATCCTGAATATTTTTGTGCTGGAAATAAATTACTTTGTTTTTTAAAGTTAACAGGATGCAAATTTTTAATAAAAATTGAACATCAATTATAAAAACGGATAACGTTTGTAACACTCAAATAACGACATCTGGGTTCTGAGAATTTGAGTGTATTTCACGAAATAAACGCAAAGTTTTCTACAGTAATTGGATCTGAACTCTTCAGCCAATTGAAAATGTCTCCTTCAACGAAAGTTTCTGTTATAATACAGCTTGTTTGTTGTGCTTTATACTAAAATTTGAACATTAACTGTAACATATAAATAACTGGCACACAAAAGCTTCGTAAAAGCTTCTCTTAAAAGCATCAACACTATCTATATAATATGTCGGCGTAGACACAAAGTGTGTCTTGCAATATAAGTGTACCATCGGAGCCTAATTGTTTTTTGTCACAATATAACCTACGAAACGATTTTTTTACCATTTCAACATTAATGTGTCGGAATGATACTAATTTAGATCAAAATTCACTTTTAAACATTTTCCAATATCATTTTTGTTTTGAGACTCCTGGAATACAAAAAATATATTTTTGGAAAAAGTCTGTGCGTCTGTTAGTCAGTGAACACGGTACACGTTAAACGAATGAGCGGATATTTAAACCAAATTTTGGGAGGATGCTTGATATGTAAATATGAAAAGCTCTATTGTTTTTGGGGAAAATCAGCGCATGCGTAGATAAGATATATAACGTTTGTGAAGTTAGAGATCGAGGGAGGCGAGGAAAAAGGTGGAAAGAGTTTTGTTTTGGTGGTGTAAGAAATTGTATTGAGTATAGGTGTGAATAAAAATATTAGAAAAAGAGAGTGTTTAAATCATTTTTCTGGATTTACTAGTATTAATCGGAAGGGAAACCATAAGGACCTGTCACAACGTTGTTTTTTTTGAGGATACATATTTTATTAACAATTAACTGCAGCTATTAACGTAATAATTTTTTAGTGGGTGTGTGCAACAAAAATTGGCAAATAACCTTTAAGGCAGTTTATAAAAATAATAAATCGCACGTTGAAAACAAAAGTGACATTTGGCAAAAAATTACATTTTACAGTAGAGCACTTTTTAGTTTTAATAATATTGTTTTGTCATAAAAAAGTTACTATTAAAATACTGCTTATAGAGATTCTTTTGTTAATAATGAAACAATTTATTATTGTTTTAATTTATTTGTTGACCGCAATGTTAAAAATAAAGTTATTAAAAAAAAGACCTTTCAAAAATAATTTTTTGTTTAGTGTCATTGTTGTCATAACCAATAATCAGTAAATTGGAGACTTCAACTGCAAAAAGTGTCACTAAACAAAATGTGTCATTTTATGTATTTACTCACTTGCATTAAGTTTTGTAGCAACTGTAATCAGTAAACTGTCATTTAACAAAATATGTCACTTTTTCACTTACAGCGACGTACGTACCAAACAACTGCTTTGACACAATAAAAATAGTGTCGTTATATCATACACGACCATGGGCAATTCTTTCAAAATATAAAGTGACACTAGCTCAATCTAGCGGAAATAAGTGGATTTATGAGCAAACGGAAATTTTCGTATAGTGACACTCTTGCAGTAAAACATGAATCTTACAAAAGGTGAAAAGTTAACTTTTTTGTATAGTGTCACTATTGTTTTCAACGTGCGAAATCTAAAATTTGTTTAGTAGTAGTACACCCGGTATAACATTATGTAGGTACATTTTCACCACCATTCAGCAGTGCCTGGGTTATTTATGAATGGTTTTGATATAATTTAATATATATCAATTTATTCACTTTGATTAATATGATCGTTTTTAGTTTGAGATACGGTGATAAATATTTATAACAAATTGTATTTTACAAAAAAAAATGCTGTCGTCATCATTTTGTCAAAGCTTTTTGTTTTTTAGACATTCGAAAAAGAATGATATATCAAACTAAGGGATGCACGAAATATTTAAAATATCGGTGATATGACAACATTCAATATTCATTCTAAAGTTAAAGCGCGAACTAAGGTGCCATAAAATCAAGTAGTGAAACTTCTATTTCTCGCTTAGCTTGCATGCATTTTTTTTGTTAACTTTCAAGTGGAAAATATTTCAATTTGAGATAAACTTGAAAAAGGTTAGGAAGCGCTGCTAGATCAAACTAGTTTTATTATCGCTTTTCCCGGACGTGCATCTTGTCAATTCATCCAATTGGGACCGACTGGGTACGTATGCATGTACGTACGGGAATCGGGGAATAAAGAATGAAGCCAGGAAGGGCGGAAGAAATGGTCTATATACAGTAAAGTCACGATTAGTCAACTCGCTATTATCCGACATATCCACCATAGCTTCTAAATTAAGGAATCAACATTACAGAAATCGGTCAAGTACCAGCTATACTTGCACAATTAGTGTTAAAGGACACCGCATCAAATACAAGAGAAAATGACTTTAAGTGAAATTCTTTCTAACTGGGGGTGTCATTTGATGCTGAAAGAAGTTTCCAATACAACTTGGGTCTGAAAATCAAATTATATATAATATACTAGCGGTTCCGTCCGGTTTCACCCGGGTGTAAAAGAACGAATGGGGAAGGGAGGAACATGAGTACACAGTATACACATTCATCTTAGTTTACCGAGATGAATGTTGTGTCCAAATTTCGTGATGATCGGAGTTACCGTTCAAAAGTTTTTGTCGACAAAAAGCAGTATTTATACCTTTTTCAAGTAATAAATTTCTTTTAAATCAATCATTACTGTAATTAATAAAAAATAATAAATATTTAATTGAAAACACTGTAGGATAATAATTATTTTTATATAGGTACATATAGTTATAATACTTTTCAAATGAGCTATTAATTAGATTTATTTCAATTTAGTTAGTCGTAAATAAAATTAAGATAAATTTAAATGTAAGCCTTAGAAGAAAGCAATGTGTTATGTGGAAAATAAAAATATATTCGCCCAACATGGGGCTCGAACCCATGACCCTGATATTAACAGTCGCATACACTACTGACTGGCCTAGCCGGGCTTGTGAATGCACGACCTAATATTCATGTATGCAGTTACGGCATTTCACTTGAATAGAAGCTATTTTTGAGATACATTTTGCAACATTTTTCATTGATGCTCCGCTCCTATTGGTCGTAGCGTGATATTATATAGCCTATAGCCTTCCTCGATAAATGGGCTACCCAACAACATTTTTTTTTTTCAATTTGAACCAGTAGTTCAATCATACAAACAACCAAACAAACAAACTCTTCAGCTTTATATATTAGTATAGATATCTCCATGAATGCCTACATATTACACGTTGTTCGTTAATTGCCGTTAATTGCATTCGTACTAACATGTAAGCTTTTATTTGACGCCCTTCACGATGCCTTTGAAAACGTTTTTTATTCGTTTCTCATTTCACTCTTTGAAATTAACACCCAGAATCAAAATTCTACTTTTCATACTTCAATTCTGTGATTGGGCCACCACACTGTGCCAAACTTTAAATTTTTAACGTGAATTTGACTCTATTCAATAGAGTAACTGTGATCCATTGAAGTTAATGATAGGTATTTGGAAAAAATTCCGTGGCATAAGGATCGAAAATGAAGCAATACTGAAATTTTTTAAACCTGCATTGATACGTTTTGTATCATCAAAACGTATCGAAACGTCAGCATTAAATGCAAGTTTAAAAAATTTCAGTATTGCTTCATTTTTTATCCTTATGCCACGGAATTGTTTCCAAATATCTATCTTTAAATTTTTAAGGTAAATAGTTTCAGAGAAAATCGTCTGTGACAGACGAACAGACACTGAAGTGATTACATGTGTTTCGTTTGCCCGGAACACTAAATTTTCACTTCGCAAATTGAGATTGAATTGAAAAAATGACAGATCTTCCTGAGATCGAGACCAGACGAGAACGAGAATGATCATTTTTCGTCGAGACGAGACAAGCCGGTTAAATTAGTTACTGTCCATTTAATTTGCATTTAAATTCATTGCGCATCCGTTTTTTAGCCGAATCGTCTCTCGATTCCGTTAATACCGGATAATCGCGACTCTACTATATTTGGAGTGTGTGGAGCAGCGGTGTATATTCTGACGGAATAAGGGCTTTATTATCGGATCTAAAGAATTAATGGCACGAAACTTCTTAATGTGACAAACTTCGGTTAGCTGAAGCAGATTAGACTTTTGTAGATCCATATTAATGATTGCATAGACAGGATGATTCGTAACTACTCGTGGATATTTCACTTATTTTTTCTACATTTAAGTAGCGTAACTGAATCTAGAGTTAGGGAATAAAAAACTTTATGATGAAAAAATCACTGTGACCTGCAGCCGTCTAAAATTATCACTGTGATCTGACAAGAGAGAAGTACTTTCCAAAGAAACGTATGTTGTTCCCAGTCAGCACAATCGCGACGGTCGCTCCAATCGAGTAGCCGATTAACGCCGATGTAACGTCCGACCGAGTGTTTGCTCGGTCGGGCGGCATTCGGCGTGATCAACCGTCTACAATGATCACTGTGATCTGACAAGAGATAACTACGTTCCAAAGTAACATGCTGTTCATGAGAAAAGTCGTTACTGTGTGATCACAGTGACTGTTATTCCAGTAACACAAAAATCACAGTGAAATATCAGCGTGATTTTGTCACGTCGATCCCGACCGAACAACCACTCGGTCGAACGTTACGTCGGCTACTCTGTTGGAGCGACCGTCGTGATTGCAGTGACATGGAACAACATACGTTACTTCCGAACGTAGTTACCTCTTGTCAGATCATAGTGATCATTTTAGACGGCCGGTCACAGTGATTTTTTCATCGTGAAGTTATTTATTACTACGGGCCAACTACCACATTGCCTTTGATAATATCTATTGTACTTGTAGAGGAAACGTCAGGTAGAAATACCAATAGATCATGGCCTGGAAACCAAGCAGATTTGGAACACACTAGTTTCGAAAACTTTTAAATATTTTATTTGAATCATAAGCCCCAATCTGGTGTACGATTATGATATTCTTTAGAAATTTTACGATAAGTACAGCAGCAGAAGTTGAATAATGAGATTACGATGAGTATTTGGAAAGAATTCCGTGGCATAAGGATCGAAAATGAAGCAATACTGAGACTTTTTTAATCTTGCATTTAATACTAACGTTTCGATACGTTTTGTATCATCTTCAGAGTGTTCAAATGCTGTCACATGAGATTACAACAGTTAATTGACAGCCGTACGAAGCCGGATGGGACGGGACATCCTATGTTTATTAATAGAGTAGTAGTAGTAAATAAGTTTCCATCTACGCCAGACTCAACATGAATTATTAAAACAGTTTAAGACCTCCATCCGACGTCACAGAGTGCAGTTAACGTATAGTTTCAGTTTCTCCTCAAGCACCTTGCCAACTTATAGTTCTCTTGAGCCTTTGCAGGGTTCAAAGGTCACAGATGCCAATACTGTCTCGAAGTTTAGGGACTGACAAAACAAATCAATAATCTAATATTTTTATTCGACGATCTCTCAGCGGTCCCTGCTCAAACGATTTACTTTTTTTTGTTCACCGATATCTGTTGCATGAAACAATATGGCGTCAGCTACTGGGTAGCGCATAACACGCCCATGGCTTACATGTGTGTAGTGTCTGTGAAGTTTTAAACAACTTTGGTAACTATGGAAAACACAGGTGGAAAGAACCGAAGTTTTCCCTGCAGGTAGTGATAACAGCACAAATCCGCTATTGTCTTGTATATTTATTATTTATCGCGGCGTATTGTGGTCATTTTTGCGTATTGCCGTCATAGAATTAAAATTTATTTAGGTACACAAATGGATATTTTTGCTTATCATTTTGTCACGGAGAGATGGCGCATTTTTACCACGTGTTTATTAACTCGATTCTTGTATCTCCGCCCGGGTGGAATTTTGTGCTGGAAGCACTGGTTTAAGGGCAATAGATACCTCTAAATACTCTTCCACTGTTCGAGCAGGCGCTAAATGAAGGACCAAGATTCTACCGCCGGGAAAACTAAACAAAAAATTGCAATTTTTTTGAAAAATATATAGATCGCCAAAACAATTTTTTCAAAAAATTCGCCGGTAGGATCTGTAGTGTGATTCTTGATTAGTTCTTTGGCTTTTACCTGAACTCTTTAGCTTTCAAAATAGCGCCGAAAGAGCTGTAACCATTTTTAGGCGAGAGTAAAAATTTAAAAGGACGATTGCAGGGCATATTCTAGCCCTTCACTTCCACCGTCTCTTTTTCTCTCGAATTTTCATTGTGTTGCCGCAAGCATGTTCCCACTTACCCCAAACGCAGGGAATTTTCATTAATTTTGTTCAAAAAAAATTAATAATTATTAAAAATATACAACTATTTTATACCACGTTTTTATTAACTTGCTTTCTTGTATGTCTGTCCGGGTGGAACTTTGAAATTTATTTCAAACTAACTTCCTGATGAGATAGAGACTTGAAATTTTTAACTTCACTCGGAATTAGAAGACAATACAACTTACAAGAAAATGATAGGTGTTTGGAAAAAATTCCGTGGCATAAGGATCCTTATGCCACGGAATTTTTTCCAAATACCTAACATTTACTTCAATGGATCACAGTTACTCTATTGAATAAAGTCAAATTCATGAAATACCTACAAGAAAATGGGGAAATATTAAAAGAAATAATTTTTTATTACTCGTGCGGCAAAAGTGGTATCTTTACGCATGCTGTTACGGTTGAAAAGTGGCTATTTTAATTTGCCTGCGGAAACTTTATTTGTCGCACTGAAATTATTGTTTGTCGCACGCAAATTCAGAGAAAAAAACAAAATAATAACGGTGTTAATGTCAACGAAACAAACTGTCATTTGGAGCAGATTTGAGGTTAAAATTTTCGATTATGGACTTTTATTCTTGACAATTTTAAAAATTTTAACTGAATTTTCAACTCTTTAATGATTTAATTTTAATTTTTATTACTTCTAATTTCTTTTTTTAATTCGTAATAAAATTTTAATTTTAATTTAATTTAATTTGTAATAAAAAATAGTATGTACAACTCGTGCGGCATTGTCGCACTAGTTGCACAATATACTATTTTTTTAATATACCACGTTTTTAAAACGAACTTAAAAGTATTAAAATAATAAAAGAAATAAATTTTGTTTTTTAATATATCTACTATATTTTCTTTGACTGCTTAAACAATCCCCATGAAAATAGATTTCCTTCGATTTGGCAGCGCAGCCTTAAATTGACTTTGTGTTCGACTATAGAATAGTATATAATACACGTTCCACAGGTTACCCGTGACCGAAGCATGGAACCTCAGTGCAACTCAACAGTTCAGTTCAGTTACCGCACATCTGCAGACGCGCCGCGACGTCTTCTGCACGTGACGTCATCGCGTCGTGTTATTGTTGCCGCCACTAAACAAACAAACATCATTCTTGCACTCCAATTAGCTTTGTTTAATTAAAAAACAAATTTAGAATGAAAGTGTAAACGACAGTCGTTTTGATGAATGAAACAATTTCACTCTGTAAAAAATCATTAAAATGTTTGAAAATTAATATAAAAATATTTTAATGTGGATTTATTACTCTCTAAAAATGGTGAATTATTATAAATTATTTTTTTTACATGTTTTTTTTGGTTTCTATGAGCCAGATATTTCTTTTATAGTATTGTTCATCTCTTATCATTAATCTACTAAAAGGTTCTAAGCGATCATTCTTCTTTTATCCTTCTCATTCGAACCCCATTAATTCTTCCATTCATGTTTATTTCTTATCGTCATAAATAACATAAAAAAGTTTTAATTTTAATACTGTAGCATTTGTATTTAAAGATTTGACCTGTATTATCGTAATTTGCCTTTCAAATACATATCTGAATTACGTAATATCTCATTGTGATCTAGAATGTAATTCCTCGCTACTCAGTATTTAATAAATTAGTGACTGTTGAACACGACATTATGAAGTGAGTGGTGTTTGCCAGTGAACTCAAAATTAACGTAGTTACTTCTTAGTGCCCTTTTTTTCACAAATTATTGAGTATATTAAAATGTCTCGAGGCCTAAATTTATGAACAGTACTAATGTTAAATGTATTAAAAGAACAATTGACTATATACTTTATAGTTTGTGATTCGTTATTATAGTGAAAAGTGCGTGGTTTATTTCAATTATTTATAATTAACAAGCATAAATCCCGTCTAGAACGGCTGCTGGAAACGTTTTAAGTAGGTACAATATTGATATCAATTTTGATGAGAAAAATGTTATTAATTTAATTGTGAAACATTTGTTTTTCTTGTACTGCTACATTCAAATTGCAACTATATTCATATGTAACATTAACAAATACACGGTAGATCATTATACCTAAATATCGATCGTTATTAATAACAAAAAATAATAAAACGATCTATTTCAGGCCAATGACAAGCCGGGTCCTTATATCGAGCGGCAAAATATTTTCCTTTAGTTTAGTATTTTCAATTACAAATGAAATTAGTATTTAATATATTTTGATATTACTCCGGCTGAAGGCGAACCTGCAATCTTGTGAGCAGTACACAGTAAACAATTACGAGGTCGTGTCGATGCGATGGCGTTTAACTATTAACGCAACGGATGCCATGGAAATTCTCAAGAGGCACGACTTTTTCCGTTTAACATCATAACTTTAGCTAATTTGCACATAATATACATAATATATAGCCTATGTTGGTCGGGAGTTGAAATGTTGAAAGAATAGTTGCAATGGTTCCGGAGATTACCCTCCGCATACACACAAACTCACAAAATTTGCTCTCTCTCTCTTTATAATATTAGTATAGATATATAGATATAGTACAGATGAGTACAGTAGGTACGTATTATTCATTACTGAATTTAAGGACGTAGTCTGGTGTTCGGGTTTCGGAAAATTAAATTAATCTTTTTTACATTTTTAGTAAGTATAATATATTAAGAAAATACTGTAAAAATTTTAGACGGAAATATTAAATATTTACAAAGCTATAGCATATAGTCGAGAGCAGCAACGGTCTTACGGTAAGACTCTTACCTGCTTTTACCTCTCAATTGTTATCACGTAACCCTATACTCTTGTAGAGTACTTTACACCAGGCATAGCTGATTAGTATAAATATTCATTTTTATTTTTTGTAAGAAATCTGAAATCAATACTTTAAACGCGTTTTTCTCAAAACTACGTTTTTGTAAGTGGCGCGGGTTATTGAAACAATTGTATACAACCGATTGCTTTCAATTTTGCACAATATATTCTACACAACAATAGCTCCGTCCGATACTAGAATAGCGTAATTATAAAAATTATTTCTATTTTTTTAAACAGATTTTCAACGACAAAATCACAATTTAATCGTTGTTTTTTTTAAACCCGCCATTTTGTAATTTATCAATAAAAATGTTTATTTCTACTACGGTATAGAGCCACAAGCCTACAAAACAATAACCAATTTAATTTCTTTAATTCAGATGACTTCAAGTGACGTTATAACCGCGCTACCCACCTACCTCCATTTAAAGTTGTCTACTTTAGGTTAAAAAAACAGTTATTAAATGGCGTAAAATTAAGCAAATAATTTTTTTTTCTTAGTTTACGATGTCAGTAAAAACATGTAACAAAATTGAAATGATTGTACATTATTTTGTTATTAAAAAAAATTCTGAAAAAAGGGTTGAAAATGAGTCTGAACATAGGACTACTGTTTGGTAAAAAGCAAAAATGATTTATGTGAATCTACCTAATTGAATTTGTATATGATAAATTATGTAACTTATTATAATACTTTATGTAACCTTTTTTGTACATTAATTTTTGTTAAAATGTTAAATAAAATCAGTTAAAAACGAATATTGAAACTGATCAGAATATAATTATCAATCGTAAAATTATCTTTATCTACAAAAAATCCACAAGTATTTATTTCCTAATTACAAATATACATTTTTTGGTCCTTCGAACCGGGTACCTGTGGATTTTGTGCATCAAAACGTTAGAAAATCATCAATTATCATTATGTCTAATTACCGAACTTTATCTGAACACCAAGAAGAATTATATGGATTGATTCATCGCGCCGTCACAAACCTTATGAAGATCGGAAGGCAGAAAATAACCACTAGTCGAATACAATCACGCCTAGAGTGCCTGAAATCCAACTGGGAAAAATTTCAACAAAATCACTTACTCATTCGCGAAATCTACGGAACTGCCAAGGATGAAACACGCGAACAATTGAAATTGGATCCATATTTCAAGGACAATTGGTATTCGCAATGTGAAGAGGCCTTCCTTGATGCTCAAGAAGAAATGGGAATTCTTTACGAAGAGCTGCATTCATCTGAAGCAACAGATGATGGATCAGCACTTGCGAATCAATCCGCGACAGCTCCGCATCATCCAGATCGAACGTCTCATTCTGGCCGCCTTCCTCGATTGGATTTACCAAAATTCAACGGCGATTACTATGAATGGGCCGCATACAAGGACTTGTTCTTATCACTAGTAGGACATAACACATCTCTGACGTGCGTTGAGAAACTTCAATATCTCAAACTAAGCCTCATGGGTCCGGCGGCAATGAGACTCAAGAACATTGCGGTCACGTCTGAAAATTTCGAACGGGCTTGGGATTCTTTAGTCAACCACTACGAGAATCAACGAATCCTTGTTCACACGTATCTTAATGTTCTCTTCTCCACGAAAGCAGTTACGCACGGATCAGCTACTGAAATCGAACGCCTTCTCAATGACTCACAACAAGCGCTCGATGCCCTTGAAGCTTTACATCGACCTGTCAAAGAGTGGAGCGACTTGTTGGTGTATATGACAATCAGCAAACTCGATCCAACAACTATCATGGAATGGGAAAAGGAAATCGGTGCCAGTACAGATCCACCGACCTTCAAGCAATTAGAAATCTTTCTCATTGGTCGAGCCAGAGCACTACAAGCCTTTGAACGAAACATCAGCTCAGCTCAGTCGTCAAGCTCAAAGACGAAGAATGTATCATCAGGAAGCAAATCACATCATACCACTGAAGGCCAGTCATCATCCGCAAAAGGGTGTGCCGCTTGTGAGTCAACGGAACACTACATCGCTGCGTGTCCTGATTACAAATCGAAAACCGTGACTCAACGAAGGGACATCATTCAGAAGAAGAAGTTGTGCTTCAACTGTCTTGGGTATCATCTACTGCGACGATGTAAATCAAAGAAAACATGCCTAACATGCGGAGCACAACACCATACGTCAATTCATCGAGAAACATCGTCATCCTCGACAACACAAATAACAGCTTCTCAAAACCAACCTAGTGCATCACCAGCTGCTGTTAACATCGTGGCGAACTGTTCACCAAACACTGAATCGGTGGTATTGGCAACGGCCCTGGTTCATGTGGTCTCTCGAACTGGTGAGCATGTGAAGGCGCGGGCTTTACTTGACCAAGGCTCAGAAGTATCCTTAGTAACTGAAGAACTCGTCCAGAGACTTCGTCTACCCCGTTCTCGATCATCAATCCCAATCGTTGGTATGGGAAATGAAGCATCTCGGGCAACCAACGGAGAAGTTGTCATGACGGTTAAATCGCGAGTAACTCCTTCATTCTCGTGTGAAGTAAAGACTCTCGTGCTACCACGACTCACGGGACATCTTCCCTCTGTAGAAGCATCATCTCAAACCTGGCCTCATCTTCATGGTCTTCAACTGGCTGACCCAGGCTACGCGAAGCCTGGAAAAATCGACATCATTTTTGGTGCCAAGGTCTACAAACGCGTGCTTCAAGGAGGAGTACGTAATGGCCCTGACACAGCTCCAATTGCTCAAAGAACACGCTTAGGGTGGATCTTGTCCGGTAACACCCTCGGAGCGCATCAACAACTCAATGTAGGTCATAGCTATCATTGCTCTCCTGACCGTGAATTACTCAAATCGTTGGAACGCTTCTGGCTGCAGGAAGAAGCATTTCCCTCATCGCATGAAGAACTATCCCAAGATGAAGTCGAATGTGAAAAGCACTTTGTTTCGACACATTCACGCGACGCCACAGGGCGTTATATCGTTAAGCTTCCACTCAAACAATCAATAGAAGATCTCGGCGACTCAAAAGCATGTGCATTTCGCATGCTTGCACGCATGGAGACACGGTTCCTGCGTGAACCCAGCTTTCACGTTGCTTATGAAAATTTCTTGAAGGAGTATGAAGACCTTGGACACATGAATCGTGGCCCTGACGAACCTAAAGACCCAAGAAAGGTATTTTATCTACCTCATCATGGCGTGATGAAGGAGACAAGCGCGACGACCAAGCTACGCGTTGTCTTCAACGGATCACAGGCTACACGCAGTGGCTTATCGCTCAATGACTGTTTGCACATCGGTCCGAAAATACTCGAAGATCTGTCCGACGTGATTACACGATGGAGATTCTATCCATACGTCTTCTCAGCTGACATCGAGAAGATGTATCGTCAAGTTCGTGTGCATCCTGATGACTGGGATCTCCAACGCATCCTCTGGCGACATACTCTTGATGTTCCTGTCTCATCATACCAACTATGTACCGTAACATATGGATTGGCTTGTGCACCTTATCTTGCCATACGCACTCTACACCAACTCACGCAGGATGAAGGTTATCGATTCCCGGAAGCAGTCGACGCAATTCTCAAGGAAACGTATGTGGACGATGTACATTCTGGAGCATACTCTATTCAAGAAGGTCGTGAGAAGATTAACCAGATTGACAATCTGCTCTTAGCGGCTGGATTCACGTTACAACAATGGGTCGCCAATAATAACGAGTTGCTAACCGACATATCGGAATCCCGGCGTGCCGAAGTATCATCAGTGTCGTTCGAAGAAGAGCCAGTATTTCGCGCTCTGGGACTATCATGGCAATTGCAAACAGATACGTTTGTGTTTACGTCGCATGCAAACAAGAACACATCAGTGTGGACGAAACGCTCTGTGCTCTCTCGCATCGCTCAATGCTTCGATCCTCTCGGTTGGCTATCACCCGTGATTATTCGCGCCAAGATTTTTATGCAAGAATTGTGGTGGATTAGACTTGAATGGGATGAACCACTTCCAGAACCATTAGCGAATCGTTGGATAAAATTTATCGCAGAACTATCATACGTGTCAACATTCTCTATACCGCGATGGGTTGGTCTATCGTTATCAATTTCGACAGTGGAACTACATGGTTTCTCGGACGCATCGCATGTCGCCCTTAGTGCGGTCGTCTATCTACGAGTCATGAGCAACCTCGGTAAAGTTCGTGTCGCACTCATCTCGGCTAAAACGAAAGTTGCCCCCCGAAAAGGTACATCTACGGTAAAGAAACGTGTTCGTATTGCTCGTGTTACAACTCCGAGACTCGAACTTACAGCAGCAGTATTACTTACGCGTCTTTCTTCTCGCCTACAACAAACGATCAATAGAAACGATATCGCAATTCATCTGTGGACCGACTCAACGGTGACCTTGTATTGGATCAAGGGGCAACCCTCACAGTGGAAGGATTTTGTAAAAAATCGTGTCACAATGATTCAGAACATTCTTCCTAATGCGCACTGGCATCACGTATCAGGTGATGACAATCCAGCTGATTGTGCTTCACGTGGACTTTCTCCACAACAACTGACCCCAGATCACATCTGGTGGCAAGGCCCGACCTGGTTGAAAAAACACTCAAATTTCTGGCCATCGAACATCCCTCATCACAGTGAAGATGTAGACCTTGAAGAAAGGAAGATGGTCGTCGCAACTGTTCAACGCGGTGGACCTCCTCTGTGGTGTCTCATTTATCGTTACTCAAATCTGACTCGTCTGCTTCGTATCACAACCATCTGTCAACGAGCAATCACACGACTAAAGACACGCAGTGTGGAAACAATCTCAGGGCCGCTCACTCCGTTCGAACTTGAGTCAGCCCGACTCTTCTGGATCAAAGCCACACAACAGGCCTACCTTGACCAGGACATTCGATACCTGAAAAACGGCTGGGCTTTACCGCGCTCGAGTTCACTTCTCAGATTGGTGCCATTTCTTGACAACTGCGGATTGCTCCGACTTGGCGGGCGGCTTCATAATTCACTCCTCGATCCTGACACAAAGCATCCACTCATCTTGCCTCGTGAGTCACCTCTCACAACGCTCATTATCAGAGATGCTCATTTATCGACGCTTCATGGTGGAACGCAAGTGACACTTGCAACACTTCGACGATCATACTGGATACTTGGTGGACGTGCTCCAGTTCGATCATATATCCTGCGATGTGTTAAATGTGCTCGTCAACGAGCTGTGATGGCTCAACAGCTGATGGGACAATTGCCCCCTTCTCGTACAACTCCGTCTCGCCCATTCTCGCACTCTGGCGTGGATTACGCGGGACCTATCAACCTAAAAACTTGGAAAGGACGAGCTACAAGGACGTACAAAGGATACATCGTTCTCTTTGTATGTTTCGCAACATCAGCTGTACATCTGGAGCTGGTGACGGATTACTCAACAGAAGGCTTCATCGCGGCTTACAAAAGATTCACGGGACGCCGAGGAATCTGCACAACCATCACAAGCGACTGCGGAACAAACCTCGTCGGCGCAGATGCCGAGCTTCGCAAACTCTTTCATGCGTCATCAAAAGCACTTGGACAATTAGCCAATCTCCTAGCAAACGACGGGACTGAATGGAAGTTCAACCCTCCATCAGCTCCACACTTTGGAGGAAAATGGGAGGCTGGCGTCAAGTCAGTGAAGTTCCACCTAAAACGCGTTATCGGAGACGCGACATTGACATATGAAGAATACTCTACTCTACTCATTCAAATAGAAGCAGTACTCAATTCGCGACCACTTTGCCCACTATCCGATGATCCGACAGATGTCGACGCGCTGACTCCAGGCCACTTCCTTACAGGAACAGCTCTCAATTCCATACCTGAACCATCTCTCCTCGACATCAAGCCGGCACGACTATCAAGATGGCAACTGCAAAGACAGTTGCTCGAATCATTCTGGAAACGTTGGTCGTCTGAATACCTCCAACGTCTGCAGGGCATCTCCAAGTGGCACAACAGAGTCGAAAACATTAAGGTAGGTGCTCTTGTATTGGTTACAGACGAGCGTTACCCTCCATCTAAGTGGCCACTTGCCCGAATTATCAATGTGACACCAGGAGTTGACGGTCTGGTACGTGTAGTGACCGTTAAAACACAAACATCAACGTTCACTCGTCCAATCGTCAAGCTTTGTCTACTCCCTATACCATCATCTGTGGATTCATCAACTTCGGAATCTTAAGTTTTCGCCAACTTCTGAAAGTTGTCTTGGCGGGCGGAATGTTTGGTAAAAAGCAAAAATGATTTATGTGAATCTACCTAATTGAATTTGTATATGATAAATTATGTAACTTATTATAATACTTTATGTAACCTTTTTTGTACATTAATTTTTGTTAAAATGTTAAATAAAATCAGTTAAAAACGAATATTGAAACTGATCAGAATATAATTATCAATCGTAAAATTATCTTTATCTACAAAAAATCCACAAGTATTTATTTCCTAATTACAAATATACAACTACGTCCTTAAGTTTGCTACACTAGTGAAGTGTCAAAAATGTTGGAAATACATAGGTCTTCTAAAAATAGCGCAATGAAGACAAAAGACGCTATTTTATATAAGACAAAAGATATAGTATGCATCTATAGAAAACAATGCCATTTTGATTCTTGTGACTGTTAAACTTGCTAATCTCGTTTAACATAGTGTCACGCCTCGTCGAAAATATATTTCATTCCACACTAGATACACAATTTACTATTATGTACGGCGTGAAGAATAAAATGAGACTTAAAGGACTTTTAAAAACAAATATGTAAATATTAAATTTGTTGTATAAATTAACTGTATTTGGTATAGTAACAGTTGTTGGAGCGAAAGTTATTGCGTTTCAAAAACTTTGTACAATAAACTGTATCCGGTTCAGCGACGTAACAAACGTATTTTGTTAATTAAAATGCTAATTTAGCAAATTGCAAATTTAATATTTTAACGCTAAAACTTCGGAACAAACTAATTGAAAATCGATGTATTAGGCGTGTTTCTTTATTAATCACTTAACAAACTATAAATAACTCTGATATAAAAATTCTGAAATGCATTTTTAATTATTTTTTCAATGTCTAATATCACCGTGTATCAAATAAAATAGATCTTTTTTTGATTTAAATTGAATGCTAATATCAAAAGGCATTGACACAAAATCGTCTTTAATTATTTTTTCACTTCATTTAGCATTAAAAAAGAAATAAAATAGAGGTGATTTTTTTGGTTAAGACAGTGTTTATATTTTTTTTGTAAATAAAAATCCTTGATATTCAGTGCGCTGTAATAGATGTCATCAAATATTTAATGGAAATTGATTTTCCCGAAAATTGTACTTCATATAGAAGGTAAGACAAAATACAATTACCTAATTATGCTGAAACTATATATTTACTAATAATAATGTGTGTCCCAAAAGTAACCGAAGCGAATCAATAATACAATCAATTTACCAAAAAATAACTAAATAACAGCTCTAGATTGCGAGCTTTGCTGATTCTTGCAGTGACCTCGGTGCTCGGTTAACACGAGATTTTATCCGGAAGTGGTCAGTGCTGTATCGTCTCGAGTGTTAGAAGGTTTACAGCCTTTTGTTTCTTACGCGTCGGGCTTAATAAGACATTTTATTCAGTTGCTCTATCCATGTACTTGTTGATAGTAAAGCAGATTTTTTAAAACAAAAAAAGTCATTAACTAAAATGATGCCGTGTAGGATATCAAATGAAAGGGCTTAATTAGCACATTTCAAAAAAATCTATTTTGTTAGCAATTGCTCGCGGCTTTGTTTGCACGCACCCGATAATATTGGGAGGAATCACGAAATTGTAACCCCAAAATAATTTAATTAAAAAGTAGAGTTTAAAAATTTTAACCCGACTACTGAAAAATCACGTACTAAAAAGCCGTGGTCATATGCCATCTCACATATTATATGGTCATATGGCGCCCTCTATGTGTATAGCGTTATGCACTTTGACCTAAAGCTTATGATTGCCTACTACTGTTAAAATGTATTGTTTTTTAGGGTGGGTGGCATACGACCACGGCTATTTTCTTGTTTCATAAATTATTTTTTTCTTATTATTGTTACCACGATATCTAATATAAATATTATTACAACCGTATATTTAATACCCACTATATTGCCAGCAAAGATCAGGAGAAAGACTTATACACTACGGTGCAGACATATATACGTCTGTCTTACTTATTATACTCTGAGTCTCGTGCGCATGTCCGTAAATGGATGCGCGTCAGTTTGCACATGGAACTAAGCTGTGAAAGGGAGGATTCCACTTACTAATTGCCCCACTACAGACGCGACACTTGCGCACAACGGATCAAGAAAAAGAAAGAGATAGAAAACAGTAATTTGCTGTCTCACTTCATGGGCCACGCTTCCACTTACGGCCACTAGCAG
Source organism: Xanthostigma xanthostigma (assembly GCA_963575645.1). Lineage (NCBI taxonomy): Eukaryota > Metazoa > Arthropoda > Insecta > Raphidioptera > Raphidiidae > Xanthostigma > Xanthostigma xanthostigma. Next base: position 44,378,759 of record OY754466.1, on the reverse strand, counting down.
TATAGTAGCGTATATTTAATAACCTCTTATATTGCTACCAAGATCGGGAGAAAGACTTAAAGACTACGGTGCAGACATTCTACGTCTGTCTCACTTATTATATTCTGAGCCTCATGCGCATGTCCGTGAATTGATGCGCGTCAGTTGCAGCGTCATTTTGCACATGGAGCTAAGCTGTGAAAGGGAGGTGGCTTGATCTATTCCCGTTACTAATTGCCCCACTACAGACGCGACACTTGCGCACAACGGGTCAAGTAAAATGAAAGAGATAGAAAAACAGTGACTTGCTGTCTCACTTCATGGGCCACGCTTCCACTTACGGCCATTAGCAATATAGTACATTGGTACCGCCACGAATGTACCAGCTTATTTAAAGGACAAGAGCTTGTGTTAAATTGTTTGTTTATATTTTACTAAAGCACTAATTCTATAAGCTTGCCATTGAATTCACAGTTTCTAAATCCATTTTAATTTCATTATAATGTACACTCTAATGTCAACTTTATCTATCCGTAAATGTAATTGCACAGAAATAGATCTAAAACTGAGATAAACAAGCTTTTGTGGCTAACAATACGTATTTACTATATACACAGAATGTCCCAGACGTCAATCCCAGGCCTGTATTACGATTATTTTTTATATATTCCCATCAAAGTTTATATTATATTGTAACAAAACTGTTTTAGTTCGTGGTGGGAATTATTTATTTACAGTAATAAACGTTAAACAAAACAGTTAAACACACAAACGAAAAAGTACTTCTTTAACTTAACAGTAATAATAACGTTAACAGAAACAAAATAACGACAGTTCTAAATAATAAAATAGAAGACTAAGTAACAGAAGAATATAAAGCCATTAATTATGTACACAAAATATTTACAATACAGGAACACACCAAAGTTTATTAGCACACTTGTCTATTAACTATATACACACGATTATTTACAACACAGAAACTATTTATGTAAAACCAGGTTTATATAATTGCACTCAAATGTTTACACAGCTTATTTATCTTCTATCTTGGCAGTTACTTCGGCCTTGCTGTACCGACTGAACAATTTATTTCACAGTTGTCTGTAATCCACTGTACGTACGCGTTGCAGCTAACTAACTGACTGACTTGCCAACCACTCTGCTCGCATTTTATAGCTTCGTTCCCCGCCTGGAGAATGTTCTAGAAGCACCGAGATCCTTACTTTACATGTATTGGCTTCTCCAGGCGATTCTAAGAAGTCGTCCCAACAGGGTTCGCGCAACAATTTTTCATTATAGAACAAAATTCTATACAAGATGGAGATAAATCATCGACGATATTTTTGCAGAAGCTAGAGAGGCAACAATTAACTTTTTTTTATAGAACTTCATCCGAATTTGTAGATTTCCACTGTTTTTTTTTTTTTTTTTGTGAACTTACGTTGCAAAATATGTCTCCACGAAAAACGTTTATAATTTATATAGCCTAGGTCTATGTTTAGTATACAGTTTTAAACTTAACAAAAAATGATAAATCTATCATTTTTTGTTAACTTTAAAAAATTATAATGAAATAAACAAAATAAATAACATTTAAATATTTATATGACGTAATTTTGTTAAGTATATATGTAAAAAGAGCTTCATGAAGCCAAAAATTTATAGGCCAATTATTTAAACATTTTTTGTTGTTTTCAGTGGAGACGGTTTTTCGAAAAAAAACTAGTTAACAATAGCCTCACTTTTTTTAAATTAAATTTTAAAATTGTTTTCAACGGAACTTTATTCTTTCGAGTGTTAAGATGACACCATAATTTATTCAAATTTTTAAATTGTTATTAAGTACTACAAATAAATTATTTTATGTGTTGTACTATCTCAACAGGCGCACCGCTCGGGCTGAAAGGGTTGCGCGGAAGCTTATTTTCAACGTTAAATTAAAACTATAAATAATAGTCCCGCGAGATGAGACTTTTTATTGGAAATTTTCTCCTCTTTAACAATCTTTTTTTCAATTTCCGCTATCGCTTATAGTTTTTGAGTAATTACTAAAAATCTGAGAGGCTTTTTTTTCGTTTTTTGTTAATAACAAATGCAATTTTTGTCGGCGAAAAAAATAATAAAAAACCGCCATTTTCGGAATATTTTTCCGAGTCGAATAAGCTATTGCTCATATTTTCTGGAGACTTGGTACTATTTTTCTCAAGAACTCACTTCTCGACTAGACTAATAAAAAAATGTTGACTCTAAAAGATACAGTTGTGATGATATTAAAATTAGACGAAATAGAGAAACCTTTTTGCTTCAATTTTTAAAACTGTTAAGAATTCGTGTTTTCCATTTTTTTCGAATTAACCTATTTTTTTTCTAGTTGGAGTCATCTAAATTGACATTTACCGACATTTTGTAAAAAAATAATCTCCTCATTTAGACTTTGAATAATTGGAATACAGTCTGGAACACTCTGTACTATATTATAATTGCTGTATTACACTGAACAATAGACATAAGCAGGCCAAGCTTTGAAAGCTTAAGGTTCCAATTGTTATGAGCTTAAAAGTTTCTTTATACGACCATAAATACATACTCGTATATAAAGCTCCGTATTTACAATAGAATTGAAAATCATTCGTGATACTTTCCGTGAGCGAGATCTTTAGATTTTCGTAGCCAAGTGGCCCTTATAATTTCGCCATGATCGTCCGTCCGTCCGTCTGTCTGTCTTATAGTTTCGCCATCTTTCCATGGATTCGGATGAAATTTTACAGAAACGCGTCGTGTGTGAACCACCATACAAATGTGTAATGAAACTAGAAAAAAAAGACATTTTGGGTTAGCTTTCCATACATAGAACTAAAGAATTAAAATTTGTATTTTCGTGCATTCCATTGCGTGGGGTACCGTTGGACAGGTCTTTAAAAATTGCAACAAAAGTTCTTAAATGCCTTTTTTTCTAAACTCCTAAACTCGTTAATAATGTGCCCCCTTCTAGCATTGCATCCATGTGATCAAAAAAAGTCAACACTAACGAAAATTATTTTCAACAAGATATATTAGCAAGTTGTAGGTTCCAGCTGATTTTTCCTTACAGTATTTTTATATGACTGTCATATTTCTATTAATATAGCGGGGACAAAAACGATGGCTAAATCACCCGAACGCGATGTCGTTAGTGTACATGTTAATATTTGTTACAACTAAGTACTTGGTTTTTGGAATGCCCCAAAATTATTTCAATTGTGAAAATAATTACTCATGGATACTAGACTTATGTTAAATTTCCAACATTTTTAAAATTTGCGTCGGCAAGAAATATAACAAACTAAATATTTGTTATTTTTGCAAAGTAAATGTAGTTACAAAGTTTTTGCAATAACCCACGACATTAGGAAAATATTATTTTAAAGACGTTTGCATTTCTCTGTGACAACTTCTTGAATATAAACACATACCTTTGAATCTTTATTTACTTTAAAATTTTCTTTTATTCCGAAGTTTATTTTATAAAATTTTATTTTCAGTTCTTTTTCAATTTGCTTTTGACATAAACGTGATTGATTCTATGATAACTTCCAAAATTAAATTAAAGGCGCTATCCTGTATTAACAGCGCTGTAAAATTTCTGTGTCACTTTAATATTTTTGTTAAAAAGTGACGAAAAACTAACAGCACTGTTAATTTTTACATTGATCCCACCGAATAACATGTGTCAAAATTTAACGAGGTTTAAAAGTTCGAGTTTTAAAAATAGCTTTCTGTTTTTAAAGTGACATTGCCATGGTTTGATCAACTTTTTCCTCAAGGTTAGATTACAGAGGTTGCGTCGTTCCACCTGACCAATCAAAACGCGGGAATGACGTCAGCTGGAGGACCGTGCATATTTTAATAAACCTATAATGATAATATCACAAATGTCATTTATATTTAACTACAACTATGAAAATATCTTGCTTTAAAAATTCAATTTGTTGAAAATAATATTAAACATTCGCCACTGTGACGCATGAATTGACAGGCCACTACTATCTAACGGAACGAAGCAGCCTTTGTAATCTACTGATCGTGTTTTTTTCTTAGCTATACATATATGCAAATTTAAATTGATTCATGTACAAAAATAACTATAATACTTTCCTAATTAATTACTAATGTACCTTTGATTATGATAATTTTGTTTGCAAAATGCAAGTAAAATATTTTTAATATTTAAATTATTATTTTGAAAGACAAACCTGTAAATTTTTAATATTTTCATGTCTTTCCGCATTTTATAATTTTTTGTCGTGCATTTAATAGTAGCGAGAAATGTTTCTAGCTTTTAAAATATGCATAATGTAAATTTTTTATGAAAAAGAAATTAATGCAAATGCTTCCATGTATAAACTTTAAAGCTGAAAATAAATATTTATTTTGTTTTGGTACATATTCGCATATTTATATTATAGTAGGGTACTAAAATCATCTCCAGTGAGTCATGCATAGATTTTTTTAAATGAAAGATAGAAAAAACTTCTAAAATGGCTAAAATTCAACAAAAATGCGAAGTTTGATGGCCAAAATTAATCAATTATATTTCATTAAAATTTTCATATAGCGAATACCAATTTTTTTGAATTTACTTTATATTTACTCTGTCCCCCATGGAAGACTTTCTAGAGGCGCTCATGATATTGTCGGAGCATTACTATTATTGAAGGTCATAGACAAATATTGGAGGAATAGAATAATGGATTGTCAATGACTATTGATCGTCTGAGAACCCTTTTAATAGTACTAACAGACGATCGAACTTGGTACGAAGCGGACAGCGGATATAGTCCGCTCCGTACCAAATCTGCTCGTCTGGACAGTAGTCCGCGTGTCCGCCCGGTTCGATGAGATGCACATCGTACTTGGTCCGGTCCGGTACAATATCCGTGCGTTTGTATAGCAGTACGACGGACTTGATACATATAACCGTATAACGACGTCATTGTAATTCAAAACGTTGTGCACAATGCCGGATTTAGAGGTCTGGAGGCCTCGGGGCAACAAAGGAGTAGAGGCCCCCTGACCCCAAATTATTTTCCAAATTAAATGGACAATTTTTTTCAGTCGATTTTTCCAATAAATAATTTATTGTGAAACCAAGTATAGATTCTTTTATTATTTATAAATATAATCAGAAACAAGAATTATCTAAAAATTAAATTTTAGCATTAACGAACAGAACTTTCTGAGCTGAAATCCAGTTCCCGAAGTAAATCACTTTCAATGCTCAGGAAATTTGAATTTTTTTTCCAAAGTCTCTATTGTGGGGGTCCCTCTTTTGCGGTGGCCCCGGGGCTGTAGCCCCGGTTGCCCTCCCCTAAATACGGCCCTGGTTGTGCAACATGACAGAAATTTTGACAGAACGCGAAGTTCTTGGTGAAGTATTGGTATTATAAAAAGATTTCTCATGTTTGTGGGATCTATCAGATAAGCTATATTGTAACAGAGAAGCGCGTAACAACGCTCTAGAAATTCTTCGGGAATGTTATTCAAAATATGATCTTCGCTATCAAGCAATTTTATTAACTTCATATGACTAAATTCATCGCGATCTTTCAAATAGAATTTTGCCCACTCCTTTCTTTTCTTCCTTGTTGTTTGTGGCGGCATTAACGTTGCCGCTAGAACAATCGCAATTTTCGCTCGCTTAATCGGAGGCATGATTACGTACCTGTGTACACAAGGAAACTGACAGATTCGGTCGTCTGTTGCAACCAGCGTACCATGTCCGTTGTCGGAGCGTACCAAGTTCGAACGTCTGTTAATACTATAAATTGTAAATGAATGTTATTTAATATTTCTATTATGAAAACCCGTTTTTAGCTCAGAAGATTATATAACAACTGTACAAAAATTAAATTTTTAAATTGAGCGACCGTCAGTTATTTTACGACGAGCAAATATCCTTCAGTTTATTTTAAACTTTTTTATTATTACTTTTTATAAATCAAACACATTAAGCGTTTTTATTTTAATAATTTAGTGCCTTAACCGAAATTGAAAGTACCGAATGAGATGGTTTCTGGTTAATTATCGCAGTGGGTTTTAAAAGTATAAGGATTTGCAAAGTCATTTTAATTAATATATTCGCATTTTACTTCTTTCCAAATGTCTCGTACGGAAAAAGAATATCAGTTTATATTACGATTGCCTCTAAAGTATGCACGAGTTGTAACAGAATTGATACGAACGGACGATGAAACTTCAAAAGACAGAATTAGTATAAAATTTAATAAAAATGACGGTAGATACTGTAAAGTAACGGTGGATGATGATGTATTGTACGGGAAACTAGTGGATTTACCAACTAATATCGAATCACTGAAAACAGTAGACAAAAAAAACTTTTATAAAACTGGTGATATTTGCCAAATGCTGATATGTAAAGAAACATCAAATATAAAACCAATTACTTATAAATGGCCGCATGGACTCGCACCGTCATTAAAAAATGTTCGCAAGTACAGATTCAGAAAGAGTCAAACAGAGTTTGAAGAAATTACGAGATTAATTCGACTGGATAATTTGGCAGTTGATGTTCAGTACGACCTTATTGATGAAACAGTTGAGTTGCTGTCGAAAAATGAAGATATTCAAATAGAAAATGTCACAAATAGAGATGGAATAAAAATGAAGATTAGAACTAACAAGAAAGAAAATATTCAATCGAAAGAGTGTGCTCGAACTGCCAAATCATTTAATATGAACGTCTCTGATGTTTCAATGTCTGATAAGGAGACAACATTTCGAATTATGTCTTCTAATAACGATGAAGAGGAAAGCATGATGATTATTACAGACTGACCTAGCCTTTAACTTGACGACATAATTGTGATAATAAAAGCAATAGGTATTTCAAATGACAAAAAGATATACTTGGATGAAAATGTGCTTAGACCCTTAAGTTGGATTTCTGCTTTAAATCAAGATTTAAGATACGGATATAGTTTCGAATGCCGGTCATCTTTGATCGGGATGAAACTTTGGGTATTTGTTGACCTTGGTGGGACATAAAAAACCCTCAGGGGAGTTTTGACTCAAGTGCCCCATAACATTTTTAAGGAGGTTTGAAGTTCCTACCATTTAAAACCATTTATTTATAGAAATTTTGCTTTAACGGTATGGGAAGCGGGTCATCTTGGATCGGAATAAAACTTTGGGCATTTGTTGCCTTTGGTGGGACCAAGGTCAATAAATGCCCAAAGTTTTATCCCGATCGAAGATGACAGGTATTCGGAACTACTCCCTAAGTTACTATTTGCTTTCAATGAACGTCCTCGTTTAGTTGTAAGTCGTACCAAAAACTCAACATTAATATCCCAACGGAATGATAGAAAAATGAAGATTAAAAATCAATCTTTTATTATAGAATTCTTGGAAAATGTTTTTAAATTCAACTCAAATGATACTGCATCAGATCTGCCACAACCGTCGCAGAAATTTAACTTCAACCACACGTCAACGATACACGCAACTTTTTTTAATTGCATATTTTTAAGTCCGAGTATTGAAGGATTAAAAAAAGTGTCTGTCTGAGTATTGAAGGACCTAACCAACAAAAAAAAAGTAGTTTATAAGATGAATATAATTTTATTGTGGATATTTTGTAATCTTTATTAATTGGACGAATTTAGTGGTTTGATTAACGCAACTTATTGTTATTTAACACTTTGACTTAAAAATTCAGTTTTGTTCCAATTTTGTCACTATAGTTTTTAAATTTTTTCATATGTTCGAATTACTTTTAAAAGTTGTTATGTTGTGACAATATTTCCTTAGTAGATATTTGTACGGAGACAAGAGCACACGGGGTATGTATTCTACACTGGCTATAAAACGTTCCGTAGTATACGACGGCTTCAGCCGTCGTGTCAAACTTTTGAAGTTTTGTTTATGACGGTCTAACCCGGTTTGTCCGTCAAAGTGTTAAAAACTAATTAATTAAATTTAATGTCTGCTGTACACATTCGCCGAGCGCGCTCGCCGAGAGATTACGTAAAGCGAGCGTCTACGAATGTGTCTCTATACACATTCGGCGTGGCTCGGCTTCACTGTCCATTTAAACGGCGCAGTTAAATGGATCTGGACCATAAGAGAACCTTTTTTTTCCAATTCTAAAATTGGCAATTGCAAAATTTCACTCAATCTGAATGTTTTAAGAAATCAATTACTGTGTCATTGGTCCAGTCCGCAATAATTTTGTTATCATTAAAAGTTTACACTTTAACCAACAAAAATGACATTTAAATTCGCACGAGGCGACGTGTGTGTACTGACTGCGCTCGTACTCGCCGCTCGGTTCTTTTGACTCGCGGTAGAAAAACCGACTTTATACGGAGCGCTGGCGAGGCGAGACAGTGCTCTACGAGATCAGGCGAGCGTTCCCAGTACACATTCGCGTTCGCTTAGTCTCGGTATCCCTCGGCGAATGTGTACTGCAGTAAGATGTTTTAATTAATAATAGTCTGTATGTAAACAATAATTTGTAATTAATTATCTAATGACGACTTTTTTTGATCTAAAGCGCTAGTGACACAGAATTTTAATAAATATTTTAGATCTTTGAATAACGTCTGATTATAACTCTTCAATAAATAAAATTGTCGACCGATTTTTCAGACTTTTTAAGATAATGAAACAAATTTCTTTAAAAGAAATATTTCGGAAATGTTACATACAGTATGGTTTTTTAAAAACCGAACACCCTTTTATTTCTTAGAGGAAGGGTTTTCGAAAAATCCCTGAAAAAGTTTTTCCGACTCACACAATCCACTAAAATTGGAAACGGGATTCCTATTTTAGTGGATTGTGTGAGTCGGAAAAACTTTTTCAGGGATTTTTCCGACTCACACAATCCACCAAAATAGGAAACGGGATGAATTGAGAATCAAACAGCGGTTCACGATGGCATCAAATCCAAAAATGTTTGGTACAAGAGTTGATCTCTTTGACCCAAAGAACAATAATTCTAGATAAAAAATACAGGGTCGTATTTAAGAAAGCGTAGGTGACCTTGATATTTTGGAGACACCTCCACCAAACGAAAAAAAAACTACATCACTGTTCTTCCCCCTTGATTTCCTGTAACTTTTGTCCGAAACTTTTTTTTCGAAAACCCTTCCTCTAAGAAATAAAAGGGTGTTCGGTTTTTAAAAAACCATACTGTATAAAATTAAATAAATGCTCAATTTAATACGGAAAATTTAAGTATCTATTATGTATTATTTTGAAATAATATATTGTTTTTAATAAATTTTTTATTTTTTCAATATTAGAAAATTTTCACGAATTTCATTAAAAATAAATAGAAACTAAACATTAATAATTACTTTTTATATTTTTAGATCAGTTCTGAAGAAGATCCAAATCCGGACCGAAACGTTAATATATTAATTATATTTTTTTTTGTTAATATAGGTATTGTCTGAAAAATTGGTCGATAATTTTATTTATTTAATTACGGTTTCGTTTGAAAAAATCTGTTTTACTATTATAGCAAGCATTTTGTAGGCTTATTGAAAAGCTACTGAAAAATAGAACCGTTCTTCAGAAAACGTTTTTCAAATCTTATTTTAACATTCAATACCATCCATTTTAACGAGCCAGGGTAAAAGATGTAATACTTTTCAAAACAAAAATCATAATATAAAGCAAGGGATGTTTTGATCTAAGCGACATACGCGCGTACAAAAGAGCCCCCGGCTGTTCTTACGTCATAAATTCACGCGTCAATAAATCGTTTCGTCGAAGAAATTCATGAATACCAATTTCTCTGAAAAATTGGTTAATTTTATTTATTGAAAATATTTTTGGAATTGTATTTCTTTAAAAAAATTTCACATTTACAGTGAAAAAATAAAATTTTAACAACAGCCTGTATAATTCGTTTCTTTCTTGTCAGTATTAACGCTTCCCTTGTCGACACGCTGTAATATTAATCACTTAACCAAACATTACGTGCGCTAATGAGCAAGTTAAATCATTCCACAAACAGACGTCAGCTAGTACACAAAATGTCGACCTTGTTCCAGTGTTCTCTCTGATCGCCCTCGATGACACCCTCCCCCAAACCTCGAAACGCCGCGTTCGGTTTTCAACGTTAATAGGCGTCATATAACAAAACGCCAAAGTTACTGTTTAACATTCTGGCTTACACGAATTAGGAAGGAGAAAGGATAGCTTGGACTTACGTCATTTTGACTAATTATTTTCAAACATAATAAATACAGTAAAAATGTTAAAAAACTTAAATTAATAAATGTGCTGAATTAATATTACAAAATTACGTTAATAATAATTGTTACAAACTGGCGCCAGTTTGTAACAATTATTATTCTTTTATTCAACATATTTATTAACGTAAGTTTGTAACATGAATATTATTTAATTCAACACATTTATTAATTTAAGTTTTTTTAACATGAACACTACTTCCTAGTTCATACGCTCCACTGCCATCTTGCCTCTATTTCATCACATGACCACCAGGGTACACCAGTGGCGAGGTGTTACAATGTTCACTATCTAGGGTCATTGTCTAATCAAATTTTCTGACAGTTCTTAGTCATCATTATAGTACAATTCGTTTAGTGGAGCGGCAAAGCAACGAAACAATGTAAATTATTATAATTATTATATTTTTAAGTATGATGCTGGGCTGCGAAAGGCATTCTCAAAAAAATATTTACTAAATATAAAAAGTACCTGTACAACCTGGAAACAATAAAACGCCATATGAACAACGGCATCGCTACACTCTCGGCAACTCTCAAAGCACTTGAAAATTTTCAAATTTGACTTCAGTCTTTCGCATTTACGCCCCACTGAGGTACGCACAGTGTTTTGTTTTCGCTCGGATGTGTAAATAATTTAATATTGTTAGATCTGAATGGATTTGGATGTTGGAGAAAATCATCATGATGAGAAATTTAGGTCGCACGTTTAGTGTTACAACCAGGGATGGCAATATAAGAGCACGGTCTATTTATTTTTATAGGTTATAACATGCGTAAATGTATAACATTTAGAATTTTTTACCAAGCTCAAATGGTCTATAAAATGAAATTAAATTATTCTTAACGGTTTTAAAAGTATATTACAACAAACAGGCAGCTACCGGTATTCTCTAGAGGCGTGTAAATGTTCAGAATCGAATAGGATGACACTTACCCATAACCTCAAAAAATTGGAAAGTTTTATGACGACATTGTTTGTGTTTTCAGATCTCATTTTGATGGAATCATATTTCTAGTAGTGCTAGAATTCTAAAATTCGTAAAACGCTGAAATGAAACTACACTAGAACGCTATCATTGTTTTTTTTTTTATAACAAAATTATTTTGAATTACTTTTTTTCTTAATGATTAAAAAGTTATATTCACTTAATTAAAAAAAAATTTAACGAAATTTCGATAACGCGTCAAAAACGCATGTGACGCTTCAAGTGTGGGGTTACGCTCGTCCGCTTCAAAAGAGACAAACATTTAATACGAGTATATCTTTAGGATTTAACGTGCGAAAGAACGAAATGGAGTACATTACACTTGTGCAATGCTAGACTAATCTTGTATATATGTTACGGAATCCGGAATCCGGGCAATGTCGATAATGCCCGGGCAATGCCGACATTGACCGGTCAATGTCGACAATGCCCGAGCCACATCCGGCAATGTCTGAAATCGGAAGAAGTTCAAAAAATAGATTTTTTATAAACATGAAACGCTGACATTTGATTGTATCTTTATCAAGATAAGTTATCATTAACCCTTTATAGAATTTTTATCACTGATATCAACTATTGAAGAATATATTTTTTAGCTTTTTATTACAATTATTGATGATTGAAACCACGTATAATTTATTTCCACACATTTTATTTATTTTAAAGAATAAAAAAATACAGAAAGGCATTACTAATACAGGGTGACATATGGGAAATGGACGTTTTTCAAATGAATGTATAATCAGTTGTTTTTGATGAAAAAAAAATTGTTTTAAAAAACGACAGATCAATACCTGCCATCTGATTTAATATAGGTAGTTAGGTATGAAAAGTTATATCATTCAGGTGGCGGCCATTCTCTTGAATGCACACTTCAAGTCTGTGCCGAAAGTTATCCATAACTTTCGCTAACAGCTCTCGTTCAACCAAATGCACCTCTTCTGTAATGGCATCTTTTAACTCCATTAATGTTTCCTGTTAATCTGAAACCTTTAATCCATCGCAGGATCGTATTACGGCTTGGAATTGCGCCATTCCGACCGATATTAAAATGGCGACGAAAGATCCGCTGTGTTGCAATAACAGACTCACCATTTAGAACGAACGTATCGTACGCGAACACTCGCTGCTATATCGTCCACTGCTCCATTTTATCTAAAACGGTAGGTCACTTCGAAGCGAACGTTCTAAACTGCAACAATTTTCCACCACTGACAGCTGTGTACTAGCCATTCTAAAAACGTCCGTCACCCTGTATAAATAATTATATTTTTTATATGATATGAGCATTAAACAATATATCTCAATGCATTAATTTCCTATTTCGGACATTGCCCGATGTGGATCGGGCATTGTCGACATTGACTGGTCAATGTCGGCATTGCCCGGGCATTTTCGACATTGCCCGGATTCCGGATATTGACCGCAACATTACCTATATATGACATAAATGTATAAAGACAAACATATAGGTATATCTGTAGGATTTAACGTGCGAAAGAATGAGATGGAATACAAAAGAGACAAACATATATATCTGTAGGATTTAACGTGCGCAAGGATGAGATGGAATACATTACACAGCGTATCTCAGGAGTAAACTCCAGTCATGCGTCGTAGCTGACACACACACAAATATTCTTTTTTTTTCAACATCATTCATGTTAAAAAAATTTCAATCGAGTCCCACCCGATTGCACAATACAGTCGCATCCTAAACTGGTTTGAAAATCAGGTTGCGAGACAGTACACCCATGCGCGGTGAACTTGACAAGTTTCCAAAAAAAGCAGCAATTACATACATCTGTACATCCCTAGTTACAGTATAAAATATCCCGTGACCCAGTTCCGACTTGTTTTTAGTTTTCCCTCTTGCGTAGCTCGCGAAACACGTATCCAGATGATGTATAAGGTGTCCCACAGCCCACATGATGACTTACACATTTTAACAACAATTAACTTTACGAAACTGTTGGTTTCTTTTGGGTTTTAATGAATTTCAAAGTCTATTTGTATTCTTGACTGTCATATTGTCTAGCTTGACAGACACTTGTGAATACATAACCCTAATAATTAATTGCATCCACAGTTTTGTTTTTTTTTTAATAAGCCCCAGACGTCTCGTTTCTGTAAAGCAGGATACGCACTGAATCAACTCTTATCGGCTCAGAGAGAGAGAGAGAGAGAGAGAGAGAGAGAGAGAGAGAGGGAGAGAGAGAGAGGGAGAGAGAGATTGTAGAATGTAGATAATAATGACGATTTTTAGATGTTAATATCGCAATAACTGTTTCAGCTGTAGCTATTTATGAAATTTGGGGTTCTAATATTTTGAGTAATAAAGGGGTCCAATGTTGCTCCAAATGGTTCGTGTATAATATAACTGCTGCGTCACTAGTTCCTTTTTCTTGGTTGAACTTGGCTTAGCACGCCACCGCGCGTCCAGATGCAGTGCTTTGCGGGAACTTGGCCAGTGCACTCCGTGCGTTATGATTAGTGATGTGCCGGATCGTTAAAAATGTATATCCGCGGATACGGATCTGAATACGGATTTTTGGTTTCAAGATCCGCGGATACGGATACGGATCTTAACTTTCTTAGAGTACGCGGCGGTAAATATTACACATCGACCTTTGGAAAGAGACTATCTGTTATGGGAAAAAGTTATTGACCTCTTTAAGAGTTAACTCTCATAACAGATTGTCTCTTTCCAAAGATCGATGTGCAATATTTCATTATAAAGATAGTTGATTTAGTATCTTTGAGTTAAATACTATTAGTATGGTACTCACTACGATAAATGTTAGCAATATAAAGGTGCCAAATACGATTTAAAAAAATAAAAAATAATCTGAATGAAATTTAACAGGTTTTCATTATTACCTAATCACTTATATAATATATAAAATTTCATCTATGAATTGAAAATTAATAAGGTAAAAGATCCGCCAAAAACTAACGGATACGGATACGGATCTTTCTTCTCCCTCGGATATCCGCGGATACGGATACGGATATCCGGCACATCACTAGTTATGATACGAACAAACATTTTAAGTATATTGGGATCCGTTAAATGAGCGTAGCTTTAAAAACATTGCGACGATGGGGTATAATTTCCCATAGTCCCTATAATACCTATATATTTCAATTTTTTGAAATGCAGTAAAATGATAAGTATCAGCACAATATGTGAATGGGCTGATACAAATTGCGATGTATTGTATCAGTCTAATCACATATTGTGCTGGTACTTATCATTTTATTGCATTTCAAAAAATTCACACTTACACTGTATATTATCGTCGCCATGTTTCTAAAGCACCGCCCATTTAAGGTAGTACGAGCGCCAAGGCAACTTTAAACAAAAGGTTTGATTTTTTTTATATTTCGGTAGATGGATATGTTTTCATTGATTTCTCCAAAACTAGTCGGTGGAAATTAAAAAAAAAACTATTTAAAATAAAGTTAAAACCTTAATAAATTATTGAAAAGAAAAAAAAACCCGTTGTGATCGACTAATTAAAAAGATATTTAATCTTTTTAATTAAATATCTTTTTAATTAGTCGGGCACAACGGGTTTTTTTTGTTTTCAATAATTTATTAAGGTTTTAATTTTAATTTAAATAGTTTTTTTTTTAATTTCCACTGACTAGTTTTGGAGAAATCAATGAAAACATATCATCTATCTACCGTTTTACCATAAAGCCAATGTTAAATATGCCTACTTTTGAAGTCATTTATTTATTTAAATAGTCGGGAAAATCCCCTAAAATTTTCAGAATTGATTTAGACTGAGTCCAACTTCAATTTAAAAAAAATCAAGCCTTTTATTTAAAATAGCCTTGGTGCTCATACTACCTTCCAATAAACTCTGTGATGATACTAAGTATATAAAGAGTAGACAGCCCTAGTGCTTAAAATATGTTCAGAATAATTCTTTTTTGTTTTAACAGAGAGAAAAACTCGACGCTAATGAAAATCATCGAAAAAGGAATTTTTTCGAACGGGAATTTGTATTTAAAGCCGATCATATTATAAAATTAGAAAAAAAAAATGTGAAACAGAACCTTCAAGTAAGGTGAATTTTAATGCATTCTGTTTACAAACTTCCGATTTAAAGAATAATTTACATGAAATAAAATAGTCATTGCGATTCTGCCATTTGGCAACAGATTTGAGTCCTTCGCTTTTAACGCTTTGTTTTAATCACACTGTATAACTTTGAAGAGCGATTCTTCAGCTTGCTGGTGTAATAAGCACCCACTAGACTAGTCTAGCTGTTGTTTTGTTGAGTGGATGTCGTCTCATATTCTATGTTTATAATTACTCTCTCGTCATTTGTTTTCATATAACTAATAACGGTGAGACATGATATGAGTGTTAAATATAGTTACGTGCATGAAATATTACCTACATTATAAATATTCAATTTTAACCGGTTTTAGTTCTTCATGCACGGAATATATTGAAAACTTGTAAAATTATTTTGCTTTGTTGGTGAATTTGCGCCGAGTCTCTTGAACGCGCAAAAGAAACATGTTTTCAAAGTAAAACTTCTTTACGCACGCTTGACTTGGGGAGTAAGCTGGTGAATGCGTGACGAGAGCCTTACGAAAAAAGTGATCATAGCCATATACGTTGCGTAGCGTTACGAAAAGTGTGATCATAGCCAGTTACGTTTCGGAGCGTTACGAAAAGTGTGATCATAGCCAGTTATGTTTCGTATATCTAAGACACAGTGCAGGCCTATTGTCTGTATCACACTGTAGGAGCAAGAGAGCAGCGCGCGCGAACAATTTCTTTCTCTCTTCCTCTCATAGCCAGTGCAATATAACTCAGTCAGTAGTTCGTTTGCTAGCGAGTTTGCCAGCGGTGATTTTTTGATTATTTCGTAATTTCATTTCGTTTCTGAACAATTTTATATACATAATATATGTATAGGTATGTATATACATGTATATATTATTCATATATAAACATATATTCTGCTAACAATAAAGTTAACTATTAATTATTATTATTATTATTATTATACATACATTTAGATGGAACTAAAGAAGTTTTACTTCAGTCTGTGGTTTAAAGCACACTCGTTTTTTTATATTTATTTACCTAGATCGATTGTGTTCAAGGCAAACTCGGTACGCTCGAATGTCTTCTTGTAAAAACAGAAAAAATAACTATTAAAATCTATTTTCCTAAAAGTCACTGAAACAAATGGGATGCATAGCCATTGTCAATCATTTAGTGGAAAATAGTTAATAAAAAAAAAATTGGTTGTCTGTAAAGTCGGTTTACGGACGATAGTTTTACGTGATAACGTATTTCGCTCGAATATCATGTTTAATAATACATAACCTAAATTTTAGTAGCTGTCAAACTATATTTTTACCGACTAATAATTTGATCAACCAAAGCAAAATACATATTTTTAAGCAATTATAAAAGACATTTAAAAGAATATATATATTATATATATTTGTTAACAAACCGTATAATTTATCTGCTGTCATGAAGATTTGTTTTTGATACATGCCATTATCGTGCGTTCAGGTAAACTTTGGCTTGGATGAATCGGTAATAATTATATGACACAAAAAATATCCGTGCAAAAACGAACAAATAACGATGTATTATCTGAAAAATTGCTTTAAAAATTCGATAATTTATGACATTTTTATTAGATATCTTGATTTTAAGTCTTAATTTCCACGGTTTATAAAACAAAGGCCATCTGTCAGATGTAGCTTTCGCTGGAACAGCCGAAAAACATGTTGAACGCACACTACTCTCTGACGTCACGCGAGAAGAGTGAAATGCGTACAAGCCGACGCCGATCGTGCTTCTCTATCGCTTATAATGCGCTCTCGCTTGTACGCACAGGGTCAGGCGGAACGTTACGGAACGTTACGGCCTTACACTTTTTCGTGCGTGCGGCTGGTGTTTTCATCAATTTATAAGACGTTATCACGTCAAAAATTTGTTGCATATGATTTAGTTTTATCAATTACGACATTAAAGACGTTTCTTTTATTTTTAGGCTTTCTCTCAACTATTTTCTGTTACATTGCGTATAATATATTGTAAAAACATTAAATTTTACAGTTAGTTTTATAAAAACTCCAGGAGATTTAAGAAATACATACACACAAAAATCTATATATTCTAACTTCTAAGTATTGAAGTTTTCTTTCATCTTTTCACTATAAACTTTTTGTTGTGAAAAAATATATATCATGCGTTGCAAAAAAAACGGCCCCCTCCCTTAATTATCTCGATAACCGTTTGATATGAACTGCAGTGGGAAAAAAGAGACTTCTCTTGATGATATGAGGTGCGTATCCGCTCATGACATTTTATAGATTCTTTTCGGGATATTTAAATTAATTTTAATTTCGACTCTGAAGACAAGGACATTTTATGCGAAATTGGGAAGTGACATGAATTTTGAAGTAAAACTTTTTAGGCGCGACTTGAGATCTTTCTTCGAATGGAAGTCACGTTTTTAGGCAGTATCTGCTATTTGAAGACATCGACTGACAGATGACGCCATCAAAACGTATCTGTAGAAACTAACTTGAACGAAAGGTGGACATAGTTATGAGGACAAAGCAATTTTGTCATCGTTTCTTGTCGTATCGGGCTTCCCTTTTCAATATGTAGGCATAATCTTGGAGCTTTTCTTCCGATGTCGTCCGATGTTGGCCGACGTTGACTCGGGAGAAATACGGATCTAATGTAGATGTAGATGCAGCTTTAAATAGTCAATTTTCTATTAGATACAAAATATTGTGCAGCTATGCCCGAATATTTAAACTGGATCGTTTTTATTAGTACACATGATATATGATATTAAATACGTTAGTATTCATGAATTTCTTCGACGAAACGATTTATTGACGCGTGAATTTATGACGTAAGAACAGCCAGGGGCTCTTTTGTACGCGCGTATGTCGCTTAGATCAAAACATCCCTTGCTTTATATTATGATTTTTGTTTTGAAAAGTATTACATCTTATATCCTGGCTCGTTAAAAAGGATGATATTGAATGTTAAAATAAGATTTGAAAAACGTTTTCTGAAGATCGGATCTATTTTTCAATAGCTTTTCAAAAAGCCTACAAAATGCTTGCTATAATAGTAAAACAGATTTTTTCAAACGAAACCGTAATTTTTATACTAATTAATGTGTAGGCTTTCACGGCCGGTGTTGTTTCTTGGTTTCTGGGCTTGTATGCCGTAGTCCATTGGTATTTCTACCTGACGTTTTGTCTACAACTGTGGTAGACATTATCAAAGGCGATGTGGTAGCGGGCAAAGTGTCCTTCTAGGCTTCTCACGAGTAAGTATTCCGTCTTTTATGGTCGCCTTTGATAATGTCTACCGCAGTTATAGACGAAACGTTAGGTAGAAATACCAATGGTTATACTAATTAGGTATGCTTATGTAAAAATAATAAAATGTCATCTTTTATTTGAAACTAAAGCTACAGCCTCCGAGTTATGACAAGTCTATAGCCTTTCTACTTTATGGAACTAACTCTAAACTATAAGTTTACTAACAATCTGACAACAAACCACATTGCGTTTATCTATTGTTATTTGTTATTCACTTCTAACTATTATATTATAGCGAAGAAGTTAACTTCTTCAATAGAAGTTTTATGTTCCAAAACATGAAGTTAAATTTGAATATTATTATATTATATTATATATTTAAGGAGATTCCAGCGGTACCGGCTAATCTAAACTGTACCTATGTAATTTTGGTTGTTGTTTTAAGTTGAAAACTTACTAGGTACAAAAAACTATAATTTAAATGAACAAAAATACGTCGGGCATGAAAAATCGTAATTAATTTGCCGACAATATAATTTATTTGCTAATACAGGCATTATGGCTTTATTATGTAAACTTATTTTTGTTTTTGGAGAAATTAAAAAATTTTACCTCGTAATACATTCGTTAAAAATACTTTTTTCCTAATTTCAATAATAATATTAATTCAACGTCTTTAACTAATTAAATACACCCTTCAGTAAGTAAATCCATATCCGTAAACAAGCTTTCATAAAATTTGTAAGTCCGGACCTGTCGGGCCGATATTATTAAAATTTTGGCAGTATATATTATAATTCTTACTGAAAGGTTAACTGTTAATTTTGAAACGATTCTGCAATTTTTTTCCATATTTTTTCTCAAAAATATTTTTAACCTCTAAAAACCATCCTTATACCTATAAATATAGGTAGACATATATAATATATATAGAAGCATTTCCAAAAATGCGGTGCCAAATTGCTCATAAGGCTATGAATGTTGGTTCGCTCTCTAGGCCTCGCCATCCGACCGAAGCTGATAGCTATATGCCAAATACACTAAAAATTGAAAATATCATGTGTCCATCAATTTCAGCGTTGTCCTTAATCTGTATTATTCAGATCATTATTTTATATTTCAAAGGTAATTTATGAGTTTTCTGTTGAAAAGAGAGATTTTGAATATAATAATCACAAAGTCGTTAGCTTTGCAATAAAATGATGGATGAAGCTCGGTGTTATTTGCATTCAGAGCAGTTTTCATATTTTAAATACGTCATTAAAGAATATAGTTGTGACCATTAAAATTTCCATTTAATTAACTTTGGATGACTCTGAAATCTAACTTTTAGAAATTGTGTAACTTATTCCATGGACATTCATCGACATAGAGTAGTTTCTAAACGCAATTAAAATTTGCAATCATTTTGTTACAAGTTTTAGCAATTTATTAACTTTCCAATTACGGTAGCTATCGGATATGTGGTTTTATTTGTATTAAGTGTGTTGACTGTGGGCTTGAAAGTCTTACTTCTTTATGCGACGCGTCCCCACGAAAAGCGCTTTTATTTTAACGCGATAATATATAGCCCATGTTCATCCTGAATGTCATAAATGTAAAAAAAATATTTTATATATAAAGATAATAATTCGGCGAACATATAACTTCAACCATATAATATTCTAGATTGAGTATTGGGATCCTTTATATGGACTACTCTATCTGGCGGTGAAACTTACAACTATAATCAGGTAAACATGATTATGAATCGTGTTGTGAATCCGTACTGTTAATCGTGACTTTTTTTATTATAATAATAAAAAGCGTTGAATAATAGTTATTGGCGTAACTAGTAGTCTAAGTCATTCATCGCGCTGACAGGTCATGACTTAGCCTACAAGTTGCGCTCATAATTTTATTCAACAATTGCGCGTTATTCATGTTTTAATTATAATGAGATGTTGTAAATATCTATTTATTTCTTTATAAAAAAAACTGTCAATACTAACAGCACCAAACAGCACGATTCAATGTTTTGGTTTGAGGTTAGCCGGTTATGAATAAACTCCATGTCGAAAACATTCGGCCTCTCAATTTTAGTCTCAATGGGTAACAACGGAGTTGTTGTTACCTACTATTTCGTTACGACTCAGAAAATAATTACGTTTATTTTCATTACTCCACAATGGCCGAGCTAGTAGGAATCTTCATTGAGTTATGACAAGTAATTGTCATCAGTCGGTAAATGGCTATTTAGGGTTCGGTTTTTAGGCATGATAAAACATGAATAACGCGCATGAGTTGAACAAATTAATAAATGACTTATTATGTTTTGAGTATTGGGATCCTTTATATGGACTACTCTATCTGGCGGCGAAACCTACAACTATAATCAGGTAAACATGATTATGAATCGTGCTGTGAATCCGTACTGTTGTTCGTGAATTTTTTTATTATAATAATAAAAAGCGTTGAATAAATTTGGAATCTGCAAATTTTTAAGGAATAAACCACGTCATTTTAATGCAGATGGTTAAATATTTTACCAAGTAAGTAGATATTATATTGAATATGAATATGATTTATTTTACTTAATTTTACATATTATTTTTATAAATGTCATTATAATATGTAAGTTTTCCTACCCAACTTGGCAGGGCCAGTTTCAGGGTAGGAAACAAAACATTTTAGAATTTTAATAGGTATTTGTAGCGTATAATATTTTCAAAATACGAATGGAAAAAAATGGAAAGAAAATAAATGAAATTAATTAATAATAACTTACGAAGTTTTAGTAAATTCAGTAGTCTTAATATTGAAAACTTTTGATAGAAAAAAAGTAAAGTTAACTTCAAACTGAACATACATTTAGACAAAAGACGATTTTTAGGTTAGGAACTTACCTGTTGCAATAAAGTAATGTTTCAATAATATGTTTGCAACGTTCATTAACACTGCATTAATATAATATCTCTATTTACTACTTTTGTTTTATGTGGATTACTTTTTAAATCGGAAGTTTGTAAACAGAAAGCATTAAAATTGAACTTACTTGAAGGTTCTGTTTCACATGAATTTAGTCCTAATTTTATGATATGACCAGCATGAAATACATGTTCCCCTTCCTTCCTTTTTCGATGATTTTTATCAGCCCAATCGCGTATTGTGCTGATACTTATCATTATATTGCATTTAAAAAAATTCACAATTTCACATTATACTATAGGGACTATGGAAAATTATACCCCATCGTCGCCATGTTTCTAAAGCTCCGCCCATTTAACGGAACCCAATAAACTCTGTGATGATACTATAAAGAGTAGACCGCCTTGTGCTTAAAAAAGGTTAAGAGATTAATTCTTTTTTGTTTTAACAGAGAAAAAAAATCGACGCTAATGAAAACAGCAGAAAATAACAATTCATTTATTATCTGCTCTGAACTTCCGAGAACTTTCCTAATGTAGTTTTTCCACACTTCAGAAAACTTCGCAACAATACTCATAAATTACTTTGTAATCGGGTTATGAAACATCTTGCGATTTCGTTTAATTGTGAAATAAGAGTGAAATATCATCACCTGTAAAATCTACGAAGTAAGACATTTATTTGATTTTAATTGTTCGAAACTTTTCAAAGATACAAAGTAAAATAAGAAAAAATAAATTTAAATCTTACATAATATCTTAGGTAGGTATATATATTTTTTATGAATTTGTAAGGAAAAATGAAGATTTAGAAAATGTAAAAAAATAAGTCATTCATGTACTTCCGATTGAGTTTGAAGTACAAAAAAATATACCTCAGCAATTAACAATCGCAAATTTCGAGTTAAACAAAAAACTATATAAACTTTTTTTTTAGCAGAACACAAGAAATATTCAGCGTTACCACTATTGGTGAACACACTGTATATAAAAATGATTGTTTGTTTGTTTGTTCGTCTCCTATTCGTTC
Source organism: Xanthostigma xanthostigma (assembly GCA_963575645.1). Taxonomy (NCBI): domain Eukaryota; kingdom Metazoa; phylum Arthropoda; class Insecta; order Raphidioptera; family Raphidiidae; genus Xanthostigma; species Xanthostigma xanthostigma. Next base: position 44,356,252 of record OY754466.1, on the reverse strand, counting down.
CTATACCGTTCATAGATTATACGATGAAATTTTGATGAGTGGTTGTGCGCGAGCCCGCAAAGGTTTTTGACCCAAAACAAAAAATTCGAAATGTATAAACATTGCGTTTAAGACTGGTATTTTAATACGGTGAAGCCAAAAGCTCCTCTACTGCTATCGTTCCCGGACGGGGCATAGCTCCGCGAGACAAGACTGTAATTCGATAGAGCCAAAAACCCCATTATCCTTGTAACTGCAATTTTCTGCGCAGCTAAGGAAAATAATTTTGGAGAGTATTATATTATTGAACGTGAGAAATAACGCAGTAAATAGTTGCTGCAACAATAATAAATTTAATAATAGCTCCTAGTGTATACGAAACAACTATTTGACATTTCAAAATAACTGCCATGAATGTAGTTAACTGTCTCTCTACTGTAGCAGCAGCATGCATTATATTACATTCTGTGGCTGCATTCAATTCGTAGAAGCTAAGTTAATTATTGTCAACTGTTTCATCCGAATGACGCAAACGTTTGTTCGTCATAGCTCACTTGTTTCTTTAGAATAAAATAGAACTATGTTAATGGAGTTGGTTACGTCAATATTTTTCATCTACGTGACTATTTTAAGATAATGTAAAATTCAAGTATTGTTTTAAAATTACTTTTTTACGTAACAGGGCGGGCCATAATGTGATTCGTGCTTCTTCAGCAGGCAACTCTTTTGACTTTAAAAAATAAGAAACAATTTAGAAAAAAAAATGGAAAGCTTTTCTTAAACACTATCATTGCATTATTAATAATATAAACTTAGTAATTGAAAATACCCTAAACGTTCCATTATTATTCGATTATTCATATAATTATTTGTTTAATAATTTGCTGTATACTGCTACTACTTGGCTAGAGAAAAGGAACACAAACCAAATTTAACTAATAATAATAATAATAATAATATAAAAAATGAATGGATTTTAAGTGCAGATAACATACCCGAATGTAGAATTTCATACGCATATGAGAAAAAATTAAATGTGGTGTAGGTGCAGTTATTCGTTACGGCGCTTCCACCATATATTTTTAAATATACATTAGTGTGTTTTTTTTAATTTTCTATCGCTCTCATTGGCTAATGTTTTAGCATTCGATGTAAAAAAAGTTCTCTAAAAATTTCAGCTTCCCAAATCAAACCTGTGCACGGAGCAGACCGAGTTTTTTTCCCATTTTATTAACATAGGAAAAACGACGTTTTTACTCAAACATGGGTTGACATTTTTTTCTTAATTTTTGATAGCAACATTTTGCAGAGAATTAAATTTCCCACAAACATGATCCTCGGTCCTTAGTCCGTGATTTCATTATTTTCAAAGATATGTTCGTTTAAACATTCTCATAATTTAATTAGTTTAAAAATAATGAATCACGGATTTAGGACCGAGGACCATTTTCGTGGGAAATTTAATTCTCTACAAAATGTTGCTATCAAAAATTTAAAAAAAAATGTCGACCAGCTACCCATTTTTGAGTAAAAACGTCGTTTTTCCCATGTTAATTAAATGAGAAACAAACTCGGTTTGCGCCGTTCACAGGTTTGAAGAAAATAAAAAAAAACACACCCTAATGTATAGTTAAAAATATATGGCGGAAGCGCCGTAACGAATAACTGCACCTACACCATACTAATTTTTTTCTAATTCATATGAAATTCTACGTTCGTGTATGTTATCTACATTTAAAATCTATTCATTTTTTATTTTATTATTATTGTTATTAGTTAAATTTGGTTTGTGTTCCTTTTCTCTAGCCAAGTAGGTAGTAGCAATATGCAGCAAACTATTAAAAAAATAATTATATGAACAATCGAACAATACAGGAATGTTTTGGGTGTTTTAATTATTATCTAGGAGATAAAAATGGTATATTACACCACAAGGGCCGAAAGTGTAATATTCTTGCTCTGCACACCATGATGCCTGAGGCGAAGCCGAGCGCATCATGGCGCGAAGGGCAAGTATCACACTTTCGGCCAGTGTGGTGTATACTATTTTTCTTCATACCTCGGTCGTAAACACGCTTATTAAATACATTAATTAATTAATTACATAAAAACACAGATAAGTTACAAGCAAGAAGCTTTGAGGTTATACGTAAAAACAAGAATGACAGCTGTTCGCGACTGTTAGCGAAAATGTAATAGGATTGCTATGGAAACGACATCTAAATCCTAAAAATGTGCACGTTTATCATGATATATCATATAATACAAGTAGACTTAAAATTTTAAATTTAAACACTCAGTGTTTGCGCAATAAAGTCAATCAAATGACTGTATTACTAGATCAAGAGCAGCCATCATTTATGTGTATCACAGAGCATTGGATGTACGATGACGAAATGTTTACTGTAAATTTTAAAGGTTTTTATATAGGTGCGCGGTACTGCAGAAAGCATCATATTCATGGTGGGTCTATGATACTTATTAATTCTAAAATTGTAACAGAAGAACTAATCTTTTTATATGACTACTGTGATGATTTAAATTTTGAAATTTGCGGCGTTCAGTTTATAAATGGACGTAGAAAAACTATTATACTATGTCTTTATAGAAGTCCAAGTGGTGACATAGATATATTTTTGCACAAATTAGACAGAATACTTAATAAATTGTCCCTTAGTGATTATGAAATTTTTTTGACAGGTGACTTCAATATAGACTTTCTCACTATGGCTCCGCCATTACAAAATTTACTTGACATCATCAATACATATAATCTGTCCCCCACTGTCAATGAGCCTACTAGAGTTGGTCAATATTCTCAATCATGCATTGACAATATTTTAACTAACTGCTGTGAATTTAACGCCTCCGTTTTAAAATATTTTTTATCAGATCATTATGCTGTATCATTAGTTTTCAATGACGGTATTCAATCAGTGCAAACTGATAACTCGACGCCGATAAAATGTCGATCTTATAATCTTCAGAACAGAGATTATTTTAAATATCTGATTTCAATTGAAAAATGGGATGAAGTATCAGATAAAAACAATTTTAATGATGCTTTTAATAACTTTTATTCTGTTTTTAAATACTACTTTGAAATAGCATTTCCCCTTGAAACTAAAAAAATGTATAACAATAAAGAAAAATGGCTATCTCAAGACATAATATATCATAAAAATAGGTTAATGAATCTTTTCTACATGTATAAAAACGATCATAACCTGGAAACCATATATAAAGACTATAAAATGTTTTATGACAATTTAGTTAATGACACAAAAACACAATTTGTGCAAAACAGCATTAATGGATCTAATAATCGAAATAAAAAACTATGGAACATTATCAAATCTGATTGTAATTCAAATAATACGAAATGCTATCAAGTGTCAGAGTTAGAGATAGATGAAACTATTATAAACCATCCAAAAATGTTGGCAAATGCCTTTAATGACTATTTTATTGATTTAGTGAAATCTCTACGCTCACATAACAGTTTTAACAACCCGAATTTTAACATGGAACATAATACGAAAACACTCTTTTTAAGCCCCATAACAAAAAATGAATTAAATGAGATTTCATGTAAAATAAGTAATTCTCTATCAGCTGGCATTGATGGCATTCCAGGCTCAATAGTAAAAGATGTACTTCCTCATATAATTGATCCATTAATGAATTTAATTAATATATCTTTTACCTATGGTGTGTTTCCTACAGCTCTAAAAACTTCAAAAGTTACACCACTATATAAAAGCGGTGATAAAAAATCTATAAAAAATTACAGACCGATTTCAGTTCCATCAATCTTTTCCAAATATCTTGAACATGCTTTTATGAATAGACTTGTACCTTTTCTATACGACAGTGGTATAATCAGTAACTCGCAGCATGGTTTCCGTAAAGGTAGGTCGACGGAATCGGCTATCTACAGTTTCATTGACTTTTGTGCTACACTTTTGAATGATAGAAAATGTTGTTCTGCAATCTATTTAGATATGAGTAAAGCCTTTGACACTGTCGACCATCAAATTCTTTTGTCTAAACTCGAGTATATGGGGGTTAGAGGTATTGGTCGTAATTGGATTGAATCGTTTTTGACAGACAGAGCACAGCAGGTTTGTGTATCGGGTGAATTTTCTTCTGCTATAGAAGCAGTATCTACAGGTGTCCCACAGGGGTCTGTCTTGGGTCCGGTACTCTTCGTACTGTATATTAATGACCTTCCTAAAGCAGCATCGTCTGCAGATAATTGTATTATATATGCAGATGACACTAATCTTTTAGTTTCAGCATTAAATCCTGTTGATTTGAAACCAAAAGCAATATCAGCGCTCGCCCAGGTACAGGACTGGTGCAATGCCAATAAACTATTATTAAATGAACACAAAACAAAGTTCATGTGCATGAAAACTGTTCAATCCAAAAACGACCAACATATAGATCTTTCCATTAATAACTGTCATATAGAAAGGGTAGAAGTCTTCAAATTTTTAGGAATTTATATGAATTCAAATTTAAAGTGGGATGAACACATACTGCACGTTCGCAATGAAATTTCTAAAAAATTGTACGTTGTGAAAAAAGCTAAATTTCTGTATAAAGATATTTCTATCTTAAGATCTATCTACTTCGGTTATATTTATCCACAGTTGAAATATGGGATCATTGGGTGGGGTAATAGTCCACATTGTAAAAACATTTTCATTCTGCAAAAAAAAGTTATTAGAGCAATGTATAGTTTAAAATGGAACGCTTCATGCCGAGATATTTTTAAAAGTAAAAAAATGTTAACCGTGCCATGTATCTACATCTATTGTTGCATTGTTTTTGCTCGCCAAAACATAGCCAATTTTACAACTGTAGACACTATTCATTCGCATGATACACGTACGAAATTTAGGTTAATAACACCTATGGCAAATAATAATATTTTTAAATATAGTCCGTCAAATATCTCAGCCCATTTATACAATATACTGCCTGCAGAATACAGAAATTTGGCTTCTTTCACAAAATTTAAATCTAAAGTTAAAAGCCTACTTGTCAATAATGCATTTTATTCTCTTGACGAATTTTATTCTTATTTTAAATAGTATTATATCTCTGTGTAATTTTGACTAGTCAAATATACTGTATATGTACAGTTCTATTGACAATAAAATTCATATTCATATTCATATAAACAACAGTTTATTGGTTGTTTTTGCTTTACTACCGCACGAACGTACAAGCTTGTAGCATGTAATCCCACCAAGGAGTAAATGTTAGACTTTCTGCCTTACAATTGGAGCCGAAAGTATGCACTTTCGATCGAGGTATGAAGAAAAATCTATTTTTGATGTGTTCGGGCATTATGTTAAACAAGCGTACCTAACATTCTTCGATAGCTCTGCAGCAAGCCAAAGAAAATTTATTAAAAAAAATTGTACTCGATTAATTTCGATAGTTTTTACATACAGCTAAATCTTACATCAAAGTCAAGTTGAAAGCTATAATTTATCACCATTGTTGGTGAACAATGAAGCATCGTTATAAAAGTGAATGTCGAGCTTAAATGCAGGAAAAGAGTATTTACTGCCAACTTTATGCGTCATTAGCTTGAGCGCATTCAGAATTTATGTTGGCACGTTTGGATATTGAAGATAGCGAGCGGTTTCTTGTGTGAAATTGTTTCACGTAGCTACTAGCTATTGCAGCTGTTAAAAATTTCAAAAGAAATTAACTCTAGAAATACGTAAAGAATATCCGTACTCGATGTACATTTTTACCATTCCAACATCATAAGTGTAGAATGGCACTAATTTAGGTTAAAATTCATTTTTCAAAATTTTACAATATCTTTTCGCTTTGAGGTCCCCCTAATCCATAAAAACATGTTTTTGGAAATACTCTGCCCGTCTGTTAGTCTGTGAGCACGATACAGGTCAAACGGATGAGTGAATTGAAACCAAATTTTGGGAGGATATTTGGTGTGCAAATATGAAGAGCCCTATTGTTTTTGGGGAAAATCGGCGCATGTGCAGAATAGATATGCTATAACGATGTTTTTTATATAATAATGGTATACTCTTAATAACGGCTTATTATTCTATTTAATTTGCAAGAATGTTTCATTAAAAACAATAGTAGTAGCTTTAACTAAAACTTATCGTTTGAGCCATGGTTCTTTGTACATTAAAATTGTAAGATACAATATGTTCTAAATTATATACATATATACAATATGTTCATATAGGCCCTGAAGCTGAAAATAAATTTTTCGAAACGTTGGCCACTAGCGAAACATTGGTAAAGCTTATTTTATGATCCTCAACCAAAACCTTCCTTTATCTTAACAGTCTATTGGATCAACACTACTTTATATTAAAAACAATTTTTTTTAAACTTTATAGTTTTGAAAATAAAAAAAATCACATGTTCTTTTGTTTTGTCAGAAATAAACTAGATAAGCATGCTTTGATTAATTTTTACATAACGTGAAACATATTATGTAGGTAACCATGGCAACGAATAGCAAAAATACTGAATACTAGTCATTACCCGCGTCACCTCACGTGATATCAGAAATTTTATTTTGTTTATTATATCATATCAAATGTCAACATTTTGAAGTTGGAATGGTTCCGTCGCCCAATTGGCTGGAATTTTTTTCTCTATTATGACAATATTGAATAAAGTTCTATTCTATTCTAAACATAAGCTTCGAGTTTGTTTCGCTTTGTAATTCATTATGTTAGTACTAGCGAGTTTGGTACTCATTCCATTTTTATGTAGCTTTATTCAAAGGATTGTTATGAAGGTTTATACACAGGTCACGTTTACATATCTACACATTTCGTAACCGCGAGAAATCAATCAATCTTGTCGCTTTTTATCTCTTATATAATTTCCCTCTCGCTCTATCTTTGTGGTCGTCTCTCTTTTGAGCTTTTGCTTTTCAATTCGATACGTCTCTACGGAAAAGTCGATTATACCGATAGAGCCAGCCGCACACCTATCATGCTGATTATTATCTAACTGAACTTAATTTTTACTCTCTTACAAATTAACAATTGACGCAAAATGTTGCAGTTTTGATCACATATCTATGTCATGATATTTTGACTTTAATGATATTTTGGCACGTAGCCTATAAAAAATGTGCTTTTCGTGAATGTAGAGCGGTTGTGAAATGACTCGTTTAACACTAGTGCTGTTAACTAACACAAGTAAATGCTATCTTACCAATCTAATAGTAATTTTCTAAAACGAACTTTTAGTTACCATTTAAGCTACATAGTACATATATACAGCTGTCAGTAATATTAAAGATATTATGATTTGAATAATTCGTGACTCCTAATAGATACAAAAAAAGTTTAACTCGAGATTTACTATCGGTAATTGCATTTTTGAAATTTTTTTCTCTATAGATTGATATAAAATTTTCATAAGGTTACATAAGAAAATATTCGAGAAAAACGTAATCAATTTATTAATTACACAGTAATAATTTTATTATTAATAATTTACACATGTCTAGAGTGATACGGAAAATAACTCTTAGATACTGTGTATTTAATTAATAAATTGACTACGTTTTTTTCGAATATTTTCTTATGTAACCTTATGAAAATTTTATATCAATCTATAGACAAAAAAATTTCAAAAATGCAATTACCGGCAGTAAATCTCGATTTATACTTTTTTAATACATTAACGTTTTTCTCGAATATAATCTTGTGTAAATTTATGAAAATTAAATATGAATTTATAGAGACAAAAATGGAGATTACGAAAAAGTAAAAAATAATGTTGGCATTTGTACACTTTCTGTTGAGTTTGAAATAGAAAGAAGTATCCTTAAGCAGTTTCTGATAGCAAATCTCGAGTTGAACAAAAAACTCAAATCTTTGATTAACGTTTGATTAAAACTTTTCAGTAAATAAAATTATCGACCAATTTTTCAGACAATATATTAACAAAAAATATAATTAATACATTAACGTTTCGATCCGGATTTGGATCTTCTTCAGAACGGATCTAAAAAATAATTAATATTTAATTTTTAATTCGCTTTATATAACATTTTTTCAAAATAATTAATTAGTATCAAAATATTGAAAAAATAATGATTTTTTGTAAATATATTGTCTGAAAAATTGGTTGATAATTTTATTTATTGGAACAAAAAACTGTTTGAATTGTTTTTTTTAATTACCTAGTAGGGTACACAAATTAACGACTAACTGTTGCCTCTTTCGGTGAACGCACTGTATAGTTTTCTCACTGTGTCTTCGTCTAACAAGTGGCTTCCCTTTGATTGAGGGCAACTGCGAGGCAGCAACCTGTAGACTGGTGTTGAAACCATAGCTGGTATGAGATACGGAAACAATCAGTCGAATGTCCCGATAGTTCACGAGTTGTAGACGTGTTTTGTTTTCTAACTTGATTAAAAACAAAATTAATCAGTTCAAAGGCGTTGTTTTGTTTTCCTTTCAACTCATTCACAATTTATAATAGATTGCACTTGCTCTTATTAAAAAAAATACTATTGAACTTTTTCAATATAAATAAAAATTATCATTTTTGGATTTTGTCAAACAAGAATTAATAATAATTAATAAAAAAAATCGCAGGAATGTTTTTGTCTTATGTACCTTAACTTTTGTTAATTGCTATGGTTAGTCATTAATGTTTATTTTCATAATTATTGTTTTGAATTTTCATATTGTACTTGAAAAAGTCTGAATCTATAGACGAAACGTCTTACATTAATAAATCTAACTTTTTGTCCACATTCCTGCGATTTTTCTTATTAATTATTATCTCGATGGACACATATCTAATATATAAAGAATTAATAATATTAAGAATTGTTATCAATTCATAGACTGTTTCAAAATGCTATCAGTCCAATTATTTATTTATATTTAAATCGTAAGCAGTCCGCTAGTCCTTTATTGAGAGATAAAGTGTCATAATTTATTTAAAATTTACTTTTGTTTATATTCTAAAATTCTGATGTCCTTGTGTTCGTAATTCTTCTCCTCCGAAACGGCTTTACCGATTTTGATGACCTTTTTTTTGTACTTATGGGATCACCTGAATTGTTTTTAGTCGAGATCCAGAATTTTTTTTTTTATTTTTCCGACCAAATGTTTTTTCGTGTATGCGTAACTAAATTTGGTTACAGAACGATATTTAGTTAGTTGGGCGAAATTTAGTTACTATAATTCCGCTTAAATTTAAGCATTATAATATCTGCCAGGCGTCCCACGAAGGCTCACATTTTTTTGTCATGAATAACAGAAAAACAGATTTTTATTAGATTATATTATACTAGCGGTCCCGCCCGGTTTCACCCGGGTGTAAAAGAACGAATAGGGAAGGGAGGAACATGAGTACACATATTCATCTTAGTTTACCGAGATGAATGTTGTGTCCAAATTTCATGATGATCGGAGTCAGCGTTCAAAAATTTTTGTCGATAAAAAGCAGTAATTATACTTTTTTTAACTAATAATTTTTTTTTAATTAATTAAATAAAATTTATATAAATTTAAATGTAAGCCTTAGAAGAAAGCAATGTAGAAAATAAAAAAAATTATATTCGCCCAACGTAGGGCTCGAACTCACGACCCTGATATTGACAGTCATGTGCTCTACCGACTGAGCTAGCCGGCGTTGTAGTCTGGCAACGCTAATATGAGTATATTTAGTTAGTGCATTTCCCCTGGTTATAAGCTTATTTTTGAGATACATTTTGCAACATTTTTCATTAATGCTGCGCTCCTAATGGTCGTAGCCTGATTTTATATAGCCTATAGCCTTCCTTGATAAATGAGCTATCCAACAAAAAAAATTTTTTCAATTTGAACCAGTAGTTCCTGAGATTAGCGCGTTCAAACAAACAAACTCCTCAGCTTTATATATTAGTATAGATAACTTCAAAAACTGTGCTGTCTATTAGACGCGTTGAGAAACCAATTTTCAATTTTTAGAAGCCATTCTAGTAAGTATTTAATAGGGTCAACATTTTAGTTCATGTAGGCGATTCAAAAGCACATATCTAGATAAAAAACATAATATTAATGACAAAAATTTCTTACAGAATAATATCGTGTGAAAAATCAGACAACAATTGAATGATAAATGAAATTGTGAAATTGGACTATTTGTCATGCTTTGACGTAATCAATAATACAGGACACAAATACAAAACAATGACAAAATTGTGTTTGTAAAATAGAATTATGACAAAAGTCTGCACTTGCGAAGTATTGATTTGTTTTCTTGAAACTTCGAGTTATTTACGGAATAGAGATATTTGCATTACTTTTAATTATATCATAACTAGCGGCCCGGCCCGGCTTCGCCCGGATTTGTGGATTACTTATTAAACACAGGTATCGGAATTTTTTATGGAATAATAGCGAACCCAGTAGACAAACGGTCAGTTGTGAAGGAAACGCTCATTATTTTTTTAAACAAAATATTGGTCAAAAAATTTTTAGAGGTGCTGGGAGACTGAGAAATTGGGATTATACCTATGTTTTTTTATATAATAAATTAAAAAAAAATATAAAAAAATTGATCGGAAAATTATGAGCCAAACCACCCCAACCCCCGATTTCCACCTCAATTATAAAAAAATTTGAACCCAACAATTTTGTATGAAAATTAATATTATCTTTTCAAAATGTTTTTTGTTTTTTTTTTCTGTAAATGTGGTACTTTATGGAAACTCTACGTAAAATTAAAGTACCACATTTAGATAAAAAAAGCAAGAAAGATTTTTTGTAAAGTTAATTTTCCTACAAAACTGTTGTGTTCAAATTTTTTTATAATTTTTTTCCAAGGGGTGGCAATCAGGCGTTGGGGGTGCTTTGACTCATCCGAACCCCTGTGCTCGAGGAAGTCTTAAACAGGCCAAAAAAGGGAGTCGGAAATCATTTATAAGCTGGAGTGTAATTTGGGGTTGTTTTTTGGTCAATTTGAAGGAGTTGCCGAGAAAAAGAATGTGAAACCCTCACCATCGTGTTGAGCGATCACAAAAATGAGGGAATCTCTGGCAAAAAAGGCAAAAACCTAAAAAAATCTTGACTTGATCTCTACATAAGTCAGCGTTGTACTTTCTTTACAGATTCGTAATCTTTCTACATATGGTGGAAGAACGGGAATATACGGTGGAAGCAACGGGTTTTAACGGCATCTGCTGTTTTTTCGCTACATTGAAATGTTCTAATTTGTAATTTAGGTAACTACTAATTGTACAAATAGTGAACATAAACAAGGTAATATAACAGTGGGATAGTTGAGATACAAAATTAATTAACGTATCGAATCTGCGATACAAACATGAAAGTTTAAGGTGGCTGTTCTACATCTGTTCAATATGACTCACATACCTCTACTTTATGAACATTGTAAATGTGTATGTGTATACAACAGGCACTATCTTACTTGAAAAACAGTTCTGAAAGTCTCTAACAGTAGTAAAATGTGACTTGCGAAAAAAAAATTATACTATATTTTTATGATATTTTCATAAATTTGGCCTTATAGAACATCTTTTAAAGTTCTTAAAAAAAATGTATTATTTTTTTCGGTACAAAATGGCGGCGTGGTAAGCATTACTATCAGATGCGTTGCAGTTTCGATGTCCAATTTGTGGGCATGATTACAGCCTTTAGATTGAACTTAGAACATCCATTCAAAAAATTTCTTGTTAATAACATTCATAATTTGTAGTTAAACCTATAAAATATTTTATAATGAATTGGAAAAAAAGTATTTAATTTGAAGTTTTAAAAAATTTCTCAATTTTTCGCATAAAATGTTGACCTATGAATATTTATAAATAAAATTTATGACAATTATTTGCCAAATAAGTAGATTCAACTACGAATAAAAGTTGTTTTTTTTAAATCTGGTAAAAATTTGAGCCCAAAATCTTTAATAGTTTTTGAGATATTGCGCCCATAAACTTCGAAAATAATGTTCTGAGAAAAACACGTTTAAAAAATCAGGTTATTTAGTGAACAAAGTAATGATTAATTAATATCATAACTATTATCGTAACGAATATCGTTTTGAAATTGGAGGCACACACTAAAAGAGGCACCTAGTGTAAAAAAATATTATAAAAAATAATTTTTTTTATGCTTAAAAATCTTATGTAAAAAAAAATTAAATTTTATGAGCCCCTTTAATGTGTGCCTACAAAATTTCAAAACGATAAATTAATTTTTTTTGCTTAAAAATCTTACGTAAGAAAAAAATAATTTTTATGAGGTTACACGTGGTGTTTCTTTTAATGTGTGCCGCGGGTCGAGCGTCTATAATCTACAATATCTCTCTCACTTCTTTAGCCAGGAATGCATATATTACATGATTTTTGGTTCTAGCGTTGCTCTTTAAATTCGCGCTTGCGCTCTAACTTATATTCAGTTGACTGTATATATCTGAACTCGACGGCGTTCAAGCTAATCTAACCTACCGAAAGTGTTGTAAGCAATTTACCAATGTTTGTATTGCAAGTTGTATCCGAGCTGTGGATCAATTCTAATGTGTAGGAAAGCGCACAGTCTAAAACCCTGTGCACACATAAGCTCATATACAGGAACCTGTATTACCGACACGTCATATGGAGTTGGCACGATATCAAACTATCCTAAAATGAAATTACGTGTGCTGAAATTTAAAATACAGTTGACCCGCGTTTTTCCGACAAACGTTTTGCATTTGTCGGACTATAAAGTACTGCCACCGACCGATGCCGGATTTAGAGTTCTGGAGGCCTCGGGGCAACAAAGGAGTGGAGGCCCCCTGGCCCCAAATTATTTTCCAAAAAAATGGACAATTTTTCCACTCTAGTTTTCCAATAAATAATTTATTCTGAAACCAAGTATAGATTCTTTTATAATTTAACAAACATATAAATATAATCAGGGCCGGATTTACAATTTGGCCGCTCCTAGGCAGAGTAAATTGTGTCGCCTCTCTAATTGAGGTCTTACTGAATTTTTTTTTCATGTCAGTTGCATGGAGGCTGGTATTAAGCTGATTCTCAGCGGGAAATTCAAATTGAAAATTGAAAAAAAATCAGTATTTGCTTTAAAAAATTTAGTTAATGAAATTACGTGAACGCAAAAAAAATTTGGCGACTTTATATTTTTTCAAACACATATATTTTTTTCAACTCTGATTTTTGCCGCCCCTAAAAAATTTGCCGCCCTAGGCGCGAGCCTACATTGCCTTATAGGAAATCCGCCCCTGAATATAATCGAAAACAAGAATTGTCTCCCCCCAGCTACCTGCACGGAACGTGCGCTCGTCGGTGATTGACCGTGATCGCTCGTTGCCTTTGTAACTTGTCGCTTTCCTGCTTTAAAGTACAGTCGAGTACGCTATTGTCAAGTTGTAATTGTTATTTTAGTTGTGTTGAGTTGCGAGTTTGTAGTTTTTCAACAGACTGTACAGCCGCAAGCCCGCATTCGAATCTAACTTCCGAACCTAAGAATACTTACCTACTGAAAAAATTGTCACAATTATCCAAAAGATGTTTCAGTTCAGAACAATATAGTACTGAACCGTGTCAACAAGTCGTGAGCTTGCGTGTGTTTAGTTAGGATACGTGAAGCTTAAATGGAAGAGGTTAAAACAGAGCTTAAAAAGCGCGAATTCTGTATGGTGTGATAACAGATTTTTTGTTACGATAACAAACAGGTTACGTAGGTAACAAAAGTAGTAGAGAAAGATCATTCGTTTCATAAAATGTTATTTTAAACTTCAGTCTCATCGCCCAAGCGCTGAAACTAAAATTGCTGAACAAAATGCATCATGGCACGCAGTGCAAGAATCTCAAACTTTCAGCCCTTGTGATGTAATATAGTATTAATAATTTTGGTTCATAATTTATAAAAGCATGAGTTGTGACTAATTAACGGATTATAGATGGATTACCCTTTTATATGAACCTAAATTTTTAAAAACTAGCGGCCCAGTCCGGCTTGGCCGGAATTTGTAGATTGGCACAATTTTTGAAGTAAAACTTCTTTAGGCACGCTTGACTTTGGGAGTAAGCTGCTAAATGCCTGACGAAAGCGGTTACGGAAGTGCGTCATTGGACGTCGCGAACGGTGCGTGATCATTCGAGGCGAACGGTAGTTGAGAGGGAGATATAAGTTAGTGAAGATAGAGAGAGAGAGTTACGTTTTGTATATTGGAAGTTAGTGAGTGCGACAAAGACGGAGCATTAATCGAAAATCTTTTTTTTTTGGACAACTATTTGACGTTTAAAATGAAAACAATTGTTTTCGTATCAAAAATTCATTTCATCGAATTTTGCTGCATTTTGTAACGGGAAATAATATAGGTTAGTTAATAAATCCTTTTAAATGTATTATAAATTATGTTAATAAATATATATACATATTTTGCCTATTAATTAATCAAAAATGATATTTTAAACATTTCGTCTTTGTATATATGTGCTACAGAGTGAGGTTATATTGTGTCGTTAAATCAGGATGTCTAATCAAAATATGGTGATAGATTATCGAATATTATTGTATCATTATTATATATTATTATATATTATATATGGCAGGAAGAAGTTTAACTTCAGTCGTGTGGTCTAAAGCACACTCGCTTTTTTTGTCGACTTATGTTGCAAAATCGGTCTCCACGAAAAGCACTTATATTTTAACGCGATAATGTACAGCCTGTGTCCATTCTGAAGGTCCATTCTAAATATTGGGGAAAAATTTTTGAAATCGGATGAGTAGATTCGCAAATTACCTCCTACATCCAAAGTTACAAATTTTACCTCTTTATAATATTAGATAACGTATTTATTTTTAGTAGGTATGGTATATTTTAATAAAAACGGTTTATTTTTATTACATTAAAATACTATGACGGTACTGGGGCGCCAAAAAGAGCTAAATATAAGCTTTATAGCCCGAAGCGTTACAAATTACAATATCGAAGTTTCACTGTATATATGTAAATGCCTATGGAAAATTGTACACTGGTGATTGGATCTACAATATGTAAACACGTAAGGTGCACATAGGGAAATTAACATTGGGAAAAAATGACTGGATCAGAGTGAGCCTTGAAATCATGTTTTTCAATTTGACAGGTAATATTCTTTTGCAAAATGAATGTGTATACTACCGAAGAAAATATTCAAATGATTACAACATATACGGACTTTTTTTTATTAATGGGACATTAAATTCCCAAAAATACTCAAATATCTCCGCCTATTCGTGTTGAACCTAAAGACATTGGGTCACTGATTTACCAACGCGCATACGTCATACCAGTCAGACAATTTTTGAATGCAATGTTTCCAAACAGATGGAGTTGTTTTTTTGTTTTATTTTTGTACAAAAAAAATAAAATGATTTATAAGAGCTTTTTATTATTAAAAAAGCCAAGTAAAATAAAAATAAATCAAAATAAAATAGAAATCCTCAAGATTACCACGATAATTCAATAGAAATAACAATTATTGCAGTCATGGCTAACTCTGATCCAAGTATTTTTTCCCAATGCTAATTTCCCTATGTGCACCTTACGTGTTTACATACTGTATAGTGTATATGCATAGTTATGTATATTGGCTAGCAAACAATCATTATACATACAAATAGCAAAATTGGTTTAAATTTTGCTATTCGAAATAATCTGTGTCTGAACATCAATCGTTTGTTTCCAGATCGGTTTGATAACGGGAAGAAGTGGGGCGTTCGGGGTCGATTAACAATGGAGCAACGCGCTAGAGGTCGGCCGCGATTGCAGCGCTCCGAGCGGGTACTCAGCGAAACACAACTGAACTCGTGGGAATTGTTTGTAAGAGACTCGCTGCTAACAATTGCATGGCCAGATCTACTCAGCAATGTTTCGCAAAGGTAAGAGATAACAATTTTTCAGCACGAAATACATTGAAAATGGTTCATTTGATATCGTGATAACATTAAAAGTATGAAATAAAATTAGAGTGGGAAAACTAATACTAGAATTTTCGTTATTTAAAAGAGCTGTGCGTTAAGCAGGCACGTATTAAGAAATTGGATTGGGAAGGATCTGAAAGTACTAAAATATACAGAATGATTTTTACGTGAATTGTTCTTTTTTAACAGCGTGTAGAAATCAAATAGACGAACAAATATTTTAAGTAACTTTTTTATCAAGACTCAAAAATAAGAGAGAAACAGCCGTTCAAAGTTTATTTAGATTTTTAAAATTTTATTTATTTAATTCAAAAGCCCGGCGAACACACGCGAAGAAATGATAGCACGAATCGAAAATGATTCCAAATAACTCGCGGAATTAAGGCCCTTATTGCTACTACAAACATGTTCAGAAGCATGGCTACGACGCACGCATCTTTGTGTCCAACAAAGGGACAACCTCGAACAATTTCTGTGAATACTTGATAATGACATAACATATTTCCCTAGTGACATAACATAACGCCAGAATCGACCACAAAATTTAATGAAACTTTAAAAGCCCGTTTCTTTTTCATTTTTGAGTTTTGATAAAAAAGTTACTTGAAATAATTGTTTGTCTATTTTATTTCTACACGCTGTTAAAAAAAATAATCAACTTAAAAATCATTCTGTAAATATAGATGTCAAAGTAATAGTAGGTTATGTTTTTAGTATGTGATATAATGGCGTTTAGTGAGGTGTCGCTCTTTTTTTGTGAATGACTCACTCCGAGCGCCATTTCTGTGTGCTGAGCTATTCTGTTCTGTTGCATTCGCACATTTATAGAGCGCACACAGCACAAGTCACAGAGGCACTAGTGAATTTTGCACGTACGGAATTATCATTGCTGAGTGATTTAATGTTGAATGAATGTAAGTGCAATAGAACTAAGCTTACAGTGACTTAAACCATTCACATTGACGGCGTTGACAAACATATAATATTGTAACAATAAACATTATTATTGTTAAGCTTTTATTTTACTTTATAGTTTATCCGAAATGCGAATAATATAAGATCAGATTCATATTAAAATGAGCTCAGAGATGAGTGTGTGTATTGTGCAATGCTACATGACTCCTGAGCATGTATGATGACATTCACACCTCTGCAGCCTGCACTCTTGTGTAGTGCGTACTGCCTAG
Organism: Xanthostigma xanthostigma; assembly: GCA_963575645.1. Classification (NCBI taxonomy): domain Eukaryota; kingdom Metazoa; phylum Arthropoda; class Insecta; order Raphidioptera; family Raphidiidae; genus Xanthostigma; species Xanthostigma xanthostigma. The sequence goes on along the minus strand of OY754466.1, from coordinate 44,339,130 downwards.
TGTCGCTCCTTTGAACGACTCGCTCTGAGCGACTCTTTTTAGTGAGCGTAGTGCACGGAGCCAGCTCTCAATAAAGAATCACGTGGACACATCACTAATGGCGTTACGCGCTGTCTTCTAACGAAACAAAAGTAACTTGCGCCTTCACAGCGTCGCGCCAATTGCACGTTTTTGCTCCCATCCAAAACGCGACTAGATGTTTCACATAAAAAAAGCCGAACCGGACCGCACGTGATGTAATATTATAGTGTACCAACATTTCAAAGGCAGTGTAAAATACTATCCACACCACAATCCTTGGGGGAATTCCATTATATGACAATTTTTATTGGCCGTTGCGGTTAAATATAGTTCTGTGTCAGCTATCCCTCGGGATATCATCAATATTCCGCCGGCCTGCGTTTGAGACGTCGCGTCGTCGTATGGGGGTACGTGTTAAGCCTGGAGCACATTTTTTAGAAAGCGATATAAACTTCAGATGTCGGGCCGATTATCTGGGATGATATTCAGAAATGGTTTAAGAATTTATATAAACTTTACTCTTCATTTTAACACATCTACTCAGACTATTTTAACCCCTTCAATCTTGACAGTCATTTCAATGGATATGTTGGACCATGTGATAAATAGGGCATTATTCATAATACCCGGGCAGTTTGAAAAATGTCCAATATGAGAGGGCAAGGTGATAAAAACTATTCAAATAATTAAATTCACCGACTATTATGAATAATGCTCTTCATCTATTAGACAGAATAATAAAAAACTATGTTTTAGAAGAGTTTTTATTTTATTTTCTTTATTTATTGTAAGTTTTAACACACAACGTAAAAGCTAACAATAAATTTCGTGGTGTTTAGCTTTAGGAAGGTTAGCCAATTGATAAGCTATCAGATCATAGGAAAATTCAGTCCAAAAAGGCAGAATATTTTTACTTCTAAAATTCAGATTTTTGTAAAAAGGAAACCGAAGTAGATTTTCTCGAAAATGACTCATTTCCGACACTCAAGTGATAGAGGGTAAATCATTCCAAATTAGTCAGTTTCTTCTCCCGAGAAGAATACAAGCAATTACCGGTCACACTGTATAATTAAATAGTAATAAACATAAACCGTGTTTTATTATTTTTTTTTCAATGAATCATTAAAAGTCGTGTCATAGTGTGACATCACTTGACAGAAGGGTTCAATGAAGAACTTTATGTGACGTAGGGAGAAGAAGGAGTCTGGAAACCTTAAAAATCGTGTGACGTAGCCCTTCTTAGTAGAATTACCAAGATAAGGCCGGTAAAAAACCAATTTTTATAAGTAACTATAGATTTTACTGAACACTCGGTATTTAAACTCGCAAAAGTCAGAAAAACACATTTATTTTTTACAGAATGCAACTTTTATGAACGCAGTAAAAAAGTGTGTTCAACAGTACAAACATTTATGTAAAATATAAATTTTTATTCTCTTTCACACAGAAGTTAGTAATATTTCTTTGAATTTATGCAACGGTAAACATCTCACAGCCTACTATAACTTTGCAGTCGTCTTTTAAATATTTTAATACAGTAGTCCGACATAGATTTATGTTTTGATGAAACGATCCATTGTTTTTTTTCGTATCTACTTGCATCTTTGCTATACCGGGTGTGCATCGAAAAGTCACCATTTATATAATTACGATGATTAAGGAGCACGATACCAATTTATTTGTAAACAAATTCTGAAAATGTGAGAGGGGGGTAATCAATTATTTAAATAAATAATTGACTTCTAAATTAAGCATATTTAACATTGGTCTTATGGCAAAGCGACAGATAAGCGACATGTTTTAATAATTTTAAGCTAAAGTCGAAGAAAATAAAAAAAACTATCTAATTAAAAGTTAAGTTATTAATAAAGAAAATTGAAAAGCCTTAGTGCCCGACTATATTAAAAGATATTTAATAAAAAAGATCCGCTTTTCAGGAATATTAGCTTTAGTGATGTGCCGGATATCCGTATTCGTATCCGTATCCGCGGATATCCGAGGGAAAAGAAAGATCCGTATCCGTATCCGGTAGTTTTTGGCGGATCTTATACCTTATTAATTTTCAATTCATAGATGAAATTTTATATATACTTATAGGTGATTAGGTAATAATGAAAACCTGTTAAATTCCATTCAGATTATATTTTATTATTTTAAATCGTATTTGGCACCTTTATATTGCAAACATTTATCGTAGTGAGTACCATACTAATACTCAAAGGTACTAAATCAACTATCTTTATAATGAGATATTGCACATCGACCTTTGGAAAGAGACAATCTGTTATGAGAGTTACTCTTAAAGAGGTCAATAACTTTTTCCCATAACAGATAGTCTCTTTCCAAAGGTCGATGTGTAATATTTACCGCCACGTACTATTAGAAAGTTAAGATCCGTATCCGTATCCGCGGATCTTGAAACCAAAGATCCGTATATAGATCCGTATCCGCGGATATACATTTTTAACGATCCGGCACATCACTAATTAGCTTGCGTTTGATCTGCAGTGTTGCCGGTTCATTATAGAGATAATAAACGCAAGCTAATTTTCCTGAAAAGCTGATCTTTTTTATTACATATTTTATTAAATTATAGAGGTTATGTTTTTAATAAAAACATGAGGTTTTGCGCACATGCGCACTGAACTTTTATGGATCAACTAGTCGAAGTTGAGTACCTACCGCGGAAAATCCCATCCACCAACTAATAATAACGGGTGTTAGCAACGAATTCGCTATTATAACAAAAAAAAAGCTGAGAATACGCTCCCAGCAAACTGATCAGTGACGTCACGATTCCTGCAACGTAGTATGCAAAGCTGGGAGCACGAATTCAAGCATCGTGTTTTTACAAAACTGTCAAGGAAAATACTTAGCTGAGAAGTAAAATGTGAAATATATTCAGCTGACAGAATTGAAGCTCAACATAGCCCACATAGTTCACGTATTCACCACAATATTTGCAGCGTTGTATTGTGGGTAATGTCATGAAACTCAGATGGAGATGCAGCTCTACCTGCGAATTATACGTGTAATAACGATATTCAACTGTTACATAAGAGAGATGAGCGCATGCGCGCCTTTGTCGCTATATATATTATATAATATTTCGTGGGTTTTGCATTCATTTCCGGAGACAGGGTTGGATTCTAATAATGGCACACATAAATAGCTGCAGTTGCAACAAATGTTATGACTTATGAAAGATCCATTGTTGAAGTTACAATGCAATTTTAGAGCAATGTTTAATTCATACACTCGTTTTTTTTATTTTTTAGTGCACATTGCTAAAATCGTGTTTTTTTAGTTTTTTAAGTGCAACCCTGTACTGCAATGTAACAAACTTGTATTACACATACATGAGCGGGTCTACGAAAAATACAACAAACAAGTCGCAGTGGACACGGATATTAAATAGGGGCGTAATGCGCCCCTAGACTGATAGTAGTGCTTATAAAGGGTTTGCCGTGCCTCGGTGGGGTGATGCATGTATAGATATTGTCCAGTGGTGACATTATACTACGTACATATATAATATATAGTAGAGAAATGTCAGTGCCAACTGGAAAGTAACACGATTTACGGCTTTCGTCGTTAAAAATGGAAAAAATATGAAAAAAAGCTCTAAAAAAACAACATTAATCGTATCATACGGATTTACTAACAAGAAGAATAAACGGGTGGAAGTAATATGCTATTTCAAAAGCTTCCGTTTTTTTTTTTAAATTTGATAAAATTGTAAATTAGACCATTTTCTTCATTACGTATAGCCAGGACCGTAGCTAGGCAAGGGCACGTGTCCAGGATCCAGACGGAAGGGGGGCCCCCAGATAGATAGAATATTCTCGCATTATATTAAAAAAATTCCAGCCAATTGGGCGACGGGACCATTCCAACTTCAAAAATGTTGACATTTGATTATAATAAATAAAATAAAATTTCTGATATCACGTGAGGTGACGCGGGTAATGGCTAGTATTCAATATGACATTTGCTATTCGTTAACATCATGGTTACCTACATAATATGTTCCACGTCGTGTAAATATTAATCCAAGCATGCGTAACTAGTTTATTCCTGACAGATCTACAAAACAAAAGAACAGCTGATTTTTTTTTATTTTCAAAATAATTCAGATACTATAAAGTTTAGAAAAAAAATGTTTAACGAAACTTTCTTGGAAAAATAAATAGAATAATAAGCCATTATGAAAAGTATACCATTATTATATTAAAAAAAAAACACCGTTATAGCATATATCTTTTCTGCGTGTGCGCCGATTTTCCCCAAAAACAATAGGCCTCTTCATATTTGCATACCAAGCATCCTGCCAAAATTTGGTTTCAGTTCGTTCATAACAGACTAACAGACGCATCGAGTTTTTCCAAAAATATGTTTTTTGGATTCGGGGTTTGCTCCCCCTCTATGGCACGCCGTTTTACTATTTAATAGTAAAATATTTTTCCAGAAATTATAAAAATATTTAACAATTTTATTTTCGGAAAAAAAATTTTGAGTGAATTTTTTTATGTGGTGACATCATAAAAATACATTATTATTACCTATGTCATGACAATAAAAATATTTTATTTTTATGTCATGACATTATTATAATTCGTTGTTTTTCGTATCTCTTCCTATGTATAAGCATTTAATTTTATGTCATGATATAAAAATAATGTATTTTTATTATGTCATGACATAATAATAATGTATTTTTATGTCACCACATAAAAAAATTCTCTCAAATTTTTTTTTCTGAAATTAAAATTGTTAAATATTTTTATAATTTTGGGAAAAATATTTTACTATTAAATAGTGAAACGGCGTGCCATACCCTCTCCTAGATCTAGGGCTGATGGATTATTCTGCGCCTACTTTTGGTACGGACACGCTTTGCATTGTTTCATTGCCTCGCCGTTCCATTAAGCGACCCGTAGTATAACGATGGCTCATTCTCTACTATTTCAGAGTCGTAGTATAATTTTAGTAACTCCAAAATGAAAAAGAATCATCCCGTAGGGCGTAGAGTTTTGTGGAGAGAGACAGAGAGCGAGAGGGAGAGAGAATGCAATACAAGCCAATAATAGGTGTCGAGCGTGGTATTACCCGTATAGAACATAATATAAAGATAGTGCATCTCGTTCTAAATGACGATACCGTGTTTTAGTGAAACCCTTTGGCGTTCCACTGTTCCTAGTTTGTGCGATCACTTTTAACTTTTAAAGGTGTCTCCACACTGAATGCGGTTTGCATTTTAAAGCTTAGACCTTCAAAAATATATCCTCCAAAGGATTTTTCAAAATTTCAATTATTTTCGGAGATATAGCTACCTATAACTGCCTAAATCTTTGCTCAAATTTTGATTTGAATACTCGGCTTTATTATTGAATTATGAAATGAATGAAGTAAGCGGCAGCCTCGGATATACGATTTTTTCGAACCGGGGCAGAAACTTGATAACGGCGTCCCCTCTCTTCAGCGTTTGAGATAAATTAATTAAAAAAAACTCACAAATATATGTTTGGCATTTTTCAACCGTATTATATTATGATTTTGTCGCCCGGTTTGCCCTCCCTAAATCCGGGGCTGGTAAGCGGAATAAGTTTACGATGATTTTTGCTCAATATTACCTGTAACGTAGCTCGTTAACTTTCGAACGACACCTTTCGTAGTTCTCACTCGACGCAATCCGAAGTTACACTAGTTCCAAGCTCGCCGGGCACCCTAGAATTACGTCATTTACCCGTAGTCATTGGTCGAAAGTCATTTCAGCAGTTTAAAAGTGCTGTTAATTTGAACAGTAACTATACAAAATAGCGTCGTATATCTGTTGGTAGAAAAGACTCTAACTTTGTTCTGTAGTAATGATCGTTTTGATGCGGGATGAAATACCGTAAGCATAAGGCTTCTGTGTGGGAAGAACTTTACTGAACACACATCGACGCGCTAGGAACTTACAAACTCACAAAAACGATGCTTTGTCAAAGTTTAGTTTTACTCGAATTTCAACTGTTAACGTTAAAGTATAAATTTCATTCGTCGCGACGTTCGTGTGTTGATTTTATAGCTTTGAAAACAATATTGGTAGATGTCGACAAATTCCTTTAATGGTTTGACAGATGTGTCGCTCAAAATGAAACACATTGTTTTAAATGTATATACGCATAATACCAGATACTATTTCGTAGCAGCTACAGTATATTTGAAACAAAGTATTTCATTTCCAGCGACACTGCGACGTAGATTTGGATACTAATGAAACTTTAAAATTTGTTAAATTATTTAAAATAGCTTAGATACTTCAGAAATATTTTAGATACTTCAAAAGTATCTTAGATACAACACGAGCGTTAGGGTTCTTTCATCAAAATAAAGAAAAAAATGTACTATACTTGTTTGAATAAGTAAATGTGCTGGAAAATACGGTTTTTTCTGTGTAAATCGACTGATTTCAACGAAATAGTCAATTACCTAAAAAAATTGGTTGTCTGTAGGTAAAGTCGGTTTACGGACGATAGTTTTACGTGATAACGTATTCCGTAATACATAACCTAAATTTATATAATAATTATAATAATTCGAATCTATGATATTGCATCTTTCGCTTCAAATTTAGGTTAATTTTATTAAGTAGAATAATAAAACACTATAAAAAGTACACTATTATTATATAAAAAACAACTATGGCATGTATCTCTTTTGCGCATGCGCCGATTTTCCCCAAAAAATTTACAAAAATTTCTAGTAAAAATAGATAGAGTAAAAACCGTTTTAAAAACTATATTATTATTATATAAAACATCATTATAAGAGATATATTCTTTTACGCATGCGCCGATGTTCCCCAAAAACAATAGGCCACTTCATATTTGCATATCAAACATCCTCCCAAAATTTGGTTTCAATCCGCTTATCCTTGGTGTCGGAATGATAAGAAATGTCAAAAGTGACGTTTGCAACTGTCAAAGTATTATGTTCTAATAATAATTAGTTATTCCAATACTTAACTTAGAAGGCGTTGCATTTCACAAAATACTAATGTCAAAAAATTGAATTAAACATTAGAAATGCAGCCGTTTTCATGTTAAGACAAGACATACGTTATTTTCTAATTTCCATGTACGGCAAACAAAGACGACCGACCGCGTCGCGTCATGCATTAGACAACATTGCATTTATATTTTATACAGCTATTTTTCTATATAAATTTGTATAAAAAAACTGTTTAGGCAAATTTTGTTATACGAAATCTATGTAAAATGTTCTCCTCTTTCGTTTAAGACTGGTTTCAAACCGATCTGATTTAAATTGAGCGAGAAATTAGCAAAAAGCACGCACAGGGTCAGGCGGAACGTTACGCGTTACGCGTTACGAACGTTAGGAACGTTACGTTACACTTTTTCGTGCATGCAGTCGGTGTTTTATCAATTTATAAGATTGGTGATTCATCAATTTATAAGACGTTATCACGTCAAAAATAATTTGATAAATTCAATAACATAACTACTTTGAAAGCGGAATACTACATGTATGCTCGCCTTTTGATACGACTTTTAGCTTTAAATCGAGATTTAAATAAGAAATAAATAAATACATATTATATGTTTATTGCTCCTGCTATAAAAGTAAAAGGTGCATGATTCTAACATAAGTTAGGTCTTCCATCTGTCCATATTACTACAAAAGATAGTTTACAAAGTACATTTTAAAAATATTTAAGATGTCCATTTAATCTATATCTATACTTATATATAAAGCTGAAGAGTTTGTTTGTTTGTTTGAACGCGCTAATCTCAGGAACTACTGGTTCAAATTGAATAATTTTTTTTTGTTGGATAGCCCATTTACCAAGGAAGGCTATAGGCTATATAATATTACGCTACTACCATTAGGAGCGGAGCTTTAATGAAAAATGTTGCAAAAAGTATCTCAAAAATAAGCTTCTATTCATGTGAAATGCACTAACTAGATATACTCATATTAGTGACGAAAGAACACAACCTTAGGTAGATCAATCGGTTTCGCATGCCCCACGTTGGGTGAATATATTTTTATTTTTTTTTTATTTTTTACATTGCTTTCTTCTAAGGCTTACATTTAAATTTATTTTAATTTTATTTAATTCATTTAAAAAAAATTATTAGTTAAAAAAAGTTTAAATACTGCTCTTTATCGACAAAAACTTTTGAACGGTAACTCCGATCATCATTAAATTTGCACACAACATTCATCTCGGTAAACTAAGATGAATGTGTGTACTCATGTCCCTTCCTTCCCCATTCATTCTTTTGCACCCGGGTGAAACCGGGCGGGACCGCTAGTTTAAAATAAATTAAGGCCGCTGCACACGAGACTGGAAATTGCTGGGACTACTGCTGGCCGGCAGGCTGGTAACGAGGCTGGAAATCACGTTACTGCGGGCTCGCCTGCTAGCTCACAAGATGGATTTTAAAATTGGAACAGTGGTTATTTTTCTTGCTAGGTCCTCTACCTACTCTGAGCAACAACCAACCAGGAAACAAATATCTTGAACGTGGGCGACATGAATAAACCCCCACAAACAGACTCTGTGCTGTATGTGTTCTGTTCAGAAACAATAAACATCCACTTTTGTTACGGTTCTATCACTGCGCGCGTACCGAATCTACCTAGAAAAGAAGCTTGAAAAGTCGTCTCGTGTGAAGCGAGCACATAACAGCAATTAAGAAAACCAGCGCTAGAAAAATAGGAGTCAAATCTAGCGGCAAATCGTGCAGCACATTCTTAAATCTAGATTTAAAACTGAAAATCTTATCAAAAAGCCGACCACTGAAAGTCGTATATTTTGTGTGTTTCAGTGAGTAGGTAAGTGGATTGAAACCAACGAATGTATTATATAATATATAATATTATTGTTCCATACTTGAAAACAGGCGCCGGTTTGGTTGAATGGTTTCGTAAATAACGTATTGTTAAACCTTTCATACTGTGATTGTTATACTATTGTTTACTGGGAATTGGAAATATTCAGAACGAATATCTTTGCCCACAAAACAAGATGTTTCATGACATGATTAAATAACATCTGAAATGAAACAAAAGGAAACGGCTTGATTCAATCCACTTGCGCATAGTCCATAGTAACACATTAAGTCAACAAATGCTTTATTTCTCAATATAACAAAAATGTACTTTTCAAATAAATAAAATTGTCGACCAATTTTTCTCAGACCATATTATATTGACAAAAAAAAATAAAAATACAAATAACACAAGATGACGTTTCGATCCAGATTTGGATTTTCTTCAGAAATATCTAAAAAATATAAAAATTAATTAGTATTAAGTTATTTATTATCTAATAGAATGCACGAAAAATTGAAAGTTAGAATCTGAGAAAAATTGGTCGACAATTTTATTTATTTGAAGAGTTCTATTCAGACGTTAAACAAAGATTTAAAAATGTACTTGTTGTTATCGTTACTGTATTGTATTTATTAATGTAGTGAATTAATTTTTCGATTTGTCGTCCACGTGATACCGAGTGTATATACAGAATGATTTTTAAGTTGATTCTTATTTTTTAACAGCGTGTAGAAATCAAATAGACGAACAAATATTTTAATTTTTTATCAAAACTCAAAAAGAAGTGAGAATAAGAGAAAAACAGTTAAATTACATTTTATTTTATTAATTTAAAAGCTCGGTTAATAATCAAAAATAAAAAATAAATTAATGCATCTCAAATAATTCGCGGAAGGACCTCATCGCTACTGCAGGCATGTACAGAAAAGCAGGGCTACGACGCACGCACTTTGTGTCCGACAAAACGGGGACAACTCCGAACAATTTCTGTGAATACTTGATAATGACACAACATATTTCCATAGTGACATAACATAACGCCAGGACAGACATCAAAACTTGATAAAATTCAATGAGACTTAAAAACTCGTTTCTCTTTCATTTTTGAGTTTTGATAAAAAAGTGACTTGAAATATTTATTCGTCTATTTGATTTCTACACGTTGTTAAAAAAAAAGAATCAACTTAAAAATCATTCTGTTTAGTCCACAGTCTATCTATCTGTCCACGTGATTTTCGTATTAGAAGAAAGTGATTCAAGAAATTGTTTGGTTTATGCTTTCATCGCATTAAATAAATAAACTGCTTGGGGATTAAACCGTCATTAATCTTATTATAACAAAAATATCGAATAAGCTGCTTTGTTTTGTAACCGCAGATATTTCAATAAAAACAATTGACAGCTGGTGAAGGTTGACAAGACATAAAAGAACAATAAAAATATAGAGACTTTATTCTTTCCCCATATTCAAATATAAGCGACGTATAAACAATGAAAAAATATTAACTGATATAAGGACTAGTTGAACACAGAGTCTGAAAGCGTCAATAACAGTTCAAAAAGTTACCAAAATGGCGCTAGTGTAGAAAAAGTGTTTAATGTAAACTTAGCAGTCGAAGTGAATTAATAATAAAATTGAATTTTAAAGGGTAATCTAGGACTTCTTAGTGCAGTTAATTATTTATTCCACCAACGTTTCGATCCATATTCGACCTTTTTCAAGGTTCTAAAAAGTCAACTGCACTTTGTCATCAAATATTTAATATTTTTGGCGAGTAGAGTAATAAATATGTTGACAGTAAATAAAAACTCAAACACTTACGTAGTCAAACATTATTTGGTAAATATAACCTATAGAATCATCAGAGAAAAATTGACACTCTTCTTACGTTAGCGCTATCTTAATTTCATTCTTTTTGACGGACATTTTTCATACACAGAGATGGTTCTCCTTACCCTCTACCCTCCATAGTTTACTTTTTTGTGTCAAGGCTATGTTTATTTTAATTGTATTTGACATGTATAATACGCGCCACGAATCTAAAAGGCTCGGAAGTTAGATGCGAATGCGGGCTTGCGCTTGTATAGTCTGTTGAAAAACTACAAACTCGCAACTCAACAAAAATAAAATAGCAATAAAAACTTGACAATAGCGTACTCGACTGTACTTTAAAGCAGGAAAGTGACAAAGGCAACGAGCGATCACAGCCAATCACCGACGAGCGCACGTTCCGTGCAGATAGCTGGGAGGTGGTGGGAGTATCAACGGCTCTAAAATGTGCCTTTGACATGCTGTTTGTGACTAGCTTCCGAACCTTTTAGATCCGTGGCGCGTATTATACCTATCATCTATTAAAAATAAAATAAGTATAGCGAAAACATTCGGTATAAATTTTAAAATTAAATTCACTCTTCATTCACTTATAACTGAAAATTTTCTACCCAACTTAGTGGAAGCCGTTTCCAAGCTATATGAATATTTTAGTATAATATGCGAAAAGTTTCGAATTTTAATCATGAAATAAAAAAAATGTTGACTGGAAAAATAAACCTAAATATTTTTTCTTTGTAAAATCGATAATTCATTAATCAACCAACCGTAAACCGGAAGCTGAATACTGTTTAATATTAAAAAAACGGATCAAAAATTCTTTTGTAAAATATCTAATACCTACTAGTCTGTACCCGCGGAATGATGCACGCGTTATTCATTGTTTACGGTGTCTTAGAAAACGAATGCTGCGTTGTAGAAAGGATTGTCTTAAATTTACAATTTCCATACTACATCAGGAAATCGTACTCACACACTCTATCATCTAGATAGATTGTACTCACTCAAAAATAAATGATTGGTCTACATAAAAAAAAAAACGCTTTTTAAGCTAAATTTAGATCATAAAAATGTTGTTTCGAAATGAAAACTGTACAAAAAAACGACGCTAAATACATGTATACACAGTTTAAGAAAAATATCGATTCAATCGATCAATTATTTTTCGAGTAAGATCGATTTAAAACTGTACAATGCTTTTCGTGTGGAGAAATATGTTTGTTCACGATCGAAGGTCATTGTAAAATCAGATTGTTTGACAATCCCAGCATAAAACTTTAGATTTTAAAGCTTGGACTAAGTGTATAATATTACTAGCGGTCTCGCCCGGTTTCACCCGGGTGCAAAAGAACGAATGGGGAAGGAAGGGACATGAGTACGCATATTCATCTTAGTTTACCGAGATGAATGTTGTGTCCAAACTTCATAATGATCGGAGTTACCGTTCAAAAGTTTTTGTCGTTAAAAAGCAGTATTTATACTTTTATTAAGATAAATTTCTTTTAATATAATAAATATTTAATTGAAAACACTGTAGGAAAATTATTTTTATATAGGTAGGTACCTATAGTTGTTGTAACAGTTTTCAAATGAGCTATTAATTAGATTTATTTAATTTTAATTAGTCGTAACAAAATTTAAAAAAATTGAAATGTAAGCCTTAGAAGAAAGCAATGTAGAAAAAATAAAAATATATTCGCCGACGTTGAACCCAAGACCCTGGCATTAAGAGTCTTACGCTCTACCGACTGAGCTATCCGGGCCTGTGAACGTCACGCGCTAATATTGCAATATTTAGTTAAGACATTTCACCTGAAAATATTTGTCGGACGGACTAATTTTGAGATACATCTTGCAACATTTTTTATTGATGTTCCGCTCCAATTGGTCGTAGCGTGATATTATATAGCCTATAGCCTTCCTCGATAAATGGGCTATCCAACAAAAAAAAATTTTCAATTCGAACCAGTAGTTTCTGAGATTAGCGCGTTCAAACAAACAAACAAACTCTTCAGCTTTATATATTAGTATAGCTATTCAAGAGTATCGCGAAATATAGATGTAAAGGAATAATTATTGTACATAAAAACAATGTCATTGTCAGTAGACATCTATTAAATAAAATTTAAAAAAACGCATTCATGCAGACAATTATTTGAAAAATGTGTATATATGAATATAATATAGTTTCCGACATGTTGAAGTGCTTTTTTTATTTATTTTATTGGACTGTACAAATAAAATACATCGTAGTTTTTTTTTAACAGAATTACAGTTCAACGATGCGTAAATATTTACAAAACTCACATATTATTTGCTTCTTCAATTTGTGTTATTATTTTCTTTTCTTATTTTTACGGATACGTAAAAATCACTCATCTTGTTTTTGTCAACAAAACATATTGATACCAGGTGTTCGTTTTAAAGTAACCATAGGGTTTAACACGAAAGGGGAGCATGTTTCGAATAAAAGTTGCAGGTAATCAAGGGGGAGAACCGATGGTGCAAGTGTTTTTCGATTTGGTGGCAGTACCACGTTTTTTTAAGGTCAACTTCATATTCTCAAATGGGAACCTCTATTTTTCTTTGCAGATTCGTATTGTTTGACTAAAAATAGATTACTTTTATCCCAAAACATTTTTTATGAAAATGTGACTTTTTAAAGTTTTCCGGCAAGGACAAATCAAAATTTTAGAACTTCTTTTTCGGATAAAAAAATCGCAAAGTTTTAAAATTTTGATTTTTTGAAGGGACACTTCTTCAAGCATGCATTCGATTAGATAGATAAAAAAATAACATCACGAAAGAATTAGTTGAGATAGGTAATGCAACAGCGGCACTACTATAGAGAAATTAGATAATTCCATAAAAGATGGCAGAATAAAATGATGAAGGAGTTTCCGAGATGGTGCTTATTTAAAAGTTTAAATTGTTTTTAACGTATGTGAAAGAGAGAGGGCGCAAAAGTACGTCGATGAGTTAGATAGATGATAGATAGATAAATTTATTGTCCATAATAGCTATACAGCAGGAGTTCGTCATAAATATCTTAATTAAAATTTATTTTAAAAAATTCTTGTACTGATAGAGTTTCCTTTGTAACGTGTAGTACTAACTCCTAAGTATAGGTACATACTATTTTTCTTTACGAAAAGGGGAATTATTATCGTTTAAAAAATTAAAAAAAAGAATATAAAAATCAATTAGGCCTTCTTTATAAATAATTTAAAAATCTCCAATTTTCAATATAAACATTTTTTTTGTTGTTAAAATGAACGTTTAACGAAATATACATGGAAAATCGTTTAAATTTTCATTTGAATTGATGTCATTCGTGTATTGATCTGTATTCATAGAAACATAACAAAGAAACCTTTGTATAAATAAACGAGAAATATTTATCACATTTGGCGATGTTATGATCTTTCTTCTTTTATGAATTCATTCTATAAATAGTTCGGTTCAACACTATCATATCCGGTATATTGGTTATTTAATTTTCGCCACTCGAGTGCAATACGAACATCGACTAGAACGAATACTAACAACAATGTAGGTACCTACCGACTTTTATATTCAAAGCGCGCTTTGAACAAAGCAGAAAATAAAACGAGATGGCTTCAGCAATTCGCTGATGCTGCTCACAGGATAACGGAATCCTAAACTGTCGTCCAGTTTTGCCATTTAATTTTAATAATTATTTTCTACTATACTTGTCAGTCGAACCCGAAATGCCTCGAGTTTCTCATAGCATTGAGACTGGCATACATTTTATTGTGATAAAAAATATTTTTAGGTTGACATCTTTTAGGTTTAGTCAGAGTGCCCGTCGGCAAAAATTTTACTGACAAATACTAGTTAATATGCGATTTCATTAGGCCTAGTCTGACACCTATTTCCTCTATGACTTTTTTTGATTTTGGGGCGTTTTCCCTCTAAATTTTCCGAAAGATGTCGTTTTGACGACATGTAAAAAAATTATAGATACTGTTTGTTTTTTAATTGGAGAGCTTAAAAACTTCAACCAAAACGCTAAAATAATGTTCTCTGACAAATAACATGAACCATTTAAAATGTCTGATACCTCGAATATGTCGACATATTCGAGGTGTCAGACATTTTAAATGGTTCATGTTATTTGTCAGAGAACATTAGTTTAGCGTTTTAGTTGAAGTTTAAAAATGAAAAAAAGTCATAGAGGAAATAGGTGTCAGACTAGGCCTAATGAAGCCATATGCAAAGTTTTGGGGAGGGTATTTGTCAGTAAAATTTTTGCCGATGGGCACTGTGACTAGTTTTTTTTTGCAATTTTTCTAAAATTTTCACTATTATCACAAATATGTTTTAAAAATTTCTATGAAGAAGACCACAAAAATTCTGCGACCGAACAGATAAAACGTAAAATTACAAACAATAAAAAATAAGTTTAAAATATGAAAAATAGTTCAAGGACAAATGTTTTTTTACTCGCTATTATTTTTCAACAAAGTGGTAATGAGAACGACCGTAAGTTAATTAATCCAGAGATTAAAATTATTGGTCAATTTATAATTTATGTTGTTAAACTAATTTAGATTGTCGCAATGTAGTTACAATCGAAGTTTATTATCATGCCAAGTTTTCCGGCAAGTGGCAACACATTCTGGAATCCAGCATTATTCTAATATTATTTTGTGAATCAACATTTTAAAAAAGCATCTTTCCTGGTGTTTCGTTTGGGTCCAACGCTTCGAAAAATTTGTTTTTTTCTCAGGGTGGTTGAGAAGTGGAAAAATTATACTAATCGTAAATCCATGATATTACTTTGTGTTTCTATACAATTTCTATGATTAGTATATTCCGTCCCGGTTTCACCCAGATTCGATAGATATAATTCTGCAAAATGTATTTCGTTTGCGGCCCGGCGCTAATGCAAGATTCCGATTTCCCGCCCTCAAAATTTTGTTGGGTAATATAAAATTTACACCCCCTTTTACCCTATTAGGGGTTGAATTTAAAGATATGCTGAAACGAGGGTTTGTTTATTTTTCATGAAAAGTGCGAATGTTGAATTTAATGTCTCTCATTTTAACGATTTTTGAAATATGGCCATTTTATCAAAAACCTTTACATCCTCTTTTAACCCTATTAGGGGTTGAATTAAAAAAAAAAAAACGCTGAAACAAGGGTTTGTTTATTTTTCATGAAGAGTGCTTATCTTGAATTTAATGTCTCTCATTTTAACGATTTTTGAAATATGACCATTTTATCAAAAACCTTTACACCCTCTTAGGATGCGAAATTCAAAAAATCCCTTCTTAGCGGGTGCTTACGTCATAAAAGAAACTTATTGTCCAAATTTGGGCGTTGATGAAGCAGTCAGTCAGTCAGTCAGGACAAACGATTTTATATACTTACATATATTATAATATAAATTGCGATTATGATCTTGTATTTAGGATTAGAATCTATCAACTAACCTGAGATCTTGATGATGAAAACAAACTGACCACAAGCGAAACATCACTAAAGCTTCTTTTTTAAACTGTTCCTCAACCAAACTATCCCTCAACGATCGATAAATTCTATTGGCAAAAAAGTAAATACGGACATTATTTTGACTTTGAGAGAAGATTGCTAAATAATTGATCGTTCGTTCAGGATCCTTACCGTTCATCTATTAAGCTACTTCCAACGAAATGCGAATCTTTGTATACGTACGTGTGCAGTGGCGTAGACTAAAGGCCCCCATACACTTCGTTCTTTTTTGGCAGTTTTAACCGCACGGGCAAAACTGTACGGGTAAACACGAACAACGACCATATCCATACACTAGGCGTTGTTTCGTTCAGTTTTTCTGAAGTCGTTGCATCATCTGATCTGCTTTGATGGATCCTACAACGTTACAGAGTCGAACAAAACCCGTCCTTTTTAACTGTGTCGTCACACACATGGGCCGACTTGAACGCCACGTTTAAAACGGACGGTTTAAATCAAGCAGCAGCAGATATTTTTGAACGCCGGTAAGAAGGACGGTTTTTGGCCACACACCGACCGTTTTACCCGTACAGTTTTACCCGTGCGGTTAAAACTGCCAAAAAAGAACGAGGTGTATGGGGGCCTTTAGGGATTAGAGAGTACGTGCAATTTCTCACAGCTTCGAGTGTCTAGTTAAATAAGAACGTTATATAAAAAAGCAAAAATCTTTGATTTATTTGAGCATCGAAACATACACTGTGCAGTAGAGATACATACAGTATGTAAACGCGTAAGGTGCACATAGGGAAATTAGCATTGGGAAAAAATACTTGAATCAGAGTTAGCCATGACTGCATTAATTGTTATTTCTATTGAATTATCGTGGTAATCTTGAGGATTTCTATTTTATTTTGATTTATTTTTATTTTACTTGGCTTTTTTAATAATAAAAAGCTCTTATAAATCATTATTTTAATTTTTTTGTACAAAAATAAAACAAAAAAACAACTCCATCTGTTTGGAAACATTTCATTCAAAAATTGTCTGACTGGTATGACGTATGCGCGTTGGTAATTCAGTGACCCAATGTCTTTAGGTTCAACACGAATAGGCGGAGATATTTGATCTCGCACCATATTTAAGTATTTTTGGGAATTTAATGTCCCGTTAATAAAAAAAGTCCGATTATGTTGTAATCATTTGAATATTTTCTTCGGTAGTATACACATTCATTTTGCAAAAGAATATTATCTGTCAAATTGAAAAACAAGATTTCAAAGCTCACTCTGATCCACTCATTTTTTCGCAATGTTAATTTCCCTATGTGCACCTTACGCGTTTACATACTGTAAGATATGATATACGGACAGACGGACGTAATTATAATGGTTTTGTTTTTGTGACATTTGGTTACGAAACCCTAAATATATCGTTAAGATAAAATTTTGTGTAGAAATTGTTTACCATTCGATTTTCCCTAAAATAAATAAAAATTTAAATTTGCATCACTAAACAAGTATAATATTACGGAGAAATCCCCAACCTAAGAAAACTAAACATCAAATTGAATACGACCATAAAATTAATTAGGATACCTAGTATTAAAATTTTGGATAATGAATGAAAGAGGTATTTCGGAAATGTTATATATAAAATCTAATAAAAATTCTCTTAAGGTTATACGCTCTCGACCGTATTAGTAAAAACTGCGTCCGTATTTTGTTGTAACAAAAAAATGTTATATGACTTGGTAAATTTATTATTTCTTATGGAAATATTATATCCTGTTGATCATAGCTTTATTTTTTAATATTTAAGAAATAATATTTAAACATTTGACATAATATCATAAAGTTGTGACTTAAGCAGTATATTTAATTAAGTCCAGTGTACACGAATGATTTTATCTTACGTTTTGATTTTAAAAACCTTTGAACCGTTAGACGTATAGTTTTTGAGTTATTGGATACTAAATGCAGTTTTTAATACACGGTAAATGAGATAATATCCGATTTTCAAGTTTTAGTTATTAGCTACGTCAAAAAAATTATTTAATAAAAACAAAATTTATGAAAAACTTTTCGTGTAATCTGGTTTTCATGGTGACATAATTCAAATCTAGAAAATAGAGATTTTGAGAGTTGTTTAGAAAATTTTTAATTAATATTTCTCCAAAACTGCACGGAAAAGTATAGTTTTTTTAATTTTTACGTTATCTAAATGAGTCAAACTTTCGAATAATCAGTTTTTTAAAAATTTGTCTATAGCCAATTTGGTTTAATCTTATTTTTATATACACTTCCGGTCAGTCTTCTCATATATCACTGTGTTAAAAATCGCATTTTTAATAATTAATAACTTGAAAACTAGACGGTCAATGTTTTTTAAAAAATGCAGTTGAATGTATGAGATATTAAAATTTCAGCGTATTATCTATACATTGCTCTATCGGGCGTATAACCTTAATGCTCAATTAGATACGGAAAATTTAAGTAATACTTATGATATTATTTTGAAATAATATTTTGTTTTTTAATGGATTATTTCTTTCTTTTTAGGTACTTTGATATCCATGAGAGTACTTATTAAAAAATTGGTTGTTATTAATTTTTTATAATTTTCGATAATTAACTTCTGCATTCTATTGTAAAATAAGTAGATTTTACTAATTAGTTTTTTATAGAAAAGAAACGAAACGGTTGATTTATGAGTCAAATTTGTTTATTGTAGGAAGACTACGTTTCGACACCTGTTTTGGTGTCTTCCTCAGGTCTTTAATTAATTGACATTAATTGACCATAACATCACAAAATCTAATTCGTACTTTACTAGTTTTTTATATTTTTAAATATTTCTGAAACCCAGATCGAAACGTAATTTTTTGTATTATTGATTTATAATTTTATTTTGTCGATATATAGTCTGAAAAAAATTGCTCGACAATTTTATTTATTTGAAGAGTTCTAATCAGACGTTAATCAAAGATTTGGACTTAGTATATGTGGTTACTTTTTGTCCGCAATGTTGATACAAGCTGTCCGTGTAAATAAACATTGTTTTATTTACTGCACTGTATACAGTGACGTCGGCAAAGGGATTAAAAAGGCTTATGCCCCTTATTATACTCAAAGCTTGTTGGGAATAAATCGAGAGGTTCGTTTGGTCGCAACGAGAAGGTGGAAATAACAAGGAACGTGATTTAATACGTCTGTAGTTTCCACCCTTTGAATAGTTAAACAACATGCAAATGAGCTGTGCATATTAAAGTTAATATTCCTTTTTACCACTCCAACGCCACAAGAGGGATTGGTACAAATTTAGGTAACGATTGACTTTTAAAAATTTTACATATTTTTCGTTTTGAGGTTCCTCAAGATTAAAAAAAAAATTCCGGCCAATTGGGCGACGGGACCATTCCGATTTCAAAAATGTTGACATTTGATTATAAAAAAGAAAAAAAATTCTGATATCGCGTGAGGTGACGCGGGTAATAGCTAGTATTCAATATGATATTAACTATTCGTTGCCATGGTTATCTACATAATATGTTCCACGTCATGTAAAAATTAATCAAAGCATGCCTAACTAATTTATTTCTGACAGATCCATAAAACAAAAGAACGGCTGATTTTTTTTTATTTTCAAAATATTTCCGAAACTATAAAGCTTAGAAAAAAAGTTTTAACGAAACTTTTTTGAAAAAACAAATAGAATAATAAGACATTATGAAAAGTGTATCATTATTATATAAAAAAAACCGTTAAAGTATACATCTCTTCTGCGTATGCGCCGATTTTCCTCAAAAACAATAAGGCTCTTCATATTTGCACACCAAACATTCTCCCAAAATTTGGTTTCAATCCGTTCATCCGTTTGACTTGTATCGTGCTCAAAGACTAACATAGTTTTTCCAAACAAATTTTTTTTTAATCCGAGGGACCTCAAACCGAAAAAATATTGTAATATTTTTTACCTAAACTAGTACCATTCCTCACTTGAGGGTTGGAATGATAAATATGCGTATCGTATTCTGTCAGTATTATAGTGGTGTGTCGCTCCTGAACGAGGCGTTCATAATGAACGATTCCTTTCACGGAGGGGAGCGAGTCGCTCTTTTTTTGTGACTGACTCACTCCCAACGCCATTGCTCTGTGCTGAGCTGTTCTGTACTGTTGCATTCGCACATTTACAGAGCGCACACAGCACAGGTCACAGAGGTACTAGTGAATTTTGCGCGTACGGAGTTATCTTTGCTGAGTCAGTTAATGTTGAATGACACACTGTAATAGTACTAAGCTTACAGTGACTTAAACCATTCACATTGACGTCGTTGACAAAGATATAATATTGTAAAAATAAACATTATTGTTAAGCTTTTATTATGCTTTATAGTCTATCCGAAATGAGAATAATATAAGATCAGTATCATATTAAAATGAGTTCAGAGCTGATTTTGTATTGTGCTGTGCAATGCTACGTGACTCCTGAGCATGCATGATGACTGTTCACACCTCTGCAGTCTGCACTCTTGTGTAGTGCGTACTGTCTAGTGTCGCTCCTTTGAACGACTCGCTCTGAGCGACTCTTTTTAGTGAGCGGAGCGCACGGAGCCAGCTCCCAATAAAGAGTCATGTGAACACATCACTACAGTATTCAGAATCTCACACCGACGTCACTGCCTCACGACTGACACTGTTCATACCTGACAACATGAACACCCAGGTATGTGTGTTGGTGTGTGTACACGTGTGTACAGACAGAGAATAGACTGCAGGGCGTTAACGGCGAGCGCCGACCGACGCCGCTACAACTGTCTACCACCGTGTGCCGACACGACGACAACGAGAGCTAGTCGAAGCGCCACAGCCACTTGTAGCGGCCGACGAGCACGTGTCGGCCCTGCCTACTGACCGCCGCGACGTGTCGTTATCGGCCTTACATAACGTTACTGTCGGACGCTTTATCGGTAACGTAAAACGTAACGTGCCAGTATTTATTTTATGTTGTATGCATTTTATGGTACGAGTGCATTTATGGTCAGATAAAACGTGATCTAAATCGAATGTGTATAACGGGGAAATTTGTAGCGTGGTTTGTTTATTTTGTGGACACTGTAAGCAGGTCAAATGAAACGTTATTCACGTTGATTGTGTCACTATGGTAAATAAGAAGGATCACAGTGCAACAATTTTACCATTCCAATCGACTAGTGCAGGGGTCGCCAACCTTTTGAGACGGAAGAGCCAAAATTGACAATTTATAACATTTTCCAGTTTTTAAAGAGCCGCTAAAAGATTTCGTTTCAATATTTTAGTATGGATAGTATTTAAACGAGTGACTGTAAATTACAATTTTGGGTGACAAAAATAATCATTTTGGGTTACTGTATTATTAAGTGAGCGACTGACTGCGCGTGACGAGAAATCAACAGAACAGCAACTTACAAACATCCATTTGAGTTACTTAAAATACAAAATGGGAAACTTCATAATATTTGAGCGACGTAATATTTGTTTGAGCAGCATTTTGTTAATAGTTTTCTAAAAAATATATATTTAATTGACTGTCAATTAAATATACATTTTTTAGAAAACGCAGTTCTATTCAAACAATTAACTATTTAATTCGCCTACCCAGTTATCGTTCACCCCGGAATTGTTTTCTTAAAAACTCCACATTTGCCCCTTCCCGTTTCACTGCGAGACAATTCGCATACCCCTTTATCGTTCCCCCCGGAATTACAATTCGCATACCCGTTTATCGTTCACCCCGGAATTCATTTTTAAAAACTCCACATTTGCCCCTTCCTGTTTCACTGCGAGACAATTCGCATACCCCTTTATCGTTCCCCCCGGAATTACAATTCGCATACCCGTTTATCGTTCACCCCGGAATTCATTTTTAAAAACTCCACATTTGCCCCTTCCCGTTTCACTGCGAGACAATTCGCATACCCCTTTATCGTTCACCCCGGAATTACAATTCGCATACCCGTTTATCGTTCACCCCGGAATTATTTTTTTGAAAACTCCACCTTTGCCCCATCGCGTTTCACGGCGAGACAATTCGCATACCCCTTTATCAAAAAAGGCGGTGGTTTTCAATCTTCATGAAAATGTGAGTTTTAAGTCTCAAAGTGAAAAAAAAGAAGATATCTGCTTCAAAATTACCCAAGGCATTCTAGTCGCTCACTTAGTAATTTAGTCGCTCAAGTTATTAAAACAGTATCTCATCATCAGTCACCAAGTTTTTTTTTTATTCGAACGTTTTATAATTCCCCTTTTAGTATTTGCATATCGTCGTTGGTTCTGTAATACCTCTTATGTGCAGAAAGTAAACTTTACAAGAAAGGCCAGAAAGTGGTTATTTCAGCAATGGATGGTAAGAACTAGCAATTTCAGAGGTATATTACTAATTCATACTTATCTTCACTATACATGTTTAATTAAGATGAAGTATTTTCTTAAAAAATATTTAACGTTAATTTCACATTTATTGGCACACGGGAGGAATTATTTGATACAACTTTTCACATAAGAGTTACTTCCCCTTGTTGGTTACCGTGAAATTAATTTGGAGGTATTACTAGTGTATAGAGCTCCGTTTCCTGAATCTTTTCATTTAAAAAACGTAAAATCTGCCAATTATGCACGTAAGAGCTATTACAGAACCAACGACGATATACCAATATATTTGATTTAAAATAAACGTCTCAAACATGGATCGATTGCACAAATTTTAAGGGAGTTTATAATAAAATACCTAATTTAATTTGGGCGCATGGAACTGAAGAGCTGCAACTTAACATCGAAAGAGTCACATGTGGCTCGCGAGCCGCAGGTTGCCGACCCCTGGACTAGTGGAAAAAGTCTGTGTGCCTATTTGTTTGTGAACACGATACAGCTCAAACGGATAAGTGGATTGAAACCAAATTTTAGGAGAATGTTTGGTATGCAATTATGAAGAGCCCTGTTGTTAATCGGGGCATGCGCAGAAGAGATATATGTTATAACGGTGTTTTTTATAATGGTATACTTTTCATGACGGCTTATTATTCTACTTATCTTTTTAAGAAAGTTTCGTAAAAAACATTATTTTCTAAACTTTATAGTTTCGGAAATATTTTTAAAACAACAAAAAAATCAGCTGGTGCTTTGTTTTGTAGATCTGTCGAAAATAAACTAGTTAATTAATTATTTTGAAAGAATTTATATAAAGCGAATTAGAAATTAAATATTAATTATTTTTTATATTTTTTAGATCCGTTCTGAAGAAGATCCAAATCCGGATCGAAACGTTAATGTATTAATTATATTTTTTGTTAATATAATATTGTCTGAAAAATTGGTCGATAATTTTATTTATTAAACTAGTTAAGCATGCATTGATTAATTTATACTTGACGTGGAACATATTATGTAGGTAACCATGGCAACGAATAGCAAATAACATATTGGATACTAGTCATTACCCGCGTCAAATCACGCAATATCAGAAATTTTATTCTTTTTATTATTCTATATCAAATGTCAATATTTTTGAAGTTGGAATGGTCCCGTCGCCTAATTGGCTGGAATATTGTTTATATTCTTGTTTATAATTAGGTAAGAGGAAGGATATAATGTAGTAAGTTTTGTTACATTAACTCTCTCTCTCTCTTTTTTTTTTAAATATTGTCAAAATTAGTTTTCCTTAATTGCTTCTCTAGAGAAAACATCATTTTACGAATTATTTATAATTCAATTAAAGCGTTTTATTTTTTTAAGTATAAACTTAATAGTGCTTACAATAGGAACGAAATATTTGGGTTGCATTATTGTAACCGATTGGCAGACAAATGAGAAGAGAGAGTGACGAAATCAACCAGTTCGCAGAAAAACTTTGATACCGTGTGGTTGAAGATCCTAGGGGGACCTTTTTGCCCAGCTGTCGGATCATATTAAGCTTATTATCATTTTTAAATAAGGTTAATTATCACTCTTCAAAATTGTCAAATTTTGATAGGACGACTCTATTGTCCGGCTCTGAAGTTAATACTGTATGTTAATGACATTTGTGGCTTGTGTAAATATGTTAATACTTCAGTTAACAACTTAAAATTTAAAAGGTGTGTCCGTTGGATTTCCATAAATTATCATTTTAAAAAGAATAATAATTATAATATAAACGTTTCAAACACATTTGCAACGCAAAACGCACCTTGCGTATTTTGCACTCGAATTACACCGGAAGAGTCATTTCAAAGCACGCACACATTAAACCAAAGATTTGAACGAAGAATAGTGGTCTGTGTATCAGATTTTAATGCATTATTTTGTGTACGAAATGTTACATCGTTAATAATGAGTTTTAACAGTTACACGAGTCATAAAAGCATTACACGCGAATTTTACCATTCCAACCTACAAGTGGGGAATGGTACTAGTATAGGTCAAAAATCACTTTTCAAAATTTTATATCTTTTCGCTTTGGTCCCCCGAATCCAAAAAAACTTATATCCTTGATGATGTAAATAATTTAATAAAAATCAGAGGAAATCAGTCAAAACAGCGAGTAATCATGAAGTTTTGACTGATTTTCTGATCCTATTTGTCTGATTTTTATTAAGTTATTATATAACGTCTGTTTGTCTTGTAACCAAATTTTGGGAGGATGTTTGGTATGCAAATATGAAGAGTCCTATTGTTTTTGGGGAAAATCGGCGCATGCGCATAAGAGATATTTGTTCTAACAGTGTTCTTTATATAACAATGGTATACTTTTCATAACGGCTCATTATTCTATTTATTTTTTCAAGAAAGTTTCGTCAAAAAAAATTTTTTCTAATCTTTATGCTTTGGAAAATATTTTGAAAATAAAAAAGTCAGGTGTTCTTTTGTTTTGTAGATCTGTCAGAAATAAATTAGTTAAGCATGCTTTGATTAATTTTAATTTTTTATAGTTATTCCGAAAGCAGTTTTTATTGGAAATTGTAACCTTTAAAATTGAAAAGGCAAGTCCGCTTGTATAATTGCTAACCGTGGTATTAAAACACTGTCTCCTTTAGATTTTCCACTAATTAAAAAATAGCCTTCACAATATTACGACCCAGATGAAAAACTTGTAAACGCGTACCATTACATAATTTGGGCACAACAAGATTTCACATTAAAAGTATCGGAACATCCACTTTTAACTTTAATTTAAGAGACTACATTTCACATGCTTATGGGTTAATTTTTGAAAAAAAAGGTGGTTTATATCCTTCTTCATATTGAATTTAATTACAATCGGCCCAGCGGTCTAGCCGTGAAAACGTTACTTTATACAATATAACTTCATTCCCATAGCGGTTAAATTTTGAAAAAAAATGTTAAATTTCATCTCAATCGGTTCAGCGGTCTGACCGTGAAAGCGTAACTTCATACAATATTACAACCCTCACACCATAGGGGTTGAATTTTGAAAAAAAAGTAGTCTATGTCCTTTCCCAGGCCTCAAACTACCTTGATATTAAATTTCATCACAATCGGTCCAGCGGTTGGGCCGTGAAAGCGTAACATACAGACAGACATACAGACAGAGTTACTTTCGAATCTTTGATTAACGTCTGATTAGAACTCTTCAATAAATAAAATTATCGACCAAATTTTCCAGACAATATATTAACAAAAAATATAAATAATACATTAACGTTTCGATCCGGATTTGGATCTTCTTCAGAACGGATCTAAAAATATAAAAATTAATTAATATTTAATTTCTAATTCGCTTTATATACCTACAATTCTTTCAAAATAATTAATATTTTGATACTAATTAATTATTTTGAAAGAATTGTATATAAAGCGAATTAGAAATTAAATATTAATTAATTTATATATTTTAATATTAGTATGAATTATTAAAACGTTAAAATTCGATATTTTTCAGATAATCACACTCTATTTTCAGAGTTGAAAATATATTTAGTTGTAAATACCTAAACATCTGTGTGTCTGTAAACTTTATATATCTGATAAATAGCCATCTATTATAGGTACTGCTGTTAAAATAAATCATATTTTGTAGCATGTTGTGACTCCGGTAGAATCACGTGCGTGACTAATTACGCCTAAAATATGTACGTATAATACTATACTACTTGCCGGATTTTTTTATGTTTGTCTAAAAAAAAAATTCCACTATGTAAACAACTCAAATACATTTTCCTTCCCTATACAGAGTGTCAAAAAATATATTTTAATTTTAGCCGTTTATATCTGTCTAAATTGCGAATAACCTAGAGCAGGGCTCGGCAACCTGCGGCTCTTTTGATGTAAAGTTGCGGCTCTCCAGTTCCATACGCAAAAAATATTTATTTATTATATAAACCCTTAAAAATCGTCCAATCGATCCATGATTGAAACACCATGTCTATCTCTCAGCCATTTCCACTCGCGTCTCACCCGCATCGCTCCCGTCGCGACGTGTCGTCCTCGCGGATATACCTATATAAGCCAATACTATAATACAGAAACGAAAATGTTTAGTGGCTCTTTAAAAACTGGGAACTTTTGTAAATTGTAACTTTTGGCTCTTCCGTCTCAAAAGGTTGCCGACCCTTGACCTAGAGCATAGTTTTTCAACCTTTTTACATCCGCGGACTACCAAAAAAATTCAAAAATATATTGCGGACCATCAACATTGGTATAAAATAATAAATATTTATATAACTGTTTTTTTATTCAAAACAATTAATTTTGCAACACCCTATGCTGACATAACAATATTTAAGTATATTAAAACAGACAGTAACAAACAAATATAGTTTAAAAATCCTTAAAATGCAACATCCTTAAAAACCTCGCGGACCACTCAAAAATCACCGGTTGAGAAACTATGACCTAGGTCCTAAAGTGTCCCATTGTTTATGTGACGTATCTATATTCTTTAGCTTCACTCTAGTCAACTATTATTATCTATTTTTTTCCTCTTTCCTTGTCATCAAAAGTGCATGTTAAATTGTAACAACAGTAGGTGTACCCTATTGACATAAATTTTTCTAGATACTTAGGTATATAATTTCTAGATAGGTATTTATTTCTATTATTATCTACACTGTGAATAGCTGATCACAGCTAAACCAGTGATATTAAAAGTTAAAAAAAAAATCTTTAGCTCGTCTATTACAAACCCCCAATTCCCAGATTTTTTTTAATCTGTATTTGAATAATTATTAATACTTGAGGTTGCCGTCAATTTAATAAAATTAAAAAATAATTTCTAATAATCGAATTGACGCAGATCTCAAAATAACACTTTCTCTTTTTTTTGTTCAATTTTTTGAAAACATTTTCGAAATGTTACACATCGGTGTTACATTGTGATGTCCGGTTTTTGAAAGGCCAGTTTAGTAACTTCACGATGGTATCAGCGTTGTTACAATGTAACCATGGTAACCGCAGCCGTACCATCGCGAAGATGCGTAGTCCTTCCGAAAGACGGACATTTTGGTTTAGTTGATTAAAATTTTTCAAATAAATAAAATTGTCGACCAATTTTTTTCAGACCAATATATTGACAAAAATAATTAATAGATAAAATTACAAATCAATATAACACAAGATGACGTTTCGATCCGGATTTGGACCTTCTTCAGAAATATCTAAAAAATATATAAAATTAATTAGTATTAAGTTATTTATTATCTAAATAACGAAAGATTGAAAGTATGAATGATTAAAAAAATTTATGAAAAATTAATAACAAACAAATTTTATAGTACGTAGTTTTGGATACCAAAGTACCGTAAAATGGGGTGACTTTGACCACTGGGGTGAAGTTGACCAAAAACTAAAAAAATGTTTCAGTGCTAAATACTTTCCGTATTGATATAATTATTCGGAAGTTTTATTGCTTAAATATTAAGCTAATATATTGTCAAAAGTTTTCATGTAAACAAAATGTTTTAATTTTTATCTATACATGATACATACGAAGCCAAAGTCATATATGAAAGTTAATGAAAATTCGTAGTGCTCAAACTATCATTAATATTTGCAAAACCAGAAACTTTACGACTAATATGTTTCGTTATTTTAATAACGTGATTTTTCTGTGTCAACACTTTATTATCATATTTTACATAACTTTAATAACTGGATCGCAGTATTCTAAATATTCAACTTTGACAATATTTTTACGATTTTGGGGTTAACTTGACCGCCTGGGTGAAGTTGATTAGCTTGCAGAGTCTTGCAAAAACTTGCAGTCTTGTGTGTCTGTACTGTTCTAACAACGCGGTTTGTTCTGATGAATGAATGTGAGTGGTTGTAAAATTGAGTTCTTAATTATTTAAAAGTGTAATTTGACGATATGCCGAGAATATATTTAGGTGCTCGAGTTTTTAAAGATTATAGTGAAGAAACATTAGAAAAATGCTTAGAAGAGGTTTTAGAAGGAAAGATAAGTGCAACTCAGGCTTCTAAAAAAATATTAATAAATACATATTAATTAATATTAATTGTACGAACCCAAAACCGGTCGCAGAGGGGAATTTTTGTTTAATTTGGACCTTTCGGCGTTTAATTTTAGCTAAATTTTTTTTTTAGATTTGAAAGTAGTTTTAGTGATATTTATATACATTTTTGTTGACATAAACTGCTTAATTTCAATCTGATTTAAAGTAAACTGTTTAATTTCTACTTTTTTGCATTATTTAGGTTGTTCGGACTTTAATGTTCGTTTTTTTTTTAAATAAATGTTTCATAAAATGTTCTTTTCATATTCCTGTGGACAAACTAACCCCAACTAGCTAAAATAAACAATTAGAATGAAAATTAAAGCTGTGGTCAACTTCACCCCATTTGGGGTGAAGTTGACTATTACGCCATTTTATTTTTTTTCTTGATAATGGTAAACAAACTAAAGATACTACTTTCCCTTAACGCTAGTACTACCTAATACCCATATTGTCAAAAAACAATATCCCTGAATTTTTGTAGTCTTCACATAGAAATTTTAGTTCAAACCTAAAAATTGGTCAAAGTCACCCCATTTTACGGTACCTATTAAGTCAATATATTGGTCTGAGAAAAATTGGTCGACAATTTTATTTATTTGAAGAGTTCTGTTCAGACGTTAATCAAAGATTTGATTAAAATTTTGTTAGCATCGTATTTTTGTTTCCAATTTTGTTGTCAAATAATTTTCAAACAAGTGAAAATTTGTGTATTATTAAATTAAAACACGGGGAATGTCTCACAGTTTACTTTTTCCATTATTGTACGTCGCGTGGCACCGGATATTTCAAAGAAAGAGGAAATTACTAATACACGTTTTAGGCTTGTGGCATAAAATCAAATTCTTTCAACAAAAGTAGCTTTTAAGGGCGTATTCTCTACTATTTATATCAGGGGCGGGCAAATCTTTTGATCGTCGGGCCACATTGCTGATGAAAATTTGACTGTGGGCCAAAAATTTGGAGAGCAAAAAAAAAGGTCCTTTCATCTCCGCAACAAAAATTTGTAGAGCCAAAAAAAAGGTCCTTTCATCTCCGTAACAAAAATTTGGAGAGCAAAAAAAAGGTTCTTTCATTTCCGCAGCACAAAGGTCTTTTCTCGTCTGTTGTGGCCCTTGCTATTTACTATTTTTCTAAAAACTTTTTTATGCGCCAAATTATATTGGCAAAGTATTTTCGCTCTTATTAATCATTTATAAAATGCTTCGCGGGTCGGACAAAAGTCTACTGCAAGCCGTATCCGGCCCGCGGGCCGCCATTTGCCCAGGCCTGATTTATATGATAATAATAATAATAAAAACTCCGGGTCGCAGTGCCAAACCCTGCCGACAATATAGTGTATTTGCTTTTATAGGCAGTGTGGCTCTATTGTATAAACTTAACTTGGTTTTTGGACAAAATAAAAAAAATTACCCCTTAATACACCCCTTTAAACAACATTTTTTTACTTAATTTCAATACTACATATCAATTCAACATCTGTACCAAATTATATACACCTTTCAGTATGATCCACATCAGTAAACTTGCGTTTTCATAAAATTTGTAAGTCCGGTCCTGTCGGGCCGATTTTTTTAAATTTTAGCAGCACATTTAAATAATTACTAAAGGGTTAAATTTTAATTTTGAAACGATTCTGAAAATTTTTTCGGTTTTTTTTTGGGGCAAAAAATTTTTTCAACCCCCGATTGGGCCCGTTTTAAATAGGCTTTGTGCGGTGAAGAATTCCAATATGTAGAGGAAATTCTGTTTAAATCGAATAAGTCTGTCGAGAGTTATCGTGGTCTAGATCTGATCGCAACCACGATCGCTATCGCCACTCGGGCCGCCTTGCAGGTCTGTGAGAGCCTTTAATATTTTTTTCGGTTTTCACATTAACGTACGTCACTGAAAAATTAAATTAATCGCAGCCATTATCATTAAGCTTGTATTTATTCACATATGCGTATAAATATACCGAGTCAAGATTATGGGATATGACTATTATTTTTTCATTTAAACTACCAACCACTGGGTATAATATCGATTATATATTAGCGTTGGAGATAACATTGTATTGATTTGGAATTTTCATTTCGTGTTCCGGTTAGAACTGTGTGAAAGATAATTTCAATAATCGGATTCGAATCAATTTTATTTTAGAATTCCGATTAGGTTTGGAAAAATAATAAAAAGGAACCGTGTTCAAGGTTTATACGGCGTGTTTCCTAAGTAGGTAACACCCATATATTTAATATCGCTAGCAAAGATCGGGAGAAAGACTTAAACACTTCGGTGCAGACACTACGTCTGTCTCACTTATTATACTCTGAGTCTCATGCGCATGTCCGTGAATAGATGCGCGTCAGTTTGCACATGGAACTAAAGGCCGCTGCACACGAGCCGGTAACCTGGGTACGAAGCTGGAAATGACGTCACTGCAGACTGCCTTGCTAGCTCAGAAGATAGGTTTCAAAATTAGAACAATGGCTATTTTCCCTGCTAGATTTGCTGCTAGGTATGAGCAAGAACCAATCAGGAAGCAGTATCTTCACGTGGGAACTTGAACAAACGCCCACACGGCGTCATTCTGCTCAGAGTCAAATAGCAGACACGTTTTGCTCTGTGTTTATATTCGAGTTCTCACTGCGCGCGCACCAGATCTATCCACAAAACACACTTGAAAAATAGTCTCGTGTGAAGCGAGCACATAACAGCAATCAATAAAACCAGCGTTAGAAAATAAGTACCTACTCAAATCTAGCAAGGAGTCAAGCGGCAAATCTAGCCTCGTGTGCAGCGGCCTTTGTATTATAAAATGTATTATAAAAATTATTAAAACGAATTTTTTGAA
Source organism: Xanthostigma xanthostigma (assembly GCA_963575645.1). NCBI lineage: Eukaryota > Metazoa > Arthropoda > Insecta > Raphidioptera > Raphidiidae > Xanthostigma > Xanthostigma xanthostigma. The sequence goes on along the minus strand of OY754466.1, from coordinate 44,307,660 downwards.
GTTCTTGTTCAGAATTTAAAAATAAGCAACAAATGAGTTATTATTTTTGGTCAAAATGATTAAACGAGAAAAACTGATTGTTTAAAAAAGATAAATTCCCTGTAGCACTAACAAAGCTATCGCGCCAAAAAATAAACCAATAAAACCTCTTAGCACTATATGAATACAGTAACCTTTGTTTCAGTCTTATATTCGTTACCTACATATTTTAGTATCCGCAAAATTGATTTCAACACGTTTAATATTTTATAATCTTCGTCCTAGACCTTATCGATTTCAAATAGGTACTACTATTTATTTCTCTGGCAAGCAAAAAATACTGTGTATTTTACACTACACGCTACAGAAGTAAAACTGGTATTGTAAAAAAAATAAAGCCACTGATCGCCGGGATCGAATTTACGCTAGGTAGCAACTGTTCTACCTCGCGGCCACCTGTGATAATGTTTAAAATATAAGTACATTGCGACACAATCGTTACATTTTTAATCAATTTTACCCTACCGCACAAAAAGAAGTTTAACTTCAAAATGTTTTTCGTCAACAGTAGGGTATTTTGCACCATGTAAAAAAATCTAATAATATATATTTTTGATAGATTTTATAAAAAGCAAACGAGAAATGTTGATTTCTATTCATAATAATGCAATATAAATTTTATAATTCAATTTTAAGAATTGTATTTGTTAATCTGTTCTACAAAAGTCTAAAACGCTGTTGAATTCCGGCGTGACGTCACTTCGTCTGTAAACTAACCTGCGTTTATGCTGTACTGTGTGTTATTTTGAGGTTATTTCAAGTGATTATCACGTTTACAGATTTCTATTCGTCTGTAAACTATACCTATACGTTTATGTTGTGCTGTGTGTTATTTTGAAGTTATTTCAAGTTATTATCAGGTTTATAAACTTCCATTCCGTATTTTATTGATTTCGCATCATGAAAGACAGTTTTGTAAAAGCAGAAAGTAGTAATCTACCGAGGTTAAATATGTTTAATAAATAAATAATGTTAACCGTAGGCGGTTTTTTTATTGTATCGAATTACTATTAAATAATTTTTTTGACTGAATAATTTTGAGACAGTCTCTATAGGAAACAAGCAAACCGTGACCGACCTCTTAGCCCTGAGAAATCGTCGGTTTTTTTTTTTACTTTACGTATACTGTACATTATGTATATTAAAATTCAGTTCAGGTGTGTAATAAAGCATACTGTATGTTCGAAGAAACGTGTCAACACCATAATTTTCGATCGTTCATAAAAAAAAACACAAGTGCGTGCAACCTTTACGCGCGGTTAAATAAAACTTCTTTTAATTTGCTTTTGCCACTCTCAATTGTTGGGAAATATTCACTCACAATTAATTAAATTACTCGTAAATTAACGATGGCTATTTTTATTGGTTTGCAACCGTAACGGTTTCCTAGAGATGCGTTTTAATGCCGCCATCTGTCTTTAAATAGCGGAAACTGTACGTTACAGTATTTCGATTTGAACGTCAAGCTACTTTTTTTGCAAATAAAATTTCGCAAAGTCAAAAGCTCAAGGCGTTGCTAAGCTCCTACTAGCTTCAGCCAGGTCTTCGATTTTGTGAAACAGACATTGCAAAAGACATATTCATGTTGTCTTCTTACAGCGCCGCATTTTAGTTATTTTCACAAGTTCTTTATAAAATATGCTCTCTTATTTTTTTCCAAAAACATCGTCACTGATTTGTATATTTGAAACACCCGTTATACGTCGTACAGGTATGTCTTTAATAAAATAGCTTATATAGCATGTAATAATCTTTTCAAGGCGATTTTAAAGTTTTGTGAGCTTTTATTATACGCAGACATAGCGTACAAACAGCACGAGCACGTATGTTGCTTGTGTAATGTGTGATCCACAGTCGAGCTGCGGCATCAATTGTAATCCCTTTATAAAAACTTACTCAAAGACTATATGGGCATTTTAATTAAAAATAAAATATTAGTAAAAAAACTTTTTAAAAGTAAGCTTTATTAAAATGCATTTTAAAACAAAAATATTTTTGAATAATATACTTTCATAATTATAAAAGCGTGAGTTGTTAGCTCTATGACAATATTTTGGTCACGACCCACGCTTTTATAATATTTGACCTAAGTTTAAAAAAATATTTTTTTTTTTAGTGAATTTCAATTAGGTACTTAAAGCTTATTTTTAAAAAGTGTTTTTCACTAATTTTTTTTTGTTCTTTTTAGTCTTTCTTTGTTGATAAAAAGATATTTTTTATTGCAAGAATGAACAAGATCCAGAATAAATAAAAATACATTTGCCCTTCGTGTTACTCAAACCCACGACCCTACGATTATGAGTCTCATGCTTTACCGACTGAGCTATAGACAAAATATTCGCTATTGCTCGATATTACTGTATACCAATTTTGCGTCTATTCATTGATTTACAACAGAAAGTGAAAACGATAGCAGTGCATCTCTAATATGAATTTAGCGCAATCTGCTTAAGTAAAATGGGTTTAAACTTATATTTTATGTTCGCTGATAACCTCAAATGTTGATCATCTATAACTACTTTTTGACGTGATAACGTCTTATAAATTGATGAATCTTATAAATTGATAAAACACCGGCTGCATGCACGAAAAAGTGTAACGTTCCTAAATCCTAACGTTCCTAACGTTCGTAACGCGTAACGCGTAACGTTCCGCCTGACCCTGTGCGTGCTTTTTGCTAATTTCTCGCTCAATTTAAATCAGATCGGTTTGAAACCAGTCTTAAACGAAAGAGGAGAACATTTTACATAGATTTCGTATAACAGAATTTGCCTAAACAGTTTTTTTATACAAATTTATATAGAAAAATAGCTGTATAAATGCAATGTTGTCTAATGCATGGCGCGACGCGGTCGGTCGTCTTTGTTTGCCGTATATGGAAATTAGAAGATAACGTATGTCTTGTCTTAACATGAAAACGGCTGCATTTCTAATGTTTAATTCAATTTTTTGACATTAGTATTTTGTGAAATGCAACGCCTTCTAAGTTAAGTATTGGAATAACTAATTATTATATGAACATAATACTTTGACAGTTGCAAACGTCACTTTTGACATTTCTTATCATTCCGACACCAAGGATAAGCGGATTGAAACCAAATTTTGGGAGGTTTAGGTTATGTATTACGGAATACGTTATCACGTAAAACTATCGTCCGTAAACCGACTTTACAGACAACCAATTTTTTTTTATATTAATATTTTTGTGCAATTATAATTTTCCATGCAAAGTTTATTAATCAAACACTTATACCTAGGCAATGATAACCACCAAAAACCACTCAAAAACCAATTGGTTGGCACATTGACAAACTGACGAGTTTGGCAAAAAATCAAGTACCTATTTTTTTATTTGTTTAATAACAGTTTTCAGTCAATAGGAGATAAAAAACTGTTATATCGTTTAAGTTGCAAAAAGTTTAAGCATATTGCAGTAAAGGCTATTTTCAGGGAGAGTTAGGAGTTACGCATTTACGAATAGTGGTGAAGATATGAGAAATATGTTAAGTACCTATACTCTTATTCCATTGTCAAACCGAAATCTACCCAAGCGAAGCCGGGTGGTAAAGACAGTTATAAAAAAAATGATCTACCACAGGTAATCAAGAGATGGTACATTTACCCTATATTAATTTGTATAACATATATACGCAAAAGTTATCAAAGCAAAATTTTTTGCGTTTTTTACATTTTTATAGTAAAAAACTGCGTTTTAAGTTTGCTTACCTAAAAATGCGTAACCGCCGTGCCGTGCGGAATTTTTATTTTTATTAAAATCCTAAATATATATTTGAATAAGTGTAGTGCCTTTGTCGCTCGAGTGATAACTTAGAGATCGGCAAGTAAAAATAAAAAAATATGAGTGGGTGTAACTTTTATGCGCAATTAAAGTAAAACTTCTTTTAATTCTCATTTTTTTGGAAATATCACTCACAAATTAAATTAGGTTGGCTTTGTTTATTCTGTTGCGTTCCGTTTCACCTTTCGTTCAAGATGGTTTCTACAGATGCGTTTTGAAGCCGCCATCTGTCAGTCGATAGCGGAAACTGCGTAAACACGTTACTTCCGTCCAAAAAAAAGTCTGAGTTACTTTGCAGTCGCGGTTTTACTTCAATAGTTTTAGAACTCTGTAAGTACACTAATGCTGGGTTTCTGATATGACTTTCAAGTTTTTCAGACTTAAAACAAATGGAGATTGCATATTTCGATCTAGATTTAAAGCTGTTTATATCAGAAATCGTACATAAACTTTTCTGTTTCGATTTTCCTTAAGCAGCTTTTTTCCTGTACATTTCTGATGGAATTGGTTTCTTTAATTTGATTGATAAATAATTAAAAACTATTTTTTGTTGTTCCTAAAATCGTCAAATAACATAAGAAGTTATAAAAAAAAATCATACCTGTAACACCACGTCTTAAAAAGCCACGCCGCCACTGGTGTACCCTGGTGGTCATGTAGAAAAACAGAGGCAAGATGGCAGCGGAGCGTATGAACTAGAAAGTAGTTCATGTTAAAAAAACTTAAATTAATAAATGTGTTGAATTAAATAATATTCATGTTTCAAACTTACGTTAATAATTATGTTGAATAAAATAATAATAATTGCTACATACCTTCAATTTTCAGAATTATCAATGTTCATATTTTTAATTTAATATTTACTTTGAATAAGAATGAAAAAAATTCAGTTAATACTTCACTATTTCTCAGATTAAAACCTGAAAAACAAACTGATGCTTATACAGTATGTAAATACGTGTAAGGTGCACATAGGGAAATTAACATTGGGAAAAAATGACTGGATCAGAGTGAAATTTTGTCTTTCAATTTGACAGATAATATTCTTTTGCAAAATGAATGTGTATACTGCCGAAGAAAATATTCAAATGATTACAACATAATCGGACTTTTTTTATTAATGGGACATTAAATTCCCAAAAATACTTAAATATGGTACGAGATCAAATATCTCCGCCTATTCGTGTTGAACCTAAAGACATTGGGTCACTGATTTACCAACGCGCATACGTCACACAGTCAGACAATTTTTGAATGAAATGTTTGCAAACAGATTGAGTTGTTTTTTTTTGTTTTATTTTTGTACAAAAAAATTAAAATAATTTTTTATAAGAGCTTTTTATTATTAAAAAAGCCAAGTAAAATAAAAATAAATCAAAATAAAATGGAAATCCTCAAGATTACCACGATAATTCAATAGAAATAACAATAAATGTAGTCATGGCTAACTCTGATCAAGTATTTTTTCCCAATGCTAGTTTTCCTATTTTTACATACTGTATACAAATATAATTGTTACTTTCACCAATTCTCAGATAAGAACGTAAGAATTCTGAAATGTCATCAAATTTTAAGCAAAGGACGTGTCAAATTATAATTTAAGATAAACAAATAGGAAAGAAGTCTTTAAAAAATAACTTGACGATTGCACAATAATTGTATCTAAGTTGAAATTAACTCTGCCAGTCTGTTGTGTATTTTATGTAATTTAATAACAGAGTGTTGAGATCAGTTAAATTACTTCAGTAGAAAGATCGAGTTAATTTGTTGTTTTACGTCTGATACTAAATGCCAGTGTGCTAACAAGGTACACTGAATCTTCCGGACACCGGAGCGGTGTATTATTATTCGAAGTCACGTTACCTCCGCCATCTGGCATCCTTTGCTTCCACCATTAAGGCTGGATACTTTGCGAGAAATGTTTCTCATTAGGGTAGCTTTTGAAACCGAAATTGTTTTAAATAACGCGTTTAACATCAGTTTCTCAACGTTATGCCATGAAAGACACCACTCGTACGATTACTAGATCCCTTTCGCATTTTCTCCGTGATTTTTGAAATGATTTTTTTTGTTTCGGAATTCTAATTATAATACTCTATCGACTATCCCATGAACTGATACAGCAATAAATCCGTGTGATAAGCATGAGACTCAACACACCAGAACAATCATTCTCAGATATTTTGTGCATGTACTGATAACTCATCTGTTGGTAAGATATATTAAAGTTTTTTGCGTTTTAAATTAGTTTCTCAACGCCATGTCATTATAGAAGCCACTCTATCACTGTCTTCAGTTTACATCTATCTATCTACATTTTCTTCGTAGTTTTTGAAATTTTGACATTTTTTAAAGGACATATTATTTAAAAAAAATACTGTTATTTGAAATAGGTATTTCTGCAATTGCGAAATTAGTAACACCTGTTTAATTCCAGCTTCATGTTTTTTTTATTGTATTCAAAAAATCGATTAACTCCAACAGTGTTTGACCATAAATAAATAAAAAAAATTCCAGCCAATTGGGCGACGGGACCATTCCAACTTCAAAAATATTGACATTTGATTATAATAAAAAAAATAAAATATGATATTTGCTATTCGTTGCCATGGTTACCTGCATAATATGTTCCACGTCATGTAAAAATTAATCAAAGCATGCCGAACTAGTTTATTTCTGACAGTTGTACGAAACAAATGAACAGCAGATTTTTTTTAATTTTCAAAAGTATACCATTATTATATAAAAAACACCGTTATAGCATATATCTCTTCTGCGCATGCGCCGATTTTCCCCAAATTTGCATATCAAACATCCTCCCAATTTTTGATTTTAATCTGCTCATCCGTTTGACCTGTATCGTGCTCACAGACTAAAAGACTGACAGACGCACAGAGTTTTTTCAAAAATATGTATTTTGGATTCGGGGGACCTCAAAACGGAAAGATATTGTAAAATTTTTGAAAAGTGATTTTTGACCTACTCTAGTAGTTACCATTCCCCACTTGTGGATTAGAATGGTAAAATGTCTGTTATTCCACTCGATTGTTAAATTATATATTTTCTTTGTACTCCCCAGTGTAAGCTTATTTGAATTTGGGTCATCCATATACATAATATTTTCTATAATAATTTCATTATTATAGAACTTTTAGAAGATTGACAAACAGAATAGTGAAATAAATACCTCTTGAAACCGTAAAAATTGCAATATCATTTCAATGCAATACGAGCTTATAACGTTGTATTTTTTTTGTCTGAACAAACATATAGAAGCATTATATTATGTACATTTTTAATTTATGTAAAATGTCAAATAAACAATATCTATTTACATTTTAATTGCCTTTACACATCGCATTTTTTCAGCAAAGGATTGTTTTCATTAAAACTGAATAATTCAAAAGATACGTAAATGCGATATTAAAAATTCAGCAATGACCGATGATCGACCTTCGAATGTCAAATTCAAAATATATGCTATCGAGCAATCGTGTCCATTAATTATAATTACTAATAAAAAAAGCGAGTGTGCTTTAGACCACACGACTGAAGTAAAACTTCTTCCTGCCATAATTATTTAAAATATATTTATTAAGAATAATGCGTAAATACCTCAAATTTGCTCATGTTAAATTCATAAACGAACAATAATATGCAGTCGGTTCGTCTCAAAGTTTATCGAACACAATATAACCTCACTCTTTAGCACATATCTACAAAATATAATTTATTTAATGGGCAAAATATGTATATATATTTATTAGCATAATTTATAATACATTTAAAAGGATTTATTAACTAACCTACATTATTTCCCGTTACAAAATGCAGAAAAATTCAATGAAATGTATATTTGATATCAAAAAAACAGTTATGTTCATTTTAAACGTCAAATAGTTGTATTAATGCTCCGTCTTTGTCGCACTCACTAACTTATATATCCCTCTCAACTCCGATGATGCACTTCCGTAAACGATTTAGTCAGGCATTTACCAGCTTACTCTACAAGTCAAGCATGCCTAAAGAAGTTTTACTTAATAAAACTTTAGAAAGGGGATCTGACAAGGTTGGCGTTAGATATTTTTCTATATAAACATTTATAAAAAGAAGTCTCTGAAATTCTCTCATTCTTCCAAAATCTAATTTTAAATAATTTTTCAATTACGCCATAAATTTGGAAATTTTAGATGAAAATAAGAAGAAATCCTTTAGCTCAATAGCATTAAACATTTCAAATTTTAAATTTCAGTTATTTAGGGACAATTGAGGTTATGTTTGGAATCTGTTTGTCAATCAGTTGGTTGTGGGCGGCCGGTCTATGATGTGCTTTTTAGTGATAATTTTTGCTTTTAATTTGTTGTGATAATTTTTTGAAAAATATGGAAAATATTCTGAAGATGGACTGATATGTCCAAAAGTGCTTAATAAATAAACAGTTTTTTAGAAAGGATTAATTTCCTTCTTATTTTCATCATTTTCTCTAATCATAAGTTATATATTATTACGCTATGTCAAAGGTTGGATGAGTAATGAGCACAAATAGCAACTATAATATTACTAGCGACATCAAAAGCACATTCTTCTCTTGTGTAGTGTTGTGACGAAAATTTGGGACTAAGAGATTTGCGTTGAGACACAACACAACGCGACAAAGAAACTTTTGTTCGTGTTACGGGCTATGTGCAAGGAGGCGGAGTTACAAATTTTTCGATGCGAGCAAGGGAAAACTTCAACCTCAAATTTTCCGAATGTCAGTGAGCAATGTCTATTAAAAGTGAAAATAGTTATAATCTTTTAATTTAATTACAAAGAAAACATGGGAACGCTAAGCGATCTGGAAATGCTTGTTTTGTTCCGGGCTGTTGCGCTGTTGGCGATTTAAGTAAAATAAAGACCATTGGCGCCATAATTTGACGTTCCTCTGTCAGTGTAAACAAATTAACATCAGTTTTTTTATTACATTTTTTCTTACACGCCATAGCCAAATAAAGTTTTTGACTTATAATCATAAAAACATGTCGCGATTTCCATAAAGAATGAGTTCAATAATTATCTATTACCCACTAGCGGCGCTAGTAGGCTTCGTGCACACAGCCCATAGGTAAACCTTGAGCATCGAAAATGAAATTTCGCAATTGACTTTTATTTGAGGTGTTTTAGACTGTACCTCAACGCCTAAATTTTGAAAACAAACATGAGACAGTACCTGTAAATAATTAATAAATTATTTAGTGTTTACTCGAACAATGTTTTTTCCATCCTTGATGTGTCATTACTAAAGTTACGTCATTTTTATGAATATTCATAATGTACAGTAATGAAACAGCGGCATATTAATACAGGAATTCATTAAATTAAAAGAAAATTAAAGAAAACATTTACTTCTATCTGACTCACTTCACACAAAAAAAAGTATTTAGCATAAATGAATTATGCATATTTTTATATCAAAATATGAACAGACAAACAAAATGGAAAATAAAATAAACATTAAATAACAAACAAACACATTATAAAAATACACTCTACAATCTTTTCAAGTTGATAAACAGATACCTTTTACTGCCAAAATAAAAATACAAAGAAATGAAAAGAAAATCTTTTTGATCTTTTAGAATATTATTTCGATTTTTTGAATCAAGCTTAGTAGAGTAAAGGTTGCCTCGTTCCGTCAAATAATTAGGTGGGGTGATGACGTCATCCCGCGAACTTGTTTGTGAGGCAACGTCTGTTTATAATCTTTAATGACAGTTTTTAACGAATATATAATCAAAGAAATTAAAAGACAGAGTATTTATATCAATTCACAATTATTTTTAAATCATTTTGTCGGCAGAAAATTCACTCGGATTAAATATCTCAACATAAAAATAAAAGAAAACAAAGCAAAAAAAATACATCTAGCCGTCGTGGAACGCCTGGCAGATGTGACACATAAATTTAAGCAAAATTCTAGTAACTAAATTTCGCCCTGTAACTAAAATTCGGCTTGTAACGAAATTTTGCCCTGTCATGTAACTTACCAATATATAACAACGCACAGCTATAATTATTTACCCACGCTAAAGAAAGACACACACAGTACATAGCTCACACAAAGAAGTAGCGAAGTGTATAGTATACGCGCGCGACCACACAAAGGGGACGAGAGAGGTGTCGTAAAGGAGGCATGACGGCATGACAGAACGTCACGTCATAAGAATCGCAGTAACGCGCCAATAAATGCTTCACATAAAAAAAAACATCTGAAAGAGAAGGCAGAAAAATTTTATGTAAATTTTTTAAAATAGTTATTTAACAATGTCCACCATTTCTTTAGAACTGTTTGTTTATAGTTCTAGATATAATTTTTTTTTTACATGAAACTTTATTGTTTCATTTTATAAAAGGAAATAAATTAAAACCAAAAATTTTGTAATAAAACTTAAAAAAAAAATTATTTTTAAACGTCTATTATTCTATCTTTCATTGTACTGTATTTGAACGGTCCGCCAAGTGACGTCATTATCTGGGTCTGTTTTAAATCATTCAATTTAGCGACGCTTTAATTAATTAAAACAAAAAACGTTTTCAAATAGCCACAAAACCGAACCGTTGCCTAATATACGTTGCAGCTCTAGCCCTCAACAAACTTTCTGCTATTGAAGATACACATCTTTTTGAAAACAAGTTTGTATTTCAAATAACCACAAAAGTAAACTTATTCCCTTTTACCTTGAAGTTTGCCAATTATTCAAAACACAAGTTACTTGGATTCTGAACACTAATTACGGAAATTAATTATCCTGTCTGTTCAAAGGTGGAACTAAAACTAAAGCGTTATATTTAGGGAACACTATCATGCTTGATAGTTAATTAACAGGTATATAATGTTTGTTTTTGTTATTGTACGTGTGTTACCTGTACACAATAACACCTAAGTCGCTTTGGTTTCGTAACATACAGACTGTACCAAGTAAACCGTTGCACTAAATCAGTGGTTCCCAAACTATTTTGGCCCACGGACCTCTTTTTATAGTCAAAACTTGCCCATGGACCCCCTTTCATAGTCAAAACTTTCCCGCACGGTCCCTGGATAAAAAAACTACATAAATGCATAATAAAAAAATTAAAAATTTTACTTTGATGTCTTGAATGGTAAATGGTGACGTAAAAATAAAATAAAAATTCTCTTTTTCGCATGCGCCGATTTTCCCCAAAAACAATAGGGCTCTTCATATTTACGTATCAAACATCCACACAAAATTTGATTTCAATCCGTTTATCCCTTTGACCTATATCGTACTAACAGACGCACAGAGTTTTTCCAAAAATATGTTTTTTTTTTTGGAGTGAAACGAAAAGATATTGTAAAATTTTGAAAAGTGATTTTTGACCTAAATTAGTACCTACCATTCCCCACTTGTGGGTTGGAAATCCTATACGTGTTTGAAATTCATCAGTCACGAAAATAGATTGCCAATCATTATCATTCATATCAGTATTGCTTGTCAATCAGAAAGATTGAACGTGCATGGCCCACTTTAGTTCTGTTGTATCAATTTTTAATTTTTTGACCGTTGCGTAATTTCAGCGATGTAATTGCCACCTAATGATAAATGACAATCGCAGGCGGACAAGAGACACATTGCCAAACAAGTTACACGCGACGAATATCAAATTTAATATTGATATATTTTTTTATTTTTTTGGAATTTAAAAATGCTTTTACTCACAGTTTTTTTCTGTTTAAAACTTAATAATATTATTTCCCTGACTGTAATAATCATACACGTATATATCTATACAGGGTGTCCCATTAAGAATGGGACATAGAACAACCGCAGATTCTCCAATTCAAAATAAAACGATTAAGCGAAATATGCTTAGATAAAATGTTACTCGCTCTACCAGTGACGTACGGCAGGAGTAAGTAATGCTTGTACCCCTTCTAAATGTTACGCCGCTGTCTAAATTTTAATTTTGACTATAATTTTGATTTTTTTGATATTTTCTAAGTCAATAATGTACACTTGTTAGTTTGTTGTAAAGTCATTGGTTTTCGAGATATTCGCAGTTAAAGATAGATAGACATGTACTTTTTATTTGTATTATTATTAATAATATTCATTTTTACAATTTTGTCTTAAAAAAACTGCGAATATCTCGAAAACCAATGACTTTACAACAAACTAACAAGTGTACATTATTGACTTAGAAAATATCAAAAAAACTAAAATTATAGTCAAAATTAAAACTTAGACAGCGGCGTAACATTTAGAAGGGGTACAAGCATTACTTACTCCTGCCGTACGCCACTGGTAGAGCGTACTGAACTAATTTTTTTATTGTTAGGTGCATTTTATGATATTTAACAAGTGTGCCGATTTGAGTAAAATTATACGGTGTATTAAAAAAATTATAGACATTAATAATTTTTCAGTTTTCAACTTTTTCAACACCCCGTATTTCGGAAACGAGTAACATTTTATCTAAGCATATTTCGCTTAATCATTTTATTTTGAATTGGAGAATCTGCGGTTGTTCTATGTCCCATTCTTAATGGGACATCCTGTATAAATAAAATTGTTTTTCAAAATCTTCAATCTTTAAAAGTGCATCACCGATTGCGTTGAAATTTTGACACAACGTTGCGTTCGAATACACGCGTGTTTTTATATAGATGTCACACCTGTGATAGGTGGAAACGTGCTTTTTTTTTAAACAGCGCCATCTGTTGATCGTTAAAGCAACACACGCTATACTAAATGTGTTACGGCAATGGAAACGCCATATGTTAAACGCAACAGCAACACACACAAAACGGAGCACTTGCTGCAACGCGTGGCTGAATTATAAATATAACAATTAAAGACAAAAAAGTGATTTATAAGTGAAAATATTTAGTATATTTATTTAAAAACTATTAAATTTGTTGCTTCACGGTTTAAAGAGTATAGTGAGCGTGAAAATGGTGTTTATATATAATTTAAAAATTGGATTATTACTAGAAAATATAAAAGTTGTGTTTCATAACAGACAATTATTATAGCTGGTGACATGAGTGTGAGATATCCGCGTAGTGTGGCCAAAACACGTGAGGCAAGAGGCGGCATTGCCCGGATGGGAGGTTCGGGACCACGTGACGGACGCAGAGCTGCTATTGTAGAAGCGAATCATCACTATAAATATGATTTAAGGAGCGCGTCTTTTGAAAGTTGGACAAGGTAAGCTGTTTTTGTAACAAATATATTTTTAGGATGCACTTTGTATATTTTTTATTTTTCTGCTAATTAATATAGTTTCGTCTTATTTATAATCTGTTTATTTTTAACTAGCGGCCTGGTTCGGCTTCGCCAGAATTTGTAGATTACCACCGTTTTTATGTCGACTTACGTTGGAAAATTGGTCTCCACGAATAGCGCTTTTATTTTAACGCGATAATGTATAGTCTGTGTTTATTTTGAAGGGCCATTCTAAATATTGGTGAAAATATTTTTGAAATCGGATGAGAAGCTTCGGAGATTACCTCCTACATCCAAACTTACAAACTTTCTCTCTTTATATAATATTTTCGCAGCCCATCCGATATTATATTATATGTCCAGTAGTTTTTGAGTTTATTCATTACCGAGAGCGTAGATATATTTTTTCTGGGAGGGGGGTTAAAGCAAGAAAAACAATCAATATTTTTTTAAGTTTCTTTAATTTCACACAAGAATACTCACGAAGGAAGGTGTCAAGCAAAATATTAATTCCCAAACCAATTTTATAATTTTTTTTTATAAGAAGTAGATATTTCTAAATTTTATTTTTTAGCTAAGTATTCGTATTATTTTCAGTTTTATTTTTTTATTATGATCCTGGGGGAGGTGGTAATTACCCCCTTTACCCCCATATCTACGCACTTGTTCATTACAAACAAAACTATAAATCCTTTCTCTTTATAATATTAGTATAGACTATAGACTAATAAATGTCAGTTAGATGTCGCCAACAACAAAAGCCATGTTATAATCCAACGCATACATACAGCAAGCGTTACGCACTGCCATCTAACTAATTCTAGTAACTAAATTAAGCGCATCGTGACGACATCACAGCGTTGAGCGTTGCGGAATATGCACGTTTTTACTCCCATCGAAACGCGCCAGTAGATGTTTCACATCAAAACTAGCTGTAATTTATGCATCATTCATGAAAATGCAGATGTGTTTATGAACAGATAATTTCCGGTCAAATAATTATCAATTAGTTTCACATGAGCGAAATGTGATATTCAAAGGCCTAAACATGTCACGTGTAGCGGACTAAATTCCACAATGCATATCATTCAACATCATGCAGCCGTCGCATCTCTTTGATAAACAAATGACATACGAGACATTACTGACAGAAACTTGTCATGTTATTGGTACAATACACAAAGGGTTATTCTATTGTGTTTTAAATTTGTGAAAATCTATGCTTCTAAATCTGAAAATTCTTATAGCTAAGTCAAGAACTGTGATTCTTGAGAAAAATAGACTCAAGTCTCTAAAAAATATGAGCAATAGCTTATTCTATTGGGAAAAATATTCCGAAAATACGTTTTTTTATTTTTTTCTGCGTCAAAAATTGCATTAGCTATTAACAAAAAACGAAAAAACAAAAAAAGACCCTCATATTTTTGACGATTACTCAAAAACTATAAGATATAGTAGAAAAGGAAAAAAGATTCTTAAAGAGGAGAAAATTTCCAGTAAGAAAGTTCCACTTCCCGTACTCTATCTCTATTATTTAAAGTATTAATTTAACGTTGAAAATCGGGTTCCGCGCGGCCGTTACAGCTACGGACAGGTTCCCAAAAAGTTGTTAAGAGTCGTAGAGTTTTTTTTTAATATAACGCGAATTTTTATGATCTTTCAGTTAAGCAAAATGTCATCATATTGAAGAATGAATTTGGACCAGTAAAATGACGAAGTCAGTTTCCACTAATTCGAAAATTAGGAGAACTTGTCCGTGGTTACAAATTACAATATTGAGTTTTGACAAGTTTTTAACAAGTTCCAGTCATCGAACGAAGATGCAATTTTGACAAATTGTGTATCATACTTATATGTATATAAATGCTATTTCAATTTGCACACTTTTGCGATTGGATATGCATGAACTGCGCACTTTCTTAAACTTTTAATGAGGGTTCGTTTCCTGTAATACTTAACAGGAATTCCACACTAATTATTAATCCCTTTTCTTAATTTATTTATCTTCGCATTGTCAGGTAGAAGTGCATTTTCTTTTGATGGAAATGTTCATTTTTTAATTGTTCTTCAGATTTGTTTTGAGGAGGTGCTTGTAGGAAAATCTTGCTAAAGTTACTCTAGCGTCTGATATTCATTATGAATCCCTTATTTGAGTATAGTGAAAGAGGAAACGAAGTTTTGGTTTTGGAAGGTGTAAAGTTTTCCTTTTCGAACGTTTTAAAAAATGGCGAGTCGTTTTGGCGCTGTGCTTTTAAAACTTGCACAGCTGTTAAGTTTTATTTTTCTTTCCTTTGATCATACATAATTATTATTATAATTGCCTGATGCGCAGTTCATGTACTGTGAATTTTTATGGTCTTTTGTACAGTGCGCAGTTCGTGTAATAAAGATTAGGAGGCAGGTATACAGTGCGCAGTTTGAGGCCGTCGTTGCGATTTTGTGGAAATGTTTAGGCTCAAATAATCTTTTACAAGCTAAAATTACGACGTGAAATTTTGTATTCGTTCAAAAATATATTTAAATTCATATAATAACACATTTCAAAGCCACAAAGCACTTTGACAATACTTGGTTGGCAGAGTTCTACATCGAAACCCAAGTCTTTCATTATATTCAGGTGAATTGTCTTATTAAATACCCAGTTTATTTCCAAAAGATAAAGCAAGACTAAAACGGAACACATTAACCTGACTTGTCTGCATAATCCTGCCTTGTTTGCATAAATTGTGTGTTTATTTTGTGAAAAGCAGCGCATTAGAGAAAGTAGATTCACCTGACCATTTAACCAACTATATAAGCTTGTGTGATAATACTCATCTCAAAGTGTTAATAATAATTGACAACAAGGTGTTACAAAACTTATTTTCTTGCACGACTCCCTATAAAATTGCTGCTAGTCATGTCTGTACAGCGGTTGTAAAATAACATATTTCGTACTAGTACGTAAAGTAGTATAACGAAAAAAAAACTAAACTTAGTCCTTCAAATAAATAAAATTGTCAACCAAATTTTCTCAGACCATATATTGACAAAAAATAATAAAAATACAAATCAATATAACACAAGATAACGTTTCGATCCGGATATGGATCTTCTTCAGAAATATCTAAAAAATGTTAAAATAATTAGTATTAAGTTATTTATTATCTAATAGAATTCACGAAAGATTGAATAAAACTTTCAATCTTTCGTAAATTCTATTAGATAATAAATAATAATAATAAATTCAGACGTTAGTCAAAGATTTAAACTTAGTCCTACTACCATTTCCATAGAAATTACATGAAAACCTAACGCAACCTATAATAATCGGAAGGGAATTTCTCAAAATTGAACTGTCAAAATGTTTGTAAATGATGTGAAAAACAGCTATTATAAAGAGGGTACGTGTAAGAAAAAACATGTGTAATAATATTTTGACTCATGTGATTGTTAAAACTCGCTGTCTCTCATTTTTAACATAATGTTGCATTAGCCATAATAAATAATACAAACATAACTCAAATTTCAAAAAGGTGGGATAGTAAACATTGTGCAAGTAGGGTGGAAAGTTAGCGATTGCGAACTAGTGTATCGTTTGTCCGCCAGAGACGAGCGAGGGCGGTTATCACACGAGTACAGTCGACAATTGCGCCCGAGTCACATCCAATATTAAATTGAATGAACGAATGAATTATAGATTATAGACGCTAAACAACATCAGCGTCTATAAACGCATTGAAAGAACCAAACTGAAAACATAATATAGATATTATGCGTACTGTCAGATATAGTTTATACAAGCATTTCGTAGGATGGTGCCACTTTCGCTTACTTGTGGTGGATAACTTGATTACGAAATGAAGTCAACCTCTATAAAACCTAAAATTATTATGTAATTTCAAATAAATACAAAAGTAAAAATTTATTAGATTTTTGTTTTGTGGGACCCTCCAATAGGTGGAAATCAGGGGGTGGGTGTGGTTTGGCTCATCTGCCTCGAAGATCGAAACTCTGTACTCGAGGAAGTCTTAACCATCCAAAAAAAGGGAGTCTAAAATCATTTGTAAGCGGGAAGGTCAATTTGAAGGGGTTGCCGAAGAAAAAAAAATGTGGGACCCTCACTATCGTGTTCAGCGACCTCAAAAATCTTTTGATTGGCGCTCTGGCAAAAAAAAGCAAAAAACTTCTTCCTGCCATAATTTGTTACACTTCACCCGAAAATTCACAAAATATGAACTTTTAAATGATTTTACAATTTTATTCACTTTAAACGTAGAATATTTAATGTATTGAACAAAATATTAATTTATAAAATTTTTCAAGAACGAAATGAACATGTAAGAAGAAAGAAATATGAACATAAAGATAATAAAAACAAAAGTAATACATTGCAATTACTTAGCTCTCGTTGGATTTTAAGCGTATATCTTTATAAAATATTATTTAAAGTAGGTTTACAAAACTTTTTTCTGTCACCCGAAAGCGCCACTGGCAAGTAAAGTATGTGTCATTCTATTGTTAGTACTGCTTATATTTTCGGCCACCTGACGGCGCCTAAAGTATTTGTCATCCTCTTTCTATCTTCACTAACTCATATCTCCCACTCAACTTCCGTTCGCCTCGCTCGATCACACTTCCGTAAATCTCTCGTCAGGCATTCACCAGCTTACTCCCCAAGTCAAGCGTGTGTAAAGAAGTTTTGCTTCAAAAACCCCAAAATATCCTGACTTCTGAGTTCTGACCTTGATCAACTGTCGGATTTGGCTGTCAGACCGTTAGGCGGATTTGTGTCATTCTGTATATCTTGCTGATGTTCGTCTGTCATATCCCTCTGCTTTAGGTGGAGGTATGTGAGGTTTATTAATTAACTGTGTCAAACACAGCGATGTCGGAACTACCGATGGGGTGTTACCCCGACAAGCCGTGTCACCACATGTCACTCTGTATATGTAGGGTTTTACGCACATCGCTCTGACCTAGTACTTCGAACGCGTATTATTCAAAAGCTTTGTGTAAAGTTTGACAATGATGGGATAGTCTAAGATCCCGATTGGGCTCGATATCTTCACCTATCGAATTTTCTAATGTATTAATAAAGAAAAATTGTTTTGGTTACCATTTAATTTCATGACACAGCTATTTTTAATAAAAAATTAAAGTTAATAATTTTATTTAGTATTAATAGTATATTACACCACAAGGGCCGAAAGTTTGATATGTTGCCCTGCGCTTGATATCAAACTTTCGGATTAACTTGTACAGACGAAATATCTGAACGTGACACATTTTTTCCACTTGTCCAAATGCAATCGTATGATTTGCAACTAAAAGTTTCACTTCCGTAATGCGTTCTCGTTGTATTTTTACGTCGAATTCTCATTGAAACATGACTGTACAAATGTTTACGTTCGAAATCACATGATTAACATTAAAGTTGTATAACAAGAACGAAGGATTTAGTTGCCCCACCTCCAAACAGACTTAGGGGCGGTATAATGTAACTAGCTACCGACAATCTATCTGATTGATATCGTAGACTTTACCCCGTAAAGACCATTTATCTTTCATTCCAATCTGTAAACAAACAAACTTTGTGCGCAGCCGACCGTAAATTTTCATAGTTTCAGAAGATAAATTGTCATTGACTTTGAAACAGGCTGAACTATTCGAATTTGATGTAGGCAATGGCGGGCGCGTGCACATTTTAAATTGGTGGTACAATCTAACACTGGCTAGAAATAAGAGGGTGGTGGATTGATTATGAATTAGATCCATGTTTATGATGTTTTGATTATTAACATTTTTCAAACACTGCTGACAACAATATACAGGCTGACATAATATGGGAAACGGACATTTTTCAAATGAATGTATAATCAGTTGTTTTTGATGAAAAAAATTTTGTTTTAAAAAACGACAGATCAGTACCTACCATTTGATTTAATATAGGTAGTTAAGTATGAAAAATTAATCATTCAGGTGGCGGCCATTCTCTTGAATGCACACTTCAAGTCTGTGCAGAAAGTTATCCATAACTTTCGCTAACAGCTCTCCTTCAACCAAATGCACCTCTTCTGTAATGGCATCTTTTAGCTCCGTTAATGTTTCCTGTTAATCTGAAACCTTTAATCCATCGCAGGATCGTATTACGGCTTGGAATTGCGCCATTCCGACCGATATTAAAATGGCGACGAAAGATCCACTGTGTTGCAATAACAGACTCACCATTTCGAACGAACGTATCGTACACGAACACTCGCTGCTGTATCGTCCACTTTTCCATTTTATCTAAAACGGTGAGTCACTTCGAAGCAAACGTTCTAAACCGCAACAATTTTCCACCACTGACAGCTGTGTACTAGCCATTCTAAAAACGTCCGTTTCCCATATGTCACATTGTAACACTAGTCACTACTGCCATAAGCCGTGTGCCGTGTATATGTGTATGTATACGACATAATATGTGTCAAAGCTCTCAAAAGTGTTGTCTGAATGAGATAGATTCAGTGAACACTTCTAGCATGTGACAGTGATAGATACTTATTTGTACTAATGTGCTGACAGTAAATGCAGCACAGAGTCGATATAAATAGCACGCTATACTTGTGGGCACGATGCATTGGTTAAATATGGAAAATATAATTCATTCTAAAATTATGTATTAGTAATAATAGATAACAATATTTTATTCCCTTTTGACCTTTTACAGGTATAAAGTCGTCAATTATACATAAAGTGGTTACGCAATTGAAATTGTCATACAAAGTTGTGTTACAAATTATTACACATTAAAACATAGTAAAATTTTAAAATGTTGTTAGATTTAAAAGTGAACATTATAGCCATATTATGAGGAACTAATATGAGTACATACATTGTTCAATTAAGTACTTTTTTAATTTCTTTTGAAGATATATTTATACTCTCATTTTTTTAAATAATCTGGGAGATTATCCAGATCACTTTTAATGATTATATTTTATTTGTTTTCTTCAATTAATAAACTAAAATTATCCACGTTTTCTTGAAGTGTGGGAAGAATAAGTGACAGAAAAGACTAGAAAAAGTTCTGATACTTTTCAAATTCTAAACAGACGCTTTTACCAATAAATTACACTTAAATTACACAGATATACCTATTTATAGTAATTTTTTAAACGAGCGTATAAGTGGAAAATCCGTTAGTTTAAATAAAATCAATTTTCCGTCTGAACGTTTTCTCTAATTTGCATAAACTGGCAATTTGGTCAATGATATTACCGAGCGTACATCCTAATGCTCAACCGTTTCATATATGGTTTAAATATGCAAATTTCGTAGTGGGTGTGAACCCATTAGTACCATAGTCAACTAACTATTAATTCGTTCGATGCGTTTTTTTTTAAAGAGCGGCGTAAGCATCTTTTACCATACACTCATTTGGCGTTAAAGAGCCAAATAAGTACGATATCTGCAACACAAAGACTGTATACATATACACATTTACATAAATGTGTTTATTGTTGTTTATAAATGCACGTATTTATTATAGATACCTATACGTAAATAATATTATTATAATAGCTATATATCTATACTAATATATAAAGCTGAAGAGTTTGTTTGTTTGTTTGGTTGAACGCGCTAATCTCACGAACTACTGGTTCAAATTGAAAAAAAAAAATCTGTTGGATAGCCCATTTATCGAGGAAGACTATAGGCTACATTATAGTATCATGCTACGACTAAAAGGAGCGAAGCATCAGTAAAAAATGTTGCAAAATGTATCTCAAAAATAGCTTCTATTCAGTTGAAATGCCGTAACTTCATATATCAATATTATAGATCGTACATTCACAAGCCCGGCTAGGTCAATCGGTAGAGCATGCGACTGTTAATATCAGGGTCGTGGGTTCGAGCCCAAGGTTGGGCGAATATATTTTTTTTTTATTTTTCACATTGCTTTCTTCTAAGGCTTACATTTAAATTTATTTTAATTTTATTTACGACTAATTAAAATTAAATAAATCTAATTATTAACTCATTTGAAAAATGTTATAACTATAGGTACCTATATAAAAATAATTATCCTACAGTGTTTTCTATTAAATATTTATTATATTTTAATTACAGTAATTATTGATTTAATAATAATAATAATAATATTTATTTTACCAAATTGACAAAAGAGTATATTGCATGTCCATAAAAAAAATTTAGTTACATATTAAAAAATTCATTAATGCTATAAAATTCTCTGCTTACTAAATCATTCTTTAACTTACTTTTCATGGTTTGCAATGGCAATGATTTGATTTCAACTGACAGATGGTTGTAAAGTTTGATACAGTTATAGAGCACACCTTTTTCAAAGGTAGTCAAGGAATGATCTGGCAAGCGAAAGTCATTGTTTCCCCTGGTGTTATAGTTATGTAATAATTGATGGTTACTGAAAAGGCTAAAATGTTTTTTACGAAAACAATACATTCATAGATGTATACAGAAGGCAGTGTCATTTAAAAGAAATTTATTACTTAAAAAAAGTATAAATACTGCTTTTTATCGACAAAAACTTTTGAACGGTAACTCCGATCATCATGAAATTTGGACACAACATTCATTCGATAAACTTAGATGTGTTCCCATATCCCCCCACCCCCATTCGATCTTTTGCACCCGGATGAAACCGGGCGGGACCGCTAGTATTTTTATAAATTTAAAAATAATCCAGACTTATTTTAAGATTAAATAAGTACCATATTATTATATAAATATCTTTTAACAAGTTTCATTTCCTTATGTGGGTGAGGTTCACCCTTTTTTGGTTTAGACGTCTCAAAAAACTGTTCATTCTAGATTTTACAAACCTCGTCGATCTATTTCTAGTTTCAGTATTTTGAGGTTAGAATTAAAATGGTTGCCAGTTTTTATTTAGTCAATAATCATTCTACAATTCTCGGTTGTCTTTTTTTAACAATAGAGTGTGGATATTAATGGGTCAGTGACAATTTTAATACGAAGACGTTGTGTTAACTTAACCGAATAATTAAAATTAATCCCTTCGTCTGCAAATTGTTGCGACACAAGAGACGTATTGTACAAAGTATTGCTTGAGGCTGAACGTGGCAAAAAGCCATTATAATATTTGGATGAACGGAATTATTCAAATCCACACTCCACTAGCAATTAAATTGTAGTGCGTCAAATGAATTTTCAATTTCATATAATATTTACTAATGCCCCACATTTTTTTAATGCGTCCCAGTACCGGGCGACTCGAGATCGCTAGGTCCGGAAATACATCCCAAATAATTCGCGGAAGGCCCTTATCACTACTGCAAGCATGTACAGAAAAGCATGGCTACGACGCACGCATCTTTGTGTCCAACAAAACTAGGAACAATTTCTGTGAATACTTGATAATGACATAACATATTTCCATAGTGACAAAACATAACGCCGGGGCCGACTTGAAAATTTGATAAAATTTAATAAAACTTTGAAAGCTCGTTCCTCTTTCATTTTTGAGTTTTGATAAAAAAGTTACTTGAAATATTTGTTCGTCTATTTAGTATTTCTACACGCTGTTAAAAAAAAAAAATCAACTTGAAAATAATCCTGTATAGAAGGAACTCATTTAAGTATCAAACTCTGCTGAATTTCAATGCTAGAGAGTTCATCTGCATGTTCATGTTCTCTCCCTGTCAAAAATACAAACGTTTACCTTTGTACAGATATAGATGAACTCGGCTTCACGTCAAAGTAGAGCTATTGAAGGCCTAACTTTACGTTTGACAATCCAGCGTAGGCGTAAATTGTGTTTTAGGTTCGTCCATTTTCACATGTGGGTCGTTTGATGCTCACATGTTTCAATTCTAGTTCCTGTAGTTGGTAATAAATTGAGTTAGGTTAGAATCGACAACGTTATAGTCCAAGAGCTGTCAAACATTTTTGGGTGAGTATTTGAGGCAACGTGAAAATTTGTGTAACACTTCTTTTATAATGTCTGAACACAAAATCGAAGACTTGGCTCAAGGGTAGTGAGGTCTAGCCCAGCTGTGATTTTTTGGGAAATGTTGTTTGCTAAAAAGGTCGTTGAGACATTTTGAAATTTTAATACCTTCAAAGTTAGTATTTATTAAAATAAAAAATTAAATAAGTCAGACCATTTAGTCGAATCTAAATGTCTGCCAGGTCTACGATACTGTAACAAAACTGCTGTAGTCCGTGGCGGAAATTATTTATTTGCAATAATAAATGTTTAACAAAACAGTAAAACACACAAACGAAAGCGTACTTCTTTAACTTAACAGAACTAATACTTCTAAATTATAAAATAAAAGATTAAATAACAGAGAATATAGAGTCACTAAATTATGTACACAAAATATTTACATCACAAGAACACAACACGAAGTTTATCTAGTACAGTTCACACTTGTATTTACAAGAAGTTATTTAAACAAATGTATATAAATTGCACTCACTAAAGTTAATTTATTTCGACAGTATAATTTATGTCGTAATGCCAGAGCACTGTATCAACACAACTCACGAACAGCTCTAATAACTGAGTGACTTGACTTGCCCACTCTGCTCGCCTTTTATAGTTTCGACCCATGCTCTAGAATGTTCTCCACGCATCGAGATCCCTTCCTTTACATGTATTGGCCTCTCTCCAAGCGATTGTCGGATGTTTTTACCTGTTTTCCATTGTTGTTGTTTCTAGTAGTTTCTACAGAATTCCATAGTCGTCCCATCAAGGGGCACGCAACAATACGTAAGTGCGGTTAAGACGCAACGGGTAGGTTGAAGTGTGAGAGAGAATGTATATCGCACCACTGCATGCTTCAACGCAGCCCATATACGCTCTCTTTCTCACTACCGTATTTTTCGGACTATAAGAAGATAAGACGCACCTCAAATTTATAAATTGATTTTTAGAAAAATATATTTTAATGTTATTTTCGGATCATAATTTTTATTTATTGTTAACGTAAATTTAAAGACGATTTATTGAAAAAAAAATTTAATGTTACTTCGGACCATAAAAGGCTTATTTATCTGGCTTATTTATTTTTTATTATATTAAATACTAAGTGAGAATTGGTATTAAAATTTTCAAATGCTTCATGGACTTTTTTGCGAATAAAATTTCGTTAAAAATTCAGTTTTGCTAGGTCCCACTACTCTTCAGTCAGGTCTTCGATATTGTGTTCAGACATTACAAGAGAAGAAGATAATATGTTACAGAAATTTTCAGGCGGCCTCGAAAACCCACCCAAAAATGTTTGATAGCTCTCCTACTATTATTGTGTATCGGATTTAGACAATGCGGTTTACTTAATTACAATTTAGGGATGTGATATATTTCTATCAGAAACTATTTTATTTATTTACTACAGTCACAGAATGTGTTGCAGACCAGAAGTGCGGACTTATGGAGCCTTTAGACACAAGAATAAATAAATATTGCTCTCTATTGCGCCTTTTACTTATTTCTGTGACCTCGGTGCTCGGTTAGCCCGAGATTTAATCCTGAAACGGTCAGTGTTGTACAGTCTCGAGTGTTGGAAGGTTTGCAACGAATTGTTTCTTATATGCAACGGATTTAATGAGACATTTTATTTAAATTACTTTATCTATAGATACTCGTTTTATTTCATTTTAAAATTGTGTTTGCTATGAAATACAACATATTTTTTTTAAATAAAACCATAAATATATAAATTCAATAGGCGCGTCTATGGAACGGCAATAAAATTTCATTTTTACCAGGTTTTTATTAACTTGCTTTCTTGTTTGTCTGTCCGGGTGGAACATTGTAATTGATTTTAAACTAACTTCCTGATGAGATAGAGACTTGAAATTTTAACTTAACTCAGAATTAGATAACAATACAAGACAATGTGTAAATAATAATAATAATTAATTTATTGATTCATAATAATTTTTTTTAATGTACCACGTTTTTAAAACGAACTAAAAAGTATAAAATAAAAGAAAAAAAATTAAAATACCTATCACATTTTTTGAAACGAACTAAAAAGTATAAAATAATTTCTTTAAGCCTTATGAATAGGATTTGAAAAGAAAAACGTGGGGCACATGCGACAATGTAAGAAGTGTAGAGAGTAGCTATATCAATTAATGAGATAAAACGAATAATGCGGCACACGTTTTTTGTCTCAAATACTACTCATAAGGCTTAAAGAAATTATTTTATACTTTTTAGTTCGTATTAAAAACGTGGTACATATATTAAAAAAAATATTCCCTTTATTATTATGTTTGTAATAAATGAGTATCGAAAATTACATTTTATATTACTCATAATTTATGATGAAAACAATGGCACTTCCAGTTTCTATTCAGAACAAGAAAACAACAGGAAGTTTCCAGATCCAGGCTTTGCGAAGCTATTGAATTATTATTGGCAGATGAAGCGATGTTATCGCAACCCTAGTCAACCGATAATTTGTGCCTGTGTTCGGGGACCGTTCGCGCGTAAGCTAATCTCTGTGACACATATTTACGCTGAACATTTGCATATAAAGTCTTACTAGTTAATCAGACGCTCATATAATAAGACCGCTGCACACGGGCTCCGTTTTGCCACTAGTTCCAAGCGAGTGACATTGGATTTCGTGATGATTTTTTATGTGTTGGCTTCATACGATGCGTGTTTTGAAGCTATCTTTGTAGAAGGTTTTATTACGCGCGCAAAGACAGTTCGAATGTTAACAAAAGTGGACGTTTATTGTCTCTGAACAGAACACACACTATGACGCCATGTTTGTTTATGACTCAATTTAGAGTTGTACTTATAGAAAGTTGGAAGCATGTTAATTGTAAAAGGTAAACTTTTAATTGTAAAGAAAAACCATTCCAAAATTGTAAAAATTTTTATTATTATAAGCGCTTTCGACCTAAGTCATCATCAGATAAAATTATTTCTAACACAATGAATGTATAATTTGATACATCTTAATGTAATTGTTAGACATTTTTAAAAAGTTATGAAAAATGATGAATACTAGCTATTTTTGAAGGGTAAGGGAAAGTCAAGTATAGATTAGTGACATAAATTGTAGAACTGTATAATTTGTTTATAAAAGTTGTTATTTTCAATGTTACTAAAAATTAAATTTAAATTATTTTCTGTATTTAAAGAAATATTGTTTTTAATTATTTCAAATTTTTCTAATTCATTCAGAATTAGACCTTTTTGTGTTTTATGTAAAATTTTGAAGAAATTACTACAATCATACGAATGTTCTCTCTCAGTTATATGATAAGCAAAACTTGATTTGTGATTATTGAAATTTTTAATGTCATTAATATGTTCATTAATTCTAATTTTAAACTTCAATCCCGTTTGACCAACATATTTTGCTCCACACGAGCATTGTAGGCAATATACTCCACTGCATTCTAAATCAATAATTGGATCCTTTCTATTAATTAGCAATCCTCTAAGGGACAATTTACTATGAAAAACAATATTTGTAGAATGTTTCCTAAACACATTCACAAATTTTTGCATCGTACTATTGATATATGGTAAAGAAAAATATTTAACGTCGGTGTTATGTATTAAAGTTTTGTTTATGACGTTTGTCTCATAGGCGTAGCAACGATTTTATCCTAGGAGGGTTAAATTTTCAATTCTATCTATCACTACGACCACTTATACATAATTTGAAAACTGTTCATAGAAGCGAAATCGATCAACACGACAAAAAAAATATGTAAATTATTGTAGATTTATCTTGTTATTTGTACCTGAACAATTAATATTCTATAAGGTGGGCCTAGGCTCACCTGGCTCCCAGCTCTTGCTACGCTAACGTATAACCCCTTTATTCAATCATTCATTCACGGTACAATTAATATATTCAAGAACAGAGTAATTCTTGATATCAGACTGGGTTCGTACGGTTGCCGAACTGTGGATTTGATAAACAAAAATCGAACCATAATTTTCCATCTCTCTTCGCTCCGCAGTATCTCGTCTATACTATTTTGCGACTACACGGGTTACATTGCATAGCTGTAAACGCGACTCCTGCACCCTCAGCCCCTACCATACCATGATGTGGCGTCACAAAGGCTGTCGCACGTGTGTAATAAAACCACCGGAGCCCTAATAGCCTTTCTCTGTGCCGGCGTTATCTACTGAAGTCTGTCTCATATTCGACCGGATTGGGGCCGAGCCACGACCGACAACAAATGCACTATTCCAGCGACACTTAATATTTAAGCTTATATAGAGCTGGGAAATGTTGAGAACTTTATAATAAAGCACTATGCTTTGTCAAACAAATGCTCATTTTGATACTTAAAGCACTTGCTACTCCCGTACGCATTATAAATTGCTTATTAACCATCAAGAATGATTAGTATACCTTTCATCATATATATTAATACGCTAAGATTAAAGATGTTTGCCTCCCTTTTTAGAAAAAACCTAACAATTTCTCCACATAAATTATAAATCATTTTACAGATAATTGCTTGCTCTACTGACATCGACAACTAAAAAATTTATGATTGCTTTTGTTTTTGTAAATTAATTAAAATACAGCAACGCTGAACAACGTCTGCCATCTGACGGTTTTAATTTTGAAACAACGTCAACATTTCGATCTGTCATCTGACCTTCATATTGTAATACAACAGACACAATACTGCATACTGCCATCTAACGGCTTTAATTTTTAAACAGCGAGCAACGCTGAACAACGTCACAGCAATGCTGCATGATGCCATCTGACGACATAGCTCACCGCTTTTGCTACTTGCGCCTCTACATGACAATTTTAGTGAAATATTTCTTCGATCTGTCATCTGAGCTTCATATTGTAATACAACAAAAATTTGAAAAGAAGTTTGACCCTGCAGGCCATCCCTGTAACTTCCCGCTATTTTCGAGTTCAAAACGCTCAAAAATATATAAAATATAGCAAGAAGTTTATTTTTTAGCTCTTCGAGCTCAAAAAAAAAACACTGTTACGAAATTTTCGTTCACGATATCTCATGAACAAATGAACCGATTTTGATGCGATTTGCGGCAGTCGACGCAAATTTTTAACCTAAAAAGGTAATTTATTACAGAAAAATCGATCTCATAGGAATTTTACGAGCAATTTAAAAAAAAACACTTTTTTACAAATTTTTCGTTCACGATATCTCGTGAACAAATAAGCCGATTTTGATGCGGTTTGCGGCGATCGACGCAGTTTTTTTAACCTAAGAAAGTAAATTATTACAAAAAAATCGGTTTGATAAGAATTTTACGAGTAATTATAAAAAATTACTTTTTTCCTAATTTTTCGTTCACGTTATCTCATGAACAAATGAACCAATTTTGATTTGGTTTGCGGCAATCGACGCAGTTTTTTTAGCCTAAGAAAGTAATTTGTTACAAAAAAATCAATCTGATAACAATTTTAAGAGTCATTTTAAAAAAACACTTTTTTACGATTTTTTCGTTCACGGTATCTCGTGAACAAATGAACCGATTTTGATGCGGTTTGCGGAAATCGACGCAGTTTGTTAAGGAGAAGAGCTGATTAGATTTTGGAATTATTCGGTTTAGTAGTTTAGAAAATATTTTACAAAAACAAATTTTTAAAAATTTTTGAAACTTGTTTTTTTAAGATTTCTCAAATTTGTTTGGGCCGAATCGTTTCAAATTTTCAGGAAGTCTAAGTTCACCAAGATCACGTCAGATGCCGCAAACCGCGTTTCAGTCGGACACTCCGTTCAAAAGATATAAAAGGTTTACACACATACACACACACACACACACCCCCACATACAGCCCTACGGACATCATCGCCAAAATAGTTTCAATAGCTTCCTAGGACCTCAAAACGTCGAGATCTGGCGAAAACTCGATTTTCGAAAATCGGGGTGAAACCAATAACTTCCCGATTTTGAAAAAAAAATAATTTTTTTTTTTTAAAGCGGGAAGTTAAAAAGAAGAACATTATAAGCAGTGTGCAAAATTAGAAACGAATTGAATACCTGCAATCATATTTCAAAAATAATTTTGTAAAGTGATAATTATTATACTTATTTAGTGCGAATAATTCGCACAGGTCACTCTAGCAATTCTTATTTCGTTTGATGTTTAACATCAATTTCTTGTTTTTTAAAGTCGAAACTTTCCTATTAAGTAATTAGAAATGTTGTTCACTAGCGGTCCGTTCCGGTTTCACGCGGATGCAAAAAAACTAATGGAGAGGAGGGACACGAGTACGCACGTTCATTTTAGTTTACTCAGATGAATGTTGTGTCCAAATTTCATATTGTAACAAAACTCTCTGACTTACCAACTACTCCGCTCGCATTTTATAGCTTCGTCCCCCGCCTGTCGAATGTTCTAGAAGCACCTAGATCCTTTACATGCATTGCCTTCTCCAGGCTATTATAAGGGTTTTTACCTGCTTTCCATTGTTGTTGTTATCGTGGTCTGGAACATTCTATGGAACACATTATCGTCCCAACAGGGAGCCCGCAACAATATTGATCGGAGTTACCGTTCAAAAGTTTTTATAACCTTGGGTTACATTATTAGAATATTCGTAGAGATTCCTGTTTTAACTCGATTAACAATATAGCCTATGTTACTCAGTGATAATGTAGCTTTCTATTAGCGAAATAATTTTTTAAATCGGTCCAGTTGTTTCTGAGTTTATTCATTACAAACAAAAAATCTATTCTCTGTATAATATTGGTATGGATGACAAAAAATTATATTTTAACTTAATGTTGGATTTAAGATGTTGCTTTAAAATGCTTAGTGTTTGATGCTGAATTTTTTAAAGCATTTTTGAAAATTAAAAATGCCT
Organism: Xanthostigma xanthostigma; assembly: GCA_963575645.1. Taxonomy (NCBI): domain Eukaryota; kingdom Metazoa; phylum Arthropoda; class Insecta; order Raphidioptera; family Raphidiidae; genus Xanthostigma; species Xanthostigma xanthostigma. Next base: position 44,277,775 of record OY754466.1, on the reverse strand, counting down.
GATGCTCGGTGCTTTGGTCAGCTCTGAGCTTTTGCAGATCCCCATTTAATCGTTGTTAGAAAGAGTTGACCGCCAATTTATATTTAAGATTATGAACATTCTTTTCAGTTCGACTATAAGAATAATCCTATTATCACAGACAATAAACAGCGGTAATGGATGTTATAATTGCCCGCTAGTGATGTGTCGCTCCTGAGCGAGTCGTTCATAATGAACGACTCCTTTCTCGGAGCGGAGCGAGTCGCTCTTTTTTTGTGAATGACTCACTCCGAGCGCCATTGCTCTGTGCTGAGCTGTTCTGTACTGTTGCATTCGCACATTTACAGAGCGCACACAGCACAGGCCACAGAGGCACTAGTGAATTTTGCACGTACTGATTTATCTTTGCTGAGTCATTTAATGTTGAATGACACACTGTAAGTGTAGTAGTACTAAGCTTACAGTGACTTAAACCATTCACATTGACGTCGTTGACAAAGATATAATATTGTAACAATAAACATTATTATATTGTTAAGCTTTTATTATACTTTATAGTTTATCCGAAATGCGAATATTATAAGATCAGTATCATATTAAAAGAGTTCAGAGCTGATTGTGTATTGTGCTGTGCAATGCTACGTGACTCTTGAGCATGGCATGATGACAGTTCACACCTCTGCAGTCTGCACTCTTGTGTAGTGCGTACTGTCTAGTGTCGCTCCTTTAAACGACTCGCTCTGAGCGACTCTTTTTAGTAAGCGGAGCGCACGGAGCCAGCTCCCAATAAAGAGTCATGTGGACACATCACTATTACCAGCTGAATTGACTTCTCTTAATACTCTAACGATTTCGTTCATTGCGTTTGGCCAACCTTCTTATCGAGAACTTTGGCCAAATTGTATCTACCCTTTCGGTGTTAGACAACGGTTGCCGTTTTAAGTCTTTATACAGTGCGTTCACCGAAAGCGGTAACATTGAATAATTCATGTATCCTGCTAGATACAAAAAGAAAAATTTAAATCGTTTTTTGTTCAACTACTGAGATATAATTTTTATACTTCAAACTCAACAATGTACATGCATTTTTTTACCCGTCTACGGCGAAGCCATAAGGAAGGGTTATGAGTTTAGCAGTCTATATGTGTATGTATATTTGTATTTACGGATGTTCCACCGTAGTGCCTAAACTATTCATCCGATTTGTATAAATAAGGTGTCAATCGATTCGTTATTATGGCCCGGGTAACATAGGCTGCATTTATTTTTGAATTTTGGTCCCATATTGGAGCAAATAGAAAACAAATAAATAATAAGTTCAAAAAAAAATAACATTATCGACCAATTTTTCAGACAAATATATTAACAAAAAATATATAAATTCAATACATTATCGTTTTGGTCCGGATTTCGATCTTCCTCAGAACTGATCTAAAAAAATATAAAAATTAATTATTAATTAGTTTCTAATTAGTTTTTGATAAAAACTCGCTTCAAGTGTTTAAGGAGGTTGATGCGTTACAGTCCCAATCAAAAGTAAGTCGAATTCTAAATGGGAACTTTTCCATAACAAACTTTTACAAAAAGTTGTAAGTCGATGATACCAATAAATTATTGTCATAAAGGCATAAATAAATAATTTTTTTTAATATTAATTGAATTTGTTGCACAAAGTTAGGTTAGAAAAACATAAATTTATGTAAATATCTGTATTTTACATATTTTTTGCAGTAAATAATTGAAAAAAGAAATTAGAGGTTATAGAAATTAAAATTAAATCATTAAAAAGTTGAAAATTCAGTTAAAATGGTTAAAATTGTCAAGAATAAAAGTACATAATCGAAAAGTGCTAAGGTTTAATAATTTTTTTTCATTGATTAAAAGTCTCCTAATTAAATTGGATAAAATATTAAAATATGCGTAAGACATCGATGCTTTACATAGTTAGTTTTCAGAACTGCTGACATTATTTGGTTATTTGGAAAAAATTAAAATGTATCGTTTGCATGCTAGGTTGACATATATTCCATAAGACTACATGTAAAAGTTTTTTTTTAATTTTTAACTTTATAAATCTCCTAATGATTTTGGATTTTTTACAGAAAATTTTGTCATAAAAAAATCTATTAAAAAAACTTTATTTCAGTTTTTTGTCATTATCTACGTAAAACGGCTCAACCTCCTTACATATCGAAATATTGAAAAAATAATAACAAACAATTTTTAATAAGTAGTCATGGATGCATATTTAAATATTCCTATGTCACACTCACACAATTAGGACGAAGCGAACGACTCATCATATGTTACAATCCGTCAAGTCGTTTAGGCTACAGAGCGTGCCAAAGAAATAAACATACATACCCTCGAAAAATATTACCCTCTTTCTGGCGCAATCGGGTAAAAAAGACAGCTCAGAGATTATCACACAACTTAGTACATGAGGATAGTGTGATGTAATGGTTAGCGTGCTGGCCTTTAGATCAGACTGTTCCGGATTTGAATCGCTTCTCTGCTCATGGATATTTTGTGACGCTTTGATATTTAAGGATACTGATCCTTATTTAGTGAAATCACTTCCCAAGTAATATTCTATTGTATATATTATGTGCATACTGCATATATATACATAACATATTCAATTGGATATACCTTTTTTCAATTCAAACTTCGTATAGATGCATCCTTTTTGAAGTCATTGAATAGATCTCCATGAAATATATTACACGATATTAAAATTTGTCATTTTTTCCATAAGACGTAGTTCTATAGAAAACAAGGCTATACAGTTTTTGACGTGATAGCGTCTTATAAATTGATGAAACACCAATCTTATAAATTGATGAAACACCGGCTGCATGCACGAAAAAGTGTCACGCTCCGAAATGTGTCACGTTCCGCCTGACTTAAATATGATATTCGAATGGAATACGTTATCACGTAAAACTATCGTCCGTAAACCGACTTTACAGACAACCAATTTTTTTAGTAGAATTTAAAGTCTTTTAAAAATCAGTGTCCATCTTTAGTTTTGATTGAAAAAACAAAACTGTGTTAAAGATATTTTCAAATACATTAAATTCCGTTAAAAACTGTTTCAGAATAAAAAAAAACATTAATAATAATAAAACTTAAATATTGAAAAACCATGATCACCTATAATATTGATAAATTATCGAAAAAATTGGCGGCATTTGAGCTCTGAAGATGAGAATAAATCTCTCGAAACGTTAGCAATGAATTGCAAAAACCATTACTTCAGTAACCCTGTATTTTATTGATCATCTGAACATAGTCAAAAATTCATATTAATGAGTGTTGGTAGATAATTATTTAGTATTTTTAAGTGTTTAAATATTTTTTAATTGCTAATTAAAATTTAAAAGTAACTTATCAAGAATCATTAGCAATTTTTGGTTGGTCAAAATATTACGCACTCTATACAAAGTTAATACAGAAATACAATATTTTTCGCTATAAAGTAGAAAATAAAAAACTTTATAATTTTGTATTCTTTGAAGCATGTTTCCGATTTAATTAGATGATTAACATAATAAATCAGTAAACTCAATTAATAAAAGATACATAAAAAATATATACAATAAATAGCCGTACTTAATTCATATAATATATATCTAATACAATAATAATATAGATACTCCAAAGTACCGTTGAATCTAATTGGTTAATAAAAAAAGCAAATTACGTTAAATCCGAGGTATCAGGAAATCTAATGCATTTAATGCAGAAGTAAATTGCAATTAGTTCTCAATTATTTTTACTGTGCTTTTGTTGTCAGCGAGATAACGGCTTTGATTGGTTATTGATTTTACATTAGTAGGTAATTTTATTTATAAATTTGCGTTGTAAAAATTCACCTGGTGAAATCAATAATCTGTTCTGGTAATTTTCTTATTGGTCCATGTTTCAACAAACATTTTTTCTTCTTCAGGATCTTAAAATGTTTCCCAAATAACTGAAAAACATCCTTTGTATGTCTTCACTACTTCTTTTGAAAGATCTCAAGCTATTACGGAGACGTGTATATGTTACGGTAAATGTAAACTCTTGGGAAATGCACACTTTTACCGTAAAATGTGCCGGAAAAATGTGTACATCAAATGTAGATATTGCGGCAAATGTACACATTTTCCGGCACATTTTACGGTAAAAGTGTACATTTCCCAAGAGTTTACATTTACCGTAACATATACAATGTGATATACAGTAATTCTACACCAATTGTTATTACGTGTAGGAATATGTGATTTCTGATTGGTTAAATTAAAAAAATGACAGTGAAAGACGAAAAGTTTTTACGTATTTTTGAGGAAATTTGTGAATAATCCGCAATTTTTTTTTGGAACGTCAAAGTTTAGCATTTTCTATGACTTCTAAAAAAAAGTCAAAATTTGGGAACAACGAGTTATCGTACTGAACCCTTAAAAATTTTTAATCCATTTTGCTTTGAATCCTGTATTAAGGTTTTATGATTAATGTAAGAATTTACTAAAAGTGATTTATTTGGTTGAGGAACAATAGAAATAAGCTTTACCAAAGTATCGCTTGTGGCCAACGTTTAAATATAAATATAATTTTCGAAACGATACTTTCGTAAAGCTTTTTTTTATTGTTCCTCAACCAAATAAATCTCATTTAATACATATTTTGGAACAAAACTTCTACTAATTGTAAGAAATTACAGTACTGTTAATTTTTTGTCACTTTCTAACAAATTTAACATCACATGAGTTGGAGTGAGACAGAAATGTAACACCGCTGTTAATTTTAACATTGAGCATACAGAATATAATCATTAAAATCATATGTTTCTGTTACAAAACCATGCACAAAATTTTCACTTGAATATTCTGCCATCTAGTGGAAAACGCTTGAACTAAATTGTCCGATATTGTGAACTAACGAAAGGAAAATACTTTTCACGACGTAATATCAGTTGTCCTATTTTCCCGCTAGGTGGAATCAGCGAAGTCGAAAGCGGACTTCCTGTTACGTAAAGCTTTTTTGAAACGAATCCAGAGGTCTCTGTAAAAGCGGCGGCGCCGTTGGTATTGATTTTAAAAAGCGAGCATGCATAATGTTTACATAATTTGAATTATGAAAACATGCATTCATTCATTACAATCTACACGTGGCGTTTGTTTACTTTGTTGTCCTTCAGTGGCGTACTTTAAAAAATATCTATAATAATTATTTTTGTAATGTCTTAGTTATAAAAATGTGACGATCAAACCGGAAACGAGATAAAATAATTTTCAACACTCTTTTTTAACTTCACTGTAATGGAATCTTTCAATTTAATTTTCACCTATTTCCAGACTTTTGAATGAAAATAATTTTAATCGATTTTAAAAAAGGAGGATTTTTTTAACGATTGTTTTGTTTTTTTTTTTTGTATATCTGTCCGTGGATATCTTCGCTGGTTGTGAACTGATTTCGATGATTCTTCCTTTATTAGATAGAGTATGTTTCAAAGTTGGTCCCATATAAATTTTATCAAAATCAGCTCAGCAACTTTTTACTAAAAAGAACAAAAATCAAAGAACTATTGCAAAAGTTGTAGTCGTCGGCGTGAACGTTGCTCTTCCGTTTAATTAGACACTGAAAAAAACCACTAAGAAATTTAAAATAAAAAAAAAGCGACGGGACCATTCCAACTTCAAAAATGTTGACATTTGATTATAATAAAGAAAATAAAATTTCTCATATCGCGTGAGGTGTCGCGGGTAATGGCTATTATTCAATATGTTATTAACTATTCGTTGCCATGGTTACCTACATAATATGTTCCACGTCATATAAAAATTTATCAAAGCATGCCGAATTAGTTTGTTTCTGACAGATCCATAAAACAAAAGAGTGGCTGTTTTTTTTTCAAAATATATCCGAAACTATAAAGTTTAGAAAAAATAATGTTAACAAAACTTTCTTGAAAAAATAAATAGAATAATAAGTCGTTATGAAAAGTATACCATTATTATATAAAAAACACCGTTTTAGCATATATCTCTTCTGCGCATGCGCCGATTTTCTCCAAAAACAATAGGGCTCTTCATATTTGCATACCAAACATCCTCCCAAAATTTGGTTTCAATCCGCTCATCCGTTTGATCTGTATCGTGTTCAGACTAACAGACGCACAGAGTTTTTCCAAAAATATGTTTTTTTGGATTCGGGGGACCTCAAAACGGAAAGATATTGTAAAATTTTTGTAAAGTGATTTTTGACCTAAACTAGTACCATTCCCCACTTGTGGGTTAGAATGGTAAAAATGAACCCACTTCCAAAAATACTCACTAAAAAACACAAAATAACGAAATTTTGAGGTTAGCACCGATTTAATTACCATCACGTTTTATGTACTGAAAGATATAGTACCTAATATGGTACTGACCTCAAAACTTTGTTATTTTACGCTTTTTAGCTACCTTTTATTGTTCAGAAGGAATTTTCTAGAAGATAAAGTTAAAAATGATTGACTATAAAACTGTATATTATTAAAAATTTCCCTGCTTATTTTTTTCAGTTCTTTAAAAAATTTTAATAATGTGTCCTGACTTCTACAGTAATTTATTAAATATTTTTTACGTTACGCTACTGACTCTGCAACACAGTAATTTGAACACACAGATTGCTCCAATTCTTATTTCAAAATTGACACATGTATTACATTATTTAAAAAAAAATAGGGAAATTCAGGTGTAAAAATACAACCAAATTATTATTAAACTGAATCAATTAATGAGAAATTTTCGCCTACGGTATTATTGTTTATAACAATGAATAATATTAATTATAAATAATTAATCAATATTATTATTATTTACTCAAAATAGTGAATGCATAATAATTGAACGATTATCGTCATAATATTTTTTTAGAAGGCTTACATATACAGGCTGACCGGTAATTGCTGGTATTCCTCTCGGGAGAAGAAACTATGACTAATTTGGAATGATTTAACCTCTATCACTTGGGAGTCGGAATACGTCATTTTCGAGAAAATCTACTTAGGTTTCCTTTTTACAAAAATCCGAATTTTGGGAGTTAAAATATTCTTCCTTTTTGGACTGAATTTTCCTATGATCTGATAGCTTATCAATTGGCCAACCTTCCTAAAGCTAAAAACCACCAAATTACTGTTCGATTTTATGTTGTATATTAAAACTTACAATAAATAAAAAAATAAAATAAAAATTCTTCACAGAATTGTCACCATCATAAAAAAATGACGCATTTCCGACCCCCAAGTATAGAAGTTAAATCATTCTTAATTAGTCATAGTTTCTTCTCCCAGAAGGAATTACCGGTCACTCTGTATAATTATTGGCCCTTTATCATATTTAATTGTACATTTGATAAATAGTCCAAGTTGTGTCGGCCATTTATTAAATTTCTTACATTGTGTATACAAAAGAAAGAATTGATATTTAAAACTTTTTTTGTGAAAATTTATTAAACATATTCCGCAAGATGCGCTTTGACCTTTTCCGCAAAGTATATATTATTCAGTTTCTTGTAGACTAAATTTGAAAATTGAAATTTATGGCCAAGAGAACTTAGACCTTTCATATTAACAAATTTTAAAGTATACATACTCCTAGTTTTAGATGGCTTCAACACAGGGGTGGCTCGTGAACATTTTAAATGTCATCCGGAGGTACATCCTAACACGGGCTACGAATCAGAGGGGGGATAATTAAATGATGAATAACATCCATGTTTATGATTTTTTGTAACACCACGTCTTAAAAAGCCACGCCGCCACTGGTGTACTCTGGTGGTCATGTAGAGAAACAGAGGCAACATGGCAGCGAAGCGTATGAGCTAGGAAGTAGTGTTCATGTTAAAAAAACTTAAATTAATAATATTATTTAATTAAACACATTTATTAATTTAAGTTTTTTAACATGAACACTACTGCCAAGTTCATACGCTCCGCTGCCATGTTGCCTCTGTTTCTCTACATGACCACCAGAGTACACCAGTGGCGGCTTGGCTTTTTAAGACGTGGTGTTACAGTTTTAATTATTAACTTTTTTCAAACAAACTTAGTGGTAGTTTTTACGGTCGAAACCGAAACCGAATTTCGTCTTCAGTCTCAGTTTCGATCGAAACCGAAACCGAATTTTCATGTTTACGTGGGAAAGTTAAAGTAAAAATTGTTATAGTCTTTATTATTTTTTTATTTTTCAATCAATCGCATAATAATTATTCATCTTGTGATATTTTAACTAATCATTAACTTATCATATTATTACCCCCCTTATTTCAAAAAGCACAAATAAATATATATGTTACGCTCAAAAATCGAAAACGCTCAATGAGCGGAAAAATAGCTCACAACGCGTTGTGGTCACAGTAAAACATCCACATGGCGAAATTCGTGTTATGGCTCTAATGAAAACGCGCACGACGCGTTGTGGCAATCACAGAAAGACCAAATAGCGAAATTCGTGTCGTGGCTGACGTGCTATTCAATCTCAACGCGTTGTGGCAATAAAGAAATGCCATGACGCGTATGGAATATTATTTGATTACGACGCACACTGCTTTCCGATATGGATCCTACTAGGCCTAGGCTGGAAACGTTTTGGTAGATGTCCTTAGGAAATATTTTTTATTTTATAAAATCACTGCATAACCTGTTTGTCACTATAACTTTATATTTAAAAAAATCAACATGTTAAGAAATAAATTACTGAACACAAAATATTAATCATTTGTAAATTACTTATAATTCACTTAAAATAATTAGGGATTTTATTTTTTTTTATGAGAATTGAAAATTCTTTCAAGTTATAAAAATATTTAACACAAGTTACAACCTGTCCGTCGTGATATGGTTAAAACAATGAATGCTCAGAACGCATCATGGCTTTTCTTCATTGCCACAACGCGTTGAGATCGAATAGCATGTCAGCCACGACACGAATTTCGCTATTTGGTCTTTCTGTGATTGCCACAATGCGTCGTGCGCGTTTTCATTAGAGCCATAACACGAATTTCACCATGTGGATGTTTTACTGTGACCACAACGCGTTGTGAGCTATTTTTCCGCTCACTGAGCGTTTTCGATCTTTGAGCGTAACATATATACTTTTTAATTATTATTATTAAAGTAGTCTGGTAGTGCTGAATGAATAGTTCCAGAAAATCTTACACGATTCATTATTATTATTATTATATAGAAGTAATTTAACATGTATTTTCTAAATGACGTGCCCACATTTATTTTTAAATGTCTTTATAAAGGTTAAAATAATAATTTTAACTCACGTACCTATAGGTAATTTTACTGTCAACTTTTTTATGATAAAACAATAATGAAATTAGTGATCCGGCAAGAAAACATGTGGGTTCACAAATTAACGGCCGCTTCAAAGCCATGCGTGAAAATAAGGTTCACAACCTGCTGTTATAAACTACTTCAGACGTAGTATGTTATAATATCTTTGTTGTATTAATTCACAAAGAGAAGTTAATTCGACAATTAAAATTATACGTACGTTCAGTGGCGTAACAATAGGGTGGCAGAACCGGCAAAATGCCACGGATACCCTGCTTGAGGGGGCCCCTGGCCCGAGAGGCCGTTAGGACAGGAAGAACCTAACATTTGTTACATTTAGTAAAAAAATATTAATTTTGTATTTAATCAATTTAAGTTAGGTACCAATTCAAGAATTATACAAATATCTACTTTACTTCGTGATTTATAAAGAAGAAACTTCAACGTGAAGTTTTTTTTATATTAAGGAAAGGCCCCATCCGATGAATTGGGGTAGTTACGCCACTGCAGACGTTATACCCAAAGACGTAAAATATATAAATGGACCTATCATTCCCTATATCAGTTAATATAATGCAGTAATTATAACTTCCAATGTGAGAGAAAAGCGCGTGATTTTTTCCAAATAGGTACCAATAGTATATAGGTGTGCAGTTTTGAAGAATATAAAAAAGGGCAATTATTGAGGTTTATAAATCGTATATTGTTGATAAAAATATATTTCAGATTTGTTTAATCAAACTTAACTGATAAAGACTTTGTCAAAAACATATTCTACACCTAAGGTAAAATATCGTATTAACTTACCAGTGAAATGACAGGTTAAGATAACTATTTCGTTATTACTTACATACATAGCAGTTACTTAACCATTTTTAAATATTCTTAAAATTCGTGAACAGTTCAAAATTTAAAAAAAAACATTTATTTATTTATATATTCTATACTAATATATAAAGCTGAAGAGTTTGTTTGTTTGTTTGAATGCGCTAATCTCAGGAACTACTGGTTCAAATTGAAAAAAAATTTTTGTTGGATAGCCCATTTATCGAGGAAGGCTATAGGCTATATAAAATCAGGCTACGATCATTAGAAACGGAGCATTAATGAAAAATGTTGCAAAATGTATCTCAAAAATAAGCTTCTATTCAGGTGAAATGCACTAAATATACTCATATTAGCGTTATCGGATTACAACGCTGGCTAGCTCAATCGGTAGAGCACACGACTGTCAATATCAGGGTCGTGGGTTTGAGCCCTACGTTGGGCGAATATATTTTTATTTTTTTTATTTTCTACATTGCTTTCTTCTAATGCTTACATTTAAATTTATTTTAATTTTATTTATTTAATTAAAAAAATTATTAGTTAAAAAAAGAATAAATACTGCTTTTTATCGACAAAAACTTTTAAACGGTAACTCCGATCATCATGAAATTTGGACACAACATTCATCTCGATAAACTAAGATGAATGTGTGTACTCATGTTCCTCCTTTCCCCATTCGTTCTTTTACACCCGGGTGAAACCGGACGGGACCGCTAGTTCACAATAAAATCTGAAATAAATTTCACTTTGAAAAATATACGTATCTATGGTAATTTGGCTGCTACAGATTGACAGATCGCAACGTTATCAAACGTCGACTCAGAGAAAACGAAAAATAATAAAGTGTGGGGTGCAAAGTGGCTCTGCTCATTTCAAAGTTTGTTTTATTTTAGCTTGATGTGTCATTTTTATTAATCTATGTTTTATCAATTATATCATTCAGTTGCATTAATATAGATTTGTTTTCACTGATGTCGTTTAGAATGTGATTAGTTGGGTGCAGCAAAAAATGTACGCAAAGGTAGGTCCCTTTCTATTATTTATCTAAGATTATACTCGTATAATACTATATACTGCATGAATAGATTCATTGTTTCCCATTGATTACGTTTCTTGGTCTAGTATTCTAAGAAATTTTCACTGGGCTGTACTACAGCTCTAAAGCTACGTAATTCTATTATAATAAACATGACAAGGGTGCAAGGATTATTTAAAAATTGTAATAATGACGCGTTTGGTTGGGAGTAAAACCGTGCAATTGGCGCGACACTTTTATGGGACGACGTTAAGTTTGTGTGCGCTGGAATAAACATGACTGTAGTTGAAGGTGACGTCTAGATAACAGGACGAAATTTAGTTACTAGGTTTCTCGTTAGATGACAGCGCGTGACGCTTGCTTTGTGTATGCGTTGGATTGTAACTTGACTTTTGTTAAAGGCGACAACTAGATGACAGAGTAAAATTTAGTTTCAGGGTGAAATTTAGTTAGAAAACAATATTTAGTTACTAGAATTTCATTATTTTCAGGGTGATATTTAGTTAGTGGACAAGGCGAAATTTAGTTACTAAAACTTCGCTTAAATTCGTATTTCACATCTACCAGGGGTCCCACCTCGGCTCACATTTTTTTTAACTATAAGGCACAATACAAAAAAACTCGGGTCGCAGTGCGAAACCCTGCCGACAATATAGTGTATTTGCTAACACAGGCATTGTGGCTTTATTGCGTGAACTTAACTCTTTTGTTTTTGGTCAAAATAAAAAATTTAACCCCTTAATACATCCCTTAAAATAACATTTTTTTCTTAATATAAATATCAATTTACCAAATTAAATCCACCCTTCAATAAGTAAATCTACAAACTGATGTTTTCATAAATTTCTAAGTCCGGTACTGTCGGGCCGATTAATAATATTTTGGCAGCACATTTTCATCTTTAATAGTACTTAGGTTAAATTTCAATTTTAAAACATTTTGAAATATTTTTCGGTATTTTTGGGCCCAAAAAAACAACCCTTAAAGTGGCCTGATTGAGCCCATTTTAAATAAGCTTCGTGCCGTGGTGGAATCCAACATGTGGACCAAATTTCGTTTAAATCGATTAAGTCTGTCGATAGTTATCGTGCTAAAACATATATACATACATACAGATATAATATATGTATAAACATTTCTAAAAATGGTGCCAAACGTCTTAGGAGGTTATGAAATGTCGAGAAATTTTGGTCCGACCCCTAGATCCCGCTATCCGACCGACGCCAATAGTGTAAGTGTCTTATGGCAAATACACTAAAAACTCAAGAAAAGTTATTCCATTTTAGTGGGTATTGATTAATTGTTTTTTTTTTTTATCTTAAATCAAAAAGGTACATGATGTCATGATTGTTATTGTTTGATAATAATTTTTATCAACATCAGCGCAAGCGCACTTAAAAATGGAAATCGATTAAACAAAAGAGTAAAAAAAGAATAGTTGAAAAAAATAGACATGTAATTAGTTTGTAGACACTATAGGTCGCTAAAAACGTATTACACTTCAATGTTGCACATTAATCAGCGGCTCCCAAACATTGAGAGTTTTAATTACAATTTTTTTTCTTAGATCACCAACTAATAACTCTAACTGGGCCTAATACCAATTTATATTTGAAAGCAGGTGGGTAAACAGTGACGTAACTATACTGTTTGAGGCCCATGGCTTGTTGTAATAATTAATGCAAGGATCCTCCTGTGCTCACGCACCTCTCGGGCCGGGGGCCCATGACATTTTACCTGCCCTGCAGTTACGCCACTGTGGGTAAATAAAGGCCGCTGCACACGAGGCTGGAAACACTGCTTGGACTTCAGCAGGCCGGGGGGCTGGGTACGAGGCTGGAAATGACGTCGCTGCGGGCTCAGATGCTAGCTCATAAGATAATTTTAAAATTAGAACATCGGTAGGTCCTGTGCCTGCTCTGAGCAAGAACCAATCAGGAAATAGTATCTTGTCACGTGGGCGACATGAACAAACGCCCACAAACCAATATAGCGTCATTCTGCTCAGAGTCAGTCAACAGACACGCTTTGCTTTGTATTTATATTTGAACTGTCAGTGTGCGCGCACCAGATCTATCCACAAAACAAGCTTGAAAAGACGTTTTGTGTGAAGTGAGCACATAAAACAAGCGCTAGAAAACTAGTAGTTAAATCTATAGCGGCCAATCCAACTTCGTGTGCAGCGGCCTTAAGAAAACAAGTGTATTATTCAAACCTCTCTTCTGTGTTTGTTTAGAGTTAAAGATCTGGCCTCTATGTTTATTTAAGATTTGCTTGAGAAATATTATAACAGTAAATGATATTATCAAAGTCTGCGGACTTTGATTTTGAAGGCTGTGCCAATTTAGTAAAAACACCGATACATAAGTTTCAGTAGGTAATTAAATTGGCGTCGATCTTAAAATTTAATAATGTTTCTCTTTTCAACATACTTATATTTGCTTGACCTGTACCTAGGTATGTATGTATGTAAAAGAATCTTTTACCGCTTTTTTCACCAATTTCAAAAAGTCTGATTAATTTAAAAATTTGCACACGTGTAAAGGGCCGATAACAATAAAATTATATCATAAAAAAAAAATTTAAATTTAAAAATTTTGAAAAAAATTATTTGATGTTTTGAGACTAAAAATTAAATAAATAAATTATAGTTTAAAAAAACTAAAAAAACACGCTTTAATAGCAAAACGAACTAAAAGGTAGAAAATAATTATTAACAAAATAATTAAATTATAGTAAAAAAACGTGGGGCGCCAATTATATTTTCATTATAACTCTAATTTTATAAATAGCTACCAGTGAAATAATTCTAACATTTAATATCAAGCACCCCACGCTTTTTTACTATATAACTGAATTATTTTGTTAATAATTATTTTCGATTTTTTAGTTCGGTTTGCTATAGCGTGTTTTACCATTCCAACCCACAAGTAGGGAATGGTAGGTACTAGTTTAGGTCAAAAATCACTTTTCAAAAATTTTACAATATCTTTCCGTTTTGAGGTCCCCCAAATCCAAAAAACATATTTTTGGAAAAACTCTGTGCGTATGTTAGTTTGTTAGTCAGTGAACACCATACAGGTAAAACGGATGAGCGGATTGACACAAAATTTTGGGAGGATGTTTGGGATGCAAATATGAAGAGCCTTATTGTTTTTGCAGAAAATCGACGTATGCGAAGAAAAGATATATGCTGTAACGGTGTTTTTTATATAATAATGGTATACTTTTCATAACGGCTTATTATTTTATTTATTTTTTCAAGAAAATTCCGTTAAAAAATTTTTTTTCTAAACTTTTATAGTTTCGAAAAAATTTTGAAAATAAAAAAAAATCAGCCGCTCTTTTGTTTTATGGATCTGTCAGAAATAAACAAGTTCGGCATGCTTTGATTAATGTTTACATAACGTGGAACATATTATTTAGGTAGCCATGGCAACGAATAGCAAATATCATATTGAATACTAGCAATTCCCCCCCGTCACCTCACACGATATCAGAAATTTTATTTTCTTTATTATAATCAAATGTCAACATTTTTGAAGTTGGAATGATCCCGTCGCCCAATTGGCTGGGATTTTTTTTAGTTTTCTTAAACTATAATTTTTAACGGCTTTTTTTTATTTGTTCGGTAAATTTACAGTCAGTGTTTTGGTAGCTCTGTATTGGCAGCGCGGTTGGTAGTGTCGCCTAGTATTACTGATTACGCTATACCACAGCGTAGTATATAGCTACGACTTGACAGTTCGCTATGAATATGGACGCAAAAAGCTTTGCAAGCTCAGTATACGCTACGCGTCGAATGAAGCAACTAACCTAAGCACGCGCGCTCTCACAGTTGTACAGTTCTTTCGTAATTGCGCTATACAATGTACGACGTGACTTTAAAATATAAAGCTTTCCTCAAGTTTTAACTTCGTTTACAACGACAAAGATTAAAGTGGATGAGATTTTATTTTTTATTTATTAAAATGCGGTGCTTCTACACTTAAAAATGACATTAAGAAACACGAATTGCTTTAAAAGTGTTTACACTTTAAAAGGTTTAAAAATAATTTCCGTACTTTTTTTATAAGGTTTCTGTTTATTTTTTTTATAATTGTGTTTTAAAATCACTTCGCATTTCTAAAGCAACATAATCTCATTTAAAATTAACGAGTAAACATTTTTCAACAACAAGAGTTTATTTTTTTATAATTGTTTTGAAATAATGTTTTGATAAAAGCTATTCATAAAAATTAAAAAGAAAACATATTAATTTTAATCATAAAAACAACGGTGCGACACAATCATTTCTATAATTTTGCAACAATTATTATGATGTTATTATGTCATGTTCGCTTAAAAAAAGGTGTATGTTTTACTGAAAATGTGATATAGCAAAGCTTTGTGTCTCATTTATCACTATTATTGTTTGAAATATTACGTTTTAAGTTGAAAAAATTTAAAAGCACAACATTTTTCTTTTTGAAAAAAAAGGTGTGTCGTGGCACACACAACAATTTGTAGATTTCCACCGTTTTTTCGTCGACTTACGTTGCAAAATTGGTCAATTCTATTTTAACGCGATAATATATAGCCTATGTCCATCCTGCAGGTTCATTCTAAATAGTGGTGAAAGAATTTTTCAAATAGGTGCAGTGGTTCCGGACACAACCTCACAAAACTCGCACTCTCTTTTCATAATAGGTATTAGTATAGATTGTACGTATGAATGAGTAACTAGAACGGAAGATATCGTAACAGCCCCTCACATGAACCAGTAATTAAATCTTTCAATTTCATTGGTTAGTTACAAAAAGTAAGCTGTAGTTATGGTAAAAATGTTTATACTCTTTAGACCATGAGGTGTTGTCAAGTGTGAACACACCTTTTATAAACTAGCCTGTTCGTTTTGATAATTTTCAGCAATAATTTTTTTTTTCTCGTGATAATAAACATAAATTTTGAACTTTTTTTTCATAGATATATGACTAACATATATTAAAAATTACAAAGTTTTCGAGATCATATTTCTATGTGTTTTTCAGGTATTCAACTATGATTAAGCAATTTTTTAATGAGAGGTCATGTTTTAAGTTCATAATTATACATTTTCTCATCTACTTGGTAAACCGTTCAAAATTGTCAAAACTTATTGCAGATATTTGGGTTCAGTACGATAACTCGATGTGCCCAAATTATGACATTTTTTACGTCATAGAAAACGCTAAATTTTGGCGTTCCAAAAAAAAAACTGCGGATTATTCACAAATTTCCTCAAAGCGCGTAAAAACTTTTCGTCTTTCACTGTCATTTTTTTTAATCTAACCAATCAGAAGTCACATATACACGTCAAACAACTGGTGTAGAATTACTGTATTACTATCTCACTTTGCATACACGACCCCGTAATTGTTTTTTAAAGAACTCCCCCAAACGCCGTCCCCTTTTCATTGCGCAAAAAAAACATCGCATCGACACGACCCTGTAATTGTTTTTTAGAGGGCACCCCTAAACACCGTCTCCTTTTTACTGCGCAAAAAAACGCCATCGCATCGATACGACCCCGTAATTAAAGAGCTCCCCCCAATTGCCTTCCCCTTTTCACTGCGCAACAAAAAAATAATTTTTAAAAATCAATTTTCCGCACTTAAAACGGCTAATAATACTGTTCAATGTTATTTAAAATAATAATAGTTTATTTCCAATGGATATTTTGCACATCGAGTTATCGTACTCTATAACCCAGATATTTTAAGAAATAAGTTGATATTTCATTCACTTCTCGATGATTTCATACATCCTTAAAGGAAACTATTTTTTGAAGTAAAACTTCTTTACGCACGCTTGACTTGGGGAGTAAGCTGGTGAATGCGTGACGAGAGATTTACGGAAGTGTGATCGGGCGAGACGAACAGAAGCTGAGAGGGAGATATAAGTCAGTGAAGATATAAAGAGAATGACCAATACTTCACTACTTCAAAAGTTTTGTAAACCTACTTAACTTGCAGAGCTAAATAATATTTCATAAAGATTTACTCTTAAAATCCAACGAGAGCTAAGTAATTGCAATGTATTACTTTTGTTTTCATTATCTTTATGATTATATTTCTTTCTTCTTACATTAGACTGTTCATTTCGTTCTTGAACAATTTTATAAATTAATATTTTGTTCAATACATTAAATATTCTACGTTTAAAGTGAATAAAAGTGTAAGTTCATTTTTTATTACTCATATAGGAAAAGTGGTATCTTTACGCAAGCTGTTACGGTTGAAAAGTAGCTATTTTCATTTGCGTGCGGAAACTTTGTTTGCCGCACGCAAATTCAGAGAAAAAAACAAAATAATAACGGTGTTAATGTCAACGAAACAAACTGTCATTTGAAGCAGATTTGAGGTTAAAATTTTCGATTATGGACTTTTATTCTTGACAATTTTAACAATTTTAACTGAATTTTCAACTTTTTAGTGATTTAATTTTAATTTTTATTACTTCTAATTTCTTTTTTTAATTCGTAATAACATTTTAATTTTAATTTAATTCGTAATAAAAAATAGTATGTGCAACTCGTGCGGCATTGTCGCACTAGTTGCACAATATACTTTTAAAGTTCATATTTTAGAATTTTCGGATGAATAATAACAAATTATGGCAGGATGAAGTTTTACTCCAGTCGTGTGGTCTAAAGCACACTCGTTTTTTTCTGTATAATCTTTGAGTATTGCACAAGAAATTATATTTCTTTTCATTTGTCTCACTTAGTAGGATACGGATCGCTCATTGGCCGAACTTAAAACTGATTCAACTCACCTCTTCGTTAAACATTTTGAACAGGCTAGACACAAATTCAATAGTTGATAGTTAGGAAGAAAGTTTATATTAGCATAAACCACAAAATGTTTCATCGTTGCCAATTTGCCTGTCGGTCAAATTTGCATCCACACTTTTCGTAACAACATATTGTTCGCGGTTTATAGTTTGTATAATTAAAAACACTGCCAACAAAATAGTATATAGAAGAACCTAGATAAGTTGAAGTTCAAGGGGAACGTTAGAAAATTTGAATTGTAGACAGTTTAGGTTTAAATTAGGAATGAGGACTCGACGAAAAAAAGTGTTAGGTTTCGATTTTTTTTTATAAATTTTTTTCCGTGTATCGTGCAAATAAGCTCTGTCGGACTTATTATCATTACCCATAATTATCCGAATAATTTATTTATATCTAAACTACATGATTGGATCATAACAAGCTTTAACTGTGCCAAATTTCAAGTTTCTAGCTTGCACCGTTTGGCTCTGAGGACTTGTAACGGACGGGTAAGCAGTCACCCGAGTGAGGCTATAATAGTCTAGGATCCGGTATTAGAAATATATTCCCTCATCTGTTATTTGATGAAGACAAAGCTTATATGTTAGATAATATATAACATTGATAAATCGCACATGGGTTGCCTAGCTAAATCGTGTACCGATGCTGTTAAATTAAATAAAGTCTAATTATCTTTTTTGGATCAACTTCCCCGATTTGTTAATCATAAAAATCGAGCCTAAGATGAAAGAATATGACACAAGGAATTGGAATATACCATTAATTCTATCCACATAAACATACCTTGTAAATAGTTGTGTTCTGTGTAGTTTATTTGTTTTGTTAAGAGTATTCGTCCCAGCAAACACCCCCTGCACCCTTCATCTCAAATCTTTTCCCCTCGCCTAAAAACGGTTCGCGCTCTCCCGACGCTATTTTCAAAGCTAGAGGGTTCTGGTAAACGCCAAATGAAAGACAAAGAATTAGACTACAGATCCTTCAGGCGAATTCCTGAAAAAACTTACAACCTTTTGAAAAAAAATAATAAGTTACGTAATATTTCACACGTAGGCGAAACTGTTTTTCAAAAAATTCGCCTGAAGGATCTGTAGTCTGATTCTTTGTCTTTCATTTGGCGTTTACCAGAGCCCTCTAGCTTTAAAAATAGCGTCGGGAAAGCGCGAACCGTTTTTAGGCGAGGGGAAAAGATTTGAGATGAAGGGTGCAGGGGGTATTTGCAGGGACGAATACTCTTAACATCTTATTTGTGTCATGTTCTCTCATCTTAGGCTCGATTTTTATGATTAACAAATCGGCAAAGTCGATCCATATAACTTAATTAGAATTTATTTAATTTAAGAACATCGGTACGCGATTTAACTAGGAAACCCATGGGCGATTTATTAATGTATAATTATATTGTCTAACATATTATCAAATAACAGATAAGGTTATATATTTCAAATACTGGATCTCGAACTATAAATATTCTCCTTTTCCAATGTTGATACGGAACACTAATAATAAAATAAAACAACGAACGTTTTGTTATTAACAATTAAAAACAACAAATATTTATGTTTAAATACTTAAATAAGAGATATTTGTTTATTTGCATTTTTTCCGTTAAAATTAGATAGCTTTCAAGTTGGATGATGAACTAGAAAATCACCCTTAATATCAAAATTATTTGAACTTGTATAGGTTCACAGTTCGTTCACATTTTATGATATTAATAGAAATTCTGTTCGAAAAACAACACATTTTTTGTTAAAACACAAAGTTGACAATACGTAATATTTTTTTTTCGATGAAAATATAAAATTTTTCACCTTTACGTGGGCGAACAAAAACTTTTTTAAAACAAAAGAACTCGAAATGCGTGCCTTGAAAAATGACGTCAGAAGCAAACTGACCTCAAACCAAACCCTCTGTCATTTTTAAACATATGTAATTTCCAAACACGACTTCGATATAATTCAAAAGGTGTTATTATTTACGGTCACTTTTAGAATTTAGAGCGATGTTGTAAATGTTTGTCTCGCTTTAACTTACGCAATGTTTATTTTGTTAGAAAATGACAACAGTACTGTAAATTCTAGTATTGATCATACAGAATAACCCTTTTAAGTGTTTGTAGAAATATCGATAAAACCGAATAAATTAATTACATTTAATTGTATGCGTAGGTGCGTGATGTACAATAATTTTCACTGAACAATGGAATAGTCACATTTTCCATTGACTATTTATGAGTATAATATCAAAGACATTATCTAGTCTTGTATAGTACTACCTACTTTTATACTTGCAAAGAAAAACTAAATAAATAAATACAATTTCCGACTAATTTTTCAGACTTATTTTTAACTATAGCCGTCCCGTTCGGTTTCACCCGGGTGCAAAAGAACGAATAGGGAAGGGAGGGACATGAGTACGCACATTCATCTTAGTTTACCGAGATGAATGTTGTGTCCAAATTTCATGATGATCGGAGTTACCGTTCAAAAGTTTTTGTCTGACGGAGAAATTTTGAGCCATATTTTGCAATATTTTTCATTGAAGCTCCGCTCCTATTGGTCGTACCGTGATATTATATAGCCTATAGCCTTCCTCAATAAATGGGCTATCCAACAAAAAAATTTTTTTTTCCATTCTAACCAGTAGTTCCTTAGATTAGCGCGTTCAACCAAACAAACATACTCTTCAGCTTTGTATATTAGTATAAATCTTAAAAAAAAAACTTCGGAGAAGTAAAAACTTCGTTCTGTGCTAAATTCAAAAACTTGAGGCGACTGAATCTCAGAATTATAACTTAAAAAAAAAAGAATTTCGAGGCAGACAAGAAATTGAAATCAAGCTCGAAATTCTGTGCCTAAGACGTCGAAAAAAAAAAGAATTTTGAGGCAGACAAGGAATTGAAATCCAACTTCGAAATTCTGTGCTTATAAAAGCTACAAGAGCAACAGCAAAAAAATGCAAAGACGGTGTTCGCATAACTCCTTTAGTTACCACTAAAAAAACGCCGTCTGTGCACTTTTTTTTGCTGTTGCTCTTGTAGCTTTTATAAGCACAGAATTTCGAAGTTGGATTTCAATTCTTTGTCTGCCTCAAAATTCTTTTTTTTTCGACGTCTTAGGCACAGAATTTCGAGCTTGATTTCAATTTCTTGTCTGCCTCGAAATTCTTTTTTTTTTAAGTTATAATTCTGAGATTCAGTCGCCTCAAGTTTTTGAATTTAGCACAGAACGAAGTTTTTACTTCTCCGAAGTTTTTTTTTTAAGATTTCACGTCTTTTTCCAAAGTGTGAGACATTATTTTTATTTTTTCTCCAAAAAATAAACATGTGTGCATTTTTAGAATTAAGAGGCCACAGATTCCATGAAGGCCAATTTTGAAAGCATGAAAAAAATCAATGAACAAGGCCAACCATTAAAAATACAAAATTTTTTTCATATCATTTGTAAAATACTTATTTTGCATTAAAAAAGAAGTTTCACTTTGAAAACTTTCCTCTTTTTAATTTTTGTTGCACTTTTTATGATGAATATGTTTTTTAATAAATTAAATTATTTAAATCTAACTTCAATCATATATTTTGTTATTTTTTAATAAAAAATTTGACGAAAGTGTATTTTTCAAAAAACAAGAAAAAAAAAATTAAAAATTAAAAAAGAAATAAAAATAATATGTATATGAGAAAAAAATTGAGAAAATAAATTAAAAATAAAAAAAACAATTAAAAATATAAAAAAAAATTTAAAGGTAAAAAAAAAATAAAAATATGATTACATATAAATATCAAGTGGAAATAAAATGGAGTAGAAAAAATAAAATTTCCAATGATGCCGGCGGGAATCGAACCCGAGACCCTGTTATTAGTGTTATTACTAGTCTAACGTCGTAACCGTTAGTCCACGGGCACACTCGCAGTATAAGCTGTTATTGTGGTACAAAAGTATATATGGGTGATATGAAAAATCGGTCCTATGAAAGTCACGTGGTCACAGAACTATAAAACTTGGAAACTGGTCTCATATACACGGCGTTACATGGGAGCTCGGCAAAATCAATGTATAAGAATACGTTAGAGATACGTCGGCATTTAGCACAGAAAAGAATCTCTAACGAGATTCTTCGATAGATTATAATAATATTGTAAATAGAGCGTTCACTCCGCAAGTGTCAAATCCAGCCAAACAAAATTTGGTCGGGTCATTGACTTTTAAATTTACCAGCATTAATAATAATTTGCACATTGCAGACAAAATTATTATTGACTTGTCCCCAATGTAAACTCACACCCTTCTATGATTAAACTGACCAGGCTAGACCAGAGAGCCCTAGGGAATAAAATTGCGTTTAACTATTTTACAGGCTGTGACAGAAGAACATCCAATGCTATTGTAATTTAGTTTTTGTTTAAGAAAAACTTCTTTTGGCACAGTAGAGTAAAATTGATTCTTGAGAATTAAAACATGTAATGAACGTGTCGCAGTCCGCATACTATAAAAACCGACAGTAGAACATTAACCTGAGTTGGCGCTCTAACAGTAGCACTAACACCTTCGAAACATAATTTATTTTTTTTTTATTATCATATTATTATTATTTTATTATCATATTCACCTATGGGTGCGATAGATATATTTCTGCAAAATGTATTTCGTTTGCGGCCCGGCGTCTGAACTAATAGCTTTGAGCAAAATCTACCAGATTTGCTTCTGGACCAATAGTTTTGAGCGATTTCTAACAGATTTGCTTCTGAACTAATAGCTTTGAGCTAATTCTAGCAGATGCCGCTACTTGGTGCTAAAACAGTTTTTTTTTGTTTGTTTCTGAACTAATAGCTGTGAGTAAATTTTATCAGATGGCGTTGCTTGTTACTAAAACAGTTGTTTTCACAAAACACCGTAATTTTGTACAACTTATTTAATAAAAACTGTTCTATTGCGTAAGTTGCACCAAGCAAGACACATCTACAAAATTTCATTAAAATCGGTACCGTGGTTTCGGAGATTAGCACGGCCAAAATTGTGACACGAGATTTTTATATATATAGATATAATATTATCTAATGAAATCACTATTTCTCCATATTTTTTCTATTTTATTTATGAAGTGCCTGAGTTTCAAATCATGTGTATTTTTCAGTTCTTTTTGAAATTGAATATATTTTTCAAATCCACTTTAATTTAAAAACATTCTGTTTTTATAGGGTAAATAAAGCCTTCCGGTAGATAATGTTTTTTTTTTTTATTGAATAAAATATATTGTAGCAATTCGATTTTTATATATCTATCATAAAACATTAATCTAAATTTTATGTTGGTACTACTATTACAATTACTTACGATTAGATAGTCTTTTCTTATATTGAAAGTTTGACTGACGTCAGCAATAATTGATTTTTTAATACAATATGTGCCATGTTCAACTCCATAATGTTGTTAAGAGTTCGTAACAATTTTTAACTTTGTTGCGATACTCTGTAATAGTGACGTATCCACATGACTCTTTATTGGGAGCTGGCTCCGTGCGCTCCGCTAACTAAAAAGAGTCGTTCAGAGGGAGTCGTTCAAAGGAGCGACACTAGACAGTACGCACTACACACGAGTGTAGACTGCAGAGGTGTGAGCTATCATCATACATGCTCAGGAGTCATGTAGCATTGCACAATGCACAGCACAATACATACACTCAGCTCTAAGCTCATTTTCAGTCATTCTGCAAATGTGCGAATGCAACAGTACAGAATAGCTCAGCACAGAGCATTGGCGCTCGGAGTCAGTCATTCACAAAAAGAGAGCGATTCGCTCCTCTCCGAGAAAGGAGTCGTTCATTATGAACAACTCGCTCAGGAGCGACACATCACTACTCTGTAACAATTTCTGCAAACTAGTGACTATAGATCTAAAAAAGCCGCTGCACACGAGGCTAGTTTTTTCACTCGATTTCTTGCTAGATTGAAAGCGTGCTGTGCAGTGGCCTAAATAACGCCTCCGCAGGCCCTGCGTCGCTGGGGGGGGGCGCCACAGCCAGGGGAGCCTTCAAGTCCCTTGATGAAAATGATAAATTTTCGAAAAAAAGACTGCCGTGTTTCGAGAAAATCAAACAATAATAAAATATTAATATTACTTGCACAATGTTATTGTTACAAGTTAACATTTACAATAATAAATGAAAAATAATTTAATACGTCCTATGTGCCGAAATAAAAATTGAAGTCCCATACTTAAATTTGAACGTTAACTAACAATATTAATTTTCATGCTCGCTGAAGCCATTTTTGACCTCTTCGAAAGTCATTTCGTAGTCAAAGACATACGAAATGACTTTCGAAGAGGTTATAGACACGACTTCAGCGAGCATAAAAATCACGATATTTGCATGCAAACATATTATTTTAATAAACATTTCAATTAAATAACGCGTACAAGTGACATTTTTCACCAAAAATATGAATGATGGAAACTGGTGCAAAATAGCAGGGCGCTTTCAGAAATCTGCGGGGGGCGCACATACTCCTAGTTACGCCACTGGTGCTGTGGCGCTGGGTTTCGTGATGGCTTTTATGTGTTCGCTTCATACGATGTGTGTATTAAAGCTGACTTTGTAGATGGGTTTAGTGCGCGCGCAGTGAGCGTTTATTGTCTCTGATCAAAACACACACTACAACGCCATGTTTGTGTTTGGGCGTTTGTCGCCCACGTGACAATATACTGTTTTTTGATTGGTTTTCGCAAAACAAGAACCAAAAATAACTTTGGCTCTAACAGACAGACATCGGATGTACGAAACCCGAAAAAGCATAAAATAATAAT
Organism: Xanthostigma xanthostigma; assembly: GCA_963575645.1. NCBI lineage: Eukaryota > Metazoa > Arthropoda > Insecta > Raphidioptera > Raphidiidae > Xanthostigma > Xanthostigma xanthostigma. Next base: position 44,253,005 of record OY754466.1, on the reverse strand, counting down.
AATTTTTTTATATTGGCGTCAATTTAATATAAAATATCAATAGGTAGCCCAACATTATTTTATACTTATACATCGCTATGTGGTAAAAAAAATACAAAATAAAATATCTATCTATGGGTTCCCTAGTTCTGCCTGCAAATTTCGTATTTGAAAAACTACATTTATAAGTTCACTTTGTCATCGTTAGCGGTACACGGACGTGAATAATATTCCTGCAGTAAAATAACAGCTATAATATATTCAAAAGATAAAGTTAGAATAATATACAATTCAAATGTTCCATTTTAAAGCTAGGAGCTGTCTGACGTCTATCATAGTAAGGATACAAGCGAAAAACATGTTAAATACATTTTATACTAACTTCACCCGCGACTTTGCTTGCGTTACTGTCAATTTTTTTACTACTGCTCTGGCAATATTAATAAAACGCTTCGAATTCTAACCTCAAACATTTCAGAAACCACGCACTTATGTTCAGTTGCAGAAAGCGTTGTCAGAAAATCTGATTTGCCTTTAGATTGTTAACATACATATATTTCTCCATATGAAAAGCATTACAGAGTTTTAAATCAACCCTACTCGAAAAATGATTGATCGAATGAAACGATATTTTTCTTTAACTGTGCGTACTTATATTTAGCATCGTTTTTTGTACAGTTTCCACTTCGAAACAAGGTTTATGTGCGCATTTTGATCAAAATTTAACTTGAAAAGCGATCTTTTTCTGTATACACCAATCATTTGTTATTCTGTGAGTACAATCTAATGTTCTAGATAACAGGGAGTATGTACTATACGAATTTATACTGCTCCTGATGTTCCTATGAAACTGTAATTATATATATGATCACAATCGAAGGTCATTGTCAAATCAACTTTTTTGACAATTCTTTCTGCAACCCAGCATAATTAGCACTAATTATGTAGATTCTAGTACCACTCACAGTTTTTCCGATATTGATTTTTGAGCTTTACGAACGTGTAATGATGACACGTGTGTACTGTAATCTTTTTATATAAAGTTGTGAATAAATACACTTTTACCTTAAACCTTTAGAGTATTTTTAACACAGCGATATTAATTTTTAATAAACCGTTCATTTAACTTCATAATAAATTCTGAATTGCTGGCATTTCCATAGTCATTATTTTCATGACGTCAGAACATAATTTCAACAATAAATAGCTTTAATGTTAGTGATTTTACCATTCCAGCCTACAAGTGGGGAATGGCACTAGTTTAAGTCAAAAATCACTTTTCAAAATTTTACAATATCTTTTCTTTTTGAGATCCCCTGAATCCAAAAAATATATTTTTGGAAAAATTCTGTTCGTCTGTTAGTCTGGGAGCACGATACAGGTCAAACGGATAAGCAGATTGAAACCAAATTTTGAGAGGATGTTTGGTATGCAAATATGAAGAGCCCTATCGTTTTTGGGGAAAATCGGCGCATGCACAGAAGAGATATATGCTATAACGGTGTTTTTTTTTATAATAATGGTATGCTTTGTATAACAGATTATTATTCTATTTATATTGTCAAGAAAGTTATGTAAATTTTTTTTCTAAATTTTATAGTTTCAGAAATATATTAAAAATTTAAAAAAATCAGCTGTAAACTTAAGCGTGATTTGATTAATTTCTACATGACGTGGAACATATTATGTAGGTAACCATTGCCAATAATAATTTCAGGCTAAACGTCGACTAACTAATTGGCTGAGCAGCGTGAAAAGTAGGGATTAATAACTTGAAAATTATAAGTAAAATCAGTTAAAAATAGTTGCTGTTGAAAATACATGAGACCGACTATATTTAAATATTCTTTAACAATTTTTCAAATTTCATATAATATTATAGGATAACCAAATCTTTGAATTATAGGATAACAATACCGGTTTCGAAACACTCACATATGGGCTTTAGTAGTCTTTTATGTATTAATAATGACGGAGTAGATTAGCATAATGTAAAATGTAATCAAGAAAAAGATAATCTAATCTTTAATCTACTGTTTCGTATTTTATCATTACTAAAAATCGGGTTTGAGAGTAGCCAACTGCCAAATATACCTTGGTTTATATGACGTTTCCTGTTTTTCAAGCCCCGAGTTCCGAAATTCTTGTCCGAGAATAAACGACTTTTTTTAGTGAAATTATTATTACCGTAATTTTTTTCTGTCTAATACTGAAAACGGTTACACAATACATTTTTAAAGTTGGTTAAATACAGTGGTTCAAGTGGTCAATGATTCGTGTATCCTACTAATTACAAAAAAAATTAAACAGTTTTTTGTTCAACTCGAGATTTCCGTTAGGAAACTGCATGTACTTCAAACTCAACCGGATCCATACATGCATTTTTTTTCAAATGACAACATAATATATTTTTTTTTAAATTTTCGAAATCTACATCTTTTTGTCTATAAATGCATATACAATTTTTAATTGATAATGTTTTTCTCGAATATTTTCTTATGTAACCTTATAAAAATTTTATATGAATTTATAGACAAAAAGATGGAGATTTCGAAAATTAATTATTACATTGAATTGATTGTCAAAATGGTCTGACCTGCTCTCCCAGACCAAAAACCTATTTACACCACTGTACCTGTGGATACTGAGAACATAAATTTTGAAAACGTATTTATTTTTTTAATTATTTCTCAGTTCGTCAATCAACTAATGACGTATAAAACGACAATAACTTAAGGTGACGTAAAAATGGCTCATTATATGGAAAATAAAACCCGCGTCAGTCGTATTTCAGCCAACATAAAATCATTTTATTACTCCATCAATATATATAATAGCCAAATAAAATAAATTAAATATCTATGAGCCCCAGAGACGTCTTTATCGAAATATTATATTCTTTGACACTATTCTTCCAAACAGTGTATTTTTGTAAATTAATTTCAATACGTGCGAGGAATCTTTTTAACTCCCTATAGGCTGTGTGCACGAAGCATACTAGCGCTGCTAGTGGGTAATATAGAATTATTGAACTCACTTTTTATGGAAATCGCGACATGTTTCTAAGGTGATAAGTCAAAAACTTTAGTTGACCATGATGTGTCAAAAAAAAATGTAATAAGAAAAATTGATATTAATTTGTTTACACTGACAGCGGAACGTCAAATTAGGGCGCCAATGGTCTTTATTTTACTTAAATCGCCATCAGCGGAACAGCTCGGAACACAACAAGCATTTCCAAATCGCTTAGTTTTCCTATGTTTTCTTTGTAATTAAAAAACCTCATAAAATTACAACTATTTTCACTTTTAATAAACATTGCTTACTGACATACGGAAAATTTGAGCTTGATGTTTCCCCTAGTGCTCACCACAATCGCTCGCATCGAAAAATTTGTAGCTCCGCCTCTCTGCACATAGCCCATTCAAGAAGAATCCTTTATTGGTCTGTCTACCGTAGTTCTAAAACGGATGAACCGTTTTCTGCGAGTTTTTTTTGTTTGAAAGCTGCTTTTGTTTGTTTCGAATTGGTTCAGATCTCATCACAGTTTGTGTAAAAAATTTGACCAGATATTTTGTGCTCAGATATTCAGTTTTTGATTAGCTAAGTCAAAAAGTATGATACAAAATTTGCGTTCATTTAATATTTCCAACATCTCTTTATGTTATGAATATTGAAAAAACGAAAAAATTTAAATATAGCATAATATAATACTGATTGACCGAAATTTTGAAAATATTGAAAGAAAGGAATTTTGGATTAATGAATACTGAAGTAATAGAACATTAGAAATATTGGAAATATTTAAGGAATCGAATTTTGAAAACACTGGAATAATGAAATATAAGAAATAGTAAACTTAGCTCTCTTCATGGAAGTGTAAGCTTGGCTTTAGCTCAACTTAAATACTTAGTAATACTTACACGGCGAAAAATAAAACATGAAAAGTGTAGAACATTATAGTGCTGTCGTCATCATTAATTATGCATAAAAAATTCATAATTTGACTTGCAAATTGGTAATTATATATTTTTATACACGATAGACACTTAATTAAAATGCATTAGTGTCAAACGTTTCGATGTTCATATTACTACTTAATATGCAGGGTGTCCGACGAAATGACTGCCATAGCCTGGGACTGTGTTGCTGGGGTGATTTCAAGTCAGAACTGTCTAATGAACATATATCCGGAACGCTATCCTAACTCAGCTAGACGCATTTGAAATTTTAAATAAGTAAGCCCACTAATGCAGGTATTAGGTTCGGCTGTTGGTTTTGTTATTATTAAAAAGTCCAGGTGGCTGTGAATCACCATTAGTATTTATTTGTGCTGATCCTGCGACTCTTCGCAGAGCTACCACTTCAATTCTAAGAAGAGCTAAACTATGTATACAGCAACTGGGTGGACATTTTGAGTAACTAATTCAATAAAGCGATTTCTTTTTAAATGGTTTTTAAATTAGTAGGGAATTCCTACTACTACTTATCTAAAATTTCAAATGCTTCTAGCTCAGTTAGGATAGCGGTCCGGGTAATACGTTAATTAGGTATTTTTGACTTGAAATCATCCCAGCAACACAGTCCCAAGCTATGGCAGTCACGTCGTGGGACACCCTGTATATATTTGTATGATAAAAATTTCAAAAATGTGATAAAAAATAAAAGGAAGGACATTTATATACCTACATGAATAAATATTAATCTATGTCAAAATATGTTTTATATTTCCATTGACAATGGAAACATAAAACACATTTTGCCTTATATTATACAGGGTGTAACAAGAAAGAGTGTTTCATAATATGTGTCGGAAAATAATAATAATAGATAATAATTCTAAGAAGAAAAGTTCATATTAAATAATTGCAAGTGCATTATAGAAATATTTTACAAACACAGTAAAATCTATAAAAATAAAATGAAACAAATGACACTCATTAAAATTATATACGTAAAATCTCAAAACGTTTTATTTATTTTTGAACGGCATTTTTTTTTAGACTTTTGAGACTTATCGGCTTGAAGTATTTAATAAAACAAAAAAAATAATTTAAAATCTCTTATTTTCTAAACAAGCATTTAGAAAAGTTTATGTGCAAAAACCAATAATTTATCAAAAGTACAGAGAAACGAAAACAAACAAAATACTTCAAACATGTTTTTTTAAAAGTCATTTGGGAAAATTTATGAGTCGTTTAGCTGGAAAAACTGCGTTTTAACGTTGACATTTATAAAAACAAACAAAAATTAATATTTATAGAAATCTCTCAACTGCCTTTGCTGTCCTCGATTTTGTGGTAATATCAGGCAATGGTAGATAAATTGCGAATTTCAATTTTAAATTGATTTGTTCATCCATTCGGCTGGTCGGCAAATAAAATAAGCATTTTAATTAAAATTTTAATTAAACAACTGTGCATACATTAATTCAATCAAATATATGCCATTTACTTTGAACGGATTCGCGATTTTATTTTTATACATATTTTTTTAAAATTTATTCTTATTTTAAAAGTTTATATCAAGAAATGAAGGAAATTTTTTCAACTTAATTCCTAATATATCTACAATAAATTTCAGACCGGTTTTCTAACTCGTTTTTGAAAAGAGCTTTTATGTGAAAATCGCACATTCTTAGCCTCTCGGGTCGGGGGCCCCCTCAGGCCATGTGCCCGTGGCATTTTGCCCGTTCTGCCACCTTATCGTTACGCCATTGCATGCATCGTGTAAAACGTACACATAAAAGCCGTAACGAAACTCAGCGTCACAGTACACTGGAGACCTAGCAGCCGAATCTAGCGGCAAAACTAGTCTCGTATACAGCAGCATTTATTAAAAAAAAATTGTTATAGGCGTGAAAAAACGTCAAACTTATTAAAACGATGGTAAAAAACAGTATTGTGTTACAAATCGATTAAATGTATTTTTAAAATCAAGGAAAAAATGTAGAATACCGGATTGTAGGGAAGCGTTATCAGTTATCGACAGGGTAAACACTGTTTTAATATAAACAAAAACTCACTGATAAGAGATAATAATATTGGCGTTCTGTTTTTTAGCAGAAATGAGACACAAAGTAAATAATATATATTACGCTCTAAACCATAACTTTCATATGAAAAAAATATTTCGTCCAAAGATTTCAACGCAACATCGATGACACTGCCACAATCGTTGAACAGCTTTGCAATTAAATATCTCTGTTTGCAATACCGCGTAACATGTTTCAGAAATGCGTTATAGGTCAGTCGAGACGTTTAAAATTAACGAAAACAACTCTGGACAAGTTGGAATTAATGTTAATCTATTTGATTTAGTGTTAAGAAATACTTTTTAAAGTTACACCCCGTAGAAAGCCCGGATTTGGCCGCTATCTTGAAAAAAAGAGCAATAAAATTTAATTAGTTTCATTATTTGTAAATATCTCGGTTAATATCAACTTTAGGGTGAAATATGCGGTTATTGATATTGAAGACGTATAAATTATCTACAAAAAATATATTATGCATTTTTTTCGTGCGATAACCTATTTCGAGGTTATGTGCGTCAAAAGCTTAATATTTGCTATTTTTCTCAGTCTAGGATATTTCAAAGCCCCTCTGATTGGCTACTTCGAACAAATACCGTAACTTTGCGCAGTCAAAGTTGTACACGAATATATAAAATCTTAATTTTGATATTTTAAGCAGGTATGCGGGAATTGTGACGTCACGCGGTATTGCAGAGCGACGTTCAGCGGCTTTTCAGCATCTCCGACGTTAAGCGAGTACAAAAGACTGAAAAAAACAACGCTTTCTATTTCTGATACAGAATAGAACCACAAATTTCAGAATACATCGATAAAACTTAATTAACCGATGTAAAAATACAAATAAGTTAAACAGAAAATTAAATTAAATAAATAGTATTTTTTTAAAAGTATATTACAAAGTGTACAGTGAATGACGACAAGTCTTATTGCCAGTGTTGAAAAGTTAACGAATGCCGTAAGCGATAGAATGTTGTGTTTTGACATGAGGTTAGTGCAGCGGTTTCGTGGCGACCACAGCGACGACGCCTCCGCCAGAGATCGTTCCAAGAGCGTCTGTGTCACCTCCTTCAGGTCGGGAAATGAAGTCAGCGCATTCAAATTATTCCATAGACGTGCCAGCAGCGCATTGTAAGGTCATATTTATATATACATTATATATATATATTTTTTTTTTATTTTGAATAAAATAAATGCTTCGGCAAAAGCCATTAGCATAACAAAAAAAAAAAAAAAACAACATACCGCACGTTGAAAACAATAGTGACACTATATAAAAAAGTTGACTTTTCACCTTTTGTAAGATTCATGTTTTACTGCAAAAATGTCACTATACGAAAATTTTCGTTTGCTCATAAACCCACTTATTTCCGCTAGACTGAGCTAGTGTCACTTTATATTTTGAAAGAATTGCCCATGGTCATGACTGATATAACGACACTATTTTGATTGTGTCAAAGCAGTAATGTTTGGTACGCACGTCGCTGTAAGTGAAAAAGTGACACATTTTGTTAAACGACAGTTTACTGCGATTACAGTTGCTACAAAAATTAATGCAAGTAAGTAAACACGTAAAATGACACATTTTGTTTAGTGACACTTTTTGCAGTTGAAGTCTCCAATTTACTGATTATAGGTTATGACAACAATGACACTAAACAAAAAATTATTGTAAAAAGGTCTTTTTTTTAATAACTTTATTTTTAACATTGTGGTCAAAAAATAAATTAAAACAATAATAAATTGTCTCATTATTAACAAAAGAATCTCTATAAGCAGTATTTTAATAATAACTTTTTTAGGACAAAACAATAATATTAAAACTAAAAAATGCTCTACTGTAAAATGTCATTTTTTACATAATGCCACTTTTGTTTTCAACGTGCGATACATTTGTAATTACAAATTACGTAGATGCATTAGGAAAAAAATAAGTTAGTTAATTTAGTATATTATGTATAAATATGTAAGTGAAGTGCCGGTTGAAATGTAGGTATTTGTTGGGTGGTTTATTTATATGAAAGTGGGTGTTAAAAATGGCGCAATGTATTGAAAAAAATATCGATAGATTTTTGCTAAAACTTTCATAGTAGCTTACAAAAGTTCTTGTTTTTATTGACTTCATTGAACTTTTTTAAGCTACTATGAAAGTTTTAGCAAAAATCTACCGATATAATATATCGGTATTCATAAAACCTTCTTGTTTTTATTTACTTCATTAAAGGTTTTATGGATACCGATATATATTATGTACCTACTACGTCAATTGAGCTTAGTTGACAAAATGTCATAAAATATAATTGTTCACAATATCGCAATATTAAATCAGAGTCGGTCAATATCCTGAGGGATAATAGAAATGAGTTTAACGGTGTGTGACTTATCTCAACACCATTCGCAATGAACTGATCCTGTGGGAGCTTCATCCACCCACATCCTCCGCACGGAAGTTCGTCAGATGTAACCTTATGTGCTGTCATTAATGAGATAACTGAAACGCAAGCTTCTGTTAAAGGATGAATGTTCGTCTTATAAAATGGAGGAAAAAAAACAACAATCTGCGTTGTTTTACGTCATGGCTAGCCTTGATCCACGACTTCGCACGCATTAATCCCTGTTTTAGCCAAGATCTCTTGAAAAAAATATAGGAAAAGAAAATTAAAAAAGCACGCTTTTAAGCGGCAAAGTAAAAAATAATATTTAAATATAATGATTTTGTTCAACAGCGATAGGATATCCCACAACTCGATCTAATTAATATTTTTTTTTTAATATTAAAATTCAAAAAAATTAAATTATATCGAATTGAGGGACAGCAGCGATCTTAACGTATCAAAATATCATAAATCTCTATCAATAATACATACGGGTTGAATTGATAATCTCCTTTTTTGATGTTTGAGCACACGAGTCTAATAACCCAAGAGCTGATGAAGAAATAAGGTATGTATTTTGGCAAGTTAAAATAATAAAGTAAAAGTATTTTATCAACGGGTGAATCTGGAATCGCAAAGTGTTTGCGGTTATTTCGCTTCTGCGCAGCAAATAACTGCAAAAAAATAAACCAAAAAAATATGTTTTAGGCTACTTGAATTTTTTTTAATCTTTTATTTTAGCATTTATATAATTGAGAAATAAAAATCCTGGACTATTTAAACGGTTTTTAATAACTCCCCGACGCAAATAAATATTTTAAATGAATGCGACAAAAAGACATGCGTAGCGCCGTAGCCATAGCTACGAAAGAGATAGTTTATGGAGACGTGCCGGCAGCTGACGGGACCCTGGCTTTATTTACGTCGGGGAGTTATTAAAAAACGTTTAAATAGTCTGGGATTTTTGTTTCTGGATTCCCTACATAAATGTTAAGATAAAAGATTTGAAAAAATTCTAAAACATATTTTTTCGGATTCCTTTTTTGCAAATGTCATATTCTGTGCCAAAGCGAAATAACCAAAAACGCTCTGCCTGCCTCGCGATTCCAGATTCACCCATTGATAAAATACTGTTTCTGATTATTTCAACTTGTCCAAAATACATACCCTAAATTCGTCGTCAGCTCTCCGCCTATAAGGTACCTATTCTGTAACCTCTGTTAAGCGGCCTATAGTCTACACACCTTGATACAAGCTGCGATGCAGGCATCGACTCTTATGTTTCATGATGCAAGTAGAAGTGTGTGTAGTACTGAATCACGTATTTGGCATCAGTTGCGAAGCCTGGAATCCCATTTTGGTCGGCGAGCTACGACCCCGAGTCTTTGATGCCGATGTAAGTTTCAGCGTGTGTAGAATTGCGTCGATGCCAAGACGATATTAATTGATTTTCCCGCGCAATTTTAGAGGTTACTTTGTTGTTTGTGTCAGTAAATTCCATGATGGAAAGTGATCATGTATTTTGGGAAGAGTTCATAAACATTTATCATCTGCATACGTTACTTTGAAACACAAATGTATTTTTAGCTATTCCAATAAAGCATTTGAATAACGTTTTTTTTTCTATAAACCATCTTTTTGACCATTTCCTTTTTGATTTCCTTTTTCTTTTACTGAGTATAAAGAGTGCCCCAACTACTGCTAATAAAACTGGTGTTGGCAAAACGTACCTCATTTTATTCGTCTAGCACTAGGTACCTAGAAAATAACTTAACCTACTGTTCTTGTGTTGCATGAACATGGAGTCGATTCAGGCATCGCAATAGGTTTCCATTTAAGTAGGCGTTTATGCAACTGATGCAAGTTTCATGAAACATAGAGTCGATGCCTGCATCGCAGCTTGTATCAAGGTGTGTAGGCCGTTTTAGATTTTGTTAAATTTCTATCTCACTTTAACGTACGTAATGTTTTTGTTAGAAAGTGAAAAATTTAAGTGCTCTACAAATTCAACGTAGGTTACAGAATCTCGCCGTAAATCTGAATTTATTGGAATTTTAATTATTTTTGAAAGTGAAAAATCTCTGTGCGCACAGTCGACGATTAAATTGTAGGTAACCAGTTAATCAAAGTTAGTGTAAATGACAGTAGGTATATTTATCAGCCCTAGAGGTGGTACCACTGCGAAACAGCTACCAGACAGATTAAATTACTTTACTGGTTGAACATTCGTTTCGAAAATACATTTAATTCAAAATTAACAAAGTTCAAATATTTTACTCGTTAACAAGTTTTATATTATTTTATAAACAGTCAAATGAATTACCTACTGTAGAAGTTTTGAAAGGTATTTATACCAAATATTACATAATAGAAATTATATTTATATTCTTTTACCATTCCAACCCACAAGTGGGGAATGGTATCTACTAGTTTAGGTCAAAAATCACTTTTCAAAATATCTTTCCGTTTTGAGGTCCCTCGACTCCAAAAAACATATTTTAAAAAAAACTCTGTGCGTCTGTTAGTCTGTGAACAGGTCAAACGGATGAGCGGATTGAAACCAAATTTTGGGAGGATGTTTGGTATGCAAATATGAAGAGCCCTATTGTTTTTGGGAAAATCGGCGCATGTGCAGAAGAGATATATGCTATAACGGTGTTTTTTATATAATAATGGTATACTTTTCAGAACGGCTTATTATTGTAACAAAACTGCTGTAGTCCGTGGCGGAAATTATTTATTTGCAATAATAAATGTTTAACAAAACAGTAAAACACACAAACGAAAGCGTACTTCTTTAACTTAACAGAAATAAAACTAATAGATCCTAATTATGAAATAAAAGACTAAGTAACAGAGAATATAGAGCCACTAAATTATGTACACAAATATTTACATCACAGGAACACAACACAAAGTTTATCAAGTACAGTAGCTGATTCACACTTGTATTTACAAAAAGTTATTTAAACAGATTTATATAAATTGCACTCACTAAATTTATAATTTATTTCCACAGTATAAATTTATGTCGTAATGCCAGAGCACTGTATCAACACAACTCACGAACAGCTCGAATACTGACTGCCTCCTTGCTCACTCTGCTCGCCTTATATAGTTTCGGCCCACGCTTCTATCGAATGTTCTGGACGAATCGAGATTTCTTCCTTTACATCTATTGTTCTCTCCAAGCGATTCTAAGAAATCGGGTCTAACTTTGCTATCTGCTTCCCGCACCGAGATCCCTTTTGTGTGTCTCCAAGGTCGGGTGTTTTTTTGGCTGTTTCCATTGTTGTTTATTCTGGTTGTTTCTTTCGATTCCATAGTCGTCCCATCAAGGACACGCAACATTATTTTATATTTTTCAAACACAAAATATTTTTTAGGGTATTGGGTTTATTTAGGGTGCAATTAAGGTATATTCAGTGAAAAACTAAATTTAACATTTACAGAATTTTGGAAAATCCTATGTCCATTGAAATGGAAAACAAATAAAAAAATATTTTTTGTCTGTTTTTATTTCAATGCATAGTGTGTCGTAGAAGATACCATCTTATCTTTTATTTTTCCGATGGCATAAATCAGTTCCAACTTTCACAGACATAAATCCAATCGGTCTTACGTGATGCCCGAACAAACAAACATAATTAATTTATAAGCAGATTAATTTAGTAATTAAAATGAAATGAAATACAATCGTTATCTTAAGAACACTTTAGCATATAATTTTATATGCGTAATTGCGCATATTATTACTCCCTGAACAAACAAAATTATAAGTAAGCTTTCTGTTTGTTTAATCGATGCTCTTATGTCTGCTTGACAGAGATAGAAGGCATTTTTAAACATATCTGCCATCTCAGTCTGGCACCGTTTTCTTTGCTGTGTAAATATATGCATAAAGTTAAATAAGATTCTCAACAGAAAATTAAGACAACAAAACTTCCTTCATTAAAATATCTAGTTTTGTAGAACTGTTCCAAAAATGTCTACTAATCAAAATTGCGATTATTTTGTTTCTGTGCTTTCGCCGCATGACGGCCGTACACTTGTCTAACATAGACCTGCACAGCCAGCAAATTTTAGTGGGCTAGTATTTAACGAGATTCTGTCATATCTTTAAAGTTATAATCAAATAATAAACAAAGAAACAACATTCAGAACCGTAATATACCTTTACGGATAGGCTTTTTTGGTTCATGCTGTGATGGTTGTGCAGGCTCACGCTTGACAAGTGTGCGCAGTCTTTTTGTGTATAATAATCTGTTTTCGTAAAAGTCGTCTCCGTCACTGATATTACCGAATAAGTTCATAATAATATCAACTAGAAAGTTACATAACCATTTGTCAGAAATTGTATAAAATAGAATATAAAAATATAGTATTTCTCGAACTTTTGAACCGGAAAGTTGGGATATTTGTTTTTGATGTGAATTTGTGTGTTAATATTGTCTCATTTTAAATAGACTACTAGTTTTTATCCGCGGCTCCGCCCGCGTATTATCATGAACTTTAAAAATAATCATTAGGTATATTTGCGGAGTCCGCAGTGGGTGGTGCTTTATAAAAGAATCGGTTTAAGTGTCATCTTATCCCTCGGGAACTACTGACTCGAACGGGATTAAAAGTAGCCTAAGTATAAATTCGGGTCACTGATTGCGTATAAGCAAATTTCATTCAAATCTGTTTCGGCTTGTTAAAACATGATTGAGTAACAAACATGCATACAGAAGATGTGGACGACTGCGTGCAGCGACATTACTCGGAAACTTTTCGCATTAATCGACTTATTTATTTTCATTTGAGTTTTACGAACAAAACGCAAAATAAGTCATTGTTCGAGCGTTTGTAAGACTACTAAAACAAAGGTAAGATACACTGATGAAATATTAATATAAAACGCTACTTTCGTGCTAAGTGTTAATTATTTTGGCAAGTTTTTATTAAAAAAATTGTGCATATAACTATATGTCTAAAAGCTGCCATCATATTTTTAAATCCTCACGTCACTGCCTCCTTTAATTTAAACTTTCGTTATTCTCCCATTTTTCGCTTATAAATTTTTAATCTATTTTTAATTACAGCAAGATATACATAATATATAATTATATATATTATATACCTACCTATAGATAAATTAAATTTTAAAATGAGATTAATTTGCTTACAAATCTCTCAGAGATTATAAAAAATTATCAAGTATTACTTTGAAAGAGAGTTGTTAAACATAACCTACGAAAAAGTGATTAAATCTCGTCGAAAAGTCCGACGTAACATAATGACGTCATGTTGAAAACATTTTTCTTTTTTTATTTATAGTCATTTCATGTAACGTTTGCGTACCGTTTTTATTATTGGTTTTATTTTGTTTTGTTCTTCTATGCATTTGTTTTCGCTACAGTGGAGGTTATTTATAGTAAATCATTTTGACAAAAAACGTGCGTTAGTCGTAAAAAATGGCGAAAATTTACGTTTATTATGCTTTTTCTCATATTTATATTTGCGTGTTCAAAGAAACGAAAATTGAATACATCCGTTTTTAAATAGGTAACGTTAGAGACGGCGTCTTTTTTTTTTGTGAAAAGACATCATTAAATGGTGACGAATCTATACACAGGTGCAGAAAGTATTGTCTGAAAATATGCGTTGAAAATGACCTTAGATTGAGACCACGTATTTTTTCATAAGCAAAGCCATTATAGAATAATAAATCAATTCTGCTTGAAAAATAATTAATCGATTGAAACGATACTTTTTTTAAACTGTGTATCCATTTAATATAGTTTTTTGTACGATTTATACTCCGAAACAACATTTTTTAGTGTATTTGCCATAAGGCACTTACACTATTGGCGTCGGTCGGATGGCGGGACCTAGGGGTCGGACCAAAATTTCTCGACGTTTCATAACTTTCTAAGAAGTTTGGCACCATTTTTGGAAATGTTTATATATATATGTATATATATATATATATATATTTATATTTATATATATATATATATATATATATATATATATATATATATATATATATATATATATATATATATATATATATATATATGTGCGGGCTATAACTTTCGAAGGAGTTAATTGATTTTAACAAAATTTATACCACATGTTGAAATCCATCACCGCACGAAGCCTATTTAAAATGGGCCCAATCGGGCCATGTTAAGGGTGGTATTTAGGGGTTGAAAAAAGTTTTCGGGCCCAAAAATACCGAAAAATTTTTCGGAACCGTTTCAAATTTGAAATTTAACCCTTTAGTACTTATTAAAATGTGCTGCTAAAATTTTAATAAAATCGGCCCGACAGGACCGGACTTACAAATTTTATGAAAACACAAGTTTCTGATATGGATTTACATACTGAAGAGTGTATATAATTTGGTACAGATGTTGAATTGATATGTAGCATTGAAATTAAGTAAAACATGTTGTTTTAAGGGTTGTATTAAGGGGTAATTTTTTTTATTTTGTCCAAAAACAAAGTTAAGTTCATATAATAGAGCCACACTGCTTATAAAAGCAAATACACTATATTGTCGGCAGGGTTTCGCACTGCGACCCGGAGTTTTCTATACTTATTTTGATCAAAATTTTGTTCGAAAGGCAATATTTTTCTCTGTATACCATTCAGTTGTTTTTGAGTGAGTACACAACACAAAGAATTTTACAACGACTAAATATGATTTTATAAAGCATTATAAAACCCAAGAGCGTAGATATGGGGGGGGGGTAAAGAGGGTAATTATCCCTCCAGGATCAAATAATACAAAAATAAAACTGAAAATAATACTAATATCTGACTAAAAGATAAAATTAAAAAATACTTTTTGGAAAAGAATTTATAAAATTAGTTTGGGAATTATTAATTTGCTTGATACCTTCCTTCGTGAGAATTCTTGGGTGATATTAATGAAATTTAAAAAAAAATATTGATTTTCGTACTGAGGGGAGAGAAGGCACGTTGTTGCAATGCATTAGTTGCACCGTCGTTGAAGTCGTCTTCGATTTAATACCTCCACGTGGTTAAAATTTATACTAGCGGATGTTGAATATTATCAATAAAGATAATAAATTGTTTATTTAATGATACAAAATTACTGATAATATATTGGTAATTGTTCTGTAACATGTTCATTAAAATAGTACTTGATACTAACTGTAATTTTTCACAAAACTACGAAAAAATTTTAAAAAAAATTATAAATTACTGTTTCTTATTAGAAATCATCGCGTTAGAAATCGTTAGGTGTTTACGAAGACTTTTTTTAAATTTAATACATAGGCACCAATCGTGTTTCAGTGCAAATATTATGTAGGTACTACTCTACATAATATTATGTAACCTATATGTTCCCTTTACACTGATCTTTAGCGACCAGAATGAGATATATACAGTATGTAAACACGTAAGGTGCACATAAGGAAATTAACATTGGGAAAAAATGACTGGATCAGAGTGAGCCTTGAAATCTTGTTTTTCAATTTGACAGATAATATTCTTTTGCAAAATGAATGTGTGTACCTACTACCGAAGAAAATATTCAAATGATTACAACATAATCGGACTTTTTTTTATTAATGGAACATTGAATTCCTAAAAATACTTAAATCAAATATCTCCGCCTATTCGTGTTGAACCTAAAGACATTAGTTCACTGATTTACCAACGCGCATACGTCATACCAGCCAGACAATTTTTGAATGAAATGTTTCCAAACAGATGGAGTTGTTTTTTGGTTTTATTTTTGTACAAAAAAATTAAAATAATGATTTATAAGAGCTTTTTATTATTAAAAAAGCCAAGTAAAATAGAAATAAATCAAAATAAAATAGAAATCCTCAAGATTACCACGATAATTCAATATAAATAACAATTAATGCAGTCATAGCTTACTCTGATCCAAGTATTTTTTCCCAATGCTAATTTCCCTATGTGCGCCTTACGCGTTTACATATCTACTGTATATTATAATGTTTTAAATAATATAGAGGCTGTAGTAGAGGGCCATAACGATTGTCGCCTATGACGCCAGCTTCTTGAAAGGAAAAATATGTATTTACCAACTTCAAAAATCCATTGTGTAGTCGTCTTAATCGAATGCTCGTCAAAAAAAATTGGTTGTCTGTAAAGTCGGTTTACGGACGATAGTTTTACGTGATAACGTATTCCGTAATAGATAACCTAAATTTATATAATAATTATAATAATTCGAATCTATGATATTGCATCTTTCGCTTCAAATTTAGGTAAATTTTATTTATTAAATTACTCACCGCCTATAAAAATAATTTTTTTTATTAACTTTCTTTCTTTCGTATTTATTTAAGTCTCAAAGATTAACTGTCATACTATTTATAAAACAATTGTTTCACTGTTTATATAAAATTCCAAAACCTACTTACAATATTTAAGTATTTTCATACGTCAAAAAATTGATTTTTATAATGATAAAATTTGTAAGAAAACGATTTTTTCGAGAGATGAGACCTAGCTAAAACGATTTTTTGCCCCCCAAAATCCCTTTTCAGTAAATTTCATCCAAATCGTTAGGGCCGTTTTCGAGAAAAGCACGCACAGGGTCAGGCGGAACGTTACGAACGTTAGGAACGTTACACTTTTTCGTGCATGCAGCCGGTGTTTTATCAATTTATAAGATTGGTGATTCATCAATTTATAAGACGTTATCACGTCAAAAAATCGACGACGTTATTTAGGTTTAGACGCAGTTTATTCCAATGATTTAATAAGAAAAAGTCATTATTCATTATAAATGGGACTACAAAATTCTACAAATTGCAAATCTATCTACTCAATGAAAGCTACTCGCCATCTGAGATTTGTCTAGCTATCTACTTTGTCACGTGACGTTGACAAAAATCGGAAGAAACGTCTGACGCATGACAGATAATCAACTTGACGTAAAAAAAGAACAAAATCAAATGCAGTGCTATTTGTGTGCGCGGAGGGAGAAATACGAGCATAGGCGCAAAAGAAATAAAAAAACACAAAAAATTTAAATATAAAATTTGAAGGGTTCGATGCCCTTCTCATGTGATGTTAAAATTTATAGGTAGATATACGAAAACCTGACCGTAGAGATGACGTATATTAGACCATAGTTTCTCAACCTTTTTACATCCGCGGACCACCGAAAAATCCAAACATGTTTTGCGAACCATCAACATTGGAATAAAATAATAAATATGTACCTATATCATTAATTTTTTATTCAAAACAATAAATTTTGTAACACCGTATGCTGATATAACAATATTTAAGTATATTAACAAAAAAATATAGTTTAAAAATCCGTAAAATACAACATTGCAAAAATCTTCGCGGACCACCGGTTGAGAAACTTTGTATTAGACGACCTTCAACTAGGGTTGTAAAGTTACTAAACTACGACAAGAAGCTAAAAAAAACGGATTTTCGCGCTCAAAACCCGGACATAATTGCCAAGAAAAAATATTATTTAGTGATGGAATTAAATAATACCTTAATAATACAGAAATATTATCGTACTGGATCAGTGATGATGTATCTACTATAGATATCGTACAAACGTACTCAAAAAAAAGCGTAAAAAATAATTAGTACAGACGGAGGTCCTATTACAGTTACAATTATAGTATAGTGTTGATTGAAAAATATTCCAAACCTCGTAGCGGATATTTAAATGATTTATTTATTTAATAAATAATAGTATATTGTGCGACTAGTGAGAGAAGGAGAAGATTCCATGAGCGTAAAACGCACGCGAGTGGAATATTCTACTTCGATCAATAGTCGCACATAATACTTTATTCAACTAGCAGGAGTAATATGTAATCGGGGCCCTGATAAAAGAGGGAAAAATAATAAATCACTTCATTGATTGACGTACCCACCGTCAGTGTATGCACACAAGATTGCCATGACTTTCACCGAATTGCGATGCTGTTTTCATATATACAATACCGCCTACCACGTTCCTATTGGTCCAGAAGCTGCGTGCAGTTTTTTTTCATTATTGCACGCTTGGGCTTGCTACTGAGTTTTTATTGGTCCAGAAAATTCATTATCACACTGTACGGCTCATTATTAGCACTCTACGCGTCAACATGAAGTAATTTATTATTTCTCCCGAGTTTAGCAGGACCCCGAAATTACATATTACTTACGCGTGTTGAATAAACTATTTTAACAATCTATAATGGATTACCGCGACTTTAAAAGAAATAGGTTGTTAATTTAATAGTATGTTTCAAAAACATTTGTACAATATTTAAATCAAATTTTATGCTTTAGTGTGCGTTGAAACGCCTCGCTGGATTATTCTTTTTGTAATCGGCTTATTTCAAATGATTCGTACTACTTGAGTGTAGGTACTCCCTGTCGGTTAAGGTACGTTTGCATGATTCAATTTAAAACTTAAAGAAAATAGGGTTAAATCCTATTTAAATCCTATCGCTGTTGGACAAAATCTTTATATTAGCATATTTTTAACTTTTTAATCCACATTGTTATAACAAAATGTTTTTTTTTTTCAGTTTTTATACCCTAATTTTAATCATAACCCAAAAATCCAGCACTCAATACATATAAATTAAATTTGTAAATATTTTGTTCAAAAATGATGGCACTTTATCAAAAAAAAAAAAACTGTTTTCCTACCATGTAGCGACAACAGGTAGAATTTGCTCAAACCTATTAGTTCAGACATTTCTGCACTGTAGTCGATAACACAAAATATATAATTTGTCTATTTTTATATGCAGTGTAAACTCCATTCACTCGATATAACGACAAACTCCTTAAAACGTCGAAATTACTTAACTCTAGTTGGTTTACCTTATTGCTTATTTAGAGTATATCATTGTATAAGCAATCTTCGGTATTGTTGTCATTATTTAGAGTGAGTGTGTCGTTATTTAGAGTATATCATTGTATAACGACACACTCACTCTAAATAATGACAACAATACGTCATCATTGTTATTTTGTTGCTTTGTTGTCGGCATCATGCGTACCGAAGATTCTAAGAAATTCGTTCTTTTATCTTTCATTTAACTCAGCTGCTTTGTGATAGTATGAATGTTTGTTGGTCAGCTGTAAATTTTATATGTCTATTATGAGTAAATACATATTATAGTAAAAAAATATCAATGGATTATTTCTTCTCTCCGTTTAACGACAACTCTCAATAACGCCACAAAGTGCACAGTCCCTTGAGTGTCGCTATGTAGAGTTTACACTGTATATATAAAATGAACAGTTTTGCACCCGGGTGAAACCGGGGCGGGCCGCTAGAATGTTATAAATATAACGGATATTTATATTATGTAAACCAACATTTATTATTGTCTGTATACAATTGTCTGCTGGTGTTATAATCAAAGTAAAGCTTTGACTACCAGAAATACCAACGTTAAAAATGCACATCGATTTATACGGAACGCCTCAGTGGTTTACTGAAATAATTCGTTCGGGGAATTTAATTACGTCTCTCAGGAAATTTCCGTTGAATATGATTCGGCACTTATGGGACACACGAAACGTTGTTTTGTAATGGATTCAATGCCCCCTACCATCGCATTTTTCGGCATTTTTTTAGTTGCTATTCTTTAAGCGGGAAGCCGTTAGTATCTTTATATCATTTAACATTTACCAAACAATCAGTGATATCATAAAAGCACATCCTAGAAAAAAAATAATGTGTTTGAAGTAAAATTTCTAGGTAGTTCACTCGCGACAATCGTAGACAAAAGTGTAGCGTAATAGTAAGTGCCAATAGTTTAAGGCCTAGTTTATATGAGAGGCGTTCAACGCGCGTTGGCTCAACGCGCGTTTACAGTTTCTATACAATTGTATAGGACTGTTTATATGATAACGCGCGTTGGTGGCGCGTTGAACGCGCGTTATCATATAAACAGTCCTATACAATTGTATAGAAACTGTAAACGCGCGTTGGGCCAACGCGCGTTGAACGCCTCTCATATAAACCAGGCCTAACCGTGCATTTTTGTAACCGATTATACCCAACACATCTAAGCTTTAAGGAGGTTGATCCGTTACAGTCCCAATCAAAAGTAAGTCGAATTCTAAATGGGAACTTTTCCATGATATAAATTTGTACAAAAGGTTATAAGTCGATGATACCAATAAATTATTGTCATAAAGGCATAAATAAATATTTTTTTTTTAATATTAATTAATTATTTCCAACTTTTGAATTTTTTGTACAAAGTTAGGTTAAAAAAAATAAATTTATGTAAATATCTGTATTTAACATATTTTTTGCAGTAAATAATTAAAAAAAGAAATTAGAAGTAATAAAAATTAAAATTAAATCATTAAAAAGTTGAAAATTTCGTTAAAATTGTTAAAATTGTCAAAAATAAAAGTCCATAATCGAAAAGTGCTAATGTTTAATAATTTTTTTATTGATTAAAAGTCTCCTAATTAAACTGGAAAAATATTAAAATATGCGTAAGACATCGATGCTTTACATAGTTAGTTTTCGGAACTGCTGACATTATTTGGTTATTTGTAAAAAATTAAAATGAACAGTTTGCATGCTAGGTTGACATATTTTCCATAAGACTACATGTAAAAGTTTTTTTTAATTTTTAACTTTATAAATCTCCTAATGATTTTGGATTTTTTACAGAAAATTTTGTCATAAAAAAATCTATTAAAAAAATTTATTTCAGATTTTTTTCATTATCTTCGTAAAACGGCTCAACCTCCTTAATATACAGCAGGTGGCCGACCCCTGGTATAGGAGACCAGGGGTCGGCCACCTGCGGCTCTTTTGATACAAAGTTGCGGCTCTCCAGTTCCATACGCAAAAAATAAAAAAATCGTCCAATCGATCCATGATTGAGCACCATGTCTATCTCTCAGCCATTTCCACTCGCGTCTCACCCGCATCGCCCCCATCGCAACGTGTCGTCTTCGGATATATACATTATACCTATATATAAGCAAATACTATAATACTGAAACGAAAATGTTTAGTGGCTCTTTAAAAACTGGAAAATTTTGTAAATTGTAACTTTTGGCTCTTCCTTCTCAAAAAGTTGCCGACCCCTGCAAGTACAATAAAAATATTTTTATTTTCAAAAATCTATATTTTATAACAAATCGGTAAAAAATTCAGTTTTTTCAAAAAATTTATAATTTTTGAATTTATAATGCATTAGTTTTTAAAAAATATACTAAAAACCGTTTTTGAGATATTCTGGAATGTACTCGTTTTCTTTATACGTAGTAACAACCTCCATCATGTTAATTATGTACATTTTGATTGGTAATATCTCGTTTTACAGTCGGTGAAAACTTTTCATTTTTTTTAAATTAAATATAAGGCACTTGTATTAACCTTATACTTCAATTTTATTAAATTCCTAAGAAAACCCGTTTCGTAAGTCAACTACCTTAAGCGCGACTTGAGAGGAGTAACTCAGACCTTTTTTCGAACGCGAAAGTAACATTCACTACAGTCTATAATCTGTTTACGCAGTTACCGCTATTTAAAGACATCGACTGATAGATGGCGGCATCAAAACGCATCTGTAGAAACTATCTTGAACGATAGGTGAAGCACAGCTACGGATGCAAACCAATGAACATAACCAACGTTAGGAGAAGTTTTGTTCCAAAATACGTATTGAAAGAGATTTATTTGGTTGAGGAACAATAGAAATAAGCTGTACCAAAGTATCGCTTGAGGCCAAGGTTTCGAAAATTATATTTTATTTTATATAAAAATATAATTTTCGAAACGTTGGCCACAAGCGATTCTTTGGTAAAGCTTATTTCTATTGTTCCTCTACCAAATAAATCTCATTCAATAACCAACGTTACTTAATTTATGAGTGGTTTAGTTTGTGAGCGCCAAACCCAGATAATTGTGGTACTTGGCAGCCTCAAACATGTTAATATTATTGTTGAACTTGCAACAAAATTTCTTTTTAATGCATTTCAAAAGAGTCGTGAAACTTTACGTACACCCCTGGGCCCTCGTATAATAAGCCGAAATAAATCGCACAACTGAACCTAACCGAATAAATCGAAGTAAATTTCTCAATTCGAGTACAGCGTGTCACGTGGCGCTGTCATGTTGGCACTTCTGAAACATAAGAGAATATTGAAGTTGATAAGAAAAACATTTGCACGGCACGAAAGGCAGATATTGAGAAGGATAAACGCATCCGTGAAGAAATGGAAAAAAATAATAAAATGTCTTACTGTATTATTCCATAAAATATGACAACTGTCAGATTTCGAAGTTTAACATTGTTCATCAACTAAGCCAATATATTTTATACTAGCTGTACCCGTAGTTTTGCTTGCTCCAGATTCGTACATTAATGGAGTTCTGGTTCTTCCTGATTACGTAATCTTTAAGACTTTAGTTTAAAATTTATTAATGTTAATTGCTACAGTTTTTCTCGAGATATTACAGTTTTATTATGTGGAATGCTTAGATTTTAGTTTTTCCGAATATTTGATATCTTTGCTTTACCTTATAATTGCTCTAATGCCTCTAATGCCCATATTCAATCGAACACTATTAAAGATAGAAGCTACAAATCTTGGAACAAATTTATTCGTTACAGTAAAATTTACTTTAAATTCACCAAGTAAAATATAAGGTAGAAAATAATAAATATACACAGCACTATACTCCTTGCTCCTTTTGTTGAATATTTTAATGTTCACTCAAAAATCCGACCGATGGCGTTAGTGTAAACGTCAAAAAAGTTTCACAAAATAATATTTTATCCTAACCCAATTTCACACAAAACTTCCACTAATTTTTAATGTTTTACAACTATACACTTCATAAAAGGTTAATAAACAACATATAAATAAATTCTCAAGAGCAAACTATAGATATAATACTCCACCTTTATAGGTTAGGTATTATGATCTATGTGGCGGCCATTATTATTTTATTAGGCGAATGAATATTTATACCCCCGAAGTAAGACAGAATAGATTTATACCTACGCTAAACATAATTGTGTTTGGTGAATTGAATTATTGCTATTTATTCGGAGGAATAGCTACCTGGAGAATAAATGAACCGAATAAATAATTACTTACGATGACTCAAAAGCTCTGAAATTACCATAGTCCCCTGACAAAATGCTACAGTGGATTTACATCACTATACTTTAGAAATACAATTAATTATCAATAATTGTCATACCTACTAGGTATGAGACGTGAGTTTGGCCGCTCCTTGGCCACAACAACCGTTGTGGTTAAGGGGCGTTCGGGCTCACGTCTCATAATTGGTGTAAACCTTAGTGTCCTTGATATTCATAATATCATACTTACATTTATCATACTTACCTTTAATTGATCTTATGTTTACGCATATAGCCTTAGTTGCTGAGCGTTTTATATAAAAAAAAATAATTGTCATCCTTTTGCCAACAGATCAAAAAACATAGAGGACTACCGGAAACTCTCCGATACCCAGGTAGACTCATCCATCCCTGAAAATACGTTAATTATTTCTGACTTTAATTCTCGTAAAGTAAAAATTTAGAAAATGATTTTAGAATATAACTTCACATCGTGTTTTAGTTAAAGTTGGTAGTAAAAGTAATTTTAAATGGATTACTTTTTATTCGCGTGGGTGTTCTTTTGTTTTATGAAACAAAACACTTCACCGAAAGATTGAAACATTGCATACCGCGAGCTATGAATAGGAAAACTTTAGTTATTTGAAAACTGTACTTTTGTTTTACTGTAATATTATATTTCTCATTTCAAAGAAAATTGGTAAATTGGTTACACGAATTTATATATCTTCATAACAAAGATATCATGTACCATTGTTTTTAAATATGCGGCGTGTTCTAATTTGATAACAAATAAGTATAACACAAATTTATGTACAGAAAAAGAAAAACAAAAAATGTATTTAATAAACTAAATTTGTCAGTATTTTTAACCTACAAAGAAAAAAACTTTAAAAACGAGTTTAGACCGTCATTTGAAATCTCATGTCGTGCTGTAAAGAAATTTTTTGACAAATATCACGTTTTTTCGTAAAATTTTAGGACACAATATCGCGTTGTAGCAAATACAGTGGCAGCTTGAAAGTGTGCAGTTTATGAAAAAATGTGTGCTTTAAAAACTTTAAGTTAAGTAATTTGAAATTGCCGAGAACGTGTTTTACTGAGTGAGCAGTTAACTTGGTATGCAAATATGAAGAGCCCTATTGTTTTTGGGGAAAATCGGCGCATGCGCAGAAGAGATATATGCTAAAACGGTGTTTTTTATATAATAATGGAATACTTTTCATAAAGGCTTATTATGCTATTTATTTTTTCAAGAAAGTGTTGTTAAATTTTTTTTCTAAACTATTATTTATAATTTCGCAAATATTTTGAAAATAAAAAAAAATCAGCCGCTCTTTTGTTTTATGGATCTGTCAGAATTAAATTAGTTAGACATGCTTTGATTAATTTTTACATGGCGTGAAATATATTATGTAGGTAACCATGGCAATGAATAGTTAATATCATATTGAATATTAGCCATTACCCGCGTCACCTCACGCGATATCCGAAATTTTATTTTCTTTATTATAATCAAATGTCAACATTTTTGAAAGTGGAATGGTCCCGTCGCCCAATTGGCTGGAATTTTTTATATTATATGCAGGGAATAAAAACAAAACATAAGTCAAACTTCGGAAAAATTAGGGGAAAGCTCGACTTTTGCATGAACCTTCCTTTTCTGGTTCTAAACAATATCCCAAAAGTCCCCAGCGATACACGTGCCGCTAAAAATGTTACGCGGGTCAAAGGTCACAAAAAGATTTTTCGCGAAAATCTCGTTAACGGCGATTTAAAAAAAAATAATTAGTATCAAATTTGTAGCTTATAAAATTGCCTACTAAAACATAATATCACTTTTTTTCCGTAAGACTATAATTACCAATGATGGCCGTTCTCCTACCTCGCATTCATTCAATCGCTTAGTGAACCATTCCAGTTCAAGCATCCGCATGATGTGTGTCGGATGATGCATTGTATTCGTTTGTATAACCGCATCAAACGAATCGAAATTACATAAGAAACATAAACGTTACAATTTTTTAAATCAAATTTTATCGTAAACCGTTAGTCTTACGAAGAAAAGTAATACTGTGTTTTCTGTAGGAAATTTTCTAACCTACAAACTTGATAACCACTATTTTTTCACAAAAGTCACCGTTAACGAGATTTTCGCGAAGACCCGTTTTTGTGCCCTCTCATCTCGTGTTACACGAAAGAAATGTTCATGCAGCTTTCCCCTAATTTTTCCATTGTGAAATGTCTCTATTAGTATTAGTATTTCAGTGATAACTCTACTTTCTAAAACGATTTTTTCTCACTAGATGGAACAAACTTCAAACAATTTCCGTTTGATTCGATTTTGTTTGTACATCTGTTTTGAATGTTAATCATCCGTGAATCAAAGGTCCCAGATAAATCACGATAAAATTGAGATAGAATCAGATCGTCAGGGTCGGGTCGACCTTTTTGGCCGTTCTATACCTGGATTTAAAACACAACTTTATACTTCAAGCGCTTCTCTTTCTACAATCCGCCAGCCACTCTGACTGGAGAAAAATTCGTCATGATTTTTAGGTTTATATACCCAAAAAGAAAAAGAACGGAATCCTTATTGGACCACTCTTTTGCCCGTTCGTCCGTCTGTTTGTCGTAGTTTGAAAAATACTGCCAATTAAATTGTTTATAACAATTAATTGCCCTGGAATTGCCCAATCCTGTTAATTTTAGTTCTATCTACACCTAATTCTCGATGTTCATATATTACCATTCAGACCCACAAGTGGAGAATGCTACTAGTTTAGGTCAAAATTCACGTTTCAATAATTTTCCAATATTTTTTTCGTTTTGAGGTCCCCCAAATCCAAAAAACATAATTTTGGAAAAATTCTGTGCGTCTGTGAGCACGATACAGGTTAAACAATTGTTATAGCTACAGATATGTTTAGCGAGATTTTAGATATAGGTAGGTATATCCATTGAATTCTCAATATTAAAAAATCCTAAGCTCTAGAAATATGTTTTTGAGTGCGCTGAATCCGAATATGAGTTTATTATTTTACACAGGCTAACACCTTCCAACATTATCTAGTTTTCGACTATTTTTCTATTTCTAAAAAAAGCAAAAAAGTTGAACATGGAACATGTTTTTGAATTCAATAGATATCCCTATATCTAAAATCTCGCTAAACATATTAATTTGTAGCTAAAAATCTATTGGTTATGCGCCCATGGACACTTTTTCTTAGTGACCTTTAAACTATAAAATAAAACCATTTTCGATCAATTTAACCGAGAACCAAATCCCATAAGGTTTGTGCGGGATCCCTTTAGATTATTACTTTATATAGTTTGCGAGAAAATTGCCTATGACAGACGGAATGACGAACATGTGTTTCGTTTGCACGGAACACCAAAAAGTAACTAAAAAGGAACATCAGTAAAATTATTAATGTCCACTGTTTTGTTTATCAATCGGTGAATTTTTTGTATTAAAATGAGTGATTAATTAATAGTATAATTTAATTATATTATTATTTAACCATCCATTGTAATTCAATATCCGTACTGAAATGAATTAATTAGAGCAGTAAATACGTTTAAATGTGCTGCATGAAGAGTTTCTAAATAACGATTTGTGTGCCTGTTTGTATGATTAATACTATATATATATAGAATAGCTCCGTATTTTAGTATAGCTCTTTATATCAGATACCAATGTTTTGATGTAGCGCTTTCTATCAGTCTTAAGCTTTTTGATATAGCTCTTTCTATCAATCATCATTCAAACAACTCACGTCCGGAGCTACCAAGAAAGAGCTATATGTTACATAATGCCAGTAGCGTGTACAAATATCTATAGTTTCTTATTTTATTGGAAAACATATTATTAAATTATTTTTTTATTATTAAAATTATTTTCTTTTTGTCACATTAAATGTATACTTTATTATTTTCTTATTTAGTTATTTTTATAGGCATTTCAATAAGTGTGTGTATGCGGGGAAGGGGAGAAAGAGAGAGATTATAGACGCTTAACAGATGAGGTCATCAGCGTTTATGTGTGTCTTAGCACTATATATGCCTACTCCAAAAAAGCAATTTAAACAAAATTTCAATGACGTATTGGAAACCAACACCGCGCGAAAATAATTTAAAATTAGTGGCATCGGACCATTTTACGTAAGTATTCTATTTAGGAGTCAAAAGAAAAAATTGTCTGAAAAAAAAACACAGGAAAGATTACCAGAATTATTTAATTATAATCAAAAGTTAAAGATTAAAATCTTCTTCGTATTTTTTTTCAAAATTCGGTCAGACAAAGTTTATGAACTAAGATAGTGTGGATAATGCATTACCAACTCAAAAATATATAATTTGGTTCAAACTTTGAAATGGTAAAATGCTTGTTAAATATTCAAATTGTCTCTTTTGTCTTTTTAAGAAATTCGTTTTTATTTTGCCCGAAAACAAATTTGATTGTATGTAATAACCAAATTTAAATAGCTCCGTGATTAGTAACTATCTCGGCAAGTTAAATTTTTTATTGTTAAATTTCTTTGTCTTAATTAAAGGACCCCGCACAAACCTTATGGGATTTGGTTCTTGGTTAAATTGATCGAAAATAGTTTTTTTTATAGTTTAAAGGTCACTAACAAAAAGTGTCTATAGGCGCATGGTCTAAAAATCAATAGCTACATATATAATGTTTAGCGAGACTTTAGATAAAGGGATATCCATTAAATTCACAAACATGTTCCATGTTCAACTTTTGTGCTTTTTTTTAGAAATAGAAAAACAGACGAACACCAGGTAATGTTGGAAGGTGTCACCCTGTATAAAATAATAATGTCATATTCGGATTCAGCTCACTCAAAAACATTTTTTTAGAGCTTAGGATTTTTTAAGATTGTGAATTCAATGGATATATCTATATCTAAAACCTTGCTAAACATATCTGTAGCTAAAAATCTATTGGCTTTTAGGCTATGCGCCCATGGACACTTTTTCTTAGTGACCTTTAAACTATAAAATAAAACCACTTTCGATCAATTTAACCGAGAACCAAATCCCATGAGGTTTGTGCGGGATTCTTTCTGTCTTAAAATCTTTGATTAACGTGTGATTAGAACTCTTCATTAAATAAAATTATCGACCAATTTTTCAGAATTTAATTTAGAAATTAGAAATTAAATATTAATTATTTTTTAGATCCGTTCTGAAGAAGATCCAAATCCGGATCGAAACGTTAACGTATTAATTATATTTTTAACTTCCCGCTTTAAAAAAAAAATTTTTTTTTTTTCAAAAATCGGGAAGTTATTGGTTTCACCCCGATTTTCGAAAATCGAGTTTTCGCCAGATCTCGACGTTTTGAGGTCCTAGGAAGCTATTGAAACTATTTTGGCGATGATGTCCGTAGGGCTGTATGTATGTGTGTGTGTGTGTGTGTGTGTGTGTGTGTGTGTGTGTATGTATGTATGTAAACCTTTTATATCTTTTGAACGGAATGTCCGACTGAAACGCGGTTTGCGGCATCTGACGTGATCTTGGTGAACTTAGACTTCCTGAAAATTTGAAACGATCGGCCCAAAAAATTTTGAGAAATCTTAAAAAAACAAGTTTCAAAAATTTTTAAAAATTTGTTTTTGTAAAAAATTTTAAAAACTACTAAACCGATTAATTCCAAAAACTAATCAGCTCTTCTCCTTAACAAACTGCGTCGATTTCCGCAAACCGCATCAAAATCGGTTCATTTGTTCACGAGAAACCGTGAACGAAAAAATCGTAAAAAAGTGTTTTTTTAAAATGACTCTTAAAATTGTTCTCAGATTGATTTTTTTGTAATAAATTACTTTCTTAAGCTAAAAAAACTGCGTCGATCGCCGCAAACCATATCAAAATTGGTTCATTTGTTCATGAGATAATGTGAACGAAAAATTAAGAAAAAAGTAATTTTTTAAAATTACTCGTAAAATTCTTATCAAATCGATTTTTTTGTAATAATTTACTTTCTTAGGTTAAAAAAACTGCGTCGATTGCAGCAAACCGCATCAAAATCGGCTCATTTGTTCACGAGATATCGTGAACGAAAATTTTTTAAAAAGTGTTTTTTTTAAATTGCTCGTAAAATTCCTATGAGATCGATTTTTCTGTATTAAATTACTTTTTAAGGTTAAAATATTGCATCAAATGCCGCAAATCGCATCAAAATCGGTTCATTTGTTCATGAGATATCGTGAACGAAAATTTCGTAACAAAGTGTTTTTTTTTTGAGCTCGAAGAGCTAAAAAATAAACTTTTTGCTATATTTGATATATTTTTGAGCGTTTTAAACTCGAAAATAGCGGGAAGTTACAGGGATGGCCTGCAGGGTCAAACTACTTTTCAAATTTTTTTGTTAATATATTGTCTGAAAAATTGGTCGATAATTTTATTTATTGATTCTTTCTGTCTTAATTAAATTTTATAATCTTTGCCCCTATACAAACTTCCGTTACTGACAAACGAATCAAGAGAAGCCATGCGCGTATTTGAACTGAGCCAGCTCCAAGTGCCTGTACGTATTTCTTATTCGATACGTGATTGATGATTGAATTCAATTATTGTCACAGTTTGTATATTTCCTGTTTTCTTTATAGCTTTCTAAATTTTTCTTTCAGGAGAAAAAAATACAAAAACAACGTCCATTTCATACATTATTGAATCAATCAAAAATGTCCAATAAAATTACTCAACTAACTGTCGGTAGATAAATAAACTTGAGGACAGGAAAAATACCATCTGCACCAGAGCCCACTGTCATCTTGAACTCTAAATCAGATCTCGAAGAGTCTTGGGCTCTCGTGAAAAGGCTCTCAGTTCGTTAGTGATGGACCAGATAAATCTATTAGTCTATCTAATACTTGGTAAAAAATTAAAAAAAAAATTTAAAGCAGACGATATTTGTAAATAGTTGATTCGAGATACCGACAACCAAAAATGAATTGGTCTGCCAGCGATTGGATGTCTTCAAACGGTTTTATTTCAATTTTACGTCCCGTATAGAAATCTTGCGATTTTTCTCCCACTTCTCGTTAGGGCTCTTGTTAACGACCGTTTTAGTCAACGGGTAAATGCCCCCATACACCTCGTTCTTTTTTGGCAGTTTTAACCGCCGGGTAAAACTGTACGGTTAAACACGAACAACGGCCATCCCCATACACCTCGTTCTTTTATGGCAGTTTTAACCGCACGGGTAAAACTGTACGGTTAATTAAACACGAACAACGGCCATATCCACACAGAGGCGTTGTTTCGTTCAGTTTTTCTGAAGTCGTGGCATCATTAATACGATCTGCTTTGATGGATCCTACGACAACGTTAGCAGTTGCAGCCGCAGTGGCTATAAAATTAAAATTTTCAAAAAGAAAACGTTCAAAATGGACTAAAGAATGGTTACTTAAACGCAGGCAATTTTCACACGTAAATCTTCTAAATGAATTACGACTAGAACCAGGAGATTGGTTTAATTTTCGATACAATTGTATGAATTGAACGAGCTGAAACTTGAACCTGGGGATTGGTTCAATTACCTGAGAATGGACGAACATACTTATTTTGAGTTATTATTAAAATATAAATCAATACTCAAACTAATTACAATCATTTAATTAATATGACTTATTTGCTGTACGTCGCACCACTGAATAAACACGTCGATTCTTATCGGAAAGCGCCACACATTACGATTTGAAACGACAACCAGCAAACACGTCGTGTTTAAAATCAAGATTCGGCAGATATAAAAACTGCCGTGTTTCATCGACAGTTTTTGCCCATACACTTCGGTTTTGACCGATGTGTTTTATCGTGACGATGAAAACTGCCAAAAAAGAACGAGGTGTATGGGGGCCTTAACGGGTCGACGCGAAACGGTCACCTTTGTACACGATCCGCTAATATTCGTGAGCGCGTCCGTTGTTATCGATACCAGTTCTATACTTGAAGAGCGAAGAAGTGCAATAACGTCATGTCTTGCTTGTTTATTTTTGTAATTTTCTAAAGTCTCGTCCCAACACTGGCCTGTTATGAACAAGGCTAATTAATAAATCCATATCAATATAAATTTTAAACTCCATATTCACAACGAGCAGCACAAGGTAGGTAGGTATAGGTAAAAACGTGCGCGCACAACTGTCGTCGTCAACAGACTTCTATGACCTCATATTATTAGGGGCGACGTGCGTGTATCTGTTGAGTTTTGTTGCAACGGTTACATGCCCGTCGCGTTAACAAACACCCACACTAATCTATTGAAAACTGCGCATGGCCCGTCGACCGTCATAAAAATCGTGCCGTTATCCGTTGTCGTTAACAAGAGGCCTTATCCGATCGAGTTGAAATTGCGCACAAATGAGTAGTTCCGATGACAATACATAATTATAGTATAACTAGTCGACCGGTTCAACTTTCGTCCGGGGGGGGGGTACATCACACTTTAGAATTATTAATTACTTCCCGTTAATGCATCTTTAATATCTATTTTTAATAATAAACATTTTAGTAGGTACTACTTTTGTACGGTTAGAGCTTGTTAAATAATCGACAAGACCTTTTGGCACCCGATTATAATAGTCGTATCATACGAACGGGGTGACAAGGTACTTACATCAATAGTAAATAGAAGAGAGATGTACCACAGCATTCAAGAACTATGATTAAGATGTCAACGAGTTCAAGCGAGGTCGACTACAAAACTCAGCTCGTGGAGTCTTCTCACTTCTCAATCTTCTTGCTGGCATTATTTAGACTAAGTCTCATCAACGATGTTCAGATTGTACCTCATTTATAATGCAACGTGCATTTTTTTGTCTATTTGTCTGTAAGCTGTCTTGCATTTAATTTGAAGTTCATATGAAAACGCATATGAAACTTTGCACATCATATATCTACATTTCCAAAACCTGTGCTATGAAGCATAGCTTCTAAAAATGTAAAATTTCTTAATGCACATACACCGCTACACTAAGGGTATGTACTTAATTATCACTTTCTATAAAACGGAACTATTTTTAGATCGATTCTAGTTTATAATTACTTCCAAAATTGTAATTGAAAATCGAGAATAAAAGTTGTCGGTTAGTTTATACGTACGTCCGAGCTCTACAGATCGCAGTTTTGGTCGGATCGTCTTGGTTTATATTTTATTGATTTGTTTAGCATCAGACTAGAACCTTAAATTCACTGAAATGTGTTTAGTAGTTTAATTTTTTAAACAGTTTTTTTTAGAATTATTACCAAAATAATTAAGGAAATTGTCTGCGCAGGCGCACCCTTTACTTAACTCGGAAATATGGAGTGAGCGACATATACTGTTCATAGAACTACTTTAGTTTGGAAAAATAAGTCGTCTATCATCGCTTAAAGTGGTTTAGTACGTGAGCTAAAGTTGTTAGCATACATTTTGTCAGTACAAAAGAAGAACTTGTCCCCATTTAAAACTGGCAAACTCGCATCATAACTAATTTGATGCAAATGTCTCTATTGAGGAAGAGTACTTGTTCATTAAACATTTGCAGTGTTGCCAAATGCTTTGAATAAATTCCCTATTACAATTCAAACATTGGATAGAATCTTACATCACAGATATGTACATTAGGCCAGTTGCAGGACAATAAAAATAAGCCTTATTCGAAATTGGTTAGTGGAAATCTGAAAATGGGATCTAGTAAGAACCACTTTATGTTCAAAATTTAAAGTGCAGTGTAAACTCTATATAGCGACACTCAAGGGACTGTGCACTTTGTTGCGTTATTGAGAATTGTCGTTAAACGGAGAGAAGAAATAATCCATTAATATGTATTTACTCCTAATATATAAAATTTACAACTGACCAACAAACATTCGTACTATCACAAAGCAGCTGAGCTAAACATATGAAATATAATCCCAACAAACAAAAAACGAAGTTCTTAGAATCTTCGGTACGCATGATGCCGACAACAAAGCAACAAAGTAACGAACAAGTACTGTTTACAAGTACGTATTGTTGTCGTTATTTAGAGTGTATGTGTCGTTATTTAGAGTATATCATTGTATGAGCAACAAGGTAAACCAACTAGAGTTAAGTAATTTCGACGTTTTAAGGAGTTTGTCGTTATATCAAGTGACGTTAAATGGAGTTCACACTTTACTTACATAAAATATCCTACAAAAAAAACTAAACGATATTCAATGTGATAAATAAAATTATCGATTATATATTTGTAAAAATTGGTCGATAATTTTATTTATTTGATGAGTTCTATTCAGACGTTAATCAAAGATTTGGATATCCAATGTGGTTATTCTACATAAGAAATCAGACCAAAATAGTACCATATGCTATTAATTTTGTGCGGGAATATTTCAATGTTTTTAAAAAATATTTTTCCGTGCCTTTTTTTACTTCTTTTTTATTAAATTTGTATTATTTAGGTTACATATTCTGAATTTGAAACTTTACTAAGACTTTTTTTTGCCGGCGAAACCAAAAGACATTAAAGTAATTTCCAAGAAGGAAAGGAATAAAATAATTAATAATTTGAAAGACATTTATTGGATGATTATTTTTGCAGTCTGATATTTAAAAACAACAGACAAACAAGCTGATATATCAAGAAAAACAAGTAAAATTAATATTGACAAATAATATTAAATTTCTCATCTTCGTGACATCCCGCCATTAATCTTATTTATAAATCATTTGTGTATTAAATAAATCTTCTTAAAATTATTTTCACGTTCTAAAAACATCTAGGGATTTTATTCTCGACATGGCAACACTGTCGCTCCAACATTAAGCGGTATATAGCGATCAATAAAAAGCTTCGTTTATCTGCAAGTTTATTGTTTGTTAAAATTTTATTATTCAGAATCATGTGTATTTCATTTTAATAATAAAGTTTTAGTAGCGTCAGTTTAACGTCTAAATTGATTTGTGGAACTATTATGGCACTAACGATAAAATAATAGCTAATAATTAGTCGGGAGCAGTGGTGGCTCGTCAACATTTTAAATGGATGCTCCGCAGGGTAAACTCGAGCTCGGGCTAGGAAAGAGAGGGTGGGGGGATTAAATTATGAACCAGATCCATGTTTATGATGTTTCAACTATTAACATTTTTTAAACACTGCTGACAACAATATGTAACACTAGTCAATACTGCCATAAGCCGTGTGTTGTATTTCACGTATGTCTACCGTCGAGTCAAACAAGACTGAATGAGATAGATTCTGTGAACATTTCTAGCATATGATAGTGACAGATGCATAGTATTTGTAATATTGTGCTGGCCGTAAATGCAGCTCAAAGCCGATCTAAATAACACGCTATAAGAATTGCACGATGTACAAGTATTAATCTTCCTTCAGTATTATTATGGTTTAATTACCTCCATAGACGTGCCTCTCTTTTTCTATGCGCGAAAGTGATTTGCTGAGCTCTCATTATCAGACTTTTGAAATTATTTTTTTTTTTTTTAATTTTTGTTTGCAATAACGAGGAGGAATATGAGACCGAAATAATTGGTTCACATTATTTTAATTTAACGTGCGCTGTTCAAAATTATCAAATTTTAATAGGCGGGGCGACCCTATCTTCATTATAAGTTATTTTTATTCGGGAAAAAGATCGATTGTTGAGACGCTCCACGCAAAACAGATGAAACAGTGTGCATAACAGAGAGACGCACTATGTTTGTAAGTAAATTTCACGTCCCACTTCATCCCGCTTCGTTACGCTCCACCTCGCTGACGCCGCGGCGGATGTGCTTTATCAGCATCCGATCTCGTTTTGGCTCAAATACACGAAACGAAATCAGGTTAATGTAAAAGTGTCAGTAACCTTTGACCTAGCAAAGATATCCTACGTCTTACTGAAGAGTTCACAGTTTATTCTATAAATAGAATGCCCTAATTTGTAAAGATACATTATAAAAATTTCAGCCAATTGGACGACGGAACAATTCCAACTTAAAAAACATTCAGTAATAAAGGTAATAACATTTCTGATATCGCGCGAGGTGACGCGGGTAATGGCTATATGATATTTGCTGGTCGTTGCCATAGTTACCTATATAATTATGTTCCACGTCATGTAAAAATTAATCAAAGCATGCTTAACAAATGTCTCAGAACAATCCTCAAGGTGAAATGGTATGAACACGTCTCGAAC
Organism: Xanthostigma xanthostigma; assembly: GCA_963575645.1. Lineage (NCBI taxonomy): Eukaryota > Metazoa > Arthropoda > Insecta > Raphidioptera > Raphidiidae > Xanthostigma > Xanthostigma xanthostigma. The sequence goes on along the minus strand of OY754466.1, from coordinate 44,217,348 downwards.
AATGCACTTTGGAAACGTGCATGTCTTGAACAAATCTGTGTAACTATATAAAACGTAGGAAATGGAATTGGATAGGACACACGCTACGAAAGACAGATGACGACATAGCAAAGAGAGCCTTGGATTGGAACCCACAGGGATAACGAAAAAGAGGCAGACCAAAAATATCCTGTTCGTGAAGAAGTTATGGAACAAGGAACTACCTGGCTTCAAGTCAAACATATGGCAAAAGATAGGACTTGATTTAAAAATTTCGTAGAGGCCCTATGCTCCACTTAGGAGTTAAAGGAATTTATTATTATTATTATTATGCTTAACTAGTTTATTTTTGATAGATCTACAAAACAAAAGAACAGTTGATTTTTTTTATTTTCAAAATATTTCCATAACTATAAAGTTCAGAAAAAAACATTTTAACGAAACTTTCTTGAAAAAATAAATAGAATAATAAGTCGTTATGAAAGGTATACCATTAGTAAATAAAAAACAACGTTATAGCATATATCACGTCTACGCATGCGCCGATTTTCCCCAAAAACAATAGGGCTCTTCATATTTGCATACCAAACATCCTCCCAAAATTTGGCGTCAATCCGTTTGACCTGTATCGTGTTCACAGACTAACAGACGCACAGAGTTTTTCCAAAAATATGTTTTTTGGATTCGGGGGACATCAAAACGAAAAAATATTTTTTGAAAATTGCATTTTGACCTAAACTAGTACCATTCCGATCACTTGTGGATTGGAATGATAAAATTTATCACAGACGTAGATTCCTATCTCGGCGAACTTATAAAATGTCAAAGTTTAAAAACATTGGCCTCTACTCTAACTGCCCCATGTCATAATTTGTCACTTGTAGCATAAATTCTATAATGTTTCAAGGACAGGGAAAGTCCGTCTCAATTATAAGTCAATTAGCCAACGTACGGTTAACATTTGCTTTATCCAATCCGGTTTATTTGTGTGTACTATTATATACCGACATGATTAGACGCAAACATTGGATAAACAAAGTTGAGAAAACAGATACAGCCTATAATTTCTGATTGGAGCATATCTGCGGTCAGAAGGCAAAAACACTTATGTTCACGTCTTTGAATTGATTTCATTAACTCTGTTGAAACACAGTACAGAGACTGTTCACCTTCGCGTAGAATTTGTTTTTTTTTTTTTATATGCAAACTGGAATTGCCTTTATTATACAAAAGTGTTAAATAAAAAGAACAGCTGTTTAGAACTCCAGTGAAATTTGTCACGTATGTGTCATTTATCTAGTTTGTAATGCGCGCTTGTTACTAGTGTACCAACAGTTTACACTTTTGGAGAACCTAATGTACCTACAATGATTTATCTACACTATATTAATATACAAAGCCAAAGCATACCCAATATGTAGTAATCGAGCGGGTGGCGTAGTGATGAGAGCACTAGACTCGCATTCGGGAGGTACCGGGTTCGATATGGCTTTTTCCTGATGCCTCTCGCCGAGAAACGGTAATTCCCTCAATAATTCCAGATAAATATCGAGATGGTTCCTTATTCGATTACTTGTCAAACTTCTATGCTCAAAATTTGCTTACCTTATTCTAATGTCCTAAAATTCCTTCATTCGCCCATTGCAATTAATTAAGTGAAAGTTTAAAAAAAAAATGTAGAAAATAACGGGTAGTGTGAAAGATGGGAAATGGTAATGGTGCGAATGGCGTCTGTTATGACATAAAGTTGGGAAATGAACGTTAAACGCATTATTATTATTATTAGTAATTAACAAGTGACCTGTATCGTGTTCACAGACAAACAGACTAACAGACGCACAGATTTTTTTTCAAAAATATTTTTTTTGGATTCGGGAGACCTCAAAATGTAAAATTTTTGAAAAGTGATTTTTGACCTAAATTAGACAAATTCCTTGCAAGTACTTTAGTAAACAGTTGTTTTTTACGGAAAATAAGCGACAAAAGCCATTTTGTCTACAGACTATATATATTTACTATATTTTGTTTGCCAATCTCTAAATTCACGTTTGTAAACATAAAAAATAATCCAATTACTGCTCCTTTCATGTAACACCAGTGTACACTGGTGTACACCGAGTGCGGTCGAATTTTTTAACCATACCAATTCCGTTACCTACTTCCTGATCAATTTTAAATGACCTCGCATTGGTTAAAACGCGTCAGAGAAAAAAAACTATTAATAATTATTTATAGCTGGTAAATAATGTAATTGTTGTTTTTATTGTTAAACTGGTATTCAAAACTTTTTAACAATTCGTCGTTGGTTCTGTGATAGCTCTTATGTGCATAGTTGGCAGATTTTACGTTTTTTATAGATGAAAAGATTCAGGAAACGGAGCTCTATACACTAATAAAACCTCCAAATTAATTTTACAGTAACCAACAAGGAGAAGTAACTCTTATGTGAAAAGTTGTATCAAATAATTCCTCCCATGTGCCAATAAATCCGAAATTAACGTTAAATATTTTTTAAGAAAATACTTCATCTTAATTAAACACGTATAGTGAAGATAAGTATGAATTAGTAATATAGGTACCTTTGAAATTGTTGGTTCTTACCATCCATTGCTGAAATAACCACTTTTTGGCCTTTCCTGCAAATTTTACTTTTTGCACATAAGAGGTATTACAGAACCAACGACGAATTGTTAAGACCGCTGCACACGAGGGTGGTTTTGCCACTGGAATCACTGCTAGGATTTGCGCTGGCTGCGGGCTCGCAAGCATGTACACAAGCTGGATTTCAAAACTAGAACCGGGGCTATTTTTCGTGCTGGTTTGTCTGCTTTTTTTGAGCAAGAACAAATCAGGAAACAGTATCTTGTCACGTAGGCGATATGAGCAAACGACCACAAATAAAAATGGCGTCATGCTGTGTGTTTTGTTCAGAGACAATAATCGTTGACTTTTGCTAATATTTGAACTGTTACTGAGCGCGCACCAAAGGCATCTACAAAACTAGCGTCAATACAAGCATCGTCTGAAGCGAATACATAAAAGTCGTCGCGAAAACCAGCCTCGTGTGCAGTGGCCTTTGGAAACGACAAACTATACTGGTTATCTGTACTTCCACCATATGTACCCTTCTCTTACACCATTTACTGAGTAAATGCGACAAAACATACGTAATAATATTAAACTAAGAAGCCACTTATATCATTTATCTATACCCCGCTGCTAAATATATGGGTGTCCGCCAATATCTAAATTGTCGAGCGTCTATAATTAATCTGCAATCAGTATTTGGGACAAAACATTTGCATACGTAGTAACGTAATTATAAATATTGCAAATATTGATTTTCCTGTATATTTTAGAGCAAAACGTCATAGAAATAATTTGTTCAGAATTTTACTATATTATGCTTTTAATATTGTGTTTACATTTTCAAATTTTGTAAGTTTTCTTTTAAAACGTAAGCCAAGTTGACGAATTTTTGAAGTGAAAACATCTTTAGCGGCGTTGTACACTTTTTTTGTAATAGGTAAAAAATGTTCTCGCGTCAGGACACGTGACCTGATCGAAAATTCGTAAGACGGATGGAGAGTAGAGGTAATATTCAAGTTTTCACTTCTGCCGGCACTCCCAGAGTGCAACCCATCTTTTTTTTAATAGCTAGCAATGCATTTGATGTTTGTACTTATGACCACTGTTGTTAAGTGTCTATATTCTATAATGTACTGTATCTATATCTATTGACGTTTGTATTACTTGGAAATTTAATGTGTAAATTATTATTCCGCGAATAATAATAAAATAAAATTTATTTACTGTAGCTAACGGCTTGTTTATAATAAATTAAAAATAATTACTTACTCTCACAATAATTATTTATCTATCTCCTATACCACATACTTTTCAAGATATAGATATCGTAAATTATAGACACTCAAAAACACAGGTCATAAGCATTTGAAATAATTTTGTAATACTAGTGTGACCTGTGCGAATTATTCGCACTAAATAAGTATAATAATTATCACTTTACAAAATTATTTTTTAAATATGGTTGCAGGTATTCAATTCGTTTCTAATTTTGCACACTGCTTATAACGTTCTTGTTTTTGTTGTAAATCAATATGAAGCTCAGATGACAGATCGAAGAAATATTTTACTAAAATTGTCATATAGAGGCGCAAGTAGCAAAAGCGTTGAGCTAAGCCGTCAGATGGCATCATGCAGCATTGCTGTGACATTGTTCAGTGTTGCTCGCTGTTTCAAAATTAAAGCCGTCAGATGACAGTATGCAGTATTGTGTCTGTTGTATTACAATATGAAGGTCAGATGACAGATCGAAGTGTTGACGTTGTTTCAAAATTAAAGCCGTCAGATGGCAGACGTTGTTCAGCGTTGCTGTATTTTAATTAAATTACAAAAACAAAAGCAATAATAAATTTTTTAGTTGTCGATGTCAGTAGAGCAAGCAATTATCTGTAAAATGATATATAATTTATTTAGAGAAATTGTGAGGTTTTTTCTAAAACGGGAGGCAAACATCTTTAACCTTAGCGTATTAATATATGATTAACATTTATTATTATTACGCGATAATGGCCATAGAAGCCGATTCGCTCTTTTTAAAATAAAAAAAAAAAAAATATATGATTAAAATACTATTCCATATATAATTACTTTGTCTTTGATCTCCACAAAAAATATATCTTTTTCTATTGTAAGTAATTAAAAACATAATTTTTTTTTTAATAAAACCAATTGCTTGAATACATGAGATACAATGCTATTTTTTCAGAGAACATTATCGATTTATTAAATTTAGGTCAAACAATTCAACAGCTACAGCAAACAAAAATATAACGTAAAAAAAGCGAAAAGAAAAATACGCCAACTTAAATTTAAGATATAGTTTTCTTACGAACAACTCTTCCAACAAAAATACAACTGTTTACCTCTTAGTGTAAAATTTCCTGTAGATACAGGCGATCTAAAATACAATTTCAAATTTTTTTTATGTTTTGGATCTAGTTGCGCGACTTGACAATTAACAACTTGAAAATACCCAATCGTATCGAGATTCAGTTGTTTATATTGAGTTTCAATGATCTTTTACAAGCCCTCAGTTCTCAGGTTTTAATCCTAGAACTGGTAAAATTTTCAAATAAATGTTGCATCTTTTATACGACTTTCAAAAAACGCATTTTAAATAAGAGAGTGTGTACCTATTTTACACTACGAACTACAGAAGTAAAGCTGGTACAATTATAAAAAAAAAAAAAACAAAAAAAAAGGCACCGAGCGTCGAGATCGAACCCACGATCTTTAGGCTATAGGCAAGCATTCTATCTCGCCGCCACCTTAGTTCTACAGCTGCGACACGTTTGGTTCATTTTCAATCTCAAGAATCAATTTATCCCTACTTTGCCAAAAGAAGTTTTACTTCAAAAATAAATAGTTATCCAGTCATTTTTGAAAATACTCTGCAAAATTTATTTCGATAACAAAAAATAAACGGCACAATAAAAATATATGCAAAGCAAGAATAAACTTAAAAAATATGAATCTATAAAAAAGTTAAAGTTCATCAAACATATTAAATACTTTTATTGCGACAGCTGCGCTCAGTGGCGTAACAATTAGGTAGCAAAACAGGAGGCCTCTAGCCCAAGAGGCGGTTAGGACAGGAGGAACCTAACATTTAATTACAAAGTTTGGTAAAAAATATTAATTGCGTATTTAATCAACTTAAGTTAGGTATTAACTCAAGAACTACACGAATTACACAAATATCTACTTTACTTCGTGATTTATAAAGATGAAACTACAACCTGAAGCTTTTTTATATTAAAGGAGGGCCTCATCCGATGAATTTGCCACGGGCCTCAGGTGGGGTAGTTACGCAACTAGCTGCGCCGTAATGATACGAAAAAATATTTGATAAACATCCGACATATTTTAATTCCAACTGCTCTGACAATGGTCCTTGGGTTTTAATTACTGATCAAGTGAATAGAATCTTAATTCCTGATCTTGCAGAATGTTGAATTGTTTGCAAGTTAAAATTATTCGCCTGTAGTGGAATGTTTAACATTCAAGTACATTACACAAAGAACATGGCTGAAATGAAGTGCAGTATATGGCATATACTTACGCTGGGTTGCAGAAAGTATTGTCAAAAAAGTTGATTTGACAATGACCTTAGATTGTGATCATATATATTTAGATTGTGATCTATATAATTACAGTTTCCATATATCAGAGGCAGTCGTATTCAAACTCCCTGTCACCTAAAACAGGGGTGTCAGACTGATTTTTCTAAAGAGCCATTTATAAGATTTAGGGTGTGTAAGCGGGTCAAAAAACATACCTACTAAATTCAAATCTTTGTTTATTTAGTTTAAATCAATTTTCATATAAAGGTAATAAAAAGGGTAAATTATCTTGAACTTGAGGATCCAGACACCTGAGGTTTCTTGTTTTTGATAAGCTCATTGATGTCAAATGTCATATTTGAGGTGGTTATTTTCAGAATAGATTCTGGTGGCGGGGCCGTATTGGGATAACTTGACATCGCTGATCTAGAACGTGTGGTACTCACACAAAAACAAACGATTGTTTTACATAGAAAAAGACCGCTTTTCAAACTGTACAAAAAATTATGCTAAATTCATGTATAGACAGTTTTAGACAAATATCGTTTCAATCGATCAATTATTTGCCGAGCAGGGTCGATTACAATGTTTTTTTTATGGAAAAATATGTCACTATCTAAAATCAGTATCAAATCAGATTTTTTAAGAACCTTTACTGCATAGTTTAAGATAAATACTTTGTATTTATATCGCAAACATACTTATATTTTATTTATTATTGTTCGATGTATCGACTAATTTTTAATTAAACTCCACTTGTGCTTATAATAAGTCATACATTTTTTGAAAAAAAAAATTTTAGTTAAATGTTAGCAAGTCAGGTTAGATTTTGGACATGTATTGTTATATATTTCACTTTATTTTAGACAACTATAATAGAAAATTTTCTGCATCTAGTATATTTTTATGCAAACACATTGCATATATTCAGAGGATTATTTCGCAAATAATGTATTCGTTCTTTTGACATTCTCAAATGTTTGACGTATTTGCCTCCGGGTGTCTCTTTTGAAGCTTTATGATTATTTCAATAATACAATGTAATTTTGACATCTTCTTATATTTGCATAATGGACTTTAAAGCCAAAACTCCAAAATCAAAAGGCAATAATCTTATAAATAAAATTAATTTTAATTTTTCAAATACGCCATAAATTTGGAAAATTTCAGATGAAAATGAGAAGAAATCCTTTCTAAAATTTTTTTTTGTTATTTAATTGTTATTTAATTTGCTTTTAGTGATAGATTTTCATTTTTAATTTATTATGATAATTTTAATGATTTTATAAAAAAACTATTCTGAAGATTGATTAATATGTCCGAAAGCGCTCAACAATTAAATAATAAAAAAAAATTTGGAAAGGATTTCTTCACATTTTTACCATTATAAACTTCTTTTGTCGCGGTATAGAAAAATCGATTCATGAAACTGAAAATGGAACAAAACGTTGCAATGCCGTGTACTATAAAAACCGACTGTAGAACATTAAGCTAAAGTAAAACACTGAAATCAAAAGGGAATAATTTTATAAATAACAGTATGCTAAAATCGATTCATGAAATTGAAAATATAATGAAACGTTACAATGCCGTGATGTCAGTAAATCGTTTTTTCATTTTTTTCATTCGATACGTAGTTTGCGAGATTTTTGACCGTTTCCAGACTTTTTGGACATCTGTATAAAATTCCGCTGACAGTAATTCGTAATTCTTCAGCTTGACCGATTTTGATATTTTTTTTTAATTATGACGTTAACTGGATTGTTCTTAGCTATAGAACCCGGTAGGTGGCGCTGTTGTCGAGATCCAGATTCTTTTTTAATTTTCCAACCAATTTTTTTTAAATATATTTTTTAATTTCCCACATAAAAAAACATAATTCCAAATTTTCAGCCTCCCAGCAACTTTCAATATTTTTTAATTCAATCATTTTTTTATATTTATTATTTATTAAATAATGGACATTTCATTCTTTGACCGTTTGCCTATCGGGTCCGCTATTATTCTATAAAAAAGTCCGGTGCAGCATATTATAGCTATGTTTAATACACTAGCGGAAACAATTAAAGGATCAAAAAAAATTTCCAAATTTTTCGAGGTTTTTCAAGTGGCTGTATTTTCCTTAAAAATTGTCGTACTGGAATTTTAAAAAAAGGATTTTAAAGCTCGAAGTTTCTAGTTTTGAGATCTTATGATGAAAAATTTTTTCAAGCAACGTGTTCCGCTCAATCCTAATGAATACCGAAGAAAAAAATTTTTCGAAATTTTTTCGGTTCTTTTTTTTGGTCTACGAACTTGGAAAAATTTTTTCCAACTTAACCACTATATGGATCGGATAACTTGTTCATTCAGCTTTAATTTGCTTTTTTGAAAAGTTTGATACGACCACTTCTCGCTGAGATATCGATCTTTGAATGGAAAAGGATCTCTTTGTCTTTAACCTTCAATATCTCAGCAACCACTAATCGCAGAAGAAAATTAAGGAGTGTTTTGAAATCTTGAATAAATTTCCCACAAAAATCAGCTACGGTTTTTTGAAAAAAAATTTTTTTTCTATTTTTTACATTAATTTGAAAAATCAAGGAAAAAAGGGCTTTTGGTGGCTTTTGGGATAATCAGGCGCTAAGTTGGAAATATCGAGAAAGCCAGTAATGTTGAGTGTGCCTTTTACAGCTCAATATGCCCTTAAAAACCTCACAAAGTTTCGATTCAATCCATCGAGCCGTTTTTTTGTTTTATTCGATCGAATTTTTGAAAAAAAATTAAGGATCACGATTTTAACTTTAAATGATCTTTAACAAAATGCAAAAAAAATTGTTTTTTTCAGTTTTTTTATGCATTTTTATTGGTAAAAATGTTTAAATTTATGCATTAGAGCGTGCACTTCTGCAAATTTTTTTTCGCATAAATTTAAACATTTTTACCAATAAAAATGCATAAAAAAACTGAAAAAAACATTTTTTTTTGCATTTTGTTAAAGATCATTTAAAGTTAAAATCGTGATCCTTTAATTTTTTTTCAAAAATTCGATCGAATAAAACAAAAAAACGGCTCGATGGATTGAATCGAAACTTTGTGAGGTTTTTGAGGGCATATTGAACTGTAAAAGGCACACTCAACATTACTGGCTTTCTCGATATTTCCAACTTAGCGCCTGATTATCCCAAAAGCCACCAAAAGCCCTTTTTTCCTTGATTTTTCAAATTAATGTAAAAAATAGAAAAAAATTTTTTTTTAAAAAAACCGTAGCTGATTTTTGTGGGAAATTTATTCAAGATTTCAAAACCCTCCTTAATTTTCTTCTGCGATTAGTGGTTGCTGAGATATTGAAGGTTAAAGACAAAGAGATCCTTTTCCATTCAAAGATCGATATCTCAGCGAGAAGTGGTCGTATCAAACTTTTCAGAAAAGCAAATTAAAGCTGAATGAACAAGTTATCCGATCCATATAGTGGTTAAGTTGGAAAAATTTTTTCCAAGTTCGTAGACCAAAAAAAAGAACCGAAAAAATTTCGAAAAATTTTTTTCTTCGGTATTCATTAGGATTGAGCGGAACACGTTGCTTGAAAAAATTTTTCATCATAAGATCTCAAAACTAGAAACTTCGAGCTTTAAAATCCTTTTTTTAAAATTCCAGTACGACAATTTTTAAGGGAAATACAGCCACTTGAAAAACCTCGAAAAATTTGGAAATTTTTTTTGATCCTTTAATTTTTTCCGCTAGTTTAGATAATTTTCAAATCCGGGCGAAGCCGGACCGGGCTGCTAGTATTTTAATAAAAAGGAAATTTGTACGCGTTCAGTGAATACTAACAAAAACCAACTCGGTGTAAATATACCTATATAGTTACGTTATTATATTATTTCGTTTTCATATTATATTTGAATTTCATATGTTATTTAGATTCAAATTGCGTGGTTTTGCTATAGCTTAAACTTGCGGTTTTCCTAGATTAAATTCTATTTTGAATTATGACGGTTTAATTTAACTAAGGAATCATAGTTTGTCGATTGTTTAATTTAAGTTTAAACCTAGCTTTGTTTATGACACACATGGGCGCCGGCAGAGCCGGGAAAATATCTAGTATCTAAGATAATACTTTGTATCTTAAATATCTTAGATACTCTTTATAGTACATTAGCGGTCTCGTCCGGTTTCACCCGGGTGAAAAAGAACGAATGTGGAAGGGAGGGGCATGAAGACGCACATTCATCTTAGTTTACCGAGATGAATGTTGTGTCCAAATTTCAAGATTATCGGAGTTACCGTTCAAAAGTTTTTGTCGATAAAAAGCAGTATTTATACTTTTTTACGAGCGCAGTCAGTACACACTCGTCGCCTTATGCGAATTTAAATGTACTTAAGTTGTTATTGCACATACCGCTAAACTAGCGGTATGTGCTTTATTATCGCTTTGTGCGTCAGAGCTGACTTTCGTTCATATAAGAAGTTATATCTAAGTTAATTTCACACGAAATCCATTCAAATTGAAGCTTTTTGAAAAGAGGAGATTCTAATCTATAAAATAGAACCATTTTTAAATCAATTCGAGTTCATAAATACTATTAAAATTGTAATTGAAAATCACACCCAGCAGTTGTCGGTTGGTCTGTACGTATGTACGTATGTACGTATGTACGTACGTCACGACTCTACAGATCGCAATTTTGGTCGGATTGCCTTGGGTCATATTTTATTCACTTTGTTTACTATCAGACCAGAACCCTATTTAAATTCACTAAAATGTGTTTAGTAGTTTAATTTTTATAAACAGTTTTATTTTTTATTATTTTTGACAGCTAATAGTTTAAAAACAATATAATAATTGCTGTGTAAATATAGTGTAATCCATAAAACAAGTGCTACACTTCTATACCGTGATAACACCACTACACGTATTAGGCCGTCGTGGCGTAATGGTTATGCCGTTGGATCCCCAAGGGCAAGGTCCTGGGTTCGATTCCTTACGAAATCATTGAGTTTTTTCTTTTTTTTTTCTTTTTATTTTGTTTTATTTTATTCCACTTGATATTAATTATATATTATATTATGTATAGTTCTTAATTTTTTTTATTTTTGCAAACTTAAAAAAAAATATTTTTTCAATTTTTAATTATTTATTTCTTTAAATTTTTAAATCTTTTTAAATTTATTAAAAATATTTTTTAATTGTTATTTTTTTACCATACAGTGGAAAACTTGCGGGATGTGCACTTTTGGTTTTGCCAACTATTTTTGATTATGGAATATAGAGGTTTAAGGAGAACCATCTCTGTGTACGAAAAAGAGTCCGTCAAAATGCCATAAATTAGGGGACCGCCACTGTTGGAAAAGGGTAAATTTTAAAGTATGGAGGATATTTTAAAGCAAGCGTATGGAGCATAAAATGGAGGGCAAATATGATTAGAGTAGGATAGAAAAGTAAACGAAAAAAGAATAATTTTCGCTTTTTCATGGCGCACTTTTCGAAAGTAAAGAAAACAATCTAATATATAAAATTCTCGTGTCACAGTTTTCGAAGTCATACTCCTCCGAAACGGCTTGACGGATTTTGATGAAATTTTTTGTGCTTATCCGGTATCTATGAGAATCGGCCAACATCTATTTTTCATCCCCCTAAATGTTAGGGGTAGTCCACCCTTAAATTTTTTTTCTTCCTTTGATTATAATTATTATTAAAGACACGATTTTTTTTTTAAATTCGTATCCATGGTTTTAAAATATAAACAGCCTTATGTATGATTTGAAAAAATTCTGTCAAAAATTAAAAAAACATTGATTTAGGTATATACTTTTAACATTTTTCATCATTAAATAATTTTCAAGTGATTTTATAACCTCAAAAGTACTCAACACGTGACACGAGCTTCCAATAACAACGGATTTTGTGTTGTAAGTATACTTTTTTTTATTCATATCGAAAATGTTGTTGATCTTATAAAAATTGGTCGATAATTTATTTATTGAAGAGTACTAATCAGACGTTAATCAAATATTCAAATATCCCCATTCGTTCTTTTGCACCGGGCACGACGGCGCAGCCGGAGTGTTCGACATACACACATATACGTCCATGTATATTTTAAAATAAATAAAATAGATAGATAGATGTTCCAATTATATAGATATATATATATATATATAATACTGTTAGGCGGTACGAAGTTCGCCGGGTCCGCTAGTATGATATAAAATTAATTTTTTATGTCATTTTGAAACGTGCTATTATGCATTTAGTAATGAATAAACGATTATACCGATATGAACAAACGTCAGATAAGTTAGACAATTTGTTTTTAATAAATAGATTTATGAAAGTGACAAATATAATCGGTTGCTTTCAATTGTATGCCTAAAGACATTTTCCAATTTTCTAATCTTGCTGGTGTCTGTAAATTTATATACCTAAACAAAAAATGTATATTTTTTAATTTATTAAAAAAATTATATAAGTTTAAAAGCGTTAATTGAATAAATATTTTGTAAAAAGTTATTTTACATACTGTTGGCTTGAAAAAAGACACAGACTGAGGTGTATTATTTTTCATTATATATAAAATAAAGATTATTATTATTATTATTATTATTATTATATGGTAGTAACAACGCCAAATTTATTTATTTATTTTTATTTACTCATTATTCGACTATAAGTTTTTTTTACAATAATTATTTAAGTTTCTAAAGGATGGTATATGGTTTCGAGTAAATAAAAGAAACAGTATATGATTGTAATGTACTTTCTTTATTTTCTTCAAAATACTGAAGGTCTTTTCAGACTGAGAGCTTTATCTGAACTGACTATGGGGGTGTCATTGTTGTGGTGTTTATAATTAGATTGTAGAAAGAAACATCTTCGAAGTAATATGAATTGTAAGCATAACACAATATGATTTGTAAGCATAACATAACATCGCCACGACGAAGCCATAATTTATTTTTTTTTTTGACAATCTTATAACAACAAATATAGTTTTTGTTTAAGTACACTAAAACCAACAGTAGTTTTCCTACCCAACTTGGCAATGCCAGTACTAGGGCCAAAACTTCTATTCCAGTACAATTTGTTATATCATGAAGGTACTTTTTACCGGCTAAGCCCAGATTAAGGTAAAATTACTGTCAATACTGATACTTACGTGAGCGAATCTGCCGCGAAAGGCTGGTAGATGTGTATATAAAATATTTATGTTGGTTGCGTCGCGCAAACATCGTAAACACAATAAATACACCGACTGTCAACTGTTTTCAGTAAGAAGTTTACAAAGTTTGTTTACTGACGACGCGGGTTTAGTGTAAATAGAGTGGTTTGTTAGCAGACGGTGGGCTTTTTACTGATTAGATCATTCTGATTTTTATGTACAGAATGTCAGGTTTTTGTTTTTATTTCACCAACTTGAAAAATTTCAATTTGTAGTTTATATCATCTTATTATAAAGTATGTAAACAGGTAGAATCAAAAAAGCATCTCAAGCTTTCGGAAGTTTAAATCGTATTTGGCATTCAAGCATGATTTTTGAAAAAAACGAAGTTACGTATTTTTAACTCGAATGTAAAATCGGTCCTTCTATATGGATCTGAAACCTGGAAAGTGATGAAAGCCATAACAACTAAACTGCAAATCTTCATAAACAAATGCCTCAGAGAAATCCTCAAGGTGAAATGGTACGAACACGTCTCGAACAACGAACTTTGGAAACGTGCATGTCTTTAACAAATCTGTATAACTAGAAAACGTAGGAAATGGAATTGGATAGGACACACGCTACGAAAGACAGATGACGACATAGCGAAGAGAGCTTTGGATTGGGACCCACGCAAGGATACCGAAAAAGAGGAAGACCAAAAATATCCTGGAGAAGAACTGTTCGTGAAGAAGTTATGGAACGAGGAACTATCTGGCTTCAAGTCAAAAATATGGCAAAAGATAGGAATAGATTCAAAATTTTCGTAGAGGCCCTATGCTTCACTTAGGAGTTAAAGGAACTTATTATTATTAAACAGGTAAAATGTATGTAAGACATTTAGCATTAGGATGAAATTTACAAATTTTCTCGTCTTTTAAAATTTAAATGGAGTAATCTATATTTTTTTTTGGTATGTAGGTATTTTTCGATATTGAAATACATCCTAAAAGTTGAAAATAACGATATTCATATTGTTTTACTTTCAAAAAATACAAAAATATACAGGGTGTAAATTATAACTTAAAAAAAATGGTTTACCTTTTGCATTAGTCGAAAACCCGATACTCAATTATTTTTCTGTTTTCACTATATCAAAACTGTAATCTACGAACAAATTTTACAAAAATTCTCATTTAACTCTAGTTGTAGCTTTAATTAAAATAATTATTTTGTTATTAAAAAATCAAGACGAACCGTTTAGCATCTTTGCTATAGATACCACTAATGACTATATTCTTTAGGGACCCATTATGTTTTGATTGACTAACTAAGTATCATCTAATGCTTACAAAAATATTTAAGAAAAGTTGTCAGTCACCTTACTATGTCTCTAATGTAAAGTATCTTATAATAACTAAAAGGACCGCAGCTGTCGACGCGATGGTGATTCCCCCGTGACAATTACGTGAATGATGCTAAAGTACCTACCTATGCTTCACACATAATATATATTTTGCTTTTTATAAATTGGATATTTATTTTCACGTCGTAAACATTTTTTACCAAATGTTCAGCACTGAAATATAGCTTGAAAAAGGTGAGAGAGTCGTGTTTGAATTTTGATAGAAAATTAATTAACTTAAAATCGCAGTATTGAATTAAAATTGGTTTATAAGAAGTCTATAGTTTACTTAGTTTTTCATAAACTCTGGTGGTTTTAAAAATTGAAGATGTTAAAATATTTTTTTGTGCGACCTCCTATAAAATGGCTGCTTTACAGCACTAGTGCGTAATGTAAAATTATGACATATTACAGCGAATGCGACATTATGTTAAAAACGAGTCGTTTTGTACGTGTTTGTAGTAAAATAGCTGATTTTCACACGAGTTTCAAAATTTTTGGACAGTTCAAATTTGAACAAATTCTCTTTTAATTTGCAGAATCCGTCGGATATGCATACTTTTTCTATGGAAATAGAAAAAGCAATACGACGACGCTTATTTTACATTAGGCACTAGTGTGCAATGAATCATTTTACTATCGCTATACAGACAGTAAAAGCAGCTATTTATGCAATAAAATGTTTCTTATCGAAATTATGACAAATTTCTAGATATTCCTAATTTGTCTAGGCCCGTAATCAGTGCCGGATTAAGACTCTTTAATGCCCTAAGCATTTTTTGTCTATGGATACTCATCTCTAACGGCAGTCTTAATTCTAATGTTATCTTTATCTGTCATGTTAAGTTTATAAAAAAAAATTCAAATTGTAAATGTCATAAGCTTAAAATTGATAGAACAAATTAAAAAGCATAGAATTTTAGGGAAAATAATTAAATTTTACAATTTATGCTCTCATTGAAAATTTGAATGTCTATAAAATCGGTCCTTAGGCATTTTTATACAGTTAAAATAGTTTTAAAAAATGTAAAGTTAAAAAAAAAGACGGCTTGCACTCCGGGAGTGCCGGGAGAAGTGAAAACTTGAATATTAACGTCTTACGAATTTTCGATCAGGTCACGTGTCCTGACGCGAGTTTAACATTTTTTATCCATTACAAACAAAAAGTGTACAACGCCGCTAAAGAAGTTTTCACTTCAAAAATTATGCCTGCAAAGTTACTACAATATACTAAACTATTTAATTATTTTGCATCATTGGACATAAAGGGAAAAAGGAAAGGAAAATTTTTAATTAATTTACAAAAAGATGTGGAACGCTTCACGATTTTGCGTGTTTTTAGTATATGTACTGCCGAAGCAAGTACGGTAGACGTGCCTTAACAACTCGTATAGGTACTTAGCGTTACTCAGAAATCCACTACTAGTGAGAATCGTTTTTACAAACATTTGATTTTGTCAAAATATATTCATTAAATTAAAAAACTGTTTCTAGCATTTGAAAGACAATTGCTTACTCCATTAAAATATGTGATTACATTTTGTATTTATTTTAAAATAGCTAAGCAAAAAAAAACAAAAAGTTTTTGTCTTACGAATTTTGTCTTAGGCATTTTCGATCAGGTCTTACGAATTTTCGATCTGACGCGAGTTTAACATTTTTTACCCATTACAAAAAAAGTGTACAACGCCGCTAAAGAAGTTTTCACTTCAAAAGTTTTCACTTCAAAAACATTGCATTTTCATTTAGATCACATTTTTGAGAACATGACAAAAAGAAAACAGTAAAACGGTCTGGGAGGTACGTTTCATTTCTGAGTTGTGATTTTTGGTGCCCCCTGAGACGTGATGCCCTAAGCAATTGCTTATTTTGCTTATAGGTTAATCCAGAACTGCCCGTAATATGAACATTTTAAAAGAATTTATTGCGGAAACGCCTTTATATAATTTTAATATTATTCTAGGAACTAGAAAAATTATAAATTGAAAAAAAAAACTGTTCATCTACCAGCATAAATCAGTAGGTATCATGTTTAAAACAATCTAGTGTCAAAATAAAACAATGAAGAATAAACAAAACTTCAGATGCAAGAAAAACAAACTAAATTAGAGAACGTACAAGTTGATTAATTAATTGCAAACTTCGTGCTTAAAGCTCGATGGTTGTTGACAACATTATATCAAGCTGCACGTTTTTATGTAAATATAGACGCGTTTTGCATTCTGAAATATGTTCACCAATTTATAACCAATAAAGAAAAAAAATTTGCATATTTTTTATTAAAAAAAAAAAAAAACAAAACCAAATTAAACAGGTTTTATTTTTTACTTGTTTTTGTCTGTGGCTTTGTTTGTTCTTTGATGGTTTTGACAGAGCGTATAGCCGGGTAACAGTGCAGTAAATTTAATTTTTTTTGTCAACCGACAGTGTAAGTACCGAATTTTATCAAAATCGGGCCAGCGAGTGCTGGCATTTGCAATAATATAATATAATTATTGTTATTAATTTCACAGGTGCCATGAGAAATAATTATTAGTGTGTATTTAATTAATAAATTAATAACGTTTTTCTCGAATATTTTCTTATGCAACCTTATGAAAATTTTATATGAATTTATGGTGAGAAAAAGTGGAGATTTCGAAAATGTAAAAAAAATATATGCATGTACACTTTCGGTTGAGTTTAAAGTACAAATAATTAATATATCTCAGCCGTTTTCGATAGTTAATCACGAGTTGAACAAAAATATGTTTAACCTTTTTGTTATATCTAGTATAGAATACACGAATTATTCACTGTTACCATTTTCGGTGATCACACTGTATATTTGCACAGTAAACATGATAAAATGGGCACTCTGTACTACATCTCAGAAGAAATGCATTTATTTTTTTTTCTGCAGCAAATATTGTAAAATTGCTTTAGCAGAAACAATTCAATACAGATATACATTTGGTAAATAATAGGTATTTGTATGGCAGAATATTTATTTTATTTGTATGTTTGTATTTCTATATTTATAATTAATAAACTTTATTTATTCTCACTGTGTAATATTTCATAGAAGTTTCACATTCATTTTTAACATTTTTATTAAAAAATGTTACATACAGTGCTTTATTTTATAAAATATTAAATAAGTATTATTTACATACAGTCTGAAATTTATTTACCAAAAGTTTTGTTTAAAAACATACAAATATTCGACATTCGTAATGAGCCTTTTTCATGAAGTACGAAAAATCACTCACTAGTAGCGCTAGTAGTTCGGTAGGGACAAACACTGTCAAATCCCCATATAAACACACATTAAAGTGTACTTGAAAAAAAATGTTTTTAACAGAAGATGATGTTCCTGGAACAAAACTAAAATTTGCAACTGTAAAAGATAACAATGTAGTAACATTAAAACGTTGGCTTGCGTGTCGTAATTTAAAAGTATCTGGAAAAAAAAATGAATTAATAGACAGGTTAGTATGCAGACTCTAGTAAAATATTAGCGATAAATTCAAACTGTAATAAGAGAAATTGAAAATAATTATGAATTTCAGATTTATTTCCAAATGAAATATGAATCAAAAATATATGGTAATAAAATAAATTTAATTAAATATAATAAATGAATATAATTTAATAAAAGATTGAGGTTATATCTCATTCTAATCAATGGTAATAAACTGTCAAAAATTTACTATTCATTTTTTATTCATTTAATTAATTTTAAAAATAATTTCGATAACATATGTAAATGATGACTCTCAGTGATAAGTTTATCAGTTCAAAATTTTTTTTATTTCAGATTTATATTTTTAAATAATAAAATAATATCACGTAAATAACATTGGTTGGCATGTAAATATTTTATGTTTGTCCCTACTACTAGTGCTGCCTCTCGTGACACTTTCGCTGCACTATTCTCAGGAAAAAGGCTCATTAGAAATTTGTGTTATTCAAAATAAAATTTTGTCCGTATAATTAGTTTTGTTCCAATCTATATTAATTATAGTATGCATAATATCAAACGAAACAGCGAAATTTTTCGAAAAAAGTTCGTTTTGTTTAGTTTGATATTATGTATACTTATGGAAAAAGTCATTCTGAATCGATTCCGACCATCCGCAACCTCTGTTTTAGTTTTAGAGATTAGCCAATTTAAACTGTTTAAATTTTTATACATTTTAAACCGTCATAGCGTCTAAACTAATGAGATACGAATTGGCGCTTAGGCCTAA
The DNA here is from genome assembly GCA_963575645.1 of Xanthostigma xanthostigma. Taxonomy (NCBI): domain Eukaryota; kingdom Metazoa; phylum Arthropoda; class Insecta; order Raphidioptera; family Raphidiidae; genus Xanthostigma; species Xanthostigma xanthostigma. The sequence goes on along the minus strand of OY754466.1, from coordinate 44,198,459 downwards.
TCGATGCAGCGTACTTTTTTTTTATAAGACTCGTCAATATTAAACATATCGGAAATATTTACATATTTTTCCAAATATCGTAAATGTCTACATGTTTCCATCACTAAATGCTCTTAAACGAGTATGACAAAGCTCTTCATTTATATTTGATTCCCGCAAATTCCTCCCTGGAATACCAAATGGTTCCCTTGCAAAAATATTCTGCAAGAGAACCATTTGGTGTGTTCCATGTTTCACAGACTTGCAAAGATATTGCTTTTGACCAGGTGTGTCTATTATAATAATGATTACTCAGTGTTTGTGAATAAATGAAATAATCTGGAAATAAATACAGTCCTAATAAAAAATATTCACTTCAATGATATTGTGCCTTTTTAAGGCCCCCATACACCTCGTTCTTTTTTGGCAGTTTTAACCGCACGGGTAAAACTGTACGGGTAAAACGGTCGGTGTGTGGCCAAAAACCGTCCTTCTTACCGGCGTTCAAAAATATCTGCTGCTGCTTGATTTAAACCGTCCGTTTTAAACGTGTCGTTCAAGTCGGCCCGTGTGTGTGACGACGCAGTTAAAAAGGACGGGTTTTGTTCGACTCTGTAACGTTGTAGGATCCATCAGAGCAGATCAGATGATGCCACGACTTCAGAAAAACTGAACGAAACAACGCCTAGTGTATGGATATGGTCGTTGTTCGTGTTTACCCGTACAGTTTTGCCCGTACGGTTAAAACTGCCAAAAAAGAACGAGGTGTATGGGGGCCTTTAGACAACCACAATACTGATGTAATAAAAATATCATAAAAGCGTGTCAAAACTGTCTATGAAATAGAAACGTTTAACCGGAACGATCTATACATAATCAAGAGTGCTGTGTGTGGCAAAGAAAGATTGAGGTTAAGTTGAATTTTTTGTTAACGCTCACGTTTTGTTTCAGCTCGACCGCCAGTGACTTGATCTCCCGACGGGGCGTGTTCTCTCGCAGACACTACGGATCAGTTGAACAGGTGAGAAATGGATTTTATACAACGTAAGTCTACTGCTTGCAAGACCAAAATTTGATAAAGCTCTTTAACATATTTCTATACACGAGAATAATGCGGGGTTGCAGAAGAAGCATTGTTAGAAAATGTGATTTGACAATGCCCTTGTGTTGTTTCTCGTTAAGAAAAATAATTCATCCTGCTCGAAAAGTAATTGATCGAGTTAAACGATATTTTTTTAACACTGTACCTATATATTCATGTATTTACTACTAGCGAACCGGTTCGGCTTTGCCCGCATTTGTAGATTGCCACGAAAAACGCGATAATGTATAGCCTATGTTTATCCTGAAGCTCCATTCTAAATATTGGTGAAAAAAATTTTGAAATTGGATGAGTAGTTTCGGAGATTACCTCCTACATCCAAACTTTACCTCTTTATATGATACTAGCCCGGTTTCACCCGAGTGCAAAAGAACGAATGGGGGAGGGACATGAGTTCGCACAATCATCTTAGTTTACCGAGATGAATGTTGTGTTCAAATTTCATGATGATCGGAGTTACCGTTCAAAAGTTTTTGTCGGGCGGACAAATGAGTTACATTTTGCAACATTTTTCATTGATGCTCCGCTCCTATTGGTCGTAGCGTGATATTATATAGCCTATGCCTTCCTCGATAAATGGGCTATCCAACAAAAAAAAATTCAATTCGATTCAGTAGTTCCCGAGATTAGCGCGTTCAAACAAACAAACAAACTCTTCAACTTTTAGTATAGATAGAAGATAGGTAGAAAAAAAATATTAACAAAAAAAGTGATGAAAACTGAAAATTCGCTCTAGGAATCTTTAAAACTGTTCAATTACAGACTAAGCTACGATTTTATTTATTTGAATTAATTGAGCTAACGCCTGTATAATTTATTTAAAAAAGAACTCTCACAGTATGTGAATTTTCTAATCCGTTACTATATATACAGACATCGGACAACCATACCATATTATATGTAAAATATATTACAAACTCTTCGGCTTTATATATTAGTATAGATTTTCGCAGTCTACAATTAGAAGTGAACTTTCTCTAAACTGAATTGTCAAAAATTTAGAAATATAAGTGAAAATCAGCTACTTTATAAAGCGTACTTGCAAAAAATACTATAGATATTACGTGCCTGATGATATTATGACTGCTACGTGGAACTGCAACTTTAGAGGTGTGACATCCGACTGCTAGATTGTTATAAAATGCCGAAGCTTTATTATAAAGATTCTTTTCAAGGCACGCGGTGGAATATCTTTACGGACGGAAATAATTGGTATTCCCTTTTGCACTATACTTTCGTCTAATGAGACTGTCATGAAAAATATTATATGGATTTGTTTTAACCAATACTATACTTTCTACTAGCCATTACCCGCGTCACCTCACGCGATATCAGAAATTTTATTTTCTTTATTATACTTTATCAAATGTCAACATTCTGAATTTGGAATGGTCCCGTCGCCCAAATGGCTGGAATTTTTTTGTTATTTACTTATTATTACTTTTTATAACCTTTTTTAGTGTATTATAAACATTTATAACACATTTTTACAGAATATAGCGGGCATGGCCCCCACATTCGATTGTGGGCCCTGTAACCAGGATCTGGGTCGGGCCCCCCCCCCCAACATATGCCTATTTTTCTTAGTCTTAAGACAAGAATCTTCGCAGAGTTAGAGTGGGGGAGAGTAGAGGGAATCGGTGGGGCCCGTGCGTGCTGTTGGATACAAAGTAATGTCTATTTTACTCTAAACTGTTTTTATATTTAAATATTTTCATTCAAACCAGGGCCCCCTCTGAGCCCGGGCCCTGTTACCAGAGTTGCACCAGCCCCACCATTGTGGGGGCCATGATAGCGGGAAGCTTTAGGGTTGGACTACAGATCAACAAGTTTCCACATTTTTTTAAAATAAATTGAAAATCTAATTGATATTTTCTCCAACTCTCAGATTGACTGTAATTGACGAATTATGGAAACAACGACCCATCTGCAGTTTCTTTTACTTTAAGTATTCATTATTTTCGACAACAAAAATCAATTTGTGGTTTCAGTGTGCTTCATTGCATATATAGAACAATGTAGGTATGTTACGGTCTATACCCGAATTGGGTCAATGACCGAAATAAATGCGCAAAACTAGTTTTGACCAACGAATGTTACCCAAACGCGAAATCTTACATTTAAACGGGTATTTGAGTGTTATAAAATCAGCAAAACTAGTTTTGCGGATTTTCAATTGGTTAAAATTAGTTCTGTCCATTTTTGAACGGACAGTACTAGTTCTGATTGTTTCATTCAATCAACGTCCGAACCCGAACAAAAGTAGGGTTATGTTCTTGTTTATGTAGCTATCTATTGAATTGTTCTCTTGAATGTTATAAATTATTAATATAATTGTGGGATATTCAGTGTAATAAATAAGTAAAAATGCAATATGAACTCGATTCTCAACTAGTTCGTCTATTGGAGGCTTCTGAAACATAATTTTATGACGAAACATAAGAAAGCAAATTTATTGAAAACTGAATTAACACCTCTGTCTGCTAAACAATACAGAAGAATAAATCGCTTTGATATAAGTATCATTGATGTGGAAAAGTTAATTAAAAAACGCAAAGAAGATTCCGATGCTTACTAGTAGGGGAGGGAGGGGGAATGGCGCTCACTGGGTAATGGCGCTCACCTCTGTAACTCTGTCAAAAAGTAACGTAGCAACACGTCACGTCGCGTGAAGCGCGAAGGGAGGGGGCCTCTAATAGACAGCGATGCAAACGGACAGTCAGCTCGCGTCATGCGACCGTGAAGAGCGTTTCTTCGTTTGCGGCCGCGCTGATCTAATTTTTAATTAGGTGCTGAACAAGTTAAGTTGCTGGGCTCGCTATACTATGGACTCAGTGTTGCAGATTTGCGTAAACTTGTTTATAAATTTGCTGAGCGCAACACTATCAAAAACAATTTTGATCAAAGCAACAAAACAGCCAGATTGGATTGGGTACACTTCTTTATGAGACCCTGAGCGCCATTACCCAAAGTCAGGGGCAATGCCGCTCAAACATGTTTTTTTAATAATGTTTTCCTACTACTAGCAGGTGAAAGATATATGCTTTTGTTGTTAAATTGTTGATTACTCGATAATTAAAGACTTTGTTACTCTTCTTAATTTTAATTTATAATAAATAATTTAAAAATTACACCATGTTTTCCTTAAGTGAACGCCATTCCCCCGTCCTACCCTACTGTCCGTTCAAAAATGGACAGAACTAGTTTTGACCGCAATTGAAAATGCGTAAAACTAGTTTTGCTCATTTTATAACACTCAATACCCGTCTAAATGTAAGATTTCGGGTTTGGGCGATATTCGTTGGTCAAAACTAGTTTTGCGTATTTATTTAGGTCATTGACCGAATTTGAGTATAGACCGTAACAGATATATCAAAAGTTAGCCTGGAAATATAATTCTATTTCACTGTCATATTTCGGTGACATAACTGGTTATGGTGTAATTTTCTTGTCCACTACATCGGAACAGAAATAGAAACAATTTTCGATCTCTCAAGCTCATGTACAGCAACCGCGAGTTTTTTCGTTTGACATAACCTTAAAACTTCTTTATATAAATTGAAATAATATTTCAGTATATGTCTAACATCCGTACCGACATGTCATTTGTTTTCTACATGTGTACCGGACGATTTAATAAATTAGGTCTGTTACGTCGTAACAATACTTTTATAAATTTTATGCTTTTAAAAAGAAAAACAAAATGTAAATAACATTTAGTTCCTATACAAATCGGCATTGTAAAAATTTACAACCGAAAAAGGTTCTCACAGTATTTTTAAGAATTACTTAGTTGTTTATACAATTGCTAATTTTTAAATTTCCAACAGCTGTTTATATTTTTATCATTCATAGTTTTGTAGTAAAATGACACATTTTTTATGACACAACCTTCAATGTATCAAGCCGACATACTTTTTATGACAACCCCTACGACCGAACAACAACTTTTGTGACATGACCACATGATCCTACAATTTTAACACGTTCACCAATCATCATTTTGTATTTTTGACAACCTCCCACAATTCCCTTTCCGTCATGGAAATTATATTTTTTGCTATGACCACGACGACGGACAGAAAATATTCATTCTAATTTCATACATCGACAGAGACACATCTTCATTTCAAGACATTGTAGTAACTTAATTTTTTTGAATATATATTAAAATAAAATAAAACTTGTAACTTTGTGAATTTTTTTACCTTCGAGTTTTAAAATAAACTTTGAATTTAACGCATATTTTCTTGGTTTATTTAACAACATAAAATCCAGCTAAACAATATTAATTTGGCGTTTGGCTACAGAGTTCAACTCAACATATTTTTTGGTCCTTCGAGCCGGATCGCGGCTATTATCACTAAAATTCACAAAGACTAAATCATAAAGAAATTAAATCAAATATACATCAGTGCAGTGAAATGGTGCAAATTGTGTCTCGTAATTCATATGTGCTATAAAATACAATCGAGATACAACAAACATTGAAACATATACAAACATTATACAGTGACAAATACAAGGTGTTTATACAAAGACATTAATACAATAAGCAGAGAAGTTCCAAATCTTCAAATCAATTCAAAGAGTGTCCATCTCATCAACAATACGGAATCAACGTCGTGCAGAGCGTCTAGAGTGACCGAATCAGCTCCGTGCAGAGAAGAAATCAACCAGAGTGACAGCATCAACACAGTCAGTAACTGAGCATCGTAAATCAGTCAGAAAGGTATCAATTGTAGCGAATCATTATCTATCCTCTTCCTTTCAAATCAAATAATGGCGAACCTAAACCGACTAAAATTACAACGAGCAAATTTGAAAAGACAATTAACACTATTCAATAATTTTATAAGTGAAGCAAATCCAATAGACGATTACGACGAAGTAGCGTCACGGGCCAGCAAACTAGAGGATTCATTAGATAAGTTTTCCGAATTCCACATAGAAATATCCCTGTTAGAAGTAAATGAGGCTCATGACACGTATAGGGAAGAATTTGAAGAATATTATTATTCAACCATTAGAAAAGCGCGAAAGTTTCTGACCGATAATGCACGAATAACCTCCACATTTCGCACAGAAAACAATGACAGATACGAAACTAATAATAGCGAAACTGGTAAGTCAAACGTGCGATTTCCGAAAATCGATTTGCCTTCCTTTGACGGAGCATATGATAAATGGATGTGTTTTAGCGATACGTTTCAGTCAATGATTCATAATAAAAATCACATTTCGAATATTGAAAAACTCCACTATTTACGATCGTGTTTAAAGGGCGAAGCCGCAACAGTCATCCAGTCATTGATAGCATCTGACGAAAACTACAAAATTGCATGGTCATTATTAGTCGATAGATACGATAATAAACGCGTTATAGTTCAAAATCATTTGAAGGCTCTTTTAAATCAACCTGCCATTGTTCGCGAGTCAGCAATAGCAATTCGACAATTACTTAACAATATTAATACACATTCGCGAGCATTAAATGTATTAGGCTTATCTGTTGATACTTGGGATGCAATCTTAATCTTTCTGATGACATCCAAACTTGATAAAACTACCCATCAAGAGTGGGAAAAGACAATTACATCTAGCGAGCTGCCAACCTTGAAACAGTTTACAGAATTTTTGAAAACCCGTATTCAGATTTTAGAAGCAACAATTTCACAAGAGTGTAATGAGCAAACTAAAAACGTAAATCAAAATCACAGGCGCAATACAAATTCAAAAAATGTATTAGCGGTAACTCAATATTCTGATCATTGCAATTATTGCCAAGACACGCATAAAATATACAATTGCGAAAAATTCTTAAAATTGCCAATTAGCGAGAGACTAGAAGCTGTGAAAAAACAAAAATTATGTTTTAATTGCCTCCGCAAAAATCACAGTTCAGATAAATGCAAATGCGGACCCTGTAAAAAATGTAACAAAAAACACAATACACTTTTACATATAGAACAACAGAATTCAGTAGCTCAAACATCTATTTCAGTCAATCATGCACAATTAAACCATTCAAGTCAAATATTACTAGCCACCGCTCAAGTTGTATTTTTTGATAGTAACAATAAAAAACATATCGCGCGTGTTGTGTTAGATGGAGGATCTCAAGCTCACTTTATTACAGAAAAATTAGCAAAACAACTAAAATTAAAAGGTAGATCAATTAATACACCCGTCACAGCATTGAATCAAGTCCAAACGAACATAAAACATATGGTATCTACAAAAATTTCCTCTGTGCAAGGTAGTTATGAAGCAAATCTCTCATTTTTAGTTATACCGACGATCACTAATCCGTTACCGACTCAACAAATAGAGACAAGAATTTTAGATATTCCGAAAAACATTCATCTCGCAGATCCTACGTTTTATAAAATATCAGAAATCGACGGTTTATTAGGTGCAGAAATATTTTATAATATTTTATGCGTCGGGCAAATTAATATAGACAATCAATCAGCAGTGTTACAAAAAACTAGACTTGGATGGGTCGTAGCCGGTAATATCACTAATCAAAGCGTTCGTAAAACATCTATTTCATGTAATTTAGCTATAAATTCACTAAATTCACAATTATCACGATTTTGGGAACTCGAAGAGATTCCAGAACGGCGATACCTATCAAACGAAGAATCATATGTAGAAAAACATTACGTAGACAATACAACACGTGATCTGAACGGACGATACACAGTTAAACTACCTTTCAATAAAAACATCGAGCAACTTGGTGATTCATATTCAGCGGCATTAAAACGGTTTTACATGTTAGAGCGTAAATTAAACAAAAATCCCGAACTTCAAGGTCAATATGTAGATTTTATGAGAGAGTATGAAAACCTTAATCACATGTCTGTAGCACATACTGACCCTGATAAACACGGTTATTATTTACCACATCATGCGGTGATAAAAGAGAGCAGTACGACAACTAAAGTCCGTGTAGTATTTGACGGATCTGCAAAATCCAGTTCGAACATTTCACTAAACGATACATTACGCGTAGGGCCTACAATTCAAGACGATATTTTCTCTATCATACTTCGCTTTCGTATACACGCATATGTTTTAGTAGCAGACATTGAAAAAATGTACCGACAAGTGCTAATTGATCCTACTGAACGTCACTATCAAAAAATTTTGTGGAGAGAAGAACCAAACGATCCAATAAAAACTTACCTTCTAAACACAGTAACGTACGGAACTACCTCAGCCCCATTTTTAGCTATACGAACATTACATAAACTTGCAGATGATGAACAACATCGCTTCCCATTAGCTTCAAAAATTGTCAAACGCGATTTTTATGTAGATGATCTACTAACTGGTACTGATACATTTGAAAATGCTATAAAACTCAGAGACGATATAAATAGGTTGCTTCTATTAGGTGGTTTCACACTCCGCAAATGGTCGTCAAATGATCCAAGGCTAATATCTATGTTAAACGATACAACTAATTTAGAACTTTTTAAAGATCCCTCACAACATATCAAAACGTTAGGAATTCAATGGAATCCTCAATACGACACGATCTCTTATACAATAAACATTGACTCAAATACAAGGGAAAAGGTGACTAAACGCAACATTTTTTCCAACATTGCAAAACTGTTTGACCCCATAGGTCTTTTAGGACCGATAATTATTAAAGCAAAATTGTTAATTCAAACTATATGGAAGCACAAAATAGAATGGGATGAATCATTACCGTTAGAAATACACGCGAAATGGATAAATTTAAAAAATCAATTACCACTGTTAAACAATATAACATTCGATCGAGGCGTAATCAAAAACAATAGTTGGAAATTCGGTCCTCAATGGCTATCCATGACTCAAGAAAACTGGCCATTGACACCAATAAAAAAAATCGCGCTACCGGAAGTACGCACAACCACTGTATTAAGTGTTTCTCAACTTGATACAAATATCTTAAACAGATTTTCTAATATAGTTAAACTTACACGCGTCATATCATACTGTTTGAGATTTGCTGGAAACTGTTCGAAAAAATTTAAATCCTCTGGTGATCTTTCACTCAATGAGTTACAAAGAGCCCACATTTGCATTATCAAACTAGTACAAGGCCAAAATTTCAGTAGAGAATTCACCGATTTAATAAACAATAAAAGCGTCAGTAAAAAAAGCTCACTGAGGACACTTGACAATAATTCAATTATCAGAGTAGGTGGCAGATTACAGCAGTCACAATTACCTTATGATGCAAAGCATCCGATAGTATTACCGAAAAATAATCACATAACCAATTTAATTATTAGACAAACACACGAAACACTATTACACGCTGGTGTTCAAGGTACACTGTATCAGGTTCGCGCTCAATATTGGCCGATTGATGGCAAAAATACAACAAAACAGATAATCCATTCATGTGTTAAATGCTTTAAATTTAGATCAACGGAAAATAAGTATATAATGGGAAATTTACCTGAAACTAGAATAACTGAGTCAAGACCGTTTTCGAATACTGGTATTGACTACTGTGGCCTTTTTTTTATTAAGGAGAAAAAGCACCGCAATCGCACTAAAGTCAAGTCATACGTAGTCATTTTTATATGCTTCGCCACTAAGGCAATTCATTTAGAAATCGTCAGCGATTTATCAACAGAAACTTTCATAGCTGCCTTAAAAAGATTCTTCTCTAGACGAGGCAAGAGTAAAAATATTTATTCTGACAATGGGACCAATTTCGTTGGTGCTAACAATGAACTCAAGGAATTATATGCTTTAATCGCTTCAAAGGAACATAATAACAAATTAAAAAATTTGCTCGTAAACGAAGGTATAATTTGGCATTTCAATCCACCGCGATCACCACACTTTGGAGGGTTATGGGAATCAGCTGTCAAATTATTCAAAAAACATTTTTTACGAACTGTAGGGAATACACTCTTAACCTTCGAAGAATTTAATACACATGCGATTGAAGTGGAAGCCATACTTAATTCTCGTCCCATAACTCCCTTATCCAATGATCCAAATGACCTTTCCGCCTTAACGCCTGGTCACTTCCTAATACATGATTCGCTCACAACTTAGTATACCTGATGTCGATTTCTCAACGACGCCCAGTTCAAGATTGTCAAAATGGCAATATTTACAACAACTCAAACAACATTTCTGGAAAAGATGGCATCATGAATATCTCAACCAACTTCACGTCAGAACCAAGTGGCATCAACTATTTCCGGAAAATATAAAAATTGGAACCATGGTACTCATCACGGAAGACAACCTATCTCCCCTACAATGGACACTGGGTCGCATAAAGCAAGTTCATCCTGGTACTGATGGAGTTATCCGAGTTATCACCGTTCACACTGTCAAAGGAGACTATAAGCGATCTACAAAGGGGATTGCAGTCTTACCGATCGACCAATAGAATAATTTACTTTTTGTTCTAATTGATCGCAAGCGAGTCAATGGCGGGCGGCATGTTACGTCGTAACAATACTTTTATAAATTTTATGCTTTTAAAAAGAAAAACAAAATGTAAATAACATTTAGTTCCTATACAAATCGGCATTGTAAAAATTTACAACCGAAAAAGGTTCTCACAGTATTTTTAAGAATTACTTAGTTGTTTATACAATTGCTAATTTTTAAATTTCCAACAGCTGTTTATATTTTTATCATTCATAGTTTTGTAGTAAAATGACACATTTTTTATGACACAACCTTCAATGTATCAAGCCGACATACTTTTTATGACAACCCCTACGACCGAACAACAACTTTTGTGACATGACCACATGATCCTACAATTTTAACACGTTCACCAATCATCATTTTGTATTTTTGACAACCTCCCACAATTCCCTTTCCGTCATGGAAATTATATTTTTTGCTATGACCACGACGACGGACAGAAAATATTCATTCTAATTTCATACATCGACAGAGACACATCTTCATTTCAAGACATTGTAGTAACTTAATTTTTTTGAATATATATTAAAATAAAATAAAACTTGTAACTTTGTGAATTTTTTTACCTTCGAGTTTTAAAATAAACTTTGAATTTAACGCATATTTTCTTGGTTTATTTAACAACATAAAATCCAGCTAAACAATATTAATTTGGCGTTTGGCTACAGAGTTCAACTCAACAAGGTCCAAAGTGCAAAATAGTATTATTTTTCCGTGTGTCAACAGAGCCTTTCATAAGCGGCGCGGCCCTTTTTAGGCAACATTTTAAAGCTCTCCTCCGATACGCCTTGTTTGATTGGTGATTAATTTTTATTTATCTATCGCTTCATTGAAATTTTTAAAAAACGAAAAATTAATAGCTTAAGCAACGAATAATTCTAGATGGAAAAGTCGAAAGCAGAACATTTGACTTAGGAACTTTGTTTGGACTAGTTAGGAGATAAACATACTAAAAGTCCTTACCCCTCCGAGGTACGCCCGAAGGGGGGGAGCACAAAGAAGGTCCCGTTTTTTGGTATTTTGCTTTCATCTCGAAAACGGTACGTCGTACGAAATTTTGTTGGAATACATAATGCAAGCTGATAAAATTCTCTACAACTTTAGCTTTCACACTTTTTATCTATCTCCAATCTTTGCCTAGCTATGAGCTCCGAAAAATGGTCGATTTTCAAAAATGTGTTAAATTCTCTGTAGCACATTGTAACAATACGAATTTGTCAAAATCATTTCGTATCGCTCATCCACACTATTAAAAACACCCACACACTATTAAAAAGTAACATAAGCTGGGAGTACCTCCACGCAGGGCCCTCTTTCCCACTGGGCACTCTGGCACGTGCCCAGGGCCCCGCGATCGATAGGGACCCCCTAGTTTAATGGTATACTAAGTACCTAAACTGTTTTAAACAAAAATCATCAGTGAACTATTTTTCATATACTTATTTTTTTTGTGTCCTTCATGTTAAAATTAGGAACGTGATCCTTTTAAATATATGCATTTTATATCACATTCCTCGACTTAGAATCTAGAACCTTGTTTATCTATTTTCTTGGTCTATTCTAACAAAATAGTGCTCTGTTAAGGTCATAGGGGCCCCATAATCCTAATGTGCCCAGGGCCTTCAATAGGTTAAAGCTTATGTTATTTTTTAATAGTGTGTGGGTGTTTTTAATAGTGTGGATGAGCGATACGAAATTATTTTGACAAATTCGTATTGTTACAATGTGCTACAGAGAATTTAACACATTTTTGAAAATCGACCATTTTTCGGAGCTCATAGCTAGGCAAAGATTGGAGATAGATAAAAAGTGTGAAAGCTAAAGTTGTAGAGAATTTTATCAGCTTTCATTATGTATTACAACAAAATTTCGTACGACGTACCGTTTTCGAGATGAAAGCAAAAAACCAAAAAACGGGACCTTCTTTGTGCTACCCCCCTTCGGGCGTACCTCAGAGGGGCAAGGACTTTTAGTATGTTTATCTCCTAACTAGTCCAAACAAAGTTCCTAAGTCAAATGTTCTGCTTTCGACTTTTCCATCTAGATGCCCCTTATGAGCACTCATTGACTAAACTATAAGGAGAAGTGTTTTCCTCATTAATCTATTTCAATAATCAGTGAAAAGTCAGACAATATTAATGCCTAATTATTGACGAACTACTTTGAAGATGTAAAATGAGGTTTTGTTCCAGAACCGATATAAGATATTAAGATCGCGGGTAAGCGCTATTTAAGTTATAAAATCGAGACATTTCGCAGTCCATGTTTTTCGAAACGTCTTGTATGTATATTACATAAGATCACTCTATTTTTTAAACATATAATATAAGATCAGCCTACCCACAAAATTTGTTATAAAATACACCGCTCTGTCATACACACAGAACTGCCGAAACTGTTTTGGACAGAGAGTCTTTTTTGACAGGTCCGAGGCCCCTTTTACGGTTTTATCTCGGTCTCGTACACTCACCACGTTGACAAAACAAAGGCTACACAAACGGCTTTATTAACAGTGTTGCCAACAACAACGAATTAAAACCAGCCTCGTGTGCAGTCACTTTAAATATTATTAGAGTTATTTCAAAATTGTATTGCAATTGAAGCAAGTATTACCGATTCAAAAACGGAACCCTATCTACCCGTTTTAAAATACCCTCCTAAACCGAACCTAAGTCAGTGTTGCGATAGCCCAGAATATTCAGCTTTAAAATTTCACAACAATCTTCCTGGTGAGCTGAAGTTACTTCTTTCCTAAATTTAAAAAAGATATGAAGACTCTGCTAATTAAATCTTGTTTATATTCTAAATTTTATTCGAATAATTATAATCACTTCTGTTGACGAATCCTACTTAATAGTTGTATCGGATAATAAATATAGGTATCATATATTAATACGCTAAGGTTAAAGATCTTTGCCTCCCTTTTTAGAAAAAACCTCACAATGTCTCCACATAAATTATATATCATTTTACAGATAATTGCTTGCTCTACTGACATCGACAACTAAAAAATTTATTATTGCTTTTGTTTTTGTAAATTAATTAAAATACAGCAACGCTGAACAACGTCTGCCATCAAACGGCTTTAATTTTGAAACAACGTCAACATTTCGATCTGTCATCTGACCTTCATATTGCAATACAACAGACACAAAACTGCATACTGCCATCTCACGGATTTAATTTTGAAACAGCGAGCAACGCTGAACAACGTCACAGCAATGTTGCATGATGCCATCTGACGGCTTAGCTCAACGCTTTTGCTACTTGTGCCTCTATATGACAATTTTAGCAAAATATTTTTTCGATCTGTCATCTGAGCTTCATATTGTAATACAACAAAAAGAAGAACGTTATAGGCAGTGTGCAAAATTAGAAACGAATTGAATACCTGCAATCATATTTAAAAAATAATTTTGTAAAGTGATAATTATTATTATAGTTATTTAGTGCGAATAATTCGCACAGGTCACACTAGTTCTATTCTATTGTAGCAATGTGGCGAATGTTTGCAGTTTTTCGGGCAGGTCGGTGTCAAAGTTAGCGCTATAGTTGTACACGTATGTTATTTACACAAGCAGTTTCATCAGCGTTTCGTCTACATTCTGCAAGCACGCCCGGGTCCGCGATCCTTTGTGACCCGACCCCGACAGACCTTCTTCTCTACATATCCACTACGCGTCTTTTATATATTATTATATTCACTCTAAATCGCTTTTTGATGCCATGTTCAGAAACACTTTAAAAGAAATTGCATAAAAATTTAACGCTTACAAATACTCAGTATCCACACAATATAGTAAAACATCTGAGCGTTTGAGGTAAAGCGATCTATGTCCAATTTTGGTTAAATGATTTACCTTCTTTATACCCGACTACGGCGAATAAAAAGAAGGGTTATGAGTTTGACGGGTATGTATGTGCATTGTACAGTATAATATACCTACACTCTAAACATGAATAAGCGATTTTTCACTAATTACAAGTGCTTATTAATTATTTATAAATGCTAGAATCGTAACACGCAAAATTAGTGACTACTCACAATATGAATTAGTGAATATAAAAATTCACTAATTATATAAGTGAATATAAAAATCACTAATTATATAAGTAAATATAAAAATTCACTAACTATATAAGTGAATATAAAAATTCACTAATTATATAAAAATCACAAATTATATAAATGAATATGAAAATCACTAATTATATAAGTGAATATAAAAATTCACTAATTATATAAGTAACCATTATTATTACAGATTTTTATAAATGCGGGTATGTAGGCATATTATGTTGATTGTTCATCTGTTCCCTCATAACTTCTAAACTTCTGAAGATATCGTTGGAAACGTTTTGACTATCTGGTAATTATAGGCTATGTGACGTCACATTAAATTAAATATGGCGCCCTCTAAAGGACAGTTGGGTATCAATCGTTTGATTTATTTGACAAAACATTCTATAAACAGCCGTTGCCACGCAATTGATTGACAGGTTCGCCAGATGACGTCGCTTGGCTGTAATGAGTATGCATTAAAATAACCCTGAGCTACAACGTAAGTAAGTATATTTTTGCAATCTTCAGAAACATCAAGCAGACGATGGGTGGTAAATGGTGGCTTGAAAGGTCCGCAACGGGGTGCTAACAAGACTAGCTTCAGGGTGCTACGCCTCTCGACGTGAAACTAAAGCTCCGTCACGCGTTCAGAGGATTCCCCTTTTTCAGTATACTGCGTCTTACGAACCAATTGGAACATAAAATCAACCCAAGCAATTTTAATTGTATCATCTTCATGAGACATGTATGAGACAGTTGCAGAAAGAGTTGTCAGAAAAATTTATTTGACAATGGCCTTAGGTTGCGAACATACATATTTCTCCATATGAAGTGGACTAGGTTTTTGATCTACATGTCAGTGAGTCCATCAGTCAGGTAATAATACCGTTTTTGAGACGTTGATACCTCAATAACCGTTTGAGCTGTATTTATGATTATAAGGGTTCTAGTTAATCTAAGATGTTTTAATAAGTGCTCCAAATTTAAATTGATTTAGAGTAATTAAGGAGTCCAATGTTGCTCCAAATCGTTCGTGTAATATCTATAACTGCTGCGTCACTAGTTCCTTTTATTCTTGGTTGAACTAGATACAGTGCTTTGCGGGAACTTGGCCGGTGCACTCCGTGCGTTATGATACGTTCAAGCATTTTATGCATATTGGGATCCGTTAAATGGGCGAAACTTTAAAAACATGGCGACGATGGGATATGATTTCCCATAGTCCCTGCTATTGTGAACTTTTTGAAATGTAATAAAATGATAAGTATCAGCACAATATGTGATTGGGCTGATACAAATCATCGAAAAAGGAATTTTCTCGAAGAAGAACGTGTACTTAAGAGTATTCGTCCCTGCAAATACCCCGTGCACCCTTCATCTCAAATCTTTTCCCCTCGCCTAAAAACGGTTCGCGCTCTCCCGACGCTACTTTTAAAGCTAGAGGGTTCTGGTAAACGCCAAATGAAAGACAAAGAATCAGACTACAGATCCTTCAGGCGAATTTTTTGAAAAAAAAATTCCTGAATAAACTTACAACCTTTTGAAAAAAATAATAAGTTACGTAATATTTCACACATAGGTGAAACTGTTTTTCAAAAAATTCGCTTGAAGGATCTGTAGTCTGATACTTTGTCTTTCATTTGGCGTTTACCAGAACCTTCTAGCTTTAAAAATAGCGTCGGGAGAGCGCGAACCGTTTTTAGGCGAGGGGAAAAGATTTGAGATGAAGGGTGCACGGGGTATTTGCAGGGACGAATACTCTTAATGCCGGTCAAATAATAAAATTAGGAAAAAAATTCTTCTGAAACGGAACCTTTAAGTAAGGTGAACTTTATTTCTCTCTTCAAATAAATAAAATGATCGACCATTTTTTTCAGATTATATAATGACAAAAATTATAATTCAATAATTCAATCGATGACGTTTGGTCGATAATTTTATTTATTTGAAGAGTTCTATTCAGAAACTAAGCACAGATTTATTTACTGCTTTCTGTTTACAAACTTCCCATTTAAAGAGTAATCCACATGAAATACAAGGTGTAAATAGAGATATTATATCAATTCAGTGTTCATGAACGTTGCAAACATATCATTGAAACATACTTTATTGCAACAAGTAAGTTCCTAACCTAAAAATAGTCATCTCTCATACTGTATTTTCAGTTTGAAGTAAACTTTTTCTATCAAAATTCCTAATATTATTTAATAATAATAACTATTCATTTAATAAATTAAGTTTTCAATATTAAAACTAAGTACAATATATACTTACTTGGTAAAATATTAAAATGACGTGGTACTATTACAGCCTTTTAAGTACGATACAGACTAACTTTTTATTTGTTTTAAAACTTCGCAGGTTCCATAATGAGTCATTTATTAATTTATTCAACGTTTTTTTACAGTACCGATTCACAGTACGATTCATAATCAAGTTTTACCTGATTATAGTTGTAAGTTTCGCCGCCAGATAGAGCAGTCCATATATCGCGGACCCCAATACAAAGAATTTTATATGTTTGTATAGGTTATGATGGCAATAAACACAGTCGTAACGAGTATGAATACAGCACCGAATCATATATACGTAATGATCTAGGGCCTAGGCTGCTATTATTGCATCTGTGCACTGTTCATATATTTACTGTTGACCTACATTATTGCGTGCGTGATTGCAGTACCTACTGTTTGCACGTGTGCGTGTCACTTACCCAGGTGTGTGATTTATACATTCAATGGAGGCTTACGTCGACGCTGCTAAATTGGATTATATTAAAATATATAACTCCTGTTACTTCTACTTCATTTTTCTCTTTAAGTGGATGTTCGTTCGTAGAAATTATTGACGCGCAATTTCAAAATGTTGAGGTTGTCTCACTTATTAGTGTATTTGCCATAAGACACTTACATTATTCGCGTCGGTCGGATGGCGGGACCTAGGGGTCGAGTCAAAATTTCTCGACGTTTCATTGCCTTCTAAGAAGTTTGGCACCATCTTTGGAAATGTGCGCACGTTAACTCTTGAAGGATTTATTCGATTTAAACAAGATTTGGTATACACATTGGAATTCATTACCGCACGAAGTCTATTTAAAATGGGCCCGATCGGGCCATTTTAAGAGTGGTATTTAGGGGTTGAAAAAAGTTGAATATTACTATGGAAATGATAATACTACGCTTATTTTAATTTACGCTACTTTATAACACTAGTGTTAAATATAGACATAAAAGCAGATTTTTATAGAGGAACATTCAAAAAATAAATTATGAAACAATTTTTTGAGCAACATTTGGAATTTTTTTCTAAAATACAGAAATTTCTAAAAGTGTATATTTTCAATGAAATTTTAAACACAGAATTGTGTCGCTATCAAAATGATATAGATAAATATTCATCCTTTTTTTGATCTGCTGTGTCACGCCTACAGGTCTGTCAAATTGAAAAAATGTTTATACATCTCTTTCTATAAAGAGTTGTGACTGCTTTCTGCGTCATTGGAGGTTTGCATTCAGCATAGATCGTGTTAAATTCAATAATAAAATTTTTAGTAGTGTTGTCCAGAAGACTTGTGTAATTCGGACTTATATCCTTGTGACATTTTACAACTACTGCAGAAACATTACAGTTTTCGCTACTCAACTAGGGATGTAAAAATTGTCATAAATGGCTACCAACCGATTAGATTAAAAGCAATTTTAATGCCGGACACTCAGCCAGTTTAAATACTAAAGTTGAGTAATAAAACTATGTTTAATGACCACATAATATGCAAGATTAAATCGACAATGCACTAAAATTTTATTGTTAAACTGGCAAAGACCTATTGACATAATAATAGATTATACTACTTCACCTCTTGCACATTAATATAGGTATAGAAATAAAATAAAAAACCTTCTTCCTTTGGCAAGATTTAATACAAATAAACTTAATTCTTGGCTATATGTACATATGTTTCGACATAATTAATGCCATCATCAGGCCATCAGAAATTATACAATAAGAATTATCATCTTAGTCGAAATAACAAAATTTGAATCAGAGTAGAGAAAATTTTCTCTACTCTGATTCAAATTTTGTTATTTCGACTAAGATGATAATTCTTATTTTATAATTTCTGATGGCCTGATGATGGCATTAATTATGTCGAAACATGTACATATAACCAAGAATTAAGTTTATTTATATTAAATCTTGCTAAAGAAAGAAGGTTTTTTATTTTATTTCTACCTATTGAGATATTTGATGGCACAAATCTAGACATTTGGATTTTTTTATTGGGACGCTTAGGTATCTACATCAATCAGAGTGTAAAAAATATTGCATTTTCATCATCATCATTTATACTCCTGGAGTGACTCTGAATGGCTATAATATCATAGAGTATTTTTTTATTCAAAGTAGCGGCGTATTTGGACATTTCACCTAGAAATATGAATTTAGGTTGATATGTTGTCTTTACGTTTAAAATTAATGACAAACAAATTTAATTAAAATCGGTTCAATAGTTTCTGTGATAAACGCTGCAGAATATCGTTAAACTGCCGATCTTCCGAAATGAGCAAGGTTAGCAGAGTAAAGGCTGCCTCGTTGCGTTGAATAGTAGTGTAGGGATGACGTCATCCGGCGGATCTGTCAATTGATTGCGAGGCAACGCCTGTTTATACATTAAAATGGCAGTTTTGAACAAATGTCAAATAAAACAAAGGACTGAATATTGATATTAATTGCAATAAATTGAATAAGGTAACAGGTCTATTTAGTCCTAGTTAAATGACATTTTTTAATATTGTAAGTTGATAAAAATATGAACGGTCCGTCAGGTAACGTCATTTCCGCGCTTACGATGGTTGGTCAGATAGAACAAAGCAACATCTGGAATCTATGAACCTTGATTTGTAAAAACAAAGTTGTACATAATTACAAATGACTTTTATGTCCATTAAAATATAATCAGATATTTGAGATAAAAAAAGTACTTTTTATTGTCGAATCGGATATTTAAGTGCTACGTCAGAAGACAAAGAGAATAATTTAATATTGCATTATATTTTTTGATGAGAGTAGTCTTCAAAAGAATAAAAACAATTAGAAGATTCTAATTAAGCATTCCCTTAAATACATTTGAACACGTTTATATTGGCATCTCCGAATTCCATTTAAATTGAGTTGAAATTCTGCTGTCGCCTGTAGTTTTGTTGACAACACAATATTTGTGTTCAATTCGATAACTCGATGTGCCCAAATTTGGATTATTTTTTTAACGTCTTTAACGTCTTCCCCTTTTCACTGCGCCAATAAAGCGCCTTCGCATCGATACGACCCTGTAATTGTTTTTTAAGAAACTCTCTCAGACGCCTTCACCTTTTCACTGCGTCAAAAAAACGCCATCGCATCGACACGACCCAGTAATTGTTTTTTAAAGAACTCCCCCAAAACGTCTTTCCGTTTTTATTGCGCAAAAAAAAATGTTTTTAAAAATCAATTTTCCGCTCTTAAAACGGCTAATAGTATAGCATACTATAACATTGTTATATGTTATATAAAATAATAATTGTGTATTTCCAGTGGATATTTTGCACATCAAGTTATTGTACTCTAATCCAATATTTAGATATTTTAGTTATTATTTATTTTAAAATTAAAATTTTTCTAATGTTGATAGCGTTTGTAACAATGGGTGTTTCTTAACAATTGTAGCAAACAGTAGCTACTCTGTAAAATATTATTATAATTACTAACTGTATTCAAATCTTTGATTAACGTCTGTTTGTTATTATTTTTTCAATATTTTGATACTAATTAATTATTTTGAAAGAATTTTACATAAAGCGAATTAGAAATTAATTATTAATTATTTTTTATATTTTTTAGATCCGTTCTGAAGAAGATCCAAATCCGGATCGAAACGTTAATGTATTAATTATATTTTTTGTTAATATATTGTCTGAAAAATTGGTCGATAATTTTATTTATTGATTACTAACTGTAACTAAACTCATCTAAATAAAAAAAAAAGTTATTATTTATATTAAAATAAAATGGAAAAAGCGACGGAAACTCAGCTCTTTTCACATTCTAAATTCTAAATTAATGTTTTTCCTGTATGGTTTTTTTTTCTCTTTTTCCTATATCCTTAACCAAGTTAGAATTAGATTTAAGCTCATTACCTGTTTACTAAAAAAATTGGTTGTCTGTAAAGTCGGTTTACGGACGATAGATTTATACGTGATAACGTATTCCGTAATACATAACCTAAATTTTAGTAGCTGTCAAACTTGGGCCGAAGCATACTGCGCTCTCGCACAGGGTCAGGCGGAACGTTACACTTTTTCGTGCGTGCAGCTGGTGTTTCATCAATTTATAAGACGTTATCACGTCAAAAAAATTGCCGTGGTGTCTTGGTACGCAGAATTGTACTACTATTATTTATATTATATTTTACTAAATTTGACAATAAAAATGTTATCTATCTATCTATCTATCTATCTATTAATGTTTTAAATCTAAAAAAAATAATTGTTTTATATAATTTCAATCGAGAAAAGTTGAAAAAACAGTAGAAAAATTAATTAAACTTATTTTCCAAAAATGTTGTCAAACTGTCCAGGAGGCTATGAAACGTCGAGACCCTTAAGTCCCATCCGACCAACGCCACTAGGGTGAGTGCCTTATGGCAAATACACTACAAAGAAAAACAAAAATACAAACAGTAAATTTACGCCCGACGGGATCAAATGCAACCCACATAAGTATCAAGTATTGCAATCTGAATATGTTTCGTGCAGGTTCAATAAACCACCCTCACCCACGAATGCTACTATAGCGACGGGGCGGTGACGCCTCCCCGCGGTGAGCTTTTGTACTACACATCATACGCGGAAGGACGAGACCGGTTGTAGTGCAAACCGTTGTTTGCTCACACATCCTGCTGTGACGTTGGCTTTTGAAAGCTCGTCAACATAAAACGTAATCACGACATGCTTTTGGTATTTAAGTTCAGTTTAAATGAGGCAACAACATAGAGATATAAGTAACTAGAGTACGCTAGTTCGTATGCTTGCAGTATGTGAAAGTGTCCTCGGTTAAGACAGATAACGCTGCGGAAAACTCAGAAAATCAGATATTTGTTTACTCAAATCAGCATTGTTTTGTATCATTAGTTACCATATTATGAGATAAGGAACTGTTCTTTCTCTGAATTGCAGACACTTTCACGGCTCACTCGCGTGCTTGCCATAAGTGAAAGTGTCCTCAGTTGAGAGAGAGAACGCTGCAACTCAGAAAACCAGATATTTGTTTACTCAAATCAGCATTGTTTTGTATCATCAGTTACCATAGAGATAAGGAACTGTTCTTTCTCTGAATTGCAGACACTTTCACGGCTCACTCGCGTGCTTGCCATAAGTGAAAGTGTCCTCAGTTGAGAGAGAGAACGCTGCAGAAAATCAGATATTTGTTTACTCAAATCAGCATTGTTTTGTATCATTAGTTACCATAGAGATAATGAACTGTTCTCTCTCTGAATTGCAGACAATTTCACGGCTCACTCGCGTGCTTGCCATAAGTGAAAGTATCCTCAGTTGAGAGAGAGAACACTGCAAAAAACCAGATATTGGTTTACTCAAATCAGCATTGTTTTGTATCATTCGTTACCATAGAGATAATAAACTGTTCTCTCTCTGAATTGCAGACAATTTCACGGCTCACTCGCGTGCTTGCCATAAGTGAAAGTATCCTCAGTTGAGAGAGAGAACACTGCAGAAAACCAGATATTGGTTTACTCAAATCAGCATTGTTTTGTATCATTAGTTACCATAGAGATAAAGAACTGTTCTCTCTCTGAATTTCAGACACTTTCATGGCTCACTCGCGTACTCTAGTCTAATATCTCTATGAGCAACACTGGGAGCTACCGGTACAGCATACTGCTACTAAACAATCGTAAGCTGCCCACGAAGAATATTGAACCGCTTAATTTTTGAAAAATCATTCTCTTTATGTGAGGGAAAACCCTTGCTATCGATTTTTTTTTAAATCTTCACAAAAAAAATTATAAAAAAGATTATTGACATAATTAAAAATAAAAACCGGTCAAGAGCGTTCCGAATTCGCGTAGGGAGAGTTCCGTACCATTCCGTTTTCCTTGAGAACTGTAAGACTTCATTTTCGATTAGGTTTTCCTGTAAACGATCCACTTTTTTTCAAATTAGGCTCAGTAATTTCGGGATATGGGAGGATTGCTCGATTTTAGTATATTTTCCTTCATATCTTTTAAACTATACATTTTAGGATGATAACAAAAATATATTTGTATTTCTCATAACGAGCCCTTTCATTTGATATGTCACATGGTACATTTGGATTTTTTTTATTTTCCAATTTACCCCCCATATCAACTCCCAAAATCGAAATTCGTTAAATTACGCTACACGTCCGTGATTAGGTCATCTAACTCTAAATATATACCAAATTTTAATTTTTTTCGTCCGGTAGATTCGGAGAAAATAGCCTGTGGCAAACGGAAGCAAGCATTTTTTGTTGTTTTCAAAGGAGACGGTTTTTCGAATAAAATTATTTAGTTAAAAATAGCCTCATTTTTTTATAAATAAATTAAAAAAAATTTTTCATCGGAACTTTATTCTTTCAAGTGTTAAGATGACACCGTAATTTATTCAAATTTTTAAATTGTTATTTAATACCATAAAAAAATTCTTTTATGTGTTGTACTCTATAAACAGGGCATTGCGCTTGAGCTGTAACGGCCGCGCTAAACTCTATTTTCAACGTTAAATTAAAACTATAAACAATAGCGCTAGAGTTCCGGGAGTAGAACTTTTTTATTGGAAATATTCTCCTCTTTAAGAATCATTTTTCCAATTTCTGCTATCGCTTATAATTTTTGAGTAATTTCCAAAAATCTCAGGGGCTCTTTTTTTATTTTTTTTTTGTAATAAGAAATGCAATTCAAATAAATAAAATTGTCGACCAATTTTTCTCAGACCAATATATTGACAAAATAAAAAATAACAAATCAATACAACATAAGATGACGTTTCGATCCGGCTTTGGATTTTCTTCAGAAAAATCTAAAAATATAAAAGTTAATTAGTATTAAATTTGTTTGATTCTTTCAAACATCATCATTCGTGTAATTAGAAAATAATTAATAATTTAATACTAATTAACTTTTATATTTTTAGATTTTTCTGAAGAAGATCCAAAGCCGGATCGAAACGTCATCTTATGTTGTATTGATTTGTTATTTTGTCAATATATTGGTCTGAGAAAAATTAGTCGACAATTTTATTTATTTGAAGAGTTCTATTCAGACGTTAATCAAAGATTTTAAGAAATGTCTTCCGGAATATTTTTCCAGCTCGAATGAGCTATTGCTCATATTTTTTGAAGACTTGGATCTATTTTTCTCATGAAACTCACTATCATGCCTTGTTCGATTTTAATTAACTATAACTTTTTATTTATTGGTACCTACCTATTTTAAAAAATGAAAAAACACAAAACAATTATTTTTTCATCATTCATTTCAACATCCATTTTAAAACTGCAACTGATGTATAATTTTATCGGGATGCGAGTTGATTGACGTTGTTTCCATTAAAAAATATTTTATACATTTTTATTATCAATGAAATTGTCGTGTTTTCTATGAAGATATAGGTTATCTAACACATGGCGGGAACAACTCAACTTCAGATTTATAATAGGACTGAGTTCACGGGGAGTCCTAGACGTGGAGTGTTTGCGCGTTTGTTTCTACGTGTCTCCGGTGGGACATACGTGTGGTGACCCGCTGTTAAGTGGGACGGAGCTCTCTCTTGTGCACACTTCACCATCCTCATGTTTTTACACATACCACCCACAGGTCTTGACCGCCATTTTCGCTCTCTAATACACATTTTATACTCTTGTTTATTGTTCGGATTTTGTTTTTATGCATATGTATAAGCGTACCTATATTTTCTTAATTTAGATTTCAAAGTTCAACTACATTACCTTTTTGGCGATTATACATAAAAGAGAACTGTGGAGTTATAGATGTATCTAGATTGTAATGCATTATTTGATGTGCGAGTATGACATTATGTTATAACGAGAGATTGACGAGTTTTAACAGTCACACAAGTCATAGCATTACATACTACAATTGTTCCGCGTACCACAGCCTACAGTTTTGAAACCACCTGATAAACTTTTAGACCCGACTAAATGATCTGGCTTATTTATTATACCATTCCAACCCACAAGTGGGGAATGGTACTTACTAATTTAGGTCAAAAATCACTTTT
Source organism: Xanthostigma xanthostigma (assembly GCA_963575645.1). Taxonomy (NCBI): domain Eukaryota; kingdom Metazoa; phylum Arthropoda; class Insecta; order Raphidioptera; family Raphidiidae; genus Xanthostigma; species Xanthostigma xanthostigma. The sequence goes on along the minus strand of OY754466.1, from coordinate 44,173,534 downwards.
CAAAGTTTTTCAATATTTTTTTCGTTTTGAGGTTCCCCGAATCAAAAAAACATATTTTTGGAAAAACTCTGTGCATCTGTTTGTCTGTAAGCACGTTACAGGTCAAACGAATAAATGGATTAAAACCAAATTTTGGGAGGATCTCTAATATGAAGAGCTCTACTGTTTTTGGGGAAGAGATATATGCTATAACGGTGTTTTTATGTAATAATGGTATACTTTTCATAACGGCTTATTATTTTATTATTTTTTTCAAGAAAGTTTTGTTAAAATTTGTTTTTTCTAAACTTTATAGTTTCGGAAATATTTTTGTTTTGTTTTGTAGATCTGTCAGAAATAAACTAGTTAAGCATGCTTTGATTAATTTTTAAATGACGTGGAGAGAGAGATTGTAAATTATAGACGCTCAACAGCTGAGGTCATCAGCGTCTATAAATGACGTGGAACATATTATGTATACGTAACCATGGCAACGAATAGCAAATATCATATTAAATACTAGCCATTACCCGCGACATTTCATGCGGTTACAGAAATTTTATTCTCTTTGTTAGTTATATGTTTACCTACTATATCAAATGTCAATATTTTTAAAGTTGGAATGGTCCCGTCGCCCAATTGGCTGGAATTTTTTATTTTTAAATACTAAATTTGAAAGTATTGAAATTTCAAAATGCCTCAAGGACTATTTCTGCAATTAAAATTTCGCAAGCTCGAAAATTCAAGGCACGGCTAGGCCCCACTACTCTTCAGCCAGGTCTTCGATTTTGTGTTCAGACATTACAAAAGAAATGTTACACAAATTTTCACCAAATACCTAACCAAAAATGTTTGATAGCACTCCTACTAGCGAGATTAGCTACATTTTTACATGAAACGTTTTTGATGGGTTATATTTACCTACTGTCAAAAATAGCGTCCCCATGGAGCCCACTATTTGAATCCACTGTAAATCAGATGGAGATATTTAACATGCATATGCCATATGTCCGTTGAAATCAAACACCCTGTATACAATATGCTATGTTGTCGTCTATCTCTTTACAGCAGTGTTTGCAAAGTCTCGACGATGCATCGAAAATTAAATAGTCTATGAAGTGAACCAAACTCGTGCAATAAATTTCAATTAAAACTTAGTCCAATTTAATTAGACTGCATTTAAACCTGGCGAAAATCGAATTAAGTTTATCAACTGTAATAAATGTGTGCTCTACACTGATTAATTAGTCTATATTTCAGTCGATTTATCGAGAGACAAAATAAAATGTAATACTAGAAACCGCATACTATACATAAAAAACAAACAAAAAAACTTTTTTTAATATTTTGACCAAATTATTTTTGCGTAGACTGATAGACTGCGGTATAGATAGATAAATATTAAATACGCCTACGCGTTTTTACGGTTCCGTACCTCAAAAGGGAAAATGAACACTTATAGGCTGTGTGCACGAAGCCTACTAGCGCCGCTAGTGGGTAATAGAGAATTATTGGACTCACTTTTTATGGAAATCGCGACATTTTTCTAAGGTGATAAGTCAAAAACTTTAGTTGGCTATGATGTGTTAAAAAAATGTAATAAGAAAAACTTATGTTAATTTGTTTACACTGACAGCGGAACGTCAAATTAGGGCGCCAATGGTCTTTATTTTACTTAATTCGCCATCAGCGCAACAGCCCGGAACACAACAAGCATTTCCAGATCGCTTAGTTTTCCCATGTTTTTTTTGTAATTAAAAAACTTCATAAAATTATAACTATTTTCACTTTAAATAAACATTGCTCACTGACATATGGAAAATTTGAGCTTGAAGTTTCCCCTAGTGCTCACCACGGACGCTCGCATTGAAAAATTTGTAACTCCGTCTCCCTGCACATAGCCCATAGGATCACTTCGTTGCCCGTCTGTCTGTCTGTCAAGACAGTTTTTTATCAGAAACGGGTGAAGGTATCAAATTAAAATTAATATCAAATACTCAAGTCTGCAATCCCTTGAAGCTATGAAAAAATCAAACTTCTAAGTCAGCGCAATCAAAAGATACGGCAGTTTATGACGCATATTTTGACACTCAAGGGAGTCGAAACCTGTAGGGTACTATAGAATCATGAAATTTGGTAAGAAGCAATGTCTTATAGCACAAGTAAAGGGAAAAATCCGAAAACCGTAAATTTGTATAGTTACATCACAAAAATAATTTTTTTTTGCGATTATAAACTTATTTGCAGTTGGTAAGCTGACCGCGACGTATGTCGTTTAGTGATGTGCCGGATCGTTAAAAATGTATATTCGCGGATACGGATCTGAATACGGATATTTGGTTTCAAGATCCGCGGATACGGATACGGATCTTAATTTCTTAGAGTACGCGGCGGTAAATATTGCATATCGACCTTTGGAAAGAGACTATCTGTTATGGGAAAAAATTATTGACCTCTTTAAGAGTTAACTCTCATAACAGATTGTCTCTTTCCAAAGATCGATGTGCAATATCTCATTATAAAGATAGTTTTTTAGTACCTTTGAGTTATGTACTATTGGTATGGTACTCACTACGATAAATGTTTGCAATATAAAGGTGCCAAATACGATTTTATAAAATAAATAATAATCTGAATGGAATTTAACAGTTTTTCATTATAACCTAATCACCTATATAGGTAAAATTTCATCTATGAATTGAAAATTAATAAGATAAAGGATCCGTAAAAGATCCGCCAAAAAACTAACGGATACGGATACGGATCTTTCTTCTCCCTCGGATATCCGCGGATACGGATATCCGGCACATCACTAATGTCGATGTATGGTACGCGTAAAAAAAGTTTGAGAACCGCTGATAGACACTCTAGGGCTAGTTACTAAAATAGCGCTGACTCCATCCTTTCATGAATAAATAATTCACGTAATATGTTAAATCTACAGTCTAAACAAACATGACTGTCGTAATTCGGCCACAGGACCCCTTTAATTTGTTTTTACCGTGGCGGTAGACACTGACAGGTACCTACTACAGGCGTAATACGTTTAAATTAAAGAGATTTAAACCTTGTTCAGACGAACGACGCTTTATCGTTCGATGGTGCGATTACATAATGGTTCAATTAAACTATGTACAGGCGCTCCTCGACTTCTGTATAAGTCTTTGGAATTAAATAAAGTCAACAAGCTAAAATTTAGCGTAGTTTAAAAAAAAAACTTTTTTCTTCATACTGTAACGACCCGAACAGGGTTAAATAAAATCTTTATCAGGAAAGTGTACAATCGGCAATAGTAATAATTTATACAACAAAGTAATGCTTAGTAATATAAAAAAGAAACAGATGCATAAGTAAGTAAGAGGACCGGCTAAGGCAGTAGGGTGATAGCATTCATTTGAGAAACATCACTCCTGCTCAGAAGAGGAATAGAAGTGCACAGTATTTTATGTTAAATTGATTTTACATTTACATTAAAAGTTTTTATGTGCTATTCTTTCGTAATACGTTAATAAATATTATATTACGTTTTTGTTGAGTTTTATATTAATTTTTTTTATTTTTGTACCCGTCAACACAATTAAAGTCTTGGTGGTGTTGCAATACCTCGATCGAAAGTACATACTTTCGACATCAATTGTAAGGCAGAAAATCTAACATTTGCGTATTGATGGGATTACACACACTGATGCGGGAAGTACGTACGTTCAGGCGGCAGTAAAGTAAAAATTGCCTATCAACAGTAGTGTTACCAGACGTCCCGGTTTTCCGGGACATGTCCCGTTTTCGCCCTCCTGTCCCGGTGTCCCGAATTTTTTTCAAAATCTATGCAAATGTCCCGGTTTTTAATAAAATCCCAATGGAGCGATGAACGCAACCGACTCTCAGTCAAAACGATTCGCGACCTTATGATGATCACCTTCAATTTCAATGACATGAATTGTAAACAGTTTTACAAATATCTACTCGAGCCTGAATATTCGAAACTATTGCAAAAAATCAGTGACTCGAAAAAATATTGTTAATCGACCCGACTGAAATTTGTGTCTCGAAGTATATTTTACACATGTATATATTCATGATTGATGTGTTATGAACAAATAAACATACTGACCACTATAATTAAGTCTCATTTTCCAGTATATTTCTATCCTCAAATTATTCAAAATCGTGTTCGTCTCATATTAAATTACACGATTTCGATAGATATCGATTGTGGATTGATACACACAGCACACTTCAGATGTTTCATCAATTTTTGTCTGAAGAAGGGTTTTTTAAAGTTATTATTAGGGTCGGAGGATTTTTCGTTCCTGACAGTTGCTCGGTACTGAGATAGAAGTGTAAAAATTGGGAACTGATAGGAATAAAAAAAATAATTTTTTTACAACTAATTTTTTTAGATTTCAGAAATTTCAAAAATATTTTTTCATTCTTCAATTATCAATAGGGGGGGGGGGGGGGGGGGTGGCTGTAAAATGTCCCGTTTTTTCATTCAGACCATCTGATAACCCTAATCAACAGTTGTTTAGATGTCGTTTTTATAGCAACTCTATTACATTTTAGCTAATAGTCGCGAATAGCTGTCGTTCGTATTTTTACGTATAACCTCAAAGCTGCTTGCTTGGAATTTATCTGTATTTTTATGTAGTTAATAAGTAGCGTACTTACTAAAGAGGTATGAGAAAAATAATATACACTACTCTGGCCGAAAGTTTGATATTCTTGCACTGCGCGTCAGATGCCCTCGACTTCAAACGGTTTTATTTTATAGTTTAAAGATCACTAAGCAAAACTGTTCATGGGCGCATAGCCTAAAAACCAATAGATTTTTAGGTACAGATATGTTTAGCGAGAACATTATTTTAGCGTTTTGGTTGAAGTTTTTACTATCCAATTAAAAAACAAACAGTATCTATAAATTTTTTACATGTCAAAATGACATATTTTGGAAAACTTAGAGGGAAAACGCCCCAAAATTAAAAAAGTCATAGATGAAATAGGTGTCAGTTTAGGCCTAATGCAGCCATATACAAAGTTTGGGGAAAGTATTTGTCAGTAAAATTGTTGCCGTCGGGCACTCTGACTATAAGGTTTTTGCGGGGTCCTTTGAAAATCTGAAATATATTTTTATCAACAATATAAGATTTATAAATCTCAGTAATTGTCATTTTAATATATTTTAAAACTGCACATCTATGTGCTCTCGGTATTTAAGGAGGTTGAGCCGTTTTACGAAGATAATGAAAAAAATCTGAAATAAAGTTTTTTTAATAGATTTTTTTATGACAAAATTTTCTGTAAAAAATCCAAAATCATTAGGAGATTTATAAAGTTAAAAATTAAAAAAAACTTTTACATGTAGTTTTATGGAAAATATGTCAACCTAGCATGCAAACTGTTCATTTTAATTTTTCACAAATAACCAAATAATGTCAGCAGTTCCGAAAACTAACTATGTAAAGCATCGATGTCTTACGCATATTTTAATATTTTTTCCAATTTAATTAGGAGACTTTTAATCAATAAAAAAAATTATTAAACATTATTAGCACTTTTCGATTATGGACTTTTATTCTTGACAATTTTAACTGAATTTTCAAATTTTTAATGATTTAATTTTAATTTTTATTACTTCTAATTTCTTTTTTTAATTATTTACTGCAAAAAATATGTTAAATACAGATATTTACATAAATTTATTTTTTTTAACCTAACTTTGTACAAAAAATTCAAAAGTTGGAAATAATTAATTAATATTAAAAAAAAAATATTTATTTATGCCTTTATGACAATAATTTATTGGTATCATCGACTTATAACCTTTTGTACAAATTTATATCATGGAAAAGTAACGGACCAACCCCCTTAAAAAAAGACGAGGGCTTATATCTCATATTGGATATAATATAGGGTAAGCCCATTTATATTTTGCGTCTTTGGTTAATACTTTCTTAATATGTGTAGAGCTATCAACCGTAGACTATTCGATTACTCTCAATTAAACATCTCAATGAAATATAACATGAAAGTTCTATTATTAGAGTTTCTCACACGTTTTCAAAAACTACGTAGGTATATACGGCAGCAGGGGACTGCTTACATACACTTAATTCGATTTTGCCTCACTCGAAGGAAGTCAGATATATCAAACTAATTGGGTCAGTCTTATAAACAAAGAGATGCAAACGCGTGGCTTCAACGGATTTGGACTAGCTTTAAGCTCAGATTACTTGCAACGCTGATACTGAATTCAAAAGCTCATATAGGCGCTGCTATTGTACCGCTGCGCTATGTAATTCGCCTTATGTAAGCGCATTTCTATGCACAGAATAGTTTCACGTTTGCCCAAATATATTTCCATCGTGATATTTAACTGTATTGATTGACGTTTTCTATTGTTTTAATCAAAAGAAATGTCAGGGTGATTTAACCACGTTTTTATTACCTCGCTTTTCTTGTCTGTCCGGGTGGAACTTTGTAATTGATTTTAAACTAATTTTCTGATGAGATGACTTGAAATTTGTAACATAACTCAGAAATAAATGACAATACAAGAATATACTAAAATAAATAAGAGATAAAAAAAATTTAAAGTATAATTTAATCGATACATATAATTCATTCTTACTTGTTTACCGTTGTAAGGCACGAAGGAGCAGCTGGCCATTAGCTCAGTTGGCTAGAGCATCGTGCTAAAATATGTTTTTTGGATTTGGTGGACCTTAAAACGAAAAAATGTAAAATTTTGAAAAGTGAATTTTGACCTAAATTAGTACCACATTGGAATGGTAAAATAATGAATTGAAAATACGATTAAACCTATTAAAGTTAAAGTTAAAAAATTGGAAGTAAAATAAATAAACTTACCAATGCTGTCTTTTTTCTCAGTATTGTTGTTATGTAAAAAATAAATTAAAATAAAAAATGTCATTAACTGGTATTAAAATTACTATATTTCTTGAAAAAACGACTGATTTTTACTGAAAATTGTATAAACGTATCAAATGTAACTTGTTTAAAATTATACCGACTGAATTTGTTTTTTTAAATTTAAAAATATAAAAGACAGAACATTGATATGTTTTTGCTTGTTATCAAATAGTTTTACAATTTTTCAATTAATTTGCTATATATAGAGGACATACTATAATAATAAAATGTTCATTCATTAAAGAATAATGTGACACGAAACCTAGAACAATGCATTTGTGGAAAATGTCGCAAAGTTAGATATACATATATTAATTTGCATATATGTAAAAACAGTTTACAACAATAGATTTTAACATTGCTTTGAGATGACAGTTCTTCAACACAATGCTGTTTTCAGACGTTGAAAAACTGTATTATTGTATAATATACAAATGTTTCGAAAAATGAAGAAAAAGCAGCATAATATTATAATGAATTTCCTCTACAACAATAGAATTTAAAATTATTGCCATTTCCGACAACAATGCTAACACTTTTGTTATTTAAACCAGATTCTTACAAAATTATGCTTTTCAAGTTATTCTACTTTTTTATTGAACATTATTTTGCATTAAATTCTGAACTCACTTTAGATAAAACAGTACGTTATGTTTTTAGTACGTGATCACAGATGTTATAGCGATTGTGACACTATGTTTAAAAGGAGAGCCAGCGAATTTTATCAGTCACATGAACAATAATATCATCACACACGAGATACAGACAGTATTTTTCGCACGTATCCCCTACAAACTTGCTGATTTTCACATCATTTTCAAAATCTCTGATAGTTCAATTTTGAACAAGTTTAATTCTAATTACGGTAGCTATAATTAATTTTTCAATAAATAAAATTATCGACCAATTTTTCAGACAATATATTAACAAAAAAATATATAATTATTACATTAACGTTTAGATCCCGATTTAGACCTTCTTCAGAACTTATCTTAAAATATAAAAAATAATTAATATTTAGTTTCTAATTAGTTTTTTTTTTAAATTATTAATATAGAAATATTGAAAAGAAAAAAAATATTTCGATCTTAATAACTTTGAACGAATTTTATAAAAAAACTAATTAGAAACTAAATATTAATTATTTTTTATATTTTTTAGATCAGTTCTGAAGAAGGTCCAAATACGGATCGAAACGTTAATGTATTAATTATATATTTTCTTGTTAATATATTGTCTGAAAAATTGGTCGATAATCTTATTTATTGAAGATTTCTATTTTCTAATCAGACGTCCATCAAAGATTTGTATAATGGATTTTAATATTTTTACTTTGAAAACAGTAGTACGACAACGTTTATTTTACTTTACGCACTAGTGCGAAATGGGTCCTTTTACAATCGCTATGCAAGCATCCTTCCTAACAGCTTAAGTAGCATTCAATGCCTAAAAAAATTTAAAAGTAGCTTAAAATTGTTTTTTATCAAACACTGTTTTTATAACTTTGATGAATTTTTGAATTGTAATTTTTAAATTTTATGTATTATTGACGATGTATCCACTTAGGGCAGTACAAATATATTATCTATCTATCTATCTATCTATCTATCTATCTATCTATCTATCTATCAAAAGTAGCTATTTGCGTCGCAACACAACACGTAAGTGTATATGTTTACTATGAGCCACAACAGAATTCAAAACAACACAACACAGAAAAAATGTGTTGGCAGCTTTATTAAGTTTTTATAAACTAAACTTTTCTGATTTCTGAAGACAGGAGGGAAAACTCGAGCACTAATTTTAATCAGCGTCAATTATAGCCGTCATACTGACATGTTCAATTTTGTTTATTCTTAAAGCATTGACAGTTTCGTGTGAACAATGAACATCAATCAATTTATTTGAAGTGTAATTTACTTAAAATCTTCTTTAAAGTGTAAAGTTCACCAGTATACCTATCGCCAGTGTAAGAAAGAATGTCATCTTTATAAAAAAATTCATCGTCATAATGTACTGCAAATTGTCCTCCAGTGGCGTAACAATAAAGTGACAGAACGGGCAAAATGCCACGTGCCCCCAGCCCGAAAAGTTCGTGAGCACAGAAGGATCCTAACATTTATTATCACAACATTTAGTAATTTTTTTTTAGTTTTGTATTCAATAAATTTAATAAATAAAATTATTGACCAATTTTTCAGACAATATATTAACAAAAAATATAATTAATACATTAACGTTTCGATCCGGATTTGGATCTACTTCAGAACGGATCTAAAAAATAATTAATATTTAATTTCTAATTCGCTTTATATAAAATTCTTTCAAAATAATTAATTAGTATCAAAATATTGATGTTAATCAAAGATTTCAATAAATTTAAGTTTCCTACTAAAGTAGATACACAAATTAACCAAAACAATGTTGGTATAATGTTGGTTGAACTTCTTTACATTGAGGGAGGACCCCATCCGATGAATTTGCCACGGACCTTAAACGGTTTAGTTACGACACTGTTGTCCTCTATCGACTAAAAATGTTGGCATAGCGTTAACTCTTTTTTAGTGTATTTGCCATAAGGCACTTACACTATTGGCGTCGGTCGGATGGCGGGACCTAGGGGTCGGACCAAAATTTCTCGACGTTTCATAAGTTTCTAAGAAGTTTGGCACCATTTTTGGAAATGTTTATATATATATGTATATATATATATATATATTTATATATATATATATATATATATATATATATATATATATATATATATTATAGCACGGCAGTGGAAGGATTTCTGGTAACGTAGGTCCATTCCCACCTGTGAATAAATAAAAGAAAAAAAAAAGACGGACAGATTTCTCAAAACGGTGGATTGTTTGGGCTGTACCGGTGTTATTTTGGGCCCATAGTGATCAGAGAGGGTACAGCTCCACTTCTTCTACTGTTCTGAGAAACTTGTGCAGAAATGTAACAAAGAAAAGAATATGCAGTTGGTCGATAACAATTATATTTCATAATCACTTCAAAAACGTGTCGGTGATAAAGTACAAGGAATTCTGATTTACCAGTACATTCTTAATATTAACAATATCGTTTGATCATGATTGACAATTAGGAACTGGGGGTAGAACCCTGACGAGGTGATCACTTAATTATCTAGGGAAGTACATTTAATAAGGTTGTTTAAATTAAAAAAAAAAAATAATAAAACGTGAAAGAGGAAAAGAAAACTAGGCGTGAGCGTCATACCTTTTTCTGAAGAGTACTTACTTACACTTGAACAATACTTATTCTAGGAATACTTTACATAATTCGTGAGTGACTACGGGTATTTAGGCGCTTCATAGTAGTACAATGAAGTCTAAATTCCGTTTTGAGAAGAAGTTTGAAGATGATTCTGTGGTTTATTCCATGAGCGTCCTTTTCATGCGACCACACCGAAAAATCCCGGAAAACAACTTAATGTTTGTTATTTTTCCGTAACTAATCAATATTGATTTTAATTATTTCAAACCTAACAACTATTGTTTGTCACTTTTTCACTTTGAAAATCACAGATACCGCGTATTTAGAGTCAGACGACTGGATCACACGATAGACACACTTATGTTTATATGTCCAAGCCACGCGATCCAAATCGTACCGCGCATGCTAATACCCGCGAATTTAGTGATTTGATTTCCTTATTTATTTATTTTATTATAATAATTTTTATGCTAATATTAAAAAATTGTCGCGGTGCTATGGCACCACGTGACAGGCTCCCCCTCTTTAGTGATTAGGAGGTACTCCGCTATACTACTAACTGTACATACAACAAGAAATTCACAACAATGAATTTATCTTTGTTGTAACTAAGTCAACAATCACTTGACAATCTACCATATCCCATACTATGGCAGTTGAAGTGTGCTCTTCATAAATAAGCTCTAATTAAATTTAACTAATCTAAATTGATCTAACGAGATGAAACAACCACCGATAATACGGAAATTATGGGGTCGTAACCTGACTGGCTGAAGGAGACAGCGTAGACGTTAGACGAAATTGGGCCTTAGGAAAGCGCCGGAATGTAAACAAGGACAAGCTTATAATCTAAAACAAAGGACGAGAATAACGAAATAACACAGGGAGAATTCTTTATTTAGGAAAATAAAGCATAACTCAGGTACGAAAAATAACTTAAACTTTTATTGTTAGTAATATCCTAACCTAACAACACTTGACGTTTGACAGATGTCAGCTGTCTGACATTGAACTTGAAATTAAACTAGAGGGCAATGACCTCGGGTGAATTTTTCAATTGTTAACAGACGGAATTTTCTTCAGATGTTCAATATGAGATTTAAACATCTTTTTGGAGGATGGATCTTGAAGGATGCAGCTAACAGGACTCGTAAATTCTAAAATTACACGGGGATTACTGTAACGAGGACAAAGTTTGAGGTGAAAATTCGGTTTCATTTTGTTATAGTGTAACCTTTGTACAACAAAATCGCCGACTTGAAACTTCGACTGCAACGAACGGTTTTTATTGAAATATTTCGCTTGTAGATCATGTGATTTTGACAGAGCTAGGCGAACTTGATTTTCGGAAGGCAAAGCGTCTTGTTCCCACACAGATGACAAATTCCATTGTAAATCGAGTGGAAATTTGATTTCTCTTGACAAAAATATCTTACAAGGTAAATTTTTAATACTTTCATGATATGAAGAATTATTGGCGAAGGTTATGTGATTTAATAACAAGTCCCAACTGAGATGATCGTCAAACTTTTGTTGAAGTAAAATTGACAGAGCAGCTCTAACGTTTCGTATTACTCTTTCTACAGCATTGGACGAAGGATGATAAGGCGAACTGTGAATGACACGTGAACCCCAGGAAGTACAGAATTCATTAAACTTGTTTGACGTAAACGAAGTCGCGTTATCGGAAACTATTTTAGTTGGTGGAGCGTACGTGGTAAAGACTTGATGCAGACATTTTATTATCGACGTGGAACTGGAATCAGGAATCGCGTAAGTTATTAACCACTTGCTGTAACTATCCAGAATTAGAAGAACATATTTATTCCCGGAATGTGATTTGACAAGCGGTCCCATGAGATCAATGTAAATTTTATCCCACACAGATTGTGGAGGATTAGACGACATAACTACTTTATCAGGATGTTGATCTGATTTATGCGTTGCACAGAGCATACAATCTTTAATAAATTGACGAACCTCAACAAACATGCGCGGCCACCAAAATCTTCGTGATATTGAACGATACGTCTTCGTGACTCCGGGATGACTGGCGATTTGTGAATTATGAAACTGTTCCAATATTTCTTTCTTGGAGGCGGACGGAACAACAATACGTCGACGACGGTTGCGGCCTACGAGTCGAACCAGGAAATTCTTGTGAATAGCGAAATTTTTCTGAGGTAAACCTTGATTAATTTGACTTTTAAGGCGGTTTAACTCAGGATCTTGATCTTGCAGGATATTAAGTTCGGTAAACGGATTTTTAATTTCCGTAATGGGATTGAGAAAATTTGATTGTATTGCATTTTTCTCAGAAGTTTCGGATTCAGCTACCAAACGGGATAAACAATCGGCAGTACAATTTACTTTACCGCGAATATGTTCGACTTTGAAACTGAAACGACTGATGCGAAGTAACCACCTACCTACACGACCTAAGTTGCGGGGGTGCTGAATTAACCATTTGAGACAGGAACTATCTGTCTGAAGAATAAAAGTTTGATGCGAGAGGTAAGATTTCATTTTTTCCATAGCCCAAATACATGCTAAAGCTTCTTGTTCGTACGTACTGTATTTCTTCTCGGCGGATGTCAAACGTCGGCTTGCGTACTGGATCGGGTGTAGACCATCTTCAAAGGATTGTAAAAGAACACAACCAACATGATTTTGACTGGCGTCGGTTTGCAGAATGAATTCGCGTTGAAAATCGGGAAAACGTAGAACTGGTGAACTTGACAGAGCTTCACGAAGTTTGCGAAAAGACTGAATATGCGTTTCCGTTAAATTATATTTGACATTTTTCTTCCGTAGATCATTGAGTGGCGACATTATCTGAGCGTATTCGGGGATAAACTTAGCGTAATAACCAACCATTCCAATAAATGTTTGAAGCTGTTTCAAATTCTTCGGAATTGGCAAATTCTTTATCGCTTCCACTTTGTCGGGATCCATGGAAAGACCGTTGCTTGAGACACGATGACCCAGGAAGTTGAGTTCGCTTTGGGCGAATTTTATTTTATCCGGATTCACGGTAAGATTAGCTTCTTTTAGACGTCTTAACGTTTCTCGAACGTGTACCATATGAGATTCCATATCGGGACTGTATATTAATAAGTCGTCGAAAAATACAATCACAAACTTGTATCTTAAATCGGCAAAAATGTCAAACATCAGACGGTTTAGAGCACTAGTGCTGGGTTGCACATACAAAATTTGACAGGGCTGTTGGCCAACAACGTTGTTAATTTAACCACGCTGCTAAAATTTTAACTGTTGCAGAGACGAATATTGCGTCCCTGTTAACTAACAGGGCTGTTAACTGGCCTAGTACCATATGTAGTAATTTTTCGTTCACAGTTGGTAACAAATAACCGCAATCTTAGTTCACGGTAGTATGTTCGTGTCAGTGCAGCTGTCAAATACACGGTTGGAACTTGATAGCTTGTGTTATTTTTCATTATTTAATTTGTGTAAAAAGTGTACTAAAATGGGTGATAAACGGTCCAAAAACTTTACGAAGAGCGAAAAGCAAATGTTTTTGCGACACGTAGAAAAGTATGTATTTTTTTAAATATTATTTTATCGTGTTTCCGTATACATAATATTTTTAACAAATTTGTTTTTCAGCAATTATTTTGTGAATAATGCTTTTTATTTATTTGTAACAAACTAATGTCATTTTTTTGACCAAACAGTAGAATGTCATAAACATGATTCCAAAATATCCTATCTTAACATTGCGTTAACCAAAATTCCGTTTTTAAGTCCGATTTATTCAATATGTTTCCATCCGTTTTCCTGTTTCCGTTAAATATCCCAAACCGATTTCTTTTAGATATTCTCACATAATTGAGAGCAAGGAAACCGATGCGGTAAACTTGAGACAAAAAAATGAGGCTTGGATCAACGCAATCCGGTGTTAGGGATATAAGCCAGTTGAAAAATCTTTATTTCAATATGAAACGAAAAACGAGGAAAGACGTGGCAGCGGATCGTGTAAGTAACTGACTTATTTCCGTTTAATCACAATACGAATGATTCCTGTATGAAGTATAATATGAAATACAGTATGTTCAATAAAATTTACCTATTTGAGCCCATACGTGTAAACTAAAGATTGCCAATTGCATATGAATCTTACATTAAACTTAATTTTTAATTGTTTTTATAGAAACAAAACTATTTGGATGCGAAGGTCGCAGCAGCTTCAGATAAGGTGAGCGGTTAATTGTTTTGGAAACTCATATAAAAAGTGGAATAATTTTTGCATGTAGATATGAATTTACAATTTCTATGAATATAAAACTTTTTTCTTACAAGTTTTATATGTTATAGTGTGGATCGATGCACAATTTTCTGTCGTACTCTGAAATGCATAGATTTCCTATGATATATAATAATTATATCAATATAAACAGAAATTGTTTTGCACTTTTAGAAAGAACTTTTCAAAACTGGGGGAGGAACGTTTACGCCCAAATTGGACGAAACGGGGGCTCAGATGTTGGCCCTAATGGATGGCCAGACCAGCCCACTGGCAAATCCATTTGATGACGCCGCAGCATTTTTTAACGGTGAGTTAGTTTTATGCTAAGAAAAATGTTTTTAAAATATGACAGCAACAGTTATTTTGTGAATATGTTCATTACATTTTTTAGATATAATTTTTGAAATTCCGGAAGAACCGAGATCTCCCAACCCAACACCCGAACCTAGACCAGAATCTTCCCCTGGACCGGCAGTACAATCTCCACAACCCAAAATGGCCCGTCCCATAAGAAAAAAAAAAACAAAATTTAAAAAAAAAAATGTTACATCTGAACATTATAAAAAAGAATATTTTAAAAAAAAATACGAGTGCGCAGAATACGAACTCAGAACAAAAAAAATTCTGTTTCAGTATGATCTGAAAATAAAAAAGAAAACTTTAGAAAATTTAAATAAATACAAATGTTAATATCAATAATGTTTTTTATTGTTTTTATCTTTTTGTTAAATTATTCACAGGTAGTACTGCCAAATTAACTCGAGACCAAGGATTAAGGATCCGGTTCACGGTTTGTGCAATCGAGTACAAGGAACGAGAATACCGGTTCAGAAAGTAGTACGATAAGCCCAAATAGATACTATACTTCCCGCAACAGGGTCTATTTAATATTTTGTTAGCAAATGAGGACTGAATCGACTCGATACTGTCTGGTACAGTACGACTAACGAAATTGTGTACTCGTATGTATTTGTTACAAAAACAATTAGCACTCGTTACTATCGTATCGTTACGTTACTCGTTACTTTTCATACGATCGAGCACGAGCATTAAGTCGCGTCCCGTACGATATGATTTCGATCGTACTTTATAAAAACTTTATTTAAAAAGCGTTGTAATGAATTGATTCGGCACACAACTCAAACTTATTGTTGTGTTATCGATTGTTGTGTAATGTACCGGATCGTTCCGAGTCGATCCAATATGTAAGCAGTTTAATCATTTCTGATCAAATAACTGCTAACAAATAGATTTCAGTCAAACTAGTGCCTAATTATAAACAAAACTCGTCCGCCACTGATATTCTGTATCTCTCTTTGTCGTCGCATTTTTGGCGCCAATTTGTGGCAACTAACCTAAACTGTGTTAAACACGAATACACGATACGTTATTTTGCATTGAATTGTTTAGCAGGAAATATTATTAGCAAATAGCAAGTTGGCGCATTTCAAGTACTTTTACAAAAACAATATTGTAAGAGCGCTGCTGAATTGTTTGTCTTTATAATCATTACATATTTTACAGGTTATGTATCAGATTTCTAAACTGTGTTAAAAGTTGTTCTTAGATTTTAGAAGAGCATCGTACATCTGTACTGGTCCTGTGATCAACGTACAACGGACAATCATTAAAAATAATGCTATCGTGTACGGACCCCGGCCAGCGTGCTACGATGTTACGGATTCGTAACGAAGAATCGTATACAGCTTGCACGTTGATAGAGAAGTAGCCTTTCCGATTCCGAAACAATTCAGCGCGCTCACCTCCCGGTGACTGGATTTTTATGTGGGTGCAGTCAATCGGACCAAGCACGCCGGGGAAATGCCTTATGTTGTAAAATTGTAGTTTCACACCGTCTCGTTCTGCATCGGCTGGCATGGTGATATAATCTGGTTTTAATGCAGTTATTAAACGGGTGACTCTACTAATAATTCTACACACTGTCGATTTGTGCACTCCGATGTGATCGCCTACGAGCTGTTGGAATGCACCGGTGGCAAAAAACCGTAACGTGAGTAGTAGCTGATTCTCCGCTGTAATCGATTTATTTCGATTTGGTGTCAAAGCGGGCCCAAAAATATGCAACATTTCTCTGATGGTTTATTTTGAGAACCGGTATCTTGTTTTAAATTCCAATTCGTCGTAATACAGAAACGGATCTGTCCTGTCACGTATGACTCTTCTACGAGGTATAATTTCCTCAAAATCATCATCCGACGATAAGGATGTCAAAGAAGACAAATCTGACATTTTTTATTTACTTATATGTATATATAATTTTTTTTAATAAATTTAATACACAAATAAACGTTATAAAATTATTTTTTGTGTTTTTCTATTGTAAAATACTGCAAAACAGTGCCTTCGTCAAAAGTTAATCACACAATGATCACCGATTAGTTTAACAACCCAGTTAACAGCGTGATCAACTTTGATCAGGCGTTGTGCAACAGATTTTTACGTTAACAGCCCGGTTAAGTACATTTGACAACCCGATCAAATCAAATCTGACGAAGCATCGTTAACGATGCGATCAGCAACGGAAATCGCCCGATCAAGTGTTTAACAGCGCTTTCAAGTGTTTGACAACCCAATCAAATATTTGATTTTGCGTTGTGCAACCCAGCATAGGTGAAATAGATAGCCCGAACGGAGCCTTATGAAATTTCCACTGGCCTTCAGGTGTGACGAACGAAGTTAGACTCTTTGATTTGTCAGATAATTCAACTTGGTAAAAGGCGCTGTTTAGATCCAACGTGGTGAAAACTTTGGCGTTTTTTAAGCACTGGAAAATGTGCTCAATCGACGGAACAGGAAAACTATCCATGACAACCTTTTTGTTTAACTGGCGATAATCAATACAAAGTCTATAACCTCCACTTGATTTCTTGACAAGAAAAGCCGGTGAAGCGTAAGGGGATTTACTAGGTGAAATAACGCCTTTATTCAAAAGATCACTAATATGTTCCCTCATTATTTTAGCTTGAGGTGGGGAAAGTGGATACGGGGCCTTTCGGACTGGAATATCGTCAGACAAATGAATTGAATATTTGTAATTTTTAGCTTGACCTAGTTCTTCGGTAAGAACTTCTGGAAATTCAGCAAGCAAACTACTAAAGTTGGCCGCATTTGAATCTATACTGGTAACGTGATCCAGGGAGAAGGTTTTGGACGAAGCGGGTAACGGTACAAAGGGAATGACGTGAGAGGAATCGAATTTGAAAGAAAGATTATTCTCGGTACAATTAACGTTCGCACCCATTTTGCATAAAGAATCATAACCTATTATGACGGGATACGACAGAGCGTCGAGAACTAGGAAATCAATCTTCCAGGTAAATTTACTAATAGTAATAACTACTGTTAACGTGAAATTAGATCTCGCGATAGAACTGTTGGCTACTTGGGCATAAGAAATCGAATTTGTGATCGTACCTATTTTTAACGATGACAAATAATTAGCAAGTTCGGAATTGATGTAGTTCTTGGTAGAACCGGTATCAAGCAGTGCCGAAGCTCGAATATGTTGAAAGTAGAGATAAACTAGAGGGATCGTAGAGCTACTTGATTGACTTGGGGAATTATAGGAATAATTCGGGACGGGAGAAGTCAATCGAATAGACGTATTTACAGGAGAGGACAAGTTAGCTGGAGGGGGGTGGTTTGAAAGGGGTGACTTATTAACTAATGTGGTTAACCGGGGAAAGACATTAATTTGTTCTACATCTTTCGGTTTACTAAAAATTTTGACAACGCTATCTCACCCTTGAGAGGGCAGGATAGCCTTATGTTCAGAAGGAGAAGGACGTGGGGGACGAACCGGACACTGGGCTATAAAGTGACCTGGTTGTTTACAATATCGGCAACAAGGGGAAAAATTAGGAGCGACAAGTCCGGTCGAATTGGGGTGAGTGTACGTTTTACGTTGACGTTCAACTACTCTCAAATGTTTTATAAGCTGGTGAAGCTCAGCTAAACAAGTTGGGGTATCTCTGAATTGTAGATAATTAAATGTGGATTCGTTTTGGTTAAGCCAAATGCGCGCAATTATCTCCGATTCAGACAGGCTAGGACCCAATAATTCGACGTATTTCAAGACGTCTTCAGCATATTCGGGAAAATTCTCAGAGAGGTTCTGACGCCTACTGATATAGCGTTCTATTAGCATAGCCCGATCTATAGAAGTGGTGAAATGGTTTAGAATAAGATTTTTGAGCTGTGTCCATTCGAGTTCAGAATAGACATTAAGTCTCCACCACTGTCGGAGGGGTCCGTCAGTCTTAGTGCCTAAACTCTTTAACAAAATATGAAATGGAACTAAAGCGAATTGACTCACGTTCTCGATTTCTAACAGGAATTGTATCAAAATGTCAAGATCTGTACCTGTAGCGGTAGGTACGTTACGCAACAAGTCCCGGATATCGCCCATATTTGCATGCGAAGCGGTATGATTTGGAACGGAAATAAGAATTGGCTCGGACTTACTCGGTGAGTGCACTGGAGGATCGTCCATCGCCGGCGGAGAGTCTGGAAGTTCAGCGGTGGTCGGAGGCGGACCTGGAGATTTGCTTTGGCCGGGTGTCGGCGGAGACTTTGGGCTGCGGCAGGACTTATGGCGCGGCATGGTCGACTGGAAGACGTGGAATCGGACAGGAACAGGACTCAGGAATTAACTACGCTCCTTGCTACCAATTATAGCACGGCAGTGGAAGGATTTCTGGTAACGTAGGTCCATTCCCACCTGTGAATAAATAAAAGAAAAAAAAAAAACGGACAGATTTCTCAAAACGGTGGATTGTTTGGGCTGTACCGGTGTTATTTTGGGCCCATAGTGATCAGAGAGGGTACAGCTCCACTTCTTCTACTGTTCTGAGAAACTTGTGCAGAAATGTAACAAAGAAAAGAATATGCAGTTGGTCGATAACAATTATATTTCATAATCACTTCAAAAACGTGTCGGTGATAAAGTACAAGGAATTCTGATTTACCAGTACATTCTTAATATTAACAATATCGTTTGATCATGATTGACAATTAGGAACTGGGGGTAGAACCCTGACGAGGTGATCACTTAATTATCTAGGGAAGTACATTTAATAAGGTTGTTTAAATTAAAAAAAAAAAATAATAAAACGTGAAAGAGGAAAAGAAAACTAGGCGTGAGCGTCATACCTTTTTCTGAAGAGTACTTACTTACACTTGAACAATACTTATTCTAGGAATACTTTACATAATTCGTGAGTGACTACGGGTATTTAGGCGCTTCATAGTAGTACAATGAAGTCTAAATTCCGTTTTGAGAAGAAGTTTGAAGATGATTCTGTGGTTTATTCCATGAGCGTCCTTTTCATGCGACCACACCGAAAAATCCCGGAAAACAACTTAATGTTTGTTATTTTTCCGTAACTAATCAATATTGATTTTAATTATTTCAAACCTAACAACTATTGTTTGTCACTTTTTCACTTTGAAAATCACAGATACCGCGTATTTAGAGTCAGACGACTGGATCACACGATAGACACACTTATGTTTATATGTCCAAGCCACGCGATCCAAATCGTACCGCGCATGCTAATACCCGCGAATTTAGTGATTTGATTTCCTTATTTATTTATTTTATTATAATAATTTTTATGCTAATATTAAAAAATTGTCGCGGTGCTATGGCACCACGTGACAATATATATATATATATATATATATATATAGATATGTGTGACCACGATAACTCTCGACAGACTTAATCGATTGAAACGAAATTTGGTCCACATGTTGGAATCCATCATCGCAAGAAGCCTATTTAAAATGGGCCCGATCGGGCCATTTTAAGGGGGGTATTTAGGGGTTGAAAAATGTTTTTGGGCCCAAAAATACGGAAAAAATTCTCAGAATCACTTCAAATTTGAAATTTAACCCTTTAGTAATTATTGAAATGTGCTGCTAAAATTTAAATAAAATCGGCCCGACAGGACCGGACTTACAAGTTTTATGAAAACGCAAGTTTACTGATATGGATTTACATACTGAAGGGTGTATATAATTTGGTACAGATGTTGAATTGGTATGTAGTATTGAAATTAAGTAAAAAAATGTTGTTTTAAGGGGTGTATTAGAGGGTAATTTTTTTTATTTTGTCCAAAAACAAAGTTAATTTCATACAATAGAGCCACACTGCTTATAAAAGCAAATACACTATATTGTCGGCAGGGTTTCGCACTGCGACCCGAGTTTTTTATTAAAGTACTAGCGGTACTGTCCGGTTTCACCCGGGTGCAAAAGAACGAATGGGGAGAGGGATATGAGTACGCACGTTCATCTTCGTTTACCGAGATGTATGTTGTGTCCAAATTTCATGATGATCGGACTTACCATTCAAAAGTTTTTGTCGGACGGACAAATTTTGAGTTATATTTTGCAACATTTTTCATTGATGCTCGTAGAGTGATATTGTATAGCCTATAGGCTTCCTCGATAAATGGGCTATCCAACAAATGTTTTTTTTTTTCAATTTGAACCAGTAGTTCCTGAGATTAGCGCGTTCAAACAAACAAACTCTTCAACTTTATATATTAGTATAGATTAAAGCAGAAACTAAAGGCCGCTGCACACGACGCTGGTTTTGCCGCTATATTCTTTGCTAGATTCGATTACTACAAGCACTGGTTTTCGAGATGGATTTTATGCGTTTGATTCACATGATGCATGTTTTGTAGATGGGTTTGGTGCGAGCGCAATGATAGAAAAGCAACAAAATACTCTTTCCTGATTGGTTCTTGCTCAAAACAAGGACGAAAAATCGCCCCGGTTCTTTTGAAATTTGATCCCGCAGTGACATCATTATTATTTTTTAAATCCAACTGTTGCTTTAATTAAATGAGAAAAAAAGCATAACTTTATTATATAAATTTCGTAGATTGAAAATGAATTAAGAATTTATTCTTTAAGTGGAAAAGTTGAAATTTAAAAGAAAACCAATGAATTCAGGAAGTGAGTGTTTGACACGCGGATGTTTGGTTGAAAGAAATAGCAGAAAATTAGTTTGAAAAGACTGTTCAAAAAGTTTCGTTACGTTGTTAAAGTTTAGTGTTCTAAAAATCCATATTATACGTTGACATTTTTTTAATAAAGTTTGATACGCGAAATATTTTTATACTGTGTTATGAAAAAGTTGTACTTATGCAATCGTAAATACGTTGAGAGCATTCAATCTTTTCAAATAAATACCTACACAGGTGCATATTTCATGCATTCCATTAATATTTTAGTCACCACATCAAAACCAGAAAATGTGTTGAGAATGTTCTTTTTTTAGGGGGGGTACGAACCGTAAAAATGAAATTGGATGCCGAGACTGATCTAAGTTTATTCGGTAGCAAAAAGTGTCCGTGTAGTAATAATTTGAGCACTTATACGAAACTAACAGTTGAGGTTTTCCATAGTTTCCCTCAATAATTCCAGATAAATATCGAGATGGTTCCTTATTCAAGGCCATGGCCGAACACCTGTCAAAATTTGCCTACCTTATCCTAACTTCCTAAAAATTCCTTCATTCGCCCATTGCTATTAATAATTAAGTTGAAGATTAAAAATTGTAGAAAATAACGGGAAGTGTGGTAAAAAAATAGTAATGGTGCGAATGGCGTCTGTGATGACATAAAGTCGAGAAACGGACGTTAAACGCATTATTATTATTATTGTGAAAAATAACTAATAATTTAGAGAGATGATGATCCTGTTCAAATGTTGGAAGATTAAAAAGGAAGAATCCTGGTGGCATAGGATCGATGAACAAAGCAAATACTGAAGGTTTTTATTGCATTTTATTGTCTGACGTTTCGGCAATCTTTATGCCATCTTCGGAGAGTCAATGCTGTCTGTTTTCTCAGTATTGTTGTTATGTATAAAATAAATTAAAATGAAAAATGTCATCAAAAGGTATTAAAATTACTATTTTTCTTGAAAAAACGACTTGATTTTTACTGAACTGTATAAATGTGTCTATGTTACTTGTTTAAAATTATACTGAACCGTCGAAACGTCAGACAATAAAATGCAATAAAAACCTGCAGTATTTGCTTTGTTCATAGATCCTATGCCACCCGGATTCTTCCTTTTTAATCTTCCAATTATTATTATTATTAACTAATAATCGAGAAATAATATAATGCTCTAGGTTACAGGAAGGATTGTCAAAAAAAATTATTTGACAATGATCTTAGATCGTGATCATATAATTACAGTTTTCGTACGTCAGGAGCAATCTAATGTTGTAATCAAACTCGCTACCTTCTAAAACATTAACTTGTACTCACGAAAAAACAGATAATTGTTCTACATAGAAAAATACTGCTAAATTTTGATCAAAATGCGTAGAAAAACGTTGTTTCAAAGTAAAAACTGTACAAAAAACGATGCTAAAATACATGGATGCATATAGTTTAAGAAAAATATCGTTTCAATCGATCAATTTTTTTCGAGCAGGATCGATTTTAACCTCTACAATGCTTTTCGCATGAAGTAATGTGATGGTCACAATCTAAGATCATTGTAAAATGAAATTTCCTGACAACGGTTTCTGCAAGATATTCAGTACAGATAATCCCCGAACTGTATTATTATTACACGACTGGCAGCACTGATCGATATATTGGAGCACTTCTTAAAAATTTTTGTATAAAATAAAAAAGCGAGAGTTGTCAATCAATTTACACAAGATGTGTATCTTGTATGAATTAATTGATAACTCTCACTTATCTGACCGATATGTTTCTGTATATACAGCATCGCTTTAGAAAATTCCACTCACTGCGAGAGCTGTTTATTTTTAATGAATTATACAGAAGTTAGTTCACTTAATGAAAATAAATAAAATCGTAACTTAGTCTGTTATTGTACAGTTTTAAAGATTCCTAGAGCGAATTTTCCGTTTTCATAATTTTTTATCTTTTTTCTTGTAACAAGGATGGAATAATGTTTCGTTTTGTTTTACAAACACGTGGCTCACTTACATTTAAATTTTAAGTAGTCGGATGCATTTATTACTGATTTTTTTAGTGTATTTGCCATGAGGCACTTACAGTATTGGCGTCGGTGGGATGGTGGGACCTAGGAGTCGGAACAAAATTTCTCGACGTTTCACAGCCTCCTGAACACTTTGGAACTATTTTTGGAAAAGTATGTTTATATATGCATATATTATATATTATGTGTAAGAACGATAACTTTCGACAGACTTTATCGATTTAAACGAAATTTGGTCCACACGTTGGAATCCATCACTGCACGAAGCCTATTTAAAAGGGGCCCAATCGGGCCATGTTAAAGGTGGTATTTAGGAGTTGAAAAAAATTTTTGGGCCCAAAAATATCGAAAAATTCTCGGAATCGTTTCAAATTTGAACTTTAACCCTTTAGTAATTATTAAAATGTGCTGCTAAAATTTAAAAAAATTGGCCCGACAGGACCAGACTTACAAATTTTATGAAAACACAAGTTTACTGATATAGATTTACATACTGAAGGGTGTATATAATTTGGTACAGATGTTGAATTGATATGTAGTATTGAAATTAAGTAAAAAAATGTTGTTTAAAGGGGTGTATTAAGGGATAATTTTTTTTATTTTGTCCAAAAACAAAGTTAAGTTCATATAATAGAGCCAGACTACTAATAAAAGCAAATACACTATATTGTCGGCAGGGTTTGGCACTGCGACCCGAGTTGACTTTAAGAAGGGAATATTTCTTACGGATTTTTAGAATAACTACTTTTTGTGCCGGCCTTGTATTTTATTGAATTCTATAGTCGCAGAAAGACACGATTTTTAACGTAACAACAAAAAGTGGCAAACTGAAATATAACGAGTAAAGTTTTTAAAGGGAAACTTTTATTCTATCGTCCCGAATTTTTCTGGCCGTCTGTTGCATGTCGCATTACAGGCGGCCGCGGAGTAGGGATAAAGTGAAAGGCGTTCGGAGTAGGCGCTCGGTAGAGCAGCCAAGGCCAATATGGCGGCGCCCATGGTTAGCATCAGCTGACCGTGTAGTATGTACCTATAACAAGTAGTCAGTCTGTCATGCGGGCAAGTGCTGTACAATGTTTACATGTTTTTATTCGTGTATTCATGTGAATATTGTTGTTTATAATTAATCGTGATGGATAAGTGTCTACAATCCAACACCTACAATCCAATAAAAGTTTCACTTGCGTCGTGGTTTCTTAAAACCACACAACTGTTTTTAAAGTGAAACTTTTATTCTATCGCCCCGAATTTTTCTGGCCGTCTGTTGCATGTCGCATTACAGGCGGCCGCGGAGTAGGGGCAAAGTGAAAGGCGTTCGGAGTAGGCGCTCGGTAGAGCAGCTAAGGCCAATATGGCGGCGCCCATGGTTAGCATCAGCTGACCGTGTAGTATGTATAACACATAGTCAGTCTGTCATGCGGGCAAGTGATGTACAGTGTTCACATGTTTTTATTCGTGTATTCATGTGAATATTGTTGTTTATAATTAATCGTGATGGATAAGTGTCTACAATCCAACGCCTACAATCCAATAAAAGTTTCACTTGCGTCGTGGTTTCTTAAAACCACACAACTGTTTTTAAAGTGAAACTTTTATTCTATCGCCCCGAATTTTTCTGGCCGTCTGTTGCATGTCGCATTACAGGCGACCGTGGAGTCGGGGTAAAGTGAAAGGCGTTCGGAGTAGGCGCTCGGTAGAGCAGCCAAGGCCAATATGGCGGCGCCCATGGTTAGCATCAGCTGACCGTGTAGTATGTATAACACATAGTCAGTCTGTCATGCGGGCAAGTGCTGTACAGTGTTCACATGTTTTTATTCGTGTATTCATGTGAATATTGTTGTTTATAATTAATCGTGATGGATAAGTGTCTACAATCCAACGCCTACAATCCAATAAAAGTTTCACTTGCGTCGTGGTTTCTTAAAACCACACAACTGTTTTTTATGTATACCGTAGATATACTAAAGACATTGTAAAATAACTGTCAAACAAAAACCTATATTTTTCGATCTCATATTTTTCAAAAAAGAATAGAAGACTATTTTTGTCTATCGATTGTTTTTCTAATATACAGTCAAACCTGAGTGAGTAAGTGAGAGTAATTGCCAGGTACCGTCTTTGTAACCTCTATAAGTGGGAAACAGAAACATCTGTGCATCTCTGTAACTGAGACTACTACTTGCTTGTACCTCTATAAGCTATAGTCGAACGTATTAATAGTTCCACGAAATTTAAGAATCAGTCATAAATAGCTGAACTAACATTGTTTTTGTATCATTGTTTTTTTTTTGCAACTAAATATGTCGATTTATTATCAATGTCGAATAATACATACATGTTTATCACTACATATTTGCTGTATTGTTATAGACCTCTATAAGTGAGAAAGGCCACTCCTGTATCTCTATAAGCTAAAAACTCGGGTTAGTGAACGACCCATAGAGATATTAGACTATAGTACGCGAGTGAGCCGTGAAAGTGTCTGCAACTCAGAGAAAGAAAAGTTCCTTGTCTCTATGGTAACTAATGATACAAAACAATGCTGATTTGAGTAAACATATATCTCGTTTTCTGGGTTTTCTGCATCGTTCTCTCTCTCTCTCTCAACTGAGGACACTTTCACTTATCATACGAACTAGCGAACTCTAGTTACTTATATCTCTATGGAAAAATCTTCATAAGCGAAAAATAGATCGCGGTCCCTTAAACTCTTGCTTATCCAAGTTACACAGTATATATATTCTTAAAAAAGATCTATATAATTCCCATACAAAATTATATGAATACCTGATCCTAAACTATATATTTTTTTTACAGTTGCCTCAACCGGAAGTGGATGGCCAAGAGTCACATGGTCGACGGTTTAGAATTGAAAATGGCGATTCTATTGGCGAAAAAGATGAGGTAAGCACGATACGTCAAAAACAGGAAACATAGGATAAATTGAGAACCAAGCAGCGATTCAGGATTGCGTCAAATCGAAAAATGTTTAGTACCAAAGTTATTTTCTTTGACCCGAAGAATAATAATACGAGATAAAAAATATCAGTTCTTATTTAAAAAAACGTAGAGGTGACCTTGATATCTCGAGCGCGCCTCTACCAAATAAAAAAAACTACAGCAATGTTATTCCTCCTTGATTCTCTACAACTTTTCTATACGAAACTTTTTTTTGAAAACCCTTCCTCTGCGGTTTAAAAGGATGTCCGGGTTTCAAAAATCTATCCTGTATATTTAAAAAAAATCGATGCAGCGGTGAATAACAAATAGCCATTAATTAATAATTTGTTATTCACTGCTCAATCGATTAATCGAAATCATGAAAACGGTTTCGAATATCCGTGTCCTGTTCTGTCAGTGCATAATAGTATACAAGATCCTGATTTAGCTTGATCTTCACCCATCGAGTTTTCTAATGAAATTTAAATTTTGATAATATAATGTATTAATAAATAAAATTAAAACTTGATAATTGGCTCGATTGATAGCTGTATGATTAATAATGATAAATGAAACAACAATTGGTCTCACTATCTATTTATTTATTGCGAACTCGTACCGCCTAACAGTCAATGAATGTCATGTTAACTTTTAGCTAAACTTTACTTTAGGATTTTATTAACGTAATAAAATGAATATCAAAAATTTATTAAGTTCAATAGTTTATTTATTATTAATAATAAATAAAATTATCGACCAATTTTGAATTATGTATTTATAAAGAAAAATTGATTTCGTTGCCATTCACTTTCTTGATTTCTAATGGTACATTATTTGGTTGCAGATGTTCGGTTCGCCGAGCACTCCGGTCCTCGAGAATCCGGAATATCAGACAAGATGGTACTTCAAGTATTTTCTGGGCAAATGTAAGCATCTATACTATACTATGGTAGATATAACTCCTTGTACTTTACAAACTATTAATTGACTTCATATTCAACTTTGTCGTTTGTTCTTTAATATCGAGTTCTTCTGCAGAAAAAGCCAATTTAGCGTATCAAGAGTACAGGGGATAAAAGATCAAAGTTCAGAGTGTGATAATCGCAGAGTAGATTGAAACATGGCTTTAATAATCATATATATAATAATTATTGTAAACAAAATTTCAATAAACAGACAATTTCTTTGATAAATCTTTAATTTTTACTCATTCAACGATATTTTCACAATGGAAATACGAAATGAATTGTTCAAAAATGAGAATTTGATATAAATTTTTCTTAATGAAAATAGATATAGTTCTAAAAATTTTACGTAAGTAGTTGGTATAATAATTATATTTTGCAACTGATCTCATAAATTATATAGTTTCGTAATTTATTAGATATATTATAGGTAGATCTGAAGATGTAATGATGTATTACGAAAGCGACTTATCATATCAAAGGAATTAAATACTTTTAAGAATTTTATAAATAACAAATTTTGGAATGGGTTTCATTTCTTAAAAATCTTTTCAATCGCAGAGTTAGCTTAGGCAACGAATAATTCTAGATGGAAAAGTCGAAAGCAGAACATTTGACTTAGGAACTTTGTTTGGACTAGTTAGGAGATAAACATACTAAAAGTCCTTACCCCTCCGAGGTACGCCCGAAGGGGGGGAGCACAAAGAAGGTCCCGTTTTTTGGTATTTTGCTTTCATCTCGAAAACGGTACGTCGTACGAAATTTTGTTGGAATACATAATGAAAGCTGATAAAATTCTCTACAACTTTAGCTTTCACACTTTTTATCTATCTCCAATCTTTGCTTAGCTATGAGCTCCGAAAAATGGTCGATTTTCAAAAATGTGTTAAATTCTCTGTAGCACATTGTAACAATACAAATTTGTCAAAATCATTTCGTATCGCTCATCCACACTATTCAAAACACCCACACACTATTAAAAAATAACATAAGCTGGGAGTACCTCCACACAGGGCCCTCTTTCCCACTGGGCACTCTGGCACGTGCCCAGGGCCCCGCGATCGATAGGGACCCCCTAGTTTAATGGTATACTAAGTACCTAAACTGTTTTAAACAAAAATCATCAGTGAACTATTTTTCATATACTTATTTTTTTTGTGTCCTTCATGTTAAAATTGGGAACGTGATCCTTTTAAATATATGCATTTTATATCACATTCCTCGACTTAGAATCTAGAACCTTGTTTATCTATTTTCTTTGTCTATTCTAACAAAATAGTGCTCTGTTAAGGTCATAGGGGCCCCATAATCCTAATGTGCCCAGGGCCTTCAATAGGTTAAAGCTTATGTTATTTTTTAATAGTGTGTGGGTGTTTTTAATAGTTTGGATGAGCGATACGAAATGATTTTGACAAATTCGTATTGTTACAATGTGCTACAGAGAATTTAACACATTTTTGAAAATCGATCATTTTTCGACCATTTTTCGGAGCTCATAGCTAGGCAAAGATTGGAGATAGATAAAAAGTGTGAAAGCTAAAGTTGTAGAGAATTTTATCAGCTTTCATTATGTATTACAACAAAATTTCGTACGACGTACCGTTTTCGAGATGAAAGCAAAAAACCAAAAAACGGGACCTTCTTTGTGCTCCCCCCCTTCGGGCGTACCTCAGAGGGGCAAGGACTTTTAGTATGTTTATCTCCTAACTAGTCCAAACAAAGTTCCTAAGTCAAATGTTCTGCTTTCGACTTTTCCATCTAGATGCCCCTTATGAGCACTCATTGACTAAACTAAGTAGGTAATATTAAACTACAATTTACCAAAAATTCGACTGAATAGCCCGTCTAAAATATTCCCAACAAAACAATTATTTTTTACCATTCCAAACCACAAGTAAGGAATGGTACTATAGTTTAGGTCAAAAATCACTTTTCAAAATTTTACAATATTTTTTCGTTTTGAGGTCCCCCGAAACCAAAAACACACATTTTTGGAAAAACTCTACGTCTGTTTGGTAGGATGTTTGGTATTCAAATATGAGGAGCCCTATGATTTTTGGAGAAAATCTGCGCATGCATATGCTATAACGGTGTTTTTTATATAATAATGGTATACTTTTTATAACGGCTTATTATTCTATTTATTTTTTCAAGAAAGTTTCGATACATTTTTTTTAACTTTATAGTTTCAGAAGTATTTTGAAAATAAAAAAAATCAGCTGCTCTTTTGTTTTGTAGATCTGTCAGAAATAAACTAGTTAAACATGCTTTGATTAATTTTTACATGACGTGGAACATAGTATGTAGGTAACCATGACAACGAATAACAAATATCATATTGAACAGTAGCCATTACCCGCGTCACATCACGCGACATCAGAAATTTTATTTTTTTTATTTTACTATATTAAATGTCAATAGTTTTGAAGTTGAAATTGTCCCGTCGCCCAATTGACTGGAATTTTTTTATATTCTTATAAAAAGCAAAATTGATTTAGTTCTAAATCTAATCAGATGTAAACGAGGTTGGTTTTACTGCCAGATTCCTTGCTAGATTTGTCTACTTGGTTCCAAGCGTACTGTAGCGCTGGCTTTCATGATGGCTTTTATGTTTAATCTGTTAGTCTACAATGACATCAGAATAATCGATCATTCTCATAATAAAGCGTATTTGTAACTGTATTCTAGACACTTCGATAGCTAATGTTTTTACTTTTTACATTAGGCATTACAGAATATGAACCGTCATTCGAGCGAGAGCTACTTCTATGAACGGAGTACAATATTCATTTAAAAGTAAAATAAAAGAATAAAATTTGCCAGTTCTAGCATGTCTACAATTCATGTTTTAATCATTAAAAATTATATTAGAAAAATAATAAACACTGAGAAATCAAGTGCCGAGTGCAAAAACAGAATATTTTATATTATGCATAATAGAATTTTTATTTCTACAACTTCATTATTAAAATAATATTCCGAGTCAAAAAGAAGAAAATAAAAAAGTGGACAAAAAAAATTATAAGTACTT
Organism: Xanthostigma xanthostigma; assembly: GCA_963575645.1. Classification (NCBI taxonomy): domain Eukaryota; kingdom Metazoa; phylum Arthropoda; class Insecta; order Raphidioptera; family Raphidiidae; genus Xanthostigma; species Xanthostigma xanthostigma. The sequence continues at coordinate 44,143,152 of OY754466.1, read as the reverse complement.
TTTTCTTTTACAAAGTTATTTGAAATTCATATTATAATTCAAAAGTTAAAAGTCAAGTGAATAAATTCAAAGAGAAGTTAGGCGACACTTCAAAGAAAGAAGAATTTATATATTCCGCCACAATAATTTGTGTTTATTAAATAACGACTGCGCCCTCAGTGACGTAGGTCGTAAATAAATTATTGTATTTATCTCATTTCGTATTTCATTGCAGTATTTTTGTTCCGGAGCCGTAGCTCTCAAATTCTCATCTGTGGATTCCGGCGTGACGTCAGTTCGTCTGTAAATTATCTACGATTTTTTTGTGCTGTGTGTTATTTTGAAGTTATTACGAGTTATTTTCACGTTTATAGACTTCTAGCCCGTCTTTTATTGATTTCGCATTATGGAAGACGGTTTCGTAAAAGCAGAAAGTACTAATCTACCAAGGAAAAATACGTTTAATAAATAAATAAACTAACTTGTATACTTACTTACACTGGTAATGTAATAATTATAGCAATTTTAAATATTTTCAATTGTACAGTGTTACTATGGTTACTGTGCACTATCGTTATTATTTACAATCATAGTGACGTCACTAGTCGTTTTCGCGCGAAAATTCATAATGATAAACTAAAAGTCGTTTTTATGGCGTTATTCGGTTATAAAATATTATTATAAAAATTGAAGTGCTTCTTTGTCACTTTAGAATTCATTTAAAACACTTTTCAAAAAACGGTGAATGTAATAGCCTATTGCCAAAAATGGTGTATTAAAAATATAACATCACTAGCGGCCCCGCCCGGTTTCACCCGAGTGCAAAAGAACGAATGGGGAAGATTGCAACATTTTTCATTGATGCTCTGCTTCTGTTGGTCGTAGCGTGATATTATATAGCCTATAGCCTTCTTTGGTAAATGGATTATCCAACAAAAAAAATGTTTTCAATTCGAACCAAAAATTCCTGACATTAGCGCGTTCAACCAAACAAACAAACTCTTCAGCTTTATATATAAGTATAGATGTATGTATAGAAATTCTAAGAAATGTACTTAATAATCACTGCAAATAAAAAGACCAGGGCAATAATATTTTAATTGTCAAGAAACTTCTAAAAAAATCTTTACAAATCGGTCAATTACTTTTAAAAATCTCGAATAATTTTCTTCAATCGTAAGTTCGTTTGAATTTTTCATCCCTGACTTTATGGAGTCGATCTTTCATACTAATAGTACAGTATGCTGGCAAATGAGAAATAATAAAAATATAATTTCTTTTTCGCTTCGCGTCGCAGTCAGTATACATTTACCTATATCTACGTTGAGTAAGGTAACGTTGTATTATGATTGAGGTGCATAGCTTAAGTAACGTTCGTTTGGTGGTGAGCAACGCTTCATTGTAAAGGAGAAATGATTTACTAATGGCTCATATGATGCCAGAAGCCACCGTAAAGCTGACAGCAATATCTCACCCCTAGAACTCAACGAAATATTTTACATACCCCGGTCGACCCAACAGTTTAAAACTCTTCTCAAACTAAAAGAGAACACATTGCGAGGGGGAGCAAATACGACTCAGGACGGGATTATACAGAGTGGTTACCGAAAATGGTGACAGTGAATAATTCCTGTATCCTACTAGATAGAAAAAAAATGTGGTACTAGATAGTTTCACGTTCAGATTAACTTGTACAGACGAAATATTTGAACGTAAAACTATCTCGTAACACATTTTTTCCACTTGTCCAAATGCAATCGTATGATTTGCAACTTGAAGTTTTACTTCTGTAATGCGTTCTCGTAACACATTTTTAATTTTTGCCACTTGTCCAAATGCAATCGTATTATTTGCAACTAGAAGTTTCACTTCTGTAATGCATTCTCGTAACACATTTTTAATTTTTTTCGTAGGTTTACTAAAAATAGTAAATAACTCCATGGGTTGAAAAATTATTCCTATATTTGTTTTAAATAAAAAATTAAAAACTTTATATAGGTAGGTATAGGTAATAGGATTACTAAACAAAAATTATTAATCGTATGATTTGCAACTCTAAAAATAACGAATTGTTACGCGCACCTGACAGTAATCGAACTCGGGTCGCCCGCGTGGCAACCCGGGATTCTACCACTGAGCTACGAATGCTTGCCGAGAACTACTGTTTATATACGCTATATTACTAATAGTACAATTTCGTGACCAATTCACTATTCAGTTGTTTGACTTTGTCTCGTATAACAAACCTACAACTATCCCAATCTGAATTTCAACCCCCATCTCCAGCGGCAGTCTCATTATTTTTGCATGCCGATGAATAATCGATGGGCACCACTCGCTGTAGCTCAAGGCATTATTTCTGTACTGGGAAATCAAGACAGTCCACAATCGTTATTTCACTTGATTAATTTGTTACGATTATTATTGTACCGAAAAAAAATTATACGAAAAATCTTCAGATATCTGCAATGAAACGGTTTGTCGTAATGGTAATTTTTTATAAAAAAATTTGAAAAGAAGTTTGACCCTGCAGGCCATCCCTGTAACTTCCCGCTATTTTCGAGTTCAAAACGCTCAAAAATATATAAAATATAGCAAGAAGTTTATTTTTTAGCTCTTCGAGCTCAAAAAAAAAACACTTTGTTACGAAATTTTCGTTCACTATATCTCATGAACAAATGAACCGATTTTGATGCGATTTGCGGCAGTCGACTCAATTTTTTATCCTAAAAAAGTAATTTATTACAGAAAAATCGATCTCATAGGAATTTTACGAGCAATTTAAAAAAACACTTTTTTACAAATTTTTCGTTCACGATATCTCGTGAACAAATGAGCCGATTTTGATGCGGTTTGCGTCGATCGACGCAGTTTTTTTAACCTAAGAAAGTAAATTATTACAAAAAATCGATTTGATAAGAATTTTACGAGTAATTATAAAAAATTACTTTTCTCCTAATTTTTCGTTCACGTTATCTCATGAACAAATGAACCAATTTCGATCTGGTTTGCGGCGATCGACGCAGTTTTTTTAGCCTAAGAAAGTAATTTATTACAAAAAAATCGATCTGATAACAATTTTAAGAATCATTTTAAAAAAACACTTTTTTACGATTTTTTCGTTCACGGTATCTCGTGAACAAATGAACCGATTTTGATGCGGTTTGCGGAAATCGACGCAGTTTGTTAAGGAGAAGAGCTGATTAGATTTTGGAATTATTCGGTTTAGTAGTTTAGAAAATATTTTACAAAAACAAATTTTTAAAAATTTTTGAAACTTGTTTTTTTAAGATTTCTCAAAATTTTTTGGGCCGAATCGTTTCAAATTTTCAGGATATCTAAGTTCACCAAGATCACGTCAGATGCCGCAAACCGCGTTTCAGTCGGACAGTCCGTTCAAAAGATATAAAAGGTTTACATACATACATACACACACACACACACACCCACACACACACACACACACATACATACAGCCCTACGGACATCATCGCCAAAATAGTTTTAATAGCTTCCTAGGACCTCAAAACGTCGAGATCTGGCGAAAACTCGATTTTCGAAAATCGGGGTGAAACCAATAACTTCCCGATTTTTGAAAAAAAAAAAAATTTTTTTTTTTTAAAGCGGGAAGTTAAAAAATTGTTATGTACAACAATGAATTTACAATATGTTTAATTATCTTCAAAAATGGGGCTATATAATATTTTTTGAAGTGAAACATTTTTAGGCGCGCTAGGGGGTAAATTGGCTTCCCCTTCTCTAACTTCAACCGGCAGTTGAGAGGAAAAACTGAGAGAATCATTTCTACTCTGTCTGTCGACTCACACTCTATACGCATGCGCGGTGTGTACTGTGTGTATACGTATTGTATTTTCTCTAGCCACGGTAACAAATTTCACATAACCCTAATCCTGAAATAATAAAATCGCCAACAAATGCTATAACCTAAGAAGTTTCAATTCTAACGCCCGAGAGTCTAACACATATTTTATTTTCTAACCCTAACGGTTTTTGTACAAACAGATAATAAATATAGCACAACTAAAATAAGATCCTCTTACATCAAAGGAAAACATTCAATGGTATTTGTGATTTAATTCCCTTAATGAATGAAATATATCTCATCTTCCTTGTAAACAATTTACTAATCTTAAATATAGCTATATTATGTAAAAACACTTTTTCGAAAAAATCTCTCTTAATGAAAGATTTCTAAAGGAGATGTCGCTTACATTATCAGAAATATTTACTTTACGAAATGCAGTGGCACATTTTAAATAGATGTTCTGCAGGGCTAGGAATGAGGGGAGAGGGATAATTAAATTTTGAATCAGATCCATGTTTATGATGTTTAAACTTTTTTCAAACTAAAATACAATACTGTAACACTAGTCACTACTGCCATAAGCTGTGTGTCGTCGCCGAGTCAAACTTTAAGATAACGGTACCGCAATTCGGCCGTAATGTGACGGTGAATGACGTCACATAAAACGTGTGCATAGAAGTACACGGATGTCGTGGTGCCATGGTATTTGCAATTTATTGAAAATAATATCAACGTTCTGTCGTTTGATTTCTTTGACATATTTATTAAATACTAGGCCACTAAAGTTAATAAACAACAATCGTTGCCACGCAATCAATTGACAAATCCGTCGGATGACGGCATACTACCACTACTATCCAACGGAATGAGGCAACCTCTGTAATCCATAACCTTGAAACATATTGTAACGAAACTATTCTAGTTCGTGGTGGAAATTATTTATTTACAATAATAAACGTTTAACAAAGTCGTTAAACACACAAACGAAAGTACTTCTTTAATTTAACAGAAACGAAATAACAGTTCTAACTAATGAAATGAAAGACTAAATAACAGAGAATATAGAGCCACTAATTATGTACACAAAATATTTACAATACAGGAACATACCAAAGTATATTAACACACTTGTCTATTAACTATATACACACGATTATTTACAAAAAATTATTTATGTAGAACCAGATTTATATAACTGCACTTAATGATTTATGTCGCAACGCACTGGCACTGTATCAACACATGAACGCCTCACGAACAACTGACCCCATGCCAGCGACCCGCTCGCATTTTATAGCTTCGAATCTTCTAGAAGGGTCGAGAACCTCTCTTTATCTGAATTGGCTTCTCCAGGCAATTCCATGAAGGTCGGGTTTTTTTTGGCTACCTGTTTTCCATTGTTGATGTAGCGAGAATATTCCACAGAAAGCATAGTCGTCCCAACAGGGAGCACGCAACAATATAAAACATAAAATATGTTCGCACTTAATATTTTCTGTGATTAATATTAATTTGAAATTTTTGCAGTGCACCAGAACTACGTCGGTACGGACTCGGATAAAATACCTTTCTTCCTCAGCGTTGTTATGAATGAAGCGAATAATCAATGTGTCCCCCTCTACAGAGCTATTCTGTTCAAAAAAACGGTAAGTTAACTTCTATTTTTAACCGAGTTCAAAAAAGGAAAATGTAAATTTTTAGGGTTCCGTACCCGAAGGTAGCCCAACGGAACTCTATTACTAAGCCTCCGCTGTCCGTCCGTCTGTCTGTCGGCATGAACTGTAATAAGTAGAGAGTTGAAATTTTCAGAGAGTGTGTGTATTTCTGTTGCCGCTATAACAACAAATAATGAAACCAAGATGGCGAATTTCAAAATGGCCGCCATGCAAATTAGAAAAAGTTCTATTAAGCTGATATTAAGCATGCGTGTTCAGTCCTATTAACAAATTACGAAAATGAGAGAAAAAAATATGGCGAATTTCAAAATGGCCGCCTTACAAATATAAAATAAATCTCCGATTAAGCTGATATTGGGCATGCGTATTCATTCCTATTAAAATTACACGAGAATAAAAAATAAAACCAAGACGGCAAATTTCAAAATAATCGCCGTTTAAATTACAAAAATAAAAATCTGATTAAGCTGGTATTGACCATGTGTGTAAAAAGTACATAGTGTTATATCTTGTACGTACGGAACCCTTCGTGTGCGAGTCCGACTCACACTTGATCGTTTTTTTTTTATTTTATGGTCGGTTTGGGTTTTTTTTTGTATTTTTTCCCATATTAATACTTTGTAATATTTTATTTTTTTGTTTTTTTTTACACTATGCAGTCGCTTAACGGAACGCTGTCCAAAAATGTTTTTGTTAATTTATTGCACATATTTTATAAGTAATAAATTTTATCTTATCTTATTTTATCTATTTTATGGTCTGCAATAATCTGCGCTAGTTTTAAGCCGATTTTAATGATTATATTATTCTTTTTACTTGAGCATACCCTCAGCTTGTTCCCAAAAAAATTTTGTTAAAATCGGGTCAGTAGTTTTTTAAATATATATATTCCGCTATGTCTCCACCAATTGTGAACCGTTTTTATAATAATTCTTTTTCTATTTTGTAGAGCATGCCTTCAAGGTGAATTTTACTTAAATTTAATAAAGAAGTTTAATGCAGTTATCTTTTTCCGTTAACATTTAAAATTAGATTTCTTTTACATAAACTTTTTATAAATTCTCAATTTTTTTTATACTTTTACAGTTCGTCGTGACGTAAAGCACTTACCGTAATTTTCTAAACACATTATTTATTTAGGTTATGTTGTGAAAATAATGGCGACGTTGCTTACTTTATAGTTAACATTTGATCACGTAACGCGTCTAGCTAGCACATGTTTTAATATATGATCGTAATTTGTTTTATGTCAACGCTCTGTTTTAGTTGTTCACTTGTTATACCTTAACATATTATAAAGTATGTAATAAAGATTTATAAATGTGATAATATGATATAACCAAAAGACGTTAAAATAATATTAATTAGTCATTTTTTTTATTGATCCCATCGCCCAATTAGTTGGAGTTTTTTTCGTACCGCTCTGTGAGATAGAAGTTTGAAATTGCTATAAAGTTTCCTGGAAATCTGAAATTTACGTGAGAAATTCAAAATCTCAAAAATTTAAAAAGAACCTTACTTCGCAAATCTATTGTCCTTTGTTTTCGAAAATCCCTAAATCAGTACCTGTACGGTTTCTAAGATTTCAAAAATGTTAATTCCCGTTTAATTTCGAGGTTTTCAAGAACGGTAAACACTATTCCAATTTTAATAGTCAGTAGGCTATTTGAATATTCTAAATGAGTTTGTAAATGATAGCGGGAAAGTGGACAGGTACACAAATCAAACACCTTATTTGGCTTTGTATAACGTTTCGCTGGTGGTCCCAGCTTCTTCAGATACTTAGCTGAAAGATTTTTTTTTCAAAACCATGTGTTCTACTTGGAGATAAAAGACAAAAAAAAATTATATTGTTTACTGCAGAATTAATTACAATTTTTACTTCATTAACAAGGAAAACATTTTTATATGTGTTTGGTCAACCGTTTCAATATAATGTATAGTTTTTACAACAATAACATCTTTCAGCTAAGTATCTGAAGAAGCTGGGATCACCAGCGAAACGTTATACAAAGCCAAATAAGGTGTTTGATTTGTGTACCTGTCCACTTTCCCGCTATCATTTACAAACGCGGTGAAACCAGAAAATTCTAAATGAGCTAGATTAGGGGTCGGCAACCTTTTGAGACGAAAAAACCAAAAGTTACAATTTTTAAAATTTCTCAGTTTTTAAATAGCCGTTAAAAATTTTCATTTCAATGTTACAATAGGTAGGTATTTTATTTGATTTAAAATAAACGACTTTAAATACAAATAATATTTATTTCATATAAAAACACTAATGTTTTTAGCACAAAACATATTACAGTATTTTAGCTAGATTAATAAAATAATTAAGTTTAGCGTGTGAAACTGGAGAGCCGTAACTTTACATCGAAAGAGCTATAGACCATAAAATTAGGATGACATTTTCTTATATAGGCAGGTACCTATTTGTTAAAGTACCTCAATTGTTTTAGTCATTGTCATTGGCTGTTAACAAACATTAAAACAATTACCAGAACAAACAAAGTCTACAAACATTGAAATGTAGGTTATTTCATTTATTTGCATTTACTCACATTAATTAAAGTGACATACATATTTTAAAATTGATGAGAGACGCGTCAAAATATTAAAAGTCCCTCAATAATATTTAGTTAAAAAAAATGTGCCTATAACCTTTACGCGCGTCGTTGAAGTAAAACTTGTAAACAATACATATACTGTGTGTTCATCGATAGAAAAACGTTATCAGTTTGTTAATTAAATACACAGTAATAATTATAATTAATATTTACACATGTTTGGAGTGCTATGAAAAATTTAATAATAAATTGATGACGTTTTTCTCGAATATTTTCTTATGTATCCTTATGAAAATTTTACATGAATTTACAGAGAAAAATGGAGATTTCGAAAATGCAAAAAAATATGTTGCTATTTAAAAAAAAAATATGCATGTACATTGTATATTGTACACTTCCGGTTGATCCAATTTTTCTTGGTTTCCGAGCTTGTATGCCGTGGTCCATTGGTATTACTACCTGACGTTTCGTCTATAACTGCGGTAGACGAAACGTCAGGTAGTAATACCATACAAGCCCGAAAACCAAGAAGAAATGGATCAACACCGGCCGTGAAAGCCTACACACTTGGATACTTCCGGTTGAGTTTGAAATCCAAAAAAATACATCTCATTTGTTTTTTTCTAGCCCTTTTTGTTCATATCTATAACGATCCATAAGCAACTCTTCGTTCCAAAAATAACGAAAACTGAAAATTCGCTCTAAGAGTCTTTAAAACAGTACAATTACTAAGTTACGATTTTATTTGTTTGTATTTATTCAAACTAACTTCTGTAAAAATTATTATTAGAACGACTCTCGCAGTAAGTGGACTTTGTAATCCGTTGCTACATATTATATAATATAGATTTCTTGTTCTATTATGTACAGGTGCGCTATAATGCTTAAACGGACTTGTTTTACTTCAACTAATACAAACTATTTCTAAGATCTTTTTTAATACATTCATATCTAAAATCCGCCGTTACAAAGCATACAAAATAAATATTGTTTATTGGTTTAGATGCGGAATTAGATAATTTTTTGCCTAAAATAATTATAAAGAAGCAAGAAATTCCGAAAGTTCATCCTATAGGCAGGCAAATATACTGAAAAGGAAAACTGTCTTTGATAAAATAAATATTAAGAAAAAGATAAATTTTCTTCTGTGTTTAATGGATTGAAAGATAATATTTTATACATTCTTTTGAAAAACATGAAGATTTGTCTGAAAGCTTTAAATCTCAAAAATTATATCGCCAAGAAATAAATTTACAGTCTAGACAAAATAAGAATATTTTATGAATAGAACTTCAAAAAAATTGAATCTTCAAAAACGGCTACTAAAAAGTGCGAAATAATAATGTTTTGAGGCCGGCGCCAATTTAATTACTAAAATATTTTATGTACTTCATCAAATTGCCGCCGAACTCAAAACTTTATTATTTCGCGACTCCTTGTGGAGGAGAATATTTTTTTTGTAAGTTTTTTTTTTAATCTTTGTTTTCTATTCTCAATTTGCACGTTATTAGCCGCCTTCTTCCTTAATATTTTATTGCTAAACTACTGAACCGATTTAATTAAAATTTGTGTGAGACCGTCTTGAGGGTATGTCCTATATTAAATAGAAATACAATAATAAAAGTCGGAGGTATGCGGTAAAATAAAATATTTTTATTTCACAGGGTGCACAGAAAATATCTCTTCCGTATACCCAAAACAAAACCTTGACAGTCAAACAAATATTGTCGAATTTTCCGAATATGGACAAAATCGAGAAAGGTCCGAAAGAAATCTTCTCACCGGATTTACAAAAAGACTTGCTACTTCTCGAGGAACAGGAAGGATCTGTTAATTTCAAATTCGGAGTTATCTACATGAAGCAAGGCCAGACAACCGATGATGAAATGCTCAGCAATGGTAAGATTTCATTAATTATTTTTTATGTTTTGAAATCATCTGCACCGTAATGGTCAAGTCTTTCTCCCGATCTCTACTAGCCATATAGGAGTATTAAATATATGTACCTACTTTCAGCTGTACATAAAAACGTAACTAAACAAAGATACCAAATAATAGTATATTGTGCGACTAGTGAGAGAAGGAGAAGATTCCATGAGCGTGAAATTTGCCGCACGAGCGTAGCGAGTGCGGTAAAACGCACGCGAGTGGAATATTCTCCTTCAATCAATGGTCGCACATAATACTTTATTCAACTAGCAGGAGTAATATGTAATCGGGGCCCTGATAAAAGAGGGAAAAATAATAAATCACTTCATTGATTGACGTACCCACCGTCAGTGTATTAACACAAGATTGCCATGACTTTCGCTGAATTGCGATGCTGTTTTCATATATATAATACCGCCTACCACGTTTCTATTGGTCCAAAAGCTGCGCGCAGTTTTTTTTCATTATTTCACGCTTGGGCTTGCTACTGAGTTTCTATTGGTCCAGAAAATTCATTATCACACTGTACGGCTTATTATTAGCACTCTACGCGTCAACATGAAGTAATTTATTATTTCTCCCGAGTTTAGCAGGGCCCCGAAATTACATATTACTCACGCGTGTTGAATAAAATCCATTATAAATGGAAAAGGGTTGCAATTTAATGCAACGTATCAATAATAAATATGGTTTAAAAAAACTAAAAAACACGCTTTATATCGAACTAAAAAGTAAAAAATATTTTTTTTTAAATAAGATTAAAACAATAATGAATAAAAAATACTAGTATTATTGTGAAAAAAACGTGGGGCGCTTCACACATTTTCCACATTTTCGTACATCGAGCGCCCCACGCTTTTTTCACAATAATACTAGTATTTTTTATTCATTATTGTTTTAAGCTTATTTTAAAAAAAGTATTTTTTACTTTTTAGTTCGATATAAAGCGTGTTTTTTAGTTTTTTTTAAACTATATTTATTTTCCACTTTTTAGTTCGATTTATTGTCAAAAATTTGCCGCAAAAAACAATTTTTTTTATTTCGGCGTGGACGGGATTAGAACCCACGACCGGTGAATCCGTGAGTTGACATCAGCGAAGATTAGCGCCTTAGACCGCTCGGTCAACGATTGCTCTTACAGTAGTGGCATAACATACTAACAGTAATAAACCACTTGCTGTAGTCTAAACGAGGTTACAAACAAACATACATACAAACTTACAAGTGAAACTAATATAAAGCGTGCGTAAAAACAAAATTCACGTAACAGACATAAAAAACTATCGTTTGATTTTTACGGCGGAGCACCGTGTTCAGTGGAACGAGTAAGTGACCCGAAACGCACTTAACACGTCGCCATTTCCAGTCCGTTCAAACACTTGACTTGTCAGGTTTTGAACTCATAAGATTACGTAAAAGACTTCACAAATAAAATGCTCTGTTCGCTACATTCATTTTTTATTTACATACGCCACTCGATCGCGTTTTGTAAATCCGTTTGTGTAGTCCAATTTTTCGTTTTCTATGTATCTATCCATTTAGATGCGTTAAAAGTGATTTGTTTATTTGACTTTTACCATTCCAACCCACAAGTGGGGAATGGTACTAGTTTAGGTCAAAAATCACTTTTCAAAAATTTTACAATGTCTTTCCGTTTTGAGGTCCCCCTAATGCAAAAAACATGTTTTTGAAAAAACTCTGTGCGTCTGTTAGTCTGTTTGGCTGTAGTCTGTTAATCTGTGAACAGTGAACACGATACAGGTCAAACGGATGAGCGGATTGAAACGAAATTTTGGGAGGATGTTTGGTATGCAAATATGAAGAGCCCTATTGTTTTTGGGGAAAATCGGCGCATGCGCAGAAGAGATATATGCTAAAACGGTGCTTTTTATATAATAATGGTATACTTTTCATAACGGCTTATTATTCTATTTTTTTTTTCTAAACTTCATAGTTTCGGAAATATTTTGAAAATAAAAAAAAAACAGCCGCTCTTTTGTTTTATGGATCTCTCTGAAATAAACTAGTTCGGCATTAATTTTTACATGACGTGTAACATATTATGTAATTTTCAAGGACCTTATGACGTCTCCCAAAATTCAGGGGGGCAGCTGCCTCCCTGGGTACGCTCATGTCCTATAGAAATTAGAAGTACATTATTTTGAGTGAATTCGGACTTTATTCCTATGCTGTAAATACAGCTATCAGTAGTCAAACGGCGAACAAAAAGCTCGTAGCATTATTCATTCAGTCGTCCTGCCATCTATCTGTACAGAAAGAAAGCAGCGCGGCGTATATCAATCACGAATGTGAGTCACGTGACTGCTTCACTCATCGTTTTGCTTCCTTCCTGTGTTTCAGAGACCGGAAGCTGTTATTTCGACGACTTTGTTTCGTTGCTTGGAGAGAAGATACGCCTTAAGAACTGGGATAAGTATCGAGGCGGTCTCGACATCAAAGGTTTGTTTACAAATACAGTATAAACTCTATATAACGGCACTCAAGAAACTGTGCACATTGTGGCGTTATTGAGAGTTGTCGTTAAACGTAGAGAAGAAATAATCCATTAATATTCTTTCACTATAATATGTATTTACTCATAATATATAAAATTTACAACTGACCAACAAACATTCATACTATCACAAATTGCAACGATTTTCGCGTATAATCTGTTATCTTTGTCTAACGTTTTTCGCTACTCCAGTATTTTAATTGTATTTTCTTATATATTTTATCGATAAACAGCTGAGCTAAACATATGAAAGATAATCCCAACAAACAAAAGAACGAATTTCATAGAATCTTCGGTACGCATGATGCCGACAACAAAGCAACAAAATAACAAACAAGTACTGTTTATTGCTTAATCGATGACGTATTGTTCTCGTTATTTAGCGTGAGTGTGTCGTTATTTAGAGTGTATCATTGTATGAGCAACAAGGTAAACCAACTAGAGTTAAGTAATTTCGACGTTTTAAGGAGTTTGTCGTTGTATCGAGTGACGTTAAATGGAGTTTACACTGTATCACAGTTTATTGTTTTTCAGCTGTCACTGCGGCTCCATTCGCGAGCCTTTCGGAGTATTGCTCTGTTGATTTTTCATAAAAATTAATTTATTAATGAATCAATATGGAATATTTGGTGTCAAAACTCTTTATTTTAAAACTTTCAAAGGACCCCGCGCACCAATTACATGGAAAAGTAGATCTCGGTGAAATTCTTTCTAACTGGGAGGGTGAAGCAGTCATTTGATGCTGAAAAAAGTTTTCAATACAACTTGGGTTTGAAAATCCCGGTGCCCAAATTTGCAAGCTTATCAAAAACGACTGTTTTGTGGCAATTAACGAACCACGTGCAATATGTTGGCACCCGTGGAGATATATATTAGGGTGACTATAAAAAAAATCTGCTTATACCATTTCAAATGTTTTTATTTAATGTAAAAAATCCTTACTAAAGAACTGCGTTGTAGCTCAACTCTAAGTTTATGCTATTGTAATTTTAGTATTTAATTTAACATGGAAAAAAAATTGGTTGTCTGTAAAGTCGATTTACGGACGATAGTTTTACGTGATAACGTATTCCGTAATACATAACCTAAATTTATATAATAATTATAATAATTCGAATCTATGATATTGCATCTTTCGCTTCAAATTTAGGTTAATTTTATTTATTAAAATTACTCACCATATAATATAATTGTTTTTTTTAACTTTCTTTCTTTCGTATTTATTTTAAGTCTCAAAGATTAGCTGTCATAATATTTTGAAAACAATTGTTTCACTGTTTATATAAAATTCCAAAACCTACTTACAATCTTTAAGTATTTTCATACGTCAAAAAATTGATTTTTATAATGATAAAATTTGTATGAAAACGATTTTTTCGAGAGATGAGACCTAGCTAAAACGATTTTTTGCCCCCCAAAATCCCTTTTCAGTAAATTTCATCCAAATCGTTAGGGCCGTTTTCGAGAAAAGCACGCACAGGGTCAGGCGGAACGTTACGAACGTTACGAACGTTAGGAACGTTAGGAACGTTACGAACGTTAGGAACGTTACGAACGTTAGGAACGTTAGGAACGTTACACTTTTTCGTGCATGCAGCCGGTGTTTTATCAATTTATAAGAGTGGTGATTCATCAATTTATAAGACGTTATCACGTCAAAAAGTGTTTTTTTAATTGAAGTTACTTGTAATTCACTCATTTTTACAAATAACCATTATATATTCTTTAAGCTTTCAAAAAATCTGTAAAAATACTTTCAAAAAATCATGTGTACTACATAAAAAATTATTATATACAATTTTTCCGTAGTCAGAAATTCAGTAATTTTCAGATGGCTGTAACTGGTCTTCTAATTATGATAATGATACGTTATTCTAGAGTTGTCGAAAGCTTAAAGAATCAGTTTCATAAATATATAATGGTTATTTGTAAAACATTGAGTTAATTACAAGTAACTTCAATTTAAAATACTTAGAACTTTTTCGCTATCCAAAGTTTAAAATTAAATTGCCTTGGCATCACTGACTTAACAACATAATCAGTTAAATGGGTTCACTTAGTATGTTAATCTACTGAATCTAATGACATAATACATTAGAAATGTTTCCATTCAATTCCAACCATATTTATTACGATCACTGCATTTAAACGGCACGTCCACCACATAGTCCCGTTCTCCCACCACATACTGTTAACTATCACTTATACCGTATGTCATGACTAGAGCTGTAACAAACCGTATGTATTCGTTACTGAGTAACGGGTACATCGTCTGACTCGAAGTAACGAGTCGTTACTTACAAATTCATTTCGTTACTCGCATCTGTCGTATCCATGTCAGTTCGACTCGTTTGATGCGGTTATACGTTATACGAACGAAGTCATACCGTATCACGTATGCGACGCACCTCGATGCGATGGTACATGCTTGATGCTGTTAGTACACAATTGTATGTCGTATGAAAAGTAACGAGTAACGTAACGATACGAAAGTAACGGGTACTGGTTCTTTAAGTAACGAATACATACGGGTACACAATTTCTCGTTACTTTTACAGCTCTAAAATGTCACATGTCGCCGCAATGTAACCCATTACGACACTAGATAAACAATTTACTATTTTCGTTTAGATAATGTTTTATTTCAGGTATCTAAGTCGAAAAATTTTAAATAAAAAGAAAAGCGTTTAGATCACTTCAGATTATTTAATTTTTTTTATTAGTTCATTAGCTAATCAAGTAAATATTACAGCTACCTTAACTTCTTCATTTTTTAATGAGCTAATATCATCTAGTTACTCTTGTCTTTATTAAAAACATTTTCACTTTTCTCATTATAAAAGCTATTAAAACATGTGAAAGGTGGTGTGAGCAAAAAATGTGCCAAAAATTACGTTGAAATACAAACTTTATGTCACAATAACAAAGAATAGGTGAACATAAAATGTCAGACATAAAGACAAATTCAACGGTCAAAATGTGTGGTACCGGCAATTTTTATTTGTCTTTGAAATCGATACTGCACTTGCGCTATTTACAAATCGATACTGTTTAAAACATAGAGATATTAGACTACAGTACGCGAGTGAGCCGTAAAAGTGTCTGCAATTCAGAGAGAGAAGAGTTCCTTATCTCTATGCGGTAACTAATGATACAAAACAATGCTGATTTGAGTAAAAATATATAATGATACGGAACGTTTGCAGCGTTCTCTCTCTGAACTGCAGACTCTTTCACTTATGGAAAGAATACCCGCTATCTTATATCTCTATGGTTTAAAATGAATTTAACTTTGGTGTGGTAAAGTTAAAAGACAAACATTGATATATGAATGTGTCGTACGGACAGACACCTTTCCTCCAATTCTTTTAGAATTTCTCCATAATTGGCATCCCGACAAACGTGTCTGACGTTCCCTGGAGACGGAACAGGATATGTGCAAAGTATCAAACGGAAACCGTTACTAGATCCTGTCTTGCCCGGACGGAGTAATATATTTTCTTGTTGTAAAACAATACTAAACTTAGTCGAAACATAATATTATTTTTATGGTTCTTACAGTCTGTAAGCTGGCTTGCAGAAAGCTTTTTCAGAAAACCTAATTTGACATTGCACAGATTATGACAATGTATATTTCATCATTAGAAGATCAATAATTAAATCAAAGTGAGGTGGTGGTAGTTAGCCCAAAAGTACGCCACCTCCCATAAGGATTTTTGAGCTTCCCTACACCACACGAGCAGAAGGTTTGAGAGCCTTGAACTGCGCCTCAGGCATCACGACGCGCAGTGCAAGAATCTCAAACTGTCTACCCTTGTGGTGTAATATACTATTTTTAACTGTGTATAAGTACTTGTATTTAATATAATTTTTTCTGTAAAGTTTCTACCTAAAAACAGCATTATTTCTACGCATTTGGTCAAAATTTAGCTTCAAGAGCGATCTACTTCTGTGTAAATCAATCATAGAAGTACAATATAATCTTCTTCATTTGTATAACAAAGAGTTAGATCAGGACATTAGATTGTTCCTGCTAAATTATAAACTGTGATTATTGAATCACAATCATTGTCATTTGATAGTCATTGTGAAATCAGATTTTTTAACAACACTTTTTGCAACCCATCAGGCAGTAAGTAGGTATTTATTAAAATGAGTTTTTATTTTTTCTGGATACTTAATTATAACGGGGTAAAGTCAGCTTCTCTCAAAATTAAAATGCATATACCGCAATATAAATTTTAATTATAAACAAAAGATTACATAAAATTGAATAAGTAAATTGATTAAAAGTTTTCTTTCAAAAGACTTAATTTAACATAAATGTCACGTAAAACTTGAAGCGTAGCTTAAAATCCTTTTATATAAGTTAAACATTTTTATTGATGTTAAAACGCTATGAGTTATACAGAAATTTAATAAAATTTCATACTTTGACTGAAAAGATTTTTGTATCAATATACAGGGTGTCCCACGATATAACTGCCATAGCCTGGGACTGTGTTGCTGGGATGATTTCAAGTCAAAAATGTCTAATGAACATATACCCGGAACACTATCCTAACTGTCAACTGAGCTAGAAGCATTTAAAATTTTAGATAAGTAGTAGTAGGAATTCCCTACTAATTTCAAAACCATTTAAAAAGAAATCGCTTTATTGAATTAGTTGCTCAAAATGTCCACCCGGTTGCTGTATACATAGCTTAGCTCTTCGTAGAATTGAAGTGGTAGCTCTGCGAAGAGTCTCAGGATCAGCACGAATAAATACTAATGGTGATTCACAGCCACCTGGTATTTTTAATAATAACAAAGCCAACAGCCGAACCTAATACCTGCATTAGCGAGCTTACTTATTTAAAATTTCAAATGCTTCCAGCTCAGTTAAGATAGCGTTCCGGGTATATGTTCATTAGACATTTTTAACTTGAAATCACCGCAGCAACACAGTTCCAGGCTATGGCAGTCATGTCGTAGGACACCATGTATATACACGGTTAGTTTAAAAAAAAACTTTTAAAAGTTAAATATAAACAATACTCAATTAAAAAAAATAATACGAATGTCAAAAGTTCTTTAAGCGTTTATTTGTTTTTAATTCTCTGTCTGCTCTGTTTTAAGACTAGAATAAAATAATATGGTTTAATATTTTTCAAAAATCCGATATTAGAAATATATAGGTACCCTCATCTATTGTATTTTGATGATAATAAAGATTATATGTTAGATAATATGTATAATACATTGATAAATAGCACATGGGTTGCCTAACTAAATCGCGTACCGAAACTGTTAAATTAAATAAATTCTAATTAACTTTTTGGATCAACCCGTTAATCATAAAAATCAAGCCTAAGATGAGAGAATATGACACAAATAAACTCAAAGTACACACAACTATTTACAAGGTATGTTTATATGGATGATCTATATTTATGTATAGAATCAATGGTATATTCCAATTCCTTGTGTCATATTCTCTCATTTTAGGCTCGATTTTTATGATTAACAAATCGGGTAAGTTGATCCGAAAAATTTAATAAGAATTTATTTAATTTAACAGCATCGGTACACGATTTAGCTAAGCAACCCATGTGCGATTTATCAATGTATCCCTATATTATTAAACGAGCTAATCTTATATCTACCTATCTACTTATGTACCTATGTTCCTACCTATGTCCCTAAATATTTTCTCGAAAACGGCCCTAACGATTTGGATGAAACTTACTGAAAAGGGATTTTGGGGGGCAAAAAATCGTTTTAGCTAGGTCTCATCTCTCGAAAAAATCGTTTTCTTACAAATTTTATCATTATAAAAATCAATTTTTTGACGTATGAAAATACTTAAATATTGTAAGTAGGTTTTGGAATTTTATACAAACAATGAAACAACTGTTTTCAAAATATTATGACAGTTAATCTTTAATTACTATCCAAGTGAGACTTAAAATAAATACGTATTTGAATATCAGTATTTTATTTAACTTTCCGAGCAAAGCTCGGTCACCCAGGTACTAATATTATTATCTAACTTATAATCTTTCTCTTCATCAGAAACAGATGAGGGTATATATGTTACGGTTAATACAAGAAAGTAGTTAATTCGCGAATTAACCGGCTAATAGCCGAATTAACCAATCCTTGACGTTTGGTTAATTCGGGTATTAGCCGGTTAATTCGCGAATAAACTACTTTCTTGTATTAACCGTAACATATATATTTCTAATGTATTAGGATATCTGAAAATGCAATCGCAGCGGTTGACAACCACAAATGCTTGGATAACTAATCGATAATTAATTATAATTGCATCAATTTGTTCAATCTGTTTACAGGAGATATGACGGGCAAGTATTCGATGTACACGATCTACGAAGGTCATGAAATCATGTTTCATGTATCGACCATGTTGCCTTATTCGCGTGACAATCGACAACAAGTCGAGCGCAAACGACACATCGGTAACGATATCGTCAACGTGGTATTCATAGATCCGCCGCCGTCGGATTCGTCTTGCCGAAATGCCGGAATAGTTCCGGGCTTCAGCACGCCGAACAACTTCAACCCAACGTGCATTAAGTCGCAATTTACACGTATCCTTTCTTCACAAGCTTTTACTTAGCTTGATTAGATTGATGTACACTGCACAGGCTATATCAAACCTATATATTTAAAAGAAACGCTTTTTGTGAACAGAGATGTGTCTTTTTTTTAAATAAATAAAATTATCGACCAATCTTTTCAGACTATACGCTAGGAAAGTATCTTTGACATGCGATCTTTGCGTCATCTCGTGTTTGATTTTTTAAAATCTGGTTCACTCAAAACTTAAAAACACATGGAAACCAGCGTTATTCTTATTTATAAAGAAATATTATGTAAAATGTCGGTAAAAAAACTGCATAAACGATACACATTTTTAATTTCTAAATTTTTCAAATCTTATTTTTGTTAACAAAATAACATTTATGATATTTTTATGTATTTAATAATGATTACAGACGTTTTTTTTTAAATAAATAAAATTATCGACCAATCTTTTCAGACTATACGCTATGAAAGTATCTTTGACACGCGACCTTCGCACCATCTCGTGTTTGATTTTTTTAAAAGTGGTTCACCCAAAACTTACAAACACATTGAAACCAGCGTTATTCTTAATTATAAAAAAATATTTACGCAAAATGTCGGTGAAAAAACAACATAAATGATACACATTTTTAATATCTAAATTTTTTAAATCTTATTTTTGTTAAGAAAATAACAATTATGATATTTTTCATGTATTTAATAATGATTACAGACGTAAAATAAAATTTAATTACCCTTATCGACGTACTGCTGCAGTCCATTTTTTTCCTCTCTAATTCATAAGAAAATCCAGGAAAACGGTGGAATTGTAATTCTGGATGTTTAGTTGGTGTTACTTTACAATCAACAATACAGCACTTCCGATTTGATAGCTTTTTCCCCATTTTATTCGACAATTAATCCTTATTAAAATGCACGTATAACATAAGACACTAAGGTTTTGACTGAACCAGATTAAAAAAAAAAGGTCGCCTGTCAAAAGATAATTTCCTAGCGTATTTCTATATGGACAAAAATTATAAAATTATAATTCAATAAATCAATAGATGACATTTCGGTCCGAACTTGAACCTTCATCAAAAATAATATAAAAATTAATTAGTATCTAATTATTTTCTAACAGAATTAAGTTTGAATTTTTTATTATCGAAATATTAATAAAAAATTAATAAGACGCAATTTTTAATAAGTAGAAGTTTTTTTTTATTTTTGGCGTATGTTTACCTGTGTATTTGACCAATGACGTAGCTATTGGAGGGCTAGACAGGGCAGTGCACCGGGGCCCCCAAGCTAAAGGGGGCTCTCGGCCCCCAGCAACGTTCGAAAAAGTTTTTTAAATACCCTATTCGAATAAAGAATTTTCGACTTTTGACTTTTTGGCCTCTCTAGTCTGGTTTACGTTGAAAAAAGTGTTAATTCTTGTTACTGCAAGTTATAATACGAATGATAACTCATTGGATTTGTAATTACCTCTAGAAAAATGTGCAAAAGTTTAAAACCCACACATCAACAATTGCAAAAGTTATTAACATTTATAGAATCCCAAAGAGAGATCTATGTTTTTTTGCAAATAACTCGAAAACTATTAATGCTAGAGAAATTTAAAAAAGAAGATTCTTAAAGAGGAGAAAATTTCCGAAAAAGAATGTCGACTCGCGGAACTTCATCTCTATTATTAATACTTTTCATCTAATGTTGAAAATAGAGCTTCGCGTGATCGACGCTGTGCCATTACGTTGTCTCGAAACTGCTCATAGATAGGGCCCCAATTTCATTTTTGCACCATAGCTACGCCACTGTATAAGACATAAAAGTATTTTACAATTTCAACACCACAAGTGGGGAATGATATAATTTTAAACAAGTTACATTAGACACATTTATACAATTTTTAGTAAAAATCAGTCGGTTTTTTTTTCAAGAAAAATAGTAATTTTAATAACCGTTGATGACATTTTTTATTTTAATTTATTTTATACATAACAACAATACTGAGAAAACAGACAGCATTGATTCTCCGAAGATGTCATAAAGTTTGCCGAAACGTCAGACAATAAAATGCAATAAATAAACCTTCAGTACCTCTTTGCTTAGTTCATCGGTCCTATGCCACCAGGAGTCATCCTTTAATCTTACAACATTTAAACAGGATCATCATCACTCTAAATTATTAGAGTTATTTTTCACGATATTAATTTAGATCAAAATATATTTTTCAAAAATTAATAATATTTTTTGGTTTTGAAGTCCCCCGAACTCAAAAAACATATTTCTGGAAAAAGTGTGTGTACCTCAGTTTGTCTGTGAATACGATACAGTTCAAACGGATGAGCAGATTGAAACGAAATTTTGAGAGGATGTTTGATATGCAAACATGAAGAACTATTGATTTTTTTTGCATAAATATTTCCTTAACGATACGCGACACAGACGTCTTCGCCGTCGTGACGCTTGACGATCAAAACCGTTACAAGCTGGCCGTGTTCTCGGACGAATCCGTACCACTGTTTGGTCCGACTCTACCGTGTCCGGCGGTATTCGCCGACCGGCAACTGTTTCGCGACTTTCTATTGGTGAAGCTGATCAACGGCGAGAAGGCAGCGTTCAACACTCCGACGTTCGCAAGGAAACGCGAACGGACGCTCGACATGCTCATCAAGGACCTGTACAGCGAGCATGTCAACGACGCCCGAATGGTAAGATTCTTTATTATAATCAAATGTCAACATTTTTGAAGTTGGAATGGTCCCGTCGCCCAATTGGGTGAAATTTTTTTATTAAAAGCAGCTGTGCCGCGAAATTATAATATGTCGATCAAATCAAGTTTTCTTTATTAATATATTAAATTATCAAAATTCAAATTTCATTAGAAAACTCGATGGGTGGAGATCGAGCCAAAGTGGGATCTTGTACTATGAAATGTTATTTGGTTGCAGTAGCAAATAAATTCCAAAAACTTTTTTAAATATTTATATGAGACTAGCGGTCCCGCCCGGTTTCACCCGGGTGTAAAAGAACGAATGGGGAAGGGAGGAACATGAGTACACACATTCATCTTAGTTTACCGAGATGAATGCTGTTTCATGATGATCGGAGTACCGTTCAAAAGTTTTTGTCGATAAAAATCAGTATTTAAACTTTTTTTAACTAATATTTTTTTTAATTAATTAAATAAAATTAAAATAAATTTAAATGTAGGTAAACCTTAGAAGAAAGCAATGTAGAAAATTAAAAAAAAAATAAAAATGTATTCGCCCAACGTAGGGCTCGAACCCACGACTCTGATATTGACAGTCGTGTGCTCTGCCGATTGAGCTAGCCGGCGTTGCATTCTGACAACGCTAATATGAATATATTTAGTTAGTGCATTTCACCTGAATAGAAGCTTATTTTTGAGATGCATTTTGCAACATTTTTCATTAATGCTCCGCTCCAAATGGTCGTAGCCTGATTTTATATAGCCTATAGCCTTCCTCGATAAATGGGCTATCCAAAAAAAAATTTTTTTTTCAGTTTGAACCAGTAGATAGTTCCTGAGATTAGCGCGTTCAAACAAACAAACAAACTCTTCTGCTTTATATATTAGTATAGATAGATGCGAACCTTTGCACATATAATATGACGTCATATGGAAGCAGTTACGAATTTTCCATTATAGATTACTTTATGATCAACGCGGAAAATAATTAATGTATAGGCAAAAGGCGAGAATAAGATAGAAGTGACGTTTGCTAAGGAAAGGAAAAATTAATAAGCTCGTCCGCTTCTAATTAAAATATACTTAAAAGTGTGATATTTTATGACGGAAAGAGAGAGCGTTGAAAAGTAAAAATATATCGTAACGTCGTTAAATAATAAATGCCAACTAGATCCCATTCCACCAGTGGAATCCACGAAGCGTGGGGTAACTTAGAACGCATGCATAGTCTGTATAGTATATACACTAGCGGTCCGCCCGGTTTCATCCGGGTCCAAAAGAACAAATGGGGGGAGGGGCATGAGTACGCACATTCATCTTAGTTTACGGAGATGAGTGTTGTGTCCAAATTTCATGATGATCGGAGTTACCGTTCAAAAGTTGTTGTCGGACGGACAAATTTTGCAACATTTTTCATTTATGATCCGTTCCTATTGGTCGTAGCGTGATATTATATAACTTATAGCTTTCCTCGATAAATGGGCTATTTAACAAAAAAATGTTTCAATTCGAACCAGTAGTTCCTGAGATTAGCGCGTTCAACCAAACAAACAAACAAACTCTTCAGCTTTATAATATACCTATTAGCATTAGTATAGATATTAGAGACCAAGATCCCAGACCCGCCAGACCTACGTCATTTCAGTACTGCTAAATCTTATCAGTAAATGTATAATATTTAGTTGAGAACGTATACCAATTTGCAAGCTTGAAAGCTGGGACCTTTTAGAGATAAGAGCTTTTAAAGGTACATAAAACACGTGCTTACTTACGTACCCAATGGAATTATGCATGCATGTGAGTGCGAGTGAGAACATTAGATGATTTTTTTGACAGCTTTATGAAATGCAGGTTGTTTATTTTAGTTTGTCTTGTTTCTGTTAGATGACAGAACGATCGAGGTTTAGTGTCGGTTTACAGAAGTGGGGGGGCTTATATTTCCATCTCTCATCTTCTGAAGTATATTTGAGCGTTTATCTAAACACCGTAGAAAATAAATATAAATTAATCAATTTCTGTCGATTTTTTCTTTTTAATTAATAAAAAATTATGAAAAATACAATGATTAAGGTGTGAAGCTGAAATTATTAGTTGTCGTCACCTGGCGTTGCGATTCCGAAGCTTGAGTGCACCGCATCACCATCTTTAGAGTTGGAGTGGGAACTGCGCTTTGGGGTGATCACCAAATATAACAGAGAATTGAACTTCTATAAAATCTGTCTTCTCTGGCACCGGATAGTAGACACAGCGTTTGTAATAATATGTATATTTGCAAGGTTGCCCCAACTGTTCATGTTGCGACGACGTTCCATTAAAAACTCTTCCCGGTATAATTATATTAGGCTGACGGCCATGTCCGTTGCGCGACGATCCAGATGCTAAATGTCCAGACGGTACAACCAGTGCACTTAGATCTCTTGACAACACCTACAAAAAATATAAGTAATTAACATTTCTCCGAGTGTTACCACTTACTTACAATTTTTTGCCTGCGTCAAAATTTCATATTTTAATTTTAATCAAATGTAAATAATTTGTATCAGTGGCGTCGCATGAATATTTTAAATGGGTTTTCTGCAGGGTTAATCAGATTAACAAAGGCTAGAATCGGGGGGAGGCTAGTTAAATTATGAATTACACTGATGTTTATGATATGTTTTAATTAATAATTTTTTTTCAAAGACAGTTAACAACAAACTACTACAGTAGAACGCCGATTATCCGAACGCCGATTAACCGAATTGCCAATTTTCTGAATCGGCCCTAAGCGTAATATAAAAAATTAAAACCAAGTAATTTTTCAATAAAAACAAGTTTTGTGGGGACGCAAGAATACAAAAATGCGAGTGACAATTGGCGTGTAGACGCTACAATGGTATCAGCACACGTCGAAGTTGGAACTCGCTGGAGTCCAGATATATTTCAACTGTTATGGTTGAAAGCTAGAGGCAAGACACTACATGTTCGATTATCCGAATTTTCGATTATCCGAATCGACCCCGGTCCCAATTAATTCGGATAATCGGCGTTCTACTATACTTCCAGGCGGTTACAAAACTGTCTATTTATACGTGAGTGCGGATAAGACGTCACGGTTAGGTTGAAGTGTGTAAAGTTTGTGAAGCTTAATCGCAACAAATAAAAACGGCTGTAAAATGCCTTTTCTTTATACCTCGGTCGAAAGTTCGTATACTTCCGGCATCAATTTTAAGGCAGAGAGCTTAACATGTATGCATTATGGCTGGATTTACACCCACGCTTGACTTTCTGCCAGAAGCACGTACTTTCCACCGTAGTATAAAGAAAGTACGTGCTTTCGATCGAGGTATAAAGAAAATGAGTATATTAGTTACGGTTAATACAAGAAAGTAGTTAATTCGCGAATTAATCGGCTAATTACCCGAATTAACTAATCCTTGACGTTGGTTAATTCGGGTATTAGACGGTTAATTCGCGAATAAACTACTTTCTTGTATTAACCGTAACATATACACCACACGGACAGAAAGTTTAAGAGCCTTGAACTGCCCGTATTGATGCAAGAATCTGAAATGTTCTGCCCTTGTGGTTTCCAATGAGTGAACAGTCACCTTAAGGATGCTCTTAATTTATAATATTTTAAGAAAACATGGCAACACTGTGCCCTAACTAATGCGTTATCGTACTTGATTTTATCAGTGTTCTATAGTAGAAGTCCCCAAACTTTTTTGTTTCGTAGACCACTTGCCATGTTTTCCGGTTTTGAGTAGAGCCCCTGCTTATCTGATATTGATTTTTTGCAAATTCATTAATTTCAAATGTATTTTGGCAACCTGTGTAGTGCTACGCACTTTGAACGATTTAAATTTATAACGGTAGTGAAATGTAGTGTGAAATGTTTAATTTTATACATTTATTAATTAGATTCAAATTAAACGAACCAAATTAAAATTTACTTTCTGTTACATAAAATAACTAAGCAAAAAATAAATGCTTTTAGTGTGAGGGATGAACCTGATGCTTTAATAATAAATTTTCAACATTTTGCATCAATTTAGCTAGATTTAATCTTAAATCTCTTCGGTTAACGATGTCCAGTTTGTTCCTTTTTTTTGTTAGGAGTTTAATTATCGTTGACCCCCATTTTAATTTCTTGGACCCCCAATTTTTTTTCCCGCTGACATGGACCCCTTGCAAGTTGTCGTCGACCCCTGGGGGTCGATATAGACCACTTTGGGAATCACTTTTCTATAGGAATACAGTAGAATAGAATCGTTTTATAAAGAGAGCGGCAAAAGAGCTATTATAGACGTTCAACATACAATATCTCACTCTCTCTGTGTCTTGCTTGCCAGTCTCATTATAAAACGACACTATCTAGCAACCGTTGACTATGAGTCACCAGTGGCTCGTAACGGCTGGTTATTCAAATACCCTAATGCAAATATAATGCCACATGTCCGACACCGCAGTGCGTGTTTGTGGGCGTTGGTCGGAAACCTTTAATACAAACCCTGCACTAATTAATTTATCTCTTTCCACATTCTGTTTGTAAAAACCGTTCACGTAGCGTATTTCTCTTCAACTCGGCCGCCTAAACATAACAATAATTAATTGTTTTCATATAAATTATAGCGGTCCGGCCCGGATTCACCCGAGTGCAAAAGAACGAATAGGGAAGAGAGGGACATTCATTTTAGTTTACCGAGATGAATGTTGTGTCCAAATTTCATGATGATCGGAGTTACCGTTCAAAAGTTTTTGTCGATAAAAAGCAGTATTTTTTCTTTTTATAAGTATAGATAATAAATTTCTTTTAAATCAATAATTACTTGAATTAATAAAATATAATAAATATTTAATTGAAAACACTGTAGGAAAATTATTATAATAATTGTTACCTATAGTTATAACAGTTTTCAAATGAACTATTAATTAGATTTATTTAATTTTAATTAGTCGTAAATAAAATTAAAATAAACTTAAAAGTAAGCCTTAGAAGAAAGCAATGTAGAAAATAAAAAAAAAATAAATAATAACTTATTCGCCCAACGTGGGGCACAAACCCACGACCCGAATATTAACAATTAACAGTCGCATGCTCTACCCACTGAGCCAACCGGGCTTCTGAACGTACAACGCTAATTTTGATATATTTAGTTACGGGATTTCACCTGAATAGAAGCTTATTTTTGAGATACATTTTGCACCACAGCTTGCGACGAAATCAAGTGGAAAACCAGCCTAATGTACAGCGGCCTTTAGTTGGGTGACTGAAAATATATTTATACATGTTCTCACCTAGTAGTATTAAATTATACAACCATGAACTCGTTTAACATTTTGTATTTAATTATCGAAATTAAAAGCTAGTAGTTTTGTTTTTTAAACAGATCACGGAATATATTCATGACTGGGTCAATGTAATTATTTCGCCATGAATTAAAGTCCAACGTAATCGAATTTTTTTAGTTCGTTGAACTTTATTCAGGATTTAAATTAAAATGTTACATGAGTTAATTAAAAATTTTTACAAATTGAGATGTGATATTAGCGTCAAATAATATATTCATTAACACGTAACAAATACAATTACAAATTGAATGGAATTTTTCAATGCTTTTTATTCTCACATGTTACAGCTCTTTAATATAACTGGCCATTTCATGATACGTTTAGTCCAGTGATTCTCAACCTTTTTTTGTCGCGGCACACTTTTAACGATTTCAAAATTTAGCGGCACACAAAGAAAAAGATAAGTTTAAAAGTTGTTTAAGAAAGAGCGCGTTACAAAACACGTAATAAAATTTTTAACGGATTTAAATACCTATTCCTGTTAAAAATAATTTGTACATTGTATTTTTAAGATGAAGGAAGGTTTTGGTTGAGGATCATAAAATAAGCTTTACCAATGTTTCGCTAGTGGCCAACGTTTCGAAAAATTTATTTTCATGTTCAGGGCCTCAAGCTGGTCAACGTTGGCCACTAGCGAAACATTGGTAAAGCTTATTTTATGATCCTCAACCAAAACCTTCCTTCATCTTAACATTCTACTTTATACTGAAGACATTGTATTTTTAAATTATATTATTTAATAATTTTAACATAGTCGTATATATAAGTACTTTTCTTTAATTTAAACTTTACTCGTAATTAAAAAAAGTATTATAATTTTTACTATATAAAATTTGGCGGCACACAAAAGTGCCACGGCACAGTGGTTGAAAATCACTGGTCTAGTCTATAGGGTCTCAACCTTTTTTTTTGCCCACCGACCACTTTGAAAATAATATATTTTTTTAGTGCCCCTCAATTTTTTAACCTAGCATCTGTCGCTATTGCCACGATTATATTTAAACGCGTAAGTAATATTTATATAGTCGTAAGATAGGATATGACCGCTATCCTATTTCTGAGTTTAAAGAAGAATGTTTCATTGAGAATAAAACTCATACTTTTTTTTTTTTTTTTTTTTTTTTATATATAAAAAAGTATATCCAATTGTATATATCCACATATATAGAGCATATGCACATATACAAGAGAATATCACTTGGGGGGATGGCACTACCTCTTAGTATCTGGCCAGTATGTTTGAGTATGAAAAGCTGAGTCTAAACGACAATCACAAAATATCCATGAGCGGAGGTGGGATTCGAACCCACGACAGTGCGATCCAAAGGCCAGCACGCTGACCATTACACCACACTGTCCCCAAACTCATACTTAATTATACTGAGTAGTATTTTTATTAACATTCAAAAGACATTGAATTTATAACTTATCTAATGAGAAGGTTGAATTTGATGCATTATAAGGAGTTTGTTAATATCAGGCTCACAGGCAAGCCAAAATTTTTGAGAAGCCAGATAATAATAAACAGAATTTTGAAGTTTTCAAGCGAAAATATTCCTGGTCAGTGGTGTAACAATTTGTTTGCCTCCCTTTTTAGAAAAAAACCACACAATTTCTCCACATAAATTATATATCATTTTACAGATAATTGCTTGCTCTACTGACATCGACAACTAAAAAATTTATTATTGCTTTTGTTTTTGTAAATTAATTAAAATACAGCAACGCTGAACAGCGTCTGCCATCTGACGGCTTTAATTTTGAAACAACGTCAACACTTCGATCTGTCATCTGAACTTCAAATTGTAAATACTGCATACTGCCATCTGACGGCTTTAATTTTGAAACAGCGAGCAACGCTGAACAACGTCACAGCAATGCTGCATGATGCCATCTGACGGCTTAGCTCAACGCTTTTGCTACTTGCGCCTCTATATGACAAATTTTAGTAAAATATTTCTTCGATCTGTCATCTGAGCTTCATATTGTAATACAACAAAAAGAAGAACGTTATAAGCAGTGTGCAAAATTAGAAACGAATTGAATACCTGCAATCATATTTAAAAAATAATTTTGTAAAGTGATAATTATTATACTTATTTAGTGCGAATAATTCGCACAGGTCACTCTAGTTACTAGGATATACATATAACTATTAAACTACAGAAATATCTGAGCAGCGATATTGTATTTTAAACAGCAAATAATTTTTTAGACATTTCATGCCCGAGTTGATATAAAATGAACCACATCAAAATCTGCCGCGAGCCACAAGTGACTTGCGAGCTCCGGGTTGGGTTGTCGTATTTTTAACAATCTTTACTCATCAAACAACGTCCTAACAACAGCAAACTAATTCACTTGTGAGCAACATTGAATCAAATCCCTTGGTGATTGATTGCTTTTTACCACGAGTTTTGTAATCGTTTTCATCCTCTGTCAAAGGATATTTTGCCGACATGTCACTGTAATAATATTTTGACTTATTTAATTCTAGACGATGTTAAACCGGCGAGCTTTCTCCGACGTTCTAGCGGATGCCCCTAAAAACACAAGATTAAAAGAAGACGCTCGACAAATAGAGTTCGTGAGGATTGGCCAAGCTTTGAAATTGGAGGCTATTGTTCGAGGAGACGCGCCCACGTCGTTGGCGTCGGCCGGAGCCATCTTTAAACGCGCGCCGTGGGAAGCCAGCTGTTTCTATCCCGTATTCCCGAACTCCAATATCGTGTGCGGCGATTCTTGGAGCGATAACAAACTTGTTATTGGAACCGATGACGGCGTCTATGTTGTCGAAGGTAAAGTAAAAGAACGCATTAGTTTTTTCTCACACTGCGCTTGCGTCAATTTCGTTTTTAAACGCTTTATATTAGCTTGGGTTGTAACTAACTATGTATGTATGTATGTAACTAACTACCGTAACGGAATCTTTGAGCATAATTTTCACCAATTTCCCGAAGTCTGATTAATTTGAAACTTTGCATACGTATCAAGGACCGATGACAATGCAATAATTTGATAACAGTTTCCCATTATCCTTATTAGGACCCCCAGGATTAATAAATTCTTTTATAGATCCTCTGTAGTAAACGCTTTATTTTCACCAATTTCCCGAAGTCTGATTAATTTGAAACTTTGCATACGTATCAAGGACCGATGACAATGCAATAATTTGATAACAGTTTCCCATTATCCTTATTATTAAACGCTTTATATTAGTTTGGGTTGTAACTATGTATGTATGTCCGTAACGGAATCTTTGAGCATAATTTTCACCAATTTACCGAAGTCTGATTAATTTGAAACTTTGCATACGTATCAAGGACCGATGACAATGCAATAATTTGATAACAGTTTCCCATTATCCTTATTAGGACCCCCAGGATTAATAAATTCTTTTATAGATCCTCACTAAAAAGTGAAAAATAAAATATAGTTTAAAAAAAACTAAAAAACACGCTTTATATCGGACTAAAAAGTAAAAAATAATTGTTTTAAAATAAGCTTAAAAAGCGTTGGGCGCTCGATGTACGAAAATGTGGAACAAAGCGCCCCACGCTTTTTAAGCTTATTTTAAAACAATTATTTTTTACTTTTTAGTCCGATATAAAGCGTGTTTTTTAGTTTTTTTTAAACTATATTTTTTGTGTACGGCTCAACTCTCTCAGTAGGTATATCTATATACAGTATGTAAACACGTAAGGTGCGCATAGGGAAATTAGCATTGGGAAAAAATACTTGGATCAGAGTTAGCCATAACTGCATTAATTGTTATTTCTATTGAATTGTCGTGGTAATCTTGAGGATTTCTATTTTATTTTGATTTATTTTTATTTTACTTGACTTTTTTAATAATAAAAAGCTCTTATAAATCATTATTTTAATTTTTTTGTACAAAAATAAAACAAATAAACAACTCCATCTGTTTAGAAACATTTCATTCAAAAATTGTCTGACTGGTATGACGTAAATCAGTGACCCAATGTCTTTAGGTTCAACACGAATAGGCGGAGATATTTGATTTCGCACCATATTTAAGTATTTTTGAGAATTTAATGTCCCATTAATAAAAAAAGTCCGATTATGTTGTAATCATTTGAATATTTTCTTCGGTAGTATACACATTCATTTTGCAAAAGAATATTATCTATCAAATTGAAAAACAAGATTTCAAGGCTCACTCTGATCCAGTCATTTTTTCCCAATGTTAATTTGCCTATGTGCATCTTATACGTGTTTACATACTGTATATAAAATTCTCGTGTTTTGGCCGCGCTAATCTCCGAAATCACTAAACAGATTTTAACGAAATTTTGTAAATGTGTCTTGGTTGGTGCAACTTACGCTATAGGATAGTTTTTATTAAATATTTTGCACAAAATTACGGTGTTTTCTCAAAAAAACTGTTAGTAACATGTAACGACATCAGATAGAATTTACTCTAAGCTATTAGTTCAGAAACAAACAAAAAAGAACTGTTTTAGTACCAGTAGCGCCGTCGGCTAGAATTCGCTCAACGCTATTAGTTCAGAAGCAAATCTGGTGGAATTTGCTCGAAGCTATTAGTTCAAACGAAATACATTTTGCAGAATTATATACGGACCGCTAGTATTGATATAATTATGCCAATTTGATCTCAATTAAAAATTATATGTCTTAGATTTTCTGGCAATAATTTTGTGTATAGTTTTCAGTCAATTTTGTCACCATTCGCTACTCCTTAAACCACCCCTGTTACTTTTTACGCCATTTTTTTTTAATCTCATTTTCAATAAACAAATCACAATTTTACATTATTTTTCTCTTTGATGTTTGAAAACACATGTTTACGTAAATATTATTTAAACGGATAGAAAGACTTCGAATAGTGCATAACGTTTTATATACTAAAAAAAACATATTTTAACAGAAATTGCTTTCCGGATAAGAAGAAAAAATCCATTCCCAGATGTCAAAGAGCTTTTTTAAATTACCTTCCGTTCACCTACAGCTATTATAATTACTGCGTTGTCTTGAAAAGACAGTCTTTGGTAATTCTATTATAACGAGAATTGAGACAACAGTCAAACGTTACTTCTTCTTAATAATTAATTAAAGTGCGGCCAACAGCGGCTCGCGAGACGCTCTTACAAAATATTTATGCTGGGTTGCTGAAAGCATTGTCAGAATATCTTACTTGACAATGACCTTAGATTGTTAGCATACATATTTGTCCATAAGAAAAGCATTGTAGAGTTTTAAACAGAGCCGGATTTACTGTGTAGGCGTTATAGTGAAAAAATTGAGAAAAAATGAAAATGAATAAAAAAAAATGAAAATGAATTTTTTTTGGATTAGAAAAAAAATTCATAACATACAAACATGAAAGCTAGAAAATTGTTAATGTTTTGTTCAAAATTCTTCGTCATAATTTCTTTTAAGATCTCCAGAAGGTGATAGAATATTTTCATTTTGTAATTTTCTCATTTATGTTATGCTAATTTGAGAAAATGTGAAGGTACAGCGTGTTTATGTTGGAAGTTATAGGCTGATCATTATATTTATATATTGCACATACCGCTAAACTAGCGGTATGTGCTTTATTATCGCTTTGTGCGTCAGAGCTGACTTTCGTTCATATAAGAAGTTATATCTAAGTTAATTTCACACGAAATCCATTCAAATTGAAGCTTTTTGAAAAGAGGAGATTCTAATCTATAAAACAGAACCATTTTTAAATCAATTCGAGTTCATAAATACTATTAAAATTGTAATTGAAAATCACAAACAGCAGTTGTCGGTTGGTCTGTACGTATGTACGTACGTCACGACTCTACAGATCGCAATTTTGGTCGGATTGCCTTGGGTTATATTTTATTCACTTGCTTTACTATCAGACCAGAACCCTATTTAAATTCACTAAAATGTGTTCAGTAGTTTAATTTTTATAAACAGTTTTATTTTATTATTTTTGACAGCTAATAGTTTAAAAAAACAATATAATAATTGCTGTGTAAATATAGTGTAATACATAAAACAAGTGCTACACTTCTATACCGTGATAACACCACTACACGTAGTAGAGCGCCGTGGCGTAATGGTTATGCCGTTGGATCCCCAAGGGCAAGGTCCTGGGTTTGATTCCTTACGAGATCATTGATATTTTTCTTTTTTTTTTCTTTTTATTTTGTTTTATTTTATTCCACTTGATATTAATTATATATTATATTATGTATAGTTCTTAATTTTTTTTATTTTTGCAAACTTAAAAAAAATATTTTGTTTCAATTTTTAATTATTTATTTCTTTAAATTTTTAAATCTTTTTAAATTTATTAAAAATATTTTTTAATTGTTATTTTTTTATCATACAGTGGAAAACTTGCGGGATGTGCACTTTTGGTTTTGCCAACAATTTATTTTTTGGCATAGTATAAATAAATTAATAATTTTTCATATATACCCCAGGGTCCCGCCTACGGGCCCCTTTATATAATATATATAAAAGAGCTTTATTGTCATTGTATAAAAGTTTACATTGATTTTTTTTTACAGCTTGGCGGTTCCAGTTCTTGACTTTAACCCGCGCTCATTTTTTTTTTTTTTGACAGTAATGGATATATTATATGAATTTTAAATAATATTAGGCAAAAAAAACATTTAAAAAAACCTATTCCTAAAATTGTGGCGTAAGTTTGTACTAGGAATGCATCTGTACAGTGGACCATCCTTATCTTATCAGCTTTCATATAGCAGGTGACTATTCTACATGTTTTTTTGTAATACATTATGTTTGATCATTTTATGTTTATATTTACTATTGTTTTGGTAATTCCCTATTGATGATATCAAAGTGTTTTCGGATAGTTCAATTTTCGTGAAAAACTTCTGAGTTAAGTACTTTATGAATGATTCGATGTATTCTATATTTAATTCTTGATGTAGTTTATAAATGGGTGTCCATCTAGGATAGTCACCTGCTATCCTCAAGCATTTATTTTGGATAATTTGCAATGATTTGATGTTTGATTTACTGGTGTAGTGCCAGACAGGTGCTGCGTAAGTCAATATGGATCTGATTATGAGTTTGAAAATTTTATTAGCTTTGAGTAAATTATATCAGACGTCGTTACGTGCTACTAAAACAGGTTTTTAGAGAAAATACCGTAATTGTGTACAAAATATTTAATAAAAACTATCCTATAGCGTAAGTTGCACCAAGCAAAACACATTTACAAAATTTCATTGAAATCTGTTCAGTGGTTTCGGAGATTAACGCGGCCAAAATTGTGACACGGGAATTTTATATATATAGATAGATTTATATAGTGTAAACAATATTGTAAAAGACATGTTACAAATTTACTGACAATTGTAACGAAATACATTATTAATATTATATATGATCACAACCTAAGGTAATTGTAGAATAAGATTTTTTGACAATCCTTTCTGCAAACCAGTATGAATGTGAAAATTAAACTACTAAACAAAACTGGAATTCATCGGTTTTTTACGTTACGTTGATGCCGCCGCTGCCGAGGAAACCTCATCCAATTAAGGTCGCTATATTACGGTACACGGGCTTAACTGTAGGTTTTGTTTTCAGACGGAAACTCGCATCGAATGATATTCGATCGGACGTTATCGATTCGGCAAATAAATGCAGTGGAAGCACACGGAATACTGTTGCTGCGAGCCGGGGGCAGTGCTTCGAAACACCAGGTAGTCCACGTGTTTCGTTTGAGCGAGTTCGAAACTCCAAAATCGGCCGGAAATACCGGCTCGGTCGACAGTTCGCCCCTACTAGCCTCCGCCAAAGGAGGATGCAGTACGCCTCCAGGTCCAAAATCCAGATGGCACTGCAAAGAGCACAAACTTGAGAAGACGAAGGGGTGTCATCTGTACGCTATTTCCAGACCAGGTATATATATTGTAACAAAACTGTTCGTTCTGTAGTGTAGAATATTTATTTACACTTATAAAAACGTTCACAAACACATAACAAACGAAAAAAGTACTTCTGTTGACAAATAAAACTAAACAATACCGTAACAGAAAAACAACTAAAGAATAAAATAAGAATTTAAATTCACTAGTAGTTCTCTACGTACACAAAACACGTCACTACTAAAAGTCCATATACACAAGATACGTCTCTACTAATAGTCTATGTACACAAGAACACTTCACTACGACTATATCGTACACCAGGGGCCGGCGAGCCTATGCCTTGCGGTCCGTGACTGTTTTATAATTAAAAGTCTTATATACCTATAGTCTATACCTACATAAATAAATAATTAAATAAATTTTCACAAATCTTTTTTCTTGTGATATTGAGGATGTACCAAGTCATTTACAAATTAACGTGATTGATCTCCAATCTAATGATATTCTCAAAAACTCATTCTTTGAAATAAAAGATCTTGTTTTTTATGTCAGTTTGCCATCTAATTTTGACGAATTGAAAAGGTTTGCTCTGCAATGAATTACAATTTTTGGTAGTACTTACTTATGCGAACAAACCTTTTCGATTCTCAATTACAGAAAAAATAAATATGCTTCTCGTCTCACAGATGAGCATTTGAGAGCTATTCTACGAATTTCAACTACAAACCTGGAAGCTAACATACAAGTTACAACAAATAGCCACTCAAATACAACCTCAAACGTCACTCAGTTAAATTTTTAATAAAATTCAAACAAAATGTTTTCTTATTTTTAATATCACAAATACTTCCTAATTATTAAAATTAAAAGTGCGGCCCGCCTTTATTTCAATTTGCTACTATGTGGCTCTTGCTTCCCAAAAGGTTGCCGACCGCTGTCGTACACTATAATACAACTGAAAGTCCATATACTCTGAAACACTATAAATATTTAGATTAGGTTCGTAAGCCTACTGTAGTCAGTGTGTTGAGTACATGATAATAAAGTCGTTTGTAATAGGGGGATCCCATTTGCGGATGTGCGTGGCGATTGGAAGAAAAATTATTGTCCTTCAGTGGAGACATTCGGCTGCCTGGACGGCTTGGTGCCCGGCAAGCGACACTGACACTGTGGACGGATTCACTTTTATTAGAGTAAGCAGTCAAGTTTCTTGTATGTTTATTAATTTAGTAAGCAATCATATCCTGGAAAGCAAAGTTTATAGTTTTATCTGTCATCATACACGGGATATATAGTACTTATGCCTGCATTACACATTCGCCGAGAGATACCGAGCCTAAGCGAACGCGAATGTGTACTAGGAACGCTCGTAGCGCACTGTCTCGCCTCGCCAGCGCTCCGTATAAAGTCGGTTTTTCTGCCGCGAGTCAACGGAACCGAGCTGCGAGTACGAGCGCAGTCAGTACACACTCGTCGCCTCGTGCGAATTTAAATCATTTTTGTTGGTTAAAGTATAACTTTTAATCATAGAGGTATAGAATAGGATAGAGGGAGGGTAAGTCTCATAACGTGAAGCCACGAGGGGGTATAAACGTCAGATTTGGGGGCCATCTTGGAATGAACCGTGTGAACCTACACAGTATATAACTGAACAGTTGTTTGGATCAGTTGTGGATATTGAAAATATTGTATTTCTTTTTTGTGTTATAAAAGTGAGTGGTTATACCAAGACAAATTTTTATAGTGTATGAAGGACAATTGTACTTTTATTTATATATTTTATATTAACGTTTGTGTCGCCAAAAATTAATTTCTACGATGCCGGCGTGTTGTGCGTTTGGTTGTAGTAATCGGTCATCACGAAAAAGTGCAAAGCAGAAAGATCAAGAAAATGAGACAAATATTACATTTCATAAGTAAGTTGTTAAGTAAAATTGGATTCGTATATTTAATTGAAATGGATGTTTTGTTTTGTCACAATTTTGTTGTTTATGTAAATCTATTTATTTTTAAGATTTCCAAAGAATCCTGAAAGACGTGCTGCGTGGATAAAAGCCATAAGAAGAGTTGGTTGGGAACCAACCTCCACAAGTATTGTGTGTTCTGCACATTTTTCAGATGAGTCTTTTGATAGAACGTCTTTGTCATGTGTACGACTCCGTGAAACAGCTCTACCCACAATTTTTACAGCTTATCCATCTTATTTACAAAAGGTATTTAATCACAAAATTTGCAAATATGGTACCTTTTACACCAACTAGTAAAGTATTAAAAGACAGTTTATAATTACAGAAAGTGAAAACTCCACGGAAACCAGTCAGTAGAGCTTCAACCCTAGCAGTAAGTGGCTTAACTGCATTATCATCGTTAAGTGTTCCCAGCACTTCCAAAGCAGAAGCACAGTCATCTACATCAAGGGATATTGATGAAACTGTAACATCTTCATTTTCATTAGAAAATACAAATGTGACAAAATTTATATCGCGCAGCACATCTTTTTCGCCGAACAAAAAGCATCACGAACATTCACCTACTAGAATTTCAATGTATAATCAATTACATGCTATGAAAATGCGGTACAGACAAAAGGTGAAACAACTGCAACAAACAAAACGACGACACATGAAAAAAATTGCTTCATTATCAAATGTCTTGAATAGTTTAAAAAATCAGAATTTATTAAATGAAGAACACTTAGAGGTTCTAAAAAATATTCCAAGCCCTAATTCTGAAATTTTAAAACGTCAATTGGCTAAAAGCGCCGGTTCTAAGCTTTCTCGTCAGTACAATGACCAGTTAAGAAAATTCGCTGTAACATTACATTATTATTCACCGTCGGCGTATAAATATGTACGTACTGTTTTCGATTCATGTCTCCCGCACCCGAAAACTATTTCAAACTGGTACAGTTGTGTGGACGGTAAACCGGGCTTCACCACTGAGGCATTTCGTGCTATTAAATTTCGATGTAAAAATTCTGAGCGACCATTAGTATGCAGTCTATGCTTAGATGAAATGTCTATCCGTCGTCGTGTAGAGTTTGACGGTAAGAAATATCATGGATATATTGATTTTGGTATAGAATACAATGATGATTCTTTAGCTGAAGCCAAAGAGGCTCTTGTGTTCATGATTGTCTGTATCAATGACTGTTGGAAAATTCCTGTCGCATATTTTCTCGTAGACGGAGTAAATGCTGAACAGAGGTGCAACTTGGTGAACATATGTTTATCTAAATGTCATGAAGCAGGAATACGTGTTGTTTCAGTAACTTTTGATGGTGCTGCATCAAATATGACAATGATGTCCAAATTAGGGGGTAATATTGACAAACAGATTTCTTGGTTTAATCACCCAATGTCAAATGAAAAAGTGTGTTTCTATCCTGATCCATGCCACATGTTAAAAAATGTAAGAAACGCTCTAGGGGACAAAAAAGTATTTATTGATAATCTCGGCCGAAAAATTGACTGGAATTTTATAGTAAGACTGCAAGAACTGCAAGATGGCGAGGGACTTCATTTGGCTAATCGAGTAAAGAAAGTTCATTTAAATTATAGGAAACAGATAATGAAAGTACGCTTAGCAGCACAACTGTTAAGTGAATCAACTGCCACTGCAATTGAATTTTGTTGTAAACAACTCAAATTGGAGCATTTTCAAAACTCTGCGGGAACTGTCGAATTCATCAGAATTTTCAATAATTTATTTGATATTTTTAATAGCAAAAATGTCAGACAATTTGGTCTAAAAAAGGCTATTTACGAAGGCAATATTGAAAATATTTTTAAGACGTTGGAGAAAAGCGAAAAATACATCAGAAATTTAAAATGTAGTGA
The DNA here is from genome assembly GCA_963575645.1 of Xanthostigma xanthostigma. Taxonomy (NCBI): domain Eukaryota; kingdom Metazoa; phylum Arthropoda; class Insecta; order Raphidioptera; family Raphidiidae; genus Xanthostigma; species Xanthostigma xanthostigma. Next base: position 44,104,327 of record OY754466.1, on the reverse strand, counting down.
TGGCACTAAATTAATTTTGTCGAATAGACGAACTGGATTTTTAGGTTTTTTAATATGTATAAATAGTGTCAAAAGCTTATATTTTGACTTAATTGTAGAGAATTCTCTTTTAAAATATATTCCTACATATAAGCTGAATCAAGATCACCTAGAAATGTTATTTTCATTAATTAGAGCTAAAGGAGGATTTAACAATAATCCAACGTCACGACAATTTTCTACTGCGTATAAAAAAATTTTAGTCCACACAGAACTTCAAACTAGTATGAGTGGAAATTGTATACCACTAGAAGAAATTAATCTGCTACATGTGTCTAGCTCAAAAAAAACAACAAATGCTGTGAATATAATTAACCAGTCTACAAACAAATATAGAATTCTTGATGAATATATACCAGCCACTCAAGAGTCTGACCATACATATGTTACAAGTCCGCAAGAATTGACAGAATACAGTAAAAATGTAGTTGCTTACATTTGTGGTTTTGTTGTGCGACATATAAAAAAACAAATTTTTTGCGAAGAGTGTCTAAATGTACTAGAGCAATATCCAAACAAAAATAGTAGCGATTTGCTGTTTATTAGCTCTAAAGATATAGGAGGTCTTATTTACCCATCACCAGATGTTATCGATGTCTGTAAAACTACAGAAAAGATTATTAAGCAAGCATTATATGAGAGTGATGGTCCATATTTAAAGAAAAAATTTTCAGTATTGTATTTAGTATCGTCCGTTCTTAAACACTACATGGATTGGAATATTTTTAAAAGCTTACATTCTCACATAAATGATCAAAGCCCCTTTGAAAATCATATTATAAATTTAATAAGAGCTATATCTGAAAAATACGTTATAATACGACTTCATTATATCGTCAAAAATATAACTGATCAGTCTAAAAGCAAAAGACAGCAGTACAATAAATTAGTATTATTTCAGGGTTATTAAATAAAATTAAATATTTTTATAAATAAACTTCTGAAACTCGGTAACCAAAATGGATAAAAAATACACTCTGTATTACATATTAAACATTTTTGAGCGATCTAGGTTACTAAAAATAAAATTAAAAACTGAAAAATATCGCAATAAATATTTTAATAATAACTGTCAGTTTAAATTTCTTTTTCAAGACCTATATTCTTGCGAGTTAAAATAAACCAAAAAGCGTTGTTGTTAATTTTATTTGTTAAGAAATTAACATAATGTTTTAATTTGTAACAATATTAATAAAAAAATATATACCTAAATGTAGTTTATCTCAAATTTACCTTAGCCGTTTGATTGGTTTCCCCATAGCAATTTTAAATTTAAATATTGTAATATTTAGGTACATATAAATTAATATATTGTGGTTCATTCCAAGATGGCCGCCACACGATCCCCCCTTCCGTCTCATGGCTTCAATTCTGTTGCCCAGAACACCAGTTTGCGTTCCCTCTAATTCTTTTCTACCTCTATGCTTTTAATGATAAAAAAAATATAGCGGACTGGACCAATGACACAGTAATTGATTTCTTAGAACATTACCAAAATGAGCCATCCACCATCTTTATGGCTTCCAGGATTTTTTGATTTTTTTTTCTATTATAAAAATAAAAACTCGGGTCGCAGTGCGAAACCCTGCCGACAATATAGTGTATTTGCTTTTATAAGCAGTGTGGCTCTATTGTATGAACTTAACTTTGTTTTTGGACAAAATAAAAAAAATTACCCTCTAGTACACCCCTTAAAACAACATTTTTTTACTTAATTTCAATACTACATACCAATTCAACATCTGTACCAAATTATATACACCCTTCAGTGTGTAAATCCATATCAGTAAACTTGCGTTTTCATAAAATTTGTAAGTCCGGTCCTGTCGGGCCGATTTTATTTAAATTTTAGCAGCACATTTCAATAATTACTAAAGGGTTAAATTTCAAATTTGAAGTGATTTTGAAAATTTTTTCCGTATTTTTGGGCCCAAAAACATTTTTCAACCCCTAAATACCCCCCTTAAAATGGCCCGATCGGGCCCATTTTAAATAGGCTTCTTGCGATGATGGATTCCAACATGTGGACCAAATTTCGTTTAAATCGATTAAGTCTGTCGAGAGTTATCGTGGTCACACATATATATATATATATATAAATATATATATATATATATATATATTGTAATATGTTCGAATTAGACCCCCAGAAGGACCCTAGGACTCCCTGGAACCATAGCCTTCACTCCCTTAATTTTAGCGTATCATTTGGCTTGAAAATAAAATAATATTCCAGCCGCTGTATAGAAATATCAAAGTTAAGAAATTAACATTGTAATATTGGCGATCTTGTTAAATATTGCAATAGTCTGTCAGCTGAAAACAAACCGAGATACGAATTACAACAAGTCGTTCTGTGATAGCGGTAATGAGTGGGAGAGAGACGAGACATACGACGTATGTGATAAAATAGGATGGAGACAGTTGTATGTTGTATTTTTTTAGATTTTTTTCGCAACGGTCAGTCGTGAGCGAGCTAATGAACACGACGCATCGGGGGATAGGAATTGTTGATAACAATTAATTTAGAGACGATTTATTTGAACTGCGAAAGAGATTATTTATTTTTCGGGACTTTGGCTTGTATTTCTGGAGCATTGATAAGAGCTGAAATGTTCCTTTTGGCGTTATTCGATTTGTCATCCTTTCATCTTTAATCCTAAACCGATCCCGAGTTTAAAAACTCTCCTGTTTTCCTGGAAACTTTGGCTTTCGTACTTCTTGATTGTTGCTGATTGTTGATGAGGATATAGCTTTCCGTGAGATCCCAAAATAAACCTGGAATAGGAATGTTTGACGCTTAGGAATTTAAATATCCGTGCTTTATTGTCCAATACACCCTTTTAGGAGTTTCTCTGTTGTTTCTGGTTGGAAAAATCTGGAATTTCTGGATTTAAGCGAATTTCTCCCGACAAACTTATTTGTTTCGTGCTTAGCCGTCTTGGATGGGATTTTTACGTTAGTTTTTGACGGGATTATTTTTTTGAGAGTTTTTACAGTCTATTCCTGTGGAACTAAAGCTTTGAAATTCTGGAACAAGCATTTCCATACCAAATGATTTTTTTCAACTTTGCGATTTACAATTTAGTATCGGATTATAATACCAGTCAATTTCATTGAAGTTTTTTATCACTGCTAACTCACAAATGTTCCCGAGGGATACCTTGAAGTTACCAACTGAACTGAAGTTAACAAATTGAGCTAATGTTCCCTATCTAATGAAAGTTAGCTAACGAAGCAAAGTTAAATTCCGGAATGACAGTTATTGTCTGAGTTTTGGGTTATGTCGGAACGTCCGATATTGTTCTCGCCTCCCGTATCGAATTTTGATGGGAATACAAAACCTTATGTCGTGAATTATTTTTCGTATGGCAAATCGCTGGCAAATTAAGTTTCGTATTTGATTTTTTGTTTCGGCTACATATTCCCGTGACGTCAGCGGACAATTATACCAGGTGTCCTATCAAATAGGTGGATTATTTCACCATAAATATTTTTACGGTATCGATTGGACGTGAATTTGTGTTGTCTGGAGGCTATACCCCGTGACGTCACAGGACGCCTATAGCGGGTGTTCTATTACAGTAGTAGAGAATAGTAACACAGTTTATTGCGCTTTTGCACGACTAAAATTTTATTGCATTTTAGTTTTCGAATAATTATTCGTTTTTGTGTTCGGCGAATATTTCCGTTAGTTACATTTATGTGTGATTGTTTCGTCTCTCGGAAATATTTTATGTAATTAAATTTTCGAACCTTTTTCAGGTTTAGGTTCGAGAATATTTTGTCTGGTTTTAGTGTCAATTATTTTTGTTTGGGGATTACGAATCATTTAAGATTTCGCTATATTTTCAGTAGTCAAGGACCATTCAAAGCCTCCTAGTCTGGACTTTCTAGGCGTGGCTTTTCACGATTCGAGTCCTGGCGCCTGGTAATCTAGTCGGTGAATCCGTGAAATTATTTGCCAACGTGAGTGGACTTGACTTACTATTGGTTGTTAAAATTTTGTGTTGTCCTTTGTGTCTTGTGGTAGGTGGTTGGGTTTTTTAGCATCCTTTTACGGATGTTGATTTTGTATTTTTTCATGTTCTTCTTAGTTTTATCCATGACCCCGCATCCGAATTGAAGCTAGCCGTGCTCCGAGGTAATTCAATTATCGCCGATATAGTTTACTTAGGTGAAGCTAACTAGTGGCCCGGTTATCAACACCTTAACCATTTTCTGTCAATTTCGGCCATATCCTAGTAAAAACTATAAATTGGCGCCTGCCAACGTGGGGCCTGTTGTCTAGATTTTTCGCTTTTTCGTTTTCATGTTTTCTAGATTTTCCGCTTTCCCGATTTAATTTTTCTAGATTTTCCGTTTTCGTGAATTTTTTCGCTTTCCGGTTTTCAAGATTTTTTTTGTTGCTCGAGTTTTTTTAAGTTCATTTTCGTTATTACGGACATGTTTTTTCGTTGCCGACCTGCCGTTCCGCTTTTTAAAAGTTTTAGTGTTTAGCAGTATTTGGGGCGCGATTTTGTCTTTCCGATTTCGCATTTTTTCAAGTTTTCGATTTCCGTTTCTTCGATTGCCTGTTCTGGATTTTTTCTCGCTTTTCGATTTTTGATGTTTTTCGCTGCCGGTACTCAAGATATTTTTTTCGCTTTCCCGCTTTTGATATTTCTCGCGATTTTCTGATTTTCCGGTTCTCTTGCCTGTATCTGTTATGGGTAACGTTATGAATTGCCGGTTTTGTTTTTTTTGCATTGATATCTTATCTAGATTTTTTTGTTTTCCTATCTCGTTTTCGCAAGAAAGTTTTATCTTTTAATGACTATGTCGTTCGATTTTTCGAATGTAATTTTAAAATTTTTTAGACTTCATATCGTTGATTGTAATACAGGTCAGATTTCCGAATTTTTTTGTCTCGTTTCGGTATCTATTTTCGTTTAGCAGAAAATTTTTGTAGATTTCAGATTTCAGTTCATTTAGTATTTTCCGGATTGATAAGATTTTTTTGGTACCTCTCCCTGTATACAGTAACGATGTATCGTGTCGACATTTTTCGCTGTCGAAATATCGCTTCCTTTTCGATTTCGTAATTTCGTTAATTTTCAATTGGTGTTTATCGACAAAGTGTAACGATTGAAACTTCAGTTTTGTCAAAATGTCGGTTAGTGAGTTGATCTTTGGGATTAATAATTGGCGTCCAGTACATCGCTAGTGAATTTTTGAGTCCATTGTTGGGATATTATACTCAAACGTTAATTCATGTATAGTATGTGCAGGATTACATCAGGCTACCGCTTACCGATTGAAAGTTTAGGCTTTCGGTATGTTGTGACCATGTGATTGAATAGACCTGAAATTGCCGTCCAAAATATGTTGCAGGGTTACAACAGCGTATCGTTTATCTTTTGGAAGTTTGAGACTTCCGCCTTGCGCTGCAGATGTATTTGGGAAATGCATTGCAGTGGTCTCGTATCGTTTGAATTATTTTTTTATTTTTTGAAGTTTCAGTTGTGAGATGTCGATTAGGCACGTTAAGGACCTGAAACCCTATGTTGAGGATAGCGCGTCAGAAGTTTCCAGTGAGGACGAGGCAGTTGAGTCAGGCAATGAGGTAGTGGACGAGCAGCATAACGTTTCGGATCATGGTGCTGATTCACCGGACTTTGCTAGCGACGACTCTGTTTGGGATCTGTTCGATTGAACCTTGTATCGTGTGGCTACCTTTTTCGTTTAATTCATACCGTGTTACGTGTCGGTTCGGTCTCGTTACCGTAGTGCTTTGTCAGAGAAGAAAAGGTCTTCGTCCTTTTCTTTTGGAGGAAGAAGGGGTGTGTAATATGTTCGAATTAGACCCCCAGAAGGACCCTAGGACTCCCTGGAACCATAGCCTTCACTCCCTTAATTTTAGCGTATCATTTGGCTTGAAAATAAAATAATATTCCAGCCGCTGTATAGAAATATCAAAGTTAAGAAATTAACATTGTAATATTGGCGATCTTGTTAAATATTGCAATAGTCTGTCAGCTGAAAACAAACCGAGATACGAATTACAACAAGTCGTTCTGTGATAGCGGTAATGAGTGGGAGAGAGACGAGACATACGACGTATGTGATAAAATAGGATGGAGACAGTTGTATGTTGTATTTTTTTAGATTTTTTTCGCAACGGTCAGTCGTGAGCGAGCTAATGAACACGACGCATCGGGGGATAGGAATTGTTGATAACAATTAATTTAGAGACGATTTATTTGAACTGCGAAAGAGATTATTTATTTTTCGGGACTTTGGCTTGTATTTCTGGAGCATTGATAAGAGCTGAAATGTTCCTTTTGGCGTTATTCGATTTGTCATCCTTTCATCTTTAATCCTAAACCGATCCCGAGTTTAAAAACTCTCCTGTTTTCCTGGAAACTTTGGCTTTCGTACTTCTTGATTGTTGCTGATTGTTGATGAGGATATAGCTTTCCGTGAGATCCCAAAATAAACCTGGAATAGGAATGTTTGACGCTTAGGAATTTAAATATCCGTGCTTTATTGTCCAATACACCCTTTTAGGAGTTTCTCTGTTGTTTCTGGTTGGAAAAATCTGGAATTTCTGGATTTAAGCGAATTTCTCCCGACAAACTTATTTGTTTCGTGCTTAGCCGTCTTGGATGGGATTTTTACGTTAGTTTTTGACGGGATTATTTTTTTGAGAGTTTTTACAGTCTATTCCTGTGGAACTAAAGCTTTGAAATTCTGGAACAAGCATTTCCATACCAAATGATTTTTTTCAACTTTGCGATTTACAATTTAGTATCGGATTATAATACCAGTCAATTTCATTGAAGTTTTTTATCACTGCTAACTCACAAATGTTCCCGAGGGATACCTTGAAGTTACCAACTGAACTGAAGTTAACAAATTGAGCTAATGTTCCCTATCTAATGAAAGTTAGCTAACGAAGCAAAGTTAAATTCCGGAATGACAGTTATTGTCTGAGTTTTGGGTTATGTCGGAACGTCCGATATTGTTCTCGCCTCCCGTATCGAATTTTGATGGGAATACAAAACCTTATGTCGTGAATTATTTTTCGTATGGCAAATCGCTGGCAAATTAAGTTTCGTATTTGATTTTTTGTTTCGGCTACATATTCCCGTGACGTCAGCGGACAATTATACCAGGTGTCCTATCAAATAGGTGGATTATTTCACCATAAATATTTTTACGGTATCGATTGGACGTGAATTTGTGTTGTCTGGAGGCTATACCCCGTGACGTCACAGGACGCCTATAGCGGGTGTTCTATTACAGTAGTAGAGAATAGTAACACAGTTTATTGCGCTTTTGCACGACTAAAATTTTATTGCATTTTAGTTTTCGAATAATTATTCGTTTTTGTGTTCGGCGAATATTTCCGTTAGTTACATTTATGTGTGATTGTTTCGTCTCTCGGAAATATTTTATCTAATTAAATTTTCGAACCTTTTTCAGGTTTAGGTTCGAGAATATTTTGTCTGGTTTTAGTGTCAATTATTTTTGTTTGGGGATTACGAATCATTTAAGATTTCGCTATATTTTCAGTAGTCAAGGACCATTCAAAGCCTCCTAGTCTGGACTTTCTAGGCGTGGCTTTTCACGATTCGAGTCCTGGCGCCTGGTAATCTAGTCGGTGAATCCGTGAAATTATTTGCCAACGTGAGTGGACTTGACTTACTATTGGTTGTTAAAATTTTGTGTTGTCCTTTGTGTCTTGTGGTAGGTGGTTGGGTTTTTTAGCATCCTTTTACGGATGTTGATTTTGTATTTTTTCATGTTCTTCTTAGTTTTATCCATGACCCCGCATCCGAATTGAAGCTAGCCGTGCTCCGAGGTAATTCAATTATCGCCGATATAGTTTACTTAGGTGAAGCTAACTAGTGGCCCGGTTATCAACACCTTAACCATTTTCTGTCAATTTCGGCCATATCCTAGTAAATACTATAATATATATATATATATATATATATATATATATACATATATATATATAAACATTTCCAAAAATGGTGCCAAAGTTCTTAGAAACTTATGAAACGTCGAGAAATTTTGGTCCGACCCCTAGGTCCCGCCATCCGACCGACGCCAATAGTGTAAGTGCCTTATGGCAAATACACTAATAAGTGCCTTATGGCAAATACACTAATTATATATTTTGTAATAGCTAATATAGAACAATAAGCTGCCACAGCAGGTACACAAACAACGTCTAGATCCATTTAACTGTGCCGTTTAAATCAGAGGTTCCCAAATTTTTTTGTCTCGTAGACCACTTGTCATGTTTTTCGGTTTTGGGTAGACCCCCTGCTTATCTGATATTGATTTTTTGCAAATTCATTAATTGCAAATGTGTTTTTGACAACTGTATAGTGTTACTCACTTTGAATGTAGTGTGAAATGTTTAGTTTTATACATTTATTAATTAGATTCAAATTAAACGAATCAAATTAAAATTTACATTCTGTTACATAAAATAACTAAGCAAAAAATAAATGCTTTTAGTGTGAGGGATGAACCTGATGCTTTAATAATAAATTATTCAACATTTGGCATCAATTTAGTTAGATTTAATCTTAAATCTCTTCGGTTAACGATGTCCAGTTTGTTTCTTTTTTTTTGTTAGGAGATTAACTATCGTTGACCCCCATTTTCATTTCATGGACCCCCAATTTTTTTTCCCCCTGATATGGACCCCTTGCAAGTTGTCGTCGACCCCTGGGGGTTGAAAAAGACCACTTTGGGAATCACTGGTTTAAATGGACAGTGAAGCCGAGCCACGCCGAATGTGTACACAGACACATTCGTAGACGCTCGCTTTACCTAACCTCTCGGCGAGACCTCTCGGCGAGCGCGCTCGGCGAATGTGTGCATTAGTTATTTTGAGCAATAAATAATGGTCAATGAAAAAGGTGGTCAATGTCATTACAAATACGGCACTTTCACTGAAAACCCCAATCGCGAAATTTGTTATCTCTAATTTCAAAAAACACGAGGATTAAAATGTTGATGATTTAATAACATTTCAGGAAATCACTCTGACGGAGCCGGCTTCAATGGTGACGCTACTAGACGGTGCCAGTTCGGGCGTAAATTCACCAGGGCAGAACGACCTCATCTGCATCGGCTATAAGCACCACTGGGAGGTGGTTAGCGAGCGAACGGGATGTTCTCAACGCGTCCACACTGTTGACGGCACAAAGGTTAACCTTGTAGCAGCGCTTGATCTGTACGAGGATCAAGAAATTGAACTTATGCTTTGCTATAATCGTAAGTACTTTCAAATACACTGTAAACTTTATATAGTGACACTCAAGGGACTGTGCACTTTGTGGCGTTATTGAGAGTTGTCGTTAAACGGAGAAAAGAAATAATACACAAAGATTTTCTTTTACTCGCCATGTTCACAGTTTGCAAGTTTGTTGGCAACTAAGAAAATGATAACTTATCGATAAGCAGCTGAGCTAAACATATGAAAGATAATCCCAACAAACAAAAGAACGAATTTCTTAGAATCTTCGGTACGCATGATTCCTACAACAAAGCAACAAAATAACAAACAAGTACTGTTTATTGCTTAATGATGACGTATTGTTGTCGTTAATTAGAATGGGTGTGTCGTTTTTTAGAGTGTATCATTGTATGAGCAATAAGGTAAACCAACTAGAGCTAAGTGATTTCGACGTTTTAAGGAGTTTGTCGTTATATCGAGTGACGTAAAATGGAGTTTACACACTGTAGTTTGTGTAGTGGCACGACTTTGGGTCTAAACTAAAAATAAGTCCTGACAAGTAGGAAGAAATTGGAACAAAGTAAACATTAAACAGAAAAGGGTATGTCAATTGAAATTTTCCCTCGACGCATTCGTTTAGAGAAGATACGAGCGTCATTGCTGTGCATAAACGAGTTTTGGGTCGGTGGGTCTATGTTTTCTAACAAAGGATTGTCATTTAGTTGATTGTAGCTAGTCGAGACAGTCCTGATATCGTCTATGACGGAAATTACTGATTCCCCCATCTTGCTACTGTCTTCTCTACCTACACTACCCGCCAGCCAATCGGGTGCGGTTCTTTTTATTATTTACCCCATTTCTGACGGTATCGCTGTTGAGCAAAATTACTCTCTCCGCGGCTAAACAATTGTCACTTCAAAAATTACATAACCAGTTCCGTTATCGAAAACAAAGTAGCGACGCTGTTTTCAAGCCCTAAAGATGTCGACTGGAATGTTTGTGCGAAACTTAATCTAAATAACGGGACTTAATCCTGGAAAACAGCTCTCATAATTATGAATCCTTAAATATTTTAGTGTTACAAATAATAAAACCTAAAATATACACGAGTTTAATTAATTTCAGATACTTGTCATTTTCAAAAACTGTCTGAAGATGAAAACACTACCGATAACTTTGATTTTCGTTGGAATACAGTTCCTACTGACATAGGTAAGTTTTTATAGATTTAAACTATTTAATATGAACTTGACTCTATCTGCACAAAAAAAGCTAAATTTAACAGAACAGAAAACGAGTGCCTCATTGTGAATTTCAAGCGATATTCTATGATAAAAAATATAGTTTAAAAAAAAAAAAACATGCTTTATATCGAACTAAAAAGTAAAAAATATTTTTTTTAAATAAGCTTCAAACAATAATGAATAAAAAATACAAGTATTATTGTGAAAAAAGCGTAGGGCGCTCGATGTACGAAAACGTGGATCAAAGCGCCCCACGCTTTTTTCACAATAATACTTGTATTTTTTATTCATTATTGTTTTAAGCTTATTTTAAAAAAAAAATATTTTTTACTTTTTAATTTGATATAATGCGTGTTTTTTAGTTTTTTTTAAACTATATTTATTTTCCACTTTTTAGTTCGATTTATTGTCAAAAATTTGCCGAAAAAAAACAATTTTTTTCGGCGTGGACGGGATTAGAACCCCGTGATTCCGAGAGTTGACGTCACGGCTAACCACTGTAGTTACAGTGCTGGCATATTATACTACAGTAATAAACCACTTGATGTAGTCCAAACGAAGGTTACAAACAAACATACATACATACAAACTTACAAGTGAAGTTAATATAAAGCGTGTAAAAACGTCCAAAGTTTTTTAAAAAACACTAACAAAAAAATTTGAAAAGAAGTTTGACCCTGCAGGCCATCCCTGTAACTTCCCGCTATTTTCGAGTTTAAAACGCTCAAAAATATATAAAATATTGCAAGAAGTTTATTTTTTAGCTCTTCGAGCTCAAAAAAAAAACACTGTTACGAAATTTTCGTTCACGATATCTCATGAACAAATGAACCGATTTTGATGCGATTTGCGGCAGTCGACGCAATTTTTTAACCTAAAAAAGTAATTTATTACAGAAAAATCGATCTCATAGGAATTTGGCGAGCAATTTAAAAAAAAAAACACTTTTTTACAAATTTTTCGTTCACGATATCTCGTGAACAAATGAGCCGATTTTGATGCAGTTTGCGGCGATCGACGCAGTTTTTTTAACGTAAGAAAATAAATTATTACAAAAAATCGATTTGATAAGAATTTTACGAGTAATTATATAAAATTACTTTTTTCCTAATTTTTCGTTCACGTTATCTCATGAACAAATGAACCAATTTTGATCTGGTTTGCGGCGATCGACGCAGTTTTTTAACCTAAGAAAGTAATTTATTACAAAAAAATCGATCTGATAACAAATTATTTTAAGAGTCATTTTAAAAAAACACTTTTTTACGATTTTTTCGTTCACGGTATCTCGTGAACAAATGAACCGATTTTAATGCGGTTTGCGGAAATCGACGCAGTTTGTTAAGGAGAAGAGCTGATTAGATTTTGGAATTAATCGGTTTAGTACTTTAGAAAATATTTTACAAAAACAAATTTTTAAAAATTTTTGAAACTTGTTTTTTTAAGATTTCTCAAAATTTTTTGGGACGAATCGTTTGAAATTTTCAGGAAGTCTAAGTTCACCAAGATCACGTCAGATACCGCAAACTGCGTTTCAGTCGGACACTCCGTTCAAAAGATATAAAAGGTTTACATACATACACACACACACACACACACATACAGCCCTACGGACATCACCGCCAAAATAGTTTCAATAGCTTCCTAGGGCCTCAAAACGTCGAGATCTGGCGAAAACTCGATTTTCGAAAATCGAGGTGAAACCAATAACTTCCCGATTTTTGAAAAAAAAATTTTTTTTTTTTTTTTGAAAGCGGGAAGTTAAAAACGTCCAAAGTTAAAAAAAAATAGCTCAACTACAAGAGATTTAACAGCCACAGCAACTTCACTAATTGGACAGCAGCTTGCAAAATATATGTCCAATTACCGCAACCCCACTGTATTGTTATTCATTTGTTCCACTTCCCGTTCTCGTAAACTTTAATGCAAATAAACTTTCATTTTTCCCGTAGTCTGCGCCTTTCCCTACGTAATAGCCTTCACGCCGGACTCAATGGAGATAAGACTAATTGTCAACGGTAATCTTGTACACACAATGTCCATGCCAAGGCTCAAACTCGTTGCTTGGAAGAACGACATATTCTTCGCAACTACTGCGCCGGAATTCTTTCCTACCAAAACGGAACGGCTGCCTGTCGATGTAAAGAATACGACCGTCATAGAACAAACGATATTTGGTCAATCATCTCCGCCATCGAGTCCACACGGTAAGAATTACAGTCAGTTTTAGGATAATAAAGCTACGTCCGAGTAAATAACTTTCCGATGTAAAAATCACTGTAACCAGCCGACTACAATGATCACTGTGATTTGACAAGAGGGAACTACGTTCCAAAGTAGCGTATGTTGTTCCATGCCACCGCAATCACGACTGTCGCTCCTAGTGGCGTAAATAACGCCCCCGCAGGCCCTGCGTTGCGGGAGGACGCGCCACAGCCAGGGGCGCCTTCAAGTCCCTTAATGAAAATGATAAATTTTCGAAAAAAGGACTGCCGTGTGTTATCAAGCAATAATAAAATATTAATATCACTTGCACAATGTTATTGTTACAAGTTAACATTTACAATAATAAATGAAAAATAATTTAATAATATGTGCCGAAATAAAAATTGAAGTCCCATACTTAAATTTGAACGTTAACTAACAATATTAATTTTCATGTTCGCTGAAGCCATTTTTGACCTCTTCGAAAGTCATTTCGTAGTCAAAGACATACGAAATGACTTTCAAAGAGGTTAGACACGACTTCAGCGAGTATAAAAATCATTTTTTCATTCATTCAGACTGGTGATAGACGATTGTCTATCACTTGTTCTGTAAAAAGTCAAAACTCGTAAAAAAACGTAGGAAGCTCGAGTATATAATGTACTAATTATTGTTTTTATAGTGCAATATAATTATGCATGCAAATAGTGCAAATATATTATTTTAATAAACATTTCAATTAAAAAACGCGTACAAGTGACTTTTTATACCAAAAATATGAAAGATGGAACTGGTGCAAAATAGCAGGGCGCTTTCAGAAATCTGCGGGGGGGCGCACATACTCCTAGTTACGCCACTGGTCGCTCCAATCGAGTAGCCGACCAAAGGCGACAACCAAGCCAACCAAGCGTGTAATTGCAATGAGTTCAGATACACTACTGAACTGTATTGTACCTCGTGGCTATAATATAGCCTAATCGTCGTTGTATGCGAGAGTTCTCATATTGTGCTGTATAAATGCACCGGTAGCGGACGCTTGTTTTGTATTAAAACTGTGTACGTGCGTAGCACGTTGTTGCGGTTTAAAAATATTTTTTTTTGTGATGTAACTAGACGGTTTTCGGATTTTTCCCTTTACTTGTGCTATAAGACATTGTTTCTTGCCAAATTTAATGATTCTAGGTCAACGGGAAGTAGCCTATAGGTTTTGATTCCCAAGTTCTTGACAGACAGACGGACAACAAAGTGATCTTATAAGGTTTCCTTTTTTCCTGTTGAGGTACAGACAGTGCCGGATTAACCTACAAGCAAAGTAAGCAATTGCTTAGGGCATCACGTCTCAGGGGGCACCAAGAAAAAATGAAGAAATGAAAATTACCTCACTAAACCGTGTCAACAATTTTTTTTTCTTTTGTCATGTTCTCAAAAATTTGATCTACTGATATGTCTTTAGAAGTATAAAAGCTAAAAATAAATAATAATTTATTTTTAAAAAAGAAAATTAAAAAAAACATTATTTCTTAAAGTAGTACTAGCACCAAAGCTTTTTTTTTTAGTTTAAAGTTTTGAAACTTGTTTTCTATTAATTGTATAAAAATGCCTAAGGTCCGATTTTATAGACAGCCAAATTTTCAATGATTGTAAAATTCAATTTTTTTCCTAAAAATCTATGCTTTTTAACTTTGTTCTATCAATTTGAATTCTTTTTATAAACTGAACATATTAGAGAGAGGGCCCATAAGCAGAAAAGCTTAGGGCATCAAAGAGTCTTAATCCGGCACTGGGTACAGAATCCTAACAAGAAACCCGACTGTACAAAAAGAAACGAATAACCAGGTGGGGTATCCAAAATATCGATGTCTTCAGTTAAAGTAGTGTTAATCCAATAGAATATTAAGATGAAGGAAGGTTTTGGTTGAGGATCATAAAATAAGCTTTACCAGTGTTTCGCTAGTGGCCAACGTTTCGAAAAATTTATTTTCATGTTCATAGGCCCTGAAGATGAAAATAAATTTTTCGAAACGTTGGCCACTAGCGAAACACTGGTAAAGCTTATTTTATGATCCTCAACCAAAACCTTCCTTCATCTTGAAACGAATAACCAAAAAGAGAAAAAAACAAATCGAAAAACCTTAAGCTAACTAGCATTCTAGATCGCTGACTAGAATACCTGCTAAACTGACATTATTACAAACGATGACTATACAGGGTGTCCCATTAAGAATGGGACAGAGAACAACCGCAGATTCTCCAATTCAAAATAAAACGATTAAGCGAAATATGCTTAGATAAAATGTTACTCGCTCTACCAGTGGCGCACGGCAGGAGTAAGTAATGCTTGTACCCCTTCTAAATGTTACGCCGCTGTCTAAATTTTAATTTTGACTATAATTTTAATTTTATATATTTTCTAAGTCAATAATGTACACTGTTAGTTTGTTGTAAAGTCATTGGTTTTCGAGATATTCGCAGTTAAAGATAGATAGACATGTACTTTTTATTTGTATTATTATTAATAATATTCATTTTTACAATTTTGTCTTAAAAAAACTGCGAATATCTCGAAAACCAATGACTTTACAACAAACTAACAAGTGTACATTATTGACTTAGAAAATATCAAAAAAATTAAAATTATAGTCAAAATTAAAATTTAGACAGCGGGTAACATTTAGAAGGGGTACAAGCATTACTTACTCCTGCCGTACGCCACTGGTAGAGCGTACTGAACTAATTTTTTTATTGTTAGGTGGATTTTATGATATTTAACAAGTGTGCCGATTTGAGTAAAATTATACGGTGTATTAAAAAAATTATGGACATTAATAATTTTTCAGTTTTCAACTTCAACACCCCGTATTTCGGAAACGAGTAACATTTTATCTAAGCATATTTCGCTTAATCGTTTTATTTTGAATTGGAGAATCTGCGGTTGTTCTATGTCCCATTCTTAATGGGACACCCTGTACATTATATATTAATAATTTCCAGTATCCCAAACTGAATCAAAACCTCTACGTCTCTACCGCATTCCAATACAAGCGCTCAGCGGTCACATGGGCGGTCATCAAACCACAAGAAGGTTCGCGGCTTCTCGGGCGGGTCACACGAGCGGCGGGAACGGCGCGACCGCATCGGCTACGCCCCAACGAAGGGCAGACAATCCATCCGCTGGAAATAGCTCTCAACTGGCAGCGCCACCAAGACAACACGCGTCAAGAAGTGCCACCAGTTCACCGATACCGACAGCCAAGGGGGGAATCACCAAACAGTTTCCTGTAACGCCGACCAAATGATAGCAGAAATTTGATAACTTTAAAAATCTTTGGTTACTTGCAGGTTTTAATTCCTAACTGAAAACTGTGTGCACAAAAATTCGAAATCGTGTTGTTCTTTTTTTTAATGACGATATTTTCAATCAATAAAATTCATTTCCGAAAATATATACAGTGTGGTCACTTAAGTGTGCAACATATGGGAAATTTTTTAATTAAATGCACAACCAAAATACAAATATTGCCAAAAGTTGGTGCATGTCCGATAATCATTTTAGGTGCTCTTAGAATTGTTGAAACTCAACCAGCATACAGGATGTTTAATATCGTTCCAACAAACATAAAGTTTGTGATTCCATAAAAAATAAAAAATCTAAGTTAATTTTACAAATATGCCTGAATTTGAACAAAGTTATGCGAAATTGATTTGATTTTGAATAATTTATTAGTGTGTTTAAGGTAAGTATAAAAAATTTTTTTCAAAAAAATTATAATTTTGGTTTTTCAAAAAAAAAAAATTTCTTAGAAGGCCATATTTTGGTATTTGGGCATAACTTTTCATTCTAAACAACTTTTTCTTATAACATTTTGCTGATTTTTTTAAATAAGGACACTTTACTCTTGTACAATTATTATATTTTTTGACCCACCCTGTATGCTGTTTGAGCTTCAACAATTCTAAGAGCACCTAAAATGATTATCGGACATGCACCAACTTTTGGCAATATTTGTATTTTGGTTGTGCATTCAATTAAAAATTTTCCCATATGTTGCAGACTTAAGTGACCACACTGTATATTTATCTCAGATAAATAAAGACCCTGGGTACGAATCAATGTTGGTTATTATAAATCGATCTAATGTTTATAGTTTTTATTATTTATTTTTATTTTAAGCTTATTGTGGACCAATTACAAAAAAACGTGACATAATCAGATCGATTTAAAATCAACGCTGATTTCTAAAATTAGTTGATATATTTCCGGAAGTGATTTAATCCTTAATTTTAATCATGTCATTTGTAAGAAATACAGATAATCAAATCTTTGATTAACGTCTGAATAGAACTCTTCAAATAAATACAATTATCAAACAATTTTTTCAGACTATTATATATTGACAAAATTTTTTGTCGATGTTATAGTCTAAAAAAAATACAGATAATTATTTTTGTAAAAAACGAGTATTGTTTAAAATTTGGAACGTGACAGGTAGTCTTCTGAGCTTTTTCTTAAATATTTCACTGTTTAAATTAATTGATACAATACATTATTTAAAATCAATTTTTGACTTGCAATTATAATTAGATGTTAATCTGTACCTAATTTAGAGAAAAAATCAAAAGTTAGTGTCTATCAAAATTATTGCTATAATCGACAAGGTAGACGAAAAACTCTTCCACTTCCACTCACTTATTGAACTTAAATACAAAATTGACAACTCCAATACATTTTATATGGTATATCTGTCGCCGGGATATTGTCAAACCCGTGATATTATAATTTCACTTAGTGAAATTATAATATCACGACTCTTTGTCAATCGTGCTATTGTAATTTCACTAGTGAAATTACAATATCACGGATTTGACAATATCCCGGCGACATATCCATTTGAAATCGATGCTTAAAAAATGTTTAAACATTATAACCTTACAAATGACATGATTATTAGAGATCTTATTTGATTGAAAATACAGTCAAAATAAAGCACATACTACACTAAAACGTTTTTAATTTTATTTTCGTAAGAAATATATTTTGAAAGTATACGGGAACCTCTAACCATTCAACATTTTCCCTTATCTGTAACTATTTTTAAAGCAAATGTTCATCATCATATTTTCGAGAATGGTTTTTATAAATAAGATATTTTTTTTTTAATTTAACGAAAAAACATTCCATGATTTATTTAAAAATTGCAAACATTTCTAAGAAATTGTATTTTTTTGCCAGTGGGAATGTTTTCCCCCATGAATAGATGTATTTTAATGCAGCTCTGTTAATTAACACATTGACTAGCTACTGATGAAACTACATCTAGAAAAATGATTATAATAAATGAGGGAAACAGTTGAGTGGTTTGGAGAATAGCCGACTGTACTACAGCAATAGTAATCCGATAGACTATCCGATAGACTATTTTTCGCCGTAAAAAACGGTGCTTATGGTCACACGACAGTCGAAGCACCCCCATCGAAACCTACATCCTCATCTTCATCCTCAAGCTCATCATACTCGCATCCTCATACCTCATTCACACATGCACCCTTATCCGTATCCTCGCCCACACCTGCACCCTTATCCATACCATCATCCAAAACTATATCCGCATTCTCGCCGAATAATTTTCCATTCATGAAATGTAGGTGTGAAGATACCAATAATGTATGTTCCGAAATATAACCCAGTATAGTGCCCGCGGCGAGAGTTGAAGCCAGGCACGTCATCAGTAATATGGTAATGAACGGCTACTTGCCCGCAAACAGTGGCGTGTAGAATAAATTCGACATATCCATTTATAGCAGTCGAATAAAAATAAACACTCGACGCGCATGGATCTCCGAAACAGCCAATAGCAAGCTAGAAGGCGGGCGCAATGCGTTCACGTCACTATGACGCAGTGGCTTCATATTTCGGCGCAACTATTCTATACTGTGACCAGTACTAATGACGTCATGAATCCGACGCCATAATTATACTGGCGTGCCACCATATTGTACTGGTGAGACAGATATGACATGTGTACATCAGACTTTGTGGAATTTTTTATTTTAATATTTTGTGAACTACAATAATGTCTGCTCAACGCGCTGGCCAGTATATTTCCGAACGAATCAACACTAACTATGAGGTCGATTAGCACTGGCCAGTATGCTGGATTATATTTCGGAACACACCCCATGTGACCCAGCACCGTTCCTTGAAAAATAGACAACTAATAAGAACCAAGCATTAGCATACAGAGAACTGTCAAATAATTTATTCACTGAAATTATTTCTAGTAAAAATATTATTATAGAATAGATGTTCAATAAAGCGAAGTATTAGTTTCCTCGTAAGACTGAACAATATATGTTTTATATCGATCACATAAATAGTTAGGGACCTGAAACTGAAATTAGGCGTCCTGAAACAATTATCTGAAGAACCTGAAACAGTTTGCGAGACAAAATTCACCGGCTACCTATACAGAACGAAACTATAGATCAACAATAAAATCTGGGAGTCGTTGAGTTCTTGTGATATTTAAACATGAAACGTCAAAGATACCGTGGTAAAACCCAAGGTTAGTAGAGTTACAGATGCTGCCACCTAATTATAAAATTTACTGCAATTATATCAAACATTCAATTATTAAGATTATCATTTGTCCCTAACTAAAATGTGAATAAAACGTAGTAGTCAGAGTGCCCGTCGGCAAAAATTTTATTGACACATACTCTCCCCAAACTTTGTATATGGCTTCATAAGGCCTAGTCTGACACCTATTTCCTCTATGACTTTTCTTGATTTTGGGGCGTTTTCCCTCTAAATTTTTCGAAAGATGTCGTTTTGACGACATGTAAATATTTATAGATAATGTTTGTTTTTTTAATTGGATAGCTTAAAAACTTCAACCAAAACGTTAAAATAATGTTCTCTGACAAATAACATGGACCATTTAAAATGTCTGACACCTCGAATATGTCGAACATATTTGTCAGAGAACATTATTTTAGCGTTTTGGTTGAAGTTTCAAAAATCAAAAAAGTCATAGAGGAAATAGGTGTCAGACTAGGTCTAATGAAGCCATATACAAAGTTTGAGGAGAGTATGTGTCAATAAAATTTTTGCCGACGGGCACTCTGACTATAGTGTCTATCTATAAATTCTTAGATATAAATATATCAAAAATATATATATATACATAATATTATATGGGTATTTTATACTAGCAAGTTCTTAAGATACTGCTAAATTATAGTAAATATTTAAGAAATGTTACATAATTTTTAATTTATCAAAGTCTAATATGTATATACTAATTCTGTGATACTGTATCATACTTTCTTATACACTGTTAAACTGGAAGTTAAGTCGAGATGTAACTTTAAACATTGCTCTAATACATTGTGAGAGAAAGTGTGCTCAACCCCACAGCCAAAAAACTATTTACATTGTATAAAAACTCTGGTCGCAGTGCCAAACCCTGCCGACAATACAGACCGTGTGAACTTAAACTTTCTTTTTGAACAAAATAAAAAAATTAACCTCTTAATACAGCCCTTAAAATAATAGTTTTTTCTTAATTTCAATATTATCATCAATCCAACATCTGTACCAAATTAGTAGTAAGTAAATTCATTACCACAAACTTCTGAGAATTTTTTCTATATTGTTCAATAACAATTTTCAATCCCTTGGGCCCATTTTAAAGAGGTTTTTTTAGAATGTGATTAGTTGCGGGCTGCAAAAAATTGGGCAAAGCATTTATTTATCTGAGGGCTGAACAGAGCACAACTTCCTGTGCAGTGGACTACGAGCTTTTTATAATTATTTTGAAACTAATAATAATACATCAAAACACTCACTTACTGAACGTAAAAATTGTTTTCTTTTTTTTGTATCGAACAACAAATCTCACAAAAATAGTTTTTTGACGCTAACATTTCACGTATAAATTCAAAGCTGATTCCGTTTTTGTTCTCGTAATGAAATAAAAAAATGTAAAGTGCAATAATTTGTCGTAATAAGTAATGAAATGTGGTTTTTTGTTCGCTGCTTGAGATGTGCTTAAAAGGGCACTATAAATAGTTTTTTTGTAAAAACACATCTGGACTTATTTCGAAGTTTTAACGCATCATTTACCTGTATTGATAAATGTATTATTCGTCATGTGATCATTCGAAAAATATATTATATATAGAAACTATTTAGATATATATGCATAGGGTAACGGCACCAGTTTCCGACCACTTATTTGTAAACCATTTTTTTATTTATGTTTAATCTTTACAGACTAGATTAATACGCCAAAAAAATTACAGTGTTATTATTGCATATCGTATTTTACCAATAATATGAATGAATAAATTAGGGGTTATGGCTTAATAGCCCGTTATGCACGTCATCCTAGAAGTATTTTTGTGCTCCCCCTTGTCCTCCAATAATTTGGATCTTCTCATGAACTCCAGAAGATTGTCACCAATAATGTAATTTATCGATGCAAAGAGAAAACAATGTCAATTTTCCGGAAGCACTCGAAGCTGGTTTTGCTAGATTCGTTGCTTGATTTCGCTGCTTCCAAGCTTGCTGTGTATAATGACTTGATGTGTTGGCTTCACACGATGCGTGTTTTGAAGCTTTGGTGCGCACTTAGTTCGAATGTTAACAAAAGTAGACATTTATTGTCTCTCAACAGAACACACAGCTATGACGCCATATTTGTTTTATGACGTTTGCCCGTGTCGGGTGTCGCACACGTGACAACATACTGTCTTCTTGCTAAAAGCCAACACAATAACGAGCACGAAAAATAACTGCGGTTCTAATTTTGAAATCCAGCTTGTAACCATGCACGAGAGTGACGTCATTTCCATCTTCGCAGCCAGCACGGCAGTCCAGCACAAGTCCCAACAATGATTCCAGCGATAAAACCAGCCTCGTGTATCTATAGCGATTTAAAATCATAAATTTTTTTTTTAATTAAGAAAAAAAATGACCGACCACAGCTAAGCGATCGGTAATCAGTGCCTTTGCCTTATATCGTGGTGTTAAAATATATACAGACATTATTTATTATAAAAATATAATAATATCAAAGTACTATTATTGATTTCATAAAAATGACTCGCAAAATTGCCTTTCCAAGTGTTTATAAAACAAACAAGACTTATAAAATGAATAATGAAAATCAAATTTAGAAACTACTTAAAAGTATTTTTATAAAAAAAAGTAACTCGTATTTAGGACGTAGCAGCAATATCCGTCACTTTTATGAAATTGATTGTCAGTTATCACCAAAAACGTGGTGTGAAAATCATAAAAAATAAATAATGGTGTTAATAATATTGTGTTAAAAATCTTTGTACAAACTGTTAATATCTTAAGATAATCATACTGCGTAGTTCAATTTTGTTGTTTATATATTTCTGTGGCAGCAATATTTGGGATTTTTATATATATATATCATTTTTACCGGTTGTCGGGTATAATTTGTTTTTTTTTTTTAATGTATTTTGATTTGGCCCATGATGTTACCACCTGTATACATAATAACTGCATTTACGTTCTAGACACATTAAATATACTATTATAATCAAATTTTAAAGGGTAATCTAGGATTACTCAGTGCAGATAATTATTCATTAAATAATAATAATAAAATAATTAACTCTACTGAGTAGTTCTAGATTAACCGTTTAAATGTGATTATATTATTTAGCGGACATAGAACTCAACAAATTAAATGTTATTGTCTGTCTTTTAAAGAATCTTGTTAGGTTCAGAATATGTCCATATATTTAATACTCCTATTTTGCTAGTAGAGATAGGGAGAAAGACTACTACCTACAGTGGAGACATATATGAGTCTCGTGTGTAATGTATACTACAACTAGATTTTAGTCTGAGAAAGGGAAGTGGCTTGCCTTACACCAGTGATGTCAAAGATACGGGCCGCGGGCCGCATCCGGCCCTCAATCCATCTCAATACGGCCCAGAATCTATTCTAAAAATAACTACCTCAAATATGACACCTGGCATCAATGAGTTTATCAAAAACAAGAGACCTCAGGTGTCTGGGTCCTCAAGCTCAAAACAATTTACCCAGCTATCACACCCTAAATCTTACAAATGGCTCTTTAGAAAAATCAATCTGACATCCCTACCCTACACCACTTGCCGATTGCTCCACTACAGACGGAACGCTTGCGCACATAAAAAGAATGAGATGGAAACAGTCATTTTCCACTTTCCACTTACGGCCACTAGCAACATAGGAGTATTAAATATATACAAACCGCAATGTTCTTAAAATAAACATTTAAAGGTGGCACTTCACATGGCTATTTGTGTTCGCTATTGGGTGTTTGTTGTATTTGGCAAAATATATGACGTTCAAGACAAACATGCAAATAGAGACAAATACGACCATCCACACATGGCAGTCAAATAGCAAACACACAAACATTTGGCAGCAGAACGCAAGGTTCAAAATTCCAGGAATTTCAGCACTGTTTCATTGTCCCAATTCATTTTCAATAGTAATTGTTCCAGTTCTCGCTCACAGCACAGACACAGAAATACTGCACGTCCGTACAGGTTCACGGCGCGTGCGCATCTGAATATGGCCATTGTGTGGACGGTAATTTGCGTATTTGACTCCTTTGATGTGCCTCGAAAAACCGACAAGCGGACGGTAACGCGTATTTGGTATTGGCCTTATTTGTCAAATAGGCAAATAAGGCCAACACTTTGTCAAATAGAGTGTCCACACTTGGTAATTGTTTGCCAAATACACAAATACAAATAGCCATGTGAAGTGCCGGCATGACAATTAACATAATACATACATTATTTGAGTATTTCTTTTTCACAAACTTTCCGTTTTTACTTAAAAAATTTAGTTTTGTTCACTTAAATTGACACTAAATTTCTTGGTCCATCACTATTAAAACATTATTCCTTTTAGAATTGTTTAAAGAAGTCGGGTTCGAGCGCAGACAAAACAGATTTAAATTTCTACATCTTCGTGCACCAGTAAACTTACTGAACATATGTACGGCAGTTAAATACATTTCTTCCCTGTTTACTGAATCGTTAAAAAATACTTAAGCTTTATAAAAACAAAACACTCCTTATATACGCGCTCAAACCCAGCTCAGTCTTTTCATAACCGTCGAAAAGCACAAAGAAATTTGATTTCTACTGTAACGTAAAAGTCATATTTTTTACATCTTCGATATAAAAATTTAGAAGTCTGAGCCCCTTTCTAAATTTTATATGCACATCACTGTCGACTTTCATCGACAGTGATGACGCACCTTTACAGTACCGGATTTAGGGTTCCTAGGCAGCTGAGTCCCGAGATAATTTTTTGTTTCACGCACATCAAAGAATCTTCGATGTATATAGTATAAATTATATTTCAATCTGTTTGGATGCCATCATTAATGTACAGTATACACCTTGTATATTAAAAAACTCTTTTTTAAGTGGCCCCTGCCTATTCCCAAACACGGTACTGTACTTTTGTATTATAGAAATAATCATTATTGATTTTTTATTTAACCATAGTTAATAAATTAAATATGTAAGAATTTATCACAAGTAAATTAAAACACCTATAATATAAAGTAATACACCAATGGCTGTATTAATAATAAATTAAGTAATGTTTAAGTTTAAATTATTAAAAGTTTAAAATTTATTTAAGTGTGTTTGTTAGCCTTCCAAATAGCGATTGATTCAAAATTTGAGTTTCGCCTGTTCATTTTTCGACACACCGCTTCGTATCTTTGCAAGGCCGTAGGCAGGGGGGTGTTTTGGGGGTTCAAACCCCCCCTCCGAAATGCATTATCCAACCATTTTATACACGCTCACTAAAATGAATGTTCGACTCTTTTTTCGGATCTGTGATAAGATAATTGGATTCCACGTTTTTCGGAACGAGTAAAATCGAAATGTAATGCATTGTTAATTAATTAAATGAATCATTTAACTCTTTCATCGAAACTCCCTATTAATTAAATTTATTTATGTATTATTTGTCTTTGGTCCAGAGCTCAACTCCCGCCGAAGTGAATTTCTGGCTACGGCCCTGTATCTTTGGCAGGTTATACAAGGCGTTCTTTTTATACGTTTCAAATCTCTATAAAAACAGCGAAACTTCAAATGGCCGCCCGCTAGCGTATTCTGTTTGGATTCAAAAATATGTATTTATGAATTAAAAAAATTATAAAATGAGCAACTACTGAGAAAATGCATTTCAGAAGGAATAATAAAAAAACTAATTGTAATAACCACTGTAGCAAATAAAGCCCCAAACACGCAGTGGCGGATTTACCAGCAGGCTGAAGTTTAGGGCGGCAAATTTTAAGGGACGGCAGATTTAATTCATATATTTTTTATTTCGATTTACAAAATTAAAAAAAAATTAAACACACAAAATAATTGCGAAAATTGGAGAGAAATTAAAATATTTAACAAAAATCGAAATATAGTCTTATATACAGTGTTAAATACTAAATATTTCAACATCTCTACCTACATGAACAATTACTAAACGCTTTTTAAAATATAGGTATTTTAATGATCATGAATTTTTTTAATATCGCAATAGCGATTCGATATTATAATGGAAATTTAGTTATTTTTACATATTTTCTTCACTGATAATTACTATAATTTTTTCTCCATGTATCTAATTATTATGAGATCTTGCTTACACAATTCAATATTGATATAATATAGATGGTCTAATCATGATTGCTGCAGCAAATAATTGTCAAATTCAACTTCAGAAAATTATTTCTTTATGCTTAAAAAATAGTGACTAAAATAATCAAGGATCTGACACGGTACTTTAGTTCTCAATGATACTAACCATACATTCACGAAAAGTAGATGTAATAAGGATGATGGAGCACAAATCATAAAGTTGCAATTTTATTGATAGAAAATGTAATTGATATGATTGCGGACTAAGGTATCAAAATTCAGAGGCGGCAAAAATTGAATAGCCTACAGGCAGCAAATCTGTAAATCCGCCACTGCAAACACGAATGTACACGGTCTTGTATGTCACTTTTCATGTAAGAGTGTAAATTCAGTCACTAATAGTCCAAGAGACTGGGACACTAAAGTATTTCCCGAGTATAAGCTCCTAAAATCGTTAATAATATTTTCAAGGGCGGCTGGGTAGGGGAAGCGCGGAAATATGTCCGTGTAAAGGTATCAAAAAAAGTCATGTCTTTCAATAAAAATATTCTTCTAACACATCGGCCGTTGCACACGAGGCTAGAAACACTGCCTGGACTTCTGCTGGCCGGTAGGCTGGGTACGAAGCTGGAAATGACGTCACTGCGGCCTCGCCTGCTAGCTCATAAAATAGGTTTTAAAATTAAAACAGGGGCCATTTTTTGCTAGGTCCGCTGCTAGGTATGAACAAGAACTAATCAGGAAGCAGTACCTTGTCACGTAGACGACTTGAACAAACGCCCACAAACAAACACTATGCCATAATGTGTGTTGTGTTCAGAGACAATAAACATGTACTTTTGTTACTGTTCTATCACTGCGCGCGCACCGAATCTACCTGCAAGTTTATAAAGACGTCTCGTAGCAATTAAGAAAACCAGCGCTAGAAAACTAGTAGGCAAATCTAGCAGCGTTTCTAGCCTCGTGTGCAGCGGCCTTAAGACTTTAGTGTAATCGTCTTACTTACTATAATATACAGGTGTCCCAAAAGTTAACCCATAAATAGAAAATTAGTTACCGAATAAATGTTTTCTTAATTAACGAACTCGCTGGTGTTTAGAAGTTAATGTCAGCAATTGAACTTTGAATTAAATATCAGCACATCAGCAATTAAGTTATAAGTTTATATATAATCCATATAATACCAATTCATATTAACTTCACGTCATACTTTTAACTTTGCTGACAGAATATGTCTTCAAAACCGCAGCAAATAGAACACTAGATCCGTGACCCTTACATTATATTATTTTTTTTCCTTAGTTACGAAAACTTGCATACATTGGGCGTGTTTGGCTGAAGTAAGTACTTACTATACTTAGTAAGCCAGTTAGCATAAAAAAATTAAAATCTTACAAGCTGACTATAGCGCTTTTCGGCCAGGACAGACTTACTGGCTTAACGTAACATTAGAACTCATTTTAGAAAATTCTATGATACGTTATTATACACACCAGTTTTTCACTGTCAACTAATTTTTACGTCTTAAATTATTAAATTGAGTGCTTGTGTATCTGAACAATGACAGGTCTGTTCTTGTCTGTTTTGTTTACATCAACAATAAGCAAAATGGCGTCTTATATTAAGCCATGCTTACTGCGTTAGCACTTATTTTATGTCCTGGCCGAAAATTTTGTATTTAGGTACCTATAGTGAGTGACTTACTAAATTTAGTAAGTACTTACTTCGGCCAAACACGCCCATTTTAATTGAATATTAAGCCCCAACATGGTGATCAATTGCGGTACTTTGTCTGTATATAGAAATTTTAAGTTTTCGGCACGAGGGGTGCTCCCATTTGGCCGTCATTATGAACATAAGGGTGTTATAGGTACAGTTTTGCTGTATTCTTGTAACTGTGAATCTGATACACATCTTGTAGACAGCAAGTTTATAGATAATAAAATCCTCTACAACTTGTATTGATAACTTTTTGAAGTAGCATTAATAATAAAAATGTTATTTAAATTTTTTAAAGATTACTTTTTAAATGAAAATATTTTAAAACTAAAATTATCAGTTACGTCAATTATACGTGACAGCAATATTTTATATTTATTTAATTAGATATTTATTTATTTATTATTATTGTAATCAACAGGTACAAATATATTTTTATCTACATCATATTAAATGTGTTAATTGTTTTAAATAGCTTTTTTCTGTATTTTATCCGCTTTTTTGTATCAAATAACCAAGAAGGCTTTAATCAGAAGATCAAGCTCGAGTGTAACGGTGGACCTATATCTGTCGCATGAACCAAAATGGCGTCAGTTACTGGGTAACGCACACACGTTCATGACTTACATGTTTGTAGTGCCTGTGAAGTTAAACAACTTTGGTAACTATAGCGAAAAAAGGTGGAAAGAACCGAAGTTTTCCCAGGTTGTGATAACAGTTCCATCTCGCGTGCGCCAGAAAACGGTCCATTTCGAAACACAGCAAGCATATGAAGCTAGGTCTCCTGATTAAAGACTTCGTGATACTTACATTAAAATAATTGACATGCATGTTAATTGCTATGGTTAGTAATTAATGTTGATTTGTATTATTATTGTTATTTATTTTGCAATACTTGAAAAAGTCTAAATATATAGACATAACAGCGTACAATAAATCTAATATATTTTTCTCCTGCAAGATTTTCTTATTGTTGTTTTAACTATTATAATTATGAAGAGTTATGAAATGAAATGACAAACAAGACCTTTAATTTGTGGTCAACGTAGAAAATAGTCTTCATTTTATGTATTATAAAAATTGTACAATTTTAATTATTAGGTATATTGGATTTGCAAAATATTATATAGTGAAAAAAATTATATATGATTACAAAATAAAGAATTGTTTTGCCAAATTGTGTATATTATTTAACTAGCTCGTACCTGCGACATAATTCGCGTTATATATATTATATTTTGTGGGTGCTTTTTAGGGGTTGAAGAAGGTATTTTATCTCAAAAAAAAACGAAAAGATTCCAAGAATTATTTCAAATTGAAATATAAGTATTCAGTAAAATTTTAACAAAACCAGCCCGAGACGACAGAGCATACAAATTTTCTGAAAACACAAGTTAGCTAGTACAGATTTACTTACTAACTAGTTCGCATCAATTTTGACACCTGACATCAATGAGCCTATCAAAAAAAGAGATCTGGATCCTCAAGCTCAAGATAATGTACCCTTTTTTATAACCTTTATATGAAAATTGAATTAAACTAAATAAATAAAGATTTCAATTTAATATGCGTTTTAGTTTTTTTTTTATTTAGGGTCTGGCTGGCTAAATCTTATAAATGATCCTTTAGAAAAATAAGTCTGACATCCCTGATATAGGGAAAATTGCATTCTTCTAGACCTACCGGTTTAGGCTGTGAGTTAGAGTTTTAACTTTTAACTAAGTAGATTAACCATTAACCCCCTTAGGAGATGAATTTTCAAAAATCTTTGGTTAGTGCCCACCTGAGTTATGTAAGGAACCCCTGTGCAAAAATCATGCATTTAGACCCACCGGTGTACGATCAGTCAATGTAAGAGTCTTAACTAAGTAGATTAACCCCCTTAGGGGATGAATTTTCAAAAATCATTCTTAAGTACACATCCACGTTATATAAGGAACTCATGAGCAAAATTTCATTGCTCCAGATCTACCGGTTTAGGCTGTGCGTTGTCTGTCAGCCTTTAGAGGACTTTTTTTTATTAAGAAAAAGTGTAAAAATCGATAAAAACGTAAATATCAAAAATTTGCTATCCGGCACCCAGAAACAGTTAAGGGTATTTATAGCAAGTAAAACAAGACGTCAGACTGTTATCTATATAAATACATTTTTAAAATTTTAACCCCTTCCACAGTCAGGGCCGTACTAACCCAATTGGAACTTTTTGAAATCTGAAAAATATTTGGAAAAAAGTACATTCAAATATATCTTGTTTTCACTTTTCACCTGCATTAAATAAGGAACCCCTGTGCAAAAATCATTTAGACCCACCGGTTTAGACTGTTTGTTGTACGATCAGTCAATGTAAGAGTTTTAACTAAGTAGATTAACTCCCTTAGGGGATGAATTATCAAAAATCATTCTTAAGTACACATCCACGTTATATAAGGAACTCATGAGCAAAATTTCATTGCTCTAGATCTACCGGTTTAGGCTGTGCGTTGTCTGTCAGCCTTTAGAGGACCTTTTTTTTATTAAGAAAAAGTGTAAAAATCGTTAAAAACGTAAATATCAAAAATTTGCTATCCGGCACCCAGAAACAGTTAAGGGTATTTATAGCAAATAAAACAAGACGTCAGACTGTTATCTAATTAAATACATTTTTAAAATTTTAACCCCTTCCACAGTCAGGGCCGGACTAACCCACTTGGAACTTTTTGAAATCTGAAAAATAGTTGGAAAAAAGTACATTCAAATATATCTTTTTTTGAGTGCATAAAAAGAATTCTAAATTATCGGAAAAATTAGTTTTTAATAAAAAGAAACATAAGAAAACATTTTTTTTAGATTTTAGAATATTCATATAAAAAGCAATACATTTTTTTTTATTTTTTATTACACACTGTTGTCCAGCAGAAAAGTAAACTATCTTGTTTACAAATCTGTTCAAAATAGACAGTTTGACCGGGTCCTTTCTAAAAACCGGGCCCTAGATATTTGCCTCATTTGGTCTATACAATAATCCGGCCCTGCCACAGTATAGTAATAGGTATTGCATAATACAAGTTTTAAAATTCGTCTTTGACAAAATATAAACAAGCAGGTATAATAATAATTAATTTGGTACCAAAACAGTTATTTTTTATTTTTGCACTCATTAAAAATTTTCAGTTAAGATAAAAACATCAAAATATATCACTTCATTGTTAATTTTATATAATTAACATAGATATTATGCATGCATAATAAGCTTGATATAAGGATACAAGAGAGTAATTAATGTTGCAGCTTTTTAAGTCCATATTTCAAAACTGTAAAATTACAGACATGACTTCTTAATTTAGTACTGCAGTATACGAAGTATTACATTACGCAATCTATAAATATTCGTCAGTCAATAATATAAACACAAAAGTATCAGGCGCCCAGAGCTAAATAATAAATTTTACACATAAACTAGCTGTTACCCACGACTTCGTCCGCGTGGAATTTATGTTTGTAAGCTTGGTATATTTGAATGTATACTATTTGCAGTTAGAACTTTTAGCTTAACATTTCCGTTTGCATATATTTTTGATTTTTTTTTTTGCAGAATTCTCCCAAACACCTGTCAATAATTACAAGATTCAAGTACATTTTTTTTCTATACTAATAAAAAAAAGTCATAGGGGCCCTATTATCTTAACGTGCCCAGGGCCTCCAATAGGTTAAAGATGAATCTATTCTGAAATTAAATATCTCAAATATCATATAGGTATGGAGTCATGGACACCTGACATCAATGAGCTTATCAAAAACAAGAGACCTCAGGTGTCTGGATCCTCAAGCTCAAGATTATAATTTACCCTTTTTATTACCTTTATACGAAAATTGATTTAAACTAAATAAATAAACTTTACAATTTAGTATGTGTCAGTGTATTAGTTTTTAATTCAAAGTCTGGCCCGCTAACACACCCTAAATCTCATAAATGGTCCTTTAGAAAAATCAGTCTGACACCCCTTCTATGCAAAATTGCATGCTTCTAGACCTTTTAGGCTGTGCATCAACCTAGTTTTAGAGTTTTAACTTTAAACAAAGTAGATTTAAGCCCCTTAGAGGATGAATTTTTAAAATTCCTTTTTTAGTGCTCACTTACGCCATATAGAAGGAGACTTCCGTGCAAAATCGCATGCTTCCAGACCCACCGGCTTAGACTGTTCGTTGTACGGTCAGTCAATGTTAGAGTTTTAACTAAGTAGATTAACCCCCTTTAGGCGATGAATTTTCAAAAATCTTTGCTTAGTGCCCACCTGCGTTATATAAGGAACCCCTGTGCAAAAATCGTGCATTTAGACCCACCGGTTTAGACTGTTTGTTGTACGATCAGTCAATATAAGAGTTTTAACTAAGTAGAAACTCCCTTAGGGGATGAATTATCAAAAATCATTCTTAAGTACACATCCACGTTATATAAGGAACTCATGAGCAAAATTTCATTGCTGTAGATCTACCGGTTTAGGCTGTGCGTTGTCTGTCAGCCTTTAGAGGACTTTTTTTTATTAAGAAAAAGTGTTTACAAATCGTTAAAAACGTAAATATCAAAAATTTGCTATCCGGCACCCAGAAACAGTAAAGGGTATTTATAGCAAATAAAACAAGACGTCAGACTGTTATCTAATTAAATACATTTTTAAAATTTTAACCCCTTCCACAGTCAGGGCCGGACTAACCCACTTGGAACTTTTTGAAATCTGAAAAATAGTTGGAAAAAAGTACATTCAAATATATCTTTTTTTGAGTGTATAAAAAGAATTCTAAATTATCGGAAAAATTAGTTCTTAATAAAAAGAAACATAAGAACACACTTTTTTTAGATTTTAGAATATTCATATAAAAAGCAATATATTTCTGTTTATTTTTTATTACACACAGTTGTCCAACAGAAAATTAAACTATCTTGTTTACAAATCTGTTCAAATAGACAGTTTGACCGGGTCCTTTCCAAAAACCGGGCCCTAGACATTTGTCTCATTTGGTCTATACAATAATCCGGCCCTGCCACAGTATAGCAATAGGTATTGCATAATACAAGTTTTAAAATTCGTCTTTGACAAAATATAAACAAGCCGGTATAATAATAATTAATTTGGTACCAAAACAGTTATTTTTTATTTTTGTACTCATTAAAAATTTTCAGTTAAGATAAAAACATCAAAATATATCACTTCATTGTTAATTTTATATAATTAACATAGATATTATAAGCTTGATAAGGATACAGAGAGTAATTAATGTTGCAGCTTTTTAAGTCCATATTTCAAAACTGTAAAATTACAGACATGACTTCTTAATTTAGTACTGCAGTATACGAAGTATTCGACATTACGCAATCTATAAATATTCGTCAGTCAATAATATAAACACAAAAGTATCAGGCGCCCAGAGCTGAATAATAAATTTTACACATAAACTAGCTGTTACCCACGACTTCGTCCGCGTGGAATTTATGTTTGTAAGCTTGGTATATTTGAATGTATACTATTTGCAGTTAGAACTTTTAGCTTAACATTTCCCTTTGCATATATTTTTGTTTTTTTTTGCAGAATTGTCCCAAACACCTGTCAATAATTACAAGATTCAAGCACATTTTTTTTCTATAATAATAAAAAAAAGTCATAGGGGCCCCTATTATCCTAACGTGCCCAGGGCCTCCAATAGCTTAAAGACGGCCTGCGACCAGAATCTATTCTGAAAATAAATATCTCAAATATCATATTATATGGACACCTAACATCAATGAGCGTATCAAAAACAAGAGACTTCAGGTGTCTGGATCCTAAGCTCAAGATAATTTACCCTTTTTATTACCTTTATATGAAAATTGATTTAAACTAAATAAGTAAAGTTTTCAATTTAGTATGTGTATTAGTTTTTAATTCAAAGTCTGGCCTGCTAACACACCCTAAATCTGATAAATGGTCCTTTAGAAAAATCAGTCTGACACCCCTTCTATGCAAAATTGCATGCTTCTAGACCTTTTAGGCTGTGCATCAACCTAGTTTTAGAGTTTTAACTTTAAACAAAGTAGATTTAAGCCCCTTAAGCGGCCCATAGACGCTCAATATTATTGTGCAATGTGGGTTGCACAATATTTTGACGGCGGCCCCTAGACGGTCAATATTATTGTACAATATTTTGGTTTGTGCAAAAAATTGTACTGTATGGAGGCGATATTGAAGGTTGTGCAATATATTGCTCAATTGCGAGCACAGACTGTACAGCCACATTGTGCAAACAGTTCCCACCAGAACTTCAGTCATCATGTTGTCACGATTACTATAGTCTTTGAACTTCACATCCTACAGAGCCGGAAGACCACGATAAATTCAACAATAAATTGTCTTTCGGCTTTCTTGTCACCCATGATTAGGCGTAGTTAAGACGACTTGTTGAAACGATCGCTAATTGAGATCAACTGACGGGATATTGCGCAATCTCGACAACAGACGGCACAATATTTCCCCGCTTGTGCAATATATTTTCAAGATTTTGAAAATCACACAATATATTGTGCAATCTTTCAATCTCGTCTACACACGGTCAATTATATTGCACAAAACCAAATATTGCTCAATAATATTGAGCGTCTATGGGCCGCTTTAGAGGATGAATTTTTAAAATTCCTTTCTTAGTGCTCACTTACGCCATATAGAAGGCGACTTCTGTGCAAAATTGCATGCTTCTAGACCCATCGGTTTAGGCTGTGCGTTGTTACGGTCAGTCATGTTA
The DNA here is from genome assembly GCA_963575645.1 of Xanthostigma xanthostigma. NCBI lineage: Eukaryota > Metazoa > Arthropoda > Insecta > Raphidioptera > Raphidiidae > Xanthostigma > Xanthostigma xanthostigma. The sequence goes on along the minus strand of OY754466.1, from coordinate 44,070,432 downwards.
TAGTTTTAACCAAGTAGATTAACCCCCCTTAGGGGATGAATTTTCAAAAATCATTTTTAGTACACATCAACGTTATATAAAGAACTCATGTACCAAATTTCGTTGCTCTAGACCTACCGGTTTAGGCTGTGCGATGTCTGTCAGCCTCCAGAGAGACTTTTTTATAAGAAAAAGTGAAAAAGGACAATCAAGAACGTAAATATCAGAAATTTGCTATCCGGCACCCAGAAACAGTTAAGAGGTATTTAAAGCGAATAAAACAAGCCAGACGTCTGTTATCTAACTAGTTATATTTTTAAAATTTTAACTCCTTCCACAGACAGGACCGGAGTAACCCACTTTGGCACTCTAGACATTTTCTTCTCTTTCTCACAAGAACCAGAGCACACAAAAATATAAAACAAATTATCAAGCAATAGTAAATACAATATATGAAAAACTAAACAATTTTTGTTAGAAAATCGTGGAAATAAATACACAAAATAGTAAAAATTTCTCTCTACTGTGATTAAATAGTAAATAGTACATGAATTTGCCATGAATATTAGTATCAGTATTGATAACTACAATTCGTAGTCAGTTAACTCTCAAAATTTATTATTTTTTTCAGTTGAAAAACTGAAAAAAGGTTGAATAAAAGTAAATTCAAATACTTCCGTTTTTTTTTTTGAGTATAAAAATAATTTTAAATTATCGGAAAAATTAGTTTTTAATAAGATGAAACATAAAAACACATTAATTTAGGTTTTATAATAACCATATTAAAAAGCAATATATTTTGTTTATATGTGTTAATTATATACAGTTGTCCAGAAAAATAAACTATCTTCTTTATATAAATCTTTTCAAAATAGACAGTTTAATCGGATCGTTCTAAAAACCGGGCACTAGACATTTGTCTCATTTGTCTATGCGATAATCCGGCCCTGCCCACAGTATTGCAATAATTATATAATAGGTTTAAAATTCGTCTTTGACAAACAGTTTCGACTTGCAGCCTTAATTTTAACAGAATATACCTCTTGAATACTTCTGACAGCCTATGCCCAAATTTTACAAATATTAGTTTTATTATACGACTAAAATTTTTAATGACACGCGTAATACTGATACCTCTTCAATAGTTATGGGAACCGGATAACAAAATGCTGAAAATTATTATTATACCTATTACACATGCTTGTTTATATTTTGTCAAAGACGAATTTTAAGACTATTATGTAAAAATAATTTGTATTGCAATACTGTGGGCAGGGCCGGATTATTATTGTATAGACAAATGAGATATTAAATGTCTAGTGCCCGGTTTTTAGAAAACCCGGTAAAATGTTATTTTGAAAAAATTTTAAACAAGATAATTTACTTTTCTGTTGGACAACTGTGCATAATAAACAAATAAACAAGACTGTATTGTTTGTTATATGGTTATTCTAAAATCTAAAGAAAATGTGTTCTTGTGTTTCTTCTTATTAAAAATGAATTTTTTCGATAATTTAGAATTATTTTTATACACTCAAAAAGGACATATTTAAATTTACTATTTTTCAACTATTTTTCAGATTTTATAAAAGGCCAAAGTAGAAAAGTCCGACCCTGACTGTGGAAGGGGTTAATTTTTAAAATATATTTCATTAGATAACAGTCTATTTAGTCGTCTATGTTCAATTCGCAATAAATACCTCTTAAATAGTTCTGGGGTCCGGATAACAAACTAATCTTTACATTTCTATAAAAATTACTTGTTTTCTTTTCTTAACAAAAAAAAAAGCTAGAGGCTGACAGACAACGGTCTAAACAGGCAGGTCTAGAACAATGAAATTTTGCACATGAGTTCCTTACATAACATGAATGGGTACTAAAAATGGATTTTTGAAAATTCATCCCCTAAGGGGGGTAATCTACTTAGTTAAAACTCTAATATTGACTGACCTTACAACGCGCAGTCTTAGGCCTAGTTTATATGAGAGGCGTTCAACGCGCGTTAGCCCAACGCGCGTTGAACGCCTCTCATATAAACTAGGCCTAAACCGGTGGGTCTAGAAGCATGCGATTTTGCACAGAAGTTTGCTATATGGCGTAAGTGAGCACTAAGAAAAGATTTTTTTAAATCCATCCTCTAAGGAGCTTAAGGCCTAGCACACATGAAGAGCGTTCAACGCGCGTTGGCCCAACGCGCGTTTACAACTTCTATACAATTGTATATAACTGTTTACATGATAACGCGCGTTCAACGCGCCACCAACGCGCGTTATCATGTAAACAGTTATATACAATTGTATAGAAACTGTAAACGCGCGTTGGGCTAACGCGCGTTGAACGCCTCTCATATAAACTAGGCCTTAATCTACTTAGTTCAAAGTTAAAACTCTAAAGCTAATTTGATGCACAGCCTAAAAGGTCTAGAGGCATGTAATTTTGCACAGAAGACCGCTATATTAGGGGTGTCAGACTGATTTTTCTAAAGGACCATTTATAAGATGTAGAGTGTATTAGCGGGTCAGACTCTAAATTAAAAACTAAAACACATACTAAATTGAGATCTGTATTCATTTTCATATAAAGGTAAAGTGTAAATTATCTTGAGCTTGAGGATCCAGACACCCGAGATCTTTTGTTTTTGATAAGCTCATTGACGTCAGGTGTCATATTTGAAGTAGTTACTTTCAGAATAGACTCTAGTCGCGGACCATATTGACATGGCGGTCTTTCAATTATTGAAGGCCCTGGACAATGGGGTCCCTATGACTTTGACAGAGATCTTTTTTTTATAGAGAAAAAAATGTGTTTTAATCTTGAGATTATTGACAGGTGGTTGGGACAATTCTGCTAAGCAAAACAAAAATATTTCCAAGCAAAAATGTTAAACTTAAAAGTTCTAACTACAAATAGTATATACATTCAAATATACCAAGCTTACAAACATAAATTCCACGCAGACGAAGTCGCGGGTAACAGCTAGTTTATGTATAAAAGCTGTGCGCCTTTTACATTTTTGTTTATATTACTGACCGACGAACTTTTAAAGATTGCGTAATGTCGCATACTGCGTATACTGCAGTACTAAATCAAAAGGTCATGTCTGTAATTTTACAGTTTTGAAATTATTCATTTGTTTTACTTTGCTTTCCTGATTGCAGCGTCCTACCCCCGCTAATGCTAATCATAATACCGTGAGCATAGATCTGTCTTTAAAGCGATCTTAGCAAAAATCTATCAAAAAAAATCCACGAGGTTCAGAAATTGAAAATAAAAAAATTGGTTGTCTGTAAAGTCGGTTTACGGACGATAGTTTTACGTGATAACGTATTCCGTAATACATAACCTAAATTTATATAATAATTATAATAATTCGAATCTATGATATTGCATCTTTCGCTTCAAATTTAGGTAAATTTTATTAAGTAGAATAATGAAACACTATAAAAAGTACACTATTATTATATAAAAAACAACTATGGCATGTATCTCTTTTGCGCATGCGCCGATTTTCCCCAAAAAATTTACAAAAATTTCTAGTAAAAATAGATAGAGTAAAAACCGTTTTAAAAACTATATTATTATTATATAAAACATCATTATAAGAGATATATTCTTTTACGCATGCGCCGATGTTCCCCAAAAACAATAGGCCACTTCATATTTGCATATCAAACATCCTCCCAAAATTTGGTTTCAATCCGCTTATCCTTTGTGTCGGAATGATAAGAAATGTCAAAAGTGACGTTTGCAACTGTCAAAGTATTATGTTCTAATAATAATTAGTTATTCCAATACTTAACTTAGAAGGCGTTGCATTTCACAAAATACTAATGTCAAAAAATTGAATTAAACATTAGAAATGCAGCCGTTTTCATTTTAAGACAAGACATACGTTATTTTCTAATTTCCATGTACGGCAAACAAAGACGACCGACCGCGTCGCGTCATGCATTAGACAACTCACAACATTGCATTTATGCAACTATTTTTCTATATAAATTTGTATAAAAAAACTGTTTAGGCAAATTCTGTTATACGAAATATATGTAAAATGTTCTCCTCTTTCGTTTAAGACTGGTTTCAAACCAATCTGATTTAAATTGAGCGAGAAATTAGCAAAAAGCACGCACAGGGTCAGGCGGAACGTTACGCGTTAGGAACGTTACGCGTTAGGAACGTTACGCGTTAGGAACGTTACGACCGTTAGGAACGTTACACTTTTTCGTGCATGCAGCCGGTGTTTTATCAATTTATAAGATTGGTGATTCATCAATTTATAAGACGTTATCACGTCAAAAAGTTTTGGAGACACTGCATTCTCATTAAAGACGGAAATATTTGGTGTGAGTATAAAAACTATTATGCAACTATGTTTTGTCTTGTTCTTTTCGCTATAAATACCTCTTAGCGTTTCTGGGTGCCGGATAGCAAATTTCTGAAATTAATGTTATTGTCGTTTTGTTTAACTTTCTTCACTTTTCTTATTAAAAAAGTCCCTCTAAAAACTAACAGACAACGAATAGTCTAAACCGGTGTGTCTAAATGCAATAAATTTTGCACAGGGATTCCTTATATAACGGAGCTGTATACTCGAAAATAATTCTTGAAAATTCATCCCCTAAGGGGGGTTAATCTACTTAGTTAAAACATAACATTGACTGACCGTTCAACGCACAGCCTAAACCAGCCGGTCTAGAAGCATGAAATTTTGCACAGAAGTCCTCTATATGACGTAAGTTAGCCGTAAGAAAGGATTTTTGAAAATTCATCCCCTAAGGGGATTAATCTACTTAGTTAAAACTCTAACATTGACTGACCGTTCAACACACAGTCTAAACCAGCGGGTCTAGAAGCATGAAATTTTGCACAGAAGCCCCCTATATGGTGTAAGTGAGCCCTAAGAAAGGATTATTGAAAATTCATCCCCTAAGGGTGTTAATTTACTTAGTTAAAACTCTAACATACATTGACTGACCGTTCAACGCATAGTCTATAAGCCGGTGGGTCTAGAAGCATGCAATTTTGCACAGAAGTCCCCTATATCAGGGCTGTCAGAATGATTTTTCTATAGGATTTAAGGCGTGTTAGCGGGCCAGACTCTAAATTAAAAACTAAAACACATACTAAATTGAAATTTTTATTTATTTAGTTTAAATCAATTTTCATATTATAATAAAAATGGTAAATTATCTTGAGCTTGAGGATCCAGACGCCTGAGGTCTCTTGTTTTTGATAAGCTCATTGATGCCAGGTGTCATATTTAAGGTAGTTACTTTCAGAATAGATTTTAGTCGCGGACCACATTGACATGGCGGTCTTTAAATTATTGAAGGCCCTGGACAATGGGGTCCCTATGACATTGACAGAGATCTTTTTTTTATAGAGAAAAAAATGTGTTTCAATCTTGAGATTATTGACAGGTGGTTCGGACAATTCTGCAAAATAAAACAAAAATATTTCCAAGCGGAAATGTTAAGCTTATAAAAGTTATAACTGCAAATAGTATACATTCAAATATACCAAGCTTACAAACATAAATTCCACGCAGACGAAGTCGCGGGTAACAGCTACTGTTGGATTTTTAAAAGAAGACCGGTCTATGGAATGTAGTCCTATGACCTTATTGCAGAAGAGCGCACATGTATTTTATATTAGTAAAAGGTAATGATCCTGGAACCGCTTCTATGCAATAAGGGAGTCCAGTCGACCAAACCTACAATAATTGTGTTATCGCGATAATTGTACTATTGCTATAGCCGTACGACTATACAGCGACACTTGCTAACAGTACAAAAAAATCATACACCAGACAGTACATAGGCGTGCGTCCACGGACTAAGTTGAGAGATGTTGTCTGAATATCATCAAAATGGAAAGTAAAAAGGGAAAAACAGTTAGAAGTGGCGCTAGGGAGGTCATAGCGAATGTAATTAAAATGTGTGAGCTAGAGGCTCTAAATAATGCCTTAAAATTTAAAGCTATACATTGTTTGCATGCCTTGCTATGCGCCGCCTATGAATTCCGATAATTTGGGAACACATAAGCGACTTCTTGCCCTTTCCCCACCGGTCTTCTTTCGCCGATCGCACAGTAGTTTATGTATAAAAGCTGTGCGTCTTTTACATTTTTGTTTATATTACTGACTGACGAACTTTTAAAGATTGCGTAATGTCGCATACTGCGTATACTGCAGTACTAAATCAAAAGGTCATGGCTGTAATTTTACAGTTTTGAAATTATTCATTTGTTTTACTTTGCTTTCCTGATTGCAGCGTCCTACCCCCGCCAATGCTAATCATAATACCGTGAGTATAGATCTGTCTTTAAAGCGATCTTAGCAAAAATCTATCAAAGAAAAATCCACGAGGTTTAGAAATTGAATATAAAAAAGTTTTGGAGACACTGCATTCTCATTAAAGACGGAAATATTTGGTGTGAGTATAAAAACTATTATGCAACTATGTTTTGTCTTGTTCTATTCGCTATAAATACCTCTTAGCGTTTCTGGGTGCCGGATAGCAAATTTCTGAAATTAATGTTATTGTCGTTTTGTTTAACTTTCTTCTCTTTTCTTATTAAAAAAAGTCCCTCTAAAAACTAACAGACAACGGATAGCCTAAACCGGTGTGTCTAAATGCAATAAATTTTGCACAGGGATTCCTTATATAACGGAGCTGTATACTCGAAAATAATTTTTGAAAATTCATCCCCTAAGGGGGGTTAATTTACTTAGTTAAAACATAACATTGACTGACCGTTCAACGCACAGCCTAAACCGGCGGGTCTAGAAACGTGCAATTTTGCACAGAAGTCCCATAGCATAAGACAGAACTAAGACCGGATTTTTGAAAATTCATCCCCTAAGAAGGGTTATTCAACTTAGTTAAAACTCTTGGTGTAAGTGAGCCCTAAAAAAGGATTTTTGAAAATTCATCCCTTAAGGGTGTTAATATACTTAGTTAAAACTCTAACATTGAATAACCGTTCAACGCACAGCCTAAACCGGCGGGTCTAGAAGCATGAAATTTTGCACAGAAGTCCCCTATATGGCGTAAGTGAGCCTTAAGAAAGGATTTTTGAAAATGTATCCCCTAAGGGGGTTAATCTACTTAGTTAAAACTCTAACATTGACTGACCGTACAACGCACAGTCTAAGCCGGTGGGTCTAGAAGCATGCAATTTTTCACAGAAGTCCCCTATATCAGGGGTGTCAGAATGATTTTTCTAAAGGACCATTTATAGAATTTAAGGCGTGTTAGCGGGCCAGACTCTAAATTAAAAACTAAAACACATACTAAATTGAAATCTTTATTTATTTAGTTTAAATCAGTTTTCATATACCTAAAGGTAATAAAAATAGTAAATTATCTTGAGCTTGAGGATCCAGACGCCTGAGGTCTCTTGTTTTTGATAAGCTCATTGATGTCAAGTGTCATATTTGAGGTAGTTATTTTCAGAAAAGATTCTGGTCGCGAGCCGTCTTATCTTATTGGAGGTCCTGGGCACATTAGGATAATGAGGCCCCTATGGCCTTGACAGAGCACTGCTTTTTTATTATTATACAGAAAAATAAATTGTTCTTCAATATTGAAATTATTGACCGGTGTTTGAGACAATTCTGCAAAATAAAACAAAAATATATCCAGAGAGAAATTTTAAGCTTAAAAGTTCTAACTGCAAATAGTATAGGTACATTCGAATATATCAAGCTTACAAAACATAAATTCCTACCAGACTAAGTCGCGGGTAACAGATATTATTGACTGACGAATTTTTAAAGATTGCGACCTAAATCAAAAGGGCATATCTAATTTTACAGTTTTGAAATGTTTAGGCTTTTCTTGCTACACAAAGCTCACGAATTCGATAACTCCGTCAACAGGTCTGTTGTCGGTTTGTCATTAGAGAATCGCACGTGTGAATTGTGTTGACCTCCTGCCTGCGACAATTTGGTGTCGACCAGACATCACAACTGCGACGACAGTAGACATTATTGTGGTTCTGATGTCGTACAGATCAATCATGCGGTAAGCAGCCACACACACACATGCATTAACTCTCGCGAATGACTTGAGCTGCGCATACCGTGAGCCAAAGTGGTGTCGGTTTTTTGGCACACATCAAAGAAACATACGTGTGCGTTCGCGCTCAATTCGGATGGGTTTCTGTGTCGTTCTTCTATAAAGAGGTTTTCTTCATACCTAAATATAACTATATGAATGTAGAAAATAAAAAAAATAAAAATATATTCGCCGACGTGGGGCTTGAACCCAAGACCCTGGCATTAAGAGTCTTACGCTCTACCGACTGAGCTATCCGGGCTTGTGAACGTGAAGCGCTAATATTGCAATATTTAGTTAAGGCATTTCAACTGATAATATTTGTCGGACGTACTAATTTTGAGATATATCTTGCAACATTTTTCATTGATGTTCCGCTCCAATTGGTCGTAGCGTGATATTATATTATAGCCTATAGCCTTCCTCGATAAATGAGCTATTCAACAAAAAAAAAAAAATTCAATTCGAACCAGTAGTTCAACCAAACAAACAAACAAACTCTTCAGCTTTATATATTAGTATAGATGGCATACGACTACGGCTATCCTCAGATGAGAATATTTTCTTGTTTCATACTTTTCAGTAGTCGGGTTTTAGTTTTGGAACTTTTTGAAGTAAAAACTTCTTTAGCGGCGTTGTACACTTTTTTTGTAATGGGTAAAAAATGTAAAACTCGCGTCAGGGACACGTGACCTGATCGAAAATTCGTAAGACGAAAACTTTTATTTATACGACGTTAGACATCTAGCGTTGAAATATCGTACATAAAAATGCAATCTATGATACAAACCATTTTGATCGAAAATTCGTAAGACGTTAATATTCAAGTTTTCACTTCTGCCGGCACTCCCGGAGTGCAACCCGTCTTTTTTTTATTTACGTATATGGCTGAGACCCTGGACTGGATAAAAATAAATAATAAAAAACATCCAATTTTACAGTGGATTACACTTTTATTTAGTCGTTTCTAGTCGCTGTGAGCATTGATACAATATATTACAGTTTGCGACTCCACTTTAACAGTACTTAACAGCTTTTAGGTTAACAAACAACATATTACGATGCAGATGAGAATAATGAAACACATGCATGTGTTATTTAATGCACATTAAGAAAACTGTGTAAGTACTCGTATATTATCCAAAATTACAAATAAAACTACAATTTGCTCACTATAGTTACAAAGAATGTAAGTTTCGGCGCGTACTTACACTAGTGCAGTGCAGTGTAATCACAAAAAATGATAAAAATTGTTTTCAATATTTGAAAGTACAATGAGTGTACGGAGTTTTATTCAAAAGTTTGTGTTATACACTGTTTTAGCACTTAAAATTCGTTAAGTAATAATTAACTGCATCGTTAGTTTACACTACACCAGTACACCAACTGCACCCATTCCAAACTTACAGTGCAATGATTGTTTTAATAAAATGAGTATTGCCCAAAAATCAGTTAATCCTTCAACCCAATTTCACACTTTGAACAGCTGGCTGCACGAATGATTACAAACTTCGACTGCAATATGTATTTTTTTTAACAATAAAAGTTCGGTTATCAAAAAGTGTAAATGAATTTATCACAAAGTTTTGTGAATGTAGTGTAAGAACACGTAGAAGCTTAGACTCGGTGTAACTATGCAACGAACAAATTGCGGTAATATTATTGACAAATAATTGTTTCAGAATAGTTTCAAAAGAAGTTAAATGTTCATTATGAGTTACATAGTATAAAAATATTGACTTCAAATGTATTTTTATATTGTTAAAAAATGAAAATACTGTTAAAGTTCATTAACAAATAAATCAATGATAAATAGCGTTATTACATACATTCTATAATTGAAGAACAATTTAATTCCTCATTGAAACTATCATCTTAACACCAAAGATAAGATGTTATCTGTAAACAGTTTTCTTAATGCCACTTTCTTTTACATAGGCTTACATAGCCTGTGTGATCATAAATTATATTTATATACAATCTACATAAAATCATTTTATTTATATAATAGGTATAACAAAGATCTGCTGACCCACATTCGCGTGGTTTTTTTACGCAGATACAATTTTTAATATTATTATTTATGGTGTTTAGTTTTCTATCTGTGCCAACATTTTTTATTGAAACTTTTCAGAAAAACACTCGTTTAAAATAATAAATTTGAAATCATTGAAACAACCCATTAAGGCCGCTGCACACGAGACTGCTAGATTCCTTGCTATATTTGCCTACTAGTTTTCTAGCTCTGGTTTTCTTGATTGCTGTTAAGTGCTCGCTTCACCACGAGACTATTTTCCAAGCTTGTTTTGTGGATAGATCTGATGGGCGCGCAGTGACAGTTCGAATATAAACACAGTGCAAAACGTGTCTGTTGTCTGACTCTGAGCAGAATGACGTCATGTTGATTTGTGGGCGTTTGTTCACATGACCACGTGACAAGATACTGCTTCCTGATTGGTTCTTGCCCATACCTATGCAGCAGATCTAGCAGGGAAAATAGCCCCTGTTCTAATTTTAAAACCTATCTTGTGAGCTAGCAGGCCAGCCCGCAGTGACGTCATTTCCAGCTTCGTACCCAGCCTTCCGGCTAGCAGAACTCTTAGCAGCGTTTCTAGCCTCGTGTGCAGCGGTCTTTAGTTACTAAGCGAAAGAGACAACACTGCCGCTTAAGTTCTTTTCACAACACGAGAGCGACTCACAGATTTTTTCCACCGACGTATAACATAAATTTAAATAAATAAATATATTTGGATTTAATGCCTGCAGTAGGTACACATTCGCCGAGGGATACCGAGACTAAGCGAACGCGAGTGTGTACTGGAAACGCTCGCCTGATCTCGTAGCGCACTGTCTCGCCTCGCCAGCGCTCCGGGTTTTTCTACCGCGAGTCAAAGGAACCCAGCGGCGAGTACGAGCGCAGTCAGTACACACTCGTCGCCTCGTGTGAATTTGAATGTACTTAAGTTGTCATTTGTGTTGATAAAATGATAAACTGACTGGACCAATGAGACAGTAATTGATTTCTTAGAACGTTACCAAAATGAGTCATTCACTATCTTCTTGGCTTCCAGGACTTTTTGATTTTTTTTCTATTACTATATAATGGGTTGTCCGATAAGTTCTTGCCGTTTTTTTAAATTAAAAAATTAGCGATCGAAATGAAATTTTTTGGTATAATGTTTTGTGTTATTCGAAAGAGAATTTTTCGCTCTACAAGAAAGTCTATTTAGTTTTTTTGTTTGGATTCATTTTTGTTAATTTTTAGAGCATTTAAATGGAGTGTCAAGTCGACAAAAACGAGCATTTTCGACACCACCTTCTTTTTGCGTTTAACCGAGGTGCCAAAGCCACGGAAGCTGCTAGAGAGATTTGTGCCGTATACGGAGAGGGTGCCATAGCTGAAAGAAAAACAAGCGACCCCGCGAGCGAAGCAAGATCTTCATCCACGGAAGACAATGTTGTGTGTATTAATTTAAAAAAACGGCAAGAACTTATCGGACAACCCAATATATAATTATATTTGTAATAGCTATATGAACAATAAGCTGCAACAGCAGCAACACAAACAACGTCCAGATCCATTTAACTGTGTCGTTTAAATGGACAGTGAAGCCGAGCCACGCCGAATGTGTACACAGACACATTCGTTGACGCTCGCTTTACCCAATCTCTCGGCGAGACCTCTCGGCGAATGTGTACTGCAGGCATAAAACAAATGAGTTCAGATTAATTACGCCGCGCCGTTCGTACCAACCGTGTAGCAAAATTAAAATTACCTACAGTGCAGTTTCTTTCAACTAAATTCGAAGATAATTTGAATGTTTTAAGTACTTCCAGTTAAGTACCTAAAAACAAAACTTTCTGAATGAAAGAATGATGAGACTCCAGATTCGATTTTGTTTTATGTGGAAATATTAATATATAACTGAAGCTGAACTAGCGGTTTTAGTTAGATCGACCGTGTCTTAACATTTTGAGTTTACTAATTAAATTAGATCTGACAAAATAGTACAGACAGATCAAAATAAGAAAAAAAATATTGTCACTTATAGAGACGTTGTTTTGAAAAGATTTTGGGGAATTACTAAATTAATAAGGATTGCTTTGATATTGGGACTTAATATTAAAGAAGTCCGAAGATAATAAAAATTAAATAAGATATAAAACCAAAGCGATACGTCCAAAATTGTTATCGGATGTATGTACGTACGTACAGACCAACCGACTTTCGCTGTTTGCAATTTTCAATTACAAATTACTATCAACTAGATTCAATCTAAAAATAGTTCCGTTTGATAGACAGCGTTTCCTCTTTACAAAAAGCTTCAATTTGAATGGATTTCATGCGAAATTAACCTAAATATAACTTATTTTATGAACGAAACTCAGCTCTGACGCGGAAATCGATAATATTATTGACATTTAAACAATCCTATATTTATCTTTGTAAAAACAAATAGACATCTTTTCAAATTGTGACTAGAAATAATGACAAATTTTTCTTAAATATATGAATATTATTTTATAATTTTGAAAGACTTTTCTATCAGTAGGTAATCCCAATTCTAGTCTTAAATCATTCAGACATTCAGTAGACATCAAAATTTTATTTTTTTATTGTTGGTTTAGAAATACCTCTAGCAGAATTGAATTCTCCTAATACACCCGATTCTTAATTTAAAAATCCCGATTAAAATGCAATTTACTAGTGTTTGCTCAATATTTATTTTTGATTATGAGGAGAGCACAAACAGACAAAAAAATGTTGAACCGACAAAAAAACAATCTTCAAATAATTAACGTTAATTATTTAAGAATACAAAACTATCAATTTGAAACCATCAATTTTATTTTGAGTTTCTAGTACGACTTTTATCTTTTTAGATTGAAGAAATGTCATTTGTTTTGAACACAGATGATATTTCTAAATCTAGATCTTGACCTTTTAATAAAAGGCGTAACAGAAGATTGATATCACAAATTCCTGAATATCAGGATACCAGCATATTATAATGTTTCTAAACCAACAAGTTACTCTCGTAATATATAATGGTTTTAATACTCATGGGTCGTATAAAATGCAAAAGACGCTGAAATATTTGAGAATATCTATAATGTATTCAATAATAAATGTCCGCACAATATTCGTGGTGACGATATAAGTTTATTATGGAAGCATTTCGCGGTGCTGTGAGAAACTAGACCTAGAGAACGGAAGAACTGTTTTGATTGCTAACGTTTAAATACGGTCGAAGTGATTATTGTTTTATTCGGTCATTTCTTTTGCGTACATCCGAAAATAACTTCACAGGAAAACAACGCAAAGTTACAAACACACCTCCTTGATCTTTTTCTTTTAAATTCAGCTTCGATTATTGTTATTTGAACTATACAACAATAATAATGTTTATTTAATTCGTTGTAACAAAAGAAAGCACATATACAGTGTGTTGTCTTCCTGATCACAGAACCAAAAACAATTGAAAATATATGATGTTGATGGATTTCGTCATTGTTAATGTGGTAACCATAAACTTAAATTGAAACATAATTATTTCCGGATGATAAAAATAGAAATGTACGAAACGTGCAATAATTTAAATACCGTATATGTTTATGACAAGGTGACAAGATTTGTGACTGTGTGTCTACTAACCTCTAACAAACAGCTTTTTTAACAAACAGTTAACACCTGCATTCCAGTCAACAATTACTAAGTAGTGCATTTGTCCGTTAAAGGTTTTTATCACCACTAGACATTACATATTAAAAGTAACGGACACAGTGCGCGCGCATCGAACTTATTGCAGTGTTGCCAGATCGATGATAAAATCCCTAGATTTTAAAGAAATGTTATATTTGAATGTAATTAATAACAATGCTTTTATAAATCGGCAATCATACCAAATATGAAAAATGAATAGACATTGTTTTATTAGGAAAAATAATAACAATACGTGTCGAGTTATCAAAATGAAAACTGTACATCGCTGTCACGTGCAATGCGACGAACAAAATTTATTTGTCGACGTATATTTTAAATCAACTGGAAAATGGTGAGCCGTAATTGCATATTGAATTTACAAATTTTGTTCGGTGGATTGTTTGTGACAATCTATTTCAAGTACACAACATACAGTTTTAGTATAATAATATTTACTACACTGTCAATATTACATTTCAAAAAAAAATTAAAACACAGGCATCTCTTCATTTTTCAAAATTGATTGATATATTGCAAATTATAGACGCTCGACAAAATAGGTCACAAGCGTATGGTGTACACAATTGAATAGGTAAGTACAAATTAACAATAAAAAAAATGTAAATCAAATCTAGGAACCTTTTGGCAACCCTGGCTATGTTTGTTGATATTAGCTTCTAAGCAACCCGCCTGCAATGTGTCCCCACCTTTATTAGAGTAATGGCTGCGATCGTTATCGAGCCATTAACTTAATATATGAAAATTTAACCGTATGATAGTACAGTAAGTTTTCATTAATATTGTATTTTTATATTACACTATAATAAACTAGTATAAGAGAAAAGTAAATATATGATAGTAGTATGTAAAAATAAGCTGTGTTGACTTTTTAACAGTAAAGTAGTTATTAATTTTATTAACATCCAATAAATAAAATATTTTTTTATATAAAAAGGACCTATTGATGTTCATAAAATTAATGTACTTAAACATAATTGATATATGAAATTCAGATAGTTTCCATTTTGTCTTGTTGATGTATATTTTTTTTTTAATTTGGTTTCCTACAAAACTATCCGTAATTCAAATCAATTTTCCCTATACTTGAATCAGTCGTTTATAATAATTTTTTTCAATCGCTGCAAAAACAGTAAAAATGGCAGTCGAGGTAAAATTGTTATCGCAGCGATTGAAAAATACCAGCCTATTAAAAAAACAAATTATTTTTTGGCAACATTATTTTTTAGATTTTATTTTTTATAGATAGATATAAAAACGGACAATATAAATAATAGTAAACTTATTTTATAGTGACAATGCTTAGAATGAATAATTTTTAAAAATCTAAACAAATATTTAAGAAATGCGTGACATTCGGATAAGAAGCATTTTTATCACATTTTGATTTCTCTTTTTCTTTAATCTCGTAAAATCATAATATGATAGAGTCTGCTTTTTATTATATGTCTGTACCTACTTAATACACTTGTTAAGTTATTAATGTAAAAATTAACAATGACGTCACCGTTGTTCTAACAAAATTATATTTATTTCTGAATGAATTATTTAAAACAAAACAGTCCCGCTATACACATAACAAAATAATATTGGGCTTAAAATTCACAACCGATAAAAAAATAGTTCGACTGAACAAAGTTTACTATGCCTATTGCAGCAGCTGAATTACAAAAATGTCCATTGTGCATTATTTAAAATCTTTAAGCCGAAATTGCAAAGTTTCAGAGGCATAAATTTTCATGTCATTTGTGTGAACATGGTGTGTTATAATAGTGTTTTTTTTCCACAACCTCCTATAAAATAGCTGCTTTTCAAGCTTGTATAGCGGTAGTAAAATGGTCCATTTCACACTAGTGCCTAAAGTAAACCAAATGAAATGCGCTCTTATCGATCCAATAGTCGCTTCCTTGTCGGTTGCCAAGTATATGAGCAGCAGATACAGCAAAGTAGGCGTAATAATCGTGGACAATTCAAATAGATTTCAATATGGCCGAGCAGATAACTGTCGGATATTAGTATGAAGTGAAAATCAGTTATTTCATAGGATGTGCGTGTAAAAAATATAGTATGTATCTAAATTGAACTGCTTTTATGACTCGCGTGGCTGTGAAAACTCGCTGGTTGCTCGTTTTAACGTAATGTCACAACTCGTACATAAAATAATCCATTACAATCTAAATATGTTCACTACTGGTTCATATCAGACGAATCACACATAAAGAAATGTAGTAAGTATTAAGTAACAATACGAGACTCCTCTCCTAAGTCCGGTTTTATACTCCAAAGAGTTCTAAATCTTTTTCTAGATAGCTGACTTATGTTAAAATTGAAACAAGTTGCCATTTGTAGGTCTGTTAAAGTTTATTAGTGTCTCTTATAGGTACTAGACTTATTTTTTTTTGTTTTTAATGTTTAATTGTATTAAAAATATAAAATTATTAAAACACCATGTTTTACAGTATATTAGATATTTTCTATGCTTTTACGTGAAGTTTTTTTTTACCTAAACTACAAATGGCGGTTTGCTTCAGTTCGTTGCACAGTCAACTGTTTCTAGTGTAATATAAAAGTAAATAAATATTTTATTCGGGTTCCACAATCATAGAATTGGCGGCTTAAAAAATTTGAATACGAACAACAAATTTGGTGCTTCACTGTAAACGTCAAATTCATCTCAACTTGATTTTTTATTTTGAATTACTCCATAACACAATGTTAAGAATAAAATAACGAAGCTATTAATTTTCCATATGTTAAAGAATAAAAAATGATTATCAATTAAAAAATATCTTTACTATAGTCATAATTGAGTCAAAATGATCCGTGATTATTTTTCAAAAATCTATATTTTTCATTTTGCTATTCTGCAATAAACATATTAAAACAAAAAGATATTCGTTAATAATAATTCCACAATCCATGTCTAATTATTTATTTAATTACTAGTGTTGCAATTTTATTTTTGTGCACCATAATTTGTGATTTTTTTCTCGGTACAATAAAATCTCTTAAAATGACCACTTAATAGGGCTGTAGCCTGTAGTTGAGTTGGGGAGCATAGAAGGGCAGTGTTAACATACATAGTAACGTATTTTGTAATTTAGCGCCCAAGTCAAATTTCTGATGCCCTATCTAAATTTTGATTCTGGGCGTGACCCTGATTACACTTCTTCGATTTGGAAACCTATGTGAAACGTGTATGATGTATGCAAAATTTCAAAGCTCTAGCAGCTATAGCTTACCAAGAAGTGTTCGAACTATCGATTACAAAATTCTTCCCGGACAACAGAGAGAAGAAAGTAAAAGAATTATAAAAATATGTTCCTTCCTGTATTGTCCACTGAAACAGATAAATTTTTGGATTAAAAAAAAAATTTTTTTTTGTCGTATTGCAAAAGTATATTTTGATGGATATCTTCAAGAAAATTAATAAATAATGTAAGCATAGAAATACTTTTCATGGTTAAAATTATTTTTTTTTTGGCGCGTTATGAATTTGTACGAAGTGCGCGCACACTGTAACATCAAAGTTAACAGGATGAAGTTACTCGCAGAAAAGACTACCAACGCCCAACTACCCGCCCTTATTTTGTTTCAACCTTTGACTATTTAATAGAACTGGACAACTAGTGGCACCTTCTTTTCCCATAGTAGCAATGTGAAACTCGGCAATATCTTTCAACTTTTTTGGTACATTTGGCGTCACCCCACGTTCCAAAAAGCGGGAATTATAAAGTTGTGTAGTCCATTTTTTTCTGTGTGAGATATCACATCTGGTTCTGTTGTAATTGAGTATTTTTTGAGCATCAGATGTACTTTGCAATATATGTGGGTAAGTTAAACTTTTGTGATTTTAAAAATTGCCTCTATCAAAAATGTCATTAACTTGACGTTTCAAAATTTGACATTAAAAAATAATTACCAGCCACTGTGTTTACAAGGCGTTGCCGCATAGCAACGCCGTTATATTTAAAATGCTTTAGTTCATAGCTTGGCTGCAACTGGAACATCGTGTCGCTAGGGGTCTTGACAACAAGTGTGAAGGTCCATTTTAAAAAGTCAAAGGTTTCAATAAATTATATGCATTAGTTTTTAATCACGCCAAAGACGCGCGTACACAATCACGCTCAGTCACTTTTCATAATAGATTAGCATTTAAAATAATGTTTGAAAACAAAACATGTTTTTGCAAACACGCGGAAATACAGAATTCTCTTAATTCAATAAATTATAAACCCTCGACAACTCGGTTCATAAACATCTAAATTTAAGTGATCAAATTATCAGATTTTATTGTAATTTCATTTTTTTTTTTTTGTTGCGTTGAGACTTTGTGACTGAAGATTTTTTTACAATTTCCTATAAATTTTACAAGATTATTTTATACAATTATTAACAGTATACCGATTATTGTTGCATATTTTATACTTAACCCTTACAAAAAAGACAGATTTTTATTCACTTTACATTCTTTGCACTGCTATAATTGCATTCGGACTGGAAACACATTACATTAAAATCCGCAGTGAACGGCGACAGAAAGCAGAGTCTAGTTGACCCAAAATATTAGCCTAGTTTAGGATTCATCTTCCTTCAATATTGTTTTTTCTATTTGCGAATTTAACGGGCAATGTGTTTGACGTCCGGCTGCATTCAAAATTTAACGAATAAAATATCTTGTAATTCAACAATAATAAATTCTTATCGTAAAAAACAAAACGAGCAAAACAAATGACAAAAAAAACTAATGTCATCTGTCTTTTAAAACTTGAGCTTTTAATTTTTTGTTAGGTACAAATTTTTGACGACGTAAAAATTCGATTTTATCTACACTATCAAAATTTTATATCTAAAATCCTTTGATTCAAGTCATTTTCCCATAATATATAGAATAAAATTGTGCTAAAAAATCATCACGATATTTATATATTTTTTTATATATATTTTTACTTTAATATGTTTTTCAATTCCTAAAATTCTGATTCTAAAAAATATTTAATTAAAAAGACAGATGATGCAAAATATCTTGTTTATTATATTACCATTAATTTGTTGCAACAATCTGTGAAATTTAACACATAAAAAATAAGTGACCACAGTTTATAATTAAATAATATGAATCAAATATTAAATTTCATGTTAATTTATTGACAAAAAAATTATAATGGCCGTCTTTTCACAGTCTATGGACCTACTCTAGCCCTGTTATATCAAAAATGTTTTGCAAATATGGCTGTCAAATATAACACGCTGTCCAATACCCAAGACAACAACCCGGTCACAAAAAAATATACGAAATGACTCAATGCGCACTATGAAACTATTTTGAGTAAATAAGTGCATATGTTACGGGCAAAGATAGTAAACGAAACAAACAGAATTATCCGAAGTGAACTGCTATACTAATTCAGCAGCTATACGTTTATTGTATTTACTAACTTTGCCTCTAACAAGTAAACATCAGATCAATTGTGAAAGACTGTTTTTTTAAGGTCAAGCTATTTATTACAAATAAATGTGCGTATTTTGTCAAAAAATTAAAATTTGCAAAGTGCTTATGAATATTAAAATAAAAAAAAAACAGCTGTTAACATAAAAAAATGAAATTATATTTAGTTTACACATTGATTTCTTTTTAATAAAATTTTTATCGGTGAGTCAAAACAAACCTACATAACAAATTTTAATTACTTTTATTTATACAGTAGTACTGTTCTCACATAATGCATACAAAAACAAAGATTAGATTTTTTTTGTGATAGAAGAAATTGCGTTAATTTTTATCGTACATTTTGATCTACTATAAATTTTACGTACAGCTTACAGATCGACTTATCACGGACATATCTGCAAATTTGTAAAAAATAGTATGATAAATAATAGACAGAGTGTTTTTATCATGTCTACAATAAATGCGAAAGCTTGTTAAAGTGAAACTTTTGTTCTATCGCCCCGAATTTTTCTGGCCGTCTGTTGCATGTCGCATTACAGGCGGCCGCGGAGTAGGGGTAAAGTAAAAGGCGTTCGGAGTAGGCGCTCGGTAGAGCAGCCAAAGCCAATATGGCGGCGCCCATGGTTAGCATCAGCTGACCGTGTAGTATGTATGTCACCGGGATATTGTCAAATCCGCGATATTGTAATTTCACTAGTGAAATTACAATATCACGATTGAAAAAGAGTCGTGATATTGTAATTTCACTAAGTGAAATTATAATATCACGGGTTTGACAATATCCCGGTGACATGTATAACACACATAGTCAATCTGTCATGCGGGCTAGTGCTGTACAGTGTTTACATGTTTTTATTCGTGTATTCATGTGAATATTGTTGTTTATAATTAATCGTGATGGATAAGTGTCTACAATCCAACGCCTACAATCCAATAAAAGTTTCACTTGCGTCATGGTTTCTTAAAACCACACAACTGTTTTTTTTTCTGTGAATCAACATCAAGAAGACCAATGCAAACCAAAAACTAATCATTGTTGAAAAAAAAAAATAAAAAAGTTTAATTTTTTAACTAACTACTTATGCCTAGATACTAATTCATATATTCAATTGCAGTTTGTTTTTGATAATAAACTAGCTTAAAAAAATGGCAACACAAAAAAATTGTCGAAATTCATCGAAAATAAGTCACTGAAAGCTCACTCAGCAAGAAAAATATTTTATGTTTTAAATACAGTATATAGATTGAAAATAATATAATATATACTTTTACCAGTTCTCAGACTAGACCCTAATACTAGGAGATTGTAATTAAAATTTGACATTATTTTTCTTTTATATTTATGCTTATTTTGAACACTAGACAGCTTTTCGTGTTTCCGTTAAATTCTGGAAGATTAGATCACATGACGGGAACATTTGTCTCAAATAACGTGATCTTTTTTGTTTATTTGATCCACAGAAAACGGCCTTAAATTTATTGTAGTTACAAAGCAAAACACTCTGTTTGAAATTAAATATAAAAGATAATCATTTTTTAACTAATTTCGAATCGATTCATAAGCTGTATTTATGTTGACAAGTAAAGTAGTATTAAAATTTGAAACGCCCAGGGCGTGGTTTCATCCGCACAAAAAAGCATCAGTTCGAACACAAATAACAGATACTCACAGAAGTTATTGAATTAGATTGTAGATTAAAGACGCTCGACAACTGAGGTTATTATAGGAATTTATAAAAGAGAAGTCACCGATGCGTCTTTTTGAGTCAACATTAATTTTCTGCATTGTCAAAACAACATTGTTTTGATTTTCTAAAGCTACTCTGAGAATAAACAAGCCAATTTCATTATCTCAACCCAATAAAACCAAAGTTTATGTATTAAGTCTTTTATTTCAAAAAATTCTGGTCAGAATTAACGGCAGTTCTGTTTTTCAGCTTTATTTTTAATGTTGAAGAAATAATTGGACCGGTAGAATGGTTTATTTTGTAACGAAGCCAGGCTAAGATATATATGTCATCAGATGGTAGTGAATGACCAAGCCCTGGAGAAATTTGTCGTTTGCAAATCTCTGCAGCTCTGTGCAGGCACTGAAGCAAATTCCAATCCAGAACACCAAATCGTGCTCTTGAAATCATCTCCAGATCTACATCATAATCGTTCGCTGGCATCCGATTATTTCAAGGCATACTCTGGTTTCACCAGAAAACGAAATGAGCTTCCAGTCCAATTCGGGACCCAAGGGAGTGGTGAGATCTCTGGTGAGAAATGCGCCGAACTGTCCTAAGGGGGGGTTATTGACATTGATTTAGAAAAGCATGATGGAGGCTAACCTAGCCTCCATCATGCTTTTACCTTATGCCTCCATAGTTTACCTGTCAAAAACCCCCCTTAGGACAGTTCGGCGCATTTCTTACCAGAGGTCTTCACCATTCCTTTGGGTTCCGAATGCATTGCTGTTTATAAGTACCTAGCTCTAAATATCTGTGAGGGTGTTAAAACAAGTTCCCCCACAGAGCACCAAATGGTTCCCCTGTAAATCTTTTTCAGATTTTCGTTACCCTGGCTTCATCAGAAAACAGAATGTGCTTTCAATCCAATAATTTCTTCAATATTAAAATTAAAAAAACTGAGTTCGGCGTTTTTTGACCAGAATGTAGTTACTCATTATTACTTTTAAATAGAACAATAAAACAAATTAATTTAATTTAATTTAATCATAATAAGGATCATTACGTCTGATCATAACGAAAGTTTAATAACAATCAACAAGGTATTGTTTGCTCGACAATTTATTAATGCAAACCTAAGGCATCACATCTAACGGTGGTGAATTTCAATAATTTAACGCAAAGAAATCAGAATCTCGTCCTAGGCACCTCGATGACCCTAGCTACGACACTGGGCTTATGCTCGGTGTGTGATACGACTTTCAGCTTTTAAATCTAGATTTAAGAATGACAAATGACGTTCTTAAATCTAGATTCAAAAGCTGAATCATATCAGAAAACCAAGCACAGTTATATGTGGATAGCGTTTGCTTTTTTGTGTCCAGACAAAGCGACGCTCTGAGCTTTACAAATTTTAATACAACTAATTAACAAAATGACACAACTTGATTGAAGGAATATAATTAATGTGTATACTAGAAATATTTATAATAATAATAGTGTCTTTTGTATTATTATCAGTTCATCTGGAATACAGTTAAGTTCAATGTGTTTTTATTTTATATATTATATATTTTTTGTTTTCTTTTTTTTAATTTGTAGATAGAATAAATAGCAATAATTAATATTCAATATGTACTTTATATAATTTCTTTTTACCCATGAATTTAAATGATAATTTTGTCCGTTGCTTTTATATAGATATTATTAAAACTTGGAGATCACTATGTCACATTTACTTAGTTCACTTTATACACAGTTATTATTAGGCCAACTCACTCATTTTTTAAAACAACTTACTGACTGATTTATCTCTCTTCATTTTATTTATTTGCTTTTTAAGAATCACTGAGAAAAAAAACAATAAAATAAATTAAACCGATTCAAATTTATACTGCAACTCAAAAATAAACGTCAATGAAAATAACGATAATCACGAAAACTTTTTCAAGTAAAATAACAAGTGAAAAATGTCGTATTTCTGTTTAAATGATTCGATTATTCAACTGCTATTAGAGATATAGGCAAGAAATACTTAGGGCATCAAGGAGTCTTAATCCAGCACTGCGTGGGGGCACACCCTCTCCTGCCTCAAAAAAAAAAAAAAACAAGAAAAATACACTTATTTAAAAATTGTTCGTAGACATCAGTGAAAACATACCTAAGATTTTGTTAGCTACCTCCAAAATTAGTTTTTCTGGTTGCACTACTGGTTAAAACTGTTATTTTGGGGAGCCAAGTAGTTTTACTTAATTCACAAAAATTAGTGTATGGAGGGGTCCAGTGGTGGGGTTTCGCACAGGGCCCTAAAAAGCTAGTTACGGTTCTGCCGATAAGCACTTTAATGTACAGACTTCCACTAATCCGACTCATGTCAGACGACGGTGAGTTAAATTAACGAAATTTGAATTATGGATGGTAGAGGTAAGGAGGACTATCTTATATGGGAGTTAAGTTGAAAGAGTTTCCATCTAAATGCTGTAAATAACAGTTCAAAAATCGTCTTGAATGGCGCTAGCGCTGCATCCGAGTATAAAATGAATTTAGCAGTAAGGTGTTTACCCTCCATAGCATTCATAAACGAATTGAAGTACGCTGAGATAGAAAATTTAGTATTTTTAATGATTATAGTCGTTAACAACACTGCAGTATATAAAATCTAAACTGTTTACGTAGTCCAAAACAATTTAAAAAATATAACCTAAAAACCTGCTGTGAGTGATTTAATTTTTGTTAGCTTTTGTCATTTTATAGTTTATTTATATCAGTAAAATCGTTTATTTACTACTAAATGCATAATAACATGATTAAAAATGACATTTAAATCAAAAATCAATTTTATATCGTACTATTTTTTTTTATTTTTTGTTTTACTTTCGAAAAGTGGCGAAAATTTTTCATTCCTCGTTTATTTTTCTATCCTAGTCTAATAATTTTTCCTCTCCATGCGTTTGCTTTAAAGTTTACCCTTTTGCGACAGTGGCAGTCCCCTAATTTAACGCTTTTTGATGGACACTTTTTCGTACACACAGATGGTGTTCCTTAACCCCTACCCTCCATATTTTGAATGTTAAGTTTAAATAAAATGATTTTAATACAAAATATGAAAAAGAAAAAGAAATAAGTAATTGTGGCTCGTCAAGCAAAAAATCCGAGCATTAACGATTTCATCTTTTTTAAAACGAAAAGGCGTATCTGAAACTTAAGCGGATTTAAATATAACCGTTGAATAAGACTCGTGAAGTTGCTTCGGTATTACATCCACAAAAATATCGTTGCTGCATGCTTATTGTGATAAAATTCTGTTGTAAAATTATTTATTATCACGTCATAATTTTAAAATAGAACTTCACAACACCAAGGAGGTTGAGCCGTTTTACGAAGATAATGAAAAAAATCTGAAATAAAGTTTTTTTAATAGATTTTTTTATGACAAAATTTTCTATAAAAAATCCAAAATCATTAGGAGATTTATAAAGTTAAAAATTAAAATAAACTTTTACATGTAGTCTTATGGAAAATATGTCAAGCTCATGCAAACTGTTCATTTTAATTTTTTGCAAATAACTAAATAATGTTAGCAGTTCCAAAAACTATCTATGTAAAGCATCGATGTCTTACGCATATTTTAATATTTTTTCCAATTTAATTAGGAGACTTTTAATCAATAAAAAAAATTATTAAACCTTAGCACTTTTCGATTATGGACTTTTATTCTTGTCAGATTTAACAATTTTAACTGAATTTTCAACTTTTTAATGATTTAATTTTAATTTTTATTACTTCTAATTTCTTTTTTCAATTATTTACTGCAAAAAATATGTAAAATACAGATATTTACATAAATGTATTTTTTTTAACCTAACTTTGTACAAAAAATACAAAAGTTAGTCCATTAAGTATAAAGTACTGAAATAATTAATTAATATTAAAAAAAAATTATTTATGCCTTTATGACAATAATTTATTGGTATCATCGACTTATAAACTATAAAAGTTCCCATTTAGAATTCGACTTACTTTTGATTGGGACTGTAACGGATCAACCTCCTTAATAGGAACCTGTTAAAGTTTGAGATAGGTATGTCTTTTTGTATTAACGATGCGACAGGGAATTGACGGACCAAGGAGGAAGGAGAGAAGGAGAACGGACCAAACTTCGAGTTGAAAGATAAAATACGGAGAAGCAAACTGCGCATGTCGCGAGCGTGCGTTTGTTTTTAAAATGTAGTCAGCGTCCATATTGCAGCGCAGTAATTTCACACTACGCGCAGGTTCGAGCCGTATTTTCTCTTAGGCGGACTAACGTATAGAATCATCAGAGAGAAATTGACACTCTTCCTACGGTAGCGCCATCTTAATTTCATTCTTTTTGACAGACACTGAGATTGTTCTTCTTATCCTTTACCCTCCATAGTAATTTTAGCCTCCTTAGTTTAAACTTCAACGCTCTGTTTTATAAAATTTAAAATGGACTTACTGAAACGTATCTCGGTTGCCACTTTGTATACATATAAATAAAAAAAAATTACGCGCAAATAAATTTTGAAAAGAGATAAGGTTTTTTTGAATTTGTTGAATGTACTCGAAGATCTGTAATTTTATGCCAATTATTTAAGCCATGGACAGAAATAGTTATTATTGTTATTTATATTGTGTTATTGTTTTATTTATTTATTTTTTGTTGTAAGTAAATACTTCTTTAACCGACATTCACTGTACCTGAATTTTATAATGTGAAAATTTACCTGTATTAAAAAATTATTATGTTAAGAAATCATTTACATTTCAACCTAAAACCTTTTAAATAAAACATATTAATAAAACCTATTTTTGCAGTGCAGAATAGGCCTGCACGATTTGTTAATTAATCCGAAATGATCGGAATGCATTCGAATAACGTGGAATCTAATCAAACGAATCGATATAAAAAAGAATTGATTTTCGAAAAAAAAAATAACACCCTATCAATTCTCCTAAATATCGGTTTGTTTGGACATTTCTATTCGACGTTTCGAATCGATATATGGATTTTTTGCCCAGACCTAGTGATCGAAACTAATATCACTTTAAATATAAAATAACACATTCACTGCAGGGAAAATTGTAATTTATTGTATATTATCTATTTTTTTTTAGTTATGCTTGAAATATTAAAAGAATATCGTTTTAAATATTTTCGCAGGAAATGTTTTTTAGCTTCATAAAAAATTATGTAATTTCTACGTTTCAGTTCGTATAAGAAAATTTACCATCCGTTTAAACAAAGTACATGACAAACAAACAACAAAAAAAGTTGCCAAAAACTGCTATCTGTGGTACACCATTTACTTAATTTTTTGGAGATGTAATTACTACCTTTGATAATCTATTAATTGGGCATAGGATATTAAACATTAAAACCAAATTCAAACTTAATTTGAATTTATTTTATCTGATTATAAAGACGCATCCACACAGTGCCGATGTTCGTCAATTAGCAAGGTCATTTGGTAAAGCCGCAACCGGTGCAGACTTTGCCGTTGCCACGTGTCTGTTGAGCAAGCGACAAGCCAACCTGAAACGCTCACAAGTATCGGTCTACTTCCAAGAATGCCGATCGAAACAAAAGATGGGGACCAGCGATCTGGCCTCGCGCCTTTTCGGTAAACATCGTGCGACTAAATGTCAGCACATATATGCGCATTTTTTATTTTCAATTGGCTTTGTCGCCGTCCGATCCATACAATAAAGAAACTGCGCTTTGATCTTTAGTCAATAATTTCATTAACCTCGAGACAGTCAGTCACAATAGTGTGGTCAACAGTAGCCGCAGTTGTCTGTCAGTATCTAAATAGCGTAGACGAGCTGCGCAGGTTGTGTTAGCTTACAGAGCGATCAGACACGCCCATGCTGTTTTCTTATTGGTAGTACCTATACACTAGGTGTCGCTGTAGTGCCGTGTTTAGAAATGAGCTTGTTGATTACTTTAAGATATCTGGTTCTTTGGTGATAGCGACTTCCAAGTAACAGTGATTTTTAGCGATCACTGGTCAATTTCGTTACGTATATATTGTTTGCTAAAAGCTAATCAAAGGCAGTCACGTGTCCCAAAAAAGTCAAATAAACACAGATGCAGGTAATTCAGCACCGATGAGCAGGGTTTATTCGTAATTTATTATCTTTTTTTATGTGAAACAATAAAACAAGAGAGTGACGATAGTAAAATTTCTCATTAAACTGCAATCGGTTATCGGGCATGTAATATTAAGTTCTTATAAATGATTAAAAATATGTCTGATTTGAATATAAAAATGTTTTATTATTAAAAATGGTAAGGTGAGCCTTTTTGCGTGCACATATTTATATGCCTAAATTTGTTAGTCTTGTATTTTTTTTTCTACGTGTTGTAAACGATCACTTATTTACTAGAGTGTAATATTTTCATCTTTCATGAGCGTATAATTATTTTAATAATATGTTTAGAGGATAATTAAATAATACTTTTATTAATTATTATTGTTTTAGTGGAAATATTTATATATATATTTATATATTATATTGTTAAAAAACAGTCAGTTTCTGTAGCAGTGGCAATTGTTTTATGTTTAGTCTATTGTTTTCAAAATAACACACCAATTGTCTTTTAGGAGATAATATTATTATTATTATTTTTCAATAACAACAATTGAATAATTGCATTTTTGGCAGTTCACTGTTAAATTCACACCCAAACATACATATTATGTTATTTCTAGGGTAATTCCATGTCATTATCCTACAACTTTCGATAATATAAAATGGATACATTTTATATTATTATTTTCGAAGATACAAGCAGCCATGTTTGATTGTCCCACCATTTTTTTAAGTGATCTACAATGCAAAAGATAAACTATAAAGATTAAAATATAGTAGACACACTTTTAATTGGCGGGAGAACATACGCGATGCAAGCCAGAAGAGGTTTTCTTTTTTATTTTCCTATTTTTTTAAAACATAGCGAATAAAATGTCTTCAGCTAATTTAAGAAACAAGATCAGTTACAGTTTCCTATTTAATAAAACCCTGTGTTTATTAACATCAGTTGCTAGCATCTTAGAAAATGTATCACATTAAAATATTGTTTCATATTTTTACGTTAGAAGATCTTTTAGATTTTATCTGACTTTTAATTTCATCAATAAATGTACAAATAACGTAATACAAACGATATTACAATAAAATATTGAACACTTAAAAATATAGCAACTTTTCCACTCATTATGGAAATATTGTCATTAAAAAAATCATAACAGGCCGAAATCAAGGATTCAAAATATTGGTTGCACACCAATTTTATTAATCAAGACGTTTCGACACAAAGTCATACAATTCATAAATTTTATTTTAGATAGATGCAAGTAAACAGTTTTTTCGCGCTGTTTGAGCATCAAAAACCAATACCAAACTGTACGACGCATGCGTATTATGGTTTTAATGCTCGAAATAACATACTGCACATGCGTCACGCTGTTTGTAGTTCGTTTTTGACTTTACCGATCGTTGCTCGAACAAAGCTATTGTCTACCTAAATCGCTGATAATATTTTACGTACAAACGCATTTGTTGATGAAATTTTGAACATATACAATGTATTTCCTACTTTACATAAACAAACCTATAATATTCACAATTGAATAGGAAGATTTTCTTCTTCAGTTAGCTATAACAAACACCCCCATTAGTACATAACCTCATTACATAACACATATATTAATGATTATATAACGGACGACATTGAGGAACAACAACCAGACCCGTTTCGAGTCGTTTTCGAGTTCACACATCAAACTTTGGATTTCTGTGAAAAAAATAAGCCTCAACATTTAAATAATTATTTACTTTTTTTAAAGCCTTCTTTCGAGATTGTCTATGTGACTCAAAAATCACGTTTAATTAAATATCAATCAACAATTGGCTCCGAGACAGAATATCGTTTTAAAAAAAAAACACAGATTCCCTATTTAACAATTATTTAGTTTGCAATAAAAATTAAAAACTGACACGTATTAAAGGTTTATTATTAAATGAATCAACAGTTTTTGAATGTTAGCACCATCTAGTAATTAAATGAGTCAACTTTTACAGTACAAACTCATTTATATTTATTTTTTTATTAAAGAGAATACATTTCAAAAAACTGTCATAAAATGGGTCGTTAATTCGTTTCAGTTTCCACTTTCGATAAATCTAGTTCAGTTCTCTAAATCAAATCTATAATAATTATATTATTTTACATACAGATTGTTCCAATAAGTTTCTGGCAAACTTTTAGAGAAACTATTCTTTCGGCCAATTTGAATCGAAATACTCAACAATTACCGTTATCGACTTTTTTTTTACTGTCAAATACGAACAAATAAATAAATATATGTTTATTGCTTCTGTTATGAAAGCAAAAGGTGCAGGATTCAAGCATAAGTTTAGATAAATAACAACCGTTGGATTAATTCTTTGAAAGTCCAACCTTTCATCAATTCTTGTATATTGTAAAGAAAAATATTAAGCCAGTATTTTTGGCAAGATTAATAATAATAATTAATACATGGAAACTTGCCTGTTTTGCTCGCGCTGCTAACAAGTCTCAAAAATTGTAAGCGCACACCAAATACAACTTTTTGTAAAGAAATAAACAAAAGCTTACGTTAAAAAGTCTGATCCATTTTCGTTAATAAAACAAACAAATTGAAATCGATCTTTTTAAAATTATTCTACATCTTACACTTTTCTGAACGCACGTTGCACTTATTTGTACATTTCTACGACGGTAGATTATAGCTGAGATGATTATCATCTACTGTGATGATAGACAACGCAAAAAAAGCAATTTTCTATTTCAATTCGACACAGGATTGTTGACGAAGACGCTTCAAACTGAATTCAAAAAGTCCGCCAGAAACTTGCGCGAGCAAAGTGTACATAGGAATCTAAAGTTTGAGCCTGTAACTCATCATAATTTATATCGCTACTATAATGTGAAAAAAACAAAACAACATTCGATAATAATAATAAAGTACAGCGGGACGAGTCTGGATTGTTCCGAGTGTTAGCCGTCATCAGACACTATCATCGTTAACATAGCGTTCCCCGTTTACTGCCGTCGTTGCCGACGATGCAACGTCGTCTATGTCGTTGGCGCTACTCGATACGTACGAGAATCGTATCGAATGCGGTACAGTCATAGGTCGCATCGGAGCACCGGCACCGCCCCTTCCACTAGACGTCGAAGGACCGGCTATCGGAGACGGATAGAGTTCTTTGATTGCCGGCGGCGGTGGAATCTGTGACGGCAACGGTGGAATGATTGGAGTTAACGAACGATGACCCGGCGGGGGCAAACCGCCGACGGCCTGCGCTTGTGCCGCTGCGGCTTCTTCGGCGGCTTCTCTAGCTAAACGTTTACTACGATGTCGTCGCCAACACGTTATTATAATTATAAGAATAACCAAAATAATTCCCACTGCAATCGCTTGGTAGAGTTTGGTATAATCCGTTGGAGGTAGTTCGGGAAAGCCTGTCGAAAATCGAAAGAAATAACAGCTATTAAGATCGGTTGCGGTTTCAGCGTGTTGGCTCAAAAATTTTTAAACAAAAATATTTCTTGGGTATAAGTGGAGGATTTACCCTAAGACCCAGTAGGCCTGGGCCTAGAGCGGCCAATCGTGAGAAAACACATTATGGCGTATGACGGGCCGCACTACAAACAATAATCTTTCTAAAAAAGTGATCGGAATATCCAATTAGCTTAAGCAACGAATAATTCTAGATGGAAAAGTCGAAAGCAGAACATTTGACTTAGGAACTTTGTTTGGACTAGTTAGGAGATAAACATACTAAAAGTCCTTACCCCTCCGAGGTGCGCCCGAAGGGGGGGAGCACAAAGAAGGTCCCGTTTTTTGGTATTTTGCTTTCATCTCGAAAACGGTACGTCGTACGAAATTTTGTTGGAATACATAATGAAAGCTGATAAAATTCTCTACAACTTTAGCTTTCACACTTTTTATCTATCTCCAATCTTTGCCTAGCTATGAGCTCCGAAAAATGGTCGATTTTCAAAAATGTGTTAAATTCTCTGTAGCACATTGTAACAATACGAATTTGTCAAAATCATTTCGTATCGCTCATCCACACTATTAAAAACACCCACACACTATTAAAAAATAACATAAGCTGGGAGTACCTCCACGCGGCCCTCTTTCCCACTGGGTACTCTGGCACGTGCCCAGGGCCCCGCGATCGATAGGGACCCCCTAGTTTAATGGTATACTAAGTACCTAAACTGTTTTAAACAAAAATCATCAGTGAACTATTTTTCATATACTTATTTTTTTTTGTGTCCTTCATGTTAAAATTGGGAACGTGATCCTTTTAAATATATGCATTTTATATCACATTCCTCGACTTAGAATCTAGAACCTTGTTTATCTATTTTCTTTGTCTATTCTAACAAAATAGTGCTCTGTTAAGGTCATAGGGGCCCCATAATCCTAATGTGCCCAGGGCCTTCAATAGGTTAAAGCTTATGTTATTTTTTAATAGTGTGTGGGTGTTTTTAATAGTGTGGATGAGCGATACGAAATGATTTTGACAAATTCGTATTGTTACAATGTGCTACAGAGAATTTAACACATTTTTGAAAATCGACCATTTTTCGGAGCTCATAGCTAGGCAAAGATTGGAGATAGATAAAAAGTGTGAAAGCTAAAGTTGTAGAGAATTTTATCAGCTTTCATTATGTATTACAACAAAATTTCGTACGACGTACCGTTTTCGAGATGAAAGCAAAAAACCAAAAAACGGGACCTTCTTTGTGCTCCCCCCCTTCGGGCGTACCTCGGAGGGGCAAGGACTTTTAGTATGTTTATCTCCTAACTAGTCCAAACAAAGTTCCTAAGTCAAATGTTCTGCTTTCGACTTTTCCATCTAGATGCCCCTTATGAGCACTCATTGACCAAACTAAATATAGATCAAGATTTTGGTGGGATGAGTTTTTTTTTAATGCATTTAAAACAGACAACTTATTAAATCCAACAATGTTGAGCTATTATCGAGGATTTTTTTTATAATGAGTGTGTCACATTGTAGTGGATACATCAGTAAGTTGGCTATAGTTACGTATATCAGTTGCAATGTAAACTGCGAACGTAGTATTTCACTATAACACTTACTTAAGTGGTCTAGTTAAATGCCCATGAGTTTGCATTTCAAATTGATATAAATATATGTATATTCGGAAGGAAGAGAAGTCAGGTGGTGGACGCACGTGGCTATGCCAGCGCGAGCTGGCGTAGGTCGACGTTGGTAATGTAAATAAATCATTATTAAATCAAATTCAAGAGTATTTATAATTTAAAAGAACCTGATTAACCACCAACACTACAACATAACGCTCTTCTAAGACAGGAGGAACCTAACATTTATTACAAATGGTAAAAATATTAATTTCGTATTTAATCAATTTAAGTTAGGTATTAGCTCAAGAACATCCACGAATTATACAAATACCTACTTAACTTCGTGATTTATAAAGATGAAACTACAACGTGAAGCTTTTTATACTAAGGTAGGGTCCCATCCGATGAATTTGGACCTCAGGTGGTATAGTTAAGCCACTTCTTCCATCTAACCCGGTGCTATTTTATATTTCCCATCCGCCCCACAACACACTACAGAAGTGGAACTTTCTTACGTAAAATCTACGCATATCTATATTATAAACTGATTGTTGGCATTATTGAAAAAATTGAACCAAAAAATTCCAATATCAGCTGAACAATTTATTTAAATATTGATATTATAAGCTAACAATCTAGAGAAAAGCAAGACATGAATTAATTTTCGCCGCCATGGTTACACCGTTAGCGTTAAATGGCTTAGAGTCGCATAAAAAATTAAGGCCACTGCACACGAGGCTAGAAACGCTGCTAGGAGTTATGTTAGCCGGTAGGCTGGGTACAAAGCTATAAATGACGTCACTGCGGGCTGGTCTGCCAGCTCACAAGATAGGTTTTAAAATTAGAATAAGGGCTATTTTCCCTGCTAGATTAGCTGCTAGGTATGAGCAAGAAACAATTAGAAAGCAGTAACTTATCACGTAGGCACTTGAACAAACGCTCACAAACCAACATGGCGTCATTCTACTCAGAGTCAGACAACAGACACGTTTTGCACTGTGTTTATATTCGAACTGTCACTGCGCGCGCACCAGATCTATCCACCAAACAAGCTTGAAAAATAGTCTCGTGTGAAGCGAGCACTTAACAGCAATCAAGAAAACCAGCCTTAGAAAACTAGTAGGCAAATCTAGTAAGGAATAGCAGCCTTTCTAGCCTCGTGTCCAGCGGCCTTTACACTTCAATAATAATAAAAATAATAATAGTAATAATAATAATAATAATAAAATGTCAATATTATTTTAAGAGACTCACATTTTACAGACAAGCAGTGAAGATCAGGAGATTGATGGAGGATGCAGTGGTGCAGGTGTTCAGGAGTAGTTGTAGAAGTGCCAGGGCCGTAGTACCAAGTGGCACAGACAGAGACACGGCCGGGCCTGGGGCTGCGACGGACCAGATGGAGCCGCTGGCGGCCCCATCGCCGGCACTCGCACCTGCGCATCAAATAAACACTCTTCGTTAGAGCACCGCAGGCCCGACCGCGCCATCGGGACGCCCGAGAAGATAATGTCAAACAAACACACACACGCACACACACAATCTGAAGGTATAGAGACGCAATCTGCAAGTATTTGCTCATTACGTCATAACACAGAGCCAGCGCAAACGATGTTTGAACTAACGTTCAACGAAATTCAGAAAAATAATAATGGTACCGGTGGAAATATGAACCCAAAAAGTTCTTTTTCTTCATACCTCGATCGAAAGTACATACTTTCGGCATCAATTGTAAGGCAGAAAGTCTTAACATTTACGCATTGATGCGGGAAGTACGTACGTTCGGGCGGCAGTGAAGAAAAATAACCTTAGATGTCGTTTCCATAGCAACCCTATATTACATTTTAGCTAATAGTCGCGAACAGCTGTCATTCGTGTTTTTACGCATAGCCTCAAAGCTTCTTGCTTGGAATTTATGTAATTTTATGTAATTAATTAATCGATGTAATAAGCGTACTTACAACCGAGGTATGAAGAAAATAGTTTACACCACACTGGCCGAAAGTTTGATATTCTTGCACTGCGCGCCATGATACTGGCGGCGAAGCCGACATCATGACACGCAGTGCAAGAATATCAAACTTTCGGCCAGTGTGGTGTAATATACTAATTTATACGACTTAAAAAAATCTGTATATAGGTATTCTTGTACTAATACTACATGTATCAAAATTTTCCTTATTATGATTGTATTTCATTTTTCTTTTATTCTTACGTAAAATTAAATAAATAATAAATAAATAAATAAAACCCATTATTATATAACATTATCTTCTCGTAGAAATTAACACATACAGTGAAAGAAAATAATTATAATATTACTAGAAGACACTGTGCATAAATGTGATTCTCAGGCAACTGACTTTTTAGACAATTATCATCATACATCACCGGCCAACAGCCGTGAAAATGTTCAGGGAGCGGATGTGATCACCAGAAACAAAAATAAAAGTCAAAATATAAACATCATTTTTTGTACGTATTATCATTATAAAGAAATTTTGCTAAAAGAATAGTGCCGAGAGGCTCTCTAGGAAAATGTGCAGTCACTCATACGCCGTAACGTCACTGGGACTTCGCTAGAAGATGCATCGATGAGTCAACATCCTACATTGAAACAGCTGGATATTGCATCAGAAACGCCTCAGATTACCATTCTAGGTTACTGGAATGTCATACAGTGATAGGAGCGTTTTGCATAACTTAACACATATTAGCTAGTAGGGCTATGGAAAACTTGAACGACCTAACGGTGCAAACATAACATTCATGTATTTAATAACTTCTATATTGCTATTGGCCGTAAGTGGCAGCGTGACCCATGAAGTGAGACAGCAAATGACTCTTTCTTTTTACTTGACCCGTTGTGCGCAAGTGTCGCGTCTGTAGTGGGGCAATTAGTAAGTGGAATAGGGCAAGCCACCTCCCTTTCACAGCTTAGTTCCATGTGCAAACTGACTCGCATCCATTCACGGACATGCGCATGAGACTCAGAATATAATAAGTGAGACAGACGTATATATGTCTGCACCGTAGTGTTTAAGTCTCCCGATCTTTTCTAGGAATATAGAGAGTATTAAATATATGCATACGTCTGTCTCCGTCATTTAGATCTCAAATGTTATGCGCATGTCCGAGAATGGACACTTGCCCACTTCCCCACGCAATAACGAATCTAGTATAAATAAGTAAGATAGAAGTATGCATTTGCTGTCTCTCTTCCACTTACGGAAACTAGCAATATACGAGTAAGTACATGATTTTCCTTTAAATAAGGGATCCTATATACACACTCTTTTTGCTAAACTTTCTTTAGTTGGCCGGATAATAGTAATTCGAGAAGAATGATTGGTAATTGACTCTTAGTTAGACGGGCAAACTATTAAATAAAGTGAGAGAGTGCTAAAAAGTCAGCGCTGGGTCCCACGTAAAAATAAATAAACAACGATTATAATAAAATGAAACAGAAAGACTTACATCCATCTTCGTCGGACGTGTCTTCCGCGCCGCAATTGCCTACTAAATTGCATCGTAATCTTTCAGCAATGCAGAATCCCGACTGCGAACACTGAAATTGTTCACACGTGGGTGTCTTTGTCACTTCTGTCCACACGGCTTTAAAGCCCAGTGCACCTACAGACTTGTCTGCTGTTATAAATCTGGAAATAAATTTTACAGTTTAAAAAATTACTCTACGCCGAATGTGTATTGAAGTATTTAAAATTTCAATAATACTAAGATACAACATAGAACCGCTCAAGCAATCACTGCCAACCGCTCGAACTGAACAAATCCTGTTGCATTATGAATTTTGAAGAAGAAGCACAGTTGTTATTACTTTTATGAAGGTGACTCTAATTAAGTAAATAATGCAATTGTGATCCTTAAGGAAGTTTTTGTAAGAATCCGTAGCAATAGAATCAATAAAAAGTAATAGTGAATTTAAAATTGCATTTATCAGTAATAGAGGGAGAGCTGGCTACGGAGAAAATGGGTGACTCGGTGCAGAGCTGAAAATTTGCAGAATAATAGGAGATAGTACAAGTAAGTAGGGAAAAAATTGCCAGAAGGCTAGGCGGAAGATACAGAGCCGCCAGAAGGCGCTAATGTTGCGAAAAATCAGAAGTGCACTGATTTTTCGCAACATTAGCACCTTCTGGCGGCTCTTTACCTTCCGCCTAGCCTTCTGGCAATTTTTTCCCTACTTACTTGTACTATCTCCTATTATTCTGCAAATTTTCAGCTCTGCACCGAGTCACCCATTTTCTCCGTAGCCAGCTCTTAGACCATAACGTTTCGATACACATATTAAGAGCACTGTGCTTGAAACAACAGTGCTGAAGATTAGAGCATAGCTCCCGAAATGTACATCCGCTAATAAAACTGCAGTGGTAAGAAGTAACAATTCTTTATTTTTTACTAACTTACCATCTTCAGAGTTTCAAATGCTGACACATCATATCAGTATATTGTCGTAGAAGAGTTGTGAACATTATTACTTTTACACAGACGTAGAAATTCTGGGTTCATCAAATTTTAGAATTAAGAGAACAACTTGGACAATTTCATCGCTTGTTCAACATATAAATGATGAAGAAACATTGTTCAACTACTTTAAAGAATAGCTTCTGTTGCTACATTGTTAAAACACCCATTGTTACATGTCTATATTAGAAAAATTTATTTCTCAAACAATGTCACCATCGGGATACGAACCCCGAATCTTTCCACTATCGCGGCGGACTGAGTTCAACTACTTTGGAATGTTTATATTCTCGTTTGATGACTATGCAATATTTTGAAAAACCAAATTAAACGTCAAGACACCTATAAAGTGGAGTATCCCACCAGAAGAATAACCTGTGACACAAAGAAGACAAGAATTTTCCTGTTATCTGTCTAGATAACCATGCTCTCGAGCATTCGACAGCTCAAGTTGTTTTGCAACTGTTTGACCACACGACGAAAGTTACCGTGGTGCGAACGTGACCACTCGGGCGATTGTATATTTAGTGGAATAACCACAACAATTTTATTAATTAATGTACATTTCAAGAGCAATACTTCCCTGTAAAAACTGAACTAAAAGTCAATAAACAAATTAAGAAAACTCGATTTTAAGCTTGTATTTATTTGTTTATCAACATAAATAAACCCAGAAGATTGTAATTTTTAATGCAAATAGTTTTCGAATAACTAGAAAGAAAAATAAAAAAAATTCTCAAGGGTAATAGAATAATCGTACTCACGTGATTCTCATTGTATTTGTGTCGGAAAGATATTGCCAATTGTCGGCAACGCCCTTTTCTCCACAAAGTTCAATAGGGATATTATCAGTTCTATACCAAAGTCGCGCGACTGCTGCTGGACAACCTCTATCTGCAAAACAAAACCGAAATATTAACAAAATGGTCGCACAAAAGAACTGATACCTAATAGCAAGCGTTCTTCCGATAGAAACAATTAATCTTTTTCCATTATAGATTCAGAGGGATTAACTAAATAGTTACAAGTAAACCAAACATCAATAGCAAAAATATCGTACAATTAAGTACTGACCTGGAGGATTTCCTTCAACACCAAAGCGTTCAAAATTGAGAAGAATTCTCTTTTTAGGTCGCACATTAATATGCCAGTTACATGTTTTCGACGCCATTCCTTTTCCGGGTGCATCGTACTTTTCGGGAAAATTCGGCGTCGTAATAATTCCGGCCTCGCCGCTGATGTTGCCACCGCAATCACCGAAGAACGCTTTGGCCGGTTCGAACATGTAACGCGCCTTGAAACCACTGTACACGGCTTCGGCATCGGCGTGTAGGAAGACTTTAAGACCGACAGCGCCCATATTTGACTCCACAGGTCCAGGCGCAGTCGTACTACAATAACGTCCTATCAATTGTTCAGTTCCATCGCGATACATGTTGTAAATTTCGAGCCAGTCTTCTTGGCATATGCTCTCTCTGCGAAAAAAATATTACAAGTAAAATATTTACGTTCGGTTCTCGATACTATGTCACTCGCGTTGTTATTATCTTCTATTTACGACTTTTACGTTATTTTCTATAAATTTTTAATCTTCAATTTGGCACTGAGCGAGTGGAAGAATTGTTTTTTTTTAACCTCTTTTAGTTAAACTCCTCAAGACCTTTAATTTGAGATCCATTTCTGAATGTTTTCACGTCGACCACCATATTGAAATATTCGCAATGTCTTATAATATATCCTACGACCTTCGGAAGGTCAAGATTACAGTTCTAAAGCTTAACATCAAGCCAGACAGATAAACACAGTATCCTTTCCTGGTGTGCCGCAGTTGGGTAAAAAGTAATGTGTTTTGATAGCTCTTAATAGCCTTAATAAAAGAAAAAGCAATGAAATAAAACATTTACCCATAGAAACCAAGACTGGTGTTGGCATTATCGGCTCGGACTTTAAAATTATCGAAAACAATAGCAACTTGTTCGTTCGGCGTAGCCAGAAATGTGTATGTGCAGTTGGTAGAACTGGGATAATTTGATGGATATCTGGGAGAGTTGAAATCCCCTTTCTTACGCGATGTGCTCAAGTATGTAAATGTACAGGAACCGTCTGGTGCTGCTGTTCCCGGGATCCTGTACTCAGTCTCAAATGTATATGTGGCCTTGAAACCTTGACCTTGGTTGTCCCCGCTGCTGAATACCAACACCAGTCGCGGACCATCCGATATGATCGTGTCTGGTTTCATCTTTTCGCCACAGACTTCGTAATCAAATTTATCGTACGATTCGGTCACCTCTTGTCCCTTCAAGTAGATTTTTAGGTAACCGTCCGTACAGCTTCTGCAAACAAAACGCAAACATTTATTGACAATTACAAATTACCAAGTATATTCTTATTATTATACTTACTCTTCTTTATCTTTTTTCGGAATATTAAATTTGGTAAATTGTAGTTTGACCCTCTCCAGATGTTGAGCGTCTTGCATTCCGTATATAAAATATCGACAGACGGTTTTTTGAATATAGAGCAATGGATAATTGGGACTAACTACAAACCCTGTAGATTCTCGTTTACTTAATATTTTCTGATCACATTCGCTGCCTCGTATATGTTCACCACCCGAAATTCTGATAAAATCTATACAAAAAAGTAAAATTCAATTAGAATCTGCATTCCTGATAATTATTACCTACTTTCAAATTCGGAATCGAACCCAAATAGTTATGCTTCCTGTTAATTTGGAAAAATAATCAGAAATAACCAAAATATAAGTATTTTTTATATTAAGTGTCTTTTCCCCAACGATTTCATGATGATCTCTTCAAGAAGGTTGGAATTTCCACCTCTCTTTAAGAGATGAAGAAGAAGGAATCTTTATCATTCTTCAAGTGATCAAGAGTATGGAACTTCCGTCTCTCTTCAAGAGATGAAGAGGATGGAACTTTTATCATTCTTCAAATGATGAAGAGAATGGAATTTCCACCTCTCTTCAAGAGATGAAGAGGATGGAACTTTATCCTTCTTCAAGAAATGAAGAGAATGGTACTTCTATGCCTCTTCAAGAGATGAAGAGGATGGAACTTTAATCATTCTTCAAGTGATGAAGAGAATGGAATTTTCATCTCTCTTCAAGAGATGAAGAGGATGAAACTTTATCCTTCTTCAAGAAATGAAGAGAATGGTACTTTTATCCCTCTTCAAGAGATAAAGAGGATGGAATTTTAATCAGTCTTCAAGTGTTGAAGACAATGGAACGTCCATCCCTCTTCAAGAGATGAATAGGATGGAACTTTTATCATTCTTCAAGTGATGAAGAGAATGGAATTTCAATATCTCTTCAAGAGATTCATGGAGTGAGCACTTACCTAATTTAACGAAACTCTCTGAGAACTCAAATATACCCTTGAAACCCCTATTTTGAGTATTGGCAGTGCGAGCAAGTGTACTAAATACAACAAACAACGAAGATTCCGATGAATAGAGCACCAAGTTTCTCTGCTGGCCACAGTAAGTGCCGATCAAAGCCGACGAATTGTCTAAACCGTCGAACACCTTCACGTAATCGAACGGACAACTGAAAAAGAAACAAAACAATGACACACTGTTTCTACCAAGTTCCGATTGAGAGAGAGGAAGTTATTTCTCCTGAATCAGGGTTGTTTTCCAGGCCACGCATGATCAAACGCGACGGAACGACTTCTTTGGGGGATTTACAATATTATAGAGTATTAAACATGAATGTTTAAAATTTCCTTCCGGCGTCGTTGCCAACGATAGAATATTTGGTGTATTCAACTAGATTTAAAATCTCTCCGAGCCCACATTTTCTCTCCAACGTTCTGGAATATACAATTTTACTTGAAAATACAGAGCGATACACTGAGAGAGTGACAATGTGTGTATTCTTACATGGAAACTTTAATCATTGGGCTGGGCCATTTATTTTTTAAGTGAAACTTCGTAAGGTCAGGTAGATAGAAATGATACCGATCAGATATGGAAAAGACCTAAGGAAAGTATCGGTGGATGAAAGAAGATTAACACCGCAGTACTAGTATTGCATAACCCACAAACAAATCTCATTAAAAAATTAATGAAAAGACGTTTTTTCCGTTCCAATTAATTGTCCTAAACTTTGACACTGCATGCCTTTCATGTCATTTTCAAAGGTAGGAGATCCTTTCTTTCAGCCTGTGGAATAAAAAAGAAACTGAATAAAACGGCAACTTACTGAGGGCCACCGAAGAACAAGTCGAAGTCCCTGAACTCGATTCGGATGCGCTGATTGGTTGCACCGAGGAACTGATACTGACACGTGAGATCTTTGGGATACGCGCCGGGATAAGTCGGCGACAGGAGGATGCCTGTCTTATTGACAGACGGCTGTATTGTAAAACTGCAAGGAGTCCCTGTTATCGGTATGCCGATTTCGTACACAGCTGAAACACACATAAAAATTGCATTAATAAATTAATTATTTTGTTCAGTCAGATCTAACTAAAGTTTGCTATTATTATTGTTATGACACAGCCATTGTTACAATGCTGTATAAGAAAAAAAATGTGTTTTCAAATAATGTTCTGCAAGTTACTAGAAAGAGCTCTATTGTCTTTTGGAAGAAAGTTGGCGTATTCGGAACCCAAAGGAATGGTGAGACCTCTGGGGAGAAATGCGCCGAACTGTTCTATGGGGGATTTTTGGCAGGTAAACATTGATGGAGGCTAGGTTAGCCTCTATCATGCTTTTCTAAATCAATGCTTACCTTATGCCTCCATAGTTTACCTGTTAAAAACCTCCCTTAGGACAGTTCGGCGCATTTCTCACCAGAGGTCTCACCATTCCTTTGGGTTCCGAATGCGCAGAAGAGATACGTGCTATAACTTTGTTATTTCCATTATAAGAGTGCACTATTTTGTAACGATTTATTGTTGACTTGTTTATCCAAGTGGGTTTAAAAAAAATTCAGTCTTGAATTTTCGTAAATATTTTGAAGGCTACTGCTTTAATAAACATAATAAATAAATGATTGTATTTTAACAAATAAAAAATGAGTGGCGGAAGGTCAACAAAGAAATAAACCAAGTGTCTTTCATTTACATACTAATTTTACGGAATTATTAAGGAAGAGGGCAGCGGGCTATTTGAGATAAGTGTTTGACGTTAGTTGTTTACGCATGGTAATTTTGTGATGGCACTCAATCTCGGGTAATTAGTCCTTTGCTTATAAAATTTCACTTGTTAAACTGTATTTATAACTAAAAATCATATTTTTTTAACGAAGAATTCAAATTAATCGAATTTTTGATTCTAAACAATAATCCTTCATCAAAAATACAGGATTACTAATATGAAAAATATATCGTAGCTGAATATACGAGATTAAACATTCAAAAAATAATCCGCAATACGAATTTGAGAATTATTATATTTTGAAAATAATCAATAGTGTAGATTTCAGGATTATAAAATTCAAAAAAAAGTTAATCTCTAAGTAATGCAGTATTTGCAACGACTTGTGTAAAAGATTATCAAAAACCATTTATATGATAAAATGTTTCAACTCTTTTTGTCATAATATAGATTTACTGAAAATTATATATTATGCTTATGCGTACCCTTTGATAAAATATGATATTTTATGTAGGGGAAACTCACCCAGTTCTGTCAA
Source organism: Xanthostigma xanthostigma (assembly GCA_963575645.1). Lineage (NCBI taxonomy): Eukaryota > Metazoa > Arthropoda > Insecta > Raphidioptera > Raphidiidae > Xanthostigma > Xanthostigma xanthostigma. Next base: position 44,028,207 of record OY754466.1, on the reverse strand, counting down.
TGTCTTCATTAAGCAAAAATCCATAATTAGATATATATTTGAACTAAGTCCAATGACATCGTGTCGTTCTTACTTTAAAGAAAACCGCCTTTTGACCGTACCCTGTATCTACATACTTATAATGCAGCGATTTATATTAGACAAAATATTTACAAATACTCACCAGTTAGTTCGACACATTTTCATGACACCCGTCCCAACACAAATTTAATAGTTCCCCGGAACCGACTTAACTGTAAAGGCTATCACAAATTTCACAATTGTAATTTACAATAATTTACCAAACGGAATCAAACAAAGTAAAACTATTAAGAAATTTAAAACAGACTTAAAAAAAAATGTTAATTAAGGAAACATTTTATCACATAAATGATTTTTTAAAATAACCTTCTGTTTATCAAATCTTGAGAATCTTTTAATGTAAATTTTAGTATGTTGACAATGTCTATGCAATTTATTGTGCTCTTGACTAATAAATTTATTATTATTAATATATACAGGAATTACATAATTTATATAAGTGCCGGTGCCGCTTACCACCCAGGACATTTAATAACAAAAACTTACAGTCGTTGACGAAGGTATATCTTCCGGTGAACAAGTCGGCAGTAGTTTGGTTCTTGTCCGTTGTGAAGACGAGCGCCAGAACCCGACGGAGGGAGACGCGCCTCCGTGGCGGTATCGGCCCACAGTAACGGCCGCCCCACGGCGAGTCGATCAGCTGTGCACCCGCGCCTGCTGTCGCTCCGCCGCCTCCCACCTCGGCGTACACGTCCAAAAATTCGTGCGCACACCTATTCGACATTGAAAATACAACCATTTGAGAAAATGTTGAAAATAGTGTAGCAAAAATCGTAGGGTAACGGACAAAAAAATACCTTCTGTATCTAGAGCACAATGCGATTTTGACTCGTGTAACATAACGCCACTCCTCGTTGAAAATATGCTTTATTATGCCCTAGATACACAATCTATAATTTATAAGTTCTGTTCCAACTCCTCTGCGAGCGATGATATTATCGTCACAGTCATGCGCAGTAGCTAAAACGTATTCCAACCGAGATATGGACGGTTCTAAAACTGTCCTTTAAGGCAGTGGTGTCAAAGATACGGCCCGCGGGCCGCTTCAGCCTCTCAATCCTTCTCAATACGGCCCACGACCAGAATCTATCCAGTGAGGATTTAAGTCGGAATTCGATGCTACTACATATTTTTAAAATTGCTGGATTCTCAAGCTCAAGATAATTTACCGTTTTTAGTACCATGAAAATTGATTTAAACTAAATAAATAAAGATTTTAATTTAGTATGTGTTTAAGTTTTTAATTTAGATTCTAGCCCGCTAACACAACATAACTCTTATAAATCGAGGGTCACAGTGCAGTACCTTGTATTTTTTTTTTATTTTATTTTTTTATAATAAATGTGAACAAGAAGTATGGAACATTTTTACGAAAATAATTGAAAATATTTCATTTTGTCGATAGACAGTTGTTTGGGCTCTATAAAATAATCCATGAGAAAAATATGGTCTTTTTCATGAAAAACGGTGTTGTTCTCTTTTTTTGCAAAATCATGTAAAAACATACGAGGTACTGCACTGTGACCCTCGAAATGGCCCTTTAGATTAATCAGTTTGACACCCCTGCTTTAAACCACAAAACAGTGCAAAGTCAAAACATGCGCACAAAACCGATACAAAACAGTTGCGTTTTAGCTACTGAGCATGACTGTGCGGATAATATTACCGTTCGCAGAGAGGCTGGAACATAGCTATTGTCAACACCATAATTTTTATGTAATCTAAATAATGTAAGCGAATATTTAACTTGACTTTTGAAGCTATTTCACTAGTTACTCCGTCACATGGAAGAGGAATAGACTCCAAATAGTGGTTCTTAACTCCTTATTTGAAGTAAGTAACAACTGCAAAGCAATGCAATTGAACGTAGCGCATACTAGAAATAGGGGTTTGAGAAGTCTACCTATCTGAACTTTGCTGATGAATTAAAAAGTGATTTTTAAAAACACATAAAAAAACTAAAAACATATGTTTATTCATATTTAAAAGTGCTTCATATTAAAACAAGCAAATAGAGTGCATTTGATTTCAATCGACGCATTGACTTTGCATGTTAAATTTCTCCATATTATGGTTTACATTGAATACAAGCTATATCAAACAGTAGGCCAACTCTAAAAACCAACCACGCGGTAACAGTTTTGTAGTTGTCAGATTGAAAACACTATAATATTTCTGTAATTAATTCTAAATTACAGATTAATTTTAATATACAGTGTGTAAACGCGTAAGGTGCACATAGGGAATTTAGCATTGGGAAAAAATACTCGGATCAGAGTTAGCCATGACTGCATTAATTGTTATTTCTATTGAATTATCGTGGTAATCTTAAGGATTTCTATTTTATTTTTATTTTACTTGGCTTTTTTAATAATAAAAAGCTCTTATAAATCATTATTTTAATTTTTTTGTACGAAAATAAAACAAAAAAACAACTCCATCTGTTTGGAAACATTTCATTCAAAAATTGTCTGACTGGTATGACGTATGCGCGTTGGTAAATCAGTGACCCAATGTCTTTAGGTTCAACACAAATAGGCGGAGATATTTGATCTCGCACCATATTTAAGTATTTTTGGGAATGTAATGTCCTATTAATAAAAAAAGTCCGATTATGTTGTAATCATTTGAATATTTTCTTCGGTAGTATACACATTCATTTTGCAAAAGAATATTATCTGTCATATTGAAAAACAAGATTTCAAGGCTCACTCTAATCCAGTCATTTTTTCCCAATGTTAATTTCCCTATGTGCGCCTTATGTGTTTACATACTGTATACAGCCATATTATATGTAACAACCAGTTTTAATTCAAATTCTTTTAAGAAATCCTTTTCACACTTAGGCCCGAAATATCTTAACGAACTCAGTGACACTATCAAAATTAATATACATAAAATAAGTTTAAAAGCCCGATCAAGCAGTATAAATAAGCTACTTTTGGATCATACAAGGCAATCCTGGTGATTAACCAATCTTAGATTCTGAGAAATCAATTTTACTGGGTTGTTTTAAAATATTGAAAAACTGTAAACTTGTTTGTAAATGTTATAGGGTAGATGGAAAACAAACACTCGTTTGAATTCTGTGCCTTTTGCTTATTGAGCAATAAACATATATTTATTTATGTATTTAATATTATTTACTGTCAAAAATAACATTGCCACTATTTTTATGAATTGAGTCTACTAATTGACATAACATGCAGTCATATGGAGAAATTCAATACGTAAGTCAATATGTTGATTGTTTTCTAAAATATCAACAAAAAAAATTCTCTATTCGTGTTTCGCTAGCACCATCAAAAAAAATTGTACTACAGCTCTCAGAAATTATTCTCTTGATGATGCTATCTTTGTTTTGCGAAACGCAAGTCGAGTATTAAATTTAATATTATATATTCATTAATCCAGAAGGTAACGTTTATAACAAAATATAAATAGTAATGTGCAGTTAACCAAACATTAACAGCAAAGTCAGTATATAAACATAAATAGCACGACTGTAAAGTTTATGAACAGTAAAACAAAAAAATCTAAACGACACCAGGTACATTTTAAATAATTTTAAATATATAGCCGTACTCCCACTATAATTACGTAACAGTACCCATTTATCTACCATAAAAAAAATACCCGGTCTCCCACCATAATTTCAAAATAATACCCGTCTTCTCACCATAATGTCACAATAATGCCCGCTCTCCCACCACATTTTATTATAGATATGCAAAAAATCGCGGGTATTAAATTTTAAACAAAGTTGTATTCAAACTGATATATACCAAAGCTTTTTTATTAGATGCGCCATAAAATTATTAGACTCAAAAAATTTCGCCGAAGGTAGAACAAAAATTGCTCTTTCTTAGATAGTAATGGTTTTTGCAAAGAGCTCCCCGTTTATCAACAAATTCGGCAAAGTTTGGATTTATAAGCGTATTAGTTTAGGCAAATTAGATGAAAAAGAGTCAAATAGAAAAAAATATTTGTAATTCGGAGAAGAGAAAAATGCGTATTGGAGGATGTTTCGACTTTTGTGGTAACAATGATTTTTATGTTTGTAGCATTTTGGTAACATTGTTATTTCTTTGATTCCCATAAACTGTGAAAACCAGCCTCCTGTGCAACCTTAACGGAGAGTTTTTAAGTGTGCATTTCCTATGTAGTGAAGACTTATAAGTCACATTTCTCTAGAGCAGTGTTTTTCAAAGTGGGGGTCGCAAAACCTCTACAAGGAGGTCGCAGAGAGTCGCAACGTAATAAATAATAAATTAAAATAATAATAATATATAGATTAATAAATAAAAATTTTGTACGGAATTTATATTTGCAATATAATAAAATACACTATACTGGTTAGGAACAGCGGAGGGTTGGGGGCCCTAAAATATTTTTTCATACTAAGAGGGTCGCGCCATTAAAAAGATTGAAAAACACTGCTCTAGAGGGTACCGGAGATACGCTGTTTATTATACCATGCAAAGCTATAACAGAACAACCAATACATAATAAACAAGATATAAATACATGAAAGAAATCAATGCAATACACACATTTTTATACTTGTTAAGTTCGTTTCAATCTAGTGTGATTGGAAAAATTGTAATTATTTAACAACAATCAATCATATATTTTATTGTCTGTTGCCATTAAATATTATTTAAACAATTTTGAACACATTTCATGGTCGTAGAGTTAGAAACGTGAATAATTTGAATTACAAAATTAAACGAGATTACAAAAACTAGATTGAATTTTAACAAAACGTTGCAATAAAGAAATAGTCAAGTCATATTTCTACAGGAGAACATACGTATAATATTATGCTAAATTTATGTGAATTATACAGTGCACTTTTAAAAGGTAATGGATACAGCCTTCTGATATCATTTTTTATGGGCTAAATTATCTAGCTATTTTTTTTTTTTTCATTTAAAACATTTTCACTTCTTGCATTTTGAAAGTTACCGTAAAGCAAACAGACTCAAAGTATGCCAAAAATTATTTTGAAATTCTATTAACACAAAATAAAGTTTATATCAGTGCCAATGACGTCATAAACCCGACGCCATAATTGCACTGGTGAGACATGTGTCAAAAATATTAAATCGGGCGTGTATGCATCAAACATTCTTATTTTATTATTTGCAATGTCTTCTCAACAAAGTACACAATTACTTTTGGTGGACGAGGGAAATAATAATACGTCAACGCGCTGCCAGTATATTTCGGAACGAATCAAACAAGTATGGCGTCGATTCTAGACGTCATAAGTATATTGCGGAACATGCCCAACGCAATGATAAGAAATGCACTGTATAAAAAGAGATGCAATAAAATTTACAAGCGATAGAGAAGATCTAGCGGGTGAATGAAAAATATTAATATTTCAATTTATCTATTTAATAACCGGTTAAATATTCTTTTAGTTTTTTAACGCGTGACTAGTTGCAAAACAAAATAAACGACAGTCCTAAATCTATTCAGTGATAGAAATAATGTATCATCAAATAAGATTTTAAATCACAAAATTCCCACTTTGTCGCATGGCGCCACCATCGGATTAGTTTAATAATACTAATTAGGAACATCTCGAACGACGCAACAAACAAAATACATTTTCAACTGACACTTCTTTACCTCCTGGTGACGAGTTTGTGCCGCCAAGTGATTCTGCTTGCGCCTTTCTGTAGCAACGAAGCACAACCGACATTTTTACTTTTACCTATTTTTTAGGTTAAGACAAGTGTCAATTGTCGCGTCACAAAATAGTAACAGCGTACAAATTTTATGTTGTTTGCGTTAAAAGTAGTTAATATTTGATATTGAATTATTTCCTGTTAGAATAGTCTAGAAATGGGATATTTCGAGTGAAAATTGTCAAACTGTTCGATTATTAAAATATTTCGAGATGTCTCGAGAGCTTATTCAAAAGCATTATAATGATTTTTATGCCTACGAGTGACGGCTTATAATATAAACAGATCTAGTAGGCCGCGCCCAACGTTACGTTTGTTCGTAACGCCAACTCACCGAATAACCCCTTCGCGAAATTCACAAAACGTGCGTACAGAAAGATGCATTAGCAGTGCCGGAATAACCTATAAGCAATGTAAGCAACTGCTTAGGGCTCCACATCTCAGGGGACACAAAAAATCATAGCTCAGAAATGAAACGTACTTCACCAAACCGCGTCCACAATTTCTTTTGTCATGTTCTCAAAAATACCGATATAAACTGGCTTAAAAAGTACAGAAGTTAAAATAAATAATAATTTATTATTGAAAATCGAAACGAATTTCAAAATTTAAAACTTTAAAATTTTGTAACTTGTTTTCAAACTGTATAAAATTGCCAATTTTATAGACAGTCAAATTTTCAGTGAGATTCAATTTTTTCTCCTAAAATTCAGTGCTTTTTAACTGTCTTTTATCAATTTTAAGCTTATGGCATTCACAATTTGAAAAAAAAAATTGATATAAACTTAACATGAGAAACAGATATTAGATTTTTTTAGACTGCTGTTAGAAATTAGGGCCCATAGGCATGAAATGCTTAGGGCATCAAGAAGTCTTAATCCGGCACTGTATATGATGAGGTATATACTGTGCGATCGGCGAAAGAAGACCGGAGGGGAAAGGGCAAGAAGTCGCTGATGTGTTCCCAAATTATCGGAATTCATAGGCGCATAGCACGGCATGCAAACAATGTATAGCTTTAAATTTTAAGGCATTATTTTGAGCCTCTAACTCGCACATTTTAATTACATTCGCTATGACCTCCCTAGTGCCACTTCTAACTGTTTTTCCCTTTTTACTTTCCATTTTGATGATATTCAGACAACACCCCTCAACTTAGTCCGTGGACGCACGCCTATGTACTGTCTGGTGTATGATTTTTTTGTACTGTTAGCAAGTGTCGCTGTATAGTCGTACGGCTATGGCAATAGTACAATTATCGCGATACGACAATTGCGATACGTTTGGTCGACCGGACTCCCTTATTACTTAGAAGCGGTTCCAGGATCATTACCTTTTACTAATATAAAATACATGTGCGCTCTTCTGCAATAAGGTCATAGGACTACATTCCATTGACCGGTCTTCTTTTAAAAATCCAACAGTAGTGTCATAGGCAAAAAGGAGGTCCATATCACCACAAGTTATAATATAGCAGCAACAACATGAAATTGTACCAAAACTTCTATTTCGTTACGTGAAAGAATACATGTTAAATTTTAAATATACGTTGATAAATAAAGTTCGTTCGTTCGTCGTTCGTTTTGTGAATACTGTTTGTATAAAAAAAACTAAGCCGATAGAGTCGGAATTTTAAGCGTGCAGAAAATAAATAAGAATCATATTTGTTAAGAACATTAAACAATGTGAGAGGCAACAATTATTGTGTGGAATTGTAAGGCAGCCATCTGTAAAGAGAAATCTGAACTACTTGTGTGTATTTTTTGATCAACCAACTCATAAGGTAGGTGATATATAAGTACTCACGCTGGCAGTTCACCGACAGCTGATCCACTTCAGAGGCGACGGTTCAAGGTAAGCAAAAGGGCACACCAAACAATACAAAATGAAAACAAAACCACACAAAAATCATACTGACCATCCAAACCACCAACCATCAACCAACCGTGCAACAAACATTACGTTACGTTACAGATAATTTATATATACAGAGTATTTTTAAGTTGAGTCTTCTTTTTTAATAGCGTGTAGAAATCAAATAGACGAACAAATATTTTAAGTAACTTTTTTATCAAAACTCAATAAAATATTTTTAACAAAAAAATTGAACCGACTTCAAAAAAGGCACTAAAAAGTAAAAAATAATTGCGTATTGAAATGTTTTGGAGTCGGTGTAGTTCTCGGAATAGATTTCATTTTGGCTGACACCGACTCCAAAGCATTTCAATACGCAATTATTTTTTACTTTTTAGTGCCTTTTTTGAAGTCGGTTCAATTTTTTTGTTAAAAATATTTTATTTTTCTCTTTTTAGTGTTAATCTAACACTAAAAATCATACATAAAAAAACATTATGCATGCCTTTGAAATTTGAGAGTTTCCCTCGATTTCTCCGGGATCCACCATCAGATCCTGACTTGGTTCCGATGGAATCACCTCGGAAGTGCACTCTTTCGAATAAAAAAAAAATTTGAAAATCGGTCTATAATTGACGGAGAAATCGGTGAACATACATAAAAAAAAAAAAAATATACAGACGAACACAGAACCTCCTCCTTTTTGTTGAAGTCGGTTAAAAATAAGAGAAAAAAATAGCCGTTCAAAGTTGAATTATTTTTTTTTTAATTTTATTTAATTAATTCAAAAGCCCGGTTAACACACGCGAATAAATGATAGCACGAATCGAAAATGCATCCCAAATAATTCGCGGAAGGCCGTACAGAAGCATGGCTTCGACGCACGCATCTTTCTGTCCAACAAAACGGGGGACAACTTCGAACAATTTCTGTGAATACTTCATAATGACATAACATATTTCCATAGTGACATAACATAACGCCAGGACCGACCTCATTTAATAAAACTATGAAAGCCCGTTTCTCTTTCATTGTTGAGTTTTGATAAAAAAGTTTTTTTTTATTGACGAACACAAAAATAAAACATAAAGGGTGCATCGACCATATGATCATTAGCACTACAAAATTATGTATGTAGTATGTAGGTACTTATAATATATAGGTATTTTTAATAAAATATAATATAATAATAATTGTTTTAATACTAGTAATGATTAATTGATACTACTTCGTTAATATGATTTTTCAGGAGAGGATGATTAAAAAGTTATTTGAAATATTTGGTCGTCTATTAACTATTTGATTTCTACACGCTGTTAAAAAAAATGAATCAACTTAAAAATCGCCTGTATGCACATTTTATATTAAATAAACCACAGCGTTTTGATTTATTTACACTGTTTATTTTAAAGCACAATTTTTTCGCAAAACACAGTGGCTTCGTCAGACAACACGTAGATTTTGTGTTGTGAAAAGCACTTCATATAAAACAAAGTAAATAAATAAAAACGCTGTGATTTATTTAATTAAAAATGTATTAATTTACATCAAGTAATGGCCGAATCTATAATTATATACACGTTTAGGTCCTCCGTACACGGGTCGACTGTTTTGCAATTTGAATTTCAAACCTGTTTAGGATGCACTCGTTCTGTGACCTTTTATACGTCAGAGAACGAGGAGTTGCACAAAAATTTGGCCGATTTGAAATTAGTTTCAAACTGGTCGTGTGCGACCGTATTTGCAGGCCGAGAAGCGATTTCAGTTGCATGTTGTTTCGAAATTATTCTTCTGTAAGGCAAGAGCAGTCATTTTTTTCCAATTCAGATTCAGTCGCACTCGTGCGCGAATAAAGAATCGAAAACCGATCGTAGAAGAGTCGCATCCTGAACTGGTTTGAAACCCAGGTTGCGAAATAGTCAACCCGTGTGAAAGGGGCCTTACTGCAGTGTACAACAAACAGTTTTTAATATTTTTTTTTAATTATCAGTTTTGTTTATTTTTGAAAAGGGTTGATGTTTTTAAATTTTATAAATGACGAACATAGCTATGTACTAGTGCAAAGGTGGCAAACATATGGCACGCGTGCCACAGGTGGCACGCGACGGATCATCATGGAAACGGCATTGATTGAGGTGCAAAATCGAAATAATTAAAAATATGCTAGATGTTGACAAAAAATTACTATTCAAATCTTTGATTAACGTCTGAATAGAACTCTTCAAATAAATAAAATTTTCGACCAATTTTATTTTTCAGACTATATATTGACACAAAAAATACAATTATAAATCAATATTACAAAAGATGACGTCATCTTTTGTAATATTGATTTATAATTTTATTTTTTGTGTCAATATATAGTCTGAAAAAAAAGTTGGTCAACAATTTTATTTATTTGAAAAAAAAATAATAAATACGAAAAAGTTTCATGGCGCTCAGTGTATTATCGAAATTATTCTTTTCATTTATGTTTGATTCATTTTTTGACAACTACATTTCTTTGGCTACATTAAATTTTTTTGAAAAACACTGGAACATTGGTATAGAAAAATTCGCCACCCCTGTACTGGGTGTGTGGGCTTTCACGACCGGCGTCGTTCCAAATCTTCGAGGTTTCGGGAATTTTCTACTTGACATTTCGTCTACAACTGCAGTAAACATCATCAAAGCCGATGTGACAGCGGGCGAAGTGTCCTTCTAGGCGGCTCACGGCTGCTGTTTTCCCTTCTTTTACGACCAATCACAGAAGAGCAAACTACGACCGAGTAGAGAACACTAACACGCTGATCATAGAAGAAGGAAGAACAACATCCGTCGACGCACTTACCTTTTAGTCGCCTAGAACGACACTTTGCCTTTGATAATGTCTACGGCAGTTGTAGACGAAACGTCAGGTAGAAGTACCAATAAACCATCGTCTACAAGGCCGAAAACCATACTAGATTTCCTTAAAATTTTTGAAACAATTTTTTTCAAAATATGTATTTTAAACGAGGTATTGGTTCAAGTAGCAGAAAACAATTTCGTTTAGGGCGGCTACATGTATTTTTGTTTTAATAGTATGTTACATCACAAGGGCCGAAAGTTGAATTTTCGGCCCCGCGCGTCATAAGCCCGAGGCGAATCCGAGGGCATCATGACGCGCAGGGCCGAGATTTCAACTTTTAAGGCCCGTGTGGTGTATACGATTTTTCTTCATATCTGCTCGAAAGTACGTACTTTCGTCAGCAGGGACGAAAGATTGACATTTACTCCTATAGTGAGAACGGCGGGAGGAAAAAATTCCTCATGCGTATTTATACTCGTAACTAGGGTTACCGCTGTCATTTAATATAATAAATAACAGGGAGGAAATGTCAAACTTTCGTCCCTGCTATAAGGGACGAAAGTACTTACTTTCGATCGAGGTATGAAGAAAAGATAATTTCTCTTGCAGGGAGCGCCTTCTTAGATAACTTCTTTGTATTTCAAAGTACTGACATCTCGATTTTCGAACTATGGCAAACTCTAAAAGTATTTCCGAGATAATTAATTCAATTCTATATAAAATGCAAATCGTCATTTATAAAAAATTATCGAGAAATGTTTGTTACATTAGAACATGATTTTAAAAATAAAATTGAGAGATAATTATTATTAATCTTAGTACACATGCTTTAATTAGTCAGTTTGATATACTTGGGACAGTGGGGCAGGATGGTGATATATATATTTTTCAATACTTTTCGGTTATACAAGTATTAAGAGCACTATGGTTGAAACAAAAATAAAAAAAATAAAGAATAGTTACTTCTTACCACAACAGTTTTATTAGCGGATGTACATTTCGGGAGCTATGCTCTCATCTTCAGCAAATACTAGACTAAATTACTAATCAAAAATCTTAACTTAATATAACAATTGCAGGTATAAAACAAAAATAAAACTAGGTACTATAACTAATCAGCATTATTGGATCTTTTAAAACCGTAGTTTGTTAGTTTTTTTGTTTTTCGTTTTGTTGTTTCTTTTGTTTTTACAGATTTCTCATCGACACGGGCCTTTGCGTTGTTGACAGTATCTCAAGTTACTTTGGATTTCCATTTTGTTACATGATCTTCCGCAAGTCTTTTGATTAGTACCTAGTACCTAGTTTTATTTTTGTTTTAAACCTGCAATTGTTATATTAAGTTAAAATTTTTGATTAGTTAATTAATAAGAAAATCGCAGGAATGTGGACAAATAATTAGATTTATTAATGTACGACGTTTCGTCTACAGATTTAGACTTTTTCAAGTGCAATAAAAATTTAAAACAATAATTATGAAAATAAACATTAATTACTCATCATGGCAATTAACAAAAGTTAAGGTACATAAGACAAAAACATGGCAACAAGTTTATGTATAAATTTTTAAACAATAAAAAATAATAAATAAAAATAAAAATTCGAAATTTAGTTCAATTTCATAACATACTAGTTGTACTACTACTGACTACTTAAATTTTGAGTGTCTGTTCTATATATAATTAATAGAATTGTTTTTTCTAATAAAACACATTTCACTGATATTACGTTTCTTCCAATTTAACTCTTTATCTAATATTTGAACTTCATTAAATAGGAATTTATGTCCAGTGTCAAAATGATGAGATAACAACGCGGTCTTATTATCACTTAATAAATTTATGTTTCTACAGTCCATTCTGTGTTGGTAAATTCTATGTTTTAATAACTGTTTTGTTTGCCCCACATAGTACTTACTACATTAATTAATGTTTATTTTCATAATTATTGTTTTAAATTTTTTATTGTACTAGAAAAAGTCTAAATCTATAGACGAAACGTCGTACATTAATACCTAAATCTAATTATTTGTCCACATTCCTGCGATTTTCTTATTAATTATCATCTCGATGGGCACGATATCTAATATATATTTTTGATTAGTAATTTAGTTTAGTGTTTGCTGAAGATGAGCGCATAGCTCCCGAAATGTACATCCGCTAATAAAACTGTTATGGTAACTATTCTTTATATTTTTTACTTTTCGGTTATTATACTTTTTATCAGTTAATTTACACGAATAAAAATAAAACATCTATTTTGATTTATTTTTCAAATAAAGTTCATTGAAGCCGTCCTGCTAAATAAAAATACACATTTCAGATATAACTCAACAATTCTTACTTGGCTAAAATACCACGGAAGAGCAAGCAACGAATTTACCTTAAAGTAAATCCGTCACTAGCTCTCAACCTAAAGAGTTTTATCATAAATGATAAGGATTAGGCAGAATAAAGTCACACTTTTATGAGATTAAAATTACATATTTATTTCAATTAGTTGCGACGTAATCTGATCCGAACAGGCCAGCCAATAGCGATGGTATGACGTCATCACGGTTAAACATGAACCAATGAACGATTTGCGAACTAAACGCTCATTTGTTCGTCATTATTTTTTCACGTTTAACGCTTGTTTTAAGTGCTCTATTATAGTATTAATTAACGACTTTAATTAACATTCTCCCACAAAATAAAAGTTCGGCACGAATATGACTTTTTTTGACTACGTTCTATAAAATAGCTGTCCCCCACTGGCACACTTTGACATATGTTTTGAACATTTTTGTTTCCATATACCGAGCAGTCAGCGCAAAAAATCAGAGGGAACATTGAACTTGTCTTTGTCGCGAATCGTTTTCTCCAGTTGCGGTCAAAAAATTTCAAAAGATTACTTTAAGATAAACGATATAAATATGTTGATGGCACGTTTCTGAAAGAGACTAAATTACTGTTTAAAGTCAACAAACAATTTAATCTCGTCCAAAAATTCGTCGGCAATATGATAGCAATGACATTTTCTGAGGGTATACAAACTAAAAAAAAAATCCAGCCAATTGGGCGACGGGACCATTCCAATTTCAAAAATGTTGACATTGTAGTTTTTCAACAGAGTGTACAAGCGGAAGCCCGCATTCGCATCTAGCTTCCGATCCTTTTAGATTCGTGGCGCGTATTGTACTTGCGTTTTTTCTTTATTTTTTACAACAATCATACATATTAATGGGATTTAACTGTAAATACGAAAGTAAACCGGTGCCTTTATTTTATTTAGAACGCTAACTCACGACTTGTATACCCTGAGAATACGTCATGTGTTGAGAATATACTTACTACATATATGTATATTTGCAGTATCACATCACACTATGTTACCTATATTAATTATTTAGCTTACACAAATGCAGCTACTTATTTCAAGTACTTGATACATTTATTATTGGACACACGCTACAAGTTGCAATACGATTAGTTTTAATCCTTCAGTGGACGCGCGAAATCCAGTTATTGATCCCGATTTTCACTTTTCATGATTAAAGTCCTTCTGGTCACCCCACGGTAGGTCCCCACTACAGTAGGGCTATCAGAGTGATGGCCCGTACCATCTTCAAGAGAAAAAAAACAATTAGGGGACTTCTATTAATTACGTGAGCTCAAAATAGGAGAGAAGGGGGTCCGGCAAAATTTCATTTAAAGGGAGGGGGGCGGGTCACTGAAAATCTGACGTCAACCTTTTAACTCAGAGAATATGCATTACTATTACAGATAACATTTTGTATTATACAGAGAAGACATCACTATCAGTATTAACGCTTAGGGGAGAATGGGGGATCTCCGATCACCTAAGGGATTTTGTCGCTAAAACAAAATTAAAATCTGATAATATGAAATTACAAGAATTAATTAAAAGAATAGTTTATCATCCATGGTTAAAACTAGAAGGTCACTGAAGTTGTAGTTTTCAGTAGAAATTTGGAAAAAGGAAATTAGTACTTTGATCGGTATTCTCCACCCTAGGGGGTAGTACCGATTATATAATATGCGCTCATATATTTTAAATAGGAAAATACGGCAAATTACATAAACAAATCAGATAAATTTAAATCTTTAATATTTTGAAAGAATTTTATATAAAGCGAATTAGAAATTAAATATTAATTATTTTTTATATTTTTTAGATCAGTTCTGAAGAAGGTCCAAATCCGGATTGAAACGTTAATGTATTAATTATATTTTTTGTTAACATATTAGTCTGAAAAATTGGTTGATAATTTTATTTATTGATCAGATAAATTTAATTATGAAAAAATTATATGGTAAATCTCACTAACGGGAGAGAAGAGGTCCCGCACCACATCTTTCCAAAATCTCACCAAGCGGTAGGACGAGGTGCAAGTTTTGGGAAAAAAAAACACCTTACGTTATTAATTGACGTCCTCTTACAAAATAATAAAACAGGAATTGCGACATGTATAGCTCGAACGTACGAACGTACAAATCAACCGACAACTGCTGGTCGTGATTTTTAAATACAATTTTAGGACTTACTATGAACTTAAACCGAATTGTGGATCTATTTTATAGAACAGCCTCTCCCCTTTTCAAAACCTATAGACTATAGAGCACACACCGTTGGGGGAATATTATGCAAAATCATAAGATTCTAACGTTGTGGCGATTTACATTTTTATTTTACCGCGAAAACTTGATTGTTTTCAACAAGCAACGACTGAACAATTACAGAAATGTAATGCAGTCCTTAAGTATGCTAAAATCGATTTTGGAGATTCCTGCAGAATTGGAAGCGCCGTCTCTTTCGATTGTAGAGAACAATAAACAACTAATTCACGTCTCCACTAAAGAATTAATATCATTATAACTATATATATCATCACTGACTACAAAAATACATCAGCGTCAATTGTTGACGATCTGTCTTAAGCGGCCCATAGACGCTCAATATTATTGCGCAATATTTGGGTTTGTGCAATATAACTGACCGTGTGTAGACGAGATTGAAAGGTTGCGCAATATATTGTGTGATTTTCAAAATCTTGAAAATATATTGCAAACGGGGAAATATTGTGCCGTATGTTGTCAAGATTGCGCAATATCACGTCAATTGATCTCAAATTGCGGTCGTTTCAACAAGTCGTCTCAACTACGCCTCATCATGAGTGACAAGAAAGCCTAAAGATAATTTATTGTTGATTTTATCGAGGTGTATCGTTGTCTTCCGGCTCTGTGGGATGTGAAGTAGAGATGTCGACAAAGTAACGATACGATACGAAACTACTCGTTACTCTAGAATACCCGAAGTAACGATTACCGATTTGAAAAGTAAATCGTTACTTTTACTTGAATGATTACTATTGATTATTGATTACTATTGATTATTGATTACTATTGATTATTGATTACTTTTGATTATTGATTACTATTGATTATTTTATTATGCGAGTATAAGGATATTCATTGAGTTCCTGCAAACCTTAAGATTTCGGAGCACTACAAAGGAGCCGCTGATACGTATAATATAAATATGCCGCCGATATCAATAGCCCTTAACAAAATTAATTGTGTATTATTGTATTGTTGATATTTTGATATTTCGCGGTCAGTAATCGTCTTGTGTCGATATTTATTTTATTCAGTACGTTTTTATACGCAATAATTAATTATTTGTTGGTTCAGACACTACGTAGTACATTTTATGTATGTAACTTAAGTAATCAAAGTAACCAGTAGTTGAAATGATTACTTAATACCCAAGTACCTATTATAGTAGTAACGAATACTTAAAAGTAACGATAATCGACATCACTAATGTGAAGTCCAAAGACTATAGTAATCGTGACAACATGATGACTGAAGTTCTGGTGGGGACTGTTTGCACAATGTACCTGTACCGTCTGTGCTCGCAATTGAGCAATATATTGCACAACCTTCAATATCGCCTCCATACAGTACAATTTTTTGCACAAATCAAAATATTGTACAATAATATTGACCGTCTAGGGGCCGCCGTCAAAATATTGTGCAACCCACACTGCACAATAATATTGAGCGTCTATGGGCCGCATTAAATACACAAAAGTCAAAATGATTAATTATGATAATAACCAGGTTGTTCAACTGACACCGTTTTTGATATATTTACACGATTGATCAAGCATTAGACTGAACGCAATCGGTTGAATTTGAATCTAAAAAATTATTCGACTGCTTTAAGTCTAATTTGATTTTTGTCTGGTGATTTCGAGAGATCGGTACTCACTCTGGCGGCGTGCCGCGCAGGTTGAACGTCGTGAAGAACAGATCGACGCGCTGGCCGGCCCCCGCCACAAACGTGTAAATGCACTGACGACTGTGGCCCAAAGGGTTGAAAAGAACGGGGGCCGAAAACGTAGCGGTCTGAACACCACTAGGCCTACTCACGAACGTCTGGTCACAATCTGGAAACAAAAACAAAATACTTTTCATTTATACTAATATATAAAGCTGAAGAGTTTGTTTGTTTGAACGCGCTAACCTCAGGAACTATTGGTTCGAATTGAAATTTTTTTTTGTTGGATATAGCCCATTTATCGAGGAAGGCTATAGGCTATATAATATCACGCTATGACCTATCGTGCCATTTAACATTCCGGAGTTCTGAACATTCCGGAGCAAACTAACAGGGAAGCCGACCTTTCCGGGGGGAAAAAATATCACCATTCGATTCTTCATTAGGGCTTTTATAATACAGATTTTTGACACAACTCTCTACGACTAACAGTTTTCGAAAAAAACGACTGATACGGGTGGTCTGACTCACCCTGTATAGTTTTGTGGTAAAGAGAAATCTGTAACCGTAAAGGGGAAATGATTCAACTTTATTTGCTTACAGTTCGCTCAATTAAACTCAAATCGGTTCAAAATTTTTACATAAAGAACCCCGCACAAACGTTATGGGATGTGGTTCTCGATTAAATTGATCGAAAATGGTTTTATTTTATAGTTTAAAAGTCACTAAGAAAACGTGTCCATGACCATGGGCATATAGCCTAAAAACCAATAGATTTTTAGCTACATATACGTTCAGCAAGATTTTAGATATAGGAATATCCATTGAGTTCACAAACATGTTCCATGTTCAACTTTTGTGTTTTTTTTTTGTAGAAATTGAAAACATAGTCAAAAACTAGGTTATGTTGGAAGGTGTTTCCCTGTATAAAATAATAATGTCATATTCGGATTCAGCGCACTCGAAAACATTTCTAGAGCTTGGGATTTTTTAAGATTGTTAATTCAATGGATATCCCTATATCTAAAATCTCGCTAAACATATCTGTATAGCTAAAAATCGGTTGGTTTTTAGGCTATGCGCTCATAGACACTTTTTCTTAGTGGTTTTCAAACTATAAAATAAAATTGTGATGTAGTAAATTGTGCAGCCCTACAATTATGCAATTATCTTATAAGTTACCTAATACTTTAAAAATATTTTTTTGTACAATTTCAATGTAAAAATTTATATGAAAAATGTTCTGTGTTTCATCGAGTAAAGATTAATTTTTCAAATTAAATACCTACTAAATTATATTATTTAAAAGAAAGAACATTACAAAAACCAATTTCGATCAATTTAACCGAGAACCAAACCCCCTAAGGTTAGCACAGGGTTATTTCTAAAACAAAGTACAAGTATATAAATGTTTTTTTATTTCCGTTCGCGGATGTGAAATCCGAGTCAGGCATTGCCGGATATCTATCACAATTAAAAGTAATGCACAACGTAGAGTCGTGATGATCACGTCATATTTTTAATGACAGCACCTGTCAATTAAGTACAGGAAACTTCCTACCCAGATATAATATGGCTCTGATAACATCATAACGATGTCTATATTACCGACATCGCGGTGTGTTTTCCTCAATCACGGTTTTAAATCGATCACTTGAAAAGTTGCACATTATCACGTCTTTAAAAACATGATACTTCCTAGAAATTTGAAACTAATCATCTACTTTACCTACATTTTATTCGGAACTTGAAAATAGCTGAGATCGTCGAGATATCGTTGTTTATACATGCCATTTCAACTAGGGCCTTCAATATCGCATCATAATTTCGAAACTGATTTGATATTTGATTCTTAATTTCGAAACTAGTACCGAGCGGGGTGGCGTAGCGGTGAGAGCACTAGACTCGCATTGGCGAGATACCGGGTTCGAATCCCGGCGGGGGCAGATGTAGCTGGGACTTTTTCCCACTACTTCTATAGCAGGTAATTCCTGTACCGGCAATCTTGTTGAGGTTTTCCATGGTTTCACTCAACAATTCCAGATAAATATCGAGATGGTTCCTTATTTAAGGCCATGGCCGATTACCTGTCAAACTCATATGCTCAAAATTTGCCTGTCTTAACCTTATGTCCAAAAAATTCCTTCATTCGCCCATTGCTATTAATTAAGTGGAATCTTAAAAATGTAGAAAATACCGGTTTGTGATGGATGGAAAATAGTAATGGTGCAAATGGCGTCTATTATGACATAAAGTCGAGAAACGGCAATACCAAGAAAGAACTAAAAAATACTGAATGTTGAAAAAACATGTCTGTTTTAAAGAGGAAGGAGAGTGCTAAAGTCTCGGCTTGAAATTTCATAATTATACAGTTGGTACTACTGTGTAAGTGAATTCCAATTATGTATTATTATATTATTGTATTTATAACACACAAAATAATAATAAACTTCTACAGCCAAAAATCAACTTGTCGCTTTATTATTATAGTATGGAACATATTGATTTGCGACCTTTCAACAAATTACCCGATGATATTGCCATGTTGCCTTTTATAAAATTTAAATGTAAACTAAAACATTTCCTTTCTGAACTTTGCTTGTACTCTGTTGATGATTTTTAATTACTCTGACGACACCTGCTGTATCTGGCTTATGGTTAATAAATTTGATTAATAGATTGATTAATTTAAATTTATTGGCAGTCAAAGCATTTTGCAAAGAAATGTTTTTTCTTGGGTAGTTTAGTATTTTCATCTTTAGTTCTTCTGTTCCATGTTTCCTGAAGGTAAGTTGGATCAACTATTCCAAAATGGCGTATTTGTGTATATTCAATATTCATTATTGTCGCTATTTTTCCGAACATTTCATTTTGAAATATGGAGGGAAGTCCCTTAATTTACATGATTAATTTATGCCGGTTTATTGATAATATGGATTACGTTGCCTGACCCTGTTTCGAGTGCATATAATATATGAGGTGATATAGTGCAGTATGCATATTAAGATGAAGGTTTCTAAAGCAGTTGCCTCTTCAGTTAAGAGTTCACACAATAGATTGACTCACATTCTTACAGAGCTTCCCTACCCAACTGTGGTTATACTGGAAACGAAACCGATCAAAATCGTGGCGTTAATTGGAAGAACGACCGATTCGTAGATCGAAGTATGAATAAAAAAAAACGAGTGTGCTTTAGACCACACGACTGAAGTAAAAATCCTTCCTGCCATAATTTGTTATTATTCACCCGAAAATTCACAAAATATGAACTTTAAAGTGAATTTACAATTTTATTCGCTTTAAACGTAGAATATTCAATGTATTGAACAAAATATTACTTTTTTCTGTCACCCGATAGCGCCATTGGCAAGTAAAGTATGTGTCATTCTTTTGTTAGTACTGCTTATATTTTCGGCCACCTGATGGCGCCACTAGCCAGTGAAGTATTTGTCATCCTCTTTCTATCTTCACTAACTTATATCGCCCTCTCAACTTCCGTTCGTAAATCTCTCGTCACGCATTACTCGCATTCACCAGCTTACTCCCCAAGTCAAGCGTGCGTAAAGAAGTTTTACTTCAAAATGTGAGCCGTCGTGAGACGCCTGACAGATGTGAAGCATTCATTTAAGGAAATTCTAGTAACTAAATTTTGTTGTTGTTATAACAACGTAATTTTGTTAATGAAAATATATGACGATAAATTTTATTTCTATCAAAATGTCATTAATAATTTTGAATATTTGTCGAATGTAATTATTATACCATGTTTGAATTTTCAGTATGCCCTTATAATAATAATTATAATAATGTACAATGTATAATCTAGATTTGAATTACAGAATAAGTATAGAAATTGCCAGAAGTGCACTGATTTTTCGCAACATTAGCGCCTTCTGGCGGCTCTTTATCTTCCGCCTAGCCTTCTGGCAATTTTTTCCCTACTTTCTTGTACTATCTTCTATTATTCTGCAAATTTTCAGCTCTGCACCGAGTCACCCATTTTCTCCGTAGCCAGCTCTCCGCCTTTAACTTTTATTCTGTCTTTAACAAAAGCCAAGCTATAATCCAACGCAAGCAGGTTGCTTTGAAAATTTACTGTTGGATTGGTAAGATAGCATTTCATCATTTTAGTTCACAGCACTAGTGTTAAAATGATTATTTTGCTACCGCTATACAGCCATGAAAAGCAGATAGTTTAGAGGAAAGGTGTGCAAAAAAGAATTTAATTAAATTTTGCTTCAAGTAAACTATGAACAGCTTTAAGCAATAATTAGTTATTACCAAAGGATATTACATTTAGAATGTCTCGTACCTTCACCATCTAATCTGATCGGTAATTCAGATCACGCATCCAATGTATCTACTACGACCTTACTCTACATACATAATCATGATGAGACGTTTCTCCCGATGTCCCCCACACCGCCCCATTGCAGTCTCGCTATTAAGTATCCGTAATATACATGAAATAAACGATCCAACAACTAACTTTCTCATAATATATAGGACAGTAGGTAGTGGGTACATACTTATATCCAGTTAGCGATCCGAAGTTCAGGTTTGCAAGTGGGTAAAGTTATGAGCTATATGCATACACTTTTATTCTATACTGAGCATAGGAATAAAATCGCAATCGAATGATTAGGGTGCAAACATATATTTCTGTCTTTTTTTACGCCGTATAAGCACTGGCGTATCCAGGAGGGCAAAACAAGCACGGTGGACCCAGCTTAATAAATTTCTAATTTGCTCCCCCCTGGGCGAAAAGCTGGGTACGCCCATGTTAACGTCATAGAAAAAGACAAGGTTTTTGAAACAGAGATACTTTAAGTATATTAACAATATACAGTATGTAAACACGTAAGGTGCACATAGGGAAATTAGCATTGGGAAAAAATACTTGGATCAGAGTTAGCAATGACTGCATTAATTGTTATTTCTATTGAATTATCGTAGTAATCTTGAGGATTTCTATTTTATTTTGATTTATTTTTATTTTACTTGGCTTTTTTAATAATAAAATGCTCTTATAAATCATTATTTTAATTTTTTTGTACAAAAATAAAACAAAAAAACAACTCCATCTGTTTGGAAACATTTCATTCAAAAATTGTTTGACTGGTATGACGTATGCGCGTTGGTAAATCAGTGACCCAATGTCTTTAGGTTCAACACGAATAGGCGGAGATATTTGATCTCGCACCATATTTAAGTATTTTTGGGAATTTAATGTCCCATTAATAAAAAAAGTCCGATTATATTGTAATCATTTGAATATTTTCTTCGGTAGTACACACATTCATTTTGCAAAAAAATATTATCTGTCAGATTGAAAAACAAGATTTCAAGGCTCACTCAGATCCAGTCATTTTTTCCTAATGTTATTTTCCCTATTTGCACCTTACGTGTTTACAAACGGTATTTGTCTGAAAAATTGGTCGATAATTTTATTATTAAAAACCTTTAACCAAGCCAAATTTCAAGTCTAACTGACACCGTTTGGCTCCGGGATCTTGCGACAGACAAACACCAGCCGGTACCGGTTTTACCAATTTTGGTACACTAACAGCTACGACAATCGGCATAACCGATTTTTCCTTGTGGCCACAATCACATACGTTATGTGGCTAGTACGTTTATTATTATAGGATCTCAACCAATCAGGGCCCGGCGAGGAGTTTTTGTTTTTAAAACGTTGATTGATGCCGGCAGTTAGCAGGGAACAGATATGTTGAACATAAAACGGTTATGGTCTGAACAAACTGTTCTGTATAAAATTCACGTTCGCATGTAGAAAAATTACCTACCAGATTAACAGAGGTTGTCAAACTGTGCACTTTAAACAATAACGGGATTTTGAACACCCATATTAAAAAAAAAAGACGGGTTGCACTCCGGGAGTGCCGGCAGAAGTGAAAAATAAAATGGTTTGTATCATAGATTGCATTTTTATTTACGATATTTCAACGCTAGATGTCTAACGTTGTATAAATAAAAGTTTTCGTCTTACGAATATTCGATCAGGGTCACGTGTCCTGACGCGAGTTGTCCTGACGCGAGTTTAACAACAAAAAAAGTGTACAACGCTGCTAAAGAAGTTTTCACTTCAAAATATATATACGCGTGTCAAAGCCCAGGGCGTAGATAGGCGCGCCACAATAAGAACCATAATAATAAAAAATAAAACTGAAAATATTACGAATACCTAACTAAAAAACAAACTTTAGACAAGATTCGAACAGTGTATTTTGTAACATAATTAGTTTGGGAATTAATATTTTGCTTGACACCTTCCTCCGTAATGTATTCTAGTTTTTTATTAATAAAACTTAAAAAATATTGAATTTTTAAGTAAAACTTCTTTACGCACGCTTGACTTGGGGAGTAAGCTGGTGAATGCGTGAAGAGAGCGTTACGAAAATTATGTGATCGGGCGAGGCGAACGGAATAGCATTACGCAAACGGTGATTTCTTGATTATTTCGTCATTTCATTTCGTTATTGAACAATTTTATAAATTAATATTTTGTTCAATGCATTAAATATTCTACGTTTAAAGTGAATAAAATTGTAAATTCATTTTAAAGTAGATATTTTGTGAATTTTCGGGTGAATAATAACAATTTATGGCATGAAGAAGTTTTACTTCAGTCATGTGGTCTAAGAAGCATTAGGAACGTTTAATAAGCATTTTAAACGCTTAATAAGCACTAATGCTTAAAAAGCACTTTCAGAGTTTAATAAAACATATTTCGTCTGCCTTTTATAATTTTTATTTCGTTTGATGTTAGAGATCAGTTTCTTGTTTGTATAACTCCAAATTTCCTCATCAATTAGAAATATTGTTCGCGTTCGAAATTGATATAATAATTTAATGTTGTAAGAAGTTACTTTAAAATTTTAAATACCTACTGACATTTTTGTTGTAGGGTAGACTAGGAAGTCATTGGTAAAACAGCGATTTTATTTTGTGACTTGTAGAAAATAGAAGATGACGATTTATACCAAAACGTATAGAAGTATATCCCAATTTACAGCGTATGGAGTGCTTAAACAATAATAAAAAAATCGAACTATTCTTTCTTTATCTGAATATATACCTGACACTTCAAAACCTTCTGGTTTAAACTATGCCGAAACAAAAGAATGCCACACGAAGAGGGTTGTACAATCTACCAATGCCAATAAATATGGCAATAGAAGATGGTTCTTCAAATAAGGCCCTTTATTGTACGTGGCACGTCTAACGCCAGTTTTTTAAAACGGGGTCGGGAATACCTACTGACTATACCCTTTTTACAGCATTGTTTATTTCGAATCTCAAGGAAGAATTATTCAGTCAAACATCGAAAATTACCGTTGCTTGGACAGAAAAGCACATTCGTTTTTTTGTGGTTTACCGTTTTTTTAGTTAATAAGTCTGTAAAAACATAAAAAAAATCTGGTACGAAACCGTCTCCACGCGAGTTTGACTCACATTTGATTGTTGTTGTTTTTTTTTGTATACTTTATTACACTTGCGTTTTAAAATAAAAATGTTTATAAAAATTAAACTACTGAACACATTTATGTGAATTTAAATAGGGTTTTAGTTTGATAGTAAACAAAGTGAATAAAATATAAACCAAGGCGATCCGACCAAAATTGCGATCTGTAGAGCTCGGACGTACGTATGTACGTACGTACAGAGCAAACGACAACTTATGCTCGCGATTTTCATTTACAATTTTAGGAGTAATTATAAACTCGAATCGGTCTAAAAATGGTTCTGTCTTATAGAATAGATTTGATTCTGAGTCTTCCCTTTTTAAAACGCTATATTTTGAATATATTTCGTGAGAAATTAACGTAGATATACTTAACTTCTTGAATTAACATACCGCTAGTGTAGCGGTATGTTCAATTAGATAATAATGTAGGGAGGAAAATTTTCCACTATGTTTTTCCGGAAAGTTTTCATTGTATAAAGGCATTTTTTTAGCAAATTTTTAATAGGACATAATTGAACTTTCCATACTCTGTTTTATTAGCAAATTTCTGTATCATTTAAAGAAAAACTAGAGGTTATAATTCTAACTTGGTAATTCACATGAATAAAATTAAGTTTGATTCTGTTTTACTTAAGATTTGTCAGATTGTTTAATTTTGAACTGATAAGAAGTCAATTCTTCTTATTTGATAATAAAAAAGCATACAATAAATCACCCATTTATCTAGTTATTTGATAGTAATGAGGTAGTAGCAGAGGCCAGAAGATGGCATCACTCTACTGGCTGCTGCAGTTATAAAGGGAATTCTCCTCATGTAAACCGCACTAGAATGTTATTTTTCGTTGGAAGGGGAAAACTCAAAAGGGCATCACATCCAGAGCTGATGAAAATACTCGTTTTGTTTACTTGTAGCCTCTATTGTCCGCTATTGGGACGACTATGTATTCTGTAGAATCTTCCAGCAACAACAACAATGGAAAACAGGTAACCAACAAAACCCGACCTTCTTAGAATTGCATGGAGAAATCAGTACATGTAAAGGAAGGGATCTCGGTGCTTCTAGAACAATCTCCGGGCGGGGAACGAAACTATAAAATGCCAGCGGAGTGGTTGGCGAGGGAGTCAGTTGTTCGTGAGGCGTTCATGTGTTTATACAGTGCCAGTGCGTTGTGACATAAATCATTAAGTGCAGTTATATAAATCTGGTTTAACATAAATAACTTTTTAAAAATAATCGTTTGTATATAGTTAACAAGTGTACTAATAAACTTTGGTGTGTTCCTGTATTGTAAATATTTTGTGTACATAATTAGTGACTCTATATTCTCTGTTGCTTAGTCTTTTATTTTATTATTTGGAACTGTCGTTATTTATTTCTGTTAACGTTATTATTACTGTTTGTTAAAGAAGTACGCTTTCGATTACGTGTTTAACTGTTTTGTTAAACATTTATTATAATTTCCACCACGGACGAGAACAGTTTTGTTAAAATATAAAATGCGTAAGGTGCATGATCGCGTGTCCACGAGTCAACACAGCCCTTTTTTCTATACGCAATATGTTTTCGTCGTGCCTATACTTGTTATCCTTTTATTTTTGTTCGCGAGTGTACACAGCCAACCCTTATCATATCATCCCTTCTTTATAGTTGTATACATTATTTGTTTATATCAAATACGTGCTGTATTAAGTCCTTGCTGAATATCTTGTAAAATATAAATTCCAAAATCTTGTTATTCATCATATCTCGTTTGCTTTACATACATACCTAGAGTAAAGCCCGGTTAACACAATGCCACACGACTAAAGTTGTTTCGGATTTTGTATCAAATTCTGCAAACTATTGGAATTTTATTTCGGTCATGCGTCATCTACTTACTCAGAAGTTCAATGAACTATGTGAAGCTTCTCATATATAGTGAAGTATTTTTGTATTATTTATTGTTTATAAATTATTATGGAAGCCACATACATTTATCTGGAATTATTGAGGGAACCATGAAAAACCTCATCAATATGGACGGTACAGGAATTACCGTTTCTCGGCGAGAGGCAGTAGGAAAAAGTCCCAGCCACATCTGCCCCCGCCGGGATTCGAACCCGGTACTTCCCGAATGCGAGTCTAGTGTTCTTACCGCTACGCCTGCCCGGTCGGTTAAATATTGATTAAATATGGAAAATATAATTCATTCCGAAATTATGAAGCAGCTAAGATTTTAGTGTTTCTGCAGTCCCAACTACATCTGCCCTCGCTGGGATTCGAACCCGGTTCTTCCCGAATGCGAGTCTAGTGTTCTCACCGCTACGCCTGCCCGCTCGGTTAAATATTAATTAAATATAGAAAATATAATTCATTCCGAAATTATGAAGCAGCTAAGATTTTGGTGGTTCTGCAGTCACAGCCACATCTGCCCTCGCTGGGATTCGAACCCGGTACTTCCCGAATGCGAGTCTAGTGTTCTCACCGCTACGCCTGCCCACTCGGTTAAATATTAATTAAATATAGAAAATATAATTCATTCCGAAATTATGAAGCAGCTAAGATTTTGGTGGTTTTGAAAATCTGTAGCGCGCATAGAGGAATCGCCACTAAAAAACAGTCCAATACTCCAATATTTTTTTTCCATCATGGACAAAATTTGATATAATAACGTCCGTTTCTCGACTTTATGTCATAACAGACGCCATTCGCACCATTACTATTTTTTCACCACACTTCCTGTTATTTTCTACAATTTTTAAACTTCAACTTAATTAATAGCAATCGGCGAATGAAGGAATTTTTAGGAAATTAGGGTAAGGTAGGCAAATTTTGAGCATAGAAGTTTGACAGGTAATCGGCCATGACCTTAAATAAGGAACCATCTCGATATTTATCTGGAAATGTTGAAATAAATCATGGAAATTCTCAACAAAATGACCGGTACAGGAATTACCGTTTCTCGGCCATAGGCTGTAAGAAAAACTCCTTGCCAGATCTGCCCTCGCCGGGATTCGAACCCGGTACCTCCCGCCACCCCAAAATTTGATATAGGAGGACGAATTGTCTGTTGGCTCGCTTTATTTTGTCTGTTTCTAAAGTCGGTACACATTGCACTTGGTGAAACGAGATTGGTGTTAAGTAAAAGAGCCAACGCCGGTCTAAATGCAAATCAGGTATTTGGCCATCGCACGCTCACAGACACGGAGAAGCGAAGCAAAGCTCGTTGGGATGTGATGCGTTCGTTGGAGGTAGGCATCAGCCCGTCGACGCCCCACCACCCCACCTAACACCCCCACGCACTTAACCACAAACCGACCGAATCCGGTAGCAGTGTTTATAGGGAACAGTTGCCTACTTTATACATTGATGTTCATAGCAGTGGTGGTCATTGATTCAACGAACTAGATAAATTAACTCTTATGGCCATATTCATCGAACACTATTATATAAAAAAGATGTATAACTTTGGAATAAGAGGCATATGTCTGAATTGGTTTCAATCTTATTTGGCAAATCGTAACATGACCATCAGCATCAATAGTTGCAAATCTGACAATTATGAAATTCCAGTTGGCGTGCCCCAAGGAAGTAATCTTGGTCCGATTCTATTTTTAATTTTTATAAATGACTTATCTAATTATATATCGGAAGACGAGATTATAATGTACGCTGATGACACGTCAGTCATAATAACTGCTAAAACTGTTGACGAACTATACGATTGTTTGGAAAGAGTTGTGCTTCAATTTTCTCACTGGTGTCAAATGAACCAATTAATTGTCAATCTTGACAAAACAAACTTTATGATTTTTGACAGACCTACGCATATTTATAATGTTAACTTACAATTTAGAAATGTGCAAATTAATAAAGTTAACACATCTAAATTCTTAGGTATTTTGCTTGACAGTGATCTGAAATGGTTCAGTCAAGTAAATGCGGTGTGCAGGAAACTTAATTTGACATACTATTACATAAGAACATTAAAAGAAAATTATACTATCGACACTCTTTTGTCAATATATTATTCCTTTGCTTATAGTCGTATTGCGTAGTTCTTTGGGGACATTCAACGGAATGCATCAGAGTATTCAGGGCGCAAAAAAGGATAATAAGACTTATTTTTAAGCTTAACGCAAGACAGTCTTGTAGGAAAGTGTTTGCTGAAAAGTGTATCTTAACTTTTTATGCAATTTACATATTTCAATTAATTATCAACGTTAAAAATAAAATAAACAGTCTGAAACTAAATTCTGATGTACACAATTACAACACTCGTGCTCAAAATAACATCCATCTAGAACGTTGCAGAACTGCTCGATCAGATAACAGCGCAATTAATAAAGGTAGTTATTTTTATAACAAACTCCCTGTTTTCATTAAGGACAGTCCAAATATTAAAATTTTCAAAAAACGTTTGAAACAATATTTAATAAATGCTTGCCCATATGACGACGCTTTTTAATTAGTTATAATCATGTATTTTATTTTATACAATATTGTATTGTTTTTGACGTTCGCTTCCCTCGTGGCTACGCGAAAAAATATCTATCTATCTATCTATCTATCTATCTATAGAAATTGCAAAATTCGTTATAATAAAATTTACTTTCAATTCACCAACCAAATTATCAGATAAAATAGTTACTTGAAGAATAAATACACACCGCACTATACTCCTTGGTATTATTGTTGAATATTGCGACGTTCACCCTAAAATCCGACCGATGGCGTTAGTGTAAACGTCAAACAAAAAGTTTCATTAAAATAACAATGTTATATCCTAACCCAACTGCACACAAAACTTCCACTAACTTTAATGTTTTACAACTATACACTTCACAAAAGGTTAATAAACAACTCATAAATAAGTTCACAAGAGCAACTGCAGATATAATACTCCACGTTTATCAGGCGAATAAATATTTATATCAGCGAAGTAAGACAGAATAGATTTATATCTGCAGTAAACATAATTATGCTCGGTGAATTGAATTATCGCTTTTTTTCGGAGGAATTAAACAAATGAACCGAACAAATAACTACTTACGTTCAGTGAATATGGCCATTAATCGTTCGTTAAGAAATCGCTGTTTCTGTTCTTAGAATTAATAAAATCAGTATAGATAAACCACGTACTAAAATTAGTATTATTATCCTGATAAGGCAGAAAATTAACTGCGAAACTTAAATTACGTTAAAATATTGCAGTTAAGATAGATATTACGTGAATCCTGTCTACGTTACGATTTGCGCAAACTTAAAGCGCTTCGCAATACGCTGAGTTAAACAAACCAATAATATAATATGGTATACATGAATTCGTATGAATTTACATTCTCTGTGACAGTTTGCAAAGCGCGCTTACAGTAAACAAGAACGAGAAGCAGCTTCTATGTGGAGTGGTTGGCGGAAAAGGTATGAGGGGGGAGGATTGTACATAAGCCACGTGTTTGTGGTTTTGATATATTACATACGTCATCGCGGTTAAATTTGGTTTGCACCGGATTTATGTTCGCTATCGTGGCACACAATTGGGAATTATTTTTTTAAAAATGGCTTAAAAGTGATCCAAGCATTTGTTTCAACTATTGTTATTTAGTTTTTGTCAATGTTTGTAAAACTGTTCGTCGGACAGGTCAACAGGGGTGGCATGAAACTTTTTTAGACGTCAATTTTAATATCTATGTAACATACATTTATGAAAAAATATTATTTTGAAATTCTTTTTAACCGACTTCAAAAAAGGAGGTTCACGCATACTTGGCCTACCCATTGCAATACTTTATCTAACACTAAAAAGAGAAAAATAAAATATTTTTAACAAAAAAATTGAACCGGCTTCAAAATATGCACTAAAAAGTAAAAAATAATAATTATTGTTTATTGACGTGATAACGTCTTCTAAATTGATGAAACACCAGCTGCACGCACGAAAAAGTGTAACGCCGTAACGTTCCGCCTGACCCTGTGCGTGCAAGCGAGAGCGCAGTATAAGCGATAGAGAAGCACGATCGGCCCAAGTTTGACAGCTACTAAAATTTAGGTTATGTATTATTAAATATGATATTCGAGCGGAATACGTTATCACGTAAAACTATCGTCCGTAAACCGACTTTACAGACAACCAATTTTTTTTGGAGTCGGTGTCACATCGGAATTCGAAAGTAGCGATTTAAATCTTACATGTCTCTAGTTCTCGGAATAGATTTCATTTTGGTTGACACCGACTCCAAAAATGACAATAATTATTATTTTTTACTTTTTAGTGCATATTTTGAAGTTGGTTCATTTTTTTTGTTAAAAATATTTTATTAAAATGCGCCTTTCAGACGAATACTTCAATACATATATATTTTTTGTACATCCCCTTATGAATAGCTTCTTTTCATGTCTATATAAACATACAGAGTGGTTTTTTAAATAGACGAACAAATATTTTAAGTAACTTTTTTGTCAAAGCTCAAAAATAAGAGAGAAACAGCCGTTCAATGTTTAATTAAATCTTTTTTAAATTTTATTTAATTAATTGAAAAGCCTGGTTAACACACGAAGAAATCGGAAGAATCGGAAATGCACCCCAAATAATTCTCGGAAGGCCCTTATCCCTATTACAAGTATGTAAGACGCACTCATCTTTATGTCCAACAAAACGGGGGACAACTTCGAACAATTCTGTGACTACTTGATAATGACATAACATATTTCCATAGTGACATAACATAACATAATGCCAGGACTGACGTCAAAATTTGATAAAATTTAATAAAACTTTGAAAACCCCTTCCACTTTCATTTTTAAGTTTTGATAAAAAAGTTACTTGAAACATTTGTTCGTCTATTTGATTTCTACAAGTTGTTAAAAAGAAGAATCAATTTAAAAATCATATATTTCGCACTAGCTGCATAAAGTAAAATAAAGTTGTATGCTGCCATTCCCATAGTAAATCATAGTCAAACCGAATGAAAATTGTTCAATTTTCATACGGTTTAACTTCAAAATCACTTCTATTTTTAGACCGACGTCAGCCTAAAAATAGAAATGATTTTGCTCAAATTTGAACAGTCAAAAATTTGGAAATTTAAGTGAATAACAGCTATTTTACAGGAAGTCCACGCACAATAATAGATTCGTTCCAAGCAGCCGTGAACGGTAATAAAACCGTACACAGTCTTGTCACTACGCAAGACTAATTTGCGCACTAGCTCAAAAATCGATACTGCGCAAGACAGTCTTGCGCAGTAACAAGACTGTGTACGGTTTTATTACCGTTCACGCCTGCCTTGAACGAACCTAATGTAGTATGTAGCATTGTAGTGAATGTAAAATCTCGCTGTCAGTCGTTTTAACATAATGTTATTTGCTCGTCAAAATAAAAAAATTTACGTGAAAATTATTCACAGTCGGGTGATACTATAAGGTTTTCGTGTTTCTTTTCAGTGTACGAAACCTTAAAAGTCATAACAAATTAAAAATATTAATAGATACTTAGCCTAGACAACCTTGGAAGTTGGTGGGTCATAAGAAACAAAAATATACAATATTATATTTTCTGGAAAAAAGCTACCTATATAATTTATATAAAAATGTTACACAAAAAAAGCTATAACTTTAAAAGAAAATAAATAAAATTGTTATTCAGGTGTAACATATCTAAGTAACGGACATAAATGTTAAACAAATAAATCGAAACTTTTGCTCATGAAAAATAGACGAGTTATTTTTAAAAGACCGAGAAATATTTTTATAATAATTTGCAAACAAATTCACTTTTTAAGAAGATTCTAAACACCTTCAAATATTCCATCTAAAAGCCTTTACCCTCGCCTCGGCATAAAACTGTTACAGCTCTCCCGACGCTATTTATAAAGCTAAAAAGTTCTGGTAAACGTCAAATGAAAGACCAAGAATCACGCTACAAATTCTATCGACAGAAAATTCACAAAAATGTTTTTGAAAAAACTTATTTTTTGAAACACATTATAAATTGTGTAGTCTTTCACGCTTAGCGAAAAGTTATTTTAAAAAATTCGTATGTAGTGTAATTTTCATTCGGCGTTTACCCGAACTATAAGTTTGAAAATAGCGTTGGAACTTCAGAACGCTGTAACTGTTTTCAGGCGAATGGTTTTATATTATGTACTAATATTGAATTCAACCGCATTATATAGTTGAATTATCTTTTAAGTATAATTTGTAATTGCCTTAATACTTGAATGCTTTTTTATTTTTTATATCTTTTTTGTATAAGCTTATTTAAGGCTTTCTTTATATTTCTTCATATTTGTTATGGTGTAATCTGTTATTGGGTTTTTTATACCTGTTGATTACTATAATCTATACTTAATATATAAAGCTGAAGAGTTTGTTTGTTTGTTTGTTTAATCTCAGGAACTACTGGTTCAAATTGAAAAAAATTTTTTTTGTTGGATAGCCCATTTATCGTGGAAGGCTTTAGGTTATATAAAATCAGGCTACGACCATTAGGAGCGGAGAATTAATGAAAATGTTGCTAAATGTATCTCAAAAATAAGCTTCTATTCAGGTGGCTCAATCGGTAGAGCACACGACTGTCAATATCAGGGTCGTGGGTTCGAGCCCTACGTTGGGCGAATATATTTTTATTTTTTTTTCCTACATTGCTTTCTTCTAAGGCATACATTTAAATTAATTTTAATTTTATTTAATTAATTAAAAAAAATTATTAGTTTAAAAAAGTATAAGTACTGCTTTTTATCGATAAAAACTTTTGAACGGTAACTCAGATCATCATGAAATTTGGACACAACATTAATCTCGATAAACTAAGATGAATGTGTGTACTCATGTTCCTCCCTTCCCCATTCGTTTTCTTACACCCGGGTGAAACCGGACGGGACCGATAGTAGTAATAAATAAATAATGGGTGCAAGACGTACTTGTAGGTGGAATGTACCCTTAAAAGAAAATATTGGTATTCCAGCAAGACTTAAAGCAATAAAGCCGAAACATTTGCAGTTTCGTGCAGTTTAGTTTTCTTTTCTTTTTTAGAGTTCATGGGTATTTTCAGCGCCGGTTTTTAAACTTTTTGCTGTCATGGGTTTTTACAGTGAACGATGCCTTGGTTTTTCTCTTTTTGTTGTTTTGGTTCATAACGCAGAATCTCGACTTTTATTAATATCGTCTTCTTGTAATATGTTTGTTTCACTTTCTAGTGTTCCACTATTTTTCATAATATTTTTTTTTTTTTTTTTTTAACTAAAGGTATAAAGGTGTTTCGACATCATAATATTTGATCTAGAAGGAACGCCATCTATATTTTCATGAAGTGGCCATAAAAGTTGTAGTCAGAGTGCCCGTCGGCAAAAATTTTACTGACACATACTATCCCCAAACTTTGTATATGGCTTCATTAGGCCTAGTCTGACACCTATTTCCTCTATGACTTTTCTTGATTTTGGGACGTTTTGCCTCTAAATTTTCCGAAAGATGTCGTTTTGACGACATGTAAAAACTAGAAACTTTGTTTTTTTAATTGAATAGCTTAAAAACTCCAACCAAAACGCTAAAATAATGTTCTTTGACAAATAACATAAACCATTTAAAATGTCTGACACCTCGAATATGTTTCAACATATTCGAGGTGTCAGACATGACGAATTTATTCCACACGCTACTGTCTGTGGGCAAGTAAGCGTTCACTAGCATATTATTGATGACGTGCCTGGCTTCAACTCTCACCGCGGGCACTATAACAATAATAATTTATGATTACACTTGCTTATGATAAACATGTTACATAGTAAGTATCATCATTTTGATTATTATTTAACATATCACTGATTTTTGTAGGGTATTTTTTAACCCAGCTTCGTTCAGGATAAGATAAATTTCCCATCAAAACCGACCTTACAGCGAAGGTACGCAAAAGTTAGTTTTATATATAAATGTTGTCTTTTAAAATGCATTATTATTTAGTAGTTGCTAATATAAAGACTTCGGAAACGACAGCACATAAAAATAAGTCTTTGAATAAACATTAAGGGCGTTGGGATTAAAATTTCATGATATGCAAAACAGAGGAATTTACATATTATTTTGTTATATTACACATTTAATGGTAAAGTACAGTGTATCTACTAGTGATGTAACGAATATTCGCATTCGCAAAATTTATGCGACTATGATTATCAGAAAAAAACTTTTTTTATTAAATATGAAAAAAATATCAATTTCTTAGCATTTCTAATCACATTTTTTCCGATTCCGATTTTAAAAAATAACTTAAGTTTTTTCGCTAAGGTAACCTTGCAATTATAATATCTTTTACTAGCCTTTACTTTAGACTTCGTATTAAATCAATCTAGTACCCAGAACCACCACAAATATGTTCGTGCGACAATTTTATTGACATTAAAAACGCGAATGTGTGTTTCTTGTCTCTTAAAAATAATATTAGAACAATACATACGCGTTTTTGATATTTCAATAAATTGTGACATCTCTATAGTATATTGTAACGAACCACCACTGCAAGGACAACAATGCGCACATTGTTGTCGGAACCACATAGACAACAATTCACACATTGTTGTCGGAACCACATAGACAACAATTCACACATTGTTGTCGAAACCATAAAACAACAAAATACACGCTGTTGTCGAAACCTCGGCAACAATGAGCGCATTGTTGTCGGAACCGCGTAAAAGAATGCCGCCGCTTTGAGAACGTTCGAAAATGTTCCAGAATGCGGTCATAGAACCTATATAAACGGAGCAGCGACAAACGGCTGGACAGTTAGTCAGAAGTCAGTGTCAGTAACAATGAATAGTGCGCGGCATAAATGAAATAAGTGTTTTAAATAAATATAGAGATAAAATGTGGAATATAAATATTCTATGTACATAGTAATTTAGTGTTATTATTATTGTTAAGAATTCGTTTGTTTTTCGTTATTTATTATTTCATTATTATTTGGTTCCAACTAGTGATGTGCCGGAAATCCGTATCCGTATCCGCGGATATCCGAAGGAGAAGAAAGATCCGTATCCGTATCCGTTAGTTTTTGGCGGATCTTTTACCTTATTAATTTTCAATTCATAGATAAAATTTTATATATTATATTATAAGTGATTAGGTAATAATGAAAAACTGTTAAATTCCATTCAGATTATTTTTTATTTTTTAAAATCGTATTTGGCACCTTTATATTGCAAACATTTATCCTAGTGAGTACCATATCAATAGTACATAACTCAAAGGTACTAAAAAACTATCTTTATAATGAGATATTGCACATCGATCTTTGGAAAGAGACAATCTGTTATGAGAGATAACTCTTAAAGAGGTCAATAACTTTTTCCCATAACAGATAGTCTTTTTCCAAAGGTCGATGTAGAATATTTACCGCCGCATAACTAAGAAAGTTAAGATCCGTATCCGTATCCGCGGGACTTGAAACCAAATATCCGTATTCAGATCCGTATCCGCGGATATACATTTTTACGATCCGGCACATCACTAGTTCTAACCACCAACGAAAAAATTTTGTCAGTTTTGTTACAATATTATTATTTTCACTTCCATATTATAGTGTACGCATGGTCTGCGTATAGATGGGGATAATGCTCCAAACATCCCATGGGCCAGGCGTCTATGATTTAACGCCAACGCTAGGGTCCAAAGCTAACTGTGAACTTTGCTGAACGGGATCAAACACAATACAGGGTGGGGAAGGGGCGTCATGGGACATGGCAAACACTCATATTATCGACATATACGTACGGGGTATTACAAAAAGTTCAACCGGATTAACAATACAAGTAGTGTCGATACAGCAGTCCTTCCCCTCTTGCGCCGTACTGTTTACAACCGACGCAAGTATCTTCTGCGCGCCCGCGCTGTATGGAATTCGAAACGTAAGATCTGACAGTATGTAGAATTTGGGATTTTTCCGTACCGTAACTTTTAATTCACTAATTAGTAAATATATAGTAATACTATTAAGCAATTATAATAAATAAATGAAGTTCAAGTTAAATTGTAATTAAATAATATAAATATAAAAATAGTGATAAATAATAAAATAAATGGATTAATTTTGTATTTTTCATTAATTTTCGTAAAAAATTGACGTACGTACGTCAAAATATCGTGTTAATTAACACGCTTATTATTTTTCGACGATTTCTAATAATTTCAAAATATGGGCGTATGATGAATTTTGTAAAATTACTAGATTTATTTGATACACTTGGCTTAGTAAAATTACGAATAATGTATAGTAATATTACTAAACATAGTACTAGTAAATGATTAGTAATTTTGCGACTGATGATTTGTAATAATTTGAAATTGAGTTGTGATACGTTGTGTAGTAAAATTACACAATTTCAAAAATGTGGTGCGTAAAAACTTCCTACACAAATTGAGTAAAATTACTATGGAAATTTTTAACAGTGTAACAATGATATGATATTTTTTGGATGGCTTATATATAAGGAAAAAATATAATCTCACCAGCCCCAAATACTAACCGAAAACCAGCTCTGATATTTCATATTCGCTCTAAGTTGATGCGGAACCAAGGGCGTAGATTTGAGGAGGTAAAGTGGGTAATTACCCCCCCCCCCATGATCATAATAATAAAAAATAAAACTGAAAATAATACGAATACATGGTTAAAAAATAAAATTTAGAAATACTTTTTGAAAAGGAACTTGTAAAATTAGTTTGGGAATTAATATTTCCTTAGTGAGTATTCTTGTGTGATATGAAACTTTAAAAATTTTTATTTTTTTTTTCTTTTAAACCTCCTCCCCCAGCAAAAAAATATCTACGCCCCTGTCCGGATTAGCCCCGTTATTGCGCTGTCAACCACTGACATAGAAAAGGGAGAGCGCAACAGGTCAAAAAATGTTAGTGGATGCTGTCTTCATGTCCCTTTCAAATTTCGGCTTGTAGCATTCACAGAGATTCAGAGCCGGACAGAGATTGGGCGGTGACTTTTATCTCGTTCACACAACGGCGGACATTTTCCGCACATTATTGAGCTAGAGAAGGCGTAGTCCATTTTCTATGTCAATGATCTAAACCGATGTATGTACTACCTAACAGTGGCAGAGCTGCAGAACAATCAAAATCTTAGGTATACCTACTTCGTAGTTTTCGATTATATTTTCCATATTGAACCAAAATGTAATGTTAGGAAATAGCGTAATATAGTTATACAATCAACGGTTAATTTTAACAGTCATTGGCAGACTACAAAACTTGTGTGTGTTCTGTGTGGCAGACTTTCTTGCATTCTGGCGCTGCTCTGCGCTCCGAAGCAGCACATGAAACGGTATCATCAGATACCGTGCAACTCCCGACCCACAAATTATAGCGTATTATTTAGATGGGCTTTGAGCTGCATTTACCGTCAGCACATTAGTTTCAAATGATCATCTAACACTGTCATTTGGTAGAAAAATTCAGTGAATCTATCTCATTCAGTTAACACGTTTGACGGTTTTGTCTCGACAGTTCTTATGATACACAGCTTATGGCAGTATTGATTAGTGTTACAGTGTATATTGTAGTTTGTTGTCAGCAGTGTTTGAAAAAATCAATAATTAAAACATCATAAACATGGATGTGATTCATAATTTAAATACCCCATCACCCGCATTCCCTGACCGTGTTAGGAAGTATTTCCGGTGGACCCTGCAGAGCACCCATTTAAAATTTTTACGCGCCGCCACTGCTACCTACGTACTATAAAATGAGACTCTCTGGAATAGTTCAGTCAATGGGAAGAACTGATAGTCCATAGGGACGGAAAGATCGATACCCCGTACTTAGTAAGCTATCTATCCACCACAGGGCAACGTTTTGAAAAGTTACTAGGGAATTTATTGGAGAAGTTTTGCTTTGTAACTTGATAAATTAATAGTGCAGAGTTTGGAAATGCAAAATTCGTTTTTTGGAGAACTTTTTAGATTGTCTCAAATATATTTCATCTCAAGCATGCTTGAAAAATTGTTCAAATAGGTACAAGCACCCTTTTGAGTTCAGAATCTATGCATTTTTATACTTAAATAAGAAAAAAGGCGGGTAAATTACGGACTTTTTGCGCCTGAAAAATTAAAATTTACTTTGAAGCAATTATATTTTATTAATATGAAGTTCAAGTATTAAACTTTACATAAAAATAAGGTTTATATGAAAAATGCCGCTGCACACGAGGCTGGTTTTGCCGCTACATTTGGCTGCTAGATTTCAAGAGTCTTTTAAAAAATTAATTAATTAAGTTTTATACATATAGAGATATAAGCTACTAGAGTACGCTAGCGGGTATGCTTGCCATAAGTGAAATTGTCTGCAGTTCAGAGAGAGAACGCTGCAAACGTTACGTATCATTATATATGTTTACTCAAATCAGCATTGTTTTGTATCATTAGTTACCATAGAGATAATGAACTTTTCTCTCTCTGAATTGCAGACACTTTCACGGCTTACTCGCGTACTCGAGTCTAATTATCTCTATGGTTTTATACCGTTTTGAAACTATGGACACAACATGCGTTTAAAAAGTTCTTTACTATGTTAAAATTTTACAGAAGGTTTACGGGAAATCTGTATGTATTATGTACTGTATGTATTATGTACTGTATGTATTATGGTAAAATATAAAAAAATAAAGCAGCTATTATATAATACAAATTTAATATGAAAAGTTTTAATAATTAGTAAAAAATTAATCACCCAAAAGCCATTATTAATGAGAATACTGCAGGTTTGTTTACGTTGTTATACTTATACATAATATAATACACTCGACAAAAAACTTTCAGTTCAATTAATATTTAAAAGATATAGGGTATGCCTTCGCAGAAAAAAATGGTTTAAATTAAAAATTCCAACAGTGTGCAGTGTTTGAAATTTTTTAAGTAAGTAGTCTACACTCTACATAGTGACACTCAAGTAACTGTGCACTTTGTGGCGTTATTGAGAGTTGTCGTTAAACGGAGAGAACAAATAATCCATTAATATTTTTTTCTATAATATGTATTTACTCATATAATATATAAAATTTACAACTGAGCAACAATAAACAATGAACGAATTTTTTAGAATCTTCGGTACGCATGATGCCGACAACAAAGCAACAAAATAACAAACATGATGACGTATTGTTGTCGTTATTTAGAGTGGGTGTGTCGTTATTTAGAGTGTACAATTGTATGAGCAACAAGGTAAACCAATTAGAGTTAAGTAATTTCGACGTTTTAAGGAGTTTGTCGTTATATCGAGTGATGATTATTAGAAAGCCTTGCTAAAAATGATCTGATTTATTTGTGTTCTACGACCTGTGTACACCTTAAAGAAAAATGCCCTCAAGAATAAAACATGAAGAGTTAGAAATTTCATAATAAAACTGATTTGTCACATCCCTGAGGCCATGTTTGTATATAATGTGTACATAGGTAGGCTATATTATGTACTACAGTATTTAGAGTCCACCATCTAATATAGAACTTTTATAAATGGAATGGGAATTGCTTCCCATACGTGTGAGAAGTAAGAGAGAATAGATTTATACCTGCAGTAACTCTAATTATAGTTTGTGAATTGAATTATCGCTATTTATTCGGAGGAATAGTTACCTGTAGAACAAATGAACCGAATAAATAACTACACTGTAAACTCTGCATAGCGACACTCAAGGGATTGTGCACTTTGTGGCGTTATTGAGAGTTGTCGTTAAACGGAGAGAATAAATAATCCATTAATATATTTTTACTATCTCATAATATATAAAATTTACAACTGACCAACAAACATTCATACTATCACAAATTACAACAATGAAAGATAATCCCAACAAACAAAAGAACGAATTTCTTGAATCTTCGGTACGCATGATGCCGACAACAAAGCAACAAAATAACAAACAAGTTTTGTTTATTGCTTAATGATGACGTATTGTTGTCGTTATTTAAAGTGGGTGTGGAGTGTAACATTATATGAGCAACAAGGTAAACCAACTAGAGTTAAGTAATTGCGACGTTAATTTGTCGTTATATCGAGTGACGTTAAATGGAGTTTATGCTGTACTTACGTTCGGTAAATATTGCCATAAGACAGTTTGAGCCGCTGTTTCTCATTCCATTTATAGAAGTTCCATGCTATCTAAGCCGCTTTGGGGCGAAATGTCTAAAAGACAGGCGCGCGAAATGGCGCGGGACGAACCGCGATCATCGCACTGGAGGGCGCGGTCCCAGACCCCGCCATATCCATGTAGAAACATCTCAAATGTAGCTATTTCAGTGTGTGTGTTTATCGGCTTATATATAGCTCTCTAGGTTCATATAAAATTTAATCATGACTCATGGCTCACTCATCAGACAAATGACCAACGCAATCACCTTTATGTTTAAATTTGTCAATTTTTACAAATGAAACAGTCACTCATTGAAAGGTAAACGTCGACCCGTTCGTGTTTTTAAGAAATTCTAACCTAATAGAATTTTGTACACAAACTTGAAACCCAGATTTTGGAAACATTACTTACTTAAGAGGGCTCTCGCAGTGATGGCCTTTCTATTTACACTATACACAAAATATCGATTATGTAAACATTGATAAAATATACTTTTTGCACGGCCCCTATAAAATAATTGCTATTCATGCTAATCAGAACCAACGAGCTTTTGCGACAAAAAAAGATAGAAATATATTCTGCACCCTAATGATTCGATTGCGATTTTATTTCTGTCTGGGATATATTTAAAAGTATATCAGTAAAACAACAATAATTACTGTGGTGCTAATAACTTTTAAGTTGATGCACTAATGTTTTTTATTTTTGTATATTTTTTGTTTTGTTTTTTCTAAATAAAAAAAAGCGATGAGTCAGTTACCATAAGATGAACAGAGAGCAAAGCAACACAAAGCAGGGGTTGTTTTCGT
Source organism: Xanthostigma xanthostigma (assembly GCA_963575645.1). Taxonomy (NCBI): domain Eukaryota; kingdom Metazoa; phylum Arthropoda; class Insecta; order Raphidioptera; family Raphidiidae; genus Xanthostigma; species Xanthostigma xanthostigma. The sequence goes on along the minus strand of OY754466.1, from coordinate 43,987,047 downwards.
AAACAACCCAGATGAAATGCAATATGGCCGCACGCAGCGATAACACCAGCTGTCAGAAATATTATTATGAAGTAAAATCGGCTATTTTATATAGGAGGTACGTGCAAAAAATGTAGAATATATCTCGATTGAGATAATATTTTTGTTCGCTCGGGTAACATAATGTCACTTACTCATCTAAAATTAACTACTATTATGAAGTTCACATTCAGCATACAAGGACAAAAAATTAATCTGTTCGTTGTTTCTAGCGCAAAAAAAACATACGGTAATTATTTGCTCTTCCGAACTGAAAGGGTCTGTCTTGATCTTAAATAAAAATGTTGCACCCTGATAGACCACAGGGCACTTTTAAAAAATATTGAAAAACAGAGCTGGCGTGTAAAACCATCAAAGTCGTCGATGTGATATCTGAACACAAAATTGTTAATGGTCTATTGACTCAAAAAAATCTATCCTTGAAATAAAAATATGGGCGGGAACGTCTAAGAAAAATATTAGGCGAATGGGGGGAGGGGGGCAGGACCCCTCTTAAATAATTATCATATATTACTGTTATTGTTGCTTACTGAGATGAAGTACGAAAATCGTTATAATCTACACCTACTAAACTGCTTGATTTGAACAACGCTTCATTTCGTCTGACGTCTTCGCACACAACAATGACAGGCTTCAGTCCGCCTCGCAGATACTGATCACTAGTCGATTAGATCTTAATTTAATTACTAAATAATTTACTGCCTGCACATAAGGACTACGAATCCACCACTGAATTCATTACTATTTACTGTGCGTCTGCGCACTGGATATAAACTCCCGTCGAAACCGACATCATTTTTAGGGTTCCTTATCTCAAAAGGAAAAAAGGAACCCTTATAGGATCACTTCGTTGTCCGTCTGTCTACCTGTCTGTCAAGACTCTTGGGAATCAAAACCTATAGGGTACTTCCCGTTGACATATAGAATCATGAAATTTGGCAAGAAGCAATGTCTTTAAGTAAAGGGAAAAATCCGAAAACCATAAATTTGCAACAAAATAAAATAAGACACCTTGATATTATAGTATGATAAAATTATACGGGATACAAGGCTAAATATAAAAATAATTTTTATTCACTAGTGACTAGAGCATCATATGATCGTCAACGTTTCGGCAGAAATGCAGACATTTCGACTAGACATTTTTAAGGTTCTGAAGAAAGCATGAATTTCTGCCGAAACGTTGACGATTAAATGATGTTCTAGTGAATAAAAATTGTTTTTATATTTAGCCTTGATTCCCGTATAATTTTATCGTAAATTTGCAATTACATCACAAAAAAATAATGTTTTTAAACCGCAACAACATGCTACGCACGGACACAGGAACAGTTCTATTCTATTGCAAAACTGTAAATATTATATACATGTGTTTAACATAGTTTTTTTTTTGCAAAATTTCCACTCCGAAACAACATTTTTTTTACGGATTGTGTTCAAAATTTAGCTTCAAAAGTGATCTATGTAGGTCAGTCATTTGTTTTTGTGTGAGTACAATGTAATGTTCAACTTAACATTAGCGTGCTTCTGTTATATTATAATGATCTCAATCTAAGTCAGAGGTTCCCAATTTTATTTGGCCTTGGAACCCAAATTGATCATATATTTGACGTGATAACGTCTTATAAATTGATGAATCACCAATCTTATAAATTGATAAAACACCGGCTGCATGCACGAAAAAGTGTAACGTTCCTAAATCCTAACGTTCCTAACGTGCCTAACGTTCGTAACGCGTAACGCGTAACGTTCCGCCTGACCCTGTGCGTGCTTTTTGCTAATTTATCGCTCAATTTAAATCAGATCGGTTTGAAACCAGTCTTAAACGAAAGAGGAGAACATTTTACATAGATTTCGTATAACAGAATTTGCCTAAACAGTTTTTTATACAAATTTATATAGAAAAATAGCTGTATAAATGCAACATGAAAACGGCTGCATTTCTAATGTTTAATTCAATTTTTTGACATTAGTATTTTGTGAAATGCAACGCCTTCTAAGTTAAGTATTGGAATAACTAATTATTATTAGAACATAATACTTTGACAGTTGCAAACGTCACTTTTGACATTTCTTATCATTCCGACACCAAGGATAAGCGGATTGAAACCAAATTTTGGGAGGTTTAGGTTATGTATTACGGAATACGTTATCACGTAAAACTATCGTCCGTAAACCGAGTTTACAGACAACCAATTTTTTTTTGATAACGAAAGTGTTTACCTTGTAGTTTGAATATTTTCATGTTAGACGCGAAGAAAGAACAAATCATAAATGAAAAATAATTATTATTATATGTATTGCAAAACATTATTGTAACAAAGAAATACAATTTAACTCTCGGACAGACCGCGGAACCATCTTTTGGGAATCGCTGATCTAAATCATTGTCTAATCAATTTTTCTGCAATCCACCATATTATATCCTGTAACTACAATAGTATGTAGGTATTTATTTCTAGAGAAATCAGTAAAATAAAGTGATACAGATATAGAGCTAAATACATTTTAAATCGCTCAAGTACTCTCATTGTAAAATAGGTAATAATCACAGAACAGTAATTTTACTGTTCTGTGGTAATATCTAATATTAATATTATAGGTATCTATATTTTAAAATATGTCCATAAATGAGGCAATGTTAATAATAGAACGAGATAGATATACGCTACTGATGCCACAGCATACGTAACGCTCCACAACGTGCTCTTCCATTCTAAGGTCACTCGTATCCAGCGGCTCGTTGGTCTAGGGGTATGATTCTCGCTTAGGGTGCGAGAGGTCCCGGGTTCAAATCCCGGACGAGCCCAGTTACTTTTTATCTTTTTTTCTAATTTATTAATTATTGTTTTTCATTACTTTATTTCAAAATTAATAATATTTTTATTTTTCAGCTAACAAAACATTATTTACAAAAAAATTTTCATTAGAGAAATTAATATCTAAATTGATGTCTTCAGTATAAAGTAGTGTTGATCCAATAGAATATTAAGATGAAGGAAGGTTTTGGTTGAGGATCATAAAATAAGCTTTACCAGTGTTTTGCTAGTGGCCAACGTTTCGAAAAATTTATTTTCATCTTCAGGGCCTAGAGCTGGTCAAGTGGTGGTAAATTGTTCTAACAGTATACATGATCATATTTAGGTATTATGAGTTAATATAATTTTAAACATATCTTATTATAAAAAAATAATTAAAAAATTTATTCAATTTTTATAAAATTGTCACGCGGTGAAAATTTGTGTGTACCTACTTTAATTTTTATAAAAATTGAATAAATTTTTTAATCATTTTTTTATAATAAGATATGTTTAAAATTATATTAACTCATAATAAATATGATCATGTAGGTATACTGTTAGAACAATTTACCACCACTTGACCAGCTTTAGGCCCTGAAGATGAAAATAAATTTTTCGAAACGTTGGCCACTAGCGAAACACTGGTAAAGCTTATTTTATGATCCTCAACCAAAACCTTCCTTCATCTAAATTGATCTAAAGTGAATTTCAGCCAGGTATGATATTACCTATGTTTGATAGCTATGGAAATCATTAACTCTTTGAGCGCCCGGTCTATGTTGCATTTTATGTGGAACGATTTTCTGTAATGCATTAATTATTTTCGTAGCTACCATATATCAACAAAACTTATATAATATGTCGCGAAATTCACTGTATAATAATATTATCTATGAAACATTTTTATTATGACCTAATATAGAAAACAACAGACGTTAATGATCTAGGTTGTTGAGCGTCTATAATTTATAATAAAATCCAAGTTTTAAAAATTACCTGATGCATTTTTATTTTTTCGTTCACTTGTGAATTTTTTTTTGTTGCGTCATTAAAATTTTTTTCCGCATTTTTTTGGATCTCGATAGATGAGTGTGTTGTCATTAAATAGATAGACTTATTTTTAGAAATTTGCCGTTTCCTCTGGAAAGACAAGGTAGGTACAAAGAGTTCAATAACTGCATACATTGACACACTTTGACATTTCGATATTTTTTCAATAGAATTGGTACTCTGCTTCCGGTTTGGGATTCATTCACTTCCTATTGTCAGTTAATGTGTATTTTTCGTGGCGCGTTCGTTGACGCAAAAACGAATAATTATTTTTTGAAGCCGACAAAAGCGATATGTAAACAACCCAAACCAGCAAAATGAATTTTATTTCTAGTAAAAATGACGTCGATCGAATTATCAGACCATAGATTCCCAATCTCGTTTACTTCAGGCAGGCTTTAAGTCCGCTGCACTCGAGGCTGGATTTGCCGCTAGGTTCCTTGCTAGATTTCACTACTATTTTTCTAACGCTGGTTTTCTTGATTGCTATTATGTGCTCGCTTCACACGAGACGTGTTTACAAGCTTGCGGTGCACGCGCAGTGATAGAACGGTAACAAAAGTGAACGTTTATTGTCTCTGAACAGAACACACACTATGGCACAGTGTTTGTTTGTGGGCGTTTGTTCATGTCATCCATATGACAAGACTGATTGGTACTTGCTCCTACCGAGCAGACGACCTAGCAAGGAAAATAGCCCCTGTTCTAATTTTAAAACCTATCTTATGAGCTAGTAGGCGAGCCCGCAGAGACGTCATTTACAGCCTCGTACCCACCTGCCGGCCAGCAGATCTCCCAACACTATTTCTATAGCCTCGTGTGCAACGGCCTAAATGTTCGGTTTTTGATACGATTTACAGCTATGAATGAATCTACTTATCGTCGTTGGTTCTGTAACCTAGCTTATGTGCAAAAAGTAAAATTTTCAGGAAAAGCCAAAAAGTGGTTATTTCAGCAATGGAAGGTAAGAACTAGCAATTTCAGAAGGATATTACTAATTCATACTTATCTTCACTATACATATGTTTAACTAAGACGAAGAATCTTCTTAAAAAATATTTAACGTTAATTTCGGATTTATTGGCACATGAGAGGAATTGTTTGATACAACAACTTTTCACATAAGAGTTATTTCCCCTTGTTGGTTACTGTAAAATTAATTTGGAGGTATTACTAGTGTATAGAGCTCCGCACAGAACAATAATTGTTCTGTGGAGCTCCATTTCCTTAATCTTTTCGTCCAAAAAACGTAAAATCTTCCAACTATGCACATAAGAGCTATTACAGAACCAACGACGTTATATTTAAAACTATTCAGTTGCTGAAACTATTGTCTCAAAATCTGATTTGACGATGACCAAAAATTGCGAACATACATCCTTCTGCAGTAAGTAAATCTGTGTTCACAAATTAGTGTTTTCAAAAAAAACCTATCGGGCCGGTTTAAAATTTTAGCAGCACGTTTTAATCTTTACTGAAGGGTTAAATTTCAATTGTGAAACGATTCTCAGAATTTTTTCAGTATTTTTATAAAAACATTTTTCAGATCCTAAAATATTTCGATCGGTTTCATTTTAAATATAGGTTTCGTGTGATGATGGGTTCCGGAAAATAGACCAAATTTCGTCAAAATCAATTAGCTCTTTCAAAAGTTATTATTACTTCCAAACCAGTGCCAAATTGTTCGGGAGGCCATAAAACGTCGAGAAATTCTAGTCCGACTCCTAGGTCTCGCCATCCGACCGACGCCAATAGTGTATATGCCATATGGTAAATACACTAACAAGTTTAGAAGCAGCTAAAAGGACAGTTTAGTTGGGACGTAGTCAACTCAATAACTGTATTTATTATCTTATACCGTAAAATTATTTTCGTCGAATACTTCCGACATTTCCCGGCATACCCCGGTTGAAAATGTCTATAATTATGTCTAAAAATATGTCGAAATAGGTTCCAGCCGTCGATTTTGCGGCGTGGGAAGGGGTGTAGCGGTCCGTATATTGTATACATTGGATGTGAAGTTTATTTACAACACCAGAATCCGGTAAGTTTATTTGTTCATACTCCGTACGCAAGCTTTTGTGTAAAACGATCGATTGCTCTATTTATAGTATCTATAGTTAAATTATAATATAAAATTGTCGTCACAACTCACTGATTCACTCATTGACACAAAATAATAAATAGTCTATAAATAATGACGGGAGTTTTGTAGTATCATCATGAAGTTCGTATATACCTAGCCTAGAATCATATATTTAATATTTACTATGTGAATCATTGTCTATCTACTCAATGTGCGGTGAGTGAGGAAAATATACAATACGGTACTGTTTTTCCAGTTACGAATGAAATAAGATACTTCTGTTAAAATCATTAACTCGCGCGAAAGATTATCGATGATATATATTAACTTATTTACTTCAGTGTCCCTCTTGGTGGCTCACAGGTAACTGTGTCGATGACTGGTGTCCTCCCTTCTTTTATGCTAAGCGTGTGTCAGAAGGAAGGACTACGACCGAGTAGAAAACACACGCACACGCTTAAAAGAAGGGAAGGAACACATCGCCTTTGAAAATGTCTATCGCAGTTGTAGGACCAAACATCAGATAGAAAATACCATTAAACCACAGTTCTACATGTCCGGAAACCACGAAGATTTGGAACGTCAACCGTGAAAGCCTACACACTTGAATAATTAAGGGCAGCACGATTCTCTACAGAATCGTGTACTATTCATCTCCTAAGGGTAGAGCCCTATCAGTCCCTACCATTGTGTGGGCCATGGTTGAAACATTAACAAATATACAAAGAATTAAATAACACTAGTTTAATGTACAATGGACAAACATTTATTTATCTTAATATAAGCATAACCCACAATACTCGTATTTATTCAAAACGAAATTATGGGCTGTGTGCAACTCGCCGTGTAGCGGTTCTATCTGAAAATAGTAGCAATTTCATTGTATACGATATGATACGAAGTGAAAATAGATATATTATTTAACAGCGGCCCGGGCCGGCTTCGCTCGAATTTGTAGATTGCCACCGTTTATTTGTCGACTTACATTGCAAAATAATATCAAATCTTTGATTAACGTCTGAATAGAACTCTTCAAATGAATAAAATTGTCGACCAATTTTTCTCAGACCATATATTATTGACAAAAAATAATAAAAATACAAATCAATATAACACAGGATGACGTTTCGATCCGAATTTGGATCTTCTTCAGAAATATCTAAAAAATATAAAAATTAATTAGTATTAAGTTAATTATTAAATGTGTTGAATCGAGTCTATACAAAATTCCAATAACATTACATAATGACATTAGACATAAGACTGTTGATTTTTTAATTGAACAATCAAAGAAACAAAAAAAGATAATACATAAAAGTTATATTGAGAAACAATTTGAACGTAAATTTTATTAAAAATAACACAGATATATTATTCACTAAAGCTGATAAAGGAAGTGTAACTGTAGCAGTTAATTGGACTACTTATTTAGAAACAGTAAATGAAATGTTATCAGATAAAAATACTTATTTATTAACAAAAAGAAATCCTATTAATAATATTATCGATAAACAAAAAACACTACTTAAAAGATGGAGATCTAATGAATATATTACAAACATTGATTTTAGAAACTTATTTTTAACTTCAGCCAATTTAGCACGTGCTTATGCTTTATCTAAAATACATAAAAAAGATGTTCCTTACAGAATGATTGTGTCATCTATTGGCAGTCCTTTACATAACTTAGCTGCTTTTTTACATAAAATTTTATCTAATGGTTTACAAGAAACTAACCATTCTGTAATAAATTCATATGAATTTATTAATAAAATCAAAAATTTAATTATTCCGAAAGATTATATCATGATATCACTTGATGTTACATCATTATTCACAAATATACCAAATGAACTTATTATTAACAGTATTAAATCGCGTTGGAATATTATAAGCCCACATTGTATCATAAAAAAAAATATTAATTTTTCATTATTTTTTAATCTTTCAAACTTTCAATCTTGCGTACAATCGATTAGTTAACTTAATACTAATTAATTTTTATATTTTTTAGATATTTCTGAAGAAGATCCAAATCCGGATCGAAACGTCATCCTGTGTTATATTGATTTGTATTTTTATTATTTTTTGTCAATATAGTATATGGTCTGAGAAAAATTGATCGACAATTTTATTCATTTGCAAAATAATATCTACGAAAAGCGCTTAAGTAACATTAAAATGGGTATAATAAGCTATCCTTAAAAGATACACATATGCCATCGCGGACTTTTCTGTAGACCTATAAAAGAGGAACAATTCCACCCTACATTGTTTTGTTATATCTCAAAGGGATTAGACAGCGTTTTCGATTAAAGCTCCCGGTCGGTTTGTTTTTCTCTGACATCTCCAACAATCATTGTCATATTTCAACCAATTTACAAAAAACATTAATGAATTATTCGCATAAACCTTTCTCTTGAATCACTTCGTCCATTGGTGAAAACCGTACGACAATCCGTTTGGTAGTTTTGGAGTTCAGACAGACAGACAGACGCGGCGGGGGGACTTTTTTTTGTATGTAGCGATGCACTGAATCGTTAGTGATTAATTAAACCCTGCTGATATTCGGGAGATATATTTTTTTTTATTGGTGCCCTATTTTACCTATTTAAAGCACGCCTCAGAGTGTTTAAATCGAACTTTCAAAAACGCGCGTTTTTTAAAGTTACCATGGGAACATCAACAACTCGAGAATTTTTTGATTATTGATTTGACAGGAGTAGCGTGTAACGTCAAATAAAATATTACTAACAAATGCAAAACCTTTATTCAAACATTATTAAACAATTAATCTTTAATGACAAATTGCAAATTAATTTCTGTTTTTCTCATTTCCATGACAACGAAAGGTATACTGATGTCACATCACGAATTCAGCATTTTACATTATTAGTTTTTATTTCCATTTTTTTGTAGTAATAATACCAGTATTTATGATTTCAAAGTGATCCAATAAAAAAAAATAACGTAAAGTATTAGTGGATAACAATGGTTTTTAAAACACTTGCTCTATTTCGAGCGCTCCGGCTGCGCCGTCGTGCTCGAAAAATCACGCGTGTTTTAAAGACCTGTTAACCCACTTATACTTTAATATACTATTTCTTATACTTTTTTTTTTAATATTGATATGTATCGTGATGGCAACACAACAAACAAAGACGCGACAAACCATGGTAACGAACTATGCACAAGTTTTCTTATTTTGCCACCGCGAGCGTGACATTCGTAAACAGTTTAGCTCCACCCACTTGCACATAGCCCATAAGCCTTTGAACGTATTTAGAGCAGAATAATGCTTTCAAGTAGAACAACAATACGTTGAAGACAGAAATAATTATAGTGTTATAACAAATAGAATGCCATCTACGTAACCATCAATGCCTTTACAATCGCAATTTGACAAAGCACTACTATGTATACATCTTCGTTTATACACCGTGTAGAAAAAGGTCCACTTTATGCAATGGCGCAGATTTTAACCTTAAAACAAGTAGAAGTTCGTGAAAACGACTCATGACGTCACTGTGATCGTAAAATATAATAACGATAGTGCACAGTAACCATAGTAACAATTTACAAATAAAAATATTTAAGATTGCTATGTTTATTACATTACCAAAATAAGTAGTACATACACAAGTTAATAAAATAAATAAGAAGGTCCAAATCGGGATTGAAACATTAATGTATTAATTATATTTTTTGTTATTATATTGTCTGAAAAATTGGTCGATAATTTTATTTATTGAAGACATCTTTTCAGACGTTAATCAAAGATTTCAAGTTAATAAAACTTTATATATTAATTAAACGTATTTATCCTTGGTAGATTAGTACTTTCTGCTTTTACGAAACCGTCTTCCATGATGCGAAATCAATAAAATACGGGATAGAAGTTTATAAACGTGATAATAACTTGAAATAACTTCAAAATAACACACAGCGCAACAAAAACATAGCTAGTTTACAGCCGAAGTGACGTCAGACCAGAATCCAACATGGCGAACAGCATTTTAGACTTTTGAAGAACAGATTAAAAAATACAATTCTTAAAATTGAATTATCGAATTTATAATGCATTATTATGAATAAAAATCAACATTTCTCGTTTGCTTTTTACAAAATTTATCAAGAATATGAATTATTAGTTTTTTTCTTACATGGTGCAAACTACCATATTGAGAAATATTTTTGAGGTTAAGTTTATTTTCAGAAAATGTTCTGCATTCAAATCTCAGAAAAGCTCGATCACTTATGCCGCCTACTAAAAGATTGTGATGATAGGTCAACTTGAAAATAAAGCAGACAGATAATATTCAAATGTAATAAACTAATTCCAAACTTGTGAACAAGTAAAAATTGTTCGCAGAATGACAAAGCGAATTTAAAAGTCAAATCGCTATGCAAATATAAAAGTTATTATTGCATAATGCGATGTATTGTAGTTGAGAATTGTACAAAACGTGGAAATGGGAAAACAAGCAAAAGATAATAATTCAACAACACTGCTGTCCCATTAATTTAGGATCATCATTTTATATATCTGATTTTGGGAATATATCACATTTCTCATCGGTATTATTAGTCAAATAAGAGATGTATAAAAGACCGCGCACACTTGTCCAGCATAAACCTGCACGACCAGCACCAACATGCAGCATGCATGATGATAAAGCATAAAGTAAATTCTAAAATAAAATAGCTAACAGTCGCATCATTATTTTTTCTTTCTAAATATCAATGACATAATATTTGTATAAAAATAAAATTAGATCGGCAGTCCACAAAAAATTTTCGTTTTCTGACGACCCCTAAAAAAATTAATGAGCGGTCAACCGGGAATCTTTCCGATATTTTACGGCCTCATCCGTCCCTATGAGTAGGTTTCTCGATTGGATGCTTTTATGACTCGTGTGACCGTTAAAACTCGTTGGTCGCTCGTTTTAAAATATCGTCACAACTCGTACATAAAAAATGCATTACACTCTATAGTCTATATATATAAAATGTTATTATATACTGCAGTGTAATATAACGAAAACTACTTAAAACGTCGAAATTACTTAACTCTAGTTGGTTTACCTTGTTGCTCATACATGATATACTCTAAATAACGACGCACCCACTCTAAACAATGAGAACAATATACGTCATCATTAAGCAATAAACAGTAATTGTTTGTTATTTTGTTGCTTTGTTGTCGGTATCGTGCGTACTAAAGACTCTAAGAAATTCGTTCTTTTGTTCATTGGGATTATTTATATGTTTAGCTTAACTGCTTGTGGCGAGTCCCCTTAACCCACTACACATAATTGTTGACCGTTCAACATTCAACCACATGTCGCCACATGCTCATCGATAAGTTATTCTTAGTTGCCCACAAACTTGCAAACTGTGAACACGGCAAGTAAAAGAAAATCTTTGTGTATTGACGAAAAAGTTTTATTAATACGCGCAATAGAGGCGGGAGAAAAGATAAGTGATGTTGGAAGACGCTTTGGATTCAGTCGCTCGACCGTATCGACAATATGGATTATTGGACCGAGCGGGGTGGCGTAGCGGTGAGAGCACTAGACTCGCATTCGGGAGGTTCCGGGTTCGAATCCCGGCGGGGGCAGATGTGGCTGTGACTTTTTCCTGCTGCCTCTCGCCGAGAAACGGTAATTCCTGTACCGGCCATCTTGTTGAGGTTTTCCATGGTTTCCTTCAACAATTCCAGATAAATATCGAGATGGTTCCTTATTCAAGGCCATGGCCGATTACCTGTCAAACTCCTATGCTCAAAATTTGCCTACCTTATCCTAATTTCCTAAAAATTCTTTCATTGGCCCATTGCTATTAATTAAGTTGAAGTTTAAAAATTGTAGAAAATAACGGGAAGTGTGTGGTTGATGGAAAATAGTAATGGTGCGAATGGCGTCTGTTATGACAAAGTCGAGAAACGGACGTTAAACGCATTGTTATTATTATTATTATTATGTATATGGATTATTGGAATAGGTGGATTATTTCTTTTCTACGTTTAACGACAACTCTCAATAACGCCACAAAGTGCACAGTCCCTTGAGTGTCGCTATATAGAGTTTACATGTAATTCAAGAAAACTGTCTTTTTATATATGCACTGCACGGACAAGAATCTTGGCAAAAATAATTTCACACACGAAAAAAGCAGTGAAGCAAGAAAACAAAGAGAAAAGGAAAATAATTTATTCAGTTTTTGCTAGTAAACCTACACAGGTGCCCAACATGTAGGACTATTATAGTAAAGTGCTTTAAACGGCTGAGGTGTTTTCTACTTGACTTTAATCCTTTTAATCATCTCCTTGCATAATGGCATCATCTCTCTCTCTCTCGTTTGGTTTACAACTGAAATCACAATGCATTTTCAATCTCACTCAAAGCAACTACAACATTTCTGCAATAAAATGCATTCTCACAAATAATTTATGCCTGTAACAAAAATCAACACTAACATATAAAGTTGTAGTGACAACCTTCTGTCTCTATAATATCAACTTATTGCTAGTTTTAAAATATAAGGTTAAACTTTTAAGATTGTGACGATGAGTTTGGATGTTTGTAATGAAATAGGTCAGTTAATAAAACAATTCCAAAAAATTTAATTTTTCTTTTATCACAATTTTTTGAGCGCTTTCGGGAAAGATCAGTTATCCAATTAAATTTTATAAGTTTTAATGACGAATATTATCGACTTATTAAATAATATGGTATCAAATTTTTATATTTAGATATTCTAATATTTGGTTTCATGATTGTTAAAGACACTTATTTACTTTATATTGTAAATAAATTTAAAGTAAATAAGTGTCTTTAACAATCATGAAACCAAATATTAGAATATCTAAACATAAAAATTTGATACCATATTTAATAAGTCGATAATGTTCGTCATTAAAACTAAAATGGATGCATGAGGAATTGACATGAATTCTACTTTAATTTCGTAAGTATTAATTATAAATTTTAATTGGATAACTGATCTTTATTATAGATTAAAAATTATTGTAGATTCTGATGATGGGACACCTATTCCCGAAAGCGCTCAAAAAATTGTCATAAAAGAAAAAATATTTTTTTTTTATTTGTTTTATTAACTGACCTATTCCATATAAGGTTAAAGTTGGCATAAAGAAGCAGTCTTCCAAATTTCAGACGCCTAGGTGGAATAGTTTCCAAGATACGAATTTGTAATTTGACCGCTGTTTTGCAACCTCCGTCCGCAAGAAAAATTTTCAACTCTGAAATCCGATGGTTGAAGGCTAAAGGCCGCTACACACGAGGCTAGAAACGCTGCTAGATTTGCTTACTAGTTTTCTAGCGCTGGTTTTCTTGATTGCTGTTAAGTGCTCGCTTCACACGAGACTATTTTTCAAGCTTGTTTTGTGGATAGATCTGGTGCGCGCGCAGTGACACAAAGCAAAAACTTTTCTGTTTTCTGACTCTGAGCAGAATGAGGCAATGTTGGTTTGTAGGCGTTTGTTCAAGTGCCCACGTGACAAGATACTGCTTCCTGATTGGTTCTTGCTCATATACCTAGCAGCAAATATAGAGGGGAAAATAGCCCCTGTTCTAATTTTTATAACCTATCTTTTGAGCTAGCAGGCCAGCCCGCAGTGACGTCATTTCCAGCTTCGTACCCAGCCTACCGGCCAGCAGAACTCCTATCAATGTTTGTAGCCTCGTGTGCAGCGGCCTTAAGAGTTGGTGCTAGACATTGAAGCTAGGGGTTGAAGCTAGGAGCTGGAAGCTAGAGGTTAAAGGCTGGGAGGTTAAAAGTTGGGGGCTAAGGCGGGACTCAGCGACTTTTTTAAATATATAGACAATTGTGTTGTGTTATGTTTTTAGTTTTACATTTAGTTAGTTTTAAATTTTAGTTAGTTAGTGGCTGAATACACAGAGGTGTAAAAGCCAAAAATTTATATTAAAAAAAAATATATATAGACCACTTAATAAATCAAGCTAAATCGAAAGAAAAAAAATAACTGTAAATGGAAACTAATGCAAGAGGGATAAAATTGTCGTAGGTCAAAATACCGATTTTTAAAAACAATTTGAAGATACTTGCAAAAAGTTTTGTACGGGTACACTAGGACCTAGGTGACTAGTTATAATTAAAGCGCAAACATAATTAACTACGGTATTGATATTAATACAGTTAATACCGTTTCCATATTAGCTGAACCGCTCCCATAGAGACAATAAATATCATCCATTTCCAATGATCGAGAATTTGGTCCCGTGACGTCTTCTCCCCTGCCGTCGGACGAACCCACATTCGAACCATAGCACCACCAGCACCGCGTACTGACGGCATCATTACTACCTCAGTCCATATTACGACGGCTCCACCGGCACCGTTTGGCCGACGACGATTATTAGAATGATAAAAACGGCCAACAACATCAAAATGCAACATATTGCCACGGCCACCATGACCTCCATTCGCGTGTCAGGAAGAGGAATCGTGGAGTTTGCCCTTAACCGATCACCGTCGTATGCCTTCGCTCGGCTATACCGAACTGTACGTAACGTAACTTAACGGAAACAACTCAACGAACTGCCGTAACGTACCGCTAAGCAATACCTTTACTTAAATGGAAATATTCTTTACCGAGAAAATTGTTTGTCTAATTACCTCGAAACCCGGACACAAGTTTTTTAAGTAAAATTTAAAAAAATAGATATTTATTGTTGTGATTTATTAATATTTTTTACACAAATCTAAATACATGAAATCGACTATTTTTCGAAACATTTATAGGTATTCTATAACAACATATTTTGAACATGTTAAGGGCACATTAAATCAACAATTAATATCACATATATTTTCTTTCCACTATTTTAATATTTTTAACAATTACTAAAGGATTTCAAAACACCTTTACAAAAATATTATTTATATTTTATTATTTATTTACTATTATTAAAAAACATGGCACATTTAAAATTTTCTATATGAGTGCAAAATTTTGTACGTTTGTATATATAATATGTATTGGTCTGACTTATGGACAACTATAAAATTTGGTGCTTTACTAAATTTTGATTTTATTTATTAAGATTATTTTTGTATTTAAGACGCACTACAGTGATTATTTAAGGACACTAACAGGTTTACAACAATTAAGTGAAAAATTATATCTGTATATAGTTTGTATCATTATTTTTGTAATAATTACAATAAAAAAAGATTATTTTTAAATCAAAGTATTGTTTAATGCAATTTCAACCGGTGCTTTTAACACAGTCGTATAGGTATTAATTAATTAAGAGCTTTGAATAATATTTAATGAGTGAAACGCTTTTTATCACGGATTCATTTGTTTTGTTTTCTTTTTGATTGTGGCTTTCTATTTAATATACTATTAATTATTAATACACCGTCAGAGCTTCCGAAAAAGGTGTGCTCATATATTTCAATTTCAATGCTTTAATAAAATATTTTTATTTTTAAATATATCAACATGCTTCCATGCTACAATGGCTTTTTTAAAACGAACTAAGAATTATATTTTGTCCAACAAAAAAACACATCTGTTAAAAAACGTACGAAAAAAGTTTTCACGTTAAAAAAATAATCCTTTTCCACTGTATAAAAAGTTATTGAAATGCAGTTTTAATTGATGTAAAAAGTTTAAAATATTTGACGATCACAAAAACAACAAAAAGTTTAAATCAACCAGAGGCGATGTTTATACAAAAAAAAACCCTCTCACACACGCGCATATGCGAGCGGAAGTACGTAACGCAATATTGAAAACGGTAGCATTGAAACAGTGTCACATAACCTCACAAAAAATATTAGATGTATATAATGCACGTATTTATTACTATTTAAATCAAATTTAATTTAACGCGAAAACGATCGATAAAAAGTACACACACATGAGTTCGCGAAAGAAGACGAATCGGTTGGCAGAAAAGAGGAAGAAGCGGCAACAGAAAATCGTCGACGACGACAAAGTTGGCGCGTGTTTAACAAAGGACGAACGTCGCCATGCAACACAGAAGACAAAAGGCGAACGGTCGCGCTAAAAGACGATCGCGGGTGACAACGACACGACCCGAAACGACTAAAAAGAGAGACGATAATAATAATAATATAAGATCATCCGGCGGAATCAAACGATGATAAATATGACAGAAGAATAACGCTGCGGCGGCAGCTCGAAACACGTGACGATCGTTATATAAAACGAAGCGGCTGCGAAGCGGTGTTAAGCGGTTTTATTTTTAGTAAACGGCAAGCGGAACGGCCATAAGTGCGATAAAAAACAAATAATACAGCCGTCGAACACGACGAACATAGCGGTGACAACGACGACGACGGCGACGTCTAGCGGTGAGCACAGAGAACAGGTGAAAACCTTAGTCAACTGGTGGAATTGTACAGAGACCAGGTGTCTAATATAGAAGAGAATGCTCTGTATATGCGACGGTGGTGGTGGAGGCTCGTGCTTAAGAGAGAGAGAGCGGCGGTGGAGAGAGCATCGCACGACGGTGCGCAACACAAAAACAAGCGAGCGAGAGTGCGCCTGGAACGCGGAGCCTGGATATTACACTGGGGCTGGAGAATCTGCCCCTGCTTCTCTCTGTATACTACACAGAATGTGAGACCGCAAAGCAAAACTGACCATGTCAATTTTTGACGTGAGGGAAGGTATGCGCGAAAAATCAAGCATTGCGAAAAGAGTTGATAATTAATGTTTCAAATTATATAATTCCGAAAAGCAACAGCTAAGCGTGTGCGTAACTTACAGTAAGCGGAGGTTCCCGGCGGGCTTTAGATAAGTGAAACTGTGGATTGCGAAACTTTGGAGTGCATCGAAATGGTGCCGTTTGAAAGCTAACAAACTATATACGCTATACAGTTAATATTGGTTAACAAACATCGTTAA
Source organism: Xanthostigma xanthostigma (assembly GCA_963575645.1). NCBI lineage: Eukaryota > Metazoa > Arthropoda > Insecta > Raphidioptera > Raphidiidae > Xanthostigma > Xanthostigma xanthostigma. Next base: position 43,970,144 of record OY754466.1, on the reverse strand, counting down.
CTTAATATGTCCACAGCATTCATTTGCACGATCCAACATTAAAGTCAAGTATACACATCAAAATTGCGAAAAAACCCGTTTTTATATTTTTAACAATAAAAAACTATAAAGCTTAGAAAAAAAATGTAACGAAACTTTCTTGAAAAAATAAAGAGAATAATAAGCCGTTATGAAAAGTGCACTATTATTATATAAAGAAACACCGTTATAGCATATATCTCTTCTGAGCATGCGCCGATTTTTCCCCAAAAACGATAGGGCTCTTCATATGTGCATACCAAACATCCTCCCAAAATTTGGTTTCAATCCGCTCATCCGTTTGACATGTATTGCGCTCACAGGCTAACAGACGCACAGATATGTTTTTTGGATTCTGGGGATCTCAAAACGAAAAGATATTGTAAAATTGTGAAAAGTGGTTTTTGACCTAAACTAGTATCATTCCCCACTTGTGGGTTGGAATGGTAAAAATTAATACATAATTTAATGAGCTAAATCGTTAAATCGTCGTTGATCTTTCAACGAAAATGTGACATAATCCCTTTTTGCCCTATGACCACATATATTATCTATACTGCATCTACTGTATTATGTAGGAAGGTATGTGTTAGTGAAATAGCAGTGAAGCCGTTACCAAAAATAATGGATAAACAGATATAGGCATTAGCCGGCCTATCTAAAAAAAAAAAATGGAACAAAAATCAATATTTTCAGCCATTAACCTTTTCTATAACAACCCATATTTTTTCGTCATTTTTGGGACAACGGAGATTGCCTCTTTCTGTCTATGCTCCATGAACTGATTCTTATCCCAGCATCAAATAGTGGTATAATAACTGACCAGAGTGGAGCTAGTGAACCAATGGAGTTTAATATGAACTTAGCCGCTGTAGACAACGTGAAGTATGCTACTAGCCGAAGACGAGTCAACGTCATTAATTGCAGTTAAAAAAATATAGTTTAAAAAAAAACTAAAAAACACGCTTTATATCGAACTGTAAAGTAAAAAATATTTTTTTTAAATTTGCTTAAAACAATAATGAATAAAAAATACTAGTATTATTGTTTATAGAGTAGCTACTGTTTGCTACAATTGTTAAGAAACACCCATTGTTACAATGCCATCAACATAGCTCTCACTACTGTATTGGTTCATATCTAGCGCTAACTAATATAATTGGCTCTCGCATGATGTGAAAAAATCGGTTACCAATGCTATAAATATTAGAATGATAGTTTGATAGTTGTGTCACTTTGGTGTAATGTAACACAGTCCGCCGCGAGAGTGGAAAGATTCGGGGTTCGTATCCCGACGGTGACATTGTTGAAAATAATAAACTAATTTTTCTATGTTGATGGCATTGTAACAATGGGTGTTTCTTAACAATTGTAGCAAACAGTAGCTACTCTATAAACAATATATTATAATAATTACTAACTGTAACTAAACTCATCTAAATAAAAAAAAACTAGTATTATTGTTAAAAAAGCGTGGGGCGCTTTGTTCCACATTTTCGTACATCGAGCGCCCCACGCTTTTTTCACAATAATACTAGTATTTTTTATTCATTATTGTTTTAAGCTTATTTTTAAAAAAAATATTTTTTACTTTTTAGTTCGACATAAAGCGTGTTTTGACGTGATAGCGTCTTATAAATTGATGAAACACCAGCTGCACGCACGAAAAAGTGTAACGTTCCTAACGTTCCGCCTGACCCTGTGCGTGCAAGCGAGAGCGCAGTATGCTTCGGCCCAAGTTTGACAGCTACTAAAATTTAGGTTATGTATTACGGAATACGTTATCACCTAAAACTATCGTCCGTAAACCGACTTTTTTTAAAACTGTATATATTTTCTACTTTTTAGTTCGATTTATTGTCAAAAATTTGCCGAAAAAAAACAATTTTTTTTTGTCGGCGTGAACGGGATTAGAACCCTCGACCGGTGAATCCGAGAGATGACGTCAGCGAAGACTAGCGCCTTAGACCGCTCGGTCAACGATTGCTCTTACAGTAGTGGCATAACACACTAACAGTAATAAACCACTTGCTGTAGTTCAAACGAGGTTACAAACAAACATACTTACATACAAACTTACAAGTGAAACTAATATAAAGCGTGTAAAAAGTGGAAAATTCGGAAGTATAGCAAAATTTAATTTAATCAACATAACCTGCAAATACAGCGGATAATTAAGCACAGACAGTGACATATAGACACTCTCCACTACGCCGATCGCCCTCGACGCCGCACGGAAGCTCACGAACGGTTTCGGCCTAGTTTCGGCTGATTTTTGCCGATACCGAAACTAACCCTAAATTCCAATTTAACGCCGAAACTCGCCGAAAGCGAAAGTTTGGTCGTACACTAAAATTATTACATAGTTGGTGCAAATTATAGGCAAACAATTAAATTTTGTTAATACCGATTTTCTCATTGTGTGGTCAGCTCGTGTATAACTGATACATATAGAGAACGATCAATGTAGGTCATGAATCAACGCATCTATCTCAATAGTAAATAGTAAATATACACTGTTTTGACGTTGAACATTATATGCATGCCTGTGCAGTACATAATATTATGTGCTGAACTACTTGTGCTGGCGACTTGCAAGCCACGAAAAGCAAGGAGGATATAGACGGAGAGCTGGCTACGGTGAAAATGGGTGACTCGGTGCAGAGCTGAAAATTTGCAGAATAATAGGAGATAGTACAAGTAAGTAGGGAAAAAATTGCCAGAAGGCTAGGCGGAAGATAAAGAGCCGCCAGAAGGCGCTAATGTTGCGAAAAATCAGGGCACTTTTGGCAATTTCTATACTTATTCTGTAATTCAAAACTAGATTATATTCGAAGTTGTTGTGTCCATATTTAATACAATAAGTTACGAAGATAGTAGGAATGTGGACAAAATGATGAAATCATTATACTAATCATTAATTCAGCTGAATTAATGATTAGTATAATGATTTCATCATTTTGTCCACATTCCTACTATCTTCGTAACTTACTAGATTATATATTATATATATTATACATTATATATATAAGGGCATACAGAAAATTCAAACATGATATAGTAATTACATTCGACAAATATTCAAAATTATTAATGACATTTTGATAGAAATAAAATTAAATAAATTAATAAAATTACGTTGTTATAACAACATAATTTTATTAATGAAAATATATGACGATTAATTTTATTTCTATCAAAATGACATTAATAAGTTTGAATATTTGTCGAATGTAATACCTATTATTATATCATGTTTGAATTTTCAGTATGCCCTTATAACTATATAACGCATAATATATATAATATATAACCTAGTTTTGAATTACAGAATAAGTATAGAAATTGCCAGAAGTGCACTGATTTTTCGCAACATTAGCGCCTTCTGGCGGCTCTTTATCTTCCGCCTAGCCTTCTGGCAATTTTTTCCCTACTTACTTGTACTATCTCCTATTATTCTGCAAATTTTCAGCTCTGCACCGAGTCACCCATTTTCTCCGTACCCAGCTCTTAGTCCAATACGGGGCAAATTGCAGTTACTGGGGCATATGCAAAAACGTCAGCGCGCATTTGTTATTTAAGTCACTAGATTTGACAAAACTATTTTCTCGCATTTTTTCAAGCATACGAAACTTTATCTCTTAAACTAATGACGGCACAATAAACCTTCTTTTTACTGTACGATCATTAGTTAGTGATATCGATAGTAAAAAAAATTTGAAAAGAAGTTTGACCCTGCAGGCCATCCCTGTAACTTCCCGCTATTTTCGAGTTCAAAACGCTCAAAAATATATAAAATATAGCAAGAAGTTTATTTTTTAGCTCTTCGAGCACAAAAAAAAAACACTGTTACGAAATTTTCGTTCACGATATCTCATGAACAAATGAACCAATTTTGATGCGATTTGCAGCAGTCGACGCAATTTTTTAACCTAAAAAAGTAATTTATTACAGAAAAATCGATCTCTAGAAATTTTACGAGCAATTTAAAAAAAAAACACTTTTTTAAAAATTTTTCGTTCACGATATCTCGTGAACAAATGAGCCGATTTTGATGCGGTTTGCTGCAATCGACGCAGTTTTTTTAACCTAAGAAAGTAAATTATTACAAAAAAATCGATTTGATAAGAATTTTACGAGTAATTACAAAAAATAACTTTTTTCCTAATTTTTCGTTCACGTTATCTCATGAACAAATGAACCAATTTTGATATGGTTTGCGGCGATCGACGCAGTTTTTTTAGCCTAAGAAAGTAATTTATTACAAAAAAATCAATCTGATAACAATTTTAAGAGTCATTTTAAAAAAACACTTTTTTACGATTTTTTCGTTCACGGTATCTCGTGAACAAATGAACCGATTTTGATGCGGTTTGCGGAAATCGACGCAGTTTGTTAAGGAGAAGAGCTGATTAGTTTTTGGAATTAATCGGTTTAGTAGTTTAGAAAATATTTTATAAAAACAAATTTTTAAAAATTTTTGAAACTTGTTTTTTAAAGATTTCTCAAAATTTTTTGGGCCGAATCGTTTCAAATTTTCAGGAAGTCTAAGTTCACCAAGATCACGTCAGATGCCGCAAACCGCGTTTCAGTCGGACACTCCGTTCAAAAGATATAAAAGGTTTACATACATACATAACCACACACACACACACATATACAGCCCTACGGACATCATCGCCAAAATAGTTTCAATAGCTTCCTAGGACCTCAAAACGTCGAGATCTGGCGAAAACTCGATTTCCGAAAATCGGGGTGAAACCAATAACTTCCCGATTTTTGAAAAAAAAAAATATTTTTTTTTAAAGCGGGAAGTTAAAAAAAACCAAAGGTTGCTTTTTAGTTAATCGCCGATATCTCAACGATAAATAGTCGCATAACAAACAAAAAAATAGCAAATTGAAGCTTGAACACCAGACTCCATGACCAGGTATTCATAAAGCTTAGAAAAACTTTTTTTCGGATCTGAAGGCAATTCTAAAACAACTGGAATATTCAAAACTGGAAATTTTAAATTTCAAAACACACAATTAAAAGTTTTTCAAATTCTTTAAAAAAGTTTGGTAGTTCGATGCGGCAGTGAATGAAATAAGTAGTTAAACAGGGCCGTCCAGTTTTGCGTGTACAATTGCAAATATTTAGCGCACATTATCTAGCTACTAGTGATGTGTCGTTCCTGAGCGAGTCGTTCATAATGAACGACTCCTTTCTCGGAGCGGAGCGAGTCGCTCTGTTTTTGTGAATGACTCACTCCGAGCGCCATCGCTCTGTGCTGAGCTGTTCTGTACTGTTGCATTCGCACATTTACAGAGTGCACACAGCACAGGCCACAGAGGCACTAGTGAACTTTGCACGTACGAAGTTATCTTTGCCGAGCCATTTAATGTTGAATGACACACTGTAAGTGTAATAGTACTAAGTGACTTAAACCATTCACATTGACGTCGTTGACAAAGATATAATATTGTAACAATAAACATTATTATTGTTAAGCTTTTATTATACTTTATAGTTTATCCGAAATGCGAATAATATAAGATCAGAGTCATATTAAAATGAGCTCAGAGCTGAGTGTGTGTATTGTGCTGTGCAATGGTTCGTGATTCCTGAGCATGCATGATGACAGTTCACACCTTTGCAGTCGGCACTCTTGTGTAGTGCGTACTGTCTAGTGTCGCTCCTTTGAACCACTCCCTCTGAGCGACTCTTTTTAGTGAGCGGAGCGCACGGAGCCAGCTCCGAATAAAGAGTCATGTGGACACATGACTACTACCTAGCTAGTGTATTATGTATGGGTAAACAGACAGTATACCGGTAACACCACTTCACTTGGCAGACCTAGGTAATATGTAATATTGGCTATTAGCGTTATTTCGCACTTCTCCACATGCCCTATTTTACTTTATAGGCCGCGCAGTGGTCCAAAAAGCTCAAAACTGTGAATTATTTTACCATTCCAACCCACAAGTATAGGGAATGGTAGGTAAATCATTTTCAAAATTTTACAATATCTTTTCGTTTTGAAGTCCCCTGAATCTAAAAAATATATTTTTTTGAAAAAACTGTGCGTCCGTTTGTCTGCGAGCACGCTACAGGTCAAACGGATCAACGTATTGAAACCAAATTTTGAGAGGATATTTGATATGCAAATATTTAAGGCCCTATTGTTTTGGGGGAAAATCGGCGCATGCGCAGAAGAGATATATGCTATACCGATGTTTTTTTAATATGATAATGGTATACTTTTCATAACGGCTTATCATTCTATTTATTTTTTCAAAAAAGTTTAGTTAAACATTTTATTTTCTAAATTTGATAGTTTCGGAAATATTTTGAAAATAAAAAAATCAGCTGCTCTTTAGTTTTGTAGATCTGTCAGAAATAAACTATTTAAGCATGCTTTGATTATTATTAAATTATAATTTTTAAATAAACTATTTACATAAACTATTTAAGCATGCTTTGATTATAATCAAAGCATGCGCTTAAATAGTTTATGTAAATAGTTTATTTAAAAATTATAATTTTTACAAGACGTGGAGCATATTATGTAGGTAATATTGAACCCTAAAACCTATCAGACAACTAAATTTAATGAAAATTCAAATAAAAAGAGATATAAAAATCAACCTGTATATATACACAACTAGTTGAAATTAAAAACATCAGTCGTGCCTTGCTGGCATAGTAGAGAAGCTGTTAACGCCCCGGCGACAAATTATTATTATGTCAGGACGTTCACCCACAATTAAGTGCCCACTTACACATAAAAGCCGATATTAAATTTTCATAACTTAAAACAACCCATAATTTAGTTGTATACATTATCGAGGCTAGTCAAAATACAAAACGTTATCATGCTGTCCAAAAATATGTTTATATACTCTTATAAAATCCGATGCTTTTTTATAAGCAATCTAACGAATCGTAATTATAATAAAGACGGAGCTACAATAATTATTCAGTTCACTTATTTTACAGTAACTAAACATAGTTTGTACAGCATTGTCTCGATTACCCGACAATACACGATTACCCGACACTAATCCATACAAGAAGAATTTTTCGCATACAAAAAAGAATAATGAGAATAATGACATTTAAAACTTATTTGTTTCCATGCAAAGAGTTGTTTAAGTTTTTAAAGATCATCACTTTCCAGGATTATACATTTATGAATGTGTAGGTAATGTTCGTTTTCAAAAATAAAAATTTGTTTGATCAGAATCAGGATATACATGACCGTGACACGAGAAACAAAGCTTATTTGAGGCATTCCTTACACAGAACTGCGCTTTTTAACAAAAGTGTATACAGGTTGAGTCAGACCACCCGTATCGGCTGTTTTTTTTCGAAAACGGTTAGTCGTAGAGAGTTGTGTCAAAAATCTGTATTATAAAAGCCCTAATGAAGAATCGAATGGTGATATTGTTTTTCCCCGGAAAGGTCAGCTTCCCTATTAGTTTGCTCCAGAATGTTCAGAACTCCGGAATATTAAATGGCACGATAGGTCGAAAGTGGTATTGTTGAAAAGATCTTTAAAAAATAAGCAAGTTTTGTGGGACATTTTTTTTTATTACTGCCACCCCTGTTAAGTAATATTCGTTTGAAATTATTAAATTAACATGTCATAATAACGAACTTAATTTTAAAAGTTGGCATTTAAAATCTAATTAAACAATAATAAATGTCACAATAGGTTTTCAATAATTGCAATTGTTTTTTTTTTTTTGTCGGAAAATACTTAAAGGTACCCATAGCATATCTAGAAGAGCTCATCAGTGTTTAGAAGTAAATGGAAAACAGTTTAAACATTTATGGCATTGTTTAATTAGGTAACTAGATTTTAAATGCCGACTTTTAAAATTAAATTCGTCATTATGACATGTAAATTTAATAATTTCAAACAAATATTACTTAACAGGGGTGGCAGTAACAAAAAAAAATGTCCTACAAAACTTGCTTATTTTTTATGATCTTTTCAACAATACCACTTTCGACCTATCGTGCCATTTAATATTCCGGAGTTCTGAACATTCTGGAGCAAACTAATAGGGAAGCCGACCTTTCCGGGGAAAAAAAATATCACCATTCGATTCTTCATTAGGGCTTTTATAATACAGATTTTTGACACAACTCTCTACGACTAATCGTTTTCGAAAAAAACGGCCGATACGGGTGGTCTGACTCATCCTGTATTGCAGCTGTGTAAGGTTATACAATCACTTGCCCAAAAATGTAAAAAAATGACAAATCTTAACACTTTTAAAGATAAAGTAAAATCGATACAGATCGCTTCTAAATTGTATTCAGTCGACGAATATTTTAACATAACTTTTTAAAATTTATTTTATATCTGTAAATTTTGTATTTTGCTTTGGCAAACTCTCATCTATAATGTTAAATGGAGTAAATAAATATTATTATTATTATTATTATTATTATTATTAAGTGGCCGGGTCCGGCTTCGCCAGAATTTGTAGAATGTTGAGAGGTGTCGGGAGGCTTTAGTAAAAAGGTCATTTTAGCACGCAAATATAAATAAATTCCAACCAATTAGGCAACGGGATCATTCCAACTTCGAAAATATTGAAATTAGACATATTATAATATAATTAGAAAAAAAATTCTGTTGGCACGTACGTTGACGCGGGTAACGGGTAGTATTAAATATTATGATGTTTGTTGCATGGTTACAAAAAGTTATCAAATAAGGTAAAAATTAACCTAAATATGCTTTTTGAAAGATCTACAGAACAAAATAACAGCTGATCATTTTTATTTTCAAAATATTTCCGAAACTATACCTAAAGTTTAAGAAAAACAAAACTTTCTTGTACAGAATAGGTTTAGAACTATATGCAAAGAATATTCGCGAATTTTCGCATATTTTTTTACATTCACATTCGTAAAATTCATGCGAATATTTTGCGAATATGAATATCAGAAAAAAATCATATTTTTAATGTGAAAAAAATATTGAATAAGACGTAAAATATTAACTTCTTAACTTTTATTTTTTTCCTACTACTTTAGAAAAAAATAACAATTTTTTTTCGCCAAAATAACCTTGTTCAACATTAGGTAATAAAGCTTTAGAAACATAATACCCAGAACCACTACAAAAAGTGGTGCTTCTTGCATGGCTAATCAGCTGCTAAATGTTAACCTTGAACAATTGGCGCTAAATTTAAAAACTGAATATTCGCATTCTTATTAACATTCGTTACATCACTAGTGTATTGATTATCATCACTATTATTATAACCAGATAATCTCCTTTTAATCAAACATTCATACGTAATATTATTATATTTGGTTCCCTCATGTTTGACACGTAGCTATACAAAATATTCTCCGATGGGAGCACAACATTATCTATAGCGTCGTCTTTCCCCTTGTCGCCGTGACGCCGTCAATATCACGTCGCAGATCATGATATCCAGTGGCGAACTTTGACGTCTCCCTTCTTAACTCACTCACTTTCATTAAATTGTAAAATATTCCCTGCCCAAACTCTATTAGTACATTCAGAAATAAATTTTTCAGTCACGATATTTTATCTATAGCTATCGTCAGAGAAGAGATAGATACTGTATAGAAGTTTATTTCTAATGAAACCGTGTGCACGGAAATTTTGGTTTGCCTTGTTTCTGTTAGACAGTTAGATGATATCCTTCATCTTCGAAAGTAAATTTGAGCGTAACTTTATCTAAACATCTTAGAAAATAAATATACGGAATTAATTTAATTAATAAAAAGTTATGAAAAACACAATGATTAAAGTGTAAATCGGTGATTATAAGTCGCGCAGACGAGCTGCGCAGGTTGTGTTAGCTTGCAGTGCGATCGGACACGCCCATACTGTTTTCTTATTGGTGCTAGTCAATGTGGCTGCAGAACAAAAACCAAGGTCACACGGTGCCGTATTTATCTATCTATATTATCCAATGCAACACAATGATAGAATTAATATAAAAAATTATGTTTTAATACGGCTCTATTACACTGCACCAGTCGAAGGAACTGACAACTATCATCTAGATCGAAAACGATCGCGATTGGCTGTCTCCACAGGGTTTCCAGACGTACGAGAAATCTCGTACCATTACGAGATTTACAGTTTTTGTACGAGATACAAGAATAACAAAATTCTCGTACAATTTTGTACGAAATTTTAACAATGATGACTGCCTTCGCTAGGTATCAGCCAAAAAGTGTAAGAATTAGCATATTTACCTACTTCACACGCCACAAAACGATCGACTGGGCGCATCACTAAATGCACTACCTCATCACTATATGAAACTAGACAACTCGAGTGGGGAATTCCCGTTTAATGTATTTTTTTGTTGTTGTCCTTATTACACTAATGTTAATTACTATCAGTTCTAATTGTTTCATTTGAATTGACAGCTAAAAGCGCAAAGAATATGACTACTCAAAATTAAATAGTACAGTAGGGGAGGGAGGGGGAATGGCGCTCACTGGGTAATGGCGCTCACCTCTGTAACTCTGTCAAAAAGGAACGTAGCAACACGTCACGTCGAGTGAAGCGCGAGGGGAGGGGTCCTCTAATAGACAGCGATGCAAACGGACAGTCAGCTCGCGTCATGCGACCGTGATGAGCGTTTCTTCGTTTGCGGCCGCGCTGATCTAATTTTTAATTAGGTGCTGAACAAGTTAAGTTGCTGGGCCCGCTATACTATGAACTCAGTGTTGCAGATTTGCGTAAACTTTATAAATTTGCTGAGCGCAACAATATCAAAAACAATTTTGATCAAAGCAGCAAAACGGCCGGATTGGATTGGGTACACTTCTTTATGAGACTCTGAGCGGCATTACCCAAAGTCAGGGGCAATGCCGCTCAAACATGTTTTTTTAGGCGCGAATAGCGTAAGCTAAAGCGCCTATATGTACTCGCTTTGTCTGTGAATCTGTGAATCTGTGAATCTGTGTGTCACGTTTTTTTGTGTCACGCGTACAGCCCAAACGCCTTAACCGATTTTAAAAAACTTTTTTTTGTTCGATTCGTCTCCGCGTAACTTAGCTCGTAACGTCGGCCGATTTTTGAATTTTGACCCCAGAGGGGAGCAATAAGGAAAAAACGAAGTTTTTCGCTTATAACTCGCTCAATTTAAATCAGATCGGTTCGAAACCTGTCTTAAACGAAAGAGGAGAAAATTTTACATAAGATTCGTACAACAGAAAATGCCCAAACAGTTTTTTTATACACATTTATATAGAAATAAATTAAATTTGATATAACCGATGGCAAACATCTTTCGGTTATCTCTCTCTGTTGCACGGTTTAACATAGCAATTTAAAAATTGCGTATGTTCTGTCTTAAAATAAAATTGGTCGATAATATTATTTATTACAATAATGAAATAAAAAGGTAGCATTTGTTCAAAAACGGATGCCGTTTCGAATATTTGTGAAATGCAAAGCCTTCTGAGTTAACAATTTGAATAACTAATTAACATAATAGTTTGACAGATGCAAACGTCATTTTTGACATTTCTTACCATTCCGACACCACGGATGAGCGGATTGAAACCAAATTTTGGGACGATGTTTGATATGCAAATATGAAATGGCCTATTGTTTTTGGAGAAAATCGGCGCATGCGTAAAAGAATATATCTCTTATAATGTTGTTTTATATAATAATAATAGGGGAATTATAAAACGGTTGAATAAAGAAAAACTTGGTGACTGATGATGAGATACTGTTTTAATAACTTGAGATATTAAAATAATAGTTGGGTGACTAAATTAATAAGTGAGCGACTAAATTACTAAGTGAGCGACTAGAATGCCTTCGGTAATTTTGAAGCAGATATCTTCAACCGATTGAGATGAAAATTTGTATACACGTTTAGTTTGGATGACAATGCATGGTTAGCTGTGTGACGTCACTCTAAATCCAATATGGCGGACTTCTAAATATGGCGAACTAATTTTATTATGCTTTCCTACAATATGGGTATCAAATGAAAGGGCTGGCTGAGAATAACTCGAAAAATATAGTGACGTCACTCTAAAAACAATATGGCGAACTTCTAAAGATGGCGGACTAAATTTTTTATGCTTTCCTACAATATGGGTATCAAATGAAAAGGCTTGCTGAAAATAACTCGAAAAAAAAAGTGACTTCACTCTAAATCCAATATGGCGGACTTCTAAAGATGGCGGACTAATTTTATTATGCTTTCCTACAATATGGGTATCAAATGAAAGGGCTTGCTGAAAATAACTCGAAAAATAAAGTGACGTCACTCTAAATCCAATATGGCGGACTTCTAAAGATGGCGGACTAATTTTATTATGCTTTCCTACAATATGGGTATCAAATGAAAGGGCTTGCTGAAAATAACTCGAAAAATAAAGTGACGTCAGTCAAAATCTAATATGGCGGACTTCTAACATGGCGGACTAAGTTTATTATGCTTACCTACAATATGGGTATCAAATGAAAGGGCTTGCTGAAAGTAACTCGAAAAAAAAGTGACGTCACACTAAATCCAATATGGCGGACTTCTAAAGATGGCGGACTAATTTTATTATGCTTTCCTACAATATGGGTATCAAATGAAAGGGCTTGCTGAGAATAACTCGAAAAATAAAGTGACGTCACTCTAAAACCAATATGGCGGACTTCTAAAGATGGCTAACTAAGTTTTTTATGATTTCCTACAACATGGGTATCAAATGAAAGGGCTTGCTAAAAATAACTCGAAAAATAAAGTGACGTCACTCTAAAACCAATATGGCGGACTTCTAAAGATGGCGGACTAAGTTTTTTATGCTTTCCTACAATATGGGTATCAAATGAAAGGGCTTGCTGAAAATAACTCGAAAAATAAAGTTACGTCACTTTAAATCCAATATGGCGGACTTCTAAAGATGGCGGACTAAGTTTGTTATGCTTTCCTACAATATGGGTGTCAAATGAAAGGGCTTGCTGAGAATAACTCGAAAAATAAAGTGACGTCACACTAAATCCAATATGGCGGACTTCTAAAGATGGCGGACTAATTTTATTATGCTTTCCTACAATATGGGTATCAAATGAAAGGGCTTGCTGAGAATAACTCGAAAAATAAAGTGACGTCACTCTAAAACCAATATGGCGGACTTCTAAAGATGGCGGACTAAGTTTTTTATGATTTTCTACAATATGGGTATCAAATGAAAGGGCTTGCTGAAAATAACTCGAAAAATAAAGTTACGTCACTTTAAATCCAATATGGCGGACTTCTAAAGATGGTGGACTAAGTTTGTTATGCTTTCCTACAATATGGGTATCAAATGAAAGGGCTTGCTGAGAATAACTCGAAAAATAAAGTTACGTCACTCTAAATCCAATATGGCGGACTTCTAAAGATGGCGGAATAAGTTTATTTAGCTTTCCTTCAATATGGGTATCAAATGAAAGGGCTTGCTGAGAATAACTCGAAAAATAAAGTGACGTCACTCTAAAACAAATATGGCGGACTTCTAAAGATGGCGGACTAAGTTTTTTATGCTTTCCTACAATATGGGTATCAAATGAAAGGGCTTGCTGAAAATAACTCGAAAAATAAAGTGACGATACTCTATATCAAATATGGCGGACTTCTAAAGATGGCGGACTAAGTTTATTATGCTTTCCTTCAATATGGATATCATATGAAAGGGCTTGCTGAGAATAATTCGAAAAATAAAGTGACGTCACTCTAAATTCAATATGGCGGACTTCTAAAGAGGGCGGACTAACCTTTTTTTGATAAAGGGGTATGCGAATTGTTTCGCAGTGAAACGCGATGGGGCAGAGGTGGAGTTTTTAAAAAAATATTTCCGGGGAAACGTTAAACGGGTATGCGAATTGTAATTCCGGGGTGAACGATAAAGGGGTATGCGAATTGTCTCGCAGTGAAACGGGAAGGGGCAAATGTGGAGTTTTTAAACAAACAATTTCGGGGTGTACGATAAACGGGTATGCGAATTGTCTCGTAGTGAAACGGGAAAGGGCAAATGTGGAGTTTTTAAAAAAACAATACCGGGCTGGACGATAAATGTACACCGATTTTCAAACAAAACACCGGGGTATATGATGTAAAATTTCGCGCCTTGTAATTCTTGAATTACTTGGGCATATACTCCCACTGGTTTAATAATGTTTTCCTACTACTAGTAGGTGAAAGATATATACTTTTGTTGTTAAATTGTTGATTACTCGATAATTAAAGACTTTGTTACTCTTCTTAATTGTGATTTATAATAAATAATTTAATAAATACACCATGTTTTCCTTAAGTGAACGCCATTCCCCCGTTCTACCCTAAATAGCATAAATAATAAATTTTATTCGATATACCTACTTTAAATTTATACTTGTACGAGATTAACTGTTGAAAGTACGAGATATTTAGCAACACTGGTACGAGAAAAAAAATCCGTCATCTGGCAACCCAAAGTGCTAGCAGAAAACTACACGTATTCATTGTACTATGATTACCTGATAAAAAAATCAACCGACCTTTAAAAATTTTGTATGTCAAGTGACATGGCACAGTTTTAATATATGAATGACTTATACAATATTCTGAAGGTTACTTTCAACTTCGTTGATTAAAAATGTGCCGCTTTGTTCCCATTTAAAAGGAAAGGGGCAAAAGCTGACAGTGATAATGAGGGTTTGCGTCGCCACTGATAACAGACTATGCTCTCCTCGCAGTGCGCTATCGGATCAGACTTCGCCCTCTCCACATTCCTCTCCAGCTTTCATCCGACGTTGCCAATTGAAGTTTCATTAAAACATTGTTTTGTATAGCAAAGGACCCCGCACAAACTTTATAAAACTTGGTTCTCGGTTAAGGAGGTTGATGCGTTACAGTCCCAATCAAAAGTAAGTCGAATTCTAAATGGGAACTTTTCCATAATAAATTTTTACAAAAGATTATAAGTCGATGATACTAATAAATTATTGTCATAAAGGCATTAATAAATAATTTTTTTAATATTAATTAATTATTTCAGTATTTTACTTAATGGACTAACTTTTGAATTTTTTGTACAAAGTTAGGTTAGAAAAAATTAATTTATGTTAATATCTGTATTTTACATATTTTTTGCAGTAAATAAATTAAAAAAAAATTAAAAGTAATTAAATCAAAATTAAATCATTAAAAAGTTGAAAATTTAGCTAAAATTGTTAAAATTTACAAGAATAAAAGTCCATAATCGAAAAGTGCTAAGATTTAATTTTTTTTTAATTGATTAAAAGTCTCCTAATTAAATTGGAAAAAATATTAAAATATGCTTAAGACATCGATGCTTTACATCGTTAGTTATCGGAACTGCTAACATTATTTGGATATTTGCAAAAAATTAAAATGTACAGTTTGCACGCTAGGTTGATATATTTTCCATAAGACTACATGTAAAAGTTTTTTTTAATTTTTAACTTTATAAATCTCCTAATGATTTTGGATTTTTTACAGAAAATTTTGTCATAAAAAAATCTAAGTATTAAAAAAACTTTATTTCAGGTTTTTTCATTATCTTCGTAAAACGGCTCAACCTCCTTAAATTGATTGAAAATTGTTTTTGTTTTTTTTATTATAGGTAAACAAAAAAAAAAAAGGTGCTTCGACTCGAAGTCATTATATATTATATATTATTTTTAATTTAATTTATTATATTTTATTTATTACTTGAAAAATTGTTTTATTTTATAGTTGAAAGGTCACTAAGAAAAAGTGTCCATGGGCGCATAGCCTAAAAATACATAAATTTTTAGCTACAGATATGTTTAGCGAAATTTTAGATATAGAGTTATCCACTGAATTCACAATCTTAAAAAATTCTAAGCTCTAGAAATATGTTTTCGAGTGCGCTGAATCCGAATATGACATTATTATTTTAATCCAACATTACCTAGTTTTCGACTATTTTTTTTTTGTATTTCTAAAAAAAAAACACAAAAGTTGAACATGGAACATGTTTGTGAATTCAATGGTAAAACCTCGCTAAACATATCTGTAGCTAAAAATATATTGGTTTTTAGGCTATGAAATAATATTGTAAAATTCTGAAAAGCGAATTTTGACCGAAATTAGCACCATTCCCCACTTATTATTACATTCCTATTTAATATTATTCACAACTACGTCGATGATCCGCGTCTCCTTAGTCTTATCCCTTTCAATGCAACATCCTTAAGAACCCGTACAACTCCCACGTTTTATCTTCCTTTCCCAAAAACGTCCCAAATGGCTAACTCCCCTCTGTTTAATATATGCAGTTCGGCCCATTAATTAAAAATTGATATTTTTTGTGCCACATTAAAACAATTAATGAATCATTTACTGTGATTGTCGTCTTTCAATTGGGATTATTATTTTGTTTTTGTTTATTTTGTACACTGTTTGGAACTTTCTGCAATTCCGTTGTGTTTATTGCTTTAAATAAATAAATAAATTATGGTGTTGGAATGTTAATATTAAAAGTCCACATTCAAAATGGGATATAGTGAATCTAGTTGATCTAGGAATTTCTTTCTCAATTTGGCAACACTGTTCTCATCTGGCCGCTCGCTAACCGTACCAACTGTATGGATAAAATATTGATTCTGTGTGGCCCTTAGCTCAACAGAGAGCATATAACGTTGAACACCTCGACTAACTCCAGAGAACATCAGCTGTTATGAATCCGCACTTTATTTTTAAGCCGCACGTATGCATTTATGAATCGTTAATATTAAAGTCTGTGTCTTCGCAAGAATTCTATATTCACTTTAGATTATATAGAAACGCAACAACTTAAGTCATTAGCGTTTTAAAGACATCAAATATCGTCATCAATTAAAACTGTATGACATGACAAAACATCCAAGAGCGAGGTGGGATTCAAACCCACGACAGCTCGATTCGAAGACCAGTACGCTGAGAAATTACTCCAATTCTATCTTCTAGTGATGTTAGGAATATTCGCATATTTTTTGACATTCGCATTGGCAAAATATTAATAGCAGAATTAAAAAATCATATTAAAAAAAATGTGAAAATAATCTATACTAATACATAAATCTGAAGAGTTTGTGTGTTTGTTTGTTTAGTTGGTTGAACGCGCTAATCTCAAGACCTACTGGTTCGAATTAGTTTTTTTTTTGTTGGATATCACGCTACGACCAATAGGAGTGGAGCATCAATGAAAAATGTTGCAAAATATAAGTCAAAATTTGTCCGCCCGATAAAAACTTTTGAACGATCATTCCAAACATCATGAAATTTGGACACAACATTCATCTCGGTAAACTAAGATGAACATGCGTACTCATGTCTCTTCCTCCATTCGTTCATTTGCACCCGACTGAAACCAGGCAGGACCGCTAGTATTAAATAAGACAAAAAAAACATTAACTTTTTAGCACTTTTTTAAAAAACTAACCTGTTATTTCGCTAAGATAACCTTGCAATTATATCAGTTTTTACTTTAACATTAGGTAATAAAGCTTTAGACTTAGTGTTTATACTTAGATGTCAAATTTTAGCCCTGGAAAAATGTCGCCAAATTTGAAAACAGAATATTCGCATTCATATTCGCGAATATCGGAGATAGATATTTGCATTCTAAAAATTGATATTCGATACATCACTAATTTCTTCGACAAAGAAAATAATAAAATAGCCTCATTATGCACAAAGCTCATTTCGACATTCGAAAAACCAATCGTGAAAACTCTCAGATAAAAAATGTCTCAGAAATTAATCCTGGCAAAAATTATTTTCAAAATCTCGAAAATCATTCAGACGATTTAGTGAGCTGACTGGAATTCAGTAAAAAAAATACGAAAAGGTTTTACGTGTGACCCCTGGGCAAACGCGGGCGATACACCAAATTTTTTGGCCCTGAACAATTATTAGTTACAAGGTTAAAGATAAAAGATGGTATAGATCAGAGATTATAGACGCGCGACAGCTGAGAGGTTGTCAGCTTTATTTCTGTCAAAAAAAACGATAAAAATTTTAGTTTTTCACAATAGATAACAGCGGAGTCGTTTCAGCGATAGTATAGAAATTCGTTAAAAATGGTAGAAGCAACGGGTTTACAATGGTGGAAGCAACGGGTTTACAATGGTGGAAGCAACGGATTTTACATGATGTCAAGGTATGTTCCAAGCAGCCGTAAACCTGACACGAAACCGTCACTGTCATGCGCAGGTAGTTAAAACGTGTTCCAAAACCGATACAAGTAGTTTCGTTATAGCTACTGCGCATGCGGGTGACTTTTTTAAAGACCCACGTGTATAGTTCTTATAAACTCATTCTTTATATCATAAAAGAGAGAAGAGTCAATAATACTAATATAGTTTAAAAAAACTAAAAAACACGCTTTATATCGAACTAAAAAGTAAAAAATATTTTTTTTTAAATAAGCTTAAAACAATAATGAGTAAAAAATACCAGTATTATTGTGAAAAAAGCGCGAGGCGCTTTGTGCCACATTTTCGTACATCGAGCGCCTCACGCTTTTTTTACAATAATACTAGTATTTTTTATTCATTATTGCTTTAAGCTTATTTTAAAAAAAAATATTTTTTACTTCGATATAAAGCGTGTTTTTTAGTTTTTTTTAAACTATATTTATTTTTAATCATTCAATAGACTCTTTCTAGGATCGAAACTAAGTTATACAAGTTTAATTTCTGTAGAGTTTTGTGTTAAGTATTTTCGAGCGTGCAGCCAACACATTATATAGCACATTAAAATTATAACTGTGTTTAGATTGTTATTTACTGGAGGAAACGTTAATCTCGTGCTCAAATAGTGAATGAAGCGTGAAAAAGAAATAAACAAAGATCTTAGTACCACATTGATAGTTGTAGCTTGTGATAATAGATGTCAGTCGTGTCGTGTACTGGAGGTCGCCTCGTGAGTTAACTACAGATGGCACTGAATCGCACTCTTCGTTATATAACACTAGCGGAGCGTTTAGAAAAGCGCGCATGCCATGTCGCGCTGTGCCGCTAATCTACTTTTTCAAAACATACACGCGGTCAAAGATATTTCACAGACATATTTCCTAAACCTAGAGAAATATAAAGACGTTTAGTATATTACACCACACGGGCCGCAAGTTTGATATCTTGCCCTGCGCGCCATTATGCCTGAGGCGAAGCCCAGGGCATCATGACGCGCAGGATATCAAACTTTCGGTCAGTGTGGTATATACCATTTTTTTTCAAATGTCAGTCGTAAGTACGCTGATTAAATACATTAATTAATTAATTACTTAAAAACACAGATAAATTCCAAACAAGCAGCTTTGAGGTTATACGCAAAAAAAACGAATGACAGTTGCTCGTGACTATTAGCTAAAAAGTAACAGGGTTACTATGGATTTTTCTACAATGCGTAAATGTTAGACTTTCTGCCTTACCATTGATTCCAAAAAGAATAGGCCTGCACTGTGTCTTAGATATACGAAATACTGCCTCGCCCGATCACACTTTTCGTAACGCTCTCGTCACGCATTCACCATCTTATTCCCCAAGTCAAGCGTGCGTAAAGAAGTTTTACTTCAAAAATGTTTCGTTATACTATGTATGGATGTGCTATACTGCACAAACGGACATTTGTTCGTATCCTCAACGCACCGTGTGCCTCCTTCGCAAAATTCAAAAAAACGCGCCGTAAGAAGATTTAATTCAAAAAGACGTATTTTGTTTTCGAGCATATTTCAAGGAAAAAAATGGTATTTTTATTTTTTATGGACAATAATAATCGTCACATTAAAAATGTGTATAGAACAATCACAATCAATATCGCACCTTGTATATTCAATATATGAATGCACGTTGAAATCGTAATTCAACGGCTGACGAGTCATCTTGCGGCCAATAGCTAACACACATCCAGCGCTTACCGACAGATGGGCTTAAAGCTCTATAGTCCTTTATATACTCTTCTACGTCTACAATAACCAAAAACAAGGATGGCGCAACTGTTGTCTAAATAAATCTATATTATTAACATAGCACGTAACACAGCCTTTAACAAAAGCCAAGTTATAATCCAACGCATACACAAAGCAAGCGTCACGCGCTGTCATCTAACGAAATACTAGTAACTAAATTTCCCCCTGTAATCTAGATGTCGCCTTTGACAATAGTGAGTGTAAATGTTTAAGCTGTGCTATATGCAGACGCGGCGGTAAGCTTTGAAAACTTGAGGTGAGTGAGTTGTGTAATCGCTTACCGGAAGGAGGAGGGAGCTCAGAAAATAATCAAACAATGGCAATAGATTGGAGAGTCATATACAATCATATATATTAATACGTTAAGGTTAAGATGTTTGCCTCCCTTTTTAGAAAAAAACCACACAATTTCTCCACATAAGTTATATATCATTTTACAGATAATTGCTTGCTCTACTGACATCGACAACTAAAAAATTTATTATTGCTTTTGTTTTTGTAAATTAATTAATTAACAGCAACGCTGAACAACGTCTGCCATCTGACGACTTTAATTTTGAAACAGCGAGCAACGCTGAAGAACGTCACAGCAATGCTGCATGATGCCATCTGACGGCTTAGCTCAACGCTTTTGCTACTTGCGCCTCTATATGACAATTTTAGTAAAATATTTCTTCGATCTGTCATCTGAGCTTCATATTGTAATACAACAAAAAGAAGAACGTTATAAGCAGTGTGCAAAATTAGAAACGAATTGAATACTTGCAATCATATTTAAAAAATAATTTTGTAAAGTGATAATTATTATACTTATTTAGTGCGAATAATTCGCACAGGTCACTCTAGTAATACATAAACGCTAAAGTTACGAAACGCTTAGCTAACGCCTGACGAATCTTAGTTTCCACATATTTTTGCAACTCCAAAAGAAGACAATGTATAGCTGTCGTATCAGATATCCCACAAATTTTGTGAAAATTCCCTATGGTGAGTTCACCATACGAAATTTTCACTATGGTGAGCTCTCAACACACATCACAGATCTACCGCCGCACATGGCTATATGCATATTCTAAATCAGTAAGTCCCAAAGTGGTCTATATCGACCCCCAGGAGTGGACGACAACTTGCAAGGGCTCCATGTCAGCGGGAAAAAAATTGGGGGTCCATGAAATGAAAATGGGGGTCAACGATAGTGAATCTCCTAACAAAAAAAGAAACAAACTGGACATCGTTAACCGAAGAGATTTAAGAATAAATCTAACTAAATTGATGCCAAATGTTGAAAATTTATTATTAAAGCATCAGGTTCATCCTTCACACTAAAAGCATTTATTTTTTGCTTAGTTATTTTATGTAACAGAAAGTTAATTTTAATTTGATTCGTTTAATTTGAATCTAATTAATAAATGTATAAAACTAAACATTTCACTACCGTTAAAAATTTAAATCGTTCAAAGTGGGTAGCACTAAACCGGTTGTCAAAAATACATTTGAAATTAATGAATTTGCAAAAAAACAATATCAGATAAGCAGGGGGTCTACCCAAAACCGAAAAACATGGCAAGTGATCTACGAGACCTCTGTTCTGAATGGTCGAATGACTGATGTTTTAGCCAGCCCTAGGGTCAAGGGTGATCGGCACGTGTACGTGGGTGTTTGTACACACCTAAACACGTGTTGTAGAGCCGCTATTGACTACAAGGTGACGCGATCGTTCAACACACCTGCATCCACTTGTATGTTTCTCTTTTCAACTCGTTGGTTAGAGAAAGATAACGTATACTTTTACCAACCAATAAATACTTAATAGCTGAATGAAATGTTTACCTAAAATTCCATTTTATGAATTAAGTGCCGTTGTTGGGGATCCAAGCTGACTTTACTCATAAAAAGTCTTTGATAGATAACTACTTTCACATATTATTCAGAAATCGATCAGCGAGGGACGAATTTATCAATAGATTTACTAGACTGGAGATTAGGCCCTGGGGCGACGGATTCCGCGCGTTTTCACCCGCAGACAAAATATCCTATCAGCAAAACTGGTGTATAATTACTGTATTACTATCTCACTTTTTATACACAACCCCGTAATTGTTTTTTAAAGAATTCCCTCCAAACGCCTTCCCTTTTTCACGGCACAAAAAAAAAACGCCATCGCATCGATACGACTGAGTAATTGTTTTTTAAAGTATACTCACCCCAAACGTCCTCCCCTTTTCACTGCGCAAAAAAAACTCCATCGCATCGACACGACCCCGTAATTGTTTTTATGTTGGAGGATCATGACGCGCATTATCAGGGCGACGCATTTTAGAAGGTCGGAAATGTTAGATAAAATTAAAAATGTGAACAGCACAAATTTCACATGTATAAAATTTTTGGAACCAATGTTCACGGTATTCATAATCAGACCTATTCGACTAGGCCAGGGGTCGGCAACCTTTTGAGACGGAAGAGCCAAAAGTTACAATTTACAAAATTTCCCAGTTTTTAAAGAGCCACTATACATTTTCGTTTCAGTATTTTTGTATTTTCTTATATAGGTATAATATATATATATCCAAGGACGACACGTCGCGACGGTGCCAGTGCGGGTGAGACGCGAGTGGAAATGGCTGAGAGATAGACATGATACTCAATCATGTATTGATTGGACAGTTTTTAAGGGTTTATATAATAAAATAATTATTTTTTGCGTATGGAACTGGAGAGCCGCAACTTTACATCAAAAGAGTCGCAGGTTGCCGACTCCTGTACTAGGCTGAGAGCCGGGGGTATAAATATCCCGTGGATAAGATACATGAACGACTTTGCGTGAGTAAGTACTACCACAGACCTGAAGGGAACGTTCTTTAGAATTGTCAAATTTTGCCCGCATAATAAAATATGACATTTAATAACACCGCTTAAAAGTTGGCAGCGTTTGTTTCACAATATTAAAATATTAGGTGCGGCCTCAACTTTCGGTTACACCCTATACATTATGCAGGAGGCCATGCCCCTACAGAAGCGTATTCGATACACGATACAAATTGCGAGATTTGGATGCAAATCGTTGGATGTCTGTTTGTCTGATTCCATCGAATCTCATCGCTTGATCAGACTTACCAGTTCTGCATCGGGATAACGGTTCGTACATATTATATAGACAGGGCATCCACTCAAAAGGTATCCTCGTATTTTTTTTTTTTTTTTTTGAATTAGAACATCAAACATTTTGGCGAACTGGGTAACTCACGGAGCCGTCTCTAGGTACAGCACAGAGGTGCTGGTAGGTTAATAATTTGGGATTATATATTTTTTATGTGAGAAATCAAAAAAAATATAAAGAATAAATTTGGTCGGAAAGTTAAAAAAAAATATGGATCTCGACAGCAGCGCCACCTTTCGGGTTCAAATATAGCTATGAACCATCCAGATAACAATATATAATTATAAAAAAAATTACATCAAAATCGGTCAAGCCGTTTAGGTGGAGAATAATTATAAGCACGCACGGACACCGGAATTTTATTTAAAAAAATAGCGGCCCGTCCCGGTTTCATATATATAATTCTGCAAACTGTATTTCGTTTGCGACCCGGCATCTGAACTAATAGCTTTGGGCAAATTTTATCAGATGTCGTTATATGTTACTAAAACAGTTTTTTTTTAATAAAACACCGTAATTTTGTACAAAATATTTAATAAAAACTATCCTATAGCGTAAGTTGGACCAAGCAAGACACATTTACAAAATTTCATTATAATCAGTTCAGTGGTTTCGGAGATTAGCGCGGACGAACATCGTGACATGAGATTTTTATATAGGTACTAGCGGTCCCGCCCGGTTTCACCCGGATGCAAAAGAACGAATGAAGAAGGGAGGGACATGAGTACGCACATTCATCTTAGTTTACCGAGATGAATGTTGTGTCCAAATTTTTTGCAGTTTTCGGCAGTTTCCTGCTTTGTTACTTATTTTAAACTCAAACCTCCATTTTTGATGAAAATATTTTCATATATTTATGTGTCATCTAGTGTCAAATAAATATAAATGTAAATAGATGTATACTGCAAGCACGGGTTGGTGGTAGAACGGTGAAAATGTAGGGCTATAAGTATTTTTAATGGCAAATCTTAAAAAAATAAAAACAAAAAATTTGTCCAAAAAATTAAAAAAAATTCTGTTGAACTCCACCGTTATAAAAAATAGCCTACGACCTATTCTTAGCCCTACCAAGTATACACAAAAAATTTCATAAAAATCGGTCAAGCCGCTTCGGAGGAGTTTGATAACAAACACTGTGACACGAGATTTTTATATATATAGATAGATATAGATATTAAAAATGTGATTGACTCACCAGTGTTAACTTGTTGAGAGACGCAGAGCAAGCAAAATAGCGACAGAACCAAACTTCTCCCTGTTGTGTGCCGGTGTTCTGGGGCCATACTGTGTCCTGCGACAAAAGAAAAACGACCAATTAGTCATAATATACAAGTGTGCTGTTCCGAATCTTCTTGGTTTTCGGGCTTTTAGGCTGTGGTTCATTGGTATTTCTACTTGACGTTTCGTCTTCAACTGCAGTAGACATTATGGTCTAAGATCCCGATTTGGCTTGATCTCCACCCATCGCGGATTGTAATGAAAATTGGAATTTGATAATACTTATAATGTATTAATAAAGAAAAGTTGATTTGTTTGCCATTCAATTTCTTAGCAAAGCTATTTCTAATAAAAAATTAAAGTTGTTAATTTTATTGTATTTATTTAGTATTAAATATTATATTTTTTATTCGTCGCCATGGTCACCTACATAAAATATGTTCCACGTGTTCGCAATAAAATTATCTACATTTTCATATATTATGACAATATAGGAAACCCTATAGCTGCAAAACTTTTATTCCAGGAATCAAAATGTCGACGAAACTTTGGCATTATATATATGTCGCCGGGATATTGTCAAACCCGTGATATTATAATTTCATTTAGTGAAATTATAATATCACGAATCTTTGTCAATCGTGATATTGTAATTTCACTAGTGAAATTACAAAATCACGGATTTGACAATATCCCGGCGACATATATAATTTACTTTCGATTGGTAATTTTATCTGAAAACTCGATAACCACATATGAGAAATAAAATTAACAACTTTAATTTTTATTAAAAATAGCTGTGCCAAGAAATTAAATGGCAACCAAATCATTTTTTCTTTATTAATACATCATATTAGCAAATTCCAAATTTCATTAGAATCCGCGATGAGTAAAGATCAAGCCAAATCCGGATCTGGTAGGTACTATTATTACAACTATTAAGTTTTTCATGTTACCGATCTTGAAACTGAGTTAATGAGTGTTATTTTGGACACTATACCATATACATTGTACAACCCTACACAGATATATACATACCATGTCGATCCGTGGCGTACCTAAAATAATTTAGTCATCCCGTTTATCCCGTCACCCTTCCAGAAACATGTATGTAGATATTATAATATATATGCATATCTATGTATTAAGACACAGTAGTCAAGATAAATACGTCACAATATGTGTGTGTGTGTGAGTGTTTTGTTATCATTATTAATTGCTCTTAATCTACATCTTGAACCAAATCCAGACGGGAGCTACGTAGCTCCTTGACACTTGATTATACCACCTATTCAAATCAAACATTGAATATTACATTCTGTGCAGTGTTGCCACTAGAAGGAACTGGCAAGTCATAATACACCAAAGAAAATGTTTGCCCAAACCACTGACTCCTAAACAGTAAGAAAGGTTATTACGATTTTGAAACGATTCAATCTCTAAAAATCGCCTTTATAATGACCCGATTAGGTCCATTTTAAATAGGCTTCGTGCGGTGGTGTTTTCCAACATGTGGACCAAATTTCGTTTAAATCGAATAAGTCCTTTGAATAGGTCCTTTCATCCGGCCGCCGCCAATAGTGTATGTGCGATATGACAAATACACTCAACAATTTCGTGACTCTACCGGAATTCAATGTTGTCAGAGTCTAATATTTCTCAAATATAAATTTTTGCGAAATGATTTTATGTGATTTATTTCACTAATTGTTTCAATATTGTTGTTTCAGACTTGTACTCTCGCACTGAAATAATTCACTATATATATTTGAAGATATATTTAAAATGTTTGCTAACATTTCTTCCTTGAACCATTGTTCTAAAATCTTAAAGTTTCGAATGAGAGCGTCTTAAGAATCCACTTTACAATGTTTGTCGTCAACAGAAGTGAGAAAGATGAGTATTTCCATTAGAAGAGAGAGAGAGAGAGAGAGAGGCACGGGGGTTAACAGAGGACATCAAAGTCCACTGTTCATCTACTCCGCTAAAGGCAAGTAGCCTATACTAATGTTTACATAGTCTTTTAATTCGCTCCTCCTAATGACAGTTTTATTACTTTTTGATTTTCACTTTGATCGACGTAGGTACTTTTTATTACCTTCCTATCTACTGTATATACAGAATGATTTTTAAATTGATTCTTTTCTTAACAACGTGTAGAAATCAAATAGACGAACAAACATTTTATCAAAACTCAAAAATAAAAGAGAAACAGGCTTTCAAAGTTTAATTAAAGTTTGAGGTCAGTCGTGGCGTTATGTTATGTCACTATGGAAATATGTTATGTCATTATCAAATATTCACAGAAATTGTTCAAAGTTGTCTCCGTTTTGTTATCCTCCACGATGCTCCCGTGAACTGCCCGCTTTACTAGACCTTTGAACAACATTAATAATTGTCCGAGGGCTCGGATTAATCCGGTTTGGGAAACGATTGGCGTACAATCGCGATGCACCCGCGGCACGTAGTTATTGCCAAATAAAATAAATAAATAAACCTACTTAAAAAATCTATGAAAAAGAGGAAAATAATAAAACTTTGAGGTCGATAGCGATTTAATTATTAAAACTTTTTTTATATCCAATGCCGGCATTTTGAAAGACCTTGTGTAATGTAGTGTGTCAGTGTGACAACATAACATAAAATAAATGTGAGGTTATATCACTGCTTAATGGGACAACATATTATATCTGATTTGTTATTTTATAGTGTACTATATTTTGATAATAGATATAAAAATATTTCATGAGCATAATCTTTTTCTCATACTATAAAGTTATGTACTTAAGAAAAAGCGAGCAAATTGCAAGTTGTATTGAATAAATTACATCGAAAATAAGATTACTATATTAATACTGTACAAGCGTGACATGTGCGAATTATTTTCACTAAATAAGTATAATAATTATCACTTTACAAAATTATTTTTTAAAAATATATGATTGCAGGTATTCAATTCGTTTACACACTGCTTATAACGTTTTTCTTTTTGTTGCATTACAATATGAAGCTCAGATGACAGATCGAAGAAATATTTTACTAAAATTGTCATATAGATGGCAGTATGCAGTATTTACAATATGAAGGTAAGACGACAGTCGAAGTGTTGACGTTTCAAAATTATAGCCGTCAGATGGCAGACGTTGTTCAGCATTGCTGTTAATTAATTTACAAAAACAAAAGCAATAATAAATTTTTTAGTTGTCGATGTCAGTAGAGCAAGCAATTATCTGTAATATGATATATAATTTATATGGAGAAATTGTGTTTTTTTCTAAAAAGGGAGGCAAACATCTTAAACCTTAACGTATTAATATATATGATGTTTTTTCTAAAATATTTTATATACGAACCAATTCTTGATGTGAAAATTAATGATAAATTTCAAAATATTAATTTGAAAAAAAACTCCATCAGTTTCGCTGTTGGGTGCATATTGAACAATCTAGTTACAGCAATGTTTCCTTTAACCCTTGTATTGAAGGCTTTTGATGTTCTTAAAACATTTATTACAACTGTTTTGAAATCCCTCTCTCTTATTTCCATGATTTTATACGAGTGCCAGATCAAACCATAGAGATATAAGTAACTAGAGTTAGCTAGTTCGTATGCTTGCCATAAGTGAAAGTGTCCTCAGTTGAGAGAGAGAACGCTGCAGAAATGATCACGATATATCAACAACAGACAACCCATGATATGTAAAGACACAAATAACTTTTACATACCTATATAAAAAATTAATTTATTTACAATAACCCAGGAGTTCCAAACTTCTACCGACAGCTGTCGATATTTTAAAAATGATGTCAGACTGTTTTTTTCCGGAAATTATATAAATTAAATAAACTTTGTGCCAAATGTAAGCTTTTACAAAACATTTTTTTTTTAATCTTTTAATTTGCTTTGACGTCAGACCCCTCGACCGCTAACTGTGTATTTATTTACGTCCTAAATCCTAAATATTCTCAAAATTATAGCTTTTACAAAAATCTTGCAATTTTTAACCACGAGTTCCTGCATCATTGTTTCCTGTTACATTTTCTACCCACACATCTTACTGCAAGAAAGCCATTACGATTTTTTTTAGTGGTGAAGTTTATTTTTCGATTAGCTTTTACGCAAACGTGTATATGTTACGGTTTATACCCGAATTCGGTCAAAGACCGAAATAAATGCGCAAAACTAGTTTTGACCAACAAATATTGCCAAACCCGAAATCTTACATTTAAACGGGTATTGAGTGTTATAAAATTTGCAAAAATAGTTTTGCGCATTTTCAATTGGACAAAACTAGTTCTGTCCATTTTTGAACGGACAGTACTAGTTCTGCTTTTTTCAGTCAATCAACGTCCGAACCCGAACAAAAGTAGGGTTATGTTCTTGTTTACGTACCTATCTATTGAATTGTTCTCTTGAATATTATAATTAATATAATTGGGTTTTTGAATGAAATTTTTTTTTGTCATAAATGGAAAGATCGTATATAAGTTTTATAACAAAACTATTTTTCTTTTTTTTATTTTCGATATTATTCAAAAGTTATATCAAATTAAAAATAAATTTTTGTACCCAGTTCCGAGAACGCGCCGACATTTCCCGAACATAATGTGACGTCATAATGTTTTAGTCAATACATATGTAGAAGTCATTGATAGTATACTGCGTATATACATTTTACCATTATGACGTCACAACTGTCAAAAACAATTTTAGTGCGTTTGCAGTCACGTGATTTTTTAAAATATTTTATCAATTTTAAATTGCTTATAATTATTTTTAAAAAAGTGTTTTGAAAGTTTTTCGCATCGATTATCAATATTATTTATAATAAAGTTTTAAAATACAATAAAAAAATCGATAATTATTTTTTTTTTCAAAAGCCTAATTGTGGAATATTCAGTGTAATAATTAAGTAAAAATGCAAGATGAATTCGAGTCTCAACTAGGAGGCTTCTGAAGCATAATTTTATGACGAAACATAATTACCTTACTACACTAAGTGAGGTTAAGAGAAAAATAAATCGCTTTGATATAATAAGTATCATTGTTGTGGAAAAGTTAATTAAAAAACGCAAAGAAGATTCCGATGCCTTACTAGTACTGTCCGTTCAAAAATGGACAGAACTAGTTTTGTCCAATTGAAAATGCGCAAAACTAGTTTTGCTCATTTTATAACAGTCAATACCCGTTTAAATGTAAGATTTCGGGTTTGGGCAATATTCGTTGGTCAAAACTAGTTTTGCGCATTTATTTCGGTCATTGACCAAATTCGGGTATAGACCGTAACATATATAAAATCTTTTTAGGCAGATATAGACCACACCACAGGAATTGTGAACTGGGCTAAGAAAATGTTTTCCCTAGTAAAAATAGAAACAGCCATCAAAGTTTGTTTCTTGTTCTTTTTTGAAGTTACGTCGACGAGAGCAGACTGCTAACGAGTCTTTGATGGCCGCCCGACACCTTCATGGGTACCAACGTAGAAGATATAAAAATGCAACGTGCTGCTATCTGCCGGACTAAATGATAAACTCACCTCACCTCGCTGAATCGGTGCATACAGATATCTGTTATACCTACAAATCGACGTGGTCGTAGTAACAAGGCTTATAAAAACAGTTGGGAAACGGACACAAAATGTATGTGGTGGGAGTACGGGTATAGATGTGGTGGACAATCAAAGTACGGGTATTCAAGCTAGACAATGTATTAACTAGCTATCAATATAAACAAGGAAACAGTTGTGCTGTAGTTATTTCTTGCAAGCATTTTCGAATTCCAAGTAGATAAAAATTGGGGATACCCATTTAAAATTCCAAAGTTACTCTCGCTCCCAGGAGAGATGGCGGGGGGTCACTGATTTAAAAACAAGGGCCACGTATTTTTTTGTTGTTTAATTCGAAATAATTGACCACCCCGGTATTTATGACACACCTTGTATACAGCGTGTCCCATTTTAATGTCCCACCCCGGATAACTTTTGTCAGTGACCTTGAATGAAAAATTGTTTGGTACAAAAGTTGTACAACTTGGAGGGGGACATTCGATGGCACTAATACTTTTGACCTTGGGTATAAGGTTCAAGGTCATTCAAAGTCAACTTTGTTTTTTTTAATGGAACGTCCTATTTTTGACATCGGCAATCGATTGCGCGTGAAAAAATATGAGACTTTTGTCTGAAACTTTTTTCGAGAACGGGCAAATTTTCTCAATTAATTTAGCCTTCAAAATTGAAAATTTTTGAATTTTCAACTCGAGAATGGTGAGATTTTCTTCAAAAACAATAGGGCTTTTCATATTTGCATACCAAACATCGCCCCAAAATTTTGATTCAATCCGTTCATCCGTTTGACCTGTATAGTGTTCACAGACTAACCGAATAACCGACTAACAGACTAACAGACGCACAGAGTTTTGCCCGTTCTCGAAAAAAGTTTCAGACAAAAGTCTCATATTTTTTCACGCGCAATCGATTGCCGATGTCAAAAATAGGACGTTCCATTAAAAAAAAACAAAGTTGACCTTGAATGACCTTGAACCTTATACCCAAGGTCAAAAGTATTAGTGCCATCGAATGTCCCCCTCCAAGTTGTACAACTTTTGTACCAAACAATTTTTCATTCAAGGTCACTGACAAAAGTTATCCGGGGTGGGACATTAAAATGGGACACGCTGTATAACGATTTGCGCAAAGCAGACAGAGTCGCATAAGAAGTATTCACTTCAAAAATACTTCTCGCTTAATTTCTAGCCAAAAAATGTCTCTATTTTCTATTATATTTCCCAGACATTGTGCATTTATATTTTTGCCAGAACTGGTATTGCATATGTTGCAGATAATACAAAATATACGTTTGTTATGTACGTACATTCTCTTGTAATTAAAATGCATTACATGTAAATGTTGGCAACACTGAATAACGCGACGACAATATGTGTCACGTTTATTTTATACATTCCGACATAATATACAACTTGCATAACCAAAAAATAGACCCTCCCGTCTAATATCCTTGTAATTAAAATTTACATAAATAGATAGAATGAACATTTTAACCATAGATATATATATTAATAGATAGCGGATGCCTATTATTGAGCATTGTGCGGAATGGTTCCAATTAAAAGCCATTTTGTATGTGGAATACGCCGTAAAAAGCGCGCGAGATTCAAAAAGATTAAATATTCTATAATATGATGTTAATGGGAAAAACAATAAAACTTGCAGTAAACAGTGATATTTCGCTTCAAAACCCATTTTTATATTGAAACGTTTCAAAAATTACAAAACTGAGCATAAATATAATATAAAAGCTTAGAACATTTTACTTTGTCAATTTGTCATCAATGCTTGTCAACCTTGATGCCAAATTGACAATATAAAATGTTCTAAGCTTTTATATTATATTTATGCTCAGTTTTGTAATTTTTGAAACGTTTCATTATAAAAATGGGTTTTGGAGCGAAATATCACTGTTTACTGCGCGTTTGATTGTTTTTTCCATTAGCATCATATTATAGAATATTGAATCTTTTTGAATCTCGCGTGCTTTTTACGGCGTATTCCACATACAAAATGGCTTCTAAAAGGGACAGGAGGCACTAGTGTATCCGCAATCTATTAAATATAGGTATATATATCTATGATTTTAACATTCCAACTATGGAGGGTAGAGGTTAAGGAGAACCATTTCTGTGTACGAAAAAGTGTCCGTCAAAAAACGTTAAATTAGGAGACCGCCACTGTCGCCAAAGGGTAAATTTCAAAGCAAGCGTATGGAGGGCAAAAATTTTTAGAGTAAGAAAGAAAAGTAAACGAGGAAAGAAAAATATCCACTTTTATATGACGCACTTTTCGAAAGTAACACAAAAATTGAAAAAACAATATGATATAAAATTAATTTTTTATTAAATGTCGTTTTTAAACGTGCTATTATGCATTTAGTACTAAATAAACGATTATACTGATATGAATAAACTATAAAATGACTAAAAAGTATTAGTAAAAACTAACAAAAATTAAATCAGGCTCAACACTATCTCACAGTAGGTTTTTAGGTTATATTTATTAAATTAGGTATTTTGGACTACGTAAACAGTTTAGATTTTATATAGTACTGCACTGTTATTAACGACTCTAATAATTAAAAATACTAAATTTTCCAACTCAGCACACTTCAATTCGTTTATAACTGTTATGAAGGGTATCATTTTATACTCGGATGCAGCGCTAGCGCCATTCCGGACGATTTTTGAACTGTTATTTACAGCATTTAGATGGACAATTTTTCAATTTATCTCCCATTAGTCCTCCTTACCTCCATAATTCCAACTATAGCTGCTAATATTGCTACTAATTTAGATCAAAATTCACTTTACAATAAATAAATAAATGTGGAGTGAATTACGGTCGAATTGCGAGCAAATATTAGTCTGTACTTTTGGAGTTGGTTCTGCCGCCCAATTGACTGGGATTTTTCCATTTGTAGTTCCGTTATGACTATTGATATATTTTTGTTAACTAATGACCTCAATGGTTTGTATCTATAATCACCCCGGATCTATGGGGGAGCAAACCGGGGCACCCGCTCCGGGCGACAGTTTCAGGGGGCGCCAAAATCATGAAAGAATATACCACACCCAATCTGTCCTTTTTCCGATTTACTCAATTTGCTTGTTTTCTGACGGTTTTCCGTTCACGAAAAATGCCAATCATTATATATTCGTGAATTTTTTTAAGTAATTTATATCAAACGCTGGAGAGAGGGGGTGCCATTATCAAGTTTCTGCCCCCGTTCGAAAAATCGTAGATCCGGAGCTGTGACTATAATCAACAATCTTTCATTCTCGCTCTCCGTCTATCTCTTTATCTCTTCCCCCCTCTCTCACTCTCATTTTATAGGTGTTATAAGCGATCGGTTACAAGTAGGTATTTTTTAAACATGTAAATTTTTAATAAATAAAATCAACAGAGATCAATCCGCTGCGGAACAATGGAAAACGTGTGTCCATGACGCATACATGACCCGTCAGTGTCATTTTCATCAGGGAACACTCATACATCGAAATGCAATATATAATTGCGCACGAAACAAAACCAGGATTTCAAATACTGCAGACGATGGAGGTCAAAAAAGGAACAAATACACATCGAATTCAATTTCAACAGAAAATAATTGTGTGTACACAGTCCCATATATTCTACAGGGGATTGCCGAAATTCTTTGTGGTACTGATATTTCTATACTGTAAAAACATGCCTACGCCAACTAATTTTTTTTTATACGTTACGGTCTATACCCGCATTCGGTCAATGACCGAAATAAATGTGCAAAACTAGTTTTGACCAACGAATATTGCCCAAACTCGAACTCTTACATTTAAACGGGCATTGAGTGTTATAAAATGAGCAAATCTAGTTTTGCGCATTTCAAAACTAGTTCTGTCCATTTTTGACTGAACAGTACTAGTTCTGCTTGTTTCATTCAATTAACGTCCGAACCCGAACAAAAGTAGGGTTATGTTCTTGTTTATGTACCTATCTATTGAATTATTATCCTGAATGTTATAATTAATATAATTGTGGGATATTCAGTGTAATAATTATGTAAAAATGCGAGATGAATTCGAGTCTCAGCTAGGAGGCTTCTGAAATATAATTTTATGACGAAACATAATTACCTACTACATTAAGTGAGGTTAAGAAAGCAAATTTATTGAAAGCTGAATTAAAACCTCTGTCTGCTTAACAATACAGAAGAATAAATCGCTTTGATATAATAAGTATAATTGATGTGGAAAAGTTAATTAAAAAAACGCAAAGAAGATTCTGATATCATACTAGTACTGTCCGTTCAAAAATGGATAGAACAAGTTTTGTACAATTGAAAATGCGCAAAACTAGTTTTGCTCATTTTATAACGTTTAAATGTAAATTTTCGGGTGTGGTAAATATTCGTTTGTAAAAACTAGTTTCGCGCATTTATTTCGCTCATTGAGCGAATTCGGGTATAGACCGTAACATATATACCTTGGAAAAATAATCATTGAAAAGGTCATTGAAATAAATTATTATTAAAAGAATAAACAACCCGACTGCGTCTAATACAATGATATAAAAC
This sequence comes from Xanthostigma xanthostigma, assembly GCA_963575645.1. Classification (NCBI taxonomy): domain Eukaryota; kingdom Metazoa; phylum Arthropoda; class Insecta; order Raphidioptera; family Raphidiidae; genus Xanthostigma; species Xanthostigma xanthostigma. Next base: position 43,935,665 of record OY754466.1, on the reverse strand, counting down.
AAATTTCTACTGCGTAAATGTAGTCAGATAAAAATATGTTAGGTATAGTATCATCTCACTATTACCACACTAAAATCTGTACTTATATTACCTACTAGCTGCTCCCCGCGGCTCCACACGCGATTGTGATGGTACACGGTACCGACAAACGCAGTGGAGCTTTTGGCTATATACATTATATATAGAGGAACAAATAAAAAATACCTAAACAAACAAAAAAATATGATCTAAATGCTAGAAAACAATTTTTTAAAGCGCGCGTTGAGACACAACCACCCGCAAAAGCCCGCCCGCGCGCTCTGAGCCCGCGCGACAGGCAGTCTTTTGATATTAAGTCGTTGGAGGGGGAGCGATGAGTATAAGTTTCGAGTTAAAGTCCCAACAGTGACATTGTTGGAAAGTTTTTTTTCTTATATAGTATTGTAACTGTAGCAATATGAAATCCAATTATTGACATCAATTTTTTTTTCAATGCGAATGTTTTTAGACGAACTACAGTTTTTAATAGCCTGAGTTACTCCTTATAACATTAGCTATCTGCAGTTAAAAGTCCCGTCAAAATCAGTCCAGTCGTTTAGGAGATTAGCCGGAACAAACAGACAGACAGACAAAAAAAAACTTTAAAAATTGTTTTCCCGAGGCCCCGCAAGTCATGATTAAAAATCGGTCTATAGCTATTTTTGAGTGTAATTATCGATATCAACAGACAAAAATTCTGAAAATAATAATATTCTATCCGAATTACAAAGAAAATGATACTAGAAACAATTGTCCCGTTGGCATTGTTAGTTCTATCATATACTTTTATTCTATACTGAGCATAGAAATAAATAAGGGTGCAAACATAATATATAAATCAGGGAATTACATCGAAGAAAGAGACGGATATATTTTCGATACGCTTTGTTGCCTTCGCTCACTGCACATTGAGTAGATAGGCAATGATTCATATAGTAAATTATTAAATATATGGTATCTATCGATTATATGACGTCACAGTCTGTGTAATAAATCTTGACGTATATTTTATACTCTATCCATTACATAAAGAATTGAACAAAGTTATATTTTTATCAATATTCATGTCATATAAAAATCTTACTATTTAGACGGAGAGTGAAAATATCCTTCGAGGACAAGAAAATATAAGAAGGAAAGGGTACAACATTCGCGACCGTTAAAATTTTACGCGGACATAAAATAAGTAACAAAAACTTCACAAACAGAAATCTGAATCCACATATAATAGTATAATGTTGTTTTACTACACAACGTACGTCCATCTCTTCGTGATGTTCCGATACTTGGAGACATAGTATGCAGTTGGTATCAGTGCGACGGAGACGAACAAAAGACAAACGAGCGCGGCCATATTGCATACAATATGTCCGCACTACATAACCTCACAATTGTACAAGATGCGACCTTAAGTATGACGATTTTCGGAATGACGACATGAAATTTATTATTGTTCTCGAAAATTTTAATATTAGAACAGGGGTGTCAGACTGATTTTTCTAAAGGAGCATCTACAAGATACTAAATTAAAATATTTATTTATTTAGTTTAAATAAATTTTCATAATAAAAGGGGTAAATTATTTCGAGCTTGAGGATTCAGGCACCTAAGGTCTTTTGTTTTTGATACGCTCATTGATGTCAGGTGTCTAAAATTCTCACTGGAAAGGTTCTGGTGGCGGGCCGTATTGAGGTGGCTTTAGGCCAGATCCTGCCCGCAGAACATATCTTTGACACCACTAAATTAGAATGTACAATTATATTTAGATGCGAGTACAGAATATATAATTGCAATAACAATTAACAGCCATTGCAGAAATTATGAGAGCTGTTCGTTCAATATTTGCTGCTTGTACAGTCTTAATCTACTTGTACAGACTCATGTATTTTCGAGTTTTGACGATATAAATTGATGAAACACCGGCTGCATGCACGAAAAAGTGTAACGTTCCGAAAAGTGTAACGTTCCGCCTGAGCGTGCAAGCGAGAGCGCGATATAAGCGATAGAGAGGCACGATCTGCCCAAGCGTCGGCTTGTACGAAGCTCCGCCCACCTAGACGGATGTCATTATCTGTAGCATGACGTGTTGAATACGAGACAACGTGTTTTGTGTTTATTGACGATAACGTCTTATAAATTGATGAAACACCAGCTGCACGCACGAAAAAGTGTAACGTTCCGCCTGACCCTGTGCGTGCAAGCGAGAGCGCAGTATAAGCGATAGAGAGTCGGTAAAAATATAGTTTGACAGCTACTAAAATTTAGGTTATGTGTTATTAAATATGATATTCGAACGGAATACGTTATCACGTAAAACTATCGTCCGTAAACCGACTTTACAGACAACCAATTTTTTTAGTTCCTATTTCTCACGCAAAGTATCTCATCCTACGCTGCTCAGCAAATGGACAAATATCTTTAACCTCAAATTAATAAAATTATTTGAAGTTAAACTTCTTTACGCACGCTTGACTTGGGGAGTTTGCTGATGAATGCGTGACGAGAGCGTTACGAAAATTGTGTGATCGGGCAAGGCGAACGGAATAGCGCTATACGCGAACGGTGATTTCATGATTATTTCGTCATTTCATTTCGTTCTTGAACAATTTTATAAATTAATATTTTGGTCAATACATTAAATATTCTACGTTTAAAGTGAATAAAATTGTAAAATCATTTTAAAGTTCATATTTTGTGAATTTTCGGGTGAATAATAACAAATTATGGCAGGAAGAAGTTTTACTTCAGTCGTGTGGTTTAAAGCACACTCGTTTTTTTTCTGATCGGTCTATGACTACCACGAAGTGAAGATGAAGGAGACTTGAAAATAAATGAATCGATTAGTTGCGACAGTATAAAAATACAAGAGTTCTACTGTATATAACAAATTAACTGAAAGCTACAAAAATTGTTATTTTATTCACATATATATTTTATTCACATATAATATATTTTAGTAGGCTTGTCAAACAGATCAACTGACCAAATAAATATCTATCGACAAATTATAAAGAGAACCTGTATCATTAGCTTTTTTTGCAATATTTTTTGGCCTTCGGTAATGCACAAAAAGTTCGCACAAAGGTCTGATCAAACATTCTGCTATCTCCAACAGACATAAATGAATTTAATTGAATAACAGTAATCCACAAAAGAACGTTTTATTAAATTTCTTTTGCAATTGCAGACTTCAATATTGTTTTCCATTCGTTATGCTCCCATCCAAATTCGCAATGTCAATGATTGGCGGAATAAACCGCACAGCTTAAAGGACATGCAGTTATACAAAATATTATGTTGCCACAACCCGTATATACCAGTGCACGAATACGGTCAATCATACAACATTACATAACCTCACAATTATGTGAAATTAACAAACAGATCCGAGTATTGTTTGATCAGATTCAATATGTCTGCCGTTTCATTGTTTTTCAGTGTGCATATAATGTACGCAATATGCAACTGAAGACAAACGATTACATGTTAAATAATGTGACATAACCTCACAAATATTATAAACGAGCGCATGACATATCAAATTCAATTCGTCCATCTTTTCATTATATTTCGCTATATAGAAAACTTCACGTCATATGGTGTGCGTTGCGTTGGTGCGACAAAGACAAATGAATGCTGCCATTGGGTATAATAATATGTTGTAGGTAGAACATAACCTCAAATCGTATATTATTAATAAACAAAAACGTACTATGTATGCATGCCGTTTTATTAAATATAAAGGTACGCATATTTTTTTTTGTTTTTACGACGTGATATTGCATAAACCAGAACAGGTAGAAAATAAACTTTATGAAAATTACCTTTAAATTCGCCATCTTGAATTATTTTATTCAACAATCATTAACTGTGATAGGTAAGTGTTTCGTGCCAAAACTAGAAAAACGGAAGATAAATAGGTTCTCACTCCGGTGTCTGTCTGTTCGTCTGTTACAGGCCATTTTCTTTTAAACTGTTTGAAGTAAAAATTTGAAATTTGGCACACATATAACGCGGTGGCCCATATGAAGTATAAAAAGCTGAATTGTGATTCTGAGTGCTAACTTCAGGGAATGATTTTTTATATTACCTACTTATTAAAAAACAAAAAAAATTAAATATGCCTTTACAACCGGCGAAACTTTTTTTGTTTTTGATTATTTAGGAATTTATCACACCTTGGTCTAGGTATCTTATAAAATATATACATTTACATTCTAAGTCGACAGTTCGTTAAAATTTACAATCACAAAGTTGCGATTTTATTTATACGAATTGACGCAAGATAGTAAGAGTCACTGCTGAAAAAATGTCCTTCTGTAATAGAACTCAAGACACCTGCAATGCTGTTAATAGATATCTATTTGAAGGTGCTTCGACAAGAATAGTCGACAAAGCAACATATGCGTCCGATCGTATCATTCGCGGCAATGAACTCGATGCAACAACAGTAATGCCGTCTAGTGAAATTACTGATGTAATGTGTATTTACAACAGTCATCATTGACTCTTCTTAGAAACCGTCCGGATTCTAGAGTTAAGTCATGTCCGATCGTAAACATGCATTGGTTTTGTTTCATACAAAAAGTATAGCATCTGAGTTGCGATCTGCCCTCGAATGAAAAATGGACATTAAACTCAGACATTATTATCTATACTCTAGTCTCTTTGAATACTAATTTTTAGAGCTGTAAAAGTAACGAGAAATTTTGTACCCGCATGAATTCGTTACTTAAAGAACCAGTAGCCGTTACTTTCGTATCGTTACGTTACTCGGTACTTTTCATACGACATACAATAGTGTACTTAACAGCATCAAGCAATAAGCATGTAGCTTCGCATAAAACGCGTCGCATACGTGATACGACATGAGTCATGACTTCGTACTTTATGAATACTTATAACTAAGTATAACACATTGTGTTCGTATAACCGTATCAAACGAGTCGAACTGACATGGATACGAAACATGCGAGCAGGGCCGTAACTAGGCAGGGGCAATAGGGGCACTTGCCCAGGGCCCAGAGCTCAGGGGGGCCCCGGAGGGGACCAAGAAGACCCCGATAAAAAATTATCTCAATTATTTTCATTCGTATTTTAATGAATATTACAAATCACATATATAATTAACACCACTGGTGGCTCAGATAGACGGGGCCCAAAAAGGCCAGAATATGCTATTATAATTTTTATTTAAAAAAAACATATTTATTTAATTCTCAATACTTAGGTCTCTTTACAAGGACTACGGGAAGCAGGATTTAAACAAATAATTTCGGATGCACAAAAAGTCGCTTTGGAAATGAATATTGAAGCTGAATTTTCTAATCAACGAATTAAGCGAATTAAAGAAGAAAGTGTTACTACTCTCAACCAAGAAAATTTGTTTGCAATGCAAATGTACAATATTTTTGACATTTTACTTAGTGAAACAGACTGGCGTTATAGACAAATGAAAACTATATTTGAAGATTTTTCTTTTCTTTTTGGCTCGTCATTAGAATCAACGAGCGTTGTTGAATTACAAAAGGCGGCGGCAGATTTATCCAGAAAATATGAAGATTTGAATAGTCACGAATTAAGCTATGAGATTGAAAGTTTTAAATTTCAAGTATGTGGGCTGGTGGAAAATTTGAAAGAAGCCACTCCTCTAAATTTATTACAGACTATACATGATTTCGAATTAGTCGAATCGTACCAAAACATCGTTGTTGCTTTAAGAATATTTCTAACCCTACCAGTCACCACCGCTTCTTGCGAGAGAAGTTTTAGTAAACTGAAGTTAATTAAAAACTATTTAAGATCGTCGCTCACACAACAGCGTTTGTCGAACCTGTCTATTATATCAATTGAATCTAACATAGTGCAAGAAGAATGCAATTTAAATACATTTTTAATTCGTTTTTCTTCATAAATATAAAATTAAAAAAAAATTTACAAAAAAATATGGACAATTTAAAGATTCCTTATTTTGTGTTTATTTATTAAGTGATATACCTACTAAACTTTAAAAATGTGAAAGAACAGGAACTATAACCATGGTAAGTTTTTTCTCAATTTTTTTTTATTGAGGGGGGCCCAATTTGAAGGTTTGCCCAGAACCCACAAAATCCACGTTACGGCCCTGCATGCGAGTAACGAAATGAATTTGTAAGTAACGATTCGTTACTTCGAGTCAGACGATGTACCCGTTACTCAGTAACGAATACATACGGTCTGTTACAGCTCTACTAATTTTACATAAAATAGGAACGCCCGGTAGATGTGAATCCCGCCAAAACTCTTTTGGTTCTTGATTAAATTGATCGAAAATGGTTTTATTTTATAGTTTAAAGGTCACTTAGAAAAAGTGTCCATGGGCGCATTGCCTAAAAACCAATGGATTTTTAGCTACAGATATGTTTAGCAAGATTTTAGATATAAGGATACTTATCCATTGAATTCACAAACATGTTCCATGTTCAAATTTTGTGCTTTTTTTTAGAAATAAAAAAATAGTCGAAAACTAGGTAATGTTGGAAGGTACCCTGCATAAAATAATAAAGGCATATTCGGATTCAGTGCACTCGAAAACGCATTTCTAGAGCATAGGATTTTTTAAGATTGTGAATTCAATGGATATTCCTATATCTAAAATTTCGCTAAATATATCTGTAGCTAAAAATCGATTAGTTTTTAGGCTATGTGTCCATAGACACTTTTTTGTTAGCGACCTTTAAACTATAAAATAAAACCATTTTCGATCAATTTAACCGAGAACCAAATTCCATAAGGTTTGTGCTCAATGCAACTTTAAGTTACAAATTAATAAATAAAATTATCGACCAATTTTTCAGACAATAAATTATATTGACAAAATATATAATTATAATTAAATATATTTAAGTTACAAAGCCTATACGTTCACTCTGCGAACATTTCCTAAAGCCCTATGGATAAGGCATCATATAGTTAATTTTAAAATCGGTATTTTATAAATATAGTTTTAGATTTTGTTGGCTACCAGTTAAAGAACCCCCTTAAATTACAAGGATGAAAAATTTATAATAGTAGTTTTACAAATAACTGCCAAAGATTAATACATAAATTTTAGTTAAATAAATTATTATTGACACAATGCCAATTGAACAATTTTCTAGATAAAAAGGTTGTGTCTTTTTATACGATTATGATCTTCGTATGACAAAACTTAATACTGCTGGCATTCATTCAACAATAATTTATTTAATAATAGTTTAACTGACACATTCTGGCAAAGATTTTATGGATTTATTACCATTTTTCAATTAATGTTATTGATCAATACGAATAAATAAAATCGCAACTTTGTGATTGTAAATTTTTAACCAAATTTCAACTTCAGGGGTGATAGATCAAGAACTAGTTTCTTTAAAATAAACAATAAGTTCCAAAACTAAAACTCGACTACTGAAAAGTGTGAAATAAGATAATATTCTCATCTGAGGATAGCCGTGGTCATATGCCACCTACCCTAACAAAACATTACATTTTAACAGTAGTAAACGATCATAAGCTCTGGGGCAAAGTGTATCACGCTCATATACAGGGTGTCCCATTAAGAATGGGACATAGAACAACCGCAGATTCTCCAATTCAAAATAAAACGATTAAGCGAAATATGTTTAGATAAAATGTTACTCGCCCTAACAGTGGCGTACGGCAGGAGTAAGTAATGCTTGTACCCCTTCTAAATGTTACGCCGCTGTCTAAATTTTAATTTTGATTATAATTTTAATTTTTTTGATATTTTCTAAGTCAATAATGTACACTTGTTAGTTTGTTGTAAAGTCATTGGTTTTCGAGATATTCGCAGTTTTTTTAAGACAAAATTGTAAAAATGAATATTATTAATAAGAATACAAATAAAAAGTACATGTCTATCTATCTTTAACTGCGAATATCTCGAAAACCAATGACTTTACAACAAACTAACAAGTGTACATTATTGACTTAGAAAATATCAAAAAAATTAAAATTATAGTCAAAATTAAAATGTAGACAGCGGCGTAACATTTAGAAGGGGTACAAGCATTACTTACTCCTGCCGTACGCCACTGGTAGAGCGTACTGAACTAATTTTTTTATTGTTAGGTGCATTTTATGATATTTAACAAGTGTGCCGATTTGAGTAAAATTATACGGTGTATTAAAAAAATTATGGACATTAATAATTTTTCAGTTTTCAACTACAACACCCCGTATTTCGGAAACGAGTAACATTTTATCTAAGCATATTTCGCTTAATCGTTTTATTTTGAATTGGAGAATCTGCGGTTGTTCTATGTCCCATTCTTAATGGGACACCCTGTAGATGAGATGGCATACGACCACGGCCATCCTTAGATGAGAATATTTCCTTGTTTCATACTTTTTAGTAGTCGGGTTTCAGTTTTTGAACTTATTTTTTATCTGGTTTCAATTTGCTCCCCTCTGGGACCAAAATTCAAAAATAAATGTTGCCTATGTTACCCGAGCCATAATAACGAATCGATTGACACCTTATTTATCAAAATCGGATGAATAGCTTAGGCGCTACGGTGGAACATCCGTAAATACAAACATAATATGTACCAAGCGGCAGAAGGTTGGGACGACATGATTTTTTTTCGCGTCAGCTCCCTAACTATACGTAATTTTTCTTGCAATTTGTATTTTGCTTTGGAAAATAAACTTATTGTTATTTTTAAATTAAAAAAATAAATAAATATACCTAAGTGTTAACTAAATACATCCAACGTATTTTCTTTAGAGATCGGGCAGACCAAAACTAGCTCGACGAAACCTACTAAAGCAGGGCCTCATGAATCGCGACCACCTATTTGAAACCACAGCTCTAAAATATTCTTATTAACTAAAACTAAATCTGTTGAGTTGGTTGTGAAGATCAACTGCAAACAATTTAATTGCATTCAATTAATAACAGCTGAAACACTAAGTTTAAATTGCTAATTATATATGTCTAAGATAGATCATTGTTTAGTTGCGAACAAAAGACTCCATATATAATGTTGCCACGTTGCCAAGTCGCTTTGTTCATTTTCCGTATATTAACGTTCGCGTGAACGTCGATTTTTTGACGTGATAACGTCTTATAAATTGATGAATCACCAATCTTATAAATTGATAAAACACCGGCTGCATGTTCGAAAAAGTGTAACGTTCGTAACGCGTAACGCGTAACGTTCCTAACGTTCGTAACATTCCTAACGCGTAACGTTTTTTGCTAATTTCTCGCTCAATTTAAATCAGATCGGTTTGAAACCAGTCTTAAACGAAAGAGGAGAATATTTTACATAGATTTCGTATAACAGAATTTGCCTAAACAGTTTTTTTTATACAAATTTATATAGAAAAATAGCTGTATAAATGCAATGTTGTCTAATGCATGACGCGACGCGGTCGGTCGTCTTTGTTTGCCGTACATGGAAATTAGAAAATAACGTATGTCTTGTCTTAACATGAAAACGGCTGCATTTCTAATGTTTAATTCAATTTTTTGACATTAGTATTTTCTGAAATGCTGCGCCTTCTAAGTTAACTAATTATTATTAGAACATAATACTTTGACAGTTGCAAACGTCACTTTTGACATTTCTTATCATTCCGACACCAAGGATAAGCGGATTGAAACCAAATTTTGGGAGGATGTTTGATATGAAAATATGAAGTCGCCTATTGTTTTTGGGGAACATCGGCGCATGCGTAAAAGAATATATCTCTTATAATGATGTTTTATATAATAATAATATAGTTTTTAAAACGGTTTTTACTCTATCTATTTTTACTAGAAATTTTTGTAAATTTTTTGGGGAAAATCGGCGCATGCGCAAAAGAGATACATGCCATAGTTGTTTTTTATATAATAATAGTGTACTTTTTATAGTGTTTTATTATTCTACTTAATAAAATTTACCTAAATTTGAAGCGAAAGATGCAATATCATAGATTCGAATTATTGTAATTATTATATAAATTTAGGTTATGTATAACAAAAATATTAAGAGCACTGTGGTTTGAATCTAATAAAAAATAGAGAATAGTTACTTCTTACCACAACAAGTTTATTAGTGGATGTACATTTCGAGAGCTATGCTCTCATCTTCAGCAATACACTAAAGTTTAGTGTATTGCTGAAGATGAGAGCATAGCTCTCGAAATGTACATCCACTAATAAACTTGTTGTGGTAAGAAGTAACTATTCTCTATTTTTTATTAGGTTATGTATTACGGAATACGTTATCACGTAAAACTATCGTCCGTAAACCGACTTTACAGACAACCAATTTTTATACGCTTTATATTAGTTTGGGTTGTAAGTATGTATGTCCGTAACGGAATCTTTGAGCATAATTTTCACCAATTTCCCGAAGTCTGATTAATTTGAAACTTTGCATACGTATCAAGGACCGATGACAATGCAATAATTTGATAACAGTTTCCCATTATCCTTATTAGGACCCCCAGGATTAATAAATTCTTTTATAGATCCTCAAACTAAAAAGTGAAAAATAAAATATAGTTTAAAAAAAACTAAAAAACACGCTTTATATCGGACTAAAAAGTAAAAAATAATTGTTTTAAAATAAGCTTAAAAAGCGTGGGGCGCTTTGTTCCACATTTTCGTACATCGAGCGCCCAACGCTTTTTAAGCTTATTTTAAAACAATTATTTTTTACTTTTTAGTCCGATATAAAGCGTGTTTTTTAGTTTTTTTTAAACTATATTTTTTTTCGCTCATATTAACTCCGGCTTTGGGCTTCCGCCGTTATACATCGACATAAATATAAACTGGCAAAAATAGGGTCGTCCAATATACAGGACGTTCATCGAAAGTCGTATCAGTGAACAATTTGTGTATCCTACTAGATAGAAGAAAAAAGTTTAAATAGCAACTCGAAATTTACAATCGGAAACTGCTGAGGTATATTTTTGAAATAAATTTTCTTTAGGCACGGTTGGCTTGGGGAATAAGCTGGTAAATGCCCGACGAAAGCGTTTACGGAAGTGCATCATCGGGCGAGGCGAACGGTGCGTGATCGTTCGAGGCGAACGGTAGTTGAGAGGGAGATATAAGTTAGTGAAGACAGTAAAAGAGAGAGAGTTACGGTTCGTATATTGGAAGTTGAGAGGGAGATATAAGTTAGTGAGTGCGACAAAGACGGAGCATTAATCGAAATTCTTTTTTTCTTTTTTGGGCAACTATTTGACGTTCTAAAATGAAAACAATTTTTTTTTCAAGCCTGAAGGCAGTTTTAAAACAACAAAAAATTTTCAAAACTCCAAAATGCTATTTTTCCTTGATACTTTATAAAATGTATTTCTAGGTTGCATTGAATTCCTTGATAATTCCAGGTTTTCCAGGTCTGTGGCCTCCCAGATATTTTCTTTTTACATTTTCGAATTCTCCATTTTTTCTCTCTATAAATTCATATAAAATTTTCATAAGGTTACATAAAAAAATATTCGAGAAAAGCGGTATCATTTTATCCATTAAATATGGTAGTAGGCTAATAACCACCATAATATAACGCGGAAAGAAATGGTGGTATAGCCTTTCATCAGATCTTCGTTAAATGATAAACTACACAAATTTCCAACTCACACTACCGTGCGTAAAGTAGTTTCACTACAAAAATGTTTCACAGCACTGGTTTAACTTTAAATAGGTACTCTGCTTATGAAAGTTTGATTTTTTTTAGCCGATTATTCGGTAGATAATAATAATCTGTGAAAGTTTAGATTAGAAAAGAAATTACGTAACTTGGTAAGAGCGTTTTCAAAATACTTCGTCTGGAAATTGAAGTTGATTGCAATTAGTTTTAAATTATGCATTTATCACTGTCAGTTCGGGGGAGCGGCGCACATAGTTAACAATCAAGAAAATGGAAGTTGATAAAAACGAACAAAAACACACTCATATAAGTAATTATGTGTGACTTAGTTCACTCAGTACAGGACCGGCTCAAAACAATGGTAGCTTATTAGGGACCATTAATTATGTAACACCACGTCTTAAAAAGCCACGCCGCCACTGGTGTATCCTGGTGGTCATATAGAGAAACAGAGGCAAGATGGCAGCGGAGCGTATGAACTAGGAAATAGTGTTCATGTTAAAAAACTTAAATTAATAAATGTATTGAATTAAATAATACTTATGTTACAAACTTACGTTAATAAATATGTTGAATAAAATAATAATAATTGTGACAATTAATTAATAATAATAATAATAGATAATAATAATAATAATAATGCGTTTAACGTCCGTTTCTCGACTTTATGTCATAACAGACGCCATTCACACCATTACTATTTTCCATCTATCACACTTCCCGTTATTTTCTACATTTTTAAACTTCCACTTAATCAATAGCAATGGGCGAATTAAAGAATTTTAGAACATTAGGATAAGGTAGGCAAATTTTTATGGGATATCGACGGCTGCAACGCAGTACCTCTTAACCGCAATAAGCAAAATGTTCAGAAAACAAAGAAAGGCGGTATTATGAACAAAAGTATTGAGCAATATTAGTGAAATTTTTAAAAAGAACTAAAATATAGGTTTTAAAAGTAGTATAACATTAACAGTTTATTATATTCCATATTTTTTGAATAATTTAAACGTTTATAGAATAAACAGAAATTTCAAAAAAATGTCAGTTACGAGGTATAGCGTTGCAGCCGTCGATATGAGTTTCACAGGTAATCGGCCATGGCCTTGAATAAGGAACCATCTCGATATTTATCTGGAATTATTGAAGGAAACCATGGAAAACCTCAACAAGATAGCCGGTACAGGAATTACCGTTTCTCGGCGAGAGGCAGCAGGAAAAGTCCCAGTCACATCTGCCCCCGCCGGGATTTGAACCCGGTACCTCCTAGTGCTCTCACTACTACGCCACCCCACAATTCATTAATCTCGTTCGTAAATGAACGTATTAAGTCATATTATGTTAAAACGAGCGTCCAGCGAGTTTAACAGTTACAAAACAAAAATATAACTGGCACGTAAAAATTTTTGTACCTCGTAACCAAAAGTTGTAACTGTAACTACATTCAAAGTTTAAGATATGTGAGTCATATACTTATAATTCGCAATGTAATATGAAGCGGTAGCGATCTTATACATGGACTTTGCCGCTCCATTGAGCGACCCGTATTATAACGACGAGTCACTTCTCCAATTTCGATCGCATATAGGAAAAGATCGGTTCATGCGACTCTGTTCGTTTGCCGGTGCGCCTCTGGCTTTTCCCTCCCCACAAGTCCCACAAAACAAGGTATAAATCTGTGATAAGGGCGGTCGCGTGCTGGCGGCGGGACGAAGACAGAAAACACTCGACAGAGAGATGCGAGACGTGCGAGAACGAGACCGACCGCGCCGGCCGGCTATGGATTTGCGACAAGTAGTTGCGTTCAGCGCCACCAGATGGCAGACTGGTGTGATGGCCCGCGCCCACACTCGCGACTGTTCCACTGAGTTCAACTGTACACTTAACTGGCGCCCAACGATTTCCTGTTCTACTATCAATAGATACGCCAACTCGGCAATTGTATGGACTGCGGATTTTTGTTCCGTTTTCTGGATATTTTCCAGACAATTTTATGATTGCATACTTTAGAGCCGTTTATTCAGAAAATCACTATTTTCTGTTTTTGTTCGTCACTAAACTACTTTTATTTAGAGGACTGGAAAGAAAGTTGAAAAAATCGGAAGAAAACCCAAAAATGATTAATTTTAAATTTTGACTATTTGAACGGTGTGTCAGCTACGATTTTGCAGATATGAACAGTCCAAAACTCATTTTTACACGCTTTATATTAACTTCACTTGTAAGTTTGTAGGTATGTATGTATGTATGTTGGTTTGTAACCTTCGTTTGGACTACAGCAAGTGGTTTATTACTGTAGTAATATAATATGCCAGCACTGTAACTACAGTGGTTAGCCGTGCGGTCTAAGGCACGGGTCTTCGCTGACGTCAACTCTCGGAATCACGGGTCGTGGGTTCTAATCCCGTCCACGCCGAAAAAAAATTGTTTTTTTTTCGGCAAATTTTTGACAATAAATCGGGCTAAAAAGTGGAAAATAAATATAATTCAAAAACAAACTTTATATCGAACTAAAAAGTAAAAAATAATTTTTTTAAAATACAAGCTTAAAACAATAATGATTAAAAAATACAAGTATTATTGTGAAAAAAGCGTGGGGCGCTTTGTTCCACATTTTCGTACATCGAGCGCCCCACGCTTTTTTCACAATAATACTTGTATTTTTTATTCATTATTGTTTTAAGCTTATATTTAAAAAAAATTATTTTTTACTTTTTAGTTCGATATAAAGCGTGTTTTTTAGTTTTTTTTAAATTATATTTTTGATGCTATTCTTCGTAACGCGGCCTCGGGACTGACTGCGAACTGCAATAAAACAATCGAGCGAGCGTCACTAAACAAAGGCGCACTTACTTGTTTGTGTTCGGAACATGGCTTAGACAAGGAAAGGACCATAGAATCAAAAGTACGTCGTTGATACTATAATATACTCAATGCATTCAGATCGATCTATTCCACCTACAAAAGAGTGCATTTTGTATACTTGTTTTAAGGTCGACATTCAAAGACAACCGATAGCTAAGGTCGTTAAGCCGTTAATTATTTATAGATATATTAAACCTTTCGGGTTCAAATTCCAGATACCATATAAATAAAAATTGATAATAATAATAATAATAATAATAATAATAATAATTTTTATTACTCTATGACATGCGTATAACAGGAGAGTTTGTCAAATGGTACATATTATTTTAACAATAATTTAAACAAAATAAATAAATAATTAAAAACTCGAAATTTTAAAATTTTGAAAGAATAGAATATTTAAAAGAGTATACTTTTCAATTATTCAAACACGTGGACTCCTCTGTACTATAAAATGCGTTTGTTTTTAAATAGTTATTTAATAACTGTTTAAACTTTTTCGGATTTTTTGTTTCCTTTATGGTTTTCGGTAATTTCAAAATTTGTTGTACAATTTGATGCAGTTACTATACACACTATTTCCAAACAAAGTGAGTCTATGTTTGGGTACACTTAACTTAGAACAACGTCTTGTATTACGCGCATGAACATCGCAATTTCTGAGAAATGTATTTTCATGCTCTCTGACAAATAGCACACATGCTTGAATAAAGAGGGAAGGTACTGTAAGAATATCATTATTTTTAAATAAAGGTTTACATGGAGCCAAATAATTTGATGCTGTTATTATTCTTCCAATCTTTTTTTGTAACAAAAATATAGAGTTCAGGCCCGCAGACGATCCACCCCAAAATATAATGCAATAACTACATACGGATTGAAAATAGCCGTAGTGCATATGCATTAAGACTGACTGGTTTGATGCAAGCTGTAGTTTGTTTACAAACCTCTTTGAAAGAGAAACCGCATGAAGTCAACGGTATATAATCAGCTAACAACCGTCAACTTTGAATTTAATTATAATTTACAATTGATCTACTAACACAATTAGGTACTGTACAACACATATCACTCTTCTTTTTCGATTTTTCATTGACATGTGTTTCTTACAAAAATGCACAATGCTTTACTATATCAAACGTACCGCATAGTTTAGTTCACAGAAATGCTGAGTAGATGGCTCACGGACAAAATAAAATCCCAATAGACAGTAAGAACAAAAACCTTGAAATCAGTACGTCTGGCAACATTGTACTCGCTTTGTAAAGATAAAAGACTAAAATATTGTTCTCTGTAAAAAACGCAGTTATCAATATAAACGAAATGTTTAGCTCAATGATAAACGGCGCTATGAAGCCAGATATAGGAGCCATCTCGTACAAGTTCTTAGAACTAACACTCCATTAGACTGTGGACATAACCACGTCCGCAGCAGGCTGTGTAAGGGAATGTGTTATACTGATCTAGTAGGTCCTACTTTGCTTTCTTTTTTTATTATTCTGTCTACCGGGTGAAAAAACAATTATTGTTTTATGATTTTCTT
The DNA here is from genome assembly GCA_963575645.1 of Xanthostigma xanthostigma. Lineage (NCBI taxonomy): Eukaryota > Metazoa > Arthropoda > Insecta > Raphidioptera > Raphidiidae > Xanthostigma > Xanthostigma xanthostigma. Next base: position 43,919,603 of record OY754466.1, on the reverse strand, counting down.
TAATGTCTCTATATTCGGAATTATTAATAAGAAAAAATTCGCAGGTTTGTGGACAAAAGTTATATTTATAAATGTACAACGTTTTGTCAATAAATTTATAGACTTTTTCGAGTACAAATTGAAAATTATTTAAGGAGGTTGAGCCGTTTTACGAAGATAACCTGCGATTTTTTTCTTATTAATTATTATCGATGGACACGATATCTAATTTATATTCAGAATTATATTTATTGCAGATTATAGACGCTCGACAACTACAGTCATTGGTGTAAGATTACATCCAAAGGTTAGCAAGCACCAAACTGTTCTCAATACTTGTTCAAAATTTATAGAATAAATAGCAACACATAAAATAATTGCGGAACTTCGTTTTTACAAATTTTTCGAAGTTTCTGAATATTTTGTATGATACAGACGAGAAAAGGTGTATCCAGAATTCTTGTCCGTCTGTCTGTCTATGTATGCTTCTCACGAAAATGACTGAACTGATTTCGGAACACTATCAATCGATATCCTTTACCACTATATTTCATTATATGGTGTGAGAACGGGTAGAAATGGTGGAAGAGACGGTTTTTTAAAAAAATAATTTTGACCCATAAAATTACGTACGTATGTTTGTACGTAATAAAGTCGAGAACCGGCGGACCTTTTTCAATGGAATTTTCACGCGTTGCAGTGGCTCAGTCTGGTTTACGTTCAATAGGACCGGTAAATAGAAAATATCTCTGAAACAGACATTTATTTGTTTTTGGAACGAATACCTACGTTTCTAAGAATGTATTTTTTATCTTCATAATTCGTGCCACTTTTACAATTAATAAAATTACGTATGTGTTGGTAATATATGTATTTTGTACATGATATACTTCAGAAGCGGCGAACCTATTTCGGCGGGATTTTTAATTTTATTTCTCATTAATGATGAAACCGGGTATCCCCCACCTGTCTAAACATATATTGAAAGACGTGATAAATTACAAAATAGACGTGTCCTCAGTAAATTAATTACGTTATTCACATACCAAATTTATAAAAAAAATAAGTAGAACCGCTATAAGTCGAACTTCAAGGGAAACGTCGAGTTATAGAGTTATAGAGTTTTCGATTTATGAAAGACTTCGACTTAGGCTGATTTTGTACGCAAATATTCGACTTTCAGAGGTTAATATTCATTCTAACTAATTTTGAGTCACTACGTTCGAGATACAGAAATCTAATATTTAATATTTTCGAGTTAAGAAGAGAAAATATGTATGGAAATGGCTTATAGGGACTCACTGATTATTTCGATCTATAGAGGGTTGAAATAGCGAGTAATGGAGGCTTTGGGACGTGAAAGGATGGGAACAAAATATTTTTTTCGAGTTTTGGAGGTTTTCCACTTATCGAGGTTTGACTTAAAAAGATTTTACTGCGGTGTTTCCCAACGTGGGGCCCACGCCCCACAGGGAGGCAATTTGATTGTGAATGGGGGCATTTCGAAACTGGACTCGACACGAATTTAACCCTTTCGCTCCGGGCCATTTAAATGCAATGCTAGATTTCGATGCCAAAAACGAAAGAAGCAAATTCTTAAGGAGGTTGATGCGTTACAGTCCCAATCAAAAGTAAGTCGAATTTTAAACGGTAACTTTTCCATAATAAATTTTTACAAAAAGGTATAAGTCGATGATACCAATAAATTATTGTCATAAAGGCATAAATAAATAATTTTTTTTAATATTATTAATTATTTCAGTATTTTACTTAATGGACTGACTTTTGAATTAGGTTAGATAAAATAAATTTATGTAAATATCTGTATTTTACATATTTTTTGCAGTAAATAATTAAAAAAAGAAATTAGAAGTAATAAAAATTAAAATTAAATCATTAAAAAGTTGAAAATTCATTTAAAATTGTTAAATTTGTCAAGAATAAAAGTCCATAATCGAAAAGTGCAAAGGTTTAATAATTTTTTTATTGACTAAAAGTCTCCTAATTAAATTGGAAAAAATATTAAAATATGCGTAAGACATCGATTCTTTACATAGTTAGTTTTTGGAATTGCTGACATTATTTGGTTATTTGCAAAAAATTAAAATGTACCGTTTGCATGCTAGGTTGACATATTTTCCATAAGACTACATGTAAAAGTTTTTTTTAATTTTTGACTTTATAAATCTCCTAATGATTTTGGATTTTTTACAGAAAATTGTGTCATAAAAAAATCTATTAAAAAAATTTTATATCAGATTTTTTTCATTATCTTCGTAAAACGGCTCAACCTTCTTAAATAATTGCGGTAATGAATTATTAGGTATAATGTCGCTTGACGAGACCAAAATATCAACTGGGTGTTTGGCGTCGTCAAGTAAACTTCCCTGCGGCAGATGGCAGACTCCGCGGGGGACCCCGGACGTTTTAAAATCTCGCTAAACAACGCAGATCTCACTAAAAAGCTAAGTTGGGAAACACTGTAATCTACTGTCTATAAATAAAATAAATAAAAAAAAAAATTGGTTGTCTGTAAAGTCGGTTTACGGACGATAGTTTTACGTGATAACGTATTCCGTAATACATAACCTAAATTCTACATATAATAATTATAATAATTCGAATCTATGATATTGCATCTTTCGCTTCAAATTTAGGTTAATTTTATTTTTTTAAATTACTCACCATATAATATAATTGTTTTTTTTAACTTTCTTTCTTTCGTATTTATTTTAAGTCTCAAAGATTAGCTGTCATAATATTTATAAAACAATTGTTTCACTGTTTATAATATAAAATTCCAAAACCTACTTACAATATTTAAGTATTTTCATACGTCAAAAAATTGATTTTTATAATGATAAAATTTGTAAGAAAACGATTTTTTCGAGAGATGAGACCTAGCTAAAACGATTTTTTGCCCCCCAAAATCCCTTTTCAGTAAATTTCATCCAAATCGTTAGGGCCGTTTTCGAGAAAAGCACGCACAGGGTCAGGCGGAACGTTACGCGTTACGAACGTTAGGAACGTTAGGAACGTTACGACCGTTACACTTTTTCGTGCATGCAGCCGGTGTTTTATCAATTTATAAGATTGGTGATTCATCAATTTATAAGACGTTATCACGTCAAAAAACTAATCAAGCTAAGCTTTCAAAACTTATTGCGCTATAAATAAGTCAGGTAAAAAATATGATAAACTATTTTTTTAATTCGATTACAAACAAGTCAGCAAGTCGTAATAATATTTGGCAAATTCTGGTGGAAACTCTGGACATAGGCTCCGGGGTTCTGCAAAACTCTGCTCGGGAATCACTGTATTAAGCCACACAAACATTTGGCGGTGCGACCTCTTATAACGGAGTAGATCTAGTCGTGGAGTGCCACACCCCTCTCGTGCAATAACAGACTGTCGTCTACACAAGCATTAAACACGTTACGACTCTCTACTCCAGAGTTAAGCGATGTTTGTATTCACAGTACAGGGTCTCCAATAATTTCTATGTAACTTTTATTTCCTATCTATACCTGCATACAGGTCGTTCCATTTCGATGCATACATTATTACATATACGATTTACATTTAAATTGTTGGGTCCAGTTCGATAACTCGATGTGCCCAAATATTGACCTCTCTTTTTTTAAGTCATAGAAAACGCTTAATTTTGACCAATTTTGATATAACTAATCAGAAATCACACGTCGTAGCAGCTGGTGTAGAAATACTGTATTACTATCTCACTTTGTATACACGACCCCGAAATTGTTTTTTTAAAGAACGCCCTCCCCTTTTCACTGTGCAAAAAGACGCCATCGCATCGACATGAGCCCATAATTAATTTTTAAAGAAGTTCCCCAAACACCTCTTTTTTACTGCGCCAAAAAAAACTCCATCGCATCAACATGACCCCGTAATTTCTAATTATTTTTCAGTAACAGTACGCAAATAACTGTTACTGTTATTTCATTCTATTATACTATACTGAAGACGGTGTCTCGCAAGATGCCAATAACGGTTATTTTTTTAACTGTCTTTTTCAGTAACACTTTGCAAATAACTGTTACTGTTATTTTGTTCCATTCTATTATACTGAAGACGGTATGTCGTAAGAATCCAATAACGGTTATTTTTAGAATTAGTTCTTTTTCAGTAACAGTTCGCAAAGAACTGTTATTGTTATTTCATTCCATTATATAATGTGCGCCACGGATCTAAAAAGTTCGGAAGTTAGTCACAAACAGCGTCGCAAAGGCACATTTTAGAGCCGTTGATACTCCCGCCACCTCCCAGCTACCTGCACGGAACGTGCGCTCGTCGGTGATTGGCCGTGATCGCTCGTTGCCTTTGTCACTTGTTGCTCTCCTGCTTTAAAGTACAGTCGAGTACGCTATTGTCAAGTTGTTATGTTTCATGCTCAACAGAGCTTTTCTGAAACGAATAAAATTATTATTATTATTATTGTTATTGCTATGTTAGTTTTGTTGAGTTGCGAGTTTGTAGTTTTTCAACAGACTGTACAAGAGCAAGCCTGCATTCGCATCTAACTTCCGAGCCTTTTAGATTCGTGGCGCGTACTTTACTATATTGAAGACGGTGTGTCGGAAGATTCCAACAACGGTTAGTTTTAGAACTAGTTCTTTTTCAGTAACAGTACGCAAATAACTGTTACTGTTATTTCGGTCCATTATATTATATACTGAAGACGGTGTGTCGCAAGGTGTTTGACGACATAATAGCGAGAAACGGAAGCCACTCCGAAGCCAAGAACGATACAGGCAAACCACTGATATAAACAGATGTAAGGTGCACATTTTTTTTAAGACTAGACAAGGTATTTTTAATTTCCGTTGTTACGGATAACAACAATGCATTTCTAACGCTATACTTTTCAGATGTATCATGGAGATAAAAATAATAGTTTTTTACGAAAACTAACAGCCACATGCACCAATGTAGATTAGAATTTCACTCTAAAAAAAATTGGTTGTCTGTAAAGTCGGTTTACGGACGATAGTTTTACGTGATAGCGTATTCCGCTCGAATATCATATTTAATAATACATAACCTAAATTTTAGTAGCTGTCAAACTATATTTTTACCGACTAATAATTTGATCAACCAAAGCAAAATACATATTTTTAAGCAATTATAAAAGACATTTAAAAGAATGTATATATATTAGGTATATATTTGTTAACAAACCGTATAATTTATCTGCTGTTATGAAATGCAGATATCTCCCAAGATTTGTTTTTGATACAAAATGTAGCTGCGTTTGTGTACAAACTATCAATTGACAAATAACGATGTATTATCTGAAAAATTGCTTTAAAAATTCGATAATTTATGACAATTTTATTAGATATCTTGATTTTAAGTCTTAATTTTCACGGTTTATAAAACAAAGGCCATCTGTCAGATGTAGCTTTCGCTGGAACAGCCGAAAAAAATATTGAACGCACACTACTCTCTGACGTCACGCGAGAAGAGGGAGAAATGCGCACAAGCCGACGCTTGGGCCGATCGTGCATCTCTATCGCTTATATCGCGCTCTCGCTTGCGGAACGTTACTCTTTTTCGTGTGTGCTGGCGGTGTTTCATCAATTTATAAGACGTTATCACGTCAATAAAAGAGGTAAAAACAATTTTTAAAAATCGACCAAATGTAAGCTAAGCTTGTATAGTTAATGTTCCGTGCCTTCGTGTGTGTTTTATAGCCAAATTTTGGTTCTGTTACAAAGGAATCAACAATATCGATCGCGCTAGAATTTCAATTCTGAAATTTTTTTTATAAACACACGAAAACAACAAAACGTGCATCGACCACATCATTAGCACTGTTAACAAATTACATCTAATTTGGATACAGGTAATTATAATGTATCTAGAAAAATATGTAGTGATGTGTCCACATGATTCTTTATTGGGAGCCGGCTCCGTGCGCTCCGCTCACTAAAAAGACTCGCTCAGAGGGAGTCGTTCAAAAGAGCGACACTAGACAGTACGCACTACACAAGAGTGCAGACTGCAGAGGTGTGAAGGAGTCACTTAGCATTGCACAGCACAATACACACACTCAGCTCTGAGCTCATTTTCATATGATTCTGATCTTATATTATACGCATTTCGGATAAACTATAAAGCATAATAAAAGCTAAACAATAATAATGTTTATTGTTACAATATTATATCTTTGTCAACGACGTCAATGTGAATGGTTTAAGTCACTGTAAACAGTGTGTCATTCAACATTAAACGGCTCAGCAAAGATAACTCCGTACGTGGAAAGTTCACTACTGTCTCTGTGCCCTGTGCTGTGTGCGCTCTGCAAATGTGATTCAAGGGAAAGGTTTATGTGCATATTTCATTGATATTTTGTGTAAAGTAGTTGAAATATGACGACTATTGTTGAAGATGTTGAAAAAAATCAAGCCGATTGTGAGCTTTCATCGAAAACGCTGCCTAATCTTTTTGAATTATAACGAAACAATGTATGGTGGAATTGTTCCTCTTTTATAGGTCTACAGAAAAGTCCGCGATGACATATTTCTATCTTTTAAGGATAGCTTCATCAATTTTGCAACTAAAGTCGACGAAAAAACGGTATCAATCTATACAAATTCGAGTGAAACCGGACCGTAGTAACAGTAGCCAAAATGAAATCTACCCGGACGAAATCGGACCAGAAAGCTAGTCAGGAATCCATCGTAAACGAAATGGCTGCAGCGTCATATTTTTATGTAGTTCTGATCTCGTATCCACTTATAATCATTATCAATGACGCAACATACATAAACACACCCTGATGTGTTATGTGTGCGAGGGGCAGAGGGGGTGCAGAAGCAACGATTCAACCAGTGCACTATGTGTGGAATTTACTTTGCTTTAACTGAAGCGTTGTGACGTTGTAAAGCAGGCTACACATTGGCTTTGTTTACGCGAAACCGTTAAACACTCTATCGTCGAAGTCATATTATGCGTATATGCCATAGATATATATATTTAATAGAATGCGGAAACACTAGCGCCTCCTGTACCTTTTAGAAGCCATTTTGTATGTGGAATACGCCGTAAAAGCGCGCGAGATTCAAAAAGATTCAATATTCTATAATATGATGCTAATGGAAAAAACAATCAACATCGCAGTAAACAGTGATATTTCGCTCCAAAACCTATTTTTATATTGAAACGTTTCAAAAATTACAAAACTGAGCATAAATATAATGTAAAAGCTTAAAACATTTTACATTGTCAATTTGGCATCAAGGTTGACAAGCATTGATGCCAATCTGACAATGTAAAATGTTCTAAGCTTTTGTATTATATTTAGGCCTAGCACACATGAAGAGCGTTCAACACGCGTTGGCCCAACGCGCGTTTACAACTTCTATACAATTGTATATAACTGTTTACATGATAACGCGCGTTCAACGCGCCACCAACGCGCGTTATCATGTAAACAGTTATATACAATTGTATAGAAGTTGTAAACGCGCGTTGGGCTAACGCGCGTTGAACGCCTCTCATATAAACTAGGCCTTATGCTCAGTTTTGTAATTTTTGAAACGTTTCAATATAAAAATAGGTTTTGGAGCTAAATATCACTGTTTACTGCGAGTTTTATTGTTTTTCCATTAACATCATATTATGGAATATTTAATCTTTTTGAATCCCGCGCGCTCTTTACGGCGTTTTCCACGTACAAAATGGCTTCCATATGGCTTCTAATTGGAATTTCGCACAATGCTCAAAGATAGGCATCCGCTATCTATTAGGGGAGGGAGGGGGAATGGCGCTCACTGTTGGTTAAAGTGTAACCTTTAATGATAAAAAAATATGGCGGACTGGACATATATATCGGTAGGATTTAACGTGCGAAAGACTGAGATACATTACACAGCGTATGTAAGGAGTAAACTCCAGTCGTGCGTCGGAGCTAACACACACACACCCTTTTTTTTGCTTTACCAACCCCCCCCCCACAAAAAAAATATCTATACGCCCTTGGCCCGTTTCGCTCAATTATGGCGGCTTCTTTTTCTGTTACGCTGTCGAACGAAATTTTGTTCAAGTAGTTTAACCTCAAAAAGTATAATTTTGCAAAAAGTAAAGAACATGTGTGCGTTCGAACCTCTAACGAACAAACAAAAATATAGTAGTTTTATTTTTTACATTCATTATTTCTGAACAGTTGCTCACGCGTACCTCAAGAGCCACCTACGACCCTTGAGCTTTTTTTTTTAATTGCCCTAATTGATATTTTGGTACAACTACATGAATTCATCAGTAGAATTATTATAATATACAATCGTCACTTCAATTCCTTCAAATTTATTCATTTACTAGCTGTAACCCGCGACTTCGTCTGCGTGTAATTTATTTTTTGCGAGTTACCCTAATTATTTTTCTAAAGTAAAAGTAGCCTAAGTTACTCCTTATAACATCAGCTATCTGCCAGTGAAAGTCACGTCAAAATTGGTCCAGTCGTTTTGGAGACTAGACGGAACAAACAAACAGACATTTTATTTATATGCATAGATAGGTACAAAACAAAAACAGAAAAAAACTGAAATTTTGCTCTAAGAATGTTTAAAACTGTTCAATTACAGACTAAGTTACGATTTTATTTATTTGTTTTAATTGAGCTAACGTCTGTATAATTCATTAAATATATTATATATATATATGTTATAAACAGACACTTCAATTCCATTAATTTATTTATATTACGTAATCTATTGTTTATAAAACTCCAAAATCCGTCGACAAAAACTTTTGAACTATAAGTCCGATCATCATGAAATTTGGACACAGCATTCATCTCGGTAAACTAAGATGAACAAGCGTATTCAAATGCAACGTTGTTTCAAAGCAATCGACTTTAACGAACATTTACATTTTACAATATTTTGTGTTTTCAGTTGCTTGAAAAAGTCTCAATAAATAAGAGGCGCACGTCGCATATCACTAATTGTCTAATTGTTTTTGAGCAAGGAACACTATATGTCAAGTGCCGGATTAATCATTAGGCAGAGTAGGCAACTGCCTAGGGGCCCTACATCGACTAGGGGCCCATACACGCACCAAGAAAAAAACTTTTCATATTATTTTCTTCCGTTGTTTATTGTATTGTGACCCATCAAAAAACCTGGATCATCAATTATCTATAACCTATTCATTAAGATTATTTCAATAAAGCTAACGAGTCAGGTAAGGCAATGCTGCAGCATCAATCTAGTCAAAGTAATCATGTTGTTACAATATTTATATCACATAAGACATTGAAGTAACAGGATGCCTGGAGCCGATCATCTGGAAGTTACTCACATTCCTTCATCAACTTGAAAAGACCTGATTGCATTTCTTAGGGGCCCGGGCAGGGTTAATCCGGCCCTGTATATGTCTCAGGTCAAAGGCTTTTGACACCATACAAGTCGATGGCGGTCGCTCGTGGAGATCTTTGCGTCTTTTCCAATTAAATCTAGTTCACAACTTCATATACAATACACGTTATTCATTAATGACATAATTATTATGCGAAGAAGACTCGATCTCCCCGACGGTGGTAGACGGCAGCGGAGGAGGGGGATCGACGCCTTGCAAGAGTTCAAGGCCTCGTCTGTCCATCGTGTGCAAAGAATCATCGTCACTCCGTCTTTCCGTCACCGACGTCGAAAACTCTTCAACTGTCTAATGAATGGCTCTTCGTCTATAACCGTTCTGAGATTATCAAAGTTAATTAAACATTGAAGAAGCGAACCCAAAACCTAACCGTAAACCAGAAGTGTTATCCAGAATATGTATTCCACTTTGTCTTGATCTTTGCACGTACAAAATAGGGGAACTCAACGCATAGCGGGTGTTTTACGACGAGTAAATTTGTGGACTTTATTTTTGTCAAACTTTTGTGTTTTTCGCGAAGAGGCAGCTCGTCGTCGTGAACAAAATATGTTACGTTTTTGCGCTGCCTATACTCCGTTTATGCAGTCATCTAACCCTTTACAATGGGCAAAACTTTTTCACAAAAATTAATCTTTTTCTCGGCAAAAAAAATTGTCGATAGTCACGCCCATAATATAGAATCGGTTGTAAAGGGTTATACTTATAAGAAATTGATTTTTTGACGTGATAACGTCTTATAAATTGATGAATCACCAATCTTATAAATTGATAAAACACCGGCTGCATGCACGAAAAAGTGTAACGTTCGTAACGTTCCGCCTGACCCTGTGCGTGCTTTTCTCGAAAACGGCCCTAACGATTTGGATGAAATTTACTGAAAAGGGATTTTGGGGGGCAAAAAATCGTTTTAGCTAGGTCTCATCTCTCGAAAAAATCGTTTTCTTACAAATTTTATCATTATAAAAATCAATTTTTTGACGTATGAAAATACTTAAATATTGTAAGTAGGTTTTGGAATTTTATATAAACAGTGAAACAATTGTTTTATAAATAGTCTGACAGTTAATCTTTGAGACTTAAATAAATACGAAAGAAAGAAAGTTAATAAAAAAAATTATTTTTATAGGTGGTGAGTAATTTAATAAATAAAATTTACCTAAATTTGAAGCGAAAGATGCAATATCATAGATTCGAATTATTATAATTATTATATAAATTTAGGTTATGTATTACGGAATACGTTATCACGTAAAACTATCGTCCGTAAACCGACTTTACAGACAACCAATTTTTTTGTATATAAAATAATAATTCTATTGATGCATATAGATAGATATAAAATGTCAAAACATATACGTTAGGAAAGTATCTTTTGACACACGGCTTTTGTGCCCTCCCGTGTTTTTATTTTTTAATTAAATACTGGTTCAGTCACCTTAGTGTCATATGTTATGCGTGCATTTTAATAAGGATTAATTGTTGAATAAAATGGGAAAAAAGCTATCAATTCGGAAGTGCTCTGTTGTTGATTGTAAAGATACACCAACTAAAAATCCAGAATTACAATTTCACCGTTTTCCTAGTTTTTTTTATGAATTAAAGAGGAAAAAAAATGATTGCAACTGTACGTCATCAAGGATAATTAAATTTTATTTTACGTTTGTAATCATTATTAAATACATGAAAAATATCATAGTTGTGATTTTGTTAACAAAAATAAGATTTAAAAAATGTTGAAATAAAAAATGTATATCATTTATGTCGTTTTTTACTGAAATTTTGCGTAAATATTTTTTATGGTTAAGAATAAAGCTGGTTTCCATGGGTTTGTAAGTTTTGAGTGAACCAGATTTTAAAAAATCAAACACGAGATGGCGCAAAGATCGCATGTCAAAGATACTTTACTAGCGTATATAATAATAACAACGTTGATCAAATAATTCTTAAAAAATTCAGATATGCCACAAAAACGTTTTTCGAGTAAATACAATTTTTAATTTTTACAAAATAATTTTAAGTCGTTAATTTCCCGTAGTTGAATAGGCAAATTTTAAAAAGGAATATGTCCGGCATCAGAGATTTAGAACAAAAATATGTTTTATGTTATGAATTACTGTGATAATTGTCTCGTTCTATAGGCTGTGTGCACGAAACCTACTAGCGCTGCTAGTGGGTAATAGAGAATTATTGAACTCACTTTTTATAGAAATCGCGACATGTTTCTATGGTGATAAGTCGAAACACAACAAACATTTCTAGATCGCTTAGTTTTTCTATGTTTTCTTTGTAATTAAAAAACTTCATAAAATTATAACTATTTTCACTTTTAATAAACATTGCTCACCGACATATGGAAAATTTGAGTTTGAAGTTTCCCCTAGTGCTCACCACAAACGGTCGCATCGAAAAATGTGTAACTCCGCCTCCTTGAACATAGCCCATAGCAACGGATTACAATGTCAATATACTGCGAAAACTTTTTTTTAATGAATAATACAAAAGTTCAATTAATACAAATTAAAAAAATCGTAACTTAGGGGTCGTCCCGCATTCCATTAAAAAAAAATAAGCTCCCCATATTTTGTGTAAACCCTCTGAGATTACACGCCCTGTCTCGACTCTATGAAATCTCACAGCTTCGATTGTAGCGAGAATGTTCAGAGAAGAAATCGTGCAAAATTTTTAAGACAATTCAAACGAAGTTTCGATACAAATCGATAACTTTGTAGTAGGCTTGGCATCACGTGTACAGTAACAAAGCATAAGCGGCTAACAAAACAATCTCGCATCGCGACAATAGCAATATAATGTTGTGTTTAAACTGTTTAGTTCTCGCGAGCCATAACAGATCATATCGTCAGATAAATCAGAATCTAAAAGCCCGTTCTTGTGGAAAGAGCCGAACCCCATATAACAACATAATAACACAATATCACAACCACAACGTACAGTGGAACAATAAAGTCGGATCTGTGATTTTACACATTGTCATATTACACATACTTATCGATTCCGCGCGTTTTCATCCCCCGACAAAATATCTTAAAATTTAAAAACACATATACACGTCATAGCAACTGGTGTAGAATTACTGTCTCACTTTGTATACACGGCCCCGTAATTGTGATTTAAAGAACTCCTCCAAAGGCCTTCCCCTTATCACTGCGCAAAAAAAACGCCATCGCATCGACACGATCCCGTAACCGTTTTTTAAAGAACTCCCTGCAAGCGCCTTCTCCTTTTCACTGCGCAAAAAGAACGCCATCGCGTCGACACGATCCCGTAATTGTTTTTTAAAGAACTCCCTCCAAGCGCCTTCTCCTTTTCATTGCGCAAAAAAACGCCATCGCATCGACACGATCCCGTAACCGTTTTTTAAACAACTCCCTCTAAGCGCCTTCTCCTTTTCACTGCGCAAAAAAGTCAATTTTTCGCACTTAAAACGGCTAATAACACAGTTATATGGTATATAAAATAATAATTGTGTATGTCCAGACATCGAGTTATCGTACTCTAACCTGATAAAATTTTCAAGTAATCACGTCCTTAGCTTAGTTAAGAAAAACATTACCCCCCTTCTGACGCAGTCGGATAAAAATAAATCGATCACGCGATGTCCGCATTACGCAAGTTCTACTGTGTAACATTATTTAATAGTTTTGCAACTTTTCCATAACTGGACATAAAATGTGTTGTGTTTAATGCGTTTTTATGTTTACGACTGTTCACTTTTTAGAGTTAATAGTTTTTTTATTTATTTTTATAGGACTGAAGTTGGCACTATTGTAATCGACTAGGTCAAACTAAAATATTATACAGAATATTAAAAAAAAAATAATAACCACAAAACACTAACACTTTAGTGTAAAATGTATTGTGTGTAGGTATATGAATAGTTCGCGAAAAATATATAACTTAACATTTTTTTCTAGACGTAAGTTTCGCTAACCATTTTAGCATCATCATATAATGATTAAAACTAGGGACGTTTCTTTAATAAGCAGCCGTCATAAAGTAAAGTAAAACTTATTTAGAAGCAAATTGAGAGTAACTCAGATAATTTTTCGGACGGAAGTCACCTTTTTCCACAGTTTCCGCTATTTAAAGGCATCGACTGATAGATGGCGCCATCAAAACGCATCTGTATAGAAACTATCTTGAACGAAAGATGGTACGAACACCAACCAAGATAGGTTAATAGGTTAATTTACGAGTGATTTAATTTTTCGGAGAATATTTCTTAAAAAGTGAGATTAATAAAAACAAATTCAAAGAAGTTTTACTTCAACCGCGCGTAAAAGCTACAAGCACTCATGTATTTTACTTGCAATGTATTTTATGATACCTACCAAAGTATTTTTAATTTTTTTTTATTTAAATTGTACTTTCTGACGTCACACTTTAATTAATATTTACGTGCAAATATATTCCATTCTATAGATATTCTAGCGGTCCGTCCCGGTTTCACCCAGGTGCGATAGATATAATTCAGCAAAATGTATTTCGTTTACGGCCCGGCATCTGAACTAATAGCTTTGTGCAAATTCTAAGAGATTTGCTTCTGAACTACCAGCTTTGAGCGAATTGTATCAGATGTCAGTACATGGTACTAAAACAGTTTTTTTCGTTTGCTTCTGAACTTAGCTTTAAACAAATTCTATCAGACGTCGCTGCAAGTTACTTAAACTTTTTTTTTTGAGAAAACACCGTAATTTTTTATTCTAAGTTGGACCAAACAAGACACATTTACAAAATGTCAAAACAATCGGTTCAGTGGTTTAGAAGATTAGCGCGGACAAAATTTGTGACACGAGAATCTATACTAATACTAATATAATATAAAGCTGAAGAGTTTGTTTGTTTGTTTGTTTTTTTGAACGCGCTAATCTCAGGAACTACTGGTTCAAATTGAAAGAATTTTTTTTTGTTGGATAGCCCATTTATCGAGGAAGGCTATAGGCTAAATAATATTACGCTACGACCATTAGGAGCGGCGAATTAATAAAAAATGCTGCAAAATGTATCTCAAAAATAAGCTTCTATTCATGAGAAATGTGTACCCATGTTCCTCCCTTCCCCATTCGTTCTTTTACACCCGGGTGAAACCGGACGGGACCGCTAGTTTTTAACCGACGAAAAACAAAAACGGAGGAGGTTCTCAAGTCGACGCGTATATTTTTTTTTATTTATTTTTTTTTTTTTTATGTATGACCACGCATAACTTTTTACAGAGTAGTCCGATTTTGATAAATATTTTTTTGTTTGAAAGGGTATACCCCGAAGTTGGTCCCATATAAATTTGGTAAAAAAATTCCAACCCTAAAGGTAGGAAAACAGGGGATGATTGATTGTTCACTCACTGATTGTAATGTATGACCACACATAACTTTTTACAGAGTAGTCCGATTTTGATAATTATTTTTTTATTGAATAGGGTATACCTCGAGGTTGGTCTCATATAAATTTGGAAAAAAAATTCTTACCCAAAGGGTGGGAAAAAAGGGGTGATTTATTGTTCACTCATAGATTTTCATGCTGAGTTGTGTATTACAATTATAAATTATATAGCCACAAAAAATTATAAAATAAAAACTTTTTAACAAAAAAATTAAACCGCCGAAAAACTGAAAAGCAAAAAATAATAAATCTTTTTATTTAACTAAGTAGTTGAACGTACGTGACAGTCTAGTATATCTAAGTAATTTTGAGTCGGCGTCAAACAATCAATGAACAAAGATCACTAAAAGAAATAACCAAATCAAATTAGAGAACTCTCGTGAACTCTCAGAGATTTCCGGCGAAGGATTGTTGACGCCGACTCAAAATTACTTAGATATACTAGACTGTCACGTACGTTCAACTACTTAGTTAAATAAAAAGATTTATTATTTTTTGCTTTTCAGTTTTTCGGCGGTTTAATTTTTTTGTTAAAAAGTTTTTTATATATAAAGATAGCAAAAGACAGTTGTTACTTGTTACGATATATACAAGCTACGAGAAAACGGCCATTAAAGAAATCAATTAAGAAAGATAACAGTTGCGTCATGTCCAATAAAAAGTAATCACTAGAAAAAATAACATTTTACCGAAACATATTATTTTGTGACAGATTTCCACTTTATAACAATTAGATACAATATTGACAATGTTTGACAAAGAGGACTTCATCATCTATAGTGTAAGAAAGTTAAGAAAGAGAGAGAGACGAAAAGAATACGAAGCTAAGTAAATGCATTTAGCGACACAGCAAAATAGCAAATACACGACAATAGTGTCAACACTGACTCGTCCCTCGACTTATTGACAACGTCTGACATCGTCACGACATACGTCGAAGTGCTACACTGTGTTGCCAACCGTAAAAAAAAATACTATGCAACCTATAAATATATATTCTATATAATATAAAATTTTCGTGTCACAATTTTGGCGACGCTAATCACAGAAACCACTGAACCGATTTTAATAAAATTTTGTAAAATTTTGGTGCAATTTACGCTGTAGGATAGTTTTCATTAAATATTTTTTTACAAAACTACGGTGTTTTCTCAAAAAAACTGTTTTAGTAATATGATAGAATTTACTCAAAGCTATTAGTTCAGAAGCAAATAAAAAACAACTGTTTTAGTACCAAGTAGCGACATCTGTTAGAATTCGCTTAAAGCTGTTAGTTCAGAAGCAAATCTGGTGAATTTTCTCAAAGCTATTAATTCAGACGCCGGGCCGCAAACGAAATACATTTTACAGAATTATATCTATCGCACCCAGGTGAAACCGGGACGGACCACTAATAGTTAATAAAATATTAAAAATGAAGGATTTACTCTTCGTCTTTGACGATCCACTTCATTTTTTCTAGCACAAAATGTCGGGAATTAAAAAATATGTCGACTTCGTTAGAGCATCAATCGAAGCGTATTAACATCAACATGATCTGAGAGAAATTTTATCGTAATCGGTCCACGCGTCTCTTGTTAAAACGAAAAGATTTAGGCTACGAGAAAAGGAGATGAAAATAGCGACATCGGACGAACTTTATTATAAGCTCTTAGCTTAGCATTCAACCTATGTATGTAACTTTATCAAATAAATAAAATTGTCGACCAATTTTTCTCAGACCAATATATTGACAAAAAATAAAAAATAAATCTATACAAGATGACGTTTTGATCCGGATTTGGATCTTCTTCAGAAATATCTAAAAAATATAAAAATTAATTAGTATTGATTTGTTATTTTTTTATTTTTTGTCAACATATTGGTCTGAGAAAAATTGGTCGACAATTATATTAATTATTTGAAGAGTTCTATTCAGACGTTAATCAATGATTTGTATGTAACTTTATGTTAACACTGGCCATCCGAAGTGCACGGATAACGCTGGGCTTAACCTTATAATAAATGATTGAGTCCAAATTTTCAGGAAAAACCCGGTAACCCTGGCAGGAATTAAAAACAACAATATAATAATATCTCGACCATTAGCTGGTCGGTGGCGATGAGCTGTTTTTGTGTCAACTTATGTACTAAAAAACCAGCGCGGAAACGTGATAAAAAACGCATTTGTCATATTATATTTCCAGTAGTGTCCGTTGGTCAGTCACAAGCGCAGCATGGGATTCCCCCTACAATAGCTGACATCAATGCCAGGGTCAACCGCATGCGATCACTGCACTGCTCAAAATATGATTGCCCAAACGCTATTTATTATTCAAAAATATGCACTCTGCAGTGCTGCATTTTTAAAAATAACTAGTCGAAATAAAGTAAGTATGCCATTTTTTATATAGATACTAGCGGCCCGGCCCGGTTTCACCCGGGTGCGGTAGATATAATTCTGATAAATGTATTTCGTTTGAACTAATAGCTTTGAGCAAATTCTGCCAGATTTACTTCTGAACTAATAGCTATGAGCAGATTCTATCGTGACAACAATATAGTTTTATACTTTATATATAAGGATAGTCTCTCTCTCCCTCTCTCCCCGCAATAAAAAAAAACTATCCTATAGGTAGTGTAAGTTGGAACAAGTAAGACACAGTTACAAAATTTCATTAAAATCGGACCGATAGTTTCGGAGATTAGCGCGAACATCGTGACACGAGATTTTTATATATATAGATATGACAATAAAAAAAATTAGGAAAATAACTAATAAGTCTATGATTTTTCTTATTAGAAATCATTACTGCAAACACAATAGCATTTATTTCGTTTCAATAAGTTTTGTATTTACGGATATATAATATTTTTCAATTTTAATACCCGCTTACTTCAAATATTTTATACTCTATATCACCAGGACGCTTATATTTCCTGTACAATGTTTGCGCAGTCATACAGGTTGATGGGTCAATTTTTTTAAAATACTCAACTGAAATTTAAACTTTAAACTGAGGCTACTACGAATTCACAAACAGAACCAATTCTCGATATTTTGCGTAGCGTTAGATAGGTATATATGTTACCGGCCAGACCCGATTTCAGGACAAACTAATTTTGCCTAGGCCAATCTAATTTTACAAACCAATTAAACCTAGGCTGAACTAGTTCGTCCTAGTATGAATAGTAGGCTGAACTAGTTTATCCTGAAATTGGGTTTGACCGCTAACATATATACTTATCGAAAAGAATTATTAGAAAAAGTTGTTCAGAATATTATTCTAGCCGTTAAAATAATATTTTAAACAACTTTTTCTAATAATTCTTTTTAATATATATATCTAACGCTATACGCAAAGTATCGAGAATTGGTCCTGTTTGAGAATTCGTATAGTAGCCTGAGTTCAAAGTT
Organism: Xanthostigma xanthostigma; assembly: GCA_963575645.1. Taxonomy (NCBI): domain Eukaryota; kingdom Metazoa; phylum Arthropoda; class Insecta; order Raphidioptera; family Raphidiidae; genus Xanthostigma; species Xanthostigma xanthostigma. Next base: position 43,901,428 of record OY754466.1, on the reverse strand, counting down.
TAAATTTTAGTTGAGTTTCTTAATCAACCTTTAAATAGCAAAATATGGGGGTTTTAAAAGCAACACACTGTAGAATAAATATTCCCTTTTCGAAAAGTTACAATTTGAACGAAATTTTTTAAGTAAATTAAGATATAACTTTATATGAGTCAAAGCTTATTTTGCTTAAACCGTAAGCCGTCTCTGGTTTAACGATAACAACAAACGATCTTGAACCGAAGCTTTGAGTTGACTTGTCATTTTACCCTCGTTACATTCGTTAAACGCCCAGTAAAACGCTCGTCCTGCCTACTTTCCGTCTCTCCATGCGCGCGATATTTAAATTTCATAACTTTTTACATGGTTTTGTTGTGTCATAATGTATAAACAAAACATTGTCACTGTTAATTTGAACAAACGAACGAAACTGTCTCGAGAATATGACTGTTTTCAACATACACAAAAAAAAAAATAAATGCTACATAAAATAAGAGTGGAGCATCAATAAAACTTGGTTGTCTGTAAAGTCGGTTTACGGACGATAGTTTTACGTGATAACGTATTCCGCTCGAATATCATATTTAATAATACATAACCTAAATTTTAGTAGCTGTCAAACTATATTTTTACCGACTCATAATTTGATCAACCAAAGCAAAATACATATTTTTAAGCAATTATAAAAGACATTTAAAAGAATGTATATATATTTGTTAACAAACCGTATAATTTATCTAGGCCATCTGTCAGATGTAGCTTTCGCTGGAACAGCCGAAAAACATGTTGAACGCACACTACTCTCTGACGTCACGCGAGAAGAGGGAGAAATGCGGCTTGGGCCGATCGTGCATCTCTATCGCTTATATCTCGCTCTCGCTTGTGGAACGTTACTCTTTTTCGTGTGTGCTGGCGGTGTTTCATCAATTTATAAGACGTTATCACGTCAAAAATTGATACACTGTTCCGTTCTCTTGCGCGGGATATTCAAAATTTGTATTTATTGGCGCTCATTTTGACATACATTGTTTATAAATAGCTGAGGATATTTTTTGCAGAATATATTGAACGTTCATAAATGAAAAATATTTTTAAACGTTTTTATTTAGCTTGACTCCGAATATTTCTGTGTTGTGTGTTTCTTTGTTTCAAATCTTGAGACAGCCTTTTCAACTACTTCCCGTTATCCGATTGTGTTGAAATTTTGCATAGGTATTTAGTTCCGATGGCAATACAATATTATAGTAGCTAACTGACCGGTCCGGCTTTCGTCCGGATGCAAATCGCACTTTTAATAAAGCACGCTAAAAACTTAAAAATAAAAATAGGTAAAAAAACTTTTAAGTTAAACGCTTTTATTGTACAATCGATAATGAACTAGAAAATAAATATGAGTCACCATAGACGGCTTTGATTAAACTAAAATAAAATCGAGGGCGTCATTTACTACAAAACTTTCATTTGTTTGAGATTGGAAATAATAATATTTAGAATTCAACTGTCTTCTTCGACTATAATTTAAGTATGAATGACCCCCACGATTTTATTTTGGTTTAATCAAAGCCTCCTATGGATGACTCATATTTATTTTCTAGTTTTTAGTACATTAACGATTGTACAATAAGAGCGTTTAGCTTAAAAGTTTTTTTACCTATTTTTTATAACAATAAACAGATCATGAATATATATGGAGAAATACCCCAAAAGATGGTTTCATAACGAATGTTTGACCCCACAATTTATACACACGGTAAAAAAAACCTTTAAGTTAAACGCTTTTATTGTACAATCGATAATGAACTAGAAAATAAATATGAGTCACCATAGACGGCTTTGATTAAACTAAAATAAAATCGAGGGGGTCATTTACTACAAAACTTTCATTTGTTTGAGATTGGAAATAATATTTAGCTTTCAACTGTCTTCTTCGACCGTAATGTAAGTATAAATGACCCCCACGATTTTATTTTAGTTTAATCAAAGCCTCCTTTGTAGACTTATATTTATTTTCTAGTTTTTAGTACATTAACGATTGTACAATAAAAGCGTTTTTTTACCTATTTTTTTATAACAATAAACAGATCAAGAATATATGGAGAAATACCCCAAAAGACGGTTTCATAACGAATGTTTGACCCCACGATTTATACACACGCTCAAAAGACCAATGAACACACGTTATTGACCAGTATTTTCAAGGTTAAGTTAATTTAAAGGCGTGTCGTCTCTTGTAAAATTTAATTACTGTTTGGTACGTCCATATAGAAAAAGTCGAGTTTAAATTGCAGAACTAACAATAATAAGACGAACCAGCGGCAGATCTGATTGAACCGTCAATCAATATCCTCCTGACAAACGAATAACGAGCCATCGGCTTTCAACCCCCTCCCCTAAACTCCCCCCTCGCCTCAACGCCGTTGACGAAAGCCGGACGGATCAGTGTGGAAGAATGAATTTCAGTTGTCATTGCAATTTGATTGTCGTTTGACATAAAGAGAAAGCGAGTATTGATTACAAATGTGTCGAAGTGAGACGGCGGGACAACACATTAGAAACATAAGAATGACGAGGTGGAAACAGACGGTGATGACAATTTGAATGTTTTCACAGATAGATTTTTTTTACGTAGCGAAATGTTTCGTATAGTCTACGAAAACTTATTTAAAATTAATTCTCGTAGTTTTAAAGTTTGTATGTTGTTCGTGACACGGGACGAACGTTGAAAGAAGGAAGAAAATCGGGTGTTGTCAATTGTCTAATACAGAGAAGTTTCGGAGACGAAAGAAGAAAACACTCTTTTAGCAGAAACCGTCGTTTAATATGGTAATTTATGTCTACAAATATCCTCCATGTTATTTATGACCGCAAGACAAAATCGCGTACGGCGTATTTTTTTTTTTTTTGAGCTACTATTGATCAGTTGCAGAAAGGATTATCAGAAAAATCGATTTGGCAATGAACTCAGATTGTGAACATACACATTTCACCATATGAAAGGCGTTGTAGAGCATTTTAAATCGATCCAAATCGAAAAATAATTGATCGATTGAGACGATATTTTTCTTAAACTGTGTAATACATATTATGGCTATTTACTATTTAGAATCATCACAAAACCCGGTTGTAGATAGACTGATATTTATAAAGAGATCTATTCGAAATACTACGTAATCGTGAGTTGTGTCCACACGTATGACCATGCGGTGGATACGATTATATCATTATATCAACAGTAGACAATGTTATATCATATATCTATTAATTAACTATATGAATCATTGCCTATCTACTCAATGTGCGGTGAGTAAACGCAACAAAGCGTATCGAAAATATATCTGCATCTCTTTCTTCGATTACATCGAAGAAAGAGATTTCTCCGATGATAGGATTGGTTGATGTACTTGCATTCAATCTGAATAAAATATCTCTGTTTCAAAAACTTTATCTTTTTCTATGACGTTAACATGGGCGTACCCAGCTTTTGGCCCAGGAGGGGGCAAATTAGAAATGTCTTAAGCCGGGTCTCCCGTGCTTGTTTTACCCTCCTGGATACGCCAGTGCTTACGGCGTAAAAAAAGACAGAAGTATATGTTTGACCCTAATAGTTCGATTGCGATTTTATTCCTATGATCAGTATAGAATAAAATTATATGAGTTACATTAACGATGGACACAGTTATGTATTGTCAAATATTGGCGACAAAAAATCGCATTCGCATTTTTAATGTTTAAAAATTACATCATAACTACGCAAAGATTGTCCGGAAAGTTTACGCAACCTTTGGACGTGATAACTTTCCTAACGTAACAGCAGGTTCACTCCCCTTCCGCACAGGCGTTCTTCGCTTGAGCACACAGTAAGTTCATTTTTTTTTTGGACGATCTGTGAGTACGTCATGCCGATATGCATATGTTAATTAAAATTGAGTGGAACTCACAATCGAAACAAAAGAAATTGGGAAAACGTTTTGCAATAACAGTAGACGAAGTGGAAACGGAATTACGAGCAATTAAATTGAACAGGAAACGATCGGCTTGTGAGAGACTGCATTGGGATGAGGGAAGGGGGGGGGCACCGAGATACACGTGGCATCGTTATGTCTATAGTCCTATTACGAACTGAGTTATGTCAGATTTTTAGTTAAAATAAATTAATTTTGGAAGTGTCGAGTTTGAGTCCCGACAATAATATTAATATGATATTAAATTTTTATTAATCTTAACGTCTTTTAGGCCAGTCATATCTTACATTAAACTCGCAAACTAACATGTAGTTCTGATTTTTTAATATGTTGTTAGGACCACTACCAGTAGCGTATATCCAAGTTTGCAGCTTCGAAAGACCTGTGCTAACTTTGCAGCACTCAAAAAACTGCGAAAATTTCGCACTTTTTTTGGTATTCTCAATATAGGTCTTAAACTATGCATTTTTTTATAAAATAATTTTTACACGTTTTTAAGTAGACTAAAATTGCTACAATTTGAGACCAGAACCAGCTCTGTAGTTTCAATACTTACCAAGATACAGCTTTCCAAAAATTGACCAGTTTTTCCAAAAAAGTGAAATTTTAAGATTGGGTCAATTTTTGACCCCGATATCGGGGAAAATACTCATTTTAAGGGTAATATCATAGGAACATAAATTGTAGCAAATGTAATTAGCTTTAATTTAAGCAGAGAACGACGTCTGTAGGCCATATAGTTTACTCACAAATTTTAAAAATACAAAAAATGAGAAAACTGCATTTTCGCAAATTTAAATTTAATACCTAGTAATCGTTATGTAAATCCATTCAGTGATTTTAATGTGGTTGAGTAACAAAATTGAGTAACATGGTAGCATAAACGAGTAACATAATAAAAAAAATAACATAATTGATAACATCATAAAAAAATTATGCAGTTTTTGACAAAATACCGTCGTATTTCAGCTATTTTGTAAAAAATATTTACAAATTATATTCATGAACCTTCCTCGTTTATCGCTCTTTCTATTACCGAAAACAATTTCAAAATTCGGTGCGTGGTTTACTAGAAGAGAGCGGAGAAAAGGACAGAGACTTTGTTTTTAACTATGCAGTCTTTGACAAAATACCGTCGTATTTCAGCCATTTTGAAAAAATATTTACAAATTGTATACAGAAACCTTCCTCGTATATTTTTCTTTCTATTAGCGAAAACCATTTCAAGATCCGGTGCGTGATTTAGAAGAAATGAGCGGAGAAAAAGACAAAGATAGGCAGACTCTCTGTTTATAACTATGTAGTCTTTGCTAAAACACCGTCGCTGTTCTGGCATTTTGTAAAAAATATTTACCAATTATATACAGAAACTTTCCTTGTTTATCGCTCTTCCGACTACCGAAAAGCATTTCAAGATTCAGTGCATGGCTTAGAAGAAGTGAGCTGAGAAAAAGACAAAGACAGACAGATGATCTATTTTTAACTATGCAGTCTGAGCTAAAACACTGTCGTAGTTCAGGCATTTTGTAAAAACTATTTACAAATTATATACAGAAACCTTCCTTGCTTATCGCTCTTTCTATTACCGAAAACCATTTTAAGACCCGGCGCATAGTTTAGAAGAACACCGACGGTGTTTTGTCAAAGACTGCATAGTTAAAAACAGTCTCTGTCTGTCTTTGCCTTTTTCTCTGCTCACTACTTCTAAACCAAGCGCCGGATCTAAAAATGGTTTTTGGTAGTAGAAAGAGCAATAAACGAGGAAAGTTTATGTATATAATTTATAAATATTTTTTACAAAATACCTGAACTACGACGGAATTTTAGCAAAAACTGCATAGTTAAAATCAGAGTCTCAGACTGTCTTTGTCTTTTTCACCGCTCACTTCTTCTAAACCACGCACCGGATTTTGAAATGGTTTTCGCTAATAGGAAGATCAATATACGAGGAAGGTTTCTGTATACAATTTGTAAATATTTTTTTCAAAAAGGCTGAAATGCGACGGTATTTTTTCAAAGACTGCATAGTTAAAAACAAAGTCTCTGGCTTTTTCTCCGCTCTCTTCTACTAAACCACTCACCGGATTTTGAAATTGTTTTCGGTAATGGAAAGAGCGATAAACGAGGAAGGTTCATGAATATAATTTGTAAATATTTTTTACAAAATGGCTGAAATACGACTGTATTTTGTCAAAAACTGCATAATTTTTTTATGATGTTATCAATTATGTTATTTTTTTTTATTATGTTACTCGTTTATGCTACTATGTTACTCAATTTTGTTACTCAACCACATTAAAATCACTGAATGGATTTACATAACGATTACTAGGTATTAAATTTAAATTTGCGAAAATGCTGTTTTCTCATTTTTTGTATTTTTTAAATTTGTGAGTAAACTATATGGCGTACAGACGTCGTTCTCTGCTTAAATTAAAGCTAATTACATTTGCTACAATATATGTTCCTATGATATTACCCTTAAAATGAGTATTTTCCCCGATATCGGGGTCAAAAATTGACCCAATCTTAAAATTTCACTTTTTTGGAAAAACTGGTCAATTTTTGGAAAGCTGTATCTTGGTAAGTATTGAAACTACAGAGCTGGTTCTGGTCTCAAATTGTAGCAATTTTAGTCTACTTAAAAACGTATAAAAATTATTTTATAAAAAAATGCATAGTTTAAGACCTATATTGAGAATACCAAAAAAAGTGCGAAATTTTCGCAGTTTTTTGAGTGCTGCAAAGTTAGCACAGGTCTTTCGAAGCTGCAAACTTGGATATACGCTACTGGTAGTGGTCCTAACAACATATTAAAAAATCAGAACTACATGTTAGTTTGCGAGATTAGCGATTTTTAGTGTAAAATATGACCGGGCTATTTCCCGATGTTATCGTGCAAAAACGTCTGTAGAAAATTTCTACGGCTTTTAACTCTAATAAGCAATAAGGAAAAGTTCACCTTTGATTCTCACTTAGAAATAAGTTGCTCTCGTTTGAATAATGTAGAAATTTGCTCTTGAAGTAAGTGAATAACAGTTGCAAATACGCTATATTATGAGAATGATTGATTATTAAAATATGTCAGTGTACAGTAAGTGATAACTCAGCCGCCGCGATAGTGGAAGTATTGAGTTTAAGTTCCAAAAGTGACACTGTTTGAACGTAATTTTTTTTTAATTTCATAACAACATTAGTAAACTGTCGCTATATATATTTGAACAGTATTAATACACAAGAACCTGAAGAAGGCTAACAGTAAATACTGAACACAAATAAAGACCCCTTCACAGGTAGAATAGATTATGTGGCTGCTTGACCAGTGACAATGGTCGTCAAATGTTCGAGGCTGGAAGGTATTGGAGAGCTGGTCGAAGAGAACGACTAAACATATCGACCAGGTTCCAGCCCGAGTCAAAAGAGCCGCTTTGTTTGGCAATGTTCCAGTGAGTCTGGCTACACATTCGACGATGATATTTTTAATAAAATCAATGAAATAAGTGATACTAGCGTGACCTGTACGAATTATTCGCACTAAATAAGTATAATAATTATCACTTTACAAAATTATTTTTTAAATATGATTGCAGGTATTCAATTCGTTTCTAATTTTGCACACTGCTTATAACGTTCTTCTTTTTGTTGTAAAAGAAATATTTTACTAAAATTGTCATATAGAGGCGCAAGTAGCAAAATCGTTGTTCAGCGTTGCCCGTCAGATGGCAGTATGCAGTATTTACAATATGAAGGTCAGATGACAGATCGAAGTGTTAACGTTACGCTGTCAGATGGCAGACGTTGTTCAGAGTTTAATTAATTTACAAAAACAATAGCAATAATAAATTTGTTAGTTGTCGATGTCAGTAGAGCAAGCAATTATCTGTAAAATGATATATAATTTATGTGGAGAAATTGTGTGGTTTTTTCTAAAAAGGGAGGCAAACATCTTAAACCTTAGCGTATTAATATATATGATAACACAAAAATTATTTTTAGTTCTATAAACATATTTTGAGAACACATATTTTGCATTTTGAATTTAAATACTGACACAACTAACCATTTTTGTATTTGAAATAGAAAGACAAGATTATGTCGCTCGATAAAAAATGTTAAAAGTAAAGTCATAAGCCACTTTTCTATGTGGCCACAAAATACATTGTAACACGTGTAGTTCAGTGATTGCTTTCTTTAAATGAAAAAATAATACCTGAGCGTTACTTTTTCATTAATATTTTCAATTCGACATTTTATAAGTCAGTGTTTTTCAAACAATTTTTTGGGGTTCTGTAAACAAATGGCAAAAAACGAAACTCATGATTTCGTAGAGTCTGTCGGTCCGTCAATCTCTCTATCTGTTACAACCACCGCCATCTTTTCCTCGATTCGAATGAAATTTTGTCTTATGTAAACCGCAATACAGTTGTGTAATGAAATTACAAAAAAAAATAATTTAGGGATAGTTTTCCATAAATAAAATTTACGACAAATTTTTCAGACAATTGTATTGACAAAAAAATATAATTATAAATCAATAAATTTATTTTTCGGTCCGGATTTGGACCTTCTTCATTTATCCATACATAGAACTGAGGAATAAAAATTTGTACTTTGTTGGATAGGTCTTTAAAAATACAATAAATGTTCTTAAGTAACTTTTTTTTCTTAGACGAATATTTCCCGAGATTTAAGTTCCTAAAGTCGTTAATAATGTGCCCCCCTTTCCAACTTTGTAACCATGTAATCAAAAAAATCAAGAGAGTAGTATAAATACTTTCGAAGAAAATATTTTGAACAAGATATATTAGATAAAAAATTGTAGATCAGCTGATCTTTCCTTGCAGTGTTTTTTTTTAACATTGCTGTCATGTTTCTATTAATACAGCGGAGACAAGAACCATGGCTAAATCAAAGTTCAAAGATTGTACTCACACAAAAACACATGAATTGATCTACATAGAAAAATATCGCTTTTTAAGCGAAATTTTGATCGAAAAGTGAAAAAAATGTTGTGTCGACGTGGAAATTGTATATTAATTATTAAATTTTAATATCGTTTTAATTAATTGATTATTTTTCGAGAAGAATCGATTTGAAGTTCACAATGATTTTCATATGGGAAAATAGTGTATGGCTATAATCTAAGATCATTGTCAAATGAGATTTTCTGACAATGATTTCTGTACCCCGACAAATTAAGTCTTTAGACACCCATATACATATATAGGTTAATTGGTAATTGCTAGTATTCCTCTCGGGTGAAGAAACTATGACTGATTTGGAATGATTTAACCTTATCACGAAGAGGTCGGAAACGCGTAATTTTTTTTATAATAATGACACTTCTGTGAAGAATTTTTATTTTATTTTTTTATTTATTGTGTTTTAACTTTTAACACACAACATCAAATCTAACAGTAAATTTCGTGGTTTTTAGCTTTAGGAAGTTTGGCCAATTATTTTTTTTTCATTTTTAAGTCCCAAAATTCTGATTTTTGTAAAAAAATAACCGAAGTAGATTTTCTCGAAAATGACGCATTTCCGACCCCCAAGTGATAGAGGTTAAATTATTCCAAATTAGTCATAGTTTTTTCTCTCGAGAGGAATACGAGCAATTACCGGTCACCTGTATATCTGGTAATATTTCATAACTTGCTTTCTCGATTGGTTCCTAATATTCTATTTACAATAAATTATTGGAGATTGAACTTACATAGTAGAAGATGTTTCCAAATCCAAATGTCACCATTATTATAGAACTCACCTGAAAAAAAATAAAAAACTGGTTTTACATTTAACATCTACATTCACAAATATTCATTTATAGAAGGTTTATACTTTATAGCATAATAATAATATTTATTTCAACTAATTACCTACACCATAAAATGGTCAAATACAAATCAAAAGTCGAGTAAAATAATTAAATTGAATCTGCATTATTTAAAAAAATCCTTATAATTATAAAAACATAATTTGGTTAAAAACCCTTTTATGGTTTTCTTGAATTTAGCTGTATATATAATATGTACGGACTAAAACTTTCGAAGGAGGTAATTGATTTCAACGAAATTTGAACCACACGTTGGAATTCATCACCGCAAAAAGCTTATTTAAAATGGGCCTAATCGAGCCACTTTAAGGGTGGATTTTAGGGGTTGAAAAATATTTTTGGGTCCAAAAATACCGAAAAATGTCTCCGAATTGTTTTAAAAATTGAAATTTAACCCTTTAGTAATGATTAAAATGTGCTACCAAAATTCTATTAAAATCGGCCCGACAGGACCGGACTTTAAAATTTTATGAAAACGTTAGTTTGTAGATATGGATTTATTTAGTGAAGGGTGAATTTAATTTGTTGTATTGATAGTAATATTAAAAGTAAGAAAAAAATATTAATTTAAGGGGTGCATTAAGGGGTTAAATTTTTTATTTTGTTCAAAAATAAAGTTAAGTTTATATAAGGGAGCCACACTGCCTATAATAGCAAATACACTATATTGTCGGCAGGGTTTCGGATTGCGACCCGAGTTTTTTTTACACACAACAAACATAAATAAATGTATTGGCCGAAAAAAGGTTAGAATCTTTAGATTTTTAAATAGAGGTCTGCAACTTTCATTAAACTCAGCATTTAACAGTATTCAAACTGCTCTTTTTTAGATTCGGAAAACTCTATTAGCGGAAGTCGAATTCCCCCACAATTCTAGACCATATATCATCTTTGAGTTGAAAAGAGAAAAGTATGCGTATTCGTAATATTTTCAATTTTATTTTTTTTTTATTATAGTACTGGGGGAGGGCAGCAAGAACCTCCTGATTAAACCTGATAAATCAAATTTATTAATGAGTTTTAATAATCTCTTGATGTTGCTAACATGGCTAGCAAACCAGCGTCGAGAAAAAAATTATTGTCGTTTTGCACATACCGCTAACCTAGCGTCAAAGCTGACTTTCGTTCATACAAGAAGTTATATCTAAGTTAATTTCACACGAAATCCATTCAAATTGAAGCTTTTTGAAAAGAGGAGATTCTGATCTATAAAACAGAACCGTTTTTAAATTCATTCGAGTTCATAATTACCACTAAAATTGCAATTGAAAATCATGAACAGTAGTTGTCGGTTGGTCTGTACGTATGTATGTCCGAGCTCTACAGATCGCAATTTTGGTCGAATAGCCTTGGGTTATATTTTATTCACTAAGAACCCTATTTAAATTCACTAAAATGTGTTCAGTAGTTTAATTTTCTATTATTTTTGACAGCTAGTTGTACAGTGGAAAACTTGCGGGATGTGCACTTTTGGTTTTGCCAACTATTGATGTTTTGTAATTACTTGTTTTTAGTATTCGTTGAATTTGTGAAAAACATGATTTTCCAGTTTCCGAAAAGACGCTATTTCGGTTTGTGTATAAATAGGTATCCTCTAGGAACGAGAGACACGATGTGCGCGACGCACGGCGTAAGGAAGGAGCGAAAGGTTCGGGACGCGCGGAGGGATAGCGGGACGACGACAACGGCTTCTGCTGGGCGTGGCGACGTCAATACACTTGACGCCACGATGCTCTTCATGTAAGGAGACCGATGCAGTGTGATGACTGATGAAAGATTAAGTTTTACGCAATTATTACAAACTTTCGCTATTATAATAATAAACAGACTAACAGACGCACAGAGTTTTTTCTAAAAATATGTTTTTTGGGTTCGGAGGACTTTAAATTGAAAAAATTTTGTAAAATTTTGAAAAGTAGTACCATTCCCTATTTATGGGTTGGAATTTTAAATTGTAGTAAACAAAACTTAGGTTGATCCGTTACAGTCCCAATCAAAAGTAAGACGAATTCTAAATGGGAACTTTTATAGTTTATAAAACGATGATACCAATAAATTATTGTCATAAAGGCATAAATAATTATTTTTTTTAAATATTAATTAATTATTTCAGTACTTTATACTTAATGGACTAACTTTTGAATTTGTTGTACTAAGTTAGGTTAAAAAAAATAAATTTATCTAAATATCTGTATTTTACATATTTTTTGCAGTAAATAATTAAAAAAAGAAATTAGAAGTAATAAAAATTAAAATTAAATCATTAAAAAGTTGAAAATTTAGTTAAAATTGTTAAAACTGTCAAGAATAAAAGTCCAAAATTGAAAAGTGCTAAGGTTTAATAATTTTTTTGTTGATTAAAAGTCTCCTAATTAAATTGGAAAAAATATTAAAATATGCGTAAGACATCGATGCTTTACAGAGTTAGTTTACGAAACTGCTGGCATTATTTGGTTATTTGCAAAAAAATAAAATGAACAGTTTGCATGCTAGGTTGACATATTTTCCATAAGACTGCATGTAAAAGTTTTTTTATAAATCTCCTAATGTTTTTGAATTTTTTATAGAAAATTTTGTCATAAAAAAATCTATTAAAAAAACTTTATTTCGGATTTTTTTCATTATCTTCGTAAAACGGCTCAACCTCCTTAAAGGCAAGCATTTACAGAAAAAGGTAGGTATATTAAAAAGGAAAAAATGATTTTCAATAATTTTATTATGAAATGAAAACTCTATGACAGTTTACCTATTAGTCACGATCTAGGTTTTATAAAAATGATCCTAAATCTGTATACCGAGTGTTTTTTTAAAAACTTTAGACGTTTTTTTATCGGTGTTTTTTTTTAACTTTGGACGTTTTTTATCATCTATTGTTTTTTATGTGAAAATGAACGTCTTTTGTCTGATTTTTTTTAATTTAGCTTGTATTTTTGCTACAAATTGCTAATAAAAACTTTTTTTAATGAGCGTTTTTGTTAAAAAAGTACGAACCGAATTAGAGAAAAATTCAGACAAAAAATGCATTTTTTTACAAAAACAATATCCGACCATAAAAAATGGGGGTTCCCATTTAAAAACCAAAGGACACCCCTTCCCCCTGCTAAAGGGTGAGGTGGTGAGGGCGGGTATTGTGTCCGAACGATTTCTCCCTCGAAACTTTCGATCGAACTTTTTTTTCTTCAACCCGTTATTTTTCAAAGAAAGTTTTAAAAGTACCCAAGTCCCTCCGCCGCGTCTGTCTGTCTGTCTGAACGCGATAAACTCAAAAACTACCAAACGGATTTTCATACGGTTTTCAGAAAGAGCGATAAATCAGGAAGGTTTCTGTATATAATTTATAAATATTTTGTACAAAATGGCTGAATTATAACGGTTCTTTGTCAAAAAAAAAACTGTTTTCGTACGCTAACATGGCTGACGCTAGCCAAATCTTTATATTTATATCAAAACAATGTAGGTATTTTGATAGTTTTGCTGTGTAGATGAAAAGGACAATATAATATTTCCAGAACAGTTTTGCACCCGGGTGAAACCGAGACGGGCCTTTAGAATTATTGTTCATGCCGCCCACGTGACAAAATACTATTTCCTGATTGGTTTTTGCTCAAAACAAGCAGACAAACAAGCACGAAAAATAGCCCCGGTTTTAATTTTGAAATCCGTCTTGTGACGTCATTTCCATCTTCGCAGCCTGCGCGCCAGCCAGCACAAGTGTTTCCAGCGGCAAAACCATCCTCGTGTGCAGCGGCCTTTAATTAGTGTGTGGTAATATGGTAGGTGTATAAAGCAATGAATGCATACAGATGGCATTAATTAATGTTTGATAGCAGAGCATAATCAAACTTATTCATGAACACATTCCCTATATATTATAATGATACGACCGCCCACGTGAATAAAACTATGAATCGCTTTTCCAGGAAAAACTGCTGGAAAATAATTTCCACGAAAATTGAGACCGCGTGAAATAGATTAATATAGCCCTAAACCGCCGGATAGCGCAAGTAAAAAAATTCCTGTAATCATTTTAACTATAAAAATATGACATTTGACATATTATAAATAAAGAAAATGAAATTTCGGTTAACACGTGCGATAAAGCGGGTAACAGCTAGTATAAAATATTATAATATTTGCATATGTTATCACGTTATGTATAAAAATTAACCAAAGCCTGCTTATCAGCTACCTAACTAATTTCTTTTTGACAGATCTACAGAACAAAAGAATTAATGATTTTTTTATTTTCTAAATATTTCCGAAACTATAAAGTTCAAATAAAATTTTTTTAGCTAAACTTTCTCGTAAAAATAAATAGAATAATAAACCGTTAAGAAATGTACAGCATTTTATATTTATAAAAAAACAACGTTATACCTACATCATCCTAAGATTTTTATTTCAATCCGATCATCCTTTTGATCTGTATCATGTTCACAGACAAACAGACGCAGATTTTTTCCAAAAATATGTTTTCTACATTCAAGGAGCCTCAAAACGAAAAAATACTGTAAAATTTAAAAAAATGAATTTTACACTAAAATAGTATTTATAGTGTTAGGCCTAGTTTATATGAGAGGCGTTCAACGCGCGTTGGCCCAACGCGCGTTTACAGCTTCTATACAATTGTATATAACTGTTTACATGATAACGTGCGTTAGTGGCGCGTTGAACGCGCGTTATCATATAAACAGTCCTATACAATTGTATAGAAGCTGTAAACGCGCGTTGGCCCAACGCGCGTTTACAGTTTCTATACAATTGTATAGAACTGTTTATATGATAACGCGCGTTGGCGGCGCGTTGAACGCGCGTTATCATATAAACAGTCCTATACAATTGTATAGAAACTGTCAACGCGCGTTGGGCCAACGCGCGTTGAACGCCTCTCATATAAACTAGGACTGGTAAAATATGTTGTTAGCAAAATTAAAATTCAGGTAAATGAAAAATGGATTGTTTGCCATTCCGGACTATTTTTGAACTGTTATTTACAGCATTTAGATGGACACTTTTTCAACTTATCTCCTATATAAGATAGTCCTCCTTACCTCTACCCTAATATCACCCTATACAATTATTATTTCATAAACAAATATTGTCTCCAGGTAAAATCCCAATCCAAACAAGGAATAAAGGAAACCTGCTTTCGTCGCCACGAGCCTTACGGATGACCTTAGCTGTTTAGCGTCTATAATGTATACAATCTATCACTCTACAGGCCTTACGAATCCAGAGAAATGCAGTACTTTCAGATCGTGTGCATCGAAGTTAAAAACTAATTTATCTTTTTGTATCAGAAAAAAAATTAACGCAATTAAAAAAGTACACTAATTGAATAAAACACCGTCTCTTAACGATCTTGTAAGATACTAAAAATAATGGAATAGTTACTTATGTACGTCGGTTAGAAGAGAAAAGGGAGTAAAAAATTAGCCAGCAGTCGATGGCTTGCACACTGTATTATAAAGTATAGAATTACAAGTAAAACTTTTGTTTCAGACTTCTTTTATTTATACGAGGGTGTGTTTAAAAACAAGTGAATGATTACTTAATTTATCAACCGACCACATCTTTTAGTTTATCACGACACAGCAGGTAGGTATACGTGGAACGCTTTTTTTTAAATTTTAATTATTGTCTTATGTACATAATTGTATTTTTAGTAAAAAATATATCTTATCTTATCTTAGTTTATCACAAACGCAGTTTTAGAAAATGAATTGTTAAAATATTCTATAACTTGTCAATACTGAAAATCTTTAAATTAACTTGTACTTGAAAAAGTCTAAATTTTATAGACGAAACGTCGTACAATTAATAAATCTAATATTTGTCCACAATCCTGCGATTTTTTTTTTTTTATTTATAATTATCTCGATGGACACGATATCTAATATATATTTAAATTAAAAACTGCCAAGCATTTTTCTATAATGTTTGTTAAAAGCAAGCATTGGTAACACTATTTAAACAGAAGAAAAACGAAAACAAAACTAAATAAATCGTGGGAGCCGGTTAAGATAAGTGTTTCTAGCTCAAAAGTAAAAGTGGAGAAGTATTTATGGTTTTGATTTTTTTTTGTTAAGTTTTCAAGTAAAAATTATTTTTTAATATTTATCAGCTTTTATTTTTTACATTATTCATTAAAAATAAAATTATTACAGTAGATCCTCGATAAGTTAAAGTTCAAGGGAAACGTTGAAAAATTTAAGTTATCGAGTTTTTTACTTATCTTGAACTTAGACAGGTGTTGGAAGTTCAAGTTAACGAGGTTCAACTGTTTTAATAAATTGCTAATAAATTTTGTATCTATTTATTTAGTCAATTAGATTCAATTACATATTTATTAAATTTAAATGAAAAAGTCAGTGATTTTTTTTCTCATTTTCTACATCAATTAACAATATGTAAAGCGATTTAGTGAAAGACTGAAGTGAAAATTAATAAAGTTCTTGGCAAAAACTTTTGTTTGTATACTTATTCACGATGAATCACTGATAATACTTTAAGTTATGGAGGTCACCAAAACATTATTTTAAGTTATCGTGGGCCAACACTGTTTAAATTACCGAAGTTTTGTGCTTTAAGTAATGGAGGTTTTAGGCTTTGAGGGGAAAGGAATTCAAAAAATGTTTAAGTTACAGAGGATTTTAACTTATCCAGGTTCTTCTACCTATTAAGTTTTTGAGACATTATTAATTTTCTAAAGAATATATCGTTCAAAACCGTCATCAAAACGAAAGAGAAACCCGTCTAAATTTAACAAACCGAAACCGAAATACTCGAAAAAATAAAAAACATGCCCCGAACGTTAGTTTGATTCGGTTTCAAACAAATGGTTTAAAATATAAACCGAAATTATTTAAAATTTAAATCACGCACTGCACTTCTATTTAAATTTCTCTGTAAGAAATTTTACGAATAACTAAAAATTGAACGAATTATAATACATTAAAATTTACAAAATAGTTACATAACTGTTTGCAATGAACTATTTGATAATGTATTTAAAAAATAAAATATAGCGTGTAACAAAAATGTATTATTAATTTTAAAAATAACGGGTGGTTCCTAAATAAGTAAACTATAGAAAACTATGGATAATATTGTTAGTGTATTTGCCATAAGGCACTTACACTATTGGCGTCGGTGGGATGGCGGGACCTGTACGGGCTATAACTTTCGAAGAAGTTAATTGATTGAAACGAAATTTGGACCACATGTTGAAATCCATCACTGCACGAAGCCTATTTAAAATGGGCCCAATTGGACCACTTTAAGGGTTGAAAAATATTTTTGGACGCAAAAATACTGAAAAAATTCTCCGAATCGTTTCAAAATTAAAATTTAACCTATTAATAAAGATATAAATGTGCTGCCAAAATTTTATTAAAATCGGCCCGATAGAACCGGACTTAAAAATTTTATGAAAACGTTAGTTTGTAGATACGGATTTACTTAGTGAAGGGTGAATTTAATTTGTTAAACTGATAGTAATATTGAAATAAAGAAAAAATTATTATTTTAAGGAATGTATTAAGAGGTTAAAATTTTTATTTTGTCCAAAAACAAAAGGGTTAAGTTCACAGTGTAAGCAAATACACTATATTGTCGGCAGGGTTTCGCACCGCGACCCGAGTTTTTTTTTTTTTCACAAGCATGAAATTTCCTACGACTTACAAATCACATAATCTTTTGAGGTAGGACCGCAAAGATTGTGGTCGCCATTTTCTAAATAACGGTTATTTACGTTAAAGTCATAAATGAATTAAGTTGTTGAGCGTCTATAATCTACAATTGTGTAATCGATTCGGAATGAAAGTTCAATACTGCAGGATGCCACTAAACAAACCAAGATTTATTCATAAAACATTTAGGAATAGTATATGACACCACAAGGGCAGCAAGTTTGCGATTCTTGCACTGCGCGTCATGATTCCCGAAGCGAGTCGAAGGCATCATGACGCGCAGTACTTTTATTTGACGAAAATTGTGTGATTTTTTTGTAAATCTAAATAAATGTCTATGTTTACGAGAGTTTTCCATTGTCGATAATCTAATCATCCACTACGCGAAAACACTTTCTCCGCCTATGGTTTCGCATACCCCCCTTCCGCATAGACGTTCTTTGGTTGGCCACACAGTACTTAGAAAGCATATACGTCTCTGTAAGCTAACTTCATATACGTCTCTGTAAGCTAACTTGTCTAAATTTGAAAGCAGACTTCTGAAAGTGTTCTCGTAAGTAAACGCGATTTAAAAAAAAAGAGCGTGATGTTGCGAGAAAAAATGGTATAGCGTCGTTAAAGAAAAGGGGTGACAGAGGGGACCGTTGGGGCGGGACGGGGAAAAAGAGGATAAACTGCGCGAAGACAATTTTCTTAGCACGCTTGTGTTAGGGTGTGTACAATACATCAGAAACGAAAAAGAAGAGGTGGTTTCTTCGATGAAAAAAGTCAGTCCACAAAGCTGACCGAATAAAACAAACGGTTTCCATATACAAGGGATCAGTGAATTATACAGGGTGTAGGAAAAAAGTGCGTATTTTTGCCATTAATTTAGAAGCTTCCAAAATTTGGTTCCAATGCGTTTATTCGTTTGACCAGAGTTTGCACAGTTTTTCCAAAAATAAGTTTTTTCAATTCGGGGGACATCAAAACAAAAAGATATAAAATTTTGAAAAGTGATTTTTGACCTAAACTAGTATTCCCCACTTATGGGTTGGAATAGTAAAATAAGAAGAAGAGGAAGAAGAAGGTTAGCGCCGACCGCCAGGATCGAACCTACGACCTTCAGGTTACGAGGTAAGGATTTCTATCTCGCCGTCAATTTATGTTCTATAGCTGGTTTTTATAGCAAATCGTCTACGTACATCGCGACAAGTTCGTTACATTTTCAATCGCAAGATTTAATTTTAACCCTACCGTGCCAAAAAAAGTTTTACTTTAAAAAAAATATCAAAACAATCAATTGAAGGCTACTAAAAGTTCTCGAACAGAAAAAACCTCCTTGTGTTTAAATATAAAATGTTCGAATGCGACGAGCGCAGCAGGAGCTTTTTCTTGCAGCGGTAGCAGCGTTGCCAGTTTTTTTTGCCAAGTCGGGATTTTGGAACTCTTTGAGTGAAAACAGCGGGATTCTTTCGTTGAAAGCGGGACATAGTAAAAAAACGTATATAATCAGAAGTTTTCAAATACCTATTTATATTTTTACTTGAATTAAAATTACGTTTACGTGACAATATATAGCAACAATAGCCATAGAAAATGTATTTTAATAAAAATATATTATTTTAAATCAGACTTACCCTATCGTTAAATAGTTGAGTCTTATTCGTCTTCAGAATAAAAAAAAAAAAAACAAATCAAAATCAAAAAAGTTTTATTCATTGGAAAAATATGGCGTTTCAAACAATAGTCTGTGAAGTGAGTGTTACAAATTGCAACTTACAATAAGAGAATAATTATTTATAAGAATTACTTATTCATGATATTTCTGTGAAGATTTAGCTTCTTTTAAAGTTAAAATAATAATAATAATAAATATTTGTTTCCCAACAGATGTAACTCCAATAACTGGGAAATTACAATTACAGAAAATGAATACATGTTAAAACAAAAAGAAAAGAAAAGCACGTTATAAAAATCCCCGAGTTATCC
This sequence comes from Xanthostigma xanthostigma, assembly GCA_963575645.1. Taxonomy (NCBI): domain Eukaryota; kingdom Metazoa; phylum Arthropoda; class Insecta; order Raphidioptera; family Raphidiidae; genus Xanthostigma; species Xanthostigma xanthostigma. Next base: position 43,881,995 of record OY754466.1, on the reverse strand, counting down.
CCGAAAAGCGGGACTGAACATGTCCCGCGCGGGACATTTAATTTTGATTAAAAAATCGGGACGTCCCGCCAAAATCGGGACGTCTGGCAACGCTGAGCGGTAGTCACACCTAAAACTTCTTCCAGTTCCAACGCTGCCATAGAACGTTGTATAAGACGTTATCCTACATATTTCACGCGCTCTGGCGGGAAACGAAGGTACCCAACAGCGGAGACAGCCAAAAGAGTGGCGCAGGAGGTCGCGGGGAGAGTCGAAGCGAACGAACGAAACGTAGATCAGCAAGATTAATGAAATGAGAAAATGATACGAGGTGGCCGCGCGATTCCGTAGCTCAACGATAATACCCGTTGCCGTCATTGGCGTAGAATGCGGGAGTCGGAAGGGATTTAACATCAACTGACAGGAGATATAGCCAGGCCTTGTGAGGTTATTCGATCCATTATTAAAACAATGTCCAGATAAAAAACACCGGCCGAGTACGAATCGGATTCGCGCACCGAGGATTCCGTACAAACTTGTAAAGGTATGTAAACAGCTCGTCCATCACGGGAATCGAGTTTTCCAACTTTGCCGCTGGAAAACTGTTGTCCACAATACATCGACAAAGGTCGCGGTTAGTTTGCCAATGTAATTGCAATGAGTTTTCAGATGGACTACTGAACTGTATTGTACCTCGTGGCTGTATCTGATAGCCTAAGTGTCGTACCGTGTTATATGCAAGAGTTCCCATATTGTGTTGTATAAACATACCGGTAGCGGCGCTTGTTTTGTATTAAAATAGAACTGTTACTGTGTACGTGCGTAGGATATTGTTGCGGTTTAAAAATACAAATTTACGGTTTTTGGATTTTTTTCCTTTACTTGTGCTACTAGACATTGCTTATTGCCAAATTTCTTGATTCTAGGTCAACGGGAAGCACCCTCTAGGTTTTGATCCCCAAGAGAGTCTTGACAGACAGACGGACAACAAAGTGATCCTATTAAAGGCTGAAAAATGTTCTTGAGTCCAAAAATAACGATACATTTCTCCGAATAAATTCAAAATTGAAATTTAACCCTTTAGTAATGACAAAAATATGCTACTAAAAATTCGATAAAATCGGCCCGACCGGACTTACAAATTTTATGAAAACACTAGTTTGCGGATAGGGGTTCACTTACAGAAAGTGTATTTAATTTTATGCAGATGCTGGATTGATATTAATATTTAAATTAAGTAAAAAAAATATTTTCTTAAGGGATGTATCAATGGGTTAAATTTTTTGTCCAAAAAAAAGTTTCAGATCACACTGTCCGTATTAGAAATACACTATATTATCGGCAGGGTTTGTTACTGCGACTCGAGTCTTTATCAACCAAAATCTCTTCAAAATTCAAAAAATAATTAATAATTATATTCTTTTTCTTCATACCTCGATCGAAAGTGCCTACTTTCGGCACCAACTGTAAGGCAGAATGTCTAACATTTACTCCTTGGTGGGATTACACGCCCAAATGCGGAAAGTTCATTCGTTCGGGCGGTCGTAAAGCAAAAACAACCAATCAACTGTTGTTTAGATGTCGTTTCCATAGCAACCTTATTACATTTTAGCTAATAGTCGCGAGCAGCTGTCATTCGTATAACCTCAAAGCTACTTGCTTGGAATTTATCTGTGATTTTATGTAATTAATTAATTAATGTATTTAATAAGCGTGCTTACGACCGAGGTATGAAGGAAAATAGTATACATGCACACTGGCCGAAAGTGTGATAGCGTTGCCCTGGCGCGCAGGGCAAGATATCACACTTTCGACCCTTGTAATATACTATTTCAGAAGATAACATAAAAGATTTAGGGTCAGGATCGATGTGTGTACTTTATATATGATTTTCGGATGATCCTTTTAATAAGCTCGAGTATAAGTGACTATATATATTATGAAGGTACGAAGTGACACAATATTTCACCATGCATTACGGTCACCGAAAACCACGTCTCACCGATGACAAATCGGTGCAATAGCGCGTATCGTTTCCCTGCGGAGACGGTCTCCGACGCCGCCCGCTCTGCCCCCGACCCTGGCCGTGTCTTGTATTATATCCAGTAGGTGCGCGACGCCTCGGACAGATTCTTTATTGAGTTTGTACAGAGAAACTTAAGTGGCGGGTCCGTTGGGTGTGGCGGTCACAGTCGACGCTCGCTTCCGCGCTAGCACGCAATTTACCGTACTCGTTATCTCGTCTTATGCATATATAGGGGGAGGTGGGGCACTTTGATGCAAGGGGCACAATGATACACCGATATTATTTCAAAATCCGTACAACGACATCACTAAACGTGTCTACAGATGTTTGACTTAACCGTAACCACTTTCCTCCTTTAACCGTTGGCGTTTGACGACAATAAATGTGTTTTCACTGTGGCAAACTACAAAACTTACATGAAATGTAAACGTGTTTCAGCGTTGTTTCACAACGTTATTTTAAGATTTTAAAATACTAAAGGTAAGTCATTACATTTATTTTCAAGTAAGTTCAAGTGGTCTTGTTAATATTTATTGTTTTTTCAAAATGTCCGCTTTGATACAATAAGACACTGGGCATATTAATATGTATCAAAAGTACACTAGTATACCTTAATAATTTGCCTGAAATATCTGAACTATTATTATGTTTTCCAGAAAATGGCACGAATTTTTAAGCCTAAGATTGATAGAAGAAATATCGATTAGTGATGTGTCCACGTGACTCTTTATTGGGAGCTTGTTCCGCTCACTAAAAAGAGTCGTTCAAAAGAGCGACACTAGACAGAACGCACTACACAAGAGTGCAGACTGCAGAGGTGTGAACTGTCATCATACATGCTCAGGAGTCATGTAGCATTGCACAATGCACAACACAATACACACACACACTCAGCTCTGAGCTCATTTTAATATGATTCTTATATTATTCGCATTTCGGATAAACTATAAAGTATAATAACAATAATAATGTTTATTGTTACAATATTATATCTTTGTCAACAACTTCAATGTGGATGGTTTAAGTCACTGTAAGCTTAGTACTATTGCACTTACAGTGTGTCATTCAACATTAAATGATTCAGCAAGGATAACTCTGTACGTGCAAAATTCTCTACTGCCTTTGTGGCCTGTGCTGCAGTGTGCGCTCTGTAAATGTGCGAATGCAACAGTACAGAACAGCTCAACACAGAGCAATGGCGCTCGGAGTGAGTCATTCACAAAAAAAAGAGCGACTCACTCCGCTTCGTGAAAGGAGTCATTCATTATGAACGACTCGCTCAGGAGCGACACATCACTAATATCAACCCAGTTTCGTCTATAAGTTAAAAATATATTTTATTCATGAAAACTAGTGGTCGAAATTCGACCGTAGTTCATTAAATTAAGGTTCTTTTGACATTATATGGTTTCTTTTTAATCAATTTTACCTGTGTTAATTCGTACACATCGTGCTGAAATATATATTGGTGCACTACCCCTCATTGAAACGAAGAGAACAATGTATGTCATCACAATGTGCGAATTAACGCACTCAAATCGGTTTTCTTTTCCTTCACATGATTTCATACTCAAAAATAGATACTTTCTCAAGCCAGCAATTGGTGATTGGGAGTTGACAAATATCGAGCGTCGACTATAGTGAAGTTGTGTGGTGGTCGTGTAACGGTAAGAAGAAGGATGACTTAAGAAAGGCTTAAAGCATCGGTGTTAGCCTACATTATACATAACGGCTCTCCTCTTATGCAGACCTACACACTTATAGTGTATTCACCGTAGCCCAGTAGTCCTTTAACCGAGGTCCATGGACCCCGGAAGGGTCTACGAAGCTACTGACAGAGAACTAAGGAAAAATATGAAATATTTATCTACAGTACATACATACTAATATACAATGCGTCCGCCGCAAGTGGTAACAGTCAAATAGTCCGTGTTATCCTACTTGAGTTAGACACACAAAAAAAGATTAAATCGTTTTTTGTTCAGCTCGGGATTATCGAAAACTGCTGAGGCATTTTTGAAGTGAAAACTTCTTTAGCGGCGTTGAACACTTTTTTGTAATTGGTAAAAACTGTTAAACTCGCGTCAGGCGTCAGGACACGTGACCTGAACTTTTATTTATACAACGGTAGACATCTAGCGTTGAAATATCGTACATAAAAATGCAATCTATGATACAAACCATTGTGATCGAAAATTCGTCAGACGTTAATATTCAAGTTTTCACTTCTCCCGGCACTCCCGGAGTGCAAACTTTTTTTTTTTGTATTTCAAGCTCAACCGGAAGTAGGTATACATGCATTTTTTTCAAATGGAAATTTTTTACAAGAACGCAAGAAAGTCTGCCACACATAATACAATGAGTTTTGTGGTCTGCCAGTGGCTATTAAACATTTGCGTTGATTGTTGTAACTATTACATTTTTTCCTAACATTGAATATTTGTTAAATATAGTTCATTCTAAAATTATGAAGTATCTAATATTTTGGTTGTTCTGCAGCTCTGCAGCACTCATTGAGGAACCGCCACGTGTACTTAATTACCTAGTGGTTCAAAAAAAACGATTCTCATTTTTTACCACGTTTATATTACCTTGCTTTTCGTATATGTCGGGCGGAACTTTGTTACTGATTTTAAACTAACTTCCTGATGAGATATAAACTTGAAATTTTTAACATAACACAGAATTAGATGACAATACGAGAAAATACTAAAATAAAGAAGAAAATTAATAAAAGAAATAAACGAATTTTGATAAATACATATAATTCATTCTTACTTATTTACCGTTGTACAACATCATGCAATCATTGGTCGTAGCTCAGTTGGTTAGAGCGTCGCGCTTACAATGCGAAGGTCGCGGGTTCAGCCCCCATGGCTCATATAAAATTTTTATTCTTTTACGATGTATTTTTGTTTTTATTAACTAAAAAAAAGAAATTAATAAGATAAATTTTAAAAAATGTTAATATACCACTTTTTTTTAACGAACTAAAAAGTATAAAATATTTTTTGTAACTTGTAGGATTTTAAACGAAAAACGTGGGGTACATGCGATCGTGATATAAGAAGTGTAGAGTAGCTGTCAATGAAAAAATCTATTTATGAGATAAAACTAATAATGTGCCCCACGTTTTTCGTTTCAAATCCTACGAGTTAAAAAAATATTTTATACTTTTTAGGTCGTTTAAAAACGTGGTATAGGTATTGTTTTTTTTATGATTACCTTTTACCGTAGATTTTTTATTGGTGGATGCACTTCCATTAATAAGATTTTCTGGTGAGGGGTGGATATTCCACTTCTATTTTTTATTGTTATATGCTAATTATAAGTATGTCATAATCCCCATTATAATTATAATTTTAATGTCGATTTTATACATGTAATGACGATTTTATACCATGTGGGGTCTCAAATGAATAAAGTATTATTATTATTATTATTATTTTATTATTATAAGTGGATCCATAGACTACCATAGTTAAAGAACCTCTGCGATGGCATATAGATGTTGTAATGTGTATCGCAAGAGCAAACTGATACGCAATATTGGTCGTCAGCTGATTTATGTGTTCACCTTAAAGCACGCCATCTCAAACCATCCAACTTATATACTGCATACTCGCGTTGACTGACATGTCTTCTATCTTAAAACATTTTAAGCTGTCAAAATTCCCTTGAATTTTTATTATAGCAGACGTTATAGTAACGGTATTTTCAATAAAAGTACGTGACTAAGAATCGATACTATAAACATCGGTTAAAAGTTAGTATAGGTAACTAAATTTCCAGTTGGGCAATGGCACCGATTCTCAACCACCTAGTACAGGGTAGTGATGTGCCGGATATGCGTATCCGTATCCGCGGATGTCCGAGAGAGAAGAAAGATCCGTATCCGTTAGTTTTTGTGCGGATCTTTTACGGATCTTTTACCTTATTAATTTTCAATACATAGATGAAATTTTTTATATATAGATGATTAGATAATAATGAAAAACTGTTAAATTCCATTCAGATTATTTTATATTTTTTTATAATCGTATTTGGCACCTTTATATTGCAAACATTTATCGTAGTGAGTACCATACTAATAGTACATAACTCAAAGGTACTAAATCAACTATCTTTATAATGAGATATTGCACATCGATCTTTGGAAAGAGACAATCTGTTATGAGAGTTAACTCTTAAAGAGGTCAATAACTTTTTCCCATAACAGATAGTCTCTTTCCAAAGGTCGATGTGCAATATTTACCGCCGCATACTCTAAGAAAGTAAAGATCCGTATTCCGTATCCGTATCCGTATCCGCGGATCTTGAAACCAAAAATCCGTATTCAGATCCGTATCCGCGGATATACATTTTTAACGATCCGGCACATCACTAGTACAGGGGTCGGCAACCTGCGGCTTTTTCGGTGTAAAGTTGCGGCTCTCCAGTCCTATAATTATTCTAGCTAAAATACTTTAATATGTTTTGTGCTAAAAACATTTGTGTTTTTATATGAATATAAATATTATTTCGTATTGAAAGTCGTTTATATTAAATCAAAAATCAAATACTTATAATACCTATTGTCACATTGAAATGAAAATTTTTAACGGCTGTTTGAAAATTGAGAAATTTTAAAAATTGTAACTTTTGACTCTTCCGTCTCAAAAGGTTGCCGACCCCTGGCTTAGTATCGTGATCCATTCCAACATGATAAATGTGGAATGGTACTTTAGGTCAAAATTCACTTTATAAAATTTTACAATATTTTTTTGTTTTGAGGTCCTCCGAATCCAAAAAACACATATTTTTGGAAAAACTCTGTGCGTCTGTTTGACTGTGAGCACGATAAGTACAGGTTGAAATGGGTTGTAATTTTGCTTACAAGTGTCAATACAGTTTAGCAATTTCGCAAGGTCGTGGGTTTGAACCCTACGTAAGGCAAATCTATTATCGTTTTCTTATTTATGTTTATTGTTTATGTTTATTTTAAATAATTTTTGAATATTAAGAAAAATTAATAATTTTTGTTATTAATTTTTCTTAATTTTCAAAAATTATTTAAAAAAATCAATCTTAATTCCATTGTTAAAATAAGTAGATACTAATTCTTTTTTATATTTTTAGATTACATATTTCTGAAGAAGTTCCAAATCCGGACCGAAACGTCAATGTATTAAATATTATTTTAGGTTAATATATTTGTCTGAAAAATTGATCGACAATTTTATTTATTGTAAAATAAAGAGTATTATTATTATTAATATTATTGAAAGAAGTAATAAAATTATGCAAATATAATTTATTCCAAAACAAATAGTCTATTTTGATTGCAGAAAAAATGGAGATACGTATATTTTCGTTTCGCATTTAGGAAATTTCCTCTCGAATAATTCGGCACAATCCCAACTATGTGACAAATGAAATTTTTTTTAAATCTACATTTTAAATTCGTTTACTTATAATTTGATATGAAGAAAAAAAAATCAACATTTGCTTTTTTAATACTCACACATTTTGTTTAACAGGCGTTTTTCGTGTGACTAAAACATTGGCTCGCCGACGTCAAGAGCATTTTGTTTGATTTTAATTAAATTTGGTAGATGTACGTAGCGCGTCAGTAAAATAACGAGGTGTGACGTGGAAGGACGAAGATAATCTTAAGACATTTTGTTCGCCGAAACCGCACGGAGACGAAAAGCATTGCGCAGACAGAATTTCATAACTAAATTGTTTTATTTCTTTTTTTGCTTCTTTATGAGAATTTTTTTAGGGACACGACGACAGTTTTTAAGTCGAATATCAACAGTTTGCTCAAAAGTTTAATGTGTGCTCAATTTTTTAAGGCCGCTGTACACGAGGCTGGATTTGCCGCTAGATTCCTTGCTAGATTTGACTACTAGTTTTCTAGCGCTGGTTTTCTTAATTGCTTTTATGTACTCGCTTCACACGAGCCGTCTTTTCAAGCTTGCTTTGTGGATAGATATGGTGCGTGCGCAGTGACAGCTCAAATATAAACACATAGCAAAACGTGTCTGTTGTCTGACTCTGAGCAGAATGACGGCATGTTGGTTTGTGGGCGTTTGTTCTTGTCGCTGATACTGTTTCCTGATTGGTTCTTGCTCAGAGCAAGCAAAGAACCTAGCAAGAAAAATAGCCCCTGTTCTAATTTTAAAACCTATCGTCTGAGCTAACAGGCGAGCCCGCAGTGACGTCATTTCCAGCTTCGTACCCAGCAAAAGTCCAAACAGTGTTTCTAGCAGTGTTTCCAATCTCGTGTGCAGCGGCTTTTACCCCATTAAATAGGGTGTCTTTAGATAGGTCTCCCTACGATGTAACAAAAAATATTTTAGAATCTCTTGATTTTAGCTTTTTGGTCACACGATATTACAAAATATTACAAAAGCGTTCCTCCTCTAATTTCTAATCTATCTGAAAAAAACTTCCTGAAGTAGCCTTTAGTTAGTAGATACTTTAAATCTCTACTAATATATAAAGCTGAAAAGTTTGTTTGTTTGTTTGGTTGAACGCGCTAATCTCAGGAACTACTGGTTCGAATTGAAAAATTGTTTTTTTGTAGGATAGCCTATTTATCGAGAAAGACTATAGGCTATATAATATCACGCTACGACCAATAGGAGTGGAGCATCAATTAAAAATGTCGCAAAATGTTACTCAAAATTTGTCCGTCCGACAGAAACTTTTGAACGGTAACTCCGATCATCATGTTTGGATACAACATTCATCTCGGTAAACTAAGATGAATGTGCGTCCCCCCCATTCGTTCTTTTGCACCCGGGTGAAACCGGGCGGAACCGCTAGTAAAAAATATAACGAACACTAGCAAAAATAATTTATGGAAAAAATCAGAAATATGGAAATTTGATGTTGGTGAGAAACTACGAAGCCCTATCATTTGTGCTTGGCGGGTTTCTTTTTATAATGTTGGCGACTTCAGTACAGCATAAATTACCAAAAATGCGTTTCAGTTTCCACGGGCTACTCACATTTTTAATACCTACATTTTTTTATTTTTTTTCCATTTGACCACTTAGAAGTTTCACTTCTGTAATGCGTTCTCGTAACACATTTTTATTTATTTTTTCATTTGACCACTTAGAAGTTTCACTTCTGTAATGCGTTCTCGTAACACATTTTTAATTTTTTATGTCTTGCATTTGCCTTCCTGTTTGCAGTGCTGCTATCATAATCAAAAAGGTTGGCTTAAATAAGGGCAAACGCCCCGAAATTGAGTAGTAGATCGCAATCACAGTCGTAGAGTGGGGGTAACTATCTATGCTCCTTTTCCTTCTGATTGTTTCAGTGATATCCCAAACCTACCCGGATGAACCTATGATGGAACAAGCCACTTAAAAATAAAGTTATTTGTTTAATTCTTTTTAAATCACACATTTCACACACGTTCCTGTACAGTCAGCTTATTCTCCTGCGTTCATACTGTATAAGAGGCACGCACATTCTTCCCTCGGGAACTTGTCTGAGCGAAGAGTCGCTTATTACGTTTGACATGTGCACCGAAATGTGAATAAAATAATAAAACGACGCTATTTATTTGGTTCAACGGAGGCGGAAGGCTCCTGTCGCCCCGACACGGCCGCCGCCCGCCTCCACCTCCTCGCACATACGGCACTCCGCCCCAAACTATATGTTCTATATATAGGTACGTGTGTCTTTACACACATTGTATGTCGGCTTCTATCAACTGTATGTCTCATGCGATGAGAAAAGATCAAAACAAATATCCCCTTTTACGAGTCCAATATCAGTTTCGCTACCAAAATCAAATTCTGCTCAGCAAAAACAATTTTTTTCAGAGATGAAACGTTTCGAAGATGTACTTCTTAACGCAGGCCCCAACGCAGACGGTGAACACAAGCTACGAGTGGACAGTCAACTAGAAAAAAGATGCACAACGCACATGCGTAATAGTGTTCCTTCTATCTTGCTAGCAAAGATCGGGAGAAAGACTTAAACACTACGGTGCAGACATTCATACGTCTGTCTCACTTATTATACCCTGAGCCTCATGCGCATGTCCGTGAATGGATGCGCGTCAGTTGCAGCGTCAGTTTGCACATGGAACTAAGCTGTGAAAGGAAGGTGGCTTGCTTTATTCCATTTACTAATTGCCCCACTACAGACGCGACACCTGCGCACAGCAGGTCAAGTAAAAAGAAAGAGATAGAAAACAGTAATTTGCTGTCTCACTTCATGGGCCACGCTTCCACTTACGGCCACTAGCAGTATAGACGCGTATATTAATAGCCTCTTATATTGCTATCAAGATCGGGAGAAAGACGTAAAGACTACGGTGCAGACATTCATACGTCTGTCTCATTTATTATACTCTGAGCCTCATGCGCATGTCCGTGAATGGATGCGCGTCAGTTGCAGCGTCAGTTTGCACATGGAACTAAGCTGTGAATGGGAGGTGGCTTTCTCCATTCCATTTACTAATTGCCCCACTACGGACGCGACACTTGCGCACAACGAGTCAAGCAAAAAGAAAGAGATAGAAAACAGTAATTTGCTGTCTCACTTCATGGGCCACGCTTCCAATTACGGCCACTAGCAGTATAGAAGCGTATATTAATAACCCCTTATATTGCTACAAAGATCGGGAGAAAGACTTAAAGACTACGGTGCAGACATTCATACGTCTGTCTCACTTATTATACTCTGAGCGTCATGCGCCTGTCCGTGAATGGATGCGCGTCAGTTGCAGCGTCAGTTTGCACATGGAACTAAGCTGTGAATGGGAGGTGGCTTGCTCTATTCTACTTACTAATTGCCCCACTACAAACGCGACACTTGCGCACAACGGATCAAGTGAACAGAAAGAGATTTGCAGTTTCACTTCATGAACCACGCTTCCACTTACAGCCAATATAGAAGTTATTTTAAATATATGGTTCGGACCATAGTCTATAGACAAGAAAAGACCAGAGCACGTATGTCGTTGATATTATCACAGTTCAGATAGTGCTTCAATACTGTGGTAATTTTAGAATGAATTATATTCGACATTTTAACCAATATTTAATGTTAGGAAATAGTGTATTAGATACACAATCAAGGTAACTGTCACTGGAAGACCACAAAACTCGTGTGTACTCGGTATGGTAGATTTTCTTGCGTTCAGACGCTGTTCTGCGCTCTGAAGCAGCACATGAAACGTCATTATCAGACAGCACCGATGCACATCGTGCAACTCCTAGCGCACAAGTTATAGCGTGTTATTAAGGTCAACTTTGAGCTGAATTTACAGTCAGCACATTATCTAGTACAACTAAACATCTATCACTGTCATTTGCTAGAAATGTTTACTGAATCGATCTCATTCAGTCAACACCTTGGAGGGCTTTGTCTCAGCAGTACGTATGTCGTATATATGTTACGGTTAATACAAGAAAATAGTTTATTCGCGAATTAACCGGCTAATACCCGAATTAACCAACGTCAAGGATTGGTTAATTCGGGTAATTAGCCGATTAATTCGCGAATTAACTACTTTCTTGTATTAACCGTAACATATACACATACACGATACACGGCTTATGGCAGTAGTGACTAGTGTCACAGTGTATGTTGTAGTTTCTTGTGAGCAGTAGTTGAAAAAAGTTGATAATTAAAGCATCATAAACATGGATGTGATTCATAATTCAATTACCTCCCCCCGCATTTAACTGCAGAAAACATCCATTAAAAATGTTCACTCGCCGCCACTGCTGTACTGTCTGTACTCGCGTACTGTCTGTTTGTGCAGCCCTGAATTAATCCACGTGCATCCTGCAGTGCGACGGCGTTGGTATTTTTCAAAAAGAATGAGCCGCCCGCTACTAAAAAGACAAACGTCTAAACTGTGAATAATGAATGCATTTTTCAATATAAAATATCGTTTTCTCTTCAGCTATGTAATACGTATCTTGCAGCCCTTCCATCCGAGACCCCCTCCCCTGCCACTCCTTAGCTTGGGGCATGTACCTACACCTACGTACCGTATACAGTGCGTTCACCGAAAGTGGTAACAATAAATAATTCGTGTATCCTACTAGATACAAAAAAAAGATTGAATTTTTGACGTGATAACGTCTTATAAATTGATGAATCACCAATCTTATAAATTGATAAAACACCGGCTGCATGCACGAAAAAGTGTAACGTTCCTAACGTTCGTAACGCGTAACGTTCCGCCTGACCCTGTGCGTGCTTTTTGGTAATTTCTCGCTCAATTTAAATCAGATCGGTTTGAAACCAGTCTTAAACAAAAGAGGAGAACATTTTACATAGATTTCGTATAACAGAATTTGCCTAAACAGTTTTTTTATACAAATTTATATAGAAAAATAGCTGTATAAATGCAATGTTGTCTAATGCATGGCGCGACGCGGTCGGTCGTCTTTGTTTGCCGTACATGGAAATTAGAAGATAACGTATGTCTTGTCTTAACATGAAAACGGCTGCATTTCTAATGTTTAATTCAATTTTTTGACATTAGTATTTTGTGAAATGCAACGCCTTCTAAGTTAAGTATTGGAATAACTAATTATTATTAGAACATAATACTTTGACAGTTGCAAACGTCACTTTTGATATTTCTTATCATTCCGACACCAAGGATAAGCGGATTGAAACCAAATTTTGGGAGGTTTAGGTTATGTATTACGGAATACGTTATCACGTAAAACTATCGTCCGTAAACCGACTTTACAGACAACCAATTTTTTTTCAAATACGACTACGGTTTTTTTTTAATTTACGCAAGTTTGTATCACTAGTGTTAAATGTGTTATGTATTTCACGACCGCTATATAGCCATGAAAAACAGATATTTTATAAGACGACGTATAGTCTAAGATCCGGCTTTACAAAAATATACCCTCATCTGTTAATTGAATAAAACAGTGATTTGCATTCCAACCCACAAGTGTGGAATGGTAGTTTAGGTCAAAAAAGACCTTTTTTTTGTTTGAGGTACCCCGAATCCAAAAAGCATATTTTTGGAAAAACTCTGTGCGTCTGTTTGTCTGCTAGTCTGTGAACACGATACAGGTCAAACGCGGATGAACGGATTGAAATCAAATTTTGGGAGGATGTTTGACATGCAAATGTGAAGAGTCCTACTGTTTTTTGGGAAAATTGGTGCATGCGCAGAAGAGATATATAAGTACTATAACGGTGTTTTTTTTTTTTAAATAATGGTATCTTTTTCATAACGGCTTAATATTTTATTTATTTTTTCAAAAAAATTTCGTTAAAATTTTTTTACAAACTTTATAGTTCTGGAAATATTTTGAAAATAAAAAATCAGCTGTTCTTTTGTTTTGTAGATCTGTCAGAAATAAACTAGTTAAACTAGTTATTGTTTACATGAAGGGGAACATATTATGTTGGTAACCATGACAACGAATTACAGATATCATATTGAATACTAGCCATTACCCGCGTCACCTCACGCGATATCAGAAATTGTATTTTCTTTATTATACCATAATATCAAATGTCAATATTTTTGAAGTTGGAATGGTTCGTCGCCCAATTAGCTGGATTTTTTTACATACACCAGACAAATCAAAAAAGTCCTTGATTTCAATATCAAGCTCAAAACTTTCTGTTTTACCCTTATGCAAGATTTTTCGTCAAAGAAATTATTTACGAAAATATAAAATTTCTCGCTCGTGTGGAGGTCCTCCCTTAAAACCGATCCTAAAGGCGAGTGTGTCATAAAACTTAAAATTAAGTTCAAATTTACATCAACTAGTTCGTTTATAAAACGCGTGTCTGTCAATTCAAGAAACAATTTATGTTTCCTGTCATAAAAACTTTATATTACGTTTATAAAGAAGTCTTATTTCGCTATAATATATTAATTTGCAATATACAGTAATACGATATGTAAAAAAATGTTTTTGTTTTTAGTTTCTATATTTCTAAAGTTACAGAATATATTTCCGAAACATTAACTGCATAAAACTTTCTTTAAACTTGTTCTTTTTTTATTATCATTTTCCTTTTGATTTTATCAACTGTTTTGTTCTATATACCCATCTTTTATAAGAAAATGGAAGTATGGTAATAACTAATAGGGTCAAAAATTGTTGATGCTATTAGATATAGCTTTGTTCCAACCTCTCTGAAAACGGTTATATTATCGTCAGGCACATGCGCACTACTTCAAAACATTTATTATTTTCCAAAACAAATATTTTTTTAAATGTTATATTAAAAATAGCAGAGAATTTTTAAATCAATCGATGAACTAATATAATTAATCAACGAGTTACTACAGTTGACCAGCGATAATCCGGCCCCTGTCTAATCCGGCACCTCCTATAATCCGACATTCCTATAACAATAGTTAAATTAGCTAAGTCCCATATTGTATGTTATGTAGTAGGTATACATAATATAGATTTGATCTTACCGTTAATTTATAGTGTACTAACGATCCCGCCCGGTTTAACCCGGGTGGAAAAGAACGAATGGGGAAGGGAGGGACATGAGTACGCACGTTCATCTTAGTTTACCGAGATGAATGTTGTGTCCAAATTTCATGATGATCGGAGTGACCGTTCAAAAGTTTCTGTCGGACGGACAAATTTTGAGTTACATTTTGCAACATTTTTCATTGATGCTCCGCTCCTATTGGTCATAGCGTGATATTATATAGCCTATAGCCTTCCTCGATAAATGGGCTATCCGACAAAAAAAAGTGTCCAATTCGAACTAGTAGTTCCTGTGATTAGCGCGTTCAACCAAACAAACAAACTCTTCAGCTTTATATATTATTTGTTGGATTACAAAGGTACTCCTTTTAAAAAAAGTTCCGGACTACAAGGGGACGTTGGCAGTAGGTACTCTATAGTCCGACAAATTCGATTATCCGACACCGCCTTGCAAAACGTTTGTCGGATCACCGTGGGTCAACTGTATTTCTAAATCTTCAAATAATATTCTTTGAAGCACGTTTCAATTGGTTCCTAAACCATCAAACTTCGATACCTTTCGTGGTTCCTACTCGGAAAAGCGTTTCCAGTTAATAGTATTTTAATATGTAGCGCAGCAATAATATTCATATTGTCTAACATTTTTAAACGTATATATTATATGCATTGTAGATAAAAGAAAAGACAACGTAAATACCTAGGGATATTTTGCTTTATTTGTATTTTTATTGTGAACAGAGTGCAACCGTTCCGGATATAAGAATAGGACAGGGGTATGCAGTGTTCTAGAGTTGGTAGCGCAACTATTTCCATTTAAATTCTTTTCAGTCGCGAAAACAAGATCAAATCTATATTATGTCTTGCTGGTACATCTGCAGGATGTACAGGTACACGCAATGTTAAAGCCGCTGCACACGAGGCTAGAAACGCTGCTAGATTCCTTGCTAGATTTGCCTACTAGTTTTCTAGCGCTGGTTTTCTTGATTGCTGTTAAGTGCTCGCTTCACACGAGACAATTTTTCAAGCTTTATTTGTGGATAGATCTGGTGCGCGCGCAGTGACAGTTCGAATATAAACGTGTCTGTTGTCTGGCTCTGAGCATAATGAAGCCATGTTGGTTTGTGGATGTTTGTTCAAGTGCCCACGTGACAAGATACTGCTTCCTGATTGGTTCTTGCTCATACCTAGCAGCAAATCTAGCCAGGAAAATAGCCCCCTGTTCTAATTCTAAAACCTATGTTGTGAGCTAGCAGGCCAGCCCGCAGTGACGTCATTTCCAGCATCGTACCCAGCCTACCGGCTAGCAGAACTCCTAGCGGCGCTTCTAGCCTCGCGTGTGCAGCGGCCTTTAGGTGCACATATAGGTACGCCAAGCATCACGCACCACCTATTACAGACCATATTATATTTAACACAATACCTATCTCATTTTTGCCGTGTGAGATTAGTATATAATATATAGTACACGGAAAATAAGCAGCCTGGTTATATGAAGTACTATAGTAGCCCGGTTCGTCTTTGCCCGAATTTGTAGATTGCCACCGTTTTTTCGTCAACTTACGTTGCAAATTGGTCTCCACGAAAAGCGCTTTATTTTCACGCGATAATATATAGCCTACGTTCATCCTGAAGGTTCGTTCTAAATAGTGGTGAAATAATTTTTCAAATTGGTGCAGTGGTTCTGGAGATTACTCTTCACATACACACAAACTAACAAAAATCGCACTGTGTTAATTATACAGATAAATAAACAAGTTTGTGTTTGTAATGTCAAAATAACAGCTTTTTACTAAATGCATATGAAAGTATATAGGTATACGGTACTGATAACAAAAAACAATTTTTAAAGTTTTTGTCTGTCTGTTTGTTCCGGCTAATTTCCTAAACGACTGGACCGATTTTGACGGGACTTTCACTGCAGATAGCTAATGTTATAAAGAGTAACTTAGGCAATAAAAAAATTGTAGTTCCTCAAAATACATCCGCATTTAAAAAAAAATTGATATCAATAATTAGATTTCGCATTGTTACAGTTACAATACTATATAAGAAAAATTTACTTTCAAATGTCACTGTTCGGGACTTTAACCCGAAAGTCGAAACTTCCATTCACCGCTTCCCCTTCCAACGACTTAATGCCACAAAGGCTGCCTGTCGCGCGGGCTCAGAACGCGCGAGCGGGCTATTGCGGATGGCTGTCTCAAAGCCCACTTTAAAAAATTGTTTTCTAGCAGTTAGATCACACTTTTTTGTTTGCTTAGGTATTTTTTTTGTTCATATATAGTCGAAAGTTCCACTGCTTTTATCGCTACCGTCTTTCATCACAATAGCGTGCGGATTCGCGGGCAACAGCTAGTAGATAAAATATATGCAGATAAACACGGTTGGTACCGAAGATGTTTTTAATAGTTTGTAATTTGTATCTCTGTAACTGCTAGACGAATTGAAATCAAATAAAGGCCATATTGAGTTTGTAATAATTATTACTAATGAGAAACAGCAATATGTTCATTTTTTATAGCCTCACTGTTTTAATTGCATTTAGATTAATGCTGCACACACTGACTCACTATACCTGTGTTTAAATAAATGCACTGCATATATTAGCTATCGCCGACTTTCGGTAAAAGCCAGGTTAAAGGATTGCACCGGCTGTTAAGTCGGCGCAAATCTCATTAACTCACGAGACTGGAGCGCCGCGCAATCAACACTTTATGCCGCCGCCGTAGAAAATCAGAAGTACTCAAACTGTATCAATCCGCGTCCC
Source organism: Xanthostigma xanthostigma (assembly GCA_963575645.1). NCBI lineage: Eukaryota > Metazoa > Arthropoda > Insecta > Raphidioptera > Raphidiidae > Xanthostigma > Xanthostigma xanthostigma. The sequence goes on along the minus strand of OY754466.1, from coordinate 43,864,765 downwards.
GACTCGACAGTTAACAGACTTTTCAATGCGTAGTCAGCACGTTATTAACCGCCTTCTTCTCCAATAGTTTAATACAAAACTAGAAAACAAAACGATGAGCCGATATATATGTAAATTATAATAGAAATAAAAACACATTTTTAATATACCACGTTATTAAAACGAACTAAAAAGTATAAAATAATTTCTTTACAGACAGATTTTTAACTTGTTAGATTTAAAACGAAAAACGTGGGGCGCATTATTCGTTTTATCTCATAAATAGATTTTTTCATTGCGCTTCTTATATAATTGTCGCATGCGCCCCACGTTTTTCGTTTCAAATCCTACAAGCTAAAAATCTGTCTGTAAAGAAATTAATTTATACTTTTTAGTTCGCTTTTTTAATCGTGGAATATTAAAAATGTTTTTTATTTCTATTATTATTTTTATACTTTTTAGTAAAAAAAACAAACAAAAATACTCGTAATAACATAAAGTTATTACATGTCGCATGGGGGATCGAACCAGTGACCTTTGCGTTATTAGCACGACGCTCTAACCAACTGAGCTATGGACCGATTGATGTAAGGTGCCTTACAACGGTAAACAAATAAGAATGAATTATATTGTGTATCTATTAAATTATTCATTTTTTTATTTCTTTCATTATTTTTTTTCTTTTTTTGTATTTTCTTGTGTTGTCATCTAAAAGCCGCTACACACGAGGCTAGAAACGCTGCTAGATTCTTTGCTAGATTTGCCTACTAGTTTTCTAGGGCTGGTTTTCTTGATTGCTGTTTAGTGCTCGCTTCACACGAGACTATTTTTCAAGCTTGATTTGTGGATAGATCTGGTGCGCGCGCAGTGACAGTTCGAATATAAACAAAGAGCAAAACGTGTCTGTTGTCTGACTGAATAGAATGCGACACCATGTTGGCTTGTGGATGTTTGTTCAAGTGCCCACGTGACAAGATACTGCTTCCTGATTGGTTCTTGCTCATACCTAGCAGCAAATCTCGCAGGGAAAATAGCCCTTGTTCTAATTTTAAAACCTATCTTGTGAGCTAGCAGGCCAGCCCGCAGTGACGTCATTTCTAGCTTCGTACCCAGCCTACCGGCTAGCAGAACTGCTAGCAGCGTTTCTAGCAGCATTTCTAGCCTCGTGTGCAGCGGCCTTAATGCTGAGTTATGTTAAAAATGTCAAGTGTCTATTTCATCAGGAAGCTAGTTTAAAATCAATTGCAAACTTACACCCGACATACAAGAAAAGCGAGTTAATAAAAACGTGATAAAATATAAATTTACGTGTCGAATTGCTAACCTCTTTTTTGAGTCAGTTTAAAAGAATCCAAATAAGAAATTTACAGCAGAGTAATCACTTCAAAAATCGTTTAATTCTTTAATATCGCTGGTGCAAAAGAGTATAGACAGGCTATAACCTATGCATCGACGCGACGAAGGATGGGGGCAGGTTGCTTCGATGGGGAGGGGGGGCAGTAATGAATCGAATTTAACTTGCATCTTGAGCAATATAAATAACCGACAATCGTCTGGTGGCGTTAATCATTGAAATCGGATGTGCCTGCATTCAGGGAAGGACATTAGAACAGAATACAGTGGAACTTCAACGAATCGGAGTAGCTAATGAACAGCTAAACGAATTTTTATAAAATAGTCAGGGTCCAGTACGATAACTCGATGTGCACAAATTTTGACATTTTGACATAGAAAATGCTAAATTTTGATGTTCCAAAAAAACTGCGGGTTATTCACAAATTTCTCAAAAATACGTAAAAAAATGGAACTACTTTTCGTCTTTCCCTGTCATTTTTTTAATCTAACCAATCAGACATCACATATATACGTCATAGCAACTGCTGTAGAACTACTGTATTACTATCTCGTAATAGGTCATATGCATGTATTTTTTTATATTTTTAATAAATTATTTAGTCAACCATAACACGGAAAAAAATTGATAATCATTTAAAAATGTAATACTTATTATCATTAAAAAAAAATATTAAATTTCACATTCAAAAATAGACAGTTTAAACAATCGGCCATGTTGGCGGGCTTATGTGACGTCACGATATATGATGCATACCAACCTTGATGTCAAATTGTCACTGTTCTAAAGGAAGTTTATTTGTTGTTTTCTCTAAATACTGACGTAATCTTACTGTGAGACGACCCAGTCGCCATGGAAACTGTTATTGATATATACTCTGACGTCACGCTGCGTTTTGAAAATTCGAAAATAGCGCGTATTTTCTACGTTTCTATTTTATTATTTGTATTTTTTTCAGTGAGTAGATTAATAAAATAACCATTACGATATAATCAGGAACTAAAATATATTTCAAAATAAAAATTTTAACCAATTTGGAGTCTCATGCATATGACCTATTGTTTATTGAAGAACTCCCCCCAAACGCCTTCTTTTCACTGCGCAAAAAAACGCCATCGCATCGACACGACCCCGTAATTAATTTTTAAAAAACTCCCGTCAAACGCCTTCTTTTCACCGCGCAAAAAAACGCCGTCGCATCTACATGACCCCGTAATTGTTATTTAAAGAACTCCCCCAAATTCCATCCCTTTTTCACTGTGCAAAAAAAATTAATTTATGAAAATCAATTTTCCGCACTTAAAACGGCTGATAACACAGTTATATGTTATATAAAATAATAATTGTGTATTTCCAGTGGATATTTTGCACATCGTGTTATCGTACTCTAACCAACACATATAGTTTACCTATACTATTAATCGAATTGCTCTAGTTATCCTTGTATAAGATATACTGCCCGAATCTGCGGCTATTGATAGAATTGCTCGAGATATCGCGAGTAACTTCACGATAGAAAAAGAAATCATGCAGGAGCTCAAAAAGCCGGACGTTAATGGCTGCCTACAAGGAGAGAAACGGCAACTTCACACTTGTGTTCTCCTATTTCTCTTTTAGACGACTTACGACATTTGTTACAGCCTGTAGCATGCAGTGCAATAATAGTTATTGAGAAAGTGCAGCTCGCAGGCTGCCGCGACTGTATCACAACAAAGTCTCCGGGCGTTGCTCGCGCGCGCCGCATCGTGTGTGGGTGTCGGCCGCTCGAAAGCCGTGCCGGGGGAGCTCCGGGGGGAGCGCATAAACTGATTCAATCAAGCCAATATGCACGATAATACATACAGATGGATACACTTAATTTACCTATTAGTGACATCGAGCTCTGCTGCCGCCGAGCTGTCGCTTCACGACATATTTAACAGTGGCGACTCGTGAAGGTCACATTTTTATAAGGGTAGTATTTAAACGAGTGACTGTAAATTACAATTTTGGGTGACAAAAATAATCAATTTGGGTTACTGTATTACTAATTGAGCGACTGACTGCGCGTGACGAGAAAATAATAGTTGGGTGACTAAATTACTAAGTGAGCGACTAAATTACTACTGAGCGACTGACTGCGCGTGACGAGAAATCAACAGAACAGCAACTTACAAACATCCATTTGAGTTACTTAAAATACAAAATAGGAAACTTCATAATATTTGAGCGACCTAATATTTGTTTGAGCAGCATTTTGTTAATAGTTTTCTAAAAAATATATATTTAATTGACTGTCAATTAAATATACATTTTTTATAAAACGCAGCTCTATTCAAACAATTAACTATTTAATTCGCATACCCCGTTATCGTTCACCCCGGAATTGTGTTTTTAAAACTCCACCTTTGTCCCATCGCGTTTCACTGCGAGACAATTCGCATACCCCTTTATCAAAAAAAGCGGTGGTTTTCAATCTTCATGAAAATGTGAGTTTTAAGTTGTAGTCTCAAAGTGAAAAAAGAAATAAAAAGTAAAAACAAAAGAAGATATCTGCTTCAAAATTACCGAAGGCATTATAGTCGCTCATTTAGTAATTTAGTCACCCAACTATTATTTTAATATCTCAAGTTATTAAAACAGTATCTCATCATCAGTCACCAAATTTTTTTTTATTCGACCGTTTTATAATTCCCCTTTTTATAATAATTGAGATTTTACTTTCACCATCAGCCATTCACATTTCAGTGAGCTCTCGTATGCAGAGTGTTTCATATAATAATAATAATAATAATAATAATAATAATAATAATAATAATAATGAGTTTAACATCGGTTTCTCGACTTTATGTCATAACAGACGCCATTCGCACCATTACTATTTTTTTCTACAACACTTCCCGTTATTTTCTACAATTTTAAACTTAAACTTAATAGCAATGGACGAATGAAGGAATTTTTAGGAAATTAGAATAAGGTAGGCACATTTCGAGCATAGGAGTTTGACAGGTTTGACCATGGCCTTGATATTTATCTGGAATTGTTAAGGAGGTTGATCCGTTACAGTCCCAATAAAAAATAAGTCGAATTCTAAACAAAAACAAAACCTTTTGAACGGTAACTCCGATCATTATAAAGTTTGGACACAACATTCATCTCGGTAAACTAAGATGAATGTGCGTCCCTTCCTTCCCCAGTCGTTCATTTGCACCCGGGTGAAACCGGGCGGGACCGCTGATTTGGAACGGCTCTAGCTATAGTGACGAATCAGTTCGAAACTGCTTTTGCTTAGCCCTGATTTGACAGCATCGAACGCTTAATGGAATCTATCGACAGACAGGAACTCGGATTTCCTGTATCGATGACACCCCATCTTCGCTAGCTGTATCTAAAACACCGTAGCGCTAGCTACTTTCAACGTTTTTGAACGTACATAAAAAAGACAAACGGCGCACGAGATTTTTCAAACAAGAGACGACAATGCCACGGTGCCGCGAGTGTTCCGTTCAGCAAGCATCAATTGCTACTAGTGATGTGTCGCTCCTGAGCGAGTCGTTTATAATGAACGACTCCTTTCTCGGAGCGGAGCGAGTCGCTCTTTTTTGATGTGATAACGTCTTATAAATTGATGAAACACCAGCTGCACGCACGAAAAAGTGTAACGCCGTAACGTTCCGCCTGACCCTGTGCGTGCAAGCGAGAGCGCAGTATAAGCGATAGAGAAGCACGATCGGCCCAAGTTTGACAGCTACACAAATTTAGGTTATGTATTATTAAATATGATATTCGAGCGGAATACGTTATCACGTAAAACTATCGTCCGTAAACCGACTTTACAGACAACCAATTTTTTAAGAATGACTCACTCCGAGCGCCATTGCTCTGTGCTGATCTATTCTGTACTGTTGCATTCGCACATTTACAGAGCGCACACAGCACAGGCCACTGAGGCACTAGTGAATTTTGCACGTACGGAGTTATCTTTGCTGAGTCGTTTAATGTTGAATGACGCACTGTTTACAGTGTCTTAAACCATTCACATTGACGGATATAATATTGCAACAATAAACATTATTATTGTTAAGCTTTTTATTATACTTTATCCGAAATGCGAATAATAATATAAGATCAGAATCATATGAAAATGAGCTCAGAGCTGAGTGTGTGTATTGTGCTGTGCAATGCTAAGTGACTCCTTCACACCTCTGCAGTCTGCACTCTTGTGTAGTGCGTACTGTCTAGTGTCGTTCCTTTAAACGACTCCCTCTGAGCGACTTTTTTTAATGAGCGGAGCACACGGAGCCAGCTCCCAATAAAGAGTCATGTGGACACATCACTAATTGCTACTACAAGATAGCTAGAGAAAATGCTACGTATACACACTACGCACTGCGCATGCGTGTAGAATCCGTATGATGCTTTGACAGACAGAGTAGAAACGATTCTTTCCTTTTAACTGCCGGTTGGAGAAGGGGAAGCATTTCACTTTTCCTCTGATCAAGACAAATTTATCCTACCGGACTTAAAGAAGTTTCATTTAAAAAAAAGACGAATGTAAGTAATCGATACTTCTCTCTAATTTGTATAAAGGACCCCGCACAAACCTTATGGGATTTGGTTCTCGATTAAATTGATCGAAAATGGTTTTATTTTATAGTTTAAAGGTCACTAAGAAACAGTGTATCTATATACGGGCGCATAGCCTAAAAACCAACAGATTTTTAGCTACAGATATGTTTAGCGAGATTTTAGATATAGGAATATCCATTGAATTCACAATCTTGAAAAATCCTAGGCTCTAGAAAAATGTTTTCGAGTGCGCTGAATCCGAATATGACATTATTATTTTATACAGGGTGACACCTTCCAACATTACCTAGTTTTCGACTATTTTTCTATTTCTAAGAAAAAGCACAAACGTTGAACATGGAACATGTTTTTGAATTCAATGGATATCCCTATATCTAAAATCTCGCTAAACATATATGTAGCTAAAAATCTATTGGCTTTTAGGCAATGCGCCCATGGGCACTTTTTCTTAGTGACCTTTAAACTATAAAATAGAACCATTTAGGATCAAATTAACCTAAAACCAATTGTCATAAGGTTTGTGCGGAGTCCTTTCAGCTAGTAGTGCCCAAAATACTGACAAAATTATTAAAAAAAAATAATTCTGCTACCGATTTAGTTATTTGCATGATTTTATTTAAGGACGTAGTCCTATGTTCAGGCTCGTTTTCAACCGTTATTTCAGAATTTTTTTTTAATATCAAAATAATGTACGATGTTTTCAATTTTGTTACATGTTTTTACTGATATTGTAAACTAAGAAAAAAAAATTTTTTTTGCTTGATTTTACGCCATTTTATAATTGTTTTTTTAACCTAAAGTAGACAACTTTAAATGGAGGTAGGTGGGTAGCGCGGGTGATAACGTCACTTGGAGTCATCTGAATTATAAAAATTAAATTGGTTATTGTTTCGTAGGCTTGCGGCTCTATCCCGTACTAGAAATAAACACTTTTATTGATAAATAACAAAATGGCGGGCTTTAGAAAAAAAAAACAACGAGAAAATCGTGATTTTTTCGTTAAAAATCGGTTAAAAAAAATAGAAATAATTTTTATAATTAAGTAATTCTAGTACCGGACGGAGCTATTGTTGTGTAGAATACCCTGTGCAAAACTGAAAGCAATCGGTTGTATACAATTGTTTCAATCACCCGCGCCGCTTAGAAAAACGTAGTTTTGAGAAAAACGCGTTTAAAGTTTTAATTTCAGATTTCTTACAAAAAAATAAAAATGAATATTTACACTAATCAACTATGCCTGGTGTATAGTAAACCTTCCGTTTCTTCAAAGGCATCATTTTCTGCTAATTTGTTTGCTCTACTCTGCGAGAGTATAAGGGTAACGTGATAACAATTGAGGTAAAAGTCTTACCGTAATACCGTTGCTGCTCTCGACTATATGCTGTAGCTTTGTAAATATATCATATTTCGGTCTAAAATTTTTACAGTATTTTCTCAATATATTATACTTACTAAAAATGTAAAAAAAATAAATTCGTTTTTTCAAAACTCGAACACCAGACTACGTCCTTAAATACAAAAAGTTGTCCAGTAGACTTTTGTACGGTCAAGGCTTGGACTATATTTATATAATATGATCTATGAAGTAGTGTCGATGGGTGAATTTATATCATTAGCCAGTCAAACATGTAAACAGAGGAAATTGAATTTGTGAACGCGTCGTTCGAGCGTCCGTCTCGCTTCTTCACGACACGACGACGGTACGGGCGCGGCGTCGCGACGGCACACGACGCGTGACTGATTGACTCACTGAGCGACGACGCTACCTCGTGCCACGTCAACTGAATGCACCCTATTCAATAGATCGTTTAACTATCGCCTAAAATAGAAACTCGCATAACGCCGCTTACGATAAATTAACTTCGAGTTAATTCTCGATTAATTCTATCCGACCGAATAGTATATTACACCACAAGGGACGAAAGTTTGATATTCTTGCACTGCGCGCCATGATGCCCGAGGCGAAGCCGAAGGCACCATGGTGCGCAGTGCAAGTATATCAAACTTTCGGCCAATGTGGTGTATACTATTTTTCTTGATACCTCGGTCGTAAGTACGCTTATAAAATACATTAATTAGTTAATTACTTATTACTTACATAAAAAATTGGTTGTCTGTAAAGTCGGTTTACGGACGATAGTTTTACGTGATAACGTATTCCGTAATACATAACCTAAATTCTACATATAATAATTATAATAATTCGAATCTATGATATTGCATCTTTCGCTTCAAATTTAGGTTAATTTTATTTATTTAAATTACTCACCATAAAATATAATTGTTTTTTTTTTTAACTTTCTTTCTTTCGTATTTATTTTAAGTCTCAAAGATTAGCTGTCATAATATTTATAAAACAATTGTTTCACTGTTTATAATATAAAATTCCAAAACCTACTTACAATATTTAAGTATTTTCATACGTCAAAAAATTGATTTTTATAATGATAAAATTTGTAAGAAAACGATTTTTTCGAGAGATGAGACCTAGCTAAAACGATTTTTTGCCCCCCAAAATCCCTTTTCAGTAAATTTCATCCAAATCGTTAGGGCCGTTTTCGAGAAAAGCACGCACAGGGTCAGGCCGAACGTTACGCGTTACGAACGTTACGTTAGGAACGTTACACTTTTTCGTGCATGCAGCCGGTGTTTTATCAATTTATAAGATTGGTGATTCATCAATTTATAAGACGTTATCACGTCAAAAACACAGATAAATTCTAAGAAACCAGCTTTGAGGCTATACGAAAAACACGAATGACAGCTGTTCGCGACTATTAGCTAAAATGTAATAGGGTTGCTGTCGAAACGACATCTAAACAACAGTTGATAGGTTATTTTTTCTTTACTACCGCCTGAACGTACGTAGTTCTCGCATCAAGCGTGTAATTCCACCAATGCGTAAATATTAGACTGCTTTTACGAAACCGAAATCAATAAAATACGGGATTGAAGTCTATAAACCTGATAATAACTTGAAATAACTTCAAATTAACACACAGCACAACATAAACGTAATAGTTTACAGACGAAGTGACGTCATGCCGGAATCCAACATGGCGAACAGCGTTTTAGACTTTTGAATTATAAAATTTATAGTGCGTTATTATGAACATAAATCAACATTTCTCGTTTGTTTTTGAGAAAATCTATCAAGAATATGTACCTATTTCTTACATGAATCAAAATACCCTATTGCAAAAGTGAATTTTGACCTAAATTAGTAGGTATACCGCCGTACCCTATTTTCGGGATTAGAATGGTAAAACACAGTGTATATCTAGGGCACAATGATGTTTTGACACGTCTGGCTTTTTAATAATGTCACACCTTGCCAATAATATACGTCATTACGTCCTAGATATACAATCTACTATTATGTAAAACCGCTATTAACTGCATTTTATTTAATAATCAATTAACGTTTTTTTTGTTTCCAGAAATATCTATAATGCAGTTATATTGAATAATTACAACTCGATGCAGCGTTTGTTGATCGCCTTTGGCGTTATTATTGAATAGCAATTATAATAATGAGTGTTCCGTCGCCAGGGCTGTACAACATACCACGTATTAGAATAAAAACAATCCATCCCAAAAATCTAAAACTATTTTAAGATCGTTTAAAACAACTGCGGCATAAAATAAAAGCCACAGCACACGAGGCTGGTTTTTCCGCTGGAATCACTGCTGGGACTTGTGCTGGCTGCCAAGATGGAAATGACGTCACTGCGGGCTCGCTTGCGTAGTTACAATATGGATTTCAAAATTTGAACTAAAGCTATTTTTTGTGCTTTCTTGACTGCTTGTTTAGAACAAGAACGAATCCGGAATCAGTATATTGTCACGTGTGCGACATTGACAAAATTTCACAAACAAACACGGCGTCATAGCGTGTGTTCTGTTAAAAAAAAATTCCAGCCAATTGGACGACGAGATCATTCCAACTCCAAAAACGTTGACATTTGATATAGTATAATCATATATTTAATAATTTACTATATATGAATCATTGTCTATCTACTCAATGTGCGGTGAGTGAAGGCAACAAAGCGTATCGAAAATATATCTGCATCTCTTTCTTCGATGTAATTCTCTGATTTCTCCGATGACAGGATTGGTTGATGTACTTGCATTCAATCTGAATAAAGTATCTCTGTTTCAAAAACTTTTCTTTTCTCTGACGTTAACATTAGCGTACCCAGCTTTGGGCTCAGGAGGGGGCTAATTAGAAATGTCTTAAGTCGGGTCCCCCGTACTTGTTTTACCCTCCTGGATACGCCAGTGCTTACGCCGTAAAAAAAAACAGAAGTATATGTCTTCACCCTAATGGTTCTGTTGTGATTTTATTCCTATATGCTCAGTATAGAATAAAAGTATATGAGTATAATAAAGAAAATAACATTTCTGATATCGCGTGAGGTGACGCGGGTAATGGCTAGTATTCAATATAATATTTGGTATTCGTTGCCATGATTACCTACATAATGTTCCACGTCATGTAAAAATTAATCAAAGCTACTTACCTATCTAATTTCTTGCTGACAGATCTACAAATTTTTTTTATTTTCAAAGTATTTCCAAAACTATAAAGTTTAGAAAAAAATTTCTCAACAAAAATTCCTTGGAAATATAAATAGAATAATAAGCCGTTATAAAAAGTATACTATTATTATATAAAAAACACAGTTATAGCATATATCTCTTCTACGCATGCGCCAATTTTCCTCAAAAACAATAGGGCTCATCATATTAGCATATTAAACATCCTCCCAAAATTAGATTTCAATCCGTTTGACCTGTATTGTATTCACAGAAAAACAGACGCACAGAGTTTTTCCAAAAATATGTTTCTTGTATCCGGGAGACCTCAAAACGAAAAGATATTGTAAAATTTCGAAAAGTGAAATTTGACCTAAACTAGTACCTACCATTCCCCACTTGTGGGTTGGAAAGGTAATAGATTTTTAGCACTTTTGGGATCTTAATTTAGAAAGAATACGATAAAATTGTGAAAAGTAAATTTTCTTCATTTGTGAATAATCCCAGCCTTATTTTTTACAGTAATTAATAGAACATAGGTACTAAAACCTAGAATTAATAAAACTATTTTCACATGCCGCTGTTCTTTTTTTCAATAAAGGTAATTACAATAAAATTATACTCATCAATTGAACGCTCAACATTGCATTAGTAAATTTTGATGACAGTTTTTTTTCATAATTTCGTTTTTGTTTTATTTTTTCATTTTTGTTTTATTTTTTCATAAATTCATTTTTGTTTATTACGCGTTGCTTTTTTTCAAAAACAAACTGACCCTCCGTTTGAAAACACTGCATATTTTTTTTATTGTATGACATTGGAAACGACAGCTGCTGATGATTAGAGCGTTAAAAAAAGAACCAGCTTACAAGATGAGGTCCCCGGAGAGACGATCAAGTAGGCAGTGAGGATGACAACCAATCACTGCTTAGATATCTAATGCTCTTATACATCAGAACTGTCCGCACCTTAGAGCATACACTACTAGAAAGAGCCGTTCTTTAATGTCTAATATATACTTTAATCCATAGACCTATATCGCTAGACTAAGCCATCCGCGTGTACACAATGTACTGAAATCACAAGATATATTAGATATCGTGTCCATCGAGATAATTAATAAGAAAAATCGCAGGATTGTGGACAAAAGTTATATTTATAAATGTAGGTACGGCGTTTCGTCTATAGATTTAGACTTTTTCAAGTACAATTAATGTGAAAATTTTAAACAATAATTATGTAATAAACATTAATTAATAAATAATAACCATAGCAATTAACAAAAGTTAAGGTACATTTGTACTTGAAAAAGTCTAAATCGATAGACGAAACGTCGTACACTAAATAAATAACTTTTTGTCGACAATCCTGCGATTTTTCTTATGAAATCACAAGTTTTAGTTTTGGCGCGAAAGTAAAATAATTCAAAATTATTTACGAAACAGCTGCGGGAGTGATCGAAATCGATTCAACGCAATTTTTTTATAAGAAAAACCTCAGTTGTAAGTCGTCTGTGTACAATATCTCACAGATTTCTGAGTTTTCTTAAGAACGGAAAAAGTAAGAAGGGTACCCCCATAGATTACATGGTTTTGGTACCCCCTTCTTAAAAAATTGAAATTTTTTTTAAATAAATTTGCTCTGTTTCGTTTGATATTATACATATACTTATAGAAAAAGTCATTCTGAATCGATTCCGACCAGCCGCAATCCTGTATCTTTTTTTAGTTTCGGAGATATAGCCAATTAAATCTGTTAAATTTTTTATACATTTTAAACCATCATAGCGTCTAAACTAATCGAGATACGAATTTGCGCTTAGCGCCAATCGATTCAGCGTACTTTTTTCTATAAGACACGGTAATATTAAGCATATCTGAGATATTTTTATATTTTTCCAAATATCGTAAATTTCTTCATGTTTTCATGCGTTTTGAAAAACTGCAACTTTTTAAGACACTAAACGATTTTTGGTCCGTTTTATATTACCCGAACTTACAGAAAAAGTCAAGCTGAATCGGTTCTGAATCCGCAACCCTCTATCACCTTTCGTGTCAGAGATATGAGCGTTTATTTATATTATTTATTCATTCTGGGCCACGCCTATCTCCCTCTCTTAGTCTGTCACCACTTCTAGTCGTGAGTGTTCTAAGGTTCACTCGCAGTGCGACACGTCTCCCCATTGACATCGGTCATGGGATCACGCCGCCTTTATGTCCGAAACAAGAAACTACATCTATGGACGTAATTCTTCCTAGAAAATCGTAATTAATCACTAATTTGCAGCTACACTGTCCTGCACTGACTCAGAACATTGATTGAGCAGCGTTCGAGAAAAAGTGACGCACAAAAAATGAAGACAGTCGCAAACGAAATTTCTTTTTGCAGAATTATATCTATCGCACCAGGGCGAAATCGGAACGGGCCGCTATCTTTATAAATAAAATTCCGGTGTCCGTGCGTTTATAATTCTTCTCCTCCTAAACGGCTTGACCGATTTTTATGTACCTCTTTTTTTGTACTTATATGGTGTCACCTGGATAATAATAATAATAACAAAGGTGTATTTGCATGGCTTTAATGAGGCACAAATCGTCAATATACAAAATACATGGTTCTTAGTTATAGTTAAACCCGGTAGATGGCGCTGTTGTCGAGTCAAGATTTTTTTTTATTTTTTACCAAATTTTTTCTTTATACTTTTTTGGATTTCTCACTAAAAAAATATATAATCCCAAATTTTAAGTCTGCCAGCCACTCTCAATATTTTTTATTTCAATATTTTTTTTATATTCATTACTTAATAAATAATGAGCGTTTTATTCATAACAAACCTATCGAGTCCGCCATAATTCTGTAAAAAAAAGCGAGTGTGCTTTAGACCACACGACTGAAGTAAAACTTCTTCCTACCATATATAATATATAATATATTATATTATATAATAATGATACAATTAATATTCGATAATCTATCACCATATTTTGATTAGACATCCTGACATATCTATAGGTATATCTACAAAGACGAAATGTTTAAAATATAATTTTTGATTAATTTATAGGCAAAATATGTATATACTATATTTATTAGCATAATTTATAATACATTTAAAAGGATTTATTAACTAACCCACATTATTTCTCGTTACAAAATTCAGTAAAATTCGATGAAATGTATTTTTGATACAAAAACAATTGTTTTCATTTTAAACGTCAAATAGTTGTCCAAAAAAAAAAGAATTTCGATTAATGCTCCGTCTTTGTCGCACTCACTAACTTATATCTCCCTCTCAACTTCCAATATACGAAACGCAACTCTCTCTCTTACTATCTTCACTAACTTATATATACCTCTCAACTACCGTTCGCCTCATCCGATGATGCACTTCCGTAAACGCTTTCGTCAGGCATTTACCAGCTTACTCCCCAAGTCAAGCGTGCCTAAAGAAATTTTACTTCAAAAAGTCCGATGCATCCATAATACGTCAATATTCAATAGGTAGTCCTCAAATTCGGGCGAAGCCGGACCAGGCCGCTAGTGATATACAAAGTTTAAAGCAATAATAATTGTGTGAGTCGCTATTAGGTCCTCTGCGGCTCTGCCCCGCTTTATACAAATGCATGTGTATTGATATGTAGATAGGGGAAAGAGAAGACAGCCGACAGCTGGGGCAGAGCACAAAGGCGAGGAAGCGATTGCGCGTAAGAATGCAACGGTTATAGAACAAAAACACGATCGGTCCGACGGCAAGAAGACCGACGAAGTGCTTGAATAATGCAACTTCTCTCACGCTCTGACCTAAACCAGCAACCACGAAGTCTGTAACCAGGAGACCTAGCTTCTTATGCTTGCTGTTCTGTTTCAAAACAGACCGTTTACTAGGGCACGCGAGACGGGGAAACTTCCGTTCTTTCCACCTGTTTTCGTCATAGTTACCAAAGTTGCTTGACTCATATATTTAATAATTTACTATATGAATCATTGTCTATCTCAATGTGCGGTGAGTGAAAGCAACAAAGCGTATCGAAAATATATCTGCGTCTCTTTTTCGATGTAATTCCTTGATTTCTTCGATAGGATTGATTGATGTACTTGCATTCAATTTGAATAAAGTACCTCTGTTTCAAAAACTTTGTCTTTTTCTATGACGTTAACATGGGCGTACCTAGCTTTTGGCCCAGGAAGGAGCAAATTAGAAAATTTCTTAAGCCGGGTGTCCCGTGCTTGTTTTGACAACAGTATATGTTTGCACTCTAATGGTTCGATTGCGATTTTATTCCTTTGCTCAGTATAAAATAAAAGTACATGAACTTCACAGGCACTACACCCATGTAAGCCATGAACGTATGTGCGTTACCCAGTAGCTAATGCCATATTGGTTCATGCGGTCCTCCGCTACGCTCGAGCTGGGTCTCCTGGTTACAGACTTCGTACTACAACGTACACTACAGGGTAGTTGTTTTTGAAATTTCTTATGTGACCCTTCGTCGATTTAGGAAGGAAAATTGAATGAAATGAAACACACTGACTCGACTGTACAAAAACCGGCCAAGTGCGAGTCGGACTCGCGCACCGAGGGTTCCGTACAAACTGGTAGGTATGTAAATAGTTAGTCCATCACGAGAATCGAATCTCGAGGATTTTTCCCGCTTAGCCGTTGGAAAACTGTTGTCTCCATGCATCGACAAACGTCGCGGTCAGTTTGCCAACTAAGCGTTGGAATTGCAATGAGTTCATAGATGGACTACTGAACCGTATTGTAACCCGTGGCTATATCTGATAGCCTATAGTTGTCGTACCGTATTGTATGCGAGAGTTCTCACATTGTACTGTATAAACGCACCAGTTTTGTATTAGAACTGTTACTGTGTACGTGCGTAGCGTGTTGTTGCGGTTTAAAAACATTTAAAAATTTTTGTGATGTAACTTTTACGGCTTTCGGATTTTTCCGTTTGCTTCTGCGCTATAAGAGATTGCTTCTTTCCAAAATTCATGATTCTAGGTCAACGGGAAGTATCCTATAGGTTTTGATTCCCAAGAGTCTTGACAGACAGATAGACAGACGGACAACAAAGTGGTCCTAGAAGGGTTCCACGGAACCTAAAAATGAAACTAATAAATAAAAAGATGAAAAAAAGTTGGAAAACTGCAATATACACCAGGTGAGGACCCGTTTAAAAACAAAAGAAGGAGACAAATAGGTCCCCACCTGCTACGTGTTGAGGCTTTCCGACTTGTTTTCTTCTTTTTACACGCTTTATATTAACTTCACTTGTAAGTTTGTATGTATGTATGTTTGTTTGTTGCCTTCGTTTGGACTACAGCAAGTGGTTTATTACTGTAGTATAATATGCCAGCACTGTAACTATACAGTGGTTAGCCGTGCGGTCTAAGGCACGGGTCTTCGCTGAGGTCAACTCTCGGAATCACGGGTCGTGGGTTCTAATCCTGTCCACGCCGAAAAAAATTGTTTTTTTTTCGGCAAATTTTTGACAATAAATCGAACTAAAAAGTGGAAAATAAATATAGTTTAAAAAAACTAAAAAACACGCTTTATATCAAACTAAACAGTGAAAAATAAATATAGTTTTAAAAAAACTAAAAAACACGCTTTATATCGAACTAAAAAGTAAAATTTTTTTTTTTTTAAATAAGCTTAAAACAATAATGAATAAAAAATACTAGTATTATTGTGAAAAAAGCGTGGGGCTTGTTCCACATTTTCGTACATCGAGCGCCCCACGCTTTTTTCACAATAATACTTGTATTTTTTATTCATTATTGTTTTAAGCTTATTTAAAAAAAATATTTTTTACTTTTTAGTTTTATATAAAGCGTGTTTTTTAGTTTTTTTTAAACTATATTTATTAGCTAATAGTTTCATTTTTGTGCAGTCGAGTTTCTTGTTTTTCTTTTTTTTTAATCGTATAAAAATAGACGATGACTTGTATTAAACAACTGTAAACACACTTCTGTTCGGGAAATTGCCATGGCGATAGCACTTTGCTCTATACACACAACAGAACACCAATCCGGTCTTCCCCTATACACGCGTTTCGTCTAACATTCCTTCGACTTCAGCAAGGATGTGAGAACAGTAGTTTATGTTTCTAGAACGTAAATTATTATGTTACGAGCTATGACATTATGGAAAAACGAGCATCAGCGAGACACGTTCGAGATACATCGATCTAATCTATACCTACTTATATAATAAATAAAGCTGAAGAGTTTGTTTGTTTGAACGCGCTAATCTCAGGAACTACTGGTTCAAATTGAAAAAAAAAATTTTGTTGGATAGCCCATTTATCGTGGAAGGCTATAGGCTATATAATATCACGCTACGACCATTAAGAGCGGAGCATTAATGAAAAATGTTGCAAAATGTATCTCAAAAATAAGCTTCTATTCAGGTGAAATGCACTAACTAAATATATACTCACATTAGCGTTGTGAGTAAACAACGCCGGCTGGCTCAATCGGTAGAGCATGCGACTGTCAATAACAGGGTCGTGGATTCGAGCCCCACGTTGAGCGAATATATTTTTATTTTTTTTTTTAATTTTCTACATTGCTTTTTTCTAAGGCTTACATTTAAATTTATTTTAATTTTATTTAATTAATAAAAAAAAAATTAGTTAAAAAAGTATAAATACTGCTTTTTATCGACAAAAACTTTTGAACGACTGTGATCATCATGAAATTTGGACACAACATTCATCACGGTAAACTAAGGTGAATGTGTGTACTCATGTTCCTCCCTTCCCCATTCGTTCTTTTACACCCGGGTGAAACCGGACGGGACCGCTAGTGTTGTATATTGAGAATAAAGTATCTCTGTTTCAAAAACTTTGTCTTTTTCTATGACGTTATCATGGGCGTACCCAGCTTTTGGCCCAGGAGGGGCAAATTAGAAATTTATTAAGTCGGGTCCCCCGTGCTTGTTTTGCCCTCCTGGATACGCCAGTGCTTACGGCGTAAAAAAAGACAAAAGTATATGTTTGCACCCTAATGGTTCGATCGCGATTTTATTCCTATATGCTCAGTATAGAATAAAATTATATGGTTTAGTGTTCGTTAAACCGCTTCCTTAGACTAGTATGTGCCACTCTGTCTGCAGCGATCGCGGACTGAAAAGAACGCGAGAGAATAAAATGAAAATTTGAAAATTTATATTATTTGCTTTTATTAAAGCAAAAGCAATGCCCTTTCAAACAGCTAGAAGAGCACCGTCTACACGTGCCTCCTGATGAAGCAAAGAAAGTACACAAGTCTTACAAACATACACACACATATACATAGGGTACATAATTCATTAGTTAGTAAATAAGGGCGCCGCCCGACACAGAGACGGCGCAAGAAGGTCGCATATATACCGATATCTATTGTATGGATTGTGAACGACGGCCATTGAAATCACATACTGTGGAACTTCGTTAATTCGAACTACGATAATTAGAATTTCTTGGCTGGGCCCTTGAACTCCTCAGATAATATAATACTTGAGTTCAGTAAAACCATAAAAATAAAAAAATATAGAATGGTATCAGTAAAATCATATTTAAAACAAAGAACACTTTTTCTAGAAAAGTCTGGAATTTGGTTCTTTTTGTTAGGGCGAGTAGTAAGTCATTATTGATGAATTTTTTTACTATAAATTTAAAAAAAAATCTATATACTCCTTGGAATGTTTATATTTTCTTTAATATGTTTTGACGTCACATGTACAAACTGTACTTTTATGTGCTAAAATATATAAATCTATCTATCTATTATTTTTTAGGCTACTGTACTGTAAGGATCGTAGACTGTTAACTGTGAGGCTGGGTTGCAGAAAAGGTTGTCAAAAAATTTGATTTTGACAATGGCCTATGTTATTGTGAACATACATATTTCTCCATACAAAAAGCATTGTAGAGTTTTAAATCGATCCTGCTCGAAAAATTATTGACCGATTAAACCGATATTTTTCTTAAACTGTGTTTTCATATATTTAGCATCGAACTTTGTACAATTTCCACTTCGAAATAACGTTTTTCTACGCATTTTGATCAAAATTTAGCATAAAAAGCGGTGTTCTATGTAGAGCAATCATTTGTATTTCTGCAGTGTGTACAATCTAATGTTCTAGATGACAGGAAGACTGAATACGACATTGGACTGTTTTTGATGTATAGAAACTGTAATTATATGATCACAATCTAAGGTCATTCTCAAATCAAATTTTTTGACACTCCTTTCTGCAATCCAAGTGTTTTAGAAATTGAATCTAAGTGTGCAAATAATAAGGTGTCTTATAAAACAATTTACGATGGCTAAGAAGGTGGAGTTTAATCGCAGAATGAGGAAACGGAGAAAAAAATTAGAAGTGGCAAAAATAAGATTTCGAGTGAGATCAACAATTTGAAAAGAACGTCCAAGTACTTACGCATATATTTAATACCCTCTATACTGCTAGCAAAGATTGGGAGAAAGACTTAAACACTACGCTGCAGACATTCATACGTCTATCTCACTTATTATACTCTGAGTCTCATGCGCATGTCCGTGAATGGATGCGCGTCAGTTGCAGCGTCAGTTTGCACATGGAACTAGGCTGTGAATGGGAGGGGACTTGCTCTATTCCACTTACAGATTGCCCCACTACAAACGCGACACTTGCGCACAGCGGGTCAAGTAAGAAGAAAGAGATGGAAAACAATAATTTGCTGTCTCACTTCATGGGTCACGCTTTCATTTACGGCCACTAGCAATATAGAAGTTATTAAATATATGTACCTACTTACGTAGCAAGGAGCAAGTTCTATTAGATAGCTTTTTTGACGACTGCTCAACATCTAATATTGCACGATCTTTAGGGGAATTTGTCTAAAAATGAGTGGGGAAATTCAGTTCGCGTTGGAGAAAATCAACAACAAGGATTTGGTAACACTGTTTATCATTGCACCTGATCCGTTATAACGTAAAGTTGAATTACTGTGAAGTTAGCAGTTAATTAAACCCATTCATCTAAAAGCTCGGCACTTTAAGCGGAACAACATTATTGTGGTTAATTTTAACAGCACGTGCCATTGACAAATCAGCTGTACAGATCATTTAAACTGAAGTTCGCAACTAGTTGCCACATGTCAACATACCCAACGTCACACCCATAAACAATTTCGACACAGTGTAAGCTACCGATCTTTAATTAATGCAGGATAGCGAACGGCAGCCATTGTCTAAAAGCATCCTGTGATGTGCTTTACTGGGTATGAAGGGTAGAGGGATAGAGAGAACCATCTTATATGGGGGTAAAACCGAAAAAGTGTCCGTCTGAAAGCGTCAAATAACAGTTCAAAAAGTGACCAGAATGGCGCTAGTGTAGAAAAAGTGTTTTGTAAACTTAGCAGTTGTAGACGAAGTGAAGTGTGCTGAAAGGAAATCTTTAATATTTTTGGCGACTAGAGTAGTTACTATATTCACAGTAATAAAATCACTTACGCAGTCAAACATTATTTGGTAAATATAATCGACACGTTTATCTGGTAACCTGTGAGCCGCCTAGGACAGGGGTCGGCAACCTTTTGAGACGGAAGAGCCAAAAGTTACAATTTACAAAATTTCCCAGTTTTTAAAGAGCCACTAAACATTTTCGTTTCAGTATTATAGTATTTGCTTATATAGGTTATAGGTATAAAACTTTAAAGCTCAAAACAAATCAAAATATAAAAACTTTCAATAAAAAAATATTCAACTGGCTGTTCCATGACGAGAAATCAAAAATTATATACGACATCCTCAACTAATCTGACTGGACTAACTGATTGGCTAGTAACACACATTATAACATATAAAATGTTTAATTTACTATTATATTATTATTATTATTGGGTAGGTACTTAACTATTATTATTATTATTATTTTCTTTTATTTTCATTTTCATTACCAGACAGCACAATATGCCTAAACAATTAGCTCGTAAGAATCCCTACCCTAGAACTGGCATTGCCAAGTTGGGTAGGAAAACTCAATAAATATTGTATTGTACCTATACTAAAAAAAAAAATAAAATAAAAAAAAATATATATATATCCGAGGACGACACGTCGGGACGGAGGCGGTGCGGGTGAGACGCAAGTGGAAATGGATGAGAGATAAACATGGTACTCAATCATGGATTGATTATAGGTGATTTTTAAGGGTTTATATAATAAAATTATTATTTTTTTGCGTATGGAACTGGAGAGCCGCAACTTTACATCAAAAGAGCCGCAGGTTGTTGACCCCTGGCCTAGAAGAACACTTCGCCCGCCATCACATCGCCTTTGATTATGTCTACCTCAATTGCAGATAAAACATCAAGTAGAAATATAGTACGCACCACGGATCTAAAAGGTTCTGAAGTTAGTCACAAACAGCGGCGCAAAGGTACATTTTAGAGCTGTTGATACTCCCACCACCTTCCAGATACCTGCACGGAACGTGCGCTCGTCGGTGATTGACCGTGATCGCTCGTCGTCTTTGTCACTTGTCGCTTTTCTGCTTTAAAGTACCGTCGACTACGCTATTGTCAAGTTGTTATTGTTACTTTAATTTTTGTTGAGTTGCGATTTTGTGGTTTTTCAACAGACTGTACAAGCGCAAGCCTGCATTCGCACCTAACTTTCGAGTCTTTTAGATTCGTGGCGCGTACTATACCAGTGGGCCACAGCTCACAATGTCCGGAAACAAACAATATTTGGAACAGCACCGAACGCACTCGGATTGCCGTGTATTTACTATCCATTAATCAAATATCAGTGATACTAGATCTACTAAGGTTAGCAGAATCGCTCCTGATGTGAAGTTAGTAGCTAATTAACAAGTTTACTCACGAAGAGCTACTATGAACGTATAATATCAAACGACACAATCTGTAACTATACGTTAGCCGTATATGGCTGATAGATTAGCCATCTACGGGTGTCCGGGAAATACATGCAACCGAATAATTTTGAAGAGTAAAAAATATAGCGGAAAATACCCATAATTTTTCATTGAAGTGAAACTTTCTTAGGCGCTACTTGAGAGTAGTTCAGATCTTTTTTTGGACAGAAGTAAAATGGCTCTGCCAAGTTGGGTAGGAAAACTTACATATAATGACATTTTGTAAAAATAATAATATGTAAAAGTTAGTTAATAAATTCAAATTTAAATTCAAAAAAAAGAAAAAAAATTCAAAAAAGTTTTTGCTATCTATTGACAAATGGCGACATCAAAACGCAATTTAATTTCGTCGAAAGGTGAAAAAAGTATGCGTGAGACTCTCGTGCGCTAGAAGTGAAACTTCTTAGATTTTAGCATTAGTTGACGATTTTATTATTCCGAGATTTGAAAATGGTTATGTGCAATTTATTACTGTTGTTAAAGAAAATGCAACGTATACGCATAGTACTCACTGCGCATGCGTGTAGAGAGAGAGTTGAAACGATTCTCGCACTCTTTCCTCTCCACTCAAGTCGGTGAAGGAGAAGCGTTTCACTTTTCATCTGATTCAGGCCACTTTACCCCTCAAGCGCACCTAAAAAAGTTTTATTAAAAAAAAACGAGTGTGCTTTAGACCACACGACTGAAGTAAAACTTCTTCCTGCCATAATTTGTTATTATTCACCCGAAAATTCACAAAATATGAACTTTAAAATGAATTTACAATTTTATTCATTTTAAACGTAGAATATTACATAAAGATAATGAAAACAAAAAATACATTGCAATTACTTAGCTCTCGTTGGATTTTAGTCACCCGATAACGCCACTGGCAAGTAAAGGCCATCTGATGGCGCCAAGTATGTGTCATTCTATTGTTAGTAGTGCTTTTATTTATGGCGTCACTAGCCAGTGAAGTATTTGCTGAGGAAGAGAGAAAGAAAATCTGCGCGCGCACCTCTCTCTCTTACCCCTACAGCAATATACGAAACGGAACTCTCTCTCTTTCTATCTTCACTAACTTATATCTCCCTCTCAACTTCCGTTCGTCTCGCCCGATCACGCATTTTCCGTAAACGCTCTTGTCAGACATTCACCAGCTTACTCCCCAAGTCAAGCGTGCATAATAATAATAATATTTATTGTGTTACGACTGTACATACAGTTTACACTTGTCAATCAAATTTGGTAAAATTGCGTCACATTACAAATTAAAATTTATAAAACGATATTCCTTTACAGTATAAAAAGATTTACAAAGTAACAGCTCTTTAAGATCTTTTTAAAATAAATTTAAGTTGGTTATATTTTCTATTGAAACTGGCAAATGATAAAGTTTTACTTCAAAAACGAAGTTTGATTTCGGCTATAAAAATTATCTTCGTCTGCTTTAGCGAAGGGACGTATTTTCCGGACATTCTGTATACATCAATTCAAATATTCAAAGTTTGTAACTAATTATCGGCAGAGGTGCAGCCTGATGGTATCATGTGATGTGAATGTGATTGCTTTAATTCCGTAAACAGTAACCTGCAATAAAGTTGGTAGTAGAATAGGTTTTCAGTTTGTTGTACGAACGCGAAGTTTACCTTTACAAGAAACGCTCTCGACTTTTTTAATGCGATGCGCACATCTAGAAGCTTCAATATACTTACCGAGTTTAGATTAGTGTTTGTATAATTACTACACATCTACGTAAAATTAGTTGATCTATTGGGTTCCTTCAAATGGGTGGAGATTTAAAAACATGGCGACATTATTTCCCATAGTTACTATGGTTAGTATATAGTGCATATCTACTCGTATTGTGAATTTTTTTAAGTGAAATAAAATGATAAGTATCAACACAATATGTAATTTGGCTGATACAAATCACCGAAAAAGAAATTTCCTTGCCGGCCATATCATAAAATTAGGCCAAAATTCAATTGAAACAGAACCTTCAAGTAAGGTGATTTTTAATGCTTTCTGTTTACAAACTTCCGATTTAAAGAGTAATCCATAGAAATAAAAGAGGTAATAGTTATTGGCGTAACTAGTAGTCTAAGTCATTCATCGCGCTGACAGGTCATGACTTAGCCTACAAGTTGCGCCCATAATTTTATTCAACAATTGCGCGTTATTCATGTTTTAATTATAATGAGATGTTGTAAATATCTATTTATTTCTTTATAAAAAAAACTCAATACTAACAGCACCAAACAGCACGATTCAATGTTTTGGTTTGAGGTTAGCCGGTTATGAATAAACTCCATGTCGAAAACATTCGGCCTCTCAATTTTAGCCTCAATGGGTAACAACGGAGTTGTTGTTACCTACTATTTCGTTACGACTCAGAAAATAGTTACGTTTATTTTCATTACTCCACAATGGCCGAGCTAGTAGGAATCTTCATTGAGTTATGACAAGTAATTGTCACCAGTCGGTAAATGGCTATTTAGGGTTCGGTTTTTAGGCATGATAAAACATGAATAACGCGCATGAGTTGAATAAATAGAGATATTATATCAATGCAGTGTTGATGAACGTTGCAAACATATTATTAAAACATTGCAACAGGCAAGTTCCCAACCTAAAAATCTGCCAAAATGTATTTTCAACTTTTTTTTTCTATCAAAATTCTTAATGTTATTTAATAATAATAACTATTAAATTAATAAATTAAGTTTTCAATATTTAGACTAAGTATAATATATACTTACTTGGTAAAATAACTAATCATCTGCATTGAAATGACGTGATACTATTACAACCTTTTACTAACTTTTAATTTGTGATTTGCACGAGGTGAAAACTTCGCAGGTTTCCTAATAAGTCATTTATTAATTTATTCAACTCTTTTTATTAATATAATAAAAAAAATCACGATTATCAGTACCGATTCACAGTACGATTCAAAATCATGTTTATCTGATTATAGTTGTAAGTTTCGCCGCCAGATAGGGTAGTCCATATAAAGGATCCCTATCCGATACAATTTTCTAGTATAACTAGTATATCCGTGCAAAACTTTTTGCATGTATCTTTATACATTCAAAATTGATATAATGATATAATTTACCGCCATCTTGTAGATAATTTCATCTCATTTACGTATATGGCGACTTTGATGCGGTTATTTTTAAATCAAGATACAAATGGGGAGTCATATCTGGAACATTCTGTATACAGTGAACTAAGTTCATATTAACAACACTACAGTATACGAATTTCATTCAACAAACAAGTTTAAAGTTGCCGAGTGCGCAATTATTGTTAGAGTAAAATCTATAAACTCCGCACAAATGGATCCGAAGAGATTTGTTGTTCAAACTTACCACTTTTGTAAGAAACAATGTGAACGATTCGTTCAAAATACATAAACCGAATCACCTTTATTTAACACTAAGTGCAAAGTTAATTTCAGAAGACGTTAACTTTACCAATTACAATGTATTTTTAAAGGTACATTTTCTAAGTTTACTTTATCTTATTAGCCGACTTCAAAAAAAAGAAGAGATATCTATAATTCGTCAAGTGTAACAATGCGCATGTGCGCAGAGGTTCATCCCTCACACTAAAAGCATTTATTTTTTGCTTAGTTATTTTATGTAACAGAAAGTAAATTTTAATTTGATTTATTTAATATGAATCTAATTAATAAATGTATAAAACAAAACATTTCACACTACATTTCACTACCGTTATAAATTTAAATCGTTCAAAGTGAGTAGCACTATCCCGGTTGTCAAAAATACATTTGAAATTAATGAATTTGCAAAAAATCAATATCAGATAAGCAGGGGGTCTACCCAAAACCGAAAAACATGGCATGTGGTCTACGAGACAAAAAAGTTTGGGGACCTCTGTTCTAAAACAATATAACTTTCGTCTGGAACATTTTTGGATATCATCAAAAGTTTAAGGACTATTGCTCTGTAACACTTTAAATGTCCCACCCTGTATATTTGTCTGTTTCAAATGATACTCAAAAGTTCTCAAAAAAGCGTTTTCTCGCCCTAGATATCATACAAAATATCCTAAAACTTTCAAAACTTAAAAAAAAACGAGATTACGGAGAGACGGTATTGTTCCAATTTGGTTTGGTAGTGCCTATTATAAACTTTTCTGCTTAAAATAACTTTCCCAATCAACAGTTGGATCTTTTGTCTCATTATAAATAATTAATTGTGTAAGCAGAAAACTTCCATTAAATCAACTTTGCGAGGCTGTTGGGAAAGAAAATGTCGACGTAACGGAAACCCCTTCTTCTTAAGTTCAAGCCAAATATTATTGCACTTACGTGTTATCGTCATATACTTTTTATTCTATACTGAGCATATAGTCAGTGCCCATCGGCAAAAATTTTACTGACACATACTATCCCCAAACTTTGTATATGGCTTCATTAGTCCTAGTCTGACACCTATTTCCTCTACGACTTTTCTTGATTTTGGGGCGTTTTCCCTCTAAATTTTCCGAAAGATGTCGTTTTGACGACATGTAAAAATTTGTAGATACTGTTTGTTTTTTTAATGGGTAGGATTTAAACGAGTGACTGTAAATTACAATTTTGGGTGACAAAAATAATCAATTTGGGTTACTGTATTACTAAGTGAGCGACTGACTGCGCGTGACGAGAAAATAATAGTTGGGTGACTAAATTACTAAGTGAGCGACTAAATTACTAAGTTGTTAATACTTAATTGTTTGAATAGAACTGCGTTTTCTAATTTAATTGACTGTCAATTAAATATACATTTTTTTAGAAAACGCAGTTCTATTCAAACAATTAACTATTTAATTCGCATACCCCGTTATCGTTCACCCCGAAATTATTTTTTTAAAAACTCCACATTTGCCCTTCCCGTTCCACTGCGAGACAATTCGCATACCCCTTTATTGTTCACCCCGGAATTACAATTCGCATACCCGTTTATCGCTCACCCCGGAATTATTTTTTTAAAAACTCCACATTTGCCCTTCCCGTTCCACTGCGAGACAATTCGCATACCCCTTTATTGTTCACCCCGGAATTACAATTCGCATACCCGTTTATCGTTCACCCCGGAATTATTTTTTTAAAAACTCCACCTTTGCCCCATCGCGTCTCACTGCGAGACAATTCGCACACACCTTTATCAAAAAAAGCGGTGGTTTTCAATCTTCATGAAAATGTGAGTTTTAAGTTGTAGTCTCAAAGTGAAAAAAAAAATAAAAAGTAAAAACAAAAGAAAATATCTGCTTCAAAATTACCGAAGGCATTCTAGTCGCTCACTTAGTAATTTAGTCGCTCACTTAGTAATTTCACCCAACTATTATTTTAATATCTCAAGTTATTAAAACAGTATCTCATCATCAGTCACCAATTTTTTTTTTTTATTCGACCGTTTTATAATCCCCTTTCGTAATTGGATAGAAAAACTTCAACCAAAACGCTAGAATAATGTTCTCTGACAAATTTAAGCTAATGTTTTAATGAACTGTTCTGATCACCGTATAAACAAAAATTGTCAGTATAGCTTCCTAGGACCCCAAAACGTCTAGATCTGATGAAAACTCGATTTTCAACAATAGGATCCGAAATCCCTTTTTGCGTCAGAGCTGACTTTCGTACATATAAGAAGTTATATCTAAGTTAATTTCACACGAAATCCATTCAAATTGAAGCTTTTTGAAAAGAGGAGATTCTGATCTATAAAACAGAGCCATTTTTAAATCAATTCGAGTTCATAAATACTATTAAAATTGTAATTGAAAATTACAAACAGCAGTTGTCGGTTGGTCTGTACGTATGTACGTATGAACGTATGTACGTATGTACGTCACGACTCTACAGATCGCAATTTTAGTCGGATTGCCTTGGGTTATATTTTATTCACTGTGTTTAGTATCAGACCAGAACCCTATTTAAATTCACATAAATGTGTTCGGTAGTTTAATTTTTATAAACAGTTTTATTTTATTATTTTTGACAGCTAATAGTTAAAATAAAAAACCTTAAAAAAACAAAAAAATACCTATTACTGATATTGTAAAATATGTAGTGTATTACGTAGAATACCTGCTACACTGCTATACCACAATAACAACGCAAGCTACGATATCGGAATGGCCGAGCGGTTAAAAGCGTTGATCCATAGCAAGGTCCCGGGCTCGATTCCCGCTGACACAAGTAATTTTTTTTTTCTATTCCATTTTGTTTTTAATTTTTTTTCTATTTTTTTAATTGGTTTTTTTAAATCTATTTTCTCAAATTTTTTTTCATTACCTATAATATGTACAGTGGAAAACTTGCGGGATGTGCACTTTTGGTTTTGCCAACTATTTTTAATTTTCAATAGCGGAAAGTTACGAAAAAAACAGCAATTATACAGAGATAATAGCGAAAGACATTGTTCTGTCACGTGACATACATGCATATGAATTGCGACGATAAGAGCCGAGCTGCTAAAATTAATTTACAATGGTATCATATATAATAGGTACTCAATTTACTGTTCACAATAATCTGCCTGTCTGCCTACGCCACAGAAAAGGTTTCACAGAAGCTAAACTACAATACTTTTTCAAACAATCGGGCTACGTTAAGGATCATCGAAGTCGTGGAAGGTATATCGAGCAAAATAAAAGTTATTCAAAATCAATTGATTCGTTTGGATTTTACACTGGATACAAAAAAGCGTGACAGACAGACAAGACGAAATAGGTG
Source organism: Xanthostigma xanthostigma (assembly GCA_963575645.1). Taxonomy (NCBI): domain Eukaryota; kingdom Metazoa; phylum Arthropoda; class Insecta; order Raphidioptera; family Raphidiidae; genus Xanthostigma; species Xanthostigma xanthostigma. The sequence goes on along the minus strand of OY754466.1, from coordinate 43,836,679 downwards.
ATCGGGAATTGCTCGTATACCTCTCGGGAGATATGACTAAATTGGAATGATTTAAACCTTATCACTTGGGGGTCGGAAATGCGTCTTTTTTTTTGATAATGACAGTTCTGTGAAGAATTTTTTTTATTTTTTTTATTTATTGTAAGTTTTAACACACAACATAAAATCTAACAGTAAATTCCATGGTTTTTAGCTTTAGAAAGTTTGCCCAATTAGTAAGCTATCAGATCATGGAAAAATTCAGGCTAAAAAAGTGAAAATATTTTTTTTTTATTTTTAACTCCCAAAATTCGGATTTTTGTAAAAAAATCGAAATAGATTTTCTCGAGAATGACGCATTTCTGACCCCCGAGTGATAGAAGTTAAATAATTCCAAATTAGTCATAGTTTCTTCTTCCGAGAGGAATACGAGCAATTACCGGTTATTCTGTACTATATACCTCAGAATTTTGCACGTGTAGAAGAAAAAGTTCTGAACAAAAGATGTTTTCAAGAGGGCGATGTAGTGTCAGATCGAAACATTTCACAGATGGCGCCCCAGTCAAGATAGCAACTAATTGTGTTTTTTGAAATTTAAATTAGAAAAGGGAGGGAAAATGCTATCGATCACATTCAGACCATTTTTTGCTCCAGCCCATTTTTTTGGTAATGGTAATTTTTACATTGTTTACAATAGCATGGAGGTAAGTTCAAACGAGGGTTAAAAAATGATCATAACTGGAAAAAATGGGACCCAGCTAAGGAGTTATAAGTCTTTATGTTGTTGCACTGAAAAAACATATTGAGTAATTATTGTTATTTATAAAAATGTTAAAAAACATATATTGTTCGACGTTAACTTTCACGAGGACCACTAGCGCCGCTAGCGGACAATAGATCGAAATTGAACCGTCATGTTATTATTTAAACCTCGAAATTCCGTATTTAAACAATACGGCAGGGATACTGACGAAAACGATATCTTATGGCCACATAAAGTCATACTCTATTACCGTTGCATGATATATTGCTTATTTAGTCCACAGCTCACGCTGCGATTGATTTAGTTATCCCCACTCTATACTCCGCACCCAATCAATGGGCTATGTGCAAGGAGACGGAGTTACAAATTTTTCGATGCGAGCGTTTGTGGTGAGCACTAGGGGAAACTTCAAGCTCAAATTTTCCGTATGTCAGTGAGCACTGTTTATTAAAAGTGAAAATTGTTATAATTTTATGAAGTTTTTTTAATTATAAAGAAAACAGGAAAACTAAACGATCTGGAAATACTTGGTGTGTTCCGGGCTGTTGCGCTGATGGAGAATTAAGTAAAATAAAGACCATTGGCGCCATAATTTGACGTTTGCTGTCAGTGTAAACAAATTATTTATATATTGTACGTCATTATTGATAAATAAATAATTCTCACATACCTTTTATGTTATGCTAGTTATATAGGTAATGGTTTACAATCTGAATTTTATGGTACCCATATAAAATTAACATCAGTTTTCCTTAGTATATTTTCTTTTTGACACACCATGGCCAACTAAAGTTTTTGACTTGTATGTCGCGATTTCCATAAAAAGTGAGTTCAATAATTCTCTATTACCCACTAGCGGCGCTAGTAGGCTTCGTGCACACAGCCTATAAGCCACCGCATTGGACAGTCAATCTATACTAATATATAAAGCTGAAGAGTTTGTTTGTTTGTTTGTTTGAACGAGCTAATCTCAGGAACTACTGGTTCAAATTGAAAAAACATTTTTTTGTTGGATAGCCCATTTATCGAGGAAGGCTATAGGCTATATAAAATCAGGCTACGACCATTAGGAGCGGAGAAAAATGTTCCAAATGTATCTAAAAAATAAGCTTCTATTCAGGTGAAATGCACTAAGTATACTCATATTAGCGATGTAAGAATACAACGCCGGCTAGCGCATTCGGTAGAGCACAAGGCTGTCAATACCAGGGTCGTGGGTTCGAGCCCTACGTTGGGCGAATGAATTTTTATTTTTTTTTTTATTTTCTACATTGCTTTCTTCTAAGGCTTACATTAAAATTTATTTTAATTTTATTTAATTACCTAATTAAAAAAAAAAAATATTAGTTAAAAAAAGTATAAATACTGCTTTTTATCGACAAAAAAATTTGAACGGTAACTCAGATCATCATGAAATTTGGACACAACATTCATCTCGGTAAACTAATATGAATGTGTGTACTCATGTTCCTCCCTTCCCCATTCGTTCTTTTACACCCGGGTGAAACTGGACGGGACCGCTAGTTTTGTCGATAAGAATAATCATTATTGATTCTAGTGCTAAAAAAACCACCGCCCGTTTGTATAAGTATAGGCAAGATTAACAGTAAGTGTCGCTTCTCTAATCCTCTTCTGTGCTTATTCTCTGCCTTCCCCCCGCCCTTAGGTATATGTTTTGTGGGAAGGGGAAAGAAAGGGTGTTGTTTGTGACGCAACTCCAAAGAGATGCGAATTGTGTCTCAACTTTGAATAGTAAATCTAGTCGAAATGTAAACAGACTTACTATTTGTTTGTCGACAACTTCGGGCCATTTTCTACCGCAAATTTTTCCTCAGATCATAATATATAATACAACCGTTTCCCCCGGCTAGACTGTAAAGTGACTTACATAAGATCTTAGATGTCAATTCTTTGTGCCGGTTTGGTCAATATTTGAGCTCGATTCACAAACGTATTTTTTACGAAATTCCAGTTCTGTCTTTGTTTACAATCGTCGCTAGCAGAGTTGGCAACTTGGACCTTGTATCCGGGGTCTGCGCCAGGGGCGCAATCAGCAACGCGATTATATGGTTGATTTATTTGAATATATCAATTTACTAAAATTTGTTTGTTTGGTTGGTTGAACGCGCTAATCTCAGGAACTACTGATTCAAATTGAAAAAAAAATGTTTTTGTTGCGGATAGCCCATTTATCGAGGAAGGCTATAGGCTGTATAATATCACGCTACGACCAATAGGAGCGTCAATGAAAAATGTTGCAAAATGTATCTCAAAAATAGCTTCTATTCAGGTGAAATGCCGTAACTACATATATGTATCAATAGTAGGTCGTACATTCACAAGCCCGGCTAGGTCAGTTGGTAGAGCATGCGATTGTTAATATCAGAGTCGTGGGTTCGAGCACCACGTTGAGCGAATATATTTTTATTTTGTACATTGCTTTCTTCTAAGGCTTACATTTAAATTTCTTTTAATTTTATTTACGACTAATTAAAATTAAATAAATCTCATTAATAGCTCATTTGAAAACTGTTATAACTATAAGTACCTATATAAAAATAATTATCCGACAGTGTTTTCAACTAAATATTTATTTTATTTTATTAATTACAGTAATTATTGATTCAAAAGAAATTTATTACTTAAAAAAAGTATAAATACAGCTTTTTATCGACAAAAACTTTTGAGCGGTAACTCCGATCATCATGAAATTTGGACACAACATTCATCTCGGTATACTAAGATGAATGTGCGTACTCATGTCTCTCCCTTCCCTATTCGTTCTTTTGCATCCGAGTGGAACAGGACGGGACCGCTAGTTTTATATAAAATGAAGACCGGGTACCTTCTATAACGTTATAAATATTTGGCTTTAAAAAATGTCATGCTCAATTCGAAAAAATCAGATGGGATATCCCACTTCTGCATTTACACTAAAACTTTTCATCTCGGCTGAACGGTTTCTCGAAAACAAATGTAAGGTTATAAGAGGAAAATAATTTTAGCTGTGCCTTCACATAGGGCAGGTCTGAAAGGGTTGAATAGAAATGTTCACAATGCATTTAATTACTTATTAGATGTTAGGCCTCATTAAATTCAAATTCCTCATAACTTGTTAAATAGCAAATACTCTGAAATTCATTAAATTGAAAACTCGTGCAATGTTCGTAAAAAGTTACCGTTCTGACCGGCAGCTTGACTGCACTTCGATAACTGCCTCTGCGATAACAATATATCTTTGTTCTCCCTCTATCGCACGAGCGTGATATACAGACTGTTCAATGAACCATTTTCCTAAGTAAATCAAAATCTTAATAGTGCGGACTGGATTGGGAAAAAAAAGCCTTGAATCCGGTGTGTCTCGAATCGAAAAATGTATCCTACAAAAATTGTAGAGTCGAGCTCCTCCGACATTTTGGTATAGTTTGTGACCGCATGTCGGAGGGGGCGCCGGGGGATATGCCGCTTTAAAGTTCCGGAAAACCCGTTTTTGCCCCAAAACTCGGCTATTATTATCGGGGAAAAAGTTTATAAAAAAGATTATCCGCTATCCACTAATTAGAGATCAGTAAGAAAAAGTCGCGGGGGGAGGGAGAGGCAGATGAAGTGGCTGAAGCAATAATTAAATTCACTCCAACATCAGAAAACCGCGAATGCGAATCTATTGCCGCGCTATACCATCAATACTGACTGCACCAACGCTCTGTTACCGCTAGCACCGAATCTATACTACAACTGTGGGTTGGAATTAAACGCATATATCCAACGATGGATGTCTAAAAAAACGAAAAAAAAGAGGTGCGGCGGGTCGTGGAAACTATGCTCTTTGTACATTTTATATTATTTTTTAAAATTATATTTCCCAAAGCTTTAAAAACTAACGCATACATCGTTTATTGGTTACTTCAATGTTATGTAACGCCACGGGCTGTTTATTATTAGGGTAAAAACCGGATAGTTGCCCCACTTTTCAAAAAAGCTCTATTATTAAAAAATATGTACTTACTAAGAATAATGCAACACGTATATATCAAAACATAGGTCTTTGATCATTCATAGTAGCCTATTTTTGAAAACATAACTAATATTGGTTTTGAGTAAATTCTGTTTTATTTGACCTCTCAAAAAAGGGATAGTTGCCTACTGTGGCGGATAGTAGCCTAACATTAAAATGCTTCGAGGGATACTTGCCTCGTGCGGGGATAGAGGCCTCACTATGATTTTTTAGATAGAAACAAATTTAGGTATATCAATTTAAGTAATCAGTCTTTATTTTTTACTGAGATCCTTTATTATGTACTAAAAATACAAAAAAAATAGCATCCGAAGTCCGAAGTCAGGATTTTCAACTTTCCACATCTCATGCAATGATTTTTGAATGTTGTGCAAGTTTCATGCAACCACATTTGACTCATCTCACATTGAATCCAATCTGATTTCGATTTTGTAAAATTGTAATTCTCAAAACATTCTGCGCAATAATCATCAATTGAAACTTTTTTATTCGTATTTTATATTTTTGAATTAGCGTTTTTCTTTTAATACTATCTTTTCAGTGTCTCTTATCGATTTTTTGTCCTTTTTACTTTTGATTGGTAGTCCCTTGGTGGCTTTTCCTTTAGACGTTTTTGAACTTATAACATTTTCCTAATTTTCACTAATAGAACTCTAAATTTCTATTCTTTTCTTCCTTAAAAAAGTCAATAGGGCGACTATCCTTTGTGATACGGATACTTGCCTTTCTTATTTGCGAAATAAATAAAAAGTATTTAACAATAAAACCTAATAAACAGTGTAATTTAAACTCTGATGCATGCAAAGAAACAAAAAGTTGACTGAAACCGCAATCAATAAAAAAAAATATTAAATAGAAATTACTTACCAATATAATTTCGACGCATGTCAAAGTTTCGTCGCGGAAGATGTTTGCCCACACGGACAAAACGCATGCGTCTACTCCGATGGCTTACATGGCACTGAGGCCCACGGGAGGGGCACTTCAAAGTACAGTAAAGCGCAAACCCCATCAACATCTCTAACATAGTGTATTCAAAACCGAGGCATGTATCCCACTGAGGCAACTATCCGGCTTTTACCCTACGTGATTTTTTTATTTATCTGTATTTTAAAGCTATTTTCCTTCATACCTCGGTCGTAAGTACATACTTTTGGCGTCAATTCTAACGCAGAAAGTTTACCCATTGGTGGGATTACACGCACTGATGCGGGAAGTACGTACGTTTGCACGGCAGTAAAGCAAAAGTAACCTATCAACTGTTGTTTAGATGTCGTTTCCACAGCAAGCCTATTCCATTTTATCTAATAGTCGCGAACACTGCTGTCATTTGTGTTTTTACGTATAACGTCAAAACTGCTTGGTTGGAATTTATCTGTGTTTTTATGAAATTAATAAGTAATTAATTAATGTAATTAATAAACGTACTTACGACTGAGGTATGAAGAAAAATAGTATATTTGATAACTTACACAGCGCGTCATGATGCCCTCGTGCAAGAATATCAAACTTTTGGCCCTTGTGATGTAAAATACTATTTACGAATAAGTGGTTTTATTTTTTTCTAAAAAAAGTGAAAAAAAAATTACATAACAAAATTATAATCTGATAACTTCACTTGTCGTTTTTTACTATGCCAGTATTTTAATCATATATCTATTAATTAACTATATGAATCATTGCCTATCTACTCAATGTGCGGTGAGTGAACGCAACAAAGTGTATCGAAAATATATTTGCGTCTCTTTCTTCGATGTAATTCCCTGATTTCTCCGATGATAGGATTGATTGATGTACTTGCATTCAATCTGAATAAAGTATCTCTGTTTCAAAAACTTTGTCTTTTTCTATGACGTTAACATGGGCGTAGGTACCCAGGAGAAGGCAAATTGAAAATATCTTAAGCCGGGTCCCCCGTGCTTGTTTTACCCTCCTGGATACGCCAGTGCTTACGGCGTAAAAAAAGACAAAATTATATGTTTGCACCCTAATAGTTCGATTGCGATTTTATTCCTATATGCTCAGTATAGAATAAAAGTATATGATTTTAATTGTATCTTTTTACAACAAACAAATGAACACATTTCTAAGAATCTCATTGTTGGGGTCTAAATAATGACGTATTGTTTCGCTATTGAGAGTGGTTGTTACGCTATAATAGTGTTTCAATATTTGGATAACGAAACAAACCTTAGCAATTTCTGTGTTTTAAGGATTTTTCGTTATATATAAGTTCGCTATATAGAGTTTGCGTTGTATTTGTGAAAGGACTTTTACATAAACCCAGTCCTCGAGTTCGTCAACCTTTTCTTTTGAGGGGCGGATACCGTATTATAAAGCCTTTGCATTTTTTAATGTCCCATAAGATATAACACGTTTATTGCAGTGGAACGTGTCTTACACGTGACTAGGGATTTGTCAAAAAGAACAAATTATACCGCAGTTTTATTGCTTGCTATGAATTTTAAATTTATAATATATATATTCTGCATCAAATGCATCATCAAAACGAAAATTTCACGAAGATTAACTTCAGTGCTTTTTACTTTTCATTACAGTGAATCAGACTTGTAAAGTATTTGAGTCAAAGTATTTCAAAATACAAATACTTTTCTAGTATTTGTATTTCAAATACTATTTAAAGACGTAGTCTGGTGTTCGGGTTTTGAAAAAACGAATTTATTTTTTTTACATTTTTAGTAAGTAGGAATATATTGAGAAAATACTGTAAAAATTTTAGACCGAAATATTAAATATTTACAAAGCTATAGCATATAGTCGAGAGCAGCAACGGTCTTACGGTAAGACTCTTACCTGCTCTTACCTCTCAATTGTTATCACGTTACCCTTATACTCTCGCAGAGTAGAGCAAACAAATTAACAGAAAACGATGCCTTTGAAGAAACGGAAGGTTTAATATACACCAGGCATAGCTGATTAGTGTAAATATTCATTTTTATTTTTTTGTAAGAAATCTGAAATTAAAACTTTAAACGCGTTTTTCTCAAAACTACGTTTTTCTAAGTGGCGCGGGTGATTGAAACAATTGTATACAACCGATTGCTTTCAGTTTTGCACAGGGTATTTTACACAACAATAGCTCCGTCCGGTACTATTTCTATTTTTTTAAGCGATTTTCAACGAAAAAATCACGATTTTCTCGTTGTTTTTTTTCTAAAACCCGCCATTTTGTTATTTATCAATAAAACTGTTTATTTCTAGTACGGGATAGAGCCACAAGCCTACGAAACAATAACCAATTTAATTTTTTATAATTCAGTTGACTTCAATTGACGTTATCACCCGCGCTACCCACCTACCTCCACTTAAAGTTGTCTACTTTAGGTTAAAAAAACAATTATAAAATGGCGTAAAATTAAGCAAAAAAAAATGTTTTATCTTAGTTTACGATGTCAGTAAAAACATGTAACGAAATTGAAAACATCGTACATTATTTTGATACTAAAAAAAAATTCTGAAATAACGGTTGAAAACGAGCCTGAACATAGGACTACGTCCTTAATGAAAGTATTTATTAATTATTTGTATTTACAGTAGAACGCCGATTATCCGAACGCCGATTAACCGAATCGCCAATTATCCGAATCGGCCCTAAGCGTAATATAAAAAATTAAAACCAAGTAATTTTTCAATAAAAACAAGTTTTGTGGGGACGCAAGAATACAAAAATGCGAGTAACAATTGCCGTGTAGACGCTACAATGGTATCAGCACACGTCGAAGTTGGAACTCGCTGGAGTCCAGATATATTATTTCAACTGTTATAGTTGAAAGCTAGAGGCAAGACACTACATGTCCGATTATCCGAATTTTCGATTATCCGAATCGACCCCGGTCCCAATTAATTCGGATAATCGGCGTTCTACTGTAAATACTTGAAATTGAGTATTTTTACAAGTATATGCCTACTTGCTTCAGAATAATTTTTTAATTAGTTAAGCAAGTATTTGCATTTAAATACTTAAAATTAAGTATTTTTGACTAGAACATATTTGCTTCAAAATTATTTTTTAATTAGTTGAGCATGTGTAGGTACTTGCTTGAGAATATTTTTATAAATATAACCCAAAAGTATTTTTATTTATATTTCAAATACTTCAGGAGTATTTGTATTTCAAATACTTTATGCAGCAAAAGTATTTGTATGTAAATACTCAATGAAGCAAGAGTAATATTTGTATTTAAATACTTTTAAAAAGTATTTTTTACAAGTCTGCAGACTGCAGTGAATAACCGTCTGCTTGCAAACATGATCAGTGGCCATTGGCGTAGCAAGAGGGGGGCCAGGGGGGTTTGACCCACCCTAAAATATTAATTGTTCACGTACAAATAACAAGATAAATCTACAATAATCTACATATTTTCTTTGTCGTGAAATTTTTCCAGAAAGTCATGTTGATCGATTTCGCTTCTATGAACAGTTTTTAAATTATGTGTAAGTGGCAGTTGGTAATGGTAGGTAGAGTTGAAAATTTGCTCCCCCCCCTAGGATAAAATCGTTGCTACGCCTGTCAGTGGCGTAATTTGACAAACAAAGAGTCAACAATAAGTCTATGTATTACAGAAAAATGTTATTTTATTATTTCGCATGAATGTCCAAGTTGTCAAAAAAGCACTTTTAATTTAAAAAAAAAAAATAATAATAACTTACCATATCGCCAGTGTCGAAAGCAAGGGCGTTCGGGGATTGAAAGTCCTGAGACCCCTGTCTTCACCTAAAACAAACAAAAACATTACTAAAACAAATCTATATATTAACACGAGAAGAAAAAACGTTGGACTCCTTTTTAAGCCCATTGCGCGCAAAGAGGAGTAATGTGATTCGGCATAGTTAAAGTTCATATTATGGAGAAGAACTGGAGAAAGATACTTGTATATAATATGTGTTACAAATACAATCAATTATCTTAATATATAAAACAAAATCGGGTTAGTTACACCATTTATAACTCAAGAACGGATAACCGATTTAAAAAAAAACGTTTTTTTGTTCGATTCGTCTCCAGGTAGATTAAACCCTAAGGTCACTCGATTTTTGAATTTTGGTTCCAGAGAGGAGCAATAAAGAAAAACGCTTATAACTCACTCAATGGACTCGTACGTGCTCGCATGCAAGTTACTTCAACATTTTTTGTTTTCACTCGCCTAGCGCCCGTCCATCACTCGCATCGTTCAGACGCGTTCGCCACTAGCTCGCCAGTGTCGCCAGGCAGTTTTTTTAATCAAAGCACGTCGACTCGACATTGCGACAACTCGTATGAGACTGAGCAACTACTCGAATTATGTGGACAGCACAGTCGAGCCGAGCTACTGGCGTGCGAGTACACAATGCGATCAGCTGCCTACTGTCACGTCAGCAGCTCGCAACGTGTAAGCCAGCCATTAATCAAAGCACGTAGACTCGACATCGCGACAACTCGTGGGCAACTATTATGTGGACAACACAGTCGAGCTGAGCTACTGGCGTGCGAGTACACAATACGAGCAGCTGCCTACTGTCAGGTCAGTAGTTCGCAACGTGTAAGCTAGCCATTAATCAAAGCACGTTGACTCGACATCGCGACAACTCGCGGGAAACTACTCGAATTATGTGGACAGCACAGTCGAGCCTAGCTACTGGCGTGCGAGTACACAATACGAGCAGCTGCCTACTGTCAGGTCAGCAGCTCGCAGCGTGTAAGCCAGCCATTAATCAAAGCACGTTGACTCGACATCGCGACAACTCGCGGGCAACTAGTCGAATTATGTGGACAAGCACAGTCGAGCCGAGCTACTGGCGTGCGAGTACACAATGCGAGCAGCTGCCTACTGTCAGGTCAGCAGCTCGCAACGTGTAAGCCAACCATTAATCAAAGCACGTTGACGACATCGCGACAACTCGCGGGCAACTACTCGAATTATGTGGACAGCACAGTCGAGCCGAGCTACTGGCGTGCGAGTACATAATGCCAGCATCTGCAATGTCAGCAGCTCGCAACGTGTAAACCAGCCTTAACTTGCAAACGGATATTATTATCACAACCCCATTAAAATTGTTCGCTTGTCGACACTGCATTTGAATAATGTATTAATTGCAATAACTTTCCTACTTTCCGTACAAAACAGTGTACATTTGGTGCGATCCCACGATCCTTCGACCTTCTCGGGAATACCCGACACACAAACAGTGTAATACTAATTACGTATTAATAAGACATTGACAACAAGTGGTTTACTAGCGCCACGGACATTTTGCATCCATTCATTCCCACTCTAGATTTTACGCAGTTACGATCTTTTACCCTATTTGAATAGAATAGAATGAATCTTTATTTTGGCGAAGTCCAGCCAATGGCTGTTCTTTTTAAATATCTGAAATTTTACAAAAAGTTTACAATATTTTACATAAGTATATAGAAAAAAATATGAAAGAAAATAATAATAATAATATCCAGGGTAATTTTTAAGTTGATTCTATTTTTTAACAGCGTGTAGAACTCAAATAGACGAACAAATATTTCAAGTAACTTTTCATCAAAACTCAAAAATGAAAGAGAAACGGGCTTTCAAAATTTTATCAAATTTTCAAGTCGGTCCTGGCGTTATGTTATGTCACTATGGAAATATGATATGTAATTATCAAGTGTTCACAGAAATTGTTCGAAATTGTCCTCGTTTTGTTGGACACAAAGATGCGTGCGTCGTAGCCATGCTTCGTACATGCTTGTAGTAGCGATAAGAGCCTTCCGCGAATTATTTGAAATGCATTTTCGATTCGTGCTATCATTTCTTCGCGTGTGTTAACCGGGCTTTTGAATCTATTAAATAAAATTTAAAAAAATTAATTAAACTTTGAACGGCTGTTTCTTTCTTATTTTTGAGTTTTGATAAAAAAAGTTAATTAACATATTTGTTCGTCTTTTTTTTAATTTTTGAAACAGTTACCCAGGATTAGAAAAGTTAAGAGTTTGGCACAGCCAATGTGATTCGGGTTCCCTCGTTCCTATAGAAAACAGAGTGTAATTCACACAAAATACTGTAACATTCTGTAGATAGAGACAAAACCAATTCCTAGACAGAATGTAAATCGGGCGCTCCCGTTCACGTAAGTGCATATTGTATCGTCGATAATGTAACCCCGCCGCCCTCCTGCGGCGCCTCCACTCCACATCACTCAATCATTAACCTATAATTTGACGTCACTTCACAACGGCACACCATATTATCGCATAATGCACATACGAACCCGTCGTATATATAAGGTTCTGTAATATGCGTCTCTCTAGTACTACATTTTAATCATTGACTCAAAGCATGGACTGTGCATTCCCAATCAAAAATATACTGGAATGCAGTGACTGTTCCTCTATATAGTGAAAGATCCGGTATTAGAAATATATACCCTCATCTGTTATTTGATGATGACAAAGACTAGTGTGACCTGTGCGAATTATTCGCACTAAATAAGTATAATAATTATCACTTTACAAAATTATTTTTTAAATATGATTGCAGGTATTCAATTCGTTTCTAATTTTGCACACTGCTTATAACGCTCTTCTTTTTGTTGTATTACAATATGAAGCTCAGATGACAGATCGAAGAAATATTTTACTAAAATTGTTTTATATAGAGGCGCAAGTAGCAAAAGCGTTAAGCTAAGCCAGATGGCATCATGCAGCATTGCTGTCACTTTGTTCAGCGTTGCTCGCTGTTTCAAAATTAAAGCCGTTAGATGGCAGACTTTGTTCAGCGTTGCTGTATTTTAATTAATTTACAAAAACAAAAGCAATAATAAATTTTTTAGTTGTCGATGTCAGTAGAGCAAGCAATTATCTGTAAAATGATATATAATTTATGTGGACAAATTGTGAGGTTTTTTCTAAAAAGGGAGGCAAACATCTTTAACCTTAGCGTATTAATATATATGCTGATTATATATATTAGATAATAAATATGTTACGGTAAATGTAAACTCTTGGGAAATGTACACTTTTACCGTAAAATGTGCCAGAAAATGTGTACATTAAATGTAGATATTGCAGCAAATTTACACATTTTCCGGCACATTTTACGGTAAAAGTGTACATTTCCCAAGAGTTTACATTCACCGTAACATATACATTGATAAATCGCACACAGGTTGCCTAGCTAAATCGCGTACCAATGCTGTTCAATTAAATAAATTCTAATTGAGTTTATTGGATCAACTTCTCCGATTTGTTAATCAAAAAAATCGAGCCTAAGATGAGAGAATATGACACAAAACAAAATAAATAAACTCAAAGTACACAGAACACGACTATTTACAAGGTATGTTTATGTGGATAGTCTATATATTTATGTATAGAATCAATAGTATATTCCAATTCCTTGTGTCATATTCTCTCATTTTAGGCTCGATTTTTATGACAAACAAATCGGGGTAGCTAATTCAAAAAAGTTAATTAGAATTTACTTAATTTAAAACCATCGGTACGCGATTTAGCTGGGCAAACCATGTGCGATTATTAACAATGTATATTGTATATATTACCTAACATAATATAATATTTGTCATCAAATAACAGATGAGCGTATATATTTCTAATACCGGATCTTAGACTAGTATGAGCGCTGCAGAGCTGCAGAACAACCAAAATTTTAGGTACTTCATAACTTTAGAATGAATTATATTTTCCATATTTATATTTTAGGAAATAGTGTAATAGTTACACAATCAACGCCAAAAATTAACTGCACATAACCCGTGTGTGTTCTGTGTGGCGCTGTTCTGCACTCCGAAGCAGCACATGAAACATCATCATCAGATATCCGCGGTGTACACCGTGCAACTCCTGATCCACAAGTTATTGCGCGTTATTTAGTTCGGCTAATTGCTCTATCGTTCATAAATGCCTTAGCTTAGACTTTAGAGTATCTGTCTTTTGAATTAGGGTTGGGTAGCTCAGATCTGAACCGGTTCAAAGAGCCGGCTCCGACAGAAGATCCGTGAGAGCCGACTCACTTTTTTATGAGCCGAAGGATCAACGGATCCGCATAACTCAGTGAAACACTTAACACACAGAAGCAATAAGATCTGTCAGCTCAAATGACTCATGCATCATATGTCTGGCTATGGTACACACTACGCACAGGCGGTGCAGTTATTATAGTGTTTTACTTAAGTCACAACTATTTAAGGTATTGTAGGTATTGCATATTGTAATATGCTTTCTGTAACATAGCAAGTAGCAACCTGTAAAACCCCGCCTTATAATATGTGAGTCAGTCACTGGCATAATATTACGTGATATGATTGACTCAACTAACTCAGTGGCTCAGTTGACTCGAATAACATATTCAGAACTCGGCTCTTTTTGAACCGGTTCAGGGAGCCGGCTCACATACGGGATCCAGATGCAAAGATGCAGATCACTAAAAAGACCCGTTTATCCCATCTCTATTTTGAATACGATTTTATTTCTGTTGTCAACTGAAGAAATATGCAAGTAAAGATATTTTCAATGAACATATTGTTACACGCTCCTCGTTGAGACGACAAAGCCTTTCGTGAGACAACAATCGGCTCGTCATTCTAACAATGGTACACAGATTGTTGTAGGGCGACAACAATCGGATTGTTGTTTTAAAAATATGGGTAGGTAAAAAGGGCTTTGTTGCCAAATTCCAGACAGCAATGAAAGAAAGGAAAGAACGATCTAGCGCATACATAAACCACGGAATATTTCAGTGGAGAGTCAGTCATACAGAGACAGTGATACATGTGCTTCATTGAAATGACAGTTAGTACCGTGAGCAGTACTGAGGTAAATACTGAGATAAATAAATAAATGAACTGTGTGAATAAGTGTGCTAAATAAATTTTGGTGTGTTCCTGTGTTGTAAATAATATTGTGTATATAGTCATATAGTGTTAAGTGTACATAAATAGTGACTTTGTATTTCTTATTACTTATTCTTCATTTTAATAGTTTTGTTTCTGTTACGCTATAAAGAAGTAATTTTCGTTTGTTTATTTATTTGTTTTGTTAACGTTATTATTACTGTAAATAAATATTTTCCACCACGAACTAAAACAGTTTTGTTATAATATCGAGATGAAATATTATGTGAGAAGGTTTATGCTATCGAAGCAATAGGCTTTTTTTCCGGGCAACGTCGGGTAGATGCGACTAGTTGTAAATAAATTGTTGTTGTTTATTGTTTGTTACATTTGACATTTGACGAAGTGAGGTGGAGGCCGAAGAGACGTAGGTGGTTGAACGCTTTTTGATGATGCGGTGGTGAAGCGCGAGCGGTACATTGTGTATGGTGGTGCCTCGCGTCGGTCGCAACAGTAACCATGGTGATCACATCGATCAGCTGCTATCTCGTATCCACTCTTTACGCCATGATAATATGGCACGTGTACATGAGCATAATATATCAAACATCTAAAATATCATATATAGCGGTCCCGCCCGGTTTCACCCGGGTGCAAAAGAACGAACGGGAGGAGGGACATGAGTACGCACGTTCATAATTAGTTTACCGAGATGAATGTTGTGTCCAAATTTCATAATGATCGGAGTTCAACAGTTTTTGTCGGACGAACAAATTTTGAATTATATTTTGCAACATGTTTCATTGATGCTCCACTCCTATTGGCCGTAGCGTGATATTATATAGCCTATACCTTCCTCGATAAATGGACAGCCCATTTATCAAGGAAGGCTATAGGCTATATAATAATAATAATAATAACTTTATTTCACATTGACTGGAAAGTGTGTGATTCGTCATAAAAAGTTAATAAAAGTTACATTAAAATAAATAAAATTTACATTAAAAATCACATATATAATTCATTGAATAACACACTACGACTAATAGGAGCGGAACATAAATGAAAAATGTTAGGTCTATAAAGTTAGCATATCCACATCAAAAGCCCACGAAGTTAATAGTACCATAATTTGTTGCTATTTTGTTGCTAATTTGTTACCCCAAAACTAATTTTGTTGCTCTGACCGTTTTCGATAAACAATGGATACGGTAGCGTTATATAAAGATGGCATAGCCAGTGGTTGTATCTCTATAAGTAGCTTAGATATACTCATTATGAAAGTACCATAATTTGTTGCTAATTTGTTGCTTTTGAATGGTGTAATCACTTTCAGGCTAAATGATAAGAGATCCAACAAAAAAAATTCAATTCGAACCAGCAGTTCCTGAGATTAGCGCATTCAACAAAACAATCAAACAAACTCCTCAGCTTTATATATTAGTATAGATTTATTTAACCGTTTCAACCGGCTTAAAAAAAGAGGTTATCAATTCGACGTCATGTACCAATATTTTGTTATGTTTGTTCAGTCATAACTTTTTGAGAGGTTAAAAAAAGTCAACACTACTTTTTATTGAATATTTTGTACAAAATTACTGTGTTTTGTGAAATTAAACTGTTTTAGTAACATGTAGCGACATCTGATAGAACTTGCCCGAAGCAATTAGTTTAGAAGCAAACAAAAACATGTTTTAGTACCAAGTAGCGACATCTGATAGATTTCGCTGAAAGCTATTAGTTCAGAAGCAAAACTAATAGAATTTGCTCAAAGCTATTAGTTCAGACGCCGGGCGGCAAACGAAGTACATTTTGCAGAATCATATCTATCGCACCCGGGTGAAACCGGGCCGGGCCGCTAGTATATGTATATAAAAAGCAATAAAAACATTACATTAATCGTGCTGATTCTTGCAGCAAAAAAGTAACAGGAACAGTTTCTAAAATAATAGCAAATTCCAACTGTCAAGTCGAACCTATTTCAATCAATCTGATCAAAAACTAATTAAACTAATCGAAACTAGTGAAAAGTTGGATTATACAGTTAATAGTCAATTATAATTGGAGGAGTGTAGCGAATAAGGTAGTGACACGTCGCCAAGGAGTACAGGCCAGGAGTCGACAGTGTTGCCAGATCGGTTATTGGTTTCGGTCCGATTCTTGAAAATCAAATTTTCATCAGATCTCGACGTTTTGGGGCCTAAGAAGTTATTCTGACAATTGTAGATGTATTTAGCATCCGTTTTTTCCACAACGTTTTTCTACGCATTTTGATCAAAATTTAGCTTGAAAAGCGATTTTTGAAGTAAAACTTCTTTACGCAAGCTTGACTTGGGGTGTAAGCTGGTGAATGCCTGACGAGAGATTTACGGATGTGTGATCGCGCGAGGCGAAGTTGAGAGGGAGATATAAGTTAATCAAGATAGAAAGAGGATGACAAATACTTCACTGGCTAGTGGCGCCATCAGGTGGCCGAAAATATAATCAGTACTAACAATAGAATGACACATACTTTACTTGCCAGTGGTGGTATCGGGTGACAGAAAAAAGTTTTGTAAACCTACTTTACATAATCTATACTAATATATAAAGCTGAAGAGTTTGTTTGTTTGTTTGTTTGAGCGCGCTAATCTCAGGAAATACTGGTTCGAATTGAAAAATTTTTTTTTTTGTTGAATAGCCCATTTATCGAGGAAAGCTATAGGCTATATAATATTCCGCTACGACCAATTGGAGCGGAGCATCAATGAAAAATGTTGCAAAATGCAACTTAAAATTAGTCCGTGCGACAAATATTATCAGGTGAAATGCCTTAACGAAATATTGCAATATTAGCGCGCCAAGTATACAAGTCCGGGTAGCTCAATCGGTAGAGCGTAAGACTCTTAATGCCAGGGTCTAGGGTTCAAGCCCCACGTCGGCAAACATGTTTTTATTTTTTTTTTATTTTCTACATTGCTTTTTTCTAAGGCTTACATTTCAATTTTTTTAAATTTTATTACGACTAATTAAAATTAAATAAATCTAATTAATAGCTCATTTGAAAACTGTTACAACTATATAGGCACCTATATAAAAATAATTTTCCTACAGTATTTTCAATTAATTATTTCTTATATTAAACGAAATTTATTACTTAAAAAAAGTATAAATACCTACTGCTTTAATTAACGACAAAAACTTTTGATCGGTAACGCCAATCATTCTGAAGTTTGGACACAACATTCATCTCGGTAAACCAAGATGGATGTGCGTACTCATGCCCCTTCCTCCCCCATTCGTTCTTTTGCACCCGGGTGAAACCGGGCAGGACCGCTAGTATTTCATAAAGATTTACGCTTAAAATCCAACGAGAGCTAAGTAACTGCAATGTATTACTTTTGTTTTCATTATCTTTATGTTTATATTTCTTTCTTCTTACATTAGACTGTTCATTTCGTTCTCGAACAATTTTATAAATTAATATTTTGTTCAATACATTAAATATTCTACGTTTAAAGTGAATAAAATTGTAAAATTTTGTAAATTTTCGGGTGGATTATAACAAATTATAGCAGGAAACAGTTTTACTTCAGACGTGTGGTCTAAAACACACTCGTTTTTTTTTGACAATCGAGCATAAATAAGTTTCGAAATCTCTGTTTCAGGCGAATATCTGCTGCAATATAAATTCTAGTTTGACTTTAATCACACCGCGTATCTTGAAACAAACTCTACATAAGTACACAATACCAGGGCTTCAATAATAATCAAATATTAAAGCAGCCAACGACGCGACGTTTGCTCTACAATCCACTCGCTGTGTGTACTGTATTGTTCTGTGTTCTGTTTACGACGTCGCGTCGCAATGCGCGATCCAATCCTCTCTCTCTCTCTCTCCCGAGTCTCTACTCTCTATATCTCTCCATGTACTCCTTGTTGTACATTGCACAGAAGTAGTACTCGTTCTCTGTATCATAGATTCTCGATCTATAATTAAAGCAGCTCTCATACCAAGTAAATATACGCTAATACGACGCCTCCATCGCAACGCTGCATACTTTCGGGGAGAGAGAGGGGGGGAGGGTGCTTTGTAAATTATAGACGCTCGACAATCGATGCCATTAGTGTCTAAAAAAGTAAATAGAACCAAAACACATTAGTACAAATAAGCATGTACTGTACGAATTTTAAAAGAAGACTGGTCTATGGAATGTACTATGACCTTATTGCAGAAGAGCGCACATGCATTTTATATGGGGAATTAGAAAACGGTCGAATAAAAAAAAACTTGGTGACTGATAATGAGATACTGTTTTAATAACTTGAGCGGTAGGAAATAGAGTAAGCGAAAAAATGACTAAACTAGCGACGAATATTGGTTAATAATAAAATCCAGAACGGGCTTACAAACATTGGGTTGTGAATAATCCATTTGAGATATTAAAATAATAGTTGGGTGACTAGATTACTAAGTGAGCGACTAAATTACTAAGTGAGCGACTAATTTACTAAGTGAGCGACTAGAATGCCTTCGGTAATTTTGAAGCAGATATCGTCTTTTGTTTTTACTTTTTATTTTTTTTTTTCACTTTGAGACTACAACTTAAAACTCACATTTTCATGAAGAATGAAAACCACCGCTTTTTTGATAAAGGGGTATCCGAATTGTCTCGCAGTGAAACGCGATGGGGCAAAGGTGGAGTTTTTAAAAAAATAATTCCGGGGTGAACGATAAACGGGTATGCGAATTGTAATTCCGAGGTGAACGATAAAGGGGTATGCGAATTGTCTCGCAGTGAAACGGGAAGGGGCAAATGTGGAGTTTTAAAAAAACAATTCCGAGGTGAACGATAAGGCCTAGCACACATGAAGAGCGTTCAACGCGCGTTGGCCCAACGCGCGTATACAGTTTCTATACAACTGTATAGAACTGTTTATATGATAACGCGCGTTGGTGGCGCGTTGAACGCGCGTTATCATAAAAACAGTTCTATACAATTGTATAGAAATTGTAAACGCGCGTTGGGCCAACGCGCGTTGAACGCCTCTCATATAAACTAGGCCTTGCGGGGTATGCAAATTAAATAGTTAATTGTTTGAATAGAACTGCGTTTTCTAAAAAATGTATATTTAATTGACAGTCAATTAAGTATATATTTTTTAGAAAACGCAGTTCTATTCAAACTATTAACAAAATGCCGCTCAAAATAAATAAATCATTTGCCAAATTTTGAAAAAATGCAGGACGTAACGTTGACACAAACAAATATTAGGTCGCTCAAATATTATGAAGCTTCCCATTTTGTATTTTAAGTAACTCAAATGGATGTTTGTAAGTTGCTGTTCTGTTGATTTTTCGTCACGCGCAGTCAGTCGCTCACTTAGTACCTAATACAGTAACCCAACTTGATTATTTTTGTCACCCAAAATTGTAATTTACAGTCACTCGTTTAAATACTACCCATTTTATATTAGTAAAAGGTAATGATCCTGCATCCGCTTCTATGCAATAAGGGACACAATGGTAAACTTCTCGCCCTTTCCCAACCGGTCTTCTTTAGCCGAGCGCACTGTATCACTGTCGTATGCTAGAAGTGTTCACTGAATCTATCTCATTCACATTTGACAGCTTTGACTTGGCGATACGTCGTACACACAGCTTATGGCAGTAGTGATTAGTGTTACAGTGTATATATTGTAGTTTGTTGTTTGAAAAAGATAGTAAATTAAAACATCATAAACATGGATGTGATTCATTATTTATAGTTAACCGCCCCCTTATGCCCCCCTTAACCGCCCGTATTAGGAGGTATCTCCGGTTAACATCTGTTAATGTTCAGGCGCCACGACTGCTCCTAGTGTTCATACGTTTCAGTGGACATTTAAATACCATTAACAGCAGTGGCACAACAATAGGGCAGCAGGACGGGCAAGAGAGGCCCCCCGACCCGAGAAGAAGGTGAGCACAAAACGATCCTAACATTTATTATTAGGTATAACATTTTGCAAAAATTAGCCACGGGCCTCAAATGGTATATAGACCAGTCAAAATAAACATTTCAATTTACTATAATTCTCATAGAGCTAAAAATTGGTAGGTACAGGTCGTAAGTACACTATTGCAAATAAATAAAATATCATGAGTCCCCACCAATCCTACGTCTGCTTCAAAATGTATTCGAGATCAAAGGTCAAAAGTATCGGTTTTGTGCACTTTTCTCGTAAATGGTAAAAGTTAAGTGAAGATGATACAAAACGTATCGAAACGTTAGTATTAAATGCAAGTTTAAAAAAATCTCAGTATTGTTTCATTTTCGATCCTTATGCTACGGAATTCTTTCCAAATACTCATCATTAACTTCAATGGATCACAGTTACTCTATTTATTGAATAGAGTCAATCTTCATTAATATGCATATTAGCATTGGTTAACGTATTTCAATGATATTAGTATTTTTGATGTCACCATTTCAAAAGAATGGTGATTCGTAGGGAAAAATGTATAAGAACAATTCTTGTAGACAACTGCATTATCTACAACTTTTGTCTGATCTATTTTTAGATAACTATTACCGTTTACGAGAAAAGTGCAAAAAACCGAAATTTTAACCTTTGACCTTGAATAATTGAATTATTGTAAACCTACTACTATTTTTTTTTTTGTCTATTTTGACCAGACTATATAAGCCACAGAGCAGTGTATCTTACACTTTTATATCACAAACGCTATAGTGTCAAAAGTGTAAACACTTCTTACACTGAAGTACGATACCAAACATTAGATGTCGAGCGCCAATAAATTGCGGACTATCTGTTTTGCATTTAAGATTGCTGCGGACTGTCTATGCGAGGCGGAGTTTATTTTTAGCATTGCCGGTAAAACACTAGGAACATAATAAGTCTTAGGAATCTAGAGCACCCGTGCTTGCATGATCTGGTCAGGAAATAGGTAGTGGATCGTTCCATTTCCTGTGTGGTTATGACACGCAAGGATACGCCAACCAAACTGCTTGGTCCTCCAACACGGAGCCATAGTATCACCTCACCTGTACACAGTGCAGAGCTACACTGTGGAGTAAAGAAGCGGACGCGGTACAATAGACTACTTCTAAATGCACGATTACGATTTCAAAACCGGCTCTTAACACCAGCGAAACAAGCAATATTTACGGATAGTGTTCGCGCGATTAGGGTGCAAATATATATCTATCTTTTTTGTGGTTGGTTCTGATTGGCTACTGTCATATATAGGTGACCGGTAATTGCTCGTATTCCTCACAGGAAAAGAAACTATGACTAATTTGGAATGATTTAACCTTATCACTTGGTGGTCGGAATGCGTTATTTTTTTGTGATAATGACTTCTGTGAAGAACTTTTTATTTATTTTATTTTTTTCTTATTTTGGTGTAACTTTTAACACGAAACATAAAATCTAACAGTAAATTTCATTACTTTACGCACTAGTGTAAAATGAATAATATTACTACCGCTATACAGACATGTAAAGCTGCAGCTATTTTATAAAGGGTAGTGCAAAAAACTACTCCTGGTTTTGTTAGACCGTTCTACAAAGATATCTACATTTGAATAAAACCTTATTGTTTTGCAATTGTGTAATTTTGACAGATTAGTAATCGAAAATCTCTCCGATAGCATATTCAGCAAACAAGTCGATTCAGCAAACATTTGTTGATCCAGCGAAGGTTGAATGAAGCATTGACGCATGCAATAGAAATATAGGTAATATGTGTCAGTAGGTAGATAAAATATGGGTACGATCGTCTCCAAAAGTCTCTGAGCATCCAGCCATTTTGTTTTTTTCGTTCCAACCATTTTGTTTTTTCGTCTAAATTTGTTCATGCACTTGGGATCTGTCAAGTGGGAGCAAGGGCGTAGATATTTTTTTCTGGAGGAAATAAAGCAAAAAATATCAATATTTTTTAGGTTTTATTAATATCACAAAAGAATACTCACGAAGGAAGGTGTCAAGCAAAATATTAATTCCCAAACTAATTTTACAAATATTTTTCAAGAAGTATTTCTAAATTTTATTTTTTAGTTGGGTATTCGTAATATTTTCAGGTTTATTATGGTACTGAGGGGTAATTACCGACTTTGCCCCCCCCATACCTACGCCCTTGAATGGGAGGAGCTTTAAAAGTATGGCGGAGAGGGAAAAATTTCTATAGTTGTTAGGTTTTTATAAAGTTTAAAAAAATGTATTCATGAAGAAAAGTTTTCTGACATTTGAATGCAAAATTTCCACACGACAAAAAATGTGCCGCTTGAATTACATTGTGAAGTATGTATGACTCACTCTTTTCATTATCTATACTAATATATAAAGCTGAAAAGTTTGTTTGTTTGTTTATTTGTTTGTTTGGTTGAACGCGCTAATCTCAGGAACTACTGGTTCGAATTGAAAAAAAAAATCTTTCCTTGGATAACCCATTTATCGAGGAAGGCTATAGGCTATATAGCATTCATCTCGGTAAACTAAGATGAATGTGCGTATTCATGTACCTCCCCCCCATTCGTTCTTTTGCACCCGGGTGAAACCGGGTGGGACCGCTAGTGATTTTATAATGTAGTTATTATAGTTAAAGCAATGGTGCGTATTTCAATCGGTGGAAAGCAACCGGATGACTCTTGGTATTTGAGTTCTTGAAGCAATTTGGAAACTTTTTTGTTCAGTACCTCATAACCCCAAAATGGAAGGAATCGGAGAAAAGAGGGGGGGGTCAAAACGTAAAAAAAAATTGTTTAGAAACCAAATGGAAAGGCGGTAGCATTAAAGTACGTGTACTCACTATTGTTTAAAAAAATTGTCATCCGAAACGTGCGGACGGTTTGCGCGAACCGTTTTTTTGAAAATCGGAAAAAAAAAATTGTGTCGCAACCGGTTGCGATTTTGAGGAAAATTCTTGTTTTTGTTCAGAGATGCTGTAAAAAAATTGTCATCCGTTTCTGCTGGACGGATTTTGAGGAATTAAAGGTTTGAGTGGCTAAAATTCTCGATTTTTCACTAGCTTTTTTCAAACATCATAAAAAAATTGCTAAAATTGTTAAAAACGGATGACGTTTCTTATACATGTTCTCAGAGGGTCCAACTATAATATGTATCAATGTCATCCGTTTTTATAACATTTAACCCCATTTTTCAACCTCTAAAGGGGTTGTGTACGTTATCTGTATGCCATCAGAAACGAGAGAAACTCAATATTCTGATTAATATCGCACAAAAGTAAGGGGTTGAAAAATGGGGTTAAATGTTATAAAAACGGATGACATTGATACATATTATAGTTGGACCCTCTGAGAACATGTATAAGAAACGTCATCCGTTTTTAACAATTTTAGCAATTTTTTTATGATGTTTGAAAAAAGCTAGTGAAAAATCGAGAATTTTAGCCACTCAAACCTTTAATTCCTCAAAATCCGTCCAGCAGAAACGGATGACAATTTTTTTACAGCATCTCTGAACAAAAACAAGAATTTTCCTCAAAATCGCAACCGGTTGCGACACAATTTTTTTTTTCCGATTTTCAAAAAATCGGTTCGCGCAAACCGTCCGCACGTTTCGGATGACAATTTTTTTAAACAATAGTGAGTACACGTACTTTAATGCTACCGCCTTTCCATTTGGTTTCTAAACAATTTTTTTTTACGTTTTGACCCCCCCCCTTTTCTCCGATTCCTTCCATTTTGGGGTTATGAGGTACTGAACAAAAAAGTTTCCAAATTGCTTCAGGAACTCAAATACCAAGAGTCATCCGGTTGCTTTCCACCGATTGAAATACGCACCATTGCTTTAACTATTAGATATTACCTACTTCAATATTTTTCAGACGAAAAAACAAAATGATTGGATGTCCATAGACTTTTGGAAACGTTACTACATATTATCTATGTACAAGTAATTATAGAATCTAAATATCATTTCTGTTGACACTGTTCGGGTACAAATAAAGGGGGGAAGAGGGTGGTCTGTGTGTATATTTTCAGATAATGTTTACAGTGGTTGATATAATCAATGTCAATATCGTTACTGATTGTTTCGACCGTTTTCCCGCTCTTTCTCTCTTATTCTCTCTCTCTCTTTCACACACTTTCCGTATCTGCACCTCTTCAATTTCATCAGAAGTAGGGCTGGACGTTTTGCCGATGTATCGATAAGAATATCGATATATCGAATTACAATATGCTCTTTAAAAATATCGATATTGCACATATACAGCTGACGGTATATAAGCTCTTTTATTGCTTTGCGCAGCAGAGCTGAATTTTAAAATTGTTATTGAAAATCGCGAACAGCAGTTGTCTGTTGGTCTGTACTAGTAATGCAACGATCAATGTCAATTTGCGAGTATCTGTCGACATTGCGAGTATCTTCGACGATATACGCGAATGCAAATATTCAGTTTTCAAATCTAGCGTCATTTGTTCAAGATTAAAATTTGACAGCTCATGGTTGACTGCACGAGTCTCATACATACATTTGTAATGGTTCTGGGTACTAGGTTGATTATTAATACTAAGTATAAAGCTTTATTGCCTAATGCTATAAAAGGTATAATTGCAAGGTTACCTATGCCTTAGCGAAAAAACTTAAGTTGTTTTTTTAAAAGGAGAGAGAAAAACATATTTATTCTCTGCCTTATTTAATATTATTTTCACATTTTTCTTTAACTTTGTTTTCTTTTCTGATATTAATATTCGCATAACCAGTGTGACCTGTGCGAATTATTCGCACTAAATAAGTATAATAATTATCTCTTTACATAATTATTTCTTAAATATGATTGCAGGTATTCAATTCGTTCTAATTTTGCACACTGCTTATATAACGTTCTTCTTTTTGTTGTAGGTATTACAATATGAAACTCAGATGACAGATCGAAGAAATATTTTACTAAAATAATATTGTCATATAGAGGCGCAAGTAGCAAAAGCGTTGAGCTAAGCCGTCAGATGGCATCATGCAGCATTGCTGTGACGTTGTTCAGCGTTGCTCGCTGTTTCAAAGTTAAAGCCGTCAGATGGCAGTATGCAGTATTGTGTCTGTTGTATTACAATATGAAGGTCAGATGACAGATCGAAGTGTTGACGTTGTTTCAAAATTAAAGCCGTCAGATGGCAGACGTTGTTCAGCGTTGCGGTATTTTAATTAATTTACAAAAACAAAAGCTATAATAAATTTTTTAGTTGTCGATGTCAGTAGAGCAAGCAATTATCTGTAAAATGATATATAATTTATGTGGAGAAATTGTGAGGTTTTTTCTAAAAAGGGAGGCAAACATCTTTAACCTTAGCGTATTAATATATATATGATTTTGAGAATTCGAATGCTAATGTCAAGAAATATGCAAATATTCGTTACGTCACTAGTCTGTACGTACGTTCGACCTCTACAGGTCACAATTCTTTCCTATTATTTCCCACCTAACCTACCCTAGCTACTGCATACTAATAATTTATACTCGAATTACATAATTTATTGTATTGAAGGAGATTTATTTGGTTGGTGAACAATTGAAAAATAAGCTTTACCAGAGTATCGCTTGTGGCCAACGTTTCAAAAAATATATTTTCATCTTCAGGGCCTCAATGCAAGTTAAGATTGTAAATTGTGAAAACTGTTGTAATTAGTGATGCCACGAATAGTGATTTTGCCGAATACCGAATACCGAATATTCGGCCATGTTCTCGGCCGAAGCGCCGAATATTCGACGGCCGAATGTTCGGCTAATTATTTGTACATTTCGCGGGTGACAGGTTACGACTTGTCCCATTACGGAGCGTGCGGTAGCAACGCTGCGGGCGTATTTGTTTCATTTGCGCAACTAGACCGTGTCACGACACGCATTATTTGTTCATTGTTACATCAAATTGTGTTATTAATAGTCCTTATTACTAAAAAATATCACTGTTTGGTCACTAAAAGCTTTACAAAATAATACTATTTAAGAAAAAAATCCCATATTTTTGAGTAATATGTGCGTTTTTCCCCATGATTTGATATTCGGTATTCGGCCGAATAGTACGCAACATTCGGCCGAATACCGAATATTAAAAAAAGTAGCCGAATAGGCCGAATACCGAATAGTAGCCGAATATTCGTGGCATCTCTAGTTGTAATATACATGATCATTTATTATGAATTTCAACAGTTTTTAAATTTACTAACAATAATTTATTGTAGGTACATCGATAGGTATATCAATATATTCAACAATAAAAATTTCAGTTTCTTTTTCAAAGGCCTGTCAATGCCGCTGGAATGTCTGCGAAACGTCGACAGTAGGGTTGGGTAACTCAGATCTGAACCGGTTCAAAGAGCCGACTCCAACAGAAGATCCGTGAGAGCCGACTCACTTTTTTATGAGCCGAAGGATCAACGGATCCGCATAACTCAGTGAAACACTTAACACACAGCAGCAATAAGTATCTGTCAGCTCAAATGACTCATGCATCATGTGTTTGGTTATGCATTTTATACAATCAACAACTGTACAGTGTACACACTACGCACAGGCGATACAGTTATTACAGTGTTTCACTTAAAGACGTAGTCTGATGTTCGGGTTTCGGAAAATCGAATTTATTTTTTTTTTACATTTTTAGTAAGTATAATATATTGAGAAAATACTGTAAAAATTTTAGACCGAAATATTAAATATTTACAAAGCTATAGCATATAGTCAAGAGCAGCAACGGTCTTACGGTAAGACTCTTACCTGCTCTTACCTCTCAATTGTTATCACGTTACCTTTATACTCTCGCAGAGTAGAGCAAAAAAATTAGCAGAAAACGATGCCTTTGAAGAAACAGAAGGTTTACTATACACCAGGCATAGCTGATTAGTGTAAATATTCATTTTTATTTTTTTGTAAGAAATCTGAAATCAAAACTTTAAACGCGTTTTTCTCAAAACTACGTTTTTGTAAGCGACGCGGGTGATTGAAACAATTGTATACAACCGATTGCTTTCAATTTTGCACAGGGTACTCTACACAACAATAGCTCCGTCCGGTACTAGAATTACTTAATTATAAAGTTTATTTCTATTTTTTTAAACCGATTTTCAACGACAAAATCACGATTTTCTCGTTGTTTTTTTAAAAAGCCCGCCATTTTGTTATTTATCAATAAAAATGTTTTTTTCTAGTACGGGATAGAGCCGCAAGCCCACGAAATAATAACCAATTTAATTTTTATAATTCAGATAACTTCAAGTGACGTTATCACCCGCGCTACCCACCTACCTTCATTTAAAGTTGTCTACTTTAGGTTAAAAAAACAATTATAAAATGTCGTAAAATTAAGCAAAAAAATTTTTTTTTTCTTAGTTTACGATGTCAGTAAAAACATGTAACAAAATTGAAATTTTTGTACATTATTTTATTATTAAAAAAAAATTCTGAAAAATGGGTTGAAAACGAGCTTGAACATAGGACTACGTCCTTAAGTCACAATTATTTACGGTATTGTATTGCATATTGCAATATGCTTTCTGTAACATAGCAAGTAGCAACCTGTAAAACTCCGCCTTATAATATGTGAGTCAGTCACTGGCATAATATTACGTGATATGATTGACTGAACTAACTCAGAGGCTCAGTTGACTCGAATAACATATTCAGAACTCGGCTCTTTTTGAACCGGTTCAGAGAGCCGGCTCACATACGAGATCCAGATGCAAAGATGCAGATCACTAAAAAGACCCGTTTGTCTCATCTCTAGTCGAATGGAAAGTCATCACTGACGTGGTACTAAACCGGAAACCAGTGCTCGTCCAAATATTCATAAAAAATATTTATATAACTTTTGGAGTTAAACACAAAGTTTCAACAAAACACGTTTTTGTTTGTAATATGTAGTTATTTTTTTCACAGTATATTTGGTTATTTTTTTATGATTTTGCAAGTTTATATAAGCGCCATATACGTTTCGCAACCGTTATAAAAAGTTACGTAATAATAGATCTGTAAAAAGTTGTTTCATACATTTCTAAGATTGCACCAGAAGTAATAAAAATGTGTTCTTTTTTCTTCAAGGATGACTCATAATAGCGTAACTAAAATAATTTCTCAGATGCATCTGGGGAATAAAAGCTTTCGATTTAATTAAAAAAAAGATCCAGCCAATTGGACGACGGGGCCAATCCAACTTCAAATAATTGACATTTGATAGAGTATAATAAAAAAAATATTCTGATATCGCATGAGATGACGCGGGTAATGGCTAGTTTTAAATACGATACGAGCTGTTGGCACGGTTATCTACAATCTACATAATACGTCATGTAAAAATTAATCAAAACATGCTTAACTAATTTCTTTCTGGCAGATCTACAGAATAAAAGAACAACTGATTTTTTTTAATTTTCAAAATATATCCGAAACTATACCAACTGCGGCGAAAGATGAAGTCACCGCGTCATAGTGACGTAAACGCATTGCGCCCGCCTTCTAGCTTGCTATTGGCTGTTTCGGAGATCCATGTACGTCGAGTGTTTATTTTTATTCTACCGCTATAAATGGATATGTCGAATTTAATCCACACGACACTGTCTGCGGGCAAGTAGGCGTTCACTACCATATTATTGATGACGTGCCTGGCTTCAACTCTCACCGCAGGCACTATATAAGTTTATATTAGAAAAAAATGGTTAACGAAACTTTCTTGAAAAAATAAATAGAATAATAAACCGTTATGAAAAATATACATTATATAAAAACAATGTTTTAGCATATATCTCTTTTGCGCATGCGCATATTTTCCTCAAAAACAATAGGGTTCTTCATACGTGCATATTAAATATACCTTCCCAATATTTGGATTCAATCCGTTTATCCGTTTGACCTGTATCGTGTTCACAGAACGGTAAATAAATATGAATTAATACCCTTTGCTTCCACCATAAGATCCGAAACCCTAACACTAATTTCTTTTTAGCTGTTTGGTTGAACGCGCTACTGGTTCGAATTGAACATTTTTTTTTTTTTGGATAGCCCATTTATCGAGGAAGGCTATAGACTATATAATATCTCGCTACGACCAATAGGAGCGGAGCATCAATGAAAAATGTTACAAAATGTAACTCAAAATCTGTCCTTCCGACAAAAACCATTGAACGGTAACTCCGATCATCATGAAATTTGAACACAACATTCATCTCGGTAAACTAAGATGAATGTGCGTACTCATGTCCATTCCCCCCATTCGTTCTTTTGCACCCGGGTGAAACCGGGCGGGACCGCTAGTTATAAAATAAACAGAAAAAAGCAACATCTGAGGCGTGTATCGAGTGCATTCGCCAAGGAGTATAAGTGTTAGTGACTGAGAGAGGTCGAGCGCGCGCGCGCCGACATTCGTGTGTGTGGGTGTGTGTGTGTGTGTGTGTGTTGTGTGCGCTACGCTATGCGAGCAAACAAACGAGAGAGCGCGGCCGACAAGCAAGAACGACGAGGCGGCTACGACGGACCGACGGTGGAGACGACGACTGTGTACGACCGTATCGTACGACGACGGACGATCAGTGGAGTGTGGCGGGTGTGGGGCGCGGCCGCGGGGTACTGAACGGAGGGGGCGCGGTCCACAGATCAATAGCCGCATGCAGCATAGTCACTCACCGATCTCTAATTTAGCGGATAGCGGATACAACGATCGAACATCTCGGCCAAAGCCAAAACCGAAATGTCATGTTTTCGTGGGAAAAATAAAGTAAACATTATCATAATCAGTCTTTTTTTTAAGTGAAACTTTTATTCTATCGCTCCGAATTTTTCTGGGCGTCTGTTGCATGTCGCATTACAGGAGGCCGCGGGGTAAAGTGAAAGGCGTTCGGAGTAGGCGCTCGGTAGAGCAGCCAAGGCCAATATGGCGGCGCCCATGGTTAGCATCATCTGACCGTGTAGTATGTATAACACAATATAGTCAGTCTGTCATGCGGGCAAGTGCTGTACAGTGTTCACATGTTTTTATTCGTGTATTCATGTGAATATTGTTGTTTATAATTAATCGTGATGGATAAATGTCTACAATCCAACGCCTACAATCCAATAAAAGTTTCACTTGCGTCGTGGTTTCTTAAAACCACACAACTGTTTTTTTTTTTTAATCAATCACATATTAATCATTTAGCCTCTGATATTTTAACTAATCATTAACTTATCATATCATATCATTACCCCCTTATTTCTGAAAGCACAAATAAATATACTTTTTTTTAATATTATGAAATAAAATAAAAGCTACAAAACAAAATTAATTTTTATTAAAAAGTATTTATCTGATAAATATATTTAGGTAGGTACACAAAACAAAAAAAAGGAAACATTCTTTCAGCTTAAGAACAAAATTATTTCTTCTAAACTTTGGTCATTTTATATGATACTCTTGTTAACGAAAAAATTAAAATTTATAAGTAGATACGTACCTACCAAATACAACAAGAACATGTCTGATTTCAGCGCGAAACCTCCCGAATGTAGTTTCGGCCGGATGGCAGCCGAAACTAGTCCGAAACCGAAAGTTCGGTCGGACACTACTTGGATACTTCCCAACAAGTGTAGCTCCTGGTACAATGTCTTGTTTTGAAAATGTTTCTTATCGTTCCTTAGCACGCACTTTAGCATTGTCCGATTTCATCATGAGAAGTCACAAGATTCAATCGATCTGTGAGTCTCACCAAGGAGAGGGGAGGTTCAAATTAAAAAGAACACCTCACGTAATTAATGAACCTCCCCTCCAGGGGCGTAACAATAGGGTGGCAGAGCGGATCGGAGCACAGGAAGATCCTAGCATTTATTATTACAGCATTTAGTAAAATTTACTAGTTTTGTATTCAATTAATTTAAGTTACCTACTAAAGTTTTTAAATACTAGAGCTGTAAAAGTAACGAGAAATTGTGTACCCGTATGTATTCGTTACTTAAAAAACCATACCCGTTACTTTCGTATCGTTACATTACTCGTTACTTTTCATACGACATACAATCGTGTACTAACAGCATCAAGCATGTACCATCGCATCGAAGCGCCTCGCATACGTGATACGGTATGACTTCGTTCGTATAACGTATAACCGCATCAAACGAGTCGAACTGACATGGATACGACAAATGCGAGTAACGAAATAAATTTGTAAGTAACGATTCGTTACTTCGAGTCAGACGATGTACCCGTTACTCAGTAACAAATACATACGATTTGTTACAGCTCTAGTTAATACACAAATTAAACAAAAAAATGTATAACGTTGGTTGAGCTTCTTTACATTGAAGGAGGGCCACATCCGATGACTTTACCACGGGCCTCAAACGGTATAGTTATGCCACTGCTCCCCTCAAAGGAATTTGGCCACAGAAAATCTGCGATATTTTTGTATGAATTTTCCATACTTAGGTACGCAATATTTATAGACTCTGTTAATTTAAACATTCTGTCCAAAAAATCTACCTATCAAATATTAATACGGCGTTGAACAGATTGGTCTCACACAATAGATGCCATTCACTATCCACTAACTAGAGATCAGTATAATCAGTACTGAATCTCTAAGCGCGTTGTACACTGGCACTATATGCTTATATATGCCATATTTACCATCGAGTTCTACTCAGTCGCTAGAGGCAAAATAGATTTCTATTGGCTAAAAAGTAAATGCTGGTCTACATTTTTTTTTTTTTTTTTGGAAATTTGCAACTTCTAAATGAAATGAAAAAACAATGGATTTGATAAGTTCTTTTTCGGAACTGAGAAAAAATCGTAAATTTGTCATGTGTCTAAACATTTTTACTATTCAAATCTTTGATTAACGTCTGATTATATTCATCAATAAATAGAACTTTCGACTAATTTTCAGACACAATTAATCTATTAATCAATTTTCAATAATATTTCGATATTGAAAAAAATGTCAACTTTAATTCTATTATAAACCAATTATTATTATTATTATTGCGTAACATCAGAAAAACATTTCTTATATCCCATTTAAAACCATCATAATCTATCGACGAATCATACACAATGTATTGATAATAAAAAAAGTTTTTTTCTACCTACTACAAAGTAATTTGATAAGGCTGTGTGCACGAAGCCTATTAGCGCCGCTAGTGGGTAATAGAGAATTATTGAACTCATTTTTTATGGAAATCGCGACATGTTTCTAAGGTGATAAATCAAAAACTTTAGTTGGCCATGATGTGTCAAAAAAAATGTAATAAGGAAAACTGATGTCAATTTTATATAGGTACCATAAAATTCAGATTGTAAACCATTATCTAACTAGAATAACATAAAAGGTATGTGAGAATTATTTATTTATCAATAATGACGTACAATATATAAATACACTGACAGCGGAACGTCAAATTAGGGCGCCAATGGCCTTTATTTTAGTTAAATCGCCATCAGCGCAACAGCCCGGGACACAACAAGCATTTCCAGATTGCTTAGTTTTCCTATGTTTTCTTTGTAATTAAAAAACTTCATAAAATTATAATTATTTTCACTTTTAGTAAACATTGCTCACTGACATACGGAAAATTGGAATTCGAACTTTCCCCTAGTGCTCACCACAAACGCTCACATCGAAAAATTTGTAACTCCGCCTCCGTGCACATAGCCCATAGACGCTAAACCTGAATAATTTGTTAGCTAAATAAGTTTAACAGATGAGAGAAGAAATTAAATATAAAATTAGTTGTTTTTACTTGTCAATAATAAAACATTTGCTGTTTTTTAATCGAATTCAAAAAAGAATTCTCAATTCTGCCCGAATTTTGATTTATTTTTTTTGTGTATGTTCTGAGATATCTCAATCAGTTGTAAAGCGATCTTTATGATTTTCATTATATTTAATAAAGCACACTTTCAGGGCAGTCCCATATAAATTTTGCTCAAATCAGTAGTTTTTTCATATAGTTCATATTTTAAGTTAAGTAATCAAATATTAAAAAATCACATATATTTAATAACGTGCAAAACGTAGGGGAGGGAGGGGGAATGGCGCTCACTGGGTAATGGCGCTCACCTCTGTAACTCTGTCAAAAAGGAACATAGCAACACGTCACGTCGCGTGAAGCGCGAGGGAAGGGGGCCTCTAATAGACAGCGATGCAAACGGACAGTCAGCTCGCGTCATGCGACCGTGAAGAGCGTTTCTTTGTTTGCGGCCGCGCTGATCTAATTTTTAATTAGGTGCTGAACAAGTTAAGTTGCTGGGCTCGCTATACTATGGACTCAGTGTTGCAGATTTGCGTAAACTTGTTTATAAATTTACTGAGCGCAACAATATCAAAAACAATTATGATCAAAGCAGTAAAACAGCCGGATTGGATTGGGGACACTACTTTATGAAACCCTGAGCGGCATTACCCAATGTCAGGGGCAATGCCGCTCAAACATGTTTTTTTAATAATGTTTTCCTACTACTAGTAGGTGAAAGATATATGCTTTTGTTGTTAAATTGTTGATTACTCGATAATTAAAGACTTTGTTACTCTTCTTAATTTTGATTTATAATAAATAATTTAAAAAATACACCATGTTTTCCTTAAGTGAACGCCATTCCCCCGTCCTACCCTACTATCGCAAATCCACTAAAAAGTAAAAATTAAAAACTGCACAAAAATTCAACGTCCTTCAAAAAACTAATAAAAAGAGAAAAATAGAATAATCGGCGCCAATTTAAAAAAGTGTATATATATGTAAAAAGTTTAAATAATTAAATTTGCGCCGATCTCAAAATTTTATTAGTTTCCTCTTTTTAATATTTTTTTAAAGGAAGTCAATTTTTTATAGTTTATTTCTAGATAAGCTTACATTTGTCACAATGTGTGTTGGTGGGCAAATGAATAATCCTGTATATTACAACAATTAATAGAAAAAATATGTTTAAATTCTAATATGTTTTTAATTATTTTTTAATCCAAGCACAACTAATCCTAAATTAAATATCTATCAAGACTATATTTCAAATGAAGAAATATTGGAACTACTTAATCAGTTTTTTAGCGCTGCAACCCATAATTTTTAAATTACAAAACTTTCTTGTATATGCAGTAAAGAGAACGGTACATTAATTATCTTTAAATTGTCTCTCTAATGATTTTAATTATTGTATTACACTCTGTACACGTGTTTCTACAATTTTTGTTTCAAGTTTCAATTTGAAACCCGTTTCTTCCACCACAATAAGCCCATTTCTCACACCATATCATTTAACAGCTGAAGGCCACTTCCTAAAAATATTCCTGCAAATTAAGAAATATTTATTGTAATTAATCAATAATAATGGACAATGAACTCAGTTCTAAATATAATAATTTCAAAAAATCAACTGTAAAAATTATCACGCTTCAAATTTCTGCAATCATTTCAAAAATACGTAGGTACCAACATCAAAAATACGTATCTAAAAAAAAAACATGATTTAACGAAAACAAATAACACTTTTCATTCCAATAACGTAAATCTTTATTTTTTAGAAATTACACATTTCATTCTCAAAATTTCTCTAACGATTTCGATGTTGCATAACCTCAAATTATCAATAATTTCAATTGCGAAACTGCAGCACACAACAAACACACAGGTAAATACAGGTACGTGTGTAAACAATAGAACGAATCGATTCAAAAACGGCATATTTATGTGGGTCAAGGTCAACGACGAGCCATCTAGCTAACAACAAAGGAGTTCATTGATTGTTATAGTCTGATGGGTCTTGTATGTATAAGGTAGGTACATAGAGGTCTATACCATTGATATCAATATAACTGGATGCGTAATTGTGGCTTAAAAGGCGTCGTACAACTTAAAGAAAAATATTTTCTTTAATATTCAACGATAAGCATATCGTCGTTGGTTCTATAATACCTCTTATGTGCAAAAAGTAAAATTTGCAGGAAAGTCTAAAAAGTGGTTATTTCAGCAATGGATGGTAAGAACTAGCAATTTTAGAGGTATATTACTAATTCATACTTATCTTCACTATACACGTTTAATTAAGACGAAGTATTTTCTTAAAAAATATTTAACGTTAATTTCGGATTTATTGGCACATGGGAGGAATTATTTGATACAACTTTTCACATAAGAGTTACTTCCCCTTGTTGGTTACTGTAAAATTAATTTGGAAGTATTACTAGTGTATAGAACTCCGTTTCCTGAATCTTTTCATTTAAAAAATTGGTTGTCTGTAAAGTCGGTTTACGGACGATAGTTTTACGTGATAACGTATTCCGTAATACATAACCTAAATTTATATAATAATTATAATAATTCGAATCTATGATATTGCATCTTTCGCTTCAAATTTAGGTTAATTTTATTTATTTAAATTACTCACCACCTATAATATAATTGTTTTTTTTAACTTTCTTTCTTTCGTATTTATTTTAAGTCTCAAAGATTAGCTGTCATAATATTTTGAAAACAATTGTTTCACTGTTTATATAAAATTCCAAAACCTACTTACAATATTTAAGTATTTTCATACGTCAAAAAATTGATTTTTATAATGATAAAATTTGTAAGAAAACGATTTTTTCGAGAGATGAGACCTAGCTAAAACGATTTTTTGCCCCCCAAAATCCCTTTTCAGTAAATTTCATCCAAATCGTTACGGCCGTTTTCGAGAAAAGCACGCACAGGGTCAGGCGGAACGTTACGAACGTTACGTTAGGAACGTTACACTTTTCGTGCATGCAGCCGGTGTTTTATCAATTTATAAGATTGCTGATTCATCAATTTATAAGACGTTATCACGTCAAAAACGTAAAATCTGCCAACTTTGCACGTAAGAGCTATTACAGAACCAACGACGATATATCGTACTTATGAAAAATTCGGAAAGACAACATTAGAATTTGATGGTTGATGCTCTGACATCTGCTGATAGAAAAAATTTTGGATACTCGAACCGATTTTGTATGAAATGGTAGGTTATGTATTTAGCGCGTGATGACTAATATATTATTACAAATGTGATAATAATTTTAAAAAAAACGAGTTTTTTTTTACCTTTTTGTAGTTTGTGTCAAAATGGTTAGCACAAAAGTATTATAATATACAGGTGAGTCATTTTAATATTCGGATGGAATTATCTTTTCAGGGTAGGGTAAAATCTTCAGGGCAAAGCTGATTGGTTTCAAGGAGGACATCGGATTCCATGGTCACTTATAAAAAAAAATTGTTAACGAAGGAAAGTTGAGATATCGAAATAACAAGTGTGCTATTTTTTTTCTTTTTTTTTGAATTGGTTCCTTGAAAAATTCCAAGAATTTTTTGTCTCATGCGATTTTTCAAAAAAATCTTCGATTTGATAGTAAAAAATCAGAAAAAATTAGAAATTCAAATTTTGAACCGGAAAAAGCGGGGTTTGGAGAAAAATGTTTGGGACAAAAGTTTCATGTTTTTTCACGGCAAATCGAATGCTGACGTGAAAAATGAGGGTACTAATCTCATATCCAAAGATTAAAATGACTCACCCTGTATACAATACGAATACACATATTTGGAATCAGAATTGTAAAAAATACTTTTTAAAAGTATTTGAAATACATATACAAATACTAGAAAAGTATTTGCATTTTGAAATACTTTTACTCAAATACTTTTCAAGTGTGTTTGGAATTAATTGTTTACTAACTTTTATTTGATACCCATATTATTATAAAATTTAAATATTTCCCCCCTCTCTTTTTTGAATCGCTGACTTTTTTTAGATTAATTTGGGGTGATAAGACACTTGATATCTCACAAACACTGCGACCTAAAAGATCTATTGTGCATCCCCTAATAGTATTATTCCCAGTCTGGTAGAATGCTTTTTATGAATATATGGACTGCTCTCCATATGACCTCAAGCTTTGGAAAAGGCCTGTTAAGATATAGCAGCCTTTTGGAAAGCACTGCTTCACATTCACATAGGATGTGTTCAGCAGTTTCTTTTGCTTCTTTGCAGAAGCGACAGTTATCATCTTGGGCTTTATCCATCATTGAGAGATACTGCTGACTCCATCCTAAAATATGTCACTCCCACAATTAAGACGAAGCTAACGACACCTCATATGTTAAAATACATTAAGCCGTTTAGGCCACAGACCGTGTCAAAGAAATAGACATACATACATGCTCTCGAAAAACAGTACCCTCCTGGCACAGTCAGGTAAAAAAAATATTGTTTAAAAAAAACTAAAAAACACGCTTTATATCGAACTAAAAAGTAAAAAATATTTTTTTAAAATAAGTTAAAAAATAATAATGAATAAAAAATATAAGTATTATTGTGAAAAAAGCGTGGGGCGCTTTGTTCCACATTTTCGTACATCGAGCGCCCCACGCTTTTTTCACAATAATACTTGTATTTTTTATTCATTATTGTTTTAAACTTATTTTTAAAAAAATATTTTTTACTTTTTAGTTCGATATAAAGCGTGTTTTTCTGTTTTTTTAAACTATATTTATTTTCCACTTTTTAGTTCGATTTATTGTAAAAAATTTGCCGAAAAAAAAACAATTTTTTTTTCGGCGTGGACGGGATTAGAACCCACGACCCGTGATTCCGAGAGTTGACGTCAGCGAAGACCCGTGCCTTAGACCGCACGGCTACCACTGTAGTTACAGTGCTGGCATATTATACTACAGTAATAAACCACTTGCTGTTGTACAAAGAAAGGTTACAAACAAACATACATACAAACTTAGAAGTGAAGTTAATATAAAGCGTGTAATAATATTGTATCACACCACTTTCGCATCCTATTCATTCTATATTATATATCAGTGAAAATGTTGGCCACCGCGAGCAGTAGGGCTAGTAGACGTGTCAGTTTAATGCCGGCTGCCTGCCAGTAAACAGTAAAGCCAGCATCAGCAGGAGCAGGAGCGGAGCCGTATACTGTATATAAACTTTGCAATGACCTGCCGCACCCTAAGCTGCACCACTCACTAACACACACACGTCGTGGCTATACGACTACATATTATATTCATCATTTGTATTGTGTTTTCAGTTTGGTGTTTCGTTTCAGCTATTTATTCCACTTATATACTTAATATTCTAAATTAAGTTTTAATGTTCTTTCGTTGATATAGAAACAACAGACCACCGAATGCCTTGTAAATGGAAAAACGAACGAAATATTATTATTGTGCGGACGCAACCATGGGCTTATGACTCGAAATGTTTGAATAGGAACGTAAGGTATAGTACTGTTGATACCACAAGTATCAAATGTGTGCTCAGACAGGTTTGAATAGTGTCCGACCGAAATTTCGGTTTCGGCCAAAAAACTGGTTTCGGCTTATAGGCTAGACGGCGAGGAGGTAAAAACATTGGAAAGTGTATTATTCGGGCACAGGCGAGATTATTGTTGGAATCGCTTCGTTTTAGGGTGTAGTTCAACCCCCTAAGTTTGCTTACAAATTGTTGGTGTGCTTGATTTTATAATTAACAATTAGTGACGAAAATTGTGTTTTTTTC
Organism: Xanthostigma xanthostigma; assembly: GCA_963575645.1. NCBI lineage: Eukaryota > Metazoa > Arthropoda > Insecta > Raphidioptera > Raphidiidae > Xanthostigma > Xanthostigma xanthostigma. Next base: position 43,797,615 of record OY754466.1, on the reverse strand, counting down.
TCTATTTCCTTTAATATCTCCGTTCCTCTTGACTTTTAGTATAGCATATGCATTGAGAAAGTTGTTCCTTATATGAAATGAGCACTGACAGAGGTCGCTAAGTGCAATTGTTACCTTGAAAATAGCCCCGAGAGTTAAAAAAATACGTTTTTTTCACTATTTTTTTACTAAAAGTTGACCGCACATAGATGGCTGAAAATTCTCAAAAATGATGTCTATGTATGTGCGGTCATTTTTTAGTAAAAAAATAGTGAAAAAACGGTGTTTTTTTAAATTTCGGGGCTATTTGCAAGTTAACAATTGCACTTAGCGACCTCTTTCAGTGCTCATTTTTTAGGAAATTTCATAAGGAACAACTTTCTCAATGCATTTGCTATACTAAAAGTCAAGAGGAACGGAGATATTAAAGGAAATAGAGAAAAAAGCACCATTTTCGTCACTAATTGTCAATTATAAAATCAAGCACACCAACAATTTGTAAGCCAACTTAGGGGGTTGAACTACACCCTAAAACGAAGCGATTCCAACAATATTGTCGCCTGTTCCCGAAAAATACACCCAAAACTCCTCGCTCTCTAGCCTATTAGTTTCGATTTCGGCTGCCCATCCGGCCGAAACTAGGGCCGAAACCGAAACTACATTCGGGAGGTTTCGCGCTGAGATGCGGTGCAGCTGCGAGCGACTAAGTGTCTTTTATGTCTGCGCGCTCCGCGCTTTTTATTTTTTCAGTTCGAGAGATAACTTTTTAATTTTGATACTTTCGATTGAAGAATTATTTGCAATAAAAATTATTTAGTTGTTGTGTTTGGTAGATAGGTACTTATTAATTTTAATTTTATTTTAGTTCGTTAACAAGAGTACCATACAAAATGACCAAAGTTTAGAAGAAATAATTCTGTTCTTAAGATGAAAGAGTGTTTTTTTTATTGTGTGTACCTATCTAAATATATATTTATTAGGTAAATACTTTTTACTAAAATGTAATTTTGTTTTGTAGCTTTTATTTTATTTCATAATATTAAAAAATATACATATAGTTATTTGTGTTTTTGAAATAAGGGAGGTAATAATATGATATGGCAAGTTAATGATTAGTTAAAATATCAGAGGCTGAATGATTAATATGTGATAAATTAAAAAAAAGTAAAAACTGATTATGATAATGTTTAATTTATTTTTCCCACGGAAACATGAAGTTTCGGTTTCGGCCGAAACTGAGATTGAAGCCAAAATTCGGTTTCGGTTTCGGCCGTAAAAACTAATTTCGGTCAGCATTTGACTTACGTATAGTATTTAGATTTGACAACACCACGTAAACGTAAAGAAACTATGACTAATTTGGAATGATTTAACCTTATCACTTGAAGGTCGGAAATGCGTCATTTTATTATGATAATGACACTTCTGTGAAGAATTTTTATTTTATTTTTTTGTTTATTGTAAGTTTTAATTTTAACACATAACATAAAATCTAACAGTAAATTTCATGGTTTTTAGCTTTAGGAAGGTTGGCCAATTAATAAGGTATCAGATGATGGAAAAATTCAGGCCAAAAAGTGAGAACATAATTTTTTAAATTTTAAACTCTAAAATTCGGATTTTCGTAAAAAGGAAACGGAAGTAGATTTTCTTGAAAATGAGGCATTTCCGGCCTCCAAGTAATAGAGGTTAAATCATTCCAAATTAGTCATAGTTTCTTCTCCCGAGAAGAATACGAAGAATTACCGATTACTCTGTATAAATACAAATGTACCTACCTAATGTTCGTTTGTACAAAATCTCAAATATCCGAAAGTTCATCAAGTGCTTTGAAATTTTAACATAACGTTGCATTAGAAAATGTGCCTGTTTTATATATATATTGTATAGATGTACCTGCGACAGGTGAAAACATGCTTTTTTTGAAAGACAACGCCATCTATTGAACGTTAAAGCAACATGTCGTTTACCATAGCGTTCATTTCAAAACTTATAGTTTTTTTTATATATTTTTTGTAAAACAGCGCTATTTGTTGGACGTTAAAGTCACACTCGCTATACTAAATATTTTACCGCAACTAGAGCGCCATATATTTGGCCTTAAAGTAACACTCGCTACAGTAAATATTTTATCGCAATGGGAGCGCCATCTGTTAGACATTAAATCAATTCACGCTATACTAGATATTTTACCGCAACGGAAACACCATCTGTAGAACGTAACAGCAACACACTCAAACCAGACTGAGCCACAGTAACGCGTGACCGAGTACAGCTAGTCAACACGATATTACGCGTCGCAGGACTCAAAATGTTTCGACTAGGGTAGCGTTTACTAAACTTTTCCAACTACGGATCCCTAAGAGATACGCAAATTTGTCACGGACTCCCATTATGTCGCGATCTGCACCCGTCCGCAATTTGTTTATTTTTTCTTTTTAATATATCCAGTGATGAATCTGAATACTCAAAAACCTCTAGGGGTTCATTTTAGGAAACGCTGAGTTAGAGAAATACAGCGCAAATAACGCGAATTTCTTCCAAATGAAACCCCGTTCTCCCACCACGAACACCAGGACTTCCACCACATGGTATTTTTTCATGTTTTAATTTGCTATTTCAGTAGTGGTTTATGAATCTAGTTTGTAATCCATTAGTTTATGACGAGAATAGATAATTTAAACAGTCACACGGATCATAAAAGCATTACAATCGAGATGCATACTGTCATCTAACGAGTATTTGCATATTTTTTGACATCGGCATTTGCAAATTTCATGCGAATATTAATATCAGAAAAAAATATTTTTTTTTATGTAGAAATAATAATAAATAATAAGACAAAAAATAATAATTTTTTAGCATTTTTATTAGAAAGTTCTTTTCTTACTCCTTTTTTTTAAATAACACAGCACACACAAGTTTTGTAAACTGCCGGTGGCTATACTAAACTTTAGCGTTGATTGCATAACTATTACACTATTTCCTAACATTAAATATTGATTAAAGACGTAGTCCGGTGTTCGGGTTTCGGATAATTGAATTTATTTTTTTACATTTTTAGTAAGTATAATATATTGAGAATTTACTGTAAAAAATGTAGACCGAAATATTAAATATTTAAGCTATAGCATATAGCCGAGAGCAGCAACGGTCTTACGGTATGACTCTTACCTGCTCTTCCTCTCAATTGTTATCACGTTATACTCTTGCAGAGTATAGCAAAAAAATTAGCAGAAAACGATGCCTTTGAAGAAACGAAAGGTTTACTATACACCAGGCATAGCTGATTAGTGTAAATAGTCATTTTTATTTTTTTGTAGGAAATCAGAAATCAAAACTTTAAACGCGTTATTCTCAAAACTACGTTTTTGTAAGTGGCGCGGGTGATTGAAACAATTGTATACAACTGATTGCTTTTAAATTTGCACAGTATATTCTACACAACAATAGCTCCGTCCGGTACTAGTATTACTTAATTATAAAAATTATTTATATTTTTTTTATCGATTTTCAACGACAAAATCACAATTAAATCGTTGTTTTTTTTTAAACCCGCCATTTTTTTATTCTCCAATAAAAATGTTTATTTCCAGTACGGGATAGAGCCACAAGCCTATAAAACAATAACCAATTTAATTTTTATAATTCATGTGACTCCAAGTGACGTTATCATCCGCGCTACCCACCTCCATTTAAAGTTGTCTACTTTAGGTTAAAAAAACAACTATAAAATGGCGTAAAATTAAGCAAAATAAAATTTTTTTTCTTAATTTACGATGTCAGTAAAAACATGTAACAAAATGGAAATGATTGTACATTATTTTGTTATTAAAAAAAATTTCTGAAATAAGGGTTGATACGAGACTGAGCATAAGACTACGTCCTTAAATAAGGAAAATATAATTCTTTCAAAAAATATGAAGTACCTAAGATTTTGATTGTTCTGCAGCTCTGGAGCGTGATATTATGTTTAAAACGAGGGTCAGAAAGTTTACACAAATCGTAATTCCATTACGCACGACACATATAATATTATGGTGTTTTTTTATAATAGTAATGCTTAAAAACGGAAAGACACAAAGGTGACCAGACGTCCCGCTTTTGGCGGGACAATCCCGAATTTTAACAATTTTTCAACGGCCATGTGGCTATTTATAGTCAGGATATGCGTTTTTTATATTATTTTTGTTAATTTTCTAATGTTAAGAATTAGGAGATTGATGCGTTACGGTCCCAATCCAAAGTAAGTCAAATTCTAAATCGGAACTTTTTCAGAATAAATTTTTACAAAAGGTTATAAGTCGATGAAACGAATAAATTATTGTCACAAAGGCATAAATAAATCATTTTTTTTATTATTAATTAATTATTTTAGTATTTTACTTAATGGGCTAACTTTTGAATTTTTTGTACAAAGTGAGGTTAGGAAAACTAAATTTATGTAAATATTTGTATTTTACATATTTTTTGCAGTAAATAATTAAAAAAATAAATTAGAAGTACCTAATAAAAATTAAAATTAAATCATCGACTTATAACCTTTAGTAAAAATTTATTACAGAAAAGTTCCCATTTAGAATTCGACTTACTTTTGATTAGGACTGTAACGCATCAACCTCCTTAAAGAAAGACTATACTGCAATTAGAAATTGCAGTCCTTGAAGCCAATGATATGAATTTCAGTTTAAAAGCAAGCTGCAGAACGTTATTTGTAATTGATATTTAATTTAAACAATGAACGTTTATTTTATTTACATTTCGAGTTCACAGCGTGACGTATTTTCAATTAATTGAAATTGTAATAATATGCAACGTTCCTTCCTTCCAGTCTAGACTTGCAGTCATAAATCGGCGGTCAACGGACCTACCATTCCTGACACTGCTTCGTTTAATCTTTGTGCAGACGTGCCTTTTAACGGTAATTAAAATTACCCATTTATTAAGCTTTATATTTTTGAAAAGCTTCTATTTTATAAACCTTTATGTGACTATCTGTCCGCCATAAATCTTACAAGCCGATTTTGATGCATTTCTGGTTATCCGATTTGATTGAAATTTTACATACACGTGTAGTTCCGATGACATTAATTTGTTAAAATTAATTGTATAATTAAATTTAATAAAATCGTTACAGTGTACTGTCATGTACGGTAAAAAATGTATATACAGTCACCCGTTATAACGACAAACTCCTTTAAACGTCAGAATTACTTGACTCTAGTTGGTTTACCTTGTTGCTCATACAAATGATACTTTCTAAACAACGACACACCCACTCTAAATAACAACAACAATACGCCATCATTTAGCAATAAACAGTACTTGTTTGTTATTGTATTGCTTTGTTGTCAGCATCATGCGTACCGAAGATTCTAAGAAATTCGTTTTTTTGTTTGTTGGGATTATCCTTCATATGCTTAGCTCAGCTGTTTATTGGTCAGTTGTAAATTTTATATATTATGAGTAATATTATAATAAAAAATATTAATGGATTATTTCTTCTCTCCGTTTAACGACAAATCTCAATAACGCCACAAAGTGCACAGTTCCTTAACTGTCGCTATATAGAGTTTACACTGAACATGTAAATTTAAATAATTAAAAACGGCTATATCTCCGAAACTAAAAAAGATACAAGATTGTGGGTCGGAATCGATTCAGCACTTTATATCAAACGACACTCCTATTTCGGTTCCCGAGAATAAAATCTAAAATCCGTCTCTGTTAGGGTCTGTCCCGTATCCTGCACTATACGTGTGCAAAATTTCACCTTCCTAAGTCAACTGGGCTTTTCTGGAGGACGTGGAAAGAAGGACACATATTAGTAGCACAACCCTTCAAATTTTTAATTTTGTTCAAATTTCCTGGCGTTTCATATTATATCATTTAACATTGTAATAAAATTATTCATTAATTATAGGATTTGTATTATCTAAACTTCGTTCTTTTATTCCACAAAAAAATAAAACGCCCATCTAAAACAGATTAATGCATTATTACTTTTATGAAACTTATCATAGATTACATGAAACAACTGACAAACGTTTTGCATTCTATTTTCTACATTTTACAGCATAAAATATCAATCACATTACAGAAATTTCCCGTTGACAATCTATACTCTAGGAAACACAATTATGTCCAATATCCCTTTTAACTTTTCCCGCTGTTGCTTTTTGCGTAAATCTAAACACACGATGCTTTATGCAGGGATGGCCAAGCACCAATCGTTTTGCAGTTTGTAAAAACAACACCAAACGGTGCTGAATCCTTAAATATAGTAGGGGAGGGAGGGGGAATGGCGCTCACCTCTGTAACTCTGTCAAAAAGAAACGTAGCGACACGTCACGTCGCGTGAATCGCGAGGGGAGGGGGCCTCTAATAGACAGCGTTGCAAACGGACAGTCAGCTCGCATCACGTGACCGTGAAGAGCGTTTCTTCGTTTGCGGCCGCACTGATCTAATTTTTAATTAGGTGTTTTTTGTCGGTAAGTCCAAAACTTTAATGCTTATTTAATTACTAATTTTACTTTTCTGCCAATAAACTATTCTATTTTGTGATATTGCAATCAATTTTCAACAATCGTGTATGATTTTTTTAAAATTTCAATTTAATTACAAAACGACCGGTTGGGGTTATACCGCTCATCTGAGCGCCATTACCCCTTAGTGACTTATTTTTTTATTGTTTTAGATAGATATACCAAGAAATCGTCAAAGGACTACCGATAAAGCGGCTTGGACCGAAGAAGCCCGTTTTCCACCCAACAGCAAGAAACTGAAATTGCTGAACAAGTTAAGTTGCTGGGCTCGCTATATTATGGACTCAATGTTGCAGATTTGCGTAAACTTGTTTATAAATTTGCTGAGTGCAACAATATCAAAAACAATTTTGATCAAAGCAGCAAAACAGCCAGATTGGATTGGGTACACTTCTTTATGAGACCCTGAGCGGCATTACCCAAAGTCAGGGGCAATTCCGCTCAAACATGTTTTTTTAATAATGTTTTCCTACTACTAGTAGGTGAAAGATATATGCTTTTGTTGTTAAATTGTTGATTACTCGATAATTAAAGACTTTGTTACTCTTGTTAATTTTGATTCATAATAAATAATTTAAAAAATACACCATGTTTTCCTTAAGTGAACGCCATTCCCCCGTCCTACCCTAATTGATGTTACCTAGTAACAGTAGCGTAACAATAGAGTTTTAAGTTTAAGTTTTTAAAATTTTATTTAATTAATTGAAAAGCCCGGTTAACGAAGAAATGATAGCACGAATCGGAAATGCATCCCAAATAATTATCGCTATAACAAGCATATATACAGAGAAGCATGGCTATGACGCACGCATCTTTGTGTCCAACAAAACGGGGACAACTTCGAACAATTTCTGTGAATACTTGATAATAACATAACATATTTCTATAGTGATATAACATAACGCCAGGACCGATCTCAAAATTTTATAAAACTTTGAAAGCTCGTTCCTCTGTCAATTTTGAGTTTTGATAAAAAAGTTACTTGAAATATTTATTGGTCTATTTGATTACATGCTATTAAAAAAAGCGAGTGTGCTTTAGACCACGCGACTGAAATAAAACTTCTTCCTGCCATATACAGGGTGTCCCATTAAGAATGGGACATAGAACAACCGCAGATTCTCCAATTCAAAATAAAACGATTAAGCGAAATATGCTTAGATAAAATGTTACTCGCTCTACCAGTGGCGTACGGCAGGAGTAAGTAATGCTTGTACCCCTTCTAAATGTTACGCCGCTGTCTAAATTTTAATATTGACTATAATTTTAATTTTTTTGATATTTTCTAAGTCAATAATGTACACTTGTTAGTTTGTTGTAAAGTCACTGGTTTTCGAGATATTCGCAGTTAAAGATAGATAGACATGTACTTTTTATTTGTATTATTATTAATAATATTCATTTTTACAATTTTATCTTAAAAAAACTGCGAATATCTCGAAAACCAATGACTTTACAACAAACTAACAAGTGTACATTATTGACTTAGAAAATTTCAAAAAAATTAAAATTATAGTCAAAATTAAAATTTAGACAGCGGCGTAACATTTAGAAGGGGTACAAGCATTACTTACTCCTGCCGTACGCCACTGGTAGAGCGTACTGAACTAATTTTTTTATTGTTAGGTGCATTTTATGATATTTAACAAGTGTGCCGATTTGAGTAAAATTATACGGTGTATTAAAAAAATTATGGACATTAATAATTTTTCAGTTTTCAACTTCAACACCCCGTATTTCGGAAACGAGTAACATTTTATCTAAGCATATTTCGCTTAATCGTTTTATTTTGAATTGGAGAATCTGCGGTTGTTCTATGTCCCATTCTTAATGGGACACCCTCTATAATAATTATATAATAATGATACAATAATATTCGATAATAATCTATCACCATACTTTGATTAGACATCCTGATTAAACGACATAATATAACCTCACTCTGTAGCACATATCTACAAAGACGAAATGTTTAAAATATAATTTTTGATTAATTAATAGGCAAAATATGTATATATATTTATTAGCATAATTTATAATACATTTAAAAGGATTTATAAACTAACCTACATTATTTCCCGTTATAAAATGCAGCAAAATTCGATGAAATGTATTTTTGATACAAAAACAATTGTTTTCATTTTAAACGTTTAATAGTTGTAAAAAAAAAGAATTTCGATTAATGCTCCGTCTTTGTCGCACTCACTAACTTATATCTCCCTCTCAACTTCCAATATACGAAACGTAACTCTCTCTCTTACTATCTTCACTAACTTATATCTCCCTCTCAACTACCGTTCGCCTCGAACGATCACGCATCGTTCGCCTCGTCTGATGTTGCACTTCCGTAAACGCTTTCGTCAGGCATTTACCAGCTGACTCCCCAAGTCAAGCGTGCCTAAAGAAGTTTTACTTCAAAAATAATTAACTTAAAAATCACTCTGTATGTGTACATCTTTTGTTTTTAAATATTGCATATTCGACGTAGGCGGTTTTGCTTTCATGGCCACAGAATTATTTTCATGTAAATTGAGTTTTGGCGGTCGGTTGTCAATTCGACGCGGCATGATGTCTGATATATGCGGTAAAAACCAATTTATCAACCTTCAGAAGAGACAAGAGAGTCCTCACTTTAAACAACCCTTTGTTGTGAATTTCACTCACAAATGAAACCCAAATATACATGGAATAAATGAACTTTGCAACCACGTCGAGCGAAGTCACCACTCACCACGGTCTGGCATCTCGACGAAATCGAGACAAAAAGCCCGGACTTATAGGTTATGTCATCGTTTTAATTGTATTATTTGAAATGCATATTTGATGTCGAACTCAAAGGCTGGGACGAATTACCACTAGACTAGACTAGAGCCAGGGTTGCCAACTGTCCGGATTTAGTAACACACATGCTATGATACTCTTCAAAAAGTAGGCTTTAATAAAGGCCGCGGCACACGAGGCTAGAAACGCTTCTAGATTTGCCTACTAGTTTTCTAGCGCTGGTTTTCTTGATTGCTGTTAAGTGCTCGCTTCACACGAAACTACTTTTCAAGCTTGATTTGTGGATATATCTAGTGCGCGCGCAGTAACAGTTCGAAATAAACACAGAGCAAAACGTGTCTGTTGTGTCTGACGCCATGTTAGTTTGTGGGCGTTTGTTCAAGTGCCCACGTGACATAAGATACTGCTTCTTGATTGGTTCTTGGTCATACCTAGCAGGGAAAATAGTCCCTGTTCTAATTTTAAAACCTATCTTCTGAACTAGCAAGGCAGCCCACAGTGACGTCATTTCCAGCTTCGTACCCAGCCTACCGGCTAGCAGAACTCTTAGCAGCATTTCTAGCCTCGTGTTAGTTCACTCGCGACAGTCGTAGACAAAAGTATAGCGTCATGTTTTAAGTACCAACAGTCAGAGATTAACCGTGAATTTTTATAAGAGACTCTACCCAACAGATCTAAGCTTTAATATACAGATACACTCGTAACATTATTATTTATTGCAATTGCAAGTACATTATTAAAATATTTGTATTTTGAAAATCTATATTTTTTAACAAATCGGTTGAATTTACAATGCAATAGTATTTTATTTCATGACATTATGTGTTAATATACTCGACTAGGCAATGTTAAATATTTTATGATGACACCTGTCACCGGATCTAGAGTCCAATGCACCGAATTTGCATACTGCTGAGGTGGTCAAATTGCTTCTTGTATTGTTAAGGGGAATCGTCACAATGTCACTTCCTTATAATAATTATCTGAGTATTACCTAATGGGAAGGTTTTTGAAGTAAAACTTCGTTAGGCACGCTTGACTTGGGGAGTAAGCTGGTAAATTCCTGACTAAAGCGTTTACGGAAATCGGTCGAGGCGAACGGTGCGTGATCGTTCGAGGCTAACGGAAGTTGAGAGGGAGATATAAGTTAATGAATATAGAAAGAGAGAGAGAGATGAATGACACTTACTTTGCTCCATGAGGTGGCCGAAAATATAAGCAGTACTAACAATAGAATGACACATACTTAGCGCCATCAGGTGGCCGAAAATATAAGCAGTACTCTTTACTTGCCAGTGACAACGTTGCAACGTATTACTTTTGTTTTCATTATCTTTATGTAATATTCTACGTTTAAGGTAGTACGAGCACCAAGGCAATTTTAAATAAAAGGCTTGATTTTGTTTTATATTTCGGTAGATGGATGATATGTTTTCATTGATTTCTCCAAAACTAGTCGGTGGAAATTAAAAAAAACTATTTAAATTAAAGTTAAAACCTTAATAAATTATTGAAAACAAAAAAAAAACGTTGTGCCCGACTAATTAAAAAGATATTTAATCTTTTTAATTAAATATCTTTTTAATTAGTCGGGCACAACGGTTTTTTTTTTGGTTTTTCCATAAAGCCAATGTTAAATATGCCTACTTTTGAAGTCATTTATTTATTTAAATAATCGGACAACCTCCCCTACAATTTTCAGAATTGGTTTAGACTTAGTCCAACTTCATAAAAAAAAATCTAACCTTTTATTTAAAATTGCCTTGGTGCTCGTACTACTTTAAAATGAATAAAATTGTAAATTCATTTTAAAGTTCATATTTTGTGAATTTTCGGGTGAATAATAACAAATTATGGCAGGAAGAAGTTTTACTTCAGTCGTGTGGTCTAAAGCACACTCGTCTTTTTTGAGGAAACGATTTTTGACAGCCCTTAATAAACATCATTCGGTTTAGCGATTGAATTAAATTAATTTTGAAACGGAATACTAAATTATTGTATTTAAAAACTGCGTACACATGACTAATATACATAATATACATGTGAATATATATGTATGCAGGTTATATAGGAGATTAATATATAATCTAAAATAATTGTCCGCATAGCCCCACATGTAGGCTGGCTTGTCCCAGCACATAACACAATAATGACAAAACACACCGGTTGCTATTTAATGAATATAAAACTCAAAAAATAATTAATCTCCCAAGTGGCTTCAAACGTGCATTCAGAGTTTATTATAGTTCTGTTAATTTGTCATTGCGACCGATGCACAATTGCAATTAAATACAATTGATAATGGATGCAATAGACATGATGACAGATTTTGAAAGCCAGTTCTATAATGTAGGGTACACGACTACTATTTCCGAAAAAAAAACATTATTTCAGCAATAGATTAAATTTTAACGCAAATTATTGCATTTTTATCTTTCTATTTTGAAGTAAGCGCGTAATCGCCTGTGACGTCACGCCTCAGTGACAGCTGACATTAGATGTTGTACTTATGGGTGTAGAGCTGTGGTTCAGAGGTATTTCTTAGAAAGGTATGTTAATTTACTTAATGATATGATTTATATGTATTTTCTTAAAAGTTCGTACTTAGTAGTAAAAATAATACGGTTTTCTTTAGTTGCAAGTTAACTAACCTCAAAAATAACCTATGACATAAGTCAGTGGTTCCCAATTAGTTTTTGCTGCGTACCACTTCAAAAAAGACCTCAAACCTGCGTACCCCTTATTGTAGCAATCACACTAATATTATAAATGCGAAAGTTTGTGAGTGTGTGTATGTTTGTTACTTCTTCACGCTCAAACGCCTGGACCAATTTTGATGAAATTTGGTATACAGGTAGTTGACACCCTGGATTAACAGATAGGCTACTTAAACCGCGGGTGACACCGCGGGGCACAGCTAGTGATAAATAAAAAAAATAAGTCAGTTTAAATAACATTTATTTAGCGAAGACGCTAATGTGACAAATGTGCACGTTTTTCTTTGCACAGCTCTTGAAAATCTGGTTGTCCTTCAGTCAGCTTCAGTCTTAAATCGTCTTCAAGTTGAAGTCTGTGACGATGTTTAGTTTTTAAGTTCGTCATGGCCGAAAATAATATTTTGGAAATTGTTCTTGTTTTTACTGATAGCCGCACGTACCCCTTGATGCAACTTCACGTACCCCTGGGGGTACGCGTACCACTAATTGGGAAACACTGACATAAGTGATATAGAATACCATAAACAACAAATCAACTAATTAAGGAGGTTGATCCGTTACAGTCCCAATCAAAAATAAGTCGAATTCTAAATGGGAACTTTTCCATAATAATTTTTTACAAAAGCTTATAAGTCGATGATACCAATAAATTATTGTCATAAAGGCATAAATAAATATTTTTTTAAAATTATAATTAATTATTTCAGTATTTTACTTAATGGACTAGCTTTTGAATTTTATGTACAAAGTTAGGTTAAAAAAAATAAATTTATATAAATAGTTGTATTTTACATATTTTTTGCGGTAAATAATTAAAAAAATAAATTAGAAGTATTAAAAATTAAAATTAAATCATTAAAAAGTTGAAAATTCGGTTAAAATTGTTAAAACTGTCAAAAATAAAAGTCCATAATCGAAAAGTGAAAAGGTTTAATAATTTTTTTTATTGATTAAAAGTCTCCTAATTAAATTGGAAAAAATATTAAAATATGCGTAAGACATCGATGCTTTACATAGTTAGTTTTCGAAACTGCTGACATTATTTGGTTATTTGCAAAAAAATAAAATGAACAGTTTGCATGCTAGGTTGACATATTTTCCACAAGACTACATGTAAAAGTTTTTTTTTTAATTTTTAACGTATAATCTCCTAATGATTTTGAATTTTTTACAGAAAATTTTGTCATAAAAAAATCTATTAAAAAAACTTTATTTCAGATTTTTTTCATTATCTTCGCAAAACGGCTCAAGCTCCTTAAATGATGCAGAAGTGAATGATCGCTTCAAAAATTCAAGCGACAAGGTGATTATTTACTTCAAGTGTTCATATTCTCTTTGATTTAAGAAGGCGTGACGTCATTCGGTGTTTCAGTCAACATGGCCGATTGCAGTATTTTATACTTTTGTTTTATTAAAAACCTTATTATTCTCAACGTTTATATTAACAATCCTTTCCACATATATTTTTCTCTAAAACCATGTATTCTTTGATTCTTTTATACTGTCTTCATCTCTATTGAGGATAGATTATATTTCGGGCAGAGGCGTCGTTAAATATTTCCTGGCGGGGACGAAAATTATAGCTCGTCAGTTTCGAAGCGACCAGATTCCAGTCGATTTATGCCAAAAATGTCTTTTCGAACCACTCTGTACATCAACACAATTTACAGTGGGTGTGGCATAACATGCTTTGCCACAACGATTTGTCTAAACTATACGTTGTGAAGCAGAGAACGGCGCTGCAACAAATTTGCACAGGCCTTTATTATTCATGAGCAGTTATTGCAAATTATATTGCGAATTTGTTTTGAGCTGACGTGTGTTTACTGTTTACAGTGGGAGTAAACAGCGAATTGGGCATATTATGTAGGGTCAGTTGAGATAAATGTAAACCAATTGTCTATCAAATGCTAGTTAAAACTTCGTGAATAATTAAAAAATTATTGATTATCGAGGCGATCGGTAAATCGCCGGGTTTGCGAAACAGACGATCTACAAAAAGCCTTATTTAACGTAATTCAAAGGCAGTTTGGCTTTTCATTTTTATACCGAGAGATGGCGTCATTATCTAAAACTTCTGTATTATTGAACGATTTTTTTTTTCTCGAGAACAGCTCTAACGATCTGGATGAAATTTATTGAAAATGGGTTTCAGAGAGCGAAAAATTGATATAGGTAGGTTTCAGCTCTGGAAAAAAAAGTTTCATATCGATTTTATCACTTTAAAAAATATTTTTTTGACGTTTTGAAATAGGGTTATATCGTGAGTAGGTTTAAAAAAAACTATAACTTCATGTCTAAAAATGACATCAATCTTGAATAACAAATAATTAATCAAAGAACTATTTAAGTAGAAAGTAGTTATAACTAATCTTTATATAGAAAATTCCGATCTGAGTATGTTCTTAATTTTTCTCGTCCTGAACGGCCTAACCGATTTGAATGATTTTTTTTTAATTTATGAGGTCACCTGGATAGTTCTTAAATATAGTTGAACCCGGTAGGTGGTGCTGTGTTCGAGCTCCAGAATATATTTTTTTTTTAATTTCAAACCAAATTTTTTTCAAGAATTTTTGGTTTCGGATGAAATCGGGACAGGCCGCTAGCATTGAAATAATAATAAATATAAGGTATGCGGTTATTATTATAAAGAAAATATTGATTATGAATCGACAACATGTATCCTCAAAATTCGAATAATCATAATGAATGGCAATTATTTCATACATCGAGTGTTTTTTTTTTTTAAACTGGACGTTTTTCATTAAAAAAACAACGGGTTGAATAAAAAAAAAGTTCGAACGAAAGTTGTTGGGTTTCGAGGGGCAAATCGTTTGGATACATTAACCACCACCATTACCCCACCCCTTAGCAGGGGGAGGGAGTGACTTTTGTTTTTAAAATGGAAACCCCCATTTTTTATCATCGAATTTTTTTCTGTATGTGGAAATGAACATGTTTTGTCTGAATTTTTTTTATTATGTTATAACTTTGTTTTTTTATATAATAATAATAATAATCTTTATTAGTACAGATTAGTGCACTAAAAGGCGAGGTTCAGCCACAGGCTGTTTTTCAAAGGTATGCGTTTCATAACGGCTTATTATCTACTTATTTTTACAAGATTATTGTAAAAATATTTTTTTCAAAACTTTATAGTTTCGGAAATATTTTGAAAATAAAAAAAAATAGCTGTTCTTTTGTTCAGTAGATCTGTCAGAAGAAAATTAGTTAAGCATGCTTAGGAAAATTTTTGCATGACGTGAAACGTATTATGTAGGTAACCATGGAAACGAATATCAAATATCATAATATTTAATACTAGCCTTTGCCCGCGTCACCGCACACGATAAGATAAAAGTTTTCTTTATTATACTATCAAATGTCAACATTTTTAGAGTTGGAATGGTCCCGTCGCCCAATTGGCTGGAATATTTTGCTTGTGTCTTGTCAAAATTCAAGAGAGTAAAAAGTTCTTCTAATTTTCGGATTAGTGGAAACAGATCGTCATTTTACTGGCCTACAGCAGTCTTTTTCAATCTTTTTCATGGCGTGACCACCTTAGTATGAAAAAATATTTTGGGACCCCCTACCCTCCGCTGTTCCTAGCTAGTGTAGTTAAAGTGATTCATGGGTATTTTTTTTTTAATTTTGTCAGTTTCAGTAAATTTACAATGAATATCCTTTAATTAACATTTTCTTAATTAAAATATTTTTTTGAACTTTGTTTTTTTTTACTGAGGCTTCGCGACTCTCCGCGACCCCCTTGTAAAGGTTTTATGACCCCACTCTTTGAAAAACATTGGCCTATGCCCTATAGTATATACAAATCCTTAGTTCTTAGATTCAATTTAAAGAACTGAATTTATAATGCAGTTATTGTTAAAAATTATAATCGACTAAGTCCTAGAATCATGATATTTTGTGGACTGTTAAAAAGATCGGTGTTGAATTGTCTCTGCTTGAAGTATATATGTTACGGTTAATACAAGAAAGTAATTTATTCGCGAATTAACCGGCTAATACCCGAATTAACCAACGTCAAGGATTGGTTAATTCGGGTAATTAGCCGATTAATTCGCGAACTAACTACTTTCTTGTATTAACCGTAACATATACAGTATATAAACACGTAAGGTGCACATAGGGAAATTAGCATTGGGAAAAAATATTTGGATCAGTGTTAGCCATGACTGCATTAATTTTTATTTCTATTGAATTATCGTAGTAATCTTGAGGATTTCTATTTTATTTTGATTTATTTTTATTTTACTTGGCTTTTTTAACAATAAAAAGCTCTTATAAATAATTATTTTAATTTTTTTGTACAAAAATAAAACAAAAAAACAACTCCATCTGTTTGGAAACATTTCATTCAAAAATTGTCTGACTG
This sequence comes from Xanthostigma xanthostigma, assembly GCA_963575645.1. Classification (NCBI taxonomy): domain Eukaryota; kingdom Metazoa; phylum Arthropoda; class Insecta; order Raphidioptera; family Raphidiidae; genus Xanthostigma; species Xanthostigma xanthostigma. The sequence continues at coordinate 43,781,200 of OY754466.1, read as the reverse complement.
GTATGACGTATGCGCGTTGGTAAATCAGTGACCCAATGTCTTTAGGTTAACACGAATAGGCGGAGATATTTGATCTCGCACCATATTTAAGTATTTTTGGGAATTTAATGTCCCATTAATAAAAAAAGTCCGATTATGTTGTAATCATTTGAATATTTTCTTCGGTAATATACACATTCATTTTGCAAAAGAATATTATCTGCCAAATTGAAAAACAAGATTTCAAGGCTCGCTCTGATCCAGTCATTTTTTCCCAATGTTAATTTCCCTATGTGCACCTTACGTGTTTACATACTGTATAACCTTAAACGAAACCAGATATATTTTTATCAGTAAATATCAATTGAATAATAGTACCTACATCTGACTTTCCTACCGAAAACAATTTGACATTATACATTTTGGGCGGCCTTTATTCAAATCACAAGTATAATGAATAACATAAATAGAGCGTAACTCAATTAATAAACGTGTCACAGTTAATACAAACCGAGCGACGACGCCGACAATCAAGAGATATCGTCACGATAAGTTTGACCGTCGATAACAAAACAAACCAAAGAATCTATTTGATCTCTGTCGGCTTACCCTTGAACGAATCAGGATGCGGCAGTAACAAAAACGGCAGCCATCTTTTGGAGGCAGAGAGCCGCCGCCAAAGACAATCGAAGAACGATTTATTTGTTACAACAACAAACACTGACTATATTTTGTTATTTACTCTATATCGTCTGGGAACCCGTCACCATCGCCGCGCACCTGCAGGAATAAAGCGAGGGAAGAAGACACATCATCGATACCAATTTTAAAAACAATTTACGATGTCAGTGAAGAGGTTCGACGAATGACCAAAAAAAAAGAAACAAAAAAAAAACAAAAACAAATGAAGTAGTTATATCACTCACTCGTTCGTATTGCGGTCACTTCGTGCTGTCACAACAGCAGCTTTATTGTCATCGTCAAAACGGGAACAGAGCACGGATCCGCGGCGCCGGTTTCAGCAGGGATCGACATCGTCATCGTAAATATTATACTACACCGTCACACAGTCGCGTCAGGTCGAGGAGGCGGTGCTGGCGTTGCGACGTCCGTCGTCGTCCGCCGCACTCGTCTTATCCATAATTGTATCGAAAAACAGGACGTTTTCCCGGAGACGAAATTGTGACTTTTTGTTGTTATATGCGTCAAGTATGATTTTTGTTCGATTCCGCCCCGCCCCGACCTGCTTAGTTGTCCTTACACAACACACAGTAACACAGGCACACAAACACAGACACAGAAAACACCGAACGAGTAACACTGTACGTACAGAGTATATATAAAGAATCTCTTCTTATCAACTAAACAAAACACATCGACTCAATTGTGTGTAGTTTTTGTTATCGACAAAATTTCAATGTACATTGTGTTTTAATACTGCGGTTAGGTATATAAGTCGGGCTGCGCCTTTTATCTCGATATAGGGCGCTGTCACTTATCCCGTTGGAGCGCTCCACTGCTGCTGGCAGCGGCGTTTATTGAGTCTCGGCGGCCTGACACGATATCCCAGAGAACAATCTTCATCAACAACAACAAAACAAACAAACAACTGACTCTGCTTAACAAACAGCCTGTCTTGACTGCCTGTCCTGCCTAACTCACTGGTCGCGCGGCCGTTTGCCCGGACTGACTGACTTACTGTCAGTGTACCGCCACAATGGGAGCGGCTGGACCGACGCCCGACCGTTGCCGACGACGCCTTGTGCCGCCGCCGATCGGTATTGAGCACGCGCAAATCGACGCCGCCTCTCGACAGTAACTCCGTCTCGCTTCCACGTGTCGGTGTGTATGTGTGCGCGATTCGCTTCTTTTCAAATTCAAAAACTTTCTCGCGAGTTGTAACAGATACCGCGCCCTTCGGTCGACATGTGCGCGCCGCCGCCAACCGTCCACACCTAGAGCACGTTCGGAAAGTCTGCGCCCAGCACTGGATGTCGACTGCAGAACGGGACAAGAAATCGCATCGTTTTGTGATTATATATTATAGTTGATTTCTTTTCTTCAATTCAATTTCATGCCGAAAAGCCGAGCCACGAGAATAAAAAAACGAGTGTGCTTTAGACCACACGACTGAAGTAAAACTTCTTCCTGCCATAATTTGTTATTATTCACCCGAAAATTCACAAAATATGAACTTTAAAAATATGAATTTACATTTTTATTCACTTTAAACGTAGAATGTATTGAACAAAATATTAATTTATAAAATTGTTCAAGAACGAAATGAACTGCAGTAAGAAGAAAGAAATATAAACATAAAGATAATGAAAACAAAAGTAATACATTGCAATTACTTAGGTCTCGTTGGGTTTTATAGTCCAAGAACGATCTTCGTGAAATACCTAAAATCTCAAACAGCTAAAAATTTCAGTGATCGTTCTTGGGGTTACAAGAAACTATTCTGAATATGAAAAAGTGAGCTCCGATTTGCAGTTAGGGTAGAAACCGCCCCTTTAAATTTTGTTTTCTAATTATCTCACAAACTATGAGATATATGAAAAAAGGTTTCGGCAAAAAATTGTAGATTTTTATATTTGCTATAAAAAAGTGCTCCACCCTCTTACCCCTATCTACAATAGTTTACTCGTAAACCATCCCTAAATGAAAAAAAAATTGAAATCATCTGTTTTTTTCGGCAGATTCGGGTTTTTTGTGGCATTTTAAGAAGAAAATACTCTTGGCGTTTTCTTCGAAAAATGGATATTATAGAAATTACAAAAAAACGACACCCCTTTGCACGATACTGTAGTGAGAGAGGTAGCGCGATTGTCGGAGCTTGTCCCACTATATCATCGTCAGCTGTCAAAATTAAAAACAATAATTATTAAAATCAACTATAATTACTGACCATAGCAATTAATATGTTAGGAGATATGGCACTCCGTTTTACTATTTAAATCCTAAAGTATTTTTGACTATCTTAAATTAAAGAATATTATTTGTTTCCAGCTTAATTAGTTGAAAACAAAAGACATTCTTCAATCTAGATCAAAGGTTTCAAAAACTGAGCATATTATAACCTACGGTCGCTGATGTCTAAAACCAACAAGCTTCTAGAAGTTCTATAACAAAAAACAAAAAAATTGAGACAAAAAAACAATCATATTAAGATATTTTCTCTGCTGTTTTGTTTTGTTCTTTTTTTTTGTTTTTAAGACCACAAATAACCAAGGTTATTTGAGCCTAGCACCGATCTATGTTTTCAACTTAGTATTAAAAAAAACTAAATTAAAAAAAACAGTTAACACTTTCACCAGCTCTCCAATTAAAATTCGTGAAATGAAGATTTATAATATGTTGTGAATTACTAAGAAAATTTCGTATATACCAACTTTTCATATCATATTATTGAAAATAAAACATTATTTTTTCGCAAAAAAAAAAACGGAGCCTAAAAGTAATTTCGTGAACCAGTAAAGATTCACCGAAAATAGTTTAATGATTAGTTAATTTACTTTAAGAATGATAACATCATAAATCAACCTATTAATCTGTTAAAAATAAAAACAGCAAATTGAATTCTCTAAATCTAGCGATATTAAAGCTAGTCGTATTGCAACAGACTTCAGTTGTTAAGCGTCTATAATTTACAAATTCTAACAAATGTCATCGTTATATGTCCGCACATGATATATTTTAACATCCTACCCTAACACTGGTCTTCCAAGTTGGGCAGGAAATCCTCAACAATTTGTGAAATTGTACTTATTTATACAGCGACGGTGGAGGTGCGGGTATATACGGTGGAAGTGAAGGTTGATGCAGACTACAGGCGTGTTCGATTGACACGTCATCAGTCACCGCTCACCATTAATATAAGATGCGCTGCACTTACCAGAGGCGAATTTACCAATTGACTAGACACGGTTGGGGGGACGGGAAATTTAAAAAAAGACGCAAATTCCACGAAAAAACGACCATATAGGTCCAGCCATTTTTTTTTTGTTCAAACAAAGAGATTCCAAAAAGTGTATTTAGGATTTTTTTTTAAATATTTCTCGAGTCTAGTTTGTTTATTACATATTATATTTAATTAATTTTAAAGAATAGCTACTGTATGCTACATTGTTAAGAAACACCCATTGTTACAATGCTATATTAGAAAATGTTTTTTTCTTAAACAATGTAGCATACAGTAGCTATTCTTTAAAATTAATTAGAATTACGTACTATAGCGTAACAAAATTCACATACCTATATTATTATATTTAATGTTCAATATTTATCATACTAGGAAGTTGGGGGTTTAATTGTTGAGATTTATTTATTTAATAGTAAATCTTCATACAGGCACAGCCCAATTACATAAAATCCTGTTTTTTTTATTTGAACCCCCTGCTCCCCCTCTGGTGAGATTTACCATATAATTTTAAAATTTATATTATATTATGTTCATGTATTTTGCCTTATACCGCAAAATACCCAAACGTGAATACTGATGTCTTTTATGTGAAATAAGTTGAGAAAAATTATACAAAATGTTATGTTATAATAATGAATACCTATTTTCTGAATTAAAAAGTTGATGTTAAATCATTGACCCAGGTAAAACTACCAAAAGACTGATAAATAGTGCATAAAACAATAAAACATATTTTTTAATGATATGTGCTTCATTTTCTTTTCAATTTAAATCATAACTGAATGTCTCCGAATATTATATTATAAAAATTACATAATTATTATAAATAAAATGCACAATATTTACCACCAATGTTAAGTTATTCTCTAAGAGCCTGAGGAAGTTTTAAAAATTAAAACGAAACGTCGCAATTGAAAATATTGCTTAACAGCATTTTTGTTATTGATCCATTATTCTCTTAAAAATTATATTTATATTTTTTAATTTTAAAAATTCTTAAACACTCAACGACTCAGCACATAAAAATACTATTTTAATAGGACAATTTTCCGCGCTGTCGTTTTCAGTGTGGGTGACGCCACGCGGCACATGTGTCATATTTATAATAACTATAATAACATAGTCATGAAGGCAACAGATAATGGAGACGTGAAACATAGATGCAGCACTACTGGCGAAGTTGGCGCTCTCTAGTATCTAATTAATGAAGTAAATGGGATCATTTTATAATAGTAAACAATGAAAATTATTTGAAAAAATGGAAAAAATAAGAAGTATGCATTTCAACCTGTAATTAATACTCGTGTACATGGACAGAATAGCTCAAAAGGCGAAAAATTATATAATTCTGGTCATGTATATGATGTAGAACGTTATTTAAATGGGCCAGTTGTCATAATCGCAAAGTTGTACCACAAACAACAGTGTCTAAAGTGTAGGTATAATGTAAAAATTACGCTATGTATAAATAATTTCTTCTTTATAATATAATATTTTGTATAATATTAGTATTTTACTTTGTAATTTACTTATATTTTCGATAACTGAAAAGCAAACTGTCACACTAATTGACATATAAATGCAATTTTTTTATCCAAAGCCTGCTCATAATATATCATTATATTGCACATACCGCTAAACTAGCGGTATGTGCTTTATTATCGCTTTGTGCGTCAGAGCTGACTTTCGTTCATATAAGAAGTTATATTTAAGTTAATTTCACACGAAATCCATTCAAATTGAAGCTTTTTGAAAAGAGGAGATTCTAATCTATAAAATAGAACCATTTTTAAATCAATTTGAGTTCATAAATACTATTAAAATTGTAATTGAAAATCACAAACAGCAGTTGTCGGTTGGTCTGTACGTATGTACGTACGTACGTATGTACGTACGTACGTCACGACTCTACAGATCGCAATTTTGGTCGGATTGCCTTGGGTTATATTTTATTCACTTTGTTTACTATCAGACCAGAACCCTATTTAAATTCACTAAAATGTGTTCAGTAGTTTAATTTTTATAAACAGTTTTATTTTTTATTATTTTTGACAGCTAATAATATAGTTTAAAAACAATATAATAATCGCTATGAAAATATAGTGTAATCCATAAAACAAGTGCTACACTTGTATACCGTGATAACACCACTAGACGTATTAGGCAGCCGTGGCGTAATGGTTATGCCGTTGGATTCCCAAGGGCAAGGTCCTGGGTTCGATTCCTTACGGTATCATTGACTTTTTTCTTTTTTTTTTCTTTTTATTTTGTTTTATTTTATTCCACTTGATATTAATTATATATTATATTATGTATAGTTCTTAATTTTTTTTATTTTTGCAAACTTAAAAAAAAATATTTTTTCAATTTTTAATTATTTCTTTCTTTAAATTTTTAAATCTTTTTAAATTTATTAAAAATATTTTTTAATTGTTATTTTTTTATCATACAGTGGAAAACTTGCGGGATGTGCACTTTTGGTTTTGCCAACTATTTTGACTAATATTCCCATAAAATGAACATTTTTACCATCAGTTGGCGTGAAAGTCACGAAGCTCGGTCCCCATAGTGTTAAGCGGCCCATACACGCTCAATATTATTGCGCAATATTTTGATTTGTGCAATATAACTAACCGTGTGTAGACGAGATTGAAAGGTTGCACAATATATTGTGTAATTTTCAAAATCTTGAAAATATATTGCACAAACGGGGAAATATTGTACCGTCTGTTGTCAAGATTGCGCAATATCCCGTCAGTTGATCTCAAGTAGCGATCGTTTCAACAAGTCGTCTTAACTACGCCTCATCATGGGTGACAAGAAAGCCGAAAGACAATTTATTGTTGAATTTATCGTGGTCTTCCGGCTCTGTGGGATGTGAAGTTCAAAGACTATAGTAATCGTGACAACATGATGACTGAAGTTCTGGTGGGAACTGTTTGCACAATGTGGCTGTACAGTCTTGCAATTAGGCTTTTGAAAAAAAAATAATTATCGATTTTTTTATTGTATTTTAAAACTTTATTATAAATAATATTGATAATCGATGCGAAAAACTTTCAAAAAACTTTTTTTAAATTAATTATAAGCAATTTATAATTGATAAAATATTTAAAAAAATCACGTGACTGCAAATGCACTAAAATTGTTTTTGACAGTTGTGACGTCATAATGGTAAAATGTATATACGCAGTATACTATCAATGGCTTCTACATGTGTATTGACTAAAACATTATGACGTCACAGTATGTTCGGGAAATGTCGGCGCGTTCTCGGAACTGGGTACAAAAATTTATTTTTAATTTGATATAACTTTTGAATTATAACGAAAATAAAAAAAATAAAAATAGTTTTGTTATATAAAACTTATATATGATCTTTCCATTTATGACAAAAAAAAATTTCATTCAAAAGCCCAATTGAGCAATATATTGCACAACCTTCAATATCGCCTCCATACAGTACAATTTTTAGCACAAACCAAAATATTGTACAATAATATTGACCGTCTAGGGGCCGCCGTCAAAATATTGTGCAACCCATATTGCACACTAATATTGAGCGTCTATGGGCCGCTTTAACCGAATGGCTGTCAATAAGAGAAGCCTACTTAAGGTAGTTTGGGAGCCGCAATCCCAAGTCAAATAAATGACTTTTTTTTTCCTCAAATAATTACCCAAATCATGCTATAATAATTAATAGAAATTCACATAAAAATTTATTTGATTTAATTTAATGCGAATTATAATTAAATAATTATAGTAATGTAATTAATAAAATATTAATTGATCAGCTGTCACTAGTCACTGTCACTACACCAGAGATAGAAGCCACGTCAGTATTAAAAAATTAATAAAATCAAAAGTAGGTACGTGGTAAATTATTCTGAAATTTTTGCAGTGTGTATTTCAGACATCGTTCTATCCATTAAGAAGTTTTTTTGTGGGGTCAAGTTTGCCAATTTTTTACAAACCCTCAATTTCCGGAGTTATTGAACAAGGACACTCGTAACGGCTCGTGTAATTAATTAGTATATCTCTTAAACCGTGTGGTAAAAGAATCTGATTCTTTTTCTGTAGGTGTCTTTAATTATAATCTTTTGAATAAATATAAAAAATTTAAACTATAAAAAAACTTACCTTTTTCCAGAATTCAGCAAATTGTTTCTCAGCTTCTTTACACAAAAAAATATTATCACAGAGTTCAATTACAAACTTATTAACAAATAATTACTTTAATTAACACATCTTAATATCATTTTTTTAACACCACGCGGCACGCACTAATAACTAAATAAGCGTCGCATTTAAAATGAAGACAAAAACAAACTGTCGACATCCAATAAATTAATAATTCGTAATAACTACTAATTTAATAAAACATCGAGGGTACGATGACAAGGTGACTTACGAAACCGCAACATAATCAAAGCATTGGCGTGCAGAAAATTATAGAAAAGGGGGCGTACATTAATTAAACAATTCACAAACGGGGTGAGCTTGAAATCAACCAGAATCGTCGGAACGTCGTTGTTCTAACTTAGAATCGCATTATTTTTTTGTAGCGAAAGCGCGCGATTTAGCAACTGCATCTATACACAACATTTGTCGTTCGATCGCGTATAGACACGTCACTCGATAACACTGTCGCGCGATCTAGAGATCGATGCGTTTGTCTCATAAGAATCCATGCTGTTGTCGCGCGAAAACGCGACTAAGTGTTTTCGACAATCGCGTGTTTGCGATACATCAGTTGCGTATTTCAGCAAGAAGGTGAAACTGACGATCTACAAACGACTTAATCGCACGATCGTGATACAAAAAGTAACGTGTGCGCCGGCCCTTAAGCATGTAAATTTTGTAAAAATATACCTAGTCGCTTTGTCGGACATTATAAAAATCCATCAGTTGCGTATTTCAGCAAGAAGGTGCAACTGACGATCTACAAACGACTTAATCGCACGATCGTGATACAAAAGTAACGTGTGCGCCGGCCCTTAGCATGTAAATTTTGTAAAAATATACCTAGTCGCTTTGGCGGACATTATAAAAATCCCATTTTGTATTAGCTAAAAACACGAGTGTACCGATTTGAATGCGGTTTTTACCATTCGATGATTTATTTCTCGGAAAAGGATTAGATCTATAATAACTATCCGGCCCGGCTTCGCCCGGCTGAAAATCGAATTCAATTCGCTATACTTTCAATACAATTTGTACGATAGCTTATTTTTTGGAAAAGATTTAGAATAAATTTAGATTAACTTTTCGTTGGGTCCAGGCCATAGCGCGCCTAAAAAAGTTTCACTTCGTAACTTAATTTGAATGAATGAATATAAATCAAAAACGGTCGATAATTTAGACTGACGTCTATTAAACAAATTAATAAAGAATTAAATGTTATTGAAATTATTATTGAATAATCGAATCAGTAAATCGATTTCTCCTATATAAATAAAATGTACTTAAATACTTACCGACGTAAACATGCGATCATCGAACAGCCTGGGAGTTAACGGCCGAAGGGAAGAGGCACAACAAGATCCCAATCAAAAGTAAGTCGAATTCTAAATGGAAACTTTTCCATAATAAATTTTTACAAAAGGTTATAAGTCGATGATACTAATAAATTATTGTCATAAAGGCATAAATAAATAATTTAATATTAATTAATTATTTCAGTATTTTACTTTTGAATTTTTTGTACAAAGTTAGGTTAGAAAAAATTAATTTACCTATGTAAACATCTGTATTTTACATATTTTTTGCAGTAAATAATTAAAAAAAGAAATTAGAAGTAATAAAAATTAAACTTAAATCATTAAAAAGTTGAAAATTCAGTTAAAATTGTCAAGAATAAAAGTCTATAATCGAAAAGTGCTAAGGTTTAATAATTTTTTTGCTCCTATTATTTGGATATTTGCAAAAAATTAAAATGTACCGTTTGCATGCTCGGTTGACATATTTTCCATAAGACTACATGCAAAAGTTTTTTTTTTAATTTTTAACTTTATAAATCTCCTAATGATTTTGGATTTTTTACAGAAAATTTTGTCATAAAAAAATCTATTAAAAAAACTTTATTTCAGACTTTTTTCATTATCTTCGTAAAACGGCTCAACCTCCTTAAGGTGTTTATCGTCAACGATCCGGATCTGCTAGTCTGGCTTACGCGATCCAACTTCCCATTGAAAGAGACAGAGACAATTGAATAACATATTTCTTCTTCGTCACTCATTAGGCCCTAGTAAGGGTGTGTTCCGAAATATAACCTTAAACCCAATATACTGGCCAGTACTAACGACGCCATAATAGGCATGGTGACAGATTTTGAAATCCCGTTCTATGATGTAGGCACACGTCTACTATTTCCGAAAAAAACATTATTTCAACAATAAATTAAATTTTAACCCAAATTGTTGCATTTTTATCTTTCCATTTTGACTTACGCGCGAAAACGCTGGTAAATGTCATGGCGTTGTTTCTGACGTCACGAATGCATACGCTTGCCTCGTGCCTATGTTCAACAAAGAAAGTCAACAAATATTTTGTGTGTTGAAAATGAATTCCAACGGTTATTATAGTGTTGTGCGGTCCCTCTGTGCAAAAACACAACAATAACAACACCTACAAATTGTTTGTTTACGTTTCAAACAAGAAAAAAAGTGAGAAATGTGTGGCTAAAGCTCGCGCAGCGAGACCCAAAAGATGTAGCTACGAGTTCGAATATGTGTGAAGACCACTTTGATGTAAGTAATTAGTAATTACTATAGATTCATAGAATAGATTTGTAACTCAAAATCTTTGTTTCATATTAAATAATTAAAGTAATGGATAAGAAATTTACTGAGGTTATGTTTGTTTTGGACTGAGTTGTCATTCTTGTTATGTATCAATTTTTATAGACTTATTATTCTCCTTTCAGCTGCCTAATGATATGAAAACTATAATATGAAGTATCATTTGATGGGGTCGGTATCACAAGTGCGTATGAACCAACTGTGTATTCTCAAAAAAATTGCATGCCAAATTGCCAACAACACGAATATCTGATTATACATAGAAGCGAAAAACGATGGCTCTTGAATTATGTGAAAAGCAATTAAAAGAAAGTAGTATGGTTACAGAATGTATCGATTTTGAAGAAGTTGCTTCCGGAAGTTCAGGTATTACATGTTTTTCTAAGATTTATGTATGTAATTGCATGCCAGGATTTAATGCAATAAGAGAGTTTAAAATGTTATTATGTAATTAACAAAATAATGACAGAAGTTGGTAATTTATTTTGGACGTTTGTTACTTTTCATAAAATCTATAAGTGATGTGATTCGAACCATATTTTTACTCGAGTGAATTTGTCTCAGTACCTAATCGAGAAAAATTAAATTTTACTGCAAAAAATACAATATGTTTTTTTCGCTGCGAAACGTTACATTGATGTTTTCCTATGCATATCGAATAAGAACATTGATTTTTTCAATACGTCGAATAAAAACATTGACACATATATTTTTTAATAAAGATTAACAAAGTAGAAAAATGAGGCATTTCTTTGAATTATATTATTTGTTAGCATTTCTGTTTTGTTGTTGTCGTTTGTTATTGTATAAACTATAGTAAATAAGTGTTTATGTAAAAGACCCTTGTATATTTCACTGCGATAACTAAGTGTTATAAGATAAATATCGGCAGATGAGATAGAAAACGGGATGCTGTTTTTAGGACATTCTTGCACAAACTGTTGTAGAGTTAACTGCTTAAAATTGAATATCATACTCATAGTAAATAATTAAATTCTTTTATGTAATTGTTATTTTATTTCTACGTTAATTCCAAGTATTGTTAATTTCTCACTATTAAAGTGAAATAGATAATTGTGTTCATATTTTTATAAAATAAAAGTTATATTGAAATAGTATAAAATTATTATTATTGTTTCAAAATAAAAGTTTACATATATTATATGTTTAATTAGTTTATATTCTGTTTCTAGTTCTGCACAATCTTGAAGAAGCTCAGCAAGTAACATAAAAAATGATAGATAAATCAATTCAAGTATATATGACAAAAACATTCAGAAGTAAAGCTAAACAAACAGAAGTCAAATTGATAAAACAGATGACATCACCTTTGAGAAGAACAGTTAAAATATGTTATCGATTGAAAAAAATTATATTGTATTTTTTTTATTTTTAAATAAATATAGAATAAATGTTCAACTATTAGAAAGTACCCCCCAAACTTCCTTAATAACCCATATGATCAATTGAAAAAAAATCCTATTATATTTTTTTCCTTTTTAAATAAATATAGAATAGATGTTCTAGTAGAAAATACCACTTCCTTATAAAGAACAATCAGAATGCGATACTTTTAATATACTCCCTCTGTAACTCGCGCAGAATTATCACCATCGACAACATCTTTTCATATGGAATCTGTTTCTGACTGCAGCGAGATGGTAGAAGCTGGTAAAAAATCAGGATTTAAAAATTTTAGAATGTACGTTAAAGAAAATCAAAGAATCCACGTTCTGGCATCCCTATAAAGTGTTATTACTTAATTAATTTGATTCAAGAGCAGACAAATATCCTCTCTAACCTTATTTTAATCTGTCTAAAAAAAATAAATTAATATTTCTTTCCGTGAACTTGCTTTTGCGAGACCTTGGCCGGCGCACTCCGTGCGCTATGATTGACTGAATTATTATACAAATTTAATACAAAAATTGACAACTGATGATTTATTAGTTTAAAATAAACAATTAGATATTGTATTTATGGCTGCATTTTTTTAAAAGTAGGTACCTACTTTGACTTTGTAGTAAAAACTGTGTGACTTTCTTTAGCTGCGAGTTAACTAACCTCAAAAATAACAGCTATGACAAGACGTGTTATAAAGGGTTGTGTGAGTTAAATTATACCTCGCACTAAAGATTAATAACAATGTAATTACAATGAAGTTTTTACATTTCTAAATTCAGATGAACAAACATCTTTATTTGATGGAAGAAACTCTCCCAACATCAACAAATCAATTTTGGGCAAATTAGAACTATTCGCCTTAATAAAACCTTGTTCCATTATATTTATCACACGAAGACGAATAAAATAAACAACAAATCAACTAATATATTGCAGAAGTGAATGATATTAACAAAAATTCAAGCGACACACGTTGATTTATTACTTCAAGACAGTTCAAGTGTATACAAATGAATTATATTCTTTTTGGTTCTAGCATTCGTGACGTAATTCACTCTGATTGGTGTTTCAGTCAACATGGCCGATTACAGTATTTTATACTTTTATTTTATTAAAAATCTTATTAATCTTAATATTTATGTTAAAACTGAGTCATTTTTTAGAATCTTCTCAACATATATTTTTCTCTAAGACCATTTATTCTTTGATTCTTTTATACTGTCCTCACGCCTATTGCACTGTTGTGCCACCATATGTGCTGGCGAGACAGGTGTAACATACCATAAATATTTAACAGAGCGTGTGTGCAGCAGACTTGTTGGAATTTTTCATTTTATCTGTTATTTGCAATAATGTCTTCTCAACAAAGTAAACAATTACTTTTGGTAGACAAAGGAAATAATAATACGTATATTTCAGAACGAATCAACAGTATGGCGTCGATTCATGACGTCATTAGCACTGGCCAGTATACTGGGTTATATTTCGGCACACCCAAAATGATCCGTGTAAATTTTGAAAAAATATTTCCAAGTTTTGTTTGGTGAATTATTTGAAAATAATTTGGTTGTCAGTACGCCACTGGCACGTGTTTTATTATAAATCAAGTTTTTGCAAGAAACAGTTACTTGCAAAAGGCCAATCAATCGAATTTATTGTACATACCTGCTGGTTTTCAAATTTTAATAAAATAAGATAATTAGGTATAATAGGACAATATTTTGTGGACCCCTGCGCCCCAAACGGTAATAGCATGCTGCTCAAAAGCGGCGGAATTTATTCTGTTCACAAAATATCTTATCCTAGAAAAAATGCGTTTTTTGGAATAAAATTCGAAACTGACTAAAAAATCTTCTATTGTCCGTAATTTCTAAACCAAGAGTAAGACCTAGCACACATGAAGAGCGTTCAACGCGCGTTGGCCCAACGCCCGTTTACAATTTCTATACAATTGTATATAACTGTTTACATGATAACGCGCGTTCAACGCGCCACCAACGCGCGTTATCATGTAAACAGTTCTATACAATTGTATAGAAATTGTAAACGCGCGTTGGGCCAACGCGCGTTGAACGCTCTTCATGTGTGCTAGGCCTAAGACTGATATCTGGATACGGTCCATTCGGAAAATCTGCAATTTCAGAACGAAATTTCGGATGCGGTACGTTCGGAAGACGAATTCAGGATGTGAAATTAGGCATACAATAATTTTAGGATGTGATGTGTTCAAGACTGAATTCTGGATATGGTCCGTTCGGAAAATCTGAAAATTCAGAACGAAATTTCGGATGCGGTGCGTTCGGAAGACGAATACAGGATGTGAAATTAGGCATACAATGCGTACGGAAAAACAAATTTGATTCACGATGCGTTCGGATACAGGTCGGTGGGTTAAATGAGTTGAATCGACTAGATTTATTTCACATACAACTGTTTATTCATTGAGACATATTATTAATATAAATGAATCAGTCCTCACAGAAATGCTATTAGACACAGGTTTCAGTGTGTTGTTGAATGTTATGTCTGTCTGTATATACTGTAATATTTATACCAGAGAAGCCCGAGTAGAGAGAACCAGTCAAATATGATTACTTTTTAAAATACAATAATTAATTATTCTGATACGGGTAAATACCATTAAATGTCGGACAATATTATTTATTTCCATTTACTAACTTTAAAGAATTAAAAAAAAAAGAACACTAACTGTTTAGAGCTGATAGCATCGGCAAAAAAAAGAGAGTAAAAATACAAGCGAAAAAGAAACAACTTACAAAAGCGAATGATTATTACAAATAAAAAATAGAAACTGAAAAAGAGAAAAATACATGTTTTACATCGAAATTCAAATATTTGTATCTGTCATTAAACGAATATAATTAATCATAAAAAAACGTTAAAAATTTGCTTCGCAAAACGGTGTGATTTTTTAGCTGTAATTGACGTCGAGACGCGCGCGATTAATGCAATGAGCCGTTGGGTTCGATGGTGCGTTTTGTTTTTCATTTGTTTTTTTTTTTTTTTGTGTGTTGTACAATTGGTCAGTGTGTGTTGTTCCTTTTCATTGAAAGAACGCATCAAAATAAAACAGGTGTATGCTCATATTATTATTATTGTTTGTTGTAGTTTCAACTCCTTAATTAATTACTGCTAAAATACATCACATCGCAAAATGCATTTGCAGGAATAAAATATATTTATAATATAATAATATAAAAAGATCGCGCGCGCGCGCTTTGCGCCGCGACGGCGGCGGCGAAAGCGCGCCCGCGCCAATGCAATCGTCGCGAACGGTGTCGCCGACGTTTGCGGTCACTCAGAGTTGGACGTCGGCCGGTCGGCGTGGCGGCTGTGAGTGAGACAACACCATCACCGTACTCTCTCTCTCTCCATCTCTATCGTGAGATTCGCACACCGCCCCTTTCACGCTCCTCCCCCCCCTCCACAAATGTTCTCGAGTCACCGATACATAAACGATAGTTGAGAAAAACGGATGCCAGGTGGCAACACTGTCGAATGTTGTCAGCAGTGTGAAGCGAGTTACAGGTCACGACCTTGGGAAGCACAAATCTACTCCCGTTAAGCACGGACCTCGCATCCCGTCACGCAAATATCCGTATCGGGAACTCCACCGCGCCCCATCCATTCGTCCCGACTTACCAAATATACAGTACATAAATACAGTAAGAAATTAACAACCAAACAATCGATAAAAAGAAACAACCGCAGTTTTGAACCGCTATCAAAATTTATGTACATTTTAGATAAAAAATAATAAAACTAACATTAAAATAGAATAATATTAAAAAGTTATTTGTTTTATAAACAAAATACCGACACCGCCGACTGACGGTTGAATATTTTTTAATTTTTAGAGTCTATCGGCGGTTGAAAAAAAACGTGACAAGTTACTCAATGACTAAACGAATTAAAGAAGCGATACGTTTATTGTATAAAATCCGATCGCCGCACTAAAAATAATTTTGTCAATATATTATTATATTACTATATTCGAGTTCGCGTCCAAAATTGCCCGGCTTTGGACAAAATCACAAATTAAAACTCAAATCTCACAGCCGGCACGACCAACGGTTGACAAAACTGTGCGCCCGACGGGCCGTTCTGCGAGCGTCCATAAAAACAGAAAAGAGAACCGCTTGCAAAAGCGGCGCGCGCGGGCGCGAACCATTTTTGCGTTATTCAAATTCACATCATACTCTGAACAGAAAAAAAAAACACATTACATTACAAAAAATCTTCATTACATTAACATCATCATTCAATCATCAAGTCAAATATTAATAATAATAATAACTACAAAATGGACGACTAGCAGAATTAATCTAGTCGTTTCTAGCCATAACTACTGTGGGAATTTTTACTTTTAATGAATATGATTTTTTTAATATTGTTTTTTTTCTTTATTCGGGATCATATTTTACCATTATTTTAAAATAGAATTTAACGAAAAGAGAAAAATAATTAAAAAACATATTGTTAATACATAATTTTTTTGTATGTATGCTTAATTAATGAATAATTGTCTATTATTATTTTTTTTTCTTTTTAACAGACGTTGTGTGTATATGTATTAGAAACCATAATTATAATTAAAAAAATCCAGTGAAAGAAATGACATTATATCGAGTTTAGTTTTTTTTTTCAAAATTAATAGGTGGTCGGTGATATTTTTGCTGTGGTAGGGTGGCGCGCCCCATCATGCGATGTAATACTCCAGAACAAGGGGGCAACGACTTTCAACTATTTTACTTAAAAAAAAAAATACTTAATTGTTGGCAGTAACGGGACAACTTCAATGATTTCATCTTTATAATTAAAAATCAATCAACATATTTATGGTGTTTTACAAATATTACTAAAATTCATTAAATAATAAAATTAAAAAAAAAAAAGAAAAAACAACGTATACAAAATTAATTTTTTTTTAATACAAATTATAAAAATTTAAGAATCTTTTTTGAAAAAATTTAATATTAATTTTTTAATTTTGATATTGACAATATGGAGAGAACACACTAAATTATTAAAATAAAGTTATAACCTACTATATGCAACAACGAAAGAAATGTACTCTGAATATAATATAATATAAACAAAAGCAGCGAAAGTGGGGGGAGTTATTTATTGTATAGATGGCAGTAGTGGAATATTGGCTTTGTCGCACAGACAGTATGGTTTGGTTTTGAACTTCGAAAACTCTTACGCGTCGGCCTCTTTCTCTCTTGTCAAAAAGTGCCCGTTCCTTAACCAACTCTTCACAATTCAACAGAAATAATATTTCAACGAGACATAACGAACAATACTTTCTCTGTAAAGCGTAACAAGCAATCATTAAACTTACAGACAATAAACAATACACCATCACCTAACACTAACACAAAGGTGGTTCACATTTCTTTAAAACACGGCGACAAACGTCCTGTCCTTGAAACAACCTGCGACAAGCATCGTCAACTTCACAAATCGATAAAAAAATAACCATTCTTAACATTCTTTGTTAGCATGTCGACAGGTGTTTCGTCTTCTAAAAACTCTAATACGGTCGTCCCGTCCATAAAACCAGCACCCACTGTACCTTTCAACAATGTCTATAATATAAAACTATACTTAAAATGCCAAATTCGAATTTTTCTTTAAATCCATCACTTTTTCTATATACAAAGATTTTTTTTATAAAAATGCAATTTCTATGTTCACCAGAGTTTAAATAAATCAATAAATATTATCTATACAACATAACAAATCAAATAACCAGAAAGAAAATCTTTAGCTCACGCTAACTAACAAAACTTACAGTCGAGCCATAAAAGAGCCAGTATTAGTTATCAATACTGTTCCAAAGACATTTAAACGGTACTTTAATTTAACAATAAACTGAGCATTCGAACCAGTTACATGTTTCAAGAAATAAATCGATACAAACATTTGTATAACACAAATTCATATCAATTTCCGTTTTAACTATGTAAAAAGCTCGTTCGGTTACTCAACTTACTATAAAATTAAACAATCATTAAGTAGACTTTAGTATGCAAACTTTACATCGATAATCGATAGGCAATTATGAACACAGCCCGGCCCTAAATATGAATTAAAAGCAACGTTTGCTTTGAAACCCAACCCGCAGAGAGTCAATCTGGGAGACAGCTATCATTACATTAAAAAAAAAAAATACAAAACAAAACAAAACCCTGTCGATGTTCGTCAACCAATCGCGCACACTGTCTGTGGACAATGCGCAAGTGCAGAGCTTCGGAGTGGACAGAAGAGAGAGGGAAGGGACACGTTGTGTTGTGGTGTAGAGCCGTTTCAATTGTTTTTTTGACATCTGTGTGTTTCAGTTTACTAACTGTATTATAGAATATGACACGGATACTGTTGTATAATGTGTGTATGTAATGTGCTCTTCAAGAATCTGTTCAGACGCGCGTCGATTGTTTCTCTCACGAAACCAGTTCTATATGCGTATATAAATATCTCTAAACGTGTCAAAAACATAACCTATTTCAAAACTCGCGCGAAAGAAACAACCGACGGATATCGAACAATCTCTCAAAACGCACGCGTGTGTTTGTGAATGTTTCCGGTTTGTATGTATGTATGTATGTGTGTGTGTATGTGTTGTGTGCTGTTTACCAATAATTACAGTACTGATATAATATTATAGAGAATGTATGTTACGGTGGTGACGATGGTTTTTTTTTGTTGCTGTCGGTTGTTTGTTCGGTTGTTGTTTTGTTTGTTGTTGTTGGTGTTGTTGTTGTTGTCGACCGTTATTTACAAGCGGTTGCGGTTTGCGACGAGCGAGATGAACGACTGCGGCGGTGGATGACAGTATCGAGCGACAGTCGCGCGTTGTGGTGTGCGCGCGTCCCGCCCTAGCTCCATCCCTGGTATGAGTCTTGGTGCCAGGTGCCGCCGCCTCCTCCTCCTCCCGCTTGCATGTCGGCACCGTTCAGGCCGAGCGGCTGCTGCGCCAGCGGCGCGCTGCCCCAGTTGCTCTGGTAGCGTCGCTTCGACTCCCCCTGGTTCTGGTGGCCCCCGTCCAGCTTCCGCTTACCTACACAAACGGATAATCATCGATGCGTTTACATTGAAGCGACACGCATTTCTAACTACACCTTCGGCGACGAGAAAAGATCAAAGCAAAGCACTCTTCTATACGCAATATGAAGTAACTACTTCAAATAAATAATATTATCGACCAATTTTTTCAGACTATAATGATATATAATTTTTTTATACATATTTTGTCAATATAGTCTGAAAAAATTGATCGATAATTTTATTTATTTGAAGAGTTCTATTCAGACGTTAATCTAAGATTTGAATAAAGTAACTACATTGTGAAGTAAAAGACCGATGCTGGGTTGCAAAAAGCATTGCCCGAAAATTTGATTCGACAAAACGATCTTAGATTGTGATCACAATATATATTTCTCCATAAGAAGAGTACCGAAGAATTTAAAATCTATCAAAAAATAATCGATCGTTTGAAACGATTTTTTTTTAAACTGTGTATACATGTTTTTGGTACAATTTTCATTTTGATAAAACGCATTTTGATTAAATTTTAGCATGAAACGCGATCTCTCTCTATATATAAATCTGTCATTTGTTTTTGTATTGTATCTATTTTTTACGTAACGAGTTCACAACAACTGTTTCTATACTTTATATTTATTTGCAATTTTCTTAACGCTGATCTTTTCTTGCCAGAGAAGATTTCTGCTTTACAGTAAAGAAAAACAGACATTGCTTCCATCGAAAGCAATCTCGACTTCAACGAAATTCTCGTGTCTGTCCGTATTTATATTCACATTTAAACGTTTCGAAGATCCCTCAACATTTTAGGATCTTGCTGTGAGACAAAACAATCTAAAAAGCCGTTTGCAACTGTTTAAACCAGCGATTCTTAAAAGGCGGGGTTCCGTGGAGGGGTCACAGGGGTTCCGCGGTCTGTCCAAGAGTGAAATTGTATTTCTTTGTTACAATAAGTGTTTTGTAATACTTATAATAATTATTTTTCATTTATAATTTGTTCTTTCTTTGAGTCTAACATGAAAATATTCGAACTACAAGGTAAACACTTTAGTTATCAAAATAGCCTGCTAGGGTTCCGCCAAAAAAAAGTATGATCAATTAGGGTTCCATAGCCAAATAAAATTGGGAACCTCTGGTTTAAACTATACAGACAGAGCCTTGGAATATACATAAAAAAAATTAAAAATCGCCACTCGATTTTTACAAAATTTAGTAAAGATTGGGGGAAACCATGAAAAAAAAAACTTTAAGATGGCTCGTACAGGAATTGGGTTAGAAAAAGGTCCTACGCCACATCTGCTGACATCGAGATTCGAAATTAGTACCTTCCGAACGTGAGCAAAAAGTGAACTCACGATTGTTCCACTCGCTCGGTCTTATTGCGAAATGTTCAAAATGCTGTTTAATGATAAATATAAATACAGACTTACAATTACATCACTAAGGAAAAAAAAGTCCAAATTATTAGGCGTAGGGGGGAGTATCGTTCAGACAAGACAGTAGCGTCATTCTGCCGTAAAAAGGCAAAAGGCAGTAAGTGACCAATTATGTATTTGAGTAAATCAAGATTTACTAAAATTGGTTGTCTGTAAAGTCGGTTTACGGACGATAGTTTTACGTGATAACGTACTCCGTAATACATAACCTAAATTTTAGTAGCTGTCTAACTTGGGCCGAAGCATACTGCGCTCTCGCTTGCACGCACAGGGTCAGGCGGAACGTTACACTTTTTCGTGCGTGCAGCTGGTGTTTCATCAATTTATAAGACGTTATCACGTCAAAAATGTATTGACCGTCCAGAATTTTAGATTATGGAAACCAAAACATGGGAGAAACATTTTTTTTAAAGACAATAAAATTATTGCTGCAGCACTTACTGCTGTCGTTGGTTTCAGTATGAACTCATTTTTCCACAAATGTCACTTACTGCTCTTTGCCTTTTTAGGGCAGCATTGCTGTACATAAACGAGTTTCAGGTCGGAGGGGTCTATGTTTTTTTAACAAGGGGTGGCGTCATTTCGTCGCTAGTCGAGACGCACCATTGACGGTACAGATGTGATCTACGATTGCCCCTGAAATCACAAGTCACGCCGCTTTTGATCGCTTTTCCCACTCTTCTTGCGACGTAGATTCTCCACCTTGCTACTGCCTTTTCTAAACGACACTACTTTACAATAACGGATGCGTTTATAACCTTTGTCTTGACAATACATAAATATAATATACAGATTGTATCAAATCAAAACGGTTCATAGAACATTCTGTGTGTAAGACAGAGACGATATTATATAAAGCACAAAAGCATCAAGTAAGAATGAGATAAATGATCGTTAATAGTTACTGTGGTTATACAATCTGATAGTATCATCTTTGTTTTCTACAGTAAAAATCACAATTTTATCAAATGTCAGTATTCACTAGTGAAATTATTGATAAAATGACTATTTATACTTTTCGGGAAAAATCCAAAATTTATGGCTATCAAAAAAATAGAGCTAATAATTTGAACGAATTGAAAATACAGATTTCCAATGCATGTCAGTCCGTTGACCATGAGATGTTAGCCAATGTGAGGGAAAATATTTATAATCGATTAGGATAGTGTTTGGCAGAACGTGAAGGTCTTTTTGAACATTTAATAAATTAATTATTAAAAGTACTGTTAAAACTTTTGTACCAGATATAAATCTAATACGAATTAATATTATAGTTTAGTTGTTTTAATTGATAAATTATTGGTAAAAAGATTTACAGTGTGCGTAATTATTTATTTACGTAACCACAGTAACTATTAGCGATCATTTATCTCATTCTTACTTACTGCTTTATATATCGTCTCTGTCTTACACACAGAATGTTCTATGGACCGTTTTGATTTGATACAATCTGTATATAAAAACCCATTCATGTCTGTACGCAGAGGCGGAAATAAATTATTATTATTATGATTATTAATAAATTGACCATATATATAGAGCCCCCCCCCCCTTCCCCCAACTATAAAAACAAAACAACTGAGTAAACAAAAACCTACCGGGGCATAAATGAGTCACAAACTTAGCGATGTAATTGTTAAACACTAATGCTGGGTTGCACATACAAAATTTGACAGGGCTGTTGGCCAACAACGTTGTTAATTTAACCACGCTGCTAAAATTTTAACTGTTGCAGAGACGAATATTGCGTCCCTGTTAACTAACAGGGCTGTTAACTGGCCTAGTACCATATGTAGTAATTTTTCGTTCACAGTTGGTAACAAATAACCGCAATCTTAGTTCACGGTAGTATGTTCGTGTCAGTGCAGCTGTCAAATACACGGTTGGAACTTGATAGCTTGTGTTATTTTTCATTATTTAATTTGTGTAAAAAGTGTACTAAAATGGGTGATAAACAGTCCAAAAACTTTACGAAGAGCGAAAAGCAAATGTTTTTGCGACACGTAGAAAAGTATGTATTTTTTTAAATATTATTTTATCGTGTTTCCGTATACATAATATTTTTAACAAATTTGTTTTTCAGCAATTATTTTGTGAATAATGCTTTTTATTTATTTGTAACAAACTAATGTCATTTTTTTGACCAAACAGTAGAATGTCATAAACATGATTCCAAAATATCCTATCTTAACATTGCGTTAACCAAAATTCCGTTTTTAAGTCCGATTTATTCAATATGTTTCCATCCGTTTTCCTGTTTCCGTTAAATATCCCAAACCGATTTCTTTTAGATATTCTCACATAATTGAGAGCAAGGAAACCGATGCGGTAAACTTGAGACAAAAAAATGAGGCTTGGATCAACGCAATCCGGTGTTAGGGATATAAGCCAGTTGAAAAATCTTTATTTCAATATGAAACGAAAAACGAGGAAAGACGTGGCAGCGGATCGTGTAAGTAACTGACTTATTTCCGTTTAATCACAATACGAATGATTCCTGTATGAAGTATAATATGAAATACAGTATGTTCAATAAAATTTACCTATTTGAGCCCATACGTGTAAACTAAAGATTGCCAATTGCATATGAATCTTACTTTAAACTTAATTTTTAATTGTTTTTATAGAAACAAAACTATTTGGATGCGAAGGTCGCAGCAGCTTCAGATAAGGTGAGCGGTTAATTGTTTTGGAAACTCATATAAAAAGTGGAATAATTTTTGCATGTAGATATGAATTTACAATTTCTATGAATATAAAACTTTTTTCTTACAAGTTTTATATGTTATAGTGTGGATCGATGCACAATTTTCTGTCGTACTCTGAAATGCATAGATTTCCTATGATATATAATAATTATATCAATATAAACAGAAATTGTTTTGCACTTTTAGAAAGAACTTTTCAAAACTGGGGGAGGAACGTTTACGCCCAAATTGGACGAAACGGGGGCTCAGATGTTGGCCCTAATGGATGGCCAGACCAGCCCACTGGCAAATCCATTTGATGACGCCGCAGCATTTTTTAACGGTGAGTTAGTTTTATGCTAAGAAAAATGTTTTTAAAATATGACAGCAACAGTTATTTTGTGAATATGTTCATTACATTTTTTAGATATAATTTTTGAAATTCCGGAGGAACCGAGATCTCCCAACCCAACACCCGAACCTAGACCAGAATCTTCCCCTGGACCGGCAGTACAATCTCCACAACCCAAAATGACCCGTCCCATAAGAAAAAAAAAACAAAATTAAAAAAAAAAATGTTATATCTGAACATTATAAAAAAGAATATTTAAAAAAAAAATACGAGTGCGCAGAATACGAACTCAGAACAAAAAAAATTCTGTTTCAGTATGATCTGAAAATAAAAAAGAAAACTTTAGAAAATTTAAATAAATACAAATGTTAATATCAATAATGTTTTTTATTGTTTTTATCTTTTTGTTAAATTATTCACAGGTAGTACTGCCAAATTAACTCGAGACCAAGGATTAAGGATCCGGTTCACGGTTTGTGCAATCGAGTACAATGAACGAGAATACCGGTTCGTAAAGTAGTACGATAAGCCCAAATAGATACTATACTTCCCGCAACAGGGCCTATTTAATATTTTGTTAGCAAATGAGTACTGAATCGACTCGATATTGTCTGATACAGTACGACTAACGAAATTGTGTACTCGTATGTATTTGTTACAAAAACAATTAGCACTCGTTACTATCGTATCGTTACGTTACTCGTTACTTTTCATACGATCGAGCACGAGCATTAAGTCGCGTCCCGTACGGTATGATTTCGATCGTACTTTGTAAAAACTTTATTTTAAAAGCGTTGTAATGCATTGATTCGGCACACAATTCAACTTATTGTTGTGTTATCGATTGTTGTGTAATGTACCAGATCGTTCCGAGTCGATCCAATATGTAAGCAGTTTAATCATTTCTGATCAAATAACTGCTAACAAATAGATTTCAGTCAAACTAGTGCCTAATTATAAACAAAACTCGTCCGCCACTGGTATTCTGTATCTCTCTTTGTCGTCGCATTTTTGGCGCCAATTTGTGGCAACTAACCTAAACTGTGTTAAACACGAATACACGATACGTTATTTTGCATTGAATTGTTTAGCAGGAAATATTATTAGCAAGTTGGCGCATTTCAAGTACTTTTACAAAAACAATATTGTAAGAGTGCCTGCTGAAATGTTTGTCTTTATAATCATTACATATTTAACAGGTTATGTATCAGATTTCTAAACTGTGTTAAAAGTTGTTCTTAGATTTTAGAAGAGCATCGTACAGCTGTACCGGTCCTGTGAATGGTGAACGGGTATAAATTTCTAAACTCTATTAAACGTCGTTCTTAGAAGAGCATCACGTACAGATGTATTGGTCCTGTTGTGATGAATGGGTACGACATCTTGTGGCTCTAACGCATGTGCAGGTATTTCGGCAATAATTGGCTCGTCGTGGAAATCTATTGCCATATTGTGAAGAACAGCGCACGCCACAATTACTGCCAGAGTTGTATCCAAATGACACCTGATACCGTTTCCCAAGCAAGGAAACCGACGTTTAAGAACGCCAAAGCACCTTTCAACACAGTTTCTTGTGGCAATATGAGCGTCGTTATAAAGCCTTTCGCTCTGTGTATTTGGGTTAAGTATGGGTGTTAGGAGAAACTTTTTGCACGGATATCCGTTATCTCCTAACAAGTACGCGTTGCCATACACTCCATTCTCCAAATCAACGTACAACGGACAATTATTAAAAATAGTGCTATCGTGTACGGACCCCGGCCAGCGTGCTACGATGTTACGGATTCGTAACGAAGAATCGCATACAGCTTGCACGTTGATAGAGAAGTAGCCTTTCCGATTCCGAAACAATTCAGCGCGCTCACCTCCCGGTGACTGGATTTTTATGTGGGTGCAGTCAATCGCACCAAGCACGCCGGGGAAATGCCTTATGTTGTAAAATTGTAGTTTCACACCGTCTCGTTCTGCATCGGCTGGCATGGTGATATAATCTGGTTTTAATGCAGCTATTAAACGGGTGACTCTACTAATAATTCTACACACTGTCGATTTGTGCACTCCGATGTGATCGCCTACGAGCTGTTGGAATGCACCGGTGGCAAAAAACCGTAACGTGAGTAATAGCTGATTCTCCGCTGTAATCGATTTATTTCGATTTGTCTTAGGTGTCAAAGCGGGCCCAAATATATGCAACATTTCTCTGATGGTTTGTTTTGAGAACCGGTATCTTGTTTTAAATTCCAATTCGTCGTAATACAGAAACGGATCTGTCCTGTCACGTAAGACTCTTCTACGAGGTATAATTTCCTCAAAATCATCATCCGACGATAAGGATGTCAAAGAAGACAAATCTGACATTTTTTATTTACTTATATGTATATATAATTTTTTTTAATAATTTAATACACAAATAAACGTTATAAAATTATTTTTTGTGTTTTTCTATTGTAAAATACTGCAAAACAGTGCCTTCGTCAAAAGTTAATCACACAATGATCACCGATTAGTTTAACAACCCGGTTAACAGCGTGATCAACTTTGATCAGGCGTTGTGCAACAGATTTTTACGTTAACAGCCCGGTTAAGTACATTTGACAACCCGATCAAATCAAATCTGACGAAGCATCGTTAACGATGCGATCAGCAACGGAAATCGCCCGATCAAGTGTTTAACAGCGCTTTCAAGTGTTTGACAACCCAATCAAATATTTGATTTTGCGTTGTGCAACCCAGCATAGGTTTGGCTAAAAATTTGAAAAATGTCAATGATGAATGTTCTTTCGAGACTTTTATAAAATGTTAACGAAACAGAATTTTGGCAGATTGCAGATTTTACAAAGTAAAACGAATTTTGAAAAATCATTTTGGTAAGAATATTCATACAGATATATAAATTGCAATTTCTTCATAAAACAGTTCAAGTAAAAAATGTACAAGCAAGTGTGAATAAAAAATCTGAAAAGAATCAGGAGAGAAGCACTTTATAAACGCTTTCAACGAAAATTATTCTTAACAAGTTGTATATGGCTGTCATATTTCTATTAACATAGCGGAGACAAGAACCACGACTATATCAACTTAAAAAAAAAAACCGTCCGATGTCACAACTGTCGATATTTATGGTTTATGGAAGACCACCACAAAGTGATTTTAATTGTGCAATTTTATTGCAATGATGCGTTTCTAGGTTAGGATATATTTGTCAAGTAACAATTGCGATCCATAAATAGCCCGTACATACGTCATACGAACACAACGGAATCTATTGTGTGAGTCCGACACGCGCTTGACCGTTTCTCTTTTTTATCGGGACTAATTGTAAGGTCGCCTTCTCATTTCTGCAAAATTTTGCTCTCCTCTCCGACCAAAATTTAAAAACTTCGACAGACACGTCAACTGTTTTATGAAGAAAGAAATAAAAAGGACACAGTAAAAATAAAATAAACTTAACGCAAAACATATTCCAGCCTCGACGACACCGTTTTAGTGGTAAAAGTGCAAAGCTGAAATTGGGAAGCGAGAGTCCAAAAGGTTAATTATAGATTACCTAAGACGCAAGGTGGTCAATCACAAACAAAGAGGTTTGGTTTTCTCTCATCCACAATGTCGTAAACGTTTTCAACAAAACTTAAGCAACTACCAACATAACTGCAATAAAAATAACATATCGGATGGTCAACGCTTTTTAAAAATCAATCTAATAGCCGTTTTCAATTGATTGATAAACGTGACACCCAGCCCGATATCAGACCGGCTCGAATACAATTGATCTTGTTTTTTATATCGCCCAATTATCAAAAGATTTTCAAAAAATAGTAAAATCTGCAATACAGCTACAAATCTGGCAATGTCACATTTATCGAAAAGTTATCCAATCAAGCCGTTCAACAAATTTTCCAATATAAAAATTTTGTTTCCACTTGTGTGAACAACTTCTCTCAAATTACTATATCAAACAAATATCAAACACTTTTCGCTGTTGTTTCTTAACAAATTATATTTCGGTATTGGAGAGTGATTTTCTTTATTGTGGCTACGCTATCTTGCGACAAAAATCGGAACTAACCGGGTCAGCTGTCAACACATTACAAGGTTTCATGCTGATCTATTCCCTGCAAATTGTCGACCCTGGACATCATCAGCCTCCTACGTTTCTAATATTCAGTTTAAAGGATAATTTTACATTCTGTGAGATTTTTTGATTTATTGATTTTAGTCACTCAACGAGATGAATTTTATTTTCATTACTGGTTTATTTCCATCGGCAATTTTTAATGTAACTCCGAATTTAGGGGCACCGACTTTTAGCAAGCCATATGTAGGTGTTCATTTGATGACCCGCAAAAAATGATCAAGCTAATAAAAACTTAAAGCACTATTTATCTGAAGTAAAATCTATACGTATCGCTTGTAAACATCAAGTCTCCGGACTCCACTATAAATAGTGTAAGTGCTACAAGGCTAAGTTCCTTACGGGAAACACTGGAATGTAGTTAGCATTCCAATGTTTTAATGGGAATTAGAACTCCCAAGAACCCGAGCTCGTATCGGTCGATTTGTGTATGTTGGCTAGCAGATTCTCTAATACACACCTAGACGTTGATGATCTATAATCTACAATCTATCTACAAAACTATGATTGTGGCTCTATAGTTCGCATGCCTGTGGCCAAGCATTCACGGAGTCGGCGTCCCTGCTTTTATTTATTAATGTGACAGATGACCCGATTTCACTAATTCCCAAAACTTCCGGTGGAGTTGTCAAAATAAATATCGATTTAAATTTTGGTCAATTAAAAGAAACTAAAGAAAAAAAACCCGGCAATTTTCGTATCGTATCATGCGTTAGGCATATTTGTGCAATATTCACAGTTCAATAAATACAATTATCGACCAATTTTTCAGACAATATATTTTATTTATTGAAGAGTAATCAGACGTTATACAAAGATTTGAATATTAACAGTTGCTCACCTGGTAAACTTCCCTTGGCGCGTTGTGCTCCACGGGCCTGCGCGGCCTGGCCCTGCCTGGCCGCTGCCCCACGGGCTCCGGCCGCTCCGGCCTGGCGCGCTCCCCGGTTGCCCCCACGGCCCGCCGGTGGCCCACCTAGTCGGCCCCCACGAGCCGCCGCCCCACGCCCACGACCACCCTGTCACGGCACACAAAATACTATTAAATACGCCGCCAACAAACGTCGCCCAATAAAAATAATAATACGTCAATTAACCGTGAGCGCACCGCACTGACAAAACAATCGGAGCAGCCATTGGCAGCACTGTACAAAATGTACAACCAGCGCTTTTAGTTCGCGTATCGGCCGCTACTTACTGCTCCAATTGAAAACGGTCCGTTCACGTTAATACAATTTGTATTGTCGATGCACCTAAAGAAATTGATTTCATATTTTCAATGCATTTTTGATAATTACAAAAAAAAGGCTATACAATTCCACAATATAAATTCGTAGAAAATATTTTTAAGATTTGTCTCTCGTGGTGCATAAACAAAACATTTTAATAGTTTTGAAACCATTCTTTTCTTTTGTTTCAAAAATCGTGATTCTTTTCAATTCGAGCGGATTTACTTAAAACTGTTTAAAAAAATGATTCCATTTTTAAACTCATTTCATAATTAACATACATTCTGAAGTTATCTTCAAAAATAAATTAATAATAAAAAATTCGATTACACATAATGCGGTAATCCAATTAATTTTTTTAATCTTAAAAAAGTTTATTGTGTTATGTTAGTACAGAAATTAAACATGATTTCCCACCCAAATCCAATTGCTATTGTTTGCTACCAAATCCACCTCTTTTTTTCATAATCAATTAGGTAACGGATTAGTGGAACAAACGGAAAAATGGACAGGTGAACTTGTAACTGATTCAAGGCAAGTAAAAAATTTAAGAGCAATTTGATCGCGCCCAAATTTTATAAATCTGTTAAATTTTAATACGGCACTCTGTTCAACATTCTCAAGCGCCGCAATTTTTCGATTTGCTAACCGAGCGAAATTTCGGATTACAACAAATTAATAACACATAATAAGAAAAAATTCGCAGGTTTGTGGACAAAAGTTATATTTATAAATGTACGACGTTTCGTCTATAAATTTAGACTTTTTCAAGTACAAATTGAAAATTATTTAAAACAATAATTAATTACTAACCATAGCAATTAACAAAAGTTAAGGTACATAAGACAAAAACATGGCAACAAGTTTATGTATAAATTTTTTAAACAATAAAAATTAATAAAAATATTAGGAGCACTGTGGTTTGAATCTAATAAAAATAGAGAATAGTTACTTCTAGAAGTAACTATTCTCTATTTTTATTAATAAAAATTAAAATTAAAAATTCGAAAGTTAGTTCAATTTCATAATATAGTTTAAATTTTGAGTGTCTGTTCTATAATTAATAGAATTGTTTTTTCTAATAAAACACATTTCACTGATATTACGTTTCTTCCAATCTGACTCTTTATCTAATATTTAAACTTTCGTTAAATAGAAATTTATGTCCAGTGTCGAAATGAAAATAAATATAACTTTTGTCCACAAACCTGCGAATTTTTTCTTATTATTATCGATGGACACGATATCTAATATAATATATTAATAACACATTTCATACCGAAATGAAAAGGGATTGTTTTGGATATAGAGTGGGATTCCTAGGATCACGATTGTTTACGATGCGTCGAAAAGTTCATTTCCGTAAAGCTATTTTCAAAAAAAAAAAAAACTTTTATCGAATTTTATCACGGGATAATCTATAGATTGGTTATACACGCCAGAAGTACTTATTTTTACAAGGCTACAAAGTGGGCATCAACTTGCAGTGACTATTAAAACACCCAGCACACTTATCAAGCATGGACCAGCACAGCACAAACTGCACGACGTCGCACAAACCAGCAACTTTTAGTGGAGATTTCTCGTGACGCTGACATTTTGCAGTTTTCAAGTAATTTTATCACTGCAAATTAATTAACGAAAACGACACGTCACGGTCCAGCACGGCTAGATAGAAATTGCAGGCGACCGACTGACGATCGTTGCTGGTCTAATGTGCCCTACTCCGTTTAAATAACACGGGTACCTTCACGGATAGGCTTTTCTGGTCCGTACGATGCTGGTCGTGCCACGGTTCACTGGGCGTGGTGTTGATTCACATAAAAATACTTAATTGACACTTTGATAAGCTCTCGGATTTGAACCTGAGCACTGCAGCATGAACGGACTACGTCATTGCTAGGTTTTCAACTATTCTTATGCCAAGCTTCTGGCTTGACTTTTATCTAAATCTAGACTTGAAATTGAAAACAACGTTCGATCCCATTCTCGCTATCCCGCTTTGATCTATGGGAGGGCCTTAAATATCTGTTAAAAGTTATGACAAAACAATTGGGATTTGACATACAGGCGGAGTTTAGGCCAATTGTAATGTCGAATTCGCCATTTTTAATGTGTGTAACAGCATGTAAAATGTATGGTTTAAATATGTTACCAGCAGTACCGGATTAACCTATAAGCAAAGTAAGCAACTGCTTAGGGCATCGCGTCTCAGGGGGCACCAAAAATCACAACTCAGAAACGAAAAGTACCTCACTAGACCGTGTCCACATTTTTTTTTCATTTTGTCATGTTCTCAAAAATTTGATTCACTGATATAAAACTGTCTTTAGAAGTATAGAAGTTAAAAATACATAATAATTTATTTTTGAAAATGAAAACAAATATTTTTTTTAACACTTTGACGGACACTTAAAAATTCAGTTTTGTGTCAATTTTGACACTATAGTTTTTTTCATATGTTTGAAATTGAATTACTTTTATAAGTTGTTATGTTGTGACTATATTGCCTTAGTAGATATTTGTACGGTGACACAAAGCACACAGGGTATGTATTCTACACTGGAAAATAGACTGCTACACCCGTCTTGCTATAAAACGTTCCGTAGTATACGACGGCTTCAGCCGTCGTGTCAAACTTTTGAACTTTTGTTTATGACGGTCTAAGCCGGTTTGTCCGTCAAAGTATTAAATAAATAAAATTACCAATAATTTTTTTTTAGACGTTAATCTAAGATTTGATTTTTTTTTACGTTAATTGTATAAAAATTGTCTAAGAACCGATTTAATAGACAGTCAAATTTTCAAACAGAGCATTGATTGCAAATTTTTTTGTTACTAAAGTTCTATGCTTTTTAACTTTTTTCTATCAATTTTAAACTTAAGATATTTAAAATTTGGAATTTTTTTTATAAACTCTACAACGTAGGGACAGGTAATATTAGAATTTTTGTAGACTGCTATTAGAGATGGGGTTCCGTAAGCGAGAAATGCTTAGGGCATCAAGGAGTTTTAATCCGGCACTGGTTACCAGATGTTATCGTTTCAACCTGTCGGAACTAATCGACTCATGTATTATCAACTTCTTGATCCTCACTTCATGGCAGACATAGACCAATCAGAAAAAAGCTTTGTTCATTTGATATCAAACGTATTGTTCGGCTGGGCAGCCTAGGTGGAGACACTTTGCGTGAGAAACAGTTAAACAGTTAAAAATACGAAGATTGACTATTCAATAAATAGAGTAACTGTGATCCGTTGAAGTTAATGATGAGTATTTGGAAATAATTCCGTGGCATAAGGATCGAAAATGAAGCAATACTAAGATTTTTTTATTTTTTTATAAACTTGCATTTAAGGAGGTTGATCCGTTACAGTCCCAATCAAAAGTAAGTCGAATTCTAAATGGGAACTTTTATAGTTTATAAGTCGATGATACCAATAAATTATTGTCATAAAGGCATAAATAAATATATTTTTTTTAATATTAATTAATTATTTCAGTACTTTATACTTAATGGACTAACTTTTGTATTTTTTGTACAAAGTTAGGTTAAAAAAATACATTTATGTAAATATCTGTATTTTACATATTTTTTGTAGTAAATAATTGAAAAAAGAAATTAGAAGTAATAAAAATTAAAATTAAATCATTAAAAAGTTGAAAATTCAGTTAAAATTGTTAAATCTGTCAAGAATAAAAGTCCATAATCGAAAAGTGCTAAGGTTTAATAATTTTTTTTATTGATTAAAAGTCTCCTAATTAAATTGGAAAAAATATTAAAATATGCGTAAGACATCGATGCTTTACATAGATAGTTTTTGGAACTGCTGACATTATTTGGTTATTTGCAAAAAATTAAAATGAACTGTTTGCATGCTAGCTTGACATATTTTCCATAAGACTACATGTAAAAGTTTTTTTTAATTTTTAACTTCATAAATCTCCTAATGATTTTGGATTTTTTACAGAAAATTTTGTCATAAAAAAATCTATTAAAAAAACTTTATTTCAGATTTTTTTCATTATCTTCGTAAAACGGCTCAACCTCCTTAATACTAACGTTTTACGATCTGAAGATGATACAAAACGTATCGAAACGTTAGTATTAAATGCAAGTTTAAAAAAATCTCAGTATTGCTTCATTTTCGATTCTTATGCCACGGAATTATTTTCAAATACTCATCAGTTAAAAATACATGAATCTGACTAAACCTTTATGAAAGTCACGACCTCTTGGACTATAACCTCAAAAAAAGAGTTACGGAAATGAACCGTGTCGACCGAACTGGTTGCAACAAACAACGTTTATTAAATTATACAATATTATTATAAAAATTATAATTTGTGGCTGGTAGCAAAACAAACCTGAGTATTCCCGGGTCCATTCAAATCGAAGTACATTGTATTCTGAGTCAAAGGAGTACCATCATCCAGATCCTATTTGTTACATAAGGGGGGCATCAATCATTCTGTGGTATAGTTCACACTTTTTAACACTTCTTTTGTTTTCTTTGTTTTATAAAATTTATGATCGGTCGCAAATGCGCGATAACTGGGAAAACAGCTTTCAATCGACTCAGTTCGACAACCATCGCGCGAATCGATCAAACGAGCTCTCGCTATATCGGTACAAATTGTTTTAACACGGCGATGGCGTATCGTAAACAAGACATCTTAATAAAAAAACAAAAAAAAAAACAGCCACGGTTGTTTGAGCGTAACACCAATTAATGTTTTCGATTTTTAGTAATAAAACGAAATCCAGTCGATACGTTTACCAGTTCTAGGATTCGATTCCGGGAACTGGGGGCTTGTAAATTATGGATCCATCAACTGTTCTTAATACATTCATAGTGCTCAGTGCAAAAAAAAATAATTAAAAGGTGTTTTTTGTTACGGTGATTCACAAAAGAAAAATACATTTTAATTCGCTTCTAGTATAAAATTACTGTGAAATTTTACTGTGGCACTAAAATGTTAATTTTACTGTTTGACTCCCAAATAATGCAATGTACTGAGTAGGTATATACAGTATGGTTTTTTAAAAACCGAACACCCTTTTATTTCTTAGAGGAAGGGTTTTCGAAAAAAAAGATTCGGACAAAAGTTACAGGGAATCAAGGGGGAACAACAGTGATCTAGTTTTTTGGATTTGATGCCATCGTGAACCGCTGTTTGATTCTCAATTCATCCCGTTTCCTATTTTAGTGGATTGTGTGAGTCGGAAAAACCCCTGAAAAAGTTTTTCCGACTCACACAATCCACTAAAATAGGAAACGGGATGAATTGAAAATCAAACAGCGGTTCACGATGGCATCAAATCCAAAAATGTTTGGTACAAGAGTTGATCTCTTTGACCCAAAGAACAATAATCCTAGATAAAAAATACAGGGTCGTATTTAAGAAAGTGTAGGTGACCTTAATATTTTGGAGACACCTCCACCAAACGAAAAAAAAAACTACATCACTGTTCTTCCCCCTTGATTCCCTGTAACTTTTGTCCGAAACTTTTTTTTCGAAAAACCCTTCCTCTAAGAAATAAAAGGTGTTCGGTTTTTAAAAAACCATACTGTATATTTTTTAACAGTAATAATAATCCTTATTGAAACAGCTTCAAACGGCTAGGTTCAGCTAAAAGTCGGATTTCGACCTAGCCACCTGACTACAAACTGTAACGATATAGCGAGCGTCTTTAGCGCAGCAGGACCCGTCTGCGCCACAAAAAAAAAAAAAAAAAAAAACCGTTACGAACAGCCGCGGTCAATACACTTCGAGATGACAGTCGAACACGAATGAACGAAATATGAAGCCCCGATGAAAACAGTTTTCCACGTTCGCGCTTTTTAAACTCGATCATTTTTGACACACGCACACATTTGTGTACAACATTCGACATAAAGAGACGACAGTGCGACAGTGTTGGCAAATTAGAAAAAAAATCTGTAAATACCGCGATTTTATTTATTTACCAAAACTATGGACGTTATTTATTCCAATTTCAAAAAATGCATAACTCTTATTCACGTCAATCGACGATCATGATCTCAGCTGTTGAGCGTCTATAATCTACAATCTATCGTATCGACACCGCAACATTGAAAATTTTGTATCGACACTGTATTTTTAAAATGTTAAAATTCCAAGGGCGTTCTTTTATTAACTGACACTATACCGATATATCGTCGCGGATACAAATACAATAATATTACGTCACCTCAAATATATGAAAGTATTCAGTATGCTTTCTCACTCTGATAAGTTGAGATTGTATCAGCAAATAAACTTTACCATTATAATAGTAAAAACAACATCACAGCATATACGTTTCTTGCGCATGCGCCGATTTTCCTTCAAAAACAATTCGGCTCTTCATATTTACATATTAAAGACCTAACCAAAATTTGGTTTCGATCCGCTCAGCTGTTTGACCTCTATTGTGTTCACAGACAAACAGATGAAGAGACTTTTTCCAAAAATGTTTTTTTTTTTTAAACTTTAAAACGAATTTCTATTCCATACACTTCTATATGTTTTACAGGCTAGACGGCGAGGAGGTAAAAACATTAAAAAGTGTATTATTCGGGCACAGGCGAGATTATTGTTTAAGGTGTAGTTCAACCCCCTAAGTTTGCTTACAAATTGTTGGTGTGCTTGATTTTATAATTAACAATTAGTGACGAAAATAGTGTTTTTTTCTCTATTTCCTTTAATATCTCCGTTCCTCTTGACTTTTAGTATAGCATATGCATTGAGAAAGTTGTTCCTTATGAAATTTCCTAAAAAAGATGGCTGAAAATTTTCAAAAATGATGTCTATGTTGACCCAAACATGCATGAATAATTTTAGCGTCATCGGTCAATTACTTCTCGAGTAATTAACGATCACTTTTTTTTGTTTCCTTAATTGCAAATTGCGTCACTTTTTCACAAACGGGTTTCGCTGGTCGGACCAAGCCAGAAAAATCACAAATTCATTCAACTTTAGTATCCCGTTGGAATTTTTGGTAAAAATTAATTCTAACCGATTTTAAAATGATTTCTTTAGCGATACAAATTTTAGACAAACGTATAAAACCATATAACTTTTCCAATATTCAATCGTTATAAAATCGGTTAGAATTAATTTTTTCCAAAAATTCCAACGGGATACTAAAATTGAATGGATTTGTGATTTTTCTGGCTTGGACCAGCGAAACAATTTGTAAGCAAACTTAGGGGCTTGAATTACACCCTAAAACGAAGCTATTCCAATAATAATCTCGGCTGTGCCCGAAAAATACATCCAAAACTCCTCGCCGTCTCGCCTATTAAGTGCATATCGTTACATCGGTAACAATGACGACATATCAGTATTGTATCAGTTGATGAAAAACGACCTAAATAATATTTGAGAATCAAAGAAAAATATCGCAAGTCACTATCGGGTTTCCGATGCGAAACAGGAGTAACCGGGTTTGAACCCTGAACAGTGACATAGAATTTTCTTTTAATAGACCTTTATAAAAACGAATGCGTTTACAAAATAAATTATTAACAATTACGCTGTTATACAAACGACACAAAGTGTCATTATATTAATATATTCATCAAAGCAGCGTATAAAATAGACAATTAATGTTGGTGCTAAATTTAATCGAATTGACGGAGGGAATTTTTTTCTGAACGTTTGGCAACACTGCAGCGCAACAATAAAAACAAAAGCGGAAACACATCTGCACAAGCAAGGGATGCAAACACAGCCGAGTGTTTCGTTTGGTTAAAGTATTAATCCAAAGAAAAGCTGCTGTAAGACAGTAAGTTCTAAGTTAAAAAAAAAAAGAAAAAAAAACAAAAGCAGCGCACAAATTAATATAAAGCATAAGCGGCTCTAAAAAAAACAAAACAATGATATTAAAAAATAAAAAGCATGTAACGTTATTATATAGAAAAAAAACTAAAAGCAAAAAGCACACTAAACTATTATTAACACACTTCAAATAAGCGTTTCTGACTGGAGATGAAGAAATCTTTTGGAAAATATTTCAAAACCATAATTTTTTTTGTTAATATCGTGGTTTTGTGAAATTTTCTATCGCACAACAGCACAACTGAAATTATTTCTCTCCATAAAAGCACGCACCAATGCGTTCAATTTTTGTTTTTTAAACTGGTTTCACGTGATAAAAAATCAACTTTCGATATTAGAAATTTTTCATCGGTTCTCAAAATAATTTCAGCATCACAGTTGTGTAAAAAAGGGACAATCGTCAAAAAAAAAGTAATCTTTGCTTATTAACGGCGTCTCCAATCACAGACGCACTCGCACGACCGACCGTACCGATAGCGGAGCACAGAAAATCGCGCGAGTACGAGACAGATTTACAGACGTCCGACAAATTCAGCAAAGATCACTAACGATACAGAAGTACTTTTCTCAAATTTGGTTATTGCAAAAAAATCATCGCAGCTGGATGTCGAAACTTTTCGTTGATTCAAATTGGACTTGTAAAGCTTACAAATGCATCAATATTTATAAATAAGTTTCCAATAAAAAAACGTTTAATAAAATATCAGCAAAGAAAAGTTCTACACCAAACTCAGATGATTCAATATATAAAAAAAAAAAAAACAAAACAAAAACAGTTCCGACAAATTAACAATTTCTCTAAAAAAATATTTATATTTATAATTTGTATCTATGCATAACAGCTCAGCTATTAATAAAAACGGATCTGTTTTTTAAGAGAAATAATTACTTTGCTAAAACTGTACACTAAAAATATGCCCGTCCAAGAAAATAACCGATCAACATAACCGACAAATTATAAAAAAAAAAAAAAACACTAGACGCAACGGTATATCGGAATAGTTTCGGCGATGCGCATTTATTTTCTTGAACGGGTATAGGAATAGTAGAGGCGAACAAAATGCACCATAATCAACAATTATACAATGGAGCAGCCCTGCAATTCAACAAATAGGTGAGAAACAAACAGCACAAAATCATATCTGAGCCTGCGAAAGGCGCCGCTGAATCAGTCAACTAAAAAAATACGCTATAGAAAATGTATAAAAGGCCAGGCTCGAAAAAACACAGAAATGGACATATTCAAATATTATCGTTGTCGACGTTATAAAACAACTCAAACGCAACAATTTTAAATACAAATCTATTACTCGACAACATATATACATACACAATAAAAAACAAAACAAATGAAACGACATAAAACAAACGCCAACGAAAATATCTGAATATGTGTCATCTATTTTTTATTCCAAGCCACTTTTCGGTTACACATGATCAATGCTATCATTAGACTGTCCTAAACAATAAGTTTGTTGAATATAAAAAAATTTTGAAAATCCAATTAATTTTTTGGTCCTGGTTTTTAGATAAGGTTATACTTTTCCCGGCCTTTTCGTAAGAGAAACGTCAACACAAAACAAAATTTTGTGACAAGCCTTTGTTTCCACGACATTCATTGTTTTCTAAAATTTCGACACTTTGCTCATCGCCGCAGGTACATGGGTTTTATGGGTGGCTGGCTCAGATATGATGGAACGTTTGAGCGTGGCACTGTGTTCCGAGGCACTGTGTAATGTGTATTGTTCGGATCGACTGTTAATAATTGAAAAACTTCTGTTTTCACTACGTTACTGACCATGCGATAACACCGTTTTACAAAGAAGACAGTTAAGCTTTTGCGGTTTTGGTTTTGTTAGTAACATTTTTGCGGAGGCAAAATTCTGTTCGAATGAAAATCACCCGATGGCTCGCTCAAGGCGTTTAAAAAAAAACTCGACAAAAAAAAACAATTGAATAAAATCACAGAATCATTACCACCTCAAAAAAAATGTATTATAGCATTTGTTAGTGACGAACAAATTGCCCTGTTATTGTATTAATAGTAAAAGCATTATGTATTTATAAACAAACAAATGCGTGAAATATTAACAATTGCACTCTGGCATAAATTCACTCTTGTAATTAATGCATGACAAGAGTGAAACAGACACATGGTGCAGTAAAAGAGAGAGAAAATGGTGGGCTGGGGTGGTCGGGAAATAGAACACTGTGCCACAATCAAACTGCCTTAAAAATTACATTTTCACAATTTCTTTTTTTTTTTTTGCTCAAATAATTTAGTTTGTTATGTTTAGTTACTATCAAGGCCGATAGACGTTACAGCGAAAATGAATGCCATGGACAAAATCGGTTGAACAGTTCCGAATATTACCAACAGATGAGAGAGGATGCGATTGGCGAGAAACAAAAGTCAGGCGTCGATCGACCTTGGTCAGATGCAGCGACAACATCAAACAGACAACAACAGACATAATGTATGTTATATAATAAACATTCAAGTTTTACTTAAGAGTAGGACTGGTTGATACTACGCACAGTCCGCCATTACCGACTCGGGTAGAATAATTCACCGCTGGATGTCACTGCGGTTACAATTAACCATTGTGAAACAAATCGTTTCGACTTTTGTTTTTTTTTTTATGTACCGGCAGAAATGATAATCATTCGACGATTTTCAAAAACGCCAAAGAGCCGCGACCTGTACACAATGACCGTGTTGAAAGTTGAACCGGCAATGGCCGATACGCGCGTCAAACATCGACCAGTCTTACAATATCGTACGAAAGAATATAACATCATTGTCCTGCACTGTACTGTAGTGTACACAACAACTGTATTTGTAATTAATGGTTATACTATATCGAAACAAGAAACCCACCGGTTGAGGTTGCCTGCCCCTGCCGCCGCGTGAGTTCGGTGCAGGCGGAGGCGGATAATCGAAGTAGTAATCTTCGTAACGATAATAGTCATCGTAATAAGGGTCGCTATAGCCGCCTCGATAATCCCCATACCCGTAATAGTCGTAATCATAATCTATAAAAACATACAACAAAGAAAAAGACCCAATTTAGCAAACAAAGACTCTCCTCGATTGCGATTCAGTCATCGCTCCGACACTCGGAACGCATCTATTGTATACGTCGTGCTGTTTTCACATATCGTGGCTCGTCGTCGTGTGTGGTAAAAGCATGCCGGGAAAAGAAACAAATTAAAAATAATTTCAGGCCAGAAAAAAAACTACTACTTGT
Organism: Xanthostigma xanthostigma; assembly: GCA_963575645.1. Classification (NCBI taxonomy): domain Eukaryota; kingdom Metazoa; phylum Arthropoda; class Insecta; order Raphidioptera; family Raphidiidae; genus Xanthostigma; species Xanthostigma xanthostigma. The sequence goes on along the minus strand of OY754466.1, from coordinate 43,741,091 downwards.
ACTTTTAAATTCATTTTAAAAAAATAATTACTTCAAAAAAAATATATATCAATAAAAATTATAATGTCGAATTATAATTTTTATGGCAGAACACTAAAAATATAAAATATTTTCTAACTGAAATAAACCAAATCAATAGAATAGATATATCTAATAACACTATAGGTATAAAATTATATACTAATTAAATTAAATAAAAATAAGACAAAATAATGAAAAGTATTTAAAAAAAAACCTGCACCAAAAAGTATGAAGAGATGCTACATTTAAGAGAATGGAGCAAATATTATGAGATCGACAACAACACAAGGATGATTAAAACAAAAATAGTGATCGGAATTTTGTTTCTACTTACCTGCCATCTGCTAGCTGTAAACATAAACCGAGTCACATAGTTCTTTCGACTGTCGATTTAAAATTCAAAACAATAAAACTCTCTTTAAATCTGTTATCCGTTTCATTGTATTGCTCACGCTGTCATTGACAATTCACAAAAGCGAGTAGGGAACTGTCGAACAAATAGGTGCAGACATAACCCCACTTTACAGTTCGTTTGACTTACTGAAAGCTACGTCAAGTTCATCAGATTATAACAGACAACAACAGAATAAGATCAAGATATCGGCAACTGGCCAATAACAAGTTAGGCCATAAAAAAAAAAAGTTCATCAGATTAACATTATAAAAACAACTATTAAAAATGCCAAAGTGAAATTTAAATAGTGAGTAAAAATAAAGAATTTGATTAGAAATATAAACGATTTTCATTATAAAAAAAATTAGCTTGTAAAAACAATGTTCGGGTAGCAAAGGGACTCGATTTCAAACTGTCAATAGCGAGGTATACGAACGATGTGACTCGGTCTGATAAATACAAAAGCTTCGATCTGCAATATCGTTAACGATTTACCAGTGTAAGGAGCGTATAAAATGTATGTGACAAGTGAATAATAATATTATAATACAAGGACATAGATGGAAATAAAAAAAAAGGCTAGCGGTACATGCTAAGGTTAGTTCGACTGCGTTACAATCTGGCTCGACCCTACCCTACCCCTTACAACCCGCATTTGCAGTGCCTCTTACTTTCAAATTCTCAAAAAAAAAAAAATGTTGCTTGAACAATTTTGGAAATGTTTTCGATAAAGATCCTATGCTGAAAAATAACGAATGATAATCGTCATTTTTTAGGTTTTGTTTATGAAAAATAATAAACAGACAAAAAAAATAAAAGAAAAAATTTCCAAAATTATTTCAAGACTGATGCAATATTCTAGCTCAAATTTAAAAACACAAAATAAAATATATAAAAAAATCAATGAATACGAAGTGAAAATCTAAACTTGGATTTGACTTAGATAAACTGCATACTGGCACTGCCAGAAATTACGGAATTCTTTTTTTCAAAATGAAATAATATTTCAAAATTTTGAAACGAAAAAATTAGAATACTCAAAAATATAGCAACGAAAAAAAAATGTATTGATTAGTATAAATGTGGCATTAGTATTTCAGATAATGCTAGAGAAAAAATGCAGCAAACAAACAAATAATACAGAAATAAGTGAAAACCATTAAAAATAAATCACGAAAACAAAAAGGATCAATGACTCGTTTTGATGTATGATAAAAATTTATGAACACTGCAAACTGATATTTATTTGTACGTCTATTTCACAATCCGATTAAATATCGTTAACAAACAAACATAATTAAAAAACAAAGTAAATTAATTAATAAAAAAATAAACGTCAAAAGTTGAAACAGAATCTAGTTTTAAACTGTCATAATATTGTAAATTTTACAATTCAACGAAGTGATTTTTAACGTTGTAAAATAGACTGCACAAAAATTATTGAAGATAAATGGTTAGTGAACAAAATAAATAAACAAAATCGACACGTAAATGCCAGCACTTACCATAATCGCCACGGCCCATAGGTCCTCTCATTGCACCTGGGGCTCCTCGTGGACCACCCGGAGGCCCCCGACCGGGAAGGCCTCCGGGACCCAACATACTTGGGTGTGATGGAGAACATCTATATACGCACCAAAACAAAAAAGTATGAGCATTTCGTTAATACTTCAAAATCGCTCCAAAAATTAATTTGGAACAGAAAAATATACAAATTCGGTTTACTTCCTGGCATTGCTATATTTTAACACTAAATTAAAGGTGTTGTTCCAAAAACTGGCAACAGTTTGAAAATTATTGATAAATATTTTTAAAAAAAAGGAGTAAAAAAGACTTTTCTAATAAAAATTCCTTAAAAATTAATATTTTTGTCTTATTTTGGTAATATTATTTTCACATTAAAAAATATGATTTTTTCAAATAATAATATTCGCATGAAATCTGCAATTGTCAAAAAATATGCAAATATTCGTTACATCACTACCTAAGAGTGCAATACGCGATTAAAGAAGTTTCACTTCAAAGTATTTAGTCTGTGACGGTTTGATTTACTCTATAGCGAAAGTGCAAAAACGCACGATGCAAATCAAGACATCGTCTGGAATGAAAGCTTAACTTTGAGTCTGTAACGAACAATATTGGAATAAAAAAAAAATACTAACCCGCCACGAACTTGCATCATCTGCATCATGCGGCGTTCTCTGGCACGTAGAATCTCCTCCTTTTTCTTCTTATCGGACGGAGGTTTTGCGAGTGACACTTCGATTGGAGAGCCACCCATTTCTTTGCCATCGAGGCCTTGCATTGCCTATATCAGCCGCACAAAAAAAAGAAGAAAACGTTAACTCCACAAAACAAAAACGGCCAACATTTCATCTTACAAAAGTCAACATTGAAAAAGCGTAAACGCTCAACAAAAAAAAAATTACCTTGACGGCGTTGTCTCTGTCTTCAAAATGTATAAATGCGTAATCTTTAATTTTCTTAACTCTTTCAACTTTGCCATACTCTTCGAAAGCCTCTTTGAGCCTCTCCTCCGAGATATCCTGCGTCAAATTGCGAACGTAGAGCACCTTCACTTTCGACATAGTCTGTTCGTCGGGTTCTTCCTGTGGATCCGCCCAATCGACAATAATGTCGCAGCCCCAAACCTTGATTCGGCCCGTGCCGAGTCTTCGTTTCGCTAACGACGCCGCCTTGTGCGATTCATACTCCAGGAAACAAAACCCCCTATTCTTCTTCTTATCGTCTGGTGAACTATAGATGATCACTTCCATAAGACCGGCTACACACCGACCAAAAGAAACACACACACACATACATTAATCCAGATGAATGGCGGCCGCAGCGTTAGAAAAAAAAAATGAACAGAGAAAAGACAAATCCGATATTACGAAAATGTCAAACAGGTGAATTGTCGCATATCCTCCCAGCGTTATGTCAAAAATACACTGGAATTGTGTTGTCTGACTTTTTTAATATTTAAATTCCCTACAATGAGATCGCGGGAAGCTCAGACATAAGAATGGTTTCAATAAATAATAAATAAGTTACAATGGAACACAGGGATAGACACGTGTAAAAAAAAAAACCCTACTCATTCTAGGTTTTGTTTAGGCTGCCAATTTATAATGATTTATAATATAATGATGTCAGTCATTCAATTTTGAGTCTGGCATTTTTACAGCACATATAATAGAGGTTACGAAAAAATGGGTATTTTTAGTTTATATTATATTCCATGTTTATTAACTCAACTAGTTAGCTCTTTTCGTAAAATCTACATACATCTTTCAATAAGACAGACCTTAAAAATTCTAAAATGTAGAAATGAATATGAACCTGTCTTTCTGTGTGAGTATTTCAATTATGCAGATAAGGTGATAAAGCAATTTTTGTTGTCTAGTTAGTAAAATAATTTTTTTTTTCAGTATGGTTACAAATTGATAAGCTGGATTCAAAAAATCAGTTTTTAAAAATGTTTGTCTGTCTGTGGTTGCACCTAGAGCCCTAAACTACAGCAACAATTTGATCTAAAATTTTGCATGCATGTTCAGAACGGTCACATCTCTAGGCAAAATAACAAAATCAGTTTTAGTTCAAATGTGGAACGAGTAGCCCCCCCAGAACCGTTCAAAACAAGGTTGGAAAAAAAGTAAAAAAAAAAAAAATGATTTAAAAGCGGTTTTAACGATTTCTACTAAATTTTGTACAACGAATATTCCTTCACTGACAGAAACACCAGTTTCGTGTCTATCCCTGCTGGTTTTCAGTTGTTTGTTATCGCGATAATTAAATTTGAATTTAATTTCTAGCCTGAGTTTAGGGAGGACAAGAGGAAACGTAAGGGATTTCAGGAATCAAGCGACAGAGTCCAGATAGTTTTTTTTTTGTTTTAAACAGTTGCGAACAGCGTTTCATAATACCTCAATCCACGTAAAAAAAAAAGACAACTACGCATAAAAATTTCAAAATTATTCAGCACGGAGACTACATCGAGGAGTACGAACTCCGTGTCAGTAAAAAGTATCCAAAAATAGTCCCGAATGTTCCGTATGTACCGAAACCACGGAGAATTCTTCAAAAATTATATAAATAATTTAGCCTGCTTAATTTAAGTAAACAAATAATGAAAATTTCCATAGCAAAATTAAAATGACAACTTGAAATTAGTTATAAAGTACAAAATGGAAATTAGCGATCTGGTGGTAAAAAGAGGAAACGTTATATGTACGATTTAGTGGGCAGAATCCATCAATTTCTTTAATATGAGTTCGTGCTCTTTTATATAGTCTCCATGCTATTTAGGTTCAAATCATCCAATATTTTGTAACAAAAGAGCGAACAAATTATTCATTGATTATTTATATCTGTGGTCAGTGGTATATTAGGTCAAATTTTGGTAAAAACATTGTTACGTAAGCAAAATTAAAACCGAAAATTTACTGGTGGGCGGTTGGATAACCGAGTACTTCACCTTTGGCTGCAAATAATTCATTGAAATAAAATAATAAAAGGACTGGAGTGAGATTAACGTAAATACATGATCTCTACCATACTCTGTTCTTCTCACTCTATGAACTAAAAAACAATTACAACGATATATTGCGAAAGCACGTCCACGGTCAATGGTCTCTAACTCTATTCTGCGGGTAGCCGTTTTCTGCGAGCAACTTCATTCTGTTAATTTTGATGTTACAGTGTGCGCGCACCTCTGCTAAAAAGGACCCCGCACGGAACATATGGGAATCGGCCCTCGGTTAAAATCTTCCATACTCGGGGATATTATCCAAAAATCGACGCTGATCAAAAGTCTCCATGGGCACGAAGTCCGGAAATGCGATCCCGGGGAGTTACTTTTATTGCAATTGTATATACTGTATATGATATATCTATGTGATGTAGATATGTCTATAATAGAATATCACAAGGAGACGGGTGCATTTGCTCATTTTCCCTATTTTGATTGCAATAAAAGTAACTCCCCGGGATCGCATTTCCGGACTTCGTGTCCATGGAGACTTTTGATCAGCGTCGATTTTTGGATAATATCCCCGAGTATGGAAGATTTTAACCGAGGGCCGATTCCCATATGTTCCGTGCGGGGTCCTTTCACATTCATCAGAACGCGCCTAAAGAATTAAAAAAAGAACAACTGTAACCTTCACGCTACAATTCAAAACGCCATGACTAAAAATTTGACGTAAACCCTTTCGCCACCTGACCACAGATACATTATTTGCATTTTACGGGAAGGGGAGGCCATTTGAAATTTTCCTATCTAAAACATGGCTATAATAAATGTTCTAGGTTGTGCAAAAAAAAAACTAACGACACCCCAGAATCGAATGTAAAATTTAATTCGCACATATGGCGACAGCCATTTTGTTAGCAGGCACAGATGCCAGTTCTAAACATGTGTAGAAAAATTAGGGACGGGGTTAACGCGAAACTTTCAGATGAAATGTTATAAAAAAGGAACTTTTCGAAAATCCCAATATGTTTTCTGAAGAGTGGCCATCCCCTACTATTGAAAATAAAAATAGCTATAGCAAATGACTGCACAGAATAAATTATCCACTCTTTATAATTATTAATAATCAACATTAAAGCATCGAATGCACCTGAAAATATACTTTTTTGGGAATGTCAACAGCAACATCGCACAAATTACAAACTATAAAGAAAAGGCAATTGGTGTCTCCGGTTTTCATGCACCGATTAACTATCATTAGTTTCCTACATCTAACGAGGGTTGCTTTCCAAACTTCCACCAATTCCCAGCCGTTGTTAATTTATTACGATAGGCCGAAAAACAAACATCGCGTAAATTGCCAATTGGACTTAGTTCAATTGCAACAATCGTGTTTTAATCAAAGATATGCGTAATGCCAACAGTGATGGCACTTCTTTCGCTTCTTTGCCGCAAATTGAAGAGTTGTCAACAAAACTGTTTGACAACATCAAAATTATCTGTGTCTAATTAATTGTAGGTGTTTTTGTTGGCAAGTTCTGACCCAAGGTCGAACACTCTGAAGAGTGCGATAATTTGACCAACAAACACGCAATTGCGTCCGAAGAACTCTGTATTGCCGACAGTCGTTTTAGCAGTTCAGAACTTTGTCTTAAGTTTGAACAGTGTGTTCGGTATTTGGTTAAACGATCTGCGATTGGCTAAAGAGTACAATTAAAACAAACTTCATAAATATAATCGAAAATATTAGATTAGAAATTAGAAACAAAGCACAAAAGCAAACGTCATAATGTTAAATTTCTTGGTAAAGCAAAGAAGCGAACTAGAAGTCATCCTGATTTAAAACAGGTTTATACTTTTTAGTGTGTCAGCAATTTATGTCAAAGTATCTACTGTCGAAAAATAAATTGAACATTTTAATGACTCTTTAAAAAAAAAAAACAAAATGGTAGATTCGCCTTGTTTTAAACTACTTGAGCTATGTTCCAACATTCATTCGAAGCTGAAAATTTCTACCGATGTCAAAATATTGCACAGCGCCATTACTGACTTATTCCATTAAATGATATAACACTCAGACTAGGGGATAAAGATAACTAAAATTTTTTGCAAATATTTCACAAACATCTACAAAAAAGCAAAGAATTTTACAAACAAATAATATTTTAATAAATGTCAAACCGATATTTAAAAAAAAAAAAATGGACAGAACAGCAATTACTACAAATACCACAAAAGAATAAATTAATATAAAAACCAAGTGGACTTTGCCACTGTTTCCCTGCTTTCCTCCAGTGTCCCGTTTTACCGGAAATAGAAGATGTCGCCGGGATTGGCACTGGACCGGCGTCGAAACCGGTCTGATTAGATTGTACATTATAGACGCTCAACATCTAAGGGGCGCCGGTCCGATCGGATCTCGTTACGGTAAGAGACAATCGAGCTACGGTTTGATTCAGTATCGGCCGGCCCGGCAACATCTTCGATCAGAACACAAATTAATCAACGTGTCCGTTCCTGACCGTTTAACAGACGTTCGTCAAGGGTGACACGGAAGCGTAACGACATTGTCGGCTATCTCTGACTGACTCGGGGGGTGCGGTAAGGAAACATCTGGTCAGGTGGCAACTGAATCGGTCTCAACTTACGTGCATGTTTGGAAAACTCTTCGAACAAATCGTCTCGATCTCGATTCTTTGGTATATTGCCGACAAACAACCGGTGATTGTTATAAGATATGGTTACGCCAATCTTTTTGCCTTTTCGAATTTCGTAATCATTCAGCTGCAAGAATAATGTGGAATGTGGATAGCCAATTAAGCTGCTCGCCCTGAGGGGTTACGAGGTCACGAGGGTTGGTCACGGCGTGTAGGCGGGGGTGTACGGGTAAGACGGGAACGGACACGGAACCGGGAAATGGGAGTGCGTCGCAGGTGTGTAGCGAGCCCGGCGGGACATACTTTCACCGCTACTATTGTGTGTCAGTGTGTATAACAATATAAGATTGCTTATTAAATTTGTTTTTCTTTTTTTTTTGTTTTTTTTTTTTAATCACTTGTATCGTCACTTTACCTGTTAATTTACCAAATTCGTCCAGTATCTCCTCTTTGCCTTTAGACTTTGGTATGTTGCCCACAAAAAGTCGAAGATTTGGAACGCTAATGTTAATTTTCAGACTCTTGCCGGGTTTGATTTCGTGATTATCGAGCTGTGGGATGAAAGAAAAACATGCCAAATTTGGTTCCAGTAAATTAATCAAAAATTAAAAGGCCACATTAAAAAATATAAATAAATAAAACAATAAAAACACAAAAATAATTTGGTAAAAATACAATTTAGCTTAATAACAAACGACAAATTTCGAATAACATTATCAAGTATGAAATGATAAGTCTCTCCAAATTGATAATTTTGTATAGGCATGCTCTTTGTAGCCACACTTTCCCACTGCATTCGTTCTCTAATACCAAAAAAAAAAAAAAAAAAAAACAGGTGTAGCTGTGTAACCCCTCACAGCCGATTTTTGAAGCATCCGACAGGCCGTTATATAAATTTTGCCCGAAAACGACGAAACGCATTTCCTGTAAAATAATGGACAAACCTATTCCATCCAATTAACAACAAAAAATTACGTAGTTGTTCCAAGACCAAACATGGTACTGCAGAATTTTGAAAGAATTTCAGAGCTACCGAATAATAAAATCATGAAGCTTCAACCAAAAATGTATCCTCCAATTTTAAGCCAGAATCTTGACGGTTATGCTTAACAAAAATGTGTAAATTTTGACAAATGAAACACTGTACAACGTTAAAGTTGTACTGACGAAGACATGAATAAAAAAAAATCATGCAAAAAAAAAAAACAATTTCTTCCCATGAAACGAAAAAAGTAAAATAAACGTCGATGACAATTTTGAACCATCCAGAATCGATCTCGCATTTTTAGCAGTCCAGAAGTCTCAATTTTGCCCCATGAGCAAAGAGGAGACCTGAAAAAAAAATCTGAGCAATTATGTTTCAGTGATAGTGAAAAAAACGAAGTGCCAATATACGAATGTAGTTTTGCCAAGAGTGCGATAGCCTGCAAAAGACAGACAAGCATTATGAGAAAATTTGAAAAAAAAAATATGATAACGCCAATCATTTACGATAACAATTTTATCCACGAGAATTTCTTTTAGCAGGGCTCGTGTGTACATTAGCTGTCGATCTAGGGACTGAATGAGACACTACGAAAATAGAAAGAGAAAGATGATCATGAAATGAGCGTGAAATGAGTGAAACAGACTGGCAGGAGTTAACGAGTGGCTCCGTTGGCAAAGCCGCTGCAACAAAAGTGATCTCATTTGGCTGGCTGTGACAACAGTGCCGTTAAATTGAGCATTATAATAATATAATTATATATCAACATTATCACAAACGTACACCAAACACGGCAACCGTTACAAAACGAGCGGCCGGCAATGCAAACTTCCTCGGCCATGTTTCGTAATCGCTTATCGTGTCAGTTATGTTCATAATACACCGAGTCGATCGGAGCACGGCACTCCGATTGAGTCGATCGAGTCCCGTGCTTCGATCGCCGTATAATATTCAATACTGCATTTACAATACACAAACGACCGTATTACGATCTCAGATTAACACTACATAAATACTGTACGTCTTTTATAACATCATTGTAATAAGTATAAGTTTATTATTAATGAATAATCGTAAGTAAGAGAAAATCCATATTCACCTCTTTGACGGCCTGCTGGGCAGCGTCCCTCGTCGTAAACGTTACAAACGCGTACCCTCTATTCGTGCCCGTCATCGGATCCATCATGAGCCGTAAGTCCCATATTGTGCCACACTTCTCGAACAGCGGTATCAGTTCGTCTTCGTACATATCTTTGGGTATTTTTCCGCAGAACACTTCGCAGCCGTTTCCCGGCGTCGGCCCGTCCCAATTGGGCGGCGGTCCGCCGTACTTCCTCTGTCCCGTCGTGACGTCCAACGTGTATCCGGTTCGTTCGAGAATCTGTTTTATTTTGTCTTCGTCGGGTCCCTTGACGGGCACCGGCGCAGGAATGCTCGGGCCTTGCGCTGCGCCCGCCCTGCTTTTTTGCCTATACGTCTTCATCACACCACACAGGTATGCCGATTTATTCGACACATGTTCTAAATTTGAGTCTAGGAACTGACCGAGCACATTGAGCGCACCGTCTACCGGGAATTCCTTGAGTGCATCTAACGCCCTCGCATCTAAGTCTGCGTGGACTAATTTCCCTGTTTTATATATATCGTCTAGTTTAGCAGCCACCTTCTCGTCGAGTCCGTACTCGATTAACTTCGAGTAGTCTTGTGTTCTCTCGACGTCCGACTCCATTTTTGTTGCGCCGTCCTCTATTGAAACTTCACCATTGCCTTCCGCCATTGCTGCTAAACAAAAACAAAACAGTTCACAGAAAGGACGAAAAAACAAACGCGCCATATTTACTCAGAAGTTATTTGAGACAAATTTGGCACGCGGAAGACACCGTGACCGGCACAAAGAAATTGCAGCATTTGTGATGCTATAAAACCCCGAATACTATAATAAAACAAAAACAATGACCGTTGAAAGATGAACGCAGTTGCGAAACAACTAAAGCACAAGTGCTGTGGGCAGCGTTGCCAGACGTCCCGATTTTGGCGGGACGTCCCGATTTTTAAATCAAAATTAAATGTCCCGCGCGAGACAGGCTCAGTCCCGCTTTTCGGGGATAACTCGGGGATAACTTTAAAAGAAGTTATGTCTTCACAGAAATATCATGAATAAGTAATTCTTATAAATAATTATTCTCTTATTGTAAGTTGCAATTTGTAACACTCACTCCACAGACTATTGTTGGAAACGCCATATTATTTTTCTAATGAATAAAACTTTTTTGATTTTGATTTGTTTTTTTTTTTTTTTTTATTCTGAAGACGAATAAGACTCAACTATTTAACGATAGGGTAAATCTGATTTAAATATTATATTTTTATTAAAATACATTTTCTATGGCTATTTTTGCTATCTATTGTTACGTAAACGTAATTTTAATTCAAATAAAAAGATAAATAGGTATTTGAAAACTTCTGATTAGGTATATACGTTTTTTTTACTATGTCCCGCTTTCGACGAAAGAATCCCGCTGTTTTCATTCAAAGAGTTCCAAAATCCCGACTTGGCAAAAAAAAACTGGCAACGCTGGCTGTGGGTTAAATAAATTGAAATACAACCGTGAAGTTATTTGACGTTACCAAACTATATTGTGCATACTTGCTAGATTAATTTTTTTATAGCTGTATGTATTTCCACACTAACCGTATGAACAGCTACAATTATTTAAATGTACCATGAAATATCAATGTATCAGAAAACAGTATGATGGCGGTTTTTTGTGCTGGTCAGTACAAACATAATAGCAAAACTATATTTTTTTTAATTAGTTAAACAGGTCGAATTGTGCAGAAATCAGAACATAATAAAAAAAAAACGCCTTTTCGATCTTTATATCTCTGGACCGAAAATGAATCATGTTTGCCAAAAATAACTTATTTACTGTTAATAGCCTGCTACCATATTATTTATTAGTAGTAATAACTGCGTCCGTATTTTGTTCTAATCAAGTTTAGTAGATACGCAGGTTACCCCGATCCATGATTTACGTCAGCTCACACACTATTAATTGAGAGGTCTGCCAGATGACGTCCTCTCCCACTACTATCAAACAGGTTGAGGTCACATTTGTATCTTATAACCGAGGTTCTAATAAAAAAAAGACGGGTTGCACTCCGGGAGTGCCGGCAGAAGTGAAAACTTGAATAATAACGCCTTACGAATTTTCGATCAGGTCATGTGTCCTGACGCGAGTTTAACATTTTTTACCCATTACAAAAAAAGTGTACAACGCCGCTAAAGAATTTTTCACTTCAAAAATATTTAATGCGATAGATATAATTCAAACATGGCTGACAGTTAGCTTGGCGATTCTTTTGACAATTTTTAAAGTAATATATCTCCAAAACTACATGTCAAAGTTTTTTATTGTTGTTACCGCTAGGAGACTCAAACTTTCCAATAACCAGTTTTCCAGAATTTTGTCTGGAGCAAATTATGATTTTTTTTTACTAAATGGCACATCCGGTGACTCTGCCATTTAAAACTAGATAAAAACCACGTTTTAACAAATAATTATTTGAAAACTAGACCTCCATAGTTTGCCATGCTAATAGTTGCTCTAAGTGACACTTGTGCCGCCTGACGTTACCCGCACTGAGAACGAGATAGCGCGGAGATTTGTCAAAATTAAACTCTGAAGTAGTATAACTTTGTTATTTTTAAAGATAAAACATTATTTCGCATTAATTTTGTAATATTTAGGACTATCATTGAGTTCGAATATTTATCGAAAACTTTCTATTTTGCTAGATTATCTCTCTCGAAATTATTTTCCTTGGATACGCATTTTGAAATTTGTAGTCATTTGTACACCTCACAAGTTATCTAAATTCGGCCTCTGAAATTCCCGATTTTTTCTTTCTTTTTCTATATTTTCCCGTATTTTTGAAAGCTTAAATTACGAGCTTATACGAATGGAAATGGACACACAAAAAATAAGTCTTGACGGGCGGACAGACAGACACCAAATGGTCCCATATGGGACCCTAAAATCAATAAATAAAAAGTCGATTTCGCCTGTGGATTAGATTGGATTGCTGATTATAGACATCTAAGGTCATCTGTAGATGTTTCGTAAACAAAGACTGAAGTCCGGTATTAGGGAAGCATCAATTTAAAGGACTTTGAGGGATTCACTCAAATTCACAAACCCCGCTTACATTTTGAAATTCTCGTATTCTCCCCGTTTCCACAGAATTCCTATCTTTATCCCGGTTGGTAAGCAGCCTGTCTAAAGAGAATATCACTATTTTTAGAATACACCATCGACAAATAATTTTGTCACATGTAAGTACGATTTTAATATTTTTAACGAAAATAGTTGTCAACTTTTACTAAAAAAATATGACGAGATGAGAAATATATGAACGTTGGAAGCCATTGTTATTTTAAATATAGGTATGGACAGTATTTTTTTTTTCTTACTTTACGGTAATAGAAAAAACGGTTGAGACTTGTTCAAAAAGTTCCTATAGTCAACTTTATTTCAGAAATGGTGCATTAAAAAATAAATTCCCATAAAGAACCATTACCAACTGGGCTACTATAAGTATAAGCAAACAAAAAAATCGGCAGGGGAGCCAATTCTCCACTTCTCACTCAACAAAACAATTGTCTATTTATATTTTCTCTATACACCCATCCCCCGATTTACACGGTACTTATTTTACACGTTTTCGCTTTTACACGGTTTTCCAAATAAGTTTTTTTTTGTTTTTATCGCACTCTACTACTGTGATTGAACACGTGCGCTGTGTACACATCTCACGGGGAATCCCGAGCTTATGTGCTGACTTGCTGCACACGCACACTGGTCTGTATTTCTTCGCATAAAATTAAAGTTTTATCTACGGAAAATTGTATTTGAGTGAAAGTTTCACAGTTTCAGAACCTGTCAATGCATTTTATTTTTATTTCTGTGTACACCTAAAAATATTGAAAAAAATCACAACTGTTAAATAGCAAAATTATGCATTTTCTGCAAGTTTTTCGATTTACACGGTTTTAACTTGAAAATTTTTAATTTTCGATTTGCACGTTTTTCTCAGGAACGTATCTACCATGTAAATCGGGGGATAGATGTATATACAAAAAGTATGGACATCGTATTTGTTTATTGCGATCTACTAGAGACCAACCAAAATCATAAGCTCACCGAGAAATCCTTTACCTTTTTCAACTATGTGAATTTGAGAACATTTCTTTAATATCTCGATTATGTTCAAAACCGAATCAGACAAGGTTATTAAATGCTGACAAGTACAACAAAAAAAAAACTACATTTTCCGTCTATATGAATATACGATATCAAAGAAGAAAATTTTCATCACACACAAAAGACATTAATCAGAAAATAATCTTAAACAATTCTTGAGGCATCAAAACGTGAAGATCTATTAAGATCACCAAACAAAATTCGCGCTGAATCAATAGTTCCCTACTAATTAACAATAAAAAAACAACAACCGCACAACACAACAATCAATACTCTGTCGAGCTTTATAGGGTTTCGAACCGGACTTCTTGTGTAAATCATAGGTCGTTTGTGTCGGCTAGTTTGTTAATAAAAGAATTATGTATTAGAAAAAAATGTCTTCCGTCCGTACCACAGAAAAAAAAAAACAAAGAAACCGAGCTTTATGAATGACACTTTCGAGACATGAGGACATTTCGAAAAACAAAAAACTAATCAAAAACTAGAATAAATATAAACTTGGTTGATACACAAAGCGAACAAGGGACAATGCCAGTATGGGAGGAATGTGGGAATTTTTTCGCAGACATCTATAAACAGTATACTATCTAATGAAATTATACATTTCTGCGTCACAAGAACAGAAATAGTTCCCAAAAAATCGGTTTATTGGAAAATCTATTAATGGATCAGTTTCACAAAGTAGCCCAAAATAAGCTGAGAAAATGTAATTAAGTATATACAAGAAATTTTATTGGCGTTAAATAAAGAACATAATATATATAAGCAAACGGCAAATCCTGAATTTACTGAGTACTGCCAGACATTCATTCGTAGACTTAACGGAAATTACTTCTTGGCCTGGGCATTAGAAAAACAAGCTTATCTCAAATTTGACATTTCTTTAAAAAAAACGGAGTTGCCACAACAGAGCTCCGTTTAGACATTTTGGGTACGGAACCCTAAAATCAAGACAAGAGAATGCAAAATAAACGCGCGGTCTTCTAATGCGAATGGAACCTTTGATAGCAATAAACATGTACCTAATTCAAACTTTGATTAACGTCTGATTAGAACTCTTCAATAAATAAAATTATCGACCAATTTTTTAGACAAATATATAATTTTATTTATTAAACATGTACCTACCTATATTAGATATTTGGGTACGGTTGAAAAAAAAATATTATTAGGTACAAGTAATGTTTTTTGTCTACAAAGGCTCAACGCATATTTGCAAGCGGTATTTTTATGATTTTGCGGTCAGGTGGTCTTCATCACGTTTATCAAATTTGAAAAAAACACTTCAACATTACTAGGAACTAAGTGGCGCTAACTAACGGTTATATTTGAAAATAGTTGCAGTTTCATTTATAAAATGTAATATAAAGATGAAAAAAAGATTAATCATTTATGCAGTGAATTGTTAGTGATTAATTAAACCGTATTGATATCTGTAAGGTAAGTTTCCTTAAATTTTATTCAAATGTTGTTTTATGCGTCATTTTTCTACATTCTCGCAAATTTAATTTCAAATGTGATATGGCAGAACCCGCTATTTCGTCAAACATCTAATTTTTTTACAGAAATTGATCCCCATGGCGAAAAAAAAACTATGCACAATTTTTCTCACTTTGTACGCGTGCATTTTTTTTATAATCAAGTCAAGAGAAATGAAACAAATTAATGGAATCGAGGTAATTCCTTTTTTTGGTGGCAAGTGAAAAAACGCGGTAGGTGTATCGAAGTTAAACGTTTCAATAATTTTCATGGAAGATTTTTGCGCGTGCGATAATTTATCACCAAAATATTTTTACAATCAAAGATATATAGGAAATACTGAAATTAATTTCAACAAAACCATTATCATAAATTGGTCACATTATGATTAAACGAAGTTTTCATCAGCGGTTAGTCAGTTTAGTGATTGACAGCCGACAAATTGACAGTTTGTACGATAATGAAAAAAACAGACTTGTCTAGCAGTTACTTTTGTTCATGTCACATTATTTATTTTTTCTCCTAGCAAACAACACAAAAATACGAACTAAAAATAGACTAATCTCAATAAAAGACCGGCTAAAAATAGCTCTATGCAATTTGGTGTCACGTTGTAAAATTGGTGTTTTCTGTCAAAATAAAAAATATCTACAAAAAATTAAGAAAGCGCGTTTTCAAAATATCTAAATCTCTCGAAAACTGTCAATTGTGTACAAAGAGCATTTAGACAATGCCATTACCGCAATGACAGCTTGTCAATAATTTTTTGCGGAAAAATCAACGAGCGACAGTTATATAAAAATTTAATCAAAAACGCCGCAACTGTCTCGCGCCAATTCTTTATACCTACATCACATACACACTACATACATACAGAGGAGTGTAGCAGACTTTTGTTTGGCGCCCGACGGGCAAACGATTATGCGTCTACATTTCTGGGGCCACACAGGGAAAATCCCAATTCATCAAACGATTTACACATATTGATTATTTCGCTGACTCAAATAAAAAATGTGACAATCAAACAAAATATCAAAAGCATAATTACTAATATAATATTTAATTAATACGTCGCAATAGATAAAAGGCAACCGGCAACGTTGTATTTAAGAATCCATCATTGCACCGGCCGGCAGTCAGCCAATAGGCACTCTATCCTCGTAATTTGCACAGTATGCACATTTCCACGTGTAAACAATCACTGTTAACACTGACATTCGAACATTTAACATTACGACGCACTAATTACAACGTACACAATAAGATAATATGGAAATTTACCTTAAAATTAAACTAAAATATATCCTACGCCAGAAAATGGCGGCCGGCGATCGCGACCAACGTCAACGTGATCGCTTGCGTTTGGCGAATTGTGTTCGCGACGCGCCGACTCACACGGCTCTAGTCTCGAACCCGGCAAACGATGAACAAGAAATTTTCAAATGCAATTATTCACGCACTCTGATTGGTCAATAGATTTAGATTTGCACTTGGCAAAATTTTAATCAAAATAAAAATGCACTTGCATTGCAACTTTTAAGAACTTCACATATACAAAAGAACTGTTTGAAATTTTTCAAATCTGAACTTTCAATTACGAACGCACGCTTTTAAATTAATGTTTTCGTTTGATTTATTCCCGCCAGTTGCACTGTTTATTGACAAAAATAAAATACAAAGAAAATGCACACAATCGATCGTTAAACTGTTTTCCGAGTGCATCATTGATTTAAGTAATAATTTCTACCGCAAGTAGGTATGCACGTTTTGATTGTATCTTATTTATTCAAATGACCGTACCTTTAAATATTGCGTGATCTTGGCAGTTGATTCATAAGTCTTCATTGAAAAATCACACATAACAAAATATAATTAACTTGCACCCACAATAATTAAATAATACACTATAAAATTATAAAAAAAAAAAACAAAACAACACTATTTAAACTATATGCAGAAATTTAAATATTCATGTATAAAATCTATTAACTAAACTTAATAAAACTGTATTAAATAATATAACCATTAAAATAATAGTTGCTTAATATTAATAGTTAATCGTGTTTTTGTCTATATTTTTGTAATTATAATCCGAAGCGCTCTCCGCCGTTGCACTACGTTGTTGTATGGTGTAGTACCGACTCCCGCAGTGCAAAGCGGTGCAGTCTGGTCGCTGCAGATCAGGCAAGCAGGGGCTGCTTGTTTGGCAGACTTGCAATTATGTGCCTATATGCAGAAATCCGTTGATTCGCAAACGAAAAACGCCGTTCGCGTCGAAGACTGCGTTCGTTCGCCGCCGCTGATCCGCCACCTCGTCTCACCGCACTCCGTCTGTCTGTCTACGGCGCTCTCCCCTCGCCCTTCGCGCACACCGAATCTAGATAGTCGTGTACGCTACTGTACCCCTTTCGATGTGAACTCAGTTTACGGCCACGGAGTTTGCGCACATCGACCCTCTCCGCGTCCCGGTACGGATTCCGCACAGCAAACTTCTCGATGGCATTTTGTCGCGCGAATAGACAGCGGGGCCCGTTCAAAATACACTTTCAATTGAACGCAAATTTCTCAAGTAAATTACGTTAAACAATTGAGCCAGCTCAAAAACATTGAACGTTTACGTTTCAAAAGCGAAACGCAAAGTTCAAATCCACGGGAACAGTTGTTATCGAGCGGTGACGATTCCTTTGTTCTTTGTTCGCGCGGCGCAGCTGTCAAGTTCAAAATTTGCTCTTGGCAAACAACTGGACGCGTCTTATATTACATACATTCGCCAAAGTGAGACGCCTGACCGAACGGAATCGCCCTCTAATAGTTGCCTATAACGCAGGCGGACACATGTGACGTGTCGTATTGTACCTAGGTATATGACAAAGCAAAGTTTATCTTTATATCGAATAGGTATAGTATGCATATGAGATGGATAGAGTCAGAGCTCTCTCTACACCTTGTGTCGTACCCCTGACTACGGCGGCCCGGCGTCCTAAAGGAGCACTGATCGTCGGCCAATGACGTGAAGAAAGTGTCGCTTGCCAAACGAAGCTATATATCTCTCGTCGTTTGCATATATTATACTGTCCGGCCTGTCTCAAAAACCACAATAATTTGGGAACTTAGTTCTAATCACATGATTAATCATCAAGGAGAAGGAACTCGCAAAATCATCAGAAAAGTCTGCTATCCAATGGACTACTGAGTCTGTGTGGGACAAATTGATATTTTAATCAAGTATCTCCGTTTTTAAGTAATATAATTAGCCATATTTTGACTACTCGTTGATGATTCTGGACCTTTTTATAAATAACTGGCCGAATGGGTTCAGAAGACTATCAACCACTTAGTTCACGGACTGTGCTAGCCAGTACAAGGAACGAGGATGATTGGGAAATAGCACAATAAGTCCTAGACACAGGACGGCTCCCAAAGTTAAAAAAAAAATAACTGGCCACTGCGGATGTCCATAGCTTCTTAATAAAAAAATATACAGTCCAAAAGACAAGTTAAGACGGCACGCCTGTAACGAAGACAAGAAAAGGAGCTGCCGCGTACACCATCAACATGTCCACATGTTCTAGTCTGGACTAGGCATTATAGTATGTTAGATTCCTGCAAGATATTCGTATCGCGCGTTGACATGAAGCAAGGTATTTAGCCTTGACGTTGAGACCGATCTGAGGACTGCGGCGGCGGCTCACACTGCATTCTTTATGCCGCCGAACAACAAACCACTGCAATAATAACATTATGCTGTTGCACACTGAAAGAACAGTCTTCTAAATTCGCATCTATAAATAGAACTTGTGCGTATTCCATTCTGTGTTCTGCTGACTGCACTCAAGTCAACTCTTTTCTGCAGACGATCTACTTTCGACAAAGATGACTCGCTGGAAACCAACCGACGTCACCGCAGTAAAACAAAACTTAAGTCCGTTTCGTGTACTAATGATTTAGTAATAAACACAGACTTATTGGTAATAACTACTTGGCGGTGTCCATCTGACAAATTTGCTGGTAGCCAATCTAGCGACCAGCGGACCGCACAGAACATTTTATGATTCGTTCATGAGTAATCCAAGACACCGTCAAGACGTTTCCAAATTATATTTCCAACATGACGATTAGTTCTGCGCCATTCTTCTGTAAGTTTGTTCTCACGTATTCCATCCCAGGCTTTTTTTTGTAATTTTTCGACACTTTTTTCCTGTCCTCGCAAACAATATCACACACACATTTGGACGAGAATACAGTTTGCGTGAATATGTGTGTATTTATTTACACACATGTTCCATTATATTCGTACAGTTCCTTCACCGTCCTCCATTGTATCCCGGCACTAATGGGGTGAGATCATTTATTACCATCAGAACAGAAGGTATAGGTATAGTATACAGGGTGTCCCACGTCATGACTGCCATAGCCTGGGACTGTGTTGCTGGGGTGATTTCAAGTCAAAAATGTCTAAATAACATATACCCGGAACGCTATCCTAACTGAGCTAGAAGCATTTGAAATTTTAGATAAGTAGTAGAATTCCCTACTAATTTAAAAACCATTTAAAAAGAAATCGCTTTATTGAATTAGTTGCTCAAAATTCCCACCCAGTTGCTGTATACATAATCTAGCTCTTCTTAGAATTGAAGTGATAGCTCTGCGAAGAGTCTCAGGATCAGCACGAATAAATACTAATGGTGATTCACAGCCACCTGGTCTTTAATATAAACAAAACCAACAGCCGAACCTAATACCTGCATTAGTAGGCTTACTTATTAAAAAGCTCACATGCTTCTAGCTCAGGTTAGCGTTCCGGATATATGTTCATTAGACATTTCTGACTTGAAATCACCCCAGCAATACAGTCCCAGGCTATGGCAGTCATGTCGTGGGACATCCTGTATATACATATGAACATACTAAATGAAGAAAACCCCCAGTACAGATCCACATTCATTCCGCGGTTACACCATATCCGGCATCATTTTACTGCAGCTTCATCCAGGTCCAAAAGTTGTTAAATCTACAAATTAATGCCCGTTTAGCATCTGTCTGTTCGAGACCTATGCGTTTCTATACCATTCATCTGATTACGATGAAACTTTAGTGAGTTGTTGTGCGCACGTCCACAAAGGTTTCTGGTCAAAAAAAATTTAAAGTGTATTTATAAATTTTCGTTTAAGTTCTTGCAGCTATATCACGAATTTCTGAGGTGTTTATCTCAGAACCAACTGGAGTAGTTTCGATGAAACTTCTTGTCGTATTAGTTGTAATCCTGAAGAGTGAAGACTACATGTCAACCATAATTCTAGGTCCAATTGTTTCTGAATGCGCTGAGATACACAGTATTATACCAAAATTAGACATTTTGCGGGCCCCCCACGTCGGCATTGGAGATTTTTTCTTGCTCTACTCGATAAGATATTAATAAACACCTACACTATCTACTGAAAAAAATGTGTTTATCCCCTTTCCTATGAAAGGGAGCATCTGATATATAATTCCAATAAAAAATTGTACTTATCTTGGCTTCGAGAATCAACTTACAAATGGACAACAAAAAAATATTTCCTAACTTTGGATTTCATACGACTAGACTGCACAAAATTGTTATTTTATCCCGGTTTGATGTTGGTACTCTTTGTGGCTGACCACATAGGGGCAAAAAAACTTACTGGGGACTTTAGTCTTGCAGGGGACTTAAAAAAGAAAACTAGATATTCCTTTATTTGTTATTTTCCCATGATGATTTAAATTTTAGAAAAGTGACCCAAAATGGATTTGTGCACTGGGTTTCGATTTGCTTAATTCACCGCTGACGTCAACAGAACCAAAACACATCTAGAACTAGTGTTGCTATCCGTACAGGTTTCCTCGGATTTGTCCTCTTTTTAAGGGCGTCCGGGCGAGGTTTTGTTTAGTCCGAATTTTAAAATGACATGATAAATGGTTTTTTATCAAAAGACAATAGTAGAATTTGGTTTCTTTAATTCGAAAAGATTTATTTTTGTTTATTGGAAAAAAGAAAGTTGCTATTGTTTGGTTTTTCTAATTTTTATAAGGCTCTTTAATTTTATTACCAAAGAGAATAGAGACATAGTTAAATGAAAGCTTGTGAAATTCCATATATTACACCCAAGATCGTAAAAATCCATCAATACTAATTCTGTAATAGAATTTGGAATATAGTAGCTAATTGTAATAACAAATTTTAATGAGGTATTAATTAATTTCATTAGTAAAATAAGACTTTTTTTCGCAATTATATCTGGGTTTTAAATCTGGGTTTTTTTGGGCTTCTTGTCCTAGTTTACTGACTTTACGGGTGGCAACCCTACCTAGAACGGTCCTGGGCACAATATATATTTTATAATCGGGAGCATGTATTTGTATAAACTACATTGCAAAATCGTATTCTAT
The DNA here is from genome assembly GCA_963575645.1 of Xanthostigma xanthostigma. NCBI lineage: Eukaryota > Metazoa > Arthropoda > Insecta > Raphidioptera > Raphidiidae > Xanthostigma > Xanthostigma xanthostigma. The sequence continues at coordinate 43,719,409 of OY754466.1, read as the reverse complement.
TATGTATAATATTCGCGAATGCTCCCAGTCGTTTCCACTTCGTAAACCAGTTTCAAATACCCGATGGTTTCTCGTTGAAAAGGTACCAGATGCAGTGTAATATAAAATGTACTTATGTATAGTTTGAATCTTTATACATATATAGGAATAATAATATACAATCATACAATTGGTACACATACTCTAAACAACAAAGAATGTCTCAGCACAATGTTCAGCAGCCGCCTCCACTGCAATTTCAAATTTCTCTTCGCGTTTTTTTCCCTGCTAACAACTTTCTCGTTAAGATTGCTGTCAGTCGAAAAAAAAACTGGACCCAATTGCAACGAACCAAAGTCTTACGCGCACCACTCAATTGCAACGAGACAGAAACGAATTTGCAGTTTATAGACGTTTGACATTCCAGGGTCTCTGCGAAAGGGTGTCGGTTTTTCGTTGGCTATTCAATTTCAAACATTTAATTGCAAGTACTTTATAAGGCACATTTAATTTTTGAATTCTTAAATTAGTTGCTTCGACATTCTGTTAGCTCTGTCTCTTCGATCTTATTTTTCTGTGCTCTTCCCGCATTTTGCTATTAACTGAGTTGGTGTATATTTTTCTTCATCGATATCTCAAAACAACACACGATCATGCAGTTTGTTTTTGTTCTGTTGATTTTGTCAGCATTTAATTAATTTAATTCTGATTAAATTTTGAACAAAGCCGATTCATAGTAGATCTTAATATATTTAAAAAAAATATTAAATGAAAATTTGAATAAAATCTTTTTATGTTAAGAATATGAAAGTAGAATAATTGTTTTGCTAACAAAATTTAAGTTCCGGACAATTGCTTACTAGGTGGGAAGTAAAATAGGCTATCCAGCCAATTTTTGAAGGACGTAAAGACTATACTGAAGACGCAGATGAATAAAAATTTATTTGTGTTCAATGGCAAGGTTATGCTATTTTGGAGATCCACTTTCCTTGCTTTATTAAAAATTATAAAACACGTTTCATATTTTATGTTAACAAGATCTAAAAATGAAAAATAACAAAGTATATCTGGTTCGTTAATGGGCAAACAAAAGAGTGCCAAGGCAAGAAGAAATTGTATCCGAGTTGTTATTATATTTTTCATATCTGCCCTTGGTATCCCGTATCCGTTCCGTTCCCTTTATATTCTTTCTTGAGGTAAGAGTTTAGCAGTTCAAGGCTTTCGCTAAAACCTGTACAGCTGCCACTATTTTTCTGACTATTTTTAAACATTGAACATAATAATATGTACCTATAAAATGCAAAATATATTTCTGAAATGTTGTGAGAATCAAACTGGAAGTTTTAAAATACAAAAAAAAAAAATAGATAAACACGTTTAATACCCAGATTCTTCAGTCGTTGAAGTGAAAAATAAAAGGCAGCGCCAAGCTGATTGGGACACCAACAACCCTCTACATTTTCCGCAATTTTTCGACACTAACGCTGAAATTTTAACAGTATACGCCACTAACGCAGCACTAACGATGGGTGTAATTTTTTTTTTTGTTTTTTGATGGTGTCCCATCTGGCTTGACGCACATAGCGCATGGTGTTTATCGTTTGCAACATTAAAGAATTACCAAGTAGAAATACACATACTTTTCCTGCAAAACTCTACAAAAGAAAATAGCTTCTAAAAGGGTAAATCAATTTGTAGCGGTATAGCATCTTCATTTCTTATATAATATGTAAAATAAATAAATAGCGAGTGCACCGGACATGCAAGTAACAATTATTGTGGAAGGAGAGACAAAAATAGATATTCGAAACGATTTGAATATTCAAACCGACGAATATCGTTACAAACACGCACGCATCGCAATTGTCACGTGGTCGTTGACGATGAAACAAGAAGAAGAAGAAGAAGAATCAAACGACGGTTATAAATTTGCGTGGCAAATTCTTTTTACCCACACAAACGCACACATTCACAATCTGCACCCCTTTGATCTTACGATTATAATTCACACGCACGCTAAATATCTGCGACCGAAGTGCAAAACGGCTTAACATAGCGAATTTTTCGCAATTTTTCCTATTTATGTAATATACATAACAACAAACTAGCATGCATAGTCCAAAGGCTGTTAAAAACATAACCCTCCTTGTTTCGTAGTTGGGTAAAAACGTATCACTTCTATATTCTAATCAATCAGATATCTATACAGGATGACTTTTAAGTTGATTCTCCTTTTTTAACAGCGTGTAGAAATCAAATAGACGAACAAATATTTTAAGTAACTTTAAAGAATAGCTTCTGTTGCTACATTGTTGAAACACCCATTGTTACATGTCTATATTAGAAAAATTTATTTCTCAAACAATGTCACCATCGGGATACGAACCCGATGGTGACATTGTTTGAGAAATAAATTTTTCTAATATAGACATGTAACAATGGGTGTTTCAACAATGTAGCAACAGAAGCAATTCTTTAAAGTTATTAATAGTAGTACGCACTATACCGTATTTAAATTAACATTTGTTATTTTAAGTAACTTTTTTATCAAAACTCAAAAATAAGAGAGAAACAGCCTTTCAAAGTGTAATTATATTTTTTAAATATTATTTAATTAATTCAAAAGCCAGGTTAACACATGCGAAGGAAATGATCGGAAGGATCGGAAATGCATCCCAAATAATTCGCGAAAGGCCTTTATCGCTACTATAAGCATGTCCAGAAGCATGACTACGACGCACGTACCTTTGTGTCCAACAAAACGGGGACAACTTCGAACAATTTCTGTCAATACTTGATAATGACAACATATTTCCATAGTGACATAACATAGCGCCAGGACCGACCTCAAAATTTAATAAATTTTTGGAAGCTCCTTCTTCTTTCATTTTTGAGTTTTGATAAAAAAGTTACTCGAAATGTTTGTTCGTCTATTTGATTTCTACACGCTGTTAAAAAAAAGAATCAACTTAAAAATCATTCTGTATACTTTTATTTAAAGAGATAAGTTTGTACATAGACGCTAATCTCCAAAACTGCTGGACCGATTTTAATAAAATTCTCACCAGAAATCAGGCCTGGGCAGCCATTTAAATTGAGATCAATATAAACTTGATTTCCATATTAAAAGGTCAACATAGAATTTAATTATGTGACCCACTATTTTTAGCAATGAGTTACGTAACATCATCGACGATCACACGCTTCAAGGTACCTTCCCTAAGACTCGAACATCTAACGAAACAAATTCATCAACGTACATTTTGAATATACAAAAATTGCCAACAACGGTAAAGGGACCCCCGAGGAATGCTATACCCTTTCGAGATAATTTAATTTCATAATATACATACTTATGATTGAATTTTGTTTAGCTCGATCCCGCGATCGACGACCCAGTCTCCTCTCTCGATGAAAAGTGTAGAGCTCGATCACTCAACGAACTGGTTGACTAAATTGTCATTTATCTTATTTTACCGCAAATTCGGCATAGGCCCTTTTCCCTTATGTCCACAAACACATTTAACATGTATACAGGCGTCATTGATAAATGCATCATCATATTATTGCAAACCTGTAGTGGGATTTTGCAAATGACGATATATATGAATTTGTGTGTGTATGTTTGTTTGAGCAACGACCCTAATATCGCCGGTGCTGTTCACTTGCTTAATCCAGAGACACCTAAAACACCGGACAATTTCGTAAAAGAAAAAACCGTTTTTCTTCACTGTACACTATGGTGTCAAGAAAAACACGACAAACGGTTCGAAAAAAACGATGATTTACAAGAATATAACAAAATGGATAAATTTGTGGAGAGATTCTGGATTGTAGCGAAATTCCTAGGGTTTAGTAGGACTGTATAAGCAAAACTCTTTCATAGTAGATCAAACGATTCCTGGGTCACACTCATGTCCTGGTTCAATAGTCATTCGCAAATATTTGCTTCCAATGTTTCCCTCCTTCTCCTTTTACGAAGCTACGCGCTGGTTTAATGTTCCTTAGCGAATATTTGCTTCCAGAACACTGTCCAATGATACTTCAAATGCAAAAATGCGTATAGAACGAAATATTTTTATTTAAATCAAAATACTTTTTGTGTTATTATGTATGTTCTGTTACAACTTCAACCAGTGTGTGGCCAGACGAATGATCGTCAAGCAAGGCATCTACCTTGACTTGGGTCGGTGTCTATAGATGATATTTATCGTTGTCTTCGACCGAGCCTTCCAAATACCTCCCAGCCTTCAACCTTGGAACGTATTGGGTCAGGCTGAACACGAGTGTGAAATGTGAATTATGACAATTCTACGAAAGTACTCAAGAGCAAATGGTTTTATTTGGAACGAGGTGTCGTTAAGGCAGTTAATTCGTATAGTTGACGGCGACACAAACAGAAAATTTAAGTGCTCCTGGAACAGATGGACTTATTTTATTTTGCGCCGCGCATGTGTGTGCGTGCGTGTGTATAATTTTATATAATCTATATAATATTACAAGAAGGCTGGGTACCAAAAAGTGATAGATAATGTATTCTGCTACACACACACACACACGAATGTGCACTGTACGTTTGTTTAATATTGAAGGAGCTTGGCCGGTCTTGTTCTTGTTAAACTTGTTTTTTGCATGGTCATTCGATGCGAACATTTTCGCGCGCAAAACTCACAATCCAGAAAGTGGATTTGCGAACCGCTTTTGTGCGGCAAGAAATAAGACTGTCGCAAAAATGCAGGTGCGTTCCGTTGCCCTTCAAGCGGATATGTCGTCAAACCGGGTGCAGTAATAGAGAGAGAGAGAGAGAGAGAGTCGGTCGATTCGCCCCTTTCGCTGCTGCGAACGTTCGGTACTCTCCTGTGATGTTCCTTGTTAACACTTTGACTGCCGTCACTATTTTTGAAGTAACTTTTCATCTATTTATTAGGTGTACAAATAAGTTTCCGCCGTTTTCAAATAAAAAATTTAAACGTTACATAACGTTTTATTCAAAGTATTGTCCATTTTTTGCCACCACTTATTCCCATCTTTCTGGCAGCTTCGGATACCACGTCGGAAGAACTCTTCATCTTTTGAGGCTATCCGATAATGGACTCATTTTTGGCAATCTTCATAAGAAGTGAACTTCTGCTCAAACAGGCCATGACCCATCGATCAGAACAAGTGATAATCGGAAGGAGTAACATCTGGAGAATACGGCGGGTAGGGTAGGACTTACCAGTGAAGTGTTTCATAATAGGTTTTGACCTATTGGGTATGAAACCCAATTTCCCTGTTTTTGAATAATACATCAAATAATATATCTCACCTAATCCGTAAACCAACAAAATTGTTCTGATCTGATCTTAGAATTATTTTTCAAGACGCGTCAAAAAACAAATATAAAAAAAAATGAAGCGCGCGACTGCAACGAGTCAAATCTCGTATCACACTTTCACCTATTATAGAAACAGACTGTAGATTCAAGACGCTCGACAACTGAGCTCACAAACGTCTAATATTACATTTTGTGTCGATTCAGTTACCCCGAGCGATTAATTCGACTACAGTTTGCAATATCGTTCGAAAATGTCTCCAAAAAAAAAAGCAAATTTGTCAAACCTTTCAGAAACGGTTCAGTATAAAATGCGTGTAGGTACATACATACAGCTATAAAGGGTTAAAAAACGCACTACTTACAACGTAAAAGGGAATGCGAAAGTTATTTTTGCACGCACGCACACAAGTGCAAGCAAAGTGGGGGGAGGGGAACGCACACACATGAACAACTACCGATATTTGCAAGGAACAGCCAGCCCTTGGCACTTCTGTAAGCTTTGTACAAATATAAATGCCCCATGCATACAGGATGTTGACTATAAACGTCACCTTTCTTCGGAACTGACTCTGTATTCATTCCAATGAACAGATATATATAGTAGAGCTGTAAAAGTAACGAGAAATTGTGTACCCGTATGTATGCGTTACTTAAAGAACCGGTACCCGTTACTTTCGTATCGTTACGTTACTCGTTACTTTTCATACGACATACAATCGTGTACTAGCATCAAGCATGTATAAGCATCGCAACAAGGCGCGTCGCATACGTGATACGGTATGACTTCGTTCGTATAACGTATAACCGCATCAAACGAGTCGAACTGACATGGCTGCGAAAGATGCGAGTAACCAAAATGAATTTGTAAGTAACGATTCGTTACTTCGAGTCAGACGATGTACCCGTTACTCAGTAACGAATACATACGGTCTGTTACAGCCCTAATATATAGCAATAAAACCACGAATCAGAAGCCGATTAGTCGCTTGAAACTCAACACATCAGAACGACCAATCGGACACTTTGTGCATGTGCTATTCACGTGGTAACTTTTTACTCTAAGATCCCGATTTGGCTCGATCTTCACCCATCGAATTTTCTAATGAAATTTGATAATATTATAATGTAGGTATTAATAAAAAAAAATTGTTTTGGTTGCCATTCAATTTCTTGGCACAGCTATTTTATAGTAAAAAGTTAACGTTTTATTGTACATTTCAGAAATAAAATTAATAACTTTAATTTTTAATTAAGCATGGCTTTGCCAAGAAATTGAATGGCAACCAAATCAATTTTTTTTTTATCATTACATTGTATTATCAAATTTGGAATTTCATTAGTAAACTCGATGAGTGAAGATCGAGCCAAATCGGGATCTTGTACTATTATCTGTTGCTGGGAAACGCTATAAAATACTACACCAGGATCCAATGAACTCCGAAACAATAGGGTCAACTGCGCGACATCGTTCGCCAAAAAATAACGGTTCGCCAGTATCGTAGCTGGATTCATCGGCGTCCATGGCAAGATTCTAATTTCGTGCCCTCAAAATTAAAAAAAAAGACAGAAATATATCTTCGCAACCTAATGGTTCGATTGCGATTTTATTCCTATGCTCGCGATATATAATAAAAGTATAGAATAGAATAGAATAGAATAGAATAGAATAGAATAGAATATGTACTTCTTTATTTGTAGAGCCAAGTATGGATACAGTCGTCAAAACAATTAAGTAGATGAAAAATCAAAATATATCTGAGATATTATAAGGCACAATTTCTACAAGATGTGCTTTTAATTTTTTTTTAACTGATTGCCTTTGAGACATTTTAATTCCTGCGGTAAGGAGTGAAACATTTTGAGTCCTGTATAAGAGACTGACTTCTCAAAGAAGGCTGTTTTATGTTCAAGAGTAATCTGTGTGTTGCGGGTATCATATTTATTTGGCTCTTTAACGCCAACTGAGTCATAGTTCTTACATAAAAAAAGTTAAAATTTCATAGGCATAAATACCGTAATAGGTTAAATGATCATTATTTTTAAAAGTTGGCCGACATGAGTCTCTATTTTTAAGATTAAAAATTAATCGAATTATTCTTTTGACGTGATAACGTCTTATAAATTGATGAATCACCAATCTTATAAATTGATAAAACACCGGCTGCATGTTCGAAAAAGTGTAACGTAACGTTCCTAACGTTCCGCCTGACCCTGTGCGTGCTTTTTGCTAATTTCTCGCTCAATTTAAATCAGATCGGTTTGAAACCAGTCTTAAACGAAAGAGGAGAACATTTTACATAGACTTCGTATAACAGAATTTGCCTAAACAGTTCTTTTATACAAATTTATATAGAAAAATAGCTGTATAAATGCAATGTTGTCTAATGCATGGCGCGACGCGGTCGGTCGTCTTTGTTTGCCGTACATGGAAATTAGAAAATAACGTATGTCTTGTCTTAACATGAAAACGGCTGCATTTCTAATGTTTAATTCAATTTTTTGACATTAGTATTTTGTGAAATGCAACGCCTTCTAAGTTAAGTATTGGAATAACTAATTATTATTAGAACATAATACTTTGACAGTTGCAAACGTCACTTTTGACATTTCTTATCATTCCGACACCAAGGATAAGCGGATTGAAACCAAATTTTGGGAGGTTTAGGTTATGTATTACGGAATACGTTATCACGTAAAACTATCGTCTGTAAACCGACTTTACAGACAACCAATTTTTTGAATATAATATGGATCATCGCGGTAACCCAACATCCAACGATCTTTCGCCGTGTCGATCTTACACCCTGTATATAGCGTCATGCATGCATATATTATAGGGTATAGTTTTGCTAATTTTTTTTACGTTTCGCCACACACACACACACACACATTCACGCGCACTCACGCACACATCAACACACCTTGGACGTGGGAACAATTTTATCTATGTTAACATACAACAACGGCGAGTACAGAGGATAAATGTGCAAAAAATAATATTATACATACGTCTACAATAGATTTGCATTCTTACAGACATGCAGCTGACGGGATGACCATTTTATATTATAAAATATTATGTAAGCGAGTTTTATATACGTTTGCTGGCGTTTCTTTAATCGCATAGCGTCGTCGGGGGATTCACTTGGATATACTAATAAAAATTTAGTTATGTTCAGTGTCCCTGCAGTGTAATCTGGAACAATCCATTAAAAAAATCCCAGATCATCTGTCCTCACAATCCTCGGCTACTTTTTTTAAAGTCCGCCTTTTTTTGATAATTCGTCTTTAGCACTATACCTCTTTTCGTAATGATGTCATGGCTTTTTTTAATGACACCCCCACCCCCTGTTTTTTTTTTTAGCAAATTTGAATAAATGAATATTCCTATAAATAGTTTTATTTAACGAAATGACGGTTATTTGATTAATTTTTTTTTCATTTCTATGAAATGATATACACGACGGAATGTATTATAAGAACAATAAAAAATGTGCGGTAATATGAAGAAAAAAATAAGTATCTTACCGGTACCTGGTAATACCACAAACAGTATAATTTTGGATTTCTTTATACCTAACATTAGTTTCTGAAACTGACTAATTTCCTGCAGCGAGTATAGAAAAAAAAACGGTTTTATTATTTTTTTTATTGGCAAGATTATCGATTTCAACTCTTTATCAAAAGCAATTTTAGATAATATTATACCTGAAGCCCATTAGAGTAAAAATTACTTCAATATCGATATTTGAGTTTGACAGAATAAGTTGCCTATTTCCGTCTGAAGTGCATAACATTAAAATCTAGACACACAGTCGATTTGTCAGTAAAGTTCGGCAACGCACTGACCATATTACACGAACCATTTCTAAGATTCGAACTACTTTCGACCTCCTACCCCTCTATAACTCATTATCTATTTAAATAAATAAAATTGTCGACCAAATTATTATCTATTTGACATGCAGACTCATAATAAATCAGTTCCCGTAATAATGAGAAGCATTGCACAAACAATCATAGTTGACACTTCTTGTTGCCGTGGACCGCGGTAACAAAAACCCGCGGTGGAGGCAGTGAGTCGCCGGGTGCGGTTTGAAGGTTATGTTTCCAGGTGCAACAAGGCGTTCTTCGTCATCTTGACTGAACGAGCTGACTCAATGGAAGCCATCTCTTCCAGCAACGGTGCGGAAAATGAACAGCCAGAAAATAGATTAAAAGTTTCTCGAATCGAGTTGCTTCAGTGGACGCAAAAAGATTGACTTAATTTCGAAACAGTTCCTCAATGTTCCTTCTGGCCTTTATCAAGTTTTATTGATAAAATGCTTTTTTGTTTTGTCAAAATAAATAATATTAGTTCCTGTATTTATTACTATAGTATAGCTTGCGCGTTTCGAGCGTCTTGAGATTTCTTACCAGAACATTCATCGAGTTGCTCGAGGTATCTTCGTAAGATAGACATTGATCGGATCGCTCGAGATATCTATCTTCACAATAGAAAAGGGAACCAATCAGGAGCTCGGAAAGCCCGACGTAAACGGCTGCCTACATGGTGAGAAACGGCAACTTTACTACTGTGTCCTCCTTTTCAAAGTTAGGGAATATCTTTACGATGAAAAAATCACTGTGACCAGCCGTCTAAAATGATCACTGTGATCTGACAAGAGGTAACTACGTTCCAAAGTAACGTATTTTTGTTCTATGTCACCGCAATCACAACGGTCGCTCCAGACGAGTAGCCGACCAACGCCGATGTAACGTCCGACAGAGTGTTTGCTCGGTCGGGCGGCATTCGGCGTGATCAGCCGTCTAAAATGATCACCGTGATCTAACCAGAGGGAACTACGTTCCAAAGTAATGTTGTTCCATGTCACCGCAATCACGACGGTCGCTCCAACCGAGTAGCCGACGTAACGTCCGACCGAGTGTTTGCTCGGTCGGGGTCGACGTGATAAAGTCACTGTGATTTTTGTGTAATTGGAATAACAATCACTGTGATCACATAGTAACAACTTTTCTCATGTCTACTCCTTTTTCACTTTTTGATCTAAGTTACGAAAAGAGATCTAATAAAATCATGCGCAGTAGTACACTAGCTCTCCATATGGCCATCTCGTTGTTTGTAAATTATATGTTATTTAAATTAATAAAGGACATGCCTAGTTAATACCAAATCCTTTACAATCTGTTGAATAGAACGGTCCTCATTAATTGACAAAATATTTTTCAGTACTCTTTGTACGAATCTGAACGAAAGAAACTCCATTCACCCCACTCATCGTTCACCTTGGCGAATAAACATCCTGTCAGCTGGTTTCATTATTACATTCCAACAATAGCATTGCTTTTCACCTTTTGCTAAATAGTTAAATCCCCCATCTTCCCTATTGCAATCTATGAATTAAAATATTCGCGAGTCGAGATCCGGTCAGGCAGGTACATAAACGTGGCATCGAATGGCCCCCACGACTAAATCTAACAAGTTTCTAATGCCTATGAGCCTATCGAGTAGAGTACTAGATATTATATAAACAGGGGTGACTTAGATGCCAATAAAATAGTAGAACTTTGCTAGTACAATGAAATGGCGAAGAAAAAACCAAATAGTAAACGTTTTACGCATATACCTTTATTCTATACTGAGCATAGGAATAAAATCGCAATCGAACTATTAGGGTGCAAACATATACTTCTGTCTTTTTTTACGCCGTAAGCACTGGCGTATCCAGGAGGGCAAAACAATCACGGGGGACTCCTGGGCCAAAATCTAGGTACGCCCATGTTAACGTCATAGAAAAAGACAAAGTTTTTGAAACAGAGATACTTTATTCAGATTGAATTCAAATACATCAACCAAGCCTATCATCGGAGAAATCAGGGAATTACATCGAAGAAAGAGACGCAGATATATTTTTCGATACGCTTTATGGCGTTCACTCACCGCACATTGAGTAGATAGGCAATGACTCATATAGTTAATTAATAGATATATGGTTTTACGTTATTTGTGGCAATCCCTAGCACAAAAATAGTATATTACACATCTAGGGAAGTAAAGTAAGAAATGTCTGAGATCACATATAAATTGTTGGCCGAGGCGAAGCCGAGGTCAACAAAGATGTGATCATAGGCTTTCTTACTTTACTTCCCGTGGTGTGTATACTATTTTTTTGCTTGACGTAGGCAGTAAGAGGCAACTTCGTTTAGCGCAGCGGGACGAAAGTTGACGCTTTCTGCCCTTCGAGCAAAAAAAGTTAATATAATACACTCAAATGGACGTAAAAAAGACCAACCGCTCCATGATCCAACTTCGTCCGGATTTGTAGATTAGCTATTAAAGGCGTTGTCATATATTTATTAATAATAGCTATTCCCCGCGGATTCACACGCGATGGAGACGAATCACGGATGCATTCCTATTACTTGACATAGTTATTCCTTTCTGGACGTACGTCGTAGAAAATTTCAAAATTGATGACATTCACGTGAATAACGTCCCGAAACTCTTGAAAATGTAGATTTTTACACGATTTACCTCTTTCCACCTTCTGAAGGGGTTGTTTGTTGACAGGAGTAATCCTGCAGCGCATTTTCGAATTGATACATCTATCTTACATGATTTCTCCATGCAAATTTTGAACCCCCGTTACACCCTTTTAGTGGTTGAATTTTCAAAAATCCGTTCTTAGCGGATGCCTACGTCATAGTAACTATCTGTGTGCCTAGCAGTCCAACCCGTCCAGTGGTTTGAGCTGTACGTTGATAGATCTTTCAGTCAGTCAGTCACGGTTTCCTTTTAAATATTTAGAATTTAGATGTTCAGCGAACAAAATTCAATGTTTTCTCATCGCAGTCGCTCGACACAATTCGGAGGGTTGTGGCAATTGAAAATTTCGCCTGGAGCCAACTCTGAATCGAAATAGTCAACTCTCGCGACCTTCCCTATTGCTCTGTCTATTATGTACGATTATTTATAAATATTCGCAACTCCCTTTATCTAGGTGTGTGAACTGCGGAACAGGTGAACCACTAGACGACTGACCTAACGAGTTTCTAGCATTGTTGTTATAGAAATAGTAAAAACCCTTCCCTATTGCAATCTCTATTAAAATATTTCGCAAGCTTTTTTTTGTATACTTACTGCGAAATAGTGAAATGCATTTTGCTTGCTCTAAAAGTAGTCAAACAAGTTTGCGTTATGACTAGAACAACCTTCAACTATTGCGAATTTAAATAATCAACCCTCTATCTTGTCTATTGTTGTCTATTTTGATCTATTTTTTCTCATCAGGTCACCACGTGTGAATACATTTGTAAGCTATGAGAAAATCTAGTATTTTTCTAATATTTCGATACCATATTATGCTGTGAGAAAATCGTTAAGCAGTTTTAATTTTACAATCGTCTAACGGTATTTTGTCAAATGTTTTAGAAAAACAACAATCATTATCAAAAATATATGTAGATACTAGGTACTTGTTCTTTAATTTAGATAATAATATGTTATTAAATAGTGAACAATTTTTACAGAAAAAAGAAAAATTACCGCGTAATTGAAAAATATTAGTTTAGTTGGCGAGTTGTGACATTGTGTTATTAACGAGCGACTACCGAGTTTTAACAGTCACACGAGTCATAAAAGCATTACAATCGAAATGCATACTACATTTTTTGCACGTACCTCCTATAAAACAGCTGATTTTCGCATCATAATAAGTATATTTATTCAACACGCGTGAGTAATATGTAATTTCGGGGCCCTGCTAAACGTGGGAGAAATAATATATTACTTCACTAGTGTAATAATGAATTTTCTGGCGTGGGAGAAATAATATATTACTTCACTAGTGTAATAATGAATTTTCTGGACCAATAGAAACTCAGTAGCAAGCCCAAGCGCTAAATAATGAAAAAAACTGCAAGCAGCTTCTGGACCAATAGGAACGTGGTAGGCGGTATTGTATATATGAAAACAGCATCGCAATTCAGCGAAAGTCAAGGCAATCTTGTGTTTATACACTGACGTTGGGTACGTCAATCAATGAAGTGATTTATTATTTTTCCCTCTTTTATCAGGGCCCCGATTACATATTACTCCTGCTAGTTGAATAAAGTATTATGTGCGACTATTGATCGAAGGAGAATATTCCACTCGCGTGCGTTTTACCGCACTCGCTGCGCTCGTGCGGCAAATTTCACGCTCATGGAATCTTCTCCTTCTCTCACTAGTCGCACAATATACTATTGTTTGATATTTTTGATAGTTCCGCGACATTTTTTGAATTTATTTATTTAACCTTAAAATCTCAAGATTTCAATTAAAACCAGTAATCTATACCAATATTATAATACTAGATGTCATCTGTGGCTTCGCACGCGATTGAGACAAAACGCTGATGCATTCCCATTATTTGGCATAGTTACTCATTTATCGACGTAAACCATCCTAATAAATTTCAAAATTGATGACACTCACGTGATAAAGAAACCTTCAAAATGCCACCCATGTTGATTTTTAGACTATTTACCTCTTGTCACCCTCTGAAGGGGTTTTTGAAAAAGCATGAAACACGTGTTTTTTAATTTGTTGACAGGAGTATTTTCGAGCATTTTCGAATTGATACATCAGCTATCTTATATGATTTCTCTTGATGCAAATTTTGAACCTGATACCTACGTCATAATAACTTTCTGTGCAGTGCCAAATTTCAGCCTAATCCGTCTAGAGGTTTGAGCTGTGCGTTGATAGATCTGTCAATCAGTCAGTCACGGTTTCCTTTTATATATTTAGATTATATGTTTGGATGTATGAGGTAATCTTCGAAAGTACTCATCCGATTTCAAAAATGTTTTCAATTTAGAATGAACCTTCAGGATGAACATAGGCTATTTATTATCGCGTTAAAATAAAAGCACTTTTCGTGGAGACCAATTTTGCAACGTAAGTCGACGAAAAAACGGTGGCAATCTACAAATATGGACCGGGCTGCTATAGTCTCAAATAATTGACTCACAGTTTTTATCAAACTTGTAATTAGCGGTAATTAATAGTAAAAAAGAAATAACAGAATATAAATCATGTAAGCACTAGTTTTAAGGGGGAACAAATAAACAGAATAACAATTACTAGTTGTGATTTAACCCTTGTTTGATAAACACGACTATTAGACAAATAATAAGTCACCAGGGGGATTTCGCCCCCTTCTTGCTACGTTGCGTCAGCCCTTCTGTGTTGCATTGCTTTCGCAGTGACAAATTGGTGATTTCAATAGTCGCGTTACAAATTACATCTCAAATAATTTCTTCATTTCCCGGCAAAATTTGAAAATTTCAGTTGCAATTCCGCACAAACATCCTCAATTTTTTTTTAATAATAAATACGATAACTTTGATCATTCGGATTTGACGGGAAACGCCAACCGTTTCTTAACCCAAGCGTAATTGGATAAAACGTATTCAACACCTGCTTTACTTGGGTGTCAATTGATAGTGTATTATTTTTTATCAAAATCGGGCCGACGTTCTCGAAAGGTGCTGGTACAAATCCGCAAAAATAAAATTATTAGCTATGATCGGAGTTACCGTTCAAAAGTTTTTGTCGATAAAAAGCAGTACCTATTTATACTTTTTTTAAACTAATAATTTTTTTTAATTACTTAAATAAAATTAAAATAAATTTAAATGTAAGCCTTAGAAGAAAGCAATGTAGAAAATAAAAATATATTCGCCCAACGTAGGGCTCGAACCCACGACCCTGATATTGACAGTCGTGTGCTCTACCGATTGAGCTAGCCGGCGCCGTAATCTGACAACGCTAATATGAGTATATTTAGTTAGTGCATTTCACTTGAATAGAAGCTTATTTTTGAGATACATTTTGCAACATTTTTCATTAATGCTCCGCTCCTAATGGTCGTAGCCTGATTTTATATAGCCTATAGTCTTCCTCGATAAATGGGCTATCCAACAAAAAAAAAATTCAATTTGAACCAGTAGTTCCTGAGATTAGCGCGTTCAAACAAACAAACAAACAAACTCTTCAGCTTTATATATTAGTATAGATTAGTGATGTAACGAATGTGTCAAAAAATGAGTCAAGAAAAAATGTTTTCGGGAAAATCAAAGTGTGTCGAAGAGATGAAAGAGCTATATCCAAGCTCCACAATACACATTTGGTCGTCGTTCATAATTTTAAATGTATATAGAACAATTTTATCAATTCGAAAAAAACAACTGTCAAAGAGAAAGCCTTAATAGTTTCTGTACGGTTGTCAAGTCGCCAACACCACAGAATGATAGCAGCGGCCAGCGAAGCCCTAGGGCGACGTATTATCTAATCAGCGTATTAGAACTGCATACAATAACATTATTATTGGTCGTACAATCGGATATTGATTGCGGTAAAAAACTTGATACGTATATAGCGTCTCAAATATACGTAATAAGTATTATGTTATTTTTAAGTATACACTCTTCTATCAGCCAAGTGCGGCTTCATTCACCGCTCGTGTCGTAACGTAATAGTAAATTATATACCTATCTATAGGGTGGAATGCATTATATTACTTTGGAGTATGCAGGGTTGCCACCTCTCCGGGCCCCGCCCGCGGTTCCGAGCCTTGGAGACGATCTCTGGGTCTCCGGTCAAACGCAAATTTGTCCGGGCTAAAGGTATGGTTTCGCTGGCGCGTCTGGCGACGGCGACTGGTCGTCCCGTCTTAGACGCAGCCGCCGGTCGCGGCGACAAGTGGTTTGGTTGGCGCGTCTGGCTTCGCGTCTCGTTCTCGCACTACGACTAGAATAATCTACTCAGTAGTCTTATAAAGTGAAAAACAAGTGTTTATGATTAATATGGATAATGAAAATTTTTTTACTACAATTACTTTTATTAGAAGAGGAAGAAGAGGAGGAAGAGCAGATGTTATTTCATCAAATTTTTCCGGAAAAGGCGTAAGGTACAACCTATATTTTTAAAGAGGACAGAAGAAGGATATTTTGAATTACCTATTAATCATTTAAAAGAAGACGAAAAAATATTTAGAGACTTTTTTCGTTTAAATTTTGACCAAAAATCGCACAGCCGCGCGTCTAGACTGGTATAGAGAGCAGTCGAGTCGCAGACGCTGCGACTGGCTGGATGCGTCCGCGTCTAAGACGCTCGAGCGGAACCACTTGCCTGGTTTCGGATTTAAGCAGTCGTGCGCGTCTGGCCGCAGTTGCGAGTCGCCGTCGCCAGACGCGCCAGCGAAAACATACCTTAAGGAGTTTTGCAGCTATTTTTTTAAACTATATTTTAAATTTCACCGAACACTATTAAACATAGAAGTTACTAATCTTGGAATAAAATTCGTTAGAATAAAATTTACTTTCAATTCACCAAGCAAATTAACAATTAAATTTGGAATCAACTAAATATATTTATTTGAAATTATCAATTTTTTTCTCAGTGTAGGCGGCGATTTGATTTGGCCCTACAGGCGGCAAATTAGTAAATCCTCCTCTGAATTCACGATGATAAAGCAACTATTATTTTATAAGGGGTAGTGCAAAAATAGTATATTACACCACAAGGGCCGAAAGTTTGATATTCTTGCACTGCGCGCCATGATACCTGAGGCGAAGCCAAGGGCATCATGACGCGCAGTGCAAGGTATCAAACTTTCGGCCCTTGTGGTGTAATATACTATTTTTCCTCATATCTCGGTCGTAAGTACGCTTATTAGATACATTAATTTATTAATTACATAAAAACACAGATACATTCCAAGCAAGCAGCTTTGAGGTTCTACGTAAAAACACGAATGACAGCTGTCCGCGACTATTAGCTAAAATGTAATAGGGTTACTATGGGAACGACATCTAAACAACAATTAATAGGTGATTTTTCCTTTACTGCCGCCCGGACGTACGTACTTCCCGCATCATTGCGTGTAGTCCCACCAATGCGTTAATGTTAAGACTTTCTGCCTTACAATTAATGCATGTATGTATACTTTTGATCGAGGTATGAAGAAAAATAGTATATACCACACGGGCAGAAAGTTTGAGAGCCTAGAACTGCGCGTCATGATGCGCAGTGAGAATCTTAAACTTTCCGCCCTTGTGGTGTAATATGTGTACTAATTTCAGGATTAGAACTTTCAGTTATACAATTTTCGCGCACGCAAACAACTCATATCCCTTAGAGCAGCGATAGCAAGGTTACGCAGAGCTCTGACCTGCTGAGGAGCAATAAAATACCTGCCGCACACTTTCGTGCCCGCGTCCCGCTCAAAGCTGTCAGAGCTAGTGTTGGGCATAATTGATATATTTCAATAATCGAATGAATCGAAATAATCGGTTTTTATAATCGAATGATCATTCGAATTATCGATTATGAATGATTCGAATGATCATTCGAATTATCGATTATGAATGATGCGCAAACTTGGCAATTATTAATTTCGTTTTATTTACTTTTACAGTATAAGCGAATGATCATTCAAAATATCGATTATGAATTATGTTCAAACTTTGCAATTTCGATTTGTTAATATTACTTAACACAATATTAATAATGGAATCCCTGGTATGATCGAATAGAAATAGAAATATATTTGTTATGCCCTAGATGGATACATCGTCAATTTACATAATGAGTTAAACATTAAAATTTAAAAAATCCTTAATGTCATAAAAACAATTTTTTAGGAATTTGATTTAATGCAGAAACCGAATGATATATCGATATATCACATTAATATCGACAGTGGACATAGAAATAGTACTGTGTCGGGATTTAATATTCATTTCATATTTCATAATCGATTCAAACGAATGATATCTCGGTTGCCATAAACGAATGATATCTCGGGTGCCATAAACGAATGATATCTCGGTTGCCATAAACGAATGATATCTCGGTTGCCATAAACGAATGATATCTCGGTTGCCATAATCGAATGATCCAACAAACTACAAAGTATGTACAATCGAAACACCCCCACTCTCCAGTGCTAGCAAAGACTTCCCATCCCAGTGCATGTAGATGCAAATACCAAATGATATATCGATATATCACATTAATATCGACAGTGGACATAGCAATAGTACTGTGTCGGGATTTAATATTCATTTCATATTTCATAATCGATTCAAGCGAATGATATCTCGGTTGCCATAATCGAATGATCGATTATTCGGCCATAATCGAAATATTTCGATTATATCATTCATAATCGCCCAACACTAGTCAGAGCATATTATGGACGGTCGTTAAATGCAACCGAACCTGAACTGCATTGCATAGTGCACTCTCTGCACGAGCTATGACGCCTAGGTTCGGTTAGCATACATATAGTTCGGTGCCCCAGACTAGACAGCTAAATTGATTTCTTCGTGCATTTCGTCTACAACTCCACATGTCCCCACTTGAATACAAGGTGTTTTGACTTCACGCGGAAAGGTCTGCTTTCCCGGAGTCTCGACAAACATCCTGAAATGTCTCCTGTATAGGCTGTGTGCACGAAGCCTATTAGCGCCGCTAGTGGGTAATAGAGAATTATTGAACTAACTTTTTATGGAAATCGCGACATGTTTCTATGGTGATAAGTCAAAAACTTTAGTTGGCCATGATGTGTCAAAAAAATGTAATAAGGAAAACCGATGTTAATTTGTTTACACTGACAGTGGAACGTCAAATTAGGGCGCCAATGGTCTTTATTTTATACTTAAATCGCCATCAGCGCAACAGCCCGGAACACAAGTATTTTCAGATCGCTTAGTTTTCCTATGTTTTCTTTGTAATTAAAAAACTTCATAAAATTATAATTATTTTCACTTTTAATAAACATTGCTCACGGACATACGGAAAATTGGAGTTCGAAGTTTCCCCTAGTGCTCACCACAAACGCTCGCATCGAAAAATTTGTAACTCCGCCTCCGTGCACATAGCCCATAGCAACTGCGTCTCAACCGGCACCTGAACTAGGGCCTGGCAACCCAGGCTCGCGCCAGGAGCGCAAACCCAAAAGAACGCAATCAGCGATGCGATTATGATCGTTTTATTTGAATGCATATCAACAACCAACAAATTTTTGAAGGCGCGAAATCAGAATCTTGCCATGAATCCGGCTGCGGCACTGGTCTTAAACGACGCCATTTTGTGTGAAACACACGAATCACGCGTGACTTTGACTTGTCATTGAACAGTTTAGGAATCTATATATTGATACGTGAAGAAAAAACTGTGTACCTCTTTTTAAACACATTGCGCGCACGGAGGAGTGTCAGATTTGGGATAGTTAAAATTCATATAGAGAAGGACTGGAGAAAGATATATTATACAAATACATAAAATAAAATGAAATAAAACATACGTTCATACAACGTAAAAAATTTGCAAAGTAAATGCGGAGTTGATTATGGTGGAATTTTGACGACAGATTAGGCCGCTAGTTATAATTAAAGAACAAACTCTCTGGAATATATCGAAATTTCTGTAGGTTGATTTAGAATTTTAAAAAATTATAAGTTTCTTAATTTAAATTTTTTTTTGGTAGGCTCAAATAAAAAAATCACAAATATTAGGTGATGGCCCGGCGCAAACCGAGCATTTGCCGTGCACGGTTACGCCGCTGATTAAGCGTCTGCCAACATTGTGGTTATCTGTATATTATATTAATAGGCTATAGAGTTGCATTTGAATTGCATATATGATAATAGGATATGTTACAAATGTCGTGGCGACTGTGGCATTACTTGGAAATTTTATTGCAGGTAAAACCCATCACACTATCTATCTAAGGAATTTATTATAGTGTCGATCAGGGTCGGCTCTTAACGGCAGCACGTGTTCGGGGACGGTCTATTTTAAAGTGTTGAAGCCTATTTCGCGAATTTTTCCTGAGAAAAATAAGATAAATACAATTAAGAGTGTTTTGGCGTCTTTTAGACGCGGGTTTTTCAATGGATTTAATCAATGAATTAATTGTCTTCTTCCACCATTTCAATCTTGTCGATATCTTAAATCGGTTATTGGAATCAACAACTAATTCATCATCTGAAGTAAGGGGAATTCCCGTGTTATCCGCACATAAGGATTTTAGTATCAATTTTTCTGTTCGCGCTCGTCCCAGCAAGTGCCCTTTCAACAGAAAGTGTATTGTATCTAAAAAGAATAGGACTCGGTCATGACCTGCCAAACTTTCCGTCCAAAAATAGTGTCCACCCAAGGAAGATGTACGTTAAAGAAGATCTCGCTGTACAGTCGAACCTGGATAAGCAAGTGTTCAAGAGACCGTGAATTCTTTTTCGCTTATGGAGGTTTTCCACTAATCCGAGTTTCTAGCTTATATATAGGTACAGGAGTGGCCTTTTTCACTGATAGAGGTCTATAAAAACTATATAAAAACAATGTTAGTTAGTTCAGCTATTTGTGATTCATTTTTAAATTTCGTAGAACTATTAATACGTTCGACTATCGCCAGTGCCGGATTAAGGCTCCTTGATGCCCTAAGCATTTCTTGCCTATGGGACCTCATCTCTAACAGCAGTCTAAAAAATCTAATATTATCTGTCTGTGTCATGTTAAGTTTATAAATATTTTTTTTCAAATTGTGAATGTCATAAAACTTAAAACTGATAGAAGAAAGTGAAAAAGTCTAGAATTTTAGAGGAAAAATTGAATTTTACTCTAAATACTCCAATTGAAAATTTAACTGTCTATAAAATCGGCCATTAGGCATTTTTATACAGTTTACTGAAAAAAAGTTTAAAAAAAATGGTTTCTATTTTCAAAAATAAATTATAATTTATTTTTAACTTCTATACCCACTTCTAAAGACAGTTTTATATCACTAGATCAAATTTTTGAGAACATGACTAAATAAAAAAAAAATGTTGACACGGTCTGGTAATGAACTTTTCATTTCTGAGTTGTAATTTTTGGTGCCCCCTGAGACGTGATGCCCTACGTAGTTGCTTACTTTGCTTATAGGTTAATCCGGAACTGACTATCGCTTATAGAGGTACAGGCAAGTAGTAGTCTCAGTTATAGAGGTCCATGAGTGAAAAACGTTTTTCTCTCACAGAGATTTCTGTTTCTCACTTATAGAGGTTTTAGAGGGTTACAAAGACGGTACCTGGCAATTACTCTCGCTTACCCAGTTCTCACTCACTCAGGTATATGGTTGCATAATAATACGTAATATAATCTTCATTTTTCTGCGTAAATGCAAGCGTAAAATGATGACATGATTCACGGCCTTTTATCACCGAGCGACTCTGTTTGAAATATGCGGCCAGATCGAATTTATCGCGGGATTTAAGCGTCGTCAACGACAGAGAACTTCGACTGTTGAGATTAGTTTTGATATCGTGTGGGATGCACTCAGTTGATAGTGATACGTGCTCGATTAATGTCATCTATACGTCATTTAATAAATATTCATGATGTTGGATTGCAGAAAGGATTGCCAAAAAATTTGATTTGACAATGACTTTAGATTGTGAACATACATATTTCTCCATATGAAAGGCAAATTCAATCGATCCTGCTCGAAAAATAATTGATCGATTGAAATGATATATTTTACAATTTCAACCCACAAGTGGGAATGGTACTAGTTTAGGTCAAAAATCACTTTTCAAAAATTTTACAATATCTTTTCGTTTTGGGGTCCCCCAAATCCAAAAAACATATTTTTGGAAAAACTCTGTGCGTCTGTTAGTCTGTTTGTCTGTGAGCACGATACAGGTCAAACGGATGAGCGGATTGAAACCAAATTTTGGGAGGATGTTTGGTATACAAATATGAAGAGCCCTATTGTTTTTGGGGAAAATCGACGTATGCACAGAAGAGATATTATATGCTAAAACGGTGTTTTTTATATAATAATGGTATACTTTTCATAACGGCTTAGTCTATTTATTTTTTCAAGAAAGTTTCGTTAAACATTTTTTTTTATAAACTTTAAAGTTTTGAAATATTTTTGAAATAAAAAAAAAATCAGCCGCTCTTTTGTTTTATGGATCTGTCAGAAATAAACTAGTTCGACATGCTTTGATTAATTTTTACATGACGTGGAACATATTCTGTAGGTAACCATGGCAACGAATAGCAAATATCGTATTGAATACTAGCCATTACCCGCGTCACCTCACGCGATATCAAAAAAATGATTTTCTTTATTATAAATCAAATGTCAACATTTTTAAAGTTGAAATGGTCCCGTCGCCCAATTGGCCGGAATTTTTAACTTGCTCTCGTCTGGGACCATAATTTAAAAAGTCGTTATGCACTACTGGAAGAAATAGAACAAATAAAAACTTTTCAAAATCGTTTGTGTTCTTTGGGCTGTACGCGTGATACAAAAAAAAAACATGACTAACAACTCTACAGTCAGACAAGGCGAATTTATGTGGTTCCAGCAGCTGTGCTTGGGTTTCGCTTAGAAAAAAATCATAAGAAACGCAGCAGTTGGAAGGCCGATTTTCCAGAGAAATCTTTCGAGACGTCGACTTCCACACTAAACTTTTGAAGAACGCGCTGTCGAAGCTTGATTCGAAATATCCGTCGTTGTGCAATATTGATCTCCCAATCTCAAAACAAGAAGCAAAAAAATGCGCACGGTGTCTGTGTGCAGTGAGATGATTTTGACGGTCAACTTGATGTAATTGATTTGTAAGGAATTTGTTGTCTGTTGTCTAGTCTAGGTGGCTGGCGAAGGCGCTCCGCCCCCCCGTCCGGCGTTATGTCTTGCCAGCCAAATAGACTATGGATTAGTTGTGCTGATACACACACTCTCACAAACCCGCATACATGCACGAAGTCCACTGTCTGGGATAAGTCTGATGTTAGTAATACATGGTTTACCTTTAACGGACAACCTTGAACAATTTTTCGTTCTTTTTTGTTATAGCACTAAATAAATATGTAAACATTACAATATGTTGTTGTAGATATTTTAGCACAGTTCGACAAGAAGACCAAAAAAAACCTTATGCCCATATTCACCGAACACTATTAAAGAAAGAAGTTATTAATCTGAGAACAAAATTCGCTAGAATCAGGGCCCGATCCAGCTATTTCGCCGTTCCCGGCAAAATAATATTTGCCGCCTTTTACCCATGCGTTGTTCCATTGATGGTATTAATTTTTTTTTGTTTAACCATCTTTCAAATTTTCGCCGCCGACGCCGCGCCGCCTTCAATTTTGCCGCCCCGGGCAATTGCCCGGTTTGCCCTCCCCTAGATCGGGCCCTGGTTAGAATAAAATTTACTTTCAATTCACCAAGCAAAATATCAGGTAGACAAATTAGTTAAAGAATAAATATACACTGCACTATATACTCCTTGCTCTTTTTGTTGAATATTTTGACGTTCACCCAAAAATCCGACCGATGGCGTTAGTGCAAACGTCCAAAAAAAAGTTTCACAAAATAATAATGTTCTATCCTAAGTCCTAACCCAATTCCACACTCAATTTCCAACTAACTCTAATTTCACCAAATGTTAATAAACAACACATAAATAAATTCACAAGAGCAACTGTAGATATAATACTCCACGTTTATGGGTAAGGTATTAGGATCTATATGGCGGTCATTATTATTCAATCAGGCGAATAAATATTTATACCCTCGAAATAAGACATATCTAATAGATTTATACCTGCAGTAAACAATTATTATGTTTGGTGAATCGAATTATCGCTATTTATTCGGAGGAATAGCTAACCTGAAGAACAAATGAACCGAATAAATAACTATACTTACGTTCGATGAATATGGCCATTAATAATTTAAATATCGCGCGTAATAAGTTTTCATCTGTTTTACAGTGACGGCGGTGATAAAGTTTCTGCAGATTCTGCAATATGTAAGGGTCGCCGCGCCCCGGTTAAACAAATGTACCGCATGAACTGATTGCTGGACGGGAGAAATCGGTTTTATTTTAGAGACTTGCTTGAAGAATTAATTAACATTATTCAGATAATCTCGTTAAAATTATCCTAAATAGAAATAATACCTACGCCACACGATAGCAAACTTTTAATTTTCTCTTCATTATAACATTCATAACTATTATTCCAATACAATTAGCTTGATAATTAGTAAGGAACTTTCGATTGAAACGACTTTGAAACTAGTAAAGCTTTTGGCGTATAAACCAAACACGCTCAGCGATCAATCGTCGCAGTCGACGTCACGACATTTAAGGCAGCACTATCCTAGGGCAGGGGTCGGCAACCGTTTGAGACGGAAGAGCCAAAAGTTACAATTTACAAAATTTCCCAGTTTTTAAAGAGCCACTAAACATTTTCGTTTCGGTATTATAGTATTTGCTTATATAGGTGTAATATATATATCCGAGGACGACACGTCGCGACGGGGGAGGTGCGGGTGAGACGCGAGTGGAACCGGCTGAGAGATACACATGATACTCAATCATGGATCGATTGGACGATTTTTAAGGGTTTATATAATAAAATAATTATTTTTTGCGTATGGAACTGAAGAGCCGCAACTCTTTACATCGCGAGCCGCAGGTTGCCGACCCCTGTCCTAAGGTTATCTTCATGTCCTGGTAAATTAGTTTTCAAAACGGCACATCGAAGCAGCTGGTAATAGATTTTACTAAAACACGCGGTCGACCGGTCATCAAATTCGTTGTAGCGGCGCAACTTTATCTGTTCGCATCGCGACTTGAAACAGATTTTTTGTGGTCGAGAGCGTTTTAATAGAGCGGCGCACTGATGAAACTATTTCGCATTTCCTGTCTGAGCCCGACCTCCCGTTGTACAGACAGCCGGCATGCCGCAGACCTAAACAAACGCAATTCCATGAAAATAAGTGCAGCCAGCCAGTTTTAACGAGTAATTATCTCCACATCGACTGATATTTTTATAGTCATCGAACGAAATTACCTTTTAAGAACGGGTTTCATGAGATACGCGCAGTCTTTATATCAGAATAGATGCGATTTCGACTCGAGATTAAAATCATCAATCAATGACTCGATACAAGTTCTTCGCCCTGGAATTTCCCTTCAGCTACCTATCGGCAATTAATCAAATAGTTGTCAATGTCCAGTTGCTAAAAGAAGTCTTAACGCACAAACAATTTGAAGCGGTTTCTTCAACATCACGAAACGAAGCAGACGCTATATCCATTCAGCTATCGTAACCGCTGTTTTATGGTGTGGTATAAAATTAAATAATAATAACATGATATCATGGCGAATCGAGAAACTTCGGGATCCATGCTTCCAACATCGGCTAGACACTAATTTATAATTCCGACATTTTTTTTAGTTCCACTCACTTCCACACTCCGTGTTCCTGCGTATAACCTACGTTATTTAATGCAGACTGCATTGCCTAGCAACAACCAGCGCCGGATTAAACTTTTAGGTGCCCCAGGTTTTTATAGCGAATGGTGTCCTATAGTTTTTCTCTTTTTGTTGTTTTGGTTCATAGCGCAGGATCGTCTTCTTTTAACACGTTTGTTTCACTTTCTCAAACTTTCTGTGCAAACATATAATTTTTAATCAGAAGTCGAAGAACCGAAATAGTTCAACTCAAGGACAAATGTATTCTCGTAATGTGGTGCCCTAGGCCGGTGCCTACAAATCCATCACTGGCAACAATCATTTATTTTCTTCAAGCGATGCTCTTGACTGGATTGCTCAGCAAGAAGATAGTTCTCTGTAACTTCTATAGCGAGAAAACTGAAAAAGCAAACATACACAGTACCATCCTTTGCAGTTTGCACAATTCTTTGAAGTCATTTACTCGTTTAACGATTGTAAATTCCAGACACGTCTGAACATACGTATGTAACTACTATGTAAAAATATACCTAATATATTATATGCCTTGCATGTTCATCTCAAAAGCTTCGTGATTGATAAAGGACCCAGTACAAACCTTATGGGATTTGGTTCTCGGTGAAATTGTTCTAAAATGGTTTTATTTTATAGTTTAAAAGTCACTAAGAAAAAGTGGCGCATAGCCTAAAATCCAAAGATCTGTAGCTACAGATATGTTTAGCAAGAGTTTAAATATATGGGGATATAGCGGTCCGTCCCGGTTTCACCCGGATGCGATAGATAATATAATTCTGCAAAATATATTTCGGTTGCGGCTCGGCGTCTGATTTAATAGCTTTGAGCAAATTCTACCGGATTTGCTTCTGAACTAATAGCTTTGTGCGAATTATAACTTCTGAACTAATAACTTTGAGTCAATTCTATCAGATGTCGTTACATGTTACTAAAACAGTTTTTTCGAGAAAACACCGTAATTTTGTACAAAATATTTAATAAAAACTATCCTGTAGCGTAAGTTGCACCAAGGACCTACAAAAGAAGTCTTACACAAATTTTGACGTTGCCTCAAATACCTACCCAAAGACAAGCAGAGCGGTGCCTCGGGGCCCCCGACGAAATGGAGCCCCTTTTCGTTGTCTACTTTTTAGGTGTCCACACTCGTTTTTTACTTTTTAGAGCTCTTCCACAAATTACCTCTAGAATTGTATGTAAAAAAGCCCATTGAAAAAAATTATATTTCTTATGTCATAACTTTGAACATAATAAGTAATATGGCCTTTTTAAGCACTTTTTTATATTCTACGTAGGGGGCCCCAATTTTACTTCTTGCTCCGGAGCCCCCGAGGTTCCATTTACGACCCTGGCCATGGTGTCCGCAATGCTATGATACGAATACACAATAATATAGGTACCTACTGAAATAAGTGCTGCAAATTCCAAACAAAAGTTTAGGAAAATCTAAAAAAATACTTATTAGCTAAGGCTCACTACAAATTGGACGAATTTTTAAACGCTTTATATTAGTTTGGGTTGTAAGTATGTAACGGAATCTTTGAGCATAATTTTCACCAATTTCCCGAAGTCTGATTAATTTGAAACTTTGCATACGTATCAAGGACCGATGACAATGCAATAATTTGATAACAGTTTCCCATTATCCTTATTAGGACCCCCAGGATTAATAAATTCTTTTATAGATCCTCAAACTAAAAAGTGAAAAATAAAATATAGTTTAAAAAAAACTAAAAAACACGCTTTATATCGGACTAAAAAGTAAAAAATAATTGTTTTAAAATAAGCTTAATAAAAAGCGTGGGGCGCTTTGTTCCACATTTTCGTACATCGAGCGCCCCACGCTTTTTAAGCTTATTTTAAAACAATTATTTTTTACTTTTTAGTCCGATATAAAGCGTGTTTTTTAGTTTTTTTTAAACTATATTTTATTATAACATTGACGCTATTTATGTACCTACAATTGTAACAAAAAAATAAAGACCTTTATCTATCTATCTATCATTATGTCCCTCGGACAGCTTAGGTTCACCCCGAACGCAAATCGGACCAGTCCAACACTGCTGCATCTTGTAAATTTTATCGACACCGCCAGAGTTCGTCAGCTTTGAAACAAATGCGCGCAATTCCACTCATCGTTGTTTTTGTTTACGATTCTCGGATCCTTGGTTTACGACGTCTTCAAGCAGTTTGGCGGCAAGTCGCAGTGATGCCAAATTAGAAACATTTACACTTTGTTATACTTGATCTACTAACACAATTAGATACCTACTGCACAACACATATCACGATTCTTCTTCGATTTTTCAATGGCGTGTGTAACTTCCATTATTGAAAACAATAAATATTTACAAATATGTATACGTAGCGCGAAATGCTTTATTATATGAAACGCGCCGCACAGAATAGTTCACTGAAATGCCGAGTAGATGGCGCATGATCGAAATAAAAACCCGATAATGCCTGTTCAAAACATTTCGAACACTTCTTTGTTTTCACATTACCCATCTCGCAACACTGTTCAGTAGAAACAATTGACACGCATTTATTTGAAAATATATTTAGAAAAAAGAAAAATTTCACACCCAGAAACAGAATTAAACACAGGTTAGTGAAACGAAATATGCAATTTGTAAAAGAAACTTTTTTCTAGACATTAATATTTTGTCGAAAAAAAAAACGATAATACAACAAAGCGGCGAAACAAAAAAAACCGTTAAAAACGTACTAAAAACATGGCGGCCAGTCGACAGCTGATTCATTTGATAATTCGTTAGTACCTTAGAGGTTAGTACGATTACGAGACATGCACAGTTAACAGAATTTGATTTGTCGTGTGCGAGCTAGCTGCTAAACGTTTTGAATAAAGAAAAAACAACCTAAGAAAAAAGGACAGTTGGATTCTCAGAACATGGCGTCTTGTATCACGACACAGAAAAAAGTGATGCAATACAACGAGTCAAAGAAAAATAGACACGTTTTATTTCATAGGTAACATTGTTGTTTTGGACTAAACTAAAAATTATTATACTAACAATTCAAAATGAACATTTCATGCTGCAACAATTAACAAAACGATTTTATCAAAATGCTTTCCCACTTTTTCTATGAAAAGCAACTGAAACAAATAAACACGAAAAGTGCGCTTACAAGTTCGGGTCGATAAAAATGTTTTCTTGTTTACTTTTAACGAACCACTATCATTGATACTCTTAAATTCTATTTTCTTTAAAAAACTACGTGTGTTAAGTACCAGGCCCCATTTAGTGTTTAATCAACATCGGTACAACCAGTTTCGACAGAACGATACATTGCATGGGGTCCGTAACTATTTTAAAATATTTATATTTACTGAAATAGAACACTGTTTCCATCAGGCTGAGTTGTCGAGGATCTACAATTTACAATGTATCCTTCATTCCCTGTCTCCCTGAAAAATCTGTTTTTGTTTACACTCAACCTTTTACTACTTCGGTAAAGAATTTAGATCTGCAATGTCTTGAAATGCTCAGGGGCTTTGTTTTACCTCCGCACGGGTGTCCTAAGCATTGTCGGTCCGTCGCAAAACTCCATCAACTGTTTCGAATTCGGTACCGCGTGTGCCAGTACCAACTGGACACACAATACTACGTGAATAAAGAAACCATGCGGTGAGCCGGTATAAAAGTGCAGGCGATCGTTGCGGCAGCAGTTGACAGTGTACAAAAGTCCGTGCCATGTTGAAGAGGGGAAGAAATAGAATAATTAAAAATGACGCCATCCTATAACTTCGCTGGCCGAACCGTTGACCGCAATTCGTCTGGCGAGTGGCGACATCTAACCGCGAACTCGAGAAATAAATCGACGTTCATTGTGACTCACTCCAGTGCACACTCAACGTTAATTAAAATTACGTTCGGAGTGGGGGAATCACAGTGGCGTAACAACAAAGCGGTCGCCTTGTTCTCGAACGCCGAAGATTCATTTGGTGTGGGCTAGTTTTTTTTTTTTGGTAAATTTCTATAATAGCGCACGGAATGCGCCGGTCAAGCTTTTCGCGAGCATTGTTCTTTACAAGAACCATTTCGAGCCATTTTTGATTCCCATTCTATCTCCGAGGCTAATTACGTTACCGAAATGATTTTTTTCAGGGAGTAGTTAAAATTACCATAAAGAAGCGGTCTTCTAATTTTCGTACGTCTAGATGGAATAGTTTTCAAAATACGAGTATTTTGAAAATCACTAATTAGGGTATTCACCGACTGAAAGTCACTAATAGTTCATCATAATTCACAAGCGTCTGTCGGTGCTGAGAGCATCAACCCGAATGCATCAACATGTCGTTCGAAGACTACTCGTGCGTACTCATGTGATTTAATGAAGTGTGATATATAAATAATAATAGATTATAATAATATTTAATTTAAGTAGTTTAATTGAGAATACAACTTACAAAAAAGTATTGAAATTACACCAAAAACATAAATGTGAAAAAAGAACCAAGTTCAGTTCAAAAAACAAGTGGGTTTGCCGACTTTGACGAAAAAAAGAAGTGAAAACTAAGGTGTCAAATTTTCACTTGGCAAGTTTTCATTATTATATAATATAAATAACTGACTCGAGGATATTAACTTGCCAAATGAAAATTTGGCACTTCTTAGATCTTACTTCTTTTTTAACTTCGCGCTTAAAAAAAAAAATAATTTTTTTTTTTCAAAAATCGGGAAGTTATTGGTTTCACCCCGATTTTCGAAAATCGAGTTTTCGCCAGATCTCGACGTTTTGAGGTCCTAGGAAGCTATTGAAACTATTTTGGCGATGATGTCCGTAGGGCTGTATGTGTGTGTGTGTGTGTGTGTGTATATTTATGTAAACCTTTTATATCTTTTGAACGGAGTGTCCGACTGAAACGCGGTTTGCGGCATCTGACGTGATCTTGGTGAAATTAGACTTCCTGAAAATTTGAAACGATTCGGCCCAAAAAATTTTGAGAAATCTTAAAAAAAACAAGTTTCAAAAATTTTTAAAAATCTTATTAACAAACTGCGTCGATTTCCGCAAACCGCATCAAAATCGGTTCATTTGTTCACGAGATACCGTGAACGAAAAAATCGTAAAAAAGTGTTTTTTTAAAATGACTTAAAATTGTTATCAGATCGATTTTTTTGTAATAAATTACTTTCTTAGGCTAAAAAAACTGCGTCGATCGCCGCAAACCAGATCAAAATTGGTTCATTTTTTCATGAGATAACGTGAACGAAAAATTAGGTAAAAAGTAATTTTTTATAATTACTCGTAAAATTATTAGCAAATCGATTTTTTTGTAATAATTTACTTTCTTAGGTTAAAAAAACTGCGTCGATCGCCGCAAACCGCATCAAAATCGGCTCATTTGTTCACGAGATATCGTGAACGAAAAATTTGTTAAAAAGTGTTTTTTTTAAATTGCTCGAAAAATTTCTATGAGATCGATTTTTCTGTAATAAATTACTTTTTTAGGTTAAAAAATTGCGTCGACTGCCGCAAATCGCATCAAAATCGGTTCATTTGTTCATGAGATATCGTGAGCGAAAATTTCGTAACAAAGTGTTTTTTTTTTGAGCTCGAAAAGCTAAAAAATAAACTTCTTGCTATATTTTATATATTTTTGAGCGTTTTGAACTCAAAAATAGTGGGAAGTTACAGGGATGGCCTGCAGGGTCAAACTTCTTTTCAAATTTTTTTTTTTGGCAAAGCTGATAAACCCACTTGTTCTTTGGATAGATCATTGCCCTTTTCGATATTTATTTTTTGGTGGAATATATAGAACAGTTAAGAAAGTCATTTCCTTTTAAAAAACACGTTTTCTATCAAACAAACATACACTAGAAACACTCGAAATTAATAAAAATTATTACTAAAAATTTACGAAAAAAATTAAGGTGTGTAACGGGTAGAATTTCCCTCTTAAAAAATCTCGTCGAGCTAGTAATTTAAAAATATTTTAAAGTTTGGACGACGCCAATGGTCAACCACCTACATCAAGAGATAGCTGCATTCCGTGCCGCACTTTCCCCCTGTCCACGTAGCATTTAATTTAACATAACAGAAACAAATGCCTCGTCTCTGGCCCCTTCCCTTGTTAATAAATAAATATAGACACTTGTTAGAGCCTTCCCATTCGCTAACGCTTATTCATACATATATAAGTATGTGTTTAGTGTTTTGTTTGGGCGGCCATAATGACGTAGTGTGCGCACGACCAACAAACAATATTCAAAAATAAAAAAAAAACACGAGTGTGAGTTTTTAAAACAAAAATTCGATCGGATGTGAGCGTGCGAACGGCCAGTGCAATGACGGTCACCAGCAGCAGCGGGTGGACGAGTTGGGCGGCGACGACGGCAACACTGTCGTGCTGTCTGTTATTTTTGGGCGTGTACGGCCAATACGAGTGGCAGGCCAGAGATGCGTACGATGAGGTCAAACAGAAAATGGACAAAGTTACCGGCGACAATTGTCCAATACAGCACCTCGGCGACCTTTACCTACCGGAGGATTCGGTTTCGCATCTTCCCGACATAAAGGACATCAACATCAATCCCGTGTTCCCGAACAGAACCGCACTCCTCCACCTTCACAACATGGCAATGAGCAGATCGTTCTTCTGGAGCTACATCCTGCAGAGTAGGTTCATCCGACCGGCCATCAACGATACCTACGATCCGGGCATGATGTACTATTTCCTGTCGACGGTGGCCGACGTCTCGTCCAACCCCTACATAAACGCCAGTGCGATATACTTCGCGCCGAACATGTCCTATTCGCCGTCGTACCGCGGATTCTTCAACAAAACTTTCCCGCGCTTCGCTCCCAGAACGTTCCGTGCCGACGACTTCAACGATCCGATTCACATAGAGAGACTTTCGACGCTCAACACTTTCACCGTTCGCGATCTCGGCGGAATTCCGACCGACTCGTTGAGCGCCGATTACACTTCAGACTATTACCGAACGAACGAGTGGTACAAAAAATGGCTCCCCGACAACGTTGTAGGAAGGCACGACACGAAGACTACGTATCAAGTCGAGATCCGGTACGCGAACAACACAAACGAAACGTTCACGTTTCACGGTCCGCCCGGCGCCGATGAGTATCCGGGTCCGGTGAAATGGACGCGGCCTTATTTCGATTGTGGAAGATCCAACAAATGGATCGTCGCAGCCGTCGTTCCAATTGCCGACATTTATCCGAGGCACACCGGTTTCAGACACGTCGAATATCCCACGTAATTAATTTTTATTAATTATTACTCATAATAGTAATGATCATGTATATTGTTAAAACAATTTACCACCATTTGACCAGCTTGAGGCCCTGAAGATGAAAATATTTTTTTCGAAACGTTGGCCACTAGCTTAACATTGGTAAAGCTTATTCATGATCCTCAACCAAAACCTTCATTAATTATTATGTTTTTCAATAAATAAAATTATCGACCAATTTTTCAGACAATATAATATTAACAAAAAAATATATAATTAATACATTAACGATTCAATCCGGATTTGGACCTTCTTCAGAACTGATCTAAAAAATATAAGAAATATTTAATATATAAAATCTAATTAGCTTTTTATAAAATCTTTCAAAATTATTAATGATTATCAAAATAATGAAAAAATAATTAATGTATTAATTATATATTTTTTTGTTAATATATTGTCTGAAAAATTGGTTGATAATTTTATTTATTGAAGAGTTCTAATCAGACGTTAATCTAAGATTTGAATTATATTATGTTTGTTTATATACTTGTGAAAATTCGAAATGTTCACACATGATTCCTGTTGCAGATACACTGCGGCCACTGTTCTCGAAATGGACTTCGAGAGGATAGATATAAATCAGTGTCCCAAAGGGCAAGGGAACAATGGGCCGAACCGCTTTGCAGATACATCACGATGTAAAAAAGAAACAACAGAAGTAAGTTACGTACTTGCAAATAAAAGCAAGTCATTCCTAATTAGGTCAAATTTACGATACACATAGAAAATAAGTTAGTATGTATTTGTCCTTGTTATTATTGTTAGTTGTTTCATATTACAGAACATAAAATTTTATGGCACATATAAATTAAGCTGTGTCGAACGATAACTTGCTTCGAACAAAAATTTAAATGGAAAACGGTTTTCGGTTAAGGAAGTACGAGCACGATAGCAATTTGGGAAAAAAGACTTGATTCTTGATCAGCCTTTCAGGAAAATTAGCTTGCATTTGGTCTGCAGTGTTACCGGTTCGTTTCAGAGACAACAAGCGCAAACTAATTTTCCTGAAAAGCTGATCTTTTTTTTTTTAAATATCTTTTAATCTAGTTGGGCACTGCGGTTTTTCATTTAATTCGACAAATTTGGGTGAAAATTACTAAAACATGTCGCCGATCCGTCGCTTTGCCATAAGACCAATGTTAAATACGCTTTCTTTTGAAGTCAATTATTTATTTAAATAATCAGTTAACCACCCTCAACTTTTCAGAATTTGTTTAGACCTATTTAAACTTCATATAAAAAAAGCATCAAGTCTTTTTTTCCAAATTGCTATCGTGCTCGTACTTCCTTAATTAATTTGTTTTTATGAAATGTGTGTTAATTATTGATTAGATAAAGATGTTTATTAATTAAATTATTTAGCAAAGTTAATTAGAACGACATAATTGACTGTATCATTTTTTGTTTTTTGATTGATATGACATTGAACCTAATGAGGAAAAACAAAATTTGTTAGTTATCTACATTGGCCTAGTCTCATTATCAAGTTTTTTTTTTTTTTTCATTAGTGTGAACCGATACACGGATGGGGATTCAGGAGAGGGGGATACCAGTGTCGATGTAAACCGGGTTTCCGGTTACCGTACATGGTTCGGAGACCATATTTAGGAGAAATTGTGGAAAGAGCGACAGCAGAACAGTATTATAATGGTTTCGATTGTTCTAAAATCGGATGTAAGTACATTACAGTACAGATAGTTCAATTAAAAATTAAAGCATTTTGCTAACATTAAATTGTATCTCAGGGGTACAGAAATTGCCTGTACAATGGGAGAAGGCATCATATTATGTACGAGAAAAATATTTGGAGAAATATTACGAATATCGCAATTTCTCAGTGGGTCCAGACTCGTTGATGACAAAACATATAAACATACACAGAGCATTAGATTTTATACTCGGCGTGAATCCAAAAACTTGTAAACGGTAAGAAAATAATGATTTGAAAATCTGACGGGACGAATTGAAGAAAGACGATTTTATTTTGAATTATTTCACTCTTAGATACCATCCAAACGATTTGAAATTACACGGAGACATCAGTTTTGGATCGCAAGAGCAGTTTGAAAATGAAGCCAAAATGGCTGTTCGATTGGCGAATTTTATTAGTGCCTTCCTACAGGTAAGCGCGAACTTTACTTATTGCAAATTGTTAATTAATGCCAATTTGACCTGGTCAAACAGCAATCGAGCTTTAATTCTCAATACTACAGTACTCTGTAATATCGACTTGTAACTGACTCGGTCGATTTAAGGACGTAGTCCTATGTTCAGGCTCGTTTTCAACCGTTATTTCAGAAATTTTTTTTAATAACAAAATAATGTACAATGTTTTCAATTTTGTTACATGTTTTTACTGACATCGTAAAGTAAGAAAAAAAATTTTTTTTTGCTTAATTTTACGCCTTTTTATAATTGTTTTTTTAACCTAAAGTAGACAACTTTAAATGGTAGTAGGTGGGTAGCGCGGATGATAACGTCACTTGGAGTCAACTGAATTATAAAAATTAAATTTGTTATTGTTTCGTAGGCTTGTGGCTCTATCCCGTACTAGAAATAAACATTTTTATTGATAAATAACAAAATGGCGGGTTTTAGAAAAAAAAACAACGAGAAAATCGTGATTTTTTCGTTGAAAATCGGTTAAAAAAAATAGAAATAATTTTTATAATTAAGTAATTCTAGTACTAGACGGAGCTATTGTTGTGTAGAATACCCTGTGCAAAATTGAAAGCAATCGGTTGTTTACAATTGTTTCAATCACCCGCTCCGCTTAGAAAAACGCGTTTAAAGTTTTAATTTCAGATTTCTTACAAAAAAATAAAAATGAATATTTACACTAATCAGCTATGCCTGGTGTATAGTAAACCTTCCGTTTCTTCAAAGGCATCGTTTTCTGCTAATTTTTTGCTCTACTCTGCGAGAGTATAAGGGTAACGATAACAATTGAGAGGTAAGAGCAGGTAAGAGTCTTACCGTAAGACCGTTGCTGCTCTCGACTATATGCTATAGCTTTGAAAATATTTAATATTTCGGTCTAAAATTTTTACAGTAAAAGATTTGTTATCATTTTAAAAACAAACATTTTGTATATTTTGTTTTTGTTATTTTCACTAAAATATGCAAAAATATACATTTTTAATTTACTAACGTTCCTAAATTGTACGATTGTTTTTTTGATAAACTTTTTTTGGGTATATTCAAGCTCGTTGAGATGCTATTGTGTATTGCAAGCTTCCAACTCTAAGGTTATCAGTTGGACTTAATTAAAATGAAAATTCGGTAATACGGGTCGGATAACATTGCCATTACACATTGCTGGCAACAACCAGCGACCGGGTTTCAAATAAGCTAAACGATGTCAATTTTATGCAGATATCGGATCCAAAAGAAGTTTACAGCGGTAAACGAGTAGCTGACAAACCTTTAAGTGAAGATCAAATGATTGCTGAAACACTGGCCCTCGTTATGGGCGACACGAAAATCTGGTCAGCCGCCACGTACTGGGAAAGAAACAAATTCACAAATCGCACGTTCTTTGCACCGTACGCGTACAAAAAACAATTGAACACTCGTAAATTCAAAGTAGAAGATTTGGCACGATTGAATAAATCTGGTATGCACTGACAAGTTCACATAAATAACAAGTGATCGCAAAAAAATGTTCTTGAAAAATAATGTTGTTTTTTTCGCTTTTTTAGAGGAAGTCTATACGAATCTGCCGTACTTCCAATTCTTGAAACAACGCTGGTCGACGAATTTTGACAGTTTAGAAAAATACTTCATGAAAATCAAAATTAGATTCAACGAAACCGGCGAATATCTTAAAAAATACGAACATTATCCGAATTTCTATCGGGCTGCCAAAATCGATCATGGCCACTGGTCGTCTCCGTATTTTGACTGTAATGGGAAGGTGAAAAAATGGTTAATTACTTATTCGGTGCCATTTTTCGGTTGGGATAGCATTAAAGTTAAATTGGAATTTAAGTAAGTAACGTTTAATATTGAACTATTATTACAATATTTAATAATGAAAAATCTAGTTCATTAATCATTACGTAAATTTTATGGGAAAAAGTAAGCTAGGATAAAACTGATAAAAGTCGGTAGAAAAGTTAAAGATATTCAAAATAAAATGTGTATTAAAACCACAAAATAAAATATGAAAATTTTAAAAACTATATAAAATTGTTGGAAAGTCCATAATTTTAGAATCATAATGATATCATCTCAATCGCGTGCAAAAGCGGGTAGTGGCTAGTATTAAAATAAAATCAAATTTAAAATACAAAATATACCTTACAAAGACTGTCGTTAGTACTGAAAGACGTTTTTAACTATTTTTTATTTAGTTTTATAAACGCATTAATAATTTCAAATATTTACAGAGGAATCGTTGCTGTAACAATGGATCTGTTGCAACTCGATATCAACCAGTGCCCAGATAAATATTACACTCCAAACGCATTTAAAGGGACGCATAAATGTGATCAGAAAAGTTCATACGTAAGTAGTAATCCATATCTGCTAAACCTATCCACTATGACAGGGGTGCCCAACCAGTCGATCGCGATCTACCGGTCGATCGCGGGGTAATTTTAAGTAGATCTTTATACTTTATCTATTCTAACATCCAAAAATTAAATTTTCGAACTAAATCGAAGTATAGTGAAATTTTTATTCAAATTGGATTCAAATTGGACAGTGTCAACGATCTCATTAAAATTACTTCACTATATTCCTAATTTTGTTTCTTTATTTTTTTATATGACTATACTCGATATTGTATAATTTTTGTTCCCACTTAAATGTTTAATAAACCTTCTATATTTGCAACGTTATAAAAGCGATTTTTATTTTTTTCCCGCATATTGGTAGATCGCGATGACACTATTCAAAAAAAAGTAGATCGCACCTACTAATAGGTTGGGCAGCCCTGCACTATGAGTTAAGCTGTGTTGAACTGCAGCTAACGAAGGTAAATAGTGCGTATGTTGATTTCTTCTTTTTGAAGATTTCCGTTAAAATGATGGGAACGGCACACGCATAGTCGTACCCGTGGTCTAAAAATACACTGCATTCCATAGTTTTAATCGAAATCTTCACTCGGTTTGCGTCTGCTGGCTGGCAGATTCTCGAATACACATATAGACGCTGATGACCTCAGCTGTTGAGCAATCTTTCTCTCTCTCAAAAAGAAGAAGCCAACAAACATACCGATGGTTTTGACATAACACAGTTCAGTTCCTCGCTTAGTTGGTGACTGGTTTTGCACAATATCGTCAAAAAAGATCAGTACGAACTACCAGTCGATGGCTAATCGATAAATATTGTTACAGTGTGTGCCGATTCTTGGTCGCGGTTTCGAAGTCGGAGGCTATAAGTGCGAATGTCTGCAAGGTTTCGAGTATCCGTTCGAAGATCTGATCACCTATTACGACGGACAGTTGGTCGAGGCAGAGTTCAGTAATATTGTCAATAACACGGAAACGCGATACGACATGTTCAAATGCAGACTAGCCGGCGCGGCTTCATTGCAAAACAGCATTATAATTAGTCTCATCACAATTACATTCCTGTGGTACGTGTATCGTCAACTGAGATAGACGGGTGTTATTTAAAGCGCCCTGTAAACGATCAAATTGTTTGTCTTTTACGTGTTTGTCAAACCATTTGACAGTGTGCAGCTTTGTTTAACGGGTTTGTTCAAACAACTTACGTGTTTGACGCGTTTGATGAAAATCTGGATTGACGGCGTGTTTGACAAACAAGTTTGAACGTGAGCGGCGATGTTTGTCAAACAAGATCTCAGTAGTCGCCTTGCACTCATGGCAGACACGACAAGGAGAAAACCGAAACTACGGGCAAATTTGACAAATTTGTTTGATCTTTGGTTTGGTCGTTTAAGCTGATGAAAACGTAAAGTTTGACAAACAAATTTGTCAAATAAATTTGATCATTTACAGGGCGCTTAATGTTCAGAAAATAATTGTACATTATTTTCTTGTGTAACGCTTAAAATGTACAAAAAAATAATGTCAATAGAAACTCTTCGTTTTAGTGTTTGCCACTGATTAGAGATATATACTGCTCTGTAGCTCATGAACATCACAAATAATTGTTTGCGAAAGAATTGTAAACTGTAGTACGAGTCGTAAACAAAAACTATAAATACACATAGCTTCCGGAGCTACAGAGTAAGTTTACGGAATAGGCTAGCTAATTCGCGTTGCTCTCGGAACGCACATGTCCACTAGGACCTTCTGTTCCTCACTGCCAAATAAGCTACCGATTGGACATAACATTTTTTTAACTGAATTTCAAACGAATACCTAAGTATTTGACTGAATTAATCTCAATAAAAAGATTTTGAAAGATATAGAGCATTATATATGGGTCCGTACACCTATAATAAATTATTATTTATTTATTTTTAAGTATTATAACTGTGTGAGTTCGATACAAGCATTTGAATCTCGATGTACAGTCGGCACAAAGGTAGCTACTTATTCTTGTATTCCAGTTTATATATAAAGTCTAAAATCTACGGGCATGTGGCGCGTTGCGTGTCACATGCCCGTAGATTTTAGACTTTATAACCAATATGTATTTCTCTATAAGCTGCAGTTATGTTGTTAATATTTTACTTCAATTGTGACGAAGTTGAAATAATATTTAATCGTATTAAACTTTACTGTTGTCTGATATTATATAGAATCGGTAAGTGTGTGGTTTTTTATATCGCTGATAGAATCTCTGTTGAATTTTATACATAAAATATTTTATCATTTATTTTTTAATATGTAATTAGATTTTAAAAATTCTACAATTTAATGACATTTTTTTATCGATTATGACTGATAAGGTAATTAACTTTATAAAAATTATTTCCATATTGAATCATTCCACGATAAAAATGTTTAAATAGGCTAAATGTATTTCGTAAAACCGATAATTTAGTTTACTAAAGCAATACATATCTTGTGTGATATATTATAAACCATAGGTTAAAAATGTTTCATTTTTACAAAAGAAGTTTTGAAAAGTGTGCGCACAGAAATGCAATTAAATTTTCCGTCCATTTATGAAAGAAAACAAAAATATTGTGTGTGCCTTTTTAGAAGCAAGGTTTTTAGAAAACCGTTTTTTATCTATTTTATTTATAGATATTATAATTCTCAGACGCATAATTTACAATTTTCAATTGTATGATTTTGAAATTGAGTATCACTTCAAGAGCAAAATATAATAATACTTAGGTGAAAATGTTCGTAAAACAAAAACAGGTTTTTGAAAATAGGAATCTACAAGGAAACGTAACAATGCTTTCTGAAAGCCGTTTAATTAATTAAGAAACTTATGAATGTCAGAAAATTTTATAAAATTATTGTAGTATAGTATTTGTACAATAACACTTTTAAATAAAATATGTATAGTATTTCTATAATTGAAAAAAATTGCATTCTGCTCTCCTAACCAAATTGTTTTGAAACCTAAATTTACAAAGTAAGAAATATAAACTGATCACTAACCTTGAGATACCATTCTTGAATTTAACACCTTCTTATCGTCCTTTGGCCGTCAAAAATTTCAAATTGATTATCCAATTTTAATTTGCGAAGAGAAATCACTTACAAGTTATTCCGAAATAATGCGAAACACAATTTTGAAACATGTGAATTTATTTCTGTTGTCAGGGATGTAGCACTTCGTTTGTTTTAGGTATTAGCGGGTTTTTTAAAATTTGTAATATGCAAATGAAACTAAT
Organism: Xanthostigma xanthostigma; assembly: GCA_963575645.1. Classification (NCBI taxonomy): domain Eukaryota; kingdom Metazoa; phylum Arthropoda; class Insecta; order Raphidioptera; family Raphidiidae; genus Xanthostigma; species Xanthostigma xanthostigma. The sequence continues at coordinate 43,678,734 of OY754466.1, read as the reverse complement.
AAATTGAGAATTTGCAGCTTTAAAACGAACTATTAATGAAAAAAATTTTCAAGAATATATACCTATTGTATAATGGGCCGCATATTAGTACTAACTACTAATTTTCAGTTGACCAAACTTGTGGGTGTCAAATTTAAATTTAACCGACTTTACAGTGAACTACTTTAAAACTTTGCTTAACATAACCGCCAATAAAAAATATTTGTTATTCGAAACATAAAATAATTAGTTCGTGTTGTGACATCTAAAATCTTTGTTACATAATAATAACTGTAATACACAACGTAAAATCATTGTGCTAATTAGTGAGTATTTGTTATTGAATTATAGTAAACGTATTGCGTTTGACAGGTTAATACATAATACATTTTCTTTATAAACAGTTCTTTTCTGATAGAAGAAATTTTCTCAGTAATAATAATGTATTTTGTGAAAGCGTAATCATTATAGTTTGTACCTACATATAAAATAATAAAATTCACTAAAGACAGTTAATTTTGAGGTTATAAATAAGTTATTGGTTCAGTTTACTAGAAGTGAAATTAATGCATTTAATTTATTCACAATATTAATAAATAAATCTAATAATATATGGATTATAAATAAACTTAATAATTTTAATTATCAACAGCGGACATTTTTAAATGTATGTGGATTCTTATCACCATCTATTGCTAACTAAATAAACTTAAATACATTGTATTGTTCAAAAAAATTTAAATACGAAAAAAATACATCAATCACAAAATGCTTTCCATAAACGATGATTTTTCTGTATACTTCAAGTCCAGGTGTCTTCAGTTAATTCTAGCCGTTCTAATAAATAGAAAATGACAAGTTCAACAGTCACGAAAACAACAACAAGAAAAAAAATGTAAGCTTTAATTATAAATTTTATTATTTTGGCCATAATTTACTAGAATTTTATAACAATTTTCCCCATGTTTAATTAATATTTTCACGTTTTGTTGAGTTACCATGAAAATGTGCTGTTTTAATATAGGTACAGTATGTAAACGCGTAAGGTGCACATAGGGAAATTAGCATTGGGAAAAAATACTTGGATCAGAGTTAGCCATGACTGCATTAATTGTTATTTCTATTGAATTATCGTGGTAATCTTGAGGATTTCTATTTTATTTTTATTTTACTTGGCTTTTTTAATAATAAAAAGCTCTTATAAATCATTATTTTAATTTTTTTGTACAAAAATAAAACAAAAAAACAACTCCATCTGTTTGGAAACATTTCATTCAAAAATTGTCTGACTGGTATGACGTATGCGCGTTGGTAAATCAGTGACCCAAATGTCTTTAGGTTCAACACGAATAGGCGGAGATATTTGATCTCGCACCATATTTAAGTATTTTTGGGAATTCAATGTCCCATTAATAAAAAAAGTCCAATTATGTTGTAATCATTTGAATATTTTCTTCGGTAATATAGGTACACATTCATTTTGCAAAATAATATTATCTGTCAAATTGAAAAACAAGATTTCAAGGCTCACTCTGATCCAGTCATTTTTTCCCAATGTTAATTTCCCTATATGCACCTTACGTGTTTACATACTGTATGTACTGAATTATCATCAAATCTGAACGTTACTTCTTCGTGGTAGTATTCTGGATTTAATTAGATATTTGAAGAAACAAATTTATACATAATTAAACCAGTAATTATCGCCATTAAAAAATAGTCAGCATTTTTCTGATTACCTAGTCGCATGATACGAAAGCTATTTACGTTTAATTAAATTGTTTTTATCTATATATATATATATAAAACAAAGCCCCCTCCGCCGCGTCTGTCTGAACGCAATAAACTCAAACACTACCAAACGGATTTTCAAACCGTTTTCACTAATAGAAAGAGCGATAAACGAGGAAAGTTTCTGTATATAATTTGTAAATGTTTTGTATAAAATGGTTGAACTATGATTATGACGGTGTTTTGTCAAAAAAAAAAAAACGGTTTTCGTACGCTTACATGGCTAACGCTGGCTAAATCTTCAGAGATACATCAAAACAATGTACTTTGATAGTTCTGCTGTGTAAATGGGAAGGACAATATAATATTTCCAGAACAGTTTTGCACCCGGGTGAAACCGAGATGGGCCGCTAGTAACTACCTAGATAAAAAAGTACTCGTTTAATATGTATGATTTAAAAATGGAAGATCAAAAAGCTAATAATAAACAGAGCTTTAGTCGAGATACCTAAGTATCTAAATCGAAAGTTGTTGCTGGTGTGGACACACCAAACGTATATTTTTCTAGTACCACCCAGGGACCAAAATTGTAGGGGCAACAAAATTCAAGCACAACTTTCATCAACCCGAATTTGAGAAACACTGTAATGCCACTGATAGAAAACAATTATTAATAAATAAGCAATGAGTTAGCGGAAAAATGCCACGCCACATACGAGAATTTTTTTTCGTTTGAATGTGTCGGGGGATAGGCGTGGGGCAATTTCGAGTAACCTGAGGCAGTACTGAACTTAATTTAAATTTAAATGGAAAAATCATTGATTGTATTTCGGGTCACATTAAAAACTGAGATAAAATCAAATGTAATGATTTGTCTAGGTGACTTTGGCGGCTATCATTTCTCATATCAGCTATAAGTACCTACCCGGTGCTTTGTATACTGTGAATCGTGACGTTTTTTTATCAATTTGTGACCTTGAATTAAAATTCAATAACTTCACTCGTTGAGATAACAAATTTATTATCTGCAATTAATAATTACACCAGAAATTGAGATATTTAGCATCAATTTGTAAAAATAGTATTTGCAATTTTTGTTTATTTACAAAAAAAAAAAGGATTGTTTGGAAAGTTTGAAATTATACTCGATATAATGTAATATAATATATTTATTAATTAAAAATAGAACTTTAAACACTAATTACCTCAGTTATCGAGCGTCTATAATCTACAATCTAAAAAAATAGAACATTTACGAAAAATAAACAGGAAAAATAGCTACTTAAATTACCTATTACAGCACGTTTATAAAAATTTAGGCAATGTTTTGATAACTTTAATAATCAAAAGATCGAACACATTTTGGTGAATGATACCAATTTTAAAATTTTGTTCTGTACCACCGATTGTCTGTATACACATACACAAATGTCAGCATTAATTAAATACAGTGAGTTCGTAAAGTAGCGTTCTTATAAAATTATTAAGAATGTGTTGGCTTGTGCCATTTTACGATTCCACTGTACAGTTCCTGTTGTACGAGTTTTTGGGTTTGCGAGTTACTTTTTTTTCGACACAAAAAATTGAGTAGCAAATTCTCGTTTTCAGAGCGGGTTTTAGGATTGAATTAACTCGTAAAGTCGGGAACTACTTTATCATGACAATTTTGCGCGCCTTTTTTAATATTTTGGTTTTATATAATTTTGTTGACATACTTTATTTCATTTTGTACATTTAGCCTTTCGGGATTTTTAATTTTCCAGAAAAGCCCTTATCGCACAAATTTTTGACAGTTTTTTTATGTTCGGACGATTTCTTTGTTTCACGATTAAAATATTTCTAGAGAAAATAGATAATAATATAACAAAAAAATAAATCGATATATTATTAAATAACATAACCAGTCGAATTGTATTTGCATCAAATTTGCATACTGGTATGTTTGTTGACACAATCGTGAATTATTTATAATTTCTAAAAAAATATATATTTACAAAAATATATTTCAAACAAATATACAATATTATTTTGGCTTTTAAGAATTGAGTGTTGAGCACCATACTATTTCCATACTAAAATTACATAGGAATTTAAAAGTTTACTATGTACATAATTTATATGTTTATAAAATCCTTTTCTATCTAATATATGTACACATTCGTATATATATATTTAAAATAATTAATTTATGTAAATGAAGTTAATTTAAAATCACCAGATTTTAATCGTTCTCATTGAACTTGTAATTGAGATTCTTCCTTCTTCTTTCCTGACAGATAGTTATAATTAATGAACCGGCCCATTTGTACTAACTGCGCACCTTCATTTGTTACATGGCAAGCGAATAATAGCATGTTTTGAGGTTGTACCTTCCACGCGAACCTCATAAACATTGCTGAGTAAAGCAGGAGTGCTGCGACACAAAAAGAATTATTATTAGTAGCATTGAGTAAGGTATACTAATATTTTAATCAATGTTAAGACCACCACCATTAAGGGTTATTCGGGCTTAGCACCAAATCTCATTTCCATTATTATTAATAATTAATAATCAAAAACCAAATAGATATTTTCACCAGTTCTAAAATTGGTGGCAGAAATAGATGAAAGCATTGTTAACGATATAGGTCAACAGTTGACAATGTTGAGCCCGCAGAGATTTTTGACAGGTGGTTAGAAAGGTTTATTTTAAGTAAAACCATTTTTTTTAACTTATAAAAAGTTTATATGAATTTATAATTAAAAGGGGAGATTTCGAAAATGTAAAAAAATATAAGTATGTTGTCATTTGAAAAAAAATGCATGTAGGTACGCTTCAGTTGAGCTTGAAATACAAAAAAAATATACTTCAGCAGTTTCCAATAGTAAATCTCCAGTTGAACAAAAAACTATTTAATTTTTTTTGGTATCTAGTAGAATACGCGAATTATTCACTGTTACTACTTTTGGTGAACGCACTGTATAGTGAATTTCATTTCAACCAGCATAATTTACATGTTAAATATCTCCATTTGATTTACATTTGATTCAAGTTAAATAAAATAGTAGGCTTACTTTGAAATTTACCTTAAAACTCGGTAACGGTCATGATAACGGTTTTAATTTTAAAGTTGTATTAAAAAACAGAAACTGCTTCTGCAATATTTATTTATTGTTAAATATAGCCTTGCCACGGTTATTATGAGTCGAGCCTACTATTTGGTATAAGTTGCTTCAATGTAAATGCTAAAATATATTAAAATGTTTAAATACCGAAAGTCATTTTCCCACTGATAATTTTCGGGTCCTTGTTAATATCGGCAAGAGCTGCTATTGGTATTCCCCAGTTGGCAATAGGACCCCAGAAATGTGTGCTACAAAATTGTTTATGTAATCGTTTATTTTTCACACAAATAAGGTTACGTTTTTAAAAAAAAATGTGCAAATTTTAACAAACCTCATTAAATAGGTGCGAAACTCCTTACTCTTTAACTGTTCAAATAATTTTTTTCCTAAAGTTGCCATTTTCGCAAAAATTTAAACTAACTTAACTCTTAATATTCTCAAAAATTTACACTCGACACTAATTTGATTCTAACCTTGACTTTACAGTGCCTTTCATACAACCACAGCATGTAAATTGTACTTTGTGAATGACATTAGACATTACTGTTAGTGCCAATCTATATACAAAACACGAACTCGTTGACCTTGTTTGACAGTCACAAGCCACGGTGTAGAGAATAGTATAATTAGAGGAAATGTTTATCGGATGGGCAAACCTCGCCATGCAAAATCGCTCTGCTATTACCGCTAACATCTTTTTTTAATGGGTCAACTTTAAACATTTATCACCTGATGTTATTTTCAAGCGGTAATTTAATAAAATAATTCCTCTATTAACAGGGGCGTCGCTAGAAAAATTTCCGAGGGGCAAAAATAATATGCCTGATTTTATTTCTGTTTTACAATACATTTTGAAAGTTTAAGGATTCAGGAAATTGGAATGCACTTTTCGCGGGAAATTACTCCCTCTTTTCGTGTGGAGTTTTCAAGTGTGGTACAGCAAGACGTGTTTCTGGTAATTATGAATGAATGTTAATTTTTAGACATTCGCGAATGCGAATATTCAGTTTTTAAATCTGGCGTAATTTATCTAAGATTTAAAATTTGGCAGCTGATTAGTCGCGCAAGTCGCACGCACAGATTTATAGTGGTTCTGGGTACTAGATTGATTATTAATATTAAGTTTAGGGCTAATTGCAAGGTTTCCTTAGCAAAAAAAAAATATATTTTTAAAAAAAGGAGTAAGAAAAAAACTTTTTTAATGAAAGCGCTAAGAAAAAAATAATAAAAAATATGCGAATATTCGTTACGTCACTAGTTTGTACCGCCATCACTCAATCGATTTTAATGAAATTTGATACCCTGGTAATTGACACCCCAACTTAAAGTATATGGTACTTTTTGCCCAGGTACAGCCATGCTTCCATCATTAAGGCTAGCAAATCAAAGGCCAAAATTGAGTCACGCGCGCGAAGCCCTGAGCAAAAAGCTAGTTCTTCTATAGTTACGTTGTCAACATGGTTAAAATCGTTAGTCAGATAAAACGAATTTATTCATTATTGATTACACACTGTATAAACAGATTTTTTCAAAATAGGGATTTTAGTAGAAAAATAAAAATAAATAAAAAATTACGAAAATTATGTTTAGACAAATGATGTATATATTGAAACATTTCATAAAATTTTACATTTTTTTCCAAATTTATGGCCTAAAAGTAAAGAATTTTTCTTTAAATCATGCAAAAATCACACAGTCTTTTATTCATAATTTGTCTAATAGTTCGAGGGGAAAACGTTTATTCAGTTCTAAAATAATAAAATATTTATGACGTTAAACATTTTGTTCATATTATAGATATAGAATATTATAGCGAAAAAGATAATGTGTAGATTTTAAAAGTTTGTTTTCTTTAAATTTATCATTAGCCTTCGATATCTTCTATCAGCGAAATAATGACAATTTGCCTCTTGCGCCTGGGAACCTGCCCTGAGTATTAAGTAGTCCCGATTGTATCTCTCGTAAATTTGGCATCTTGCAAATTTCTCCACGAGCTGCCACGGACGGCTGAGAACTCAACAGTCGTCGAGCTACTCTGACTATATCATCACCTGTTACATTATCTGTCAAACAACAAAAAACAAACGCGTCAATACCTCAGATTTGACAAATGAAACTCAGGAATATTTCTTATTGAAACACTTTCGCATAGCATATAGAGAGAAAGGAAACTTATCTCCATATATTTCACATTGTTTAAAAAGCGATTAGATCATTAGAATAATGATTTTTCTCTTGCAAAATAGAAATAAATATAATTTTAAAAAAATGAGTCGTCGTGGGACACCTGACAAATGTGAAACATCTAAATTTTATTTGAATGAAAAAATATATAACAACGCACGGTTAATAACTACATAAACAAACACCTGAAAGTCATGTTTGAAGTTATATGCTAGATGTCGTATGCAGCTTTAAGTTACAGACAGTGCCACTTAAATGATTATTTCTGTAACTAATACATTTTAGTTAGATGCCGCCATCAACAAAAGCCACGTTACAATCCAACACAGCAAACGTTACGCGCTGCCATTTAACGTAATACTAGTAACTAAAAAACGTAACGTCCTCCCATTAAAGTGTCGCGCCAATCGCACGGTTTTACTCTCAACCAAACTAGCCATTAGATGTTTCACATAAAAAATAATTATTCTACCATGAATTCGTGCATGGATACTGGCTCCATGCAGAAGTGTCCCAGTACTATGTAGCTAGAGTGCTGCGCGTAGAGCTTTTACGAACCCTTACCACCGATTCTTAAGGTACGCCCTTCGTATTTCGGTCTGCTGAGACCTGTCTCCTTTCTCTCTACTACCCTCCGTGCACTTACCGATAGCTTCGATGAAGTATTCTGGCCTTTTACGATGTCCGGTAGCTAAAACTTGTCTTCCTATGTCTTCGAACACAATCGGTCTCGATTCCAAATTCATTAAAAGCATTGACTGCAATTGTTTTTTAGCTCTCTGAAAATTAACAGTTAAAATTTTCGTATTCTTGAAATTATATCAAATATCCACTGTTGGTGACAAACACAAACCTTCAATTCGCTTTCAGAAACTGATCCGGCCATCGCAACCATTTCTTTAACGATGATTTCGGTCATTTCTCGAATGTAAGTAGGCGGTGAACTGGCGTGAATACAAAACAAGCCACTATCAGCATATGCGTGATTATATGCTGTTGCACTGTACATCCAATGATACCTGTGTAATTATTTTATATACATTAGTTATTTGTATTGCCACCAGTGACCAAATCGCTCAAAGTGTAACAGATGTATACTGCACACGCGACCGCCATTTTCTTGGCAGGTACAGCTGCCAGATCTGATTTAAACTGTCATATCAGATCGTGTAGTAAAATAGGAGTGGGGTTATCATACGCTTTATACACTTAAGTTAAAGTTTCTGGAAATTGACTAATATTAACATTAAAGCATTGACAGTCGAATAAAAAAGCTATTTTAATCTGAACTATTAACAATTAGCCATTCTATGTAAGCTTATGCAAAACAGTTTCAAAGATGGATTGAACACAGAACGTTTTCAGTGTTAAACGAAACTAGCTCGCAGAAATCACTATCTAGTTTCACCGTCCGTGCAGCTCCGAGTTCAACTAAACGCACTGGCCACCCTCTGGCACTTTCTCTCGGCAGTTAATGAACAAAGTGACCGTTGGCGCCATTAGATCTCGTGACCAAATCGGAACTATATGAACATGCTAAGGTGCAGGGAAAAATAGGAAATGTTTAGGGCCGAGAATATGGTTCTTGGACTATAAACAAAAAATACACTCTATATTTAGTGATGAAACGCTTACCTATTTAAAACGTTAGTATATAATCGTGTGTACATTCCTTTGCCCGGCCCTCCGGCACTAAACGATCCTCCGCCGCCCATCATCATGTTGAGCACGCAGAGTGAAATGAAGTCCGGGTCTTGGTGAGAGCAACCTTCCAAGCCAATGACTATGTGGGATAATCGAGGTAAAGCATGACCAGCAAATTCTGGGATTTCACATTCTTCCTGTTAAATTTATAATCGCTTTCAATTTGTGTTTTTTCTTCGTAGCAATGGGTGTGTTTGTTGGTTTCTTCTTTGTGAAGGTTTCCGTAAAAATGACGGGAAGCGCACGCGCACACTCTATTTTAGAGATTGCACGTACGCCTCCCACCGTTTCGATAAAAACCTTAAAAAAAAAACCAACTAAGCCACCCCATGTCATGAACAGCTGGTAATATAATATAAAACAAACCGTTTATTTATTCCAAAATTCAATCTCAAAATTTAACATACTTATAAATAATGTCTCTAAATACACCTGTTTGAAACATAAGCGTTCTTGAAATTTTTTTTTTTTAATAAATTCAACCTATGATTACACATTGTCTGAAAAATTGGTTGATTATTTTGTTTATTCAACTCATGCGCGTTATTCATGTTTTATCATGCCTAAAAATCGAACCCTAAATAGCCATTTACCGACTGGTGACAATTACTTGTCATAACTCAATGAAGATTCCTACTAGCTCGGCCATTGTGGAGTAATGAAAATAAACGTAACTATTTTCTGAGTCGTAACGAAATAGTAGGTAACAACAACTCCGTTGTTACCCATTGAGGCTAAAATTGAGAGGCCGAATGTTTTCGACATGGAGTTTATTCATAACCGGCTAACCTCAAACCAAAACATTGAATCGTGCTGTTTGGTGCTGTTAGTATTGACAGTTTTTTTTATAAAGAAATAAATAGATATTTACAACATCTCATTATAATTAAAACATGAATAACGCGCAATTGTTGAATAAAATTATGGGCGCAACTTGTAGGCTAAGTCATGACCTGTCAGCGCGATGAATGACTTAGACTACTAGTTACGCCAATAACTATTATTACACATTTAGTTCTGCATTTGTTTACGTAATTTGAAAATTGAAGGTTTCGACTGTAATTTGTTTTCGATTCTGGACGTACCTGTACAATACCTCCCGTATATTGTGATATACTTTCGTCCACACTAATTTGTTTGCCGGGTATAAGTAAGCTGGAGTCTGTGTCCCAAATAGCCGGTTCTTCTACGAAATATTTTTGAACTAGATCGACCAGCTTTTGGTGATCCACTCCGACACCTGCAACTACCATTCGCGGACCCGTGTAATGGTGTTTCATGAAAGTAAATAGCGTCTGTCGATCTATTCGAGAAACATTCATTTCCGGACATATTTTTGGTAATCCTAATGTATTGTCACGATAGGCCGCCTAAAAAATAGACACTACTTCAGAAAATGTTGTTTATTGTCATAGATTACTTAAAAGAAGATTTGTGATTTGGGATTTTTCAAAATTAAAATTTGATCATTTTAACCAACTTGCAATGGTTAATACTGTCATTTGAGAATCGACACCCAATTCTGTATAACATACATATAGAGAAATTTCTCTCACGTACACTGCTATTTTAATTATTTAATGATCGTTGTATGACTTTAGGTCTATTGTAATTTACAGCGATTTTCTCATTCAGACATATTTATATTCATCGTTAGTCAGGGGTCCGTCTCGAAAAGAGTTGTGAAGTCTGGTTGCAGATTTTTTAAGGATTACAGGCACAATACGCGCCACGAATCTAAAAGGCTCGGAAGTTAGATGCGAATGCGGGCTTGCGCTTGTACAGTCTGTTGAAAAAACTACAAACTCGCAACTCAACAAAACTAAAATAACAATAACGACTTGACAATAGCATACTCGACTGTGCTTTAAAGCAGGAAAGCGACAAGTGACAAAGGCAACGAGTGATCACGGTCAATCACCGACAAGTGTACGTTCCGTGCAGGTAGCTGGGAAGTGATGGGAGTCTCAACGGCTCTAAAATGCGCCTTTGCGACGCTGTTTGTGACTAACTTCTGAACCTTTTAGATCCGTGGCGCGTATTGTAGTCGACTTTTAAGGTTATACGCCTGATAGAGCAATGTATAGATAATCCGCTGAAATTTTAATATGTTAATTATGGATATCTCATACATTCAACTGCATTTTTTAAAAAACATTGACCGTCTAGTTTTCAAGTTATTAATTATTAAAAATGCGATTTTTAACACAATGATATATGAGAAGACTGACCGGAAGTGTATATAAAAATAAGATTAAACCAAATTGGCTATAGACAAATTTTTAAAAAACTGATTATTCGAAAGTTTGACTCATTTAGATAACGTAAAAATTAAAAAAACTATACTTTCCCGTGCAGTTTTGGAGAAATATTAATTAAAAATTTTCGAAACAACTCTCAAAATCTCTATTTTCTAGGTTTGAATTATGTCACCATGAAAACCAGATTACACGAAAAGTTTTTCATAAATTTTGTTTTTATTAAATAATTTTTTTGACGTAGCTAATAACTAAAACTTGAAAATTGGATATTATCTCATTTACCGTGTATTAAAAACTGCATTTAGTATCCAATAACTCAAAAACTATACGTCTAACAGTTCAAAGGTTTTTAAAATTAAAACGTAAGATAAAATCATTTGTGTACACTGGACTTAATTAAATATACTGCTTAAGTCACAACTTTATGATATTATGTCAAATGTTTAAATATTATTTCTTAAATATTAAAAAATGAAGCTATGATCAACAGGATATAATATTTCCATAAGAAATAAATTTACCAAGTCATATAACATTTTTTTGTTACAACAAAATACGGACGCAGTTTTTACTAATACGGTCGAGAGCGTATAACCTTAATAATATAAGAGGTCCCCCTTAGATTGTGGTCGGGGGATTAATCTGAGAACTGGTTGAGCTATAGGAATAAAACATGTAACAACGGGGTATCTTTGTATAATGGAAAATTTGATAAAGTAAATCATACAGCGTGTATCATATCCATAAGCAACGTTTCTTGTTCGGGTCGCATGGCCAACGTTTCTAATTCAAATTGTACTGTCATTCGTGCCGATTCCATTTCATCTTTTGTGATGGCTGGCCTTAATACCGCCTCGCCCAAAATGCGCGTCACCGGTTCAAGTCCGTCGCAATTTGCTGACGCAGCGTAAATAAATGCATCTCGGGAACACTGGGCGTCACATATTCCGCCATGTTGTTCTAATTCGGATAATATTTTATCTCTGTCTGGAAAACATGTCGTTGACTGAAATTGCAATATTAACGATCAATTGAAGTTTTATTATCGTTTTGAATAACTAATTTCAATCGCTTACGTTAAATGATAATTTTTCGAGGAAATGTGATACTCCGCTAGGAAATGCTACCTCATATCTTGGACCAGAATCGATGACAACTGCGCAAAAAAATCAACTTTTTTATAAGCGTAAGAGCAAGCTTAAATAAATTTGTAATGCAGAATTTCACCTCCAACTGTACAAAACTGGCCGAATCTTTTTTCAGATGCGACACGTAAACCATTCGATAACGTTGTGACTTGAGTCACAGCATCCTCTTTCTTGTAACTGGTATAAATTGCTTTAGGAAGACCATGTACTGGTTCGGTCAAAGGTGGTAAATCTGTTACTTTCTCCCTTGAAGGAATATTTACCGTACTTTCATTATGTTCTTTTGTATAACTCCTTCTTGAAAGTAGTGATCTACAAATTTAACATAGAATATTCAGAACTAGTTATTTCTTTAATATACATTTAATTGGTAAATTAAAGGTTAGGATATAACGTGACATGATTTACCTATTTTTTACTTGGGCAATACGATTACTAAAAAAATTCAGGTTAATACGGGGAACCATTGCAAGTAAATTAACTACTTTTATAATTTTTTAAAATGTTTTTGTATCTTTTATCTAATAATTTACGAAATTGTGAAATAACTCTTTGACAAAAATATTTTTATAAAGATGTTGACTATACCAACAGTGAACAGAGGTTTCACCAGTTCCAATCATTTTAGCATAGGAATTCTAGTTGCTAAACATTTGATTAGTTTTACTTTTAGCTGCTAGGTAGTGCTATATAATTTACTAAATATCTTTCATACATGCATAATAAGTGTATGTTCTCTGGCATAATCTTAAATAAATACCTACTTATTTACTAGTCTGACCTGTGCGAATTATTCGCACTAAATAAGTATAATAATTATCACTTTACAAAATTATTTTTTAAATATGATTGCAGGTATTCAATTCGTTTCTAATTTTGCACACTGCTTATAACGTTCTTCTTTTTGTTGTATTACAATATGAAGCTCAGATGACAGATCGAAGAAATATTTTACTAAAATTGTCATATAGAGGCGCAAGTAGCAAAAGCGTTGAGCTAAGCATCATGCAGCACTGCTGTGACGTTGTTCAGCGTTGCTCGCTGTTTCAAAATTAAAACCGTCAGATAGCAGTATGCAGTATTGTGTCTGTTGTATTTACAATATGAAGGTCAGATGACAGATCGAAGTGTTGACGTTGTTTCAAAATTAAAGCCGTTAGATGGCAAACGTTGTTCAGCGTTGCTGTATTTTAATTAATTTACAAAAACAAAAGCAATAATAAATTTTTTAGTTGTCGATGTCAGTAGAGCAAGCAATTATCTGTAAAATGATATATAATTTATATGGAGAAATTGTGAGGTTTTTTCTAAAAAGGGAGGCAAACATCTTTAACCTTAGCGTATTAATATAATTATATGATGAGTCAATTGAACATTTGGAAGTTTCGGTTGTATAAATTTTTATTTTTGTGTCATTATAATTTTGTATAAAATATATGAAAAATATTATAAACTAATTTTCCAGATTTGCACATTCTGATTCAGTGTATTCAACTGAATACATATTTTCACCTTCAACTTCTGATTCGCCGTATTCAAATACTTCTAATATTTTGGACTGCCAAAGCGCCCTCCAGGTCGAAAATTCTGTGTCATAATCATCCCAGATTTTATCCACATTGGCAATAAAACTTGTGTAAAGCTGAGTGAAATTCTGAAAAATAGCGTGTTGTCTTAAAATCTCCTTTTTTCATTTTTTGTGTGCCATCCAGAACCCTAGCGTGATTGCGGAGTCGAAACATATTTTATGTTTAAAGAGTTGTGCATTTTTTTGATTCGGAGGTTTTTAAAGTGAAACTTTTTTAGGCGCGATAGGTATAGGAGCGTGACCGATGTATGTAGGTAATGTTTGGGGTAAAAAAGAGAGAGAATTTAACAAAAATGTGCGTCACGTGATTTTTTGCGAAACAACAGATACATCCGCTGTAAATCTATTGACGGCGGAACGACTTGGGGGGAAGACGGAATATCCGTGATCACTTGTCATTGTAAAGAGTATAAAACACTCCAGACCCAAGGGCATAGATATTTTTTCCTGGGGGGGGGGGGGGGGGTAAAGCAAAAAAATTCAATATTTTTTTAAGTTTTATTAATATCACACAAGAATACTCACGAAGGAAGATGTCAAGCAAAATATTAATTCCCAAACCAATTTTACAATTTTTTTTCAAGAAGTACCTATTTCTAAATTTTATTTTTTAGCCAGGTATTCGTATTATTTTCAGTTTTATTTTTGTATTATTATGATCCTGGGGGGTAATTACCCCCTTTACCCGCCACCTTATCTACTCCCTTGCCCAGACCTCCAGTCCGCCGCCAATGTGTAAATCAATTATTATTCTGTAAAAATCTGACAATTAAAATAAATCAACTAATAAACTATCGTTAAAATATACCATTTGGAAATATTCCATCATTTCGGTTATATTTATCAAATGTTTTGATGCATCTGACTTTAATTGTTTTATTGCTTCGAAATTTAATTTAGCAATTGACGGCGCCAGTTCTTTTAGATGATCAAATTTGTTTTCTCTTTTCACACCTATTTCGGGATGTTGTTTTTCCAAATAATATTCGTTCATGTCGGTACTTATTCTGTATTGTTTGGGTATTTTCCTGGTGAAAATTTCTAAAAAATAAATCAATAGTAAAATTCTAAGCGTTAAAAGACGAGTTTAATAGACCATTTAGAGCCCCTTTCGACCCCCTCTATCTCCGAGGCTAGTTACGTTGCAGAACTGGATTTTTTTTGGAGGGCGGAGATTAAGATTACCATGTTACCATAAGTAAGTAGTATTCTAAATTGCATACGTCTAAGTATAATATAATTTTGGGCATTCATTGGTTAGTTGACTGATACATCAACATAATTCACAAGCGTCTAGCCGGTGCTAGAAGCATTGATCCGAATGCATCAACCGATCGTCCAAAGACTACTCGTGAGTAGTCGGCGGTGCTGGGATATGCACGATATATAGAACTATGTGTCTAGATCTTATAGACATAGGTACATGAGGTACCTATAATATACAGCGTGTCCACGGAAGTTCTTTACAAATGGAATTTTTTTTTGTTAATTATTGAAGCAAAAATTTTTTTCTGTGGAAAAGTTCTGCTTCGTCCAAAACCTCTAAAACACCAAAGGAAATTTCCTTCAGCCTAAAGTTATACGAGGGAACTCAAAAAGTTTTATTTGACTAAAAATAAAAATTATCTGTGATATTCAAGATTTTCGTAAAATTAGTTACATAATCAAATTTAATTCAAAATAATAACATAACTAACTTATAAGTAATTATTTATTCAGAATTATAAATCAGAATTCAACATATCTTCCATCTCTCTCCATACAAAGAACGGTTCTCCTTCCAAAATCCGTCACTGAATTTCGAATCATTGTAGAAGGAATTTGATGGATTTTTCGGTGATAATCCTTTCCAATTGATCAATATCTTGAAAAGGTCTTTTAGAGTACACCATTTTCTTTAGATAGCCCCAGAGGAAATAATCTAGGGGTGTCAAATCGGGTGATTTGGCTTTAGTAAAATAAAACTTTTTGATTTCCCTCGTATAACTTTAGGCCGAAAAAAAATTTCTTTGATGTTTTAGAGGTTTTGGATGAAGCAGAACTTTTCCACAGAAAAAAATTTTTGCTCTAATAATTAATAAAAAAAAATTCCATTTGTAAAGAACTTCCGTGGACACGCTGTATAACTATAATATTGTGTCAAGAATATAACACAATAAGTATTGAAATCCTACCAAAAACATAAAAGTAAAAAAAGGGCGATACAAAGAACAAATGGATTTACCGAAAAAAATAAGTGAGATCGAAGAAGATGCCAAATTTTCACTTGGCAATTTTTTATATTTTATGTTAAAAAAATGACTCGTGTATGTAGACTTGCCAAGCAAAGCCACTTGTTCTTTGTATCGAACTTGGCCCTTTTTTCACATTTATATTTTGGATTGATTTAATTTTTACCAGAATTTGTGTTTGTGTCTTCGTATTGCGATACCATGGTGACAATTGTATTATTGGTTTCTGGATGAGTGGATTTCGATTGTTTTTCATTAACTGGTAGTTTTTTATTATCTTCATTGAGCGAATTAGCTTTCTCGATATCGGTAATGTTAGACATAAGTCGTTGACTGATTTGATCAATAAAATTTTGAATTATGTCTTGAAGTTTGAATCTGTTCTGAACAGAACATAACATTTCTTGAACGCTACCGATTTCTTCTTCAAAAGCTTGGCAATGTTGATCCAGAATTATCTATATCAAGTAAAACAATGAGGTAGATACGAAGTGCTAGTTTGGGCTGCGCGTGAGTAAAATGACAGAAAGAGATAGCAATAATTGCGGTAGCCATTTCATATTTGTTTAACGATATCTCTCTATATCATAAATATATATATATATATATATATATATATATATATATATATATATATATATATATATTTAATAGATTGCGGATACACTAGCGCCTCCTGTACCTTTCAGAAGCCATTTTGTACGTGGAAAACGCCGTACAAAGCGCGCGAGATTCAAAAATATTAATTACTTTATAATATGATTTTATTGATAAAAACGACAAAACTCACAGTAAACAGTGATATTTCGCTCCAAAACCTATTTTTATACTGAAACGTTTCAAAAATTACATAATTGAGCATAAATATAATGTAAAGCTTAGACAATTTTACATTGTCAATTTGGCATCAAGGTTGACAAGCATTGATGCCAATCTGACAATGTAAAATGTTCTAAGCTTTTATATTATATTTATGCTCAGTTTTGTAATTTTTGAAACGTTTCAATATAAAAATAGGTTTTGGAGCGAAATATCACCGTTTACTGCGAGTTTTATTGTTTTTCCATTTACATCATATTATAGAATATTTAATCTTTTTGAATCCCGCGCGATTTTTACGGCGTTTTCCACGTACAAAATGGCTTCCATATGGTTTCTAATTGAAACCATTCCGCACAATGCTCAAGGATAGGCATCCGCTATCTATTAATATATATCTATGCTCTATATATATGTATCTCTATTTAAACTTAAAGTTGTCGGGAAAAAAGAGTCAAGCGAGGCGCTCATAAAATTTTTGAGTATTATTTTTTTATTGAGAGGATGGTCATTACACCGGTTTACCGAGAATCTCTAATGTTAAACTGGGTTAATTTTAGCTAATGACCTAGATAGTTGTCATTATTAATGGCGTACTGTGATCTATAAAGATCCATTTTAGTATTTTTATAACTAAAAAAAAATAAAATTTTCTAAATGAAAATAGTGTTCAGGTTTTTGAAATACCTTATGGTCATCAATTTCTGAAGCAACGCTGTTTGGAATACCATTAAGAAATTCCATCACTTCTTGATCTAGTTGTACAACTAACGCCATTTTGTTTTTGTAATGCTTGTGGGACGACAAAAATTCTTGACCAGTTTTGAACCAATTTTTGTAATAATTGTCTCTCATATTTTTTATGTTGATTAAGAAATATTGATAATCGTTAGTCATTTCATTTATTTGTTGTTGATTGGTTTTCTTGAAATATATTTCACAGAATTCATTTACATGGCGTTCGGCAGTTATCAAAAATTGGATAAATTCTAAGAGAAATAAGTCGTTAGTTAGTTTTTTAAGCAAGCTTCCTAATTATTAAACACTAGCGGTCCCGCCCGGTTTCACCCGGGTGTAAAAGAACGAACGAGGAAGGGAGGAACATGAGACACATTCATTTTAGTTTACCGAGATGAATGTTGTGTCCAAATTTCGTTACCGTTACCGTTACCGTTCAAACGTTTTTGTCGGTAAAAAGCAGTATTTATATACTTTTTAAACTAAAAATATTTAAATGTAAGCCTTAGAAGAAGGCAATATAGAAAATAAAAAAATAAAATAAAAATATATTCGCCCAACGTAGGGCTCGAATCCACGACCCTGATATTGACAGTCGTGTGCTCTACCGATTGAGCTAGCCAGCGTTGCATTCTGACAGCGCTAATATGAGTATATTTAGTTAGTGCATTTCATTTGAATAGAAGCTTATTTTTGAGATACATATTGCAACATTTTTCATTAATGCTCCGCTCCTAATGGTCGTAGCCTGATTTTATATAGTCTATAGCCTTCCTCGATAAATGGGCTATCCAACAAAAATTTTTTTTTTCAATTTGAACCAGTAGTTCCTGAGATTAGCGCGTTCAAGCAAACAAACAAACAAACTCTTCAGCTTTATATATTAAGTATAGAGTATAGATTTCTTTGTTAATACCATTGACACAATCGAGCCAAACGTTCTCGCACTGAATGTGGTAATATTTGTATTTAGTCAATAGATCTTCCATGCAATCGTCGTATAGCGGAGGTATTAAGTTGATTTTTATCACAGGTTTGTTCAGTCTTGTCGTATAAAACTCCTGAAATACAAATAATACACAGCGTAAACTCTATATAGCGAAATTGAAGGGACCGGGTATTTTATTGCGTTATAAAGAGTTTTCGTTAAATGAAAAGTAAAATAAAATTTTACGAATAAGTGACATAACAAAATTATAATCTGCTACCTTTGTTTGTCGTTTTTTACCCGACTACGGCGAAGCCAAAAGTAAGGGTTATAAGTTTAGTAATCTATGTATGTAGGTATGTTTGTATTTACGGATGTTCCACCGTAGCGCCTAAACTATTCATCCGATTTTGATAAATAAGGTGTCAATCGATTCGTTATTATACCCCAGGTAACATAGGCTACATTTATTTTTGAATTTTGGTCCCAGAAGGTAGTAAAATGAAAAAAAAAATAAGTGCAAAAAAAAATAATTAAAATAAAAAATAAATTCAAAAACTAAAACCCAACTACTGAAAAGAATGAAACAATAAAATATTCTCATCTGAGGATAGCCGTGGTCGTATGCCATCTCATATGTAGCGTGGTGCACTTTGCCCTAAAGCTTATGATCGCTTACTACTTTTAAAATGTAATGTTTTGTTAGGGTAGGTGGCATATTACCACGGCTATCCTCAGATGAGAATATTTTCTTGTTTCATACTTTTCGGTAGTCGGGTTTTAGTTTTTGAACTTATTTTTTATTACTAGACCAGTATTATACTTGTATACAGAAAAAATTAGATATCTTTAAAAATATAACCTTTGTAAATTCCTGAGCAGTCAGAAATGAATTCAACAATTCCCGAACGGTGTTTAAAATAAACGTGTCCGTCGTAGGTAATGGCGTCGGTATGTCAAAAAGTAAATTTTGATAGTCTTGGAATTTAGCTTTCCTCTTTTTTGAGTCCGCTGTTTTTGAACTTTTTTGTGATACGCTTTTTCGTGACGTGCTTTTTGTTGATGCACCATCTGTTTCAAGGCTTTTTTTCTCATAGGGTAAAACTAAAATAATAATAATAATAATAATTAATAAACAGTGAGTCCCGACACTTTCAAGATATGTGTGTAAAAAAATTGATTTAACAGTAACTTAGATTATGACCACACTTTTTTTTAAACCAACACTGATGGCTTCAGAGGCATAGCCTCATGTACCAGCACTAATTCCTATTCCTATACTTCTTAAGATTCCTATTATTGCAAGCTCATACGCTTAGAGCTATGACACACAGCGGTTTGCGCTGATCGACGGCCGACTCGGCCATCGAGTCGGCACATGTTAGTATGTGTTTTAAATGATGCAAAACACGCACTGCGCAAATTGTCGCCCGACGTCTCGGCACATAGTTTACAACAAGAAACGCGCGCGGTTTAATTACTGTAAGCGGCGATTGTTTACATTGCTTTGTATGAATCATGACTAGGGTTACCAGACGTCCCGGTTTTCCGGGACATGTCCCGTTTTCGCCGTCCTGTCCCGGTGTCCCGGAATTTTTTTAAAATCTATGCAAATATCCCGGTTTTTAATAAAATCTCAATGGAGCCATGAACGCAACCGACACTCAGTCAAAACGATTCGTGACCTTATGATGATCACCTTCAATTTCAATGACATGAATTGTAAACAGTTTTACAAATATCTACTCGAGCCTGAACATTCAAAACTATTGCAAAAAATCAGTGACTCGAAAAAATATTTTTAATCGACCCGACTGAAATTTGTGTCTCGAAGTATATTTTACACATGTATATATTCATGATTGATGTGTTATGAACAAATAAACATACTGACCACTATAATTAAGTCTCTTTTTTCACTATATTTCTATTCTCAAATTATTCAAAATCGTGTTCGTCTCATATTAAATTACACGATTTCGATAGATATCGATTGTGGATTGATACACACAGCACACTTCAGATGTTTCATCAATTTTTGTCTGAAGAAGGGTTTTTTAAAGTTATTATTAGGGTCGGAGGATTTTTCGTTCCTGACAGTTGCTCGGTACTGAGATAGAAGTGTAAAAATTGGGAACTGATAGATAGGAATAAAAAAAAATAATTTTTTTACAACAATTTTTTTTAGATTTCAGAAATTTCATAAATATTTTTTCTTTCTTCAATTATCAATAGGGGGGGGGGGGTGTGGCTGTGAAATGTCCCGTTTTTTCATTCAGACCATCTGGTAACCCTAATCATGACACACACATAAACTTAGCTAGGAAATTGTGCATTTTCAAAATGACAGCAAATCAAACATTGCAGGTTTGGAGGCGACTCTGGATATAGAAAATATAATAATCGAAGTGCAGAATCGTCCAGCATTATGGGACATGATTCAAGGAGATTACAGTGATAGAATCAAAAGAAAGCAGTGCTGGGAAGAAATTATAGATATTTTTGGTTTGGGCAGTGATCTGACTTTGGAAGATAAAAAAAATAGGTTTGACTGACCGCTTGGTCGGCACAAACCGCTGAATGTGCCATTGTGGAGCGGCGGCCGACTCGGCACAAAACCGCTGTGTGTGTAATCGTTCTACAGACAAACTATTGATGGCAGAGAGTGACAGAATGTATTTCTAAAACATAGCAATTAATGCTAAGAGGAGACATCAAACCTGCGGCCTTACTTAGTTTTGGGACTAGTACCTACCTGTGAGCATTGTTTCCGGTTGTTTCAAGTAATTGTTGAAATCTTCTATAACCGACATCACTGTGTCAAAAGTTTCACCAATGTAATTTCCATCCAATATTCCGCGCGTAAGAAACTCCTGTAGAACTTTGGCAATATCTTGGCAGTTAGACTGGACCTTTTTGAGTTTACATTTCATGGTGAACACTTCTTGTTTTATTATATTTTGAGTTGTTTTTATGTGCACTTTACATTTTTCGTCAAACAACAATTCATTCATCGCGTCGTTGAATCTTCAAAATTAAATAAAATGAAATGTTTTTATATGCAATACAAACGTTTTAATCAAATACGACCTTAATCCTATTTAACTTTCTCACGTATGAGTGATGTTTGACTGGAGAAAGTACGTTCTTTAGAAGAATGTGCATAGAATCCCTTATTTAGGGATTTGAAGAATTGAAATTATTTACTTCACCCGGGTGCAAAACTGTGATTTATAAATACATAGTCTCTCTCTCCCTCTTCCCTATTATATTGACCTTCCCATCTACTCAACCATCCACATCCACCAACGTAACAACTCGCACCCACAGTATATGTGATGGTATGTGAAAAATCCGTTTTGGATAGAATTTGCATAAAATCCGTTCTTAGTGGGTGTCTACGTAGAGAAAGGAGTAACTATGCCAAATTTCAAGTCAATCGGGACTATAGTTTTGGAGATCTCGTGATGAATCAGTGAACCGGTATTTAAGTCTGTGAGTGCTTTTAGATATAGATTAATAGTAACTTCATGTGTGCGATATAATATCATTGAGTAAGGTATTGTAAAGAGGATTAACCAGATAACGGCCTTTTTTTGAATAAATTCTATATCTATCTATCTATCTATCGTAAACCTCTTACGTTTCATACCCCTGGCCAATTAAAGTTATTCATTTATGTTAAAAAAAATTATTCAAAAGCCCAATAATACTTAATAATGTTACCGCGGGATATTGTACAATATAGACAAATGACGTAAGAGGATCTTTGAAGGACTAATGTAATTATGATGCTAGTCACTAGACGGTCAAATCGTTGCCAGCATAATTCACTACGGAAACTCTACATATTTTATACTCACAGATCGTCAATAGGTGGCCATCTATCGGCGAGCATCATAAGTGGTATCATTTTGGTTCACTGGGATCTTTATCTTCCTATACTAATATTTTAATCAATGATAATATGCAATACCTTGCTAAAGCTATGTCTGCTATTTTTTTAGCAGCTTTTAGAACTGGTGCCTTATTTTTTTTTAGAATTTTCACGTTAGCTTTTTGCCTGCTTTCAATATTGTTATTCAATGATAATAAATGCTTCTCCATCTCAGCTGCTTCCAAAACTCCGAAATTTCCTCCTTCGGCAAATAATCTAAACATAGAAAGTCACCGATAAATATTTTTTAATAACACAATAAATTTGAAAAGTTGACAATAATTGTTTTATTTTATATAGGTATAAACATTTTATTTTTCTTTTTTACCACCAGCCGACAAAATTAGTTGGGTCTAATACCAATTCATATTTTTAGTTTCTTGTTTTTCAACAAGAAATTGAAAATTCAATTTGATAACTTTATCAGTTCTCAGATATTAGAACCTATAGGAATTGGAATTTTGCCAAATCGCTACACGCGATCGGGCGGGGGGGGAGGTCAAGTGGCTGCAGTCTTCTCCAGGTCATGTTTGGTTTAAAATAATATTTTAAGGTGTTTTTGAGGAACCTAAAATAGCATAAAAAGATGTTTTAAAGCTCTGTATATTTAATTTTTTTTTCACAACCTTCCAACCTGCCTCCTCGGGGGGCTGGAAGGCACTCTTTCCTTCCCTTTAAAACTGGCTGTATCGACCTATGTTACATACTCTCAAGTCTTCGAACGAAAGTAAATATATCGATATAGTCCAAGAACGATCTTCGCGAAATACCTAAAATCTCAAACGGCTAAAAATTTGAGTGATCGTTCTTAGGGTTACAAGAAACTTTTTTATAGCAAATATAAAAATCTACAATTTTTTGTCGAAACCTTTTTTCATACATCTCATATAGTCCAAGAACGATCTTCGTGAAATACCTAAAATCTCAAACGGCTAAAAATTTCAGTGATCGTTCTTGGGGTTATAAGAAACTATTCTGACTATGAAAAAGTGTGCTCCGATTTGCAGTTAGGGTAGAAACCGCCCCTTTAAATTTTGTTTTCTAATTATCTCACAAACTATGAGATATATGAAAAAATGTTTCGACAAAAAGTTGTAGATTTTTATATTTGCTATGAAAAAGTGCTCCACCCTCTTACCCCTATCTACAATAGTTTACCCGTAAACCGCCCCTAAATGTGAAAAAAATGGAAATCATTTGTTTTTTCGGCAGATTCGGGTTTTTTGTGACATTTTAAGAAGAAAATAGTCTTTGCGTTTTCTTCGAAAAATGAACATTATAGAAATTACAAAAAAACGACACCCCTTTGCACGATACTGTAGTGAGAGAGATAGCGCGATTTTCGGAGCTTGTCCCACTATATCATCGTCAGCTGTCAAAATTAAAAACAATAATTATTAAAATCAACATTAATTACTATAACCATAGCAATTAATATAAGTTAGGGGGTATGGCACCCAGTTTTACTATTTAAAACACTTTCAATTTCAGAATTTTTTTTTGAAAATATTTTTTTAACTTAAAATATCCGGACGAAAAATAATAAAATTATGCCCTTACATAATATTTTTATGTCACAAGATCATAAAAATATTCTTATTTTTTCAAGAGAAGAATCCTAAATAATTTTAATTATGTCGCAACATAATTATTATTTTTCGTTTTTCGTATGTTTTCCTATGTAGTATACCTATACCTATGCATTTAATTTTATGTCAGTATATAATATTTTATTTTGCTTGTCAGTATCTACCTACATAAAAAAATTCACTCAAAAATTTTTTCTGAAATTGAATTTCTTAAATATTTTTATATATTTTGTAAAAATATTTTACGATTAAAAAATAAAACGGCGTGCCATGTTACGGTATAAAATGTAGTCATTATTATTATGTTATGAAATTTTGCTAACATTCGAATTTTTATTATTTATTGTTAAAAACTGATAGTCAACATAAACTTGTTACCATGTTTTTTTTGTCTTAATGTTGATTTTCATAATTACTGTTTTTAATTTTCTTACTTGAAAAACTCTAAGTCTATAGACGTCTATAGATTTAGACTTTTTCAAGTAGGTACATGCAGAAAATTAAAAACAATAATTATGAATATAAACATTAATTACTAACCATAGCAATTACATAAGACAAAAAACATGGTAACAAGTTTATGTTGACTATAAATTTTTAACAAAAAAGAATAAATAATAAAAATTCGCATGTTATGCAATTTCATATGCAATATTTTTGAAAAAATATAAAATTATTATTCTCATATTAAAAGTTATCTTAGGCCATGTCAACAATTTTGTTTAAAAAACCATAGAAACACGCCACGTAAACAACGGTAGGTACAAATAAATTTCTAAAATAAATGTAAAAAAGATAATTCAAATTTTTTGAATTCTCAAGTTTGATTTTGAATTATAGTTATGGTAACGTTTATTTTAAGTTTGTTTTACATTTTAAAATCATGGCTACGATTTCTTTATAATAATTCACGACAATTAGATTACACTATTGTACAAAGGGGGTAATATCCGTTTTTTTGTAATTTCTATAATAATCATTTTTCGAAGAAAATACCAAGAATAATTTCTTCTCAAAATGTCACAAAAAACCCTAATCAGCCGAGAAAAATAATGATTTTCAATTTTTTTACCTTTAGGGGCGATTTATAGGTAAACTATTGCAGATAGGGGTAAGAGGGCGGAGCACTTTTTCGTACCAAATATAAAAATCTACAACTTTTTGTCGAAACCTTTTTTCATATATCTCATAGTTTGTGAGATAATTAGAAAACAAAATTTAAAGGGGCGGTTTCTACCCTAACTGCAAATCGGAGCACACTTTTTCATAGTCAGAATAATTTCTTGTAACCCCAAGAACGATCACTGAAATTTTTAGCCGTTTGAGATTTTAGGTATTTCACGAAGATCGTTCTTGGACTAATAGTTTGTGACTTAATTAGAAAACAAAATTTAAAGGGGCGGTTTCTACCCTAACTGCAAATCGGAGCACACTTTTTCATAGTCAGAATAGTTTCTTGTAACCCCAAGAACGATCACTCAAATTTTTAGCCGTTTGAGATTTTAGGTATTTCACGAAGATCGTTCTTGGACTAATATAGTAACTCTATAAAACTATATAATCATAAATCAATTACCGGCTAATGTTAAATCTATTAATAGCCTATCTTGTTTCAAACGGACCATCAAGCGTCTCTTAAGAGTATTCGTCCCTGCAAACACCCCCTGCTCCCTTCATCACAAATCTTTTCCCCTCGCCTAAAAATGGTTCGCGCTCTCCCGACGCTATTTTTAAAGCTAGAGGGTTCTGGTAAACGCTAAATGAAAGACAAAGAATCAGATTACAGATCCTTCAGGCGAATTTTTTGAAAAACAGTTTCGCCTACGTGTGAAATATTACGTAACTTATTATTTTTTTCAAAAGGTTGTAAGTTTTTTCAGGAATTTTTTTTCAAAAAATTCGCCTGAAGGATCTGTAGTCTGATTCTTTGTCTTTCATTTGGCGTTTACTAGAACCTTCTAGCTTAAAAAATAGCGTCGGGAGAGCACGAACCGTTTTTAGGCGAGGGGAAAAGATTTGAGATGAAGGGTGCAGGGCGTGTTTGCAGGGACGAATACTCTTAATAAAGCACTGCACTTTCTATTACATTCAGGAATTTTTTTCTACCTCATTGTAATTTCTATGTTTGACATTTATGTCAACGGAATAAATAAAATTTATTATCATTATTATTATAAGAATTTTGTTCCACTCTAACCTTATAGCCTTTATAAAATTCAAATTCGAATTGCTAATACGATTTATTTTCATGTCGTAGTCCTTCGTGATTTTAATATGCGTATTATCAATGTCTGACAGCAGTTGTTCATAGAGCCTTTCTGCTTCCTGGATACAATTTTTCACAACATCTGAACGCAATGCTTCTTCTGTTTTATTATCGATATCTCCGAGTTTAACCTCATAATTTTCAACAAGTTTTTTTAAGTCTTTATCGCATTCTTGAACATAAGAAGTTATTTCATCGAGACTTCTTTTTACACCCTGAAATATTCCCAAAAATTCATAAATCAAACTTTTATTGTCTATTAATTTGTTAGCAGTCGGAATCAAACAGTTCTAAAAATGGAAAAAACTTTCGAATGTGGAAGTTTTCCTTTTTTTTGTTGACCTGAATTAGTTCGTGGAAATATTTCCGTGGAATGATCTACTTCCACTAGTGTTATGCCTCCACTACACACGTGGCCAGCACCGCCACTTACAGGCACTCACGATTGTGTAGAGGACATATTCGTCGGTGCGTGGACATAATCGCCTGTAATCGGCAGTAATCGGTTGATTGTCGCTACATTAAAGGAATGCGTGGCCAGCATCGTGCGCCCGTACACACAATCGGACCGGCACGATTGTGTGGAGGGCTAGGCAATCATCGCGGCGATGATAGGCACTTATTTGAGTGGCGGTGCTGGCCACGTGTGTAGTGGAGGCATTACGCTCGCACCTTTGCGTTGAAGAAAAAGAAGGATTGAAAATAGAATGGAGAATTAACCTGATTGAAATAAGAAAACAAAATTAAAGCATACCGCTTCGTGAGCTTTATATCTTTCAGAATGGACTTCGAGTTCGTTCAAACGAATTTCGTATACTTCAGTCGTAATGCGTTCGTATCTTTGTTCGTGAATTAACATTAGTGAATTTAGTCTCGTTGTTACGATTTCTTTGTACTGATGAGAAATCCAAGAGTTTGCTTCGATTTTTAATTCATGGGCGCAACCTTTCAAATATAATTCGACTGCATGTCGCAATCTGTTAAAAAAACGAAACAAAAAAATTCGTCAGATAAATGTAACTTTAAAAAAGCAGAGAGACATTAAGAGTATTCGTCCCTGCAAACACCCCCTGCACCCTTCATCTCAAATCTTTTCCCCTCGCCTAAAAACGGTTCGCGCTCTCCCGACGCTATTTTTAAAGCTAGAGGGTTCTAGTAAACGCCAAATGAAAGACAAAGAATCAGACTACAGATCCTTCAGGCGAATTTTTTGAAAAAAAATTTCAGAAAAATTGGTTGTCTGTAAAGTCGGTTTACGGACGATAGTCTTACGTGATAACGTATTCCGTAATACATAACCTAAACCTCCTAAAATTTGATTTCAATCCGCTTATCCTTGGTGTCGGAATGATAAGAAATGTCAAAAGTGACGTTTGCAACTGTCAAAGTATTATGTTCTAATAATAATTAGTTATTCCAATACTTAACTTAGAAGGCGTTGCATTTCACAAAATACTAATGTCAAAAAATTGAATTAAACATTAGAAATGCAACCGTTTTCATGTTAAGACAAGACATACGTTATCTTCTAATTTCCATGTACGGCAAACAAAGACGACCGACCGCGTCGCGCCATGCATTAGACAACATTGCATTTATACAGCTATTTTTCTATATAAATTTGTATAAAAAAACTGTTTAGGCAAATTCTGTTATACGAAATCTATGTAAAATGTTCTCCTCTTTCGTTAAGACTGGTTTCAAACCGATCTGATTTAAATTGAGCGAGAAATTAGCAAAAAGCACGCACAGGGTCAGGCGGAACGTTACGCGTTACGAACGTTAGGATTTAGGAACGTTACACTTTTTCGTGCATGCAGCCTGTGTTTTATCAATTTATAAGATTGGTGATTCATCAATTTATAAGACGTTATCACGTCAAAAACTTAGATACAACCTTTTGAAAAAAATAATAAGTTACGTAATATTTCACACGTAGGCGAAACTGTTTTTCAAAAAATTCGCCTGAAGGATCTGTAGTCTGATTCTTTGTCTTTAATCTGGCGTTTACCAGAACCCTCTAGCTTAAAAAATAGCGTCGGGAGAGCGTGAACCGTTTTTAGGCGAGGAGAAAAGATTTGAGATGAAGGGTGCAGGGGGTGATTGCAGGGACGAATACTCTTAAACTAAGCACGATAATTTAAACGTTCAATGTTTTTCAGATTTTAGAATTTTGTTCAATACAATAAACACATATTTTCGTTTCGCATAATACAAAAATGCATCCTTATATTTTTTTGCAAACAATAATAAATTATACTGTCTATCTATATTTTGGATTTCGTAAAAATGTTGGGTTTGACTAAGTAAGTTTTATATGCACAAAAAATTTTCTCAGTGTATAATTTCATGAATAAATTTTTTTAAGACTAAATATAAGTTACTAGTTGTCAATTGAATATTGTTGGCATACTGTAAAAAAAACGAAAAAAAAGTGGATGTTTTGTAATCGATAATAATAATTATTGTTCGTTATACCCAAATTTCCAATTTTCAACGGCTGCAACGTGATAATGGCATCTTGTTATTGTTTTTGGCAAGTTATCATTTAGAAAAGCTTCAGATTCGCACTGACTGGCTTCACCCTGTTAAAAATATGTAACAACTTAATTTTTACTTTAAAATAGCGATTGTTTTGCTCTGGAATGCAGGATTATTTGATTCAAAATGAAATAAATCTGGTCTTGCTACACTTCCAAACAGTGGCGGATCCAGGATTACGGCAAGGGGGGGGGGGTTCTTGAAAAATTTTTACTCCTTTTGCGGAGAATTCATGAAAAACATGAAAAGCTTTTTTTTATCGCGCAGTAAGATTTTAATTTGGGATTTTTGATTCTCTGGAAGGGGGGGGGTTTGGACCCGAAAAACCCCCCCGTGGATCCGCCACTGCTTCCAAACGAGAAAAGTTTAGAAAGAAACGTGCGTTCATTTCAATTTAATTCGAAAAATAATAATAATAATAATAATAATAATAATAATACATTTATTCCCAAAAAAAAAAGATATTACACAATGTAAGAAAATTTCAATATGTAGAAAATAACGGGAAGTGTGATAGATGGAAAAATAATAATGGTGCGAATGGCGTCTGTTATGACATAAAGTCGAAAAACGGACGTTAATCGCAATATTATTGAAGTGAAATGAAAGAAAATAAATAAAATAAAAATCTGCTGTCACCTTGGTGCGCATGAATTGTTTGATTTCACTCTCTAAAACTTTTGTTTCCTTGTGAGTTAATTCTCGATATGTTTCAAGAGCCTTATGTTCTATGTCATGGTTTTTCATGTGGCTGAAAAATTGTTTTTATTTAAATCTATTTAATTTAATAAATGAATCGTTCCTATGGGCTATGTGCAAGGAGGCGGAGCTACAAATTTTTCGATGCGAGCGTTTGTGGTGAGCACTAGGGGAAACTTCAACCTCAAATTTTCCGTATATCAGTAAGCAATGTTTATTAAAAGTGAAAATAGTTATAGTTTTATGAAGTTTTTTAATTAAAAAGAAAATATGGGCAAAACTAAGCGATCTGGAAATGCTTGATGTGTTCCGGGCTGTTGCGCTGAATGCGAATTAAGTAAAATAAAGACCATTGGCGCCATAATTTGACGTTCCGCTGTCAGTGTAAACAAATTAATTATTTATATATTGTACGTCATAATTGATAAATAAATAATTCTCACATACCTTTTATGTTATGCTATTTATATAATGGTTTACAATCTAAATTTTATGGTACCTATATAAAATTAACATCAGTTTTCGTTATTACATTTTTTTTGACACATCATGGTCAACTAATGTTTTTTGGCTTATTACCATAAAAAAATGCAATTTCCATAAAAAGTGCGTTCGATAATTCTCTATTACCCACTAGCGGCGCTAGTAGGCTTCGTGCACACAGCCTATATGACTAAAATATAGTAACAATGCCACCGCTATGATAATTCGGAACTCAAAGGAATGGTGAGACCTCTGGTGAAAAATGCGCCGAACTGCCATAAGGGGGTTTTTTGACAGGTAAACTACAGAGACATAACTCATAAGGTAAACATTGATTTAGAAACGCATGATGGAAGCTAGGTCTAGCCTCCATCATGCGTTTCTAAATCAATGTTTACCTTATGTCTCTAAAGTTTACCTGTCAAAAACCCCCCTTATGGCAGTTCGGCGCATTTTTCACCAGAGGTCTCACCATTCCTTTGAGTTCCGAATGGGAATAATTTTCAAAATGCCGTTTTATGTTGGTGGTGACAGTCGAAGCACGTGAGCAAATGAGCTGACTTAATGGAGGATTGACCTGTTACGCAACAATGCTACTTTATGAATGCATTTCACTTACCTCGCTTTAATATTGTCAAGAATTTTTATTACGCTGTCGTAACCGCTCTGTAGTTTCTTCGGTTTAGATTCTTGCCGTAGCATGTCTATTGCGATGTTCAGTTTCATTTCTTCTTCCTTAAAGTGATAATCAATATTCTTTAGTGTCCCCGCATCCTCTTAGAAATACTTCAATATTTCACCCTTCCCTTAGAGTGACTTTCGCGCTCTTCCGCTTTCATATAAAACAAAGAAGCATACCCTCATCTAGGATGCAGGGGTTTTATGGATTTTTAAGGTCATTTTGGTCGAAGTGAAGTAGAGGATGGGGATAAAATGAAACTCCCTTCAGAAAATATCCTAGTTACCTGAATGATTGTATCATTTTGAAAGATAATGTTTTCCAAATGTTTCCTGACAATTCGCTTGGCGTCGGTGGTTCTTTGCCAATGCGCGTCCCATAAGTGAGCTACTTCATCCAGGAATATAAACGCCGAATGCAGTATTTTATACATTTTATCAACGCATTTATCCCATACTTCCTGTTTAAAATACTTATATAGATAGCTTTAGTCAGTTATGTTACAGTTCAGGGACTATTCCTCCTTAAGTTCTAAACTCTTCAAATGTCTGACCATTAAAGACTAGATTAGTGTCGTTTACAATGAGACCATTTTAACGTTAACATTTTTAAAGGTCGTTAGTAAATCGTTAACAGAAAGTAAGTAATGGCCCAAGAACTGAACCTTCAGGGATTCTTTTTAACATTGGCACTATTAGATCTGATCATCTGACATTGCCTTCTTTAGATGAATTGGTAACTTTTTGGCCACGATCAAAAAGATAGTGGTAAGCCAGTTGTTGAATATCCCCCGAAAACCATAGAACTTTAAAAGTAGTTTTTCAGTCAACATAGTTGAAACTTTTGGTAAAGTTGATAAAGATCCCTAAAGTTAGATGACATTTATCAATTGTCTCTAATAATACAATTAATGCGTAGCTACCGCTGTATCAGGCATTTTCAGATATCGAAAACCAAAATTTTAGAAGAATTTTTAAGCCGATTGTTGTTATTAAAGTTGAAATCATCATACTTGAAGCTCCATGATATTATCATTGGATTTAGAAAAATATCGTTTATATTCTTCCAAACGATCTGCTTCATCTTCTTCCGGATCCAGAATTGCAAAATCGGATAAATTTTCGAGCTTGTTGAACCCAATTTGTTCTCTGATCTCTTCGAAGTATGCGCAATAAACCTTTGTGATGGCCGCTCTGTGCAAGTTGATTAGCTGTTTTGCGCAAAATTCTGTAAAAAAATATGCCTATAATACATTATATTATTGACATATTAGTGACATCACTCTGAAAATCACAGGATTTCGTGATGTAACATATCGAGTTTACCCAAACATACCAGTCGCTCGATATAGTACACAATATATAAACACTCTCATTCGGGAATGAACGAAGACTCATACCGTGACCGTTGTTGGATCGATATCGTGATGAAATCGAACTATATGCCGACCGTGGCGGGGCAAGCACACAAGTGGACGAGATCAAAATGAAGTTGCGTGAGCCCTCTAATATGTAAACGTAACTGTTTCACCCGACTTCTCACGAATGAAGCTTAGAATGGCCAACGTCTAGTTCATTCCGAATAGTGCCACGAAAAACCCATTCCTTCGCTCTCCACTTGTTCGAGCAGTTTTTTTCCCGAAAAAACTCATATTCTCAGCTTAGAGCGGGAACTAAGACCTCGCGCTTCTTTAAAATAATTCTAGATATTATGTACAAGAGGCTGTATTAGGTGGCCCGTTTCGCCTGCGCCTTGCGTCTCTTTGTGTTGATTGGTCATATTAAGAGGCGTTCTAAAGAAAGAAACGACATAGAGAACATGGTTCCTGGAACAAGTCCAATATGAACCATATTTTATTACAAAGTTTCAGTGCTGTTGAACTTAATGGTAATGCACTCACTTAGACCAGTAATGGTTGCGTCAAGTTCCATAAACCAGTCGGGGTCGTCTAGATAGGGCAGGCTGGAAATGCATGTCGCTCCGTTAGCAGACTGTAAGGTTGTCGGTGATATATCATCGACAACCGATGTTATCGTCGGCACGCTGGCAATTCTGCAATTAGAAATTACCTTGTAAATGTGACCAGCCGTCTAAGATGATCATTGTGATCTGACAAAAGAGAACTACGTTCCAAAGTAACGTATGTTGTTCTATATGACACCGCAGTCACGACGCTCGCTCCAACCGAGTAGCCGATCATGATGTGATGTGAGTGATCGACGTGACGAAATCACGGTGACTTTCCACTGTGATTTTTGTGTAACCGGAATAACAGTCACTGTGATCATATAGTAACGACTTTTTCCTTGTCTAGTAGCCTTCCCTTTATTTCTTCTTAGTCCAAACCAAGAATACTGAGAGATCTAACTTACTACAGTCTCAATACGGCGTGCAGAAGTGAAAATGCGTAACGGATGTAAACAGTAAGATGTCGGGAAAGGAAGGAAATATTATTTGTTAATAATTATGTAGACAACGTCTGCAGTGGCCAAAGGATCCAGAAAAACGCAATTACAGATATTAAATTTGCATTTATTGACTAACGTTTCGAAGGATTTACCTTCATCCTCAGAGTACAAATGCTGTCAAGGATAAAGGTAAATCCTTAGAAACGTTAGTCAATAAATGCAAATTTAATATCTGTAATTGCGTTTTTCTGGATCAACTAATTTTTGGATCGCTTGTTCTTTACTTACTGTAAATATTATTGTAGTTGCCTACCGTGCTCCCTGTAATTGACGAGAACGTCTTATCTCTTTTTGGATAATTTTTAAATCTTCGTATTTGTCCATAAATTCTTTAAGGTCGAAATCTGCTTGTAGATTAAGTTTTAATCGCAGTTCTTCGTAGCATCTTACGTTTGACAAAAGTGACTGATTTACTCTCTGAAAAGTAATTTGTTGAGGCAGGGACAGTGGATATATTTCTAAGAATTATTTCGGAGGAAGAGAGACCCTGCACCAGCGTATATTTCAGTAATGTAGTTTGCTTTTTTGATTTAGTAATTATTTAAAGAAAAATATTTTCATTTCTGCTTCCTTTGCATCTGCTACCTAAGGACACGATTGGCCAGTGGCGGATTGACACATTTGCCAAGTATAGGCTTTTAAATTTTTGTCGCCCTTACCTCAACAATTGTCAGTTTCTAGATTATTCTTACAATCCAACAATTTGGTTAAAATTGCACAAGAAATAGTTTTTGGGTATATTTCTGAGTTAATCAAAGCTTAAAGACTAATCTGGTAATGTATCATTGTATGCTACTTACACAATAATGTACATACAGTAAATGTAATTAGATAATCTTTATTTGCCACCCCTAAACTCTGCCGCCCTAGGTTCAAGCCTACTCAGCCTGCTGCTAAATCCGCCACTGCGACAGGCCGTAGTATTCGAATAAACATGGAGACAAAATACGATCCAAAAATGGTTAGTAAAAATAGTTGAAAGAAATGCTTAAGACCGAAAAAATACAAAATAATCTATTTTTATATAACCTCTCGTTCATGTAAGAAAAAAAGTAAATTATTTACCATTATTTCATGCTCAAAAAAAGACTCCAGTTTGAACGGTAACATGAAAGAAATGTCGAATATTATTTTGTAAAATTTTCGAAGAACATTTTTAATTTGGTCGGATCGGCACTTTTCCATTTTTCTCATTTCGATATAAAATTCTTCAATTTGACATTTTCGTTCTTCAGTAACTTGTTGAGCGTAATATGTGTCCCATTGGAGTTTATCATCGGATTTCATGCACAAATAGTCCTACAATAATTGATTAAACATAATTATAAATAAAAGCTTGTGATTTTTTTGTCTTACCCCATTTTAAAATAGCTGCTTTACTGGTGCTAAGAGCTGGCTACGGAGAAAATGGGTGACTCGGTGCAGAGCTGAAAATTTGCAGAATAATAGGAGATAGTATAAGTAAGTAGGGAAAAAATTTCCAGAAGGCTAGGCGGAAGATAAAGAGCCGCCAGAAGGCGCTAATGTTGCGAAAAATCAGTGCACTTCTGGCAATTTCTATACTTATTCTGTAATTCAATACTAGATTATATATTATACTAGCGGACCCGGCGAACTTCGTACCGCCTAACAGTATTATATATATATATCTATATAATTGGAACATCTATCTATCTATTTTATTTATTTTAAAATATACATGGACGTATATGTGTGTATGTCGAACACTCCGGCTGCGCCGTCGTGCCCGGTGCAAAAGAACGAATGGGGATATTTGAATATTTGATTAACGTCTGATTAGTACTCTTCAATAAATAAATTATCGACCAATTTTTATAAGATCAACAACATTTTCGATATGAATAAAAAAAAGTATACTTACAACACAAAATCCGTTGTTATTGGAAGCTCGTGTCACGTGTTGAGTACTTCTGAGGTTATAAAATCACTTGAAAATTATTTAATGATGAAAAATGTTAAAAGTATATAAATCAATGTTTTTTTAATTTTTGACAGAATTTTTTCAAATCATACATAAGGCTGTTTATATTTTAAAACCATGGATACGAATTTAAAAAAAAAATCGTGTCTTTAATAATAATTATAATCAAAGGAAGAAAAAAAATTTAAGGGTGGACTACCCCTAACATTTAGGGGGATGAAAAATAGATGTTGGCCGATTCTCATAGATACCGGATAAGCACAAAAAATTTCATCAAAATCCGTCAAGCCGTTTCGGAGGAGTATGACTTCGAAAACTGTGACACGAGAATTTTATATATTAGATTAATCGTCATATATTTTCATTAATAAAATTACGTTGTTATAACAACGTAATTTTATTAATTTATTTAATTTTATTTCTATCAAAATGACATTAATAATTTTGAATATTTGTCGAATGTAATAATTATTATATCATGTTTGAATTTTCAGTATGCCCTTATAACTATATAATGTATAATATACCTATATAATATATAATCTAGTTTTGAATTACAGAAGAAGTATAGAAATTGCCAGAAGTGCACTGATTTTTCGCAACATTAGCGCCTTCTGGCAATTTTTTCCCTACTTACTTGTACTATCTCCTATTATTCTGCAAATTTTCAGCTCTGCACCGAGTCACCCATTTTTTCCGTAGCCAGCTCTCCGTCTATACATGCATGTATTATGCAGGAAAAGTGATGCATAACGCACTAATGCTGTAATGAAAAACAAAAGTAGGTGCGAATAGTAATTTTCATAAACTAAGTATCTATAAGAAAAACAAAGTGAAAAACAGCTTATTTGGAGAGGTCTGATAAAAAATACTATGCAGGTGATTTTTAAGTTGATTCCTTTTTTTTAACAGCGTGTAGAAATCAAATAGACGAACAATTATTTCAAGTAACTTTTTTATCAAAAATGAAAGAGAAACGGTGCTGGCGTTATGTTATGTCACTATGGAAATGTGTTATGTCATTATCAAGTATTCACAAAAATTGTTCGAAGTTGTCTCCGTTTTGTTGGACACAAAGATGCGTGCGTCGTAGCCATGCTTCTGCAATACATGCTTGCAATAGCGATAAGGGCCTTCCGCGAATTATTTGCGATGCATTTCCGATTCGTGCTACCATTTCTTCGCGTGTGTTAACTGGGATTTTGAATTAATTAAATAAAATTAAAAAAATTTTAATTAAACTTTGAAATGCTGTTTCTCTTTTATTTTTGAATTTTGATAAAAAAGCTACTTAAAATAGTTGTTCGTCTATTTGATTTCTACTCGGTGCTAAAACAGAAAAATGAATTTAAATATCATCTGTATATATCTCGTGCGCATTGATATTGAGACTTGTCTGTAGCTAAATACGCAATCTTCTATTCACAAGTTTTTATTAGAATGTATTAAAAAGGGGAAAAATCCATACGAAAAATCGCCAAGCTAGCCAAATGTACTGTGGACCTACTATTCACTATCGAAAGGTTTCAATAATCGCGTAGTCCATCATCCGACCTTGGGTCAGACACCGTCGGTCCAATGCCAAAATCACGAATGTGCCAATTTGCCCATTTTCACCTATGTGCAGCATAGTATTCAATGGCAAAAGCTCGAAAGTATTTGCTTATCCCCTCTCTTCCTTCTAGCCGGGACGCATTCCACGAGAGCGTCAGTCGGAGATTTGCTGCTATACCGAAAACACGAATGTACCACATTCGTGCTTTTGCCGTTGCAAATTATTTTACAATTTAGATTCAAATCAACGAATGTGTCACGTTGAGTTATGTTTTTAACATTTTTTTTAAAAAACATTAATTAATTTAAAATTTTCAACTGGCATTATCTTTTGCTTTACAAAAGTAAACCTTTCAATAGTGGTTAAGTACCACAAAATGAAATCTCTATTTTTAGTAATGTCTTCAATTATTAAACCGCGTTTTTCTCAAAACATCAATTATGCACATTCGTGACTTTGGCATTAGACCGACGACACATGAAAATTGTAAGTCGTATTTCGACCACTGTCCACATTGCCTCATTTGCGTAACGCAAACAAAACTATATAATCTGTTAATTTTGTATTCATATCTTACTTCAAAATTATTATGATTGTATTGATCATATATTTTGATAATCTTCCATTTAGACTCTACAATAAACTGTTTTAGTGCTTCTGATTTAATTCTGATTTCTTTTTCAATGTTCTGATTGATATCGTTGAAATCTTCCGACATGCTTAAAATGGCTTCGTTGTGACGACATTTTCGATTTTCATGAAGACGATTTATTGCAGCCGACGGTTGCGTTTGAGGAGCTAAAATAAAATACTAATCGCGTTCTATTCGGAACCCAAAGGTATGGTGATACCTCTGGCGAGAAATGCGCTGAACTGTTCTAAGGGACATGAAATTTTTAAAAAAAATTTAAAAATTTCATTACATTAGTTTCTACTTTGTTTGGTTTTAAGACAAAATTGTAAAAATGAATATTATTAATAATAATACACATAAAAAGTACATGTTTATCTATCTTTAACTGCGAATATCTCGAAAACCAATGACTTTACAACAAACTAACAAGTGTACATTATTGACTTAGAAAATATCAAAAAAATTAAAATTGTAGTCAAAATTAAAATTTAGACAGCGGCGTAACATTTAGAAGGGGCACAAGCATTACTTACTCCTGCCGTACGCCACTGGTAGAGCGTACTGAACTAATTTTTTTATTGTTAGGTGCATTTTATGATATTTAACAAGTGTGCTGATTTGAGTAAAATTATACGGTGTATTAAAAAAATTATGGACATTAATAATTTTTCAGTTTTCAACTTCAACACCCTGTATTTCGGAAACGAGCAACATTTTATCTAAGCATATTTCGCTTAATCGTTTTATTTTGAATTGGAGAATCTGCGGTTGTTCTATGTCCCATTCTTAATGGGACACCCTGTATTTATGGTTCCGAATACTTTTCAATGAATTCGACGTGATCGATTTAGCTTTGTGATCATAGATTTATTTAGAAATTGGATTTACTCACTCCAGTCTGGCGGCAAATTTATAATTTCCCATTTTTCCTGTTCTGTTAGTTGTGATGAAGATTCTTCACACATTTTAAATATTTTTTTTTTACATTTGAAAAAATCTTAATATGTATATATCCTTTAAGTCGACTGAATCACTCACAAAAAATGAATTATGTATACATCCTTCGGTTCAAAAATGGCCACGTAATTTAAAAAAATCAAATGTCAATTAAAATTCAAAAAATAACCATGACAACTTTTAATTAGTTTTTCAAGGCCCATGGGATTAATAAATAAATTTTTTATTTTTTAATTATTCAAACATTTTCATTTCAGTTGTAGATTTAGATCGTGTTATAGACGCACTGCATAATTAGTCTTTTGTCGAGCGTCTATAATCTAAAATAAATCTCTGAAATTAGTCTTTTGTCGAGCGTCTATAATCTAAAAAAAATCTCTGACAGAGCGTTCCGGATATATGTTCATTAGACATTTTTGACTTGAAATCACCCCAGCAACACAGTCCCAGGCTATGGCAGTCATGTCGTGGGACAGCCTGTATATGAATGGTAGTACCTCCACAAATTCAATATTTTAGGAAGGCTTTAAAATTTGGTATACAAGTAATTAAATGCATAATACACACTCTGTTAAAATTTGAAAACGATTTACCTTACCGAACATGAAATAATTGCAATTAAAAATGACATTTTTTATACATATAGTATAGGGAAAGCGTGAGAAAAGGACATTTTTTTTTGTTTTTAATTGAAGGACTTTCACCATCTTGATAAAACACTAATATTTGTTAGAACAATATATTCCGAATAATTTAAAAAATATATAAACATTATTTACCACGTAGTTTTGATAAAAAATAAAAATGAAAAACATATTTAGACAAATATTTGCAGTGGAAGGATTGTGAGAACGATCGCGTGGAAACTATGTGGCAACGGTGTAACAAAAGAGAAAGGCGCGAAAATATGAAATGATTAAATTTTTTTAAGAAAATTGTTTTATTGAATACTTAGGTACTAATTATTTATTGGTGTGAACTGCGCCTGTGTTAAAGTCAGAATGCTTGGATTTTCCATTATGTGCAACATGAATTTTTCCGGTTCGAACTTTTGTTATTACAACACATTTTTCACACATGACTTTTAGGATTGAATTTAATCCAGTACATTGTTCATCAACTACATTGTCAGGACAAAGCACTTCTTTACACTTACAACATCTTAAATTTTTGCCTAATACTTTTAATTCAACAAGGCGAGTGCCCTCGCATATATTAGATTCGGCTGATTCAACATTATTTGTTTTTAAATTGTTTGACTCTTTTTTCTCGCGTAGAGCTGTGGCAATTTTCAGTTTTTTATCAAACACTTTTCTCGATTTGGAAACTATGGAAATATGCGGTGATGTCAGATTTCCACACAAAATAATATGTCATAGTGTGTGTGTATTCATATAGAGGATATAGTGGTGTAGGAGTACACTCACTTTAAAAAAACATAGTCTGCTGTCTTAGTAACGATCATAATATCAATAATGTGGGTATTAAGCGTAAACTTTTTAACTGGACAATCGTGGAAGTACTACCTTAAAAAAATCTATAAATCATTATATTCATAAATAAAATTAAACAGAAATTTTATTGTGGAAAACTACCAAAAAAAAACTTAAATTAAACAAAGTTGCAATTAAAAACAATACAAATTTTCTGTTATGTAGTTTCCGTGGGATGTGTCCGATACTCTTCATGTATATTAAACGTGAATGCCGGAGGGTGAGCCTAAAAAATAAAGCAATAAAAATTAGCACAAATCGATCACAATTCTCTGATTTTTGTACGACGAGATTATAGTTATCTATGCCCTATGGCAGTGATGGCGAACCTTTTTGAGAAGTGGTTCAAATTTTGTTAATTATTTTTTTAGTACTAGCTTGTGGGCCACTAAGTCAGTGGCGTTACTTGTAAAGGTAGAGGGGGGATGGTTAAATATTATTTTTTTTTAGTTCGAAACTTTTTTTGGACGACCCACGATGTTTTACGATCATGTTGGATTCATGGTGATTTTTTTTATAAACATGATGGTTTTGCCAAAGTTCCGAAATATTTCGGTTTTCGTCAAAAATTGCATTCTTTTAAAAAGGGGTATGCCTTGAAAATATTGCAAAAATTTAATTCTTTAATGTACATTTGAAATTGAGAATGCTTACAGAGAAAAATACGCTGAATTCAATGAGCGTAAGCAAACGTCTGTATCTCTTTTAGCTTGAAAACTACAGCCATTTGAAGGTTTTATATGATTTTCTGAAAACTATAAACGCAAATAACTTTTAAACTAAAAGACGACAGACGGTTGTTTGTGCTCATTGGATTCAGCGTGTTTTTTTCTATAAGCATGGTGATTTTGCTAAAGTTCCGAAATATTTCGGTTTTTGTTAAAAATGGCATTTTTTTAAAGGGGTGTGCCTTAAAAAAGTGCAAAAATCGAATTCTTTAACATACTTTTGAAAAAATGAGAATGCTTACAGAAAAAAATACGCTGAATTCAATGAGCGTAAGCAAACGTCTGTATCTCTTTTAGTTTGGGAACTATGGCCATTCGAAGGCTTTATATGATTTTCTGAAAACTCTAAACGCAAATAACTTCTAAACCAAAAAACACACAGACGTTTGTTTGTGCCCACTGGATTCAGCGTGTTTTTTTCTATAAGCATTAGAGCTGTAAAAGTAACGAGTAATTGTGTACCCGTATGTATTCGTTACTTAAAGAACCAGTACCCGTTACTTTCGTATCGTTGCGTTACTCGTTACTTTTCATACGACATACAATCGTGTATAACAGCATTAAGAAGTGTATGCTTTCTGGCATCAAGCATGTACCCATCCCATCAAGGCGCATCGCATCGTGATACGGTATGACTTCGTTCGTATAACGTATAACCGCATCAAACGAGTCGAACTGACTCCATGTCAGTTCGATAGGACAGATGCGAGTAACGAAATTAATTTGTAAGTAACGATTCGGTACTTCGAGTCAGACGATGTACCCGTTACTCAGTAACGAATACATACGATTTGTTACAGTTCTAAATTAAGCATTGACTACTTGCACAGTTGAGAGTGACTGATCGAACAGTTGAACTAGAGATGATATAAACGGGTCCTTTTAGTGATCTGCATCTTTGCATCTGGATCCCGTATGTGAGCCGGCTCCCTGAACCGGTTCAAAAAGAGCCGAGTTCTGAATATGTTATTCGAGTCAACTGAGCCACTGAGCCAACTGAGTTAGTTGAGTCAAGTCAATCATATCACCTAATATTATGCCAGTGACTGACTCACATATTATAAGGAGGGGTTTTACAGGTTGCTACTTGCTATGGTACAGAAAGCATATTACAATATGCAATACAATACCTTAAATAGTTGTAACTTAAGTAAAACATTGTACCGCCTGCGCGTTTAGTGTGTACTATAGCCAGACATATTATGATGCATGAGTCATTTGAGCTGACAGTGCGTCTGTATATTAAGTGTTTCACTGAGTTATGCGGATCCGTTGAGCCGTCGGCTCATAAAAAAGTGAGTCAGCTCTCACGGATCTTCTGTCGGAGCCGGCTCTTTGAACCGGTTCAGATCTGAGTTAACCAAGCCTAAGTTGAACTTACCGGTTTAGGTCTGGCAGTTTTCTTTCTAAACGTGACTTTATGAATGGCATCTCTGATTTTGTTCGCACTTGACAACACGTTGTACTTCATCAAATTGAACAATCTGTCGAACGACAACTCGTCATAGTGAAAATTAAAAGTTCCATATGTATCCGACTTTGTCGAGAAAAGTTCAAAGTTTGCAAACTCGATTTCTTCTGGTGTTGTTCTTTCTACTTCTAAACATCACAAATAAATAATTAATCTGCAATTTCGTACTAATATAAAAATAGAAAAAATTTGTAAGTTTTGGAGGAGGTATTCTCTGGAACTACCGAACCGATTCTAAAAATTCTTTCACTATCCCTGAGTAATATAGGCTACAATTTATTTTGATAAAAATTAAAAATTTCAAATATACTTAAGCTGGCTTTTGACGACGCGGTGGAAGTACAGTAGTTTTATGGTGGAAGTACGGGTATATAAAAAAATCTTTGTTGAAAACTGACTACCGCTGTTGCTCCCTAGGCAAGATTGTAATACCTGCTATAAAATACTGTTTCATCTCAATCGCGTGAGAAGCCGCAGGTAGCGGCTAGTGAATAATAAATTTAAAATCAAATTGCTGCTTTTCCCAATTATAAGAACTTGGACAGTGGGGCTTTCTAGCTTTATAAATATTTTTATTCTGAAAAAGTTTAGAATACGTCAATGCAATTAAAAACCTAGAGTAAAGCTAGGAAGTAGTGTGATGCTGTCTGAATCTGCCATCGTTGTTTCTCTCCGTCTATTAGTAGGTAATAAACTGATTAGTGACGTATATAAATACCTGGTGCTTTAAATCTTTTAAACGTGTTATTCACTATCGGGAAAAACAAAACAGTCGGACAGTGAGGATTCAACGGATCATCAAATAAATAACATTCCTTCAGCGGCAAAAGAGTTAAATCGTCCAGTTTAGACTCGATTGGTGGAAATGGAACGTTGTTCTTTTCGGCCCATTTCTCTACCATGCACAGATCCTGCAGCAGTACAAGAATTATAGCCCAAGAGCTGGCGAATATTTTCGTACATGAGTTTTTATAAATTGAAATTCATAGGTATTAGAGCTGTAAAAGTAACGAGAAATTGCGTACCCGTATGTATTCGTTACTTAAAGAACCAGTACCCGTTACTTTCGTATCGTTGCGTTACTCGTTACTTTTCATACGACATACAATCGTCAAGCAATAAGCATCAGAGAACATAAGCATGTAGCTTCGCATCGAGGCGCGTCGCATACGTGATACGGTATGGCTTCGTTCGTATAACGTATAACCGCATCAAACGAGTCGAACTGACATGGATGCGAAAGATGCGAGTAACGAAATGAATTTGTAAGTAACGATTCGTTACTTCAAGTCAGACGATGTACCCGTTACTCAGTAACGAATACATATACGGTTTGTTACAGCTCTAATAGGTATAGGCAATTTATTTTTGCAGAATAAAGAAATGGACAACATTGCTGGAGAATTCGGACATTAGGATCACCAGCTCAAATGTTTTTTTTTTCAGTATTATTAAAAATCTTTTCTAAAAATTCAACGCTGTAGAAAACATTTTAAACTGTTTATCACCATTTTTCAAAACTTGTGATGTTATTAATAGACTCAGACTAGGCAAAACGCCTGGCAAATATTTTGGAGATTTGAGAAGATATGAAAATTTAATTTAGTTTTCCTAACTTTTTTGGTTATTTGGACAAACTGAGTGGCGAATCAGGAACCGAGTTGACCAACAAGTTAACCCATTTTCTTTTCTTGTAATAAAAAAAATTCCAGCCAATTGGGCGACGGGACCATTCCAACTTCAAAAATGTTGACATTGGATTATAATAAAGAAAATAAAATTTCTGATATCGTGTGAGGTGGCGCGGGTAATGGCCAGTATTCAATATGATATTTGCTATTCGTTGCCATAATATGTTCCATGTTATGTAAAATTAATCAAAGCATGCCGAACTAGTTTATTTCTGACAGATCCGTAGGTAAAACAAAAGAGCGGCTGATTTTTTTTTATTTTAAAAATATTTCCGAAACTATAAAGTTTAGTAAAAAATTTTTTCAACGAAACTTTCTTGAAAAAATAAATAGAATAATAAGCCGTTATGAAAAGTATACCATTATTATATAAAAAACACCGTTATAGAATATATCTCTTCTGCGCATGTG
Organism: Xanthostigma xanthostigma; assembly: GCA_963575645.1. NCBI lineage: Eukaryota > Metazoa > Arthropoda > Insecta > Raphidioptera > Raphidiidae > Xanthostigma > Xanthostigma xanthostigma. The sequence goes on along the minus strand of OY754466.1, from coordinate 43,634,774 downwards.
CCGATTTTTCCCAAAAACAACAGGGCTCTTCATATTTGCATACCAAACATCCTCCCAAAATTTGGTTTCAATACGCTCGTCCGTTTGACCTGTATCGTGTTTACAAACAGACTAACAGACGCACAGAGTTTTTTCAAAAATATGTTTTTTGGATTCGGGGGACCTCAAAACGGAGAGATATTGTAAAATTTTTGAAAAGTGATTTATCCTAAACTAGTACTAATCCCCACTTGTGGGGAATGGTACAAAACTAAGTTACTATAGAATTTCAGCTGGTAGAGAAGGTCGAACGTTGTGAATTAACCAACCTCAAACGGAGACGATTTGTCGGCAAGTCGAGAATTGAAATCGAAACACAGAATCAAGTCTACACCTCGTTGAGGACGCAGCAACGGTGGGAAAGGCATATTCGAAACCGGTGTTTGATCACCTAAGCAAAGTGTTTTCTCTCCTAGATTACAGTCACATTTCTCTTTCATATGATCCTTTAGATCCCTGTACACTTGCTCTGTATCAAAGTGCGCAAACTTGCCCTCTAGATTATTAATATAATTTTTAAGTTGTTAGAAACCAAATTATTAATGAGGTCGAGGCGTTAAACGAAGATAATGAAAAAAATCTAAAATAAAGTTTTTTTAATAAATTTTTTTATGACAAAATTGTCTGTTAAAAATCCAAAATCATTAGGAGATTTATAAAGTTAAAAATTAAAAAAAAAACTTTTACATGTAGTCTTATGTAAAATATGTCAACCTAGCATTCAAACGGTAAATTTTAATTTTTTGCAAATAACCAAAATATGTCAGCTGTTCCGAAAACCAACTGGGTAAAGCATTTACAAATATTTTAATATTTTTTCCAATTTAATTAGGAGACTTTTAATCAATAAAAAAACTTATTAAACCTTAGCACTTTTCGATTATGGACTTTTATTCTTGACAGATTTAACAATTTTAACTGAATTTTCAACTTTTTAATGATTTAATTTTCATTAATTCCAATTTAGTTTTTTAATTATTTACTGCAAAAAATATGTAAAATACAAATATTTACATAAAATTATTTTTCCTAACCTAACTTTGTACAAAAAATTCAAAAGTTAGTCCATTAAGTAAAATACTGAAATAATTAATTAATAATAAAAAAAATAATTTATTTATGCCTTTATGACAATAATTTATTGGTATCATCGACTTATAACCTTTAGTAAAAATTCCGATTTAGAATTCGACTTACGTTTGATTGGGACTGTAACGCATCAACCTCCTTAAATATTTGAAACATATATTTTGGTATCGCACACGAGGCAGATTTTGCCGCTAGAATCACTGCTGGAACCATAGATATATTAAAATAGAATGCGCGAGAGAGCAGCGAAAGTGTCTGCAATTAAGAGAGAGAACAGTTCTTATCTCGAAGAAAAAATCATGACAGTTCCATGCATTTATATCTTTTGCTTGTTCCTTTACGCTCACAAAAATATGGCAAATTATGCCTTGGCAGAGGATGGACATGGTCATAATACTCGAGGAAAAAAATCAATTAAAATTCCCCTAGTGACGAAAGACGTTTTTAAGTATTGCCCAGAAAATTACGCAGCCTATATATACAATAGACTACCTGAAAGGTGTAAAAATGATACATATTCGATTTTTAAAAGGAATGTAAAAACATTTTTATTAGAGCGGGTCTTTTATAGCATAGATGAATTTTTATGTTGCCAATAATTTTATTCTGTAATATTTTATATTGTGTAATGTATACGTTATAATTTATAATGTTTAATATTTTTTTGACGTGTCAAACAGATTTTGTGTATCTAGACTGACAAAATATATATCTATCTATCTATATCTATCTATCTATCTATCTATCTATATCTATCTATCTATCTCTATGGTAACTGATGATGCAAAACAATGCTGATTTGAGTAAACCAACTGGTTTTCTCTCTTTTACCTGAGGACACTTTCACTTATGGCAAGCATACGCACTAGCGTACTCTACTTACTCTATGGCTGGGACTTGTGCTGATTGCGAGGATTGACATCACCGCGGGCTCAAACAAACATGACGTCATAGTGTGTGTTCTGTTCAGAGACAATAAACGTCCACTTTTGTTAACATTCTACGAGCTTCAGAAAGCGTAACGTGTGAAACCAAAACATAAAAACGATGACGAAATTCAGCGCCACAGCACGCTTGGAACTTAGCAGCGAAATCAAGCGACGAATCTAGCGCCAAAACCAGCTTCGTATGCAGCTGCTTAATTGACTTACCACCGTACACGGACACCATTTGATGCTCCAAGCTGACCGGTTGGCAAAGATTCAAGCCCCGCATGGGATTGAATACGAGCGCCGCATTTCTCAAACAGAACTCGTGTTCGGAATTCATAAACAAATTTTGCAAAACATTGCGCCAGTATATTTTATGGGTGCGAATTCTGGCTAAGCGCATTCTTTTTCTGTGTGACAATAATATTTTTTTTTTTAATTTACTCCATTGAAATGTTACATTTTTTTGGGCTAAAATTACATTTGTCAGAGGACACAGTTTTATTTTTTAGATATCAAGAAGAAGGGGTTAGTGTAAAGTTAAATTCAAGTTTGTGGAGTCACAACCCTTGTCCTACGGTCGCCATCTCGGAAAAAGGGGTGCAAGTGGTTTCCATGGTTTATCTCACGAACTATAGGTCTCACAAAAAATTTTTTTCAACATTTTTTGTAGAAAATATAATTTCTCAGGATCTTGTATAGGAAATCCAACATTCAATATGTCGCCGGCATATTGTCAAACCCGTGATATTATAATTTCACTTAGTGAAATTATAATATCACGACTCTTTGTCAATCGTGATATTGTAATTTCACTAGTGAAATTACAATATTACGGATTTGACAATATCCCGGCGACATATACATTTATAAGATCTTGTTGACCTTGTATAGGATCTACGACAAAACGTTACTGAACCAAAGTTGTAGGAAATTATATTTTCTACAAAAAATAGAACAGGTAATAGAGAAATTTTTTCTGCATTATCCTACAACTTTTTTTCGTTTTCTTAAATAGGTTCATTATCACGTACTGACCCTAAATGCACAAAATCCTTACAAATTAGGCGGGCGGAAGTGCCGCCATTTTGACAAAAAACGTTTCAGCCCATATCTTCCTAACCGTGCACTTGAGGCCAAACCTTCATTGTAGATAAATAAATTTACTATCTTTTTCGCTCAATAATTTTTTTTGTATCACTTACCGTTTACGACTTATTCAACTATTACGATTTATTTATTGACTTTTGGGCCCATAGATCTCTTCTAATAATTGTTTAAACAATAAAATGCTAATGACTTAAGTTTTAAATCTACAAATTTTCTACAACTTTTACTTTAAACTTTTTTTTCTAAAATTAATATTTTTCAAGTTATAACGCGTTGTAACTTGAAAAATATTAATTTTAGAAAAAAAAGTTTAAAGTAAAAGTTTAAATGATTCTGACATAAGCGTTGCAACGATTTTATCCTGGAGGAGGGCTAATTTTCAACTCTACCTACCATTACCAGCTGCTACTTATACATAATTTGAAAACTGTTCATAGAAGCGAAATCGATCAACACTACTTTCTGAAAAAATTTCACGACAAAGAAAACGTAGATTATGGTAGATTTATCTTATTATTTGTATGTGAACAATTAATGTAGCAGGGTGGGCCAGGCCCCCTTCTTGCTATGCCAATGGATTCTGACAGTAATTATCGTAATGTAAGGTTTTTTTGACAAATTACACTGACATTTTTTATATTGAAAATTATTTTAAAAACTGATTTTTAAAACTGAAAGTCGCGCATGGTTCTCCATATCGATATTTTAGTGCTTTATGGATTAAAAAGGCGTTGTACAAAATGGACAACAAGTTTGATTTTCAAAATGAATAAATGTTTCTTACCTGATATCGAGCATGTTCAAACTAGCTTGTTTCTTCTAAAAAAAAGAAAAAACAAAAAAAAAGTTATCTAAGCCAAATACCAGTTCATATACAGTGCGTTCAAATAATTCGTGTATCCTACAAAAGCATGTTTAAACAGTTTCTTCAATTTAAATCGAGATTGACTAATACACTCGAGCCTCGTATAACACGATTATATGGTTCCACACAAACTTCGTGTAGTACAAATCCGGTTATACAAGGTTTGAAGTCCATACAAAATTAGGGTTTGCGTTCCAAAAAAAAAAAAAAAATTGAAGATAATTTATATGAAGAGATATGTACTTTATTTTTTTATTAAAAATATATATATTGTTTCGAAATTGACAAGTCTCAACATGCTGAATGAGATCATCATGACTCATGGCATGTTCTGTCATGGACGCAATCTACAAATCAAACATATTATTTAATTCATTTATTTTTCTGAAACCGTGTTATAAAAAGCGTGTTGTACAAAAAATATTCCACAATTTATACATCCGTGTTATATAAAACCGTGTTATACCAGGCCCAAGTGTACTAAGTAATAAGCCCTCAAAATCTTCTGCATAACTTTTAAAACACTACAGCAGCACAGAACTACGAATTATCTTAAGGCTGCACACGAGGCTAGAAACGCTGCTAGATTCCTTGCTAGATTTGCCTACTAGTTTTCTAGCGCTGGTTTTCTTAATTGCTGTTAAGTGCTCGCTTCACACGAAACTATTTTTCAAGCGTGTTTTGTGGATAGATCTGGTGCGCGCGCAGTGACAGTTCGAATATAAACAAACGTGTCTGTTGTCTGACAGAATGACGCCATGTGGGCGTTTGTTCAAGTGCCCATGTGAAGATACAGCTTCTTGATTGGTTCTTGCTCATGCCTAGCAACAGATCTAGCAGGGAAAATAGCCTCTGTTCTAATTTTAAAACCTATCTTTTGAGCTAGCAAGGCAGCCCGCAGTGACGTCATTTCCAGCTTCGTACCCAGCCTACCGGCTAGCCGAACTCCTAGCAGCGTTTCTAGCCTCGTGTACAGCGGCCTTTAGCTGTATTTAAAGAAAGAAGACAATTCGTTCAAGAGTCCTTAATTTAACAATGCCTTACGGAAGAAAGAAATCCTTTTTTTTGTTTGATATTCTGTATTAACTTGGTCTCGCTGTTCGAGGAAGTGAATGTAAGCTCTTGTCCGTCAGCGAATTGGAATGACTCGTCGTCTCTCGTCCATTCTTCGGTGACTGCCGACACAAGTGACGAAGATGATTCGTGGCCTTCCAAATAGTCGTCATCGAGTAGATAATTCGTTTCTTGCAAAACAATCGATGGTCATTACAATAATACTAATACGCGCCACGAATATGAAAGGCTCGAAAGTTAGATGCAAATGCGGGCTTGCGCTTGTACACTCTGTTGAAAAACTACAAACTCGCAACTCAACAAAACTAAAATAACAATAACAACTTGACAATAGCGTACTCGACTGTACTTTAAAGCAGGAAAGCGACAAGTGATAAAGGCAACGAGCGATCACGGCCAATCACCGACGAGAGCACGTTCCGTTCAGGTAGCTGGAAGGTGGTGGGAGTATTTATGGCTCTAAAATGTGCCTTTGCGACGCTGTTTGTGACTAACTTCCGAACCTTTTAGATCCGTGGCGCGTATTATACACTTAATACGAGATGCTTGTTCAACTCAAAACTACGCCTCATAGAACCCACCAAACTCTTAAAATGAAATTGGAATCAGAGTTAGACCTTCCCAATGGTGTGCGAGAAAAATACATTCGGGCAAGTGCATTTAAATTTTTAAGATTGTCACTAATAGAAAGAGCGATAAACGAGGAAGGTTTTTGTATATAATTTGTATATAATTTGTACCAAAATGAAAGGTGTTTTGTAAAAAAAATGTAGCGTCATCTGGTAGAATTTGCCAAAGCTATTAGTTGAAACGATGTTTTGTCAAAGTACCATTTAGCGACATTTGGTAGAATTTGCTCAAAGCTATTTCTGCGCTGTTGTCGTTTTCATAAACACGTCCTTAATGGTTTTGCACCCGGGTGAAACCGGGCCGGGCCGCTAGTTCCATTATAAAAGTTTCATGATAGAATTTATAGTAATATATTATAAAGCTGAAGAGTTTGTTTGTTTGGTTGGACGCGCTAATCCCCAGATAGCCCATTTATCGATAAAGGTTATAGGCTATATAATATTACGCTATGATCAATTGGAGCGGAACATCAATGAAAAATGTTGCAAGATGTATCTCAAAATTAGTCCGTCCGACAAATATATCAGGTGAAATGTCTTAACTAAATATTGCAATATTAGTGCGTGAAGTTTAAAAGCTCGGATAGCTCAATCGGTAGAGCGTAAGACTCTTAATGCTAGGGTCTAGGGTTCAAGCCCAACGTCGGCGGATGTTTTTTATTTTTTTTTTATTTTCTACATTGCTTTCTTCTAAGGCTTACATTTCGATTTTTTAAAATTTTATTACGACTAATTAAAATTAAATAAATTTAATTAATAGCTCATTTGAAAACTGTTACGACTATAGGCACCTATATAAAAAAAAATTTCCTACAGTGTTTTCAATTAAATATTTATTATATTAAAAGAAATTTATTACTTGAAAAAAGTATAAATACTGCTTTTTAACGACAAAAACTTTTGAACGGTATAACTCCGATCATTATGAAGTTTGGACACAACATTCATCTCGGTAAACTAAGATGCATGTGCGTACTCATGTCCCTTCCTTCCCCATTCGTTCTTTTGCACCCGGGTGAAACGGCGGGACCGCTAGTCTAGATATACAGATTGTATCAAATCAAAACGGTCCATAGGACATTCTGTGTGTAAGACAGAGACGATATATAAAGATCTAAAGCAGAAAGTAAGAATGAGATAAATGATCGCTAATATAGTTACTGTAGTTACGTAAATACATAATTTATTACGTACACTGTAAATCTTTTTACCAATTTATCAATTAAAACAACTACAAATAAATCTATTATGTTGTCGGTTGAATTACCACCATAAAACCATTTAATTATTTGGATTTTTTCCCGAACGGTATAAATAGCCATTTTATCAATAATTTCACTAGTAAATACTGACATTTGATAAAATTGTGATTTTTACTGTAGAAAACAAAGACGATACTATCAGATTGTATAACCACAGTAACTATTAGCGATCATTTATCTCATTCTTACTTACTGCTTTAGTGCTTTATATAATATCGTCTCTGTCTTACACACAGAATGTTTAATGGACTGTTTTGATTTGATACAATCTGTATATGCTGCAGGAGTTTACTTACCGATAATATCTTTGATAAGTTCTCTATAACGTCCGACATGGGTAACTCTTGATGTCATATACTCTCGTACTGAAATAAGTTAAATTCATTACAAGTAGAGTTTAAAAAACTCAAAAAAAAATTCTTGTATAGCAATGCCACAATGTGGACTAAAAAGTTAAAAATAATTTTTAAATATAAAGATCTTGTTCAACAGCGATAGGAAGTCTCTTTATATCGAGTTGGGGAACTTCCTATCGCTGTTGAACAAAATCTTTATATATTTAAAAATTATTTTATAATTTTTAGTTCACATTGCTATAATTTTTTTAAGGAGGTTGATCCGTTACAGTCCCAATCAAAAATAAGTCGAATTCTAAATGGGAACTTTTCCATAATAAATTTTTACAAAAGGTTATAAGTCGATGATACCAATAAATTATTGTCATAAAGGCACAAATAAATTTTTTTTTTTTAATTATAATTAATTATTTCACTATTTTACTTAATGGACTAACTTTTGAATTTTATGTACAAAGTTAGGTTAAAAAAAATAAATTTATGTAAATATCTGTATTTTACATATTTTTGCAGTAAATAATTAAAAAAATAAATTAGAAGTAATAAAAATTAAAATTAAATCATTAAAAAGTTGAAAATTCAGTTAAAATTGTTAAAACTGTCAAGAATAAAAGTCCATAATCGAAAAGTGCTAAGGTTTTATAATTTTTTTTATTGATTAAAAGTCTCCTAATTAAATTGGAAAAAAATATTAAAATATGCGTAAGACATCGATGCTTTACATAGTTAGTTTTCGGAACTGCTGACATTATTTGGTTATTTGCAAAAAAATAAAATGAACAGTTTGCATGCTAGGTTGACATATTTTCCATAAGACTACATGTAAAAGTTTTTTTTAATTTTTAACTTTATAAATCTCCTAATGTTTTTGAATTTTTTATAGAAAATTTTGTCATAAAAAAATCTATTTAAAAAACTTTATTTAAGATTTTTTTCATTATCTTCGTAAAAAGGGTCAACCTCCTTAAACGCTGGTCTTGTGGGCCTCAAGGGTCGCACTTGTAGAGTCCTCATAAATAATCCAACTTAGGACTTTTTTTTACAAATCACTTACAGATTGCGGACGCCCGTTTGCCTTCTACTTTTCTGGTTGATTCTTTATACACCACAGGTATTTCAGCTTTGCGAGATGGTCTGCCGAGTACTGCATGAAAGAAAAGAAAATTGTGAGTGACGTGATAGTCACGAAAATTTATATTGATTTTTTTAAGGCTGCCAATAGCTAATAGTCTAGGAGCCAGCGACATATTTAGGTCGTTCATTTCCTTACGGCTGAATGACTCGTAAAATGCTCTACTAGACAGTAGTACCATATAGCATCGTGGCCGTCAGCTGCGCCAGTATCGGTGGAATAGACAACTGAAGCCTCCCACGCACGGGAAAAAAGATAATTTTTTTATCATTACCTGTCGATTGAAAATTTGTCAAACGATAGGTATTAATGATCTTTTATATAAAAAAAAAACGTCAGCTGGCTGTACGATGGTGGATGTTACGTCAGCTGATCATACGAACTTGACGAAATGAAATATGAATTCAGTCATTCCCTTTCACATGAAACTTTGTCAAAAGATAGTTTTTATAATATTTAAGATAAATAAAATCGTCAGCTTTCTGTATCAGCTGACAATCTTTCCCCCAATATACAACCAGCTGACGATTTTATTTAATTTGTTTTCTATAACTTTCATAGCAACCAGAAACGGAACACCATTTTACATAACATTTTTTTTTATTGTTTTAGCAGAAAATGGCATTACGACAGCAGCCATTTTATTTATTCGTAGGTCCCACACAAGATGGTTCCCTATTCGAACACCAGCTGTCATCCATTTTGTTTTTAATTGCGAATAAGCAATTATACGTCGTCATAACAGGAGACTGACATTCCCGGGCAACGCCGGGTAAACACCACCATAGTAATAATATAAATAAATTAAACTTTACCGTAATCGTAAAAAATGTTGCTGTTGAAACTTGGGGCGTTCATTGCTCCTAAAAAAATAATATAAATGGTTAAAAAGAGTAAGGGGAAATTAACACCAATATGCATTAATTTATATATTTATAGTTTCGCTATAATCGCTACATTGGTTATGTCCCTATACTGTTTTATAATATTTGCAGGAAGGGACAAATAGTTTTGTTAATGAATACCTTGTGTAATTGATGCAATGGAAACATTGAAATCATCGTCGTCTTTTGTTTCCTCCTCGAAATCGCTGTCAGATGACTCATCATTCTATAAAATCGTTAAAAACTCAAAATTGATTTGCGATAAAATTCACAAAAAGGAACATCTTAGCGCCGCCGATTTAGCACCAGTAATTTAACAATAGAATGCATGACTAGAGTATATGCATAGTGTCGTACTGGGTTATATTACGGCGAGAGTGTGGTCTTATGTTTTAAAACGAGAGCTAGCGAGTTTTAACAGTCACATGAGTCATAATACCACTACTCACGAGACATATATGGTATTCATCTTCTATAAAATAACTGCATTGCATTTAATTTCCAAATGATAGTTCACTTTTGTAAATATATCACTTTTAATAGTACATCTATACAGGCTGAGTTTTAAGTTGATGCTTTTTTTTACCGCGTGTAAAAATCAAATAGACGAGCAAATATTTCAAATCGTTTTTTTTATCAAAACTAAAAAATAAGAGAGAAACAGCCTTTCGAAGTTTAAATAAATTTTATTAAATTTTCTTTAATTTTGAGGTCGGTCCTGGGGTTATATTATGTCACTATGGAAATATGTTATTATTACACATGTCAGTTTCAAATAAGCACCAACATACTTGATAATAACAACTTATTTCCATAGTGACATAATATAACCCCAGGACCGACCTCAAAATCAAAGAAAATTTAATAAAATTTATTTAAACTTCGAAAGGCTGTTTCTCTCTTATTTTTGAGTTTTGATAAAAAAACTATTTGAAATATTTGCTCGTCTATTTGATTTTTACACGCTGTAAAAAAAAGCATCAACTTAAAACTCACCTGTATAAAAAAACGCACAGACAAACAATGATTGTCTATGAAATTGGGGTAATGCGACCAAATCTGTTTTACTTTACCGCACGAGTGCGTAATGGGTAATTTTACATGCCTGTATATATGCATGGAAAGCAGCTATTTTGCAGGGGGTTGTACAAAAATATTATTACAGCATTACCTCATGGAAAAACTAAATGTTTTGAAAACTTCACAAACCTCATCTGTTTCTTCTTCTAAATCTTTATTTTCAGGTTCCTCCGATTTTTCTTTTTCGATTCCTTGTAAGTTTTTATTTTCGGCTCCTTCTGATTCCTTTTTTTCGGCAATCTTTGCTTTTCTACGTCTACGTCCTTTCAATTGTCTATTTCTGCTTTCCTTTGCTGCTTTATTTACAATATCCTGTAATTCACGGTCCTCTGTTTCTCTTTTTAAGGGCTCTTCTGATTCAACTTTTGTGGTGTCTAATATTTTTCTAAATATATTCATTTTTTTATTTCCGATTTCCTTTGTGTCTTTATCTTTTAATTCGCCTGATTCTTTATTTTTTAATTCCCCTGATTCTTTATTTTTAACATCTTTTGAATCTTTATTTTTTAATATCTTCCAGTCTATATTTTTCAATTTCTTTGACACTTTACTGTTGGACTCCTCTGATTCTATATTTTTTACTTTCTTTAATTCTTTATTTTTGACTTTCTTTGACTCTTTACTGCTGGAGTCCTCTGACTCTATATTTTTTACTTTCTTTAATTCTTTATTTTTGAATTTTTTTGTTTCTTTATTTTTGGAATCATCTGTTTCTTTATTTTTCAATTCCTTTGATTCTTTGTTTTTTAATTTCTTCAAATCTTTACTTTTTGAATCCTCTAGTTCTTTTTCCGCGACTTCCGTTATTTCTTTGATTTCGGATATCTCCGGTTCTGTATCTATAATAGCTTCAGCTAGTTGCACATTCATGGGCAAGTCTTCTATGGCAGCTTTTTCAATTTCAGCCGAAATTTCGCTTGTAGCATCCGCTATTGTAGTAATTTCTTCTGAAGACTGTGTCTCAACGAGCAACTTTTGTTCGGATCTTTCCGAAAGCACTGGATATTCCATCAGTTCCGTAAAAAAAGCGTTTGTGTCCAGTACCGCAACTTTGTCTTCATAAAAAAAGAAACCAGTGAAAATTTTAATCTATACTAATATTATAAAGAGGTAAAGTTTGTGGATGTAGGAGGTAATCTTCAAAACTACTCATCTGATTGCAAAAATTTTTTCACCAATATTTAATTTATATTGCGTTAAAACAAAAGCTTTTCGAGGAGACCAATTTTGCAACATGAGTCGACGTAAAAACGGTGGCAACCTATAAATTCGGGTCAAGCCGTTGTTTAAAAATGTTTTTTCCCGAAAAAACAAAAAAAAATTTCTCAATGGCATACTTTATTATAATTATAATTGGGTTATTCCATGTCAAATCGTCCAGTAGTTCGAATCGCCCCTTTTGATTTGGATGAAATTTGGTCAGAAGTTTTCTTTCATGCTATAGCGAAGTTTTACCAAATTTTTCAAAAGAGGTGCAAAATTAAAAAATTTATAATTTTTTGGAATTCACCAAGTTTATTTTTTGGATATCTCAGAAACTATCATATAGTTACAATATTCGACCTTGGTTCATTTTAAAGAGGATATTTGGAGCTACAAAAAAATATTTTTGAAAAATCAAAAAATTGCAAAAAGAAGTTTTCAAAATTGAATAAATGAAAAACTTATGTTTCTTTGGCTCAATTTTTTTTGTACACTACCTCTATCTGTTTTTAAAATACCTTGAAATTTTCAGAGGTGTTTTTATTTTTTTCGAAGATATGAATTTTTGAATTATGAAATTAAATATTTGTAAAAAAATTTTTTTTAATTTAAAAATTCATATCTTCGAAAAAAAAGAAAAACACTTTTTTAAAAATTACAGGGTCTTTTAAAAACAGATAAAGGTACTCTACTAAAAAATTTGAGTAAAAAAAATATGTTTTTCATTTATTCAATTTTGAAAACTTCAAAATTTTGCAATTTTTTTTCAAATATATGTTTTGTAGCCCCATAATATTATATTCTCTTTAAAATGAACCAAGGTCGATTTTTGTAACTATAATAGTTTTCTAGATATTCAAAAAATAAACTTGGAAGATTAAAAAAAATGATAAATTTTTGAATTTTGCAATTCTTTTGAAAAAATTTGTTTAATTCTTTTCCGTTTGTAAAACTTCGTTATAGGATGAAAGAAAACTTCTGACCAAATTTCATCCAAATCGGAAGGGGTCGATTCCAACTATTGGTCTATTTGACACGGAATGACCTTATTATATTTGATCTCGGATCGTAATGCTCCGCCTAGAGAAATCTCTTGCTCGACTTAACTCTACATTCAAGGTCAACAGTGGAATGGTTAAATGATACAGCTCTGTAATATTTAACAATTAAATTAAACTCACTCAAGAAGTTATTTCGCAACAATTCCATTTGCTTCATTTCGAAAAGATGGTGTTTTTTAGTGCGGTCATTTGTGTTGATAATATTTAGAAAACAAAAAACATATATTGAACTCCATAAACCAAGATAATAGTGTAGTGGAAATTCGGGATATTTTCTCAGCACGTGACCTATGTAGAATTTAGATCCGAACAGTTCCGTTTTCATGTAGACACCGAAATTCGGCATGGCTACTTTGTACGGACTGATCTCGACGATGTCGGCGTACACGTTGGTCGATTTATAGCCATCTGTTAAACTGATACAACTGTATATCGGAAACGGATTAAGACCTTCGTCTATCACTCGTGATTGGTCGGTAAGTTTCGCAGTCTTCGGCTGAAACATAACACGCGAGTGGAATATTCTCCTTCGATCAATGGTCGCACATAATACTTTATTCAACTAGCACGAGTAATATGTAATCGAGGCCCTGATAAAAGTGGGAAAAATAATAAATCGCTTCCTTGATTGACGTATCCACCGCCCTCGATGCACACAAGATGGCCCTGACTTTCGCTGAATTGCGATGCTGTTTTCATATATACAAATCGCTACCGCGTTCCTATTGGCCCAGAAACTATGCAGTAATAATTAATTCATTACCGTACAGTTTCGGCTTGCTACCGCGTTCCTATTGGCCCAGAAAATATGCAGTAATACATTATCGTACAGTTTCGGCTCATTATTAGCACTCTACGCGTCAACATGAAATAATTTATTATTTCTCCCGAATTTAGCAGGGCCCCGAAATTATATATTACTCACGCGTGTTGAATAATAGTATATTACACCACGAGGGCCGAAAGTGTTTTATTCTTGCCCGCCGAGGGCATCATGGCGCGAAGGGCAATGTATCACACTTTAGGCCAGTGTGATGTATACTATTTTTCTTCATACCTTGGTCGTAAACACGCTTATTAAATACATTAATTAATTATTAATTACATAAAAACACATGTTATCCGTAAAAACACGAATGACAGTTGTTCGCGACTATTAGCTAAAATGTAATAGGTTTGCTATGGAAACGACATCCTAAGAACAGTTGATTGGTTGTTTTTGCTTTACTACCACCCGAACGCACGAACTTCCCGCATTGGTTGTGTAATTCCACCAAGGAGGTTAGATTTTCTGCCTTACAATTGATGCGGAAAGTATGCACTTTCGATCGAGTAATGAAGAAAGTAATTTTTACTTAGGAGCTAAGACCAACACACGCATGCCACTTTTTGTAGTGGAACCTTTAGCTCCACCGTTTTGCAATCTTGCCTCATTGGGCTACGCCCCATTCGGCAACGGTAACAGTAGTTTATCGTATTATAGTCTTGCCTCATGGGGCTGCGTCCCGCACGGCAGCGACAGTAGTAGTGGAGCCTTTGGCTCCACCGTATTGCTGTACCACTTTAAAACAGTGTTTATAGACTTTTGGATCAGAAACCTTTGCGGGCGAGCGTGCAGCAACTCATCACAATTTCATCGCAATCTGGTATACGAACGCATAGATCTCGAATAGATTTATTTATTAGATAATCAATTTTCACCAGTTTCAAGATAAGAACCTGGGAACTGAGGGCTTGGAAAAGAGGAAACGGGAATTTTGGATACAGCCGATATTTATCCATTCTTTTCATTTCCAGCTGTAATTATGTACCAAACCATTTAAAAAATATGCAAACTCCCTGCGTTTATTGAATATTGATTAGATAAAAAAATTTAAAAAAATTACATGAGTTAAGAACAGGTCGCCTAAAAAATGTCCGAGCATGTCGACAAAACCGACGGGTTGCCCGCTTGCTGCTTTGCGATTTATTGACGAAATGTAACGTTTCATTGACTGATATGTTAACAAATCATCGCATTTCTGTAGAAGGTTTTCACGGAAAATGGACGTTACATGCTTCGCGCCTTTTTCCATAAATTGAGGGTGTGTATAAAGCTGAGATAAATACCTAGAATAGCGAAAATGTAAAATAAATCTTTTTATACAGAATGTAGCAGAAGAACGAGAGAAATATTTATTTTATTTTTGAAGATATTTTTAAAAAAAATTTCGCCGTTAATTTTGAAACTTTTAAAACTATAATTGAGTGTACATTGGATCTAAAGAAGAATATAATTCATACCATGAAGAACCATCTTGACTTGATATATACATAATCAATTGAAATAATTTCAGTTCTTGTAAAGCTTCTATCACAGCTGCCAAAGCAATGCTGGCTCGTATACCTCCAGCTGATGCCACGATCCCAATTATTGGTGTCTGAAAATATGAGCTCAAAAGTCGTAAATTTAATTTCTTTATAGATTTTTATTCACATTTTTTCACCTTTTCTATGCTTGCTGGTCTCTTTGATTCTGGCAACATTCTTCTTATTGTATTAAATATGATTTGCCTTCTTTTTCTATAGAAAACCTTTTCAGTAAGTGAAATGTCATTCGCAATCCATAGGTCCGGTATTTCACTAAAAAATATTTTAATTCAGATTATTTACGTTTAATGAAAACATGTGTGTTTTTTTAATAATTCGTAACAGACATGTTTAGCGCTCTAACGATTCCTTTAATGTTGGCATAAAGTTTCTCAGATTTTAGAGTTTGATTCAAATTGACGTAATCATGAAATGAACAAAAGTTATGTTTTAAGATTTTAAGAGAACTCTTAAATACGTTACTTACTCTCTTTTCCTTGAATACAAAATGTTTACTCTTGCGCCCTGCAACAACACATTGCGATAATATGTAAAAGCATATGACTAGTCTAGACTGCGGGAGTTAAATGATATAGAAAGAGAGGACGATAAAGTGGAGGCACACTCCTTCATCGTTCACCAACAATACGCAGATCTACTGATAGTAAAGCGCCAATAAGGAAACCTCAAAGATAAACGTCTAATACGGAAACGTCAGAAAGAGAGCAAAGTAATTTATAAAAATAAATCAATTCCAAAAGTAAATATGGCAGTTTTCATAAAAAAAACGAGTGTGCTTTAAACCACACGACTGAAGTAAAACTTCTTCCTGCCATAATTTATTATTCACCTGAAAATTCACAAAATATGAACTTTAAATGAATTTACAATATTTTATTCACTTTAAACGTAGAATATTTATTGTATTGAACAAAATATTAATTTATAAAATTGTTCAAGAACGAAATGAACAGTGTAATGTAAGAAGAAAGAAATATAAAGATAATGAAAACAAAAGTAATACATTGCAATTACTTAACTCTCGTTGGATTTTAAGCGTAAATCTTTATTAAATATTATTTAGCTCTGCAAGTTAAGTAGGTTTACAAAACTTTTTTCTGTCACCCGATAGCGCCACTGGCAAGTAAAGTATGTGTCATTGTATTGTTAGTACTGCTTATATTTTCGGCCACCTGATGGCGCCTCTAGCCAGTGAAGTATTTGTTTCGGCCACCTAATGGCGTCACTAGCCAGTGAAGTATTTGTCATCCTCTTTCTATTTTCACTGACTTATATCTCCCTCTCAACTTCCGTTTGCCTCGCCCGATCACACTTCCGTAAATCTCTCGCCACGCATTCACCAGCTTACTCCCCAAGTCAAGCGTGCCTTTGAAGTTTTACTTCAAAAATTACGTCTTGCGAAGACAGCTCAACATAATGTAATGAAGATATATTATGATATTAATTGGGACAATTATTTTTTACTTTTGGAGTTGATTTACTTCTATAAATTACGTTGATATTGTTTTTCTAAAATATCTCACTGTGTTCATTGAAAATTACGTCACAAAGAGGCGTACGCAATACCCTAAATTTATTGTCCTCTCTTTCCTCCGTCGTTGAATGTGTACTGGGGGACTACAGCAGTCCAATTCTGTACGCCGATATGTGAAATTATTATGTTGATTAAAACGACAATAGAGATAATAATAATGACTATTTGAATCTCTATTATTGTTTGAATAATTAGACGCACAACAGGCAACGTGCGCTTGCCCCCGTTCTGCGCGGATCATGAATAGCACACACTGTGTCACAACCACAGATATGTGTATGATCACAACTTACAGGCTCATTTGCACGGGTAGAGTAAGGCTCCGGGCACGATACGAGCGGTGAGCGTCGAGCGTCAAGCGTCAGAGCGGCACCGCAGTGCAATCGGGCCCCATATGTTGCCGTGCAAATTTGAAGAGGGGTGTCACGATAGACCTGAGCGGTGAGCGACAGTGAGCGGCGCCGCTTAGCGTCGAAGGCACCGCCAAATCCTACCCGATTACTTTTTGTACGACGCTCGACGCTTAGATGAGTCATGATTCTTCCCACGGTTTTCAGTCTAGTTCAAGATCTCAAAGGAGCAAGAACTACGTGGGCCTCCGGCAAACTTAAGAAAAAGGACATTGTTGCTTTGAAAAAGCTTAGTGATACTCAAATTGAAAATTTGATATGTGTAGCTCAGTGTCGTTCATCCCTGTTTGATGAGATGGTGGTACTCTCCATAAACCCTTTCTTCTCCTGTGAATGGGATGAACCCCCCTTCTTTTTATCCCACGCTTGCACCTCCGAACTACCCGCCTTTTCAATATTGAATTTTCCGATAACAACAGAAGATGTACTAGGTCCTCACTCGAAGGCATATTGCGACACACTGGTGGCTGGATACAAATCAAGGTTGCCGCTCAAACAGCAGCTCTAACGCCGCTTGTATCGTGACCACCCTCGCCGCTCTGGTGACGCTCGAGTGCCGCTCGACGCTCGCCGCTCGTATCGTGCCTGGGGCCTAATGAGGCAATGAGGCAAGTACTTGATAGAGTAAAGTAACTCTACCCGTATAAACAGTCAGTAGAGTAGAGTGTGTAGTAGGTGGTAGAGTAGAGTTACTAGCGACATGTGACAAAGTAAGTCTACTCTACTACCACCACCACCGTCAAAATATCCACTTGCCTACGCACTCTACCCATGGAACGCGGTCTGATTCTGTAGTAGAGTATAGTAGGTAGGAGAGAGGACGCTGTCATTCCGGCTGAAGCCACGTTGTGTCTTGTTTAAATAAAATAGTGAAAATGAAATTCAGCGAAGATGAAACTTTAAAACTTGTAGAGTTGTGTGGCGAATACGAGTGTTTATGGAATTTAAGTAGTGTAAACTACAGAAATAAAAATATGAAGCAAGCTGCGGAAAATAAAATCGTGGAAAGAATGGCAATGGGGGGCTTTGGAGTCCAACAGACACCACATCACACTATGCTAGCATCAGTACTATACGTTGTGTGACCAAATTCAGAGATGAAACGGTAGAGCAAGAGCGGACGGTAGAGTGCACTCTACTTGCTACTTTAATCTACCCGCAACTATACCCGTGTAAATGAGCCTTATAGTCCACAGTCTTGTGCTCGGCTATTTTCAAGCCTTATTTATTTTAACAATTTTGGAGATATAAAGAACACTGAAAGCTACTTACTTGTTTATATTTGAACGAAAGCGGAAGACAATCGACTACTTGGATGTCCCTCATTTGTAAATAGTACGTACCAAGATTTGTGGGTCCCATTTCGGTTGGATTCATTATATGAAATTCTGAAATAAACAATACTCTCTGTCACATTACGCATACGTGATCATTACATGTTACTTTTTGCATCGAAAAGACGCGACTTATAGGATACTTTATCGCGATTTGACGATATGATGCTCAGCTACTCGCTCGTAGGTTTCTCGGAATTAGTGATGTGCCGGACCGTTAAAAATGTATATCCGCGGATACGGATCTGAATACGGATACGGATCTTAACTTTCTTAGAGTACGTGGCGGTAAATATTGCATACCGACCTTTGGAAAGAGACTATGGGAAAAAGGTTTTGACCTCTTTAAGAGTTAACTCTCATAACAAATTGTCTCTTTCCAAAGATCGATGTGCAATATCTCATTAAAAAGATAGTTGATTTAGTACCTTTGAGTTATGTACTATTAGTATGGTACTCACTACGATAAATGTTTACAATATAAAGGTGCCAAATACGATTTAAAAAAATAAAAAATAATTTGAATGGAATTTAACAGGTTTTCATTATTACCTACTCACCTAGATATATATAAAATTTCATCTATGAATTGAAAATTAATAAGGTAAAAGATCCGTAAAATATCCGCAAAAAAACTAACGGATACGTATCTTTCTTCTCCCTCGGATATCCGCGGATACGGATACGGATATCCGGCACATCACTACTAGCAATACATCAGCTGCGTATTTTAGCTACATCTCCAATAGATGACAGGGCGAAATTCAGATACATGGCGAAATTTAGATACTAGAATTTCGTTAGATGGCAGGGTGAAAAGTTACTAGAAGCTCGCATCTGCCAGGCGTTCCACGACGGTTCACATTTTTACTTTATCCAAAAACTTTTGCTCACATAATATCACTGTGAATCTATTTGCAAATACTGTATTTTGTCGACACAGGGCACGACGATTGCTTTTCTTAAAATATAGAATAGGATCTTTACCGACTATTGGATTCAATTTGATAGGGACAAAGAAGGTGCATTTCTCCTTCCACACTGGACTGCCCTCGCTAAGGACTGTTCTTGTCCTTTTCATGTCATGCGGTGTATCCATGACCTTGATTTGAATGTACGTCTCCACAGGAAGCTCTGAAATTATAATTACCGTTCATTGACTACTGTTGGTTTGAGAGTCAGAAAATCTGGGCTGACTGTAATAATCTTTTATTTTGACCAAGGAGAAGTTAGGAATAGGTATGATAATATACTCCAAAATCCGATGAACAACACAACTAAAATGTTGTTATAGAATTTAACAAATAATAATCTTTTCCGGAATAAAAGGCAAGAGTCGATGAACGTAGCTAATATAAAAGGATAATTATACTTAAATTAGCTCCATTGCAAATGTTCGATCCATCCATAATTTCCAGTGTGATCAGATGAACAGTGCGGTGGACTATTTCATAAATCTTGTCATAGCTATAAAAATAAAAGAACATATCGCACGTTGAAAACAATAATGACACTATATACAAAAAAGTTAACTTTTCACCTTTTGTAAGATTCATGTTTTACTGCAAGAGTGTCACTATACGAAAATTTCCGTTTGCTCATAAATCCACTTATTTCCGCTAGATTGAGCTAGTGTCACTTTATATTTTGAAAGAATTGCCCATGGTCGTGTATGATATAACACTATTTTAATTGTGTCAAAGCAGTTGTTTGGTACGTACGTCGCTGTAAGTGAAAAAGTGACACATTTTGTTAAATGACAGTTTACTGATTACAGTTGCTACAAAAATTAATGCAAGTAAGTAAATACATAAAATGACACATTTTGTTTAGTGACACTTTTTGCAGTTGAAGTCTCCAATTTACTGATTATAGGTTATGACAACTATGACAATAAACAAAAAATTATTGTTGAAAGGTCTTTTTTTTAATAACTTTATTTTTAACATTGTGGTCAACAAATAAATTAAAACAATAATAAATTGTCTCATTATTAACAAAAGAATCTCTATAAGCAGTATTTTAATAGTAACTTTTTTAGGACAAAACAATATTATTAAAACTAAAAAGTGCTCTACTGTAAAATGTAGTTTTGTCACTTTTGTTTTCAACGTGCGATATTTGGTTACATACTATACAAATTCAAAATTGAAGAAGTGGATCACACATTAATTATACTTCACAATGTAATACAGATAGCATAGTTTTTATGCCTTGTTGCTCCAAACCGTATTATAGTGATATGACTCCTCAAATCTTGATACCTATAGTCACATTCATCTAGATTTTCCAAGCGCAATAAACTGTGTAAATTGCATGACCAAAACTCATCGTTTGGAAAGTTTTTGTGTAACGGTGACGGATAGACGCGAGCATTTTTTCTGTTTTATATTTAAAATTTAAAAAAAATCAGAATTTTATTTTCTTACTCGCATCTAATGTGTGTAGCCAGATCATGTTTCTGCATTTTGGAATTTTACTACAAATTTTAAATATTTATTATTTAACTGTCACTATTCGAAATTGAATGTCAAACTGAAATATTTTTAAATTTTATGTTATAAGGTTTCTATGATTCTATTTTTTTATATATATTATGACATTAGCCGCTTTAGTCTAGCGTTACCTGGGAATAACGGCCCGCTGTTATGATAGTGTATTGAAAAATAACGTCAAACCTTCCCACATATTTTATCTCTGTGAAAATCACATGAAATCGGTTGAATAGCAGAGCAGACAGTCGTTGCCTATAACAAACTTTAACAGTGGTTAAAAAAAAATTCGTGTTAGTTATTGTCAAACCCTACCGTCACGGACAGTGTATTATGGGAAATTAATTTTGTTTTTGGACAAAATGTAAAAAATAATCCCTTAATACATTCCTTTAAATATTTTTATTTCTTAATTTCAATGTTTATAGCAATCTAACAACTACATCAAATTCAATAGTAATACTTCCTTCAGTAAATAATTCCATATATTATGTAGTCAAACTGGTTTGTTCATAAAATTTGTAAGTCCGGTCCTGTCGAGTCTATTAAAATTTTAGTTAATTCTAACTCCTAGGCCTCGCCATCCGACCGACGCCAATAGTGTATGCGTTCCGTATTGCAAGTAATGCACTAACAATATTTAGTAGGCCATGCTAAGATAGCTACATCTATCAGTGCGACCAGTGTTTTGTTTTATTCTAGAAGGATTCAGTAATTAAGGATGTGTATAAGGTCAAATTGTGTAGTACATCTAATTAAATTTTCAAAATCATAAATATATAAAAATTTTCATTTGCGACGACTTTGTGTTAATTTTAATGATTTTTTATGATAGATTTTCTAAAAATTTTCCTATAATTAAATATTATGAACAAATATTTAACATTTAATTTGACTACTGTGACTTTCGTCAAAAACAGTCAGGCAACATGGCTGTCCACGTGGTCTTCTGACACTCTGAAATATAACGTGGAGATAGAATTTCTGACCTCAAAAATTTGAAGCTATGGATACTATAAAAATAATAATAAATAAAAATGTCAAATCAAAATTCAAAGAAAGTATTTATTTATTATGAATTATTATTAAGCAATCAAAGTGGTGATTAAGAAATCAATTATCATTACACAAAATAATAAACGGATACATAAAGTCAGTAATTAAAGTTTACTTTTGGCAGATTTTTGTTAAAGCAAAGTTTTTTCAAATTAATTGCAGATAATCTGTACAAACATTTTAGTTTTCCAAACAGAAATAAATATCTCAAATCTTTTACATACTTTTGTTAGGTACATTACAGCGTTTATCCGACATATAAACGCATTTTGTGTTCTAAATGCACATAAATCTCAAAAATGACAGGTCCAGAATAATTGACAGTTGGTTCACGTAATATGACATTTCATAAATGCGATCTTTATTATCGACATGCAGAAACGCGACGTTGCCCCATTGTCTCATTACATCCGCCATTAATTAAGATTAAGATTCGGAGAATTGATTTCATCACTTTCAAAATAAAATATTTCCGTGAAATTGCCGGTAATCCCACGTTTTTTTGGGCTTGAAAAATCGCAAATTGTACAAAGAAACTGATAATAAGTTTTTGAATCATAAATATTTGAAATAAAATGATAAATGTTTTAATCTTCTCAAAATTTTTAACACTTCCGGTAGAAATAACATGGAGTGAATGATGATTTTAAAATGATTTTTTTCATAAAAAAGGTCGGTAAGGTATCTATTTTTTGGTTTTAATCGATGCAGGAGGTCTAATTCTATAACATATTTTAAATTTAGGCAAAAATCTTTGAATTCAAAAATGTTATATACATCCTTAAGCATTTCCTGAGTAACAAAAACTAAAAATTAACCGGTTAAATTTATGATGTCAAGTTAAGTGTTACAATAATTTGTTTAAATAAATTCTTGTGGTCATTTTAGTGATAATATTATATTGATTAACCGTTATTTTAAGTTTTTAAGTGTTTCAATATAACGTGTTTAAAATTTGTGCTCGGATGTCACTTGAAGGTAAGACTTTTAGTGATTTCTAGTTTTATTTTTTATTGTTATGCTAAAAACTATATTATATCGTTTTAATAAGTAAAATTTGTGCTTCCAAATTAAGTATAGTTTGCCCGGTTTGAGAAAAAAATTCTTTTAAAAAACGTGAATGAGGTTAGGTTTTTAATTGATTTACAGAAAAATCTTACTTGTACTTCAGTGCCTCAGAAAACATGGCTTAAAAAAATAAATTAAAAATACACTTACTGCTTAGTACAAATCAAATTTGGATTTTCAGTAAATTTATAAGTTACAATTTAACATTTCTTTTGAAAATAAAGTAATGATTTGTGATAAGATAACAGTGCTTTTATTCTATAATTATTTATTGATTTTGTCATATTCTAACAAATTAAATATTGCGTAAGTCAAAGTCTGAAACGAAAATTTATCATCATAATCTAAATACAGGTGAGTTTTAAGTTGATGCTTTTTTTTACAGCGTGTAAAAATCAAATAAACGAGCAAATATTTCAAATAGTTTTTTTATCAAAACTCAAAAATAAGAGAGAAACAGCCTTTCGAAGTTTAAATAAATTTTATTAAATTTTCTTTAATTTTGAGGTCGGTCCTGGGGTTATATTATGTCACTATGGAAATAAGTTGTTATTATCAAGTATGTGTATTGTTCTATTTTTGAGAGAATTGTGTGTGCCTCAATTATTTCTGTGAATACTACTTGATAATAATAACATATTTCCATAGTGACATAATATAACCTCAGGACCGACCTCAAAATTAAAGAAAATTTAATAAAATTTATTTAAACTTCGAAAGGCTGTTTCTCTCTTATTTTTGGGTTTTGATAAAAAAACTATTTGAAATATTTGCTCGTCTATTTGATTTTGACACGCTGTAAAAAAAAGCATCAACTTAAAACTCACCTGTATATCGCTATAAATGACTATAGCAATAAGTTTAAGCAACAAGGAATGAAAATTAGGGAGAGATTTGGTAATATGAAGAATGAAATATTGATCTTGACTTATAATGATTAATAAACATGTTATTTTTAGAACAAAAAAATTATGTATTTAAAAAAAAAAACGAGAAACCCGACTGCACAATAATGAAATTAATAACTAAAAAGAAGAGAACAAGTTGGAAAATCGCAACATGCAGCGCGTGGAGACCCATTCAAAAACAAAGTAAAGAGACAAATAAGTCTCCATCTGCTCTTCGTTGACATTTTCCGACTTGTGTTCCTCTATTTAGTTATTAATTTCAATTTTATGCAGCCGAGTTTCTTGTTTTTTGCTAGATAATATGGTCACATTTAAAAGTCCAATCAAAGACAAGTTTTTATTGTATTTTTAATTTAATTTGTATCTACGGACAATAATTGGTGCGTGCCATCGCTCTACGTTAAGTGAAATAGCGTGTCTCTTCCAGAAACCGCAACTGTATCGGTAGTTAGATTGCTCGTTAAGTATTGTGTAACAGTTTATTATCTACCTACATGTTATATTTTATAATAAAACATAACAATGTATTTTTTTATGAAGAAGTGCAGATATCTCTGACTGAAAAATTGACAAATAGCAGTCGCAATATGGGGGGTCTGATGGTGGCCGGTTATTATGCGTCAGCCCAAAGGAACGAATCGTTTACTATCGAATATATGTTACAGAAAACTCGTCCTATGGCATATAAATTAAGATAGATTTTATTTTATCGACACGGTACGTATACGTTCAGCAGCGACCATATAAATTAATAAGTCCTGCATTGCTAGTTCCCGTAAGTGGAAGTGTTGCCCATCAAGCAAGACAGCATAATTCTAACTCACTTATTTATTTTGGATCCATTGCGCAAGCGTTGCGACTGTAGTGGGCAAGTCATATATTTAATACCCTCTATATTGCTAGCAAAGATCGGGAGAAAAACTTAAACACTACGGTGCAGACATTTATACGTCTGTCTCACTTATTATACTCTGAGTCTCATGCGCATGTCCGTGAATGGATGCGCGTCAGTTGCAGCGTCAGTTTGCACATGGAACTAAGTTGTGAAAGGGAGGGGGCTTGCTCTATTTCACTTTCTAATTGCCCCACTACAGACGCGACACTTGCGCACAACGGGTCAAGTAAAAAAAGAGATTGAAACAGTCATTTGCTGTCTCACTTCATGGACCACGCTTAGCTTACGGCCACTAGCAATATAGAAGTTATTAAATATTTTAAATAATTATGAACAATGGGAATGCGGACACATATAATTCTTTTCTTTTTATTGCTTACGTTTCGTCAGTATTTCTGACTTTTTTAAAGCTCAAAAACAATTTTTAATATTATAGTAAATAAAGTTTAACATAAAATTATATTTATTTTTTAAATTTAACATAATAAAAAATTAAGAAGATTTTTCTAAAGTTGAAAATAAATATAATTTTATGTTAAAGTTTATTTACTAATATAAAAAATTGTTTTTGAGCTTTGAAAAAGTCAGAAATACTGACGAAACGTAAGAAATAAAGAGAAAAGAATTATTTGTGTTCGCATTCCCATTATTCATAATTATTTAAAATAAATATTACGGACGTTAAAATGGAAAATAATAAATGTTATTAAATATATTGAGATCTAAACGGAAACTGACGTATATCTGCACCGTTGGGTCGTCATCTTTTTCTAGACCCCTACTGGCAATATAGGAGTATTAAGTATACGGCAGCGGCCAAACAAATATTGCATTGAAATTGTGTAGTTAAGCTACATTTGTTTGAAACTTCAAAAAAGGAGGAGGTTCTATGTTCGACTGTATATATTTTTTTTAAATAGGTTTTTGTCTGCTCGTAAATTAAACGATTTTTTGATACATATTTTTTGATCATTTGTTTTATGCGCAGTACCTTCTGTACAAAGAAAGCTCAGACAAACTTTCGAGTCCCTATTTATCTATCCCACGGGTCGGCAACCTTTTGAGACGGAAGAGCCAAAAGTTACAATTTACTATATTTCCCAGTTTTTAAAGAGCCACTATACATTTTCGTTTCAGTATTATAGTATTTGCTTATATAGTTATAATATATATATCCGAGGACGACACGTCGCGACGGGGGCGGTGCGGGTGAGACACGAGTGGAAATGGCTGAGAGATAGACATGGTACTCTATCATGGATCGATTGGACGATTTTTAAGGGTTTATATAGTAAAATAATTATTTTGTGGAGAGCCGCAGGTTGCCATCCCTGATCTATCCCAACGGTACCATCGTGTAAAATTGCTAAGTGAATCAAACACTTACCCAAAATGTGTCACAAGCTCTCCGACTACTTGATTATTTTGAAATTATATGAAGCTCATTAAAAAATTGAAAAAAATAACAAAATGATTTTTGCATTTGTCCACAACATGTAAATATTATAAACATTTTGCGAGCGCGATTGCATTTCGGAAACAATTAGTTTTTGCGTTTTGTATATATTTTTTGTGTATTTAGTTAAAATGGATAACAACGTTATTGACATAATGTATTATTTAAAACAATTTAACAAGGTATTATTATTACCTATATTATTTCTTAGAGCGTGGTCACAGTGCAGTCGTATCCGACCGCTACTCTTTCAAATAAGGATGCAAAATGATTTTAATATCGATAATTATATCGATATTTATTTCGACACCGGATCGATATCGATAATATCGACACCTTTCAATATCGATATTTTGTTAGTTAACTGAACAAAGAAACAATCAAGTAACGACACGCTCCAGTCGCACACTCGCGTCATGATATCAACCTTCTACCAACACACACAAAAATAGATTATTAAACTTAACGCACTGATTTCTTGACTGGCTGCGAACTAGTTCACTCATAAAAGCGCTCTTCCGAACTAGCAAAATAAAGATCTGTATATCGAATCGATTACGGTCGAACTGTGACCACTTACCCGGAAAATATTGAATGATCTAAGCATTTGATAGTACATAATAATTATTTTACGACAAGTTGCTGATTTTGCGGTTATTACTATAATAGTTGTACCGTTGCCATTTATTATACTCAAATAGAAAAGAAAAAATATATAAAAATGTTTGGTTTTTTTTTGACAAAACCGACATTCTAAATTTTTTGAAAAATAATTAGGTGACAAACATGCAATCACTTTGTCAGATTTAAAACTACTGTCTGTCGTCACGAGAGTTAGTTTTTTTTCCTTCATAATTTTATTCAGTTGGTAACAGGTATACCTGCATGTAAGGACCAGCTCACACATGCTACTTTTCGAATCGAAAACGCGCGGTTTAGCAACTGCATAGCGTTTTGACGATTCACTCAGCTATTCGAAATTTCTCGTTCGAATGTTTCTCGTTTGAAGTGTGTTCAACAATCGCACGCTTACGATACATCGGTCGTGTATTTCAGTGAATATAGCGTGCGGAATTATTGGTAGCTGCATCTGGATCTCTACAAGCGACTTAATCGCACAATCGTGATACAAAATGTATAGAATGTGTGCGTTGATCCCTAAGTAAAATTATTACGTGACTTTGTGTCTATAATTTCAATTTCTTGCTAATTTTTTTGGGATACGTATTTTGTATATTTAGATATACATGTTTCTAGAATTTTGTGCAACTTGTACTTAAATGACTGGAATGATTTTGATTAAACTTAATATTATAGGGATGTTATTAGGGGAGCATAGAGAGGATAGATAATAAATTAGTCAGCATACAATTAAATTGTTTAACCATCTTCCTGAACAATACAAAAATCTACCCGTTACAAAATTTAAAAATAAAATAGAACAATTACTTGTCCTTAATTGCCTATATACAATTGACGATTTTTTTAATATAAATTTTTAATGTAACTTTTATGACGCTATTATATTCCTTGGGAATTTTAAATAAAGAGATTATTCCACCTCTGTTAATCTTGCGCCCTACTTCAAAATTCTGATGCCCTATACCTAAAATTTTATTCTAACTACGACTTCACTGATACGGTGACGATATCAACTTAAGGGAGTGCATGTTATTTATGCAAAATCTTAATTTTCATCCGGGATAGGTAAGATAAGATTCCTGTCAACATTGATATTAATGCGAGGAAACTTATTAATTGTAATATTATATTCAAAAATCTCATAATCGAAAAAATGTCATGATACAATCATTTCGCCAAAAAAGGGAAAACAAATAAAAAAAATAGTTTTAATAACAAAAATTCACAAATAGTTTGCACTTCCCTAATATTTTGTCTAGTTCTTAAAAAGTAAAAGAAGCTGTCAATATTTTCGCGAAAGTCTTTGACCGAGAAATCCTTTCATCATATGGTGGCTCACTAAAAAAAACAAAAACCTGAAAACAATCATAAAACTGCATTTAATAACTTTTTTAAAAAGAATAAAATTACAAAACTCACGAAAAATGTAAATCTTATGTAAATAAGATGTCTTAATAGTAATTTACATTGTATGTTTTTATTTAATATATTCAAGAAATCCGGTAAACGATTAGTACTTTAATAATAACCGAAGGATACAAGAAATCGAGAAGATGAGAAAAGGGTAGTTTGGTGATTAAACTAATCGCTGATTGGTTCAGACCACCCGTGGTTAAAAACCACGTACGTTATGCAACTTGAAATCACTGTCTTCTTCTTTTTTTGTCAAAAATAATAGTCGTAATAATAAAACTGATTGTTGATATTTAATTTTATGGTCACCCTTCCTGTCTAAGTAGGGTAACCGATGCTGTTTTTGTTACCTCTAATCAGCTGAGGCTGTCTATATAGCGATGACGTATCTCCGTAACGGAATTATTCAATGTTCAAAATTACATTGAAAAATACTTTTGGGATTATTTTTGACGTGATAGCGTCTTATAAATTGATGAATCACCAATCTTATAAATAATTGATGAAACACCGGCTGCATGCACGAAAAAGTGTAACGTTCCGGCTGACCCTGTGCGTGCTTTTCTCGAAAACGGCCCTAACGATTTGGATGAAATTTACTGAAAAGGGATTTTGGGGGGCAAAAAATCGTTTTAGCTAGGTCTCATCTCTCGAAAAAATCGTTTTCATACAAATTTTATCATTATAAAAATCAATTTTTTGACGTATGAAAACACTTAAATATTGTAAGTAGGTTTTGGAATTTTATATAAACAATGAAACAATTGTTTTCAAAATATTATGACAATTAATCTTTGAGACTTAAAATAAATACGAAAGAAAGAAAGTTAAAAAAAACAATTATTATTATAGGTGGTGAGTAATTTTAATAAATAAAATTAACCTAAATTTGAAGCGAAAGATGCAATATCATAGATTCGAATTATTATAATTATTATATGTAGAACTTAGGTTATGTATTACGGAATACGTTATCACGTAAAACTATCGTCCGTAAACCTACTTTACAGACAACCAATTTTTTTTTTTTTAGAAGAAGTTTCCGAAAATTTCTCTTAAAACGTGGGACGAGCCCACTGCCTCATGATTGAATGCATTTGTCTGTCCGTATAGTGCGAGATCCGGTATTAGAAATATATACCCTCATCTGTTATTTGATGATGACAAAGATTATATGTTAGATAATATTATACATTGATAAATCGCACATAGGTTGCCTAGCTAAATCGCGTACCGATACTGATAAATGAAACAAACTAATTAAATTCTTTGGATCAACTTTCCCGATTTGTTAATCATAAAAATCGAGCCTAAGATCAAAGAATGACACAAATAAAATGTAAAAAAAAAACAAATAAGCTCAGAGTACACAGAACACAACTATTTACAAGGCATGTTTATGTGGATGATCTACATTTATGTATAGAATCAATGGTATATTCCAATTCCTTGTGTCATATTCTCTCATTTTAGGCTCGATTTTTATGATTAACAAATTGAGGGAAATTGGTCCAAAAAAGTCAATCAGAATTTATTTAATTTTACAGCTTCGGTACGCGATTCAGTTAAGCAATCCATGTGTGATTTATCTATACTAATATATAAAGATGAAGAGTTTGTTTGTTTGAACGCGCTAATCTCAGGAACTACTGGTTCAAATTGAAAAAAAAATTTTTGTTGGATAGCCCATTTATCGAGGAAGGCTATAGGCTATATAAAATCAGGCTACAACCATTAGGAGCGGAGCATTAATGAAAAATGTTGCAGTGCATCTCAAAAATAAGCTTCTATTCAGGTGAAATGCACTAACTAAATATACTCATATTAGCGTTGCCAGAATACAACGCCGACTAGCTCAATCGGTAGAGCACACGACTGTCAATATCAGGGTCGTAGGTTCGAGCTCTATGTTGGGCGAATATATTTTTATTTTTTTTTTATTTTCCACATTGCTTTCTTCTAAGGCATACATTTAAATTTATTTTAATTTTATTTAATTAAATAAAAAAAAATTATTATTTAAAAAAAGTATAAATACTGCTTTTTATCGACAAAAACTTTTGAACGGTAACTCCGATCATCATGAAATTTGGACACAACATTCATCTCGGTAAACTAAGGTGAATGTGTGTACTCATGTTCCTCCCTTCCCCATTCGTTCTTTTACACCCGGGTGAAACCGGGCGGGACCGCTAGTCAATGTATAAATTATCTAACATATTATAATCTTTGTCATCATCATATAACAGATGAGGGTACATAATATTTCTAATACCGGATCTTAGACTAGTATGCAGTGTAATCACTAATCTCACTCCAGCATATTGACGAGCATGTTTTGTGATAAAAAAAAAACTAAAACAAAAATTGTGTCGAGAAATGTATCGTTTACCCAACAGTTCGGCTTCTCTGTGCCGGCATCTAAGACAACCCTTTTAAATAATAATTTAAGGGTTGTTAACATTGATGCTCGATGCTTCTTCCGAATTTAATTTCAGGTGAATATTAACTTATTAGTGCATCAATCAAGTTTATAGCGCTGTATGAATTGGATTTGTTTAATTTCTATGCGGTGGGTCTCATATTTCTCTGAAAACAAACACCGAAATGCGTGATTTACTCAGATCATAAAATAATAGAGCAGTCTGGGAAATATACATTTTGCTGTACGTTATTAATTTTTCTTAGAATAGAGTAGGGGAGGACGGGGTCAATTGTAACAGTGACTATTTTAGTGATATCTACCAACAAAATGAGAAAATGATTCTACTGGATTGGTGTACATTCAGTCACCAGCGACTAAATGTGCATCAATGCAGTAGTATCATGTTCTCATTTTGTTGGTAGCTGTCACTAAAATAGTCACTGTTACACTTTACCCGTGTTACAATTGACCCCGTCCTCGCCTACTTAAATTATTCAACAAACTGACTATGCGTTCTGAACAGTTTGACATCGATTCTCAATTAGGAAATTTCTCATATTTTTTGTTACTCTTATTCATAGTGCTAAAAGTTAACAAAATTAATTGCAAAAGAATTTTTTTAAATCTTTCAAAATAACAAATTTTCTTTCTATAAAATTTGAGTTTGACAACTTTCCGCGATATGAGCGGGGTGGCGTATTGGTGAGAGCACTGGACTCGCATTCGGGAGGTACCGGGTACGAATCCCGGCGGGGGCAGTTGTGGCTGGGTCTTCTTCCTGCTGCCTCTCGTCGAGAAACGATGATTCCTGTACCGGCCATCTTATTGAGGTTTCCCTCAATAATTCCAAATAAATAGCGAGATGGTTCCTATCAAACTCCTATATGCTCATTATTTGCTTACCTTATTCTAATGTCCTAAAATTCCTTCATTCGCCCATTGCTATTAATTAAGTGGAACTTGAAAAATGTAGAAAATAACGGGAAGTGTGATAGATGGAAAATAGTAATGGTGCGAATGGCGTCTGTTATGACATGAAGTCGTGAAAAGGACGGTAAACGAATTATTATTATTATTATTATTATTATCTGCCTTGATTAATTATTATTAACCCTACTTTTTACAAGTATATTTTGCAGTTTTGTAATATGTATTGGCTAAGTAAATAATAATTCAAGTGTATGTAGAATGGACATTCGGTATAATTAGTGTTGTTCTCAACGTTATAATGTATAAGACAGGAACAGGAAGTGCAGAAACCTCTCACAGGTTGGACACCGTCGTTACCTGCTATTATTATAGTTGACGTCATTTGTTCGTTATTGTGTTTTGTTTCTCTCGACGAATCAGGAAACGTGTCCGCTTTCTCAAAAACAAGGGATGTTGCTGTGAAGCTGTAGTGTAATACATTGTACTTGAGGTTTAAAAAAATGGTAATTGAATCAAATTAAACTGCAATACTGGATTGGGTTTGCATTTATTTTTCAATAAATAAAATTATCGACCAATTTTTCAGACAATATATTAACAAAATATATAATTAATACATTAACGTTTCGATCCGGATTTCGACTTTCTTCAGAACTGATCTAAAAAATAATTAATATTTAATTTCTAATTTTATTTTAATAAATATCTTTCAAAATTATTAAATAAAATTAGTATATTAAAGTATAAGTCTTTAAAGTATAAGGTCTTTAAAACACGCGTGATTTTTCGAGCACGACGGCGCAGCCGGAGTGCTCGAAATAGAGCAAGTGTTTTAAAGACCAGTTACCCACGAATACTTTACGCTATTGCACATAACGCTAAATTAGCGGTATGTGCTTTATTATCGCTTTGAGCATCAGAGCTGACTTTCGTTCATATAAGAAGTTATATCTAAGTTAATTTCACACGAAATCCATTCAAATTGAAGCTTTTTGAAAAGAGGAGATTCTGATCTATAAAACAGAACCATTTTTAAATCAATTCGAGTTCATAAATACTATTAAAATTGTAATTGAAAGTTACAAACAGCAGTTGTCGGTTGGTCTGTACGTATGTACGTATGTAGGGATGTACGTATGTACGTACGTCACGACTCTACAGATCGCAATTTTGGTCGGATTGCCTTGGGTTATATTTTATTCACTTTGTTTACTATCAGACCAGAACCCTATTTAAATTCACATAAATGTGTTCAGTAGTTTAATTTTTATAAACAGTTTTATTTTATTATTTTTGACAGCTAATAGTTAAAATAAGAAACATAAAAAAACAAAAAAATACCTATTACTGTTATTGTAATGTAGTGTATTACGTAGAATAACTGCTCCACTTCTATACCATAATAACAACGCAAGCTGGGATATCAGAATGGCCGAGTGGTTAAACGTGTAGTCCAGTAATAGCAAGGTGCCGAGTTCGATTCCCGCTGACACCAAGTAATATTTTTTTTTTCTATTCCATTTTATTTTTATTTTTTTTTCTATTTTTTTAATTGTTTTTTTTTTAAATCTATTTTCTCAATTTTTTTTCATTATAATATGTACAGTGGAAAACTTGCGGGATGTGCACTTTTGGTTTTGCCAACTATTTTTTTTATTGGTGCACTTTGAAATCATAAATACTGGTATTATTACTACAAAAAAATGGAAATAAAAACTAATAATGTAAAATGGTTGAATTCGTGATGTGACATCAGTATACCTTTCGTTGTCATGGAAATGAGAAAAACAGAAATTAATTTGCAATTTGTCATTAAAGATTAATTGTTTAAGAATGTTTGAATAAATGTTTTGCATTTGTTAGTAATATTTTATTTGACGTTACACGCTACTCCTGTCAAATCAATAATCAAAAAATTCTCGAGTTGTTGATGTTTCCCATGGTAACTTTAAAAAACGCGCGTTTTTGAAAGGTCGATTTAAATACTCTGAGGCGTGCTTTAAATAGGTAAAATAGGGCACCAATAAAAAAAAAATTAATATTTTGATTTTATTTAATAATTTATTTAATAATTTAAACGTTTGAGAACAATAATGATAAAATGATGGTTATTTTCTTCGTTTTAATACATTTTAATAAAAGTTTGTTTTTAAAAAGTGTTTTACTTATATTTTATTTTTCCATTAACAACATTTGCATGTCTTTTCGTAAAACAATAGCTGTCGCCACTTCTTTTTCCCACACGAGAAAAGCAAAAAATATGACAGTTCCAAGTATTTTAATAACTCGAGTGTCAGCAAAAATATTCGTGTTAGGTTCAAGACAAAATGATGTATGGGGTGGGTGGTCAGAAGTTGAAGGCGCAAACTTTATGTTATTTTTAACGTTTCCGTGAATAGTCCATTCTATATAATAATTTAGGAAATTAATATCGAGGAGTTGTGCTACGTTAAAAAAAAAATTAATGATACGAGTTAGTTGCTTTGCTGCCACCAAAGGCCGTCAAATTCTGTAAAATTGTACGTAATGCGAACTTCCTTTTCTAGTTATAAAATATACTTTTGGAGTCAGCTTACTGGAAGAAATCTTAAAATAGGACTGATTGTAATTACCGTGAAATATACTTTTTTACTGAAAAAATAGTTTATTTGTGGGAAATTCGCCCTGTTCTATAAAAAATAATATATGTGATTGATTTAAAAATAAAAAAAAATAAATAAAGACTGATTATAACTGTTAGTAGAAGTTTTGTTCCAAAATATGTATTGAAGGAGATTTATTTGGTTGAGGAACAATCGAAAAATAAGCTTTACCAAAATATAGCTTTGAGGCCCTGAGGATGAAAATATAATTTTCGAAACGTTGGCCACAAATGATACTTTGGTTAAGCTTATTTTTCAATTGTTCCTCAACCAAATAAATCTCTTTCAACTGATTATAATATAATGTTTACTTTATTTTTCCCACGAAAACATGAAATTTCGGTTTCGGCCGAAACTGAGACTGAAGCCGAAATTCGGTTTCGAAATTCGGTCGTAA
Source organism: Xanthostigma xanthostigma (assembly GCA_963575645.1). Lineage (NCBI taxonomy): Eukaryota > Metazoa > Arthropoda > Insecta > Raphidioptera > Raphidiidae > Xanthostigma > Xanthostigma xanthostigma. Next base: position 43,600,089 of record OY754466.1, on the reverse strand, counting down.
AAACTACTTTCGGTCGGACACTACGACGCTCCGATCCACAAAATACTTTTAACTTGGTTTTTACGAAAGTTTATATTTATCAACCTTTTTACACAGGTATGACGTTTTTTTTTTTTTAATTTTATTTTATTATTGATTTGAATTTTAGGCACATAATATACAACAGGTGAGAATAAGACACGTAAAGCGTTCTGTGTGCATGTGCCATGTCTTACTTGGAGGGCTTCGATCATTTTGCAAAAATTAAACACGTCGCAGAATCAGTATTATGTTTCGTCTGACAGATTAAAGACCTTACGTATACACAATTTACAAATAATAAAAGCCTAATTTTATAGCCTATCTTGTTTCAGTGATTATAACAGTAAATGTGTGATCAAAATGGGTTCAGTAGTTAACCCGAAACAAAAAACTGACAGACTGTAAATGATTCATTCTGGCTAGATAGTACTATATTTTAAATTGTACATCTAAAGGCCGCTGCACACGAGGCTAGAAATGCTGCTAGGAGTTCTGCTAGCCGGTAGGCGGGGTACGAAACTAGAAATGACGTCACTGCGAGTTGATCTGCTAGCTCACAAGATAGGTTTTAAAATTAGAACAAGGGCTATTTTCCCTACGAGATTTGCTGCTAGGTATGAGCAAGAACCAATCAGGAAGCAGTATCGTGTCACGTAGGCACTTGAACAAACACCCACAAACCAACAATGTGTCGCATTCTGTTCAGAGCCAGACAACAGACACGTTTTGCAGTGTGTTTATATTCGAACTGTCACTGCGCGCGCACCAGATCTATCCACAAATCAAGCTTGAAAAATGGTCTCGTGTGAAGCGAGCACTTAACAGCAATCAAGAAAACCAGCGCTAGAAAACTAGTAGGCAATTCTAGCAAAGAATCTAGCAGCGTTTCTAGCCTCGTGTGCAGCGGCCTTTAGTCGATAAAACCCGACTACTGAAATGTATGAAACAAGAAAATATTCTCATCTGAGGAAAGTCGTGGTCGTATGCCACCTACCCTAACAGAACATTACATTTTAACTGTAATTATCTCTAGATGTAACAAATAAAGAGAAATATTATTATTATTATTATTATTATTATTATTATTATTATTATTATTATTATTATTATTATTATTATTATAGTAAGCGATCATAAGCTCTTATAGGGCAAAGTGCATTACGCTATACATCTAGAGGGGCCTCATGTAATATGAGATGGCATACGACAACGGCTATCCTCAGATGAGAATATTTTCTTGTTTTATTACTTTCTAGTAGTCGGGTTTTAGTTTTAGAACTTATTTTTTATTTAAACTATTTTTTTTGAACTTATTTTTTATTTAAATTATTTTTTTTAACTTATTTTTTATTTGTTTTTAATTTGCTCCCCTCTGGGACCAACATTCAAAAATAAATGTAGGCTATGTTACCCGGGCCATAATAACGAATCGATTGACACCTTACTTATCAAAATCGGATGAATAATTTAGGCGCTGTACTCTGTAACTACATCTACAAACATACATACAGATTGCTAAACTCATAATTCTTCCTTTTGGCTTCGCCGTAGTCGGGTCAAAACGTGCACTTAGGAAACGTCCATTAATTATGTGTGGTAAAAATGGGGGAAAAATCTCTCCAAATCTCATTTAAAAGGAGAGGGGGGTCAATGAAAACCTCACATTAACTTTTTAATTCAAAGGACACACATTGTTATAACAGATAACATTGGAAAATTATATAGGGTAATTTTCATGTGAGGTGGAGAGGGAGTCCCACCACATCTTACCAAATTGCTATAAATATATTAGAATGATTTATTGATATGATGTGTCACTGTGTACCTTGTAAGGAAACTCAGTCCGTGGCGATAGTGGAAATATTCGGGGTTCGTATCCCGACGGTGACATTGTTAGAGAAATAATTTTTTCAAATATTGCGATGTAACAATGGATGTTTCTTAACAATGTAACAAACAATATACCTACACCTCTAATGTTATTATTGTTTTCCTTAACAATAAAAGCACCAATTAGCACTGCAAGCCGATCTATGAAAACCATAAACCAACTAACAACCGAGAACAAATTGGTAGATTGCGTTGCAGTTTTATGATTTACAGCGAAATTTGATACGTCTTGTAAAATAGTTTTAACAGCTCATTCGAAGTCGAAGTTACAAACATCAAATGCTATGTAGGTCATTGATTTCTAATCTGTTACAACCTATTTATGTAACTTAATGTAAAATGATCTGTTTCCACCTAGTTTAGTTTTTTTTCTTTTACGCCACTGACCCAATTTGTAATTTTGTTTTTTTTTGGGTGATCTCTTGCAGTGTGTAAAATAACTGACTAATAATAAATAATAATACGTTTATAGTACGTTCTTCGATATTATGATGACATAATAGACGCAACCCACACCATTACCATCTTCTATTTACCACTATGTTATTTTTCACACTTTTTAAAATTCAACTTATCGTTAATAGTTATGTATATGCGAGTGGAAGAAATATAGGAGATTTGGATAATGAGCCAATGCGTGCTAGGTTGCAGAAAACCTTATCCAAAAATTTGATTGACAAAGGCGTTAGATTATGTGAGTATACTTATTAATTGGTGTTAGACCCAAGTAACCCTAACTGTTGGTGGCCGTAGTCAACAAAACATATACAACTATAGAGCTTTTTAACAAATGAGGAACGATTCATTGCTGATATAATTAGCCATATTCTACTATTTGCGTTTTAATCACTGTTCTTATGTGACCACAGTGATTTAAACCACTGTTTGTAATCATTGATGTTTAACAAGCTATAGACCTAGTCACTTTGCTCAACATAATTAAAAGCAAACTAAAATGATTAGCCAGAGTGCTTATTTTGCTAAGCACTTGGTTATCATCGTGGTCATCGTTAGTAGAATACTGTCCTAAAAAGGCAAAGGGCAGTAAGTGACATTTGTTGAAAAATGAGTTCATACTGCAGCAATAATTTTATTGTTTAAAAAATGTTTTCCCATGTTTTGGTTTCCATAATTTAAAATTCTGGACGGTCAATACATTTTTAGTAAATCTTGATTTACTCAAATTCATAAGTTGGTCACTTACTGCCTTTTGCCTTTTTACGGCAGAATAGGCCTGAAGATTTTAAATTCGAAATCAAATCAAATACCATTTATGTCTTGAAGTCGTCAGACTTCCGATTCCCAGTGAATTCTGAATAGTAAAATCTGCCACTTTTTAAAAACTCACTTCGTTATCGTTGTACCATTGACGAGTTCAAAATTGTTTCCAACAACTTTTCGAGTTTTAATTAACACATCAAAGATGCTGCTTCGACTTCTAGAAAAGCCATTACTGACCACAAATGAGAAACGGAGGATCTTTTGATAGAAACATTTTAGCAAATTTTAAGTGCAATATACAATATACTTAATTGTATGTAATTTCATACATTGCGTAATTAATATTTCGGAGAAATAGTGATGCTTCCACCTGCAGAAAGACAATTGCCGAATAATCATTAACGACTGAATAACTATTTATGCATCGACATAAGGCGTAAGACCAGATATTCTGTATCCACATCTGTTTAACAAGTAATTATTACGGTGGCCATATACCCTGTCCTTTTTTAAATGAAACTGCTAGTGACGTTTAGTTCATCAGGTGATTAAAGGAAAAAGTGACACGATAAAGATCGAGCACAATCAACGACTAACGCACTATTTATGAACTAAACAATACGCTCTATTGACACTGATATCTATGGTTGGGGAAGCAAAGCAGTCAAAAAGTTTCACTTCTGCAGTGCGGTCTTAAACAGTTTTAAATTGGACACATTTACCTGTAAAAAACAGTTCAACACGTAAGGTGCACATAGGGAAATTGACATTGGGAAAAAATGACTGGATCAGAGTGAGTCTTGAAATCTTATTTTTCAATTAGACAGATAATATTCTTTGCAAAATGAATGTGTATACTACCGAAGAAAATATTTAAATGATTACAACATAATCGGACTTTTTTTATTAATGGGACATTAAATTCCCAAAAATACTTAAATTAGTGCAGGGCATAGTGGCGCATTCGTTTGCAAAATTCGTTTGGTTTGTAAATTTTTTTTTTAAATGTCCAGGAGGCTCTCCTGATTATAACAGTGTAACATGACACTCAATATCTGTTGCCGTTATTGTTTAAACAACGAAAAATTGAAAAATTGCAAAATAATTTTTTTTGCAATAAATAATTTTTTTATATATTTTTCAGACTATTTTGAATCGAAAAAGTCCTTACACTCATTATCGTATCTTCAACCGGTGAATTTTTATGAATTTTTAAAAATTAAAAATCGTTGTAAATCGTGATTTTCTTGAATTAAATAGTACACCTGAAAAAAAAAATACCGTGATTTCTATTTTTTTATTAAATATTTAAACTTTAATAAAAAAAATGGCGTAATCAGATTTAAAATATTTTATTAATTATTATGTTTATTATTCATAATAACAATATGCAATAATTTGTCGAAGCGTACCATCTGCCTCTCTCTTACTAATGTCATACATAGGACTGGGAGTGAGATGACAATACTACTATCCTTAATGTGCATGCGCGTAAAGAGCATATTGTTATTATGAATAATAAACATAATAATTAATAAAATATTTGAAATCTGATTACGCCATTTTTTTTATTAAAGTTTAAATATTTAATAAAAAAAATAGAAATCACGGTATTTTTTTTTCAGGTGTACTATTTAATTCAAGAAAATCACGATTTACAACGATTTTTAATTTTTAAAAATTCATAAAAATTCACCGGTTGAAGATACGATCATGAGTGTAAGGACTTTTTTGGATTCAAAATAGTCTGAAAAATATATAAAAAAATTATTTATTGCAAAAAAGATTATTTTGCAATATTTTCAATTTTTCGTTGTTTAAACAATAACGGCAACAGATATTTGAGTGTCATGTTACACTGTTATAATCAGGAGAGCCTCCTGGACATTAAAAAAAAAAATTTACGAACCAAACGAATTTTGCAAACGAATGCGCCACTATGCCCTGCACTAAATATGGTGCGAGATCAAACATCTCCGCCTATTCGTGTTGAACCTAGAGACATTGGGTCACTGATTTACCAACGCGCATACGTCATCATACCAGTCAGACAATTTTTGAATGAAATGTTTCCAAACAGATGGAGTTGTTTTTTTGTTTTATTTTTGTACAAAAAAATTAAAATAATGATTTATAAGAGCTTTTTATTATTAAAAAAGCCAAGTAAATAAAAATAAATAAAAATAAAATATAAATCCTCAAGATTACCACGATAATTCAATAGAAATAACAATTAATGCAGTCATGGCTAGCTCTAATCCAAGTATTTTTTCCCAATGCTAATTTCCCTATGTGCACCTTACGCGTTTACATACTGTATACTAATGGAATAATAATAATCGAGTGTTCGTATCCAAAATTGCAAGAAGTTTTAAACTATTTCTCCCGTAAACGTTTGGATGCGTGAACTATCCGTCGGACTTTTTCTAGACAAAGTTACGAAAAAATTGCAAAGATTTTTATTGCGCGAAATTTGATGCACTTTAAGTTTCATATGAAACAGTTTCGTCTCTTTTGACGTCTGATGGTCACTTGTTAATCTGAGATCTTCGAACGCTGACAAAAGATTTTCCGATGTATAGAAAAGTGATCGTGTGTTATCTCCTTTACAATTTTGTTATTAGTGTTGCTTTCAGGATCTTTTTTGAACGGACTCGACTATAGTTATTCGAAAAATTAACAAAGATACAGAATATTTGTAACGACGATTTCGGTTGATTATGTGCGGCGGCGAACCTGCGTCGGCCATGTTCGCCATCTGTTCCCAAACCAGAGCCACCCTCGATTTGATTCAGTTTTCATTCGATGTATCGTAGGTGGCTGTTTGTACCTATAATACGTTTGCATTGTTACAGAGCCCCGCCATATGGGCCACTGCGTGCACGTGTGCTGGAATTGTTATAACCAAATATTATGTATTATACACACGTGAAAATTACTCCAACTGTGGCGCCTTACCACCCCACCTCGTGTTTCATTCTGACGGTTATCTCGTCTGACACACTCACATGACCTTCGCGAGCACTTAGGCTAGGTTGCCGAAAGGGTTGTTAAAAAATCTGATTTGACAATGACCTCAGATTATGAGCATGTTGACTGAAACACCGAATGACGTCACGCCTTCTTAAATCAAAGAGAATATAGACACTTGAAGTAAATAATCACCGTGTCACTTAATTTTTTGTAGCGATCATCCACTTCTGTATCATTTAATTAGTTGATTTGCTGTTTATTCGTTTTTTTTTTTTGTAACACTTATGTCATAGGTTATTTTTGAGGTTAGTTACAACTAGTGATGTGCCGGATATCCGTATCCGCGGATATCCGAGGGAGAAGAAAGATCCGTATCCGTTAGTTTTTTTGTGAATCTTTTACGGATCTTTTACTTTATTAATTTTCAATTCATCGATGAAATTTTATATATATAGGTGATTAGGTAATAATGAAAACCTGTTAAATTCCATTCAGATTATTTTTTATTTTTTTAAATCGTATTTGGCACCTTTATATTGCAAACATTTATCGTAGTGAATACCATACTAATAGTACATAACTCAAAGGTACTAAATCAACTATCTTTTTAATGAGATATTGCACATCGATCTTTGGAAAGAGACAATCTGTTATGAGAGTTAACTCTTAAAGAGGTCAATAACTTTTTCCCATAACAGATAGTCTCTTTCCAAAGGTCGATGTGCAATATTTACCGCCACGTACTCTAAGAAAGTTAAGATCCGTATCCGAATCCGTATCCGCGGATCTTGAAATCAAAAATCCGTATTCAGATCCGTATCCGCGGATATACATTTTTAACGATCCGGCACATCACTAGTTACAACTAATGAAAACCGTACTATTTTTATTAGTAAGTACTTACTTTTTAGAAAATACTTAATATAAATCATATCATTATGTAAATTTACATAGCTTTCTAAGAAATACCTCTGAACCGCAGCTCTACACTTATAAATACAACATCTAATGTCAGCTGTCACAAACGTTTTCGCGATTACTTCAAAATAGAAACTTAAAAATGCAATAATTTGCGTTAAAATTTAATTTGTTGCTGAAATAATGTTTTTTTTTTCCTGAAATAAAAGACTTGCACCGCCAATATAGAACTGAATTTCAAAGTCTGTCGTCATGCCTATTGAACACCGTCCAAATATAATTTAAAAGTATGCGTGAATCTAAATACTTGAACAGCAAATAAGGAAATTATTGCAGTTGAAATGATTTAGCAATATTCGGAAGAGTTGAGGGGGAGGGAGGCAGCAAACGGAAGTGGCCATTTGCTATTAATGACCGCACGCGCCTGGCGCGCGCATCGTTCCTCAACTCGAGGAAGGGAAATGTGTAATCAACCTGTAAAAACACATCGACAGTTGGCGAGCGTGTAGTACACCATGTCCTCTCAAAAACAAAACACTGCACAATGCACATATCTCTATAGTGTCAGAAACTATAATAATCGATTGGTATACCTATGCCGGGCTGCAGAGAGCAATGTCAAAAAATTTGATTTGACAATGACCTTAGACTGTGATCATATAATTTCGGTTTTTGCACTTGCAGGGACAGTCTAATGCGAAATTCCCTGTCATCTAAAGTACTTACGCAAAAACCAGTGATTGATCTATATTAGTGATGTGCCGGATATCCGTATCCGTATCCGCGGATATAGAGGGAGAAGAAAGATCCGTATCCGATAGTTTTGGGCGAATCTTTTACGGATCTTTTACCTTATTAATTTTCAATTTATAGATGAAATTTTATATATACAGGTGATTAGGTAATAATGAAAAACTGTTAAATTCCATTCAGATTATTTATTATTTTTTATTTTTTAAAATAGTATTTGGCACCTTTATATCGCAAACATTTATCGTAGTGAGTACCATACCAATAGTACATAACTCAAAGGTACTAAAAAACTATATAATGATATAGTATTGCACATCGATCTTTGGAAAGAGACAATCTGTTATGAGAGTTAACTCTTAAAGAGGTCAATAACTTTTTCCCATAACAGATAGTCTCTTTCCAAAGGTCGATGTGCAATATTAACCGCCGCGTACTCTAAAAAAGTTAAGATCCGTATCCGTATCCGCGGAACTTGAAACCAAATATCCGTATTCAGATCCGTATCCGCGGATATACATTTTTAACGATCCGGCATATCACTAATCTATATACATATACAGTAGAATTCGGATAAAACGACGATCAAGGGGACGGCGATATTACGTCGTACTAACCGGACGACGCACAAAACGGCCTGAAATTTTCAAGGGCTACTTTGTGTTTATTTTTCTTAATTATTGAATGAGACACATCTAATTCCTTCTCAAAAGTAACATTCGATTCACTATGCTTCTATAAGCGTTGTATTATAACACTCTTTTCTTCAACTAAGGAGGTTGAGCCGTTTTACGAAGATAATGAAAAAATCTGAAATAAAGTTTTTTTTTAATAGATTTTTTTATGACAAAATATTCTGTAAAAAATCCAAAATCATTAGATTTATAAAGTTAAAATTAAAAAAAAATTTTACATGTAGTCTTATGGAAAATATGTCAACCTAGCATCTAAACGGTACAATTTATTTTTTTGCAAATAACCAAATAATGTCAACAGTTTCGAAAACTAACTATGTAAAGCATCGATGTTTTACGCATATTTTAATATTTTTTCCAATTTAATTAGGAGACTTTTAATCAATAAAAAAAAATTATTAAACCTTAGCATTTTTCGATTATTGACTTTTATTCTTGACAATTTTAACAATTTTATTTGAATTTTCAATTTTTTTATGATTTAATTTTAATTTTTATTACTTCTTATTTATTTTTTTAATTATTTACTGAAAAAAATATGTAAAATACAGATATTTACATAAATTTATTATTTCTAACCTAACTTTGTACAAAAAATTCAAAAGTTAGTCCATTAAGTAAAATACTGAAATAATTACTTAATATTAAAAAAAATTATTTATTTACGCCTTTATGACAATAATTTATTAGTATCATCGACTTATCACCTTTTGTAAAAATGTATTATGGAAAAGTTCCCATTTAGAATTCGACTTACTTTTGATTGGGACTGTAACGCATCAACCTCCTTAAATTTTGAAAGTCCATTGACACAAAGTTAAGGCAATGATTGATCAAAAGGTGACAAAATACTAAATGATTTACTTGGGAATAATATAACGCGCATCTGGGAAGGAAGGTAGTGGAGGCGGCAAGATAATGCGAAGTATTCGTTTTTGAAATTATGAATTGTTTTGAGACGCGCGTCGCTCTAACCGGATGATTTTTATTAAATTACGTCGCTCAAAGCGGTCGGTCGCTTTAACCGGAGTCGTACTAAACGGATATACTTTTTTACTATGTCTTATGAAAACTAAACTTGAGGTTGCATTTATGTCGTTAAAAGCAGTTAGCCGTTTATAAACGAAGTCGATCTATCGGGATTCAACTGTAATTATTAATTACATACACAAGCAACGGTAAAAAGTACTTAACTTTGAGACATGAATTAGCTTACATTTTAATCTTCTTTGGAAACCAATCTACACGAATTTTTTAGAAGTTTAAACAACAATCATAAATTGGATAGTTAAAACATGATATTTATTACGAATCGGGTTATAAAAATAATGTTACTTCAAATCGATACTTTAAATGCCTCTGAACACAAAATACATCTTATCTTTAAAATTGATCAAACAACAAAACATCACATAAAAATAACGCGCTGACAAGTTTGTTAAATGCATCCTGTATAAGCCCTAGATGACAAGCTTCGATATAATGAATTACAACTGATCCTTAGGATTGTCCTTGTGAAGTCTGCAGAAATGAGACAGAAATACACAGTCTTTTAATATAACTATACTGTTATCTCATTCGTTGACACGTAACCTTAGCTTTACAACCCTTCGGTTAAAAATTGTTCACCGTAAAGATATTATTCTCATTGAAAGAGGATAACTAGATGTGACGGCAGTGTACAGGATAATAAACTATCCTTTTTTTTGTACGGTCACTTTTTTTGGCAGGGCATTTCCAAAAATTTATTAACATAACAATACAGACGTTAGGAAGATAAGCCTGCGTTATGGGCAGGTGTTAATGCCTTTGATGGCCAGAAGTCAAAGGATGCATATAATTAATAAACCATAAACATTTGATACTTTTTGTGTGAACGCAATACTAAAGTGATACTTTCGATTTCGTTTTTAACACTTTGTATCGGGATTTATTGGTGACCGATTAAAATCTGACCGAAATGTGAGAAAATTTATTTTTAAGTGCTGCCATCGGAAATTGGAAACTTTAAACTTTGCACGTTTTTTTTTTTAATCCCAACCTTTTGCGTTGTTTTTTAGAAGATTTAGTACGTTGATACAAACTAATAGTGCCCGCGGTGAGAGTTGAAGCCAGGCACGTCATCAATAATGTGGTAGTGAACGCCTACTTGCCCGCAGACAGTGGCGGGTGGAATAAATTCGACATAAAGTAGGTATAGCGGTAGAATAAAAATAAACACTCGACGCACATGGATCTCCGAAACAGCCAATAGCAAGCTAGAAGGCGGGCGCAATGCGTTCACGTCACTATGACGCGGTGGCTTCATCTTTCGCCGCAGCTATTCTAATACTGTAAATTCTTTCTTTTTATTTATTTGTTAGTATATTAGATAATATGGCAGAAAGATATTCATTGCAGGGTTTAGATATGGTGAGGTCCTACGCTATCTTTATCTAGTATTAGCGCGATCAAACAAACAAACAAACAAACTCTTCAGCTTTATATATTAGTATAGATGCGCATAAAATTTCGGTGTCCGTGTGTTCTTCTCCTAAACGACTTGACCGATTTTGATGATTTTTTATGGGGTCTCCTGGATAATTCTTAGCTATAGTTGAACCCGGTAAGTGGCGCTGTTGTACCGAATCCCGATTTTTTCTTTTTTAATTTTTCGACCTATTTTTTTTTTTGGATTTCTCATGTAAAAAAAAAATATATGATCACAAATTTTCAGCCTCCCAGCACCTCTCAATATTTTTTTATTCGATAATTTTTTGTATTCATGACATTAAAAAAAATAAGGTCTAGTCTAATACAAAGTTACTAATAGATAACTTGTCAGAATCATTTTATTATTTTATTTTAAATTTAATTAAAATTAGAATGAAAAAATAACGCAGCGTAAACTTCACGCTTTTAAATAAATAATAAGATCTTTCATCGACTGCATTTATTTTTAAAAAATACAAAAAATTAACTAAACAATAAGTGATTGAAAACAATATGAAAATCATCGAAACAATGAAAGACAGAACAGAAAACAATATCGCACCAATAAAAACTAACAAAAGACTGTCTGACCATTGAAAATTAAAGTGTGGCAGTTGTTTGAATGCCGCAATTGGCTCCGTGCTGCGCGACTAATTTCTCACACTGGACTTTTGGATAAACAGTAGAAGATCGTAAATCGGTTCTAGACATCTATAATTAGACAAATTAGAAATCGGTAATTAACCAAAAACGTTAATAAGGTAATGAGTAGTTTCTTTGAAAAACAAGGAATTTCGACGACTCAGTGTGCCTATATTAGGAACATTTTTCGCCATCCCCAAAACAGAAAAGATGTAAATTGGTAATTTGGCTGCTACAGCTTAAAAAAGAAGAGTAATAAAGTGTTGGGTGCAAACTGCCTCTTTTTATTTTATTTTATCTATACAATCTGTCTTGAATGTGTCATGTCTATTAATCTATGCTTTGTCAATTATATCATGCAATGCTCGTTTGCAGTTTGGCAACAATTATATTATAGATTTGTTTTCACCGAATTCGTTTAGATGTGATTAGTTGCGGGCAGCAAAAAATGTGTGTCCCTTTCATCTATTTTTCTAAGAAGCGAATAGAGTACACCCGGACGGGACATCTACTTAGTGTATAAAAATAATTTCAAAATTTATTTTTTTTAAATACGTTTTCGTCATAACGGAACATTGGACGATTAAAAAAAAGATCATAGATAAAAAAAACATACGTAAAGATGTTGTTGAAATGTTAATATGACAGTATAACAGTAAAATAAAAACAATGTGAAATATTTGAAAAAACAAAAGCATATATCTGCGGATAGCATTTGTTTTATTATTAATTGCAGTAAGCTTTATGAAAAATCACTTATCCATGTGAAACTGTGAGATTTTTGTGGTAGTAAACGTTCGGCCGGTGTTCGCCCTTTGATCGTTTGTTTCCCTGACTGAGATGTATGCTGGTTGCCTTCACAGCCCTTAATGCTTCGGGAACAACCCTCGGCTGTTTACACTGCCCTACCAAAAAAATCATTAAACGTCTACAACCAAAGCTGCGCTAGATTGCAATTTTTAGTGTCTGCAGTTTGTCTATTTACGTATCTGTCCGTGCTACAATAATTAAATTAACATGCATTTTATTATCCAACTAGCAAAGGAATGTTAAGTTATATAAAACGTTCTTGTCACATTGTGACATTTCAGTAGCCCAGACATATCTGAATGGGGTAACCTAAGGTGTTTCTTATGCAATATCCAGCTGTGTCAATAAAGGGTGTTGATGACGTGCCAGTGACGAGATTTGTTATAGCCCAAGAGCCCGCGGCAGCCAGACCTTCGTCTTTTTATAAAAGCTGAAAGTTTTTCTATGGATGTCTCCAATACAGGTAAGAATGATCCCCACCCATGAAACCTGAGTAGTGGTGGCTTTGGCAGGTAACAGGTATTAAAGGTGTACAAAATTCCATCTCAAATTCGTCATTTTATAAAACTCAATTTTTTAATATTTCGTTCGTAACAATATTAAAAATCGTGTCGCTCATTGCCAGACACTTAGTATGGTTCCAACCCCCTGCCAGACACCCTTAAACTATTATAATTTGTATAATTATATTTACGTTATTTTATAAAAGCTGAATTTTATATATATTGTTTGGAGAACTATTAAATAATGTTTCATTAGTAGCCAGACAGTTTCGAGGGTTCTATCATCCTGCCAGACGCATTAAAGTGTACAATTTTCAAATCGTTTTTGCTTTATAACTTTGAAACGGCTCATGAGATTTTACTCAAATTTGGTACGTTGGCATAGCTTTATTGGGCAATAAAACCCATATCATAATAATGATGAATATCATTCCATGGGCGTAGAACTTGATTTTTTCGATAAATAAACATCTAAAACTTCTACGCCAATGGAAAAAAATCAGTTTGAGTATGAAATCTGGGTCACGAGACTCATTTACTACAAAAAAGGTACTCTTGATAAAATTCGATTACTCTCATAGTTTCGACAAAATTTTAATTCTAGTAATTTAAGGCATATAAATGCTCTAAATTACTAAAATTAAAATTTTGTCGAAACTATGAGAGTAATCGAATTTTATCAAGAGTACCTTTTTTCAAAGTTATAAAGCAAAAACGATTTGAAAATTGTACACTTTAATGCGTCTGGCAGGATGATAGAACCCTCGAAACTGTCTGGCTACTAATGAAACATTATTTAATAGTTCTCCAAACAATATATATAAAATTCAGCTTTTATAAAATAACGTAAATATAATTATACAAATTATAATAGTTTAAGGGTGTCTGGCAGGGGGTTGGAACCATACTAAGTGTCTGGCAATGAGCGACGCGAGTTTTAATATTGTTACGAATGAAATATTAAAAAATTGAGTTTTATACAATGACGAATTTGAGATGGAATTTTGTACACCTTTAATACCTGTTACCTGCCAAAGCCACCACTACTCAGGTTTCATGGGTGGGGATCATTCTTACCTGTATTGGAGACATCCATAGAAAAACTTTCAGCTTTTATAAAAAGACGAAGGTCTGGCTGCCGCGGGCTCTTGTTCTATTATAGAGATTTGTGTGAATCGTTAGTCTTTATATATACAGGGTGTTTGGAAGCTGGGTGCAAAGCCTTAAGGGGGTGTTAGTATAGACCATATAGAACATTTTGAGCCATATTTGTCCTAACCAAAGTCTGGTAATTTTTTTTTTTTTGGGAACTTTTACGATTTTAGTACCAAAATCCCAAAATTTTCCAAAGTGCTAATAACGCAAAGTTTAAGTGGAAATGTTCATTTTTTTATGTACTTTATTAGCCTAATGTGTGTTTAATGGTATCAAATAATTTTTAAGCACCGTTTTTACTAAAAAAAATAACTTTCTGACTATTTAAACTTAACAGAAAAAAAAATTAAAAGAAGAAAGTGGATTTTTATAGACATTTAAAAAAATATAAAAAAATTATTAGACTTTGGTTAGGACAAATATGGCTCAAAATGTTCTATATGGTCTATACTAACACCCCCTTAAGGCTTTGCACCCAGCTTCCAAACACCCTGTATATACCTACAGCAATATTAATAAAATATTATATACAACAAATAATTGATAATCGAACGACCCACTACGCGAAAACATCTTCTGTGCCTGTATATAGTAGTTTCGCAAAATTCTAGAAGTTTCACTCCCCTTCCGCAGAGACGTTCTTTGGCTGGGAATAGACTTATATTTGGTGCAAAATGTCGACATGGGAAAATTGATTGTGAAATTTTTTTCTTCTGGACAGATTCGGTAAAATTAATATTCATGTTTCAAAATTTTGGACGGTGAGTTTACAAGGAAGCGGCTCTCATTTTTTCTAAAGATCACACTGACCTTGATAAATCACCCCCGTCAAAAATATACTAAATTGAATTTTTAAGATTTTTAGATATATCTGCGTTTGGGCAGTAGGTCATAATTTAAATATGTAAATGATGCGAGTTTTTATGATAACAAGAAAAAGAAAGAAAAAAAAAACTGACACACGGGGTTAAGTTAAGGGGCTGTAAATGTATTTGTTAGTAACAATGTTTAATTACCCTTATTGTAATAATGATAGATATTAAGGTCATATTTTAATTTGTGAAATATTACTTGAATTCTTTTAGTTTTGTACACTATACCTATATAAATTGATTTAAAAAATATCTCTAGAAATGAATTACGTTACGTACATTAATTACTTAATTAATGTTTATCTATACAAGAACTTTCTGAAAATATTTGTTAGATTAAAAACCTTTCAAAAAAAGGTGAGAAAAAAAGGTTGAAGGTAATAATTTGATGGCGTTCACACAATAACTGGATCCATTTATCTCCGTTATTAGTCTTTGTATAAATGAGGTTATGAATTTGTATAACATTAACCTAAAACAGAGAAATTGGCTACGGTCATTTTAGCAAACGGTTTCTGTAGCAGAGTTAAAAGGACAATAAATTAAGACTGGCCTGCAGCGGAGAGAAATATTAAAATAATATACAATACACATATCGAATAACTAAAACACGGACCACCATAGACTCACCATAGACGAAACGATATTCATGCCAGTGTTGCCAGTCATTTTCTGTACGCTAGTAGGTACGTTGAAGCAAAAATCTAGTACTTTTTAAAAAATCTAGTACATTTTAATATCCAATGTCCACACACCCACTACAACAAACGAAAAAAGGGAAATTACCCCCCCCAGGATTTATCAAGATCGCAGGCACAACAAACGAAAAAAAATTGTCAAGTTAGGTTGTTAAAACAAGGTTATTCGTTTTTTTTTTCTCTTCAATTGTGCACACGCCAAAGTTTTTTAAGCTAGGTTGTTATTGTTTGTTTTTTTTTTTGCTCTTTATTTGTACACACGACTAAATTTTTTAGCTACATTGTTAGTTGTAGTTAGTTTGCAGACGTTTTTAAATTTTACCTGTCTATCTAGTACTTTTTTCAACCCTAATCTAGTACGCAAAACAAAAAAGTTCTGGCAACACTGATTCATGCTGGATTTCAGAAAATCTGGTTTGGCAATGATCTTAGATCATATAATTGCAGTTTTTATATGTGCAAGAATAGTCTACACTCTACACTCTACAATCTTTGTCAAACTTTTCATTATATGTATAGAACACTGTGCTTCTACCAGACGTTTATGTACGGGAAAAGATAGATTTTCAAACTAAATTAATAAAAAAATAAAATTTAAAATATTAAATATTATTTCGAAAGACAATTTGTAAAAAAATATGTGTAATACATAGCATTGCAAAATGTCTCACTTTTATAACTTATAAAAAATAAAGAATAGTTACTTCTTACCACAACAGTTTTATGAGCGGATATTAATTTCGGGAGCTATGCTCTCATCTTCAGCCAAAATATTTGTATTGTGTTTATAACTTATGTTAGAAAATTGAATATACAAGTAGCATTAAAGTAAGCTGAATAATTAGTATTCTAATAAATGTAATAATTTTTTTTCATTTTCGATATCTCCGTTTGTTTTTCTATAAATTCAAATAAAATTGTCATAAGGTTACATAAGAAAATATTCGAGAATAATGTTACCGATTTATTAATTAAACAGACAGCAAGAATTATTGTTAATATTTACACTTGTGTGCTATGAAACATAATTGTTACTGTGTGTTTAAAAACTAATAAAGCTTTTCTCGAATATTTTCTTATGTAACCTTATGACAATTTTATATGAATGTATCGTGAAAAAAACGGAGATTTCGAAAATGTAAAAAATATATGTTGCCATTTGAAAAAAATGCATGTAGGTACACTTCCGGTTGATTTTAAAGTACAAAAAAAAATATACCTCAGCAGTTTCTGATAGGAAATTTTGTGTTGAATAAAAAAACTATTCAAACTTTATTTTTTGTAGGATACAAGCATTATATTCACTGCTACCACTATCGGTAACACTGTAGATTTCCTTATTGTGTAAAAACTAATTTATTATTTTATATTTTCAGTACTGGAAAAATCGGCGCAGTGCGTTCGTGATGGGTACCAGTTATTCTTGGTGAGTCATTTTCTACTTTTAGAATTTTTCACAATACTAATTTAATGCCCTATTATCGCAGTTTAAACTTCGATAAAAACAACGACTGTAATGTCAAAAAATATTCTTGGACATTGACCTTAGATTGTGATCATTCAATTACAGTTTTTATACATGCAGGAACAGTCTAATGTTGTATTCAAGCTCACTGTCATGTAAAATATTAGATTATACTTACACAAAAACAAATGTTTGATCTACATAGAAAAAGAATCGTTTTGGATGCTAAATTTTGATCAAAATGCATAGAAAAATGGTACAAAAATCTATCAGATACATCAGTTAAAAATAATATCGTGTCAATCGATCAATTAATTATTATTCGAGCAGGATCGATTTTAAATTCTGAACTACTCTTCTTATTGACAACACAATCTAAGGGCATAGCCTAATAAAAATGTTTGCCAATGCTTTCTGAAACCCAACCTACGTGTTTATCTAGTTCAGATAATTTTTCTATGATGGAATATGAGACACAGTTACCGCCAAGTTAAGTTATAAATTTCCTGTGCGTCACATAAAAATTCGCCGAGAAGTGGTGCCTTGGGGGATGGCGGTACGCATTCAACGTATACTTTATTAAGTGTGAAATTTGAAGGGTTGCTCGATTTGCGACTCGGTTCATGCGTGGACCGTGTAGCCTCTCTATACAAAGACGCAGCGCGTTTTCTCGAAGAAACTGTATTTTTATATGGGAAATGCATTTTAACATAATATTACACGGTATTTGTTACGCAAAATTTAAATTAGGATTTTTGCATGCTAAAATCTACAATACAGAATCCATGTCTCGCCTTTCTGTTTTTCGTTCAGAAGTTTTTTGAAGTAAAACTTCATTGGGGTCATTCATAAATTACGTCACACGATTTTTAAGGTTTCTATAGACCTCTCCCTCTCCTATATCACATTTTCGTTGGACCCATG
The DNA here is from genome assembly GCA_963575645.1 of Xanthostigma xanthostigma. Taxonomy (NCBI): domain Eukaryota; kingdom Metazoa; phylum Arthropoda; class Insecta; order Raphidioptera; family Raphidiidae; genus Xanthostigma; species Xanthostigma xanthostigma. Next base: position 43,582,080 of record OY754466.1, on the reverse strand, counting down.
CCAAGTGACGTCACTTCTATCCTACACGGAAAGAAAATTTCAGTAAAATTACTGTTTAATTCACGGTAATCGTGGATTGTTCCTGTTCAAATTATTTTTTTTTGTTACAATTATTCACAAGCACAACGTAAAAATTAAAAAAAGTCAACATTTTGTACTGTAATTTAAGAGTAAAAAATAAGGAACGTGAAAAATTAATAAGTAAAATTCCAGCGATGGGACCATTCCAACTTCAAAAATGTTGACATTTGATTATAATAAAGAAAATAAAATTTCTGATATCGTGTGAGGTGACGCGGGTAATGGCTAGTATTCAATATGATATATACTATTCGTTGCCATGGTTACCTACATAATATGTTCCACGTCATGTAAAAATTAATCAAAACATGCCTATCTGGTTTATTTCTGACAGATCCATAAAAGAAAACAGCGGCTGATTCTTTTTATTTTCAAAATATTTCCGAAACTATAAAGTTTAGAAAAAAAAAATTGGTTGTCTGTAAAGTCGGTTTACGGACGATAGTTTTACGTGATAACGTAATCCGTAATACATAACCTAAATTTATATAATAATTATAATAATTCGAATCTATGATATTGCATCTTTCGCTTCAAATTTAGGTTAATTTTATTTATTTAAAATACTCACCATATAATATTTCTTAATAAATAATATTTTATTCCGTATTTATTTTAAGTCTCAAAGATTAGCTGTCATAATATTTATAAAACAATTGCTTCACTGTTTATAATATAAAATTCCAAAACCTACTTACAATATTTAAGTATTTTCATACGTCAAAAAATTGATTTTTATAATGATAAAATTTGTAAGAAAACGATTTTTTCGAGAGATGAGACCTAGCTAAAAGGATTTTTTGCCCCCCAAAATCCCTTTTCAGTAAATTTCATCCAAATCGTTAGGGCCGTTTTCGAGAAAAGCACGCACAGGGTCAGGCGGAACGTTACGCGTTATGCGTTACGAACGTTATGCGTTACGAACGTTAGGAACGTTACGTTACACTTTTTCGAACATGCAGCCGGTGTTTTATCAATTTATAAGATTGGTGATTCATCAATTTATAAGACGTTATCACGTCAAAAAAATTTAACGAAACTTTCTTAAAAAAATAAATAGAATAATAAGCCGTTATGAAAAGTATACCATTATTATATAAAAAACACCGGTATAGCATATATCTCTTCTGCGCATGCGCCGATTTTCCCCAAAAATAATAAGGCTCTTCATATTTGCATGCCAAACATCCTCCCAAAATTTGGTTTCAATTCGCTCATCCGTTTGACCTGTATCGTGTTCACAGACAAACAAACTAACAGATGCACAGAGTTTTTCCAAAAATATGTTTTTTGGATTCGGGAGACCTCAAAACGGAAAAATATTGTAAAATTTTTGAAAAGTGTTTTTTGACCTAAACTAGTACCATTCCCCACTTGTGGGTTGGAATGGTAAAATGAATTAGTTTTGCTAAATTAATTTAAAAATTTTCTAAAGAACCTAATGTTTTTGCTATATGTTGGTATAAGAAAATTTCCCGGAGTCTCGAGTAATTATTCCCGTGTATAATTTAATATTTCGTAGAATATTTTTTAACAAGTAACTTTAAATACAACCGATCCGTGGATTGAAAAATATATTTTTTAAAGTTTGAACTTTGGGACATCCCTCGAACCTCCCTGTAATATTTTGTCACAAATTTGAGCTAACCTCCCTGCCCCCTAAAGTGTGATGTAATTTATAGATGACCCCTTTAGGCGCTATCATACGATTTTATTGGAGCGAGAGCAAATCCGGAATAACCTGAGATTAGCTTGATAGTGTGGATCGAGCCTTAGCATCGAAAAATGACAATGGGACTCATATATAGAGTAATTTTAATCGTAAAATTGATTTAAGGTAAATGACTATATCTAGTCATTTGCGAAAAAAGACATTAAATATAGATAAAAAAAGAAAACAAACCGCAAAATCTCGTAATGTTCAACCACTGTATACCTCATATAAAGTGTCAAAAATATGTTATTTGTTGTATTTAAAATAATTTATAATGATCCGTTTTGAACGCTTTGGCTTCCGCCGGTCTGTTTTTGACCACCGCCGAATTTTCGTTTAGAAAGGGTGTCATGTCAAACTTGATGCATGTTGCGTCGACGCCATGCAATGCTATTTTTTACCAAACTTAAAATACATAATGTCATTTAGAACTGTGAAGTTTTTTTTTTTTTTTTAATTGAACCGATTTTATAAAAATGAATCAAAATGCCTCACAATGAAAAAAATCATTTTACCCTAAAAATTTTACAACCAATTTTCTGTGTATATTTGCAGATAATTTTAGATAGTCTCTGTCAAATAGACGATTTTTATAGTTGATAATGTGTCTTGTTTGTAATGCATTATTTTATGTATGAGCTGTGACATTAAGTTAAAACGGGTGATTTCTGAGTTTTATCAGTCACACGAGTCATGAAAGCGTTACAATCGAGATACATACTGCATTTTTGGCACGTTCTTTTTATAAAATAAATGATTTTCACATCACAATAAGTAGGTATACCTATATTTATATGTTTGGCAGTTCGTGTCCGGCAATATTTGAATCTATTTGAATTGATTATGAAGACATAATATTTGTCAGCAAAGTAAACGTTTACTTTGTTGACTCGGTTGCTCATGTAGATTTAAATAACAACTGACATGGATTGGTAAAACTGCATTTCTTCTGTTTTATTTTAGGCATTAGCCTGAAATGGTCCATTTTACAATCGCTTTACTTGCACAAAAAATCTTTAAAATCAGTTTGATATTACAGTAATTTTAGATTTTTTAAATGATCATAATATATTACCGTTTGATTTTTTTTTCAAGTTACAAAAATCAAACATTACAAAAACTGTCAAAAACACTCGAAAAATAAAGAAAAAATCGATGTTTGATCTTTACCAAACGTTCGACTTAGCTGTCAAAAAATAACCTCGCTTCGAAATGCGAATAATGTGTACCATGAAAAAACACCTAGTATATAGTTATAGATATTTCTAGATTGCATATAAACCATATAGCAGTCACGTATTATTTTAGTTTGTGTATTATGGTTATTGTTTTGTTTTAATGATAAAGAAGGGTTGATTGTTTCAATATAAGGACCTACCGCGCACAAAAATCTCCCAACGGAGCTTTAGTGATCTTCAAATGTTCTTCATTTAATTGAAATTCGTTTTTTTATGTAAAGATTAATACAATTATTTCGTTGGAAAAACAAATCAATGAGCCGGAACGAATTACATAAAACCTAAGTATCTTGCGGCTCATTGTTTATTTTGAGCTTAGGCTTCGTTGAATACGAGCCCTTCACTCGAACGAGAGCTACTTTGTAAATGCGAATTACAAGTGACATTTTCTCCTTTTGACGTGATAACGTCTTATAAATTGATTAAACACCGGCTGCATGCACGAAAAAGTGTCACGTTCCGAAATGTGTCACGTTCCGCCTGACCTTCGAGCGGAATACGTTATCACGTAAAACTATCGTCCGTAAACCGACTTTACAGACAACCAATTTTTTGTTTACTATTTCGCTTTTACACATAAACCCGAAGTATTTCAATTATAGTTGCAATTATGTTATATTATGAGAATTATTGATTGCTCAGATGGGTCATTGCAGAGTAAATGATAACTCATCCGCCGCGATAGTGGAAGTTTCGGGTTTGAGCCCCGAGAGAGAGATTGTTTGACAGTACATTTTTCTTACATTGCATTTGTAACTGTACCAATGTGTGTTTCATAACAACAGCAAACTATATTTTATGTATGTTATGTTTATTAGGTAGTGTATTTGCCATAAGGCACTTACACTATTTCTTTGGCGTCGGTATGGGATGGCGGGACCTAATAAGTGTACGGGCAATAACTTTCGAAGGAGTTAATTAATTTTAACGAAATTTGGACCACATATTGAAATCCATCACCGCAAAAAGCCTATTTAAAATGGGCCCAATCGGGCCACTTTAAGGGTAGGTTTTATAGGGGTTGAAAAAATTTTATGGGTTCAAAAATACCGAAAAAAATTTCAGAATCGTTTCAAAATTGAAATTTAACCCACTAGTAAAGATAAAAATGTGCTGCCAAAATTTTATTAAAATCGGCCCGACAGGACCGGACTTAAAAATTTTATGAAAACGTTAGTTTGTAGTTGTGTTTTACATGTCGTTATTCGCTAATACGTTCCTCTTAATATGCCCTTCATCTTGTTTAGTGATCGTTCCTTAGAAAACAGAAGCATTTCAAATATAATCCAGTTTTGCTCTTCGAAATAAATAAAGTAAATAATATTTGTGCTGTGACGAATACAATAATTTTGTTTCCAAATTATAAAACTCATCAAAATCAGGTAGACGCAGAGATTTGACTTTTGTTATAATAATATAGAAATCAAATTTCACATATAATTAAAGTCGCATTAGTAAAAATTACTTTTATATAAGTGAAAGAATGAAAGAGAAATAATGAATGAATGTATTACTATAAATTAATTTCGAATGACAAATGAAATACAAGTTGATTTTGTTTTGTTAACTGAATGACATATATTTTCATATTAAAAATAATAAATGGTTACGTGTTTGTAAATTGAATTAAATCAGGGTTATTTCTTTCTTCTGGAGATAATTTTTTTTCTCTTTTGTGATATGGTCACGCTATATCAGCGTATTAATGAAATACGCTATGTATATAGGATAGAATAGATTGCAGATTAGAATTAGCCAAGGAATCAAATCCTTTATTTTCCGACACATGTTTAGAAACAGTCTGTATAAAGTACTCATAATATTTGCAGCAAACGTACTTTGACTCTAGTGACGTAGGCATGTATTACAATTTGAAAAAATTGTCTCCCTTAATACTTAGGTATTGAAATGCAATAGCGTCATTATGATTGTGGGCGATGATTAATTTTATCAATTACTATAAATCTTTTATTTCACCCCTTCAAGGCGTCTGCCGGGGTGTTCCGACTGGAATTTTGTTCTGTCTTTTTATGTACAGCATAAATATTTGATGGCGTGCAAACTACATATTGCATATCCACTAAAAAAATTCTAGCCAATTGGGCGACGGGACCATTCCAACTTCAAAATGTTGACATTTGATATAGTATAATAAATAAAATAAAATCTCTGATATCGCGGGTAATAGCTAGTAGTCAATATGATATTTGCCATTCGTTGCCATGTTTACCTGCATAATATGTTACACTTAATGTAAAAATTAATCAAAGCATGCTTAACTATAGTTTGTTTTTGACAGATCTGCAAAACAAAAGACAGCTGATTTTTTTTATTTTCAAAATATTTTCGAAAAAAAGTTTTTTTGACGAAATTTTCTTGAAAAATAAATAGAATAATAAGATGTTATGAAAAGTAGGTATACCGCATTATTACCTATGTAAAAAACACCGTTAAAGCATATACCTACCTCTTCTGCTCATGCGCCGATTATCCCCAAAAATAACAGGGCTTTTCATATTTGCATATCAAACATCCTCCTAAAATTTGGTTCCAATCCGCTCCTAAGTTTGACCTGTATCGTGCTCACAGACTAACAGACGCACAGAGTTTTTCCAAAAATATGTTTTTTGGATTCGGGGGACCTCAAAACGAAAAGATCATGTAAAATTTTGAAAAGCGATTTTTGACCTAAACTAGTAGGTACCATTCCCCATTTGCGGGTTGGAATGGTAATAATAAATTGAAAGTATGAAAATTCAAGACGCTCAAATAACTATGCCTGTTGATTAAAAAATATTCAATTTCAGTGTTTTGTTTTGTAACGTGCACATTCAAAATGGCCGTCGCGTTCCATTGTTTTTTTCATTAATTAAATAACTAATGTGTGCCTGTCAACTCTTTACTTTAAACTGGACATTGTATGCAAGTAGATTCATAAAATGTAAGCATTTAACTTCTACTGCGTATAAAAACATCAGTTTTTAATAAGTTTTTTCATTGACAAAAAAAGTCTCTTGCATAGTAAATCAAATTGAGTAGCTCTTCTAATGCTGGTAACACTGGGATGACGATAGATAATGATTGTTTGTAAGTGTGGCAGCACAATTGAACCCAACCGGCAGTCGGGAGCTGGCTGTAAGCTATATAGTTATGCGGTAGTTTGTGTATTGCTGTAAACAGAAAATCGAGAGGACCCGACCCATGTTGGCCATCTGTTCGACCCTTGTCGTACGCCGCACTCTTCTATGTGTGACCGTAATATAGAGCACCCGCCACTGATGCCATATGGGCCGCCGCCACTGATACGCCGTTCACATACGCGCACTCTACAAACGATCTACAAATTATTGTGTATCTTTAATAACTTCTATATTGCTAGTGGCCGTAAGTGGAAGCGTGCGGCCCATGAAGTGAGACAGCAAAAGACCGTTTTTTCTATATCTTTATTTTAAAGTGAAACTTTTATTCTATCGCCCCGAATTTTTCTGGCGGTCTGTTGCATGTCGCATTACAGGCGGCCGCGGAGTAGGGGTAAAGTGAAAGGCGCTCGGAGTAGGCGCTCGGTAGAGCAGCCAAGGCCAATATGGCGGCGCCCATGGTTAGCATCAGCTGACCGTGTAGTATGTATAACACATAGTCAGTCTGTCATGCGGGCAAGTGCTGTACAGTGTTTACATATTTTTATTCGTGTATTCATGTGAATATTGTTGTTTATAATTAATCGTGATGGATAAGTGTCTACAATCCAACGCCTACAATCCAATAAAAGTTTCACTTGCGTCGTGGTTTCTTATTTTACTTGACCCGTTGTGCGCAAGTGTCGCGTCTGTAGTGGGGCAATTAGTAAGTGGAATAGAGCAAGCCACCTCCCTTTCACAGCTTAATTCCATATGCAAACTGACGCGCATCCATTCAAGAACATGCGCATGAGACTCAGAGTATAATAAATAAGACAGTATATATGTCTGCATCCTGGTGTTTAAGTCTTTCTCCCGATCTTTGCCAGCAATATATAGATGGTATTGAATATATGGCCCAATCAAAGAACGTCTGCGCGCGAGGGGAGTGAAATTGCTGGAATTTTGCGAAATTATTGGCGAAAAAGTGTTCTCGCGGAGAGAAATCTTGTTGTATATAGAGAACTAGTGAAAATATCAATTAGATTTTCAAATACTTATTAAGAAATCTTTACACAAAAACTCAGACGGGAAAACATGAAAATAATATTTGAAGCCTCGAGGAATAAAACATCTTTCAAAGATTTTTTGTATCGTTCATTGTTTGATAAATGTAAACGTAGTGTTGGCATCAAACACCTACAATTAGTGACGAGAGAACCGATGTACAGGAATATAATAATAATAAAAGTTAAAGAGAATGAGGATTCTATTTTTTATATCGTCGCAAGAAAAAAAATTAGTCGGCTTTATGTATTCTTATATTCATATACCTAATATTATAGGGCAATATAAAATGTTTATTATAAAGTAAATGCGTATACAAAAAGTGGGTCAAAATTAGGGCAGATATTACAATATATTGCCGGATGTTGTTAAAAAAATGCAACAGCAGTCTTAATGGAAAAGATTTAATGGAGATATTCTTCACGGTTTTAATAACTTCTTGTGAAAACACAAACTGAGAATTTTGACTTCCGTATAGTTTATCTTTTAGATACCCTTGGTTCCCAGATTATAATTTACTAACCTCATAAAGAGGGATGAACTGTTTTTGGTGCGGTTTATTAAAAACCGCGCACACGTATCAAGCATAACCTGCACGATCTGCACAGCATGGAACAAAATGTCTGTTCATGCAGAATGTACATACGCTATTTATAGTCCAAGAACGATCTTCGTGAAATACCTAAAATCTCAAACGGCTAAAAATTTCAGTGATCGTTCTTGGGGTTACAAGAAACTATTCTGACTATGAAAAAGTGTGCTCCGATTTGCAGTTAGGGTAGAAACCGCCCCTTTAAATTTTGTTTTCTAATTATCTCACAAACTATGAGATATATGAAAAAAGGTTTCGACAAAAAGTTGTAGATTTTTATATTTGCTACGAAAAAGTGCTCCAACCTCTTACCCCTATCTGCAATAGTTTACCCATAAATCGCCCCTAAAGGTAAAAAAATTGAAAATTATTATTTTTCTCAGCTGATTCGGGTTTTTTGTGACATTTTGAGAAGAAATTGCTCTTGGTATTTTCTTCGAAAAACGATTATTTTAGAAATTACAAAAAAACGGATATTACCCCCTTTGCACAATAGTGTAATCTAATTGTCGTGAATTATTATAAAGAAATCGTATCCATGATTTTAAAATGTAAAACAAACTTAAAATAAACGTTACCATAACTATAATTCAAAATCAAACTTGAAAATTCAAAAAATTTGAATTATATTTTTACATTTATTTTAGAAATTTATTTGTACCGTTGTTTACGTGGCGTGTTTTTATGGTTTTTTAAACAAAATTTTTGAAATGGCCTATGAAGTCACAGAAATGCCACGCAAAAAAGACACGTTTCAATAATAATCAAAACATCTTGCCCAAAAAGTATATTTTTTTTTAATTTCAATAAGAATGTTTTATTGAATGATTCCATGTGTTTGATAATTTTTAATATGATAATTATTGATTTTAAAATTATTTTCAAAAATTGTGCATATAATAGGTATCTACCTATATTATGTTATGAATACTAACATTCGAATTTTTAGTATTTTTTATTTATTGTTAAAAATTTATAATCAACATAAACTTGTTACCATGTTTTTTGTCTTATTTTAATTGCTATGGTTAGTAATTAATGTTGATTTTCATAATTATTATTTTTAATTTTCTGCATGTACTTGAAAAAGTCTAAATCTATAGACGTCTATAGACTTAGAGTTTTTCAAGTGTGTACTTGAAAATGTCTAAATCTATAGATTTAGAGTTTTTCAAGTACATACAGAAAATTAAAAACAATAATTATGAAAATCAACATTAAGACAAAAAACATGGTAACAAGTTTATGTTGACTATAAATTTTTAACAATAAATAATAAAAATTCGAATGTAAAAAAATATATAAAAATATTTAACAAATTCAATTTCAGAAAAATTTTTTGAGTGGATTTTTTTATGTAGGTAGATAGGTACTGACAAACAAAATACAATATTATTATATCCTGACATAAAATTAAATGCATATGTAGGTATACATAGGAAAAAATACGAAAACCGAAAAATAATAATTATGTTGCGACATAAGTAATTATAATTATTTAGGATTCTTTTCTTGAAAAAATAAGATTATTTTTATGATCTTGTGACAAAAAATATAATGTAAGGGCATAATTTTATTATTTTTCTTCAGGATATTTTAAGTTAAAAAATATTTTCAAAAAAAAATTCTGAAATTGAAAGTGTTAAATATTTTTATATAATATTTTGTAAAAATACTTTACGGTTTAAATAGTAAAACGGAGTACCATACCCCCTAACTTATATTAATTGCTATGGTTAGTAATTAATGTTGATATTAATAATTATTGTTTTTAAATCTGACAGCTGACGATGATATAGTGGGACAAGCTCCGACAATCGCGCTATCTCTCTCACTACAGTATCGTGCAAAGGGGTATCGTTTTTTTGTAATTTCTATAATGTTCATTTTTCGAAGAAAACGCAAAGACTATTTTCTTCTTAAAACGTCACAAAAAACCCGAATCTGCCGAAAAAACAAATGATTTCCATTTTTTTCACATTTAGGGGCGGTTTACGGGTAAACTATTGTAGATAGGGGTAAGAGGGTGGAGTACTTTTTTATAGCAAATATAAAAATCTACAATTTTTTGTCGAAACCTTTTTTCATATATCTTATAGTTTGTGAGATAATTAGAAAACAAAATTTAAAGGGGCGGTTTCTACCCTAACTGCAAATCGGAGCACACTTTTTCATAGTCAGAATAGTTTCTTGTAACCCCAAGAACGATCACTGAAATTTTTAGCCGTTTGAGATTTTAGGTATTTCACGAAGATCGTTCTTGGACTATTAACGAAGTAGCGCACATTAGATCAGCACCTGTAGCCAGTAACTAGCAACTGCCGTCAGTCGGTCTCCTGCAATTTATGTCTTGCCGCGCTGGAGTGATCTAGTGTGCTAGTGATATGTCGTTTTTGTTGCAATTGCCTAGCACGAGTTTAATTACTGTACTTCCCTACTACAAAGTTAAAAGATCATAATTTTGTTAATTTATAGTCAAAATTAAAACCACTTATGGCCATATTCATCGAACGTAAGTAATTATTTATTCGGTTCGTTTTTTCATTCATCCGAATAATATGCGATAATTCAATTCACCAAGCAAAATTATGTTTACTGCAGGTATAAATCTAATCTGTCCAAATTCTCGGGTATAAATATTTATTCGCCTGATAGAATAATAATGGCAGCCACATATATCATAATACCTAACCTATAAACGTGGAGTATTATATTTACAGTTTTCTCTTGTGAATTTATTTATGTGTTGTTTATTAACCTTTTGTGAAGTGTATAGTTGTAAAACATTAAAGTTAGTGAAAGTTTTGTGTGCAATTTGGGTTAGGATAAAACATTATTTTGACGTTTGCACTAACGCCATCGGTCGGATTTTTGGGTGAACGTCAAAATATTCTACAAAAAGAGCAAGGAGTATAGTGCAGTGTATTTTTAAACTTTAACTAACTTTTCTACCTGGTATTTTGTTTGGTGAATTGAAAGTAAATAAATTTGTTCCAAAATTAATAATTTCTATCTTTAATAGTGTTCGATGAATATGGGCATTATTTTTTGGTTCGGAAATTTTCTTGCTCGAGCGTCGTCATTTGAAGAATACCTACTACTGATTAGTGTCCAGCTAATTTTATAAACACCTAGCTGCTTCACTGACCACACTTAATACACCTAGCTTTAACCAACAAAAAGCTACTGCTTTTATTCCTTTACTTATTTTCGGTTTCAAATATCATTGGACTTAGAAGCGAATTAACCAATTAACAAAAATACCAAGGAGTATAGTGCAGTGTGTATTTATTCTTCAACTAACTATTTTACCTGATAATTTGGTTGGTGAATTGAAAGTAAATTTTATCGTAACGAATAAATTTATTCCAATATTAGTATATTTTCTATCTTTAATAGTGTTCGATGAATATGGTCATTATTCGTAAAATTATATTGTTTTCTTTTACTCTCCGTTTAACAAAAACTCTTTATAGCGCAATAAAATGCACGCAATTTCGCTATTTTACACTGTAGGTATTTATTAGTGATGTGCCGGATCGTTAAAAATGTATATCCGCGGATACGGATTTGAATACGGATATTTGGTTTCAAGATCCGCGGATACGGATACGGATCTTAACTTTCTTAGAGTACGCGGCGGTAAATATTGCACATCGACCTTTGGAAAGAGACTATCTGTTATGGGAAAAAGCTATTGACCTCTTTAAGAGTTAACTCTCACAACAGATTGTCTCTTTCCAAAGATCGATGTGCAATATCTCATTATAAAAATAGTTTTTTAGTACCTTTGAGTTATATACTATTGGTATGGTACTCACTACGATAAATGTTTGCAATATAAAGGTGCCAAATACGATTTTCAAAAATAAAAAATAATCTGAATGGAATTTAACAGTTTTTCATTATTACCTAATCACCTATATAAATATAAAATTTCATTTATGAATTGAAAATTAATAAGGTAAAAGATCCGTAAAAGATCCGCCAAAAACTAACGGATACGGATACGGATCTTTCTTCTCCCTCGGATATCCGCGGATACGGATACGGATATCCGGCACATCACTAGTATTTATTAATAAATGATCCGTTTTATTTACTAATCAATAAATAAACTAGGCGCGTGTGCCGTTCTCCCGAAGATATAATTTTTTTTAATATTTAATACAAAAAAATCGATATTTGTAAAATTACATACCTAATACAAGCGATAAATGAGTATAAATGACCGTGCTTTGCAAATAACATAAAAGGCCAATTCTGAAAGAAAATAATTTAAGAAGACACGCAATTACAAAAAAGGATTTTTAAGTATTTTATATCCCGAGGATATTGCTCAAACGATTATATATTTTTTTTTCAACTTTACAAAATATTTTTTTAATGTGATATTTAAAAGGCGTGGAATTTCATTTGACTCCAGTAAAAAATTACCGGAAACATAATATAATATCTGTCACTGTCCTTTTTTTTGACATTTCCCACAGTAGTCCAGTAGGCTGGATTTTATCCGACATGATGTATCAACTATATTTGTTATTTTCTTATAGAAAAGGTAAAAATACCTGAACCCCTTCATTTACTAACCTTCAAGTTGGTGTGTGAATATCAATAATCTATACATTAATAGGCCAGCAGTTTTTTTTGTGCGGCTATTTCCTCCTAGACCGCTAGACCGATTTCGACGAACGAGGTGGCGTTTTAAAGAGCTCGACGAGATGTGCAATATGGTGTCATAATTGTGAAAAGTGGATTTTCAGGAGTGAAAATTGATGTTAAAAAAATTGATTTTTAACGTAACAAATTAGATAATATATATTATGAGTAGGCTGTGGAAAAAAAGCAGTTTATGTTTGATATTATGTCAAAGGGGAATAATATGTTTTTAGCGAGTAGTTTTAAGTAATATATGAATTTTTCCAAGTATCGTAAATCGATTCAAGTTTTCATGCGTTTTGCAAATATGCAAATTTGAAGACACTAAACGATTTTTATTAACCGAACTTATAGCAAATGTCAAGCTGAATCGACCCCGACAATCCGCAACCATGTATCGCTTTCGATTTCGGAGATATGAGCGTTTATTTATATTATCAGAGAAAAACTTAAAAACGTCATAACTTCTAAACAACTAGTGATACCGAACTGGTTGGAATTGATTCAGCGCGATTTTTACCATTCCAATCCACAAGTGGGGAATGGTACTAGTTTAGATCAAAAATCACTTTTCAAAAATTTTACAATATCTTTCCGTTTTGAGGTCCCCCGAATCCAAAAAACATATTTTTGGAAAAACTTTGTGCGTCTGTTAGTCTGTTATTCTATTTATCTGTGAACACGATACAGGTCAAATGGATGAGCGGATTGAAACCAAATTTTGGGAGAATATTTGGTATGCAAATATGAAGAGCCCTATTGTTTTTGGGGAAAATCGGCGCATGCGCAGAAGAGATATATGCTAAAACGGTGTTTTTTTATATAATAATGGTATACTTTTCATAACGGCTTATTATTCTATTTATTTTTTCAAGAAAGTTTTGTTAAAAAAAATTTTTTTCTAAACTTTATAGTTTCGGAATTCGGAAATATTTTGAAAATAAAAAAAATCAGCCGCTCTTTTGTTAGGCATGCTTTGATTAATTTTTACATGACGTGAAACATATTATGTAGGTAACCATGGTAACGAATAGTTAATATCATATTGCATACTAGCCATTACCCGCGTTTCCTCACGCAATATCAGAAATTTTATTTTCTTTATTCAAATGTCAACATTTTTGAAGTTGGAATGGCCCCGTCGCCCAATTGGCTGGAATTTTTCTATAAGCATAACGTCAGTTGTCGTAGATTTCTGTTTTTTTTTTTTAAACGGAAAAAGTAAGAAACCTATGAATGAAAAAACTATAATACTTTATTACTTGTGGCACCGACCACGTTACATCATATCAAATTTCACTAGTAACTCCAACAAAAAAATAATCCTAAAACATATGTTTATATAAACAGATTTAAATTAAGGGTGGTAATCTCAAACAGTAGGTGAGGGGGTTATTTTAATAACATACGCATTGACTACATGCAGAGCGTCCTATTTAAGTCGACCTGCAGGTTTTTTCTCATATACCCCCGTTCTTTGTCTATAGATATCTTTTATCGCCAAACTTCCACTCAGCTGCAGGTTGATCAATATGATCCCGACAATAACCTGTCGTGTGCCACCTGTGGCACGCGTGCCATAGGTTCGCGATCACTGTTCTAGGGTAATCTGGTCATATTCAACTCAGAATCGGCTTCTATTTTACCATTCCAACCCACAAATAGGAAATAATACTAGTTTAGGTCAAAAATCACTTTTCAAAAATTTTACAATATCTTTCCGTTTTGAGGTTCCCCAAATCCAAAAAACATATTTTTGGAAAAACTCTGTGCGTCTGTTAGTCTTTGTGAACACGATACAGGTCAAACGGATGAGCGGATCGAAACTAAATTTTGGGAGGATGTTTGGTATGCAAATATGAAGAGCCCTATTGTTTTTGGGGAAAATCGGCGCATGCGCAGAAGAGATATTTGCTATAACGATGTTTTTTATATAATAATGGTATACTTTTCATAACGGCTTATTATTTTATTTATTTTTTCAAGAAAATTTCGTTAAAATTTTTGTTCTAAACTTTATAGTTTCGGAAATATTTTGAAAATTAAAAAAAATCAGCCGCTCTTTTGTTTTATGATCTGTCAGAAATAAACAAGTTTGGCATGCTTTGATTAATGTTTACATGACGTGGAACATATTATGTAGGTAACCATGGCAACGAATTGCAAATATCATATTGAATACTAGCAATTACCCGTGTCACCTCACATGATATCAGAAATTTTATTTTCTTTATTATAATCAAATGCCAACATTTTTGAAGTGGGAATGTTCCCGTCGCCCAATTGGCTGGAATTTTTTTTTCTAAGAGACATGGTGATTGAAATAAAAAAAAAATTGTAGTGGTGCTGTACTAAAAAGTAATTTTATTTTCAATAAAAATGCCCATCATGGATGAATATTTTTTCGAATATAACGTAGCTTTTTAATGAAGTCGATATACTTTTAAAATATCGAGAGATAACTGATCATTTCATTCGAAAATAGAAAACTTAAAGCAGAAACATTAATGAAGAGAACAGAAGTCTGTGGCATTTATTTCTAAAAGTCTATCGGTATTGAGATTATTAATATCTTCACATTCCACGCCAAGTTGGATGGTTTGACTTTCGCGCTTTAATATTCCAATCAAATTTTCGATTAGACGATTGGTCTCTTCGAGGGCCTCGCATACAATATTGCTTGAAGCCACTTTGACACCGACGACATGTTTTGTCTCAGATTCGGACAAATTAGCGGGACGTTTCGCATTTCTAAATATCGGTATTTCTCCATTTTCCATTTCCCAGCGGACGATGTACTGATCCAACTCGACTAAGGCACAATGTGGCTTTCTTTTTTGCGATTCCTCGTTTAGCTGACATTTGCAGAAACCATGAAATTCTTCTTCTGAAGACGATGGCATCTTTTTATGACAGTTTTCTGTATTAATTGTAAAATAAAAGAAAAACTTAGTAACGGCTAAGATGATGTGATATTATTATTTTTTTTATGATCTCATCAGTTTTAGGGTTCCGTAGAAACTAGGAGCCCTTACTTTATCATGTCACAGCCTTGTAAGATCGGCCGTACACGAGCAGCTTCAAGCTTTCGTAACTGACTGCTTCAAACCATCAACTGCATAACGAACTACAAATCTCCATAGAAGATATTTCACTGACATACCCACGACCGCCCGAGCGGTCACGATAGCACCGAGCAGTCAGCAGTACAACGCCATGTAGTTGCAAAACATATACTGACTGCTCGAGCATAGTTATTGATTATTTAGTCAACGCGACACAGAACAGAGGAAAACTTACCTTTATATCTATGTTGCCACAGGATTTCAGCGACTGGCTCGAGCGGTTGATAGTAACTACTCAAGCAATTGACAGTGATTGCATTTGAGCGATCGTAATTGTCGTACAGCCCGCCTAATTCTATCATTTTCTCCTGTTTTGCGATGAAACTTTGCACAGGTCGCTATAACCCGTTAACAGACGTAATTTTTGTGACGGGCGACGGGCCGACGCGCAGTGTTCAATAGGTTAGTGCGGGTGTTTGTTAACGCGACGGGCATGTAACCGTTGCAACAAAACTCATCGGATACCCGCACGTCGCCCTCTCGGCGCGACGGCGGTCGGTCTGATGCAGTGGACGACGTCATTTCATAGAAGACGACGACGGATGTGCCGGCACGTTTTTATACTTTATAGGTACCTACCTACCTACCTTCTGCTGCTCATTTATGGAGAAAAGTGTATTGATATGGATTTATTAATTAGCCTTGTCCATAATAGTTCATAATAATGGGACAAGAAAAATAAACAAGCAAATTTTGCACTTTTTTGTACTTGCACTTCTTACAACGGACGCGCTCATGTTATATTAGCGGATCGTGTACAAAGGTAACCGTTTCGAGTCGGCCCGTTACCTGTTGATTAAAACGCTCGATAACAAGAGCCCTAAGTCGAAATTGTAAAAAACATTACATGGTGCCTTCGGGAGTATATTTTTACAACAGAAAAACTGTTGCCATAACAGCTTCTTTTTAAGGAACGTTATTGGAAAATAACAGTTTTCACACTGTGCTGAATATTTCACAAAAAAAAAATAAAAATTTGGATAAAATCGAATCTTAACCAGGACGTTCGGTATAATGGGTGCACAGCGCGGCGACCGAGATGCGTAACATATGTCCGCTAGACAATTGAATGTGCCTCGAGTCACGTGTGGATCAATTCCCTGCTGATTTTTGTTTATTTCCACCTGTATTCCTTACAAATTCCAGTACAATTAAAATCTCCGTGCATATTACAATATATCTGCCAACCCCCCTCCCCAATGGTGTTAGTGCAAAACGCATTTAATTTGTTCTTTTTTAATAGATATTGAAACGTTTGAGAGGTTAAATAATTCGTAGAGGATCACAACTTGACTTGAATGTCGAATTGTTGCACCGCTTGTGGCCAAAACAATTTTCTTATTTTTGGTAGCACCCTATAGGTATTTTTTCGATCAAGAAGGCTAAATAGTTTCTGAAATATTGAGGGCAAAGTCCAAGGAATAACCACAATATGGTTATAATTTGATGTCCGCGATTATAAGGTGCCAATCGAATTATTGGTTTTTTAAATATACGCAATAGGGTATTTGCACGGAATTATTATTATATAATTGTATTATAGGGGTCCGTCCCGGTTTCACCCGGGTGCGAAAGACATAATTCTGCAAAATGTATTTCGTTTTCGACCTATGGCGTCTGAACTAATAACTTTGATGCAAGTTCTACCAGATTTGCTTCTGAGCTAGTAGCTTTGAGCAAATTCTATCAGATGTCGCCACTTGGTACTAAAACCGCTTTTTTTTGTTTGTTTCTGAACTAATAACTTTGAGCAAATGCTATCAGATGTCGCTGCATGTTATTAAAACAGTTTTTTTTGAAAGAACACCGTAATTTTGCACAAAATATTTAATAAAAACTATCCTATAGCGTAAGTTGCACCAAGCAAGATACATTTACAAAATTTCATTAAAATCGGTTCTGTGGTTTCGGAGATTAGCGCGGCCAAAATTGTGACACGAGAATTTTAGATATATAGAAACAATAAAATGACACATAAATCATTTCTTTCTGATTTCAAATAAACACAAAAATATTTATGTAAGTAAGCGTTTTTGATCGTATGAAGACAGACGTCATAATGTTTTTGTTTTTATTGACTCTTTTAATAATTCAAATCTTTAATTAACGTCTGATTAGAGAACTCTTCAATAAATAAAATTATCGACCAATTTTCCAGACAAATATATATTAACAAAAAATAATAATTAATTAATACATTAACGTTTCGGTCCGGATTTGGACCATCTAATCTAAAAAATATAAAAATTGATTAATAATTAGTTTCTAATTGTTTTTTTAACAATTGTATTGGTCTAAAAATTATTATCCTTTCCATTAAAGCCGAATCAAACCAACCACGAACGACTCAATTTTATTTTTATAAAGTCATTACGACTTTTCAACAAACACAAATTTTACGTCCTCTATATTTAAGGATCAGAACAGTTCATAAATCAACAAAGAAATTGTTTATCGATATTTTGACGTGTAAAACCTCTAAACGGAAATGTTACACAGAAGATATCAAGGGGTTGCGATCCTTGCAGCACCAATTTTATTTTAAAAAATTGATTACATATCAGGTATTTTGATTCAGAACGGTAACAAGTTAACAAGTGGTAGATTCGACACTATAGACAGGCGCCGCTAGTAAGCTTCTCGATAATAATTGAGAACTATTATATTGATACAGTAAATTGGCAGGTCGGGTCCTAACCCAACCAAACCTCTAGCTACGGGCGCTTAACAATAATAATAATTACTATTACAAGCCAGCGATTAGACTAAAACGGTCAACAATTTTTATGGTGTAATTTGTAACGCAAATATTTACACAAATTCTATAATCATGTAATGCCATTATTGTTGTAAATTGTAAAGGCTTCATCCCCTGCGTTTGTTTGTGAGTATACGCTTCGTTCCAAAACTTAACTGCGTCAAAATATTTTTGTTATGCGTTTTATAATCGCAGTATAGATTATGAAAGAAATCTAAGAATAATTGACTTACTGCGCTCATGGTGGCAGATATTGGAACTGAACGACAACCGTTAATTTGATATATTGACTATTTGTGTACTAATTACTGTTTTTTAGAGCTGTAAAAGTAACGAGAAATTGTGTACCCGTATGTATTCGTTACTTAAAGAACCAGTACCCGTTACTTTCGTATCGTTACGTTACTCGGTACTTTTCATACGACATACAATAGTGTGCTTAACAGCATCAAGCAATAAGCATGTAGCTTCGCACAAAGCGCGTCGCATACGTGATACGACATGAGTCATTACTTCGTACTTTATGAATTAATACTTATAAGTATAAACATGCGAGTAACGAAATGAATTTGTAAGTAACGATTCGTTACTTCGAGTCAGACGATGTACCCGTTACTCTGCAGTAACGAATACATACGGTTTGTTACAGCTCTACTGTTTTTACGTAACCACAACAGTTACACAATTTATAAGCACTGTTTATAGTCACTGATGTTTAACATACTATTTAGATAGTCACTTTGCTTAGCAAAATAAAAAATAAACAAAAATTTTGCTAGACATTTGATATAATCACCGTGTTTATCGGTAGTAGAATACGTCTCTCAATAGATCAACATTTCTGGAGATTACTGTTAAAATTAAGATCATGAAAACGTAATTAAAAACAGTTGACAATAGATGGTGTTGAAAATACAGTATAAACTCCATTTAACGTCACTCGATATAACGACAAACTCCTTAAAACGTCAAAATTACTTAACTCTATAGTTGGCTTACCTTATTGCTCATACAATGATACACTCTGAATAACGACGCAGCCACTCTAAATAACGACAACAATACGTCATCATTAAGCAATAAACAGTACTTGTTTGTTATTTTGTTGCTTTGTTGTCGACTTTATGCGTACCGAAGATTCTAAGAAATTCGTTTGTTGGGATCTTTCATATGTTTAGCTCAGCTGAATGTTTGTTGATCAGTTTGTTGTAAATTTTATATATATTATGAGTAAATACAAATTATATAAAAAAAAATATTAATGGATTATTTCTTCTCTCCGTGTAACGACAACTCTCAACAACGCCACAAAGTCTCTTGAGTGTCGCTATATAAAGTTGACACTGTACATGAGTCCGACTATACTTAAAATTTACTATTATTTTTTACAATAATAATATACTAAAACAAACAATCTCTCTCCCTAAACGCATATACCTCCTCCGTTCCGTAAAAAATAATACTATCAAGAACACACAATACAACAAGAAACGTATGCATGTAACATTTACGCGCGGTTATAGTGCGTAACCCGGTTACACGTGACCCGTTACGGTCGGATGTAACCCGTAATGATCTGTCTAATGCCATCGTGTTTCAACGAATATTGAACTTTCTCAACTCTAGAATATTTTTTAATCAGTTTGAACAAGGAATGAGTTCATATTTATGTTTAAATTTCTAACAGCATTAATGTTTGTTTAATGCTTCAATTAATGGAAGGGTTTGTGTTTCGACATTTTTTATTATTCATGAATCCATAACCTAACTTCTTTTATACTATTTTTCCGACAGTTAAGACAAGCCAATTTTAATGATAATGACTTTAACATTAAATAATTTAACGTCGTAATCTGCATTGCTTTCGGCTCTTCAAATGAAAATGTAATATTAGTCTGTATTAATGTCTGGAAAGTAAATAAATTATGATAATTTTTAAAATTTGTGTTTTTATGTAGGTATAGGTAGTGTTGTTTCACTGTCCTATTAATATAATATAATAATAATAACATTATTTAACATGTATCCAAAAAACAGGTACTGATTAATAGCACAAAAATATTTAATAGTAAGCCAGTATAAGACCTTTTCTGATACGAATTCATATTTTCGAATTTTTTAACCGATATCAAAGAAGGAGGTTTATCACGCGTAGGTATAGCCTTAACTTCTCGAGAGACTAACCAATTTGAATGATTTTGACTATTGTGTTCAGGAATTTTTTTTTCTATACTAATCACATATTTTCCTTTTTTTGGTCGTTATCAAGAGGAAGGGTCTCAAGGTAGTCGTATATAGATAATTTTTATTTAAATCGGTTCAGTAGTTTTTCTAGTTTGGTAATCAAATGTCAATAAAAAATCGGTTAATAAGCTAATTACATAGGTATTGGAAATAAGTCACTTAACTGTGAAAAATTGAACCTTCTTCCAAAAAAAATTTAAAAAAAGCTTTTAATAATTCACGTCTGTGATTGGGCCACCACACTCTGTCGCCGTGCCAAAATTTAAATTTTTACGTCAAATAGCTTCAGAGAAAATCGCATTTTGACAGACGGACACCAAAGTGTTTCATTTATTGGTCCGTTTATATAGTATATACGAAACATTAAAAAATTAAACATTTTGAAATTGGAAGTCGAAGTCAATAAAAGTATATAAAAAGTTGAAGTAGTTTTATTTTTTTTTTATAAAAATCGTTTTATTATAAATTGAGCAATACGATGGGGCAACGCTGGATAAATAAGTCAATAAGCTATTAGTGCGGACACAAAAATAAAAAAAAAAACATATCATTTCTGTTATAACTGATTTCTATTCTTTCAAACCAACCGAATAATCATTCATTTTTTTACAATGAATAGAAGATTTAAGGTATCAATAAAATAGTTGTGGTTTATACGGTATAAAAATAACAATCGATTTCAGTCAAAAATTAATAGAATTTTTAATAAGATATGGCGACCACACTTCACGTGTCAAGCCATCTGGATTTTTTCTTCTTCTTTTTACCTATATTCCATTTGAATTAAATATTACATCATTAAAGAAAGGAAACAAATTGAATCGATTTCTGTTTCCCTTCTATTGTAATATATTTTATATAAGATTTCTCTTTTATGAATGAACATCGCCAACCCCTTTGGAAGAACCGTTAATCTACACCGTAAGGCGTTATTATTTTTTTTTAAATGATCTTCAGAATCCACCCACTTATATGTCATTTTTTATTTCTGTTAATTTTTTACTCGTATTGACCTACGCTGTATAATATAAACCCGCCTTATGTGTTAATTTTTGAATCATTAAAAACTGAATTGTTTACATTTTACGGGTAAAGTCGTGAAAAATAATATACTTAAGACTATCTTATGCGACGTCTTTCGATCGTGCCGTCTCAGTGATGGATTTAGGCTTGCTGCCGCCCTAGGCCTCATTCGATGCGCCGCCCTTTTTGATAAAATGAATTATATTAATTTTGATCCAATATTTTTATTTAAAAATAACTTTATTTATTGAAATATAATTTTTAAATATAACTAATAAACATGACAGATAAATAAGTTATAAATTAATCTCACTAAGGAACAGAAAGTAAGCTACTCGGTAAAGACTATATAATTGATCTGTTAAAAAATTAACGTCTTACCCATACAGATTGAGAAGTAAATTAATGAATTGAATTATAATATATTCTAGGTATAGAAACAATTTTATGAAAAATAATCTGAACCAATTTTTGAAATTGATTGTTTTTACTTTTCGCCTCTAAAATTTTGTCATTTCAAAAATTTTGCCGCCCTTCAAATTATGCCGCCCTAGGCCCGGATCTCATGGGCCTAGGCGTAAATCCATCACTGTGTCGTCTTCAGCTTTGAAAATGGAGTCTATCCATAGTTTTTCGTTTTATCAGAATCTACGTTACAAATACATTTTTGAGAATTTTGAATTAAAATTTCTTTAGGCGCGATTTGAGAGTAACTCAGATTTTTTTTTCGGGCGCAGTTTCCGCTATTTAAAGGCAATCGATTGACGGATGCCGGCAACGTAGAAACCATCTTAAAACATTGCTACGGACGCAAACCAATTTTGTGATCGGTTTCCGCTATTTAACTATTTTAACTGATAGATGACGGCATCAAAACGCGTCTGTATAGAAACCATCTTGAACGAATGGTGAAACATAGCTACGTACGCAAACCAATCATTCACGAGTGATTTAATTTGCTCGTGGTAAATACAAATAAAAAAAAGATTTACTTCAAGCGCGCGTAAAAGCTACACACAATCATTTTTTTTCCGGTAAATTTTTTTATAATGAAAAATTGGTTGTCTCTAAAGTCGGTTTACGGACGATAGTTTTACGTGATTACGTATTCCGCTCGAATATCATATTTAATAATACATTACTGCGCTCTCGCTTGCACGCACAGGGTCAGGCGGAACGTTACGGAACGTTACACTTTTTCGTGCGTGCAGCTGGTGTTTCATCAATTTATAAGACGTTATCACGTCAAAAACTTAGTCCGCCATATTGGATTTAGAGTGACGTCACTTTATTTTTCAAGTTATTCTCAGCAAGCCCTTTCATTTGATACCCATATTGTAGGAAAGCATAATAAAATTAGTCCGCCATATTGGATTTAGAGTGACGTCACACAGCTAACCATGCATTTTCATTCAAACTAAACGTGTATATAAATTTTCATCTCAATCGGTTGATGATATCTGCTTCAAAATTACCGAAGGCATTTCCGCCATCTTTATAAGTCCGCCATATTGGATTTAGAGTGACGTCACACAGCTAACCATGCATTGTCATTCAAACTAAACGTGTATACAAATTTTCATCTCAATCGGTTGATGATATCTGCTTCAAAATTACCGAAGGCAATCTAGTCGCTCACTTAGTAACGTCAGGAACGTTACACTTTTTCGTGCATGCAGCCGGTGTTTCATCTTTTTATTTTGACGTGATTCATCAATTTATAAGACGTTATCACGTCAAAAATTCTCAAAAGTGTATTTTCAACGGAATTGTGTCGCTACCGAAATATTCAATATTTTTCGGAGTCGTCGATCGGTTATAAAGACCTGCCGTTTTTTTACTCGATTTCCGTGTCTCGAAACCGTATAACAAAATGGATGTACCTACATAATATTTGAGAAAAACTGCACGACGAATTAGTGTTATGTTGAACCTGTCGGTCGGACCACCAACAATTAACGCTCTGTTATCTGATCGGCCATCGGCCGGTCGTGTTCGTCGTTTTGTCAAATCCGTTTAGTCGTGTTTCACGTTATACTGAACATCGAACACCCGAAATTATCAAACGCACAACACCTTGCGGTACCTATTCTCAATATTTATAGTGTATTTATTCAGTACCTTTTAGGTAGAGAATACAATCCCGGGATCCGGAATCTCGAAATCCCGGTCGTTTTCTGGCCCCGAAAATCCCGGAACCGTACTTGGCTAATCTCGGGATTTTCGAGATTGCCACAAAGATATCTAGTTTGCATTCCGTAATCCGTTGCGCCTTGACAATTACCTTGCCTAGATTATATTAATATTATTTATTACATAACGACAAAAAACAATCCTTAAATACGCGGTACGATATGTAAGAATATAAAATCTCCAGATCCTGAAAATGAATCGGGATTGGCAAATAGTATTAAACTTGAAATAAGCCTGTTCGAAAATCGAGGAGTTCCGAGTTCGTGGATATCACTTAGAAACAGCATATAATATTCCTCCAACCAGCTTAGAACCTGAGCGAGCGTTTTCAGCTGCTGCTTATGTTGGCAATAAACTACAAACCAGGCTTGGAAGTCAAACATTGGATGCTTTGATATTTCTGCGATTGTATTTTCGAAATTCTAAATAGTTTTTTTGTGTTGTCTTTTTGATTTCTTGCAAAAGTAAAGTTTTTTTTTGTTTTGTCTATTTTCTTTTGTGTTGTGCAACGATATTAAAAATATTTTTTAAGCAATTACTCAAGTTTTTTTTCATTTCAGTCCGATTAGAAACCACATAGTCTAATCCCAGGATAGCCCCGGAATCCCGAGATTTCGCATCAAAAATCACGTAATCCCGGGATTGAAAAACATGATCGGGATTGTATTCTCTACTTTTAGGCCATATTCACCTAACGTAAGTAGTACCTAGTTATTTATTCGGCTCATTTCTTCTTGAGGTAGCTATTTCTCTGAATAAATAGCGATAATTCAATTCACCAAGCATTATTGTTTACGGCAGGTATAAATCTATTCTATCTTATTTCGGGGGTGTAAATATTTTTTCGCCTGATAAAACAATAATCGCAGCCACATAGATCATATAATACCTAGTCCTAACCTATACATAGTGTTCGATGAATATGGGCATAAATTGTTATAAGCAACGGTTATAGATGATTTCATCTGGCCGTCAGATGCCTTTTTTGTCGCGTTCCCTGTCAGTGGTTTAAAACAATAATAGGGCAGTTGAATCCAGCTCTATTGCCTGCTAGCGACGCTGGCAGTCTTCGTAGAAGTAAACGTCTAATAATATACTTTTATTCAACACGCGTGAGTAATATGTAGTTTCGGGGCCCTGCTAAACTCGGGAGAAATAATAAATTACTTCATGTTGACGCGCAGAGTGCTAATAATAAGCCGTACAGTGTGATAATGAATTTTCTGGACCAATAGAAACTCAGTAGCAAGCCCAAGCGTGAAATAATGAAAAAAAACTGCACGCAGCTTCTGGACCAATAGGAAGGTGGTAGGCGGTATTGTATATCTACTTATATGAAAACAGCATCGCAATTCAGCGAAAGTCATGGCAATCTTGTGTGGGTACGTCAATCAATGAAGTGATTTATTATTTTTCCCTCTTTTATCAGGGAACATATTACTCCTGCTAGTTGAATAAAGTATTATGTGCGACCATTGATCGAAGGAGAATATTCCACTCGCGTGCGTTTTACCGCACTCGCTACGCTCGTGCGGCAAATTTCACGCCCTTGGAATCTTCTCCTTCTCTCACTAGTCGCACAATATACTATTTTTTTACATTTTTCCAAGTAATAATTTTACTCAATATGTGTTTTTTTCAGTACAGCAATATAAACACTATATCTCCTTAACCATAGGTATAAAAATTTTGATAATTAAAAGTTTCGTTTAATTATTATTACAGTTATTTGAAAAATATTCATTTGACACAATGTTTTAAGACCATGAATAAATGCAGACGGTAAGCGGTGCTGCCATCACGCACTCAGCGAATAGTGATGAATTTCTGTTGGAATGTTACTATTTTGATGACTTCTTTCTGGCACAGGTTACGTATCTCCCCAGGACGGGATTGGGCCTCATAGAGGCCCCTAGGCAATGCGAGTCTCAGAGATACGTTCTTTCTCTAGGTAGGTAGGTCTCTAGCAGCGAAATCAAGCAGCACATCTAGCGGCAAAACCAGCCTCTCGTGTGCAACGATATCCCTTGAGGTATCTACGTGAAAATCGGGCGTGGAAACTTTTAGAATAATTTTCGTATCAAACTTGCGTGTTTTCTCAAGCGTTTGAGAATTGGACACCGTTCAGGCTCGTCCTTTCTATCGAAACGAACTCCGTAAACAATTTGCTGTCTCTCCGCAGAGCTGCAGCCGGGTATCGGATGACCGCCACGTGATGTAAAACCACACATTAATGCTCACCGTCACATCGCATTGCTGTAACTCACAAATCTTTCATTAACACTGTAAAACGATTTTTTTTTTTCATAAAACACTATCCATATTCACCGAACACTATTAAAGATAGGAGTTACTAATCTTGGAACAAATTTATTCGTTAGAATAAAATTTATTTTTAATTCACCAAACAAAATATCAGGTAGAAAACTAAGTTATAAATATACATTGCACTATACTCCTTGCTCTTTTTGTTGAATATTGTGACGTTCACCCAAAAACCCGACCGATGGCATTAGTGTAAACCTCAAAAAAAATTCACAAAAACTTCCACTAACTTTAATGCTTTCCAACTACACGCTTCACAAAAAACTAATAAACACCACATAAATAAATTCACAACAACAAACTGTAGATATCATACACCACGTTTATAGGTTAGGTATTATGATCTATGTGGCGGCCATTATTATTTCATCAGGCGAATAAATATTTATACCTTCGAAGTAAGACAGAATAGATTTTTACCTGCAGTAAATATAATTATATGTTTGGTGAATTGAACTATATCGCTATTTATTCAGAGGAACAAATGAACCGATTAAATAACTACTTACGTTCTGAGAATATGGCCATAAGTCATATTAAATTGTACGCGACGTAATATAGCCAGTGTCACTCGTGAGACTATGACGAATCCATCGACACCTGATTTATGTAAGTCCGTTCAGTCGTTTGAGTGTTACAATAAACACAAACATACACACAAATTTAATAACAATACATTCCCATAGCCACCAGACCTCGTTTGTAACACATTTTTATTGATACAGACTAAAAACTATTTAAAATCCCATGTTTACACAGGTTTAACAGAGTCATTAGTACAAATTACATGTTGGAAAGCACAACGAAATTTACGAGCTTAAAATTAGAGCGCGAAAAACGATCACGTTCAAATTACCACCAAATCACTAGAATTAAATCGACAAGGGATCGTCATTTGTTTCTGTCCGGAATTCAATAATCAATATCATTACGTCTCCCGTTGCTGTTAACCGCGTCCGTCGTAAAAAACACTTTGTCATTGTTTCAAATAGAACAATACGAAGTCTTGTGTGCAATTTCATACCTATACGTGTTTGTTCAATATAAATAATTGATTTAATATGCCTTGAACATTTTTTTCGCAATTGTTTACCATTTAAACTTCACAACTGGGCAACTGTATAATGTAGGTCCAAATTCACTTTTCGCAAGTTTACAATATTTTTTCGTTTTGAGGTTCCCGGAGTCCAAAAATCATATTTTTTGAAAAAAATCTTTTCGTCTTTTTGTTTGTTTGTGAGTACGATACAGGTCAAACGACATGATAAATCGAAATAAAATTTTAGTGAACGTTTGGAACACTAACTTTTATTTTCTAAACGTTATAGTTTCCTAAATATTTGCAAAATAAAAAAAATCAGTTGTCGGCTTGTCCTGAACTAACAATTGATCTGTCAAAAAGAAATCAGTTATATAGCTGACAAGCATGCTTTCGTTAATAATGTTTACGTGTGAAACCACATTATGTAATTACGGAAACAAAAAGCAAATTCAATATAAGTAATAACTAGCTATTACCCGTGTCATTTCATGCATTAAAGATTAACAGAAACTTTTTTTCATTTATTATAATATTATGTCAATTATTAATATCAGTATTTTTGAAGTTGGAATGATCTCTGCGTCCAATTGGCTGGGATTTTATTAAGCGTATAAATCTTGCCCGAGAAAAAAGATCAAATATGTATACAGTTGAACCTGGATTAAGCAAGAGTTCAAGGGACCGCGATCTCTTTTTCGCTTATGGAGGTGTTTCACTAACCCGAGTTTCTAGCTTATAGAGATACAGGAGTGGCCTTTCTCACTTATAGAGCTCTATAAAAACTATACAAAAACAATGTAAGCTCAACTATTTGTGACTCATTTTTAAATTTCGTGGAACTATTAATACGTTCGACTATCGCTTATAGAGGCAAGTAGTACTCACTGTTATAGAGGTCTATGAGTGAAAAACGTCTTTCTTTTATAAATGTTTTTGATTCTCATTTATAGAGGTTTTAAAGGGTTACAAAGACGATACCTGACAATTACTCTCACTTAGAGAGTTTTCTCGTTCAGATATCCAGTTCTCACTCACTCAGGTTTGACTGTAATTCCAAAATGCTTCTTTTGAAAAAAAAAACAGCTAGCCTTGCTTACAATTTACTTCATTTTTTCCAGTTGGTAAAAAAAATACATTTAATTTTTTGCCACCAACAGCTTGAGATTATTTGAACTTAGAGACAATTCATATTTTTATATTCGTCTGATTAAATTTGGAAAATTTTGCAATACCTTATCACTCTCTCTATTTCAGAGTATGCGTATAGACGTTTGTATCAATTGTTATTTCTCCAACCCACTCAAAAATAATAAAAGACTGACACATTAATCGTAATTGGCCTATTGAACAGTCATAAATATTTGCTGATACACCGTTTCAAATTTGAACGTTTTTTTCTGGCTTTTGTTCGAGGCAACGCGCACTCTAAACGTTGTTTTGTTTTTCAAGTGGCGCCTTTAAACGTTTACTGGAATTATTGGTGTTTCAACACAATAATAATTGTAGTATAATTTGATCGGAAATTGGCAATAGTTTATTTATTTTTAATAATAAACTATCTTTGTTCATAGTTGCATTGTATTCAAAATATACAAAAACTTGACTAACACTTTAAAAGGTCTTTACTGTCATTTTTTTTTTGCTTTTTTCGTATGTAAGAAATAAAAAAAATCTCTTGTGAGCTGTTATTGTCTTCTTTCTGGCCACCCGCAGAGTAATGCAGAATTGTCCAGAATGTTAGAAGTAATTATCTCTCGATAACAATTACTAAAAAATGTTATTTTTGTCATACAGTAGAAGGCCGTTAATCTGTACTAGATAGGACCAGACCCTGACCGGATCACTGAAAGTCCGAATTCAATCTAATATCTATGCATTAAAATTCACAAAACACAATTTTTAAAACCTACGAGCTGATGTAGGGATACCGAAATAAAACATCTTTGTGATTAAAATTCAAAATTTATATATACCTACTACAAAAAAATACAGTTACCAGTAATTACTTTAAATTTAGATTTTTTTTAATCCCGTCTGGACTAACCGGAAGTCGTGGCTGGCGAAGTTCACATTAGAGGAATTCTACTGTACTTTCATTATAGTGTTTTACAAAACTCTAAATTCGACAGTAACGCAAGCAAAGCCGCTGGTAAAATCTAGTACTAGAAAAAAAGCCATCGTCTAAGTGCTACAGATATATTATACTAGCGATCCCGCCCGGTTTCACCCGGGTGCAAAAGAACGAAAGGAGGAGGAACATGAGTACGCACGTTCATCTTAGTTTACCGAGACGAATGTTGTGTCCAAATGTCATGATGATTGGAGTTACCCGTTCAAAAGTTTTGTCGGAGGGACAAATTTTGAGTTATATTTTTTAACATTTCTCATTGATGCTTCGCTCCTATTAGTCGTAGCGTGATATTATATAACCTATAGCCTTCCTTGATAAATGGGCTATCCAACAAAAAAAATGTTTTTAATTCGAACCAGTAATTCCTTAGATTAGGGTGTTCAACCAAACAAACAAACAAACTCTTTAGCTTTATATATTGGTATAGCACAAAAAAAATCGTGATGAGAATTTTTTTTCAGCGCCATCCAATTTAAAAATTATGGTATTTAAGTCAACAACAATTTCCTTAAACGAGTATAAATCGTCGAAAAATTATAATTTTATTCAAAAATGTAAATAAGAGACTAAATTAGAGTTTTTTGTAAGGGCGAACAATTAGTGACCTGATACACCCATATGATGTAGTCATTAAAAATGTCAGAGTTAGTCTGCTTTATTATAAATTAAACAATAGAATACCCGTGGGTGGCCAAAAGGCAAATAGAGAACTGCTGGCCAGTAGCCCGTTAGAAATAGTTTTTATGATAATCATTTAACATAAATTATTTTTAAAAATCTATAAAATTGATCGCCATAATTAGAACAAAAAATTCCAAACGGAACACAGTTCGTATCAGCTTCTGAATTCTTTCATCATACACCTCCGACCCCCCGCCACCTGCAACGGTATATGTGCTCTATTAACGCTTTGGGCAGTGTTGACACTCTGGAAATTTATTTTCCTCTAACCCGAAAATAAAAATCCCCTAAAAACATAGATATTTTTGAAATTAAATATTTGTTGCAAGTACCTAAGTCATATTTCCCTTGAGGTAAAGTTCGACTAAATTAGTTGGAGATTTGATTGGCTAGCATGTAAACCAGAGGTCCCCCAACGTTTTTGTCTCGTAGACCACTTGCCATGTTTTTCGGTTTTGGGTAGACCCCCTGCTTATCTGATATTGATTTTTTGCAAATTCATTAATTTGAAATGTATTTTTGACAACCGGTATATAGTGCTCTCACTTTGAACGATTTAAATTTATAAAAGTAGTGAAATGTAGTGTGAAATGTTTAGTTTTATACATTTATTCTTAGATTAAAATTAAACGAATCAAATTAAAATTGACTTTCTGTTACATAAAATAACTATAAGCAAAAAATAAAATATGCTTTTAGTGTTAGAGATGAACCTGATGCTTTAATAATAAATTTTCAACATTTGGCATTAATTTAGTTAGATTTAATTTTAAATCTCTTCGGTTAAAGATGTTCAGTTTGTTTCTTTTTTTGTTAGGAGATTCACTATCGTTGACCCCCATTTTCATTTCATGAACCCCCAATTTTTTTTCCGCTGACATGGACCCCTTGCAAGTTGTCGACGACCCCTGAGGGTCGATATAGACCACTTTGGGAGTCACTGATGTAAACTATTAAATGGGACCGTTAGGTTGGTCTGAATACAGTTGATCGTGACGGTGTCTCGCCAGACTCTATCTGAAGGGACTCTAATTTTTATTTGTAAATTTATATTTTCATTAAGGCTAAATAAAAAAATTGGTTGTCTGTAATGTCGGTTTACGGACGATAGTTTTACGTGATAACGTCATAAAGAAACATTGATGAACTCTCTGACGTCACGCGAGAAGAGAGAGAAATGCGTACAAGCCGACGCTTGGGCCGATCGTGCCTCTCTATCGCTTATACCGCGCTCTCGCTTGCACGCTTAGGCTCAGGCGGAACGTGACACTTTTTCGTGCGTGCAGCCAGTGTTTCATCAATTTATAAGACGTTATCACGTCAAAAACATTTTACCCTAAAAATCCTCTAAATAAAAAATATTTCTCCTTACCTAGGGGAAAAGGTGGAAACACGGTTTGGACACCAGACCTGAGTTTCGCTCGCACTAATAGTCCAAGAGCTATCAAACATTTTTGGGTAGGCATTATGAAGCAACATGAAAATGTGTCTCACTTCTTTTGTAATGTCTGAACACAAAATAGAAGACCTGGCCGAAGGATAGTGGGGCGTAGTCAAGTCTTGAATTTTTAACTTCGCAAAAAATGTCCTTGAGGCGTTTTGAAATTTTAATACCTTCGAATTTAGAAGGGAATAAAATAAAAAGTATATAAGCCAGCTCATTAAGTCAGTCGGGTCTAAATATCTTACAAAACTATTATACGTGCAGGGTGCGGGTAAGACGCTACGGGTAGGTTAAACATTGGATTATGTTTTTTAGTCATTACGTAACGTACATAGATTTTTTGTCATGAATCAATCAATTTCTCGTTAACAATAGTACTAACAAGTTCGGCTGCGGTTGTTGATTTGCTCAATCAGATAAATGTTTAACTTCTTGACTAAATGGTGGTGGAATTCGCTGATGGGGTTGAAGATTAGATTATTGCTGGTAAATTATCGGTTATGTGCTGAGATTTTAGTTGGGTGCTGGCAGCGGGCACCGCCCCTGGTGCGATGGCCAAGATTAACTATTGCTGTAAATTAGTTTTAACCCTCTAGTGGACGCATAGAGTACAGATTTACGTGAATTATACACTGCGTCCCCGAATCGGGATAATTTTTAAATATATGGTATTTTAGAACATTTCATACATTTATCTATATAAGTATATAAAATTCTCGTGTCACAATTTTGGCCGCGCTAATCAACGAAACCACTGAACCGATTTTAATGAAATTTTGTAAATGTGTCTTTCTGGTGCAACTTATGCTATAGGATAGTTTTTGTTAAATATTTTGTACAAAAAAACTATTTTAGTAACTAAAACGACATCTTGTAGAATTTATTGAAAACTGTTAGTTCAGAAGCAAAAAAAAACTGTTTTAGTACCAAGTAGCGACATCTGTTAGAATTCGTTCAAAACTATTAGTTTAGAAGCAAATCTGGTAGAATTTGCTCAAAGCTATTAGTTCAGACGCCGGACCGCAAACGAAATACATTTTGCAGAGTTATAGATATCTATCGCATCCGGTTCAAACCGGGACGGACCGCTAGTAATTTGGTTCTCGGTTAAATTGATCGAAAATTTTATTTTATAATTTAAAGGTCACTAAGAAAAAGTATCCATGGGCGCATGACTGTCTAAAGAAGTTTTACTTCAAAAAAAGTTATAAAATATCCAAACAAATCTTTGATTAACGTCTGAATAGAACTCTTCAATTTTACGTACAATCGATTAGTTAATAAATAACTTAATATTAATTATTTTTTATATTTTTTAGATATTTCTGAAGAAGATCCAAATCCGGATCGAAACGTCATCTTGTGTTATATTGATTTGTAATTTTATCATTTTTTGTCAATATATCGTTCGGTCTGAGAAAAATTGGTCGATAATTTTATTTACTTGAAAAATATCCAAACAAACACTCGGAAACGGGTGTAGAAATTCAAGTAATAATTGAATATTTCTGAATAATGTAGATTACGCACAGCGTTGCCAGACGTCCCGATTTTGGCGGGACGTACCGATTTTTAAATCAAAATTAAATGTCCCGCGCGGGACAGGCTCAGTCCCGCTTTTCGGGGATAACTCGGGGATAACTTTAAAAGAAGTTAAATCTTTACAGAAATATCATGAATAAATAATTCTTATAAATAATTATTCTCTCACTCCACAGACTATTGTTTGAAACGCCATATTTTTCTAATGAATAAAACTTTTTTTTTTATTTCTATTTTTTTTTTCTGAAGACGAATAAGACTCAACTATTTAACGATAGGGTAAATCTGATTTAAAATATTATATTTTTATTAAAATACATTTTCTATGGCTATTTTTGCTATCTATTGTCACGTAAACGTAATTTTCATTCAAATAGAAAGATAAATAGGTATTTGAAAACTTCTGATTATATACGTTTTTTTACTATGTCCCGCTTTCGACGAAAGAATCCCGCTGTTTTCACTCAAAGAGTTCCAAAATCCCGACTTGGCAAAAAAAAAACTAGCAACGCTGATTACGCAGCTAATTTATTGCACAAAAATGTGTGAAAAAATGTATCGAATGAAAAGATTGAAAGAATTGTGCGTGTCAAATGGTCCGTTGTCTGCGTAGTTTTTATTTACTTTTTTTTTGGGTAAAAATATTGTGTGAAAAAATGCAAAGAGAAAGAATCAGGTTGACGGCCTTCTTGTTTATCAGTCACAGGAGATCAGGTCTGTTAGGCTGCAGGAGAATCAACCTGTCCTACATAATATTAAACTGATATATTTATGTACCGATTGGTTGATTGTTGAGTGATCAGGCAATCGTGTGGAAAAACGCAATTTAATATTATATTTGTGCATCGCACATCGTGGATTTTTATATACCTACCTGTACATTTTTTTATAAACAATAAGATGGACTTTTAAAAGTGTCGATACTTGTAGCTTACGAAAGGTGACACCATTTATTTTTCAGGAAAACCTGGAATTATCAGGGAATTTAATGAAACCTGGAAATAACATCGGGGAAGAATAACATTTTGGAGTTTAAAATTTCTAGTTTTGATTTTTGAAGTAAAAACTTCTTTAGCGGCGTCGTACACTTTTTTTGTAGGTAATGGGTAAAAAATGTTAAACTCGCGTCAGGACACGTGACCTGATCGAAAATTCGTAAGATGTTAATATTCAAGTTTTCACTTCTGCCGGCACTCCCGGAGTGCAACCCGTCTTTTTTTTTTTTTGTTTAAAAACTGCCTTCAGACTGGGAAAAAAGTTTTTCCAAGCTGAATACCAATAATTTCCTTTTTTTTTTTGAAAATTTTTAATGGCGGGAAGTTGAAAACCAATTCTTGCTGAATCGAGACGATAAATAAATGATAACGAGAAATTGGTTTCTCGTAGTCGTGTCTTCTTTTTCTGTGAGGATATTCATAAACGGCCACCTGACTTTGTTAATAAACAACTTTGATCTGAAGTTTAAATATGCACTTTAAACGTGCATTATGTGTCCTTTAGTACTGGCAGTACATCATATTAATATTAGGTATATATAGTGCGTTCACTGAAAGTGGTAACGGAATAATTCATAGTTTTTTTTGTTCAACTTGAGATTTACTATCGGAAACTGCTGAGGTATATTTTTTTTTGTATTTTGAAGTGTACGTATGCATTTTTTTCAATTGGCAACATTTTAAATTTCGAAATCCCCATTTTTTTCTCTATAAATCCATATCAAATTTTCATAAGGTTACATAAGAAAATATTCGAGAAAAACGTGATCAGTTTATTGTGTAAATTATTAATAATAATGTTACTGCGTATTTAATTAAATTAATTGATAACGTTTTCTTGAATATTTTCTTATATAACCTTATGAAAATTTGATATGGATTTATAGAGAAAAGAATGGGGATTTCGAAAAAATATATGTTGCCATTAAAAAAAAGGCATGTACATTACCGGTTGCGTTTGAAGTATAAAAAATATACCTCGACAGTTTCTGAAAGTAAATATTGAGTTAAACAAAAAAACTATTTTCCTCGATCGAAAGTACATACTTTCGGAATCAGTTTTAAGACAGAAAGCATTGGTGGGATTATACGCACTGATGCGGGAAGTACGTACGTTCGCGCGGCAGTAAAAAAAAATAACCTATCAACTATTGTTTAGATGTCTTTTTCATGGCAACCCTGTTACATTTTAGCTAAAAGTCGCGAACAGCTACTTGCTTGGAATTTATCTGTGTGTTTATGTAATTAATAACTAATAAGTAATTAATTAATTAATGTATTTAATAAGCGTACTTACGACCGAGGTATGAAGTTAAATAGTGTACACCACACTGGCCGAAAGTTTGATATCCTTGCACTGCGCGTTATGATGCCCTCGGCTTAAACTTAGTAGGATGCACGAATTGTTCACTGTTACCACTTTCAGTGAACGCTCTGTATTGTATTATTTTTATTAAGAGGCCGATATTAAATATCCATCGGTTGAGCTCGCATTTCACGACTGCAGGACTTGTTTGTGTCGAGGAGGTATTAGGGAATTGGATTAACATTCGTCTGGCCACCAACCAATTCTTGACCGTTTTTTTTTCTGTACAGACTGTGATACACTGTGCTTAAACTGTTATGCAACAATCATTCACCCTAAACGCATATACCTTCTCCGTTCCGTCGTGGTTAAAAAGAAGGCTCCAATTATTGCTCTTCTCCGGTGAATCCTGCAAATCTACGGTCGCCAAATAATTATTATTATAAACTTTTTTGGAATTGGGCTTTTGAATGAAATTTTTTTTGTCATAAATGGAAAGATCGTATATAAGTTTTATAACAAAACTATTTTTCTTTTTTTTATTTTCGTTATATTTCAAAAGTTATATCAAATTAAAAATAAATTTTTGTACCCAGTTCCGAGAACGCGCCGACATTTCCCGAACATAATGTGACGTCATAATGTTTTAGTCAATACACATGTAGAAGCCATTGATAGTATACTGCGTATATACATTTTACCATTATGACGTCACAACTGTCAAAAACAATTTTAGTGCGTTTGCAGTCACGTGATTTTTTTTAATATTTTATCAATTTTAAATTGCTTATAATTAATTTAAAAAAGTTTTTTGAAAGTTTTTCGCATCGATTATCAATATTATTTATAATAAAGTTTCAAAATACAATAAAAAAATCGATAATTATTTTTTTTTCAAAAGCCTAATTGTGTATATATATTTAACATTAAAAAATATCGATTAAAATCAAATGCACTTGTAAATGGAACGTACGATTTTCTCACCATAATAATAATAATAATAATGCGTTTAACGCGGCCGTTTCTCGAATTTGTGTCACAACAGACGCCATTACTATTTTCCATCTATCACACTTCCCGTGATTTTCTATATTTTTAAACTTCCATTTATTAATAGTAATAATAATAATAATGCATTTATTTAAATAAGACCTCAGGGAGGTGATTAAAACGTCGTATATATAGTATTGCATTAAAAATAGTTATAAAAATAGTTCTTCTGTATTATAAAACACCTTTTCAATCAGCAAGTCTTTAAGTTTTTTTTTTTAATTTATAATTAAAGGCATCTAATATTCCATTACCTGTATGGCATCCAGAAATCCTACAGACAAAAAACTCAAAAATATTTAGAGATAGGTATATATAAATTTCTAAAATCTATTGATTTGAAAGTATGAACAGTTAGATTAGTATAGAAATAAGTATACCTCGTGTGTGAATCCTTACCTTTTTGTTCCCGGTTTCAAAGGGCCATTCATGTGTTGTGCAAATCCTGCTCTATCGGCCGGTGCTGTCCATTGTCCTCATCATATGTCCTGTTGTCCATCCTTCTTATGTGTCCCTGTGCTGAAATAGTATAGTTAAGATTAATAATTAAGGGGAAAAAAATCGCACTAAATATAGATATAATATAATCATATATAATAAAAGTAAATCACTTACCTATGGATACCTACCGATATGATAATTATTTAATATTATTTTTTATCTTATTTAAACAATTCTTTTTTTTAATATTATTTTCTTCTATTCTTACACTGGAATTGTTCCCACAGTATTGACATGGCTGATTATGTCAGAGGATGTAGAGGCCAATAAACCATATATTAAAAAAAAAAAAAAAATTAAAGGCTGCAGTTCGCGGATGTTAGTGGGTATATGGGCGAATGAAGGAATCGGCCATGACCTTGAATAAGGAACCATCTCGATATTTATCTGGAATTATTGAGAGGAACCATGGAAAAACCTCAACAAGATGGCCGATACAGGAATTACCGTTTCTTGGAGAGAGGCAGCAGGAAAAAGTCCCAGCCACATCTGCTCCCGCCGCGGGATTCGAACCCGGTACCTCCCGAACGCGAGTCTAGAGCTCTCATCCCGCTCGGTGATTTTCCAACATGTTGGTTACTTACTTTCGAAACAGAAAACGCGATTTTAAAGGTTTTTTATTTGCAATACCACAAGTTTCTATAACATCCTTTACTGATGAAATGATTCAAGCCTTAATTAATATTTATTATGTTGTCCGCTTGCATTATTTTCACAAATAAATCACTAAAACGTATCTCTATTATTACATTATTAATGTGCGTATTATGCAGATATTTAATTAATTTGTTGTTGATTTATGGCACTAGACGCGGATTTAACGTTTTAATACCCGCCAAAAAAAAAAGACGTTATCAAAATATATCTTTATTATTGTAATCGGGTGTCTCAGCGTTTCGAAATAAATCTATCACGGTGAATCTCTATATAGGTACGAACTTTCAAAGATCGTATTTTTTTTTCAAAAATTATGTCTTGACTGAATATATACGCACTGAATATGCGGAAAAGGTCTATATTTTGCAAGTCGCTGTGCTTGACGCTTCGTGATTTTCAACGAGTACAGAGCCATTGGACAGGAGCAGTATTCACGGAGGAATTGAAAAAATGACGCGATGCGTCGTGTCGTCCTTCAACGTATAAGTGAGAATCGTATCATTTAAATACATGTTAAGAGTATTCGTCCCTGCAAATACCCCCTGCACCCTTCATCTCAAATCTTTTCCCCTCGCCTAAAAACGGTTCGCGCTCTCCCGACGCTATTTTTAAAAAGAATATTATATCTGTCAAATTGAAAAACAAGATTTCAAGGCTCACTCTGATCCAGTCATTTTTTCCCAATGTTAATTTCCCTATGTGCACCTTACGTGTTTACATTATATAAAATTCTGTAAATGTTAAATTTAGTCTTTCACTGAATATACCTTAATTGCACCCCAAGTAAGCCCACACCCTTAAAAGTATTTTGTTTTTCAAAAATATAAAATTCAGGTCCGAAGGGGTTAAATTGACCCTTAATCTATTTCGCTAAATATTTCAGTTCTCTCGTTCTTTCTCCCCCTCTCTTTCTCTCTTCTAAAGAAACGTGTTAAAATTTAATCTGGATAATACACCGAACTGCTGAAAAGCATCCATGGGAAAGGCAATAACTCGATACGCACTTCTCCTAATCTTATTTGCGTAATGGTTCAATGGTATATAAACAGTTGATATTCACTTTTATTGTGTGCGCGTCTACGTTCAACGAAGAAGCCTGCGCTTAGACTTTGAGGAGGCGGGGGGAAGGGGCGCTCACTTGAATGGCGCACGTGACGGCGTCCGGGACGCGCGCCACTCTGTAATTATAAACTAGTAGAGGTCACGTGCATCTATGTCTGTTTATTATATAAACATCGGTTTAATAATAATCGTTTTGTGTTCTATGCATGCATTGAAGTCTCTTTATATTAGTTACTAGCGGTCCCGCCTGGTCTCACCCGGGTGCATAAGAACGGATAGGGGGGGATGGACATGAGTACGCACGTTCATCTTAGTTTACCGAGATGAATATTGTGTCCAAATTTCATGATGATCGGAGTTACCGTTCCAAAGTTTTTTTCGGACGAACACATTTTGAGTTACATTTTGCAACATTTTTCATTGATGCTCCGCTCCTATTGGTCGCAGCGTAATATTATATAGCCTATAGCCTTCCTCGATAAACGGGCTATCCAACAAAAAAATTTTCAATTCGAACCAGTAGTTCCTGAGATTAGCGCGTTCAACCAAACAAACAAACAAACTCTTCAGCTTTATATAAATTGAACTCGAATGAGAAATATATATCATTTTGTAAGTTTTTCGATGATATTAAAGAGTTTTCTTATTTTTGGTAAGTAAGATTATATATTAAAGCGAGCGTCACACAAGCCCAACTATCATTACGTCCGAGATGGAAGTTGGAAATGCTAGAACCGTCGATAAATCATAACGGAGTAATATACGAAATACAGTCCAGTCAGACGTTTCTGTAACTGAATCCTTCTGTGAGACGGGAGTCGAGACAGGTAGGGATGGTGCCATACCTGCCTTCGTCAGATTCACACAAATGTACGTAACTCTAACCTAAGAACGCTAACACACTGTAACAAGTGGAAAGTTTGATAAAACAACTAAATACGTGGTTACAGTATCGGAAAAATAAATAAACTATGATAAAATCAGTCGGATTATTTAAGGAAGTTGTGGAGGTATTTCGAAAAGGAACTGTCGACATTGACCGGTCAATGTCGACAATGCCCGAGTCACATCGGGCAATGTCCGAAATTGGACAAGGTTCTGAAATTTAATGCATTGAGATATATTGTTTATTGCTCATATCATATAAAACTTATAATTATTTATAGTAGTAATGCCTTTTTGTATTTTTTTATTCATTAAAATTGGAAATAAATTATACGTCGACATTGCCCGGATCCGGACATTGACTGTAACATATAAATTTTAAGCTATTAAAAACGGTACAAACTAGAGATTTGAAATTTGGCATAGTTAAAGCTTGTTATGACCCAATCGTGTGCTTTAAATATGGATAAATAATTCGGATAATTATGATGAATGTTTAACTTTGCGAAATTTTATTTGCCAAAAGTCCTTGAGGAATTTTGACATTTTAATACCTTCAAATTTAGTGTTTAATAAAATAATAAATAAGCCAGAGCATTTAATCGGGTCTAATTGGCTGCCAGGCGGTTAAAAAACTTATCTATTGTATACGTGAGTGCGGCTAAGACGCTACGGGTAGGTTAAAGTGCGAGAGAGTGAGAGTGTATGTCCCACCGCAGCACACTTCAACTCAACCGATATACGCTCATTTCAACCTACCCGTAGCGTCGTAACCGCACTCACTTATACAATAGACAGTTTTGTAATCGCTTGACAGACATTTAGATTCGACTAAATGATCTGGCTTATAATTTATTTTTTATTTTATTAAATACTAAATTTCAACGTACTAAAATTTCAAAATGTATCAAGGACTTTAAATTAAAAAAAATTATGTATATTTTGTAAAACTGTACCTGAACTTTTCTGTTCCGTTGTTGTTTATACACATAAATAAATAAATAATAAATAAATAAAATAAATAAACAACTAATATCTGTATTATGTCCAATACTGTAATATCGAGATGGATACCTGACCCTACTAACACAGTACTGATGAACTGACATCCCTGACCACCCAACATACAATACGCTAAGGCTGTGAAAACTTCACCATCACCTCAATTAATAATCAATCTAGTAAACCCTATTTTTTTAAATTATATTTTTGATATAAAATATCTTTTTGGCGTTATAGAATTTATGGAGTCTAAATAACATTTATAGCGATACCGCAAAATATCTGCTTATATAAATTCTTAATAAATAATAATTTACTATTTGTTCCTTTGATTCAGTTTAATATTAAAACTGTAACAATTATTATTATTTATTATTTTATTTATTAACGTAAGTTTGTAACATGTATATTATTTAAATTAATACATTCATTAATTTAAGTTTTATAACAATATGAACACTACTTCCTATAGTTCATGCGCTCCGCTGCCATCTTGCCCTGTTTTTTCTACATGACTGCCAGGGTACACCAGTGGCGGCGTGACTTTTTTAAGACGTGGTGTTACAAAACAATTTATAAAACATTCTTTTTGTAAAAATTAAAAGTTTTTCGTAGTTTTCAATTCAGTGCGAGAATTTTTATATTAACTAGTGGTCGCCAAGGGGTCGAAATTCGACCGAAATTCATTTAATTTTTAAGTTTGAACGTTATTGAGGTTCTTTTGTCATTATATGGATTTCTCCTGAATCGATTTTACCTGTGTTAATTATTACACATCGTGATGAAACATATATTGTGCACTTCCGTCCATTAAAACGAAGAGAACTATGTATGTTTCATCAGAATATGAGCGAATTAACACACTCAAATCGGTACCCGGGTGCAAAAGTACGAATGGAGGGGATGTACATGAGTACGCACATTCATCTTAGTTTACCGAGAGGAATGTTGTGTCCAAATTTCATGGTGATCGGAGTTACCGTTCAAAAGTTTTTGTCGGACGGACAAATTTTGAGTTATAATTTTTGCAACATTTTTCATTGATGCTCCGCTCCTATTGGTCGTAGCGTGATATTATAAAATAGCGTATAGCCTTCCTCAACAAAAAAAAATTCAACTCGAACCAGTAGTTCCTGCGATTAGCGCGTTCAACCAACCAACCAAACAAACTCTTCAGCTTTATATATTAGTATAGATGAAAAATAAAGACATTAGCTCAGTCGATACAAAGTAGGTACCTATAGGTGAAAATAAAATCGTAACTTTGGCTACTAATTGGCTGTTGTATAGAATACATGTACCGAAGAAGCCATTTTCATAATTTTTGTTTGTCTAATTGTTCCAGGTTAAGCCGAAAACTACTTAACCAATTTCATCATTACACAATGTTTGTTATATACATAGATATCGTTGTACTAAAGCTAGTAATTTTCCAACCCCTGACAGAAACATATTTTTGCATTCATTTTAGTCACGATATAATATTAAATTGGATATCACAGTTTTTTTTACCATTTTGAATATTATTTTTTGACATTTCATGCTTGATTTGAAATTCTCATGTCGTCGGTTTACTAAGCAGTACCCTTGAAAATAATATTATTTTTTTGCCTGTGAATCAATAATATTTCCGTTAGATAAAACGTTTGAAATGTTAAATCGACTCTGGCACAAATATCTAAAATTATCAACGCGGTTAATTTTAGAAATATTAAAGTGTATCGGTTACATAAAAACCTTTGAAAAAATGCAAATGTCAATAAAATATCCGATCGGTAATATTATTTGGGTTGTTTTTTCCTAGAACAGATTAAACAGTGTTAATTATACTTTTTACACGTTCTAATGAGCATGAAACGGAAATATTTCTATATTAAGTAATCTAGAAAATCGCAAAATAGTAGTTTATAATATGTATCTAGGTTGTAATGAACTTGATTTTAGGTAACAACGAACGACTGCGAGTTTTAACAGCAACAACCAATATACCATCACAACCGAGATATATACTACATTTTTCACACGTACCTCCTATAAGATAGCTGATTTTCGCTTCACAATAATTTTTCCGACAGCTAGTGTCATTACTGTGTGTGGCCATATTGCATTTAATAACGTCTGATTTATGTTGCTTTACTCTCTGTTTATCTTATGATATTAAATGGTAATTTTAAGAAATTAGTGTTGGATTGATTAATATAGTATATTGTGCGACTAGTGAGAGAAGGAAAAGATTCCATGAGCGTGAAATTTGCCGCACGAGCGTAGCGAGTGCGGTAACACGCGAGTGGAATATTCTCTTTCGATCAATGGTCGCACATAATACTTTATTCAACTAGCACGAGTAATATGTAATATAGGGGCCCTGATAAAAGAGGGAAAAATAATAAATCACTTCATTGATTGACGTACCCACCGCCCTCGATGCACACAAGATGGCCTTGACTTTGGCTGAATTGCGATGCTGTTTTCATATATACAAATCGCTACCGCGTTCCTATTGGTCCAGAAACTGTGCAGTAATAATTCATTACCGTACAATTTCGGGTTGCTACCGCGTTCCTATTGGTTCACAAACTATGCAGTAATACATTATCGTACAGTTTCGGCTCATTATTAGCACTCTACGCGTCAACATGAAGTAATTTATTATTTCTCCCGAATTTAGCAGGGCCCCGAAATTATATATTACTCACGCGTGTTGAATAAATGTCATTAATTCATTTTACTTCGCGCACTAGTGCGAAAAGAGGTCATTTTACGACCGCTAAACAGACATGAAAAACAGCTATTTCATAGGGGCACGTACCAAAATCATATTTTTCTTATACGTATACGTTAAAATAAGAACCATCGCAGATGAAGTACAAATCATTTACAGAAAACCGCATCTGAATCGATTGAACCGTTTTCAAGACAATTGTCAACATTCGAGTGCCCATGCAAACAAACAAACACACAGACAAACAATCTTTCACCCTAATTACAAAAAGGACAGTTTCTGATTGAAATGATTAAAAAATATTAATTTCTTAACTTTTTAATGTTGTATAAAGAATATAATTAATAAGTGTATTGGTACATGAACTTTTTATAATATGTTCGAATTAAATTGTGAGAAACACGAATTGGATGAATGTTGTATTGACCTGGGCTTTTGTTGCATACGCTGTAGTGTAAGCGCCGTGAGAATTTTAATTTATATACTGAAGGGAGCCGGTTTTAATTCGGTATCGGTTAATAATAATGGATCTGGATCAACGCTTTATCCTAACTTGAAAGATAACACGTTCTCTTATATTATAAAAGTATGGAGTGTCCAATTTACTTTGAATTTATTAAGCGCCATGACGATATTTTTATCCGGAATGAGACTAATATAATGTACTAAAATGGAAAAATATATTTTTAACTAGTTTATAGGTTTATAATTATAAAAGCGTCGGTTGTTATCTCTATGATAGTTCATTACTCACGACTCACGCTTTTATATAATTATAAGAATTTTGAAAATAGAATAACAGAAAAAAAAACTTTTAAAACAAGTTTTTTATTGAAGTGTACTAAAAATGGAAAATATTTTTCAATAATTTAGATTCATAATTAAAAAAGCGTGAATTATCGTATGATAGTTCAATAATCACGACCCACGTTTTTATAATTATGAGCCTAAATTAAGAAAAAATATTTTCCATTTTTACTGCAATACCTACATATAATAAAATTCTATTTTTAAAAAGTTTTATCTATTATTCTATCTATTTTTAAAATTTTGGTTACGTCCTAACCTGTACATTTCTGATAATAGAAGAAAAAAGTAATCCGCCATCTTGAGGCGTACGCCATATTGGGTTTAGAATGGCGTCAGATATAGCTTATCGCCTTCTAATCGTCCAACCTTTTGTTTGATACCCGTGTCAAGAAGGTTGTGAAGAGAAATGTAATCCGCCATCTTGGGGCGAGCGCCATATTAGATATTAGATGTACTATACTGCATCGTCATTTATATATGTA
This sequence comes from Xanthostigma xanthostigma, assembly GCA_963575645.1. NCBI lineage: Eukaryota > Metazoa > Arthropoda > Insecta > Raphidioptera > Raphidiidae > Xanthostigma > Xanthostigma xanthostigma. The sequence continues at coordinate 43,537,632 of OY754466.1, read as the reverse complement.
CAATTTCAAAGCTCTAGCTTCATTAGAGCCTGGAACTTTTTATTTGTTTTTTCAGTCAATTTATATAATTATTCATAAATATGTATATAATTAATTATTCATGTTTGCCGCATCCGCGGTTGTAGACGAAACGTCAGGTAGAAATACCATTGGTTCACGACCTACAAACCCGTAAATTTAGGAAGATTTGGAAGTGAAAGAACATTTCAAATCGCTTCAGTAGTTCTGGAGATTACTCGCCGCTAGCACACGAACTTTTTCTTCAGTCTTTTTCATAATATATTAGTGTAGGGTACCTACCATTTGCATTAAAATGGACAACCTGTAACTGTATACAGGCGTGTAACTGTTACCTTTCAGTCTTGTAACCAGTGACGTAAACATTTTTGCAGACGTTTTGCTCCATATATAGAAGCACTAATTGCACAACATTGTCGGTAATTCAGCCGCGTGGTTTACCGATCGACAGAAACAATGAACGCCAATCCACCGGGTTACATGTGAAGAACAAGTAAACTACTATAATTTTTGTAGACTTGATAATGACGGTACATTTTCTGCAGTATCATTAAAATTTGACTGTACCAAGCGCTTTTTGTTCAATTCGAGTTTATTGGTGGTATAGGATTTTTTTTTCTTCGCTGCATTCGCTGAGATACCGCGTGGATATAATACGCGCCACGGATCTAAAAGGTTCGGAAGTTAGTCACAAACAGCGTCGCAAAGGCACATTTTAGAGCCGTTGATACTCCCACCACCTCCCAGCTACATGCACGGAACGTGCGCTCGTCGGTGATTGGCCGTGATCGCTCGTTGCCTTTGTCACTTGTCGCTTTCCTGCTTTAAAGTACAGTCGAGTACGCTATTGTCAAGTTGTTATTGCTATTTTAGTTTTGTTGAGTTGTGAGTTTGTAGTTTTTCAACAGACTGTACAAGCGCAAGCCCGCATTCGCATCTAACTTCCGAGCCTTTTAGATTCGTGGCGCGTATTATACTTATTTTGCGTAATCATTTTACAAAAAAGACGTTGGGGTTCTTGAAGAACTATTGGCTAGTCAGCTTTGATTTTGACGTAATTTTGATTTACTTACCTATGCCCATATTCACCGAACACTATTAAAGGTTACTAATCTTGGGACAAATTTATTTGTTAGAATAAAATTTACTTTCAATTCACCGCAAGCAAATTATCAGGTAGAAAAGTTAGTTAAAGAATAAATATACACTGCACTATACTCCTTGCTCTTTTTGTTGAATATTTTTACTTTCACCCAAAAATCCAACCGGTGGTGTTAGTGTAAACTTCAAAAAAATTTCACAAAATAATGTTTTATCCTAACCCAACTTCACACAAAACTTCCACTAACTATAGACTTCACAAAAGATTAAAAACAACACATAAATAAATTCACAAGAGCAAGTTGTAGATATAATACTCCACGTTTATAAGTTATGTATTATGATCTATGTGGCGGCTATTAATTATTATTTTATCAGGCGAATAAATATTTATACCCTGGAAGTAAGACAGAATAGATTTATACCTGTATTAAACATAATTGTGCGGTTGGTGAATTTAATTATCGCTATTTATTCGGAGGAATAGTTACCTGAAGAACAAATGAATAGAATAAATAACTACTTACGTTCGGTGAATATGACCATTGATAATTATAGCGCTTTTGTTAAAATCAAAACCTGTACGAATTGACACTAAAATTCTACACTGCTTAGACAATTAAATTAAGACATTTGAACAGATTTTTTTGAGCGGCTCTTTTTAGTATTAAAGAGTTGCAATCAAACATTTCTACAAAATCAACCCTTTTACGATTAATTAAGACAATTATTTTGTCAGAAGAAACGCACATCTGACAGAAACTGTGTATATATAATTAAAAAAATGTGTAAATGATCAGTTCTCATTATCGGATTAGAACTTTTAGAAGTAATGTGAAAGTATTTAATGTATGATTAACATCAAAATGTCTTCATTACCTAGTTTAATGATATTTTAAATGTATTTATGTACCTACGTTGGAACTTATATAATACCCATCAACTCGGATTTAACTCTTCACAGTCGCACGGTGTAGACTAACCATTTACGAGCCAAGAAGTAGTAGTTTATATATATTTAAGGGTTACGCAAGTGTATGGTATTATGTTGAAATGAGCGCCGGCGAGTTTTAACAGTCACACGAGTAAAAGTACACAGAAAGCTCTCAAATTTGGTTATATTAAATTCTTAGATAAATATTTAAATTTTTTCACCGCGTGACAATTTTATAAAAATTGAATACATTTTTTAATTAATTTTTTTATAATAAGATATATATGTTTAAAATTACATTAACTCATAATATATAATCATGTATATACTGTTAGAACAATTTACCACCACTTGACCAGCTTGAGGCCCTGAAGATGAAAATAAATTTTTCGAAACGTTGGCCACTAGCGAAACACTGGTAAAGCTTATTTTATGATCCTCAACCAAAACCTTCCTTCATCTTAATATTCTATTGGATCAACACTACTTTATACTGAAGTCACACGAGTGATCATATCATTCCGCTCGAGATATATATTATGTTGTGTCCACGCACGTTTTTCAAAAACATAGTACCTATCTATATTAGAAGTGAAATTTGCCCATAAGGTTTGAAAATGAAGTGAAAATCAACTATTTAATATGAATAAAATGGCTGGTTTTCATTTCATTTTCAAAATTTTTGAAAGTTTACTTTTGAGCAAACTTCACAAACAACAAACGAATATTGATTTACTGTGAAATTGCTATATAGCACAATTATAGCTTTGTTAAAAAACAATAATACAGTAAGCAAAAATTTCTCATTATTAATATTATACCGTATTTTTCGGGCTATAAGACGCACCTCAAATTTATAAAATGATTTTTAGAAAAAATATTATACTTTCGGATCATAATTTTTATTTATTGTTAACATAAATTTAGAGACGATTTATTGAAAAAAAAATTTTTTATCACTCATGCGGGAAAAGTGATATGTTTACGCACGCTGTTACGGTTGAAAAGTAGCTATTTCATGTGCGTGCGGAAACTTTATTTGTCGCACTGAAATTATTGTTTGCCGCACGCAAATTCAGAGTTACCAATACAATAACAATTTTAACTGAATTTTCAACTTTTTAATGATTTAATTTTAATTTTTATTACTTCTTATTTCTTTTTTTAATTCGTAATAAAATTTTAATATTAATTTAATTCGTAATAAAAAATAGTATGTGCAACTCGTGTGGCATTGTCGCACTAGTTGCACAATTATTATTATTACCTTCGGACCATAAGACGCACCCAAAATTTATGTCCATTTTTCTATGTAAAAAGGTGAATCTTATAGTTCGAAAAACATAATATATAGGTACACATACTGAGATTTCTTTTTCATTGTAGCTAAAATCAGACGCAAACAATGCATTGAAAGGTTAAATCTTTATATAATGGCTATCAAGTCTTAAAAGCGACTATGTTATTTTCTCATTAGTCTAACATTAAATTATCATATTTTTAAACACATAAAGTTATCCACCAAACCTTTTTGCCCGACGTTTATTAAATACACAAAATTTAACATCTCAAACAAATACTGTTAGTTTGATTTACTTTGCCGTATGTATAATAATTAAAAAAAATGTCAGATAGTAGATACTGCGTCCGCTATGAACAAACAGTTTATTTTGATGAACTTTTTTAATGAAAAAATAATTAAAAAATGTTGATCACAATTATTAGTTTCATCAAATTAACAGCATCTTCAGATGATAAATATTCCATAAAAATAAAGAATAAGAATTAAAAAAATGTGAGCGGCATTGAAACGTTTGACATCAGATGTGAAAAATATTTATATATTTTTTGACGTGATAACGTCTTATAAATTGATGAAACACCGGCTGCACGCACGAAAAAGTGTCACGTTCCGCCTGAGCCTGAGCGTGCAAGCGAGAGCGCGATATAAGCGATAGAGAGGCACGATCGGCCCAAGCGTTGGCTTGTACGCATTTCTCTCTCTTCTCGCGTGACGTCAGAGAGTTCATCAATGTTTCTTTATGATGTTATCACGTAAAACTATCGTCCGTAAACCGACTTTACAGACAACCAATTTTTTTTTATATTGTAGTGTATTTATTTGAACGAGATTTTCTTTTACTCGCCATGTTCACAGTTTGCAAGTTTGTGGGCAACTAAGAATATGATAATCGATAAGCAGCTGAGCTAAACATATGAAAGATAATCCCAACAAACAAAAGAACGAATGTCTTAGAATCTTCGGTACGCATGGTGCCGACAACAAAGCAACAAAATAACAAACGAGTACTGTTTATTGCTTAATGATGACGTATTGTTGTCGTTATTTAGAGTGGGTGTGTCGTTATTTAGAGTGTATCATTGTATGAGCAACAAGGTAAAGCAACTAGAGTTGCGTAATTTCGACGTTTTAAGGAGTTGTCGTTATATCGAGTAACGTTAAATGGAGTATTATTCATATGTAAACAGGTTCGCACTATAGGCATGCTGAATTTCGCATTAGGACCTGGTATGAAAATCTTAATTGCGAACGTAACGCTCTGCCTCTTTTCAATCTCAAGTAAGTATCCAAAAAACCTGCCGTGTCTAAAATGAAATTTTACCTCAAGAACTTTCGAAATAACCCCGTCTACACGATCATAAAAGAGATTCAATATTATTAAAATTGTGTGGGTTCGGTGGAGTTGTATTTTTTTCTGAAGTGATTTTGTAGGTCGAACTCAATTATAATTTTTAAAACAAATATTGGTTATTGGAATATTAGTTAAACAATAAAGATGCACCCATAATATTACGATACGATCGATGCTCGTTTGTTTCACTTGTGAAATAGTGCACATATGGTGCAAACACTAAATTCGACGTCGCCTTGGACCACTCCACATTATTTTTGAAACGTGGGTAGCTTCTTATACGAGTTTGAATCGTCGAACGCTTTGAGGTAGCACTGTTGATACCACAATTAGTATCAAATGTGTGATCAGACACATTTGACTTTTGTAATATTTAGATGTGACAACAAAAGTAAAGGAGATAGAGGTATACTGACAGTAACTCTGTTTCAGTCCAAAAATTAGACCTTGCGAAGCCATAGTTTTATGCCGGCACTTCACATGGCTATTTGTATTTGAGTATTTGGCAAACAATTACCAAGTGTGGAGGGTCTATTTGACAAAGTGTTGGCCTTATTTGCCTATTTGACAAATACGGCCAATACCAAATACGCGTTACCGTTCGCTTGTCGGTTTTTCGAGGCACATCAAAGGAGTCAAATAGGCAAATATGGCAAATAAACCGTCCACACAATGGCCATATTCGGCAGCGCATGCGCCGTGAACCTGTACGGACGTGCAGTATTTTTGTATCTGTGCTGTGAGCGAGAACTGGAACAATTACTATTGAAAATGAATTGGGACAATGAAACAGTGCTAAAATTCCAGGAATTTTGAAACTTGCGTCATGTGTGGATGGTCGTGTTTGCCTCTATTTGCATGTTTGCCTTGAACGTCATATATTTTGCCAAATACAACAAACACCCAATAGCGAACACAAATAGCCATGTGAAGTGCCACCTTTATACGTGTGTTTTTGAAATGTCAGAGTTGTTACATAAGTATAATAAATAACGAGATAAAAAGTACGTTTTTGCTAATTACTCTTATCACATGCTCTGAACCTCAATTTTAATTTCAATTTTTTTTCTTTCTGTTGATACAAAATTCATTAAAATCTAAACAGTACTTTAGAAAAAATTTAATGAATTAAATGCAAAAAAAACTTTTAATATTAAGTACCTACTTTTTGACGTGATAACGTCTTATAAATTGATGAAACATCGCCAGCACACACGAAAAAGAGTAACGTTCCGCAAGCGAGAGCGCGATATAAGCGATAGAGATGCACGATCGGCCCAAGCAGCATTTCTCCCTCTTCTCGCGTGACGTCAGAGAGTAGTGTGCGTTCAACATTTTTTTCGGCTGTTCCAGCGAAAGCTACATCTGACAGATGGCCTAGATAAATTATACGGTTTGTTAACAATTAATATACCTATAATATATAGGTATACATTCTTTTAAAATATGTCTTTTATAATTGCTTAAAAATATGTATTTTGCTTTGGTTGATCAAATTATTAGTCGGTAAAAATATAGTTTGACAGCTACTAAAATTTAGGTTATGTATTATTAAATATGATATTCGAGCGGAAAACGTTATCACGTAAAACTATCGTCCGTAAACCGACTTTACAGACAACCAATTTTTTTTATTCTCTGTAGCTTTTTCAAATTTTAGGTGGTTCACTATCGTATCAAAATCTACCAATATGACAAGTATCGTTTAATTCTGAACAGTAACTCTCTAACCGACAGTACTACCTTAAACTGTGTAACCGTGTATTTTTAAAGCTGATCTAAAAAATATAAAAAATAATTAATATTTAGTTTCTAATTAGTTTTTTTTTTATAAAATTCGTTCAGTTATCAAAATATTGAAGAAATAATAATTATTTTTTCAATATTTTGATATAAATAACTTTGAACGAATTTTATAAAAAAAACTAATTAGAAACTAAATATTATTTATTTTTTATATTTTTTAGATCAGTTCTGAAGAAGATCCAAATCCGGATCGAAACGTTCATTAATGTATTATGTATTTTTTGTTAATATATTGTTTGAAAAATTGGTCGATAATTTTATTTATTTAAATGTTACTTACTTATTTTTTAATATATATGTGGATTTATTTTGACCAGACGATGTAGCCGAGTCCAGAAAGGGTAAGAGTCTATGGTAAAGTTGATTGAGTCGTTATTTGTTGGTGATTTATCAGATGACCCGTGCCGGTGACCTCTGTTAGCCGAATTACAAGTAGTTTAGATCGACAAGTGATTAGAACGGATATTATGATGTGATGTGGCCCGGGGGCGCAGGCCTATGATTGAAGTGTATCAATATTCGTTGTGTTGGGACAGGAAATTACCTTTAATTAAATAGTTGAGAAAACAAACAGCGTCTTTTATTTTGTTATTTTTCTGTAAAACGCTGTCAGATTTATACCGGTGAAAGATATTGGGTTCTGGGAAGAATAAAGTTTACGAAACTTCGCAGTCAGATAACTAAAACATCAGCGTTACTAAAATTACTTTTTTGAGTCACTTACTGTGGTGTTTTGTTTATTATTGTGACATTTTGAAATTATATCGATATAATAATCGGTAACAATATCAACAATATTGCTACACTACTTTATTCCAATCTATACTAATATATAAAGCTGAACAGTTTGTTTGTTCGAACGCGTTAATATCAGAAACTACTGGTTCGAATTGAAAATTTTTTTTTGTTGGATAGCCCATTTATCGAGGAAGGCTATAGGCTATATAATATCACGCTACGGCCAATTGGAGCGGAACATCGATGAAAAATGTTGCAAGATGTATCTCAAAATTAGTCCGTTCGACATATTATATTATCAGGTGAAATGCATTAACTAAACATTGCAATATTAGCGCATGACGATCACAAGCCCGGATAGCTCACTCGGTAGAGCGTAAGACTCTTTATGCCAGGGTGTTGGGTTCAAGCCCGACGTCGGCGAATATGTTTTTATTTTTTTTTTTAATTTTCTACATTGCTTTCTTCTAAGGCTTACATTTCAATTTTTTAAAATTTTATTACGACTAATTAAAATTAAATAAATCTATTTAATAGCTCATTTGAAAACTGTTACAACTATAGGTAGGTACCTATATAAAAATAATTTTCCAACAGTGTTTTCAATTAAATATTTATTATATTAAAAGAAATTTATTACTTAAAAAAAGTATAAATACTGCTTTTTAACGACAAAAACTTTTGAACGGTAACTCCGATCATTATGAAGTTTGGACACAACATTCATCTCGGTAAACTAAGATTAATGTGCGTACTCATGTCCCTTTCTTCCCCATTCGTTCTTTTGCACCCGGGTGAAACCGGGCGGGACCGTTAGTTTATCATAATTGCAGTGGCCTATTTCCATATACTTAGAAAAATGATGTCAGCGATAGTAATAGTGCGAGTGGCGCTTATAACGTACTAGCGGTCCCGTCCGGTTTCACCCGGGTGTAAAAAAACGAATGGGGAAGGGAGGAACATGAGTACACACATTCATATTAGTTTACCGAGATGAATGTTGTGTCCAAATTTCATGATGATCGGAGTTACCGTTCAAAATTTTTTGTCGATAAAAAGCAGTATTTATATACTTTTTTTAACTGATAATTTTTTTTTAATTAATCAAATAAAATTAAAATAAATTTTAATGTAAGCCTTAGAAGAAAGCAATATAGAAAATAAAAAAAAAATAAAAAAGCATTCGCCCAAAGTAGGGCTCGAACCCACGACCCTGGTATTGACAGTCTTGTGCTCTATCGATTGCGCTAGCCGCCGTTGTATTCTTTCATCGCTAATATGAGTATACTTAGTTAGTGCATTTCACCTGATAGAAGCTTATTTTTTAGATACATTTGGAACATTTTTAATTAATGCTCCGCTCCTAATGGTCGTAGCCTGATTTTATATAGCCTATAGCCTTCCTCAAAAAATGAGCTATCCTACAAAAAATTTTTTTTTTCAATTTGAACCAGTAGTTCCTGAGATTAGCGCGTTCAAACAAACAAACTCTTTAGCTTTATATATTGGTATAGATTGGTTTGGACGAAAATTTTATCTTAACTCGAGCGTAGCCGAGTAAAAAAGGCATTATTAAAATAATACTTATGGTCAACAAAAAAAGGTTGAAGGCCACCTTGAAATGTCATTTAAATGCTATTAAAATCCTAATTCACTTCTAAGCCCGATGACATTTGACAACCGAAAATAAGTAATTAATAAGGAATAAAGGCAGTAGCTTTGTGTTGGTTTAAGCTGGGTGTATTAAGTGTGGTCAGTGAAGTAACTAGGTGTTTATTAAATAGGTGGACACCAAACAGACACTAATCAGTAGTAGGTATTCTACAAGAGACGACGCTCAAACAAAAAAGTTTCTTTTGAAGAATGCTTATATTCATCGAACACTACTATTAAAGATAGCAATTACTAATTTTCGAACAAATTTATTCGTTAGAATAAAATTTACTTTCAATTCACCAAGCAAAATATCAGGTAGGAAAGCTAGTTAAAGAATAAAATATATACTCCTTGCTCTTTTTGTTGAATATTTTAACGTTCGTCCAGAAATTCGAACGATGGCATTAGTGTAAACAGTTTCACAAAATAATATTGTTTTATCCTAACCCAATTGCAACACACAAAACTTCCACTAACTTTAATGTTTTACAACTATAGACACTTCTCAAAAGGTTAATAAACAACACATAAATAAATTCACAAGAGAAACCTGTAGATATAATACTTCACGTTTATCGGTTAGGTGTATTATGATCTATATGGCGGCCATTATTATTTTATTAGGCGAATAAATATTTATATCCTCGAAGTAAGATAGAATAGATTTATACCTACGCTAAACATAATTGTGTTTGGTGAATTGAATTATCGTTATTTATTCGGAGGAATAGCTACCTGAAGAACAAATGAACCGAATAAGTAACTACTTACGTTCGGTGAATATGGCCATAAGAAGTTTTATTTTTTAAAATCCGCTCAGGATGTCGCCTCTTAAGCGCGGGTCACACTAGGCTGCTTGTCAACCGCTGCTGATCAGCGGCAGACAGTAGCACCAGCAAGCATCGGCGGGCAGCCCGGTCACACTACGGCTGCTACTCGCTAGTCTACCGCGAGTAGTGACTGCCAATCCGGTCACTACATCATCGAACATAAACCACGTGGTACGTGATGGTTTACTCGCCTATGATGCACTGCTTCGATCAGACTGCGCTGCTCGCTGGTGGTAGCGGGTGCGAGTGAGTCACGTGACCTGCTAGTCGTCGCTGTCTGGCTACCAAAATAGAACATGTCCAATTTCACCAGCCGCTGATAAATGCTCACACTAAGCTGATTGATGGCTGACAGCTCGCGGACAACTCGCGGCTGGCAACTAGCCTAGTGTGACCCGCGCTTTATAAAACACACTCCTTGCTGTAACGTTTAGTGCAGTTGAGTTAGTGTAACTCGACACCTCTTTACGTCGCGTGTGACATCACGAAACACGTTGTAGGTACTGCTGTTATTTCAACTGCCCAACGAGTTATAAAAAGTCTGTCGTAATTGTAAATACATTTTAATAAGATAATAGATAATATTTTGATGTCACAAAAGCACCAGATTTTTTTCAACGTAAGCGTTGATTACATATTATTCTTTCTGTTTTTTTAGATCAACAACTGTCAGAATTATCTGAGCCTGGTACTAAACACTATTTAGTATTTCTTATGCCGGCACTTCACATGGCTATTTGTATTTGTGTATTTGGCATATTTGGCAAACAATTACCAAGTTTGGATAGTCTATTTGACAAAGTGTTGGCCTTATTTGCCTATTTGACAAAGTGTTGGCCTTATTTGCCTATTTGACAAAGTGTTGGCCTTATTTGCCTATTTGACAAATAAGGCCAATACCAAATACGCGTTACCGTGCGCTTGTCGGTTTTTCGAGGCACATCAAAAGAGTCAAATAGGCAAATACGCAAATAAACCGTTCACACAATGGCCATATTCAGAAGCGCACGCGCCGTAAACCTGTACGGACGTGCAGTATTTTTGTGTCTGTGCTGTGAGCGAGAACTGGAACAATTACTATTGAAAATGAATTGGGACAATGAAACAGTGCTAAAATTCCTGGAATTTTGAACCTTGCGTTCTGCTGCCAAATGTGTGTGTGTTTGCTATTTGACTGTCATGTGTGGATGGTCGTATTTGCCTCTATTTGCATGTTTGTCTTGAACGTCATATATTTTGCCAAATACAACAAACACCCAATAGCGAACACAAATAGCCATGCGAAGTGCCACCTTTATAATAATTATTAAATTACAAGAAGTTATTGGAAATGTATATAAATTATTGGAATTAATAGAGTTGCACTTATGATGCATTTCATTTTTGCAACTTAGCTCTCAGCGTTTATCGTTTTAGTAATCTAAAGGACCCCACACAAACCTTATGGAATTTGATTCTCGGTTTATTTTATAGTTTAAAGGTCACTAAAAAAAAGTGTCCATGGGCACATAGCCTAAAAACCAATAGATTTTTAACTACAGATATGTTTAATGAGATTTTAGATATATAGGGAATTCACAAACATGTTTCATGTTCAACTTTTGTGCTTTTTTTTAGAAATAGAAAAATAGTCGAAAACTAGATAATGTTGGAAGGTGTCACCCTGTATAAAATAATAATGTATAAGTAATATTCGAATTAAACGCACTCAAAAACATATTTCTAGAGCCTAGGATTTTTTAAGAGTGTGAATTCAATGAATCTTCCTATAATTTAAATCTCGCTAAACATATTTGTAGCTAAAAATATATTGGTTTTTAGGCTATGCGGCCATGGACACTTTTTCTTAATGACTTTTAGACTATAAAATAAAACCATTTTCGATCAATTTAACCGAGAACCAAATCCCATAAGGTTTGTGCGGGGTACCTACTTTGTTGTAAGTTCAAAAAAAAAGACGGGTTGCACTCCGGGTGTGCCGGCAGAAGTGAAAACTTGAATATTAACGTCTTAATTTTTTGCACTTAGAAGCATTGTTTATTTATTGACAACACTTGTAAATAAAATGGTTTGTATCATAGATTGCATTTTTATGTACGATATTTCGACGCTAGATGTCTAACGTTGTATAAAAAGTATCTGGCAATTATACTATCACTTAGAGAGTCTCACCTAGTTCTTACTTTTCCTGACGCGAGTTTAACATTTTTTACCCATTACAAAAAAAGTGTACAGCGCCGCTAAATAAGTTTTCACTTCAAAAAAATACTCTTTTTCACACATTTTACAAAAGCGATGTTATAAATTAAAAAAAAATATATTTTATTGCATTAATAAGAATATTTTTATGAATGTAAACGTGATAAAATGGTGTGAGCGTGCCTTCATGATTAGGTCGAGACATTTTGTCGATGCGTCAGCAGCATGCACCCGTCTCTCGTTTTGAATTTTGACACAGTGCAGTGTGGCAGGAGCACAGTCAAACATTTGACAGTCTTCATTTAATTAATCCGTTCACTTGTGTAATGAGACAATTTGCTGCTCGGCCTATCGCCCAGCAGTGCAGTCTCTTACCTCTTAAGAAACAACTGCATCTTGTGGTTTCATCGAGACAGCGGCTTGACACTGAATGCTTTTAGATAGGACCGTTATTCGACTATATTCCATTCTACTATCTTTTGTCATATTTTTTTGATTTGAAGCCAGGTAGTTCCTTGTTCCCTAACTTCTTCACGAACAGTACTTCTCCAAGATATTTTTGGTTTTCCTCTTTTTCGGATCCCTGTGGGTTCCAATCCAAGGCTCTCTTCGCTATTTCGTCATCTGTATTTCGTAGCCTGTGTCCTATCCAATTCCATTTCCTACGTTTTATAGTTATTTAACATAGGCTATATATATTAATCGAGTTAAAATAAAAGAGCTTATCGTGAAGACCAGATACCTTGTTATTTGAAATAACATGTTTTGTCTGTGATTTTCTATATTTGAAAAATTCGTTCTGATCAAATCTCGTTAATGAAAAGATAACGACTGCCAAAAACGCTTACGGTATAATTTTTGTGCATCCTGTATATAAGCAGGTAAGTAGTTAACCCGGAGTTATACGCCTGCCACCTGTGTGTCAAAGGTTCCCCTTCGTGGTGCGATCAGGCCTGCGGACCGAGGGGTGTCGCGTGCCGCACAGGTGGGCCCCAGACGCCTAATAATAATCATCCTGCGTGACCTAGAAAACCGTGGCCCCCAGTCGACTGTTCGACTCAAAACTTGGATCGTATACACGTACAAATTAGTATAAATCACGTTTTGACGTAGTGTTAACTTCATTTCGCAATATTGGTTGACTAAATTGTGATTGTTTTATCACAGCTGTTATTGTAATCTTAAATATAGACTAAGTAACTGTTAAAAATATTTAAAAAAATCCAGCCAATTGGGCGACGGGACCATTCCAACTTCAAAAATGTTGACATTTGATTAAAATAAAGAAAATACAATATCTTATATCGCGTGAGGTGACGCGGGTAATGGCTAGTATTCAATATGATATTTGCTAATCGTTGCCATGGTTATACCTACATAATATGTTTCACGTCATGTAAATATAAATCAAAACATGCCGAACTTGTTTATTTATGACAGATCCATAAAACAAAAGAGCGGCTTATTTTTTTATTTTCAAAATATTTCCGAAACTATAAAATTTAGAAAAAAAAATTTTAACGAAACTTTCTTGAAAAAATAAATAAAATAATAAGCCGTTATGAAAAGTATACCATTATTATATAAAAACACCGTTATAGCAAATATCTCTTCTGTGCATGCGCCGATTTTCCCCAAAAACAATAGGGCTCTTCATATTTGCATACCAAACATCCTCCCAAAATTTGGTTTCGATCCGCTCATCCGTTTGACCTGTATCGTGTTCACAGACTAACAGACGCACAGAGATTTTCCAAAAATATGTTTTTTGGATTCAGGGGACCTCAGAACGGAAAGATATTGTAAAATTTTTGAAAAGTTATTTTTGACCTAAACTAGTGCCATTCCCCACTTGTGGGTTGGAATGGTAAAACTGGTCAGTAGCGGCTTGTGGGTTCGAAGCCACGAGCATGCAGAAACCAGGATTTTTTCAATTTTATATTATATGTCCTCCGCTTTTTTATCTTCCTTCCTTAGTTTAAATCTTTGTTTATTGTCGTCTTTTCATTGAGATAGCGGTGTCTGAACCAAATTACATGGGACGTCGTTGATCGGATTCATTGTTGATATTTCATACGTATAACTGAAGCAAGCAAACAACTATCAGTTAAACACTGCATGGGTGAATGTCTCCAACATGTGACCGTCTAGCCTAGAGGTCGGCAACCTTTTGAGACGGAAGAGCTAAAAGTTACAATTTACAAAATTTCCCAGTTTTTAAAGAGCCACTAAACATTTTTCTTTCAGTATTATAGTATTTGCTTATATATAGGTATAGTATATATATCCGAGGACGACACGTCGCGACGGGGGTGGTGCGGGTGAGACGCGAGTGGAAATAGCTAAGATATAGACATGGTATACTCAATCATGGATCGATTGGACGATTTTTAAGGGTTTATATAATATAACAATTATTTTTTGCGTGTGGAACTGGAGAGCCGCAACTTTACATTAAAAGAGCCGCATGCGGCTCGCGAGCCGCAAATTGCCGACCCCTGGTCTAGCCTATGCACACTCTATATCCAGCTATAGGCTTACCGTCTTGACGTCATGGTTGCCATAGCAACGGACGTTACAGGTGCATGTTTTACATCCGCCTGGCAAAGCTTGTAACGATATTAATTTAATAATATTAATATCACGGTAAAATCTAGTTTGCTTTATATTCGTGTACAGTAATAGGTACACGAAATTGTGTTCAAACGCGTTTATGGTTAAGCAGAGACCGGTATTAAGTACGTATTAGCGCCGCGTCTAATTGAACTTATATTTTTGTAATTAATATTATGTTGTCCGCCAATAGATGGCTACTCATTAATTTCCTTTTTAATTAATATTTTTTATTAAAAATGATTAGCGGTCGTACCTACTGCGGTTCGACATTTATTGGTGTCAAGCAACAGTGCGCATAAAAATTTGTCTTTCAGTGACCACCCTGTTGGCTCAGTGGCTTGCTAGTTTACGATCGTGTTCCGTCTATTCTAGTATGGCCTATCTAGTCTAACGGGGAAAGCTTTGAATAGCCCTTTAAGTGCTGGTTTACGATCGTGTTCCGTCTATTCCAGCATTTTGTGGATTCATTCTCAGCTCGCTTGCCGAAGATCTGGAAACTATTGAAGTACGATCGTGTTGTCGTCTGCTCCGATAAGTTTCCCGGTGTCTTCTAATAGCACACTGCTTGACCATCGCGAGGGTTCTGGATCATGATCGGGATTTCGTCTGTTCCAGACCTTAGCGTAAATCGACCCACGACCGCAACGACCGTATTAAATTCAATGACCGTGCCGAGGATATAAATAATGACCTAATAAAAAAACACAACGTAGGAATGACCTAGAGATCCGAATTAAATATAATTAGAGTCCCGCCCGAGTTTAGGATTCTTCAGACCGCTAGACTCATTAACTTTATTATTATGTAAAATTGAATGTGACCGTACAAATAATATCGTTATTTGCACTGATGGGAGTATTTAATTAAAAGTACTCTGTTGACCAATGAAAGTAAATTAGCCATTTGAACCTATTGTTTATTTCCATTATATATTTTGTGTATTGTTATAATTTGTCATTTGAGTTTTATATATTAAATTATACGTGTTAAAACTTTAACGCTCGAACCTGTTTATTTAAAAACCCAACCAACCCCCACAAGAAAAATAATAACGTAACAACTGGTGCCGTAGTGACCAGGATTCTTATAAAACAAAGATCCGATTGACCTATTGTTGTAACAATACCGACCGTACACGGGTTCAAAATGGACGTTGACAGACTTTCACGAGACGAACTACTATGGGAAGTATCCGCTAGAGGTATTAAAACAGACCCTGATATTACAGTGGCGGACTTACGTAAAAAGTTGCGCCATTTATTACGATTAGGCCAAACAGGCGCTAATCTAAGCCGAACGCTGACGAACGACGAATGTGATAATGAATTTGGTACGTGTGAAACCAAAATTCAAGAAATTCAAGAAATGTTCAGGACCGAAGCAAATGTAGGAACCTTAAAGAAAATTGCCACAAAAATCTGGCATATTAGCAACCGGCTAAATCTCATCACCGCAGATGAACATCAAAATAGACGGCTGCAATTATTAGAACAAATTTTACGACTTCAAGAAGAACTAGATCTACTTGTTATCCGACCTGACCTTCCTAGACAATCCACCCTTCAAGAAGAAGAACAGATTGATGAACCCACACAGGCAACGTCAACACCGCCTGAGCCAATCCGACCCGACCCAAATGTTGAACAAAATATTGACATTGCTGACCGACCTAATGATTTTTCAGCACGCTTGCGTGCATTGAACTTAGACCTAACGCCCGCTGTCCGTTCCTATAAAGCTATTCCTGTGTACAAATGGGGAATAAAGTTTACCGGGGACGATCGAAATAGTTTAGAAACGTTTTTGGAGGATGTAGAAGACCGACGCCGTGACAACAGTATAACAACAACCGACTTGTTGCACTCAGCTTCCGGACTGTTTGGAGGCTCAGCCTTGCAAGTCTACCGCTATGCTCGAGATAAATTACGTACATGGGATGAGCTAGTGCAAACGTTACGCAAATCTTTTAGAGATCCAGACTATGACCATTTATTAAAAATAGAAATTAATAAACGAAAACAGGGACCTACTGAACCATTTTCTGTTTATGTCGCAAAAATGTTTAGTCTATACAAACGTATGGAGCGTCCGCCTGCATATAGTGAACAAATGCAGACAATTGAACTTAATTGTCTTCCCGATTATCAGGAACAAATAAGCTTGAACGAACCCCGAACCATTGACGAACCTGAAAACTTAGTTTCTCGACTTGAACGAGGACGACTGAGAGCACGCCGTCAATCGTGCCCCCCGAACCAACTGTTGGAGCCCGATTTATCAAAAGTATCCAACATGACCGGAACACAAAATGATAATATACGGGTGATCCAAAAGGCACGAACTAGCCCTGTTTATGAAGTAAACACTACGAACGATAAACCGGCATTCCGCTACAAGTGTTGGAACTGCCGCAAACAAGGACATGCATACAGAAACTGCCCTAACCCGCCGAATCACCAATTCTGCAATACGTGTGGAATGAACGGAACTACGACGACAAATTGTCCTCGCTGTCGACAGACACAGGGAAACGACCGACAGGCACGTTAACAGGTCGTAAACGTCGCCTGAATTCCTCTAGACCGACCTTAAAACAATCTGCACCGACCGCTGAACAGAACGTGATTTCAAAAATGCCAGGAGATGCCCGACCGTATTTATTTGTGACCATTGGAGGAAGAGAGTTACCCGGATTATTAGATTCAGGAGCTAGCCGAACGATGACCGGACCGAGAGGAAGATTGCTACTCGCTGAACGGGGATACCGCCCTCGACCTTCAATAAACAAAAAAATTCAGACCGCTGATGGAACCACGTACTCTGTTGAAGAAGAAATGAGTGTGTTAATGACCGTATCTGACCGAACACGCCGTATTACTGTCCTATTAGTGCCCGAATTACCGCAAGATTTAATTCTCGGCATTGATTTTTGGATCGCTATGCAGATAGTGCCCGATATGAGTAGAGGAACTTGGACATTTTCTCCGAACACTGACCATGTAACGACCATAACGACCATCACGCCCAAAGAAAAGTTGAGGAACAAAAGGTACAGAAAAAGAAAAGACAACGCTAGAAATGATGCATTGTGTGAACCTCTGAACGATACTGTACCGATTGATGTTATCACTTTTCCGGAACAGTTACATGACCGCTGGTATAATAAAATGACCGAAAATATTGAAGCCAACCCTGATGATTATCCACGATGGAAAATTCAAGATAACAAGATTTATAAAAAAATCACCGACCGACACCACTTTCCAAATCCTGGGTATGAATGGAAATTAGTGGTGCCCAATAAATTACGACCCGAAATACTCAAACAGTTTCACGATGAACCGACCGCCGGACACTTAGGTGTCGCCAAAACATACGACCGAATAAAACGAAGTTATTATTGGCCGAAAATGATCGTTGACGTAGCACGATACGTGCATGACTGCAGTGTATGTCAACAAACAAAACCTGATAATAAAGCGCCCCAAGGATTAATGGGACAAGACCGGACCGCAGAGGTGCCCTGGAGAACGATCAGTGCTGACCTGATGGGCCCTTTTCCTCGATCGAAAAGGGGTCGTAGATACCTACTGGTTGTTCAGGACACGCATACAAAATTTGTCTTGTTATTCCCGCTTCGGGCCGCCACGTCAAAATTAGTCGCTCAACACTTGAACGACTCAGTTTTTATGATATATGGTGTTCCCGAGTTTCTAATCTCTGATAATGGAGCCGAATTTACCGGGAAAAATGTACGCGAATTATTAGCAAAATTTGGGGTAAAGGCGTTATTAAATGCCCGTCGACATTCGCAAGCGAATCCTACCGAGCGCACGAACTTGACTATAAACAATATGCTACGCGCATATGTGACCGACAAACACAACGAGTGGGACGCTAACATAGCCGAGCTTGGCTTTGCGTTGCGAACTGCGCGAAGCGATGTCACCAACTACACCCCTGCTTATCTGAATTATGGGCGCGAACTAAAAATTCACGCCAGTGAATATCAAAACGTCGCTCCCGATACAACAAACGACCACGTCTCGGAACTGATACATCTTTTCACTGAAGTAAAAGATCGCTTGCAAAAGGCTCATCAAGACAGCGCCGTCCGATATAATTTGCGCCGCCGGACAAATGAGTACAATATAGGAGACCGAGTTCTGAAAAGGAAATACGCACTATCCAATGCTACGCAGGGATATGCCGCCAAATTAGCTCCCCGGTACGAGGGCCCGTTTTCCATCAAGAGGAAAATTTCGCCAATAATTTATGAGCTAGCAAAAATGGACGGTAAAAGCATTGGAATATGGCATATTAGTGATTTAAAAACGTTTAACTAATTAAACGAATAACTAAAATGAATTACGCAATTGCGTAATCTAAGATCAAAATTATTTATGTAACATCGACTATAAAAAGACCGGCGATAACAGCAGTCTCATTCAGTTGAAAATGGACTTCTTGGACATCGACGACGTACCGACCTTCGAAGATGAACAGCGCATACCCGATACGCCGCCGACACT
The DNA here is from genome assembly GCA_963575645.1 of Xanthostigma xanthostigma. Lineage (NCBI taxonomy): Eukaryota > Metazoa > Arthropoda > Insecta > Raphidioptera > Raphidiidae > Xanthostigma > Xanthostigma xanthostigma. The sequence goes on along the minus strand of OY754466.1, from coordinate 43,518,548 downwards.
ATCGCCGTGCCCTTCTATCAACTCCTTCAACAAAACACCGCAGGAACGCTTCCCCGAAACGCCGCCAACGCGAGGAATAGAGGATCGTTCACCCCTGGAGCTGCTACCGTGGAGGTTGATCCAATTGACCCTCTCACCCCCTAAGAGGCGTCGATGTGTGATCCCGCCGCCGGTTCCAGAGGCTTTACTGAGGCCACCGGCGACTATAAAGCCGCCAGCCGCCAAATCGACACCACCACCAATAAAACCTCCAGTACCTTTAAAACCAGCTATAACGACAGTGTCAACGCCGCCGACGTCGCGACCGTATGTGCCGCCGCTGCCCACCTGGACTCCAGCCTTGAGAAGACGATGTAGGAGAAAGACCGTACTGCCCGATGGACGCGTGATTCGTTTCACGAAGGCCGCCAACGGACAAATCCGTATGGGACGCGTTGTCCCCAGTGTGTGTAAAGTAGTGGACTAAGGTTTTGTGCTGAGTAAGCTAAAGTGTTTGGTATGTGAACTTTTGTTTTTTTTTTTTGATAAATAGTGATTATTTCCTAATGCAATATTAACATTTAGAACATTGACCGCATTTTGAAATATCACGATACCTTTTTTTTGTTGTAGATTATTGAAATGTTGAGATTTCAACTATGTTTTATATATTTTAATACAATATTCATATTAATGATTTTTGACCGTATTAAATAAATCACGACATAGTATTAATTTTTTTTAACTTTGCCCGTGTTGGATATATTCTAATACAATATTCATATTAATGATTTTTGACCGTATTAAATATATCATAGCACAATATTCATGTTAATGATTTTTGACCGTATTAAATATATCATATTACACAATATTCAGTTTAATGATTTTTGACCGTGTTTATGATATTAGAATACAATATTGACCTTTTTGAAATTTGACTGTATTGATGAATACAGAAGTTTTGAACTTTCATTATTTTGCCCGTATTTGAAGATTATTAATGCAGACCTTTTGTAACTATTAATAATTTGGACCATATTTAGAGATAAGATAAATGTTTGAACGTTGATAGTAGTATTAAGGACATTGAACTGTGATTATTTACGTTTATTTGAAACGTTGAAGTGAAATATTTTGTTTTGTATTTTTGATATTTAGTCATATGAATTATAGTGAATTATATTGAAAATTGATCAAATGATTGCCCTAAGTACAATTTTTGTTTTACATTTAAGTTTATGACCATTGGTGCACATAACTATGACCTTATAATCGCGTATTTTTACACGGGCCGGAGGAGTGTAACGATATTAATTTAATAATATTAATATCACGGTAAAATCTAGTTTGCTTTATATTCGTGTACAGTAATAGGTACACGAAATTGTGTTCAAACGCGTTTATGGTTAAGCAGAGACCGGTATTAAGTACGTATTAGCGCCGCGTCTAATTGAACTTATATTTTTGTAATTAATATTATGTTGTCCGCCAATAGATGGCTACTCATTAATTTCCTTTTTAATTAATATTTTTTATTAAAAATGATTAGCGGTCGTACCTACTGCGGTTCGACATTTATTGGTGTCAAGCAACAGTGCGCATAAAAATTTGTCTTTCAGTGACCACCCTGTTGGCTCAGTGGCTTGCTAGTTTACGATCGTGTTCCGTCTATTCTAGTATGGCCTATCTAGTCTAACGGGGAAAGCTTTGAATAGCCCTTTAAGTGCTGGTTTACGATCGTGTTCCGTCTATTCCAGCATTTTGTGGATTCATTCTCAGCTCGCTTGCCGAAGATCTGGAAACTATTGAAGTACGATCGTGTTGTCGTCTGCTCCGATAAGTTTCCCGGTGTCTTCTAATAGCACACTGCTTGACCATCGCGAGGGTTCTGGATCATGATCGGGATTTCGTCTGTTCCAGACCTTAGCGTAAATCGACCCACGACCGCAACGACCGTATTAAATTCAATGACCGTGCCGAGGATATAAATAATGACCTAATAAAAAAACACAACGTAGGAATGACCTAGAGATCCGAATTAAATATAATTAGAGTCCCGCCCGAGTTTAGGATTCTTCAGACCGCTAGACTCATTAACTTTATTATTATGTAAAATTGAATGTGACCGTACAAATAATATCGTTATTTGCACTGATGGGAGTATTTAATTAAAAGTACTCTGTTGACCAATGAAAGTAAATTAGCCATTTGAACCTATTGTTTATTTCCATTATATATTTTGTGTATTGTTATAATTTGTCATTTGAGTTTTATATATTAAATTATACGTGTTAAAACTTTAACGCTCGAACCTGTTTATTTAAAAACCCAACCAACCCCCACAAGAAAAATAATAACGTAACAAGCTCTTCATTGTAGTGTGTATGTTACTGTTTGCTATACTTCTGTGTTACCTCTATTGTGATAAAATTAAGTAATAAATCGGTATTTAGTTTAACAGTCCTTTATTAACCCATTATTTTTAAAACCATAGTTTTGGCAACAAGTCTTTTTGGAACTGGTTATTTTCCGTCAGTAGTATTTAAATAACTATTTCTGTAATCAGTTTTCAGAGTGGAATGTTTTAATGAAAGTTACATAAAAATATGTGTTAAAATGTGACAATAAGTTCAAAATAAATAGAAATGTGATCCAAGCGATTAATTCAATATTTTTGGTCCGCAAAAAGTACCTACGTGAAATTGCTAAGATGTCAAAATCAAAGAGTGTATAAGTCAAGTCAAAAGTAAACAATACAAGCAATTAAAATAATATATTATGTACCTATATCCAATCAAATTTGTTTGTTCATTTATTTATTGTGGTTAACCAAGAATATATTAAATAAATATTGTTCTCATTTCACCTTGCATAATATTTCTATGAAAAATATCTAAACATAGATAACTGAACGTAGCTCAAAGGTTTGCTCTTCTTGATTGTTATTTTTAATTTTTTCAGCAAATAAAACTCGTATGCAATCATGAAAAGAATTTGTATGTATATAAACAAATAAACTGCGAAACAAGTGAAGTCCTCGAGATTCAATTGTTTCGGTAATAACGAGCCGTACAACTTTTTTTTTATATTTGCGCGGCCGCCGGCAACGGTCGCTTGCGGACGGACGTTGCAGTCTTTTGTCTCGCGTAATATGATTGGCTCTCTGTATAAACAATTATCAGCATGAACACACATGGCGCACTGCCATCCACGCGACCGCGCATTATATATTTATGCACTCGAATCTACGTGAACAAAATTGAAAATATACTGGATGCTCTATATAGATTTTTTTTTTGAAAACGTATCATAAAATTTAAATTCGAGAATTTAATATTATTATATTTGATGACGGGACATTTGATATAATACTAGCCGTTACCCGCGGCTTCGCACGCGATTGAGACGAAACACGAATGCGTTCCTATTATTTGGCATAGTTACTCCTTTCTCAACCTAAACCCCCCCTAATAAATTACAAAATTGATGACATTGACGTGATTAACGTCCTGGCAATACCTTGAAAATGACACCTCTTTTGATCCTCTGAAGGGGTTGTTTTTTAATAAGCATTTTACGGTTTCATTTAATATTTAAATAATAATTAATAAGAAATTAAGAAATTAATAAGAAACCTCCTATTTACCCTACCAGACAGCTATTTAATGAATTTCAAGTGCTTGATATTCAGCAATTATACATAAAAGCTGTCGCTACTTTTTTCCATCAGAATCCAAACATGCACATTCCAATATCCCACTCTTTTTCTACCAGATCCCAAGCTAACCAATCCCTTCAAACTCCAAAAATGTCGAAGACCTTTGGACAAAGACACATGGTGTTCCTAGCCCCAAAAATATACAATTTGATACCGCTGGATCTAAAAATCATAAGACCAATAAGCCAATTTAGAAACAAATTGAGTCGATGGCTGCTTACAGACGAAGCAAAAATCATATCTACTGCCCTCAATTAGTTAAAATTATTAACATTTAAATTTATTTATTATTATTTATATTGTAACTAAATAAATATGTGAAAAAAAAAATGCTGCCGCACAAGACAAGACTATGACGCTCGTACAACCACACACATATACACGTGCACACACACACGCACACACACACCCCCACACACGAACGCACACACACAAACACTTACGCACACATACTCTGTTTATCAACTTAGTGTATAATTATATGTAGTGTATAATTTATGTAGTAATTAATCCTACCCTAGCACTGGCTATGCCAAGTTGGGTAGGTTAATTCCAAAGAAATTTTATTTTATTTTGATTGAATGTGTATACCTATTATTGGAATAAAAATTATTATTATTATTATTATTATAAAGAAAATAACATTTTTATTACTCATGCGGGAAAAGTGGTATCTTTACGCATGCTGTTACGGTTGAAAAGTAGCTATTTTCATTTGCGTGCGGAAACTTTATTTGTCGCACTGAAATTATTGTTTGCCGCACGCAAATTCTGAGAAAAAAACAAAATAATTACGGTGTTATAATGTCAACGAAACAAACTGTCATTTGAAGCAGATTTGAGGTTAAAATTTTCGATTATGGACTTTTATTCTTGACAATTTTAACAATTTTAACTGAATTTTCAACTTTTTAATGATTTAATTTTAATTTTTATTACTTCTAATTTCTTTTTTTAATTCGTAATAAAATTTTAATTTAATTTAATTCGTAATAAAAAATAGTATGTGCAACTCGTGCGGCATTGTCGCACTAGTTGCACAATATATTCTGTTATCGCACTTCTTTTGTTTCTTTTCTCGCACTTTGCCAGTTTTTTAAACGAATCATCAAATGAGCATGAGCACCCGCTGGGTTTTCTAAAAGTCGGCGCCCCTTCATGACGGTTCTGTTACCGTTCTCTGACTGCTTGCGGAACACACCTATTAATTATTTCCGAAACAGTTCCGTCACTTCCACCTTAAATGTCCCGTCTCCTACACCACTCGCTATATAAAATAGATAATACTTTGTGCTTCAAAAAAAGGCATTTAAAAAAAAAGTTGTATTTCGCGGCACTTGGAGGAAGTGGAACTTCTTATGCAAAACTCAAAGGTTACACAGTAAAATTATACATCAAACTCAAACCCTCCTTTTTCTCCGCTGTAGTCGGGTAAAAATAGATAATGAAACAGTCGATATATCCACAAAGTCCATCCAAAGTAGACAGACAATGTTAATACACATTATTATCAACGTATGCGGTACCTATACCGTGTATAGAGAACACACACGGTAATATATTAATTATTCCATCATGTTCTAGCGATTTTATACATCAACCGCACCGATTATTGACGCAAAATGATGACAAACCGTCAAATTTTGTACTTTGGCGATTGTCTATTGTTTCAGTATCTATAGACAATGTTTTGTTTCTCTATACGCAATATTAAAAAAAAAATAACGTTTTTAGTGTTTCGTACACCAAAATTAGAAAAAACGGAACACGGTGGCCGTCCGTCCGTCTGCCACAAACTCCAAGAACCAAATGGTACAAGCTTAGAGATGAATTAATTCAATGGATTTCTATTGTACTAATGAAATGAAAAATTATTTTTTGCTTTGTTTCGCTTAGTTAATACGTCGCGACGCAGAAATTGGAAACCAATAATAGGTACTTATAATAATAATAATAATAATCAATTTTTATTAATGTTTAAAATTTACGTGTACACAAAAAACAACTAATTATTAAATTATTTTTTTATTTATTACCTAATAAGAAATTTAAAAACATGTCGTTACATAATAGTAAAAAAGAACAAAATTTTAATTTATATGTAACTAGCGGTCCCGTCCGGTTTCACCCGGGTTCAAAAGAACGAATGGACATGAGGGACATGAGTACGCACATTCATCTTAGTTTACCGAGATGCATGTTGTGTCCAAATTTCATGATGATCGGAGTTACCATTCAAAAGTTTTTGTCGGACGGACAAATTTTGAGTTATATTTTGCAACATTTTTCATTGATGCTCCGCTTATATTGGTCGTAGCGTGATATTATATAGCCTATAACCTTCCTCGATAAATGAGCTTTCTAACAAAAAAAATCAATTCGAACCAGTAGTTCCTGAGATTAGCGCGTTCAACCAAACAAACAAACAAGCTCTTCAGCTTTACATAATAGTATTATAGTCCCGAGGCCTGCGTTAAGAATCATAGCTTCAAAAAATTAATTCAATTAATTCAGGGGTTTTCAGTTGTGGTACGCGAATAGACGACATAAAAATGCTATGTAAAGAACGGTTATATTAACTGGCCTATTAAGTAACACGGGAGAAAATGTTGAGAAAAGCTGGTTTAAATGATCAAAACTGTTTCTAAACAATAGTAATCTGTATGCCGAACCTGCATTGCACGCTCGTAGAAAAATTCGAATGTTTTAATCAGCGTTTTGTTTATCTAGAAACACGTGACTGTCACGTGACTTCAATTTACTACATATTCGTTACAAATTGATATAAGTAGAATACATCACGTGATGCGATGATACATTGTTTTGTGTGTGAACAGATCTTTTAATGCAAACACAAGCTATTATTATATAATGATACAGTCGCAGTAATTACCATGCAATAATTTTCCGGGTTTGTCCATGCAAATTTTTAACTTATGTCAATTTTCAGCTATTCTCATTTTAAGTTTAATAAGACATTCAATTATATCGAGTTTGGGAACCGCAGTTGAACAAAATCATTAGATTTAAAAATTATTTTTTTTATTTTTTAGTGCACATTGCTACAAAAAATTGCTTTTTTATTTTTTTTAACTATAATTTTAATTATCTCACTAAAAACCACGCCTATACGGGTAGGCAACGCAACGTACAGTGCTGCACGGCTCGTTAGTATGCTTACAGTTATTTTTCAAGTTAAGAAATCAATTTATATAAATTATTGTATTGTCATGGGTTTTTAATTCGTGTGCATAATTTGAAATTATTCAGACGTCCGGAAGTGAGTGAAAATTAATTTGAATGATTCCATTAGATAGATACATACATACACACATACATGTGAAGTTAAAAAAAATTATGTGTTACAGAGGAAATTTTGTAAATCCAGAAAAATTATAAATATTATCTATAATAACAATTATGGTAGAATCTTTGTTGAACGGTTCGATTGATCTTCAAACCAAATATTTTTTTACAATTAATTATATCAAATCAAATTTAAAAATCATCTCTCCCATGAAAATGATTCAAAAGAAAAATAGACCCCCTCTGCACATTACCTTCTCAGCTCTCACCCCTATGTATTTTTCATTTGTTGAATAATAAATCCTATAAATATTTTATGTCCCTGCCGTAAACAATACTTATTTCAAGTGGTACCAATTTAACAACTGCAAATCCGCGTGTATTTATTTGTTTTCGTTCGATTGTTATCGACAGACCACGTGTAAATGTCACGTGGCTGTCAAACACTCTAGTTTTTTTTTGTAATCGAATGTTGGTAATAATGGCACTTGAAACTTGAATATATTATTATCTTGGTACTTGTGTTGAAATTGATATCGATTAAGGGTGCGCAAAGTTCAGGGGTTGATATCGAAAGGGTGAACTGTATATATGGTTTCAGACTGGGAATTTGTTCCAGTAATAATTTCGTGTTTGTTCCAAATAGATCTAGTAAGTAACTATTTAAGATGAAACGTCTCCATGCCGAACATGTGTAGCAAAATAATAATAATCTATACTAATTACTAATATATAAAGCAGAACGCGCTAATCTCAGGAACTACTGGTTCGAATTGAAAAAAAATTTTTTTGTTGGATGGCCCATTTATCGAGGAAGGCTGTATAATATCACGCTACGACTAATAGGAGCGGAAAATCAATGAAAAATGTTGCAGAATGTCAGTCAAAATTTTTCACCATATACTTATATTCAAGTGAAATGCCCTAACTGAATATGCCAATATTAGCGCCGCACGTACAGAAGCTCGGTTAGCTCAGTCGGTAGAGCACGCGACTCTTAATCTCAGGGTCGTTGGTTAGAGCCCCACCTTGGACGCATATGTTTTTAATGTTTTTTTTTTTTATATTCTACATTGCTTTCTTCTAATGCTATCATTTAAATTTATTTTAGTTATATTTACGACTAATTAAAATTAAATAAATCTAAATAATAGCTCATTGAAAACTATTACAGTACCTATATATAAAAATAATTTTCCTACGGTGTTTTCAATTATATATTTATTATATTTTATTAATTATACAGTAATTATTGATTTAAAAGAAATAATTATTACTTAAAAAAATATTTTCATCAAAAATGGAGGTTTGAGCTTAAAATAAGTAATAAAGCAGGGAACTGACGAAAACTGCAAAAAATTTGGACCCAACATTCATCTCGGTAAACTAATATGAATGTGCGTACTCATGTCTCTCCCTTCCCCATTCGTTCTTTTGCACCCGGATGAAACCGGACGGGACCGCTAGTAATATAATAAATAAATTTATCCGACCAATTTTTCAGATAATACCTAAATTATATTTATTGATAAAAATTATTATTAAAATCTTTTATTAACATATGATTTTTAATCAAAGATTATTAAAATCTTTTATTAACATATGATTGTTAATCAAAGATTTTAATAGTAATTTAAAACAAAATTAAATACACGTCTTTATCAAATCGACTCAGTGGTTATCGAGTGCATGGTGTATGCCTTAAAATTAAATTTATTAATATATTTTTGAAATTGCGAATGTTTACGCTGCTTTTAAAGTGCCCAAGCAAGCATCGGTATAACTTTTAGTTCAGAAGCTGTGGTAAAAATGATTTTTTACGCGAGCCAAATCGCGGGTAAAGACTAATATAATATAGGGATAAAGTATGTCCGCGTTGTATATCGGACCGTTTATTTTTGACATGCAGCTTGAATTTTTAGACAACTAATTGGTATTATTGTTAACACATCGCCGTTCGTTTGTTTTAACCGCACCGAATCGGTATTGCTTTGTTTGTCTCCGGTAGGTATGTATGTATGTTAACAAGACAGTCCTAATACCATAATTACGCCGGTAATCTTGTTTGCTGCATGTCACGAAACAACGTCGCATCAAAACAAAAGACCGCAACACGAGACAAAAGAGTGTCGTTCCGGCGCTCAGCGGGACACTAGCGCCACACAAAGTGGACCGACTTTGTTTTTTTTTTCTTGGACGCACGCGCACGCGTTAATATAGCTGCTACCGGATGTGGGTGGTCAAGCGTACTATAACAACTGACCATCGACAAATTACCGAACAGTTTTATCTGTCAACGAGAAACTAGACGAAACGTTACCGCTAGACCGATCGACTAACCCATATTATCTTAATAAATAGTCGGTGTCCGATTGAGGCATTATTAGGTATTATTAGAATAGACACTGATTCGCCAAAATATATACCTATTTATTTATTTTGTTGATCGTGTGTGTTTTGTTTATCGTTTTATATAGCTCAAAGGCTGAAAAAACGCCACGACGCGGCGATGAAAACGCTGCATCGGTCGTAGATAAAAAAAATCCAGCTAATTGGGCGACGGGACCATTCCAACTTCAAAAATGTTGACATTTGATTATTATAATAAAGAAAATATTTGTGATATCGCGTGAGGTGACGCGGGTAATGGCTAGTATTCAATATGATATTTGCTATTCGTTGCCATGGTTACCTACATAATATGTTCCACGTCACGTAAAAATTTATCAAAGCATGCCTAACTATTCTGACAGATCCATAAAACAAAAGAGCGGCTAATTTTTTTTATTTTCAAAATAATTCCGAAACTATAAAGTTTAGAAAAAAAATGTTTTAACAAAACTTTCTTGAAAAAATAAATAGAATAATAAGCCGTTATGAAAAGTATATCACTATTATATAAAAAACACAGTTTTATAGCATATATTATCTCTTCTGCACGTGCGCCGATTTTCCCCAAAAAGAATAGGGCTCTTCATATTTGCATACCAAACATCCTCCCAAAATTTCGTTTTAATCCACTCATCCGCTTGACCTGTATCGTGTTCACAGACAAACAGACGCACAGAGTTTTTCCAATAATATGTTTTTTGGATACGGGGGACCTCAAAACGGAAAGATATTGTAAAATTTTTGAAAAGTGATTTTTGACCTCATCTAGTACCATTCCCCGCTGTGGGTTGGAATGGTAAAAATTGTTAGTGCATTTCACGATCCGTTTTCAACGTTTTGACTAAATTGACGCACAAAAATTATGGTAAAGCCTGTAGAACGGGGATCATAGGTATGATTTTAGGTCAAATTCTGTTATTATAAGTCCAGCGAAATAATTCATTTCCGAACGGTCTCTTGTCTGGCCTACTTCATAATATATCAAATAAGATAGCGATGGTAGCAACATATTTAGTGAGGATGATTTATTATTTGTGGGAGGCGACAGAAACGGCAATCACATGCAAGTAATTTAAAGGCATCTGTAGGTGTGTGGCCTCCAGGGTTGCAATTCATATGTTGGGACGTTCCAAAATCTGTCGTAAATATTTTTTTGTATTTTATCCACATAAAATAGATGTTCGTTTTTTTGGTGATTAAAATGTTTCCATATGAAGAAAAACTTTGTTCGACGCGTTGTGCATAATGTTCGTATAGTAGAAAGATAATTCTGTATGTGCGCTCTCCTTCTAAACGATTAAAATAAAATATTTTTAACAAAAAAAAATTGAACCGACTTTAAAATATGCACTAAAAAGTAAAAAATAACAATTATTGTTATTTTTGGAGTCGGTGTCACATCGGAATACGAAAGTAACAATTTAAATCTTACATGTCTCTACTCTCTAGTTCTCGGAATAGATTTCATTTTGGCTGACACCGACTCCAAAAATAACAATGATTGTTATTTTTTACTTTTTAGTGCATATTTTTAAGTCGGTTCAATTTTTTATGTTAAAAATATTTTATTTTTCTATTTTTAGTATTAGATAAAGTATTGCAATGGGTAGGCTAAGTATGCGTGCCTTTGAAATTTGAGAGTATCCCTCGATTTCTCCGGATTCCACCATCAAATCCTGACTTGGTTCCGATGGGACCACCTCGGAAGTGCACTCTTTCGAATAAAAAAAATTTGAAAATCGGTTCATAATTGACGGAGAAATCGGTGAACATACATAAAAAAAAAATATAAAAAAATATATACAGTCGAACATAGAACCTCCTCCTTTTTTAAAGTCGATTAAAAATACAAAGATGACTACATGTTTTTCATAAAAAAAAAACAATCGTTGAGATGATATAACCATTGGGTACTATCAATGATATATTAACGTAGTTTATACAGTGAATATCATTGATATAAGTAGCTAAGGAAATCATTAATGCCTTACAGAAAATCGTTCCACATAAATAGAGTTGGATCCAAACGATTTCCCTTTCGGAAGCCAACACTTTTCGTTGGAATTTTTTTTTATTCAACCCATTATTTTTTTAAAGAAAAAACAAGAAACAAACAAATATACCTAACTCTCTTTTAAGGTAGTACGAGCACCAAGGCAATTTTAAAGAAAAACCTTGATTTTTTTTTATATGAAGTAGGACTAAGTCTAAACCAATTCTGAAAATTTTGGGGGGGCTGCCCGATTATTTAAATAAATAAATGACTTCAAAAGTAGGCAAATTTAACATTGGCCTTATGGTAAAACGGTAGATGGATGATATGTTTTTATTGAGGTATTGAGGTTTTAACTTTAATTTAAATAGTTTTTTTTTTTTAATTTCCACCGACTAGTTTTGGAGAAATCAATGAAAACATATCCATATACCGAAATATAAAAAAAATCAAGCCTTTTATTCAAAGTTGCCTTGGTGCTCGTAGGTACTACCTTAACAAAATGCAAAAAACTAAAAGTTTTCGTTAACAAAATCAAAAACTTTTGGATACAAACAAAAAGATCTTTATTAAAATATAGTAATTTCAAACTCTTAAAAAATATTAAAAAGCTTGTAATTAAAAGTACATAGACCAAAAGCTTAACAAAAAGTCGAACAAGTCGGACACGTAAATATTTGGCCAGATATGACCGTAAAAAGTCGGACGCCTCGCAACCCTAGACGCGTCACTAGTTATAAATAAAATAATCAAATATAAAATCGGTAACGTAAATTTGTAATAGCATAGCTAAGAGATACGTCACTGGCGGTATATAAATTCAACGCTAACGACTTGTAGGCGTTCGCGAACTAATTAAAACACCGGGTCTCCGTGCTCATTACTGCAACCGGGTCTAATTATAGGGTCGTCTACGTCTACGCCTGCTGCCCCGATGCAGTTATTGGTAATGCAAAACGACCGAAGCTATATCAGCGAGTTATGGTTGTTGCAAATTTCATTTTTTGCTTCGCGGAACGTTTTTGTGTATAAATCATGGTTTAAATAATTTATGAAGATAGATTGCAGATTATTATAAACACAAACAGAACTTATCATGAACATAATACCGGACACAAAAATTATTTAAAACTAACTGCGACTACCTTATCAGTGATAATGAAAGGGCCACACAACTCAATAATCAAAATTTACAATAAGTTACCAGATGTCTTAAAAATATTGCCAAAAAATTAATTTTAAAAAAATCTTCTACAACTGCTAGTACAAAGAAATTTCTATAACATGAGTGAATATTTCCAAAATGATTTCACGCCTTTTAACATTTCCTAATTTATAGATTTTTAATGTTTAATGTATGCTAAATGTGTTTTAAATTTAAATTTTAACTGACTTGTTCTATATTTTGTATAAAAACAGAACTAATAAATATATTATTATTATTATTATTAAATTATTATTATTATTATTATTATTATTATAGACGTTCGACAGCAAAGGTAATCAACGTCTATGTAATAATTTATCAATGCCTCAAGTTACGAATTTAGTTGAAAAATAGTTTTCACTTGTCTACTAGAGAGTAACATGTAACGACATCTGATAGAATTTACTCAAAGCTATTAGTTCAGAAGCAAACAAAAAACAACTGTTTTAGTAACGAGTAGCGACATCTGTTGGAATTCGCTCAAAGGTATTAGTTCAGAAGCAAATCGGGTAGAATTTGCTTGGAGCTATTAGTTCAGACGCCGGGCCGCAAACGAAATACATTTTGCAGAGTTATATCTATCGCACCCGGGTGAAACCGGGACGGACCGCTAGATATTCTATAAAATTAAGCCATATGCTGAATATATTATAATATTAAAATTATGTATATAAACATTTATAGTTAAAGATACACTTGTCTCCAACAATCTAGTATATAATACAAAATTATACAATTTATAATATGAAAAGTGGAAGAATGCAATAAAAACCGCATTAAATATATTAAATAATACGTATATATCGTGTAGATTGAGGTGGTCATGAATAATTTATGAACAACGGCGCTACGTTACTATATATTGTGAATTATCAGGGCTGAGCACTGCAATACTGCCGTAAAAAGACAAAAGTAAGTGACCAACTTATGAATTTGAGTAAATCAAGATTTACTAAAAATGTATTGACCGTCCATAATTTTAGATTATGGAAACCTAAACATGGGGGAAACATTTTTTAAAGACAATAAAATTATTGCTGCAGCACTTACTGCTGTCGTTGGTTTCAGTATGAACTCTTTTTTCAACAAATGTCACTTACTGCCCATTGCCTTTTTAGGGCAGAATAACGTTTAATAGAATAGAAGGTATGTACCAAAAATGTAGTATGTACCTCGAACGTAATGATTAAACTATTATTATTGAACTTACAAATAGTACCGTAACTAAATAATAACGAACCTATCGGTTAGGCCTAGGACACATGAAAAGCGTTCAACGCGCGTTTACAATTTCTATACAATTGTATATAACTGTTTATATGATAACGCGCGTTCAACGCGTCACCAACGCGCGTTATCATATAAACAGTTATATACAATTGTATAGAAATTGTAAACGCGCGTTGAACGCTTTTCATGTGTCCTAGGCCTAAAGAGTACGATAACTTGATGTGCAAAATATCCACTGGAAATAGACAATTATTATTTTTTTATATAGCATATATATAACAGTGTTATTAGCCGTTTTAAGTGCAGAAAATTGATTTTTATAAATTATTTTTTTTTGCGCAGTGAAAAGAGGAAGGCGTTTGGGGGGAGTTCTTTAAAAAAAACAATTATGGAATCGTGTCGATGCGGTGGCGTTTTTTTGCGCTCTGAAAAAGGGTGGGCGTTTGGGGAGAGTTCTTTAAAAAACAATTGCGGGGTCGTATATACAAAGTGAGATACTAATACAGTAATTCTACACCGGTTGCAATGACGTGTATATGTGATTTCCGATTGGTTAGATTCAAAAAATGAACATGAGAGACGACAAGTAGTTCCATTTTTTACTTATTTTGACGTGATAACGTCTTATAAATTGATGAATCACCAATCTTATAAATTGATAAAACACCGGCTGCATGCACGAAAAAGTGTAACGTTCCTAACGCTCGTAACGCGTAACGTTCCTAACGCGTAACGTTCCGCCTGACCCTGTGCGTGCTTTTTGCTAATTTCTCGCTCAATTTAAATCAGATCGGTTTGAAACCAGTCTTAAACGAAAGAGGAGAACATTTTACATAGATTTCGTATAACAGAATTTGCCTAAACAGTTTTTTTATACAAATTTATATAGAAAAATAGCTGTATAAATGCAATGTTGTCTAATGCATGGCGCGACGCGGTCGGTCGTCTTTGTTTGCCGTACATGGAAATTAGAAGAGAACGTATGTCTTGTCTTAACATGAAAACGGCTGCATTTCTAATGTTTAATTCAATTTTTTGACATTAGTATTTTGTGAAATGCAACGCCTTCTAAGTTAAGTATTGGAATAACTAATTATTATTAGAACATAATACTTTGACAGTTGCAAACGTCACTTTTGACATTTCTTATCATTCCGACACCAAGGATAAGCGGATTGAAACCAAATTTTGGGAGGATGTTTGATATGCAAATATGAAGTGGCCTATTGTTTTTGGGGAACATCGGCGCATGCGTAAAAGAATATATCTCTTATAATGATGTTTTATATAATAATAATATAGTTTTTAAAACGGTTTTTACTCTATCTATTTTTACTAGAAATTTTTGTAAATTTTTTGGGGAAAATCGGCGCATGCGCAAAAGAGATACATGCCATAGTTGTTTTTTATATAATAATAGTATACTTTTTATAGTGTTTTATTATTCTACTTAATAAAATTTACCTAAATTTGAAGCGAAAGATGCAATATCATAGATTCGAATTATTATAATTATTATATAAATTTAGGTTATGTATTACGGAATACGTTATCACGTAAAACTATCGTCCGTAAACCGACTTTACAGACAGCCAATTTTTTTTTTGAGGAAATTTGTGAATGAACCACAAATTTTTTTTGGAACGTCAAAATTTAGCGTCTTATAAAAGTCAAAATGTTGGCACTTCGAGTTATCGTACTGAACCCGAACCTATCTATAATTAATATAGACTCGTCACGAGATCTCTGAAACTATACGCCCAATTGACTTGAAATTTGACATAGTTACTCCTTTTTCAGAAAATGGGTATAATACGCGCCACGGATCTAAAAGGTTCGGAAGTTAGTCACAAACAGCGTCGCAAAGGCACATTTTAGAGCCGTTGAGACTCCCACCACTTCCCAGCTACCTGCACGGAACGTGCACTCGTCGGTGATTGGCCTTATTGTCACTTGTCGCTTTTTTGCTTTAAAGTACAGTCGAGTACGCTATATTGTCAAGTTGTTATTATTTTGTTGAGTTGCGAATTTGTATAGTTTTTCAATAGACTGTACAAGCGCAAGTCCGCATTCGCATCTAACTTCCGAGCCTTTTAGATTCGTGGCGCGTATTATACCTTCGGCTGTATGTTTCCAGCCCTAGTGCTATAAGTGCAAAAGCATCGATTCTTGTTTTTGTAACTGCAGTAGGATTGTTGGTCAGTTTAACACGGCATGGGTTGTGTTTGTTCTGTGCTGTTAAATGATTAATGACCTGTTAAAAGTAATTGAGACATAATGTAGAAAAAACTCGTACTCACAAAAAATTCTATACGCTGCTTCTTTTTTTAAGGAGGAATCTTTCAATGACGAGGCAAAACTCACACAGGCTCGCCGCAATCCGTCTATATCGAAGCAGGACTTTTTGGTACGGCCGTTTTGGTCCCTGTTATTAGATTATGACAAATAGAATTACCGATCAATTTTTCAGACAATATATTGACAAAAATTAAATAATATAATTCAAACAATTAACGTTTCGATCCGGATTTTGATCGTATTCGGGATAGAGCTGATAGAACTTTTACAACTGGAATTTTTATCTCAAGATTTAGATAAATTTTGGCTTGTACGACGACGTGAGTACGGAAGACTAGTAAGGGAAGCTTTGAAAACATCCTTTGCTACTTCTTACTTATGCGGAAAAGGTTTCTCGTCTATGGTTGCTAAATACAGAAATCGTCTGTTATCACTTCTAAATGAGAAACAATGCCAAACATCGCATTAATTACGTAATGTTCATGATTAATCATTTTAATTAAATAAAGTAAGCTATATAAGTTTATTTTTTAACCGACTTCAAAAAAAGGAGGAGGTTCTATGTTCGACTGTATATATTTTTTTCTTTTTTCTTTTTTTTTATGTATGTTCACCGATTTCTCCGTCAATTATGGACCGATTTTCAAAATTTTTTTTTTATTCGAAAGAGTGCACTTCCGAGGTGGTCCCATCGGAACCAAGTCAGGATCTGATGGTGGAATCCAGGGAAATCGAGGGAAACTCTCAAATTTCAAAGGCACGCATACTTGGCCTATACCCATTGCAATACTTTATCTAACACTAAAAAGAGAAAAGAGAAAATATTTTTAACAAAAAAATTGAACCGACTTTAAAAAATATGCACTAAAAAGTAAATAATAATTATTGTTATTTTTGGAGTCGGTGTCAGCCAAAATGAAATCTATTCCGAGAACTAGAGACATGTAAGATTTAGATTGCTACTTTCGAATTCCGATGTGACACCGACTCCAAAAATAACAATAATTATTATTTGCTTTTTAGTGCAAATTTTTTGAAGTCGGTTCAATTTTTTTGTTAAAAATATTTTATTCATGTTATTACATTGTAATATTTAATTTTATAACACTACACTAAAATTCATTTTTTTAATAAACGAATCTTTTGTATAGTTTGTATGTTTCGAGGGAACAACAGTTTTCCAACGACTAAGCGGGAAAAATCTTCGAGATTCGATTCCCGTGATGGACGAACTTTATACATACCTTTAAGTTTGTACGGAACCCTCGGTGCGTGAGTCCGACTCGCACTTGGCCGGTTTTTTAATTTATATTTTTGGAAGAATCGTGTTAAATATATGTTTGTGACGACCACCTTAAACCGTTAACTCGTAGCTATTACAAAAATAAGTTGTTAAAGAAAATAATAACATTAATATTGAATTAGTGAGAGACGTAGTTTCATTGATGGAGTTAAAATTTCGTTCATAGTAATTAATTATATTTTGTTTGCTTTGCCGTAACCGATGTAGAAGCTTAAATGTCTTTATCTTTACATGAAGTTTTTGGTAATTATCTTCATTTATCAAATGTTTATTTAATTTTTGTATAATCTTTTTGCCGAGACAATAATAACCTTCAACACTTCAGTGGATGTCAGTTTCAGCACGATTCCAAAAAGTGGGGCTGACTTTATAACATTTTTTTTTGCAAACCCCCCCATAAAATAGCACAACCGTCTTGAAATGACCCATTTAACACTGTACTGTAAAATTACGTAAAGCTAAAGAAACATATGGGAATTGCAAGGCCGTAGCTAAGATTTTATTTCGGGGGGAGTCGAGCTCTAGACCAGAGACAACAACTTTATTTAAAAATAAGCATACATATTATATATTTTTACATAAATATAAATTTAATTAAAAGGCAGCTGACGTAGATTTTGACGAAAGAGTTTAATGATTCATTTAATTTATTAACAACTAGCCGCTACCCGCGGCTACGCCCGCGATTGAGATGGAAATCGACTTTTGACATGCATATCAGGGGTTGAGGTATTGCACATATTTTGACAATTTTCTTATTTTTCGTAAAAAAATTTTTTTTTTTTAATAAAAAGTATCCTATGTTACTTCTAATACCTTCAAGAGTGTATGTGCAAAGTTTCATGATGATCGGTTAAGTAGTTTTTGCGTGAAAGCGTAACAAACAAACTTACATTCGCATTTATAATATTTCGTTTTCATAAAATTTGTAAGTCCGGTCCTATCGGGCCGATTTTAATGAAATTTCAATAGCACATTTTAATCATTACTAAAGGGTTAAATTTCAATTTTGAAACGATTCGGAGAAATTTTTCGGTATTTTTGGGCCCAAAAAATGTTTTCAACCCTTTCTTATTTTTCGTAAAAATTTTTTATTTTTTTTTAATAAAAAGTATCCTATGTTACTTCTAATACCTTCAAGAGTGTATGTGCAAAGTTTCATGATTATCGGTTAAGTAGTTTTTGCGTGAAAGCGTAACAAACAAACTTACATTCGCATTTATAATATTAATAATAATGCATTGCATTTCGATTTTACTCGTTCCGAAAAACGTGGAATCCAATTATTGTATCACAGGTCCGAAAAAAGAGTCGAAAATACTTTAGTAAGTATATGTATAAAATAGTGGGTTGGCTAAGGTATTTCGGGAGGGGTTTGAACCCCCAAAACACCCCCCTACCTACGGCCTTGGGGAATTGGAAGTTGCCTACAATCAGAATTCAGAAGTAATCTTGCTCAAAATTGAACTGTCAAAAATTAGATGAAAATAAGCTATTTTGTAGAAAGTACGTGCAAAAAAATGTAGTCTATAACTTGCTCGTAATAATATGGCTCGTGTACCTATATCCGCTGTATCTCGTTTTAACATAATGTCACTTGCTCGTTAAATTGCCTTAATTTACGGACAAGTTACATTAATTACTCTTCAATAAATAAAATTATCGACCAATTTTTCAGACAATAGGTATATTAACAAAAAATATAAAAATTAATATACATTAACTTTTCGGTCCGGATTTGGATCTTCTTCAGAACTGATCTAAAAAATATAAAAATTAATTAATAATTAGTTTCTAATTGGTTTTTGAAAAAAATTCGTTTTAAGTTTTTAGTTATCAAATATTTATTGAAGAGTTCTAATCAGACGTTAATCAAAGATTTGATTAATTACTATTGTTGACTAAGATTGAATTATTGCGTTTCTAGGTTAGGGTATGACATTTGTCAACCAATAATTATAATTAGCTCGCACAAATACGTCATACGAACACTATACGGAACTATATCAGCGCTTGGTCAGTTCTTTAAACTTCATACTTGATTTTCCGATTTCCCAAATATTACCATTAATTGGGACCTAAGTTTTATCTATTAATGAAAACATTCCTCTGAAAATTAGACTTACTACATCGAGTAGTAAAAACGAAGCATTTTAAAAATTGTAAAATATTATACCGACTGAAATGTGTAATCAACGTTTGGTTACCCTATCTACAAAATAAATGAAACGTAACTCATTTGTTGCAGACAATTACAATTTAATAAAAAAAAAAACATAACACTTTTGTCAGTCGCAGTCGGGTAAAAAACTACGTCATATACATTTTGAAGGTGACCGAGGGTGACTAATAAACGCACGAGCTAAAATTCCGGTTCCGGTTTATTAATTTTATATCCTGAAACGGATACTTCCTTGAAAAGGGCTTCGCACCTTTATTATTTTATAAAACGGTTATTATATATTCTATGTTCATATAATATTCTTCAATATTCACTTGAAAATAATCTATAGGTACCTACGAATAGTATAGAAGTAAAGTTTGTAATTTTGGATGTAGGAGGTAATCTCCGGCACTGCTCATCCGATTTAAAAAATGTTTTCACCAATATTTAGAATGGACCTTCAGGATGGACGTAGGCTATATATTTTCGCGTTAAAATAAAAGTGCTTTTCGTGTATACCAATTTTGCAACGTAAGTCCAAAAGCACAGTACGGTTTGACCCCGTACTGTGCTTTTGGAGGGAATGAATAAAAAATCAGCACAAGACACTACATGGAATCAAATTTCCGGGCAGCAAAAGGGCCATCCCGAAAGATGAATGAAGAACTACTACAACTCAGTAGGAACAATCTTCGTCTCGTGGTAGGCCTCCTGACAGGACATTGTGCCCTAAAAGGACACCTCCAAAAAATCGGATTGTTTAACGGGGACTTAAAGGGCAGACAGTGCAATAAGGAGACGGAAACAGTGTGAATACGCGGCTTTGGATCGTAGAAGACAGATAATAATTTATGGACAATGTAGAATGAGTCCAGAAGATTATATCAATCACTGACTGCACAAGCTAGTGTAAGGAACGAGGAGTGATATAAGAGATTGGGAGATGGCACAATAACCCTAGAGGCTGCGATGTTCCCGGTGACATAGGCGACTTCCGTTAATTGAAAAAAAAAACTTATTTGTTATTACAACAAAATACGAAAGTAATTTACTAATAAAGAGGTAGTAAACTTAATAACCTTATAAATTGTAGTCCAAATCATTGATTAACGTCTGAATAGAACTCTTCAAATAAATAAAATTGTCGACCAATTTTTTTCAGACCAATATATTGACAAAAAATAATAAAATTACAAATCATTATAACACAAGATGACGTTTCGATTTGTAATTTTATTATTTTTTGTCAATATATTGGTCTGAGAAAAATTGGTCGACAATTTTATTTACTTAAATTGTAGTGTTTCAAATTTTAAACAACTTTATTCAAATGTCTACTAACATCATTCAAGAATGGCTGGATCGATTTTGATGAAACTTGAAACATGATCAATTCACACCCAAACCTTAAAGCATACTTTTTAATCATCGGCAGATGATAGCCGGCAGTGAACAAAAAAGCTGAATATTTCGGGGGTTTTAATTAAGATTCCGCGAGTTTTTTTTTTAACGATACGCCGAGACGAAGGTGCTCGACTTCGGGTGCAAGCACAATATTTGAAATTCAAATTTCGACGCGAGCAGATGCGGCTTGTTTCTATATGCAGATGCGCTTAAAGTCGCGCAGCCTGCAATAACAACAAGACAATTGTTATCTTCAGTTGTGTTTGTTGCAAGAAGGTGCATCGATTTTTATCAGTGGCGTAACTTTAAAATTCGCGCACCCTCGTCATTGAACGCCACGAAACACGTTTATGATTTGAATCGAGGTCGGAATAAATATAGTTTAAAAGAAACTAAAAACACGCTTTATATCGAACTAAAAAGTAAAAAATATTTTTTTTAAAATAAGCTTGAAACAATAATAAATAAAAAATACTAGTATTATTGTGAAAAAAACGTGGGGCGCTCGATGTACGAAAATGTGAAACAAAGCGCCCCAGCCTTTTTTCACAATAATACTAGTATTTTTTATTCATTATTGTTTTAAGCTTATTTAAAAAAAAAATATTTTTTACTTTTTAGTTCGATATAAAGCGTGTTTTTTAGTTTTTTTTAAAGTAGATTTATTTTTCACTTTTTAGTTTGATATAAAGCGTGTTTTTTTAATTTTTTTTAACTATATATATTTTCCACTTTTTAGTTCGATTTATTATCAAAAATTTGCCGAAAAAAACAATTTTTTTATTTCGGCGTGGACGGGATTAGAACCCACGACCGGTGAATCCGAGAGTTGACGTCAGCGAAGACTAGCACCTTATACCGCTCGGTTAACGATTGCCCTTACTGTAGTTGCATAACATACAACAGTAATAAACCACTTGCTGTAGTCCAAACGATGTTACAAACAAACATACATACATACATACAAACTTACAAGTGAAACTAATATAAAGCGTGTAAAAAATACTATAAAGATACCGCGCTTGAAATGCGGGACCTCTACCTGCATGACCCCGCGAATCGCTGGCGTAACTATACCACCTGAGGCCCGCGGCAAATTCATTTGATATGGCCCTCCGAAGACTTGAAAAAGTACTTTATAAAAGTGTTTAAATACAAATACGTTTGCTGCATAGACTTGTAAAAAATACTTTTTAAAAGTATTTGAAATACGAATACAAATACAGAAAAGTATTTGAAATACGAATACAAATACAGAAAAGTATTTGAAATATGAATACAAATACAGAAAAGTATTTGAAATACGAATACAAATACAGAAAAGTATTTGAAATACGAATACAAATACAGAAAAGTATTTGAAATACAAATACTAGAAAAGTATTTGTATTTGTATTTTGAAATACTTTTACTCAAATACTTTACAAGTCTGGCCCTCCTTTAATATAAAATGGCTTCACGTTGTAGTTTCATCTTTATAAATCACGAAGTTAAGGCTAATTTACACTTTGTTAAGTAGCAAGTGCAAGTGTTAAGTGATTAGTAAAATCAAAGTGTAAACGGCCCCGCTGTTAAGTGATAAGTGCGAGTGCGAAGTAAAGTGAATAGAAGGTCGGTCTATTTTTTCTGTTAAGTAGCTGTTAAGTAGCTCTCCCCGTACACCCGCGCACTCCCGCACTTGCAGCATCACCCGAATCACTGTGAATTATTTGAAATTTGTTATAGTTGGCCCAACAATAGTCAATATAACTTATTAAATATTTCTTCTGTCATTCGCATTGAGTTACAAAATTCAGTTGGATCTTCATTAATCAGTTCTTGGAAAAGTTTATCATTAGCTCCATACTGAAGTCTTGTGCTTATCCATTTTTTTGCCATAATCTCTTAGATTTTTGGATTTCAATAACAAGTCATGTTCGATTTCTGCACGGCAGACACTTGGGTTCTGCAAAAGCACTAAACATTGTGTGAACGTTTTCTTCACACTTAACACTTAACACCATAAAATCGTGTTAACTAATCACTTGTCACCTGCACTTGCTACTTAACAAAGTGTAAATTAGTCTTAAAGTAGATATTTATATAATTCGTGTATGTTCTCGAGTTAATATACCTAACTTAATTTGATTAAATAGAAAATTAATATTTTTTTTATTACTCATGCCGGAAAAGTGGTATGTTTACGCACGTTGTTACGGTTGAAAAGTAGCTATTTTCATTTGCGTGCGGAAACTTTATTTGTCGCACTGAAATTATTGTTTGCCGCACGCAAATTCAGAGTTACCATAGTTACCAATACAATAACAATTTTAACTGAATTTTCAACTTTGTAATGATTTAATTTTTATTACTTTTAATTTCTTTTTTTAATTCGTAATAAAATTTTAATTTTAATTTAATTTAATTCGTAATAAAAAAATAGTATGTGCAACTCGTGAGGCATTGTCAATTGCCCCTCAAGCGAATGAGCGCACTCGCTTCGCTCGTGCGCTCAACTTCGCTTTCGTGGACAATTGACAACTTGCCGCACTAGTTGCACAATATACTATTACCAAATTGTGTAATAAATGTTTGGTTCCTCCTGTCCTAACCTCCTAACCGCCTCAAACCAGGGGCCCGTGGCATTTTGCCCGCGTTCTGCCACCCTATTGTTACGCCACTGTCGCGAATGTTATGCAGGTACGCCACTGCTTTTAATGCGCCGTCTGCCACTGCAAACACCTGAATGAATTGACGATGGTTGTTTTATATTTATTGGCATATTATATTTTTGTAATAACACCAACTAAAATTAATAAATAACTACGGGCCATTTTCTGGTAGCGTGGGTGCCGGTGTGTTACATGCGGTGGGCAGGTTATCTCTGCCCTTATAAAACGCAACTCGAGAACCGCTGAACCGATTTACATGCGGTTTTCTTTCCAATGTACATTGTCTGGTCAGATTTTAGGCCAGTGATTCCCAAAATGGGCCGGGACTGTTCTCTTAGGGGGCGCTGAAGTGATCCAGAGCATCCAATAATAAAAAGCGGTGTGCTAGACCACACGACTGAAGTAAAACTTCTTCCTGCCATATATAATATATAATAATGATACAATAATATTCGATAATCTATCACCATATTTTGATTAGACATCCTGATTTAACGACGCAATATAACCTCACTCTGTAGCACATATCTACAAAGACGAAATGTTTAAAATATAATATTTGATTAATTAATAGGCAAAATATGTATATATATTATATATTTATTTGCATAATAATTTTATAATACATTTAAAAGGGTTTATTAACTAACCTACATTATTTCCCGTTACAAAATGCAGCAAAATTCGATGAAATGTATTTTTGATACAAAAACAATTGTTTTCATTTTAAACACCAATTAGTTGTCCAAAAAAATTTCGATTAATGCTTCGTCTTTGTCGCACTCACTAACTTATATCTCCCTCTCAACTTCCAATATACGAAACGTAACTCTCTCTCTTACTATCTTCACTAACTTATATCTCCCTCTCAACTACCGTTCGCTTCGAACGATCACGCATTGTTCGCCTCGTCCGATGATGCACTTCCGTAAACGCTTTCGTCAGGCATTTACCAGCTTACTCCCCAAGTCAAGCGTGCCTAAAGAAGTTTTACTTCAATAAGTCGATAAACGAACGGTGGCAATGAATTCGGGCGAAGCCGGACCGGGTCGTTATAGTCTTTGTATTTCACTGTTCAGGTATCGTTTCATTTTACTTAAGGGGACACTCGCTCGAATTTTCGGAAAAAATCATACATTTTTGAACGGGTGTCAAAGAAAGAGGAAGA
The DNA here is from genome assembly GCA_963575645.1 of Xanthostigma xanthostigma. Lineage (NCBI taxonomy): Eukaryota > Metazoa > Arthropoda > Insecta > Raphidioptera > Raphidiidae > Xanthostigma > Xanthostigma xanthostigma. The sequence continues at coordinate 43,493,733 of OY754466.1, read as the reverse complement.
CAGATAGAGAATTGATTTTTTTAAATTTTATTTACATATCCTTCTACCATATGTCCATTTTTTTTTTGACGCGCGCGCTCCACGCGCATGCGCACAGATGTCTGTATCTCAGGAGACAATGAAAAAAACGGCGGGTCCGATCGCGCTTTCCAGAACATCTTAGAACAAAAAAAATGTATTCTTAAAGTAGAAGAGTCTAACTTCTCATTGACGGATGAAAATTCTGATAAAAAAATTTTCGCGATTCAGTAACCGTTTTTTCTTCAAATTTTCTAGCGTTTCCGAGGTTTTTTTTTCGTAGATGCGCCATTAAAATCGATTTTTTTTTATTTCCATCCGTGCGAAGTTTGACTCTTCTACTTTAAGAACAATTTTTTGTTTTTGTTCTAGGATGTTCTGGAAAGCGCTGATCGGACCCGCCGTTTCGAGCCGTTTTTTAATTGTCTCCTAAGATACAGACAGCTGTGCGCATGCGCGTGAAGCGCGCGCGTCAAAAAAAATGGACATATGGTAGAAGGATATGTAAATAAAAAATTAAAATCAATTCTCTATCTGCCTTCCTCTTTCTTTGACACCCGTTCAAAAATGTATGATTTTTTCCGAAAATTCGAGCGAGTACCCCCTTAAATTGAATTAGTAATTTTACGTCATCGATAACCGCACCCGTTACAATTAAAAAATCGTGTTTGTTGATTTGTTTTTCTAAAAAAATATTTAATATTTCACGGAATAAACACACATTTTTAAGCATGTATGTAGTTTCGTTTAAATACTATTTGTGTCGATAAAAATGTTGCGGTATTCTTTAATGTTGACTCTAATTATATAGTCGGTATATCTGTCAGGTGGATTCGATACACCACACTATACAGTCTTCCAAAAATGATTGCATACAGATACCTGATGACTTACACAGTTTTATGCATGGGACGGGAGCTTTATATAACTGTCCTATCTATTAAAACTGTGCCGCTAATATTATATTTTCAGAATGCTCTATATAACGAAACTTATAAAAGTGTCATGGAGATATTTCTCTCTAACGATTTATTTTATTCCAAAGTTCTGAAAAAAATTTTAAACCGATTCACGAGATAAATGAAAAGTTATCATATATATTAATACGCTAAGGTTAAAGATGTTTGCCTTCCTTTTTAGAAAAAACCTCACAATTTCTCCACATAAATTATATATCAATTTACAGATAATTGCTTGCTCTACTGACATCGACAACTAAAAAAATTATTATTGCTTTTGTTTTTGTAAATTAATTAAAATACAGCAACGCTGAACAACGTCTGCCATCTGACGGCTTAAATTTTGAAACAACGTCAACACTTCGATCTGTCATCTGACCTTCATATTGTAATACAACAGACACAATACTGCATACTGCCATCTGACGGCTTTAATTTTGAAACAGCGAGCAACGCTGAACAACGTCACAGCAATGCTGCATGATGCCATAATATGACGGCTTAGCTCAACGCTTTTGCTACTTGCGCCTCTATATGACAATTTTAGTAAAATATATCTTCGATCTGTCATCTGAGCTTCATATTACAAACAAAAAGAAGAACGTTATAAGCAGTGTGCAAAATTAGAAACGAATTGAATACCTGCAATCATATTTAAAAAATAATTTTTTAAAATGATAATTATTATACTTATTTAGTGCGAATAATTCGCACAGGTCGCACTAGTAATGATTTTAATTGTATGCAATTTTACATGTACCTAGTCTTAATTAAGGAAAGCATGTCATCGTGTCCATTCAATTTTCTTAACATAAATTGCAAACTAACAAACAAATTATATAAGAAGTTTATTTCATAAAACTTTTAAAAAATTAACCTTATACTTTTATTATTATTATTTTATTATTCTCCTATTTTTGAAAAAGGCACAATTTTGTTTGTTGTTCGCATATGTCATTAAATATTAGACGATTTTTACCATTTCAACCCACAAGTGGGGAATGGTACTAATTTAGGTCAAAAATCACTTTTCAAAATTTTACAATATTTTTTCGTTTTGAGGTTCCCCGAATCCAAAAAACATATTTTTTAAAAAAACTCTGTGCGTCTGTTAGTCGGTTAGTCTGTGAACACGATACAGGTCAAACGGATGAACCGATTGAAACCAAATTTTGGGAGGATATTTGATACGTAAATATGAAGAGCCCTATTGTGTTTGGGGAACATTGGCGCATGCGCAAAAGAGATATATGCTATTACATAATTTTTTATATATAATAATAGCATACTTTTCATAAAGGTTTATTTATTCAATTAAGTTTTTCAAGAAAGTTGTGTTAATTTTTTTAAACTTAATAGTTTCGGAAATATTTTGAAAATAAAAAAAAAATCAGTTGCTCTTTTGTTTCACATTGAGTAGACAGGCAATGATTCATATAGTTAATAATTAATATAATAGACAAATCTTTGATTAACGTCTGATTAGAACTCTTCAATTTATTAATATAATAGATATATGGGGTAAAACCAGCCTCGTGCGCGGCGGCCTTTATCTGTGGAAGACTATAACCAAATACAAATTCTGGAGATGGTTTGCTGACGTTCCGATCACTGCTGACTTGCCGATCTCGACGGATGGGGACGGAACCGTCGAGAAGAGATCGCGAACTGCACTTTGGCACTGCCTAGCACAGGTATAGAAAATGTATACGGTCCGTGGTCTGCGGAGACGCGGTAATTACCACTTGGGTCCGTCAAACGTAGCACTTCTCGAGACTGACAGATCGAATTCTATACAATTTGTTGTACAACTTCCAATAGCTCAACTCTTACAACAATACGTCATAGGTTTTGTATATAATAAAAAATATAAAATAATAACTATAAACAAGAAAAAAACCACCCTGCAGCCGGGAACCCATTTGTCTCTTTTATTTTTGAATATGGCTTTCCACCGTCTCATGATGAGGTTTTCCGACTTGTTTCTTTCGTTTTGATTATTATTAGTTTCATTTTTGTGCAGTCGGATTTCTTGTTAATTTTTATTTTCCTCCTATATATAGCTGTACACAGTAACGTAATAACTTGTCAAATCGGTTCAGTGGTTCCCAGTTTTTGAGGTTACATAGATTCAAACTTGCGCACGTCCGAAATGATATTGTTTATATTATGTTTGTTTCATATGCTTTTGTTAAAAGCACAAACATTTTCTAAATAAACGCTCTTGAAATATATTTCTTTTTTAGCACTCTTTTATTAACTTCACCTGTATATATAGGTACGTAATTACGTATGTATGAATCTATCTAATGGAAACTTTCAAATTAATTTTTACCCACCTCCAGACGTGTGAATAATTTGAAATTTTGCACGCGTATTTTAGAATCAGTAACAATACATAGCTCATAGCTAGGCAAAGATTGGAGATAGATAAAAAGTGTGAAAGCTAAAGTTGTAGAGAATTTTATCAGCTTTCATTATGTATTACAACAAAATTTCGTACGACGTACCGTTTTCGAGATGAAAGCAAAAAACCAAAAAACGGGACCTTCTTTGTGCTCCCTTCCTTCGGGCGTACCTCGGAGGGGTAAGGACTTTTAGTATGTTTATCTCCTAACTAGTCCAAACAAAGTTCCTAAGTCAAATGTTCTGCTTTCAACTTTTCCATCTAGAAATTATTCGTTGCTTAAGCTAACAATAATTTATATAAACCTAGTTATTTGAGTGTTGGTTTTTAGGTTTTAAAAAAACTCAACAAAAACATTCTTTTATAGCAACAAAGATTTAGTTCAACAGCGGTATAAGAAGTCTCCCAACTCTATATATCGGTTTATTTTTTGATTAAGCTTAAAGTGACAATAGCTTATTAAAAAAATTAAATTATCGAGTTCTGGGACTTCCTATCGCTGTCGAACAAAATCTTTATATTTAAAAAATATTTTTTACTTTCTAGTTCACATTGCTACAAATGTGTTTTTTTAGTTCTTTTTAACCACAATTTTTATAAATATTTAAATTACGATTATAAATTAATCTTTCTGAAATAGTAAAGTTTATAGTAAATAATAAAACGATCAAATTCAATGAAATAGTTATTTATTACACAAAAATTTAATCAAATTAAAATGGTACGCAGTCTACGAGTCAATCAGTACATTTTTCAATTTTAGTGTTTTTGGCACAACTTAATATAACCTAATAACAATCTATGATATTATATACATTTATACAAGAAATATTACACTATTTACATTATTCTATAAAAATAAATAATTAAACTATACATTTTATAATAATAGTTGCAAAATATTTGTACGATTTTTGGCAAATAGTAGGATTGTTATAACATTAAGTTAGAATAGAAAATAAAAAAATAAGAAAAAATAATGGTGAAATCAACATTTAGTTGTTTAAATTGAGAATATTATAGAAATCAAATTATTATATGAATTGAAAAAAATTAATAAAATAAACGTCTATTATTTTATGTATGTTGCCACTACACGAACATCGCGAGTGACTCGTCAAACAAAATTTACACTATATGGAACTGATCTCTATTTTTCATACTGCGTAAATTATTAGGCATAACAAATTTTATTTTATAAAGTTTTTTTTTAAATGCGTATTGAAATTGGACCTAGATAACCTTAGCATTTAGTGGCCTCATTTTTTTAACAATTTAAATCTGCAGTAGAGTGACGCAACCATTCGAATAAAAATGTAGGTATGTAAACTTTTTATATTTATGTAGGTAAAAATCTTTGATTAACGTCTGATAATCTTCAATATAAAATTATGGACCAATTTTTCAGACAATTTATTGACAAAAAATATAAAATTATAATTATATGGATTTACGTTTCGGTCCGGATTTGGGTCTTCTGCAGATTTGAGCTAAAAATATATAAATATTAGTTATTATTTAGTTACTAATTGAATTCTATTAGGAACTATAATAAATAATTAATTTTTATATTTTTAGCTCAATTGTGAAGAAACCCTAAATCCGGACCTGAACGTAAATCTATTGAATAATAATTTTATATTTTTTGTCAATACATTGCCTGGAAAATTGGTCGATAATTTTATTTATTTATATAATATGTAAAGCTGTATCGAAATTACCTTTGAAAAGTTGAATCACATCAATTTCAACTGCAGTCTTTATCAACTTAAGTTGAAAATTGTATAAATTTTGTTAAATCATTTTTAGTATTGCGGTTTTTTCTCGTCCGTAATGTGTGCCGCAAACTTTTTTCAACAGCACCCTTTGCAAATATATAACATTTTATTCAAATAACAAAAATCGCAAAAATTAAAAACACCTAACCTCAAACATTTATAAGATCGACAAGCGCTTCAATATACGTTTGCGCCATTTGTAAAGTTTCATATTTAGACAATTGCCTATCGTTGCTCAACGATGGCAAATATGTTCTCAGTCTGTCGAAAGCTTCGTTGAGATTCCGCATTCGTCTTCGTTCTCTCGCGTTGGCCGCCAACCGACGCCTGCGCGCAATTAACGGTCCGGCTTGTGCGGTTCCACGACGTCCGCCGCCGCGACCGCGCGCCGGTACCTGTTGTTCTTCGGCAGATGTTGACGGCAACGTCGTGACAGTGGGACTCGCGGATCTTCCGCTTTCGGCCGGACTCGGCGTCAAATAGCCTTCGGACAAACTGTCATAGCTCGGATGATTCAAGTTCACGTCAAAAGAACTGGCCGTTTCGAACTTTCGAGGTTTTATGTCGTACACGTTTTCCGGCAAATCTTCGTGCGACGTTTGCAAATCGTGAAAGTGACTGTTGTCGTAAACCGCGTCGAATTTGCGCTGAATTAATCCGGCGTTGTCCGAAACACTGTTGTAAACAATAATGTCAGAGTGCGTTTCAGACATGCTGTCGTAGGCGCTGTCGGCGGATTTGACGACTTGAACCGGAAAATCGGGATCCGGACACAGATAAGTCGGATATCCGGTTCCGTGACTCGATTCCAACAATAACAGTTGACGGTATGTTTCGGCCGATTCCATTTTCAAAATCACAAAAAAATAAACGTGAAATGTTCACACACTCAAAAAATTACCACAAAATAATATTATTATTCACTCTATTATAATACGTTATTTAAAAAGCTCGCGTTTGTAATACACGATCTGGTTCGTTGCCGTGTCGTCGGCGTTCTGAGCTCGTCAAGTTTTTATGTTTGCTTATAAACAGCCTGTTAAAATAATATACCTTTATTCCTTTTTTTTTTCTTATTCTCTCCCCCACTCGAGGTCGTGCGTGCACAATGTATAGAGGCATAGAACGGATCCAGTTACCCTTGCAGCGCGTGCCGTTCGACCAATGAGAGAGCGGCGTCGCGCGTACCACGTGACTCGTTAAGCTTTAAACTCCACCCTGCGCGCAAGGGTTGAATCGGTAATTGCTTGCTTGTGCGAGCATTGAAATTACCGGAGCGGAATATCGTTGATTTTTACGGTTTGAAACGCAATTTCAGAGATTTTATTGGAAAGAAGTATCGAATAAGTCGCGAAACGGCTTGGCATGAGTATAATGGTGCGGTATAAAAGAAACTTAATTCGCATCGACAGTATGAGAATATAGGCCTAAATTGATAACTTAATAACATCATATATAAATCTTTGATTAACGTCTGAATAAAAATCTTCAAATAAATAAAATTGTCCACCGATTTTTCTCAGACCAACATATTGATTTGTAATTTTATTATTTTTTGTCAATATATTAGTCTGAAAAAAATTGGTCGACAATTTTATTTATTTGAACATCATTTATATACTTATATTAATGTAGGTAATATTGGTCCATTTTTAAGATGTATTATAGAAGTATGCAATCGACAACGCACAAGGCCTTAGGCAGGGGTATGGGGGCTCCAGCCTCCCCCCTAAATTCCTTAACCAACCCATCATTTTATATAGATAGATAGATACGTATCTACTAATTCAGAGATCAAGGTCATCGCGCTTTATTTCTGATGATCATCCACGTCGATTTCCTTTTAATTGAATTTATATTTATGTAAAATTATAATATCTAACTCATTTTAAAATAAAGTTGTTACTTTTTTTTTATTTAGAAAATAATACTTCTCTCGAAAACGGCCCTAACGATTTGGATGAAATTTACTGAAAAGGGATTTTGGGGGGCAAAAAATCGTTTTAGCTAGGTCTCATCTCTCGAAAAAATCGTTTTCTTACAAATTTTATCATTATAAAAATCAATTTTTTGACGTATGAAAATACTTAAATATTGTAAGTAGGTTTTGGAATTTTATATAAACAATGAAACAATTGTTTTATAAATATTATGACAGCTAATCTTTGAGACTTAAAATAAATACGAAAGAAAAAAAGTTAAAAAAAACAATTATATTATATGGTGAGTAATTTAAATAAATAAAATTAACCTAAATTTGAAGCGAAAGATGCAATATCATAGATTCGAATTATTATATAAATTTAGGTTATGTATTACGGAATACGTTATCACGTAAAACTATCGTCCGTAAACCGACTTTACAGACAACCAATCTTTTTTTTATAAACTTAACATGACAGAGACAGGTAGTATTACCATTTTTTTTAAAACTGCTATTAGAAATGTGGGCCCCACAGGCAAAATATGCTTAGGGCATCAAGGAGTCTTAATCCGGCACTGCTGAGTGCTGATTGTATTATATATACATGAAAAAATGTTAATTACAGCGAAGCATCTTTGCAGAGAACTTTTGTTTCATACGAATGTCACACAAGCAACTGTTTGATGCATCGTCGCAATTAATAATTATAGTTAAAAATAATTAATAGGCCTTTTAGTGGAGATTTAAAGTAAATTTTAAAATAATTAAATTCCGCCTACCGTTTTTATCAAACTTATTTGAAAAAGATTGCGGAGGCAGTTACCCTTAAAGTTTAGTAAAATGCAGAAATATAATAACAGGGTGGGAAGTTACTATTTAAAAACATCTTATAATATACCTGGGATAAGTGATTAAGAGGTCAAAAGTAATTAATTTGATGCACTGTAATGGCCTTCAAAAAATTTAAGAAATGAATATACTTTTTAATTACGATCACCGCGAATAATATAATATTCACGATTTTTGTTGTTTGCGCAAATATTTCAAGTAATAAGCTTTTTGTATCACAAAGATAGATAAGATATATTTTTTACTAAAAATACAATTACCTATGTACATAAGACAATAATTAAAATTAAAAAAAAAAGCGTTCCACGTATACCTGCTATCTAAGAGAAGAAAATGAAATAAACAGAGAAAAAAAATATAATTGTACAATTTGGAAAAAATTCGGAAAAAAAACCCAAACAAAAGAAAAAAAGCGTAAGTTTATTTATTGTTATAGTTTTATTTATTGGGTCAAGGCGTGCTTGATCCGTTTATGTCTGTAATTGTAGGGAAGTTCTTCTTTATGATAATTTCCGATTTCACTTATCACTGAGTGATTGCTGGTAGCACATTTTTTGAAAAAATTGTCCGTTTGGTCATATATGTATTTATTTAATGGCACTAAATCGACTAAGCTGTGAAGAACGGGGACTGGCGTATGTCTTGGGTATTGTGTTATGATTCTGAGTGATTTGTTCTGAATTACTTGTAGTGAAGTTGTATAAAAAAAAAAAATTTAATCAATATGAACAATCTATGAATCGGCTTTTTCTAACCGCTGTTAAATGTACATAGTGTAGATATGTACATGCGTGTATAGCGGTCGTAAAATGACCCGTTTAACACTAGTGCGTAAAGTAAAATGAAAATATGTAATAATAATAATAAATTTTTATTTCTTTTGTTTTCATTAAGTAGGTACAGTACAATATACTATATCTTGAAATATTTTCCCCCTCACTAGGTAATCATATTACCTGTCTCGAGGGGAATAATAATAATAATAATGCGTTTAACGTCCGTTTCTCGACTTTATGTCATAACAGACGCCATTCGCACCATTACTATTTTCCATCCATCACACTTCCCGTTATTTTCTACAATTTTTAAACTTTAACTTAATTAATAGCAATGGGCGAATTAAGGAATTTTTAGGAAATTAGGATAAGCTAGGCAAATTTTGAGCATATAGGAGTTTGACAGGTATTCGGCCATGGCCTTGAATAAGGAACCATCTCGATATTTATCTGGAATTGTTGAGGGAAACCATAGACAACCTCAACAAGATGGCTGGTACGGGAATTACCGTTTCTCGGCGCGGAGAGGCAGCAGGAAAAAGTCCTAACCACATCTGCCCCCGCCGGGATTCGAACTCGGTACCTCGCGAATGCGAGTCCAGCGCTCTGACCACTACGCTACACCGCTCGGTTACGTTCTAGATACATAATTTACCATACGAGTAGTTAAAAAAATCGATTCCAAAACACTTTTTTATAACTTGTAGTATATAGGTAGAGGTACGTGCCTTCTGCACAAGTTATAGGTTTTTATAGAATATAGAAAATCAATAAATTAAGTTCTCTTGTCTGACAAAATGTCATCGCAAGACGTCACAGAAAACTGCTCGTGACTGCCGCTTTACGTTCAAACGGTTCAACGAAAATATATTGCCTCGTAGCTGACTCCATTCAGGAGGCCACAGATCTATACGTGGTGAACGTTTCTCATTTATTGAAACAAAAGAATATAGTGCCCGCGGTGAGAGTTGAAGCCATGGCACGTCATCAATAATATGGTAGTGAACGCCTACTTGCCCGCAGACAGTGGCGTGTGGAATAAATTCGACATATCCATTTATAGCGGTATAGAATCAAAATAAACACTCGACGCACATGGATCTCCGAAACAGCCAATAGCATGCTATAGTAGGCGGGCGCAATGCGTTCACGTCACTATGACGCGGTGGCTTCATCTTTCGCCGCAGCTATTCTATCTTTACTCATTGAATTCATATAGCCTTCTGGATGCTGAATTTCTTAGGTGGCCCGTTTAGAATTTAAATACTGCTTCTCCACTAAGAGCAGTGACGGATTTAGGCTTGCTGCCGCCCTAGGCCTCATTCGATGCGCCGCCCTTTTTGATAAAATGAATTTCATTAATTTTGATCCAATATTTTTATTTAAAAATAACTTTATTTATTGTAATATAATTTTTAAATATACTTAACTAATGAACATGACATAAATCATATTAATTATTAATATTATAAATGCGAATGTAAGTTTGTTTGTTACGCTTTCACGCAAAAACTACTCAACCGATCATCATGAAACTTTGCACATACACTCTTGAAGGTATTAGAAGTAACATAGGATACTTTTTATTAAAAAAAAATAAAAATTTTTTACGAAAAATAAGAAAATTGTTTGTCAAAATATGTGCAATACCTCAACCCCTGATATGCATGTCAAAAGTCGATTTCCATCTCAATCGCGGGCGTAGCCGCGGGTAGCGGCTAGTAAGTTATAAATTAAACTCACTAAAGGAACAGAAAGTAAGCTACTCGATAAAGATTATATTTGATCTATTACAAAATTAACATCTTACCCATACAGATTGAGAAGTAAATTAATGAATTGAATTATAATATTATATTCTATAGAAAAATTTTTATGAAAACTAATCTGAACCAATTTTTGAAATTGATTGCTTTTACTTTTCGCCTCTAAAATTTTGTCATTTCAAAAATTTTGCCGCCCTAGGCCCGGGCCTCACGGGCCTAGGCGTAAATCCATCACTGACTAAGAGTTCAAAGGAGTTCGGAGACTATAATGAAGCATCGCGACGTAATTTTGTGAAAATATTAAATTACTAGACCGTCGAAATTCGACGAAATGCGACTTTTATCTATATATAAATCATGAGAAGGAAAAAAGAGTGTGGTACCGATTTGAGTGTGTTAATTCGAACAAATTGTGATGAAACATACATCGGTCCATTCGTTTTAATGCGAGGTGAAGTGCCCAATTTATGGTTCATCACGATGTATACAAATTAGCACCTAGGTAAAATCGATTCAGGAGAAATCTATATAAAGGCTCTCACAGACCAAGGCGGGTCGAATGGCGGTGACGATTATGGTTGCGATCAGGTCCAGGCACACCAAAGCGAATTTATCGCCTGATCGCGCACATAGAAAAACGCGAAACAAATTCAAATAAAACGTATATATGCAGTATATCAATAAGTTAAATGAGTTTAATAAATATGACTTGTTATGAACTAGAAGAAATTTTATTTGTAGCAGCTATTTTAGAAGACAACGAAAAAGAAGAATAAGTTTTTTTTATTTTGTCTTATTAGTGTCTCAACTATTACGTAATAAAATGTATTTAATCTGTACAAATAGAAGTAACAAATCATATAAAATGTTATGCATTTTAACAAGCTCAATAATTTTTTCGGTAATACTCGACATTTAAATTTTGTATTCAACTAACAGCGGCCAAATACGACACGAAGCGTTTAGCCGCCACCGCATAGTGGCCGCTAGAATGAACGCTGCAAATTCCCGCCAAAATGACCGCGAACACACTTCTATCTAAACACGTACATTAAAAACAGCATGTTTTATTTTACCGCCATCGCCACAGCGGCCGCCTTGGTCTGTGAGAGCCTTAATGACAAAAGAACCTGAATAACGTTCAAACTTAAAAATTTAATGAATTACAGTCGAATTTCCACTAATAATAACAAAAAGGTGAATATAACGCTGGACTGCAGAAAGCATTGTCAGAAAATTCACTTCAGTAATTTTATAAAAAAAAGCTTCACAGTTTGTTCACCGGTTAAATATAAGAAAGAATGTCAATAATTTTGATAAAATAATTTACAACATTGGATATAAATATACAGAAATGCTAAAATCGATATATATTTAACAAACATGTAAATGTGCATAATAATAGTCCGCGTGTGACTAAATTGAAGCGCGGTATAGGAATACCGGTGCTATGTCTACACAGAAAATAGGAAACCGATAAAAACTAAAAATAAATGTTTTTCGTGCTTTGTTTTTATACAGTAAATTAGTTTTTTAGTTATAAATATTATAAATACCCCCTGAGCTTTGCATCCCAAATCCTTGCCCCTCGCCTAAAAACAGTTTCAGTTCCCCTGGCGCTATTTTTAGAGCTAAAGTCTTCCATGATGCGAAATCAATCAAATACGGGATAGAAGTCTGTAAACGTGATAATAACTTGAAAAAACTTCAAAATAACACACATCACAACATTAACGTAGTTAGTTTCCAAGCGAAGTGACGTCACGCCGGAAACCAACATGGCGAACAGCGTTTTACACGTTTGAAGAACGCAGAGTAAAAAATACAATTCTTATGAGTAGGCTGTGTACACGAAGCTTACTAGCGCCGTTAGTGGGTAATAAAGAATTATTGAACTCACTTTTTATGGAAATCGCGACATGTTTCTATTGTGATAAGTCAAAAGCTTTAGATGGCCATGATGTGTCAAAAAAAAAATGTAATAAGGAAAATTGATGTTAATTTGTTTACACTGACAGCGGAACGTCAAATTAGGACGTCAATGGTCTTTATTTTCCTTAAATCGCCACCATAGCGCAACAGCCCACTCCATGTTTTCTATGTAATTAAAAAACTTAATAAAATTATAACTATTTTCACTGTTAATAAACATTACTCATTGACATACGGAAAATTTGAGCTTGAAGTTTCCCCTAGTAGGTACTCACCACAAACGTTCGCATCGAAAAATTTGCAACTACGCCTCCTTGCACATAGCCCATAAAACATTTCTAGTTTGCTTTTTACCTAATCTATCAAGAATACTATATGTATTTTTCGCATGGTGCAAAATACCCTATTGCGCACGTCGCATTTCATTCCGGTCACGTCGTATAGGTTTATGTTATAATATTATGTAAACAAAACACGGTGCAGTCCGAAACAGTTGAATGCATAACATTGCATCGGACCCGGCTTCCCATTGGGCGGGTCGGGCCGTAAACAATGAATTTGTCAAGTGCACGGTGGGCTGATGTCAATCAATAGATGTTATTGGTTTTGCATTTGTGTTTTTATCTTTGTAAATACATCTCCCTCGATCGTTTTACATAACCTACCTACTATGCGCGGTGCAGTGCAGTGTGGTGTGGTGTAGTGTAGTTTAGTGGCCCGGCCCGTGACACTCCTGGGATCCTGTGTCTGATATATTGTTGCACCGTGTAATCGCGAATCTGCAAGACGGAATTTTGTCTCAGACACTGTACTGTTTGACCGATGCCATACAAGGTAGTGTTCAAAAAAAATTTCGAAATTATATTTATCTACTCTGATTTAAAATACAAGAACACTGTAACTTTCTTCAACTTCTTTCGTCTGACTAAAGAAACGACGGTATAAAATTAAGTCTTTTAGTTCATTAGCTTTTTACTTTTTCTGTTTACTTTTTCTCCAGAGTTCTCTTTTGTGAAGTTTTTTGCCAATGTAAAAAGGTTCAAAACTAATTACTTGTGTAGGTACATATATTATAATATTAAAACTTCATAACTGCTGAACTTAAAATATTGTTATTTTTTCTTTTTGTAAAATAATTATTAACACACAAATACCTATACAGGGTGAGTCAGACCACCCGTATCAGTCGTTTTTTTCGAAAACGGTTAGTCGTAGAGAGTTGTGTCAAAAATCTGTATAATAAAAGCCCTAATGAAGAATCGAATGGTGATATTTTTCCCCCCCCCGGAAAGGTCGGCTTCCCTGTTAGTTTGCTCCGGAATGTTCAGAACTCCGGAATGTTAAATGGCACGATAGGTCGAAAGTGGTATTGTTGAAAAGATCTTTAAAAAATAAGCAAGTTTTGTAGGACATTTTTTTTTGTTACTGCCACCCCTGTTAAGAAATATTCGTTTGAAATTATTAAATTAACATGTCAGAATAACAAACTTAATTTTAAAAGTCGGCATTTAAAATCTAGTTACCTAATTAAACTATGTCCCAATAAGTTTTCAATAATTGCAATTGTTTTTTTTTTGTCGGAAAATACTTCCATCAGGTACTCATAGCATATTATCTAGAAGAGCTCCGCAGTGTTTAGAAGTAAATTGAAGACAGTTTGAACATTTGTGACATTGTTTAATTAGGTAACTAGATTTTAAATGCCGACTTTTAAAATTAAGTTTGTTATTCTGACATGTCAATTTAATAATTTCAAACGAATATTACTTAACAGGGGTGGCAGTAACAAAAAAAAATGTCCTACAAAACTTGCTTATTTTTTAAAGATCTTTTCAACAATACCACTTTCGACCTATCGTGCCATTTAACATTCCGGAGTTCTGAACATTCCGGAGCAAACTAACAGGGAAGCCGACCTTTCCGGGGGGAAAAAATATCACCATTCGATTCTTCATTAGGGCTTTTATAATACAGATTTTTGACAAAACTCTCTACGATTAACCGTTTTTGAAAAAAACGACTGATACGGGTGGTCTGACTCACCCTGTATATTAGAATATATTTAATTTGCACTGATTTTTCACTCGCTATCCTGTACAGCAGGGGTGTCAGACTGATTTTTCTAAAGGACCATTTATAGGATTTAAGGTGTGTGACTCTAAATTAAAAACTAAAACACATACTGAATTAAAATCTTGATTTATTTAGTTTAAATCTATTTTCATATAAATGTAATAAAAAGGCTAAATTATCTTGAGCTTGAGAATTCAGACACCTGAGGTGTCTTGTTTTTGATAAGCTCATTGATATCCTCACTGGATAGATTCTGGTCGCGAGCCGTATTGAGATGGCTTGAGGACCGGATGCGGCCCACGGGCCCGTATCTTTAACATCACTGTTATGTACAGTGACAGACCGTGTCAAAGTTTTGTAAAATACAAATTATTGTAAATTGCATACCGACCCATCGAGATCAATTTTTTTCTCAAAATTGTTTGTTATTAAAAAAATATGTATCTTTGTAAGGAAAGCATATAAACTGTTTTCCTATCGTTTATCTGAGATAAATACAACATACGTCCTGTCTATGTTGCGTTTTATGTGAAACGATTTTTTGTAATGCATTAATGATTTCCATAGCTGCAATATCAACAAAACTCATATATATAGTGCGTCTTGAATGACATTCACTGACACCTAAAATCTTTGTGAGAACAGCTTGGCGTATTGCTCAGCGTGGTATGGTCTTTAAACAGAGCTGTCTTGGGTTCGAATCTCACCCCGCTCATGAATATTTTGTGATGTCGTTTAGTTTGTGTCGTTGATGTTATTTAATGTAATTAAAAAGCTAATGACCTAAATTGTAGAGCGTCTATAATCTACAATAAATAAAAAAATAAAAATAAATAAATTAAAAAAAACAAGATTAAATAGATTCTTAATCCAGCATGTAAATTACATAGTTTAAAAATTATTTTTAAAATGACGCTATTTATACATGTTAATGTCCAAAAAATAAAGACTTATTATATTATTATTATTATTTAATAAATAGAAGCTTTGTCCATCTGTCTGCATAGTCATCAGCTTCACTCGAAAACGGCTGCACTAATTGTGACGAAAGTTTGTATAGCAAACACAGAACACTATATAATGAAAGCCCGATCAAAATTGTTAAAGTAAGTTTTGAATTAACCCAGGACAAAGACGGATAGAAAATTATTCTAAAAATGGCTAAATTTTGGTTTAACCATAAATGAAAATTTCTTAAAAAACTGACAAATACAAAGTTTCGATTTTATTTTGTTGATTATTTCTATCAAACATATTTGAGACTATACATATTTCTACAGTCCTGTACGTAACCTTATAGCTACCTGTAACACGAACTTTTATAGCCATATTGAGATAGTTTCAAATTGTTAAGAAATAGGCATGTTCAATGTTCCAAAGTTAAAAAAACAACTAACTATTATTATAGACTTCACACTAATTAAAACCTAACTTTTAAAAATGTGGGCTCAACCGTTATAATACGCGCCACGGATCTAAAAGGTTCGGAAGCTAGTCACAAACAGCGTCGCAAAGGAACATTTTAGAGCCGTTGTGACTCCAACCACCTCCCATCTACCTGCACAGAACGTGCGCTCGTCGGTGATTGGCCGTGATCGCTCGTTGCCTTTGTCACTTGTCGCTTTCCTGCTTTAAAGTACAGTCGAGTACGCTATTGTCAAGTTGTTATTGTTATTTTAGTTTTGTTGAGTTGCGAGTTTGTAGTTTTTCAACAGACTGTACAAGCCCGCATTCGCATCTTACTTCCGAGCCTTTTAGATTTATGGCGCGTATTATACAAGAGCGTAGATATGGGGGGGGGGAATAAAGGGGGTAATTACCTTCCCCCAGGACCATAATAATATAATAAAAGATAAAACTAAAAATATTACGAATATACCTATACCTATCTAAAAAATAAAATTTAGAAATACTAATTGAAAAAAATTTATAAAATTAGTTTGGGAATTAATATTTTGCTTGATACCTTCCCTCATGAGTATTCTTTTGTTATATTAATAAAACTTTAAAAAAACATTGATTTGAAAAAAATATCTACGTCCTTGAACCGTTATTACCGCGTTATTAGTCTCGTAGTTATTAGCGATTGAAATCTGACGGTATTTTGTTAATTTGACTGGCTATTACTGTATTTAACGGGCGAATAGACGTTATCAAGTAAAATTATATAAATTGAGCATTGGCTCAAAAATATTTTCAAAAAAAAAGTTTGACCACGCCTTCAATATTATTTCTCGTCTGTTCTGTTTGAGAATCTCTCGCAAAATGAATTATGCGAAAAGATATTTTTAAATCAGTGAATAAAATGACCACAAAATTAACATCTTTTTTATATCTAAATGCATTTTTTTAGTAACGACACAAAAACAGGTTCTTTAAAAAAAAATGAAACACATTTCCATATACACACAAAATTAGCACAAATTTTACAATAAATTAGTAAAATTTGTATATATTTTTTGTTTCGTTTTTAAATTGTATTTTTTTTATTTCGTTGTGTTTATTTAAGCTACCTGTAAAAAGGTCCTGCATAGATAAATTCATCGTACCTATGTACTTATTTAGAAACGTGTTTTCGTTTTTTTTATAGCATTCGTATTTTTTAGCATATAATACGTCTGTACTCCTGAAGATGGACTGATTGTCCGAAACGTTTGTCGAGATAGAGAAACTATTTTGTAGAATTGTCTGCTTTTATTATTTGTTATTAATCATGTTCTACCTGCAAGTGCCGAGTGAAAAATCAGTGCAAATTAATAATAATAATAATAATATAACCTTTATTTATAGAAATTATATTTTTCTTAATCTGTATATTCATGTAGATACCTATTCAGCGTTATATTTTTGTACAATTGCCAATTCGAAATAACTTTTTTTTACGCATTTTGATCAAAATTTAGATGGAAAAGCGGCTTTTCTCTATATAGAACAATCGTTTGTTTTTGTGTGAGTATAATACGCGCCACGAATCTAAAAGGCTTGAAAGTTAGATGCGAATGCGGGCTTGAGCTTGTACAGTCTGTTGAAAAACTATAAACTCGCAACTCAACAAAACCAAAATAGCAATAACAACTTGACAATAGCGTACTCGACTGTACTTTAAAGCAGGAAAGCGACAAGTGACAAAGGCAACTAGCGATCACGGCCAATCACCGACGAGCGCACGTTCTGTGCAGGTAACTGGGAGGTGGTGGGTGTCTCGACGGCTCTAAAATGTGCCTTTGCGACGCTGTTTGTGACTAACTTCCGTACCTTTTAGATCCGTGGCGCGTATTATACAATCTAACTTTTTAGATGACAGGGAGTTTGAATACGACATTACTAATTAGGTCTGCTCTTGAGTTTATAAAAAACTGTAATTATATCCAATCCAAGGTCATTGTCAGATCATATTTTTTGACAATGCTTTCTGCTTTCTACGTATAGCAAGGGCAGAGTGCATGGCGTCTAGGTGACTTATAGTGCTAACACACGGTCGAACTTGGTCCGGTCCGACAACGGACATGGTACGGCGGATCTTGCAACAGACGACCGAATCTGTTCCCATCGAACCGAGCGGACACGCAGGCTACTCTACAGACGAACAGATTTGGTACGGAGCGGACCAGATCCGCTGTCCGCTTCGAACCAAGTACGACCGTCTGTTAGTACTATTAATGGGGAAAAAATCTGTATATAATATGTAATATCAAAATGAATGTTTCTATCAAAGCCAAGGTGAGATAAGGGTCGCTCCTCATTAGTCATAAGATGGCGGGTGAATGCGATGACAAGCACCTCTGTCACCCTCTGTGAATCACGGCGGGAAGTGATGGCGGTTCCCTTTTGTATAGTGGGCGAGCGACGGTATCCCACTATCAAATACAATTATTGCACTACTATTTTTCTATACAACAAAACCAACGATTTATTATGTTTTGAATTTTTATATTGTGTTTTTATATTTTGTTAATTTTTGCGAATTTTGTATGCCACACAAGTTGACTATTAATAAAATCGCATTTTTTATCTTTTTTGTTTGAAGAACAGGAACTGCGAGCAATTTAGTAATCATAACAATCTTTTTCAAAACAATTATATTTATACGAATAAAGCAATTTAGAAATATTGCGTCAAATTCGGAATAGTATTAGATCATGCGTCACCGAGCTACCATGGCATGCAGCTCAAAATTGATATGATGATATTTATATGACACTAGCTGTATACCCGGTCACGCATTGTTGCGGCTCAGCCTGGTTTGCGTGTGTTGCTATTACGCTCCCATTGACATAAAATATTTAATATAGCGTGTGTTTCTTTAACGCCCAAAATCCATAAATAAAAATGTATCAATACTAATTCAGTAATACAATTTGTGATAATAATATATAGTATGTAAACACGTAAGGTGCACATAGGGAAATTAGCATTGGGAAAAAATACTTGGACTAGAGTTAGCCATGACTGCATTAATTGTTATTTCTATTGAATTATCGTGGTAATCTTGAGAATTTCTATTTTATTTTGATTTATTTTTATTTTACTTGGCTTTTTTAATAATAACAAGCTCTTATAAATCATTATTTTATTTTTTTGTACAAAAATAAAACAAAAAAAACAACTCCATCTGTTTGGAAACATTTCATTCAAAAATTGTCTGACTGATATGACGTATGCGCGTTGGTAAATCAGTGACCCAATGTCTTTAGGGTCAATACGAAGTGGCGGAGATATTTGATCTCGCACCATATTTAAGTATTTTTGGGAATTTAATGTCCCATTAATAAAAAAAGTCCGAATATGTTGTAATCATTTGAATATTTTCTTCGGTAGTACCTATACACATTCATTTTGCAAAAGAATATTATCTGTCAAATTGAAAAACAAGATTGCAAGGCTCACTCTGATCCAGTCATTTTTTCCCAATGTTAATTTCCCTATGTGCACCGTACGTGTTTACATACTGTATATAACAAGATATTATTTAAATTCATTATTAAAATAAGCATTTTTTTGGCAGTTATGTCTGGGTTTTTAGCTCAAAAATCCGGATTTTTGTATCTTCTTGTCCTAGGATCTAGTTTATTGACTTTACAAATGGCTACCTTAGATTCAACGGGTATAAATTGAATAATCGAAAATAATTAATTCACATACTCGACCCAGAAAACCGCAGAACTTGACGACCTTAAAAATCTATATACTAGTATATAAAGCTGAAAAGTTTGTTTGTTTGTTTGAACGCGCTAATTTCAGGAACTATTGGTTCAAATTGAAAAAAATTTTTTTTGTTGGATAGCCCATTTATCGAGGAAGGCTATAGGCCATATAATAACGCTACGACCATTAGGAGCGGTGCTTTAATGAAAAATGTTGTAAAATGTATCTCAAAAATAAGCTTCTATTCATGTGAAATGCACTAACTAGATATACTCATATTAGCGTTGTGAGAACACAACCTCAGGTGGTTCAATCGGTAGAGCACGCGACTGTCAATATCAGGGTCGTGGGTTCGAGCCCCACGTTGGGCGAATATATTTTTATTTTTTATTTTTTACATTGCTTTCTTCTGAGGCTTACATTTAAATTTATTTTAATTTTATTTAATTAATTTTAAAAAAAATGTTAGTTATTTTATCGACAAAAACGTTTGAACGGTAACTCCGATCATCATGAAATTTGGACACAACATTCATCTCGGTAAACTAAGATGAATGTGTGTGTACTCATGTTCCTCCCTTCCCCATTCGTTCTTTTACAACCGGGTGAAACCGGACGGGACCGCTAGTGAATAATAAAATATGGTGAACAAGAAGTTGTCAGAACCCATGAAATCCGCAATTGAATTAATTGAAAACACAGTTTAATCCCGCTTTTAGCTTTCCTATATTTGTTTTTTTTTTTTTTATTTCAAGCCAGCTTTCAACTTCTTGTGTTCGCAAGTGTAAATCGGCTCGTGTGAGCGGCTAGTCCGGTCGGACGCCAGACAAATAATGCAAATGAATTCTGACAAACACTACTGTTCAACAACTTGCAACTTGACGCAATTTTTTAACCGTAACATATACCTATGCGTTGTACAACAAAATTACTTATTGATTCTAGAATAAGCCATTCGGCAGAATTATTTTCTACAATAGCAATTTTATTATGCGTAATTGTTAGTGAGGCGACTCAGAATAAGTATAATAAATATTGTTTAAAAAAATCGGACTAGTCTGTAAAAAGTTATACGTGGTCATACATAAATAAAAAAAAATAAAAATAAAAAAAAAAAAATAAAAAAAATTATATATACGCGTCGACTTGAGAACCTCCTCCGTTTTTGTTTTTCGTCGGTTAATAAAACTAAAAAACACGCTTTATATATAAATAAACCACTTGCTGTAGTCCAAAGGAAGGTTACAAACAAACATACATACAAACTTACAAGTGAAGTTAATAATAAAATAAAGCGTGTATAAAAACAGATTGGCGCTACGACAGGAACTATTCGTCAAATGTCATCTTTATTAAATGCATTTTTCGAATATCTGTAGAACGGCTAGTTCTAGGAAGAAAATACAGGAGACCTGTAGAAAAATGAACAATCTATCTTTTCTTTATGAAACATTTTTTCGTAACCTCAATCAGTGCCGGATTAACCTATACGCTAACTACACTGAAGCGTAGGGCGGCACTCGTCGGAGGGGCGGCAGGGACGGTCGCAAAAAAAATAAAATGATTTCTAACTCACGAAATGACGGTCTGTCTTGAACCTCCAATCGGAATAAGATATTACTAACTGATATAACATTAATATAGATACACAGCACGTTATCAGAGGTGGGAGGCAACGTTTTCCCTCGAACATGAGTCTTGGTAGGCTAAATGAGAACCTAGTTCAAACCTGGTGTATTTGCGGGCTACTAAAGCAAATATATGCGGAATGATGGAATGATTTGAAAGTCGGGAAAACGCTAGCCTTAAGTGGGCGGCAAGCCTGTTTTAGCGTATAGGCGGCACTTGGTATAATCCGTCACTGACCTCAACATTTTAAGAGATTTTGCACTGTAAAGTTTTTGCTAAATAGTTCATAAAGTGTGTAGGAAAAATACGCAATAACTCCTAAATAATTGGTTTTGCAAAAAAAATGTTTCAGGTATAAAATGTAGATCGTTTAATTTTCTACAAAAAAGATTTCTTGTGTCTTCTTCGTAGAACCGACTGCTCTCAAGATATTAGTAAAAACGCGTGACTTTTCTCGTCGCTCCAACTTGTTTTTATGTTTAGAATCGATCCACTGACAAGTTCCGAATATAAAATTGCTGTTTTTATTCTACTGCATTTTAAACATCTCTGTTTCGGTCTGCCGACTGGCCTAAATGATATTTTGATGAACGGCAGTGTAATAATGCATTTTTGGTTAGCATAGAAGACGCTATCTCCGTTCAGCATCGAATCCTATTACTTATATTAGCGTGATGAATTTATTGTGCCGTATGCATTGAGAAAAGGACCGGTGCAAGGCGTGGGCAGGTGTACTGGTGCACTCCACTTTACTGCAGTTTTACACCTATTATACCTCCGGTAACACATTTAAAAGAAAAACTCGGGTCGCCTTCCAATCCAGTGGATTGCATTCCTTTCGATACGAGCTTTCCGCTGACTTGCGTTTTCTATAATTCCGAGAATATCGCCAAATCATACGAGACGATATCTTTAATTATTTTTTAATTTTCAATTTAATACCGACTATCACTTAAATTCCACCGACTATTTTTATTATCTCACTGTTTGTCCTAGTAGTCGCCGTGAGCTCTTCACACCGACACCCTAATCAACGTCCTAGATAAACGTGTTTTCACGCTACATTAATTTTAAACTTTACATAAAGCTAATTCGTGACTATCACGCGCATGCGCCTACACCCGTGCGATGACGTCACAGACAAAACAAATCGTACGCGACGAACTCGTACAGACATGCTCTACCCGTCTTGTAAGTTATTGGCAATTCAAATCAGACGATATTTTATAACACCTCTTAAAAAATATTTTTTTAATAAGTGATCTACCTCTCAGTAACCTTAGCTTAATGTTCTACACCCGGTTTTTATAGTATACGATAAATTGCGACACGTCCGTTACAATCGTATGATTTGCAACTAGAAGTTTCACTTCTGTAATGCGTTCTCGTAACGCATTTTTACACGCTTTATATTAACTTCACTTGTATGTATGTATGTATGTATGTATGTATGTATGTATGTAGGTATGTATGTATGCATGCATGCATGCATGTATGTATGTATGTATGTATGTATGTATGTATGTATGTATGTATGTATGTATGTATGTATGTATGTATGTATGTGTGTGTGTGTGCATGTATGTATGTATGTATGTATGTATGTATGTATGTGTGTGTGTGTGCATGTATGTATGTATGTATGCAATATGCATGTATGTATGTTTGTATGTATGTATGTATGTATGTATGTTTGTAACTTTCATTTGGACTGACAGCAAGTGGTTTATATACCGGTATAATATGCCAAAACAGTAAGTACACCGGCAGCCGTGCGGTCTAAGGCACGGGTCTTCGCTGACGTCAACTCTCGACATCACGGGTCGTGGGCTCTAATCCCGTTCATGCCGGAAAAAAAAATATTTTTTTTGCGCAAATTTTTGACAATAAATCGAACTAAAAAGTGGAAAATAAATATAGTTTAAAAAAAACTAAAAAACACGCTTTATATCGAACTATAAAAAGTAAAAAATATTTTTTTTTAAATAAGCTTAAAAAGCGTGGGGCGCTCGATGTACGAAAATGTGGAACAAAGCGCCCCACGCTTTTTAAGCTTATTTTAAAAAAGTTATTAATTTTTTTCTTAACACCGTCGGTCGGAAATCGGATTCGCCCCCGCCTACCGCACTTCAAGAAGTGTGTGCAGTTTTCGTCAAAATGTTTAAATGCGTTACCTTAAGATTGCGGCCGCGGCGTTTAGACATTATGCAGGCTCGGAAACATTGGCACGGCGGCAAACGGTCCTCCCGACTACTTTTTATATCCGCCATAAAGCATGTCGGCGATGTCTCTACTGATTGTACTATATAGTTGTTGTTATGCATTTAATTTTGAATATGAATGCATACTTAAAATTACATAAATCAAATACCAATTGGTAACAAACGACGATCTTTTTTATTATACAGTGAATTTCAGTTAAGACGCATCATATAAGCGGGTTTTATTTATGTGGTAGCTGCGAAAATCATTAATGCATCGTTGCAATCGTTCCACTTAAAATGCAACATACACAAAATAATAATGACAATCATAAGTGCTCTCTGTATGAGTGTCGCTTAACCATTTAGCAAGACCCGGTTTGGCCGTTATTAAAATATCGCCAAACTTCAAGAATGCGTTCCTTATTCCTTAAAGCAGTTCACTCATATACTTTTACTAGCGGTCCCGCCCGGTTTCACCCGGCTGCAAAAGAACGAATGGGGAAGGAAGGGACATGAGTACGCACATTCATCTTAATTTACCGAGATGAATGTTGTGTCCAAACTTCATAATGATCGGCGTTACCGTTCGAAAGTTTTTGTCGTTAAAAAGCAGTATTTATACTTTTTTTAAATAATAAATTTCTTTAATATAATAAATATTTAATTGAAAACACTGTAGGAAAATTATTTTTATATGTAGGTGCCTATAGTTGTAACAGTTTTCAAATGAGCTATTATTAGATTTATTTAATTTTAATTAGTCGTAATAAAATTTTAAAAAATTGAAATGTAAACCTTAGAAGAAAGCAATGTAGAAAATAAAAAAAAAAATTAAATATATTCGCCGACGTGGAGCTTGAACCCTAGACCCTGGCACTAACAGTCTTACACTCTACCGACTAAGCTATCCGGGCTTGTACCTTGACGCGCTAATATTGCAGAAGGCATTTTACCTGATAATATTTGTCGGACGGACTAATTTTTACTAATTTTGAGACACATCTTGCAACATTATTCATTTATGTTCCCAACAAACATTTTTTTTTTTTCAATTCGAACCAGTAGTTTCTGAGATTAGCGCGTTCAAACAAACAAACTCTTCAGCTTTATATATTAAGTAAGTATAGATATAGATTCTATTCTGAGCATAGGAATAAAATTGCAATCGAACCATTAGGGTGCAAACATATATTTCTGTAGCTGTGTCAAGAAATTGAATGGCAATCAAATCAATTTTTCTTTATTAATACATTATATTATCTGGTTGATGGGTGAAGATCGAGCCAAATAGAATCTTAGACTGAAACGTTATATACAGTGAAAAATCGATGAAAATTAAATTCAGTAGTTTTTAAGTTAGTCTGGAGCCAACAAAACTAAAAGACAGACAAAAATGTTGAAAATGTTTCTTTCGGGCTCTATTGATATCTTATCGAAACTGTACGGTATTTATTATTTGCTGGACGTTGAACAAGGGAAAAATATGAGCTTTTGTAGCGGTTTTGCCTCTTGGCCACATATTTGTACAAATTGTGTTATATAGGCTATACCTATATGTAATACTCGTGTAAGGTTTTATAATATTATATTCTTAGATCAATTAATAACAGGCCTATCATATCAACATATCAACTACTTTACGACGCTGTAAATACGCAACACCCATATCATTACCTTGTCAAAATTAAAAAAGAAGAAACGTTTGAAATTCCACTAATTTGATGCTGATTTGCAAAAGATATACAATAATCAAAAGATCACTTAAAAAAAACCTCTTTCAAGTCTTCAGGCCGATTAATTGTTGGATTGGATGAAATCGACACATTTCTTAAAAACTAATAACTATCATTTTAATTCTATAGAGGCACAAAAAAGTAATATGCATTTGAAGCCTTTTCTTTAATGGCCTGTTGGAAAGTGGATTTTATTGTAACTTTTAATTTTCGTCCGCGAAATATAAAAGAAATCTTAGATCGTTATGATTTAGATAGTCGAGATAATACCATTACCACTATGCACATATACGCTTACGGAAGTATCTTTTGACACGCGACCTTTGCGCCCTCTCGTGTTTTTTTTTTTAATTCTGGTTCAGTCAAAACCTTAGTGCCGTATGTTATGCGGGCATTTTAATAAGGATTAATTGTTGAATAAAATGGAAAATAAGCTATCAAATCGGAAGTGCTGTGTTGTTGATTGTAAAAATACACGAACTAAAAATCCTGAATTACAATTCCACCGTTTTCCTGGATTTTCTTATGAATTAGAGAAGAAAAAAATGAATTGCAGAAGTAGGTACGTCGTCAGGTGTAATTAAATTTTATTTTACGTCTGTAATCATTATTAAACCTACATGTAAAATATCATATTTGTAATCATTATTAAATACGTGGAAAATGTCATAATTGTTATTTTGCTAACAAAAATAAGATTAAAAAAATCTTGAAATAAACAATGTTTATCATTTATGTAGTTTTTTTACTGACATTGTGCGTAAATATTTTTTTTATATAATTAAGAATAATAAAGCTGGTTTCCATGGGTTTGTAAGTTTTGAGTGAATCGGAATTTAAAAAATCAAACACGAGATGGCGCGTGTCATAGATACTTTCCTAGCGTATAGGTATGGTATTTTTAATCGTACCACTTAAAAAAAACGATCAAGTACGAGCTGAACTCGCGTATGGAGAGAGTTCTTAGGTTCTTCTTTAAACTATGAGTGAGCCCCTATATTCCTTTTTTTTCTAAATTTTAGGTTCAGTAGTTTCGGAAATCGGGTGGGGGACAATTCTCGATTTCCGTATAATTTCTTTAATATCTTTTAAACATTCAGGTATAAGAAACGGTCTGTATCTTTACGATCGAAGTTTACCCTTATAACAGGCATTTAAAATGACTAGTTTTGATCTGTTTTATAATCCCGATTCGCAAATTTGACAAGGGATTATGGTATAAAAATATGGAATTCATAAAACTACGGTATGATATAATTAGTGCTTTTGTTTTTAACGTCGAAATTAGTAGATAGGTAAGTACTGTTCCACCTGCAGCAAACCTGAAAATGGTTCTTCATTAATCTATACATATATAAAAATCTCGTGTCACGATGCTCGTCCGCGCTAATCTCCGTCCGAAACCACGGAACTGATTTTAATGAAATTTTGGGTCCAAAGTTCCAAATAAAACGTGCCAGTCCGTTGCATCTTGTGGGTAGCTCTACAAATTGTGGCAAAAATAAGTATATAGGTGTATCTGTAATATATCAATTAAAAAATATAACAATTCATAATGTTGAGGTTAAGGTATTTTAGCGTCATTTTAACAAAAAAGGGTACAATATAATAATAAAATCTTAACAATAGTTTCCTTTTTAATGGGGTGAGAAAACAATAGTATCTAAAGTGTTGGTTTAAAAGTTAACTAGGCTACATTTCAACATGATATCTCAACGCGGCCATAAATCAATAAAACGATTGAAAAACGAGCCGACAAACAAATGAATTCGTCATTTTATGACGTTCGCGAACTAAAAAACGTCGATTCACTGAAAAACCAACACTGTTTAATTTTTTAATGAACTAATTATATCTGCGTGTATAAAATGTAGATAGGTATAGCAAATTAAAACTTAAAATTCACCGACCATATATTTATTTTTTTATTTTTTTTTTGTTCCAGATTTCTTGAAATTTCACATCAATACCAAAATTGAAGCTTTATGATATTTGTAAGTTGTACTTTAACTACTTATTTTTATATATTTATTATGTTCAAATCCTAGCTTTACGGTTCGAATTTGGCAACGAAATAATCTATAGCAACATTGTCTGTACGATTCGAATTTTACTGTTTAATAATCATTATTTTTATTGAATGCTGTTGTATAACTTATATTGTACTAGCGGTCCCGCCCGGTTTCACCCGGGTACAAAAGAACGAATGGGGGGAGGGTCGTCTATACGCACATTCATCTTAGTTTACCGAAATGAATCATGTGTCCATTCCTCGATAAATGGGCTATCCAACAAAAATTTGTTTTTCTCAATTCGAACCAGTAGTTCCTGAGATTAGCGCGTTCAACCAAACAAACAAACAAACTCTTCAGCTTTATATATTAGTATAGATAATTATAGATAAATGGAATGTGGAATATGTGTAAAAAAAAACAAAAAAAAATATATCTATAGGCACCGACCGCCGGTTTCGAACCTACAACCTCTAGTGTACGAAGCAACTTCTGTATACCTTCCACCCTACGTGGCGTAATTCTGCACAGCGGATTTTTATAGTAGGATACAGTATACGTACATTGCAACGTTTCGTTATACACTTTGAATCGATTTTACCCTATCGTGTTTTACTTAAAAACACGCAACTTTTCCTCCGTGCAGAAGTATCATATGCGATATGATCATTTATTAACTTGATCGAATTCTGATACCTACTATACGAGATCGCGTGTCTTCAAATAAAAATTTGAATATCTTTGAAAGAAAAAACAATCGACCCCCGAAAACAAAAACGAAACGCGTGCTAGCGTTGTTTTATTGTTATTATTCGCTCTTTTACATAATTGATTATAATTTTAGAGTCTAGACAAAAACAGTTTTTGATTTATAACGAGAGTGTTTTAGTATATCTCACGCGACTGGCCGTACGGTGGTCTTCACTCTGTGATGTTATTTTGACAGCCGACATTAAAAAGAGGTGTGAAAACTTAAAAACAATCGACTTATTAATCTAAACAATAACAAGGATTGTAATTGGTTAAACGGTCGATTGTTTGGCCGAAGGCGGGAATGCGCCAGTGTTTTGATAATTGTGTGTTCCGGTTTTCTCATTTGAATATTGACAGCTTGATGACTGGCCGGTTAACCATATTATACTTTGTGGTAGGTATAATCAATACAGCGGAATATTAATATGTTAAAGTTTTGTTTTTGTTATGTTCATTTGTTTGAGTATATTAATAATCAACTAGCAACCCGATCCAGCTTCGAGTTTGTAGATTACCTATTGACGACTTTTTTTGTAATATATATTATGCCCAACAAATCTTCCATACTAGGACCGTAACTAGAACCTCGAGGACTCCCTTACGTAGAATTTAAAAAGTGCTTAAAAAAGGCCATTATAGTCCAAGAGGCAGTGAAGATTTTCGGTACTTATTTTCCCAGTCAGCAAACAGTGATAATTATTGGGTTTGTTATTCTAAGCAACATTGATATATGTGAGGGGGGGGGTCCGATGGGTTGAGGCGGAAAATGCGTTAGAAAGTACAAATATACTGCACTTTTTTCCAGTGATAAAAATAGTTCTATTAGTGAGAGTTATAGTGAAGTAAAGAAAAAAAATAGTCTGGCTAATCTGTGAGTATGGGTATTATGTATGGTAGGTAAAAAATTGGAAAAAAATAATCAAAACCATTGCCCTTATTTTCGCAGTCCTAAAAATTTATCAGATGATAGTTTATATTATAATTACAGTTGCAAATATAGTCTGGCTAATGTGGAACACCCCCGAAAGCCTTGCCAGACTCGTCCAACGCTCGTCAGGCGCGCGCTCATTTAACTATCTGACTTGTGAGTCTGGCGGGGCTTTCGTGACTGTAAATGACAGCTAGACGTGTATTTTCTATGAAATTATAGTATTATTTATCATGTGACAAATTTTCAAATCCGGGAAAATAAGAGCAAAAATTTTGTAATTTTTACGATTTTCAAGATGCCATAAGACTCATTTGCCAATTTCGTAAATCAGCAAGACTTACTTTTGATTATAGTTTATGATAGTATCAAATGATACGTTAAATTTCAAGCATGGGAAAATAAGGGCTACGGATTTCAAAAATCGGTCAAATTTTTGCATCCGCAAATTTTTAGCCAGACTGACTTTCCTCCACTTGGGATGTGCCAGACTGTTATTTCCATTAATAAAATGATTCACTTTAATTAATGTCAAATATTTATGACTGCGAAAAAGTGGACTTGTCTCTTTTTAACCGACTTCAACAAAAAGGAGGAGGTTCTATGTTCGTCTGTATATTTTTTTTTATGTTTTTTATGTATGTTCACCGATTTTTAGTGTTAGATTAACACTAAAAAGAGAAAAATAAAATATTTTTAACAAAAAAATTGAACCGACTTCACACTAAAAAGTAAAAAATAATTGCGTATTGAAATGTTTTGGAGTCGGTGTATTTCTCGGAATAGATTTCATTTTGGCTGACACCGACTCCAAAACATTTCAATACGCAATTATTTTTTACTTTTTAGTGTGAAGTCGGTTCAATTTTTTTGTTAAAAATATTTTATTTTATCTAGTGAACCCATCCGAAAATTTTAGCCAGATTCACAAATTGTCGTTTTGTGTCACCATCCGAACAAACTATTTCATATTCACCGACTGGGAAAATAAGTACAAAAAAAATTCACTGCCTCCTGGACTATTACTTATTATTATGTTCAAAATTATGACATAAGATTGTCATTCGTATCTTACATTGCTTTCGTCGTCGTGCTTGTTTGATTTATATTCGTGATGGGGCCCCTTTTCGTCGGGGGCCCCGCTTGTCCTATTGTCGGTACGGCTCTGTTCCATACATTGATGTGTCTCTAATATGGCAAACGTCGACCAATGTAACTTACATTCGGGCAGTTGCCACAACATTGACAAACTTTGACCATGTCTGGAGCTGGATTAACAGCTTAGAGAAAGTCCTTACCCCGGTCTGTATTTTGTCGATTTGCTTCAGTAAAATTGTCACCGCTTATTTCCTGCATTGCCTAAGCGTAACAAAAATATAGACTTAACCTGGCCTTATGTAAGAAGCTATGGCAAGAAATGGATATTTTGTTTGTATTATTTTCAAAATCGTCGTAACATTTCAGTATAATGTAAAGTATTATTATATTGAAAGAATAATTTTGCACAAATAATTGCAAAACTCTGTAACAAAGGTCTTTGACCTTCATATAAACAAAAAGAATTCAACAGTTGGCATAACAAATTTGCTGTTCGTAATATAAATAATACAACAGATGACAATCCATCACACAACTGATACATAATTTCGTTTAGCTTATAATTAAGTATGCACGAAGACGTTTATTGTTAAATTCTTCACAAAAGTCATCCCTTTGTTGTCTTTCAACTTCGAAAAAGCCGCACGAAAGAATTAAATTACACCTGTCTCAAACATGTATTTTATTTATCTTTTTCAATATCGTTTACAAACAGATTTATCGGGCGTTAAAGAATATTATTGTTACAATGTAAACAAGAATCCGTTTTATTGTTTAAAAAATGTTTGCTGACATTTTTTTGCGCAAATAGTAAATTTCAAGTGAGGTAGCTGTGACATCTATCAAACAAGACGTCAACATCAAGAGCTGGTATTGCAGAGATCTTTAGAAAGATGGAAGGTACATAGCTTTGTTAAGTTTTTGTACTCCTTGTTATTTAACACGTGTACAAAAATTTGACATTTGTTTGACATTTTAACCCTTAACTGTAATTACTTTGACAGATTGTGATAAATTCTATAAAATCGAATATATTCGTGTATTTGAACTAGTGACGCATATCTTTTAGTTTAAATAAACATCAATTGTGCTAAAACTTTACCTTAATTGTTCGTATAAGAAATAGATTTAATATGGAATTAGAATGTGCAGTTCAAAATTATGCGTGGGGAAAATTAGGCAATTCGAGTATAATAGCTCAATTCATTCATTCAGCTGATCCGACAAAAACAATTGAAGAAAACAAGCCATATGCAGAGCTGTGGATGGGTACGCATCCAAGCGGACCGTCGTTCATTAAAAACCCTCCCGGACCTTTGAAAAATTGGATTGACAATCATCCAAATTGTCTTGGTAGCAAAGAAACTGAAATATTTGGACCTACGCTACCGTTTCTGTTCAAAGTTTTGTCGGTTAATACAGCTCTTTCAGTTCAAGCGCATCCGAATAAAGTTAGTATACTTATGTCAAAACTGCAAAGAAGTACAACTTACAATTGAATCCGTATATTCTTTTGTAGAAACACGCAGAAGAACTTCATGCGAAATTCCCTGACGTATATAAGGATCCGAATTACAAACCTGAATTAGCTATAGCTTTGACACCATTCGAGGCTTTATGTGGGTTCCGACCAGTAACGGAAATAAAAGATTTTTTTAGAGGTTACCTAAATATTATATATTAACATCTGTATATGTTATGTTATGGCGACGTTTTCACATACTAATTATTGATCAGGTATTCCGGAACTAAAAGACGTCGTAGGCCGTGAGAAAATTAATCAATTCCTGGCTTGCTCCGATGATAATTACTCGGTTGAATTGAAAGATTGTTACAGCGCACTTATGCGATGCCCATCCGAGACCATAACTCAATCGTTAAACGCTTTGCTCAGTCGTGTGAAAACTTTAGGTAAAATACTATGTTTTTTTTGTTATCGAACATGACCAATTAAGCTGTTAAAAATTGTTTTAAAGCCTATATGCAGTGACAATTGCGAACTTGGGGTCCCTGGCACATTCGTGAGTCATTTACACTAAGAAATGTAAGCTCAAAAGAAGAAATTTGTAAACAGCAGAGATAAGGGTTTAAACAGCTAAATTGATACATAACTGATTTTGGTAGATTTGCATTTAAGGAGGTTGGGAAAACACTTTTGCGGGGTAGGCGGTGCGGGGAAAATCTATTCTTGTACATATATACAGTATGTAAACGCGTAAGGTGCCCATAGGGAAATTAGCATTGGGAAAAAATACTTGGATCAGAGTTAGCCATGACTGCATTAATTGTTATTTCTATTGAATTATCGTGGTAATCTTGAGGTTTCTATTTTATTTTGATTTATTTTTATTTTACTTGGCTTTTTTAATAATAAAAAGGTCTTATAAATCATTATTTTAATTTTTTTTACAAAAATAAAACAAAAAAACAACTCCATCTGTTTGAAAACATTTCATTCAAAAATTGTCTGACTGGTATGACGTATGCGCGTTGGTAAATCAGTGACCCAATGTCTTTAGGTTCAACACGAATAGGCGAAGATATTTGATCTCGCACCATATTTAAGTATTTTTGGGAATTTAATGTCCCATTAATAAAAAAGTCCGATTATGTTGTAATCATTTGAATATATTCTTCGGTAGTATACACATTCATTTTGCAAAAGAATATTATTATCTGTTAAATTGAAAAACAAGATTTCAAGGCTCACTCTGATCCAGTCATTTTTTCCCAATGTTAATTTCCCTATGTGCACCTTACGTGTTTACATACTGTATAATATGGTTGCCATTTACTTATTGAAGACTTTTTGTAAAACTCACTAAATCCGGATTTTTGTGTTTTATTTTAATTCGTTTCTCATTACTAGTACAGGGACAAGTTCTAGTTTTTTTCTATTAACTTTGAAAATATGTATTTCATAGCATAGTTATTTTTTGACGTGATAACGTCTTATAAATTGATGAAACACCGGCTGCATGCACGAAAAAGTGTAACGTTCCGAAAAGTGTCACGTTCCGCCTGACCCTGTGCGTGCAAGCGAGAGCGCAGTATAAGCGATAGAGAGTCGGTAAAAATA
This sequence comes from Xanthostigma xanthostigma, assembly GCA_963575645.1. Taxonomy (NCBI): domain Eukaryota; kingdom Metazoa; phylum Arthropoda; class Insecta; order Raphidioptera; family Raphidiidae; genus Xanthostigma; species Xanthostigma xanthostigma. The sequence continues at coordinate 43,460,670 of OY754466.1, read as the reverse complement.
TAGTTTGACAGCTACTAAAATTTAGGTTATGTATTATTAAATATGATATTCGAGCGGAATACGTAATCACGTAAAACTATCGTCCGTAAACCGACTTTACAGACAACCAATTTTTTTTTAATTAATCCTATCATGACTTATATTTTATTTTGAGTTTTTATGGTGTTTTCTGTCATTAATTCATTGAGTACCATTTGATTGCATGTATTGAAAATATATTTTGAATTTTATTTTTTAAACAATGACTGTCCATAATGTTCAAAATTTTAGATATTATGATGTATATTGCTGAGAAGAACATCTTTGAAATTTTAACTTTGAATCATTTTGAATTTTTGACCAACTTCCTTAATGTATAGTTTTGTCGAACGGTTCACTGCCACGGGGACTTCTGGATTTTTGTCAGTGCTAGGCTACCTTTAAAGTGACTGTGAAACTTCCGAGAATTTTATTTTTAGAAGATTCTCAACGTAATGCCATAGAAGCGCCTTTATTAGAACGTTTAGCAGAGCAATACCCAAACGATGTGGGCTGCTTCAGTATATATTTTCTGAACGTCGTAAGATTGCAGCCTGGAGAGTCGATATTTCTCGGACCTAATATACCGCACTCATACGTAAACGGAGGTACTGAAACAATCGAATTAAGATTTTGCAGTCGATGATAACGTATAAGATTGTGTCTGTCACAGATTGTATCGAATGCATGGCTTGTTCGGATAACGTCGTACGAGCAGGACTCACGCCAAAATTTAAAGACATAGACACCCTTTGCAATATGCTGGTGTATGTGGGCTCACCGGCAAAGTCTCAGCTTTTGCAGGCGCATGCTGAAAGCGAAAATGTTGTGGTGTTCAGGCCACCGGTTCAAGAATTCTCCGTTGCCCAAATCAAGGTTTATAAGTATTCATTTTCGCAACTTAGCATGCTACGACTTATGCTCGGGGTCTGATACGATTTTCGGCATTAAATCTAGATTTTTAAGAATGTCGTTTGTTTTCAACTCAATGGAAATCTATATTTAGTTGAAAACAAGTGATATTCTTAAGGAGGTTGAGCCGTTTTATGACGATAATGAAAAAGATCTGAAATAAAGTTTTTTTAATAGATTTTTTATGACAACATTTTCTGTAAAAAATACAAAATCATTAGGAGATTTATAAAGTTAAAAATTAAAAAAAAACTTTTACATGTAGTCTTATGGAAAATATGTCAACCTAGCATGCAGACGGTATATTTTATTTTTTTTGCAAATAACCAAATAATGTCAGCAGTTCCGAAAACTAACTATGTAAAGCATAGATGTTTTACGCATATTTTAATATTTTTTCCAATTTAATTAGAAGACTTTTAATCCATAAAAAAAATTATTAAACCTTATAGTACTTTTAGATTATGGACTTTTATTCTTGACAATTTTAACTGAATTTTCAACTTTTTAATGATTTAATTTTGATTACTTCTAATCTCTTTTTTTAATTATTTACTGCAAAAAATATGTAAAATACAGATATTTACATAAATTTATTTTTTCTAACCTAACTTTCTACAAAAAATTCAAAAGTTAGTCCATTAAGTAAAAAACTAAAATAATTAATTAAATATTAAAAAAATTATTTATTAAATAATTTATTGGTATCATCGACTTATAACCTTTTGTAAAAATGTATTATGGAAAAGTTCCCATTTAGAATTCGACTTACTTTTGATTAGGACTGTAACGCATCAACCTCCTTAAATCTAGATTTAAAGCTGAAAATCATATCACAAACCCAGCATTTGGTACGTATAATTAACGCGAAAGTTTGATGCGGTATTCATTTGTTTTAAGGTACCGGAGTCAAAAGGCAATTACACATTGCCGAGTCGATCATCTGCGAGCATTTTAATTGTAATATCGGGCAAAGGCACTGCCGGTACAACTGAAATAACTAAAGGTACAGTGTTATTTTTAAGCGCCAATGAGCAGTTGAGTATTCAGATCAGAAGCTGTTTAACTTTATATCAAGCATTCAGCAACGTTTGATTGTCACAGTAGAAAATAAATCGTGATCGGAGTATTTACACATGCAGATGAATGAATAGATTTTAGTTAGCGAAGTCCAAAACGCCATAGGTGTGTTTGTGGGCAAGTTCTGAACTGCTAAAGCACTTGTCGGCAATGCAGAACTCTACGGAGCTTAAAATTGCTAGAACTGAGTTGAAATAATGGACTAAAAGCTGGCTACGGAGAAAATGGGTGACTCGGTGCAGAGCTAAAAATTTGCAGAATAATAGGAGATAGTACAAGTAAGTAGGGAAAAAATTACCAGAAGGCTAGGCGGAAAATAAAGAGCCGCCAGAAGGCGCTAATGTTGCGGAAAATCAGTGCACTTCTGGCAATTTCTATACTTATTCTGTAATTCAAAACTAGATTATATATTATACATTATATAGTTGTAAGGGCATACTGAAAATTCACATTGTGATAGAAATAAAATTAATCGTCATATATTTTCATTAATAAAATTACGTTGTTATAACAACGAAATTTTATAATTTATTTTATTTTATTTCTATCAAAATGTCATAAATAATTTTGAATATTTGTCGAATGTAAATTGCCAGAAGTGCACTGATTTTTCGAAACATTAGCGCCTTCTGGCGGCTCTTTATCTTCCGCCTAGCCTTCTGGCAATTTTTTCCCTACTTACTTGTACTATCTCCTATTATTCTGCAAATTTTCAGCTCTGCACCGAGTCACCCATTTTCTCCGTAGCCAGCTCTCCGTCTATAAGAGTCTAAAAAACCCAAGGATTTGATCAACAAACAGGCAGTTGTCTCCCACGAGTTCTGCATTGGCGACAAACGATTTATGGGAGAAACGACTGTACTCGTGTACAATGCAAAAGAGAATGGCATTTTTTATCACCTAAAATTAGCTTTATTAAAAAAAAAATACATATTTCTACTTTTGTATCAATTGTATACGATAGTCTAAAAAAATGTACAACTTACTTAAAAGCAAATGTGAATATAAAAATAAAATATTAAAAAGTAGTTTATTGATCTTTATAACATGAAATTTCTTTAACCAATTGGAAATAGTCATATATTTAAAATATAATATTTCGCCGGCGATACTGGATAACAGCTGAATATCGTTCTGCAATACTGCATAAGTGTTGAAAACAAAATTTTGCACACCACAAATAAATATTGGAGTGATTTCCAAGTGAGGGAATTTTAAAGTTCCTTTGATTGGCTAATTCAAATCGAATCATAATGCGCCAATGAGATTGTAGATAACATCTGCTCGAAATTTTAATTTTCCCACTTCGAGTAGCTAGTGAAATATTGTAGATACGTTACGTGGTATTGCAGAGGGACATTCAGCGTTTTGCGGTATCGCTGACGATCTGTGTATTGATAAATTCAACAAACATTGTTAACCGATTTTTTGAAAACAAAACACAGCATTAAAAATACATTATTTACAAAGAGAACACGTGCTAAAGCATTTATTATTACACGTTAAATATAATATTTTATGTATCTGTATTTTTTAAAACTACTTTTTTTTAATTATATTATTACTAAGTCATGTCCCAATTGTTTTTTTTATCAACACTAACTGTGAAATTTCATTTTTGTTCTGTCTAATAGATTCATTCAAAACAGTCGAAAAGCTGTTGTACGATCGATAGATTCATAAACGAGCTTATAAAATTAATAGCATTAATAATATTCCAAAGTAACGTCTACTTAAATATATTGAATTTTAATTGACCTATCTAAAACAGATAAAAACTTATTTTATCGACGTATTTTTATTGCGTTTACGCAAATTATTTGTGAAATAATTTCTAATCGTCTGTACGTATTAAAAAGATTAACACTTGCCGCCAAAATGTGGTACATGCGCAAACGTCACATATTGCGAACTGAACTATTAGTTCTAAAGCGAACAAATTGGCACTACAGAAGTTCTCGAACTGTTAGAACTGGATGATTGTGTCATGGTTTTTTCTCAAACTCTTAGAACTTGGTTCTAGCCAAGTACTTTCAGGACTTATCCCCTCCACAAACATATATGCATGTTTTATAGGTTATGTCTTGACAACATAACAGAGTGCACACTACTGATTTTGGTAATAAATCCGTTTGTTGAAGAAACAGAATTCTAAATGCAGTTACTAACAATTCTGATTTGATTCTAATAGTCCAGTCCAGATTATCCGAAGAATTCTAGAGTATGCAATTTTTTGTTATTTTACCCGGTTACAATAATTATCAAATATTCCACAAATCATTCCCCATAAACGAAGTTATTTTATTTCACGTTTCTAATATTTATCTATTAATAAAAAAAAATTGAAAAGCACTAATCAGATAAAAAAATTACAAATCGATAACGTATTTGACTATATTTTTCAGTGAGAAACGACTTATTTCAGTGATTTAGCTCAGTCAATTTATATCATTAAAGATAATAGAAACCCACAACCAAAATATGATAAACAAAAGAAATTGTGTGGATTATGCAATCGTGTAGCTTTATAGAAATGGCGCCAAATAAATATATTTGGAGAAGTTTTGGTCAAGGAGATTTGAGACGATGAGATAAAGCTGTAAGTTGAGAGATAACACGACAGTATACTAGGCGGCGCTGCTGGTGTCCTCCTCGAACCTGCGCACAGTATGAAACACGCGCTCGCGACATGCACAAATTGCCTCGAATGGTCTTCCGCGCAATTTTGATTACGTCCGTAGCGCCGTCGGGTAAACCTACCACCGTATTTTCTCAACTTAGTCTTGGAGTTTGGTCACCTCTTGTCTAATCTCCTTGATTTTTAAAAATCAACTGAATTTGTTTTATACTATTTAAATTTTCGTCAGAATCGCTGTTTATTACAGTTTAAACGATTAAAAGTATCATAAATTCCTTGCATAGATAATTTTGTTATTGATTAGTAGGATGCAATTATATCTATCAAAAAGTTGTTAATATGGCAATTTTATAAGCCCATACAGGAAAAAATAATTTGTATTCCTATTAACTTATCAAATCATTTTGACGTGCAAAATAAAGGAATGAAAATAAATTATTAATTGTAAAGCAAAGTCAAAAGACAAATCAGATCAAATTATCTTCATATGTTACTTAAAAGAGAGCTTAAATTAGAGGAAAAGCAGAATTACAATTTAATCTTATTTCAGTTCGGTGCGCAAGCGCACGAACTACAGCGCTGATAGTAATTCGGTAGAATTTTGAACTACGCACGCGCAAGATCTTAGTGACAGTGACGCCACTTACAATTGACTGTTGTGTTTTATTTTTCTGTATTCATAAGTAAACCGATGAAATTTTTTTTTTTCTATCGTATCAAATTTTCTCTCAATTATGAAATATTTCAGTATATTTAGTAATAAATTTCATATGAAAAAATACTTCGAGAAATATATTGATTTTCGTGTCCCATACATGCTACTATAATACAATTGCATTTTATTCGATGTGATGTTAAAGCTTACCGTTAACTATGTATGCAACTGTGCGGCGCCATCACTAACGGAGCTACCCAACTATCTGCATTGCAGTGTAGATAGTTTGCTGGCTTTGTTAGTGACAGCACAGCTCAACTTAGTATCTTTCATAGGCAGCGACAAACTAAAAAATATTTACCGTTAATGGCACATACTAAATTATCCAATCGTTTATTCTATTTTCCCAAAAAAAATATGTATAAATAAATATAAAATTTGTATTTATATTTTGACAAAATGTTTACTACAGTAGAACGCCGATTCTCCACGCTGATTAACCGAATCGCCAATTATCCGAATCGGTCCTAAGCGTAATATAAAAAATTAAAACCAAGTAATTTTTCAATAAAAACAAGTTTTGTGGGGACGCAAGAATACAAAAATGCGAGTGACAATTGCCGTGTAGACGCTACAATGGTATCAGCACACGTCGAGGTTGGAACTCGCTGGAGTCCAGATATATTTCAACTGTTATGGTTGAAAGCTAGAGACAAGACACTACATGTCCGATTATCCGAATCGACCCCGGTCCCTATTAATTCGGATAATCGGCGTTCTAATGTACTTATTTTTAAAAATGATCAATCATCTAACTTTTATGAATCTTTGATAGTTCAATCAATTAGGACATTATCTTGTAAAACCCACAGCGAAATATTACGCGAATAAACAGGACATCAATATAATTATTTTTCTGGGTTGTATAATTATTTTTTTTATTTATACCTAATTAATTTTTATAACAAGAAATATATTCCCCTGTTTATTTATAACAAAAAAGCATACGGAGAAGAAAAAAATATGTTGTTTTTGTAACTGTATATACAGTATAATAAATTGTATGTTTTGATAATTCAATAACCGATATTAAACATTGTAGAATCATAATAGCACATCAATGTGGTAATTACAAGACTGCGGTTGGTAGCCGTGATTATATGTAAACATATGGTTGCAACCATTGTTACCAACTGTTTAACAGTGCTGCCAAAGTATTTGTTTGTAGCCGTGTGAAATTTGCTGTTATCTGAAAAAAAAAACAAAAAACAAATGAATTTAAATGTATAGTGACGTATGCGGCAAAAACAAAAAGTATACTGCTGTAAGCTGAAGGAGAATACAGTGTGTCTTTAGACAAGTATAAAATATTGCTATTTTTTGTGAGCACTACCGCAAAACAATTCGAGATATTTATTCCAAAGTATCGAACGATTCGATACTTTAGAATAGGCAACGTGAAACATCAAAACATTAAAAAAAAGAGTAAGTATACTACTATGCTAAGCAGCTATTCTATATACAGGGTGTGCGTCATAGATTTTGGAGTCAAAAAGTGAAAGCACACATTTTTTTTCATTTCTGAGTAAAATTTGTACATTTTTTTAAATGCATTTTCTATTACAAAATCCCTTTAATATCGACGTTTATAATCTCAGTTGATGCGCATCTGTAATCTACTGTCTCTCTCTCTCTCTCCCACTAATGACTCCATAACCTACGTTAAAAAGTAAATTTAAATTATAATTAATTACAACAATTATTAACGTTAGTTATATATAAATTTAACGATTTTATATTCGAATTTCTTATACATTTCCATTTCGAAATGACATTCAACCACAAAAACACAGTCAACACATTTTTATATAACAAGTTTGTTCCAAGCAGCCAGCAAACGGTAAGGAAACCCGTCACCGGCATGCGCAGTAGCTAAACGTGTTCCAAAACAGTTTCCTTACCGTTTGTTGACTGCTTAGAACAAACTTAACATCGTCAGCACCTTGCTTACACAATTTTACTACAGAGCGCGTTAGTATACAGTATAATTGATAAACAGAAAAGACACTACTTATGCAAAACAGTAAACACCTGTGTTAGGGCTCTAGCCATTGGCGGCGGAAGGGAACGGGGGAGGTCAAAATAACGTCCAGTTCACCTAAAATTTTAAACTAGCTTATTAAATACCGTTTTGTAGTACCCCCTATAAAATAGTTGCTTTACAGGCATGTAAAGTGGCACATTACGCACTAGTGTGGTACGGTAAAACAAAACTTGTCGCACTATACCAGTTCCATACATAACCACTCTTTATCAGTTTTTTTTTATAACCTAAAAATAACGTCTGTTCAAAAGTGAATATTGTCAAAAATTTTGAAAATGAAGTGAAAAACAGCTATAGGCGGTACATGCAAAAACACGATATATATCTCGTGCGTAATTGTATTGCGGCTCGTGTGACTGCTAAAATTCGCTGAGGCTCTCTTTAAACGTAATGTCTATTCTCGTTGATGCCCGTTTTAAACACAATGCCACAACTCGCCTCATAAAAAAACTGTTCCGCCGCCAATGGCTCTGGGACAGGGGTGCCCAATTCATCGATCGCTGCAATCGATTTTTATATTTTTAAAAAAATATTTTTTTAAAACCATTGAGGTTAGGTTGTGAACATACATATATTTCTCCATATGAGCATAGTAGTTTAAATCTATCTTGCTCGAAAAATAATAATTGATCGATTGAAACGATATTTCTTAAACTGTTTTATTATACATATATTTAGCATCGTTTTTTTTTGTACAGTTTCCACTTCGAAACAACGTTTTTCTACACATTTTGATCAAAATTTAGTCAGAAAAGCGATCTTTTATATATAGAACAATCATTTGTTTTTGTGTGAGTACAATTTTATGTTCTAGAATCTAGATGAATATGACATTAGACTGCTCCTGATTTATGGAAACTGTAATTATATGATCACATGCTAAGGTCGTTGTCAAATCAAATTTTTTGACAATCCTTTCTGCAACCCAGCATTAGAGTGCAAAGTAGAGTTCTTCAAAGAATGCTAGTGCAAGATAACATATTGCGGCGGCCTTTTTGGGTGAAGATTAAGTAACCAATTACAATTTGTCTGTCGCTAACATTAACCTCACACTTCCCAGATTCTAATCCATATATTTAATAACTTCTATATTGCTAGTGGCCGTAAGTGGAAGCGTGACCCATGAGACAGCAAAGGACTGTTTTCTATCTCTTTCTTTTTACTTGACCCGTTGTGCGCAAGTGTCGCGTCTGTAGTGGGGCAATTAGTAAGTGGAATAGAGCAAGCCATCTCACTTTCACAGCTTAGTTCCATGTGTAAACTGACGCGCATCCATATGATCCATTCACGGACATGCGCATGAAACAGAGTATAATAAGTGAGACAGACGTATATGTGTCTGCACCGTAGTGTTTAAGTCTTTCTCCCGATCTTTGCTAGCAATATAAAGGGTATTAAATATATTATGTTATAATCTAATAAAGCGTTAAGCTCACACCATACTAGTATCTACAAAATCCGCTAGGGCGTGTTGAAAATCCCAGCATGCACTCTACTTGATAGCTACAAAAATCTCTGATATAAGTAATTTCTAACACGTTAATAAGCAGGAATAGCAAATTATGTGCGGTTACTTGGTATTTTCCACTACACACCACAGAAGTGAAACTTCTAGTCACACATCTAAAATGAGTTTACGCATAAGTTTTGTTGATATGCAACGAACCTCCTTTGAGCGTCTGGTCTATGTTGCATTTTTAGGAAAAGATTTTTTGTAATACAATAATGATTTCCATAGCTACCGTATCAACAAAACTCAGGTATGAAATTCATTGTATATGATTACAGCATAGGATGAACGGTGTAGCATTTAGTAGTGTTGTTCCGTTCCAAGCATCCAGTTCGCTCTACCGTGCGTAAAGAAGTTTCACTTCAAAAAAGCCCATAAGCCCGGAAACTACCTGTGCACAATTCGTAAGCGCGTTCTTTATTTCTTTCGTTTAAATCAAAACACGGAACTTCCATATATCGGGAGACAATAAGAGATTAGAGGACTAGTCAAAATTGAATTTTTAAATAAATCATTTTATTAAAATAAAATAGTACTCATAATTTGTTTTCATCTCTATAGTATGCACACCAGCATCATATTAATCAATTATAAATTAACATTATAATAATATTAACATTACAATTTCAGTATAAAGATAAAGATTAAACTAGTATATAATAATTAATAGAAATTATATTTTAATGCTATTCTAAAACTTTTTCATTTTTTTTTTTAATTACACTGTGTTCTTTACATCCAAACTAGTAAAAAAAAAGAACTAGGCAAGAGAGACCAAACAAATATTAGTGCAAAACGAGTGGAAACCAAAAACAAAATATCTCGTTGGTTTTTGTTTTAATTTTCGAAAGATGAAAAAAACAAAACAAAACAAACATGCAAATTACCGTCACTAGGGACGTGGACTAATATCGCAGAATAGCTTTTGTTTTTTATTAAGCCGGTGTAGTTGTTGGAATGAATCGATGACGCTATGCTATAGGTCCATTTCTACAATTAGACACTGGCATAACAGCTATCAATTACTGTTGAAAGCATATTTAACAATTGTGTTTGCATTTATACAGCCGATTTTAAGCCGTCACAAATAACAATTGAGGAATTAAAAAAAAAAAAAAACTTAACAATTTTCGAAACGCATTAGGAAAAAAGCAATGTTAACGGGAAATATACAGATTTACAAATAGTCACTACATATTCAATGGCTCATTATAAAACGCCAGGTGATCTTTTTATCAGTAAGTCTCGTCCACTAACCTGTAACGGACAACCTAACTGTTCCAATTGGCTAGTGGGCGTGGCTTATCGATGAAGATGCGAATTATCTAGAATCCCATTTTATATTACTTTTATTTAGCCACTTTGTACAAAGTGAAACAATCGGCATTATCATCAATAAGCTGCGCTCACTGGCCAATAAGAATCACTAGCGATTTCTATTGGCTTATGGGCGAGGCTTATTTATGATGACGTGGATCTAATTATATACTACTTTTATTTGCAAGAGATAAAACATTACCCGAAAGACATTTGTAACGACGAGTAAATGGAGTTTATTTTTGTGTCGGCTATAAATCAAACAGACAGAGAATAGAGAGAAAGAGATAGTGTGTGAGTGATAATATTGATACGAATGCGACTGAAAGTGAATTGCACACACGGGGTTCAACAAGTTCTACAACAGCCAACAGAGGGAACATAATCGGCTGGATATAAAGCGCACAGCAGTCGAGCATTGGTATTATTACGTGACGGTGGTTCATGTTGGTGGACCTCGGTCGTAGCGTGTCACTGGCAGCACTGTTTGCGTACGCTCTCGTTATTTATGGTCGGCTTTACATCTAGCGGCTCGACATTCGGTCTGATCGTTTCTCCTTCTGGTGGGTCGCGAATCTGCTTCTGCGATACAATTCGATATATTTCTGCAAGCAAAATCGAATCGTTACGATCAATTCTCATCACAACCCAACACTTAAATTTATACTCTGCCAAATGGATCATAAAATGAAGTGAACCAATCATCTTTAATTTTTTCAAGTAGTTGATGCGAGGCAAAATTTTTGTTATATTTCCATTTTCTGCCACCTGATATCAGCGACAAATGTCAAATCAACTGTAATGGATCTGACATGAAAGTGCGACAATTTTTTTATACTTTCATTCTCTGCCACCAGATGTCAGGAATATAAAAATGTATGAACAATAATGTGAAAAAAATAATTGAGGTTATGTTTAAATTAATCAATGTTGGAGTGACCATTTTGTGAGTTAGTTAAATACTATTATTCAATTTTTAACCACGTTCTTGCCTTTTAACGTAACTATGACAAAGCTAAGGATGGTATTGTTTCTTTTAATATTACAAACTGTACTGTGGTACTGTTCGGTATGGCTCGCATTATTTCCATACCGATTATTCATTTTTTTTGACTGCGATGATTTATACAACAAAGCAAAAAATAAAACGAAATATTACAAAAAAAAAAAAAAATAACTTCCGTATAAACATGAAACCCTGAAAAAATTGTAGCAACGCACCTGTAAGTATATTATGGAAAGCTGTTTCAACATTAGTCGAGTCGAGAGCTGATGTTTCTATGAAAGACAGTCCGTTCCTTTCGGCGAACGCTTTGGCTTCGTCGGTCGGCACAGCTCTGAGATGTCGCAAGTCGCTCTTGTTGCCGACTAGCATTATGACAATGTTTTGATCAGCATGATCGCGCAATTCGCGCAACCATCTTTCAACATTCTCGTACGTGAGATGTTTCGCTATGTCGTAAACGAGCAGGGCTCCGACCGCGCCGCGATAATACGCAGACGTTATGGCACGATAACGTTCTTGGCCTGCCGTATCCCATATTTGAGCTTTGATGGTTTTGCCGTCCACCTAAAAATCGTTTCTTTTAGTTTTTGAAGTGAAAATTCTATGAAAAAGCGACATGATATAGCGGCAGGTTACTATAGGTATTAGTGATGTGCCGGATCGTTAAAAATGTATATCAGCGGATACGGATCTGAATACGGATATTTGGTTTCAAAATCCGCGGATACGGATCTTAACTTTCTTAGAGTATGCGGCGGTAAATATTGCACATCGACCTTTGGAAAAGAGACTATCTGTTATGGGAAAAAGTTATTGATCTCTTTAAGAGTTAACTCTCATAACAGATTGTCTCTTTCCAAAGATCTATGTGCAATATCTCATTATAAAGATAGTTTTTTAGTACCTTTGAGTTATGTACTACGATAAATGTTTGCAATATAAACGTGCCAAACACGATTTAAAAAAATAAAAAATTATCTGAGTGGAATTTTACAGTTTCTCATTATTACCTAATCACCTCTATATATAAAATTTCATCTATGAATTGAAAATAAATAAGGTAAAAGATCCGCCAAAAACTAACGGATACGGATCTCTCTTCTCCTTTGGATATCCGCGGATACGGATATCCGGCACATCACTAATAGGTATGTTCCAAGCAGCCAGCAAACGGACACGAAATCATCACCCGCATGCGCAGTAACTGTTTCGTGTTGGAACATACCTTATATTTACACTTTCATTCTCATGAATCGTTTTTACCCTACTGTGTCGAAAGTAACTTTACTTCAAAAATCTTAAAAGTGTGCACTACACTTTAACATTTAAGTTATGCCGCCACAGTAATGACGTTAACAAAATTCAGCCTGTGATTGGTTGACAAGGGGTACGTTCCACTTGACGACTACTAAAATTAAGATGAATAAAAATCTTTAAAAAGCGATGAAAAGGTGCGTTTATGAGTTGACCTTGTAATTACTGATTAACACTTGCAATAACAATGTGCCAGTAAAATTCCGTTATGAATTCAATGGTACACAGATCCACAATTGAGTCGCCGCTATGTCTGTATTTTATACGGTTTCTTGTTTTAACCATGCAATAGACGCGTGGCTCGTGTAGTGAATCAGTTGTTTCTTTTTTAACACTCTTTTATTAGCTTTACCTGTATGCATGTATCGAATGGAATTTTTCAAATTAATTTTCACTCAAATTTTGCCCGCGTATTAAGAATCCATGACAACACAATAATTTATATTAATATTTATAAATAATATAATATGAATAATTTACATAAATTAAGTAACTTGAAAAATTACTGTAGGCGGCTAAATGTCGTGCAGCGACGTACGTTGTGTTGCCTACTCCATAGTCGATTTAGTGTTGGCTTTTAGAGTTATGATAATTTTATAGCGCTGTGGACTAAAAAGTAAAAAAATAATTTTTAAATATCTTGTTCAATAGCGATAGGAAGGCCCACAACTCGATATAATTAAATTTTTTGATAAGTTTTTCTCATTTTCAGCTTATACAAAAAATTAAATTATATCGAGTTGGGTCCTATCGCTGTTGAACAAAATATTCAAAAATTATTTTTTACTTTTTTGTCCACAGTGCTGTAAAAGAGTGTTTTTTTGAGATTTTTTTATTTATTTGCAATGTAAACAGGTCTGGCCTGGCCATAAGAAACATTGGAAGAATCAACAGCAAACAATCACATACTTTGTGCAATGTGCATCCCCAGTCAGACAGACATAAAAGTGCATGTGCGGGTTCACTTGATAACTATACGTATTTATTAGTGGAAAATACACAAAAGTATTGGGATTTGTTACATATGGGCGGAGCTTAGGCCAAATGTCAAATCCATCATATATCAGCATGTAAAATATAATGTGCTTATGGTTTTAAATTTCTGTCATCAGATGTCGTATCGTTTTATATCAAATTCAAAAGAGGCTGAATAACTGTGAATTCGAATTTGGTAAATATACAACAAAAATTCGTTTTTATTAGAGTACCGTATCCAAAAAGTGAAGAAACTGCTATTCTGTTTGGAAGTGTGTTAGTAAATACCCAGCGCTAAACATGCCGCTTTACTGTGATATTTTACGGTACTATTCTTTCTAGTGACTCACGCACCTACACAGGGTTAACGAACAAGTTTCATTGTCTTTTGTTTTTCTAAAGGTTTCTTTTTGTATCACGCAACTATTAACACCATAAAAATGAGAAAATCTAATAATGATTATTCTTTGTTTACATCTTAGATTCAAATGTTAAGGTCCCATAGATTGTTAGCGTGTTAACGTAACAGATAAACCTTATGCTTAAATTTAATACATAAAATTCAAAAAGTAACGTGAAATAATAGGTGTTTGTTGGTGTGGTAGTTCTGAAGCGTTTGTTGGCACTACATAACTCCTTTGAAACAGAACTGGGTGTTCGAACTATAGTAAAATAAATCTTTTTTTCAAAATTTCCTTGAAATTCTACATTTTTATTGTCATTCTTAGATTTTAATGTTAGTGAAGATATTTTAAGATGTCCGAATTGCTCATATAAATAAAAGATATTTGCAATGCCGCATCTTCCCGTTGTAGTTAAAAAATCATAACCTTTTCAGTGTCCACTTCCGCGCGCACCGGGCAATTACAAAAATCACCACAGCTGATTCTGGCTGATAAGAATCTGAGTAATTTCATTTGATTTTTAAAAGTTTTCAACAATGATTTTATTAGGGAAGCTATTCTATTCTATTGTCCTTATTGTGGTAACAATTTAAAAGCTAAAATCTGAATGCATTTTGACGTACAAAGAAGCAAATGTTCAAACAAGAGACAAACCTGTATGCTACGAGTTGCAAATTCAACACCTATGGTCGATTTCGACTCCAAATTAAATTCATTCCTAGTGAAGCGAGATAGCAGATTACTCTTCCCTACGCCAGAGTCTCCAATGAGCACCACTAAACAAAACAAAAACAAGTCATTTAAAAATTGACTAACGAACTATGAGTCATTAATGACTTCATTTAATCAATAAGTTCTTAGATCGCGTAATTTCAATAATTCGTCCATAAAAGGTAGTAAATCAAAGCACAATGATACAATAACGTTTTATTTGATATAATAAATTAAGATAATTGATATAAACATGGAACTGTATTCTATGCAGTGTTATAAACAAAGAAATTTTAACAATGAAATTTTTGTCAACTTATTTGAATTGAATATTTTCTGACAAATATTTAATAGAATTTACAATGTAGGGCATTAAATTAATATGCAATATAATCAAAATAAATTGCTGGTGTCATTGGTAATGTCAATTACCTTCGGCCAAATAGTTCAAACGTCAAATGACAGGTCATGAGAATTATGTCAAATCATTAAAAAGTAAACCAATCTTATTATTATACAAATAGTTTGCGATTTCTGTTTTATCAGTAGCAATATTTAAGTAATAATTGAAATTAATCGTACCTTTAAATAAATAATCGTATTCATCATCTCGGCCACCCATCTTTCAGCTGACGACTATTTTTATTTTGGGAAGGGGGAGTCAAAGGTATCTTTGTATATTAACAAGCACAAAGTACTGCAAAATAACAACTAAAAAATTTTATCACAAATTCTTAGAGCATCAGCAACATATTTCCCGATTATATATTCTGCAGATGACACTGATACATGCGAATATTATTCATGTATTTTAATACTTTACAAGGTATTTGTACAAATATGGCTGACAGTTCAATTTTCCTTCTTTTACGCCCCTGGTGCAACAAATCATGCGCACAAAGAACCGTATTGTCATTTGTGAATACAATCGCCTAATGAATTTTTTCGTTAGTAATATTGCCTACAGTTATGCAAATAAAGGATGTATCAATAATTTTTTTGTATAATTGGCAAACATTTTTTTAATTGTAAAGAGAAACAATTAACAGATTTTAGCTTTACTGAGTATTTCTTTTTCTTTTATTGTATTCTTCAAATGATAAATTATTTTTGTCCGCAATGTGGACATATTTTGTGGAAAAATAA
Organism: Xanthostigma xanthostigma; assembly: GCA_963575645.1. Lineage (NCBI taxonomy): Eukaryota > Metazoa > Arthropoda > Insecta > Raphidioptera > Raphidiidae > Xanthostigma > Xanthostigma xanthostigma. The sequence goes on along the minus strand of OY754466.1, from coordinate 43,444,880 downwards.
AATCGAGGTATCCTACTGCTGTAAATGATTTGAAATAAAAACGAAAATTTATCGATGAAAGTATTCGAACTTATTCTTATTTTGAGGTTAGGTGTTACGCAAACGCCAAACAGTGATGGCAGCAAAAATCGTAGGTACGGCGACAGTACGTGCAGTGAAAAATCGAAAAATAATTCCAGCGAGAGCTGCACTAGTTTTGACGTCTTCTGCAGTAAATCGAATAAAACAACTTCTAGAGAATAAACCAGAGTATATAGGTTTAAAGATCGGCGTGAAGCAGCGCGGCTGCAATGGTTTGTCATACACTTTGAACTTCGCTGATAAAAAAGAAAAACTGGATGAAGAAGTTGTCCAAGACGGAGTTCGCGTTTTTATTGACGCCAAAGCACAACTAACATTATTAGGGACTGAAATGGACTTTTCAGAGAATAAATTAAGTTCTGAATTTGTTTTTAATAATCCAAATATAAAAGGAACTTGTGGTTGTGGAGAATCATTCAGTGTATAGAAGAAATGTGATTAGAGTGTTCGATTGTAGCTTAGTATATATTGTAGCAAAATCAGATTTTATAGTTGTTTGTCGAATAGCTCGAAGTAACTTTTTAAATTCAATAGCCAGTTATAAAAATTGACATAATGGCTGGTCGAGAACGCCGAGCCAATGCGGGAAACCGTATGTCAAAATTGTTAGATGAAGAAGAGGAAGATGAATTTTACAAAAATACATATGGTGGCTTTAACGATGAAGAAGTCGATAACGATTACGTGTAAGTTATGTGTCAGATCGATGAGTCGCTTGTACCAGCAGATATTTTCATTGATATTAAACCACAATAACAGTATATTATATAAAATGAATTACAGTACGCCGCCCCATATTCTCGGTGGCTTGATTCCACCGTCTTCCACGGATACTTGAAACAGCGGATCACTTTAATTTTTGGCTGGTGCTAGTCGTCCGGTAACCGGACGAATAATTTTTTTTATTCGTCCGGTAATCGGACGACTTATTTATTTTAACAATTATTTTTACGACGTTTGATTTTAGTTTGATTTTAGTTTTTATTTTTTTTTCACTTTGAGACTGATTTTCTAAAAAATATATATTTAATTGACTGTCAATTAAATATACATTTTTTTAGAAAACGCAGTTCGATTCAAACAATTAACTATCTAATTCGCATACCCTGTTATCGTTCACCCCGGAATTGTTTTTTTTTTTTAACTCAACATTTGCCCCTTACCGTTTCACTGCGAGACAATTCGCATACTCGTTTATCGTTCACCCCGGAATTGTTTTTTTAAAAACTCCACATTTGCCCCTTCCCGTTTCATTGCGAGACAATTCATATACCCCTTTATCAAAAAAAGCGGTGGTTTTCAATCTTCATGAAAATGTGACTTTTAAGTTGTAGTCTCAAAGTGAAAAAAAATAATAAAAAGTAAAAACAAAACTCATTCCGGTACCGGGAATCGAACCCGGGCCTCTTGGGTGAGAGCTAGGCACACTACTTACTACACCGTAATTGAATATGTCAAGATAGCTTTGTAATTATATATTATTCATTCAGTAGTCATCCGGTTGCTGAACGAATAAAATAAATAAGTCGTTCGATTACCGGACTTCCTTAATTTTTAATTATAATGACAGTCAATAAACTGCTTTCGTCAGCAATACGAGCAAAAATCAACAAACAGGTACAAGTACGCCAAATAAGCGCGTTTTCATACCTACGTGTATGCTTGTTTCAACTACGGATATAGGGCTCCTACTGTATTTAATTTAAAATCCGATTTTTTGCACGAGAATTCATTTTTAAACTGAAGATATCTGCGATTAAATGCCTCGCTAACTTACTTGGGGTTGGTGCAAGTGATTAGACGTTTTGACTTGATTCTCTAATGGAATACAAACTCGGAAAAATGATTCATAATTAATCTATTTCAGAGAGGAAGATGAAGCAGAGGATGAGGTAGATTCCGATTTCAGTATCGATGAAAACGATGAACCGATTTCAGACAATGAAGAAGAAGGTCCCAAGAAGAAACGCAGGCTTGTTACAAAAGCTTATAAGGTAATTACATCAGGGCTTGACTTTCCAAGTCGTCTCAAGCACTACACGCAATGGATCGACTCGAATCAGCTCATTTCAAACAATATATTAAAAACAAAATTTACCACATTTATTTTACAGGAACCGGTATCAGCACAGCCGAAAAAACAAAAGCAAAAGATCATAAAGCCAAGAATTGAAAAACCAAAGACATCAAAGACTGAGAAATGTCCAATTTCCAGAATAAGTAACTATTGTTCATAAATAATTTTTTTGTCGTCAAAGAGTGGTTTATTTATGCGTATTTTGAAACATTTTTAGAAAGAAAATCGATAAGAAAATCAACAGCTGCAAAATCGGCTGCAACACAACAACGGTTGAAGGTTCGTCGCGAAGAACAAAAACGAAAAGTTAAACGTTCTCGAGATGAAACGGAAATACCAACCCAAGAAGAATTACTTGAAGAAGCGAAAATTACTGAACTGGAAAATTTAGCTTCGCTCGGTAATTTTGATTATTGTGAATTGTTGAAATGGAAGATCGGTTTACTTATTTGTTGAGTTACTATTTTTAGAAAAGTATCAAAAATTGGAAAGTGAAAAGAAAACTAGACGCGTTACCAAAAGAGCGTATACGGGGCCTTTTATTAGATATCATTCAGTTTTGATGCCACTGATAACAGAAATTCCAGACCCGGTCGAAGAAAATATAACAGTAGATGAGCCAGATGTTCAACCTGTGGTAAAAGAGTAAGTTCTTTGCTTTTGTGAATTCGTTCAACTCATCTCTTATTGGCGAGTTGCTTTCACAATTGCGCTATCTTACGACTAAAATCGGAACTAGTCAAATCGAATCAAGTCTAGTAACTCTTAAGGAGGTTGATGCGTTATAGTCCCAATCAAAAGTAAGTCGAATTCTAAATGGGAACTTTTCCATAATAAATTTTTACAAAAGGTTACAAGTCGATGATACTAATAAATTATTGTCATAAAGACATAAATAAATAATTTTTTTAAATATTAATTATTTCAGTATTTTACTTAATAGACTAACTTTTGAATTTTTTGTACAAAGTCTGGTTAGAAAAAATAAATTTACGTAAATATCTGTATTTTACATATTTTTTGCAGTAAATAATTAAAAAAAGAAATTAGAAATAATAAAAATTAAAATTAAATCATTAAAAAGTTGAAAATTCAGTTAAAATTGTTAAAATTGCCAAGAATAAAAGTCCATAACCGAAAAGTGCTAAGGTTTATTAATTTTTTTAATGATTAAAAGTCTCGTAATTAAATTGGAAAAAATATTAAAATATGCGTAAGACATTGATGCTTTACATCAGAGGTTCCCAAACTTTTTTGTCTCGTAGACCACTTGCCATGTTTTTCAGTTTTGGGTAGACCCCCTGCTTATCTGATATTGATTTTTTGCAGCTTCATTAATTTCAAATATAGTTATTATTCACAACCGGTATTAGTGCTTGAACGATTTAAATTTATAACGGTAGTGAAATGTAGTGTGAAATGTTTAGTTTTATACATTTATTAATTAGATTCAAATTAAACGAATCAAATTAAAATTTACTTTCTGTTCCATAAAATAACTAAGCAAAAAATAAATGCTTTTAGTGTGAGGGATGAACCTGATGCTTTAATAATAAATTTTCAACAGTTGGCATCAATTTAGTTAGATTTAATCTTAAATCTCCTCGATTAACGATGTCCAGTTTGTTTATTTTTTTGTTAGGGCATTCACTATCGTTGACCCTCATTTTCATTTCATGGACCCCCAATTTTTTTTCCCGCTGACATGGACCCCTTGCAAGTTGTCGTCGACCTCTGGGGGTCGATATAGACCACTTTGGGAATCACTGCTTTACATAGTTAGTTTTCGGAACTGCTGACATTTGGTTATTTGCAAAAAATTAAAATGTACCGTTTGCATTCTAGGTTGACATATTTTCCATAAGACTACATGTAAAAGTATTTTTTAATTTTTAACTTTTTAAATCTCCTAATGATTTTGGATTTTTTACAGAAAATTTTGTCATAAAAAAATCTATTAAAAAAACTTTATTTCAGATTTTTTTCATTATCTTCGTAAAACGGCTCAACCTCCTTAATTTCAGAAAAATTGATTATTTTATAAAAGTCGGTTTTGTTTGACTCTTTCGTCATTTATATTAGTGTTCTGTATTTCCACTGACAACTTTGGAAAAATTAATTGCTTCAGCTGTTTTGGTAACCAATTTACAATGCCATCAGTTTGTTAACCAATACAGTTGCTTGGAAAAGAACAAATCGAAAAAAAGAGAATTGCCACATAATATACTTTCTGAAATAATTATTATTTATAGAGAATCTGCGGTGCTTGAAGAAACGAAGAACATTAAAGAAGTAGACGTAAAGTCTACCGAACGTTGTTCGAGAACTTTTATTTCTTTCGAAAATGATATTAACGACGATGTTTTCAATCAGGTTTTCAAAACGAAGACTGTGACTTCAGAGTCTAAAAAATACTGCACAATAACAAAGTATGTTATTTTGTCGTTAAATTTATTGAAGATACGAAATTTTACTGACTTTGTTCTCTCGGTTATAGGCAACCTGCAAAATATCTAGATCCTGTAACGCAGCTTCCGTACAATTCGATTATGGCTTTTAAAATTATCCGCGAAGCTTATTATCAACAATTGGAAGCTGTTGGAGACAGATCAAATCCCGAAGTGAATCGGTGGTTGGAGTGGCGCGCAGAAATGAAAAAAAGACGTAGAGCTTGTGCTTCGAAAGCATGATGTAAAAAATAACATTAATTTGTAAAATAAATATATTTTTTTGCTTCTCTGAAATATAACAATTTATCGAAAATAAAACGTGTTTTTATTATCAAATTTCCAGAAATCAGTTTTGCTATTTTGTACTGTCAAATTCCTGGAAAATAAGTGGAACCAGAAAATATTAAGTTTATTTAGCTGAATTCGCAATTGACTTAAACTAGCCTCCTTTTCTTTTTTCTCGTGCAATTGTGTATCTATCTTTCTTTTTTTAACCTAAATTTACTGTGAGATCTGCGCATTCGCTAACCTATTGATTTACATAAAATTATTTGTGGGTGGTAGTTTTACTTCGAAAGCAAGCAACATCTATTCGTTAACCGTAAGCCGTTGGAAGCAGATATATACTTCGCTAAATAATAATTATAAAAATTAAACAAGTGAAAATATTTTACGAACAACTTTAAAAATGTCAATTTGACATTTTTCGTACTCGACATGCGCAATGTTGTGTCTCCATTTTAGAAGGATAACATTTGCTAGGTGGTAAAGAGAGGAGAAAGAAAATTTTAATTTAGTGTGGTTTAAGTGAAAATTTTTGTTCAAAATGTCTGGGAATACAGGAATGGAACAACTTATTCCCATTGTGAACAAACTCCAAGATGCGTTCACACAATTGGGTGTTCATATGTCATTGGATTTGCCTCAAATAGCCGTTGTGGGCGGACAATCAGCGGGCAAAAGCTCTGTATTGGAAAATTTCGTCGGAAGGTACGTAATTTGTTTTACAGTTGAAATTGTATCATTTCGGTAAAAATGTACTTCTGAGGAGTTTGCCCTAATTTTAATGCGCCTGTGCTGTGTGTATAATTTGCATCGGGAGTTGGTACAATGGATGGGCCTCTCTGTGTTTTGTCATGCTATTTTGACAGTTAGGCTGTTATGAATCATGATTCCGTCATCAACCCGCAGATTGACAATCGATTTAATCGGACAGTTGGCTTTTATTTATTAATCAATTTCAATTTTCACTTTGACGTATATGGTTTAAGGAAGGACGACGACCCATTAAACTATAGGATTATTGATTTACCAAACATAACTGCTTATTATAAAACAGCATTCACCATTATTCACTTTCTATAATGTTTTTATTGCAAAATCTTTTACGTATTCAAGTTCCTTCACGCTATTAGAACATTAAATTATTGCTTCACTTATTTTGAAAATTAAGTGCTGCTTCTATGAAATAATTAATTTGATGAATAATCTTATTAACTTTTTTCATATTCCACGAAACAACAAAAGTTTGTGATTCGTGTACTTACTTTTACTCATGTTGTTTTGGGGAATGCATTAAATTATTTTTTTACAACATTGAGTTACATGCCATGGTACGTTTTGATAAATCGGGCTTTACGCGGTGCACAGACCGACACAAATATTAAATTTCAAAATTCTAAATCAGTACTTAATACTGGAAAATTGTCAGTGTATTATTAGCAGCAAAATCTTAACTGGAAATATTTAATACGAGGTCGAAGTAATCCAAGTTCTTGGTGATCTTAATTTTATTTAAAAAATGCAATAATTTAGAATTTTATTCATCTTTACATTTACAACAGATTCGAATTACCGACACTAATGACCCCAGTTGTCGAGCATTTACAATATCTCTATCGAAATACCGACCCCTACATTTGACTCCTGTAATAATACGAAACAAATTTGGCATAGCTTAGTTTATATTTAATTAAATCTAGCTTCATTTATGTTATTGCTGCTTCTTTTGGCACGGTAGCATAAAATTCATTCTTGAAATTGAAAATTTAACGAACGTGTCACAGTGTTAGTAGGTATACTGTATATTTTATATTATAAAAACCAGCTGTAATACAGCAAGCTAGCATTAATGGTTTGGAGAACTAAAAACGCCGTCGTCTTTGGCCATTATGGGGAGACTTTTTCACGAAAACGCTCCACCCACTGGAGACGCGATACATTTTCAGATCTTTATTTGTAGTTCCATCGGACTTCATATTCAACATTTCAGAAAGTTATCTAAATTATTTCTCCTGTAACAGTATGCCTGGATTATTTATTAAATTGTTCTCAATGATAATTCTAAATTTTTTTGTTAGATGATAAAATATTACAAAGCGTTATATTACATGAGTGAGTCACTTGTGTTTGTTTTCTGTTTGAAGAGACGGATAAAAGTAACATACCTAGGTGAATTATCAAAGAGATAATTATATTAATTGAATTTATTGATAAATTTAATGATTAACACGCAGTACCTGTAACTAAAACAAGTGCCATCTCAGGAAATTACCTAATCTAACCATTTCTTTTTTGTGCTGTATCTAATTTTTGTTTTTTTCTACTAATCTTTGTTATTTTATACAACAGTTGTGGAGCCTTCGGCAATATGATGTCTACCATTTTTAGTATCGTCTAAAGTAAACCGACATTTGACATTTTTAAAATAGATTAAATATTTAACCCCCTTAGGGAATCAATTTTCAAAAGTCCTTTCTTAGTGCTCGCCTACGTTATATAAGGAACGCCTGTGCAAAATTTCATCCTTCTAGATCCACCGGTTTAGGCTGTGCATTTTGTAGACCACTAGCTTACATCCGCGACATCGCTTTCGTGAAAGAGAATTCATTTCTGTGCGGATTTTTTCTGCATGGATAATATCGTAAACCAAACGTAGCCGGATAAGTTGTACTCTCGAAATAACGACCTGGTCAAAGACGTCTGAATTAGGTGGGGTCACGGAAATGGAAAAAGATGAAATGAGGCACGATTTTTTACAAAATAATATTCAAAACCATTGAAAAAAAAAATTGGTTGTCTGTAAAGTCGGTTTACGGACGATAGTTTTACGTGATAACGTATTCCGTAATACATAACCTAAATTTATATAATAATTATAATAATTCGAATCTATGATATTGCATCTTTCGCTTCAAATTTAGGTAAATTTTATTAAGTAGAATAATAAAACACTATAAAAAGTATACTATTATTATATAAAAAACAACTATGGCATGTATCTCTTTTGCGCATGCGCCGATTTTCCCCAAAAAATTTACAAAAATTTCTAGTAAAAATAGATAGAGTAAAAACCGTTTTAAAAACTATATTATTATTATATAAAACATCATTAAAAGAGATATATTCTTTTACGCATGCGCCGATGTTCCCCAAAAACAATAGGCCACTTCATATTTGCATATCAAACATCCTCCCAAAATTTGGTTTCAATCCGCTTATCCTTGGTGTCGGAATGATAAGAAATGTCAAAAGTGACGTTTGCAACTGTCAAAGTATTATGTTCTAATAATAATTAGTTATTCCAATACTTAACTTAGAAGGCGTTGCATTTCACAAAATACTAATGTCAAAAAATTGAATTAAACATTAGAAATGCAGCCGTTTTCATGTTAAGACAAGACATACGTTCTCTTCTAATTTCCATGTACGGCAAACAAAGACGACCGACCGCGTCGCGCCATGCATTAGACAACATTGCATTTATACAGCTATTTTTCTATATAAATTTGTATAAAAAAAACTGTTTAGGCTAATTCTGTTATACGAAATCTATGTAAAATGTTCTCCTCTTTCGTTTAAGACTGGTTTCAAACCGATCTGATTTAAATTGAGCGAGAAATTAGCAAAAAGCACGCACAGGGTCAGGCGGAACGTTACGCGTTAGGAACGTTACGCGTTACGAGCGTTAGGAACGTTACACTTTTTCGTGCATGCAGCTGGTGTTTTATCAATTTATAAGATTGGTGATTCATCAATTTATAAGACGTTATCACGTCAAAACTGTTTTTATTAATCACTAAACATACTAAAGCTACCACTTTATAAATAGTAGGAGAGCTATTGCCTATCAAACATAAAAATCTCCTTTTAAACTCAATTAAAAACGATTGAACCGATTTGTAAAATTGTAAAATTTTTGAAAAGTGATTTTTGACCTAAACTAGTACCTTTCCCCACTTGTGGGTTTGAATGGTAATAAATAAGCCAGATCATTTAGTCTGTCGGGCGGTTACAAAACTGTAGGTTGAAGTGTCCCACTACCCTCCAGCCTTCGATTTTGTGTTCAGACATTACAAAAGAAGTGTTCCACAGATTTTTGACGGTGCCTCAAATACATATCCAAAAATGTTTGATAGCTCTTGGACTATAATAGGCACCTACTGACTACCACCTACAATGTAGGTACATAATCTTTTCTTGCAATGGGCGGTATGCTCTTGTCCGTTAATACTATTTTATGCATTAGTAGGTATTGACTAATGATTTTATAAATATACACCATGTATATTTTTTTACGCTTTTTGATACATATTTACAAGAATAAACACTTGTATCAATATTAGAACTGTCCGGAAAGTAGATAAATATCATTTGAGGTATATGTTTAGTATACATTCAAATACATACACATGTAATTATTTACAAAAAATCAATATCAAATATGAAAAGAATACAGAGTGCGACAAAATAGATTTGTTTGTTGGTCAGAGTCAGAAATGTCAAATAAATAAATGGACCTAGCATTCCCTATATTAGTTATAACGGTCCCGCCCGGTTTCACCCGGGTGCAAAAGAACGAATGGAGGGGAGGTACATGAGTACGCACGTTCATCTTAGTTTACCGAGATGAATGTTGTATCCAAACATGATGATCGGAGTTACCGTTCAAAAGTTTTGACGTGATAACGTCTTATAAATTGATGAAACACCGGCTGCATGCACGAAAAAGTGTAACGTTCCGAAAAATGTACCGTTCCCCCAAGTGTAACGTTCCGAAAAGTGTAGCGTTCCGCCTGACCCTGTGCGTGCAAGCGAGAGCGCAGTATAAGCGATAGAGAGTCGGTAAAAATATAGTTTGACAGCTACTAAAATTTAGGTTATGTATTATTATAAATATGATATTCGAGCGGAATACGTTATCACGTAAAACTATCGTCCATAAACCGACTTTACAGACAACCAATTTTTTTTTCTGGACGGACACATTTTGAGTTACATTTAGCAACATTTTTTATTAATTACAAGTGTGTGATTTCTATTAATCTTTTGTTTATCAATTACATCATTCAATGCTCATTTGCAGTTTGGCAACATTGATATCTAGTTATTTTGTTTTCATCGAGTTCGTTTAGATGTGATTAGTTGCGGGCAGAAAAAAACGTGCGCAAAGGTATATCCCTTTCATTTATTTATCTGAGGTCTGAGTCCTCAAACGGTTCTTGAACTCCTCTGACAAATCGAACTGGACTGTTGGAATCAAATCAATATGCTTAGTTGTGGTTACAATAATCTGTTTTTCTACAAATAAAAAAAATCGGTTCAATCTTTTTTAATTGAGTTTAAAAGGAGATTTGTATGTAACCTCATATCTCCAGCATTTGTAAACTGATTTTGATGAACCTTTTTCTATTTAATATACCAGGGGTCGGCAACCTTTTGAGACGGAGGAGCCAAAAGTTACAATTTACAAAATTTACCAGTTTTTAAAGAGCCACTAAACATTTTCGTTTCAGTATTATAGTATTTGCTTATATAGGTGTAATATATATATCCGAGGACGACACGTCACGACGGGGGCGGTGCGGGTGAGACGCGAGTGGAAATGGCTGAGAGATAGACATGGTGGTCAATCATGGATCGATTGTACGATTTTTAAGGGTTTATCTAATAAAACAATTCTTTTTTGCGTATGGAACTGGGAGAGTCGCAACTTTACATCAAAAGAGCCACATGCGGCTCGCGAGCCGCAGGTTGCCGACCCCTGGGATATACCTTTTGGATGGTCACACATCAGTTTTATTTATGGGTTCAGCAGTTTTTTTTTCTTGTTTATTATTGAAAAAAAGAGATTAATAACGTGCAAAAATAAAAAATGAAAAAAGGAGGGATCGATTACCGACTGATACGAGTATAACGTGTTTTTTGTTGCTCTGTATTATTCGTTTTTTTTTCTATATTTCTAGTATATAGCAAAACCGTCTTCTTTTTCATTCTTCTTCATTTTTTTTTCTCTATCTGTGAGTACATTATTTGTATACATTTTTCTTTTTTCTTTCATTAATTTTTCAGTTTTTATTTTTTTTCTCTTTAATAGGTTATAATTTATTTTTTTTTCTGTTAATTCTTACAACGACATCTATCAGTCAATAGATAAGTCATTAACATTTTTATCATTTTCTGCATAGTATAAGTGGACTCGTCCACAATATTATGCAGATGGATAGGCAACCAAACCTTCACCCAAAATGAACTTTACCACAAAAGATTTCCCGAACTTACCCAAATCTCAATCCAATGTGAATTCTGAACCAATTACCGAAATCATTAACCAAACTACCAATAACACAATGGAAACCAACACAAGTACACAGAATACTAATTCAACTAAAAACCAATCATATGCCAATACCGTTAAAGATTTTCCATACCCAAAAAAATCTCAAGCAATTATCTTAAATTCACTAGAAAATACCAAACTCAGAAGCTACATACTTGCAATTGGCGACATTGTCGGTCCTAGTAATATAATTGCAGCTTCGCGTATTTCGAATGAGAGAGTTTGCATCTATCTGTCCAAAGACGAAATCGTTAACAAACTCATACAAGAACATGAAACAGTTACAGTGGACGATCGATCAGTTAACGTGCGTAGACTTATTACTCCATCAAAAAAGCTTTTGCTGTCTGGCATACACCCGTCAATGACAAATCATTACCTTGAAAATATACTTGATCAAATGCATATCAAAATGGTCTCTCCAGTAAATTTTGTTAGAGTCGGAATGCAAGATCAAGGGTATGAACATGTAGTTAGTTTTAGGCGTTACGTCTACATTGTACCGGACGAAAAGGTAAACATCCCAGACTCTTTAATAATTAAACACGAGGATGAAAACTGTAGAATATACTTGACCATTGAAGAACAAAAATGTTTCAAATGCAATGAAATCGGTCATACATCTTCAAAATGCACTACAACTACTCTAGAGACCACACAAATCCTTCCGAGCAATAGTAAAAAACGCCCTCCACCATCCACTACAACCGAAGAATCCTTAGAAGCTCCGCAACCATTAGATACAAACCAAGACTTTTCACTGGAAACAGCACTTCCATCAACATCTTCATTTACTATAGACATACACACGCCCACACCAGAAATAATAGACACCAATGTAATGGAAACCAACGCTTCAGAGAACATCACTGACATACCCGATACATCACCATCTCAAGAAATATTTGCAACACCTGAAACAAAAAAGTCAAATGTTAGTAAAATAGCAAAATCATCACGAGAAATTAAAAAACCTAAGCTAGCACATATAAAATCTAAAAAATCAAAAAAATACAATATAGATGAGTCGCTAGAGCCTCTTAAAATAATCATGAACCAACATCCCGACGACTACATATTTACATTCGACCAATTAAAAACATATCTCAAACTAATGAAAAACTACGATAATTTATTAGAATACACCAAAACATTTTCCAGTGAGGTAACTGACATTATTGACATGCTTACAGATCTGTACCATAATCTAAACAACCCCACACTTAAAGGAAAATTTACTTTAATTATAAAACACTTAAAGGCGAGTCTAGAATATGAAAAAAATCCATCAGGACGACCCCTCCCATCAATGGTAATAAATATGTCAGAATGTACCAGCTATACAGATACGGATTAATAATTATGAATATAATACAATGGAATATGAACAGTTATTTTAAACGGCTAAATCACCTGAAATTACTTATAACAGAACACAATCCAGTAGTCTTATGTCTACAAGAAACTAATCTGAAACAAACACACACACACTTTATCAGAGGATACAATACATATCGTAAAGACAGACTTTCAGATCACGCCAGCGGTGGCGTAGCTACACTAATTCATAACACACTCCATTCCGAAACAATAAATGTACAAACACACTTAGAAGTGATTGCAGTGACAGTATATTTCCCCAAAAAAATAACAATTTGCAACATCTACTTACCTAATAGCCAAATTATAGAAATAAACGACATTAAAGACATAATCAGACAACTCCCATCCCCCTTCCTTTTGCTTGGGGACTTTAATGCTCACAATTTGTTGTGGGGTAATAAAACAGATCACAGAGGAAAGCAGATAGAGAAATTACTAAATGAAGACAATTTGACATTACTAAATAACGGACATTATACTTATTTTAGCTCTAGCACCGGTACCATGTCTGCGATCGATCTTTCACTATCCCACCCACAACTGTCGCCCTTACTGAACTGGAACGTACTAGAAGATCTGTATGGCAGTGATCATTTCCCAATCCTTATAGACATTCTCACCCCTACAAAACTCACCTCTTACGTACCCAAATGGAACTTAGAAAAGGCCAATTGGAACAAATATCAGACTGCATTATTAAAATCAGATTTCACCTTCAATGAAGAGAACAATATTAATCTCTTAGTAAGTAAAATATCAGAAAAAATAATTGACGCAGCCCAAGAATCAGTTCCATGTAAAAAACAGCCCACATCAAACCACACAGTCCCATGGTGGAATGACAAATGCGAAACCGCAATAAAAAACAAAAAAAAGGCCTTGAACAGATACAAAAAACAAAAAACGGTCGAAAATTTTATACACTTCAAGAAACTTAGAGCAATAGCAAACAGAACAATCAATCAAAGCAAGAAAAAATCGTGGGAATCATTCGTGCACAGTATAAATTCATCCACTACCAACAAAGAAATTTGGAACAAAATAAAAAAAATAAAAGGAATCAACAATTATTTTACTATATCTGCATTAAAGATCAATAACGACATGGTCACCTCACCTATAGATATATCTAACATACTAGGACAACAATTCTGCAAAAACTCCGGATCTGAAAACTACTCTGCGGAATTCCTAAACCATAAAAACATGATAGAACAAACCATAATTGAAGATACGAGTCATACAAATACACATCATAATTATAATTCACCAATATCCTTCACAGAGCTAGAAACAGCATTAGAAGACTGTAACGATTCCAGTCCAGGCCCAGATAACATCCCGTACGCTTTCATTAAAAATCTGCCAGTTGAAATGAAACTAACAATATTAAAATTGTACAACTTAATATGGTCAAGCAATACGTTTCCATCAAATTGGCAAAAATCGATCATACTACCACTACTTAAAATGAATAAGGATAAATTAAATCCTCAGAGTTACAGACCGATTTCACTAACCAATAGTCTTTGCAAAACATTGGAAAAAATAGTAAACAATAGACTAATATGGATCTTAGAATCACGTAATCTAATAAATCCACAACAATGTGGCTTCAGAAAATTTCACTCTACCCTAGACCAACTAGTTAACCTAGAAACAAACATATTAAATACATTTGCAAATAAAGAATATTTAGTTGCAATTTTTCTCGACCTTGAAAAGGCCTACGAGCGTATCTGGAGACGCAATGTAATTAATATCCTGTTAAATTGGGGCATTGAAGGAAACATAATAAATTTCATTTGGAATTTTCTAAACAACCGATCTTTCCAAGTCAGATTAAATAACACCTTTTCTAATGTTTTTTATCAAGAAAATGGAATTCCACAAGGTTCCGTCCTCAGCGTTACTTTATTCTTAATCGCAATTAATAACATTACAGAAAACATCATGTACCCAGTTGAAATAGCAATGTACGCAGACGATATTGTGTTATATACGAGCAATAGGAATCTAAAGGCAGTTCAAAATAATCTCCAAAAAACATTACACAATCTAGAAAAATGGACAAATAAAACCGGATTCCAATTCTCAGCAGCAAAAACTAAATGTATATTGTTCACAAAAAACAAGAAATATACAAAAGCTCCTAAATTAACGTTAAATGATCGGGAACTGATATATTCTAAAGAAGTCACCTACTTAGGCATGGTCCTTGACCACAAACTTACATGGGTACCACACATCACGCAATTAAAAAACAAGTGCAAAAGAAATTTAGACCTGATGAAAATACTGTCAAATCATCAATGGGGTAGTGATCATAAAACTCTACTACAAATCTTCCATGCGACAATACGTTCAAAAATTGACTACGGCAGCCCAATATACAGTACTGCCAACAAAAACATACTTAATACTTTGAACACCATATGTAACAACGGCCTCAGAATTGCAAGTGGAGCCTTCAGATCTACACCCATAACCAGCCTCTTCTGTATTACTGGCGAAATCCCAACTCATATCAGACGTGACCAGCTGAGTCTAAACTACTATTCTAAAATAATTAGTAACGAATCACACATTAACCATAAAATATTCAAAAGACCAAGATATCCCAATATATATAACAAAAAAATCAACCTACGCAGACCATTACCAATAAGATTAAGATATTTAATCAGAGAATACGAAATTCAGGAGACATACCTCAAGAAAACAATTTTGTCTGATGTAGAACCATGGTTACTTCCACATCCAAATATAAACCTATCCCTCACTGAAATGATAAAAAATGAGACCCATCCAGAAATTTATAAAGCCCACCTAAACCAAATCCTAAGTGAATTTAATGATTATGTTCATATATATACTGACGGCACAGTAATGCAAGAAGAGACAGCATGTGCTTTTATAAATAACGAATACGTCGAAAAAATCAAACTAAATCCATTAAATACTATCTTCACTGCCGAATTAACTGCCATCAATGCAAGCCTACGACATATAAAAAATATAAATAAAAATGCAATAATTTTAACAGATTCAATAAGCGCTCTCCAAGCAACCCAAATCATGTACTCGAATAATTCCATAATCCAAGAAATCCGGAAAAACTACACTGAACTACAACAACAATCTATTTCGGTACAAATGATATGGATCCCGTCTCACACAGGAATTATTGGCAATGAACTTGCAGATAAATATGCTAAAGAAGCGATAGATTCAGAAACAAACCCCAATGACAGCACAGTAACATCGTCAGAGTTTACAACACATATAAAAAGAAAAATTAGAAAATTCTGGGATCAGGAATGGTACACGCTAACGGACAATAAACTCAGGAAAATAAAAAGCTCAACAGAGAAATGGGAAAATCCTACAACACTAACAAGAAAACAAGAAGTCATCATCACACGACTCAGAACAGGACACACAAATATTACACATAAATACCTGATGACCAAAGATGCTCCTTCAGTTTGTGTCATATGTGATACGAGATTATCCGTAGAACATCTATTGACTGAATGTCCACTATATGAACCCGAAAGGCTGTCCACCAACCTGGCTCAAAATCTTGACGAAATTCTTAATAACTCTGAAAAAAATGTTAAAATATTATTAGAATTCCTCCACCTAACAAACCTTACTAATAAAATATAATTACTTACCTTAACTGTCATATCCTTTAACCTATATTAACAATTATACTTACTTACCTTACATTAGTGCTAATAACGCTACGTTGATGCACTAGTTTTTTTATTTTCTTGTTTTTCTTCTTTCTTTTTTTGTTTATATATTGTATTTTTTTTTCTTCTGTATTTTCTATTCTAAATAAAAAAAAAAAAAAAAAAAAATGAAAAAAATTGATCCCCCTTCAAAGTTTTGAGGTCGGTCCCAATTTAATAGTAAGTTGTCTAAAACGTTATAATGATTAAATTGCAGCCGACCTCAAAACTTTGTTATTTTACGCGTTTTAGTAGATCTTTTTGAAAGAGATTCAATTTCTTTAAAAAAAATTTTTTTCTTAATCAACAGTAAAATTTCGTTATTATCCATAGTGTCGTTGCGGTCACGGATGATTTCATTTGTTTTTCCACTGACAGTTGACAGTCTGTTCGTTACGCAGTGATAACTGTATGACCGATAATGTGATTGAGTCACTCACGCAGTTATTATTTTTTTTTTTACAGAGACTTCCTTCCGAGAGGATCCGGCATCGTCACGCGTAGGCCGCTTATCTTGCAACTTATCAACTCCAACACAGGTCAATATTACTACAATACTATTATTACTTAACTTTCATTCATAACAGTTTATGCATTTTTCATATACTTTTATTCTATATTGAGCATAGGAATAAAATCGAAATCGAACCATTAGGGTGCAAACATATACTTCTGTCTTTTTTTATCACTGGGGTTTCCAGGAGGGCAAAACAAGCACGGGGGACCCCGCTTAAGAAATTTCTAATTTGCCTCCTCTTGGGCCAAAAGCTGGATATGTCTATGTTAACATCATAGAAAAAGAGAAAGTTTTTGAAACAGAGATACTTTATTCAGATTGAATGCAAGTATACATCAACCAATTCTATCATTTGAAAAATCAGGGAATTACATCGAAGAAAGAGACGCAGATATATTTTCGATACGCTTTGTTGCCTTCGCTCACCGTACATTGAGTAGATAGACAATGATTCATACAGTAAATTATTAAATATAGGCATTTTCCTAGAAACACCCCGTTTGAAGTTTATTTACTTTAAGAGACCGGAGAACGAAGCAAAATAATATTTGCTGAATTCTTTAATCGTCAACTTTTCAACACTAAATTGTAATGTCTTGAAAAAGGCGCAATTAAGTGTTAAAACTGGGGCGTCCGAGATTTCGCAATTTCAGACAAAATTTTTAAATATGTGAATACCGGGACTGAATAAATTTATATCGGAGTTCTGGAATTCCGGAACAAAGAACAAAATATCGAAACCATGTTCCGGAATTGGGGATAAATCGATATTGCAAGCCCTATTTGAAACTTTTGCCCAAAAGATTACAAGCCATCCGGTATGTGGTCGAAATTCGACCGTAATTCACTCCGTATTTACTCCGCTAAATTTTTACAGAGTATGAACTTATGTTTTATTTAATTTAATTGTATTTGTAACACTTAAAGTATGCGTAATCTTTCTGCACTCCTCCATATGAACTTGAACTATGCCAAATCCCACTCCTCCGTGCGCAAAATTTACTTAAAAATGGGTATAGTACGCGCCACGGATCTAAAAGGTTCGGAAGTTAGTCACAAACAGCGTCGCAAAGGCACATTTTAGAGCACAATCTCCCAGCTCCTGCACGGAACGTGCGCTCGTCGGTGATTGGCCGTGATCGCTCGTTGCCGTTGTCACTTGTCGCTTTCCTGCTTTAAAGTAAAGTCGAGTACGCTATTGTCAAGTTGTTATTGTTACTTTAGTTTTGTTGAGTTGCGAGTTTGTAGTTTTTCAACAGACTGTACAAGCGCGACCCGAATTCGCATCTTACTTCCGAGTCTTTTAGATTCGTGGCGTGTATTGTATGTTATACAAGAGACATCGCGTCAAGAAGTCTCTTTGATGCTTAACGTGAAGATAAAATGACCTCGAAGCGTCCAAAACTCTTTAAATGGGTAGAACATGAAACGAGTGCCCAGAGTTATGTCACAACATACAGTTAAAGTATATACAGGTGGCTTTAAAGTCTGAGCACTTGCTTTTAATACGTAAAAAAATAGCGACCTGTTGAATTTCTAAAATAAATGTCCGAAGCTGAATTCCAGCAACATTCTTATTTGATTTTTTTTATCTACATTTTTTATGAAAATATCTACATTAACTAATGAATAATTAATTACAGTATAAATTAAAAAAAAGAAGAAAAAAGACAATAGAAAACGAACTCAAGGCTAAAAATATTTGTTTTAGAGTAAATCGTTTGTTTAATTGCAACAATTGTTCTTTTTTTTATAATATTATATAAAAATAAAACAGTCGTCTGTTTTTTTCCTGTTTAGAATATGCGGAATTTTTACACTGCAAAGGAAAAAAATTCGTCAACTTTGAAGAAGTTCGAATGGAAATCGAAGCGGAAACGGACCGCGTTACTGGAAGTAACAAAGGAATATCGAACATACCCATTAACCTGAGGGTTTACTCACCAAATGGTTTGTTCCGCTTGAAAATCAGTGGCCAAAATTCAAAAACGCTTAAATTAAGATTAAAATAATTCAACTCATGAATAAAGTAGTTTTCCAATTTACGCTACATATTTTCTGCACCTCCCTAAATTGATAAATTAGGGGAAGACAAAAATTTCTCTACTCAGACCTATAAAAAATTCTGGCCTACCCAAACACCTGCTGGCGTATTAATAAACCGTTTTAAAAGTGTACTTTAAACGCCGTTCAATAAAATATCTTCTTTTCATTCCTACAGACGTAACTTGGCTCATTTAGCACTAGTGCGTAAAGTAAGATTAAAAAAAATACAATCTAACCAATACAACAGTAATTTCTATAAAAGATAAGGTTATCATTACAAGTTTATGACTACCCATAGGCGTAATTTTCATAAACAACCAAATAAATGTGAAGTTTGAACTGTCAAAAATGTTGAAAACTGAAAATTATGTGAAAATCAGCTATTTTATTGGGGATACATGAAAAAATGACGCGTATGACTGTTAAAACTCGATGAAGCTCTTTTTTCCGCATTATCACGATGCGTAACATAATAACCTCCATTAAGCTATAGATAAATAAAGTACTATTATGTATTGGAATTAGATAATTAGACTGATCGCGAAACCACATTTTGCTATACTTTCATTTCCTGCCACCAGACATTCAACAACAAAGCTTTGAAATATGTTGTGGGGAAAAAAATATGAAAAAATTGATACAAAAGCGATTTTGTCTTTTGGCCACATAAATATGAAATTAATAAACACCAGACTTGTGACTTTGCGTGTGTGTTATTGCAGTGTTAAATCTGACATTAATCGATTTACCTGGTCTGACCAAAGTACCGATAGGAGATCAGCCGGCCGACATTGAACAGCAGATAAAGGGCATGATATTTCAGTTCATCAAGAGAGACTCCTGTCTCATATTGGCTGTAACACCTGCAAACACTGATTTAGCCAATTCAGACGCTCTTAAACTGGCCAAGGAAGTCGACCCACAAGGTAAGAAATAAGCCTCTACGAGATAAAGAAATTAATTGCAGCCAATTGGGTAACAGGACCATCCCAATTCCCACACATTCACATTTGACATTTTATAAGAAACTAGCGGTCCCGCCCGGTTTCACCCGGGTGCAAAAGAACGAATGGTGGGGGGGGGGTCATGAATACGCACATTCATCTTAGTTTACCGAGATGAATGTTGTGTCCAAATTTCGTGATGATCGGAGTTACCGTTCAAAAGTTTTTGTCGGACGGACAAATTTTGAGTTACATTTTGCAACATTTTTCATTGATGCTTTTATTGGTCCTATTGGTCATAGCGTGACAATATATAGCCTATAGCCTTCCTCAATAAATGGGCTTTCCGGCAAAAAAAAATCAATTCGAACCACTAGCTCCTGAGATTAGCGCGTTCAAACAAACGAACAACTTTTCAGCTATATATATTAGCATAGATAAACGCTTGCGGTGACTCGGGTAACGACTAGTAATAAATATGATATTTGCTATTCGATTGCACAGTCACATAATATGGTTTCACATGTAAAACTTAAATATAGCGTGCTTGTCAGCTACCTAACTAATTTCTTTTTGACATCTACAGAAGAAAAGAACAGGTGATTTTTTTGTTTTCAAAATATTTCCGAAACTATAGAGTTCAGAAAAAAAATGTTTTCACAAAACTCTCTTGAAAAAATAAATAGAATAATAAACCGTTATGAAAAGTATATTATTTTTATACAAAAAATAACGTTATGGCATAATTCTCTTCTGCGCATGCGCCGATTTTCCCCAAAAACAATCGAACTTTTCATATTTACATGTCAAAAGTCTTATCAAACTTTGGTTTCGATCCGCTCACATTTGACCTCTGTCGTGCTCGTAGACGAACAGACTTTTTTCCAAAAATGTTTTTTTGGGCGCAGGGGACTTCAAAACGAAAAAAAATTGTACAATTTTTGAAAATTAACTTTTGACCTGAAATAGTAAATATCAACTCTCAGAATTTGTTCCTGCATACATCAGTTTTTTTATTTATTTATTTTTTTTTTATTGTTAAGTGGCTCTGTACATTGCCGACAATTCCAGAATTATTTTTAAACGCCGCTTTAATGAACAAGAATTACCTTATTTTGGTGCCACTTGACCTCCACTGACCTGTGTGATTAAGGAAATAGTGACCTTTAAATTACACTGATTTATTATCCGATGTACTTAGAAATTGAAGTGTGGGTTTTGCCTAGCTTTATCAAAGACAATTTATGTTTCTCTAAAACCTGTCGTGCCAGTGACGTGACCATAAATTTGGGGCTATTTGACACATTTTTGTGTTGGCTTCCCTGGCATACTGACCATTAATTTGAGACAGACGCTGATGACCTCAGCTGTTTAGCGTCTATAATCTACAATCTGCGTATTAATAATTTAAGCTCATCGACAAAAATGAACGTTGCACCCCCTCCCCCATCTTCGTAATTAATGAAAGGAAAAAATATAGAACGGGAAGATATGACTTTTCGATGAATAAAGCAGTTTCCAGACGAAAATCTTAAATTTTAATGTGGTATTTATGGTGGTCTCATACATTCAACTATTTTTTTTTCTAGTGTTCAAGTAATTATTTATTTTAAAATGTGATTTTTATCACAATGATTAATGAGAGACTCACTGGAAATGCACATAAAAATGAAAATTAAACCTAATTGGTTTCAGACAAAGTTTTAAAAAACTGATTAGTATTGGGAAGTTTCATTCTTTTAGATAACGTAAAAATTATAATGAAAAAACTTCAGCGTATAGTTTTGTGGAAATTTTCTTAAAAATTGTTGAACCAACTGTCAAATTATTTGTCAGCCATGTTTGAACTGTATCTGTCTCTGTCAAACACTTTATAGGCAATGTACTGCTGTAGTCAAATTTTGTCTAATATTTTTTTAAATATAAAATTAAATTTTGATTTGTAGGATATAATTGAAGTAAGAAATAATAATAATGTCACGTAACAGTTTTTTATTACAACAAAACACGGACGTAATTACTACAGTCGAACTCATCTATTTTCAACTGATTATACTCGCGTATTTTCGAGTCTCCCACATCTCTCGTAAAGCGAAAAAAAAAACAATAAATGGCAAAAATGTGAAAAGAATTCTGATTGGTCTATGACTGCCAGGAAGCAAGGATGGAGGAGAAGTTGAAAATACATTAGTCATTTAGTCCCGACAAATTGAAAATACATGCGTTCTACTGTACCTTTAAATCTGTTCGCAGGTATTCGCACTATTGGTGTAATAACCAAATTGGATTTGATGGACGAAGGAACCGATGCTCGCGATGTGCTTGAAAACAAACTGTTGCCGTTACGACGCGGATATATCGGTGTTGTTAACAGATCGCAGAAGGACATTGATGGCCGCAAAGACATCAAGGCTGCCATGGCTGCTGAACGTAAATTTTTCCTCAGGTACAAAGCTTTATACGCTACGACATGCTTGATAATAATAATAATAATATTTATTGGTTAAAAGACCAAAAGGCATAAATTCAGCTATAGAAGCTGTTTTACAACTTAACCTATCATTACATAACTATAACACACATGAGTACATGATTTATAATTTATAAAAATCATTATTGCATAGTGTCTGTGACTAACAAAATACATATCAATTTTATTAACACTTCGTATTAAAAATAGGAGAAATATGCATTTTAAGAAATATACATATCGTCGGTCTAATTTTAAAACCTCGTATGTCAAAATTTTATGAAATTATGATTTTAGGCTATAGTGCTTTAGGATTTTAGTACCTACACTTCTGTAAAACCTCGTAAAAAATAAGCAAAATTGACTTACGGGGTTTTAAAATTAGACCGACGATATATAATCTACATATAAAATCCAACGTGGCTAATATTAGCATAGTCATGGCATAATAATATGACATTCTTACTTTAAAATTATATAAGATTAGAGACAACCCATTGCTCTATTTTTTTTCTGAAGGGGTTTAATTTTAGAACTTTATATTCCGGTGGTACTTTATTGTAGAGATTGGCAGCCAAATACGAAAAACTCCCTTTATATTTAGTTGTTCTATGTCTCGGGATTTCTAGTTGACATTTAGCAAGGAGTTTGACAGAGTACAAATTCTCATTACGCCAAGATATTGAAGTGGCGGAGACGCGCAGGCAAATTGCTCTCCTAGCTTCTGGCTCTTTGGGCCACAAAGAAGGGTTTCGAGAGCGAGATCTGATCAGTGGGCCACTAATTGTCGATCACTGCACATCGTAAAGAATACAGAAGTTTCATCGTTCTTACAATACAGACTCGATAATCCGGACCAATTAAAACTACTGCGAGTAATAATAATTATTTACAAAGTTCTTAAACGAATTATTTGTATAAATAAATACAAAATACGGCTTATAACTTTTAAATAAACGTCTATAGGTTGTGTGCACGAAGCCTATTAGCGCCGCTAGTGGGTAATAGAGAATTATTGAACTAACTTTTTATGGAAATCGCGACATGTTTCTATGGTGATAAGTCAAAAACTTTAGTTGGCCATGATGTGTCAAAAAAAAAATGTAATAAGGAAAACTGATGTTAATTTGTTTACACTGACAGCGGAACGTCAAAATAGGGCGCCAATGGTCTTTATTTTACTTAAATCGCCATCAGCGCAACAGCCTGGAACACAACAAGCATTTCCAGATCGCTTAGTTTTCTTATGTTTTCTTTGTAATTAAAAAACTTTATAAAATTATAATTACTTTCACTTTTAATAAACAATGCTCACTGACATACGAAAAATTGGAGATCGAAGGTTCCCCTAGTGCTCACCACAAACGCTCGCATCGAAAAATTTGTAACTCCGCCTCCGTGCACATAGCCCATATAAAATATTCAAACATTAACGAGATAATAAATTCTACTTATTCTACATATTGTAACAATAGGCACAGTAGCTAAAACGAAACTGTATCTGTTTTGGAACACGTTTTTGCTACCTGCGCATGACAGTGACGGTTTCGTGTCCATTTGCTGGCTGCTTGGAACATACCTAATAAAACATCATATTGATGCATAAAGCTTATAATTTTAATTTTCTTAATAATTGGGACTCCATTTTTTATTTGCTCAAGAATTTCGTTTTTTACTTGCAATGATAGCGCGGACGTTTGTGCGGCTTCGTGGTGCGTTCTCTGTATTCTATAATTGCTTAAAAACAATATGTCCGGACTACGAAAACTGTAGGAATCCGGATTACAAAGTACGTAATACAGTCGAGCGAGTGTCAGAATTACCAAAGAATTCGGACTACCAAATTTAGAATTATCGAGTCTTGTATGTGCTGATTTAAGAAACTCTTTCGTTTCATATATAATTTTTTGAATAGCTGTTTTTGAGGTTGTGTTTGTGTTATTCAATAAAATTGTGGTTTATTTTCAGCCATCCAGGCTACCGTCACTTGGCGGATCGTCTGGGAACTCCGTACTTACAGCGCGTTCTCAATCAACAGCTCACCAATCACATCCGTGAAACACTGCCTGGCTTACGAGACAAATTACAAAAACAATTATTGGAACTGGAGAAGGACGTCGATCAATATAAACATTTCAGACCGGACGATCCTTCGATCAAAACAAAAGCCATGCTGCAGTAAGTTTCGTCGTAAATATATAATACTATGGTAATACTCATGCATTTTCAACCTCACTTCATGGCGGTCACAGACCAATCAGAAAAAACCTTTGTTAATTTGAGGTTAAATTTTGTCCTATGTATTTTTCCATTGACTGAAAAACGTACGGGTAGGCACTTTGCGTGAGAAGTAGGAACTAAAAACTTGAAAATACGTGAGTAAAATCAGTTGAAATTACACGAGTCTGACTGTAATCATATTGTTTTTGGTGGAAATATGTCATTATTCTGGATTTCTGATATGACTTTCAGCTTTAAATCTTGACCTAAGAAAGTAATTTGTTTGCAACTAAATGAAGATCTCTGTTAAGATGGAAACAAATAATTAGCGTCCCACCGAAGGTCGGACACTACAAATAGCGTTCTTAAGGAGGTTGAGCCGTTTTACGAAGATAATGAAAAAAATCTGAAATTAAGTTTTTTTAATAGATTTTTTTATGACAAAATTTTCTGTAAAAAATCCAAAATCATTGAGAGATTTATAAAGTTAAAAATTAAAAAAAACTTTTACATATAGTCTTATGGAAAATATGTCAACCTAGCATGCAAACTGTTCATTTTAATTTTTTGCAAATAACCAAAAAATGTCAGCAGTTCCGAAAACTAACTATGTAAAGCATCAATGTCTTACGCATATTTTAATATTTTTTCCAATTTAATTAGGAGACTTTTAATCAATAAAAAAAATTATTAAACCTTAGCATTTTTCGATTATTGACTTTTATTCTTGACAATTTTAACAATTTTAACTGAATTTTCAACTTTTTAATGATTTAATTTTAATTTTTATTACTTCTAATTTCCATTTTTAATTATAAACTGCAAAAAATATGTAAAATACAGATATTTACATAAATTTATTTTTTTAACCTAACTTTGTACATAAAATTCAGAAGTTAGTCAAAAATACTGAAATAATTAATTATAATTAAAAAAAATATTTATGCCTTTATGACAATATTTTATTGGTATCATCGACTTATAACCGTTTGTAAAAAATTATTATGGAAAAGTTCCCATTTAGAATTCGACTTACTTTTGATTGGGACTGTAACGGATCAACCTCCTTAAATCTAGATTTAAAGTTGAAAGTCGTATCAGAAATCGAGCACTGATCCGTCACATTTGAACAGAATGATACAGCAGCTGCAGTCGGACTTTGAACGCACAATCGAAGGTTCAGGAACGGCTCAAATAAACACAAACGAGCTGTCGGGCGGTGCTAAAATCAACAGACTGTTCCATGAACGTTTCCCGTTCGAAATAGTTAAAATGGAGTTTGACGAAAAAGAACTGCGTCGCGAAATCGCATTCGCAATCAGAAATATACACGGTATTCGGGTGAGTTGATTTTTTTTCTCTGGCTGATCCATCCGTCGCGTCGAGATGTTAACCGATTGTGTTTTGTTTTAGGTCGGTCTGTTCACGCCCGACATGGCTTTCGAAGCTATTGTTAAAAAACAGATCGGAAGATTAAAGGAGCCGTCTTTGAAATGCGTCGACCTGGTGGTCGGAGAATTATGTAATGTCGTCCGAGTGTGCACAGACAGGGTACGACCTTTTGAAATTAGTTTGTTTAAAGTGAGGTTACCAAATAGACCGAGAAGATCCGCGTTTTATTGTTTGTTGAAAATTTCAATTTAATTCTCATTGCTACTAAAACAGACAAAGGTTTGAAGTATAACAGCGATAAGTATCTCAGTATTTGTAACGTCTATGCATTTTGAGGAAAAAAAGCCAATCCTTTTAAAAACGAATGACTCAAATTTGGGTACCGTGTTTCGTCGTTTGCGAGCGCAGGACCCAATTCAATTATTTCGACGGAGCTGCCTAAATTGACGTAGAATTATTTTTGACATGAATCTACCCTTCAGTGTGGATCCACACAAACATTTTTACAACATATAAAAGTTAAAATACATCTTCATTTATGGACGTTATAAAGTATTTGCAGTTATCCAATTTCTTTAACATGTGGCTTACAATTTTGAAGGGTATAACACGCACCACGAATCTAAAAGGCTCGGAAGTTAGATGCGAATGCGGGCTTGCGCTTGTACAGTCTGTTGAAAAACTACAAACTCGCAACTCAACAAAACAATAACAACTTGACAATAGCGTACTCAACTGTACTTTGAAGCAGGAAAGCGACAAGTGACAAAGGCAAAGAGCTATCACGGCCAATCACCGACGAGCGCACGTTCCATGCAGGTAGCTGGGAGGTGGTGCGACGCTGTTTGTGATTGATTTCCGAACCTTTTAGATCCATGGCGCTATTTATAAAGGTTATACATCACTGCTTCAAAATAGTTTTTGCACGGGACCGCCCCTGTGAGTGTCTACGTCAAATCGATTTGTTCGGCCTAAAATTGCTCTGAACGATTTGTTTAACGCTATTGTAAAGTGAACGATTGTGTCGACAGATGGCGAGATACCCCCGTTTAAGAGAAGAAACGGAGCGTATCATAACAACTTACATTAGAGAGCGCGAGCAGATGTGTAAAAAGCAGCTGATTCTTTTGGTCGATTGCGAGCTGGCCTACATGAACACCAACCATGAAGACTTTATCGGATTTGCTAAGTAAGTTTGTAAAATCGCTGCCATACAATAAATATTTAAATTGTTTGTTCCGGGAGAATGGTCTATTCGTTGTGCTTTATAAATGTACAGTGTTAATTTTTTTTTTTACTCGGCAACGATTTTCTTCTTTCATCTGTCTTTTTCCGTTAGAACTGTCACTTTATTTCATTTTGTGTCTCTTTTTTGTTTTATATAATTTCTGTACAAAATTGGGAATCGAGGTCGGTAGAAAAAGATTCTATGAGGTTCGTAGGTTTCGATCGCTTTGAATTTTCATTTTATTAACTATTTAGCTTTTGTTTTTTTATGATTGAACGTTTAATTTTGTTGCTCCTACATTTAAAGTTTTATTTACTTTTTTCATACTGTAAATATATCTTTTATCACTGCAGTATATATTATAATTCTTATTTTTCTTGTGCAAATGGAACTTTGTAAATAGTATTTTTATAAATTTCGTGTCATATTGTAGACATGAAAGATCCTTTATAACTGATCGATAATCGTCAATCGATATTGTAGTCTATAATATGAAAGGAAATAATCAATTTTTTATTAACAACTATAATTACACAATGAATATATTTATAATATAATCACATTATAAAATATAACATCCTAGTTACAGAGGCTAAGAGGGACAGCAATATATTTTAACCGTGTATTTTAAATTTCTACCTTGGTGGAAGCGATGACGTGCACACCTTTCCTCAACACAGTAGTATTGTTCATTTGTTTACATCTTTCACCGATGTGAAGCTATAAACGATTGAAATCTTTGATGCCGGTCGAGTTTTCAAACTGTCAACTGAACTAAAGATGTATTCACATCAAAACTTATTGATAGCACATAACGCAGAATAAAATTATAGTTTTAAACATATTCCTATCGCTGTTGAACAAAATCCTTATATTTAAAAAAAAATTTCTTTTTAGTGCACATTTCTATAAAAGCGTGTTTTGTTTGGTTTTTTTAAACAACATTTTTAATATTTTCACGCCTACGGATTGGGCAACGCAATGTACATCGCTGTACCACTCGTTAGTTACAGTGATTTTTCAAGTTATTTTATTAATTTACTTAAATTATTTTTATATTTATAAATATTTGTATAAATTATTGTATTGTCATGGGTTCTTAATCCGTTTGCAAAATTTCAAACTATCCAGACGCCTGGAAGTGGATGAGAATTAATTTGAAAGATTCCGTAACATACAAGTAAAGCTAATAAAAGCGTGTTAAAAGATAAGATAAAAATTTATTAACAAAAAATACAATTTTGTACATAATAACACAACATATAAAATTTTAAAAAAAGCGTTCCAAGGCGTGTTAAAAACTTCTGTTTAGTTTTGAAATACACAGTTTAATACATTGCTGTCACTGCTAGTATTAAGGTAGCTGGATAGCGCAAGCTACTAGAGCTGTAAAAGTAACGAGAAATTGTGTACCCGTATGTAATCGTTACTTAAAGAACCAGTACCCGTTACTTTCGTATCGTTACGTTACTCGTTACTTTTCATATGACATACAATCGTGTACTAACAGCATCAAGCATGTACCATCGCATCGAGGTGCGTCGCATACGTGATACGGTATGACTTCGTTCGTATAACGTACAACCGCATCAAACGAGTCGAACTGACATGGATACGACAGATGCGAGTAACGAAATGAATTTGTAAGTAACGATTCGTTACTTCGAATCAGACGATGTACCCGTTACTCAGTAACGAATACATACGGTTTGTTACAGCTCTACAAGCTACAAATGTCTATTGGAGAACACTGCCAAGATTTTATTATTGAATTTAACAGATAATATGAGGAAAGACATCAAATCGGTTAAGAGTATTCGTCCCTGCAAATACCCCCTGCTCCCTTCATCTCAAATCTTTTCCCCTCGGCTAAAAACGGTTCGCGCTCTCCCGACGCTATTTTTAAAGCTAGAGGGTTCTGGTAAACGCCAAATGAAAGACAAAGAATCAGACTACAGATCCTTCAGGCGAATTTTTTGAAAAAAAATTCCTGAAAAAACTTACATTTTTGAAAAAAATAATAAGTTACGTAATATTTCACACGTAGGCGAAACTGTTTTTCAAAAAATTCGCCTGAAGGATCTGTAGTCTGATTCTTTGTCTTTCATTTGACGTTTACCGGAACCCTCTAGCTTTAAAAATAGCGTCGGGAGAGCGCGAACCGTTTTTAGGCGAGGGGAAAAGATTTGAGATGAAGGGTGCAGGGGGTATTTGCAGGGACGAATACTCTTAAGTCGTTTTTTGTTGTCGGTATCTCATATGCTGCTCAACACTATTTGACGAAATTTATATTGATTTCAGAGAAGTATCCATTATTTTAATCATTCGCTTTGCAATTTTTGTTTGCATACGGTGCAGACCTCTCCAATATGAGGTCTGCCAGCTATGCAAAAAAAAAATTGCAGGGCAGATGATGATAATTGTAAATAATTTATTCTTCTTCATAATCTGTATTTTCATCAAAACCTAGAGTGAAGTTGTGTTGGAGATACTAGGTTTGTTCCAAGCAGCCGTGAACGGTAACAGAACCGTACACAGTCTTGTCTTGCGCACTAGCTCAAAAATCGATACTGCGCAAGACAGTTTTGCGCAGTGACAAGACTGTGTACGGTTCTGTTACCGTTCGCGGCTGCTTGGAACAAACTTACGACGACAAAAAATGATAAAAAATAGAATAAGTCTGTACTCGGTTTGATATTTTTCATCATATTATAGGTTGAATTCAATAATAAAATTTCGGTAGCGTTGACTAGTCAGAGCTTTCAATAATATAATGTGACATCATGACATGTTAATTAATAAAATAAATTCATTGTGTAACGGGCTTACGCTGTCGCTTCTGTTTTATTTCATTTAACTTTTGATTTGTTTTTAGCTGCTAGAATTTTGTAAAAAAATTAATTTGCGCTGTTTTTGCTAAATAATCTTTTGTTTTGAAGTTTTGTTACGGCGCCGGCATGAATTTTTTGCAGTTTTAATTTATTTTAAGTGTTGGGCGAAACCAATGGTTTTTATTTTTTCTGCTTGGTGTGTGCGCTTTGTTGAATTTTTGGGATGATATTTTCATAGGTATGGTAATTTTTTTGGCAGTGCGCAAAACCAATCGGAAAATGCAGCTAAGACACGGAGTACGCTGGGCAATCAAGTAATCCGTAAAGGTTACATGTGCATTCACAACTTGGGTATCATGAAAGGTATGCATTTGTTCTTTTCATTTTACCTCTACAGTATGTAAACACGTAAGGTGCACATTGGGAAAAAATGACTGGATCAGAGTAAGCCTTGAAATCTTGTTTTTCAATTTGTCAGATAATATTCTTTTGCAAAATGAATGTGTATACTGCCGAAGAAAATATTCAAATGATTACAACATAATCGGACTTTTTTTATTAATGGGACATTAAATTCCCAAAAATACTTAAATATGGTGCGAGATCAAATATCTCCGCCTATTCGAATTGAACCTAAAGACATTGGGTCACTGAATTACCAACGCGCATACGTAATACCAGTCAGACAATTTTTGAATGAAATGTTTCCAAACAGATGGAGTCGTTTTTTTGTTTTATTTTTGTACAAAAAAAATAAAATAAAGATTTATAAGAGCTTTTTATTGTTAAAAAATCCAAGTAAAATAAAAATAAATCAAAATAAAATAGAAATCCTCAAGATTACCACGATAATTCAATAGAAATAACAATTAATGCAGTCATGGCTAACTCTGATCCAAGTATTTTTTCCCAATGCTAATTTCCCTATGTGCACCTTACGTGTTTACATACTGTATATTGTAAACAGACGCTAGGTTGCAGAAAACATTGTCAGAAAATCTGATGTGACAATGACCTTAGATTAAGTTAAGACCGTAAAAAAAGCATTGTAGAATTTTAAATCGATCCTACTCGACAAATTATTGGTCGATCGAAACAATATTTTTTTTTTAACTTTACATACTTACATGTATTTAGCATAGTTATTTATTGCACAATTTCCACTCCGAAACAACATTTTTCTCTGCATATCGGTTAAAATTTAGCGTGAAAAGCGATCATTTTCTATGAAGACAGGTCTTTAAAAATGCAATAAAATTTCTTAAGTAAATATTTCCCGAGATATAAACTCCTAAAGTTGCAATCATGTAAAAAATCTGAGAAAAATTACGCGAGTGGCACTTATAAATATTTTCAACGCAAGTTATTTTGAACAAGATATTATATTAACAAGTTCAGCTGATCTTTTCTTACAGTATTTTTATATGACTGCCATATTTCTATTAATATAGCGAAGATAAGAACCACGGCTATATCAAAGTTAAAAAAAAACGTCCAATGTCACTAGTGTTCATGTTGATATTTGTTAGAACTACTTGGTTTGTAGAAGACCCTAAAGTAGTTTTAATAACATTAGGTTTGTTCCAAACAGCCGTGAACGGTAACAGAACCGTACACAGTATTGTCACTGCGCAAGACTGTCCTGCGCACTAGTTCAAAAATCGATACTGCGCAAGATAGTCTTGCTCAGTGACAAGACTGTGTACAGTTCTGTTATCGTTCGCGGCTGCTTGGAACAAACCTTATATTGCATTGACGCGTTGTTGGGTTAAGGCATGATATTTGTAAACCGATGAATGCGATCAATAATAACTACATAAATACGTCATACAAACTCAACGGAACCCAACAAGCGCTTGGCCGGTTTTTGACCTTTACCGCGTGTGGCTTGCGCCGTTTTAATATCAACCTGATTGAGCAAAGCATTCTTTAAAATTAAGATTGTTTTTTGTTACTGGAACTGATTTGTCTCGTTTATAGGCGGTTCAAAAGATTACTGGTTTGTATTAACCAGCGAAAATATATCGTGGTACAAAGACGAAGAGGAGAAGGACAAGAAATACATGTTGCCGTTGGACGGGTTGAAATTGCGCGACATCGAGCAGAGTTTCATGTCCAGACGACACATGTTCGCTCTGTTCAACAACGAGGGACGAAACGTTTACAAGGTGAGCACATTACGAACGCGCATAATCTATCAATTTCACATCAAGCTTTATTGATTGCAATAATCGAAGCTTTCGGTATAGGCTGTGTGCACGAAGCCTGTTAGCGCCGCTAGTGGGTAATAGAGAATTATTGAACTAACTTTTTATGGAAATCGCGACATGTTTCTAAGGTGATAAGTCAAAAACTTTAGTTGGTCATGATGTGTCAAAATAATAAGGAAAACTGATGTTAATTTGTTTACACTGACAGCGGAACGTCAAATCAGGGCGCCAATGATCTTTATTTTACTTAAATCGCCATCAGCGCAACAGCCCGGAACACAACAAGCATTTCCAGATCGCTTAGTTTTCCTATGTTTTCTTTGTAATTAAAAAACTTTATAAAATTATAACTAGTTTCACTTTTAATAAACATTGCCCACTGACATACGGAAAATTGGAGATCGAAGTTTCCCCTAGTGCTCACCACAAACGCTCGCATCTAAAAATTTGTAACTCCGCCTCCGTGCACATAGCATAGCCCATAGTGACCGTTTTTATTGCGCAAAAAATTGACGATCACAGACTTAACAGTAACTACAAAACGTCATTTCTTTTGTTCGCAGGATTCTAAACAGTTGGAGCTAAGTTGCGAGACTCAAGACGAAGTCGACTCGTGGAAGGCATCGTTCCTGAGAGCTGGCGTTTACCCGGAGAAAACGGCTGACACCGTGAACGGAGAAGAGGTATGTTACGTTACTAGTCGGTCGAACTTTAAATTCAATAACTTTTTATATTTCAAGCCACAATTTCTTCCGGCTTTTCAATACTGTGCTTATTTTCTTTGGTTTTTTATTGTTGTTAAGAAGTTAAATATAATTTTTAATATTGTTAATTATTAATTCCAGGGAGAAAGGGCAAGTATTCGTATGATTATCGATTTATACCATTAATATGCGAGATTTTCGGTTTTGTTTTTCCTGTTTTACTTTTACTGCTGTAAAGATTGAAATTGAGCACTCGCAATCAAATAGATTCAGATATTTAAGAAATTCTTTATTTTCTCGTTAACTAGTAGAAAACAAATGAAGGGTACACGGGAAGAAGGCGATTTGTCAGTAAAAATTCGAAATTAATTTTTGAAGTGAAAACTTCTTTAGCGGCGTTGTACACTTTTTTTGTAATGGGTAAAAAATGTTAAACTCGCGTCAGATCGAAAATTCGTAAGACCTGATCGAAAATTCGTAAGACCTGATCGAAAATTCGTAAGACGAAAACTTGTGTACACTTTTTTTGTAATGGGTAAAAAATGAACTCGCGTCAGATCGAAAATTCGTAAGACCTGATCGAAAATTCCTAGGACGAAAACTTTTGTACACTTTTTTTGTAATCGGTAAAAAATGTTAAACTCGCGTCAGGACACGTGACCTGATCGAAAATTCGTAAGACGAAAACTTTTGTACACTTTTTTTGTAATGGGTA
The DNA here is from genome assembly GCA_963575645.1 of Xanthostigma xanthostigma. NCBI lineage: Eukaryota > Metazoa > Arthropoda > Insecta > Raphidioptera > Raphidiidae > Xanthostigma > Xanthostigma xanthostigma. The sequence continues at coordinate 43,411,253 of OY754466.1, read as the reverse complement.
AAAAATGTTAAACTCGCGTCAGGACACGTGACCTGATCCAAAAATTCGTAAGACGTTAATGTTCAAGTTTTCACTTCTGCCGGCACTCCCGAGTGCAACTCGTCTTTTTTTTATGCCATCTTGTAGCCAAAAGTCGTGCCTTTCTGTTGGTGTATTCATTTTAGACAAGAATACGCTAGGTCAAAAGTTATAAGCGTTAAAAGAAATGCATCAGCAAGTAAATGGCACGATCTTAAACCTTTCAAAATGCTCTCCTGCACAATTTACATTTTTTGACAAATCACCTTCTTTCCGTGTACCCTTCAAATGTTATGTACTCAAAAAAAGACGGGTTGCACTCCGGGAGTGCCGGCAGAAGAAAACTTGAATATTAACGATCAGGTCACGTGTCCTGACGCGAGTTTAACATTTTTTACCCATTACAAAAAATGTGTACAAAAGTTTTCGTCTTACGAATTTTCGATCAGGTCTTACGCATTTTCGATCAGGTCTTACGAATTTTCGATCTGACGCGAGTTTAACATTTTTTACCCATTACAAAAAAAAGTGTACAAAAGTTTTCGTCTTACGAATTTTCGATCAGGTCTTACAAATTTTCGATCTGACGCGAGTTTAACATTTTTTACCCATTACAAAAAAAGTGTACAACGCCGCTAAAGAAGTTTTCACTTCAAAAATTGATGAATAAGGACTAATTTTTACTCTAATTAACTAACTTATGTCCGCGACGTTGTTTAATCCATATGTTCGTTCGATTTGTCCCCTTTGCTCCAATCAATTTCATTCTTTGCAGATTTTTCTTAGGACTTCTGACACTAACAATTTGATGAAGCGTTTGTTCACAGATTCGCATGTCGGTATAATTTTAATTGCGAGCTATTATATTATTATGCTTAATTATAATTAATTTTAAAATTTAACGCTGCTTCTACTAACTGCAGGGCGAGGGATACGAGGTGGGTTCCTTCTCTAAGCTGAATCATTTTTCTAAAGCAAAAAATTATCGGGTAAGATTGAATATAATACAGCGTAAAGTTGCGGACTGGACGTATAGATTTGGTGACGGGAGCCGTGTTCGACTGAATTTTTAGTCCGTACATATTTGAATTCTGGAAAAATATATGAACGTTGGGTTACTGTGAAGTATTTTGAGAAATTGTGTTGTTGTAATCAGTGTTCGAAATTCGTTTAAACTGTTGCAATTTGACAAAAGCAGCCACAGTAGAGTCCTATTAATCCGGACTAGATGGGACCGGATCATCGAAAATCTAGATTAAACGGAATTTGCCTTAAAACGCACATAATGCAAGTTTTAGGTGGGTAAAACTACAAAAATCGAAGAAAGAAATTGCAAATAATAGTTAATTTTACGGGTTTGCTTTAATTAGCTACCAATAATAATTTGAACCTCGTTTTATAGTTTCTAATTAATATTATGAACTAATTAATTAATTCCGCTTTTTTTTAAATTCAACCTGGATTAAACGGATATCCGGACTAGCGGGACTCTACTGTAATCGAACGTAATTTTTTAATGTGAAACATGCGCAAATGCATTTTGCTATACTTTCATTTTCTGCCACCAGATGTCACGCGTCAAATGTCAGATCCCAAAATATCACCTTGTTTTCGATAGTATAATGTAGAGTTTCGAGAGAAAAATTTAGATTATAGACACTTGATAACCGAGGTCATTAGCGAATACAGAATTTCGAGCACTCGATTCTATTTTAGATGTCGATTTTATGTAAAACACACAACATTTGAAAACTAATCATTTCGCACCGTTTTTTTTTTCTCTCGATTATTCAGTGATTTTGTGACAGTGAACCTGCCTTTATGTCTCCGATTGCAAATTTGAATAGCTGCAAAAATTTACACAGTTTCGAGAATCACCCAAATTAATTTTATTGTCATAGTACAGTAGAACTCTACAAATTTATAGGGATCGCAAAATTTCGTATAAGTTTCACAGTGTTTTATTAACACAGTGCAGTTATTCATTTTAATCAATTTTCTAAAGTTTAATTTTGCTGTGATGTAATAGTTGCGTTTTGTTTAGTGTTTGATAAATTGATTTTTTTCACTAACAATAATAATCGCCATGTCTCGAATCGACAAATAGCAGAATGTTGATGTTTGTCATCAGCTTTTATAAGAATTCGAGAATTTCAAACCATAATATCATAGAAATGTTATAGTCAGAGTGCCCGTCGGCAAAAATTTTACTGGCAAATACTTGCCCCAAACTTTGTATATGGCTTCATTAGACCTAGTCTGACACCTATTTCCTCTATGACTTTTTTTGATTTTGGGGCGTTTTCCCTCTAAGTTTTCCGAAACATGTCGTTTTGACATGTAAAAAATTTATAGATACTGTTTGTTTTTTTAATTGGATAGCTTAAAAACTTTAACCAAAACACTAAAATAATGTTCTCTGACAAATAATATGATTCGTTTAAAATGTCTGACACCTCTAATATGTCGAAAAAACGACTATAAAAAAATTAATTAAATTAAATATTATTTGTCAGAGAACAAGCGTTTTGGTTGAAGTTTTTAAGCTATCCAATTAAAAAAACAAACAGTATCTATAAAATTTTTTACATGTCGTCAAAACGACATGTTTCTGAAAACTTAGAGGGAAAACGCCCCAAAATCAAAAAAAGTCATAGAGGAGATAGGTGTCAGACTAGGCCTAATGAAGCCATATAGAAAGCTTGGGGAGAGTATTTTTGCCGACGGGCACTCTGACTATTACAAGCATGTGGGAAATATCAATATTCTATTCCCATAACGACGGTCTTTAATTATGTATTCACATACAAAATGTTTGATAAAAAACGATCTAGTCAATTTCTGAGTGTTCCTGTTTTTTGTTCACCCCGAAAAAAAAACTGGATGATCGTATACACACAAAGTACAGACAGAAATTACATTGTCTCATCGTTAAGTACAGGATGACCACAATAACAGGCCATAAAAATCATATTACTGAGAGTCAGGGAATAATATCGAAATAAGCATTTTTCTTATTCAAACGTTCAATAAGTTTACCGCGTGTTGAGCTCTAGTGACGACACGCTCTACTATGTTTTTTGTTATCTTTTTCACTCATGTTACTCTTATAGCCACACTGGAATGTAAGAATTGGGATTTTACTTCGACCATACGCCATCTGCTCAGCATTTCAGTGAACTATCCTATGCGAAGCGTCTCATATAGTAAAGCATCGCGCGCTACGTACTTTTATAAATATTCGTTGTTTACAATTATTATGGAAGTTGCACACGCCGTTGAAAAATAAGAGAAGAAGCACGATACGTGTTGTGTAGTACCTAATTTCGTTACATCAAGTGTAAATGTTGATATTAAATTGAAAAGTGACAGCTGTCAGCTGATTATACTGATTTCATGCGGTTTTACTTTCAAATTTGACGTTTGCGTGCAGAAAGCAACAGAGTTAACCTTATCACGATTTTTCCTCTTCAATATAATTACGATTTGAAGGAAATTTCTTCCTCGGAAATATGCTTTCTAAATTACACTTCGAAACCTCATATACTGTCAATGCAAACGCTTCGCATAGAACGGCCATATTGAATGCTTTGAAATGGGCTCCGCCTTCCGGTAAAATTCCAATAAGATAAACGTAACTTTTTACTATGTACTAGAACAAAAAAGTCAGGGAAAAGTTGCGTTTTAAATATTGGAAAGTCAGGGATATTTTTTTTTATATTTGTGGTCATCCTGCAGTAAATCTAAAACAACAAACTTGTATCATTCATTATTCTTTTTTGAATAGATACTTACACATTAAAAAATGTTGAATTTAGTTTGGCTTGCTTTTTATACGCTTTAAAATACAGTAATAATCAAATAATAATAGATAGAGAGATTTTTCTCGTTGCAACTTTTATTCGGAATGGTTTTGTTTTTACTCAAATATAGACCGGCGGAGATTCGGGAGGTCAGAGTTCGATGGATCCGCAACTCGAAAGACAGGTCGAGACAATCAGAAATTTGGTGGACAGCTACATGCGCATTGTAACGAAAACAACGCGCGATCTTGTGCCTAAAACTATTATGATGTTGATTATTAATAACACGAAAGATTTCATTAACGGAGAACTGCTCGCACATCTGTATGCCAGCGGAGACCAGGTATATACATTTTTTCTTCTACTTAACCACCCTACCTACTTGTATAAATTAAAACAAAAAAAAAATATCGCTGCAGTCTACTGTATTTTCAACAATCCAATGTTCGTGTTTCAAGGTCAATGGAGTGAACTGGCCAGAATAGTTCATTTTTATTTATTTTGTCCGTTCTAAATATTTCTACGCGTTTAATGAACAATGTTAAAGAACATTTTTCGTTGTAAATTTTGATTTGGATTCAGTAAATTGGTTTAATAACATAACCTAACATAATAGCTGTCAGTTTATTAGTGATATCAAATGTTTGAGGTTATATTTATCATGATGTTTTGTTATGAAAACCGAATCATTTAATAAAGATTTAAGCTCAATAATTTAGAAAATTGAAACTCTTACAGTTTAATTTGAACTGAGTAGGTGATATATCTGAAAACAAATAGTTAAGTGGGGTGATGTCAAATCCTTTATAATCTGTACTGATAGTTTGTGCAATTTCTTTCAGGCCGGAATGATGGAGGAGTCTCCAGAAGAGGCTCTCAAGCGAGAGGAGATGCTTCGAATGTACCATGCTTGCAAGGAGGCGCTCCACATTATCGGCGATGTGAGCATGGCGACAGTATCGACGCCTGTGCCACCTCCAATTAAAAACGATTGGCTTGCAAGTGGGCTCGACAATCCTCGACTTTCGCCGCCATCGCCAGGTGGACCCAGAGTGCGGCCTACACCCAACATGGCGTCTGTTGGCAGTATGGGTGTGTATTTTATTATTATTATTTATTGCAAAAAAAGTATAAATATTTGCAACAGTGGATTGTTGCTCTAATAAAAACGACGTAAAAGAAAGAAACGTTTTAATTAAAATTCAGGTTCATTAGGAGGTTCAAGAGCACCGCCGCCAGTGCCGAGTTCGGGCAGACCCGCGCCTGCGATACCAAACAGACCCGGAGGTGGAGCACCACCACCGCCCCCAGGCAGACCGACGGGCCAACAGTTACCAGCACCACTTATACCTTCGTAAGTGGCATTTTGTTTCTTGTATTTTATTTTTATTTATTTTTTTATTATTTTCTCTTTGAAAAAAGATCTCTTTTAACAATATGCAGTTTGCAAATATTAAATAGCTATATAATGAGGTTGTTTCATAATTTTTTTAACAGTAAATATCAATACATTTTAAAATATAACATTTCCATTCATACAAAAAAAAAATTGTCATTATTTTTTTACAAGTAGAACAGACAGTAGTGGTATAGTTTGATGTCGAATAAAAATTTTGACGATTGTGTAATCGAACTATTCCAAACGAACAAATGAAATAACTTCATTACATATTAGAAGTGCTTTTGTTTTTTTTCTGTATTTCACAATTATTGAGAAATTTTGCACAGTTTGTGTTACAAATCGCATATTTTCTTCGAAATTTTTACTATTCTGATCAGTTTTGGTATAACGTCCCATTTCGTATTACAGTATGCGAGTTTAGTAGATATACATTTTAGTGTCACGTGATAATTCTCAGAACCAAATGAAAGACATGTAAATGAGATTTCAAATATCTCTAATGAAAATGTATTTTTTGACGTGATAACGTCTTATAAATTGATGAAACACCAATCTTATAAATTGATGAAACACCGGCTGCATGTACGAAAAAGTGTCACGTTCCGAAATGTGTTACGTTCCGCCTGACCCTGTGCGTGCAAGCGAGAGCGCAGTATAAGCGATAGAGAAGCACGATCGGCCCAAGTTTGACAGCTACAAAAATTTATTTATTAAAGATCACAAGACACAAACTTCTTGGAAGACTGCCACAGTTCGCTCGTATATATACTTACAGGGAGTGAAAAATCCACACCACCCGACCGTCCGTTTATTAAAACTGCGTGTATTTTGAAAACGGTTTATTATATTTAAAAACCGTTTCTACAGTTGGTTAGAACTCTAATTTTACTATTTAAATATGTAAAATAAATGTTTGGAAACGTATACGTATAATGTGAAAAATAAAAAAAGTTATTTTTCAACACTTTACGAGTATGGTTCAATGTTTCTTTATGACGTTATCACGTAAAACTATCGTCCGTAAACCGACTTTACAGACAACCAATTTTTTTTTTAATCTGTTAAACCGTTTTCGGAATAAGGACGGCACATTTTCTAATTATTATAATTATGGAATTATAAGTGTTAATTGAGGTTATGTACACACGTTTGGTTCTGAAACCCACAGATGGCCTGTATTGTAACGTCACAGTGAACTCGCATTCTGAATATGGTTTTCTTTTTATTATTTTGTTTTTGTGTTTTTATGTGTGCGGGTGTTTTTTGCACTTCTCTTCAAATGCATATAAGGTGATGGTTTCTGATTTCAGGAGGCGCTAAACGCTGCCAATTAACCACAAACCTTTTCACTAAAACTCTACCCACCAATTGTTGAATACAAAATAACGTATTCGATACATTAATTATAGACCCTTGTTGTTACTGATTATTATTAAAAACAAGAGAAAAAGCGCTTTTACGTTGTTATAAAATTTATATACTGCATTTGTTTCGGTGGTTACATTTAATCGACAGCATTCACTTGTTTTCTTCAAATGTTTGTCGTTGCGTTTTTTTGAATATCGCGCGAGAATTTAATGACAAAATTCAAATGTTCCATTGTCGTTTGTTTCACATTAAATGTGACCAACCTATTTTTATACTAATTTGTCGCTTTACGGCTTTGAAATACTAACAAAATATTTGTATAATACTTGTAAAGCATGCAGAATATAATATATAAAGGGCTGTTCACAACAATTAAAAAGTTGATTATTGTTGGGTGTTAGATCAGAATCACCTTTTTATTTATTGAAAAGGGCCAATGTCGTTTTAGTAGTTATTTTAAGTATTGTCTGATATATAAAAAATATATATATGAATCATACGCGTCCTCATAAAGATAACACCAAACTCAATGTTTTTAAAAATATTGTAAAAATAATCTTAAGGGTTCATTTCTTGTTGAAGTTCCTCGTTGTTTCGCATACCATGTAAGGATTTCATCCGAACGCTGCAAATTTTGTTAGCGGACAAAGAAAATACAATTAATCTCATTTTTTTATGGTTTCATGATATAAATATACTTCCTTTATTGATAAATAAATCTTTTCTCACTACCACGAAAATACGTAGTATTTTTTCCATTGACATTAATTGCGTTATTCATTCGGAACCCAAAGGAATGGTGAGACCTCTGGTGAGAAATGCGCCGAACTGCCCTAAGGGGGGTTTTTGACAGGTAAACTATAGACGTATAAGGTAAACATTGATTTAGAACAGCATAATGGAGGCTACACCTAGCCTCCATTAATGCTTTTCTAAATCCTTACCTCTATAGTTTACCTGTCAAAAACCCCCCTTAGGGCAGTTCGGCGCATTTCTCACCAGAGGTCTCACCATTCATTTGGGTTCCGAATTTTACAATAATATTAGAAAGTCAATTACAGCATTTGTAATCAAGGTTTTGTTCCAATAAAGGAATGTACTGTTATTTTCAAAATGCTTAACTTTAAAAACAAAACGATGATTGGAGTAACTCTCAACAGCTTTTTTACATACAATTCAATTGATTGAATCGCGTCAAGACTTATAAATGTAAACGCCACAAAGTTGCAAGAACTGTAACACCAGTTCTCTTCACAACGTGTTTCCTTGACATCTACGGATATTTTTTTTAACTATGCGATTCTGGTATGGGAAAGTATTTACACAAGACCGAAATTATTTTATAACTTTACGCACTCGAGTTTAAAATCATCTTCCGCCAAGGTAGAAAACTGTTGTCTGTGGCCCCGAGACTGTTAAGAAATGAGCCCTTAAGTGTGCGTGTGAGTTAAAAAAAAAAGAGCCGCAGATTGACACTAGTTGTGTGTATGTGTGTGTGTGTGCAGTCGCCCCGGAGGTCAGATGGCCGGCCAGGCCCAACAGCGCGTTCATCAGGCCGTAGGCCAGGCTGTCACACAGCACGCAGTCAATGAGGTCGCCGCCAAATTCAAGTAAATATCAATTATCACGTTTGTATTGTAAAACATTACCAGCAGTGTTTGGCTTTGAGAAGGTTGCATGTTCAAAGATAATCATGCAGTAAGCGCGTGCCATCTATTGGGGCACTAAGATTACTAAACTGTTTTTTTTTTCATGAGATTTTCATACCTAATTGCTTGTCTAATATTCCTTGTAATCAAATCAATAACGAAATTATTATTGTCTAATTGACCGTGTTTTGAAATCCGTTTATAAACTTTAACGGCGTTTTTTCATCGATAGACAGAAATCCGATACGTCTTCGCCGAAACCAACATTACAAGATAACTATCGGGACACTTCAAATGTATAGAAATATAGATTGCTATTTAACTTGCTGATACGGTCCCGACCTATCAGCGTCAATATTGGATCGACAAGTAAAAAGTAAATCCATACAATATTTGAGGTGCCACAATGTTGGTATAGTGTCAGAAAATGAAAAAAACACTCAACGTTAAAGTTTACTAGTTATTTTTTTGTTTTTCAATGTCAAACAAACAAAAAAAAATTGTGTTTGACAGGTAGATGTTAGAATATGGCCGCCAATGTCACATAACCTATAAAAATGTGTTCTAGTCATAACATTAAAAAAGACTTTTCAAAGTTCAATACCAGCTGAAAGATTTAGTCTCTACTATTAGCTTTGAAATTTTCGATGACATTTGAATGATTATTTGCACAGTATGTCCGGAAAAAACGTTCAAGTGCCGCAACAGGTGCAAATGGCGGTTGGTCGGGCCGTGACGCAACAAGCGACAAAAGAACTCGGCAACATTTTCAAATTCAAGTAAACTCATTTCCAATTAATTACACTCGATTAACATTCATTTTTTTTAAAAACTAACCTACTTTAACAATTGCTTTATATTTTATCTGCCTATGTAATATTATTAATGACTTAACTAAATAGTTCAATTTACCTAGATTTTGATATTTAATTAGTCTAATACATATTATTTTTTTTTTTATATTATGCGCCCAAATAAGAGCGAATTTTTCGCGGTGCAGAAATGATCCTTACTTAAAGAGTAGCGATTCAGCATCATATTCAGCTAACGATGCTGCATTTCTTACATTTTTTGTTAAAATCGATACTCATATTTCACAAATAGCGTGTTTGGCTGTAGATAATTTTTTTTTTTTATTGAGGAGCCGAATCGACTTTTATTTGTAAATATAATATAGTCAGATAAAGTATGATATTTCAACTAACTGTCTTTAAGTTGCTTGCTTATAGTATTAATAATTACTTTTATATAAAAAGAAAAGAACGGCTTGAAGTTGGCAGTGAATCTTCAGTATTAACGGCTCGACAGAGTAATGAGGTGTACTTTTTTCAGTATTCCGTTAACTTTTTTCATAGCGGCCCAGAATATAACGTAATATTTAGCGAAAGAAATTTGAACAGTGAAAAATGTGGCAATTGTATTTAAATTATATGAGAACAAAAACATGTATACATAAATTACATAATATATTTACAGTAGAAAATATAGTAACTGCACTGATCAGACATCATAAAATTGTGCTAATAAAGTAGAAATTAACTGTCTATATAACTGCATATTCTAAAATATTTCAATGGTAAGCCTTCGCGTTAGTACTTAGTACCAGAAACTATTTGATGAGCTCTTGAAACGGTGTTTTGACCAATGATTGTCGGTGTAGGAAATGAACCGATAACTCAGCGGTATCGATACATCGATGACCCAAACCATCGATTCGATTCTACACCAAATTACATAAGGAACAAACCTGTTTTGTACATTAACAATTTCACGTACAAAACAACAAATCATAAACAGTACAAAAAGTTTTATTCGAAACAAAACGGGGCTGTATCAAGTATACGTGTTTATGAGGTCTAATTGTATGCACTGCGACTTGAAAAAACAAATTAAATATACATTTTGGAAAAAAATACTGTTTTTGTGTTTTTAAATAGTCTGTATACTCCAAATCGAAACTTTATGGTCAAATCCTAATTTCCAACAATAGCGAAAATGAAGTTTCATGTTTGCCTCAAAAGTTACGGGTATATTTTTATCGATACTGTTATCGTTTGTTTAATGGATCAAAACTTATCAAAAAATTTCTGGATCTGTTACTGTGCAATGTCTGTATTAAAACGAGATTATCGATAATTCGTTCCGACGGCTTGATAGCTCATAACTTCGAAAGAAAACGCAATAGATTGCTGAGTTTATTGCAAAAATAATATAAAATTCATAAAAATTCCCTTCCATTATTGTCGATATAACCTCAATGCAATTTAAACTAAAATGCAAGGTTAGAGCAACGTCTACCTCGTTCCGTTTTATAATAATCGGAGAATTACGTCATGCGACGGACGTGTCAAATGATTTCGAGGCAACGACACTTTAATGACATTATCAATATTCTGTCGTTTGATTTCTGTAACATTTTTTTTAAATACTGTCATTAAAGTGTATAAACAACGGCCGTTGCTTTGCAATCATTTGATAGGTCCGTCAGATGGCGTCATTCCCCCACTACTATCCAAGGGAGCGAGGCAACATCTGCTCTCTTGACTAAAATGGAAGCTCAGTAGAATACTGATTGGACTATCAATAAATCTGGAAAATAAAGCTTGACCTTGCGTACGTTTAAAAGCTCTCCAAGTTCTCAATTCGATTGTGTTTTGCTCATACAGTTACAAGAGTGTGTAATTTGCACTAACAATGTACTACGCTGGTATAATAAACAATCGAGTGCGAATTACGCATTGGTGCTGTATGGGTGACACAAAGTCAATTGTTTAGATATATTAAATAAAAAATGGCTGCTACATAGTGTTTTGGAACTGAAATGTTTTTGCAATGAACTCTGTTATCATTGTGTTTGTTTTCTAATCGATAGAATGTCGAAGTATCGGAACGTTTTAATGACAAACTTGTAGGTTATAATAATATTCAATAAGCATAACATTCCATACATTGACATTCCTGTGAAAATAATACATATGTATATATAGTCGTATGCTTTAAAGAATTAAAGGAAAATATATATATATAAATTTAAAAATAATATAAAACAAATATTGTTTGATTTAAAATTAGATGCAAGTAATTATTAGAAATTGTTGATATTTTTTTAGGAGAATAATTTCATATAAAACAGCTGGTTATTTAATACAAATGTACTTTCTTCTGTAACGTATCGATTTATTTACATATTTTTTTATTTGAACAAATAGACAATAAGTCCATAATTGTAACCAGCTACGAAAAGGATTTTTCTAATATTATGTATTTTCTCTTTAATTTAAAACTTGAAATCGACCAACGTAACAAAATATCAAAATTTAATTACTTAATAAGTAATTTACTCAAACTTATTTTTTTTTAGGAATTTTTTGTTCTGTTAACTTTCTGCTATTATACATAACATAGTTCTTTTTTATGTGGTTTCATTGTTTAGTTTTAGAATTCGGTAAATATTGTATAATAATAAAATATTTGTGTGCACTTTTTTACGCACATGGCAATAAGATCTTCCATAATAGAAATTGTAACATGCAACTATGTAGCTTAAATGTTTATAGGCTAATTTATAATGGAGCAAATATTATATATTAGTGTATCTGAACAATCGAGGCGATACTCTTTAACCAGTGTTGCCACTCGCTTTAAAAAAAAGCCCTGCTTGCCTTAAAAAGAAAATACCTAGCTTGATAAAATTTGATACCGAAGATTTACCCAGTTTTAACCAATGACCTGGATAGACAGACTGCCAAAGTTCCAGTAGAAAGAGACATGGACAAGTGGCTTAATTGTTTCGTCTTCGTCACGCTCATTAGGCCCTACAAAGTGTGCCGTGAAAATTTTGAAAAACAAACAAATTAAAATTTTTAGTGAAGGTTTATTTGTTTAAAATGCTTTCTAAGTAAAAATATATCATTTTAGTGACGTGTACCATTTAAGTTTAATCAAAATTAATATACCAGGCTTTTTGTTGTTCGATGAATTATTTCAAAACAATTTGGTTATGTCAGTTTTTAAAGAGAGAGAGAGACGTCAGCCAATTCATTCCTTCTCTTACAAGCAAATTTGGATTCCCAGTAGTAACCCCAGGTCTCCAAATCTTGTTAGTGTAACCAAACAGTCTGTAAGCAGTGTTGCCACGCTCTTAAACAAAAGCCCTGCTTGCCTTGAAAAAAAGAAAATCCCTAGCTTGGTAAAATTTGATACCAAAGAATTTTTTATTTTTAACCGTGTTCAATTTTATGGATAGCTGGAATTTTAAAATCTATCAGAACAACTTTAAAATTAAAACGTAATTAAAGTAATTACAAATATTATTTGAATTGCGTTTTTTTGTATAAGACGAAAATACTGAAATAGTCTCGGAGGTTTGATCACTTATATGAAAACCACACTCAATAATGGTTCACATTATCGACTATATCAGTTTTATTCGCGATGCGAACATATTTTTAATTTCAAGTTCATTGAAATCGACAGAACATATGAAAACCACTAGCAGGCCGCACTTGTTTTTTGTAACAGTAAAACATGCAATCGTTTAAAGCAATATCTACACCGAGCAAAGCAAGGTTTCGGACTATTCTATTTCAACGATATCCGATAAAATTGTGTTTTGTCAACCGTATTTTGCTACGTAAGATATCAGCAAAATATTTTAGATACACGCGCAACGGATACCATCAAAAAAGTATTTGAACAAATTTTGTGATGATTGTCATTTCCAAAACTGCATTGATAGAGTCCATTTGGATTTTTTTTTTTTATTTGGAATTTGGAAATTCAACCAAAATGCATTGCTTCTGTTCCACTAGGGTGTTTATGCCAGACCAATACTATGTTGGTATGATTGGGTGTGATTATTTTTCATCTAAAAAATAAACAAAAAAAAAATTGGTTGTCTGTAAAGTCGGTTTACGGACGATAGTTTTACGTGATAACGTCATAAAGAAACATTGATGAACTCTCTGACGTCACTCGAGAAGAGAGAGAAATGCGTACAAGCCGACGCTTGGGCCGATCGTGCCTCTCTATCGCTTATACCGCGCTCTCGCTTGCACGCTCAGTCTCAGGCGGAACGTGACACTTTTTCGTGCGTGCAGCCGGTGTTTCATCAATTTATAAGACGTTATCACGTCAAAAACAAATATTGGGTAGCTGGCATATTATGTTTGAATGACGGTTACTGATCGAACATTTATATTGACGATTTTTGCTCGTTTATTATGTTTTCTAATATTAATATTTGCATCTATTGATAGATTATTACAAACGCTTCGCATAGCAAAAATGATAAATGTTAAAATGTTGTGAATATAATTAATTAATGTAAAGCACGAGCAAAATTAAACGAATAAACTATCTGTAGCACTGTCACAAAAAAACAAAATGGAAACTGTAGAATTTTCGTGACCAGTAAAAATTGTAGTATTTTTGATGTATTATTAAGGCATATCATGAGCTCTGTTATTTAATGGATATTTTTATTTTTGGAACTGATAATGTATATTAGCATTAAATCCGAAGACTTTTGTACTATTTGGTTTCTAAAAAATTGTTATATCGATGTAATTTTTTCATGTTAAAATTCGTTTTTTTTTTTTTTTGAACATTTGTTATTGACTTCTCAAGTTACTGTAGGCGTCGTGAAAACAATTGCTTTATTCGTAGAATTGTGTACTTTTTTTATAGAGCCGTAGATACACGATATGCAATTTTTCTTTAATATGAAACATTTTCGTGTCCCGTTTTAAGTACAAGTCAATTACATTAAAATTAACTGATTGAAATTTAAAAAGAGAAAACAAATTTTGATTAATTTAGTTTAAGGACGTATTTTAAAATGGCATTGTTTTCTAACTGGCTTCCCGATATTACTTGTATCTATTTTTTTAATGTATAAACAAAGAAAGAAAACGATATTTTTATTCTGTTGGTGCTGCATTTTTGCCAGTTATTAAACACTGACACAGATAATAATTTATGGTTCTAGAGTACTAATGTTTTTTAACCTCACTATCGCAAAACAAAATCTTTAATACCAAAAGTTGGCAGAAAAATTTTAAATCAGACAAATTACTGTCTACCTAGTCTTTTTTAAAAACAATTGAAACTTTAAATTGTTCTAATGTTTTGTTTGATTGAAAAATAAGTGACATTCGTTTGTTTTAAAGAAAAAGTATACTATTTGAAATAGAACTAACAACACTATGTTTATTTGTAAATTGGTTCGTCCAGGTTGTAAGAATTAGTTCTTTCGTTAAAAAAAAGAACATTAAGTACTCATCGCAAGGTATTATTAGCGCTAGACTATTAAATTATTGTTGCAGTAAATTTAGGCTCTAGTTAGAGACGATATTACCGACTTCAAACGAAGATCGTAGTGTTTCAAAACATGAAACTTGTTGACGTTTTTTCAAAAATTATATTATTGTCATACAGTGCATTGACAAGATCGTATATCATCAAAAATCGGCTCTGAATTTTATAACCCATATAATCAATTTAAGAAAGCACACCAATTTTTTGATAATTGGACTTCGGCTTGAACTTGAAGTATTCTATTTTATGACCTTGAATTTCGAGTGGAAGACGTTAGGAACACCGCAAATCAGTACGATAATTCACGTTTTTAACTAGTCAACCGTCATAAAATCCGACAAATCTACAGAATATTTTTTTGTTCTTTACAAAATTAGAAATATGTTGGAAGAAAATGTTAGAAGAACATCGAAAAATTCCACGAGCTAGCATCATAAAAATTGTTATTAGTTCCCGGTTTTTCTGATTGAAACAAGATTCAGTTGTGTAATGTGAAATAATTATTAATTTGACACGCTCACTTTTTCTTTTTGATAAAAAGAAATTTAGTTATTATCGTACGACACAACTTTCGCATTGAAAACTTGCGAATTTAATATGCATCGAATGCTTCGATGCACAAACAACTGAAACCAGTTTTGTGTTATACGATTTCGTCAATTCACTGTAATGTTATTATATTGAATATAAGGAAAACCCGTGTACATGTGTTGTAAAATAGCAAAAAGAAATCAAGACACGTCATAATCGATGTGTTTTCTGCAAAGAAATTAATGTACCTGGTTCGTTTACTTTAAGAATTATTGTGCGAGATCGGGTATTAGAAATATATGCCATCATCTGTTATTTGATGATGACAAAGATTTTATATGTTAGATAATAATATATACATTAATAAATCGCACATGGGCTGCCTAGCTAAATCGCGTACTGATGCTGTTAAATTACATAAATTCTAATTAAATTTTTTGGTTCATCTTTCCCGATTTGTTAATCGTAAAAATCAAGCTTAAGATGTGAGAATGACACAAATAAAATGTTAACAAAACAAATAAGCTCAAAGTACACAGAACACAACTATTTACGAGGTATGTTTATGTGA
The DNA here is from genome assembly GCA_963575645.1 of Xanthostigma xanthostigma. Lineage (NCBI taxonomy): Eukaryota > Metazoa > Arthropoda > Insecta > Raphidioptera > Raphidiidae > Xanthostigma > Xanthostigma xanthostigma. The sequence goes on along the minus strand of OY754466.1, from coordinate 43,395,593 downwards.
ATGATCTACATTTATGTATAGAATCAATCCAATTCTTTGTGTCATATTCTCTCATCTTAGGCTCGATTTTTATGATCAACAAATCGGGGAAATTGATCCAAAAAATTTAATTAGAATTTGTTTAATTTAACACCATCGGTCCGCAATTGTACTAGGCATTCCTTGTGCGATTTATCAATGTATATATTATCTAATTCTAACGTATAATCTTTGTCATCATCTAATAGCAGATTATATATTTCTAATACCGGATCTTAGACTATTATAACGAAGAATATAACGCATTGATGATTATTATTTTTTCTTGATTGTTTTTGTTCAGTGCGAGCCCACATTTTTAGAAAATACGTATTTTAAATGCATTTCCATTTTTTTTTCTAATTATTATAATCTTTGTGACGTGTCATTTACAGCGAAACTTGAAAATACTTCATTAAACGTTTTTATTTTTCAATTTTAATTTTGAATGTTTGTTTGAACATCTGTTTTAAAAGACTAACCGGTTCCGTTGTCAATGAACATTTTTTACTTTCGAAAAAATTGCATTATTATATTATGTTTACGGGTGTCTCGAATTAACTTAGCTCTTAACATAGTTCTTTTTTATGAGCAGTGGCAGATAACATAAAGAACTGCAAAATAAGGCCTGATGTAAATATTTTTCAAATTCCAAGAGCACCACCGTTCTTTCGTAATTGACGGAAATGACAACTAAAAAAATTGGGAATGTTCATTTTTAAATGTACATAAGGCTTGAAAAGTTTAGCACAGGGCTCCAAATTTCCATTATTCGCCACTAGTTCAAGCTCGAAATATGACAAATAATCGATGAGAACGGATCACAGCAACGATCCTATTCATATTTCGCTGGAAGAGACAGGGCTGCTTCTTTCTATCGTAGCGAAAAATCTAATCCGCGCGTCTACTAATGGGTTAAATATGATGAACTCGATAGTGTAGTTAATTCTATTTATGTTTTCATTTCATAATAAGACACCTATTTTATGTATTTTACGTTACAAAGCCGCATTTATTTGTTAATTAAAAAAATAATCAGGAAAAAACTGATGTATGATAAAATATAATTAGTTTTATGCACATTGTACAATGTGCGTCACAACCCATGACTATGTATTTAACAACCGTATGTGTAAATAGAGATATATTAACCTTACTTCTTTCTAATGTTATTAAACATAACCCTACTTCTCTCTTCTGACTATATTCTAAAGTCGCAATGCTCATCCTAATGGTGATTTGGCTTTCGCATTTGTTTTTTGCTTTTTGTGTTGGTGATCCTCTATTGTCTTAATATTTTTGTTTTCACATTACTATAGACTTTTATAAACTAGACGGTTTTTTGGTAATGGCAGATGGTAAACGGCACTTTATAGTTTGGGCAGAAAAATAACGCACAGAACTTAATTATATTAATATGCTGAAAAAAATTACTTCCGCGTTAGTCATTGCAAAGCAAAAATTAATAAACTGCCTAAACTTACTTCAAGCCGTCTAGAAAAATATAAAGGTCGATAAAAACTTTTTGTTTCTACAGTGTAACCTCTTTATAACGAATCTCAAGGGACCGAGCATTTTTTTTCGTTATAAAGAGTTTTCGTTATATGGAGAGAAGAAAGAAAAATAACCAAATTTCACCTAATTAATTTATTCCATGTAGTCTGTTAGCTTTGCTTGGCGTTTTTGCTATGCCAATATTTGTTTTGTATTTTATTAAGACGTATTATGCATGTCTTGACTCTTGGGATGTGGTGGAATCACCTTTATTAAACAATAGGAATGTTTCGATAAGTTTAGCGGCATCAAGTGCTTGTTGAATAGTTGATGATGGTAAAAAATCATCCTCTTTATCATCTTCTTCATCTTCATTTTGTTGTATAAAAACAATTACACTGTTAAATACGCCTAAATATGAACATATTTCATCGTAATAGAGAATGGTTGTTACGCTATAAAGAGGGTATTAATGTATGGGTTTTAAGATAAACTAACCAAACTGTAAAATTTTCTACGTTATAGGGAGTTTTTCGTTATAACGAAGGACGTTATAAAAAGGTTACACTGTATTTTCAAATCCTTATGGTTGATTTCACTGCTTTTTCCCAATTGTTTTTTTTTTTTTTTGTACTTTTTACCGATTTGTTTATGTTATTGTTTTGTTTTGTAAGGGTTGCATTTTAAAAAAATATTTTACAATGTTATTACAGCCGTCCCGTACCCAACATTCCTCCACGGATTCCAGATAGACCATACAACGGAAGACAGTACTAGTCAACGAAAATGTTTTTGTAAGGACAGCGTGATCTATTTATTGAAAAATAGTTCTTTCGGGACCAAAACACACCGAATAACTCAGGAACGGTTGGACTGTGTTCGTCGTGTTTAATAAAAGTGAGAAAAAGTACTGTGTCGCATAGCTATTAATATTTTGCTAATCTTTTAAACAGTTTTTATACCCTAGGTACTATAATTTATATAAGCTAACTTGAACACAGAGATAGACAAATTGTATTATAATGTTTATATAGTCATTTAGAATTTAGAGATCCTGGTGTAATACCAAAATCGGGTGACCGGGTATTTCATGTTCCGAATGTCAAATGTGAGCTGTAAAATGTACAATGGGTAGACTCAACGACGACAGGAAAAATAAATAGATAATTTACAAATTAATTTGAGGTTATAAAATATCAAACAGCAAACATGAAGCGCTTAGCGATTGTGACGTCATAGTACAGTATCAATAAACAGCGCCAAAAGCATTTTCTATTGCTCTTAAAGACGTTGAACTTACCCATTGAAATAGTTACGCATTAAAAGTGTGTTCGTTTGGTTTTTAAAATCGATCAAATCAAACAATTCAGTACAAATAGAGTAATAAAAAACTGACAACATGTCTTGTAAATAAACATCACAAAATGGAGAAACCGTTTCATTTAGCGCGGTATAGCGCGATTTAAAAATATTTTAAACAATATATAATATGTATAGCACAATTCATAATTTTAAAACATCACTATGATGGTGATTTATATAGGATATGTTTGGTATATTAGTGTAACGAAACTTACACTGAAAAGTGTACGTTATGTTTACCAAAAGTGTAATTTGTTCTGACAATTGTCGAATTCAGATGTCTATCGCGTTATCTTCACTACACTACGTTTCCCCGTGCTGAATAGTCGGGACTGCTAGTGTTTACACTTTTAGATCGATACTGAAATGCCAAACAGATCTTACACTTACACTTTTGTGTAATGCAATAGTATCAAAAGTGTCGACACTTTTTATACCGGAGCACACCTAAGGTTCACCTATAAAAGTATAACTCGATAATATAGTGCTAAGAATTACAGTATTTATTCTTAGCAATCAAATCCGACTGCAACGTGGATCAGATAAGTGAAATATTTTATCAAGGCCATAAAATTAATAAATTAACGTTACATATTGCCGACAAAAGCTCATCTCACATTTGACAAATTTCGCAAGTGTGTGAAATAGAAAGCACCGTTTAGAACGCCCGGTGTATTATATGTATCTGAACAAATGCTGCAATAATTGTTTGGCACATTGTTAAATCGTCTCGCAACAATAATCTTTCTTAATCAATCTTATGTTGTAGTTTTTTTAAATCCGAACTATTTGTAGGCATTTACGAAAATTATACCAGTAGGTATCTGTATGGGTTTTGAACCGAATCTATATTGTATAAATTATGAAGTATGACGTATAGAAACGCAAAAGAGTTTTTTTTTTTTGTTGGCCCTGGCTTTAGCCTTCAGCCAGGCGCAAAAGAGTAAATTGACTCTATTAATTATAGTTGATTACTAGACGAACATATTTGAGGTTATGTTAATGATTTACCATCCAGCGTCCCCGATTCTATGTGCACCGTATTGTACCGATTGTCATTTTTGAACGCCAAACATTTTTTAACACGCTTTGTGTACTCAGTACCTATGTATAAACCGGTATAATTTTCTTAAATGCTTCATTTGTTCAAAGAATATTTGTAGAGTAGCTTACTTTCGGGGATTTTAGATGGCACTGCCTGCACTGTCAACAGTTGGCATTACTGTGTAATGTGTGTGCGGGCTAAACGCCATCAAGTAAGAAACTGAACTATTTCTTTTTAAAAAAGTATAAGCTTACATGCCCTGAAAACAGATTAGTTGCGTGTTATAAATGCTTAAATTTCTGGAAACATACGAATATTTATAAACAGCTGAAGTCGTATTGTGACAATTCGATGGCCTTGCAAGTTTACTGTAGGTAACGTAATTTTCTTTATCTTTATTTTAATTGATACAAACTGTTCCCAGTAAAATATTGAATTTTTTTTATTTACCGTTGCATAATCCAGTGGCGTGCGCGCAGTTTTATTTTTAAACATCGAAGCATCCTTGATTTATTTTGTATTTGATCTGTTTGTAAAAAAACGAACTCTGTATATGATAAATCGTTTAACTTTAATACGCTAACTAAAATAAATATTTTTTTGCTTGGGTCCTTTGCTTTGCGCGCCACTGCCAGAACCAGTTATAATTGAGGCAATCACATTTAGTACGGTCGTACAATACAACCGACAATGTAATTATTTGAACTTGTTCAAGGAGTATGTTAATAAATCGAAGGTACAAAATTATTTTAATAGTGCATGGGTGTTCTTTTTTAAGTTGTTTGAAAGTAAATGACTGCGATTGGTATGACTGGATTTGCTTTTGTAAAAATATCAGTATCACTTTATTGTTTGTTATACATTAAAATTATACATGACATATGTTTTTTTTTTTTTATTAAAATGTGTTATTTATGATTTAAATGTTGCGTTTTTATAAATTAATTTTTAGGATTCCGTCAAGACCATATTCCTCAGGAACGGCTACAGGTATCAAATTGAAATTAACATCAAATACTCGTGTATTTTCAACTGATTAAGTATTTTTAAGTTTTTAGTTCTTACTTCTCACGCAAATTGTCTCTTCCTACGATGTTTAGCCAATGGAAACATTTAACCCCAAATTAATAATGGTTTTTTGTCTGATTGGTCTATGACCGCCACAAAATGAGAATGAAGGACAAGTTGAAAATACAAGAGTTTGTTATTCCCGACAAGTTTAAAATATGTGAATTCTACAACTCCGTAGTCCAGCCCCGGATCTAGGATTTTTTCGAACCGGGGCAGAAACTTGATGATGGCGCCCCCTCTCTCCAGTGTTTGAGATAAATTACTTAAAAAACCTCACAAATATAATATAATGGTTGGCATTTTTCGTGAACGGGAAACCGTCAGAAAACAGGCAGATTGAGTAAATCGGAAAAAGGACAGATTGGGTGTGGTTTTCAACCATATTCTATCATGATTTTGGCGCCCCATGAAACTGCCGCCCGGGGCGGGTGCCCCGGTTTGCCCCCCCTAGATCCAGGGCTGCCGTAGTCCTGGAAAAAATTCAAGCTTAGGAAAATGAACAGTCACATGTATATAAAGAAAACGAATATATTTCATATAAAAAGAAAATGATTAATTATTTTTTTACACAAAAACAATATTATATTTGTCGCAATAAAAAAAATTACAATTTCCGCTAATATAATTTAGGATAACCACTTAAAACGACACATTTCATAATAATATATAAAGATGCTACATAAGTATACGTATTTTTAGTTTCCCTGTATTTTCCAATATTTTGTAATATATCAATTCATGCATTTTAAATCCACTGTATCAGAAACTTGTTTCAATGTTATAAAACTCTAATAAGGTTGTTTTGTTGTCACAACTGCCTTAAAAATAAAAAACAAACAAAACTTTATTCAGTTTAAACCGAATCAGTATTTTGTGTCAAACAATTTATAATATAAACAAGCATTCATATATCATTAGTTCATTAAATAATCGATAGGTTTATTTAATTATACAACACATCTCTGTGACGTCTTTTCAATTACATTTAATCATTCTCATCTCAGCCGCGCTTATGCTCGTCTTCTAAAAGGACAGGTAGGCAACTTCGAGATAATCGGTGCTGCTACAATTCATTAAACTATGGTAACAATACCGATACTGTCGAAAAGTTAAGTGCCTGACTTTTCAGAAGCCATTGGTGACGCATATATCAGACACGCGTGAAAAAAATGTGCATATATCGCTAATAGACGGAGAGCTGGCTACGGAGAAAATGGGTGACTCGGTACAGAGCTGAAAATTTGCAGAATAATAGGAGATAGTACAAGTAAGTAGGGAAAAAATTGCCAGAAGGCTAGGCGGAAGATAAAGAGCCGCCAGAAGGCGCTAATGTTGCGAAAAATCAGTGCACTTCTGGCAATTTCTATACTTATTCTGTAATTCAAAACTAGATTATATATTATATATATTATACATTATATAGTTATAAGGGCATACTGAAAGTTCAAACATGATATAATAATTACATTCGACAAATATTCAAAATTATTAATGTCATTTTGATAAAAATAAAATTAATCTTTATATATATAAAATTCTCGTGTCACAGTTTTCGTTGCCATACTCCTCCGAAACGGCTTGACCGATTTTGATGAAATTTTTTGTGCTTATCCGGTATCTATGAGAATCGGCCAACATCTATTTTTCATCCCCCTAAATGTTAGGGGTAGTCCACCCCTAAATTTTTTTTCTTCCTTCCCCATTCGTTCTTTTGCACCGGGCACGACGGCGCAGCCGGAGTGCTCGACATACACACATATACGTCCATGTATATTTTAAAATAAATAAAATAGATAGATAGATGTTCCAATTAAATTGTTTTATTATTTCACTTTATATGTAGCGAAGCACGTACAGGGCCGCTAGTCGTCATATATTTTCATTAATAAAATTACGTTGCTATAACAACGTAATTTTATTAATTTATTTCTATCAAAATGACATTAATAATTTTGAATATTTGTCGAATGTAATTATTATATCATGTTTGAACTTTCAGTATGCCCTTATAACTATATAATCATATCATATTATTAATATTATAAATGCGAATGTAAGTTTGTTTGTTACGCTTTCACGCAAAAACTACTTAACCGATCATCATGAAACTTTGCACATACACTCTTGAAGGTATTAGAAGTAACATAGGATACTTTTTATTAAAAAAAAATAAAAATTTTTTACGAAAAATAAGAAAGGGTTGAAAACATTTTTTGGGCCCAAAAATACCGAAAAATTTCTCCGAATCGTTTCAAAATTGAAATTTAACCCTTTAGTAATGATTAAAATGTGCTATTAAAATTTCATTAAAATCGGCCCGACAGGACCGGACTTACAAATTTTATGAAAACGAAATATTATAAATGCGAATGTAAGTTTGTTTGTTACGCTTTCACGCAAAAACTACTTAACCGATCATCATGAAACTTTGCACATACACTCTTGAAGGTATTAGAAGTAACATAGGATACTTTTTATTAAAAAAAAATAAAAATTTTTTACGAAAAATAAGAAAATTGTTTGTCAAAATATGTGCAATACCTCAACCCCTGATATGCATGTCAAAAGTCGATTTCCATCTCAATCGCGGGCGTAGCCGCGGGTAGCGGCTAGTGTATAATATATATAATATATAATCTAGTTTTGAATTACAGAATAAGTATAGAAATTGCCAGAAGTGCACTGATTTTTCGCAACATTAGCGCCTTCTGGCGGCTCTTTATCTTCCGCCTAGCCTTCTGGCAATTTTTTGCCTACTTACTTGTACTATCTCCTATTATTCTGGAAATTTTCAGCTCTGCACCGAGTCACCCATTTTCTCCGTAGCCAGCTCTTAGTCCATAACGCCTTGTCACGTTATGAATGGCAGTCGATTATCTTAATTAAATATTATTAATAGCCCCTCGACAACTAAAATCTTTTTTTAACGAACCCGTACAGATGCTACTCGCATGTACTTCCTGTGTTAAATAGAAGTTGTTTCCGATTCATTAAAAAAGACACCGTTAATAAACCCACGGTGTTAATATTTTAACTTAGCCGAAACTGGGTACAAAGCTGTAGTGTTTTAATATTATATAATTTAACTGTGATAATAAAACTGTATTGGGTAGAGAATTTTTGAAAGCAACGTATAAGAAATAGCACATTGTATTACAAGCGCAGAAAATTGACGATTGCAAACGAAGGTGGTGTTTGCGCGCCAGAGCACAGCGAGGACAGCAATCACCAGAGTCGCAAATTATCAAGTGTATAATTTTTGCACCCGACTGGCAGAAGTGGGATTTCTTAAAATATTTTTCTCGTCCTCGAGATTGTATGCAACTTTAAAAAAATATTGTAACAGTGAATACATATATTTACAAAAACAAGATAAAGTTAATAATAATCAGTATGTGTTACGTAACGAAATACACAATCAATCAGGCAATACGACTGTAGCAACCTTTTACATATAATAATTAGTGAAAAGTTGTAATACAGAAGAAGTAAGCAATTAATGTATATCACAAAATATGCCGATAAACGGCCTACAAGAATTTTCTTTCTATGAATACAATAATAACGGTTAATAAATATTATATAAAAACACATTTTCTTTTAGGATTATATAAATTATACAATATAATATTTATTTTGTTTGAAATCATATTCATAATACTTCAATTGTGTCTTCTAATTCTAAATTACATCGAACAGACGAATCGATCGCGAAACAAAATCCTTTTGTTTTATTCGTGGCGATTATATTGGTATTCAATGATGTCAACTGAAAGAAAAACATTCACAGTATGAATAGTCTGAAAAAGTAGTGCGATCGATTATTGGAGTCGCACTGCGTTTCCTGTTTTACCTACATCTAGTTAACGTACTTGTGCATTTCTAAGTCTTTATTAAAAAAAAAAAATTGTAGCCCTGCTTAACTGTGAAAATAACCCGCACGAAATAACCGTGCGAAGCCGGTTACGCTCACAAAAATTCATGTTTCGCGGTAAAAAAAAAATTGTCGATTCTCACGATTGTTTAGAACCGATTGTAAAGGGATAGAGTGAAGCAAATATAATTACAAATTTCTTTCTTTTTTAAACCAATGTAATACAAAATACGAATTGTCCTGCAGGGCACTACCGACAATAATACAGTAGAACCTCTGTAACTCTGTAAACTAAAAGGGTGACACCAAAAAATTTGAGTTAGTTTTTGACTTAGGCGGATATTGTAAGGAAATATTCGACTTGTAGATATTAATTAAGATTTATTCTAACCATATATTTAATAATTTACTATATGAATCATTGTCTATCTACTCAATGTGCGGTGAGCGAAGGCAACAAAGCGTATCGAAAATATATCTGCGTCTCTTTCTTCGATGTAATTCCCTGATTTCTCCGATGATAGGATTGGTTGATATACTTGCATTCAATCTAAATAAAGTATCTATGTTTAAAAAAAATTTGTCTTTTTCTATGACGTTAACATGAGCGTACCCAGCTTTTGGCCCAGGAGGGAGCAAATTAGAAAATTCTTAAGCCGGGTCCATCGTGCTTGTTTAGCCCTCCTGGATACGCCAGTGTTTACGGCGTAAAAAAAGACAGAAGTACATGTTTGCACCCTAATGGTTCGATTGCAATTTTATTCCTATGCTCAGTATAGAATAAAAGTATATGATTCTAACTAATTTTGAGTTGCTATGTTCAAGATACAGAGGTTCAATTTATTTTTTCGAGTTATGGATGGAAAGAATGTACCGAAATGACTTGTAGGGACTCATTGATTATTTCGATCTATAGAGAGTTGAGATTTCGAGTAGTGTTGATATTGGGGGTTGAAGGGAAGGGAACAAAACATTTTTTTCGAGTTTTGGAGGTTTTCGACTTATCAAGGTACGACTTAAAGAGGTTCTACTGTATATCTAATGTAAAACATGCATTTTGATTAACATAAATGTCTATTGAAACAAAATAAAAAATAAACTGATCAATTAAAATGATTAAAATAGGTTTCGTGCGGTGATGATTTCCAATATATGAACCAAATTTACCTTTCTTAATTGCCCTCAAAATTTACAGTGACTAATTTGCAATCTAGATCGCACGACAAATTGTAAATTAAAGATACTGGACAACTGTGGTCGTAACGTTTATAAATTGTATTGTTAACAAAGCGATAGGCTGTAAAATATGAACAATAAAAAAAATTCGCAAATTTCATAAAACTCGTTTTTTGTTTCCGAACGGCTTAGACAGCCTTAGACTAATAGAAAGTGACATTTTAAATTCAAAAATAAGGTCAAGTTTGCGATTGGTGGCCTTTTAAAGATGTTTTCAATGTACACAATTTTTTTAAGTGGCTCTATCTTTAAAAACGGTATTAATACAGACCTTCGGGTGCGGCCATTGAATTTAGAATGCCGTTTTCTATCAATATACCGAATTTGAAAGGTATATGATACATATTCCAAACTTTCCAGAAATGCAATTCGAACGGGTTTTACTTCAAAATGGTAGGTGGGACAGCGCAACGGATGGACTTGGTGACACCAGCGTGTCATTTTCCATAAGCCTACCGAATTTGAATCGGATCCAAGAGATTGTCCAAAAAAACAAAAAAAATCACAAAATGACTAAGGCCTATGCGAAAAACCTCGTTTTTAGTCGATTTTCGACATTTTCCAATAACTCGTTTTTCAGGTCCAGACGGCTTATACTAATAGGAAATGACACTCCAAATCAATAGCTTTACTTTAGGTCCTGTGGGCATTTATAGTGAATTTAAATGTAAAGAAACATTTAAACGTCTATATCTCCGAAACGGTGTTACCGTGTTATATACATACGCTCATTGAATTCTTAATAAAACCCTCTAAAAGCTGACAGACAACGCACAGCCTAAACCGGTAAGTCTAGACTCTAGAGCAATGAAATTTTGCACATGAGTTCCTTATATAACGTGGATGTGTACTTAAGAAGGATTTTTAAAAATTCATCCCCTAAGGAGGTTAATCTACTTAGTTAAAACACTGGGCTGACGTACAACGCACAGTATAAACCGGTGGGTGTAGAGGCATGAAAGTTTACACAGAATTCCCCTATATGGCGTAAGTGAACACTAAGAAACTAGGATTTTTAAAAATTCATCACCTTAGGAAGCTAGTCTACTTTAACACTGACTTACTGACGGACAACGCGCAGCCACTACTGTTGTTGCTATCGTGTTTCATCTCAAGTCTATCGAATTTAAATTGATTCTGGGAGATTTTCCAAAATTATCCAAAAAAAAAAAAGATTAGGGAAATTTTCTCGTTTTTAGTCGATTTTCGACATTTTCCAATAACTCGATTTCTAGGTCCACACGACTTATACTAACAGAAAATGACACTCCAAATAAAAAAATAAGCTCAACTTTTGATTCCGAGAGATCATCAAAAATTGTCAAAAAAAATCACAAAAAAACTAAGGCTATACTATGGGAAAAATCGCGTTTTTAGTCGATTTTCGACATTTTCCAATAACTCGTTTTTGAGGTCCAGACGGCTTATAATAACAGGAAATGACACTCCAAATCAAAATATGAGCTCAACTTTGGGTCCTGTGAGCTTTTTTAGTGAATTTAAATGTAGAAGAAACATTTAAACATCTATATCTCCGAAACGGTATTAGATACAGACCTCCGGGTGCGCTCATTGAATTTAGAATGTCGTTTTCTATCTCTACACCGAATTTGAAATGTATCCGATGCGTATTCCAGACTTTCCAGAAATGAACTTCGAATGGATCTATCTTCGAAATGGTAAGTGATATGAAGCAACTGAGTGTCTTGGTGACTATAGCGAGTCATTTTCCATAAGCCTACCGAATTTGAATCTGTTCCGAGAGGTTGTCAAAAATAGTTCTGTAAGTAAGTATTAAAGTAGACTAGCTCCCAAAGGGGATGAATTTTCAAAAATCCTTTCTTAGTGCTCACTTACTCCATATAGGGGACTTCTGTGCAAAATTGCATGCATCTAGACCAGGCCTGGGCAAATCCGGCCCGCAGTAGAATTTTCTCCGGCCCGCGAAGCATTTTATAAATGATTATTAAGAGCGAAAAAAAGTTTGGCAATATAATTTGGCGCATAAAAAAAATTTAGAAAAAAGACCTTCCTGTTGCGGAAATAAAAGGACATTTTTTTGCTCTCCAAATTTTTGGCCCACGGTCAAATTTTCATCAGCAATGTGGCCCGAAGATCAAAAGATTTGCTCAGCACTGATCTAGACCCACCGGTTTAGGCTGTGGGTCGTAAGGTCAGTCAATGTTAGAGTTTTAACTAAGTAGATTAACCCCCTTAGGGGATGAATTTTCAAAAATCCTTCTTAAGTACACATCCACGTTATATAAAGATCTCATGTGCAAAATTTCATTGCTCTAGACCTGCCGGTTTAGACTGTGCGTTGTCCGTCAGCCTTTAAGACTTTTTTTATTAAGAAAAAGTGAAAAAAGGTGTAAAAAAATCGAATAAAACGTAAATATCAAAAATTTGCTATCCAGCTCCCAGAAACGCTAAGAGGTATTTCTAGCGAATAGAACAAGACAAAACATAGTTGCATAATAGTTTTTTTACTCACACCACAATTTGCCGTCTTTAATGACAATCAGACTGTTATCTAATATATTATATTTTTAAAATTTTTACCCCTTCCACAGTCAGGGCCGGACTAATTAACTTCGGCCTTTTAGAAATATAAAAAATAGTAAAAAAAAAGTACATTCAAATATGTTTTTTTTGAGTGTATAAAAATAATTCTAAATTATCGGAAAAGTTAGTTTTTAATAAAAAGAAACAAGAACACATTTTCTTTAGATTTTAGAGTATCCATTAAAAAGCAATACATTTTTGTTTATTTGTTTATTATACACAGTTGTCCAACAGAAAAGTAACTTATCTTGTTTACAAATCTGTTCAAAATTGACAGTCTGACCGGGTCGTTTCTAAAAACCGGACACTAAACATTTGTCTCATTTGGTCTATACTAATAATCCGGTCCTGCCACAGTATTGCAATATGTATTGCATAATACTAGTTTTAAAATTCGTCTTTGACAAAATATAAACAAGCAGGTATAATAATAATTAATTTGGTACCAAAACAGTTCTTTCTTGTATTTTTGTAGACATTAAAAATATAAAGTTAAGATAAAAACATCAAAATATATCATTTCAGTGTTAAATCTTTATAATTTAAATATATATTATGCATGCATAATAAGCTTGATAAGAAAATTAAAGAGGAATTAATGTTGCAGCTTCTCAAGTCTAAATATTTCAAAACTGTAAAATTACAGACTTGACCTTTTGATTAAGGACTGCAGTATAACGTGGTATTCGACATTACGCAATCTATAAAAATTCGTCAGTCAATAATATAAACACAAAAGTATCAGGCGTCCAGCTAAATAATAATTTTACACATAAACTAGCTGTTACCCGTGACTTCTTCCGCTATGAATTTGTTTGTAAGCGTGGTATATTTGAATGTATACTACTTGCAGTTAGAACTTATAAGTTATAGCTATACATTTCCCTTTGGATATATTTTTGTTTTGTTTTGCAGAATTGTTCCAAACACTTGTCAATAATCACAAGACTGAAGCACAATTTTTTTCTCTATAATAATAAAAAAGGTCATAGGGGTCCCATTATCCTAATGTGCCCAAGGCCTCCAATAGGTTAAAGACGGCCCGCGATCAGAATCTATTCTGAAAATATAACTACAGCAAATATCATATATGACACCTGACATCAATGAACTTATCAAAAACAAGACCCCTAGGTGTTTGGGTCCTCGAGCTCAAGATAATTTAACCCTTTTTATTACCTTTTGTATGAATTTTGGTTTAAAGTAAATAAATAAAGATTTTAATTAAGTATGTGTATTTAGTTTTTTATTTAGACTCTGGCCCGCTAACACACCCTAAATCTTATAAATAGAAAAATCATTCTGACACCCCTGATATAGGGGACTTCTGTGCAAAATTTCATGCTTCTAGACCCACCGGTTTAGGCTGTGCGTTGTCGTCAGCCTTTAGAGGAACTTTTTTTTTATTAAGAAAAAATGAAAAAAGTGCAAAAAATCGAATGAAACGTAAGTAAATATCAAAAATTTGCTATCCAGCTCCCAGAAACAGTTAGAGGTATTTATAGCGAGTAAAACCAGACGTCGGACTGTTATCTAATTAATTACAGTTTTAAAATTTTAACCCCTTCCATAGTCAGGGCCGGACTAACCCACATTAAACTTTTTGATATTTGAAAAAGATATGAAAAAAAAATTCAAATATGTCTTTTTTTGAGTGTATAAAAAGAATTCTAAGTTATAGGAAACATATTTTTTAATAAAAAGGAACATAAGAACACATTTTCTTTAGATTTTAGAATAACCACACAAAAAGCAATACATTTTTATTTATTTATTATACACGGTTGTCCAACAGAAATGTAAACTATCTTGTTTACAAATCTGTTCAAAATCGACAGTCTGTCCGGGTCCTTTCTAAAAACTGGACCCTAGACATTTGTCTCATTTGGTATATAATAATAATCCGGCCCTGCCACAGTATTGTAATGGTATTGCATAAAACTAGTTTTAAAATTGGTCCTTGGCAAAATATAAAGACGAATTTTAAAACTAGTATTATGCAATACCTATTGCAATACTGTGGCAGGGCCGGATTATTAGTATAGACCAAATGAGACAAATGTCTAGGGTCCAGTTTTTAGAAAGGACCCGGTCAGACTGTCAATTTTGAACAGATTTGTAAACAAGATAAGTTACTTTTCTGTTGGACAACTGTGTATAATAAACAAATAAACAAAAATGTATTGCTTTTTAATGGATAGGTACTCTAAAATCTAAAGAAAATGTGTTCTTGTTTCTTTTTATTAAAAACTAACTTTTCCGATAATTTAGAATTATTTTTATACACTCAAAAAAAACATATTTGAATGTACTTTTTTTTACTATTTTTTATATTTCTAAAAGGCCGAAGTTAATTAGTCCGGCCCTGACTGTGGAAGGGGTAAAAATTTTAAAAATATAATATATTAGATAACAGTCTGATTGTCATTAAAGACGGCAAATTGTGGTGTGAGTAAAAAAACTATTATGCAACTATGTTTTGTCTTGTTCTATTCGCTAGAAATACCTCTTAGCGTTTCTGGGAGCTGAATAGCAAATTTTTGATATTTACGTTTTATTCGATTTTTTACACCTTTTTTCACTTTTTCTTAATAAAAAAAGTCTAAAGGCTGACGGACAACGCACAGTCTAAACCGGCAGGTCTAGAGCAATGAAATTTTGCACATGATATCCTTATATAACGTGGATATGTAATTAAGAAGGATTTTTGAAAATTCATCCCCTAATTATTATTATTATTATTATACCTGCTTGTTTATATTTTGTCAAAGACGAATTTTAAAACTAGTATTATGCAATAGTGTGGCAGGGCCGAATTATTAGTATAGACCAAATGAGACAAATGTCTAGGGTCCGGTTTTTAGAAAGGACCCGGACAGACTCAGTACCTTGGACAGACTGTCTATTTTGAACAGATTTGTAAACAAGATAGTTTAGGTAGTTGGACAACTGTGTATAATAAACAAAAATGTATTGTTTTTTATATGGATATTCTAAAAAATAAAGAAAATGTGTTCTTATGTTTCTTTTTATTAAAAACTATTTTTTCCTATAACTTAGAATTTTTTTATACACTCAAAAAAAGACATATTTGAATGTACTTTTTTCAACTATTTTTCATATTTCAAAAAGGCGAAAGTGGGTTAGTCCGGCTCTGACTGTGGAAGGGGTTAAAATTTTAAAAATGTAATTTATTAGATAACAGTCTGATTGTCATTAAAGACGGCAAAATTGTGGTGTGAGTAAAAAAACTATTATGCAACTATGTTTTGTCTTGTTCTATTCGCTAGAAATACCTCTTAGCGTTTCTGGGAGCTGGATAGCAAATTTTTGATATTTACGTTTTATTCGATTTTTTACACTTTTTTTCCTTTTCTTAATAAAAAAAGTCCCTCTAAAGGCTGACGACAACGCATAGTCTAAGCCGGCAGGTCTAGAGCAATGAAATTTTGTACATGAGTTCCCTATATAACGTGGATGTCTTAAGAAGGACTTTTGAAAATTCATCCCCTAAGGCGGTTAATCTACTTAGTTAAAACTCTACTGACCATACAACCACACAGCCTAAACCAGTGGCTCTAGATTCTAGAAGCATGCAATTTTGCACTGAAGTGCAAAAAGTACGTTCGTTGAATTCAGCGTGTATTATAGTTTTCTATCAGTAACCCGAATTTGAGTTGTATCCGATGCGTATTCCAGACTTTCCAGAAAAGCACTTCAAACGGGTCTATCTTCGAAACGGCATTAGATACAGATCTCCGGGTGCGCTCATTAAATTTAGAATGTCGTTTTCTATCAACATACCGAATTTTAAATGTATCCGATATGTATTCCAGACTTTCCAGAAAAAAACTTCAAACGGGTGTATCTTCGAAATGGTAAGTGATACGAAGCAACTGAGTGTCTTGGTGATTATAGCGAGTCATTTTCCATAAGCCTACCGAATTTGAATCGGATCCGAGAGATCATCCAAAATTGTCCAAAAAATCACAAAAAAACTAAGGCATACCTATGGGAAAAATCGCGTTTTTAGTCGATTTTCGACATTTTCCAATAACTCGTTTTTCAGGTCCAGACGGTTTATACTAACAGGAAATGACACTCCAAATCAAAATATAAGCTCAACTTTGGGTCCTCTGAGCATTTATATTGAATTTAATTGTAGAAGAAACATTTAAACGTCTATATCTCCGAAACGGCATTAGATACAGACCTCCGGGTGCGCTCATTAAATTTAGAATGTCGTTTTCTATCAACATAACGAATTTTAAATGTTCAAATCTTTGATTAACGTCTGATTAGAACTCTTCAATAAATAAAATTGGTCGATAATTTTATTTATTGAATTTTAAATGTATCCGATATCATGATATGTATTCCAGACTTTCAAGAAAAACACTTCAAACGGGTGTATCTTTGAAATGGTGAGTGATACGAAGCAACTGAAGGTCTTGGTGACTATAACGAGTCATATTCCATAAGCCTACCGAATTTGAATCGAATTCGAGAGATCATTTTTAAATAAAACCGCCAGTTAGTGCCACACGGCGCAGTCTATACTGTAACTGAAACAATGCAACTGATCGTTGAATTCTACATGTCATTTTCTATAAGAATAGTGATTTTAAGTTTTCCATTTTTTCTAAAAAATAACTACCTATCAGAAAAATGTCGATTTTCCACAAAATTAATTCATCTTTTATGGTGACGCAAAAAAAAAACAAAAAAATTAAACAAATGAATACGTACCTGTGTGTGGTGAACATCTGTGTGTATAAATTATAATATACATGAAATAGAGAAATGACAATTCACGGGGGTGATTCACAAGTAACTCAAAACTGTAAAAGAAAACAAATGAATGAAAATGTCAACTGGAACTTGTGTTATGATCTATGAGTGATTCACAATACACTAAAATAATTCAAATCATGCCAAATAAAAATTACATCGTCAAAAAAAGCACAGAGCAAGTTTAAGATGTTATCAACAAGTTGAACAACTGGAAACAATAATTTTCCTTGTAGCTAGTGCTTGTTTTTTTACTCATTTTATAAAAATACGTAAGTCTTTCTATATTTTACGAAATAAAGAAATTTCTCCGATCTGTTTAACATTACGTATCAAAATGGAACCCTTACGGTTGTATGTCACAGTCGATTTTATCACGAACTACATATCATGTTATCGACTTGAAATTTTGTGTGGTAATTAGGATTGTGTCAATTACAAAAATATTTTTTTGTCTATTTTTTGGGGGTTAAATATTTTTTTTGACCTAAGGTTTAGCTAAAGGAAAATAGAATTTGCGTAAGTTTCAGTATGCAGGTAATTCTATATAATCTTATAAGTAAACAATTTCTTTAGAATGAATATATTATCCAAAATAGCTACGCGCAAGATTCTTCAATTAATTACAAATAAAAAAATACATCAGATAAATTCATTAGCAGAATATTAACAAGCTTTAATTAACAGTGACATAAGCGCTTTTAAATTTGGGAAATTATAATTTCTTCATCACTTCATGTCAGTAGGAAGACATTTATAGTATATGCATTGAGTATTGTATAAACAGGTACAGTTCTTCTGACTATCCGAGTGTCGCAACCACGAACTCTGTAACCAGGACATCTAACTCGAACGTATCGGTGAACCGATATCTATCACTTGTTAGTTTGTTGTAAAGTCATTGGTTTCCGAGATATTCGCAGTTTTTTTAAGACAAAATTGTAAAAATGAATATTATTAATAATAATACAAATAAAAAGTACATGTCTATCTATCTTTAACTGCGAATATCTCGAAAACCAATGGCTTTACAACAAACTAACAAGTGTACATTATTGACTTAGAAAATATCAAAAAAATTAAAATTATAGTCAAAATTAAAATTTAGACAGCGGCGTAACATTTAGAAGGGATACAAGCATTACTTACTCCTGCCGTACGCCACTGGTAGAGCGAGTAACATTTTATCTAAGCATATTTCGCATAATCATTTTATTTTGAATTGGAGAATCTGCGGTTGTTCTATGTCCCATTCTTAATGGGACACCCTGTATACTATTGTTTAAGATCCAATACGATTGTCCAATTACAAGATTATATAGAAACATTAAGCGGAGCAATTATAAAAAATAATAAAAAAAATAAAAACGTATTTGTATATTTTGTGATTAAAAACTTAAATTTAACTAATACATTCATACATTGCCATGCAGATTACGTAACATGCTAAAAAACAGTTTTACATTACTTTTACATACAGTATTTTAAAATATAGAAACAGCACGCTTGTGGTCTTGTAATAATAATAAATACATTTTAAATAACCGAGAGCTGTTCACAGAACTTGTCTTTAACCCTAACCTTAAAATAAATAGACATTGAATTTTGTGCTAAATTCAATGTAACATCGAAATTGACATTTCACTTCAGCTTAGTAAAAATATCTTGCTGGCTTGCAAAAACATTGTTAGAAGATATTGCTTGGCAGTGAATTTAGATTACGACCCCACATGTTTATAAGCGTAGCAGAATTTTAAATTGATCCAACTCGAAAAATAACGGATTCATTGAAACTATATTTTTTTTAAAACAGCATAAAGGCCGATGCACACGAAGCTAGAAACGTTGCTAGATTCCTTGCTAGATTTGCCTACTAGTTTTCTAGCGCTGGTTTTCTTGATTGCTGTTATGTGCTCACTTCACACGAGACCTCTTTTCAAGCTAATTTTGTGAATAAACTTAGGGCGCGCGCAGTTACAGTTCAAATATAAACACAGAGCAAAACGTGTGTGTTGTCTGACTCTGAGCAGAATGACGCCATGTTGGTTTGTGGGTGTTTGTTCAAGTGACAAGGTACTGCTTCCTGATTGGTTCTTGCTCATACCTAGCAGCCGACCTAGCAAGGTAAATAGCACCTGTTCTAATTTTAAAACCTATCTTGTAAGCTAGCAGGCGAGCCTGCAGTGACGTCATTTCCAGCTTCGTACTCAGCCTACTGGCCAGCAGAACTCCAAGCAGCGTTTCTACCCTCGTGTATTGAACAGTTTTTCTTGTAAAATTTCCACTTCGAAACATTTTTCTACGCATTTTGATAAAAAATTGGCATGATTTTTTCCATGTAGATCAATCATTTGTTTTTCTGCGAGTACAAATAGTGCTTCTGCATAAATATAAAATGTAATTATACGATTGCAATCGAAGGTCATTATTAAATCATGTTTTCTGATAATGCGTCCCGCAATCTAGTATCACTGAGCTAAGACACGTTTCGGATATTTCTGTCACGTTATAATTTTGTTTAACAAATGAATGTCGAGTATTATACGGAATATAATTTAAAATCAAAGAGAAGATATGTTCTATAAGAGGCGACGTACAGAGCAGTTTCTTTGATGTTTAGAATGACCGTGAAATGTTCACGCCCTATAAATCAGTTACATATAAATTCCGCGAATTTTTAATGTCGCGTCTGGGCCTGGGCAAATGGCGGCCCGCAGCGCAATTTTATCCGGCCCGCGAAGCATTTTAGAAAAATAGTAGCGGAAATAGAATGTTTTTTTTTTTTGCTCTTCACATGCGGAAATAGAATGCGAGGATCTTTTTGTTTTTTGCTCTCCGAATGCGGAAATAGAATGTGAGAATCTTTTTTTTTGGCCCGCGGTCAAATTTTCGTCAGCTATGTGGCCCGCCGATCAAAAGATTTGCCCGCCCCTGCTCTATAGGTAGTCGATAAGAAACAGTTCAGACATAGTGGCAGAGACTTATAGAAAATACGCTGGTTTCGACGAACAAAAATGCGCCATATTGCGTATCAGACCCAATGTGACCAAAAATCTATGACGGTCTTTCAGATTTTGAAAATTGATTTCCGTGTTTGAATGTCGCCTCTTGTAGAATTTCTACTCTTTGGCTTAAAATAGCGTTTGATCACAATAGCGTGTTGAATACGTTAATTCTGAATGTAGTATATTTTTATTCTTGCTTAACATCCGAGAATTACAGTAAATAAACTAACGTAATTTGTCTTTACTGTGCAAAAAAAATGACAGTAAGTTCCCGGTGCTATCAAGAGATGTGTGAACATTCAGATTTGAACATGATGAAGCTGCTTATAACCTCAAAAAATTGCGACAGTAGACCAAAAACGATTTGAATACGACGACAGCTGCATATAAAATTTTGACACTTGACCAAAAAAATTTGAATCGACCACGGAGGGTAGGATACAGCTGACATTGGAGCTTCGCATCACTTCCGTAAGATTTCATCGAATCAACTCTAGCAGAAATTTTGAGCGGAAGTGCGCCAGTAAAGATGATTAAACATCAAAAATATACACTGAAATAATATATTTAAAAAATGAGAAATAATTTAAATTAACAAAGAATTAAAATTCTCTTTAAAATAACAGCCAATAAAAACGTTGCGTTTAATAAATTTCTATAATACAACATGCATTATTAAACAAGTGCTAAAGAGTTAGTTTTGCCAGTTTAAAAACCCAACCGATACATTTAACATTTTCCGTTGAAAAGTAAAGAAGTTAAAAAAATTTTAAGCGTCTTAACTGCTTTTACTATCTCTAATACGATTTTTTTTTCGCACATGGTCATGAAGTTATAACAATCGATTAACTGTACTGTTATAGAACAACTGAGCGTCTTGGCAAAACAAAAGAGCTCATTTAGTTACAATCAAAAACAACTGACGAGCACAAATTTGTGTGATTGTTCGTCACTATAAAATTAGTGATGTACATTTTTAAGACCAGAGCGCAGTCTTCCTCTATTAGTGGTCTTAAAAAAATGTGTTACAGTTCATGCAGTTATTAATAAAGCTAGAGTGGTTATTATCCTAAATATGCGTAATATGCATACATAAATTTTTTTTCTAAGAACAATTTTTAATGCGTTCTTTATGACGATATTCATTTAGTTCTATAAATCAACACTTTAGCATCTCTTTTTTTTTTCGACAACGGTACTAAAAACAAGGATAGGGTCTGTCAATAACCTTCAAACAAGTTGTGGGTTTTCAAACCGATTGGCACAGAAAACTTAAAAATAAAAAAAAAAAAACACTATACTAGGCGCTTTTTAAAAACTACATGACATCAACAAACATTTCACAAGGGTTGCCCATTGCTAATTTAAAACTTTGTCTACTACCAGCTATATCTTGTTGCTGCTGTTTTCCAACTTGCGTCTGTAATTTGTCCATTCCTGTGCCACCTCCTACAGAAACAAATGTTTATTTTCAAAAATTGGTCGTTTAATAATTCCAATTTTTGTTTGAGATCTTATAAATGATCTGCAAAAGATCAAAATTTAAATACTGCCGCTACAAGTCAATACGATGCTGACTTGAAAGATTCCGAACAAAATCTGTAAAATTAGCCGTTTGGGATGTGAAGTTTTCATAAAAATGATGGGAAGAGCGTGCGCTCGCCATCATTTTTATCTATTCACGGCCCGACTATTAATTACTAATTACACAAAAGTTATTTATCTACCATTAATTCTGATGCGAAGTTTTAACAAAAATCTTTGGTAACGTTCCTAAAGATTTAGTCCTATTTTCAGAGCTCAAATGCCTTCCAAATTGTATGTAATTGTAATTGTATGTAATTGTATTGTATGTGTACTAGCGGTCCGTCCCGGTTTCACCCGGGTGCAAAAGATATAATTCTGCAAAATGTATTTCGTTTGCGGCCCGGCGTCTGAACCAATAGCTTTGAGCAAATTCTACCAGATTTGTTTCTGAACTGATAGCTTTGAGCGAATTTTAACAGATGTCGCTACTTGGTACTAAAAGTTTTTTTTTTGGCTTGCTTCTGAACTGAAAGCTTTGAGTAAATTCTATCAGATGTCGTTACATGTTACTAAAACAGTTTTTTTGAGAAAACACCGTAATTTTGTACAAAACGTTAAATAAGAACTATCCTATAGCGTAAGTAGCACCAAGCAAGACACATTTACAAAAATTCATTAAAATCGATTGTGGTTTTGGAGATTAGCGCGGTCAAAATTGTGACACGAGAATTTCTTATGTATAGATAGCATTTAAGCCCTAGAGTAGCGAGTAAATCTTTAGGAACGTTAGCAATAAATGCAACTTGAAACATAAGCCTCGCTGTTTTAGATCTTTAAGTCAACCACAGAATATTTTTCTTCGGAACTTCACATCAAAATCACTTCCAAGATCGCTACTGTCTATTTTCTAAAATTTACTTTTTGTAATCCCATCAAATATTTACTTAAGCAAAAAAAATCTAAACCAATATACGACTATATGGTATCAACTGAAACAAAACCCAATTTGAGGCAGTAATACTAATAACGAGTGTCATGTTTACTATCTACGTAGAATATATGATTACCTCTAGATTTATCCGATTCCGCTGAACTACGACTGCCGCGTCCGCTGGAACCGTTACCGTTGCTGTGGATACCGCCGACTACCTGCGTCGCTGTTGCAACGGTATCCGTCTCGGATACTGTACTCGCAGTCGGAGTTCCTGATTTCGCACGAGGCTAAACAAACAAATGATTTCATCATTTAACAGTGCCGATCTTGAGTTCGTAATCGATAAATATTGAACTAGGAGAAAGTTTTTATAATTTTAAAACTATTGGGCTTTCCTAGGCATCATCATAAATTATTTTAGTCAAAATAGTCGACAAGAGATCAAAAACCTATCTACGCCACTGCACCCAAGTAAAAAAATTTGAAAAGTAGTTTGACCCTGCAGGCCATCCCTGTAACTTCCCGCTATTTTCGAGTTCAAAACGCTCAAAAATATGTCAAATATAGCAAGAAGTTTATTTTTTAGCTCTTCGAGCTCAAAAAAAAAACACTTTGTTACGAAATTTTCGTTCACGATATCTCATGAACAAATGAAGCGATTTTGATGCGATTTGCGGCAGTCGACGCAATTTTTTAACCTTAAAAAGTAATTTTATACAGAAAAATCGATCTCATAGGAATTTTACGAGAAATTTAAAAAAAAACACTTTTTAAAAATTTTTCGTTCACGATATCTCGTGAACAAATGAGCCGATTTTGATGCGGTTTGCTGCAATCGACGCAGTTTTTTTAACCTAAGAAAGTAAATTATTACAAAAAAATCGATTTGATAAGAATTTTACGAGTAATTTTAAAAAATTACTTTTTTCCTAATTTTTCGTTCACGTTATCTCATGAACAAATGAACCAATTTTGATATGGTTTGCGGCGATCGACGCAGTTTTTTTAGCTTAAGAAAGTAATTTATTACAAAAAAATCAATCTGATAACAATTTTAAGAGTCATTTTAAAAAAACACTTTTTTACGATTTTTTCGTTCACGGTTTCTCGTGAACAAATGAACCGATTTTGATGCGGTTTGCGGAAATCGACGCAGTTTGTTAAGGAGAAGAGCTGATTAGTTTTTGGAATTAATCGGTTTAGTAGTTTAGAAAATTTTTTACAAAAACAAATTTTTAAAAATTTTTGAAACTTGTTTTTTTAAGATTTCTCAAAATTTTTTGGGCCGAATCGTTTCAAATTTTCAGGAAGTCTAAGTTCACCAAGATCACGTCAGATGCCGCAAACCACGTTTCAGTCGGACACTCCGTTCAAAAGATATAAAAGGTTTACATACATACATACACACACACACACACACACACACACACACACACATCCATACATACAGCCCTACGGACATCATCGCCAAAATAGTTTCAATAGCTTCCTAGGACCCCAAAACGTCGAGATCTGGCGAAAACTCGATTTTCGAAAATCGGGGTGAAACCAATAACTTCCCGATTTTTGAAAAAAAAAAAATTTTTTTTTTTTTTTTTTTAAAGCGGGAAGTTAAAAAAGACGGGTTGCACTCCGGAAGTGCCGGCGGAAGTGAAAACTTGAATATTAACGTCTTAATTTTTTGCATTTAGAAGCATTGTTTATTTATTGACAACACTTGTAAATAAAATGGTTTGTATCATAGATTGCATTTTTATGTACGATATTTCAACGCTAGATGTCTAACGTTGTATAAAAAGTATCTGGCAATTACTATTACTTAGAGAGTCTCACCCAGTTCTTACTAACCTGACGCGAGTTTAACATTTTTTACCCATTACAAAAAAGTGTACAACGCCGCTAAAGAAGTTTTGTAAATAAAATGGTTTGTATCATAGATTGCATTTTTATGTACGATATTTCAACGCTAGATGTCTAACGTTGTATAAAAAGTATCTGGCAACTACTATCACTTAGAGAGTCTCACCCAGTTCTTACTTTTCCTGACGCGAGTTTAACATTTTTTACCCATTACAAAAAAAGTGTAAACGCCGCTAAAGAAGTTTTGTAAATAAGATGGTTTGTATCATAGATTGCATTTTCAGTACGATATTTCAACGCTAGATGTCTAACGTTGTATAAAAAGTATCTGGCAATTACTATCGCTTAGAGAGTCTCATCCAGTTCTTACTTTTCCTGACGCGAGTTTAACATGTTTTACCCATTACAAAAAAAGTGTACAGCGCCGCTAAAGAAGTTTTCACTTAAAAAAAAATAATAAATCCAAAACATGAACTGATACTACATCAAAACATATCTAGCGGTTAATGGCTTTAAATAAAATAATAAGTATATGTATAAAACGAACCTCTTTGAGACTGCCTTCACTGGAAGGTGACTCGTCTCTGCCGCGATGATAGCCATACAACGTCGGTTCTTGTGTCGGAGCTCTGTAATACTCGATCGGTTGGTATTCGGCGAGCGGATTGTAACTGGCACCGGCGGCCGTGATGTAAGCGGGAACTTGATGGGGAGGAAGCGGACCGACACTATCGCTGTCAGCCGTCTCGTCCAAAGTCAGCGCAGACATGGTGCTGCATAAGTCGCCGATCACGTAATAACATTGTTCCGAGAATGTTACTTTGTTCACCGTGTGTCGAATAAAACCAGACTTGAGCATGTGGGACGCATATTTACGTGCGTCGCGACGATCCTAAAATAATTATATGTATAATGACAAATCCTCTTGCTATATGCATGTATAAAAAGGATAATAAATTTATTATTATTATTACTTGGATGGAGAAATAGCGGCTATGGATCAATGAATGCTATTTCTCCATCCAATTATTTCGATTAAGGATCGCAAATCTCTACAAATTTTGTAGTAGAAGATATTATTATTACTAATAATTGACTAAAACAAATTGCAACAGAAATATCACTGAGCAAAAATAATTACAAAAAATGAGAATACAAAATGCATTACCTATCTAAAAAGTAAATTATAAATAACTAGCGGTCCCGTCCGGTTTCACCCGGTTGTAAAAGAACGAATGGGGAAGGGAGGAACATGAGTACACACATTCATCTTAGTTTACCAAGATGAATGTTGTGTCCAAATTTCATAATGATCGGAGTTACCGTTCAAAAGTTTTTGTCGATAAAAAGCAGTATTTATACTTTTTTTAACTAATAATTTTATTTAATTAATTAAATAAAATTAAAATAAATTTAAATGTAAGCCTTAGAAGAAAGCAATGTAGAAAATAAAAAAAAAAAAATAAAAATATGTTATCCCAACGTGGGGCTCGAACCCACGACCCTGATATTGACAGTCGCATGCTCTACCGATTGAGCCACCTGGGGTTGCGTAATCATAACGCTAATATGAGTATATCTAGTTAGTGCATTTCACATGAATAGAAGCTTATTTTTGAGATACATTTTGCAACATTTTTCATTAATGCTCCGCTCCTAATGGTCGTAGCGTAATATTATATAGCCTATAGCCTTCCTCGATAAATGGGCTATCCAACAAAAAAAATTTTTTTTCAATTTGAACCAGTAGTTCCTGAGATTAGCGCGTTCAAACAAACAAACAAACAAACTCTTCAGCTTTATATATTAGTATAGATAACTGTACTTTTACACTTTGCATGACTTCGCGTTTCTTTCTTATGTTTTCACGTACATAAAATATAACCTAACAATGTTTAAAATGTATTCATAAGTTTCGCTTTTTGCCACCATGGGCGCTGTTCTATCAAGTTACTCAAGGTCATACACATAGGTGAAGTCTACTGTAGTTGCAAATTTAGAAATTATAGGGATGAGAACACGGCTGCGGGGGCGAAGCCACTGAGGCACGACTACATGGTAAAAATGGTGTCCATTTTTTATTGAATTAAAGCATGCCCAGTGCGTCGATCAATGGAAGATTGACATCACTTTACCTCGTTGC
The DNA here is from genome assembly GCA_963575645.1 of Xanthostigma xanthostigma. NCBI lineage: Eukaryota > Metazoa > Arthropoda > Insecta > Raphidioptera > Raphidiidae > Xanthostigma > Xanthostigma xanthostigma. Next base: position 43,368,668 of record OY754466.1, on the reverse strand, counting down.
GTCTCGCAAATTGCCTTCAACCTTCCTCGTCTAAAACTTTAGGACATGCTCTGTCCCTATAATCCTATGTCTCGGACTGTAGTAACCTTTTTAAAGTGAAACTTTTATTCTATCGCCCCGAATTTTTCTGGCCGTCTGTTGCATGTCGCATTACAGGCGGCCGCGGAGTAGGGGTAAAGTGAAAGGCGCTCGGAGTAGGCGCTCGGTAGAGCAGCCAAAGCCAATATGGCGGCGCCCATGGTTAGCATCAGCTGACCGTGTAGTATGTATAACACATAGTCAGTCTGTCATGCGGGCAAGTGCTGTACAGTGTTTACATGTTTTTATTCGTGTATTCATGTGAATATTGTTGTTTATAATTAATCGTGATGGATAAGTGTCTACAATCCAATAAAAGTTTCACTTGCGTCGTGGTTTCTTAAAACCACACAACTGTTTTTTTTTTTAATAACATCAAAATTCATAAGCACCTGGAAGCCCTGGACATGAGTGAGCAGCCAATCGACAACATCAGCACCAATAAACGCGTTCGGTATTGTGATTTTGAGCCACATACGATCTCGAATTTCCAACCCGCTGTTCGGAGCAGCCATGGCCCGCGCCACAGTAGCCATGTCGCACGACACGGATAACGGAGTGTGACCGCCTAACATCGTATCTGTGAAATAGACTTTCAACATAATAACTGAATTATAAATTGTCTTGACCGTTTCAGCGAACATATACTGACTGCACGCAATTCGTTTATTCAAAACTGTTATACACCTAACCTCAATCTTAGTTGTTGAGCGTTCTAATCAACAATAAATTAAAAAAAAATATACACCTAGCTAAAGTAAATTTTTGCGTAAACGAATTTGTATGCTTTAAATAATATGTCCGTTAAAACGGTGGGTTAGCTGTTAGATAATGTCTAAACGCCAATAATAAACAATTATATTAACGATTTAAGGAGGTTGATGCGTTACAGTCCCAATCAAAACTAAGTCGAATTCTAAATGGGAACTTTTCCATAATAAATTTTTACAAAAGGTTATAAGTCGATGATACCAATAAATTATTGTCATAAAGGCCTAAATAAACAATTTTTTTTAATATTAACTTATTATTTCAGTATTTTACTTAATAGACTAACTTTAGAATTTTTTGTACAAAGTAAGGTTAGAAAAAATAAATTTATGTAAATATCTCTATTTTACATATTTTTTGCAGTAAATAATTAAAAAAAGAAATTAGAAGTAATAAAAATTAAAATTAAATCATTAAAAAGTTGAAAATTCAGTTAAAATTGTCAAGAATAAACGTCCATAATCGAAAAGTGCTAAGGTTTAATAATTTTTTTAATGATTAAATGTCTCCTAATTAAATTGGAAAAAATATTAAAATATGCGTAAGACATTGATGCTTTACATAGTTAGTTTTCGGAGCTGCTGACATTATTTGGTTATTTGCAAAAAATTAAAATGTACTGTTTGCATGGTAGGTTGACATATTTTCGATTAAGACTACATGTAAAAGTTTTTTTTTAATTTTTAACTTTGTAAATCTCCTAATAATTTTGGATTTTATACAGAAAATTTTGTCATAAAAAAATCTATTAAAAAAACTTTATTTCAGATTTTTTTCATTATCTTCGTAAAACGGCTCAACCTCCTTAAATATTTTTATAACCTTTTTGAATTCATTTTCAAATTTCAACAAAAGAATTTTGAAAATATGTAATGGCGCATTATTGAAAAATTTAAACGGTTTGTCCTTTTTTTTTAAATTGTGACTTAACATTTAACGCTGGCATCTGGTGGTACATAATGAAATTATTACGAAATGTGACCTTAAGATGCTGGCATCTAGTGGCACACAATGAAAACATAGCTTAAAGCGGTTTCGCGAATAGATCGCGTCTTCATGTCAAAATTAAATGCGCTTACCATTCTCTTCAATAATAGTAGAACCTAAACTAGTTGTGCTGGGAGGGCGTTGAGGAAGCATCATGTGTCCAGCCGCAGCGGAAGCAACGGCAGTGTGAGCAACCCAAGCGCCAGGATCTATCGGTCTGACAGGTTCCGCTCGCGGAATCGTAAAGTAACCTTTAGGCGTCGGATCCCAACACTTGGCTACGACGAGTTTAATAGGGCCCGGCCTCTGAACAACGTCCCTCAGTACGCGAACCGCCTCATCGTTGCTCATGCACTCAAAATTGACATCGTTTACTTGTAATATCATGTCGCCCGGTTCGATACGTCCGTCCTGAGCTACAGCACCGCCTTTCATTATACTGCCTACATAGATTCCTGAACAAAAAATTCCGGATACAGTTTTTTGACGTGATTACGTCTTATAAATTGATGAAACACCGCTAGCACACACGAAAAAGCGAAAGCGCGATAGAAATGCACGATCGGCTCAAGCGTCGGCTTGTGCGCATTTCTCCCTCTTCTCGCGTGACGTCAGAGAGTAGTGTGCGTTCTACATTTTTTTCGGCTGTTCCAGCGAAAGCTACATCTGACAGATGGCCTTTGTTTTATAAACCGTGGAAATTAAGACTTAAAATCAAGATATCTAATAAAAATGTCATAAATTATCGAATTTTTAAAGCAATTTTTCAGATAATACATCGTTATTTGTCAATTGATAGTTTGTACACAAACGCAGCTACATTTTGTATCAAAAACAAATCTTGGGAGATATCTGCATTTCATAACAGCAGATAAATTATAGGGTTTGTTAACAAATATATAATATATATACATTCTTTTAAATGTCTTTTATAATTGCTTAAAAATATGTATTTTGCTTTGGTTGATCAAATTATTAGTCGGTAAAAATATAGTTTGACAGCTACTAAAATTTAGGTTATGTATTATTAAATATGATATTCGAGCGGAATACGTTATCATGTAAAACTATCGTCCGTAAACCGATTTTACAGACAACTAATTTTTTTAACACACAGATTGTTGAAACGACACCCGGCGTTCAAACTTCGATATTTTAAGAAAATAAAAATACATTTATTATAAAATCAGTTCATTATGTTATAAAAAATAAAAAAAAGTTTATTAATGCAACTATCTTACCTCCGTCTCCGCCTCGGTTAGATTGGCCCACTATTGATATACCGAGAAAATTCACAGTATCCATATTTAATGTAACCGTTATTATATTCAAACTCATGGTTGAATCCGTGATACTCGAATACGAACTCGTTCTTGACATGGCCTGATTAAAAGATGTTAAGATTAATTGAGAATACAATCTTTATGAATTCTATATAATACGAACCTGTAATCGCTGTTTCTTTCTTCTCTGTGGTCTTTTCTTGCCGCTCACGTGCAAGCGACTAACACTCGAACACTCCGTTATAGCAGATTCAGTCTCTAGGAAGCTTGTTGTGTCCAATTCGGAACTTAATACTGAAGCAGTATCGTGCCTCAAACCTAAGAATCATACGGATAACGTCAGTTTCACGAATATGCTCTCATGTATTGCATTTGTTACGATTTACCATTGTATTTATGACGATTTCTCGACGTAAGATGAGAACTAGCGACACTATCTGTTTCGGTTCCTCCTATCACAGGCGCCGCTGGATTATCAGTACATTGCGAAGCACCATCGGACTGATTTGATCCTTCAGCTGACACCAACTAACAGTGCAATAATCAGAGTTCAAGTATTTTCATCAAATCAAATAAGGGATGGGCTGTTACTCCACTTCAATGATTTGTAACTTACCCAACTGACGACTCTTCCATTAAAACAAGGTAAATGTGCACTATCTTCGATAATTTCTTCTTTCACTACACCGAAATCATCGTCCATAGATTTAAAAAAGAATTTATAATTAGGTCTATTAAGAACATTTTTAAAATCGGCCAATGTCACTAGTTCTGGCGAGACGTGTATTTTCACCAAGTACGGCGTTTCTTCATCGTCAATATGATATATCACTTTAGTTTCATCCATGCTTGACCAAATAACTTGTTACATTTAAAAAATATCCAGACTTTTGTCAAAAAATCTTATTAAAATACATTATCTTATACAGATTGACAGACACCATTTTATTATTATTTTACACCTTTCCAAACTTGAGTTCGCTGCTACCAATTTTCTACGTTTACAAGAACATTTAGGAAGCTACTTTAAATCCCATTATTAACTTTTCACCGGTCTTACCGCGGTACAATCCGAACCAATCTTATGAATTTACAGTGAGTGGACTTTAGACATCCGCAAAGCCGGTTTTGTTTATGTTGTTTATTGCAGACACCCCGATGTACCTACATAATTAAACCAATGAATTTCATGATTTACATATGAACATAATATTTTAATAATTATGTTTACACAACGTATTTAGTAGGTACAGAGTTAACGAAATTTTGAAGTTAAAACCCATAAAATTTCAAACTCATAAAATTTTTCCCCTAAATTTATTTAACCAGGTCGAATTGTTATTTAATAAATCCGATAATACAAGTCTTCGAAGACAAATAAAATTTATCTGAAATCACCTTTTGAACTTTGTAAACAAATCTTATCGTATTTCTGGAAGTTCAATACCATTTTATAAATTTAGTTTTCTCATTGTCGTAAATGCCACGTGCTTCATAACACACCTTTATTATTGTTTTTAAAACATGGAAAACGGATGGTTCACAGAAAAATCAGAGCTTTGGCCTAACCAAAGATTTTCTATGAAAGTTAGTAAAGTGCTTCATGAAGAAAAATCTCAATTTCAAAATATTCAAATTTTGCAAACGTAAGTAGTTTTTCATTCAAATTTTTTGGAAATATCTTAAGTACGTTGAACATAGGTACTTTGCATATATTAAATTTTTTTATAATATATTTATAACTTATTTATTTTTTTTTAAATCCAAGTTTTGGGAGTAAATCTGAACTCAATAAAAGAGAAACTGGACCAACTTCAAATAAGTGCATATTTACTAAACAAAACTAATTTTGAAAGGGCTTTCACATGCACGTTATTTTTTTTTTATTTCTTAAATTTTCATCAAATCAAATGAAACAAAATTTGTAAATATTTACCAGTTTTCTAAAAATGTGCGTGGGTTTGTCATCTATAAAATAATTTTTGTATACTTATTCAAATATTAATTACTTTATCTAAATACACTCAACAATCATGTGATTCACTTTCCTTGAGATTCAAAGTTCAAATTGAATAAATATACCGGGTTTTCGCGATTGGTGGAATAGCTGAACTAGGTACTTCTTGAGTTTGTAATCTTTTATATTCTTTGGGCTATCTTATTAGAGTTTTATATTTATACTTGATTAACTTTGTGCCATCCTAATATTATTATATACATAAATTTTAAGTTACTTTTAAAAAACTTTTTGAACAAACTAGAGAAGCTAGCAACTTTTTTACGGAGAATTAATATAAAATAAATAACTAAAGAATAGATTGTAATATTATAAAAGAACAAGTTTGTATCTATGTTCCCTCAAAATTTAAGAACCACTGAGCCGATTTGAAAAATCCTGCACAACCCGCTTGAAACCTAGCGGCAAAACCCGCCTCGTGTGCAGCGGCCTTTATAGTTAATAAAAAAATATTGTAATTATCCAGGGAAGGCCATGGAAGAGCCTTGATACTAGACGGAATCATCCAGTGTACAGAACATGATGAATTTGCTTACCAAGAAATGATATCTCTCTTACCGCTCAACTGTCATTCCGAGCCGCGCACGGTTCTCATTGTTGGGGGTGGCGATGGAGGCGTTGCTCGCGAGGTGGACAAACATCCGTCCGTCCAAACAATACACCAAGCAGAAATCGACGCTAGAGTTATTGAAGTCAGCAAACAGTATCTTCCATTTATGGCGAAAGGTAGTCCTTATTACGAAATAATAGTATATTGTGCGACTAGTGAGAGAAGGAGAAGATTCCATGAGCGTAAAACGCACGCGAGTGGAATATTCTCCTTCGATCAATGGTCGCACATAATATTTTATTCAACTAGCACGTGTAATATGTAATCGGGGCCCTGATAAAAGAGGGAAAAATAATAAATCACTTCATTGATTGACGTACCCACCACCCTCGATGCACACAAGATGGCCATGACTTTCGCTGAATTGCGATGCTGTTTTCATATATACAATACCGCCTACCACGTTCCTATTGGTCCAGAAGCTGTGCAGTTTTTTTTTTCATTATTGCACGCTTGGGCTTGCTACTGCGTTTCTATTGGTCCAGAAAATTCATTATCACACAGTACGGCTCATTATTAGCATTCTACGCGTCAACACGAAGTAATTTATTATTTCTCCCGAATTTAGCAGGGCCCCGAAATTACATATTACTCACGCGTGTTGAATAAAATCATTTATGGCCAGTTCTACCAGGAGTTGCTTTTATCAGAGCTCCAGTCAAGATAATCAATACGTTCGTTAATTACTGAATTATAAAAGAAAAATAAAGAAAAATGGATAATTGACATTGTAGCTGATGTCGCTTATACATATGTCAATTTGCTTCTCTAAATAGTTTATCAAGTCACAACTCCCATTACAATAAAAAATATTAATTTTTTTTTGTTTTTAAATTAGGTTTCGGTTCGCCAAAATTGCAACTGCACGTAGCAGACGGATTGGAGTTTATCCGCAACCATCCAAAAGAATTCGACGTTATTATAACAGATTCGAGCGACCCAATCGGACCCGCTGTCTGTTTATTCAATGACGAATATTTTAGGATACTCAAAAATGCAATTAAAGATAAAGGCATAATTTGCTCACAGGGCAGCAATCCATTTACGTGTCCCACCGAAGTACGAGATTTGCTAAATTCAGCGAGGAAATCGTTTTCGAACGTAGCTTACGCCATAGCTCACGTTCCGACCTATCCAAGCGGTATTATCGGTTTTGTGCTCGCTACCAACGATGACACTGTCAATTTTACGCAACCGAAAATTAAATTTACAGAAAAACAACTCGATATTATGAATTTGAAATATTATAGCGAAAATGTACACAGAAGTGCTTTCGCATTACCGCGGTTTATTGAAAAAATACTCTTCAAATAAATATTGATCGCGGTCGTTATTTTTAACTCGCAAATTAAGATAATATAGAAATAAGCATTCCAATCATGCAATACAATATAGGAATTGTGACGCCGCCATTAATGTGTCAAGGAAACTAAACATAGCCAATAGTGCCCATGATTAACTTAAATGAATGTATTTTGATTCACGGAATTAGCGATAATAGACTGTAGTTCGTTAGTTTCGTATTTTTATCATGGCGTGGCGCCACTATTGACTGTAGTTTTCTTGATACACGTCTGGGACATTACTTGGCACAATTCCCATAATGCACTGCACAATATTTTATTGCAAATATCCTAATTTATCAAATTGACTTATTTGAGTGTGTGAGCACTGTATTTTATACTTTTTTATCTTATTACAATAACAATTTTAAAACAAAAGATGTATCCAAACAAAACAACACAGATCAGTAATTTATGAGGGTAAAGCTAAACGCAATAAAAACAATAGTTTGCGAAATTGATAATAATGCATACGTGCCAAATATTGAAAATGAGATGTTAATTATTTTCAGAGATATTAAGGGGTTTATTATTTTTTATTTTGTCAAAAACAAATTTAATGTCACATTTAAATTAATACCTCAGTGCGTTTATTAGTAAATCGTTTTGATGATCCTGTAAGTCACTTTGCAATATCGCGTAACATGTTGCAACATCGCGAAAGTATTGTAAACAAAACATTGCACCAATGAAGTTGTAGATCACGCATGTCCGTCCGAAATCTCAATTTGATACTTCAAGCATCGATCAAGTAATTCATAGATGGCCAAGCTTATGATTTAATGGCCGGTGATTTTAGTGGGAGCAATATCTTAAAAAGAGGTGCATGATTGGTAAATTAAGCTCTTGAGAGTGGCGCACTCAGTTTTGGTTGTCGGTTTTCAGTATGAATTGAACGTTCCACGTTCTGTATCAACAGAGGTTAGGTCTCTTACTGTATATTATACACTCAATGCTGCAAGTAGTTACAAAGAATTGCAATATGACGTTACGTGGTATTGTAAACAGGCTCGACATGGCCATTAGAAGTACTGGGAGACTTCCGAATGGGCTAGTCTTCCGTGGATCGAATGACCATTACCTCGTTAAAATAATCCTGATTGCAAAGTTTAACGGTTTTTGTAAAATTACCGCTGTAAGATATTATTGTGTTGGCGGAATTTGGAATTGCGACTCGAGATTTTTTTATTTAACTGTTAAATATTGATAAATATTTAAAATAATTTTTTGACAGTTATTTGTTAATTACAAGTTTTAATAAATATTTATAATTGTAACAGAATTTTATTATAATATGGTATTATAGAAAATATATAATTAAAATAACAAATTAAAACAAAACATTTGTTTCTTTATTTCAAAAATTGTTTTTTTTTATAATCCCTTCACTTGTCATAACAAGTGACAAACATTTCTTGTATCTCAACAACTTACACACTGTTTTAAAATCTTCGCTAAAAATTAAAAACTACGAAACAATTGAAGCGTTACAAGAATCAAACAGTAAACATTTTAACACACTAGCACACGGTTTTAATTTTTTTTTCAAAAATTTCACACTCAAAAATAAAAATTTCATAATATATCTACACACCTATTTCTAAAATATATATTATATAACAGACAAATTGCTAAACCACGTAAGCGAACATACAAACTGTTTTAAGAATATCGTTCATTCGCAAGTATAAGTAGAGTTCTACTTAACCTTGGTTCATTCATGTATTATTTCTATGGCATAATTTGTTTTCCCACACTTTCGTAACTACTGTACAATATCTTAACATCCCATCACACGTCTATCAAATTCTCCGTTATTTTACACCCCATCTAACTTCAACATGTGTAATCAAAAGGTCAACTGAACAATAATATTGACTGCATCTCACTTTGGCATATCTTTCGTTGTTTATGAAATATTTTTATACAACCCAGCGCTATCTGGGACCTGATATAGTGGCACGCCTTCAATTCCTACTTTTCGTCTTACAAATTTGATTTTAAGGAGGTTGCGTCAAAAATTCAAAATTATCAAAATTTGGACATTTTTTTCAAAAACAATTATCACATAATAATTCCAATCAAACGAGATACGCAATCTTTAAAAAAAGGATCGCGTAGTTTTCACTACACACAACAGAAGTGAAACTACAACCCGAGATTCGTCATCTTGATTCGGTGGCAAAACGGTACCTAAAGCAAAATTAGCCGGGCACTTTGTACCACGAACCAGAACAAAAGTAGCCGGATAAAAGATAACTGCCTTTCCAGCATCCCAATCTACCCCAACAGTGCAGGGTAGTGGTCTTTGTCGTTCACGTTATTTAGCAGCATGAATCCAATTCACTCTATCGTGCGTAAAAAAAGAAGAAAATATCTTATATCTCGTTCCATTAATATCATAATTTCTATCTTTGAATATTTTTTTTGTACATATAATGATTAACAAAGTTTTTATGACCGATTTAATTACACATGTCTCTAGATCAACTACAAAGACAAATATTAACAAGAGCTCATCAATGACAGCATACAACGTTGATCTAGTATTTCATTTGTTGTGTAACGAACTAGCTCTAAAAATTTATTAACATTCGAGAACTATTTTATCAGCTAAAATATTCGATATAATTAATATTGTGCCAAACACGATCTGTAAATAAGTAAATAAAAGTTTTCAAATTTAAAACGAGATTCTCACGGGAATAAACAAATGCAGAAAAAACAAACGACGACAGCAAAATGTTCGGTGCTCCTGTTTCTTCAATAGTTCGTTACACAATATGAAAGATGCAACTTATTCAAACAAAATTTTGACTGAAACAAAACAACATTTTGTGATAGTCATAATATAAAACAAAAGTTCGTTCCAAGCAGCCGCGAACGGTAATAAAACCGTACACAGTCTTGTTACTGCGCAAGACTGTCTTGCGCAGTATCGATTTTTGAGCTAGTGCGCAAATTAGTCTTGCGCAGTGACAAGACTGTGTACGGTTTTATTACCGTTCACGGCTGCTTGGAACGAACCTTATATAAGTTCACGTTGTGTTATGAAATTTAATATGTTGATCGAAATAATTCAGTATTCATAAACACTTGCAAATTTCAAACAAACTCACAACACTTATTAAACCGATCAACGTATCAAATAATTACATACAATATGAAATGACTAATCTTTTTTTTCATCGCAGATAATCGTTGATTCAAATTATAATATTTAAAAAATTTTCGATATCGTTAATATTCAAATAAAATAAAATCAACCATACATAACGATAATGTATTCAGTTTTTGTTCTCATTGTACATCCAGTAGTTTCTCGATTATCTGGTTTATCGTGCAGGCATATGTAGTTCATATAAACTGAGCTGTAGATTATAGAGGCTAAACAGCTGAGGTAAATGGCGTTAGCTGGCTGATAGACATACTACATGTATAAGGATTGAGAATGACGTCATTGTTTAATCGATTCTTGTGTTCTCTATTATCCCAGTTAAATAGTACAGTACCAGACAGTACATATTTTGAATTATGTGATTTTCAATAATTGAGAGTACTACCAATTTAGAGTACAAATAGTTAAGCCAAATTTATACAATACTGTGACGTCACGCGCATGTGCAACACCATCATTTGTTATTGCGCAACACATATAGTGACAGATCACACACATATTTTTTTTCCATTGCTTTTAGAAGAAAATAATTAAATTCGATAGGTATTGTCAACTCTCTCATCGCCGAAATGCACAAAAAAAAAAAAAAAAAACACTTACCAGATAAAAGCTTTGTGATACTTTGACATAATCAATTAACTGTAGCGAATACATTATCGCTGTGTATGTGTCAGATGCGCGATTGTTTAGACCATTATTAGAAAGAAGTAGACCCCCGACAGTGTGTTTCGTCGAAGTCGTTACTCATATTTGGGGAAAGGCTGTTTGTCGGCTTGTTGTGGGGGTTGTGGCGGTTGGGGCTGCGGCCGTTGAGACCACTGACCCAGGCTGGCGTCTTGTTGGGGCGCGCCTTGCGCCTGAGACATCCACCCAAGAAAACCTGCACCACATACATTAACCCAAAGTCAACACAAAATATCAGATCTGTGTAAATCTAAACGGCAGATCTATTTAAAACTAACGACAAGACAAACAAAACAAAAGTTTCTTTTTGATCGAGAGCTAGTTTCCTCGAGTTTAAAAAAAAGTATGCAATTTGAACTAATAAAAACGAAACATACAAAAATAAGACAAATATGTTAGTTTATACACTGTCAAATTACATACAGGACCTTCGGGCGTGCATCTTTGGTTTGTTTTCATTTATGCGTGGTCATTTTTACCATGTTCTAAAATGTTTGTGTTAAGGAGGTTGATCCGTTACAGTCCCAATCAAAAGTAAGTCGAATTCTAAATGAGAACTTTTCCATAATAAATTTTTACAAAAGGTTATAAGTCGATGATACCAATACATTATTGTTATAAAGGCATAAATAAATATTTTTTTTAATATTAATTAATTATTTCAGTATTTTACTTAATGGATTAACTTTTGAATTTTTTGTACAAAGTTAGGTTAAAAAAAAATAAATTTATATAAATATCTGTATTTTACATATTTTTTGCAGTAAATCATTAAAAAAGAAATTAGAAGTAATAAAAATCAAAATTAAATCATTAAAAAGTTGAAAATTCAGTTAAAATTGTTAAAACTGTCAAGAATAAAAGTCTATAATCGAAAAGTGCTAAGGTTTAATAATTATTTTTGTTGATTAAAAGTCTCCTAATTAAATTGGAAAAAATATTAAAATATGCATAAGACAACGATGCTTTACATAGTTATTTTACGGAACTGCTGACATTTATTGGTTATTTGCAAAAAATTAAAATGAACAGTTTGCATGCTAGGTTGACATATTTTCCATAAGACTACATGTAAAAGTTTTTTTTTAATTTTTAACTTTATAAATCTCCTAATGATTTTGGATTTTTTACAGAAAAATTTGTCATAAAAAAATCTATTAAAAAAAACATTTCAGATTTTTTTCATTATCTTCGTAAAACTGCTCAACCTCCTTAATTTATTTTTTGTACTGTTTTCAGGTATATTATTTATGCTTTGACAATACACACCAGTCTTGAGAATGTGCAATTTGACAATGTAACAATAAAACACACAAAAAACCAAACATGGCGTTGTTAAAAATGAAAATATACCGTTAAAAATGCAGAACTATAATTTGATTTCAACGTTGAAAAATAACTGCATGCATCCTATCGACTTTTCACATGCCAGATAAGCGATTCATGCAAATATTCAACAAGATGCGAGATTATTGATCTGCGTTTTTCCGTTAAACACAATGCACCGACAGTATGATTAAGTTTATTCATTGACTGACGCATTAACGATATGTCGCTGTTGATACAGGTATAATATCAGGGCACCTCGAATGTACAGAAGTACAGTGTAAACTCTATATAGCGACACTCAGGTGGCTGTGCACTTTGTGGCGTTATCGAGAGTTGTTAAACGGAGAGAAGAAATAATCCATTAATATTATTTTGCTATAATATGTATTTACTCATATACAGTATGTAAACACGTAAGGTGCACATAGGGAAATTAACATTGGGAAAAAATGACTGGATCAGAGTGAGCCTTGAAATCTTGTCTTTCAATTTGACAGATAATATTCTTTTGCAAAATGAATGTGTATACTACCGAAGAAAATATTCAAATGATTACAACATAATTGGACTTTTTTTATTAATGGGACATTAAATTCCTAAAAATACTTAAATATGGTGCGAGATCAAATATCTCCGCCTATTCGTTGTTGAACCTAAAGACATTGGGTCACTGATTTACCGACGCGCATACGTCATACCAGTCACAAGTATTTTTTCCCAATGCTAATTTCCCTATGTGCACCTTACGTGTGTTTACATACTGTATAAAATTTACAACTGACCAATACGGTCGAGCGACTGAATCCAAAGCGTCTTCCAACATCGCTTATCTTTTCTCCCGCCTCTATTGCGCGTATTAATAAAACCTTTTCGTCAATACACAAAGATTTCCTTTTACTCGCCATGTCTACAGTTTGCAAGTTTGTGCGCAACTAAGAATATGACAACTTATCGATAAGCAGCTGGGCTAAACATATGAAAGATAATCCCAACAAACAAAAGAACGAATTTCTTAGAATCTTCGGTACGCGTGATGCCGACAACAAAGCAACAAAATAACAAACGAGTACTGTTTATTGCTTAATGATGACGTATTGTGGCCGTTATTTAGAGTGTATCATTGTATGAACAACATGGTAAACCAACTACAGTTAAGTAATTTCGACGTTTTAAGGAGTTTGTCGTTACATCGAATGGCAAGTGCTCTGATATCACTGCATCAGTATCGGCGACGATGTATCGTCCTGCCAAACAATGATTCAACGGTCTTAGGTCTAGAATTAATTACTTAAATTTACAAAAAAAAAAAAAAAAAAACAATAAAACAACAATCCTGTTACAACTACAAAAAAAATAAACATGCAAAAAAAAAAAAACACACGTATTGTGGATTGATACAAGTTTTATTTCGAAAACTAAATCATTTCTCAGTTACAAAAACGTTTCAACACATCAGTAAAAAAAATAATAATAAACAAAAGAAAACATGTTTTTGTCAACAACCAAGGTCGTAGAATATACAATCATTTATTTATATACAACACATTGTGTACTTTTTGCCCTGTCCTGATGATAAACTGATTAGAACTAAGCAAATATTTGATACGTATTAATAAATACAAACAACAGCCAAACAATATCTTTTGTATGTGCAGTTACTACTTTTCGGTTGAATTTTAAAAATAATGCTGAACAGAACGATCATCGAACTCAATTTTTTTTTAAACGACATTTTGTTTAAAATAAACAGCGTCACTTACTATTTGTCGATTCATGGAAGTAATTAGTCACCGATTTATACAAAATTGTTATTTGAGCGACAATAAATTCAGTTAGACATCAAAATCAATTAAATCACTCACACTGTTTACTCTATTTAAGACAATAAATAAATATATTTATTGAAGAGTTCTAATCAGACGTTAATCAAAGATTTGTCTATTTAAGACAATTGTTGCATTTCTGTTACGCTCTATAATATCAATATGTACAATATATAATTTAAATTCGAAACATCCGGTCGATAAAAGAGTTTCATAAGGTTCGTTCCAAGCAGCCGTGAACGGTAATAAAACCGTACACAGTCTTGTCACTGCGCAAGACTAATTTACGCAGTGGCTCAAAAATCGATACTGCGCAAGACAGTCTTGCGCAGTAACAAGACCGTGTACGGTTTTATAACCGTTCGCGGCTGCTTGGAACGAACTTATAGAAAAGTGCTACAATGAAAAATCTCAAACTGCACACAATGACGCCGTGTATAAGCTATCTTTTTACATACCTATGTAACATGAAAATATATTTTATTGCGCATGATCCATTGTCTATCTTCTAATAAAAATATATGAATTAAAGATTTTTGTTAAACAAAACATTTCTTGTTTGTTTTCACTAAGACGGTAAAAAAATTATACAATTTTTCAACAAAAACTATTTTTAGTTTTCAAACTAAAAAAAGAACCGACTAAAACACAAGTTATATTTTACTTGTGTTGTGAAATTTAACCTTCGCAATTAAAATTCAAGGTCGTAGAAACTGCACACCACGCACAAAGCATTTGATGCAACCACACAGTGAAATTGTAGATTATAGACGCTCTACAAGTAAGTTCATTCGAGAGAGATTCAGACTAATGCTTGTACAAATTACGTAAGTTTTTTCTTTACAATATATCCAACATCTAAGGACGCATTTCATTTACACTAAAAACGTTAAAAACTATCTCAAATTTGTTCGATGTGGATTCCGTTCAGCTTTTTCAGTTCACAAACAACAAAACAATGCAAGAACGAAAAAAACAACGGGACACGACATGTGCGCGTACAACGTTACGCGTAATTGTTATATCTCTGACCTTGTTGTTGACTTCCGGCGTTGCCTTGCGGCGGCTGGTTTCCTCCCGATTGAGAAGCGAAGCCCTGATTGAAGTTGTCCTGTGTTTGTCCGTGGCCAGACGGAGGCTGCAAGTTACCTATGAGTCCCCACCCTGTGGACAGTAGTCAGCATTAATATCGTCGCCTAAATGTGTGTTTGTTGGTCGAGTCCTGGCACTGTTCTAAAACTCTTCGGCCCATTCAAATTGGATTATTAGAGTCAAATTATCAATCGATAGTCGTAATTAAAACATCCCGGACATGTCACAGTGGTGTAAAAAGAATGAATGTGTGGCCAATCACTATCTCTCTCAGAATAGTAAAACACAACCATACTCTATCCTCCTCTGTCATGTATGGCCATATATCTAATAATTAACTATATGAATCATTGTCTATCTACTCAATGTGCGGTGAGTGAAGGCAACAAAGCGTATCAAAAATATATCTGCGTCTCTTTCTTCGATGTAATTCCCTAATTTCTCTCATAATAGTGAGCCATGACACATATCTTTATGTCATCATTAGACATGTCAAAACAGAGCAGTCAATAGTATCTCTATTTCAAAAACTTTGTCTTTTTCTATGACGTTAATCTAATCAGAGCCAACCTTACGACTTAAAAAAGGACAGAAATATATCTTTGCACTCTAATGGTTTGATTGCGATTTTATTCCTATGCTCGGTATAGAATAAAAGTATGTGTATGGCCAATCTCTATCTCTCTCCAAATAATACATAGAAACAGGTCACAATCATACTTTATCCAAAAATGAATCCAAAAAATAACTGCAACGATATATACTTAAAAATGTTTACGAGTACAATACGCGCTACGGATCTAAAAGGTTCGGAAGTTAGTCACAAACAGCGTCGCAAAGGCACATTTTAGAGCCGTTGATACTCCCACCATCTCTCAGCTACCTGCACGGAACGTGCGCTCGTCGGTAATTGACCGTGATCGCTCGTTGCCTTTGTAACTTGTCGCTTTCCTGCTTTAAAGTACAGTCGAGTACGCTATTGTCAAGTTGTTATTATTATTTTAGTTTTGTTGAGCTGCGAGTTTGTAGTTTTTTCAACAGACTAACTTCCAAGCCTTTTAGATTCGTGGCGCGTATTGTATAAGTCGATGAATTGAATTATCTCTTCCACAGGATGCTTACTTATTCTCCAGAACAAATTTCTCTGACATCTCCAGTTTCTAGATAATTTTTAAAAAATTTTCCTGACTACATACAGTGAATTTCACTTAAAATGCAACATAGACATGAGTTTCGTTGAGATGGTAGCGATGGATATCATTAATACATAACAGAAAATCGTTTCACATAAAATGCAACATATGCCGCAGTTTACGTGGAACGATTTTCTGAGAATACCGTTTCACGATCTGGAACTGTTAGAGCCAAGTTCAAACAGTTGAAGAATTTGACCAACAAACACGCAGACCTAACAATCTGAAGAGTTCTGTATTACCAACAAATGTTTTTGAACTAAAACTGCTTTTAAAAAAAAGAGGGCCGATTTATCAAAACTTCGTGGCGAGTCATGACAAGATTATTCAAATCTAAGAAAAAAAAATACACATTACCTGCTTGGTTTAGCGCGGCTGCAACTAACGCAGGACTCATCGGCAACGCTCCCAGGTTGAGTCCCATACTGAGCGGATTACATTGCTGTCCTGGGCCACCGCCCGGACCCCCTTGGCCCTGACTCTGCGTATTCGTAGCTGGACCGCCCGTAGCACTCGCCGTAATCCCTACCACAAAAAGTCTCTCTGTAACCTGGTTGCAATAACAACCCGTTATGAATAACTAAAAATAATGGCGTAAATGCGGCTATAAATCCTTAAAACTAGAACTTCAATCCGAGTATGAACTAGTTCTGATGTCGGGATTCATTCGGGTTCAGGAATTACTATGAAACTAACGAAACTAACCGAATTTTTTATAATTAACCGATTATTAAATGAAATAAAATATTAGATTTAGTGGGCAGATTCTGTCAATTTTTCTCATTTGGGTACATGCCCCATGTACAGGGTGTTCTACAAGCTCTATGACAAACTTTGACAGATGGCAGGTCACTTGATTTTAAACATATTTTTTTTAATAAACATGAGTCCGATTCGTTTTTGTTTATAAGTTACAAGCATTTAAAGAATCAAAAACGTAGGCTGATAAATAGAAATATCGGTTTTTATGACAATAATTATTGTTAGTGTCATTTTAATTATTTATTAGATATTTCGTGTGAAAGTTCAAAATAAAAAATAAAAGCTGAGGGTGGACATTTCGAACCATTTTTATAGTCTTAAGTTTTGTGATTATCATTTGAATTAAATTTTTATTGTCAATTGTTAATAAAGGTTAAACGCTTGTAACTTCTAAACAAAAACGAATCGGACACATGTTTATTAAAAAAAAAAAAAAAATTGGTTGTCTGTAAAGTCGGTTTACGGACGATAGTTTTACGTGATAACGTATTCCGTAATACATAACCTAAACTCTACATATAATAATTATAATAATTCGAATCTATGATATTGCATCTTTCGCTTCAAATTTAGGTTAATTTTATGTATTAAAATACTCACCACATATAATAATAATTGTTTTTTTTAACTTTCTTTCTTTCGTATTTATTTTAAGTCTCAAAGATTAATTGTCATAATATTTTGAAAACAATTGTTTCACTGTTTATATAAAATTCCAAAACCTACTTACAATATTTAAGTATTTTCATACGTCAAAAAATTGATTTTTATAATGATAAAATTTGTATGAAAACGATTTTTTCGAGAGAAGAGACCTAGCTAAAACGATTTTTTGCCCCCCAAAATCCCTTTTCAGTAAATTTCATCCAAATCGTTAGGGCCGTTTTCGAAAAAAGCACGCACAGGGTCAGGCGGAACGTTACACTTTTTCGTGCATGCAGCCGGTGTTTTATCAATTTATAAGATTGGTGATTCATCAATTTATAAGACGTTATCACGTCAAAAATATGTTTAAAATCAAGTGACCTACCATCTGTCAAAGTTTGTCACAGAGCTTGTAGAACAGCCTGTATAGTCTTCATAAACTTGTCATTAACATTTAGTACTTTTTTATATTTTTTACGACCTGATGGCGCCACTTGCATGGGAGATATCTGTCAGTCAAATCGCAGTTTTATATTTATTTGTTTTTTCCTTAATAACGGATAAATGGAGAATGACTGAACATAAACAGCCAATCTCTGCGTTTAGAAAAAACTTTACTTGCCACTACTGCCATCTGATGAATAATAAAAAAAAAAAATGGTTGCCTTCATTCAAATACGTTTGACCGATCACTGTATTCGACACGAGTTAGTGTTCCTTATTTTTTAATTGGGAAAATACTTTTCAAATGCTTGTCTCAAACTAGTTACATTTTTAAAAAGAATGTTTCTTACGTCACTGCTAACAAAACTCGCGCTCTTGTTGAAAATAGCACGATTCTTATTAAACATGGAAATATTACGAAGAAAGAAGTGACGAACAATTAGCAGAATCGAGTAGTTGCAAAAATTGAAACACACCTACCTAATGCCTGCAAATTCGGCATGTCAATGTTCCCCCGAGGCGGACCCGCATTCCAGCTGCCGTTGTTGTAGCGACTTCCGCTGTTCCCTCCGTACATCTGTCAACGCAAAAATATTCCATTATCGTCAGATGCGATACAACAACGCATGTACTTGATATTCATATCGAGTAGTCTATGTCTTGTACGTAAAGTGTGCGTTAATCTCAAAAAGTCTACAGTACAAAACTAATATTTAATTGATTGGATAAAAATAAAATAAAAAAGCTTGTTGGCATATCTACAGTGTTATTAAAAAAATATATTAAGGAGGTTGATCCGTTACAGTCCCAATCAAAAGTAAGTCGAATTCTAAATGGGAACTTTTCCATAATAAATTTGTACAAAAGGTTATAAGTCGATGATACCAATAAATTATTGTCATAAAGGCATAAATAATTTTTTTTTTTTAATATTAATTAATTATTTCCAACTTTTGAATTTTTTGTACAAACTTAGGTTAAAAAAATACATTTATGTAAATATCTGTATTTTACATATTTTTTGCAGTAAATAATTAAAAAAAAATAAATTAGAAGTAATAAAAATTAAAACTAAATCATTAAAAAGTTGAAAATTCAGTTAAAATTGTTAAAATTGTCAAGAATAAAAGTCCATAATCGAAAATTGCTAAGGTTTAATCATTTTTTTTTATTGATTAAAAGTCTCCTAATTAAATTAGAAAAAATATTAAAATATGCGTAAGACATCGATGCTTTACATAGCTAGTTTTCGGAACTGCTGACATTATTTGGTTATTTGCAAAAAATTTAAATGAACAGTTTGCATGCTAGGTAGACATATTTTCCATAAGACTACATGTAAAAGTTTTTATTAATTTTTAGCTTTATAAATCTCCTAATGATTTTGGATTTTTTACAGAAAATTTTGTCATAAAAAAATCCATTAAAAAAACTTTATTTCAGATTTTTTTCATTATCTTCGTAAAACGGCTCAACCTCCTTAATATGGTCTACACAGAAATATCACCACCTTGCAGGGAATTTAATTTCATTTACGAATATGTAGGCTTCGATGCGGTTATCTTAAAAAATAATTGAGACAACGGCCCGGAAAGTCATGTCTGGAACTTTGTGACATTATTGTATATTTATTTAAATTTTACCTGATCGCCGCCGCCTCTTTGATTCATCATTCCACCGCCGGGACCACCGCGCTGCCGCAGATCGCCCTGATGGCCCCCGAAACCCCCGGGTCCACCTCCCATACCTTGATGACTGCCGTGACCGCCACCGCGCGATTCGGCTTTCGGAGCCGCGTTCGAAACATGGACGGACACGCCTTTTACTATATGATCCTCGCCTGAAGAACAAAACATAGGTACATAAACAAATGAAACACGCCACGTGATACCATTCCGCCGGCCACCACACTATTATCGGTTTGTCAGTTTCACACTTCTTTTTTTATTATCAATATTATCATTCTTGGACTAGTTTTAGGTTCTGAATCTCAGAGGCGCTGCTGTAGTAAATAGATATATTATTGGTATTTAGTAAAAGACGAACGCTTCTCTCCCATTTTGGATGTTGTTATCATGTACTACACTGTACTAACCAAACTAGCGTGACCTGTGCGAATTATTCGCACTAAATAAGTATAATAATTATCACTTTACAAAATTATTTTTTAAATATGATTGCAGGTATTCAATTCGTTTCTAATTTTGCACACTGCTTATAACGTTATTCTTTTTGTTGTAAAAGAAATATTTTACTAAAATTGTCATATAGAGGCGCAAGTAGCAAAAGCGTTGTTCAGCGTTGCCCGTCAGATGGCAGTATTTACAATATGAAGGTCAGATGACAGATCGAAGT
Source organism: Xanthostigma xanthostigma (assembly GCA_963575645.1). Taxonomy (NCBI): domain Eukaryota; kingdom Metazoa; phylum Arthropoda; class Insecta; order Raphidioptera; family Raphidiidae; genus Xanthostigma; species Xanthostigma xanthostigma. The sequence goes on along the minus strand of OY754466.1, from coordinate 43,348,074 downwards.
GTTAACGTTACGCCGTCAGATGGCAGACGTTGTTCAGGGTTTAATTAATTTACAAAAACAATAGCAATAATACATTTTTTAGTTGTCGATGTTAGTAGAGCAAGCAATTATCTGTAAAATGATATATAATTTATGTGGAGAAATTGTGTGGTTTTTTCTAAAAAGGGAGGCAAACATCTTAAACCTTAGCGTATTAATATACATGATGCTAGCTCCACTTATATATTTAACCTCCTTTGTTTTATCCATTTTGTATTGGCTATTTAGATTTTTCAATGGCCTTGAGCGCAAACAAAATTAAAAAAAAAAATAATAACTCACCGCATAGGCTTTGCGCAACATCGGGTTCAAGAAACGTCACAAAGCTGAAAGCCCTGAACGGTTTTGGTATAAATACGTCCGTAACCTCACCGAATTTACTAAAATAGTCGCGCAAATCGTCAGCCGTCATGTCTTCAGTGCATCGGCCCACAAACACCTTGCACGGTACCTGCTGAATCATGCCCTCCTGTAACACACGAAAAAGCGCTCTTAAAATCAACGCGGCCACGTCCTCATCTCGGACGGTCACAGTCCCGCTGTGAAACAATCGACTGTCAGAACGTCAGTCATAACATAAAAATAAATCTACAACTAAACCAAACCTTTAAAAATTAGAACGTTTTCAAACTGTAACTTCACAAATTTTGAGAAAGCGCCAGTCAACGTTTGACTGCGACGAGTCCAGCTATCCGGCGTAAGTTCCTCTTCGGATCGATGCAAAAAACAGTCTTCGCCGATCCCAAAATTCCTTTTCCCTGAAACGTGAGAGTTTGGATCAGTTGGATCGGTGACGTTTCTTTCATCATCACATACGGTTTTAGCAGCCTCAAACATTCCATCATCATCATCATCGCATCATCCTCGTCCACCGAATCTCACATTCGTTCACTCTTCATTCCCAAACTCGTGAGACAACATCATACTTCCGCATCCGGCTTCTCATTCCACATTCAAAGCACATTTATAAAAACGTTCGAGCGAACCGGCATCGTCGATTTGTAAAACGACATTTTAATGATCGCGCGGACAAAAACAAAATACGTAATGTAATTTATCGAAACGTACAGGGAGGAACAAAAAAAAAAACTAACTGAGGCACAGCAAATTTCGTATCGCGATCGACGCCAGAAAGAAAAGAAGGGAAAAGAGTAACATGATTATTTCATTTCGAACGCGGTGTTGGAGATAAAGAATGAAGTGTACGATATATCAATTGAAAACGGAAAAGGAAAAACGGCACAATCGATGAACAGAATCAAACAATCGTTCTTTCAGCTCGGAATCGTTCCGCGAGAGACAGTCTTCACATAATGTCATCACTCTCTTGTTCACTTTCATTCAACTGTTTTGTTTTGAAACAAACACAAGTCTTGCAATCGCGCAGCACGTATACGTATCGATTCAATCGATGTAGGCATGAAGTTCATAGTTTAACAGTCACTTCACCGCATGCACAATTTTATATATAATCAAACTCACTGTTTTATGTCCCACCACCAAAAGGCATAACGATTCATCGATAATGCCAACTGAGTAATATTACACACAATACATAATTATATCGATAAACAATCCATTAAGACAATTTTTGGTAAATCGGAGTTCCTCAAATAAATGTTGGGTCACCAGATGATGATTTTTATAAGATTTTCGAAAATCGAATTTTTATCAGATCTGGACGTTTTGGAATTCTAGAAAGCTATTTTAACTATTTTTGGATGGACGTGCGTATGTGAGTGTGTAAACAAATGTTCGTAAAGTATCTAAAGAGCGAATCAACTGATTGAGATCGGGTTCGAGGCATTCGAAAGGTTCCATTGAGATTTAGACCTGATATGATTTTGCAGAATAATAAAATTTTTTCACGTTTTTGTGGCAAACTCCTAATCTACTTTTTTATACAGTGATCCGAAAAGTTGATTAAAATTTAAATTAGCTTAAATATAAAAGCCTGTAATATACATAACTTTAAAGTTGTTTTTAATAAAAAATTATCAACAATTTTTTTTTCCTGTTCACTCAGAAATTCTTACCAATTTTTGTTATAATCTCCGTTAGTTATAAATATAATAGTATCAATTTATTGTAACGTATTTAATACACAACGGGAAGTCTTAGGGTTGCCCCCCGTAGGTCAACCAGTTTCCACTTTTTTTTTTAATCTGTCGTGGACTATGACTCTAAATTAAACGAAATTTAAAATATCCAAAGATAGCAGCCGGTGTCCCATTCCTTATCTGAGGAACTCTGATCGTATATAAACTAAAGGCGCCACCACAATTTAAGAACTAACTGTTGTTATTCGTATAAAATATAAATAATGAGGTCCAACGCAGTTGTAGGTCGCTACGTTTAGTGAGTCACGTGAGTGGTAAGCCCAATTATATATTTCAAGGTCATTAACAGTTTAGACTAGCGCAATACGATAAAAAATTTTAAGATGTATCGAGCAACGCGCAAAATAGCATAGCTGCAAAAGTTACTTCTGAACCGAATGAATGTTTGTAAATTATAGACGTTCGACAACCATTTGCGAATAGAGGATTACAACTATTTTTCGATTTTCTTAAGGAGGTTGATGCGTTACAGTCCCAATCAAAAGTAAGTCGAATTCTAAATGGGAACTTTTCCATAACAAATTTTTACAAAAGATTATAAGTCAATGATACCAATAAATTATTGTCATAAAGGCATAAATAAATATTTTTTTTAATATTAATTAATTATTTCAGTATTTTACTTAATGGATTAACTTTTGAATTTGTTGTACAAAGTTAGGTTAGAAAAAATAAATTTATGTAACATCTGTATCTTACATATTTTTTGCAGTAAATAATTAAAAAAAGAAATTAGGAGTAATAGAAATTAAAATTAAATCATTAAAACGTTGAAAATTCAGTTAAAATTGTTAAAACTGTCAAGAATAAAAGTCCATAATCGAAAAGTGCTAAGGTTTAATCATTTTTTTTTATTGATTAAAAGTCTCCTAATTAAATCAGAAAAAATATTAAAATATGCGTAAGACATCGATGCTTTACATAGTTAGTTTTCGGAACTGCTGACATTATTTGGTTATTTGGAAAAAATTAAAATGTACCGTTTGCATGCTAGGTTGACATATTTTCCATAAGACTACATGTAAAATTTTTTTTTAATTTTAACTTTATAAATCTCCTAATGATTTTGGGTTTTTTACAGAAAATTTTGTCATAAAAAAAATCTATTAAAAAAACATTTCAGATTTTTTTCATTATCTACGTAAAACGGCTCAACCTCCTTAATCTCACATCTCAACCCTCAACGTTTGTAAGTTTTCGCAATTTGTAACCTCAATTGTCGAGCGTCTACAATCCACAAATTTCATAAACCGAAACAAAAATTTTCAATATTCTGTCTACATCATGTCATTTGTATTTAACAGTTTATGATCTCAAAATATTAATTGATAAATGTATCGAAAATGCCAAGTAATTGCATTGTTTCGTTAAAATAAAAACTGACCTTTGAGTTGGGCACTTTGACATCGCACCATCTACCGTCGATCATGTGACGTTGAGCCAGCACTCGCATCTGGGATTCATAGCTTGCGAAACGTATAAAGCCGAAACCTTTCGACTGGCCCGTTTTTGCATCTTTCTTTACCTGTAACGAAACGAATTACGATAAGTTGAAATTTCATGATAAATAACAATCGACAAAAATGTAACGAATTCACGCACTGTTTAAAACCGGAAGAACTCAAGCCGTGGTCTCATTTGAACAAAACAGCAGTTAACCTCTCAAATACTTGGAATGTAAATTGACTGTTATTTGTCGATTAAAAAAAATAATTACCTGAGCCATTAGGACTTCTCCAAACGTTTCAAAATATTCTCTTAAATTCTGTTCTGTCGTTTTCCACGGAAGTCCAAGTACAATTAAATCTGTACATCGCAGTTTAGTTTCCATTCGTTTAGTCTTTGCTGTCGAATTTTCAAGAGCATCGTCGGATTTCCTTTTATTTTCTTTAGGAAACACACAGTAAAATATCTGAAACCAAAAGACAATGAAAATCCCGTGGATCATTAAACAAAATCAGCGACTCGTTTGTGATAGTTACCTGTGAGCCCCAGCCATCGTCTGGAGGTGGATGAAGTCTACCTTCGCTTAATCTAACTCCTCGCATAGCTCTGGAGTCCGGGTTCCGGTATTTCAAACCGCTTGCTCCTGGAAACTGTGCCGCAAGAGTACTCAATAATAAAGTACCGTCATCTTCACTCGGAAGTTCGATGGGTTCTTCGCCTTCTTCTTCGGCAACTTGTAAATATTCGATAGACATGATTGTATTGTACGAATTTGCAATTATAATCACAATTTACAGCCAACTTTATGGCAACTTTTTGTTCTTATAAGTAGGCTTCAAAGATGTTCGAACTTTGCTAAAAATTAATAATACACAAAACAACACTCTCACAACAAACACAAATTCATTCCTTCACAATTTTTCTGTTCATCCATACACCATTCTTAAACATTCTATGCACTCACGACCATATCTCACGACGCACACAAAATGGCGATCATTTTGTTTTTCACACGACGACGACCACCGACATTCATTTCTTGCTATTTTTATAGGTACCGTACTATTTCTTTCTAACTTATTTCAGACATTATACGTATATCTCTTTCTTACATTGTACTTTCTTTCACATACCGATATACACAATACAAAAATGGTAGCACACGTAAAAATAAAAAGATACCAGATACACACGAAATCGGCCGTCACGTCATCGGAAAAAAATCGGTGGCATTCATCCAGAGAACATCAACCATCACTTTCATAAAAATTTAAAAAGAATTCGTCGAACAAATATCGAATGTCATAAATTAATTAATTCTCTTGCAGAAAATGAATGTGTTATTTCGAAATTTTCTTATGTAAATTAAATTTTGTTCAATAATACACTGAAATTAAAATCACCATTGTTAGCACTCAAAGTTGTCAAGAATAAAAACAAGGAGAACCTATAAAAATCGTTGAAATAGCTTTGAAATTTCGTGGACTTTATTTTCATTTGAACATTTAACAGTTTTAGCTCAAAATAAATGTATGATACAATTTCACTTACAACAAATTATTTTAAAATCTTATACGACGAAAAAAATCTTTTAGCAGAGACCTAGGTATTTAAAACAGTTCAAAAATATATAATCTAATTTAAATTAGCGACAAAATGTAAAGCAATATTTACAAGTCCAGTATTTTACACCACGCTATAAAGCCAATAAAGTAGAATTATTTCTTATAATCACCCAAATATTTAAAATAATTAACACTGTTTACTAATCAATATTTAGCATTCAAGAAATTTCATGTTAAAATCAAATGACAAATACGCAATGTAAAAATTTTATTTTGGAATGATTATAATAATCTACTTTTTAAGTGACTTACAAAAAAAATTAGTGTTATAATATGCATTTTGCTCTTTCGACTTTGTTCAATAAAACTCACCTAAAAATCGAAAATTTGTAAGATTATAGTATTATGTGGAATGAATATATTTTTTAAGAGTACGTAGAAGAGGAAAAAACCCAGAAAAGTCTTTCGTTTCAGTCGTTACTCACAGGTTGACAACGCTAACTTAAAAATCGCATTTCGATTTTAGCTCGGTTACAGTGAAATTTTGTGTAGTCATAAGAATCTCAATACACTCAAATTTTAATGATTGTGATTACTTTTATAGATAGCTGCAATTTCTAACAGAACATTTTATGAATCAACTTGGTTTTGCTTGACACGGCACTGTTCAATCAACAGTCTTACATAAGCAAGAATAAACAAAGGGTCGTACACTAAGTCAAATCGAATCGCTGCAGCGAGTGGACCGTTGTTTGTTCTTAATTTCCAAGCTGCAATCATTCTGTGCAGTACCTGACTAACCCAAGTCAAGCCAATTCGGAACCCAAAGGAATGGTGAGACCTCTGGTGAGAAATGCGCCGAACTGTCCTAAGGGAGGTTTTTAACAGGTAAATATTTATTTAGAAAACCATGATGGAGGCTAGGCTAGCCTCCATCTTGCTTTTCTAAGTCAATGTTTACCTTATGCCTCCATAGTTTATCTGTCAAAAACCCCCCTTAGGACAGTTCGGCAAATTTCTCACCAGAGGTCTCACCATTCCTTTGGGTTCCGAATATGCGTCTGAATTTAACACCAATGATCTTGGTTGCCGAGCGTCTGTGATCTACGATATTCAAATATTTATGTCTGAAACGGAACACTGACTGTGGAATAATGTACTACGATTTTCTTATTAAACTGAAATAGCCGACTAGTCTTTGGAAAGATGCATATCTAATTTATTTCAATCGTATAAATTATAACAAACATTGCATTAATTCGTATTCTACAAAACTAAAATCACACGGAATCGTTTGTAAAAGCGAAGAACCCCTCAATTTTTTAAGTAGCCTGTGGTAATTCGCAAAAAACTTTAAACAAATAATAATATATTTGTAAACGCATACATTTTTACTGAAATGTGAAATAATTTAGTCATGCAGGGAAATGACCTACACAATTTGGGTTCGAATTCCGGCAGTTATAAAAATTTTCTCGTTTCAAAAAAACCTTTTTAAAAACAATATTAACATAAGCTCAAACTATTCAGTTGAAAATTTTTACGCTCGTACTACTGATCCTGTTGAAGTTTTAATTTTAAATACCTGCATTTGAGTCATTTTCTAGAAAATTTCAGTTTCATTTTGCATTGAATTTCTCTCAATTGATGTAAAACACAGATGCAAGATTTCTGCATTCATTTTACTATAAAATGCTAAGGACACTTCATTGTAACAGAAAAATGTTAAAGTGGGCACTAACTGCCCCCAAAATACAATTAAAAAAGAAAATCATGTTCTATAGGCTGTGTGCATGAAGCCAACTAGCGCCGCTAGTGGGTAATAGAGAATTATTGAACTCACTTTTTATGGAAATCGCGACATGTTTCTAAGGTGATAAGTCAAAAACTTTAGTTGACCATGATGTGTCAAAAAAAAATGTAATAAGAAAAACTGATATTAATTTGTTTACACTGACAGCGGAACGTCAAATTAGGGCGCCAATGGTCCTTATTTTACTTAAATCGCCATCAGCGCAACAGCCCAGAACACATCAAGCATTTCCAGATCGCTTACTTTTCCTATGTTTTCTTTGTAATTAAAAAACTTCATAAAATTAAAACTATTTTCACTTTTAATAAACATTGCTCACTGATACGGAAAATTTGAGCTTGAAGTTTCCCCTAGTGCTCACCACAAACGCTCGCATAAAAAAATTTGAAACTCCGCCTCCCTGCACATAGCCCATTACACACGCTGTTTTTTTTTTGTTTTTATAATTTTGATTTTGTTTGCATATAAAAACGCAATTAAGGTCACTTAAAAATATTTATCTTTTTTAAACGTCTCAATTACCATATATTTTACCTTTTCTACAAAATAAAATTTAAGGCCACTTTATAAAAAAAATGAATAATTATAGAAAAAAGCGTGTCTGGGGAAAAAAATTTAAATAGGTAAATTCTATATTGTTGGCGTCAAACATATTAAAAAAATAATTTTTGAAGATTTCACTGGTTCTGCCGTAATAAACAATGAATTTTAGCCTTAAATCTAGATTTAAGAGTGTCAGTTGTTTTCAACAAAATGAACTTTTGCACAAGAACATATACAATTTAATCAACGGGATGGAAAAAATTCAACGAATCAGGGACAGCAAGCTATCAGTCGACTCCTGCGTCACTTTTGGTCATCGCTAGCGAACATAACCTCATAAAATCATTCAAATTACAAGGATCATAGGTTCTACCTAGAGAGTATCAACTACATATGGTTATAGATGAAAAATGTAAAGTAGATCACTAGTACTCGATAAAATAAAGAGTAATCTCTGTTCTAATAGGGTATTGCAAATGTGTAAAAAATCGACAAAATTAAAAATACTTATAAACCTACTATACAGCGTATTCATACGAACAAAAGAAAAACAAACTGTTATTGCCGATCATCAAGAGTTTGGGGGGTTCTAACTTTTAAATACACAGCTGTTCAAACAATCACGCAACGCTTCCTTTTATAATATTAAATGCAAGCGAATAGTTAAAATTTTACGAATTATACAAAAGTGTAAACACAAAATTATTTACTTCGAATGCGTTTACCAGTTTTCAATAAAAAATTAAATATTCTCATTATAAAAATTATTAATATATATTTTCACACCGACATAAAACAGTTTTCTTGTAACACACAGTGTATTATGTCCACAAGATCACGAAACATGCATAAAAGCATTTTATTATCGGCAGAGTCTGACTGCAATCGGCCAAAAATTACAACTTCGGCAAAATAATTAGTTTCAGCTAAAGGTGAAAAAAAAAAAACGAAATTCAGCTTTCGCTTAAAAAAATCACTTCGATCAAACTCAAATATTATTTCGGTCACAAATCAATATTTCTTCTTATAAAAATCTCAAACAGTTAATAAACTCATTTGTTTTTCTATCAAAATTCAATACAACTTTTGTTTCATCGAAATCAATGATACCAACGTGAAAAAAATGGCACTGTTCAATTCAAAATTACACTTTGGTAGTCATGTAGCGAGATCTCATGAACGATATATTGAGAGTAGCCAGTGGCAAGTATATAAAATTAAAGCGCCGTTTCAAAACATTTCGCAAACCGAAGAAACATCTTCGATGTCTTACTTACTCTATTGTCACATCTTTAAGTGTTTACTTAGCTTTAAACATAGTAGTTCCGCTAAACGGTTCTAATTATTGTGTTAATGATTTCTAAGTTGTATTCGTTCCTTATAAAGACCAAACCTAACACTGTACACGTCACAATAGAATAAATACACTTGTGCATTGTTCATTCACACTTGAAGACTTTTTTTCACACTTTCACAAAAAATAACACACTACTTATTTACGATTGTGTTGCAAGCTCAATGTTATAAGACTGGTCACAATTCATGCATGATTACAAAAAGTTAATAAGGACAATAACTGATACAAAACATTTTTTTTTTTTTTTTGTAAAATATAACAATAAGCCATTATTCTTTGGATAACAAAAACAAGATAAATAATTATTAAAACATAATTTAAAACTATGCAGCTGTCTCTAGTCATGTATTCATAGGCGCCGACTTTTGAAACTCATTTTTTGGCAAAACGCGATCGGATATTAAAAAAAATTTCGATTTAGGCCTTCCGATCCCATAATATCGGATGGATTATAAGTGGGATTGTGTGCAGATTTCTGTAACACAGAGACTCACCATTGGGATCAGGATTCACAAATACATACAGTAAATGGTCGATTGTATTTGAATATGTTTGCGTTAAGTTAAACTTCGTTCCGAATTTCTAATGAATATTTTTTATCATGCTCCTATTTTATAAAAACTATTTTGTTCAATAAATAATGACCAGTTATAAAAAAAAATAGTCAATTTCATTACAAATGTAACACTTTCACAGAAAATGGAAAATCCCGGTCTCAAACTTAATGTCTAACCTCGAAATATTAGATACTGATTCTCGAACGGAAGTCCTAGACGATTCAGTGTTAGTATTTGACATGACGGTATGACTTAACTAGGAAATTACTTTTATTTTCTGGCATGACGTATCATAATCAGCTGATAGCTGTCATTTTTCAATTTGTTATCAACATTTACACTTGATGTACTAGCACAATTAGGTACTGAACAACACATATTACGCTTCTTCTTTGATTTTTCGGTGACGTGTGTTGTAACCTCCATAATTGTAAACAATATTTACAAAAATATTTGTGGTGCAATACTTTACGAGACGCTTCGGATAGTTCATTGAAATGCTGAGTAGATGGCGTATGAACGAAGTAAAATCCCAATAAGTTGATTTGAGATGGAGACATGACTTAAATAATCAAGTGGCCGGCGCCTATGTACGTATAATTTTTTTTTTTTTTTTGTAAATTTCTACAACTTACATAACTAGTGTCCTGTCTTCACATTTTGTCCAAGACAATTAAAAAAATAAAAAAGCTTCAATGCATAATAGTTTAGTCAACTTAAAACATTTCATCTTTACTTTCAAAACTTATTTTGTAAGTACATGTTGAACAATTAGTACATTCAACAAAGCTAAAGGACCAAGTGTCGGTCTGTTCAAGCAGTTTTATTTCTCAGTCGAGTGAAATGAGAGATCCTTTCTATTTTCTAATATAATTACGATTTTTTTTGTTCTAATGGACTCTGTCATTAATTAAATCGATGCTCATTTGTTTAATAATATTCAATGCTGATTTTGCTGTGATTGGAGTTATGAAAAAATGTTATGATAAATATTGCAACTGAAACAAGCAAAAAACAGACATTCCTCGACTAATAAAGCATAGTTTAAATATTTGCCTGATTTTATATTTTCAACAGTTTTAAGTCGGGGATTATATGTAAACTTTCCATCATAACCTATAAGCTAGTTTGATTCAATGAGCAATAACTCCGCCGTTAAATATTGTTACACTCGAAGCAAACAGTATAATATGTTGTACATTTTGGTGTCTTGTATTTGCGACACTTTATGGTTTTCTAACCTTGAAAAAAATGGCAATGATTAGTGATGTATTTACGATTGTATCGATTGAGATTTGACATGAGGAGGCGTGGTTATATTGCAAAACGATATTCATAGCGTCAAATGCCAAATCTCTATACAGTAATATCTCTAAAACTCGGTTCGTTTAGCGCTGTTTTCGGAGATCACCTCACTTAAGTAACTCCATTTTACATATAAATGCATTACTTGCTTAGCGCTGCTTCAGTCTATTTTCAAGCAACCAATTCCCAGCACTAAACGAATGAAATATGAATTACTGTACAAGATAACAAAATATGATTGACCTATTTGGACCTATTAATGAAAACATGACCAATGATCTTGACAAACAATTGAAAACACAAATCACGTGATTTACGTAATCAATTTTTGTTGTGATGATATAGAAATGAGAATGTTGTAAACATGTGCGGTCCTTTCATTTGTTTTTGGAATGCACGCAAATAACATAGGAATAAAAAAAATATGGTTACATAGTTTTGAACCATTTAATATAAAAAAAACCGCTTATCAAAATAAATGCACAAAACTAAATTAATGGACACACTGATATCACTTAAACTTCGTGGCATTTGTTTTTACATACACTTTTTGAAAATTAAAGAATTTTTGTCAGATATCTATATTTTCTATTTTTTTTTTTTTGCAACACAGCTGTCAGCATTGAAAACAAAAACAAAGTTAATTAATGCCTCCCAGTTATTATTTTATTGTATGCAAAGACCTCTATTATTTGTAGTTTATAAATAAATCTGAAAAATAAGTAAGCCAATTTAAATTGTGTAATCAATTTTGAAGCGCCGAATGAGCTGAATTATCAGTCAAGTTGTTTTCACTGCTCGATGAACTACTGCGGATGTCGCCCTCCATTTGTCCGGACTGTAACGCCCTATAATAAATGAAAAACAATTACACACCTACTAGATGAAAAAATAATTTTAATCTTTTTTTATAACTATACCCACTCAATCAAACGTGGGCAGAGATTATTGTTTATTTGTAATCTAAAAATGATTACTTACTCTCCAAATTCAATTAGTCATTATATATAACTTTTAGAAACTTCCAGAAATTATAAAGTAGTAATGTGCCGGATCGTTAAAAATGTATATCCGCGGATACGGATCTGAATACGGATTTTTGGTTTCAAGATCCGCGGATACGGATCTTAACTTTCTTAGAGTACGCGGCGGTAAATATTGCACATCGACCTTTGGAAAGAGACTATCTGTTATGGGAAAAAGTTATTGACCTCTTTAAGAGGTAACTCTCATAACAGGTTGTCTCTTTCCAAAGATCAATGTGCAATATCTCATTATAAAGATAGTTGATTTAGTACCTTTGAGTTATGTACTATTAGTATGGTACTCACTACGATAAATGGTTGCAATATAAAGGTGCCAAATACGATTTAAAAAAATAAAAAATAATCTGAATGGAATTTAACAGGTTTTCATTATTACCTAATCACCTATATATATAAAATTTCATCTATGAATTGAAAATTAATTAGGTAAAAGATCCGCCAAAAACTAACAGATACGGATCTTTCTTCTCCTCGGATATAAAGTACAAAATAACCGAAAAAATGCAATCAAATTTTATGAGCGGTTTCTGATCTGTAACTACAGTGAACGCCCGATTAAAATTGGTTGAGTAGTTTGTCACTTAACTCGGAATTAATAAATTGACTAACACACAGACAGACTAAAATCAGCTTCAAAAGCTTTTACTTATAGAATTTAATATTCATTTGTGAGTTCAAGGAGTGTCGATTGTGATTAAAAATCGTCACGGCCATCCATGTATTCTTTAATTGAATAAATTGCAACAATAGTAAATGGTAATTTTTGCAACGTGTGGCACGCAAATTAATAGATAGATACTGTAGATTATTATTATTAAATCAGTCGACTTTAAAAATATATTTACTGAGCACGCAATTTGTCATGTCCAAAAAATTTGAGAACATACATTTCAAGAAAACGCAATCTACTGATTGCGCTGATAACAAATTCCTTTTAAAAATTCACAGTAATTACAAATTACCGAATTGTTGATTAGTGACTAGTCAACAAAGTTATCTAATCTCAGATCAACTGTAATTAAATTACAAGAAATCTTAATGTTGATGACGAACCACAAAAAATGAACTTTTTGACGTTCTATACATCATCATGTTAATAACAAACAAATATACGGAGTCAAGCTAAATAAAGCCGTTTAAAAATGGGTCATACACAGAGTAGGGCAATATCCTGTGTCTAAGATATTGAAGTAAAATTTCTCTTGGCACGGTAGAATAAAATTGATTCTTGAGATCGAAAATGTAACGACCGCGTCACAATGTACGTATACCGTATACTATAAAAACCGACTGTAAGACATTAAGCTAAGGTGGTGGCGAGGTAGGACACTTGCCTCGTAACTTAAAGGACGTAGTTTCGATTCCGGCGGTCGATGCCATTATTATTGTTTTTTTACAATTGTACCAATTTTACTTCTGCAATATGCAGCGTAAAATTCAGTCTATTTTTGTTGTTGTATATGTATAAAAAAATAAAGATACTGCTCAAAAATATCTAAAATGCATTTTAAGATATCTGATATGCTTACAAAGTAATTTAGATATAACGAGCAATTCGAAAGCAGTCTCCGGTGAAAGAAATGGGTAATTGAGGGAGTTTTAGCCTATAGGAGTTCGGCATTCTCCGATGATGTCTGTGACGAATTTCCCCCTCCCATAAAAAAGGCATTTTTATTTTTAAAAGTAACTTAGATACTAAAACATTTATTTTAAAATATACTTTAAAGTATCTGTCGGTTAGAGTATTTTTTATTTAGATATAATTTCATACAATGTATCTGGTATCTTTTATTTAGATATACTTTCATGCAAAGTATCTTTCATCTTTTGGGATATTGACTGTTTGATATTTTGCATCTAGATACTTTTTTGTTGTGAAACATCTATTGGCGCGTCTGGGCAGTAAAACATAACAGCAAACGGCATGATGTTCTCCCTCTCACCGCCATCACTCTCGACTCCCTTGTGTGTATACTATACACTGTGTGAGCTGTGTGCTGCGTGTTCCTTTCTATCAGACTACAGTATACTTGTTTTTAATGTCAAGGCAAAATTTAGTTACAGGGTGAAATTTAGTCACTAGAATTTCGTTTAAATGTATGTTTCACCATCTGCCAGACGTCTCACGGCGGCTAAGTTTTTTTTCAAGTATCTCCGGTAACGTTTCCACCCCTGTGTCCATCCTGATTACAATGTTAAAACTATTGTACGATGTTTAAAAACGAATTTGTAGACCCGAAACACTAAAAGCGCGATTTATTTAGTACACAAAATGTAAGTTACCTGTAAGCAATGCGTAGAATTAACATAGTCCAAATGGCATGTAAGAACAACAACAGAAGAAGTAAACTGTTGAAAATGTAGTACGCCGGGAACATAGGAACTATGGTCGGGGCGGTGATGCTCGTCGCATATATTATCCACATCGGATAAACGCCCAGTCGAGTCACTATCCACAGTACGGTGAAGAATGCGAAGATCGTGTCGCAGATACGTTGATAATTGGCATACTTGGCCATTTTAGCCGCCTATAAAAACACAACGTTCACGGTTTAATAATCGAAAAACACGACTTTCGTCACGAGCTCGGTAAGTTTAACATTTACCTCGAGGAAAATATCCGCACAGTCGTGGACGATCAGAACAAGACTGCCGATGCGATGCAAGTTGCATACCCAGGACAACGAGAGCAATAATATTGCTGCGATGTGATGAATGAACATTTGCCAGAAATCTTTACGTCGAACATCGCTGAACTGACTTATGCCAAGAGACCAGTAGAAAGATAACGATATCATGTAATACCACCTATGAATGTAATCTAACATTACAAACTATATAAGATTGAATTTAGTATTATTAGAAACTATGCTTAATAAATATTGTAGATTAAAGACGCTCGACCAAGGTTATGTTTTGTTCAGCATAACAGCTATATCTGTACTGGAGCTGTCAGTGTGGAAAGGATAAGTGGAATACTTTAAACTAACACTCAAAAAGACAACCCTAACATGTTTATTTGTTCTCAATTTTACCATTCCAACTCCACAAGTGATGGAACGGTACTAATTTTTACACTAATGGAGCGTTTCGGGCCGGCTGTACTCAACTGCTTCGAGCAGTTGAAACCAACTGTTTTTCTACGTAGATTCGTAGTATTTTCGTAAAAAACATTCCATAGACTGCTTGAAGTAGTCCGTGTACCATTCGCCTTAGTGTAAAAACACAGACTAAGTAATTAAAAAAACAAACAAGAAACGATCCTTTGGCATCAGTTTTTTGTTTTTATAATAATAAAACAAAAAGAAAGCGCCTAGATTTTGTTTTGTTACGATTATTATGAAATATTGAAAGCACTGTTTAGAATTTTAAAGGTTGAAAAGTTGTCAATTGTGTCGATGGATGAATTTTATACCTGTATTATTAAATAATTAATAATTTTACATACCAAATATCATCCGTAACACCTTGATGAGGGTAATCGTACCAACAGTAGTTGATATCCCAAAACCAAGATTTGTCAAATAAGATTGCCAGGCCTAAAAAAAAATGATTTGAAAATATTTTAGCATTAAAATTAGCCAAGAAAAAAATTAATTTCTTTCGATACCGATATGAAAAACATACCATAAATGAAACTAAAAGTATAGTAGGAACATCTCCAAGCATTTTCACAGAATTTTGTTAATGTGCTAGGCTTGTCTTGACTTCGTCGCAAACGTAACCACCTTTCGACTTGTCGTTCGGATAAATCGGTTTGCTTTGCCAAAGCGAGCAGTTTCTTATGACTTAAACGTTTCTTCGGACCTAATTCTCCGTATGCTTGTTCTAACGCTGTATTTGGTGGTGCTTTCTTTGTTCTAGAATTCTTAATACCTAATGATAAACCAACTGGTGCAAACCAATATCTAAAAAAAAACAAAACATTTAAATGAAGGTTAAGGATTCACTAATCGTTATATTCGTTTTAGCTGTTTTATATATAAATTCTAAATTAACTGTATGAGTTCTCGGAATAATTATTATACTTAAATAAATCAATCTATAAATAAAACACAGCATCAACTACATGATTCCAGAAATATTAAAAGTCAATCTGAATATCTATTCTCTTATTAAAAGGGCAAGTGAGTCAAATAATGAAACAAAGTAGAGTACAATTTTTGTATACTTACTTTTCTAGTATGTATCGAAGAAATAGTAAGCCTACTGCCATCGGCACTGGAAAAATTAGGTGTCGATAGTCTGTGTAATTTGTTTTATTTCCAGCTCCGGGTGCGATATCTGCCCAAGTAACGTTAGGAGGTAACCACACATATTCCGACCAAAAGAAATTGGTTATACCTTTTAATATACTAGCCATTTTACAAATATCACCTTAACATTTAGAAAAACGGTCACAACTAGAATAAATAGTGTTCACACTTAATAAATAGTAAAATAATATCCAATTACAAACACGAGTTGTAAGAGGAAATTTGCAATCAAGGTCTTTTAATCACTGTATCTAATAATTCAGTCTGTTAACTTGCCACAGGGACATTCGCTCGTTGCGAATGCGTTGATTTAAAAAATCTAAGTAAAATTTCACTCAAATTAATTCTATACATTCAGATAAACATTTTTCTTCTGGATCATTAACCCGGTCCAATCGCGTTGTAAATCGGCGAGTATCACAAGATTGTAGATATCACTGTTACACGAAAATATTAATATTTTAATACTATGTACAATTAGCACGATACATTGACCGGTAAAAACTATTTTAAATGTATATTAATGTATAAATATAAGGTCGTAATATTTCTAATTCAATTTTGCAGATTTTTCGACTTATCACTAATCTGCAACGAACAGCCAACTCCCATCTGTAACTCCTCACCTCATGTTTGGATTGAACTGTTGTATGAAACGAATAGAAAACGACCGACGTTAAAATGTGTCATAATATTTAAGTGGCAAATAAACAGTCTTGAAAAAGGAAAACTATCGGATTGTCTTTACCGTATGTCTAATTTCTATTCTTATATTTTTTTGAATGCTTTACCAGATCCGCTATCTACTAGTCAATAGATTGCAATTTGTAGCGATTGGATTAGCTGATCTTCTATCTATTTTTTATAAATTGCAACTGAAAACGAATCATCAATTCCAAATTCAGATTCATTCAGCCATAAAAGTTATATTTAAAAAATAAGCAATGTATTATGCAATTATCTAATCAACATGGTAATTATCGATTATAAAAAAACACGTGATTTACGAGAATTGAACTTTCGAGTTTTCACGCATAGATGGAGTTCAGTATTTGACAGCAAAGACCAAGGATGTGTGAATAAACAAAACTTGTTCATTTGCTGTCAAATTTTATCGTTCAAAAACGTTTTGTTTACTTATAGACAATTAATATTTATTAAAAATCATTAAAAAAGCGTATAATTTTATTAGAAGCGTCTCTCGTAAGAAAAATGTGAGATTTTTTCTTAGTGACGACTGATGTCAGTTGTCAACGAAGAACCACCTTTTGTAATAAATCTATGGTGGATACAACGATAATTAGCGGGAAACGGTAAAATTGGAAACAATTACATAATTGTTGAATAGCTTTTCCTTTTCCTATGTATGTGTAACAGTATATGGTACCGCATACATTATTGACATCGGTCGGATGGCGGAGCCTAGGACGGGATCATACAATCTTAACGTTCCAAATTAATAATAATAACAAGGATCGAATTCCATGTTACATATTTGTAAATTTTTATACAACAATATACCTATTATCTTATTACCTCTAATATACAACATAATTGCAAAGTATTCGACCATAAGTTAATAAATACCAATTACTATTATTAAATATTGAACCATACTAATTTCTGAATTATTTTTATATTATATTATGCCAATTCGCCAAATCAGGTTAAATTTTATTTCAACCAGAACGCTAATCTTTTTCTGATTGAGTATTTATTTTTACTAGCTGATAAATAACGATAACAGTAAGATAATAAGTTTCAACTAAAAACGTCATAATTGTATATTTACAATTATGTGGTTATAACAATTATTTCAGTATGTTAATATTGTTTTAGGATTTAAAAATAGACTAAATAATGAAACACTGTAATGTGATTGCTTGTGCTGTGATTTGAGTAAAAAATATTTAAGCAAAATGGATTGTGCACCCGGTTTTTTAAAATCCGTTTCGCCGCAGAAAGCCGAGATGACAAAATCTTTTCATTTTCCACATCTCAAATCACCTACAACACCAAACAAATCAAAGGAAGATCAAGCCAGTCCAAAATGTGAACATTTTCAGTTTAGTAAAGAAGCTCAATTAAATGCCGAACTTAGAGAAGTTATGAAGCTATCTAGAAGCAATATAGACAATAGAAATTTTGATGAGAATTCGGTAAAGTCGCCCGAAACTAGTGATTTAAACGATAATTTATTAAGACCCACCGCCGTAGTACAAAGATCAAAAAGTACAAAGATGTTACAAAAATTAACACGACCCATGCTTGTAAGAAGAAAATCAATTTCACTTGAAGATATTACAAGCGGAGAAGTTTTGATTACTCAGCCTAAAGAACGATATAATAATTTAATGTTGGAGTTGAAGAATAGGCAGCTAAAGTCGGTCAAACAGAAAGGATTAAATTTGAAACCGTCAGAAATTGGAAGAAATGTAAGTTTCACAATTATATTTATGATTTTATTCAACAATTGCGCGTTATTCATGTTTTAATTATAATGAGATGTTGTAAATATCTATTTATTTCTTTATAAAAAAAACTGTCAATACTAACAGCACCAAACAGCACGATTCAATGTTTTGGTTTGAGGTTAGCCGGTTATGAATAAACTCCATGTCGAAAACATTCGGCCTCTCAATTTTAGTCTCAATGGGTAACAACGGAGTTGTTGTTACCTACTATTTCGTTACGACTCAGAAAATAGTTACGTTTATTTTCATTACTCCAAAATGGCCGAGCTAGTAGGAATCTTCATTGAGTTATGACAAGTAATTGTCACCAGTCGGTAAATGGCTATTTAGGGTTCGGTTTTTAGGCATGATAAAACATGAATAACGCGCATGAGTTGAATAAAATCATGGGCGTAACTATTAGTCTAAGTCATTCATCGCGCTGACACGCCATGAATGACTTAGACTACTAGTTACGCCAATAACTATTTTATGATCTATAAACAAATTAATTCAGTTCTCCCTTATCAATTCTGTTAGTAATAAATTAAATGCACACGAGGCTGGTTTTGCCGCTAGATTTGGCTGCTAGGTTTCAAGCGTGCTGTGGCGCTGGGTTTCGTGAAGACTTTTGTGTTCGCTTCACACGATGAAGCAGGTTTTGTAGATGGGTTTGCTGCGCGCGCAGTGACAGCTCGAATGTTAACAAAAGTGAACGTTTACTGTCCCTGAACATAATACACACTATGACGCCATGTTTGTTTGTGGGCGTTTGCCCATATCGCACACGTGACAAGATACTGTTTCCTGATCGGTTCTTGCTCAATATATATATTATGTAAATATTTTTTCTTAAATCTTAATTGAAATATTTTTAGCAACGTTTAAAGTTACACGGCCATAAAAAAGAATGCGGTTATTCCATCGTTAAACGTTGTTTATTTGATTAACAATTTTATAACAACCGACGGTTTTATTGGCCGCTGTGCTTTTGTTATTATTTTGTATAACTTGAACATTTCATAATGAATTGAATTATTTGATTCTACTAGTTTTTACGATGTTATTATAATGGCAGCACTGTTTTCTGAATATCAAATTGTCCAGTGTTTAATTTAAAATTTCTACGCGTTGCGTAATATAACATGTTGCCCTTTAGTGAAAATAAAAATAAATAAATTCTGTACGAATATAAGTAATTATCATACAAATTAACAATAACAAACATGACATACCAATTACGCCATTTCCGGAGTAAAGCAAAACGCATATTTTTCTTTAGTCGTCTGCCAAAAGTTTCAGCTATATTTTCAGCTGTACAGTGATAAAAAATAGAAACATGGGTAGCTTTTGAAACTCGACATAATGTATTCATCATGTACGTATTAATGTGCCATCTACTCAGCATTTCAGTGAACTATCATATGCGAACCGTCTCAGATAGTAAAACATTGCGCACTACGTATATTTGTAAATATTTATTGTTTACAATTATGGAAGTTACACGTCATTGAAAAATCGAAGAAGAAGCACGATATGTGTTGTGCAGAGCCTAATTGTGTTAGTAGATCAAGTGTAGATATTGATATCAAATTATTAAATTGAAAAATTATCACTCACCGTTGATTTCTCTTTCAAATGTGACGCTTGTATGCAGAAAGCAACAAAGTTAACCTTATCACTACAGCTTGTATCAACGATTCTGCCACCTTAAAATTGTGACTAGCACTCGTGATTTTTTCCGTAAATATAATTACGTTTTGAAGAATTAGTGTTACCCCAACGACAATTTTTTTACTCGGAAATTTATATTTTAAATAATCGAAACCTCGCATAATGTCAATGCAAACGTTTCGCATTGGACGGCCATATTGAAAATTATTAAATGCTCTCCGCCTCTATATAGGTAAAATCTCAATAGACGAACATGTTACAATGAGGGTTGGGTGTATTTTACCTCGCCATAAACCGAAATGAAAGATCGTGAGTAATATCTTTTCTTCTCAATAGCAGCCCCGGATTTAGGATTTTTTCGAACCGGGGCAGAAACTTTGATAATGGCACCCCCTCTCTCCAGCGTTTGAGATAAATTACTTAAAAAACCCCACAAATATATAATGGTTGGCATTTTTCGTGAACGGGAAACCGTCAGAAAACAAGTAGATTAAGTAAATCGGAAAAAGGACAGATTGGGTGTGGTTTTCAACCATATTCTATCATTATTTTGGCGCCCCCTGAAACTGCCGCCCGGGGCGGGTTCCCTGGTTTGCCCCGCCTTAGATCCGGGGCTGCTCAATAGAATGGACAGAATGTTCAATTCAAATATAAGAGTTAGTGTACAACCATTCTGATTTGTGAAAATTTTCAATTTGTTTGCGTGATTTCGTAGCTAAAATCGTTTCCGTTGGGAGCTGAAAATGCGTTATTTTTACTATGTGTTATTCTGGCTGCTGCATAGACTTTATCTCTCAAATAACACATGGCATTGGCATCGAAGCATGGCGGTCTTTAATAGTTTAATTGATAAAGGCCAAGTGGAGTTAATGCTATTAATTGACGGTCGCATTAAAGAATCCTCCTCCGCACAATAATGCGGTCATTGTTCTAAAACTCGTCCATTTATGTACCTAAGCAGGGGTGTAACAACAGAATTTATTTTTGGATGCGGTTGACAATTAATTTTTTAAACTGAATGGGTTTGGCCATTGTAATGTTAAACAATGTTCGTATCACAGGTTAAAATTACACACGAAGGGTTTTTAATAATTTATAGAAATCGGTTAATTACAAAAGTCGATTATTTTACAATCGATTTTTAAAATATATAGATTGTTGAAAGCATACCCCTCCTTTTATCGTATTGTTGGGTAAAAAGTACAGAATATATTTGTTCGATTGTCGGGTTAAGGTATAGTTTTTGAAAAAACTGTTACTAAAAGCAGAGTCGTCTTAAGACATTTTGACCCACTGTGCTAACAACATCAGCCACTTTTACAAAACGATGTGGCTCACTGGGGTGCCCGAGCTGTCTTAAAACGCATTACAATATTGTAATGTCGCCTGTCGGCTCTACAATAAGTAGGTATGTCATAAAATGTAATAGTAGCTTGTGTGTCTACTGTCAACATTATTTTATGTACGAGGTCTGACATTATGTTAAAACGAGTAGCGAGTTTTAACAGTAACACGAGTCATAGAAACATTACAGTCGAGATAAATATTACATCTTTACAGGTACCTCTTATAAAATGGTTGATTTTCACTTCGTAATAAGTATATATTTATACTTATTACGAAGTGAAAATCAACCATTTTATAAGAGGTACCTGTAAAGATGTAGTATGTATCTCGACTGTAATGTTGAGAGTCCACGTGCGGCCATATTGGAATCTATTAGGATTGTTTACGAAGACAACGCCTCTGTTACTCGTATGAATTTAAATGACAGCTGACAGAGACATTATTATTGGATCGGTAAAATCGCATTTCTTTTGTTTTACTTTAAGCACCGGTGCCAAATAAATTTTACTAACACGAAAAGCAGCTATTTTTTAGGGGGTCGTGAAAGGAATACATTATTGCATTTTATAATACATTTAAATGTATGGAATTACAAGATTTTTTTTATTTATCGGTTTTTTTACGGACTGATGTTCCCTAGGGTGTTACTAATTAAATAATAATTTACCGTGCCAATTTAATGAGTGCCCTCGCAACAAACATAATGAAAGAGAAGAAATAATCACGAAGGCTTAAACGAAAAATACTTCAAGATCTTCTAATCTAGTCATTAACACTGATGACACAATTGTATGACAAACATTAATTTTTAAAGATGTGTTTGGATGATGCCTTCAAAGTCATACTTGATCCTTCATTCTCACTCACGTATTATCTGGTGAAGAGACAAGGATAGTTAATTTTGAGCAAACACGAAACTGCAAAATTTAAATAAAAATATTGTACTACTGAGGTGTTGGAGCTCAACAGTCGTTAATGCCCTCTTAGCCCAAACGGTAAGGACGTAAAGTAGACCCTATTCACTATTGAGGTGATGCCAGATAGTAAACATTTCGAATGAGCAATAATTATCTTCAAATGCGTCATTTGTAATGACTTTATTGATGTTCTACTAGGTTTTACCTAATATTCAGTGAACTCATAAACCTCGATGCTCGTTTATTATCCATGATTCATAACCACAATAACAAATAATATACTGGATTCTGAATAAATATGATTATTTTTGGAAAAAAAATTTCAAAACAAAACCGGATTTTTAACTACATGATTTGTCTGCCATGTCCTATAAAGCTTTTTTTAAAAATATTTTTCTGCCTATTGTCATTCATATATATCAAAACAGAGTACATAATGTGAACATCATTATAATAATAGATTACAGATAATTAACATGAAAATCAGTGACGTCATGGCTTGTTAACAGAACAGGAACTACTTTGTGTACAATGGTATAGTGAGCAATTGTTTTTGTAACGAATCGATTCTAATAACAAAACTGTAAAGAGAGGTTTTGTGTCTGTCATTCTATTCCGCCATAAATCTTAAACCCCTAATCCGATTTAAATGAAATTTGGTACAGGTCAAATGATACAGGCTACTTTATAATTATATCTGACTTCGCTCGCGCTAAGGTAGGGCTCCTATTAGGCTATTAGTTATGTAACGAATATTCGCATTCACAAATATTCGCACATTTTTTGACATTCGCATTTGCAAAATTCGTGCGAGTATTAATATCAGATAAAAAATATTTTTTCTTAATGTGAAAATAATAAAAATATAACAATTTTTTTCGATAAGGTAACCTTGCATATATTTTATCAGCCTTTACTTTAACATTAGGTAATAAAGCTTTAGATTTAGTATTAATAATCAATCTAGTACCCAGAACTATTACAAATGTATGCGTGCGACTTGTGTGGCCAATCAGCTGTCAAAATCTTAGACAAATGACGTCAGATTTGAAAACTGAATATGTAATGCGAATGTATAAAAATTGACAATCGTTACAACACTATATTTTATATATGTATAAATAAAAGAAGACTGGATATATCTATCTATTATATGCAATTCGAACACCGGCAACTTACTAACCGCAGCGTCTGACGCAAAAGCAGTAACAATCACTACTGATAACCGATCAGCATCTCTTATTTTGTCTTATTTGCTGCTTTGCAATCCGAGCATGTTTATATTTTGTGACGCAGTCAAATATTCTTTTGCGTCGCTATAAATCATAATGTATTGTGCAATGTCATACAATTGTCGATACTTATATGGTCCAAGTAAAATAATAACAACAATAAAACAACTGCTAGTTACATGTACGAAACAAACGACAGTAGCCGCGCATCGGACAACAGCATTTGTTTAAATTGTTTCATTATTTGAAGTTCGGCGAGCATGCACTATGCATGTGTCACTCCCATAATTAAGAGCCGCTGCGGTTCAGTAGCTGAACACAGTGTTTGTATATTGTGTACATAAAATTATTTCAGTACCTACTATAATGTGTTATCACATTAAATAGCATTTATATTATTATACGTATATCTGCATAATTGAAACGGAAACATGGTGTGGTCAGTGTACACAAACAACACGGCACTGTGTGGTATTTATCTTGAAACCGGGAAAAATCATACAAAACACGTTGTTTAACTGCGAGATAATGAACAAAGTATACAGTTGAAATTCAGTGATATCATAATTGTCGTTTTGTGGCCTTACAATGAACCGCAAAATATCAGTTGAAAACGCCAGAGTTAACGGCGAAGGACCTACTCCACCATGGATGACTTCGGACGTACGACTGTGGCTGAAGGAATTGCGTTACAGGACTGAAAATTACGGTTGCGATTTCAACAATCGACAGCCAACGGACGAATCTGAATACAATGGACGCATATTGAATAACGCGGCAAACGCTAACAATAAACGAAGGTTACAGGTGTTGCGAAATCATAGCTGGTGCGGACCCGGGCTCGAATTCAATGGTGATTTTAATGAGATTGACAATTGTTTTGATGGGAACTCGAAAAAAGCACGTAAACACGCTGAAGGCTACCGTTGTCATCAAAAAAGAGACAAAGTATGTCCAGTGCGCTGCATAAACGACAATTGTTCGACGAGTGTTGTGGAGTTTGTTTTAAACGAAAAATGTAGAAGTGAAATATGTGACAATATAGCGAATACGAAAAAAGTTGAAGAATTGCAACAGAGAGGTGCGATTGCGGAGGAAAATGTTTCGAATTTTAAACCAGCTAATAAACATGATTTAAACAGAACATATCGTCGATATAATAGTTGGAATTGCAGTGAATCAGTAGAAGATAAACATGTAGACATTTCTCTATTTGATAAAGATATTATTAATCACGTTAGAACTGATAAAAAAGTCAATTTACAATTTACAAATATTAAGCGTTATCAAAGAAATATTGATTCGATTAAAGATGATTTAACGACTAGTGAGTTAATTGGAACGGAGTTTTGTCAAAATATGAATAAAGCAACGACCAACGATAAAGAAGAGAGAATTTATGTCAATGTGAATTTCATTCGAAACGAAAATGTCAAAGAACCGAATTGTGTTCGCGTTAATAAAAACAAACAATTGAACAGAGCATCGTCATATTACGATTATTCTTCTGTGGATTTACGATTGAGGGAACAGTCGGACAGCAAATCGTCTGCAGGAGAAAATCGTCACAGATACGCCTATTTGGAAGGTCAGTATGGAGTCACTGAAGTGGACGATGCGTTATCCAGAAATTTAGCTAGAAGAAATACTGTACCCGAATTCAAAAACACCGATTATAGTCATTCTAAATCGTTCGATATTAACAAAATATTTGATAACGGTATTGAAACGCCTGTCGCACCGCTACGAAAAAATAGAAAATCGTCTCAGAAATGTTCCGAAAACATTTATGAAAATATTTGGGAATGCCGAATGATGAAAGATGACGTTGCAGAAAATAGTTCGAAATCATCAAAAAGTGTTTCGGAAGACTCTTACAACGTGACCGGAAGCTGGCCAGAACGTGATTACGGTTTATATTATACTGAATCGGAATTGGACGCTTTTTCTTTGCTAAACGATAGTGAAAGTGATAAATGTGAAAGAATTTCCAAGTGTTTTACCGAGGACGATTTTGAATTTACCGAAATCGAAGAAGACTTTGATAACGATTCTGCTGTACAGTTTTGTGGTGTAGATCGTTTGAACGCGGCAACAGGGATCGGTAAATGCAACGACAATGCCGAATTTTTATATATAACTGACGATATTGACTTGAATGCCTTCGATACGGACTGTTTAAATTTAAGACCGCGACGCGATAAATCCCATTTACAAAAATCATGTTCTAATGACAATCTATATACGGAAATCGATAATGACGATATAAAAATAACTGACAAACAAATCGATGAAATATTTGCACCGACTTTTTGTGATACCGATGAACTAAGTTTAAGTGAAACCACATCCGAAAATGATGAAACCGTCAGCGTGACAAATAGTCTAGTCAAAGAATTGAACGATTGCAGTTCTCTTGAAAATTGTAATTGGTCTTTTGGTAATATTTGCGAAGTTGTTGAAGAATCGATAGATAAAATATCAATTCCTGATGACGATGCTAAATTGAAATCGAAAATTCTCCATTTTGAAAACGCGAGTATACATTCAACTGAAGAATTTAAAAGTTTGGATTCGTATTCGTATCACAGTTCGAGAAATAACGAATCAGAAGTGTTTTTGTCTGATAGTGTCAGCACTTATTATTCAGCAGAAGACTTAAGGAATCCAAATTCAAGTACAAGCACACTTGATAAACATTCTTTTGATAGTAATTTTGACGATGTTAAGTTTAGGAAAAACATAAATAAACCATCGTTAGGTCAAATTCATACTGCCGATATTATCGAATTTGAAATTGCTCAGGAATTGCGAAAATCACTTCTACTTTCGTGTAGTGACTTGGAACAAAATCCCAAATACAGAAAACACAGTACGACCAGCGACATTGAATACTGGTGCATCGGTCTTTTGGATGATTGCTGCAGCGAACCGGAACCGGAAATGGAGGTGCTTTATTTGTTTTTTTACAGTGAATTTCACGTTTTGTTGATACTATTGAAATCATTAATACATTGCAGAAAATCGTTCCACATAAAATGCATACGAACGTCCTTTGGGCGCCCGGTCTATGTTGCATTTTATGTGGAACGATTTTCTTCAATGTATTAATGATTTCCAGAGCTACCATATCAACATTAATAACTAAAAAAACTTGACCCAAAATCCATTCCGATCTCATGTCAATTTCATAAATATGTTTAATGTTTATATGAGACTACTGCGAAGAATAAAACTAGTGAATAATAAGCCGGCACAATGCATAAAAACTTTGATTAGATGTCCTAATCTGCAAATGGCGACTTGTTTCAATTTTTACGCAACTCAACAGGAAATATATCAAAAATGTTTTTTCCGTACTAAAATGCTGATAATAGATATTTTTTCTCTTATAATAATAATATGCACAATATCAATTATTTTGCTTTTTATTGGCACTTTTTATAATATACTAGCCGTTACCCACGGCTTCGCACGCGAATGAGATGAAATACCGCAACAACAGTTGCCTTCGGCTCCACCGTATTACAGTCTTGCCTTGCGGGGCTTTTTTTGCCAGAAATCTCCGCGGACGCGCGCACAGCAACTCAGCAAAGTTTCATCGTAATCGGATGAATGGTATAGGAATGCATAAGGCCTAGTTTATATGAGAGGCGTTGAACGCTCTTCATGTGTGCTAGGCCTAAGTCTCGCAAAGACAAACAGACAGATATATTAGATAATAGTTTTTCCGGCGTTTAATAGTGAATTTTGATCTTTAACTCCATAAAACTTCTCTGAAGTACAAAAACATTTAAAAGACTACATGGTTAGAGTGAAACTTCTTGACTACTCTGCCTACCCAACCATAGATGGCCAAACACGTTGAGTAGTTCATAATTAGTCAATAGTCCATCAGTTGTTGATTGTGCTTGGTCTCTTTGGTTCTTTCTCAATGTATTTATATCACGCCGCTTTTTCGTTCCATTGTTACACGAACTTGCCCACAATATAAAAGTTTCACTTCTATATTTTAATGTTATAGGAAACATCATTTCTGTCGCTTCCAACAGGAGAAAAAGAATTTTACAGCAAATCAGAATCGGCCAGTCCCGTTTTGCTTCGTAACCAAATTACCGACAGAACGCAAGTAAAATCTCTGATTGAAAATGCAAGGTAAATATTTTTCTTACAAATTCTGAACAAGCATCAGCCGTTGATGGTTTTACATTTTATGTCAATCGGAATTGCAGATACCCAAAGTCGCCGACCTTAAGCAGCGGAAGCCTCGGCTCATTCAGAGTCGTAAAAGAAGGCACTTTGGAAAGATCGAAAATAATCGAAAACGGAAAAAAGGGGAAAAAGTCGTGGACAAGCGACGCCTACGCTTGCTTAACGGATCAAGCGTTCATCTTACTCAAAGACAAAGCAACATTCCATGCAATGGTAAAAACAAATTAATTGTTTTATATTTTAATTTATTGGAAGATTAAAAGGATGAACCCTGGTGGCATAATTTAGAGTGATGATGATTCTGTTTAAATGTTGGAAGATTAAAAGTATGAATCCTGGTGGCATAGGATCGATGAACAGGATCATCATCACTCTAAATTATTAGTTATTTTTCACAATTTTAATTTATTGTTATAAAACATTTGTAAAACTTGTTCATTGTAGAGGTGAAGAACTATTGATAATCTATAGTCGGTGAGCAAATCAAATCATAAATTGTTATCGATAGTTTCAAAAATTGGTAAAAAGTCATTTTTGTAATTCTAAAGGAGGTGAATAAAGATCGGCCTTTTTCGCCCTTAATAGTAGTGAAAATTAAAAGTTTTATTTTGTTATATAAAAAACTAAGACAGCATTTTTACGGATTGAACATTTTTTTTTATAGAAAACTGGAACTAAGCATTTATCACCAGAAGTTTGCCTGAATTTAAATAACGCACGCTACACCACAAAAACTGACTTGACAAGCAAGAAAAACATTCTCTTAATAACCGATGCACAAGGCACTCAAGTTCTTGTACAGGATGATTCTAAACACGTCATTGAAGAATGGCAAAGAGAAATTTCCAGTGTCCTGAACAGGCTGGTGCGTATTACAATTTTAGCATCAATTATGATCAGTGGTCAATTAATCATTTGGAGACCTCTCAGTACAACGTACCAAAACGTTAAAAACATAATTTTTCTTATTGATGTCTCAAACGCGTGTCGTGCGCGCCTGCGCAATGATCCTCCATTGAATATAGGGACGGCACATAACGCTCAGGGAATAACACTCTAACGGTGTTACTTTTGACTTTTGAGTATGGCGCATGCGCTGTGTTGTGAAACGTCACGCAACGATTGGAAGTCGACGGCACAACTCAGCCAATAATATCTAGGCACCGAATTTCTCCCCCGCGTTAGTATTCACTCCCCTTGCCCACGAACTGCGCTTATGCTTCGTCCCTATATTATTTAGTCCGTGTTATTTTATTTATCACAGATTTTGAGGCTATTACAATATTTTTCTTTTTTTTTTTAGACAAACACCAGACCTGTTACAATGCAAAGTAAGTAATGAGTTACAATTTTTTTGTTCGTTTTTTTTTTATTAACGCTTGTATTTCTTTTACAAATTTTATGACTTGTACTATTAGTTTCTTAGTATTTTCTCATAGTCTTTATCGATGATATTTATAAACTTGTGCATGATTTTCTGCTATCGCACTTTTCTAGATTTCGATAAAACATATATAAATCAAGATCAGCTAAAAATAAAAAACAAGCTAAAGAAATTCTTCGGTGGTAGAAGACCGTCTGTGGAAGATTTAGTAAAAAGTGGAATTTACAAAGGTAATTCTAATATATTTCAACCATTGCAAGTCAACTCTTCCTAAAAACTCTTTTCGACGCATGTGAGTATATAGGGACCCTACTTTGGGTAGCGCTGATTTAGAGTATAATTTATGGCAAGAAAAATATCGCGTATATTATTAAAAATTCAAATGAGATATGAAATGTCTATTTCTTCTAGACCAGGCCTGGGCAACTGGCGGCCCGCGGACCGGATGCGACCCGCAGCGCAATTGAATCCGGCCCGCGAAGCATTTTAGAAAAATAGTAGCGGGGACCTTTTTTTTTTTGCTCTCCGAATGCGGAAATAGAATGTGACGGTCTTTTTTTCTGCAAATTTTTGGCCCGCGGTCAAATTTTCATCAGCTATGTGGCCCGCCGATCAAAAGATTTGCCCGCCCCTGTTCTAGACCTAACATTTATTAAACCTGCGTTTGTTTTTCAAACCCATTGCATGCAGTCAATAAACTTTTAAATATTCTTTTAGTTTTCTTAACCTCAATATTGTTTTTTTTACGGCTTTTTACTTAATCTTAGCAGTATTTAATTAGTTTTTTTTTTGTATTAAATGAAGACGAACCAATATTCGGCAGTTATTTGGAGACTGTGTGCGAAACACTTAAACCAAAAGTGCCGCTGTTTGTTCAACATTGTATCAGGGCGATCGAACCGCACATGGATACGGATGGACTTTACAGAGCGTCAGGAAATTTATCACAAGTTCAAAGAATTCGTTTGCAGGTCAGTTGTCATCCTGTTTTTCAAGAACCTTACATGAAAATATGCTATTTAATAGGATTGTATAATGCTTTTATAACTCGTGTGACTATTCGCTCGTTATTAACACAATGTCATGACTCGTCATCAGTACACAATTTTGCACTACCTCTACACAGGGCCCTCGTAAGGCCTCACGCCGCCCGCGTGCGGATTCATAATTGACGCCCCTTATTGGGGATAAACTCACTAGACGATAATATGTCAAATTGAAAAACGTTAAAAATCCTAAATAACTAATACTGTAAGTGTTTAATAGAAACTTCGTTTCGTTGTCTTTTTGCAAATA
This sequence comes from Xanthostigma xanthostigma, assembly GCA_963575645.1. Classification (NCBI taxonomy): domain Eukaryota; kingdom Metazoa; phylum Arthropoda; class Insecta; order Raphidioptera; family Raphidiidae; genus Xanthostigma; species Xanthostigma xanthostigma. Next base: position 43,317,512 of record OY754466.1, on the reverse strand, counting down.
CTTCTTCATAGAATCAGACATTTTGTTTTTTTCTTCTTGTCTAATTTTCTTAAACTGCCGAAATTGTGCACCCGAAGGTTTTTTTCTTTTATTACTTTCCTGAAATGGATAAATGCTTCACTTCACATCGTCATTACAAAACGATTTGGACAGGTAAAAATACTAATAAGAGAATTAATTTTTGAAAACAAATAAAAATGTGAAAAATGTAACAGTGAAAGATACTTTACAAATGATAGGCTAAAAGTAAAAACGAATTAAATTTTCAATCAGGACAAAAGCGGGATGAAATAATTTTAAAAAAGTCGAGCACAAAAACGAAACACAATCATTGAAACAAATTTGATTCTGAAATATATTCAATTAAAATGAAACACATTGCCTAAACAGTGAATTTTGAAAATTCATTCCCTACAGAGTGAACTTCAAAAATTCTCTCTTCACGTTAAAAAAATCTTCCGCGGAGTAAACTGTTCTCTACAAAAACAGTTTACTCCGTGCGATTTTTCACGGCGTTCTTCTCCTGTCGTACTTATGAATGAGAGAAAAATTTAGTTTCACCGCTGAGCTGAGAGAATTCATTAAGTCAAAATAATCATTAGTTTATCAATTAGTAAAAAGTATTTGTTTATTGAAAAATACTTTACTTCACTCGCACTCTTGCAGGAATCGACAGGAAAATCCAAGATATAAACATACGCGGGAGTCTCCCGATAGGGGCGCCCTGTCTACGCGCTGATGTGAACTAACTATCGAATCGAAAACTGCGCGCGAAATATTTCGAATTCGAATTTCATTAAAAAATAAATAACTACTCGTAACAGTTTTCACGCAGGCTTGAGTATGCAAATAAAATTGATATAATATCAGTTATATATTTTTTCTATACAGTACAAAAAACATAACACAACTAGGCCATTTGCCGCCCCTTGAATGTGCCGCCCGCGTGCGTCGCACACATCGCACTATAGGGCGCGAGGGCCCTGCCTCTACACCAGTGATGGCGACCTATGACATCCAGGTCAGACACTGACCTACGTAGGCTTTTTAAATGATTGATTTTTACGTCATGTTTCGTTCAAAAAAATCGTTTTAACCATCCTTTCCAAGTGACGCCATTGACTTAATGACCCACAAGCTAGTACTAGAAAAATTGTGAACAAAATTTGACCCACTTCTAAAATTGCTGCTTTACATGCATTTATATAGGCATGTAATATGACACATACGCACGAGTGCCGTAATGAAAAACAAAAGTACGCGATCTAAAGGCCACTGCACACGAGGCTAGAAACGCTGCTAGATTCCTTGCTAGATTTGCCTACTAGCTTTCTAGCGCTGGTTTTCTTGATTGCTGTTAAGTGCTCGCTTCACACGAGATTATTTTTCAAGCGTGTTTTGTGGATAGATCTGGTGCGCGCGCAGTGACAGTTCGAAATATAAACACAGAGAAAAACGTGTCTGTTATCTGGCAGAATGACGCCATGTGGGTGTTCAAGTGCCCACGTGAAGATACTGCTTCCTGATTGGTTCTTGCTCACACCTAGCAACAAATCTAGCAGGGAAAATAGCCTCTGTTTTAATTTTTAAACCTATCTTCTGAGCTAGCAAGGCAGCCCGCAGTGACGTCATTTCCAACTTCGTACCCAACCTACCGGCTAGCAGAACTCCTAGCAGCGTTTCTAGCCTCATGTGCAGCGGCCTTAACCAATTCAACAGTAATTTTTCATAAACTATCTATTAGCTACCATTAGAGGTGTATGTAAAACATTAATAATTCAACCTAGTAGAAGTGTAACGTGTTTCACAATTGAACTGTCAAAAACGTACTAAATATGGAGTGGAAATCAGATATTTCTAGTGTACGCGCAAAAATACTATATATATATCTCGCGCATAATGATATGACTCGTGTGACTTAAAACTCTATCGCTCGTTTTTACATAATTTCACTACTCTTGTAATATATCTCATTACGCATCTAGATTTACTACTAACCACCTCAGGGGAAACAGTGAAATGTACTTTGCATTCCAGTATTTTTTTTCTTTTTGGAAATTAGCGCTCCCAGGAAACTGAGCTCGTACCAGTCGGTTTGTGTATGTTTACTAGCAAGGGGCAGATTCTCTAAAGCACACATAGACGCTTATGACCTCGGTTGTTGAGCAACTCTTTACTATTAACGTCCGTGAAAAAAACAAAAGATTAATTATTCAAAAATATTCTTCAATGATTTGATTGAATAAAGCTCTTTACAACCGCGAAAACCAAATTGAAATCGATCCAGCGTAAGTCTATTTTGGATATAGGGTAGAATGGGGGAATGGCGTTTACTTAAGGAAAACATGGTGTATTTTTTAAATTATTCATTATAAATCAAAATTAAGAAGAGTAACAAAGTCTTTAATTATCGAGTAATCAACAATTTAACAGCAAAAGCATATATCTTTCACCTACAAGTAGTAGGAAAACATTATTAAAAAAACATGATTGAGCGGCATTGCCCCTGACTTTGGGTAATGCCGCTCAGGGTCTCATAAAGAAGACGTGTATCCAATCCAATCCGGCTGTTTTGCTGCTTTAATCAAAATTGTTTTTGATATTGTTGCGCTCAGCAAATTTATAAACAAGTTTACGCAAATCTGCAACACTGAGTCTATAGTATAGCGAGCCCAGCAACTTAACTTGTTCAGCACCTAATTAAGAATTAGATCAGCGCGGCCGCAAACAAAGAAACGCTCTTCACGGTCGCATAACGCGAGCTGACTGTCCGTTTGCATCGCTGTCTATTAGAGGCCCCCTCCCCTCGCGCTTCACGTGACGTGACGTGTTGCTACGTTCCTTTTTGACAGAGTACCAGAGGTGAGCGCCATTACCCAGTGAGCGCCATTCCCCCTCCCTCCCCTAAATATGGTTTTAAAAAAAACTGCTGTTCTCTATAGGTGGACCAAGGTAATCTCAGTGAAGTAAATACAGAAAAAACCGACATACACGTATTGACAGGCGCTCTGAAGTTGTTTTTCCGTGAATTGAAAATTCCTTTAATACCATGCGACAAATGCGAAGCTGTCGTCAAAGCCTGCGATCAATTGCTAACGCCAATAGAACAGCAAGTTCCAGAACTGCGAAGAATTATTAAAACGTTGCCCGAAGCTCACAGGGACACGTTGAGCTATCTCCTCAAACACTTAGTTGAGTAAGTACAGTTGCATTTTGTTTTCTCTTACAGATTTTTTTAACGAACAGTATACAGAATAACTTGTGGTTTCTAAGAGAGTCATATCTCGAGGTTGACGGGGATGGTCCGCGCCTGGGGCGCCAAGTGACACATTAAAATCAATACTAGTGTGACCTGTGCGAATTATTCGCACTAAATAAGTATAATAATTATCACTTTACAAAATTATTTTTTAAATATGATTGCAGGTATTCAATTCGTTTCTAATTTTGCACACTGCTTATAACGTTCTTCTTTTTGTTGTATTACAATATGAAGCTCAGATGACAGATCGAAGAAATATTTTACTAAAATTGTCATATAGAGGCGCAAGTAGCAAAAGCGTTGAGCTAAGCCGTCAGATGGCATTATGCAGCATTGCTGTGACGTTGTTCAGCGTTGCCCGTCAGATGGCAGACGTTGTTCAGCGTTGCTGTTAATTAATTTACAAAAACAAAAGCAATAATAAATTTTTTAGTTGTCGATATCAGTAGAGAAAGCAATTATCTGTAAAATGATATATAATTTATGTGGAGAAATTGTGTGGTTTTTTCTAAAAAGGGAGGCAAACATCTTAACCTTAACGTATTAATATATATGATGATTATTGCAAATTTCAACGGTACTTAAGTTCTAGTTTTGTCTTGTGTGAATTTTATAACATGAGAAGGCGTCAAATTCTCCTTTTACCAGCGTAGTGGTTTCTGAATACAAAGCCCACAAGTATAATACGCGCCACGAATCTGAAGCTCGGAAGTCTGTTGAAAAACTACAAACTCGTAACTCAACAAAACTAAAATAACAATAACAACTTGGTAATAGCGTACTCGACTGTACTTTAAAGCAGGGAAGTGACAAAGGCAACGAGCGATCACGGCCAATCACCGACGAGCGCACGTTCCGTGCAGGTAGCTGGGAGGTGGTGGGAGTCTCAACGGCTCTAAAATGTGTCTTTGTGACGCTGTTTGTGACTAACTTCCGAACCTTTTAGATCCGTGGCGCGTATTATAACCGCGAATTCAGTAGTGGTTCGGAAAAATCGAACACTGTTAACACTTTCCTTAATTTTTAGGGTGTCAAAACACGGCCAACAAAACCGCATGGATGTACCAAATTTAGCCATAGTTTGGGGGCCAAGCCTTTTGTGGACCGATACTCAAACTACTCATAACATACTCTACCAGTGTACTATGTATCTCAAGGTCATAGAAAGCATGCTGTATCATTATGATGATATTTTTATATGACACCATACCTCAGAAGACGAGAACAATATTGTACCCACCGATAAAAATGAATAATATCAACAATTGCCAGTCAAAACAAAACACGCATTGTTATATTGAATTGTTTTAATTGAACCTTGGTATTTAAAATGCTTAAACAATTCGTATTATCTGACGTAATAATTGAATCCTTGCTGAATTGTTGTACATTCTTATGACGTTTCGAAGCACAAAGTTACAAATTTAGATTTCTATTTATATATATATTAATATTTTCTTGTAAATCGTGATCAAATTATTCAGCTTTCAAATCGCAGTATTCTTATTGCATGTGCCAAGTTTTCTAGAGATGAATATATTTCAGAGAAAAATATTTTTTTAAAGTGAAATCTTTAGAAATTAGGAAATTCACTCCAATTTTAAATCTAGACGTCTTCTAGAAGAAGTTTAATACTTCAGAGTTTAAATGAATGTAACAAAAATTATATTTATTAATTCATACATACGTATTTACTATTATAGTTGGGCCGATGAAAGGTGAAAAAAATCAAACTGACATGTTTTTCATGACTTTCGTTAAATACATTTAGCTTTGCGCTTAGATCTATTTAATCGCTTTAATAGTTCCGAACTTCCAAAGCGGTTTTCTGCGACACAGAACTTTTCGGAACAAAACTGCGTTCTCATTGGTCAAATTCCTTGGACTGTTTCTTTGTAGAAAATCGTTTGAAGCAGTCGAGAATTCGACTAACTAACACGGAGTTCTGTATTGCCAACACGCGCTTTAGCAGTTCAGAATTTGCCAATTCGGAACCCAAAGGAATGGTGAGACCTCTGGTGAGAAATGCGCCGAACTGTCCTAAGGGGGGTTTTTGACAGGTAAACATTGATTTAGAAAAGCATTATGGAGGCTAACCTAGCCTCCATCATGCTTTTCTAAATCAATGTTTATCTTATGCCTCCATAGTTTACCTGTCAAAAACCCACTTTAGGACAGTTCGGCGCATTTCTCACCAGAGGTCTCACCATTCCTTTGGGTTCCGAATAAAAGCGTCTGAAGTTAGCATTTAATAAGCTCATATCAACGCAGAATATGTTCCGCGTTCAGATTTAATTAACAACTAGAAGAGTTCGATTAGCTCTGAAGAAACAAGCGTCCGGAGATAGCTGCAACCGAAGAATATGTCGGAGAAGTGAAAGAATAAATTAGTCATCAGAGTATGAAATAAAAATGATAATTTTTAAATGATTGAAATTGTGTTTGTTCACTTCTTTTATACGGTCCAAACTATCACATATTGATTATAATAATATACAAGTCCAAGTAACTTTAAATTCAAAATTCGAAAAAAAAATAAGTTAAATAAAATGGAATAAGAACTTCCATTTTGTAAAGGATTATTACAAGTTTCTCAACTTTTTAATAGTATAATATTAATTCAAATTGTTAATAATTAAGAAATTTTGATTTACATAAATAGAATTATTGTCGTTATTATGTTTTATTTTTTGAAAAAAGAAAACAACAGTGAGAATATAAACAATAAAAATTAATTATATAAATTATTTATAATAAATATTGCTATTGAAAATTACATGCTCAAAAATATAATGAGGAAATATTTTAGTCTTCCTGAATAATTTAAAATTTATATATTCCATGAAAATTATGAAATTTTACTTGTTAGTGCGTAGTTTTCATTGACTAGTCATGATTTTACAAATTTTATATTTAAATGTTAATGTGTTTCAATTTCTTGATATTAAATATTTATTTAAAGTTGTAATATTAAAAAGAAAATGTAAAAGATAGCTTTATTTGTGCTGCCAGGGTAGTGTAGTACAGTGTAGAAACAGGCCAACGCAATGGGTTGATGTTATTGATAACGCTTCAACCTACCCATGTCGTCTTACCACACTCACTTATAATAGATCAGGGGCGGGCAAATCTTTTGATCGCCGGGCCACATGAAAATTTGACCGCTGGCCGTATGGCTGATAAAAAAAAAGTCCCCACATTCTATTTCCGCATTTTACTATTTTTCTAAAATTTATAAAATTCTTCGCGGGCCAGACAAAATTGCGCTGCGGGCCGAATCCGCCATTTGCCCAGGCCTGTAATAGACGATTTTGTAACCGCCTGGCAGATATTATTAGACTCGACTAATGATCTGGATTATTTACTTTTCATTTTATTAAATACTAAACTTGAAGATATTAAAGTTTCAAAATGCCTCGAGGACTTTTTAGAAAATAAAATTTCGCAAAGTTAAAAACTCACGGCTTTACTAGGCCCCACTACCCTTCAGCCAGGTCTTCGATTTCGTGTTTAGACATTACAAAAGAAGTGTTACACAAATTTTCAAGCTGCCTCTTGGACTATTAGTTCGTCATATTATTACTAGTACCTGAACCTGGGTGACCGAGCTTTGCTCGTAAAGTTAAATAAAATACTGATATTCAAATACGTATTTATTTTAAGTCTCACTTGGATAGTAATTAAAGATTAACTGTCATAATATTTTGAAAACAATTGTTTCATTGTTTGTATAAAATTCCAAAACCTACTTACAATATTTAAGTATTTTCATACGTCAAAAAATTGATTTTTATAATGATCAAATTTGTAAGAAAACGATTTTTTCGAGAGATGAGACCTAGCTAAAACGATTTTTTGCCCCTCAAAATCCCTTTTCAGTAAATTTCATCCAAATCGTTAGGGCCGTTTTCGAGAAAATATTTAGGGACATAGGTAGATACAAGATTAGCTCGTTTAATAATATAGGGATATGCATCAACATTATGTAAGTTGTAAGGATATTCTTACACTGAACTACGCTTACACTATAGCTAAACTATATAATTGTTAACAGTTCACCAATCAAAGAACCGAAAGGACTGAGCTATTATGTGAAAATTAAATGTGTTTTTCCACAATTAACTTGTTATAAGGTGCAATAGTGTTTGGTGCTCAGATGTTTGTCCCGACAATCTGCACTACCACCACTTCCACTGCATGTGTCACAGTGTGATAGAGTAGCACATAGCCGGGTTTATGACATTTTACAACAAAAGATATTAAAATTATTCATATTTTGTTATTATTAAAAAATTATCGGAGTTTTGAACATTCATTAAAAATTGAAATATATATATAATATATATACATAAACCATAATATTATCATTGTTTTATTTCACCATCCCGTCCTAAAGAACTGGACTGACGAGAAAATATACCTATTTGGATGCGCAGTGGTAGAACAGAAATCCAGTTGTTTACGTCGATGATTCTAGCTGCCGTAAAGTATATCGTCGTTGGTTCTGTAAATACCTCTTATGTGCAAAAAGTAAAATTTGCAGGAAAGGTCAAAAAGTGGTTATTTCAGCAATGGAAGGTAAGAACTAACAATTTCCGAGGTATATTACTAATTCATACTTATCTTCACTGTACGTGTTTAATTAAGACGAAGTATTTTCTTAAAAAATATTTAACATTAATTTCGGATTTATTGGCACATGGGAGGAATTATTTGATACAACTTTTCACATAAGAGTTACTTCCCCTTGTTGGTTACTGTAAAATTAATTTGGAGGTATTACTAGTGTATAGATCTCAGTTTCCTGAATCTTTTCATCTAAAAAACGTAAAATCTGCCAACTATGCACATAAGAGCTATTACAGAACCAACGACGATATACTGGTGCATCCAACGATCTGGATAAATAGACTGCTAGTCTGGCCTGCGCGAACCAAGTTCCGGTAGAAAGAGACAGAGGCAATTGCATGACATGCTTCTGCTTCATCACATTCATTGGGCCTTATAAAGTGTGTCATGTAAATTTTGAAATAGTAGCGTATTAATATTTAATTAATTGATATTTTAGTTTTCCAAGTCAGAGAGGAAGAAACAGACGTCAGGCAATTCATTCCTTCTCTTAGCATATTTGGATGCGTAGTAGTACCATTAGCTCTCATTGGGTGCATCAGTGATCGTTTGAAGAGTTATGTTATGGCAATGAAGTCTGTAACCAGGAAACCTAACTTCCTATACTCGCCGTGTTTCAAGATGGACCGTTTTCTAGCGCTCGCGAGATGGCGCTGTTAATGTTATTACCACCTTTTTAGCCTCCTGCGATTCTCCAAAATGCAAAATAAAATTTAAACTTCGACACGTACGCCAGATGTTCTGCAATCGATTACTTAAGCCACCAAAGATTCCTATTTCTAAATTCACAGACAACAAAGTCAAATGCGTGAAGTAAGTGAACACGCTTTATAATAATATCTTCCTAGTAATTTATCATGCTACCTTTCGGCAATTTTGCAGGGGAGGTGCCCGCTTGTGCGCCCATGCTGAGTGTCTTCTTGCACGTAGAGTCGGCAGTTGCCCCAGTTCCCACTACTTTACGACCGCGCACACTTAAGAAACATGAACCAAGAACTAGACCAGCACGGATCAGCGGCTTTTAGTGGAGGTTCACGAGCGACACATTACTAGCACATCAGATCGCTCCAGCACGGCTAGATAGAAATTGCAGGAGATCGACTGACGGTCGTCGTAGCTGGTTGCTGGTTCCAGATGCTGGTCTACTCCGTTGACTAGCTTGGGTACCTTCACGAACACGCTCGTGATGGTCCATGCTTGATAAGTGTGCGCGGTCTTTTTTAAATAATGACGAGTATCGAATATATGAAAATTAAAATGCAATGATAATTTTTTTTCTAAAAAAATTGGTTGTCTGTAAAGTCGGTTTACGGACGATAGTTTTACGTGATAACGTATTCCGCTCGAATATCATATTTATAATAATACATAACCTAAATTTTAGTAGCTGTCAAACTATATTTTAACCGACTCTATATCGTTTATACTGCGCTCTCACTTGCACGCACAGGGTTCAGGCGGTACGCTACACTTTTCGGAACGTTACACTTGGCGGAACGCTACACTTTTCGGAACGTTACACTTTTTCGTGCATGCAGCCGGTGTTTCATCGATTTATGAGACGTTATCACGTCAATAATTATGAAAAAAACTTTTACATTTGTTGATTTTCAATACAATAAAAATGAATATTAACCTCCAGTATATTTTTTCTGGTGAATAAATATAAAAATAGAAAAGAATAACAGTCTAATAGAGGCCGTTATATGTCATTCTCCACCACTGATGATAAAAGACTTACGTCACGTTATAAATGAATAGATTTCCTCTCGAACATCTATATCCAGTGGCGTACTACTACCGGCCCAACCCAGAAAAGCGTTATTTTTTATTGGATTTATTAGTTTAATATCGAAAAGAGGATATAATATTAAAATATTTTAAGTGAGGTATCCTAGTCTGTTTTCAGGGTAGTGCGAGATTCCCGTTTGGCACTTTTAGTCGCCACGTTTCGAATCACTTCTATTTTTTCGCCATCGGATTTTGGATTTACCCTTGGCCCGGCATTGGGGGTGTGTCTTTGAATAGGTCTACAAAGCAAACTCTATATAGCGACACTCAAGGAACTGTGCACTTTATGGCGTTATTGAGAGTTGTCGTTAAACAGAGAGAAGAAATAATCCATTAATATTTTTGTATTATAATATTATGTATTTATACTCATAATAATATATAAAATTTACAACTGATCAACAAATATTCATACAATCACAAATTACAACGCTTATTGCGTATAGTTATCTTTGTCTGACGTTTTTCGTCCCAACAAACAAAAGAACGAATTTCTTAGAATCTTCGGTACGCATGATGCCGACAACAAAGCAACAAAATAACAAACAAGTACTGTTTATTGTCTAATGATGAAGTATTGTTGTCGTTGTTTAGAGTGATTGTGTCGTTATTTAGAGTGTATCATTGTATGAACAACAAAGTAAACCAACTAGAGTTAAGTAATTTCGACGTTTTAAGAAGTATGTCGTTACATCGAGTGACGTTAAATGGAGTTTACACTGTAATTAAGCAAGGTAAGAAATATCATTTTATATCTTTTTTTTGTTTCAAAATGGCGACACGTAGGGAGGGGGCGTAAAATGACCAATTCTGATAAAGGCCTCAGAAACTCGTGAGATATTATAAGCTGCCCGCACGGAACTCCTTGTACAAACGGAGTCGATACTTCACCCGATTTTTATATCTGCTTGTTTGGTTGTGTATCACGCAAAAAAGAAATAAAATCTGAATCAAACAATAATTAAACTTACATAATATAGAGAAATGAACATTTTATTAGTTTTACCGTGGGACTGCAGCCCTGTCCCCTATTTCATTTAAACAGGGTAAATATTATTATATTCCACGTTGTTTGCAGGTATCCGGTCTATAAGGATACATGATACCGCTATTATAGTCACATGAAGCATACGTATTGGTAATAACTTGGTACATGATATTGATTTTACAATCAGAAGATGTAATGTATATTATGCACACATAACTGATGTTAAGATACATTGATATAACATGACATTACCGTGTAGAGCCGTGCTTTGCATAGTCTTGTTGCAATCAATCATATTATGCAACTAGCTTTTGCCCGCGGCTTCGCTCACGCCAAGTTTGATTTTGATTGATGTTTTAGTTTTAGCTTTTTTTAAGCTGAAACTTTTATTCTATCGCCCCGAATTTTTCTGGCCGTCTGTTGCATGTCGCATTACAGGCGGCCGCGGAGTAGGGGTAAAGTGAAAGGCGTTCGGAGTAGGCGCTCCGTAGAGCAGCCAAGGCCAATATGGCGGCGCCCATGGTTAGCATCAGCTGACCGTGTAGTATGTATAACACATAGTCAGTCTGTCATGCGGGCAAGTGCTGTACAGTGTTTACAGGTTTTTATTCGTGTATTCATGTGAATATTGTTGTTTATAATTAATCGTGATGGATAAGTATCTACAATCCAACGCCTAATATCCAATAAAAGTTTCACTTGCGTCGTGGTTTCTTAAAACCACACAACTGTTTTTTATTTTAGGTTCAAAGAATATAGTCGTACTAATAGAAAAAATATTGTCTACAAAACTTCTTTATTACAATTTTCTTCACTAATCTGTTTGTTGGTGTCACAATCACCAAACTACTGGGCGAGCTTACGCGTGAGCAAAAATAATAAATTATGACTTCAGAATTTTTTTGTTGTTCAAGTATAATTTCAAATTTGATGACATTCACGTGACTATTTAGCTTCTTTCACCCTCTGAAGGGATTGTTTTTAAAAAAAGCACGAAACACGTGTTTATTTATTTCTTCACAGTCGAGTAATCCTGAGCATTTTCGAATTGATACATCTATATCTTATAATATGATGACTGTACAAGCGCAAGCCTGCATTCGCACCTAACTTCCGAGCCTTTTAGAAGTTGGCGCGTACTATACTGATTCAAAACTTATTATTTTATGGTGACCGTAATAATGTTCGAGAAAGTATTTACCAAACGATAACATTTCATGATTTTTCAGATTTTTTGAACAACGGTTGGAATAACACTGCACTCTATTTTGTATGCGCATCGCATGGGGGTACCTACAATTTTTAAAAAAAAGCACAGGAAGCGACATTCTTAGATCATTTTTCCTGTACTTATAGAAAGAGATACGGTGTGTTTTTTTTACACGGACCTCTTCTCACGTGAGATTTACCCTGTAATTTTTTTTTTAAATAAATTTGCGACGCTCGTTTCTAATCGGGCAATTCGGGCAGTGTTTATGCCCGGGATTGATTTGGTAATACAACATAATATATGTTATTATAATGCATATTCTCTTAATTAAACAGTTGACCAGTGCCGTAAATAGCCTTTTTTGCGCCCTGTGCGAGCTTCTATAACTGCGCCCTTGTTTTTTTTTAGATATTATAGGTACCCTAGAGCAATGCTATGTATAGGCCTACTTTATTTCATTCAGGGTGATGAAATAAAGCACAAGGAACTTGGTGTTTTGTCTAATTTAATAGATGTTTTTGATGATACTGGCATGTACGTACGTATGTGTTGGAATCGAGCACTAGGGGCGCAGCGGGAACTTATCAGGAGCAAACCGAAGAAATAATAGTCCTGCCTGGTCTGGCTATTCTTGCGCCCCCCAGAGTCTACGCCCTGTGCCTGGGCACCGGTGGCACCACCCTATTTACGGCACTGCAGTTGACGTGCGATTTTCATTGACATCCCCCCCCCCCTCCACCAAAGGCCAACCCCCCACTCCAGGGCCAAACGGATGACAAAATCCCATTGTCTTTTTAAAACAGTCGGTACTCGGTAGAAGTCTATCTATCCAGGCGTTTACTGTAACATGTCCGATGCTTCACAACGAATGAAAATATACGTCCATTATGTAATACATAAAGTAGGCTTTGTTAAACCGGATGCGGCTCTCTTTTGTCGATGTACTATTTACCTAACAAATCAATATATTATTTATCATAGGTAGGAATATTCATTCAATTTCATAAGATGTACAATAACACTATAACAGCCTTAAATCTGTGACTTTCGTATTGCAGAATTTTTTTATATTAATAATTTCAATAGAATTTTCCAGCGGAAGTTCTTATACGAATGACAATATTGTTATAGGTAATATCTTACAAGTGCAAAATATGCACATTATAATTTCTAAAACCACCGATCCTGCAAACGGTACAAAAATCAATAGGTCAGGAGTCCCCACTCCCTATCTACTAAAGCAATAAAAAATTAGGAGCCGTCGCGGGGCGCCTGGCTAATGTAAAACATAAATTTAAGCTTGCCAAATTCAACTTTAAGTTACAAAGCCTATGGACACTTCCTAAAGCGCTATGGACACTGCAACTTTAAGTTACTAGCAGTGCCATTTAACTAATAAATCTCAGTTAGATGTCGCCGTCAACAAAAGTCGTATTACAGTCCAACGCACAGAACAGACTGTTCTGTGGTCCAACGCATACAAATTGCAAGTGTTATTTTCCGATTATAGTATATAAATAAGGCAGCGCCACTTACGTGACCATTCTAGTAAGTAAATTGTGTTAAAAGTTCTGGAGATATTTTAGATTGTAAGTACCAAAAAATATCTAAATACACCTATTGTAAGAGTCATGTGATAGTGAACTTCAATAATATGTTTACCAAATTTTCCTTAAATCAACGTTAAAATCGAATATTTTTAGCGCTACCATACGAACACACATACGACAATTAAGTCTTAAGGAAAATACTGTCAAGTTGTTCCAAAGATATGAAATATCGAGATTTTATGATTCCATATCTAGGTTCCGCCATCCGACGAATACCGATTTAGTGTATCTGTATTCTGCAGATTTAACAAAAAAATAGACTAAACTGAAAACAACTGCAGCTATATAATATTATATGTGTCTATTTTCAAACAATAAGGGCAATCAAGGTTAATTTCCGATTCATCGGCCAGGAATTCACTGTTTATGTTTACCATCGTTTTCTCTATGAAACTGAATGGATTTCACTTTATGTATAAAAATAAATATTGTGCATGTATACAATATTTTTATCGATAAATAATGTAAATGTCTGCATTGTTATATAAAGACTCAAATCATATAACAAATACATTTGTGTATTTAGTTGGAATTGAAAGTTCTTTGAATAAAAATATATGCAAAGTTATGCATTTTGCATTTTTATGAACTGAAGCAATTAAAAAATAGTTAATCAACTATGGAATTTTGTATATTTAGAGATTAAAAATTATAATATGACTTAAATGTTTAAAGAACATGTTAAAAACTCACGATAAACGGTTTGTGACCGGTTTCAATTCGTTAAAGATACAAATGAAAAAAATAAACGTTTATGTCGTTAAATTAAAGAATATTGTATAAAGTGATAGGAATGAACGATTTGCGCTTGAACGGAAAGCGGCTTACGCTCGTGCAACAGAACGCGCACCGAACACAACCCCATTGTACATATAGAGATAACAATGGCGCTACCCAGTGTCATTCGAACAATCAACAAAAAATATTTAAAAACTATTGCAGCGGCGAGCAAGAGTTACAAGCAACAAAAAGAGAACATGTGCACTTAAAGAAATCCAAAAAGAGTATAGCATTAGAAAATAGAATTGTTTTTCGTGTCAGTATCAATACATTTCCGAAGCGGGAAATTGATAATTTACTTAGCACTTCTCACCTAAAAAACATTATTAAAGCTAATAATGTGCAAGATTTTGAAAGGCTTCTGCATTACTACCAAGTGCATCAGACAAAGGGTGCTGCTGTAGGAGGTCGATTAAACAATCATGTGCCAAAACAACAATGCTATACGGAAACTGTCACAAATAATCACTTCACTGCCCTGAAAATCAATCAGGTAACATATTACAAACTATTATCAATGTGTTTAGTCCTTTGTCTTAAGCGACCGTGTTTTATTTTAAAAACAGCTGAAAGGCGATAAGTATATAACATGCAGTATGAAAATAATACTATGTCATTTTAGTCATATTTTTAAATCAATTTTTCGCTAAGATGTATTTTAATTATCCATTTAATACTTCATTGCTAAATACGATAGCAATAATAAATTGATGTAATAATTTAATGTGAATTACAAGCAATGTGGTCAATGACCATTAATCATACAAAAATATTAATATTTATTTTTTGCACTTCAAAAAATCGTTTTACACTATGCACAAAAAGTTTTGTAACATTCGGCTACGCAAATGTTAACACAATAATATTATAATAGAATTTACTTGGTATACTTTTTTTTTTAATTGTGAACTAATATTTCAAATGAAAAAAAAATTGAAAACAAATATTTCAAACGAAAAATATTGGTTTTATCAGATTAGTTCTTGGAATATTATTTTAAATTGATAAAAAAACATTATTTCCTAAAAGTTAAAAATACGTATCTCCTGTCTTAATAAAAAAAACAAAACAAAGCAAACCAATACCAAAACTTTCTTTCATTTTATTTTCGTCGGACACTAAGATTTTTTTGTTTCGTGCGACACATTGTGAGTAGCTTTCAGATGCGATTGTTAGAGAAATTAGGTCCTCGGAAAATATACGATTAACCTTTAGTCAATGGAGTGGGGTACACTACGAACGCACATCGTGCCCCCAGCACCCATTAGAAAGCGCGCATAAATGCTTTGTACCCTCGAAGCTAAGTAAAGATACAGTAGTAATATTAATGTGTGTTTTGAACAGTAAAAAAAATATCTTGTCATAATATATAACTCACGGGCTCTGTAAATTTATTTAAAACAGTTGAATGCAGAATATACAAAAGAAAAGCACAACACTTTTGTTTTTTACAAGCGTGCCAATTAAGATTAATTGAAAACAGTGAACAATAATACTGAATCAATTTATTATATTGAACCAAAAATTTATGATACTTAACCTTGACCCGAAAACATGTTTATCACAGCTTTAAGTAAGTTCATTTGCAGACTACGTAATTTGGGGCCCGCTGACTTGTTTATCCAATTCAGATGCAGTATTTGTTTATTGTAACATTTTAATAAAAAACAGATGTGTCGAAATTCTCTAGTGAAAAAATAATCATACAATACCTATAGGTAGTTGATTTTATTTTGAAGAAAATTTAAATTCAGTTACAATTATTACGAGTGAATTTGTGAAACTAAAAACTGCTCGTTTGTGTTTGAACTGTATTCGAAAATTGTTTACAATCAGAAATATTTTAGGAGTCAAACAAGTTTTAAACTGGTTTATGGTCTTGTAACAAAAAATGTTGAACTAAATAAATCGTATACAATTTTCAGATTTATAATAATTTATTGCACCGTCACATTGAAGTGTTGCGACAACATGCAATGGAGTCTGTTAACAATAAACCACAGATAGTTCAAAACATACAGATTTCGCCAATATCGCCTACTGCGAACGGTGTCGACAGAAAGGCACTAAGAGAAACACTATACAGTGGTAAGTTTTGTTTTTTATTAGTATAATTTTTGCATTCTGTAGTATTACTAGCGGTTCGTCCCGGTTTCACCCGGGTGCGATAGAATTAATAGCTTTGAACAAATTCTACGAGATTTGCTTCTGAACTAATAGCTTTGGACGAATTCTGACAGATGTCGCTACTTGGTACTAAAACAGTTATTTTTTGTTTGCTTCTGAACTAATAGCTTTGAGTAAATTCTATCAGATGTCATTACATGTTACTAAGACAGTTTTTTTTTTTTTGAGAAAACACCATAATTTTGTACAAAATATATTTTAATAAAAAATATCCCATAGCGTAAATTGCACCAATCAAGACAAATTTACTCTAGTCTGCCGCAAAACTGAATGGTATTGTTTCACATTTTTTTTTTTGTTGGAATCTACCTAATAATCAGATTTTTCAAAATTTTTCAAAGCTATTTTTATAATAATTCTAAATTTGTTTTCCGTAAAAATCGAGACAAAAATGGCGTTTTTATTAAAAAGGCGGTCGGGATGTCTTTCCAGTTGTGTTATGTGACAGGCAGCGCTGTCTCTTTCCTTTGTAACGACACAGTACAATAAACTGAGAACACTAGCCTTAAAAAAGAGACTGTATTTTACACTACACGCTACGGAAGTAAAACTGCTATACTTGTAAAAATAATATAATAATAATGGCGTCGATCGCCGGTAACGAACCTACGACCCTTAGGTTACGAGGCAAGTGTTCGATCTCGCCGCCAACTTAGCTTGATGTTCTACAGCCGGTTTTTATAGTATACGGTATACGTACATTGCGACTCGTCCGTTGCATTTTCAATTATTTTACCGGGCCGAAGAAAGTTTTACTTAAAAATTGAATAACTGGATGTGAACCATTTTCTGATCTATTTGTTTTGTGTTAAAACAGGTATCTTCCATAGACATAGACGGACTATATTTGCCTTGGGGTCATTTCTACGAATGCTCCGATCAAGAAATTCTGATTATAACGCTATCAAAGGCGAACCTGACAATGAATAACATTAAGTAAATGGTTATTATTTACGCTAAATTACATAATAACATACAATAAACTAACGTCTTTTCGATTTTCTTTTTATTATGTTTAAAAACAATAGCACAATACTTGAATAGAAGTATACTCGTTTTTTTTTCGTATATTACTTATATTTTGTTAATAATATAATGATGCGTTATTTTGTCAAGGGATGTGTAGGGAGTTCCCGACTTCGCGAGTTCGCGCGAACTCGCAAAGCAAAAACTCGGAAGACGGGAATATACGAATGATTAGCATTAATTAATTTATTACAATTCTAACTTCGTACACATATTTTTTAAATAAAGAGAAGGATTATCTGAACCTAGTACCAATAAATATTCTCAATTTGATATTATTTTAATAAACCGGAAAATCAATGGTCACCAAAATAACACATTTGAACACACTGATGTCTATTAGAACTGGAATAACAATTTTGTGAGACTGAAAGCTAATCTAGGCGCCTCGAAATGGTTTTTTATTACCTGCTCGTTTGATACTTTTCAACAATAATTACAGCTAACTCCTCGATATGACGACAAAATCCTTAAAACGTCGAAATTACTTAACTCTAGTTGGTTTACCTTGTAGCTCATACAATGATATTATGATACACTCTAAATAACGACAACAATACGTCATCATTAAGCAATAAACAGTACTTGTTTGTTATTTTGTCGCCTTGTTGTCGGCATAATGCGTATCGAAGATTTTAAGAAATTCGTTCTTTTGTTTGTTGGGATCATCTCTCATATGTTTAGCTCAGCTGCTTATCGATAAGTTATCAGATTCTTACTTGCCCACAAACTTGCAAACTGTGAACATGGCGAATAAAAGAAAATATTTCTGTATTGACGAAAAATTGAGACGGGAGAAAAGATACGTGATACTGGAAGACGATTTGGATTCAGTAGCTTTTATATATTATGAGTAAATATATATAGTGAAAGAATATTGATTGGATTATTTTTTCTCTCCGTTTAACGACAACTATCAATAACGCCACAAAGTGCACAGTCCCTTGAGTGTCGCTATATAGAGTTTACACTGTATTTCTTTTTTCATGATTTTCATCGGTGACAACAGATGAAATTTTAAACAGAGCTTCTTAAATAAATATGTAACTAATATATCGTCGTTGGTTCTGTAATAGCTCTTATGTGCATAGTTGGCAGATTTTACGTTTTTTAGATGAAAAGATTCAGGAAACGGTATACACTAGTAATACCTCCAAATTAATTTTACAGTAACCAACAAGGGGAAGTAACTCTTATGTGAAAAGTTGTATCAAATAATTCCTCCCATGTGCCAATAAATCCGAAATTAACGTTAAATATTTTTTAAGAAAATACTTCTTCTCAATTAAACATGTATAGTGAAGATAAGTATGAATTAGTAATATACCTCTGGAATTGCTAGTTCTTACCAATCCATTGCTGAAATAACCACTTTTTGGCCTTTCCTGCAAATTTTACTTTTTGCACATAAGAGGTATTACAGAACCAACGTCGATATCCTAAACATTTTCTCGATGATATTAAATGGCTTATCTGTATTAAACTATGAATGCGCGATTTTCTTAGAAGAGCTCATGTTCATTTCGTAATTATTTTTCTTAACTATTTAGTAAGCCGTTCTAAAATTGTGGGTAGGTACTTATTGAAGATATATTAAATAAGTTGACAAAATTCCATTTATTTATCGATGATTTGAGACACTTTTCATTAGAGCTGTAAAAGTAACGAAAAATTGTGTACCCGTATGTATTCGTTACTTAAAGAACCAGTACCCGTTACTTTCGTATCGTTACGTTACTCGTTACTTTCCATACGACATACAATCAGCATCAAGCATGTACCATCGCATCGAGGCGCGTCGCATACGTGATACGGTATGACTTCGTATAACGTATAACCGCATCAAACGAGTCGAACTGACATGGATACAAAAGATGCGAGTAACGATAAGAATTTGCAAGTAACGATTCGTTACTTCGAGTCAGACGATGTACCCGTTACTCAGTAACGAATACATACGGTTTGTTACAGCTCTACTTTTCATACATCCTCAACATCTAATTTAGTACCTTTTACATCATTTCGAGGCACTGTAAGCACGTTCAATTCAAAATACTTTCGATGTATTCATCCCGTAAGAACCAAAGAATTAATTCTTTGATACCGTCAATTTAGTTAGTATCTATGCAGGGTGGATAACAGGATTGAGAACATAGAATATTAATTAATGCAACAAGACATAATTAGTCACGCGACAAAGATAGAATGCACGCAAGGGAGGACAAAGCAATTACTGATCACTAAATGATTTTCACTATGTTTTCCTAGAGTATTAGATATTACTCTTTGAACCTAACTGGGGGTTTATAATAGAAAAGCCATTGAAACGCCCTAACTACAGCATCATTATGAATCTACGATTTCGGCTTTTCTCAAGCTCAATATCAATATTTTTAGTCTTGTTAATACTCAAAAAAATCGTAAAACGGGAATTTATAAACGATAAGCATTTATTTATTGAAATGACTTTCAGTATTTTTAATATTGTTAATACTTGATACTTGACCGGAAACTGTCTATGTTTGAAGTCATTAAATTAAATTTTATATCGAACAATTTCAACAAAAAAAATGATGAGTCGATTGTGCCTGTATTTGGGTTTTGCTTGCAGTCAGAACATTTTATTAATATTTCAAATCGTAACACAATCGCATTTAATGAATATTTTTTATTAGTACTTTTAAAGTAAAATACAATAATTCCTCGTCTACAACGAGGGATACCTAGCGGTATTTGGCGAAACTATTATTTCATGCTAGATTATTTCTGTTTTAAAGTAGGGTGAACCGCCTATACCTAAAAAAACCCCGTATACAAAAAAATTATCTTCATAGAACGCGTTTAGAGCCGCGTTGATGAGGAATACTGTATTATAGTTCACTGAACATAGATTTCACTCCGAAAAATTTCAAATCCACAGCTTTTCTAGAGCTTTATATAACAATGGTTTCAAAGTATTATAATAAAACTGTAAAAAAAATTAAGATCAGAGGTGTTCTACAAAAACCGTTCTAGATCTGGTTAAACTTGGTCTATTTTCAGTGGATTAATATTATTGTATGTAATTATGTAAAATTATTATTAAAAAAAACTGACTGCACTGTTAAACCATCATTGTTAAATTTTTATAGTTAATTGTAAAAGAAAAAACTAAACGCGTAATTTGATAAGCAAAAAGAGCTTATTTTCTAATCTAGTTACTTCATAATTAAAGTTATGTTTAAGCACTGCAAAAATTTAATTTAATTGATGTATGTGTGCCTAAATTAATTATTTAGTCAGTAAATAAAAAAAAATATTTTTACTAAATCCGTTCAGTGGCAAAGTAATTCGGTAAATAAAATGGGTAATTAATAAAAGATTCACGATTGTTGATGTTAAGATGTTTTATCACAAAAAAGAACAACAAAATATGTTTGTGTTGAGTTGTTATTGTCGGGAACCAAATGCGTATTTATTGTGACGTCATCGCTTTAGAAAGATAGGTTAGTTTAGTTCCATGGACAAGCATCAACGTAGTTCCCCTTCCACTGATTAGAGAGTATTTTCATGCTTATGATCAAAATTACAAGCTAAATAAAGTAAGGTGTGTTGGTAAGTTCAGAATTCCTAAAGCGAATGTCGGCAATACAGAACTCTTCGAACACAACTGCGCGTTTGTTGGCAAAATTATCTCGGATTGTTCGAACAGTCTGAACCTGGTTCTAGGCTTATAGCAGTTCTAGGAGCCTAGAACTGCCAGAACCCAGCTCGAACACTCTGAAGAGTGCCAGAATTTTCCCAACAAACACACAGTTGTGTCCGAAGAGTTCTGTACTGCCAACACACGCTCCGGGAGTTCAGAACTTGCCGACAAACAAACCTGCAAATATCCTATTTGTAACGTTAATATAATATTAAAATAAGTGTACTACTGTAAAACATAGTAAGCAATACTAAGAAAATTTTTGCAATGCTTAAAATTTTAAAATGTGTGCTCATTCCAAAATTTTTTATACATCAAACTATATACAAAAAAGAAAATGTTTGTATGTTAATTTTTAACTACTTAACTAATCCTTTAAGGCATAAGGAAAGCACTGACTTAATTTTTATACCAAAACTGTAGCATAATATTATGAACTACTTATAGATAAAGCATTTCTTACTTATTGTCTAATATTATAGATTGTTATAGAAAAAAATTATTATAGAAATAAATTTTATATACCTATACTTAAATGTAATTCTATTATTGTTACGGCAGAGCTTAATATCATAATGTGCTTATCAAAAAAAAAAGGGTAAATTACTGGTAAAGTCAAAGCTGTGAGTTTACACATTGTCAGATTACACGTAAGTGACCTTTGATCTGTACACGTACAGCATTTGAATAATACGTATATATATATTGGTGCGCCCGTGTCGTATGCGTACAATGTAATTTTTATTATGGACTAAAATTGTTTTATTTACTGTCAAAATATACTTATTTCAACTTAAACTTGTTTTGTGTTATTTTCATATCCATTACAATCTTTTGTGTAAGCGTGCGAACAGTAATAAAACCGTACACAGTCTTTTTACTGCGCAAGACTGTCTTGCGCAGTATCGATTTTTGAGCTAGTGCGCAAATTAGTCTTGCGCAGTGACAAGACTGTATGGTACTATTACCGTTCACGGAGGTTCGTTCCAAGCAGCCGTGAACGGTAATAGAACCATACAGTCTTGTCACTGCGCAAGACTAATTTGCGCACTAGCTCAAAAATCGATACTGCGCAAGACAGTCTTGCGCAGTAACACAACTGTGTACGGTTTTATTACTGTTCGCGGCTGCTTGGAACGAACTTGTTATCAATTATTTGAATGATCATAGCGGCCGAGATGCAAGTCTGTAGACGGTTTGTAGCCAGCAAGAAAATAGTCCCCGCACAAGCCAAACTTCTCCAACGACCCCCTCTCTTCCTGGCTGGCTACAGAACTGTCCATATGTAGCGCTCCAAACGCTCTGAGATTACTTAGGTACACACTCGATTTCGATTGTGTGTAATCTGACAGCTGCAACTGTAAATTAGAGGTATTTGTTGGCCAGTTCTGAACTGTTTTTGTTTTTTATAGACGATGGATGGACACTTATCTTTATGATTCTGAACTTTCTGACAGTTCTAAAGCATTTGTTGGCATATAAGTTTAGTTCGAATTGTCCGAAGAAATCTAGAACCATTCTAGAACTTGTCAACATTAATTTAATGGGTTTAAAAAAACAGCGCGACGGGAAATAGACAAAGATAACAGAACAGAACTGATTTTAAGCTCTCTTTAAACCTAAATCTGTAACAAAGAATTCAGTAGAGGATAGCTTGGTACATTGGTACTTAGCTCGGAACCAGACTATCATGGGTTCGATTCTCACCTGCACTATCTGAACTGTGGACATTTCGACCCAGCTATAATTGATACTGACATGATAACTTATATGTGCCACCTCGAGAGGATATATATCCACTTGAATATGCACATAATTAATAATATTATGTGGACATGATATATAACATGAACATCAATATGCCTTAAAAATACATTATATCAATAATCAGGGTATCTTCGACAATATGCTAAAATACAAAAGAAGAACTTACCTTAACGTCCATTTCTTCGTAACCATGAAATAGCCTTCAATTGTTAATCGTGTAGCAATTGTTTTTCTTCTTTTGTTAAAAATAATTTGATTCGTCGCACGTCACAGAAAACTCACTTATCTACTGATAAAATTCAAGTCATAAGTGATGAGGATAATTACCTCACAAAATGACATTCACAAACTCACAAATACTGTTCATTTTGTAGTAACGCTGCAAAATCACCAGAAATTCAAATTGAAATAAGTACTTGCGTAACTGTCAAAGTCGAGTTATGTATTAGCAGACAACCTTATTACAGAGATCTTTTTATCATAATAGTCTAGAGTCGCGTTCACACGGTGGCAACTGACAATATTCAGGACAGGACAAGTGTCCCATGTGAACAGTGATTCAAAAACAAGACAAGACTATATTATTTTATGAGATAGCCTGACTTTTCTATCTTGTAAAACATTATTTTCTACGATTATTTACTTGTCCTAGCATCTGAACTGTTTACGAACAATGAGTAATAAATTGTCCTGAGTCTAGCGTCCCGTGTGAACCCGGATTAAGGTTTAATTCTCCATGTTATTTTATTTAAATTTAATTATTACGAGTTTTATCACTACCGAAGTCTGAAGTGATGATTGTTTAGCACATTTATACCTATATTAAGAACGTTAGGCTATAGCAATAGCAACGTCAAACACTAAGATCACATGAACCGCAAAAAAATTTCACTGATCAAATATATATTACATAAAACAACGCGTGTACACATACGTAATGTCGTTAATTTCGCATTTTTACTGAAAAAGGTGAATGCATTTTCCCTCTCTTTTTACTAGCTGAAGTTATGATCACACGTTGTTGGCCGTTTGACGGTTTATTTCAGCTAGGGTTACCAACAGAGAATATATATGTTACGGTTAATACAAGAAAGTAGTTTATTCGCGAATTAACCGGCTAATACCCGAATTAACCTACGTCAAGGATTGGTTAATTCGGGTAATTAGCCGATTAATTCGCGAATTAACTACTTTCTTGTATTAACCGTAACATATACATCCTTACCAAATCTGGTTCCATAAAAAAGACAACATTTGTTATCAATATAAAGGCCATTGCACACGAGGCTAGAAACGCTGCTAGATTCCTTGCTAGATTTGCCTACTAGTTTTCTAGCGCTGGTTTTCTTGATTGCTGTTAAGTGCTCGCCTAACACGAGATTATTTTTCAAGCGTGTTTTGTGGATAGATCTGGTGCGCGCGCAGTGAGTTCGAATATAAACACAGAGAAAAACGTGTCTGTTGTCTGGCAGAATGACGCCATGTGGGTGTTCAAGTGCCCACGTGAAGATACTGCTTCCTGATTGGATCTTGCTCACACCTAGCAACAAATCTAGCAGGGAAAATAGCCCCTGTTCTAATTTTAAAACCTATCTTCTGAGCTAGCAAGGCGGCCCGCAGTGACGTCATTTCCAGCTTCGTACCCAACCTACCGACTAGCAGCGTTTCTAGTCTCGTGTGTAGCGGCCTTAAGTTCTTACAGTTATAACAAAATACGATAAAGTTAATGCACTGAAGAGGATGAATAAGCAAAATTGAATTTAGCTTTGCTCCTTACATCAATAAGCCAAAATTAACCAATGTTTAGAAACATTTTTTCCAAACAGCTTCTGAAATAAATAAGCACTTGGGCGCCATGTGCCGAGAGCACCCAGCTTTGCAATTTTCCACTTTTTAGCATCAAATAAAACTAATAAAATATTGTGCCAGTTTCTAGGACTAAATATATAAGTTATTAGATAAATGAGCTCACGTCGACTTGTACTTGCCGTCTTGGATTCCGAGCGGAAGGCATCGGAAAAATTACAAATAGATACGAAGCCCACAAACATACATACAAAAAAATTCTTAGAGACCAAAGTATGTATTTAGCCCAAAGTGTCATCAAACATTTTTGATCCCTTGAAATAATATCACATTAAAGTCTTGTTAGAGTAGCTTCTGCCCCCTCCTTCGCATTACCCTGATTTCGACTGTATTTAGAAATGACAGGAAATACGAATCGTGGTCTGAAAATACAACATTATTAAAGAATTTATTTTATTTCAGTAAAAGTATTAATTTTTTTATAACAGAGAAAGACATTGACGCATTTTTTATTTCTTAATACTATTCATGTTCTGTTATTATGTCAAAAAACACATAAATCTGTAATTTGTATACTTGAATGTCTGAATTAGTTACTTTGTTTTTTAAGGCCTGCACATTATTTCAATATATTCAATATTTTACAAATTACTTTCTAAAATTTTTCGTTTATCTTAAACACTTTTATCAGCGACATGTGCGACCGCGGAATTTAAACTAATTAATAAACAATATTGTGCATTTCTCCAAAACAAATTTTGTCGACCGAAATGATTTCATTCAAGAGACACTTTTCGTATTATTTTGCTACAATCAACAGTCCGTTAACTTTCGTCAATTGTTTTTAAAAAGTGCGCTTGCGCCATTAAAAGAACTATTTAACAATATATTCAATTACAGATTGTCATGCATTTTTTATCATAAACTAACGCCCAGTTTCTCATACGACTATCAGCTTTGAATCTAGATTTAAGAATGTCATTTGTTCTCAACTAAATGGAGATCTCTATTTACTTGAAAACAAATGACAAACAATGCTGATCGCTGTATCAGAAAACGTACGGTAGTTAATTAAACTGGTTTTATTCTATTTTCATTTGTGCATTAACAACTTGATAAGACTTACAAAAATGTCCACTGAATTATTACGTAAAACAAATGACAGTCGGAATTTTATTATAATTGACATTCAACTATACAAAATACATATACGTCTCTGTTCACACCATTCTATTTTCGGGTGAGTTTATTCGAACAAGATAGATTGCACAAGTCAAACTATTTCGTAGAGCAATTTTTTCTTTTCATGTACAGCTGTTAAATAAAGGGTCCACGGTAATTTAACTTTAGGTGTGTTTGTTGATCTGTTTTTTTTGATTATTTCCATCAAAATGATGTGAACGCATGCGCAGAGTTTAGATTGTACACGTGCGCTCTCACTATTTTGATGGAAATAATCCGAGATCAACAGACACATTTATTTATTAAAAAATTTAACTGAACAAATAGTTATAACGCATATATCCATTAAAGTTCATATTTGGCTCATTCCCATTTGCATTAAATCTGTAGCCAACAATTCGAGACGGAGATATATGTTCTTTTGTTATCTACAGACAAATGCATACCGCAATCTTCTTTTTAAGAACCGCAACAGCAAGGGTTATGTGGGCCTAGCACCAATTCATATTTTCAATGTATTATTTCTTAATGATAAATTGAAAATATGAATTGATTCTTTTATCAATTTTCGAGTCAGAAACAGGGAACTGGGGGCTTGTAATAGAGGAGCCATGGAAACGCCATATAAACAACGGCGTCGCTACAAACTCAGCTATTCTCAAGCCCTGCTGCAACTCACAACCAGCGCAAGCGCATTGCGTATTTGTCCGCAAACAGACCATTCACGATTGTATGCGTCACAAGTCAGCGAAATCGACGAAAAATTTTGGTGACTTTCAGTACCCTGTAGTTTTCTATAAAGGGAACTTATGGTTTTCAATCCCAACGCTTTTGAAAAAATGCAAAACTTTATAGATATATGATTATATGGCATAACTTTACGATTTAGGCTTACAACTTTGACGGAAACGACAGTCACTATATGCAAACTGTTTTGATAGAAACAAACTTTATGTAAAATGGACAGTGTGAACAGGGACCTTGTGTAACCCAAAATGTGCAGGGTCATAATATGCATGCTAAATAATACAATGTATTTTCCCATACACCGAATATCTTGAAAGTTAGCTTTATTATAAAAACTTCACAGTTAAAAGCAAAGATTAAACAACTGCATTATTATAATAATGATAAAAAAATATATAACTATACACGAAAAATGTAATAACAAGTGCTTCAAAATAATAAATGGTCTTAATAATTGCGGCAACACTGTTCGTATACATTTTCATTATCGGCGATATAGTGTTCAGTTTTAATTCTTTTTGTTTTTAATTTTATAGTAAACAAACAAAACATTAAAATATAAATGTTCTATTCACCATAATATTTAACA
Organism: Xanthostigma xanthostigma; assembly: GCA_963575645.1. NCBI lineage: Eukaryota > Metazoa > Arthropoda > Insecta > Raphidioptera > Raphidiidae > Xanthostigma > Xanthostigma xanthostigma. The sequence goes on along the minus strand of OY754466.1, from coordinate 43,290,253 downwards.
TTAATTTAATTCATTTTTTAATGTTTTCCAGGCGTTTTTTTCATTTACCGACACTATACCAATGTCGTCGCCTTAATCGATACATAAATACTGGAGCACCTCAAATGTTTGGACTCGTTTTTCATTTGCTGATACAATATTGCTGACGGTACATCAGAATTGCATTGGCAAAATAATTCCATATAATTCATATTTGGTGCTCCGATATCACTATATCAATATCGGCGACGATATATCGGTATCATACCTGATGATGAAAAAACGCACGAAGGGTCTAGTTGCCAAGAAATAGCAAATCGTTTAAATATACATTTTTATGTGAGATTTATTTCATACTAGCTTTATAAATAGGTTTAAATTTCTAAGACGTGGCAAGGGGTACTTTTCTGTACACCAATAAACATATTTTTCATATCAGTTGTTTTCTTGTATAGAAATCCATAATTTTACCCGGACAGTATTTTTAAAAATAATATATATTATTTTAAAAACATTTATTGATGTATTAGGAGTTGACACTGTCTATGGTGCTATCTGGTGGCAAAACATAAAAGTTTAGTTCAATGTGATTGCCACACCGCAGTGTAAAATCTATTATAGGCAATGCTGGATTAACCTATAAGCAAAATAAGCAACTGCTTAGGGCATCACGTCTCAGGGGGCACCAAAAATCACACTCAGAAATGAAAAGTACCTCACCAAACCGTTTTAACATTTTTTTTTCTTTTTGTCATGTTCTCAAAAATGTGATCTAAATGAAAACGTAATGTTTTTTTTTTTAACTTTACTTTTTTTCAACTGTTTTTAAATTAACTGTATAAAAATGCATAAGGACCGATTTTATAAACAGTGAAATTTTCAATGAGAGCATTAATTGTAAAATTCAATTTTTCCCTAAAATTCTATGCTTTTTAATTTTGTTCTATCAATTTTAAGCTTATGACATTTAACGCTTGTATCTGGCGGCAAAAAATGAAAGTACAGTAAAACATGGTCATGACGTCTCCATGTTAATATATTTTAATTGTATATGAAATGTTACTTCTGAACCAGAGAAATTGAGCACTAAAAATCCTATTAAAAACGCATAAAGTCAAGAAACTATTACTGTTCATTTTAGTAGGTTTGCAATTTTCTTACATGCCTAATTTCCCTGGTTCAAAACAAGCATTTCTTCCAGAGCTGGGCAGTGCTGAGAACTTAATGCTTGTAATAATGTTTTATGCACTTACAAAATGCTTAAAGCACTTTGTAAAACAGATGCTTCAAGACTAAAGCACTTGCATAAAGAGTTGCTACTTAAAAAGCACGTAAGCTTATAAATTGCTTAATAAACATTCTACAAGTTTATTAAGCATAAATAATGCTTATTGCTTAATTTTTTTTAGCACTTTGGCAAGTTCTTCAATAAATAAAATTATCGACCAATTTTTTGTTAATATATTTGTCTGAAAAATTGGTCGATAATTTTATTTATTGAAGAGTTCTAATCAGACGTTAATCAAAGATTTGATCACTTTAGTAAGTGTTCAATGCTTTTAGGCATTTTTGACAATGAAAGTGTTTGTCGCTTGAATAAATCTGGCATTTATGCAAGTGTTCGACGATCAGATCTTCAAGCACTTAGATTCGGCGCTATGTCCAGTAAGGGTGTAGATATGGGGGGAGGGGTAAAGGGTGTAATTACCCACCAGGACAATAATAAAACATAAACCTGAAAATACTACGAATATCTAACTAAAAAACAAAATTCAGACATAATTGCAACAGCGTATTTTGTAACAATTAGTTTTGGAATTAATATTTTGCTTGACACCTTCCATAGTGAGTATTCTTATTTGATAATTAATAAAACTTTAAAAAAATACTGATTGACTTTTTACCCCCCCCCCCCCCAGAAAAAAATATTACGCCCTTGATGTCCAGCTCTGATTTCCTTTAATATGGAATAATTATAAACCTAGTAATCTACCATGTCTTGGCAACTGGACTTTTCAAGTCTAGTTTTAAAGAATAAAATAATGACGTTAAAAATCAATATTATACTTTCCACTACTATCAATGATGAACACATTGGCCACTGACAGAAAATAATTTAATTTTTTTATATTTAAAAAAAAAAAAATTACAATACGCTTCTAAAATGAAGAACATTAGAACGATTATTTTTAAATAAATAAAAAAAATACGTAAATTAAAAATTGCGAACCGTTGGCATCTTTGCCACCTGTGCTGACCAGCCATATTATTTAATAATACTACCGTTTATATTGCTAAATTTCGCAAATCAAAAATATCACATGTTCATTTTATCATCTAGATTATAATAGATTTGAAATAGACTATACTTGTGAATGAAAATCATAATTTCATTAAACAATTTAAAAACTAAACTTCCGAGAAGTTCTATACATACTAAACTAATGAGAAACTAATGTTACACAAACGCCAGCGAGATAATTAATAATTTTTATTAAACTGTCAAATTACTGAATTAAAATTTAGTGACAATCTTGACCACATTGCTAGTTTACGTTTTACAGATGGCTGCTCTCTACAGATGCGTGTGAGGATACAGAATGTGTCCTAGAAGTGTCAAAAGTAAAAAAAAAACAATGAAATTTTGTTCTCAATTTTTTGTTTCAATATTCATTTCATCGACGATCAGATCGTCATTTCTACGACTATAACTAAAAACAAAAGCAACACAAAATTCTAACAATCCAACTGTAATATATTTCAGGCTATGGGATAATAAATTGCATTGTTGAAAGTAATTATGAATTGTAGATTTTGGAGATACACGGTAAAATCTGTATGCACCGTATATATTATGTTTAAATATAAATGGTTTTAAACAGTGACATGTATTGCTGCAAACATGAAGCTAAATATTTTTTCTTGAGGATAAGAAATTTTATCTGAAGCACTTAAAAAACGTCCATCCGTCATCGATATTGTTCTTTTATATACAGTGTGTTGCGCAACAGGTTATCTATAACCCATCGACCTAGGGTCAATCGGGATCGAAAATATCCAACAAGTCAATCATTACAAGACACAAAAATTGGATCTGTTTTATATTTTCATCACAAAGCGATGGGCAACTTTGACTGTGCTGTTATACAATCAGCCGTTGTTGCTATACAAACGTCTGATAATCTCTCTTCCATAGCTTTTCAAGTACTGATTTACTTCACTGTCCGCAATCGGCAAACAGTCAAAAGTCAAAGATGACGAGTAGTTGACGCCGGATGTTTATATCGTCAATTGACGCTACTTGAGAAGTTACCGCAATGGCAAACACTACGACCAGCACCGTATCTACGGTCTACACCAAGAACTTCGGGCGAAAATGCAAATTTTAATCACAGCTTAAGTTCGGTAAAACCGTTTATATAAGGTTTGTTCCAAGCAGCCAGCAAACGGTTTCGTTACCGTTTGCTGGCTGCTTGGAACGAACTTATAAAAATTACTCTTATCTTGTCTTTTTTTTAAATAGTTCTAGCCCTAGTTTTACTTTGTGTGAATTTTATGACATGAATGGTGCCAAGTTCTTTCGCTAGAGGCGCTAGAACTCCCAGATTCGCCACTGACTATACTATAGTTTAATCAAGCTCATAACAGTGGATGATTTTTTTCCAATCTATTAAAATTCACTATAAATTCGAATTAGTAAATTATAGAATTAATGTTTTTCCAATATTAACATGCAAATTATTTAAAGTGTCTTTTTGTGAGTGTTTAAAAATGACCAATCGCGAGGACTATTTGATATCGTCCTGGGTTAAAACATGGCCTTGAGATATTGATATTCTATTGGTGAACACCCTGTATAAAAAACAATATTTTCCTTTTCAATTTCTTACAATATGTAATTAGTATAACAAATCTCTTTGAAAGATTTAATTCTTTCTAATAATTATTTTTTTGACAATATAAAAAAGACTAGATTTACGCGCATTATCCATTTATTTTTCAACTTTTATGAGTCGAAATTTAATTTAAATAATTTTCTTTATAGTTACTCTAAGCGCCTTACATAAATAGGAATAACAAATCGTTTATTTCTTGCTCGGTGTTTAAACTGTGAGAATACTGCGTGATTACAATATTGCTGTTAGGCATATTTGTTCGACAACCAGTTCAATTTCGTTAATAAAAATACGGCATCGTACGTAAAATTAAAACAAAATAATACTAAACTATAGCGGCCATTACGTGAAACCAACTTGTGCAACGTCATATCGATGGATGACTAAGAGCAGGCCTTTGAAATGTTAAAAACAAATAAGTCTCAAGTATATAGTTACCTATGACCAATATAATTAGTACGCATGTGCGAATCAAAGTGATTAACTTACTCTTTAAAATTTACTCGCGCTCAAAAGGGCAGTGAAATAGAAAACGCGTGAGTTTGCTCACAAGCAGCCGAAACAGAAGAAATACAGAAATTGGCCAGTGTAAGTATATTATTATTCAATATATAAACTGTTTTAAGGGCAGTTTCTTTAGCCAACGATAGATGTCTTTACATGTACTGACTGAGACCAGTTATACCAATCGCACGATTAGGGTGTCTTTTGTTTGTGGTAACAGTTCGTTGGCTCTGATTGGCTATTGTCATAGATAAAGACATAGAACTTTTGATAAAGAGAGATATACTCTATGTTAATATATTGTTGGTATAACCAGGGAATTATTTAAAAAAAAAGAGACGGAGATATATTTTTGGCGCTCTTTGTTGACTTCGCAAGCCGCACACTAAGTAATTCTTGGTATAGCAGCGTTATACATATTAATATCGTCAAGTTCGGCCGTTTCAGAAAGACAGATTTCTAGTAATGTTGTTATTATAAAAATATTAGCTCTCGCAGTTTGTGAATTCAGCGGTGCTTAGTGCTATATATAAGAGAAATTGAATGTCTACTCGTTGTGAACACTGTGGCCAAAGCGAAATAGTTTGTTTTGGGCTCAAGTCCCGACAGTGACATTTACATTTTTCTCATAAACCTTCTAAAAAAAATGACGATATCGTTTAACATTATTATACATTCACCATTCTTGTGAAAAAGATGCGGTAAAGGAATCTAATCATATTGATTATTGATAATTAATATTATTCATTGTTATATGGTTTTAAACACACAAAATACATTGGTGCCAACAATACAAGAGAACTGACAAACTGTTTTGTCTTGAACAGTACATGGTGAGGTGTTATCTGTCGTTGGCAGATGAAACTAAACTGGAAAATAATCTTTGAATGTACTTAAATAGTATATGGCTCGATTTGAACTTCTATTGTCGAACGAATACAGCTATTCTTATGTAGATTTGTAACAGTAAACGTCATAATTGCTTATTATGCTTTAAGTTTGAGAAAAACTGATGCTCCTAGTAATTAACTTTATAGTATTGCGATGTGTACAATTAAAAGTGGTTAAAAAGAACATCTCTGTACAGCATCTAATTTCATACACATTACGATCCGTGGAGGCGGTGATAATTGACCTCCAATCACTCCGGTAATTAAACATTTTAAGAAATTTAACGGGACAGAACATTTGTATTATTTTATTTCTTTATCGATTCAATGGTCAAGTTTCAATTTATTTAAAAACCATCGCCGAAATTTATTTTTTGAGGCTCGTAAATAGCACAGCTTTCACCGATTTTCAAAACTTTTTTATCGAAGTCTATTTCATAAATGATTCAAAAAAATGTCTTCTGGTATTAAGAAAACTACAAAAATGGCCGAATTGAACTATATACATATTTTTTTGTTAGTTCCTTTTCAAGGTTTAATAAGAAGTGAATTAAAAAGTACTAGTTTTTAAACAGTTTTTTCAAAACCAAAAATAAAGGATTATTTGCATATGATTCGCACATAAATAATCATTCAAAATTAGTGCAAGTTATGCATAAAAAATCTATGTCTCATGGCGATTTTAAATACATTGCAACGCCTATATCGATTCAAAGAAATAAGTATAATTTGATGATCTTTCATCCCACGATAAGTTTTTATCAACAATCCAAACCAAACCCGTTAACGCAATTCGAACTAAACTACGTCAGATGTTTTAAACTCTTCATTTGAATATCCAAAACGTACAATTTTCTACAAGCTAGTAAAAACGTGATTTAAAAAATATTGAAAGATTAAAATAATAATAAAAAATTATAATTATTTTATGCAACAATTGACTTCTTGTAGAGGAATAATCAAATTTAAAAAGAGCTCTAGATAAGAGATATTTTATAGATAAATTTAGGAATAACACAATTAAATAAATTGCACCTGAAAACCCTGTAAAAAAATCTATACCGCGTTCCTAAAGCTTTCTAACGCTGATCCTAAAATATCATAAAGTGATAGCATTGATTAACGTATTCTATACGAAGATAGTTAACCAGGTAACGGAAAATGTGGCATAGTAAACCACTTACGTTTCATTCCCCTGGCCCACAAACTGAATATTGGCTTGTATTTCCGCCTACATTATGATTAAGCTAACAGTTCAGATATTGTCAGCGCTACCTCCATGTTGATCCTAATTACTAGCTCAATGGTTCATAAACCGTTAAAAACCATAATTGTTTATTTTTATTTTTGACATATCCTGATAATTTATACAATTTTCCGGGATGACACGTATACAACGCATTCAAATATTAAATTTAGTTTAAAATGCTTGTTACTAGATAACCAATGTTACACCATCTATTGACGTCTAAAAAAAGTGTCCTCATTTCGGTTACCTTGGTTAATAGTCTTCCTTTAGAATACATCAATCAACGCTATTAGGTGTGTTTGTTGCGAAATTCTGAACTCCCAAAGCGTCGGTCGGTAATACAGAACTTTTCGCACACAACTGCGTGTTTGTTGGTCAAATTCTTGGATTCTTCGAACTGTTCGAATGTGGTTTTATCAATTTTAGAACTGCTAGAATCAAGTTGGAACAGTTTGAATAGTCCGAAAATAGACCCAACAAACACGAGAGTGTTAGAAGAGTTCTGCATTGCCGACAGATGCTTTGGAAGCTCGGAGCGAGTTCAGAACTTACCAACCAACACACCAATAAATAATGTCGTCGCACGGAACGCAGTATAATTACACGCGATTTTTTATGCACCCACATTTTAAACATTGAGGGGGTGTTATTTGTCGAGTGTGAATGTAGAAATCTGTGAGGAGTAGACTGGAAATGTCGCTAAGACGCTAAATTTTAATTTAAAAAAATGGAAATGACAAGTTTTTAAAAATATCACTATTTGGTACTTCAATATTTGTGGAAAGATAATATTTTCAGTTAGTAAACGAGTTAGTGAGAATTTCGTTATAAGTTATTTAATACTGTCTATGTCTTGCAAATAAATTGATTTCTGTTTACTGCACTAATCCCGTTTAATTCAACCCCAATTTACTAAAATCCTCCGGCTAATATTCTTGGAGTTTACTTCATTTTTTGGGTCGCATTTGCCCCATATCTCACCTTATGTGACTTGCAAGATTTTTAGTTAAATTAATTTGACTTGTCCGATTTCAATTTTTTTTTGTATAAATTGTAACATCATTTACGCGATTAACATCTTCACAGTGCGACATTTCTTGTCTGTCTCATTCTAAAGTGATAAACCGAATTAAAGTTTATTTATGTTGTGAGAAATTACGCAAGTTAGATAAATTATTATACTATGTGAAATGAAATATTGTATATTGCACAGGTGGTTTATTTTAAAAATGTATTTTTTTTTTTGTATGTTTTAAAAGTGTTAAAATTTTAATATGTGATCGTAATATGTATTGTTTGCTAGAAACAGGGTTAAAATTAAACATTCACTTTTAACAGGTTAAAATTTCCCAAAAACACACCTAAAAAACTTCAAATAAAATACTATAATAAAAAATAATTTATCGTCTCTTTCGAATTGTAGAAAATCAGGACCGGGCGTGTAATTTCGGGGCAGATTATGGCGTACAATTATTAAGTAATAACTATCTACGAAAATTTGTATTACATTAGAAGTTTTCTTAATAGTCATTTGGGCACTGTCTTGACTATATTTTTAAACCACAATGAAAAAATGTACTGACTTTTTTAGAGCTTGTTAAAAAAGAAATCAAACCCTAAAAAGTTTGTGATTTTTTTAAATATAATTAAATTATATCAATAGGACCTAATTTTTTTAAAACTATATATTTAAAGTTTAAAAATTCGTTGTGAAAAATGCATTGATTGAAATTTTTTTCAAAGAAAATATTTTGAATCACTCATTTGTGACGCTAATAGTTGTTGATAATTAGCTAATTATAATCGCATTTCAAAATTTTCACCAAATATCATCAACATATAGAAGTGAACCGCCTGTGAATACAAATGCGTAGGATAAAGAGGGCATATGTCTCTCTCTGACTTTCTTTTATTGGTTATTTGTCAGTGACGTCATATTGACAGACCTGTGTCATTGGTCGAAAACAGAACATGTCCACCAAATTATCATTCTTCTCTTTCTATGCGATCTGGCTAGCAGTCCAGTACTAAATGTCTATGCCAAATACAAATCGAAGTTGTTGCTGATATTGTTTGAGATAAAATAGAAAAAGCGATGCTAATGTTTTTGGAATTGACGAGCGCATGCAGGGTAAAGTAAGTTTAAGATTCATTTGTTTCAATTGAATAGCGTTTCCTCTTATTGCACCTTTGTCCACTAAAATATATACCTATAATATCCTTTGTTATTGTCATACATTGAACGTGTAAAAGTTAAATAAATGGAAAACGCTATACAAATTTCAAGAACATGCAAATGGTTAGTAATTCTCACTTGTTAGCACGGCTAAGGGCTAGGTAAAAGAAATCGATGTATTTCATCTCATATCAATCGAAAATATCGTCTAAAACGATATATCGAAGCATCGATATATCAAATTATCAATGTTTCCAACTAAGATTTTCTGACAATACGCTCCGGAACCCAACACTAGCTTCTACAAGCGAATTTAGTTCAAGCTTTACATATAGTGACTGCAAAAACTGAATCTCAGGAATGTTATTTCACAAAAATTCAATTCCCAAATAAAAGTACGCTGTTTCTTAAACCACTAGCAGGCAAATACAAACTAAAGTAGGATAGAGGATCCATGGGCTCCGAAATTACACATCCGGTGCAACCCGAAAAAGACGACTGTATACTTTAACGGCCTCGAGACAGAAAATGACAAAATGCAATTATGTAAATATTTCTTGATATAGCTGCATTTTATACAAAATAATTAAATTGCAAATTCACTTCGGATTTGTTTTTAAAAAAATCATAGGTAGGTAAGTTTAACAAAGATAACTTACAAATAATAATAAAAAAAAAATTAAAAAGCAACAACTTAATCTTACTCAATGGCTTTTGAAATAAACTCTATGAATCTCTTGGCATACTGTTCCGGATCGCAGGTGCTTATTCCGTCCACGTTTGAGCCATATTTGACAGCTTTGGCTGCCTTGGCAGCCTGTTTCTTGTAGCCGTAGTGAGTCAACACATCGATCAGCGCAACAAAGTAAATTTCCCTTACCGGAGCGTTTTCCGATGACGGTATTGCATAAATATCTAATTGAGGTATTATGTACCTTCACAAAAAAAAGCAAAATTATAATCACTAAACGCTATACGCTAGGAAAGTATCTATGGGTCTAAAGGTCGAGTGTCAAAAATACTTTCCTAGCGTATTGGAATGTGGTAGTATAAAATTTTACTCAAATAAACTAACAGTAGATGAGTTTGATGGCAAGTTCTGAACTGCTAAAGCGTATGTTGGTAACACAGAACTTTTCGAAGACAGCTGCGAGTTCTTCAGCAGTTCAGAACCAGTTCCCAACTAGCCAATAAACACATCTAGTGTACGTTCCCTTCCAATTGATAAATTCCAATATAATAATCACGTTAAAGGCCCCACTCGCGATCAAACTTCATGCCACAGTTCAGTGTTCAGTGAAGTTGGACCGATTAATCGAAAGACTAACTGGTACCACACACAGTTCATGCAAACTGCTCATTTTTTTAAATTTTTTGTGTTCAGTTTGGTTCAGTTGTTGGCATACACTCGTCGAGTATAGATATATAAAATACATATTATATACATACTATAATATTAGAATTAGAATTTATTTATCCAAAGACATACAATTATGTATAGGATTCGTCAGACGAAGATAAATCTTATTTACAACTCATTAACCATAAAATCCTCTACCTTATACAGACATTGTTTAAAAAGAGCAGTCTTTAATACTCTTTTGAATATCGAAATTTTTAAATTTTTTAAACTGTCTGGCAATTTATTGAATATTTTCAATGCATTATATTCGGCGCTCTTATTAAACAACATCAGTGTAGATTTCGGTAAAATAACATTAGAATTATTCCTTGTGTCATGTCCATGGATAGCCTGAAACGTATCATAATTATGAATACGTCGTTTTATAAAACATAAAGTAAAATAGACGTACATAGACGGCACAGTTAAAATACATTTTTCTGTAAATATTTGTTTACAGCTGGCACGAAAATTTATATTAAAAATTACGCGGATTGCTTTTTTTTGAAGTACAAATACTTTTTGCATATCTGCACAACAACCCCAACAAACAATTCCATATTTTACAAGCTGGTAAAAATAAGCATAATATGCGGATAAAGCAACTGAAGAATCCATGCAGCTATTTTTTATGACACGGAGAGCAAAGATACTTTTTGATAATTTAATGTTTAGGTTCTCAACGTGGGCAGTCCAAGAAAGAGTTTCACTAAGTATGACTCCTAAAAAATTAACTTCTGCTTGTCTATTTAAATTTTTATTATTTAAAGCTAGATTACGGTCAACATTGCTCTTATTCTGTTTGGTATGAAAAGACATATAAACAGTTTTGTCGGGATTCAGGAACAAAGAATTTTCGTGACACCAAGTAAAAATATCATTAAGAGAATTTTGGACAGATAATGCTAAATTATCGAGTTTATGAGCGACAGATACTGAACTAGTATCATCTGCATACATAATAAGCTTGTCAGAACGGACTTTAGTTGGCAAATCATTTATATACAATATAAATAAAATCGGACCAATAACAGAACCTTGGGGTACACCCCAAGAGATGTTAGAAGGATCTGACTTAATATTATTAATGCAAACTCTCTGAGTTCTGTTAGACAGAAATGATTTTATCCAGGCATGGCTGGTACCTCGAATACCATAACTTTCAATTTTATTTAAGAGTATCTTATGATCTACGGTGTCAAATGCCTTACTCAGGTCACAGAAGACGGCTGCGGCACAATTTTTGTTGTTTAAACTAGAAGAAATTGCAGTTACTAATTCAAATATTGCATCCTCTGTTGATTTTCCACGACAAAACCCGTTTTGATTAGGACAAATTATATCGTATTTTTGCAAGAAGGATATCAGTCGTGTGCAAAAGGCTAATTCAAATAATTTAGAGAAGGTAGATAGAACAGAAATGGGTCGATAGTTAGCAACATTAAGCCTGTCACCTTTTTTAAAAAATATAAAATATAAAAATATACTATAGATAATTAATAAGAACAAAATGAGTTATTTAAATGGTGAGGATTGGCTGTTCATAGCTATGGGATTGTATTTAAAACAGGGAAATAAGAAAAAAAAGAAGAATATGGGTGAAAAATTTATTAGAAATGCGTGATTCAAGAAGTCATGATTATTTGATTAACGAATTACATCTTGAACCGCTTGATGGGAATAATTATTTACGAATGGATGAATTAACTTACAATTATTTACTGGAATTAGTTACCCTATTTATTAAGAACCAGGACACAAATATGCGAAAATCTATTTCTGCACAAGAAAGACTTGCAGCAACATTGAGATTTTTGGCTTCTGATTGTACAAAACACAGAGCTCCAAAAACTGAACTGAAAAAAACCCACGCACACAGCAGTTTACTTGAACACTGAACACTGAAGTCGTTCAAAAATCAAGATGCATTTGATGAGTTCATGCCTGACTTCAGTGTTGGTTTCAGTGTTTATTTGTTCCACACATTATCATGCTTCACTGAACTATAAGTTTGAACACTGACCTGTGGCATAAAGTTTGATCGTGAGTGGGGCCTATTAGAAATGATAATTTACATGAAAACAAGCGAGGTCTTACCCATCGTACGTATCTCTCATGAGCTGTGCCAGAGCTCTGGGCGAATCGGGCGGCGTGTTATATCCCCACGGCCTGTGTTGATCGAATCCGGCACTGCCGTTTTCACTTTCGTCACTATCTAAACCTGTATTATCACTTTCGCTTTCTGCTTTTTGTGTGTTGTCGGTCGTATTATCCGTTCTGTCACACTCGTGTATGCCGAGCAACAAACTGTAGTCCATGAGGTTCAATTTTGTCAAGAACTACAAAAGAATATCATTTCTGTTAAGGAGGTTGATCCGTTACAGTCCCAATCAAAAGTAAGTCGAATTCTAAATGGGAACTTTTATAGTTTATAAGTCGATGATACCAATACATTATTGTCATAGGCATAAATAAATAATTTTTTTAATATTAATAAATTATTTCAGTACTTTACTTAATGGACTAACTTATGAATTTTTTGTACAAAGTTAGGTTAATAAAAAATAAATTTATGTAAATATCTGTATTTTACATATAGACCAAGCTATAGAAATTTAAAACAGCGTTCTCGTGACATAAAGACTAGTAGCAAACCGATTGTGCGATGATCATCGCACAATCGGTTTGCTACTAGTCTTTATGTCATGCAAAAATGCTCTACAGCTCGGCCTAATATTTTTTGCAGGAAATAATTAAAAAAAAGAAATTAGAAGTAATAAAAATTAAAATTAAATCATTAAAAAGTTGAAAATTCAGTTAAAATTGTTAAATCTGTCAAGAATAAAAGTCGATAATCGAAAAGTGCTAAGGTTTAATAATATTTTTTTATTGATTAAAAGTCTCCTAATTAAATTGGAAAAAATATTAAAATATGCGTAAGACATCGATTCTTTACATAGATAGTTTTCGAAACTGCTGACATTATTTGGTTATTTGCAAAAAATTAAAATGAACAGTTTGCATGCTAGCTTGACATATTTTCCATAAGACTACATATAAAAGTTTTTTTTAATTTTTAACTTTATAACTCTCCTAATGATTTTGGATTTTTGACAGAATATTTTTCATAAAAAAATCTATTAAAAAAAACTTTATTTCAGATTTTTTTCATTATCTTCGTAAAACGGATCAACCTCCTTAATAACTCTGCACGTGCAGAACAATGTACCAAGCTGACATGACGCCATAAATACAGACGCCAAATGATATTAAATACATAAGAAATAAAAAAAATAAAAAAGACCGAAGATGAATTATAACATTATGCAATGATACCGCTTGATTTATTGATAACACACTATTAAAAATCAAAAACTAACCTCAACATCAGCTGTTAACGTTTCGAGAAGTTTCTCTTTTGCTTCGTCCCCGATATAAATCTTCATTTGTTGCTTTACAAAATCATTGTCTTTAAATGTTGGCAATTCTTTTTCCAATTCTCTATCTGAAGCTTCCCTATCTACAGTTGAACCTAAAATTTAAAATATCACATCAAAACTGAAGTCAATTCTGTAACATTAAAATTTTTCAGTTTAGTCAAAATTACTTGATATTTTGTCTATTCTCACCTATTATTATGTAGGTATTTTTTTTTAAATAAACTATCAAAAGTATATAAAATAATACTAAATAAATTATATTAAGCATATGTTAAAAGTCATTAAATACGAAAATATGTTAGTTTATTTATTCAACTCATGCGCGTTATTCATGTTTTATCATGCCTAAATCCGAACCCTAAATAGCCATTTACCGACTGGTGACAATTACTTGTCATAACTCAATGAAGATTCCTACTAGCTCGGCCATTGTGGAGTAATGAAAATAAACGTAACTATTTTCTGAGTCCTAACGAAATAGTAGGTAACAACAACTCCGTTGTTACCCATTGAGGCTAAAATTGAGAGGCCGAATGTTTTCGACATGGAGTTTATTCATAACCGGCTAACCTCAAACCAAAACATTAAATCGTGCTGTTTGGTGCTGTTAGTATTGACAGTTTTTTTTATAAAGAAATAAATAGATATTTACAACATCTCATTAATAACAATAAATAAAACATGAATAACGCGCAATTGTTGAATAAAATTATGGGCGCAACTTGTAGGCTAAGTCATGACCTGTCAGCGCGATGAATGACTTAGGTCTTAGACTACTAGTTATGTCAATAACTATAACATGTTATTATATAAAAATACCTTTCAAATCAAATTTACGATGAGTCGGTAAATGATTTGAAAAAACATTCCTCATGACTACCATGTAGTGTTCTCCACCATCTACTGTTAACCGATACATGCCCAAATATTGGGGCAATAAAGTTTTTCCGTGTCTCTCTACAATATACTGAAAATAAAATAAAACGTCATTCATTTGTTGAGCAATATTATATTTTAAGTAAATTTTCGTGCGAGTATATAGATGGTCATAATTCTATTAGGTATCAATAACACAGAAATAGCTATAGTTTGCTACAATTGTGCGGTGTTTCTTAACAATTATACAATGGCGTAACTACATCGTTTGAAGTTTGTGGCAAATTTCACTAAATGTTGTAATAATAAATGTTAGGATTCTCTTGTGCTCACGACCCTCTCGGGCCGGGGGCCCGTAGCATTTTGCGCGTCCTGCCACCCAATTGTTACACTGTAATTGTACAAACAATGGCTATATCTGTTATGATCATATTATAATATATAGGTATACTCGTACAAAAATGTACTTATGTTATCAAAGTGTTCATTCAACGTTTCTGCTGTTATATGTCCTAATGAAATGGGAAAACAGCCTTCAATAAATATTTGAAACTCAGTCTGCCGCGATAGTGGAAAGATTGGTTCGTATTCTGACGATGTCAGTGTTTGGAAAATAAATTTTCCTAATAGAGCAATGTAACAATCAGTGTTTCTTAACAAATATAGCAAAGAATAGCTATATCTGTGTTATTACTTTTTTAGTTTTCGAAATATAGTATTCTTATGAATATCATTATAATTCAAAATATATTTTAAGCTTTATGGAATTCTTTATTGACTTCTCAATAATTTTATTATAGTAAACAATGACTGCGACTTCGCTTATTCATTTTGTTCTAGGGGTATCCAAACGTAAACTATTAACATTAACCCGAGTGAAGTATGATACATATAAATGCACTCACCGGGTGATAATGCTTGAGGAATGAATGCATGCATTCCACTTCTTCTGAAATAAGAGTCTTTATTATAAACAACTTGTCATAGCTCTGGTAAAATTTAGCTGCACTCTTTCCAGGGCTGTCTACAGGTAAAGGTTGTGATCGTGTCAATGATTCCTAGAAATAAATACATGCAGCAATTAAATTTTCGCTTTGTCAATTTTCTCAGAACAGTGACAAAATTATCAAATTGAAAATTACCTTGTAATCTAAATCATCGATACCGAATCTTTCTCTCAAATTTCTGAAGACCAGAGGACAATATTCTTTTACTTTGAAGCGAGATGGTAAGTTTTCTCTGCAACAGTTTTTTTTCGTAATCAAGAAGTTAAAAAATGAGAGGAAAGTTCAATAAAGAAAATATTACTAACTTGTTGAAAAAGTGATTGTCAACTCTCAGTTTTGAATAAGCTCTAAAGGCATCTGGCAACAGCATAACTGGTATATTAACATGACTTAATTCATTGATCTGAAAACAATTTTCAAAAATAAATGCTCTAAAAATGATTCAATGTACATCGCAAAAAAAGGACAATACTTACTGTGTGGTTTATTCCCCACATAAAAACACTTATGAGCGGCTCATTAGCACGAAACAATTTTATTTTTTGATGTTTTACTTTAAAATGTTTCTTTTTCAATTTTGAAAGACCGGATTTGGGAACCGACATTTTTATTGTAAACTGTCTCTTGTCAAAATATCTGACAATTTTTTTTTTAAACAACTACAAAATAATGATTCAAAACAAAGACCATGACTATATTTCAATAAAATAATAATCTTTACTAAACTGATCACTGTTAGAACTGATATTTGTTTATAATTCAAAGAAATTTTATAACATTTTAGTATATTTTGACAACTTCAACACACCTTAATCTAGCCTTGCCTTATTCATCGATTATGTACGCGCATGTTCCTATAGCAAGTGTACCATGGTAGCAATTCAATTGGTAGCAATCGATTGACTGTCCATCGGAAAGTGTTTACATTTTTCCTTGGATATATAAAAAAAGACGAACAACGTGGGTCCTGTTTCCCGATTTATCAAGTGATTTTGTAAGCTTTTTATCGAAATAAAAATGGTTCAATTATCTGATGGTACCAAAGATCGGCTAGGAGTTGTGATTGAAATAGCGAAGATAACTTTCCATTGGGGATTTATACCGGCAGTAATTTATATGGGTATGTAATACAAAATAATGTGCTTTTTATTTCAATCTAAAAAAATATTAATAATTCTAGGTTGGAAACAAGGAACAGAACCTGGAATGCCACCAATTACTTTCATGAGGTAAATATAATTTCTGTAACTGCGCAAAACAAAGTTTTGAATAATTAAACGTCTGTGTAATCTTTCACTCAGCTGCCCCAGTCCATCAAACTCCTTTTAGAACAATCAACGTTAGAGCACTGGTTAGAGTTCACTTTAATCCATAGAAAAAATGATAGTTACTGATATACGGACAGGCGCAGAAGTTTTAAAATGCCTGTTTGAAATTGTATAATTAATCTAACCTCATTTTTTCTTTTTCAGTTTACTGTGGCAATAATGACGCAAAATTTGTTGACTTATTCAATTTATGTTACTATAATATTTTGTTTAAAAAAATATGTGATGAAATAAAGAATTCTCTATATAAAAATATCGCATTTTATGTAATTATTGGCTAATACACTTTCTACATTAGTTATCTAAATTCTAAAACTTAATTCAGTACTGATATTGAAGTCAACTCAAAAATAAGTGTAATCTTTGGTAAAAATAAATAATATATAATATAGGAATTTACACATAGCACATAAATAATTAAACAATATAAATATTATATCACAATATTCAATATCAAACAAGAAAACATCGAAAAACTAAGCTGATTCTAACAAAGGTTTGATGACTGTTGAATCTTCATTAACATTCTTAGACGTTTTACGATTTTTAAGAAATATTGTTAATGAAACGGTTTGTCCTTTGTAATAACACAGAATCAGTATTATGAGCGATATAAGTACGATTAATAAAATAACCGACCTAAAAACAAAACAAATTTTCAAAAAATAATTACTAATGTAACGAGAAAAGATCAAAACAATAGCTACTTTTTTCATTCATGCATGATTACTGGGTCTGAATTGGGGTTTAATTTGGGCTAGTGGTTTACTCTACTCACAATAATATTATATTTTGGGGTAGTTATGAATTGCTTATCATTTCAGTTTGTAAAAGTACTAACAGCGGTAATATTTTCTTGCTCAAATGGGTTCGTCATATTCTGACGAACAGCGAGATTTTCTGACACTAGTATTAATTTTACATTTTTTTACAAGTTGTGCGTTTACGTACTGGGTACAAGATTCTGTCAATAAACTTCTTATTTTTTGGAGTTTACCCCTTAAACAAAGCGATTTTGAGTTATAAAGCCCAATACAGATATTTTATGAGTAGCAAAATCAATTGGTGAGGCATTATGCTCCATCGCATCAAGTGTTGAAGTGTTGCATTACGCTCGTAGGCTTTAAAAGAGACACACTGTAGGATTTAACGTGTGAAAGAATGAGATGAAATACATTACACAGCGTATCTAAGGAGTAAACTCCAGTCGTGCGTGGGAGCTGACACACACACAGTTTTTTATCTCACACGGACGGGTATAGAATATTTGACAAATCGCATTTTACGTAATGAAATTAATATAATTACCAATAAAACCACAGATCCAAAGTTTGCGAACAGCAAATGTTTTCACCACAGCAGTACTCGTTTACACCGCAGTAGCCCCATACACAGTAACTTTGATCGGCATTCACCTGAAACAACAGTCGATAGTCCAAAAAATTTTACTTTAACTTTTCACTCATCTAACAAAAATTGTGTAATTACCACCGAAAAGAACGTCATAATAAGAAAAATGTTTGATTTTTTCATGACTGCAATTTTATCAGTAGTTCTGAAATTAACGTTTGAACGTGTCATTATATTTTTTTTCTTCTATGAATTTGTTATTGCCTGACTATTCAGCAATCTGACGATTTAATTAAATTGTTGATTTGAGATTAACCTCAATATTAATTATGTGACAGCGATGACAGTAACTTTGACAATGGTTTGAGTTTGACAGTTGATATTATTCATGGTGCTACCAGAGAGAAGTGCTACATCTCTGGTACTACCAAAAATTTTTATTTAACTACTGAACTAATTCGCATCTAACTTCAGAGACGACTTTGAAGTTTCTCAAAAGACGTAGTAAAAATTTAGGTTATATTGGGTTATCCCTCGTGTGTATTGTTGCTTTTTAACCTGTTTAATCAAATTTTAAAAAAATGTCTGTGCAAGATAAAATATTAAATCGAAAAATAAAGAAACGTGAAAAACAAAAATTAAAAATTCTTCAAATGAAAGAAGATGAAAAGAAAGTTGACAATTCTGA
Source organism: Xanthostigma xanthostigma (assembly GCA_963575645.1). Classification (NCBI taxonomy): domain Eukaryota; kingdom Metazoa; phylum Arthropoda; class Insecta; order Raphidioptera; family Raphidiidae; genus Xanthostigma; species Xanthostigma xanthostigma. The sequence continues at coordinate 43,271,468 of OY754466.1, read as the reverse complement.
AACACTAAAACGTCTCCACGATGAAGACGAACAACAAAAGTCTGCAAAGAAAAGTAGGAAACAGTGTTGGGTTTCTATTTTTTATTTAGAACAAAAATTGGCAAAATTATAACGACTGTTTTATTTATATTTTTTGTATTTTCAGGGAAAAGAAATAAAAAACAAAAGCTTAATGAAACTGAAGAATTACAAAACTCTGACGGTGAACAAGAGAATAACGATTCGACAGACGATGAAACACAGGATAATGACGAAAAAGAAGAATTGAAGTGTAAGTTTTGTTTCTATGAACCATAGTCTTTGTTTTGTATTGTAACTTATTTTATTATTATTTTTTAGTACCGGGATCAAAAGGTGCTTTAGAAATTCTAAGTGACCGTAAATTCAGTACACTAGAAAATCTTGTATGTGAAGCTACGTTGAAAGCCATTGCTGACATGGGTTTTACGACAATGACAGAGATTCAAGCAAAAAGTATTCCACCTTTACTCGAAGGTCGCGATTTAGTCGGAGCAGCAAAAACGGGATCTGGAAAAACGTTAGCCTTTCTTGTACCAGCTATCGAGCTAATTAATAAAGTCAGATTCATGCCCAGAAACGGTTAGTAAATTTTATACAAACATTTATGCTGTAATTGGAATGCGTACAATAATTTTTTGATTTTAGGAACTGGCTGTATTATTATATCCCCGACAAGAGAATTATCGATACAAACATTCGGTGTTTTGAAAGAGTTAATGAAATACCATCACCAAACATACGGATTAGTAATGGGAGGTGCTTCGAGGCAGACTGAAGCACAAAAATTATCAAAAGGTAGATACTCCTTTTTTTGTAAATTATGGCAGTAAAATTACAAAATTTATTATAATTTCTCGAAAAAATGAACAGTTCACTTCAATAAAAAATAAAAACGTATTGACTTTTATCTAAAACTCATTGATAGATTTTTGTAAGCTATTTTTCATTTTTAAAAATCAGAGAAAACGAGTCTGCCAAAATGGTTTTAGTAGCGAAACAAATTTTCATGAAAATTCAAACTACCTTAGATAATTGCATGTAATGTTATTCTGGTTTAAACTTCGATACAAATTGTTATTTTATATGTACGTTGTAATCGGTTATTAGGTAATTATGGTAATTTTAAATATTATTTTAATTGTGTTTTATTTGGATTGTTCTTAGGTATCAATATATTGGTTGCAACGCCTGGCAGATTATTGGATCACTTACAAAACACACCGGACTTTATGTTTAAAAATCTCCAGTGTTTAGTTATTGACGAAGCAGATCGAATATTAGAGATTGGTTTTGAAGAAGATTTGAAGCAAATTATTAAATTATTGCCAAGTAAGTGAACGATATGTTATAGTAGTTTTGTTAGATTTGAAGTGTGTGCTCGTGATTTCTATTGGATATAGGAATTGACGCTTTTCAAGTTCTTATATGAGGCCTGATTTGTTAGATTGTCAATTAAAAAAAAATTGGTTGTCTGTAAAGTCGGTTTACGGACGATAGTTTTAAGTGATAACGTATTTCGCTCGAATATCATATTTAATAATACATAACCTAAATTTTAGTAGCTGTCAAACTATATTTTTACCGACTAATAATTTGATCAGAAGAGTGTATGTATATTATATATTTGTTAACAAACCGTATAATTTATCTGCTGTTATGAAGATTTGTTTTTGATACATGCCATTATCGTGCGTTCAGTTATACTTTGGCTTGGATGAATCGGTAATAATTATATGACACAAAAAATATCCGTGCAAAAACGAACAAATAACGATGTATTATCTGAAAAATTGCTGTAAAAATTCGATAATTTATGACATTTTTATTAGATATCTTGATTTTAAGTCTTAATTTCCACGGCTTATAAAACAAAGGCCATCGGTCAGATGTAGCTTTCGCTGGAACAGCCGAAAAACATGTTGAACGCACACTACTCTCTGACGTCACGCGAGAAGAGTGAAATGCGTACAAGCCGACGCCGATCGTGCTTCTCTATCGCTTATAATGCGCTCTCGCTTGCACGCACAGGGTCAGGCGGAACGTTACGGCGTTACACTTTTTCGTGCGTGCAGCTGGTGTTTTCATCAATTTATAAGACGTTATCACGTCAAAAAAAAAAAACGCAAATATTATTTTAACCGTGACAGTTAATGTATTTCTTTCAACGCGTTTTAACGATGCAAATCTCGCAAGTTTGTAAATCACGTCATTAAAAATGAAATTATTTTCACATATCCGAACTTTACGACAAAAGTAAAAATGATGTTTTTAAGGCGAATTTGATCACATTTCTCCACAAAACAAATCAACTTACGTAGAGCTCTGCTCCGTAATGTGAGTTTTGTGTTGAGTTTGTGAAGTGAAATTAAACGTTTACTGAGATAAAACACTTCTTAACCATTTCGAAATTTCAATTGTGAAAGAGTTTAAAATAGTATTTTTTTTCCGTTTAGAACGTCGTCAAACGATGTTATTCAGTGCGACTACGAGTAAAAAAACCGAGTCTATAACAACGCTCGCTCTTAAAACGGAACCGGTGTATGTTGGAGTGCATGACGAGATGTCAACATCGACAGTGTCTGGCCTAGAACAGGGCTACATAGTGGTGCCATCCGAGCGCCGATTGCTAGTATTGTTCACATTCCTGAAGAAAAACCGCAACAAGAAGCTGATGGTATTTTTCAGTTCTTGTATGAGCGTTAAATATCATCATGAACTCTTTAATTACATCGATTTACCTGTGATGTGCATTCATGTAAGTCAACTTTTTATTAAATCTATATTTAATGGGCGGGTTTGGCCGGAGTAAGTACTTACTAAATTTAGTAAGTCACTCACTATACTTACAAAATTTTCGCCCGGGACACAAAATAAGTGCTAACGCAGTAAGTATGACTTAATATAAGACGCCATTTTGCTTATTGTAAATTATCGATATTATCCACTGGGTCGTTTAATATTTCTTCCAATAAAATATTTCTCATAAAATTATCCATTTGCAACTATTTACATGAATTAAATTATATTGATAAATTTAGTACTGTCGATTATATTCAGTGTATGAGGTTATGTACGGGATATAACGTAAACCGGTGTTTTGTGTTATGTTAAGAGTATTCGTCCTTGCAAACACCCCCTGCACCCTTTATCTCAAATCTTTTCCCCTCGCCTAAAAACGGTTCGCGCTCTCCCGACGCTATTTTTAAAGCTAGAGGGTTCTGGTAAACGCCAAATGAAAGACAAAGAATCAGACTACAGATCCTTCAGGCGAATTTTTTGAAAAAAGTTTCGTCTACGTGTGAAATATTACGTAACTTATTATTTTTTTCAAAAGGTTGTTAGTTTTTTCAGGAATTTTTTTTTTCAAAAAATTCGCCTGAAGGATCTGTAGTCTGATTCTTTGTCTTTCATTTGGAGTTTACCAGAACCTTTTAGCTTTAAAAATAGCGTCGGGAGAGCGCGAACCGTTTTTAGGCGAGGGGAAAAGATTTGAGATGAAGGGTGCAGGGGGTATTTGCAGGGACGAATACTCTTAAGCCAGTAAGTCTGTCCTGGCCGAAAAGCGCTATAGTCAGCTTGCAAGATTTTTTTTATGCTAACTGGCTTACTAAGTTTAGTAAGTACTTACTTCGGCCAAACACGCCCATTATTCATAATATTATATAAAATGTTTCGTATGTATGTAATTTTGAACTGATTTAATATTCTGAATTTATAAAAAATATTTTTTTAGGGTAAACAAAAGCAAACTAAAAGGACAACAACATTTTTCCAGTTCTGCAATGCAGAAAAAGGCATTTTATTGTGTACAGACGTAGCTGCCAGAGGATTGGATATTCCCGATGTAGATTGGATCGTTCAATTTGATCCACCAGATGATCCAAAGGTAAATATATTTCGCGCTTAACATTTACGCGCTGTTGAAACGTGTATGGCATGTAACTCTAGTTGAATGTGACTTAAGCCTGCTGCACACGAGGCTAGAAACGCTGCTAGATTTGCCTACTAGTTTTCTAGCGCTGGTTTTCTTCATTGCCGTTATGTGCTCGCTTCACACGAGACGTCTTTTCAAGCTAGTTTTGTGACAGTTCAAATATAAATACAGAGCAAAACGTGTCTGTTGTCTGACTGAGCAGAGTAACGCCATGTTGGTTTGTGGGCGTTTGTTCAAGTCGCCCACGTGACAAGATACTGCTTCCCGATTGGTTCTTGCTCATACCTAGCAAGGAAAATAACCCCTGTTCTTATTTTAAAACCTATCTTGTGAGCTCGCAGGCGACCCCGCAGTGACGTCATTTCCAGCTTCGTACCCAGCCTACCGGCTAGCAAAACTCCAAACAGTGTTTCTAGTCTCGTGTGCAGCGGCCTTTACTCTATCAAGAAAGTCGAAAACACAAAGTTTCACTTCAAAAATCCGTTTAGCGTAAAAGTACTGTAGTGACTTATTTCCATTTTTGGACGCATATCAATAACTTTCCTATATTATTATTAGTGATGTGCCGGATCGTTAAAAATGTATATCCGCGGATACGGATCTTAACTTTCTTAGAGTAAAGAGTAAAGGTCGGTGTGCAATATTTACCGAAATATTGCACACCGACCTTTGGAAAGAGACTATCTGTTATGGGAAAAAGTTATTGACCTCTTTAAGAGTTAACTCTCGTAACAGATTGTCTCTTTCCAAAGATCGATGTGCAATATCTCATTATTAAGATAGTTGATTTAGTACTATTAGTATGGTACTCACCACGATAAATGTTTGCAATATAAAAATAATCTGAATGGAATTTAACAGGCTTTCATTATTACCTAATCACCTATATATATAAAATTTCATGAATGGAAAATTAATGAGGTAAAAGGTCCGCCAAAAACTAACGGATACGGATCTTTCTTTACCCTCGGATATCCGCGGATACGGATATCCGGCACATCACTAATTATTATATACCCGCTGGGGAGTTAATAATGATCGTATTGTTTGTAGGAATTTTTGACTTGATTTTAATTTCCAGGAATACATCCATCGAGTTGGAAGAACTGCACGCGGAGAGGGTGGTAAAGGTCGGGCGCTGTTAATGTTACGTCCGGAAGAATTAGGTTTCTTACGTTACCTCAAGCAAGCAAAAGTACCGCTCAACGAATACGAATTCTCGTGGAACAAGATTTCCGATATTCAGTTACAGGTTTGACACTTGATTAATATATAAATTCAAATCTTTGATTAACGTCTGAATAGAACTTTTCAAAAAAATAAAATTGTCGACCAATTTTTCTCAGACCATATATTGGCAAAAAATAATAAAAATACAAATCAATATAACACAAGATGACGTTTCGATCCGGATTTGGATCTTCTTCAGAAATATCTAAAAAAATATACAAATTAATTAGTATTAAGTTATTTATTATCTAATAGATTGTTTGTTATTAATTTTTCATTATTTTTTTAATCATTCAAACTTTCGTGCAATCTATTAGATAATAAATAACTTAATACTAATTAATTTTTATATTTTTTTAGATATTTCTGAAGAAGCTCCAAATCCGGATCGAAACGTCATCTTGTGTTATATTGATTTGTATTTTTATTATTTTTTGTCAATATATGGTCAGAAAAATTGGTCGACAATTTTATTTAATATATAAATCTTTTCATTGTCCCGTTAAAATTTAAATTTTAGAGCTTCAGTCGATTAATTAAAAAAGTTGGTTGTCTGTAAAGTCGGTTTACGGAAGATAGTTTTACGTGATAACGTATTCCGCTCGAATATCATATTTAATAATACATAACCTAAATTTTAGTAGCTGTCAAACTATATTTTTACCGACTAATAATTTGATCAACCAAAGCAAAATACATATTTTTAAGCAATTATAAAAGACATTTAAAAGAATGTATATATATTATATATTTGTTTCGCTTATACTGCGCTCTCGCTTGCACGCACAGGGTCAGGCGGAACGTTACACTTTTTTGTGCGTGCAGCTGGTGTTTCATCAATTTATAAGACGTTATCACGTCAATAATTTTTTCTTGTTTTTGTGCAGCTTGAAAATTTAATATCGAAAAACTATTTTCTCAACATGTCTGCAAAAGAAGCATTCAAAGCTTACGTTCGCGCGTACGACTCTCACCATTTGAAGACTATTTATGATATCGAGACTTTGGATTTAGCGAAGGTGGCTCTGTCTTTTGGATTCAAAGTGCCGCCAGCAGTAGATCTGAAAGTCGGTTTCAATAAACAAGACAGACCAAGAAAACGACAAGGTGGAGGCGGCTATGGATATTTTAAAAATATGAACGCTTCCAACGAAGATAGAAAACAAGTCGAACGCTCTAAAGTGTTTCGTCAGCCAAAACGTGGCAAGGATCAAAGACAATTTTCACGTTAACTTATTTTTTTGTATAATTTAAATAAAGTTAATAAAATATTGGTTTTATAAAAAACGTTTATTTTGTTTTAGTGTAGTAACCATTTTAATAATTGTAAAATTGATAGCTTAAATCAGTGGTTCCCAAAGTGGTCCCTACGGACCTCAAGGGGTCCCTCAGATCATTCAGGGAGTCTTTGGAAAATTAAAATCGATTTTGGGGTCTCTGAACATCAGGCGGTCCACGCAAGGTTTAATATAAAGTAAAAAAGTGACACATTTTTATTAATACAAAAAAAAAGAAACCAACTATAAATATAAATACACTCATAACATCCCATCAGATTCATCCAGGTCATTGATTTATTTTGTATTTTAAAACAAAAGAGTTAATTTCAATAAATACTTTATCAACAAAATGTTTTATTTATATTTTATTTTTACGTCACCATTTACCATTCAAGATATCTAAAGTTAAATTTTTATTTTTTCTATTATGTATTTATGTAGTTTTTTACCCAGGGTCCGTCAGAAAGTTTTGACTATGAAAGGGGGTCCGTGGGCAAGTTTTGACTATGAAAAGGGGTCCGTGGGCTAAAATAATTTGGGAACCACTGGCTTAAATTCATAAATAAATATAAAAAAAAATAGTTTTCTTATTACAGCTTAAGTTAAAGCTTTTGTCAGATTGAAATTCAAATAAATTCATAACATTGTTTTAAAGTAATACTGTGGTAATCCCAGTGGACTCTATATTACGTAACGAATGCGACAAAATGATCTGGCTTATTTATTTTATATTTTATTGAATATTAAAAATTTAAAGCTGTTACAAATTCAAACTGCTTGACTTTTTTTGCAAATAAAATTTCGCAAAGTTAAAAATTCACTACCCTTCAACCAATTTTTAACCGACTTCAACAAAAAGGAGGTTCTGTGTTCGTCTGTATATATATATATATTTTTTTTTTTTTTAATGTATGTTCACCGATTTCTCCGTCAATTATGGACCGATTTTCAAATTTTGTTTTTATTCGAAAGAGTGCACTTCCGAGGTGGTCCCATCGGAACCAAGTCAGGATCTGATGGTGGATCCCGGAGAAATTGAGGGAAACTCTCAAATTTCAATGGCATGCATAATGTTTTTTTATGTATGTTCACCGATTTTTAGTGTTAGATTAACACTAAAAAGAGAAAAATAAAATATTTTTAACAAAAAAATTGAACCGACTTCAAAAAAGGCACTAAAAAGTAAAAAATAATTGCGTATTGAAATGTTTTGGAGTCGGTGTCAGCCAAAATGAAATTATTCCGAGAACTACACTGACTCCAAAACATTTCAATACGCAATTATTTTGTACTTTTTAGTGCCTTTTTTGAAGTCGGTTCAATTTTTTTGTTAAAAATATTTTATTGATTTTGTATTCAGACATTAGAAAAGATGTGCTACACAGATTTTTGACAGTGCCTCAAATACCTACCCAACAGCTCTTCTACTATTACTGAGAAAGTGAAAGTTTCAAAATTATTTTTTGTTAATCAGCCATCTTGGGGCGGTTTCATTGTTATCTCTAGCAAATGGGTTACAATGCCTGCAATGGGGTACAACCGAATTGCCTGTAGAAACAGACACAACATACACTTCTGTGTAGGAAAGACAAAGAAGCAGTCAAGTACTAAGTGAGGGTTGCATAGTAACAAGACCGTATCAGCAGGATTGACTGAATCGTTTCCAGTTAATATAGTATAGAATCCACTTGGTAATGCCTAACAATTAAATTACTAAAAACAAAACACTACTCCAGGTAGTTAAAAATAATAATTAATAACCAACAAAATTATTAATAACAATTATGTAAAATATATTTTTAATGAGGATATTTTATGATTAGATACCTAAATTATAACAAAATAAATGACAAAACGAAAAGATTGTGCAGTTCAAAAACTCACGTGAAATCGGTAAATAAAGATGATTCTTCACAGGTAACCAAACAAGTTATTATTTTAAAGTACATATTACTTGTTTGTTAGATCCGCTTGAAAAAGTTGAACAGCATTTTAAAACTGAGATTATTTTTACAAAATTCTTGATTTCAAGTCGGTAAAAAGTTTTTCAACAAACTTAAATGTTCAAATTCCTTATTCTTTACATTAATAATTACAATATTATCAAATTTAAATTTGATTGAGAAATTAAAGCTCTCTTCTGCAGGAACATGGCTTAAAACTTAAAACAAATCTTAATATAAAAAAAATGCACAGCCATTAAAATTTGTAGATTTTATCTCACTGTAACTCAGTCAAATTGCAAAGATTTCGATTCAATCAAATTAGATAATTCGTTTGAAATGTGTGTTGGCTCGATAAACATTGTTTTCAAAAAAGCGGATAGCTCATTAATTTTAATCAAATCTACGATTTGATTATGTCCGCTTCTTGTTAGGGGAATTTGCGATTTTAGTAACTCTTCTTCACTAACTGAATATTCATTCAGATTGTGTCCAGTCGACGGCCAAACACGTCCGTAAGTGGAATAAAAAGCCGTTTTAACAAGTTCAATATCAGAAAACGGAGTGAACTTTTCAATAATTTGGCGCGTTGACAAATACAGTTCTCCGTCGATATTTATTATGTGAACTGTTTTTTCGTCTATTTCTACACCAACCATCTTCATTTTTATATTGTTAGCTTTAATTTTCTCCATTTCTTCATTCCTGATATTTATTACTTTACCTAACGCGTCGTCAATATCTTTCTCGTCCGCTTCATCGGAATTTTCTTTCTCCGAAATCCTTTTATTTTCGATTTCTTTCACTTTTTTACAATCTGTTTCTACCGCTTCATTTTGAGAGGAATTCCCACTTTCCATATTTTCCGGTAGAGATTTCGCAGTTTCTTCAGAAGAAATCTTGGTTTTCAGATCAGAAATCTCCTTCCTCAATTGTTCAATTATGCTTATGTCAATTTCTTTTTGTTTGGCGATTTGCTTTTGTTCTTGAAATCTTCTGTAGATAGGAATTAAAGCTGGGTTTGTACTGTACAACTGTCGGAGTACATCTTTTTCATTTAGTGACTTGTCGCCGTCCATGATCTCTAACAGGCGCACTAAACTGGCTACCTCCGACACACTGTTTGCTCTTTGATTTGGATAATGACTTGGCTGTGGCATCTGTGGTCGGAAATTCATTGGTTGAGAGTAATTTGAATAAGGCACTGCACTCGGGAACGGAGTGAACGGAGGAGTATATTGATGATAAAAATTTGGAGGAGGTACGTGTTGTGGGAACTGCTGAGGCATCGGATTCATATTATACGGAGTGTGCATCATTCCCATTTGTTGATTATATCCCTGGTGATATTGACCCACGTTTCCGTATCCCTGCGGAGTGAATCTCTGGTGTATCGAAACCACCGACATACTGTGCGACTGCTGTCGCTGGCACTGAGCCATAGGCGGTGGACTGAACGCAACGGGGAGCTGAAACATCGGCGCGATTGGCATCTGACGCCGTTGATTGTTGGAATTTTGGGGAGGAACCGGATCGTAGACTGTTCTTGAAGAACAATTAAACCCGGGAGGAGGTTGGACGGTGTGGAATTCATTTGCATTGCAAGAATCGGTGAAAGTCTGTTCGCTGGTAATAATCACGTCGACATCTGTATCATTGCGTTTGGTTTCGACAATTTCAATCTGTCTCGTTACGTTTTTCTCCTCCTCAACTTGTTCAATACTTTCATCTTCAATTTGTTCAGTTTCTTCAATGTTTAGCTGCTCTACATCTGGAAGTTCTTCTTTTTCTTCATATGGAATAATTTTACTTACGACTGTTTCTGATTTCGCTGTCAATTCTACAAATGGAATATTTATCACTACTTGTAACTGACTAATAAACAATACCGAATATATGAGCAGCTAGTGTTAAGAACGCAAAATGATAATGCTGTTTAAAAAAATAAAAAACACATTAACTAAAATTATTTAAAAAATTATCAATGAATATTAGAGTCTGACTGAACAAACAGCTTCGGCCACCTTCGATTAACAATTAGGCTTTTGAAAAACAAAAATAATTATCGATTTTTTTATTGTATTTTAAAACTTTATTATAAATAATATTGATAATCGATGCGAAAAACTTTCAAAAAACTTTTTTTAAATTAATTATAAGCAATTTAAAATTGATAAAATATTAAAAAAAATCACGTGACAGCAAACGCACTAGGTTCGTTCCAAGCAGCCCGAAAACGGTTTCAGAACTGCCAGCCGCATACGCACTAGGTAAAACGAAGCTGTTAGTGGTGATTTTAGAACACGTTTTACCTACTGCGCATGCAGGTGACGGTTTCGGAACCGTTCACTGGCTGCTTGGAACGAACCTACTAAAATTGTTTTTGACATTTGTGACGTCATATTGTTAAAATGTATATACGCAGTATACTATCAATGGCTTCTACATGTGTATTGACTAAAACTATCCTAAATTTAGCATAAAAAATAATGTTGACAAGCACGATAACATTTAAGATTCGACATTTTTGATAAATTTCCTAATACAGTAGAGACGCGTTAATCCGAACCTTCATAATCCGGATTCTTTGGTAATTCGGACAGTCGTTTGATAGTATTATGTACATTGTAGTCCGGATTTTTCCAGTTTCAGTAATCCGGATCATGATACTTAGTTATTGAGTAGCTGTACCGGCACTATTTGCGTCAACACTATTGGCCGGCGGTGTGTTACAAACAGTTACATACATATTTGTTGCCAGAGAAGTGAGAGAAGTTAGGTGGTTTTAGTATGTATGTAGTCGTTGTCAAACTCAGATAGAAATACATAGAGAACGCACTATGGCGCCGCGTAAACGATCACACGTTACTTTATCACTGCAAGTAAAAAACGAAATTCTTGACAAATTAAAAAAGGGAGCCTCAAATAAACAGTTAGCCGCAAAATATGAGCATTTTAGTTTGTTTTCTTGATAATTAAAATTACATCCAGTAATCCGGACATTTTGGTAATCCGGATCAGCTGTGTTTTAATTAGTCCGGATTATCGCGTCTCTACTGTATATTGACTGTATTCAATCAATGAGAGGTTAAAAGTGTTAAAAAAACTGTGTCAATTGAATTGTGATGATAATAGAAATTAACACTATGACGTCACATTATGTTCGGGAAATGTCGGCGCGTTCTCGGAACTGGGTACAAATGTTTATTTTTAATTTGATATAACTTTTGAATTATAACGAAAATAAAAAAAAGAAAAATAGTTTTGTTATAAAACTTATATACAATCTTTCCATATATGACAAAAAAAAATTTCATTCAAAAGGCCAATTGTAATTTCAGCAAAAAAATCCGCCTTGGTCAAAAACAAACCAAATGTGTCCCCGAAGCCCAAGATCTGGTTAATGCCCATTTTTTTTTCTTCTTTGACATTTTTACCATTCCAACCCACAAGTGGGGAATGGTACTGGTTTAGGTCAAAATTCACTTTTCTAAATTTTACGATATTTTTTCGTTTTGAGGTCCTCCAAATTTAAAAAACATATATTTGGAAAAACTCTGTGCGTCTGTTTGTCTGTGAACATGATACAGGTCAAACGGATTGAAACCAAATTTTGGGAAGATCTTTGATACGCAAATATGAAGAGCCCTATTGTTTTTGGGCAAAATCGGCGCATGCGCAGAAGAGATACATGCTATAACGGTGTTTTTTATATGATAACGGTTTCGTTAAAAAAATGCTATTCTTAATTTTAATTTCGGAAAAATTTTGAAAATAAAAAAAATTCAGCTGTTCTTTTGTTTTGTAGATCTGTCAGAAGTAAACTAGTTAAGCATTCTTTGATTAATTTTTACATGACGTGAATGTATTACGTAGGTAACTATGGCAAATATCATATTGAATACTAGCCATTACCCGCGTCACCTCACGCAATTTCAGAAATGTTCTTTTCTTCATTATACTTTATCAAATGTCAATATTTTTTAAGTTGGAATGGTCCCGTCAGCCAATTGGCTAGAATTTTGTATACCTGTATAAATAAAATTTATTCTGTTCTGTTCACAGTTGCTCCGGTCGAAAATGAAAAAAAAGAAACATAACGCGTCTTCGGCCAACAAAAATCACATTCAGTCGAACTCTATTATTCCGAGGTCTGTAATTAGTCTCACACACAGTTGCTCAAATGTGAGAGAAAAAAAATATATATATTATTCTTACCTGTGTCCTTTTCTGTCGGCAATGGCTTTTTTGGAACTTTACGAATTGAAAAAGTTACAGCGTTAAAATTGCGATTCGTCATTGCTGCCTGAACATAGGCTGAGAATATTAATTCTATATTCATGTTGTGTCTGGCAAGCAAAGCGAGATCACTAAACATCGGGACCAACCCGGCTTCAATGTCTTCAAAACTCGGACAAAGGTAGACACTGACCAATCGATCATCAACTTTACCCTAAAAGCATAAAATATGTCCCAACATCATTCACAATACGTGTAGCTTATAAATCTGATAAATACTATAAAAATATCTTTCTACAGACTTTGTTGTTTACTGCTCATAAATTAATCTTCAAATACAAAATACTTAACAAATCAGACCATTTGTTTTAATTATTGCATTAAACAACCAATATTTGAACAATTGAAAGCAATAATGAGAGTTATTTGTAGAGCTGTAACAAACCGTATGTATTCGTTACTGAGTAACGGGTACATCGTCTGACTCGAAGTAACGAATCGTTACTTAAAAATTCATTTCGTTACTCGCATCTGTCGTATCCATAACCGCATCAAACGAGTCGAACTGACATGGAGTCAATTCGACTCATTTGATGCGGTTATACGTTATACGAACAAAGTCATAACGTATCACGTATGCGACGCGCCACTATGCGATGGTACATGCTTGATGCCAGAGAACATACACTTCTTGATGCTGTTAGTACACGATTGTATGTCGTATGAAAAGTAACGAGTAAAGTAACGATACGAAAGTAACGAGTACTGGTTCTTTAAGTAACGAATACATACGGGTACACAATTTCTCCTAACTTTTACAGCTTTAGTTATTTGTATTAATGATGTTAGAATATTTTAAGCTTTTAGGGAAAGAATTTATTTGATAATCGTATAATTCCTCAAAACTTAAAATATTAGTCTGACTTCTAGCACCAGCAAGTCAACACATCAAATAAAACTTTAATATCAGTTAATTAATTAATTTATTAATTAATAATAATACAAACCACAATTATACGCCTGAAAAATTACATAAGCAGGCCATACACATTGTTAACAGTTGTTTAATAAAAAAATTGTTCTAAATTTGACTCGTCATAAAAAAAATGTTTTGTTTAATACAATAATTAATTTATAATAATTCATGTCTGACTCATTTTGTACAAATTCAGTTTCTAAGTGAGAACTGGTGAAAGTATTAACTAGATTTTCTATTTATGATTCTGATTCAGTTAAAGTTCGATTCAGAAATCGTAGTCAGTAACTAATATTTATTTTTAAAGAATAGCTTCTGTTGCTACCTGTTAAAACACCCATTGTTACATGTCTACATTAGAAAAATTTATTTCTCAAACAATGTCACCATCGGGATACGAACCCCGAATCTTTCCACTATCGCGGCGGACTGAGTTACATTACTCCACAGTGACACAGTAAGGTCAATTCATCATTCTAATATATAGCAATTTGTAACTGTATATTTCACATCATGCGAGAGCTAATTTTTATCTTAGATAACGTCAGATATGAACCTTCACAGAAGTGAGAGCTGTGGGTGAATCAACGATGAAAGTTGTTTTCATTTATTAATCTGATTCTTAAATCAAGACAATGTCTATTTCATTAGGAAACGTAACAGTGAAAACTTATGTTCATATAGTTGAAACGGCCTTTTAATAACAAATGTGAATTTTTAATACGGTGTAGTGCGTACTACTATTTAATAACTTTAAAGAATAGCTTCTTACTGTGTCACTGTGGAGTAATGTAACTCAGTCCGCCGCGATAGTGGAAAGATTCGGGGTTCGTATCCCGATGGTGACATTGTTTGAGAAATAAATTTTTCTAATGTAGACATGTAACAATGGGTGTTTTAACAGGTAGCAACAGAAGCTATTCTTTAAAGTTATTAAATAGTAGTACGCACTACACCGTATTAAAAATTCACACTAATATTTATTGTTTCACAATATGAACGGCACAGTTTAGAGCAGGGGCGGGCAAATCTTTTGATCGCCGGGCCACATAGCTGATGAAAATACGACCGCGGGCCGTATAGCTGATGAAAATTTAACCGCGAGCCAAAAAAAAAAAGATCCTCACATTCTATTTCCGTATTAGGAGAGCAAAAAAAAAAATGTTTCGTCTGTTCTGGCGCCCTTGCTATTTCTTTACTATTTTTCTAAAATTTATAAAATTCTTCGCGGGCCGGACAAAATTGTGCTGCAAGCCGGATCCGGCCCGGGGGCCGCCATTTGGCCAGGCCTGGTTTAGAGCAATCTTTGAATGAGTATACTTTACTTTGTTTTATTGTTTCGTCACTTCATTAAACTTGTCAGTAAAGAATTACAATTTCTGAACTAAACTATGCAGTGTATTCACCGAAATTGGTAACATTGAATAATTCGTGTATACAAAAGGAACTTTAAATAGTTTTGTTGTTCAACTCGAGATTTTCTACCGGAAACTGCTGAGGTATATTTTTTTGTACTTCAAACTCAACCGAATGTAGACATGCATTTTTTTCAAATAGCAATATAATTTTTTTTTTTTATATTTTCGAAATCTCCAATTTTTTCTCTGTAAATTCATATAAAATTTTCATAAGGTTACATAAGAAAATATTCGAGACAAAATACACAGTATAGTACGCGCCACGAATCTAAAAGGCTCGGAAGTTAGATGCGAATGCAGGCTTGCGCTTGTACAGTCTGTTGAAAAAGTACAAACTCACAACTCAACAAAACTAAATAGCAATAACAACTTGACAATAGCGTACTCGACTGTACTTTAAAGCAGGAAAGCGACAAGTGAAAAGGCAACGAGCGATCACGGCCAATCACAGACAAGCGCGCGTTCCGTGCAGGTAGCTGGGAGGTGGTGGGAGTATCAACGGCCTTTGCAACGCTGTTTGTGACTAATTTCCGAACCTTTTAGATTCGTGGCGCGTACTATAATAATTATTATTAATAATTTACACGTCATGTGAAATTAATTATTACTGTGTATTTAATTAATAAATCGGTAACGTTTTTCTAGAATGTTTTCTTATGTAACCTTATGACAATTTGATATGAATGTATAGAGAAAAAAATTGTATATTACACAACGAAGGTCGAAAGTTTGATATTCTTGCACTGCGCTTCATGATGCCCTCGGCTCGCAGTGCAAGGTAGCAAACTTTCGGCCAGTGTGGTGTATACTATTTTCTTCATACCTCGGTCGTAAGTACGCTTATTAAATATATTAATTAATTACATTCAAACACAGATAAAGCAGCTATGAGGTTATATGTAAAAACACGAATGACAGCTGTTCGCGACTATTAGCTCATATGTAATAGAGTTGCCATGGAAACGACATCTAAACAACAGTTGATAGGCTATTTTTCTTTACTGCCGTCCGAACGTACGTGCTTCCCGCATCAGTGCGCGTAATCCATCCGAAGCGTAAATGATAGACTTTCTGCCTTACAATCGATGCCGAAAGCATGCACTTTCGATCGAGGTATGAAGAAAAAGGAAATTTCGAAAATATAAAAAAATATGTTGCCATTAAAAAAAAATGCATGTATACTTCTGGTTGAGTGTGAAGTACAAAAAAATATACCCCAGCAGTTTCCGATAGTAAGTTATGAGTTGAACAAAACCTATTTAAACTTTTTTTGTACCTAGTAAGATACAGTAATTATTCACTGTTACTACTTTCGGTGAACGCACTGTAGAGAGTCCACTGTTCAAAATAGTTAAGGAAACAAGGACAATTTAGGGCTATTCTTTAGCTTTGTTAAAACGTTGTCTATGCCCTTTTAAAAGCAGTTCGTAATATTTGCTTTTTCTTTTCACGGGAATTTCGGTAATATTCTCACTTTTAGATGAAACTTTGCTATCTTCACTATGGCCATTTTTCCTCAATCGGATAGGGCTTATGAACTCCTCCTCCCCCCAACTGTCACTATCACCACCACTTAAATGCCCGTTAGACACTACTTTACAATTCACCGTATCATTATTGCTGTTGCTAATACAGTCGGAATTATTAACAGCTAATGTTTCAAAATCTTTATACAAATATTTTGAACCCGATTGAATATGTTTGATGTATGTAATTACCTTAGTGTTTGACTTGGTGGAAACTTTGTTTTTCGGCGCTGTTATATAATCGGCTACTTTTTTCTCCACCATCAGGTCATTTATGCAGATGTCCAGTTCGGTACTTGTGTCGTAAAGAGTAATTTCTAAAGTTCTATTCTGAAAAAAAAGAAGAAAATTGTTATCAATCATTATTACATTTCGAAAATTTTCATCTATACTAATGGCTAAGAGCTGGCTACGGAGAAAATGGGTGACTCGGTGCAGAGCTGAAAATTTGCAGAATAATAGGAGATAGTATAAGTAAGTAGGGAAAAAATTGCCAGAAGGCTAGGCGGAAGATAAAAAGCCGCCAGAAGGCGCTAATGTTGCGAAAAATCAGTGCACTTCTGGCAATTTCTATACTTGTTCTGTAATTCAAAACTAGATTATATATTATATATATTATACATTATATAGTTATAAGGGCATACTGAAAATTCAAACATGATATAATATTTACATTCAACAAATATTCAAAATTATTAATGTCATTTTGATAGAAATAAAATTAATCGTCATATATTTTCATTAATAAAATTACGTTGTTATTTCTATCAAAATGTCATTAATAATTTTGAATATTTGTCGAATGTAATTATTATATCATGTTTGAATTTTCAGTATGCCCTTATAACTATATAATGTATAATACAGTAAACCCTCGTTAACACGAACACGGTTAACACGAATTTCGGTTTAACGCGAACAAAAATTTGCTCTCGACAATGGTCACATAAGCTTTAATGTAATTATATTCAGTTAACACGAACCCTCGTTAATACGAACTTCGAACAACTTTTTCGTCCCTTCACGGTTAATTATCGGATAATACGAACTACAAAAATTCTCAGGTCATATATTTTGATAATTTTGGTCAATGAATATACAATACAACTAAAAGAAAAGATTCGCTTAAGGGATTACAAAAGTAATTAACTCACATTCTAAAAATAGACAAAGGATTGAGAGATTAAAAATTCATTCGAAATCCTATAAATAGAAACATACCTCAAAATGTTTCCCCTCTTATTTATTGAAATGTATTTTGTAAACAAATAAAAACAAACTTTCAAACTCAGATAATATTTAAGAACAATTAATGTTATTAGATAATTTATAATAAATAATTATTCAATGTTTACTTAAAATAAATCATGATTTGACACTTAAAAAATGACTGTATTTTATGCCATACTCGGTTTACACGAACTCCCACATAACACGAACTTTTTGCCTGACTTTTACGAGTTCGTGTTAACGAGGTTTTACTGTATATATAATATATAATCTAGTTTTGAATTACAGAATAAGTTTAGAAATTGCCAGAAGTGCACTGATTTTTCGCAACATTAGCGCCTTCTGGCGGCTCTTTATCTTCCGCCTAGCCTTCTGGCAAATTTTTCCCTACTTACTTATACTATCTCCTATTATTCTGCAAATTTTCAGCTCTGCACCGAGTCACCCATTTTCTCCGTAGCCAGCTCTCCGTCTATAACATTATAAACCGGAAAAGATCATGAGTTCGTTACAGAAACGATTCAAACACTTTTTCACTGATCGATAGGTGATATTTTCCTTTACAAGTAGGACCATTAATTGTCTGTACCGGCTTTGAATGGGTACAAATCGGATATCAAAAAATTTGATTTGAAAATGACTTTACATTATTGTGATAATATACCTAAAAGTATTTACAGGTTTTATATGTGCAGGAGCAATGCTTTTCTTACGGAGAAATATGTGTGTGCACAATCTAACGCCGATGTCAAATCAGGTTTTTCGACAATGCTTTTTGCAATCCAATATTTTAAGCTTGATCTTTAAATTTGTTGTAGAAATATGTCTAGTATTTGATATAAATAATATTTACCTTAGAATCACTAGAATTGATAATGCAAAGAAGTTCCTTGTCTCTCACAGAATCGAGAAACAAATGCGCGCTGTTCCTCGACCATAAGATGTCGGGATGTTTCGGTCTTAAGTTATGGAGTCTCGAACGTATCGCCTGTTGGGGCAAATAAGCGAAATCTCTTGGCAAAAAGCGCAAGGTTGATTTTTCACACAACACGACCGTTCCGTAGTCGACGCAAAATACCTTCACTTGTTTTTCATTTTCAATTTTGACAACTATTATTCGATGATATTCACCGCACGCTATTCCAGCGCACACTAAGCCGACTTCAAGCAGTTCATCGGAAATTAAGTAGTCGGTTGGATTGACCATATAATATACTTGCAAGTCTTCCATCAACTTGTTTAGATCTGAATATCTGTCTCGTCTCATAATCCAAAACTTACTTGGATCGTACACTTCTCCCACTTTCATTTCCAAAAATCCATCTTCCAGTACTTCTGGAAGCCATTCGCACGTCAAGGTATCTTCTAAAGTCATCACGTTTAAGGGATACTTCTTTTTTATTACAGGCTGAAAAAGAAAATTAACATCAAAATTAAAAGGAATTACACCCATCCCCCAATTTACACAGTACTTGTTTTACACGTTTTCGCTTTTACACGGTTTTCCAAACTAAATGCTACTGTGATTGAACACGTGCGCTGTGTACACATCTCACGGGGAATCCCGAGCTTATGTGCTGACTTGCTGCACACGCACACTATGTCTGTATTTATTCGCATAAAATTAAAGTTTTATCTACGGAAAATTGTATTTGAGTGAAAGTTTCACAGTTTCAGAAAGATTTAATTTTCCATATTCGTAAATTACAAGTGAGTGCATAATTTAGATTATTATAAATTAACGGCTGTGATTTAAGTAAAATTCAGAGGGAAAAAATGCGGGAAATTTTGGAGGGAAATGATAGCAATTTACCAAATAGGTTAAATAGCAAAATTATGCATTTTCTGCAAGCTTTTCGATTTACACGGTTTTGACTTGAAAATTATTAATTTTCGATTTACACGTTTTTCTCAGGAACGTATCTACCGTGTAAATCGGGGGATAGGTGTATTATTTTCTTTGGGGATTTCAAATCTACCGTACCTCTAAATCAGTGATGTCTAAGATACGGTCTGTCACCAGAATCTATTCTGAAAATAACTACCTCAAATATGACAAACTGACATCAATGAGCTTATCAAAAACCAAGAGACCTCAGGTGTCTGGATCTTCAAGCTCAAGATAATTTACCCTTTTTACACGCTTTATATTAGTTTCACTTGTAAGTTTGTATGTATGTATGTTTGTAAACTCGTTTGGACTACAGCAAGTGGTTTATATAGTGGTATAATATGCTAGCACTGTAAGTACACTGGCTAGCCGTGCAGTCTAAGGCACGGGTCTTCGCTGACGTCAACTCTCGGAATCACGGGTCGTGGGTTCTAATCCCGTCCACGCCGAAAAAGAAAATTGTTTTTTTTTTTTTTGGTAAATTTTTGACAATAAATCGAACTAAAAAGTGGACTAAAAAACACGCTTTATATCGAACTAAAAAGTAAAAAATATATTTTTTTTAAATAAGCTTAAAACAATAATGAATAAAAAACATAAGTATTATTGTGAAAAAAGCGTGGGTGGCTCGATGTACGAAAATGTGGAACAAAGCGTCCCACGCTTTTTTCACAATAATACTTGTATTTTTTATTCATTATTGTTTTAAGCTTATTTAAAAAAAATATTTTTTACTTTTTAGTTCGATATAAAGCGTGTTTTTTAGTTTTTTTTAAACTATATTTATTATTATTATATGAAAATTGAAACTGAATAAAGATTTTAATTTAGTATGTGTTTTAGTTTTGAATTTAGGCTGGCCCGCTTGTGCACCCTAAATCTTATAAATGGCCCTTTAGAAAAATCAGTCTGACACCTCTGTTCTAGACGAAATTATTAAGATAAATATACTAACCTTTTCAAAGAACGGCAATGCATCATCGCGAAGAACAACACGCTCCCTAAAATTATATGATGGCTTCGTTTCCGTTTCGGTTACCGGATGTGGTAATCGAGCATCGAACAATTTCCAATCCGAATTACTTGGCCTTATGCAATGAAACACATCTGGCAACACTTTGCACATAGAACTCATACTGTAAAATCCATATTGCATATAATTCAATTCACTTCCAAACCGTTCCCGATAAATGCCAGGTAATTCACAACACCATAAACCATTTTCGTACTCGGAAATAAGTTCCTGTAAATTTTTTTTAATACTTTTTGGTATACAATCGTCTAATCTTCTTTGTGGAAAACTTAAGTTGGATAAAGTCGATGTTCCTTGTGGTTTAGTGTCACAATCGTCATCCAACTCTACACCGACCGTAGGAGTCTCGCATTCTGAACGACTATCATTTAGAGGTACCTCATCGTCACTGTAAAACACTTCGTATACGTTAGGCATTGGAATATCTCCGAAATACCTAAGTTGTGTTTCGGAGTCTTTCTCGACAATTTCATTAGATACAGCTTCTGGTTCAGGTTCATTTCTACTGATATAAACAGAAGATTTATTTCTATCATCATCGTAATCGTCTTCCACGTCAGTTTTTGATTTATCATAACTAAGATCTGAATCTGGAGAAATATTCGTCTTTCTACATTTCTGTTCGTGACAATCTGTAGAAATTGTCGCTTTACCGTATTTTTCAAGTTCAGTATCTGATTGATAGAAACTAGAATCGTAATCTAAAGAAAATTTATCTTTTCGGTAATTTCTTCCTTCTTCGGCCGGGAGAATATTCAAATTACGCCGAGGTCTTGAAACAGAACTCGTAGAATCGGGCCAATGAATACGTGGCCGAAAATATTCTCTCCTCGGAGTATAGGATGGATTTTGGAATCTAGGCTGCGTATTTCTGTGTAAGTGTGGCCTTTTACCTCTGAAAAAAAATAATAATAGTATATTGTGCGACTAGTGAGAGAAGGAGAAGATTTCATGAGCGTGAAATTTGCCGCACGAGCGTAGCGAGTGCGGTAAAACGCACGCGAGTGGAATATTCTCCTTCGATCAATGGTCGCACATAATATTTTATTCAACTAGCACGAGTAATATGTAATCGGGGCCCTGATAAAAGAGGGAAAAATAATAAATCACTTCATTGATTGACGTACCCAGCGCCCTCGATGCACACAAGATAGCCATGACTTTCGCTGAATTGCGATGCTGTTTTCATATTATATACAATACCGCCTACCACGTTCCTATTGGTCCAGAAGCTGCGTGCAGTTTTTTTTCATTATTGCACGCTCGGGCTTGCTACTGCGTTTCTATTGGTCCAGAAAATTCATTATCACACTGTACGGCTCATTATTAGCACTCTACGTGTCAACATGAAATAATCTATTATTTCTCCCGAATTTAGCAGGGCCCCGAAATTACATATTACGCGTGTTGAATAATAAATATTAATATTATTAACGACTAGTTACATAATACTTGAAAATACGTATAATAATAATACTATACCTTTTTGGTTTCCCCGGTCTCTGCCTACTTATCATTTCTTCAATCTGTGCCGTTTTTGATGAACTTACGGGAATTACTAATGACTCTAAATCATTTCCACACACCTGAAACAAATTAAACATTGTATTTAGACATAATTTCAATTCAAAATATAAACATTTTTTTATTTTAAGGTCGCTCACTCGATACAATTAATGCTTTTTTACCCGACTACGGCGAAGCCAAAAGGAAGGGTTATGAGTTTAGCATTTTATGTATGTTTGTATTTACGGATGTTCCACCATAGCGCCTAAACTATTCATCCGATTTTGATAAATAAGGTGTCAATCGATTCGTTATTATGGCCCGGGTAACATAGGCCACATTTATTTTTGAATGTTGATCCCAGAGGGAAGCAAATTAAAAACAAATAAAAAATGAGTTTAAAAACTAAAACCCGACTACTGAAAAGTATGAAACAAGAAAATATTCTCATCTGAGGATAGCCGTGGTCGTATGCCATCTCATACCTATATATGAGGCCCCTCTAAATGTATAGCGTGATGCACTTTGCCCTAGAGCTTATGATCGCTTACTACTGTTAAAATAAAATGCTTTGTAAGGGTAGGTGGCATATGACCACGGCTATCCTCAGAAGAGGATATTTTCTTGTTTTATACTTTTCAGTAGTCGGGTTTTAGTTTCTAAACTTATTTTTTTTGTCTCTCTTTATTATAAGTAACCAGTTGAATTGGAAAATTAAAATAAAAAAATAGAAAGGACAAATGTCCTGTCATGTTAATTAACAAAATACTTTGTACTTACCACTACAGCATCATCCAAAGATTTTAGGAAGCTTACAACATCACCATAGTCAAATTTTTTAAAAGGGATATCTTCACCTTCTTCTTCTCTGTAGTCTCTTCTGAGTTTATTTACAGATATTCCTCCGGGACAAGAAAGTACAAGTCCCTTAAGTAATGACTTGATGTCTTTTAGCTGGTTTTGTTTACTACTCATTTTCACTGAAATGTCACAATCTCACGTAGAATTAAATAAGTAACTGTTTTGTACACTTTATCTTCAAAGACACTCTGACACTACACTACAGTTTACAAGCATTTTTATAAGTTTATATTATGCCTAGAAGTTAATTCCATGATTCTTAACCATAGATAACAAATGTATAACTTTCGATTCATCAATAGATAATAATCATAGATAACATAAACTACAATATTACGATTTTTGGCAGGCCCAATTTTTAAACACAAGCTTATATTAAGAAAATTAAGGTTTCAAAAGTTACAATTAATATTGTGTGAGTTTCATAAACGTCACATGTTTATAAACCATTTTCAAAATAATACTGGTTAGTACGCATCATGGACATGGTACGCATGGACTACATTCCTATGTCCATGTTAGTACGCCAGAGAACAATGCAGTACGACTGGTAGCAGAGAAAAGACAGTTGGTAGCAAACATCATCAAAGTTAGTACCAGGGAGTTTTAAGATTTTATTGTGGTAGTTATCCAGTGGTTACACCTTTGAATATAAAACCAATGGATAAAGCATAGACTATAGAATCCATGGGATAAAGTGACAGATTGACAACTCGTGGATGTGTTCTAACCTGGAAAAATAAATTATAAAGAAGCATAGTACTTGGGCCGTTATAAGTATTTTTATTAATTATTTGTGTTTTGTGCATTTAACAATGGCTGATTCCGGTGAAAAAAATATAATCAAAGACGGAGATTATGTGGTTATTCAGAGGCAATCGTATACCAAACTGCATAAATTAAAATTAAATGATACCGTTTTATTGGGAAAAGATAAAATAGAATTGAGCAGTATTGTATCAAAGCGATATTTCAGTACTTTTCAAATGAATTTAAAACCGAAAGGCAAACGGTTATATACACTGACAGAAGCACATCGTCCAAGTTCAATTTTTGAGAAAGTTGCAATTGAACAATCTGGCTTAGACAATAGAGATATAGTTGACGATGGAACGTCGCAAAAATTGACAACTGATGATATTCTAAAATTACGTGACGAAGCTTTAACTTCATCTGACATTGTAGAGAAGTTAATAACTAATTCGACAACATTTTCCTCTAAAACTGAATATAGCCAAGAAAAATACTTAAAAAAGAAAGAAAAAAAATATTTTGAGTATATTCGCATTCGGAAACCCACCATTAAAATATTATCAGAAATGTATTATCGACAAGATCCTAGTAAAATATTAGGTTTAAGAATAGATGACTTGTCTCAAATATTAACTTACGCAAACATTCAGTCTGATGGCACGTTCATGCTTTTTGAAAGTGGCACCAGCGGTCTACCGGCGGCAGCGATTTTAGAGCGCATCGGAGCCAACACGAACGGTCAGTTGGTACATGTGCATCAGGGCAACGTAGCTCAAAAGCAAGCAATTTGTGCTTTACAATTTGAAAAAGAACACCAAGACAGGCTGATCGATGTCAATTTGTATTCTGTGCTTCGACATTTTTATCAGAAATTCAAATGTGAAAAGTCGACGACGAATAATTTAGAACATGAAAAACATATTAAAAAAATGAAAACTGACAACGGAAGTAAGGAATGCGAGGAATCGTCAGTTGTTCCTTCCGATGTGAATAACGATGCGTCTGCAGAAACGCCAGAAAATTCAGGAAAAAAGAGAAAGTTTTCCGAAATTAGTAACGATCAAAATGGAGTAACACCTGTAACTACGAATCAAAACGAAACAGTTAAAAAAATGTGGGAAATTGACAACGAACGTGCATGTAAAATTTTAGAAAACAAAGTCGACGCATTAATCGTAATTCCCAAGGAGCATCCTGTCGCTATAGTGGAGGCTTTAATTCCATTCTTAGGCAAAAGTCGACCTATCGTTGTGTTTTCAATAGTTCTTGAACCGCTACAAGAATTGTATTTAGCGCTTAAGAGAAGAGCCGACTGCAATGGCTTGCGTTTAGTTAGTAACTTTATGAGACGATATCAAGTTTTACCGCAGAGAACGCACCCCGATGTAAACATGAGTCACGGAGGATACATTTTATATGGTTACAAAGTGGACTCGGAATTATAAAGCAAGAACTAATCAAAGCAGAATTTCTGAAATAATTATTATTAACACTTAAGCCCATACTGTTTAGGACTGCATGGCATAAGTACAGATATAAACTGCTTGAAAATACGATTAACAGTTAAAGGGTATGTTCCGATGAGCACTGCACAGTGCTATCACTGTAGAAAAATTCGTTCCGTTATGGACTGCCAGTATACTGCCGCAGTACCCTAGGAAAATATATGACGTCATAAATCGCCGGCATATTCTACTGTGAGCACTGGCGTTTTCGAGGTAAGGTACTCGCAGTACTTTGATCACGTGATCTGTCAAAACCAATCGAGTGACTAACGTCTTATAAACAATCTACAGTTTAATCACAAAAATTATAAAGTTCTGTAATGAGTTTGAATTAATAACTAAAACAATGGAAGAATTGCAAAAAATAACCTTATTAGACATTAAAACATATTCTTTTTAATGAAAAACTATTTACTTTTATTATATTATAAATTCAATTTACAATTAATATTAATTAAGATATTTTTAATTTGACAGTACTCCAACAACAGTTTTTTTTTAATGAACTAGAAAACTTTATTACACTCATGTGAACGCTGCGTCAAAATTTCAAAAATTGCGGCTGACAGTATACGGGATTGCGTTCCGTTTTAAATAGTAATCAGTATAACTGTCTATAAAGGAACGTGTTCACAGTTTACTAAATTGACGTCACACTGTACAGTGGTCGCAGTGCATATCGGAACATAGCCAAAAATAATCGTTTATTGAAACAAAAGAACATACATTATTTAAGTAATACATGAAGTTATGCTACTTATTATAAAATATTTTCATATGATCATATTTTATATTTGAATATATGCTTTTATATTGTATTTCGAAAATAGTAAGATTAAATTTCATACTTATACTAATAGTGTTATTAATTTACATAAAAAAATATGCTCGGTATGAATTGCGATAATTTATAAAACACCGCTAAAGGAGTTTCATGTCAAAAATATATGCCTGATATAAAATTGTAATAAAATCAACAAAATATTTAATTTGTATTTTTAATTATCTCCAAAATGATTTCAATAAGTTCATAATTTTCATCGACTAATTTCTCAACAACATCGAAGTGGTCTACATTCGAAATTATTTTAAAATCAACATTGTTCTCTGTAGTTTTCACTTTTTCATAAAAACTTTCCGATTGTTTTTTAAAAGACGGACTTTCGTGTTCAGGAACGATAAATATTATTTCCAAATTTTTAACATTTATCGGATTATGAATTGGGCTTAGATCTTTAGCATTATTCAAATTTAATTTCAAAGCCTCATTGGCGTATGTGTCAACAAGTGGCTGAATGTCATAGATTCCGCTTATCAAAAACGCAGCCTTCACTAGAACTGTATCATTTTCACTGATTTCAGCAAAAAATTTATCGAATAACGTTGCTACAAGATGAGCACCAGACGAATGTCCCATTATGTAAACACCTCTAAAAATACACCGAAGTTCAAAATTAAAAAATATTTTGGTTTTAATTAAACTACAACATAAAAATAAAAAATGTACCTCGACTTCCACTGTTTGGCTAAATCTACACATTTAAACATAGCTTTTTTGACTTGTTCAACAAGTTGAAATAACGAAACTGTTGGGCATAAATCGAACCCAACTACAATTACTCTGATATTGTTTTTAATTAAACTTTCCGCCACATAGCTGGATGTGTCGCGACTGTAGTCTTGCCAATATCCGCCATGTATAAATACAACTATCGGTGCATCTGAAATAATAGTGGTACTCGCTAGTGATGTAAGGAATGTCATTTTTTAGACATTCGCGAATATTCACTTTTCAAATCTAGCGCCATTTGTTCAAGGCTATTTTAACTTATTTTTTAAAAAAAGAGTAAGAAAAAACTGTTCTCTTAATAATGTTAATAAATTAATGTTTTTGTCATATTATTTTCACATTAAAACATGATTTTTTTTAAATATTCGCACGAAGCTTGCAAATGTGAATGTCAAAAAATATGCGAATATTCGCGAATGCGAATGTTTTATATCACTATATTATGAACATCTTAGAAGTAGACAAGTTCTTTAGAATAGTAAACAGTGTACAAACTTTGTTAGAATAAAATATAATTGTAGAACATTAATTAGTTCTTACCATCGTTTAAATTAGTGCCAAATATATCAAACTTTTCATTATCTCTGGACCCATAAGGAATATTTCTAGTACATGCTGCTGAACGTTGTGTTTTTTCGCTGGCTAAAAATTAACCTTGGTTTTTAACCAACTCTTAAAATAGTATTAAACATAAATAATTACCTTCTTTGATAAATTTATTATAATGTTCCAACACATCTTTTGCTGAAAATCTTTTGCACCACTGACTTGGAGAGTACTGAATTTCTAATTGTGATAAACTCATTTTTTTCCCAAAAAGTTCACTTCAAACCGTATAAATTTATAAATAAATATATAAATTTATAAATAAATACGCGAATGTAAAAGTGAAATTTGTCCCTGAACTAAAAATACGTTCGATATACTACACCTTTCTCTTTCATTATGAATCAATCAACTCAATTGTTTAATTGTTGAAACAATCAACTGAGTTAACTCATAATTTTCTGTACTCAGCTTTTCAACAATATCAAAATGATCCACATCTTTTATTAATCTATACTCAACTGAATTATTTGTAATTAAAAGTTTTTTAAAATACAGTTCAGATTGTTTTTGAAAAGCCGGACTATCAAATTCGCCAACTACAACGAATATTTTTAAATTCTGAACGTTAATTTTATGTGTTGAAGTGCTGACTTTTTTAGCCGAATATTCGTCCAATTGCAGCGCTTTATTTACGTATGTACTAACTAACGGCATTAAATCGTAAATTCCGCTTATTAAAAATGCGGCTTTTAAAAGGCTGCTGTTCTCGTTGGTTAAAAAAAAATCATCAAAAAGTGATGATATGAGATGAGCTCCGGCTGAATGACCAGATAAATAAACGCCTCTAAAAAAAACAAAAAAATACGTAAAGAACAACGGAACATCTAGAAGTCCTTGTAATGGTAAAAGACAGCAAATTTCATACAAGTCGATTGGAATTCATTCAGCAAAAACAGACTAGACAATTATTTACGTGTTAATTTATGATTTTTACCTAGAGAAAATAACTAAATATTGCGTGAAAAAAAGGATCTGGGTTTCGTCGATAAGGTAGATATATAACCCACCTTGATCCTGTTTTTTCTGCGTAATCAAGTATATTTTTGATAGCCTGCTGAATTTGTTTAATAATGTCTTCTAATGAAACATTTGGACAAAGATCGTATCCAACGACAATTACTTTAATCGAACAGTTTACCAAAGGTTCGACAACGTAACTTGAAGAGTTACGATCGAGCTCTTGCCAGTAACCACCGTGCACATAAACAAATATGGGACTATCTGAAAGAGCGAGAAAAAAATAAAAAAATATTTCCTTTTTTTTTTTTTAAATTATGTTTAATTGATATTTATAATTTACCACTTGGTAAATGCGTTCCAAAAATATCATATTTTTGATTACTCGCTCCATAAACATTTTCTAGTTGATTTGGAATATTTTTTTTCACTTTCTCACTTCCTAAAAATAAATATAACCATAGCATATTAATGTATTGATTTAAATAACCACAAAATATTAATTATTGCTTACGTTCAGTAATAAATTCTACATGACGCTTAATAACTTCACTTTCTGAATATCTTTTTGACCAACGACTTGGCGAATATTGCCTTTCAAGTTCTTCTGTTGTAGTCATTTTCCAATAACAAACAAACAATAAAGTTTCACGTATTTAGAAAGAAAATGTGTTCTTAAATGAATACTAAAAGAAACCTTACAAATATCTTGTTTTGGTATAGTGTTGATGACCTTGATAAAAAGATAATATTTCATTAAACATTATAATATAGGTGAGCCAAATAACGGTCAAACAGAAATACTATGTTTTTTTTAGACTTAAAAGTCATATGTGCTTGGAAATTTAAAGAATATAGTCGAAGAGCTATCAAATATTTTTGGGTAGGTATTTGAGGCAACGTGAAAATTTGTGTCACACTTCTTTTTGTAATGTCTAAACACAAAATCGAAAACCTGACTGAAAGGTAGTGGGGCCTAGTCAAGCTGTAAATTTTAAACTTTATAGTATTATAAATAAATAAGCCAGATAATTTAGTCGGGTCTAAATTAGTGACGTGGCGGATCGTTAAAAATGTATGTCCGCGGATACGGATCTGAATACGGATATTTGGTTTCGAGTTCCGCAGATACGGATGCGGATCTTAACTTTCTTAGAGTACGCGGCGGTAAATATTGCACATCGACCTTTGGAAAAAGTTATTGACCTCTTTAAAAGTTAACTCTCATAACAGATTGTCTCTTTCCAAAGATCGATGTACAATATCTCATTATAAAGATAGTTGATTTAGTACCTTTGAGTTATGTACTATTAGTATGGTACTCACTACGATAAATGTTTGCAATATAAAGGTGCCAAATAAGTACGATTTTAAAAAACAAAAAATAATCTGAATGGAATTTAACAGTTTTTCATTATTACCTAATCACCTATATATATAAAATTTCATCTATGAATTGAAAATTAATAAGGTAAAAGACCCGCCAAAAACTAACGGATACGGATCTTTCTTCTTCCTCGGATATCCGGCGCAAAACTAGTCTAAATGTCTGCCGGGCGGTTTACTTAATGAAGTGATAACGGTTTTTCTCGAATATTTTCTTATGTAACCTTGTAAAAATTTTAAATGAATTTACAGAGACAAAATGAAGACTACGAAAGTGTAAAAAAAATATAATATGTTGTTACTTGAAAAAAAAAATGCATGTACAGTTCCGGTTGAGTTTTTAAGTACAAAAAATATACCTCAGCAGTTTCCAATAAGTTAATCATGAGTAGAACAAAAATTTATTTAAACCTAACTTATTTCGTAGGATATTTACTGTTATCATTTTCGATGAACGCACTGTATAAAGTAACAATTATTCGAAACAAGAGACCAATTACTCGATACTCAATACAGTGTCCGAAATAGTCAGGATTAAAACCATGCAATTTTATTATTATATAATAATTTTATTTAAAATAAAATAATACAATTTCCAATGCGTAATAATATTTAGGTACGACTGAATATGATAGACTAAAAAAATGATAGTAAAAATTTTTACCACCTGTGATTTACTTCTATAAAATACAGAGTGATCAGATTATAACAATTCTGTATGCAAATATTGTGCGAAATATATTTTAGAATTTTAATTTCGAAATGAATAAACATTTTTAAATACATAATTTCAAAAAACTACAATGCATTCTAGAAACATATTTTAGTGATTACGTAACAAACGTTTCAATCCCAAAATTAAAAAGATCAAATTTTCCGTATTTATGAAACGGCGTTCCTGTTTCGTTTTTTAAGAAATTAACATTTAACAATTTGCAACTTCAAAAGGAGACAACGATTTTAGATGTGTTCGTCAATCGTTAGATTCTCCTTTTTGAAGATTTGCATCAAAATGACTGGAGCGCATGCGCAGTCAGTTCTGCGACAGCAAAACAACTTCGCACGTGCGCTCCCATCATAGTGATGGAAAGGAACAAATAAATACTCATCGTGTTCAACATACGTAGAGGGGGTGGTGTGTCGCGCGAAAAGGTCGCTTTCGAACCTTTGAATATAAATTAAAGTTTCGAACCGAGTAAAATTCCTTTCCTTTTAATCGGCGTCCTCAAAACAAGTCACTGTCGCATGTTTTCGTCGTCTGTCGTTGTCTCGCGTCGCGATGGCAAATTTCGAAAAAAAAAACTTAATATTACTCTAGCATAAAGTAGGTAACAGAAATATGTTCCATTTTATTCTGAATAAACAAATTAAAACTGAGACATCAACCTCGCACACAATCGATGATTATATTTTCATTTTTTAATACAAATAAAATCTCTAAATTATTACTAGAAAATCATTATCACAATAATTAAATAAAAAAGTATGCGAGAGACTCTCGCGCGTTAGAAGTGAAACTTCTTAGGCTTAGCATTTGTTGATGATTTTATTATTTCAGGATTACAAAATGGTTATGTGGAATTTGTTTCTGTGGCTAGACAAAATGCTATGTATACACTGTGGTCTGTGCGTGTAGAGTGCGCATGATAGAGAGAGTACTCTTACTCTTTCCTCTCAACTGCCGGTTGAAATCGGAGAAGGGGAAGCGTTTCACTTTTCACCTCATCCAAGCTAGTCTAGCTCCCTAGCGCGCCTAACAAGTTTCACTTAAAAAAATCGACTGTTTATCATTTTTTTCGTCAGATATTATTATCCATAACTACAGGATTTCTTAATGAAACTAAAAATAATAAATTTAAATTTTATATACAGATATTTTCCGTTTAACCTAAAAATTTGTAACTTTAATAAACAAAGCATTTTTTGTGGTGGTGTATAAATACAATAAAAATTAATATACATATAAAAAAGCTTAGCAATTAAATAACATCACAAAAAATAAAGAACATATGTGTTTAATATTAAAATAATTATATATTATGCGACAATGTCGAATATTTCTTTTGAGATGTCTACATTTGTAAGTTAAGTAAAATTATTATTAATAAATTTTGCAAGGCGATGAGCGAAACATGGATTTTTTTGATCGGATAAAGCTTTTTTAAATTTTTATCACCTGTCCTCATGAACTTTTTTTTTGCAAAACAAAAGATTACCTAACAAATCTTTGACTAACGTCTGATTACTCTTCATTAAATAAAATTATCGACCAATTAAAAATCGGTCGATAGTTTTATTTATTATCTTACAAATATTACATCTCTTAAAACAGCTTAACAAGTAAATAACATCACAAACTATTAAATTATGCTCAACAATCAATTTTTTAGTATTTGGTTTATGTTTTGTTTTGATTTTAATGGTCACAATACAAAAATGTATATGATTTAACATACGTATTGACTTCAAAAGCAAATCGATTTTTTTATGTTAGAATCACACAATATTACTCATAGGAAAAAAAAAATATGGTACTGCAGTTCACCACAGCAAAACTGGAGGAATCAGGTTCGAATCCAAGCAATGACATACTTTTCTCCTATGACTAAACCGTTGTAATATAAAATTTTATATCACAATAATATTATGATGTGCAAACTTCAAATCATACAATATTTTAAATATTGTTTATTCTTTAAAAATTCCAAATCAATTTAATAATACATACTATGTACAATTCTGAGCAATAAATATTATTATTGAATGAACAGACAGCTATAGTCGATTTTAATTATAACCGTTGCGACGAGAACAAATCGAACATAAACTTATGGATCTACATTATGGAATTGAATCCAGAAGTAGAGTTCCAAAATGGCCGAACATTTATTTTTTGAGAAATGTGTTCGAAAAGTGACGAGATAATTATTGAACATTTATAAAATAGCTTAAATACACGTTTGTATACAGAGGATGTGTTCCGAAATACGACCCAGTATACTGGCCAGTGCTAATGATGTCATGAATTGACGCGTTGACCCATTATTACTTCCCTTGTCCACCAAAAGTAATTGTTTACTTTGTTGAGCAGACATTGCAAATAACAAATAATAAAATAAAAGATTCCATAAAGTCTGATGCACACACGTCCGGTTAAATATAACATGTTACGTCACATCTGTCTCACCAGTACAATATGGTGGCACACCAGAACAATTATGGCGTCGGATTCATGACGTCATTACTGGCCGGTATAGTGGGTTATATTTCGGAACATGCCCAGATACTTCGTTTTTTATAGAAATTAGGTTTTTTTTTTTTTTAAAGTTGTTGGTAATAATTTCCATAACAGCTTTCGAAAAAAAAAAGATATTTATAAAAATGTTTGGATATTTCATAAGGCATGAATGTCTACGTCTAGATTTAAATAAGTGTTCCGTTTTGAACGGAACACTAAAATTAATTTAAAATAAAATGTCAGTCAAGATACGCTAGTTGCTGACAATAAGTAGTCATTGATTTTGAAATGGTTTCTCAACAAACAAAAAAAAAATATCACAAGTAACAACGGCAATACAAATCTTTTTTTTTCTCGTCGCAAGTGGTACTGTCATTTAATGACACTTTTTCTCTGATATCGCAGGTCCATGTTGAAGTGTCCGATTAAAACAAAATTCTAAATTGAAATTTTAAAAAAACCTGTTGAGATACGATGTGAAAATATTTCATTTACATTTTACGTCATTCAAAGTTAGTCAGTTAATAATTAATTGAAACACTTATCTAAAATAATATTGTCCGGCATTAAACTTTCTTAAAATATGAAAAATAAACATTTTATAATACTGATAAATTACAATAAAACTGTGAATAGTTTAAATTTAAGATCTATACAAAAAAAAAATATTAATGACCACCCTGTGCGCTGCTTTTTAATACAGAGCCGACCCTGAAAAAAATGGAGTGTGGTCGCTAAGAGCTAGAAATAAATTATGCATTCCGACCACCCTGTGTTAAGCTTATTGACATTCAACAAGTTATGATAAAAAAGAGATTCAGTTTCGAGTTCAATAGCACAGGTGCCTTTTTATCGTGTACACTCTGCACCAACAAAAGAGGAGCCTTTGTGGGACGCCTGGCAGATGTGAAACAAATTTAAACTTGCCAAATCCAAGCAGCGCCACTTAAATGACTATTCTATTAACTAGTAAATGTCAGTTAGATGTCGCCATCAACAAAAGCCATGTTATAGTCCAACGCATACACACAGCAAGCGCTAACACACATTTTCGCGCTGTCATCGAACGTAACACGCAACATGAACAACGTTGAGCGCGACGGAATTTGCACGTTTTTACTCCCATCCAAACGCTCCAGTGGATGTTTCACATAAAAAATGTTCTATTCCAACTTGAATTTAGATTATCTCAGAAAATTTTTTTATCCGACTGACATTTTGTTTTAATCTGAACGAACAACGGCTTTAGGCAAAAATTGCACCTATGGCAAAATTATCGACAAAAACAGAGGCTGGTCGAAGCCAAAGGTTCGTTCGAATGTATTTTTTTGGTATTATTTTTACTTCAAACAGTTTCTTTGGCTTCGAGCGACAGTGGAAAAGAGTCAGATGTTCAGCTAACATCAATTGTCAAATCTTTTTGTTTTAAATTGAAAAATATTGAGTAATTTTGATTGCGCAATAAGCAATCCAAATGTTTTTAAAATGATTTTTAAAAACACAGTAACTAGAATCTAGATGAATAAAAACGTAAACCATATTGACTCAACAGTACATGATAAAAATAGCACCTTGCATAAAGACCAATGTTAGGAACAAATTAATGAATCAAGCAAATTGATAATCGTTACGTAATAAACAAAAGACTATTTCTCATTAATTCTGAATTAATAATTGACACACATCGTCTTAATTTCGCTGCGAAAAAGTATGACTTCTTACAACGAACGTTATGCAAAACTTCAGTTTATTTTATTAAAGAAAACAATCTCTCGTTTATTTTTTATTGATGTTTCGTTAATTTAAAAGTGTAAATCTTTAATAATATTACACTGACGAGAAAATATAATTTTACGAACACTATATCCTAACATTGACCATTGTTAATAGAAATTTGAATTACACTTAAAACAAACTGATAACGAAATTATATACATAAAATATATACATAATGATAATTAATTAGTCTTTTTATCTACAGCATCTATAGTACCATTGGAAGCCCAAAAACGTGATTGTAGCAAAACAAAAAATATTTTAAACGTTATTAAAGTTTGCCATTTTGTTGAATATTTTATTATACCTACTGATTTTGACTATTCTATTGTATTAGGTCTTGGAATACTTTTATCAATTATTCACTTTTGAATTATTTGAGATTGTTGTAGCTTTTAAGAGCCCGTGTCCAGTTAAAATTAAATAAAAAAAAAAAATAAAACAATTGTTTTTACCGCGCTTTTTCAAACATGAACATAAGTGCATGTACTCTATCTATGAAAACAAACCTCAACTATGTGATTTCGCTTTCCAAGGAGCAGTGTTCACTATATTAATGACAGCAAATGCAACTAATTAGTTGTGTTTATTGATAAGTTCGGAACTGCTAACGCGTCTGTCAGAAATACAGAACTCTTCGAACGCAATTGCGTGTTTGTTGGTCAAATTCTCTGACTCTTCAGATTGTTGTTCTAGACTTTTTAAACTGCTAAAACCAAACAGTTCGAGAATTTAACCAACATACACGATATGCGCAGTTGTCTCCAAAGTGTTCTGTATTGCCGACTGACGCTTTGAGAGTTCAGAACATAGATATATACAGTAGGCGCTCGATAATCCGGCGCTCGCCAATCCGGCACGCTCAGTAGTCTGGCATTTTGGGACTCAGGTAGCCCGCTCTATAATCCGGCATTTTACACTGCTGAACGCCGGACTACTGAGCGGGTTCGAGTAGTTTCTCTCGATATTGAGGAATGGTTTGCGGAAAACTCGGATTCTCACCCTGTAATGACCGATGAAGAAATAATAAATGATGCTGTTTCTACTGAATTTGAGAAAGTTAAGAGAAATGATAATTAAAAAAATTTATTATGGCAAGAAGCAAGCGAAAATCCGATAATCCGGCAGTTCCGACAATCCGGCATAGAGGGAAAAAATCGGGTGCCGGATTATCGAGCGCCTACTGTATATATTAATAGATAGCGGATGCCTATCCTTGAGCATTGTGCGGAATGGTTCCAATTAGAAGCCATATGGAAGCCATTTTGTACGTGGAAAACGCCGTAAAAAGTGCGCGGGATTTAAAAAGATTAAATATTCTATAACATGATGTGAATGGAAAAACAATAAAACTCGCAGTAAACAGTGATATTTCGCTCCAAAACCTATTTTTATACTGAAACGTTTCAAAAATTACAAAACTGAGCATAAATATAATATAAAAGCTTAGAACATTTTACATTGTCAGATTGGCATCAATGCTTGTCAACCTTGATGCCAAATTGACAATGTAAAATGTTCTAAGCTTTTACATTATATTTATGCTCAATTTTGTAATTTTTGAAACGTTTCAGTATAAAAATAGGTTCTGGAGCGAAATATCACTGTTTACTGTGAGTTTTGTCGTTTTTCTCAATAAAATCATATTATAAAATAATGAATATTTTTGAATCTCGCGCGCTTTTTACGGCGTTTTCCACGTACAAAATGGCTTCTAAAAGGTACAGGAGGCGCTAGTGTATCCGCAATCTATTAAATATATATATCTATGGTTCAGAACCATATTTATACTGTACTGGAGTTATATTCTCCTACTTTAAATATTTCCAATAAATATTAATTATAATAATTTTAATGTTATGTTAGCAAGCAACAAAGCCTTTCATATAAAATACTGTACAGCTATTTTGCTTTGCGTGTACTATAATTGAAGGCACTGCTATGTAAACCTTACATACATTATCCTATGGCAGTGCATACTACCTGTAGCCCTAAAACTACACGTGGAGAGCAACAAAACAACTGAATAACAGAGTTCATAGCTCTGCAACAGATGCATACATACCTATGTCATAATATTATACAACTAGCATATGGATGATCAGGCGTCAGTCGCAGTACACCCCGTACACTATGAGGCCCGCCTAGCTACATGCAGTGAGGCAAGTCTCATCGTAAAAAGTCTCACACATGAGACGAAGTCATGACTGGACTGAGACTTCTGTTGATCGGCAACGACAATCATGTCTTGTGAAATCGTCGATGGCGGTTTCATCACGCAGCCAACGAGGCAGGTCTCACCGTATACGGGGCCTGTTAAATTTAAGTTTTTTTCTAAAATATAAAAAATTGCAACTGACACTCGAACAAAGTTGTTACCGTTTCATTTGTCTATCAAAGAATTATATTTAATTAAGTGACGTTTCAAAAGAATACGTATTTTATTTCAGACGGAATTGCAGGGTTAACTTGTCAAAATTTATGACATATTAATATTAACTGATTGCTCTGCAATTTGATCTGAAATAAGACAAAATGCATGCACAATAGTTTCCGTCTTTTCGGTCTCATAATAAAATGGTTGAATTTTGTATTGTCAAATATTAAATGCCGCCAGATGTCGGCGCGCTATTTATGCATCTCAAATAATAATCTTTTATCTCCCATAGACTATTAGTCTTCTTACGTACGTTTTTTAAAAGTATGCCGGCATGTTCACTACAAATAATCAATCAGTGATTAATGTTTCTTTGACCCCAACGGCCCAGCAACGCTAACTTAACACTTGTAGTCAAGATCTCTAGCGATATGACGTTCCAGTTGCGGCCGAGCTAGGAACTATAAAACTTTTAAATATAACAGCGGTTGGTAATTATAGTTTTTTTTTAATGTAAGAGAATATTGAGTCCAATTTTTCAACGTCAAGTTGTTGTCATTTTTGATAGGTGCAATTTTTGAAATCAATAAAGTTTAACTCCCGCTTCTTTGGAACGTTGGGTGACGCCCAATGTACCCAAAAAAGTTGAAAGATGTTAGGTTCGTTCCAAGCAGCCGCGAACGGTAATAAAACCGTCCACAGTCTTGTTACTGCGCAAGACACTTGCGCAGTACCGATTTTTGAGCTAGTGCGCAAATTAGTCTTGCGCAGTGACAAGACTGTGTACGGTTCTATTACGGTTCGCGGCTGCTTGGAACAAACCTGTTGCCGACGATTGTTTTACATTGCAAGTATGGGACAGAAGGTACATTAAATAGTCAAAGGTTTAATTCCATTGTTAAAGAATAACAACCATTCTAAAAACCGAGACCAAAATGACAGCCCGTGTCAAATACATGTCTAAAATTTTAAATCTAGTACCTGTAAGTACATAATAAGTTTTAAAGCAAATTTTCTAATCTTTATTTTGCTTTATTTTTAACCTTCCAGTAGATGTCGTGTGATTCGCAACAGTGGTTCAGTTGTTTATTTTGCTACTTTGAAAAGAAATCGAACCGCCAATCACATGTCCACTACCAAAAACAAAACATATATTTTTGTGCAACCCCGTATAAAATGGCTGCGTTTCATTCATGTATATCAGTCGTTATAGACTGGTGTTGAGAAGCGGACGGTAAAGTAGCTTTTCCGTCCGCTGGGCGCTAAAGTAAAATTCAATAATATTCAAATGTTTTTTCAATTTTAATTTAACATAATAAGTTTTTTCCAAGCAGCCGTGAACGGTAATAAAACCGTACACAGTCTTGTTACTGCGCAAGACTGTCATGCGCAGTATCGATTTTTGAGCTCGTGCGCAAATTAGTCTTGCGCAGTGACAAGACTGTGTACGGTTTTATTACCGTTCACGGCTGCTTGGAACGAACCTAATGTCGCATCTCGACAATAGTACGCTTCACTACGCTCAAGATATACAATCTACTATTAAATCCGAATAGACGTTCGTGGGCAGACGTATTGTTTTAAGCTTGACAAGCAGTGCTATCTCTTTCAAAAGAAAAATAAACATCGGGATCACAACTGTGATCTACGCCTCTTTGGAAAGTTAACAGATAAATAATTATTGTAATTAATTTAATCTTCTTAACTGATCTAATTGCGCAATGTTTTTTTTTTTTATATTTTTAAAATGAATTTTTCATGTAATTTAATCGATATGGACTTCTGGTTGATATGATAGCATTCATTCCCTTAATCAAAACTGAACTCATTCTTTGAGAAGATTTTATAATCATTACAAGTAATAAGAATTAAACTAATATGGTGCTCTCTTAACATTTTACGCAACTAAAAAAAAATGTATAATGTATACAGCTTGTCCCAGACATGAATCTAGATAGCTTTAAACGATAATCCCATCAAAACCAATGCAATTGAAAAAGAAATGAAATTCTTCATGAGACGACGGTAAATTATCGTCGGTATCTCTGCATAGGTTCGAGAGCCACCATTTAACATATTTTCTTAGTTATTTTTGATAAAATTTTTTGTTGTTTTTTTAGCCATGTAATTGAATACGAGTCGGTCTGGGATCTAAAAAGTTACCGGGAAAACTGTCAAACTAAGAAAACGATCCGAACCGGACCGGACAGGCCCACAAAAGACCGGCAGCACACCAGGAAAAGTAATTGTATTCCCTGATGCCAGATGGATGCTGAATACGAGTGTTGCATTTTAAAATTAGAATCGAGACAAACGCTACTAAACTTTACACGATCTATGGAGAATTAAAGTATAAAAGATTACCTGATACAATCATACAGTAATAATCGCAAAATCTTCTCAAAATCATTATAGTATACAATAATTTTAAATATAACTTAACCTATTGCCAACTGGCTCTACAAGCTCACTTCACCGTTGTGAACAAATGGAATCAAAAATACAGTATTGCCAACTTATTTGTTATATAACCGATAAACACTGTGAGTGCCCTCGTAATACATACATTCATAAACACGAATTTGTCCATAAGAGACGAGTCAGTACGATTTAGACAATATTGCGTAAAAAATTAACGCTATATGAGCATTATGAATATTTTAACACTAATAGCTCGGTTAATAACACATCTGAAACGAAAAAGGAGAAATTTTTACAAACATTCACAAAGCATCGTCAGATTTGAATCGCTAATAACTTCAAGACTAATAATGCGGTTAACAACGATTGAATCCCCAACGGGTAGAGCATGTCTTTACGAGTTCGTCGCATACGATTTGTTTTGTTTGTGACGTCGTCGCACGAGTGTAGGCGCATGCGCGTGATAGTCACGGATTAGCTTTGTGTCAAGTTTTAAATTAATGTAGCGTTAATGTTTCATTTCCCTGCTGTGAAAAACAGACTGACAGGCTATTATTCTGGTTCATGGGTCTATAGTATATGTTGCTTTTTTTTTTTAATATAGACAGTCGACTTAATTTTTGCGAAGTTGGCAATTCTGTAAAGGTAGCTCACTTCACCTTTGTGAACATATATGGAATAAGACAATTGACTATGTGAGGGAGACGACAACATAATTCTAATATTTAACATAATTCCTTTTACACTTCTCTAATAATAATAATAATAAATGTATCTAAAATGTCTGTTCTTACTGTTTTACTGTATCAATCACATTCTCTTTACAAAAAAAAAATATATATACATATATAGAAAAAAAATTACAATACGCCACTGGGTCGTCAAAAATTTTAATTGCTAGTCTCAATAATTTTAATTTCCGAACAAATAATTGTTAATTTTTACGATCGCAATGCTATCTACAATAATTGCGCTCGGTTTCATTTGATCTCAATTTAATTGAAAACAAATAACATTCTTAAATCTAGATTTAAAGCTGAAAATCGTATCAGAAACAGAGCATTAGCGTTTGTAGTTTTAGTACTACATACGTTGCTCGTTTGTTTCTCACTATTAGTTTAGCTAACTAATTTAAACAAAAGCTGCCTGATAATTTCAAAGCCATCTCATCTACAGCTATTAGTTTTAAATTTTTTAATGCACTGTACGTTCCCGATTGAGTTCGAAGTTAAAAAATATTTGTTATTGATTTGAAACAGTCAATTCTGTAATTAAAATTATAAAATCGCTTTGATAGTAAATGTTTTATGGCAGCCAATGAGCTCCGATTCAAGCATAAATTCTTGTACCTTTGACATTTTTTTGTATAGAGAAAAGCAGATCGAGCTATATTAATTAACATGCAAAACTGTATCAATCAAAATAACAAATTTCGTAAATATTTGAATGTGAAAAACACAGTAAGTACTTATTCACACCTAATGCAATTAATAAAATACAAAACAACTGAACAAAATGCTAGATATGATTGTGGCAGATCTTTAAACGCAGGATTTACGAGTTAATTAGTAGGTTCCGCAAAACAAATAAAATATAAAATATTCCGCTGGAAAATATATTTTACAGAATTAGTCTAAAATTATCAGGTACTTAAAAAGAAAGATAAAAAAAATCTACGCAATAACAAAATTACCATATTTAATTCCACTATTAAATTTCTGCCACACAACTCTAAAATATTTTATGATACATACATATTTTGCTATTAAAAATTATAACCACGAAAAAAACATACTAATAAGGACCGGTTATTGTTAGATTCTAAAGTTTTAAAATGAGCAACTCACAGTTTACATTGTATTACATTTTTGAAATTATATTTCACAATAAATAATAATCAGACATAAACTAAGCATTTTAAATAAACATGAAAATAAAAAAAGAAGGCTCAGGATTCACTGTTTTGAAATGTCGCTAATTTATGACGGAATTAATTATAACTAAATATGTAGCTACCGTTGGATATCCAGTTATCGAACAGGAAACTTCTTCTTACAAACTATTATTTATCCCCGTTCATATTACGGACTATGTTTACGTAACTTTCTGTCCGAAAACTGAGTAGACGATGATACTAGAACTAGACCCTACATTTCAAAATATCGTCAAATACAATTTCAATTTCGGTACATTTATTGCTATCAATAATATCTAAAATATAACCGATTTGCTCAATTTTTTTTAACTGTCACTTTATAAATTTTCTAAATGGACATTAATTTTTTATAGGAATCTTAAACCGAAATCGATTTTTCATTTTCTAACCCAGCGATCACAGCTGTGCAAAAAAAGTCTAGGCATTGGACGCCGGCTCTAGGGGGACGCCGGAAATTTTGTTTGATTAGTAATCACGAAGTTAATGCTATGCCCACGCGTAATTTTTCCTGATAAAGACACCGCAACTCGAAAAACTAATGCTTGTTAAAGCAGTTAAAAAAATCAGTTATTGGTACTCTCATATATGTGTAATTAATTATTTGATGTGCCACTGTAGAATAAATGTTAACTCAGCCGCCGCGATAGTGAGAGATTCAGGTTAGAGTTCGGCGGTGTAATTATTTGGAAACAAATGTTCTCTTGTATAGAATTGCAACAATGGGTGTTTCTTAACAATTATAGCTATGTTAATGCTGTTAATGTTTAATGTTTACCGCATTTTTTTCCTTTTCGGATACATTACAGAATTTTTTGTCGCGAAATCGAATACCTTAAGTCGTTTCGAGAGCTTTTGGATATCGCTGCCTAACATAATAATCAAGAAAAATCTCAAACTTAAAAAAGTTAGGCTTCTTTTAAATATAGAAAAAAACGTATGTCCTAAAAATGTGGGTTCAACTAGTGGCCAACTGAAGGTTCATGAAGGCTTAAAAAAATTCCTATAAAAAATAGTTCAGCCAAATTAGCGTTTTAGGTACCAAAGTACTATTTAACCCGCGAGTTTAGAAAATTAGTGATTCTCAAGCATTTTTTGATTAATTATAACTGGTTTATACATTCAATGTAAAACGCATTTTTTAAACAAAATTGCTTTCCGTAATTAATGTAGTATCATTAAAATCGTCATTAAAATACACAATTAATAAGCTCTTAATAAATAATAAATACTATTTTTAGCAGATAATAAGATATGTAAGTCGATTAAAGTTTAGCAATATTTAATGATATTTTTAGGTTATATATAATTCATTAGTAAATATTGTAAACTAGGCCAATATTGTGAGCAGATATTTGCTGAAGATTTTTTTTATTAATTATAAATCATTTTTAGATATTGAGCAATATTGGTTAAAGATCAATTTTATTTTGTACTATCAATATCATTATCATCGATCCTCTGGGTTATTGTTTTAAATTTATCGATAAGCATTTTACATTTGTTAAATAACGAATACAAAAAACTTATCCAAATATTGATAATGAAAGTATTTTCATAATATACAGATTAGCCACTGTATTGTGTAGATCTGCAGTAAAAAAATGATAAAACTAATCTTAAATTCACAAAATAGCTTTATTTTTAAAAACGGAATATATTTCTTATAAAAAAAATTCCATTTTAAAAATAATCTGTTACCTACATTGGTTAGCGCTGCAAGATTTTTAATATAAAATGGGTACAACGTAAAATTTGTTAAATAATATATTATGGCATATTTAAAAAAAATAAACAAGAGTAGTCACGTTTGAAAACAATACAAGATGAATATAAATGTTTGAGAATCACTGAAGTACAATGTATCAATTAAGTTATCGACTTAGTTTCATAATCGGTGACGTTCAACTTTCTTAATGTGCCGGCTACGTGACTTCGCTTCACCGTAATATATATGCCACAATCACAAAATATTTCTTTCGACAAATTATTAATGGCAAACTATTTTTCTCCTCTTGTTCAAAGCAGAAGCATTCTTTAAATGATTTTTCTGTGTAAAGTTAGCGCTCTACTTTATAGTCTTTAAGCGGATTAAAGTCTTTGAGACTAGTCTCGTTTGGAGCAAAAACATAACCCCAATGTTTCATAGCTTGTGTGCAATGCTCTTCGATGTACCTAACTTCTCTCCACGTTAAGTCAGAACGCCAATGGAACGGTGCACTTTTAGAATTACGGAATGTGCTAGAAACACCGCCTAAATCTAATTTCGTATGACTATTCAAAAAGTCTAGGACGCTCGGTCCAAATTCTAATCCGAAAAATGAAAACAAATCCTTAACAACTGCGTGCGGATCGAGCGATAAGTCTTCGTAACGGATCACTCTGAAATTTAACGAATCAACGTCAGACATACGAAATATACAACAGGTATCGGGACATAGTAAAAGTAGCCTAGTGGCGAGGAAGTAAAATCATTAAAAAGTGCATTATTCGGGCACAGGCGAGATTATTGTTGGAATCGCTTTGTTTTAGGGTGTAGTTCAACCCCCTAAGTTGGCTTACAAATTGTTGGTGTGCTTGATTTTATAATTGACAATTAGTGACGAAAATAGTGCTTTTTTCTCTATTTCCTTTAATAGCTCCGTTCCTCTTGACTATAGCATATGCATTGAGAAAGTTGTTCCTTATGAAATTTCCTAAAAAATGAGCACTGACAG
Organism: Xanthostigma xanthostigma; assembly: GCA_963575645.1. Classification (NCBI taxonomy): domain Eukaryota; kingdom Metazoa; phylum Arthropoda; class Insecta; order Raphidioptera; family Raphidiidae; genus Xanthostigma; species Xanthostigma xanthostigma. The sequence goes on along the minus strand of OY754466.1, from coordinate 43,227,138 downwards.
AGGTCGCTAAGTGCAATTGTTAACTTGCAAATAGCCCCGAAAGTTTTTTTTGTTTCCTTAATTGTAAATTGCGCCATTTTTTTCACAAACGGGTTTCGCTGGTCGGACCAAGCCAGAAAAATCACAAATCCATTCAACTTTAGTATCCCGTTGGAAGTTTTGGAAAAAATTAATTCTAACCGATTTTATAACGATTGAATATTGGAAAAGTTATATGGTTTTATACGTTTGTATCGCTAAAGAAATCGTTATAAAATCGGTTAGAATTAATTTTTTCCAAAACTTCCAACACATATCAATGCATATGCTATACTAAAAGTCAAGAGGAACGGAGATATTAAAGGAAATAGAGAAAAAAGCACTATTTTCGTCACTAATTGTCAATTATAAAATCAAGCACACCAACAATTTGTAAGCAAACTTAGGGGGTTGAACTACACCCTAAAACGAAGCGATTCCAACAATAATCTCGCCTGTGCCCGAAAAATACACTCAAAATTCCTCGCCGTCTTGCCTGAAGTATTACCGAAATCTATCGGGATAGAGCGCTTGAAAGCGTATGGCGGCGCTGTAATCGGACACCATGTCCGCACACAGCTGGGACGGCTGGTCACAGTCCGGTCTTCCGGGACACCAATCGCGATGTCTTCGGGACTGTAGAGTACCACGCGGATCTCTGATCAGTAACAATACTCTTATCGATAATCTGAAATTGATTACAAATCAACTAATAATCTGTTTGTCAGTTCTCGATCGCTGCTTATAACAATTTTACTCAAAAAAAATCTGTATCCATAATTTAAAATCGTTTTATGACACAGAGTAAGTTTGCATTTAAGATAAAATTCGTTTTTTGGGCGGCCCGAGACTATTTTTTTTAGGTCATTCCTACGTTAAACTATTAACTTACGATTCATCTTTGAGCAAATCTTCAGCGAGTCTTAGTCGCAGTCTCACCACCTTCATCGACTGAAACGGAAACAGTCTACAGAACTGGGTGAGAAATGTGGAATTCCAACAATATTGCGGATACATCTGGCACTGATCCCATAATCGGGTATTATGAGTGAACAGCCATACGTGTTCCTTGCCATAATCTAAATAATGGTCCATATCGTTATAATCACACGTTAAGAGCTTTCTCAGATTCTGCACTGCCTGTTCGGCATGCGGAGGACCACGGATCTGTATTATGTCATAATCTAATAGAGGTTCGTAGTGATAGAAGTTCGCAGGAACGGCATTTAAAACATCGCCTAGGAAGGTTGATCCTGATCGCCATGTCGTTAAAATAATGTTACGTATCGGTTTCCCATTAGTAACAGGAGTTAGTGACTCCAGTGTCTGTCCGTCAGGAAATCCGTAATCTTTAATTTCCTGTGAGATAAGATTTTTCTGATGTCGAATAACATCATCTAGTGTAGGAGTAGAGAAATTATAATTGCTCAATTGAACATGACCGATATCTGACACAGATAACTCCGGTTGCTGGTCAGACAATGACTGAATGTTTCTTCGAAATTCGGGTGTTAAATTTTGATTTAGTCCAGCATAATGTTGACTCACTAGTAACAACAAAATACAAAAAGTCGTAGCCACGCAAACTCCATAAAAACTAAATCGTCGAACCATTTTTATTTACGAATACCACTGTCATATTATTTAATTGAGAATTTAAAGATGTACAATTTAAATATCTGTCTAATGTTTCATTACATTTCAACTGTCGTTATTATTTTTAATGACCTAGTCTGTAACCATACTAATACCACACATAATCTATGATGTATATTTAACAAACAAGTAACAACTGCAGTATTGTGACAGCTGAGTGATTGATTTTTTTATCTGTTTACTGTATTTTAATAAGTAACTGTAATTATTTATTATTGTAGTTTATCACTTAAAATAGGTGCTAATAAATACCACCGTAGTATCATTGTGTCTACACAGAAAATTATTTCACATCTACGTAGACAATTTGCAGATTACTGCCATATGATTTGCAGATTGCAGACATGCCCTGCTATTCCGAAATGTTCAATCGACTGCGCGGTATGTTGTCGTCGACTTACAGAAAACAAAGATGAAAAGATACCTTTTAATATGTTAAAAAGAAAACAACAGTTTGATCTGATTAACTGTCTGATGATCACTGTAACTATACAGAAAGAAATTTTTGAAACGTTCCTAGCTTCACAATAAAACCAAGATTCTTAAAATCATCCCCACTACAAAAGTGACATTTAATTCCAGCTGTCAAAGATTTTGAATTATTTTCTATGAAATCGTATTCAAAAATAAATGTATTGTTTAATTTTACATGCATATCACTGTCAGCGTTGTTTAATATACGCGATAATATATTTTGATCTGATAACTTTATCATTATGCTTATCCAAAAAATGTGTTATAGATAGGCAACCAAATATACACCGTGCTGTAAGTTAAGTTGCCTACATACAGTAACTGTTAAATATATCTATTTCGTAAAATCTTTTTTTTATTTTGATTATCAATAATAGCTTGTTTATATAATTGTTTCTATCAAATTATTATGTAAAATATGTAAAAAAAAAGTATTAGAAAGAACAACATTTTAAATTCAGCATACAATCAGCTCTGGTTAGTTCACAGAGTGAAATGGTTACCACAGCAAGAAAGATAGCGACATATAACATATACCAATTCTTGTGCATACTGCATATCCACAACTCGCAACCATCTGTCATTTAAAGTAGAATGAGCAGCAATGGCGCATCGCGCTGCAGAGTGAAAATTATTTAAAAATTGGAATACTTCTTTGATAGACAAGATATATGTATAGTGTAGTGTTAAATAAAAGCCTGTGCAAAAACGCTTATAACTCTATCCAGTGAATGTTTTTTTCTAATTGAATAGTGAAATACAATGAATAATCTCAACAGTGAATCTGTTTGTTTTTCAACATGCTGTACCTACTTTTGAAAATGTAAAAAAGGAAACATTTTTCTGAACGTGTTTGGCAACTATCATAGGGTAAGTAAAATACGACCTTTTTTCTTGATTCTTTATCGAAAAAAAAATACTATCGATTTTATGGTCGGTTTTCGATTGCCCGGGAATGTTAATTGAAATATATGTTACTGTTACTGTTTTATTTTTGTTTTTATTGTACGGATAATTGATTGAAAACAAAACAAGAATTAAAGAATAGTCAAAAAATATTGATTTGATGTTGTTTTGTTTTTTAACTACACCTTTATTTATTTTAGTTAAAGTTATTTTATTGATAGAAAGCCGTTTGTTTGTGGATTTTATTTCCTTGACAACCCCCCAATTTGATATGCCATAGGTTATATTCACGTTAACATAACTGTGAAAACCTATTTAGTGTTATAACCATTGATATTTTATGTTATTACAAAAATATCAATAAAAACTATATCAGATCTCGGTACGTAAACAAAATGTGTTTCTTCGTAAAGCTATTATTGCATCCAATTCCGAATGTTTTAATTCTAAATGTTCTGTTCAAAATTTTACTAAAAATTTAATATTGATAACAGCCTTTGCTTACAAGCAATTTCCGAAAAAATTCGACGAAGTCCGAAACAATTACAAATCCTTTGTAATTCAGTGTTTATCTCTGAGTATATAAACAGTACTAATTTTCTCAATAAGATAGGTCATTAGTTCTAAAAATGTTGTAACATTAATGCAGAATGACCGTGATGACGTAAAAACGGTCATACCAGTTTTTAAATCAAGACCATAGAAAGTTGTCAGATGGCAGTGAAATAGAACCACGGCTCCCGACGTAAAAGAAGGCGCGGAAAGGGTCTTTTCCCAAACACAAAAATTCAAGAAAATAATACCGGCCAACAGATAGAATCGGACCTGGATTGTATATCTATATTTTAGAAAAATAACTTCAACAAGCGAGTTAAATTTCATTTTTTTAAAAAATTATAGTCATTGATAATAAAATCGTTTGATATATTCGAAAAAACATGCATTTCTTCATTTGTTTGTCAAATCACTATACATTGTCAATTGACATATATACAGTGTGTTCACCGAAAGTGGTAACAGTGAATAATTTGTGTATTATACTAGATATACAAAGTTTAAATAGTTTTTTGTTCAGCTCGAGATTTACTATCAGAAACTGCAGAGGTATCTTTTTTTGTACTTCAAATTCAACCGAAAGTGTAAATGCATTTTTTTTTCAAATGAAAACTTATTTTTTTACATTTTTGAAATCTTCATTTTTTTCTCTATAAATCGTAAAAACTTTTCATAAGGTTACATAAGAAAATATTCGAGAAAACCGTTTTCAATTTATTAATTAAATACACAGTAATCATTATTTTTCATAGCATATTAATAATAATTATTACTATGCATTTAATTAATAAATTGATAACGTTTTTCTCTAATATTTTCTTATGTAACCTTATGAAAATTTTATTTGAATTTATAGAGAAAAAATTAAGATTCCGAAAACGTAAAAAATGTACACTTCCGGTTGAGTTTGAAGTACAAAAAAATATACCTACCTCAACAGATTTCGATAGTAAAGCTCGAGTTAAACAAAAAGCTATTTTTTTTTTGTATCTAAGAGGACACGGATTATTTACTGTTACCACTTTCGCTGAACACACTGTATATGTGCGCAAAATTTCAAAGCTCTAGCCTAATAATATTTAGTCGAAAGTTTGACTGCACGATTTAACCCAAACTGATTGACGAACAAGAGTTAAATAAAAACTTGTAATCACTTTCTGAGGGTTGTCCACTCAATTAAAAAACAGCCTGTAGATGTATTAATACTGTACCGGCGCAAATTATGCATAAACAGAAGTACTCTCTGGCATAAATAATTGTTTTGATTGAAAAGGTTGCGTAAAAATACCACCGTATTTTTAAGGCGTATTGTCACATTATTGCAAAATATAATTTTGTGCTTATTGTTAGTAATATTGCAACTTTTAAATAATCAATTAGATTCATCTTGTGTTGCAATAAAGGAAGTTGTATAACAAAGAACCTAAAGAACTGAAATTACAACAGAAAATAATTTTGTTCTGTTTAAAAAAAAGTGAGATTTCGTATCAACTGCTTTACTTCAAGACAGATTTATATGCACTGGCCTTTCCAACCCGAGTCGATTTTGGTTTGACAATGAAAGAATCAAGAGCAACAAATCTCTGATATTTTGCTGCGTCACTAAGTTTCGCCAAATGTACTCCAATTTAGCTCAGAAATCGTGTGCTTTACATTTTCGCTCACTGTTCATTTATCTATGTTACTCGGAAAGAAACAGACTTTTAAGAATTTTAAGCAATGAGAGAGACATACAGTGTAAAGTCCATATTTTACGTCACTCGATATAACGACAAACTCTTTAAAACGTCGAAATTACTTTACTCTAGTAGCTCAAACAATGATACTCTTAGTAACGACATACCCACTCTAAATATCGACAACAATACGTCATCATTAAGCAATAAACAGTACTTGTTTGTTATTTTGTTGCTTTGTTGTCGGCATCATGCGTACCGAAAATTCCAAGAAATTCGTTCTTTTGTTGTTGGGATTATTTTTCATATGTTTAGCTCAGCTGCTTATCGATAAGTTATCATATTCTTAGTTACCCACAAACTTGCAGACTGTGAACATGGCGAGTAAAAGAAAATCTTTGTGTATTGACGAAAAAATGGATTATTTCTTCCCTCCGTTTAACGACAACTCTCAATAACACCACAATCGCTATATTATAGAGTTTACACTGTATATTATGTAGATTAGTCAGATTTAAGAAGTCTTGGAATGAAAAGTATTATAGAGGTAAAGTTTGCAAGTTTGGATGTAGGAGGTAATCTCTGAAACTATTCATCAGATTTCAAAAAAATATTTCCACTAATATGTAGAATGAACCTTCAGGATGGACATAGGCTACATAATATAGCGCTAAAATAAAAGCGCTTTGCAACGTAAGTCGACGAAAAAACAATGGCAATCTACAATTCAGGCGAAGCCGGACCAACCCGCTATATTAAATAAAGTCATAATACAGCAAAATATACGAAGTTCTGCGATGGGACACTGATAAAGATCGCGTATATCATATTCGCATAACTCGGGGCAGGGCCTTCGCGCTCCAGAGTGCGATGTGTGCGATGCACGCGGGCGGCACATTCAAGGGGCGGTAAATGGCCTAGTTTCTCTCATTCATAAGTACGACAGGAGAAGAACGCCGTGAAAAGTCGCACGGAGTAAACTGTTTTTGTAGAGAACAGTTTACTCCGCGGAGTGATTTTTTTAACGTGAAGAGAGAATTTTTGAAGTTCACTCTGTACGGAGTGAATTGCACTTACAGTATAGTTATTTAGGATTTTTAACGTTTTTCAATTTGACATATCGTCTATAGTGAGTTTATCCCCAATAAAGGGCGTCAATTATAAATCCGCACGCGGGCGGCGCGAGGCCTTACGAGGGCCCTGACTCGGGGTACAATTTAAATGCGAACAAAGTGTCCCGAAAGGTTTGAAAAAGGTCGAAGCAGGAGGAAAAAATAAACGACCGCGTAACACCGAACTCGAGTAAGTCGAGGTATTACTGTATTATTTTCTATTTGGATTGAATATAAAATTGAAAAACATGTGTAAATAAGTTTTGTTAATATTCTTGAATTATATTGGAATTAAAAAAATTAAAATATACTAGTTATGTTAATTCCTTTACCGTATAATACAAACGGCTTGATTTATAGGACGACAACTTATTTACCTCTCCCAATAAAATTCTGTTGTTCTGGATTTTTGTTTAAGACAATTGAATAACAGAAAAGTGCGATCAGTTGACGATAATGATACTGGCATCTACATAGTTGCAAACAAAGATTTCACAAGCAGAAATTATTACTTAGTGCTTAAATGTCAAAAATAATAGCAGACCATTAAATGAAAGAGCGAGCACAGACTATTATATATCACACACATTTAAAAGAGATGATGAGAGTATTATAATTAACGTAATCATTATAATATAATGTGTATCATTATCAGATCATGTTAATTTTCCTGTCATTTTAATTAAAGAAACTGATATAATACCGTGTCATATGCCAATAAACATGGATGTTACCATTAACCCTTCAGTATAAACTCGCGATTTACAACAATGATCTAATAGTTCAGTGGCTCCTAAACGCCAGGGATGGATTTATGGAGCGATAAAAGTATATTTGTTGATTAGTTCTGAAAAGTGTTTTTAGGGTTACGTACCCGAAGGGTGTCCAACGGAACCCTATTACCTCCGCTGTCCGTCTGAATAGATAGAGAGTTGAAATTTTCATAGAGTGTGTATTTCTATTAGTGATGTGCCGGATATCCGTATCCGTATCCGCGGATATTCGAGGGAGAAGAAAGATCCGTATCCGTTAGTTTTTGGCGGATCTTTTAACTTATTAATTTTCAATTCATAGATGAAATTTTATATAGATATAAAGGTATTAGGTAATAATTAAAAACTGTTAAATTCCATTCAGATTATTTTTTATCTTTTAAAATCGTATTTGGCACCTTTATATTGCAAACATTTATCGTAGTGAGTACCATACCAATAGTGCATAACTCAAAGGTACTAAAAAACTATCTTTATAATGAGACATCGATCTTTGGAAAGAGACAATTTGTTATGATAGTTAACTCTTAAAGAGGTCAATAACTTTTTTCCCATAGCAGATAGTCTCTTTCCAAAGGTCGATGTGCAATATTTACCGCCGCGTACTCTAAGAAAGTTAAGATCCGTAACCGTATCCGCGGATCTTTAAACCAAATATCCGTATTCAGATCCGTATCCGCTGATATACATTTTTACACTAATTTCTATTGCCGCTATAACAACAAATAATGAAAAAGATGGCGAAATTCAAAATGGCCGCTAGGCAAAGTAGGAAAAAAAATCTCCGAAAAACATGATACGGCTGACAGGGCGAAATATAGTTACAAGAATTTCGCCTAAAGTTTCACATCTGCCAGGCATCCCACGATGGCTCACATTTTTTTAAATGCTGAAATCATCTATGAATATTTACCCGTCATCGTCGTGTACAGAGTTGATAAATAAAAATAAATCAGTGGATTTTACAATAAAAATCCTTAATGCGTCTGCTTTTGTTTCAACATAATTAACAATGCACAAGGCTATGGAGGTATAAAAAACAAAAACTAAACGCACATCTGCCATTTCACTGTACAACATATTTTATAATAAAATTAAAATAATTACAGAAACATTTGTTTTTCTTGAGTGCATCACTTTACCAGCAATTAAATGCGTTGCATTGTGCTCTCTAATTGACTGTGGCATTTCAAAAACTACAAAAGAAACGATTTTTTTTTTTATTTTGCGGTGTTTTTTATTGTGGACCATATGGTTTATAGTGTATATATTTTTTTTAGTAAAATGGTAGACGTTCATTTTGTTTTAAGCAAACCAAGCGTGTACGTTAACTTCAATATTTAAGAACTTTCCTCTTTTATCGGGAGTGATAATAGTGTTACGTGTTTCCTACTAGATACAAAAAAAATCAAATATTTTTTTGTTCAACTCGAAATTTGTTATCGGAAACTGCTGAGGTATATTTTTTTGTACTTGTTGCCACTTTTGGTGAACACACTGTATTGAAAATTAATCTCGCAGAAACAGTGAAGTCTTATTGTTTTGAAATAACTTACTTCAAAGCTGAAGAAATCTCATCCGGGGAGTTAGACTGGCTAAAGACGGCCCTGTCGGGATGTTTTGGAGGTTCAATAAATTGTTAATAAATATTTGCGTATCATAAGACTGTATGCAATTAGGTATTAAGAAATGACAAAAAACTGACAAAAGTCAGTTTAGGTATATTCCGTGATCACAAAAATAAAAGAAGTTTATCATATTATCGTGGTTGGTTTACTATTTTTATTTATAACGCTCTTTAGTCATGCATGTCTGCGATTTACCTAAAAGTGTAACTTAAGAAACATGCTTTTCTTCTCGTGTTATTTTCTGAATGAATGACGCCATTCCAGGGAATGCATCCTACGAAAATATTTAACCCTTAAGAGTATTGGATACCTCTTCATCTCACAATTTTTCCCTTTGCTTAAAAACGATTAGTACATATCCCCCGACGCTATTTTTAAAGCTGCAGGTTCGGGTAAACGCCAATTAATTAATTAATTAATTAAACATGGCATACCGTAGACTTCTTCATTTTTATTTATTTCTATTCCGTTTGCAAAAAAATAACGAACCCTTATACCTAACCAGTAGGCTAATAAAGCGTTTAAATCCTTATCAGATTAGGTCTATCACTTTTGAAATACCATCACATTCTACCTCAAACTTTAAAAAATCATTTTCATATTTAGCCCCTAAATTATTAAACGACCTTCATGACATAGTTCCCTGCTATGAATATAATAGTAATGTGTCAACTAAAATCCAAAAATATCTTTTAGACAAACAACTAACTCATCGACCAATCTAAGAAACTTTCAATTTTTATATTTTTATGGACTTTTAATTTTTATAGTATTTTAATGCCTACATTTTATATTAATTTTTGTTTATCGAAATTTGTACGAAGGACAGATGGAAGACCAATCCTAGGATTGAATCTGTGACCTATTGCTTCGGCAATAAATAAAATTATTTATTTATTTATTTATTTATTATTTAATTGCAGTTCCGAATTAACCTTAAGCAAACTAAGCAATTGCTTAGGGCATCACGTCTCAGGGGGCACTAAAAAGTACCTCACTGGACCGTGTATAAAAAAAATTCTTTTTGTCATGTTCTCAAAAATCTATACTGATATAAAACTGTATTTAGAAGTATATAGAATTTAAAAATGAATAATATATTTATTTTTGAAAATAAAAACGAAAAAAAGTTTTTTTTAATTGTATAAAAATGCCTGAGAACAAATTTTATTATAACAGTTAAATTGTTAATGAAAGCATTGATTGCAAAAATTCTATTTTTTTCTTTAAGTTCTATGCTTAACTTTTTTCTATCAATTTTAAACTTACAACATTTCCAATTGAAGGGTACACGGGATATGTCAGTAAAAATTCGAAATTAATTTTTTTTATGCCATCTTGGAGCCAAAAGTCGTACCTTTCTGTTGGTGTATTCATTTTAGACAAGAATACGCTAGGTCAAAAGTTATAAGCGTTGAAAGAAATGCATCAGCAAGTAAATGGTACGATCTTAAACACTTCAAAATGCTCTCCTGCACAATTTACATTTTTTGACAAACCGCCTTCTTCCCGTGTACCCTTCAATTTGGATTATTATTTTTTTAAACTGCTATTAGAAATGGCCCCGTAGCCAGGAAATACTTAGGGCATCATGAAGTCTTAATCCGGCGCGGTGACGGCAAGTGAAGGAAAAAGAATAACTACAGATCATTGTTTCACTTCAACCTACCCGTAGCGTCTTACTCGCACTCACGATAATAGACAGTTGTTACAAAACTGTCTATTATACATTTAGACCCGACTAAATAATCTGACTTACTTATTTTTTATTTTATTAAATAGGTACTAAATAGTAAATTTCAAGGTGTTGAAATTTCAAAATGCATCAAGGACTTTTTTTACAAATAAAATTTCGCAAAGTTAAAAATCACGGCTTGGTTAGGTCCCACTATCCTTCAGCCAAGTCTTCGATTTTGTGTTCAGACAATACAAAAGAAATGTTACACAAATTTTCACGCCGCCTCAAATACCTATCCAAAAATGATAGCTAAGAGATTTTATTGCATTTTTAAAGACTTATCCAACGATACCCAGCACAATAGTGTGCGTGAAAATAAAAATTTTCATCCCCCAGTTTTATGTAGATACCGGCCATGGTTGAATCAGACGCCCCACAATGGAGAGGGTTACAACACGATTCGTGTGTATTATAAGCAGACATACGACCAGGTAAAGGTATTTGGTTTTATGGTGGGATTTATGATTATGACGAAAGTTGATATAATATTGGATTGCGTGACTGACTGTCCGTTTACTGCATGATTCCATCAACTTAATAAATAATACATCGACTTATGTAGAACATTCAATAATGAAAATATCATCCATTCTGCAATAAGTACACAGTAGGTATAATCTCGGATTGGAAAAGTTTTTCAATCGCAATAGAAATTATGTACTCGTGGATGTGTAAGTGGAAAGGTATGCTTCGTTATATAGAAGAATACCAAAGCCTCCGCCTTCTTCACCAAACCTGTTATAAACCGTAACATAAACAAATATCATTACTGGCACGCTAACCATATTATCTAAAACGGAGCCGTTGGCCATCTCACGTATTGTAAACTGTGGCATTAAGGCCGCTGCACACGAGGCTGGTTTTGCCGCTAGAATCACTGCTGGGGCTTGTGCTGGCTGGCGCGCTGGCTACGAGAACGGAAATGACGTCACTGCGAACTCGCGTGCGAGGTCACAAGATAGATTTCCATCTATCACACTTCCAGTTATTTTCTACATTTTTAAACTTCCACTTAATTAATAGCAAAGGGCGAATGAAGGAATTTCAGGACATTGGGATAAGGTAGACAAATTTTGAGCACAGGAGTTTGATAGGTAATCGGCCATGGCCATGAATAAGAAACCATCTATTTATCTGGAATTATTGAGGGAAATCATGAAAAACCTTAACAAGATGGCCGGTGCCGGAATTACCGTTTCTTGGCGAGAGGCAGCAGGAAAAAGTTCCAGCCACATCTGCCCCCGCCAGGATTTGAACCCGGTACCTACCGAATGCGAGTCTAGTGCTGCCATCCGGTGATAGGTTTCAAAATTAGAACCGGAACTATTTTTCGTGCTTGCTTGTCTGCGTGTTTTGAACAAGAACCGGTCAGAAAACAGTATCTTGTCACGCGGGCGACATGGAAAAACGCCCACGAACAAGCATGGCGTCATTAGTGTGTGTTCAGTTCAGAGACAATAAACGTCCACTTTTGATAACTTTCAAATTCTTTGTGCGCAGTGCACCAAACCCATCTACAAAGCAAGCCTCAATACACGCATCGTGTTAAGCGAACACATAAAAGCCATCACCAAAACCAGCGACACAGCACGCTTGAAATCTGGCAGCCAGTTCTAGCTAGGAATCTAGCGGCAATACCAACCTCGTGCAGTGCGGTATTTATCGTATGTCTATAAAAACAGTTTTGTTCTTATACAATGTCAGAGACCATTTTTAAGCGCAACAATAAACATTAGAACAGTGGTTCATAATGGGTTAACTATGAAATAGAAAATACTGTCCTCAGACGGTAAGCATTGAGCTCCAGCTTAATGAAACTTACAGTTTATTGTGCTTGGCAAGTTCGGATGAATTTGATTATTTTCAGCTGGCTACGTTGTTCCTTTCCCGATTTATGTTAAAGTTAGCTCCACTCGGGCGAAGTCGGGCCTTAATACAAAAGCAGCTGCAAAGTAATGTTTATTTGAACAGATAAACACTGAAAGGCTAGATTTTATTTTCAAACGCTTCAGATATTAAAATATCAATTGCTATTTATTATAGAGGATCGCGTTTCTCTTTTATTATTCCAATATGTCGTTTTTTTTATCTAATATGTCAGTCATGTTAATATTTCTGATGGAAATATTGTTACGTGTACGGTGGATTATTCTCTCTATAATAAAAAGAATATATACGGTGTAACCTCTTTATAACGTCCTTCGTTATAACGTAGAAATTTTTACAATTTGGTTGGATTACCTTAAAACCCATACATTAATACTATCTTTATAGCGCAACAAACCATTCCCTATTACAAAGAAATATGTTCATATTTAGGCGCCGGAAAATATTTACAGACGTAAAGAGGACGATTCTGAACAATCATTCAACAAGCACTTGATGCCAAACTAATCGAAAAATTCCTATTGTTTAATGATGATGATTTCACCACATCCAAAAGACATGCATAAGATACCTAATACTTAATAAACAAATATTGGCATAACAAAAAACGTCAGGCAACCAGCGACTGATCAAGAGTTCTGACCGCCCTAGGCTAATTATGAGGCGCGCTATTTTAAAATTTCAAAATTTATTGTTAAAATCAGGGACTCTCAAGCGCATTTAGTTTTAGTGTTTTGTCTCGGTCTAGTTGAAATATGTAGGGTAGATACAATGATGCTAGATTAGTGCATGCGAAGACACGATTTCAGCCCCCCCCCCCCCCGATCCTTGCGCCCTAGGATGCAGCCTAATTAGCCTAAGGGTTAATCAGGCCCTGCAGGCAACGTTAACAAATTATATAATAATAATAATAAACATTTATTGCAGAAATTATTTTTAAAAAAATCTACAAAAGGGATGAATTCAGTCTAAAAGACTGGTTTTCAATTCTGCCCATGTCTAATATGTGTTTGGAAAACATCAATTATGTGAAAGATTATTTTTCTTTCTTCCCTCCATATAACGAAAACTCTTTAAAACGAAAAAAAAAATGCTCGGTTCCTTGAGATTCGTTATAAAGAGGTTACACTGTATATGAATTTAAAAATAAGAATAAGTCATTAAATTTGATGTAATTAAAGGTCTAAGCCGCTGCGATCAATTTGCATTATTAATATCGCGTGAGCCGCAAAACAATATTCTTAAAAAATATTAAGTTTTTTAAGTTGGGATAAAAATTAAGGCCTCTGTTAAAAATAATGAAAAATAGAGGATCTCTGCCAATTTCATTTGCGAATTACCAAGGCTATATACGTGTCTATCGTACTGCGTTTTCATTTATTCCTTTAATTAAAAATAAAATTATTACCGTTTGGGGATTTTTAGAAAACATCGTATAATTTTTATTTGCTACATCAGCAAGCAAATTAATTTATTAATTAGACGAGTTTTCGAGATGCGAAGTGCCGAACAAAGTTTCAAACAAACGAATCGACTCACAGAGTAATTAAGGTTTTAAATTCAACTGAAAATTGCATAGTCAAGCCCGTTTTATTGCTGTCACTTTTATCCATATTTGAATACAGTTAAAGACCGCGCTCACTTGTCAGGCATAAACCTGCACAACCTGTGCAGCATAAACCTCCATAGATATATTATATTTATTAGATTGCGGATACACAAGCGCATCCTGTCCCTATTAGAAGCCATTTTGACTGTGGGAAACGCCGTAAAAAGCGCGCGAGATTCAAAAATATTAAATATCTATAATTGAGCACCCTAAATATAATGTAAAAGCTTAGAACATTTTACATTGTCAATTTTTGCATCAAGCATCGTATATGCTTGTCAACCTTGATGCCAACATGACAATGTAAAATGTTCTAAACTTTTACAATATATTTATGCTCAATTTTGTAATTTTTCAAACGTTTCAGTATAAAAATATCGAAATATCACTGTGTACCGTGAGTTTTGTTGTTTTTCTCAATAAAATCATACTCTAGATTAATTATTATTATTTAATCTCGCGCGCTTTTTACGGCGTTTTCCACATACAAAATGGCTTCTAATTGGAACCATTTTGCACAATGCTCAAGAATAGGCATCCGCTATCTATTAATATATATAACTATGGGTCTCGCACCTCCAATATTTTCAGATAGGTAACTATAGGGCTCTAACCGCAAAAAGTTGAGGTACTCCTGTAGTATAGTATAGACTATAGATTAACACGCAACTGATAAAATAAGATAAATATGTATGTAATTGATGATGATGGGAGCATTGCTCTTGAAATACGCAATAATAAAATTGTTGTGGTTAAGAAACGATGGAATTGTTATTTTTTCTGAGTCTATAAAATAAGTACATAATAAATATGAAATTAAAATAATGAAGTAATTTTTAATACGCAGGGAATAAGGAAGACACATAGCTGAGTGGATGACAAATATTTTAATCATGAAATCAACATAAATTACTTTTTCTTTTGTTATTTATTAATATCATTAAAAAATATGCTATTTCCGGGAAAATAAAATACCAATTATTTTTAGATATCAACTTTTGATAACATTAACAATTGAGTACCTTTGATATTTTGAATATATAATTAAAATGTATTTATAATTGTAGTATGCAACGTTAATAGACATTACTAGGTACCTACCGTCAATTAATTATTATCACAGAATACCAACGGCTATTACATTAAATTCATAGATTAAATCCAAGATGAAAAGACGAGTAACTTTCACTAAGTGTGCTCACACTAAAAACTTTTAATCGTTTGATCTCGTTTAAATTAGATAGTGAGTAGTGACCATTATTTTTTTATGACCACCAACTACTAGGATTATTTAGGTCTAGTACTCGTTCATATTATCAATTTATTCTAATCTAATAGTTTCTACTTATGCCGATCATTTAAAGTTAGAAAAACATATTTTTAATAATAATTTTGATATTTTACATATAGAACAGAAAGGTTTAAAATTAAATCTATTGGAAGCTTTGGAAATTAACAAACGCAAAAATTCATCCCTTCTATTAAATGATCAAAAAGACATCTCCACATCACCTTTACTAAACCTAAAGTTTAATTTTTAATGAATATAATGTTCTTCCTTTGTTCTTTATCTATGAGTTGGGATTTCCCACCCCACCATCCTCCCCCCTAGTTGTATAAAATCTACCTAATTTAGACCTATATAGATTATTTTTGTGAACTGTAATACTGTATATCTGATGAAGCTGCTGTGACAGCGAAACATGTAATATTTTGATAATTAAAGTGAAAATCTTTTTTAACTTAATTGTTTTATTTATTCAATATTTTATTCTATACTAAATATTCGCTATAGTTGCAACATCTATCGCCATTGACCGGCGAACCCACTGTCACTTTTATACATTATGTCAAATGGGACAACTAGTAAAAAGTGAATTAAAATTAAAATGAATGTGCAACATCGAAGCTTCAAACCAAATGTGAAAAAATAAAAGTTACAGTTTATAAAAACTGTGATCAAATAGTTCAATAATATTAGCTAAGATCACTATTTTTTTTATACAGCGTGTCCCATTTTAATGTCCCACCCCGGATAACTTTTGTCAGTGACCTTGAATGAAAAATTGTTTGGTACAAAAGTTGTACAACTTGGAGGGGGACATTCGATGGCACTAATACTTTTGACCTTGGGTATAAGGTTCAAGGTCATTCAAGGTCAACTTTGTTTTTTTTAATGGAACGTCCTATTTTTGACATCGGCAATCGATTGCGCGTGAAAAAATATGAGACTTTTGTCTGAAACTTTTTTCGAGAACGGGTAAATTTTCTCAATTAATTTAGCCTTCAAAATTGAAAATTTTGGAATTTTCAACTTGAGAATGGTGAGATTTTCTTCAAAAACAATAGGGCTTTTCATATTTGCATACCAAACATTCTCCCAAAATTTTGTTTCAATCCGTTCATCCGTTTGACCTGTATAGTGTTCACAGACTAACCGAATAACCGACTAACAGACTAACAGACGCACAGAGTTTTGCCCGTTCTCGAAAAAAGTTTCAGACAAAAGTTTCATATTTTTTCACGCGCAATCGATTGCCGATGTCAAAAATAGGACGTTCCATTAAAAAAAACAAAGTTGACCTTGAATGACCTTGAACCTTATACCCAAGGTCAAAAGTATTAGTTCCATCGAATGTCCCCCTCCAAGTTGTACAACTTTTGTACCAAACAATTTTTCATTCAAGGTCACTGACAAAAGTTATCCGGGGTGGGACATTAAAATGGGACACGCTGTATATTAGGTATTACAATAATACTAATTCGGTATTTACGAATCGTCAGTTTTTACCTTTTTTACATATGTGTCGAAAAAATGCCAGCTTCCGCCGCTAAGCGCGCACGGTCGTTCAACGCCTCCGTTCCAAGCAGCTGCGCATATAACGAATTAAGAGGTAAAATTTGTACGTTTGGATGTAGGAAGTAATCTCCGAAACTACTCATGCAATTTGAAATTTTTTTTACCAATATTTAGAATGGACCTTCAGGATGGACTTATGCTATAAGTATTATCGCGTTTAAATAAAAGCGCTTTTCGTGGAGACCAATTTTGCAACGTAAGTCGACGAAGAAACAGTGCAATCTACAAATTCGGGCGAAGCCTGAACGGGCCGCTAGTTATTATTAAAGTGAAATTTCTTTAGCAACATATCTGTTTTAAATTGTCTGTAACGTTAAAGGGGAAAATGATTCAACGACGGGAAAATATGCAATGAAACGAGTTCATAACTAAAGAAGTTTTACTTCCCTAGTGAGCTTATATGGGTGAGGTTCACACGTTTCTTTTAAAGTGTGTTTAGACTTCGACCGAATTTTCACTCACTTTTGATCCCATGTTTGTCGTAGCTCGCGTACCCACTATTATTATAGTATACGGTTCGCTTATTCTAGGTAGTATAACTATACAAAGGTCGCTGCACACGAGGCTGGTTTTTCCGCTAGATTTGGCACAAAATGATCCTCTTAATTTTATGTAAGTAGGTACCTATAGCGTTGGTGTAAGTTGTTTATATCTGCACCCACTAGCAGAACTCGGTATATATTAATGCAAAATAAATGAAATAAATGTGTTACAAATCATAGGATTTTTTACGGGTATGTGGACAAATTTAACAGGTTAAATGATTGTAAATTTGCAACGTTTCGTATTTTTATTAATTTGTCAGTAAACTGATGCGATAATTTTCTTTCAAGTTATTACAATATAACACATTATTTACAATAAATGAGTTTCAATCAACATGTGGGGATTAGTATATTGTTTATTTGACGTATCGTTAAAGCTGTAAAGGTTTGTTACAGATTTTAATGTTTATAATTATTCATAATAATATACTATGTTTCATTGTAATTGTTTCAGTTGCCTGAAAATGTATTAATAAAAATACGAAACGTTGCAAATTTACAATCATTTAACGTGTTAAATTTGTCCACATACCCGTAAAAAATCCTATAATTTAATAATTGGACGTTAATAATGAATAATGTGTTACAAATATTTTCGGCATACTTTATATCCGCTTTGATATAAATTAGTGTTAACACTGGAAATAATTTCACTCGGTTTTACCGATTATTTTACAACAAAATAGTCTGAAATATTAATTTTGATTCAACTTAATTAACGCCAGTCAAATAATATGTTTTTTCTTCATACCTCGGTCGAAAGTACGTACTTCCGGCGAAAAAAGCTCGGAAGGTTCCGTTCGTTAACGCTAAAATTTAATTTCAGATAATTCTTGTTCCCGATTATATTTATATGTTTATAATAAAAGAATCTATACTTGGTTTCACAATAAATTATTTATTGGAAAACTCGACTGAAAAAAATTGTCCATTTTATTTGGAAAATAATTTGGGGCCAGGTAGCCTCCACTCCTTTGTTGCCCCGAGGCCTCCAGACCTCTAAATTCGGCATTGTAAACTGGTATATGGTGTGGCGTTGGACTTTGACTTTATTAATAATGCAAAACTACTGGTTGTTTTGCTTCGCACATTGTAACGGGCCTACTAACCCATTTCATCTTGCGAACACCCACCTTGTTTGCAGATAAACTGTACAATAATATACAGTTGATATCGGCTAAATATGGCAAACTATGTCTATGCATAGGTTGGATACAAACACCTAACCTAGCAAAAGTCTCCTCGCCGCGTCTCTTCTGTCTGAACGCGATAAGCTCAAAAATTGACGAACGGATTTTCATACGGTTTTCACCAATGGACGGATTAAGAGAAAAGTTTATGTGTATAATTCACTAGCGGTCCCGCCCGGGTGCAAAAGAACGAATGGAGGAGGGGCATTTTAGTTTACCGAGATGAATGTTGTGTTCAAATTTCATGATGATCGGAGTTACCGTTCAAAAGATTTTTTTCGGACGGACACATTTTGAGTTACATTTTGCAACATTTTTCATTAATGCTCCGCTCCTATTGGTCGTAGCGTGATATATAGCCTATAACCTTCCTCGATAAATGGGCTATCCAACAAAAAAAATTGTTTTCAATTCGAACCAGTAGTTCCTGAGATTAGCGCGTTCAACCAAACAAACAAACAAACTCTTCAGCTTTATATATTAGTATAGATTAATGTTTAGTGTAAATTGGTTGAAATATGACGATGATTGTTGAAGATGTCGGAAGAAATCAAGCCGACTGGGAGCTTTTGTTGAAAACGCTGCCTAATCTCTTTTAGATATAACAAAACAATGAAAGTTTTTTTTTTAATTAGTTCAGTTGTGTCTGAGATTTCCTGCGCGGACAAATATACACAGTTGCTACTTATATTAAAACTAGGAGAAAATCGAGTTATTCAAAATTAAGTTATTAATATGTAGACGAACTCTCGTTGTTTGGGAAAAAATAATTAAATTCTGATTGGTGATCATTAGAAGAAGGAAAAGTTGTTCATTTATTCTCATTAGTTATTCATTATGTGTAAAAAATAGAAATTTAATCCGCACCGGTAACTTTGTAGAATACATTCTGCAAACAACACAATATCTGAGGCATATATCAATGATTAATTTCTCTTCATTTATTAGAGAATTCGTTTAGTAACCGTTTAGTGAACGCGCGGATCACGCAATAGTTTGAACAATGGAAAGAGGCAGCACTGTCGGTTACACGCGTTTGGATATTCTAAATTAGATTGTACTTTTTGGAAGCAGCGGTGAATTGCGTGGTACAAGAGGGTAGACAGACATAATTTTTTGTACGCGATCCTCTTCTCATGCCTGTATAAATGAATCTATTTCGTTCAGTCAACATCTTTGATGGCTTTGTCTCAACGACATGTCTACGTCGTATATATGTCGTAGTCATAATGCAAAATTAGGCATTTTACAAAATGTCTAGGCATTTTATAAAAAGCCGGCAAAACGCGAGCGAACAATGCAGTTTCCGTTATGACTATACCAATTCAGGCAAATTGATAAAATGCCGGCAAAATGTGAACAGAAGAACGTCTATCTCGTTCTGACGCATTATTTTCAGGCATTTTACAATTTACCAACAGCGATGTAGTCATAACGTAAGCGGGAGAAAAAAATAATAAAATTAGGGAGATAGGTACTAGGTAAGTATTTCATAAAATGGCACAATGACACAAAAAACAATAAACTTCTTTATCATATAAATCTAAATAAACACTTCATACCTATAAAAACTTTCAGTTAGGTAATCTTAAAGTAATGCACGAAATAAAGTAACTACCTAAATAAGTACCTAAGGTAAAGGGTCCTGTTTTTGGCGGTTTAAGAGTAACAGCTGAGGTTATATTACGATACCTAATATAAAATTCAATTTGAATAAATAATATTTTATATCATAAACAAGTTCAGAATTTCTAGATAAGGTCATATGAGCCAAATAATTATTTGAACCGAATTTTGACCTAAACTAGTACCATTCCACACTTATGAGTTGGAATGGTAAATGAAATATAGAAAATAGTATAAGGTAATAAACAATCGTTAAAAATATAAATATTTTAACATTTTATGGAGATGTCAACACATATTACTGCATGTCGAACTTCCATGACATTTGGACGAGCATAAATTGTTATTTTTAAAGCAAGCACATTTCTTTGAATTGCACTGTTTGCTACTAGCTTTACAGAAACATTTTTGAAACCCTTGACCCCCAAATCGTGAATGATGTACAACTGCCTCTCTTACGGTTATTAGTATATCAGGAACTTCATCTTCAAAACCGACTAAGGATTCTTGAATATCATTTCTGGAAAAGCAAGTTTTGAGAATTCCTTTAGAGGTACCTAATTTGTAGAGACCATTTTTCAGGTCCATCACTGTTGTGCGTTTTGACTACATCGCTGTTGGTAAATTGTAAAATGCCTGAAAATAATGCGTCAGAACGAGATACACGTTCTTCTGTTCACATTTTGCCGGCATTTTATCAATTTGCCTGAATTGGTATAGTCATAACGGAAACTGCATTGTTCGCTCGCGTTTTGCCGGCTTTTTATAAAATGCCTAGACATTTTGTAAAAAGCCTAATTTTGCATTATGACTACGACATATACACATACATAACATACGGCTAATGGCAGTAATGACCAGTGTTACAGTGTATATATGTAGTTTGTTGTCAGCAGTGTTTAAAAAAAAATAATTCAAACATAATAACATGGATGTGATTCATAATCTTTTTAACCTTCCTCCTCCCCTCAACCTTTGGTTGACCCTGTAGAACACCCATTTAAAATGTTCACGCGCCGATTGGAAAACCAGCTATTTTATTACATTGTGAAGTATGGGTGTATTTGACACACATATTAAATTTTGAATATTGGGTATAACTATAGGGTGATCATTTTTATCGTAACACAAAAATAACAAAAACATAAAGAGCAACTTAGGTCTCTAAAAGAGGACTTTCTTTTAAGTGTGCGCGAAGATGAATGACCTTTTTTTTTAGTGGTTGCTCTTTATAATAAAAATAAGCATGCGCCTACATGGTGAATATTAATAGGTATAGTCGCGCAAATCTATACTAATATATAAAACTGAAGAGTTTGTTTGTTTGGTCGAACGCGCTAATCTCAGGAACTACTGATTCGAATTTAATTTTTTTTTTGTTGGATAGCTCATTTATCGAGGAAGCCTATAGGCTATATAATATCACGCTACGATCAATAGGAGCGGAGTATCAATGAAAAATGTTGCACAATGTAACTCAAAAGTCCGTCCGATAAAATCTTTTGAAGTGTAACTCCGATCATTATGAAATTTGGACACAACATTCATCTCGGCAAACTAAGATGATATAGTGCGTACTTCCCATTCGTTCTTTTGCACTCGGGTGAAACCGGGCGAGACTGCTATAAAATATAATCGAATATTATAAAATTCACATATTATACTGATTTATCTAATGCAGGTACGGGGCACATATTGATGCGGGACTGTCCTGGAAAATCCAGGACGAATGGTCACCCTTGGTGTAACCCACTAGCACGCGCTTTATCGAATCCTTTTAACACTGGAGCACGATACCAAACACACTCAATATTAGAGCTGTAACAAACCGTATGTATTCGTTACTGAGTAACAGGCACATCGTCTGACTCGAAGTAACGAATCGTTACTTACAAATTCATTTCGTTACTCGCATCTGTCGTATCCATAACCGCATCAAACGAGTCGAACTGATATGGAGTCAGTTCGACTCGTTTGATGCGGTTATACGTTATACGAATGAAGTCATACCGTATCACGTATGCGAAGCGCCTCGATGGGATGTAAATGCTTGATGCCAGAGAACATACACTTCTTGATGCTGTTAGTACACCATTGTATTCCGTATGAAAAGTAACGAGTAACGTAACGATACGAAAGTAACGGGTACTGGCTCTTTAAGTAACGAATACATACGGGTACAAAATTTCTCGTTACTTTTACAGCTCTACCCAATATAAGACGCAAAGTTATGAAACATCCTATAAGGTACCCGTATAAGCTACGCTGCTACAGCATTTGCGGGCAAGGAAGCAAAACATCGTTGCGGATTAGTTTATTTGCATGCGTCGTGATCTATGATAATGATAAAGACCTTGATGACTGTTGAATTGTTATATATTAGAAAATGAGATGAAATAATAAGCTCCGGTCATTCTGTAATCTGTTGTCATACTGTCAACTGTTTTTCGTTCGTTCGATGCGGTTCGGCTCTGTTTACGCATCGGTTAACCGGGTCCTGGGCACCAGACAACATTCACTTGTGTCTGAAGGTGGCACTTCACATGGCTATTTGTGTTCGCTATTGGGTGTTTGTTGTATTTGGCAAAATATATGACGTTCAAGACAGACATGCAAATAGACTATAGAGGCAAATACGACCATCCACACATGGCAGTCAAATAGCAAACACACAAACATTTGGCAGCAGAACGCAAGGTTCAAAATTCCAGGAATTTTAGCACTGTTTCGTTGTCCCAATTAATTTTCAATAGTAATTGTTCCAGTTCTCGCTCACAGCACAGACACAAAAATACTGCACGTCCGTACAGGTTCACGGCGCGTGCGCTTCTGAATATAGCCATTGTGTGGACGGTTTATTTGCCGTATTTGCCTATTTGACTCCTTTGATGTGCCTCGAAAAACCGACAAGCGCAAGGTAACGCGTATTTGCTATTGGCCTTATTTGTCAAATAGGCAAATAAGGCCAACACTTTGTCAAATAGACGCTCCACACTTGGTAATTGTTTGCCAAATATGCCAAATACACAAATACAAATAGCCGTGTGAAGTGCCGGCATGACATCTCAAAACTGTGACGTTTTTCTATTTTTTAAGTTCTCAGTAATTTGGTTTTGTTTCGACAGTTATTCAATTTTCTCTAAATGTTACCTTCTACGCGGTAATGGGGTCGTCTCACACATTTGGTATTTACATTGCAAATAGATATATGAATAATTAAAAAAAGAAAAATTTCGGAAACGTTTCCTATATTTTTTTTCGAAAAGTCTGTATTTATCACTTAAATTTTGAACTTACAATTGTGGCGCTACCGAAATGACGTAAATAATATGCAGCCAATGAATGGCTGAAATACTTATAGTATAATTGGAAGGAAACCACGAGGATGATAGAGAAGTGTGACTGTTTTCTACGTCATTATAATATGGCGGCTTATGCTCAGCGTTTACAATATATGCATTACTTTAATATTGTTTTGTAATTAAGATAGAGGATATCAGATCGTAACAGATGATTTGCATTATTTATTCACAGTGGCGAGGTTCCTCTATGCAGAAAACCAAAATCTTAGGGACTTCATAATTTTAGAATGAATTATCTTTTCCATATTTAACCAATATTTAGCGTTGATTGTGTAATTATTACACTATTTTCTAACATTAAAGTTTAAGAACCACTGGCAGATTTTCTTGCGTTCAGGCGCTGTTCTGTGCTCCGAAGCAACATATGAAATGTCATCATCAGATACCCCCGCTGTTCAGTGTGCAACTCCTGACCCACAAGTTATAGCGTGCTATTAAATCGGCTGTGAGCTGCATTTACCGTCAGCACATTAGTATAAAGAAGCATTTATCACAGTCATGTAATAGAAGTGTACACTGAATCTACCTTATTCAGTCAACGGATTTGACTCGTATACATACACGACACACGGTTTATGCCAGTAGTGACTAGTGTTGCAGTGTATATTGTAGTTATAGCTGTCAACAGTGTTTGAAAAAGTTTATAATCAAAACATCATAAACTTGGATGTGATTCATAATTTAAATACCCCCTTCCTCATTCCTAGCCCATATAAGGAGGTATCTCTGGTTGACCTTGCAGAACACCCATTTAAATGGTTCACTGTCTCAATAACAGAAATGCAATATATGAAATATAGTTCGTAGTTAATTCTGTAATTATATTATTCGATAGTCAAGTTTCGTCGATGTGTAAATGGACCTTAATCAATTAGTTCAGTAATTGCATTCGAAAGTAGGAAGAAGTTATTGTCGCAAATGTGGAGTAAATCAATATGAGCCAATTGACGATTTCAAATTTATAACGACCGGCCAATTGAATGAAATGTGAGGAAATTCATTTAAAATTCACATTACAGTGCGCTGTCGTTGCCACATAGGAACATTGCAGGGGATTCTTTCGACTTTGATGTTTGCCAGCCAATTTCTAATACCTTCGTAGGAGGCTCGATTCTGAGTTTAAAACTGAGTTTTCGAGACGAGGGGGGTCCCATTTGACCTTTATCTTGTAAATTAATTTTTAATGTATCTCCGGAACCGTGAGTCTCAAACATTTTGTAGATAATAAAATGACTTTTAATAATTCGTGCCTGAGATTTGGGTATGCAATTACGATAGGTTTTTACTGACATTTATCCGTAAAAAATGTATAGTACTCTTTAAAAAAGTTTGCTTTTGTAGTCAGGAGAATATTACACTTTTATTTATATACTAGTGTACCCGTGCAAAACTTTTTGCATGTACTTATCTTCATATTGTTTTAAAAAATCGATATTTTGACACAGACCTACGACAATAATTTTATTCCTTTTGGTCCTTGGATTAGTTTCCATTTGCAGTTATTTTTCTTTTGATTTAGCTTGATCCATCAAGTTATCTATAAGTATATTTAAAAAAATGTATGTGATATCTGTTTCTCGTTGTCATGGTTACCCCGCAAGAGCTGTCAGAATTAATTTTTAAAAAATCTAACCTCATTTGATACATTTACGATTTTCACTATTTTTTTTCTGATCTGAGACCAAATTTTAGACTTGGTACAGTCTATGTAATATTTTAAAAGTCTATTTTGGCATTAAAATTACATAAACTTGCACTTTCTTAAATTGATTGGAAAATAAAATAAAATTTTAATTTAAATTTTGAATATTCGCGCTAAAAAACTAACAATTTAAATATAGGTACACTTCAATTGTCAAAGTCGACTTGTCAAACTGTTTGCATAATCTCCGACATACGTACATACTCATGTATCGTGAATATCGATTGATTTTCTCTGTTTACGTTCATCTTCACTCCGATGCACCCTTGTCTTTTTTTACTATTATCGCTTGAAATCACCCCTTTTAACGAAATTTCACCAAAACAAAAATAGTGATAACACATCTGTGAACTAAAGGCTTCAGTTTAAAAAAAAATTGTGTCAATCGGTTCAGTAGAGATTGCTGGCGGATTGGCTAGAGAAATGTGGATTGCAAATGTGTTTATTGTATAATAGATATGCAATAATGAAAACAAATCATTAGCATACGGGAACCACGCCACTAGGGTTACTCAGTTTCTACCGTTGCGGACACACGAACGCGCGTTGATTTGTTTCTCAGGTGCAGGTGCTGTAACAATGTGATAGGCGGAATGCATTGTTATAATATATCGATCAAGCAAACAGAGTAAGTCGACTTGCCGTAATACATATATAATAATGTAATACAAGTAACATGACACATCGCGTAAAGAGATAGAGAAAACACAATTGAGACATAAATTATCTTCGCCAAGAAACAATGTTATTATTTATTGTACAGAAGGTACAGCTGCTATCTCGCAAATTACGTGTTTTCGTTCTGACACGATTTCAATAATTAAATGTTGGCATCTATTTCAAAAATGTGGCTTTCGATCACGGAGAACTTACCAATCAGAGAAAAATTTAACAAAAAACAAGCGCAATTGCCATGAGTCATTTTAAAGATTAATATCTGTGATAAATCAGTAAAACTGCGGTACAAGTGGAACCAAGCCCATTTCTTAGATAATAGTATTTATAATTAATCCTAAATTGATAAAATAAAATTTATCTTATCATTTGAAGGATACTGTTGATTTTTATGAAAGTGCAATCCATTTTTAAACGCGGCACTGCAAAATCTCACCAGTGGCGCATTTACAGACATTCTCAAAGCTCGTTTTAAGCTCTAAAAAATCTTGAAATTTGGCACGAAGGAAGATCATTATATATAGCACAAGTAAATCCAAAAATCAGCCAGTGACTGAATCTCGCCTTTTAGTGGTTTAATCTGGTAGTAATAAAGATTATTTATTATTATTATTAATTTATAGTGTTTCATCAAGACCCCGTTTCTTAGAAGCGGATAGAGTTAGCAAGTTGAAATTGATATCAAATACTAAGGTCTATAAGCCCATACTCCAGTAAAAAATTCAAATTTCTAACTCAATACAATAAAAAAGATACGGTCTTTTACCAAATAATTTAGTTTTTGTAATACGTGTACCATTGACAGTGCCGAACGAAGCGAATGTGGCTCCATCCTACGCGATGAAAGTAAACTATATAATAAATTGCCATAACGGTATACTAAAGCCAACATTTAACTTCTATTGTGAAAAATAACTCTAATAATTTAGAGTGATGATGATCCTGTTTAAATGCATTTTATTGTCAAACAATAAAATGCAATAAATAAACCTTCAGTATTTGCGTAGTTCATCGATCCTATGCCACCAGGATTCATCTTTTAATCTTACAACACTTAACTTCTATCTTATAAGATTTTGTGCAAAATTTGTCAGACAGACGCAGAGCTATTCGCTGAAACGTTTTTAAATAGGTAAAAAATATAGATAAATTTTAGAAGATAAAATATGAATAAAATATTTAAAATTTGTTTTTTATTTGTTCTAAAAAAAAATCGGCCGCTACACGTAACATGCTCCAACGAGTAGTCAGTCACATACCATGCGTTAACAGCGATCCTAAAATATTATCGTTATAGTCTTTCCCATCAACAGATATAGCAATCGCTATATTCTTGGACAAGTATATAGGTGTATAAGTATACGTATATATTTACGTATCATTGATAATAATATATTATATTCTGATCTTGTCCAAAAATGTAACGACTATTATACTGCCGTAAAAAGGCAAAAGGCAGTAAGTGACCAACTTATGAATTTGAGTAAATCAAGATTTACTAAAAATGTATTGACCGTTCAGAATTTTAGATTATGGAAACATTTTTTAAAGACAATAATATTATTGCTGCAGCACTTACTGCGGTCGTTGGCTTCAGTATGAACTCATTTTTCAACAAATGTCACTTACTGCCCTTTGCCTTTTTAGGGCAGTATATCTGTTGATGGGAAAGCATATTAGCTGATATGATTTAAAGCGTGCATTCAACACGTATATTAAATAATGTTAATTAACGTTCGTTTCATGCTTAAATCTGTAAATAAACAATTTGGAAATGACTTAAAGAATGAATATGTCTGGTTTTCGGTTGATTAGTAATTAAAATTAAATTGTACAATGCAAATGAGTGTCGCAGAGCAGAGCAGGAAATCCGCTTTGTTTTATCATTGGTTCGCGCTAACAGCTTTACATTCATGAAGCGGCGGAGGGCGACGCAGTTTCAACTGATTGAGATAAATAACACAAACCGTTGTATAATATTAATTCACCATACTTTAATGCAATTACACGTTAAATATAGGTCAGTTGGCCACATTGCAACTGTGAACGCTTCGTGGAGGAGACGTTTTCACGCCTCACGGTATACGACGGACAAAAACATTTTTTCTTCATACCTCGATCGAAAGTGCATACTTTCGGCATCAATTGTAAGGCAGAAATTTATTCCTTGGTGGTATTACACGCACCAATGCGGGATGTTCGTACGTTCGGGCGGTAGTAAAGCAAAAACAACCAATCAACTGTTGTTTAGATGTCGTTTCCATAGCAATATACGATATTTAAACATACAAAACGCGTGCACCGATTTTTTCGTAGAATTTGCATATTGTGCATACGTTTCTAAAATATTGTTTTTATATTAAAATCGACAGTAAATACATTTTAAACAGAAATTCATAGTCTAAACACGTTACCACAAGCCGAGGCCACAGACAAATTCTGTGAAATCAAAATGGCCGCGAGAAAACTGGGTCGTTCACGCATAACATAGTATACTTGATCAATCAAAGACAGAACAGGTCCACCCAACATCAATATTATATATGAAATAGTTACGGGATCTGTGTCTGCAATCTCAATTTTTGTGGGGTTTTTTTTGTAGGTATTTTGTATGACACCTAGGACGGTAAAACGTACTCATAGAAGTTACGTCTATCAATTCGGAACCCAAAGGAATGGTGAGACCTGTGGTGAAAAATGCGCCGAACTGTCCTAAGGGGGATTTTTGTAAGGTAAACTATGGAGGCATACAGTAAACATTGATTTAGAAAAGCATGATGGAGGCTAGGTTAGCCTCCATCATGCTTTTCTAAATCAATGTTTACCTGTCAAAAACCCCCCTTAGGACAGTTCGGCGCATTTCTCACCAGAGGTTCACCATTCCTTTGGGTTCCGAATACCAGCATCATACATGCACCCTACCAAGAAAAAAATATTGAAGACTAAAGTAAATTCTTAATTTTACTTTTAAACGTATTGCTGCTACTACAACCCTAAAAATTGTGGTAAATGTCTAGATCAGTGATGGCGAACCTATAAAAGCTGTTACACAAAAGGGAAAGGCAAACTTTTTAAATGATTTTAAAAGTGAGAACCAAAAAGTAGAAGTTTTTAACCATTCTTTCCTTCCCCTTCTAAGTGATGCCTCTGACTTCGTGATTCACGTATGAACAAACCTTGACCCACTTATCAAAAAGGGTCGCCATCACTGGTCAAAGATACGGCCCGTGGGCCGCATCCGGCCCTCAAGCCATCTCAATACGGCCCGCGTCCAGAATCTATCCAGTGAGGATATCAATGAGCTTATCAAAAACAAGGGACCTCAGGTGTCTGGATCCTCAAGCTCAAGATAATTTATCTTTTTTATTACCATTATATGAAAACTAAACTAAATAAAGATTTTAATTTAGCATGTCTTTTAGTTTTTAATTTAGAGTCTGGCCCGTTAAGATACCCTAAATTTTAAATGTGTGCGCTGGATCCAGGTTTTTTAATAAGCTGCCGATGAACCTGATCGATATAAAAGAATTTGAAATTTTTAAAAAAGAATTAAAAATCTTCCTGACGAAGAATTGTTATTATAATATTAATGAATTTTTGTGTACAAATTAATGGAATTGTAATTGTTCCGCTTTGGCGGTTTTTATTTTTTGTGGGACGCTATTACTGCCTTTTTAGGCTCTTCAATAAAGGAATTATTATTATTATTATATGGACCTTTAGAAAAATCAGTCTGACACCCTTGGTCTAGATCAGGGGCGGGCAAATCTTTTGATCGGCGGGCCACATAGCTGATGAAAATTTGACCGCGGACCAAAAATTTGCAGAAAAAAAGATCCTCACATTCTATTTCCGCATTTGGAGAGCAATAAAAAAAAGGTCTACAATGCTTCGCGGGCCGGATAAAATTGCGCTGCGGGCCGGATCCGGCCCGCGGGCCGCCATTTGCCCAGGCCTGGTCTAGATGATGGGACCGTCGGTCGGACGAAGAAGAGGGTGTTCGGATGGCTCCATTCTGATGGTATATAAGTAGTTGTTGAGAGATGAGGCGCAGGGGGTGTTGATGTTGGGCGTTCAGGGTATCTAGATCAGGAGACCGTTAATCGGAGGAGGGGGTAGGGATGACCTTGCACATCACAAAAAATTAAAAATATTCGTTTCTTCACCTCCACCCCTCTTTTTTTGACGGCGGTTAAAAATGGATGTAATATTAAATAGAATTCGCGTTTTTTAATCACAATTGCCAGCCCTGTAGAAAACAAAATATTATTGAACTATTTTAATCATGACACGTAATGCCTACGTACATACATAATGTAATATTATAGTGTTAGTACGTAGCTCTAATAACGGAACATTTTTGTACATATTAGATTTAAAATTGCCCCGGGGAATTATTTAAGTAAAAATACCGAACTTAAGTATTTCTTCACAGAGAGACGTGAGTTTTAAAATGTAGATATTATGTCGTATTTTTCATCTCTGATGTTAAGCAATCGACATTGTATTTATATTATGCCATGACGTCCGAGGAATTCTGTGTAATAAACTAATTATTATCTTAATCGGGTATTATCATATCACTCTAATAAATTTATTATTTAACATTTATAGAAAATAGTATTATTATCAAAAAACAAAATCAGTACTTACCTAGTGGGCAAAGTTTGAAAACTCCATCTGAAAAAAAAACAATTTTTCAAATCTTTGATTAACGTCTGATAATCTTCAAATAAATAAAATTATCAATTTTTCAGACAATATAGTTATTGATAAAAATTATAATTTTATAATTATTGTCAATGTATTGTCTGAAAAATTGATAATTTTATTTATTTAAATCTTAAAAATGAATCATATCTAACCTAAATCATATGAAAACAATTATCCATTGAAAATTTTTGAGTACAAATTATAGACGAAACTATAGTATATTAGCGGTCCGTCCCGGGGTTTCACCCGGGTGCGATAGATATAATTCTGCAAAATGTATTTCGTTAGCGGCCCGGCGTCTGAACTAATAGCTTTGAGCATATTTTACCAGATTTGCTTCTGAACTAATAGCGTTGAGCGAATTCTAACAGATGTCGCTACCTGGTACTGAAACAGTTTTTTTTTTGTTTGCTTCTGAACTAATAGCTTTGAGGAAATTCTATTAGATGTCGTTACATGTTACTAAAACAGTTTTTTTGAGAAAACACCGTAATTGTGTACAAAATATTTAATAAAAACTATCCGATAGCGTAAGTTGCACTAAGCAAGACACATTTACAAAATTTCGTTAAAATCAGCTCAGTGATTTCGAAGATTAGCGCGGCCAAAATTATGACACGAGAATTTTATACACATTATATGCTAGAATACCTTATTGTATTTTCGTTCTCATTCAAAATAAGTTTGTCTCTTGTAATAAAATCATTTGGGGCATCATTGAATAAGGGCGTTTGATATTGTTACCCCTGGACATTTAAGGACTATGAGAAATTAATGAAACGTTGTCAACTTATTTTTTAATATATCTGCAAATAAGTACCCAAAATTTCACAGCTCTTGAATTTTATAAAAATATGTCAGAAACTCTGCTCAAAATTGCATCTACTGTCGCCGATGAAACTTGAAAGAGAAAAAAAATAATTATTGCTGAAAAGTTATAGGTATCAAACGAAGAGGCTACTTTAGAATGAGTCCAGAAAATTATATCAATCCAGTACAAGCTAGTACAAGGAACGAGATATATCCCCAGTTCGAATTTTGAAATCAATTTTGTAACCACGCACGCGAATCGGCAGTGACGTCGTTTCCATCTTCGCAGCCAGCGCGCCAGTCAGTACAAGTGATTCAAGAGGCAAAACCAGTCTCGTGTGCAGTGGCCCTTAGCAATTTTCTGGAAATAATGTGCCCAGCGAAGTAATTAATTTATTGCCGACGGCGCAATGCTGCGCAACGCTATAGTCGTGTGGCATCCTCTTCATTGGGTGCACCAATTTTGATGCCCTGTTACCGACCGGTCGAGTTACAGTTAGCGATGTTTCTATAGCGCGACCTTGAGATTACAGGAAAACAATATTACAAGAATGTATAAGTATTAACTGGTAATCATTTTCATAATTTTATATACGGGTATTTTCCTTGATCTTGAAGTAAAATTGAATATCTATTTATGTTATGTTGCTTAAACATAGTAATTTAAAGGCAGTAATTCTCATTGAATGCGTTAAATGAAGATACAAATCAACGTTATATAAGAATGATTACATTATTGCGTTTCAATTACTCGACGATACACAAATCGATATTATATATGTTACGGCCAATGTCCGGAACCGGGAAATGTCGACAATGTCCGGACAATCATCAATGTCGACAATGCCCGAGCCACATCGGGCAATGTCCGAAATCTGGCAAGGTTCTGAAATTTAATGCATTGAGATATCGTCGTTGGTTCTGTAATACCTCTTATGTGCAAAAAGTAAAATTTGCAGGAAAAGCCAAAAAGTGGTTAGCTCAGCAATGGATGGTTAGAACTAGCAATTTCAGAGGTATATTACTAATTCATACTTATCTCTACTATACATCTTTAATTAAGACAAAGTATTTTCTTAAAAAATATTTAACGTTAATTTCGGATTTATTGGCACATGGGAGGAATTATTTGATACAACTTTTCACATAAGAGTTACTTCCCCTTGTTGGTTACTGTAAAATTAATTTGGAGGTATTACTAGTGTATAGAGCTCCGTTTTCTGAATCTTTTCATTTAAAAAACGTAAAATCTGCCAATTATGTACGTAAGAGCTATTACAGAACCAACGACGATATATTGTTTATTGCTCATATCATATTATAAAAAATATAATTATTTATATTAGTAATGCCTTTTTGTATTTTTTTTATTCATTAAAATAAATAAAATGTGTGGAAATAAATTATACGTGGTTTCAATCATCAATAATTGTAATAGAAAGCTGAAAAAATATATTCTTCAATAGTTGATATCAGTGATTAAAATTCCATAAAGGGTTAATGATAACTTATCATGATAAAGATACAATCAAATATCAGGGTTTCATGTTTATAAAAAATCTATTTTTTGAACCTTGTCCGATTTCGATGTGGCTCGGGCATTGTCGACATTGACCGGTCAATGTCGACATTGACCGTAACATATAGTATAGTTTTCTAAACAGTCTTTATTTTTAGATATTTGTGGTTACCCGGTAAACACAGATATCTCAAGTGACACTGTGGTCAGTTCACCGTGCATACATTTCCATAATATATTTATGTATTTCCCTGAGAGATATTTTTTCGCAATTTCCTCAGTTTTTTAAAAACTCTAAAAATTTCACGGCTTGTATGATGTATGTAAGTCACCTTTCTTATATACAATCAAATAGAAGTCGAGGCAAATAAATCACTACGAATAGAAAAAATTGCGCCGATTTCAATTGAATGTAGCTATAAGAAACGTGATCATAAAGTAGAGGAAAAATCATATTAGTCTTTTTAGAAGCATTGTTATTTCTTTTGAATTATTATGAACTATCTAGTATTATTATAAGGAAAGTATATATTATATCATTCTCTGTAATTAGGTCATGTATTACGTAATAAAAATTTTCTATTTTCTAAGAAAGATGCGCGCCATCGAAACGGTAGAATTTCCAGCACACATAACCTCAAATGTTTCTGCATAGATAATATTTTCTTTAAACTATATTTCAATACGTATTTCAGAATACATTATCTGTATCTATTCCGTTTAAAGATAAGTAGATTTTTAGGGGGCGTAAACTGTAGAGTATTATTTTTTGAAACTATCCTTTTTAACCTCGAAAGAGGTAGTGAATTGCGAAAAAATGAGCGAGCGAGCAAAATGTGAGATGGGCCAAGAAGGCGTACATACGTATTTGTGTTGTCAAAATTGGTACTGAATTTTTGTAATATCTGTTGATTTCGTCAATCAAAGACAAGCGGTAGCCCGCGGTCGTTACGTTGCGTTTTCTATGTTTAAATTAAATATAATTAGTCAAACCTCAAGTTCAAATCCCAAATTAGCATAAAATTATTTTTCTCTTATAAATAAATAAAAAAGAATTAAATTTAAAAACTTTAAACATACTTAATATAAAATACGTAAGGAAAATTGCTTCCGTCGTGTGTCCGCGAATAGGCGTAGGTACCTACCTCTTTTTTCAGTAAAGGCAGGCCCGCCACATGACCTTGCGGGGCCTGGGGCTAAAATATGATATGGGCCTCTGTAAGGAGATTGAAATTTCAAAAAATCTGCCACTAAAAAAGAGATGCTAACGTTTACAGAGACTATTATCCATTATACAATAGCTCTACTCTGCACTGTTCTGCTGTCTGTTTTTTAACGTCAAATACAATAAAAATAAGTACACTCTAGCAATTTGACGTTACGTAACAGGACGAACGGGTATAGATAAAGCTCTCGAGCAAAATATTTGTAAGGAAAAAGAAAAATGGCGTAAGATACTGCGTAACTTGATTGACGTTACACTTTTCTTAGCAGAAAATAATTTACCGTTTCGAGGCGAAGAATCTACTATTGAACATGAAAATTGTGGTTTATTTTTATCAACGGTAAAATTTATTGCTAAGTATGATTCCAGTTTGAAAGTCCACTTGGATTCTGTCTTAGAAAGTAGAGACGCTGGGAAAAAAGTTACGCATTACATGTCTTGGAAAAGCCAAAACGAATTTTTAGAAGTTTGTGCTAATAAAGTTTTAAAAACAATTGTGTCAGAGATCGAAGAAGCTCATTATTATAGTATAATTGTTGATGGAACACCTGATGTATCCCATACCGAGCAAATAGTTATAATAATTAGATATGTTTTCAATAACAATGATAAATGGGAAATCCGTGAAAGATTTTTGGCGTTAGTAGATTGTGAAAAGAAAACATGAGAAGATATATTTAACGTGATTTTAGAAATTTTGAAAAAGCATAAACTCAATTTTCAAAATCTTAGAGGCCAAAGTTATGATAATGCCTCGAATATGACAGGAAAATATAAAGGAGTACAAAATAGAATTTTAGAAAAAAATCCAACCGCTACTTTTCATTCTTGTATAGCTCACTCATTAAATTTATGTGGAGTTCATTCAATGGAAACAAGCACTGAAGTTAAATCTTACTTTGGAAATATACAAAAACTCTACACTATATTTTCATCTAGTCCCGCAAGATGGAAAATTTTGAAAGAAACAGCAAAAGTATCTCTTCATTCAATATCGACTACAAGATGGAGTGCTCGAATTGAAGCTGTAGAGCCATTAGTAAAGAATTCTAATTTGATTGTGGAATCTCTTTTTAAAATTGAAGAATTAAATTTGTCATCTGAAGTGCAAGCTGAAGTTTCTGGTTTAATAAATTATTTTGAATCATTTGAGTTTGTCTTATTAACTGAATTTTGGTATAAAATTTTGCAAGCAATTGATGATCAAAATAAAATTATTCAAAGTCCGAAGATTACAATTCAAGAAGCCAGTGATCAAATGAAAGCTTTATTAAATGA
The DNA here is from genome assembly GCA_963575645.1 of Xanthostigma xanthostigma. Taxonomy (NCBI): domain Eukaryota; kingdom Metazoa; phylum Arthropoda; class Insecta; order Raphidioptera; family Raphidiidae; genus Xanthostigma; species Xanthostigma xanthostigma. The sequence goes on along the minus strand of OY754466.1, from coordinate 43,191,601 downwards.
GATCTTAATTATCCGTGACTCTTGGGATATCATTTTTAATGAAGCAAAATCGAAGGCAATAGGCATGGAAATTACTGTCGAGTTTAGAAAAACATTTAGGGTAAGACGAAGAATATGAAAAAATTAACTTTTAGGTTTCAATCTAATTTTGGGGCTCCCTCAGCCCGGGGGCCCGGGGCAATTTGCCCCGGTTGCCCCCCCCTTGTGGCGGGCCTGAGTAAAGGACGCAGTAGGCGAAATACGTTTGGAAATCTGGTCTAAACTTAAAATGGCGGAGAGAGTGTGGTCATTTATTCACAGAACATCATTAGCTCAGTTACTGTGCCGATAATAATAATATTAGTAGAAGTTTTGTTCCAAAATATGTATTGAAGGAGATTTATTTGGTTGAGGAACAATTGAAATAAGCTTTACCAAAGTATAGCTTGTGGCCAACGTTTCGAAAATTATATTGAGGACAAAAATATAATTTTCGAAACGTTGGCCACAAGCGATACTTTGGTATAGCTTATTTCAATTGTTCCTCAACCAAATAAATCTCCTTCGATAATAATAATAGCCTTTAAATAAATAAAATTATTATCAACCAATATTTTCAGACTGTATATTGACAAAAAATTATAAAATATTGATTGATAATTTTTTTTATTCGAAGATTAGAGAGATTGTGAATTATAGACGCTCAACAGCTGAGGTCATCAGCGTCTATTATTCAGATGTTAATCTAAGATTTGAATAATAGCCTTTATTAAGGGGCGGAGTTTATATTATCGTTCGCAGAGAGATTGAACAGCTGCAGTGCAGTTAGTACATTTCTGTTGTTGAAGAATCATAAGAATGCACTGCAGGACGTACTGTGGTCTCATGGGGTAAACAACAGTCCCACGGCGTGGCAATACTGAATTATTATGTGCGATGATTTTGTACGCATTCAAGGAAATTCCACAGCTGGACATTGAACCTAAATCAGTCATCGTCGCACGGCATCAGTCACTGAATCGCGAATCAGCAGAGCCCCGGCGCACCGGAGCTGTGTGGCCGCCACACTCAATCACGTGGATTTTATTGCAGGGCCCCAACACTTCTCTGCCCAACACACGACATAGTCCTCGGGCAATACGGATTATATATATACCTGACCTGGCCACGAACACTCGAATCGGGCTTCCTCGGTATTTACAACATTTAAGCTCGATTTAGACGGAAACAATTAGGAGGTTTTATGCGTGCCACGAAAAAAGAATGAAAAAAAGCCGGAGCTAACAAAAAGTATCAAACAAGCTTTCAATGTGAGCTGTAGTTAGTCCGGTCAACCAACCAATTTTGTGTAACCTATTTTTAGATAACATTTACCGTTTACGAGAAAAGTTCAAAAAACCGATACTAAAACTTTTGACCTTGAATAAATTTTGAAGCAGATGTAGGATCGGTGGGAACTTTTGATATTTTATTTGTAATAGTGTACTTACGACCTGTACCAATTTTCAACTCTACGAATTACAGTAAGTTAAAATGTATTTTGATTGGACTAAGTTGGGTAACACAAAAAGTCCAAGTGACTTATTGTTGAGTTCTAAAACTAACGATTGTTTTCTTATTTCACGACTGCCCCAGACGGAGTTTAATGTTTTTAGAGGTTTGTTCAGTTCGTACTAATACAGCATAGGGTACATTTAGAGTAGGTACCGAGTTTCATCAAAATAGATTCCGCTATTTTCGAGTGATGCAAGCAGAAAGACGTTTTCTCATCTGTAGTACGGTTCGTAACACTCAAACTTCACAATGTAATAGCAACAGCACAGTTTTATGCACGGGACGGGTATACTTTACTTAGTTTCATTGCTTCGCTACGGTACTACTAGTCTACTATTCAAAACCGCAATTTTATTTGTTCGAAAGAAATTACTAGCTGTTTTGTATGCATAGTTGAACTTATAAAATTATATTTTAACCATTAATACCAGCATAAGAACGTGTTTGTTGGATCCGTGGAAAGGTCATGGTATGGCATTAAAGACAATACAGTCCACGTAAATATGCCGCACAATTTTAAAATCAAGTTTACAGTGACGTAGGTAGATTACATGCAGAGAGACAGTTTATTTTGTTTACTAAATGTTCTTATTAATCCATAAAAAAAATGCCAGTCAATTGGGCGACGGGATCATTCCAACTTTAAAAATGTTGACATTCAATTATAATAAAGAAAATAGAATTTCTGATGTCGTGTGAGGTGACGCGGGTAATGGCTAGTATTCAATATGATATTTGCTATTCGTTGCCATGGTTACCTACATAATATGTTCCACGTCATGTAAAAATTAATCAAAGCATGCCGAACTAGTTTGTTTCTGACAGATCCATAAAACAAAAGAGCGGCTGATTTTTTTTATTTACAAAATATTTCCGAAACTATAGAGTTTAGAAAAATTTTTTTTTAACAAAACTTCCTTGAAAAAATAAATAGAATAATAAGCCGTTATGAAAAGTATACCATTATTATATAAAAAACACCGTTATAGCATATAGCATCCTCCCAAAATTTGGTTTCAATCCGCTCATCCGTTTGACCTGTACCGTGTTCACAGACTAACAGACGCACAGAGTTTTTTCAAAAATATGTTTTTTGGGTTCGGGGGACCTCAAAAGGGAAAGTATCTAAAAATTTTTGAAAAGTGATTTTTGATCTAAACTAGTACTATTCCCCACTTGTGGGTTGGAATGGTAAAATCCACTCGATCCCTGACCAGCGCAGTTCAAAATATTTTCTGATTAGCTGCTACGTACGGAAGCAATTTCGAATTTTCATCAATAAGTTTCTTTGTTTTATGAATTTCTCTCTACTAATTAGTCACGTCATGTTCGAGTTCTCCGATATAAAAACCGGAATTTCAAACTGTCACAATATCACTAAATATTTCAAGGAACAATGCTCTATTCATATATTTAAATACTGTATTTACTGATTAATTATCTATTATTTTTGACGTTTTGCAGTATTTCATTGTTATAAATTAACTTGGCGGTTTCCATTTGCCTTCGTAATTGCTTCTTGCCTATCTCTTTATCGAGAAAGGAGCCACTCTATTTACTAGCACTTGCCACCATTGACTTAAAGAGTAGACAGTGCATTCTCTATCATTAATGTGCTGAAATTGTCTATTATTTTGTGAGCGATTGTATACAGCTACCAGTATCATCCTATTTCTAATAAGACTATGGGCTGTTCAGAAAAGAAAAATATTCAGACAACGGCAATAGATTGGAGAGTCATATTATATGATCTAATATTTTGGGGCAACTCTGTAAGCATTAAAAAAATTTTAATAATACAAAAATTGTTCGAATCATGGCAGGCGCTGCTCCTCGAGAACATTGCCGCCCTCTTTTAAAAAAATTAAACATCCTAACAATTATTGACCTTTTTATTCTGAAATGCTCTAATTTCATCAGATTAAATCCTGCTCTATTCAAATCAAACAATATAATACATAGGCACAACACTAGAAATAAAACATCCACTCTGAAAAACGAGTCGTGGAGCACGCAATGCCTTGATTCGAATACATAATAATCTGCCACAGAATGTAAAAAATATTGATATCAACAAAAAATCCCTTTTTAAAAAGGAAATATGTTAATTTTTTATTGCAAAACAATTTTTATGATTTAAATGAATTTTTAATAAATAATGTAATACATTATATTGCTGACGCTATTAATGTGTTTTAAAAAAATACTTTCTAATAAAGTGGTTATTATTATTATTATATACATAAACGAAAAAAAATTGAAATTTTTTAGCAAACGCGTGACGAATCTTAGTCTTCACATATTTTTGTAACTCCAAGAGAAGACTATACGTACAAGATATCCTGCAAATCTATGGTGAATTCACCATACGAAATCTTCACGTGTGGTGAGGTCTCAAAACACACCGCAGGTCTACCGCTGCGCCTGATAGCCACAACTACTCAAATATTTTTTTGAGCAACACTTTTCTGTCCATCCATCCTCTAAGTCAATTGTTGCTACAAAGCTCTGTGTTCTATGCGTAGTGTTATATTACAGTATAAACTATATAAAGGTTTGTTCCTAGTATCCTACAATCACGGATTTGTCCCAGAGTTTTCCATTAAGCATGCGCTAAGTATGACTAATTCAGAACTAACTTGTTTGTAGAAACTGCTGGCGCGATGTCTATACAGAATAATCTGATTTGACAATAACCTTAATTTGTAATCGCACTTATTTATCCATAAGAAAAGCATAGTAGAATTTTAAATCGACTATGCTCAAAAAATAATTGATCGATTGAAACGACATTTGTCATAAACTGTATATGCACATGTGTTTAGCATCGATTTTTGTACTGTTTCTACTTAGAAACAAAGTTTTTCTACACATTTTGTTCAAAATTTAGCTTGAAAAGCGATATTTTTCTATGTAGAACAATCATTTGTTTTTGTGAGAGTATAGAATCTAATGTTCTAGGTGACAGGGAGTTTGAATACATTAGACTGCTCCTGGAGTATAGAAACTGTAAATATATGATCACAATCTAAGGTCATTGCCGAATCAAATTTTTTAACAACTCTTTCTGCAAGCCAGCATAATGTCCGCTGCCCACGAGGCTGGATTTGTCGCTAGGTTCTTTGAATGATTTCACTACTAGTTTTCTAGCGCTGGTTTTCTTAATTGCTATTATGTGGTCGCTTCACACGAGACGTCTTTACAAGCTTGGTCTGCAAGTAGATTCGGTGCGCGCGCAGTGATAGAACGGTAACAAAAATGCATGTTTATTGTCTCTGAACAGAACACACACTACGGCATAGTGTGTGTGCGTTTGTTCAAGTCGCCCACGTGACAAAATACTGCTTCCCGATTGGTTCTTGCTCATACTGCGAGCAGTGGACCTAGCAAGAAAAATAGCCCCTGTTCTAATTTTAAAACCTATCTTGTGAGCTAGCAGGCGAGCCCGCAGTGACGTCTTTCCCAGCTTCGTACCCAGCCTATCGGCCAGCAGAAGTCCAAGCAGTGTTTCTAGCATCGTGTGCAGCGGCCTTAAGGTCATTGTTGAATCCATTTTTTTGACGATCCTTTCTGCAAGCCAGCATAACTCGTTGGTAAAAATGTCCACGAATAGTTTTGATGTTCTGTAGGAACAAACCTGCAATTTCGCTGGATATTGTTGAAACGAGTGTAGAGAAAAGAGACAGGCACAGTCAGTTACTACAGCTAATATAGTATAGTAGTATATATAGGCAATATCTCTACATGTCATCCATTATAATGAACTTACAACCTATGTAAACAGACACTCTGTATGTACATAGAGATTGGTATGCTCAAATGTCACGACATTGCGGCGCTTAGGTCAGGTAGACTGGTTTTGCCAATTAACATTCGCAGTCTGTTATATTTTGTTAGCCATTCTCTTATCTGTTAATAACTGATAATAACAAGGCGTGGGTGGTGGGTCGTTTATTGGGACTCTAAGTGTGACCCTTGAGGTCCAACAAGACCAACTTCCCAGTATGATCAATATTGTATTGAGTTTAGAGACTAAATATAAAACTCCATAAAAATAATATATTTACAAATATGCGATATATTTATGCAACAGAATATTGTTTATGTCTGATCCCTTTTTCAGTCAAGTTATGGCACTTGAACTTATAAATTAAATAGTTAAATGGTTCAGACTATTATGACGTGACACTAAAATAAATTAACTATAAAAAGGGAATATAGAAATAAACCTAAATATACAATTAAGTATCCTTCATTAGTTAGTCGAAACTGTATCGTCGTCTTGAACACACTCCAGCACTTTTAAATAAAAACGTACAATTTTAAATAAAAATGACTTTTATTATTTTATTCTTCCCTAACCTTTGCAAATATCAATATATTGAATATTAAATATGTAGGTATTTGAGAAATTGGACCCGAGAAATATTTTTCAAAAAATTTTAAAAGGAGTTCCAAAATACATTATTGCGTTTTCCGGCGAAACTTGACGTTCTATCAAAAAATGTCCTACAGAACAGATGTAGAACATAAAAAAATCTACAACTTTCATAAGGGTCACTTTTTACTGTGACCACAAAATTTCGATCATTGGGCGACCACTAGTTACAATAAATAAAGTTGAATACCTACAACTTATTCTTATTATTGGAAAATGGGAATCAGGTTTCAATATTATGAATTAAATAACACTTTTATTCTTCAAATAATTATTCTCTTTATTTAAAGCGCACTAAGGAAGGCAGTGTTAACTGTATGAATATCCGTATAAGACTTCTCCATATATAATAGACAACCATATGAGGGATCTTTTCACATAAGTAGGTACTTGAAACCCTTATATTCGTGACAGAATATTTTCTCTGTATAATTACTTTTAGCACCTTAAGAAAAATAATCATTCATCACTTAATATATAATAGATATATATTTGTTTTAAAACTATTACTAAAATAGTAAAGATTAATTTTTGTATTCTTATAATATTCCGACACTTATTTTTTAATTATCTTATCCTTACCAAATGTAGTGGTCAATAATTTAATAATCTTTAAATGAATGGTGTCACGGGGATTCACAATCAAAGATCTACCCTGATGTCAGAAGAAAAAACAAAATTGGAACATCGAAGAAGGAGAAATCCAACATACAATCGATGTGAACTCTCTTCTGTTATTCTACCCAGAATGTCTGAAATCGTTCAACACTACCAATGGTTAATATCCATCCCCTTCGTATGTTACTTCATAATAATCTATATCGTTCAAGTGTGGCAACACAAGACATTAAACAAATAAGCGTTGTGTTGATTGACATATTTAAAACAACAGTCTCCTTGGTTTAAAATAACATAACCTTATTTCAGTTCGTAGTAAAATAATACATTCGATACACTGCCGACCAAACATTTATGGGGTGTTCCATTTTCAGTCTTTAACTTCTTTGGAAAATAATTCACCATACTCGTAGAAAGATATTGTATATTATAGAGGCTCGACAATCCACCATATAGTCGACGTTCTACCGTGATATATCGTATAATCGACGTAGATAGCAGTTTTAAGTTTATTTGCATAATATTCGAAAATCAACAATAAACGGAGAAAGTTTACATCAACTTAGTAAATCTAACATATCTACGTAAGAATTCAAACATACTAATAATATAAGTCTGCAGCCATTCTAAATGTTGTTCGACCCGGCCAATTATTATGAGAACGCCCTTGTATTGTAGACGTGTAGCTCTTGACAGGAAATAAAATTAAATTAAGCTATCATAGAAAGCTGTTCTCATGTTTCTGAGCACTTGACACATGCAAAAGTTTCCATGTTGCGAAATACAAAAAAAAAAAACTAAAGAGAGGCGCAGTTCGGGTCCGCACCGTATTTTTTTCGTGAAAACGTCGAGTATTACTATTTTCTGTATCGTCTTCATCTGATTCGCAGACGTTTGGGTTTTTTCGCTCTCGTTGCGACGCTGCTGTCCTTCTTCCTGGCCATCATGGGTGTCTAATACCCGCCGAGAATGGCCGGAGGCTAATCCATGTTCCCCATCCTAATTTCCGTGTATTCCATCTAGAGAATACAATCCCGGGATCCCGAATCTCGGGATCCCGGCCGTTTTCTGGTCCCGAAAATCCCGGGATCGTATTTGGCTAATCTCGGGATTTTCGGGATTGCCACAAACAGATCTAGCTTGCATTCCGTAATCCGTTGCGCCTTTACAATTACCTTGCCTAGATTATATGTATTAATATTATTTATTACATAACGACAAAAACAATCCTTAAATACGAGGTACGATACGTAAGAATATGAAATCTCCAGATCCTGAAGTACGTACAAAATGAATCGGGGTTGGCAAATAGTATTAGACGTGAAATAAGCCTGTTCGAAAATGGAGGAGTTCGTGGATATCACTTAGAGACAGCATATAAGTTCTGTTGTCTATTCTTCCAACCAGGGTAGAATCTGAGCGGGCGTGTTTTCAGCTGCTGCTGCTTATGTTGGTAATAAACTACGAAGCAGGCTTGTAAGTCAAACATTGGATGCTTTGATATTTCTGCGATTGTATTTTCGAAATTCTAAATAGTTTTTTTGTGTTGTCTTTTTGATTTCTTGCAAAAGTAAAGTTTTTTTTGGTTTTGTCTATTTTCTTTTCTTACTATATTGTGATTTGTGTTGTGCAACGATATTAAAAACATTTTTTAAGTAATTACTCAAGTTTTTTTTCATTTCAGCTCAATTAGAAACCACATAGTCTAATCCCGGGATAGCCCCGGGATCCCGGGATTACGCATCTATAATCCCGTAATCCCGGGATTGAAAAACATGCTCGGGATTGTATTCTCTAATTCCATCCCTTATGTGTCCCTGTTATTTTTGTTGCTTCATATTGCGTCGCTTCATTCATTTCAATTCTAAAACAAAAACTAGTCCTGACTAATTACTTGTCAGATTAAAGGCCATTTTGTTAAAAAAAATCTAAAGACATTTTTTAACGAGTTAATAGACATTTTCACGTCAAAGTGTTAACGTGTGAAAAGTGATCATTAGAATTTTAATCATATTTTTACAATTTTCTTGGAAGCACAAGTTATAAGATGCGACATGGTTGACTTCAGCGAGAAGATGAGTGTTTATGACTGATTATTCTGTTATGTCTTATTTATAGATAGATAACTATTATACCTAGCGCACAGCCGGCGGCCATTCTCAAGGTCAATGTCGTTCGCTGATCTTCCTCGAGGACACTGACTCATAAGCTAGCGAACCATGTCTTGCAGCGGCTACCACCACTCAACATGCCTCCAGCACTAACAGAACCTTCGTTTACACACTGTGTGTTTACAATTAACCCCGGCCTAATGTGCATACAAGATGTTCATTCGAAACCACAATTCTTATTATTCTCAAAATTACCTTTGATTGGCGAACTGTTGTGTCCTTGGAGATTTACTTGACCTTTCCCGTGATGATTTATTTGTCAGGATGAACAAAACTACACCTCATAAATGTTTGGTCTTCAGTGTTTAGAATTAAGTTATCAATTTAACTAGTGATGTGCCGGATATCCGTATCCGCGGATATCCGAGAGAGAAGAAAGATCCGTATCCGTTAGTTTTTGACGGATCTTTTACCTTATTAATTTTCAATTCATAGATGAAATTTTATCTATATATAGGTAATAATGAAAACCTGTTAAATTCCATTCAGATTATTTTTTATTTTTTTAAATCGTATTTGGCACCTTATTGCAAACATTTATCGTAGTGAGTACTATACTGATAGTACATAACTCAAAGGTACTAAATCAACTATCTTTATAATGAGATATTGCACATCGATCTTTGGAAAGAGACAATCTGTTATGAGAGTGAACTCTTAAAGAGGTCAATAACTTTTTCCCATAACAGATAGTCTCTTTCCAAAGGTCAATGTGCAATATTTACCGCCGCGTACTCTAAGAAAGATCCGTATCCATACCCGCGGATCTTGAAACAAAAAATCCGTATTGTGATCCGTATCCGCGGATATACATTTTTAACTATCCGGTACATCACTAGTTATAACGAACTAAAAGAACGTTATGTTATTTAATACCAAGTGTACGGTTGTTTTAAATATATCAACACACACCACTTATTGGTTAAACTGTCAAGTGTTGCTATAGATGAGTAACATAAAAGGGATGGAGATAAACATTTTTCTATGGTTGACGAAATCAGACATTCTGGATAGAGACAGATGAGAGTTAATAACGACTATATAAATGTAATGAAAATGTATTTTACTATGCATGAGACTCCAAATTGGTTAAATTTTTTATTTTGAAATATATTTTAGTTCCTGATCATATCGTAATGGTTATTTTATTAATCTAATCATACTGAAAAAAATACAAATAATAAAAAAGAAATGTAGAAAATACGCGGTATTTTCGAATTATCAAAACGCAACGTGACGTCAGTAAGATTAAGTAAGATTAAATCAGTATTTAGAGAAAAGTAACAGATTCCACATAACCATTTCTAAATCTTGAAATAATAAAATCATCAACAAATGCTAGAACCTAAGAAGTTTCACTTCTAACGGGCGAGAGTCTCGAGCGTACTCTTCTGCACATTCCCCTTTTTAAATAGTCATTTCCTGATTTAAAGGAAGTAGTAAACATTTGTAGAGAGCATTTAAAATTAACTTTTTTTAATCAATGAAATTGTAATTCCGCTTGCGGATATTCTGCACGATGTTTGCAACATATTTTAAGGTCGATTCAACTGACAAATTAGACGCTATGTCATGTTAGAACTAGAAGTGGGGGTTTACAGGATTTAAAGAAGAATGAATATTTCAATTATAGTTCGGGAGGTGGTGTCAAAATTTATCAGTGATTTATCTCCGACTCAAATGTAGTTGATTGAAGAGTTTAATCATTACTCTGTTCGAAATCGAAAGTCAGTCAGCGCTCCCGCGGTGGGTGTGGGCGTGGGAACATCAATTGCTCAGTGTTTAAATTTAAAATCGATATTTTCAGAACGAATATAGTAGGAATAGAATGTTTCAGTTCCTACTATTCGTTCTGAAAATATCGATTTTAAATTCAAACACTGAGCAATTGATATTGATTTAAAGGAAATCATTCATGACTGACGATGTTTCCCCCGTCGGGAAAGTGACTGACGAGTATTTTCACGTTTAATCATCAATTATTTACAATCTAACAAATTTTCATCAGCAGATTAATCACTTTTTTTCATAGTTTTTCCGACGAGTTTCACAGCCTCCCACGCCCACACCCACCGCGGGAGCGCTGATTGCCTTTCGATTTCGAACAGAGTAATGGTTAAACTCTTCAATCAACTACATTTGAGTCGGAGATAAATCACTGATTAATTTTGACACCACCTCCCGGACTATTAGTTTAGTATAAAATCTTTTAAACCTAATGGTGGTAATTTGAGAAAATAAGTAAGATGAAGTTTTTTTGATCAAATATATTTTTTTTTATTTTATTGGCTTTGTAACTTAAACTTCTCTATTGTATGCAGGAAATTTGTGTATAATACTTATCATAAATATTTTGAACGTTATTTGCCCAACGTATCAATTTTGGCGTCTATAGTTAATCTTTTTCAATAAAAATATGATATTTTCGTTTTAAAACTAGCTTCGAAATGACCGATGCCAAGTATATTTTATGGAATATATTAAATTCGTGGTGCTATTTCATTTCATACTTCTCCTAGTAGAGTTATAAAATTGATGACAGTGTTTGTTGATTTTATACATGTCTGATGGAAGATTTTACAACCAATAAAATTGGTCATAAATTCTCGCACAGCCTGTTGCAAAGAAACAATAATTCATACATTTTACTTGCGACATCCCTATTTTCCGTTTGCTAAAGTTATCATTTCTACGTAAAATATTATGCATATGATTAGTCGTGTCGCGTTATATATTAACTAGAACTAAAGAGATAATCTCATATGCATCGTCGTTTGAATCTTAGAAGTTGCACTTCTTTTGATGCGTTAGAGTGAATTTTTACGATGCGTGCGCACACTGTAAAATCAAAATTAACAGGATGAATTTACTCGCAGAAAAAGGCTACCAACAGAATAGAGGTAGAACCCAATGTTTCCATGGGAGCAGTTATTATTTCATTTCTATATATACATCTATACTATTATATAAAGCTGAAGAGTTTGTTTATAATATATTTTACATATATTATGGTATGGTTGTCCGGTGTCTGTAACGGATTACAAAATCCACATACTGTGAGAGTTGTTCTTTTAATGAATTATACAGACGTTAGCTCAATTAATTCAAATAAATAAAATCGTAACCTTAGTCTGTAACTGAACAGTTTAAAAGATTCCTAGAGCGAATTTTCAGTTTTCATATCTTTTTTCTGTTTATCTTTTTTTTGTACCTATCTTCTATTTATATATATAAAGCTGAAGAGTTTGTTTGTTTGTTTGGTTGAACGCGCTAATCTCAGGAACTACTGGTCCGAATTGACTTTTTTTTTGTTGAATAGTCCATGTATCGAGGAAGGCTATAGGCTATATAATATCACGCTACGATCAATAGGAGCGGAGCATCAATGAAAAATGTAACTCAAAATTTGTCCGTCCGACAAAAACTTTTGGATGGTAACTCCGATCATCATGAAATTTGGACACAACATTCATCTCGGTATACTAAGATGAACGTGCGTACTCATGTCCCTCCCTACCATTCGTTGTTTTGCATCCGGTTGAAACCGGGCGGGACCGCTAATTTTTTATATAGAAATTAAATAGACTAAAAGAAGAGTGGTACAAAAAAAACATTTTTGCTCACGCCCCCATAAAATGCTGTTTTCCATATCTGTATTGATACTGGTCGTGAAGACATTTCGTTGATTAATGATTTAAATCAGAAACGTGAACGATTGTAATTTAGTAGGATAGATCCATTAAAGTTTAAAGATTTCACAGCTCGTAACTCGCGTAAAAAAATAAAAATTGCAAATCTTAGTTGATTTTCGATTTCACCCAGTATTTTTATTGATTTGAAGGCAAACTTAATAATATCTGTATTCTATTTCTGTCCTAATTAGTGATGTTTTTTAATCGATGACTGCTTTATCTAATGTAACCGCTTATTAATTAGAAAAAGTAAATATAGTATCATCTATATTAAATATAGCTTATACCTACACGTTCCAGTGTTGCTAGAAGGGGTTATTTAGCGCCAATGGGGCTACCCACAGTGTGGGTGGGGCTACCTCTCTTACCGAGTGACGATAACAATTTTATCATCGGCTGTAGGTAGCCAACTCGGCTATTCTTTTTTTGTCACCAATATTTATTTGACTGATTTTTTTTAAGAAGCAAAAATATAATACTATAAAAACGAAAATTATTTTCAACGGTTTTCATTTATTTGTGTTGAGATTGACAGAATAATATTTATTCAAATCTTTGATTAACGTCTGATTAGAACTCTTCAATAAATAAAATTATCGACCAATTTTTCAGACAAATAATATAATATATATATATTTGTCTGAAAAATTGGTCGATAATTTTATTTATTGAAGAATAATATTTATACCTAGAAAAAAATATTTTTAAAGGACAGGCCATTTTGATGGGTCTTTTTATCTACCAGGTGGTCGCGTATATGAATAGGTTGAAGTGTATGAGAGAAAAAACGTATATCGGCGGCCGGCTGAGCTGAAGCATGCTGTGGTGCGATTGGCTTTCGCAGAACTCAGCCGATATACGCTCTCTCTCTCTCTCTCTCTCTCTGACACACTTCAACCTACCGCCTGACAAACACTTAGACCCGACTAAATAATCTGGATTATTATTCTATTAAATACTAAATTTGAATTGGTCGAGGGTTAACTATATGTATAGATATTTTAAATATTTAGTGTTTATCAATAATAGTTAACAAAAAACATTTTCTTTTCCAGAAAGACGTCATTCTAAAAATGTTGTTGGGGAACAGACACCACAAAAAATGTAAGTACTTATTTAAAATTATTTCTACGCGTAGCCAGAAACGAAGCGAACGTCACAAACAATACAATACTGTATAAAATAAAATACATGATTACATTAAAATAACTAATTAAAAAGCGACGTCATATGGGCAAGCATTTATTAATTAGTGTTTCAAACGATTTTTGAAAATTATAATATTTGAACAGTCCTTAATGAAAACAGGGAGTTTGTTATATTATAGGGAAATCAAAAAGTAATGGCTAAGATCGCGAATTGTTCTTTTTAAATACGAAACAAATTTTATAGTTCGTGGTATTAATTAATTTATTATTATTTGTGAAAATGCCGGCCCTGTTCATAATTATTTGGTAGTATTATGTACCTATTTTATAATTTATTGATAATTATGCAATGGCCGCCCGGTATTGTCACAAAGCCTATCAAAAAATGTAAAAAAGACTCATTCAGTGTTCAACTACGAAATAATTAACATTATAAATTAAAAGTTATTTAAAACTAGCAAGATAATCTAATATAATGAAATACTATTCAAAATAGATTTATCTTGAAAATAGTCTAAAATAAACTAGCATAATAAAATTAAAATTAATCCTTTTTAAATTTTAAAATTATAATTACGTAAACTAAATTATTCAAGAAATAAAATTATTTTGGAAATTTTATACAACTACTTTCATTTTAAAACTTGAAAAACCTAATTTGCAATGATTGAAGTTGTAAGGTATACATGCTTCGAAGAAAACTTCAAAAAACGTTGCCTATTATTAACCAGTCATTAATATTTTTTCAAATCTTTGATTAACGTCTGAATATAATTCTCTTCAAATAAATAAATTATTACTTATTTGAATAATATTTTTTTGTTGAAAAGTTTAAATGTCTCATTAATTTCAGTTTCTAGTCGGGTAGTAATGCGACAGAAAGTTTAGAAGTTTATTTTTTTCTATGGCACTTTAATATCGCTTTATGAAGTTCATCCCTACGACAGGCAATAGTGGGGTCGGAAAATAACATAATTATAACTAACAGAAAAATATTCCGGTAGTTATGTGGCAGAAAAAGTTTTGAAGTACATGGCGACAATTAGAAAGTTTTCTTTTAAATTATCTTTTATATTTTCTCTTATTTACTTTTTTTCTATAGCATTTAAAAAAAATCAGTTTCATGAAGTGCACCCGGTGATGGATTTAAGGCACACAAGGCGCCGGCCTAGGGCACCACCCAAGAGGGGGCACCGCATTACGAGAATACTATTTTCCTAAGAGTTAAAGCTATTTCGGTTCTTCGACTTCTTATTAAAAATTGTATGTTTGCGCAGTGCCAAAGTTTGTCACATCGATGGTTGCCTATAGATTTTAGAGTTTTTCTGAAAGATTGTATAAGCGTGCTCCATTGATCAAACACTAGATTGAAGTCAGATTAAATATTAACAATCGGAAAAATCTTCTTTCAGAGTAACTCTAAAATCTAGGCAACCATCGATGTGACAAACTTTTGCTGTGGCAACCTAATATTGTTGGGTAAAGAATGAAATAACCTTTCATTTTATAACAAAAAATGATTAAATTACTGATGAGAGTATATCAATAACGCTTGCTTACTTATTTATATACAGTTATGCTGCGGGGAAAGTAGGCAACCTCTATTTTTCCAATTCCTTGCGTCATATTCTCTCAGCTAATGTTCGATTTTTATGATTAACAAATGGGGGAAGTTGACTCAAAAAAGTTAATTTAGCTAGGTAACCCATTTGCAATTTATCAATGAATATATTATCTAATACATAATCTTTGTCATCATCAAATAACAGATGAGGGTATATATTTATAACTAGTGGTCTCGCCCGGCATCACCCGGGTGCAAAAGAACGAATGGGGGGAGGGACATGACATTCATTCTAATTTACCGAGATGAATGTTGTGTCCAAAATTCATGATGATCGGAGTTACCGTTCAAAAGTTTTTGTCGGACGGACAAATTTTGAGTTACATTTTGCAACATTTTTCATTGATGCTCCGCTCCTATTGGTCGTAGCGTGATATTATATAGCCTATAGCCTTCCTCGACAAATGGGCTATCCAACAAAAAAAATTCAATTCGAACCAGTAGTTTTTGAGATTAGCGCGTTCAACCAAACAAAAAAACAAACACTCTACATTGTACACCTACAGGTCATAGATACCGTACATATATTTTGGAAAAAATTGTAATGTATTGTAGATATTTCCTTACATTGTTGAATGCCCAACTTTTTCAGTCAGATCTTTTGTCAGCGAATGTGCAAGGCGTGCATTGCACACGGGCGCCAAATAACATCGGTGTCGACCTTTTATTAATGAAAAATTTTAGTTTTTACTCAATCTCAACTTATTAAATGAAACAGTTGACAAGATTGCACGCAAGCATATTGGTAGCATTGGCCTGTTTTCAATAGAGTTGTAGACGCTGATGACCTTAGCTGTTTAGCGTCTATAAACTACAGTCTCTCTCTCTCTCTCTCTCTCTCTCTCTTTCTCTTTCTCTATCAGTACGAAAAGATTTATAAGTGCGTCTCTCAAATGTGTTTGATTGTATCTCGTTTCCTGCGTGTATGTAATTTTTAACCTTTTTTTTTGTTCATTTGCCTTTCTTTGTACATATTATGATTCAACGTGGGTCTTTTGCTCTCGTTTTTGTTCTGATGCACTCTTCTGGGAATTTGCTGTTCGCGTCTGCTTTTGTAAGCGGCAAGAATTTATTAAACTTTCCAAGGTCAATTTCTGTCTGGACGATTGCCGATGGTTCCTTGCGTTGCGGCTTGCATGCTCTTACAACAGAATATTTTTTGTTGATTTTAAAAACAACGAAAATTGATATTTAATATCGGGTGTCGTTTAAAAATCCAAAAAGAAAATATTGATTGTTACGAGTTTGTTATATATACCTATACGAATAATTGCTAATTTTTTAACATTTACTTAAATACAGTGTTTACCAACTTGATGAAACAAAAGGACATATACAGGGTGAGTCAGACCACCCGTATCAGTCGTTTTTTTCGAAAGAGAGTTGTGTCAAAAATCTGTATAATAAAAGCCCTAATGAAGAATCGAATGGTGATATTTTTCCCCCCCGGAAAGGTCGGCTTCCCTGTTAGTTTGCTCCGGAATGTTCAGAACTCCGGAATGTTAAATGGCACGATAGGTCGAAAGTGGTATTGTTGAAAAGATCTTTAAAAAATAAGCAAGTTTTGTAGGACATTTTTGTTTGTTACTGTCACCCCTGTTAAGTAATATTCGTTTGAAATTATTAAATTAACATGTCAGAATAACAAACTTAATTTTAAAAGTCGGCATTTAAAATCTAGTTACCTAATTAAACAATGTCACAAATGTTCAAACTGTCTTCAATTTACTTCTAAACACTGCAGAGGTCTTCTAGATATGTTATGAGTACCTGGAAGTATTTTCCGACAAAAAAAACAATTTCAATTATTGAAAACTTATTGTGACATAGTTTAATTAGGTAACTAGATTTAAATGCCGACTTTTAAAATTATTCTGACATGTATTCTGACATGTTAATTTAATAATTTCAAACGAATATTACTTAACAGGGGTGGCAGTAACAAAAAAAAATGTCCTACAAAACTTGCTTATTTTTTAAAGATCTTTTTAACGATACCACTTTCGACCTATCGTGCCATTTAACATTCCGGAGTTCTGAACATTCCGGAGCAAACTAACAGGGAAGCCGACCTTTCCGGGGGGAAAAAATATCACCGTTCGATTCTTCATTAGGGCTTTTATTATACAGATTTTTGACACAACTCTCTACGACTAACCGTTTTCGAAAAAAACGACTGATACGGGTGGTCTGACTCACCCTGTATAATACAATTATTATAATGAACTTAAAATTTGTCAGAGTTACCGGAATGGTTTGAGTGTAATAGCTTCTGTCGTGTGTCCAGGGGCCATTCAAGTATTACGTAAGCATCAAAGGGGGGATGGGGTCTTTGATTAGCTTATTTTTGATGACATTGGGAACGGGGTGGGTTTATATGGTGACTACGTCAGTAATATTTATTTATTTACTGTTTCTGTTTTTTCTGCAAAATTTAATGGATTATGATATGGCAACCCTACTTGTCTGTGCTCGAAAGCGAAAAGCAAGTTCAGGGATTCCCTAAAAAAATCTTTTTAAAAAAATGTAACCTCCTTCAAAAAGAGGTCACTAAAAAAGGTAAAATAACGAAATTTTGAGATCGGCACCAATTTAATTATTATCACGCCGACAACAATTAGCTACTTTTGCAATATTTTTATTTCTTTGAAGACGCTTAATAATTATTGTTATTACTTGCTCGCTCTCTGAAGATGCTACAAAACGTATCGAAATGTCAGCATTAAATGCAAGTTAAATTTCAGTATTGCTTCATTTTCTATTCTTATGCCACGGAATTTTTTCCAAATACCTATCATATATTTTTGAAGTTGTTTAGAATAACATAGAAATTAACTCTTTTCGTCCCCCAAAAAAAAAAAAAATTGGTTGTCTGTAAAGGCGGTTTACGGACGATAGTTTTACGTGATAACGTATTCCGTAATACATAACCTAAATTTATATAATAATTATAATAATTCGAATCTATGATATTGCATCTTTCGCTTCAAATTTAGGTAAATTTTATTAAGTAGAATAATAAAACACTATAAAAAGTATACTATTATTATATAAAAAACAACTATGGCATGTATCTCTTTTGCGCATGCGCCGATTTTCCCCAAAAAATTTACAAAAATTTCTAGTAAAAATAGATAGAGTAAAAACCGTTTTAAAAACTATATTATTATTATATAAAACATCATTATAAGAGATATATTCTTTTACGCATGCGCCGATGTTCCCCAAAAACAATAGGCCACTTCATATTTGCATATCAAACATCCTCCCAAAATTTGGTTTCAATCCGCTTATCCTTGGTGTCGGAATGATAAGAAATGTCAAAAGTGACGTTTGCAACTGTCAAAGTATTATGTTCTAATAATAATTAGTTATTCCAATACTTAACTTAGAAGGCGTTGCATTTCACAAAATACTAATGTCAAAAAATTGAATTAAACATTAGAAATGCAACCGTTTTCATGTTAAGACAAGACATACGTTCTCTTCTAATTTCCATGTACGGCAAACAAAGACGACCGACCGCGTCGCGCCATGCATTAGACAACATTGCATTTATACAGCTATTTTTCTATATAAATTTGTATAAAAAAACTGTTTAGGCAAATTCTGTTATACGAGATCTATGTAAAATGTTCTCCTCTTTCGTTTAAGACTGGTTTCAAACCGATCTGATTTAAATTGAGCGAGAAATTAGCAAAAAGCACGCACAGGGTCAGGCGGAACGTTACGCGTTAGGAACGTTACGCGTTACGAGCGTTAGGAACGTTACACTTTTTCGTGCATGCAGCCGGTGTTTTATCAATTTATAAGATTAGTGATTCATCAATTTATAAGACGTTATCACGTCAAAAAAATAAAATGTCTTAGTCAATAACATCCACTATCACATTTTTTTTAGTTGTTCAATATTGTTTTGCAACTATCTGTCCAGTAAAAAAGAGAAACTATATTGAAAGATGAACTATTGAATACTAAACAAATGTAATTTAATATTATGCTAGCCGAACCACGCACAGAAGAGGTTTACTGTAAACTTTTTAAATATTTATTCTCCGGTATCATATTTCATATTTCTGCAGAACCCGTTTAGCGTATTTTTGTTTGTTAAAGTGCAGACACTGAAATAATGCAAGAAAGTTTAAGTTTTTGCACGGTCACATCGAGTGCATTTGAATATAACTGCAGTTAAAATTTCCTCTAACTGCAAATTGGATAAAATTAGAATTTCAATAGAATACAATCCAACATAACTCTTTTATTGCTAAACTAAAATTTCAAAAAATATAAAAAATAAACATTTTTACACGCTTTGCATTAGTTTCACTCGTAAGTTTGTATGTATGTATGAATGTATGTATGTATGTCTGTATGTATGTTTGTTTGCAATCTCGTTTGGACTACAGCAAGTGGTTTATTACTGTTAGTATGTTATGCCACTACTGTAAGAGCAATCGTTGACCGAGCGGTCTAAGGCGCTAGTCTTCGCTGACGTCAACGCTCGGATTCACCGGTCGTGGGTTCTAATCCCGTCCACGTCGAAATAAAAAATTTGTTTTTTTTTCGGCAAATTTTTGACAATAAATCGAACTAAAAAGTGGAAAATAAATATAGTTTAAAAAAAAAACTAAAAAACACGCCTTATATCAAACTAAAAAGTGAAAAATAAATATAGTTTAAAAAATTAAAAAACTAAAAAACACGCTTCATATCGAACTAAAAAGTAAAAAATATTTTTTTTTAAAATAAGCTTAAAACAATAATGAATAAAAAATACTAGTATTATTGTGAAAAAGCGTGGGGCGCTTTGTTCCACATTTTCGTACATCGAGCGCCCCACGCTTTTTTAACAATAATACTAGTATTTTTTATTCATTATTGTTTTAAGCTTATTTAAAAAAATATTTTTTACTTTTTAGTTCGATATAAAGCGTGTTTCTTAGTTTTTTTTAAACTATATTTTTTTAAATAGAATTTCGTGGCGCAGGCAATAAATTGTAATGCCATTTTTCAAAAATAAGGGGTTATATAAAATCTTAAAACTCTGTAACTTCTAAAATTGACGCTAGTTTATTTAATTTTTATGTTGGCATTTTTTCTATGGAACTGAAATTACAGAGAAGTATGTTTTACCAAAGTGGAAATATGACATAAGTATACCCACGTAAATATAATTACGAAGATATATATTATACGATCATTGATTTAGAGATGGACTGCGTATTGTTGCGTATTGTTTATGTTTGATCATTTTCAGATTGTTTTTTCTTTCTGTTCCGCCATAATTTCTAAACCCCTAATCCAATTTCGATGAAGTTTGGTACACTCAGGTTAAGCTAAAATAACATTTTACACAATATGTCGCGAATAAAACATGATATCGACTTCGTTCATTTGCAGCGTTTATCATCATTTTGATCCGAAAATTTTTTTATCAAAATCTGTCCAAATTTTTTTTGTAAAAATACTGAAAAAAAGTGTATTTTGGATTTTTTTTTTGAAAAATATTTTTCCGGTCTAATTTTTAATTACATATTTAATATCCAATAAAAAATAGAGAATAGTTACTTCTTACCACAACAAGTTTATTAGTGGATGTACATTTCGAGAGCAATGCTCTCATCTTCAGCAAAACACTAAAATATTTTTGTTATTAATATCCAATATTGATCGTAACTGGGATGTTGGACATCAAGGATCGCATTTGTAGACCCACCTCACGGCTGGTTTCTAACGATTTCATATAGATGAAAAAGTTTAGGAAATGCTAATCTAAAATCTAAGTCGTTAGACACGAATATATGAAGTGTATTATCTATAAGTTATTGGATTATCTAATTGAACGCTTAAGTTTCGAGCTTGACAAATGATATTGCGTAGGTAAAAACCGGAAAAACATTTTGTTTGTTTGTCGAGTTTATTTACACGCGTCTTGCAATATGCCGACCTGACTGTGACGACGTCGACACCAATTTCCTTGAAAGGCAATTTCGTCATTCTATACAAGTTGTCTAGGAAATCATTATTCATGATAAACACCGTTAAGGAAAAAATGATTTGCAAAAATCCCTTGTAAAATACATTTTACTCAACAAATTTTTGCGTTGTAATGCAATTATTGAAAATCGACCGTGCATTTTTGAGGCTAGCAGTACCAAATTATATAATCAACTATCTGATCGGCCAACTATCTGATTGGATCGTCATTATTTCACTCTAGGGTCAAAACGAAGGAGATTTTTCGAAAGAAATCATGCTAAGTTCCATAAAAAGATTTCCGTTAACAAACTTTCATCCCCTTTTGCACCCATTCAAAGTTGTTTTTTGAGACAAACAGTAGGCTATGTCCTTCCTCAGGATGCAATCTATCTCCTTGCCAAATTTTATCGAAATCTGTTCAGCGGTTTACGCGTGAAAGCGTAACAAACAAACAAACAAACTCACATTCGCATTTATAATAGGATATTACGCATACCGGTGTTCCAAAACTTCGCACTCTTATAATACAGAACAGACAGTACCAAACGAAGTTGGATTTTTAGATTTTCTTCCCGGGGACACAAAATAAGAGGGAGGGGGGTCGAAAAAAGACCTATGTTGATCAGGAAACTGAACATGGGATAGAACCTAATGGAGTGAGATTTTATATTATCTCTCCGAGATGGTTGTTTCCTTCAAAATCGCGTTACCTACATAAATAATATTACAATTACAATGGGAAACCAGTGCTAGGGCAAGAGCTCAAAGTACAATATGTGCGGACATGTAATTAAATTGATATAATATATAATATACTAGCTCCGGTTTCACCCGGATGCGATAGATATAATTCTGCAAAATGTATTTCGTTTGCGGCCCGGCGTCTGAACTAATAGCTTTGAGCGAATTCCAACAGATGTCGCTATTTGGTACTAAAACCGTTTTTTGTTTGCTTCTGAACTAATAGCTTTGAGTAAATTCTATCAGATGTCGTTACCTGTTACTAAAACAGTTTTTTTGAGAAAACACCGTAATTTTGTACAAAATGTTAAATAAGAACAATCCTATAGCGGAAGTAGCACCAAGCAAGACACATTTACAAAATTTCATTAAAGTCGGTTGTGGTTTTGGAGATAAGCGCGGCCAAAATTGTGACACGGGAATTTTATATATATAGATAGCATTTAAGCCCTAACTAACACAGTTTTTTTTTTTGAGAAAACACCGTAATTTTGTACAAAGTATTTAATAAAAATTATCCTTTTGCGTAAGTTGCACCAAACGAGACACATTTACAAAATGTCATTAAAATCGGCTCAGGAATTTCGGAGATTAGCGCGGCCAAAATTGTTACACGAGAATTTTGTATAATATAGATTCTGGAATCCTGATCCTAAATATTTGTTGGTATACAGTTTCAATTTGTCATAAAAAGTCGAAGACATTAATTTTCATGTTTCGATTCAAAGTGACAACTTGACTGCTGGGGGATAGAGAAGCGTGTGAAATGGAAATAACGCGACGGGGAGGCCGGCGCGCCGTGATCTCTCCCCCAAACACGCGAACTAATTGTAATTTTATTTGACACAGGCAAACGTTGTTAGAACATTATTGATTGGAAATCAACTAGATTTTAGGAAGCGATAAGTGCTGGGGTAGATCCGAAATTGTCAGTCCGTGAAGACATTTTAATGCGGGATTTGTGAGTGACGTCTAGTAGGACCGCCTGCCTCACGCACTTGCTTCTTACCGCCTCTGTGCCTACAAAGATTTGAGTGCTTGATGTTCTCGACTCTCGAGTACTCGAGAAGATACTGTTGGAGTGAAACAACTTGACAGATTCGTGTTGAGTGCTTGTTCTAAACTTTTGGGCACCGCTTTGGAACGCCGGCATGCATAATATCTTAACTAATATTATAAATGCGAATGTGAGTTTGTTTGTTTGTTAAG
Source organism: Xanthostigma xanthostigma (assembly GCA_963575645.1). Lineage (NCBI taxonomy): Eukaryota > Metazoa > Arthropoda > Insecta > Raphidioptera > Raphidiidae > Xanthostigma > Xanthostigma xanthostigma. The sequence continues at coordinate 43,168,448 of OY754466.1, read as the reverse complement.
CTTTCACGCGTAAACCGCTGAACAGATTTAGATAAAATTTGGCAAGGAGATAGATTGCATCCTGAGGAAGGACATAGGCTACCGTTTGTCTCAAAAAAACAACTCTGAAGGGGTGCAATAGAGGATGAAAGTTTGTATAGAGAACCGATCATTTCTCAATATGAAAATTCATATTTAGGCTTTTGGTAAGAAATAAAGAATTACATGATTCATCGTTTTTGCAAAATCATCCCTCAAGAAGGTAAAACTGGCGATGATTTCAAAATTCACACGTATAACAAGCAAAAACTGCTGGCATAAATGTCAAAGTGTACAAACATTGTTTTTTAAAATAGTACTACAATACGGTGAAGCCGTTGTCTCTGTTTCATTTCAAAAGCGTGCGGAGTCGCGGGTAGCAGCTAGTATTATATAAAAATTGATGTCTGTCTGTCTGTTGTGGACTAGTACTGGCTGCCGTGCTGGCTGAGAGGATAGAACTGACGCCACTGCGACTCAAATGCGTGGTTACAAGCTGGATTCAAACTTAGAACCGGGACTATGTTTAGTGCTTGCTTCTCTGCTGATTCTGATTAAGAACCGATCAGAAAACAGTATCTAGTCACGAGGGCGACACGGGCAAACGCCCACAAACAAAAATGGCGTCACAGTGTGTGTTCCATCCAGAGACAATAAACGGTCACTTTTGCTATAACATTCGAACTGTAACTGCGCGCGCATCAAACCCGTCTACAAATCCAGCTTCAAAACACGCATCGTGTAAAGCGAACACATATAAAAGCATCACATCCTAACAAAGCATCTAGCGACAAAATCAACCTCGTGGGCAGCGACTTTACGTAGGTACACCCATTATACAATACTTGTAGCTGCAGTTACCATGGATATTGTTATATATGTAGGTATGTTTGTTTTGTATATTATACAACAGGTATGTATATGTTACGGTCTATACCCGAATTCAGTCAATGACCGAAATAAATGCGCAAAACTAGTTTTGACAACGAATATTGCCCAAACCCGAAATCTTACATTTAAACGGGTATTGGGTGTTATAAAATGAGCAATACTAGTTTTGCGCATTTTCAGTTGGGCAAAACTAGTTCTGTCTATTTCTGAACGGACAATACTAGTTCTGCTTGTTTCATTCAATCAACGTCCGAACCCGAATAAAAGTGGGTTATGTTCTTGTTTACCTATTGAATTGTTTTCCTGAATGTTATAATTAATAATATAATGGTGGGATATTCAGTGTAATAATTAAGTAAAAATGCAAGGTGAATTCGAGTTTCAACTACCTAGTTCGGCTTCTGAAGCATAATTTTATGACGAAACATAATTACCTTACTACACTAAGTGAGGTTAAGAAAGCAAATTTGTTGAAAGCTGAATTAAAACCTCTGTCTGCTAAACAATACATAAGAATAAATCACTTTGATATAATAAGTATCGTTGATGTGGAAAAGTTAATTAATAAACGCAAATAAGATTCCGATGCCATACTATAGTATTGTCCGTTCAGAAATGGACAGAACTAGTTTTGTCCAATTGAAAATGCGCTAAACTAGTTTTGCTCATTTTATAACACTCAATACCCGTCTAAATGTAAGATTTCGGGTTTGGGCAATATTCGTTGGTCAAAACTAGTTTTGCGCATTTATTTCGGTCATTGACCGAATTCGGGTATAGACCGTAACACATATATGCTGTAGATTTTATTGACATGATACTTTAGGCTCACCTATTGTTTCCACACCAGTTTAATATGAACTGCTTATAGAATTTGTTAAGTGGCTTGATGGAAAAATAAAGTGGAAAAATACAATCTAGAATGAAATACGATAACACTATTGAGGCTTCCACTGCACAACACTCTAATTATATGTTGGCACTTGATGGCTGACAAATGAGCCATTAAATAATATTGAAACGTAATCTTTTTTAATTGAATTGGACATTTAACATTTAATTACACGTAACATATCAATATATTTTTCTTTCCGACCGGGATTCACCTGCGTGTAAGGGTTGACATACGTACGGATTATTCCGGAATTCTTCGGGATTCTAAAACTTTGTCCGGAATGTCGGCGGAATTGAAATTACAATCCCAGAAATCGAATTTCAGCGCGGTCGAACAGGCTTCAATTTTCGGTACTTTTTCAGGTTTACTATTTTTTATATCATTCTTAGTTATTTCGTTTCCAAATTAAAATTTGATCGCATGAAGCTGGACCGGAAAACAAGCATCTCTTCTCTAAATAGTAGATACAAAGTCGCTATCCGCGTTTATCTCTGTTCGTTCGCTTAGTTGGATACGAATTTTACAATCAAACAAAGTTTGGGGAGAGTATGTGTCAGTAAAATTTTTGCCGACGGGCACTCTGACTATAATACATTCCTATTAAATTTAAATGTAGCAATTTTTGTTCTTAGAACCATTTTAGAGTTTTGACGAATATTATATGTGCAATATGACACAAGTTTTAAAAAAATACATCCAAATTTATTGTAATTTCTGTAGCATTTTTCTTTTTATTGACAATGTCTGTACAATTTTAATTGTGTTTTGACTAATAAAGTTTGAATTGAATTGAAGTTTCGGTGTTTTGTTATCAAGTCGTAAAAAGGCGCTGACTAAATCATAAGAGATATTTCAAATTAATTTAGGTACTGCGGAATTGTAGGTCTAAAGGCATTGTCTAGCTTCTAAAGATGACCCACAGTAGCCATTTTTATATCTTTCGAAAATTTGATTAAAATTACGTGTCAATTGCGAAGTTATTTGGACCAACGTGGTATATTAATCCTTATTCAATTAAATATGTTTGTTACCTTAGGTCGGGCATGCACGAGCAGATAATCCGCTATTGTATAAGGGCCCCTAGGGAGATTTTCCCCACTGGGTCTTGTTTCTTAAATCCGCCCCTGGAAGAGCAAATGCAGTTTGATAAATTTATCATTAATAGATAAAAATTACTGTAAATTCCATACAATTTCAACAACAACGTTTATTGCAGTATAAAAGTTGTTGATAACGCAGTTCGTTTGCCTTTGGCAAAAAAGAAACAAAATTCAATAATGAATTGAGCTGCACACAAAAGACTTTGAACTCTTTACAAAAGCTTCCATAATAATCTATACGCTGATAGAATTATTACAGTGGAGACTTGATTATCCGGATCTCAGTTAAATGCGAAATAACCTATTACCAGGATTGTAAAACCGCGTTCGATCTTGTTCCGTTTTTGATGTGGAACACCTAATGGCGCGTCGGGAGTAAAACCATGCAATTGACGCGACACTGCTCACGGGACGTGTTACGTTTCAGTTGCGCTTGCTGTGTGTATGCGTTGGACAGCTGTGTGCTTGTTGTGCGTGTGTTCGAATGACGAACATGTTAATTAGTTTAATTTAATTACTAGAATTTCGCTAGACGACAGGGTGAAATTTAGTTACAGAGCAAAATTAAGTTAGATGTCAGGACGAAATTTAGTTATTAGAATTTCGCTTAAATTTATATAGGCATGTCAAACTTATCACCATTTTGGTCTCGCAACACGTATACATTTCAGATTTGCCTTCGTCTGACCGCCTCTTTATTTCATTCAGGTTTTCGATTATTCGAATGACCTACGACAACAATTAGTTGGCGGTCCTGCTCGGTCCCGCTCGGTTTCAGCCGGGTGCAAAAGAACGATTGGGGGAGAAGGACACGAGTATACACGTTCATCTTAGTTTACCGAGATGAATGTTGTGTCCAAATTTCATGATGATCGGAGTTACCGTTCAAAAGTTTTTGTCGAACGGACAAAATATGTTGAGTTATATTTTGCAACATTTTTCATTGATGCTCCGCTCCTAATAAGTCGTAGCGTGATATTATATAGCCTATAGCCTTCCTCGATAAATGGGTTATCCAACAAAAAAAGAAAATTTCAATTCGAATCAGTAGTTCCTGAGATTAGCGCGCTCAACCAAACAAACTAACTCTTCAGCTAGTATATACCGTAGGTACACGTAAGCCCAATAATAAGTATATGCTAAATTTATTTATTTATTTATTCCGTGTTATTGAATAGAAATTGTGCCATTTTCTTTAAATGTATTTTTAAACACAACAAATCGACATATATACCGAACTGTTTTGCAAGCATACAAGAAAATGCGATAAATTTTGTGTATGAATATTGCAATAGATGCAGCTAAATATACAGGAAAATATTCAAATATACGATAAAAATTGTTTTGATAAAACTCTGAAACAATAAATATTACATTAATCATTGTTATCTGACACTTGAGAATTGCTACTTTCGTTAATAGACCAAGTCATTGATTAATAAAATAACCCCTCAATGATTATTTACCTCATTCAATAAAAAAGTACTTGTAAAAATAGCGTATGATATCATAAATGATTGTTAAAAAAATATCAATTCACAAATCAATTGGTTTGATTGTTTTACAAATGTGACATACGTATTTTATTTTATTACCGCAAAAGAAAATTAGTTTTTTTTTATATTAATTAATAATTTTGAAGAAATTTTATAAAAAGCGAATTAGAAATTAAATATTAATCATTTTTTATATTTTTATATCAATTCTGAAGAAGGTCCAAATCCGGATCGAAACGTTAATGTATTAATTATTTATTTTGTTAATATTGTTAATATTTATTGAAAATTAGTTTTAGATTCCTTGCTAGACTAGATTACTACTTTTCTAGCTCTGGTTTTCGTGATTGCTTTTATGTGTTCGCTTCACACGAGACATCTTTTCAAGCTTGTTGTGTGGGTGAGATTCTTAAACTTAGTATAAGAGCCCCTCCACATGATGCTGGATTTCGAGCTCGCCTGCCTGCTTGAAGTCTACACTGCTGGATAGTGACGTCACTGATTGATCCACTGCTCTATATCTTGCTATATTTGGGTGATAGGTTCAGTGCTATTTTTCATTCAGCGCTGCCTGCTAGTTTGGGAATTTGACCAATTATGGAGTCGTATTTTATCACGTGATATCGTCTGACATTCGTTAAATATAGTGTTGCTTGAAAAAAGTTTCAAGTGAACAGCGATGGGGCCAAAAGTTGTAAAATCAAAATGCAAATGGACTCGGCAAGAAATAAGTTTTCGCTTTGATTTTTCTCTTCTCTCCCGAAGCTTTTTAATCATTATTAAAATCATAGCAGCAATTCGTCTATGACGAATTATTCCTTGCATAACCATTACATCCATATTTAAATTTTAAATATAACAGTCAACCTAGCAAAACAGCGAGCAAACGAGCAAGCTGCGTGTGAAACGAAACTAGCAGCGCTCGCTACCAACTACCAAGCAGGATACCATATTACCATTCATGGCAGCTTGCCAGACTTCAAGCAAGCGAACGCGCTCGAAATCAGTGTAGCGAATTTGTGGAAAATCAAGAAAGGACCAATGATGTTGGCATATTAAAACGGGTCATAATCATTGACAATAGAGTGTTGTCTATAGCAGCATTTCCATATTTAATGAACGTACCGAATGTGCGTATAGATTATAGAGTTGCAGGATATTTCCGACGTTTATTTCAACATTGATATCACGTGCAGGCAGCCAGTAGTATGCATGCATGGTGAGTTACTAGCGAGAAATGATTGATGTTGACGAGAGCTGTGACGAGAGGGCGCAGCGCCGCCGCGTGGAATGGACATATTACACTGATATATTATTATACTTATGAATACGAGATGGTGACCGGAAAAATAGTTCTTTTCTAATAACAGACGTTACTGTCTCTGTTCTTTTAAAACGATATCCCCGGATTCTTAAAGAGGAACGAAAGAATGGGAATACGAGATGTGATGAATGAAAGATTCTGTCCTGAAAACCGGTGTTACTATTCCAATTATTTAAAAAGAACCTGTTTCTGTTATGAAATAACAATCGTCTGTTGTAAAAAGATATCCCCAGGTTCTTAAAGAGGGACAAAAACAGTTAGTCTATAATTTATTAATACGAGACGGTGACAGAAAAACAGTTCTTTTCTAATAACAGGTATTTGTCGCTGTTCCTTAAAAAGAACCTGTTGTAAATATTATGAAATAACAATATTTTGTTATATAAAAGAGGAGCAAAAAAATAGTCAATCTATACACTTATGAATACGAGACGGTGACGGGAAAACAGTTCTTTCCTAATAACAGATGTTACTGATTTGGTAAAATAACGTGTTCGAAATAACAGTTCAAATATTCAGGCTCGAATAAGATGACAGATACATAAAACCTCAAAAACTAAAATCTTTCGGAACTTTTGCAAAATCATCATGCTTATAGAAAAAAAAAACACGCTGAATACAATGAACACAAACAAACTTCTGTATGTCTTTTGTGTTTAGAAGTTATTTGCGTTTATATTCAGAAAATCATATAAAACCTCCGAATGGCCGTATAGTTTCCAAACTAAAAGAGATACAGACGTTTGCTTACGCTCATTGAATTCAGCGTATTTTTTTCTGTAAGCATTCATAATTTCAAAAGTATATTAAAGAATTCGATTTTTGCAAGTTTTTCAAGGCATACCCCTCTAAAAAAATGCGATTTTTGATGAAAACCGAAATCTTTCGGAACTTTTGCAAAATCATCATGCTTATAGAAAAAAACACGCTGAATCCAGCATGGTCGTAAAACGTCGTGTGTCGTCCAAAAAAAGTTTCGAACTAAAAAAAATAGTATTTAACCATTCCCCTCTCCTTTTCCAAGCAACGCCACTGACTTAGTGGCCCACGAGCTAGTACTAAAAAAAATTTAACAAAATTTAACCCACTTATCAAAAAGATCCGCCATCACTGCTATAGATCTTGATTCCCTTGCGAGTGTCAAAATATGCCGTATAAACGGTCATATCTTTTGATTGCGTTGACTCAGAAGTTTGATTTTTTTCACTGCAGCTCCAAGGAATTTCAGACCTGAGTATTTGATGTCAATTTCAACTTGATACCTCTCCACGCGTTTCTGAGAAAAAGAGGCCTTGACAGACGGACAACGAACTGATCCTTTAAGGGTTCCTTTTTTCCTTTTGAGGTACGGAACCCTAAAAAGTACTATATCGCACGTTGAAAACAAAAGTGACATTAAGCAAAAAATTAGATTTTACAGTAGAGCACTTTTTAGTTTTAATAATATTGTTTTGTCCTAAAAAAGTTACTATTTAAATACTGCTTATGGAGATTCTTTTGTTAATAATGAGACAATTTATTATTGTTTTAATTTATTTGTTGACCACAATGTTAAAAATAAAGTTATTAAAAAAAAGACCTTTCAACAATAATTTTTTGTTTAGTGTCATTGTTGTCATAACCTATAACCAGTAAATTGGAGACTTCAACTGCAAAAAGTGTCACTAAACAAAATGTGTCATTTTATGTATTTACTTACTTGCATTAATTTTTGTAGCAACTGTAATCAGTAAACTGTCATTTAACAAAATGTGTCACTTTTTCACTTGCAGCGACGTACGTACCAAACAACTGCTTTGACACAATTAAAATAGTGTCGTTATATCATACACGACCATGGGCAATTCTTCCAAAATATAAAGTGACACTAGCTCAATCTAGCGGAAATAAGTGGATTTATGAGCAAACGGAAATTTTCGTATAGTGACACTCTTGCAGTAAAACATGAATCTTACAAAAGGTGAAAAGTTAACTTTTTTGTATAGTGTCACTATTGTTTTCAACGTGCGATATAATCTCACATTTAAGAAGTTTTCTTTCGCTCAATGAATTATCCATAAACACAATGTATTTTATTTTTCAATGACCGTTCAATAAAACGTTCATTGCTTGAATATTTTTTTTCGGAACAGTGTTCAATGTTACACACAGACTCGCATCCCGGTTTCATTCAATGACACTCGTCCCTGCTAACTTTGCCTGTGGCAAACCATCACCGCCACCAATACAATACCTACTCTTCATGAGCCATTGTGGCGACGTCAGACAGGGAATATTCTGCATATCACAGTTTGTTATGAGTATGAATGTCTGCTCGTTGAAAAATGAACCTTGTTAGAGAGAATGTTATGAAAACGAGCCAATATTTCACTCGACTTCGCAGTTTCAATTTTTAGATGTGTTAATTGTTAATAGCTGTTGAAATTCACACCGAAACGATTTGTTTTTTTCATTTAATTAGGCTTTTGAAAAAAAAATAATTATCGATTTTTTTATTGTATTTTAAAACTTTATTATAAATAATATTGATAATCGATGCGAAAAACTTTCAAAAAACTTTTTTTTAAATTAATTATAAGCAATTTAAAATTGATAAAATATTTAAAAAAATCACGTGACTGCAAACGCACTAAAATTGTTTTTGACAGTTGTGACGTCATAATAGTAAAATGTATATACGCAGTATACTATCAATGGCTTCTACATGTGTATTGACTAAAACATTATGACGTCACATTATGTTCGGGAAATGTCGGCGCGTTCTCGGAACTGGGTACAAAAATTTATTTTTAATTTGATATAACTTTTGAATTATAACGAAAATAAAAAAAAGAAAAATAGTTTTGTTATAAAACTTATAAGTATACGATCTTTCCATTTATGACAAAAAAAAATTTCATTCAAAAGCCCAATTGTCCCAAATCAACCTTCGTAGGCAATTTTTGAAGTGAAACTGTTTTAGGCTTTAACCATTTCCTAATCTTGAAATAATAAAATCGCCCACAGATGCCAGAACCTAAGAAGGTTTCACTTCTAATTCGCGAGAGTCTCACACATGCTTTTTATTGTTTTGAGTATAAAGTTGAAACTACTAATAATTCATAATTTTGAACAATATTTCTAATTGATTGGAAAGTTTGGACTTAAACAAACAAGACGATCTCGGACATCAAATGAAATAATAAATATATTTTATTAAGCTTTAAAAGTATTTATTAATCATTGAAAGTGTTCATTAACCATTTAAAATGCTTAATAAGCTTCTTAATAAGTAACTAGTCTTTATGCAAGTTCTCTAATTATCACGTGTCTGTTTTACAAAATGCTTTAAAGTTTAAGCATTTAAAGCATTATTATAAGCACTACGTTCTTACCAGTCACCACCAACCAGCTCTCTTTTGACCCAGCATGAATTTCAAATAATAATTATCTAATCTAACAAAGTTACTAAAATTAAACGCAACAATGCTGAACAAGCGAGAAGTAGTACAAAAATACAAGACAGTGTAAAATTATCTTTGTACTGATTTAATGATCATTGTGTTTACAGGGTTGTTGAAAGTACATCGTTTCGCGGTAATAACTTAAGATTTTGAGATAAGAAATGATATAGTGTGCAGTATCTATAATATATCAGAAGCTACATCAACTTTGACAAAATCTGACTTTGTTTCGCTTTGATTCTGTGCGAGTCTCTGCACATACTCAACCCTGAACTAGGGAAACTACAATATTTTTTTAATTAACTTGAATTTGTTAAAATAAAAGGAATGCGGATTTTAATTTAATGTCTCTATTAATGCAACTATTATACTAAGTTGCAAAACAAGCTGCATATTGTGCAAGTGTTTTCCTTTGCAGACTATAGAGGCGCTATATCTATTATCTATATTTATAAAATTCTCGTGTCACAATTTTGACCGCGATAATCTCCGAAACTACTGAACCAATTTTAATGAAATTTTAAAAATGTGTCTTGCTTGATGCAACTTACGCTATAGGATAGTTTTTACTAAATACCGAGTGTGTACAAAATTACGTTTTTTTCTCAAAAAAACTGCTTTAGTGACATGTAACGACATCTGATAGAATTTGCTCAAAGTTATTAGCTCAGAAGCAAATCTGGTAGCTCAAAACTATTAGTTCAGAAGCAAATTTGGTAGAATTTGCTCAAAGCTATTAGTTCACACGCCGGGCCGCAAACGAAATATATCTTGCAGACTTATATCTATCGTACCCGGGTGAAACCGGGATGTAACTCTGCTAGTTTTTTTATAAATTCGAAGTCTGTTATCCATTTTTGCGTTTTTGTTTATCAGAAAAATATACCAAAAAAGGTAAAGAATCCTAGCAGTCTCAAAGTTACTGATGCTTAAATACACAATAGTACCATATCGGTTTTTTAGACTCGGCACGCAATAGCTGTGTTAAAATTGTCACAAGTCCCAAGAGACCCGACCAGTGATAAATATAACATTTCGAAAAATATGTCAGGTACATAAACGCATAATTTATAAAGATAATTTAATTAAAAAACACGTTTAAACATTTCCCACTTGGCACTCAACGCGCTAAAATGATTCACGACTAGTGTTACTATGTATATTAATAATTTCGTCAACTTTATTGAAATCTATCACAAATCATTAAACATAAAAAAATATTAATTTCGAACCGACCACATATATATCGGCAAAATTCGAATACCCACGTTATTACACAAATAACAATAAAATTACGACCCCTACAGAATTGCAGCAGATTTAACATCAGACCTTACGACCATTCTGGACAATTCTGAAAAAAATATAAAAAAGTTATTAACATTTTTAGAAACATCTGGACTACTAAAAAAAATATAATACACTACTAATATAAAATTAATACTTACCTATAATTTATTATTGTAATTACTTGTAAATCTTATATACCATTGTACAGTGCTAATAATCCTCGGGTTGAAGCACACTTTGTGTTGTTTGTTTTCAAAATAAAAAAAAAAAAAAAAAACAATAAAATTTCATATACAGAGTGTCCCACGACATGACTGCCATAGCTTGGGACTGTGTTGCTGGGGTGATTTCAAGTCAAAAATGTCTAATGAACATATACCCGGAACGCTATCCTAACTGAGCTAGAAGCATTTGAAATTTTAGATAAGTATAGTGGTAGGAATTCCCTACTAATTTAAAAACCATTTAAAAAGAAATCGCTTTATTGAATTAGTTGCTCAAGTCATAGTCTAGCTCTTCTAATTAGAATTAAAGTGGTAGCTCTGCGAAGAGTCTCAGGATCAGCACGAATACTAATGGTGATTCACAGCTACCTGGTCTTTTTAATAATAACAAAACCAACAGCCGAACCTAATACCTGCATTAGTGGGCTTATTTATTTAAAATTTCAAATGCTTCTAGCTCAGTTAGAATAGCGTTCCGGGTATTTATTTCGATCATTGACCGAATTCGGGTATAGACCATTACATATACACTTTCTGGATGTATTTTTTAATCTGTTGATAATAAGTGAAACTTCTTTAGCGGCGTATCTGTTTGAAATTTTCTGTAACGTTAAAGACGGGAAATGATTCAACTGCGAGGAAATATAAGAAAAACTTTGGTGAATAACGCATTAATGAAACGAGTTCATAAAAAAGCTTCACTTCCTCCGTGAGCTTATGTGGGTGAAGTACACTCGTTTTTTTTATACATTTCTTGACATAATAAAACCACACTGCCGGTATTAGCAAGTACACTATATTGTTGGTAGGGTTTTGCACTGCGACTCGAGTTTTTGATATTAGTAAAGAAAACAGATTTATGAACCATAATTTGCAATAAAGGGACTCTGTTTTTTCACTTTAAATAATAATATAATGAGCATTTGCAGGAAATTATATATAAACAATTGAACTAGTTTTCTGATATCACAGTTACCTTGATCTGTAAAGGTGATAGTATGTCAGCACTGTTTAATCGAGTTAGAAAAAACGCCAGGTTTATATTGCAATAATGAATATACATTATACATACATGTATACATAATGATTTTAATAAGGAAAGTTTACAAGTAATTAAAAGTAAATATAAGGTAATTTAAACATACAGTATATAGGTACACCAGTTAGAAGAATGGGTCAAAGCGTGATCTCTTTTTCACTTAATATACAGGTGACCGGTAATTGCTCGTATTCCACTCGGGAGAAGAAACTATGACTAATTTGGAATGATTTACCTCTGTCACTGGGGGTCGCAAATGCGTAATTTTTTTGTATGTTAATGACAGTTCTGTGAAGAATTTTTATTTTATTTTTTTCAATGTATTGTAATTTTTAATACGCAACATAAAATCTAACGGTAAATTTCAAAGATTTTAGCTTTAGGAAGGTTGGCCAATTATAGTAAGCTATCAGATCATGGAAAAACTCAGGCCAAAAAGTGAGAATATTTCTTTTTTTAATTTTTAACATCCAAAATTCGGATGTTAGTAAAAAGAAACTTCAAGTAGATTTTCTCGAAAATGGCACATTTCCGACCCCCAAGTCATAGAGGTTAAATCATTCCAAATTAGTACCTAATAGTTTCTTCTTCCGAGAGAGAGAGAGAATTCAATTAACTAGAAATTCGTGTGACAATAAATAATTAGGTTATAGCTGTAGATGCGTTTACTATCCGAAATTTAATACTTTTAAGTACAGCATTCGATGTTTTTAGGTTAAGTGGAAACTGCGAAGAAAGTTGACAATTTAAGTTTGAACTAATTTTAATAGAATTAATTCGGAACGGCGCCGTAACAATAAAACCAGGAACTCGTAGGTACATAAAAAAGTCGCGATGAACTAGATTTATTCCTCACTGTATATGTCCTTCGGAACATTTTTATATAAATGTATTGACTTTATATTTTTACCTTATAGTCTAAGATCCAGTATTAGAAATATATACCCTCATCTCTTATTTGATGATGACAAAGATAATATTATTACATAGATAATATTATATACATTCATAAATCGCACATGGGTTGCCTAGCTAAATCGCGTACCGATGCTGTTAAATTAAATACATTCTAATTGACTTTTTTGATCAACTTCCTCGATTTGTTAAACAAAAGTCGAGTCTAAAATGAGAGAATATGACATAAGGAATTGGAATATACTATTGATTCTATACATAAATATAAATCATCCACATAAACATACCTTGTAAATAGTTGTGTTCTGGGTACTTTGAGTTTGTTTTGTTAACATTTTATTTGCGTCATATTCTCTCGTCTTAGTCTCGATTTTTATGATTAACAAATCGAAGAAGTTAATCCATAAAAGTCAATTAGAATTTATTTAATTTCACAGCATCGGTACGCGATTTAGCTATGCAACCTATGTGCGATTTATCAATGTATATAAAATTATCTAACATATATAATCCTTGTCATCATCAAATAACAGATGAGGGTATATATTTCTAATACCAGATCTCGCACTATTAGGTGTAGGATATTATGTTTTTGAGTTTCTATTAGTCGAATTTGATTAAACTAATCTAAAATATTAATGTTTATCAACAATATAAGATTTATAAACCTCATTAATTGTCGTTTTTATATCTTTCAAAACTGCACAGCTATAGTACTGTTATCAGTATCGGTATTTAGAAAAATACGAGCGCTTCTCTTTCATATTGGATGTTGTCATCACCACATTGTATTAACTAATATAGAGAATTCTGGGACCATTTATATACCTACTATTATACGTCTTTGGGTTAAACCTATGTAAATTCAAGGTTGCGTTGCTACGCCATAATTGTTATAAAATTAAAGAATTTTTTTGTGTATTAATATTGTTACTGTAATAAGACAGCGGTTTCAATATTATGCGATCAGAGGCCACCTACTTCAACTTCCTAAAGCACACCTACTTTTGCGAAGTACTAAACTTAATTCATTATCCTAAGAGTGAGGTTATAGTTAAACCAAATAGTATGTTTTTCATGAAGAGGCGACGCTTTGAATGGTTGATTTAACGTTCAGCTTATAACCTTGATACGGTCAATTCCATTATAGATTGGCAACTGCTGTTTTCGATTTTCAGTTACAATTTTAGAACTTATTTTGACTCCATAATAATGCTGGTGAATTTTAGATAACCTCAAAAATAATTCAAGACTACGTGCTGAACGTAACATTGAAAAATAGTGATTGTCATAAACTATTATGAGAAGCGATTGTGCACTAAAATGAATCAAAATAAACTCAGCTGAAAAAAACGCTTCCACCACTTACTGATATTTGGTTACTTTTAGTTAGTTACTTTTTTATCCAACTTAATTCAGATGGTAATACTTTAGAATGGAATATAGTCGAATAAGAGTCCTATATCTAAATGCATTGAGTGTCAACCCGCTGGTATCCAAACACTAAATTTCACGCATGACCAACATTAGTCTAATCCTCGACATGATCTCTGGAGCATGCTTTATCCAAGTGTCGTGTCTTATAGAATACCAGATCTTCACTTAGAGGTTAGAGTTAGACCCTTATAGTTATACAGGGTTACCGAACTTACAGACTATTCAATTATCAACATGAAATGTGTCAAATTTGACGTATTTACACCACGTTATAATATTAAATTGTTATAAGTTTGTTAATAAACTCAAGCCATAGTCCTGTTGTGAGCATCAAAGGTCTGTTTAGATAATTAACGGGATAGCTCCTTATCTTCCCATTCCGATCGATCTCATTCTCCTGTCCTATCCCGATCGAGTTGGTTCCCAAACTTTAAAGTTCATTAGATCTTTATAAACGGCCACACGTTGAGTGCGTTACCAAAAATTAATATAGTATAATTTTCTAGTCGATATTCGCCCGCTTTGCTATGGACGTAACATATAGGTAATTAAATTATCACACTTAGACCTGAAACTTCGTAGACGAATTTAAAGTAAGTAGGTATAGGTATAGTATTCAACCAAACAAACAAACAAACTCTTCAGCTTTATATATTAGTATAGAATATAGATAATAATTCCTAGAAAATGAGTAGATTTCCGTATCATCCATGAAGTACTGTGTAGTCGGATGCGTTTCCATTATTTGGCATAGTTACTCCTTTCTCGACGTAAACACCCACTAAGAACGGATTTTATGCAAATCCTATCCAAAACGGGTTTTTCACCTCTCTCTCTCTCTCTCTCTTACTCACTATTATTAACTTCCTATCTACGCAACCATCCACACCCAGTATATGTGATGGTAGGTGAAAAATAAAGAACAATTATGAACGCTTCTTTTTAACATGCTTAGTTGGTTATTTTCGACTATCAAAAAAAAAAAAAAGCACGACACACTTTAACTTTGTTGAACTATAGGATTCCTAGACCGAATCATTTATTTGGTTTGGGATTTCTAGTTGCGAAAAATGTAATTAAAATTAATTAATTTGAGGCGGAGTCTGAATAGTGAATATTAAACGGACTTTAGACATGTAAATGCGAAAAAGAAAACAATTATTACTTCATTGTAGATTTATATCTATATTATGTATATAAATTGCAGTCATTTAAGTGAATTACAATGTTGCACTAATGTGGTCATAGAAATCAAATTAGTTTCATGGTCGAAAATTGCAATTAGTGTAGGGATCAGACCGTTGTCTGTTGGAGAATATCTCGAATGTTAACAAAAGTGAACGTTTATTGTCTCTGAACAGAACACACGCTACAACGCCATGTTTGTTTGTGGGCGTTAACTGTTTTCTGATTGGTGCTTATTCAAAACAAAGACAGACAAGCACGGAACATAGTTCCAGTTTCTAATTTATGAAATCCATGTTGTGACCACGCACGCGAGCCCGCAGTGACGTCATTTCCATCTTCGCATCCAGCCCAAGTCCCAGTAACGATTTCAGCGGCAAAACCAGCATTGTGTGCAGCGACCTTAGTCTTTTTTATATACGACTACGGCGAAGCCAAAAGGAAGGGTTATGAGTTTAGCAGTCTATGTATGATAATGTTTGTATTTACGGATGTTCCACCGTGGCGCCTAAACTATTCATTCGATTCTGATAAATACGGTGTCAATCGATTCGTTATTATGGCCCGGGTAACATAGGCTACATTTATTTTTGAATTTTGGTCCCAGAGGGGAGCAAATTGAAAACAAATAAAAAATAACTTCAAAAAAAAATAATTTAAATAAAAAATAAGTAACCAAATCCCGACTACTGAAAAGTGTGAAACAAGAAAATATTCTCATCTGAGGATAGCCGTGGTCGTATGCCATCTCATATATATGAGGCCCTATAGAGCTTATGATCGCCTACTACTGTTAAAATGTAATGTTTTGTAAGGGCAGGTGGCATATGACCACGGCTATCCTCAGATGAGAATATTTTCTTGTTTCATACTTTTCAGTAGTCCGGTTTTAGTTTTTGAACTCAATTTTTATTATCCGGTTACGCTCGGGTTAAAATACGGACGTAAAGATTCATTTAAGAAAAACGAATGTTGCGTTTCTTCAGAAGTGCAAGTAACCTGGACAAAACCATTGACTGACGGCGAGAGGGGCAGGCGGTGAGTGTGAGAACGCGGTTCGGAGTAGTGAACGCTGACTCACCAAGCGTCAAATTGTTTTTACCTGACGCGCGGCCTTGTTAATTACTAATTAAACACTCCGTTTAACCTATCTACCTGACTACTAGCATACCTAGTAGTTATTTAATATTCCATACTTAATGGTCAAAAATCAAAACTGCTTCTGCCGAAATTTTCGAATTGTTTACATCTTTAGTCGCGTCAATCTATGCTATTTGTGTAAAAAAATATGTTTAATTCCGATATTCATTCAAAACTTGTAAAAAAATATCGGAATATCGAAAGTAAACATTTTTTTTACATAAATAGCATAGATATTGTTTAAGGGGTTATTAGACGGAGAGCTCTTAGACCATATAGGGATAGTCAGGATATTGAAAAATCGATTTCTTTTTTTTTGCATTTTCTTGTAGTATGTTTCTAATATATTCCCTGAAAATTCAAGTTAATTAAATGAATAGTTTTCGAGACAATTATTATATGGCCCAGGATTAGATAACTCGGTGTAGGTAAGACTAAAACTTGAAACGCGTTATACTCGAAACTGTTTTCGAAATCGGTGACCACTGAAATTCAAGAACCACTCGATGGATTTAAATGAAATGTTTACAGCTTATTGAAAGCATAAAAAAATAGGACTTGGTTGAAGGACTTGATTGTTTTTGTTGAAAACTTCGACTTTTATAACAATCTGTCCTTGCAAATTTGGGTGTAAGCTTTTAGAAGCCGCCATTTTATTAATTTTCAAAAAAAAATCTTTGATTAAGTCCAAGATTTACTATTAAGCTAAAGACTTTTCTTTGTTTTATTGATTTTGGAACAGATGGCTATAACTTCGTTCAATTTATTTTTTTTTTGAAAATTTAGTGAAGTCAAGTTTAAATATTATAAAGTTTTATAAGATTAATTAAATTTTGTTGAAAAAAAATTATTAAAAATTTTTTACATGCTCCTAACTACCCCTAGCCCCTTAATCAATATAGATAATTCGTTCCCCGCCCCAAAATGTTTTTGATTATCAATAATATAAAAAATTGGTTGTCTGTAAAGTCGGTTTACGGACGATAATTTTACGTGATAACGTATTCCGTAATACATAACCTAAATTTATATAATAATTATAATAATTCGAATCTATGATATTGCATCTTTCGCTTCAAATTTAGGTTAATTTTATTTATTTAAATTACTTACCACCTATAATATAATTGTTTTTTTTTTAACTTTCTTTCTTTCGTATTTATTTTAAGTCTCAAAGATTAGCTGTCATAATATTTTGAAAACAATTGTTTCACTGTTTATATAAAATTCCAAAACCTACTTACAATATTTAAGTATTTTCATACGTCAAAAAATTGATTTTTATAATGATAAAATTTGTATGAAAACGATTTTTTCGAGAGATGAGACCTAGCTAAAACGATTTTTTGCCCCCCAAAATCCCTTTTCAGTAAATTTCATCCAAATCGTTAGGGCCGTTTTCGAGAAAAGCACGCACAGGGTCAGGCGGAACGTTAGGAACGTTACACTTTTTCGTGCATGCAGCCGGTGTTTTATCAATTTATAAGATTGGTGATTCATCAATTTATAAGATTGGTGATTCATCAATTTATAAGACGTTATCACGTCAAAACTAAGTTTAAAGCATCAAAATCGAAGCTGTTCTTGTGGACTTCTAAGTATTGCCTGTTTTATTTATTCATTTATTAAACTTTATTTAAATATCGACTAAATACAACAAAAAAACTTTTCATCTTTAGAGCAGTTATAAATATCTGCACTTCAAAATGATTTATTTACTCTACAATTAGGAAGTTTCCACGTGACGAAATAGTGTTGCATCGCATAATATGCAATGATGAGAACGGAGTTATTTCACAGGACTAGCTAAATATAAGAATGAGACTTGTTACCATGCGCAAATAGGTACCTAATTATTGTGATCTCAGTAGATTAAATAAAGTTGATTATAATACATTTCAAGTAAATAAAATTGTCGACCAATTTTTCTCAGACCGAACGATATATTGACAAAAAATGATAAAATTACAAATCAATATAACACAAGATGACGTTTATAAATTTTGTTTGTTATTAATTTTTCATTATTTTTTAATCATTCAAAGTTTCAATCCTGCATGAAATCTATTATTTAATACTAATTAATTTTTATATTTTTTAGATATTTCTGAAGAAGATCCAAATCCGGATCGAAACGTCATCTTGTGTTATATTGATTTGTAATTTTATCATTTTTTGTCAATATATCGTTCGGTCTGAGAAAAATTGGTCGACAATTTTATTTACTTGAAGAGTTCTATTCAGACGTTAATAAGATTTGATTATAATAAACTCACTCAATTTTCTCATAAACAGTCCATTTTGAAACAAAAAGGGAAAATTATTATGATGAAAAATCCGTCCGAATCGATGGAAATCCGGTCGGATCCGACCGGATTGGAAATGACATCGGATTTCAATCCCTATCAAAACCCGAGACGCATCTAATGGTCGAGTTTGACAAAGTATCCATCTCTATTGAAGAGCTCAGTGAACAGTGACTTTTTGATCAGTCTGTAATTCAGACACGAACATTTGCGAAAAGGAAACAATAGTCCTTTTTCCTCTTTTGATTTATTTATCTCTTGTACACATATGACTATTTGCAATATCGTCATTGATAAAATATGAATTCCGACGAAATACAAAATGTCTTTTTAATCTGCGCTGGCGTTATCAATTTTTAACTTCCCTCGTGTAACAGATTTCAAATAAGATATTGTAATAGTCTCAACGGTGTTCCTTTAAATACGTTTTTACCGGGATGAGAATTCCATCCCCAAAGATATATGCTTGCAGCGGATAATAAAAATACAGATATTATAATATTTCAATCCCATTTCGCAGACAACTTTCGTTATCTACCACATCGCGGTTTGTGCGATTTTAAAATTACTCAAATTGAAAACTCATAATATACGTAAATCATTCGCATAGGTTATATAAATTTAAATACAGTAAATCCTTTTTTCATTATTAAAAAGTTTGTTCAAAAAAGTTTATCGAAAATTTTTTTTAGACTACTTATACAGACATTTCCGTCAAAAACCATTTCCGTTAAATTAGAGACGAACTTAGATGAGGGCTTATTTAAATATTTATATTAGTAGTTTTATGAATAGATAAAAAAAAATAATAAACGAGGATGTTTTGATTAAACCAAATTAAAAAAACTCGGGTCGCAGTGCGAAACCCTGCCGACAATATAGTGTATTTGCTTTTATAGGCAGTGTGGCTCTATTGTATGAACTTAACTTTGTTTTTGGACAAAATAAAAAAATACCCCTTAATACACCCCTTAAAACAAAATTTTTTTACTTAATTTCAATACTACATATCAATTCAACATCTGTACCAAATTATATACACCCTTCAGTATGTAAATCCATATCAGTAAACTTGTGTTTTCATAAAATTTATAAGTCCGGTCCTGTCGGGCCGATTTTTTTAAAATTTTAGAAGCACATTTTGATAATTACTCAAGTGTTAAATTTTAAATTTGAAACGATTCCGAGAATTTTTTTATGGCAAATACACTAATGAGTTGTAGCGCCAATTTATTGAACAAATTTTAAACTGAGAGAAGTCTGTAAATTGTAATTCGACAGCCAGAAGACTGCCTAAAAAACGCTTTATCTGAATTCCAAATTTCAACATTCTACGGCTAACTGTACCTACAATGAAGTTAGAAATAGGTAAGGTAAATTGTCAACACTAATATGCACTTGTCAAAGTCGTTTACGAACTGCTAGTTTAACTAATTTGTAACATTTTGCATGGTATCCGGTTGACCTTGACATTGAATATGATAGTTTGCAACGACATTTTGACTGCTTCTTTTCGAAAGTGACATTTCGATCATCTACAGTATTATGTTGCACAACGGAGGTCGTTAATTTAAACAACACATCAACATTTTAATGACATTAATAACGATGTTTACAGGAAACTGAGACATTTAATATGGGAAAATGAACTTTTGCGTTTCGAGGTATCGTGGGTTATCTTCTTTAAATTGTTTATACTTGATACGGAACAATTCACAATGTTGATACAGTTCAGTGACGATGGGAGAGGATGCAAAGATGCATCTGTGCTAATAATAATTAATTCATTGACAACCTTTCAGTCTTTTGTAAGGGTTCCGTACCAAAATGGTAAAAAACTAAACCATTTTGGTCAATGTCCGTTTGTTTGTCCTTTTGTCTAACTTATAAACGGATAGCCGCTGGAAGTTCTTTGGCATGTTGATAGGGAGATGTGTTTTGCAGTTATTCCGAGGATTTTATTTATTTGAAGAGTTCTATTCAAACGTTAATTAAAGATTTGTATTTCGAGGATTGTTTTACAAAATAAAAAAAAATCTGCGTTCTGTGTTGTCAATAAAGTGAAGGTAATAGTATATTACACCACGAGGGCCAAAAGTGTGATATCTTGCTCTGTGCGCCATGATGCCTGAGGCGAAGCCGAGGGCACGGCGCGAAGGGCAAGGATATCACACTTTCAGCCAGTGTGGTGTATGCCATTTTTCTTCATACCTCGGTCGTAAGCATACTTATTAAATACATTAATTAATTAATTACACAAAAACACAGATAAATTCCAAGCAAGAAGCTTTGATGTTATACTTAAAAACAAGAATGACAGCTGGTCGCGACTACTAGTTCAAATGTAATAGGGTTGCTATGGAAACGACATCTTTGATTGGTTGTTTTTGCATTACTACAACACGAACGTACTAACTTCCCGTATTGTAGCGTGTAATCCCACCAAGGAGTAAATGAGACTTTCTGCTTTACAATTGGTGCCGAAAACATGCACTTTCGATCGAGGTATGAAGAAAAAAGTTTTTATCTTTCTTCTCAGATTCAGAACCTGCCGCAACAATATTTTTATGTTTGAGTGATACAACAAAATATGCATCCAACAACTCTATCTTTACAACGGCCCGTGTTTTATTGCACTTTTGTAGTATTTTTAAAATTCTTAAATATGTCGACTGTATCACCCACCTCCTCGAAATATGTCTGTGTCATTTTTAAACGTTCAGTATATACTAAACCTACATCAACTCCTCCTTCAGAAAAATATTAATTTTTAAACATGAGTTTCCAAGTCTATAAAAAATTTATATGAAGCAGTTTGGGAATAGGTCATATTTACTTTCGTTCATGTCATAATTGTTAGTAGAAGTTTTGTTCCAAAAATATATATTGAAGGACATTTATTTGGTTGTTCTAACACTGTCAATAAGAGAACGGACATAGAAGGGTTAAACAACATTTATGGCAATATAATTAACAAAATTTATCAATTTTTAACCTGTAAACAAAATGTAGTCTGTACCTATATAGAAAGTCTTTCTTATACATAAGACAGTACAATATTTAATTTTACATTGGACAGAACAATTTTATTAAAAAACTGTTTTTAATATTTTTAAATTTAAAAAGCTGTTGAAATTCACAATAAATGATCATGTAATTTACAATAATTTGCACAATTATTTACCATCTCAACTTGCATTGAGGTATGTTATAATGTTTAGTTTTGTGATCTGTAATGTATATATTGTAATTTAGAAATCAAAATAATATTAAATGTAACGAATACTATATATGTTCATAGGCCCTGATGATAAAAATATATTTTTCGAAACGTTGGCCACAAGCGATACTCTTGTAAAGCTTATTTTTCAATTGTTCCTCAACCAAATAAATCTCCGTCGGTTCATGTCATAGTTAAGACTTAAATTCATAAAAATGTTTTTTGATTGTCGTTCTGACTGTCGGTTACATACAGTAGTATATTGTCTACAGAAAGACGTAAAAATATATTAATGAAATGAAAAGGAAGTACCTAATAATCAATAACCAAGGTCACTATTAAACACACGAAAGTCGAATGATCCGATAGTCAATTATTTTACCTGATATAATGTATGATACGTGTTGTACTGAGACATGGTTAAGACTTTTTTTTTTTTTTTTTTTCTCGCGAACAGCTGTCATTCGTGTTTTTACGTATAACCTTAAATTTTTGTTTGGAATTTATTAGTGTTTTTATGTAATTAAAAAGTAATTCATTAATTAATGTATTTAATAAGCGTACTTACGACCGAAGTATGAAGAAAAATAGTATACACCATTCTGGCCGAAAGTGTGATAGCTTGCCCTTCGCGCCATGATGCCCTGTGGTGTAATATACTATTGTCCACTTTTCTTTCTTTACATAAGAGCACCTGATTATTTTTTATTTACACTAAAATATGCGCAGTTTTTATGCGATTAAATAAAATCTATCTATATACTTACTATTTGCTTTCTAGGACGCACAGTATAGTACCAAAAGATAGAAAAAGTATTAGGACTGAATAAGTATATGTTGGGGTTTTTTAAGGGTAGAATAACATAACTGAAAAATCTTATATCTATTGAAGTTGTCCACCATATTTAAAAATGGATTCGCCGGCCGGAATATGAAAAATTATTTATTCATAGGTTTACACTCACTTCAATCCGCTATAATAAAGAATACGTGTCATCCATTGATATTTATATAAACGGTGTCTTGTAAAGCAGTGAGATAGAATAGGTTGCAGATTATAGACGCTTAACAACTTATGTCTATAATAATTAGCATAGGATAGTATACCTGATCTCTATATACAGCTAGGGTTGGGTAACTCAGTTCTAAACCGGTTCAAAGATCCGTGGGAGACGACTCACTTCTTTCTAACCCGAATGCTCAGGGGGTCAGTTAACTCAGTAGAACATTTAACAGATTATTTAAACACATAGCACTTCTGTGGCAGATTCAGAACAGCTCTATAGCGTTCTGATGAACCAGTACTTATAACTTACTTTATTGCATCTTTCTCTTTGTAGTTTCAGATCCAGTACAGCAATGTGCATTGTAATATGTATCTGTTCTAGGTAGTATAGGCACGTGTAAGATATATAAGGTAAACCTTTCAGGCCCTTGTGTAATTTTGTTTTAATTTTTATTGTTTTTAGATTTCAAATTAATTGGTTATACTTATCAAACAAAGCGAAACTTATTAACATAGCCAGATAATAATTATTTATAGTTATAAGAATTAGACAATTAACTAAGAGATTAATTGTGAAGCATGTATAATTAATTAACAAATTAGTTTTGAAAGAAAGTAATTAGAATTTATGATTATTTTAATTCTGAAACGTATGGAAATATTATCAAAAGATAACAAAATTCGCAAAAAAAAACGATAAACATATGTTCCGTGTATTAACTAATGCTTTATAGTGTAGTTCTATTGTTCAAAATTTTTAGCAGACGCTTATGACCTTTGTTGTCGAGCGTCTATTATTGTCTATCTCTCAAAACGTGTATATTATACGTGTTTTAAAAAGTGCTTTTATAGCATGTAGTAAGTTTACAAACGATATATTTTTATGTTAAAAATGATTCCACGTAAAGGCTCTAACACGGTTAAAAATAGCATTATTAACATTAATAACTGTAATTTGTAAAATCTTATTTATTATTCAAAGAAAAATTCACATCTGCGTAGTATTTTTTGTGAAAATCGAAAACTGGGTTTAGGTATTCTTAAAAACTGTAACCGAAACCCGAAATTAAGTCCTCTTATGGAAATGAATTTCTGTGTCGGTACCTGGTTTAATCATAAAATAAAATGTTGACTTCAATAAGGCTTATCCACAATAGAGTTGGGGAATAAATAACTTTACGATGAAAAAATCACTGTGACCAGACGTCTAAAATGATCACTGTAATCTGACAAGAGGTAACGTATGCTGTTCTATGTTACCGCAATCACGACGGTCGCTCCAACCGAGTAGCGTACATAACGTCCGACCGAGTATTTGCTCGATCGGGATCGACGTGACAAAGTCACGATGATTTTTCACTGTGATTTTTGTGTAACTGGAATAATAATCACTGTGATCACATAGTAACGAATTTTTCCATGTGTAATCCACACTCTACCCCAGTGTGTCTAGACTTTTCTATACGACCGTACTGTAAACACGAAGAACAACAGCTAAGAGCTGCTATTGGCTTGAACCTACTGTATATAGTATGAAGCATCTCACTCACCAGTGTTTTCTGTGTCTGCAGCGTTTAGCCAGTAACCACCATCTGCAAAAAAACAATACAACATTGCGTTAGTGATAAAAATCAATTCAATTTATGCTATCTAAAACAGTAACAGTGAATCTAATCTATTTTATTTATTATTAAATATAATGAATAGGTAATTGGAAATATGAATTTGTACTAAGAATGTTTAAAAAAAATAACGCGAGCAAAAATACAGAATACCTGCTCAACTTAGGACACCAATGCTAGGACAAATTGAGAGCAAAGTTGAATTCGGTGTCCTACAGGCTGTCATTGATTTTGACTCAATGGGTAACAATAGATTTGGGACACATAATAATATATTGCAACAAAACACACCAAAGTTTATTTAACTATATATACACGATTATTTACACAGTTCATTTATTTATCTCAGCAGTTACCTCACTACTGTTCACGGTAGATACTAACTGTCAATTTATGTCGATTGTTTACTCGATGAAACAGCATATATGACTGCCTTCTACTGAGCTATTCCGTGGTTTATATATGCGCTGGAATTGGATCGTTCTTTCTTTTCTTGCATTCGTTGTTGTCTGGAATTTGGCAACAAAGCCCTTTTTACTTACGCATATTAGAACAACCAGCCGATTGTTGTTACTCCACAACAATATGTGTATCATTGTTAGAACAACAAGCCGATTGTTGTTCCACAACAATCTGTGTGTCATTGTTAGAATGAATAGTCGATTGTTGTCGCAGCGGGGAGCGTGTAACAATATCTTGCTTGTGTCCTTATTTACAAATATTCTGTTCTTTGCTGCAAGTCCAGCGCAACGGCCACGGGACTTGCGGTGTTCCCTCGGTCGACTATTCAAGGCTTCCATGTCTGTGAGGCGGCGCAATGTGTCGTCTGCAGTTAAATCAATGACACACAGCTGACGTATTGACAGGAAAAAACACTCCAAAGTTTCTTGTCTCACCCGTTCCATTCTGCGTCGACACTTTGTGTTCTTATGTACGTCTTTAAACGACTGCTTCTTAAAATGTGCTATCCGTATTGTAGGTATAAACAACTACACTCTATCCGACAAACAGATATCAGTGAGTAATCATGTTAATCAAATCCATAGAGCAGAGAGGTAAAACTCGATTATTTATCGGGTAACCGGCCAATATTTATCGTAGGTTTCTAGTTCTTAAAGTGTTACGTCCAGTAGCTATGAATAGAAAAGATAGTAGCAAGGTGGGGTATCTGCGTAGTAAGAAGAATGGGATGAGCGATAAGCAGCGGCGTGATTTGCAATTTCAGTGGCAATAATAGCCGGTATGTGTACTGTCAATGGTGCGTCTCGACTAGTGATGTGCCGGATTGTTAAAAATGCATACATATCCGCGGATACGGATCTGAATACGGATATTTGGTTTCAAGATCCGCGGATACGGATACGGATCTTAACTTACTTAGAGTACGCGGCGGTAAATATTGCACATCGACCTTTGGAAAGAGACTATCTGTTATAGGAAAAAGTTATTGACTACTTTAAGAGTTAACACTCATAACAGATTGTCTCTTTCCAAAGATCGATGTGGAATATCTCATTATAAAGATAGTTTTTTATTAGTACCTTTGAGTTATGTACTATTGGTATGGTACTCACTATACGATAGATTTTTGCAATATAAAGGTGCCAAATACGATTTTAAGAAATAAAAAATAATCTGAATGGAATTTAACAGTTTTTTATTATTACCTAATCACCTATATATATAAAATTACATCTATGAATTGAAAATTAATACGGTAAAAGATCCGCCATAAAACTAACGGATACGGATCTTTCTTCTCCTCGGATATCCGCGGATACGGATACGGATATCCGGCACATCACTAGTCTCGACTAGCAACGAACAACTAAATTACAATATTCATCCCCTTGTTAAAAAACGTTTGTGCGGAGCAATGACGTTACCATCTTCTCTAAACGATACTACACAAACAGTAATATTAGGCTAATTGCCAAACCAAATAGTCGGTGACCATATGTAAGCGGATAATAGCAGTTTTCAATAAAATGGCCGAGTCCTTGGTGCAGGCCTAATATCTATACTGTTTGGGAATCTCTGGTAACGTTAGCGCTGCATTGCCAAGGGATTCAGGGGAAAGAACAGAGTCATTTCAACACAACGGCGCGGTGCGGCGTGTGGCAACACTTGGACCGGATTGAACTTTTCAAATTAGTGAACGCATGCTTTTTTCGCATCGCATCTAATTCGATCTCCTTGATGATGCCTCCTGTTATACATACCAACAATGTGTTGCCCCTGTCACTGAGGAAAGCAAATGGGATAAAAGACGTGAGAAATACCTCACATATTGCCATACTAAATAGTAGAGCTGTGGATGTAGGTTACCTCAAAACTCGAGAGCCACTAAACCGATTAGAAATTGTTTCAGTCTTTAAAAGTTTACTTTTTGACAAATAAAGTAGACTTTATCCCCGTACAGCATGAACTTCACAAATGTATCAATATAATAACATTTGGAAGCTATCTTTTTGAGAACTCGAAAAAGATATCTTAAATTTAACTAATTTAAGATATCTATTAAAATATATCATTTTTGAGCGTTATTTTACAGATTTGTAATACATATATCATTTGTGGCCATCTTTATGAGCTCTTTAAATATTAATTTTATGAATGCATTTATCTGAATATCAGAATTCTGAGCATGATAACATTTTTCTGATATCATATTATTGACCGGTATATTATTACGCGACGACAAAAGGTGGATTAATAGTTAGCAAAAATAACGATTTATAACCTGGATGAAGCGGGACTGAATAGCTAATATTCCCACATAATTCAGTACTACCAACTGTATATAAGTATTCTTTTAACTTTTAAAGACTTCTTAAATTGTTAGACCATTTCTAGAGTTTCTAGATTAGTCATAGCTTTGTCTGCGTGAACTCATAGTATTTAAAGAAGTTCACGCAGTTTTCACACCAATCTAAAAAATTCTGAAACATTCTCAAAGCTTCCAGATTAACATTAAAACAAATTAGATAGAGATAAAAAACTTGAAAGAGGAATGTAGGTCGGTCTAATACATCCAGTGCCTTTGTATTCACTATTTCCAATAGAAATGTATCCTTGGACCATATGGCACTTTAAAAACTGTAACCATTTTCATCAAAAGCGCAAAAAAAACAAATGTAATTTATATCGCGGGTAAAGCATTTTGTGGCGGGTTAGTCTTCGCTGTTCTCTGACAGTTATATCATCCGCTACCTGGGTAGCCTAGATTTGGAGTCTTGAGCTATAGTTTCATTAAATTCTGACTGCGCTGCGGCGACGCGAGGCGCCGTGATATTCAACTCTTGATGGTAACGCGTTCCGTACACACGTCACGTTCTCGTATAAATGATTACCTCTGTCTGTATGTCTGTCTGTTTGCGCGAACCTGCAGCAGTGAATACCGTTCCGGTGACCGAACGAGGTTTTCTAAATATGGCTGTATTATGATTGATCGGTTCTTCTTCCGTCCCACGGAAACTTTCAGACAATGTGCTTAATCAAACTGATGCAAATGTACGCAGGGCGCTAGGAAAGTTTTATCACACTGCACTTAACAGTTTTTTTTTAACCGACTTCAACAAAAAGGAGGAGGTTCTATGTCAGTCTGTATTTTTTTTTCTCCGTCAATTATGGACCGATTTTCAAATTTTTTTTTTATTCGAAAGAGTGCACCTCAGAGGTAGTCCCATCGGAACCAAGTCAAGATCTGATGGTGGAATCCGGAGAAATCGAGGGAAACTCTCAAATTTCAAAGGCACGCATAATGTTTTTTTATGTATGTTCACCGATTTTTAGTGTTAGATTAACACTAAAAAGAGAAAAATAAAATATTTTTAACAAAAAAATTGAACCGACTTAACACTAAAAAGTAAAAAATAATTGCGTATTGAAATGTTTTGGAGTCGGTGTCAGCCAAAATGAAATCTATTCCGAGAACTACACCGACTCCAAAACATTTCAATACGCAATTATTTTTTACTTTTTAGTGTGAAGTCGGTTCAATTATTTTGTTAAAAATATTTTATATTATTAATAGAAACTTTTTCAAGCGCGCTAGGAGGTAAGTTGGCCTGGATCAGACAAAGAGCGAAACGTTTCTCTGACTTTAACGGGCAATTGATAAGAAAGACTGGAAGAATCGTTTCAAATTTTTTGAGTGAATTGTGACAATTTGTTTGATGAATTTTGACGATTTTTTAGGTGAATTTTAACAGTTTTTTGAGTGAATTTTGACAGATTTTTGGATGATTTTTGACATATTTTGGGGGCTAATTTTGACAATTTTTGAGTTATTTTATAGTATTATTTTACCATTCCAACCCACAAGTGGGGAATGGTACTAGTTTAAGTCAAAAATCACTTTTCAAAAATTTTACAATATCTTTTCGTTTTGAGGTCCCCCGTATCCAAAAAACATATTTTTGGAAAAACTCTGTGCGTCTGTTTGTCTATAAGCACGATACATGTCAAACGGATGAGCGGATTGAAACCAAATTTTGTGAAGATGTTTGGTATGCAAATATGAAGAGCCCTATTGTTTTTGGGAAAAATCGGCGCATGCGTATTATTTTTTTTGTCAGGTCATCAAGTTTGAACTCCGATTTTGAGTATATTAAAATTAACTTTTAATCCCACTTTAAAGGTTCTTAATCTAACAAAAAATTGGGCCCCATTGAACTTCAATACGCCCTAGGCCCCGAAAAACCTAGATAAGCCCCTGCACCCCTGTATAATAAAATGAAAGCTTTGCAAATAGGTGTTGACAACCAATTGCTTTTTATAACACAGTTTGTGTATTTTCTGTAGTGTAAAATTAAGTAGCCACCTACTTGAAACAAATTGAACTAATTTCACGCGATGAATCATCGCACTTAGAGATTGAGATACATTACCTATTTCGAGAAGTGCCAGTTCATGTATAATTTAAAAAAATAAAAGTTGCCAAGTCGTGTTTACGGCACAATATACTCTTCACATTTGTATAAACACATAAACATACCTAATGCGTTTTGTCAGAGTGCCCACTGTTGATTTCTAATTACAGTACTGTTCTAGAAAATTTTCAATAAAATTGTGAATAAAAAATGCCAGCCAATTGGGCGACGGAACCATTCCAACTTCAAAAATATTGACACTTGACGCGAGTAACGGCTAGTATTAAATATTACGTCATGTAAAAATTAATCAAAGCATGCTTGTCAACTACCCAACTGACAGATCTACAGAACAAAAGACAACAGATTTATTTTCAGACTTTTTAACAAAACTTACGTGTAAAAAATAGAATAATAAACCGTTATGAAAACTATACCATTATTATATAAAAAAACAACGTTATAGCATATATCTCTTCTGCGCATGCGCCGATTCCCCCCAAAAACAATAGGGCTCTTCATATTAGCATATCAAACATCCTTCCAAAATTTAATTTCAATCCGCTCATCCGTTTGACTTGTATCGTGTTCACAGACCAACAACGCAATTTTTCAAAAATATGGGAACAGACATTTGCGTCGACTTATGTAGATTGTACTGTAATGTAAATCATATATATTAATACGCTAAGGTGAAAGATGTTTGCCTCCTTTTTTAGAAAGTTTTTGTAAATTAATTAAAATACAGCAACGCTGAACAACGTCTGCCATCTGACGGCATTAATTTTGTAACAACGTCAACACTTCAATCTGTCATCTGACCTTCATATTGTAATACAACAGACACAATACTGCATACTGCCATCTGACGGCTTTAATTTTGAAACAGCGAGCAACGCTGAACAACGTCACAGCAATGCTGCATGATGCCATCTGACGGCTTAGTTCAACGCTTTTGCTACTTGCGCCTCTATATGACAATTTTAGTAAAATATTTCTTCGATCTGTCATCTGAGCTTCATATTGTAATACAACAAAAAGAAGAACGTTATAAGCAGTGTGCAAAATTAGAAACGAATTGAATACCTGCAATCATATTTGAAAAATAATTTTGTAAAGTGATAATTATTATACTTATTTAGTGCGAATAATTCGCACAGGTCACACTAGTTTACATTAATTTAGTAATTTAATCCTCGGATTGACAAACACAGCCGCTGAGCTAAATTTCTATAGTGTTGAGAGTTTGTGTATTTAAGAGATTGCTTTTAAGTTGTATAAGCCATGCATAATATTCTGAAACATACAAATGCATCTCTGATTTATATACAACTGTGCTTTTAGTTTTAATCAGAAGACGCGTTGATGAATAGGCAAGCATACAGTTGACGCTGTCGGCATGGAGAATAGAATTCATATGTAGAGAACTTTCACAGACGGGTCGGAGGGAACACCAGTCAAAACACATACGAGTATTATGTGTTTTGACTGGTGTTCCCTCCGACCCGTCTCAGCTCCGCTACCTCCACCATGTAATGTTATTTTCACTGAGGGTTCGGACCAGGGTTGCCAACTCTCGAAAGGACCAGCCCGGGAGAATTTTAAGAAATCGAGTGGGGAGGGTGGTGAAAATCATTTATTAATTTTTAAATTTAAATTTACTTTGCTTTCGAGCAGCATCTAATATTTGACGGTATTTTACCACAAAATCAAAAAGGTCTTTACATGAAAAAATCGAGTGGGTGTTGAAGGAAAATCTCAATTATTTATTATTTTTAAATTTATATATGCATAACGAGCGATGGATGCGTATAATTTTAGAAAAATCAGAGAAATTATTGCATCCTGGGAGGTTAGCTGGAGTCTCCCAGGAAATCCGGGAGGGTTGGGAACCCTAGTTCGGATACACACGGTGTCATATAAAGGCAACTGCACACGAGGCGGGTTTTGTCGTTGGAATCCTTGTTGGGACTTGGCTGACTGCAAGGATAGAAATGACGTCACTGCGAGCTCGCGTGCGTGATTACAAGCTGCATTTCAAAATTTGAACCGGAGCTAGTTTCCGTGTTTGTTTTGAGCAAGAATCAATCTGGAATATTTATTGAATTATTTTTACAATTTTGCTGTGAAAAGATGATTTTTGAAGTAAAACTTCTTTAGGCACGCTTAACTTGGGGAGTAAGCTGGGGAATGTCTTACGAGAGCAAAAACGGAAGGTGCGTGATCGGGCAAAGCGAACGGAAGTTGAGAGGGAGATATAAGTTAGTGAAGATCGAAAGAGAGAGAGTTACGTTTCGTAGGGGCAAGAGAGAGAGGTGCGCGCGCACATCTTCTTTCTTTCTTCCTCAACAAATACTTCACTCGCTAATGGCGCCATCAGGTGGCCAAAAATATAAGCAGTACTCTTTACTTGCCAGTGGCGCTATCGGGT
Source organism: Xanthostigma xanthostigma (assembly GCA_963575645.1). Classification (NCBI taxonomy): domain Eukaryota; kingdom Metazoa; phylum Arthropoda; class Insecta; order Raphidioptera; family Raphidiidae; genus Xanthostigma; species Xanthostigma xanthostigma. The sequence continues at coordinate 43,136,592 of OY754466.1, read as the reverse complement.
GACTAAAATCCAACGAGAGCTAAGTAATTGCAATGTATCTCTTTTGTTTTCATTATCTTTATGTAATATTCTATGTTTAAAGTGAATAAAATTGTAAATTCATTTTAAAGTTCATATTTTGTGAATTTTAAGGTGAATAATAACAAATTATGGCAGGAAGTCGTGTGGTCTAAAGCACACTCATGTTTTTTTTTTTATTTCGAACTGATCTTTATAAGAATATTTAAAGATGGTTGACTAGTGTCATGTATGTATGAAATCACGAAATAATTATCCGAACCTGTCATTTCACCGGTAAATAAATACGACATTTCACCGAAAGTGCAGTAGAATATGTTTTTGACAAAGCAAGGCCTATTTATGTATTTCACGTCTTTGCTCAGCTACGAGAAAACGACCATGAAAATTTTAAATCTTTTATGATTGCGTTTTTAGCAGAGGAATAAATGTGGATACGGTTCATTTAGAAACATTTTTTGTGTTTATTTAATGAGAAAAGTAAAATGCGAAAACGATGTTAAAATTGCGTGACAGCGTTACATTTCTTCATCGTATGTCGATTATGAGACTGTAGTGCATAATATATTACGTAAATGTAATCACATTATATTTCTGTACGTACATTAAAATTGATGTAACTTCATTAATTAAACATTAACAATAAAGTGATCATTGATTATTCGATTCTTCTCGGAGCAGTACCAGCAATCTGTGTATTTAAAACACACCGAGCGGTGTGGCGTAGTGGGGAGGTACTGGGTTCGAATCCCGGCAGGGCCAGATGTGGCTGGGAACTTTTTCCTACTGCCTTTTGCCGAGAAACGTTGCCCACCGTGGATATAACTATATCCATCGTGGACATAAGAAAGTAAGATTCTGTTCCCGTCAAGGATACCATTTTTTTTTCATACAGAGGGCCAGCGCTAGTTTTTATACTGTCATGTTCAAAATAAGTGTTCAACACTCTATATTAGCCGCCACAATAATTATAGCTTACGGTTGTGAGAGCTATTTAAGCAAAGACAAAAAGCGCATTATTAATTTTACCTTAGAATCCATTGAGTGCAATTATATACATCTGGTTTTACATAAATAACTTTTTGTAAATAGACGTGTGAATATAGTTAATAGACAAGTGTGCTGATAAACTTTGTTGTGTTTGTGTGTTGTAAATATTTTGTGTACATTATTAGGACGTTATATTTTTCTGTTACTTAGTTTTCTATTTTATTATTTAGAACTGTTATTTTGTTTCTGTTTGTTAAAGAAGTACGCTTTCGTTTGTGTGTTTAACTGTTTTGTTAAACATTTATTATTGTAAATAAATAATTTCCATCACGGACTAGAACAGTTTTGTTACAATAGGCAATCGGTCTACTGGCCTCGGCGGGTCCCGGCTTACCGAGAAAACTCCCAAAATCCCTGTGGGGCCATCCACCCCTGACGTCACGGCACAACATTGGAATTATCCGTGTAGTAAATTATTTTACATTAAGGCACACTACTTAGAAAAAAGATTTGTTTAGTCAAATAAATACATGTCTCCTTATGACGAAAAAAATGTTTATTTGCTAAATCAATATTTGAATCAATATTAACTAAAAATAAAATTGAATTAAATAAACGCACATATTTATTTAATTTAACGCAATATTTGTTGGCTTTGTAAGTTACAGACAATATTATTTTATATAAGCCTAACACGCACGTACCTTTAAATTTAAAAACATTATTTTTTCTCAAGTCGCTCCGGCTGATTTGGGCAGTTTGAACTGTTTTCTTTTACACATGAGATAGAAATAGTGAAGATTTTTTGAAAGCTCATTGTCATATAAAAAAAAATCCAGCCAATTGGGCGACGGAACTATTCCAACTTCAAAAATGTTGACATTTGATTATTATAATAAAGAAAATGAAATTTCTGATATCGTGTGAGGTGACGCGGGTAATGGTTAGTATTCAATATAATATTTGCTATTCGTTGCCATGGTTACCTGCATAATATGTTCCACGTCAAAAATTAATCAAAGCATGCCGAACTAGTTTATTTCTGATAGATCCATAAAACAAAAGAGCGGCTGATTTTTTTTTATTTTCAAAATATTTCCGAAACTATAAATTTTTTTAACGAAACTTTCTTGAAAAAATAAATAGAATAATAAGCCGTTATGAAAAGTATACCATTATTATATAAAAACACCGTTATAGCATACATCTCTTCTGAGCATGCGCCGAATTTCCCCAAAAACAATAGGGCTCTTCATATTTGCATACCAAACATTCTCCCAAAATTTGGTTTCAATCCGCTCATCCATTTTACCTGTTTCGTGTTCACAAACAAACAGACGCACAGAGTGTTTTTAAAAATATGTTTTTTCGATTCGGGGGACCTCAAAACGGAAAGATATTGTAACATTTTTGAAAAGTGATTTTTGATCTAAATTAGTACTAGTGGGTTGGAATGGTAAAATCTGAAAAGTGTGTAAAGGCCGCTGTACACGAGGCTGGAAACGCTGCTTGGACTTCTGCTGGCCGGTAGGCTGGGTACAAGGCTGGAAATGACGTCACCACAGACAGGGATAAGAAAAGCTGTTTAAATTGTACTGCCGTTTTTACACGCTTTATATTAGTTTCACTTGTAAGTTTGTATGTATGTATGTATGTATATAAGTATGTATGTTTGTAAACTTGTTTGGACTACAGCAAGTGGTTTATATAGTGGTATAATATGCCAGCACTGTAAGGTACTGTGGCTAGCCGTGCGGTCTAAGGCACGGGTCTTCGCTGACGTCAACTCTCGGAATCACGGGTCGTGGGTTCTAATCCCGTCCACGCCGAAAAAAAAATTGTTTTTCTTTTCGGCAAATTTTTGACAATAAATCGAACTAAAAAGTAAAAAATATTTTTTTTAAAATAAGCTTAAAACAAAAATGAATAAAAAATACAAGTATTATTGTGAAAAAAGCGTGGGGCGCTCGATGTACGAAAATGTGAAACAAAGCGCCCCACGCTTTTTTCACAATAATACTTGTATTTTTTATTCATTATTGTTTTAAGCTTATTTTAAAAAAATAATTTTTTACTTTTTGTTCGATATAAAGCGTGTTTTTTAGTTTTTTTTAAACTATATTTTTTAAATTCTTCTTTGCAATAAGAGAAAGAATAGGTTTATCAGTTAAAAGTTGTTTTATAAGTATTATTATTTGTTAAATGAGGAATCTTGTGTCATTGCTTATTGTTTTTATTTCACTTCTGCCGGAATCTAACTCAGAGTTATGAATGTGATATACATATTGTTGGCCAGCCTGTAAATAAACTGGCCATTGACATTTTTGTATACAGAAAAGAAAACCGTTGCTGAATAAATAACAACAGAATAAAAGCTACAATATGAAAATCAGACTGGACGTTTAATCTCTGTTAACTCAACTGAAAAATTGAAAATGAAATACACATGTATTGTGCTTACAGGAAGTAGGTACCGTGTAACTAGAAGCAAGGTTTATATTTCCTGTAGGAATACGACGGCATACATACTCGTGAGTGCCTAGCTACAGGCGCCATTCATCGAGACAAAAGCTACAACAAAATAATTCTATAGGAACAAAATAGCTATTGAATTTATACTGTTTATATACTGTAGACTGTAGCCGAATTATTTTGAAAGAGGTCAACGTTTAAATTTTTATAATTTCGCTATTTTTTGTTCGTGACTTCATTCGCGTGGATGGGATATAGATTTTCCAAACGCAAGCAAAATATGGTTTTCACTTTGACTTTAAAATTACTGCAGCGATTTGAAAAAAAAAATAGTTTAAATCTATACTAATATTATAAAGAGATAAAGTTTGGGTGTAGGAGATAATCTTCAATAAATCAGACGTTAATCAAAGATTTGAGTAGGAGATAATCTCCGAAACGACTCCTTCGATTTGAAAAATGTTTTCACCAATATTTAGAATGGCCCTTCAGGATGGACATAGGCATATATATTATCATTTATCACGTTACAATAAAAGCATTTTGCAATGTAAGTCGACGAAAAAACAGTGGCAAGCTACAAACTCGGGCGAAGTCGGACCGGGTCGCTAGTTATGTATAAATGTTGATTTCTTCGTATCCATAATAATAATAATAATAAGACTTTATTAAGACTGTATGCACAGTATAAATAGCGTCAAACATAAAAATAGTTACATATCAGTAAATTCTTGAATGTTGTAGGTACCTATACATCTGTCAGTAAGATAATATTTTAAAGTGTGCATAATTTTTTTGTAAATCTGTATATCTCTAATTTCTTTTGGCAAATGATTATATAATTTACTACCAGCATATCTTGGAGATTTAGTAAAAAAATAATTTGTAAAAAAGTCATTATATATTAAATTTTTTTGCCTAATTTCGTAATGATGCACTTCAGAAACACAGTCGAGATTGGAGATATTTTTTTAACATAGAGTAAGATCTTAAACAGATAAATGGAGGTAACAGTTAATATACGATTAGATTTGAAAATTGGTCTCGTTATACTTTAATTTAAATATTGTTCTAATAATTCTTTTTTGTATCACAAAAACTCTTTGAATGTCACAAGCTTGACTCCAGACAATGATATTAAAACTTAATGAACTCCAATTGACATTTTTTATCATAGGGAAGTGGACAGTAAATTTAACTTTTTATACTTGACGTCTGTGATTGGGCCACCACATTCTATCTCTGTGCCAAACATAAAATTTTTAAGTCAGATAATTTTAGAGACAGACGGACAACGAAGTCCTTAGACTTAGATGTCGTGGGGAGGTTAGGAAGTGGGGGTCAAGATCAGAGTTGTCAGATGTTCGGTTTTCACCTGGACAATCCGGTATTTGAGTGCCTAGAAAAATTATAACATTCCGGTATTTTTGGAATCGTCGTATATTCTCGTCAATTATAGTTTATTGTGCAAAAAAATAAAGGCATTTTAGTGCAAAATGTGTGTCGCTTTATCAAAGTTTGCAAATCTCTATAACTTTGACAAGCACTTCAGATAATGAGATAAAAATTGGCACGTGTCTAATTGCATAACAATTCTGTACAGGTATTAAGTTAGGATTAATGGCTTTAACCGAACTTTCAGACATTTTGTAACGTCGCGTCGTTTCAGTTGTAAATATGCGTAATATGTGTGCACAGGCTCAACATTTACGAGAATAACAATTCTACTAATTTTAACTTATTTGCATAAGCCGTGATTTATTTATAAATATAAAAATGTTCCGTGTTTTTTTTTTTTAATTAGATAAATAATATTCGGAACCCAAAGGAATGGTGAGACCTCTGCGGTGAGAAATGCGCCGAACTGTCCTAAGGGGGGTTTTTGACAGGTAAACATTGAATCAATGTTTACCTTATGCCTCCATAGTTTACCTGTCAAAAACCCCCCTTAGGACAGTTCGGCGCATTTCTCACCACAGAGGTCTCACCATTCCTTTGGGTTCCGAATTATATTTAATTGATTGACGGAAACATAAGTCTATTTAAACAAAACTCTAAAATCTGAATATGAATCGTTAAAGCACAATAATAGCGTATAGAGGAAGAGCCAGTGACCAATTTGAGGTGGTCATTTCAAAAGTCATGAAACTTTTCCTAGTAAATCCTCTATACCTACTGTAAATCAAAAGCCACTTCTGGCAGCCCTCTGTGGCCGGGGTAGACTACCCTAAAATTTTAAAGAGGGTAAGAAATAAAATTCATTTTGGTCAAAGTATCAGTCCTGAAATTTCAGGAAATTACTTTCGACAGTATTTTATCTTCATAAAATTTTTGCCAGAACATTTACATCCCTCCTAATTGTTGACAGAACACTTTAAATATTTATAAAAAAAAAATTCATTTTTGTCATTTTATCAGTCTTCAAATTTTAACAGAATATATAAAATAGATGAAAAATAAAAAATATACAATGCCAGAACGAAATTCCATCACCAACAATCTGCCAGAGCGAAAAACATGTTCGTGTGAGTGCAAGTAAGACAGGAATATAGAAACCTGCGGGTAAGAAAGAGATAGCTAATTGGAGAGTAAAATATGTAGAAGTTAAATGTATACCGTATAAAAAAAATTTTATTATACTAATTAAGAAGTACAAAATGCATATTGTTTGAAAAATTAATGAGTTGCTTAATAGTCGTCTTCATCCTCGTGTGCACTATCGTATTGGTCACCGTGATTCTCAATGAATACAGAATCATTTGAATCTTCTATAAATTCAATTTGATGCTCTAATATCCCATCATCTGTGAACAAGATTAATAATAATTAATATTTCACGACTTAATATATATATATATATATGTACGTAATATATTGAGAAAATACACTCACCATCGACATTGGCATAATCTGCTTCAATATCAATGTTGTCGTTAGCGATGGCATCACTCACTGTAGGTGGTAGCTGATCTCCCATGAACCAGTGAAAATCGTACTGACCATCATTCAACACCCATCCATTGTCTTCTGGACGCAATATTGTAGGCAAATCCAAGTGCGCATTCCTCCATATGCAAGCGATATATCTCGTTCTCAATACGTGTTGATGGAGTTCAGCTTGACATGGAGGCAAATGACATGCATCAAATTTAACTACTTTATTAAAACTCAACTGCACTCCAAAAATATTCGTAAACGACTGAGATGTTGAATTGTTTGCAACACCCTAAACCGTTAGAAAATCCCCTCTTCTTGTTCATACCTGTGTTAGGACCTTCGAAATGTAAAGTAAGGAATAGAAAATGAAATCCATAGATGCCCAATTAGCTATCTCTTTCTTACCCGCAGGTTTCTATATTCCTGTCTTACTTGCACTCACACGAACATGTTTTTCGCTCTGGCAGATTGTTGGTGATGGAATTTCGTTCTGGCATTGTATATTTTTTATTTTTCATCTATTTTATATATTCTGTTAAAATTTGAAGACTGATAAAATGACAAAAATGAATTTTTTTTTTATAAATATTTAAAGTGTTCTGTCAACAATTAGGAGGGATGTAAATGTTCTGGCAAAAATTTTATGAAGATAAAATACTGTCGAAAGTAATTTCCTGAAATTTCAGGACTGATACTTTGACCAAAATGAATTTTATTTCTTACCCTCTTTAAAATTTTAGGGTAGTCTACCCCGGCCACAGAGGGCTGCCAGAAGTGGCTTTTGATTTACAGTAGGTATAGAGGATTTACTAGGAAAAGTTTCATGACTTTTGAAATGACCACCTCAAATTGGTCACTGGCTCTTGGTCTAGTATTTTGCATCATGCAAGAAAAAATCTAATAATACTGGAATTAGACAAGTAGATCACTATGCAAAAGATGCGCGTTATTTATAACTTTCACTATCGACTATTCTAACACTTACGAGAGATGTACGTTGCATCCAAGTATTAAATAACAATTGCAATGCGATTTCAGAAGCACCTATTGTTTCATCATTCAACTATTTCTTTTAATAAAATTAGAGTTTGACTCAATGACTTACTATTCGGAACCCAAAGGAATGGTGAGACCTCTAGTGAGAAATGCGCCGAACTGTCCTAAGGGGGGTTTTTGACAGGTAAACATTGATTTAGAAAAGCATCATGCTTTTCTAAATCAATGTTTACCTTATGCCTCCATAGTTTACCTGTCAAAAACTCCCCTTAAGACAGTTCGGCGCATTTCTCACCAGAGGTCTCACCATTACTTACGGATAACACGAAACGAAATTAACTATCATAAAATCGTTGATTAATTATTATACATCGAAGCTGTGAATATAGAAATGGACTAACAAAGCTAACTTCACACTTATTGCCATTTGCCAAGACTTCCAGCGACACGACGGACAAGCTAAGAACTAAACTTTTAAATATATAATGACGTTGCAATAGGAACGCCGTGTAATAATACCGGTTGGTAATATTATATTCTGTTTTTATAATTTTTAAAATCACTATGGTTTAACTTACAACCCACATAAATTTCAAAGTAAATCTGATTACAAGGAGACAGTAATCAAAATAACCAGTATTTGCACCTCACACAAAAAACGGACTATATACAATTTTATAACTTCCGCTTTTTTAACGTTAGGGGACGCCAGATTAATAATTATCCTTGTCGTGTGGTTCAGAATTTCAGTGTACGAATGAACAAATAAATTGACATTTAATATCATTAGATAAAATTGTGAAGCAGTTGATCCATGTTAACACTTTTCTATACTGAAGAGTATTATTGTGTCGCCTATCTATAGAACATTGTTGACAAATATTATAGTTGTGATTTTTTTGTCAAAATAAATACCCTACATTGTCGTCACGAGTGTCACGACATTTTGTTTGCAAAGTTAAGCCTCTAGAGTCTAGATAAACAATTTAATTTAAGCATTCTAATTTCGTTGTGATTAGATTAAGTTTTATCTTGATTTAATAATTTAATTAAAATTATCGCGTTTTATTTAATTGTATTATTTTTTAAGACCACCACATGTCAAATTTTAACACCAGTTCATATTTTCAGATTATATTATTATTAAAATTAGCTTTCTGGCTTCGGCCAAGTTGCTTTGGGTTAAGTAATACTTTCTATTTCGCTCACTGCTCATCTCGCTTTTAAATAATAACAAAATTTTTCAATTCGGTTCAGCAATGAAGATGATTTGATCCTAAATATTTCCACAAAATCGCAAAAACGTGCAAACATTTATGTAAGTCTGTCAAAAAATTGCACCTTCGTGCGATGGCTGGAACTTGTTAAAAAACGTTAAAAAAGAAGTAAAAAAATTGGTTCGTCAGTTTTTTGCTTGTACCTTATCAAAATTCAATATTGTAACCATGGAAAAGTTCTGATTTTCGAATTGGTGGAAACGGAGCTCGTTATTTTACTGGCCTATTTATCTAGGTACCTGTTTTATTTTAAACAAACCCGTGGATTAATTAGGAACGCCTAGTGAAAAGCAAAAAAAAATCTTTTACTTGGAACCAAGGTCACGGTCGGTAGCCACATCAAAGGCTTCTGGTTATTTATTTAGTCTTGTATTAGTAATAGGTAAGATTAGCTGCATTTTGCAAGCAAACTGATGGTGAATGCTTGAAAACTGACTGCACAAACTGTCAATAAGTGATTATTATGTATGCTCATTGAATGTATTTTATGTGTAACAGTTCTCAGAAAAATAGTACGGACGCACGTTCCTGACATTATGCAATCTGCAAAGTAATTAATTAAACTAATTACATAACGACGATAATCAGTCACATTATAATGTGTAGTGCACAAAGCACGTTGGAAATACTATAATCAGATGGAGGTTTAAACAATTGTCACGTTAACAGCTTCTTGCGGCTCACACAATTGTTGTCTGCTATACATAATAATTAAACAATATGCTACGAGAGTAGTAATTGCATTGTTGTACGGGTTATTTCATATTTGGGTGCTAATGGGCTAACGTGTCTTGTCATGGCCGAAAATATTGAAAACTAAATTTCGATTGATTTTGATCTTTCACGATTCCTATATATTTCCACAAATAGGGTAGTTTAATGATGAACAACAAATTTTAATTGCAGTTTTCTCGAAACATCATTAATGACTTTTGAAGGTTTATTTTGGTTGAGGATCAATTGAACAAAGAAGCTTTACCAGTGTATCGCTTGTGGCCAACATTTCGAAAAATATATTTTAATCCTCAGGGCATTTTTTTTACAATTCTTCCTCAACCAAAATAAATTTCCTTCAAACGTATTATTTGAAACAAAACTAATACTCTTATCAGACCCTACAATATTTAAACTTAAGCGATGGCGTTGTTTATATATGGCGTTTCCACTAACTCTTCTATTACAAACCTCCAACTTTCAGGTCCTAAACTGGTAAAAGTAACAATTAGATTTTCAATTAATTTTTACAAAAATAATAAATAGGTACCTAGTAAGAAATGGTGCTAGATCCAAATAACTCTGGCTGTGAAAAAAAGTTAAAAAAAAGAAAAAAACAATTTTTAAATTTAACCGCATCCTTTTCTAAATTTTTCCGAAACAAATGAATGGATTATAAGAATACTATAGCGGTCCCACCCGGTTTCACATGGTTGCAAACGAACGAATGGGGAAGGGAGGGGCATGAGTACGCACATTCATCTTAGTTTACCGACATGAATGTTGTGTCCAATTTTTTTGTAGTTTTCGGCAGTTCCTTGCTTTGTTACTTATTTTAAACTCAAACCTCCATTTTTGATTTACATGTATGTGTCATATAGTGTCGAATAAATATAAATGTAAAGAGATGTATACTGTAAGTGGTAGGACGGTGAAAATTTAGAGTTATAAGTATTTTTTAATGGCGAATCATAAAAAAATGTTGTACAAAAAATTTAAAAAAAAATTCTGGAGAGGGTCACCCCTATCACCTAGGGATAACAATTGAAAATCTATTGTCGCCAGCTTATTACGAAGTATAACAATTTTCACAAAGGTCAATAAAATTTGTCATGAAACTTGTAGAGTACACTTTTATTATGCAGATTTATTCAAATTTTTCCATAAAATTGGCAGATTCTGAGAAATGTTTACGTTGAAATAACATTTCGTGTGCGTGTACTAATACTCGAAAGAAACTCTACGTAGGTACACTTTCAAATGTTTTTATTGATAATTTTATTTTTTTGTATAAAAATGTTCAATTTAATCAAATGGTATTTTAAAAGGAAACATTTCGCTTTTTCACAACCAATTTTCGTATATATTTTACGTAGTATCTAAAAAAAAAGAGCAAGGAGTATAGTGTAGTGTATATTTATTCTTTAAGTAATTTTTCTACCTGATAATTTGCTTGGTGAATTGAAAGTAAATTTTATTCTGAAGAAGGTTCAAATCCGGACCGAAACGTCATTTATTGAGATTGAATTATCTTTATATATTTCTTCTGTTCGTGTGTATGTAACTGAACTCCTCCTAAACGGCTGGATCGATTTTGATGAATTTTTTTGTGTGTGTTCAAGGGGATTCGAGAATGGTTTAGATTCACAATTTGGTCCACTGGAAAATGTTTTTATAATTAATTTTTAGAAAATAAGCTTCTATTCAGGTGAAATGCACTAACTAAATATATACTCATATTAGCGTTGACAATAGACAACGTCGGATGGCTCAATCGGTAGAGCGTGCGACTGTCAATATATCATGGTCGTGCGTTTCGAGCCCCACGTTGGGCGAAAATATTTTCATTTTTTTTTTATTTTCTACATTGCTTTAAATTTATTTTAATTTTATTTAATTAATAAAAAAAAATTATTAGTTTAAAAATACTGCTTTTTATCGACAAAAGCTTTTGAACGGTAACTCCGATCATCATGAAATTTGGACACAACATTCATCTCGGTAAACTAAGATGAATGTGTGAACCTACTCGTGTTCCTCCCTTCCCCATTCGTTCTTTTACACCCGGATGAAACCGGACGGGACCGCTAGTAATTTTATAATTTTTTGTCAATATACAGTCTGAAAAAATTGGTTGATAATTTTATTTATTTAAATTTTATTCGAATGAATAAATTTGTTCCACAATTACTAACTTCTGTCTACGTGTTCGATGATTATGGGTATGATAAGGGTATTTATTTTGTCCAAAAATAAAGCGCCACAGTAACCTATGCGCAAATAGAATATTTTATCGGCAGGATTTTGGCATTGCAATACGAGTTTTGGTCAGCTCATTTTTGTTAAACACATTTACCTTCGTTTTAATTATCGTATTTGCATTACACTGCTTTGACACAGACTTAAATTATGCAATAAAAAATGAAAAATGTTATCTCGCTGCATTTATACGGGTATGATAATTTCATTACCATAATTATTCTAATAAGTATTTTTAGACACATCATGCATGCATTTTACACGCTTATATGCATGTATTGTAAGTAGATGCAATCGCATTGTCGACTGTTTTTGCGGCTTCCGACTTTTAAAAGTCACTGGGTTATTAGACCACCTATTTTACACATTCCTAAAGCGCAGTCCAATATCCACATCATTTATTACTTTATTTACTTTTTAACCGACGAAAAACAAAAACGGAGGAGGTTCTCAATTCGACGCGTATATTTTTTTTTTTTATTTTTTTATTTATGTATGACCACGCATAACTTTTTACAGAGTAGTCCGATTTTGATAATTATTTTTTTGTTTGAAAGGGTATACCCCGAAGTTGGTCCCATATAAATTTGGTAGAAAAATTCCAACCCTAAGGGTAGGAAAACAGGGGATGATTGATTGTTCACTCACTGATTGTAATGTATGACCACACATAACTTTTTACAGAGTGGTCCAATTTTGATAATTATTTTTTTATTGGATAGGGTATATCTCGAGGTTCGTCTCATATAAATTTGGAAAAAAATTCCTACCCTAAGGGTGGGAAAATAGGGGTGATTTATTGTTCACTCACAGATTTTCATGCTGAGTTGTGTATATTACAATTATAAATTATATAGCCACAAAAAATTATTAAATAAAAACTTTTTAACAAAAAAATTAAACCGCCGAAAAACTGAAAAGCAAAAAATAATAAATCTTTTTATTTAACTAAGTTCTATCTAAGTAGTTGAACGTAATATGTGACAGTCTAGTATATCTAAGTAATTTTGAGTCGGCGTCAAACCATCAATGAACAAAGATCACTAAAAGAAATAACCAAATCAAATTAACAATGATACGTGAAATCTCCAGCGATAAACATTAACATTCTAAACATGCGCTCTCCACACGACCACTCGCAAAGACGTGTGCCCTCAGTGTGCCCGTTAGGGTTGCTCTGTCGCTGATATTAACTTCGTGAACGCTCAGAGATTTCCGGCGAAGGATTGTTGACGCCGACTCAAAATTACTTAGATATACTAGACTGTCACATACGTTCAACTACTTAGATAGAACTTAGTTAAATAAAAAGATTTATTATTTTTTGCTTTTCAGTTTTTCGGCGGTTTAATTTTTTTGTTAAAAAGTTTTTATTTAATACGCTTTTTCTTCATACCTCGATCGAAAGTAGATATTTTCAGCATCAATTGGTGGGATTACACGTATTGATGCGGGAAGTTCGTACGTTCGGGCGTTAGTAAAGCAAAAACAACCAATCAACTGTTGTTTAGATGTCGTTTCCATAGCAACCCTATTACATTTTAGCTAATAGTTGCGAACAGCTGTCATTCGTGTTTTTACGTACCTGTAAACTCAAAGCTCATTGCTTGGAATTTATCTGTGTTTTTATGTAATTAATAAATAATTAATTATGTATGTTTTATCTGTTTTAAAGTATGGAATAATTTTTTGGGGTGCTAACCCTCAAACGAAAGTATTATTCAGATTACAGAAACGTTGCCTACGACATATATTATAAAAATAAAGAAAAGAGAATCATGCAAACCGCATTTCAGGAAAATGGGTATGCTAACGCTATACCATCACTATATATTTTAGAGGCTGCATGCTTTGTAAAACAAAATTTTTCACTATTTGAGGAAGAAAAAACATCTCATTCCCATAATACTAGACATAAAACTGATCTATACGTTAAAACAACAAAATTTTCAGTTACAAAAAAGAATGTTAATCAAAATTTAATAAAAATTTACAATGCAATTCCTGAAAACATAAGAAAATTAAATTTTAAAGTTTTCAAAAAAATTTTAAAAGATTATTTGTTCGGAGAAGTATTTTATACTGTGAAAGACTTTTTAATTTAGTTTGTAAGTTTGACGTGTTTTACACCTAAGGTATTGAAAAAATAAATCGTTTATTATTATTATTATAATTAATTGTTGTATTTAATAAGTGTGCTTACGACCGAGGTATGAACAAAAAATAGTATACACCACACTTGCCGAAAGTGTGATACCTTGCACTGCGCGTCATGATACCCTCGGCCCTTGTGGTGTAATATACTATTATTATCTTCACCTCCTGTTTGTTTATATGTGACTAAATCTTTCAAATTAATTTTCATCCACTTCCAGACGTCTGAATAACTTGAAATTTTGCACACGTTTAAGAACCCATGGCAATACAATAATTTATACAGAGTGTTTCAAAAGTCCCAGAACGGCTTAATATTTCTTATCGGGTAAATCGAACTAAAAATGTTAAAATGTTTTTTTTTTATTTTTCAATCTATCGAATGACAAAATTAGATTTTGGGCCCGAGGATCGTAAAAGTGTCCCGTAGGGCCCAACTTTGAAATTTTAAATGGGAACCATACTTTTTTAATTTATATTTGGATTCTACGAAAAATTTATATACGACTACAATCCTCGGATCCTATGTAAAGCCTCTAAGAAAGACCTAAACATAGGCCCTGTATAATAAATATCTAAATTTGAAATGATTGAATTGCTTTTATCTAAAATATTTGTTTTGAGAAGAAATTTCAGTAACCGATACCGCATAGGTCTCTAAAGCTCAATTTTGAACCATAAGGCCATTTTGGAGGCTCTAAAAGGGTTCAAAGTTGAATAAATCTTAATTTGAATTCGGTTACTTAATATGATCTTAAATACTTTTTTTCGGGATGCGCGCAGCTATAGTTTTAAATACGAAAATTCCCGTCAAAACTCGACAAAAATATATTTCTTACAGGCCACACAGATAGTTTCCTCAAAATAATTATTTACTTTTTTTACCGAATCTATTTAAAAACGCGCCAAATTATACATTCGTCAAGGTCACTCGATTCCCGATAAATGAATCAAAACAATTACGTGATTTCAACACACAAGGATAATAATGAGGTAACCTATAATAAACACGTGTGCTACTAATGGCCGCAATTAAAAAAAAAAATTACATTATAAATAATAACATAACGCGATTGGTAAGTGATCATAACATAGCTAGTACTTACGTTATTATTTACTCAAGTTTTAATACGTCGTATGTTCAGATAGGTATAATAATTCACCGATTAAATCATCGCGATTTCGGCACCTGCTGACCTGCGTTATATTATAACGAAATACACATCAGGGCCGGTCTAATGAGCAATGTGTAAGAGAACAGTCAAGGACGTTCTGGGTCAAGGTCAAGTCTTCGTGTGTCGTCGTATTGTAAACAACATGTAACTCAAGAACTTGCACGTCATATGTTTTTTCAGCGTAAAGAAAAAAATTAAGCTTCACAAATATATATAAATCGAATAAATAAATAGATTAACTAAAGTTGAATTGCTTAAAAACTTTCATTTGCTAGACTTTCGTTACATATGTCATCCACACCATTACTAGATTGATATTTATACTAATATATAAAGCTGAAGAGTTTGTTCGTTTGTTTGGTTGAACGCGCTAATCTCAGGAACTACTAGTTCGAATTGAAAAAAATGTTTTTTGTTAGATAGCCCATTTATCGAGGAAGGCTATAGGCTATATAACATCACTCGACGACCAATAGGAGCGGAGCATCAATGAAAAATGTTGCAAAATATAACTCAAAATTTGTCCGTCCGACAAAAACTTTTGAACGGTAACTCCAATCAACATGCAATTTGGAAACAACATTCATCTCGGTAAACGAAGATGAACGTGCGTACTCATGTCCCTCCCCCCATTCGTTCTTTTGCAGCCGGGTGTAACCAGGCGAGACCGCTAGTTTTCTATATAACTCAAATTCAGCGAGCGAATCGTCTGCTATAAATGCTGCTTATTTGTACTAATGTACTGACGGTAAATGCAGCTCAAAGCCTATCTAAATAACGCGCTATAATTTGCGAATCAGGAGTTGCACGGTGTACATCGAGGGTATCCATGATGATGACCTTTCATGTGCTGCTTTGGAGCGCAGAACAGCTCCTGAACGCAAGAAATTCTGCCAAAGAACATACACGAGTTTTGTGGTCTGCCGCAGTGACTGTTAAACTTTAGCGTTGATTGTGTAACTATGAAATCTATATATATAAAAATGAATCCCTATATCCCTTGGTCACGCCATCACGCGTGAACGGCTGGACCGATTTCAATATTTTTTTTTTGTTGTGTTTGTTATTGTCAGGAGAAGGTTCTTATGACAGAAAAAATTTAAAAAATTGCGCGGAAAAAGAGAAAATTTAAGAATCCTTATTTAAGAAAACTTAACAACCATATACCTATCTAGATCGAGGATGTAAAAAAACTGAATATCGTTTAAAACAAATGCTTTTTTTTCGAGCACGACGGCGCAGCCGGAGTGAACCCTCGAAATAGAGCAAGTGTTTTAAAGACCAGTTATCCACGAATACTTTACGCTATTCTTTTTCGAGCACGACGGCGCAGCCGGAGTGCTCGAAATAGAGCAAGTGTTTTAAAGACCAGTTATCCACGAATACTTTACGCTATTTTTTTTTCGAGCACTCCGGCTGCGCCGTCGTGCTTGACATACACACATATACGCCCATGTATATTTTAAAATAGCTAGCAATTAATAAAATAGATAGATAGATAGATGTTCCAATTAAATTGTTTTATTATTTCACTTTATACGTAGCGAAGCACGTACAGGGCCGCTAGTGAAAAATATAAATCATTCCAAAATTATGAAGTAACCCAAAATTTTGGATTCTCTGCAGTGTTCATAGAGAAAGGCTGTTGTCAAAAATGCGAGCGAAACCGCGGGTAAAGACTAGTTATTACATCGATAGTTGAACTTGTAGTCATGCCAAACAAAAATAGCAGCATATGCAATCATTCCAGTAAAAATAAAATTTCTACGTAAAATTCAATAAAACCGGTATATAAGATGAGATGAGGCAAGCGTCTCTGAGATAATCTCACATGCAGAAAGGAAGTACGACCTGTAAACAAAAGCTTGAATAACAGTTGAAGTACGCAAGCGCGGGCATAGGGCAGGTAGACAGCCGCCAACGGATGATCGCATGATTCTTGTATCATACCAATGCCATCTTCGAATGACCTCTTACGTCATTCAAATCATTATCATCGCACGATCCGTGCGTAAACCATTCTTAAAATGATTTTATAACGCCTCATATTTAATTATAGACATATCATTCATATATTTTTTGTATTTCGAGTACATTTACACAACTGAAAGTCATTTTTTCCATAACTCCTCTATTGCAAGCTCTCATGTTCCCAGGATGTAATCCGCGAGAACTTATGCCAGACCCAATAACTCTACGTGTTGGACGCCGGGTACATTTTGCCAAAACTAAAAGTCAATTTTCTATAACTTTTCTATTACAAGTCCCCATGTTCCCAGGATCTAATCCGCGAGAACTTATGCCAGACCCAATAACTCTACATGTTGGACATTGATGACCTTCATAAAATTAATGAGATGGATCCACCGCATCTAAGTTTTTCGATGAATAGTATAGTCCGCGGATTTTTGTTGGTTAGTAAACTATTAGCCCAAGATCCCAGAGCCGCCAGACTCAACCTATTTTTAAATAAAATTATTACAAAATTATATTTCAACAGGCAGACAAATTGTAATGACCAAACATCCCCTCAGACGTAAAAAATAGTCAGCTGTTAGTATGAGCGCGAGAGCTTTATGTATGCGTTTTAGAGCAAAATACTAACAGCTGACTATTTTTTACGTCTGGCTGTTGAAATATAATTTTGTAATAGTTGTCTGAATAACATAATATATAAAAATCAAGCATTTAAAAATAAGTGAAGTTCATTAATTTTTCTCTGAGCTTTAAAGCGTCTGTCAGAAGTTGTGGTCAGCGGAAAGTGACTGGCGATACTGGATACTAATTTATAGTGATATTTTACAAAACATATATAAATATCAGCCATTTAAATTTAAATTAAGTGACTCTTATTTTTAGTCACCTTTCTCACCTGGTACCTGTACATTTGTCACAGACTCAATGATGGAGGTACGCCAAGCGTTCTAAGTACATAAAACACTACTCAAAACGTAAGGTTTCATTTATTTAAAAATAGGTTGTGTCTGGCGGCTCTGGGATCTTACTCTATATCCTTTCTGGAATTTTCCGAAACAAATCAATGGCGGTTTAATGTATAGGGTAGGTGATTTATTTAAAAAATGATAAAAATTGTTAAAACCGTTTTCGATAAAATCGTGCAATCTTCCTATTTGTAATCATCGGTAAACTACCTTATTTAGGATGAAAAAAATGTCAGAAATAGGGTCTCACAGAATGGCGAGGTGACAGTCACACACACATGTTTGTTTTCATCTCTTTTTTAGTATCTGGGAGAGATATAAAATCAAAATCTAACAAAATATCGAAATCGAATTTTCCAACGATTACAATATTTATGTACCCAGTTTCGCAAAAAAGTAAAGAATGTTTTAATGTTTTAAAGCAAATTTAACAAAATTTGTCCCAACAAGAAATAGACATTCTCGTTCCCGTCGCATATTTCGAAGACAAAAAATGTCTTTCTTGTCCCGTTATTCTCCCGAGGATACCTTTCTCGTCTCGATTACGATAATTCAAGAAAAATCTTAGCAGACCTGTCCTGACAATTCCAAAGAATAGCGGAAAGGTTCAAAAATGATTAGAACATGAGCAGTCTATTTGTATGTAATTGCAATATTTTGATAAGAAATAAATTGCAAAATGTTCGATTGTAAGGTACTCAAAGGTGCTTAAAAGATAAGCGGAATGCTAAAAATAAAATGATGATTAACACTTTTCCAGCGAAATTTCACAATCTTTCTATTGACGTTTAACTGAAAAACATATCTTATATTTGATCAGAGGGGGTCCAAAAGTTATTCGTGTCTGTTCGTCACACAAAAACTCTCCAACTGTGATCCCTGACGTTATGAATTTTGTAATTTACTTTGCTTGGCAAATGCGCCTGAATGTAACAACGTCGTTTTTTCCCTATTTATGAAGTCAGGTCTATCAGGGCGAAGCCTTCCTCAGGGGAAACATTGAAATGTTGTTAGCATGCCAATGTTTTATGGGAATTAGCACTCCCTGGAATCTGAGCGTTTGTGCATGTTGACTGACCGATTCTTTAATACACACATAGACGCTGATGACTTCAGCTGCCGGACGAAGCAGGGAATATTATGCTATATTTTTGGTTTAACGCAATAATGCCAGTAATAGGAGTAGCGAATTGATATAGTAATAAAATATTTTTAACAAAAAAATTGAACCGACTTCAAATTATACACTAAAAAGTAAAAAATAATTGCGTATTGAAATGAAAAATATTAGACTTCTTAAAATTCAATCAAATTATTACGATAATATCATGTACTTACAAATTATTGTCATTTTTGGAGTCGGTGTCACATCGGAATTCGAAAGTAGCAATTTAAATCTTACATGTCTCTAGTTCTCGGAATAGATTTCATTTTGACTGACACCGACTCCAAAAATAACAATAATTGTAAGTACATGATATTATCGTAATAATTTGATTGAATTTTAAGTAGTCTAATATTTTTCATTTCAATACGCAATTATTTTTTACTTTTTAGTGCATATTTTGAAGTCGGTTCAATTTTTTTGTTAAAAATATTTTATTTTTCTCTGTTTAGTGTTAGATATTTACTCAATAAATTATGCAGTTATTTTATGAAGTATTGCAATGGGTAGGCCAAGTATGCGTGCCTTTGAAATTTGAGTTTTCCTCGATTTCTCCGGATTCCACCATCAGATTCTGACTTGGTTCCGATGGGACCACCTCGGGAGTACACTCTTTCGAATAAAAAAAGAATTTTGAAAATCGGTCCATAATTGACGGAGAAATCGGTGAACATACATAAAAAAAAATATACAGTCGAACATAGAACCTCCTCCTTTTTTGAAGTCGGTTAATAAAATAAGGCATATTGTCAGGAGCGAATTCACTAATAGACTAAGAACGCTAGAGCGCATTTCAGGGGCAGAAAACCTGGAAATTCTAGACTCCCTCTATGTAGTGGGTCTGTTTATTTCTATCATGTGGATTTTTAGTTTTATTTACACTCATTATAGAAGTTCCACTTCAAAAATATTGATGTCAAGGTCGCAATTATAATTCTGTCGTTCATAGGTCATAGAGATCCAATGTCCTTAACTCTCATATGACACAAGAATTATTTTAATTGATTGTTGATAAATAGCTATACGATTTGCTGAGAGCAAGGATTTTGCGTCCGATGATTACCTCACGTAACATATTGTGATTGCCGTGAACTTCCTATATATTAATTACGTTAAGCAAATCTGACTGAATTTATGCGAACAAAAAACACACCACAACCAACTAAATATATTTGCATACCTGCGATTAGATCATTAAATGACTGAATAATGACAAATATTTTATCTACGAATGTTTGTATTCCATGTATTTTTGAACCCGGCAGTAATTATTTTCAATGTTTCAAAATTATTGTTTGGCAAATTTATTAAAAGCGTATTTGAGTACCTAATTACGTTCTATAATAATTTTTTCCGTATTGCTAATTTAAAAGTAACACTAGTGATTAGAGAGTTGATATTGCTGTTGTTTTTACATTTTCCAATTCCAAAACGCTTTTTACTCGATGCACGCCTCGCTGGTCATCTGCAGGAGGTGACTAAAATTCAGAACTCTGATGGTGCTAACGTGGTTAGCAAAACGTGTGTCGCGAAAAAATGTTAGTGTTTTGTGGTCACTTTTCTAGTGTTCAATGTCTTCACCCCAAAAGTTTCTATTTGATTTCATAAAGTAAATATATTTTTCATAGTAAAGCAAGCAGGAGTAATTGGGTCGGAGAATCTTCAGTGTTGCCAGAACTTTTTTGTTTTGCGTACTAGATCAGGGTTGAAAAAAGTAGAAAAAAGTATTAGAATTTTTTTAAGATTTGCCAACCACAAATGACCTTTTTTTTAACAACCTAATTTCACAAATTTTATCGTATATGGGCACAATGTAGAAGAGCGAAAAAAAAGAGATCCTTTCATTTCTACAACAAAAAAGTCTTTTTTGGTTATTTCCCTTTTCCGTTTGTTGTGGTGAGTGTGTGGACATTGGGTATTAAAAAGTACTAGATTTTTGCTTCAACGTACTAGCGTACAGAAAATGACAAAAAAGTACTAGATCTAGTACAATTGTACTAGACTGGCAACACTGAAACCGATACGTTGTGAAACGTGATTTACCAAAGTATTAGAAATCTGGTCCAAAAAACCCCGTAAGGGAGTGAAATTATAGATTGAAATGCCGTTTTATAATTTAGGTATTGTATATTGGTTTATTGCAATGTTGATTTAATGTTTTATCATATTTACACAATACATTATTTATACCTGTACATAATTATCAAAGACAAAGCTTTGTTGACTAGTAATAATTGTAGTTAATAAAATCTATAAAAAGTGCATAATTTATGAAAATGATTGCATGTTAACTCAGACTGTAAAAAAGACTGTTGGAAAATTTTGAACTGTGATATAGGTGCTTAGAAATATTCAGCCCTAGTTCCAGGAATTTTAATTTTTTAGTTTTAGGATCTGTAGTGTGATTCTTGATCATTCATTCAGCGTTGACCCGAGCCCTTTAGCTTTAAAAGTAGCGTCGGAATTTCAGATGAAGAGTGCAGGAGGTATTTGTATACGTATCAGGAACGTTTTTACCACTCAAACTCGCTACCCGAAACTTCCACTATCGCGGCGGCGATAGTGGACATTGTTTGAAAATAAATATTCCTTATATTTCATTGTAACTGTATAGTAAACTGTTGTTATATATTTGTTTATTCATTAACCGTATTGGTTTTTATATACACGCGTATATATTTTTTTTAAGTTCACCTGAGTTCATCCCTGCTTGGCCCGAATTTGTTTCAGCTCTAATTACGTTTATAAATACAACCCGAGGCTATTTAATATAAATTAGCAGTAGGTAATTTTTGTCATTATAATATTATGTTGACTGTTATAATTATCGTTTTAAAAATGAATGCAAACCAATAAAAACAAGTAACTACGTCACCGTATTGACTACTGACGTACATATCGTCGTCACTGAAGCAAAAAGGCGAGGGTATTTCAATGTAAAATACGCCCATAAACTCACAATTCCTCAACTTGTGATGGATATCACAGCTTAATGAGCTGAATCACTTTAAATCAGCGAATACCAGGACTTTTTCTGTAGGCCGATCCAGATTTTCTTAGTTACACGGTGTCGTAGAGGCGTTTCCCCGATAATTTTTTAGGTCCCAGACTCGATCCAGCTATTTCGCCGCTCCGGGAAAAATAATATTTGCCGCCTTTTACCCATGCGTTGTTCCATAGATGGTGTATTTTTTTTTGTTTAACCATCTTTCAAATTTTCGCCGCTTCGCCGCGCCGCCCTCAATTTTGCTGCCCCGGGCAATTGCCCGGTTTGCCCCCCCCCTAGGTCGGGCCCTGCCTGCTCGAAATGTAAGGGCTAATGTGCGCATGCATGCTGCGCAAGTAACCGCCATGTTCTTAGAAAGCTCAGCTATCAGTCGTATCAGGAAATAATCATCTCAGCTGATTATGCTAACATGATTTGAGAGGTGTGCGTAGAGAAAAAAATGTTAGCATATTTTGATGACTATTTTTTTAAATATTCTGTGATTTAATTGCACTTTGTTTCGTTATAGAAGTTATGATCTAATTCTATTTAATAATAAAAAGTTGTTTATTTAATAATCCGTCAATCAAATCTTATTTTTTCATCATTATTTTAAATATTAATGTCTATCAAATTGCGTGTACCTGACCATTAATATTTGTTTATTTCAATTTCCGGCATCAAATCGTTTATAAATTACTGAATTTTTATTAATGTTTATGTACTATTATGTGAAATTGTAGCAAAAACATTTAATTACGTTTTTTTTTGTTTCAGATATTTAAGGAAAACAAAGCAGCTCCTAAAACTGTGACGACAGCACTTGTAGGTAATTCCAACCGAACGCAGCGTTTCATATTAACCTGAAAATCGAAAAAATAGTGGGATTGATATCTCTCCAAACGCTGTTCTACAAATACGAATACAAATAAATAAAAGATAGCCGCGTATCGTATCGTAAGAGCGCAGTCATTTGTTACAAGCCATCTGCGTTGATAGGTTGCCTGTCGCCTCTACTGTTTTGTTTAACAGCGCAGCGCGACGCGTTTGTTATAAATGAAATCGTATTCGTGAATCAGTGAAAGTAAAAGATGAAAAATATGTGATGTTTTCAAAGCAAACTATACTTCACTCGTATATCCAAAAAAGACCACGTGGCCGAAGAAGGTGGTCTAGAAAATTATGTTCTTGCTTAAAACTTGTTCTGATATAAAATAACGAAGAACAATTTTAATTGTTGAACGTATTTTTTTTAATTATTGTAAAATATATTTACATTTTTCGCAGTGAAATTTTTTAATATAAATAATAGAAAAATGTTGAGCAGACGGAATCTAATATTTCGATGCACGATAGCCGGTTTATTGTTGTACATTTTTACACACATTGCGAGTCGAAACGGAGCTTCAGAATTCATCTCCGAGCTCCAGCAATCCGGGCGAAGTCTGGCTGCTTTGGAGTCTCAGGACAGCAGTGCCGTCAACACAAACAATGCTAATACGCTTGTCCGAGAACAAAACACGAACGTTAATAAAAACAATGAAATCACGAAAAAAATGAACGTCGATACGTCGACGTCACAACTGAGTGCCAAAACTTTTTACGTCGGTAACGAACCGTTAGTTATATACGATCGAGACAAAGATAATAATAATAATAATAATAATAATAATGCAGAAAAGACTGATGCAGATATTAGTAAAGTGAACTTAGCGTCGCCGTCAGAAGGTGCCGAAGCCGACGCCGCGAAGATTGCGGCTGACTCGATGGACGCCGGAAACGGAAACGGCGAAGAAAATGAGAGCGTCATCATGAGCTTGGTTAAGAAGCCTGGCAACGAACCACCTGTTGAGAACGATAACAACAATCCTCTATCGACAGAAATGAATTCGGTAAGCGCGACCAATACCTACTAAAATATGATTACAACTTAAACATACCACAAAACTCTAGGACCACTGAACCGATTCGAAATATTTTAATGACTGTAAATTCATAGAATTTTTAGAATTAGAATTTATTTATCCAAAGACATACAATTATGTATCCTACTGAAGATACCTACTGAAATAACTGTAACAAATTCCAAACAAAAGTTTAGGAAGAATTTAAAAAAATATTTATTAAGTAAGGCTCACTACAGATTGGACGAGTTTTTATAATTAATTGTTTTTGTGTTGACGCTATTTATGTACATTAATTGTACCAACAAAATAAAGATCTCTATCTATGTATCTATCTATCTATAGGATTCGTCAAAAGAAAGATAAATCATGTTTACAACTCATTAACAATAAAATCGTCTACCTTATACAGACATTGTTTAAAAAGAGCAGTCTTCAATAATCTTTTAAATTTAGAAATTTTTAAATTTTTGAAACTGTCTGGCAATTTATTGAACATTTTCAAGGCGTTATATTCGGCGCTCTTATTAAACAACATCAGTGTAGACTTCGGCAAAATAACATTAGAATTATTCCTTGTGTCATGTCCATGGATAGCCTGAAACGTATCATAATTATGAATACGTCGTTTTATAAAACATAAAGTAAAATAGACGTATATAGATTGCCGAAACGTCAGACAATAAAATGCAATAAAAACCTCCAGTATTTGCTTTGTTCATCGATCCTATGCCACCAGGATTCTTCCTTTTTAATCTTCCAACATTTAAACAGGATCATCATCACTCTAAATTATTAGAGTTATTTTTCACAATTATTATTATTAATCCCTATGGATTTTTAAAAAATGGATAGTTAATTGTTGATTTTTACAGAATTCAGCCAACGTAGTCGACATAATAGACGAGCGGGAACGTGAGTTGGCCCCCGCGCCGTCATCTTTGATGCCAGCGACAACCACCCAACGACCGCACGAATTCGGCGAGCGACTGCTCAACGTCCTCAAATGTCACGATAGGCCGATGTCGGCGAGAACGCAGCAGCGCGGCGACTATTGGGTGCTTTACAATTACGTGAGGGCGGAGCACCGACACCGGTGTCACGAGAGCGTCACGTATACGACGCACGCCGACTACACTTTCATGGACAACCTGGTGCCGCTGGTTGAGCGTTGGAACGGACCGATATCGGTGGCTATGCACGCGCCAGGCACCGATTTCGCCGCGACACTAGCGACAATCGGTCATTTGAGAGATTGTACGTCGCCGCTTGTCAAGGAATATGTCACGTTTCACATATTCTTCAGCACAAAACATGTGCCAAAACAGGTCAGTCAAATTATTTACTAATACACAGTCAAAACTCGAAGTGCATCAAAATCGACATGCAAGATTTAGAGCAGAGTAAGCTCATAAAAAAACCATATCATTTGCGCCCAAAATCCTTGGACAGGAACGTATTAATATTAACGTACATTCATTTTGAGGGTGTAATTTTTAAACCCCATCTCTTTTATCCATTTGTTTCAAATAAACTACTGAAAAATTTGCACCTACTTATCTCGATTTTTTTTCCACTTTTAACTATCTTTCGGGAACTGTGCAAATTTGATAATCTATCTAAACCTGTAAAAAAGTTATGAGAGCCGTTAAAAAATGGGATAGCGTCATACCGGAAAAGGATGGCGATAAAAAAAGTTGCGCCTTAAAAACGTTGACGACTTGTTTGTAGATTTTCACAGCAGATGATCGGGAAATTGCACGACTGCAGAGTTTTTAGACTAGTTTGTTTTAAAGAAATTCTGTACATTTTGGTACCCAAAATAATGCTCGGTTTTTGGGCACGGCTTTCGACAATAAATCTGCTTTCAATGTATGGAGATTTATCGTATCAAAAATCGGGAATTAAAGTCTCAGATGCTTTTTATCTGGCAACGCTCGGGCTAAGATAAGATTCCTATCGAAACCGATAATAACGCGAGTAAAGTCGTAGGTAAAGGCTAGTAAATACTAATATATAAAATAGTAATAGGACCTCAGACTGGAATTTCATTTTCCTACGTGTTATTGGTTTATCTTTTATGATCTTCACCAAGCGCTTTTTTTCGGCAATGCAGTATTCTATTCCCATAGGCCGAAACCTCCGAAATCGTTTTGAATAAGTTATCAATACAAAAAACAAAAAAAAAACAAAACAATTCTTTCTCATTCTATAACTAACTGACAAACTATTTCAAATACGTGTTTATGAATGCACAATACTTAACATGCATTTCACACTGCAGGAGCAATTAATCAACACTCTTGATCTGATGGTGACGTCCAGAAATACAAATGAAATTCTATAAATTTTTATTATAACAGCTTATTGTCTTATTTCATTCCCATGACTATTAAACAAAAATAAACAAACGTAAAGATAATGTTTCTATTATTGTATTTGCCTATACATAGTATTATGCACATACACTATTGACGTTGATTCGACGGTGGAAGCTAGAGGTCGATCAAAAAATGGCGATGTTTTAAATGTTTTAAATAATAAAATCGTCAAAAAGTGCTGGAATCTAAGAAGTTTCACTTCTAACGCGCGAGAGTCTTACGCATACTTAATAGCTGCGTTACAAAGCTATATAGATATTTTACTCATTACGCGTACTTGTGCGGTAAAAACGTCTCATCGTAGTATCTACGGCGGGACTTTTTGAAGAAAGGAAATTTTAAGAGGTTAAATTTTTTATTTTGTTCAGAAAAAAACTAGAATTTGCCATAATGCTTTACTGCGTCAGCAGGATCAGCCATTGCGATCCGTGTTTTTTAGTTTTCGAATTAATTTGTTACTATAAATATATTGTGCTTAAGTCAAGAGGAAAATTACTTTTTTACGTAAAACTCTCATAAAATATTTTAATTTGTTATTTAGACCATGTAATAAAAATGTTACGTAGACCAAATCTGAATCTTTTAATAAACAAAAATATTCACATGACGGAAATTTATAAATTCGTATACTTATTTATGTATTTTTGCGTATATAAACTAGGGCAGACTGTTTCTATTTATTTGTAGCCGTGTCGCGACGAGAAAAGATAAAAAAAAATTAACTAAATCACGAATCCTAAACCCTTCCAACGTTAGAAACTGTCAACTGCTTTCGTTTTCAAATGTGACTAATTTACTCAGAGATATAACCGTGATCAGATTACACCCTACTGCCGGCGCCCATGCTTCTCGTATCGTGAATTTCAGTCAGTAACACAATTTGCATCGTTTTGACACTATTTTTCTCCGCAACTAGGGAATTATAAAACGGTCGAATAAAAAAAAAACTTGGTGACTGATGATAAGATACTGTTTTAATAACTTGAGCGACTAAATTACTAAGTGAGCGACTAAATTACTAAGTAAGTGACTAGAATGCCTTCGGTAATTTTGAAGCAGAAATCTTCTTTTGTTTTCACTTTTTATTTTTTTTTCACTTTGAGACTACAACTTAAAACTCAGATTTTCATGAAGATTGAAAACCACCGCTTTTTTTGATAAAGAGGTATGCGAATTGTCTCGCAGTGAAACGCGATGGGGTAAAGGTGGAGTGTTTAAAAAAATAATTCCGGGGTGAACGATAAACGGGTATGCGAATTGTAGTTCCGGGGTGAACGATAAAGAGGTATGCGAATTGTCTCGCAGTGAAACGGGAAGGGGCAAATGTGGAGTTTTTAAAAAAACAATTCCGGGGTGAACAATAACGAGGTATGCGAATTAAATAGTTAATTGTTTGAATAGAACTGCGTTTTCTAAAAAATGTATATTTAATTGACAGTCAATTAAATATATATTTTTTTAGAAAACTATTAACAAAATGCCGCTCTGAATAAATAAATCATTTGCCAAATTTTGAAAAAAATGCAGGACGTAACGTTGACACTCAAACAAATATTAGGTCGCTCAAATATTATGAAGTTTCCCATTTTGTATTTTAAGTAACTCAAATGGATGTTTGTAAGTTGCTGTTCTGTTGATTTCTCGTCACGCGCAGTCAGTCGCTCACTTAGTAATACAGTAACCCAAATTGATTATTTTTGTCACCCAAAATTGTAATTTACAGTCACTCGTTTAAACTTTAAATACTACCCAAATATTATCAGTGAGGATTTAAATAGACAGTTTAAAAAAAGGCGATCTACATGTTTTTGGACGATGTCAGTACAAATCACAGACACTCAAAAATACTGGAAATGCATTCTCCCAACTATGATACAAACATCATATAATAACCGAAAACACCTCACGGAAATGAAATTATGTGATTTTCTTTGACAAATTAATGTAGTTAGTTGTATTATAGTTGTTCGTGTTTTTTTTTTTTAGGTTCCAAGACATGACCGGGTGTTGTTAGAGCCATTCAACTGTTCGATAACTCCACCATATTTGAACTTTTCGACGAACCAGATGTACAAAACAGTGAAGAAACTCCTATATCCGGTAAATGTTGGTCGAAACGTCGCTCGTGAATCGGCGCAAACGCATTTCGTCTTTGCATCTGACATAGAACTGTACCCCAGTCCGAATCTGATACCTCAGTTTTTGGAAATGATTGCCGAAAATAAAGGGCCGCTGTTAAGAAAAAATCCGAAAGTCTTTGTATTATCGATATTTGAAGTCGCCGCCAATTATCAAATACCGGATAACAAGACGAGATTAAAAGAAATGTTAGCTAATGGTACGGCAATACCATTTCACAAAAAGGTAAGCCACAAATTCTTTTGTATTAAAAAAATTGAACTCCTTCGGTCCTGGCGATCATTTCAATGGACGTTCTAGCGCGTGTAATTCAAGTCAGCGTAATTAAATATCAAACAAACATTTCAATGTGCTTGAAATAGCAATAGGCATGCCAAACAAAACAAAGAAATACTATGTGAGTAGGTCAAAATATCGAGTCAAGTGTTGACCGCAGCCATGGATTCACGCAAAGCTGGTAAAAGTGTACTTTATAATTATTATGTATTACTTTAGAATAACTTACGCATTTTCATGATGTAATTTATTTTTCTTTTGCGGATATTTATTTTAATTTTATGATGTCAACTGTACTAATTATACTTAAAAAGTAACATCCTATGCTAGTGATTACCGCAAAATAAATTTTTTTGACCTGTTGTCCATTTCAATGGACATAGGTTTTTCCAAAATTCTGTAAATAGTTTTTCACTGAATATACCTGAATTACACCCTAAATAACCCCAATACTCTAAAAAATATTTTGTGTTTCAAAAATATAAAATTCAGGTCCGACGTCTGTATGGGCTCAGGGCTGTGTGCAACTGGGTGAAGCTAAACTGTTCTCGAATACCACGCTCGCGGTGGCGAAATAAGAAAACTTGTGCATAGTTCGTTGCTATGGTTTGTCGCGTCTGTTTGTCGCATTGCCAACAATATTAAATATATTTTTGTTTGAAGTGAATAAAAAATAGTTTTTAATTCTAAACCCGAATCGCATTATTTACAGGTGTGCAATTTTTGCCACAACGTGCCGAAATCTAAAGAATGGCAAGCGGCCAATGAAACGAAGGGTCTGCATATATTTCACATTGGAAAGCGGACAGGAATGTTTGTTCACTGGGAGCCGATCTTCATAGGCACTCACGCGGATCCCCTCTACGACGAGAGACTCAGCTGGGAAGGCAAAAGTGATAAAATGACACAGGTGAGTCATAACTCGTCCCATATTTTTTGTACACCCCTCCTATAAAATAGTTGATTTTCATGCCTGTATAGCGATCGTGAAATGACACATTTAACACTAGTGGTCTGAAGTAAAATAAACGTAGTCCATAGTAAATCATTGTTTGACCGCATGAGAATTGACGCAACCAACAATCAGAAGTGATCTTAATTTTTAATTAAACTGTAAAAAAATTTCATAGATGAAAATCAGATATTTTAAAGTATTAATAGACGATCGAACATGGTACGGCGGATCAAGTTCGCTGGTTGCAATAGACGACCGAATCTGTCAGTCTCCTTGTGTACACAGGTCGTGAACATCATGCCTCCGATTGTTCTAGCGGCAACGTTAATGCCGCCACAAACAACAAGGAAGAAAAGAAAGGAGTGGGCAACATTCTATTTGAAAGATCGCGATGAATTTAGTCATATGAAGTTAATAAAATCGCTTGATAGTGAAGATCATATTTTGAATAACACTCCCGAAGAATGTCTAGAGCGTTTTTACGCGCTTCTCTGTTACAATATAACTTATCTGTCAAAATTTCTGTCATGTTGCACAACGTTTTGAATTACAATGACGTCGTTATACGGTTATATGTATCAAGTTCAATTGTACTTGTATACACACGCACGGATATAAGTACGAACCGGACCAAGTACGATGTGCAAACCATCGAACCGCGCGGACACGTAGACTACTGTCTAGACGAGCAGATTTGGTATGGAGCGGACCATATCCGCTGTCCGGCCCGTACCATGTTCGATCGTCTATTAATACTTTTATAGAAGCTACTTGCAAAAAACGCAGTATGTATCTTGTTAGTATGTTCGCTTGTTTTAACATAATGTTACATCTCGTCGTAATATACCCAATTACGCAACTAAATATACACTATATCAGGGGTGGCAAACCTTTCTACATCAACGTGCCATTTTTTTCAAATTTTTTTAATTTTTTAAAACAAGCAGCTAAATAAATTTACTTGTTAAAAAAATTAATCAGACATAATAAGAATAATTTAGATAATACACTGAGCGTCATGAAACTTTTTCCTATTTATTATTTGGTGATAGTCAATTTTTTCGACATCTAGCATATTAATTATTTCGATTTTCAATCAATGCCGCGCCCATAATAATCCGTCGCGTGCCATAGGTTTGCCACCCCTGCACTATACCGTTGTATAATTTCTCTAATTATAATTATTTATTATTATTATTAATTCTAAAATTGATTCTAAGCTTTAAACAAAAAATATTTTGGCATACAATTTTTAAGAATTTTTCTAACTATGAAAAACAATATTAATTTTTACTTTTGTATTTCTTGCAGGGTTACGCTCTTTGCGTTCTGGACTACGATTTCCAAATTTTAGATAATGCATTCTTGTGCCATAAACCGGGAATAAAAACGTATAAAAAAGATCCAAAAAGAGCTATATTAGCCGGACGGACTAATCAGTTAATTAAAAAAATAATTTTCCCGGAATTAAAAATTCTGTACGGTATACGTAAAGGTTGTGCCGTATAACAGTGGTCTTTAAAATGTATAGTTTATAGTGAATGCCTCGTGAAATGGAACTGATGTGTCTTAAAAAGGTGAAGAGTGTTTGTTCGGAACTCAAAACAAATACAGTTATTGTTAAAATAAAACTGTCATCGCAAAAAAAAACACTACTATTGTGCTTCAGGACTCATTAGTAAAATTAAAAAGTCGAACATTTCACAACTTTTTAACTAGTCAACTTTTAATGGATTGCTTTAAGAAATAACCCTAAATGAACGTTCCCAATTTTTAAGAGTTATTTTTATATGTTAGCAACTAATTTTGACAGTTATTTTAAATTATTGTTGTAAAATAAAACAAAAGGATTTGGCGGTATCAACATTTTTTAAAAGTGTGAGAAAAAATTAATTATAAAACGCTACTATTGCTCACCTGTTAAATAATGGAAAATAAATACGAAATACTGATATTTTAATGAAATAAATTATTGTTTTAATCTTAATCTATAACTCGTTGTTATGATGAAAGACAAGAAAGAGGTCAACACCTTAATTCTTATAATAAGTTGCAATGAAACTTGTAAAAAGGATTTTTAAAATCAATCGACTGTGTTAATTAAAAAAAAAGTGGTAGTAATACTCGTAATTTAACAACAGATACACCTAACAATTTTAGGAAAAAACGCTTGTCGGCTGCGGTACTATCTGTAAAAAATGATTTTTTAATTACAATTTTTTACCATTTTAGAACATTTTGTTAAATTTGATCCCACTTCTGACGATTTATTATCGTATAATAATCATCTAATATGAAAACTTGAGATACTGTAGATATTGTGTGGCAAATTTGGCGGCATTGTATTTCAAAACAAAACAAATCATATTTTCGAATATGTTTTACGTCAAAACTATACCTACATAGCTACTCAACAGCACCTAAAAAGTAATTTAATGCTGAATATGATCATTTAGGATGAATCATTTTTAGATTATTTAATAAATGTTCATAATTGTACACTCGTGTTATGGTATTTTAACCAAAAGAAAGAATATGCTATTTAAGGTGGGATAATGTATGTAGACAAAAATTGCAAAAAACGGCATGTTTCTTTGCTTATTTCTAATTATACTGTATGGCTTTTTAAAACTCGAACACCCTTTTATTTCGCAAAGGAAGGGTTTTCGAAAATAAAGTTTCATACAAAAGTTGCAGAGAATCAAAGGGGAAGAAACATTAGACCCAAAGGACAATAATCCGAGATAAAAAATATGGGTTACTATTTAAAGAAGTGGGGGTGACCTTGATATCTGGGAGATGCCTCCACCAATTGAAAAAAAAAAACTACACCAATGTTCTTCCTCCTTGATTCCCTGCAACTTTTGTTCGAAGACCCTTCGAAATAAAAGATTGTTCGAATCTTAAAAACCACCTGTATAATTTAAAGTAGCATCTTTTTCAGATAGTTCTCGCAACCAAGTTATGAGATTATATATTTCAAAGTGCAATATGGGTATTGTTAATTTATACAAAAGTTAAAATAAATCACCAGTATAAAAGGTATGTTTTGAAATCTACACATTTATTGTCTTTGAACAATTTATTAATGGCTTAATTGGGCAGATTCTTAGACCATAGCGCAAATATCGAAAACATTTAGCTTATGCTAAGAATTTGTTACAAAAGCTATTTCGTACGCTATTTTTATAAATCAAAGTTAAGAAATGCGTCGTTAAAATTACGCAAGTATTAATGGCTCAATTTTATCGATATATTTCTGTCGTTAATATTTGCGACATAAGCGTTGCTGATTGTTATGCAACAATATAATACTCAAATTACTAGACATAAACGTCCTTATTTCTTCTGTCTGTTTTGATTGCATTGTTCAACTAAATCTTATAACCAATTATTAAATATTTTTTTATATAATATGATAATTTACTGTGCAAAAACCAGTAATTAAACTAAAGAAAAATTAGTGCTGCCAGACATTTAAATGTTCGTGGACTGGAATGTCCAATTTTTCCAAAAGATGTTAACACTGTCTAAACATAACCTATAAATATCTTTTGTGGTAAGAACAAAATGGAGGGGAAAAAACTAACAGCAGAGCTACAGTTTGCAGAATTTTTCTGAGACGCGTGGCTATTTTATAAATTGGACTCTTTGCCCGGACATTTATTTTTACTGTACGAAGTCTGTAACCAGGAGACCTAGCTTCCTATGCGCTTGCCGTGTTTCGAGACGGACCGTTTTACGACATATTGGTTCATACGACTGATATCGGTCCACCACTACTCTCGAACTGGGTCTCCTGGTCACAGACTTCATGGTCCGAACATTCAGCAACATTTGAAAAAAAAAACACTTAAGAATAAAATTGTTTTCATCCAGATATATACGTCATGTTTTTTTTTTATTTCGGTTGCCAATAAAGTAGTTCAGTGTATAAAATATGAATATATGATTTGATCTGATTATATTAATGCGACGTTATAAGGAATTCTTTGCAATAGAGACGACGCTGCTGATCACACGAAAATCGCGAACGACATGACAACAAAAATTTACGCAGCAACGTACATTTTAAAACCATAAGCGTAGTAACGATCTTATCATGGGGGGCACCTGCCCCCCCTCTTGCTACGCCAATGTTTAAAACTAAAAATCTCGTGGATATTCGAGGTCACTCCATTCCGTTTTGACGGATAAATTTTGTTCGACGCAAAATTCGTGTAAAAAAACAGCTTAAAACAATGTAATCAGGAACGCTGCTTCTTCTAATTTCAGCGAAAAACAAATTACTTGGTGAGGCAACCGCCCATTGCAGAGCTATTAATGTTGATTAATATCTGATGTTTCAATCAGTTTTTTTCAAAGTGGTCTTATTTTTTATATTATGACACAAAACCGTCAAAAAACAGAATGAGTATTGAGATACCGTTTTTTTTTCTTTTGAATCAGGAAATGGTGTAGCCTTTAAAAAGTAGTTGTCGAGCGTCTATAGTGTACAATCTACCCCTTTTTAAGAATTTTTAAACTCAAGAAGGTATCCCAAACGGCGTTCAAAGAACGCTCAAAATAAAATGACTATATATATTTTTCTTAAAATCAACTTTTTTTTAAATAAAGTACACCCATCCCCCGATTTACACAGTACTTGTTTTACACGTTTTCGCTTTTACACGGTTTTCCAAATAAGTTTTTTTTTGTTTTTATCTCACTCTACTAAATGCTACTGTGATTGAACACGTGCGCTGTGTACACATCTCACGGGGAATCCCGAGCTTATGTGCTGACTTGCTGCACACGCACACTGTGTCTGTATTTCTTCGCATAAAATTAAATTTTTATCTACGGAAAATTCTATTTGAGTGAAAGTTTCACAGTTTCAGAACCTGTCAATGCATTTTATTTTTATTTTCTGTGTACACCTAAAAATATTGAAAAAAATCACAACTGTTAAATAGCAAAATTATGCATTTTCTGCAAGCTTTTCGATTTACACGGTTTTGACTTGAAAATTTTTAATTTTCGATTTACACGTTTTTCTCAGATACGTATCTACTGTGTAAATCGGGGGATAGGTGTATTTATGTCGCTATGGTTTACCTATTCTTCTTTGTCTATCATTTAGACCGTCAATTTCATTCACACAACAATATTATGTAAAATAAATTGTTGTTGTATTGATCTATTCTAGATTACTATTAGAAGTACAGTACATTAATTGACAGCACATGACAAACATTATAATGAATGTCATGAATCAGTCAAAAGTAATTTTTCGTATAAATAGGCATTTGCAACAAATGATTAAAATTCGCGTTTTGCGTCCACTGCCTAAACTATTTCTATAAATAACTTATTTTTATTGTTGACAATTAACTATAACAGATCGGTATGTAGTTTTCAGGGATTTCTTCTTTATGTATGTTGTATATTATTTTGATCAGATATGTTTTTTAGATACTGAATGTATCATGACTGTATGAAATATTCATTTATACATTTTTTTAAAAATTTTATTTAATTGTAAGCGTTGATTTAAAGAACGAATCACCATCTATTGATATTTCTGCAAATATTAAAGAAATATACTTTTATAACGAACCTTTTAAAATACTAAAAAAAATTTTTTACTAGAAAACTTTTTTTTAACAGATTTTATGTTCAAAGTTTTGGCATTCTGTTCAAAAGTTGCCGACTCTTGAATTTTGAATCACTAGAAAGACCCTGGTTTTCCAGACTAAATATGTTTTAGAGACAGATGAATTTGTAGATTATAAACGCTCAACAACCGAGGTCATTCCCATCTAATATGTATTTTACACCAGCAACGAAAACGCGTATGTCACTTATTCTTATTCAGAATTGGAAATTTTCAACAAAAAGAAAATAAATACAATTCGTAGTTTTTAATTTTTGTTCCTAAAACACGTTAATCCCGTTAGATTTAGGTTATTCACTATTTATAATTTATTTCGCCTAGATAAATATAAAAAAATTACTTATTTTTATATTTGTAAGAAAATCTGATGTCCGAATGCCATTTTATTATTGTTAGTGTGTAATTATTATTTATGTTTATTATTAATGTATATTTTTCTATGTATTTTGTGCCTCAATAAGATAAATGTAGTGATATTTTTTTTATTTAAAAGTTTATTTGTTCCATTATAGCTTCTTTTTTACTTCAGGCTGCAATTTGCAACAACTGATAATTGAATTTTAAAAATCAACAATTTATATTAAAGTGAGGTTAGAGTCAAATATATTAAAACATCCAATTTTAATTCAGCGGTTATAAAAAATTAATGAACTTGACTTTCTGACAGTAGATACTCAGTGGAAGGTTTGAAAGTATTTTAAAATCAGTAAGACCTAAAATAAATAAAAAAGTCACTACGTTAGGTTCCTTCTCAACTAAAAAACTGTTTTATTCAACACGCGTGAGTAATATATAATTTCAGGACCCTGTTAAATTCGGGAGAAATAAAAAATTACTTCATGTTGACGCGTAGAGTGCTAATAATGAGCCGAAACTGTATGATAATGTATTACTGCATAGTTTCTGGACCAATAGGAACGCGGTAGCGATTTGTATATATGAAAACAGCATCGCAATTCAGCGAAAGTCAGGGCCATCTTGTGTGCATCGAGGGCGGTGGGTATACGTCAATCAATTAAGTGATTTATTATTTTTCCCTCTTTTATCAGGGCCCCGATTACATATTACTCGTGCTAGTTGAATAAAATATTATGTGCGACCATTGATCGAAGGAGAATATTCAACTCGCGTGTTACCGCACTCGCTACGCTCGTGCGGCAAATTTCACGCTCATGGAATCTTCTCCTTCTCTCACTAGTCGCACAATATACTATTATGACTCAAAAACGCAGTTCACAATAACAAAGTTGGTAATAGTGTAGCCATAATTTTGAATCTTTTTTATGTTCTAAACAAATATGTTTTGGCATATTTGACTATAAGTAGTCTCACTTTAAGGTAAAAATGTAATTCAGAAAGATATAGTATAGTATGGTAGAATTAAATTAGGTTTGAAATGACGTATAGAACGAAACGTCAGTCCAAAGTGATTACTGATTAAACTCTGTAGAAATGTTCTATGAAAGCTGTAAATTTTTCAAATTGTTTAACCTCATACTAATTTAACATTTTGAATGACTTCTTGGGCTAAATGGTTGCATAATTGGTTCGTTTTCCGATGTGTACTTAAAATGCAAACATTTGATCCATATATTTAATAATTTACTATATGAATCATTGTCTATCTACTTAGGTAATGTGCGGTGAGCGAAGGCAACAAAGCGTATCGAAAATATATCTGCGTCTCTTTCTTCGACGTAATTCCCTGATTTCTCCGATGATAGGATTGGTTGATGTACTTGCATTCAATCGACTAAAGTATCTCTGTTTCAAAAACTTTATCTTTTTCTATGACGTTAACATGGGCGTACCCAGCTTTTGGCCCAGGAGGGAGCAAATTAAAAATCTCTTAAGCCGGGTCCCCCGTACTTGTTTTGCCCTCCTGGATACGCCAGTGCTTACGGCGTAAAAAAAGACAGAAGTATATGTTTGCACCCTAATGGTTCGATTGCGATTTTATTCCTATGCTCAGTGTAGAATAAAAGTATATGATTTGACCATATAATTTAATACTCTTTATAATGCTAGCAAAGATCGGGAGAAAGACTTAAACACTACGTGCAGACATATATACGTCTGTCTCACTTATTACACTCTGAGTCTCATACTCATTTCCGTGAATGGATGCGCGTCAGTTTGCACATGGAACTAAGCTGTGAAAGGGAGATGGCTTGCTCTATTCCACTTACTAATGGCCCCACTGCATACGCGACACTTGCGCGCAACTGGTCAAGTAAAAAGAAAGAGAGAAACAGTCATTTGCTGTGTCACTTCATGGGCCACGCTTCCACTTACGCGGCCACTAGCAATATAGAAGTTATTAAATATATACATTAGACATATTTCACCATTTGGGTTACGTCTGATTCTGAAACAAACGAA
This sequence comes from Xanthostigma xanthostigma, assembly GCA_963575645.1. Taxonomy (NCBI): domain Eukaryota; kingdom Metazoa; phylum Arthropoda; class Insecta; order Raphidioptera; family Raphidiidae; genus Xanthostigma; species Xanthostigma xanthostigma. Next base: position 43,098,814 of record OY754466.1, on the reverse strand, counting down.
ATTCACTCTCTCCGAATCATTCCGTAAGTCATAGATATACGTTGATCATCAAATGAGAATTTTTGAGCCGCCGTTTGTGTATATTTGCAGTATATTTTCATTTGCAAAAAATCGCAACTGACAAAACATACGCCGATTGACTTAATACGCCGGACTTACAGGTCACACATACGAAAACACACGCACTCTCTCTGTAAGCTCTCTGTACGCTAGTGTTTTTAACCCTTTCCCGGTTGACCTTGAATTTCCACTCTTATGGGACAAGAGTATAATATAATTATTATATATTATGGTAAGCAAGTGCGGCCAATGACGTATACAAATAATTATATAATCAGAATAAAAGTATATGTAATTGAAGAAATTGTATTTTAAACATTTTTTACGTAAAACTTTTAGGCGCGTTTTGTGAATTTCGCGAGGGGATAACTCCGTGAGTTGCCGTCACATAGTATACCGCATTAGCTAAGTAATACACATTAAGGTTAGTATTGCAATTTCGGTTTGAGATGCACATTTTTTTATTTTCAAAAACAAACATTTTTTAAATAAATTATTAAAATAATAGTGAAATTTTATATGAATCGATGAACTATTTTGATTAAACTACATCGCTGACAAGTAATAAGTGAGTTAGTTTATTCACGGTATGGTACTGCGCGAAAGGCAGTGGGCGGAGTGAAGATTTCACGTGCACAATACTGCACTCAAATTTAACGCATGTTTTGATTAAACACGATTCACCTTTATGCTTACACCGTAAAGTCTCGCGGCCCGTAACTGGAAAAGGGTTAAATAATGCGAAAAATGGACGCGCTGCTGATACCATCAGCATCCATGTGAAAATATACGTGTTAACAGAGTATTGACCCGAAATTTTAACTTGATAATTTACTTGTTTCAAAAGTTTAGAAGAGTTTATAATTTTCATAGGTGCATACTATTTGAACGTGCCTTAAAAACGAGAATGTAAAATAATTCATTATTAGTAAATGTTGTGTGATCATACTTTTCTACAGCTGTATTATAAAAATATATTGTATTATAAATAAAATATTCGGAATAAGTGATATTTTTTGGAGTTATTTCTTCAAACATTCCAACCTAAACGTCAAACCTGTATTTTTACCTAATTACCAGTCCTGTGGAATATTGAAGTAACCTGTATTGTAGATCCCAATACTATCTTCAGTATCTGTACGGTAGGTATTTAGTATTCAAATATTTTTAAGAAGGAGTAAGTATTTAGTATTCAAAATTCTTCGGCATTATATCTTAAAGCATATGACGGTTGAGGTTAAATAAATAAATAATTGTGGAGATTGATTTTGTAAAATAAATATCTGTACCAAAACATTTTAAACCACTGATAAAAAAAATGTTATCAATGTCTACATCTTTTCCAGGAAAAGGGGAAAGAACCTCTAAATGTATGGCGCCACTTACATAGAGGGCTCTTGGTGCTGACCAATATGTAGAAATGGGTTATATTACGGCGAGCCGTCTCGTTATGCTTAAAACGAGTGTCAGCGAGTTTTAACAGTCACACGAGCCGCAAGAGATATAAATAGGGTTCGCTTTGCACATACGTCCTATCAGCCCCGGATCTAGGGGGGGGGGGGGCAAATCGGGGCACCCGCCCCGGGCGGCAGTTTTAGAGGGCGCCAAAACCATAATATAATATGGTTGAAAAACACATCTAATCAGTCCTTTCTTCGATTTACTCAATCTGCTTGTTTTCTGACGGTTTCCCGTTCACGAAAAATACCAACCATTATATATTTGTGAGTTTTTGACGTGATAACGTCTTATAAATTGATGAAACACCGGCTGCACGCACGAAAAAGTGTCACGTTCCGCCTGAGCCTGAGCGTGCAAGCGAGAGCGCGGTATAAGCGATAGAGAGGCACGATCGGCCCAAGCGTCGGCTTGTACGCATTTCTCTCGTCTCGCGTGACGTCAGAGAGTTCATCAATGTTTCTTTATGACGTTATCACGTAAAACTATCGTCCGTAAACCGACTTTACAGACAAGCAATTTTTTTTTTTAAGTATTTTATCTCAAATACTGAAGAGAGGAGGCGCCATTATCAAGTTTCTGCCCCGGTTCGAAAAAATCGTAGATCCGGGGCTGCGTCCTATAAAACAACTGGTTTTCACTCCATTTTCAATCACTTGCCCGGATGGCTAAGGCCGGCCCTGCTGTAGTTCTTTTATTTTATCAAAACATCCAAAAAAATTTATTTGTGTACGTTTTTAAGACACCACTTGATTAGACTGTTTAAAAATTCAAAGACACTGTATAAACAGCACTTCTTAAAATGCTTTATTTTTATTGTATTTAAAAAAATGAGCACAAAACTGAATTATACAAACAAAATTAATCCTTGGCAATGTCGCTTGACATTGTTTATACTTGACTTTGATTTTACGCAAATTATAAAGATGTTTTTGGTTTTTTTAGGCGACACTGCAATCATAAATATTTAAATAATACTTAGATTGATATTTTTCGAGAAGGTTGGTATTTAGATTTTAAAAAGAGGAAACTAAAATATACGTCAGCATTAACTATTGTGATTTCATTTTTATTGCTTAAGCAACATTTCCCATTGACAAATTAATTGCAGCTTTTGGAATATATTTTAGGGTTCTTCAAATCACCGAGAAATGAATAAAATTTGACAATTTATTTCTTAATATACATGGGCGGATCTAGGTTTTTCGTGGCCTCGGGCTTATTGAAGTCCGAAGGGGCCCCATATTTTGTTATAGATCAAGAATCATGAAGCTTCTTCAGAACTGAGCTAAAAAATATAAAAATAATTAATAATTAATTTCTAATTCGTAATTAAAAATATTCGCTTTAATTACGAATTAGAAATTATTTATTAATTATTTTTATATTTTTGAGATCAGTTCTGAAGAAGATCCAAATCCGGACCGAAACGTCAATGTATTAATTATTATTTTTTGTTAATATAGGTATTTGAAAAATTGGTCGATAACTTTATTTATTGAAGAATTCTAATCAGACGTTAAACAATGATTTGAAGAAAGTAAAGTATTCGTTTCCAAGAAGAAAATTTGAAAAAATTACCATTGATCCATGGAATAGTGCTGCATATTCTAGAATTCAACACTAATTTTCTACGACGCAATGAAGTTTTCTCCCTAAAACAACAATCTAGGATTAATATACAAACGTTCATATTCGGCAGTTTCCATTGTACAATTTGTCAGTAGACATTAAATGATAAATAACGACAAAAATGTAAATTAAACAAATAAAATAAGTAAAAGTTATAAATAATATGCGTGATTTTTTTAAATGATGATAAGAGGTGGGCATGACGTATTAAGCTCTTGAAGCTAAATTCACAGAATTTCAAAAAGAAAAAATCCAGCAGTATTTACAGCTCAATTCTTTTTTTTTTTATTGGCACCAACCAGCGCGGTAGCTAGGGCCTTGGAAAACGAGGCACGCGTCAGGAGACTTTTAGGAATACCCGATTCTTTTTTTAACAACGTGTAGAAATCAAACAGACGAACACATATTTCAACTATTTTTTTTATCAAAACTCAAAAATGAAAGAAAAACGGACTTTCCAAGTTTTATTAAATTTTATCAAATTTGGAGATCGGTGCTGGCGTTATGTTATGTCACTATGGAAATATGTTATATCATTATCGCAAGTATTCACAGAAATTGTTCGAAGTTGTCCCCGTTTTGTTGGACACAAAGATGCGTGCGTCGTAGCCATGCTTCTCTGTACATGTTTGTAGTAGCGAATTATTGGGATGCATTTCCGATCCGTGTTATCATTTCTTCGCGCGTTAACCGGGCTCTAGAATTAATTAAATAGAATTTAAAAAAATTAGTTAAACTTCGAAAGGCTGTTTCCCTCTTATTTCTGAGTTTTGATAAAAAAGTTACTTAAAATATTTGTTCGTCTATTTGATTTCTACACGCTGTTAAAAAAGAAGAATCAACGGATAACGCCAGGTAAATACGATTGTATTCAACAAAAAAAGTTGAGACAGCGTAATGTGTTTATATTTAACTAGCGGTCCCGCCCGGTTTCACCCGAGTGCAAAAGAACGAATGGGGGGAGGGACATGAATACGCACATTCATCTTAGTTTAAAAACCATCGCACTTCCTTTTGGAAACTCACATATTATAAATACGATTGGCGTAGCGCCTTATACTCTAAAGGTAAACACTGAATTTGTGAAATTCCTAGGAGTGTATGTAGCCAAGAACCTTAATTGGAATTATCACATAGAATATCTAAGGAAAAAAATATCTCCATATATTTTTCTAATAGGTAAGACCCTTAGCTTTGAACTGTCCAGAAGAAACAGCACTATCGGCGTATTATGGATACGTAGAGTCCAATCTAAGATATGGGATCATTTTTCGGGGGGGAAGTTCAAAACTAATAGAGTTATTTAGAATTCGGAAAAAATGTTTGAGAAACATAGCTAAAATTGGTTGCAGGGTCTCATGTAAACCATATTATGTAAAAAAATACAACATTCTAACTTTACCCTCTATCTATTTATTGGAAGCAGCATGCTTCGTAAAACAAAACTACGAATACTTCGAGAGTTATGAAACTGCTCATTCTTATAACACAAGAAAAAAACCGAAGCTGAAAGTTCCTAACAGCAAGATGGCGATGACACGTAAAAATGTATTTTTTCAATTATTTATATATGTTTATAACGCAGTGCCTCAAGAAATAAAATGCCTAGATAGCAAAATGTTCAAAAAGATACTAAAAATGTTCTTAAACGAAAAGTGCTACTACAGTACAAAATATTTTATTAATTGTATTTGACATGTTTTATACCTTTGGTACTATAAAATTAATTACTATTATTATTATTATTTACCGAGATAAATGTTGTGTCCAATCCAAATTTCATAATGATCGGGGTTACCGTTCAAAAGTTTTTATCGGACGGACAAATTTTGAGTTACATTTTGCAACATTTTTCATTGACGCTCCGCTCCTTATTGGTCGTAGCGTGATATTATATATAGCGTATAGCCTTCCTCGAAAAATGGGCTATCCAACAAAAAAAACATTTTTCAATTCGAACCAGTAGTTCCTGAGATTAGCGCGTTCAACCAACCAAACAAACAAACTTTTCATAGCTTTATATATTATTATAGAGAGGAGAATCCGGACTTACATGCTAGTTGAATAGATATACATTTGTTGAATTTATTAAGGGTCAGAGCAGACTCATATCGAAAACGCACGATTTGGGATACTACATTGCGTTTAAGCGATGATAAGAAAACTCAGTGACTCGAAATTTCTCGAGATAAGCTGCAGTGTATTTTTTCGGGGAGGGTGCGATTGGTAGTCACATCTGAGGATCTCTATGCGACTTAACGCAACGTCTTGCAACAAAAGTAGAATCAATACGCTTATCTTACATACGAGAGATGCATTTCTGACGTAATCAATAGCAAATCAGTGCAATACCATTGCATTTTTTAAGCTGTTGAAAATAGTAAACATGCCAATACGCAACCTTCTCACATGAAAAAAGGTACCTATAATAAAGATTGTGATCGCGCAGTCATTTATTATCTTAACCGGAAAAGATAAAGCATATACAAGGAAATTGTAATGTATCTGTTTGCAAATAACAAATTTTAAGTGGATTAAAAAATAAAAAAATATAGTTTAAAAAAAACTAAAAAACACGCTTTATATCGAACTAAAAAGTAAAAAATATTTCTTTTAAAATAAGCTTAAAACAATAATGAATAAAAAATACAAGTATTATTGTAAAAAAAGCGTGGGGCGCTTTGTTCCACATTTTCGTACACCGAGCGCCACGCTTTTTTCACAATGATACTTGTATTTTTATTCATTATTGTTCTAAGCTTTTTTAAAAAAAATATTTTTTACTTTTTAGTTCCATATAAAGCGTGTTTTTTAGTTTTTTTAGTTTTTTTTTAAACTATATTTATTTTCCACTTTTTAGTTCGATTTATTGTCAAAAATTTGCCGAAAAAAAAACAATTTTTTTTTCGTGTGGACGGGATTAGAACCCACGACTCGTGATTCCGAGAGTTGACGTCAGCGAAGACCCATGCCTTAGACCGCACAGCTAACCACTGTAGTTACAGTGCTGGCATATTATACTACAGTAATAAACCACTTGCTGTAGTCCAAACGAAAGTTACAAACATACATACAAACTTACAAGTGAAGTTAATATAAAGCGTGTAATAATCGAAATAAAACGAGAAATTATAAAAATATAAGAAATATCTAATGAAACTTCTTTAAGCGCGATAGAGAAAATTTGCCTGGATCAGACGAAAAGTGAAACGCTTCCTCTTCTCCGACTACAACCCGCAGTTGAGAGGAAAGAGTGAGAGAATCGTTTCTACTCCTGCAGTCAAAGCGTCATACGCACTCTACACGCATGCGTAGTACGTACTACCACGGTAACAAATTCTATAATAGTATATTATGCAACTAGTGCGACAATGCCGCACGAGTTGCACATACTATTTTTTATTACGAATAAATTAAAATTCCCAGAACAAATGTTCAATTTTAAAATACACATTTTTTGCTGTCACATTCAGTATTGGTAACTATGGTAACTCTGAATTTGCGTGCGGCAAACAATAATTTCAGTGCGACAATAGTATATTGTGCAACTAGAGCGACAATGCCGCACGAGTTGCACATACTATTTTTTATTATGAATTAAATTAAATTAAAATTTTATTACGAATTAAAAAAAGAAAATAGAAGTAATAAAAATTAAAATTAAATCATTAAAAAGTTGAAAATTCAGTTAAAATTGTTAAAATTGTCAAGAATAAAAGTCCATAATCGAAAATTTTAATCTCAAATCTGCTTCAAATGACAGTTTTTTTCGTTGACATTAACACCGTTATTATTTTGTTTTTTTCTCTGAATTTGCGTGCGGCAAACAATAATTTCAGTGCGACAAATAAAGTTTCCGCACGCAAATGAAAATAGCTACTTTTCAACCGTAACAGCATGCGTAAAGATACCACTTTTCCCGCATGAGTAAAAAAAGATAATAAAATCGATAACGATTGCTAGAAGCTATAAAAAGTATCACAGTTTTATATTTTTTCTTCGATCATTTATGATTTTAATTTGTTATTTTTTTCTCGGTGATTTGAAATGTATAAATATAGCCGAATAAAAAGTACTACTGCAATTATTGAAATTGTACAAAGCTTCATCACAATCGGTTAACCGTTTTCGAGTAATGTTTGTACAAACACAATGACAAAAAACAATTCTGAAAACACACATCAAATAAAAATTTCAAGAAAAAAGCCAAAAAAAGCGAGTTTGCTTTAGACCACACGACTGAAGTAAAACTTCTTCCTGCCATAATTTGTTATTATACACCCGAAAATTCACAAAATATGCGAACTTTAAAATGAATTTACAATTTTATTCACTTTAAACGTAGAATATTTAATGCATTGAAGAAAATATTAATTTATAAGATTGTTCAAGAACGAAATGAAATGACGAAATAATCAAGAAATCACCGTTCGCGTAACGCTATTCCGATCACACAATTTTCGTAACGCTCTCGTCACGCATTCATCAGCTTACTCCCCAAGTGAAGCGTGTGTAAAGAAGTTTTACTTCAATAAGTTATAAACCTGCAGTCTTGTTACTTAATTTATATATAAGTACCGATTTGAAATGTACAGGACTTGCAATATTATATGTGTATCAAGTATACAGTATGTAAACACGTAAGGTGCACATAGGGAAATTAACATTGGGACAAAATGACTGGATCAGAGTGAGCTTTGAAATCTTGTTTTTCAATTTGACAGATAATATTCTTTTGCAAAATGAATGTGTATATCTACTAATATTCAAATGATTACAACATAATCGGACTTTTTTTATTAATGGGACATTAAATTCCCAAAAATACTTAAATATGGTGCGAGATCAAATATCTCCGCCTATTTGTGTTGAACCTAAAGACATTGGGTCACTGATTTACCAACGCGCATACGTCATACCAGTCAGACAATTTTTGAATGAAATGTTTCCAAACAGATGGAGTTGTTTTTTTGTTTTATTTTTGTACAAAAAAATTAAAATAATGATTTATAAGAGCTTTTTATTATTAAAAAAGCCAAGTAAAATAAAAATAAATCAAAATAAAATAGAAATCCTCAAGATTACCACGATAATTCAATAGAAATAACAATTAATGCAGTCATGGCTAACTCTGATCCAAGTATTTTTTCCCAATGCTAATTTCCCTATGTACACCTTACGCGTTACATACTGTATAACAAAATCTACTACAAACCCCCTCCAGTGGGTGCAAATAAAACTGATTATTTCTCAAATTACTCTCCGTATCACAGTCAGTTATGATAATAAATTCAGTATGTATAAGAACTTAGTGTTAACAACTTAAATAGCTATAAAATTTGTCGGAACGTTAACCGAAATTTTTAATTAAATACACCGGCAAAAAAATTCAATAAAATGGTTACAAGAAAATACGTAACCGCAAGACTGGTTTTGGCAGCTGTATTTATTTATTTATTTGGTTGTGTAGTCCATTTAACGGCGTCAACTTATGAAACTTTATTTTCAAAATATGATAATGAAAGATTCAAAGCAAATTGCAGTTATCAAATTATCACTGACATTCAAAATTCTTCGAATAGTTACGAAAAAGATGTAACCAAAACGACAGCGAAACACGAAAATTCAACGCCAAAAATCACATCCTCAACACCAGTTGAAATTAGTTCAGCCGATCGTCTTCGAAACTTTTTGGGTTGTTTGGATAAACCGATTGAATCGCGTATAGGTCAAAGCGGAGAGTTTTGGGTGCTCTATAATTACGTGAGGGCGCAGCGCCAACACAGGTGTCACGAGAGCATCACGTATACCACCCAGGGTGATTTCACGTTCATAGATAACCTGGTGCCAGTTGTCGAGCGATGGAACGGACCGGTGTCGGTTGCTATATATGCGCCAGGAGACGACTTCCAGAGTACCGTCGACTCAATAAAATACTTGAGAGAATGCACGTCGCCAGTGGTCAAACAATATGTCACCTTCCATATATTCTTCAATGCGAATCATATGCCGTCGCAGAAGGTACGAAAAATATTTCTGTTGCTTACGTGATTATTTAAAAAAAATCAAATGAGTCGATTTTCATCTACTTCCAAATGTTGTATCGAGTTGAAATTAAAGTTTGATGGCAAATAACATAACATTGAATTTTGAAACACTACAGAGCCTGAATACTATACCAAATATAAATTTTAGTAATCTTTTTAATTCCTTTAAGTAACCAGTTTATATACAGTATGTAAACACGTAAGGTGCACATAGGGAAATTAACATTGGGAAAAAATGACTGAATCAGAGTGAGCCTTGAAATCTTGTTTTTCAATTTGACAGATAATATTCTTTTGCAAAATGAATGTGTATACTACCGAAGAAAATATTCAAATGATTACAACATAATCGGATTTTTTTTATTAATGGGACATTAAATTCCCAAAAATACTTAAATATGGTGCAAATATCTCCGCCTATTCGTGTTGAACCTAAAGACATTGGGTCACTGATTTACCAACGCGCATACGTCATAGCAGTCAGACAATTTTTGAATGAAATGTTTCCAAACAGATGGAGTTGTTTTTTTGTTTTATTTTTGTACAAAAAAATTGAAATAATGATTTATAAGAGCTTTTTATTATTAAAAAAGCCAAGTAAAATAAAAAAAATTGGTTGTCTGTAAAGTCGGTTTACGGACGATAGTTTTACGTGATAACGTATTCCGTAATACATAACCTAAATTTATATAATAATTATAATAATTCGAATCTATGATATTGCATCTTTCGCTTCAAATTTAGGTTAATTTTATTTATTAAAATTACTCACCATATAATATAATTGTTTTTTTAACTTTCTTTCTTTCGTATTTATTTTAAGTCTCAAAGATTAGCTGTCATAATATTTATAAAACAATTGTTTCACTGTTTATATAAAATTCCAAAACCTACTTACAATATTTAAGTATTTTCATACGTCAAAAAATTGATTTTTATAATGATAAAATTTGTAAGAAAACGATTTTTTCGAGAGATGAGACCTAGCTAAAACGATTTTTTGCCCTCCAAAATCCCTTTTCAGTAAATTTCATCCAAATCGTTAGGGCCGTTTTCGAGAAAAGCACGCACAGGGTCAGGCGGAACGTTACGAACGTTACACTTTTTCGTGCATGCAGCCGGTGTTTTATCAATTTATAAGATTGGTGATTCATCAATTTATAAGACGTTATCACGTCAATAAATCAAAATAAAATAGAAATCTCACTTTTACCACGATAATTCAATAGAAATAACAATTAATGCAGTCATGGCTAACTCTGATCTAAGTACTTTTTCCAATACTAATTTCCCTATGTGCACATTTACATACTGTATATTTTTTTTTATTTGACGCATTCTACGCTATTGATTATGACATATATAAAAATAAAGTAATCTATCTATAATCCAAAAGACTCCGCATAAACTATTTAAAGATAGAGAGTTGTTCAGAAGTAGTTACGACAAAAAAATATAATTAATAAAATATAAAAGAAATAAAAATAAAAAAAACACGCTTTTGTTACAACGCAAACTATTTATTCAAATAGAGTGCGTTTTTCACGGGCTGTGTAAGAATATTTATTTATGCAAAAAAATGTTTTTAAAAACGCTTTTTTTTTAATTTCTGGTCAATATTATGATCAAAAATATGGTCGGGAAGGTCGAGGAATGCAAATAATGAACGTCTGTTTTTTACTTTTTCGCGTTACAACTAAGGCGCCCTAATCTTTTTCCTTATCGGCTGCATTTAAACTCCGTATGGTGTGTTTTATTAGAATACAATTTTAAAATCGATATTTTGTATTTGTCTTAATTTATTTTCATGTATTTATTTTGTTTTTTTAATAGTGTAATCGAAAGGATGTATTTGCCTGGAAGTGAGAGAGCCCTCTTAAATATGATTCATAATTAGCCAGACTCGATTGTTACAATTAATTTTGATTCTTAGTTGACCAAAAAACCTTATTTTCTAAAAGTTGTAACTATGCGCTATGATTTTTATATGCATGTAAGAATGATTCATAATTATATTGTTTTGTCATTCTGATGAATCCTTGCTTTCTAAAAAGTCAATAATAATAAAAAATGGAAATGATAAAAAAATTGATAATAAGAATCATAAAATTTATCCACAATAAAACTGACTATACGATAAAGGCGCACATCGTCAATCGTCGTCAAAACACTAAACTACGGAAAAAACGTCTATAGCAGGGGAGGGCTAATCTTTTGATCACCGGGCCACATAGCTGAAGAAAATTCGACCGCGGGCCAATAATTTGCAGAGCAAAAAAAAAAGGTCCTCACATTCTATTTCCGCATTTGGAGAGCAAAAAAACTCCTTTTCGTCTGTTCTGGCGCCCTTACTATTTCTTTACTACTTTTCTAAAATTTATAAAATGCTTCGCGGGCCGGAGACAAAATTGTGCTGCGGGCCGCCATTTGCCCAGGCCTGGTCTTATATTTCCTGAATATAGTTATAAAACTAATAGTTTTTAAATTATTTTACTTTTGTTCGCTGCATTTTTTTAAGAAAATGTTACCTTAATATTCGTAAACCCAGTGGCGTAACTATACCACCTAAGGCCCGTGACAAATTCATCAGATGGGGCCCTCCCTTAATATAAAAAGCTTCACATTGCAGTTTCAACTTTATAAATCACGAATTAAAGTAGATAGATAGATAGATTCGTGTATGTTCTTGAGTTAATACCTATAACTCAAATTGATTAAATATAAAATTAATAGGTATTTGTTACCAAATTTTGTAATAAAGGACCCAGGGGGACCGTGGCATTTTGCCCGTTCTGCCACCCTATTGTTACGCCACTGCGTAGACCTGAACTTATATTTTACATCGAGTAAAATAATATATAATATCTGCACGAAATTTACAGGTTTCAGAAACTTTTTTCAACACGACTCGTTATTTACCTTTAAGACTATAACCAATAAATTTAAACAGTGTAATGTGTTCTATACGTGTATTTATAATAGTTTTTTGACGTGGTAAAGTCTTATAAATTGATAAAACACCAGCTGCACGCACGAAAAAGTGTAACGTTCCGGCTGTGTAACGTTCCGCCTGACCCTGTGCGTGCAAGCGAGAGCGCAGTATAAGCGATAGAGAGTCGGTGAAAATATAGTTTGACAGCTACTAAAATTTAGGTTATGTATTATTAAATATGATATTCGAGCGGAATACGTTATCACGTAAAACTATCATCCGTAAACCGACTTTACAGACAACCAATTTTTTTTTGTACATTTTCCACTTCGAAACAACATTTTTTCTACTTATATACATCAAAATTTAGCTTGAAAGGCGACCTTTTTCAATGCATATCAATCATTTGTGTACATGACTTACAAGTTTACAACATTAGATAGCTCTTGCATGTATAACGAATGTAAATATATGATCACAGTTTAAGATCATTGTCAAATCAAATTTTTTGACAATACTTTCTGCAACCCAGCATAAGCATAGCGAATAAACTGTGCTTTTTTTCAGATTCCAACATCAGATTCATTTTTTAACTCAACGTTCAATTGTTCGGCGCCTCCACCATATTCAACGATAAAACAACAGGACACGTATAAAACAAAACACAATCTTACATATCCGATCAACGTTGGGCGAAACGTTGCTCGATTATCCGCACAAACGCACTTCGTATTTCCGTCTGACATCGAACTTTACCCCAGTCCAAATATAATTCCCAAGTTCCTCGACATGATTTTAAAGAATGAAGACTCGGCGTTGCATCGACCGAATCCGAGGGTAAGTCGAAATATTTAAATCCGAGATTTTACCCGGAGGCGAAGCTCAATTCAAAATATTCAATATAGCCGCCCTTAACGAAACGTTTGCATTGATAGAGGATTAGATGTTTTATTTAATATTTAATTATTTGTGACGACCACTATTTCCGGTCTCACAAACAAATCCTACGAGGCCCGCCGTAGCTCGTCGGCGCTGTGGGGGGGGTTCGATAAAATAATACCGACACAAAATTAACCTTAATGACTACGTACTTACCGATGTTGGTGGTGTCAAATATCACAGAGGAAAAAGCTACCCAAGAGGGAGTGTAAAGCTTTAATTTGTGATTCTATAGGGCGCCAAGCCAAAATTCCTCTGTTTTTAAACAATCCAACAGATGTTGGCTTCACCTGTAGACTGTATTCGTGAATTTGACCAAATAAAACACAAACTTTACCAAAATGAATTTAATAGTAATAATAAAATAAAGGAACATCAACCTAGTGAAAGATTCTCTTAACAATTAACAATTTGATAATATGATAGTCAAAAGATTAGTATTGAATAAAACGGTGGATATAATATTAATAGATCAATAAAATTTAGTGAACGTAAGTGAAATATCACTTTTAAGGTAAGATATGATACACGATTAGATATTGTGCATTCTTAAAATTAATTCGTACGTGGCCACTAACGAAATCATCAAATATCAAATGAATTACCAAATAAAAAAAATTATATATATAGTACAAAATTCAGATAAAATCTAAAGCCAATTTTACAGTCGGGCACTAGTTCATAAATTCTGAAAGCTGTACGAAACGTTAAGGAACTGGACCACTTATAAGATGGGCCTCAGATAACTTAAAAAAATAGGCTATAAAAAAAAATACACAATAAAATAGGACAAGACGTGAAATTATTAACACAATAGTTTAGTAACTATGGAAACGTACATATCTGTTGAAAATAATAATTAATATTGTTTTTGTTCCACGTAATATATTCAATATTAAGTCACTAAAATTCGCGAATTATTAATCCATACTTTCACTGTTAAAAACAAAAAGAAAAGAAAATTGTACCTTATTTATTTACGAATACCTGGGTGGTCAAATTCACTCGTAATATCTTTCAAGTAACATCTACCCACGACTCGATATCTTCAAAGGGAATAATTAGCGTCTCCGGAAAATGTCACATACATTTATAATGTACAGCCAAAACAACGTTTCTCACAAAACCATTAATCCATCAGAACCAGTAATTCACCAAAACATTTATCCACAAAACCATTCATTTACCAAAAACCATTAATACATCAGAACCATTAAATTACCAAAACATTAATCCACAAAACCATTTATTCGCAAAAACCATTTAACTACTAAAACCAATAATTCACAACAACCAACAACCAAACTTTTCCAACGCGTCTCCTGTAACACTTCCTTATTCAAAAATTCAACCACAACTGCTGACACTTTTTTTCCGCGTCCCTCGCAACCATCATTAAAACAAAAACCCATTCATCAACAAATCGACAATTAACCCAGTGATATATGATCGTCGTTCCATGACTAGTTTCGATTTGTCAATCTATCACAGCACACTCAAAACCATAGCTTGTAAAATTATGTCAATTGCGACGTAACAACACCCCCCTTACGTGGTGAGGATTTCACCGAAATACTCATAAAGTAACGATAAAATAAGTACAAAAGAAAAGGATTTCCGACAAAAAAAAAAAAAAAATTTACGTCTGCAATCACAAACACCTACTCCTGAGATAAACCTATGATGTCCTATACACGACAACCATACAAAAAAATATGCGAATTCAAGAAACGACAGTTATAAAAGAGGACGACATCACATGCCCATCAACGGTACTCTAGTCCTAGTGACACGTGAAAAGATAACTAGTCCCAAAAGAAAAAAAATATATAAACCACAAACTTGACGAAACTTGCGCATGGAAGAAAAACAACATAATACCCAAAAACAACCAACATCAACCGAGAGTGAACTATTCAGATCAGTCATTCCTAGGAAACCATAAGATATCCATCAAAAGAAAAACCTACGCTATGAGTAAAATACTCAGCTCAACACTCAAAAAAAAAAAAAAAATTATCAAAAAAAAAAAATGGAAGGGTTATTCCAAGTCATAGACCTAGAGACATTTATATCGTCTCATCGCCGGTCTACTTAAAGTAGCAAATGCTCAGCCCTACCAAATTTTTCCAAATGCAACACTGCAAAAAAAATCATCTTTAATAGGCATCCTGTCGTGTCAGCGAACACTTGAATCTCGGAAGTAGACATACTGACAATTAACACGACGAAAATCTAAAATGAGGAGTCGGAAAATCAAAAAAAAAAAAAAAATCAAAATCAAAATGAAATGAAACATTATGTGTAATGTGCAATGAGTAAGAGTGTAGATATGATAAAGAAAATGAGGTATAGTGTATGTTCACCAGGTCGCCTTTTACGACTGACGGAACGTGTCACGGAACTATTCTAAACCCGGTCACCGCACGGGGTCTAACACAACCAAATACTACTAAGGTCATGCTACACAAATGTGACACAAAAGAAGATCCAAACACACCCAAAAAAAAAAAACTAAAAACTAAAAGCCTAAAGTGTTTACTCAATTAAATTAAATATCACCAGTATCTGGTTTTAAATCGTTGGCATGCCAAACCCCAATAACATGACCGTCTCGGTCTTCCAGTTCGTAAGTCCACGATGACATCCTTTTCTTTACCCGGAACGGACCTATAAACTTTGGAGCCAGTTTTGCACTAAACTGACGTGTGGCATCAGATATGGGGAAATTGCGTCGATATACCGAGTCTCCAACCTGGTAAGAAACGATTCGACGACGAAGGTCGTATATCCGTTTACTCTTTTCATATGCTGCGTCTAGTTTCATCGCTACTTCTTTATAAATTTCACGGAACGACTGGTTCAGCTCTGTGGGTTCTGGACGGGGATCAAAATCTATATTGTCTTCATCCAAGTCAGTATACAACTTCCCTGATAATATCAGTTCTCTACCAAAATTTACGAAATAAGGTGACAATCCGGTACTTGCATGTTTCGAAGCTCGAATCGCGCAGGCTAGTTTTGACAAATGCACATCCCATAAACTATGTTGATCCTTGACGTATGACGCCATCATAGTCTTAAGCACTCGATTGATACGCTCCGTGGGATTGGCTTGCGGATGGTAGTGCGCATTGAAAAGAATTCGTGAATCATAGCGCTCAGCAAGAGAGGTAAAAACATGACTGCGAAACTGTACTCCGTTATCAGCCAAAATGAACTGTGGGGCACCGAACATCAGGAAAACATTGTCTTCTACTAGTTTCGCTATCGGTTTCGCGTTAGCGTTACGTAAAGGGAAAAGTAGAGGAAATTTTGAAAAACAATCGGCGACGACCAAAAGATAGACATTTCCCCTGGGGGAACGAGGGAGGGGTCCCATTAAATCAAGTGAGATCATCTGCCATGGTCGGTTGACTCGGGCGCGTCTTCCCATCAAACCAACGGGTCGGCGTTGTTCTGCTTTGTATTGAATACAGGTATTACAGGATTTGATGTAGCGAGCGGTGTCTCTACGCATCTGTGGCCAGTAATAGAGTTCCGACAGTCGTTGTACTGTCTTCACCACTCCTTGATGACCGGCAGTTGGAAGATCATGGGTTTCACGCAACGCTTCCTGTCGTAAACCGCGAGGTAGAACTCTTTTCCAACAGTCTTCCTCCGTTTGTAAACCGAACAGTCTCGAATAAATCAATTTATAAAGTTGCATTCCATCAATACGCCAATTCGGATATTCTATCGGGTTTTCACGAACCTTCTCCATCATTCGACTGTACCAAGGATCTTGGTCCATCTGATTGACTTCGATAAGGTCTACCGTAGGAACTGAACGAGACAACAAATCTGGGACGACGTGTTCCTTTCCCTTTCGATGTACGATAGTAAAATCGTATTGTTGTAAGCGAACAGCCCAACGTGCCAATCTTCCTGTTGGATCTTTAAGATTGTGGAGCCATACCAATGAATGGTGATCCGTGACAACCGTGAAATGATAGCCTTCGAGATATCCTCTAAGTTTTTCGACGGCCCAGAGAACGGCAAGACATTCACGTTCTGTAACGCTAAAGTTGCGTTCAGCTTTTGATAATGATCGACTGGCATAACAGATAACGCGTTCTCCATTTGTATGAGGCTGTGTCAGAACGGCGCCGACACCGAAAGCCGAAGCATCGGTCTGAAGCACAAACGGTAACGTGAAATCTGGGCAATTCAGAATTGGTGCTGACACAAGGTGATTTTTCAGTTTCGCGAAAGCGAGTGTACAGACTTCTGACCAAACGAATTTTGAATTCTTTTTGAGAAGGGACGTAAGAGGAGCGATGGTTGTAGAAAAATTGGGAATGAAGCGACGGTACCACGAAGCCATACCTAAAAAGCGACGTACTTCGGTAACTGTCTTGGGAATCGGAACGTCAATAATAGCGGATACCTTGTCTGGATCGACATTTAGGCCTGATCGATTGACTACATATCCTAGATATTTAAGCTCAGGCATGCAAAACTTGCACTTATCGCGTCCGAGGGTTAATCCAGCCTGAATTAAACGGTTAAACACATCCTCGAGAACTTTAACATGCGTCTCGAAGTCCGATGTCGCGATGACAATATCATCGAGATAAACAAAGACATGGGGCTCAAGTTCAGCGCCTAAGACGCGATCCATCAATCTCTGCCACGTAGCGGCGGAATTGTGTAAACCCATCGGCATACGACTAAACTGGAAGAGGCCACGACCAGGAATGGTAAAAGCCGTCAATTCTTTACTAGTTGGAGAAAGAGGGACTTGCCAATAAGCTGATTTTAAGTCTAAAGACGATAGATATTTAGCCCCTTTCAATTTATCGAGAATTGAAGATACGAAAGGTAGGGGGTAAGCATCACGTTTGGTAACTGAATTGAGTTTACGGAAATCGACCACAAAACGATAATCTCCAGTTTTCTTCCGTACAAGAAGGATGGGAAATGACCACGCACTATTGGACGATTCAACTACACCGGCTTCCAACATTTTCTTTAATTCTTGATCGATATATTCTTGGATCTTTGGATTAGTGGGGTAATACCGCTGTTTGATCGGGGTTGAAGTAGTCTCGATCACGTGTTCTACTAAAGTCGTACAACCTAATTTATCTCCCATACGTGCGAAGTTCTTATTGGTGATTCGGTCTAGCTTCCGTTTTTGTTGGACACTGAGATGTCCAAGTGGAGGATCATTCGAGTGAGAGATACCACCAACTTCGACAAAATTCCATTGTTGTTTGACGACGTCAGGAACAATACCCATCGCACGCCAGAAGTCCACTCCTAGTACTAATCGATGTCGTATTCGTGGGACGATCAGTACTTCAAGTGTCCGTTCGCGGTCTTCTAATGAAAATATGACAGTAGCTGAACCAGAGCAGAGACAATGTTGACCATCTGCGGTTTGAACTTGTTGTTCAGTTTTGTTGACCTTTACCCCGAGATCACGTAAAAGGGGAATACCGGCGGCTCCGATAATAGTTCGACTCGCGCCAGAATCGAGGAGGCCGACGATCGGATGACCGTACAACAGAACTTTTAAATGAGGTCGTTCGTCGGGAGACGTCGAATCAAAAACAAAATTCACCGAAACCGTCTCCGCCTGTTTTTCTATCGTTGGTCGGGTATGATAATCTGGGGCGTCTAGTCGACCATCTATACGTCCTCGGGTAAGTTTCCCGAAGTCGTTTGTTGTGAACACGTAGGTATTTCTACGTTTCTGGTGGAATCAGCGCAACACTGTCGTGTAAAAACGCCTGCTTTTCCACATCGGAAACAATGCAGTCTGCAAGGCTCTCTACAAAGACGAGCTACATGTCCTAGTTGTGAACAATTCCAGCACCTCACTTGGGAAACAACAGCCAACTCCACATCATAGCTAGTGTTCAACTTCGGCATAGTACGAGCGGGGCGTCTTTCGTATGCAAGATCCGGTTCCAAAGTAGACCGAGCTGGGGGTGGAGGATGGTAGTCTTCTACTAGATATTTCGTTTCTTCAAGTCTGCGGCCATATGCGACCAATTGGTCAAGAGAAACGATTGGAACTAAACTTAATTGAGTAGTATATGACGGATGAAGGTTCCGCCGAATGGTACTCAACATAAAATCTTCGGACGGAACTATCGACAGACGATTAAACATGTTCTCCATGACTGCAACAAACACGGCAACCGGTTCATCAGGACCTTGGGTACGATCTTGGATTTCCTTCATAAGTCGGAAATCATAATTAGGAGGTAGAAACGTCGTGCGTAAAGCGATTTCAATGTCTCTCCAACAAACAAACTTGCCGCGATTGGCTCGAAACCAGATAAGTGCTTTGCCCCTGAAGAGATCGGATGCGGAAATAAAAAGTTCATGATCGGAAACGTGTCGGGCCTTTTGCAATTCCCGGACATGTTCGATGAACGCGCTAACGCTTACAGACTGGGGTTCGCCATCAAAAGACACGTTCCAGTGACAAACAGGTGTTGACCTTATGCGCTCGTAAAATGGCAACTCAGGTGGTCCAAAAGAGGGTTGTCTAGACGAGTCTCTGAGCATCGTACGTCCATACATTGCAGGTGGTTCTTGTGTACCGTTACTATCCAAAACTCGTTCAGGACATGTTGTATTGTTCCGTAGAGGTGAATATTCGGTCGGTGAATGACGTAGTGAAGGGCCGCGTGGGGAACTCGTGTTGGTCGTGTCGCCCATAGTTGTAAAGTCTATCAATGAGGTCTCTGGATTTCGTACAAGTGTCTCTCCTGTAACAGGTGGTTGACAAGAAAATTTCTCATCCAAAGAAACGCGAGTAACATCAACTAAGTCTTGAAGGTCCTGACGATATTTTTCTGCCAAATCGCCGAAAATCGTATATGAACGCAGTCTGCGCTGTAAGTCATCGAGTTCAGTCTTTCGAGTAAGGTAATCTAACATAGATCCCGAACTACTTTCCACTTGTCTTCGTAGATCTGCTACAGCACGTTGGAAGGCGGTAATTTCCAGTGCCGTGAGGGGAACTTCAGTGTGCATAAATACATACCCACTTTCCTCCAGCTGAAGTGCACTACGCAACCGTTTCCGCAATACCTCTACCGTACCTTCTCCGTTTATACCGCGTGAATTCAATGCGGATTGCAACTCCGGTTTAAGTAAACGATTTATATCCATCGCGTTTTAAAAGTAATAAACGAATACGAAGTTAAAAAAAAATATTAATAATACAAAATTATATCTATATGCAAAGCTACTGGTACAATCAAAGCAAAAGTACCCAAACAATCACCAATAACAACCAAAACCAAAAAGGGAACTATAACTGACGCAACAAAAGGAAATTCTACATATAGAGCCCACTTTAATAGGCCCCACGTTGGGCGCCAAATTGTGACGACCACTATTTCCGGTCTCACAAACAAATCCTACGAGGCCCGCCGTAGCTCGTCGGCGCTGTGGGGGGGGTTCGATAAAATAATACCGACACAAAATTAACCTTAATGACTACGTACTTACCGATGTTGGTGGTGTCAAATATCACAGAGGAAAAAGCTACCCAAGAGGGAGTGTAAAGCTTTAATTTGTGATTCTATAGGGCGCCAAGCCAAAATTCCTCTGTTTTTAAACAATCCAACAGATGTTGGCTTCACCTGTAGACTGTATTCGTGAATTTGACCAAATAAAACACAAACTTTACCAAAATGAATTTAATAGTAATAATAAAATAAAGGAACATCAACCTAGTGAAAGATTCTCTTAACAATTAACAATTTGATAATATGATAGTCAAAAGATTAGTATTGAATAAAACGGTGGATATAATATTAATAGATCAATAAAATTTAGTGAACGTAAGTGAAATATCACTTTTAAGGTAAGATATGATACACGATTAGATATTGTGCATTCTTAAAATTAATTCGTACGTGGCCACTAACGAAATCATCAAATATCAAATGAATTACCAAATAAAAAAAATTATATATATAGTACAAAATTCAGATAAAATCTAAAGCCAATTTTACAGTCGGGCACTAGTTCATAAATTCTGAAAGCTGTACGAAACGTTAAGGAACTGGACCACTTATAAGATGGGCCTCAGATAACTTAAAAAAATAGGCTATAAAAAAAAATACACAATAAAATAGGACAAGACGTGAAATTATTAACACAATAGTTTAGTAACTATGGAAACGTACATATCTGTTGAAAATAATAATTAATATTGTTTTTGTTCCACGTAATATATTCAATATTAAGTCACTAAAATTCGCGAATTATTAATCCATACTTTCACTGTTAAAAACAAAAAGAAAAGAAAATTGTACCTTATTTATTTACGAATACCTGGGTGGTCAAATTCACTCGTAATATCTTTCAAGTAACATCTACCCACGACTCGATATCTTCAAAGGGAATAATTAGCGTCTCCGGAAAATGTCACATACATTTATAATGTACAGCCAAAACAACGTTTCTCACAAAACCATTAATCCATCAGAACCAGTAATTCACCAAAACATTTATCCACAAAACCATTCATTTACCAAAAACCATTAATACATCAGAACCATTAAATTACCAAAACATTAATCCACAAAACCATTTATTCGCAAAAACCATTTAACTACTAAAACCAATAATTCACAACAACCAACAACCAAACTTTTCCAACGCGTCTCCTGTAACACTTCCTTATTCAAAAATTCAACCACAACTGCTGACACTTTTTTTCCGCGTCCCTCGCAACCATCATTAAAACAAAAACCCATTCATCAACAAATCGACAATTAACCCAGTGATATATGATCGTCGTTCCATGACTAGTTTCGATTTGTCAATCTATCACAGCACACTCAAAACCATAGCTTGTAAAATTATGTCAATTGCGACGTAACAACACCCCCCTTACGTGGTGAGGATTTCACCGAAATACTCATAAAGTAACGATAAAATAAGTACAAAAGAAAAGGATTTCCGACAAAAAAAAAAAAAAAATTTACGTCTGCAATCACAAACACCTACTCCTGAGATAAACCTATGATGTCCTATACACGACAACCATACAAAAAAATATGCGAATTCAAGAAACGACAGTTATAAAAGAGGACGACATCACATGCCCATCAACGGTACTCTAGTCCTAGTGACACGTGAAAAGATAACTAGTCCCAAAAGAAAAAAAATATATAAACCACAAACTTGACGAAACTTGCGCATGGAAGAAAAACAACATAATACCCAAAAACAACCAACATCAACCGAGAGTGAACTATTCAGATCAGTCATTCCTAGGAAACCATAAGATATCCATCAAAAGAAAAACCTACGCTATGAGTAAAATACTCAGCTCAACACTCAAAAAAAAAAAAAAAATTATCAAAAAAAAAAAATGGAAGGGTTATTCCAAGTCATAGACCTAGAGACATTTATATCGTCTCATCGCCGGTCTACTTAAAGTAGCAAATGCTCAGCCCTACCAAATTTTTCCAAATGCAACACTGCAAAAAAAATCATCTTTAATAGGCATCCTGTCGTGTCAGCGAACACTTGAATCTCGGAAGTAGACATACTGACAATTAACACGACGAAAATCTAAAATGAGGAGTCGGAAAATCAAAAAAAAAAAAAAAATCAAAATCAAAATGAAATGAAACATTATGTGTAATGTGCAATGAGTAAGAGTGTAGATATGATAAAGAAAATGAGGTATAGTGTATGTTCACCAGGTCGCCTTTTACGACTGACGGAACGTGTCACGGAACTATTCTAAACCCGGTCACCGCACGGGGTCTAACACAACCAAATACTACTAAGGTCATGCTACACAAATGTGACACAAAAGAAGATCCAAACACACCCAAAAAAAAAAAACTAAAAACTAAAAGCCTAAAGTGTTTACTCAATTAAATTAAATATCACCAGTATCTGGTTTTAAATCGTTGGCATGCCAAACCCCAATAACATGACCGTCTCGGTCTTCCAGTTCGTAAGTCCACGATGACATCCTTTTCTTTACCCGGAACGGACCTATAAACTTTGGAGCCAGTTTTGCACTAAACTGACGTGTGGCATCAGATATGGGGAAATTGCGTCGATATACCGAGTCTCCAACCTGGTAAGAAACGATTCGACGACGAAGGTCGTATATCCGTTTACTCTTTTCATATGCTGCGTCTAGTTTCATCGCTACTTCTTTATAAATTTCACGGAACGACTGGTTCAGCTCTGTGGGTTCTGGACGGGGATCAAAATCTATATTGTCTTCATCCAAGTCAGTATACAACTTCCCTGATAATATCAGTTCTCTACCAAAATTTACGAAATAAGGTGACAATCCGGTACTTGCATGTTTCGAAGCTCGAATCGCGCAGGCTAGTTTTGACAAATGCACATCCCATAAACTATGTTGATCCTTGACGTATGACGCCATCATAGTCTTAAGCACTCGATTGATACGCTCCGTGGGATTGGCTTGCGGATGGTAGTGCGCATTGAAAAGAATTCGTGAATCATAGCGCTCAGCAAGAGAGGTAAAAACATGACTGCGAAACTGTACTCCGTTATCAGCCAAAATGAACTGTGGGGCACCGAACATCAGGAAAACATTGTCTTCTACTAGTTTCGCTATCGGTTTCGCGTTAGCGTTACGTAAAGGGAAAAGTAGAGGAAATTTTGAAAAACAATCGGCGACGACCAAAAGATAGACATTTCCCCTGGGGGAACGAGGGAGGGGTCCCATTAAA
This sequence comes from Xanthostigma xanthostigma, assembly GCA_963575645.1. Taxonomy (NCBI): domain Eukaryota; kingdom Metazoa; phylum Arthropoda; class Insecta; order Raphidioptera; family Raphidiidae; genus Xanthostigma; species Xanthostigma xanthostigma. Next base: position 43,075,001 of record OY754466.1, on the reverse strand, counting down.
TCAAGTGAGATCATCTGCCATGGTCGGTTGACTCGGGCGCGTCTTCCCATCAAACCAACGGGTCGGCGTTGTTCTGCTTTGTATTGAATACAGGTATTACAGGATTTGATGTAGCGAGCGGTGTCTCTACGCATCTGTGGCCAGTAATAGAGTTCCGACAGTCGTTGTACTGTCTTCACCACTCCTTGATGACCGGCAGTTGGAAGATCATGGGTTTCACGCAACGCTTCCTGTCGTAAACCGCGAGGTAGAACTCTTTTCCAACAGTCTTCCTCCGTTTGTAAACCGAACAGTCTCGAATAAATCAATTTATAAAGTTGCATTCCATCAATACGCCAATTCGGATATTCTATCGGGTTTTCACGAACCTTCTCCATCATTCGACTGTACCAAGGATCTTGGTCCATCTGATTGACTTCGATAAGGTCTACCGTAGGAACTGAACGAGACAACAAATCTGGGACGACGTGTTCCTTTCCCTTTCGATGTACGATAGTAAAATCGTATTGTTGTAAGCGAACAGCCCAACGTGCCAATCTTCCTGTTGGATCTTTAAGATTGTGGAGCCATACCAATGAATGGTGATCCGTGACAACCGTGAAATGATAGCCTTCGAGATATCCTCTAAGTTTTTCGACGGCCCAGAGAACGGCAAGACATTCACGTTCTGTAACGCTAAAGTTGCGTTCAGCTTTTGATAATGATCGACTGGCATAACAGATAACGCGTTCTCGTTGAAAGGAAAAAAATCGCGAGTGTTGGTCACATCGTAAAGTATAGCAGAATAATTGATGCAAGCTGTAGCGATAAGGTTAACTTTGTTGCTTTCTGCATGCAAACGTCTTTGAAGGAGAAACGGCGTGAAATCAACGGTGTATAAAGAGCTGATAGATTACACTTTTCAGTTTAATAATTAGGTACATTACCGAGTGGTGAGAGCACTAGACTCGCTTTCGGGAGGTACCGGGTTCGAATCCCGGCGGGGGCAGATGTGGCTTGGACTTTTTCCTGCTGTCTCTCGCCCAGAAACGGTAACTCCTGTACCGGCTATCTGGTTAGGGTTTTTCATGGCTTCCCTCAATAATTTCAGATAAATATCGAGATGGTTCCTTATTCAAAGCCATGGCTGATTACTTGTCAAACTCCTGTGCTCAAAATTTGCCTACCTGATCCTAATGTCCTAAAAATTCCATCATTAGCTCATTGCTATATTAATTAAAAGTTAAAAATGTAGAAAATAACGTGAAGTATGATAGATGGAAAATAGTAATGGTGTGAATGGAGTCTGTTATGACATAAAGTCGGGAAACGGATGTTAAACGCATTATTATGATTATTAATTAGGTACATTGGGCCACTATGTAGCCGGCCAATCCTGCTGAGAGACAAATATTTGTCAATGACTATTCGGTCGGACTTGCGATGACTAAGAATAATCTTCAAGCTTATTGAAACGGCAAAGCAAGATAAATTAACTATTGAACATTCAAATCTCAATCAGGTCACACATACAAAGTTTTTAGGGCTACATTTAGATCAGCACTTGGACTGGTCTATACACTGCGCATATATAATAAAAAAATTAAATATTGTCTGCTACCAACTTCGCGTATTGTCAACAATATTAAATATATCATCTCTAATAGAAGTATATTACGCAAATGCTCAATCGCTGATAGCATATGGCATAATTTTCTGGGGAAATTCTAGTTCTGCCAAGCAAGTGTTCGTGGTGCAAAAAAGACTAGTAAGAACTATAATGAAATGTAAGCAAAATGTATCATGTCGGAGGAAATTTCGAAAATTAAAATTGTTAACGTTGTGTTGCCTCTATATATTTGAAATATCGATATTCATTTATAAAAACCAAAACCTGTTCGTTAGACAGTCAGAAAATCATTTGTATGATTCCAGAATACATTTAAATAGATTCCTGTTACCAAGATATAGGCTCACCCAATCACAAAAAGGGCCCAATTATATGGGTTTAAAAATTTTTAATCATTTGCCCACAAATATTAAAAATGCAAATAACTTAAATGCTTATAAAAAAGCCCTAAAAATTTTTTTAACTAAAAACGAATTTTATTATAATCAAGATTTTTTTAATGTTAAATTTTAAAATTAGTTTTGTTTATTTATAATATTAATTTTAACATTTGTTTTATTGTTATTGGTGCTGTAATGTAAAATGACTTCACTTATAATGCCTCGTCAGTCCCGGGTGGAATAAAGTATTATTATTATTATTATAACAATACAAAGTATGTCCATGTACAGACTTAAAAACTGTGCCGCTTGTATTGCATTGTGAAACTATAAGTATTAGTTACTGCCTACAATTTCCGAACTGAACTATAGCCTTCAGAGATTATTTTTTTCCTGTACAGATATTTGTAATTCCGGTTTTTGAAATAAGTGCCAATTCAACAATGCCCGACGATAAGGCGAGTCTCGTGCAAATGCTGAACAACGGTACCGCTGTGTGGTTCCATCGAAACGTGTGCGGCTCGTGTCACAACCTACCGAACGCCACCCAGTGGCAAAAAAACGTCACGAAGACATCGACTGAGGAGCTTCATATATTCCACGTTGCCAAGAGACTGGGAAGCTACAGACACTGGGAGGCGTTCTATATCGGCACTAACCAGGAGCCGCTCTACGATCAACGACTCACGTGGGAAGGACAAAAAAATAAAATGACGCAGGTAATGAAATCGTACCACCTATCGAAATTTGATAATTTTGAATACTAATAGTCCAAGAGACGGCTGCAGAAAATGTGTCGTCATAAGGTGGACGAACGAAAAAATTAGAGATGATAGTTAAGACCATAATTAAGAAAGATTGCTAAGGCTGCCTGCGAAAATCCTGCCGAAACAATGTTTTTTTAGTTTCTTTATCAGTTAATAGACCAGTGAAGTTAGCTTCTGACAAGGACAAAATTAATAACAGAAAACGAATGATGAGGAAGGGAAGAAACTGTCGTCAGAAATACAGAAACCAAAAATTCAAATGATTTAAAGGCCGGAGGGCTGTGGGGGGCGCGTTTTAGGGGTCAAACGCGGTTTTTCGTTATTTCCGGCGAAAGTTGACCTCTAATCGAAAAATGTTGTATGGCAATGTTGTAGGTATTAAAAGGATCTACAACTTTTATGAATATAACTTTTTCACATAACCTTAAAGATTCAAAGAAATATTGAAAAAACCGTGTTTTTCGTTTTTATTTTTTTTTCATCATTCGTTTTCTGTTGTTAATTTTGTCCTTGTCAAAAGCTAACTTCACTGGTCTATTAACTGATAAACAAATTAAAAAAACATTGTTTCGGCAGGATTTTCGCAGGCAACCTTAGCGATCTTTCTTAATTATAGTCTTAACTATCATCTCTAATTTTTTCGTTCGTCCACCTTATGACGACACATTTTTTGCAGCCGTCTCTTGGACTATAATGAGCTTCTAATAATGATAACATTTTTTGTAGGGATATGCACTCTGCGTCTTAGATTATGACTACCAAATTCTGGATAACGTATTCCTGTGTCACAGACCTGGAATCAAAATTTACAAAAAGGATGCCGTACGGCATCTTTATAATAAAGAAACGAATAAATTAATATCAAAACAAATTTTGCCTGAGCTTAAAATTGTATATGGCACTAGAGATGGATGTATGGTGTAACAACAATTATTTAAAATTTCAATTCGATTTACTTGACTGAAAGATCATGTTGATTGTTGAACAATCATCAAAAAAGTATTAATAATTTATAATTGATCTTAAGCTGCTCACACAAAAAAAATTGTTATATAGTTTTTAAGTAAAGTTGTGAAAAACTCGTGGGTTTTCTTTAAATGTGTACGAGAGACGAATCTGGCAGTTTTTGATCTGTCAAATGATCATCATTATCAGTTTTTAACACCGAACGGCGTGTTGTATTTTGATTTCGGAACATTAAGGGTGTGTTTCGAAATATAACCCACTATACTGACCAGTTCTAATGACGTCATGAACCGACGCCATACTGTTGATTCGTTCCGAAATATACTGGCCAGCGCATTGACGCATTATTATTTCCCCCGTCCACCAAAAGTAATTGTTTACTGTGTTGATCAGATGTTATTGCAAATAGCAAATAATAAAATAAAAAATTCCATAAAGTCTGATGCACACACGCCTGGTTAAATATTTATGCTATACGTCACACCAGTCTCACCAGTTCAATTATGGCGTCGGATTCATGACGTCACTAGCACTGGCCAGTATACTGGGTTATATTTCGGAACACACCCTATAATATAGGATGAATGTTCGTATTATATAAATATTTCAAATATCAGTATTACCGATATTCTAATTTTTTATAGTCGATCGCGTGGCCTTGCCGTTGTTTATACGAAATACCGATGGCTCCTCTAATAAAAATGTGATTGTTCGTTTGTTCAAAACACAAATCTTTGAAAGTTCTTCACCGATTGCTTTGAAATTTTGACATAACTTTGCATTCGAATACGCGCGTGTTTTTATATACCTATTATATAAATTTCGCACCTATGACTGGTGAAAGCGGCACACGCTATATTAAATATTTTACGACAATTGGAGCGCCATCTGTTGAATACAGTGCCATCTGTTAGACGTTAAGGTAACACACGCTATACTAAATATTTTACGACAATCGAGAGCGTCATTCGTTTAGCACACGCAAAATCGGGCGTGACCGGGTACTATAGATGAACAAAAACGTTGTTTTTTCTTTTTGTGAAGAATTTAGTTTAAAATGGCAACTTTTCTGAATATACAATATGAACAATGAATCTCTTGAAAAGACATGAAACATTTGGTGTGAAGATCTTGAATTAACACATATTGTAATCGTGAAGACTTTACCCTACCTTTTATCGGTATCTCCATACATCTAAGTCGCCCGTCTCTGGTTATTAACGTTTTTACGGAAATGTTTGATGTCTAATACAATAATTCATTAAAAAGCTTATAATATTATAATTATTTTGTAAATAAAATAAAAATACATATTAACTTGCGCAGGCGCAAGAACTAAATTGACTATTGATTGTAGATTATAGACTCGCTAATTCCCGTTTTTAACATAATGTCATGCCTCGTCGTAATACACAGTATTACGCAACTAAAATTTACTATTTACCATACCCCGGCAGGGGCAGATGTGGCTGGGAGTTTTTCCCACTGCCTCTCGCCGAGAAACAATTCCTGTACCGGGAATCTTGTTGAGGTTTTCCATGGTTTCCCTCAACAATTCCAGATAAATATTGAGATGGTTCCTTATTCAAGGTCATGGCCGATTACCTGTCAAACTCCTATGCTCAAAAGTTTCCTACCTTATCCTTCCTAAAAATTCCTTCATTCGCCCATTGCTATTAATTAAGTTGAAGTTTTAAAATTGTAGAAAATAACGGGAAGTGTGGTAGAAAAAAAATAGTACCTAATGATGCGAATGACGTCTGTTACGACATACAGTCGAGAAACGGATATTAAACGCATTATTATTATTATTATTATTATTTACCATAACCTGACCTTATCTAGGAGAGACAATTTTTCGATCCTATCCTCATAGTTTGCATGCGGAACATAAAACTAAAATCATCAATTTTATGCGACACAATCAATTTAACGGAACTATTTTTCTGTATAAAAAAATTAATTTAGGTGTTAACAAATAGCTCACAACAATTGAACGTCAACACCTAACTGCCTTTTTTAATTAAATTTTTAATAATAATTGGGAAATTATATAAAGTTAATTAATACACGATGCAAATATACAAGTAATAAAAGATGATCTAGTTTGGTGATGTCTTAGAAAGTAAAAGTTAATTGACAAAATATGTGCAGGAAATTCAGTCTTGCATTAAATGAAAATCGAACCTAAGTCAAATTGACTTAAGAAATACGATCCCAAAGTGAGATGACAATATCATCGGACATATTATATTTATCGAACTATTTAGTTTCATATATCTAAGATAATTTTTTAATAAAATGTCCCAGGGCCGTAGCCAGTTCTTGTCTCTAGAAGAGGCCGACAATTGTGTTAAAAGAGAGTCAAAGTTGAGAAGCCCAAAATGATTTTGCATTGTGAATAATAAAACTATTTAGTAAAAAATACTTCATTTTTATTCTTAAAAGTATCACGTATATTTAAGGTAATTAGAAATAAAAAAGAGACGCTGTATTTTACAGTACACGATTATGGAAGTAATCCTACGGTCCTTAGATTCCGAGGCAGCCTCATCGACACCTTAGCTTAATGTTCTACAATCGGCTAACCGTGCCAAAAAAGTTTTACTTCAAAAAACAATTCATTAAAATTATAGTTTTCTATCACACCTGTTGTTGAATTTGATCAAAAATAAATCTACATCGACTTCTTGGGTTCGAAGAAAATAACAGAGTTCAAAAATTCTTCAGGAAAAGCAATGATCCTCTCCAAGAAGGGCTATGCCCTTCCTGATTCTGATTACGGTTCTGAGATGATCAGAGAAAAAATGTTTCTTTATCGTTTTTAACACAGCTAATGAGTAAATTTCTTTATGTGTTATGTCGATGTGCAACAAACACCAAGGTAAGTCGTCAACTAAGCAGGTTGTAAGACGCATCTCTTACCTTGACATTTCCCACCAAACCTATGAACAAGTAAAAGTGCCTAAAACTATATTTCTAGAGAAATGTTTCAAGCTAAAAACTTGTATAAGTAATACAGAATGAGTTTTAAGTTGATGCTTTTTTTTACAGCGTGTAAAAATCAAATAGACGAGCAAATATTTCAAATAGTTTTTTTATCAAAACTCAAAAATAAGAGAGAAACAGCCTTTCGAAGTTTAAATAAATTTTATTAAATTATCTTTAATTTTGAGGTCGGTCCTGGGGTTATATTATGTCACTATGGAAATAAGTTGTTATTATCAAGCATGTACAGAAGCATGGCTACGGCGCACGCATCTTTGTGTCCAACAAAACGGGGACAACTTCGAACAATTTCTGTGAATACTTGATAATAATAACATATTTCCATAGTGACATAATGTAACCCCAGGACCGACCTCAAAATTAAAGAAAATTTTATAAAATTTATTTAAACTTCGAAAGGCTGTTTCTCTCTTATTTTTGAGTTTTGATAAAAAAACTATTTGAAATATTTGCTCGTCTATTTGATTTTTACACGCTGTAAAAAAAAGCATCAACTTAAAACTCACCTGTATATCGGCGTTGGTTCTGTAATACCTCTTATATGTGCAAAAAGTAAAATTTGCAGGAAAGGCCAAAAAGTGGTTATTTCAGCAATGGATGGTAAGAACTAGCAATTTCAGAGGTTAATTAACTAATTCATACTTATCTTCACTATACATGTTTAATTAAGACGAAATATTTTCTTAAAAAATATTTAACGTTAATTTCGGATTTATTGGCACATGGGAGGAATTATTTGATACAACTTTTCACATAAGAGTTACTTCCCCTTGTTGGTTACTGTAAAATCAATTTGGAGGTATTACTAGTGTATAGAGCTCCGTTTCCTGAATCTTTTCATTTAAAAAACGCAATCTGGCTATTATGCACATAAGAGCTATTACAGAACCAACGACGATATTATATCCATAATAATTTGGTAATTACTTGTAAATATAGACACATCGAAGTTTGGAATTAATAATTATAGGGTTCCATTTTTCAGAAATTGGGGTTTCTATATTGCATCGCTCTTGTATCTCTCAAGACACCAATAACAAAGATCAGAGCGTATTTTAAGCAATTTTCACTGGGTAGCACTATACAGCCTGAGAGCTACTTAGGTCCTACTATCACAAACGTGACGAAAGAGCGAGTTTAGATTTGAGTGTATTAATTTGCACACATTGTGATGAAACATACATCGTTCTGTTCGTTTTAATGAGGGGAAGTGCAGACTATATGTTTCGTCACGATGTGTACGAATAAACACGGTTAAAATCAATTCAGGATAAATCCATATAATGACAAGAACCTCAATAACTTAAAAATTTAATGAATTACGGTCGAATTTCGATCACTATGTGACCACTAGTTGTATTAAAAATAAAAGGAATAAAAATTATATTAAAATTTAAAATCATTGACTGAATATAAACAACATGAACGCAATATTTTCTTTGGTTCAGACATATTAAAAAATATTTAAAAAATGCATGCCAATCGAATCGTTGGTTCTAAAGTTATAAACATACTAACGGACAGACAGACGTTGCGTTTTATAATATTGATAGACAGATGAACGAGAACAATGTTGAAGATCTCTGAATGGTGCCTCAATAAAAAAACATTAAATAATACATAATTAAATGTTGCACATTTTGCTAATTATTTAGATACAATTAAGACTTTTAACATTTAAAAAAATGAGTATAGAGTTGTTAATTTTTTATTAATAGTCAGACCTCGATTCCTTTAATTTACGTGCGATAAACGATTGCATAGATAATTTGTTCACGAAAAAAAATATGTTTAATTCGATAAGTAACATTTTATTTAAGTAGTTTAAACAACTCTGACTGAACAATGATTGCTAATGATTTGTTTTTTGCGACATATTTATGATTAATCAAGCACCGATAAATGCATAATTTCGTCGCATTGTAAAAATAAATATTGCATTTACATCTGATAATAAAAAAATGTGTTCATCGAAAAACAGTTGAGTTTAAACTAAAATCAGTTTCGTAACGCACAATAGGTCATATGCATAAAACTCCAAATTGGTTAAAATTTTTATTTCGAAATATATTTTAGTTCTTGATCATAACGTAATGGTTATTAGTGTATTTGCCATAAGGCACTTACACTATTGGCGTCGGTCGGATGGCGGGACCTAGGGGTCGGACCAAAATTTCTCGACGTTTCATAAGTTTCTAAGAAGTTTGGCACCATTTTTGGAAATGTTTATATATATATGTATATATATATATATATATATATATATATATATATATATATATATATATATATATATATATATATATGTGTGACCACGATAACTCTCGACAGACTTAATCGATTTAAATGAAATTTGGTCCACATGTTAGAATCCATCATCGCAAGAATCCTATTTAAAATGGGCCTAATCGGGCCATTTTAAGGGGGGTATTTAGGGGTTGAAAAATGTTTTTGGGCCCAAAAATACCGAAAAAATTCTCAGAATCGTTTCAAATTTGAAATTTAACCCTTTAGTAATTATTGAAATGTGCTGCTAAAATTTTAATAAAATCGGCCCGACAGAACCGGACTTACAAATTTTATGAAAACGCAAGTTTATTGATATGGATTTATATACTGAAGGGTGTATATAATTTGGTACAGATGTTGAATTGGTATATAGTATTGAAATTAAGTAAAAAAATGTTTTTTTAAGGGGTGTATTAAGGGGTATTTGTTTTATTTTGTCAAAAAACAAAGTTAAGTACATACAATAGAGCCACACTGCTTATAAAAGCAAATACACTATATTGTCGGCAGGGTTTCGCTCTGCGACCCGAGTTTTTTTTTATTAATCTAATCACTGAAAAAAATACAACTAATAAAAAAGAAATGTAGAAAATAAGCGCTATTTTCGAATTCTCAAAACGCATCGTGACGTCAGAGTATATATCAACAACAGTTTTCATGACGACTGTGTCGTCTCACAGTAAGATTATGTCAGTATTTAGAGAAAACAACAAATAAACTTCATTTAGAACATTGACAATTTGACATCAAGGTTGACATGCATCGTATATCATGACGTCACATAAGCCCGCGAACATGGACGATTGTTTAAACTGTCTATTTTTGAATGTGAAATTTAATATTTTTTTCTTATGATAATATTACATTTTTAAATGATTATCAATATTTTTTCCGTATTATGGTTGACTAAATAATCTATTAAAAATATTAAAAAAATCATGCATATGACCTATTATTAATACAAGATCATTTTTGACATCAACAGCTACCGAGGTTACATCGAAGTTATCAGGGCCTATTGGCAAGTCAGTTACCATTTAAAAGATGCGTACAAAATGGGTAAAGTAATAATGAGTTTAGGCTAAATGGCTTTAGGCATATCCGGTCGGGAACTCTTTTGCAAGAAATTTTATACTCTACAGTCTACAAGTTATCGGTATGCAATTTTGTCCTATCTATAAGCATGCTTCTCAAATGTGAGTGGAAGTTGGAAAAACATTTTAATGATTTTGTTCACATTAAGGACACTATTTGAAGAAATCCTCTACTTTAAAATAAAAAAAACCATAATAGCAAATGTCCACTACGGCATAGTTCCTAAATAACTCATTCCACCGCGATAGTGAAAAGATTCGGATTCTAGTCCCAACGATGACAGAGTTTGAAAATATTTTTTTCTAATATAGCATGCATTGTAACAATGGTTGTTCCTTAACAAATGTAGAAATCTGTTGCTTACTGTTAAAAACCTTGAGTCCTTTTATTATAGCCCTTTTATTATTTTATCTCAATGAATTATTTGGATGCAAAAACTTTATAGTTATTAATCAGGCTAAAGAAGTATAACTTCTAGTCCCGTTATAACCAAATACTAAGTTTCTAAATTCTACTACAAGTAACGAAGTTTCAACAACAGGGTTCCATCTTTTTTAATGTTTTCGTTAATGAATCTTAAATTTTTATCTTTCGAAACTGTACAAAATGAAACTGCTTTACTAGCTGTATAAAAGCCAAAAAATAAACGCGATGGCATGAGTCCAGAAGATTATATCAACCGCCCAGTCCAAGGACTGTGCAAGCTAGTACACGGAACGAGGATACTGGATCGGGTGATACAAGAGATTGGGAGTAGGGATTGCTCCGGGGAATTCCCGGAAAATTTCATAGCCTTAAGTACCGGGAAATGAAACCCATTTCCCGAGAATTCCGGTACTACAAAAAATTATACTAATTTAAATGTTTTAACCTTTTTTTCAAGCTGTAAATGCTATGACTATACGAGTTTCTGTTAAGTTACCTACGACTATGAGTTTAGAATTTTTGTGAATTTTTCAAAACCAGTTGAATATGTACAATTTTTTAAATTTGAATTTAATGTTCCTTTTTCACGACAAGAATGATTATTTTCTGTTAAAGTTGAGTTAAGATTAATACTTAATAATTAATTTGTTAATTATCGAAGATTATTATTTATTATTGAGACTGATTGTAATATAGTTTATTGAATTACGTAGAGTAATTTAGTAGTTTGTATTGTGATTAAACTTTTTCAAAACTATTTCCAACACTTTATTTCACGCACAACAAGCATTTAACACATTTTTTCTCTAGTACCGAAAGTATCGAATTTCTCGGTAATGGATATCCTCCAGTACCGGAAAATACAAATTTGATTTCAGTACCGGTACTGCAAATCCTAATTGGGAGATAGCACAATAAGCCCTAAAGGTTGTAGTGTTCCTGGTGACAACCGACTCCCATTAATAAAATAAAAGGCAATGGCGATCAAACTCGTCAATCGCCGACAAATCGCACAAGTACGTGAGGAAACATCGTTTCGCGTATAATACAAAAAAATTGGTTGTCTGTAAAGTCGGTTTACGGACGATAGTTTTACGTGATAACGTATTCCGTAATACATAACCTAAACCTCCCAAAATTTGGTTTCAATCCGCTTATCCTTGGTGTCGGAATGATAAGAAATGTCAAAAGTGACGTTTGCAACTTACAAAGTATTATGTTCTAATAATAATTAGTTATTCCAATAGTTAACTTAGAAGGCTTTGCAAATCACAAAATACTAATGTCAAAAAATAAACATTAGAAATGCAGCCGTTTTCATGTTAAGACAAGACATACGTTATTTTCTAATTTCCATGTACGGCAAACAAAGACGACCGACCGCGTCGCGCGCGCGCCATGCAATAGACAACAATGCATTTATACAGCTATTTTTCTATATAAATTTGTATAAAATATTTTTCTATATAAATTTGTATAAAAAAACTGTTTAGGCAAATTCTGTTATACGAAATCTATGTAAAATGTTCTCCTCTTTCGTTTAAGACTGGTTTCAAACCGATCTGATTTAAATTGAGCGAGAAATTAGCAAAAAGCACGCACAGGGTCAGGCGGAACGTTACGCGTTATGCGTTACGCGTTACGAACGTTAGGAACGTTACGTTACACTTTTTCGTACATGCAGCCGGTGTTTTATCAATTTATAATATTGGTGATTCATCAATTTATAAGACGTTATCACGTCAAAATGAATCAACGAAACATCAATGAATGGAACATTTTTCTTTCTATACGCTGTAATATGTGAAGAAACATGAATACCACATATGTATTACAGGTGTTCTTTTGAATAGTGGAGGAATATTAGATTAAAACAGACGGGCAGGAAAGTGATTCCACCAAAAGATGTTTAGCTCGTGTGCCGTATGAGTCTCATCTGATCACTGATCGTTACATAATTATTATCTTAGTGAAATATTTGTGTGTGCGTGATTCATTTATCAATTTAATAGTTGCATAATTCAATTACCATTATGTTAAGACCCTCTTTAGTGTTATTAGTTGTGTTTTCAACGCAAGGTAAGTTCCTTTCCAACTTATTTATTACACAAACTTTCCGGTCCGACTTTGCCGGGTAGAATGTAATTTGGCAACAAAATAATTAAGAGCAACAAATTTCTCACAGACTATAACTTGTTTGTACACCAATTTGCGATAATGCTCTCAGTTGGCAAGCGTCTATATATACTCCTGCCCTAGCACTGGTCACCCAAGTTGGGCAGGATATCCTCTATTTGTATATTTTGTATATTTTTATTGAGAAAATAAATCTAATATATAAAATTCTCGTGTCACAGTTTTCGTTGCCATACTCCTCCGAAACGGCTTGACCGATTTTGATGAAATTTTTTGTGCTTATCCGGTATCTATGAGAATCGACCAACATCTATTTTTCATCCCCCTAAATGTTAGGGGTAGTCCACCCCTAAATTTTTTTTTTATTTTTTAGACAAAATTTTTAATTTCTATTTTTTTATGATACAACATACAAAAATACATACAATCCTCAATTTTCACCCTTCTACGATCAACCCTTATTTTTTAATAGCCATTTTAGTAATTTAATCATTTTTCCTCTCCGGTCGAAAACTGATCAATCGTCATTTAATTAGTTATCCCCGCCAGATGTCTACAGGTGTCACTTCGCCAACATCTATTTTTCAACCCCCTAAATGTTAGGGGTAGTCCACCCCTAAATTTTTTTTCTTCCTTCCCCATTCGTTCTTTTGCACCGGGCAGGACGGCGCAGCCGGAGTGCTCGACATACACACATATACGTCCATGTATATTTTAAAATAAATAAAATAGATAGATAGATGTTCCAATTAAATTGTTTTATTATTTCACTTTATACGTAGCGAAGCACGTACAGGGCCGCTAGTAAATAAATAAAAATAAATAAATAAATACATGAGTTTTGTTGGCTTGGTAGTTATGGAAATCATTAATGCATTACACAAAAGACCTTTCCATATAAAATGCAACATAGACCGTTCGTCTGATATAGGTTCTAGAAGTAAGACAGTTTATTGTTACTGATGTTGGCTAAATTAAAAAATTACGGTTCAATATTTTCTTTACATCTTCACACCTTCGTTTTGAGAAGTTGCTGTTGCAGAAACTTTGAAAGATGAAACTTGGAGAATACATTTCTTGTATAACGTACGCATGTTTTTTAAAAAAATTTTATTTGTCAAGTATGTTCTTTTTCGGCCTAGGTTGCATTTTATGTGGAACGATTTTTCTGTAATGCCCAGAAATAGGTTACAAGAACTTCGATTTAATCCCAACCGTGTTTGTTAATAAACTTTAATCTTGATGCGCTACTCAAAATATAGATTAATGCCGAGAATATTTTTTTTATCTTAATTAGTTTTTGAAGTTAAAACTTTATAGCGACGTATCTGTTTGAAATTTTCTGTTAACGGGGGATAAAAATAAAAAAATCTGAATAACGCAAAATGGTTAACTCATCAATAAAACGAGTTCATATAACTTTAAAGAAGTTTCACTTCCCCGTGAGTTTATATGGGTAAGGCTCGCGCGTTTTTTCTTTCTAACAATTACTGAAGTCACGGAAGACTTCCGTTTCCTCTTAAAATGATTTATTACAGTTGTTCTATACTAACAGAAAAATACAAAGGTCATTTAAATTCTTATTTTTTTAATGCATAATCTTCGCATTTTATCACACTCCGCCACCACATTCCCGTCATACGGTTGCGGCAGAGAATACCAAATTTGTTTAGGAGTCACGTAAAAAATGTAGGAGCCTAGCACAGGGCCGGATGAAGAATTCTTTGTAGTGACATTTTTTATCTTGAGTTACATTATTTTAATCACACAATCAAAACATAACCCAATGGTTGTCGAACTTTTCCATGCACTACGCTTTCTTTGTCATAACGATTTTTTCGCGCCTTAATACTAAAAAAAAACTAATAACCTCTCAACTTTATTTATATTTTATACACACCACATTCGAAGATGATATTTTCATTGTAAAGCAATGTATGCTAAGGGTACGTGCACCACGGAGCTGTGATACTAGATGATAGCTGATAGCTTTACAGCGCTGATAGAATTTTATCGCATATTTATATGAAAGCGTGCACAACCAAGCAGAGAGTACATCGAGTATGCGAATTGTTATAATCGCTTGTGTTTTAAAGAATGGTATTTAGTATTTACCATTCTTCTGCGCGCTGCAAGCTGACTGCGCATTGGGCCCCGCGAGTTTTACAAGCCTTGGCTTTATTTTTTCCAAAATATAATCAAACGTGACTGGCTCCATTCTTATATATTCAAAAAAACGCTGTGGATAATTTCTTAATTCATTAAAGAGGTGATGATATTCACCAAGTGTAGATCGGTTCTTATTTATAGGGTGAACGTGGCATTGTCTAGACAAAAATTTAGTTTGCCTATTTAAAATAAACCATTTTGTCGCTGCAGAAGCGAAATAATCATCGTCGCTACTACTCGACATCTTGAGTTAATGGACTGGCTATTGAAATTATTCTACAATCGCAGCAAGTAAGCTATATGCTTAGTTGTGCACACCCATCAGCGCTTGTTTTCCACTCGCTAAGCTATCATCACTGCTATAGTAGTATCACAGCTCCGTGGTGCACGTACCTAACTCACCCAGGAATCAATCGTATTATTTTAAATTTCAACTGACCATAGAGAGTGAACAGTCTTGGATTGGCGAAAAAATCTAATTCGTGATTTCGTCGGATCTCAACGTTTAATGGTCCACATCGTAAGAAGTTAATTTTAGATGTCCGCGCGTCTGTCCATTTATGTGCAAAGGCCTAACTCGCCTGTTCCAGATCGAAACAGTTTATTTAAATAATTAAAATAAAGATTTCGTAACCAAAGAAAAATACATTTCACACTTAAACTTGTATTATATTAATTTGATGTATTTTGACTATCAAATTTTATGTCATATTAATTTGAAAAAAGTTGAACTCATTATTACTTTTCTTTGGTTCCGATATCTTCGAAAAGGTCTTCCTTAGAATGTCTTTTTATTTTTTATCTACTGCCTCAAATATAGTTTATTGATGAACGAATATCTATAGTCGATGCACATAGCGTGCAAATCACTATTCTGGAATTCGCAAGACCGAAAACACCATGAGAATTAGTGATGCTAATGGAACCCCATTTTAAATAGTATAGTGACGATTTTTCCTTTTTTCACTCCAACTCTGCACATTAAAAGACGTGAAAGACCTTGGAGAAAAACCAATATAAAATATTTCATCGAACGATCATTGCATAGTTATAACATTATTTAAGTTGGCACCTAATTTGTATGCTCGACTGTTATGTAATACGAAGTTGGGAAACACAATCATGCTTACTTTAAAGCCATAATATTAATGTAATCGTCCATACATAGATATTACAAATGTACATTTATTATGCAAATGTCAAGGATAAATGCTTATGGAAAATATTTAATATCCGTTATTCTGTTTATTTTCAAAAAACAAGATGACACCGTATATAAATCAACAACGATGGTCAAGACAGAATTATTTTAACATTCTATTATTCATAAGTTATTGACTGATTTACTGAAAACTACTGTTAGTTTTTCGGATATGACTATAATATATTAAATTTTTCGTTGAACGTCGAAGGCAAATTTTTTGCAAACCTATACAAACATACACCAACGTTTACTAATGACGCTTTTACACTAAAATCTCGTTTTGCATATTTTGTATTCTGCAATTACTTCGTTAAGATACGTCATTTGACATTTTAATGCTAATCCGTTTAGTGACATAATAGTTTACTGCTACGTAAATATTACAGAATCTTTTAAAATTTAAATGTAGGTATACCAATACTGAAGTTCTTCCATTGAAACGCGATTGGTATTTGTAATAGAAAACAATGTACAAAGAAATATTAACCTCATTCAACACAGTCACTAAAAGGAGGAAAAATAGAAACTTTCCTTTTTTGAAGTTAGTTAAAAACGAGTGAACCGATTTTAAAGAAAACTGTATGAGAATTCTGATAAGATTCTGAACAAAATAGCCAATAATTTTTCAAATCGGTTCACAATCGGCGAAGTCATTGCGAAATATACACCAAAACAATCATAAGCGTCGAATTGTATAATCTCCTTTTTCAAAGTCGATTAAACAAGAATACAATTTTAATACAGTAGCACCCCGATTATCCGAGGTAACATGGGGAACACCCTACTCGGATAACTGAAAACTCGGATAATCCGGATTAATTTTTTATTCATTAAAAAAATAAACACAAATGTACTTGGAACGGTTTATAAACGTTTTTACCATGTAAATATTATCATTAATAATAATTTATTTTATCGCCCCGGCGATTTTAAATGGAAATATGTACCTACATTACATACTATATTTTAGAAGCTCGGTTAATACGGATATTGGGTCTTTAGTGGCTCGATTAATCCGGATCATAGACGCGCGTACCTCGTATTAGATTGGATCGGTTAATTCAGAGCTCGGATAATTGCGACTCGGATAATCGAGGTTCTACTGTAATAAAGTATCCATAATATTGCTGCAAGATCCGGCGTCGCCGTAGTGCAAATCGCTATTTTTGTACCTTGCTCTGCCTCTTTTTAGGCCTAGTTTATATGAGAGGCGTTCAACGCGCGTTGGCCCAACGCGCGTTTACAACTTCTATATACAATTGTATATAACTGTTTACATGATAACGCGCGTTGGTGGCGCGTTGAACGCGCGTTATCATATAAACAGTTCTATACAATTGTATAGAAACTGTAAACGCGCGTTGGGCCAACGCGCATTGAACGCCTCTCATATAAACTAGGCCTTAACCGATTTAAAAAACAGGGACGTTTTAAGTTGACTGCATAATTTTTCATGATTATGTTACATCACATCTCCTGCATTTGTGAAGCGATTTTGACGATTTTTTTTTGGGGCATACTTTCAGAGTGGTGTCAAATAAATAGATCCAGTAGTGTTTTTCTCGTTAAGTAATGAAATATCAAGAAAGAAGTCGGTTAATATAGAACAAATTGACCCTTCTTCAAAAAAAAGCCACTAAAAAGAGAAAAGTAATAAAATTTTGAGGTCGGTGCCAATTTAATAAAACTAGATATACCAATACCTATATAAAGTTTTAGCAATTAAATTAGTGCCGATCCCAAAAACTCGTTAACTTCCTCTTTTCAGTGCTTTTTTAAGAAGATTTCTTTAAGTTTTTTGTCGTAAAGTAATAAATAACTTAAATATATCCGCGGGCCACGTTTAAAAACTGCTGATATAGAGAAAAATCCTAAAGACCCTAGGGCCTAGTTTTGTCGAGTGAATAAATCATATATCTATTAAATTAACTCTATGAATCATTGCCTATCTACTCGATGTGCGGTGAGTGAACGCAACAAAGCGTATATCGAAAATATATCTGCGTATCTTTCTTCGATGTAGATTTCTCCGATGTTAGGATTGGCTGATGTACTTGCATTCAATCTGAATAAAGTATCTCTGTTTCAAAAACTTTTTCTATGACGTTAACATGGACGTACCCAGCTTTTAGCCCAGGAGGGGGCAAATTAGAAATTTCTTAAGCCGGATCCTCCGTGCTTGTTTTGCCCTCCTGGATACGCCAATACTTACGGCTTAAAAAAAGACAGAAGTACATGTTTGCACCCTAATAGTTCGATTGCGATTTTATTCCTATACTCAGTATAGGATAAAAGTATATGGAATAAATAAATAGATAATATCTAAAAGCTGAAGAAAAAATAGACTGTAAGAAATTCACATATTCTCTGACGGGTTACGTATGAGGTCTGACATTAATTCAATTTGCATCTTCGGAATATAACTAACGTCCAAACCGGTTGTTCGCAGCAATGTTAGCTATGCAATGAACAAATCACAATTAAAATGTACCTATTAATTGTTGTCATGCTAACAAGAATGTGTAATTAGGTCGCAGATTTTTTATTGTCGCCGCCGATAAAATATTTTTAGATGAAACCAGAAACATGAAATTCCTGTCTTTGGATGAGTTCACATGGAATGTCAGTCAACACAATTATGTAATAGATTATCAAGACAACGGCTGGCAGTGAATACCTAATTAATTTCTCTTTATTAAACAAAATTGTGTTATTAAAACGCAACAATCAAATTATTCGACCTCCATTTATCTGACTTCGTGATCTAGTCTGCAATTAGAAACTATCAATTTTTAAAAAATGTGAGCCTTCGTGGTCCTTGGAACGCCTGGCAGATGAGAAACATAAATTTAAATGGTAACTCTACGGACACTTCCTAAAGCCATATCGACACCTTACGAACACTTTCTAAAGCTGTTACTTAAGTTACCAGCAGCGCCATTTACCTAAGTGACTATTCTAGTAACTAATAAATCTCAGATGTCGCCGTCAACAGAAGCCATGTTACAATACAATGCATACACACAACAAACGTTATGCACTGTCATCTAGATCTAGCGAAATACTAGTAACTAAAAAACGTAACGACGTATCATCACAGTGTCGCGCCAATTGCAGGTTTTTACTCTCATCACAATGCGCGATTAGATGGTTCACATGAAAAACTATGTTTTATAGACAGTTTTTGTCAATACATTTAAATGAATCAGGTCGAGTGTTGACTGTTGACTCATAATCTTATTCTTGTGTAGGTATAAAACGAGAAGTGAGAACGTGCCCTACAAAGAATTCATAATGTTGCAGACGTATAATAATAATCAATGACCGATTATTGTATAATGTAATTGTTCAAACACAAAATGTTCTTATGATTCAACAGTACAGATTGAAAGGGTTGTCCAAAATATAAAATGGCACATCAACACGTCAGTGACTGTTAATTTTTGATATTATGTGATCCATTCTCACCTCATTCCTGCTAAAGCTGCTCGATGAAATATTACGGAAATGTCACAAAAGCTCTGCTAATAGCTATATCACAGCTGTGAGCTATATTCATCCATCTCGGCCAGCTGAGGTTATATACAGTGAATTTCATTTAAGAGGCAGTATCTACATGAATTTTATTGGTACGGTACCTATGAAAATCATTAATAATGCATTACAGAAGAATGCAACATAGACCGGGCGCTCAAGGAGGGTTCGTATGCATTTTATATGGAACAATTTTCTGTAATGCATTAATGATTTCCATAGCCAGTAGCGTAACTACACCTTTTGGGGCCCGTGGCAAATTTTTGTCCGTCCTGCCACCCTATTGTTACGCCACTGTCCATAGTTATCACATTAACAAAACATAGGTATATACAGTGTGATCCATTTTAATTTTATCACGCTGATATTTGAAAACAGTTGGGTTAAAAAAAAAGTTTCCAACAAAAGTTGTACGGTTGTTAGGGGGAAAAATCATCCCCCTTACCTCCAATATTCCTCAGGGGGTGGGGTTAAGTCGAATTTTTTAAATAACAACCCCCATTTTTTATGACGTATTTTGATTGAGTTGGCAAAAAAATACAACTTTCGTTGGAAACTTTTTTTTTCAAAAATGCAAATGTGTCGAGATGGATTTGTCCACCGGCAAAGAAGACGTCGTCGATACGATGACCCAGATGATCCAGAAATGTTAATAGATATTATTGACAACTGTCAAATGTCAAAAATCCCGTCCTGTCCATGAAACACTCAAGAAAAAATATTTTTCACCTGTAATTTTCTCAATTACCTTCCCACTGAACTTTGAAAATTTTGATTTTGACAGCTTGGTAACTTGACAGATTTGCATTTTCGAAAAAAAAGTTTCCAACGAATATTGTATTTTTTTGCCAACTCATAAAATACGTCATAAAAAATGGGGGTTGCTATTTAAAAAATTCGACTTACCCCAATCCCCCTGAGGTTGGTTGGGAGTAAGGGGGATGATTGTGCCCCATAATGATGTCCCCCTAACAACCGTACAACTTTTGTTGGAAACTTTTTTTTAAGCCCACTGTTTTCAAATATCTGCCTGGTAAGATTAAAATGGATCACTGTACTATTGCCATATTTCACCGTTATTTTTTTTTTTAAGTAAAACTATTTTTACGCACGGTAGAGTAAAATTATTTCATGAGATTGGAAATGTAACGAACATGTCGCAACGTACGTTCTAGGAATTGACAATAAATACATTTTTTATTTTGTACAATCCTGTCTAATAGTAAAGACACGCACACAGAGATGACGAACTTCACTGATCCAACAAACAAGTGAAAGTGGTTCGCGTCATGTATGCACGTTGACGTTCATTTGTCTGGTTCGAAGATGCGACTCGTGCGTTAATATAGCACCACTAGACCAATTAGCGCTCAACATTACGCAATGCTAAAACTGTGAAATATTAATAATTTACATAACCCATTATAATATTGTCTTTTCTGTTTAAAAATATACTGACATAATATTCTACCAAAAATAAATATTATACCTCGAAGTTCGAACATCTTACGAACTAGCTACATCAAATTAAAGAATTTAAAAACTAAACTGAGATATGCATGAAAATTAAAAGAACTAAATTTAAACCATTGAAATCGTTGGCAGCGGAACGACTTGTCTCTGGAAAGCTTACATATCACTGTTAAAATAAAAAAAATAATTGGTTGTCTGTAGTCGGTTTACGGACGATAGTTTTACGTGATAACGTCATAAAGAAACATTGAAATGCGTACAAGCCGACGCTTGGGCCGATCGTGCCTCTCTATCGCTTATACCGCGCTCTCGCTTGCACGCTCAGGCTCAGGCGGAACGTGACACTTTTTCGTGCGTGCAGCCGGTGTTTCATCAATTTATAAGACGTTATCACGTCAAAAAAAAAAACTTCATTTGCCTTATCAATCACTGAAGATAATTCTTGTGTTTTTATTCCAGTAATATGTCAGCGGTTTCAGCAAAATGCGTTCAACCAAGTTCCACGCGGAAATCCGTTCGGTTCCTCATTTGGTCAATCGCCACCCCCTCAACAAACTCCAGTGAGATCAAGCGGAAGGTAATTTATATACTTAATCGCTACTTTTCAGTGTAATGAGCTTATAGCCGCGCAGAATTAGCAAATCCGTCACATGCAATTGCGAACGTCGATTTTAAATTTTTTTTTGTTAGATAATACGAATATAAGTAACATATTAAGTTTAAACGCCAATCGGAGCACCGCACGATGGTTAAAAAAAATGGCAAAAATCGTCCATATCACTTTTTGGCGATTTACAGGAAAACTATGCATTTGACAAATTAACTGTAGGGAAATAAAAAATGCGCAATAAAAAGACGAATCGAATGAGTTTTTGTGAGCTCCGATCGGTCCAGTAGTTTTTTAGTAAATTGCAAAAAACCGCTTTTTGGGCCATTTTTTCGAAATTCCATAACTTCCGTTCTATTAAATATGAAGACTTGAAACTTTAATAGAATATGTGTTTTATAAGCTTCAATATGCGTACAAAATTTCAGCAAGATCGATGTTATACTTTTTGAGAAACTTTGAAAAAACCGAAAAAAGGCCCTTCCGAAAAGGGTCCCTGAAAAAGTTTCGGGCCAGCGTAGACCAATTTTTCAAACGTGCTTTTGTTCATCGAGAGTTGCTCTACAACATCCTGCAACGCCGTACCATTACACCTAGCGAAAGTGCGAAAAAATTGATTTTAAAAAAGGGAGCTTGCGTTTTAAAGCGAAAATGGCAATAATAATAATGATATCATTATATATTGACGTACAATTGTGCATATTATGTGTCGCATGGATACAAATAACAGCATTAATTAGACATTATTTTTGAAATTATTTTCGCACTTTCGCTAGGTGTAATGGTACGGCATTGCAGGATGTTGTAGAGCAACTCTCGATGAACAAAAGCACGTTTGAAAAATTGGTCTACGCTGGCCCAAAACTTTTTCAGAGACCCTTTTCGGAAGGGCCTTTTTTCGGTTTTTTCAAAGTTTCTCAAAAAGTATAACATCGATCTTGCTGAAATTTTGTATGCATATTGAAGCTTATAAAACACATATTCTATTAAAGTTTCAAGTCTTCCATATTTAATAGAACGGAAGTTATGGAATTTCGAAAAAATGGCCCAAAAAAGCGGTTTTTTGCAATTTACTAAAAAACTACTGGACCGATCGGAGCTCACAAAAACTCATTCGATTCGTCTTTTTATTGCGCATTTTTTATTTCCCTACACTTAATTTGTCAAATGCATAGTTTTCCTGTAAATCGCCAAAAAGTGATATGGACGATTTTTGCCATTTTTTTAACCATCGTGCGGTGCTCCGATTGGCGTTTAAACTTAATATGTTACTTATATTCGTATTATCTAACAAAAAAAATTTAAAATCGACGTTCGCAATTGCACGTTTTTTAGGACACGAATCAGCTAATTCTACCCGACTATTATACATAAACTTAGCTTAAAACTATATAGAATCAAACAAAAGATAAACAGAATAAACGTTTTTTTTTTTATATAGTCTGATGATACTTTTGTACATCGTCGTTGGTTCTGTAATAGCTCTTATGTGCATAGTTGGCAGATTTTACGTTTTTTAGATGAAAAGATTCAGGAAACGGAGCACTATACACTAGCAATACCTTCAAATTAATTTTACAGTAACCAACAAGGGGAAATAACCCTTATGTGAAAAGTTGTATCAAATAATTCCTCCCATGTGCTAATAAATCCGAAATTAACGTTAAATATTTTTTAAGAAAATACTTCGTCTTTATTAAACATGTATAGTGAAGATAAGTATGAATTAGTAATACACCTCTGAAATTGCTAGTTCTTACCATCCATTGCTGAAATAACCACTTTTTAGCCTTTCCTGCAAATTTTACTTTTCGTACATAAGAGTATTACAGAACCTTAACGACGACATATTACACCTTCTCTGTTTGAAATGTATTTAGTATTTAAGTACGAGCCGTGTAATTTTTTTTTCAACATTTCAGTTGTCCTGAAGCTAACGGCCGTTATCCCACAGGACAGTGCGACGCTTACATTGAATGCAGGGAAGGTGTCTCTGAGGAAAAGTTATGTCCCGACGGACTTTTATTTAATCCAGCTAGTGGAGTGTTCTCTTATCCATGTCACTATCCCACGGACGTTGACTGTCAAGGGCGATCGGGTCTACGTAAGTTCCTATGTTTCCTTACAAAATTATATCACACTTCAATAACCTAATTCTTCAAATTGTATTATCGATATCTACGAGGTCTGTAAATTAAGTAATGAGACTGATTTTTTAAAATTTTTTTATTCAAATAGAATTACAATTTTATATTGTCACCCTCAAAATAACTTCCTTCTGAAGCCACGCAGCGCTGGAGACGGTTCTTCCACTCCTCATAGCAGTGCTGGAACTCCGATACTAGAATAGCCTTCAGCTGGTCGGTTGCAGTCGTTTGAATGTTTTCGAGTGTCTCAAAATTAGTTCCCTTGAGGCGATTTTTCAATTTTGGAAAGAGAAAAAAGTCAGGCTCAAGTCAGGCGAATAAGGAGGCAGAGGAGCCACAGGAATGTTTTTACTGGCCAAAAACTCGTTTATTGAAATTGCTGTGTGACAAGGAGCATTATCGTAATGCAACACCCAGTTGTTCTTGATGTTTGGTCTCACACGAACGACTCTTTTTCGAAATTTTTCCCGGTGCTGAAGTTTAGCAAGAGTTTCCACTGTGCCCAAGTATGAAGCAAAATCTGATAGCACACCGTTGCTCGAAATTGATGTCACTCATTTTTTGAACACAATAGAAAAAACTGTTTCACAAAAAAAATCGATACTGACAAACAAATGATTCGAGCGAATTCAAACCAGTACGGAAGGCTTATCACATGTTCCCCTGCCGCCCCTTCAAGCCCAGCGCCTCAAATGTTGCCAGATCGAACGCTACGTAGCCAGTCTCATTACTTAATTTACAGACCTCGTATCTATCTAGATATGTAAGTATATAAATAAAAGTGTACATATTCGTTTGTTCAAAATCTAATATCTGCGAGAGTTCTTCACCGATTGTTTTGAAATTTCCACTCGTTGCATCCGATTCGCGCGTGTTTTTATAAACCTATTATAAAGATATACCTATCTGTGATAGATGAAAACGTATTTTTTTTAAACAACGTCATGTAATGTATTGGAGGTTAAAACAACACACGCTATACAGCTATACTAAATATTTAACGGCAATAGGAGCACCATCTGTTGAATACAGCGCCATAATATGTTGGACGTTAAAGCACTAAATATTTTACGGCAATGGAATGGCCATTTGTTGGACGAGGCAAACCAGACTGAGCCACAGCAACGCGTGGCCCGATACAGCTAGTTATAAATAAAACCAAATTACGAAAGTTCGTTTCATACCTATGCAATTCTCAATTACATTTTTGAGTAATCTGGTGGCAAACAACTACCAGGAAAAAAAGTGCAATTTTTTTCTCGTTAACATATTAGCTTGTTTTAAATATCTTTTATTAAATTTAGAGCCGGCTCAACCGACGGAGGATTGTCCCCATCAGTTCGGTTATTATCGGCTAGGAGACGAACGCAACTGCAAAGACTTCATGAACTGCGTTGATGGACGAGGATTCAAATTTGAATGTCCGGAAGGACTTGCTTTCGACGAATCGACACTCAGATGCAACTGGCCGGACAAAGTGGCTAGCTGTAACGCTGAAGGTTTGTCCTACAATATTTACAGACATAATGGGAGAGACCTAGAAATTCCCAAAAACTTCGCATTCCAAGTTTTTTTTATTTACTTCTAGCTCGCTGTATTACATTTATTTCAAAACTTTATTATTTTATGAGTTTGGGATTGGAATGGAACCTGACACCGTTTTAAGGCTCAATTACATCGAGCGAGTTTACAAGCTGCTTGTTGGCGAATTCGCTAGTTGCTAGTAAACTCGCTCAGTGTAATCAGTTTACCAGCCAAGTAGCAGATTGTAAAATATCTTAGAGTAAAGTTGAAAGTCGGTCAACTTTACTCGCTACTTGTTGGCGTTTGGGATTGTTAGCTAGTAAACTAGCCGTGTGTCATCATAGTTGCTAGTAAACTAGATGCGTCTAGGTAGTTTCTGGTTTCAGTGTCTACAAAATGTCGACGGAAATGACAGAAAAACAACAACAAATTCACAATACGTGGTTCGTTTGCTAGTTGGCTAGTGAGCGAGTGAGAAGTTTGTGTGTCATCATCCGTATCTCACTAGCCAACTCGCCCGCTTCTAAACTCGCCAACAAGCAGATTGTAAACTCGCTCAATGTAGTTGAGCCTTTATATATTATGTATTTCTATTCTTCTGGTGACGACCGTTCGTCTTTCACATTTGTTTTAGTAAAGAATGGTGGCTAGAAGTACCTATAGTTAAGAATTACCAGAAGTATTATTTCATACTTTCAATTAGTAAATATATTATCTAATCCCAAGTAAGTAAATTCCTATAATATAAGAAAATACTGAGAGTTCTTGAGCCACGGCGGTGCGTTGATGGCGGGGGGTTCCCAGAGGGCGATTTTTGACTTCGTAAAAGTTGATTCCCTAATTGTTTTAAAAGTTTTTTACATATCTATTTTTTTTTCAACAATTAATAATCTATTGTTGTAGACAATATATGATTTATCAACAATAGATTGACAAAGCAAATATCAACCATCATTGAACTAGAAGTCAGTGTTTTCAATTTTGAAACTTTATTAATCAGTTCATACTATTACTTATATAATATATTGAATTGGTCCGCAAAATAGTCGGACCCTCCCCAAAGCAAAAACCTATCTACGCCACTGAGCCACGGTCATATTACGTTCTACCGTTACCAGTAGGGCTGCCACCTTTCAAAAAAAGCAGACCCGGAGATTTTCGAAAAATGTTTTTTTTTTAATTAAATTAAAACATTTTTTTAAAGTATGAATTATTTAATTTATAGTAATGGCAATGTATTTTTTTTACATTTAAATAACCTAGCTAGTGCCAGGCTGACTTAAAACTATATATTTTTTATTTTGTGGGGATTGTTTCAGCATCTTTTCTTGCTCAGGTTTTTTAAAAAATTTCAAAAACGCTTGACAATTCATATGGTAATTAATCTTTACAATTAACTCTGCCTTCACCATGTTCACTGACAAGCAGTTTCGCTCGTCTGTCAACAAATTTTCCATTAAAGAAAAAACGCGTTCTACGAAAGCATTGCGTATAGGGATTGAAAAAATTTTTCCAATTATTTTCAGCAGTTCGGTGAAGGTTGCGGTGACTTTGAATAACTGAACCCATCGTAAATCAACAGATAATGTTGAATCATTGGATTGTACGAACTGAGGAGATACTTGATTTAATTTATTGATCTCGTCATAAAGCCTATCTTCGTCCAAATTTTTCAAACCAAGTGATTCGACAGCTTCCACAGCATCTGTCTGACCAGGAGACATCGATGATAAACCCGTAGCCCGGATATGCACTATTCAAACCCGTAGACTCCGGGTCAAACCCGGAGGAGTGGCAGTCCTAGTTACCAGGTTGCACCACAGAAAATGGGTCAAACAATTAGAATTAGAATTTATTTATCCAAAGACATACAATTATGTATAGGATTCGTCAGACGAAGATAAATCTTATTTACAACTCATTAAACATAAAATCGTCTACCTTATACAGACATTGTTTAAAAAGAGCAGTCTTCAATACTCTTTTGAATTTCGAAATTTTTAAATTTTTTAAACTGTCTGGCAATTTATTGAATATTTTAACATATATTAACATTCACGTGTAATTTACTTCTATCAATCTGTTTAGCGTATCTCGGTTTTACGTGTCCACCTGAACCGGACGCGAGAAGCGGTTTGGGACAGAGCGAGTACCGGTTCTTCCGCAGTCCAAACGATTGTCAACACTATTACATATGCATCGAAGGACGACCAAGACTCTACAACTGCGGCGAAGGTCAAGCTTTTAATGAACTGATCAACGCATGCGACGGCGCCGAAAACGTAACCGGCTGTGCAGTAGGTGGCTTTGGATCTCCGTCTTCCTCGTTCGCTCAACCGCAAACCTTCCATTCTCAATCGCAAAACTTCCAATCACAACAACAAAACTTCCTATCTGAACCGCAAGGCTTCCAATCCCAACCGTTATCTTTCCAAACGCCACCGCCTCGAACCCGTGGTTCACAAAACAGATACAACTTCAGAGGTTAAAGATTATTATTACGATTGAACAATAGTGTATCGTTTTATTTGACAGAATTATTTTGATGATTTTATTACTCCACGCCCGGCGACAGATATGTCGGGGCTCGTATATCTACATTAGATCCTAGAGATATTAACCAAAATTTTATGGAACCACAAGGCATTAAATTTCTCTATAATGATCATTTGTTTTTAATTACAACCCTTCCGGAAAGTGGCACATGTAAACATGATCTACTGTAACATCGAAATGTCTTCAGTCGGCCTTCTTATAGAGTAGTACCGTTTTACAAAGAGTGGCTGAAGAGAGAGAAAGGTATGTTGCGCGTCTATAAGCTACAAACTCTCTCTCTCTTTTTTTTGCAGCCATTCTCTTTATAAAACGATACTACTCTACCTACTTTATCGCTACGTAAGCAGATTATAAATAATCTGTATCTATCATCAAAGCTACGTAATTGGTTCATTGTGTTTGTCACTGCCATCTAGAGGAATCTAGCAAACTATGAAAATTTTTATAAAAAGATATGGTTTTGTTATAATTTATAAAATAAGTGTACCAAAATAAATAATTTTTTAAATCCAGTGGCAGTTAATTTTTCCCTTTATAATATGCAGCCAAATGTAACCGACAATAGTTTGAACGAATCGTAAAATTTTATTTGCACAAAATCATTTCCACGCAACCATACAGTGAAAAATAAAACTTTATATAAATTAAACTACTGAACGTATTTCAGTGATAGTAGAAAAAGTGAATAAAATATAAACCAAGGCGATACGACCAAAATTGCGATCTGTAGAGCTCGAACGTACGTACACACTAGCCAACTGCTGCGATATTTTCAATTTTAGGGATAATTATGAGCTCGAATCAATCTAAAAATGGTTTCGTTTTATAGAACAGAATTTCTCCTTTTCAAAAAGCTACAATTTGAATGGATTTCGTACGAAATTAACCTAGAAACTTCTTGTATGAATGAAAGTCAGCTCTGACGCGCAAACCGATAAAATAATAATAATGTCTTTATTGATGAAAAAACAGAGTTTTATCAAAAGGCGTGAATTCAGCTTTAAAGCTGGTTTACAATCCAAATCACATAGATTCACGATTTCGCTAAGATAAGTATACTTGGATGTTATCATTACCCGTCGAAAGCGCAACGGGAAATCTATTTAGTCTTCACAAAGGTAAATATGAAAACTGATAAAACGATACAAGCTTCGTCGCAAACATTCAACGCCAGTGTAAATATTTTAATACAATGGTACCTGTTGTATTTCATAATCCTGAAGTACAACAAACAGAAAATGAAACGTTTATTTTTTCAAAATTTATAATTACTGTTTGTCATTATTATATGAGATTTGCTGCCGGCTGTTCAATACAAACTTTTCTATCGTTTTCTAGGTATATTTAAATAATCACGAATTGAAACTAATTAGTATTCAGGTCTGTGACATTTAAACAGGGTCATATACCTAATTTAATACTTTTAAGATTAAAATTAATGTGATCACCACTGCCAAGTATCTGGAAAGATTTAAACATATTTTTTTGTGTTTTTTTCTTAGACAACCATAGTTACATTACTGCATTGTTGAAAAGAAATATTTAGGAATGTAATTATATTTTTTATACTTGTTTATTTAATTAAGGGTAGTATTTAAACGAGTGACTGTAAATTACAATTTTGGGTGACAAAAATAATCAATTTAGGTTACTGTATTACTAAGTGAGCGACTGACTGCGGGTGACGAGAAAATAATAGTTGGGTGACTAAATTACTAAGTGAGCGACTAAATTACTAAGTGAGCGACAGACTGCGCGTGACGAGAAGTCAACAGAACAGCAACTTACAAACATCAATTTGAGTTACTTAAAATACAAAATGGGAAACTTCATAATATTTAAGCGACCTAATATTTGTTTGTGTCAACGTTACGTCCTGCATTTGTTTCAAAATTTGGCAAATGATTTGTTTATTCTGAACGGCATTTTGCTAATAGTTAATTGTTTGAAATATCATTTTTTAGAAAACGCAGTTCTATTCAAACAATTAACTACCTATTTAATTCGCATACCTACCCCTTTATCGTTCACCCCGGAATTATTTTTTTAAAAACTCCACCTTTGCCCCATCGCGTTTCACTGCGAGACAATTCGCATACCCCTTTATCAAAAAAAGCGGTGGTTTTCAATCTTCATGAAAATGTGAGTTTTAAGTTGTAGTCTCAATGTGAAAAAAAAAAAAAATAAAAAGTAAAAACAAAATAAGATATCTGCTTCAAAATTACCGAAGGCATTCTAGTCGCTCACTTAGTAATTTAGTCACCCAACTATTATTTTAATATCTCAAGTTATTAAAACAGTATCTCATCATCAGTCACCAATTTTTTTTTTATTCGACCGTTTTAAAATTGTATATTTATACTATGTAAATGTAAAAATTTTTTATCGACCATAGTCATCTAAATAAAAATCTTTCAAAAACCGAGATTGAATACTTACTACATTTCAGTTCTCAAAATTAAGTATCAATTTTGAATGGGAGTTCCAATTACATCAAACATAAGAAAACAAAATTCAAAAAATATCTTAATTTTGTACCAAAGCCGAGTTCAAATATTCAAATATAAATATTCGTCGGGCTGATTGTATTTTAATATGATTTTTATCTTACGAGTACTATGTGTACAGGGGCGGCAGTTTATATTTTTTCACGGTATGGAGTAAGATAATGATTTGGCCTACTGGTATATAATATTATATTCGTTCGTTCCCTCACACTTCGTTAGCCGCCCTGGGGTGCTCTGAATCGGGAAGGTGAACAAATTTTTTTTTGAAATATCGCAGTATATATCTCAGAAAAAAATTATATTTCAAAGTGATTGAAAAAGGACAATGCCCAGCCCTGCGTACACTGGACATATGAGCAGGATCGAATTTCGGGGACAGTACTGTTGAAAACTTTTTCCAAAAATGTTGGTATGGAATTCCATACCACTGCTAATTCAGGGTATGGAGTGCTCCATACCAACCATACCGCAAACGCCGCCCCTGTATGTGTATTGTGTAAGCTTTTAAAGTTATTATTAAATGCATGATACTATCAATAAAACTAAAGTAATAAAAATGAAAATATACCGCGAAAAAATGTACGAGCAAGTAGCGGCCACTAAAATACGCACCATATTTTCAAAATTTTAAATTAATGTCTGTGGAAATTTTCAATAAAATTGAAAATCAAAATAATCAAAAAAATTAAAACACTAGTATTGTTTGAATTTAGTAACGCATCCAATGTGAGAAATTTTTCTTTAAAAATTTTTGTGGTAATTATTAATTTTAACGATAACAACTGCATCGGTAAATATTTGTGTGATTGGCGGAGCCCCTCGAATATGTAGGTACCTGGTGGCTGGGTATCCGTAGCACCGACCTCAGTCTCCATGACCAACTAAGCGGGGGCCTTGCAAGGCGCGCAGTGGCATAACGCATAATCGGCAAGGCATGCCCCAGCCAGTAACCGGGCTCCATATCGCATAGTCACAGTACCTTAGTGACCGCACTGCATACAGGGCGTAGCCCTAACTATATTAAATTCACATAAAACGCACTGCCAAAAGAAATTTGTTGTTAATTGAAAGTGTGTCAGTGAAAAACTAACATGGATACTGAACAAATCACTCGGGAAAGCGTCAGAAATTTCGCGACAATGTGTCGGCTTTGCTTGAAACACGATGGATTTATGCTCGCCATTTTTGATAAAACTAGCATAGAAAATAGTTCACATATTACTATTCAAAGGAAGATTTTGGAATTTATGCAGTTAAAGGTAAGTGTATTTTCAATTTTTGGTATTAAAATCGGTCTAATATTATGACGTGCCGATGCGAATTGTTTATTTGTACACTCCATTGTAAAAATTTTAACACATCACAAATCAATATTAATATTTATAGAGTTATTAACTGCAGAATTTCGGATTTAAGTTTTAACAAGAAAATTATCATTTACTATTTTATATAACAGCAAAATTTATCAATAATTTCCTGACATGTGATGTAAATTTTCCAATTTTTCGTCAAAAAAATACGGGTTTAATTTACAGAACTGACGCTAGTGGCGATACTAGAGAAATCTTTTTCGAAATACTTAATACATACAGTAATTCAATAATGTAAACAAGAATTGTTATTATGAACAATAATTGTTACCCCAATTTGAAATTCTTTAGATAACGTAAACTAAAATTTACTATGAATAAAAGTCGACACAAATATATTTTTATTACATTATGAAATCAAAAACTAGTTTTAACTTTAGGTTATGTTTACCGGGTTTATTATTGATTCTGCGCATAAGGCAGAAAGTTAATCCTCTCAGAGACAGAGGCGTATTGAGAATTATTTTTTTGAATTTTTTCAACCGATATATATATTATGTTTTTTGCACTACTCTATAAAATATCTGCTTTTCACATCACTTCCAGTGTATTTTCAAAAATTTTGACATTTCATTTGTGTAGAAAATTTCACTTCGAGTAAGAAATTCCGCAATATTAATAACGACAAATGACTATGGAATAGGTTTTGTTTTATTTTACGCACTAATGTTAAATGGGTGATTTTACGACCGACATACATATATAATATAGGTATATACACTGAAGGGTATAGTGCAAAAAACATGTTTTTGTTTCTCGAACAAAGCTTTTTTTAATTTAGTAAAATCGAATGTAATTTACATTATTTGACATGTATACGCACCAAATTGTTGCCCTTTTTAAATTTCTTTAATCCAAACTAATCTTTAAATATTGATACAGTTTTTTCGTATTTTCAGATTAGTAATAGCGATGGCTTGCCAACAAATATATGTCATCGTTGTTTGTATAAAGTGGAATTATGCGCTGATTTCAAACAACAATGCTTACAATCGGATGCTACTTTACGACAAATGACTGGCTCTTCACCGTTTAATAGACTAAACAAGATTGCCGGTGAACAAGATGAATCTCCTTATACTAGTAAAATTATTAATAATGCACTTTTCGAAGAATTTACACTGAAAAACCACAGCCTTATTGCAGGTAAATAATAATAAATACATATGAAAAGTACTACGTATCTGTAATAATTTAGTGCCTGATGGGGCTGATGTTATGTAAATCTGTTATACCCTGGCAGCTTGTGCCACTTTGGTCCTACAAATGGCACATAGCACTTTGTAATCACTATAAGATTTAGGTTTATCACCCTGGGCAGTGCTGTATTAGAAATATACATATTTTGTAGAAAATAAAATTGCTTGTAAGATTATGTATTTTTAGTAAACGTTTTATATTATGTTCAATTCTATTCACAAATTTTTGTATTTTTGAAAGGGATAGAGTTGAAAAACAGCAGTTTTGTTGCTGAACTCATTTATCCCACTGATTTCTGTGATCAATAAATTTATTTATTATTATTAAAAAAGATTTTTATTTTTAAGGTGAAAATATAGAAAATGTCGTAATGGTAGTAGATCCAAATATAGAATACGATACAGACGCCGAATCTGAACAAGACTCGAGAGAGCGACACTATCAAGGAGTAAGCGATACAGAAAATGTCGACACCAATGAAAACATTGACGTGGTCGAAACAAATGAAATGAAAAATGTTTTTATGTGTCGATATTGTGACCGTGCATTCACCAATAGCAACAATTGTGCCATTCACGAGCGGACAAACCACGACACAGAAACGCCATTCCTGTGCCGTGAATGCGTCATGTCTTTTGGAGACAGGGTCAATTACACTGCACATTTGAAATCGGTTCACAAAAACGACAAACCGTTCAGTTGTCCGGAATGCGATCGGAGTTTTAGCAGACGTTCCGATTTAAGAAAACACACCGTTGTCCATACAGGAATAAAACCATTCACGTGTCATATTTGTTTGAAATCATTTTCGAGAAATACCAACTTAACAAAACATCTGCGTATTCATTCCGGTCACAAACCATATGTATGCCATCAGTGCCCTAGAACGTTCATATCCAAAGGAGATTTGACCCGACATGCTTTAATACATTCAGGTATAAAACCGTTTTCGTGCCGTTATTGCGAACAGAGCTTCGGTAGACGTGATAAATTAATAAGACACGAGAAACGGCATATCAGAGAATCGGCTGACGCTAATAAGAAAACTGATTTACAATTAATTAAACAGCAGGACCAAATAATCAACCAGTTAGATTTAGGACGATTCGACTATGAAAATTTAGAAACTGAAATTAAACAAGAAGCTGATAGTGACCAGTGGGATACGAGCGGAGAAAATATGGTCATCAGTGTCGATCCGTTTAATCACAATGAACAACACGCGGAAGAATTATTGCAAATGAAAGATCATGATGCCGAAAGAGATTTTCCAAGAATTCCTGAACATATCGAAAGAGATGTACTACAGGTAACTTGAATTAATAATTTATTGATTTTGATAATAATTTATTACGTAAACTAGAGTACTTTTAATAATCCCAAATATTCTTAGTTTCTGGGCGTATAGGCCATTGGTAAATCTACCTGACGTTTCGTCTACAACTGCGGTAGACATTATCAAAGGCGATATGACAGCGGCCGAAGTGTTCTTTTAGCACTGCATTTTCCTGTAAGCCGCTGTCCGCCTGATAATGTCAGGTAGAAATATCAATAGCTTACAAGCCCGGAAACCTAGAGATTTATAACTACATCGGCCGTGAAAACATACACCCTTTTAATAATTGTTATTTTGGAACTGTATTAAGTGCAAAATAACAGTTCCTCTATAACAGTGAAGTATCTAGAAGTATCTAGTATATTACTACGTGTATAGGAATTTAAAATTGTCGATTTTTATATGAAATTATAAATAACACAATAATTTGTTATGCTCACAGCAGTTATTGCTATTGCCAATTTTAAAAGCCTCTATACAGGTGAGTTTTAAGTTGATGCTTTTTTTTACAGCGTGTAAAAATCAAATAGACGAGCAAATATTTTAAATAGTTTTTTTATCAAAACTCAAAAATAAGAGAGAAACAGCCTTTCGAAGTTTAAATAAATTTTATTAAATTTTCTTTAATTTTGAGGTCGGTCCTGGGGTTATATTATGTCACTACGGAAATAAGTTGTTATTATCAAGTATTCACAGAAATAATTGAGGCACACACAATTCTCTCAAAAACAGAACAATACACATACTTGATAATAACAACTTATTTCCATAGTGACATAATATAACCCCAGGACCGACCTCAAAATTAAAGAAAATTTAATAAAATTTATTTAAACTTCGAAAGGCTGTTTCTCTCTTATTTTTGAGTTTTGATAAAAAAAACTATTTGAAATATTTGCTCGTCTATTTGATTTTTACACGCTGTAAAAAAAAAGCATCAACTTAAAACTCACCCTGTAGACTCGGAACTTGAGACAAATGACTCTACCCCATGCCTCATTGTACAAAATTACACATCGTCGCGGTAGCACATCGAAGTAGTGTATTATTATTGAAAGAGCGGATTAAAAATTTAATCACGACTGTTACTATTAGAAAACTAACGATTCTTATATTTTGTTATATAGATACCCCTACCGGAGCACATAACAGGCGACAATATCGGTTTCCTTGGCTTCAGTGAATCAGAAGTGAAATCGGCGAAAGAAACGGCAAAAACATCCCTATTGAAATTATTTTCGTGCCCAACGTGTCCGAAACGCTTCCCGAGCGCCGACAGATTACGCGTTCATATGCTAATTCATACGAGCGGTTCAAGGCCTTACTCTTGTTCTCTGTGTTCCAAAACGTTTGTGCGCAAGCGCGAACTTGACAGGCACACCGTTGTTCATAGTGGAAACAAACCGTTCACCTGTAAGGTGTGCAGCAAAAAGTTCGCAAGAAAAGATAAACTTCTCAGGCACGCGAGAGTACACGAGATTCGTCAGGCGTCGCCGGCATCGCCGTCTAAAAATCTGATTCATGACATTAATACACATATCAAATCCGAAAATGAGGAGCACTACGAACCGCCAATGGCACTAGTCTCAGCTACAAACTGATTGAACATTGCTCTTGTGTGTGTTCCGTGGCTTAACTACAGATGGTTCTGGTGGCGCAAAGAACCGGGATTCCCCAAAATCACTTTTACATGTGAACCCGTTTATTTATTTTAAAAATGCTGTTGTTCTCGAGTTTGTTTCTATGTTAATAAACATCTATACCTACTAGATCGAAATGGCTTGTATCGAATTTTGGATTTTTCATCCTCAGAGGCAGTTTTGTTGGTGAGCACAAACTCGCCCAAATAATTGTATAAAAAAACTTCCGCGCATGTAAAGAACACAGTATTATTGTACAAATCTTTTTTGAGAATCACCCAGATTCAATTTTCAAAAACCGCCCCTGTCTAATGTAACGTAAAATTTTTTATTATTATAAAAATCCAGTTAAATTTTAACGGTATTTCGAAACAGCTATTAAACTAATTAATTTTTGCGTATACATTTTTGCTACAATTATGAATGGAAATCGTTTTTTATCGCCGCTAAAACTGGATTATTGTTAGAAAAAACTGACATATTTTTTCACATTTAGTTGAGAATGTCGGACATTGTTAACTAATTTAAGTGTCGTAACTACCAGAAACAGGATTCTCCGTTTTAGGTTGAACTAGAAAAATAGATATTCGATCTAAAATGTTTCAACCAGAATCTTCTCTCACTCAGAAAATTTTCATTCGCAAAAATTAAGGTCTTAGATATTGAAGTGTTTATTGGTTCAGATGTTGAGAATTTTCACTTTAAGAGGCTTGCGAGTTGCGCGA
Source organism: Xanthostigma xanthostigma (assembly GCA_963575645.1). Taxonomy (NCBI): domain Eukaryota; kingdom Metazoa; phylum Arthropoda; class Insecta; order Raphidioptera; family Raphidiidae; genus Xanthostigma; species Xanthostigma xanthostigma. The sequence continues at coordinate 43,038,332 of OY754466.1, read as the reverse complement.
CCTTTATTTTTAGTAACTGGCATGCAAAAGCCAACTTTCTTCCCCGGAAACAAGTATGTAATGTTGCACTTTCAATGCACTTATTACAAAAAAAGCATTTTGTATTTCTTCTGAATGACGATGTTTAAAATTTATTTATATAACCAAGAGTTTACTGTACTTCAGTATTTTTGTAGATATTTCCTTTAGAACAATAAGATCCAGTCATTTTAGAATTATTTAAGAATTGAGAATAGTTATTTAAACTATAAAAATAGGGGTGACTCGAAATATCGTTCGTTAAAAGTTGGTTTTGACTTGGGGAGTGGGAGGTGTTTACTTCGCGAGGCCCCAGGAAGTCAACAAGAATGTCTTTAAAATATTAAATAGTTTTTCCAACTACAAAATCATAACACTGCCTTAATAATCTAAGATTAATTCACTCTCGATAAAATTGTGGCATTGAACTGTACAATTTTATTAACAGTGTTGTAAATTATACATTAAAACAAATAGTTTTGTAGTAAAACAATTAGAGAAGAATATTTAATTGATTTTTTTATATTTTACCCTTTTTTTCACTCATGAATTAAATTTAGTAATAACCTCTCTTTTGTGCATTCACTAAATTATACCAAACCGAATTTTCTTAAAATGGAAACTACACGAATTTCTTATATTTTGTGTCAAATATGTATATGTCGAGTTAGCAGATCAATTTAAAATTTGTATGAAAAAAAACAAAATCTATATTTCAAATCTTTGATTAACGTCTGATTACAACTCTTCAATAAATAAAATTGTCGACCAATTTTTCAGACAATATATTAACAAAAAAATATAATTAATACATTAACGTTTTAATCCGGATTTGGACCTTCTTCAGAACTGATCTAAAAAATATAAAAAATAATATTCTAATTAGCTTTTTATAAAATCTTTCAAAATTATTAATGATTCTCAAAATAATGAAAAAATCCGGATTGAAACGTTAATGTATTAATTATATTTTTTTGTTAATATTATTGTCTGAAAAATTGGTCGATAATTTTATTTATTAAAAAATCTATTTTTGTTATAAATAGGCAGAGAAAACATTGTATTGAGTGTTTCAAAAAAACATACAAACCGTCGGTCGGCACTCTAATGACATTAGTTGTTGAGCGTCTATAATCCACTAATCGTCAGCGATATTGCAAAACAGTCGAGCGCCACTCTGCAAAACCGCGTGATTGCTTGCAATTTCGTACAGGCGTGATTTACGGCCTCATTGGCGCAACCGATACTCTTTTGAATTAGCCAATCGGAGGGACTTTAGGATCGTATAGTTACAGCAGAGATAAGAGTGTTACAGTACAAAAACGAATGTATGCGGTGTGTAAAATTTTGTTTCCAACACTTGCGCAGTATTGCAACACGGCGTTATGCGGTATTGCAGAGTGAAGTTCAGGAATTCCATAATTTAAATAGAATTTCTTTGAAAAGATTTAAGTTAGAAATTGTCATAGTTTAAAGTTTAAGTGGGCTTTATAATTTTCTTTAGTACAAAATCTTTGAAGTTTAGTTGAACTAAATAATTTAGTATGTACCCAGTTTTCTTTTATAATAGTTTTAGCATTTTTGAAATATACTTACTTTTAATTAAAAAAAAAAAAAAACTTATTCAGTTTGGTTTGCAATTTTAAATATTATGTATTTATTAAAATGTTATTTGGATTAAGATCGTAGTACATTTGTTCATTTTCTAAAAAGGAACTGATTGTTAAAAATTAAAAGTAATTGTTAAGTAACCATTAATTTTATCGTTGATGTTTAAAATAAAGTGACTTGTTTATAAAATCCTACAAAAGAAACAATACCAAAGTTATCGACTAGTAATTAATAATGAAATCTTTTTATAGTTTATTAATATTATATTTATATGTATTTTTGTTAGTTAGTTGACTGAACATTCCTCTTGATAATATTTTTGTAAAAATAAAAAATCCTTACATATTGCAAAATCGCTTTTTACTAAAATCCTATAAAACTGTTGCGGCCACAGATACTAGCTGGTATCGGTGTGGAGGGAGAACTAAAATGTCCGACATCTTGTATAAACCTTTTCCGGAACATACCGATTGTCTCTGATACTTATGCTCAGTGAATTTTTCAAATCAGGTCAGTGGTTTTTGAGAAGAAAAAATAAATGTACAAGGAAATACCTTTTGCTACTTGTATTTATTATTATTTCTTTTTTACCCGTTTGCCCCAGAAGGGGGATAACGTTTTTCGAGTGTATGTATGATGTATGTCTGTTTCTTTGGCACGCTCTGTAGCCCAAACGGCTTGATGGATTTTAACATATGAGGTGTCGTTAGATTCGTCTTAATTGTGGGAGTGACGGGGTATATTTAATATGGCGTGATACACTTAATTATCAGCAATAACGTGTTACTGTTGGCGCAGCATAGAAGCACAACGATTTATGTATTTGAACTGTGCGCTGTTTGTTATCAGTTATCTACTCGGTCGCACTAGATTTAGATACTATATCACACCATCAATAATTACTATTGTTTTTTATAGTAAATATCATTATTGCAATGCTATTACTGAGAAATAAATAATAATTATTTCAATGAAAATCATTAATAGTTTTAAATCAAAAATATGTAGCATTGTTCGTTTCGTATACCTACAGAATGCAACAAAACGAACTACAATAAATTCGTAAAAACGGACCAAAGAGATTAGTAAGAAATATATGTTCAATAAATAAAATTGTCGACCAATTTTTCAAACAATATATTAACAAAAAATATAATTAATATATTAACGTTTCGATCCGGATTTGGACCTTCTTCAGAACTGATCTAAAAAATATAAAAAAAATAATTAATTAAATATTAATTATTTTTTATATATATATTTTTTTATATTATTTTTTATATTTTTTAGATCAGTTCTGAAGAAGGTCCAAATCCGGATCGAAACGTTAATGTATTAATTATAACAGTAACTGTTCTGTTGGTGGACCACTCGAGCTGGGTCTCCTGGTTATAGACTTCGTGGTTGCTACCATGAAGTTATGGAGCAACGTAATAGTATATAACCTATGTTACTACACTATTTTTTCAATGGCCACTTGAGGAAACGGACATACACGATACACGCGACCCATACAAACATATTTTATACATGTTTGTTATGGGAGAGCAGTTAAGCGACTATATAAAAAACTGGAAAACATTGTAGGTACGTCTCCGAGTAAATAATGCAAGTAAATAATTACATCAGTTATAAAAAATGATTTATTAATTATATATATTTGACTACCTATCAGAACCATCAGTATACACGAGTGTTTCTCAAACTTCAATCTTCTATGTAGGTACTTGACCCCAAGGCCGTAACTAGGCAAGGGCAACAGGGACACTTGCCCAGGACTCAGACGGAAGAGGGGCACCCAGAAAGATCGAAAAAAATCGCATTATTGTATGCGGTATTTTTAATATTGTCCTTGTGATTTAATGCTTTGCCGCATCTTGTATAACATTATTATAACAAGTAGTTATCATCTTGTATACGCAAAAAAAGAAAATAAAATTTGTACTTTTGTGTGTTATAGTATTACTTTAGACTTTTGCCTTGTAACCGAACGTTTTCTGTTTATATATTATAAATATCTATTGTTTTATTTGTGTTCGACTTAGTTTGATTCATATTTGACGTAGACTAAATCGAATTTTAATTTGTAACCGAAAACAATATTTTGTAGTTTCCTGTTATTTTAAGAAGCAATTCATAAACTGTGAATAAGAAAACACTTTTTTTAATAAAAACAATCAATTGAGTAATATGTTCTCACAGAATAGTACTGAAAAAAGTGAAATTAGTTTGGACCACTTCGAAAATTTTGAAAAGTAAGTAATAAGTAATACCTATTAACACTATATTTTATGAGCGTAAATCTATACTAATATAATATAAAGCTGAAGAGTTTGTTTGTTTGTTTGAATGCGCTAATCTCAGGAACATACTGGTTCAAATTGAAAAACATTTTTTTTTTGTTGGATACCCTATTTATCGAGGAAGGCTATAGGCTATATAAAATCAGGCTACGCCCATTAGGAACGGAGCATTAATGAAAAATGTTGCGAAATGTATCTCAAAAATAAGCTTCTATTCAGGTGAAATGCACTAACTAAATATACTCATATTAGCGTTGCCAGAATACAACGCCGGTTAGCTCAATCGGTAGAGCACACGACTGTCAATATCAGGGTCGTGGGTTCGAGCCCTACGTTGGGCGAATATATTTTTTTTTCTACGTTGCTTTCTTCTAAGGCTTACATTTTTTATTTTAATCTTATTTAATTAATTTAAAAAAAAATATTAGATAAAAAAATAAATACTGCTTTTTATCGACAAAAACTTTTGAACGGTAACTTCGATCATCATGAAATTTGGACACAACATTCATCTCGGAAAACTAAGATGAATGTGTGCACTCATGTTCCTTCCTTCCCCATTCGCTCTTTTACACCCGGGTGAAACCGAGCGGGACCGCTAGTAATTAATACATAAAGAAGAGTTACTCACAATTTCACAGACGTACAGACAAAACGAGTGTAGTAGGGCACTTTAGCTTTCGTTATTCGCGCCTAAAAACTTAAAATTTTAAATGTAGATGCCATATTCTTCGACAAGTTATACCCATATATCTAATAAATAATAATTAACTATAAATCATTTGTCTATCTACTCAATGTGCGGTGAGTGAACGCTACAAAGCGTATCGAAAATATATCTGCGTCTCTTTCTTCGATGTAATTCCCTGATTTCTCCGATGATAGGATTGGTTGATGTACTTGCATTCAATCTGAATAAAGTATCTCTGTTTCAAAAACTGTCTTTTTCTATGACGTTAACATGGGCATACCCAGCTTTTGGCCCAGGAGGGTGCAAATCAGAAATTTCTTAAGCCGGGTCCCCCGTGCTTGTTTTGCCTTCTTGGATACGCCAAATCAGAAAGCTTACGGTGTAAAAAAAGACAGAAGTATATGTTTTCACCCTAATAGTTCGATTGCGATTTTATTTCTATGATGCTTAGTATAGAATAAAAGTATATGGTTATACCAGAGATGTTTAATATATTAAAAGTCTCTGGGTTATACCAAATGAACTAAGGTGAAATTGGGGCATATTGAAATTGACACTTTTGTTACTTATTACATGTTGCCCAAATGCAGCCGATATCAGTACGAATAAAAATTAAACAATCTAGATATTTAAAACTCAAGGTGGTTTTTTTCTGAGAACTTTCAACGGCTTCTACTTGACCCATTTTTTTATCCAATAAACTCTGCAAGCGTTGCCAGCTCTACTTTGTTTTGCCATTTAATGTTGAAGATGAAATAACAGCCATGGGAGAGCACACAACTTTGTTATTTTATTATATATTAATTTAACGACTTATATTATAAAAAGAGGACATCATTTTGAGACTTGAGAGGTTTCTGAATTTGTCGAAAAGAAATATCTAGGGAGCTACTTAAAATAATAAAACTGTGTGCACTGGGGGCAGCGCAACGATTCGACATCTATGTCCGGCTGGGCCTCCCTATCGATTATTCAGCCATTCAAAGTTTACGATTTTTAACTCAAAAGGAAAAACAAATGGCACACGTGGAAAGTATTCGCGTGGAAGAGACGTATATTTATTTACTGTACAGGAAGTTATATCATTAATTAATTATTGGTTATCAATGATTTAATAATAATCATTAGTATATAATTGATTCATTTTATAATCAGTGGTTATATAGTCGCCTCTTTATCTCTTGAACATTCCCATGGAGCTTTCTTGTACAGCAAATAAGAATATTTGACGATCATTATTACTGATGAACCGATCACATAATCGTTATTAGATGATATTGAGCCAGCCTTTGCAAAAACATGTGCATTCCATATCGCAGTACGATTCATGCACCTATACAGGGTGTCCCATTAAGAATGGGACATAGAACAGCCGCAGATTCTCCAATTGAAAATAAAACGATTAAGCGAAATATGCTTAGATAAAATGTTACTCGCTCTACCAGTGGCGTACGGCAGGAGTAAGTAATGCTTGTACCCCTTCTAAATGTTACGCCGCTGTCTAAATTTTAATTTTGACTATAATTTTAATTTTTTTGATATTTTCTAAGTCAATAATGTACACTTGTTAGTTTGTTGTAAAGTCATTGGTTTTCGAGATATTCACAGTTAAAGATAGATAGACATGTACTTTTTATTTGTATTATTATTAATAATATTCATTTTTACAATTTTGTCTTAAAAAAACTGCGAATATCCCGAAAACCAATGACTTTACAACACACTAACAAGTGTACATTATTGACTTAGAAAATATCAAAAAAATTAAAATCATAGTCAAAATTAAAATTTAGACAGCGGCGTAACATTTAGAAGGGGTACAAGCATTACTTACTCCTGCCGTACGCCACTGGTAGAGCGTACTGAACTAATTTTTTTATTGTTAGGTGCATTTTATGATATTTAACAAGTGTGCCGATTTGAGTAAAATTATACGGATAATTAAAAAAATTATTGACATTAATATTTTTTCAGTTTTCAACTTCAACACCCCGTATTTCGGAAACGAGTAACATTTTATCTAAGCATATTTCGCTTAATCGTTTTATTTTGAATTGGAGAATCTGCGGTTGTTCTATGTCCCATTCTTAATGGGACACCCTGTATTATCCTGCAGTTTTTTGGAACTTTACTTCCGTAAACCTCAAGAATCTATTTGGATTTTACAAGTTTGATGACATCATGACCCCACAGACGCAAAGCCGATCACATCTATGAAGGCTTAGTGACCGAGAGGCTACATATCTGCCCTGAAAAGGATTTATTATTATTTATTACTCGGTTTTAGTTTAAACTGTATATCATCGTGTGATCGTATTTTTTACCAATAATTGTTTATACTCCGCGTTGATGTCAATCGGTAACGCTTGTTTACTACAAATCAATTTTATCTTCGGTTGTATTTAATTTGATATTATTTGAACATGCCATCGGGTCTGGTCAAAGTTTATTATGACACGTGCTTTTTTTTAAACATCGAATTCCGAAAAGTGACGGCGTTTTTTTTCCTTCAACAAAAAAGGATTACTCTTCGCAATTATTGATGTATAGATATTTGCAAAAAAAATTGGTTGTCTGTAAAGTCGGTTTACGGACGATAGTTTTACGTGATAACGTATTCCGCTCGAATATCATATTTAATAATACATAACCTAAATTTTAGTAGCTGTCAAACTTGGGCCGATCGTGCTTCTCTATCGCTTATACTGCGCTCTCGCTTGCACGCACAGGGTCAGGCGGAACGTTACGGCGTTACACTTTTTCGTGCGTGCAGCTGGTGTTTCATCAATTTATAAGACGTTATCACGTCAAAAAACATTTCGCGTGACTACTAGTCCCGCGTAATCAACGACACAGGTGCCGGATCGATGAGAAACTCTCGCATATATTTTTAAAGACTCTCAATACCAATGTGTATGCCAAAAATTAGAACGTTTGTACAGTATTTAAGGGGAATGCAAAGTCACCTTTGCATCTTCTGGTTACGTCATTGTTCCACATCTTCAATTTTGAACTATTTATTTCAATTATATTAGAATTTAGAAAACAATGCACATTCGGGCATTAATAACATCCGTTCTCTACTTTTAATGGCGTTATAATATGGGTTTCCCACAAAATAATGTCATACTATCAATAAAAAGTGTTTGTTTGTGTAATTATTTATTGTTATAGATTTTACTGTTTACTGGTGATTAAATAAATATCATTGTTTGAAAAAAAGTCTGGCTGATATACCTACGTCCATTTATGAAATTCTTTTTTACGTAGGTACAGCCTCTGTTAAATGCACGTATACACAGTTTAAGAAAATATCGTTTCAATTTATCAATTAATTATTTTTGGAGCAGGATCAATTTAAAACTCTGCAATGCTTTTGATATAGAGAAATATGTATGTTCACAATCTAAGATCAATTGTCAAATCAGATTTCCTGACAACACTTTCTGCAATTGAGCATGAGAGGTGAATACAAAATACGAATTTAGGTTTTATACGCGTTTGGCTCGGCTATTATGAAAAATCTTATTTTTCGTCTATACAGATACTATAGGTAGTGGTATTCGATGGGACATACCATATATCTAAGTTAACTATATCATGCATTGTCTATCTACTCAATATGCTGTGAGTGAAAACAACAAAGCGTATCGAAAATATATCTGCGTCTCTTTTTTCAAAGTAATTCCTTGGTTATTCCGATAATATAATATACTAGCCGCTACCCGCGGCTACGCCCGCGATTGAGATGGAAATCGACTTTTGACATGCATATCAGGAGTTGAGGTATTGCACATATTTTGACAAACAATTTTCTTAATTTTCGTAAAAAAATTTTATTTTTTTTAATAAAAAGTATCCTATGTTACTTCTAATACCTTCAAGAGTGTATGTGCAAAGTTTCATGATGATCGGTTAAGTAGTTTTTGCGTGAAAGCGTAACAAACAAACTTCATTCGCATATTTTATAATATTTCGTTTTCATAAAATTTGTAAGTCCGGTCCTGTCGGGCCGATTTTAATGAAATTTTAATAGCACATTTTAATCATTACTAAAGGGTTAAATTTCAATTTTGAAACGATTCGGAGAAATTTTTCGGTATTTTTGGGCCCAAAAAATGTTTTCAACCCTTTCTTATTTTTCGTAAAAATTTTTTATTTTTTTTTAATAAAAAGTATCCTATGTTACTTCTAATACCTTCAAGAGTGTATGTGCAAAGTTTCATGATGATCGGTTAAGTAGTTTTTGCGTGAAAGCGTAACAAACAAACTTACATTCGCATTTATAATATTAATTAATATTAAAATATTAATATTAATTAATATGATTCATATATATGTATCTAATATAATTAACTATCTATATGAATTATTGTCTACCTACTCAATGTGCGGTGAGTGAAGGCAACAAAGCGTATCGAAAATATGTATGCGTCTCTTTCTTCGATGTAATTCCCTGATTTCTCCGATGATAGGATTGGTTGATGTACTTGCATTCAATCTGAATAGAGTATCTCTGTTTCAAAACTTTGTCTTTTTCTATGACGTTAACATGGGCGTACCCAGCTTTTGGCCCAGGAGAGGGCAAATTAGAAATTTCTTAAGCCGGATCCCCCGTGCTTGTTTAGCCCTCCTGGATACGCCAGTGCTATTACGGCGTAAAAAAGAGAAGTATATGTTTTCACCCTAATAGTTCGATTGCGATTTTATTCCTATGCTCTTACCACTTAAAAAAAAGACAAAAGTATATGTTTGCACCCTAATGGTTCGATTGCGATTTTATTCCTGTGCTCAATATATAAAAAAAGTATATATGACATTGGGACAACTGTATATGCATATTAATAATAACACAATACGTACAATTAATTTAATGAGTATATTATATAGATTATGAACATGCGACTTAATTTTGGCACTCGTATATTTTCATTCAGAGATCACATCGATAATAATGAACTTGTTGTCTCTGTTGTACTTTTCCATACAATCGACTATATATTATTGTATATAATATCGAAATCCATTCAGTTTGTTTTATGATCCATCAATAATTTATTTATAATAAAGTATCGGACAGGCTGTTTACACATGATAACTAAGTATATTATGTGTATTCTTTTGGGATCTAATAAAAAATTCTTTCTTTTTCGGTAAGTCCATTTATGGCCTAAATCAAAGTTTTACGATAATGGCCTCATTTCTTTTAAAGTGACAAACAGTTTGGGTTATTTGGACGTAGTATACCGATTCATATTTTTCTAATAATACATTGAAAGTTCAATTGATACTTTTCATCAGTTTTGAGATTAGTATTTGGTAACTGAGGATTTGTAATACTACCGTTCTAACATAAAAAGGCAGTATATCCAAACCAAATAATTATTAAAATTTTTATAACTTTTGAATCGTTGTCAGGTGCACATATTGCAAATAGTCCAGTCAATTAAGCTTTAATAAAAGGGCCCAACCTCGGAATGAGAGATAATAAGCTGGAAACTTGTATACACCTTCATTTTGGTGTTCTAAAAGTTGTCTCAAAAGTCTCATAAAATCTCGTGTCTGCGTCGTAAGTTATTCAAGGTCAAAGGCCACAAAAATCGTTTTTTTTTGCAATTATCTCGGTTTGTATAGCTCTAATGGTGTTAATAGCTATTATACAAATTGTAGATCATAAAATTTCCGACAAATTTTGTTCTAAACATTTTTTCATGCGCGCAACCGTTTTTGAGATAGATAGCGGAGAGCGCGCAGTGCTCAGCCATACATACTGTAATGCAAGGTCAACTATGAATCTCGATGAACAATACCTTGTATAAAGTTATTAAATCGTTAAAATATCATTGACAATAAATAATTTGTTTTATTTATTAGTTAGTACAATTTTTTTAATCTAGCGCTTTTTGCTTTATGTCGTGGATAAGAGCTGATATCGCCGCATAATATTGCTTTTTAGGTTAGGACAGCAAAATAGCGGAGTCTTGGGAAAGATTGTTTTCGGCGAGAGTTAAGAGTGAAAATCCCTGTATCATATCAGCCTCCACTCAATTCATAATGAACTGAAGTTTTTAAAGCTAATATTTTTTTATAAACAGAATGAAACTAGCGGACCAGTTGCAGATGTTCTCGTGGTGGGACACCTTCATGTATTCAACAACGCTGCTCATCATTCTACTTCTGACGCTGCCTTTTCTGCCCAACAAGTTCAGCTCCATCAGATTTAACGCGCGTTTCGCACTCTACCACGTTGCCATCTGCACCATGTGTTTGGTGACGTTGCCATATTATTTACTTCGTCCATGCAACGTGAAGAATAACCTGTAAGTACTTCTGCAACTCGAATCATGAACGAACTCATCATATAGGCATAACGTTATTTATGTCTAGCCGGTGTTAGGAGCGTCGATCCTGAAGCGGTTAGCCATAGACACCAATAAGAAAACATTTATATATAAATAATTATATTAAATGGAATATGGAATAATTTAAAAAAATCTGGTGTCGACCGGAATCGAAACAGCGACCTTCTGCGTACGAAGCAGACGCTATATTCATTCAGCTACTATTAGGAACCCAAAGGAATGGTAATACCTCTGGCGAGAAATGCGCCGAACTGTTCTAAGGAGGGTTTTTGACAGGTAAACATTGATTTTAGAAAAGCATGATGGAGGCTAACCTAGCTTTTCTATATCAATATTTACCTTATGCCTCCATAGTTTACCTGTCAAAAACCCTCCTTAGGACATTTCGGCGCATTTCTCACCATAGGTCTCACCATTCCTTTGGGTTCCAAATTGACAACTGTTTCTGGGGAGTAGTATAATATTAAACAATAATATAGCACCAGGACGATTCGAGAAATTTCGGAATTGATACTTCCATTTTCCAACACCGGCTAGACGCCAATCATAAAGCTACGTTCAGATGATAAACGTTCGCGCCTTCGCTTTGATGGCATTCAAATGATAACGGGCGTCAGTTTGCGCTATCGGCGCTCGAAGCTGGACGTCTCACAATCAATGTGAGCCGGACTGACAAGATGGACATGGTGGGAGCTGTCTATTTTGTGGATAAAGAGTATTGCATACGGAAACGCATTGATTTTGTTCAATATATGAGAAATAAATAAACTAGGTTCAAGTATACCGGGTGAGTTTTTTAACCTGGCACATCCAAATATCTCGAGAAATAAGCACTGTGGGAAAAATATCTCGGATCAAAGTCAAATCGTTCCATGGGGGAAAGATTTTGGTTCAAAAATTACCCCACTTCCTGCTCACCTCCTTGAGGGAAGAGGGGAACTTTTAAATGTTAAATGGGAACTCCTATTTTTTATCACGGATTCGGCTCCCCGACTAAAATTACAAAAGTTTTATCCCAAATTCGTGATAAAAATAGGGGTCCTCATTTAACATTTCAAAGTTCCCCCAAGGAATGATTTGACCTTGATCCGAGATAGTTTTCCCTGAAGTGTTTACTTCTCGAGATATTTGGATGTTCCAGGTTAAAAAACTCACCGGTATATACAAAACGTTGTTTCGGAACATGATTTATTAAAAATTACATTTGACTGTCTATTGAACTGAACTAGGATATCAGGTCGCACAAGAACACGTAGTTAGGATTGCCAACGTACAGGCGATATTATTTATGACGCTGGGATAACGTGCTCATGTGAAAATGTAACGTCACTCAACGGTTGTAAGCCGCTGGTCTGCAATTTTTACGCCATGCGCTGCGTCCAGCGTTCGCTGACGTAGCGTACAACGTTAGTACGTCACTCGCGACTTAAGTGGTCACTATAAAAAGAGAACGTCATGCGCGGAGATCGCTCGTCGTCAGTAGGTATAGTTCGATCTTTCAACTAGTTTTTAAAAAAAAATGGATGCTAAAACAATTTTAACGCTTCTTTTACTCGAGGAAGATGAGGATGACGATGACCTCCTAAGAATGTCACTGCCGAAAAAGAGACGAAGAAAACACGAATTATTTGTGAGGAGGGATACTGAAGGGTGTTTTAACATGTTGCTGAAACACATAAATAACAATAATATCAAGTTTGTGGAATATCTTCGTTTGTCAAGGGAACAGTTCATGAGCGTGTTGAAACTAGTTAGAAATGACATATCAATACAACTCGTCCTTGTCTTTATCAAATCTACTCATTGCGCGGCGTATTTCACAGCGTCCGTGACGCTACAATGCTCGAAAATAACTAAAGACGCTGCCTACAACATTTAGGTACGACGGATGGCATTTGGACGCTGCGTTTAACGTGAAAAAGAGACCGTATGTATACATTTCCATAGTAAGCATACAAACGCGGCGTATGGCGTGACGCTGTATGCGACCTACAGCGTTTATTGCAGACCAGCGGCTAAGATATTTGATAAGAAGTCTAGACGTACGATTCAAAATCCCGCACTCCCTGTTATCTGAGCGTAGTGTAAATGTACCTACTTTAAATGTAGTCAAATAGACCAGCTGTTTGCCGTTCCATACTTGATGGGTAGTGATATTTAATAGCTTTTTAACGAGTTGATATTTATTTCGCGGATTGGTTCAAGAGCCATACGTAATTTTCTAGGAGCGCACTTGAACGAGATGTTATATACGATTTCAATCTGACATAGATCTAAAGATGTTTACACATAATAACAATGTTCATTTTTAAGCTATTGCATAGCTTCTATCGCGGGCTTTGAGCGCGGCGACCGAATCAAGAAATTTCGTAAAGAAAATAAACCTAACACCCCCCACTCCGACCGGCACAGCTGTGCGGCGTTGACAGCCGTGCATCGTCTAACGTCGTTTCAGTTCGGCAGACTTCGGCACGGTGTTTGTGTGCTCATAACTGCATAACTGCTCATAACTGATTCTATCTTTATTTGTGTATAAATGAATTTATATATAATACTGCTATAAAAATAACCTAAATTATTTAGGTTATGTGCAGAGAAAGTATATATGATATTATACCTATATAAATGTACATCGCGCGAAATTCTATGATCAAACTCTTAATATCGTTCTTTTTGTTCAAATTTTTTGAATGAATAATTGTTTTGGTGTGTAATTACACTATTTATACCTAGCTATTTTCGTTTTATAGAGAAGAAAAACTTAAAGACCTAAAAAGAATATGCAATAGCTTTACCGCGGCAGTCCCCGAGTGCCACACGTATTTTTTTTTCATAAACTGATTAATAACAACAGTTAACTATTTTTTAATTGACAGTATATCGGCCTACATAGTAAAAGGAGTCGCTCCATTGTTGGGAATAAAATTTGAATTAAGAAACAAGCACTTGATACAAAAAGATGAGGGTTGCGTCGTAGTGTCCAATCATCAGTCTACTCTCGACATTCTAGGTAAGATATTTTATATTCATTAACAAAAATCAACGGATGATCTGCATTTTAAAAACGCTTGTTAAGGGTTTGAATCTTTGAAGTAATCATCAGTATCTACTAATACGGTACGGCATGGTACCTCGCTGACCTGGGTATTCCCAGTTCGGCCCTTCTCGGTAATGTTCGGTTTTCGGCGTGCGGTTAACTGCCGCCGTCCATTAAAGTCAATGCACGAATAAATAAAAAATAAAAAAATAATTAATTTCTAATTCATATTTAAAAATATTCTCTTTAAGTTTTTAAATTATATTCAAAAACTGAAAGAGAATATTTTTAAATACGGATTAGAAATTAATAATTTTATATTTTTTAGATCAGTTCTGAAGAAGATCCAAATCCGGACCGAAACGTCAATGTATTAATTATTATTTTTTGTTAATATATTTGTCTAAAAAATTGGTCGATAATTTTATTTATTAAAGAATTCTAATCAGACGTTAATCAAAGTTTTGTCAATACATGAAGTTAAATGGCTTAAACCTTCCCCAATAAACGGTCTATCTGATGCAAAAATAATCTTTCAAATCGGATTAGTATGTATTTTGTGAGATCAAACAAACTGTCCAGCTTTATTATAGTTAGATTACAAATATGTTTTATTCCCTAGATTGTTTTCCAAATAACCTCACTTCATCGAATTTCGGCGGGGCCATTCCAACCAGATTTTGGTTACGTGCTAGACACTTGTCTTTGTACCAAAAAAGTAAACGAACAGTGGCCGTAACATACAAATTTTGCTTTTATTCAATCTGCATTCTGCAATGATATCATACGTTTTATAATCGATTATCAATATTCAGTACAACGCAGCATTGTTCCAAACGAGGTGAATAAGTAAATGATGGACAATCTATTCGACGACAGCATTGTTTAATATGTCACTTATATAGAATTCCTTATAATATGACCTGATTTTTACGAGTCATTGTTCGTTTTCAAATGTATTTCAAGGTCTAATTCTACGTTCCAGCAAAGTAGAGCGTAATGCGAAAAAGCGCTAAATGAGGCTATCTTAACATGTAAATAATGGGGCTAGGGGAAGATGGATAGAAAATTGGTTAGGTATTAAATTTAATAATTATGTTTTTTTTTAATAAACATAAAACCAAACATTTATTTCTTACAAAAATAAAAACAATATAAACGAATACCTATACTTATAAAAACATATAAAATTCTAATTCAGTCAAATCAGTCAGTCTATTCTGTGTTTCGAATTTTCTGCCTTTTTGTCAAGAAGGCATCTAATGTAGTTTGCCAGAATCTAATCTTCTAATCACTTGTTAGTTTTCAGTGCAATGCTTTTTCTGGTTGCTTTCTTTTCTTGTATTCATTATCACCCATGATAAAATCTATACTTACAATAATGTAAACAAATGTTTCAAATGATAAAAATGCGTTCGTACAGCACCGCACCAAACAAGAAACACAACTACACTGTTTCGGATATGTTATGTACATACGCTGCGCACAATATCGGGAAATCCCCGGATTGAAATAAAAGAGCGCTTAACCGAAACAGCGTTAAGCGGGGTCTTACTGTACTTTGTTGTACCTATCTAAAATTTGGATTCAGCCCATAAACCGAATAGGTTTCCCGAAATTACAACACATCTCGCGAATTATTATGAACACATGAATGCACTAAGGTCAATTCCGAAAATAGATATTTTTATTTTATTTATTCGTATATAAAAAAACCTGTAAGGTTCCATCCTTCGTTATAGTTTTCGTGCAATTTTGGTTAAATAACAAGCCGGACTAACAGTCTCGGCCTCCTTAGGCCGTTCAGGAGTAACCTCCCTTTTCTGCTAATTTTGTAGCCTAAAAATGTAAAGTACCTATTTACGAAAACAACATTGCATTCAAATAATTAATTACGCCGTTCACAGAAAATACCATGCCGCGTACCGGCCGACACTGTGCCCACCACGCTCCCTGCGCGGCCGCCCTAAGCCCGGGCCTTGTCGGCCTTATAGAAAGCCCGCCTCTGGGTGCCTATCAAAGTCATTTTACGCTAAATTAAAAAAATAATGAAAAGTCACTCCCTATAATAACAGTAGTCATGTTATCTTAAACATTTTTTTTTTTTTTAATTTTAGACCTTGTACTAATATTGTGGTTTATTTTAATTTAAAAAAAAAAACTATAAACACATATTTTAAGCTAAAACAACCGGTCTACTAAAGAACTGGATACAGTAAATATTTTACCTAAAGTGCCTATATGCTGTATAATGTATATCAGTCAAATCATGAAATGCTATATAATAAGTATATACGGGGTGTTCATTTTAAAACGACCAGGGTGTTTAACACGAAGGAGTTCGCGAAAAAAATATTTCGAATAAACGTTGCAGGGAAACATGGTGCTAATTTTTTTTTAAACGCTTTATATTAGTTTGGGTTGTAAATATGTGTGTATGTGTGTATGTATGTATGTAACTAACTGTCCGTAACGGAATCTTTGAGCATAATTTTCACCAATTTCCCGAAGTCTGATTAATTTGAAACTTTGCATACGTATCAAGGACCGATGACAATGCAATAATTTGATAACAGTTTCCCATTATCCTTATTAGGACCCCCAGGATTAATAAATTCTTTTATAGATCCTCTGTAGTAAACGCTTTATTTTCACCAATTTCCCGAAGTCTGATTAATTTGAAACTTTGCATACGTATCAAGGACCGATGACAATGCAATAATTTGATAACAGTTTCCCATTATCCTTATTATTAAACGCTTTATATTAGTTTGGGTTGTAACTATGTATGTATGTCCGTAACGGAATCTTTGAGCATAATTTTCACCAATTTCCCGAAGTCTGATTAATTTGAAACTTTGCATACGTATCAAGGACCGATGACAATGCAATAATTTGATAACAGTTTCCCATTATCCTTATTAGGACCCCCAGGATTAATAAATTCTTTTATAGATCCTCAAACTAAAAAGTGAAAAATAAAATATAGTTTAAAAAAAACTAAAAAACACGCTTTATATCGGACTAAAAAGTAAAAAATAATTGTTTTAAAATAAGCTTAAAAAGCGTTGGGCGCTCGATGTACGAAAATGTGGAACAAAGCGCCCCACGCTTTTTAAGCTTATTTTAAAACAATTATTTTTTACTTTTTAGTCCGATATAAAGCGTGTTTTTTAGTTTTTTTTAAACTATATTTTTTAATTTGGTGAATTGATGGTGCTATGTTTTTTTTTTAAGATCAACTTCGTATTCTCAAATGGGAACCTGTATTTTTCTTCGCAAATTCGTATTGTCTGACTAAAAATAGACTACTTTTGTCCCAAACATTCTTTCTGAAAATGCCAATTTTTTTAGTTATTCGGCGAGGGAAACTCAAAATTTTAGAACTTTTTTCTCCAAACTTCTTTTTTGAGTAAAAAAACTCGCCAAGTTCTAAAATTTTGATTTTTCCTCGCCGAATAACTAAAAAAATTGGCATTTTCAGAAAGAAAAGGAGTCTATTTTCAGTCAAACAATGCGAATATGCAAAGAAACATAGAGGTTCCTATTTGAGAATATGAACATGGCATTTCCACCAAAGCAAAAAAATATCTGCACCACCGTCTTTCCTCCTCGACTTCCTGCAACTTTCATTCGAAATATTTTTTTGCTAATGGGGACCATTAGCAAAAAAATATTTCGTTAAAAACCGTGGTCATTTTAAAATGAACACCCAGTTTATATAATGTTATATGAATTACAGGTATGTTCAGTTATTGGCATGTAGCCGGAAAACTGACGGCGATTGCCAAGAAAGAATTGATATACGTTCCGGCTTTTGGATTATCGGCATATTTAAGCGGAATCGTGTTCATAGACAGATCAAATGCCAAGGCGGCGTATGACACCTTACAAAAGACGTCTAAAGTAATGCTGAAAGATAAGGTAATTAAGTGTATCAACTTATTTTCTTTAGAACTTCTCGTTGTTGTTCCAAATTCCGAAAGACTATCTTGAGGCTATCTCAAAATTACAAAAAAGTCAATGGTTTCTAAATTATCTACAATAAATTAACGCAACATATATTTCTTGCAGACAAAAATATTGATCTTTCCGGAGGGAACCCGTAACAAAAAAATGGAACAGCCAATGCTGCCGTTCAAACGTGGAGCTTTCCAGATAGCAGTCGAAGCCCAAGTGCCAATTATTCCGTTGGTATTCTCGCCATATTACTTCCTGAACAGGAAAACTAAATTCTTCGATTCACGAGGACATGTCATTATGCAAGCACTCGAGCCGATTCCAACAACCGGGCTCACGAAAAACGACATACCGGATTTAATAAAGCGCACACGCGAAACGATGATGACTTGTTACCAACAGTTATCGAAAGAACTTGTTAAACAATTGCCACCCGATTATCCTGGTGCAATACCGAACCAAAACTGACAATATAAATGATTTAAAGAACAATAACATTCATTATAGATGTGTTTTTACGACACTGCTGTTCGAGATTTTCAATTACAATTTTAAGAGTAATTATGAACTCGAATCAATTGAAAAATGGTTCCATTTTATAGAACAGAATCTCCTCTTTCCAAAAAGCTACAATGTGAATGGATTTCGTGCGAAATTGACCTAGAAACAGCTCCTTGTATGAACGAAACTCAGCTCTGACGCGCAAAGCGATAATAGAGCACCATCCACAGCAACGGTTGTGCAATATGAGTTACGGAATGACACGTTTTTGTCCACGGTTACGTATTTGTAGATCTAGGCAACTAATTCTATTTCATTGTATAATTTATTATAAGTTACATTGTTGAAGTATATTACAAAATATATTTTTCTTTTTATTCCTTTTTGTTATTCTTTTCGTTTGACGATTTCGTGACAATTGACAAAAATATACAGTTTCGTTGCACGCACCATACAGTAATTTTGTCCAAAAGCGTGACCAATAATCATTAAAGTAAGGAAGCGTGCTCTGCAGTTTATAGAATAGAAAATTAGTGCATGTTAATGTCATCAATCATCAACCAACTCTTATATAGTTGAGATTCGTTTAAGAGTTGTTAACTCCGAGGCTGTAGGTCGTGGCCGATTTATCATTTGGAAGCTCCCAAACGCAAGTTGACTTTAGAGTCCCCTTCTAAGAATATTATTTTTTATCTATTAATTAAATTTTATAAAAATTATAGATCGTTTCTAAATACAGTATGTAAACGCGTAAGGTGCACATACGGAAATTAGCATTCGGAAAAAATACTTGGATCAGAGTTAGCCATGAGTGCATTAATTGTTATTTCTATTGAATTATCGTGGTAATCTTGAGGATTTCTATTTTATTTTGATTTATTTTTATTTTACTTGGCTTTTTTAATAATAAAAAGCTCTTATAAATCATTATTTCAATTTTTTGTACAAAAATAAAACAAAAAAACAACTCCATCTGTTTGGAAACATTTCATTCAAAAATTGTCTGACTGGTATGACGTATGCGCGTTGGTAAATCAGTGACCCAAATGTCTTTAGGTTCAACACGAATAGGCGGAGATATTTGATCTCGCACCATATTTAAGTATTTTTGGGAATTTAATGTCCCATTAATAAAAAAGTCCGATTATGTTGTAATCATTTGAATATTTTCTTCGGTAGTATACACATTCATTTTGCAAAAGAATATTATCTGTCAAATTGAAAAACAAGATTTCAAGGCTCACTCTGATCCAGTCATTTTTTCCCAATGTTAATTTCCCTATGTGCACCTTACGTGTTTACATACTGTATATTATTTAGCACGCGATTGAGATGAAACAATGTTTTCACAAACTTTTCTATATAAAATTAATCCCCACTCCGTTAGGGTGGTGTGTTCAAAAGACAGTAGAAGATGTATTCCTTTATTTTCTATTAGCGGTCCCGCCCAGTTTCACCCGGGTGCAAAAGAACGAATGAGGGGGAGGGACACTCATGTACGCTTAGTTTACCAAGATGAATGCTGTGTCCAAATTTCATGATGATCGGAGTTACCGTTCAAAAGTTTTTGTCGGACGGACAAATTTTGGGTTCATTGATGCTCCGCTCCTATTGGTTGTAGCGTGATACAGCCTTCCTCGATAAATGGGCTATCCAACAAAAAATTGTTTTTCAATTCGAACCAGTAGTTTCTGAAATTAGCGCGTTCAACCAACCAAACAAACAAACTCTTCTGCTTTATATATTAGTATAGATGAAGAGTATTTTTTCTAAGTCTCACGTTTTAAGCTTAAGTAATTTTAGAGATACAGCGTATCTTTTATGAAAGTTTCTATTCCCCTTTTCGCCCCATAAATGGTTATTTTTAGGATAAAATTGCAGCCTAGATCACTCCTGACATAGCCCTTCACCTGTCTGTGAAGTGTATTCGCAATCGGTTTAGCCGTTTCGAAGATTATCCCGGAGAGACAGACAGACAAAAACTTTAAAAACGACCGTTTAAGCTCTAATATCATGCAAATAACCGTGTGAGTTCAAAAAGCGACAATTATTTTGATATTACAGACATACGCTTCATATTTATTCTATTTTGTCAATTCAAAGGTTTAAACAATCAGATAGATAATAATAAAATGTGTTAATTTTATGACGTTTTTTTTCATAATGAATGTAAAAAATCGATTTCATCTTTTGGATGCTATATATCAGGAGTGGACTATGCTGAAATTTAAATAGTATAATTTTTTAACTTCTATTTTTATATTTTACAAACTGTGAGGTTTTAGTTGTGACTGTATTCATGATAGTTCTAAATACACTGATACAGTCACCAGATCGCAGCAGTGTTCATACAGCGTCAAGGCATAATATCCATTCGGTGAAAAAACGGCACTGTTGGGAATTTAGAATTAAACTATATTGCAAAGCTTGACCTAGTTTACGCGCACGTGATAGAAGCGAATTAATTAGTAAAGTTCGAAACTCCCAGGTGTGGTCCTTGAACGAGATTTTGTTATTTTAATAACTTCCATAAAAACATCAAACAATCGAAGACTTTTTTAAGTAGAAGTTTGGAAAGATTTGAGCAATATTTTCCGGCATGTTGTTTCCTCCCAGTTCGCCCCTGTTATACACTAATTTGCCGCACTTCTATACTAACAGACTAAATAATTACGGATATAAGTTTTTAGTATAAATGATAATACTTGCAAATCACGCAGCATTATTAAATGGTTCAGACAATTACTTTTGTCAATGCTGCATAATTCGAAAGTATAGTGGTGCACAAAATGTTTCAATCCCATTAACCCACTTCAGATTTTGATATGTCCTTCGTGGGGCAGTTCCGATCGCTTTATTCCCTTATTTATATATACGTGTTTTGTTTATGATTTCTGTAAAAAAAAATTAGTATAGTATAGGTGCTACTTACATTTCTGGTGTTTTTTTCCCAACACTGTTTTCAATATAACTTCATTCTGGAAAGAAAACAAACAATATTTTTAGTTTGTTATTAAAAATTCCAGCCAATTGGGCGACGGGACCATTCCAACTTCAAAAATGTTGGCATTTGATTATAATAAAGAAAATAAAATTTCTGATATCGTGTGATGTGACGCGGGTAATGGCTAGTATTCAATATATTTGCTATTCGTTGCCATGGTAACCTACATAATGTGTTCCAAGTGATGTAAAAATTAATCAATAATGCCGAACTAGTTTATTTCTGACAGATCCATAAAACACAAGAGCGGCTGATTTTTTTTTATTTTCAAAATATTTCCGAAACTATAGAGTTTAGAAGAAAAATTTATTTACGAAACTTTCTTGAAAAAATAAATTGACTAATAAACCGTTATGAAAATTATACCATTATTATATATAAAAAAACACCGTTATAGCATATATCTCTTCTGCGCATGCGCCGATTTTCCCCAAAAACAATAGGGGTCTTCATATTTGCATACCAAACATCCTCCCAAAATTTGGTTTCAATCCGCTCATCCGTTTGACCTGTATCGTGTTCACAGACAGACTAACAGACGCACAGAGTTTTTTCAAAAATATGTTTTTTGGAAACGGAAAGATATTGTAAAATTTTTGAGTGATTTTCGACCTAAACTAGTACCATTCCCCACTTGTGGGTTGGAATGGTAAAAAAACGGAACAAAACACAAAGGTAATTAATAACTACGCTCTGTTTTGATTTGTTATTACTTATTAGCATCAACACTCTTATGGCTTGATTATACATAAGGGGTCTAGTTTCAAGTGTACAATCTCCAATTTTAACATTTTTTAGATAAAGGTAGACTCTTAGGTAGAATTTGACGCTGAATTCCAATATGGAGTCAGATTGTATCAAAACGGACTATAAACCATGTATTTTCAATGTTAAACATCGAGTTTAGTTACAAAACGTACAATCTCCACGAAAAAAATACTTTCAAACTGTACAATGTCCAAGTACATTTTCAAATTTTTATTCGCCAATAGTGAGTATGTTTGTACCAAGGACTGTGATTTTAAAACACCATGTATTCACAAAAAAGATCGTATGTACTTGCGTTTTGCACAAGTCACTTTATGGACTTAACCTCCCCCAATTTGAGTACAGTACGAAGGTCGGTAAACTCATAAACACAGGTATTAAAATATACTTAACCCCCTGTATCAGCGTTGCCAGACGTCCCGATTTTTAAATCAAAATTAAATGTCCCGCGCGGGACAGGCTCAGTCCCGCTTTTCGGGGATAACTTTATAAAAGAAGTTAAATCTTCACAGAAATATCATGAATAAGTAATTCTTATAAATAAATTATTATTCTCTTATTGTAAGTTGCAATTTGTAACACTCACTCCACAGACTATTGTTTGAAACGCCATATTTTTCTAATGAATAAAATTTTCTTGATTTTGATTTCTGTTTTTTTTTTTTTATTCTGAAGACGAATAAGACCCAACTATTTAACAATAGGGTAAATCTGATTTAAAATATTATATTTTTTTTAAAATACATTTTCTATGGCTATTTTTGCTATCTATTGTCACGTAAACGTAATTTTAATTCAAATAAAAAGATAAATAGGTATTTGAAAACTTCTGATTATATACGTTTTTTTACTATCTCCCGCTTTCGACGAAAGAATCCCGCTGTTTTCACTCAAAGAGTTCCAAAATCCCGACTTGACAAAAAAAAAACTGGCAACGCTGCCCTGTATGAACGTCAGGGTAATATTTTGTGTATACATTACCTACAAGGAATATTAGTCTTTATATATTTGTGTCGTTTGTGCGCTACCATGTTAGTGGTGGGCGTTCATTCAACGAAACGTTCTGTTTTTAGAATTAACTAACATACGATTCAACTATTTCATCTAACTTCTACAAGTCAAATATTTCCTTACAAAATTCTCTTCTCTATGTACAAAATCCACAAAAACTCTGTAACTCGAATTTTTTGGCGTCTCCCTTGAAGCCAAGGGCATAGATATGGGGGGCACAGGGGGGTAATTACCCTCCCAGGACTATAATACTGCCGTAAAAAGGTAAAAGGCAGTAAGTGACCAACTCATGAATTTGAGTGAATCAAGATTTACTAAAAATATCTTGACCGTCCAGAATTTTAGATTATGGAAACCAAAACATGGGGGAAACATTTTTTAAAGACAATAAAATTATTGCTGCAGCACTTACTGCTGTCGTTGGCTTCAGTATGAACTCATTTTTCAACAAATGTCATTTACTGCCCTTTGTCTTTTTAGGGCAGAATAATTAGGGTGACCAACCGTCCCAGATGTTCCGGGTCAGTACTGTATTAGAACCCCGTATCCCGTATTAAAGAAAATGTCCAGCATTATTACGTGTGGCTATAGGACTATGTTTATAGGAACGCATTCACTTAATGAAAAGAACATTTATTTCCGTGCTTTTCAAATTAACTCAAGGCAAAGTTTTTTAAATTAGGTTACTAAAAAAAGGTCAATTGTTTTTGGAATAAGTTATATTTTTTATTCGTATTATTAAAACTTAAAAAAAAACCACGACGCGAGTGAAACTTTTATTAGATTGTAGGCGTTGAATTGTAGACACTTATCCATCACGATTAATTATAAACAACAATATTCACATGAATACACGAATAAAAACATGTAAACACTGTACAGCACTTGCCCGCATGACAGACTGACTATGTGTTATACATACTACACGGTCAGCTGATGCTAACCATGGGCGCCGCCATATTGGCCTTGGCTGCTCTACCGAGCGCCTACTCCGAGCGCCTTTCACTTTACCCCTACTCCGCGGCTGCCTGTAATGCGACATGCAACAGACGGCCAGAAAAATTCGAGGCGATAGAATAAAAAATTCACTTTAAAAATTTGCTTTAGCCCCCCTCAGAAAAAAAATATTTACGTCCTTGCTTGAAGTTCGACTT
This sequence comes from Xanthostigma xanthostigma, assembly GCA_963575645.1. Taxonomy (NCBI): domain Eukaryota; kingdom Metazoa; phylum Arthropoda; class Insecta; order Raphidioptera; family Raphidiidae; genus Xanthostigma; species Xanthostigma xanthostigma. The sequence goes on along the minus strand of OY754466.1, from coordinate 43,013,912 downwards.
ACAGAGAGGTTCTACTGTAATAATTATAATCAACCTTCAGTGCAACAATATAAACACTTATGTCTCCTTAAACGGGCATAAATTTCGATAATTTAAAGGTTTCGTTTAATTATTCCGAAAAAATAAACACGCGATGTCTATAGAATTTTTTAAAATAATAAACACAATCTTTCAGTTTCACCCATCAATATCAATCTATTTTCAGCACGCGCAGATGTTGAAATCATGTTTCTATAAACACAATTCAACTTCTGATAGCACTAACCACTCATTTCTAGTATACGCTGGATTTAAATACGATTTCAGCTTGTACCGAAAGCGCTGCAGCTGTGCAAAACCGCCGCACATTATTTAATAACGGATTTTTAATTCAGTTTTGTAGCTTCAACACACTTGAAATTTATCAGATAGCGACTCGATTTAAAAGTAAGGGTTGCAAGTGTATTTTTAAAATGTTCATATCGGATTTCGTGAATATGTGACGTGACCAAGTGTAATCGTGACTTAAAAAATAAATATTATAGTGGACATGAATTGAATTTTTATCGCTTAATTTTGTTAATCTATTGGCATTTGAATCTTCCTTAAATCGACCTTCGGTAAGTCAGCATTTTCTTGCAATTATTGCTTTTGAGTTTCGACTGAACATCACATATACTTTTATTCTATACTGAGCATAGAAATAAAATCGCAATCCAACTATTAGGGTGCAAACATATACTTCTGTCTTTTTTTACGCCGTAAGCACTGGCGTATCCAGGAGGGCAAAACAAACACGGGGGACCCGGCTTAAGAAATTTCTAATTTGCCCCCTCCTGGGCCAAAATCTGGTTACGTTCATGTTAACGTCATAGAAAAAGACAAAGTTTTTGAAACAGAGATACTTTATTCAGATTGAATGCAAGTACATCAACCAATCCTATCATCGGAGAAATCAGGGAATTACATCGAATAAAGAGACGCAGATATATTTTCGATACGCTTTGTTGCGTTCACTCACCGCGCATTGAGTAGATAGGCAATGATTTATATAGTTAATTAATATATGGAACATAACAATCCAGCCTCACGACATAGCATTGTAGCCCAGTACTACTTGCAGGCCATTCGACACGTATGTTGGATTTAGAATAAGACGAAAAACATTAGCCCCCCATTCTGGGGTAAGCACGTAAAAACAAGTAAATTTTCATTTCCGATTTTTTTATTTTTCTTTAATGAATTTCGGTGACTTCTTTACAAAAACACGGAATTTTTACAACAAAAGTATGCGGTTATTCGTTCAAACTTCTATTGGAATATTCGACTATTTAAATTATCAAATAAATGTTTTAAAGTGTACGACCATTCAAATATTAATTTATTCGAAGAAATTCTCGATATCCGTCCGTATAATCCAGTGATGTCAAAAATAAGGCCCGCGGGCCCATTCCGGCCAACTCGTCTCAGTACGGCCCGCGACCAGAATCTATCCAGCGACGATTTTAGACGGCATTCGATGTCATTATGTATTTTTAAAATTGCTGGATCCTCAAGCTCAAGATAATTTACCATTTTTATTACCTTTATATGAAAATTGTTTAAAACTAAATAAATAAAGATTTTAATTTAGTCTGTATTTTAGTTTTTAATTTTGAGTCTGGCCCGCTAACTCACCCTAAATCTTATAAATGGCCCTTAAGAAAAATCAGTCTGACACCCCTGGTATAATCTAATACAATTCGTCTAGCAACCTATCGGCTATCATGTAGGACTCGAATGAGATAACACAATCATATCTAACTAATTAATCAGTTCCACAGCAATAATTGTTTCTTATTCGATAACTTTTTCATTCATTTTTTTTATAAATTTCGACGCCTTCCTCGACACCTCCCGATGCAGCCGTACCTCTCTTGAGCCGGCCCTGCGTACAAGTCTTTAAAATATGTCCTGGACACGATGTCGTAAAGTTTTGACCTGTTCGATCCCCGTCATTGCGTTCGTTCAATGTGAATTGACACTGATCGTTCGACCACTTGAAACGCCAGACAAGCGAATCAGCTGTTGTATTGTTGCATTCAACAAAACAGTACAGCAAACCTATTTATCTGATCTCCGCTAACTGCTAAGTGTAAATTCTGAATGCAAAGTAAGCACGCTACGGCATCAAGCATGGCGTTTTAGAGGTTATAGTCGCATGGCGTGACGATCAGATGAGGGCGTCGATTTGATGACCTATTCGTAACAAAAAAAATACTCGAGTCTCGGGCCGTGTCGTTACTTGGAAATAAATAATCATAACTAACCAATTCAATCGGCAATTTGTATACAATACGACTTGGTAGTGCAACAATAAGACGGATAAATAATTTCAAAGAATATTTGAATGTTAACGTTCATAATCCTGAATTGACTTTTAAATTGACGGTAATAATATTATGTACATAGTTTAAGTGATGATCGGTTGTTTTATTTAAATGTCGCAACAATCAAGCTAGTTATTTCTGTTGGACGGTAAACAATGAAATCATTGTTTTAGTGCGCGCTGTTTTCTTTAAAACTTTAGTGAAATTTGGATATTGCAAAGTAGGTACTAGGTATACACTTATTACCTAATTTAAAATTACCTGTAAGTGAAATTCTATTAGTACATTACTTTTTTAACAGAAATTCGTATTTTTATTTGAGGTAGAATGTAAATTATTTATCATTCTCTTTAATTGCCCGTTTCCGGTTTGATAATGCATACTACATAGTATTAATATACTAATAACAGCGTTGTGTTAATAAAAATAAGAGTTTAAAAAAATTAAAACAACACGTTTTTGTGAACCAAAATAATTTGACAACAAAACATCAGGAAATTAATTTAAAATCAATTACAAAGTTCCGCCCGACATACACGAAAAGCGAGTTAATATAAACGTGATAGCTTTAATATAAAAAAGCGTGGGGCTCTTGATATCAGTAGTCCCAACTTTTTAATTATTACCTATTTGTAAAAGTAGAAAGTAGAGAGCACCCGCGCTTTTATATTAAAGCTAATTTTGTTTTTAAATTATTTTGTATTTTTCAACTCTTTGGAGTAACTGATAACTCAGTCAGCACAAATCTGGGGTTCGATTCCGGGCAGACATTAATTTTTTTTACGTAGCCTTATAACGTTAATGGCAACATAGTTGTCTGCAAAATAATTCGCTAAGGAGAGCGAATTCTTAAATTGTATGGATTAATAATTAAAGGTTTGTCATAAATATTTATTATTACAAACTAACGTTTTCATAGCTAGTAAACTTGGAGAGAACACACTTTTTTTAATAGTTATTAACGATTAATTGATAGTTAAATATGCAGTTGTAGGATTTAATAGATAGATAGATAGATATGCCAGCCTATGCAATTTTCTTAAATTGCAAATCAACATTGCCTTTCAATTTTTATCACTTGAATAAATATTTATAGGTATGCGTTTAATATATATCAATATTTTATTAACAAAAACTAATTTACATTAGATAATATTAATTGTATTGGCTATTAAATGTCCATGTAAATTAGAAAACAAATTTCCTTCGACGCATCACACGTGTTCGTGTAATGAGCATTGCATTGCGATCGGATCAGCGATCTATTTTTTGCACGTACTACCTCTATAAACTAGTTGATTTTCACATGATTTTCAAAATTTTTGACAGTTCAATTTAAAGCAATCTCGCTTCTAATTTGTAGGCCGCGTTGAATTTTCATAGTTGTGCTATATTTAATATGTATTTCCACTTCTGATAAACTGATATATATCTCACACTTCTGATAATTGTTATATATTCTATCCCTAATTTATTTCTCGTGCCAGGATGGAAATAAAGGGTCTAGCCGACTTGCCATAAGGAAAATGCATTGACGTTATGAACATAATTTAACCTTTGAAATATTACTTCTTTGCCTAAAGTACTGATACTGTGATTTTAGATCTTAAATAATTATATGATATTTATTTGGTTGGTGTATCTCCAGTAGTTTATATAAAAAACTACCCTCAAATAATAAATTTTGCGTTTTACATTTCTGAAAATTAAACTAAAAATATAAAAAAATACAAAATATAGAACTAATTGATATCTATTTTTTCGCGTTGGATTCATTCAAATATGTCATAATTTCTGAGAAAAAAAGATGTCGTTAGGGGTTGTTACCCTTATATCTCCTTTATGAGTGAAAGCAGAGATCTAAAATCACAGTATCAGTACTTTAGGCAAAGAAGTAATATTTCAAAGGTGAAACTACGTTCAAAGACGTCAGTGCATTTTCCATATGGCAAGTCGGCTAGATCCTTTGCAATAAACAATTTCGACGTTTATTTACAAATCCAAGTCAAACTCCAAGCTTCCACTGTCAACGCTCAGCCCACAGCTTCCAAGTGACAACTTACACCGCTTTTAACTATCTTTTAAAAAATCATCTACATTCATTCAAACCTTGTTCGCACAGACCCACGAAGACCAATAACATTTAGATACTTTTCAACTATCATTTTCTCTCAACCAATCACATAAAAACACATTGCCATTCAGATGATTCATATATTCATATGATATTTCTCAGAATCATATTTTTTTTGCTTAAGTGGATTCGCTGGCTAGTAGATTGTACACTTGCTCGATGTAATTTTGATCACTTGAAGAGTTCAACTGTCAACCCAAAACTTTCGAACTTTAACACATCGCTCGACCCCATGTCATCTATTCTTCTAATTTCTAAGAAATAACTACCCTTGGTGTAAATGTAAAATTTTAAAAATTACAACACTTGTACTGTGGAAATGGTAGTACGACTACGTTTCGAATATCCTTTGTTTTATTTTACGCACTAGTGCGAAATGGGTCGTTTTGCTAACGCTATACAGCCATGAAAAGCAGCTATTTTACAAGGGGTCGCGCAAAAAAAAATTAGAATCTGCAAAAGAAATCACGTGATCGAGAAAGTTAATTATTTTGTATGCAAATCCAGTTTAGTCAAACGTGACGTGACACTGATGTTCCATACAATAATTTATAGTGACATAATAATTATTTGCATTATACAAGGTCAATCATAAAGTTGTTATACATATCAAAAGTATAATTAAGTTAGTAATACGTATTCAATTCATAACAATATTAGGTTAATTAAAATAATTAATTATTTCATAGTATAAATAAAATCATTCAATCTTTGATTAACGTCTGATTAAATAAAATCATTCAATCTTTGATTAACGTCTGATTAAATAAAATCATTTGTGGTTCTTATTAGCTCAGTCAAAATCCATGGTGTAACTACAAGTTTGGGACCCTTGGCACATTTCATGGTGGGTGCAATATTGACTTCGCATTTTTTACTTATTGTTAGCTATGGCGCGGGATAATTGAGGGCTCATTTAGTAACATTTTTTAATGAAATCTACTTTGCAGAACACGGATGGAAACACAAAATGATTTGTGATATTTAGAAAAATATATAAAATTATCTCAGATACAAATATTAAAAGCACTGTGGTTCTTTATTTTTTATCTCAGATACGTTTAACAGTAACGTGTCTGATAAAAAAAAAATTTTAGCCAATTGGGCGACGGTACCATTCCAACTTCCCCCAAAAACAATAGGGCTCTTCATATTTGCATACCAAACATCCTCTCAAAATTTGGTTTCAATCCGCTCATCCGTTTGACCTGTATCGTGTTCACAAACAAATAGATGCACAGAGTTTTTTCAAAAATATGTTTTTTTGGATTCGGGGGACCTCAAAACGGAAAGATATTGTAAAATTTTTGAAAAGTGATTTTTGACCTAAACTAGTACCATTAGTTGTGGGTTGGAATGGTAATACCTTGAATTGATTAGGCCACAGCGCAAGTCCATATCTAGTTTAGTTTAGAAGTTATGGCGGTTTAAAATTTATATATTAGTTCTAAAACTCCGAAACTAAAACAGAGTTGTGGATGATGGTCAGAATCGATTCAGCGTGATTTTTTCTATAAGTACACTTAATATCAAAAGAAACGGGGTGAAATTATTTTTCAAAAAATTCTCAATTTCTTACTAAAACTTTTTACGTTTAAAAAAAAAAAAACAAAAATCTGTCGTATATTGTTTATGTTACTTGCAACTGAGATTATTCTTATATAAAAATTATTGCGCTGAAACGATTATAAACCCGCTGCACACGAGGTTGATTTTCTCGCTAGATCTCTCGCTGTGACGCTGGGTTTCGTTATGGCTTTTATGTGTTCGCCTCACGCGATGCGTCTATTTAAAAAAATAAAAAATAATCTGAATGGAATTTAACAGGTTTTCATTATTACCTAATCACTTATATATATAAAATTTCATCTACGAATTGAAAATTAATAAAGTAAAAGATCCGCAAAAAAAACTAACGGATACGAATCTTTCTTCTCCCTCGGATATCCGCGGATACGGATATCCGGCACATCACTAGCTAGCAGTGACGTCATTTCTAGCTTCGTACCCAGCCTACCAGCTAGCAGAACTCGTGTGCAGCGGCTTTTTTTATTTCACCTCTTGGTGTTGTTTTATATACACGGTATAATACACCATCCGTCCTAGATTCTTACACCCTGTACATAATATGCAAATAACGAGGAGAGCTAAAGTAAGTAGTTCCACTGCATTATGACGGGCACGTTGGAACATTGTGTGTGTGTATAACGTGGTGTGTGATAACCGATAACGCAATAAATATTGTATCAGATTATGCCATGTCATCCGACCGTCCTCTGCGACAGACCTACTCCATAATAATATACTAAAAACTGTTTCCCACATAGCGAAACGACACGACCGCGACGCCAGTTTTATATATACTCGGGTAGTACTTGGGTAGTTCCAGGGCCTATATAGTTCCAGGAACTATCACATTAAGGTTCATACACCTTATATTCCGACTGGCAGTGCAGCTTGCTAATTAGTGATGTGTCGCTCCTGAGCGAGTCGTTCATAATGAACGACTCCCTTCTCGTAGCGGAGCGAGTCGCTCTTTTTTTTTGTGAATGACTCACTCCAAGTGCCATTGCTCTGTGCTGAGCTGTTCTGTGGCATTCGCACATTTACAGAGCGCACATAGCACATGCCACAGAGGCACTAGTGAATTTTGCACGTACGGAGTTATCTTTGCTGAGTCATTTAATGTGGAATGACACACTGTAAGTGCAATAGTACTAAGCTTACAGTGACTTAAACCATTAACATTGACGTCGTTGACAAAGATATAATATTGTAACAACAAACATTATTATTGTTAAGCTTTTATTATAGTTTATCCGAAATGCGAATAATATAAGATCAGAATCATATTAAAATGAGCTCAGAGCTGAGCGTGTGTATTGTGCTGTGCAAATGCTACGTGACTCCTGAGCATGCATGATGACAGTTCACACCTCTGCAGTCTGCACTCTTGTGTAGTGCGTACTGTCTAGTGTCGCTTCTTTGAACGACTCGCTCTCAGCGACTCTTTTTAGTGAGCGGAGCGCACGGAGCCAGCTACCAATAAAGAGTCATGTGGACACATCACTATTGCTAATGCGGAATAGATAAGAACGTATCGATTGTTCGAATCGTGCCTATCAGTTTGCCAATTAATGAAAAGGGAAAACCGAAAGACAAAACAGAAGAGATTCGAGTGAATTTTAACGGAACTTTCATTGGCAGAACATCGAGTAACTTGGATACTTTTACGGAACGCTTCGTAAAAAAAAATAATTCAAAGATTAAAAACACGACAAAAACGTACAAAAAGGGTTAAAAGTTAAACACTGGCTTTTTTGGCAATAATTTCTATAACTTACTTTATTATTTATGGCGTATATTTCATATAATAAAAAATACACATTTTTAAATACAGTGGACCCCCAGTAATCCGGTAAACATTTTGCAGGGCAGTGTCGGACTATCTTTATCTTTAATTTATTGTCAGTGTTTTGTGCTTTTGCTTCTGAGCTTGTGACGACATTACTAGGTACGAATACGTAATACACAATGAATAAACAGTAAACAATGAACACACGCTAGACCGCACCGCTATCTTCTTCAAACTTCAAATTCAAACTAATAACTTAATAAGCAATCAGAATCAAAACAATACCCTACGCGTCGAGCACATTAGTGGTGGTGCGTACAAGTTATGAATTGTTCAATCATGCTTTAACGAAGATTGTCAAAAAAATATTCAATAATAAATAATAGACCATGTCGGATTACAGGGGGTGCCGGATTAGACAGGGGCCGGATTACCGAGGGTCCACTGTATACAAATACATTCAGTAATAGTCGGAAACCGAAACTTTTTTTTCGAATGTGTAATGGGCGGAAAATGGCCCTTATCAACCCCCTCCTTATAGTAAATATGAATAGAATAGAATATTTATAGTAAATATGAATGTACCACAAAAAGGAAAAAACAATAATACAATAGGTAATTCTTTTCTTACTATTTATCATCGAAAATTCCACCCAAGCAATTACAATAGAAGATAACAAAGAAGTAAAGTTTAAAGGTAGAAGTTTACTTCAACATTTTTTATTTTTAATTCTGATGATTAGACAGTGGTGAAAGTTCGAGAACACGTAATCTAATAATTATTGATAACAATAAATAATAAAACTGAGCTCAGATTTTGTTATTTTAAAACAATCTGTGATTGTGTACCGGGTCGCGCGATACAAGGAATACTATCAGTTTAGTGGTAAGGAATAATAATTTATTATAAACATATTACCATTCCCACACCATAAGTGGGGAATGGTACTAATTTAGGTCAGATTTTACTTTTCAAAATTTTACAATTGTTATGGAGAGAAAATAATAATATAATTTATCCTACTTCTGATAATTGATACAGAATCAATTCTATCTCCACTTCTGATAATTATTAATTGAATTTATCCCTAATTTATTTCTCTTTTCAGGATGGAAATAAATTGAAATAACCAATCTCGACTTTGTACAACTTTATTTACAATACACCCATCCCCCGATTTACACGGTACTTGTTTTACACGTTTTCGCTTTTACACGGTTTTCCAAATAAGTTTTTTTTTTGTTTTTATCGCACTCTACTAAATGCTACTGTGATTGAACACGTGCGCTGTGTACACATCTCACGGGGAATCCCGAGCTTATGTGCTGACTTGCTGCACACGCACACTGTGTCTGTATTTCTTCGCATAAAATTAAAGTTTTATCTACGGAAAATTGTATTTGAGTGAAAGTTTCACAGTTTCAGAAAGATTTTTATTTTATTTTTATTTCTGTGTACACCTAAAAATATTGAAAAAAATCACAACTGTTAAATAGCAAAATTATGCATTTCCTGCAAGGTTTTCGATTTACACGGTTTTGACTTGAAAATTTTTAATTTTCGATTTACACGTTTTTCTCAGGAACGTATCTACCATGTAAATCGGGGGATAGGTGTATTTACAAGTTCACTTAACTCTCAGCTTACATTTCTAACTCCAATCTTCAACTTCAACCTCCAACTTACTTTAACTAACTATCTCCAACTATTAAATTCAAATTACTTACTAACTGACCATCAATATCTTAAAAAATCATCTTCATTCATTCAATCCTTTTTCGCACACACCCACGATGACCAATCACATTCAAAAACCCTTCAACTGTCATTCTCTCTCAACCAATCATACCAAAACATATTGCAATTGTCACTCATTCATACATAATTCTTAGAACCCTTTTTTAATTGCTTTAGCGTGACGAATTTAAAGCAGTTAATCACTTTTAAGGGTTAAACTGTCAATCTCAAGTTCTTGAATTTTGTCAACATGTGACCGATTCTATTATGTCCATTTTTCTAAATTCTACGAAATAACTACAGTCATAAAGCAATAAAGTACTACATTTTTTTTTAATTATAACACAATATTTTTTAGTTTTGAGGTCACCCGAATCCAAAAAACATATTTTTGGAAAGTCTGCGTATCCGTTTGTCTGTAAACACGATACAGGTCAAACGGATTGAAACCAAATTTTGGGAGGGTGTTTGGTACGCAAATATGAAGAGCCTTATTGTCTTTAGAGAGATTCGGCGCATGCGCAGAAGAGATGTACGCTATAACGTTGTTTTTTATGTAATGATGGTACACGGTGAATTATTCTATTCATTTTTACAAGAAAGTTTTGTAAAAAGAATTTGTTTCTAAACTTTATATGTATATAGTTTCTGGAAATATTTTGAAAATAAACAAAAACCTGTTGTTCTTTTGTTCTATAGATCTGTTAGTTAGGGAGTTGACAAGCATGTTTAGATTAATTTTTACATGACATACTAACATATTATTATATAGATAACTATAAAAACGAATAGCAAATATCATATTTTAACTCGCCGTTACCCGCGTTAATAAAAGTTTTCTTCTCTTTATAATAATATGTCAAATGTCAATATTTTTGAAGTTAGATTGGTCCCGTCGACCAATTCGCTGGAATTTTTTTATAGTGCCAAATGTCCTATTCGGAACCCAAAGGAATGGTGAGACCTCTGGTGAGAAATGCGCCAACTGTCCTAAGGGGGGTTTTTGACAGGTAAACATTGATTTAGAAAAGCATGATGGAGGCTAGGTTAGCCTCTATCATTCTTTTTTAATCAACGTTAGGACCCTTAGGACAGTTCGGCGCATTTCTCATTAGAGGTCTCACCATTCCTTTGGGTTCCGAATTCACTGGGGTGGCATTGATTGAGATGCAAACTCGAAATAATTAAAAATATGCTAGATGCCGAAAACAATTGACTATCACCAAATAACAAACACGAAAAGTTTCATGGCGCTCAATATATTATCAAAATTATTATTTTGATCTGTTTGATTCATTGTTTTGACAACTAAATTTCTTTGATTGCTTTTTGGCACGTCATGAACATTTTTGAAAAAAAATTGGCACGTAGGTGTAGAAAGATTCGCCACCCCTGCCCTATTAGCTTGGCGTCCTTCGATTTTATTTTGTTGTACAAATAAAAGCCTTGGCAGTTGGCATCAATACAAAAAAAGTAAATAAGTTTATACAAAACTACGATAACCACTTAATGTTATCAGTCACTTATCAGTCACCTATGTAATATAACACGTGTTGATGTGACATGCGTATTGCATACGGAAAACGGAACAAATTGCACATGACAAAATAGGAATCGAGTTGAACAGCCTAGGACGTCCCGTGTTCAGGGTTCACAACCATACATTCAGCAAAAAAAAAATATAAAAAACAATTTTTATCACCAATAAACGTACATCGACGCAGCGACGCCGACTTTTAGCAAACCCCGTGGATGTTTATTACTCGACTGCCCCAGAAGGAGGGTAATGTTTTTCGAATGTATTGTATGTAAAAATTAAAAATAACATTTTTTCGTGCTTTTGTCGCAAAATTCCTAAATCTACTTGCTTATACGGTGATCAGAAAAATTCATTAAATCTGAAATTAGCTTCAATTTTCTAATTGACTCAGAAATGTTTAACTATATTTTACTATTCCAACCATTCCGTACCCGTTTTCCTCCGATTTTCAGCGGGATATAACCGAAAATCAAATTCTGACGGAAATTAAAATGACAAAAAATCCATTTCATTGATTTATATTGTTTATCGACTTTGTTATATAAAATTTTCTCTGAAACTGGTAAAACGGGTAAAAGTGGTTGGTCGATTGATGAGGGTAATGTTAATCTATATAGATGTTTTTTATCAATTGACACATTGCAATATCGCTAGGTGAAATGAATTATCTTTAAAAACTCGTTTCGGCTTGTTTTAGACGAACTAATCGCGATTATACATCTCGCGCTTGGCGAAAAGCTGGCTCGCGCTCCGAGAAAGTTTTTTCCAGGCAACTTAGTTTTTCGGCGGGTTTTGAGCAGGCAACCTTAGTTCGATATGTAGAGGAGGTCGAGACCATTTATTTGAAACCTCATTTATACGTCCACCTGATGACGATAATTATTAATAAAAAAACGACCCACTTACGCCTGGCTGCCGGGGTTTATACGGTTTTATTCGTCTCGCTCTCCCCTACAACATCATTATATTATTTTCTGTCCACCTCTAAAAGATTGTTACTACATTTATTTAACTGATAAACAAATTAAAAAAAAAAACATTGTTTCGGCAGGATTTTCGCGGGAAACCTTCGCGATCTTTTTTAATTATGGTCTTAACTATCATTTCTAATTTTTTCGTTCGTTCACCTTATGACGACACATTTTCTGCAGCCGTCTCTTGGACTATTAGTCAATGGTTTTGCCTTGTTTTTTAATATATTAATTTCAAAGAGAATATAATTTTATTTCTGATATTTATATTCGCAAAATATTCACCGCGATTTTGCGAATATTCGTTACATCACTAGTAATTAGTCAATAACCTTCAACAGGGTCGATCTGGGACCTAAAAAATTACCAGGAAAATTGTCAAACGCCTCTACGAAACCGTGTAGCTAAAAAATTAAAAAATCCGGACCGGACTGGACCGCCCCCCGGAAGACCGGCGGCCCACCGGAAAAAGTCCCTCTTAAAAAAACAAATTACGGATAATACACGAACCGAATTGGCAGCCCTGTAATCGCGATTTTAACAACACCGCTGTGGTTGTTTTGTGTTCCAGTGGCGTCACCGGCGGCAGCCAACGGTAACATACCCCTAGCGAAATCGCGCATGAGCATGATCAACTATTATCTGGAGCAAGCGTTCGAGCTGGCGTCGTTGTCGACGTCGTTCGTAACGGACTGGTGGACCTGGTTGACGGGCGGCGTCATGGCGCTGCTCCTGCTTGCATATATCGCGCACCGGACCAGCGGCACCGCCAGGTATTACTTCAAATTCACGGCATTCACGCTGTTGAGTTTGGCGGCCGCCGTCTGGCCGATACCGCTGATGCTTATCAGGCCGAAGGACAGTCGCAATGCGTTGTAAGTACTTACACACATACGTATTATCTACCGCGATTTTATGTATTAAAAATAATTATTAAAAAAATATATATTTTGAAAAAACTAAAAAAACAGGCTTTAATAGCAAACCGAATAAAAAATTCGAAAATAACTTAAAAAAAAAATTCAATTATATAGTAAAAAAGCGTGGGGTGCTTGATATTAAATATTACAATTATTTCATTAGTAGCTATTTATAAAATTAGATTTATGAAAATATAGTAATTAGCATCCACGCTTTTGTACTATAATTGAATTATTTTGTTAATAATTATTTTCTAATTCTTAGTTCAGTTTGCTATTAAAGCGTGTTTTTTTTTAGTTTTTTTAAACTATAATTTATTTTCTTAATTTTTAGTCTCATAACGACACCAAAAGTATTTTTTTTTTTCAAAATGTTCAAATTCAAGTTTTTTTCAAAATTTTTAAATTCAAACTTATTTTTATGAAATAACTGTATTGTCATCGGCCCTTGACACGTAAGCAAATTTTCAAATTAATCAGACTTCTTGAAATTGATCAAAATTACGCTGAAAAATTTCTTTACATACATATACAAACATAGATACATAGTACATACATACAAGTCAAGCTAATAAAAGCGTGTTTAAAAAACAATAAACCCGACTGCACAAAAATTAAACTAATAACTAGTCTTGAAAATAATCCAATGATTCATTCGAAATGATTCCTTCGCATACTTGTGTTGGCACTATGCGTGAATGAATGACCGTTTCAACTCTCCAAAGTATTTTACTCTCGATTTTGATTGTCAGCCCTGAGATTCACCTGCATATAGTGCTTCATATAGACCAGACACAGATAAAAGACATAAGTAATCGTATTCAATACTGTACAATACTATCTCGAGCAGTTAGAAAACACAAATTCATTCGATGTGTCTATGCATTCGATAAATTATTATTATTATAACGAATGAATTGAGCTCTCGTTTCGATTATGAGACTAGTCACCTGCGCGCAGGGTTTCGTAGAACAGAGGAATATAAAAGACTGAGTAATCATATTCAATAATGTGAAATGCAATCTGGAAGAGACAATTACTTACAGTGTTGCAAAGAGTGAATAAAGATATATTAACAAGTTGTAGGAGTTCAGCTGATCTTTCCTTACAGTATTTTATATATGGCTGTCATATTTCTATTAATATATAGCGAAGACAAGAACCAGGGCTATATTAGCTTAAAAAAACCGTCCGATGTCACTAATGTACATGTCAATTATTTATTAAAACTACGTTTGAAAGGCCACAAAGTGATTTGATTAATGCAACTAATTAACGCGTGAATACTCAACTTCTTTTTAATTAATAATCTACAAAAAACAGTATCAACATATTGCGATGACGCATTTCTAGTTAGGGTATGATATTTGTCAAGCAATGACTGTGGCCCATAAATACGCCATACATTACGGAACCTTGTCAAGTGTGTGCCTATCATCTACTTGGCTATTTTTTTATTGATACGAACCTGCAATATCGTATATCATAATATCACTATTCACTTAGAGACCAGGTAGTGTAGTTTCCTAAACTCCTAGGACCTAGTGAACATTAAAATATGTACAGAGATGTTATAGCAATGTCATTGCATTGCATGTGCTGCTTGCCATAAATAAGGGATTACGAACACCTATATCCGGTCTCTAGTTATCGATAAAATCATTTTTACGCATATCTTCACGCTATTCGTTATATGTATTACAATTTTATATTGATGTGTGAGTTATAGCGAACTTGTATGTATTTATTTCGTCATATTATTACACGCTTTATATTAACTTCACTTGTAAGTTTGTATGTATGTATATATGTTTGTTTGTAACCTCCGTTTGGACTACAGCAAGTGATTTATTACTGTAGTATAGTATGCCAGCACTGTAACTACAGTGGGTAGCCGTGCGGTCTAAAGCACGGGTCTTCGCTGACGTCAACTCTCGGAATCACGGGTCGTGGGTTCTAATCCCGTCCACGCCGAAAAAAAAATTGTTTTTTGACAATAAATCGAATTAAAAAATGGAAAATAAATATAGTTTAAAAAAAACTAAAAAACACGCTTTATATCAAACTAAAAAGTGAAAAATAAATATAGTTTAAAAAAAACTAAAAAACACGCTTTATATCGAACTAAAAAGTAAAAAATATATTTTTTTTAAAATAAGCTTAAAACAATAATGAATAAAAAATACTAGTATTATTGTGAAAAAAGCGTGGGGCGCTCGATGTACGCTTTTTTCACAATAATACTAGTATTTTTTATTCATTATTGTTTTAAGCTTATTTTAAAAAAAATATTTTTTACTTTTTAGTTCGATATAAAGCGTGTTTTTTAGTTTTTTTTAAACTATATTTTTTAAACAGATATTTATTTGACACGCAAAATCTAATCCTTTATTTCGATTTAATCAACCAGTCAGCTAAATTGATGTGGTTCTGTTAGAATTCCAGCGCAAGGATCTCGTTTTGCATCTTGGCTACTTGGTGTCAGATGGACAGTTCGTGGCAAGGAGAACATAGTTAAGGACAGCGGTTGCGTGGTTCTTATAAATCATCAAAGCGCTTTCGACCTAACAGGTAACCCTAGTTTGGAATTTATAAAATCCCAGTGGAAGCACGGATTAATTTTTACTAATTTAGGTCAAAATTTACTTTTCAAAATTTGACAATATTTTTTGGAACTTTTGGAAAAAATCTGTGCGTTTGTTTGTCTGTGAACACGATACAGGTCAAACGAATGAGCGAATTGAAACCAAATTTTGAGGGGATGTTTGATATACTAATATGAAGAGCCGTATTGTTTTTAGAGAAAATCGGCGCATGCGCAGAAGATATATGTGCTACAATTTTTTTTCTATTAAAACGGTATACTTTTCATGGTGAATTATTACTCCATTTATTTTTACAAGAAAACTTTGTAAAAAAATTTTTTGACGTGATAACGTCTTATAAATTGATGAAGCACCGGCTGCACGCACGAAAAAGTGTCACGTTCCGCCTGAGCCTGAGCGTGCAAGCGAGAGCGCGGTATAAGCGATAGAGAGGCACGATCGGCCCAAGCGTCGGCTTGTACGCATTTCTCTCTCTTCTCGCGTGACGTCAGAGAGTTCATCAATGTTTCTTTATGACGTTATCACGTAAAACTATCGTCCGTAAACCGACTTTACAGACAACCAATTTTTTTTTTGAGTTTTAGTTTCGAAAATGTTTTGAAAATAAAAAAAAATCAACTGTCCTTTTGTTCTGTAGATCTGTCAAAAAGAAATTAGGTAGCCGGTTAATTTTTACATGTGATACCGTATTATGTCACCATGCAAACTAACTGCAAATATAATTTTAATATTAGCCGTTACCCGCGTCACCTCGCGCGTTTGAAGTCTGAATGCCCATGTTCACTGGAATTTTTTACTGATAAAACCATAGAGATATAAGTAACTAGAGTTCGCTAGTTCGTATGCTTGCCATAAGTGAAAGTGTCCTCAGTTGAGAGAGAGAACGCTGCAGCGGGTCCAGAAAACCAGATATATGTTTACTCAAATCAGCATTGTTTTGTATCATTAGTTACCACATAGATAAGGAACTTTTCTCTCTCTGAATTGCAGACACTTTCACGGCTCACTCGCTTACTCTAGTATAATCTCTATGCTTAAAACCGCTTTATTTAGATAGCGGTTAGTGCTAGTGTTTTTTTATAACGAAATTTATTTTTTTTACAGTACTGGCGATTTTATGGCCCTTAATGGAACGTTGCACGCAAATAGCAAAGAAAGAAGTATTTTATTTATGGCCGTTCGGTTTAGCTGCTTGGCTTTGGGGCACAATTTTCATTGATCGTGTCAACGCAGAAAAAGCACAGCAAACCATAAACGATACTGGAAAAACTATACGCGACAAAAGGGTAATTATTTATAGACCCAGAATATCATGCGGGATTGCAAAAAGGATTGCCAAAAAATCTGATTTGACAATGATCGTAGAATTTAGATTGTAAACATAGTTAGTAGAAGTTTTGTTCCAAAAATATGTATTGAAAGAGATTTGTTTGGTTCAGGAACAAGTTTGAAATAAGCTTTACCAGAGTATCGCTTGTGGCCAACGCTTCGAAAAATATATTTTCATCATCAGGGCCCTGATGATGAGATTATATTTTTCGAAACGTTGGCCACAAGCGATACTCTGGTAAAGCTCCTCCTTCAATTGTGAACATACATATTTCTTCATTTGAAAAGCACTGTAAAGTTTTAAATTGATCATGCACGAAAAATAATTGATCGATTGAAACGTGTACTTATACATGTCTTTAGAAGTTTAGCATCGTTTTTTGTACAGTTTCCACCTCGAAACGACGTTTTTCTACGCATTTTGATCAAAATTTCGCTTAAAATCTGTTTCTATGTAGAACAATCATTTGTTTTTGTGTGAGTAGGTACATTCTAATATTCTAGATGATGAATACGACATTAGACTGCTCCTAATGCTGAAACCTGTAATTATTTGATCACAGTCTAAGGTCATTATCAAATCAAAATTTTTGATAACCTTTTCTGCAGTCCAGCATCAATCTGTTAATGCTAGGTTCCTGCCTGATATGATTTTCATCGCTAAAATTCAAAGAGTGCTCAGAAAGGTGTAGAATTTGATGATTTAATATCCTCACACGTCACTTTTTTATGTGCAGGCACGAGTTTTAATGTTCCCGGAAGGCACTCGGGGAGATGGGGAGAACCTGTTACCATTTAAGAAAGGAGCTTTCCACGTCGCAATCGCATCCCAGTGTCCAATTCAACCGGTTGTCGTATCAAGGTATCACTTTATCGATAGCAAGAAGAAACGCTTTAACGAAGGTATATCCAGTCTAATCTTATATAATACTAGCGGTCCGTCCCGGTTTCGCCCGGGTGTGATAGATATAATTCTGCAAAATGTAATTCGTCTGCGGCCCTCCGTCTGAAGTCTGAACTAATAGCTTTGAGCGAATTCTAACAGTTTTTTTTAGAAAACCCGTAATTTAGCACAAAATATTTAATAAAAACTATCCTATAGCGTAAGTTGCACCAAGCAAACACATTTACAAAATTTCATTTACATCGGTTCAGTGGTTTCGAAGATCAGTGCGGCCAAAATTGTGACACGACAATTTTATATATATAATATAGATATTAATTTCTGGTCGAGGAGTGTCTCTAACCAGCTGTTAATCTCAACATTACCCCGTGATGTGGCCAATCTATATTAATATATAAAGCTGAAGAGTTTCTTTGTTTGTTTGAACGCGCTAATCTCAGGAACTACTAGTTAAAATTGAATTTTTTTTTGTTGGATAGCCCATTTATCGAGGAAGGCTATAGGCTATATAAAATTAGGCTACGACCATTAGGAGCGGAGCATTAATGAAAAATGTTGCAAAATGTATCTCAAAAATAAGCTTCTATTCAGGTGAAATGCACTAACTAAATATACTCATATTAGCGTTGTCAGAATACAGCGCCGGCTAGCTCAATCGGTAGAGCACACAACTGTTCGAGCCCTACGTTGGGCGAATGCATTTTTATTTTTTTTTTTTTATTTTCTACATTGCTTTCTTCTAAGGTTTACATTTAAATTTATTTTAATTTTATTTAATTAATTAAAAAAAAATATTAGTTAAAAAAAGTATAAATACTGCTTTTTATCGACAAAAAATTTTGAACGGTCACTCCGATTATCATGAAATTTGGACACAACATTCATCTCGGTAAACTAAGATGAATGTGTGTACTCATCTTCCTCCCTTCCCCATTCGTTCTTTTACACCCGGGTGAAACCGGACCGGACCGCTAGTGTCAAAATAAAGTGACAGCGGTTAAATGCTAAGCTAAGAACTTTTGTACATATTGTGTAATGCAGTTTTAAGCGTAAAATCCCGTGTTAATCTTGTAGGCAACGCGTACAAGACCTACGATAATAATTTTAAACAAATCGCCGGTTCCGTTAACGGCTGCACATTTTGACACAAAATACTGAAAATAATTTTTAAATTTTTCAGGTAGTAGCATCATAACAATTCTTCCAGCAATATCGACCGAGGGTTTAACGAAAGTGGATCTTCCAATGTTAATCGAAAAGACGAGAAACATAATGATAGAAGTTTACAATAGAACGTCTGAAGAATCTCTACAAGACTATCAGAATTCAAATCAGTGTAAAATAAAAGAAACGTGAAAATATCTCACCGAAGCGACGATAGGATAAAATTACTAATTTAGATAAAAAAATTCATATTTACCACTTTAGCCGTTAAAGATATATATGTATGAGATTATTTGTCGTTCAACATTAATGCATCTAATCGTTACGTTATTAGTGTTGCCGAATGAGCGAACTTTTGTTTTGAAAAATGTCTGGACAAAGTATCTGAGAAGCGATTGAACATTTATAAAATGCGCCGACGTGTCTCAGCCAGATAACTTTTTTCACAGTATATTGAGTGGCGCAAAACTACTGGTTTTATATTGTGCTCTTCATACCTATATATTTTTTGTAGCCATTTTGTTTTGATCATAAGCGCTGCAAAGCACAAATTTATAGGTTATGTTTAAACATTGTAGACAGATTTTTGAAAAATCGGACACTCTCGATGTTTAGACATTTTTAAAGAGTCATCTTCATCATTGTACATGCCCAGACATTGAAATGCCCGCCAACACTATTTATTATTGACCATATTTAATATTAATGTAGGAAATAATCAAGGAATTTTACCTACGTCGTTAATTCTACTAAAGGATCATTTTGATTCGTTTTTAAAAAGTTTTTATGTTATACTGGTGTAATTCAGCGTAAGAATGCCCCTACAGCACAGCATATAGAAATATCAGCGTAGTCACTTGCCTGTTATTGGCACAGCCGCGAATTAAGTTTTACACCTTAAGTAAAGTTGTGCTTACGAAACTATGCCAATTCAGGGTTATCTTGTGAGTGGTCGTGAGGCGTCGTCTTTGAGGAGCACGCTCCATAATTAAAAAACAAAATCAAAGGAACAAGATGACTGAAAAAGAAAATTCCGAATTAAAAATGTATTTGTTCAAATATATGAAACAGATCAACAATAGAAAATAATTACTCTTTAAGTGATCTCGCATCATCTAAAAAAATCGCCGCCGCTCTGAACTGCATTACACTGGCACAACATACAAACTTTAAATCAAAGATGTACGTGTCAAAACATTCCCATATATATGTACCTGAACCACATACAATTCAAAAGCCTTTTATTAATCCCCCAGCGAATATGTGGATCGCATAGTAGTCTGTTTATCGCTGTAAGCGTTAGTAAAACCTAAAGGTATTTAGAACTATCTTTGAAAAGTTGGATTACTCATCTGATAGACTGTGTATGCAATAGCTCTTTTCAATACACAATGAATGAATGGAATATTGCCACTAGCGCTCCTAGCGGTTGGATTACTATAGCGAGTACTAAAGTACGTTATAAATTTAAAGTTGAAAGCATCTAAAGGCATATGTTTAACCGCGGCGGAACGATTTAGAGGTGGAAGGGGGGCTATAGATCCATGATTAATCATTACTTACGAAAGAGTATCAACAATGCATAGCCTTCTAGAGACCCCTTCTACCACCGCCAATAGTGTATTTTTTCATTGTAGTGAAATATGGACAATTTTTGTGATTCATACGCCCACTGAAAAAAGAAACTAAATAAAAAAAACAAACATATCTCTCCTAAATTACAATTTTGTTATGAAACAATCAGTATTCAGTTTCATTTCAAAATGGCCGACCTACATATTAAGCAACCCCTTCGAATATAATTTCGAAAAATTCTAACATACCCACGTGACAGAAATCAGGAAGGACTCATCATTAGTTTCTTGACTGCTGCTTTATCTCTAAAATAACGTCTTTTGATGTTTACGTTAGTTAATAATTGTAAAGGAATGCTGATTTTACCGAATGTGATTCAAATATAAATTATTCTTAGTTCTCGGATAGTGAATAAATTGTCACGAGTCACGATAGTTAGGTCTATAGAATTGCGAAATATTTAAGGAATAACGGAAAAGCATGAATTGTAATATTTTGGTGTCAAACATGTTTCAAAAACTATTTAAAATAATTATTTTTTACGTTTAAGCATCGATTAAAATATTTTAATCAATGGTTTAAGTGAACAAATCACTGAGTGCGTTCCACTTGGCGCACGTAACGCTCAAACAAATAACCTCCGCAGACATCTTGAGTGGAAATGAGTTCGATATATTTATCATTTCAATAGGTTCATTCCAAGCGCGGCTGCTTGGAACGAACTTTACAAGTTCGTTCCAAGCAGCCGCGAACGGTAATAAGACCGTACACAGTCTTGTTACTGCGCAAGACTGTCTTGCGCAGTATCGATTTTTGAGCTAGTGCGCAAATTAGTCTATTACCGTTCACGGCTGCTTGGAACGAACCTCCGTGAACGGTAATAGAACCATACAGTCTTGTCACTGCGCAAGACTAATTTGCGCACTAGCTAAAAAATCGATACTGCGCAAGACAGTCTTGCGCAGTGACAAGACTGTGTACGGTTCTATTACCGTTCGCGGCTGCTTGGAGGTATTGTAAAATGTTACGCACAGACTTACACTGCGCGCGCCATCCATGACGTCACGTATGACGTTTGACGACCGCGGTCGTTATGTAGAACAAAACACAGCGAGCGTTACGGGCGGTCAATAGTGTATCTTTCGCTTCATTACGAACAAACAGGTTCGAATAAAACTAGCAAGTAACCGGGCAAATGCCCCATGGACCAGTATATTATTTGGGGTTGCCAAAAAAGTTTTGAACTAGTAAAAAGCGTAGAAATTATTTTTATAACTTTTTTAGTTGTAACACAATTGATTACTAGTGCGAAACTAAACGATTCGGGTTTGAATCCCGATTGTGTATAGTAGATAGATAACTAATGACATCACTGCACCGGAAAATTAGCTTAGCGGAATTAATGTAATGCACACGATCGATGTAAGGTTTACGTGTGCACCGAAAAAAGAAATGAAAATATATTATTTTTCAGGTTTCGTTCATGCGTTGCACCTGACGTTCAAGAACATTGCAGATCACTTCAGAACAGACCTGCCCTAGCGAAGTGAACTGCACTGTTCACGAAACGATGGCTACGATAAAACCAAGAAAAGCGTTTTCGTCATCGGCGAAACGATAAGCAGTATCGCATTACGCCGATGACTAAAAAGCTCGCAGCGCCATCTGTTGCTAATCTTCTTGAATAAAACGAAACCTGAAAAAACAGCTAAAATTAAATCCATTATAAAAGCTTCAAAACTATCATTAAAAATGAAAATTAGATGTGTTTGTTGGTTACTTCTTTTTGAAAATTTCCATGAAAATGATGGGGCGTGATGGGGCATAGATATATATATTAATAGATAGCGGATGCCTATCCTTGAGTATTGTGCGGAATGGTTCCAATTAGAAGCCATAAGGAAGCCATTTTGTACGTGGAAAACGCCGTAAAAAGCGCGCGGGATTCAAAAAGATTAAATATTCTATAATATGATGTTAATGGAAAAACAATAAAACTCGCAGTAAACAGTGATATTTCGCTCCAAAACCTATTTTTATATTGAAACGTTTCAAAAATTACAAAACAGCATAAATATACTATTAAAGCTTAGAACATTTTACATTGTCAGATTGGCATCAATGCTTGTCAACCTTGATGCCAAGTTGACAATGTAAAATGTTCTAAGCTTTACATTATATTTATGCTCAATTTTGTAAACTTTGAAACGTTTCAGTATAAAAATAGGTTTTGGAGCGAAATATCACTGTTTACTGTGAGTTTTGTCGTTTTTATCAAAAAAATCATATTATAAATTAATTAATATTTTTGAATCTGGCGCGCTTTTTACGACGTTTTCCACATACAAAATGGCTTCTAAAAGGTACAGAAGGCGCTAGTGTATCCGCAATCTATTAAATATATATCTATGGTGTATACTCGCACACATAGACTGTGCGCATGCGCGTTTATCATTGGAAATGTTCAAAAAAAAAGAAACCAACGAACACACGTCAGTGTCTCCTTAAAAATAAGAATAACAATCAATTAATTGTTACCTGTAAAAGAAATTAAGACTCAAATAGGATTATAAATTATAAGCGACGCATTTATACTATTATATTTTTTAAAAGTGCTTGCTAAAGTGTTAAATAGCACACGACCTGAAAAGCATGTAAACTTTATTAATTAATGTACATGGAAACTGTAGTACCTAAATATTGGAAACGGGTGCTAAACATTGATTGTAAAAGATACTTATGTGTATACATAAATGTATGCACAATATTATAAAATTTTATTATTTATTTTTATTACTGTTTTGTCTCAGTGTTTTGCATAATTATTATATTAAACGAAATTTTAGTACGCATATTTTCAGTTAAGATCATATTACAGTACAGTAGGGACCCGTATCCACAGTTTAACTTATCGGCGGAAAAAGCGCGCAAAACGATTGCTAATTGAAATATGCATACTCGTACACGTAGGCAGTGCCTAGGAATTCTGGTGGTCCTCGCGAAACGATGATTTGGCGCCGTCTCATGCCATAAAATTCACACAAGGCAAAAAAAACACTAAACAAACACATTTTTGACAAGCGACTTTAAAATCTCTATACAGTTCCCAAAATAATCATTTACGATTGTCGATGCTTACCTGATTAGAGGCTTCAAATGATGGGCAATCGAACCTCCAATTGAAGGTGTCTCTTTCGCGCACATCTCAGTCGATTGCTGAACTGTGTTGAGAAATTGCCATCGATAAAAATTTTTATCATTTGCTGTCAATCTTGTAGAAATATTGACAATTCCTTTAATAGGGTTATTGACAGTGATTAAAATTAAATATAAAACTGTGTTATAATGAAAGTTTATTGTTTAAAATATCGTTTAGAATTATTATTTTTATTAAATAAGTGCGTTAAATATATTAAAATAAATAAATAAAATCACGATTTTTAACCTATGTGTCACGTGATTTCAAACACCAATCACAGCGCGTGACATCATTAATCAGTCAACATGGCCGGTAGCTGTGTGCCACTGACTGCCATGTGTATTCGTTATCTCTGTTCAGTGTATGTTCTCTGGTGTATTCATTGTACTCTGTCAATCATATTAAATGCAACACTTTGTTGGTTATAATGCTATATTATGTCACGTTGTACCCGCTTGCTTAGTGTTTACTGATTGCCTACTGTGACGTAGGCAATCAGTAAACATGGCTGTCAAGGTCAATTGACGTTTTGGCGCAGAATTTAAAGTCAAAATAAAAAACAACTAATAATGAGTCAAATCTGTTATATTTATGAGAAAAAATATTTTTTACGGGTACATATACCTTTATTCTTTAATTTTAAATACTTTTTGAAATATTGTCAATAACCCTATTGCCTACAGATAACGATCATTTTTCGCATCAATAAGTATCAATCGCAATTGACCGTCTCGGAGATATTTAAGCGCCGTTCTTTTGCGTCTGCGTGAACTTGTATGCGTTTGTTTATTTACTTTTCTTCGCATAGTTGAAGAAAACAGTCTTAAAAATTGCGTTTAAAGTGGTTCAATACTTTATGCGATTTGGGATATCTGCGGAAGACAATGAAACGAAATCCCCGCGGATACGGAGGCCCTGTTATACTTGTTTGATAATCCAAAAATAATGTCGGTTCGATGGAACTCAAACTGCAGTAGATCCTGTCTATGTTTATCAGTTTTGATTCCGAAGAATAAAATTTGATATCGGGCGAAAATTTATTTTGGTTTACTGAGTGTTTCAGACTGTCGAATGTCGGATTATCGAGCTTGAACTGTATATGTTACGGTTAATACAAGAAAGTAGTTAATTCGCGAATTAATCGGCTAATTACCCGAATTAACCAATCCTTGACGTTGGTTAATTCGGGTATTAGCCGGTTAATTCGCGAATAAACTACTTTTTTGTATTAACTGTAACATATACACATCAAGTTAAAATAGAAGATATTACATAAGTTTCTACTTGTATATAGATTTGCATTATTATTGACAAATTATTATTGTCAGGTAATTGTTATGTAAAAACAAAGTAATGAATTATTATTAAGAAAGCAAGAAATCGGTGCACGTTTTCAGTTCGGTATTTTCATTACTTTTGTTTCAAAAATATGTTACAGTGACATTTTGTCGAAACATTTCAAAACTTTTCGGGTTTTTTTTGTTACCTTCCCCTGAAGTCTAAGAAACTGAGATTAAAAAAAAAAAGGAAAAAAGTACTTTTTGTTTAAGATACGGTGTTTATATGTAAGAAATTAAATTTTATTTTATGTGCCAAAAATAGGCAAAGATATCTGCTGGTCAGATGTCTTCGAAAGACCACACAGTTTCTGTCAGTTTAGACTTTAGATTTAAAATATATACGTTCATTTAATAGAAAAGTATCGAATAGCAGTGTTGTCTCTTTCTAATGCAGCAAATATAAACTGCTAGATGAATCAAGAGCCCATTAAAGCGGGAGATGTGAATTATAAACGCTCGATAGCTGAATGGTTAATCTGTGACGTTATTTTATTCAATGCAAATACCGAACGTGCCGAGCGATAGAGTTATTTTATCAATGTTATCCAAAAGCTCTTCACTGTTAATAAATGTGCGCGAATGGAAAAACTGCTTCCAATTAATGTTTTAAGCTTATTCTATAAGTACCTAGTGTTATCGACGTTCAATTTTTTGTTACCAAAAAGTGCTTTTCATTGTACTTATTTTACACCAAACTGAAAAATATTTTGTAAGTTTTTAATAATAAATATGTTAATAGTTTTTAGTTAGAACTAGGGACTTAGGAGGATAAGACCCAAGGTAAAAAAATAACAATAATTAATTGCTATTTTTTTTATAACCCACGTTTCAACTCTTCAGGATCTTAAGTGGTCAGGAACCAAAACCGAACCGTAATTACTCATTTTTGCCAACCGAAAAAGTGTTTAGGTCCTCTTAAAAACCGAAACTGATAACCGAATCAAAATGATGTTCGATTTCGGTCTCTGACTGTGATACAAAAAAAATATATATATATATATAATTACATAAAATATTCTCAACAAAGAGAAATTAGTATCATAACGTTGACCTTTAAAGAAATTAGCAAATAATATTGTTATTCTTTTGTTTTATATCCCGTTCTCCTAAGTTTGTAAATTTTCAGTTTATTTTGTTAAATCTAATTTGCAATTTCAAATAAAAATAACTTATTTCCAGGATGACTAAATCATAAAGGACCCCGCACGGAACATATGGGAATCGCCCCTCGGTTAAAATCTTCCATACTCGGGGATATTATCCAAAAATCGACGCTGATCAAAAGTCTCCATGGGCACGAAGTCCGGAAATGCGATCCCGGGGAGTTATTATTATTTTGATTGCAATAAAAGTATACTTTTATTGCAATCAAAATAGGGAAAATGAGCAAATGCACCCGTCTCCTTGTGATATTCTATTATAGACATATCTACATCACATAGATATATATATATATACAGTATATATGTCGCCGGGATATTGTCAAATCCATGATTTTGTAATTTCACTAGTGAAATTACAATATCACGATTGACAAAGATTCGTGATATTATAATTTCACTAAGTGAAATTATAATATCACGGGTTTGACAATATCCCGGCGACATATATACTGTATATGATATATCTATGTGATGTAGATATGTCTATAATAGAATATCACAAGGAGACGGGTTGCATTTGCTCATTTTCCCTATTTTGATTGCAATAAAAGTATACTTTTATTGCAATCAAAATAATAATAACTCCCCGGGATCGCATTTCCGGACTTCGTGCCCATGGAGACTTTTGATCAGCGTCGATTTTTGGATAATATCCCCGAGTATGGAGAATTTTAACCGAGGGGCGATTCCCATAATATGTTCCGTGCGGGGTCCTTTGTCGGTTCTATCTTCTTGTTAAGAATATTATTGCCGAATAAAATATTCTGGGACCACGTAAGGTGCTGTAATAATTATTATGGCTCTACCGAAACGAATTTCTTTGGTTTACGAAATGAACTAATAAAGGTAAAATGAAAAGCACTTTTAACAACAACATTTTTTATGTTCAATTGCCAATTTCCAGTCGATTTAAAAAAAATAAATATAAAAAAGTCAACATGAATTAACAAAACAAACGCTTTAATTCTTTGAACTTGATTTTTCTCTGTCTTGTCATTTTTTTAAATATTCAAAATATAAATTAAAACTTCCAGTTTCTTCCAGAATGATATTTTTGTGCTGTTAAAGAACTTATACTGTTCTTAAAAGAATGTATTTATAATGAAGACTGAAAAACATGGCAGTAGAACTAATACGCATAGATTTATAAACAATCTTTTTATATTGTTTTTATTATATAGAAAATAGTAATTTAATTTAGTTTATAGCTAGTTTTCTTTTTTGCAGAATCGTGTTCAGGATAAAGCACCATGCATAGTGCATGGTACGAATTGGGTCGACTCAAAACCAGAGATATTTAATCTTTTATTGTATGTCTATGCTCAAAACGGTGCAATCGGCAGGTTTTGGTATGCATGAAATTAAACGAATCCCCACGCACTGGTTCGGTTTACTGATTCGATGCCCAGCACCGATCGTACCGTTCCGAGTCATTGCCAGCTGGTAGCTCACACTAAGAAAAAAAAACGGACAATACATGTGTATAGCTCCAGCTTCTTTGAAACGTTGGGTTACGCCCAATTTACCAAAAAAGTTGTAAGATGTTACCGACGATCATTTTACATTGCTGATATGAAAAAATGCGGTTTAAAACTAGCTGTCCATTTCTAAATATTCAAAGCTTTATTCTAATTACAACAAAAAATGTTCAATGATTTTTTTATTGTAAAGTCGACAATTTTCAAAGGATACACTGTTTTAAAATTTGATAATGCGTGATTTAGCTAATTTCAATGCCCTGAAACTTTAAAGTATGTTACTTTTTATCGACTACTATTTTTTACTTCTTTCAACTATGCTGAACATTAAACTTTATTTTTAATGTGTAGAGATTACGTGCTACATGTTAGTGCGAGATGATGGAACTATTATAGGTTTAGCCCTTTAACTAGCACAACATCGAAAAGACAGGGGTTAAAAATGAAGATTAATGAAATGATTTTTGCACAGACTGTTCTGTATACAAATCTTTTATTAACGTCTGATTAGTACTCTTCAATAAATAAAATTATTGACCAATTTTTCAGACAATTATATTGACAAAAATATATATAATTATAATTCAATAAATTTACATTTCGGTCCGGATTTGAGCCAAAAAATATAAAAATTAATTAGTAATTAGTTTCTAATAAAATTTAGTTTAAACTAGAAACTAATTACTAATTAATTTTTATATTTTTTAGCTCAATTCAGAAGAAGTTCCAAATCCGGACCGGAACGCAAATTTATTGAATTATAATTACATATTTTTGTCAATATAATTGTCTGAAAAATCGGTCGATAATTAATTTTATTTATTGATCTGTGCTGTATAGTTAAAATATGTAAAAGATGTAGCTGATAAAAAATATTTTTTTAACGTATCCTACAGGTACTTTCAAGAAGTTAAAAATAGCCAAATCCATGCATTTTCAAATTTAAAAAAATGCACCTGGTTACCGGCTGCAGGCAACATGCACTTGAAAACGATTCTGCAGAAAAATTAAACGTGATTAATTTTTTATGACGGCATAAACTTGAGTCGCCATCACTAAAAAAATCTACAATTTGACGGACTGAGGAATTCAGAGCCGTACTTAGCTTTGGCTTCATTCTAAATAACATATTTTCGCCTCTCCGGTTTTCCTTCTTTTAAAAGTTTGACGAATTAATGGGACTAAATTTTTGATGCGTTTGCATATTCACTTTTGTAATAATAAATAACATAGTCACGCCGAATACATGACCTGTAAATATTTTAAACCCAAATCTTATTTAAATAATTAAGAAAAAACAGAACTTTATTATAATATAGTAAGTATATAACCAAAGACGCACCAAATATATTAAAATAATTGTTTAGTTAAAAAACGCAAAAAAATAAGACCTCTTCAGATTTTCCATTGTCTGACAAATATCGTCAAATTCGTTTTATGCCGGCACTTCACATGGCTATTTGTATTTGTGTATTTGGCAAACAATTACCAAGTGTGGAGGGTCTATTTGACAAAGTGTTGGCCTTATTTGCCTATTTGACAAATAAGGCCAATACCAAATACGCGTTACCGTGCGCTTGTCGGTTTTTCGAGGCACATCAAAAGAGGCAAATACGGCAAATAAACTGTCCACACAATGGCTATATTCAGAAGCGCACGCGCCATGAACCTGTACGAACGTGCAGTATTTTTTGTGTCTGTGCTGTGAGCGAGAACTGGAACAAATACTATTGAAAATGAATTGGTACAATGAAACAGTGCTAAAATTCCTGGAATTTTGAACCTGCGTTCTGCTGCCAAATGTTTGTGTGTTTGCTATTTGACTGCCATGTGTGGATGGTCGTATTTGCCTCTATAGTCTATTTGCATGTCTGTCTTGAACGTCATATATTTTGCCAAATACAACAAACACCCAATAGCAAACACAAATAGCCATGTGAAGTGCCACCTTTAGAAAATATTCTCAAACTCAAAAAAATCATACAAATACCGACATGCCACATTAATTTAATAAAAAAAATGTTTAGATAATTATAGGAAATTATGTAATATTTACATGAATTTATTAAAAAGTTCCTATTGATTTAAAATCAAGTTCAGAAGAAACATTTTTGTATTTTTTATTTTATTAAAACGAAATTATCAAACCATAATCTACCAAACTAACATGAGTATGTTTTTATTGTGATCAACACTCCATTTTATTATGAAAATATATTTTTAAACCATGATCTGGTCAGTGGCGTAGATAGGGGGGGGATCAGGGGGATATATCCCCCCCCATGAGTCCAGAAAACATATCATAAATTTATACGAAGATCTCTGTATCTAAGTATATTCATTCCTTTACGTTTTGCCATATGATGGCATTTGCAATTATCTGCGAGTTGCAGGTTATAAAATTTTTTAATCATGAAAGTGTAATTATTATTGTGACGACTGTAAATTAGAATAGTTTCAAATTTTCGCGCCCATCAAATTCTCGTCGTTTCCTCCCCTCCGTGGTGCTGGCCGCAGGCGGTGAATGCGCTGATTGGTACGCGCAATAGGATTCCAGCCAATCCAGCCAGTTGATCCTTGGTCCGGCGAGATAGGCGACTTTTTAACGTGAGGTTATCACAATATTGTCTAATGCCAATAAACTCCCATTGTCTTTGTTTTATCCAGTATTAGAAAATGATCAAAAATGAAGAGGTTTTTAATAAATCTGAGCAGTGAAAAAAACGAAAAAAAACAAAAAACCGAAAACGAAAATGCAGAATCTTCGTTTGCAGAAACAAACGCGAAAAAAGCTTGTGTTGATGTACACAAAAAAGACGTCGCAAATTTCGTTGACACTCAATTAAGTGACGCGGAAAGGCTAGATTTATTGACGAATGTCTGGGTTCCACCGAAAAATTTTGCATTTCCGTTGCTGGAAAAGTTCGAAGCTCGAAAATTAAGGTTTCGTCGTGAATGGCTCGATGAATTCTCGTGGCTCGCATATTCTGAAGTGCACCATGGTGCATTTTGTGTACCGTGTGTAGCTTTTGCTAAAAGAGGTGGCAGAGGATCGCAACATTTAGGCTGTTTGGTGAAAACAAAGTTCGATAATTGGAAGAAAGCAAAAGAACTTCTTTAGATAAAAACAATTCAAAGGAATACGATACAAAATGTAAGATTTTGCTTCATTTTCTAGTAGTTTTCATTTCCTAACGGTGAAGGAGTCGTGATTTAAAATAACAGTGACTTTGAACCACAGTATAATCACAGTATATTAAAGTTCTAAGTGACTCCTTTGACCCATTGGTTCCATTACGAAACTAAAATGTCATATTCTTGACGTTTCTTTGTCATTCTAGGACCGTTTGAATGGTTTGGCTGCACTAGCACTTCATCATGACATCGGGATCACAACTGAGGAAGTTATTGATGAATTATCAAAAAAACCCGAAAACTCGATTTTGTTCTTTGATTTGTCGCCTCAACTTGAAAAAAATCATTTTTCAAAGAATGTTAACATTTTTTTAGAAGCACCTATTTCTGTGCATGTGTGTATATTATATGTAATTGATAATTGTAAAACTAGGTAAATAAACACTCCAACAAAATTGATAACATAAAAATTTAAGTGAGTCATATCCCCCCCCATGGCAAAAACCTATCTACGCCACTGGATCTGGTGTTTTATTAATCATCCTACAACACATATTATCATATTCCTTTCATCATTCAAATGCTAATGGACACCGCTATAAATAATTCTACGTTATTGAAATCAAGGTATGAGGATTAATTAACTACATACACTAAAATTTTAGATTCAATTTACATACCGTGAAAACCTGGTGTTTGAGAATTTGCAGTTTACTAATAAATCCATACTAAATTATTGCACATCGTCCGAATATTAATGTATCTAACAAAAACACGATTCGCGAACAAAAAATATTTTAACTAAGTAATCACAACCTGAAAAATACACCTGTCAGAGTTACACCCGCGTCAACTTTGGATTAAGGTACATTACAAGCACTGATTGTATGTGAGCTAATAGAATACGGTACGTGGCGATTTTAATTAAAGAAATAAACACAAATTATTATTATTTTAAGATTTTTCCCGCACAAAATTAATAAAAAAACACTGTTACTAAGGTCACAATTCAACTGAATTCGACGGTTGAGAATTTTAAACTGTACTGTTCAGTACGCCAATCTGAGCCAATGGCCAACGTCTGCTAGACGAACGGTGTGCTACGATGCTACTAAAAAACAGTTCACCGTTCTTGCGCGCGAGTTTCGCATTAAAAATAACGTGTACAAGCCTGGTACTTCATTTTTTTAAATTTCGATTTTAGAGGTCATTACA
The DNA here is from genome assembly GCA_963575645.1 of Xanthostigma xanthostigma. Taxonomy (NCBI): domain Eukaryota; kingdom Metazoa; phylum Arthropoda; class Insecta; order Raphidioptera; family Raphidiidae; genus Xanthostigma; species Xanthostigma xanthostigma. The sequence continues at coordinate 42,981,798 of OY754466.1, read as the reverse complement.
TAATATACTATCGAACATTTTGAAAAAGACCTTGTGTGTGTTACGGAATTGAATTATCTAAAAGTTATTATTAGCTATTAAAAAAAAGTACAAAATACATACATATTTGCATTGATTTTATTATAAAAATATATTTTTACCACGATCTTGTGTTTTATTATCATCATACAACACACATCATATTCCTTTCATAATTTCAATACCAATGGACACTGCTATCAATAAATGAACCTTATTGAAATAAAAGTGTGAGGATATTAAATTAAATATTAGTCAGATACACTAAATAATTTAATCCAATCTACATACCATGAAAACCTGGAGTTTGAGAATCTGCAGTGTAACAAATCCATACTAAATTATTGCACGTCGTTCGAATATTAATGTATCTAACAAAAACACGATTGACGAACAAAACATATTTTAATAAAAAATCACAACCTGAAAAGTTCACCTGTCATAGTTTCACCCGCGTAAACTTTGGATTACATCGAAAGCACTGATTGTATGTGAGCTAATAGAATACGGCACGTGGCGATTTTAATTAAACAAATAAACACACACGTTATTATTATTTTAGGAATGTTCCCGCACAAAATTAATAAAAAGAAAACACTGTTACTAAGTCTATTTTCAACTGAATTCGACGGTTGCGGATTTTAAAACGTTCGCTACGCCAATCTTGGCGCCAATCAGTACCAATGGCCAACATCTGCTACAGGTAGGATATGCTACGACACTACTAAAAACCGTTCAGTTCAGTGTACTTACGCGAGTTACATATTAAAAATAGCATGTACCTACTTGCATTTTTGTCTATTTAGATTTTAGAGGTCATTGCATAATACAGTACCTATCGACATTTTTTTAAAAATCCCTATTTAATAAAAGTTATTATTGGTAATTAAGAAAAAGTAGATAATAAATACATAATATTTGCATTTGATAAAAACGAACCTTATATGAAATGTTTGCAAACTGGGTGATGTGAAATTTCTCGAGGTGCAGCATTTTCCGCACTTCAAAAATACTTATTCATAAAATACTGATTCATTAATTTCTATCTATTGTGGCAACGTTGACATTTTTCTTTATTTATGTACTAGCGGTCCCGCCCGGTTTCACCCGGGTGCAAAAGAACGAATGGGGAAGGAAGGGACATGAGTACGCACATCCATCTTAGTTTATCAAGATTAATGTTGTGTCCAAACTTCAGAATGATCGGCGTTACCGTTCAGAAGTTTTTGTCGTTAAAAAGCAGTATTTATACTTTTTTTAAGTAATAAATTTCTTTTAATAATATAATAAAAATTTAATTGAAAACACTGTAGGAAAATTATTTTTATATAGGTGCCTATAGTTGTAACAGTTTTCAAATGAGCTATTAATTAGATTTATTTAATTTTAATTAGTCGTTATAAAATTTAAAAAAATTGAAATGTAAGCCTTAGCAGAAAGCAATGTAGAAAATAAAAATATATTTGCTGACGTGGGGCTTGAACCTAAGACACTGGCATTAAGAGTCTTACGCTCTACCGATTGAGCTATCCGGACTTATATACTTGGCGCGCTAATATTGCAATATTTAGTTACGGACGGACTAATTTTGAGTTGCATCTTGCAACATTTTTCATTGATGCTTCGCTCCAATTGGTCGTAGCGTAATATTGTATAGCCTAAGTATAGCCTTCCTCGATAAATGGGCTATTCAACAAAATTTTTTTTTTTCAATTTGAACCAGTAGTTTATGAGATTAGCGCGTTCAAACAAACCAACTCTTCAGCTTTATAATATACTAGCGGTCCCGTCCGGTTTCACCCGGGTGTAAAAGAACGAATGGGGAAGGGAGGAACATGAGTACACACATTCATATTAGTTTATCAAGATGAATGTTGTGTCCAAATTTCATGATGATCGGAGTTACCGTTCAAAATTTTTTGTCAATAAAAAGCAGTATTTATACTTTTTTTAACTAATAAATTTTTTTAATTAATAAAATAAAATTAAAATAAATTTTAATGTAAGCCTTAGAAGAAAGCAATGTAGAAAATAAAAAAAAAAATAAAAATGCAATCGCCCAACGTAGGGCTCGAACCCACGACCCTGGTATTGACAGTCTTGTGCTCTACCGATTGAGCTAGCCGGCGTTGTATTCTTACATCGCTAATATGAGTATACTTAGTAAGTACATTTCACCTGAATAGAAGCTTATTTTTTGAAGATTTTTCATTACTGCTCCGCTCCTAATGGTCGTAGCCTGATTTTATATAGCCTATAGTCTTCCTCGATAAATGGGCTATCCAACAAAAAAAATTTTTTTCAATTTGAACCAGTAGTTCCTGAGATTAGCGCGTACAAACAAACAAACTCTTCAGCTTTATATATTAGTATAGATTTGTAGACAGTCATGACAAAATAAATTTGTGCCACAATGCATTACAGACATATTTTATCAATTTACTTCATTAGCCATATTTACACTGTTACTGAGGCATTCTATTTAATCAACAGTGTCTACCAGCCGCTGCAATTCCCGGCTTTTGCCTAATTTTCTTTCAGAGAGAGAAGAGATATTTTTGATTTAGTTTTCTTCCAGATTTTTTGAAGATTAAATTACAAACGAATACGAACATTTACGAAATGAAAATAGCAAATTTCCCCTGTAGAACTATATTTTGCGAACAGCGTGTCTAAACATATACTCAATGTCGTAGCTAGGGTCAATGGCAAGTTTTTAATTTCGCACTCTCAAAAATTCCTCACCCGAAAAAGTGTTTTACTCAGTATTTAAATCCCTGGCGCCAGGCCCTAGCTACGGTGGTACTAATACACTTCCCGAGCCTTCATGGAGGATTTTGGAGTAAGTACGGTTTTACTTCTGTAGTGTGTAGCGTAAAATACAGTTTCTTTTTTGTATTTTGCATGCATACAAATGAAGTACGCACGGAGTAATACGGAGGAAAGGAGCTGAGCCCGTACCCATATTAATTTCGTCACTGAGTATAAAGACAAAAAATAGTAAGGTGTTAACATTTCAATGTACACGGAATAAAAATAATGAAAATCGTAAATTTATTACAAAAATATCAAAATTATAAATACATTCAATTACTTATTTAAAACAATATTAAGACATACAGATTGCAACTGAATTCACCGTTCTATATTACGAAATCCTAAACTTGCTGCGGTGTATTTATTGACCAAATCTTTGATATTACAGTCAGCAGATCACATTAAACTTGATTATATCACAGAGGTAGGCAACGGTTTACTAATGCTGGCAAGTATTATGAAATATGTACAAGTGGAATGATATAAGAATTGAAAATGTAACTACGGTTAGATAATTAAAATCACAAAACGTTGGGTCTGACAGCCCCGACAATTTCCTCGTAATAAAACAACATCGAATTTACGTATAAATGTAAATAATTTTTCCGTAATAATTTTAGTTCAATCATTTTCTGTGTAAATTTCAATATGATAAACCATAAAACGGTTTACCTATTAATGTAAATTCAGTCAAACATATTTTTCATACACAAAAATAAATTAAAATTACTTAAAAATTACAAAATATAACCGATAAAAAAAACTATGCTACTTACAACCTTTTTAAATTTTTCTTTGAAATTTTAGAACCAATTTTTAAATCCTTTTTTACTTTAGGCGGACTGTTTGGTACAAAAATCGGGCTAGCATCTCGAGATTTATTTTTTTTACTTGTTATTTTCGATGTTACCAAATCGGACACGCTTTTCGAATCTTTCGCTGGTTTTTGACCAAAATCAAGTCGTCTTACGGCTAGATTTGAATCTTTGCAGCTATGTTCCGTTTTTGAATGAACTATTTTTTGTCTATGTTTTTCTTCTAAATGTGCTAAAGGTTTTTTCAAAGAAATTTTTGAAGACTTATTATAAGTCACTGCAATCTCATCACAAGAATACGGAACACGACTTAAACAGTTTGAAATATCATTCAAGTTTTTTCTATCGCGTACAGGATTCAGATATGTTTTATGGTCCGCATGACCATGCGGTTTAAGGTGAACTGTGTCCGTAGCGAAATTAACAATATGCTCCGGTGTACGACTAGAGTCGTCGAAAATGGGCGAACGCAAGCCAGGAGACGAAGGTGACGAGCATCTGTTCTCGGAGACGCACTGAGTGCTGAGACAATTTTTACAATATGAAACTTGACAAATTGCACGTAAACATTCCACGGTGTTCTCTCTTACTCTGGCGGGATTCTCACAGTGGATGCACTTAGTCAGGTATTCTCCAGGCTTGAGCGTTTGTGTTGCCTGAAACAGATCATCAATATCCTTCACAAAAAAACAATAGACGAAAGATATTTGTTGTCAAACAACTGATAGTTTTCTTCTATAGGTCAAGTTGTCAACAGTGGCTCAGGCGGGTACAGTGAATAATTGCTAAAAACGATATAAGATTGATCTATAACGCCATTCTGTTCATAACATAACAATGTATATTTGACGTGAAGTTGTCTATAGTAAACGTCAGCCACGTGTGCATGTCAGTTCAAGTGATACATGTAATTGTTTGTTTTTATGTGTCACTTTTTTTTACGAGGTAAGTTTCATCGTACTTTAGTCAATCGAGGGTACTTCTTATTTGCATGTTTTTGTTTCATTGTAAACTGCATATATTTAGGGATATTTTAACGCAACAATTATAATCCAAACCTAAACTAAAGTTAAAATTTTTGACGTGAGATATCAAAATAGCCGGACAGTACACAAGTAGGTTGAGTAGACAGTGAATCATGATCCACTTTGTATCTAACATTTTTTTTTTTATTTTAACAAAAAAAAAAAAAAAACAAGTGAATCGGCTGCTGTGGCCATTATCACTACAAAATGATTACAATACTGCAAAAATTACAAATTTATTAATAATAATGGAATTTTACTTATTAGATAGGTAAGTATGGTAAGTAACCTAACATTTTACTAATCAACCAGTTAATGTCTGCATTTTTATTTCATTTCTTTGATAAAGCATCGATAAAACCCATTTTTAATTATATTGATTCACTGTAAACCTACACGAAACACTGTGTACTCAAGACTGAACCACTGTACCCATCTAGCAGTACACAGTGAATCATTTTCTACTTAGAAAAAAAAAACTTTTATAAAACATTTTTCTTTGTAGATAATGAAAAAAAAATAATGAAAACTTATATTAAAATAACCACACTATACAGATGTCATATTTTAGTTTTCTTGGTACCTTAAAATTGTATGATATAGCCAATAGAAAAAAATGTGATCCACTGTTGACAACTTGACCCATACTTAAAATAGATCGGTTATTAACTAGGGTCCGATCGAATACAGCGAAAGCTCTCCTGACGGACAGCTCAGTTTATTATTAAAAGTGATAATAAAATGAAAATATAAATTGGCACTTGACCTAAATAATTCCGGCAACTGGCTAAAAACAATTGCTAAAGATAGCACTATTTTAACTCTAGTTATGAGTTTATAATTTCCAAGTCCCTGACTACTTGGCTTAATATTTTGAACATCGATAAAACATCTGTTAATATTACTGAATTTACCTTAAAATATTTCAAAAATTCCCTTTTTGAAGGGCTGCTTAATTCGTTCTTCTTATTTTCTTCACTAACAATTATAGTATTTTTTCTAGGAAGTGGAACATTTTTCTCTTTTTCTTTCAATTCAATTTCAGTAGTACGTGAAATGTTTTCCTTATTAAAAACAATATATTTTAAATATGTCTTTCTTCTTTGTTGTGCCCGTTTGTCAGCCAATACAGCTTTCTCCCCTGTCCTTGACACTGCACAAATGCTTACTAAATCGTTAGCATCAACATAACTGAATATTTTTGATAAAATATGAGGAAACTTCTTATGAAAAAGTTTTAAAAAATCAGTTTTCTTCTCTTTCAATTTTCGGATCTTTTTGCGTGTAATTCTGATTCGCTTCGGGGATTTTAAATTATTGTGCGGTCTTAGCTCAGGATAGAGTAAGTTGTTTTTTTCTGGTGTTCCGATTTTAACTAGCGAGCTATATTTTGAAGTCAAAATACTATTAAAACTGCTGTATTTTCTTAAAACGCATTTCTCTTTTAAATCAATACAATCTTGTTTAGTTGGCGTACTGGGTTCCGAATTCGATTTTTGACTATCGTTTATATTTTTACTGTCTAGTTCCGGTTCCGGTGTCACACAAAGTCTGTCTTCCCAATTTTCTTCCTGAAAATAATCCGTGTCTTTCATTTCAACATCGTCGTTTGTTTTCATGTCTTTTCTAGATTCAACTGTCAATCTGTCGCAAGAATTAAAAACATCTGAACAATCATTTTGCATGCACGACGGATACGGAATGTTTTGAGCGTTTAACTTGTCAAAACTAGACGAGACACTTGGGTGATCGCCAAACAAATCATTTAAATCTTGACTGTTCTCATTTACAACCAGATCATTAAATGATTTCGTAAGAGTAGACGGACATTCTTTACTTTTCAACGATGTCCACTTTTTGTTAAAATCTTCAGCTAAGTGTGTAAAACTGCAGTTTCTCGATTGGATCAAATCAGTTTTAGATACATCTGGAATGTGTTTATAAGCCAACAGTTTCTTCGACCTTGCCAGCTTCCTCATTGGAGGAGAGTATTGCGATATATCATCGTCGTTGATATATTTCAACTTTATAGCGCTGTCTTCCAATTGACGAGCCGATTCATCAGACGCGTACTCGGTGTTTGCTACATTTTGCTCGTTTTCCCTGTTGTTTTTTATGGCACTGTGATTTCCAAAAGAAATCTTTCGTTTTAACTGCCTCGAACCGACTTTTGTGACAGCTGGCGTCGATTCACATATTGAAGTGAGAATTCTGGTATCACTAAATGAACTGGTCTTTTTATAGTTCGATTTGGAATTTGAGAATGTCTGATCAGGTCCGGATGTTGCCGACGTATAGCCAGAATCATGATGCACGGTAAACGGTGTAAAATCCATGTCTAGAAAATTCAAATAAATATCTTAGCGTTCCTTATAATCAGGCGCATTATGTAGAGTGTTGTCTTCACTATTGCTAACTTTGTTAATAGTTTTAGATTAAAAAAAATGGTTGTCTGTAAAGTCGGTTTACGGACGATAGTTTTACGTGATAACGTCATAAAGAAACATTGATGAACTCTCTGACGTCACGCGAGAAGAGAGAGAAATGCGTACAAGCCGACGCTTGGGCCGATCGTGCCTCTCTATCGCTTATAACGCGCTGTCGCTTGCACGCTCAGGCTCAGGCGGAACGTGACACTTTTTCGTGCGTGCAGCCGGTGTTTCATCAATTTATAAGACGTTATCACGTCAAAAAAAACGTTCTTCAAGGACAGCGTGTAGGGTGTCAAATTCAACAAATAAACACATATGGCGTATTTTCATTTTTAAAACATTTTCGAGAAAAAATGCTTAAAAATTGCTGCCCCCTACCCATATAACAGAAAAGGAGCGCAGAGAAAAATCTCAAAAAAAACATGAACATAACGAATTAGGCGTAGATTGAACGAAAATTATCAGTTGACCGATTTTTTTTAATAGAACAGGCTGTATGTTTTTGTATTTTTTGAAAGGGAAAAAATTTAGAGATAAAACCTCCTAATGCTTTAGCATTCTAAAGTTGAAAATAGTCATGCCTTCTTTTTGGCTCATCATCTTTTAATGCTCGATATTAGGACACGACAATACTATAACTCTTTTGAAAGGTTACTTAAATTTTTATAGCTTAGAGTGCTGCAGACAATAAACATGTGATTCATATCACTGGTCCAGAAACTTTATTTAAAAACTTATAATTTTCAAATGGAATTCTAATTTAAAAGTAAATGATTAAGTATTATATAACAATTTATAAAACAAGAACAGAATAAAAAATATCAAAATGATCAATATGTTATTCTTAATTCAAGGATTTGAACGCCAAAATATCTTAAGAGTAATTTAACGTGGGTACTTCAAATTGCTGAAAATAAAAATATGAAAAAAGGAAATAAAAGATCGAGCATATTGTTAAATAAAAACACAAACCTTTTTTTGAAAAATCACTGAACCATCAAAATCACTCTTGTAAGAAACAATTGCTTTCTAAAGCATTTTGATCACTTACAAGCTTTGTTCCCCACAAAAAATTAATGAGAAAGTACAAATGCAGTAACACTTAAAAGCCTATAACAACTATTAAACTAAAATACACTTTTCAGAGGTAAAAAATGAATTAAAAACAATATTAAAACACAGATGTCAAGAATCAAGAACTGTCAAAACCGTCCATCTTATTTTTCGCAGATTTGACGTACCTTCCAAATATATCGTCTCTGATCATAAGTGGTAGCAGATGGTAGCAACTAGTTCTATCCCTGTTTATCCTGTTTAAATTTTTGAACAGTCAAGTTGGTTAGGTGTTATCTCTGGTTGGTGGATAATATGACATCTGACGTATTTTGACAGTAAAACAAGGAAAAGAAAAGTCTATTATACGAATTAAAATAGTTTATTTTTGAAATAAAAACTGAATTACGTGTCATAAATGTCTAAAAAAGGGCTGTATGTATACCGGTAAGCAATATATTAATGACACTTCATCATGCTTTTGTTATAGTTTTTGAGGGTGGACATTTGCTTTACAATGTACTTACATTTTGATTGTAATTTTTGTTTGTTTTATATTTTAAAATCTAATGGCATGATATTTTGTAGACAGCTATGGAGGATAGCCTAAGTGTCAAATCAAACGACTCGGTAGCAACAAGTGAGGAATACGATTTTATATCAGATAAACCAGGCTCTAGTAAAACGCCTACACTTAATATCACTAACGGCGGTAATATATTCGATTTGGAGAAAACTTTAACCGAGGTATTGCAAGAGAACGACATTTATTCATCAGCCATGGAATCACCGATAGAGACGCGGGGCACAGTAATCGACAACATCGAAGATACGGAACGCAAAGTCGGACATTCGATGTTCTACGATTGCAGTGATACTGTCGATGCAGCTAATGATGCGTTAGCCACTGATAAAATATCTCCAGTCGAAAAACAAGATGCTATGAAACCAGAATCCAGCGAAGAAAGCGAAGAAGAGGGTGAGTGTTTTTTCTTTTTTTTAGGTTTAATTGTTATATCAAATGCACTATATAGTTGAATTTTGTTAGAAAGAAAAAATGTAAAATAATAATGTTTATTTTTATCACATTTGTGTATTTATTTTGAATATCGTGAAAACCTTCAAAAAAATGTAGTAACTGATACAATGAAATTGTATGCGCATCATGTTATTAGAGATTTGAACACGTAAGAATGCTTTTTATGAAGTTTTGAATGGTATGTGATTTTTCAACAGCTTATTAGTTCTGGCTCTGAACTGCTAAAGCGACTGTCGACAATACAGAGCTCTTTGTACACAACTGCGTGTTTGTTGGTCAAATCGTCGCACTCTTCAGAGTGTTCGAACTTGATTCTGGCAATTCTAGGTTCTTAAAACTGCTAGAACCAGGTTCAAACTGTCCGGTGATCCCGAAAATTTCAAATTCGACCAACAAACGCGCAGTTGTGTCCAGTAGTTCTGTATTGCCATGAAATATAGATATTAAAGTAATTCAAACGACATGACCGTTTCATGACTGATCGTTTACTCATTAATTATTGGTTTAATTAAACGTGTACGTCCGTATCTATCAAATTGACGCCGTTTTTGAAACATTGCGTTTCATCTCTTTATAATATCTATGTTACGGTTAATACAAGAAAGTAGTTAATTCGCGAATTAATCGGCTAATTACCCGAATTAACCAATCCTTGACGTTGGTTAATTCGGGTATTAGCCGGTCAATTCGCGAATAAACTACTTTCTTGTATTAACCGTAACATCTATACTTCGTGTGTATTACCAAAAAACGCTTTAGCTCTTTAGAACCTGCCAACAAGCACACCCAATAACTTGTGACATAACAAGTCTCATAATAATAATAATAATATACAGCTTTATAAATATGTAGCATCAGATTTTTTTTTATTCCATAATATTCGTAAATAATGAATGTATTAATTAGTTACAACCAGTGATTTATGTTTGGTTGGCTGGACTAATAATATGCCAGTAACCTTCAGCTTCAGAGGGGGCTTACCCGACTAGCAGCAAGTGTTACCGCTGGGCCATCTTTTGTTAAATTTTTTTTGTAACTCTACGCGAAAAGTCTTGTATATTCAATCTTATTCCCAACGAAATAATAAATGTTGTAAATTGTCAGCAGTTTAAGAAGAAACGTAGAGCTTTCCGTGTTAATAAAAGTTTTTATTCTGTAAATGATTTTTTTAACATGTAACTATATTTTGTTTATATGTGTAATTATTGTTTCATCTGCTGTTTGTAACTGACTTTTTGTATGTAGAATTTTTGTCTTCGAAGCAATAATTTGAATATGTCAAAGAGTTAAAATAATTTTACATGTGTTAAAAGATCTTTCTCAAAAAGGTACCAAGACCCCAAAAATTTAAGTGCGTCTCTGATTAATTCACCAGAATTGGTGTTCAAGTTTAATTTTTTTCTTTATAAACAATTTTTTAGTCAATTGTTTGATTTATTAAAAATTAGCATGCACATATAATGCTGTTTAGTTGTAATTATTATTTATTTTGGTATTGGGTAACGTTTAACTAATAAAATAGCAAGAAGTTTTTTTTTTTTTAATTCATAAGTATTTAACTGAGTACAGTAATTCCCAGAAGTTAGGTTATAAATGGGAGCAGCAAGGATAACGTAAGTCGAAAAAATAAGAAAACTTATCTTCTAAATATCAACAGGGTTTAATTAATCACTAATTTTTCACTGCATTAATAGTAATATTTATCTTTTCTTTCTCTTCCTATTATATCGTGTGAATTAAATGTGGCTAGTTTCATATAGAACCGCCAGTTAGCGCCACACGGCAATTTGCGCATAGCCCGTAGTAGAGTATTCAGTATCGAATTTTAAGGACAATATTGAGCAAAAAAATTGGTTGTCTGTAAAGTCGGTTTACGGACGATAGTTTTACGTGATAACGTATTCCGTAATACATAACCTAAATTTTAGTAGCTGTCAAACTTGGGCCGAAGCATACTGCGCTCTCGCTTGCACGCACAGGGTCAGGCGGAACGTTAGGAACGTTACACTTTTTCGTGCGTGCAGCTGGTGTTTCTTCAATTTATAAGACGTTATCACGTCAAAAAAGAAGTGGACATTTTAACTTAACTGTTTGAATTTTTTGTGGATCAAAGTAACATGCACACAGTTATTGGGAGAATAATAAATCAAGCCATAAATATTTACTAGATTTAACATCTGTTGACCTTAAATCAGAAATAGATTTTTTTCTCTCCCGCCCGTGTCGTATGCCCGAATATAAGAGGCGCCCAACTGACGGGGGCCAGATTGCCGCGACCCCATTGTAGTAAAACAGAAAAACACGAGGACACTGAACACAAAATACCGCTTTCGATTATACAATTTAATTAGATGCTTGCTTTACTGATTGCCGCTGCGAATTTTTTAAATTCCATTGCCTTGTCATATTACGTCACTGTTTTTCAATTGTTCTATTATAATTTTACTGAAGTGTAACTTCTTACGCGAATCAGAGTCGTTTGCGTTAAATATTTAGCGCTAACGGTGTAACCATAGTGACGAACAACAGATCATATATTTTTCTGTAAATGTCAATTTGTAACATTTACATGCAGATTTTCTGTTGTGTGAAGTGCAAACGGCATATTACTACTGTTTGCCGAACGGCGATCATACAGTTCGGCCGTCATCGGTCGAACTGTATAGCTTTGACCATTTACAAACTGGCGTTTCAGTTCGCTAACTAGATTCACTATTTGCCGGACATATCTGGATCATGCGTGACTAAGTTTCACTTCTGTAGTGTGTAGGATAAACTACACCGTCTTAGAAAAAACTAAATTTTATTGCGTAACCCTTGAGTATTGCATAAGAAGTTACCCTTCCTCCGAGTGTCGCCACACAACATATTATTTTAAATTTATTAAAACCTATATCTTTTTTTTAAATATTCAGTAATAACTATTTTGAGACATGATACTTACGTTATGATGTCGTGGAGGTTATTCACTATTTGATTAAAATTTTAACTGTATATCCTTTTGAACGTTTTATCATTGTGATAACGAACATTATTTTTGTTTTTATAAAAAAAAATTGTTGAATGGCTCCGCGAAAACGAAAATAAGTTGTGATTCATTTATTAATGACAGTAATTATTAAAAAAAAAAAAATATTTAATGTTATTTTAAAGTTATAAATACTTTTTGCACAACGAATAAATAATTTTTATTGAGTATTTATACCTGGTTTTGTGGTCGCGTTTGTAGTTAAAAAAACAAAAAACAAAACAAGATTACACAAAACAAATGCAGTAAAAATGGTCACCGGAAATTGAGTTATCTATTGTATTTGCACTTTATCAAGTGGAATTTATAATTAAACTGGTTGGTTTGAGTCAGTGTCATTTTTTTATTTTAGGATAAATTATGGCACACGTCTCTGTCTCTAATAAATCAGTTATCAGTTATTCAGTTGTTTTACATAAAAAAAAACACAAATGTGTATAAAATTGTAAAATATGTTTCCTAGAAAAAGAGCCAAGAGGACGAAAAAAAGCCGTTCGATTTTTTATGTGTCGCTAGTTTCAGATGTGGATCAAGAATGCACGATATTCAGCGGCGTGACATATTTGGGCGCTGCGGCCATCAATGCGCCCAAATCGGAGGCCGAAATCCAACGTAACATGAGCATTCTGAACGAACAGAGCTCCGAACAAGGCATCAAAGTGTCAATCTCCGTACCGAGCTCTTCGCAGGGCGTTGTTGTGTGAGTACCCAAATCCGTTTTAATAAAATACCGAGCCGGTGATCGCCACTGTCATTAAACGTGATCATCGGATACTCCTTAAATTTTGTCTAAGTATTAAAATACAGTGTAAACTCTTTATAACGAAACTCAAGGGACCGAGCATTTTTTATCGTTATAGAGAGTTACCGTTATATGGAGTGAAGAAAGAAAAACAACCAAATTAACAATAATCTTCAATGTACTGTATAATCTCTTTATAACGAATTTTAAGGGACCGAACATTTTTTTCGTTATAAAGAATTTTCGTTATATGGAGGGAAGAAAGAAAAATAACAATTTTCACAAAATTAATTTATTCCAAACACATATACCTATAGTTTGTTAAATTTGCCTGACGTTTTTCGCTATGCCAATATTTGTTTTGTATTTTAAGTATCTTATGCATGCCTTGGGATGTGGTGGAATAATCTTCATTAAATAATAGGAATTTTTCGATAAGTTTGGCGTCATCAAGTGCTTGTTGAATAGATGGTGATGGTTCAGAATGGTCCTCTTTATGTCTGTAAACATTTGCTGACGCCTAAATATGAACATATTTCTTCGTAATAGAGAATGGCTGTTGCGTTATAAAGAGGGTATTAATGTATAGGTTTTAAGGTAAACCAACCAAATCGTAAAAATTTCGACGTTATAGGGAGTTTTTCGTTATAACGAAGGACGTTATAAAGAGTTTACACTGTAATTAAATTTTTGTATTAGTTTGTACGACGCGGCTACACATTCAGTAATATCGAGATACGAAATTCACCGCATCTTATTCTACGCTCACGGAGCTGCCGCCACATCGGAGGGCAGCTGTTTTGCGTTCACATGGTCGCACGGGGATACGCAGGAATCTGCCATTTTCCAGTGCCACGTATTTCGCTGTGACATTCCTGAAGCTGTTGCTCAAGTGTCCAGTAAGTTTGAAATAAGTGCATTAGGTAATTTTTTTCTTTTTTTTAACTAGAATAAATTGAAATTGAAGCTGATACTTTCACCAGCTCTTCGATTAACAGTGAAGACACCCTATTAACAACTGTATTCGTCTGATCTGAGCTATTCTCAATTAAATAATTGCAAAGGAATTTGTTTGAATTATTGCTGTCTTATCTCAAGCACAACATATAGAAACTAGTGATGTGCCGGATCGTTAAAAATGTGTATCCGCGGATACGGATCTAAATATGGATATTTGGCTTCAAGATCCGCGGATACGGATACGGATCTTAATTTTCTTAGAGTACGCGGCGGTAAATATTGCACATCGACCTTTGGAAAGAGACTATCTGTTATGGGAAAAAGTTATTGACTTCTTTAAGAGTAAACTCTCATAACAGATTGTCTCTTTCCAAAGATCGTTGTGCAATATTTCATTATAAAGATAGTTTTTTATTAGTATTTTATGGTATGGTACTCATTACGATAAATTTTTGCAATATAAAGGTGCCAAATACGATTTTATAAAATAAAAAATAATCTGAATGGAATTTAACAGTTTTTCATTATTACCTAATCACCTATACAGTAGGACGCGATAATCCGGACTAATTAAAACACAGCTGATCCGGATTATCAAAATGTCCGGATTACTGGATGTAATTTTAATTATCAAAAAAACAAACTAAAATGCGTGCTGAAAGGATTTATTCATACGTAAAAAATAAAACTTTTAATTTGTCAAGAATTTCGTTTTTTACTTGCAGTGATAAAGTAACGTGTGATCGTTTACGTGGCGCCATAGTACGTTCTCTATCTCTATCTGAGTTTGACAACGACTACATACATACTAAAACCACCTAACTTCTCTCACTTCTCTGACAACAAATATGTATGTAACTGTTTGTAACACACCGCCGGCCAATAGTGTTGACGCAAATAGTGCCAGTACAGCTACTCAATAACTAAGTATCATGATCCGGATTACTGAAACTGGAAAAATCCGGACTACAATGTACCTAATACTATCAAACGACTGTCCGAATTACCAAAGAATCCGGATTATGAGGGTTCAGATTAACGCGTCTCTACTGTATATATAAAATTTCATCTATGAATTGAAAATTACTAAGATAAAAGATCCGTAAAAGATCCGCCATAAAACTAACGGATACGGATACTGATCTTTTTTCTCCCTCGGATATCCGCGGATACTGATACGGATATCCGGCACATCACTGATAGAAACACAACCAGAATCACTCGATTGATGGCACTTTGATGTTTGCAAGGAATTTCTAAGACCTTAAACACAATATGTGCTTGACACACTCTAACCCTTACCGTAATTTTACTACAGGTCTGATACCTCAGTTTGAGTCAGAACCAAGGGGATTACAGAGGAGGAGACCGGCTTTCAAGCTCTAAGCTGAGAGAAATACGCCGCTAGACCAGGCGGCGCTGCGGGCGTACTCGATCGTGCGCGAAAAACCATTCAGGACAATCTGCGCAAGGACTGTTTCTGCGCAGAATGCCGCGTTTAATACTATGCGCATGCTCGAGGACGATCGCAGCGCCGCCGTAGTTTCTTTCAGGCGACCAATGCTAAAAGCATGGCGGTTAGCTCTCCTCTCTAATCTCCTTGGTCAGATCTGATATGTCTGTGTCTGCGAACAAAATGGCGGTCGCTTGCGCAGCACATATAGATTTTACACTTAGAGTAATATATATTTCATTATATTGTGCGTCAAGTTCCAAGTTTTCACAAAATTGTGAAGATTTGTTTCGTTATGCTTAACGCTAATAGAGGCAACCAATTAAAAAATCAGTGTTTGAAATGTTAACGCTGTTTGAAATATTTCAAGGTTGCTTTTCGAAAGCTTTTCAACGAACACCTCGCTCTATGACGAGCTCTGTGGCCTCTGCTGCAGACATGTCCAGTTCCGTGTGCACTTTACCGGACTTGCAGCCTAAAACTTTAGTCTGCGTTTTTGAATTGACTCTCGAAATCAAGGAAGACGACGGAAAGGTAATGTTTCTTCCAAACACACACGTTGCACTCACAGAAAAACAAAAAAAAACGTTGTTATTTTTTTTTTTTATAAATTCAGTCGTTTGCTTATCTAGGGCTGACGTCACGTCATTGTCAATATCGGTTTATCAAACAATCGGATAATATTGACAATGGTGTTAAATGAAAAAGCTTGCATGAACCGACACAAAATCGACCGATTTCATGCGTTATTTTTCATACAGTATGTAAACACGTACGGTGCACATAGGGAAATTAGCATTAGGAAAAAATACTTGGAATAGAGTTAGCCATGACTGCATTAATTGTTATTTCTATTGAATTATCGTGGTAATCTTGAGGATTTCAATTTTATTTTGATTTATTTTTATTTTACTTGGCTTTTTTAACAATAAAAAACTCTTATAAATCATTATTTTAATTTTTTTGTACAAAAATAGAACAAAAGAAGTAGCTCCATCTGTTTGGAAACATTTCATTCAAAAATTGTCTGACTGGTATTACGTATGCGCGTTGGTAATTCAGTGACTCAATGTCTTTAGGCTCAACGCGAATAGGCGGAGATATTTGATCTCGCATCATATTTAAGTATTTTTGGGAATTTAATGTCCCATTAATAAAAAAAGTACGATTATGTTGTAATCATTTGAATATTTTCTTCGGTAGTATACACATTCATTTTGCAAACAAGATTTCAAGGCTTACTCTGATCCAATCATGTTTTCCCAATGTTAATTTCCTTATGTGCACCTTACGTGTTTACATACTGTATAACTTTTTAGTCATTAATATCCGATAGTTCGATCAGCCGATTAGTTTGCCATTCATGTGCGCTTAGCCTTAGTGTAAGTTAGAGATGGGTCGGTACGCGTTTTTCCAATAACAAAACGTAACTAGTTATCAGTACTCGATAACGGTTTTTGAAACTATTTATTTTAATAACTATGTATTGGCGATACACGAGTCTAGAAGTGGTTTTGCCGTTTTGGTAGCGATATCATCGGGGACGAGTGTATGTAATAACAAATAGTTACTGATTGGTGTTATATTTTTGAAACACTCATTGTGGCAAATACAATGCAAATACAAAAAAAAAATGTATTTGTCAACTACTTAAAGTACAAGAGGTGCATTTTGTAGATTTAAAAAAGAAATCAAAATATTTTCATATTTTATTTAAGAATCAAGTGGGCCGAACACAAATAATACACGTGCCATGGGCCAACAATAACGTTCATTGTACCAATTAGCTAGTCAACATTGTTAGTTATTATGCATATAATATATTATTCAAAGCAATGGCACGTCAGTCCGGTGTCGGAGAGGCAACCGGATGGCGAGTGGTAATCTGGGCCTATGAGTGGTACAGAACCCCCTGGTAGCGGCCAAAGTGACCCCAAATGGACGGGGGCGGCGATATGGGGGTGGGGCAAAATCGAAAAATGTTTGAAAAGGCAACCGGATAAAAATGCGGTTGCATTGAAGGAAATACCCTAATTATATAATCAATTTTTTTTGCCATCCGATCCACGCGGGCCGTTTTTGCACTAGCGAATAAAAAAAAAATTAAAAAAAAACTGAAAAGGCAACCGCTTCAAAATTAGTGAGCATACTTATTGACACCACCAAACGTTGGAAAAAAATTGCCATCCGATCCTGATGGGCAGTTTCGGAGAAACAACCCCTCAAAGTCGCCGAAAAACCCTTTTTTTCGATTTTTTCAACATTAAGTAAAAAAAACACACTAAAAATTGTTCAAATCGGATGGCATTCGAAATTTATACTGTCCTAAGTACAAATAATAGTGTGTATCAATGCCATCCGATTTTGATTAAATTTACCCCTATTTAGCCAACCCCCAAAACTCAATAACAAGAAAAATAATGCCATACGCTGCATAAAATTGTTATTTTCATGAGTTTTGGGGGTGGCTAAATAGGGGTAAATTTAATCGAAATCGGATGGCATTGATACACACTATTATTTGTACTTAGGACAGTATAAATTTCGAATGCCATCCGATTTGAACAATTTTTAGTGTGTTTTTATTACTTATTGTTGAAAAAATCGAAAAAAAGGGTTTTTCGGCGACTTTGAGGGGTTGTTTCTCCGAAACTGCCCATCAGGATCGGATGGCAATTTTTTTCCAACGTTTGGTGGTGTCAATAAGTATGCTCACTAATTTTGAAGCGGTTGCCTTTTCAGTTTTTTTTAAATTTTTTTTTTATTCGCTAGTGCAAAAACGGCCCGCGTGGATCGGATGGCAAAAAAAATTGATTATATAATTAGGGTATTTCCTTCAATGCAACCGCATTTTTATCCGGTTGCCTTTTCAAACATTTTTCGATTTTGCCCCACCCCCATATCGCCGCCCCCGTCCATTTGGGGTCACTTTGGCCGCTACCAGGGGGTTCTGTACCACTCATAGGCCCAGATTACCACTCGCCATCCGGTTGCCTCTCCGACACCGGACTGACGTGCCATTGCTTTGAATATATTATCTATTGTTGCGTAAGCAAAAATCGTTATGGTGATTTGTTATGTTATGATTGTATCAAAATCAAAATAAGTTTGTTTAAAATAGATATTAAACTTCTCAGAAAACAACACAGTGTAACTAAACGTTCTACAATGTATACCTATTTAATCGCCCAATACATAGTTATCGTAGAACCGAATACCGTATTTCGGTTATTGCGCCAATACATAGTTATTGAAACTATTTACGTTTTAAAACGCACATCTCTAGTGTAAGTTAAATCCGATCTCTTAAAGATTGTACTATGTAATTTGCGTGTTATTGTTTTAGGGTACTTTCACTGCCGTCTATAAAGACAGATCTGGTTTTAAATTGAGACAGAATCTAACTAAGCAGATATGGCTTAGCATGCAACAAGTATCGGATGGCGGACCGCGTCTTCACATCGAACGCTGTTTCGGCGTGCTCGTTGCTCCGGGACGACATGTGAAACATTCCGATATGCAACTGTTGGAAATGGTTAGTGTAACGGTACCATACTGTCAATATTCTTAGATATGCGAAAAATAACTCTAATAATTTAGAGCAGTGATTCCCAAAGTGGTCTATATCGACCCCCAGGGGTCGACGACAATTTACAAGGGGTCCATGTCTGCGGGAAAAAAAATGGGGGCCCGTGAAACTGGACATCGTTACCGAAGAGATTTAAGATTAAATCTAACTAAATTGATGCCAAATGTTTAAAATTTATTATTAAAGCATCAGGTTCATCCCTCACACTAAAAGTATTTATTTTTTGCTTAGTTATTTTATGTAGCAGAAAGTAAATTTTAATTTGATTCGTTTAATTTGAATCTAATTAATAAATGTATAAAACTAAACATTTCACACTACATTTCACTACCGTTATAAATTTAAATCGTTCAAAGTGAGTACCACTATACCGGTTGTCAAAAATACGTTTCAAATTAATGAATTTGCAAAAAATCAATATCAGATAAGCAAGTGGTCTACGAGACAAAAAAGTTTGGGAACCTCCGATTTAGAGTGATGATGATCCTGTTTAAATGTTGTAAGATTAAAGGATGAATCCTGGTGGCATAGGATCGATGAACTAAGCAAATACTGAAGGTTTATTTATTGCATTTTATTGTCTGACGTTTCGGCAAACTTTATGCCATCTTCGGAGAATCTAGAAGATTTATATCTTAGATATCTCACTACACGAGTATGTTGACAAACGGAATTTATTCTCCGACGCATATTTGAAATTTAAATGAACTCAAACAGTATCGACCTGTTGAAGGTCACATCCGTTTTGCGAGTCGATAAATTTCGTTCGATAGATTTTTCTCAACACTCGTGTAGTAGAAAAGTCAGCAATGCTTCTCTGTCTATTGTAACACCAACTGAAGAAATATCGCTGACAGGTGTAATCGACCTCATAGATCTCATTCCTTCCTAGTATCTTAGAATTGAACTTTCGATATCTTGTCGGGATCGTATCCCGAACATGCACCGTAGATGTCCAGGCGATAATTTTTACTCGGTGTCAAGGAATTATTTTTGAATAAGGTGATCGAACGCGCGCTTAATATGCGCATGTTCTGGAAAAGGTTCATACAAAATGTCGGACGCTCTAATGTTCTTGCCCCATTCTGGTACTGTCTGCAATCCAGAAAGTGATTGTTATCTTGAACTGATTTAGGCGTCAATGGGACCGACCACAAATGGCGATATCCAAAGCTACGTTATTTCCGGACACTGGGACCCGTCTGAAGCAGCGTTCAACGTTTTGAACACCGAGACGCCGCGCGAAGGTCATCAGTTCGTGACTATTGCCGCCGATTTGGTAATAAGAGGAATTCAAGAACCTGTTCGATTCTTGGTGGAAACCCCAGTCAAGATTTTTCCTCAAAATGAAAGGTTTTGGTATTTTACCAAACGACCATTGGTGCAACAATTTTTCTTAAATGTTAAAGAGGTAAGATTTTCTTGTTTTTTGTTGATTGGGAGACGTAGTCTAATCATTTTGTCATACTTTCATTTTGTGTCACCTAATCTTTGAATAAGCTTAAAATAAGAATGGCTTTTTCGAAAAATTAAATTATACTGAGTTGGTGGACATACTATCGCTGTTGAACAAAATTATTATATTTAAAAATTATTTTTTTACTTTCTAGTGCACATTGCTATAAAAACGTGTTTTTTAGTTTTTATACTAGAGAAAATACGACGTAAAGTGGTATAGAGCGTAAAGCTTTCTTATTTATTTTATTTTTTAAATTTACTCCTGCAGCTCTATCTGCTTTTCCACTTTTAATTTATGCATAACTGATGGTCTTCACGTACAAATAAGATAAATCTACAATAATTTACATATTTTCTTTGTGGTGAAATTTCTCCTAAAAGTCGAGTTGATCGATTTCGCTTCATTGAACAGTTTGCAAATTATGTGTAAGTGGCAGCTGGCAATGGTAGGTAGAGTTGAAAATTTGGCCCCCCCTAGGATAAAATCGTTTCTACGTCTATCATATATATTAATACGCTAAGGTTAAAGATGTTTGCCTCCCTTTTTAGAAAAAACCTCACAATTTCTCCACATAAATTATATATCATTTTACAGATAATTGCTTGCTCTACTGACTAAAAAATTTATTATTGCTTTTATTTTTGTAAATTAATTAAAATACAGCAACGCTGTACAACGTCTGCCATCTAACGGCTTTAATTTTGAAACAACGTCAACACTTCGATCTATCATCTGACCTTCATATTGTAATACAACAGACACAATACTGCATACTGCCATCTGACGGTTTTAATTTCGAAACAGCGAGCAACGCTGAACAACGTCACAGCAATGCTGCATGATGCCATCTGGCTTAGCTCAACGCTTTTGCTACTTGCGCTTCTATATGACAATTTTAGTAAAATATTTCTTAGATCTGTCATCTGAGCCTCATATTGTAATACAACAAAAAGAAGAACGTTATAAGCAGTGTGCAAAATTAGAAACGAATTGAATACCTGCAATCATATTTAAAAAATAATTTTGTAAAGTGATAATTATTATACTTATTTAGTGCGAATAATTCGCACAGGTCACTCTAGTAGTCTTTAATCGATTATGTTTTTTTTTTTGGAAATTGCAGGTATTGTCTCCAGACACCGGAGAAGTTTTCTATGAAGTGTTGAGTTTGGAAACGTCTGGTGAATTAGATCGAAATCGGTTAAATCTAACGTTGAATCTTGGCAGTTTGATTCGAACGCCCAGTATTAATTCAATCGACACATTAACGCCTAAAGAAGATTATCATTCAGGTGCGTGCTTCAATATAAATTGCTTCGAGAGCACAAGCGGAGATCGGTATTAATTTAGTTCGACATAAATTTTTTACAATTTCACACCTTTTCATTTTGAGATCCGAGGAGTTTAGAAAACGCTTTTGCAAAAAGTCTGTCTGTATGTCTGTCAGCATGCGGATCAGAACCAAATTTTGATAGGACGTTTAACACGTCAATAGGGAGAACACTTTTGTTTTTGGAGAAAATCGACGCATGCGCAGAAGATATCTTTTTATTACAACCACATACTTTTAACGATTTATTATTGTACTCGTTTTAGCAATTAAATTGTGTAAATATTTCGGAGTATATACATGTCGCTTGATAACGGCATTTATTTAGCTGAATCAATCGGAAAGTGTACAAAAGATTTTTTGTAATAATTGCAGATGGCGACGAACCTCTTCTGAGTGGCACTGGTTGTGTATCGAAAGATTGTTCAGAAGCGGTTTTGGATAGTTGGGCAGAGGTGCTGAGTCGATGGGAGTCCGGTGGACCGCAACCGAGAGGCTTGGCACCTCTCGTTCGCCACGGCATTCCCGAGGCGTTACGCGGTGAAGTTTGGTTACGACTTGCGAATGCAGATCACGATCAACACATGATGGATACATACAGAATACTCATTACCAAAGTTAGTATTTATAGGAACAATTTTTTACATCATTGCAAATTTTTTTTAACCATAGTAAAATTATTGAAAACCATCAATTATTAATTATTATAATAAAATATTTATTTCAAAATAAGTTCTCATTTTTTTCTATTTAAAACGTGTTTAGTGGATGTAAACTGTTGATTACTCTATTGTAATAACATAGAAATTGTCATACATTCAGTTAAGGTTGTTTGCGTGCTATTTGACAGCTTGGAATTTAGGTTATGTTCACCGGTTGTGTTTGTGTTGTGTACTTTGAAAAATCAATTTAATAATCCAGAGTTCTTAACAGAATAAGTTGGTTATCGGTTTTCAAGCTTTCCAAATTACTTATAACTTATTTCTATCGTAAACAAATTTTTTGATTGTTGTGAATTTTAATTGCAGGATAGTTTGTGCGAAAATGTGATCCAAAGAGACATAAATCGCACATTCCCCGCTCACGATTTTTTCAAAGAGGCTGGCGGACTGGGACAAGATTCGTTGTACAGAATCAGCAAAGCTTATGCGGTGCACGATGCAGAAGTGGGATATTGTCAAGGCCTGAGCTTCTTGGCGGCGACATTGCTACTACATGTAAGTTTTAATTTTTATTGGTTTCCAATCAAATGTTTATCGTAATTTTTATTTGTTTTCAGATGCCCGAGGAGCAAGCGTTCTGCGTGCTAGTCAAATTAATGTACGGTTATGGGCTTAGAGATTTATATAAAGACGGCTTTGAAAATTTGTATATGAGGCTTTATCAACTCAATAGGCTAATGGAAGTAAGTGCAGCACTAAAATATTTTTTATATTTTTTGCCTCCTCTAGTAAAAGTGTGATGATATAGCTTATCCTGTTTTTAATGTTCCATGTAAAACCAAACACTTATAGGCTGTGTGTACGAAGCCTATTAGCGCCGCTAGTGGGTAATAGAGAATTATTGAACTAACTTTTTATGGAAATCGTGACATGTTTCTATGGTGATAAGTCAAAAACTTTAGTTGGCCATGATGTGTCAAAAAAAATGTAATAAGGAAAACTGATGTTAATTTGTTTACATTGACAGCGGATCGTCAAATTAGGGCGCCAATGGTCTTTATTTTACTTAAATCGCCATCAGCGCAACAGCCCGGAACACAACAAGCATTTCCAGATCGCTTAGTTTTCCTATGTTTTCTTTGTAATTAAAAAACTTCATAAAATTATAATTATTTTCACTTTTAATAAACATTGCTCACTGACATACGCTCGCATCGAAAAATTTGTAACTCCGCCTCCGTGCACATAGCCCATAGAATCACTTTGGTATCCGTCCGTCTGTCACAGGCGATTTTATCTGAAACTATTCAATGTAAATTTTTTCTAACGGTAGTTTTTAGTATTAAAAAAAACTCGCGTATATAGGATTCTGTACCATTCACCTTAATCTTAAAATTTAGAATTTTCGTTTCGGATCTCATGGAAACAATGAGGGAGACCCTATATTTTCTATTTTCTTCAAAATTTTAGACACAGTAGTTTCGGAGATCATAGCTCAATCTTAAAATAAGACAAACTAAAAGTTCATAAAATATGTAATATTTTAAAGTGAAACTTTTATTCTATCGCCCCGAATTTTTCTGGCCGTCTGTTGCATGTCGCATTACAGGCGGCCGCGGAGTAGGGGTAAAGTGAAAGGCGTTCGGAGTAGGCGCTCGGTAGAGCAGCCAAGGCCAATATGGCGGCGCCCATGGTTAGCATCAGCTGACCGTGTAGTATGTATAACACATAGTCAGTCTGTCATGCAGGCAAGTGCTGTACAGTGTTTACATGTTTTTATTCGTGTATTCATGTGAATATTGTTGTTTATAATTAATCGTGATGGATAAGTGTCTACAATCCAACGCCTACAATCCAATAAAAGTTTCACTTGCGTCGTGGTTTCTTAAAACCACACAACTGTTTTATTTCTTACCATTTCTATGTGTCCGTTTCAGGAACAACTCGCGCCGTTGTGGCAACACTTCACTGAACATCATATCGAGACACACATGTTCGCGTCTCAATGGTTTTTAACACTGTTCACTGCCCGTTTCCCCCTATACTTTGTATTCCATATTTTAGATGTATTTTTACTACAAGGAATCGACACTTTATTCCAAGTAGCTCTCGCTTTGCTTACGGTAAGATTTCAACTCGACTGTCATTTTTATATTTGTAAGGTATATCCCTTTCATTTATTTATCTCAGAATCTAACGTATATCCCTGTTTTACAGATGTGTAAAAAAGATTTACTCCTGTTGGATTTCGAAGGCATTTTGAAATATTTTCGAGTATCGTTACCTCGGCGCTGTCGTAATGAGGAGGTGGCACGCTATATTATGAAGCTGGCTTGTAGTATTAAAGTTAAGAAATTGAAAAAATACGAGCGTGAATTTACAACTCTCAAAGGTATCCACTTTTTATAAATTCTTTTTTTAATGGCTTATATCAGAATTAGATTATAAATGGCATGTACTTTTTTTTGCTATCTTTTTATACAGGTAAAATTCTAAATAAATAATAATGGTTTTTTAACTTTCTTAAGTATTCATGTTTCCCAAATTAAATTGTGTATACTCGATAATCCGAAGTGATTAAAACAAGGATGATCCGGTTTATTTAAAAATCTGGATTTCTGCGAGTAATATTAATTATTTAAGAAGCAATGGAAAAACGTTATTAGAGGATTATTAAATTCCTTGCTGTGAACTGTACATCTTAGTCAAAATCTCATTAAAAACTCACAATTAAGGAGACAAAGTTACAATTTTATTATTTGTATTGATTTTGTCAACGGAGCATTAATTTTAAGCGACTGTTATTTCAGAAGCGCAAGACAACGCTGATAACTATTCAGACGAAGTGGATAAGTTAAGAGCAGCTGTATCAAAGCATGAAGAGCATAGGCGACTGATGACCGAAGAAAGTTCGCACTTGCGCTCTTCATTACGCGAAGCGACTTCACGTCACGAAGCCGAAGCGAGTCGAAGCGCCGCTATCATCGCCGAGTACAAACAGATTTGTAAACGTCTGGACCGAGAACATGCCGCCACCAAAGTTTCCCTCTCTGAGCTGCGGGTAAGACTTCGTTGAACGCATTCAATAATCTCTATTATTCGCTGAAATATCAAGAGACATCGTAGCTGATCCACATACAGTTTGGTTCAACAAAATAGTTGTGTTGTGTTGTCGGTAATACAGAATACTTTGAATACAATCGCATGTTTGTTGGTTGAATTCTCGCACTCTTCAGTGTTCGAACTTGGCTCTGGCAGTTCAAGACTCCTAGAATTGCTAGAACCAGGTTTAAACGAATCGAAGAGTCTGAGAATTCGACCGGCAAACACGCAGTTGTGTTTGAAGAATTAAATTCAGTTCAGTAATTAGTACCTGGGTGACCAAGCTTTGCTCGGAAAGTTAAATAAAATACTGATATGCTGATATCGCCAAAACTTTGAGAACCGTAGGTTCTCTGTCGCTTCCCTTTGTGGAGCCTACGTCTCCACCTTTGTTACAGTCTTACCTTGCGGGGCTGTGCCCCGCTCGGCTGTAAACGACACTAGTCGAGCCTTCGGCTCTCCATATAAGAACCGTAGGTTCTCTGGGGAAGCTTCGCTTCCTTTTGTGGAGCAATAAGATATTGCTGAAACAGTTTGACTCCTTTGTGGAGAGGATTGTCGGCCCTTATGGCAATCCGGTACTTGTAAAACTGATTCGCCGTCATCTTGATCTATGATATTGCATCTTTCGCTTCAAATTTAGGTTAAAAATTTATTTATTAAAATTACTCACTGTAGCGTGAACTTTAACAAATTATAACTGATTAAGTGAGATAATGATTAAGCACTTTTTTTTCACATATTTTTTTTGACTTGTTATTATTGTTTTTTTATTCTGAATCCTTTTCATGGCAACGCTGGTTACTCAACATTTGTTGTGTATTCTTTTCATGGCAACGCTGGTTACTCAACATTCTCCACCCCTTTGGCAACAGCGTTGACAAACGGTTCTTGAAAAGCCGAGACTGGTAGCACACAGAGTTTAGCGATTGGCCTCGTCAGCGTAGATGTTGCGGTCTTGATAGTGACAACTCTGGTAAGTCCGTCCTTACCAGGATGCAGTGAAAGTACTCGCGCAATAGGCCACTTAGTTGGAGGTAGTCGTTCATCAGTTAGAAATACCATGGAGCCGACTTTAATCTCATTAGAGGGATGATGCCATTTTGAGATAGACTGGTAGCGATGCAAGCACTCAGCGGACCATCTGTTCCAGAAGTGTTCGGTTCTCTGCTGTATAAGTTGCCACTTAGAGAGTCTCGTCTCAGCGATCTCACTCAGCGAAGGTGAAGGAACAGAAGTAAGTGGCTCACCGATAAGAAAATGACCTGGGGTAAGCGCTTCCAAGTCTGCAGGATCCTCAGAAAGCGGTGCCAAGGGCCGAGAGTTTAATACGGCCTCGACCTGGTTCAGAAAAGTAGTCATCTCCTCGTAAGTTAAAAGGGTTTCACCAATGACGCGTTGTAGATGGAACTTTAGTGATTTTACCGCGGCTTCCCATTTACCACCAAAGTGGGGTGCTCCAGGTGGGTTGAAGATCCAGTTGGTGCCGTCATTTGAGAGCAGCGTTGCGAGTTGTCTCAGTTCTTTTGATCCTACCTTGAAAAGACTTTTTAGAGTGGCATCTGCCCCAGCGAAATTAGTACCACAATCACTGTATAGCGTATGGCAGATGCCTCGACGACTAGCGAATCTTCTGTATGCAGCGATGAAAGCGTCTGAAGAATAGTCGGTGACAACTTCTAAATGAATAGCTGATGTAGCAAAGCACACAAAAACTGCAATCCAACCCTTGTGGGCTTTGGAACCACGTCCTTTCCAAGCTTTTAAAGTAATTGGACCGGCATAGTCTATACCGGTATGAAGAAAGGCACGTGAAGGCGTTATTCTCGCAGTGGGCAATTGTCCCATCAGCTGTTGAGCTCGTAGCCCTCGATGGCGAGTGCAAGTGACGCAGCGAAGAATGAAGGATCGTACTGGCGCGCGACCACCAATAATCCAGTACGAACGTCGTAGATAAGCGAGTGTCAGTTGAGTACCGCCATGTAGAGTGCGGTGATGAGCGTCAGCTATTAGAAGAGTAGTTAGAGGTGATCCTCGAGGCACAATAGCGGGGTGCTTCTGGTCAGTATCAAGCAGCGAATGTTTCAAGCGTCCGCCAACTCGTAGTACACCTTGATGATCGAGGAATGGTGTCAACTTGGTTAGATGATTCGATTTAGCGAGCTGATTGCCTTTGGCTAACGTCCTCAACTCCTCAGCGAAGAAATATTGTTGGATTATCTTGACGATCAATACTCTAGCGGTTTCCAGGTCAGCGGTAGTCAGCGGTGTAGTTAGCGAAGAGTGTGGTACCTTTTTTAAGCGAGCAATGAAGCGTAAACAGATCGCTGTGGTTCGTTTTAGACGTAACAGCGAAGAGTAGCGAGTAATTAGATCCCAGAAAGAATGTGTATCTGCGTCTATAGCGACATTGAAGAAAAGACCTGGTTTTTCTTCAAGGTGAGCGGTTGTTGCAGCGGGAGGATCGAATGTAGGCCATTCTTCACAAGGTTGTAATATCCATGGGGGCCCATGCCACCAGAGCGAATGCTGCTTCAGTTTGCGAGTACAAAGTCCTCGAGAAGCACAATCAGCGGGATTTTGCTTCCCAGCAATGAAACGCCACTTAGCTGAGGGTTGAAGCTCTTGAATTTTCGTTACTCGATTACAAACGTACTCTTTCCAACGAGAGGGATGACTTCGGATCCATGTAAGTGCGACAGCGGAGTCTGTCCAGAGAACGATAGAAACGTCACCAAGCTCAAGCGTAGTCTGGACGTAGCGAGTAAGCTGAGAGAGGATCACAGCAGCGTTGAGCTCTAATCTCGGGATCGTTAGATGTTTAAGCGGAGCAACTTGTGTTTTAGCACATACAAGTGAAATCGTAGAGCTGCCATCAGTAGCGGTGACCTTGAGAAAAATTACCGCAGCCATAGCGAGTTGCGATGCGTCAGCGAAGCCGTGTATCTCTACTGTAGCGGCGTAAGATAAGTGGAGCCAGCGGGGTATCTCAAGCAATTCAATGTACCGTAGATCATCCCGGAATAGGAGCCATTTATGAGTGAGAACCGGTGAAAGTGGCTCATCCCAGCCAAGTTTCTCTAGCCATAGTTCCTGGAGCAGCATCTTGGCTCGTATCACAAGTGGCGCGAGGAATCCCAGCGGATCGAACAAGCGAGCTGTTTCGGAAAGAATAGATCGTTTGGTGACTGTCTTCTCAGTAGATAAAAAATAAGTAAACTTGAACTTATCTTGAGGTGGGTGCCAGGTCAGACCAAGCACCTTGATAGTAGATTCCTCGAAGCTGATGGGGTCGTCGGTAGTACTAGCAGCTGGTGATACTTGAGCGAGGAGTTCTGGGGAGTTACTGGCCCACTTAGCGAGCGGAAAACCTCCAGCGGAACACATGTCGGTAAGCTGTTGAGCGATCAAGGTAGCGTCTTGAACAGAATCAGCTCCCCCGTAGATGTCATCGACATATCGACCTTTAGTGAGAGGGTCAACGGCGAGCGGGAAACGATGACCTTCATCATTCACTAGCTGAAGAAGAGTGCGAACGGCTAGAAACGGAGCACAACGAGTTCCATAAGTCACCGTAGTAAGCTGATATGGGACGACCTGATGATGTTGGTCGACCCAGAGGATACGCTGCAAGTCCCAGTCAAGCGGGTGGACCTTGATCTGTCGAAACATCTTAGTGATGTCCGTGGCGAAGACGAATCGGTGACGGCGAGCCCAGAGAAGTACATCGGACAGATTGATCTGGATCTTGGGTCCAGAATGGAGGATGTCGTTGAGCGAAACCCCGGAAGAAGTATTACTGGAACCGTTGAAAACTACTCTTAGCTTCGTAGTGGTGCTCTGCTCCTTCAGTACGCCATGATGAGGCAAGTAGTATACAGGGAGAGATTCTGAAACGATAGAAGATGCTACTTTCATGTGTTCAAGCTGGTCATACTCACTCATAAAGTTGTTGTAGAGTGTACTGAAGGAGGGGTTAGCAGCTAGACGTCGGAGAGTGCTCTGGAGACAGCTACGAGCGGTAGAGAGCGAGTTACCCAGTTGAGTTGCCGAAGAATTGAGCGGAAGCCTTACTATGTAGCGACCTGAGGCATCCCTGGAGTGAGTGTTGATAAAGTGCTTTTCACACTCTTCATCAGATGGACTGAGTGGCGGAACAGTAGAGGTAGGAGTCTCTTCTTGCGACCAAAAACGTGAGAGTAGGTCATGGAGATCCTGATCAGTGGAGACATGATGGCTGTACATGGCAGCGGTTGAACTCAAAGAGTCAGCTGTTCCAAAAATAATCCATCCAAACATGGTGGATTGAGCGACTGGGGTGTTACTCGGTCCTTTAATCACTTCATGATCGATAATCAGTCCAGTTGGAGCTGCCCCAAGCACCATGTCCACGGGTCCAGGTATCAGAAACCCTGGATCGGCAAGTTGCAAACCGTCTAAATGGGGCCAGTGAGGATCTTTCATAGCGAATGACGGTAGGTGAGCGGTAAGAACTGGAAGAATATAAGCTTGAAGCTGAATTTTGTCATCGGAGTGTAAGGATTGGAGCTCCAGAGAACACGTTCCACGAGTGTATCCAGCGGATGTGTTGCCTATGCCAAGAAGAGAGACGGCGGTAGGTTGTATCATGACTCCCAGCTTCTTGGCGAACTTCTCAGTGACGAATGAAACTTCAGCGCCTTGGTCGACCAGAACTCGAGCGGTTAGCGACTGACACCTTGGAGCGGATACTGAAACCTTGCAAGTAGCGAGTAAAACAGTCGGCTTAGAGAGATTTCCTGTAGTGCTAGCAGATGTCGCAATGGCAGAGGTAGTAGCGAAAGCAGGCATATAGATAGGTAGATCATCGGCGAAAGTAACTCTCTTCAGCGAAGGAACAACAGACTCAGAGGTGGAGAATGGTTGCCTCTTGCGGTTGAAACCAGTCGTAGTAGAGATAGGGCTCGTAACGGATGGCGTAATTAGTCAGTGTTGAGATTGTTTCTCTAGAGCGTCAGCAGCGGTTTGGGTAGCTGAAGAAGACATTGAGCTGGTGGAAGTGACTCGCCTGAGAGGAGACTCACGTGGCTGTGAATCACGGGAAGGTCGGTCAATGTGAATAGAAGTGTGGTGATACTCACCACACTTCTGGCAGGTTTGCTTGGTTCTGCAGTCAGCGATGCGATGTCTGCCCAAACAATTGAAGCAGAGGCGATAGTACCTCACTGCCTCGATGCGCTCTTCAATAGATTTTGCCCGGTAAGTAGGGCAAAACAGCACGAAATGCTTCTCGGAACAGATGGCACAAAGTCCCAGAGCATCTGTTGCAGCAGCTACTGACGAGAGGTTCACGGAGGCCGATGACCTTGAAAAGGTTGGCTTTGTAGCGGAAGTTCGTGAAGAGTAAGTAGCCTTAGCTGGGATTAGTTTAGATTCAGATGGTGCATCAGTACTGATCTCAATTGTCTCCATGGCCCTAGCTCGGCCAGTCAGGAAGATCTGAAGCTCAGAGTACGACGGAATGGCGTTGGATGATCCCAACTTGTTTTCCCAGCTCTCTCTGAGTCGATCATCTAGACGGTTGATTGTCAGATGAACTAGTAGTGGGTCCCAGGAAGCAGTGGGAACATTGAGAGCCTGTATAGCGTCCAAGGCCTTCTTGGTTGAGCGTAGCAACTCATCAAGAGCCTTGGCAGAGCGTG
This sequence comes from Xanthostigma xanthostigma, assembly GCA_963575645.1. Taxonomy (NCBI): domain Eukaryota; kingdom Metazoa; phylum Arthropoda; class Insecta; order Raphidioptera; family Raphidiidae; genus Xanthostigma; species Xanthostigma xanthostigma. The sequence continues at coordinate 42,950,593 of OY754466.1, read as the reverse complement.
GAGCGATTTTCTCTCGAGCCAGGAGCTTAGCAATATGAGCGAACAACAGGCGACGTGGATTGTCGTAGCGATTGACAAGAAGGTCCCATGCGGTAGCAAATGCCTCTCCTGTAATCGGCAGATTAGCGACAACGTCAGCGGCTTCATCCTTCAGCGATGTTCTTAAATAATGCATTTTTACGATAGGAGTGACAGCCTCGTTTGTCCCAATAAGCGACGTGAACATTTCATGGAAATGTGTCCACTCCAAATAGTCGCCACTAAATGTGGGTAGAGGAACTTCTGGAAGCTTCTGTAGCAACGTACCTCCTAGTTGAGCGAATGAAGTCTCGAGCAGGGTGGCGCCCGTGGGTATGTCACGAGTACCTTCTAGTTCCTCCTTGCGTTCCAATAGAGCGACCTTGGCCGCATTATAATGTTTGAACGTTAAGTTGTACATGTCCTTTTTCACGTAAGCGGTGTCTAGAAGTCCGTCGAATTTTCCTTCAAATAAGGAAAGGTGAAGAGAGCTGAAAGCATTCCATGCCGTGTCGAGCGCTCCCATCTTGAAGGCGAGTGCTGAGCGGCTGAGAGAAGCAAACGAACCAGTTTCACCTTCAGCAGCGATATTTCTTATCGCAGTGGAGCGAATCTCCTGCAGCTTAAGCCGTTGTTCAAGCTTATGGTTGACAGGAGGGGACGGTGGCGGAACAGACATTGTAGTTATTATAGAGATTTGCACGATTTTAAGTAAACCAAATTATAGCTCCTTGGACTGCAGTGTGAGACGAAGAGGCAATAAATTAATAATGCACCTGTGATTATGTTTGCGCAGTAATTCTACTCCTCTGCCGCACAGACGTTTTTTGGTTGTACACACAGTATAAACTTTTATATAAACCAGTTTTTTAAATAATGAAGGTATTTGTAGCAATTACTTAACTATCACTTCTCACTTATCCGACTCGAAGGACCAAATGTAGCGTGAACTTTAACAAATTATAACTGATTAAGTGAGATAATGATTAAGCACTTTTTTTTCACATATTTTTTTTGACTTGTTATTATTGTTTTTTTATTCTGAATCCTTTTCATGGCAACGCTGGTTACTCAACATTTGTTGTGTATTCTTTTCATGGCAACGCTGGTTACTCAACACTCACCTATAATTATAATTGTTTTTAACTTTCTTTCAAATATGTATTTATTTTAAGTCTCACTTGGATAGTAATTAAAGATTAACTGTCATAATATTTTGAAAACAATTGTTTCATTGTATAAAATTCCAAAACCTACTTACAATATTTAAGTACTTTCGTACGTCAAAAAATTGATTTTTATAATGATAAAATTTGTAAGAAAACGATTTTTTCGAGAGATGAGACCTAGCTAAAACGATTTTTTGCCCCCCAAAATCCCTTTTCAGTAAATTTCATCCAAATCGTTAGGGCCGTTTTCGAGAGAATATTTAGGGACATAGGTACATAGATAGGTAGATACAAGATTAGCTCGTTTAATAATATAGGGATTAAGCACAGTTGATAAAACAGAACGCACACTAAACGACATTAAACAATCGCTATGTGTATCAAACACGATAGATCTTATGAGTTTCTGTGGACATTTGATAATTCTTATAAGAAAACGAAATTAAGTGATTCATGTTTAATTTTGTTCAGAATTTACTGCTCTAGATAGATATCCTACTAGAAGTGTCTAAATCTGCTGTAGTTGTGTTGTATTTTTTGTTTAGGAAATAGTAAAGGGCTGTGAACGGTGCGGTTCAATGTCTACAAACGCCGTGGCACCGGAGCACCCGATGGGGTTACAGCCAGCCGGTGATCATCCGCTAGCGTCGCAGAACAATTCGCAGCCGGGGTGCGATGAACAGTCGGGAATGCTCGAGCGGATAAGGGAGCTCGAACTGGAATTGGCGCAGACGAAGTTAGCTCACGTCGAAGCGGAATGTAGAAATCAAGTAAGTTTTGAACTAGTGACTAATTAGTTGCAAATAGTCAAATTATAAGGTTCGTTCCAAGCAGCCAGCAAACGGTTCCGAAACCGTCACCCACATGCGCAGTAGGTAAAACGTGTTCTAAAATCACCACTAACAGCTTCGTTTTGCCTAGTGCGCATGGCGGGTGGCGGTTTCGGAATCGTTTGCTGGCTGCTTGGAACGAACTTATAATCTTCTGTCTCGAAATGCTCAAAAGTGTCAGATTTTATTTTTCAGTGTAATGTGACTAGCTTGAGAAAGGTTCTGAATATCTCTTTTGATGAAAATATTTTGGTTTAATTTATTGTGTAACATTTTCACCAAAACCGATTTTTAGAGGGGTACAACCGGAATATTTCACTATATAAATAGATGAAGCAGACTGTAATAGTGGACTTTTTTATAAATCAATGTAATGGAATAACTTTTATTTGTCAAAACACTATAGTAGCTACAATAATTTGACATGAAAGCGTGACTTAATCACAAAACCACATTTCACTTTACTTTCATGTTCTGTCACCAGATGCCATAACCTCAATTGCCCAATCCGAATAACGAACTGTAGCGGAAAATAATATGCTGTACGATCCCGTTAACTTAAACAATACACAAGCGTTTTGAATGGCCTCAAAAATTATATAAGGTTCGTTCCAAGCAGCCGCGAACGGTAATAGAACCGTACACAGTCTTGTCACTGCGCAAGACTAATTTGCGCACTAGCTCAAAAATCGATACTGCGCAAGACAGTCTTGCGCAGTAACAAGACTATGTACGGTTTTGTTACCGTTCACGCCTGCTTGGAACGAACTTATAATTTTAATTATTAAATTGAGACAGTTAAAAAGTCAAGTTTCCTGTTACGGAATAAATGAATTGACATTTTGAAAATGTGTAAATTTTCTTTTTTTCCAGGATCTGACCCATCAGCTAAACGCGATTCAGACAGAATTGCAAACAGCTAAAAATTCATGGCCGCCTTGGTTAAGTAAAACGCTAAGTTCAATCAAAGAAGTAGCGAACAAAAAAGATATTCCCCACTTTAATTATATTAACAGTAGTGCTCCGTCGACGTTGTCTAACAATCACACCGGCACATTTACGTCACACGTAAACGTTAGCAGGCGCGAGAGTGCTCCGTATAGGAACAACGTTGTAAATAATGATGATTCCAGACGGGAATCGGCACCCGTTTTAAAAGACTCTCAAAGCTATAATAGTTTCAAAACTGTTCAAAACTAGTTTTATAATATATATGTACGTGGTATATATAATATATATTATATACTTTCTTTTGTTACATCACTACCGATAGCATAAATGTGGTTTGTTTCTCCACTTTCAGTTAAAACAAAAATGACTGTGATTTGCCATAAACTATTTTTAATATTTTGCGATATTAATTTTTTTTTTCTCTGTATTATTACATTCAATGTTACTCTCGCTCGAAGGGATCTTTTACAGCTGAGGGGTTTCCGACATAAATCAACTTTTTTTTTCGCTGACGTCCCCTCAAAAATGTCTGCTAATATCATGGAGGCGATGTGTCACGGAGGTGACGCAAAGCCACCGTCAGCTATTTTGATCTTCTGTGGTAAGCTCGTTGTTTATTTATTGTTTTGTTTTTATATATTTTTAATATATAGACGCCGATAACATCGGCTGTTGAGTGTCTATAGTCTTCAAAATATTTTGAGTTTATGTATATTTATAATATTTGATTCTGAATATTTACGCATTTATTGAGAGCACCATTCGATTTAATGGGCCTTATTTTCTGAGATATTAAATTTTTACGATTTAAGTTATTTGCATCGCAAACAAAAACATGATGTATTTGGAACGCCTATCCTCGGAGGCTGGGTGCTGAAATTAATTTAAATCGACGATTCCTCAGCTGTCAGATTACCTTGTCAGTTGCACCCGACAGGGAAATTCTAATCAGCACTGAGATTTTAACAGTGTCGGTCACAAAATATGTAGTGTTAAAAAAGTTGAATAATACTTATGTTTTTTTTGAATAGATTTGAAGATTATGTGTAATTAAGATTCAGTCATATATTAAAGGGCAATGAAAATGCGTGATTTTTGCACGCAGTTTAAAAAAAATCTTGAACCAAAATAAAAAAAAAAAATAGTTATGTGAAATCGTTAAAGAATCCTAAAATTATTTTTCTAGTTATAATTATGGATATCAGAAAGTAGGCGAGCGAACTCCAGTCTCTAAGTTGAGAAAGAAAAATACGGCACTATACTAGGCGGCGCTGTTGGCTGTAGACCATTCGGGACAATCTGCGCATGTCGCAAGCGTGTTTCTGCGCAGAGAACCGCTTTTCATACTGTGCGCATGTTCGAGGACGCTCGCAGCGCCGTATTTTCCTCAGGCGGCCACTGCTAAAAACATGGCAGTTCGTTCTCTTCCTCTCTAATCTTGGTTATTTCTAATAAAAAAGTAGCTGTGCCATTTTCTTATGATTTGTATTACACACGAAGTAATAAGTAATTCTGACATTTAATTTGGCGATTTTTTCTTTATGTAAATATTATTTGTTTATTATTATATTATTATAGAATACAAAAGGCATTTTGTAGTTAATTTCAAACTGTGTGATTCGAAAGTTTATGTATAAACAGTGAAATTATAACCAACTTATTATTTTGTTAACAGAAAATTGTTCCGAAGAACGTTGAAGACCTTTAAATCCGTCTGTAAACATATTTAAATTTTTTATCGATATCTGCCATTCAGCTGCCATATAATGATACAAAATTTCACCTTAAAACTAAAAATCGCAAGTCACTTCTAAAACTTGTAAAATACATTTTATACCTACCGACGTTCATTTTTTTTTTATGTAGAGAATAGGATTTTGTTTTATAAAGGACCATTCACTCACTTCGTTTCTCTATCTTCGCTTTAATGCACTGAATGCTGTTATTAAAGAGTGTATTTCCCTTTTATTGTTTTTTGAACCTTATTTTTTTTGTCATAGTCGTAGGAGTTGGTTACTAATCGGCTTAAGAAAATTTGTTTGAAATTATCACCAATTGTTACATCTTTAACGAAATAATCAATTGGCCAAAAAAAAAACTGAAATCTTTAGAAAAGATGATAATTTGTTAAATGCCATTTACAGGGACCATTTTTTTTTTCTTTCTAAAATTCCTTCAGTTTCGATCGCGGCGGAAGGTAAAGATGCACGATAGATGTATACATCGCGTATTTGATGTATTGATACATTTGCGATATCGATATATCGTACAAAATTAATTACATTAATTAAGTAATAGAAAATATTAAAACCTTATACAGCTGTTCCTGAATTATTTTTTGAGTTAGATTAATTTTAATGGGTTTTGTTAATCAGTATTTGATGTTGACATATGCGATGTATCGAATTTAAAAATATCGATATTAATATTGATAGACACTTTATATCGATAGTTTCAATCATGCATTTTTATCTGACTGAAAAAAAGGAAGATCGACTTGACTGAAAAATTTACGTTTCGCTGGACTCGAAAATTCACCCTGTTTTGACAAGAATATTTTTGCTTTTTTGTACAAACCGAACAATGTACTGAAATGTGGATGGTCCTTAAAAATCGAATATTTTAAATTCTAATCTTTCTATGCATTATTTAGTAAAGTATATACTATAGTAATTTGTGTGTATATAAACAAAATAGAAAAGAACTACCAATATTATTATGTTGTTATTGTTACGTCTGTTCGGTATATTTGTTCCGGGATGATATAAAAGTACTAGAACTCTTTACGGACGCTAGTCTAAAACCATAAACCTCCTAAAGTTCTGTATTTTGCGGGATGTGTTAGTGCAATCGTGCATCTTCGGGTTCCTCATCCTTTGATCCCTGGACTCTTGTCGGCAGTACATTTAATTTTCATTTTTTTTTTTTGACATAAATCGAACATTGACTTATTCAAAAATTTATAAAATCCTGTAGATAATGTGCACAGATATTTTCATAATAAGTCGTGTTCTTTTTGAGAATTACTTGCCTGTATATATTTCTTAAAAAAGATTTGACTAATTTTGAAACAATATATTGATTAGTAGTCTGTAAAGTCGGTTTACGGACGATAGTTTTACGTGATAACGTATTTCGCTCGAATATCATATTTAATAATACAGAACTTAAATTTTAGTAGCTGTCAAAATTGGGCCGATCGTGCGCGGAACGTGACACATTTCGGAACTTGACACTTTTTCGTGCATGCAGCTGGTGTTTCATCAATTTATAAGACGTTACCACGTCAAAAATTCCCTACAAAATCTAATAAATTGAAATCTTACTAGTCTAGTCTCAAATTTCAGAAAAGTCAACTCTAATGTAATGCTATGTCTAATAAATTTTGCGCAGATATATTTATATATTTGATCTTTGCTTGATGCCCAAGGTGTAGTTCGAAACGTCCTTGAACATCGTACCAAACAGACTTTATGTAGATTCGTTGCAGATGTTTCACAAGAACATATTAAGCTTGTGTACATAATGTATGAAATCGATTAAGTTTTCATGAATCATCAACTCTTACTAATCTTCAGCCAGTGATGAGTAGTATTGCAATGCTTTAATCTCTCTCACTGAATAGTGAGGTTATGTAGTTGCGCAACTGTATTCATTCGACAAAAATTCAGTTCCAATAACTGACACTTCAATTTCTGTGCCTTTTCTTTGGGATTTGAATCACTTTCAAACAAAATGAGCCGAACATCAGAAAATTTTAATTAATCTACTTTGACTAATTACTATTGATAATGGACTCGATAAATTGTTATTGTTAATATTTTTATTAAGACTTGTGACTTGTTTAATTTGTGGAGCCCTGTTAACGGTAGTAATATATATAAGTCACAGTTAATTACAAGTCCCTAAGAGACGTTTTTAACATTCGGTAGCAGACATAAGAGCTGTGTCTGTTGGCACGTTAACTGGTTCAGAACTACTAAAGTGCTTGTTGACAATACAGAACTCTTCAAATACAACAACGTGTTTGTTGGTGAAAATGTCGAACCTGTTTGAATTTGATTCTAGCAATTCTAGACACCTAAAACTACTAGAAGCCTAGAAGTTAGAACAGTCCAAACAATTCGAGACTTTGACAAACAGTTGTGTTCGAAGGGTTTGTATTGCTGACAAACGCTTAAAAGTTCAGAACTTGTCAACAAAGATTTGAAGTTAGAATTTTTTTTGTCAGTTTTAATTGTGTAGTTTTTCAAAAAGCCTACTGGATAACAGCACTGACCTCGTAATGGATTGTAAATACAGTAGAACTCATGTAATTTCAACCCGTCAGGATTAATGTATTTTCAACTTCTTCTTCATCCTCACTTCATGGCAGTCATAGACCAATCAGGAAAAAAACCTTTACTAATTCGAGGTTAAGTTGTCTAACATATTTTTCTATTAGCTGAGCAGCGAAGGAGGAGACACTACGTGAGGAGTGGGGACTAAAAACTTGAAAATACAGTAGTAAAGTCAGTTGAAAATACATGATCCCGACTGTAGTTGGCTAATCCCTATACAACCAACGTTGCATTTAAAAGCAGCGAAACATAGCTGGAAATAATTATTAGTATAGCTATTAGCTAATGCACTCTAAAGATATGTATACTAATTTAACGGTTTGAAAATTGCCAACCAGTTTGAACAGTCCGCGTTTAAAGTTCCGCAACAACATGGCGCTACACAAATTGATTTTCACACAATGGCCGCCATTCACAATCTATGCATTTTGAGGTTAGTGGATAACAATGTTGCAGTGAGTACAAATTCAGTACCGTCCATTTGAATATTGATTCAGTTCCTTTATTAGCCAAACTGTAATAATTGTCGAACGAATACGCTTTTTGTAGGTGAAGTAGAATAAAATGGATTTATGTGTTGCAGGTTATGTATGTTGCAAGCAGATACAACTGTTGCATCTTAGAATATAAGAATATGCACTTTGGATTTCGCCGTTTATTCATCGTACCACTTTATCATATTGTGCGCAGCGAAAGTCGCCCCCCCCCTCGCCCTATTAGACGTTTTTGTGGAAATTAAAATACTAATTTTTGAAGAATAACGACGAATCATCTCTCGAATCTGTTACTTTTGTGTTGGGTTGCAGAAAGCATTGTCAAAGAATTTTATTAAAAATGACAGACTGTGATAATATAATGACGGTTTTTATATATACAGGAACAGTCTAATGGTAAACGTAACGTACACATTTTAGGGTAAATTTTTATCTATGCCAAACACATGTATTGTAAAGAATATGCTGATTTATGTATTCAATTAGTGTTTTTTAACCGGTATAGAAATTCGGATGTTCTGGACGCACAGTTAAATATAGCATTGGCCAAGGGCGGAAACTTTTGGTGCGCACTGTATAGTCATGTTGATATAGTAAGTTTTCAGTTTAGTTACCGATCAGTTATCAAGTTTAATTAGTGTAATATAATTAATATTGACATGCGGAACGATAACACAATTTACCACGCTCACGCTTTAAAATTTGTTTTATCTTCAGTTGCTTACGTGCTGTAATTGTTTTTTATCATTATTAATCATTACGAATTAATAAAAAAAAACTGGTCTTTAATGTTAATTTGAATCAAATGTTCTCCTAGAACCTAGATGAATAAATTTAACAATTCACAAAATATTCTGTTAGAAACATTCACTTAAGTACTACTTATAATTTTAATATCTTACACATATAATAAAAATATATTAAACCTAACTTTTTTTTATTAAAATATAAAAGTTCTCGGACCTACTTGTTTACGTTTTTTTCGTGTTAAATCCTATCCACAAAATAACACTTCATTTGTTATATTTTTCGTAGTTTCAGCCAATTAGCAGCGACTTTTTCCAACGTTTTAGTTTTCTAAAGAAACAATGAATTTTAAATGTTTTTGCGTAACTGATGTCAATATACAACTTTTGATACTGACTCTTGGAATATATTAGTGATGTAACGAATATTGGCATACTTCTTCGCAAAATTCATTAGAATATTTTGAGAAAATCAAAAATATCAAAAAAATCTGATTTTTTTTAAATGTGAATTAATATTAAATAAGACATACAGTATGTAAACACGTAATGTGCACATAGGGAAATTAACATTTGGAAAAAATGGCTGGATCAGAGTGAGCCTTGAAATCTTGTTTTTCAATTTGACAGATAATATTCTTTTGCAAAATGAATGTGTATACTACCGAAGAAAATATTCAAATGATTACAACATAATCGGACTTTTTTTATTAATGGGACATTAAATTCCCAAAAATACTTAAATATGGTGCGAGATCAAATATCTCCGCCTATTCGTGTTGAACCTAAAGACATTGGGTCACTGATTTACCAACGCGCATACGTCATACCACTCAGATAATTTTTAAAGGAAATGTTTCCAAACAGATGGAGTTGTTTTTTTGTTCTATTTTTGTACAAAAAAATTAAAATAATGATTTAAGTATAAGAGCTTTTTATTATTAAAAAAGCCAAGTAAAATAAAAATAAATCAAAATAAAATAGAAATCCTCAAGATTACCACGATAATTCAATAGAAATAACAATTAATGCAGTCATGGCTAACTCTGATCCAAGTATTTTTCCCAATGCTAATTTCTCTATGTGCACCTTACGCGTTTACATACTGTATACATACGGAAGAAGGCTCATTCCCCTTAATTCATGTTTATAAAATAGTTAGCGTTTTTCCAGTCTGAAAAGTGCATTTATGCTCCTTTATGTCACGTCGGCACTTTGGCCGAGTAGCGCTATCCATCATGCAAAATGAACTACAATAATAAAGGAAATGAGCCCTTCCATATTACTGTACATTTAAAGTACTCACTTTAAAAAAACAAAAGCATACGAAACTCTGCATCTTATTCATGTTTTCCATGTTGCAAAAATTTGCCAGTGGCGTACATAACACATTAAAATGCTGTTTCATCCATTCGGTGAAAGAACCATTTTTTATACTATTCTGTATTTCTGCAAAAAAATGCAACTTATTAGTCGTTCTAAAATAATCTCAAAACCGTTTCATCGTAAAGATATTTATACCATTGATTAAATTATTTTAATCAATGTTTATACGATTAAAAACATAAAATCGATGTTGCCATGAAAACCAATTTCGTGTTCAGTTCGATCAGCTATTAATTTTTGTTTAGATCACCGACAGTTACTGTTCCGACTATTTGGGTCTAGTACCTCTATCACAAACCTTACGTTTCAGATTGATTTGAAAACTAGTAAAGGCATCAATTGGATTTTTATAATAAATTGTAAATTTCTTCAGTAATGAGCATCAACCTGTATTGGGATTTGAGATGTAAGTGGGGAAACCATAGAGATATAAGTACTAGAGTACGCTAGCGGGTATGCTTGCCATAAGTGAAAGTGTCTGCCGTTCAGAGAGAGAACGCTGCAAACATTCCGTATCATTATATATGTTTACTCAAATCAGCATTGTTTTGTATCATTAGTTACCATGGAGATAAGCAACTTTTCTCTCTCTGAATAGGCTGTGTGCACGAAGCCTATTAGCGCCGCTAGTGGGTAATAGAGAATTATTGAAATAACTTTTTATGAAAATCGCGACATGTTTCTAAGGTGATAAGTCAAAAACTTTAGTTGGCCATGATGTGTCAAAAAAAAAATGTAATAAGGAAAGCTGATGTTAATTTGTTTACACTGACAGCGGAACGTCAAATCAGGGCGCCAATGGTCTTTATTTTACTTACATCGCCATCAGCACAACAGCCCGGAACACAACAAGCATTTCCAGATCGATTAGTTTTCCTATGTTTTCTTTGCAATTAAAAAACTTTATAAAATTATAACTACTTTCACTTTTTATAAACATTGCTCACTGACATACGGAAAATTGGAGTTCGAAGTTTCCCCTAGTGCTCACCACAAACGCTCGCATCGGAAAATTTGTAACTCCGCCTCCGTGCACATAGCCCATAGAAGACACTTATGGCTCACTCGCGTACTCTATTATAATATCTCTATGATGGCAAACACATTTTGAACGCTTTCATTTTTTACCACCAGATAGCGTCAAGTATACAGTATTATGGAAAACTCATTCCTGTCCCCTTACTATTGCAATTTTTTTTATATGTTGGGTAGCGCTGCTCCATCAAAGTGTACAACTTAAGATGATATATCATTTTATTGTAACACAGTGCACTTTCAGGTACAAAGACTGGAAAAGTGCCCACTATTTCATAAATGTGAACTAAGAGAAATGAGTCTTCCTTTCATAAGTTTGTATATTCCAAGGTGGAAACGTAATATTTATTCAAAATAGGTACGTACACTGTACATAGTGAATATACCTTTATCCATCGATGAATAATCAGCAACTATGAACGGACCCCCGTCCGGGACGATTGGTTTCATACCGATATTGAGTAGAACTTTTATCAAATAGTCTCGTTTAATTTTCATTTCATTTGAAAACGTTTTAAAAAAACTGTCATTTCGTTCCAAACGTTCGATTTCAGTTTCAAATGCAAAAGCCAATGACTCCTACAAAACAAAATTAAAAAATTCCTCTTATTGACTTGACTCATCATGAGACTGCATTTTATCAAACTATAGTAATTGTTAGTGTTGGGCATAATCGATATATGTATTTCAATAATCGAATGAATCGAAATAATCGGTTTTTATAATCGAATGATCGTTTATGAATGATGCGCAAACTTGGCAATTATTAATTTCGTTTTATTTACTTTTAAGGCCCCCATACACCTCGTTCTTTTTTGGCAGTTTTCATCGTCACGATAAAACACGTCGGTCAAAACCGAAGTGTATGGGCAAAAACTGTCGATGAAACACGGCAGTTTTTTTATCTGCCGAAGCTTGATTTTAAACACGACGTGTTTGCTGGTTGTCGTTTTAAATCGTAATGTGTGGCGCTTTCCGATAAGAATCGACGTGTTTATTCAGTGGTGCGACGTACAGCAAATAAGTCATATTAATTAAATGATTGTAATTAGTTTGAGTATTGATTTATATTTTAACCGTTTTAGTGCTAAGCAATTTTGACAAAAATAAATGAAAATTGCTATAAACATATTGATTAATTTAGAGGAAAAAATAATGGTGTCAAATAAAACACTCTAATTTAGACTAATATCAATCAATTTTATTAATTATTTTTGCATTATATTGTTTATTAATGTTTATTAAACATAAAATAATATCAATATCATTGTATTTTCTATCAAAGCAGATCGTATTAATGATGCCACGACTTCAGAAAAACTGAACGAAACTACGCCTCTGTGTGGATATGGCCGTTGTTTGTGTTTAAATTAACCGTACAGTTTTACCCGTGCGGTTAAAACTGCCATAAAAGAACGAGGTGTATGGGGATGGCCGTTGTTCGTGTTTAACCGTACAGTTTTACCCGGCGGTTAAAACTGCCAAAAAAGAACGAGGTGTATGGGGGCCTTTACAGTATAAGCGAATGATCGTTCAAAATATCGATTACGAATTATGTTCTAACTTTGCAATTTCAATTTGTTAATATTACTTAGCACAATATTAATAATGGAATCACTGGTATGATCGAATAGAAATAGAAATATATTTGTTATGCCGTACATCGTTAATAATGAGTTAAACATTAAAATTAAAATTTAAAAAATCCTTAATGTCATAAAAACAATTTTTTAGGAAGAATGATTTAAATTTGAACATAAATTCTTTACCACACTTAATTTCAGTTAAGCTATTTGGTAGTTTATTAAATAAAACACTGCCAAAGTAGGATAGATTTTTGTGAGACATTTTCAATCTGCATTTCTTTAGTCTAATATCTTGATTGTTTCTTATGTCATGATTATGAATATCATTTAAATTAATACAAGCACCGCATCATTTCATTTTTCAACTGTTAACCTCAACACTAAGTACAACAAAGTATGTACAATCGAAACACCCCCACTCTCCAGTACTAGCAAAGACTTCCCATCCCAGTGCATGTAGATGCAGAAACCGAATGATATATCGATATATCACAATATAACCGACAGTCGACATAGCAATAGTACTGTGTCGGGATTAATATTCATTTCATATTTCATAATCGATTCAAGCGGATGATATCTCGGTTGCCATAATCGAATGATCGATTATTCGGCCATAATCAAAATATTTCGATTATATCATTCATAATCGCCCAACACTAGTAATTGTAATGGTTATTATTTTTTATTATGTTTCAGTCTTATGAGTGATAAGTATGACTATTTTCTTTATCTGAACAATTTATAGTTATTTTATTTATTTATACATAGTTGTTTTAATTTGTGCCCAGGTAATTTGTATCTTTTACCTGTATAGGAGTGCATCCGCTGCAAACGCAGTTTTGCTGAATCATACGCAAATTTTCTAATAAACGGGAAGGTCCATAAACCCACCCTATTTTCCAGCCTGTTGCGCAAAATGTTTTGCCTGCTGAACCGATTGTTAGTGTCCGATCCCACATGTCTAAAGACGCTAAACGAAACAAATCGAATCAGCTCTGATTGGTTCGAAACGATTTACATAGGGCTACATTCAACATCGATATCTTTATTTTTTACAAAGTTGTAGCGATTTCGCTTGTTTCATAAAAAAACGTTACATGAGTAAGGGAACAACGCACATATATGTTGTTTTTGTAGCACGATTTTGCGATTAAACCAACAGCGTAAGGCCGCACGCTATTCGCTGAATAACACAACGAAAGGATCACACACACTTTGATAATCGAAAGAGATATTTCGAAGTAGCTAAGTAATCGTCAAATAGTGGTGCGATATCGATGCATTTGCAAAACAAAATAGGTTTGTTACAAAAGATAGCATTTGTGCCGTGTGCGTTGGTCATAAATGGAACAGAGTGTAATAAAAGTACTCATTACCCATTCGAACGTGTTTTATTTTATAAACAGCGTTTTCAAAGACTTCGTCCAATATACAGAGCACATTCCAATGTTTGCAGAGGTCTGCAATCAACAGCAATTCCGCTTCCGTAAACATTTTCCCTGTTGGATAGTGTGGAGTATTAATAATGATAGCTTTTGTTTTTTCATTGAACATACTGGTTAATTTGTCAGGATCTAATTTCCAGTTAGAAAAGTTTGTATCATCTTTTATATCCTGCAATATGAACATTTAATAAACAAAAAGAAACAACTTTCTGTGTGATAATAATGTAAATGTACCGGTTCTAGTGGCATTATTTTCGGTATACCACCAGCCATTCGAACAAGTGGTACGTAGCATGGATAATATGGTTCGATAATTATAACTTCATCTCCTTCGTCAACATGACCCAATATTCCAATGTGAAGAGCCTGATATGCCCCAACTGTCACGATGATTTCATCATTAGGGTCGATCGTTCGTTGAAGATATTTTGAATATAGTTTCGATATGGCATTTACTAATCGCGGGTTGCCCTGGGAAAGTTTTATTAAATAATATTTATATGGAGTTTAATAATAGTATATTGTCCTGTTTGCACTATATTGCATGGATGTTGTAATCATTATTAAAGGATTCTCAGACAAATAACATTTATTGTCAATATTGTTTCTAATTCGTTATTTATGTAATATCTCTCTGTTGGTTACAAATCAGATTGAATCCGATTGAAATCGAATTTATGTCGACTGAAATAGGGTTTTTGTAAATAAATGCTATAAATTTAATAATTAAAAAGTAACATTCAATTCAAAATTAATTTTTAAATGAAATTCCGATGACGCGCCAAAAGAACCCGAGCGCGAGTGACATCACAATATATGTAACATTATGACGTCACGAATATTCCTGGCGCGTTTTGTAGTCCCGTGATGTTTTTAAAATTTTAGTTTAAATATTTTCTTTACAAAAACCCAATTGTTAACATTTTTTATTTATATAATGAACTTCATCAACAAAAAAAAAACATTAAATATGTTATTTTTATTATTGAAATTGACATCCAATTTGTACCCGAGCTAATCAGACCAGGCAGTTAATCGACTCTAAATTTTAGATCATCTGAAGGTCCTTTTAAACTTACAAAGTCTCTGCTGTATTGATGTAGCAAAGAATTGCTGCTCAATGAAATATTTCTTAAAGTTTGCATAAAATACGAAGGTGGATTTATTTCTGAATAATCAAAAGTTAAATTTAATAAAGACACGTCAGGGTCTACTGGATCAAATCTGTAAAGTAAAAGTATTTTATACTTATATATTTCTATTAAAAAAGATACAATGTCAATTCCTGTACTTACTTTTGATTTAATTCTATTTGATGAAATCTCTTTGGCAACATAAATTTATCCATAATTAATTTGTCTACAAGAAGTAATACATAATTATTAATAATATATGTAATGCCAGGTAATAATATTTTACTTACAATATGTGCTTGATAAGATAATGTATTAAAATATAATTGATAAGATTTAATAAGCAAATAAATTAATAGGTATATGCCTACAGCCTAAGAAATTAAAAGCATTATAAGTAGGCACTTTCAGTTTTTTATTTTAATCGCATATCAAATGCATGTGATAAAAGAATATACATATTATTATTAGTTTTTTTTCATTTATACTTATATTTTAATCTTGGAATTTCTGTTAGTTGTTATAGGTACAGTCATATTAACAATTATTATAAAGTTATTTGTTTTTTATCATAGCTGCGGATGGGGTAAGAAAAAACGTACGACTATTGCTGCTACATGTTGGACCTATTCAATAGTTATAACAATTAGACAGACGTTGCATTGTTGTATTGACAACCAGACACTAAAAATACTAAATACTTTGACATTGTTGCGGAGTGCAACGTAATTACTAATTGGTACAGAAAACAAGCAACAGCTGAATGATCAGCCTGGCTCATTGCTACTTTTTGAATAAGTATACCTATTTTGTCAACATAATAAAACGGTCAATTAAGTAGGTACTAAAACTATGTACCTATTCACTGTTGACTAGATTACAGCCGAAATTCAAAAAGACAGTTTACAATAAATAGTTACTACAGAAACCCAAAAGTGTTAATTAAGTATTGTATTTTGCGCAGTTTCAACGGTTCTCCGCGGTATTAAAATTAAAAACTAATTGTAAATATTTACACTTAGACACTTAACCTTAAAAGTAATAATATTATGTACTTTACTACTTGATAACTGATAACACAGCAACTCGTGGGAAATGATGGTCATAAATAAAAAATATTAAAAATGTAACGTCATAAGTTCATTCTGAAACATTTCTATTTTCTAAGTTTCCATTGACAAAGTTGTCACTTGTGCTAGAATTAATTAAAGTATTAAATTTAGAAAAGTGATTCAATTATCGTATTTTAAGTAAATGAAAATGCAGATAATTGTTTTTTAAATTTAATAGTTTTTTCAATTTTTATGTTTTTTAGAAATGTTAATTAGTTCACGCATTTTTAAGAATGTTTAAAAGTTCAGAGGTTATACAATGATCCTGTGAAATATTTTGATTTGATAAGAGATATAAAATGTCAAATTAAATATGAATTTCGTCATTTTAGTTATTTGTACGGAACCATAGGCACCTGTTTTCTAGAATCAGTGCAAATTTTTTTGGTAGCAGCTCTTGCATGATGGAAGCACTTGACAATAAATTTGTTTTACCTAAACGGTATCAGGGAAGTGAAAAAAGTGTATGGTAAGAATAAATGACGTTTTCAAACAAATATACATATATTTTTCTCAGTAAAAAAATACAAATGAAATAAATAAGTCATATTGTAAATAATTTATTCAAAATAATCAACATTGAAGCAGTATTCGCAAACTATTTACAACTTTATCATGATTGTGCGATAATGATTTATACAGTTCCCTGTAGCTGTACCATAATTTATTAAATTATTTATAAGTAATTCAGAAATTTTTACAGAGCTGTCAAACACTTAACATAGGTATAATTACCTGTTTTACCGACACTTATTATTGCTCTGACTGTAAAGCTTTGTAACATTTGTACTTTACATTTTATACAATTGTTTGTATAACGTATTTATCCATTCAGTAACTTAGCATTTCAAAAATATACTAATTTTTTTTGCAGGGTTGAATATATACAATTGGCGTTAGAACACAAGCCATTAAATCTTGGTCAAGGCTTTGCGGATTTTGCAGCTCCGGATTATATTACGAAAGCTTTAGCTAATGTTTCACAGGGTGACAATGTTTTACTTAACCAGTATACAAGAGGTTTTGTAAGTATTTTTATACATAGAAATTGAATTGTCATCCTCAGCACTCAAATTTCCATAGTCAATAGATACTAGTGATGTAACAAATGTCCATTTTTAGACATTCGCGATTGCGATATCGGATATCCATCGTCGATATACGCGAATACGAATGCGAATATTCAGTTTTCAAATGGCACCATTTGTCTATGGCTAAAATTTAACGGCTCATTGACCGCTCAAGTAGCACGCACATATTTATAGTGGTTCTAGGTACAGTAGAGACGCGATAATCCGGACTAATTAAAACACAGCTGATCCGGATTATCAAAATGTCCGGATTACTGGATGTAATTTTAATTATCAAGAAAACAAACTAAAATGCTCATATTTTGCGGCTAACTGTTTATTTAGGACTCCCTTTTTTAATTTGTCAAGAATTTCGTTTTTTACTTGCAGTGATAAAGTAACATGTGATCGTTTACGCGGCGCCATAGTGCGTTCTCTATGTATTTCTATCTGGGTTTGACAACGACTACATACATACTAAAACCACCTAACTTCTCTCACTTCTCCGGCAACAAATATGTATGTAACTGTTTGTAACACACCGCCGGCCAATAGTGTTGACGCAAATAGTGCCGGTACAGCTACTCAATAACTAAGTATCATGATCCGGATTACTGAAACTGGAAAAATCCGGACTACAATGTACATAATACTATCAAACGACTGTCCGAATTACCAAAGAATCCGGATTATGAAGGTTCGGATTAACGCGTCTCTACTGTACTAGGTTGATTATTCATACTAAGTCTAAAGTTTTATTACCTAATGTTAAAGCAAAAGCTGGTAGAAGACTAAATTGCAAGGTTACCTTAGCGAAAAAAAAAATTGGTTGTCTGTAAAGTCGGTTTACGGACGATAGTTTTACGTGATAACGTATTCCGCTCGAATATCATATTTAATAATACATAACCTAAATTTTAGTAGCTGTCAAATTATATTTTTACCGACTCTCTATCGCTTATACTGCGCTCTCGCTTGCACGCACAGGGTCAGGCGGAACGTGACACTTTTCAGAACGTTACACTTTTTCGTGCATGCAGCCGGTGTTTCATCAATTTATAAGACGTTATCACGTCAAAACTAGTTATTTTTTAAAAAGGAAGTTATAAAAAACTTTTCCAATAAAAATGTTAGAATTTTGCGAATGCAAAAGTCAAAAAATATCGTTACATCACTGATAGGTGATCCTGTTGATTGCATTGTGTACCTACGCCATCTCCTCAACAATTAATAGTATTGATGCGATCTTTTTAACTAATTGATTGTTACAATTTTAAAGGGGCATCCCCGTCTCGTTGCAGCCCTAGCAAAACTCTATTCAGGTTTAATAGGCAGAGAAATCAACCCGCAAACAGAAATGCTAGTGACGGCCGGTGCTTATGAAGCGCTTTATTCAAGTATTGTTGGACACGTAGATGAAAACGACGAAGTTATTATCATCGAACCTTTTTTCGATTGTTACGATCCAATGGTCCGAACTTCAGGAGGCGTTCCTAAATTTATTGCTCTAAAACCAAAAATTAAAGATGGACCCATTTATTCGTCTGATTGGGTTCTCGATCCTGATGAATTAGCTGGTCTATTTAATGAAAAAACCAAGATGATAATTATTAACACTCCGCATAATCCGCTCGGAAAAGTATTCACCGAAGCTGAACTCACCATGATTGCTGATTTGTGCAAACGCTGGAATGTGCTTTGCATATCAGATGAAGTATACGAATGGCTTGTTTACAAACCACACAAACATGTTCGCATCGGTGAGTAAATTAGTTTTAAAACACCGAAAATTAATCGTAACACGGAGGCTCTGATGATCTCAGACAGACTTTACAAGTGTGTCATTGTTTAAATAGATGGACTATAGATTATAGATCGTTCAACAACAGATGCTATTAACATTTATCTCCTCTAAAAACATTTTATTATTATAGCGACACTGCCGGGCATGTGGGAACGCACTATCACGATTGGATCTGCAGGGAAAACATTCAGTGTGACAGGTTGGAAAACTGGATGGGCTTACGGGCCTGCGAATTTAATGCGTAATTTACAGATGGTTCATCAGAACTGCGTATACACCTGCTGTACTCCGATCCAGGAAGCTATTGCTCTTGGTTTTGAAAAAGAAATTCCGAGACTCGGAAGCGATGATTGTTATTTCGTAACACTGCCGAGAGAATTAGAAGCAAAACGAGACTACATGGTCAAATTTCTTACAGATGTAGGAATGAAACCTACCATACCTGACGGAGGTTTCTTTTTAGTTGCCGATTGGTCAGCATTAGGTTAGAAAAAATGTTTTGCTTTAGTCAATTTTAAATAATTAAAACAATCGACAACACTTTTTTCTTTTTTTTGTAGCCTCCAAAGTAGATATGAATTCTGAACAGGACAAATACAAGGATTACAGATTTACTAAATGGATGTCGAAAAAATTGAAATTTCAAGGTATCCCGCCTACTGCATTTTACAGTACACCGCACAAACATTTAGCAGAAGATTATGTACGCTACTGTTTCATAAAGGTAATCTAAAACAAATTCAAACAGTTTTTGTTTTTGCTGTTTTTCAATTGTTTTATACATTTACAGAAAGACGAAACTCTAAAGAAGGCAGAAGAGATATTACAAAAATGGAAATCGGGTTCTTGAATAAAAAAATGTTTTTAATTAATTACATATTTTATTTTTCTTAAAGAAAATTTGTATGTACTGTAAATTTATAATGTATATTCAATAAAATAAACATATATTATTTTTAAAATTTAGGTACTAAAATCGCCACGTAACCATCTTTTAGCGTCTCTCGAATCATTTCCAAATGTTTTTCCAAACCTATAAAAAGTCGGAAAGCTTATAAGTACGCTTTGTATCTTTGTCTAATTAATTTTAAAAATACATGTTTTCAGTCAAACTGCTAATATTATGTGGGTACATAGTTTAGCGGGTGATAAATTTCGTTTACCCTGTCATTCGCAGCTCGTGACTTTTTTGTCTCGTAAATAAATTAAAAATTGATTTGATACTTACGCCCACAAAAGTAATTTCTAAACAATTAAATTCAGTAAGAACGCTACTGTTGTATAATGTTATCAGCATTGTTAAGGTATTTGCGAAAAAAAAATAAAATCGACAGACAAGTAGACAAAAACTTGATAAAGTTGAAAAAAATTCTTTTCGCTCACTAAAAGTTTATGGACTGAGAGCTGGCTACGGAGAAAATGGGTGACTCGGTGATGAGCTGAAAATTTGCAGAATAATAGGAGATAGTACAAGTAAGTAGGGAAAAAATTGCCAGAAGGCTAGGCGGAAGATAAAGGGCCGTCAGAAGGCGCTAATGTTGCGAAAAATCAGTGCACTTCTGGCAGTTTCTATACTTATTCTGTAATTCAAAACTAGATTATATATTATACATTATGAAGTTATAAGGGCATACTGAAAATTCAAACATGATATAATAATTACATTCGACAAATATTCAAAATTATTAATGTCATTTTGATAGATATAAAATTAATCGTCATATATTTTCATTAATGAAATTATGTTGTTATAACAACGTAATTTTATTAATTTATTTAATTTTATTTCTATCAAAATGACATTAATAATTTTGAATATTTCTCGAATGTAATTATTATATCATGTTTGAATTTTCAGTATGCCCTTATATAATCTAGTTTTGAATTACAGAATAAGTATAGAAATTGCCAAAAGTGCACTGATTTTTCGTAACATTAGCGCCTTCTGGCGGCTCTTTATCTTCCGCCTAGCCTTCTGGCAATTTTTTACCTACTAACTTGTACTATCCTATTATTCTGCAAATTTTCAGCTCTGCACCGAGTCACCCATTTTCTCCGTAGCCAGCTCTCCGTCTATTAGACGGGTTGATCAAAGCTAAATGATAATTTGAACTTGTGTCACTCAAGTTATGATTGTTTATTATAGAATACCTGAATTGTGATCCTGGAATGTGACCCTGATAGTCCGGTAACTGTCCAATATGTTTATGGTATATTTCTGTCGGCTGAATCAACAACGGAGGGTCGGGTCGACTAACTGAAACGGGCGCCCATTCGGTGCTTTGGCGACGACGATAATTCGATGTGAAATCGCACAGCGCCGAATTTGTCATCGGCTCGTGTGCCTTTCCAAACGCTGGATAACCGAACGGTACGTGGCCAGCAAAACCTACAAAACAGAAGATAAATATTAAAACGTTTTTTTCACAATCATTCATGATAAAACCAATTTTTCTTACATCGTTGCTCCCTTTGAGCAAATGAATTGTACAGTCGGTCAAACATTTTATTAAATATTTGATTTTAATGGCAGAAATATTCAACTAAATAAACTAAAATTTATTTTAAAAAGGCCGAAAAATAAACAATGAAGGTTTCCTAAGATATTAATAATTGGAAACAGTTGAGTTAATATTCTTTGTTTTTTTTTTTTTTAATATCCATTTCAAAATTTATATTCAATCTTGAGAAATGGGTTCCGGTCAGAAAGTAAGGTAAAAAACTGCATTGTTTAATTAGCAATCCGTTAATGATTTCCGTCCTCGAGTGTCTGTAATCTACAGTTCTCTCGATTTGAAAAATGGTTGCCTGCTTAAAAAGATCCTTTATAAATCTTACGTTGAAAAAGTTATAAATACCTTGCTTAAGTTTTTTGTCAGGATTACTCGTTTCCATAAAGTAGGGACTTGTAGAGCTAATTGGCGGTTGTAGAGGTGGTTCATCCACAGGAAGATTACGTAAAATACCAGCCCTTTCGGGTCTGACTTCAAGTAGAGGTAATTTAAATTGACTTTCTGCCAACTATATTGTTTTGAAAATTTGATTATCTTTATATTAAATTCGCATGAATATCAGATTATATTGGATGTGTAAGTTGGTCTCTACTTTTTTTTTGTTCCCACCGCGCGCAATCTATTCTACAACAAAGAATAGACTGTGCGCTCCCATCATTTTGATGGACATTATCGAAAAGTAGAGACCAACTAACGTCTAACCAGTGGCGGATCCACGGGGGGGGGTTTCGGGTTCAAACCCCCCCCTTCCAGAGAATCAAAAATCCCAAATTAAAATCTTACTGCCCAATAAAAAAAAAGCTTTTCATGTTTTTCATGAATTCTCCGCAAAAGGAGTAAAAAATTTTCAAGACCCCCCCCTTGCCGTAATCCTGGATCCGCCACTGCGTCTAACACACCCATTGATAAAAGTTACGATAAATACCATTCTGTCTTCCGTGCTACGAGGTTCCCATTTACCATCTTGCAACAGACCTCGTTTTATTAACTGATTTAAAGCCGCCGTATCTTTTAAATTCTTCCTTTCATGTTCAGCTAGTGCTTCTGTAGCCTGCACAGTATATCTTTGTCCAAATAAAGCATTTAAACGGGGCACAAAACCTAGAATAATATCAGACAAGTTGATTAAAATCAACTAGCTGTCTAAAATTTTAATATTTATACATAATAGTATAAACTATAAAGTGTAAATTATTTTTTTCAAAAATACGTTATTGTTTTTAACAGTTACACTTTTAAAGCTTTTATTTGGCAATAAAAATATTAATTCCGGTACCGGGAATCGAACCCGAGCCTCCTGGGTGAGAGCCAGGTATCCTAGCCACTAGACCATACCGGAGTTGATGCTTTAGCATGATTTAAGCGACAATGTACTTAGGTTGTTTGTAAAAAATTATTAAAATATTATTTTCTTTATTTATTAAATATCATAGATCTGTCCGTTTTACAATACGAATAATGTAATGTTTATCAAACAAAAATTAAGTGATTTGTAACTCTAAAAATTAAAAAAAAGTAGTTGCATCGGCCGGGAATCGAACCCGGGCCGCCCGCGTGGCAGGCGAGCATTCTACCACTGAACCACCGATGCTCATGAATGATTGTAGTTTACACTGCATTACTAACGTTTATGTAGAACAAAATACTATCAAATAAAGTTGTTGAAAAAAAATTGTGATACAATAAATTCCTTTTTATTCTTTTTAAAAACAATAAAATATAAGTAATTTATTGTCTAAAGTAACGGACTGAACTATTGGTTATTACTAGATAGTCACCAACCTTGTATAACTAATTATTTATAAATGGGTACTCTAAGTACCTATTAATAAATTTATAAATAATTAGGTGTACTAACGGGCGCTTATAATCTCTGCTGTTGACCGTCTATAATTTACATTTATTCATTCTATAAAAAAAATACCTTCGTAGCTTGACATCATCGGATGTTTATACACGGCATCTGTTTGTCGAAATCGAGCGGAAACAATATCTATGTCGTTTGTTGGGGGCCTGAAAACCTATTTAAAAATACGTAGTGTGTATTTATAAGGGTACTTTAGTGCTCAACGGTACGTTTATTCCAGAATTATGGAATTGTATTGTTTTTTTCGAAACTGGAATAAAAGTCAGGCTGTTGAAAGTATCATTTTGCAAATGGTTTTTCGACATCTAGTCGAGCTTTCACGCGGGTCTTTTTATTTAGTCCTGAGACTACTGTTATAACATCAAAATAGGTTCACAAACCTTGAAATCATCCTTACTTCTGTCGGAAAGTATAAGCCGCTCTGCATGGCTAACTGTGGGGTCAAAGAGTAATTTGTGACTTGCCGTTCCAAACGTATCCCCGATGCGATACTTGTATTGAGGACAATACCCCGTGTATCTAAATATAATAGAGTTTATTTAATCTTTATTTCTAATTTAAATACTTTATTTTATTTTAAAACACAATAAGTTAATTATGAAAGAATTTATATACCCAGGAATATAGTGAGGTTGAGGGGTGTTCAGTGTCTCAGCCATTTTTTTTTTTTACTATTTTATGTGATTATTTGAAATATCAACGAACACGCAGAAATTTTATCACAAATTTAAAACAATAACAATAAAGACGAACACTAAATTTAGATTAATAAAATTTATTCTTCAAAATTATTGCTGTCACCGCATGATTTTTCAAAAACAAAATTTAATGTCAAAATTTCAGTTGACTTTTAAAATTTCTTAGCCAACTCTTTCATAGAAGTAAGTGTAGAAATTTCATTATTGTTTAAACTTAGGCAACATGATATTTAGCCGTATTCTGCTATTTGAGTTCTAATAACTGTGCTTAGGTAACCACAGTAATAAAAAAAATACATACAAAAATGATTACACAAAGTGTTTTAGTCCGGGGGCCAGCGACCTATTTAGGTCGTCCATTTCCGCGCGGCTGAAAAACTCGTAAAATGCTCAGACAGTGGTACCATATAGCATAGTGGCCGTCAGCTGCGCCAGTATCGGTGGAATAGCCTCCCACGCACGGTTAAAAAGATAATATTTTTTATATCCAAATCTTTGACATACGTCTGTTAGGTACATAGGTATCCATGACTACTTATTAAAAAATTGTTCGTTATTAATTTTTCATTAAAATTCGATAATTCAAACTCCATTCTATTAGAAAGTAGATATTATACTAATTAATTTTTTAGATTATTTCTAAAGAAGATCCAAATCCGGATCGAAACGTCATCTAGTGAAATATTGATTTATAATTTATTATTATTTGTCAATATAGGTATAGTCTGAAAAAAAATGGTCGATAATTTTATTTATTTGAATAATATTTTTTATCATTACCTATAGATTGAAAACTTGTCAAAAGATAGTTGTTAATGATCTTTCATAAAAAAAAACGTCAGCTGGCTGTACGATGGTGGATGTTTATCACATGAAACTTTGTCAAAAAGTAGTTTCTATAATATTTAAAATAAATAAAATCGTCAGCTGCTTGTATATTGGAGGAAAGATTGTCAGTTGATACAAAAAAGGGTGTGGTAGAAGAGACAGTTGGGAACGTCGATCGCGCTTTTAAATAGCCTGGCTGACGTGTTTTTCCCCAGCAAATTGCCAGCTGATACACATTTTCAAACGTAAAGAAATAACGTATCTGAATTTGTTTGATACCATGCTCTTTGCGCGTACAGCATATAAATGTGTGTTCTTGAGTTCCATTTAAAATACGTTAAAATTTGTATAGATATTTTGTTTAAATAAATGAAAACAGACGTAAACGAATGAATAAATTATTATTTCTAATTAGAAATTGTATGGATTTCTGTTTTGAGACAAATTAACTGTAAATTAATAATGTTTGTTTTATATATTAAGAATTTCTTATATCACGTGAGGTGACGCGGGTAATGGGATCGTATTCAATATGATATTTGCTATTCGTTGCCATGGTTAGCTACATAATATTATGTTCCACCTCATGTAAAAATTAATCAAAGCATGCCGAACTAGTTTATTTCTGACAGATTTATAAAACAAAAGAGCGGCTGATTTCTTTAATTTCAAAATATTTCCGAAGCTATAAAGCTACCTATTCCCCCGATAGTGCCGCAGCTGACCGCCACGATGCTACATAGTCCAACTGTCTAAAGCTTTTTACGAGTCTTTGAGGCATGCGGAAATTGGTAAGAAAAACCTGTTACTGGCCCCCGGACTATTTATTTTGATAAACTCTTGATAATCGCGGTGGTTAACATCAGCGGAATAGCCCTGATTGTTTCTATTTTGATGAGTCAATTTCGCTGAGTCTGAGTGTAACAAAAAAAAAAAAAATTGGTTGTCTATAAAGTCGGTTTACGGACGATAGTTTTACGTGATAACGTATTCCGTAATACATAACCTAAACCTCCCAAAATTTGGTTTCAATCCGCTTATCCTTGGTGTCGGAATGATAAGAAATGTCAAAAGTGACGTTTGCAACTGTCAAAGTATTATGTTCTAATAATAATTAGTTATTCCAATACTTAACTTAGAAGGCGTTGCATTTCACAAAATACTAATGTCAAAAAATTGAATTAAACATTAGAAATGCAGCTGTTTTCATGTTAAGACAAGACATACGTTTGCTTCTAATTTCCATGTACGGCAAACAAAGACAACCGACCGCGTCGCGCCATGCATTACACAACATTGCATTTATACAGCTATTTTTCTATATAAATTTGTATAAAATATTTTTCTATATAAATTTGTATAAAAAAACTGTTTAGGCAAATTCTGTTATACGAAATCTATGTAAAATGTTCTCCTCTTTCGTTTAAGACTGGTTTCAAACCGATCTGATTTAAATTGAGCGAGAAATTAGCAAAAAGCACGCACAGGGTCAGGCGGAACGTTACGCGTTAGGAACGTTAGGAACGTTACGTTACACTTTTTCGAACATGCAGCCGGTGTTTTATCAATTTATAAGATTGATGATTCATCAATTTATAAGACGTTATCACGTCAAAAAAACGGAATAGTACGAATTAGATCTGAGTGTCGAGGGTTCCGTAAGGTCAACCATATTATTTGCCTTTGAATTAAACACCACAAACAGCAAACCCAGTTGTCTAATAAGTTGTAAGTTTATTTAAATCTGTTTAAAATTTGTTTGTGGTGCCATGACCGTGGTGGTGCCTGACAAAGTGATCCTAAAAGGGTTTCGCTAAGGCATGGATCCGTATAAAAAGTGTAGAAGTTCGATTTTTGGTCAGACTTCTATCGACATATAAAATTATTTGGAACAAAAAATGGGAAGAAAATGAATAACACTGTGTTAATTTTCAAATATAAAATCAATTTTAATTAATAGCTTATAGATAATATATTAAAACATACCTAACTAATTTTTATATTCTACACATCTAGATAATATTTATGACAACAATAATTAATTAATACTTATTTCTTTATTCGGGGCCTAAGAGTTATTGGATAACCATTTTGAGGTCTGACGGATACATCGCCTTTTAGTTTTATGTCACTGATGTTCGTAAATTCTGTATCCACTTCGTAGTGCTGTAAGACCGAAGCTGTTACGGCCCGTATTGACATACGGGCGTAGTTCTGACCTAAAATTACATAAAAAATAAAGAATAGTTACTTCTTACAACAGCAGTTTTATTAGCGGATGTACATTTCGGGAGCTATGTTCTCATCTTCAGCAAACACTAAACTTTTTTATTATTTTTGTTTCAACCACACTAAAATTAAATGTCTGTTAATATTTAAACAACACTGAAAGCGTCTTTTTTAATTTTTCATTGTTAAACTTGCCTATGCAACTCATAGGTCCTGCACTGAACGGCACATAGGAATACGGATGACGTTCAGCTATTGCCTCAGGCGTGAATCGTTCAGGTATAAATTTATCTGGTTCTTGCCATATATCAGGATCCCTTTGGACAGCGTAAATCGCTATTATTATTGAAGATCCAGCAGGAATCAAAAACTCTTCTGTAAACAAATTTATAAATATCAGACTTGATCAGAAAGCATGATTATTAAGTAGAGATCTTTGAAATGGACCAAAACTTTTGCACCTTTACTGCTTTAACAAATTAATTTTACATCGGTATATATCGAACCTTTCTCAAAAATAGATGAACACTCGTGTCAATGCTTTACTTTCTCAATTTGTTTGTTAGAATAATTTAAGTTAATTATGCAAATATGTTGCTAGTTCTGGGACAACTTAATATCAAGCAGAAATATGTTGAGTTATTCGTATAATATATGAGTTCAAATCCTCAGGTTTATATTGTTATATCTACTTACTAGATAATTGAAAATCTTCCCTTATCTGCCTTTGAATAACATTTCCAATTGGAAACAAGCGTAGAGTTTCATCAATGCACATATCTAAATATTTCATACGATGCAAATCCTTGGCGGTTAGTTCAACATCTGAACCTATCAAAGCTGCGTCGATTTCTTCATGGACTTTTTTCTAAAAATATTATTCACTCTACATAATCTCCGTGTAAACCAAATTTAAATATATTCAGCAGTTTTCAAGTTTATCCCTAATAAATCCTGTTCTACGCAAAATAGAACAGCACGACAGGGACCAAGTTTTTCAGCTACCTCCAAGCAGTGTTAGATTTAGATTTATTTGGGGTGATAAGACATTTGATATCTTACAAACACTGCGACCTAGAAGATCTTTTGTGCATCCCCTAATAGTATTATTCCCAGTCTGGTAGAATGCTTTTTATGAACCTTATTACCTTACTGGGGGCTGCTCTCCATATTATGTCCTCTGGATTTGGAAATGGCCTGTTAAGATATACCTTTTGGAGAACACTGCTTCACATTCACATAGGATGTGTTCAGCAGTTTCTTTTGCTTCTTTACAGAAGCGACAGTTATCATCTTGGGCTTTACCCATTTTTGAGAGATAAGCAGTGTTCATATTATATCAATTTATTTTAATTAAATATATTTTGCATTAACTTACTTGAATATTTTTATGTATAGCCAGCATCAAAATAGTGAAACTTATAATGGTTGAAGTCGCTTCTTGACTCTAAAATAATTGCATTGTGTTTATTTGACAATTTACTTACACTTTAAATTACACAGGCGAATCGTTTGAATATATTCTCTGGAGGCATGTTACAATAAAAAAATAAACCACGATTGTTTACTGAAAAAAAAAATACTTACCGCAGTGTATAATGTGTAGGCTGCATTTTTTAATTCTTCTAAAGTCAAATCGGGCATTTCTAACAATTTATCAAGACTTGTAGGTTGTTGTCCTGAGGTATCAAAATGTTGCAATTTTGTATTTATTATCTAAAATAGAGAATATTTAAATATTTTTGTTGGTAGTCAGCGGCCTGAAAAAAGATTTGTGTTCAAATCTAAATATTTTAACAGCTTAGCCCAGGTGCGGATACAGGGCGGGAGAGTCAACGGCTGCGCCCTCCCTAGTTCACGACTGAAGCACTATCACATGGATAACAAACTAAAATTTTATCAAATACTTGCGGTCCCGCTCGGTTTCACCCGGGTGCAAAAGAACGAATGGAGGAGGGGGAGGGACATGAGTACGCACATTCATCTTAGTTTACCGAGATGAATGTTGTGTCCAAATTCCAAGATGATCGGAGTTACCGTTCAAAAGTTTTTGTCGGACGGGCAAATTTTGAGTTACATTTTGCAACATTTTTCATTGATGCTCCGCTCCTATTGGTCGTAGCGTGATATTATATAGCCTATAGCCTTTCTCGATAAATGGGCTACCCAACAAAAAAAAATTTCAATTCTAACTAGTAGTTCCTAAGATTAGCGCGTTCAACCAAACAAACAAACTCTTCAACTGTATATATTAGTACAGATTTTATTTAGAAAAAATTTTTTGGAAGATATGCAAAATCACACAAACGTTGCGACACCTCTAAACGAAATCCTGTATTCACGCCTGGCTTAGTCAAATTTTAAATATTGTAATAATTAGGATGATGAATATAAATAAATGGTAAATTATGTACCATATCTTTAAATTCATTGATAAATTCCTTGCAAACTTTTTCTTCTTTGGCAAGTTTTGAAAAACTGTAGAGAAAATCATTTTGATACCATAAATGCGTCATTCGTGTATACACCACTTCATAACTCCTGAAACAAATGGGTATACAAATATAAACGTACATTAATATGTGCGTGCTACATTATTTTTTGGACCAAAAAAATACTTTACTTTTCTTCAACATGCATAAAGTTTAAATATTTTTCATTTTGTGGTTCTGCCAGTTTGATTCCAAAAAGCGTCTCTGAAAATCGAAAATTAAAATAAGAAGCATTTAAAAATTACCCAACAGGTCAGCCAGGTCCTAGGGGACAGAGTTTGAGGAGTGGCAAACATTTTAAGTACGGTATATTTTGTTGTATTGCAGGAATACATTTTCTTTTATTGTCACTGCTTTCTTTTCCAACCCAACTCTTCATTATGATTCCTTAATGGATTCTTGTTTATTAAACGACCATTTAAAAGACAGAGGGGAGGGGGGTAGTCAAAAGTCTCAGGCTTAGGGACAGAGAATTTTTTTTGCAGCTATAAAATTTTTTTCGCTTACCAAAAACAATATCATGAAGGCAAAGCGCCACTTTGTCGATTACGTTGAACGTTCCTTGATTTGCCATTGGAGCCAATTTTTTTACCAACACTGAGGAATGTTTTAAAAATATTTCTGTTTGATTTTCTAAGATCTTCAGTTTGAATGTTGGTAATATGTGTCGTCTTTGGTTACGCCACAATTTTCCTAAAAATGCCCTCGATTAGTGTTAGATCTTCCAATTTTCTAGCTACAATGGAAAAGGGCAGCTCTCCTAGTCCTATGTTTTTAGGTAATTTTCCACCGCACAAACGTTGATTTACGAAAGTTAATCCTCAATGTATATTTTCGTGAGTGGAAAGGTACCTAAAAGCATGTGGGACGTGGTTATTAATACCTACTGTACTTCGTTGAAAGCCAACGAAAAAAATACTGTTGGATGATCTAGGACTGATATTATAAATGTTTGCTAAAGGCCCAAATTCTATGCCTATAAAACTATATAATCAATTACCGGCTAATGTAAAATCTATAAATAGCCTATCTTGTTTCAAACGGACCGTCAAGCGTCTCTTAATTAAGCACACCTTCTATTCCATTCAGGAATTTTTTTCTACCTCATTGTAATTTCTATGTAATTTTTTGACTTGTTCCACACATTTATGTCAACGGAATAAATAAACTTTATTAAAAATAATAATAATGCGTTTAACGTCCGTTTCTCGACTTTGTCATAACAGACGCCATTCGCACCATTACTATTTTTTTTCTACCACACTTCCCGTTATTTTCTGCAATTTTTAAACTAAACTTAATAATAGCAATGGGCGAATGAAGGAATTTTTAGGAAATTAAGGATAAGGTAGGCAACTTTTGAGCATAGGAGTTTGACAGGTAAAATCGGCCATGGCCTTGAATAATGAACCATCTCGATATTTATCTGGAATTATTGAGGGAAACCATGGAAAACCTCAACAAGGTGGCCGGTACAGGAATTACCGTTTCTCGGCGAGAGGCAATAGGAAAAAGTCCTAGTCACATCTGCCCCCGCCGGGATTCGAACCCGGTACCTCCCGAATGCGAGGCTAGTGCTCTCACCGCTACATAAACTTTATTATTATTATTATTATTATCATAAACTATAGAATCTCGATAGCTCTGGTCATTAGCACCTGGCGCTCATTAGAGGGTGATTTATAGTACCTATATGTGAAGAATTTTGTCTTATTTTATTTTTATTCTTTTGACATTGAAAAACTACTGATCTCACCTGATCCTCCAATAAGTCCTTCACCGAGAAACTTTTGAATGAATTTGTAAGTTGGTCCTTTGATCATTGTCTTACGGCTCATAAGTACCCGTTCAATATGGTCTGGTTTTGATACTAAAATATTTAATTCTGAACCGAGCCAAAATCTCATCGGACTTCCATACAGATTTGCAAATTCTAATACTTTATCGTGGAGCTCTAAAAAAATATTTGCATTATGTTATAGATAGTTTTAAACCAAGAATTGAATTATTGTTATTGACAAAGAAAAATGCAAATTAATAATAACCTTGTACTTGGGTTCCCTATGTTCAGTCTAACCATTTCAATATTAGAAAGAATAAAATTCTTGCAAATTGAGTAAAAATAATTTTTGTTACACCGAGCTAATTTATTGGGGTTTATTTTAGAGTTAAGCTTTTGTTCACCTTCCAAAAAATGACGTTTTCAAAATGATCCCCCGTCAACTTTAATGCAACTTTCAATTCTAAACACAAAATTGTTTTGCAATACCCTGATGTTAATATATTATTCAAATATTAAAACGGGAAACTATATAATACACACAGAACAATAATCTGTGATAATACATGTTTTTCGAAAAATAATAATATCAGTTTTAAAAAATAAAGACAAGAAGCAAAATATTTTTTTTTCTATAGAAAGGATTGAATACCAGCACATTTTTTACGAGTATGTACCCTTCATTGTTTTGAGTTACAAATATTATTACACTATCTCTTTTTAATAGATTCGTTGTACTTACCGTGTGGACATCTAATAATTTCTAATGCATTTCCAAATATTGGATATGCTTTAGGACCAGGAATACTTTCAGCTAATTTGTGAAGTCTTCTTCGCTCTTTGTAAAAAGCAAAAATAGTTTTAAATATAAAACTAATTAATACGCCAATAAATGTCGCAACGAATATTTTCAAAAACTTGCTGTAGAACTGATTATGTAAAACCGTGAACATTTTGTATTTTGTTGTTACTGTTTTATTATTTCAAAAATTATTATTGTTATTGTATTATTATTTTATTTTAAACTCAAATACACATTTTATTAATATGTTTTATTTTTATGAACTTTTCAAGTCATTTAGCGCTCTTTCGTCGATGAGCTAACACTGTTAAAATTTTAATTTGAAACAGGACTAATATGCTTTTCCTTAGTATTAGCATTTTTATAAAAAAGGACGATTAATTATTGTTGTTATAATCAGGAATCTTTTACAGTGATTCTAAAAATGTTTTGTTTAACATTATGTGTTTATAGGTACTTAATGTTGTCGTCAAATTTTCAAAAGTTTCTTTTATCAAAATTCGGGTAAAAGTTAAAACCTATTTATAATGCAAGGGTATTATTTATTTAGGAAAGGTAAACATAAAACATTTCAAAATTTTACATATATATAACATTTTGTTATGCTTGAGCATAAATGCAAACTGCATTTTTTACTGTATTTTCTTGATAAATGGCATATACACTATTGTTGTCAGTCGAATGACGCGACCTATTCAGGTGAAATCAAAAAAATACCAACTTTTCGACGTGAATACGTCTTTAAAATCGAAACAGTACTGGGAGAACATTTACAAAAATTTGAGCGTTATGAAAAATTGGTGATATTGTTCCGTCTTAATCTTACATTATAACTTTGGATTGCGTTGAGTGAGAACTATTCGAAAATGGTGTCATAATGTACTGCTTGAACGACGAAAACTTTGTGAAAAATTTGTTTCCGGGCATATGTAAGGTATTCACATTAAAACTGTGATTTGTGTGATATCTAAGCATATGAAGGGGTTTACAACACTGTTTGAGCCCAAAAACAACGAAATCTAATCCTTTTGTAAAGATTTAAATGTGTCCCTGTATTAGCAACATAATCGGCAAGACAGGGTCACTATTTTTCGGATTGTGATCGTTTACTGAAAGATGTATATAAATTGGTGCAGACGTTGAATTGATAAAATATATTACCAATATTGAAGTACCTAAAGATAATCATTTTAAGGGATTATTAATTAAGATCATAATGCGTTTGAATAATAAGTAGATCCGTAAATGCACCATTTTGTCATCAAGGTTTTGTACTGCGACCGAGTTTTTTTTCCCATATGGAGTCAACTGCAGTTTGTCACAATGTATTTGCGTATAACGTTTTCTTCAATGCAGTTTTGAATACGTTTTGTTATTAGAAAAACTGGTTTTACAATGTATTTCATTTAGATGCTAATTTATGTGCGATTTGTTAGAAGAATTCTTCTGTATTTTTAGACAAAGCATGCAAAATGTGCATTTAATAAATTATATTTTAAAAGCGTACGCTAAGATTTTAACAATAAAAATTATTTTATGACTCATATATGTATTTTATTTTAATTTCATTCTTTGTGTTGAATAATACATAAAAGATCTAAATACATATCTGTTTTAAAAGATAACTAAACTATAATATTATTTAAATTATTTTGTTACGTAAAACCATATTCAGAAAATACAAAACTCTTTTTTTATCGATTATCCTATAAACATTTTAATCCGCCATTTTTGATATGAAGGCTTAATATAAAATTATTTAATCCGTCATGTTCCGTAGTCCGTCACTTATGCCAAAAGTTAACTGTGCCGTCGGTCTTCCACATATATACTTTTATAAATATATGGTCTTCCAGTTCGTGCTATATCTCCTTTTCTCATATAAGTATACAATCAAATATTTATTGAGGATGGATTAACGTGAAAGTATTGTATAAAAAGAATTACCTAAATAAAATGTCATCAAAAAAATTCAGTTTTTCATTTATGCAGCGCTTTTTACTTGCATAGCTATAGGATATGCGCAGTAAATACAGCGCTTTTGATTTGCATAGCTATAGGATATGCGCAGTAATACAGCGCTTCAAAAACTTGCTGAATGTAGGAAAGATCCACAAGTGAAAAACTAACGGTAGGTGTCCACATGTACGAATTTCGAGGAAAATATGTAAAATTGTTGCCATTGGTAATACTAATATAAAAATTTAGTTATAAACCAATTTTCGAAAGAACGGTAGAAATACATTTGATTAGAAAATACTGAAATTGGAGAATTTTTATGAAAATTAAATACATACTGTGAAATGTTGCATTTAACTATCGGTCGTCGGCATCTTTCCAATCACGTGTAAATCGGGTCTCAGTTAAAGTTCCTTGTCTAATGTCTACTTTGCCTGTTATGAAAATAAATATGGCGGGTTCGACTGTCGTAGGTGAGTGTTTTACAATTGGAAGTGTTGTAGTTTGTAAAACATGTTATGATCAAGTAATAGAAGGCGAAGTGCAAGCATTCGATCCACAAACGAAAATGCTAATCTTGAGTATCCTTTTTATAACATTTGACACAAGAAACATTATTTGAAATGACACCATCAAATTTCATGTCAAAAGAATTGTTATTATTTTGATTCTATATTTCTTTTAATTAATACTATTAGTTGTTATGTCAGTCACTTACTTAAGAAATTTATTATTTATATTGTAATTAACTATTTTGACACAGTGACATATTTTTATTTTAACCTTAAATTTCATAAAACAGCATAATATTAATATTATGAAATGTTGTGACGTTTTCTTGAACAGTTTTAAGCTATTGTTCCTTAACTTAAATATCACAGAGGGTTTGTCGTCGAGTGGCAAATCGCATTTAAACGATATTAACTGCGTGAATTTATCACTAGTTAGTGATGTTCAAGTTAAAAAGGAAGGTACAACAATTCCAGACCCACCACAGTCACTTAATCTACAACGGGTGAGTTTATTTTCATTCTAAATGCATGTTAAATTATATACTAGGACAAATGAATTCTACCTATGCGGCCAGTGTTTACTGTCCGTGTTAATTTATATATTGTCACCACGTCTATCTGAATGTGAGCTTTTATTTGATGGAGACCAATCAACGAATAAATCAGGGAAAGGCTTCTCGTAGCTAACATTTGAACATACTTCAGATAAAAGAGTAGCTTAGATGCTGCCGTATAATAAGTGATTCACAGTTTCTTTATTTAATCACGATGCCGTAATGAGAAGTAAAATTGTGATACTTTTATATTTTTCTGGATAGCACGTGCAAACAACTGGGTAAATGTTCCTGGTAACAAAATGCTTACCATTTACATTTGAAGGGTACTTACATGGGAAGAAGGCGATTTGTCAGTAAAAATTCGAAATTGATTTTTTTATGCAATCTTGTAGCCAAAAGTCGTACCTTTCTGTTGGTGTTTTCATTTTAGACAAGAATACGCTAGGTCAAAAGTTATAAGCGTTAAAAGAAATGCATCAGCAAGTAAATGGTACGATCTTAAACACTTCAAAATGCTCTCCTGCACAATTTACATTTTTTGACAAACCGCCTTCTTCCCGTGTAGTACCCTTCATTTGAGTTTGACCGAAAGTGATTTTTTCAGCAGAAGCCAAACATCCGGGTTTTTTTTCACTTTTGACCGTAACTGAAAGATAGGTAGATTGTAGACTCCCAACAGCTGAGCTCATCAGCGTCTATGTGTGTATTAGAAAATTTGCCAGTCGGCATGCACAAACCGACTGGTACGAGCTCAGGTTTCTGGGAGCGGTAATTCTCAAAAAACTTTAGATTGTGGCTGAAAGAACAGTATAACACAAAAAAAATAAGGGAAAATATTTTTTAGATCAAGATAACGTGTTCATTTTTAATAGTTTTTATTTTATTTTATGTGCGTAAAGCAGACAAGATATTTTTTTATGAGTTAAGGATACTTAAAAATATAATTTACTGAAGTAAAGAAAAAAAAAACGCGCTACGACATGTCTGATGAGGAGCCGGGCATAGGTGATAGTCATTAAGCGAACCTTCGGGTTTGGATTTATTTTGGACTAGCGGTCCCGTCCGGTTTCACCTGGGTGTAAAAGAACGAATGGGGAAGGGAGGAACATGAGTACACACATTCATCTTAGTTTCCGAGATGAATGTTGTGTCCAAATTTCATGATGATCGGAGTTACCGTTCAAAATTTTTTGTCGATAAAAAGCAGTGTTTATACTTTTTTTAACTAATAATTTTTTTTTTAAATTAATTAAATAAAATTAAAATAGATTTTAATGTAAGCGTTAGAAGAAAGCAATGTAGAAAATAAAAAAAAAAAATAAATAAAAATGCATTCGCCCAACGTAGGGCTCGAACCCACGACCCTAGTATTGCCAGTCGTGTGCTCTACCGATTGCTCTAGCCGGCGTTGTATTCTCACATCGCTAATATGAGTATACTTAGTTAGTGCGTTTCACCTGAATAGAAGCTTATTTTTTAGATACATTTGGAACATTTTTCATTAATGCTCCGCTCCTAATGGTCGTAGCCTGATTTTATATAGCTTATAGCCTTCCTCGATAAATGGTCTATCCAACAAAAAAATTTTTTTTCAATTTGAACCAGTAGCTCCTGAGATTAGCGCGTTCAAACAAACAAACTCTTCAGTATTAGTATAGATTGGAATCTAATCGTAATATTAATACCAACTTTGTAAATTTGCATTCCGCAGTTGAACACCCGTGTTCGCAATCAAGTTGATGAGAAACGTCGCCTGGTCAGTGCAATGAGCGCGGGCGTTAGTAGCGAAGGCCAGCGACTTTTCATTGCGATCGCTAAAACAATAAAAGAAGTATCGTGGCGCGGAGCGGACATTGTTGTATGGCAAAACGCTGTCACAATTTCACCTCCATATGCCGTTAACGATGTGCATGGTAATGAAAATAGTAAGGAGTTTATTTATATTAAAAAAGTGGTACGTTCATATTTTTTTATATTCTGGTGTTTGGGTTATTTTATGTGTT
Source organism: Xanthostigma xanthostigma (assembly GCA_963575645.1). Taxonomy (NCBI): domain Eukaryota; kingdom Metazoa; phylum Arthropoda; class Insecta; order Raphidioptera; family Raphidiidae; genus Xanthostigma; species Xanthostigma xanthostigma. Next base: position 42,913,231 of record OY754466.1, on the reverse strand, counting down.
GATTTATTTATTTTCGCTTGTAAACTCTTCACATGAGCATGTCTAGGCTGATCATAATCCTTTGAGACAGAAACGGGACGTATAGAAGGAATGTTGTCCGGAAAGACTAGAAAAGAAACTCTTACCTACAAAGGCAGCCGTTATCATGTTGTGCCAATTTATAAGAGTGTTTTAAAAATTGGTATTTTTGATTTGGTAGTGAAAAATGATTGTGCATGTTCAAAATGAAATCATACTCAATCTATACAGGGTGTCCCATTAAGAATGGGACATAGAACAACCGCTGATTCTCCAATTCAAAATAAAACGATTAAGCGAAATATGCTTAGATAAAATGTTACTCGCTCTACCAGTGGCGTACGGCAGAAGTAAGTAATGCTTGTACCCCTTCTAAATGTTACGCCGCTGTCTAAATTTTAATTTTGACTATAATTTTAATTTTTTTGATATTTTCTAAGTCAATAATGTACACTTGTTAGTTTGTTGTAAAGTCATTGGTTTTCGAGATATTCGCAGTTAAAGATAGATAGACATGCACTTTTTATTTGTATTATTATTAATAATATTCATTTTTACAATTTTGTTTTAAAAAAACTGCGAATATCTCGAAAACCAATGACTTTACAACAAACTAACAAGTGTACATTATTGACTTAGAAAATATCGAAAAAATTAAAATTATAGTCAAAATTAAAATTTAGACAGCGGCGTAACATTTAGAAGGGGTACAAGCATTACTTACTCCTGCCGTACGCAACTGGTAGAGCGTACTGAACTATTTTTTTTATTGTTAGGTGCATTTTATGATATTTAACACGTGTGCCGATTTGAGTAAAATTATACGGTGTATTAAAAAAATTATGGACATTAATAATTTTTCAGTTTTCAACTTCAGCACCCCGTATTTCGGAAACGAGTAACATTTTATCTACGCATATTTCGCTTAATCGTTTTATTTTGAATTGGAGAATCTGCGGTTGTTCTATGTCCCATTCTTAATGGGACACTCTGTATAAATTTATCAAATATTTGAAATAAATTTAATATATCTCTAATAACGGTAGGACCTCCCATACAAAGTATTTTTTTATTGTTTATTTTTTAAATGATTGTATTTTATTACGTTACGAGGGTGTAAAAAAACGTAGCGAATGATTTAAATATCAAATATTCTTAAAATGAATTTGAAGACGAACATAATATTTTAGGTTGAAAAATATTTCAAAGATCAAGCTGCCACCGGGATGACAAATTCTACGAATGTGACATCAAATAATACAGCAAACATCGTCGGACAACAAACGCAATGAATATTCGCGACATAGGATAAAAAGATTTCCCAAATGAAAAATCTTTATCAATTCAAAGCCAGTTTAAATATGATTACAGATCTTTTATTTTTTAATCTTTTTAGCATATTATTTATGTATTTTCTGAAGCTTTGGAATAATAGTTGTTGAACGGTTTTCAAAACGTCAAAAAGTGACAAATTTTTTTTATGTATCTAAAATCTAATATATACTTATAAACCAATATGTTCATATCTATTTTGTTATTATTAAATTAGTTTTTAGTCACTCAAGTTCTGATATTTGAATTGGCTTTCAATTTTTCTTGACTATTTGGTTTTTCAAATCTTAAATCATGTATATTGATTCGTTAGAGTATTTAAATTTACAAATGTTTATAAAGTTTAGTTTATATAGAACATTTTTTGACATGTTCTTATGTCAAAAACATTTCCATTTAAAACAGGCTTAAAAAAATCTTTTTTTTGTAAAATACTTTTCCTTTATTGGATGAAAATTCAATTACAATATTCCAACATTATAAACTGTAAAATCTATTCATTTTATAAATCTATTGTCTTTTGTCTACTGTTTTCCAATCTCCAAATTAAGAAAAAAAATGGAAAACAAATCAGTTCAACAATTATATCGATAGAATAACAGTAGACTAACGACAATTTATTTATATTATTTTGTTTTTGTTTACCGTTTTCATCACAAATAATATAATAAATCATTTTTAAAATAAAATATGTTGCGTATTTTACTTTAAAATTGCATTATACTAAAAGTACCCCAAATGGAGTGCTAGTCTGGGCTGCGCGAACAAAACGACACAGCTCAATGCAGTACCTGTACCCGTTACCGACGTGACCGATTAAAATGAGGACTACCATATTTTTTATTCGTCAAATAGCAGCAGTGGCAGGCAAGGTGTGTTTCAAACATCTTCATTTTTTATTCGTCAGATCGCGCTACTTGTAAGCAAGGTATGTATCAATTAAGAACTTAACAATTTGTGTTCAGGCGTTCTCTTCGATAAAGATATTTTTTTATTGCATCTTTTGATACAAAACTGCGATTTAGCATTTTTTTTTTTTAATGTTGATTGGCCTGACTTGTCTTGGGCCAGTAGCCGATGATTTAGCATTTTAATGATGATTTAGTGATGTGCCCGATCGTTAAAAATGTATATCCGCGGATACGGATCTGAATACGGATATTTGGTTTCAAGATCCGCGGATACGGATACGGATCTTAACTTTCTTAGAGTATGCGGCGGTAAATATTGCACATCGACCTTTGGAAAGAGACTATCTGTTATGTGAAAAAGTTGTTGACCTCTTTAAGAGTTAACTCTCATAACAGATTGTCTCTTTCCAAAGATCGATGTGCAATATCTCATTATAAAGATTGTTTTTTAGTACCTTTGAGTTATGTACTATTGGTATGCTACTCACTACGATAAATGTTTGCAATATAAAGGTGCCAAATACGATTTTAAAAAATAAAAAATAATCCGAATGGAATTTAACAGTTTCTCATTATTACCTAATCACCTATATATATAAAATTTCATCTATGAATTGAAAATAAATAAGGTAAAAGATCCGCCAAAAACTAACGGATACGGATCTCTCTTCTCCCTCGGATATTCGCGGATACGGATACAGATATCCGGCACATCACTAATATGAACCACACTGACATTTGAATGACAGGTACCTCACGTGCTAATTGCGTCTGGTGACCCTCGTTTGTTAACTAGTCAACATTACCCAAACGTTGATCTTGCAATGGCTTTACAATGAAGTATCATTAATCTGGATTAAATTTTCGAGAAAACCAGTTTTATCGAAACTTGAAACTAATATATCTGCTTTAAAAGAATGTCAAGACCAAGTTAGTAATTTTTACAACAGAGTCGTTTTTGATCGAACTTGTGTATTATTTATTTCTTTAAGCAGTAGCCAGAAAACTGACATTAACGTGAACGAAGACACTGGTAAAGGCTATTTATTAATAAATTCTCATACAGTATATATTGATAATCGAAACGTATGCTCTTCTTAAACAACTAACAAAAAAATTACGATGTAGTTCACACTACACACTACAGAAATTAAATTTCTAGACATAACTACAAACAGAAACGCAGCTAATGTTAGCGTGATTTAGAATACTAGTTTTTGCGTAGTTGCACTATGACACACACATTGATACAACGTTACCGCGTTTCATGAGTTCAGTTTACTCTGCCATTCGTAAAAAAAGTTTAACTTAAAATAAATGACTGAATTGGACATTGAGCTCTATAAATCTATTATTTTTAATTACATATATTTTTTAAAAATAAATATCTAAACATTTTATTATCTTTGTTAATTTCTTCAGGATATTACTTTAATGCAGGGCTGCCCAACCTATTAGTAGGTGCGATCTGCTTTTTTTTAAATAGTGTCATCGCGATCTACCAATATGCGGGAAAAAAAATTTTATAACGTTGCAAATATAGAAAGTTTATTAAACATTTAAGTGAGAACAAAAATTATACAATACCGAGTATAGTCATATAAAAAAATAAAGAAACAAAATTAGGAATATAGTGAAGTAATTTTAATGAGATCGCTGACACTGTCCAGATTTGGCAATATTTTTATTGATCAAGATGTTCATCACTTAAATAATTTCGTATCTCTGATTTTATAATATTCATATCAGAAAATGCAGATTCCGCCAAATTCGTAGAGCCAAAACAAGACATCAATTTTTGTGCCGCAATTGTTAAGATTGGGGGTATCATTGTAACCGTAGTAAATGACTCGTGACTTTGGAATCCAATTTGAATAAAAATTTCACTATACTTCGATTTAGTTTGAAAATTAAATTTTTGGGTGTTAGAATAGATAAAGTATAAAGATCTACTTAAAATTACGCCGCGATCGACCGGTAGATCGCGATCGACTGGTTGGGCACCCCTGCTTTAATGCATCAGGAACTGTTTGAACAATATCTAAAATAGACCTCTAATCGTGTTAACCCTTCAGTGGGCATGTGGATCTTCAAGTAGTCTCTTTATAATTGCATTGAAAAGAGACAGCATAAAGTCAGAAATGATTATTTTATTAAGAGTATTCGTCCCTACAAATACCCCCTGCACCCTTCATCTCAAATCTTTTCCCCTCGCCTAAAAACGGTTCGCGCTCTTCCGACGCTATTTTTAAAGCTAGAGGGTTCTGGTAAACGCCAAATGAAAGACAAAGAATCAGACTACAGATCCTTCAGGCGAATTTTTTGAAAAAAATAATAAGTTACGTAATATTTCACACGTAGGCGAAACTGTTTTTCAAAAAAATCGCCTGAAGGATCTATAGTCTGATTCTTTGTCTTTCATTTGGCGTTTACCAGAACCCTCTAGCTTTAAAAATAGCGTCGGGAGAGCGCGAACCGTTTTTAGGCGAGGGGAAAAGATTTGAGATGAAGGGTGCAGGGGGTGTTTGCAGGGACGAATACTCTTAAATAAGATGTTTTCGCAGGGTAGTGGTTCTTTTTGTTTTACTTCCATGTTCCAGTCCCAAGTTGAAATCGGACTCTGATGTATTACTCCCGAAACGTAAAGGAAAGTGATATACCTATGTGTGAAAATAAAAATGCATCGATATGAATACTGAAAAGTTTTTTTAAAGTTATACTTACTTCTTTTAGCGCGATATGAAAATATTATGAGAGTGAATTTTTACGATGCGCGCGCACACTGTAACAAAAATTAACAGGATGAAGTTGCTCGCAGAAAAAGACTACCAATAGAATAGAGGCAGGGATTATGTTCGCATGCTCGGAGCCTAGCTAATAGTCGCATTTATGCCAATCTCAGCCTATTTACTATTTAATATCAATAAATTATTTGCATGCAAATTGAAAATAATTTTGAAACCCCAATCGTTTTGTTGTGCTACTGAACTAAAATAGTCTACTTGTGAAGTTACTTAAAAGGTATTGTAGATTATTGAGTATAGTCGTTTGATAACAGAGGCTGAAGAATAGAAAGAACCAATACTCTGTAAATATAAATCTTAGATAATTACATGGTTTATTAACTGTTTTTTTTAACCCACGCGTCCACCTGGATTAAATCTTTAACCCGTGCACAATTATATATTTTTTAGATTAAACAAAACAAATTTTATCTTTTGTTAGATGTAATTTATGCAACGATTTTTTCGGATTTCTCTTTTGTAATATATTCGTCTTCGTTAATAAAATCATCAGCTTCAGGGTCAATTCCAGAACCGTTGTTCAATTGGTAAGCTAGATGCGCAATCGAAGCTGCAGCTTTGAATTTGGCTTGAGCTCGCAATTTTTCTAGCTTCTTTTTCCACTGCAAAATTATTAAAAAATAATAAGTATGTTTTATCACATTGTGAGAGCATTGTGTCTTGAATAATTGTTGAATAGATGTATTAATGACATCATAGATGGCGAATGTTACTAATAAACAGTTAGAGGCTCTCAACGAGTTTGCACCAGTTATATTTTTTCAATAAAATTTTGTATTAAAATGACTTACTGCATTTATTTAAATTTTCAAAAATAGTCTAAACTCTAATAATATAGGTATGTATAACACGGTCAGATATACAACTGCATTTTATACCTTTAGAGACAATTTGTTTGAGTGGCACTGGTGGAAAGTTGTAGCACACTACACAGTAGAGACAACTATGGGTATTGTGAAAGAACAACCCTTATCTGTGATTGTAAATTTTAACATTTGAGTGAAAAGTTCTTAAAAACAGTGTTTTTTTCAAAGTTTTAATAAAAAAATATGTTGAAAGAGGTAAATATCATGAAAAATTGTGTAAATTGATTATTGTTAGTGAATTACTAATGTAATTTACTATTTCTTTCATTTGTTTGAGATTGTGTTTGAAACATAACCTTAATGTGACATAGGTTTTAAGGTTAAAATTGTTTTATTTATTTTTAGATAATATGCCGATTGCCGAAAGTTAATAACTATTAACATTTCCGGGCCAGTCAAGGTAAATGTTGATTATTTTTTTTATATTATATTGTGGACGTACTTATTACTAAGCTTATTATGCAAAAATTAAAAAAAATATGTATCCTTAAAATATTTTGGCATGTTACTGTTTTGTTATTAAGCTTTAACGAAATACTGATTAGTGGGTATAACAATAGTGAAGTATTTAAACAACACCACGAAAGGTTTCGTATTATTTTAACTTGCCGGTCTTTTAAGGATTTTTTCCATCTATTTTGAAATTTCTGGAGTATGTTATTTCTGGCACCAGTATTCCCCCTACGACCTAGTGATCTGCCCAGCTGATTTTACTGATCACCCGGCTAAACTTTTAGGTAATTTCACGGTTATGATTGATCTCGATCAATATTAAACCGAACACTTCTATTATCATTAAATCAGTATAGTATGTAAGGAGAACACTGGATAGAAGATTATAAATAGAAATAGGTATTAATTATGTTGATTGTGAAAACAAAAAAAAGTAACAACCAATTCATTTATGTTTCCAAGTAAAGGATAAAAAAAATGAATTATTTACCTCGACATCTCTGGACGGTAATTGTTGTAAATAGTCCACCATCTCCTTTTTAGTCGGATCTGCGATAGCTAGCACGCTTAGACAGCCGTCCACAGTACCCAGCACAAGAGCTTTCCCATCTTCGGTGCTTTTAATCGCTGTAAGCTCTGCAGGCACTCTGTAGTTTGCGATCAGTTCTGTATCTTCGGTCCTGCGATAGCAATTACTTAAATTAGAACCTTAGATTTATCATTCAGTGAATACAGAATACAGTAGAACAGTTATTTAGATCGGCTGTGAGCTGCATTTACCGTCAGCACATTAGTATAAATAACTATCACTGTCGTATGCTAGAAGTGTTTACTGAATCTGTTTAACTCAGTCAACACCATTGACGACTTTGTGACGGCAATTCAATATGATATACGACACCAGGCATGTGGACTGTGGCAGTAGTGACTAGTGTTACAGTGTATCTTGTAGTTGTAAAAACAATGTTTAAAAAAAGTTAATAATTGAAACATCATAAACATGGATGTGATTCATAATTTAATTACCCCCCCCCCCCTCATTTCCTGCCCGTGTTAGGAGGTATCGCGAGTTGACTCTGCAGAACACCCATTTAAAATGTTCAAGCGCCGCCACTGGATCCTGAAACTACACAGGTCCGGAAGTACCTTAGTCTAAAATCTCAACTCTTCGATAACATACCTGAAAATCCGTAGTGTTTTTCTGCCGCTGTGATAATACAGAACATATTCGTCTGTGCTACTGAACAAGCATATAACCGTAAAGACTCCTTCTGCTACTTTAGGAATGTATGTTTTAGCAGTGTTTCCTTTCTTTAATTCTAATAGTTCAAGGCCACCTCTGCAACACCACATAAATTTAAATTTGAAGTCAGTGCCTCTTTTTTCGCAATTTCAATTTCGCAGTTACGCTATCTTACGACTAAAATCGAAACCAGTCAAATTGGTTGAGCTGTTAAAAAACAGCACGTATTTCATGCAGAATACGATTTAAAAAATGCAAGGTTAAGTTGATTTTGCAGCTATGCTATCAGATATACCTATTACACCTTTTACCAAATTTAGAAGAAAAAAACGTAATCAATGGATGTCCCCTTGCTTATTTTTTTTAAGTACTTAAATAAGTGCTCGATGCTTTTAAGCATTTTTGGAAATGAAAGTGTTTGTCGCTTGAATAAATCGAGCATTTTTGAAAGTGCTCGATGCTTCAAGCACTAGGTTTGGTGATTTGCCCAGCTCTATCGATAACTAAAGTTATTAGCGCCAGGTGCGAGTTCAATTTGTAACAACAGTATCTTGTCTAAATAGGAAAAAAATGTTACACGGTACCTTGACGGAGCATACAATCCGTATTTACCGTCCGCTGAACAACTGCCACTCCATCGTGCTATTGTACGAACATGTCGTTTATTTTTTATATCGTAGACGGCGCCTTTGTCTAAACCGATCACGCCTATCCACGTTCCTTTGTGAGGCATGGCTATAACTGCCGAAACATCCTGTTTAAAAACAAAAACATGTAATATAACGCGTTTGTTTAATTCTTTATTAACGTCTGATTTTATTACAGTGTAACCTCTTTATAACGTCCTTCGTTATAACGAAAAACTCCCTATAACGTAGAAAATTTTACAGTTTGGTTGGTTTACCTTAAAACCCGTACATTAATACCCTCTTTATAGCGTAACAACCATTCTCTATTACGATGAAATATGTTCATATTTAGGCGTATTTAACAGTGTAATTGTTTTTATACAACAAAATGAAGATGAAGAAGATGATAAAGAGGATGATTTTTAACCATCATCAACTATTCAACAAGCACTTGATGCCGCTAAACTTATCGAAACATTCCTATTGTTTAATGAAGGTGATTCCACCACATCCCAAGAGTCAAGACATGCATAATACTTAATAAAATACAAAACAAATATTGGCATAGTAAAAACGCCAAGCAAAGTTAACAGACTACATGGAATAAATTAATTAGGTGAAATTTGGTTATTTTTCTTTCTTCCCTCCATATAACGAAAAAAAATGCTCGGTCCCTTGAGATTCGTTATAAAGAGGTTACACTGTATTTAAATTAAAAAAATCGCTCTTTTGTTTACACACGTGATCTCAGTACCTAAACTTGAGAATTTAGATAGAAATGTAACGTTCTTTTGTTTGACCTTAAACTGAAGATCGATCCGTAAAATCTATTCCCGGATATCTACCTTTATCCCGCAACTCTTGAGACCGATTTTGTGTACGAGAGCTCCGTTACTGGCATTATGAATGACAATACAGTCCCTGTTGGTTTTGTCTGCGGCAACAGCTACAAAGTAAATGCTGTCTGACGTTTGAACCAAAGCCCGAAAGGGCACTCCTGTGATGCAACGGACTTGGAAATCAAATGTGAAATCCAAATCTCCATCTAAAAAATGTTTCACAATTCAAACTGTCAGAAATATTAAAAATATACTGAACATGAACTAAAAAGCAGCTATTGTATGGTGGTAGTATGTGCAAAAAATACCATATATATCTCGTGCGTATTGATCTTACGACTCTTGTGACTGTTATCTATATAAATATATAAAATTCTCGTGTCACAATTTTGATCGCGCTAAGCTCCGAAACCACTGAACTGATCATAATGAATTTTTGTAAATGTGTCTTGCTTGGTGCAACTTATGCTATAGGATAGTTTTTGTTAAATATTTTGTACAAAATTACGGTGTTTTGTGACAAAAAAAACGGTTTTAGTAACACGTAACGACATCTGATAGAATTTACTCAAAGATATTAGGTCAGAGGCAAACAAGAAAAACTGTTTTAGTACCAAGTAGCGACATCTGTTAGAATTCGCTCAAAGATATTAGTTCAGAAGCAAATCTGATCGAATTTGCTCAAAGCATTAGTTCAGACGCCGGGCCGCAAACGAAATACATTTTGCAGAATTATATCTATCGCACCCGGGTGAAACCGGGACGGACCGTTAGTTTCATTATATATCATTAGGCAACAAGAAAAGCTAACGCTTTTCACAGAAAACCCTTCGGGTTTTCCTGAGTAACTGTGTGTACAGAAATTAGAAAAGATATATTGCATTGTATATTAAATTTTATACCGTTGATACATTTACAAAACGGTCTGTCTTTCAGTGTTAGCTTTTTTTTATTAACTGATTGTTAACGGGTCTATAGAGCCCGCAACAATAATACATCGAAGCGCAGAGCGTCTGTTTTCAGTTGACTAATTATTAGTTTTAAACGTCTTATTTATGAATATTGAATACATCTTGAAAACAGTTTACAAACATTATTACTTATCGACAACAAAAAATAAAATCATTGTTTTATAAATAATTTTTTATTTTGTGAAACAGCGTTTTCGAAATTGAATATTATCTATTTAGAACAAATTTCGTGATAATTGGAAAGTTATTAAAAAAGATATGGCAATAATCGAAAAATTTATTTTCTGGCAATCCAACAGAAATTAATTTATTAGTCAGACGCAGATAGATAGCAATACATTTTTTATACCAGTCGGAAAGATAATGAACCGATGCACAAATCTCTTTCAATAGTTTTTTTTTTTGTAGCTTGCATGGTATAGAAGTTACGGAGGTTTGTTTGACAAATTATGGCCAAAAGGGCACTAATTTTTTAGTTACATAAATTAAACTTAGCAAGGCTCTTGACATGATGGGAACGCATTTGTGTCCAAAATTTCGTCGAAAACAGATTTCAGTTACTCAAGAAAACGTATGACATAGGAATTCATACAGGATTATTGCGAATACAATATACATCGAGGGCTTCGATGTATAACAAGATATACAATCTGCTGTAACCGTATTCGAAAAAAAAACTATTAAATTTACCGGGTATATTTCTGACACAGCAAATGGCTGATGTCCTTGATGCATCTGTACCGGAGGGATTATTTGGTCTTCCGGCCGCTAAGAAATAACTCGGATCATTAAGCAACATAATTTGTTGAACATTCGGTTGTTCTTCTTTAAACAATACTTGTTCGGTGAGCCGATTCCAAATAATGACGTTGCCTGATTCGGCCGAGACTATGTACCTGAAAAATATAAACGTCGCGTGCGCAATTGTGTCTGTGAAATGATTGAACTCTTCAAATAAATAATATAAGATTTTTGTTTAAAAAACAAAGTAATCTTAAGTTTTGCGGAGAAAGGCGATTTCGCAAGTCTGTTTGAATAAGACCTAAAGTACTTTGAGCAATTTTTTTCAAGTTTGGGTATAAGACGTCATTGCGCCAGATAACGAATGGATCTGCATCTGTCAATATATTGGGAGACCTTAGGTATCTCTCGACTTCTTCTTTGAGAGAATTACACGTTTTTAAATTAAAAAGTATCGTTGAATCGGTCATATAAATATCGTCGATACCGATATATCGGCTAACCCGAAGTATCGCCGATATATCGGTATCAGTATCGGATGCATCGCTAATAAAAATATAAATCAAAATAACAAAGGTTGACGTTTCGATTCTTTCAAACATTCAATCATCGTGCATTTTATTAGATAATATTAAATAACTAATACTAATAATTTTTATATTTTTTCTGAAGAAAATCCAAATCCGGATCGAAACGTCATCCTTTGTTATTTTGATTTATATTTTTATATAATTTTTGTCAATATATGGTCTGAAAAAAATTGGTCGACAATTTTATTTATTTGAAGAGTTCTATTCAGAAGTTAATCAAAGATTTGATTGAATTCTTACTTCCCATCGGGTGTGATGACAGCTTGTGTAACGATAGCTCCTAGTGGACTGTCGGCCAACTTGGCAATTAATCTGCCGGTCTGGAGATCCCAAACACCGACACATCCTCGGGTCACAGTCACGGCAAGACCCGCTTGTTGAGACAAACTGAAAACAGGGATCTTAGAAAGTCTATGCATAATTTATAACGTAAAATATTTAACGTTTCAATCATAATATTAAACAAAATTCGGGATCACAGATTCACAGACAAACTGAGTACATATAGGCGCTTTAGCTTACGCTATTCGCGCCCTAAAAAACTATGAAAAATCCCGATCTGTAGTTAAATATGTATTGTTCGCATGGGATAAAAAATCAATACGATCCAACGCCGCAGTACGATTTCGGTCGATACGATAACATTGACCGAAAGATCATGTATGTTCATTTGATCTCAGACAAGCATGTCACTTTACTGCAGTACAATATTGTTGGTTGGATCGTTTATTTGATCGTGTGTTGTGATTTTCGATTAAATTTTGATACGTTTCTAGTGTCTTTTTCTTTTATTTTCGATCGTACAGAGTATCCATCGATAGTGGTAACAGTGAATACTTCTTGTATCCTACTAGATACAAAAAACAAAATTAAAGAATTTTTTTGTTCAACTCAAGATTTACTATCGGAAACTGCTGAGGTATATTTTTTGTACTTTAAACTCAACCGGAAGTGTATACGCATTTTTTTTTAAATTTTTGAAATCACTATTTTTTTCTCTATAACTCATATAAAATTGTCATAAGGTTACATAAGAAAATATTCGAAAAAAACGTTATCGATTTATTAATTAAATACACAGTAATATTTTTTTATGTAATCTTATGAAAATTGTATATGCATTTATAGAGAAAAATGGAGATTTCGAAAATATACAAAAATATATGTTGCCATTTGAAAAAAAAATGCATATTATACACTTCCTGTTGAGTTTGAAGTACAAAAAAATATATCTCAGCAGTTTCCGATAGTAAATCTCGAGTTGAACAAAAAACTAATTAATTTTTTTTTTGTATTTAATAGGATACACGGTTTATTTCACTGTAACCACTTTCAGTGAACACACCGTATACCCAATTCAGTGAAATTTTTTGTTTTCTATTATCATTCAAGTTGAATACAGACGCTAATTAATGTGATACTATCTACATCAGGGGCGGGCAAATCTTTTGATCGTCGGGTCATATTGCTGATGAAAATTTGACCGTAGGCCAAAAATTTGGAGAGCAAAAAAAAATGGTCCTTTCATTTCCGCAACAAAAAGGTCTTTTTTCGTCTGTTGTGGCCCTTGCTATTTACTATTTAAAAAAAAAAAAATGCGCCAAATTATATTGGCAAACTATCTTCGCTCTTAATAATCATTTATAAAATGCTTCGCGGGCCGGACGAAAGTCTACAGCGGGCCGCCATTTGCCCGGGCCTGATCTACATAATATCCAAGGTGGGATCGTTCCTTGTTTATTAAATAAAATTCTACCTTATAGAATCGATCGGTAGTTCATGTCGATCGATGACGTGAACCTGTTCAAAAATATTATTGATATTCCAAACTTTGACACTACGATCAATTGAACTGGTTATGACGTAGTTCCAGTTAGCGATTGTCAAAGCTTCCAGTTGAATTATGCGACCAAAATGCGCGTCAAGCACTTTCATCAAATCGCCATTTTCTAAACTCCATACGTACAGGTTTTTTCTGAAATAACAAATCTTAATGTAGAGTTTACGTTTTAGAGTATCAATATAAAGCAGTGATAATTGTTGATGTCGAGGGTCGACTTTCCATTAATTATTTAAATTTCAGATTCGTTTTTCCCATCACAAATAGAACAGTATTCGGCTGATCCGTTTATTAGAGACTGCGATCAGTGCCCAGTCTGTATTCGCCTGGGCAGTGGCGAATTTACACATTTCCCAAGTATAGGCTTTTAAATTCTTGTCGCCCTTGCCTCTACAATTGTCAGTTCCTAGATTATTTTAACAATCCAACAATTTGATTGAAATTGCATAAAAAATAGTTTTTGGGTTTATTTCTGAGCTAATCAAAGCTTAATCATGTACGACAAATAAGGCGGGGTAATGTATGCTACTTACACAATAATGTACATTCGGTAAACGTAATTAAATAATCTTTATTTGCCGCCCTAGGATCAAGCCTACTTAGCCTGCTGGTAAATCCGCCACTGCGCCTGGGTGTAAATCGTTATAAATTTGTTATTACTCAGTAATACATAGCGTATTACTCATCTAGAAGAAGGCTTCTAAACAGTGAAATAATTCTTCAAATCGGTTCAGTGTTTCTCGAATAGTGAGCTAGCCCCCAAATTAATATCTGGTTTGATATCAGGTCCAGATCCGATTCTGGCAAAATTGTCGGTTACCGGATCTAGATCTGGTTTTATAATACGGGGAATAAAGACATTTCAGAGTAGAAAAATTAGGGGAAAGCTGGATGAACCTTCCTTTCGTGGTTTTTAACAATATACCAAAAATCCCCGCGATACATGTGCCGCTAAAAATGTTACGCAGGATGAAAGATCACAAAAAACGTTTTTTCACGAAAATCTTGTTAACGGTGACTTTTATGAAAAAATGGTGATTATAAAATTTGTAGCTTGGAAAATTGCCTACAAAAAACATGGTATTACTTTTTTTCGTAAGGCTAACGGTTTTCGACAAAATTTGATTTAAAAAGTTGTAACGTTTATGTTAATACATGGCGCGTGGTCGAAGTAAAATCCCAAAAGAGTCACTTGAGAAATGAAGCTTTCGACTGTTTTGTGTCGTACCTGACTCCAGCGACAGCGTAATTCTTTTGAGCACTCAGCATAATTGAATTAGATTGAAGCATTTTGGTTGTGATATTTCTAACGCTGTGTGGTAAATTTAATACAATGGCGAAATCGCTTATGCGATTTTCTTCGCTAAAATCCCAAACCACAAATCCATTGCAAGTTGTACCTGCGAAACGATATTAAAATATTCTAATTTTTATCCGTAAGTAGATGTCATTTGTTTTCAACTAAATGAAGATATTCGGAACCCAAAGGAATGGTGAGACCTCTGGTGAGAAATGCGCCGAACTGTCCTAAGGGTTTTTTTTTTGACAGGTAAACTATGGAGGCGTAAGGTAAACATGGATTTGGAAAAGCATGATGGAGACTAACCTAGCCTCCATCATACTTTTCTAAATCCATGTTTACCTTATGCCTCCATAGTTTAAAAGCATGATGCAGGCAAGGTTAGCCTCCAACATGCTTTTCTAAATCAATGTTTAGCTGTCAAAAATCCCCCTTAGGACAGTTCGGCGCATTTCTCACCAGAGGTCTCACCATTCCTTTGGGTTCCGAATCCATTCAGTTGAAAAATGAAAACAAATGACGTTCTTAAATGTAGTTCTCAAACTGAAACCCAACACAAGACGATGGTAAATGGAATGCCCTCTTTTCAGGCACTTTTGAAGAAAACATTTCCGACATATTACGTCGTGTTTTTTGAGAAATCAAAACGAATTTTCCGATACTCACCAAGCAAAACATTTTCACTCTTGTCGAGTTTCAATTGTAACAAAACTTCAGTGTTGTCGTTTTCAGCTCTGGCAATGTCTTCAATTCTTTCCCAAACCAGTTGCTCGAAATTGGCTTCGTATTTCGTCACGGCGTAACTGTTACCCATCGTGCAAGCATACATTATATTCTTGTTGCTCGTCATAACCATAGCGCTGAAATTATTTTCGACAGAAATGGATACTACATTTTCGAAATATATGGCATAAAAATGGTAGGATAACATCTTTACAAGAAATGTTTTTGGGAATTAGCGCTCCCAGGAACCCGAGCTCTCATACCAGTGAATTTGTGTGAGCCGACTGGCAGATTCTCTAATACACGCATAGACGCTGATGACCTCAGCTGTAAGCGTCTATAATTTACAGTCTATCTATCTACAAGGAATAGATTGCGGTTCATTGGACCGCATCGAAATTAGAACATTGGCCCAATTAAAGAAGCGTGAGGTAAATGACAAAGCCACATGTGTTCGGCTGCCATCTTTATCAACACCGGGACGGGGCAAACCATTTGTTAATCGGGATTTTATTGCGGCATTTTTTCACCATCAAGCAATTCGATAAAATGTACACCGATTTAAAGCCATATTATATTACCTATGGTATTCGAACGGTTCCAGCTGATTACCATTTTTGTAATAATGTAACAGCATTTTATCATTATCAATATTCCCTTTCCAAAACACGATCCGGTAGTCGTCAATGGTGGAGAATTCCATTACTGTAAATAAATAAAACACTTGTTTCATGCTTTACCTCTTGTAAAATAGCTGCTTGCGTGTATGACCGTCGGAAAATGATCCATTTAACACTAGTGCATTAATTAAAACAAGCGTAGGTGCGCTATACCAATTACGTAGTAATTCAGTGCGCTCGCTGAATATTAGAAGCGAAATTTTGAAAATATATCCGAAATGGAGTGAAAATCAGCTGTTTAATGGGGGCAATGCGCAAAAAATATAGTATGTTATGCCTCGCGTGATCGTTAAACACGCTAGCCCTCGTTATAACATAATGTCACTCACTCGTCGACAATGCACTTCATTACGTCATACAATACATAAATTACTGTTTGAATCGACGATTGCTTTGAAAAATAATTTGGGAATACGCACGTAATATCGGCCATTCTTCGTAGTCAACGGATGTTTTGTAAGATTCTTGTTCTTCGCCTCTCATATTATATTTGACCCACATATTTCTACCGTAAATAATCAAGTTTTGATTTAGGAGGAAGTTGCCGGATACTTTTTCATTTTCCGATAAGGGATTATCGATGACAACAAACTCGCTCGTCAGCATGTTCAGTAGAACTGTCTGTACGTTAAAATATTAATGACAATCTTACATTAATAACATAAGTAAAGTTAATGATAGGAAGTAGGAACACAGTCAAAAAGAATAAATTGCATTTGGAACATTTTCGAATGTTTTCATTTGTTTTTTATTTGACATATTATTTTATCCTATAATCCTGAAGATGCACAAGATTTAGGTGGAACGCAGTCATAATTGTATGAATGTCTGTAATTTTCTTTGCTATTTTCTGATAGTGGAACCGTACCACTAATGGCGATTTTTTTTCAACTTCAAGATCACGCATTTTCCAAGGAATTAAAAAAATTAAAGATACAAATTCTTCTTAAAGTGAATACTGTTTTACCTGATTATTATTTGTAAAAGCCGCTCCCCATTTATTATCAGAACTTATGACTAACTGTTGCATTATTCCCTCTATTCCAGGATTAACGTCCCTAGTCATATCACTGGTCGACAAATCCCATGTAATGAAACGATTAGAGATTGATACTATGTAGCGATAGTCAGATGTTAAACAAAATCCAAATACGGCAAACTGATGACCTTCCAAGGAATACTGCAAAGATATATGTGTGACAAAATTATGGCTTTACATTTATTAACTACAGGAATACTCCACTATCGTTTAAAGCGCTATTTGTTTGTCGTATCTATTTTTCGCCAATCGCTTTTTGATACCTTCCTCAGGTGGTCAACATTTGGTCTTTTTTCAGTGAGTGATTCTTATTTTTCTCGAAGTTGTCAAGCTCGCCATGTTCGTGATTTTGTCGTGAATTACTTAAAAATGCTACTTTACTTTATTTAATATTCCTTTCATTGTTATTCACAGTGTACAAAATATGTTAAATAATTGTTTAATCTGTAGTCTCTTTCATTGCTCAAGTAACTTAAAACAGCTCCGATATGCTGATAGTAAGTAGGGAATTAAGATGTATGTTGTCGGGATTGCATCTTCTTCATCTAATGATTCCGAATGATTCGGTGCTCTTATTTATAAAAGCACCCGGGCACCCCTAACGTTAAACGGAGTATATCTGTATATTTAATAGTTTAAACTTTAAAGAACCTGCTTACTTTTAAAGGTCCACCTGGTGTGTGCAAACAGTGATATAAAGGAACGAGGGCACATTCATTGGGTCCAGATTTATCACAGTCGTTCAGCAACATTTTTATGTTTGGATTGGGACCAATTTCTGGTAGCAATCTTCCAATCAATTGCGGCGCAAGCATCTGCGGATAAACACCCAGTATGGCGCCACCTAATCTTAGCGCATCGGCTACTAACATCAGTTCTCTGTAGAAAAGGACGTTTTAATTTGTACAGAGTAATAAATCACCCAATAATCTATTTTGCGGTGTATTGAAATGACTCAACGAAGCTGTCCATCAAGATCATCTTAAGATTTAGTCAGTTCCGTTGGTCATAAATCATAAATACTATTCGAAAATAAACAGCACGAACCCATGCTTCTATATGGTCATTGGAAGGTTAAAATTCAAACCATGAGCTGAAAACAGAAGTTCGTACCGTTTTGCATCTTTATCTTCGATATGTTGACTGGCATCCTCAAAATCACTTAAAACAGCTTGTAGAGGACATGAGGACAGTTTTGCAAATAACCAATCGTAATTGAATAGGACGTTTTGATATAAATCTTGAAATCTTCTCGATCGCACCAAATGGAAAGGCAGTTCCCCAAACTGTAAACAATTGAATACATGAAGCTTTTAAAAAGAAATACTTCATTATTAATTACCTTTCGAAGGTTATAACGCGATACTTTTCCGTCTTTTGCATAAAATACCAAGGGCTGTAAAGGTACCTTCCTATCTGCCAAACCTTCCTTATCTTGCAAATTAAACCTAAAATTTATAGATACATGTTTTTGACTCGTTAAATCGGATATTGTAGGAATTATAAGATTTACCTGTGCCGTTGGATTTCAGTGAATTTAAATGGTTTCGGAACGCCACCGCCCCAAATGCCCAAATAGTAATCAGCAATAGATGAATGGAAATACATTGCCATGTTCATATTTTTGAAGTATCTTTCTTTTGCAGTGTCGCGAAATTGTCTATGATACCAATTCATAACATTAACTCCGTCAGCTTCTCGTTCGGATAAATAGTTCGGTAAATCGTTTCTGATTCTAGTCCACAGCAGTGGTGGTATTCTTCTTACTGGCGGTAAATGGTATTGGTACACATCATCCAACACTTTGTCATCAAGTGAAATTAAATCCTCCAATTCAGATTCAGAAAGACCACTTTTAGCAGCGGTAATGTACGCCAGCGCATGAAATACTAACAATCGACCGTGCTAGAAAAAATAAACAATAAAGTAGCTTGATTTTTCATTGTTAGTACAACCGTGTTTATATATGGCAATCACATGACTCGTCTATTACGAACTCGAAGGTTTTAAACTGAGAACTGGTGAAAGTATAGATTTGATATTTAATTTATTATTAACAATTAATATGACACTATGAAAATTATTTTTATGATTCCGAAGTAAAAATATTCTACATTTTTGAATCACAATAAATAAAAGTAAGTAGATGTTAATATTGAACCTGTTTTTCAATTCTTTCAAACAGCATCATAATTGAATCCATTATTGTAGAAGCTAGATGCGTGTCTTGCGGCTTTGTGTAACTTCTCCAACGGCATATTTCGGCAAATACAAGTTTGACAAATATTGGAAGACTGCATTTGTCTATTGCGTTTGACACCAAACGCCATTGGTAATTTGTTAAATCTCTACACGCTTTTTTCATCCACATCCTGCCAAATTAAAAGACGAATCAAATGAAAAACTCATCAGTTTGTATTAGTTTTGAGCTATTAACATTTTTACCTTATTACGTTCATAGCTAAGTCTTCACCTAAAGCAGTGACTTCGACAAAATTATCTTCACTATCAATCATTCTTCTTAATAAATGGTAGTCTCTAGATACGACTGGATTAGATTCTTCTGCTGCACACGAAACTATTATCTGTTGGAATTAAAGGTCAATGCATTTTTTTAATTGTTTTTGCAGTTCTTGCTCAATTTTTTTTTGTGTGATGATGAAAATTTGGATTACAGGAAGGTAATTGCTTTGGGGTTAAAGGTTGAACCTAAAAATCATGTACCTTGCAGTGCGGCGGTAACCGTGTTGGTAACCATGATACTTTGTTGGCATCCTGAGCTCCTGTGAGTTGATCAACGGAATCGAGGAACAGGAACAGCGGCTGTTCTGTTGTTGCTAAAGTTAATAGTTGTTTAAAATGAGCCGTTAATGGAACCAAATCGTCTGGTATGTTTTCGAATGGCAACATGTGATTGTAATGTATCTAAAATATAAGAGAAATCATCGAAGGATTTAAAATCTCTACCATTATCATCGTATTTTTGGAAGGAATAATATTTGGAACTAATAGTTTTTGCGTTTCACCTGTTGACAGATCGATATCAGTGCAGGTGTCAATGCACTAGAATCTGGAGTAGTTCCTAGAAACCTGATAATGTTAATTGGCTTGGCACCCTTGAACCATTCTTTAGTTGCAAGATTTGCACTTTGCGCCAGAAGAGATGTTTTTCCACAGCCGCCTTCACCATAAAGAACAATCGGTTTATCTGAATCACCTTGCATATATCGTTGAATATGTTTTAAGTTGTCTTCTCTACCGTAGAATACCTACACAAAAAGAAAATGAATAGACAGGAGTAGTTGTATTCTTTTGGTAACAATTGCAAAAGACATTGTCTGATTATGGTCCAAGTATTGCACAGAGTAAACGTTGCGTTGGTTGGAACTTACTTTTACACTGTTGTTACAAGCATGTAAGTGCTGTAGTATTTCAGTTACAATTTGCCCTTGTGGACTGGAATCCTCTTTACGCATCGCACGATCGACCAGTTTTATAATGTTTTTGTAAAAGTGTGTTATAAAATGATTTAGATATTCTTCGTGAGTTTCAGGATCCAGGCCTTCTCTTCCAATCCACTCGACTGTATATCTATAAATGTTTTGTAATTATTTTAAATAAAAAAAAAGAAAATGGTCGAGTCATTATTGCACGGGTTCCAATAGTGCGATATAAATTTTATATTCTATACTACAACTTTTGGATAAAAGTTGGTGTATTATGAAATTATTGTTTGTCGGATGATTCATATTCTAGACGGAAATCGAAACTTCCAGAATTGTTAAAGAGAATCCGGCAAAGTAGACTGAGACAATGTACCACAAAATGATTTTATAATATGTGAATGATTACTTTTGCATATTGGTGGTCTCTATTTTATCTGGTAGTCGTTCATCTCTAAGATTTCCCAACAATTTCGCCGATTCGGTGTCCAAGCTTCTGTTCAAAATGTCGACAAAGAGCGACGCTTTCTTTAAATTTTGTAAATTTATGTTATTTATGTATCTGACATAGGCGAGGCAATGATTCTTTGTGTTTTTTACATTCAGTATGCCGTTGATAACTTCACGCTCCGTCACTACAAACAAACGATGATCAGATTGATTTCTATTTTCATTTCAAGTGTTATAACGTTCATCCTAAAAACGATATTGATATTGGAGAAACGTTTTCAATACTGTCACTAAAAACTCAACGGTACACAGAGTGTTTCAAAACATGTGTCCAAAAATGAAGGGTGTAATTCCTTGGATAATGCTAAGAACGCGCCGTTTTTAACGTAATGTCACACCTCGTCGTAATATATAGCATTACGAAACTAGATATATAAATCTACTGTAACAATACCGGACATGAAGTAATTATGCATTGTATCTTTATCAAATTTTCCTTGCGCATACAGGGAAGCGGCGGCTTTTCGAAATAATTTCTGCATTTTTCCTAGCGTATCCCACCATATAGCTTGATCTTCAGCTTGCAGCTTTGGAATTCTCTGTGAAACAAAATCTAGAAATTATTTAAATTGCAAAAATATTGCTTTCATGTCATCGTATGAAGGCTGCAACGGAAAATTGTGCAAGCCAGAAATGCGTCGAAATGAGTAATCTGTATAAAATTTAGTTTTCAAAATATTTAATAACAAAAATATTAGGAGCACTGTGGTTTGAACCTAATAAAAAATAGAGAATAGTTACTTCTTACCACAACAAGTTTATTAGTGGATGTACATTTCGTTTAGTGTATTGCTGAAGATGAGAGCATAGCTCTCGAAATGTACATCCACTAATAAACTTGTTGTGGTAAGAAGTAACTATTCTCTATTTTTTATTCAAAATATTTGTTTATTTTGACGTAAGACTCAGACCACTTACTTCGACTGACTCATGTGTCGGTTTTTATGAAACAGGCAGAATCGATATACCTAACTTAAAAAAAAAATATTAAATTGTATCTAACGATGTATGAGATCTCATTTGTAGGCCAAAAAAGTCCCGTTCAATAATTATTATTTAAAATGTTTAATGTGCATATTTTTTGATAGTTCGTTCAAAATAAAGTTTTACAATTATGGAGAAATTGTATGTTGATTTTTTTTCAACCCATCCGAATTTTGTAAGTGAAACTTCTTTAGCGATGTATCTGTTTGAAATTTTCCGTAACGTTAAAGAGAAACTGATTCAATGGCGGCAAAATATAAGAGGAACCTTGATAACGCAAAATGGATAACGTATCAATGGAAACAAATTTATAACTCTAAAGAAGTTTCACTTCTCTTATGAGGGTGAAGCTCACAGGTTTTGTTTTATTGACAACTTACTTTATTATTGAAATTAATCAAAATAGACGAAATCGGCTGCAATACCGATATCGGAGGCACTGCGTTGCTGTCTTTTCGATACCATGTGTCCAATAGTATAGGGTCGTTTCCGGTAGCTGCCAGTTCATCGTGAAGCATTAATAATTCCGATGAAAGAATGTATGTAGGTATGGGCCGGTAACCGTATTTTTGCCCAAGAAACACCTTACAACAATAAATATTTTTATTTACTTCGTACTTATCTGTACATAAAAGCTTCAAGAATATCATGCCAATTATTATTCTTCTTGCAATCGATATTTTTTATTTCACTTGGTATTTTGTTATACAGGGATGCGGCAAGGAAACTTGTTGATTTGAAAGATCGATAAATCAAAACGTTTTATATTAATTATTATCGTTTCAACTATTTTTGTCGTGTTTCCACATAAATGGAAATTTAAAATTTCAAGTGGCGACCCCCATTGTCAATACACTGAATTAATCGATTTCTGAAATTCCCGTCTGTTGAGCATGGCGTCAGTATGCCGGCTATTCCTTGACGAGTGTTTGCCTTCAAGTGGGTTAGGGTTCTTGAACAATCGGTGTAAACAATAGATTTCAGATAGTCCCACAGAAAGAAGTCGCAAGGGGGTAAATCGGAAGAAAGCACCAGCTACGGAAAATCGCTTCTCAAGGAGATCAGACGCCCAGGGAAGTTTTTTTCGCAAAGCACCCATTGCAATTCGCACTTTATGTGCCGTGACTCCATCTTGTTGAAACCGCACATCCTCGACACCAATTTCATGAAGACAGGGTACAAAAAAGTTCTCAACCGCGTTGACGTTACAAAGCTATGTCCCTACGGCAAACGTGTGTTGCTCCTTCGAGTGAGTCTACCCCCACCAATGGCCTATCACGCTTTCCTTCGCGGTGTCACGTTCAAATCAGGAAGTTTCGTTGCCGTACCCGTATAATGGAATCATGATATTGCGAGCACCCTTCTGAACTACTGTAAGACGTGAACTTGCCAATTTAATATCATTATTTCTAATTTCATACTTGTGATTAACAGAGTTAATAAGGTAAATAAATGTCAACTTCAGCCATATTACTAATTTGGATTTATATTTACAACAAAATTCGGTCCCATCGACAGTCTTTGACAGTTTATTATCTCCCTCATGCATAGTTCTGTTGTCATGTGATCATCAGTTGCTTCATCTCGAACTCCCCATCTCATGTCCACAACCTGGATAAAAAGAGCGTGCCAATCATATATTTAATAATTTACTATATGAATCATTGTCTATCTACTCAATGTAGGCAATAAAGCGTATCGAAAATATATCTGCGTCTCTTTCTTCGATGTAATTCCCTGATTTCTTCGATGATAGGATTGGTTGATGTACTTGCATTCAATCTGGATAAAGTATCTCTGTTTCAAAAACTTTGTCTTTTTCTATGACGTTAACATGGGCGTACCCAGCTTTTGTCCCAGGAGGAAGCAAATTAGAAATTTCTTAAGTTGGGTCCCCCGTGCTTGTTTTGCCCTCCTGGATACGCCAGTGCTTACGGCGTAAAAAAAGACAGAAGTATGTGTTTGCACCCTAATGGTTCGAATGCGATTTTATTCCTATGCTCAGTATAGAATAAAAGTATATGGTGTCAATACTAACGTGCTACAAACGCAAACAACGACATTCAATTGAATATATTACTTGTTTTTCGCTATAACAATTTTTTTTTTTCTATTGATGATGACCTGACTCGTTTTTTTCACAAATAACCGTACACTCGGTCACTTTATCTGTTTAGTAGTTATGTAGTAGCTATTCTACACTATACAGTCGTCATTATCGTCGAGCATTGTTGTGCAATTGTTGATTGTCAAACATGTTTGACTGTGTATGGATCGCTTTTAAATGGACAAATATCCTTATAAACGACTTTTAAATAATATTGAATTTGTCTACAGTTGCGTAATGAAAATATTTTAATGATTCGTCATAACTCGTGTATTTGTGCATAGAGATTTTAAACGTTCAAAGGAAGAAAACTCTGGACCAAATTGCGAGGTAAGAAAAATTAAATTACGAAAATATGCGTGGGTGCTAGACTCACATTAACTCTTACAGTTGATGATTCTAAGACAAAAGTTCCGTAAAACGGTAATATTTACGTGATTAGTAAATGTTTGCATCAATTTTTAAATAAAAAATTGCGTGTTTTAATTGTATGCTTGGTATTTCTTACAGCTGTAACAAAATGAAAATTAATCATAGTACACCGAAAAAGCTTATTTGTCCAACTGATGATGATTTTAGTCGATATTTTAGAGATGACTTCAATTTAGATGAGTCGTTTGCAGACTATGATAGTTATATTGATCCGCATTTGATAGATGGAACAGATGATGATGATGAATGCGAAACTGAAGAAGACGAAAATGAAGATGTTGAAGAAGAAGAAGATGATGAAGATTGGGAAGAAGAAGAAGATAGTGAAGGCAAAGAAGATATATATGAGTTTTCAGAAGAAGATTCGGAAGAAGAATTTGCTCATGCACAATTTATAGTACAAAATTTTCCAAGATACAGTTCGGAAGAAGAAGATGAAAGTGAAATGGAAGATGAAGATGGGATGGATGAAGAAGAAATAGATGAATCGTGGAATTCAGATTATAATTCATGGTCTGACTCTGACGGAGAAGCGATGAGATGCTAAATGAGTCGTATTCTCTACGTCATCACTGTTCCATTCAAATTTAAATTTGTTTTGGTAATTTTTAACGATATTAGTATGAGTTGTGTAATAAGATACGTGTTTGATATATCGGTGTAAAAAGTGTAAATTAGGAATATAATCCATGTTTACACTTTTATAATTTATCTGTTGGTTAGAAAATAAATTTATTGCTTGTTTAAAAATCGAGTGTATGATTTCTAAAATAAACTATGAGCCGGATTTACCCATAAGCAAAATGAGCACTTGCTTAGGGCCCCAACTTAGTGGAGTACCCCGATTTATCGAAATCTTGCGACGTTTGTAATTAAACTCGACTTAACTTTTTATGTGGACTCAGGACTGTGATGTACCAACTTAAAGAGCGTATTAGGTACCTATATTAGCTGTCTCTTCCAATGCCTGAACCCTAAAACTCATTTGTTTTGTTAACTGTGATCATATAAAAACTATGTTTATATATGCAGGACCAGTCTAATGCCGTTGTGAAACTCCCTGTCTTCTGCAACAGTCGATTGTATCCATATAAAAACAAATTAGAAAAATGTTGTTTCAAAGTGGAAATTGTACAAAAAAAATAAGTTCACACAGTTTAAAAAAAATATTGTTTCAATCGATGAATTACTTTTCGATCTAAATCGTTTTTGTAATGCTTTTTTTATGTTCATAATCTAAGGTCATTGTTAAATCAGACTCTCTGACAATACTTTCTGAAACCCGGCATTAAAGCAGTTTCCTGTGCTTTTATCATTTTCTCGTTTGAATCGTGTTCGTCAAGTTTGATTTAACGAAGCGGTGTAACTATCGCGTCAAGAGACGCTCTAGGATGACATTTCCGACTTGTGTCATTATTTCAAATAGGTAGCATGTTTTTTGTATAAGAATCTGTCTGCCAACACATTAACTGACAGCATGGCTATATTATAAGCTTTATTATTTTTGTACCAGTCTCGACCCAAAGTCTTGCGTCATTCGCAATTTCGACTCGCACCATTCAGAATTGTAGTTTAAACTGACGATCAGCGTCGGACTGGCCATATAGTCGAGGTGGCGTTTGCCAGCCGAGCCTCAGCCTGCACGGGCCCACCACGCGCCTGGCTTGCTGCAAGCCAGGCGGTAAGTAAGTTAGAATCCCATCTACCATTATCCAGTTTCGGGCCCCGGGCTTTTGAGGAGCCACCGGGGCCCCTCTGGCCTAGTCAGACCCTGCTGGTGATAACTACATAATGGGAATATTTACTTTAAATGGCGGCCCGAGGGATCGCACTTTTGACGCTGGAGGCTTGTACGGTAAAATTTCACTGAATGGGAACGTGCGTTTTTTAGTACGTACTGACTGCTTATTGCTGTAGAACAGTTAAATATTATATTTAGGCGCGACATTTTTATGTCTATAGTATACTAATATATAAAGCTGAAGAGTTTATTTATTTGTTTGGATGAACGCGCTAATCTCAGGAACTACTGGTTCGAATTGTAAAATGTTTTTTTGTTGGATAGCCCATTTATCGAGGAAGGCTAGGGACTATATAATATCAATAGGAGCTACGACCAATAGGAGCAGAGCATCAATAAAAAATGTTGTAAAATGTAACTCATTTGTCCGTCCGACAAAAACTTTTGAGCAGGAACTCCGATCATCATGAAATTTGGACACAACATTCATCTCGGTAAACTAAGATGAATGTACGTACTCATGTCTCTCCCCTCCATTCGTTCTTTTGCACTCGAGTGAAACCGGGCGGGACCGCTAGTATATAATATATATAATATACAAGAAATATAAAAGAAATTGCTAAGAAAAATACATCGATAAAGTTAATATTCGGTAATAATGCTTAAAAATGAGTGCCGTGTGTAGAAATGGTAACTGGCCAGCAAAATATCATTCGAATCGACAATTTTTAAAGGATCTAAGATAATGGCGGTAGATTTCACAATGACAACCTAAATAATATTTACAGTAATTTTCAAGGTAATTAATTAATTTATATAAATCATTTATGTTTATATAAATTATAGTATTGTCATGAGTTCTTAATACGTGTGCAAAATTTCGAATTATTCAGACGTCTGGAAGTGGGGAAAAATTAGTTTGTAATATTCCGTTACATAGATGCCATACAGTCCAAGCTAAGGAAAGCATGCACTCGTTTAGTTAAGAAGCTATAGGTGTTTCATGTTTTTAAAAAATGAGCGCAGTCTTAAATTTACGTCGTAGACTTTACCAAAATATATAGCCCGCTTTAAAATCCATAATATAAAAGCTAAACGGCTTGAACATGTACAAAATTGAATTGCTATTTTTATCTTCCTTTTTATTTTATTCAAATGTCTTTCATTATCATTGCCGTATAAAACGAAATTGCTGTAGTATATGAAATATGATATAATTTTGTTTGATTTACGTTAGCGAAGAATAGAGACACCCCATTCCACTGTATTTACATAATATACGTGACTTCAGCATGTGATATGGTGTCGGTGCCATCGCGTACCAATCACCCACTGACCTGACCTTATCTGCCGCGTAGGTAATGAAGAGTGAAGTACATAAATTTATTGCCTGTTCGCACCCCATCACTTCGCTTGTAATTTATTTACTTTTGTGAAGTGTCACTGTTGAATTAATGCTCGAATCTTTATAATTTGATTGTACCTTGATAACTCTAAAGAAACACTTTATATTTTCACTTTTAAAGTTAATGGCATTTCTTTGTGAAACGAAATTTGTTTATTGTAACGGTACACGCGTCTGGTAATTGGGTCGTCTAGCGTTGTCAGGTGTCCCGGTTTGCACGAGACGTCCCGATTTTCAGGAGTCTGTGAACACGTCCCGATCCATCCTTGATCGGGACGTCGAATATCCCAATTTAGGGTCAGTCGGTAATTATAAAAAGTTCAAACTTCGCTCCTTCTTGTTTTGTGACATTATTATGGTAAATCGGCTCGTTTTCGTTATTTAATAAAAAGTATTAAAGTATTTAATCAGTGACGGTTCCTCTATGAGCGTCTCAGAGCTGCAGAACAACCAAAATCTTAGGTACTTCATAATTTTAGAATGAATTATATTCTCCATATATAACCGATATTAATTAATGTTAGGAAATAATGTAATAGTTACACAATCAACGCTGTAACATTTAACAGCCACTGGCAGACCACGCCATTCGTGTGTGTTCTGTGTGGCTGACTTCTTGCGCTGTTCTGCGCTCCGAAGCAGCACATGAAACGTCATCATCAAATATTCTCGATGTACACCACGCAACTTCAGAGCCACACGTTATAGTGTGTTATTTAGATTGGCTTTGAGCTGCATTTACCGACAGCACATTAGTACAAATAAACATCTGTCACTGTCATAATATGCTAGACGTATTCACTGAATCTATTCAGTCAACACAATTGACGACTTTGATACATACATGATACACGACACAACATTAAAAGTTTTTATAAGTGAGTCAGTACAAAAAAAAATGAATAAAGTGATTTGCAATTCTAAAAATAAAAAATATAAATAAATCAAGTTATTTGCAATTCTAAACACACACAAAAATAATTGCATCGGCCAGTAATTGATCACAGGGCGCCCGCGTTGCAGACGAGCATTCTACCACTGAACCACCGTCGCTCTTGGACTTGCTGCTTACACTGCATTACTAAGAGCTGTTACTGTTATTTTTTTCTGTAAGGATTCTCAATTTCAAAAGTATATCAAAGAATTCGATTTTTGCATTTATTTCAAGGCTTACCCTGAATCCAATGAGCACAAACAAACGTCTGTATGTCTTTTTTAAAGTGAAACGTTTATTCTATCGCCCCGAATTTTTTTGGCCGTCTGTTGCATGTCGCATTACAGGCGGCCGCGGAGTAGGGGTAAAGTGAAAGGCGTTCGGAGTAGGCGCTCGGTAGAGCCGCCAAGGCCAATATGGCGGCGCCCATGGTTAGCATCAGCTGACCGTGTAGTATGCATAACACATAGTCAGTCTGTCATGCGGGCAATTGCTGTACAGTGTTTACATGTTTTTATTCGTGTATTCATGTGAATATTGTTGTTTATAATTAATCGTGATGGATAAGTGTCTACAATCCAACGCCTACAATCCAATAAAAGTTTCACTTGCGTCGTGGTTTCTTAAAACCACACAACTGTTTTTGGTTTAGTAGTTATTTGCGTTTATAGTTTTCAGAAAGTCATCTATTCTATGCCATTCTATTCTATTAATCATTGTTGGCCTGTGTTGCGGCCAATCGATTAATTAATATTAATTGCAACCTTACCTGAAATTCTAAACCATGTTTTTCACGACAGTAATCTTTGATTCGCGGATAGCATTTGGCCATCAACGTATTTCTTTCCATTGTTGTATCTGAAACAATGGCATTGTGTTTGGTACTAGTTTGTTAATAAAGCAGCGTGCAGTTGAATTGAACTAAATGTCTCTGTTGAAAACACAAGAGAACAAAACTTTTTGTAACGATGTGCAACGTGCTAATTTTTATTTATTTTTCTTCACTTTATACCGATGATATAAAATTAAAAAAAACTCGGGTCGCAGTGCGAAACCCTGCCGACAATATAGTGTATTTGCTTTAATAGACAGTGTGGCTATTGTATAAACTTTGATTTTGAACAAAATAAAAAAAAATTACCCCTTAATACACCCCTTAAAACAACATTTTTTACTTAATTTCAATACTACATATCAATTCAACATCTGTACCAAATTATATATACCCTTCAGTATGTAAATCTATATGTGTTTTCATAAAATTTGTAAGTCCGGTCCTGTCGGGCCGATTTTATTAAAATTTTAGCAGCACATTTTAATAATTCCTAAAGGGTTAAATTTCAAATTTGAAGTGATTCCGATAATTTTTTCGGTATTTTTGGGCCCTAAAACTTTTTTCAACCCCTAAATACCACCCTTAACATGGCCCGATTGAGCCCATTTTAAATAGGCTTCGTGCGGTGATGGATTCCAACGTGTAGACCAAATTTGGTTTAAATCGATTAAGTCTGTCGAGAGTTATCGTGCTAACACATATATATATATATATATAAATATATATATATATACATATATAAACATACTTTTCCAAAAATGGTGCCAAAGTGTTTAGAAGGCTATGAAACGTCGAGAAAATTTGGTCCGACCCCTAGGTCCCGCCATCCCACCGACGCCAATAGTGTAAGTGCCTTATGGCAAATACACTAACAAGACCCCTAAAATATCTACGCAACATGTTCGACCTGCATGCCAAATTTCATCTTCCTACAACGAACCGTTTAGAAGTTACGGACGGACGGACGACGAAAAAAATTATCTAAACTTTTTTTTTACCAGAAAAGTTCAGATAGTTTTTTTCCTATCATTTAAAAAAGTAAAAAGTCACTTAAATGGCTGAAGGCCATTGTCAAGGTCAAGGCAATAGAACAAAACTACAGTAAAGTTGATACATTTAATAAAAGTGTTACCTGTGAAAGTTGAACTTGTAAAAATGCGCACAATTTTTGAACTGACCGGTGGCAGTTTTTGCAAAGACCCGGCAAAAATTAAATCGACTGTACGGTCATCCATTTTGATTTTTTAAATCGAAAAGATTTTTTTTTTATTGCGTTTTCGATATCACTTTATGGTTGCTATGTTCGATTGTTTCGCCACGAACTGTGAACTTGAACTGAGGTTCGATACGGTGCTTACAGACCTACGCTATCCGTAATCAATAATATTAAACTCGCGTTTCATTTGTTATGTTACTATGGAAACATAAACTAAATTTAAAGAGGATCAGATAGATTGTTAAATTGTAGACGTTCGACAGTAAACTAATATAATATAATAGGAAAGACCGGGTGCACATTGCAATCTACAAGAAAAATCAGTATCGAGCTGATCTTTTTTTGTTTAAACAGTTTGTGTTTTGTTTTACTGTTTCAATGGTAAAGTGATCCTTTGTATGAATTACATTAGCTGCTGGCGGCCTTTAAAAAAAAGAAATTATAAATGAGTAATTGTAATGTAAATTTTATTTTATAATTTGACATTTAATTGTTATTTTTGTTTTATTAGACACTGTCTCATTCTCAAAACTAACCGGAGCCAAAATTAAAATATTATTTTGCTATTAATCTTTGAGCCAATATATATCAATTTGTATAAGTAAATAATATTTCATTGTACCCAATACACGCAAGCAGCAAATGCAGTTTGTTTTTTACCTTAATTTTATCTCGTTTCGGTGTTTCATATATCTGTTTTTTTTTTTCAACTAATAAAATTATAATTATTACACCTCTCGAGATCAACCCTCCCCCACCTCTCAGAGTAGAGTGATTTCGTGAGATTTTACATGCGAGACGCAAGGGATATTATTTTAGTTGCAGCAGTTGCAGGCGTTTAATTTATATAAAAAAGAGAAGCTTAAGGGATGTCGTTAAAATATTTGATTAACGTCTGAATAGAACTCTTCAAGTAAATAAAATTGTCGACCAATTTTTCTCAGACCAAACGATATATTGACAAAAAAATGATAAAATTACAAATCAATATAACACAAGATGACG
Organism: Xanthostigma xanthostigma; assembly: GCA_963575645.1. NCBI lineage: Eukaryota > Metazoa > Arthropoda > Insecta > Raphidioptera > Raphidiidae > Xanthostigma > Xanthostigma xanthostigma. The sequence goes on along the minus strand of OY754466.1, from coordinate 42,881,640 downwards.
TTTCGATCCGGATTTGGATCTTCTTCAGAAATATCTAAAAAATATAAAAATTAATTAGTATTAATTAAGTAATAGATTTCACGCAGGATTGAAACTTTGAATGGTTCAAAAATAATGAAAAATTAATAACAAACATAATTAATACTAATTAATTTTTATATTTTTTAGATATTTCTGAAGAAGATCCAAATCTTGTGTTATATTGATTTGTAATTTTATCATTTTTTGTCAATATATCGTTTGGTCTGAGAAAAATTGGTCGACAATTTTATTTACTTGAGGATGTCGTTAAAGTTGCAGAAGTTACAGGCGATTTAATTCAGAATGTTTACACATAAGATGAGAGTACTAACAGACAGTATTTTATTTTTTTTTGTTTCAGATAAAACTCGAGTGGCAAGATGCCACCGATAGGGCCGGTCTTACCGGACCAAACTCCACAAACAGAAAATGCGACGACTCAAATGAATACATTTTTGAGCGTCGTCTCAATGCTCGCGGAAAGCAATCCCAAAGACGACATCAAATTGAAAGCTGCTCAAGAGTTGTTCGAAAACTTCGAGGTATAAAATCATTCGGTTCGAAATTGCAAAACGATATACGTTTTCAATCGACCGAACCATTGTTTTGTCTCAGATTTTTTTAAACTTAGTCAGGTCGTATGTAGACATACAGTCGCTTCTTGAAGCAGTCCGTGTAGAGTTGAGGAACATCCTATTGTTGTTGAACAATATCATCATATGTTTAAAAATTATGTTTTACTTGTTAGTGCACATTGCTATACAAGCGTGTTTTTTCTCGTTTTTTTTGACGTGATAACGTCTTATAAATTGATGAAACACCGGCTGCACGCACGAAAAAGTGTCACGTTCCGCCTGAGCCTGAGCGTGCAAGCGAGAGCGCGGTATAAGCGATAGAGAGGCACGATCGGCCCAAGCGTCGGCTTGTACGCATTTCTCTCTCTTCTGGCGTGACGTCAGAGAGTTCATCAATGTTTCTTTATGACGTTATCACGTAAAACTATCGTCCGTAAACCGACTTTACAGACAACCAATTTTTAATTATAATTTTAATTCTAAGAAGTTTGTCCAAATATCTTTACTTCGTCGAATTTTAACGGGGTCAGTCTACGTTTATTCCTAATTTATATTTTTTTTTGCAGGTGATTCTACAATCGCCTCAGTATCCACAATTCTTGGATCATTCTATAAAAATATTTTTAAAGATCCTAGCAGAAGGGGAACCCTTATTCATTTCTGAATATAACCTTCAACAAGTTCGAAAGTTGATTTTAGAAATGATTCATCGATTTCCGACTAACGATGCGTTGAGACCGTACGCCAAAAATATTTTGACGCTAGTTTTAAGATTACTTGCGATCGAAAACGAAGAAAACACTTTGGTCTGTCTCCGCATTATTATAGAAATGCATAAAACATATCGACCCACCTTTAATACAGAGGCAATATATTTTTTTTAATTGAACGATGGATCACAAACAGGGCAACGAAAACGATATATTTATTAAGTTTCGTATTTTTGTCAGAACCTTAAATCAAAACATTCTAAAATTTGATAGATTTTCGATTATACGAGCTATTGTGAAGTAATTAGGCTTTTGAAAAAAAAAATAATTATCGATTTTTTTATTGTAAGTATTTTAAAACTTTATTATAAATAATATTGATAATCGATGCGAAAAACTTTCAAAAAACTTTTTTTAAATTAATTATAAGCAATTTAAAATTGATAAAATTTAAAAAAAAAATCACGTGACTGCAAACGCACTGAAATTGTTTTTGACAGTTGTGACGTCATAATGTTAAAATGTATATACGCAGTATACTATCAATGGCTTCTACATGTGTATTGACTAAAACTATCCTAAATTTAGTATAAAAAAATTTTGTTGACAAGTAATTCTATTTAATAATGTGTGACAAATCTTTTATAAAAGCCAATTCTGCTAATATACTTACTGTAGATATTATTTATGATCACAGATTTTCTAAAAAATGATACATTTTCAGTTCAATTCAGCTGCGGTTCGAGATGCGAAAGCATCAATGGAAGTTTTTTTTTTCACAAAATAATAATGTGACTGTAATTTATGAGAAACTAAATATTTTTCATTAAATATAACTAATTAATTTATTATTTATTATTATAATAATATAAATTAACATTATGACGTCACATTATGTTCGGGAAATGTCGGCGCGTTCTCGGAACTGGGTACAAAAATATATTTTTAATTTGATATAACTTTTGAATTATAACGAAAATAAAAAAAAGAAAAATAGTTTTGTTATAAAACTTATATACGATCATTCCATTTATGACAAAAAAAAATTTCATTCAAAAGCCCAATTCTACCTCGAATAAACGAAAAATTCGGATAAACTTTTTAGATACATTTTGCCACGGTTGAAGTAAAACTTTTTTAATATCAAATTTAATTTTTTACCACTCATTTTTTTGAGAAATATTCAGTCACAACTCGTTAATTAAATTGCGTTGGCTATGCTTATTGGTATGCGTCCGTAGCTATGTTTCAACTTTCGTTCAAGATGGTTTCTACAAATGCGTGTTGATGCCGCCATCTGTCAGTCGGAGTCTGTAAATAGTGGAAACTGCGTAAGACATTGATTAAAGTATTCTATGGAATACTTTTATCAATGCCAGAGATTGTAGTGAACGTAACTTCCGTCCGAAAAAGATCTGAGTTACTCTCAAGTCTCGCCTAAAGAAGTTTTACTTCAAAAAACTGCATGTTTTTATGACAACTCATTAAAATATTTATGGTTATCATACAAAAATAGTCGCATTGCTCGAATAATCCAGGCTCTAATATGGGGAATAAAAGTTAGATATAACCTTGAAAAAAACAGATTCGGTTAAATCGAGTACTACTGTTCGTTAAAAAAAATTGTTTTCTTTGCCTTGTTCTTGATAGCATTTCTAGTTTAAAATGTATTGTGGTGACCTTAAATTTTTACCAAGACTGTTTTATTTTTTAATTTATTTTTACAGACGCAGAATTTTTTAAAATTCGTTAAATCAATATATTCAGAATTACCAAATCATTTAAATAGGATATTCGAGCCGAGACCGCCGTTGAAAGTGAACGATCTAGCTGAAATTAATATTGAACAGCTGTTACAAGATACATACACAATAACAGCTATACAGAGCGAGAAAAAGGCACCCGATGGTACAGCTATATGCGTAAGTTCATTTTTTTCTATGTACTTTTTTTACTCGTCAATGTAAAATAGTCCAGATTTTGGTTAATTTGACCGATCGTGCACATTGTCGTAAATTTTCATTGTTTTGTCCGATTATGATGACGAGTGTATGTATTCTGTTATTATGACGTTCGTTATTCGAAGAAACATGTGCTATTAGACTGGAAGCAAACTAGTCGAATTCGACACCCCCAAAATAATTTGGAGTATACCGTTTGTATCACATACTTTTGTCTACATCTGCTTATTATGTCGTTAATGAGGCGTCAGATGGCGTTCGTGACAAGTAAGGTATGCGTTAAATTTTTTTTTCGTCAGATGGCACTAGTGGCAAATAAGATATGTGTCAAACGTTTAGAGCAGAGGTCCCCGAACTTTTTTGTGAACCACTTGCCATGTTTTTCGGTTTTGGGTAGACCCCCTGCTTATCTGATATTGATTTTTTGCAAATTCATTAATTTCAAATATATTTTTGACAACCGGTATAGTACTACTCACTTTGAACGATTTAAATTTATAACGGTAGTGAAATGTAGTGTGAAATGTTTAGTTTTATACATTTATTAATTAGATTCAAATTAAACGAATCAAATTAAAATTTACTTTCTGTTACATAAAATAACTAAGAAAAAAATAAATGCTTTTAGTGTGAGAGATGAACCTGATACTTAAATAATAAATTTTCAACATTTGGCATCAATTTAGTTAGATTTAATCTTAAATCTCTTCGGTTAACGATGTCCAGTTTGTTTCTTTTTTTGTTAGGAGATTCACTATCGTTGACCCCCATTTTCATTTCATAGACCCCCAATTTTTTTCCCGCTGACATGGACCCCTTGCAAGTTGATGTCGACCCCTGGGGGTCGATATAGACCACTTTTGGGATCACTGGTTTAGAGAAATTACGGTTTGTGTTTAATCATTCTTCATTTATCCATTATTAAGAAACAGTTTAATATATTATACAAAATTGATATTTAATCTTTGAATGATGCATATAAACAGCAATGCTATTTGAATGACAGATATTTCACTTGCTAGTGGCGCCATCAGGTGGCGGAAAATATAAACAGTAGTGATATTCGAATGACACATCCCTTTCTTAGATGACAGAAAAACGTCTGATAGTCCTTGTTGCCATGTTATTATAAAGGTAGTCATACGTAGCTGAAGAGCTGAAAAATACGTCGATAAAAAATTGAAGAAAACACTTTCTGAAAGATCTCTTTTTAATTCTAGTATAATCTTATACCGAAAGGAGTGTTATCGTTGAAAGTTTTACAAGAACTGCCCATTATCGTAGTATTGTTCTATCAGATTTACCGAGCAAATGTTATGCCAGATATTTGTGATTATATTCAGTTGATAATGAGTACGATCATTTTGCAACCGACTCCTCAACAAAGGTAAGTCTAGAAACATCTCATTTACAAAATTTGTATCTTAAAGGCTTTTAAACAAACGACTGACTTTTTATTGATGGCAGCTACCTATTGTTTTGTTGGTGCGATCATCGGTAGAACATGTGTGAGCTTGCATTTACTATAATATTGTTCATATTTACCGATTTTTCAGTCGGTTACCTGTCTATCATCAGTTATAGCCTTTATTAGTGTATTTGCCATAAGGCACTTACACTATTGTTTTGAATTAAGAGCTTTTGTTCGACATAATCTCTTTATACTACAGTGAACTTTTTAATTTGCAGACAATCGGTGCAGTTTAACAAAGAAGTGTTCGTAGACTTCATGGGAGCGCAAATAAAAACTTTGTCTTTTCTTGCATATATCGTACGCTTCCATTTAGAAGTGGTAGCTCAATACTCACAACAGATGGTTTTGGGTATCCTAAATCTGCTGGAACTCTGTCCTCAAGAGGTTTGCCATTTACGGAAAGAGCTGCTCATTGCTATCAGACATATTTTTGCAACGGACATGAAACACAGTGAGTAACAAACAGTACTTTTTGTAATAATTACCTACATTGAAAGCGCAATTTGGCAATCAGCCATAAAAACACTACAAATCAGAGGTCCCCAAACTTTTTTGTCTTGTAGACCACTTGCCATGTTTTTCGGTTTTGGGTAGACCCCCTGCTTATCTGATATTGATTTTTTGCAAATTCATTAATTTCAAATGTATTTTTGACAACCGGTATAGTGCTACTCACTTTGAACGATTTAAATTTATAACGGTAGTGAAATGTAGGGAGAAATGTTTAGTTTTATACATTTATTAATTAGATTCAAATTAAACGAATCAAATTAAAATTTACTTTCTGTTACATAAAATAACTAAGCAAAAAATAAATGCTTATAGTGTGAGAGATGAACCTGATGCTTTAGTAATAAATTTTCAACATTTGGCATCAATTTAGTTAGATTTAATCTTAAATCTCTTCGGTTAACGATGTCCAGTTTGTTTCTTTTTTTTTTGTTAGGAGATTCACTATTGTTGACCCCCATTTTCATTTCATGGACCCCCAATTTTTTTTCCCGCTGACATGGATCCCTTGCAAGTTGTCGTCGACCCCTGGGGGTCGATATAGACCACTTTGGGAATCACTGCTGTAAATGAATGCAGCTACTACCTAATAGGAATGGGCACTGCCAAACTTGGCCGCTAGAGGCGCCAGCTATATAACCACCACGATTTGTGGACCATTCATAATACTGTGTACCAAATAAGTTTATTTAAAATAATAAATCGTTGACAATACTGATGTGTTGTGTTTATCAATGTTCAAATTATAAAGGTTTTGCATTTCCAAAGGATTTGAAGGACAAAAAAAAGTGGTTGCATGCTATCAGAAGGGAAAAAGCGCGTTTTCTTGTAAGAACCAATCATAACTTTGGTAGCTATATACCTGCTGCCATCTGTATTGTGTTTCTCATGTGCCCATCTCTATTGGTGGAACTGTAAGATATAGTTTACATTCATCGCGTGAAACAGCGTCGATTTTGCTTACTTTCGACCCGAAAAGCATTACCCAAGGGACGCAAACACTTTATTTTTGACCCGCGTATGCGCGCAAAAATATTGTCAAACATTGTTTTCGAAAACATACATGAAACGCGTCTCTTTCAACGTATTGCGAAATGTATTTCTCGTCTGTTTTTTTTTTTTTATGCGTAGTGAACTTAGTGATATGATTTGAATTGTTTTAGAATTTGTTCCACACATGGAGAAATTGTTCGACGAATCAATTCTGCTCGGTAATGGTTGGACAGTCAGAGATACTTTAAGGCCACTGGCTTATTCAACACTCGCCGACCTGGTTCATCACGTAAGACCGAGTTTGCCGTTAGCTGATTTGGCTAGGGCTGTTCATTTATTCGGAAAAATTGTTCACGATCCATCCTTACAAACTACGTAAGAATATTATTGACATTTAAATAATATAGTACAGTAATGCCCCGTTTGTTGTTCTTAACTGGTTTTATGAAAATTGAACACGTAAGTGAAACCACCATATTCGATATGGCCGCCCTATGCGAATTGTTTCCATCGACAGTATTCAAGGTTTTAATGTTTTATTTAAAATGTATATTTCCGAGAAAGATTTGTCGTTGGGCTGATAGTAATCCTTCAAAACGTAATTATACTGAAGGGAAAAAAATCGCGAGCGCTGGTCACATCGTAAAACGGGGCAGAATCATTGATGCAAGCGATAGTGATAAGGTTAACTTCGTTGCTTTCTGCATGCAACTAGATGTTACATGGTGAAATTTAGTTACAGGGCCATATTTAATCAGCGTCCCACGACAGCTCACATTTTTTTGTATTTGTTTTCTTTCAGCATACAGACTATGTCCTGTAAACTTTTATTGAATCTTGTCGATTGCATAAAAAAAGCAGAAGCTGAAAACGGAACGCAGTGTCGCGAGCTGTTGATGCGGATGTTGGAAATATTCGTGTTGAAATTCAAAACTTTCGCTAAACTTACTTTGCCGGTGTTAATAAACAAAAGGTAAACATTAGGTTCGTTCCAAGCAGTATTGAACGGTAATAAAACTGTACACCGTCTTGTCACTGCGCAAGACTAATTTGCGCACTAGCTCAAATATCGATACTGCGCAAGACAGTCTTGCGCAGTAACAAGACTGTGTACGGTTTTATTACCGTTCGCGGCTGCTTGGAACAAACTTATTGTAAAGTGTGCGTCGAATTTGTCATTTATTGAATGAATTGGTTGTGATCTATAGACGCTCGTAAATTCTTTCGAAAATTTTAACGTATCGATATTTTCAGTAAAAGCCAGTTGCCGACATTCCAAACCCAAGTGATTACCCTGAATCAAACGCAGATAACTGAAATAAAAGAAATCAAACCTGAAGAAATGAAAGAAATGAACGAACAAGCGGCAGCTAATCAGGCCCAGTTGCAAGCGAATCTGCAGAATAGAGGGTTGGCTAACGAAGATAAATCTAAGTTTGGTTTTCCGGCTCAGCAGATGTCTTATAATGTGGCTGATTACAGGAATCTTGTTAAAACTCTAGTTTGCGGTGTCAAAACTATTACTTGGGGCTGCAAGGTAAATTATCATCATTTATTTTGTTTACTAATATATTATTTTAAAAAGAAATGTGAAACGCACAGTCCGCGCTCTAACATTCTGATTCCTTTTTGACACGTTTATATTAGTTTCATTTTTATGTTTGTAAATAAGAAAATCCCCTAAAAACCTTAAGGTTTAAATTTAATTTCGATTTTCTGACAAATTTATAGTTAAAATGTTAATAATTTTTTGTAAAATAGTTTTTGTTACGACTAAGTGACCTATAATGTAGATTTTAATTTTATAAATTTTTGCTCTAAAAAATCAGCACAGCAGATAATTGCATATTTATTATTTTTTTATGTTAAATCCCTCGAACAGCTTAGCATCTTGTATATTAGTCAGAGTGCCCGTTGGCAAAAATTTTATTGATACATACTCTCCCCAAACTTTATATATGGCTTCATTAGGCCTAGTCTGACACCTATTTCCTCTATGACTTTTCTTGATTTTGGGGCGTTTTCCCTCTAAATTTTCCTAAAGATGTCGTTTCGACGACATGTAAAAATTTATAGATAATGTTTGTTTTTTTAATTGGATAGCTTAAAAACTTCAACCAAAACGCTAAAATAATGTTTTCTGAACATTTAAAATGTCTGACACCTCGAATATGTCGAACATATTCAAGGTGTCAGACATTTAAATGGTTCATGTTATTTGTTAGAGAACATCATTTTAGCGTTTTGGTTGAAGTTTTTAAGCTATCCAATTAAAAAACAAACAGTGTCTATAAATTTTTTACATGTCATCAAAACGGCATCTTTCGGAAAATTTAGAGGGAAAACGCCCCATAAATCAAGAAAAGTCATAGAGGAAATAGGTGTCAGACTAGGCCTAATGAAGCCATATACAAAGTTTGGGGAGAGTATGTATCAATAAAATTTTTGCCGACGGGCACTCTGACTATGTAGTAAACACATCTCAGATGAATTTATAATTCAAAATTTTTGATATACATACATACAAAGTACAAACATACACGACAAATTGATAATCTCTTTTAGTCTGTTAAAAATACGTTACAGTCATCTTCGGGAGAAGGAATGTTATCGAAACAATTCACTCCTAAAGAGACGCTAGTCTTTATTCGACTTGTTAAATGGGCAATGCGAGCGCTCGATATCTACCAAGTGACCATTGTGCCGGTCGGTTTGGGCGGTCAACCGTTGAATGCAAACCAACAACAGTTGATAGCCGCTCGACAAGCGGGAATCGCAGGAAGAACAATTCAAAGCGGCGCTACAATGCAAAGTGTGCGCACGCAGGAAGAAAAAGAAGTCCTGGAACACTTCAGCGGAGTGGTAAGAAATCTTCGTTGGTTTCTCATCGAAACGACGGGAGACGCATGCGCATAAAAAGACCGCGCATGCGCGTCCGTCATTCTGATGAAAACCTTCATAAAATAGAAACCGACTAGCGCGTCGTTTGTTTTTATATGACTAATGTGCCGTAAATCTCTCGTTTTTTTTTTTCCAATTTCAGTTTTCGATGATGTCGGACAGCGTATTCCGCGATGTGTTTAGCACGACGATAGCTTACATGGTGGAGCGCATTCATCATAACGTAGCCCTGCAAACTGTCGCCAATTCGTTCTTGGCTAATGCTTACACTTCGCCCGTATTCGCTACTGTACTTGTCGAATATCTGCTGGAGCGCATGAGCGAGATGGGTTCATCTGTCGAGCGGAGCAATCTGTATTTGCGCTTGTTCAAACTCGTGTTCGGTAGCGTCAGCTTGTTTCCGGCCGAAAATGAACATATGCTCAGACCTCATCTACACCAGATTGTCAACAGGTGAATTTTATTTAATTTATTCACAGTGACTCGTGATTTATAACGGATACATATGACGTTTTCGGCATCGAGAACTGCCCAGAAGCAGGGCAGGCCGAATGGGTAACTATTGGTTAAAAAAATTTGTTTATTGCTTACGTATAATGATATAATCAATAGTTACCCATTCGGCGTGCTCTGCCCCGGGGCAGTTCTCGAGGCCGAAAACGTCAATAGATTTTATTCAATATGTGCGTGACCTTGGTTTTGTTTATGTGAAGGCGTTCTATCGTCAATGCTAGGTAAAATTCGGATAGCAGATGTCATTTTAAACTTTTTGAGGTTAGGTTTCCTGATTGTGTCAGACCTGACATGCGCAATAACTTACATTAATGCTAAGCTGCTAACAATGACCTTAGCTTGTTATCATGTAATTGGGCTTTTGAATGAAATTTTTTTTTGTCATAAATGGAAAGATCGTATATAAGTTTTATAACAAAACTAATTTTCTTTTTTTTATTTTCGTTATAATTCAAAAGTTATATCAAATTAAAAATACTTTTTTGTACCCAGCTCCGAGAACGCGCCGACATTTCCCGAACATAATGTGACGTCATAATGTTTTAGTCAATACACATGTAGAAGCCATTGATAGTATACTGCGTATATACATTTTACCATTATGACGTCACAACTGTCAAAAACAATTTTAGTGCGTTTGCAGTCACGTGATTTTTTTAAATATTTTATCAATTTTAAATTGCTTATAATTAATTTAAAAAAAGTTTTTGAAAGTTTTTCGCATCGATTATCAATATTATTTATAATAAAGTTTTAAAATACAATAAAAAAAATCGATAATTATTTTTTTTTCAAAAGCCTAATTGAATCGATGAATTCTAAAACCCCACATGTTACATTTTTTTCAGAATTGAGTTAGTACCGGTATTATAATATATAGACGTCGATCTATCGATTCGTGCAAAAAACTCACATGTAACACTACTCTAAATGTGAAAAATCTTGTTCCGAAACTAAAAGTCATTTCGAAAACACCACAAGTGCAATAACATGTGGTGTTTCTGAACGCAACTGTCACTTATTTTATTTTCCTGTAGGCGGCCATATTTTACTGTGACTTTCTGAAGTATTCCTATCGATTAGTGCAAAAAACTCACATGTAACACTACTGTAAATGTGAAAAAACTCATTCCGAAATATACTCATTTCAAAAACACCACAAGTGGGATAGCATATTGTGGTATTTCTGAACGCAACTGTCATCTGTTTTGTTTTCGATTAAGCGGCATATTTTACTTTGACTTCGACGTTTATTCGCTTTGTTAATGAAAAATAATATTAATTTGCTGTGATTGTGGTTTAAGTATAATGTCTTCTATATTATACAGATAATGTTTCGTGTCTTTTTCCATTTATTTTATTTTCATATTTACTAGAAATACATTTTTTTCTTAACCAAAATTGTGTTTTTTTCGAAAACCCCACATGTGATGCAATTTCATCTTGTACTCATACTATTTAAATCATTTTATATTATGTAATATATCTTTATATACTTTGCTAAGCTCTATATTTTCCAAATGAACTAAAAAAAATATACTAAATAGTCACTGCATTAATAATAAGCAGTTTTTATTGTCTCCTGAAAAATTAGGTCTGTGTAACATGTGGGGTTTTAGAAATCACCGATTCAATTATAGTTTTTGTAAATTCAAGAGTAGCCTAATTTTGTTGCGAATCTCCCCTTTATGTAAAACTTATTCTATTACAATAAAATAAGAAAACAGTAGTTTTCCATTAAGTACAATTTCCCTTTCAAAGTAGTGTTTTCCTAGACATTTTCTCCAAAATTTAGCTTGAGAAACGATCCTTTTGTCACTTGTTTTTCTGTGTAACAAAAAGTTTGACGACGACGTTAGACCGTTCCTTCATATATAAAAACTATAATTGACAATCTAAAATCGTTTTCAAACCAGATTTTGTACATCCCGCTATTAAAAACCAAAAATCCAATTTTAATTTAAAACTTTTAGGTCTATGGAGTTGGCAATGAGTGCCAAAGAGCCATTCAATTATTTCCTTTTGTTGAGAGCACTGTTTCGTTCGATTGGCGGCGGCAGTCACGATCTGCTTTACCAAGAATTTCTTCCCCTGCTGCCGAATCTACTCGAAGGTTTGAATAGATTGCAGAGCGGACTCCACAAACAGCACATGAAGGATCTGTTTGTCGAGTTGTGTCTTACCGTTCCCGTAAGACTGTCGTCACTGCTACCGTATCTGCCGATGTTGATGGATCCGTTGGTATCCGCACTAAACGGTTCACATACCTTAATAAGTCAGGTAAACAATTTACAGTACAGTTTCGATAATCCAAACTAATTAAAACGTGGTCCGGATTTTTTAATAATCAGGATCACCCGTGTTTTAACACTGTTCGATTAATAACTGAAACAGTAGTTTTTAAATGCGCCACCGAGAAACAAACAAACTTTATCTGTAATTAGTATAGATTGACGTGGAGGGAAAGTTTGGATGAAGAACAATTTAAAAAGAAGCTTTATCAATGTTTAGCTTGCGGTCAACGTTTCAAAAATATTTTGTTTTTACACGCTTTATATTAACTTAACTTGTAAGTTTGTATGTATGTATGTTTTTTAACCTTCGTTTGGACTACAGCAAGTGGTTTATTACTGTAGTATAATATGCCAGCACTGTAACGGCACGGGTCTTCGCTGACGTCAACTCTCGGAATCACGGGTCGTGGGTTCTAATCCCGTCCACGCCGAAAAAAAAATTGTTTTTTTTTTCGGCAAATTTTTGACAATAAATCGAACTAAAAAGTGGAAAATAAATATAGTTTAAAAAAAAACTAAAAAACACGCTTTATAGCGAACTAAAAAGTAAAAAATATTTTTTTTTAAATAAGCTTAAAACAATAATGAATAAAAAATACAAGTATTATTGTGAAAAAAGCGTGGGGCGCTTGATGTACGAAAATGTGGAACAAAGCGCCCCACGCTTTTTTCACAATAATACTTGTATTTTTTATTCATTATTGTTTTTCTATACAGGGTGAGTCAGACCACCCGTATCAGTCGTTTTTTTCGAAAACGGTTAGTCGTAGAGAGTTGTCTTAAAAATCTGTATTATAAAAGCCCTAATGAAGAATCGAATGGTGATATTTTTTCCCCCCGGAAAGGTCGGCTTCCCTGTTAGTTTGCTCCGGAATGTTCAGAACTCCGGAATGTTAAATGGCACGATAGGTCGAAAGTGGTATTGTTGAAAAGATCTTTGAAAAATAAGCAAGTTTTGTAGGACATTTTTTTTTGTTACTGCCACCCCTGTTAAGTAATATTCGTTTGAAATTATTAAAATAACATGTAAGAATAACAAACTTAATTTTAAAACTTGGCATTTAAAATCTAGTTACCTAATTAAACAATGTCACAATAAGTTTTCAATAATTGCAATTGTTTTTTTTTGTCGGAAAATACTTCCAGGTACTCATAACATATCTAGAAGAGCTCTGCAGTGTTTACAAGTAAATTGAAGACAGTTTGAACATTTGTGACATTGTTTAATTAGGTAACTAGATTTTAAATGCCAACTTTTAAAATTAAGTTTGTTATTCTTACATGTTATTTTAATAATTTCAAACGAATATTACTTAACAGGGGTGGCAGTAACAAAAAAAAATGTCCTACAAAACTTGCTTATTTTTCAAAGATCTTTTCAACAATACCACTTTCGACCTATCGTGCCATTTAACATTCCGGAGTTCTGAACATTCCGGAGCAAACTAACAGGGAAGCCGACCTTTCCGGGGGGAAAAAATATCACCATTCGATTCTTCATTAGGGCTTTTATAATACAGATTTTTGACACAACTCTCTACGACTAACCGTTTTCGAAAAAAACGACTGATACGGGTGGTCTGACTCACCCTGTATAAAGCGTGTTTTTTAGTTTTTTTTTAAACTATATTTATTAATGTTTCGAAACGTTTTAAATTATTTCTCATCCAAACTTTACCTGCACGTCTAATTTTTATCGAAGCAAAACTAATTACGGACAGTATAGAATATCGATTGAATAAGTTTAACATTTTAATTATTTTTTTTTTAAATTGTTTTTTAGGGCTTACGAACACTTGAATTGTGCGTGGATAATTTGCAGCCAGATTTCTTATATGAACATATTCAACCAGTTAGAGCTGATCTGATGCAGGCATTGTGGAGGACCCTTAGAAATCCCGATCAGGTCGCTCACGTGGCGTTCAGGTAAACCGATAAACAATCAAAATTCATTCGAGGGTTTCGGAATGGCCGAGCGTCTAGCAGTGCTGTTGTTTTTCCGTGACTTCTCTTACAAGCTCCCAGGGTTTAAAGCAAGAACTAGAGGAGAAAGAGAGAGAGGAGACTAATCACCGTGCATTCGCCGTTGTCTAAAAATAGGAAGAAAAGAGTTCTTTATTCTGGCGATGGTTCTTATATCATGGACCAATGATACTCTGGGGCTTATAGTTACAGCGCCGTGTGTGGCACTTTTACAAAGCTTTACCGATTCGGTTTTCGTGACTTGCGAAGATTATTCGCCTTCTCTCTATACTCGGCGGGTAAAAATATTAATTGAACCTTCAAACTGCGGATATGAATTGGTGTTAGGCCCAAATACCCTTAAAAGAAATTGTTCGAGAATAAATTACTTATATGCATCTGTTGTTTTAATGTTTAGAGTTCTCGGCAAGTTCGGAGGAGGCAATCGTAAAATGATGATTGAACCGCAGCGGCTCGAATACAACGATAGAGACATGCCTGGTCCGGCAATTGTGGCCGAATTCCAGGATCACGAGAAACCTATAGATTTCCCTGTCGAGAAAGTATGTTTGAGTCACTTTAATTTGTTTATTCAACTCATGCGCGTTATTCATGTTTTATCATGCCTAAAAACCGAATCCTAAATAGCCATTTACCGACTGGTGACAATTACTTGTCATAACTCAATGAAGATTCCTACTCGGCCATTGTGGAGTAATGAAAATAAACGTAACTATTTTCTGAGTCGTAACGAAATAGTAGGTAACAACAACTCCGTTGTTACCCATTGAGGCTAAAATTGAGAGGCCGAATGTTTTCGACATGGAGTTTATTCATAACCGGCTAACCTCAAACCAAAACATTGAATCGTGCTGTTTGGTGCTGTTAGTATTGACAGTTTTTTTTATAAAGAAATAAATAAATATTTACAACATCTCATTATAATTAAAACATGAATAACGCGCAATTGTTGAATAAAATTATGGGCGCAACTTGTAGGCTAAGTCATGACCTGTCAGCGCGATGAATGACTTAGACTACTAGTTACGCCAATAACTATTAAATATTTGAATAACGCTGGTGAAAATTTAAATTATGACTACTGTTTTTTTTTTCTTTTTGATTAACTCATTTTCAAAGGCTCTATAATATGGTGTACGATTAAAGGTTTTGACTATGTGTCGAATTTTTTTGTATGATTAAAATTTAAGAATCGGTTTTACAGAAGATTGTTTTTTCAGGTAATCGATACAGCGGTGAATGCGCTGAAATCAAGTACGACAGATAGTTTCTATCACAAGCAATGCTGGGAGGTGATTAAATGTTATTTGGCCGCGTCGTTGAATCTCGACGATAATCGGTCACAAATGATTAAATTGTTCTTACATCCAAGGTAAATAAAATTTTGTCGTTCGTAACGTCCATATAGTCGAAAAGTAGGTCATAAGCAGTACTATGTCTTTCAGTAATTGCTGAAAATGGATTACACTCAAATTGTGGAATATTAACTCAAATTTATATGCAGTAGAACACATGTATTTTCAACTTCCATTTCGTCCTCACTTCGTGGCAGTCATAGATCAGTTAGAAAAAAGCTTTATTAATTTGAGGTTAATTGTCAAATGTATTTTTCCATTGCCTGAGCGTCGTAAGAAACACTTTGCGTGAGAAGCAGAGACTAAAAACTTGAAAATATGTCGGCAAAGACGATGTTGAAAATAGTGATGTGCCGGATATCCGTATCCGCGGATATCCGAGGGAGAAGAAAAATCCGTATCCGTTAGTTTTTGGCGGATCTTTTACGATATCTTTTACCTGATTAATTTTCAATTCATAGATGTATATATAATGGTGATTAGGTAATAATGAAAAACTGTTAAATTCCATTCAGATTATTTTTTAATTTTTAAAATCGTATTTGGCACCTTTATATTGCAAACATTTATCGTAGTGAGTACCATACTAATAGTACATAACTCAAATGTACTAAATCAACTACCTTTATAATGAGATATTGCACATCGATCTTTGGAAAGAGATAATCTGTTATGAGAGTTAATTATTAAAGAGGTCAATAACTTTTTGCCATAACAGATAGTCTCTTTCCAAAGGTCGATGTGCAATATTTACCGCCGCGTACTTAAAGAAAGTTAAGTTCCGTATCCATATCCGCGGATCTTGAAACCAAATATCCGTATTCCGATCCGTAATCCGTAAAATATACATTTTTAACGATCCGGCACATCACTAGTTGAAAATACACGGATCCGACTGTACCTTGAAATTAGCAGATTTGGTCAACAGGTTTTGTTTTTTCATTTTTTAGTTTCAAGGAAGGTCCAATACCGCAATTAAACGGACCGATGTACAAATCACAGGACAAACAAGCCAGGGATACGCATCAGACTGCTTTGACAGGTATTTTTTTTGTAATTGTAATTATTACTAGACTTTGCCCTCGGTTTTGCTCGCCTTGTCGTTTTAAATCGGAATCTTATTGTAGCTGAATGATTTTTTTTCACATATTGAATCGAACAGGCATGTGACGTCACACGCGATTTGTGATCGGTTTTCTTTTCTAATCCATATTAATCTCGTCGAGGGGTTTGGTAGACTCGATTGAAATATAGCCAAAAATTATTAACCATAAAAAAATATTAATTTTCAATCAATGTCACTAATTATCCGCAATTAAAATTCCTACGTTTTTTCAATAAGAAGTCAATACCTGACTCACAATTTAAAGATTGTATTCGCACACTACTTGACTAGAACGAATCCGGGTTCGCAGCTATTTCTTTGTTTGCACACATAAATTTCCCAACTGGTGTCAATTAGTGATGCGTCGCTCCTGAGCGAGTCGTTCATAATGAACGACTCCTTTCTCGGAGCGGAGCGAGTCGCTCTTTTTTGTGTAAATGATTCACTCCGAGCGCCATTGCTCTGTGCTGAGCTATTCTGTACTGTTGCATTCGCACATTTGCAGAGCGCACACAGCACAGGGCACAGAGACGCTAGTGAACTTTGCACGTACATAGTTATCTTTGCTGAGTCGTTTAATGTTGAATGACACACTGTAAGTGTAATATTATTAAGCTTAACAGTGACTTAAACCATTCACATTGACGTCGTTGACAACAATTGTAACAATTAACATTATTATTGTTAAGCTTTTATTATACTTTATAGTTTATCCGAAATGTGAATAATATAAGATCAGTATCATATTAAAATGAGCTCAGAGCTCAGTGTGTATTGCGCTGTGCAATGCTTTGTGACTCCTAAGCATGCATGATGACAGTTCACACCTCTGCAGTCTGCACTCTTGTGTAGTGCGTACTGTCTAGTGTCGCTCCTTTGAACGACTTGCTCTGAGCGACTCTTTTTAGTGAGCGGAGCGCACGGAGCCGACTCCCAATAAAGAGTCATGTGGACACATCACTAGTGTCAATATGGGATTTCAAATTAGTATTATTTCTCAAGATAATTGACACTGATGACCTCAATTGTTGATCGTCTATAATCTACAATGTATCTTTCTCAAAATAATATTTTAGGTGCTTTGAGATCTCTGGACTTTCGTCAATCGAAGATTAGATTGTGTCCATCGAGATAATTGTTAATAAAAATCGCAGGATTGTGGACAAAAAGTTATTTATTAATTAGTGTACGACGTTTCGTCTATAAATTTAGACTTTTTCAAGTACAAATGTGAAAATTTAAAACAATAATTATTATACCTATTATTGTTTTAAATTTTCACATTTGTACTTGAAAAAGTCTAAATTTATAGATGAAACGTCGTACATTAATTAATAAATAACTTTTTGTCCACAATCCTGCGATTTTTATTAATAATTAGATTGTAGATTATACAGTGTTTTTTTTATCGTTTCAGGAATGTTCGTTGCTGCGGCAATTAAAGATCTGCGTCACTCGGTGCTACCGATTATGGTGAGCCTCGTCCGACACTATACGATGGTCGCGATCGCTCAACAAGCCGGACCGTTCCCGTTAACGAACAGACCTGCGGACTTGCAGAAGGGACTCGATCCGCTTGTCTTAATCGACTCGTTGGCCGTCATTATGGGCCACGAAGAAAAAGAATTGTGCAAGCCGGGTCATCTCGCATTGAATCTAATTTTGGAAACTGCCACTCTGATTCTAGGAAGCAAGGAAAGGGTATGTGTTTTGCTCCGTAAATCCATGAGTCCTTTAGCGCAGTGACGGCGAACCTTTTTGAGAAGTGGGTCAAATTTTATTAATTATTTTTTTGAGTACTAGCTCGTGGACCACTAAGTCAGTGGCGTTACTTGTAAAGGAAGAGGGGGCTTGGTTAAATATTATTTTTTTTTAATTCGAAACTTTTTTGGATGACACACGACGTTTTGCGACCATGCTGGACTCAGCGTGTTTTTTTCTATATTTTGCCAAAGTTCCGAAAGATTTCGGTTTTCGTCAAAAATCGCATTTTTTTAAAGGGGTATGCATTGAAAAAATTGCAAAAATTGAATTCTTTAATATATTTTTGAAATTGAGAATGCTTACAGGAAAAAATACGCTGAATTCAATGAGCATTGGCAAACGTCTGTATCTCTTTTAGTTTGGAAACTACGGCCATTCGAAGGTTTTAAATGATTTTTTGAAAACTATAAACGCAAATAACTTCTAAACCAAAAGACATTGTGCTCATTGGATTCAGCATATTTTTTTCTATAAGCATGATGATTTTGCCAAAGTTTTGACCCGCGTGTCATAGGTTTGCTTCACTGTCTAGTGGATGCATCGGTCACTCTTTTGTAAATAGAACCAAAACCGAATGATTTTAATCGTGTCAGTGGCGACGCATGATCATTTTAAATGAGTGTTCACCAGGATCAACCGGAGGTACCTATTAACATGGACTAGGAATGAGGGGGGGGGGGTGTAATTAAATTATGAATCGCATCCGTGTTTATGATATTTTAATTATTAACTTTTTTCAAACACTGCTTACAACAAACTACAATATAGGTACATTGTAACACTAGTCACTACTGCCACAAACCGTGTGTCATGTATCATTGAGAATTGTTTTTTTTTTTTTTTGACGTGATAACGTCTTATAAATTGATGAATCACGTCAATATAAAAAGATGAAACACCGGCTGCATGCACGAAAAAGTGTAACGTTCCTAGCGTTCCGCCTGACCCTGTGCGTGATTATTAAATATGATATTCGAGCGGAATACGTTATCACGTAAAACTATCGTCCGTAAACCGACTTTACAGACAACCAATTTTTTAATTCATGTTCGTTGTGCACTTACGTCTTATCTCTTTTCCAGGCTTGTCAGCTCCCGTTGATGGAATATTTGCAGGAAAGGATGTGCTCTCTGTGTTACGACAGAGCATGGTATTCGAAACTGGGCGGCTGTTTTACCATCAAATTTCTATTCGAAAACATGTCGCTCAAATGGGTTCACGATCATTTGTTTATATTCTTGAAAGCGCTGATGTTCGTCATGATGGATTTGACAGGAGAGGTTAGGATAATTCAAATAATAAGAGCACTGTGGTGGTTGAAACAAAAATAAAAAATAAAGAATAGTTACTTCTTACCTTCTCATCTTCAGCAAACACTAAACTAGTGTTTGCTGAAGATGAGAGCATAGCTCCCGAAATGTACATCCCCTAATATATGTTGTGGTTAAGAAGTAACTATTCTTTATTTTAGGATAATTATTTAATATTTGTGCTTGTTAAGAAAAACTTTATTGAGAGAAAATCAAGCAGTAATAACTATTTAGTATTTATTTAAAATGAAGTTGTATCGCTGTCTTCTGCTATAACGCATGTAACACTTAAGCGTTTAAATGTTGTTTCGTTTTTTAAGGTATCGAGTGGAGCGTTAGATATGGCAAAATCGAACCTCGAAAAAATGTTAATAATCTGCGTAGCGCCGGTAGACGAAAACAACGAAGAATTGAAAAATGCCCGAGAGAAGGCGCTGTTCGACGTCACAAACGAATTGGTTAGGCTGGTGACGAGTCCCCACACGTTAGTCAGAGAACAGGCGATGTGTTCGTTGAGATTGCTGGCCGAGAAGCAAGGCATGGGAGTTGCTCGGGTGATGCAAGCTCACAAGAAAGTCTTGGAAAGCATGGTCCCACCGACTCGACACCAACTTAAGCACCAACCGGCCAACGCTCAAATCGGTCTTATGGATGGAAATACGTTCTGTGTAACGCTCACTCCCTGCTTATTCGAATTCGGTAACTACATTCTGCATATATACGACGTTTGAAAGATTGAGATGTAATGGGAAATTTAGTTTTGAGAAAAAAGTTTGCTTAATTTATTTATCTTTGAGAAGTTATCCCCGTTTTTGTTTCATTTTATATTTATACTAGCGGTCCCGCCCGGTTTCACCCAGGTGCAAAAGAACGAATGGGGAATGAAGGGACATGAGTACGCACATTCATCTTAGTTTACCGAGATTATTGTTGTGTCCAAACTTCATAATGATCGACGTTACCGTTCAAAAGTTTTTGTCGTTAAAAAGCAGTATTTATACTTTTTTTAAGTAATAAATTTCTTTTAATATAATAAATATTTAATTGAAAACACTGTAGGAAAATTATTTTTATATAGGTTTTCAAATGAGCTATTAACTAAATTATTTAACTTTAATTAGTCGTAATAAAATTTTAAAAAATTGAAATGTAAGCCTTAGAGGAAAGCAATGTAGAAAATAAAAAAAAAAATAAAAATATATTCGCCGACGTGGGACTTGAACCCTAGACCGTGGCATTAAGAGTCTTACGCTTTACCAACTGAGCTATCCGGGCTTGTAAACTTCGCGCGCTAATATTGCCAATATTAGTTAAGGCGTTTCACCTGATAATATTTGTCGGACGGACTAATTTTGAGATACATCTTGCAACATTTTTCATTGATGTTCCGCTCCAATTGGTCGTAGCGTGATATTATATAGCCTATAGCCTTCCTCGATAAATGGGCTATCCAACAAAAAATTTTTTTTTCAATTTGTGCCAGTAGTTCCTGAGATTAGCGCGTTCAAACAAACAAACAAACTCTTCAGCTTTATAGATATTACAAACCCCCAACTCTCAAAGTCCAATCTAAGAATTGACGAAAGTACTGAGTGAATTTTCAATTCATTATCTAAAATATTAAATTAAAAATATATGTATATTGATATTGGGACTAAATAACTTTGATAGTTGGCTTAAGTTCGCTAAAATCCTTATTAATTTCTCTATCGTTGTTTTCTAGATCTGTCGATAAAAGCCCACAAGGCGTTCTTCGATGAACTGCTGCATTTATGCGAACAAGATGACAACGTCTTAACGAAATTATCTTGTTACAAGTCCGTCACTAATCTCGTGCCAATCCGTAAATCGGCATTGCGTTGTCTTGCTGCGTATTATTTCCTGCAAACGCAGAAAGGTGAAAAAATCTTCTCAGTTCTGTATAAAGCACTCGATTGGAATAATGCCGAATTGCAACAGACCGCTTTCGAATGTATGAAGAAGTTCCTCACCGGATATCAAATTGAAATGGAAGTTGTAAGTTCATTTTAAACGCCACTATTTAATGTTTTTCTTTTCTATATTGAATTATACATTTTATTAATGTTAGTTTACAATAATATAAATAAACCAGCGGTCCGTCCCGGTTTCACCCAGGTGCGATAGATATAATTCTGCTAAGTGTATTTCGTTTGCGGCCCGGCGTCTGAACTTTGAATAAATTCTATCAGATTTGCTACTGAAATAATAGCTTTGAGTGACAGATGTCGCTACTTGGTACTAAAACAGTTTTTTTTGTTTGCTTCTGAACTAATAGCTTTAAGTAAATTCTATCAGATGTCGTTGCATATTACTAAAACAGTTTTTTTGAAAAAACACCGTAATTTTATACAAAATATTTAATACAAACTATCCTATAGCGTAAGTTGCACCAAGCAAGACAAAATTTCATAAAAATCGGTTGAGTGGTTTCGGAGATTAGCGCGGCCAAAATTATGTCACGAGAATTTTATATACAGTAGAACCCTGATTATCCGAGGTAGCATGGGGAACACCCTACTCGGATAACTGAAAACTTGGATAATCGGGATTTACTTTTTATTTATTAAAAAAATAAACACAAATATACTTTAAACGGTTTATAAACGTTTTTACCATGTAAATATTTTTATTAATAAATTATTTTATCGCCCCGATGATTTTAAATGGAAATATGTAGGTACATTACATACTATATTTTAGAAGCTCTGTTAATACGGATATTGGGTCTTTAGTGGCTCGATTAATCCGGATCATAGACGCATTAGATTGGCTCGGTTAATCCAGAGCTCGGATAATTGCGACTCGGATAATCGAGGTTCTACTGTATATATATAGATAAATAGAATTATTATAAAAAATTATTTTTAGGTTCGTCTTACAATGCGTCCGCTGTTATTATCTCTCGGAGATCATCGACTTTTAACGTTAAACGTGATCAAGCGTTTGTCTTATTTGACGCAACTATTTCCTTCAATATTCCACGAGAAAATATGTGAGCAGCTACTTCAACATTTGAACAAATTCTTGGAATCACTAGTTCAAGCTCATAAAGGTATTTTTAATTAACTTCTTGGTCACCGATTCGTTTTTTTTTTTACTTGCAAAGAAACAGAAGACAGATAGAAAAATCGTGTCAAACGCATAAAATGTAAAGAATAGTAAGATTGTACTGGGATTTTACCTGCAGGCGGAGCCGATTTCTAAATATTCAATATGGTCACTCTATGCGAAGCATTTGCATCGACAGTATATGAAGTTTCGATGTTTTATTTAAAATGTATATTTCCGAGGAAGAAATTTGTTGTTGGGGTGATACTAATTCTTATCGAAGGGAAAAGATCTTTAGTGCTGGTCATATCGTAAAATATGACAGAATTATTGGTGCAAACTGTAGTGATACGGTTAACTTTGTTGCTTTCTGCGTGCAAACGTCAAATTTGAAAGAGAAATCAACGGTGTATAACCAGCTGACAGTTGTCACTTTATAATTTAATACAGTGGACCCCCGGTAATCCGGCACCCCCTGTAATCCGACATGGTTTATTATATATTATTGAATATTTTTTTGACAATCTTCGCTAATGCATGATTGAACAAGTTATAACTTGTACGCACCACCACTATTGTGCTCGACGCATAGGGTATTGTTTTGATTCCGATGTAATGTCGTCACAAGCTCAGAAGCGAAAGCACAAAACACTGACAATTAAAGAAAGATGTGATATTTTAGACCGCCTAAATCTTAGGCAGTACTCTATAATCCGACAAATTCGATAGTCCGACACTGCCCTGCAAAATGTTTGTCGGATTACCGGGGGTCCACTGTAATTTGATATCAATATTTACAATCGATCTACTGACAATTAA
Organism: Xanthostigma xanthostigma; assembly: GCA_963575645.1. Lineage (NCBI taxonomy): Eukaryota > Metazoa > Arthropoda > Insecta > Raphidioptera > Raphidiidae > Xanthostigma > Xanthostigma xanthostigma. Next base: position 42,858,283 of record OY754466.1, on the reverse strand, counting down.
GTACTGCATCATGCTTCTTCTCAGATTTTTCAATGACATGTGTAACTTCCATAATTGTAAACAATAAATATTTACAAACATTTTGAAAAATTTTCGATATTTAAAAAAAATTCGTATGATTTTGTTTATGAGGAAAAGATGATAAACTAAACTGTTTTTCAGGTGTTTCTAAGAATGGCGAAAACGAACAAAAGATCGCGACCATTATCAGTATTTTCCATCAGATCCCGGCCGCTTCTCCGAAATTCATCGTAATCCTGTGTCGTTTGGTTTTGCAAACCGAAAAACAGCTGTACGTCGAAGCGAGCTCCCCTTTCCGAGAACCGCTCATGAAATTCTTATTGCGATATCCGACCGAAACATTGGAAATCTTCTTACAAGACAGCAATCTCAAAGAACAACAGTGGAGTCGATATTTACATTATCTGATAAAGCATGACGATGGAAAACCTTTCAGAGACCATCTTCAGAATCACTGTGTGCCGAGACTTATAAATCTGATACTAATTTTCTCTCAAGTCAACACGTTAACCATAACCGAGAAATACGAACTGAGACATCAGGCGATCAGAATTACGTCTTTGCTAATAAGGTACGATGATCAGTGGTTAGCTACTCAAACACAACTGGTCGATGCCGTCAAACAGATTTGGGTTGATGATTCATATCAGGTAAGATGAAAATTAATATTTTTTGTGCTACAAGTAGAGAATACAATCCCGATCATGTTTTTCAATCCCGGGATTACGGGATTTTTGATGCGTAATCCCGGGGCTATCCCGGGATTAGAGTATATTGGGCTGAAATGAAAAAACTTGAGTAATTACTTAAAAAATGTTTTTAATATCGTTGCACAACACAAATCACAATATAGTAAGAAAAGAAAACAGACAAAACAAAAAAAAAACTTTACTTTTGCAAGAAATCAAAAAGACAACACAAAAAACTATTTAGAATTTCGAAAATACAATCGCAGAAATATCAAAGCATCCAATGTTTGACTTCCAAGCCTGCTTCGTAGTTTATTGCCAACATAAGCCAAACATAAGCAGCAGCTGAAAACGCTCGCTCAGGTTCTACGCTGGTTGGAGGAATAGACAATAGAACTTATATGCTGTTTCTAAGTGATATCCACGAACTCCTCCATTTTCGAACAGGCTTATTTCACGTTTAATACTATTTGTCAATCGCGATTCATTTTGTACTTGTACTTCAGGATCTGGAGATTTTATATTCTTACATATCGTACCGCGTATTTAAGGATTGTTTCTTGTCGTTATGTAATAAATAATATTAATATAATCTAGGCAAGGTAATTGTCAAGGCGCAACGGATTACGGAATGCAAACTAGATCTGTTTGTGGCAATCCGTAATCCCGAGATTAGCCAAGTACGGTCCCGGGATTTTCGGGGCCAGAAAACGGCCGGGATCCCGAGATTCGGGATAGTATTCTCTAGCTGCAAGTCTAAAATCGTCTTCACATATTATACCTTTTTTTTTGGGAATAACTAAAAAAATATTTTTCTCGGGCTTTAATATATTGACGTGACAAGTCTTTTGCGTATTTTTCAGGAATTGCACAACAAAGTAGAAACAATAACCGAAATTACTCATTGGAAAGAGCCGAAACTAGTCGTGAAGATTTTACTTCAATATTTCACTCACCATCCAAATGATATAGACCTACTCTTCCAGTTGCTGAGGGCATTTTGTCATCGCTTCATTCCTGATTTCCAAGTAAGTGAACTGTGTACACACGCAAAGATGTTTACACATACTATACGAGTACTAACTGGAGACAAACGCTCATAATATAAAATGGCTGTTTTACACACACTACGATAGTACTTACTGAACTCGCAAACATGCATACAAAGGGCTTTACACATACTATGAGAGTACTGACGGGACTCAACGTATATTTTTTTCAAGTGACATTTCTACAGACATCAAATTTTAAGTTAAGCCGTCAATTTCATGTCCAGATTCAATAGTATTCTTATTACCTATAGGCTGTGTGCACGAAGCCTATTAGCGCCGCTAGTGGGTAATAGAGAATTATTGAACTCACTTTTTATGGAAATCGCGACATGTTTCTATAGTGATAAGTCAAAAACTTTAGTTGGCCATGATGTGTCAAAAAAATGTAATTAGGAAAACTGATGTTAATTTTATATACTGCAATAACATTCAGATTGTAAGCCATTATATAAATAGCATAACATAAAAGGTACATGAGAATTATTTCTTTATCAATTATGACGTACAATATATAAATAATTAATCTGTTTACACTGACAGCGGAACGTCAACTTATGGCGCCAATAGTCTTTATTTTACTTAATTCGCCATGAGCGCAACAGTCCGGAACACATTAAGCATTTCCAGATCGCTTAGTTTTGCCCATATTTTCTTTGTAATTAAAAAACTTTATAAAATTATAACTATATTCACTTTTAATAAACATTGCTCACTGACTTACGGAAAATTAGAGCTTGAAGTTTCCCCTGGTGCTCACCACAAACGCTCGCATCGAAAAATTTGTAACTCCGCCTCCTTTGCACATAGCCCATAGTGTCTATAGTCCACAATCATCTATATTATTTGATTGGATTGCTTTTTGCTTTTATAGTTTTTACGCGACTTTTTGGAGAACATCGTCGCACAGAACTATACGGTCGACTGGAAACGACAGGCGTTCTTCAGATTCGTTGAACACTTCAAACTGAACACAATGTCGCAAGTGTTGAAGAGCAAAATCTTACAGCTGATCCTCATACCCTGTTTCTCGGTCAGCATCGAGCGAGGTGAGACGACGCGATTGGTCGGAACGTCGCCGTCACCGTATCAAGACAGCGACGACAACGTTATATCTGTCTTTATCAACAAGGTAAGTTCTCTTTGAGCTCGTAGGGATGTCGTTTTACATAATATAAGTGCATTTTATTTGATGTGGATGGATTCGTGAACCTCACTAATAGATCTGAAGCAACTGAATGACTGAAGCAACTGTCATATCAAGTTTATTTAACGAAAGCTATGAAGAGCAATTTATAAAATGTACTTGAACAGTTGATAGCTCTGTAATCTGGACGTCACAGAGTAATCAACTGTTTATTGTCGACATTACAGACTATAGTCAATAGCCACGTTTTGCTATTCATGTTAATAAATAGTTTTTTTTGCACGTAAAAAAAATGTATATCAGTCATTAAAAGACTCCTCTATAATAATTATAAAAACGTTTATCTAAAAAATATTCCGTAAATGATTTTTCAAGTTCCTTCTATTTTTTATCAAAATTGTAATCTGTTACACCACCGAATTCTCCAATGTAATCCTGTGTAAACATCGTTCCAGCTAATCGATCAATCGATCGAACTAGAGGATTGCGTTCGCATAGCGTTGCTGCAGTTCTCGTGTCTACTGGTCGAACAGGCGTCGCCTTACATTCACGACGCCAGCAACAAACGTCAGGGTAACAAGCTGCGTCGCCTGATGACGTTTGCGTGGCCGTGTTTGCTCGGAAAGAACTGTGTTGACGCTACGACTAGATACCACGGCCACCTACTTCTGGCCCACATCATAGCTAAGTTTGCTATTCACAAACGCATTGTTTTGCAAGGTATGAACATCACTTATTGCAGCGAGAAAAGATCATTGGTGCTAGTACAGTGCTTCAAAACGCAGCTACTTTACTCAGGCAGGCAACTAAGGGAAATTCTTAATGGATCTATTCTTCATGAATCGATTTCTAATTGGTAATTTTTGATTGGTCGATTCTTGATGGATTGATTTCTGATGGATCGATTACTGATGGATCGATTTCCGATGGATCAATTCCTGATAGATCGATTCCTGTTGGATCAGTTCTGTAGCTGAGAGGCCGACGATAACTTATTGTAGGTTATAGGCGCACAATATCTGAAAATGGACCGTCGATAAATATTAAAAGCTATAAATACCAACAATTACTTCTTAAGTGAAACTTTTTTGGCCCTGTTTTGAACTTTCAATAAATCAGACCACGGATCTAAAAGGTTCGGAAGTTAGTCATAAACAGCGTCGCAAAGGCACATTATAGAGCTGTTGATACTCCCACCATCTCCCAGCTACCTGCATGGAACGTGCACTTGTCGGTGATTGGCCGTAATCGCTTGTTGCCTGTGTCACTTGTCGCTTTCCTGTTTTAAAGTACAGTCGAGTACGCTATTGTCATGTTGTTATTGCTATGTTAGTTTTGCTGAGTTCCGAGTTTGTAGTTTTTCAACAGACTATACAAGCACAAACTTGCATTCGCATCTAACTTCCGAGCCTTTTAGATTCGTGGCGCGTACTATAACCGGGTTACATTGCGTGAAAGCTTTCTTTGATCTTTTCTCGTCGCTGAGTACAAAATCATGACAACAAAGAAATTCAAGAAATGTTTTAAAAAAATTTTAGTTGATAAAGCATAATATTATTCTTTTAAAGAATTTTTAAATGATTTTAATTAATTTTAATTCAAATGTTATATTTTCTGTAATTTGACTTTGGCTACACATTAAGTTTTATGTCTAACGGCCTCAATAAATTATTATTATTATTATAGTTGACCAGCATTGATTCTGATCGGGTTTGTCGTTTTAGTGTTTCATAGTTTGGTGAAGGCACACGCGCAGGAAGCGAGAATGGTCGTTAAACAGGCGCTGGAGATCTTGACGCCGGCAATGCCCTATCGCATGGAAGAAGGCAACACAATGTTGATTCACTGGACCAAGAAAATAATCGTAGAAGAAGGACATTCCGTTCAACAGTTGTATCACATATTGCAGCTTGTCGTTCGACATTACAAAGTAATTAGCTGGTGTTTTTTAACGTTCTACTCTCTAGTCACGTAGTGGTCTATTTGTTCACTTAGAAGCTTAACAAAACTGTTAATTCGATTCAATAATTACCTATTTGTTCACTTAAAAGCTTAAGGAGGTTGATGCGTTACAGTCCCAATCAAAAGTATGACGAATTCTAAATGGGAACTTTTCCATAATACATTTTTACAAAAGGTTATAAGTCGATCATACCAATAAATTATTGTCATAAAGGCATAAATAAGTAATTTTTTTAATATTAATTAATTATTTCAGTATTTTACTTAATGGACTAACTTTTGAATTTTTTGTACAAAGTTAGGTTAAAAAATCTAAATTTATGTAAATATCTGTATTTTACATATTTTTTGCAGTAAATAATTTAAAAAAAGAAATTAGAAATAATAATAATTAAAATTAAATCATTAAAAAGTTGAAATTCAGTTAAAATTGTTAAAATTGTCAAGAATAAAAGTCCATAATTGAAAAGTGCTAAGGTTTAATAATTTTTTTTATTGATTAAAAGTCTCCTAATTAAATTGGAAAAAATATTAAAATATGCGTAAGACATCGATGCTTTACATAGTTAGTTTTCGGAACTGCTGACATTATTTGGTTATTTGCAAAAAATTAAAATGTACCGTTTGCATGCTAGTTTGACATATTTTCCATAAGACTACATGTAACAGTTTTTTTTAATTTTTAACTTTATAAATCTCCTAATGATTTTAGATTTTTTACAGAAAATTTTGTCATAAAAAAATCTATTAAAAAAACTTTATTTCAGATTTTTTTCATTATCTTCGTAAAACGGCTCAACCTCCTTAACAAAACTGTTAATTCGATTCAATAATTACATAAAATTTGTTTCAGGTCTATTATCCCGTTCGCCATCATTTGATACAGTATATTGTAAGTTCCATCAACCGTTTAGGATTTAGTCAAACGTCGACACTTGAGCATCGCAAGCTTGCTGTCGAATTAGCGGAAGTCGTGGTGAAATGGGACTTGCAACGCATCAAAGAAGAATCGGAAACTTCCGATTTGCCTGGTACAGAGACGGTCATGCAATCTGGCGGCGTCAAGCGTACTATTTCAGACGATATGTCTGCACTGGCTCCCGACCGTAAACGTCTCATGACGAGTGGCGGGTCTGTGACCTCGAACCCGATCGCGCTTGCGCAACAGGCAGTACCCGGAACAAGTGCCGGCGTGCCTGCAGGACCGAAATCGGATGCCGATATCGGCAAGCCAATCAGATCGCCAGATATTAATTCCGTTTTGAACTTCCTGCTCAAGTTGGCTTGTCACGTGAACGAACCGAGCAACAGCGCAGTGCCGGTGCAGCAGGGCTCTCCTGGCGAGTTGTTGTCGCGAAGATGCGTTACTCTGTTGAAGACGGCCCTCAAACCGGATGTTTGGGCACAGCAGTGCGACTTGAAGCTAGGCTGGTTCGACAAAGTGTTCCAGGTTTGTGTGTTTTCTTTCTTTTTTTTTTTTGTGAATTTACACTCCTGAGACGAGAGAAGATCGTAAGCCCTCTCTTGTTTTATGTCAGTTTTTATTGCGCCTGCGTAAAAAAGAAATTATAAAAACTGGGGCTGCAGTGCCTAACTCTGCCGACAGTATGAGTAGGATTTGCTAATACATGCATTGTGGCTTTACATTGTGAACTAATGATTTTAATACAGCCCTTTAAATAATTTTTTTTTATATTAAAAATAATATTTTTAAAAACTGAATTTTGAAGTCTAGTCCTAAATACGTACTTATAGACTTATAGTCCAGAGTGTGTTTTGTTTTATTTTCAGAGCGTTGAGAATTCCGAGCCAAATTATGGCAACATTACAACTGCTTTAGAACTGCTAACATTCTTATTGAACGTTCTGAAGAACGATCAAATTTTGGCGAACTTCAAGCTGTTGCAGAAAGGACTGGGTAAGTTAGTTCATGGATCACAAACTAACCTCATTTTTAATATATGTTGCGTCATATCTGCAGTATTTGCGAATCGATTTTGATGATTCTTTTTCTATTAATGGGGAATACATTCAGACTGATCTGACAAAAATTTTTACTTAAATCGGTTCAGCAGTTTTTTTTTTTCGTAGTTTAGTATAAAAAAAAATAATGGTGACTCATTTTAATTCATTTGCAAGATGTTTTCACACTCAAAGTTTGCCGCACAAATTCCCTGTGCCTCTCAATTTTCATTGTCACATTGCAGGTGCTTGCATTTGCAGTAAAGACACAAAGGTCTTGCATCTCGTTTATGGACTTTTGGAGAAACTTATGTCAATCTTCCCAGCCGAAGATACCTCGTCGAATATTGCGTGTAAATACGATGAATTAGACTTATTGTATTCTACAGTTGCAAAGGTAAGTCTGCTAATAATTTTTATGTGCAGAGAACAATTCAGATTATTTTAGACTATAGACGTTCGATGACTAAACTCACCAGTGTCTAAAGAAATTTGCATTTGAGGTAGCTCTTAAAATACGAAGTACATTTTTCTTTACACGAATAAATTTGGAACACATTGAATGTTAATTCAGTAAAACAAAACACGACCCGACTGATAACAAAACACGACTACATGATAGTCATGCGTGATGGAGGAAGTACGCGCAGCCGACGCGAATCCCCACAAAGAACGAATAGACATAATTAATTCGAATATAAATACTGAATCGAAAATGAAAAAGTACTGATTTATCCATAATTTTAGAATGAACCTAGCGGTGTAGCGTAGTGGTGAGAGCACTAGACTCGCATTCGGGAGGTACTGGGTTCGAGTCCCGGCGGGGGCAGACGTGGCTGGCACTTTTTGCTGCTGTCTCTCGCCGAGAAACGATGATTCTTGTGCCAGTCATCTTGTTGAGGTTTTCCATGGTTTCCCTCAATAATTCCAGATAAATATCGAGATGGTTCCTTATTCAAGACCATGGCCGATTACCTGTCAAACTCCTATGCTCAAAATTTGCCTACCTTCTCCTTTATCCTAAAATTCCTTCATTCGGGCCTCATTGCTATCAATTTGTTGACGTTGAAAAATGTAGAAAATAACGGGAAGTGTGGTAGAAAAAAAAAATAATTGTGCGAATGGCATCTGTTATGACATAAAGTCGAGAAACGAACGTTAAACGCGTTATTATTATTATTAATTTTGGAGTGAGAGCTTCGTAATATCCCTGATTATATACGATACAATACAAATTTGTTGGTTTTCAAATTCTTTACAAAAAAATATTGAACAGGTTATCAAAAATGTATATTGAAGAATATGAATATAAAAAAACAGTTGTGTGGTTTTAAGAAACCACGACGCAAGTAAAACTTTTATTGGATTGTAGGCGTTGGATTGCAGACACTTATCCATCACGATTAATTATAAACAACAATATTCACATGAATACACGAATAAAAACATGTAAACACTGTACAGCACTTGCCCGCATGACAGACTGACTATGTGTTATACATACTACACGGTCAGCTGATGCTAACCATGGGCGCCGCCATATTGGCCTTGGCTGCTCTACCGAGCGCCTACTCCGAACGCCTTTCACTTTACCCCTACTCCGCGGCCGCCTGTAATGCGACATGCAACAGACGGCCAGAAAAATTCGGGGCGATAGAATAAAAGTTTCACTTTAAAAATTGACCATAATATGTAAGCGTTGGTTGACATATAATATGTGTAATATAAGGTTCGTACCAAGCAGCCAGCGAATGGTTTCCAAACCGTCACCCGCATGCGCAGTAAATAAAACGTGTTCTAAAATCGCCACTAACTTCGTTTTACTTACTGCGCATGCGGGTGACGGTTTCGAAACCGTTCGCTGGCTGCTTGGAACGAACTTGTTATATGTCAATCGATGATATAAGTCTATAAAATCCGATTCGAGCTATTACCTGAGCGCTATATCGAATTGCAGATGATTCGTGAAAACTTAGCAAACTACGCAAACAGTGAAAAGAGTCCATCTTTGACAACGTCATCGCTATTCGGTCCGCTGATGATTCTCAAAGCGTGCTGTAAACACAATCCATCGTATATCGATCGGCTCATTACGCCGTTCATGTCTGTATTACTTCGAATGACAAAAGATCATCTCAACGTCACAGCATCGTCAGAACCTGGAACCGATAAGCTGGGTATGATACGTTGTAATTCGTTTTTTTTTTTGTGACTAGAGTACGATCGAAGCTTGGCCAAAGCATTGAACCTTCGGCGACACATTCGACTTCAACCGAAGTAATCGTTGAAATCAAATAGTGAATTGACTGAATGATCGCTTGAGTATTATTTTGTTTAAACCACACGTAGTTCTGAAAAAAATAATACTTCTCACTTCAAGACAATTCCGTTCAGCTTACAATATCAAATATTTTCCATCGCTTTTTCAGCATTTTGTTATATCTTTCGGGTACGCTGAATTCTAAAATTTTGAAAAGCAAATTTTGACCTAAATCAGTACCTACAATCCCCCACTCATAGAGTTGGGGTGGTAAAATTGATCTTCGGTCGAACTCTGCTTTTGAAAGTCGGCGAGTTGGAAGTAATTTCACAGAACATTTTGTTCCGGTAATAAAATTAATCGACTTTTTATTTTTCAGTTGCGAGCGAACTTCTAATTCTAAGTTTGGATTTGGTAAAAACAAGAGTTGTAGTGATGAGTGTCGACATGAGAAAACAATTCATTGGCACTATTCTAGTCGGTTTAATAGAGAAAACACAGGACATTAAGGTCATGAAAGCAATCACCAAGGTAAAGAAATAATGTTATATTCCGATATTCGAATAGAATCGTTAAACTATAATAATGCTGAACACGCGTAAGAGTCTGTGAGGCGAGCCAAAAGAAGTACAGTCAAAACTTAAGGGACCAAAAACGTAAAAATATATAAATTGATCTAGCATTCCCTATTATATGACTCGTATCAAATGTTTAGAATTTATCAATTCAATTGTTTTACGTTTTGTCGACAACTGAAAATTGTTCATGAAGAAAATGTGTTCTTATGTCTTAAGAAATAGTGAATACTTACTTACAATAGCAATTAGGCTTTTAAAAAAAAAATAATTATCGATTTTTTTATTGTATTTTAAAACTTTATTATAAATAATATTGATAATCGATGCGAAAAACTTTCAAAAACTTTTTTTAAATTAATTATAAGCAATTTAAAATTGTTAAAATATTTAAAAAAATCACGTGACTGCAAACGCACTAAAATTGTTTTTGACAGTTGTGACGTCATAATGTTAAAATGTATATACGCAGTGTACTATCAATGGCTTCTACATGTATTATTATAATAATATAAATTACCATTATGACGTCACATTATGTTCGGGAAATGTCGGCGCGTTCTCGGAACTGGGTACAAAAATTTATTTTTAATTTGATATAACTTTTGAATTATAACGAAAATAAAAAAAAGAAAAATAGTTTTGTTATAAAACTTATATACGATCTTTCCATTTATGACAAAAAAAAATTTCATTCAAAAGCCCAATTGCAATAATACCATTTATAAAAAAATTGTTAAAATTGTAAATAACTAATAACGCCTACAAACAATACAAAATACTCAATGAAAACTTTTAAAATTTGTCATACAGTCATTCTGTTACGCGAGTTTTGCTCGTGGTCAAAACGTTGTTTAAAAAAATATATTTTATTATTTTTTTATTAGATATTTATTATTGTTTCATTTATTAATTATTACAATTGTCTTACAAAAACTTAATACTAATTAACCAAAATGGAGATTTGCGCTCCCCAATTTAGTTGTTGATTCGAAGTCATTTATTACCTGAATGTATCTCTTTTGTCTAATTCATAGTCATCAGAGTCAATCCGTTTTCTTATCACCGGATATTCTGAGGTTACAATATATGTTAAAAGTGCAATCGCAATGTACCATATATCACATACATATATAGTCACATATGCTGACAGATAAAAACGAGTTTTTTTAATAACAATACTATATGCAGATAGCGCATGCGCAGCACGTACAGATCATGAGCAGTACATAAAAGAGAACGAGAAGAATACATTTAACAATTATCTTTGTCAGCTTGTTCTCTTGTACAGAATTTGAAAAAACGCGTTCCAGTATTGTATTCACCAGCACATAGAATTAAATTTAATAATACGACGTGTTGTTGTTTTTTAAAGATGGTAGAAGAGTGGATAAAGAGTCGCAATCCAATAACATTATCGCAGGCGCCAAGCATACGAGAGAAATCGATTCTTCTCGTAAAAATGATGCAATATGTTGAGAAACGATTCCCGGATGATGCTGAACTCAACGCCCAGTTTCTGGAACTTGTTAATTATGTGTACAGGTATGGTTATGTTACTTTGTATTTGTGAAAGAATTAACTACTTCGCGTACAATACGCGCCACGAATTTAAAAGGCTCGGAAGCTAGATGCGAATGCGGGCTTGCGCTTGTACAGTCTGTTGAAAAACTACAAACTCGCAACTCAACAAAACTAAAATAACAATAACAACTTGACAATAGCGTACTCGACTGTACTTTAAAGCAGGAAAGCGACAAGTGACAAAGGCAACGAAGATCACGGCCAATCACCGACGAGCGCACGTTCCGTGCAAGTAGCTGGGAGGTGGTGGGAGTCTCAACGGCTCTAAAATGTGCCTTTGCGACGCTGTTTGTGACTAACTTCCGAACCTTTTAGATTCGTGGCGCGTATTATACAAACTGTCAGTTTAACTAAAATAATGCTAATGCGTTTAACATCCGTTTCTCGACTTTATAGTCCAAGAGCTATCTAACATTTTTGGGTAGGTATGTCTGAACACAAAATCGAAGGGTAGTAGGGCCTAACTTTCTCGCTAAAAAGTCCTTGAGACATTTTGAAATTTCTATTTTTATGACAGAAAATTTTGCGTCATCCGTGAACTAAACAGTTTTGGGAAAATAATATTATATTCGATTTGTAACACAGAGATGAACAATTGAAGACGACAGAGTTGAGCGTAAAATTGGAGCCCGCATTTATGAGCGGACTGCGCTGCACGGTACAGCCGGCCATTCGCGCGAAGTTCTTCTCTGTGCTCGATGGATCAATGCGTCGACGTCTTCACGACAGATTAATGTACATCGTCTGCTCCCAGAGCTGGGACGCTATCGGTGCGCATTACTGGCTTAAACAGTGCATAGAGCTGTTGATTGTCACCGCTGTTCAGAGTAAGTAATACCAACTGTGAACGCGTGTTTTCTATTAGGTTGTACGGACAAATAACGATTTTCTATGGAATTTGTGTAGCGCGACCAATTTTGTTTTACTTTACCGCACTAGTGCGTAATAGGTCACTTTACACGCCTGTATACATGAATGTAAAACAGCTATTTTATAGAGGCTAATGCAAAAAGACTTTTATATGGGGACCGAGCTTCGTGATTTTCACGCCAACTGGTGGTAAAAATGTTCATTTTATGGGAGAATTTTTTCAAAATATAATGATATATTATGAGCAGGCTTTGGATAAAAAAATTGCATTTATTCAACTCATGCGCGTTATTCATGTTTTATCATGCCTAAAAACCGAACCCTAAATAGCCATTTACCGACTGGTGACAATTACTTGTCATAACTCAATGAAGATTCCTACTAGCTCGGCCATTGTGGAGTAATGAAAATAAACGTAACTATTTTCTGAGTCCTAACGAAATAGTAGGTAACAACAACTCCGTTGTTACCCATTGAGGCTAAAATTGAGAGGCCGAATGTTTTCGACATGGAGTTTATTCATAACCGGTTAACCTCAAACCAAAACATTGAATCGTGCTGTTTGGTGCTGTTAGTATTGACAGTTTTTTTTATAAAGAAATAAATAGATATTTACAACATCTCATTATAATTAAAACATGAATAACGCGCAATTGTTGAATAAAATTATGGGCGCAACTTGTAGGCTAAGTCATGACCTGTCAGCGCGATGAATGACTTAGACTACTAGTTACGCCAATAACTATTATATGTCAATTAGTGACATTTTTCTTTTTAATTATCGGAAATATAAGTAAATTACAAAGTAAAATACTAATATTATACAAAATATTATATTATAAAGAAGAAATGATTTATACATAGCGTAATTTTTACATTATACACTTTAGACACTGTTGTTTGTGGTACAAATTTACGGTTATGACAACTTGCTCATTTAAATAACCTTCGACAACATCATATACATGACCAGAATTATATAATTTTTCGTATTTTGAGCTATTCTGTCCATGTACACGAGTATTAATTACAGCTTGAAATGCGTACTTCTTATTTTTTCCATTTTTTCAAATATGTTTCATTGTTTACTATTATAAAATCATCCCATTTACTGCATTAATTAGATACTAGAGAGCGCCAACTTCGCCAGTAGTGCTGCCTCTATGTTTCACGCACGGTCCCCATAGATATTTAAATTATTTAGATAAATTAAAAAGAAAATAAAACTTGTTATTTCTTCTTTTGCTTATATTTAATTTGCTTGTTTTTTTTGAAATGAAAACTTCTTTAGCGGCGTTGTACACTTTTTTTGTAATGGGTAAAAAATGTTAAACTCGCGTCAGGGCCACGTGTCCTGATCGAAAATGCGTAAGACGAAAACTTTTATTTATACAACCTTAGACATCTAGCGTTGAAATATCGTACATAAAAATGCAATCTATGATACAAACCATTTTGATCGAAAATTCGTAAGACGTTAATATTTAAGTTTTCACTTCTGCCGGCACTCCCGGAGTGCAAAGGGTTTTTTTTTTGTGGAGTATGTTTATGGTTGCGTTTTATTTGACGACTTTTATTTTATATGTTTTCTATGTCGACAGATATTTCAGTATTTTATGTATGATATCGCTCGCTATCAGAAACACGTGAATTTATATTCTTTTTTCTTTTCATTGTAGGTAAAGAAATTCAAATGTCATCGGAAACGAGTTTAGTCCCCAGTGTAGGATCAGTTATCAACTTAGCCGATAATGAAGATAAGAAAAATTTTATATTTTATTCGAGTTGTAAACCTGAGCCAGAAGAAAGCAACGACGGACTACTTCAAGAGGTAAATCGACGTGTTTGAAATATTGAATCCTTATCCTTTAAACCAGTGATTCCCAAAGTGGTCTATATCGACCCCCAGTGGTCGACGACAACTTGCAAGGGGTCCATGTCAGCGGGAAAAAAATTGGGGGTCTTTGAAATGAAAATGGGGGTCAACGATAGTGAATCTCCTAACAAAAAAAGAAACAAACTGGACATCGTTAACCGAAGAGATTTAAGATTAAAGCTAACTAAATTGATGCCAAATGTTGAAAATTTATTATTAAAGCATCAGGTTCATCCCTCACACTAAAAGCATTTATTTTTTGCTTAGTTATTTTATGTAACAGAAAGTAAATTTTAATTTGATTCGTTTAATTTGAATCTAATTAATAAATGTATAAAACTAAACATTTCACACTACATTTCACTACCGCTATAAATTTAAATCGTTCAAAGTGAGTAGCACTACACCGGTTGTCAAAAATACATTTGAAATTAATGAATTTGCAAAAATCATCAGATAAGCAGGGGGTCTACCCAAAACCGAAAAATATGGCAAGCGGTCTACGAGACAAAAAAGTTTGGGGACCTCTGCTTTAAACCAACGCACTAACATCTCTTAAATATTAGATCGTCTATCTCATTCAGGCTGTGCACGATCAGTGTACAGGGAAGATAGACGACCTGCTTTTATAGGAGTATAAATTAAATCACGCTAATATGTCATTTATGTTTTTATTAGGACGTACTGGATATGGTTCTCGGAAATGTTGAATCGAACTCTCTCAATACGGCGGCGGCGACAGCGTCACCGGGTCAGCCGACTACGCCCCAACAACAGAAACCAAAACCGTTGACAATCACGCAGCTGGTGAATCAGCAGCGCGACTATTTAGATGACGCGCGCAAAATACAGACCGGGCAGTTTTTGAAAGCGGCCGCGCAGCTCTGTCACATGGACACAACGCTTGCCGAGAGAGTCTGGTTAGACGTGTTCCCCAGGTTGTGGTCCATACTGAGCGCCCACCAACATGCTGTAAGCTACTCTGTCGATATGACTCATTATACTCGTAATACAGTAACCTCCGCAGGGATTTTTTATCGAGGCATGGCCTAATCGCGAATCCACATTTTGTCGATACTTTCATTTTCTACCACCAGATGCTATAGCGTCTAATGTTAAATCCCTAGAGCAGGGGTCGGCAACTTGCGGCACGCGAGCCGCATGCGGGTCTTTCGATGTAAAGTTGTGACTCTCCAGTTCCATACGCAAAAAATAATTATTTTATTATATAAACCTTTAAAAATCGTCCAATCGATCCATGATTGAGTACCATGTCTATCTCTCAGCCATTTCCACTCGCGTCTCACCCGCACCGCCCCCATCGCGACGTGTCGTCCTTGGATATATATATTATACCTATATAAGCATATACTATAATACTGAAACGAACATGTTTAGTGGCTCTTTAAAAACTGGGAAATTTTGTAAATTGTAACTTTTGGCTCTTCCGTCTCAAAAGGTTGCCGACGGTCTAATCTCAAAACCACTTTTTGCTATACTTTAATTTTCTGCCACTAGATGTAGCGTCAACTGTCAAATCCCTATAAGCTGATTTAGCATGGATGTGTGACTTAAATACTTTCATTTTCTGCGCATGCCCCGGCAAGGAACCAGGATGTCAAACGTTCTTATGTTCTTCCCACGCTATTAGTACAGACATATGTCGTCAATAAAAATATATTAAGTTGCAGCATCTAATTAAAAAATGTATCCACTCAATCAAAACATTATTTAATTAGAATACTTAATGCAGTGTATACTTCATCTTGAAGAGTCTTTCTTTTGTATTTTAGACTCTGTTACCTGAAATAGTGTCATTTGTTTGCTCCGGAACTCATGTAATTCAAAAAGATTGTCATCCGAGTGCTATTATGACGTTCGTAGAAGCGCTTTCACACTGTACACCGTCGGTTCCGATTAAGCCGTAAGTATTACAGTTGCGCAAGTTATGCGTAGATTGTGTACCGATTTTGTTGAGAAAAAAATGATTTTCACGTATTTTTATCAGAAGTACTTTTCATATTCAAATACAGAATAAGAACAACTTTATTTTAGGCCGCTTATGAAATATCTCGGCAAATCTCACAATTTATGGCATCGCATGACTCTGAATTTAGAGCAAATGGCTTTCGATCAGAATGTCCCGTATGGTCAAAAACAAAAGAAGGACATTGCAGATTGCTATGATTTCGAACCGGAACAATCGACGTCGCCACAAACAGTGAGTTTTGTATTTTATATTTTAAACTGTTCTTATCTTTGTATCTTTGTTTACAAAGCTTTTATTAAAAATGTTGTAATCAATATTTCGATCACTTATTGGTGAGCTAGAGTTTTGAAATTTTGCATACGTGTGTAACTCAAGTGACAATGCGACATAGGTTATGTGAATCTTTGATTAACTTCTGATTACTCTTCAATAAATAAAATTGATCGACCAATTTTTCAGACAATATATTGACAAAGTATAATTCAGTAAATTTTGTCAATATATTGTCTGAAAAATTGGTCGTTATTTATAGGTTATGTGATTGCCATTATAAATTCAAAATGGCGGACGCTCCAAAATGACGGATTATTTTTTTCTTCACAACCCCCTTGATATGAGTAGATATATTTTATAATAGCATTGTTTTTAAAAGTTTTTTTTACAAAATAATAATAAATTATTAGAACTTTGATTGAGATACTGTTGACTATAAAAATTGTATAAAAAATGGAATCGGTTATTTAGGATATAATGGATTCTCTGAGTGATATGTACGCGTTGCTGTGCGAAGAGGACATGTGGGCCGGTCTGTGGCAACGCCACGCGAAATTCAGAGAAACCAATGTCGCGATCGCGTACGAACAACAAGGCTTCTTTGAACAGGCCCAGGGCGCGTACGAAGTCGCCATGAACAGATATAAACAAGATTGCAATACGGCCAGTCAAAGGGAATGTCTCCTGTGGGAACAGCACTGGATTCGATGTGCGAAGGAATTGAACCAATGGAATCTTTTACTCGAATACGGTCTCAAAAAGACCGAAAAGAACCATTTTCTCATTTTGGATAGCGCTTGGAGAATACCGAGTTGGCCATCCATGAAAGAGGCTTTGGTACAAGTGGAGTACAGCTGTCCGAAGGAAATGACTTGGAAGGTGAATCTTCTTCTATTTTTTACTAGTGGTTCCGTCCCGGTTTCACAGAACGAATGAGTACGCGCGTTCATCTTAGTTTACCGAGATGAATGTTGTGTCCAAATTTCATGATGATCGGAATTACTGTTCAAAAGTTTTTGTCGAACGAACAAATTTTGAGTTATATTTTGCAACATTTTTCATTGATGCTCTGCTCCTATTGGTCGTAACGTGATATTATATAAGGTTCGTTCCAAGCAGCCGTGAACGGTAATAAAACCGTACACAGTCTTGTCACTGCGCAAGACTAATTTGCGCACTAGCTCAAAAATCGATACTGCGCAGTAACAAGACTGTGTACGGTTTTATTACCGTTCGCGGCTGCTTGGAACAAACTTATTGCCTGTAGCCTTCCTCGATAAATGGATTATCCAACAAAAAAAAATTTGTGTATGTTCTCAGGTAAATTTGTACAGAGGCTTTGTAGCAATTTGTCATTCTGACGACAAACACTCAGCTGTCGTTGAAAGATGCGTCGAATTGGCTTCCGGATTGTGCATGCGCGAGTGGCGGAGATTGCCAAAGATTGTGGGGCACGCTCATTTGCCTCTGCTTCAAGCCGCACAGCAGGCAAGTAAAATATTGTAACAAAACTGCTGTAGTCTGTGGCGGAAATTATTTATTTACAAGAATAAATGTTTAACAAAAATAGTAAAACACAAGCGAAAGCGTATAACGTTAACAGAAACAAAACTAGTAGTTCTAAATTATAAAATAAAAGACTAAGTAACAGAGAATAAAGAGTCACTAAATTATACACAAAATACACACAGGAACACAACACAAAGTTTAACAGCACATTTGTTTATTCACTCTAAGTCATTTATTTAAAACCACTCACTAGAGTTATATTTATTTCCACAGTATAATTTATGTAGTAACGCCAGAGCACTGTATCACGAACAGCTCGAATATTAACTAGCTGACCGACTCACTCTGCTTCGCCTTATATAGATTTCTCGGTCCATCGTTCGAATGTTCTAGACGACTCAAGAGTTCCTTTCTTTTGCATGCGCGCGGGTCTCCAAGGTCGGTTGTCGGTTACCTGCTTTCTTTGTTGTTTGGCTGACCTTGGAGTATTGTATATGTTACGGTTAATACAAGAAAGTAGTTAATTCGCGAATTAATCGGCTAATTACCCGAATTAACCAATCCTTGACGTTGGTTAATTCGGGTATTAGCCGGTTAATTCGCGAATTAACTACTTTCTTGTATTAACCGTAACATATAGACGTTTCTAGAAACTCCCATAGGCGCATCACGGGGGGAGGGGAATGCGCAACAATATTTAAAAAGCATCAAACGTTAATGGGGTATAGTTCGTAAGAGTATTAGGAATATTCAGTTGGATATAGTTATTGTTAAGAAAAATTCATTGTAACAATGAGAAAGGTTGATTGTTTGGATATGTCACTGTAGAATAATTGATAATTCAGCCGCCGCGATAGCAGAAGATAATATTTTTTTCTTTTGTAGCATTGTAACAATATTTAATAACACACAGAGATACCACCTTTGTATATATTATTTCATTAAAGGTGACAGTATATTTTGTGCTTATTTCAGATAATGGAGTTACAAGAAGTGGCTCAAATCCATCAAGGCCTTTTACACACGTCTGCCGCTCGTAGTTCATTGCACGATATGAAAGCGATTGTAAAAACGTGGCGCAATCGGTTGCCAGTAATAGCGGATGACTTGTCGCATTGGTCGGACATCTTCGTCTGGAGACAGCATCACTATCAGTTCATCGCGAGTCATTACGAACAGGGCTCTCAGGATCACATAACCAGCAATCACGCGATGCTGGGCGTCCACGCCTCCGCGCAAGCGATTATCCACTTTGGGAAAATTGCTCGTAAACACAACCTCCCGGGAGTATGTTTGGAATCGTTGACGAGAATTTATACGATACCGAGCGTGCCGATTGTCGATTGTTTCCAAAAAATACGACAGCAGGTGAAGTGTCACCTTCAGATGGCGGCCGTTGCGGCTAAGAACGACCCGCAAGACGGAGGGAAACAAGAATTGCAAGAAGGACTCGACGTCGTCGAACAAACGAATCTGAAATTCTTCACATCAGAAATGACGGCCGAGTTCTACGCATTGAAAGGCATGCTGCTGGCACAGATCGGAAGATCGGACGATGCAAACAAAGCGTTTTCAGCCGCCGTTCAACTACACGACGTGTTGGTGAAGGCATGGGCGCTCTGGGGAGATTATTTAGAAGCTATATTTACGCGCGATCCTAAAAATATTTCGACTGGCGTTTCGGCCATAACTTGTTTCTTGCACGCTTGCAGACATCAGAACGAGTCGAAATCGAGAAAGTATTTGGCTAAAGTTTTATGGCTGCTTACTTATGATGATAAAGATGGAAGGTAAATAGGCGAAACACTTTCAACTGTTTTTATACCTTTTTTAATTTGGGATATAAAAATTAACAGGTTACATAATTTATTTCTGAATTTATTAGTGTTTATCATTCTCCGGTGAAAGTGTTAACACTTTTAACACTGTTTCGTTTGCTATACAAAAGTGTAAAGGCCGGTCCACACGCTACGTTTTGCACAACCTTTTAAGTCTGCGCAGTTTTAAGACGGATTGAAAACTGCAATTTTGAGCGTCCAGACGGTGTAGTCATATTTGTATTTTTCGCTCAGTCTTGTGTGATATCGTCATGGAGGAAATCAAAATATCACAGAGATGGCTTGTAGATTTCGTCTTCTCCAGCCCTAGATCGAATCGATTTGTTAACTTTTGCCAATTCTTTACGATAAACACTTCTCATAGAATTAACTTTTTTTACAACTGTATCTCTTGCATCGATTTCTTTGAATTTTTCTACTAATTCCTCATAAGCTTCACCCTTTTTCTCCCTGTTACTGTACTCCTTCGATTTAGCACGCCAAATGCATGGGAAACTTTCGTAAAGTGCAATAAAATCGGTTAGAAACTCCCAAGAACATTTCCGAAGGTCAGCCATCGGAAAAACTGAGGAACAAAACGAACCGATAAATGGAGCAAGCGTCTACATGCACCGACTTGTCCGCACAGGCCATGGATTTCAAAGCTCATTTGCTCAGTTATCGCTGCAACTGTACCATCTTCCCGCCGAACTCAAAACTGCGCAGTTTTCCGATCCACAAGCAACGTTTTATCTGCAACGTGTTGAACTGCGCAGACAAAAGGTTGTGCAAAACGTAGCGTGTGGACCGGCCTTAAGATACAGTTTTCTGTTTGGTATTTCATTGTCTGGCTAAAAGTGTAAACACTACTGTAGTTTCTATACTTGAACAGATTTGACAATTTAGTTAGAACAAATTGACACTTTTGGTACACTTTTCAGCCATCTGTCAAATCGATTTCTTTTACATGCTGCGAATAAATCTTTAGTTTTAAATATTTTTGCGCTAAATCTTTAATAGTTGATATATTTCGAAATGTCAGAATTTCACTCAGTTATCTACACAACAAGAATATACCAAACACACCTAATACGTAGTAAAAATTGTCAATTTTCCTTTTTCAGTTTAATGGAAGCCTTAGATAAGTACTGCATGGGAGTTCCTGCAGTTCAGTGGTTGCCGTGGACACCTCAGCTGGTAGGCTGTTTGGTTCAGTACGACAGTGAAGTCATTCTCAATCTGCTGGCGCAGGTCGGCCGTCAGTTCCCACAGGCTGTATATTTCCCCATGCGAACGTTGTATCTCACGTTTAAAATAGAACAACGCGTGGGACACAAAAGCAGTGCCGAAAAACTTGCCGCCGCTACAGCTGCCACTCAACAGGCTTCGAGAACAGTTGGTTGAATTATTTATTAGTTTTTATATTTGTTGAGAACCATCTTAGTAAGGATAGGGTCACACTATACGGTTTTTCCTATTCGGAATTCTTATACGATTTTACCGTATACAGTAAAAACGTATTCAGTATTCACATTCATACGTTTTTCTTATACGGCAAAATCGAAATACTGTTGCCACTGAGACCGTTTCGTTTTTTGTGCCGTACGCGGCTCACGGTTTTCAGTGACAAGACACGGCTGCAAAAATAAACTAAACTGTTTTTTTTACTGCATTCGGTTTTACCGTATAGTGTGAATACGTGTATATATTTGCATTTGCTACTGAAAACCGCATACGAAAAACGTTTCGGTAAACCGCAAGGTGTGAACCTAGCCTAAAACTGAAAAAGTGTCCGTCTGAAAGCGTCAAAGAACAGTTCAAAAAGTGATCAGAATGGCGCTAGTGTAGAAAAAATGTTTAATGTAAACTTTGCAGTTGTAGACGAATTGAAGTGTGCTGAAAGAAATATTTAATATTTTTGGCGAATAGAGTAGTTAATATATTCGCAGTAAATAAAACCTCAATCACTTACGTAGTCAAACATTATTTGGTAAATATAACCTATAGAATCATCAGAGAGAAATTGGGCGTGTTTGGTCGAAGTAAATACTTACTAAATTTACTGTCACTCACTATACTTACAAAATTTTCGGGCGGGACACAAAATAAGTGCTAACGCAGTAAGTATGGCTTAATATAAGACGCCATTTTGCTTATTGTTGATGTAAACAAAACAGAAAGGAACAGATTTATCCATTTGCAACTATTTACATGAATTAAATTATATTGATAAATTTAGTATGTACTGTCAATTATATTCAGTCTATGAGGTTATGTACGGGATATAACGTAAACCAGTGTTTTGAGTTATGTCAAGCCAGCATATCTGTCCTGGCCGAAAAGCGCTATAGTCAGCTTGTAAGATTTTAATTTTTTTATACTAACTGGCTTACTAAGTTTAGTAAGTACTTACTTCGGCCAAACACGCCCATTGACAATCTTCCTACGGTGGCGCCATCTTAATTTCACTCTTTTTAACGGACATTTTTCATACACAGAGATTGTTTTCCTTATCCTTTACCCTCCATAAGCTGAGATAGTAAGCGGTAAAAGTAAGAACACTGTGTTTTAGATACTGGAATACGGAAATTAATTTTTTTACAGATTTTTGTGATTAACCAATAATTTTGTCTGTTCAGGGTTCAGATACTGACAGTAATCAAGGCCAACCGAGTACTCACACCGAAACTCAAGGAATCAAAGCGTCTCCGCCCGTAATGCGGTGCACGAAAATACTTCACATATTGCGTGAAATTCATCCAATTGTACTGCTGTCTCTGGAAGGCTTTGTGGACCAGGTAATTTTTTTTTTTCACACCTATATAATAACTGCTTTTTATACATGATTTTTGAAAGCAACGTCACTAAATTATTTCGATTTTTGTCTTTTTTAGATGATTTGGTTCAGAGAGACGTGGTACGAAGAAGTGTTAAGACAGTTGAGGCAATGTTTGGCGAAATGTTATTCGGTGGCCTTTGAGAACAAAGCCGATGTCAACGAATCATTGATCACTCCGCACATGCACAATTTTGTGAAAAAACTAGTTTCAACATTCGGAATTGGAATTGAAAATATTGCCAGTTCGTCGAGGGAAATATTTAGTTCGGCGATGTCGGAGAGCCTAGCGAGAAGAAAGAAAGCGACTGAGGAGGATCCCGTGTTTCAAAGAATGAAAGAACAGTTCACAAACGACTTTGATTTTAATCATCCAGAGGCAGTCAAACTGCACAATTTAATCTATAAATTGAAGAAGTGGGTGAAAATTTTGGAGGGAAAAACGAAACTTCTACCTAAGTAAGTATATTTTGATTGATAGAAACCATAACCAAAAAACTATGTAGCGGTCAAATTGAAGTAGCTTTATTCTGGAATAATAATAATGTAGCTTTATTCTGGAATACTGTAAATACAGTGTAGAATGCGTCATATTAAAGTTACAATGGATATTTATAAAAATCTATCTTAAAATAGTCATTTAAATTGTACAAAGTGTCTTAAATTAAAATGTTTTTAACATATTTTTTTAGTTTAAGTGGATCTGAATTGAATAGTATAATGAAGTTTATTCAACTCATGCGCGTTATTCATGTTTTATCATGCCTAAAAATTGGTTGTCTGTAAAGTCGGTTTACGGATGATAGTTTTACGTGATAACGTATTCCGTAATACATAACCTAAATTTATATAATAATTATAATAATTCGAATCTATGATATTGCATCTTTCGCTTCAAATTTAGGTTAATTTTATTTATTTAAATTACTCACCATATAATATAATTGTTTTTTTTAACTTTCTTTCTTTCGTATTTATTTTAAGTCTCAAAGATTAGCTGTCATAATATTTATAAAACAATTGTTTCACTGTTTATAATATAAAATTCCAAAACCTACTTACAATGTTTAAGTATTTTCATACGTCAAAAAATTGATTTTTATAATGATAAAATTTGTAAGAAAACGATTTTTTCGAGAGATGAGACCTAGCTAAAACGATTTTTTGCCCCCCAAAATCCCTTTTCAGTAAATTTCATCCAAATCGTTAGGGCCGTTTTCGAGAAAAGCACGCACAGGGTCAGGCGGAACGTTACGCGTTACGAACGTTAGGAACGTTACACTTTTTCGTGCATGCAGCCGGTGTTTTATCAATTTATAAGATTGGTGATTCATCAATTTATAAGACGTTATCACGTCAAAAACCGAACCCTAAATAGCCATTTACCGACTGGTGACAATTACTTGTCATAACTCAATGAAGATTCCTACTAGCTCGGCCATTGTGGAGTAATGAAAATAAACGTAACTATTTTCTGAGTCGTAACGAAATAGTAGGTAACAACAACTCCCCGTTGTTACCCATTGAGACTAAAATTGAGAGGCCGAATGTTTTCGACATGGAGTTTATTCATAACAGGCTAACCTCAAACCAAAACATTGAATCGTGCTGTTTGGTGCTGTTAGTATTGACAGTTTTTTTTATAAAGAAGTAAATAGATATTTACAACATCTCATTATAATTAAAACATGAATAACGCGCAATTGTTGAATAAAATTATGGGCGCAACTTGTAGGCTAAGTCATGACCTGTCAGCGCGATGAATGACTTAGACTACTAGTTACGCCAATAACTAATATTAATGCCACAATTAAAGACGAACTGTAGAATGTCTTGTATCTAAGATGTTTTTTGTATCTTAGAAAGTATCTGTATAAAAACTTTTTTTTACGACGTCTGAAACCGTTTTGTAATAGCGTTTGTTATATTAAAATTACGATACGAATTTATTTATTTCAGATCATTTTTAATTGAAGAGAAATGTCGGTTCATATCAAACTTCAGTTTAAAAACGGCAGAAGTCGAGCTTCCGGGTGAATTTTTATTACCGAAACACAGTCATTATTTTGTGCGAATAGCTCGATTCATGCCGCGGGTTGACGTAGTGCACAAACACAACACGGCCGCCAGGCGGCTGTACATTCGAGGGCACAACGGAAAGATCTACCCGTATTTAGTAGTAATTGATTCGGGACTTGGAGATGCGAGGCGAGAGGAACGCGTTCTTCAATTGTTGAGAATGTTAAATCATTATTTGGGCAAACAGAAAGAGACTTCGAGAAGGTTCTTGCATTTTACTGTACCCAGAGTCGTAGCCGTTTCACCTCAAATGAGGCTCGTTGAAGACAATCCTGCATCGGTTTCGCTACTTGATATTTATAAAAAAGGCTGCGATAATCTCAGTGAGTATTACAGATCTATTTTTGTTTCTGTGTTTGTATTCATGACAATTCGCGTATGCGCATTTTGAAATTCGGGAATCTACCATTTTCTGGTACCTATGCGTTATGTATAGCGGCACGTTGTATACAGTATGTAAACGCGTAAGGTGCACATAGGGAAATTAGCATTGGGAAAAAATACTTGGATCAGAGTTAGCCATGACTGCATTAATTGTTATTTCTATTGAATTATCGTGGTAATCTTAAGGATTTCTATTTTATTTTGATATATTTTTATTTTACTTGGCTTTTTTAATAATAAAAAGCTCTTATAAATCATTATTTTATTTTTTTTGAACAAAAATAAAACAAAAAAAAACAACTCCATCTGTTCGGAAACATTTCATTTAAAAATTGTCTGATTGGTATGACGTATGCGCGTTGGTAATTCAGTGACCCAATGTCTTTAGGTTCAACACGAATAGACAGAGATATTTGATCTCGCACCATATTTAAGTATTTTTGGGAATTTAATGTTCCATTAATAAAAAAAGTCCGATTATGTTGTAATCATTTGAATATTTTCTTCGGTAGTATACACATTCATTTTGCAAAAGAATATTATCTGTCAAATTGAAAAACAAAATTTCAAGGCTCACTCTGATCCAGTCATTTTTTCCCAATGTTAATTTCCGTATGTGCACCTTACATGTTTACATACTGTATGCAATAATTTTATACACTAATATTTTTGTAAGTTTTCACCTTGACAAAAAAATGTAACAATTTGTTTTTGGTCTCGGCACGTTTAAATACATTACGCAATTATCGCTATGTCTTTCTGTCATATTACTCGTGCAGCCCAGACCAGCGCTCCATAGCTGCACCTCATTGGTTTAAATATTGCCGATGGTCTTCCATAGCTAGAAATTTTTAACTGCTGACCTGTTTTTGCATGAATTTGGTAGTTAATGTTGATATTTTAATTAAATTTACATTTTAAAACTGAAATTTTTAGATAACGAGCGATTGAAGACAATACCACTGATTTTACAAAAACACGAAGCTCAGCACAGTCAATGGCCACGAAAACCTGATGAATTCCACAGAGTCAATCAGTTGCTGGCCGATATGAACTTCTCAGACATGGACCATTCGACTCCGATTGCGTTTTATTATGACCGATTGGGAAGCGTGCAAGCTCGCGGTTCTCAGGCGTCGCATTCTATGCTTCGAGACGTTTTGAAAACTGTTCAGAACACAATGATCCCAAAAACTATGCTTAAGGACTGGGCTTTACACACATTCCCAAGTGCTACAGATTATTGGACATTCCGAAAAATGGTAAGTTCAGTTAACTGTATTATCAGGTGTTGTAGTTAGGACTCTTCAATAAATAAAATTATCGACCAATTTTTCAGACAATATATTAACAAAAAATATCAATTATACATTAACGTTTCGATCCGGATTTGGATCTTCTTCAGAACGGATAAAAAAATTAGATCCGTTCTGAAGAAGATCCAAATCCGGATCGAAACGTTAATGTATTATTGATATTTTTTGTTAATATATTGTCTGAAAAATTGGTCGATAATTTTATTTATTGAAGAGTTCTAATCAGACGTTAATCAAAGATTTGAAGGTTGTAGTTAGGACATTGACACTTATGTCTATGGTAGGCATTTTATGTCAATTGGCGAGTGTTGTCGATTTTTGGTTGTCATTACATATTTTGATGTGCTCGCTGGTTTATTCTTTTTAAAGATTTCTATCAAAATGGAAAGCGCACACACTTTTTCTGTTTAGTTTTTCTTTTATAATATCAATGTCTTCTTTTTTCAACCATTTGTATGTTCTCGATGTACTTGAAAACTGCTTAACTTATTTACATTTAGTTTCCATATTTGCATAGAGCAATATTCCGAGAACGTTTTGAGCTATATTATCGCACAGTCATTGGAGGTACGAGTAAAGAACGACATAACAGCCAGTTGTTATAAAATAACTAGTGATGTGCCGGATATCCGTATCCGCGGATATCCGATGGTTAAGAAAGATCCGTATTCGTATCCGTTAGTTTTTGGCGGATCTTTTACCTTATTAATTTTCAATTCATAGATGAAATTTTATATATATAGGTGATTAGGTAATAATGAAATACTGTTAAATTCCATTCAGATTATTTTTTATTTTTTAAAATCTTATTTAGCACCTTTATATTGCAAACATTTATCGTACCATACCAATAGTACATAACTCAAAGGTACTAAAAAACTATCTTTATAATGAGATATTGCACATCGATCTTTGGAAAGAGACAATCTGTTATGAGAGTTAACTCTTAAAGAGGTCAATAACTTTTTCCCATAACAGATAGTCGCTTTCCAAAGGTCGATGTGCAATATTTACCGCCCCGTACTCTAAGAAAATTAAGATCCGTATCCGCGGATATACATTTTTAACGATCCGGCACATCACTACTCAGTGTACTTGAAAACTGCTTAACCTATTTACATGCAGTTTCCATATTTGCATAGAGCAATATTCCGGAATGTTTTGAGCTATATTAATTATCGCACAGTCATTGGAGGTACGAGCAAAGAACGACATAACAGCCAGTTGTTATAAAATAACACAGTGTTGATAAAAGAACACTTTGGTGTCACGCAACGTTTTATATGTTGGATTTGTAGGCGCATGCGCGTATGTAGTACAAGTGTGACATAAGAATGACTAAAAAAAAAAAAAAAAAACTGATTGTGAATGTCATTTTGAGGAAAAAGATCTATGAATATATTATGTGCTGTCTTAGAAATCACTGTTACTGGCCAATAACAAGAGTTAGGCCATAAAACAAAAAAAAAATCACTTATATTTTAATGAAAATAAACATTTTTCTTTCAGTTTACTTTGCAATTGTCGCTAGCCTGTTTAGCGGAATATGTTCTTTACCTCACAAGACTGAATCCTGACATGATGTATTTACATCAAGATAGCGGTTTAATCAATATTGCCTATTTCAAGTTTGATGTGGACGATGCTACACAAGACCTCGATCCAAATAAACTCAGTAAAAAGATTCCGAAAATCACAAGGCCTGTGCCTTTCAGACTTACGCCAAATATTATCGAATTCGTCAGCAGTATAGGTAACGTGCAGCTTTATTTTTTAGACATACACGACTGTTTTAAGCTTTATCGGTTACACATTTGAATCGGTGACGGTTTAAGCATTAAGAAGCCCTCGAGCGCAATCTGATTTCCTGCGATACTAAGGTCCTAAGCGTGCGTTTATTCCATTATTGGAATATATCTTCGAAAGATCGAAACAAATGATCCATACCCTTTTTGTTTTTAATCCCTGACGCATAAAAGGAAAGGCTTTATAAATTATTATTAGTTTGGATTAGCGAGCACCGCCAATTCTCAAAAAATAAGAATTTAAGGTTATACACCCACGACCGTATTAGTAAAACCTGCGTCGTTATTTTGTTGTAATAAAAAAATGTTATATGACTTTCTAAATTATTATTTCTTATGGAAATATTATATCCTGTAGACCATAGCTTTATTTTTCAATATTTAAGAAATTAATATTTAAAAATTTGACATAATATCATAAAGTTTTGATTTTAGCAGTATATTTAATTAAGCCCAATGAACACGAAAGATTTTATCTTACGTTTTGTTTTTAAAAACCTTTGAACCGTTAGATGTGTAGTTTTTGAGTAATTGGATATTAAAAATGCAGTTTTTAATACACGGTAAATGAAATAATATCCAATTTTCAATTTTTAGTTATTATATTAGCAACGTCAAAAAAATTATTTAATAAAAACAAAATTTATGGAAAACTTTTCGTGTAATCTGGTTTTCATGGATATATAATTCAAATCTAGAAAATAGAGATTTTGAGAGTTGGTTCGAAAATTTTTAATTATTTTTACGTTATCTAAAAGAGTCAAACTTTCGAATAATCAGTTTTTTAAAAATTTGTCTATAGCCAATTTGGTTTAATCTTATTTTTATATACACTTCCGGTCAGTCTTCTCATATATCATTGTGTTAAAAATCGCATTTTTAATAATTAATAACTTGAAAACTAGACGGTCAATGTTTTTTAAAAAATGCTGTTGAATGTATGAGCTATTCATAATGAACATATTAAAATTTCAGCGTATTATCTATACATTGCTCTATTGGGCGTATAACCTTAAGAGCTAATTTATCTAAAATCGATTATCTTATTATTACAGGTGTTAGCGGACCTCTTACTGCTTCGATGATTGCGACTGCCAGATGTTTGGTGCAACCGAACTTCAAAGTAATTATTAATATATAGTTCGATAGACTTTTAAGACATAGTTTCATCATGCATTATTTTAGGTTCCTACAATTTTGAGAGCCATTCTTAAAGATGAAATGATAGCTGGCCACAAAAAGAAACTAGAGGAATCGGCGGCGAGTCAAGACAGTTTAGAGAAACCACAAGAAATGGACAATGAATTGCTCATCTTGATGGTCACCAAAGCCGTTTCGATGATCATGAACAGACTGAACAGTTTGGCGAACTTCGATGTTACTGATAGCAAAGTATGTATCCATTTCGGTAATTGTTATTTTTGACGTGATTTTATAAATTGATAAATTATAAATTGATGAAACACCAGCTGCACACACGAAAAAGTGTAACGTTCCTAACGTTCCGCCTGACCCTGTGCGTGCAAGCGAGAGCGCAGTATGCTTCGGCCCAAGTTTGACAGCTACTAAAATTTAGGTTATGTATTACGGAATACGTTATCACGTAAAACTATCGTCCGTAAACCGACTTTACAGACAACCAATTTTTTTTGCTATGTTGGTGGAACAGCTAATTCTGAACAAAATAACGCCCATAGCACTTTATTCTGATTTTTAATAAGCTCAAAAAATGTATTTTGAAATGTTTATGTAAGCCCCTTTCTTCAGCTTTCGTAATTTGATGTAGTCCCATTTTTCACCGATTACTGGAGAAAAAAAATTGGTTGTCTGTAAAATCGGTTTACGGACGATAGTTTTACGTGATAACGTATTCCGCTCGAATATCATATTTAATAATACATAACCTAAATTTTAGTAGCTGTCAAACTATATTTTTACCGACTCTCTATCGCTTATACTGCGCTCTCGCTTGCACGCACAGGGTCAGGCGGAACGTGACACTTTTCGGAACGTTACACTTTTTCGTGCATGCAGCCGGTGTTTCATCAATTTATAAGACGTTATCACGTCAAAATATTTTTCAAAAATATCAATTCAAGTTATTAATTAAACTGTTAGAACCGAACGTTTCCGATCACATACCGATAGAGACGTTAAAAGATTGTAAATTGTTTATATGAATATATTTCAAAAGATAGGGGCTGAGAATGATCAACAAGGGACTTAACTTTTTATGCCCATTCGTTTTGTCAGCGTCGATTTATTCGTAGTGAAAAGGGCAAATCCGATAGATAATATTATTTTATTTTTGAAGGTCGGGACATTGGTAGCAGCTGCAAGCAGTCACGATAACTTGTGCAGAATGGACCCAGCATGGCATCCTTGGTTATAATTTATGTTTTAATAGAAGTATTATGTTTATAATTTAAATGGAAATGCATTTTTCCTAAACTATTTGTATTGATTTAGTTTTGTAATTAAACATTTAAAACATATCTTTTATACTGTCTTTTATATTGTCTTACAAAATATAATATATATCGCAGTTAGTACATAAATGTTTCAAGAAATATTTTACAAAAAGTTTAGTAACTTCACGCCGATGATAAATTATGCAAGCAAGCAAGCCTTTGCTATTTTGACAGCCGCGTCTTTACCGACTAACTCTTCGGTAATAGCTAAGCCGAAATCAAAAGCTGTGCCCGGACCCCTTGACGTAATTAGTTTACCGTCAACAACCACTTTGGTTTCTTTATAGTCATAATCTCCTTTCATTTTATCACCCATCGATGGATAACAAGTAGCTTTTTTTCCTTTTCCAATGTCGTGACCTTTTAAAGCTAATGCTGGAGCTAAAATTTAAAAAGGTACATTAAAATAGGCACTGATGTCCTCAGCTGTTTAGCGTCTATAATCTACATCAGTGGCGGCTCTTCTATGAGCGCTGCAGAACTGCAGAACAACCAATATCTTCATAATTTAATGAATTATAATTCCCATATTTAACCATTTAAGTAATGTTAGAAAATAATGTACAATCAACGCTGAAGTTTAACAGTCACTGTCAGACAACAAAACGTGTGTTCTATGTGGCAGACTTTCTTGCGTTTAGGCGCTGTTCTGCACTCCGAAGCAGCACATGAAACGTCACACATACAACTTCTGTCCCACAAGTTATAGCGTTTTATTTAGATCAGCTTTGAGCTGCATTGACCGTCAGCACATTAGTACAGATAAGCATCTGTCACTGTCATATGCTAGAAGTGCTCATTGAATCTATCTCACTCAGTCACGACCTTTGACTCAGCGGTACTTCTGTTGTATATATGTTACGGTTAATACAAGAAAGTAGTTAATTCGCGAATTAATCGGCTAATTACCCGAATTAACCAATCCTTGACGTTGGTTAATTCGAGTATTAGCCGGTTAATTCGCGAATAAACTACTTTCTTGTATTAACCGTAACATATACATTATACCAGCGTTGCCAGTTTTTTTTTTGCCAAGTCGGGATTTTGGAACTCTTTGAGTGAAAACAGCGGGATTCTTTCGTCGAAAGCGGGACATAGTAAAAAAACGTATATAATTAGAAGTTTTCAAATACCTATTTATCTTTTTATTTGAATTAAAATTATGTTTACGTGACAATAGATAGCAAAAATAGCCATAGAAAATATATTTTAATAAAAATATAATATTTTAAATCAGATTTACCCTATCGTTAAATAGTTTGAGTCTTATTCGTCTTCAGAATATAAAAAAAAAAAAAACAAATCAAAATCAAAAAAGTTTTCTTCATTAGAAAAATATGACGTTTCAAACAATAGTCTGTGGAGTGAGTTACAAATTGCAACTTGCAATAAGAGAATCATTATTTATAAGAATTACTTATTTATGATATTTCTGTGAAGATTTAACTTCTTTTAAAGTTATCCCCGAAAAGCGGAACAGAGTCTGTCCCGCGCGGGACATTTAATTTTGATTTAAAAATCGGGACGTCCCGCCAAAATCGGGACGTCTGGCAACGCTGCATTATACACATATATGATACACGACACACCACTTATGGCAGTAGTGACTGGTGTTATAAGGAATATTCAGAGATAAGAGTAGTTTGTCAAAAGAAGTGATTCATAATTTAATCCCCCCCTTTCATCTCAAGCTAGTGATAGGATGCCTCCAGTTAACCCCGCAGAACACTAATTTGAAATGTTCACGCACCGCCACTGATCTACATTCTCTCTCTCATATTAAAAACGAAAAGTTTCTACATTTTATCGAAGCAGTTCAGTAGTGGTTATAGGCACTAATGCTCACCTGCACAAATAGCCGCGATGTATTTCCCGTCTTTCTCTTGTTTTTTCAACAATGCACCGACTTCTTTCGACGCAGCTAATGCCTCGGAACCACCCATTCCACCGGGCAGGACTATAACATCATATGTAGATTTAGCAGCATCAGCTAAAGACTTATCCGGTTTGATAAAAACGTCTCTACTACATTTCACCGGATCAACGCCATCTAATCCGGCTACGGTTACTTCAATCTGTAAGAAAGTCGGCAAATTTGAAGTTATTTTTACTATTTTTTGGTAATGGCATATAGTGATGTGCCGGATATCCGTATCCGCGGATATCCGAGGGAGAAGAAAGATCCGTATCCGTATCCGTTAGTTTTTGGCGGATCTTTTACCTTATTAATTTTCAATTCATAGATGAAATTTTATATATATGTTACGGCTAATACAAGAAAGTAGTTTATTCGCGAATTAACCGGCTAATACCCGAATTAACCAACGTCAAGGATTGGTTAATTCGGGTAATTGGCCGATTAATTCGCGAATTAACTACTTTCTTGTATTAACCGTAACATATATTATATAGGTGATTAGGTAATAATGAAAAACTGTTAAATTCCATTCAGATTATTTTTTATTTTTTAAAATCGTATTTGGCACTTTTATATTTATCGAAGTGAGTACCATACCAATAGTACACAACTCAAAGGTACTAAAAAACTATCTTTATAATGAGATATTGCACATCGATCTTTGGAAAGAGACAATCTGTTATGAGAGTTAACTCTTAAAGAGGTCAATAACTTTTTCCCATAGCAGATAGTCTCTTTCCAAAGGTCGATGTGCAATATTTACCGCCGCGTACTCTAAGAAAAGATCCGTATCCGCGGATATACATTTTTAACGATCCGGCACATCACTAATGGCATAGCTCTGTCTATTATTAATGTCAGCATCAATTTTAATAAGTTAAGTCAGTAATCGTAGTATCTAAATTTTTGTCTCGGACATCAGAATTGAAATTTGTTAATCTAGTGTTTGAAACTTACCCCAGCACGTCTTAAAATATCCACTGTTATAACTAATTCCATTTCTTCAGCGCCAGCAGCTAGAAGGGCTAATGCTGTTTTCGATGCCATCGTTGCTGAAGTAGAAAATTTACTGCACGCTCTGTTTTCAAAATGAAAAAGTGTTTGAAATGTTTTGCAGTACGACCTTGCAAAAATAGCCAATGCCGGTTTGACCTTGCTCTTAGGAATTATTTTGTATTTCCCCTTTTTTACAATAAATAAAGAATAGACGCTTCTAATATTACTAGCACACAAACTTAATTTGTTGGCAACAAGCATTTATATACATTAAAAATTGATCAAACAGCGAAACGCCAGAATTGAGAATTCGAGACCGGTCCTTGTCTAAAATATGTTTTTTCTTTTTGGGAGACGATGTAATGTGTTTACATTCACGTAATACAAACGATTTTTAAAAAGTGTGACGTATCCATAAATTTAATTTGCTCATTTTAAATATGTTTTTTTATATTATAATATATGACGGAAATTCTATTTGGAAAATAAATGCATCGAAATTTTCCTAGAGTTTGAGTATGTTTTTGAAAGAAGAGTTTTTAAACTGATGTAAACAAACTAATGTTAAATCGACTTCAATTTAATGCAGATATGCAATGTAAACAAGTAAGCAATTTTCAAGCGATGAATTTACTGAACATGTAGCTTGTAGAAATAAAAATACAGTAACTGCTTACTGCAGTGCATTCCGTAATTGCTAATTTTATTAAAAACCAGCACTTTTTTAATCATCATTACTAAATTATTAATTTTCTAAAAAGACTTTACGATTTGGAAATAATAAAAAAATGTATAAATTACTAATAAATAAATTGTTTTTCTGTTGTTGGTTATATATAACGTATTAATAATATCCTGTAAACATTGTAAACCTTTCAACAATTAGAGTCGATTTTGTCTTTACGCGCGTCTTTTACTTTCAGTGTTTTCATATTTTTTTGTTTGTAAGTTTGTTTATATTTTTATGCTGTCTTAAAATATTATGTTTCAAGTTTCTTAAGTGATCTGTATCTCTATAAACAACTTTTTGAAAGTATATTTTATAAAATATATTAGTGATTTTGAATACTTACTGTGAAAAGAGTGATATTTTAATTTAAGGGTAAAAGTTTATCGTTGACAGATGTCAAAAATCTACAATAAATAACAGGTAAGATAATATTATTAGTAACCTCTTAATTTATAAGTAAATTTTTTATATTTCATAGAAACTACAACGTATAAATTTTATTCTTTGTTTTTAAACATAATCAAACATTCAAATGTTTTATGTTTGTAACCAACGACCATCTGTGCGATTAAAATGTTTTTTGCTGACAATGATTATTTCTGAATAATGAACTTTTTGGAACGTAATGATCGTAACTTAGTCGTAAACTTATACTAACAATAATATTTGTTATCTTAATTTATTGTCTGGGACTTTGTCATATACAAGGCGAAAAATATAAACGAGAAACATATTTTTGTTTATTGTTTATTATACAAATCATAGACCATAATAAACAACCTACTAATCAAGACTATATATTTTAATCTTCAAACCAGAATTAACGATGACAATAATTAATGAATTATGTTATTGATGTCCAGACAGTGGCGTATCAATAATGGCAAAATGCCACGGGCCCTCGGCCGGAGAGGATCCTAACATTTATTATTACATTTAGTAAAATTTGCCACGGTCCTCAAACGGTCTAGTTACGCCACTGGTCTCAAATAACTATTTTCAAATTAGAAAAAAGGTTTGCCATGAATCATGATATTTATATGTTTTATCTATAAAATGTCTTAAACTACAGGTCTTAAATTTTTGACTAACGATAATTGCATGATTAAATTTGACGAATATCAAAAATTAAATTCTTTTATCTAATATCAAGTCTCGCGCATTAACGTTCTTAAACGTGTCAACAAAACACGACCCAAACATAACATCCCTCTTTTGTGGGTCGAGAACTAAATTAGAGGCGCTTTAGCTTACGCTATTCGCGCCTAAAAACGATACCTTGTAGTTATAAACGGCTTTTAAAAATATTGTTATTCTGACGGTGTTATATAATATTCGGTAGTTCCGTAGTATATACAGAATGTTCGACGATAGGTTTACGAGGGCTGCGATATAAAGAGAGAGAGAGAGAGAGAGAGAGAGGTGCGAATATTATTTTGTGGTAAAAACGTAGAAAGCAAGTCAGCAAAACCATTTATTTGGGATATTACCGAAAGGATTCCGAAAATATATTGAAGAAAGAAATTATTGTAGGAGCTATTAACGAATAAAAATATACTAGTGTGACCTGTGCGAATTATTCGCACTAAATAAGTATAAAATAACTATCACTTTACAAAATTATGTTTTAAATATGATTGCAGGTATTCAATTCGTTTCTAATTTTGCACACTGCTTATAACGTTCTTCTTTTTGTTGTATTACAATATAAGATGACAGATCGAAGAAATATTTTACTAAAATTGTCATATAGAGGCGCAAGTAGCAAAAGCGTTGAGCTAAGCCGTCATGCATCATGCAGCATTGCTGTGACGTTGTTCAGCGTTGCTCGCTGTTTCAAAATTAAAGCCGTTAGATGGCAGACGTTGTTCAGCGTTGCTGTATTTTAATTAATTTACAAAAACAAAAACAATAATAAATTTTTTAGTTGTCGATGTCAGTAGAGCAAGCAATTATCTGTAAAATGATAAGTATATAATTTATGTGGAGAAATGGGTCATATACATGAGACTCCAAATTGGTTTAAATTTTTATTTCGAAATATATTTTAGTTCTTAATCATATCGTAATGGTTATTTTATTAATCTAATCACTGAAAAAAATACAAATAATAAAAAGAGAAATGTAGAAAATAAGCGCTATTTTCGAATTTTCAAAACGTATCGTGACGTCAGAGTATATATCAACAACAGTTTCCATGACAACGATGTCGTCTCACAGTTAGATTATGTCAGTATTTAGAGAAAACAACAAATAAACTTCATTTAGAACATTGAAAATTTGACATCAAGGTTGACATGCATCGTATATCATGACGTCACATAAGCCCGCGAACATGGCGGATTGTTTAAACTGTCGATTTTTGAATGTGAAATTTAATATTTTTTTTCTTATGATAATATTACATTTTTTTCCGTATTATGGTTTGATAAATAATCTATTAAAAATATAAAAAAAATTCATGCATATGACCTACTGTGAGGTTTTTTCTAAAAAGGGAGGCAAACATCTTTAACCTTAGCGTATTAATATATATGTTTTAGATTTAAATAAACTAAAAGGCGTAAAATAAAGCATTTAGACATTATAAAAAAAAGAAAACCAATTACGACTAAAATAAAAGTACAAAACACGCTCCCATTTTGAAAAGTACTCGGGTAATAAGATGTTAGTTTTAGTGTCATCTCGTTACAGCTTCTTTTCATATCGGAAGCTTGTTTTGTACTTCTGTCTCAGGTTTTTTGTTTTATAATAAATGTTTTATTGATGATAGTTCTCAAACTAGAACCTGCATGAAAATGAGATTTGTATCTATTAGATGAGCTCATCAAAGCTGACGAGCTCAGATATTAAACGTCTATAATCCTACAATCTCTCTCTCTCTCTCTCGTCCGTATGAGGTTATTCACTAACAGTAAGAGCACTGGGCAGTGCTCCCAGTGTATATCGGAACATACCCTAATATGTGATTTGAAATGAAAAATATTTGCATTTCAAAGCCAAATAAAATTCATGGACGCTTTCTACCGCCCAAAAATCTCATGGTTGCCTATGATAATATGATTTATGAGCGTAATAAAAACAGAATTTTTGAAATCACTTCATATACGGTCTCTAAGAATTGCCAGACATCGTGTATATAATTAGCTTTTATAGAATTGGCATTTGACTGCATTTTTGTATGTATCTGGTTTGTTTGCGGCAACAATAGTTTGATGCGTTTGCTAACATTATTTATGCAATTATTTATTTTTAGAGTGTTGTTTGTATACGATTATTAGTTGGTCTAGTGACTGAATAAAGACATCCAGGGCCCAGGAAGAAGTCTGCTATAAGCAGAGGCGAATTTAACTGTCTGACTCCACTAGCTAGTCGAACTTCTTGTGAGATGCTTATCGGATTCCATTTTTTTATCCTTTTTAATACATTTTCTAATATTTTCCGCCACCAGGCACGTGTCGCCTTGGGCTATAGTCTACTTGGCCTATTGATAAATTCGTCCCGCACTATAATAGTAGGAGAGTTAATAAACATTTTCTACGAATTTTGATCAAAATTTAGCTTGAAAAGCGATCGTCTTCTATGCAGCTGTCATTTGTTTTTGTGTGAGTGCAGTCTGACATTCTAGATGGCAGGGTGTTTGACATTATAATTTAATGAATTAAAACTGTATAATTATGTAATCATACTCTAAGGTCATTGTCAAATTAAATTTATTGACGATGCTGCTGCAACCTAACACAATTATCTTCACACCACCTTTCATCCCTCTGCAAGAGATTCCTTGCAATTTGAAAGTCGATGATAAATCGACTTTGACTGTAACTAATTGTAAGTCGTATAGTAATCGCGCCACGAATCTAAAAGGCTCGGAAGTTCGATGCGAATGCGGGCTTGCGCTTGCACAGTCTGTTGAAAAACTATACAAACTCGCAACTCAACAAGACTAACATAACAATAACAACTTGACAATAGCGTACTCGACTGTACTTTAAAGCAGGAAAGCGACAAGTGACAAAGGCAACGAGCGATCACGGCCAATCACCGACGAGCGCACGTTCCGTGCAGGTAGCTGGGGGGTGGTGGGAGTATAAACGGCTCTATAATGTGCCTTTGCGACGCTGTTTGTGACTAACTTCCGAACCTTTTAGATTCGTGGCGCGTACTATACTGCAGTAACAGAATTTTTTTGTATATAAGCTCAGATTTGAGGAACTATTTTCATTTGTTCTTTTAGACTTTAGAGAGTCAATTGTCTGTTTTAATTATTATTGTAGTTGTTATTAGTATATGTGAATAACACGGCATGCGTGCATGAATGTGGGATAGTTACTAAAAAAGTACGTACACGGTATTGTAGTAGAGTCTTAAGGGGTGGCAGTATTCAGGAAGCTGTTAAATCATACAAAAAAAAGTTTAAATAGTTTTTTGTTCAACTCGAGATTTACTATCGAAAACTGATGAGGTATATTTTTTTGTACTTCAAAGTATACAATATGCAATTTTTTTCAAAGCCAATATTTTCCGAAATACCATTTTTTTTTCTCTATAAATTCATATAAAATTTTCATAAGGTTACATAAGAAAATATTCTAGAAAAACGTTATCAATTAATAAACATTAATAATTATTATTAATAATTTACACAATATAGTGCTATGAAAAATATTAATAAATTGATAACGTTTTTCTCGAATATTTTCTTATATGCAACCTTATATGCGAAAAATAATAAGGCTCTTCATATGTGCATATCATGCATCCTCCCAAAATTTGGTTCCAATCCGCTGATCTGTTTGACCTGTATCGTATACACACAGACAAAAATAGTATACTGTGCGACTAGTGAGAGAAGGAGAAGATTCCATGAGCGTGAAATTTGCCGCACGAGTGTAGCGCGTGCGGTATCACGCTGTGGAATATTCTCCTTCGATCAATGGTCGCACATAATATACTTTATTCAACTAGCACGAGTAATATGTAATCGGGGCCCTGATAAAAGAGGGAGAAATAATAAATCACTTCATTGATTGACGTACCCACCGCTCTCGATGCACACAAGATGGCCCTGACTTTCGCTGAATTGCGATGCTGTTTTCATATATACAAATCGCTACCGCGTTCCTATTGGTCCAGAAACTATGCAGTAATAATTCATTACCGTACAGTTTCGGCTCGCTACCGCGCTCCTACTGGTTCAGAAACCATGCAGTAATACATTATCGTACAGTTTCGACTCATTATAGCACTCTACTCGTCAACATGAAGTAATTTATTATTTCTCCCGAATTTCGCAGCCGAAATTATATATTACTCATGCGTGTTGAATAAATATGTTTTTTTGAACTCGGGGAACTTCAAAACAAAAAAATATTGTGAAATTTTGAAAAGTGCATTTTGACTTAACAACAGAATCACTTGCATTTCGTGAGCCTGAGGAGTTTATATACAACCCTTAAACGCAACACAAGGAACGGACGATCCTGTGCTCCGTGGTACAAGCGAAGCCTGTTGCATGAGGATTATATCGATTTTCCTATTTCATGCACTGCAATCCCTCTGTTTTCACGCACAGGCATACAGTAATAAAATAACAATGATTCTGTACGCAACATCATAACGCCGTATCGACAATGCTTCTGTCTCTTTCTCTCTTTCTCCCCCTTTTGTATACGTATCCCTGAAACAAAACACGCGCGCTAATCCGGATCTACATAATTACTATTGGTTGTATAGAAAGTTTTTAAATATTTAAAGGAAACACGCCGTCGCGTCGACTTATATTCGAAAATGTATCTTACGGTTCAAGTATAGCAGAGCGTAGCGGTGTGGTTTATTGGAAACGC
This sequence comes from Xanthostigma xanthostigma, assembly GCA_963575645.1. Lineage (NCBI taxonomy): Eukaryota > Metazoa > Arthropoda > Insecta > Raphidioptera > Raphidiidae > Xanthostigma > Xanthostigma xanthostigma. The sequence goes on along the minus strand of OY754466.1, from coordinate 42,818,318 downwards.
GTACGTCTTTTTTTGCTGCAGAATCGCCGCGTCGTTTTTCGGACTGACGTCTGACGGAGACGGACGATGTTTGATTTAAACTTTTGAGAATCATTGTTGTGTTTTCGTACACACATATCGTGTTGGTTCATAATTAAAATGGTCATTTATTCATATATTTTTAATTATATTAAAGGGACTAAACTGAGGCGAGACCATAGATAGTATACATGTAACAATGACAGTAAGGCGGCGATTAATTTTGAGCTTGTCAAGCCGAATGTATGTCAGCGGCGTACATTGATTTTAGAGAATGGACAGTGCACTTCTTGCAACGCACTGACAAGGACAACGTCCGTTTTATGTGAGCGAGACGAAATGAGTTTTTTTCTTTTAAGAACGCCACTGTCTGTTTCCTATTTACTTAAGACATCACTTCGGAAAAAGTTCCCCGGACGCATTCAAATGTGTTTTTCTTGTTCAAATATTTAACGATACTAATATGCGATTTTATTGTAATAAAAACTTTAGACGTGACCTGCAATTGGATTCATCTTTTCGCTTCGAACGGGACTAACTTTTGCTATTTTTTGCTATAATTGTATGTTTACAAGGTAACCGCAGTATTAAAATACTGTAAATATGCGGACGCTGATAACCTCAGCTGTTGAGCGTCTATAATTCACAATCTCTCTCTCTCTCTCTGTAAATATGTGCTAGATTTCAACGCACTTTTATGACACTAGCTGAATTTGAACAACAAAACTCTTGTCTTCACTCGTATGGGAATTTTACCCGGCGACGAAGTTCATTTCAAAACATTTAATATGGTCTCATTATGCGAAGCGATTTGCATCAAATTTGAAAGAGAAACTGCACGAATTAACAGCGTATAATCAGCTGACAGAGCTATCACTTTTCAATTCAATAATTTGATATCAACTTGATTTACTAACAAAATTATATACTGCACAACACATAGCATGCTTCTTCTTTGATTTTTCAACGACGTGTGTGACTTCCACAATTGGGCTTTTGAATGAAATTTTTTTTTGTCATAAATGGAAAGATCGTATATAAGTTTTATAACAAAACTATTTTTCTTTTTTTTATTTTCGTTATAATTCAAAAGTTATATCAAATTAAAAATAAATTTTTGTAACCAGTTCCGAGAACGCGCCGACATTTCCCGAACATAATGTGACGTCATAATGTTTTAGTCAATACACATGTAGAAGCCATTGATAGTATACTGCGTATATACATTTTACCATTATGACGTCACAACTGTCAAAAACAATTTTAGTTCGTTTGCAGTCACGTGATTTTTTTAAATATTTTATCAATTTTAAATTGCTTATAATTAATTTAAAAAAAGTTTTTTGAAAGTTTTTCGCATCGATTATCAATATTAGGTATTTATAATAAGGTTTTAAAATACAATAAAAAAATCGATAATTATTTTTTTTTTCAAAAGCCTAATTGCTAACGATAAATATTTACAAAAATGCCTAGCGCGCAATGCTTTACTGTATGAGACACAGGATAGTTCACAGAAATGCCGAGTAGATGTCGCATGGTCGAAGTAAAATCAGATTGCAAAAACTGTTGGAAAATCCAGGCCCGGGGGAAATCGCCCCGTCCCTCCCACCTTCTCACACCCAGAGAAGAAAAATAGACGCCGCCGTTGAAACAGGTTCGCTTTTATTGTCCGAATAAATGAAGAAGCATTCTTTTGTTTCAGTCAAAGTGGACGCGAATCAGCCGACACTCGGTAGACGTGTGTGTTTTGTTTTGTGTACCTACGATCAGGAAACCGAATGACTAAAATCCAGATTAGAATTGGGGAGACGTCAAAGTCCTCAGTCCCTATAGTCCGTTAGTTATGTATTGATATTAATTTATAAATAGCTGAAAATAGGTAGTCCGCTATAGTCTTGAGAAGATTTATAATTGTGTATTGTGTTTTTGGTGTGGCTATACACTATACAGTATACTGCCTATATAGTGGTGACGTGGAAAAACTAAAATAAAGTAGAAAATAAAATTTATATTTTTGTCATCAGCTGTATGTATATTTTTAAATCGGATCAAAATCACTTTCATTCCAATGGTGTTGAAAAATTATCCCACGAATTCCTGCTTTTAAAATCTACGAGTCGGTGGGTGAGATTTTTTTTTAAATGTTTCGAATGATTGAAAAAAATATATTACCGTAAGCCAATGTTTGATGATAATTGATAGAGTTGAAAAATTGTCCAAAATAGTTTCAGATTTTACATTACTACGCTCGAAACGTAAGGAACAGTGGTTTTCCGCATGTGTGTGTGTCCCAAATTTTCTTTCGTCTACGATAGCTTCTGCAAAAATGTACCGATTTGAATGATTTTTTCTAGGTAGGCCTATCGGATCAGTGATTTTTAACTGACTTAAAAAAGGAGATTATATACAATTCGACGCGTATTCTTTTTTTGTGTGCATGTTCGCTATATTTCCGCCGGTTATTGGTACAAAAATTTAGACGCCATTTTGTTCAGAATGTTATCGGATTGGTACCATATAGTTTTTCTTAAAATCGGTTCAACCGTTTGACTTCAAAAAAGGAGATCTTTTTTATACATCTATCTCCAGCATTTGTGAACAACGCTTGATGATTCTTTTCCTATACTTATTAAGGCATGAAATTTTACTTAAATCGGTTCAGTAGTTTTTTTTTAAGTTTAGTAACCAAATATTAAGAAAGAATTGCAAACTCACTAAAAAGTAAAAAATAAAAAACTTAAAAAAGTCGACCCTCCTTCAAGAAAAGCAACTAAATAATTTTTTTAGATACTATCAGTGTCTTTATGGTATTATTGTCGCGCTTTTTTGGACATACAGTGACTGTAGTGGGGTGAATTTTTTTTTCGAAAAAAATCCCAGAAATAAATCAGCGGCTTCGCTCGCGTTAACGTCGCGTACTTTAAAGCGCCACTTCCCTATAATTATGTTAGAAGTGTATTTAATTTTTTGTCGAAAGGGGAAACACTGCATCTATACCCACATATCCGCCATTGTTAGCATTTTTCCATTTTCTGAAACCGTAAAAATCGACAAAATTGGAAATCAGTAATGCCATGGAATTATGCGATATTTAGGGAAGCAAATAATTGCAACAGAATTTTCCAACTGAAATCCGCGCAAGTCATCACCTCGTATATTTTAAGTTCGGCAACCTGGTGCGCCAAGTTTTATCAAAATCGGCCTAGCCGTTCTCGGGAGATTCTGCTACAAACAAGCAGTGAAAAATTCTAGACACTTCTTTCTCGTTTAGGTGTCACACAAAATGCTCGGCATCTCCTCAAGGAAATGAAATCACGGACAGAGATCTCTTTACTCTTTACTTATTTACGTGACAATTTGGTCTTTATGAATTGGTTTCGATTCGAAAATGGGTTAATACAATTTTCAAATAAAATAACGTGATGAAAAAAAAACTGTATGCGTATGTTTCTGTATGCAATGCAATGGTCACTATCAAACCAGTTCAATATTTTCCATCACAAATATGTATGCAATACACATGTAATAATATGTGAAACGTCTTCTGTGCTTCGATACTTTTGCTCTTTTGCCGCACTAGGCTTTGAACCAGGCACACTTCTCTGGCCTATAAAATATCAAAGCGACTGCCGGGTGCTTTGTTCCCATGTATTCATTGCAAGGCTGCAGATTTTATTGGGAGTGAATTCTTCCGGTACTCTTGCTGTGTCGACTGGGTCGATACGTTCTAAATTTAAGATTTTTAGCTTTCTTCAACCCTTCCATGCACATTGTACATATAATTGTTATCTTTTCAGATACCAGAATACTATACTCTGAATCACCAAGAACCTGTCACTTTCTAATTCGCCTCTGTACAAAAATTATGGGCTAATAAATTACATTTGCTGTAGTATAGACATTAATTTCAACTGCACACTCAGTGAACTTAGTATTTAAAAATTCTTGATTTTCTGTAATTAGGCTATGCCTGTACGAAGATTAAATAAGTAAATAAATTATCAGCGCGAGTAGGACGAAAACCGCGTAAGCACCATTAGACTGCAATATTTGTTTTTTTCGTTGGTTCTGAATTCTGATTGGCTGCTGTCGTAGATAGAGACATATAACTTTTGTTATAATAATCATTTTGAAAAATGAGACGGATATATTTTTGCGCCTTTTATCGCCTTTGCTCAGCGCACATTGAGTAAATAGCGTAAATAATTAATTAATGAATCCTTCAGTCGAAAATAAGTTAAGTTACATAATATAAGGCTTTCTTTGCAGAGTTGTGTTTGTGTGTGATTTAAAAATGTAAACGTCTTTTTTTCGATAAATCTAGGTAGCAGTAGTCACTGGCATCATGCGTATCGTCTTCAATTCATATTTTCTTGTTTATTTATATGTACGATTTTATCGTGGGAAAATAGTGAGAAATTGTGATGAAAGTAGACAATTTTATGTACCTATGCAGGAACTGAGAAGGTTATCGGAAATTGCCTTTGAAATCATAATGAAATATAAAATTCAGTCTATAAAATCAAACATTTCTTATATTTTTTAGAAGGACTTTCATTTAAATCTGAAATATTGGACCCGGAAATAAAATTGTCCCACTCCTAACTAAAAGATAGCCTATATCAATACAGTATATGCTTATCTCTGATTGGCTGGATATACTTTATGTATTAGTTTACATGCAGCAGTTTGCTTGCGATTTCAACAAAAAATGTAGATAATTTTAAAGTAAACTCTTAAAAAAGATGCTGTTACATCAAGAGACAAGTTCCGCGCGTCTTTGAAGTTTCTTCTGTTATAAATTTATTGCAAATTAAGTGAGAATTAAGTTAAAAAATTGCGTTGTATAATCGATTTTATATACTTCGAATGTAAATTAGTTCCGTATAGTCGCCATATTGTATTTATAAACTAGTTTACATAGAACTGCAGTATTCAGCCACAGTCGTTGTCTAAAAAAACGACTAGAATGGCTAAATTAACGACGTTCAGAAGGACATAAACAGCGAAATTAACAAAAAAACGGTAAATAAAGTTAACATCTTTACGTTTTATTGTATAATTGCATGTTTAACCTATTTTTTAAATGAAATTTGTGTGTTTTGTGAGTAGATAAATATGTGTGTAAAACTTTGAAAATTTAATGAATTGCTTTCCCTACTTTTTAAATCATTGTTGGAGTATTCTGATTGCTATGCAAAAAATTAAAATTAAAGTCAGTTTTGTAAGAGTTGTCAGCTGAAGTATTTTTAATTTTGTTATTTAGTTTAAGTGAAGTACGTTTACATTCAGATTATATCAAAGCGATCTCGGTAAAGAAAATATTTTTTTTAAATTTTAATTATTAACTTTAAAAATAATTGCATGTTGATTAATGTAAAAAAATCGAAATATAACATGCAGAGCAATTTTTTAGTGTTTTTTTTTGTAACAATGTCCGGAATTTATCACTATTGTTATCGTTTCAATAGAATAACAGTTTTGCTGATTTTAGCAAAAATCGATTTCTTTTTATTAAAATGTGAACATGACCCAATAAATTTTGCAATTTTTATATAGGTCATGCGTTTAGATCGTTAATTATTACAGACGATTGTTAGTTTGCTAGTATCTTTTTGATATTTATAGTTAAAAATTTAACTTAGTTATTTATTAATATAAAATAGGTAGAACTGTCAGAATATTTTATCAGGGATTTCAATAATGCCTTTTCCCTGTTAGAGACATCAAATAATTAAAAATAATTACCTATTAGATAACAACATCGGGTAGAAATAAAAGCAAAAAAATTATTAATATTTTTTTTAAATACTGTGTAAATTGCACCAGCGATAAAAACGTTTCATAGACCCTGGGGTAAAAAAAATATATTTGTATTAAAATTAAACGTATAATATTTGGAGACTTTCACACTCGGAAAAAATGATCAGAAGACAAATAACAATTTTTTAAATACATTTTTCAACGATCAAAAGACAGTTAAGTAGTATGGCATCTCTCTCTCTCTTTTAATAAGATAAAATGAGATACAATATAGTATAATATAGCTTTGCGCATCTTGGTTACTGTATACTTAAAAAAATGAAAATTCGATTATCCGTTCTCTATAGTTTCAAAACATAAGCAAATGGAACATTTTAAATAACGAAATAATTTTTTTTTTAAATCCGGCCACACATATCACAATAATGTATTATTATGGTATACTAGTAGTGGGGGGACACTAAAAATGTTTTTATCCGGCTACTTTTTATATTGGGGATTTTGTTTTATATTTGTGAAAGACGTATTCGGTTTTTTAACTGTTTATTTAACGTAAAAAAATGCGTGTCGCGACATTCCGAGGAAGTGTTTTGTATGCAATATTCAAAAGTTAGTCTGAATTTAGTGTACTTGTAAGATCGTGTGGCTTACAGTACACACTACATAAGTGACACTTACATCGCACAGTCCTACAAATTGATGCTATAGATGGTATTCTGGAACGCCAGTTTGCACGGTTGAACTGCCCGGCAAACCCTGATATGTTTACACCACGCATTACAGAAGTGAAACTTCCGCAAAAAATACTTGTAGTGTTGGGCTGCAGAAAGCAATGTCAAAAATATTGATTTGACACTGTGATCATTAATTACACTTTTTAATAGGTACATGCACGAGCAGTCTATAATGTCGAGAAACTCCCTGTCGTGTAGAACATTAGGTTGTACTCACACAAAAGCAAACGATTGACCTACATTGAAAACGATCAAATTACAAGCAAAATTTTGATCAGAATGCGTAGAAAAATGTTTCGAAGTGAAAATTGCAAATACATGTAACACGGTTTAAAAAAATATCGATTCAATTATTTTTCAAGCACGATTTGAAATTCTACAACACTTTTCGTATGGAGAAATATGTGAGGTCACAATCTAGAATCTAGATCATACTCAAATCAGCTTTTTTGAGGCAGTGCTTTTTGCAACCCAGCATTAATGTTACAAATTGACGTTTACAGAAAAATGTGGTTTGTTTTTCGTTGTCGTGGTTACACCGTTAATGTTGTTAATATTTAACGCGCCGAACGGCCCGAACTCGCATAATAAGTTAAACTTCAATAATTTACTATTCCAAAAAAAGTTAATAAACTGCACTAAATGACTTTATAAGTAATAAAGCGCATTAATATTTATAGTTTTTGTAACAGGAAATAACAAATACTATGTAAAATCGTTTTCTGATAAAAACCACACACTGTTATATAGAATCGTTAAATTACTGTTAATGATGTGGTTATAATAATTATTATATGTTATTATCTCTAATAGGTGTGTGTTTGTGTGTTAATTAAACGTATATTAAAATCGAATAATTATTGAATTTCTTTTAAAATCAGTTTCGGTACTACCTATTTCTGAAAATCTTTTCTTAAGTAAACGTGTTTTTGACTCAAAAAAAAAATGACCGAGCAGAATACTGATTTTTCGCGTGTACTGTGTAGAAACACACACACATCAATACAACCATTGCATCTGCTTAATTGATTTGAAAGATTATTTTTTGCGCTTTCCCCGTACATGCATGTATAAAGGCGTGTAAAGTGATTCATTACACACTAGTTCGGTAAAGTAAAATAAATTTGATCGCGCAATACCCATTTCATATTAAATGTTTGTCAGTTGTTTTTTTTTTATATAACCTATTAAAAGTGACGTTTGTTCAAAAGAGAACTGTCAAAAATTAAAAAAATGAAGTGAAAAACAATTATTTATAGGAGACAAGTGCCAAAAAAATACCAGGTATACCTCGTGCGCAATGGTATTACGGTTCGTGTGTCTGTTAACACTCACTGACTCTCGTTTGAAACGTAATGTCACAACTCGTCGAAGTAGAATCCATTACAACACTAGATATACAGTTTGCTGTTTCGTCCTACTTACTATGAAATTGATGCCTTACAACAGTATATGCTTTACATGCATGTGACCAATTACACACTAGTGCGGTAAACTAAAATGCTTTTAATGTTTTTCAATTTATGTGTGTCGCCAATTAGGGAGATAGGTAAATTGTAGATTATAGACCCTCAACAGCTGAAATCATCAGATTCTCTGCGTGTATTAGAGAATCTGCAAGACCGACTGACACGAGCTTGGGTTCCTGGGAACGCTAATTACCAAAAAAACTACACTCTGATGTTTCCTCTGAGGAAGCCACTTAGGCAGGCTACAATGTACTACTACATAATATTATAATCTATTATAAATTATAAGTGAAGTTTGCTACATAAATGAAATGTAAAAAATTGAAAATACTGAAAATTAAGACAAAAGCAGCTTTTTTATAGAGGCAGGATAAAAAAGCATTATTTGCACGGTAAAATCTAACTAATCTGAAAATATTAGACTTTAAATTTTTACAATTTTTGACCGCGACCTCTTGGACTGTTTACATTACCTACATACAATATTACGCTTGACTTTGTCGCACTGAATAATTTGCATTCTAATAGAGAAATAACATTAAAATAGTGTGTAAATAAACGTAAAATATTAATTTAACTGTTCTTTTTATAATGAATATATTTTTTAATTATTGCATTTACATTATTGCATGGTTCACTATCATTTGGAATAATTTAATATGCAGGGGACCGTCCATAAACCGCGTAGCTCGGTCAAGAGGGGGGGGGGGATCAATTCGAAAGCTACGCTGAGCTACGTAAGGATCGGGAGGGGGTAGGAGTCAACCTACGTAATTTTCTTCATGTATTTTATTTGGCACAATCAAAATATCTTCTGGACTTGGTAATAAAAAGCTACGTTCCATCCGGGCTGGGAGGGTAGGCCTTGGTGAGGCTACGTTAGGCTACATGGTGAGGATGGGGGAAGCTGGGAAAACACATTTTCGACGATTTTTCTACCTTAAGGACGCCATTTAAGGAGGTTCCGCCGCTGTAATTTTTTATCAAGTGTATCCTGACCTGATATACTTTCGATAATAATTTTAATGAAAACACGGGCAATCTCGCTGTTGCCGGTGGTGTTCTAAAAAACTTTTACTGTTTTAGCTGCAGGCTATAATTTTGTAAATTATCACGTTCAGTACAGTTTTATGTGCGATAAAGTCAACATTATCGGACGATTGCATAAATAATTACTTACAAAAATATACAGTCATTTGAAATCAATCCATACGAGCCCCAACCAAACATTACCTACGTCATAAAAAAAATCTTGAAAGAAAAACACACGTTTAGGATAAAACTGTACCCAGATTAATTCCAAAAAAAAAAAAATTACACCAAAGGGACCTCTCACAAACCTTATAGGATTTTGTACTCGGTTAAATTGATCGAAAATGATTTTATTTTATAGTTTAAAGGTCACTAAGAAAAAGTGTCCATGGGCGCATAGCCTAAAGACCAATAGATTTTAGCTACAGATATGTTTAGCGAGATTTTAGATATAGTACCTACATATAGTTGAATATACGATCTTAAAAAATCCTAAGCCCTAAAAATATGTTTCGAGTGCGCTGAATCCGAATATGACATTATTATTTTATATAAAGGTGACACCTTTCAACATTCCCTAGTTTTCGAGTATTTTTCTATTTCTAAAAAAAAGCACAAAAGTTGAACATGGATCATGTTTGTGAATTCAGTGGATATCCTATAACTAAAATCTCGCTAAACATATCTGTAGCTAAAAATCTATTGGTTTTTAGTGACTTTTAAACTATAAAATGAAACCATTTTCGATCAATTTAACCGAGAACCAAATCCCAGAAGGTTTGTGCGGAGTCCCTTTTAAGTAAATCACTCCTTTAATTAAATGTACAGCCAATAGCGGCCATTATGCGAATTGTTTTTACACGCTTTATATTAGTTTCACTTGTAAGTTTGTATGTATGTATGTTTGTTTGTAACCTCGTTTGGACTACAGCAAGTGGTTTATTACTGTTATTAGTATGTTATGCCACTACTGTAAGAGCAATCGTTGACCAAGCGGTCTAAGGCGCTAGTCTTCGCTGACGTCAACTCACCGGTCGTGGGTTCTAATCCCGTCTACGCCGAAATAAAAAATTTGTTTTTTTTTTTCGGCAAATTTTTGACAATAAATCGAACTAAAAAGTGGAAAATAAATATAGTTTAAAAAAAACTAAAAAACACGCTTTACATCAAACTAAAAAGTGAAAAATAAATACAGTTTAAAAAAAACTAAAAAACACGCTTTATATCGAACTAAAAAGTAAAAAATATTTTTTTTTAAATAAGCTTAAAACAATAATGAATAAAAAATACTAGTATTATTGTGAAAAAAGCGTGAGGCGCTTTGTTCCACATTTTCGTACATCGAGCGCCCCACGCTTTTTTCACAATAATACTAGTATTTTTTATTCATTTATATTGTTTTAAGCTTATTTTAAAGAAAAATATTTTTTACTTTTTAGTTCGATATAAAGCGTGTTTTTTAGTTTTTTTAAACTATATTTATTTTTATTTTTTTTTTATACAACCAAATGACTTCAGATGGGAATCCTATTAGTGACTTGTTTTTGGCGGCTCCATTTTTCGAAAAGTATTTTTAATTTGGCTTAGAAATTACTTATCACCATTTGTGTGTTAAATTTCTTGACATCCAAGTGTATAATTTTTGAAGCTATGATTTAGTTAATGTTTGTTTTCTTTCTGTTACAGTTTCTTGGTGGGATCTTACCAATAAGTGATATACCGACAAAGAATAAACATAATTTCTAAATCGTAGCAATTATGTTTATATAGCGTTGTGATTTTAAAATGATCCAAAAATAAATATTATTACACAGTTTTACCTGATTACTTATAAATAATAGCGTAAATCTACTTAAAAAAAGACAATCAAGTTATTAATAAATATTTGTGATTAAGCTAGAACAGAAGAAATATGTACCTATAATAAATAAATTCGATTACATTTTCAAAAAAGTAATTTTCAAAACAAGAAAACATGACGTTATCTTTAAAAAGTGAGACATAATGAACGTTGAATTTGTTTGAGCAGACGACTTTAAAATTATCGATTTTGTGTTAAAATTTATTTTGAACGCTGCAACTGAAAAAAATTCTGGCAAGAAGATCGATTAAAATTTTGGTGTTAACAAAGTATGTCCGTACAGGCACAACAGACAAAAAACATACAGAATAGTCCCAATCTTAACATGAACGCAACGAATGCTATTTTACACGCTCCAAATAACGCCGGAGGCAACATTCCGCCAAACATCGGCGCCATCCTTCACAGCACCCTGAACAATCACAACGTGGCCGCCAACAACGCGAACAGCGGCGCCGGCATACTGCAACTGAACAATCCTCAAGCGGGCTCGCAGGGAGCCATACCGATCGTCCAGTCCGGCGCGCCGACAGCGATGGTCCAAGGTATGCCCGGAACAACAACGGTCGTCGTTACGTCCGGCAGTCAGGCCAGCACGCCGACACAGAGCATCACCCCGCCCGGAAACAACGCTCCTAAATACGGTAAATACAATTTTTTGAGCAAATGACAGTTTTAGGATCGGTGCACGTAATGCTCACTTTATGTGTCGTGTGATTTACAAGGCCGTAGCCAGAAATTCACTTCGGGGGGAGTCGAGCTCTGGACCAGAGACAATAAGTAATAACTTTATTTGAAAATAAGCATACATATATTATAATTTTACATAAATACAAATTTAATTAAAAGGCAGCCCACGTAGATTTCGACGAAAGAGTTTAATGATTCATTTAATTTATTAAAAATGCATTACATTTCGATTTTACTCTTTCCGAAAAAAGTGGAATCCAATTATCGTATCACAGATTCGAAAAAAGAGTCGAAAATATTTCAGTAAGTATATGTGTAAAACGGTGGGTTGGCTAAGGCATTTCGGAAGGGGTTCGAACCCCCAAAACACCCCCCTGCCTACGGCCTTGGTGATTTACAATACACCGTCGCTCTCTGAAGATTGTTCAGCGATTCGAAATTTCTCATGGTTCGTCGGTTGTGTACTTCAGCAAAGAATGTACAGCCTTTAGCAACTCGAAAGACTTAATTGCAAAAAGATGCTATAAAAACTTTTAAAAAATCGAACCTCCTTCAATAAAGCCACTAAAAGGAAAAAAATAGTAAAATTTTGAGATCGGCGCCAATTTAATTACTAAAACTTTTTATATATCTACTTTCATTAAATTGATAAAGACCTGAAAATTTTATTACTTTCCTACTTTTAGTGGCTTGTTTGATGGAGTTCATTTAAAAAAAGGTTTTATTTTTTACTTTTTTAGTGGATTGCGTAGTTTGCGCGTTATTAAAATATATGGTTCGACTTTTTTTATATTTGATTACTTAGAACTAGAAATATATGTTAAAAAAAAGTATTGAATCGATTTAAGTAAAATTTATATTCTATTAAATAGAAAAATGTTTAATAAAATCGATTCAAACTAGCGGAGATTTCAGTTATAAAGCATCATCAATGCACTGGCCCTAATATAATATCTGTGATCGCTGGCGAAATTTTTTGTTTGTTTGTTTTTTTTTTGTACTTTGAAATTAAATTTTCTATGCAATTTTTTATGTAATCTAAGAAAAGGTTTTACTTTGCTCAAATTCTAAGAGAATATTAATCAAAGAATCACATTCAAAACAGGTTGCTTTTTATTTTTAGTTATATAATAGCAGTTTGCATTATTAAAAATCTGTCCTGTTAGCCGTTTTGTCTTTATCTTAATCATTTAATTATTGTTTTGTGAAGGTTATTCCAAATTGCCATATAATAGAAACACAATAGGTCAGCCCACAATCGACTGGTGCCACAAGTTACATGATTTAGATCATTATAACTTTTTTTATTTTCCAATCAAATATTATATTTTTTTTTTATAATGGTGTTTGGCCTGACTCTTGTCTTTGGCCAGTTGCCGAATGTATTATAATATATATAAAATCGGAAACTGTCCAAAGACAATTGAGTCAGGCAATTAACATAAAAAAAAAAAAAATAATAAATCAAGAAAATACAAAAGATTATGTACTTTTCAAGAAAAAGTAATTTTTTTTATAGATAAAAATAAGTTGCATTACATAGCAAAGCGTAATCCTTTCAAAATACAGGGTGTTGTATCTAAATGCCACATTGTACATCACGCCATGCGGGGCATAGACCTTGCCTCTTAATTACTAATAATATTTTAGTCAAAAATATTCAGTTAAAAAAAATGAATCATTTCAAGTTAAACATCTTATTTTTATAGAAAATCAGGAAACCGGAACGATTATCTTTAATCCCGAATCAAAACTGAAATCAATCGAAATCTCTAAATTTCGGGATAGGAACCATATTGATTATTGGAAGTTAAAAAAAAGCATAGATGTGAAACTTTTATTCTCTGTATTATGAACACAAAATTGGAACAAGCTCTCGCTATTATGTTTTCTTTTTTTCTAATTGTTACTAACTGTTAAAAATCGACAGGAACGCTGATACCGAATCGTATTTTCGTCGGTGGAATATCCGCGAACACAACGGAAGTAGAACTGGCACAACTTTTCAGCGCGTATGGAACGGTAAAAGCGACCAAAATCATTTCCGACCGTGCTGGAGTCAGTAAGGGATACGGGTTTGTCACTTTCGAAAGTGAAGAAGAAGCGAAAAGACTGCAACGGGAGGTGAGTGAAAATTAATCAGTTACAAATTGCACTCCTTTACAGTAAATTCCACCATAAAAATACTCCGTAAGTATTTGTTTGTAAAATGAAGAAATGTGAGCCGTGAAAGTGTCTGCAAAGGGCTATGTGCAAGGAGGCGGAGTTACAAATTTTTCGATGCGAGCGTTTGTAGTGAGCACTAGGGGAAACTTCAACCTCAAATTTTCCGTATGTCAGTGAGCAATGTGTATTAAAAGTGAAAATAGTTATAATTTTATGAAGTTTTTTAATAACAAAGAAAACATGGGCAAAACTAAGCGATCTGGAAATGCTTGTTGTGTTCCGGGCTGTTGCGCTGATGGCGCATTAAGTAAAATAAAGACCATTGGCGCCATAATTTGATGCTCCGCTGTCAGTGTAAACAAATTAATTATTTATATATTGTGCCTCATAATTGATAAATAAATAATTCTCACATACCTTTTATGTTATGCTATTTATATAATGGTTTACAATCTGAATTTTATGGTACCTATATGTACAGATTGTATCAAATCAAAACGGTCCATAGGACATTCTGTGTGTAAGACAGAGACGATATATAAAGATCTAAAGCAATAAGTAAGAATGAGATAAATTATCGTTAATATAGTTACTGCGGTTACGTAAATAAATAATTACGTACACTGTAAATCTTTATCAATTAAAACAACTACAAATAAATTTATTATGTTGGCGGTTGAATTACCACCATAAAACCACTTAATTATTTGGATTTTTTCCCGAACAGTATAAATAGCCATTTTATCAATAATTTCACTAGTGAATACTGACATTTGATAAAATTGTGATTTTTACTGTTGAAAACAAAGACGATACTATCAGATTGTATAACCACAGTAACTATTAGCGATCATTTATCTCATTCTTACTTACTGCTTTAGTGCTTTATATAATATCGTCTCTGTCTTACACACATAATGTTCTATGGACTGTTTTGATTTGATACAATCTGTATACTATTAACATCAGTTTTCCTTATTACATCATGGCCAACTAAAGTTTTTGACTTATTGCCATAGAAACATGTCACGATTTCCATAAAAATTGAGCTCAATAATTCTCTATTACCCACTAGCGGCGCTAGTAGGCTTCGTGCACACAGCCTAAAGTTCCTTATCTCTATGGTAACTAATGATACAAAACAATGCTGATTTGGGTAAACAAATATCTGGTTTTCTGCAGCGTTCTCTCTCTCAACTGAGGACACTTTCACTTAAGGCAAACATACGAACTAGCGAACTCTAGTTACTTATATCTCTATGACAAAAATCAATCAATATTTTGCCCAGTTCGCAATCCCAGCTAATATGTTGAGATTTAAGGATGTGTATAAGGTCAAATTGTGTAGTACATCTAATTAAATTTTCAAAATCATAAATGTATAAAAATTTTCATTTGCGAAGACTTTGTGTTAATTTTAATCATTTTTTATGGTAGATTTTCTAAAAATTTTCCTATAATTAAATATTATGAACAAATATTTAACATTTAATTTGACTACTGTGACTTTAGTCAAAAACAATCAGGCAACATGGCTGTTCACGTGGTCTTCTGACACTCGGAAACATAACGTGGAGATAGAATTTCTGACCTCAAAAATTTGAAGCTATGGATACTATAAAAATAATAATAAATAAAAATGTCAAATCAAAATTCAAAGAAAGTATTTATTTATTATGAATTATTATCAAGCAATTGCAAAGTAGTCATTAAGAAATCAATTATCATTACGCAAAATAATAAACTGATACATAAAGTCAGTAATTAAAGTTTACTTTTGGCAGATTTTTGTTAAAGCAAAGTTTTTTCAAATTAATTGCAGAATATAATCTGTACGAACATTTTAGTTTTCCAAACAAAAATAAATATCTCAAATCTTTTACATACTTTTGTTACATTACAGCGTTTATCCGACATATAAACGCATTTTGTGTTCTAAATGCACATAAATCTCAAAAATGACAGGTCCAGAATAATTGACAGTTGGTTCACGTGATATGACATTTCATAAATGCGATTTTTATTATCGACATGCAGGAACGCGACGTTGCCTCATTGTCTCATTACATCCGCCATTAATTAAGATTAAGATTCGGAGAATTGATTTCATCACTTTCAAAATAAAATATTTCCGTGAAATTGCTGGTAACTCCACGTTTTTTTGGGCTTGAAAAATCGCAAATTGTACAAAGAAACTGATAATAAGTTTTTGAATCATAAATCTTTGAAATAAAATGATATATGTTTTAATCTTCTCAAAATTTTTAACACTTCCGGTAGAAATAACATTGAGTGAATGGTGATTTTAAAATGAATTTTTTCATAAAAAAGGTCGGTAAAGTATCTATTTTTTGGTTTTAATCGATGCAGGAGGTCTAATTCTATAACATATTTTAAATTTAGGCAAAAATCTTTGAATTCAAAAATGTTATATACATCCTTAAATTCAGATAGTTGTTTTAGGAACGAAACGATACTAAACACATGATGCGACCTTTATTAAATGGAAATTGTTTATTTACATTTTAAATTAAATAAAAACACGTTTTAATACTGTAAATAAATTAAAAACGTTGTCTTTTTATTTAATTCAAAATTGTTTAATTCAAATTTATTTATTGTTTGGCAGGCCGATAACATTGTACTGAGAGAAAGGAAGCTGAACATTGCGCCCGCCATTAAAAAGCAACCGTTCAGCAGACCGCTGGAGGGCACGCCCGGCTCGCCGCCCGTGCCGGGAGCCTTGCCCACGGCCGCAGCTCCCAGTCAGTTTTACTTCCCGACAGCAGGTGCAACGGCTACACCTTTCCCATTCCAAAATGGCGGAGTTACATACTATAATCCGAGCGCGACAGATCCCAGCGTCTATCCAGGTTTGTGTTGCAAATCGCTTATAAACAACACTAGCTTTTACCCGCGACGTCAAACGCGTCCACAGAAACTTTATTTTATTTAACAGTAGCAGCTCGGCCCGTTTTCGCGAAATAAAAATTTATAAATGTAATATTGCTTTCGCCCGCGATTTATTATTATTATCGCTTCACTCGAATTTGTAATTAATGCATTACTCATTCGTTCCGTTCGCTCGCTCACTCTTCAACTTTGAACCGATCCGATCTGCGTCAAGAAATATACTATCAAATGATAAGAACCTCATTCAAGTCTGTTCAGTATAGCGAATTCAATCCGAATTTCGCCCGGGCGAATCCGAAACTGGCAGTTATTATAGCTCTAAACCTTCCACAAGAAGTAAGCTACCAAACTGTATCACTGAAAAAAAAGTGCAGTATATTTGAAGACCTGAAGTAAATAATGGACTAAGTGCCATTTTTGTAATTTTTGAGTTAACACCCGATTTATGATGTATGTGCCAGCCCAGTTGTAGTGTATATTGCTCTAAGTGCCAGTTCTACTCTGCTAGTTCAGACAGCTGCTAACAGAATGCGCCAGCTGTAAGTGCCATGCAGCTCAAAGTAAATTATGATCTATGTGCCTCGCGCCAAAACTCATTTAATTGAGGTAAAATACAATATTTCAATTTTCGGCACTTAGATAACCAAAAATACATATGGCACTTAAGTCGTTATTTACATTTGATAAAATGGACATTGATCTGTTTTGATTTACTGACTTTAAAACTATAAAACTAATAATTGGATTACATTTTAATAAAGATATCACTTTTACAATGACTATTAGGCTGGTTTTATATAATTTTTTCAATTTAGGGAGGTTGATCCGTTACAGTCCCATTCAAAAGTAAGTCGAATTCTAAATGGGAACTTTTCCATAATAAATTTTTACAAAAGGTTATAAGTCGATGATACCAATAATATTATTGCCATAAAAGCATAAGTAAATATATTTTTTTTTAATATTTATAAATTATTTCTAACTTTTAAATTTTTTGTACAAAGTTAGGTTAAAAAAAATAAATTTATGTAAATATCTGTATTTTACATATTTTTTACAGTAAATAATTAAAAAAAGAAAACAGAAGTAATAAAAATTAAAATTAAATCATTAAAAAGTTGAAAATTCAGTTAAAATTGTTAAAACTGTCAAAAATAAAAGTCCATAATCGAAAAGTGCTAAGGTTTAATGATTTCTTTTATTGATTAGAAGTCTCCTAATTAAATTGGAAAAAATATTAAAATATGCGTAAGACATCGATGCTTTACATAGTTAGTTTTCTGAACTATTATTTGGTTATTTGCAAAAAATTAAAATGTACCGTTTGCATGCTAGATTGACATATTTTCCATAAGATTACATGTAAAAGTTTTGTTTAATTTTTAACTTTATAAATCTCTTAATGATTTTGGATTTTTTACAGAAAATTTTGTCATAAAAAAATCTATTAAAAAAACTTTATTTCAGATTTTTTTCATTATCTTCGTAAAACGGCTCAACCTCCTTAAAGTTTTTATGACTAAAAAAAGTCGCATTCAGAATAAAAACATCATTATCTCAAAACTTTGAAAATGGCACTTAGCGCATTATTTATTTCAGGTCTTCATTTGTACTTTCCGACGCATTTTCCGCCTCAACCCATCGTCCCCCCCCCTACATATATATAAATTTTGCTTAGAATAACAAACCGAATGATTCTATCGGTGTTTGCTGACTGGGAAAATAAGTACCGAAAATCTTCACTGCCTTCTGGACTAATAGGTATATGCAGTCAAGTGTCATAACAGGAGATCGTCATTCTCGAACAGCAACGAATAATATCTAATGCGTTTGTTATTTTGTCAGCTGGACCGACGTTGTATGCCGGTCAGCCAACAGCATCAGCGCAGAGCGCAGCCGCGGCCGCGGCATATCCGATGATGTACCCGCCGACAATGTACATGCCGCAGCAGTACGCCGCTTATTCTCACATACCGGTGAGTGTCTTTTTGTTTTTGTTCATTTGTCACTTATTGAGTTGGTCGGTGTCATGACGTGTTTGTTATTTAAACTAAAACGTTTTATTTGATTAGATTTTATTATTATTGGTTTAATATGAGTTCTTATCAAACGAGTTAATATGTTGAGTTGCACAACAGATTGTGTAAGAAAATCTAAGTTGACAGTGCGTTTGCGCTGCAACTAGAAATCGACCGATGCGGTTTTTCCCCCGATACCGATATTGCAGTACATATAAATAATGATATCGGTCGATCCCTATTTGTAGCTATATACATTCGGTCATAATAATTTTAAATCGATAAAAATAACTGATTGATTCAACTGTTATTCTAGAGAACACTGTTGTGCAATGGTTAGCGTGCTGGCCTTAGGATCAAACTGTCGTGGGTTTGAATCCCATCTCATGGACATTTTGTGCTGCCGTTTAGACCCAGCTTTGATATATTTTGATTATATTGACCAGAAACCTTTATGTGGTGGATCACCTCAAGTGATCTTGTTTAACGCAATACGTATATACATGACTTCTGTTGATATGATAGCTATTGAAATTATTAATGCATTAAAGAGATTCGTTTCACATAAAATGCATACGAACCTCCCGTAGGCGCTAGGTCTATGTTGAATTTTATGTGGAACGATTTTCCATAATGCATTAAAGATTTTCATATCTACCGTGTCAACAAAACTCATGTATTTTCAACTGATTTTACTCACATACTTTCAAGTCGTAGGTTCCTATTTATCACGCAAGTTTTTCCTCCTATACTGCTCAGCCAATGGGAAAGTACGTTTAGTAACGCTTAACCTCAAATCAGTGAAGGCTTTTTCTGATTGGTCTATGACTGCCACGAAGTGAGAATGAAAGTGAAGTTAGAAATACACTAGTCGATTGTTTCTGACAGGTTGAAAATACGTTAATTCTACTGTACCTTTAAAAGAAAGCAACCGTTATTCTGACCAAATTGTGTGTTCACATGTTTACGATACTTTTTTTATTCTACTTCTCGCTCGAAACAACACTTTTCAATGATTTTTGAAGTGAAAACTTCTTTAGCGGCGTTGTACACTTTTTTTGTAATGGGTAAAAAATGTTAAACTCGCGTCAGGAAAAATAAGAACTGGGTGAGACTCTAAGTGATAGTAATTGCCAGATACTTTTTATACAATGTTAGACATCTAGCGTTGAAATATCGTACATAAAAATGCAATCTATGATACAAACCATTTTATTTACAAGTGTTGCCAATAAATAAACAATGCTTCTAAATGCAAAAAATTAAGACGTTAATATTCAAGTTTTCACTTCTGTCGGCACTCCCGGAGTGCAACCTGTCTTTTTTTTTTTGACAAATTTTTTGCTTGAAAAACAGTTTTTTTAACAGACTTAAAAAAGAGAGATTATTAATTCGTCGCGTGTATGCATTTGTTTTTCTGTGAGTACCTATCATCTGTGCATTAAATGTAGGTTTAAGAATGTCATTTGTTTTCAACCAAAAGAAGACCTCCATTTAAGCTGCTTCAAACAGTCGAAACTGGTGGCTTCAAGCAGTCGTGGAATATTTTCTATGGAGATGCTATAAATCTCTGAGCAGTCACTTCCGACTGCTTGAAGCAGTTCGTGTACCACCAGCACCTAAATGGAGGTCGCATTTTCTTTGAAAACAAATGACATTGTGAAATCTAAATTTAAGACTGATAGTCGTACCATAATTAATGTCTTACATAGAATGCTAAATTCGATAGCAACATTTGGCCGTTCCTTTTAAAAACTATAATTGTATGGTCCCAATAAGATCGTCAACTCAGATTTTCTGAAGAAGTGCAACTCAACATCAATAATGTATATTGAAAGCTTTGTTCCGCGTCTGCGCAGTTGAATTAAATTTGGAAAAACGATTATTCTTTGTCAATCTCGGATGAAACCGTCCTGCAAAATGGGGCAGTTAATAAAATTCGCAGTTCAGTATGTGTTAAAAGTAAGAATTTTTTTTTTCGATAATTTTGTGTGCGTAAAAAATTTGTTACTTAGCATGATACTAGAAATTCAAGGTTCAAGTCTTGTCAATGGATTTCAATTTGATACAATTTTGGTTACAAATTTGTTTTTATAAAAACAAACTGACCACAGACCTGGAATTTTTTATAACTCAGAGAAACGATGGAAAAATCGAATATTATTCCCAAGTCTAAAAATACGAGGAATTTTTTTTTTTTCAAATATTTTTTTGGTCACCCTGAAAAATGTTTTTGGCTACGAAAAAACGAACGCAGTATCTCTAATCCGCAATTGAAAAATAATAATCCCTTCCGGGAGTTTGTTCTAACACATACACGTGACGTAATACAGCGAAACTGTGCAACAAAGCTTTTAATCAATCAATAAGCAGTTCTAATAAATGACTACCCATAAAAAATTGCGCACACTTGTCAAGCACGAACTTGCGCGATTAGCGATTAGCACGGAGCAAAAAAATCTGTTCGTGAAGGTACCCGTATTATGTAACGGAGTAACGCACATTAGACGAGCAACTAACAACGACTTTTTACGTTACCGGTAGGATACTCTTAGTGACGGCTCCGAACTAGGTTTGTCAATAAGACATTTAAAACTAAAGAGGCTTAACCACTGAGAGAGAGAGAGAGCGTAAGAGAATTTACGATAATGGTGGGTCATTTATTTAAACTGCACAAAAGCATTACGTTTAAATTTTGACCGCTTAAAAGGCTTGAAACACCTTTGAAAGATCTGATACAAGAAGTAAATATTGATGACGTAATTTAATAATGCCTAGAAACAATAGACGAAAGCTTTTGTATCAAGTCTTGTTTGTTTTGTTTTTTTTTTTTTTAATTTCGCCACGTTTATGACACGTCGAGTAAAAAAATTTCTATTCGAAGTAGACTAGGCTAAGACTGCTAGTCTACTTCTGCGCATCCAAAGACGCAGGAAAGAGAGGGCGATAAATTTGAGGCATATGCGTGTCTCTTTCTGACGTTTTCTTGTTCAATCTTTACTAGTGATGTGCCGGATATCCGTATCCGTTAGTTTTTGGCGGATCTTTTACCTTATTAATTTTAAATTCATAGATGAAATTTTATGTATATGGGTGATTAGGTAATAATGAAAAACTGTTAAATTCCATTCAGATTATTTTTTATTTTTTAAAATCGTATTTGGCACCTTTATATTGCAAACATTTATCGTAGGTGAGTACCATACCAATAGTACATAACCCAAAGGTACTAAAAAACTATCTTTATAATGAGATATTGCACATCGATCTTTGGAAAGAGACAATCTGTTATGAGAGTTAACTCTTAAAGAGGTCAATAACTTTTTCCCATAACAGATAATCACTTTCCAAAGGTCGATGTGCAATATTTACCGCATCGTACTCTAAGAAAGTTAAGATCCGTATCCGCGGAGCTTGAAACCAAATATCCGTGGATATACATTTTAAACGATCTGGCACATCACTAATCTTTACCATCAACAGATCTACGTGCAATTGTTAAATGACGACGAAATATGTTCCAACTTTATAGGCCTCTCTTTCTGCACCATTTGGCTCGCAAAGCCCGGACTAGAAGTCCAGTTTTTTATGTCGATAGCCGTCTCCGAAGTGAACTTACTGACTGAGACCTTTGAAACTCATTCTAAAATGGAAATTTATTTGCTCGTCTGGTATTTATATTACATTTATATTAAGAAGAACTTGATTTTTATAGTCTAGATATTTTTTCTACATATTTATAGTAAAAATAGCGACTTAACTATTATACCTAGCTATGTTTGTGTACAAACTGTCGGTTGTTACTGTTTTTTTATTGATTGAAAACGTTTTTATGTTGCTGTAGTCAAGCAATGGGTTCCTAACAGAACCGTTGGCCCCATATCCTCTGGCGCAGCCTACATACGTGCTGCTAGACACCATTCAATACTGAACCCTTAAGGTATATTAAGATCTGATGTATGTCTTCTTTGTTCCGGTATTTGGTGTTGTTCATTTGTCTTGTCTTTTATGGTTTTTGGTTGCGCTCGCTTGGCTTCATTTAGGTTCAAAGTTCTTGATCTTTCGTCTCGACACCCGTCGCACCATCTCATTGCTTCACCGTAAAACGTTATTCAGCGAATAGTTTTATTATTTATCGTACAGTACATCCGAGTCTCGATTATCCGACATATCAACGGGACTGTTACGGATTGAGCGTGTAGCACTGCCGTTTTTTTTTAATGGCGTTTCCATGGATCCTCTATTACAAGCCCCCAGTCATGGAGGATGAAGGGGGAAAGGAGACGCATCTGTAGACAGTATGCAAACAGGTTAGCTGCACATAGGAAAATTAGCATAGGGAAAAAATGAATGGATCGGACTCGAAAAACTTGAAATCTTGTTTTTCATTTTGACAAATAATATTCTTTTACAAAATGAATTTGTATACTACCGAAGAAAAAAATCAAATGATTACAATATAATCGGACTTTTTTTATTAATGAGGTATTGAATGCCCAAAAATACTTAAATATGTTGCGAGATCAAATATCTCCGCCTATTCGTGCTGTAGTTTAAGACATTGGGTCGCTGATTTACCAACGCGCATAACGTCATGCCAGTCAGACAAATTATTTTTGAATGAAATGTTTCCAAACAGATGGAGCTACTTCTTTTGTTCTATTTTTGTAAAAAAAAATAATGTTATTATTAAAAAAGCCAAGTAAAATAAAAATAAAATAGAAATCCTCAAGATTATCATTTGGAACCCAAAGGAATGGTGAGACCTCTGGTGAGAAATGCGCCGAACTATCCTAAGGGGGGTTTTTGACAGGTAAACTATGGAGGCATAAGGTAAACATTGATGGAGGCTAGGTTAGCCTCCATCATGCTTTTCTAAATCAATGTTTACCTGTCAAAAACCCCCCTTAGAACAGTTCGGCGCATTTCTCACCAGAGGTCTCACCATTCCTTTGGGTTCCGAATGATAACGCAATAAAAATATGCTAACTCTGATCCGTTCATTTTTTCCCAATGCTAATTTCCCTATGTGCAGCTTAGCTGTTTACATACTGTATTGTACACAGGCCAAAAAAGAGGAACAATTTTTATAAATTTAGCCGCTAGAGGGATACGTGTATAATACGGAGTTCGTACTCTTTGTCTAGTCTCCGTGCTTTTAGCATTGATTACCTGAGAGAAAATACGAACGTCTCGAACCTGCGCAAAGTACTGAAACGATTAGCTTTGGACTGTTTCGGATAAGCTCACGTAATCGTCTCGTAATATAAGTTAAACTATTGGTGCTAAGTATTGGGACAATTAAATAAACAAATTTTAATAATATTAATAAACAATTTAAAATATTTGTATGGAATTTTTCTTACAAAATTGTAGTGAACAAGATTTTTTTGAATGTATACACAGATAATTTCTGATATTTTAATGTGATGGGAATTGTTAACGCGAAAAATAATCAATCAAACAACACATGCAAAAAAGAAATTTGGATCGGTCTCACCAAGTACTCCAGATTCTGACTGATGTGGTTTAAAGGAATTATTTACGCACTTTTACACAACTTATTTTTAAAACATTCACATTCAACTTTCTAAACACTACTGCCTTTCAGACAAAAAACATTTTTTTCCCCTTTATTTCACGGCGTCGTTCAACATGCAGAAACCAAAAATGACACGCGCCGTGACAAAACAAATTAACAAGTATAGTAAATACCCTATTCTAATTATTATCTCTAAACTATGTACAATATAATCTAAAAGTTTTGAATCGTTACAGTACGAAATACCGTACATGCATGCGCAGTTTGTTCCGAATGGTCTTCAGCGCCGCCTGATATAACGTCGTATTTTCTCTCAAAGCTTGGAGTTCGATCTCCGCCTCTCTAGTCTCCTTGGACAGTACTATTAAAATTTAATTAGAGTTTCTTTCATCTCACATCCGCCTTTTTCGTAGTATTCGACTATCTGTTGTCCCGCTTATGTTGAACGATCGAGATTCTACTGCACGCTATTAATGAAGCACAATTCTTTTATTTTTACGTTTTTATCACTTTTAAAATTGTTTTGCTCTGAATCAAACTGTTTATTACGTTATTTAAATTACCGTAAGGTGAATGATTTAGCCGTAAGTGTTTTATCATTTTAATATTTTTTTTTTTTAAGAATGTTCTTGTGTACAATTAGTCACCTGATCTGATACGTTTTTGGTATTGTGGAAAAAACTATAAAAACATAGGGATATTATATATTAGATATCGTGTCCATCGATAATAATTAATAAGAAAAAATTCGCAGGTTTGTGGACAATTGTTGTATTTATAATTGTACGACGTTTCGTCTATAAATTTAGACTTTTTCAAGTACAAATTGAAAATTATTTAAAACAATAATTATTGTTGTATTTATAATTGTACGACGTTTCGTCTATAAATTTAGACTTTTTCAAGTACAAATTGAAAATTATTTAAAACAATAATTATTGTTGTATTTATAATTGTACGACGTTTCGTCTATAAATTTAGACTTTTTCAAGTACAAATTCAAAATTATTAAACGTCGTACAATTATAAATGCAACTATTGTCCACAAACCTGCGAATTTTTTCTTATCATAGGGATAATATCGTTATATTTGTCTCGACAGTAATAAAAACATTTTCATCGCCTCAAATTTAAATACACTCACATCGTTACAGCCCAATAACTAAAATAACCAATAAATTGAACGACTTACCCGTTAGTAAAATGCCGGAATTCGACTTGATGCCTAGCCTTTTAGTTGAATAACAACGATGCGTATGACTAATTAATAAGAAAATCGCAGGAAGTGGACAAAAAATTAGATTTATTAATGTACGACGTTTCTTCTGTAGATTTAGACTTTTTCAAGTACAATAAAAAACATTTAACGTTTGGCAAAACTTAAAGCCAGCCTTTTAGATACGGGCTATGGCTGAATTAAAAGCCAACACGACGTTAAAATTTAGTTTTTGTTTGACGTGAAACTTGGCTAGCACCGACTTCGACGAAATACAGTCGGTATGATTAAAAAAAAAAAAATTTGCAAGTGAAATTTTGAACTATAAAAAAAAATTGTTTACGTATTAAAAAATCATTTTTTCTTATTTATTTTTAGTCGATAATTCCTCACGCTTCCCTCGTAATTATCAATTACAGTAGAACGCCGATTATCCGAACGCCGTTTAACCGAATCGCCAATTATCCGAATCGGTCCTAAGCGTAATATAAAAAATTAAAACCAAGTAATTTTTCAATAAAAACAAGTTTTTTGGGGACACAACAATACAAAAATGCGAGTGACAATTGCCGTGTAGACGCTACAAGTGAGCGTTATTGTAGAACTGTGTTTGTTAAACTTAATAAAGTTTATTCTATGTGTGACAGTTCGTTTTTCTTTATTACCAGTCTATACCCGATTATCCGAAACGACCCCGGTCCCAATTAATTCGGATAAGCGGCGTTCTACTGTATTACGATCAGGAGACAAACTAATAATCTAGTTTAACCAAAAGGCTAAGCGTTACCGGCCTTTTTTGTTCAATGTTATGTTCAGCGATTTTGCTGAGCTTTTTTAGCTAACGGACTAGTCATTCAATTCATTGACCGATTTAACTATCGGACCGCTACGTATATGCAGCTTTGAAAGTTGTTCAGTGCGGCATGTTCTATTTCGCATGTCGGATTTTATGCGTTTCATATTTTAAATTCGATTGGGATTTTACCCGAAGGTCGCCCTACACGAAGCGTTTGCATTGATAGTATGCGAGGTATCGATATTTTATTTAAAATGTATATTTTCGAGGAAGAAATTTGTCATAGGAGTGATACTAATCTTTGTAAACGGGAAAAAATCGCGAGCGCTAGTCACTTCGTAAAATATGGCATAATTATTGCTGCAAGCTGTAGAGATAAGGTTAACTTTGTTGCTTTCTGCTTGCAAACGTCAAATTTGAAAGCGAAACCGCGTGAATTCAGCTGATAGCGGTTACTTTTCAATTTAATAATTTGATATCAACAATTTCACTTGATCTACTAACAAAATTATGTAGGTACTACACAACAACGCGTGTAACTTCCATAATTGTAGACAATATTTACGAAAGTACGTAGCGCGCTATGATTCACTAAATGAAACGCTCCGGGTAGGATAGTTCACTGAAATGCCGAGTAGATGTCGCATGGTCGAAGTAAAATCCCGATATGCATAATTTTATTAATTTATTAGTTTTTATTTAATTATTATCTTATTCCTTAATAATGGATGAACCGTAATAAAAAAAAAACAACTTCTAGAAAATTCACTGAACACAAGACGTTCATCTCTAAAGGTTTCACACATCCCTTAATCACTGGTAACTAGCGCTATCTGATGAATAAAAATGTAAACGTTTGACTCACACTTTACTTGCCAGTAGCGCTATTTGACGAATTCGAAACCCAAAGGAATGGTGAGATCTCTAATGAAAAATGCACCGAACTGCCATAAGGGGGGTTTTTTGACAGGTAAACTATAGACTATAGAGACATAAGGTAAACATTGATTTAGAAACGCATGATGGATGCTAGGTCTAGCCTCCATCATGCGTTTCTAAATCAATGTTTACCGTATGTCTCTATAGTTTACCTGTCAAAAACCCCCCTTATGGCAGTTCGGCGCATTTTTCACCAGAGGTCTCAGCATTCCTTTGGGTTCCGAATGAGAAAATTGTATCCCTCATTGTTGGGCATATAATAAACCTACTTCTCTATGTCGGTACATAGGTACACATAACATTTGCTTGCATTCATCATGAATGAAAAAAATACGCATGGCAGTTGTTTTCTTCTTCTTTCTTTTTTTATTTTGTATCCGTATCTGCCGCTTTACCATCCAAACACGGCGTTTTGTTTTGTTTGCAGTACAACGTCCATGAAAACAGTTCCTATCCCATGACCGCAGCCCCGTACATAGATCCCTGTTCGTATAACGACAGTCCCGCCGGTGCACCTCTTCCGCATGGCACGATGTCCTCTCAGCACGGTACAAGTTCCGCGACGACCGCGACCACCACCTCGCCCCTGTCGCAAATGCATCACCATCACCATTGCGCCGGCTATGCCGGTGCTCCGCTATACGCCGTCGGGTCGCCTGCGCTCATGCCGACGCAAGGTTTGTGGTATCATCCCGCTAACATTGTAAATGCCAGCCCTCCGCAACACCAAGCGCAAATTTTAGCAGCCGTTGACGGTAAGACGCGTTGTGTTTTTTTCTTTTCTTTTTAGTTCTGTACGTTCTTCCATTTTCATCGACGATGAAGGGTAGGTTCAACGATTTTACCGCCGAGTGTTCTGAAAGATGCACTCGTTGATAGACAGATTGTAAATCATAGAAGCTCAACAGCTGAGATGTGTGCATTAGAGAATCTGCCAGCCGGCACACACAAAAAAAAGGCTGGTACGAGTTCGGGAGCGCTGATTCCCAAAAAACGTTTACATGCAAACTGCATTCCAGTGTTTCCCCTGAGAGGTTTTGAAGCGGCTTGTTAACCGCTGAACGTCTGGTGCTAAGGACTTTACGATCTCAAATTTAATAACAAAAGATCATACAAGGCCGGCTAGAAGGCGGGTAAACCGACTCATATTATATAGAAGATATTATCAACTATGTTCCAGCCTCTCTACGAACGGTAATATTATCGTTATAGTCATGTGCAGTAGCTAAAACGAAACTGTTTTGTATCGATTTTGTGCGCATGCGTCGACTTTGCACTGTTTTGTAGCTTAAAGGACAGTTTTAGAACCGTTCTGATCTTGGTTGGAACACGTCTGAGCTACTGCGCCTGACAGAGGTTGGAACAGAACTATCATTTAAAAAATAAAAATATCAAAAGTTGGTATGGCCGGAGAAGGGGGGGGGGTAAAACAATCTCCCCCTTCACTGTTTTTTTTTTTTCTATTCAGTGAAATATCATCTTTGAACCTACCCAAAATTGGCTTCATTTGTTTTGCTTTAATTACATATTTCAAGTATTCAGTTATTCTTACAGTGAAAGCTATATAGTAGCAATTGTTTTCATCAAAAGCGAAAATTTTGTTTTTTAGATTATCATATCGATTTCCCAATAGTGTATATTTATGTTAGTTATGCATGTCGTGTTTGTCTACTCTATATTGTTTTTTGTTTATCCATATTAAATAAACAATATTTTTTTAAATTAAACTTACAGACTTGAGTTTTATACGCAATTGAAAATAGGGGCTCTAGGACAAAAAAAATGTTTTCTTCATACCTCGATCGAAAGTTTGACATTTACTCCCTCTATAACAGCGAGAGGAAAAAATTTCTCATGCGTATTTATACTCGTAGCTAGGGACTATTTATTCTGTCAACGTATTGTTCATTTTTACTAATAGGTTATTGAATTGACTTTAAAAATACTTTAATATTATATTAACTGACGACAAAACAACATTAATAAATATTTAACATTAATAAATATTTTTAAGGTTAGAGGTAGCAACAGTACTGACAGTGACAGCTCGGTAAACAAGTTGTCATAGCGACAGAATAAATAGTCCCTAGTTACCAGTATAAATACGCACGAGAAATTTTCCTCCCGCCGTTATAATAGTAATGACAACGGTAAACAATTTGTTATAGCGACAGAATAAATAGTCCCTAGTTACGAGTATAAATACGCATGAGAAATTTTTTCCTCCCGGGAGTAAATGTCAATCTCTCGTCCCTGCTGA
Organism: Xanthostigma xanthostigma; assembly: GCA_963575645.1. Lineage (NCBI taxonomy): Eukaryota > Metazoa > Arthropoda > Insecta > Raphidioptera > Raphidiidae > Xanthostigma > Xanthostigma xanthostigma. Next base: position 42,788,898 of record OY754466.1, on the reverse strand, counting down.
CGAAAGTACGTACTTTCGAGCGGATATGAAGAAAAATCGTATACACCACACGAGCCAAAAGTTGAAATCTCGGACGCGCAGGGCCGAAAATTCAACTTTCGGCCCTTGTGATGTAATATACTATTTGTGTGAATAGTGTGTACGAAATATTGACATGACGTTATTGTTTTTAGGCTTATATATAAATGTAAATGCGTTACCGTTTGGACTGTCCCCTGAGTCAGTGATTTGTTCAACCACCGATTTAGGTGACAACGGGGTTCCGCTATCTTCAACTATACAAGAAGTAAGATTAACATAATAATAATAAATTATATACATACTCATAACAAAAAGAATGCATTTAAAAACAAAAAAATTGTGAACCGTCAAGTACTTAACTCAGACCAGAAACTTCCATAATCGCGCCACAAGAATAAACAAATAACCAGAAGTATAACTCTACTTACGCGCTTTACTTATTCTTGTGATCTCGGTGCTCGGTTAACGTGAAATTCTATCCTGAAACGGTCAGAGCTGTTGCGGCCTCGACTGTTGGAACGTTTGTAGCTTAATAAAACATTTTATGTAGTCACTTCATCAGAAGCGTAGCGTGCCTTGGCGGGGCCCCGTATAAAAATTTGTTTGGGGGCCCTTAGGAAGGGCAAAGATTTCTTACAAAAGAAAAATAAATGTTTGCATAAAATTAGAAGAAATATTTATTCATTATAATTATCTATCTGTCACTTTTTCCAAAAAATTTTACAAACAATTCATCATCGTATCGTATGCACATCGATTATTGTGGGATTTCCCCATTGAAGTAAATGACTTAAACGGGGAAATCCCGCAGCCCGCGATAACCGATGTAGGGTGTTGCCAACTTTTGAACGCACGCTTTACGCGGGAAAAAAGAATTTTCTTTTTTTGACTTTTGTCATTTCTGAAATAAAAAAAAAATTGGGAAGTTTTTATTAATTTTTGCTTACCTGGGGGCCCCGTATAATTGATACGGCAAATACGGCGGTAGCTACGCCCCTGCACTTCATACTTGTCTTATTTCATTTAAAAATTGTACTTGCTATGATAGTAAAAGGCACGTTCTTAAAACAAAACCATAAATATATAAATGCAATATAGAAATGCAATGAAATTTCGTCTTTTACTTGTAACCAAGGTTATGAATCCGTCGGTAGTCACGTAAAAGGCAAAGCCTTCGAGTTATGCTTCTGGTTATTTATTTATTCTTGTGATCGCGCCGACTGAGCTATCGGTTACTCTAGTCTCTAGGGCAACCTTTCGCAAGGTATTTTAATAACGTTTTTTTAACCGCAGATGCATTTTCCGTCAACACCCGGTATGAATTACGAGCCGGTAAACAAGAATAATAACGGAAGCGAATTGAAAAATTCCATGTCCTCTGGAAATCACACACCTCAAGCACCCATCACTATTAACTCAAACATTTTCCCGGCGAGACGACAGTGTAAGCGCAATTTTCAACTGAAAAAAGTTACCGCTTTGATCGGTAATAATAACAATACGGTTAGCCCGGTGGCAAGTTTAAATTCCGTAAGTATAGATAACAATCAAAACGAAAACGGCATGAATTGTTTGAACAGTAAAAATCACTTACAAAACCAAAAACAGCGCAATAACAATTTGAAAATAAATAATTCAGAAATTGGCGGAGGCGATTCGATCGATAACGGCGGTCAGCATAAGCTCGACGACCGCATGAAACAAATGAAAGTGTAGGGGGTCTCGGCAGTTGTTTTTAAGCTTACTCTGTTGATTTTTTTTTTTTTTTGTGCCCCTTACCGATTGGTTTTATTTATTGTTGTTGTGTGATCGCCGTTGTGTTTGCGTATTGTGGCTTATGTTGTCAAATAGAAGCGCTTTTAAATATAGAACGCTCGTGCCGCGTCGCAAGCACTTTCGACGTCGATCCGTGTGGGAAACGCTGTCCGGTCGATGTGCGTTAAAAGCGAGTGTTTAAACTTGAACGGTAACGGTTTCAGTCTTGCCAACAGCAACAATCCCCAATAAATCCGTATGCGGACGTTGCTTCGGTCGACTCGAAACAATTCGCCAACGGCGTACAATTGTACTTTGATCGATGATCGATGTATTGATAAGACCGGTTTGCTTCTGTTTTTAAAGGGATTTTTTTAAATGAACTCTGACCAGAAAATAGCTTCAGATAATTTAAATCGTCTTTTATTATCCTTTTTCATAAAAAGGCAAGTTTTTAAATATATTATGTATGTGTCGTAGTTTTTAATATCTAGAATATAGTACATAAATGTTATATGTATTAAAAAATAGAGTAGATTGGGACACATTTGAAGACATTCTTTTTAGATTAGAGAAACAAAATGGTGAATAAATGCGAATTAATGTTTCGTAAGAAAACAGAAAAAGACATGATTCAAATGTGTTTTTAATATTGTAGTTGAACAGAATATAATTATTATTGTAGTATCGATAGATTTTTCATTTTTATTCAGAGCTAAATGTAAATTTTATAATTTGCAATGGATATAAAATTTAAGTGTCGATTGCGGTTTTTAGTATTTAAGACACTCGGATACTCTTAGAAGAAATTCGTAAATAAGTGCGGTATACAGATATGTTCCGTGGGAGTGGTTGGTTTTTTTAAAAAGTGTAGAAAGGATGAAACAAGTGGTTTAAAAATACAAAAATGATTTTTTTATGTGCTTCAAAAAGGGATTATAATATACACTCGGTACCAATATATAGTTTTGGATGAATTATTGGTGTACCTACTATTTAATAGAAGTAAAAGAAAAAAAAAACATATATAAATATATTACTATTAATTTTCCAGCATACGGAAAAACATGCATACATAAATCGTAATACTAAATTCATAGACGTAGTCAATATACTATTATTATTATTACATTATACAAAAAGAAAAAAAAAACAAATACTAATGTATAAGTCATGAAATAACTGTCGATTTTACATTTTCTAAATGTAATTGAAAATTAACCATACGGGTTAAAGAATTAGTGTAGTTATGAAAAATATATATATATATATAAAAACAGTGATTTTATAAAAAAAAATGATCATTATTATTGAACGACGTCGCGGAATTGTACATTGACGAACGTGTCAAAAAACGCCAGTCGAAAGTGGATTTCGAGGAATGCTTCTGTTTGTCGAATTCGTTACTGCGCTTTTGAAATTTAGATACATGTTGCTGATACTTTTGAACGTGGAACGCGCGCGTCTGTATTTTTCAAATTCCTTCCGGCCTTGAAACAAGTGACTGTTTCCATAATGTGTTGTTCAATTAGAGGTCATTTTTATTAGTCATTTGCAGAAGTGGTATGCGTAAAAATAGCGGTTCATTACTAAATTTTGCCTTTAAAGAACTGAGTACTTTTTTTAAAACGTGGCATGCTAGTCAAAATTTACTCGTAATGAACTGTACAATTCAGCCGTGTGCCATTTGAGAGCAGGTTAGTACTACGAAATGTATTCTTAGAATATGTTTCAAACGAACATAAAAAGTAATAATTTTAAGGAATTTACTTATAGAAGAAAAAAGTAAATCTTAATAGTGAGTAAAAAAGTGAGAATTTACTGTAGAATTTAAACTCATAATATATTGTATAAAATTAGTATTTAAATAGCTTATAAAACATTTTAATATAGGTATATCTCTTTTTTTAATGAATACAGAAAATCAAAATTAGTTTTTCTAGCTGTAATAATTTAAAGTGAGATATTTTTTTGTTGTTATTGTTTCTTTTTTTGTTTTTATGATGGCGCTAGTGTTGTTTTAATTCAAGACAAAAATACTTTTGTTTCGTTGTCCCTACTAATATCTTTACAGATCGATCAGAACTGAACGGAATTTCTTTAGAAAAATTCCGATTTTTTTTTCCAGCCGTTTAATGTTCTCCCTGTCGAGAAAAGAAGATAATATATTTTTTGTAAATTTTTATCGGTCGGTAAGTGAATATGAAAAATTAAGATATTTTGAGCCAATTGAAATTATAGCGGATACCGATTTTCGTTCATATTAATTAGTTTTAAAATAACCGCTGAACGCAATGTAATTGATAGATTTGTCGAGTGATTAGTTTTTTAGGAATTTGTTTAACTCCAAAATACAGTTTTTCATAATTAACAAACGCAATAATAACAAAGTTGTTATGTTTGAGTTCGTGAGATACAACACTAGACCATTCAAATAAAAAAGAAAAAATTAAAAGTGAGAAATTAGTGTTCATTTACTAAATTTAATAAACCTGAGATAATCTGAAAACTAAAATATTGTAACAAATTTGTTGAACACAGTCGTGTGTGTTTTTGTTACTTTTTTGTTTACTTTTATCGAATGATCTATATTTAGTTATCTTAATTTTAATAATTTTGTATATAAGAAATTTTTATATAGATTATAATAAATAATAAAGTACTTAATTAATATTTGTCGGTAAACTCTTCAGACATGAAAATGAAAATAGGTTTAGCAAAACAATATAAATATATCCAAATCTCTTGTAAATCACTGGCAAATAGTAACACATCATTATAATCGTGTGTGTTTTGTTTTAAAAGAAATAATCTGGTCAATTTTAATAACCAACGCTAAAAACACATAGCCTTGTTTTTGTTTATTACTAATATTTCGAGTTCAAAACAAAATAAGTAGTGAGTGATTTATGACAGATTGAAAACCGCAAACAAATCATTAACAATCGGAAATGTGGCCGTCGTAAATTAGAGTTTCGGTAGATCGAACTAAAATATTTCTCTGTTAAGCTTTAAGAAAAAACAAAAGAAAATCATTGCTTTTCTCGTTTGTTTTGTGATCTTTTCCAAAATGAAAATTAGAACCAAAGCTTTTCGTTATTCACAACAGTCTTTTGTTAACTTTTGATATAATTTGCTCAACTAAAAAAAAAAAAAAACTGCCATTATTGGACTAAATACCAAACCGTTGTATTTATTTAAATATGAATTCATTTAGTGTTTTGATTGTGCGATTATGTAGTGTAGATTTAAGCAGCGCTATAAAGACAGTCTGGTCTACAAAGTTAGTTACTAGCTTTTGAATCGGACTGCCGTGGCTTCTGACAAACACCTTTCTTTGAAAATGAAATAATACTGGCAATTCACTCTTTCACAAAAAACCTGTTGAATGTTTTTATCACCAGAGGCGCGTAATTCGTTTTACCCATTTGAAGTTAGCAGCGTTAATCTGTTTATGATTTGATTTAATAAACGCTACTAATTTCAGTTAAATCATTTTATAAGCGACCGGACGTGAGATAGCAATCAGTAATTGGTCCTTGATTTGTATCAAAAAGATTATAGCAATATGTGATTTGTCCGCTCTTCATCAAAGAGAGAGATAAAAAATATTTCACTCTTCTGACATTGTGAGGAAAAATGGCGTACATAAAAGTCTGTTCCGAGACGAATTTGCGTGCATCTGGCGGTAAAAATATTCACTACGATTTGTCAAGATGGAATTACTGTTATTATTTTTGTAGTTATATAACTCGATACATATTGCAATTGACGATAGCTACGTCTTGAGCCACCGCGACGGACATTCTTTGTGTGTACTGTGATGTTTTATGTACAATGGAGAATATTCGTCAGAAAAAAAAAAACAAACTAGCACTATCACACGTAAATCGTAAAAAAGAGTAGGCGTCGACGGCCGTCGACGTTGTGTTTCTAATTTTAACAAAAATATGAAGTGAATCGAAAATTTGCAGGGCTGTGATTTTAAAACCAAATTAAAAAATAAATTTCATTAAAAAATAACTCATTATTCAAGGGCAATGTTAATGTTTTTATTGGTTTAGTAATTGCCGTCACTTGTTATTCCACTGGAAAAACAAAATGCTGAACGTTCGTAGGGAGTTATTATTTTAACGTCTGAATATTGGGGGGGGGGAAAACATTGCTCCTTGTTCTTTAGAATTCATAGCTACCTCTTTTATTCAGTTTAACTTAAATGGGCAGTATTTTTCTAAAGAATAATTTTATAAGTACCTAATTTATGTTTAGTTAATTTGATTTTATTTATACATATATACTGATATATTGTATACAACTTGTTTCCAAAAAGCGCACCGAGTATATACGGTGACTTTAAGTTCACTACAGAAATTTTACATTTATGAAATTTTTTAATAAGACTTCTCGACAAAATAAGACTTTAATATTGTCGGTCGACATTTCAAAGCGCGGCGTTGGAAATTGTGTAAAAATGTTGAAATTTTCACAATGTTTGTAGAATTTATTGTAAGATTAAAAAAAAATCAATTTGTTTTGACGTTATTTCTGTCGTGGTTATTAGTCCAAGAACGATCTTCGTGAAATACCTAAAATCTCAAACGGCTGAAAATTTCAGTGATCGTTCTTGGGGTTACAAGAAACTAATCTGACTATGAAAAAGTGTGCTCCGATTTGCAGTTAGGGTAGAAACCGCCCCTTTAAATTTTGTTTTCTAATTATCTCGCAAACTATGAGATATATGAAAAAAGGTTTCGACAAAAAATTGTAGATTTTTATATTTGCTACAAAAAAGTGCTCCACCCTCTTACCCCTATCTACAATAGTTTACTCGTAAACCGCCCCTAAATGTGAAAAAAATGGAAATAATTTGTTTTTTCGGCAGATTCGGGTTTTTTGTGACATTTTAAGAAGAAAATACTCTTGGCGTTTTCTTCGAAAAATGGATATTATAGAAATTACAAAAAAACGACACCCCTTTGCACAATACTGTAGTGAGAGAGATAGCACGATTGTCGGAGCTTGTTCCACTATATCATCGTCAGCAACTGTCAAAATTAAAACCAGTAATTATTAAAATCAACATTAATTACTAACCATAGCAATTAATATAAGTTAGGGGGTATGGCACCCCGTTTTACTATTTAAACCGTAAAGTACTTTTATAAAATATATAAAAATATTTAACACTTTCAATTTCAGAATTTTTTTTGAAAATATTTTTTTAACTTAAAATATCCTGACGAAAAATAATAAAATTATGCCCTTACATAATATTTTTATGTCACAAGATCATAAAAATATTTTTATTTTTTCAAGAGAAGAATCCTAAATACTTAGGTAATTATAATTATGTCGCAACATAATTATTATTTTTCGTATTTCTTCCTATGTATACCTATGCATTTAATTTTGTCAGAACATAAACATATTGTATTTTGCTTGTCAGTACCTAACTACATAAAAAAAATTCACTCAAAAAAATTTTCTGAAATTGAATTTGTTAAATATTTTTATATATTTTGTAAAAATATTTTACGACTAAATAGTAAAACGGCGTGCCATATTAGGGTATAAAATGTAGTCAGTACAATTATTATGTTGTGAAATTCTGCTAACATTCGAATTTTTATTATTTATTGTTAAAAATTGATAGTCAACATAAACTTGTTACCATGTTTTTTGTCTTAATGTTGATTTTCATAATAAATTATTGTTTTTAATTTTCTGTACTATGTACTTGAAAAATTCTAAGTCTATAGACGTCTATAGATTTAGACTTTTTTAAGTAGGTACATACAGAAAATTAAAAACAATAATAATTATGAAAATCCATAGCAATTAACAGGGTATATATTATAAGACAAAAAAACATGGTAACAAAAATTATGTTCACTGTAAATTTTAAACAAAAAAGAATAAATAATAAAAATTCGGATGTTATGCAATTTCTTTAAAAGTTATCCTAGGCCATGTCAACAATTTTGTTTAAAAAACCATAGAAACACGCCACGTAAACAACGGTACAAATAAATTTCTAAAATAAATGTAAAAATATAATTTCAAATTTTTTGAATTCTCAAGTTTGATTTTGAAATATAGTTATGGTAACGTTTATTTTAAGTTTGTTTTACATTTTAAAATCATGGATACGATTTCTTTATAATAATTCACGACAATGAGATTACACTATTGTGCAAAGGGGGTAATACCCGTTTTTTGTAATTTCTAAAATAATCATTTTTCGAAGAAAACGCCAAGAGTATTTTCTTCTTTAAATGTCACAAAAAACCCGAATCTGCCGAAAAAACAAATTATTTCCATTTTTTTCACATTTAGGGGCGGTTTACGAGTAAAATATTGTAGATAGGGGTAAGAGGGTGGAGCACTTTTTTGTAGCAAATATAAAAATCTACAATTTTTTGTCGAAACCTTTTTTCATATATCTCATAGTTTGCGAGATAATTAGAAAACAAAATTTAAAGGGGCGGTTTCTACCCTAACTGCAAATCGGAGCACACTTTTTCATAGTCAGATTAGTTTCTTGTAGCCCCAAGAACGATCACTGAAATTTTTAGCCGTTTGAGATTTTAGGTATTTCACGAAGATCGTTCTTGGACTATATGTTTTTAACGAGAAGCTTAAAGTCACTTTGTATTTTCTTTTAAAATCTGTATAAAATGACAATTTAAATTTGTGCACACATTTTTGTCAAAATTATTTTTTATTGTTGTATATTTATTTTTTTATATTTTTATATGGCGTTTTGTGCATATAAATTCAGAACGTATTTCTTGGACGCAAAACTTCATTTGTCGATTATCTATAATTTGCAATCATTCATTCATTCTTGGACACAACGGATTTTATAATAAATTTTACTTAGCTCTTAACTTTTTCATTCGTCCCGAACTTTTGCGTTGCCATCGAATGCTTTGAGAGAGAAGTTCTCGCTAGTATTAGACCGGGCCTCCTCTGTCGATGTATTAACTTGAATGTTTTAAAGCTATTTTGAAACCGTGATGCGGGTAGTAGTTCTAAAATTAACCGCTAGATTGCAGCAGCAATCGAGCAATGCAGATCCACGTAGATAAGTGAATTTTGTTGCGTGGCCTGGTCAGTGGTTTTCTCAAGCTACGATTGAGTTTGGAATTCAAAGGTGTGAAAAATTCCAGTGTAACTCTGCCTCAATCTTTCGACTGCAACGGAAATCGTGCGGTAATGTCCAATATTAACGTTTAATATTTTGATAATAAATAATCTTTCATTAGAAGTGAGAGTTGGTGTAATTTTAGAATCAGGCTGTATATAATTTTTTTAAGATATTGATTAAATTTTCGAAAAAAAAAAAATTTTCTTCCAAAAATAAAAAAAAAATGAACTGGTACATCACCGAAATTTACTAAACCTATATAAAATTCGATATTTGTATAAATATTTCATATTGTAATTATAAATATATACAGAAAAAAATGAAAAATCATTTACACATGAAAAATGTGCACAAAAATTCTTGTATTAATCTTAAAACATGATATAAAAAACATTATAGCTTAGAAATAATAAATATATGATAAAACAAAAATAAATATAGAAACAAAGGAGGTCATTGGGCTGCATTTCCAATGTTCCTATCATAGCCAAAAGAAAAAGAAAAAAGAACAACACTAAACAAACTACAAAGAACATTTCTGCAGGCAGATGTATTCTTTCAAAACTTATTCGAATATTAATTCTTTCGTGAGTGATTTTTTATTTGATTTGCCGTTATGTTTAGATACTGGCGTTGCGATTAAAGTGAAACGCAGGTTTTTTTCATTGTTTTATAACTATCCTGTTAAAGCATAAAACATACATGTTCGATAAAAAATAACTATTTATTTATAGTTCATATTAACCATCACAGATGGCAGCTTAATCGATAGTGTAGAATTTGACGTTTCGAAGTAAGATCCTTACCAAAGTAAATCTGCCTGGAAAATTATCTGGCAGCATCCCTGACGCGTATCCAGAATTAAATATTAACTTTTCTGTTTCCTTTTGTTGTTTTTGATTCGGTAACTCTTATTTTCTCACGCGTGAGTTTTCACAGATGATATGTGTTTTATCAATTTGTTTATTTTTCGAAATATGATACGATCTTGACACGTTCAACAGAATAGGTTAAGTTGTCTTGTAATTCAAATCTTTGATTAACGTCTGATTAGAACTCTTCAATAAATAAAATTATCGACCAATTTTTCAGACAATATAGTAACAAAATATAATTAATACATTAACGTTTCGATCCCGATTTGGATCTTCTTCAGAATGGATCCATTCTGAAGAAGATCCAAATCGGGATCGAAACGTTAATGTATTAATTATATTTTGTTAATATATTGTCTGAAAAAATGATAATTTTATTTATTGTCTTGTAATTGTTTTGAAAATCCGCTAGATAGCGAGACGACAATGTTGCAACAAATACAAGTCTTGCAGTAAATTAATGACAACAGATTTAATATTTTGCTAGGATATGAAAGAACGAAATACTTCAACACGAGTTGTACACGATTTTAAAATTGAAAATTAAACTTTGGTTAGCTGACTTTCATGATATTTGAAAAATGTCCGTTGTTTTTTTTCCGTGTGACAGTCGAGTTGTAAACATTTACAGTGTCGTGAGTAACTTACGAAAGAGTTAAAAGAAACAAATGAAAACCATAGATATAAATTAGAAATGGTAGCTTTGAGAATTTCAATGTGTATGGACCAAATTTATTTTCGATATTTGCTTAGTTTATTATTATTAAAAAATATATTACAATTAATATCTATGATAGTTGCAGAAAGAAATGACAACCTTTTATTATATAAAAGATATATTAATAATATGTATAATATTTTAGTTATAGGATAATAGTTTAGTAACAATAACATAATTATTTGATAATTAATGATAATATTATAAATAAATTAAAAATCTACTCTATGATTGAATAAGGTTGTGTATTAAGTAATTTCAGAAATACATTATTAATAGGCAATAAGTACCTACATGATTAAATTAATATAATATATATAATGATAATGTGGAAAGTCCCACCATAAAACTGTTTTCTTTTTTTATTTATTGAAATATTATCTTGTCTGTGGGATTTCGATGCAGTCCTTCAAACTGTTTAAACGTAGTCATTTCAGTGTAATCGTTAAAATTTAATCATAGCACGACAACGACGAGGAACGTTGCCGTCGACAAAATTGTGCCTGCGGTCGGTTTCGATCGCCGGCGTGTCGTTTGATGTTTTGAGTTGTTGTTATGCCACGATTGAATTCCGTGTCAATGCCTGTGCCTGCAGCGCTGATCTCTAATTAAATGGATTGCGGATAGTCGATTAGTCCCTGCACAGAATATACTGAGTGCTTTGGGTGACAATTTTAGTGCGAAGGCGTCCGCCAAGTTTTACCGCTAGGTGCGCCACGGAGTAAGTCTTCACAAAGTGGATGAATGCATTGGAAACGGTTGTATCTCGTTTCAACAAATCGATCGGTGGAGTACTTAAATCGCAGAATTTTGTGCTGAAAGTTTTTCAGCGGATAAGATTACAAAATACAGATCATTTTATATGGCTTGTTACAATAGGGCCGTCTGTACTGCTTCAACCAGTCGAAACTGACTATTTTGAGTGGTCAGTGGAATGTTTTCTATGGAAATACTTACAAATCTCCATAGAAAATATTACATTGATAGCTTGAAGCAGTCCATGTTATTTCTTCTATTGAAAGCGATTATGCACATAAATTCACCGACCATTTGGATTACTTTCTCGGTGCTGCCACCTATTTTAGTTTGTCAAGTCGTCATCCTTATTGCCATGTCTAGTGTCCTCTGCATTACAAATGAAGGGTACACGGGAAGAAGGCGATTTGTCAGTAAAAATTCGAAATTAATTTTTTATGCCATCTTGTAGCCAAAAGTCGTACCTTTCTGTTGGTGTATTCATTTTAGACAAGAATACGTTAGGTCAAAAGTTATAAGCATTGAAAGAAATGCATCAGCAAGTAAATAATGGTACGGTCTTAAACACTTCAAAATGCTCTCCTCCACAAGTTACATTTTTTGACAAACCTCCTTCCTCCCGTGTACCCTTCAAATATGTTTACCTGTAGTGGTTTGAAAATATCAGTCAATCCCAGTATACCAGCAGCTTGCGCTTAAAGTTCTGCATCAATACGGCGCTACACAATTTAAAATGTCAACCCATATATTTAATACCCTCTATATTGCTAGCAAAGATCGAGAGAAAGACTTAGTGCAGACATTTATACGTCTGTCTAACTTATACTCTGAGTCTCATGCACATGTCTGTACATGGACTAAAGGCCGCTACACACGAGGCTAGAAACGCTGCTAGGAGTTCTGCTAGCCGGTAGGCTGGGTACGAAACTAGAAATGATAAGATAAGTTTTAAAATTAGAACAAGGGCTATTTTCCCTGCGAGATTTGCTGCTAGGTATGAGCAAGAACCAATCAGGAAGCAGTATCTTGTCACGTGGGCACTTGAACAAACACCCACAAACCAACATGGTGTCGCATTCTGTTCAGAGTCAGACAACAGACACGTTTTGCTCTGTGTTTATATTCGAGCTGTCATTGTGCGCGCACTAGATCTATCCACAAATCAAGCTTGAAAAATAGTCTCGTGTTAAGCAATAAAAAAAACCAGCGCTAGAAAACTAGCAGGCAAATCTGGCAAAGAATCTAGCAGCGTTTCTATAGCCTCGTGTGCAGCGGCCTTAAGCTGTGAAAGGGAGGTGGCTTGCTCTATTCCACTTATTAATTTGCCCCACTACAGACGCGACACTTGCGCACAACGGGTCAAGTAAAAAGAAAGAGATATTAATAATAATTTATTCAACACGCGTGAGTAATATGTAATTTCGGGGCCCTGCTAAACGTGGGAGAAATAATATATTACTTCACTATAGTGTAATAATGAATTTTCTGGCGTGGGAGAAATAATGTATTACTTCACTAGTGTAATAATGAATTTTCTGGACCAATAGAAACTCAGTAGCAAGCCCAAGCGCTAAATAATGAAAAAAACTGCAAGTAGCTTCTGGACCAATAGGAACGTGGTAGGCGGTATTGTATACTTATATGAAAACAGCATCGCAATTCAGCGAAATCATGGCAATCTTGTGTATACACTGACGGTGGTACGTCAATCAATGAAGTGATTTATTATTTTTCCCTCTTTTATCAGGGCCCCGATTACATATTACTCCTGCTAGTTGAATAAAGTATTATGTGCGACTATTGATCGAAGGAGAATATTCCACTCGCGTGTGTTTTACCGCACTCGCTGCGCTCGTGCGGCAAATTTCACGCTCATGGAATCTTCTCCTTCTCTCACTAGTCGCACAATATACTATTATTCCATTTTTTCCTTATTATACATAATAATATAGGACCTATAGGGGGCTATGTTGCCCGTACATAGGATGGCCCTTACAAACTAAATATATAATTAAATTTATCTAATATATCATTTTACTTCCTCATTTTTATACTTATACTTTTTGTATTTATTTTATTCTCTTTTCACATTTTTATTTCAATTATGTCTAGGTTTTTTTTTATCACAAAAACATCATTTCTGCATTTCATTAATTTACTAATCAACTTTTATTTGTCTTATCAGATAGAAATAGTCATTTGCCTTCTCACTTCATGGGCCACGCTTCTACTTACGGCCACTAGCAATATAGAAGTTATTAAATAAAATGTGTCAACCAGTCGGTTTTGTACAATGGCCGTCATTCATAATCCATATAATAGAGATCAGTAGCTCTAGAGATCAGTGGCCTTTAGCGCCTGTGTGTCTATTTGTAGAGAATCTCCTATCAGGGATGACAGTGTCGACTGTCCAATGTGTTAATTCTTTGTCACAGGTGACCTGATGATCTATATTAATTGTTGTAATGTAATAATAATTACTTTGGTTTATTTACGGTAAATTAACGAACTGTACTACTAACTGCTGCACAGATATCGGTTAAATTTGACTATTAAAAGTGGAAGACAAAAAAATGTCGTGTGTTTTTCAGCTTTTAAAAGCGTGCTGTTCTCGAAGGGTACCGCATAGAGCTAAGCTTAGCCTATATTTATATACTGTTTGCAATACGAACATGTTCACTTCGCGTCTTGTTTTGAGCCTAGCCGTAAGCGGGGCCGTCGTCCAACAGCCGCGGTGCCTAACGCCCATGAGACTACCGGAACCTATAAATACAGTGCATACACGGTAAAAGTAATTCAAGACGCGTGAGCAGCAGTAGTATAATATATTCCAGTCGAAACGAAATACGGATAATGGAGCGATGCACCGGATCCTTTACAGTTTTTGTTCATAAATAATCCGATCAAATATTTTTGGTCGGAAATCCAGCAACCCAATCCATATATTACAAATTTAAAAATACTGTTTAGTGTTGGGCGATTATGAATGATATAATCGAAATATTTCGATTATGGCCGAATAATCGATCATTCGATTATGGCAACCGAGATATCATTCGCTTGAATCGATTATGAAATATGAAATGAATATTAATCCCGACACAGTACTATATGCTATGTCGACTGTCGATTATATTGTGATATATCGATATATCATTCGGTTTCTGCATCTACATGCACTGTGATGGGAAGTCTTTGCTAGCACTGGAGAGTGGGGATGTTTCGATTGTACTTAGTGTTAAGGTTAACTTACAGTTGAATAATGCAGTGACGCGGTGCGCATCATTCAAAATCGATAATTCGAATGATCATTCGATTATAAAAACCGATTATTTCGATTCATTCGATTATTGAAATATATCGATTATGCCCAACACTAATACTGTTGATTTATAGATGCTAATAACCTCAGATGTTGAGCACACAATCTTTCTTTTTGGTATTGATTTGCGCCATTATTTACAAGATGCAAGTTTTGTAAGTAAAAAATGGAGAAAAATTTAAAATTACGTTTTATCTACCATCTGGTGCATACTTATTTAATGTGCATAAAAAAGTCGACAACAATACATATTACATTTAGAAAGTTTACTTCAACGGGTTTTTGTAGTTAATGTTCTTGAAAATCTATTGATTAAAGCCGTTTTTTCATCTTTTAAGTTGTGAGCATTTCCCACGAATCGTTTTTAAGACCTCGATTTAAAACGGGCAATTTAACTTTAGTTTTTGTGTTGTTGATTGATGTTTTAAAAACTTTGTGCGTTAAGAAACTTCCAATAGCGTTCGTTAGTAACAAGCATTGATAATCATCGCTAGTTCTATCGATAATCACCGATGGCATTATCGATTATTTTCTGCCATAACATATACTAATCGAACATCAACAATAAAATGATGGAGATCTGTCAGATTGTGTTGATCGTTTTTTCCCCTTAAATTTCATCAGTTAATGTATTATGTTGCTACTTCTTATGTATATGTAAAAAAATCAGGCTATACACAGCCAATAAATGTTATACTGGCAGTTCCGAATAATCTACACCTAGCAATATTTGAAGTCAATAAAATACTAGAAAATACAGTTTGACGTCTTTTCTATCGAATGTCAAATTTAAAGTCAATATTGTAGTGAACTTTGTTTCCGAGTTGTGATTTTTAGTTGATTCTGCACAAACAAAAGTCAATATTTGTGTCAGATTTTCTTTGAACCACAGACAGGATTTTAAAAGTGTTATAATTTAATTTTGAAAAATAGAGATTAAAATATTTAAAAAAGGGCTGGTTGTAGAGTGTAATAATATAAAATTATACCAGCAGCCAATGGATAATGTGATACATTATTTAGAAAAGAGATTATAAAAATATATTATATCTATATATTTAGATGTTTCAAATTACATATGCAGTCATTTTATTTAATATTACGTCACAGCAATGACGATTTAACAAAGACATACAAGTAAAGTATTTTGCGAACAACAAATCAGATGTATTGGGCAAGTTCTGAGCTGGTTTCGAAGCGTTAAAGCGTTTGTCGGCAATACAGAAATCTTCGGACACAACTGAATGTTAGATAAATTCTCGAACTGTTTGAACTTGGTTCTAGCAGTTCTAGACTCCTAGAACTGGGTTCGAAGGTTCGAAAATTTGACAAACAAACATGTAGTTGTGTTCAAAGAGCTCCACATTGCCGACAAACGTCTCAGCGGTTCAGAATCACTTTCCAACAAACGCACCTACTACAGAATTTTTCTGGAAGTCTATTTGTGAACGGATATTTTTGCAGTGCTACCAACCATCTCTAGTGTGTACGTTGTACGCATGTTTTGTGTATTAAGTTGTCGGTACTTATTTTTTCAAACTAAAACAAAACGCGTGCATATTTTTTTAAGTTAAGACGTTCAAATACAACAATGGCGGCCAACAGATCAAATGCAATCTACCGGTTGGGAAGCGAAGTTTGTAGTAGTTGATGTACGTTTCCTGTAACTGCAATTATATAACCAAGACAACAGCAGGATTCTTTGAATTTTATTTCAAATCTTCATAAAACATTCCCTTTTTGTACTCCTAAAATGAGAACTAAATCGTATCAAACATAGTTTTACAATTTTTTTATACAATTATATTTTATATAATACATTTCCTATGTGATTTACTATAAATAATTAATAATATTAACGATAATTGATGTACAAGGAATTCTAAAGATGATGCTCTAAAGCAGTGATTCCCAAAGTGGTCTATATCGACCCCCAGGGGTCGACGACAACTTGCAAGGGGTCCATGCCAGCGGGAAAAAAAATTGGAGGTTCATGAAATGAAAATGGGGGTCAATGATAGTGAATTTCCTAACAAAAAAAGAAACAAACTGAACATCGTTAACCGAAGAGATTTAAGATTAAATCTAACTAAATTGATGCCAAATGTTGAAAATTTATTATTAAAGCATCAGGTTCATCCCTCACACTAAAAGCATTTATTTTTTGCTTAGTTATTTTATGTAACAGAAACTAAATTTTAATTTGGTTCGTTTTAATTTGAATCTAATTAATAAATGTATAAAACTAATCATTTCACACTATATTTCACTACCGTTATAGTGAGTAGCACTATACCGGTTGTCAAAAATACATTTGTAATTAATGAATTTGCAAAAAATCAATATCAGATAAGCAGGGGTCTACCCAAAACCGAAAAACATGGCAAGTGGTCTACGAGACAAAACAGTTTGGGAACCTCTGCTCTAAAGTCTAAATTAGCAAAACAATTGAAGACAGTAAATTTGAAAAAAATGAATACTACTAGTTCAACTATTGGTCACTGAATACATTAACCGCAAGTGTGTTTGGAAGTTTGTTTTGTTATAAAGATAAATATACACAATTCAAACATATTTTATCCCACTTTTGAGAGAAGGAATCAGTACTGTCGATTGTTTTGAAGTCAGAATGACATTTTACAGCAAATTCTGTACATTTTCATCAGTACGATTGAAAACGCGGCCACGTGATATTCTTTACTTGTAAGTTATTTTTTTATAGTCGTCATAACATTTTAATGGAAAATGAAAGTGCTTTATTAAAATTTATTTCCTAAATGTATTATTACTATATCGAAATTAAGCGTTTTTCTTCAATTCTTTGATATTATATTTGAATAAAGTATAATATAAAAGTGTATAAAATCGTTTCGATATTGTTTTGAAACTGCGTTGTGTTTTATGCTTATTTTATTTCGTTGTCGAAATACCAAGGAAAAAAGTACGATCTATTTCGAGCACCGTTATATTTAAAACAGACAGAAACCTTAATTATAAAATTGCTATAACTTATGACAATCAGTCGAATTCTGAGCGGTCACGCTAAACCACAGTTTTTATTTGTTAACTTTTCAGTAGGGCCATCGATTCAGTTGTTTATTAAAAATACAACTCAGATGGTTGCATACTTTCGCGCGAGGCGAACAAAACTTGTTAACCTGCTTATATTTAAACAATTTCCAAGCAGGATAACTTTCAAAGGGAATTTTAATTATTCATTGAAAGTATAGTCACTTGACGTTGTTTTGAAAATTAAGATACTGTTTGACGCATGCGCCCGCTGGAAGTTTAATTTACCAAGATTTCAGATTTGACTGTCTATTATTTCAGGATAGGATTTTAATAAAGTTCTTTTTGATAAACAAAAGAACAATGACACACTTTCGTGACTTTGTTTTGTTGCCCAACTCTCTCTCGAGTATGTACTCTATACTACTCTTGGGATTTCAAAGAACGTGTCGATGCAGGTTTTATCAACTCACTAGTTTTTAATAAAGTAATAATCCGTCCTGAAATAGTGTAGAGTAATAATAGTAGATCATTGTTTTTGCCAGATTCTAGTAGTACCATAGAGCAGTTACGTTGCTTTCTTTTAAATCATTTCCAAAGTAACAATATTTTGATAAATAAACAGAACAGTCTTAGTCTCTCTGCACATGGCACGACTGAAACTCGACCGATTTGAAACTGGTTGTGTGCAACCGTACTTACAGGTCGAGAAGCAATTCTGTAAAATGCTGTAAACTAGGTACATGTTTGATTCTTTTGCTCTGCCGCTACAGACAGCCTGCACTCGATATTTCTCTCGATATAAACGTGGCGCCAATATTTTCTTTGTACTGTTCTCTGCAGTCTTCGGTATTGATAACGGTCGACCATATCTTCTTCATCTGAACTAACTATTACTTGACATATTGCCACGTGCAACTATGTAATTTGAAGAATACCCACTTATGATTCCTCGGCCCTGTGAAACAACACGTCTGACTTAGATTCAGGCGCGGCTCGAGTGCTGACAAAGAACCTCAATTGATTGCGAAATAATCACAACGTAACTCGAATTGAAAAACAGTCGAGCCCTGTGCGGATTGTCTTAAAGTTTATTGGTTATTAAAATTTGTGAATTGTTTAAAAGAAAGCTAGATGTCTACTCTATGATACCAGTGGAATTTGTCAAAAACTTCAAACGAAAATGTTTATTATTCTTCAAAATTTCAGAGTGAGTTATAATAATGTTTAAACATACACGAAAGAATTTTATATAGTAGCGTTGACTGACATGTTCTATAGGAAGATTATTAACCAAGGCAACCGAAATGAGGACACTTTTCATAGGCGTCAATAGATGGCGTAGCATTGGCCATCTGTTGACGAGCATCTTAAGCTATATTTGATCTTTGAATATAGAATACGTCAATCAACGATAGTGATATAGATAACGTGCTGCTATTATATAGCACGCGGCTATCTGTGCTACCAGAAAATCTATCTGGTTTAACGCTCTCAGCAAGGACCGTCCCCCATCCCACTTACATCCTGTTGGCGTCTGTTAAGAGTTCGACTGAATGACTGCATGTTTTTTTGTAATATCTTCTTTGTGTGTTCAAGATTATATTAACAAACAATTTTTATCTGAGAAAAAAGAAACAAAGAAAAATAGCCATTTTTTGCAACATAGATTATATTCAAAACAGTAATTGTAAAGCAATTGACGAGAGTGAGAGAAAAAGATGCCAATAAAATATCTTTTTTAAAGGAATTGTTTATGATCTATGTTTTGATGGCAATATTACATAATAATTAACACAATTATAATATAAATATAATGTATGATACTAAATTATAAATAATATAAACAAAAAACATGACAGTGTGATAAATATAGTAAAGAAGAAAAAAAAAACACTAAATAAAAATAATGTACAGAAAATGGATCCAGGAAAAAAATCGTTTGTTCGTAAAATTTTACAAAAAATAAGTACACAGCAACATTTAAAAAACGGTATGTGTTGACGCTGAGGAAATTTTTTGTGACTACCATGGTCCGATTTTGTATTTGATATATTTCTATTGAACTTATGAATTCGAAACAATCGGTGGGTGCTGAGGAATCGTTTTTTTTGTACTGTACAAGAAAATCTTGTGGAATTTTTATTATTGAATGAAACAAAAGTACGTCAATTCATATTAACTAGGCTTGGCGCGCATGCGTGATGAAATGGACCGATCGAACTATCGGATAGTTATGACAACGGGGCTGTATGAAAAAGTGCACATGAACCGACACAAAATCGGATGAATCGATGCGTGCTTTTTCATATAACAGTTGTGTTTATTATTTGATAGTTCGGTCGACCGATCATTTATGCGTGCCTAGACTTAACTATAAAATTTTCTTTAAATATAAATTGACGCATTTTTTATCACATTTGATAATTATTATTAAATTTTTAATGCAGACGTCTGAAATGGGCAATAATTGGCCTAGAATTATTGTTCTGTCTTACGCAAACTATCCTTCATCTCTCTAGTGAATTGAATAAGATAGATATATTTTCAATTATTACCCAACTTACATCCTTAATTAACTGCGCATGGTCGGTAAAATATGAATTTAATTTAATTTAATAGTAATGGATCCAATATCAGTACAGTGATAATATTTTTTTCATTATTGTAGAAAATCATTTTGTTGATCAGTTGTTTAATTGTTAGAATTAAAAACTATTTTCTGTCAAACTTTATTTTTTGTAACTTATGCCCATATAAAAAAAGTAATTTCAAATTATCTGTCTTTTGAAATTATGGATTCTTGAATGTTTTTTTCTGTACATTATTTCGATTTTTATTATTAGCTAGCATATTTCTAAATTATTAGTCATTTTAGATTGTAGACGAAACATCTAAGATAAAGAAATGAAAAACTTGGGATGTAGTCCTATAGTTTCAAATATAGATTTTAGGTATTATTTGTAAGAATATTATTGTTGCCCTTCAATGTACAAAGTGCAATAATATGAAAATAAATCATAATAAAAACGAAAATATTTGTTTGTTGAATCCATAGATATAGTTACTCTAAGGTTGAATCCATTATCTATCAAGGTCAACTGAGCGCTTCTGAGGGCGAAGAAGAAAGACGAATATACTGACTAGTGACGTAACGAATATTCGCATTCGCGAATGTTCGTATATTTTTGACATTCACAAAATTCATACGAATATTAATATCACAAAAAAAATATATAAGATTACAATGGTAAGTAATAATTCAACAAGATACCGATAATAGTTTAATTTAAAAGATACAAAAATATGCATAATAATATAATTAAATGTTGAAAACAGATTCTGAAATTATTGAAAACGAGCGCTTATCATGGTATATTAGAAATTGCGTTCATCATTTCATCAGCTACTTTACTTTGCTCCTTTATCAATTTACGAGCATCTGATGAAACGGTGGCACTTTTTTTTTCACTGATGTCCTTCAATTTTTCTATATTGTCATATACAACAGGAAGCTAAAAAATCAACAATTATTTAATAGAAAAAATTGAAATAAATAAAAATCTGTAATAAGATATTTTTTACCTTAGCAATAATCTGTAAATTTTTGTCGAGATTTTTGATTATATCCTCGGCTTCATTTGTTTGTTCACTCCAAGTTCCGCTCTTACTTTCAAATATTTCATAATCTTTCAGAAAAGTTTCATTCCTGTTTTCTAATTGTTTTATCAAAGCATCGGACTGGTAACCGCTATTCATATTATTAATTGGCAACTGTTTATTTTCCAAAATTTGCAGTCTTTCTTTTAGATTATCTCTGTCTTGCTTTAATTTCTCAATATTGTTTTTATAAAGGTCAATGTTTTTTGTCCTTTTTTCAAAATAATTTTTCGTTGGAAACATATGAGGCGGTAAAATGTTAATGTTCTTTTTAAGATGCAAATCTATATTCTGGATTTCTGTCGATTCTTCATAACTTCTTGGAATGTTTTCAGAATTTTGTTCTAAATAATTAATGATACGTAATTTTTCAAAAATCCTTCGAAAGATTGGCATTTGCCTATTAAAATTTAACATGCTTCCTGACACAAAGTTTACGTATTCTTTTTTCTTGCAAAATCCGTGATTAAATAGCCATAAACCAAGTTTGTTTTGCTTCTCTTTATTTTTTTTCAAATTCAAATATGGTTCCTCATCTTCTAATTGCATAAACACCGACATCAAAAAATTAATTCTATTTTCTGGAGATATTATTAATTTAATATCATCATCGCTCATGTGGTTGGCATTTGGATATTTCGACTCAATAAATAATGATTTAATTTCTTGAAAATATTCCTGTTCATTCATAATTGCCTTTTTTAAATTTCGTTACTAAAAATACATTTTAAAAATCAATTAATCAAATAATTATCGCAGATAATTTATTTTAGAGATTTCTTGTGAAAAATTATGGAAATCGTTTATATTTCAAATATGCCGCTGTTTCTAGTACCAAACCCCTGGAATAAAATCGAGCATGCGCATTGCGTGGAAATAAAGCATCAACGCTAAAAATGTCTGTCGTGTGTACTGACCAATGTAAAAAAGTGATTTTTAGAATAATTATATGAAATGTAGTGAAAATTAAATTGTTCTGGATAAATATTGACAATTTAGTGCAATTCTGTGTTATTCTATATTCTATAAAAAGTAAGAGAGTGTTGTAATTACATATAACCAGAAAGGTCAACAAGCAGATGCCATTCCTTAACAAGCCATTTCTATTCTAATATAAATTTATATTATTATTTGGATTCTGTTCAATCAGAAATATACACAATCAAGTTGTATTTAAATACCTGCTTAACAATTTTATTTCGTACAAAATTATTGATTATTTTGCTATAATTAGTGTTGAAACCGGTCGGCTTTGTTTTTTTGTCACCCTTCCTCCACCATATAACTGTCTATCTTCATACTTAAAAGTACAATCACCGCCAAAAAATAATTTTAATGTGTATTTTACGTACCGTGTTATAAAATAATGATTTTTTTAATCATCTCGTAGTGGCTATTTATTGTAATGGATTGTGCATATTTTTTTGTATTATTTGTTGTTGATTATATGTTTTTAAACGATACAACAAAAAAGTAAATTGATAATATAATAAAAAGTAGAGGAAAGAAATTTTGTAAAAGCTCCAACAATAATTAAATTCAGCTTCTGGCCAAAAACAAATCAATCCATCAACTACTTTTTATAAAAAAAAATATCAAAAAGTCTTAAAATAATGTGTTCAATAAGACTGGCGTTTGGGTAAATATTTTAGACGCCTCAAACGTACGCAGTTTTGCAACAATATAATCTACCTGATAAAAATTGTCTTTCATGTTGAATGTACGTAATATTTTGATAAAACGTGTATTATTTACGAAACATTGACGAATACGTTTTTACAAATTAACTTTGCTAAAAGTAAATCATATTGAAGTAATGTTAATAGAGCCTTTCTCCTCCGATTATAACTAGCTTGTCAGTCCGGATTCGCCCGAATGTATATTGATATTATTGCTCACTGCAGTAGGCTTTTAAACACTGAAGAATTTTTTTCAAATCGGTTTAGCAGTGCTCTAGTTTTGAGGGAACAGATATAAATTTGTTCTTTTGTGTATTATTCGTCAGTTTTTTTGTAATGTTTTTTTGTCTTGCTTGATAAAAGATTTGGTATGCTTTATTTTTCTAGTTTAATGAAAAATGGCAAGTCCATCGCCACAGAGCAGTCCCATGCCCCCTCCCCAGGCTCCGAGCCCAATGGGTCCTCCTACGCAGAGTCCTGCTCCTCCCCAATCGCCTCACAGTCCATATCAAGGACACCAGTCTGGTCCTCCGATGGGTCATTTGAACGGTCCACCATCACACGGAATGCAACAAGGTCCTATGGGTCCCATGTCTCAAGGACCTCAAGGACATATGCCACCAAATCAACCGTCGCAAGGTGGCAGCGGTCCCGGACATCCAGGTATGCAAGGACCGGGTCCACAACACGGCCCTATGGTCATGTCACATTCTCCGGGACCTCATAATATGGGCGGTCCACAACCACATCCCGGGATGCCACCGAACGGACATCCGGCACATTCCGGTATGCACGGCACGCCTCCGCCCGGACATCACATGCCACCTGGAAATGTTCCTCCGCCTAACATGGGACTTTCTGGTGGCCCTCAGATGCATCCTGGAGGCCCACATCAAGGAATGCCTCATCCTGGCCATGGACCACAGCAGGGACATCCGGGTGGACCGCAAAATCATCCAAATGGTCCTCAAAATCATCCAGGTAAATCTCAGACTTACGTTATAAAAATGTCATATTACAATAAAATTTTACCGACTTCAGACAACATTAATTTTTGCATTTTTTGAAAAAAATAATTTTTATTCAACACGCGTGAGTAATATATAATTTCGGGGCCCTGCTAAATTCGGGAGAAATAATAAATTACTTCATGTTGACGCGTAGAGTGCTAATAATGAGCCGAAACTGTATGATAATGTATTACTGCAAAGTTTCTGAACCAATAGGAACGCGGTAGCGAGCCGAAACTGTACGGTAATGAATTATTACTGCATAGTTTCTGGATCAATAGGAACGCGGTAGCGATTTGTATATATGAAAACAGCATCGCAATTCAGCGAAAGTCAGGGCCATCTTGTGTGCATCGAGGGCGGTGGGTACGTCAATCAATGAAGTGATTTATTATTTTTCCCTCTTTTATCAGGGCCCCGATTATATATTAGTCGTGCTAGTTGAATAAAGTATTATGTGCGACCATTGATCGAAGGAGAATATTTCACTTCTCCTTCTCTCACTAGTCGCATAATATACCATTAATGAATAGGTAACCCAAATTAAATTCTTAATTAATTATTATATGTATTTTTTTTATAAAGATTCGCCCAACGTTTCGGTTAATTAAATTAACAATTAGAAAGTTTCAACTTGACGAAAATACTTATAATGATAGTGTCATATTATCATAATAAGGATATTTTCGAAAATGCTGAAAACGTTATTTCGATATTTTTGAATTCAACAGTGTATTCAATTTTTTGTACTTGGATCCGAAAACAAGATTGATCGACGCCTTGTTGGCTTATGGCTATTATGACGTCCCGCGGCGCAATGTGCCAAGTAATAACTAATAATATAGTTAGTCATAACTGTAAGGTATATTTAAATATGTCAAACTTCCTAATTGACATTACATCCATTCAACTGTTATTGTTTTTTTTAATAATACTAGCGGTCCCGCCCGGTTTCACCCGGGTGCAAAAGAATGAATGGGGAAGGAAGGGACATGAGTATACACATTCATCTTAGTTTACCGAGATGAATGTTGTGTCCAAATTTCATGATGATCGGAGTTACCGTTCAAAAGTTTTTGTTGATAAAGAGCAGTATTTAAACTTTTTTTAACTAATAATTTTTTTTAAATGAATTAAATAAAATTAAATGTAAGCCTTAGAAGAAAGCAATGTAAAAAATAAAAAAAATAAAAATATATTCACCCAACGTGGGGCTCGAACCCACAACCCTGATATTGACAGTCGCATGCGCTACCGATTGATCTATCTGAGGTTGTGTTCTTTCATCACTAATATGAGTATATCTAGTTAGTGCATTTCACATGAATAGAAGCTTATTTTTGAGATAATGTTTGCAACATTTTTCATTAAAGCTCCGCTCCTAATGGTCGTAGCGTAATATTATATAGCCTATAGCCTTCCTCGGTAAATGGGCTATCCAACAAAAAAAATTTTATTCAATTTGAACCAGTAGTTCCTGAGATTAGCGCGTTCAAACAAACAAACAAACTCTTCAGCTTTATATATTAGTATAGATTAATGCTCAGTTACAGAAAACATTGACAGAAAATTTGATTTGACAATGACCTAAGATATTGTGACCATACATATTTCTTCACATTAACCGATCTTGCTCGAAAAATAATCAATCAATTGAAACTTGAACTGTGTATACATGTATTTAGAATCGTCTTTTGTACAATTTCCACTTCCAAACAACGTTTTTCTACGCATTTTGCTCAAAATTTAGCCTGAAAGGCGATCTTTTTCTATGCAGATCAATTATTTTTGTTTTTGTGTGAGTCACTCTATTCTAGATGACAGGGAGTTTCACGACATTAGACTGCTCCTGATGTAAGTAAATTGTAATGTTATAATCACAATCTAAGATCATTGTCAAATCAATTTTTTTGACAATCCTTTCTGCAACCCAGCATATCGCACGTTGAAAACAATAGTGACACTATATAAAAAAATTAACTTTTCACTTTTTGTAAGATTCATGTTTTATTGCAAAAGTGTCACTATACGAAAATTTCCGTTTGCTTATAAATCCACTTACTTCCGCTAGACTGAGCTAGTGTCACTTTATATTTTGAAAGAATTGCCTATGGTCATGACTGATATAACGACACTATTTTAATTGTGTCAATTTATTGTTGTTTGGTACGCACGTCGCTGTAAGTCAAAAAGTGACATATTTTGTTAAACGACAGTTTACTGATTACAGTTGCTACAAAAATTAATGCAAGTAAGTAAATACATAAAATGACACATTTTGTTTAGTGACACTTTTTGCAGTTGAAGTCTCCAACTTACTGATTATAGGTTATGACAACAATGACACTAAACAAAAAATTATTGTAAAAAGGTCTTTTTTTTTAATAACTTTATTTTTAACATTGTGGTCAACAAATAAATTAAAACAATAATAAATTGTCTCATTATTAACAAAAGAATCTCTATAAGCAGTATTTTAATAGTAACTTTTTTAGGACAAAACAATAATATTAAAACTAAAAACTGCTCTACTGTAAAATACCATTTTTTGCATAATGCCACTTGTTTTCAACGTGCGATATGTGTGAGTGAACTTAACTAAACTGTAGTTAAAATCGTATCGTGAACTGTTTATAGCATCGATATTATCAATAAGTACATTTCTACAGGTCCACAAGGCCATCCAAGTGGCCCTCAGAGTCATCCACCAGGTCCACAAAGCCATCCAGGAGGACCTCAAGGTCATTCGGTTGGTCCTCCGAATCATCCTGGAAGTCAGAGTCATGGATCAGGACCACAACCGCATCCCGGTGGCGGCCCACATCCCGGTGGGCCACCTGGTCATCCGGTAGGACATCCAAACCAACCAACGGGCCCGCACCCTGGCGGTTCACAAGTGCATCCAGGGGGCCCACAGAATCATCCTGGGCCACAACATCCCAATGTACCACAGGGTCACCCAAGTCATCCGGGTGCACCGTCTCAAGGACATCCCAATTCACATCAGATGCATGGAGGACCGCCGACCGGGCATCCTCCAGGCCCCGGACATCCTATATCTCATCCAGGAACGCCGCCGCAAGGACACCCGGCGGGACCGATGCCAGGTCATCCCGGTGGACCTCATCCTGGACATCCTTCTGGAAATCAAGGTCTGCCGGATTTCTATATATTTACAGTTTTTTCTCTGCTTATTTAGAAATTTCTGTTTGAATCTGAATTTTTTCAATATTTACAAGTACAATTATGTTTCTGGACTTTTTTGCGTCATGGAAGCAAAGAAGATATTTTATTTAAAATTTTCTTTCAGCACTAATCCGTTATCAGTTTTAATCTTTTCATCGGCTGGAAATAAGTCACAATATTTCATTACCTGATAATACCAAGTTTATTAAACATGTAGGAATGCAGCTTAAAAAAATAGTTTTTTTTTTTTAGATCTAATGAAAGGAACAAATTGACAATTTTATACCTTTGCAATAAATTTATTTCAAAAACAAAGATAAATAATGTTATTTTTATTACATTGCAGCACTTTTTCATATTTTAAATATTTGCAGGTCATCCAGTAGGTCCTCAGGGACATCCGCCAGGCTCTCAAAATCATCCCGGCGGACCACCAAGCCATCCTGGCGGCCCGCATCCAGGTGGACACCCGTCTGGCCCTCCACAAGGTCATCCGGGAATGCCAATGCAAGGCCATCCTCCAGGACCGCCGTCTTCGCATCCCGGTACTCCGCCTGGTGGCCCTCCGCCAGGACCGCATCAGATGGGTCCAGGAATGCCTATGCAAAATGCAGGACAGAATTATCCCGGTCATCCAATGGGACCTTTCGGACATCCTCCGTCGCAAGTAAGAAAAATATATTTCGAATAGTGTTCACCCTAAACTTGGCAAGCACTGATTCAAGTTGCCAATATTTGTATTTGCAGTGTTTTCGCTATCATAAAATAGATGGTGAAACCTTTACTTTAAAAATATGTACTGACTACCAAAGAACAAGAGTTGCATGGACCAACTTATATTTTTTTAACTTTTTCAACGCCAATCGTTTGTTCTACGTTTGTATCTAACGCCTGCAAAATTTCAGCCTTTATACCGAAAAAATTAAAAAGTTATTAGCAAAAGTCACTAATAAATGTACACTACTGGCCAAAAGTAAAGCGACTAAGTTTGATATTCAAATTACTTAATCGCTTTACTTTTGGCCAGTAGTGTACATTTATTAGTGACTTTTGCTAATAACTTTTTAATTTTTTTGGTACAAACGCTGAAATTTTGCAGGCGTCAGGTACAAACGTAGAACAAACGATTGACGTTGAAAAAGTTGAAAAAAGTGGTTATTAGGACGTGGTCCATACAACTTGACGTCAAGTTGGCTGGCCACCTATTATTTCTAATAACTTTTTAATTTTTTCGGTACAAACGCTGAAATTTTGCAGGCGTCAGGTACAAACGTAGAACAAACGATTGGCGTTGAAAAAGTTAAAAAAATGTAAGTTGGTCCATGCAACTTGACGCGCATAAGAACAAGATTGTAAATATTCAGGATGAAATCTAAATGGTAAACAGTATTCAATATACAATATAGATTCGAGAGATACAGTGCCAAGTTTGGAGTTAATCACCAATTTGCAATACTGTTCAGAAAAGTCTCCAAACACACGCAATTGAATATTACGCGCGTTATGCAAATTGTGACTGGGTTGGCTCAATTCAAAATTTTAATCGTTCAAAAGACTACAGAGAATTGCATTTGTCCAGTGGTAATAAATGCAATTAAACAATTAAATAATGATGATAATAATAATAATAATAATCTTTATTAGTACATATAAATGCACTAAAAGGCTAGGTTCAGCCACAGACTGCTTTTCAACCTAATAATTGGTGATATAGCAGTAGAAACTAAAAACGATGATTTCCGATGTGAATCCTAAACAAACAAATCATTTTAGTACACTAACCTGCATATCGTACGTTTAAAAAGTAGCAATCGAATTTTGAAATGGATGATGAAAGTTGAAAAAAATCTTTAACATTTTTTAAAAAGTTCTAAGACTTCATTTATCAGTTGTTCCGTTCCTGCGGCTATGAAATTGGGCTTCATAAAGTTGAACTCTTCACCTGAAAAATTTAATTTATCTTGGATTATTATGTCATATTTAATAATACTGGGTTTTTATGCAGTGAATTTCGCTATGAAAATCGTTAATGCATTACAGAAAGTCGTTCCACATAAAATGCAACATAGACTGGTGGCCCAAGGGAGGTTCATATGCCTTTTATGCAATGCATTAATGATTTTATTCTAATGTGTATGTTAAGTAATGAATGGGCGGTGCCTATCGTGCAACTTTTGCCATGCCGATGTTACTATAATACAAAGCGAAAACAATCGGTATGGAGAGCTGTATTGTTATAACTTACACGCTCCAAAATCATACAAAATAGTTTTTAATATGAAACAATATGCACGGTTTATATTAATAACTAGCGGCCTGTCCCGGTTTCACCCGAATGCGAAACTGTTCTGGAAATATTATATTGACCTCATCTACACAGCAGAACTATCAAAGTGAATTGTTTTGATGTATCTCTAAAGATTTGGCCAGCTTTAGCCATGTAAGCGTATGAAAACAGTTTTTTTGACAAAACACTGTCATAGTTAAGCCATTTTGTACAAAATATTTACGAATTGTCCTCGTTTAGCGCTCCTTCTATTAGTGAAAACCATATGAAAATTCGTTTGGTGATTTTTGAGTTTATGGCGTTTAGACAGACAGACACGGTGGAGAGACTTTGTTTTATATAAGTATATAATAGCTTTCTGGCAAATTTCATTTGTATTGACGTTCGTCAATCAAGGTCATTACTCAGTTGTCGAACGTCTATAATCTACAACCTAATTTACTTCACTTTTGTTGTCTTGGTGAACTATAATTTGTATCAAAATGTTTAGTTGTAAACAATTAGATAACAAAGTTAAATTTAATTTTTATGAAGCTGCCATTCATTTTCCGAATTTATTTTTTGTGTTAATAAAATATAATACACCAGTAAACTTTTTCATTTTAAAATTTTTGAAAAATCGTTTTTGCAACATGTAAGTCATGGATGATACTCCATACCGATTTGCTTTTTTTTTTTATTACGGCCTTCGCTTGAAATGCAGTTGTTTATGATGTCATAAATTAACTACTATTTATAGATGTAACAAAAAAATTTAATAGTTACGGTCGTAAATTCACTGTGAAAGCATATAGATACCATTAGAATTTTTTAGAACTCCTCCGGCTTCTCGAACGATCAGAGCGCCTGCAGCTACATCCCAAGGTTGAAGATAATCAATTTGATAGATATCGTTGCTGCCGTTCGCGACGTAGCATAAACTTAATGCGGCACAGCCAAAACACCTCATTCTAAAAATTCATTTTTTTTATCAAATAGAAATATATGTGTTATAATATTTTCGTATAGTTACGCGAGTAAACTTGACAGGCCTTAGTCATTATAAAAGTAGGGTTATATTTACTAAACATCTTGTGACAGATTTGATTCGAACGTTAATTGAAACCAGATTCCCTTTTGATAAATCATTTAGCAAAATTATTGGGAGAGAACATTTAGTATGAATCAAACGGTACTTTTATATTACGGAAAACGAAAATTCATCGCTTATAACCTCTACAATCTCTCTACGACAATTTGAAGACAACTCTAAAATCTGACAAACATTGAACGACTCGTTGAAGCTTTGGTAAAACTTAGGTTTCTTAGTTATGTACTTTTCAACCAAGGTTAGTAGGTTGCCGTGTTCTATCCGACCAATCAGCGTAAGCGTGGGAATTACGTCAACTGGCGGATCGTGCATATTATTATCAACTCACAATGACAATATCAAAAATGTCATTTATATTTAGCTAGGACCATGTAAATCTCTTATCTTGAAAATTTAATTTATTGCAAATAATGACAATATTCTGTCTTTTGATTTCTTTGACGTTTGTTAAATACTGCCATTAAAGTTAATGAACAGCAACAGTGTTGCCACGCAATCAATTGCCAGGTCCGCTGGATGACGCCATTCCCCCAATACTATACAACGGAACGAGACAACTCCTTTAATAGGTTCGTTCCAAGCAGCCGCGAACGGTAATAGAACCGTACAGTCTTGTCACTGCGCAAGACTAATTTGCGCACTAGCTTAAAAATCGAAACTGCGCAAGACTAATTTGCGCACTAACTCAAAAATCGATACTGCGCAAGACTAATTTGCGCACTAGCTTAAAAATCGATACTGCGCAAGACAGTCTTGCGCAGTAACAAGACTGTGTACGGTTTTATTACCGTTCGCGGCTGCTTGGAACGAACTTAATGTAATAATGTGACGTCACAAGTAACTAAGTATTGAAATTCTTACCCCATAGAATTTGAAGCTAGCATTTTAAATCGAGGCATCAATTTTTCACTAACTCTAATTAATGATGCTTCATAAGACACGAGTGCGGATTTTAATTCTGAAGAAAAAAAATTGTTAGAAGACTCCACATCGGCATATTCAATTGATTTCATCACCTTCTTTTTTGCTGCAGAATATTTTTTCTCCGTTTAAATAGGCCCCTTTGCCTTTCCGTGCGGAGAAAAATTGATTCATGTACGGTCCGTAAACTATTCCTATTTCGAGTTGTTTGTTTATCGCCAGTGCAACCGAGATGGCACAAAACGGAACTCCTCTGACAAAATTCATCGTCCCGTCTATCGGATCGATTATCCATGTTGGATCCTCAGTTAATTCTGGTTTGGTATTTTTTGTAGCTGCACTTTCTTCTGCTATGAATCTATGAAAAATATTTTTATGAATTATTTCAGTCGATCAAAAGTATATAAATCATATTAAAAGTTAAAATAATTCTAGATGACATCATCGTTCTAAATTACTAATACTACCAATCGACCGGAAAATGCATCTGTTTCTAAAGAGAGACAGCGCGAGCGTGCACCCTATATCTGTCTCTCTCGACGTAGCATTGTTGCTAGGGTTAACAACTTGCCAGACAAGGAGAGATTGGTCGCACGCACGTTCTATCTCTCTCACTATGAGTGGTCACTTCAGCACATTGTGAAGATACAGATGGCCTATATGCATTTTAAATATAATAATTCAAAGTGATGTAACATGATTACGTCACATAACCTTAAATTCAACTCATTTGATGTCGGGATGCAAAAAGCTGTGTCTGAAAATCAGATTTGACAGTGACTGTGGCCATACACATAGAAACAATATTTTTTTAAAACTGTGTAGTTGCATGTATTTTAGCATAGTTTTTCGAAACAATATTTTTCTACCTATTTTGAACAAAAACTTGCTTGAGAAGCAATGTTATTTGAAGATCAATAATTTGTTTTTGTCTGAATACAATCTAATGTTCTACATGACAAAGTTTCACAACGGCATTATACTCCTGCATGCATAAAAAATGTAATTATATGATCACAATCTAGTCATTGTCAAAATCGGTTATTTTGACAATTCTTTCTGCAACCCGGCATGAAAGTGGCAAAAATGTAACAGTACTGTTAATTTTCATATTTATGATACGGATTAATAAATTTGCATATACACTAAAGATCACATTATTGACTGCAGGTAAAAGAAAATTACGAACTTATGGCCTGGGAATTCTTTCTGTAGATTTTCGATTAAATAGTTTTCTACTTTTCGGTCAAATTCGGTGACAACGTCCCATTCGGCTTTTTTTGTTTCGACTTTGGTTATTTTTGCTTCTTTGATAATCTGAAATATTGTTAAGCTACTTAATTGTGTTTCTATATTTTTGAAATTATTTGTATGCATTTAACCGCGTCGACGATAATAATAATTGAATTGATAGATAAGTGCAAAATCAATAATCGTCGAACTTTGTCTCCATGCAAAAAAAGATAACCACATTTTAGTAGTTGAAATTTTAAAAAGTTTCATAAAAGTAATTCTAAAAATAAAAAGAAAAAAAACTTACTTTTCCAGCTTCCCAACACAGTTTTTCAATAACGTCGTAAATGCGATCCAAATCGTGGACAGTCGACATGTTCAAAAATATTTTTTGTTCAGTTCGAAAAACACAACATACATTCAATGATACAAAACTTTATCTATTTGAACTTTGGTCGCTTAAAAAAGGCACACCTTGCAGTGTTGCTTTCTGTTCATAGAAAAAACGTGCGTGCAACGTATGTCGCGTGTTGAAGCAGAAAATAAATTATACACATGACTTCTTTCAAGTGTATAGGGAAACTTGCTGACATATGCTAACTCACTGCGTTTACATTATACGTTTAATGACGTATGAACGCACAACATGTGGTGTATTCGGTAAATATTTCTACGTATTTTCATGGAAGTGGCACTACTGAAATAATTTGATTTTTTTATTGTTGTATGCGCTTGAGTCGTGGGTTTTGTTGGAAATTTTAATATTGAAATGAAACTGTTTTTAAATGCAATGTATTTTAGTGTTTTTTTTATGAACCTTGACACTGTTTTTACTGCACTATCTTTGTTTATTGAGCGTGTTAAAGTGAGATAAACAAACCCCTGTGGTTTGTTTTATCATGCAGTAAAATATTCGTGTATATAAAATTACATTTTGTTTTCTAATGTAGAAATAACTGATAGTTACTAGAGTTATATTTTTCTATTGTCAGTAATTATTTTTAAAAGTGAATATGTAGAAAATGGTGTGATATTTCTGTTTTTAAGAACGTTTTTGTTTTTTCTTATTAATTTATGGCAACAGTTATGTCTTCTGATAAGAATTTATTAAAATTACATTTGATGAGGCCTAGAAGTCATTATTTCTATTCGGTAATTTTCACATTTTTTTTTTCGTTTTTTTTGTGTGGGTAACAAATATTGATATTTCTTTCAATTTAAATAAAGGGGGCACATATGGTGATATATTTATTAATTTCTTTAAATACAAAACATTGAAAAACAAAAGTTTAAACTGAGAAAGTCATAAGTTCGATTTGCAAAATCCAAATTTACGTCAAAAAATAAATCGTGTGTGAATTCTCTTTTTTTTTTTTTGAAGTGATAAAATATGCTAATGAATTATTCTCCGAATTTTTTCAGGGTCCGGGTGGACCTGGTCCAGCTCCGAACGGGCCGCCTCCACCGGGGCCTGGTCAGGGACAAGATAATTTAAATGCTCTTCAGAGAGCCATCGATTCGATGGAAGAGAAAGGAATGCACGATGATCCGAGATACTCTCAACTGATAGCGTTAAGAAACCGTACCAATGGAAATGGACCGGTCGATCCGAACAAACCGCATGTTTTCAACACGACACAATTAGCACAATTAAGGTTAGTATATTCGTTCAAATTTGTATACGTACAGTGCAGCCCGTCCATTTTTAATGGCAGTCAAGCAAAAGTACAATTGAGTCATACTAAATGGACGACATATGAAGCAAAATGAATTCACAAAAACACGAGGTCGATTTATTACCACAATTTTAAAATAGCACCTTTTTGGCATGTCACAAAACGCTGATGTTTTGAAGTGTGACGTCAGACTTGCAGTAAACACATATACCTATATATAAACACATGACACACGCGTGAATAGACGTCAAACGAGTCTCGTATAAACGATACCGAGCCTTATTGAACTTTTTTGTATACTACAAGAATGACGTCACAGTAGGCAAACATGACGGCTCGTGTTTTCGCGCCAACTTATAAAATTTTTCGTGCCGTTTTATTCCATGAAACGATTACATTTAAACAAAGTAAAAAAATTAATAATAAATTAAAAACTAATACTACTACGTGAACATTTTAATAAAATTTAAAAATAAATAGCCTGTTATACAGTTCTACTTCTGTAAAGTGTAGTGTGAAATACACTGTCTTTTTTACAAATATCAGTGGTCACCCTGCTGATCGTTTTCCGTGTACAGCTGATAAGATGTGTTTTCAATACTCATACAGGATGCAGATTGTCGCGTATAAATTGCTGGCGCGCAATCAACCGCTATCACAACAAGTCGCGATGGCAGCTCAAGGCAAGCGTCCAGACGGAGCTCCGCAGTGCCCGACTCCTCCGCCTTCGAGTCCTTATCAGCAGCCAGGCGGTCCGCCCGTGCAGGTCGGTGTAATTACGTTTTATAAAAATTAATCGGGATTACAGGAGTAGTCAGATCAGAGTTAATATAATTTGTTGTCCTGCCTGAAAAACAAAATAACAGTGATTTTCATAAACTACCTAATAGAAGTGAAGTTTTCAAATAAATAAAATTGTCGACCAATTTTTCTCAGACCATATATTGACAAAAAAAATTGGTTGTCTGTAAAGTCGGTTTACGGACGATAGTTTTACGTGATAACGTCATAAAAAAACATTGATGAACTATGCGTACAAGCCAAAGCTTGAGCCGATCGTGCCTCTACAGGGTGAGTCAGACCACCCGTATCAGTCGTTTTTTTCGAAAACGGTTAGTCGTAGAGAGTTGTGTCAAAAATCTGTATTATAAAAGCCCTAATGAAGAATCGAATGGTGATATTTTTTCCCCCCGGAAAGGTCGGCTTCCCTGTTAGTTTGCTCCGGAATGTTCAGAACTGCGGAATGTTAAATGGCACGATAGGTCGAAAGTGGTATTGTTGAAAAGATCTTTAAAAAATAAGCAAGTTTTGTAGGACATTTTTTTTTTGTTACTGCCACCCCTGTTAAGTAATATTCGTTTGAAATTATTAAATTAACATGTCAGAATAACAAAAAAGTCGGCATTTAAAATCTAGTTACCTAATTAAACAATGTCACAATAAGTTTTCAATAATTGCAATTGTTTTTTTTTGTCGGAAAATACTTCCAGGTACTCATAACATATCTAGAAGAGCTCTGCAGTTGAAGACAGTTTGAACATTTGTGACATTGTTTAATTAGGTAACTAGATTTTAAATGCCAACGTTTAAAATTAAGTTTGCTATTCTTACATGTTAATTTAATAATTTCAAACGAATATTACTTAACAGTGGTGGCAGTAACAAAAAAAAAATGTCCTACAAAACTTGCTTATTTTTTAAAGATCTTTTCAACAATACCACTTTCGACCTATCGTGCCATTTAACATTCCGGAGTAAACTAACAGGGAAGCCGACCTTTCCGGGGGGAAAAAATATCACCATTCGATTCTTCATTAGGGCTTTTATAATACAGATTTTTGACACAACTCTCTACGACTAACCGTTTTCGAAAAAAACGACTGATACGGGTAGTCTGACTCACCCTGTATATCGCTTATACCGCGCTCTCACTTGCACGCTCAGGCTCAGGCGGAACGTGACACTTTCGTGCGTGCAGCCGGTGTTTCATCAATTTATAAGACGTTATCACGTCAAAATAATAAAAATACAAATCAATATAACACAAGATGACGTTTCGATCTGGATTTGGATCTTCTTCAGAAATATCTAAAAAAGATATAAATAATTAGTATTAAGTTATTTAAGATTGAAAGTTTGAATAATTCAATATATGGTCTGAGAAAAATTGGTCGACAATTTTATTTATTTGAAGAGTTCTATTCAGACGTTAATCAAAGATTTAGAAGTGAAATTTGTTTCACAATTGAACTGTCAAAAATATACTGAGCATAAATACGTTCTATATCTTGTGTTTAACGGTGTTACGATTCGTGTGACTGTTAAAACTCGCCGGCGCTCGTTTTGAACATAATGTCACAACTCTTATCTTTACGCAGCTAAATACACGGTGTATTACAGGTTGATTGACTCGTCTACTCTGCACTGATTACTCAAGAATTTGTTCACCCGATAGGAAATAAAGTTGAAATTTAAAGTGTTTTACAATGAATACGATAGAACTGTTCATAGGAGATGAACTAGTTATTTAGTATTTTCTTTTGAAAGTTCATAACAAACAGATCGGTAGTATATCGATCCATGTAACAAAGAACATATTTTTATTGGCCTGTTCCGATTCTGAATTTTCAAATGAAAATGTAATGTAATTTTTTTTTTTGTCAAAGAAGTATCTGCTTCTCACTAACAGACTAGATGAAATTACTAACATTTATTTTTGTCTGCTTTTGAACATTATTTCGAATTACTAAACAAATAATGCAATATTATTATTTTTTTTATTTTAAGATATTTAGTTTAACATTTTCTAATTTGATATTTCTATTTATTTAGTCGACGACTTTGTTTAATGAAACGCTTTTTATTGCAGTAAATTTTTCGTAAACAAAGGTGCTTTTTAATTTTAATTTTATACGTTATAATATGTTTTTTTTTGTTTTCGTTTTTTTTATAAACATTTGGATGCCACTTTTATTATTTAATTTATATTTTAGACGCTTTTTGTGTTAATTTTTATTATTATTATTATTTTTACTTGTAGATCTGAGTTGCTAACATGATGGTGGGCAAAATTTGATGTTTTTTTTTCATATTCAATGTTAGTTTAACCTAACATCACATAACCTTAAATTAGCCTATGTTTTCAGTAATTGCGCAAATTATTAAACACTATAATTAAATAATCTTGTATTTATTAATTACAAGTACTTTAATAATAATATGAAATTATATTTGCTAATTGAGGTTATGTAATTAAAAATTTAATAATATGGAATTTCACATGCTATTTGAGGTTATGTAATTCAAAAATTATTTTTGCTCATCATTATGTAGTTTATTGCAAATTATTATTCTCAACAAATGACTTGAGGTATTTTCAATTGTATTTTTCAACAAAAGTTGTGGGAATCGCTTTACTTACGCTAAGTTAATCAAATATATATCTAGATTTTAATATGCCTGTAGAATAGTTCAATCTGCAATTGACAGATGGTGCAAGACTTAGCGACGTTGGTTTGTGGGTATTTTAGAAGATTGTTACATATTTCTGTTACTTGAGAATTCGAATCGTGATTTTAAAATTATTTTTGAAAAGAAATTTCTTTACGCACGATCGAGTGAATCGGATTCATATAGCTGAACGCTGCGCCTCCGCTCGTCTGAGGTAGAGTGGGACGCTAGGAAAACGTCGCTGCAGAAGTGACCATTACAAACAGCCCATATGTATGAGTGTGTGTGTGTGTGTGTATTATGTACTCAGGGAATCTACTCTCTGGAAAATTAGGAAAAAATATGGAAAAATCAGGGACAAACGTTAAGGATTCCAACTACACTGACCGGCAAAAAAAACGCAACACCTAAAATGATGACCAGTTTCAAATTGCAATAACTTTTGAACGTATCGCTCGATTTGAATGAGTTTTTTTTTATTTGAAAGGTCTATGCTTTGTCAATATTTCTGTACGTGCTCTGCCCATTTTGGCGCTCTTCCATTTCGGCCGTAAAGAATAACGCTAATGCGCGTTTTCTTCATACATAATAAGCTTCGTTTTCTTTTAGAGGTTGTAACTTTGGTGTTAAAAGCAATAGAAACACGAATAAAAAAAAAACAAATGCTCAGAACAGACAAGGCTACAAGTTCCTTTTGTTTAAAATTAATTTCTTTTGTCGATGTACCCCACAGCAAGCTTCAAAGTGTATGAAGAAAACGCGCATTAGCGTTATTCTTTACAGCCAAAATGGGCAGAGCACGTACAGAAATATTGACAAAGCATAGACCTTTCAAATAAAAAAAAATTATTTTTAATCGAGCGATACGTTCAAAAGTTATTGCAATTTGAAACTGGTCATCATTTTAGGTGTTGTGTTTTTTTTTTGCCGGTCAGTGTAGTGCGGTAAGTTTTCAATTGCTCACGATAGCGGAGTTGGGTGCACGCACGAAGTGAGTGCGTTCATCTTCTCGAGTAGGCAATCGACAACACTGCACGCGTTGCATATACAGATTGTATCAAATCAAAACGGTCCATAGGACATTCTGTGTGTAAGACAGAGACGATATATAAAGATCTAAAGCAGTAAGTAAGAATGAGATAAATGATCGCTAATATAGTTACTGTGGTTACGTAAATAAATAATTACGTACACTGTAAATCTTTTTTATCAATAATTTCACTAGTGAATACTGACATTTGATAAAATTGTGATTTTTACTGTAGAAAACAAAGACGATACTATCAGATTGTATAACCACAGTAACTATAAGCGATCATGTATCTCATTCTTACTTACTGCTTTAGTGCTTTATATAATATCGTCTCTGTCTTACACACAAAATGTTCTATGGACTGTTTTGATTTGATACAATCTGTATATTACAAATAGTGGAGAAGTGCTACTTTAGTGCCTGCTTTATTACAAATGTCAGAATTGGGGTTATTTAATTCGCTTTTAAACTTTTCAATAATCATTTTTACAATAATAAGATTTATG
Organism: Xanthostigma xanthostigma; assembly: GCA_963575645.1. Taxonomy (NCBI): domain Eukaryota; kingdom Metazoa; phylum Arthropoda; class Insecta; order Raphidioptera; family Raphidiidae; genus Xanthostigma; species Xanthostigma xanthostigma. The sequence goes on along the minus strand of OY754466.1, from coordinate 42,749,561 downwards.
ATATGTAACAATGGAAGCGAGCTGTCACTTTATTTAACGACGTAAAAGCGACATCCGATCCTTTATTTCTACATCAAGGCGTACCACAGGGCTCGGTGCTTGGCCCAATATTATTTGTTCTTTATATAAATAACTTGCAGCATAACTTGCCGAATGTAGACAAAATAATTCTGTACGCTGACGATTGTAGCTTGATTAATGTCAGTGATGATATAAATAGTTTACAAATAAAAAATAATGATACAATTAAACTGTTTGATAATTGGTGCTCTAAAAATAATTTAAACTTAAACTTGAACAAAACGAAAGCTATGTTTTTCCAAACTGTTCAAAATAAATATAAAAATGACGTTAGCGTTAGTTTAAATAATTCAATAATTGATAATGTAACTCAATTTTCTTTCCTCGGGTTACATATCAACAACAATTTAACTTTTTCAGATCATGTTGCAAATATGTGTAAGAAAATTTCAAAATCTATCTTCGCTCTTCGTAAAATATCACGCGTTTGCGAAAATATACAAATCAGACTGACAATTTATTATTCTTTGGTTTTCCCCCATTTAAAATATGGCATAATTGCTTGGGGTAATTGCACTAATCTATCTCGCTTGTTTATTAAACAGAAATATGCAGTTAGAATAATCTTCAACTTATCGAAACGAACATCGTGCAAAGAAGTCTTTATAAAAAATAACATTCTAACATTACCGAGTATTTATATATATTTTATATCAATGTACGTTAAATCAAATTTAAATAATTTTCCCACTAATGAGTCTGTACATGAATATAATACAAGGCACAAAACACATTGTATAATTCCTCAACAATGTCTTTCTTTATATAGTAAAGGTCCAGTTTGTTCTGGGATCAACATTTTCAATAATTTACCTGCCGAAATAAAAGATCTAAACATTAGCTTATTTAAAATTGCGTTAAAAAAATGTCTCATTCAGCAGTGTTTTTACTCTATTGAGGAATATTTTAATTAATTTATTGAAACTTGTAACATATTGTGACAATTTCTTGCCTATTTGGCTATTTAGAAATAAATCTATTCTATTCTATTCTATTCTATTCTATTACTGAAAAAAAAAACACTCAAGATTTGAGTGTTTTTTTTTTTGCATCGATTCGCATGCACTGAGTAAAATTTGCGTGCGCAAAGTAATTACCACACGCAAATAAACATTGCTATGATAACAGACAAACAGCTCTTTACCGCCCGAATAAGCAGGCACTAATGGCGTTTTCGGCATCGAAAACGGCACCGGGCCAGGGCAGGCCGAATGAATAACTCTATTGGTTAAAAAATTATATGTAAACAATAAACAAATTTTTTTAACCAATAGCTACCCATTCGGTCTGCCCTGCCGAAAACGCCATAAGATAGTACTTATCTCGCATGCGTAATAAAAAATTGAAATCAGATTTATTATTACTCGGTACAATAATAATTTATTTTGTGATATTTATAGTGTTGACTTGACTGTTACATAAAAATTTAATGAGGTTGAACTTGTTTGAAATATGCAAAATAAGCTTCTATTTTCTCAAAACCAACAAATTTGTGCTTACATGTATTTTTTTAATACAATGCTGGCGTCGAAAGCATAGTTGTTAATGTACAGCGATATACTTTTAATCAAAAAACAAACGATATTGGCCATTATGTGTTCCGGTACATTACCGTTTGTCATACGTTCGACTGTGAATATGACAGTTCGCAGTGTGTGTTTTTCATATAATTTAAGTTTTGTAAGCACGAGAAATACTCCAATTCAGGTAAGCAGCAAGGAGTCTCCAGGACCAGCGCCGGGCATAAATGACCAAGCCCCGCCTCCTGCACCGCCGCCGGGTCCTGAAGAGGGACCGATGAGACCGCCTGCTCCCCCCGTTTCACAGGGACCGCCTCAACAGGGCCCGCCCCCGCCGACAGGTCCGCCAATGCACGGGCCAGTTGGCCCGCCTCCTTCACCAATTCCACAAGGTCCACCCCCTCAGGTAGTCAAGGCAGAGATCTACCTGTCTATCTATCTATCGCTCTCGGTGGTGAAAGTGGCATCCTTATGTTGTTTATCGATACAGAATATGAATGATAATAGCATGTTGCATTATTTTTTTTAAAACAGATTATTGTTGTCTAATAAGAAATAATAATGTTTTGTTGTTTCATACTGGTTAGATATGGAGAACTATTGATACTCGATAATCAAACTATTGATATGTTTATAATTTTGTGGAAAACGACTTTATTTTGCAGAAAGCAATGTCAAAAAATCTGATTTGACAATGACCTTAGATTGCAACCCCATATATTTCTCTATAAGAAGAACATTGTAGAAAATTTTAAATCGATCCTTCTCGAAAAATGATTGATCGAATGAAACGATTTTTTTAAAAATTGTGTATACATTTATTTTACATAAGTTTCTAGCACAACTTTCCTTCGAGACAACATTTTTCTATGTTTATAGTTCAAAAACTTGCTTGAAAAGCAATCTTTTTCAATATAGGTAAATTGTTTATTTTAGTGTGAGTACAAACTAATGTTCTACATGGCAGGGAATTTCAAAACGAAATTAAACTGCTCCTGCATGTATAAAAACTAAATATTTGTGATTACAAAATTTGTTACTTAGCAGATAGATAACTTTGAGTGAAAAAATATCGAAGTCTACCAATGACGTTCGATAATTATCGAAACAATTATCGATTGTTCTCCATGTATAAGCTGGTTGCTTTTTTTTTTAGATTTATTAACAATTTTAATTATGTTCGTAATATAATATTGATATGTTAGTAATACTAGTTTTATAAGTAATCTTAATGCTTTATTATGATTTAAATAGACCATTTCAGAGGCACAATTGAAAAAGCGTTCCTAAAGGAGTTATTTATACAAATAAATACAAAATATGGTTTAGAACTTCATAAAACAGTCGAGGGACTGTTCTAATTACTGAAAAAACCAGACTCTCAACTTTAAAATTATTTAGTCTCTACTGTATTTTTAGGGCGTCAAAAGACGGGAAATTGATATTTGTTTAATTTTTAAAAATGAATATCGACTTTATGGAAAAACATTATTGAACATTCCTTGTTGGAAATCGGTCTTAATGTGTAAGAAAAATTTGTTCGAATGAAAAAAGTCTCTTCGTTGTAAACAAGATTGTTTTGAATAATATTCAAAATAATAATCAGACCAGGTTACCATTTGATGACATGGATTTTCATAATCTGTCTCCTGAACTGATTCGATATTAATTCGAAACGATCGCGGCCATACCATCTAGTCAAATTGAAATATTTCGGAAATGAAGATAATCGATATTGCATATTACAGATATAATGAAACGGTTGGGTTTGTTAAAATTAATAGATTGATAGTTGCCAGATAGCAAATATGAACGCGAGTGGCTTAAATTTTTATATTTGAATCTCCGTTACTGTGAACTGGGAAAAATTAATTTAAAAAATATATCAGAATCATCGTACCTCTTTCACAACAGTATCATCAAGTTCGTCTGATGGCGTATAAACCAAATAGTTTGTAAATAAACTGGGACACATTAATTAAACTCGCTTGCTAGGGATGGCTTTATATATTTCGATTCGGAGAGGCGCTGCGGGTGTAATTGTTACCGGCGCAATAACGTACTATGATTCACGTTGTCTCGCACTAGTGTTTGAAAAGACGCGCAGTACCGTATTGCGCCGATAAATGAAAATCTCGCATCTAGAGCTGTAACAAACCGTATGTATTCGTTACTGAGTAACGGGTATATCGTCTGACTCGAAGTAACGAATCGTTACTTACAAATTCATTTCGTTACTCGCATGTTTCGTATCCATGTCAGTTCGACTCGTTTGATACGGTTATACGAACACAATGTGTTATACTTATAAGTATTCATAATAGTTTTATTGATACATACTCTCCCCAAACTTTGTATATGGTTTCATTAGGCCTAGTCTGACACCTATTTCCTCTATGACTTTTCTTGATTTTGGGGCGTTTTCTCTCTAAACTTTCCGAAAGATGTCGTTTTGACGACATGTAAAAATTTATAGGTACTGTTTATTTTTTTAATTTGATAGCTTAAACACTTCAACCAAAACGCTAAAATAATGTTCTCTGACAAATAATATGATTCATTTTAAATGTCTGACACCTAGAATATGTCGACCATATTCGAGGTGTCAGACATTTTAAATGGTTCATGTTATTTGTCAGAGAACATTAATTTATCGTTCTGGTTGAAGTGTTTAAGCTATCAAATTAAAAAAATAAACAGTACCTATAAATTTTTACATGTCGTCAAAACGACATCTTTCGGAAAGTTTAGAGAGAAAACGCCCCAAAATCAAGAAAAGTTATAGAGGAAATAGGTGTCAGACTAGGCCTAATGAAACCATATACAAAGTTTGGGGAGAGTATGTATCAATAAAATTTTTGCCGACGGGCACTCTGGCTATAAAGTACGAAGTCATGACGCATATGCGACGCGCTTTGGTGCGAAGCTTATTGCTTGATGCTGTTAAGTACACTATTTTATGTCGTATGAAAAGTACCGAGTAACGTAACGATACGAAAGTAACGGGTACTGGTTCTTTAAGTAACGAATACATACGGGCACACAATTTCTCGTTACTTTTATAGCTCTACTCGCATCGCCGATTTCGTCATGGTGTACAGACAAAGTACAGAGTTCCGTCTCTTGCTAAAAACACAAGGCCCGAAAAAAAGTGATGACTAAATAGAACAGAGGTGCTTCTGAAACTGGTTTCAAGTTTAAAAATAATTTTTAACAATAAGCATGGTAATCATTAAATCGGCGAAATTTTATTATTTTGCAATTTTCATGGATTATCGTAAGGAGGATTTCCCAAATTGGTCGATTGCTCAAAACTTCGTTAAAATATAAGTTATTATTAGTGATGTGCCAGATATCCTTATCCGTATCCGCGGATATCCGAGGGAGAAGAAAGATCCGTATCCGTTAGTTTTTGGCGGATCTTTTACCTTATTAATTTTCAATTCATAGATGAAATTTTATATATATAGGTGATTAGGTAATAATGAAAAACTGTTAAATTCCATTCAGATTATTTTTTATTTTTTAAAATCGTATTTGGCACCTTTATATTGCAAACATTTATCGTAGTGAGTACCATACCAATAGTACATAACTCAAAGGTACTAAAAAACTATCTTTATAATGAGATATTGCACATCGATCTTTGGAAAGAGACAATCTGTTATGAGAGGTAACTCTTAAAGAGGTCAATAACTTTTTCCCATAACAGATAGTCTCTTTCCAAAGGTCGATGTGCAATATTCACTGCCGCGTACTCTAAGAAAGTTAAGATCTGTATCCGCGGATCTTGAAACCAAATATCCGTATTCAGATCCGTATTCGCGGATATACATTTTTAATGATCCGGCACATCACTAGCTATTATATATTGCTGACATTTTGGCAGTAAAATACTCGTCTGTCACTTGAAAATTAGCCGTGTCGTTTGAGAAATCCTATTCTATACAAATCTTTAGCTAGCATGGTATGCAAAAATATTTTTGTGGTTTTCTTATCGTCTAACTATTTTTTATTGTATTGTAAACAGATGAATCATCAGCCGATGGGACCGGGAATGAAGTCCGCTATGCAAGGCGGTATTCCCCCGCAACAGGTTGGCGGCATGCCGGGACAACAACAACGTCCCGTTGGCCAACCGCAAGGACAGCAGCAACCGACGCCGAAACAAAACCGAATAACGTCGGTCCCGAAACCGGTGGGTGTCGATCCGCTCGTCGTCTTGCAGGAGAGGGAAAATCGTATCGCAGCTCGAATGGCACATCGGATGCAGTTTCTCGAGAATCTGCCTACAAACATGGCCGAGGATATGCGATTGCAGGCAGAAATTGAACTGCGCGCTCTCAAATGTTTGAATTTCCAGCGACAACTGCGCGCCGAAGTGAGTTTTTTAAATCTACAAATAAATAAAACATGCACTCGAACCACAATGTACAATAGTAGCGCTCAATGGAGTCGTTCCGAAATTTTTTTTAAACTATATTACAAATAGATTATCGAAACGGTACAGCACTGGCCGTTTCAGGATAAAAATTTCAGCCAATTGGGCGACGGGACCATTCCAACTTAAAAAATGTTGACATTTGATTATAGTAAAGAAAATGAAATTTTTGATATCGCGTGAGGTGGCACAGGTAATGGCTAGTATTCAATGTAATATTTGCTATACGTTGCCATGGTTACCTACACAATATGTTCACGTCATGTAAAAATTAATGAAAGCATGCCTAGCTAGTTTATTTCTGACATTTATAAAACAAAAGAGCGGCTGATTTTTTTTATTTTCAAAATATTTCCGAAAAAAAAAAATTTAAACAAAACTTTCTTGATAAAATAAATAGAAAAATAATCCGTCATAAAAAGTATACCATTATTATATAAAAAATATCGTTATAGCAAATATCTCTTCTGCGCATGCGCCGATTTACCCCAAAAACTCTTCATATTTGAATACCAAACATCCTCCCAAAATTTGGTTTCAATCCGCTCATCCGTTTGACCTGTATCGTGTTCACAGACTAACAGACGCACAGAGATTTTCCAAAAATATGTTTTTTGGATTCGGGGGACCTCAAAACGGAAAGATATTGTAAAATTTTTGAAAAGTGATTTTTGACCTAAACTAGTACCATTCCCCACTTGTGGGTTGGAATGGTAAAAGTATTCGTTTAAACTTTCTTGTGTAATAAAAGTGTAGAATGAGCTAATCTTACATGCGTGATGTCATTTGTTTCTAGATTATAGCGTGCACCAGGCGCGACACCACTTTAGAGACAGCTATAAATATAAAAGCGTACAAACGAACCAAACGGCAAGGGCTGCGTGAAGCGAGAGCCACCGAGAAATTGGAGAAACAGCAGAAGCTCGAGGCCGAAAGGAAGCGAAGACAGAAACATCAAGAGTTCCTTCAGTCTGTGTTGCAGCATGGCAAAGACTTCAAAGAGTTCCATAGGAATAATCAAGCCAAATTGGCGAGGTTAAATAAGGCTGTCATGAATTATCACGCTAACGCCGAAAGGGAACAGAAGAAAGAGCAAGAAAGGATAGAAAAAGAACGTATGAGAAGGTCAGTAAAAACAGTTAATTCGGTATTGTATTAACGTCTGATTCCGTTTATAAAATTGACGATCGCAGTAGAACTCGTGTATTTTCACCCCATCGGAATTTATCGACTCGTGTATTTTCAACTTCATCAGTTCATGGCAGTCGTAAATCAGAAGAAACCTGCCCAAATCTCTGTTTACTGTGCAGTAGTCCCGCACAATTTTAAATGTTTAACCTCAAAATCATGACATGTCAAGTGACACATAATAAACAAAGAAAAAAACGAGATAAAACTGAAAAATTCAACAAAATTGTGATGAAGTAGTGCTTTTTTGAAATAAATAAAAACTGATTCTCTTTTTACATTTTTGACACGATTATTTGAGGTTAAACGTTGTCAAACGTATAATATACTTTTGCGCATATATTTGCGCATGTATTTTTCCATTGGCTGAGTAGTTTAAGAGAGCAAAATCGGTTAAAACTACTGAATGGGTGAGTGCCGACTCAAGTAATTTTACAGACTTTTTATTTAAATTATAATAATAATGTCTTTATTGATGAAAAAACGGAGTTTTATCAAAAGTCGTGAATTCAGCTTAAAGCTGGTTTACAATCCAAACCATAACAAAAAAAATACAAATATGTGAGAAATAAAAATAATAGTAATAATAATAACAATAACTTATTGTGATAATTGAAAAATATATTCTAGCACATAATTTAGATTATATAATTTTATTTAGAGGTTTTTTACTTTAACTTTAAGTGAATGAATACCCAAGTTTTTGACTACATTGGGTAGGCTATTATACAAAGATGGTGCTAAATAAGAGAAACTACACCGAAACTTAGACGTCTTGTGGTCAGGAATAACCAAATAGTTCATAGATCGCAAGTTTACATCTTTTATTGTATCGCACCATTTAACAATTTTCTTAGACAAGTAACTGGGCTTCCCAGTCAATATAGTTTTGTGTAAAAGACACAGATAATGAATCTCCATGTATTTTCTAACACTTAACATATTGCACCGCTCACGATACACAGAAATATGATGACGTTTCGATCCTAATTTGAATATTTAGATATTTTCGAATTTAAATTGCGTGAAGAATACACCTCAAGCTATGTCACTCCTGTCGCTGAAACAGCCTGTATATTATTTTTAAACGTTTTAATTTTTTTTCTTTTTGAATTTTGCAGGCTAATGGCTGAAGATGAAGAAGGTTACAGAAAGTTGATTGATCAGAAGAAAGACAAACGTCTGGCATTCCTGTTGTCGCAGACTGACGAATACATATGTAATTTGACAGAAATGGTCAAACAGCATAAAATAGAACAGAAACGTAAACAGCAAGAAGAACAGAAACGCAAGAGAAAGCGTAAGAAATTGGCAGTGGTCGAAGGACAGTCGGAAGGCCAAACTGACGGCGGTGAAGGAGACGACGTGTCGCAAGATAGCGACTACCGCGTCACAGTTCTGGAAACGGCGACGGGAAAAACGCTGTCGGGCGACGAGGCGCCGCTTTTGAGTCAGTTGCAGAAGTGGCTCGAAGATCATCCGGGCTGGGAGCCTGTCGAGACGGACTCCGAAAGTGACACCGACGACGAAGATAATGACCGTAAGTTCGTTTGTTTTTAATTTTTACGAGAAACGGACAAACCCCAACTTATGCTTGTATAAATTGTTTTTTTTTTTTTTTTGCGTTATAAAATGTTCTGTGAGATTCTATGATTGTTGAATATATTAAAAACTACCAACAGCCATGGTTATTTAGACTTAGTACGAATTTACGTTTTCAATTTCTTATTGAATGAAACTTTTTTAGGCGCGCTAAGGAATAATTTGGCCTGAATCAGACGAATAAGTAATTAGCTTCCCCTTCTCCGACTTACGCCGATAATTTGATAGAAAAAAGAGTGGGAAAATCGTAATAATACTTTCTCTGTCAAAGCGTCATGCGCACTCTGCACGCATGCGCAGTGCGTATTGTGTTCAAACGTAGTTATTTATCTAGCCACGGTAACAAATTCCACATAACCATTTCCTAATCCTGAAATAATAAAATCGTCAACAAAATATGCTAGAACCTAAGAAGTTTCAATACACGGGAATCTCATGCATAGGGTTGCAACAATATATCGGTCAGCCGATATTAAGTTCGTTCCAAGCAGCCGCGAACGGTAATAAAACCGTACACAGTCTTGTTACTGCGCAAGACTGTCTTGCGCAGTATCGATTTTTGAGCTAGTGCGCAAATTATTCTTGCGCAGTGACAAGACTGTACGGTTCTATTACCGTTCGCGGCTGCTTGGAACGAACCTATTATCGAAACAAAAATATCGATGTTTATATCGATATGCTTACATTCCTGATATGCTATTATCGGTATTATGTCATAAAAATATCGGAGGGTAAATGTGACTTAAAGAATTTCGAATTATGCGGCTATTTTTTTGTGTGTTGGTAAAAGGCTGCAGAGTGGTATGAGTTTGTGACTGGAGCATATCGTTACTTGATTGTTCAATTAATTCACAAAATATCGATATTTAAAGGGTCGATATTATCGATTATTGTTGTTGGTCTGATGTCGATATATTTATCGATATTGAAATCATTTTGCATCCCTACTCAAGCATACTTCTTTTTTTATTATTCTTATAATAAACATGTATTCGTAGCTGACAAACACAAATCGTCAAATAAGCTGGATGATGGACATCATGAAGCGAATGCAGTGATTAAGAAAGCGAAAGTCGAAGACGACGAATATAAAAATGCGACGGAAGAACAAACGTATTACAGTATTGCGCATACGGTGCACGAAATCGTTACCGAACAGGCGTCTATTATGGTCAACGGTAAACTTAAGGAATATCAAATCAAAGGTCTCGAATGGCTTGTTTCGCTGTTCAACAACAATCTTAACGGAATCTTGGCCGACGAGATGGGTTTAGGCAAAACCATTCAAACTATTGCACTCGTAACTTATTTAATGGAAAAGAAGAAAGTCAATGGGCCTTTCCTGGTCATTGTACCTTTATCGTAAGTTTTTTTTTTTTTTTTTTTGTCAATTTTTTCCTGATTATTTTGAGTGTCGATGTCTGGAGAATGGGGTAGTCTCACATTTTCCTCTTTTGAAATTTAGAACTGACAGTAAAAGCCATAACCCCTTCTTTTTTGTGGTTAAGTAAAAATAGGTTAAGACGAAATTTTCCTAAAGATTTTTCCGGAAGTTTGTGCTACAAAAAAACAGTTGTGTGGTTTTAAGAAACCACGACGCAAGTGAAACTTTTATTGGACTGTAGGCGTTGGATTGTAGACACTTATCCATCACGATTAATTATAAACAACAATATTCACATGAATACGCGAATAAAAACATGTAAACACTGTACAGCACTTGCCCGCATGACAGACTGACTATGTGTTATACATACTACACGGTCAGCTGATGCTAACCATGGGCGCCGCCATATTGACCTTGGCTGCTCTACCGAGCGCCTACTCCGAACGCCTTTCACTTTACCCCTACTCCGCGGCCGCCTGTAATGCGACATGCAACAGACGGCCAGAAAAATTCGGGGCGATAGAATAAAAGTTTCACTTTAAAAATTTGCCAAAGTGTTTTTAATGTAATTTTAAACATAGAAATAATACTGCTGCTAAAGTGATGCGGTTTATCTTTAACCAATCACAGTTAACTATATCCCGCCCTCTCATCACATTGAATGTAATCTCATGATGACCGGTTTGCTATCTTGCTCTTTTTGAATGACCGATACATGATTACAATATATGTTCGACACTAAAACTAAATACTAATAGTCTTGAAGATGGTGATACTATAAAAGTTTATTTTACCAAGAGGCTTGCATCATTCCGTAATTTTGTCAAAGACCAGTTTTTTTTTTTTCCAGCGTCAGTCTAACCACCAAAGCCCCGGTTTCCTAAGATAGCAGCTGCGTAATATAGCGGCCATGTGAATGACGTCACAAAAAAACGTGTGCATAGAAATAAATGGATGTCGTTTCTTTACGTTACGGTGGTACCGCTCCTATCGAGAAAATCCATAGAGATATTAGACTAGAGTACGCGAGTGAGCGGTGAAAGTGTCTGCAATTCAGAGAGAGAAAAGTTCCTTATCTCTATGGTAACTAATGATACAAAACAATGCTGATTTGAGTAAACATATATAATGATACGGAACGTTCGCAGCGTTCTCTCTCTGAACTGCAGACACTCACTTATGGCAAGCATACCCGCTAGCGTACTCTAGTAACTTATATCTCTATGAGAAAATCACATCCATTTGCTTCTGTACACACGTTTTTTTGTTACGTAATTTTATCTTAGGAAATTAGGACTTAACCAGACAAGACTCAGGCTTATAGTCCAAGAACGATCTTCGTGAAATACCTAAAATCTCAAACGGCTAAAAATTTGAGTGATCGTTCTTGAGGTTACAAGAAACTATTCTGACTATGAAAAAGTGTGCTCCGATTTGCAGTTATAAAGAAACGAAACAAAGTTTACTATCAGTAATTAATGTTTTTCAGAACACTTTCAAATTGGGTGCTGGAATTCGAGAAATGGGCGCCCAGCGTTATTGTGGTGTCTTACAAGGGCTCACCGGCAGGCAGACGAACCATACAAAGTCAGATGAGATCGACCAAATTTAACGTTCTGTTAACGACGTACGAATACGTTATAAAAGACAAGGGCGTGCTCGCGAAGCTCCAGTGGAAGTACATGATAATTGACGAGGGTCATCGTATGAAGAATCATCACTGCAAGTTGACGCAGGTGTTGAACACACACTATTTGGCCCCACATCGGCTCCTGCTCACCGGTACACCTCTGCAAAATAAGTTGCCGGAACTTTGGGCTTTGCTTAATTTCCTTCTGCCGTCTATTTTCAAGTCTTGTTCTACTTTTGAGCAGTGGTTCAACGCTCCTTTCGCTACCACCGGAGAGAAGGTAAGGCACTCGTTTTGTTTTATTTTTCGATGATTTTTTTTTTTTTTAGTTGGTTGCTTTCACAAGTGTTAGTCGATTCAGCAATGTGTTAATTTATTTTTTTGTTTGCATAATTCAGGTTGAACTGAACGAAGAAGAAACGATTCTTATCATCCGTCGTTTGCACAAAGTTCTGCGGCCATTTTTGTTGCGCCGTCTTAAAAAGGAGGTCGAATCTCAATTGCCCGATAAAGTGGAATATATTGTTAAATGTGATATGTCTGGGTTGCAAAGAGTTCTTTACAAGTACGTTATAATGTATTTTTTATATACAAAACTAACTTAATTAAGATTATTCCATTTTTGAACAGTTCCCAGATAAAAATCGGGAACGTTAATGTTATCCATATTTTTTAAAAAGATCTTTGACGTCTAATTTTCAAGTGATTAGTTGTATAAAATGTGATTTTTTATGTATTAGTAAAAGACCCACCAGATGTGCCCATATTTACTAAAATAAAATTATCGACCAATTATTTTATTTATTGAAGAGTTCTAATCAGACGTTAATCAAAGATTTAAAATAAATTATAATCGGCTTTAGACAAAAATTCTGAATAACTCTTTTTAGACGTGTAGTTTTGGGGAAATATTCCTTAAAAATTATCGATGAACCTGTCAAACTGTCAGCCATGTTTGAGCTATATCTGTCTCTCTATAGGCTGTGTGCACGAAGCCTACTAGCGCCACTAGTGGGTATTAGAGGATTATTAAACTCACTTTTTATGGAAATCGCGACATGTTCCTAAGATGATACTTTAGTTGGCCATGACGTGTCAAAAAAAATGTAATAAGAAAAATTGATGTTAATTTGTTTATACTGACAGCGGAACGTCAAATTAGAGCGCCAATGGTCTTTATTTTACTTAAATCTCCATCAGCGCAACAGCCCGGAACACAACAAGCATTTCCAGATCGCTTAGTTTTCCTGTTTTCTTTGTAATTAAAAAACTTCATAAAATTATAACTATTTTCACTTTAAATAAACATTGCTCACTGACATATGGAAAATTTGAGCTTGAAGTTTCCCCTAGTGCTCACCACAAACGCTCGCATCGAAAAATTTGTAACTCCGCCTCTCTGCACATAGAATGCATTCCTAAATTCGCTACAGTAGCTGTAGCGCTACACAGCCTTGGGCAAGTAGCTGTAGCGCTACACAGCCTTGGGCAAGGCTGTGTAGCGCTACAGCTACTGTAGCGAATTTAGGAATGCATTCTTAGCCTATAGATCTATTAGCAAAATTCAAAACTACATTTTATTTTGTTTCGCAGACACATGCAGAGTAAAGGAGTTTTACTCACAGATGGCTCTGAAAGAGGCAACAAAGGAAAGGGCGGCGCCAAAGCTCTCATGAACACCATTGTACAGTTGCGTAAGTTATGCAACCATCCGTTCATGTTTCAAGCTATCGAAGAGAAGTACAGCGACCATGTTGGCAGTCCTGGAGTTATCACTGGGTAAATTTTTTTTTCACGTATTCAAGTTCTAGAATGGTTCGAAAACTATTCATGCCAAGGAAGTAGCCAGAAAGAAACTCGAGGGTTTTGCAAGCCTGACATTTCTTATTAATTCTTTTTCCGCTTCGAGAATTTCGGGGAGGAAGCTAACTCCGGTGATTCCTTGCCTGGCTATAGTTTTGCTCAATACAAACCGGACTGAAACTAAATTGTTTTTTTTATAAAATTTTGTTTTTTGTGAACAGGCCGGATTTGTATCGCGCTTCGGGTAAATTCGAATTACTCGATCGAATATTACCAAAATTGAAGACGACGAATCACAGAGTGTTGCTTTTCTGTCAAATGACCCAATTGATGACGATCATGGAAGATTATTTGAGCTGGAGAGGCTTTGGATACTTGAGGCTTGACGGTACGACTAAAGCCGAAGAAAGAGGCGATTTGCTCAAGAAATTCAACTGCAAGGACAGCGAATATTTTCTGTTCTTGTTGTCGACCAGAGCTGGCGGTCTCGGTTTGAATTTGCAATCGGCCGATACAGTTATTATCTTCGATTCGGATTGGAACCCACACCAGGTATGACTCTTTTTAAGTAAACAATATAGCTTAAGGAGGTTGAGCCGTTTTACGAAGATAATAAAAAAAGTCTGAAATAAAGATTTTTTAATATTTTTTTATGACAAAATTTTCTGTAAAAAATCCAAAATCGTTAGGAGATTTATAAAGTTAAAAATTAAAAAAAACTTTTACATGTAGTCTTATGGAAAATATGTCAACCTAGCATGCAAACAGTACATTTTAATTTTTTGCAAATAACCAAATAATGTCAGCAGTTCCGAAAACTAACTATGTAAAGCATTGATATCTTACGCATATTTTAATATTTTTTCCAATTTAATTAGGACACTTTTAATCAATAAAAAAAATTATTAAACCTTAGCACTTTTCTATTATGGACTTTTATTCTTGACAGTTTTAACAATTTTAACTGAATTTTCAACTTTTTAATGATTTAATTTTAATTTTTATTACTTCTAATTTCTTTTTTTAATTATTTACTGCAAAAAATATGTAAAATATAGATATTTACATACATTTATTTTTTTTAATCTAACTTTGTACAAAAAATTTAAAAGTTAGTCCATTAAGTAAAATACTGAAATAATTAATTTATATTAAAAAAAGATTTATTTATGCCTTTATGACAATAATTTATTGGTATGATCGACTTATAACCTTTTGTAAAAATTTATTATGGAAAAGTTCTCATTTAGAATTCGACTTATTTTTGATTGGGACTGTAATGGATCAACCTCCTTATAAGATGCTTGTCAATAGATGGCTTGTACCACGCCATCTATTGGCGCCCATCAAAAGTGGCCTCATTTTGGTTCACTGGGTAACCAATCTTCCTATGATATTTTAATCAATGCCGATAGTTTAAATGTTGGTGAATTGTGTCGCATTCGACCAATTCATGCAAAATAGAAATAGCGTTGGTTGTTAACGTATTGTCTTGTTGCAGGACTTGCAAGCGCAAGACAGAGCTCATCGTATCGGTCAGCAGAACGAAGTGCGCGTCCTACGTCTGATGACGGTCAACTCGGTAGAGGAACGAATTTTGGCCGCGGCCAGATACAAACTGAACATGGACGAGAAGGTCATTCAGGCCGGTATGTTCGATCAGAAATCGACGGGCAGCGAACGACAGCAATTTTTACAGAGCATCTTGCATCAAGACGACGCCGAGGAAGAAGAAGAAAACGAAGTGAGTAGGAAAGAATTCATTATCACCTTTTTATTAAATGATTTTTTTAACAGGTAACTTAGTAATGCTCAGATTTCAACCTGAAATTTTAATTAAACGCGTTATCAAAAAACCTTAAATTAAGAATTTAAATTTAAAGTTGAGATTGTAAAAAATAAAAGATTTTTGTAAGATATTGACTATTTTCGAGCCCGTTTACAGTATTTTTGAATTAATTATATTTTTCGATGAAATCTTTTAGTGACAAATGATGATAGCGAAGTGCATTTGATTGGTGTTGTCGTTTGTTTAGAATCTCATTTGTTAATTTTTTTTTTATTAACATACTCGCAAGATAAAGGTACCGTATGCTGAGTTTTCAAAGTAACGTCACTAGCTTTTTTTTTTTTTTAATTTGTAGCTGAGATTCTGACAATCACTTCATCAGGCATGATTCGATCGAAATCTAAAGCTGATGTCACTCAAGCCACGTCAGACATTAAAGCACTGTTCTTTTTTCTATTATTATAATAAAACAATTGTTATTTCAAGGTGCCTGACGACGAAACAGTTAATCAAATGATCGCGAGAACCGAAGACGAATTTCAATTGTTTCAACGGCTCGACATCGAAAGACGAAGAGAGGAAGCGAAGCATGGGGCCGCTAGAAAATCGCGTCTCATCGAGGAGAGCGAACTGCCAGACTGGTTGACCAAGGAGGATGACGAAGTGGAACGGTGGGCGTACGAGGAGAGTCAAGACGAGCAAAATTTCCTGGGCAGAGGAACCAGGCAAAGAAAAGAAGTCGACTACACCGATAGTTTTACTGAGAAAGAATGGATCAAGGTGAGAATTGTATAAGACTTCCTTTAAGTGAGCGTCTGAGGCTGCAGACCGCCGGGGACGGCAATATATTCGAAATGTTGGTTATTGCGCTTGTCATGTCAGGTTATGCTTAGAGAATATGAATTGCAATGCTCATTTTTTTTTTACTCCAAATAATTTAGTTCTAAAAATTAAGGGCACAATCAGTTTTGAAATATTTTTAAAAATAACAAACCTATTCCAAATCAAAGTTTAAGTTTGGCAATTCTTCTCGCTATGTTCTCAGTGTGGATGACGTCACTCGGCACATGTGTCATGATTAGTGATGTGCCGGATATCCGTATCCTTTAATTTTTGACGGATCTTTTACCTTATTAATTTTCAATTCATTGTTGAAATTTTATATATATAGGTGATTAGGTAATAATGAAAACCTGTTAAATTCCATTCAGATTATTTTTTATTTTTTTAAATTGTATTTGGCACCTTTATATTGCAAACATTTATCGTAGTGAGTACCATACTAATAGTACATAACTCAAAGGTACTAAATCAACTATCTTTATAATGAGATATTGCACATCGATCTTTGGAAAGAGACAATCTGTTAACTCTTAAAGAGGTCAATAATTTTTTCCCATAGCAGATAGTCTCTTTCCAAAGGTCGATGTGCAATATTTACCGCCGCGTACTCTAAGAAAGTTGAGATCCATATCCGCGGATCTTGAAACCAAAAATCCGTATTCAGATCCGTATCCGCGGATATACATTTTTAACGATCCGGCACATCACTAGTCTTGATTAATAGTAACTAATAACGTAGCAAGCCATGAAGGCAATAGAGAATCAGTCAAGATGTAAAAAAGTTTGATATATTATCTAAGTATATCCATTCATGACTTACTATATTATCTATAACTATTAATATTACATATTGTGCCGCTGTACGTGATAATGGCAGACCAGACGTTGATCAGTCTTATTTAGCAACCTCTCAGACAGAAAATTGAATATTAGATGTTTACGCATACTATGAGATTGCTGGTTGGATTCACACTTTTTTTTTCTCGCTATTTTGTAGGCAATGGATGACACTGGCGACTTTGAAGACGAAGAAGAGGAAGAAGAGAAAATAAAGAAAAAGAAAGGTCGGAAACGCAGATCGAAACAGCGCGGGGACGACTCAGACACAGAAGCATCAATTCCAAGTAGTGCTAAGAGAAAACGTACCCCGGGGAACTCAAATTCCAACGGCACTGATCCAAGACTCAAAAAACAAATGCGCAAACTAATGAATATTGTTATTAAATACGCAGATAGGTAATTATTCTTGTTTTTGTCTAGTACTCGCGACTTGCCCTTAGATTTTTGTACAGTAATCCTTTTTCAACGATAGCTCGATTCGAAGTGAATTTTTGCAGTTAGAATATCCGCAGAGAGTTACAAATTTACTTTGTTTCGATCACATGATGCGCAGTAAACACCACAGTGTTAGTAAAAAAACGTATTTCTCGCGATTGGCAAGGGATTACTGTATTCACGAAGTGTAGATAGAAAGGTCCGAACGCAATGCTGAAAAAATTTGCTTCAATTTGGTGGACAGATCTATCGCGAAGTGCTCGTATAAACCAATAATCATTGAGCAAACGGTACGCCCTGAACAAAAAATGAACTATCCTGTGAACCAGTTTTTGTGGACGCAAAAATCATAAAATAACCTATGTCGTTCGGACTCCTAATCAATACTTTGTGACAGTACTGTTGATGAAAGCAGTTGTCTAAATCGAACAGTAGGTGGCAGCACTGCACGGAGATGTGCTGAAAAGCTGAACTATGACTGTTGACTGCTTTGCTTAGTTCTATTTTATTTTTATTTCTGTTGAAATTTATTTGCTGAATAATTCAGTAAAGTGAATACAGTAGAACCTCAATTAAACGTCACCTGCTATTATTATCCGTCTATGATTAGTAATGCCAGAAAGTTTGAATGTTTGTTTCTTGCGGTTAATCTCAGGAATTACTGAACCGATTTAAATGCTCTCTTCTCCCTTAGTAATGTAAGCTATACAATTAGGTTCGTTCCAAGCAGCCAGCGAACGGTAACGAAACCATCACCTGCGTGCGCAGTAGCTAAAACGTGTTCTAAAATCGCTACTAACAGCTTCGTTTTAGCTACTGCGCATGCGGATGACGGTTTCGTTACCGTTCGCTGGCTGCTTGAAACGAAATTATTATTACACTAGTGCTCGATTGCAGAAAGGACTGAACTGTGTAAAAAAAATGTGAACAGACGACTGTTCCAGTTGGCTTATTAAGAAACACGAGCGTCGAACAACAATATTAAGTAACATGGCAAATAAAACAACAATAATAAAAATTACAGGCTATTTTTAAAAATAATTTTAAAATACATATATGTAACATGCAGAACGTACTTTTGTGTTGTATTATAAGAATTATAAAAAAATAAAACTTGATGTGAACTTTCATTTTTCGTCTATTTCCCGTAGCCCCGCCCCAATGCTTGACGGATAATCGAGGTTCTACTGCACTTAATACTTTAGTTAGTAAGCAGTCAATGAAGAAAATTAATGTTTAGAACAGTAACAGTTTAATATTTGTTTTTTCGTTTTTGAACGTTTTGAAATGTAACCATTTATGGGAGTTCGTTTAAAACCCTGTAACCACCTGTTGACGGAAAACAAATCAATACATAATAGGTATTGTATTTTTTTTTTTTTTTGTAAATGTCAATTTGCAACAATAATCGGTTCCTGATACGACTGTTTTTGCATCTAGATTTTGAAATGTCATTTGTTTTCAACTAAATGGAGGTCTCCATTTAATTGAAAACAAATGACATACTTAAACCTAGATGTTAAGCATGACAGCCATATCAAAAGCATAAGACGCAGATTTTTCGTGAGTTTTACTTCTACAATGTGTAGAGCAAACAACACATCGCTCTTTGTCGGACGACGTTTATAAAGTTCAACCGTCGCCAATCAAACCATATACTTTGCCCACTTACATACTGAATCACCGTTTGCTGCACATTCTAGATTTTGCGAAAGTACCACAATCATGCACCAAGCGACATAGTTCGTGTGCATGGGACGGGTATACTTTACATTGTTTCATTGCTTTGCTGCTCCATTAAACGATCCATGCTATAGGCCAGAGGTGGGGAACCTGCGGCCTCGAGGCCGCATGCGGCCTCCGCGAGGTTCTTTTGCGGCCCTTTGCCACCTACTACAAAATGGTAGAGTTCGTTTCAAACAACTATTGTACATCAACGCCATGACAGTTGCGCGAAAAATCCCGCCAAAGACAGTCATATTGTAACATGACGTCAGAATACTAGTCTTTCAGATCGTCGTTTCAGATCTCCCATTTGAGTGTCACACCTTGCTTTATATGTATATTATATTTAAAATTTTGTAGTATTATATTTTATTTTTTCTATATAATGCAATAAATTGTTAAATCTATAGAAAAACTATAATAATTTCACAAAAGTCACTTTCTTAGGTCAATCAGCTTATGCGGCCTCTCTTATTGCTGCCTAATTTAAAAGTGGCCTCTAATAGTAAAAAGGTTCCCCACCTCTGCTACAGGCTAATATTGTGGCGCTAACTGGCGGTTCTATTTGAAAATATTCTCAATTTCATTTATACTATAGATAAATAGGAAGAGAAATTATTTATGCAGTGAATTATTAGTGATTAATTAAAGTTCGTTCCAAGCAGCCGTGAACGGTAATTAAACCGTACACAGTCTTGTTAGTGCGCAAGACTGTCTTGCGCAGTATCGATTTTTGAGCTAGTGCGCAAATTAGTCTTGCGCAGTGACAAGACTGTGTACGGTTTTATTACCGTTCACGGCTGCTTGGAACAAACCTTTAAACTTTGTTGATATTATTATAAGATAGGTTTTCTTATTTTTTTTAATTCAAAAGTTATTCCATGCGTCACTTTTTTACATTCTCGCAAAAAATTAATTGTGATGTGACAGAACCCGAGATTTCGTTAAACGTCAAGTTTTGTTTTTTTTTACAGAATATTTTTAAGAAAGGTCAACAAACATTGATTATGTTATGGTAAACAATAAGTTCGTTCCAAGCAGCCAGCAAACGGTTTTGAAACCGTCACCCGCATGCGCAGTAGGTAAAACGTGTTCTAAAATCGCCACTAACAGCTTCGTTTTACCTACTGCGCATGCGGGTGACGGTTTCGAAACAGTTTGCTGGCTGCTTGGAGCGAACTTAATGAAAATTAATTTATATTAAGCAAACAATTAAACTCCACATCCATAAAGTGATTCAGTTATAATATTATAGAATTGTTAATAAGATTATCCCTTCGCTTAACATTTTTTTTTTTTTTTAATATCAACACGGATCATGTTTACAATGCAATAAACATAAACACGACACCATAATAATGAACTTTGCGCAAGTTGTCTTATTTTGCCACCGAGAACGCGACATTTGAACAGCTTAGCTCCGTCCACTTGCAAGTAGCCCATAATGTCGACTAACTTCTTAAATTTTAATATCTTACTGCTACTACATGATATTTTGACATGATAACGTCTTATAAATTGATGAAACACCAGCTGCACGCACGAAAAAGTGTAACGTTCCGCCTGACCCTGTGCGTGCAAGCGAGAGCGCAGTAGGCTTCGGCCCAAGTTTGACAGCTACTAAAATTTAGGTTATGTATTACGGAATACGTTATCACGTAAAACTATCGTCCGTAAACCGACTTTACAGAGAACCAATTTTTTAAAATAAACTAAATTTTAGTAACAGGTGGCGTTCAATTGTAATACAGTTTGCCGTAAAAAATCTTCAGATCAACTACGCAGTCTTTATTAATTTTGTTGTATTTTTTTTTGTAGTGATGGAAGACTACTTAGTGACCCTTTTATGAAATTACCATCTAGAAGAGAATTACCTGATTATTATGAAATTATAAAAAAACCATTAGATATAAAAAAAATTTTAAGCAGAATAGATGAAAGTAAAGTAAGTATTATCGTATGAGCAATTTGCGATTTTAAAAATTGAAGGGAGCGCGTATAATTTTCGTAATTTTTTGTTTTTTTAGTATTCCGACTTCGCTGAATTAGAGAAAGACTTCATGCAGTTGTGTCACAATGCACAGACCTACAATGAGGAGGCGTCGCTAATTCACGAAGACAGTATTGTGCTCCAGTCGGTGTTCACGAACGCCAGACAGAGGCTCGAAAACGATACAGAATCGGACGGCGAAGATGATGGAAAATCACGTATGTATTTGTCTGTATATGCCATCCGTGCTAATTAGTATGAATAAATGAAATTAATAAATAAAGCCGGCCATGTATGGGCTATGTGCAAGGAGGTGGAACTACAAATTTATCGATACGAGCGTTTGTGGTGAGCACTAGGGGAAACTTCAAACTCAAATTTTCCATATGTCAGTAGCAATGCTTATTAAAAGTGAAAATAGTTATGATTTTATAAAGTTTTTTAATTTCAAAGAAAACATGGGCAAAACTAGGCGATAATGCTTGTTGTGTTCCGGGCTGTTGCGCTAATGGCGATTTAAGTAAAAAAAAGATCATCGGCGCCATAATTTGACGTTACGCTGTCAGTGTAAACAAATTAATTATTTATATATTGTACGTCATAATTGATAAATAAATAATTCTCCCGTACCTTTTATGCTATGCTATTTTTATAATGGTTTACAATCTAAATTTTATTGTATACAGTATGTAAACGCGTAAGGTGCGCATAGGGAAATTAGTATTGGGAAAAAATACTTGGATCAGAGTTAGCCATGACTGCATTAATTGTTATTTCTATTGAATTATCGAGGTAATTTTGAGGATTTCTATTTTATTTTGATTTATTTTTATTTTACTTGCATTTTTAATAATAAGTAAAAAGCTCCTTAAGTCATTACCTATTTTAATTTTTTTGTACAAAAATAAAACAAAAAAACAACTTCATCTGTTTGGAAACATTTCATTCAAAAATTGTCTGACTGGTATGATGTATGCGCGTTGGTAATTCAGTGACCCAATGTCTTTAGGTTCAACACGAATAGGCGGAGATATTTGATCTCGCACCACATTTAAGTATTTTTGGGAATTTAATGTCCCATTAATAAAAAAAGTCCGATTATGTTGTAATCATTTGAATATTTTCTTCAGTAGTATACACATTCATTTTGCAGAAGAATATTATCTGTCAAATTGAAAAACAAGATTTCAAGGCTCACTCTGATCCAGTCATTTTTTCCCAATGTTAATTTCCCTATGTGCACCTTACGTGTTTACATACTGTATAAAATTAACAGCCGTTTTCCTTATTACATTTTTTTTTTTTGACACATCATGGCCAACTAAAGTTTGTGAGTTATCGCCATAGAAACATGTCGCGATTTCCGTAAAAAGTGAGTTAAATAATTCTCTATTACCCACTAGTGGCGCCAGTAGGCTTCGTGCACACAGCCTATAAAGATGTTTATTTACATACAAACAATAACCCGCGAATGCTTCACACTCACAATTTTTTTTTTCCCCCTTTTAGGTGACAACGATGAAGATAACCAGTCGGACACCGATTCTACAGTTAAAATGAAAATTAAACTTTCAAAGTCGGCAAAGAAGAACACGCCGGGTAGACGTAAGAGAATGACAAAGAAATATATATCGGACGATGAAGATGACGAAGTGGATTAGGACACTTAACGTCACGCCGTCTAGGTTAATTAAGCAGAGATTCACTATATTTAAACTGTTCGATCGTATTAACATTGCATTTAAACTTAAATTGCATTCGGCAGCAAAAAGAGGTACATTTTTTTGCCAAGGAAAGTTTATTAAGGTAATATTGTTTCTCGATATTAATTCATAAAAAATAGGCACTGTTCATGTCTTCCGTTTGGACTTTCTCTTGTTTTTTTTTTACGTTTTCGAACCGCGAGCTACAATAACAAAATGAAGACGAATTCTCGCTAAACCACCAAATGTCTACCGTATGTGGTTTTATATCATTTTGGGGCTTCACATTAGCCGATCGTGATCTGTTAATCATCAAGCGTTCTTTGACGTAATAAGAGAGTCCGTCAGCGCTTTAGAATTTTTTTTACTAAAATTTTATATATTAATCGAAATTAATTTATTCTAATTTTAAGTTTGAGATTTTAAAAATTATTCACTGGTTTGCCGCTTTCGAGTGCATTTGAAGTCCGCGAAAAACAAAAAACGAAGGATCGTGCCTTCAGTTATACCAACCTTAATAAACGTTTTTTGACAAAAAAAAGTGACTATTTAAGTTAAGTTTAAAAGCATACGATTTTTACCGCGTATGAAAATAATGTAATGAAATTATTTTTTTTTTATTTCATTGGGATTGTCCATAAACTACGTAACGTTTTTCTAGCGTTTTTTACCATCCCCTCTCCATGTAACACCAAGTAGACAATCGGGTCGGTCCCTCAAGTTTGATGACCAATTAACAACAGTCACATCCTATCAACAGTGTGACGTAACAATAATAATTTACCCTCCCCCGATGCCATGTGGATTTTAAAGCGCTACCTGGTTTACGGACGATCCCTCAGCGTGCCGGAAATCTTAAGTTCGTTGATAATGAGCTGTCACTGAATGAAAATTGTTGAATACATTTTTTACATTGGCTAGGATTAATAATTAGTCTTTATTTTAATGGCCATTAGTAATTTAAGGCCAGCGGATAATCACGCAAAACCGAGAAGCCCTCAAAAATATAAAAAGTATGAAAAGCATGAATTTTTATCTACTTATTATTGGTGTCAAAGTTTGGTCGGTAGCAAAATGGTGGCCGGTTTGGGTCTTCTCAGATTCCAAACAATTTGAACAAAGACAAAAAATAATATTGGTTTACTTCAATTCAGTAAAAGATAAATTATATTTTTTGCGATTAGATATTTATTTTTTTTTTTTTTTTCAAGTCGTGGTACTGTTTTGGATTCGTTGATTGTAGTTTTATAGAGTAAATGACTATTGTCAAAATACAGAAAACGTCAATTGAAGTTTGTTTTTCTTTTTTTAATCCATTTTCTCGAATGTGCTAAAACAACACGGTGCTTTATATAGTGAAACTTGGTTTTAAGTTTTAACGGATTTCAAAAAACCGTAAATTTGTTTTCATAAAAACAATGTATAGATTCCAAAGCGCCAAACCAGGCAATGGGAATATTTGAAAGCAAAAAGATTGTAAAACTAAGAATACAGAGCAAATTTCTCTGTCTGCGCGCGCACAATTTTCAAGTTGTTATTAACCAACGTTAGTCACTTTTCGTAACTTCAATCTATAAGTAAAGCAACACAAAAATATACTTCGTTGGTTCATAAGTCCACGGTTACAATGGATTTCAAGGGAACTACAAAATTTCGTGAAATTAATTGTACGCAATAAGTCACATCAAATCATGAACCGATTGTTTATTTCAGCCATTATTTTCTGTAACATCGATCGTTACAATGGCGTTTCATTGTATTTTTAGCGTGTAAAAAAAGACTACGTAAAATATCGTTGAATTATCATACGAAAAATATAAGCTCTGTTCCAACCTCTCTGCCAACGGTTATCTTACCGTCACAAACGTGTTCCAACTGAAATTAGAACGGCTCTAGAACTGTCCTTTAAAGTGCAAAGTCGACGCATGCGCACAAAACCGTTACAAAACAGTTTCGTTTTAGCTACTGCGTATGACTGACGATAATATTATTGTTCGCAGAGAGCTTGAAACATAGCTATAGCAAGATAAGTCTGATTGGTTGAGGCTTTGTTATGCGTAATTGAAAATATTGATCAAAATTAAAGATTGATTCAAATTGTAATATTTTTTTGTCCAAGTGCGTACAGAATTCTAAAAAGCGCTGAATCATTTGTTCAAACGTGATTATTTCTCTCATATTACGCAATTGCGAATAATTTTTTTCGTCTTTCATAATTACTAATTGTATAATAAAAGTATTATAGACGGAGAGCTGGCTACGGAGAAAATGGGTGACTCGGTGCAGAGCTGAAAATTTGCAGAATAATAGGAGATAGTACAAGTAAGTAGGGAAAAAATTGCCAGAAAGCTAGGCGGAAGATAAAGAGCCGCCAGAAGGCGCTAATGTTGCGAAAAATCTGTACACTTCTGACAATTTCTATACTTTTTTTTTTTAACAAGATGGCCTTTACTCTGACGAGTAAAGAATTTCTATACTTATTCTGTAATTCAAAACTAGATTATATATTATATATATTATACATTATATAGTTATAAGGGCATACTCAAATTCGAACATGATATAATAATTACATTCGACAAATATTCAAAATTATTAATGTCATTTTGATAGAAATAAAATTAATCGTCATATATTTTCATTAATAAAATTACGCTGTTATAACAACGTAACTTTATTAATTTATTTAATTTTATTTCTATCAAAATGTCATTAATAATTTTAAATATTTGTCGAATGTAATAATTATTATATCATGTTTGAATTTTCAGTATGCCCATATGACTATATAATGTATAATATATAATCTAGTTTTGAATTACAGAATAAGTATAGAAATTGCCAGAAGTGCACTGATTTTTCGCAACATTAGCGCCTTCTGGCGGCTCTTTATCTTCCGCCTAGCCTTCTGGCAATTTTTTCCCTACTTACTTGTACTATCCTATTATTCTGCAAATTTTCAGCTCATCACCGAGTCACACATTTTCTCCGTAGCCAGCTCTTAGTCCATTAGATAACTGAATTAATTTGATTTTTAAAAATTTTGTAATGCATGTGCAGCACAACAGTGATAGAAAACGACTTGGCGAGTGTAATTGAACTTTTACCAAAACTGCTGTTTAGTCTTAAAACAATTGAAATCAGTGTACACTAATTAAAAAAAAAAAAAAAAACAATTGATACGTGACTATTAAACGTGCTACTTAGTTGTGTCGAGACAGTCATTAAAAGGCCAATATAATTGTCGGTATTTTATTGAAATTTATTTATTTTCACAGTTTGTTTTTAATGTGACAGAACGGTTTAAATACAATGTTAGTTTTAGAATCAGAATTGGTGCAGTGAATACTAGTGGCTGTTTTGTGTGAGTTCAGACAGTGTATATTGAAGTGAAACTTCTTAAATTCTCACTAAAGCATTGCATTCAATCATGAGACGCTAACGAGAAGCAGAAAGCATTATTATAGCTATGCCAATGTTTGTATGGCGTGTTCACAAACGGAACTATTCACAAGAAATTTTTATAAAATGTATGTATATATTATATAATAATTAATTTAGAAGTTTCACTTCAACTGTTCCGTTATTAGGTGAGGCACACACGAATATTTTTTAGTAGGTAAACAACCGATTGTAACGTTATTTCTTATTTTACATACAAGTGTTCGGTATAGATAATCGTGTAGAAGACATAAAAATTGGACAGATTCATAAAATAACAGAAATGGGACAATTTTCCATTGTTTCTATCAACTAATTCAATTAGTAAACACTACGGTATGATAATATAAGGTGTTCGAGGCTCTGGTCTAGTATCTGGCTGCAGTATCTGCAGTAAAACGGGAAGGGCCAAATGTGGAGTTTTTAAAAAAACATTTCCGGGGTGAACGATAAACGGGTATGCGAATTGTAATTCCGGGGTGAACGATAAAGGGGTATGCGAATTAGATAGTTAATTGTTTGAATAGAACTGCGTTTTCTAATTGAATAAAGAAGATTTTAACAAATTTGTACAGTCTTGCACATAACCAATAACCACAATATGTGACATTAGGTCTACTTTTATAACGTTACGTTGAAAAGTTTGTTTATTTATTTTGCAAAATAGATTTCCGCACCTCCACAATTTAAGGGGATGCTTCTACAACCCTTTTCTATCCTCTACACCCCTTTCCACCCCTCAAATCGTGAAGCCAGATACTAGACCGCAACCGGTGTTCGACAATAAAAAGTAAAGTGACTGTGTGATTGGTTCCGATCAGTTACATTGCTAGTTTGCCGGAAACATATATCAAGTGATGGTTCCGTTAAACTCAGCGAATCTTTTTCGTCGGCCCTAAGAAACTAAAATCTAGTAAAATGAGATCATTTTGTTTATGTGTCCTCTAATTTGATTAATCGAACTGAACCCATTTGAATGAATAACGAAAGTAACTTAGAAGTGATTTAGTTGTCGAGAGTCTACAATCTAATCTGAAGCTACCTAGTAAACATTGTGGATTATAAACACGTTACAAACGCCAAGGTCTAGATATGGAGTACTAAAGAGAAGACAATAAACACGGAACATGCATGTCTCTTTCACTGGCCCATCTTGTATGTTGAACACAGACGGAATGACTACCGCGATTATCGCTATCTCTTTCTGCCATTTTGCTCGCGCAGCCCAGAGTAGCACTCCATATGTACACCTCGATGGTTACAAATGACAGAATTAATGCATGTGCTGTTATTAAAAGAAGCAATACTACTTCATTTGTTTCAAAACAATAGACTATCAAAAAGTATTGCCTATTCAAAAATATACACTGTTTGGTGTCACGCAATTGTGATTAGACCTCGGAATTTTAGTTACAAAAACAAATTGTAACTTCGACATTAAAATTTCAACAGGCGTGAGTTATTTTGACTAAATGCCTAAAATACGCTGAACTTAAAAATGATTTTTTAGGTTATAATTGGCAGGTGCATTTGTTTTCCAATGTGTGTTTGTAACCGACATTCCGCTGTCTAGGTGTGCAGATCAGGGAACTATTATACACAAGGTTCTGTATTTGTACAGTGATCCAAGTAATAAAAAAATCGTATTTTTTAGATCAGTACTGTGTATCGTTGGGTGGGTTCAAAGACGGGCACAGCGCTAGTATTAATACAGCGGTCAGTCAGTTTGTTAAATCGTTACTAACAACTGATAAGTTATATTTCAGGTTTTAAAAAACCTAGCTTGAAACCAAGGTTAGTAAAGCAGAGGCTGCCTCGTTCTGGTTGACAGTGGTGGCGGAACGACGTCATCGGGCGGACCTGTCAAATGATTGCGAGGCAACGGCTACTGTTTATACACTTTAACGGCAGTATTTAACAAAATGTCAAAGAAATCAAAAGACAATATCGATACTGCCATTAAAGTGTTTAAACAGCTGCTGCCTCGCAATCATTTGACAGATCCGACGGATGACGTTGTCGCGCACTACTATCACTCGGAACGAGGCAACTTCTTCTCCACTAACCTTGGCTTCAAACAAAGAAACATTTGGGGTTATGAAGTGTCCGGCTTGAAACGGCGTGCTTGGTTAGCCATCAGACGTAGCGTGCGCTAGCCCAGAGCTGGTGTATCCGAAAATGAAGACACTTTACAACTGTATTAGATACTTTTAAATTTAATTTAGAAAAAATATCTTTATTTATTTTATATACTTTCAAAGTATTTTGTATCTTTTGAACATTTGATTGCTTAGTATCGTGACTATGAAGAAAGTGAGAGTTATTTTAAAGCGTTTTTTGTGCAGCTCTGTGCTAGTCGCTACAAAACGCTTGAGCAGCTACGAAATATCAGTTCATTTCAAATAAATAAAATTGTCGACCAATTTTTCTCAGACCAATATATTGATAAAAAATAACAAATCAATATAACACAAGATGACGTTTCGATCCGGATTTGGATCTTCTTCAGAAATATCTAAAAAATATAAAAATTAATTAGAAGATCCAAATCCGGATCGAAACGTCATCTTGTGTTATATTGATTTGTTATTTTTTGTCAATATATTGGTCTGAGAAAAATTGGTCGACAATTTTATTTATTTGAAGAGTTCTATTCAGACGTTAATCAATGATTTGAAATATCAGTTCAAGTTCTGAGTACATCTGTCAGTGCACATTGCGCTACTTAGCGCTGGAGCCGTTGTACCTGCTCATCGATTTTACTTCAAAGCTAATTAAATGACGCAGAAACTAGCGTTTTGTATTACGTCTGACATAAACTTTTTTTATGTATAAATTAATCGGTTAGTGAGTCACAGAATTGTATTAATAATGTAGTAATAATTTATAGTGCTAAGGAAATAATTATATAGACATTAATTAAAGAAAATGGTTGACTGTGGATATTTTTGTATTTTTTTTTTCTTTCGATTGTGTATACAAAAAAGGCAAGTATAAATTCTTTTTTTTTATATTTGCTTGTGACACACGTTTTGATATTAATTTTTTGTTTGTTTTTCTTTGTATATTTGCAAATAACTAATTGGACTGCTGCATAAATATATATATATTTTTTTTTAATTCGCTCTTGACTGCGGTAAGAGATTGAAATTTTTACCACCAAATATACGGTAACCCCTCGTCAACTACGGATTTGCCAATTTTTGAGGTGACAATTTTTTGTTTGCATGTTCGCGGTGTTAGAACTGTTTGTTAACAACGTGAAATCAAGTCCGGCAACATGGTGACCTTATTCACTAATTATCAGTCGGTCTCCAAAGTTTTCGGCTCAAAACTGATATTAACGTAAGCAAAGCTACGAATAAAGGCTACCTACTACTTAAGAATTGGAATTTCCAAAAAAAATTAGCAAATTATTCGTAAGCGATTCGTAAGCGTTAACTAAAATACAGTCTGTTTCTTTATTGATGGGTCATATTATAGTCAGAGTGCCTGTCGGCAAAAATTTTATTGACACATACTCTCCCCAAACTTAGTATACGGCTTCATAAGGCCTAGTCTGACACCTATTTCCTCTATAACTTTTCTTGATTTTGGGGTGCTTTCCCTCTAAATTTTCCGAAAGATGTTGTTATGACGATATGTAAAAATTTATAGATACTGTTTGTTTTTTTAATTAGATAGCTTAAAAACTTCAACCAAAACCGTAAATAATGTTCTCTGACAAATAACATGAACCATTTAAAATAATATATGACACCTCAATATGTCGAACATATTCGAGGTGTAAGACATTTTAAATGGCTCATACTATTTGTCAGAGAACATTATTTACGGTTTTGGTTGAAGTTTTTAAGCTATCTAATTAAAAAAACAAACAGTATCTATAAATTTTTACATGTCGTCAAAACGACATCTTTCAAAAAATTTAGAGGAAAAACGCCCCAAAATCAAGAAAAGTCATAGAGGAAATAGGTGTCAGACTAAGCCTAATGAAACCGTATACAAAGTTTGGGGAAAGTATATTGTGTCAATAAAATTTTTGCCGACAGGCACTCTGACTATTAAATTAAACTTTTGTTGAAAAAACAATTTTGTCTGGCAACATTTTTTGTTTCACAGTTAACGAGGGATTACTGTAATCAGTTGATCCTGTTGTGTAACAACAGTGACTTAATTATGTAATACAAAAAATACTGTGACTATAATATTATTAAGAAGCTAAACGAATCTGTAAGTGATTTGCTATTTTGATTTTTTAAAAGTATATAACAATTTAGATTCGAACGAAATAATGGCTGCTCGACTTTTTCTATTATATTGTTTAACTTATGAAATTCAAGTTCTTAATCATTTAATTCAATCAATCAGTCAAAGTGCGTCTGCGAAACCGAAACAATTTTATTGGTTGATTGAACTGCCGTTGGGTCGATGACGACATGGCGCAACAAACATTACCGTTAAAAAAAATGAATACAGGTTAGTGACAATTTGTCAAATTATTTTGAGGTTACGAAATTCGAGCACTAAATCTAAAGCGCCTATTATACTACAAAATACATGAAAATCTTCACTATAAACGTTGGAGAGAGAGAGAGATTGTAGATTATAGATGCTGAACAACTGAGAAATCAGCGCCTACAAACGTTGGAGCGTTCAACAATGACCCGGCGCTAGTTATTTGAACGCTGAAATATGAAGCGCTAGCAGCTACATAAATGTTGAATAATCTAAGCTGTTTAGCGTTTAGAATCTATAATCTCTCTCTGTCTCTCGCTAGTTGCTACAAAATGTTTAAAGCGACTTATGACGTCATGGTTAACCACATTCAGAACACAAGCGCGACGTAGCGGTAGGACCGTTGAACCTTCTCAAATAATTGAAATTATAAAATTAAAGTACGCAATGTCATATCGTTTATTCGAAGTTTATTGTGCATTATTTGTGTAACTTGATTGAGAATGCAAGTTTTTTTGTAGCCGTGTTTAATTATTCTTTATTTAAGTATTAAAATCTGTGTATATTTAATAAATACTTTTAAAAAGAAATTCGTTATCTTTGAATCAAGAAGACTATAGATAATGAGGGCGACCTTGAGTGATTGGCAATTTAGTTGAGTGGAAGCTTCGACACTTTTCACAAGTTCTATTCCAACCTCTCTGAGAACAGAACCGTCACAGTCATGCGCAGTAGCTAAAACGAAACTGTTTGTGTTGGTTTTGGAACACGTTTTAGCTACGGTGCATGAGAGAAGTTGGAACGGAGCTGAAGTAATGATAAATAAACATTTCTTGTACTCATTGGTTTGCTTCTTTTTAAGTATTTTCATCAAAATGATCGGAGGCGCACGTAGAATAGACTATAATTTTGATAGAAATAATCAAAAAGAAGACACCAACGAATACACCCAAATGAAATGTGAGGACGGACGCATGCGCAGTATCGCAGAGCGCATCCAAGGTTGGCGTAATGATGTGTGACGTATTTGGTCATATCCTCACCACTATTTCAGTCAAATTCGTTCTCCTTATCTGTAAGTCTTCTTGGTTAAAGCTAAGATTTGGTGTTTTCATCGCAAGAAAGCTCTACTCTGATTTTTCACTGTAGGCAATTGCGATTGAAATATATCTTCGAAGTTTATCCTTAAGATCTAACTAAATCTGTATATGAAGAGGTCAGCATCGGTCATTTTTCTATAGCATTGATAATTTCAAATTCGTGCGGATATTCATCCGTCAAAGTCTCTCTCAAATTGATTTCTCGAATCTTTTCAAACTGCGACGTGTCATCGACTGATTTCACTTTGGGCCGGAAAGGGGCTTTCGCTTTTTTGTTTACTACTGCGTCCCAATCCAGTGTTTTAAACCATTCGTGCGACTTAATGTCTTTTGTGCCATTTTTCAATACTCCATACCTGTACATATTTAAATAGAATTAACCTACGGTTTGATTCGGGGCTTCAAAATAGTCCTCATAGAAATTCAGTCGTCGATAACGTGAATTCAAACCAAAACAACGTTCGGGTTTCGGTTTTGTCGAATGATTTGGTTACGGTTTGTTTCCTCTCCGTGTACATAGTCTAGAACAGGGGTGGCGAACCTATGGCACGTGACAGATTATTGTTGACACGGCATTGGTTGAGGTGCAAAATCGAGATAATTAAAAATATGCTCGATGCCGAAAACAATTGGCTATCACCCATAGATATATATTTAATAGATTGCGGATACACTAGCGCCTCCTTTACCTTTTAGAAGCCATTTTGTACGTGGAAAACGCCGTAAAAAGCGCGCGAGATTCAAAAATATTAATTATTTTATAATATGATTTTATTGAGAAAAACGACAAAACTCACAGTAAACAGTGATATTTCGCTCCAAAACCTATTTTTATACTGAAACGTTTCAAAAATTACAAAATTGAGCATAAATATAATGTAAAAGCTTAGAACATTTTACATTGTCAATTTGGCATCAAGGTTGACAAGCATTGATGCCAATCTGACAATGTAAAATGTTTTAAGCTTTTATAATATTATATTTATGCTCAGTTTTGTAATTTTTGAAACGTTTGAATATAAAAATAGGTTTTGGAGCGAAATATCACTGTTTACTGCGAGTTTTATTGTTTTTCCATTAACATCATATTATAGAATATTTAATCTTTATAATTTATGGCTTCTAATTGGAACCATTCCGCACAATGCTCAAGGATAGGCATCCGCTATCTATTAATATACATCTATGCTATCAGTTATCACCAAATAACAAATACGAAAAAGTTTCATGGCGCTCAATATATTATTTTTATCTACGTTTGATTTATTTTATTGACAACTAAATTTCTTTGGTTGCTTGTCGGCATATCATGGCTACATTAACAATTTTGAAAAAAAAAATGGCACGTAGGTGTAGACAGGTTCGCCATCCCTGGTCTAGAAGACAGGCCGTGGGTGGATGGATAGATAGATATTGTATAGACGTTAGACAACAAGAGTCATAAATCGTAATGTATACAATAGTCAATATTAACGTTATCATGGTTCGTGTATTGTAACCTCTAGTTCCCAGATTTTAACTGCGAACTGGTAAAAATGACAGTTGGATTTTCAATTTATAATTAGAATAAAAAGTCATAAATTGAAAATAAGTTCTATGCCCCGATGACTCTAATCGTTCGTGTGCGATCAGTGAGAAATGTACCTTTTACTTCTGTCAGTTTGCAAAAGACAATAAACAATGTCTTTTAACGCTTTTGTGAAATGTGAAGGTATCGCATATTTCCCGCCGACAATTTTCTCATAAAGGCGCATCGGTTCTTTAGCATTAAACGGTGGAAAACCGGCAGACATTTCGTATATCAAAATTCCAAATGACCACCAATCCACTGACATGTTGTAACCCTGGCTAAGAATTACTTCTGGCGCTAAATATTCTGGAGTTCCTGCGAAAATACAAATCAATTCGATATTTTAGAATGGTTTAGGGTAATTCTCCGTTTATACAGTCTGATATCGGGTAAAACTCATATGGCACATGCGTAAAACGTTTCATTGATAATATGGAGGATAGAGGATAAGGAGAACAATCTCTGTGTATAAAAAGTGTAAAAAGAGTGAAATTAAGATAGCGCCACCGTAGGAAGAGTGTCAACTTCTCTCTGCTGATTCTATAAGTTATATTTACCAAATATTGTTTGACTACGTAAATGATTGAGGTTTTAATTACTGTGAATATATTAACTACTCTAGACGCCAAAAATATTCAAAATTTCCTTTCAGCACACTTCACTTGGTCTACAACTGCTAAGTTTACTTACGTTGGTTTACATCAAACACTTTTTCTACACTAGCGCCATTCTGGTCACTTTTTGAACTATTATTTGACGCTTTCAGATGGACACTTTTTCAGTCCATATAAGATGTTTTCTTTATCCTCTACCCTCCATAATTGATAAGCTGTTTGACTCATAATTAAATTTGATCGTGTAGTATGGACAAGAGGTGTCCGGAACCCGATATAAAAACGTTCCGGCAAGTAGTTTGAATGTAGTAGTAGTTTAAATGCAGTACGAAAAAATACTGCTCGTATGCTGTCAATGTGGCAATCGAAGAGAAACATAATTGAATTCGTACGCCCCTTACAAAACTGTATAAATGTGTTCTTGATAATAATTGAAAAATTACCGCAAAGGGTGTAAGTCCGGTTATCTCGAATTCTTTTACAAAATCCAAAATCAGTTATTCGTAGAAAGCCGTCCTTGTCGATTAATATGTTTTCCGGTTTTAAATCTCGATAAACAATACCTAAATAATGCAAATACTCCAGGGATAGTACTACTTGTGCGGCATAAAATTTCGATAAATTCTCGTCAAACTTTTTCATATTTCTCAGATGTGTAAACATCTCTCCTCCATTTACGAAAGGCATCAGTAAAAATAAATAAACATTGTTTTTAAAAAAATATTCCATTCCTATCAAAAAATCGCATTTAATAGCGTCTATTATTCTAATTTCTGAATGCATATGTTCGATTTGTTTCGATTTAACAATGTGTTCCTTTTCAATAGCTTTCATTGCGTACACTCGATTCTGATGTACACGATCTTTCACCAACATAACCCGTCCGAAAGCACCTGTGCCCAGTGTCCGTACAACTATAAAATCGTCCAACGAACCGCTCGGCTCAAATGGATTTGTCCACCTATTTGAAGAAAAAAAAGTATGCGTGAGACTCTCGCGCGTAAGAAGTGAAACTTCTTAGATTATAGCATCTGTTGACGATTTTATATTAAATCAGGATTAGGAAACGGTTATGTGGGATTTGTTACCGTATGCACTGCGCATGCGTGTAGAGTATGTGTGACGCATTGACAGAGAGAGTAGTATTGGGTGTAATACTAGCATATTTTTACACGCTTTATACGTAGGTATGTATGTATGTTTGTAACTTTCATTTGGACTACAGCAAGTGGTTTATATAGCGGTATAATATGCCAGCACAGTAAGTACACTGGCAGCCGTGCGGTCTAAGGCACGGGTCTTCGCTGACGTCAACTCTCGGCATCACGGGTCGTGGGTTCTAATCCCGTCCAAGCCGAAAAAAAATTGTTTTTTTTTCGGCAAATTTTTGACAATAAATCGAACTAAAAAGTGGAAAATAAATATAGTTTAAAAAAAACTAAAAAACACGCTTTATATCGAACTAAAAAGTAAAAAATATTTTTTTTAAAATAAGCTTAAAAAGCGTGGGGCGCTCGATGTACGAAAATGTGGAACAAAGCGCCCCACGCTTTTTAAGCTTATTTCAAAAAAAATATTTTTTACTTTTTAGTTCGATATAAAGCGTGTTTTTTAGTTTTTTTTAAACTATATTTATGACACAATTTATTTGTAATTGAAGCGCACCTGCTTACACTAGAGTAAGGATTATAGACGCTAGACAGGTGAGGTCATCAACGTCCTTACACTAGACATTTTCATTTTTAAAAAGTAACTGTCGCAGTAGGGATTTGAGTTCAAAAAATTAAAATATGTCTGTTGCTTGTGCTTTATTTGATAGCATTTTAAATTGTGGCACCTGGCTTGACACTTTTTTTGACGTATTTATCAAGTTGCAAACGTCAAAAATATTGATATTTATTTTAAAGAAGAAATGTCTATCAATCAAAAAAGCATTGGTTTAGTTCAATTGTGTTTTTTCTCTTTTTTTATAGCTGCATAAACGATATTTTTGTTAGCCATTTTATTCTATTTTAAACAATGAATTTACCTTTTTTCAAAATCTTTTTTAGCACGAACCAAATATTTTTCCCATTCGGCGCAATGTTTTGCGAGTTTTACTTCCATTGTTATTTTTCATCGCCATGTTTCTTCATTGAAAACAACGACGACTTTATTGCTTAAACATATTTTATAGACAATGGTTTTAATGTGAAATTTTAGCTATGTTTTGTATCGTATTTGTGAGTTCTTTATTTAATAATGATAATAATTTTGGTAATGACATTTTTATGGAAGTGAATATTTCTTATTTTTTATTTTTTTGAAGATCACTAGATTGCATAATAATTACTTGAAAACTTGTATCTATGGAAAATTTTAAACAAAAGTAGATATTGAGTTACGCCAAAAAAGCACTTGTATTTTTTTCTGAATGTATGATACATACATTGTTGTTTCCATTACCCTCTGTAAAATAGCTGTTAAACAAGCATGTAAAGTAACTCATTACTCGCTAGTGCGATAAAGTAAAACAAAACTGGTCCCGCTATATCATTTTATAACAAATCATTGTTTGTCAGTTGTTTTTTTAGAAATTACTTTTGTTCAAAATCAAAAACAATTGACTTAATTACGAAACAATGTTTCAACAATGAAATATTGAAACAACAGATTGCAACTACTACAGACAAAGTGACGATTTTATTTATATATATTTTTTGCACGTTCATAATTTGTACAACGTTATACAACTAGGGCGGAAAGTTGGCGATTACGAGCTAGTGTGACGTTTGTTCGTCAGAGCGCAACGAGGACGACAGTCACACGAGTCGCAGTCGCCAATTCCGCCCGAGTTACACACAGCCAGGGCCGGATGTGTTCAACTATTCCGGCCCCGTCAACACGAATAGTATGTTTTATATACATAGGGCCGGTGCTAGTTTTTGCCACCCTGTGCAAGGTGAACATTTGACAAAGAGCCGGCTCTGACAGAAGATTCATGAGAGCCGACGGATCAATGGATCACAAAACAGACAGTGTGTTTTGTGCAATGGATCGGCATAACTCAGTGAAACACTTAACACACAGAAGCTCTGTCAGCTCAAATGACTCATGCATCATATGTCTGGCTATGCATTCTCTATACAGGTATACATTATACAATCAACAACACTATGCAGTGTACACACTACGCACAGGCGGTACAGTTATTACAGTGTTTTACTTAAGTCACAACTATTTAAGGTATTGTATTGCATATTGTAATATGCTTTCTGTAACATAGCAAGTAGCAACCTGTAAAACCCCGCCTTATAATATGTGAGTCAGTCACTGGCATAATATTACGTGATATGATTGACTCAACTAACTCAGTGGCTCAGTTGACTCGAATAACATATTCAGAACTCGGCTCTTTTTGAACCGGTTCAGAAAGCCGGCTCACATACGGGATCCAGATGCAAAAATGCAGATCACTAAAAAGACCCGTTTATCCCATCTCTAGGTTGTAAACTTGTAAGGGCTATTACAAACATTCCAACAAAGATAAAAAAGCATTATTAAGTTTACCTTTGAATTATATCTTAACCAATATCTTACATATTTTGGCAAAGTAAAAATCAAATAATTCTAGTAAACAAAAAAGATATAAACTAATATAGACGATCGGCTTACCGACCTCAGCTTACTGGGAAAACTTCAAAAATACTCGTGGGCTCATCTGCCCCTGGTAGACATAACTGTATCCATCGTGGACAAGACTGTGTCATTTTTCGTCACTGACATACCAAAGCCTAGTTTCGTCCCCAAAAACAAGTATGAAACGTTTCAATTGCGAATAGATTGCCACCGTTTTTATCGTCGACTTACGTTGCAAAATTGGTCTTTACGAAAAGCGCTTTTATTTTAACGCGATAATATATATAGTCTCTGTCCATCCTGAAGGTCCATTCTAAATATTGGTGAAAAAAATTTTGAAATCGGATGAGTAGTTTCGAATATTTCCACCTACATCTAAACTTACAAACGTTACCTCTTTATAATATTGGTATAGATTAATAACCGAAACTTCTAATACGCAGTGCCATTGTGTCATCAAATTACGTTTAAGAAACAAATTTAAACAATATTTTATAAAAATATATATTTTCAACAACTTTATTAATAATACAGTCGATTATAAACTTAAAAAACATGGGTCCGTGTACTTCTGTACACGCGTTAGAAGTTATGCTTCTTTGGCGTGATTAAAAACTGATTAAATAATTTATTGAAATGAAATAATAAACGACTGGAGTGAGATTAGCATAAATACAGCCATTAGACGCTACGCGCATGCGAATGTAGTCGCTACTTCTATTCTGTTGGTAGCCTTTTCTGCGATCAATTTCATCCTGTTACGATGTGCGCGCGCATCGTAAAAATTCACTCTCGTCATTCTTTCATAACGCGCCAAAAGAAGTATAACTTCAAAAAATCCTATACATATATTACATGTTTATAGCTGAGCTTTTTATTATAAAAGACGCATAATTGTATAAAATATCGTAGTTACATCAGCGTAATTTATAAAAACTCTCCAACTCCCAGACTCCAATTTTAGAATTAGTATTCCAATTTATTATTAAAAAATAGTAAATAAATATGATTTACTTCTAGGCCCAAGTAAACCTTAAAAAACTTACTCATGACGTTCTAAAATTATAATATGTACCTATTTCATATTAATTAAATTAACATTACAATAAATAACAATATTTAATAATATTCGTTCATGAATACCATCGGAAATATAACATAATATATTACTTATAATTTCTTTTTTGCGTGCGTTATATTAAATTCAAACAGCCTTTTTGTATCACGTCTCACTTTTTATAAACAAAAATTTTCTTAAAACCTATTTTCAGATTGTTACATCTTAATTCAATCTAAAAACAAAACGTCTCCCGGAATCTGAGTTCAAGATAATAAAAAAATAATAAAATGTTAAAATAATTATAGACGCAGGTACAACAACCATTTGATGTTTAAATTTTCAGCAAAATAATTTATAATTTTCATACAATAAACTTCCACGAGTGCATATTTAAGGGGGGTTTGTAAACGCGTATCTTATCGAATGTCTCTTGTGTAGGCTCCATTCTTAAATCATTAATAGACGATCGAACTTGGTACGGATCGGACAACGGATATGATCCGCTCCGTACCGAATCTGTTCATCTAGACAGTAGTCTGAGTGTCCGCGCGGTTCGATGGTTTGCATATCTTGGTCCACTTCGTACTAAATCTGCGCGTGTAGTAAAGTATTAACAGACGATTGAACTTGGTACATATAACGACGTCATTAGTCAATGATCAAAATTCAAAACGTTATGCAACATGGCAGAAATGTTGACAGAACGCGAAGTTCTTGGACACAAGGAGACTGACAGATTCGGTCGTCTGTTGCAACCAGCGAACTTGATCTGCCGTACCATGTCCGTTCCCAGCCCGTACCAAGTTCGATCGTCTATTAATACTATTAACTTAAATCCAGCATACATGAACGTTTGACCTGTGTCAGTTTAAGGTGCTACTCGTTAAGAGTAGAAAAAAAAAGGGGCAGGGATCGTGGTGTGTAAAAGTGGGGACTTGTGACAGTCAAAGCTAGTAAGAGACCTATCAAACAATGTTCGGGCCAGCATTTAAGGTACCGTGAAAATTTGTTTAACACAATTCATTTGTGATGTCTGAACACATAATCGAAGATCTAACTGAAGGGTAGTGAGGCCTAGCCAAGCCTTGAATTTGTAACTTTGCGAAATTTTATTTTCAAAAAATATCCCTGAGGCATTTTCGAATGCCTAGAAAATTTATCGCGTTTTGGGCATCGAGAACTGCCCCGGGGCAGGTCAGGTCGAATGGGTAACCATTGGTTAAAGAAATTTGTTTATTTAACCAATAGTAACCCATTCGGCCTGATCTGTCCCGGGGCAGTTCTCGATGCCGAAAACGTCATTAGTATTTAACACTTTGACGGACACTTAAAAATTCAGTTTTGTTCCAATTTTGACACTATAGTTTTTTTCATATGTTTGAAATTGAATTACTTTTATAAGTTGTTATATTGTGACAATATTGCCTTAGTAGATATTTGTACGGTGACACAAAGCACACAGGGTATGTATTCTACACTGGAAAATAGACTGCTACACCCATCTGGCTATAAAATGTTCCGTAGTATACGACGGCTTCAGCCACCGTGTCAAACTTTTGAAGTTTTGTTTATGACGGTCTAAGTCGGTTTGTCCGTCAAAGTGTTAATAAAATAAAAACTAATTACGCCAGGTTATTAAGTTGGGTCTAAATGTTTGCCAGACGATTTTAAAACTGTAGATCTTCGATTTTGTATTCAGACACTACAAAAGAAGTGTTACACAATTTTTTACGGTGCCTCAAATACCTATCCAAAAATGTTTGATAGCTCTTAGACTAAAAATTCAAGAGAATTTGTGACATGAGAAACTTTACTTAATGGAAGAAAACTATGTCAAGAGAACTTGGAAATCAGAGTCAGTTCAGGTCAGTACCTC
The DNA here is from genome assembly GCA_963575645.1 of Xanthostigma xanthostigma. Taxonomy (NCBI): domain Eukaryota; kingdom Metazoa; phylum Arthropoda; class Insecta; order Raphidioptera; family Raphidiidae; genus Xanthostigma; species Xanthostigma xanthostigma. Next base: position 42,708,847 of record OY754466.1, on the reverse strand, counting down.
GTCATTAATTCTTGAATAAAAATAATAATAAAGAACGTAATCTCTAAACATAAATTTTAGTAATGGAAGCTTTTGATTTTATTAGATTAAAAAAAAATTCTTCATGCACAATGAGTCTGCACAGTAGCTTCGTGGACCGACGATGATGATGGAATACGTTGATGGCAAGCCCTTTCGACCGATCCCGAATCCGAACGGCTTAATTCTCCTGCCGGCAAGAGACCAGTTACATCTAAAATACATTCCGCTGCATTATAAATAAGTTCTCAGAAACTAATTATAGAAAACAGCACGCACTGAGGTAATGTTTTTCATTGGGTATATATTTCGTAAAGTGTCGAGTTTATAAACATTTACATCATAACTACCGTTTACTTTTGACAACTCACCAATGACATTGAAAGATTTAATTAGTGTTCAAATGAAACGCTGTTATGATACCATCCGTGCTAGTTACTCATATCTATACTAATATTTTTTATGTATTGCTGTCTAACAAACTGTACCGAAATAGAAGTTCTGGAATAATTTGTTGTTGCTACTGTCTTATAATATGCGCTAATGGACATACTTCTGCTCTGTCTATACTTCATACATTCTTAATAAAGTTGTAGTTGAAATAAAGTACCGCCCATAACTTGTACTACTTTTACATAAAAAGAAAGAATTGTACATATTCTAATAGAAACTTTTTGTGATGAATTTTGGAGAGGAAACGTTTAGTAAATAAAAAAAAAAATTATAATGAAAATACGTACCTATTGATACCATATGAAATATTTGAGAAAGAACATCGGGTGTGCAGGAAGAAAATATTTAACTTAATTCAATTCCATCGTCTTTGGGAAACAAATAATAAATTACATTTAAATTATATTGAGGCTGCGACATTTAAACAGTCTTATAACCAACAAAAATTAAGCTTTTTTATGCCGATTCTAAATTAACCTAAATTAAAAATGTACCTCTGCAAGCTGGTTGTTTATGAAAAAAAAAATGGTTGTCTGTAAAGTCGGTTTACGGACGATAGTTTTACGTGATAACGTATTCCGCTCGAAGGTCAGGCGGAACGTGACACATTTCGGAACGTGACACTTTTTCGTGCATGCAGCCGGTGTTTCATCAATTTATAAGACGTTATCACGTCAAAAACTAGAAAATTTAAGGGAATTTTGTGTAAATTTTTGTTGGGAATTTTTAGACCGTTATTCTTTAGTTTTTCTTTTGGTAGACAAATTTCATTCCTTTTGTAACTATATTCGAAGAGCTATGGTCGCTACAGCAATCATATTACCATTTGTAATTTTTTCAATATGTATACCATCCGTTAAATATGTTTTTTTTTAATACTCCGTTGCAAATTTTTATATATTACATATTAATTTGGCAAGCCCATGGTACAAAAATTTCCAAAATGAAATCAACATAGATAGATAGATAAGAAACGTTATTCTGTTAATACTGTCAGGACAGTGTAAAATGCGTCAGTTACATATATAAAATTAAAATTTATGATTAAAAAATTCCTCAACAGAATAAAAATATGTCTCTAATAAAATAAATTTTAATTTTTGTTTAAATTTTGTAGCCAGTAGATTTTTGATTTCAGGGGGCAACTTATTGAAAATTTTCAACATAGCATTAACAGGACCTTTTAAACTATTAAAAAGCATGAAATCAAAACGTACCACTCTCTCCACAAGTTTCGATGCACAGGCTTTCTTGTTTAACTTTAATATTTACATGGTTCAGTTTAATCAACGAAGGACCAAATATGAAGTAGCCAATCCCAGCTCCGATTACAACTGCTATCAGAAAGTAAGCATTGTAAAGCATGACAGCTAGCATAAGCAAGTACGTTAGTGTTTCTTGACTGAGCCATAATACCAATGATTGGGAAAAGTTTATTATTCTAAAAATAAACACATTACCGTTATGACTTGACTCAACAATCAGATGAAAAATTTATGATCGATTAATTCGAGAATATTTATTTAACATAGATAGTAATCGATTAATATTATTGGCGATGTATACTGTATAGTAGCTTTGACTATTTAATAAAGAACTGGACTAGCAAAGCTAACTTCACACTTGTCAAGACCTCTAGCGACGCGATGTTTCAATGGCGGTCAAACTCAGAACTAAAACTTTTAAATATAATGGCGTTGCTATGGGAACGCCATGTAAACAGCGGTTAGTAATTAGTTTGTTTTTATAAATTTGAAAGTAAATCTGATTTTCAAAAAATACTCAATTACAACAAAATAATAACCAAAATGATCAGATCTGGTACGTCATACTAATAAAAAACGGACTATACAACTTTATAACTCCCGCTTTTTTTGGAACACTGGGTGACGCCCAATATACCAAAAAAGTTGAAAAATGTTGCCGATGATCATTTTACATTGCTATTATAGAAAAAGGAGGTGCAACAAGCTATCCAGTTCTATTAAATGGTCAAAGAGTGTAAACCCGCGGGCCGCCAATTTTATATCCCTGCTTTTGTATAAAAAAAGGAGCTAACACCTGCCTATTTATCCACAACGTTGTTTGGTTCAACGTTGAAATTGAAGTATCAGAAATTAATGCGATACCTTCGTTTGGACAAGGCACACGCATTCGGTTTCGACGTCTCCTTGCTATCAAATCTTTTTGTTTCAAATGTGCTTGTAACAGTTTGATACCTATAAAAGAATCAGAAATTACTTCACACCTTTTTCTGTGAGTAACTGACACCTTATTAATATAATAATCACGATGCGGAAGAATGTTACAACACCTATGCATGTTTTGGGGTTCCACAAATGCCAAATTTTAATTTGTAACTGTTTAATTCACATCATGCGAGAGCTAATTTCACCCACAGCTCTCACTTCTGTGAAGGTTCATATCTGACGTTATCTAAGATAAAAATTAGCTCTCGCATGATGAGAAATAAACAGTTACAAATTGCTATATATTAGAACGATGAATTGACCTTACTGTGTCACTGTGGAGTAATGTAACTCAGTCCGCCGCGATAGTGGAAAGATTCGGGGTTCGTATCCCGATGGTGACATTGTTTGAGAAATACATTTTTCTAATATAAACATATAACAATGGGTGTTTTAACACAATGTAGCAACAGTAGCTAGATTCTAAAATTAATGCTGAACATTACGATATTAGAAGTCATGGCGGTAACCAAAGCAACAGTAGAATTTCCGGAAAAAATATCAACCCACAAATCAGCGGTTCTTCGATATCAATTTTTACTGTACCTTCAAAAGCAATAGCCAATGCACTCAACAAAAAACAGGTAGCGATGAGTCCCAAATTAGAAGTAACTTTATAGCCAGGAAACAAAAAGTCACCGACATTTGAACCAAACCAAAATGACATCATGTGCATCTGAAATACAATTTTAATTCATTACTCCAGAGAAAAATAATAATGTCTTTTTTCAATCAATTGGGTTTAATCAATAGGCGAAGCTCATCATAAATATCCAATAAAAGAAATACGGAAACGGATTTGAAAGCCCCGATAAAAACAGGTATCACCAATATTAGTCACAAATTCATATTTCTCTACGACAAGCTCCCCGACTCACAGGCTCTGATCTGAGAGCTGGTAGAAGTGGACTTTCAGTTTATTATTAGGAATGGTAAATTGAAACTATGAACTACCTACAAAATTTAGATTACTCTGGTAGTTAAAAAAATTGTGGGGTACTAATCTATAATCAATTGCTGTTGATCAAAATTGATTGATGTTTTTCAGCTTCCACAGATGTAATTAATTTATTGAAGTAATGTTGAAAATAAAATATTTAACTGAATATGTTATTTTATAATATGATCATCACTTTCTTATTAAGGAACTTTGTAACGTTATTTAGTCAATATTAGGAATTAAAATCGGTAGTTATTAATACTCGTTTAAAGTTCTACTCAAGAAGTCGTCAAGCTGATAAATAAGAATATGAAATTCAGTCTGTCTGACACATAGTAACATAATATTTTACGCATTAGTCATGATGCAACACAAAACTATTCTATAAATAGGTAATTTATTGTTCCAATTAATACTTATCAAATAAATATTGATAAAAGACAAACCTTGATGTTATTGTGTCTACAATTTTATATAAACTTTCGGTGAACTCTGTTTTGAACTTTAAAACAAAAGGCATTTTTAAATGTCAAAGAAAAATAATTACCATGGATTCTGTATTTTAAAGACATAACCTATTTAAAAATAATAATGAAGAAGGTGCTTATTTCTGTTATTTAATGCATTTTATTTATTACTGTTATTCTTATTTTAAAAATAAAAACAACTTAGCGATTATATTTATATAATTATTGACAGGTCAGCTATGCCAAATTACAATAATTTATCTGTCAAATGTCAACACTCCACCCGCATTATTTTTGTTGCTACAAAGTACAAACCCTTTCTTTTAAAACAAGCGCATACTTGTCGAACTGAACGCACCCTTTGAACGTCACTTTGTAAATGACATGAAATGTCAATATTGTCAAATTGTTATAAAAATGTTGATTGTAATGAACAAAGTAACGATTTTAATGCTTCATTTTGAAGCAAATTTTAATAAATAGGCGTCTACGAATACATTTTATTATACAAATTATATATAGGAAAAAAATGTAAGTGATTCAGCATTATAAAATTGTCGTCATAGGTTATGTTTGTTGTATATTGTGTCAAAATATAAAATATTTAGATGGTTTATAACATTTAATTAAATCAGAACTTGTCTTCGTCAAAGAATAATTGGTTTAAATAAATTTTTTATTTCTTTTCAAATATGCCACCGATTTTATTGATTTCTTATCGAATTTGCGTAGGCTGATTGCCGTGGGTTAGTTTGCAAATACTTTATATTGATTTTAATGCAATAGCTTCTTTTAAATTTATTTTGCCATTTTTCCACACTAAATTTATAATGTATTATTTCAACAGAAACTCAAAAATGGAAGACTTGTCGGGTGGTACTGCGATGGATAATCTTTATCCAGCTCTAGTAGAATGTTTTGCCGTGATTTTGTGTGGGTAAGTAGTGATTTGTTTTATTAATTCGCTTAGCATAAGTTTCTCACAATTTGTTATTAAAATTATTCGATCTATTAAAAAAAATATATTATAAGTGGGTTGTTTAAAAAAATAATATGCAGTCTCTTCTGCTATAATGCATGTTCGTTTTGCTTGGATTTATTGATAAAGTGTATTTGCCATGAATTTTTGTACTGGTTCTGAACTCCCAAAGCGTCTGTCGGCAATACAGAACTCTTCGAACACAACTGCGTGTCCGCTGGGCAAATTCTCGAATTCTTCAGACTGTTCGAACTTGGCTCCTACGTAATCCGAAGAGTCCGAGAATTTGCCCGACAAACACTCGATTATGTCCCAAGAGCTCTGTGTTGCCAACAAATGCTTTGAGAGTTCAGAACTTACCGATAAACGATTGATAAATTGTAACAGCAAATCACTAAAGTCATGTACTACTAATAAAACAAACAAATAACACCAGGAGAATTCAGTATTGCGTCGTATAGGGTTTGGGTGTTCTGTTCCTGAACCCTCTGACGCGGTGATTTTTGCTTTTTATAGGTAACTATGTGTAGGTTTGTATAACTGTAACATTTTCTTGTAGATACGTTGCTGGACGTATGAATTTAATTTCTGAAACGGAAGCCAAAGGCTTAAACACGTTTGTTGGAACGTTTTCATTGCCTGCACTCATTTTTCTTTCGCTGTCAGAACTTGATTTAAGTTCAGTGAACTGGTTGTTCTTGTTGAGTATATTAATAGCGAAGAGTATTGTCTTTATTGCCGTAATCATTTTGACACTGGCCGTATCGAGACCGATCAACTTTGGTCGATCTGGTTTATTTGCTATCTTCTGTACGCAGAGTAATGACTTTGCTATCGGCTACCCAATAGGTTGGTAAAGATTCGATTACTTTTAGTGATGTCCTGGATATCCATATCCGCGGATATCCGAGGGAGAAGAAAAATCCGTATCCGTTAGTTTTTGGCGGATCTTTTACCTTATTAATTTTCAATTCATAGATGAAATTTTATATATATAGGTGATTACGTAATAATGAAAAACTGTCAAATTCCATTCAGATTATTTTTTATTTTTTAAAATCGTATTTGGCACCTTTATATTGCAAACATTTATCGTAGTGAGTACCATACCAATAGTACATAACTCAAAGGTAATAAAAAAACTATCTTTATAATGAGATATTACACATCGATCTTTGGAAAGAGACAATCTGTTATGAGAGTTAACTCTTAAAGAGGTCAATTACGTTTTTTCCATAACAGATAGGTAGTCTCTTTCCAAAAGTCGATGTGCAATATTTACCCCCGCGTACTCTAAGAAATTTAAGATCCGTATCCGTATCCGAGGATCTTGAAACCAAATATCCGTATTCAGATCCGTATCCGCGGATATACATTTTTAACGATCCGACACATCACTAATTACTTTATATAGAATGACTTGACAGAAACACTGCATTTGAAGTGCTTCTATGGGAACTTAAATACTGTTCCGTAGAATGTACTTTGATTTTATGTAACGTCAAAAAAAAAGAATAGAATGAACTTTTGATTGGAATTATATACAGATATAGCAGTCTTAATACAGATGTTTTATAATTGTAAATGATTTTATAGTTGTTGCCTTATATCAAAAAACTCATCCGGAATTTGCTGCATATCTCTATTTAATGGCGCCCATATCTCTGGCTATATTAAATCCGATGGGGTTTATTCTAATGGAAGTCGAAATGAGAAAGATAGCTGCGACACCCGATGGAACAGACAGTGGTGATGTAGATCCAAGACTGTTGTTAAACCAAAAATTCAAAATGATTCTTTCGGTTGCAAAGGGAATTGCTTTAAATCCAATTGTTTTTATGACTGTTCTGGGAATTGTTGGAAATTTAATCTTTAAACACGATTTGCCAGTATTTTTTACTAGTATTCTGAAGGTAATTTTTTAAACTAACCTATTAATGACATTTTATTTCGCTGGTGTGTTGTATAATCCGTAATTTATATTTCGTCTTTTGAACTTTTTTTTTGCTTCTACTTACTTTCCTCTAAAAGCTTTACATTTGCTATGTTGTAGTATTAATAGGGTTTTTAATTGTTTTCGCGCGCAAGCGTCATCGCCATGGTTATGACCACGGTATTCAACAATTTCGGGCACTTTTTAACACTTTAAATGTTAATTTAGATCAGTAATAGAATAAATTTGTGCTCAATTGAGACGACAAAGAACAATCGGAAAAACTGGTTTCAAGGTTACAGTCCTACCGGTCATAAATCGTCAAAAGTAGAGAAATATTTTTCTATATCTCTTCTTTAAATAATATTTCTTATTTATTTACTTTTTTCATAATCAATCACTTTTCACATGTCAAAATTGAAAAGTGCCCGAAAAATATGGCGGAAGTTGACGCATGCGCATAAAAGGTCTATTAGTGTAGTATTTTCGTGTCCAAAGTTAATAAAACTTTTTCGTGAGATGACTGGAGGATATGGCAATTAAAGCAAATTAATTGATTCTTAACATTTCGTTCATATATTTGATCTTTATCAAGTTCTAGAATAAAAAATGCACAGATCATTTACAATTTCAAATACATATATGGATGAAACGTTAGAATCGATTAATTTATTTTCTTACTGTCTCCCGATTTCCAAGTTTATTATTATTATTAACGCTTAAATATTTCAGGTACTCGGTGATGCTTTTTCAGCGACGGCGCTCTTTTTATTGGGTCTAAGAATGGTCGGAAAAGTCCATAAGCTGCAAGGTGCAGCCCTAGTTGTACCTGGAATTTTGATTATTGTGAAACTGTACGTTAATTATAATTATTTTTTTTATTTTTTTGTTTGGCTATGCAAGTATGATTTCTCTGAACGTGCAGTTTATTAATAGATTGCCACACAAAAATGCGGATTATAGATATTCGACATAGAAAGAAAAAATGCAGTTGTAGGATAGGGTTGCCACCGGTTTGGAGACCTTATATTGGTCATCCAGGTTGACTCCCTAAATGTCCCGGTTGACAAAGTATGTACATCCCGTTTGTAAGAAACAAAAATGCAGGAAAGAAAATAACAACAGACACTTTTTTTAAATGTTCTCTAATTCGAAATAAATCATAATTTATAATTTTTGAGTAAAAGTAACAAAATGTTAATCCGCCATAAGCTCAAGATCGCGTAGGGGATTCCCCGACTTGCTTTATATTTTCGCTCACTGTTTATCCCTCCTTTGTAGCTCGTCATTAAAAAAAAAGTAGACTTTAAATATTAACGATTATATTTTATTGTGAAAAATAACTAATAATTTAGAGTAATGATGATCCTGTTTAAATGTTGTAAGATTAAAGGATGAATCCCGGTGGCATAGGATCGATGAACTAAGCAAATACTGAAGATTTATTTATTGCATTTTATTGTCTGACGTTTCGGCAAACTTTATGATTCTCCGAAGATGGCATAAAGTTTGCCGAAACGATAAAAGACAATAAAATGCAATAAATAAACCTTCGGTATTTGCTTAGTTCATCGATCCTATGCCACCAGGATTCATCCTTTAATCTTACAACATTATATTTTATTTTGTTTATTCGCTTTTTGAAAGTGTACGTTCTTCCTGAATAAACAGTTTTCTATGTTGAATAAAGGTCTATTAACTAAAACATATTTTAAAGTTCTCATATTTAAAAAAAAAATAAATAACATATGTTTTTTTTTTTTAGTCTAGTCTTACCAGTAGTAACTAGGGAGACCGTAAGCTTATTGCATAGCGGTTACAATGAAACCGAAACACTCGATCTCAGTACTTACGGTTTCCTGTACGGTACTTTTCCGTCGGCTCCCGGAGTATTTGTATTTGCTACCAGGTACAATATAGATGTTGATCTGGTAAGTTTATTTTCATATAGAAAATATACTAATGGTCAGTGGTCACCTTTAATTTTAAAACTATACAGGGTGTTTCAAAACAAGAGTGATTCCTAGGCTAAGTTTCTATTAACATGGGTCCGTAAACTCACCGTTTTCGAGATACAGGGTATCAAAAAAGATACAATACGATACGCAAAACTCCAGGAATTTTCGAACGGGTGCGTCAGTCATGAAGACATAGGCTGAATGAATTGAAACACCTTGTATTTTAACGTTTTTCTTGAACTCTAACTTTTCATACTGTGAAAGAATTTACATTTATTTATTTGTTCTAAACGAAACTTTGTAGATTGCCAGCTCAATGGTAGCGTGTACATTTTTGAGTGCACCATTGATGTTTATATCAGCAAAAATGATTTCGTGGAGCGCAATGAATCCATCCAATTATATTAAGGAGCTCGATAACTTTGCCTTTGACATCAGCGTGGCTGCTGTCATAGCTTGTGTTTGGATTCTGTTGATTTTTACCATATCGAAAAAGTACAAGCGAATCCCTCAACGGATAACGATGTTTTTAGTTTTATCTCAGGTAAATGAAGACATTTTTGTAATCGTAAATACAGCGGGTATCGTGTCCAAATATCAAACCTGCTCGATTATATTTACAATTTTGAAAATCATCAGAGAACTTTAAATACTAAAATATTCTTACAAAAGACTGTTCTTACGAGTAACACTATGAGACAACCAGAGCTGAACTCGTTCTTTTTTTTCAAACTTTTGACGTAATAACGTCTTATAAATTGATGAAACACCAGCTACATGCACGAAAAAGTGTAACGTTCTGCCTGACCCTGTGCGTGCAAGCAAGAGCGCAGTATGCTTCGGCCCAAGTTTGACAGCTACTAAAATTTAGGTTATGTATTACGGAATACGTTATCACGTAAAACTATCGTCCGTAAACCGACTTTACAGACAACCAATTTTTTAATTAAACCTTTTGTTATTCTTTCAGTTATTTTCCGGAATTGGAGTTATTTTATGGTCGACAGTTCGTGATGAGGGAAATTGGACATTGTATTTCCAATTTATATTTTTCACACTCGGAGTGTACAGCTCACGAATATGGACATCCTTCCTTGCTGTAGCGCTGTTATTTTTACAATGTAGAAGTTTGTGTTTTGTTTTGAAACTGCAGCCTATTTTCATCATTGTCGGTTGGGGGTATGCTATTGCATTTCGTAAACCGTTAACCGCTTTGAGTTAATTTTAATAAAATATTTATAATTTTCTAGCGTTCCACTTATAATTGCGTCATTAATGCTAGTCTTTGATACGCAGAATTCTGTTCCATATGATAAGCGAAACCCCAATTTTCAGTATGGCTCAGTTCAAGCAGGAGTGTCTGTTTTTCTTTTAATTTTATGTTTTATAGGTAAGTTTTCGATAATGAAATATTCAGTTTTTTAGAGCAGTCATGGAAGTAAAACAAAACTAATAGTTGGCAAAACCAAAAGTGCACATCCCGCAAGTTTTCCACTGTATAATAAAAAAATAACAATTAAAAAATATTTTTAATAAATTTAAAAAGATTTAAAAATTTAAAGAAATAAATTGAAAAAATTTTTTTTTTAAGTTTGCAAAAATAAAAAAAATTAAGAACTATACATAATATAATATAATAATTAATATCAAGTGGAATAAAATAAAACAAAATAAAAAGAAAAAAAAGAAAAAAAATATCAATGGTTTCGTAAGGAATCGAACCCAGGACCTTGCCCTTGAAGATCCAACGGCATAACCATTGCGCCACGGCGGCCTAATACGATAGTGGTGTTATCACGGTATACAAGTGTAGCACTTGTTTTATGGATTACACTATATTTACAAATTGTTTTTAAACTTTTAGCTGTCAAAAATAATAAAAAATAAAACTGTTTATAAAAATTAAACTACTGAACACATTTTAGTGAATTTAAATAGGGTTCTGGTCTGATAGTAAACAAAGTGAATAAAATATAACCCAAGGCAATCCGACCAAAATTGCGATCTGTAGAGTCGTGACGTACATACGTACGTACATACGTACGTACATACGTACGTACATACGTACAGACCAACCGACAACTGCTGTTTGTGATTTTCAATTACAATTTTAATAGTATTTATGAACTCAAATTGATTTAAAAATGGTTCTATTGTATAGATTAGAATCTCCTCTTTTCAAAAAGCTTCAATTTGAATGGATTTCGTGTGAAATTAACTTAGATATAACTTCTTATATGAACGAAAGTCAGCTCTGACGCACAAAGCGATAATAAAGCACATACCGCTAGTTTAGCGGTATGTGCAATACGAATATATTCTAAATACTTTTTTATAGTTCAGGCATTGACTCATAGGATGCTATTGTAACATAACCTTAAATTGTCATCTGTTTGTTATTTCATGTAAGATAGCTTAGTACAGTGCTGTCATCTGGAATTAAAAATACAGTAAATCAGTGTTTTTTTTTTTATCAATTATATACTAAATATATTAACGTGTTTTTAGTTACTGTTGGCTGTTTAGTATTGCACCAAAGATATCGTAAACGTTACCAACGCTATTTATCACTTATTCAAGATATTAATGCAAGTGGTACAAAGCTAGAGGACGAATCTCAAATTGAAACTGACATAAATAACTCAGATCATGAAGCGCTTATAATACAGCAAAGGCCAGAATCTTCGAACGCGTCCCCTAGAATACCTACTTGCTCCGGTTTACCGACTATAAACGAAGGTTGTTGTGAAGAATCTCAGTCGATTCCTTCTCCGGTTGTGGATATTGAAGATCTCTTGGGATCGTGCAGTCCGACTAGAAATGGAATATTGAATACAGTCACACCGTTTCCAGACGATGTGTAAGTATCGATTTTTAAATCGGAATTGGTTATAGATATCCAAATATGTATTACCTAGATCCTAATATAAATCACTACTAGAATGGCTCGTTCCTTGGTCTTCGCAGTTCAATCTTGTCTATTATAATATCCTATTCTGACATAGTGATTTGCCATTTGACGCTGTGACATCTGGTGGTAAAAAATGAAATTATAATAAAATGTGGTTTCATGAGTAGACCACGCATTCATGTCTAATCAACTTACAGATATTTGATAATTGACGCTATAGCACCTACTAGCAGCAGAAAATAAACATAATGCATAATAGGGATTTGGCATGATACTGACATCCAGTGGCAGAAAATTAAACTATAATAAAATGTCAAATTATGGATATTCCAATATTCGATTGATCAGATACTTGATCCTAGTTTCTCAAGTATCTGATCTTAACTTTTTAGATATCCAGATTTGAGCACCCAATTCAGACCCCACCCGATTCTAGATATTCAAATATCTAACTATGGCTATTTCTGTACTCGATTCTGGATATTTAGATACATTATTGTGAATACTCAAATAGTCAGTCCTTGATCCTTCTGGCGGCGAATGATAGAATAAATTCTGTTCTGTAGTTTAAATCGTGAGGCTGGTTTGTGTCCAACGCGTTTCGGATGTCACGGACCTCAAAGAGACCAGTGTCACGGCGTTGTACAGAGGTATCAGAGCAGTGATACCAATAGCGATATAGATATGGAGGAAGAATATTCCGGAGATCCTCAAATATTAAGGCACATTGTGCTTCTGATTCTATTGCTTTCGTCGATGTTTGTTGTAAGTGATCATTACACGCTTTATATTTGTTTCACTTGTAAGTTTGTATGTATGTATGTAAGTATGTATGTTTGTAAACTCGTTTGGACTACAGCAAGTGGTTTATATAGTGGTATAATATGCCAGCACAGTAAGTACACTGGCTAGCCGTGCGGTCTAAGGCACGGGTCTTCGCTGACGTCAACTCTCGGAATCACGGGTCGTGGGTTTTAATCCCGTCCACGCCGAAAAAAAAAAAATTTTTTTTTTCGCCAAATTTTTGACAATAAATCGAACTAAAAAGTGAAAAATAAATATAGTTTAAAAAAAACTAAAAAACACGCTTTATATCAAACTAAAAAGTGAAATAAACTTAAATTAAATTTTGAGTATTTTTTATAGCAGTTTCTTTCGAACTGTAGCATATGTATATTTTTGTTTTTTAAGGGTTTGGCATTGTCAATATGGACTTTGGTAATGGATCAGATTTCTGGTATTTATGTTGAATTAGCCTTTCTCGACGCAACTTTGAACTTTGGACAGAGTTTAATAGTATTCGCAGTTTTTGGTGTCGATTTGAAAGAACTTATTATTCCGGTGTCGACAGCTTGGAGAAGATTTTGTTATGGGGAAGATGCCTTAACGTTGCCCGCATGGGATGAATTAAGTTTCGAAACTAAACATATTTGTGATCAATTCGTTACGCATCATTTGGAGCATTGCCAACAAGCCATTGCTAAAGATAAAAGGTAGATACAAATCTATAATTTTTTTATCCACATTAATTTTTACTCAAATCATTCGTATCCAAATTTCTAATTATAATTGTGAATCAGTGTAAAATTTTATTTTTTATCGAATATCCAAATTGTAGCTAACTAGGGATATACATTTTTCAAACAGTATTTTATTTTGAAATTTTATCGCGAAATTTTTTTCCAAGAAAGCGTTCAATTGTTTACTTTTTTTATTAGTAAGAAGCTTTCATACTTAGGATTTACAATAGAAAGCTAGATTTTAGGAATAATTTTAACAATGTAATGATTATTGTTTTTGAAAAATGTTGCCAATAAGTATGCAAAAAAAGGCAATTTCAAACCATGCAAAGACAATCCGTATAGAAGAATAAATTGATTATTGAATTCTTGTGTAACATAACCTTGAATAATAGTGTCAAATAACATAACGCTGCCATCTACAGTTATCCAGTCATTTAATAAACAAATGCACACTTCAGCATTCTGAATTGATATTTGTGTACAGATGGAGGTTGAAAATATACAAACAAGTATTCAAAGGCACTGAACTGGTCGACTGGTTAATTGAAATCGGTCTTGCAAAAGATCGAATAGAAGCATCGAATTACGCAAGGCACTTGGTGGAAGGACGAGTTCTGAGGCACATCAATAATGTGCACCATTTCTACGACAGGAACATATTGTATACACTTAGAACGAACCAATGAGAAAAAAGAAAACACTGGTTTGGTTTATTGTTTCAAACCAGTGTTTTTTAATTTGAGAAGAACAAAGCGACCATAAAAATGTATCGCATTAATCATATACTCATGTCTAATTTGTTTTGTTTTGGTTAGTCTTCTGTTTTTTAGAAAAACTCTTACTTCTTACGTAGATGTCGATTTCGTTTGATTTTTAATATTTGACGTTTTCAATGGGCGGATGTCTGACAGCAAAAAAATCAGTACATCCTTATAAAATTGTAACACAAACAGTTTAATTGTATTAAAATAGAATGAGTAATACGATACATTTTTATGTTTTACCATGCAATCTCCGTACCACTTAAAGCAGCTTATTAAAAGTAGACTTGGAAATAATCGAATGATTTTAATAGCTGAAAGGTTGCTATTCGAATGATTTTTATATCGAATGATTCATTCGAAATGATTTCGTCTCATAAAGTATCATATTAATAAATGTGCTAGTACTATGCGTGAATAAATGAATGAATGCAGATAAAATCATGTACTGTAAAATGCGGTGAGTATCCCAGCTAATGAAAATCTAAGAGAGACACGTGCGTACAGTGTTTCAAACAGTAAAGATAGACCGTTGTATAACAAATTTATACTGTATATTGTATTAGAAATCCATAACTTGTAGGTATAAGAGTCATTCGAATGGTTGTGAGTAACCTCTCGAGATATCTTAACAGTCGAATAGTTCGACTAATTTCACTCGAAATATACCATCGCTAATTAAAAGGATCCTCTTATAGAAGGCTATGATATATTGCTTACTCTTCCATTATAGCACTTGTAGTGCGAGTGTAATCCACGTTTTATATAGACCTGGTATTTTTTTTCTAAACTAGTTATCAGTGGTGTCGTAGATCTAGATTAGGCAGTCGTTGATGTTTCAGTCTTCAATTGTTTTATTTGATTAACATAGTTCCGTTGTATACAGGGTATTTTCGGTTTATTTATTTTATTTTTAATAGGTGGTAGTACAAGTCCAAAAAAATACGGTTCCTGTTACAAGGTAAACCACCTTGGTAAAAGTATGTATCGTGTGGTGATGTACCGAATCTTTGCATATTTTTTAACATTCTCATACGCAAAATTCATTTCAGAAATTTTTTTTTATTAAATGTGAAAATTATATTAAATAAAACAACAGATAATAATGGCTTACCATTTTTATTAGAAAAGTTTTTTCTTACTCCTTTTTTAAATCTTTTATCAGCCTTTACTTAAACATTAAATAATAAATCTAGTACCCAGAACCACCACAAATGTGTGCGCGGCCAATCTGCTGACAAGTTTTGACCTTGAACAAATGACGCAAGATTAGAAAACTGAATATTCGCATTCGCGAATATCGGCGACAGATATTTGCATTCGAATTCTAAAATTTGACATTTGTTACATCACTAGTATCATGCACTTCTCCGTAAATTAGAGTCACTTCAACTAAGGCCTAGCACAGATGAAGAGCGTTCAACGCGCGTTGGCCCAACGCGCGTTTACAATTTCTATACAATTGTATATAACTGCTTATATGATAACGCGCGTTAGCGGCGCGTTGAACGCGCGTTATCATATAATCAGTTATATACAATTGTATAGAAATTGTAAACGCGCGTTGAACGCTCTTCATGTGTGCTAGGCCTAATTCAGTATTAGAATATGAATTTAGATACTCATTTATTTAAATTGTTTTAACACTAATCGTCTGCTTTTAAACTGTATTACCAACCATTAAAATAAAATAAGTGGACTGAAAACAACATGTATAATGTCAAGAAATTGTGTTTCATATTTTCATTTTGTTGAATCGATAAATGAAGGATAATTCATTAAGCCTAATTTTAGAAGAAAAAGAAGTTCTGCAAAGAATGAAGAAATGTTTAATGAGGATATATTATTCGTCAGTATAATGAGTAATTTTAACATATTTATTTATGACTTGTTTTTGAGACGACTTAATTTTATTTTTATTTTAAAAAATCATTAGAAACAAGCATAAGTTTAAGTGCTGTACTGTGGTAATTAAACGACACCACTGAATTAAATTAACAAATGAAAAGTTGCAAATCAGTTGCCAAAAGAATTGACGATTATAAAAAAAGACAAAAATAGTAAAAGTTATATTTTTTTAACGTAAGATTTTTGAAAAGCTGATTTAAATCTTATAAATAATAAGATATAGAATCTTAAATACGAGGAGCATTTTTTCCGAAAATATATTGATTATATTTTCTATTTGAACAGTTCCTAAAGTGATATATAGCGTTGTTTTCTGTTTTTTTTTTCTCTTTATATCACAAATGGGACTGCATTTGTTTGGCTTCATCACATTATGGGTATTGAAGTTATAAACAAAAGAATACTGTTTGGAAGAATTGCTTGAAATTGTTTTGTTTAAATTTGATATTTATTTTGCTGGTATGTTGTGAATACATTTGTTTTTGTTATTATTTATTATTTAAAAATGCACAATGCCAGATTTTTATTGATTAGAATATAAAAACAATGACTGTTTTTATTTTTGTATCATTAAATTTTACAACGAATTTTTTAATAAAAATATTTATAATGCGATGATATAAATAATAAATTTCAGTTTAGAACCAGTGTTGCCAAACGGTAATTATCGTACTTGTTTTTGAGTAATATACAATAAAAAAATTAAATAAATATATTATTTTGACTACATAAACTTGATACAAGTTTTTAAGGAAAAATAGTACAATTATTTAATAATTTATCATTTCACCGGTAAAAAAAAAAACAACGATTATATAAGATTGTGTATACGATAATTTTGTTTGTCGGCATGCTATTCAGGACGTTTGAAAGGGACTAGTTCAAAGCACGCCCAGAAATCATTGTATCGGCTGTGATTTGTTGTGATCAGTATTTAAAGATAACTTAAAGCAAACATTTGAATTACATATCACATACAAAGTAGTGTTTTATAATATTAAATATGCATGTTACCGCTAAACTTCGCAAAGCTTTCCTTGTGTTTGCACCGACATACAATTATGGATTAGTCCCTTTCGTTCATGAATATTTGAAATGTGCACAAACATAATTTGTGAGTATGCAAGGCAAGCAAGCTAAAAAAAATGCGCGGGGCTCTTGCGCGTTAGAAGTGAAACTTCTTAAGTTTTAGCATTTGTTCGCGATTTAATAATTTCGGGATTTTAGGAAATGATTATGTAGAATTTGTTAGGTGACCAGAGAAAATGTTGCATATAGGCACAGTACGCATGCGTGTAGAGTGCGCATGACGCGTTGACAGAGTAGAAACGGTTCTCCCATTCTTTCCTCTCAACTACCGGTTAAAGTCGGTAAAGGGGCGGCGTTTCACTTTTCGTCTGTAGAAGTTTCACTTCAAAAAAATATTTCCAGTTTTTGGTAATCTTTATTGTATAAATGTTTTGTCTTTCTTTAAAAAAATATTGGGTATGTTTCGGTATCGACTTTGGGTACTGGCTACTCTATCTGTATTTCAATATTCGTTAAGGTCGATAAAATAGGAATGTTTTAATAACACAAAAAGGCGTCAAACAACAACAAAACGCTGCGGTACCGATCGCATTTTGTTGGAAATCGGATGAGACCACACACGTAACATACCCATTATATATATGAATAAACAGCTGTATTTTGTGTGTATATATTCAGCCATTGTATACACTAAAAATTTGTAAATCGCGGTTCATTTTTGTTTGGTTTGCCATATGACGTATTGTTTTGTTTTAAAAACCAAAAAAAAATGAACTGCACTTTCTTGCCTTATGACGTTTTCTGAATCGAGAACTGCCCTGGGGTAGGTCAGGCCGAATGGGTTACTATTGGTTAAATAAACAACAAACAAATTTCTTTAACCAATAGTTACTCATTTGGCCTGACGTGCCCTGGGGCAGTTCTCGATGCCGAAAACGCCATTAGCTAAGAAAAGCTTTTTGTTTTGCTCCATATTGGGCTCAGTCAAAATCAAACAAAAGAAAAAAAGGCAATATTACAAAAATACTCCCTTTGCAGGCACGGTAAAAAAAAAATTGACTTTTGGCTGCAATGACTTATAACTAGAGCTGTCACTGTTGTATTTAAGCATTATATCGCTTTTTTTATATGAAATAAATGTAAATAAAATGAATATTTACAATATGAGATGATTTTCGTTTGTGGCACATTCCAGTGAAAATTTAATATAAAAACAGTTGATGTCTAGTGATAGCTCTAGGTTTAAGTTGATACTTTAAGTAAATGTTATAACAGGTTGTTTAAATAAATTAACACAATGTTTGTTTTAAATTTATTCTTTTTTTTATACATCTAAATCATCATCAGGATCTTCTTCTTCCCAATCATCATTTTCGTCCGGCTGATAAAATACTTTGCCGGTGCCTGTTGAGTTTCCGACTGATAAAAGTGGAAGACCTGATTTTTGCTCTTGCCTAAAAATACATCAATTAAATTGAAGGTTATAAGCGCTCGACAATTCAATAAACGAAATTAATCGTTCCAAGACTGCAGAAATGCGTGTTCTCCAATACCTTAAATATGGCAATATCAGCTCGTCCCTTAATTTTTTATCATTTTCACCCAAACTAATTTTAAACGTAGTTAATGATTCCGGTAAGACTGAATTATCTTCATCGACATTGTCTCGTTTTTTAACTTGTTCTATTTCTTTCGATTTGAAAATATCATTTTCGAACCAGTATTCCTCGGTCTAAAACAAAATTATTTCTCCTGTAATATTTTTTCTACTATATAAATATTTCCGTGACATACCTTAGAAATTACTTTGCCACCGGGTTTTTTGTGTATATACGAAATTATGTTATTTTTTGTGTTTTTTGATTGTTTTAAAGTAATTGTCGTAGTAGTAGTGGTAGCAAGGTACTCGAAAACATTTGTTGTTTTCGATTCTTCGTATACCATATCACAATGCAGAAGGGCTATTATCTGTACTACATTATTATCTGTAAATTATGGAAAAGTGAATAAGTTTTTACAAATAAACAGTGAACACAAAACCTTACATCGATATGTACTCGCTTACTTGATTTTAAATTGTTGATAAATTGACAAGTACTTTGAACACCATCTTCGTGTATTTTAAAAGCTAAGGAATCAATTATAACAACGGCACTTTTTGTAATTTCATTAACACTGAATGGCGGTCTTCTATTGTCCCAATTTCTCGGATCACTGGAAAAATCATAAACGTGGTATGACGATCCATCACATATTTTTTTGAATACGGATGGATCATTTTCATAACAAAATATGTGAATTCGATAACTGTTTTTAGCTTTATGATGTTTTATTAAAGCATTCAAAAGTCTTTTTCCACTATGTTGAAGTGTATCTGTAACGAAAATCTTTTGGTTATGTCACATTCGGATTAAAATAATTATTTTATTGACACTGCAGACTGTTTATTACCTTCTAATAACAAAAATTTAGTGTAAGGTTTATTAAATAATATATTCATTTTTTAAAAATTTAATGAATTTTGAAAATTTGCATTTGACGTTTGACATTCAAACTCTATTAAAGGAGGTTATGATTTGTTTTGTGCAGTTTTTGAGTTTTGTTGTAAAAAAATGAGATAATTCAATCCTCCTTGCAACTGTCAGAAAAAATGACAAATGAAAAATTAATAAATAAACAGAAATAGAGAAATAAAATGGTAAAAATTCAGACGAACTAAAGTCAACAAATTTGTTGAATCATTTATTTGAAGATTTTATAATATAAAAGTGTTCTAAATTTTGCTCTAGAGATGAACACTTCTTTTTACTCTTAGCTCTATGTGCGCGTGGGTATGCGCGTTTTTCAAGTAATCCGAACGCCATATTGAATTTCAGAAGAGAAGTGATTTGTGCACTGTGAAAAACGTTCGGGTGGCGTTTCTAGAAATCGCATTTATTTTAGTGAAAAATTAGATTTAATAGTGATCTTTTTCGATGGGTTCAACAAAAAATGAAAATGAAACGCAAGGAACATCAAAACCAGTAACTAAGGCGTACGGAAAAATTGTTCTAACTCTACAAAATTGTCTTTTACCAGAAGAAAAATTATCTCAAACTCCGTCTCAAGTAGACGGACTTGATAATGAAACGGAAACCGATTTACGTATTTGGGGATGTGAATTGATACAGACAGCTGGAATTTTATTAAAATTGCCTCAGGTATTTAATTTTTTCTTTATATGCGTTCTTTGAATTATGAATCATTACCCCGAATCATTCTATCAACCATTTTGTTTTTCCTCTTAAATGACCCTTATATAAAAATAAATGATTGAAAATTGACGTCAAATCCGAAAATATGTATTGGAATTTTGTTATTTTAATTAACATTTTTATCACTCGCACTACGCATTTGAAGATTCTGACATGGGTGTCACTATTGCCATATAACATTTTAAATCAGTACGGATTTAGTGTATTTTTAGATAGATGTTTCATTTTAGTAATTCTGTACAATGAAATCATATTTATTATAAAAGAAACGATTAAATAGCACCTGATCATATGCCATATTAACTTTTTTTTGTGAAATCGTATAAAAAGATAAACGCGTGCGTTAAAATTTCCTAAAACCAAAATTGATTGTCATACCATTATTCGGAAGGGGACCACAGACGATCAATGTTTATTGCTGATTTGTCAATTTTTAAGGAACTGAGAATACATGGAGGTCAGGTTTCTATCGATGTAAAATTTGGTTTAATACACTCATAATATTCAGTCAATAGAAAATCGTCTGCGGGTCCTTTGAGGTTGTTTTCTAGCTCCATTTTAGAATTACACATTTACTTAACAGAGAAAATTAATCTTCCGTAAATTTCGAATCACCATTTAGATTTTAGAACTAGTATTAATTTATGGCTTGCATCAAATAACTGACAGTAAATATAATTTGACCAGTACTTACTTTTAATGCGCATTTAAATAATAAGATAAATAATAAAGCGAACCCAATCAATCGTGATTAACGAACTTGACGATTTTCATATACTCCTAGGTTGCAGAAAGGATTGTCAAAAGATCTGATTTGACAATGATCTTAGATTGTGAACACAAATATTTCTCCATATGAAAAGCATAGCAGAGTTTGAAATCGATCCTGCTCGAAAAATAATTCGATTGAAATGATATTTTTCTTAAACTGTGTATTCATGTATTTAGCATCGTTTTTGTACAGCTTCCACTTTGAAACAGCGTTTTTGTACGCATTGTAGAACAGTCATTTGTTTTTGTGTGAGTACAATCTAATGTTCCAGAGTACGCGAGTGGGCCGTGAAAGTGTCTGCAATTCAGGGAGAGAAAAGTTCCTTATCTCTATGGTAACTGATGATACAAAACAATGCTGATTTGAGTAAACATAATATAATGATACGGAACGTTTGCAGCGTTCTCTCTCTGAACAGCAGACACTTTCACTTATGGCAAGCATACCCGCTAGCTTACTCTAGTTACTTATATCTCTATGGTTTAAGTACGACATTAGACTGCTCCTGATGTATGGAAATCGTGATTTTATTATGATCACAATCTAAGGTCGTTGTCAAATCAATTTTTTTACAATCCTTTCTGCATAGTGCATTCATAAATCAAGATTGACAATCATTAGACCGGCCACGAAATATGTTCTATCGAAATTTACAGTGTCTTCATAGAAAATATATTCCACTGAGTGTTGCTCGAAGCAGCCCCTGTACAACTGGCCTTAGCCTTTTAATTCTCCAAAAAATAAAAATGTTTATTATGCTAGAATCTTGTTTCATTCACGACAATAATTCGTATTTATTTTCTTTTTGGTTATATTTAAATTATGTATGGCATTCCGTGGGATATAGTCAGTGCCGGATTAAGACTCCTTGATGTCCTAAGCATTTCTTGCCTATGGGCACTCATCTCTAACAGCAGTCTAAAAAAAAAATCTAATATTATCTGTCTGTCATGTTAAGTTTATAAAAAAAAAACAGTTCAAATTATAAATGTCATAAGCTTAAAATTGAAAATTAAAAAGCATAGAATTTTAGGGAAAAAATTGAATTTTACAATTAATGCTCCCATTGGAAATTTGACTGTCTATAAAATCGGTCTTTAGGCATTTTTATATAGTTAAAATAGTTAACAAAAAATGTAAAATTAAAAAAACATTACGTTTTCATTTAGATCACATTTTTGAGAACATGACAAAAAGAAAAAAAAATGTTTAAAACGACCTGGTGAGGTACTTTTCATTTCTGAGTTGTGATTTTTGGTGACCCCTGAGACGTGATGCCCTAAGCAGTTGCTTATTAGGCTTAATCCAGCACTGGATATAGTGTATAAATTAGGGATGCACCCGATAATAAATTTTTTGAATACTGAATAATCTTTGTTATCGGTTACTAGGCAGGCAGACCTGATACGAATATTACAAAATGAACGTCTGAAGATTTTGAAAATTATCCTTAAGTGAATGAAATCATAATACTATTAACAGAAATAATTTCACAATTTTTTTTAAGATGTTTTAATATCCGGACATATAGAATATGTTGTATCTGAAAAAAGGTATTCCGGGTTATTTTATGCGTACTGAATATCCGGTGCATCCGTATAGAGTATTTGCTTGTGTCGTTTATAAATGCATTATTATGTCGAATCGATTTATAAAATCTGTGATTTATCAAAAAATGCTATGTATCGACAGGTTGCCATGGCGACCGGCCAAGTGATATTCCAGCGTTTCTATTATTGCAAGTCTCTGGTACGGCACAGTGTGGAGACAACAGCTATGGGCTGTGTATGTCTCGCCTCTAAAATAGAGGAGGCTCCGCGTAGAATCAGAGACGTAATAAACGTGTTTCATCATATTAAGCAAGTCAACGGCGGAAAGTAAGTATTGTTTTTTTCGTGTCTTATACGCTTTTTTTTTTTTTTTTATTCTCGTTTAAAAATGTACGTCAGAGTTTGGTTTATTTGATATATTATGTTTTTATTTTTCGATGTAATTTCCGAAGCGTTTTGAAATTGTTTATTATTTTGCCTTCGAAAACCACACGGTAGAATCTTATGAAGCATAACTATACAATTATTTCGATATGAATTCAGTATGATTTAATTATTTGTAAAATTGACGGCTTTTTTATGAATAGTTCGATTAATAGACAAACTGTAAGTCATATTGAAATCATTTTTTTTTTTATTAAATTTTTGTTTTGGACTTTCCTTCGACGGAGTTATTGATATTTTTTGTTGTTGCGTATTCACTTTTGAAACGGCGAGACCAAAACAAAAATTTATGAATAAAAGAGGTTTAGTAGTAATTTTATTTACACTCGATTGCATGTTTTATATATGTAATTAATAGGTGCTCATCAAATAAACTTTATTGTACTTTTTGCAGAGGAGATGTGTGATCAAGCATGATCGTGCTACACATACCATACGGTACGAAGAGTCAATCTCGCTCACTCGCACAGCATCGCCCAACGCTCTATTTCGCTCTGTCTGCACAGACAGACGAATAATAATAGTACTTTATTTTTATATATACATATAATCCGTTCGTATCGTGTGAAAAAGAAAACGAGTTTACATACTCGAACCACGAAATCGATGTCCGAGTATCTCGAATTGGTTATGTTTTTGTCTTGTCACGTATATCGATTATCGTTTGCATCGTTGCTTTCTTTACGAGATACGAATACAAAAAGAGGTTTTTATAATTTATTTGAGTTCCCTTTCTCAAGAGGCGATCCAATGTATATTTCCTATTTAATTTTTGTACATTTTATTAATCGATATCAGATTTTATATTTTTCAGATGGTTTAAAACGATGCAGGAACAGAATTGTTATGTCGATAAGTGAAAGAAGAAAATATTAGAATTGGGAGTTTGATAGAAAAAATGTACAGATTGAATGGAATTTTAGAATGTTTAACCGTTTGCTCTGGTGTTTGTTTCAATTATGTTTAGTGTGTGAACTTCCAAATTTTATTTGCTTAATGAATTTGTAGAGTTCACACGCGGAAACGTAGAATAATTTGGTCGATTTTTGTGCGAATTTCTGAATTCTAACTGTTTCAGAAATTTGTGAAATTCGTACACAAAATGTAGCATAATTTCTGTTGTGATTGCAATATATTTTGAAGTAACGTTGCACTTTCGATTCAAAAAATGAAACAACAGGAATTATTTTTTTTTTATAGTTATGCTTCATAAGAACAACTTTATTTGATTTTTTTCATCACATTTGAATACCTCGAATAAATGTAACGGAGCACTAAAAATTTTGCAGTAATTTTTGTTTTATGCTGACGCCTAAAGTGTTTTGGGGCTAAAAATTCATATTTTCATTTTAAGATACTGATGATCACTCTTATTGAGCGTCTATAATTTACAATGTCTATCTATAGATTTTTTTTTTTTGTATAGATTGAAAGTCGAATAGATACTTTTACCAGTTCTCGGAATCGAACTGGGAAACATCGAAACAAATTGCATAGTTACATGCTCGATTAGTCTTAAGCCTTCCAGACCTAAACAAATGCTAGTAGAAAAACAACTGATAGACCATTGCAGTTCGATTTTATTACAAAACCAAATGGAACACATTCGCGTGGCAGATTTTATTACATTGTGGTTTGAAATTCTGTCGAAGCTGTCAGATTATGTAGATTGTGCTCTTTGAGCGCAATATGTGAGACGTAATTATATAAAATTGTACAAAAACGTGTTGAAATCGATTGTTTTGCAATAAAAAAACAACTGCGCATAATGATAACAAATTGACAGTTTTTACAGTCAAATTTAATTGCGTTTTCGGCACCTAGAACTGCCCCAGGGCAGGCTGATTGGGTAACTATTGGTTAAAGAAATGTGCTTATTGTTTGCATATAATTATTTAACCAATAGTTACCCATTCAACATGCTCTGCCCCGGGGCAGTTCTCGATACTGAAAACGCTATAAGGGATGAATAAACTAATTTAAAACTTTGACAGAAGATAATAATTTTACGCATTTTTTAAACGACAAGCGAAAATTTAGAAATTTCTTTGTACTGTAAAACGCATTCAGTCCGGAAAGAATAGGAACCATTTTTACAGTACAAATAAATATCTAAATTTTGCCGTAAGTCATTCACGAAATGTGTAAAATTATTTTTAAAAAAAACCTCCAACCATATTTCGATAAATTATTGACCTACTGCTATGGTTTTTTATTAGTTTATTTATCACGTTTGTTTAGAAATAAATGAGTTGTCAGGCGTCTATAAATTACGGACATTCACAAAATGCAAACATATGTGGCTTGATTCCAATTAAAGAAAAAAATCACATCAATCTTTTGTTCCTACTGTTACCGTTTTTATTAGTTTATTTATCACGTTTGTTTAAAAATAAATGAGTTGTCAAGCGTCTATAAATTGCGGACATTCACAAAATGCAAACATATGTGTCTTGATTCCAAATTAAAAAAAATCACTGCAATCTTTTGTTTTGTTACGTTTATTCGTTCGATGGTAGGCTTAAAACTGTTAAAACAATTTTATTATTTGTTGTCTGCGCAGAACAATCCAACCGATGGTACTAGATCAAAGCTATATTGCACTTAAAAATCAAGTAATTAAGGCAGAACGTCGAGTGCTCAAGGAGCTTGGATTTTGTGTCCATATTAAGCATCCGCATAAGGTAACTAAATGCGTTGTGTTTTGCACGCCTGAAATCCAGATTAGCTTCGCGCACGCGCCGTAACTAGAAACGAAGTGCTAGGGCCGGTATTGCTGGTTCTTCAGATTAGAACGTTGTAACTGAGACATTGCTACTCGCTAACGATCGGAGATGCACAAGATACCTCATAAAGAGTATCTGAAATACAAGTTACAAGATACTTCTAAGTAAAGCATTTGAGATATCAGATACAAATATACTTTTGGAAATGGTATTTGAAATACTAGATACGAAATACGTATCTTCTAAATACTTTTTTTAAATAAGATATTTTTTGAAAACATATTTTTGTTATTCTTAAGTAAAAGTTAGGGTTATTTAGCGTATTAAGTTATTACATACATTTTTAATTCTACGTTTCGGCTTATTTTTGGCGATCGCCTTCAAGAAAAAAAATTCTTAACTTACCCGCGACAAATAGCCGTAAAAAGTAGATTTGTGATTAAATATAATAAACAACAAAAAACACTTCGCGATCTTAAGCTCTCTTAAAGAAAAATTATTATACGTAACACCTAAAAAATTAAACATGCACCAAACAAAGAAATATAAATAAGCCATTTTATTATAAATGTTATATTATGGACTATAAGAGCTGGCTACGGAGAAAATGGGTGACTCGGTGCAGAGCTGAAAATTTGCAGAATAATAGGAGATAGTACAAGTAAGTAGGGAAAAAATTGCCAGAAGGCTAGGCGGAAGATAAAGAGCCGCCAGAAGGCGCTAATGTTGCGAAAAATCAGTGCACTTCTGGCAATTTCTATACTTATTCTGTAATTCAAAACTAGATTATATATTATGCAATAATGCATTATATAGTTATGAGGGCATACTGAAATTTCAAACATGATACAATAATTACATTCGACAAATATTCAAAATTATTAATGATAATTTGATAGAAATAAAATTAATCGTCATATATTTTCATTATAATAAAATTACGTTGTTATAACAACGTAATTTTATTAATTTATTTAATTTTATTTCTATCAAAATGTCATTAATAATTTTGAATATTTGTCGAATGTAATTATTATTATATCATGTTTGAATTTTCAATATGCCTTTATAACTATATAATGTATAATATATAATCTAGTTTTGAATTACAGAATAAGTATAGAAATTGCCAGTAGTGCACTGATTTTTCGCAACATTAGCGCCTTCTGGCGGCTCTTTATCTTCCGCCTAGCCTTCTGGCAATTTTTTCCCTACTTACTTGTACTATCTCCTATTCTGCAAATTTTCAGCTCTGCACCGAGTCACCCATTTTCTCTGTAGCCATCTCTCCGTCTATCATACTTAGTATACTTTTATTATATTATAGTAGATTCTAGATGCAATCTTTTGATAGGTAAAAGTATCTTAGTATTTACAAGATACTAAGATACCAAAATAATGTATCTAATTACAAGATACAAAATGCTAGATTAAAAAAGTATTTTGAGATACAAGATGAAAATACGTATTTTGTATCTTGTATCTATTTCAAATACTTATATCTAAGATAAGTCACATCTCTGCTAATGTTGAATATTCGACAGCTGCTTAATACGAAACAATGTTGCGACTTACGCGAACTTGTTGTAAGGCGATTACTTATTTTTCTCCCCATTCCTCCCTCATTTTCGCTCGAAGCGCGTTTCACGCAGTAATCCAGACGGATCTTTAAACTAATATGAATGCTACGCAATGCAATCGGATTTTCGGACGTGTGATTAATGTACAAGAACACTTCAAACTAATGTTTAATTATTATTTAACTGATCGTATTTTGTTTTTTACAGTTAATAGTAATGTACTTGCGTATTCTTGGATTGGATAAACATAAAACACTAGTACAGATAGCTTGGAATTATATGAATGATTCACTCCGAACAGACATATTCCTCAGATATCAACCGGAAATAGTTGCCTGTGCGTGCATTTATTTAACTGCTAGGAAATTAAAAATGCCCTTACCAAAGACTCCGTCATGGTTCACATTGTTCGGCGCGACTGAAGCCGACATTAGAGAAATATGCTTACGAATTTTAAGGTTGTACAGTAGGCCGAAACCAAATGTAGACGAGTTGGAGAAAAAAGTAGAGGAATTGAAAAAAGTCTACGAAGATTCGAGAATAAAATCGCGGGCCGCTAACCATTTAGCGGGAGATTCTGCCAACAGTCCGAGCGACTCTAATAGTCCTAGAAATAAAGAAAAAACCGGTGGCTCACACAATGCATGGGGCGGTTTTATAAGGTAAGAGATTTCTTCTATTGGACGCCCTTTTGTTCACTAATTTCAGCTGTCAAGCAAAGTTTGTCATACAGGAACTATGCTTATACAGTAGAGTTACGTTAATCCGATCTGGATGAGACCAGACCCTGACTGAACCATCGAAAGTCTAGACTGTACAGAATTTGCCCTAAAATTCGCATAACAGATTTTAGATGGGTCAAACAAAAAATCGTTTTTGAATAAATTAATGAAAAAAAAATGTTCTGGCCTACAGATTAACTGTGTCTGGATTAGCGGAATTCTACTGTATAAAGAATAAAATGAATCTGCTGTTGATTTTTTCTTTGCAAATCTACAACTAAAGCTGTTTCATTTATTCTTGGGTAATTCCTTGGACTATGAGCCTTTCGGGACTTTTCCTACCTTCCCCTAGAACGTACCCCTGCTCGTCGGTATAGTTCCAATTTAATCACTCAATCTGTCAGCGCGTGACTGGCGCGTCCAGTTAAACTAGCGCTTTACAGCTGTTAAATAATGGTTTAATTTGTAGAATTGTAACACCAAATTTATTTCCAGCCGATCTGGTAGTCACGCTGTGTCGAACAGCGATAACAAAAATCGCTCAAGATCAAGATCTGAATCGTTAAGTCCAAATTCCAAACACAGATCGAGCAAACATCATAAAAAACATTCAAGGAAAACATCGAGATCGAGAAGTAGGTCCAGGACGCGATCGAGATCGCCTTCTAAATCTAGGAAACATAAAACTCGAAAAAATAATAGGTAAACTTCTTTTAAATTTTGTATATTCTATATAATCAGGGATATATATTTTTTATGCTCAAGTGATTTATTTTGTGTTAAAATAAGCGATTGGCTTTTAAAAATAAAAAATTATAGAATTCACTGGTTCCAGGATAATTTCTAGATGTGTGTTGTTTTTCCATTGACATAATACCGATATGATGATATCGGGATACCTCAAATGTATACAAGTGCATGAAACACTTGCTGGTACAATACAGACGCTGATAATTTGAGATCGTATTGACAAGTGAAAAAGCATCATACATATTAATACGCTAAGGTTAAAGATGTTTGCCTCCCTTTTTACAAAAAACCTCACAATTTCTCCACATAAATTATATATCATTTTACAGATAATTGCTTGCTCTACTGACATCGACAACTAAAAAATTTTTATTTATGCTTTTGTTTTTGTAAATTAATTAAAATACAGCAACGCTGAACAACGTCTGCCATCTGACGTCTTTAATTTTGAAACAACGTCAACACTTCGATCTGTCATCTGACCTTCATATTGTAATACAACAGACACAATACTGCATACTGCCATCTAACGGCTTTAATTTTGAAACAGCGAGCAACGCTGAACAACGTCACAGCAATGCTGCATGATACCATCTGACGGCTTAGCTCAACGCTTTTGCTACTTGCGCCTCTATATGACAATTTTAGTAAAATATTTCTTCGATTTGTCATCTGAGCTTCATATTGTAATACAACAAAAAGAAGAACGGTATAAGCAGTGTGCAAAATTAGAAACGAATTGAATACCTGCAATCATATTTAAAAAATAATTTTGTAAAGTTATAATTATTACACTTATTTAGTGCGAATAATTCGCACAGGTCACACTAGTTCTGTATATTTGAGGTACCCCGATATCGGTCTGTCACTATCGACCATGGCACATCGATATTGTCAATGAAAAAACACTCCAAGGGATACAAAAATGGCCTCGTTTTTTTTTTCCAATATTTAAAAGTGCAATTGAGTTTCATTTATTTGATGCTTGATTTTTCTTTATGCAGTTTTTTAAGCATGTTTCAAATCTTCTTGATCTACTGCCGTAGACATTATCAGAGGTGTCACTAACCAGTGAGCCACCTAGAAAGGCATTATGCCCGCTGCCACATTGCCTTTGATAATGTCTATCGCAATTGTAGATGAAACGTCAGGTAAAAATACCAATTTACAATGGCCTTGAAAACCAAGAAGATTTGGAACAACACTGGCCGTGAAAGTCCATACACTTGAGTAAAAACACATATTGATTTTATTTCAACACAACTTATTGTCGCATAATCCGAAAAGAGTCGATTAAATAATTTTGTTATACCGTTAGTATATTTTAGAAATTTTTTTACAGGGACAAATCGCGATATCGGTCAAGGTCAAGAAGTCATGACAGACGCTCCAATAGCTATGAACGAAATGACAAATATGAGAAAATCGATTCAAAAAGTGAAAAATACGATAAACCCAATGAAAAATATGATCGTTACGTAGATAAATCTGACAAGTATCGTGAAAAGTCTTTGGATCGTAACGATAAGTACAGCGATAAAGATAGATACAAAGACGAGAAATATATGGATAAATATAGAGACAAATCGGTGGATCGAAGCGATAAATATCTGAAGGACATCGATAAATACAGTAGCAAAGAGAGAATTAAAGATAGGAGCAATAGCTTAGATAGAATAGAAAGTAAATATGATACAAAGAAAGATAGATATAG
Organism: Xanthostigma xanthostigma; assembly: GCA_963575645.1. Lineage (NCBI taxonomy): Eukaryota > Metazoa > Arthropoda > Insecta > Raphidioptera > Raphidiidae > Xanthostigma > Xanthostigma xanthostigma. The sequence goes on along the minus strand of OY754466.1, from coordinate 42,678,206 downwards.
TGATTCTAAATTTAAAGATGATAAATATATAAGTAGAGAAGATAAATATTCCAACGATAAAGATCGATACAGTAAAAGGGACAAGAGATCGAGAGATGATGCGGACAAAGACCGTGAACGCGATAGAGATATTAGAGAGAAATCGAGTAAAGATAGAAGGAGATAAGATTGGATGAAAATGTCATTTAGTAGTTTTTATTGGCTGGGTTAAACATTTTTTTTTGAATCAGCATATTTTCTCAGTGCCTCTGTAAATATTAATATAAACTGAAAAACGACGATTTTATTTATTGTAAGCCAATCATACTCAAGGTTTTCTATTGAACATTTTAATATGTTTTATTTTATTCAGTAGGAAGTTAAATGCTTGAAAAAAAATGTCTGGAAACATGTCTTTTGTAAATATTGATGTAGAACTACAGCCATTGTGTATTTTTATTTTATAAATATAAATTAGTTTTTTTAATATTTTGAAAAAAAAAGATCCATGCATAAAAACACCTGAAATTTATTTGAAATAATAAACAAATACATTTGATGAGATTTTGTTTTTTTCATTTATCATTTCTCTTTTTTCAACGTTGCAGGCGCAGCGGTTTTCCTTTCGGAAGGAACGATTGGAGCAAAATCCAAATTGTGGATTTGGGGTAGCATGTTTATTATGGTTTGCCGATAGAGCTGTATATCTTCTATGGGATTGCCTTGTAAAGTTAAACTTCGTAAATGTTTCAATTCAGCTAATTTGGCAATGGTTTCCACCTGTTCAATTTCATTTCCGTGCAAATAAATTATTCTTAGTTCAGGAAATTTCAGTACACCCTGAAAAACAAGTTGAGCATCTATGAACTAACGCTATGAAATGGTTCGGCGCGTTTTACGGGAGTCTCGCGCTGTCACCATGTATATGCTGTAAGAGACGCGATGTTGGCAAGCCAGTTTTTTTTAGGGTACGTGCACCACGGAGCTGTGATACTAGATGATAGCTTAGAGAGTGGAATACAAGCGCTGATGGGTGTGCACAACTAAGCATTGCTTACTTACTGCGATTGTAGAATAATTTCAATAGCCAGTCCATTTCAAGATGTCGAGTAGTAGCGACGATGATTATTTCGCTTCTGCAGCGACAAAATGGTTTATTTTAAATAGGCAAACTAAATTTTTCTCTAGACAATACCACGTTCACCCTATAAATAAGAACCGATCTACGCTTGGTGAATATCATCACCTCTTTAATGAATTAAGAAATTATCCACAGCGTTTTTTTGAATATATGAGAATAATGGAGCCAGTCACGTTTGATTATATTTTGGAAAAAATAAAGCCAAGGCTTATAAAACGATGGAAAAATTGCCACAAGAACTCTATAGGTGCGGAAGAGAAATTAGTAGTGACCAGCTTGCAGCGCGTAGAAGAATGGTAAATACCATTCTTTAAAACACAAACGATTATAACAATTCGCATACTCGATGTACTCTCTGCTTGATTGTGCACGCTTTCATATGAATATGCGATAAAATTCTATCAGCGCTGTAAAGCTATCTGCTATCATCTAGTATCACAGCTCCATGGTGCACGTGCCCTTAGATCACCAACCGCTAAGGTTGTGTGGACCTAGTATAAATTCATATTTTTAATTTTATTTAACAATAAATTAAATATCCAATTGACACTTCTGCCAGCTCTTGTCTTATGCCAGTTTTTTGATACGACTTTTAGCTTTAAATCTGGATCAAAGAGTAGTATTATTTAAGAGTATTCGTCCCTGCAAACACCCCCTGCACCCTTCATCCCAAATCTTTTTCCCTCGCCTAAAAACGGTTCGCGCTATCCCGACGCTATTTTTAAAGCTAGAGGGTTCTGGTAAACGCCAAATGAAAGACAAAGAATTAGACTACAGATCCTTCAGGCGAATTTTTTTAAAAAAGTTTCGTCTACGTGTGAAATATTACGTAACTTATTATTTTTTTCAAAAGGTTGTAAGTTTTTTCAGGAATTTTTTTTCAAAAAATTCGCCTGAAGGATCTGTAGTCCGATTCTTTGTCTTTCATTTGGCGTTTACCAGAACCCTCTAGCTTTAAAAATAGCGTCGGGAGAGCGCGAACCGTTTTTAGGCGAGGGGAAAAGATTTGAGATGAAGGGTGCAGGGGGTATTTGCAGGGACGAATACTCTTAATCCAGATTTAAACCTGAAGATCAGAAACAACATTAGTCGACATCTTGAAATCAGAAGGGATTTTTCTTTTCCTTCTTGTGGAAAATATATTATAATTATTCCTATATTAATCTGGCAGCCACTGATTTTTTCGAAAAACACGTACTTAAGCCGCCAGCTTTTTATGCATTGTTGTGTAGACCGATCCCCATGTGTCTATTGCATTTTTAAATAAATGAGAATGAGTAAAATTTATCATTAATAAAGAATTTTTTTTTATACATTATGTTGATTGGCCTGACTCTTGTCTTGGGCCAGTAGCCGACAATGAATTTTATACTTTTAGGTATTCTTGTTTAGAAGTTGTATTTTGATACCAGTCTTTTAGGTATGCATAAATGATTAATAAAGAATCAATATTGTGATTTATTTTATAACTCGCATATGGTACACGCCCGCTTACGAGTTACGACGACCCTGAACTTACGTAATATTAAATAAAAATGCATCTTGCGTAATTATGATTCAATGACATCAAATATCATACCTATGTAATATAATTTGTCAGGCTTTTGGACTGATAAAACGTGGTCGTGTGTTTAAAATATTATTGAATTTAATTCTATGCAATAGGTATTCCTGTCTGGTAAAAATTATTATTGCATATGTGTAATTCGGTATTAATAATTGTTATTTTTATATTAAGTTATGAGAATTTGGTTGTTTGTACGGGAGTATAGGTAGATATTTTCATCTCTCACCAAAAATTTCGTAAAATAATAATTAATTATGTCTAGTAGAGTTATATAAATTAGTAATATTAAAAAAAAAAATTAGTCATTATTAATATTTAATCCCTTTGAAAGAAAAATAGGTTCAAATTAAATTGAATCAATTTATCGAATTAAAACCTCGAGTTTAGTGCAATCGGAACTATATTTGTAGAGAGGTTGCTGAAACCGTTAAAATTTGAAAATGAGACAGTTAACAATGGGTCTAGCCGACTTGCCATATGGAAATTGCACTGACGTCTATGAACATAGTTTCACCTTTGAAATATTACTTTTTTGCCTAAAGTACTGATACTGTGATTTTAGATCTCTGCTTTCACTCATAAGGGAGATATGAGGGTAACAACCCCTAACGACATCTTTTTTTTTCTCAGAAACTATAACAGATATTTGAATGAATCCAACGCGAAAATATAGGTATCAATTAGTTCTATATTTGGTATTTTTTTTATATTTTTAGTCTAATTTTCAGAAGTGCAAAACGCAAAATTTATTTTTTGAGGGTGGTTTTTTATGTGAACTACTGGAGATACACCAACCAAATAAATATCATGTAATCATCTAAGAGTCTACTGTAATATATCATAAATACAAAACTTTGCGTTTGGTGGAACATAGTTAAAAAAAAAAAAAACGATAGCGCATGAACTACATATTATAGATATACCAGTGCACTGTATAGCATTTTGCTATTTTACAAGTACCTAGTAAGGGCGTAGATATTTTTTTTTCTGAGGTTGGGGGGAGGGCTAAAGCGACAAAATCAATATTTTTTAAAGATTCCTAACCTCGAAAATAAAATCGAAAACCTTTTTTAGCAACCTAACTAAAATTTTATCGTGTGTCGGCACAATAGAAGAGCAAAAAAAAGGTCCTTTCATTTGCGCAACAAAAAAGTATTTTTTCGTTTGTTGTGGCTGGGATCCTGGGGGGGTAATTACCCCCTGTACCCCCCCACATCTACGCCCTTGGTTAATTGTAACTTAATTAAAAAAAAAAAATCAAATAAAGTTACTATACAGACGAAGAAATACGTAAATATCAGGCATACTGTAAAAATACAGTAAAGACTGGTTCGATATTCTGTAATAAACGCAGCTTAATAAATTAATAGTAATATACAAACATACGGTATTTTTACAGTATGTCTAATATTTACGTATTTCTTCCTCTGTAGTAACTTTGTTTACTTTTTTTTATACTTAAGTTACAATTAACACACTTCCTTTGCATTTCCCCTATCTTCATTGGACTCCATCCTTCATTAAATAACAGTTCTTAAACGAATTAAATAAAAACTAACGCACAATAGCTATTTTTAAATAATAATAATAAATAATAATAATAAATAATAATAAATAAATAATAAAAGACAGTAGCTACTTTTGCGTAGAGCGTGACCATGACGCAAGCAAGGAAACAGATTTCGATGTAACTTACTAGGTACTTGTAAAATAGCAAAATGCTATACAGTGCACTGGTATATTATCTATAATATGTAGTTCATGCGCTATCGTTTTTTTTTTTTAACTATGTTCCACCAAACGCAAAGTTTTGTATTTATGATATATTACAGTAGACTCTTAGATGATTACATGATATTTATTTGGTTGGTGTATCTCCAGTAGTTCACATAAAAAACCACCCTCAAAAAATAAATTTTGCGTTTTGCACTTCTGAAAATTAAACTAAAAATATAAAAAAAATACCAAATATAGAACTAATTGATACCTATATTTTCGCGTTGGATTCATTCAAATATCTGTCATAGTTTCTGAGAAAAAAAAAGATGTCGTTAGGGGTTGTTACCCTCATATCTCCCTTATGAGTGAAAGCAGAGATCTAAAATCACAGTATCAGTACTTTAAGCAAAAAAGTAATATTTCAAAGGTGAAACTATGTTCATAAGACGTCAGTGCAATTTCCATATGGCAAGTCGGCTAGACCCTTTCATTAGTGGTGTGACAGCAAAATGCCTAGTTCAACAATGTGTTTAGTGTTGTGTTGTGAAATTATTGAGAATGTGTAGTTTGTGAGCTGTGAGACAACCGGCAACAAAAGTAAGATGCTGCTTTGGTATGTTAATTTCTTTTTTTTAAGAAATATATTATAGCATATATAAATTAAATATTATTCATAATTGGCGTATCTGATTCACAGTTTGTAAAAACTTAATTTACAAACTGTATACATCTTTTGATATAATAGATTGTGTTAAAATACTTACATCGTCAATCTCAGATATCTTATTAAAAGAGAGATCTAACCATCCCAGATACGAAGGCAATTCTAAAATGGAACTCACAAAAGTCTCTAAATTGCCGATATTTGTTAAAAAGTTATTATTTAACCATATGGCTCTTGTCATAAATTTTGAACTAGCCCCACGAGCTACTACTCTGCCAGTCCTTGTACTTCTCGGTTTATCATTACCCAATTCTGTACACAAAATTTTAAATTACAAGTTTTTGATAGATCACATTTATTGCGTACTATTGATTCTTACCTTCTAGTGATTTTAAATTCTTAAAAGAAAAGTCAATCGGAGCAGCAATTTCAGTTAAATATTTGTCCGAAAACTTAGGAGTTGGCATTTTATAAAATTAAAATCAAAGGCAATTTCGTTGACATTTGTAAAACAAGCTATATAACATTTTTATATTTATTTCACAGCAAGCATGATGTTTTTTATTTGTGAAGGTATTTTTCAAAGACTAAAATATAATAACACCGACTCCAAAAATAACAATAATTGTAATTATTTTATTACTTTTTAGCGCATATTTTGAAGTGGGTTCAATTTTTTTGTTAAAAATATTTTATTTTTCTCTATTTAGTGTTAGATAATTACTCAATAAATTATGCAGTTATTTTATGAAGTATTGCAATGGGTAAAATTTGAGAGTTTCCCTCGATTTCTCCGGATTCCACCATCAGATCCTGACTTGGTTCCGATGGGACCACCTCGGAAATACACTCTTCCGAATAAAAAAAAATTTGAAAATACATAAAAAAAAAATACAGTCGAACACAGAACCTCCTCCTTTTTTAAAGTCGGTTAATAAATGGACCTAGATTGAAGATTCTCTATATTTGACTATATACAACATTGTGATGACATCTATGAGAGAGAAGCGCTCGTCCCATTCATTTATTTTATCTGAGACATTTTTCATCATTTTTAACCGACTTCAACAAAAAGGAGGAGGTTCTGTGTTCGTCTGTATATTTTTTTTTTTTTTTATGTATGTTCACCGATTTCTCCATCAATTTTGGACCGATTTTCAAATTTTTTTTTATTCGAAAGAGTGCACCTCAGAGGTGGTCCCATCGGAATCAAGTCAGGATCTGATGGTGGAATCCGGAGAAATCGAGGGAAACTCTCAAATTTCAAAGAAACGCATAATTTTATGTATGTTCACCGATTTTTAGTGTTAGATTAACACTAAAAAGAGAAAAATAAAATATTTATAACAAAAAAATTGAACCGACTTCACACTAAAAAGTAAAAAATAATTGCGTATTGAAATGTTTTGGAGTCGGTGTAGTTCTCGGAATAGATTTCATTTTGGCTGACACCGACTCCAAAACATTTCAATACGCAATTATTTTTTACTTTTTAGTGTGAAGTCGGTTCAATTTTTTTGTTAAAAATATTTTATTACCTAATGCGAAAATGAAATAAATTTACTTTATTTTTTGCGATTCTTTAATTCCAAAATATTATTTACAATACCAATAATGTTTTAACTAAAAACAAGGAAATGCTTATTAATCGTACATCATTTGTTATAAAGTAAAAGTTTGTTAATTTTAAAGAAATAATTTTGTTAAATTATTAGAGAAAATGCCCCATGTTCCATACATAAATACTTTGTATAAATTATGAAAATGGATTTGTCCACAAGAAATGCATTTGAATAATTTTGCATGTAAAATTGTTTCAATTAGGAAAGCATTTCGAAAGTTTTTATCATCAGAAATTATTTTTTAAAAGAATTTTTATTTGTTGAACAATCTTTCGATTCGATAGTCATTTATGACAAAATTTTACACATATCACATCACAATAGCTCTGCATTCTGAACAATTCAATGTTAAAAAAAGTACCATGCATGGATGAAACACGTTGTATATTAAATAAGTATAATGAAATAAAAATGAAATTTACAATTATTACCAATATACTATAAAAGTTAGAATATATATTTCTTAAGGACAAATCATGATTATGGAATAAAAAAATCGTATTTTTAATATTTATTAATTTTTAATCATTTCTTCTTTCCTTTCTTTGATGGTACACTGCCGGAGTGATCATCTGGTTCCGCTCTGGGTTTTTGCCAGTTTAATGGTTTTTTACGATACATCGGCCATGGTGGAACGGTGATCTAATTAAAACATTTAATGAACAAATAAAACGATCATCCTTTTTCTATTAAGAATATTGAACAAGTAATTTGTTGAGAAAATGTTCACTTTGAAATATTTATGAGCGATTGTCTACACCCGATTAATTTTATTGACGTGATAACGTCTTATAAATTGATGAAACACCAGCTGCACGCACGAAAAAGTGTAACATTCCGCCTGACCCTGTGCGTGCAAGCGAGAGCGCAGTATGCTTCGGCCCAAGTTTGACAGCTACTAAAATTTAGGTTATATATTACGGAATACGTTATCACGTAAAACTATCGTCCATAAATCGACTTTACAGACAACCAATTTTTTTTTCAATGGTTTTCGTAAGATCGAAATCACATCTAAAGTATGTCTGTATGAGTCAAACTCAAATTTAGTTATTGAAATTTGACACACTTCCCGTTAACTGATTGAGTTGAAATTTTCTACATGTATGTATTCCCGAAGACAATAAATAAATCAATCGTTTTATACATACCAATGTTGCTAAAACAAATCCCGCGCCAAGAATATAAACAGTTTGGGAAAACTGTTGAATAATAAAACCCCAAATTAATCCAACGACTCCAAATAAAGTTATTATTATTCGTGACAATTTTTCAGCTTTTGCCTGTCCATCATAATCCTGCCAAAAGAAAAATACAGAAATTAGGTCATTTCATTTTATACATACACTAGCCGTTACCAAGGAGTTTGCTCGCGTTAATGTCTGTTTTGACAGAAAGCTTATTAAACCGATTGTAGCCGAATAAAAAGTACCATGTTACTTAAACGGATAATTTCTCTGGAATTTTGTGTACATTTTTGTTGGGAGTTCTTCATATATCTTAAAAATTTTTCGATCGTTATTACTTAAAATTGCACCGTTTTTCTTTTGTACACAAATACAATTTTTCTCTGCTCAAGGAGCTAAATTATGGTAACAAGATTTTAAGCTTGAATACTAGCAGACAGGGCTGAGCGTACCAATTTTCAACAAAAACAATCTACACGTTATTGAGTGATACACCAGACTAAGTTTGAAACGTACAGATAGTCGAGAACGAGTATGGCAAAGGCCTGGAGAAAGGTTTGCTGCCTGAAATATTATCTACTCCTCCCCAGAACATCAAGTGGCTCTCTTGCAGGGATATTTGGTAGTCCGGGAACGCATTTGCTTCGTCGTCCGCAGAGTTGTGGAAGTTTAGCAAACAGCAAAGTTTTGCTCAGGCATTCGCCTTACTCGTTTGCGACCATATGATTTTCAAACTGACCAGGTTTCATCAGGAAAAAAACAAAAAAATAAATCGAGCGCTACGAAAATTTTGACCGGGATGTACCTATTTGTAAAATTTACAAATTCCACATATTTCTAGTAACGTGTTGGACACGACTGCATTTTTGGAAGTTACAAATTGTGGTTATGTGACCAATAAAAATACTAAAAAAAATAAGATTGGGGGGTGTAGATAAATTTTGTGTAATGCACAAGTTAAAAAATATACGTACCATATGGGTTTGAATTGAATTTAATAAATCCATATTAATTGAATTGGCAGCGTTTATTTAAATTTAAAGAATTAAAATACGTTTAAACACAGATATTTCTACCAAATGATGTATCAATTGTAAACACGTCATTAATACATAAACGTCAAACGTTTACTATTTTTTTTTTCTCGAGAAATTGCGAATGTCAATTGTCAATACGAGGGGCTGTCAGGTGAAAGCAGACCTATTAAAATTGATTTATGTATGTCTATGGTAAGGTCAAGTGAAATCTTGGATCGTTCGGTTTGGTAAAATAAAATATTTTTAACAAAAAAATTGAACCGACTTCAAAAAAGGCACTAAAAAGTAAAAAATAATTGCGTATTGAAATGTTTTGGAGTCGGTGTCAGCCAAAATAAAATCTATTCCGAGAACTACACTGACTCCAAAACATTTTCAATACGCAATTATTTTTTACTTTTTAGTGCCTTTTTTGAAGTCGGTTCAATTTTTTTGTTGAAAATATTTTATTTTTCTCTTTTTAGTGTTAATCTAACACTAAAAATCGTGCCTTTGAAATTTGAGAGTTTCCCTCGATTTCTCCGGGATCCATCATCAGATCCTGACTTGGTTCCGATGGGACCACCTCGGAAGTGCACTCTTTCGAATAAAAAAAATATTTGAAAATCGGTCCATAATTGACGGAGAAATCGGTGAACATACATAAAAAAAAACAAAATTTATACAGACGAACATAGAACATCCTCCTTTTTTGAAGTCGGTTAAATAATATGGCGCCACTACATTAAATTTGAAGTTATAATATATTCTTTATTGTTCATCATTTAAATCAACGTTGACAGTCTTCTTTCTGAGAATATTACAATTGGTTTTGATGTTTGTTTTATATTAGGTGGATTCAAAAAACCGCGGTCCTTTTCAAGCCCTTGATTTTTTTTACCGGACTGCGTCAGGAGGGTCATGTTTTTCGAGTGTATGTAATGTATGGAAAAAAGGGCTTTTGTTACAGATTCCATAACGATTTTTCTTTTAAATAAGCAATCAAAATAGAAAATCTAATTTTCAGTTTGGTTTTTCGAGCCTCTTGCGATGCATTACACATTAAACAGTTTTTGTTTATTGGTGTGCACTTTTAGGATTTATAATAAAGAAACCTTAAAAATCTTGACTATTCTTAAGCTGTTTATTTATTTATTTTTTTTATTTTCGTTATGCATTCAACATTAAAAACATAAAAAATATATATATATAATTATTACACCACAGTTTATTATCATGAGTACACTTTTTTGGCAAAAATATCGTAAATCAAGTATTAGTTCTTGGTAGGCACTTTTATCGTAATCGTTTTTATCTCCAAATATTCCTTAAGAGAATCTTCACCCCTGTAAACAGAATTAATGCTATTCAATTACAGTCACTGGACAAGCGATTATATTTTAATTTTATAATCTGAGCTAAATAATAAACGCTTCATTTTAAATCTGTCAAAGAAGTAGGCACATTGGCAGCGGAAGAGGAGACTAAACACTCAAATTGTAAGTTATCATGTTAAATAATCTTTAAAATGTATGTCTTCGTAAAGTGATCACAAGGCTATAGAACCCCCTCATAAGTCGTTCCGCCGCCAATGAGTTAGCAGAGCATTGAGACAATAATTTTGCAATTTATCTGTACTTCTTAGAATTTACTTTGTACTAAAAGTGCTGCATAATCAAAACTTCGAATTTTAGAAGCGATGGTTACTTACAGTTCGCGGCCAATTCCAGACTGTTTATATCCTCCGAACGGAGCTTGAGGAACCACTGCATCGTAGCAATTAACCCTTAAAAAACAGATGGATTCTGATTATTAACACGCCTTTATTGGCTTCACCTGTATGTATCTATCTAATGGAATCTTTCAAATTAATTTTCACCCACTTCCGGACGTCTGAATAATTTGAAATTTTGCACACGTATTAAGAACTCGTGACAATACAATAAACTAATAAAAACACGCTTTTATAGCAATGTGGACTAAAAAGTAAAAAATAATTTTTAAATATAAAGATTTTTTGCAACAACGAAGGGAAATCCCTTAACTCGATATAATTTAATTTTTTTAATATAAGCTATTCTCATTTTAAGCTTATTCAAAAAATTAAATTATATCAAGTTGAGGGATTTACTTTCGCTGTTGCACAAAATCTTTATATTTAAAAATTATTTGTTACTTTTTAGTCCACATTCTTATAAAAGCGCATTTTAAAAGTTTTTTTAAACTCTTTTTATGTGTTGGTTTCAGTTTTACTTTGTGGGTCTGCTTTTGGTTGCATGAAATTTGCATCATTTGATATAATATTCTTATAAAGTATCATTAATAGCATACCACACCGATCCTGAGTGGATAGCTTGAGCAAAAGTCAAGGCGTTATTAATATTATTTGTAACAATTCCGGACGCCAAACCATAACGAGTGTTATTTGCACGTTCAATCGCTTCGTCGAGAGAAGAGAATTTTAAAATTGATTGCACTGGGCCGAATATCTAACAAAGAGAAAAAAATACGTTTTGGTAGTTTGTTTGTTTTTTTCAACTATTAGTTTTTGTATGTTGAATAAAAAAATTACTTCTTCTGCAGCAATAGTCATGTTATCTCGAACGTTTGAAAACACAGTAGGCTGAATAAAATATCCTTCGTTACCAAAACGAGAACCACCAGTCTCTAAACGAGCTCCTTCTTTTTTACCGGATTCGATCATGTTCAGTACTTTATTAAACATTTCATCATCAACCTGTAACAATTAAATATTAGTTTCAATCACTGCATTTCTGTATACTGTTTTGGATAGAACAATCAGGAGACCTAGAAACAAAAGTTGTGTGGAAGGCATGTTGTACACATGCGCAAAGCATCAATGGCCACGACAACTGTTTTCTGGTTTGGACTATGAATCCATTGGGTCTAGGAAAGCGTGTTTTAGGTTGATTTAGGATGTTTACAGTCACTGATGCAAAGTGTGTCTTTTTGATGACTAAGTATATTTTACCTGCGGACCCTGTAATGTACCGTCAGCAAACGGATCTCCAACTTTTCGCGCTGCTGCCATTGCGGTCGCTTTTTTGACAAATTCATCATAAATCTTTTCGTGAACAAATGTTCGTGAACCCGCACAACAATTCTGTCCGTGATTAGCAAAAATTGCATTATGAGCAATTTCTACTGCTTCGTCAACTACGTACATAAAATTGAAAATCAATATTATTTTCAAAATTTTATTGTTTTTTTTTAATAAAACTTACTGTTAACATCGTCCATAATTAGCAAAGGGCTTTTGCCGCCCATTTCCAGAGATACGCGCTTCATGTTTGATTGTGCAGCTGCTTCCATTACTTTCCGGCCCACCTGTAGAAATTAAATTATTTATTAAATTTTCAAATTATATTGTTGGATAGATATAACAATATGTATGGGAGCAGAATTTGGAAATCTGACCAAGTCTGCAATATCAGTAATGGGATAACATTTCAGATTTATCAAAAGGTTTAAATCATCCCCTCCAAATGACTTGTAAATTTTATAATTATCGAAAAACAGATTTACAATTGCCCTAAATCAACCGCAACAGCCCTTCTGAATAGGTTTTAAGACATCCGAGATGAAAATGTTGGTTTCATCATTTCTAATTTCTAAAAGTATATTTTTATTTCAAAATTCAGTTTGAGACCCAAGTGGTAAACGTTCAGTTATGTCCTAGACGTTATTTAAAATTAAAAACGCGTTATTGAAACCTACTTCTGTAGAACCTGTGAAAGCTACTTTATCGATATCATGATGGCCAGCAATAGCAGCACCAGCCGTCGGCCCATAACCTGGGATGACATTAATAACTCCTGCAGGAAAGCCGGCTTCTTTAGACAAGTGAGCCAAATATAAAGCCGTTAATGGCGTTTGTTCGGCCGGTTTGAGTACAATTGTGCATCCGGCGGCAATAGCTGGACCCCATTTCCATGCTAACATTAAGATTGGATAGTTCCATGGTATTATTTGGCCAACGACACCGCACGGTTCCTCTCTTGTAAAAGTCAGCAAGTTTCCATCTATAAAGTAAACATTGCCTTTCTTATAATGTTGTGTTCCCAATTCCAAACACTACCAAACAAAAAATATAATAAAAAATCAGTTGTGTGGTTTTAAGAAACCACGACGCAAGTGAAACTTTTATTGGATTGTAGGCGTTGGATTGTAGACACTTATCCATCACGATTAATTATAAACAACAATATTCACATGAATACACGAATAAAAACATGTAAACACTGTACAGCACTTGCCCGCATGACAGACTGACTATGTGTTATACATACTACACGGTCAGCTGATGCTAACCATGGGCGCCGCCATATTGGCCTTGGCTGCTCTACCGAGTGCCTACTCCGAACGCCTTTCACTTTTCCCCTACTCCGCGGCCGCCTGTAATGCGACATGCAACAGACGGCCAGAAAAATTCGGGGCGATAGAATAAAAGTTTCACTTTAATAATAATTGTAGAATGGAATATTAAATGTTAGGAAATAGTGTAATAGTTACACAGCCAACGCTAAAATTTAAGTCACTGACAAACCACAAAACTCATGTGTTCTATATGGCAAACTTTCTTGCGTTCAGGCGCTGTTCTGCGGTTCAAGCAGCACATGACACGTCATCATTAGATACCCTCAGTGTACACTGTGCAACTCCTGATCCCCATTAGTACAAATAAGCTTCTATCACTGTCATATGCTAGAAGTGTTCACTGAATCTAACTCATTCGTCAACACCTTTGACGGCTTTGACTCCGCTGTATGTATGTCGTGCATACACATACATGATACACGGCTTATGGCAGTAGTGACTAGTGTTACAGCATATATTGTAGTTTGTTGTCAACAGTGCTTGTAAAAAGTGAATAATTAAATGTAGAATGATATTCATAATTTAATTAGCTCCCCCCCTCATTCCTAGCTCGTGTTAGGAGGTACCTCCGATTGACCCAGCAGAACATCCATTTAAAATGTTCACGCGCCGCAACTGGATCAAAAACAAAAATAAGCGACTAAATGAGAAATGTTGATCGTCTTAAAACAACAACAAAACAAAATTCGACGATTAATACATTTAAGTTATCATTTTGTTTTCGACTGTTTCTGGTTGTTTTCGACGTAAAATTCCTTCCATGGTGTTATATTATGAAAAATGATACTAGGTAATTTGAATATTATTTTCAAAACAATTATTATTTATAGTTATCTCTTATTAGTACAAACACGAACCGTTTTGTTTATTGTTTGATAAAAGGATTTAAACGTCTCAAATATAGATTATATTAAGTAGCAAATACCTGATGGTATAGTTTTTCCATGTATTTTGTCACACCAGCCGGCATAATATTTAAATGTGTCTATGGCACAGTTTATGTCAAATATCGAATCGGCATACGGTTTACCATTATCCAAAGATTCAAGAGATGCGAGATGTTCAATGTCCCTTTGTATTAAATCACTCAGCTGAACAATAATGAAAACAAAGAAATTAAACAATAATAATCACTCAAATACAAAATGTCAGTAACTATGGATAACAATTAAATAGTGGTGAAGAACAGGGTATCAGACACCTAAGCTGCCATGATTGTTGCAAGGCTATTACCATTCCAACCCCACAGTGGAGAATAGTACCATTGGCTAACGTATTATATAATCAATTATAGTACTAATTTAGATCAAAATACACCTTTCAAAATTTTACAATATATTTTTGTTTTGAAGTCCCTCGAATCCAAAAAACATATTTTTGGAAAAAGTCTGTGTTTGTGAACACGATACAGCTCAAACGGATGAACGGATTGAAACCAAATTTCGGAATGATGTTTAAATCGGAAACGCGTTAGTGAAATTTTTATTTTCTTAATTATATTATGTTAAATGTCAATATTTTCAAAGTTGGAATTGTCTCGTCGCTCAATTGACTGGAATTTACTTTTAAAATATACGCTTGCTAAGGTATTCACTAATATAAGTGATTATGATTGTGGTTAATACAAGTTTTAATCGTTGACTTATTATTAATTAAAAGTAATAATACTGGTTTTCGATATTTTTTACGGTACAAACTACTGACTACAAACCTTATATAATAATTTTCCTCTGGCGGACGCATCCTTATTTCTCCATTCGGAATTTCTAGCAAAAGCTTTTCTCGCTGCGTGTACAGCTAAATCAACATCAGCCTAAAAAAAAATATTACGATTTTTTCTTAAAACATACTTTAAGAGATCAGGAATAACCATTTATTTAAGCTTGTATAGTTCTGCTATTGCTACTTTGAATTGAAAAAATCGTAAAACAGTTTTATCGTTAATTGAATACATTACAGTCAATCAACGGTTTTATTCAATTTAGATAATTGTCAATATAAAGATTGTTTGTGAAAATTGCCGTATCAATATTATTATACATGCAACTAGTAAATTCACTGTTGCCGTAACAACTCTAATCATATTGATTATTAATAATTTTCGTTGTTACGTAATAATCAGCATTTTGATTATAAATAAAGCATTTCCGGCCATTAGATTAATACGACCTTCACAGTTACATTGTTATAAATATTAATTAACTCCGTATGTAGCGATGCAGCGGTACATTGTGCTGTATATGAGAGAAATTAAAAATTACTACTATAGGAACATTGTAGAGCAGGAAAACTTGTCCAATGCGAAATTGGGAGTTTCGAATTCGAATCCTGCTAGGAGATTCTTAAGAGTTGCATTCAATTTCTTTTAATAGTGTAGCAAATATTCAATATGAAATAATTGTAATTATAATATTTTTTATGGGAAGATAATTAGGTGAAATGGTAAATCTTATCTTTTCAAATTTGGCTAAATTTTGATATGAAATAAAATTCCAAATTGTAAGTCTATTGAGTAATTTTAACTTTCTAAATTTGAATTTGAGCTACTTACTTTATCTCCCTCAGCAATATCAATAATCTTCTTTGCGTTTGTCGGATTTATTGTTGGGAATGTTTTTCCACTAGCAGCATTCACAAATTCATTGTTTATAAATAGCTATAAAATTAAATAACAATAAAATATAATTCATTGCATTGAAATGTCTAACATAAAATGTAGGATGTTAGGACGTCTGATATATTTTATACAAAAAAACTGTAAGAACGCGGATGGTTGGGATAGACTGCTAGAGTATTCTTACTCTAAAATATGCTTACAAAATTTTGATAGGTTCATTTGTTTACTTGTAGTTCTACAAAATTCCATTAAATATGCAGAAGCGGTAAGGACGTTTTAAAAAGATATACATTTAGCTTGTCTTTTGTATAATATTCTGTGATATCTATTAATTATTTTATGGTAATGCTTACAAATACTCATTGAGATATACAGTTGAACGTGTCCTAGCGCTGTAAAATTGTCCTCTCAAAAGAAAGAAATGGCATGAATGTTCGGTCAATTTCTATCTCTCTCAATAATAGTAGGTACTGTAGTTAAAATTTATTGCGTCTGTGCATGGTAGCGTCCCTGTTATGAAAACCGAGAGCCAATCAAATATAGTGGAAAAGACAAAGATACAACAAAATCAAGCACTATCTTTCTTACTTCTGTTAGCCAAAAATTTATTATATTTATTATATTATTATACGATATCTGCAAGGGTTGTATATGTCGATGCAACTAATAGTATGTACTAAATTGAGAGGATGAGTGAAGTCAAGAAACGACACGAGCGAGCAATAGCAAATTCAGTAAATTGGATAAAACTATAAGAGCAAAATTCAAATCTTTGATTAACGTCTGAATAGAACTCTTCAAATAAATAAAATATAAGAGCAAAACACACAGATAGTTTATATTATAAGTATCGAAATGTTGGCAAGACCAATCACTTTTTTTTATGTTATCTTACAAAAATTAGTGTTTAGTTTCAGAAACAAAGTAGTTTTGTTTTATATATATATATTTTTTTTTAATAAAGGTGGTCCATGGTGACAATAAACACGATAACAGAACATCAAGTATTTTTTATCTTTGAGAAGAATTTACAAAATAAACAATTTATTTAAGTATAATATCACAAAAAATAAAGTCGTAAATAAAATTAATCTTGACATTAAATTCTTTTGTAGTTTGATTTGAGGGAAAGAATTGTCTGCAGCTAGCCATTGCACATTTTTATTTATAAACTAGCGGGGTCCGGTTCGGCTTCGCCCGAATTTGTAGATTGCCACCGTTTTTTCGTCGACTTACTTTGCAAAATTGGTATTTACGAAAAGCGCTTTTATTTTAACGCGATAATATATAGCCTAAGTCAACCCTGAAGGTCTATTCTAAATATTGGTGAAATTTTTTTTTGAAATCGGACCAGTAGTTTCGGAGATTACGTCCTATATCCGAACTCTCAAATTTTTCCTCTTTATAATATTAGTATAGATTAACACAAATAATTAAATAATTTTTAGCTAGGTTTGAAGTCAACGAAGTGCGAAAAATGTTAGCAGACGTAATTTTGAACCCTACATTTCGGTTAGCATCAAGGTATTAGCGGCGGAACGACTTTTTTAAGGAAGGCTACAGATCCACGATCGTTTAGGAAAACTTAAATTTTTAAAAAGCATTTTAAAATTTGATAATTTGGATGCTATTTTAGGGAGGGCTTAGTTCACCTCAGCACCCCCTTCCACCATCCAGGTACTACATACCTATAAGATTTCTCAATAAATTATTTTTTTAAGAAATAACCCATGATATAAAAATGACCCTTCAAGATAATACAAACATAGTTTTATTTATGTAATTGCATTTTAAAACCAGTAAGTATGTATTATCATATCAAACTGACAATAAATTACTGAAAAATATTTTTTTGTGGTATTTTACAGTACAAAGTATGCGACTTCTCAAAACTACTTTGATACATTATCGCATTCGGTGTGGCATTGTTTATTCAACTCTTTGTTTTAAAGAAAATGACTCTTCCAGCAATTGCTAAAATGCCACATCGAAATTATATACATTAGATCAGTCTTTCATACTTTGAAAATCGCGAATTTTTATGCGTTAATATTGGTTTTTGACAACTCCACCTAATTGTAGCGATTACATCTAGCAGGCAACCTTCAAAGTGGGTGGTGGTGGTAGTAGTTTATAATTTACATTAAATTATCTTTGATATTTTAATCACTGACATGAGTAAAATATTATTATTTTTACTTCAGTCAGTGGCTTTTCGATCGCGTCAATGTTGGTTAACAAAACCAATCGTTCCCAAGTGATGCTGGTATACAGACAGACGAAAATTCTTAACGCGTACGTTTTTTCCTCTAGGCATCGTACAAAATACCCAAAAACTTCGCAAGAAAACAAAATGACACCGTATTACAGGGATGTACAGATCGCGGGCCGCATGCGACCCGCCAGCAACCGCGAAAATGAGCTGTCGATAGTTATTTGTCTCTGGTTGACAGTTGAATAACTCAATACACAACAAATTTAATGAAGACAACTTAACTTCTACCACTGTAATGATAAAAACGCGTGTAAAATATTGCGAACAAATGCATTGAAATACGTAAGCTTGTTTGGATCTACCCATATTTGTGAACAAACGTTTTCGACTATGAAAACAAATCAAACGAACAATCGAAACAGCCTAAAAAACGAAAATTTGTAAATAATTTTACGTGTGGCGAAAAGTAATTTGGAACCAAATATCAAAACAATATTGTTAACGCGATGCATTGCCATGCTTCGAATTAATTAAATTCTTTTAAAACTTTTATTCAGATGTTTTTATTTTCAGCGCCCCACCTTTAGCTCAAAATCTGTGCTAGTGGCCCTTACAAGCGTCTCCATACACTAATATTACATTTCTGAAAAGCTGCGCGCCTGCGTAGTAGAGTGTCAGGACTGTCATTTCTAGGTCCGTTCCAAGCAGCCGCGAACAGTAAATAAAACCGACTTGTATAAAACCGTACACGACATTATAACAAAAAAACAAAACCAAAACAAGGAAAAATTTTGTCCGTGTTAATCAGATAATGAAACTACACCGCTAACATGGTGCTATTACTAAATTATTAAATATCTTTTATTCAAATTGAATAAAAGATATTTAATAATTTAGTAATTGCACCGCTAACATATTAGTTTCATTATTAGATGGCATTTTATTTTTGGTATGTATTTTATTTTCAGTTTCATTATCAGATGGTATTTTATTTTTGGTATTTATTTTATTTTAATTATTTTTCAAATAAAACTTATTTGAAAAGAAATGTACGAGTAATTTATTTAGCCTAATTTTGTTTATTCAGCAAATAAAATTATTAATCAATATTTCACTTGATGACGGTTTGATTAAATGTGAGTTTTAAGTTGTGGTCTCAAAGTGAAAAAAAAATAAAAAGTAAATATACCTACTTGAATAAAATTAAGGGTAAAAAATCCAGGGTGAACAATAAACGGGATGCGAATTGTAATTCCAGGGTAAACGATAAAAGGGTATGCGAATTGTCTCGCAGTGAAACGGGATGGAGCAAAGGGGGAGTTTTTAAAAAAATAATTCCGGGGTGAACGATAAACGGGTATGCGAATTAAATAGTTAGTAGTTTGAATAGAACTGCGTTTTCTAAAAATATTATATTTAATTGACAGTCAAGTATATAAAAAGACGGTGTGTTCTAAAAAATGTATTATTTTAATTGTATCAGTCTCAAAGTAAAAAAAAAAAATAAAAAGTAAAATTATTCCGGTACCGGGAACCGAACGAACCCAGGCCTCTTAGGTGAAAGCCAGGCACGCTATCTACTACTAGTTAAAGCAATGGTGCGTATTTCAATCGGTGGAAAGCAACCGGATGACTCTTGGTATTTGAGTTCCTGAAGCAATTTGGAAACTTTTTTGTTCAGTACCTCATAACCCCAAAATGGAAGGAATCGGAGAAAAGGGGGGGGGGGTCAAAACGTAAAAAAAAATTGTTTAGAAACCAAATGGAAAGGCGGTAGCATTAAAGTACATGTACTCACTATTGTTTAAAAAAATTGTCATCCGAAACGTGCGGACGGTTTGCGCGAACCGATTTTTTGAAAATCGGAAAAAAAAAATTGTGTCGCAACCGGTTGCGATTTTGAGGAAAATACTTGTTTTTGTTCAGAGATGCTGTAAAAAAATTGTCATCCGTTTCCGCTGGACGGATTTTGAGGAATTAAAGGTTTGAGTGGCTAAAATTCTCGATTTTTCACTAGCTTTTTTCAAACATCATAAAAAAATTGCTAAAATTGTTAAAAACGGATGACGTTTCTTATACATGTTCTCAGAGGGTCCAACTATAATATGTATCAATGTCATCATTTTTTATAACATTTAACCTCATTTTTCAACCCCTAAAGGGGTTGTGTACGTTATCTGTATGCCATCAGAAACGAGTCTAACCTCAATATTCTGATTAATACCGCACAAAAGTAAGGGATTGAAAAATGGGGTTAAATGTTATAAAAACGGATGACATTGATACATATTATAGTTGAACCCTCTGAGAACATGTATAAGAAACGTCATCCGTTTTTAACAATTTTAGCAATTTTTTTATGATGTTTGAAAAAAGCTAGTGAAAAATCGGGAATTTTAGCCACTCAAACCTTTAATTCCTCAAAATCCGTCCAGCAGAAACGGATGACAATTTTTTTACAGCATCTCTGAACAAAAACAAGTATTTTCCTCAAAATCGCAACCGGTTGCGACAAAATTTTTTTTTTCCGATTTTCAAAAAATCGGTTCGCGCAAACCGTCCGCACGTTTCGGATGACAATTTTTTTAAACAATAGTGAGTACATGTACTTTAATGCTACCGCCTTTCCATTTGGTTTCTAAACAATTTTTTTTTACGTTTTGACCCCCCCCCCCTTTTCTCCGATTCCTTCCATTTTGGGGTTATGAGGTACTGAACAAAAAAGTTTCCAAATTGCTTCAGGAACTCAAATACCAAGAGTCATCCGGTTGCTTTCCACCGATTGAAATACGCACCATTGCTTTAACTATACACCATTAGACAAATGACAGCCTTGACAATTTACTACACAGTACGCAGGCGCGCAGCTTTTCAGAAATGTAATATTAGTGTATGGAGACGCTTGTGTGGCCCTTGGTCCCAATAAGTCTGTACATCCTTACCGTATTAATAGATACAGCCATACAGGTATGCAAAATTAATACATGGAACGCATGGAAGATGTTCAAATTATTAAAAAGTTTATTTATAAACTTATTCTGAGATAAATATAAACTAAACAAATATTTACTACAAAAATATTTGTTTGCTTTTGTCATCGACGTCTAGACTCCGCGCTAACAATTTAAGTTCAAATAGTTTTTCTATTTTGAAAACAAATGCAGACACAAGATTCAAGAATACGCCCATATGTTGTATGTCGCTATTTTTGAACAATTATTATAAATAAAACACGCCCCTTTTGTTTGTGAAACATACAAACATCGGTAAACAAATGAGTGTTGTGCGGTTCGTTAAATTAGTAAATCGGACGAAAAAATTATAGAACATATTTGAAAACAGGTACTTTTCGTCTATAAGGTTGACTGTACATGTTCAAGAAAAGTTTAGATTTATTTGCTTAATTAAATACTCAACATAAGTAAATTAATTTATTTAGGTACGATAAAAAATTACCTTAGTATATTTAATTTCAGGATTTCTATTTGCCATTTTCTACTTTCAAGTTTGCGGATGCTAGCGTTGTTTAATGTTCGACACTACAAGCTTGACTACCAGCTGTGTTGGTTTTTTTTTATTTATAAAAAAAGTCAAACAGGAGTGGGAAAGCGAAGTTATTTGATAACTTTGTTTATGTGGGATTTATATTCGTCTGTTGATTTAATTTTTGAAAATAAAACAAATGAACACTAACAGAATTGCGGCAACATACTTTGTTTGTACATATTTAATCTTTTAGGTTAGACAAAATATTGATTTGGATTTGCTTTCAGTATGATTGGAGCAAATTAATCAATTTTAAATGAGTTCAAAAATAGATTTGGGTAACCCTAGATTAGGGTTGCCATCCGTCCTGTTGTCTCGGACGAAGTCTTCCGAATGAAACGAAATTTAATCAATTAGCGAAATGTTCGGAGTTTTTTATCTATAAATTGCAGGGCATACCGATTGTAGTTTTGAAAATGTATTAGTCCGTCTTCGCCCAATTTGTAGATTGCAACCGTTTTTTCGTCGACTTATGTTGCAAAGTTGGTCTCCACGAAAAGCGCTTTTATTTTAACGCGATAATATATAGCCTATGTCCATCTTGAAGGTTCATTCAATAAGTACAGTGATAAAAAAAATTTCAAATAGGCGCAGTGGTTCTGGAGATTACCCTCCGCATACACACAAACACAAAATTCGCACTCTCTCTGTATAATATTGGTATAAATTTGCATTATCATTATTCATAAAATGTAAAAAACTAAAAAATAAGTAATTCTGGGCATAAAAAACTGCTAAAGTTAACGACTTTCACTTCAGTCTATTTCAGATTCAATCTGCATTTTAAAAAGCTTTTAACGTTCAGTTATTCCTGATTTAGAATCGAAATTTTGTAAGGACCCATTTCAAATGGACATTTTTCCTAATTTGTGTTTTTAGCAACGTAATATCTTTTTTCGCTATAAAGATTTCATATATTTGTGGTTCCTTTTTGAAAATTATCAGTATGAGTTTTGTGCTTTTTTTTTTTTTTTTTTTTAAAAAGGTATATCCAAATTGTATATATCCACATATATAGAGCATATGCACATATACAAGAGAATATCACTTGGGGATGGCACTACCTCTTAGTATCTGGCCAATATTATTAAATATATCAAAACTGGGTCTAAACGACAAACACAAAATATCCATGAGCAGAGGTGGGATTCGAACCCACGACAGTGCGATCCAAAGGCCAGCCCGCTGACCATTACACCACGCTGTCCCCTTTTGTGCTTTTTGTATACTCATTGAGTCATTAGCCCAAATTAACGTTACTTTGATTTACGCAATCTTTGTCGCTCTCACTTATTGCGTAACTTCGAAGTATTACTGTATTTGAATCCGCAAGATATTCATATTGTAGATTATAGACGCTCGGTAACAGAAGTCCAAAGCGTCCTGAATATAAAAATAATTTTAATATCCGATTGGTAGCTGATCACTTAGTTTAAATACTCCAGATCTCTGAATAGTAACATTATTTTTTAAGGATTCATTCATACTAATTAAAAAAAAAGAAATATCATTTTCGTGATTCTATTATCGAATTTATTAAAATTAAAAAAATTGCACATAGTAAAAAAAAGTAAATTATAAACTAATTATATTATGTACTTCATGGATATCTCACAAATTTTTTCGCCTTATCCAAAATAAGACCATTTTCAGTTACGTCTTTCATAAAATATGGTTTGTAAGCTTTGCGTTCTTTTTTAGAAAAACTTATATTATGATGAGGAACATTATTTACGTCGCTGTAACCGTCTGTCGATGCATTCATATTATCCACGGACTCGTTAAAATTAGTGGTTATGTTGTTGAACGGTGTTCTAAAATGTTCGGGTATCGAATTTTGCTTCACGTTGACTAAGTTTGTGTTCGTTACTTCACAATCGATCTTCATTAATTTTATGTGTCCGTTTGGGGTTGCTGTTGATTCTAAAATAAAACAAATTACAATAAATATAGTTTAAAAAAAACTAAAAAATACGCTTTATATCGAACTAAAAAGTTAAAAATATTTTTTTTTAAATAAGCTTAAAACAATAATGAATAAAAAATACTAGTATTATTGTTAAAAAAGCGTGGGGTGCTTTGTTCCACATTTTCGTACATCGAGCGCCCCACGCTTTTTTCACAATAATACTAGTATTTTTTATTCATTATTGTTTTAAGCTTATTTTAAAAAAAATATTTTTTACTTTTTAGTTCGATATAAAGCGTGTTTTTTAGTTTTTTTTAAACTATATTTATTTTCCACTTTTTGGTTCGATTTATTGTCAAAAATTTGCCGAAAAAAAAACAAATTTTCTATTTCGGTGTAGACGGGATTAGAACCCACGACCGGTGAATCCGAGAGTTGACGTCAGCGAAGACTAGCGCCTTAGACCGCTCGGTCAACGATTGCTCTTACAGTAGTAACATAACATACTAACATAAATAAATAAACCACTTGCTGTAGTCCAAACGAGATCACAAACAAACATACATACTTACATACATACAATCCTACAAGTGCAACTAATATAAAGCGTGTAAAAATTATTAACACTAGGTACAATTTTGTGAGAGCAGTAAACTTACCATTTAAAGTTAAAGCCGGAAATATCAAAGACATTTTAGGCCGTGATGTTTTATTGTGATTTAAAGCAGGCAAGAGCATATGATCTCCGCTAAACGAAACAATATAAAATGTATCGTCTCTTTTATTAATGCTTTCGAAAAATTCCGCATACTCATAGTATTTCGGATCGAATGTATACACTTGTATTTCATTTGCTTCGGAGATATCGCTCTTGATGGAATACTTTTTCACTTTGCGTTTATTCTGAAGTTTGTAGAAAGAATTCACTTTTGAACTGAATTTGTACTGTAAGGGTTTATTTTCAGTAAGCTTTTTTGTCGTCTTTTGTTTCGGGGCGCTCGGTTTATTATCAACGTTCGTCCAATTATAGAGCGGCTCACCGATCCATCTACGAAGTTCGGACGCCAAACGAACACTTTCGCTTTGATTTACATACATCGGACAAATAGGCAGTTCCGATTTGTTTTTTGTGCCGTTTGTACTAATATTTTGGGTAAGATCTTCGGGAAATTCCGATACCCAGAGCAAATTTCTGGTATTTCTTTTCATCGGTATTTGATTGTCGATCGAATCAATATTTCTATTGTTTGTTTTAAGAAGCGAACTAAAATATTTCAAATAATTAATATAACGAAAAATAAATTACTTTTGTATATACACTAGGCAAAGCATATATTAAAATCGATTGCAGTACTGTATTACCTGATACTTAATCAGTTTTTACCGTTTTATAGCCCATTTCTTCTGCATTTGAGCTAGGACTGATTTGTGACCGTTCTGAACACGCGTGCAAAATTTGGGCAAAATCGATCCAGCGATTTAAGCTCTAGGAATACCACAGACAGACGACAATTTTTTTAAAACTACCTTTTATGGTCTAGGGGGCTTAAAAACGCGCAAATTCACGAATAAAAATCTTACCTAAAAGGTCCAACATTAATAGAAACCATTAACAGAAAAGCAAGTAGAAATGCTGTATTTTTAGTATTTTTCGTAATAATAGTTGGTAATTGAAACGCTTGGCTTGTAATTCGTTCAAATTCTGAAATCTTTTTCTTCAAGGCGCAGTTTTCCTAAAACAAATATAATTAAAAAGTGCCGGTCCGTTTCATTTTTTTCAAATTAAGAAGCAAGATTAATTTTTATAGTAACTCACATTTTTAAGTTTGTCATTTTCCAATTGTAAATCTTTCAACTGTTGTTCTAACGAACAAACATAGTCTTTTTTTCTTTTTCTCGACATGCACGCCGATTCTCGATTTTTTATCATCCTCTGTTGTTTTTTCAAAGCTTTCAAGTCAATATCGGCGGCGCGCTTCATCGGTATTATCCCAGAATTCAACGACGGCACTGTTATAACTTTTACATTGTTTAGAGCTAAATTATCCTGTTTAGGATATAATATATTACTTGTATTTTTAATACCACTGCGAC
The DNA here is from genome assembly GCA_963575645.1 of Xanthostigma xanthostigma. Lineage (NCBI taxonomy): Eukaryota > Metazoa > Arthropoda > Insecta > Raphidioptera > Raphidiidae > Xanthostigma > Xanthostigma xanthostigma. Next base: position 42,652,532 of record OY754466.1, on the reverse strand, counting down.
TTGCGTTATTAATAGGAATTTTTCCATTAGGAACATTTGTTAAATTTTGAATATCAATTATGTTTGATATAGGTTTTGTATAAACAACTGTAGATTTATCATTTAAATTTATAACATTTTGTTTTTTCAATATGACTGTATTTTTTTTCTGTGACGGATTTGAACTTTGAAACGCTCGGCTAATTTTACCCGAACTGTCTTTTGTCACTTCCATTGGCAAATTTGTATTTTGTAATATATTTTTGATTGTTCCTTTAATTAGAATATTGCTCCGATTTGCTAGTTTAATAGTTTCTGTACACTTGCCTAAGTCTAATTTTAAACGTTTGACAGATTTTTGGATTTTCGGCTGTAATATAACTGGTTTTGTTGGTGTTAAAATATTTGGTTGCGATCGTGATCGAACGTCCTCAGGTGAGTTTGGCAATATTTCGCTCGGCGATATAGGCGGAGAATCAAAAATGCTGTTAGTAGAGTCGTTTAATGGCGATGCTGAATTATAATCGCTCGTATTGAAACTTTCGACGCTCGAATCCGAAGGAGTCGGTGATTCTTTGATTGGGAAATATTGTTCGAAATCAATGAAGTGTTCGGTTTTACTGTCGGCATCTATTTCATTTAATTCCGATTTCAAAAACATATCCGAAACAAAATCCGTTGAACAAAATTCTTTCATATCGTCTCCTATACTATTAGTTTCTATGAGAGGTGACATTTGAAAATCATCTGATGTCGCCTAAAATTTAATTTCATTTTGAATTTTACTAAGCGTAATAATTGAATCAGAAAATATTTCATACAACACCGCCGCACCTCTGAAATAATTTCATTGGGACTAGCGTCTCTTAAAAGGACGCTGTCCGGATCAAGCATCGGCAGGTCCAAATCATTTGTTAACTGGACAAAGAAATCCTCATCTGGTGGATAGTCAGTATCTAAAATCACAAATGCAAACGTTTTTCACATCAATTGTTTTGTAATATCATTTTTCATTGAATACGCCTATAACCTAACCACAAAAATATGATTTTTAATATAGCGTTTTATGTATTCTGTTATTAATAATACAAAGAAAAGGTGGTCCCGAATTCATTTCAATAAAAAAGAGGATGGTAATATAAAATTTTTTGTATTCTTTTTATAACAAACATGTTAGGTAATGCACGTTTTGTTGTTGTTGACATTTATGGGGGTGTCTAATAACTTATTATTATGTATTTACCGTCTAAAAATCCATTATAATGAGGATCTTCGTTTGGCCTGTTTAAGCCGAGTTCATTTATGTCGTTTTTGTAATGCATGATGAATATTCAATTTTTCACCTACAGCACCTTTTTAAATCAAAATTGACACGTCAAAATTGTATGTGCCGACTGTGAACAATGCAAATTGCGTTGATTAACCTGTCATGTTTATACTGCGCACGCAGTTTCGTTTTGTTTAAAAAAAAAACAAAACAACACCTATACCAACAACAATTGAATGTAGTGTGTATTGCGATTTAACCGCAAAATATATAATTTTATCCTGTAGTAAATCTGCGACTTTTGGGTTTTTTGTTTGGAGTGGTTTAAATATTAAATCGTTTCCAGTATTTGAGTGATAATTTAAAGTTAGGTACTTACCTGAGGGCTGAGAAACTTAACTCAAAAATATGTACAGGTAGAGAAACAAGAACGAATCAGTAGAAAATAAAAACTTTTTTTTAGAAAATAAAATGAACGGCAAAAATTTTGTAAAAAAATCTCAATTAGTATCGCAGATTATATTATCCATTTGTTTTTTTTTTAGCATTGTCAGGGAATGTTAAAATATTCAAGGAATATATAAGTTTGTTCCAAGCAGCCGCGAACGGTAACAGAACCGCACACAGTCTTGTCAATGCGCAAGACTGTCCTGCGCACTATCTCAAAAATCGATAATGCGCAAGACAGTCTTGCGCAGTTACAAGACTGTGTACGGTTCTGTTACCGTTCGCGGCTGCTGGAACAAACCTTATATTGTTCGTTTGTTTACATAGATCAGTAACAGTTCGAATAAGATCTTTAATATTTTATAGTTCGTAAGATTTCAAAATAATATTTTATAGATGATTAATACTTTCCAGTTACATAACAAAGAAACAGATTATTCTAATAAATAATTTAATTTCTATAAACATATTATTACGGTACATACTTGACATGTAACGAATACATTGAACTTTTGTAAACTTTGCAAATTTTACAATAAAATTTATAAAAGACAATATTTTCAACAAAGAAAGAAAAAAGACGATAAAATAACAAAGTTTACAAAAATTATTTAAATTAAAAATTCCTACTTAAGCTTTTCTAAAGGTAAACACATTTGCTGTAAACATTTAGAGTCACGTTCCATTCTTAGAAAATCTGTAATAAACGTCGGATACATGTCACTGTTCTGTCGAGGAAGTAAACCTAAAAATAGCGCCAACTTGGCAGCTACATTTGTCTGTCTATCTTCTATCACTTGATCTTGATCGGGCATTATCTGGAAGCGAATTAGAATTCTTATTAATGTAACGAAAAATTACAATTTTAATTTTTTTTATAATGGCGTACGGAAAAATTCCAAAACATGTATTTTTTAAAGTTGTAAACATAAAAAATATAAATCATAACTTTTACCTTATCTGCTACATGCTTATAAATTAATCCATCGGAACCGACATAAAAAGTTGAAAATCCATCATACCAACTAAAACAAATTAAAAAATTAACAGCAGCACTACACTACAGGTTAGATAAATCCTATTAAACACAAAAACCCTAGGACATTGAAAATATCACCGAGCAAGTTAGTTTTAGACTGCTCATAGTTTAAAATTTGGAATCAAGATTACATAAAAATATTAAGTTAAAATAAATACCTTTCTTGTTGGTTAAATACTTCACGTATTTTCCATAATTTGTATTTCCAGAACATGAACAATACTTTGAGTCCAGAAATCCCACAAATTCGCCAACGAATCTTAACAGTCGAATCTTCCGGATGTTGAGTAATTTTTATTATTTCAAACTTAACATACGCAAATTTCAAATGACCCACCGTTCTCAATAACGCTATTTGCTTTACGTAATGGAATATGCCACTGGAAAAAAAAGTAGTACTCGATAAAATAATTACTTATAAAAAACCTCAGTTTATTTGTAGTTGTTTTAGTAAATTACTCTCACTTCAACAATAGAACATTTTCTTATGTAACCTTCTAACAATTTTATATGAATGTATAGAGAAAAAATGGAGAATTCGAAAATGTAAAAAAAAAATGTTGCCATTTGAAAATAAAAATGAATGTACATATCTGGTTGAGTGTGAAGTACAAAAAAATATACCTCGGCTGTTACCGATAGCAAGTCTCAGCTGAACAAAAAACTAAACTTTTTTTGTATCTAATAGGATACCAGAATTATTCAGTTACCACCATTGGTGAATACACTGTATATTACAGCATAGCGACGAGGGACTTACATTAATTGCGCCGAACTGTCACGACACAACTACTTTCAAAGATTAAAATAATAGAAAACTTACACGGATTTGGTTCCTCTGATATTATTAATGAAAATTAAGTTTGGATTATAAATTGAATAATCTAATGGTTGAATAAATAACTTTGGTAGTGTTTCACCGAGAATTGTGAAAATGTACAATAATTGCTCAGCGCTAGGTTTTCCGTGTTGATCTCCGCCGCTATCGTTTTTCTGTGGAGCTGATCTAGATCCTTCCGATAATAATATCATACGCTTTTCAAATTCACTTAAATCGACCACGTTCCTTTGTTCAGATGTCAAACGCAAATAAACATCTTGTAAATTATTTATGTCCAATATATCGCTCGGCTCTTTCAAAAGGAGAGCCTTTTTCTTACTATTATCTTCATTTTGCAAAGAGAGGCTAGTTGAAATGGATGAAGTATTATCAAATCTTTCTATGACAGAAGTTTGATCATTATCGTGATGAAAGACGATTTTTTGATCATATTTATGATCGCGCCAGTCTTCTAATAGTTCGGCAGAGCACGATCTTCGATGTAAAATTGAAAATCTCGGTTCAGGCTTCAAGGTTCGACGTGGTGTAGTTGGACAGCTCGTTATGGTTCGAGAATTTCCTCCTAAAAACTATAGTTTAATTCGAATGTACTTTGCAGTTCAATTAAAATTTTTAATTGCGAATTTACGACATTGTTTAACTTGAACAGTCAAGGCTGTCAGTTTAGCCATTTAAACAGGGCCGGATTTAAGGGAGGGCAACCAGGGCGACAGCCCCGGGGGGGGGGCCCACAATAGAGACTTCGGGGAAAAAAAATCAAATTCAGACTAGTAAACAACTTTTCCTTTGATATTTTTTTTTCGCGTTTTACCTTTACCTAAAGTACTTTGTACAAACATGATTATTGTTTCACAATAAATTATTTATTGGAAAACTCGACTGAAAAAAATTGTCCATTTTATTTGGAAAATAATTTGGGGCCAGGGGGCCTCCACTCCTTTGTTGCCCCGAGGCCTCCAGACCTCTAAATCCGGCTTAACATTTAAATTATACTAAAATGAACATATTTTGGGAATACATATTTTGCATTTAGTATTTAAATACTAACACAACTAGCCACTTTGAATTTGAAATATGAAGATAAAATAACATTTACATTTTTAACAGGTTTTATTTAAGTAAATCAAAATCTTCATAATTGATGTTTTTGATGAAATAATTGTGTGAAAGATATTAACAATTAATTATGGTGTTATTAATACCTACTGCAAAATAATCAGGGTTAAGTTTCTGGAAGCAAATATTCGCCAAGAAACATTGAGCCAGGCTAGGCGAGTGTACAGCCAGTTTGCTTCTCTAGGGTATGGGGAGACACACATTTACCATTGATTAATAGGTCAGCCTTGGCATGTGTGTGGCCTTAGCTTTAGTCGAAAAAAATTCAGCAATTTTGTTTAGTTTAATACATATTTTGGGTTTAGCTCCATTCTAATGCGGCCATGCTTTTGATTCAATATTTTTGCATTGATTTTTTTTATTTGTTCGAACTTTGCTAGTCAGGTATTATGAACAAAGAAATTAAGTATATCTCGTGGATATGTATATTGAACGGAAAATACAGTAAAGCTATTTAGTTTAGTCAATGAGTGCTCATAAGGGGCATCTAGATGGAAAAGTCGAAAGCAGAACATTTGACTTAGGAACTTTGTTTGGACTAGTTAGGAGATAAACATACTAAAAGTCCTTGCCCCTCTGAGGTACGCCCGAAGGGGGGGAGCACAAAGAAGGTCCCGTTTTTTGGTTTTTTGCTTTCATCTCGAAAACGGTACATCGTACGAAATTTTGTTGTAATACATAATGAAAGCTGATAAAATTCTCTACAACTTTAGCTTTCACACTTTTTATCTATCTCCAATCTTTGCCTAGCTATGAGCTCCGAAAAATGGTCTAAAAATGGTCGATTTTCAAAAATGTGTTAAATTCTCTGTAGCACATTGTAACAATACGAATTTGTCAAAATCATTTCGTATCGCTCATCCAAACTATTAAAAACACCCACACACTATTAAAAAATAACATAAGCTTTAACCTATTGAAGGCCCTGGGCACATTAGGATTATGGGGCCCCTATGACCTTAACAGAGCACTATTTTGTTAGAATAGACAAAGAAAATAGATAAACAAGGTTCTAGATTCTAAGTCGAGGAATGTGATATAAAATGCATATATTTAAAAGGATCACGTTCCCAATTTTAACATGAAGGACACAAAAAAAATAAGTATATGAAAAATAGTTCACTGATGATTTTTGTTTAAAACAGTTTAGGTACTTAGTATACCATTAAACTAGGGGGTCCCTATCGATCGCGGGGCCCTGGGCACGTGCCAGAGTGCCCAGTGGGAAAGAGGGCCCTGTGTGGAGGTACTCCCAGCTTATGTTATTTTTTAATAGTGTGTGGGTGTTTTTAATAGTGTGGATGAGCGATACGAAATGATTTTGACAAATTCGTATTGTTACAATGTGCTACAGAGAATTTAACACATTTTTGAAAATCGACCATTTTTCGGAGCTCATAGCTAGGCAAAGATTGGAGATAGATAAAAAGTGTGAAAACTAAAGTTGTAGAGAATTTTATCAGCTTTCATTATGTATTCCAACAAAATTTCGTACGACGTACCGTTTTCGAGATGAAAGCAAAATACCAAAAAACGGGACCTTCTTTGTGCTCCCCCCCTTCGGGCGTACCTCGGAGGGGTAAGGACTTTTAGTATGTTTATCTCCTAACTAGTCCAAACAAAGTTCCTAAGTCAAATGTTCTGCTTTCGACTTTTCCATCTAGAATTATTCGTTGCTTAAGCTAATTACTTAATGGCTACTTAACATGTGGCATCTCGGGGCATCGTTTAATGTTTACAGTATTGTACAATTTATTTATTTTTTTTTTTTTGTTTAGTATTCCAATTTTACATCACATGATACGAATATGATGGTCAACAAAGTTTGAAAATTTAATCAGAAATTTTGGAATTGATATTTGTAAACAACTTGAACATTACAAAATACAAAAACGTGTACCATTTTACCGATTTGGAAAATCGGTACAATGGTACTAAGTATATTATGAATAAATTAAATTTTGTCTTAAAAATATCTTGATACTAAATTAAACTTTAGTAATTAAAAGTTAGAAATTAGTAATGCTATATTACTCAAGTGAATCAGACTACAAAAAATTAAATAAAACCGGTCCAGTAATAAGACTATGATTATAATACCGCACCTTGAATTACCCGGATTTTAGGTTATGGAAAAATTGTTACATAAATACCATCACAGAGACATAATTGGTCAATGCAATTATTAAATATATGTGAAAACTAAATACCTGCTCTAAAAATGCGGATCGTTTTGTATTATTTCCATTTTTATCGAAACTCGTAATATGTTTCCGAGAACCAAGAAACGGTGATAATGGAGTTAATTTATTTGAAATCGTTCGTATGCAGAGCGCCATTGTTATCTATTATTAAATGAAGAATAAATTTCTCGATATAAAACCAATATCGGCGACTTTTTTCAAAAAATTGTCTTCGCCATTATAATATTTTGAAGGACAATCCGAGAGCTTCCAAAAATGATGTGACATTACAAAAACCGGGAGTATCAGAGACAGAGAAACCAGAGATAGGCATATATTTGGCGATCGAAAACAAATATTTCTTTCCTCCTTTATTTACCGCAGTTCACATGTGGTCAGTTTGGTGTATCTATGGTTATTAGTGTGCTTGATGTGTCAAAAGTGAATAAATTTGAGGTTAAAAAGTTATGTACAAAAGGATTTTGTAATTTGTAAAATAATTTTTTAATCGTCCCAACGATTGAAACATGGATTTTTTCATCGACTCACAGGGACTTGGAGAAGATAAACCAGCTGATGTAATAAAATTGGATTCAAATTCACCAATTAAAGACGAAACAAGTGTGTATACCTATAATATATTTATTTTTTATTTTTATCCAGTGATATACCTAGTATAATTGTATATTTGTAATTTTATTTTAGATGTAGCATCAGCCCTTGTACAGAAATTAATAGAAAATGCAAAGAAATGCAAAGCAGAGGGAAATAAAAAGTCAAATTCCAGACCGGGATATACTGTTTCCAGTACTGAAAATAGCGATCATACAGATTGGCAAAAAATTAAATACGAAAGCACAAAATCGAAGATTGATTTTTTTAAAAAAGACACTACTGAGCTTGATAAAATTTTGGAAAAATCTGCTGTATTAAAACCTGATTTTGAGAAATTACGCTCCTTGCCATCATATCAGCGAAGTCTGAGACAAAAACAGAAAATTGCTAAAGTAACTAGATTGGAAATTATTTAGAAAGTGTTTTGGGCAAAGCTGAGACTATCTTGAGTTTTATTTGGTCGTGAAGTTGAAAAAAGAAAAGATTAAATATGTCTCAACTTTACCCAAAAGATTCTCTGAACTTAGTTCAATTATATCATAAATATTACAATTTTAATTTATTTTTTATCGATCACAGAAAGAACGAGAAAGAACAAAAGGTAAAGATTGGTTCAATATATCCGCCCCTGAAATGACCGAAGAAGTGAAGCACGATTTAGAAATTCTTCAAATGCGTTCTGTACTGGACCCGAAACACTTTTATAAAAAAAATGATATGAAAGTGTTACCAAAACATTTCCAGGTAAGTGACAGTTATTTCGTTGTTTTCATTTTCTCCATATTAACTGTATTTAATTTTAATTTTTTTTATAGATCGGAAAGGTGATGGATTCTCCATTAGATTTTTATAGCAATCGTTGCACAAAGAAAGAACGGAAACGTACTTTGGTCGATGAATTATTAGCTGATGCAGAATTTAATAAATACAACAAGAAAAAATATAAGGAAATTATTGCAGAGAAAAGCAAAACGGAGTACAAATTACACATGAAATCGAAAAAACAACAAAGAAAAAACAAAAAATCAAAGTCATAAAACACTAAATTTTTTATTGATAACTTTTTCTGCATTTTTGATTATATCGTCGCAAACACCATGTGAAACATTCAATTATTTTGTACGTTTGTCTGTTTTCAGTAACCGCCTGTTATTTCAATGCAGGCACCAGTAATATAAGAGCTTTTATCAGATGCTAAAAATGTTATCAGTTCAGCCACCTCTGTAAAACAATAATAAATGTATTTTTCTATCAATAAAACATTTGTTAAACTGACCACTTTTTGAAGTGAAACTTTTTTAGGCACGCTAGGGAGGTACATCGGCCTAGATCAGACGAAAATTGAAACGTTTCCCCTTTTCTGACTTCAACCGGCAGTGGAGAAGAAAGATTAGGAGAATCGTTTCTACTCTCTCTATCAAAGCGTTATGCACACTATACGCATGCGCACTAAATTCCACATAACCATTTCCTAATCCTGAAATAATATAACCGTCGACAAATGCTAGGACCCTAAGCAGTTTCACTTCTAGCGCGCGTCTCACGCATACTTTTCTTTAAATAAAAGTAAACGTACCTTCTGGTTGCCCCATTCTTTTTAAAGGTATAATTGGCAAAAGTTTGGCTTTAACTTTATCAGGCACAGCATCCGTCATAGGCGATTTGATAAAACCAGGTAAAATTGCATTGCAGCGAATATTAAACTGAGCTAGCTCTTTTGCTGCAGTTTTTGTCATCGCTTCGACAGCAGCTTTACTTGCCGAATAGTTGACTTGTCCAATGTTGCCTGTCTTGGCCACAATGCTCGATATATTTATTATCGAAGCCGGATGCTTTTCCGGTAAACTGGCTAACGCGTTTGCAAATGTTTGCATTATTAAATATGTGCCCTACAAAAAAACAAATCACATTAAAATGATTTTTCTAAAACAAAAATAAAATATAAGAAATCTTTTATGCAGTGTTTTGTTTTCTATCAAAATAAAATCTGCTAGGTTTTACCTTCAGATTAACATTGATGACTTCGTCAAAATCTGCTTCGGACAGTTTCAATAAGAAATTATCTCTTGTTATTCCAGCTGCATTGACAATAATGTTTGGAGGTATTTTGTAATGTCCAACAATAGTATCTATTGCAGATTTGACTTCATTTGTTTGTCCAACGTCTAAACTTATGGACAAATGATCTGAACCGTTCGATTTTTTAATTGATTCAATAGTTTCCTTCGCTGCGTTTATATTGCGGTCGACTGCAATTATTTTTGCACCTTCTCTCGCTAAGAGTTTACAAGTTGCTTGTCCAATACCTGATCCCGCTCCTAAATTTTAAAATCGTAAATTAAAACCCCAAAGTATCAATATTTAGGGAAAAAAATTTTCATTCGTTTGAAAAAAAACTTCAGATAATAATTGAATACCTGGTCTGTTTACTGGTATTTCAGTTTCAGAATTATTAAAACATACACATTGTTATGCTATATAAGAAACATTTATTATCAAATAATGTCACCGTCGGGACTCTAACCCGAATCTTCCACTATCGCGGCGGCTGAGTTAACATCTACTCTATACTGGCACATTCGAGCAATCAACCTTTCTCATATTTAAAGCATATTTTGTAACTGTTATTCACCTCATGCGAGAGCTAATTTTACATTCCTAAGTAACGCTACATTATAACTCGATTTCTGGTATGACTTTAATAGAAGATTTAAGATTAATACTATTATAGTCTTGTGGTTGTTATTGCCAGTACTGGAATTCTGCTCGACAAATAATAGTAAGACCGTTTTCATTTTGAGAATGATATCTACCTGTGACAACGGCAAGTTTTCCTGCAACAATGCCTGCCATTATAGCATTTGCCAATAGATGATATAGGTAATTTAAATCCTTAGATTATATTAACATAAAAATAAAATAACACAAAACCTAGTTAACAAAATAGATACATTAAACTTAATTTGTAAAAAATACTTTATTAATAAATTCTTAATTCGTGTAATCTGTACTACTTTTTTTCGAATTATAAAACATGAATCTTATTATAATAATGAACTTTATCTCTAAAAAAATAAATTGTTTACAAATAGGTTGATTACAAGATTAAACGTCTACGTAAATAACACTTTTTCAATATTTATGGAGTGGGAATAGCTTAGCAGCAAGCATGAAGCACTTGTAAAGTACAAAGTTCGTGTAATTATAATATATCGGTTTTTGAAGATAAATTTTGACAATTCATTCCTAGATTCAACATTGTCAAAATTTATCGCTCAAAATATGCATAGCTTGTTTTTGTTAATTTTTTTTTAGATGTTTTCTGTCTCTCTTAAGAACTCATTAAAATAAATTTTATTAATTATAATTGCTATCTATAAACAGTGGCGTACGTAACTACTTCAAATTTTTTAAACTCCTGACAAAAAAAAAAACAGTTTAGTTGTTGGAAAATAATAAATTCTATTTTTAGTCATTATAAATAGTTGGGTTATAATATGATAGGCGCATGCAACTTGTTTTAATGAAAACAAAATTCATTTTTTTATATAACAATTGAATGTCCATGCACTCACTAGTGCATTTCACTCGACGGCTAGACACAAGTTGTCACCAATAAAAAGTAACTAAAAAGAAACCAGAATCTGTTGCAACAATGGCGGTGCTGTGGGATTTTGACATAATAAGTAATAGTCCAAGAAAATTAAATGGCATCATTCCAACATTATCCTTACCCAGTAGTTCAAGCAGTGATACAATGTCATCTGATAGTGATGGTGAAGATCCATTAGAAGGTGAACTTAAAAACATCCATATGATTATACGTTTGACACGTGAAAATGTCGACAAATTAAATGACAGATTCGCAGGAGAACAGAATCCACCTTCTATGTATTTAGAAGAATATAAAGAATTGACTGATAAATTGCACGAATTGAAAATAAAAGAACAAAAATTAATTGACCGTATTGCGAGAAGAAAGAAGCGTAAAGCGAGTGTACCACCATTGGAGCTAGAGCCAGTCAAAACAAAAAAGAAATGTGAAACAAGTGAAGATGGAACAAACGAAGGTGCGAGTGGAAGTAAACAGCAGAAATTGTTTTTAAGAGCACATTTGCCTAATCAACAAAGAACCATGGTACAAATCACTCCCGGTATGAGTTTGAAAAAAGCGTTAGCAAAACCAATGAAGCATCGCAATTTGACTTGGCAAATGTGTAGTGTCTATCGTGGTGAAGAAGGCGAAGAGGGATTAAGAATTCCTTGGGACATTGATATCAGTACATTGGATTGTAGTGAAATTACTGTTAAGATATTAGATAGGTTTCCTGTTGCTACAAGCATATCGCATAATTTTGTAAGGAAAACTTTCTTCTCACTCGCTTTCTGTGAATGTTGTAGACGACTTTTGTTTCAAGGCTTCTATTGTAGAACGTGCGGTTACCGGTTTCATCAAAGATGTTTCAGTGGCGTACCTTCACTTTGTCACCAGGTGTGTTAAATATTATTGCCATTAAAACATTTTTTTTTATTTTCATTTTCAGACATCAAACGAAATTGTTGATACTGCGTTTTTGGGTAAAATTTTACTGAATCAACACCTACTATTTCTAAAGAACGATAACGGGATGGTGTCGATGCGATGGCGTTTTTTTCTTACGCAGTGAAAAGGGAAACGGACTGGTATGGATGGTGGTGCAATGGACAGTTTCGTGTGTTTCGAAATTCGCTAAAATCGTAGGTGTTGATTCAGGAAAATCTTACCTGTTTTTGTTCCTAATAATCTGATGACTTGTGAATACCACCTATCATTTTTTTTTTCGAGAAGCAACTCGCTTTGGGTAGGTACTCTTTACTCTTTAGACATGTTTGGCAGCGATGACACATTGTTTTTCCTTAAGTTCACCCGTGTGGCACAACTTTATCTTACAAAACGGATCGTCAAACAAAAAAAAGTTGATGCGATGGAACCGTTTCGTAGGAAACAGTAGTGCCACAAGGTTCAGTTTACGTCGAGAGATCTCCACTTTGGGCTATAAAGAAAAATGCATCACCACTTCTAAATATATTCAAAGCGGCTTGCTTCTAGACTGAAATCCAAGGTTTATGTCAGATTTATATATTAACCCCTGAAATGCAGGAATTCATTAGAATTTCTTTTAATGTGCAAGTATGGAAAAGTAAAAAAGTGATTTGGTTATTTTGATTTTTTTATAGGTTCATTTGGTGGATACTTACTATCAAGCACTGTTAGCTCAACAACCTTCACCAAATAGTCTTCATGTACCTGGAAATAGACCTCCCAAACATCCTCGTAGCTTGGCACACGGCGACCGTTCCAGTTCGGCTCCAAATGTATGCGTGATTAGAAATCAAAATTCAGGTTCGGATTTGAATAAATCGCACCGCTTTGGCAACGGTAACGGTGGTAGTGAAACTCCTGCCGGTACTCCAACTGGTTTGGCCGGTACAAACAGTAGACACGGTAGTGCAAACAGTTCAAGAAAAACATCCGAAGAAACATTACCTCATCCGCGAAGTACTAATCAATCACCGAAAGGTTCGAACAAGACAAGACGCCCCAGAGCGAGATCGGCCGATGAAAGTAAACCGCTTTTGGGTCCGCGCGAAAGCATTGAAGACTGGGAAATACCGGCAGATGAAATATTAGTCGGTCCCCGCGTTGGATCCGGTAGTTTTGGTACTGTATATAAAGCGCATTGGCACGGTCCCGTCGCCGTTAAGACTTTAAATGTGAAAAATCCAACGGAAGCACAATTGAGAGCTTTCAAAAACGAAGTATCAGTTTTGCGTAAAACAAGACACGTCAATATTTTATTATTTATGGGCTGTGTCAGTAAGCCCCAATTAGCAATCGTAACGCAGTGGTGCGAAAGTTCGAGCTTGTATAAGCATTTGCACGTTTACGAAACTAAGTTTGAACTGTTGATGGTAATAGAAATTGCACGGCAAATTGCACAAGGCATGGATTATTTACACGCTAAAAGTATTATTCATCGCGATCTGAAATCAAACAATATATTTTTACACGACGATATGACGGTGAAAATTGGAGATTTTGGATTGGCCACCGCTAAAGCCGGCTGGTCGGATGCTCAGAATTCAAATCAGCCCAGCGGTTCGATTTTGTGGATGGCTCCGGAAGTGATCAGAATGCAAATAAGCAATCCTTATAGTTTTCAATCTGACGTTTACGCGTTCGGAATGGTGCAGTACGAGTTGTTGACGAACCAGTTACCTTACACGAACATAAGTAATAAAGACCAGATTCTGTTCATGGTCGGCAGAGGTTATCTAAGACCGGACTTGGATAAAATCAGGTCCGATGCACCGAAAGCGTTGAAAAGATTAGTCGAAGACTGTATTAAATTTAACAGAGATGAAAGACCGCTGTTTAGACAAATATTGGTATCGCTCGAGGGATTGATACGCAATTTACCGAAAATACACCGCTCCGCTTCGGAACCGAATTTGCATAGAACCTCACCGTCTTCTGACGATTTTCTATACACCTGCAATAGCCCAAAAACTCCACTTAATTTCGGACCGTCAAATAACTTTTTGTTTTTTTCGTCCGGTACTGGAAATATTTAAATGTGATAAATATTATTTATTGTATTTGTATGGAACAGTATGCATTGAATTGTATATACAATATTAATAAGTAAGACATCGAGTTTTAAATGAACAAAAACATGGAATCATATGTGTTGTTTAAGGAAGTTTTCATTTGTTCTATTAATTGGTGTTTGCAATCGATGCTGTCAGACTACACGCGTGTTGCAAATGTAAAAATCGGTTTTGTGACTTTTTCGGTTTGCAAAAAAACAGATTTCAAAATGACAGCCAAAATTAACAAGAGGTTAAAATTTGCATTATAGGAGAAAAATGCCTTGATAAAGTTTATACTGGATATTTAATCTTCAAAAATAATATCTAACAGTATTAGGATTTGGCATAAAACGATCTGACATCTGGTGACAGAAATTTAAATCATAAGCTCATAACATTTTACACTGTTAGTATTACTATATATATGAAAAATGACGGATTTGACTCTGTCTATCTGTCGAATCCTAATATGTTTAAAAAAATAAGTACGAGCCAATATACATTATATGAATTAACTGTCGCGCCTTGTAATTCTTGAATTACTTGAATAATCCAAAATTTGAAAAATTCTTTAAGCACACATATGATTTGTATATCTAAAGAAGGACTTTGTTAAAAATCTTACTGACCTAAAAAGAGCAAAGCTAAAGAAGTAACATGTATAAATATAAATTATTATTTATGTTCATAATATACTCGCAGGATTTTTAAAATTAAATTGCGAAATTTATTGAAAGATCGAGAAAATCCGGTTATATCTACGAGCATTATGAAAAATGGCTTTTATTAAATTATTGATGTTTTTTTTATTATTTAACTGATTCGTGTTTAAAATTGTGCTTTTTTATAATTATTAGGTTTTAATAATAATGCGTAAATAGTACGATGTGATAGAGCGAAAAATCGTACGTACCATTTTTTTTTAAACATATTTGTCATATCTTAGACGCAATAAAAAAAATCTATTTGTTTCAGTGCTTCGTTTGTTTTAAAAATAAAATTCAACAATCGAACGTCCTGCAGCCATGTTATGAATATCTGTTTATGATGAGTTTCGAAGCCATAGAAAAATGACCGCACTATTTGATTAAAAAGTAGCATTTCCGGCGATTTAAAAAATAGTGCTCCGTTGACTTCATTGTGCTCCGAAGTTCGTCGTAATCAAATTGAGCGCGTGTATAAGTGTTCGTGTTCCGTGTACGTATATATTTGTATAATATGTATGTACAAATAAATCTATACTATGGTTAAACAAAAGTTCCGCATCACATTTTCGCGTTTGTGTAAAAATGGGAAACTAGTTTTTTTTTGCTGTAGGCTGACCGTAAGTCTCATTTCAACAGGATGGCAAAGATTATTGATCTTTAACAATTTTCTCGGTACTCGGTAGGTGATCTGTGACACTTTCGAACGTCAAATCGTCAAACTGTAAGGTCCTCCGCACACGGCCCAACTGTTATGAAACGACATGCCTAATATAGGTGTGTCGATTGAACGCTGAGTATTTCATCAACTGGAATTATCCGTGACTGAGAGTGTAACATTGTTTCTGAACTTTCCGATTAAAATTACTTCTGCTTGTCCCGTTTTGGTCTCGAAGAATTGTGGTCAGTCTATATAAATTAAAATTCTTTCAACTCACTAAATTTTAGGATGTATACTTTTTCAGTTATAAATTGAGTGCGAAGTAAATAATATTACAGCTCCTTTTTATTTATTTTTGAATTAAAAATTGGTTATTTAACTGATATACAGTAAACCCTCGTTAACACGAACACGGTTAACACGAATTTCGGTTTAACGCGAACAAAAATTTGCTCTCGATAATGGTCACATAAGCTTTAATGTAATTATGTTCGGTTAACACGAACCCTCGTTAATACGAACTTCGAACAACTTTTTCGTCCCTTCACGGTTAATTATCGGATAATACGAACTACAAAAATTCTCAAATCATATATTTTAATCATTTTGGTCAATGAATATACAATACAACTAAAAGAAAAGATTCGCTTAAGGGATTACAAAAGTAAATAACTCACATTCTAAAAATAGACAAAGGATTGAGAGATTAAAAATTCACTCGAAATCCTATAAATAGAAACATATACACCTCAAAATTTTTCCCCTCTTATTTATTGAAAAGGTTGTAAACTAATTAACAAAGGCAAAGGCTTCTTAACAATTTATAATAAATAATTATTCAATGTTTACTTAAAATAAATCATGATTTGACACTTAAAAAATGACTGTATTTTATGCCATACTCGGTTTACACGAACTCCCACATAACACGAACTTTTTGCCTGATTTTTACGAGTTCGTGTTAACGAGGTTTTACTGTATCGTATTTTTCATTATTTTTAAAAGGTGAAAACATTTTTAAAATGTTCAGTGATGATCTATTTTGACGTGATAACGTCTTATAAATTGATGAAACACCGGATGCATGCACGAAAATAAATTGATGAAACACCGGCTGCATGCACGAAAAAGTGTCACGTTCCGAAATGTGTCACGTTCCGCGCACGATCGGACCAAGTTTGACAGCTACTAAAATTTAGGTTATGTATTATTCGAGCGGAATACGTTATCACGTAAAACTATCGTCCGTAAACCGACTTTACAGACAACCAATTTTTTTTTATTTTCAAGTTCAGTGGAGTTTTGTTTCATTTAAAAGTTATTTAACTTATTTTACATCATTTGAATGATAAAAAATATAGAATAATAATCAAAACACAGGCCTAAATCACCACAGAAGCCAAATTCTTGAAATTAAAGAGAAAGTTTTAAAATTATTGTTGATAATAATTTTAAATTTAAGTTGTAGCGATTGCGTCAAGTTTGTTCCGTTTTCAAAATATACTCGAGTGTATTGTTCTTGTATTCATCAGTGTATAAAAATTACATTCTGTATTTTATATTTATTTTGTCAGTTAAACTGAGGTGTTGACTACATTTATAATACAGCCAAAAAATTATTGAAATTAAGTTTGTAGCCAATCGAAACGTTTTTGTAAATTTTACAACTTAAGATACCTTAACCTTAAAACTCTGACATCTGTTCCCGTCGGCACATTTGTGATCGACAACTTATGTTATATTTATAGTTTATAAAAACTATAGGGAAAAAAAAAAAATTAAAAATTACAGAAAAATTGTCTAACAATAGCTGGATGTGTTGTCAGGCTCTGAACTAATTCAAAACATGTCAACAACACAGAAATCTTCAAACACAGCTGCGTTGTTGATCAAATTTTTGGACTGTTTGAACTTGGTTCGAGCAGTTCTGGGAGCCTAGAACTGCTAAAACAAAGTCCAAAGAGTCCAAGAAATCGACCAACACACACGCAGTTGTGACCGAAGAGCTCTGTATTACCGACAATCGCTTCAGCAGCTCAGAACTTGCCAACAAACAGCTAATATAATAAATTATTATTTTTATAATATGCAAGGTCAATCTAGACAGAGCAATGAATCAATCGATCAGTTATATTTCGAGAAAATAAAAAAAATTGCAATAAATCTGTTGTAGATTATAGACGCTGGACAACTAAGTTCGTTTGTGAATGTTTCTCATATGACGAAATCTATTACGATATTGTAAATTATAGACACGAATAATAGAATTATAGACGGACACGACCTAGTAACACGGCATTTAAATTAAAAAAAAAAAAACACGTGAGCCTCACTGACACAAACTCACGGGGGTAGTGAAACTTCTTTTGGGTAATGAACTCGTTTCGTTCATATATTTCTCTTATATTTCCGTGCCGTTGAGTCGTTATCCCTTTATTTTGCGTTATCTAGGTTTCACTTATTTTCCCTGCAGTTGAATCATTTCCCCCTTAATTTTGCATTACCAAGGGTTCTCTTATGTACTAAGAGCTGGCTACGGAGAAAATGGGTAACTCGGTCCAGAGCTGAAAATTTGCAGAATAATAGGAGATAGTATAAGTAAGTAGGGAAAAAATTGCCAGAAGGCTAGGCGGCATATAAAGAGCCGCCAGAAGGCGCTAATGTTGCGAAAAATCAGTGCACTTCTCGCAGTTTCTATACTTGTTCTGTAATTCAAAACTAGATTATGTATTATATATAGTTATAAGGGCATACTGAAAATTCAAACATGATATAATAATTACATTCGACAAATATTTAAAATTATTAATGACATTTTGATAGAAATAAAATTAAATAAATTAATAAAGTTACATTTAATAATTTTGAATATTTGTCGAATGTAATTATTATATCATGTTTGAATTTTCAGTATGCCCTTATAACTATATAATGTTTAATATATAATCTAGTTTTGAATTACAGAATAAGTATAGAAATTGCCAGAAGTGCACTGATTTTTCGCAACATTAACGCCTTCTGGCGGCTCTTTATCTTCCGACAGCCTTCTGGCAATTTTTTCCCTACTTACTTATACTATCTCCTATTATTCTGCAAATTTTCAGGTCTGGACCGAGTCACCCATTTTCTCCATAGCCAGCTCTCCGTCTATTATATATTACCCCGCCGTTGAAACATTCCCCATTAAACGTTACAGAAAATCTCAAACGGATACGTAGCTAAAAAAGTTTAAAAAAACCAAACAGACGAAATCTGCATTATTCACTTGAATTTTCTGACGAACGCGTTATTCATCTTGAAACAAAAGCTGGCGTATTATAGATGTGGTCAGTGGAAAAGAAATTGATGAAATTAAGTGATGTTAGATTGTGTTGCCGTAGTATATCAGACTTATGTGAACAAAAAATCCAAATGTCTGTGTGTTGTCGGAGAAGAGATTCTTCTCTGGTATTGTGTTGTATATATTTGTATGAATGCGGTGTATTGCGTAGTGTGAATCATACACTTTTAAACGGCCAAGCGCTATAATAACTTCATTGCTTGCTCTCCGAATGTACCGACTAAAGATCGAAAGAAAGGGTCAGAACCTGGAGAGTCGGTTGCCAAAGTATAAAAATTGTGATTGTGTCATTGTACTGGTAAAAAATTAAACTACAGACTGGAATCAATCAAATAAATCGAGTTATGATTGTCAGTTTGGACTTCAATGTATATCGCTGAACCGTTTCAAGATGTGTATATTAGTTATGCATATACACAGTGCATTTGTTTTTTTAGAAAAAAAAAAAACAGTTTGTTGTCCACTTCTTTAATTAGTGCCATTAGAAGAGTGTTATGAAGCAAAACAGCTTTCAAGTTCGGAGTTGACTGCCATCTTTGGGTGTGTTCTCTATTCTGTAAAAAAGATAAATGTTTTGTTGGTCTTTTTTCCTTTAAAAATTGATTTATATATGTATTTATATACAGTATGTAAACGCGTAAGGTGCACATAGGGAAATTAGCATTGGGAAAAATACTTGGATCAGAGTTAGCCATGACTGCATTAATTGTTATTTCTATTGAATTTACGTGGTAATCTTGAGGATTTCTGTATTTTATTTTGATTTATTTTTATTTTACTTGACTTTTTTAATGACAAAAAGCTCTTATAAATCATGATTTTAATTTTTTTGTACAAAATTAAAACAAAAAAATAACTCCATCTGTTTGGAAACATTTCATTCAAAAATTGTCTGACTGGTATGACGTATGCGCGTTGGTAAATCAGTGACCCAATGTCTTTAGGTTCAACACGAATAGGCGGAGATATTTGATCTCGCACCATATTTAAGTATTTTTGAGAATTTAATGTCCCATTAATAAAAAAAGTCCGATTATGTTGTAATCATTTGAATATTTTCTTCGGTAGTATACACATTCATTTTGCAAAAGAATATTATCTGTCAAATTGAAAAACAAGATTTCAAGGCTCACTCTGATCCAGTCATTTTTTCTCAATGTTAATTTCCCTATGGACACCTTACGCGTTTACATACTGTATATTATGGCTTGAATTAGACGAAAAGTGAAACGCTTCCCCTTCTCCAACTTCAACCGACACTCCAAAGAAAAGAGTGGGAGAATCGTTTCTACTCTCTCTGTCAAAGCGTCTTGCGCACTCTACACGCATGCGCAGTTCGTACTGTGTGTACATAAGCAGAATTTTCTCTAGCCTAACAAGCGAGAGTCTTTTGTTGTCAGTTTATTATCCTTCCTTGGATTAAAAAAATAAAAACTGAAACAAAGTTGATGTATTTCTTTGATAATTACATTACATTTTATCACTGGAAACTTTTTCGTGTTTTTCGAATGAAATAAATTATTTGATTATAATAATGAGAACATATAGTAATAAACAGTTCAGAATAGTAATTGCGAGTTTTTTTAACGCAAGTGTTTCAAGTAATTGAAATCAATAAGGAAGATATCTGATTTGTTCCAGTTATTTGAAACCGTTTACCCTATTGCCATTGAATGAAATATTTTTTACTGAAATATGGAGTTATTCATTAATGGGGATGTTGGTTTTAAAATTTGTATGAATTATTAGTTGTGTCTAGGATTTTCACTTTTGTAGTGTGTAGTGAAAACTACACGGTCAATTTGTTATTAACTAATCAAATTTTGACCCATTTCCACATATCCGACCGACGTAAGATTTTGCACACATGTGTAGCTCCGAATAAAATACAATATTTTTTAGAAGAAATTAGCATAATCAGGTCCTTCGTCATCGGAATTTCCGTAGAAAATCATTACCACTATAAATATTCCATTTTCCTCGCTTGGCGAAGTACAAAATTTGCATAGTTCCGACAAAAAGCTCGTGTAAAAAAAATTAAACAATCTTATTTTTTGCAATTTACAACCACCCTGCGTCTCATTTTTGAAAAAAATTTAGTGAGCTCAATTAATATTTCGGTTAGGTACTGTAAACCATCCCCTTTTTTCGGCACAATCAATTGTAACTTATCCGAATTAATTTGAGTATCATCCATATTTTCCTCGAAGTCATAGCTGTAACTAAAGAGACAGACTGGGACTCGGCTCCCCCAACTTAAAAACCTGGTTACGTCAATGTCGAAATTATATTATAATGAATAAGTAATCCTGTATTTATGTATTTAATATTTACCATTTCTTAAAAAGTAGTTTTTATTATAGATTGTGATAATGGTTGTGTTATGTGTACATATAGTTTTTTTTTGTTATGTAGGATTACGTATTGTTTAATTAATTTGTTAGAATACATCTATCCAATGGCGTAGGTAGCTGAAGGGTATGTAATAATTTATTCGCCCCCCCCCCCCCCCCCAACCCCAATATTTGTAGGCAATAGTGCGTCCTACTGAATACGCAAACGGAAATACACGTGGGGTAAGAAATAGTACCGCGGAGATTTCTGGTTACGCTTTCTGTACCGATCTTCTCTACAAGCTGGTTTGTATCTGAGAATGATTAAATTTTGTTTGAATTCGGAACCCAAAGGAATGGTGAGACCTCTGATGAAAAATGCGCCGAACTGTTCTAACTGTTTGAAAAGCATGATCGAGGCTAGGCTAGCCTCCACCATGCTTTTCTAAATCAATGCTTACCTGTCAAAAACCCCCCTTAGGACAGTTCGGCGCATTTCTCACCAGAGGTCTCACCATTCCTTTGGGTTCCGAATGTCTTGATTGGATGATCTGAATTTCAGTCAACACATCAAATTAAAGTTCGAAGCTTTTTAAAGGAGCCAATTAATGTATTAAAAACTGAATTCATAAAATTGAAATTAACGTAAAGCAGTTTGAAATGCCAATATCTATTAAGGCGCGGCCTTTTAGTTTTCGTTTATTATAAATCCATTTTCTGTTTTAGTTAATCAAATAGTTCTATTTTCTCGTTTAGTGCAGGAAACTTTCGAATAACGAAATTATTTCGTGAGGTAATATTTTAGTTTCAAAAACAAAACTTCACTATTAACAATAGCCAGCCCCGGATCTACGATTTTTTCGAACAGAAACTTGATAATGGCGCCCCCTCTCTCCAGCCTTTGAGATAAATTACTTAGAAAAAACTCAAAAAGGACACATTGGGTGTGGTTTTCAACCATATCATATTATGATTTTGGCGCTTCTTGGAACTGCCACCCCCGGGGCGGGTGCCCCGGTTTGCCCCCCCCCCCTAGATCCGGGACTGACAGTAGCAAAAATAGTTTCCAGTAAAATAGTTTATCATAATTTTGATTATCTTTATAATATTAGTTGTGATCCAAATGAAAAAATCTAATTAAATAAAATCATGATAATTAAAGATGCTAAGTCATACATTTTTTGCTGTGTACATTTTTGCTTGTCAAAGACAAGTTTATTATGTAATTAGAATGAATAAAAATAATTTAAATTAAAATGCTGTTTATTTTTGGTATCAGAGCTACACACTAGTTACGACTTTAATTTAATTATTTAACCTCGTCTTATGAAAATAAAATATGAAATAATAATAATAATAAACATTTATTGCAGAAATTATTTTATAAAAAAATCTACAAAAGGGATGAATTCAGTCTAAAAGACTGGTTTTCAATTCTGCCCATGTCTAAGCTGGCAAATACATTAATAAACGCGAAAACGATCACAGCTGTATTGAATACTGAAAACAAATGTTTTAACTAATTTTGATGAATTATTACCTTGTGGGTTTGAGATATTGTACAGAATTTCTGAAAAACATTTTGATTGAATACTGTTATTGAGAAGTTTTGGTCCGAAATAAGAAAATGACTTTTGAAATTGCGATGAGTTAATAATTTCTGTAATAGAAAACGTCCGTGTTTTTTAAGTGAAACTTTCCTTAGCAGGGGTGCAAATCCGGCAGGGCTCTATCAGCAATGCGATTACAATAATTGTTTTATTTGAGTACCTACATATATCAATCAACAAAATTTTGAGAACCTGAAATCAGAATCTTGCCATGAATGCCGATGTATCCAGCTACGGCCCTGCCTACTGTCCAATCGTGAATTTATGAAAAGTACGCAATTAAAATGCGGATGTTATGTAATCAATTCATAATCAAAAAATCATTCATCTGTCTTTTTTACTTCACAGGAGATAGAAAAAGATGAACGTCTGTTTTTGATTAGATAACACCTTTTTGTGTTAAAGTAAAATATGTTCTGTACTCATTGTGGAATATCCGTCGTGTCGATTTAAACCAGTGATTCCCAAAGTGGTCTATATCGACCCCCAGGGGTCAACAACTTGCAAGAGGTCCATGTCAGCGGGAAAAAAATTGGGGGTCCATGAAATGAAAATGGGAGTCAACGATAGTGAATCTCCTAACAAAAAAAAAAGAAACAAACTGGACATCGTTAACCGAAGAGATTTAAGATTAAATCTAACTAAATTGATGCCAAATGTTGAAAATTTATTATTAAAGCATCAGGTTCCATCCCTCACACTAAAAGCATTTATTTTTTGCTTAGTTATTTTATTTAACAGAAATTAAATTTAAATTTGGTTCGTTTTAATTTGAATCTAATTAATAAATGTATAAAACTAAACATTTCACACTACATTTCACTACCGTTATAAATTTAAATCGTTCAAAGTGAGTAGCACTATACCGGTTGTCAAAAATTTATTTGAAATTAATGAATTTGCAAAAAATCAATATCAGATAAGCAGGGGATCTACCCAAAACCAAAAAACATGGCAAGTGGTCTACGAAACAAAAAAAGTTTGGGAACCTCTGATTTAAACCGTATCTTGTCATTGCGATTTTAAGATGTTTTTTTGTGCCATTTGTGCGGTGTTTTGTGAACATTTTAACGAGTGACAACGGGAAAAGTCGAATACTTAATTGCGGTTATTTAATTTAACTATTTTTGAGAGGTGTGCGATTACAGCAGACCTTGGTTAATAATAATATTCCTAATAGTTTTTGCAATATTTTAAAACGCATGTGAACGATTGTCCGAACTGCGCATGCCAACGAACATCTGACTAGCGACAACAAAACAAATGCCTACCTTCTCGTACCTGGCAAGAGCTGGCAAGTGCCGAGTTGCCTCAGTCGCCGATCGCGCCTTGTCGGTTTGGGTTACGTGTTGACCGTGTTTTGTGTGTAAATATTAGTTTTTATACGTGTCAAATGTGAAGCAACCGGTTTTTCGTACGTTAACTGTTTGCCAAAAATGTCTGGAATGTTTTTCAAACTATAAACGTGCTTATTGTTAAATGACTATTTATTTATTTATTGACGATTATCGAAGTGACATCGGTTTTTTGAACAGTGTGAACAGTTTTCGTGTACAGATTTTTCAGTGAGTGGGAACATGGTTCGTTCGAATAGGATTGTATACCCTTGTAGGGTTGAAGGATGGCTTTTGGTTTGTGGTATGTATTTCAAATTACCTATATGTGTTGACTTTTAATCATTTACACTTAATTTTTTTGAAGCTAGTTATTTATGAATATTTTTGTTCCTGTAACTTGTAGTTCTATGAACACCTCGAAACGTAACGGAATTTCGTAAATCTATCTATATATATAAAAATCTCGTGTCGCAATTTTGGCCTCCGAAACCACTGAACCGATTTTAATGAAATTTCGTAAACGTGTTGGTCCAACTTACGCTATAGAATAGTTTTTATTAAATATTTTGTAAAAAATCACGGTGTTTTCTTGAAAAAAATGTTTTAATAACATGTAACGACATCTGGCAGAATTTACTCAAAGCTATTAGTTCAGAAGCAAACAAAAAAAAACTGTTTTAGTACCAAGTAGCGACATCTGTCAGAATTCGCTTAAAGGCTAATAGTTCAGAAGCAAATCTGGTAGAATCTGCTCAAAGCTATTTGCTCAGACGTCGGGCCGCAAACGAAATACATTTTGCAGAATTATGTCTATCGCACCCTGGTGAAACCGGACCGGGCCGCTATTCTTTATGAATATTTTTGTTCCTGTAACTTGCAGCTCTATATGAACACCTCTAAACATAACGGAATTTCGTAAATGTATAAGTCACTAAAATGTCACAAAAACCGGCATACCATTTTAGTAAGACCGGATAAAATAAGCAGTTGCTTATAGTCCCAGCTTAGTGGGGGCCCCCTATTCATCGAAATCTTGCGAATTTTGTAAGTAATTTCGAGCAAACTTTCTAATTTAGAAAAAAAAACAAATCCTATTTAAAAAAGTTAATTAAAGCGAACGATATCAATGTTGATAATAAATCCAATGAATTTGGGGTTTGCTTAGCTTGGATTGAATTCTTTGAGGTTAAGAACCCCTTCTATGACTACTGCGTAGGGCTCTTACAAATATAAATCGGGCCCCGCATTTTAGATACAACCATCAGTGCGGTTACCTTATTCTAATTTTTGACCCAAAATTGGGTGAAACTGTGTGCTTGTTTTCTTATCATTTCTCAACCTACCAAACTGTTAACCGTTAAACTATGTCCATATGAAATTTTGTTAAAATTAGTCGTATAATTGAGGAGTAATTGGGACAAACATAATTGTATGCCAAACGGTTATAAAAACAATTAGCCCAAGATCCCAGAGCCGCCAGACACAACCTATTTTTTTATTAAATAAATGAAACCTTACGTTTTGAGTAGTGACAGTGTTTTATGTACTTATTAGAACGCTTGGCGTACCTCCATCATTGAGTCTGTGACAAATGTACAGGTGAAATATTTCGTTTTCGAATCCCGACAGTGGTAATTAAGGTTTTTTTTAAAAACTAGCGATGCATCGAATGTGTTTTTTGCTGAATGTCGACATCGGCCGAATGTTCGGTTCAAAAACCTACCGAAGTCAAAATTTGGCCGAACTTCGCTAAAATTTTGTGTGGTATTTTTGACTGACAGTTGTTAATTGTTATTGTTAATTCATGGTGAATAAAAATACTTTTCTAGTTTTCTTACTTATTACACTCTTTTTACAAAGTTATTTTTATTTTAATAAACATAAGATAATATATAATATAAATAAATAAAATTATCGACCAATTAATCTAAGATTTGAATATATAATATATATACTAGCGGTCGCGCCCGGTTTCACCCGGGTGCAAAAAACTAATGGGGGGAGGGACATGAGTACGTACATTCATCTTAGTTTACCGAGATGAATGTTGTGTCCAAATTTCATGATGATCGGAATTACCGTTCAAAAGTTTTTGTCGGACGGACAAATTTTGAGTTACATTTTTCATTGATGCTCCGCTCCTATTGGTCGTATCGTGATATTATATAGCCTATAGCCTTCCTCGATAAATGGGCTATCCAACAAAAACATTTTTTTCAATTCGAACTAGTTCCTGAGATTAGCGCAAACAAACTCTTCAGCTTTATATATTAGTATAATTTGATTATTGATTCAGAACGTGTTTTTTTTTTTAAATTTTCAATAGATAATATCCACACCTTAGATCTAAAATGATAATAAAAGTTTGTATAGGTACTAAAGGTAACTTTTACATCAATAAAATCTTAATAATTACAGTAACCGAAATTCGTTGGTTCATCCTTCATCAGTCGAATTCGAAGTTCGGTAAAACCTGCCGAAGTTCGGTGTTACCGAATGCGAACCAAATATCAGTGCATCTCTAATAAAAACTAAAGAGCTTACAAAGAGTTAATTCTAATGTCAGTTACTGGCAACACTAGCTTTAGAAAATCATTAGAAATGGAAAAATTAAGTTCCCTGTGGACTCTGCCTCAAGGCAACGCATTAGTAGTAAAAATTTTCAGCAAAAACCTCATTTCCTGACTTAAAAATATATAATTCACACACGGAAATAAGTATATTCTTTGTTTAACCAACCATATAATAATATAATTATTATAGATAGTATAAAAATAGTTCAAAAGTGTGAAAAAACTATAAATATCACGAAAGTTTATTTACTTGAGGATATCAGTAACAATTCTTATCTGTATTTTAAATGCTATAGAGTGTTCAATTTCTCAGTTTCTATATAGACTTATTTTTTAATCGACTGACCCAGAAGGAGGGTAATGTTTTTCGAGTGTATGCATATCTATTTCTTTGGCACGCTCTGTAGCCTTAACGGCTTGATAGATTTTAATTTGTATCACATTCACTTGTACAGCAACGGCAGAACCGATTTAGAATTTGGTATGAATTTTGGACGAAGAACTTCTTCGTAGCATAGGATCAAAAACAAAAGCAATACTGTGCCAGAAATTGCATTTATTGTGCTGACGTTTCGACTTTCAGCAATTATTTTTGCCATCTTCAGAGCTACGAAGAAGTTCTTCATCCAAATCAATCAGAGGATCACAATCTTCTCTTCTTTGAGTTTTCTTTTGAATTTAGTGTCGATTGTATTTAAACGGTTATTTAATACACCTACAGTTGTGATCAGCTGGTACAGATCAGGCTTAATTTACGTAAATTGGTAGTTCTATGACACAAAAAAGTCGAGACGTGGCGTGCCGTTTGTAAGTAATACACTGTGATTAGTTGGTTAGATGCTTATAAAACGTAGGGATGGCCACAAAACAATGAAAAATAAACGCCGATGTCATTCAACAAATTTCTCATAGACTAATAATAATAATAATAATAATAATAATAATCTTTATTCGCTCTAAATTTTAACATGCCATAAGCCGGTGAGCTTGTCAGTATATACATGGTAACAAATACAATAAAAATGAAATAAAAAATAAAATAAAATATTAAAAACGAAACATTAAAATTAAAATAAAAAAAAAAAAAAAAAAAAAATTCAAAAATCACAACACTGGTAATTTAGATATTCGTTAGTTGAATAAAATGCGTTCGTGATTAATAATTTTTTAACAGAGAGCTTTATTTGGTTTTTAGATTTATTTTTTATGTTCTCCGGGAGTTTATTGTAGAACTTGACACAACTGCAGTATACACTATTACTAAAAAGTGTAAGCCGATGATTTGGTATTTTTAGGTTAAGATTATCCCTAGTTTCACGAAGTCGAACATCACGCTGTTTAACAAATAAGTGTTCGTTATTTAAAACAAATTTAATACATTCATAGATAAACAGACATGGTAGTGTAAGAATCCCCAATGTTTTGAAAAGAGGTCGACACGGTGTACAGTATGAGGAAGAAGTCATGAAGCGGATGGCCTTTTTTTGCATTTTAAACAATGTCTTCATATTTGCAGAACTCCCCCAAAAGATAATACCATAAGTGCAAATTGATTGGAAATGTCCGAAATAAATTAGTTTTAAGGCCGCACTGTTCAAAAACTTTTTACATTTTAAAATCAAAAAACACGATTTACTTAGCTTGTTTGTAGTTCTGGTAATATGTTCATCCCATGTTAAGTTCGCAGAGAGAGATAGGCCCAAGAAATCAGTACCATTTGAAGCTACAATAGGTATATTATTTAGGGAGACATTTAGTGAGCTGTTTACTGCATGATAAGCAGAATGGAAATGCATCATGTGTGTTTTGCTAATATTCAGGATAAGACCATTATTATCGCACCATTTCTTAAATTCTGTTATACCACTATTAATATGTTGATCAGCATCTAGCAAGTTCTTAAAAGCAAACAGTTGACTTGTGTCATCAGCATATAAAGTTAAATCACCTCTGTTTATACACTGTGGCAGATCGTTAATAAATATTGAAAATAAAAGTGGACCAAGAATACTACCCTGAGGGACTCCACATTCGTTTTTACGCAGTTTAGACGATACAGTTGATTCACTAGAGTCGGAAGTGATTTTAACTGAAACATACTGAGCCCTATTATTTAAATAAGATGCAATTAACATATTCGGAATGCCACAAATACCTAGGATATTTAGTTTAGACAGTAGTAAATTATGATTAATGGTATCAAAAGCTTTAGATAGATCATAAAAAAGCCCAACTGTGGTAAATTTAGAGTCAACTGCCTTGTAAGTTTTCGTAATAAAATTAAAAATTGCAGTAATCGTTGATTTACCACTTCTAAAACCATGTTGTTCATCACTCAATAATTTATTAGCATTAAGGTATTTAATAAGCCTGTCATGTATCACTAGTTCAAATAACTTAGAAAAAATCGACTGTACAGCAATTGGACGGTAGTTATTTAATTCGTCTTTTGGGCCCTTTTTATGGATAGGAACAATCCGCGAAATTTTTAGGTTGTCTGGAAACACACCATTTACTAATGACAAGTTGATAATATAAACAAGAGGGTCAACAATTAACTCAAAAATATAAATCAAAAGACTACCAGAAATTTCGTCATAGCCAGCTGACTGTTTTTTACTGCATTTGGATATATATACTATCAATTCTTCACGGGAAACTGGATATAAAAATAAAGCATCTTTTACAGCTATATTGTTAGTGTAGTCATTTTTATGTACAAAATTTTTGGTCAGATTTTCAATTTCACTGATAAAAAAATCGTTAAATAAATTAACTATTTGCTGGGAATTTGTGAGACTAGTATTGTTGTGTGTAATTTTTAAATCTGTAGTGAAATTTTTTCTTTTACCAGAATTTTCATTTATTATAGACCAGGACGTTTTAGAAATATTGTTTGACTCTTTTATTGTGGAGATATAGTATGACTTTTTGGTTGACAGTAAATATTGATTAAACTCCTTTTTCTTTTTTCTAAACGCTTTCCAACTTATTGGATTATTACAATTTTTAGCAGTATTAAATAATTGGAACATTTCATTTTTTAATTGTAGTATTTGAGGTGTAATCCATTTGTAATGGGGCATACAGTTTTTCTTAACATTTTGCAAAGGAAACGCGGAATAAAAGCAATGCATGATTGAGTCATGAAACTCGTTAAAGGCTAAGTTACAGTCATTAAATGTATAAACATTAGACCAGTTTTCTTTACTCAATAAATGTTTAAAGTAGTTAATATTTACACCATCAAATTTTCTCCTCAAAACTTTTTTTGTTGGTTTGCCCATACATTTTTCGTTTTTGGCAGTAATGGTTAATTGAACAGGAAGGTGGTCAGATATGGTGCAATCATTAATGACAGCACCAGTCACTGAACCGTCTTCGAAATTGGTGATGAAATAGTCGAGCAATGTAGCTCTGTTTTGACTGTACCTAGTAGCACTGGTAGAAATTATTTTCAGTCCGTATGCTGATAGAAGGTTTAAGAAACAAGACTTTTTTTGATCTGCATCTAATAACATGTCAACATTGAAGTCACCATTTATTATAATTTTAGGATTATCGAAAGAGAACAGTATGTCTAAAACTTGTTCAAAAATACTAATGAATTCATAAAAAAAGCTATTTGAAGGACAATATACTGTGAGAACGAAAAAGTTATCATTAGGCGTAAGGTACTTTACACAACTGCACTCAAATAGGCCCTCTGTTGCCAAATTATTAATCTCGTCAATACAAACAACTTTGTGATTATCAGAATTTTTAAGTATAATTGTACCGCCACCTCGAGATTGACTTCTAAGAAATACATGCGATATTTCGTAATTTGGCAAATTAAATACTTTCAAACTTAATTCGTTAAGCCAATGCTCGGCTAAACATAAAATATTACAGTTATATGTATTTAAAAGCAACTCCAAACGCTCAACTTTATTAAAAACAGAACAGACATTTAAAAAGATTATATTTAAAATAGAGCACTCTTTTTTGATATTATTCACGAAAAAGACTAGGATTACTATTCAGATCTATAGTTTTCTTGTACTGGTGGTCAGTTACATTTACATAAATTAAATTAGAATTAACCAGACAGGACTTTTGTGTATTAACTGAATTGCTCAGTTCAGACACAAATTTATATTTGCCGCTTCTATTTAAGTGCACTTTATCAAAACAGTAGTCATTTGCACACAAAAAGCTATTTACGTCCACCATTCGTATGTTATTATTGAAATGGATCTTATTGTAAACATTATAGAGTTGTTTATTAAGTTCAAAAATATTGTCATTTAGATTTAAGTTGTCCCATCGATATGGTATAGTACAAATAATTAAATTAGTCAAGAAACAAAGTTTTATAGCTCTTTGAATACCAAATTTAATATTATGGGGGTTTGTATCATTTGCACCGGCAATTAGTATGACATAATCATTAGAAGAAAAAGATTTAACAAGTTCACTCAAATTTTCAGTAATCTGATTTAAATTAGCGTTAGGTTTAACAATACTTTCAACGTTCAAATAATTGGAATTCAACTTAACATTACGCAATAGTGCGCTCAAAGTCCTTCCATGACTGTCCGCTAAGATTAAGACTTTATTTTTCGTTTCTCTTCTGTTTGGAATGTCATTTGTATTTAACTTCTTCCTTTTCTCATCATCATTGTCTTCTGTACTTCTATTATTGTTAGACCCCTCCTTTGAGCATGACTGACTACTTTTTTCATTACTATCAATTTCTTCATTATCTGTTTCATCCGAATCATACTCACTACTACTTTGAGAATCTGACACTTCAGTTTCACTGTTTTTATGTATATCTTGATTTATATCATTTACCTTATCTTGAGTTTGCGCCTTTTCGCAATTAACTTTATTAATAATGTAATGATTATTGCTATTTTTAAGTTTATCTTTTAAGTGATCAATAGTTATAGTCTGTCTACGCACCATTTCACGTAGTTTCTGTAATTCTTCTGCTAATTTAGTATTTTCAATACCTTTGTGATTCAATTTTTCAGTTAATAACGATACGTCTTCTTTAGCTTCTTTTAACTCTTCCTCTATCTGCTTTCTATTTTTTGGTCTATTTTTTAAGATTTTAGTATTGTTTATTTTAGTTTGTAGTTCATCCTCCACTTCTTGTAAAGTAGTTTCCAATTTTGTTTTATTTTCTCTTAGTCTACTG
Organism: Xanthostigma xanthostigma; assembly: GCA_963575645.1. Lineage (NCBI taxonomy): Eukaryota > Metazoa > Arthropoda > Insecta > Raphidioptera > Raphidiidae > Xanthostigma > Xanthostigma xanthostigma. Next base: position 42,620,666 of record OY754466.1, on the reverse strand, counting down.
TACTTTAATTTTATTTCTTCGTTTTCTTTTGTGATAGTATCGATTTGCTGAACTTTGTCCTGGTTATCCAATTCAGTTTTATTAAGATGTTCGAGAATTTTTGTCACTACTGTAATTAAATTCTGTAATTCGTCGTCATTTATATGTACGATAGTTTGAATAACATTATAGATATCTGTCGCGTAGTCAGCAACATTGTCAGTAAGATCTGATTCTATTATAAAATTATCCATTTTGAATAACACTGTCAATAACCTTATTGGTTAACACCGTCCACTAGCTGATAATTAGTTATATAACTTAGTCAAGAATTGTAAGTATCGAAGCGCACTCCACTAGAAGTATTCACGTATCAAAAAATGATTAATATAATTAGTTTGTAATAAAATTCAGGTACGTACTCACTTGAAGTTATCAATTAATTAATTAATTATTAATTATAACTGAACTATTAATATAATATAGGTTATATTTATACAATTAAGAAGCAACGAAATTTTTTGGTACTTTCTTATTCTGTGTGCCTAACCAAAGAACGTCTGTGCGGAAGGGGAGTGAAACTGATAGGATTCTACGAAACCATACGCGGGAGTGTTCACGCGCATTGGGTGATCGACAAAGGAAAACTCTTGTAATTTTTTTTTAACAAGATGGCCTTTTCTCTGACGAGTAATTAGCCAGGGCTAGTTTTTATATTAGGCTAATTGCGATGGAGTCTGATTGATTGGGAACATAAGCGACGCTACAGGACGCAACACATATAACAGGGACACAAGAGGGATGGAATACACGGATATTAGGATTGGGGACATGGATTACCCTCGGGCCATTCTCGGCAGGTATTAGACAAACATGATGGCCAGGAAGAAGGACCGCCGGGATGGGTTGGGTTAAACTCTTATGTGAATGTGAAAAAAACCCAAGTTCGATACAAAGAACAAGAAGGTTTGTTGACTTTGCCAAAGAAAGAAGTGAGATCTAAGAAAGTAGCTAGTTTTTACTTGGCAACTTTGCATATATAGATACGAGTCATTTATAAAGCCAAGCGATAGTGGAGAAACACTTTTATTTTTAGTTTTAAAGTTTAAAGAACTTTTAGATCCAGATTTTTTTCTTTTCAAAAAATGCAAAAATATACAGGTGTTCCTTTGAAAAAACGTTAATGGGTAAAACCGAAACAATGATAAAAATATCTTTTTGTCGATGTACCTACCAGTAAAGAAAATTTAAATAAAATACAGTTATGTATTTTTTGATGAAAAATTCTAAAAACTTGTTTCATGATTGTACTTTTTAATATTTTAATAGAAATAAATATTTTTCTGATTTTTTTCTTCATGATAATGTAGTTTGTAAAGAATCATGCTTCTCTATACGATAATGCTATAAAACTTTTCTTCAAATCAGTACATCCAATTATGAGAACCTCGCTAGGTCTAAGAACTTCAGAATCGAAGTATACAAATATGCCCTGAAAGTAAGGTTCTGCAGATAAGTTCCGGAGGCAATTTTAGTATGCTTATCTCCCATTGGTTTAAAATCGAAGTTCCAATTTGAATTGTGCGAAAATAGTCGACGTTGAAATATTTGCAATCGAAACAAAAACACATCGATGTTTATCGGCCATCCCTATAACCATCATAGGCTTATGTCATCTCGTGCTGTATCGTACACTAACGTATGTGTGTGAGTGTGTATGTGCGATGATGACGGTTATCTTTTAATGTTAATGACGCTGATGATGACACGCATTCCACGTGTCTTTAGAACACAGGTAACCGTGTCTTCTATGCCTATCTATTGTTGTAGAGTCAAATTGGCAGTCCTTCCGCAATCATGGCGTGTTCGGAATAGGACGTTTGGTTCAGTTTTTAGTGCGCTTGTCTTTATACATCACTACATATTATAAAACAAAGTCCCCTCGCCGCGTCTGTCTGTCTGTCTGAACGCGATAATTTAAAAAACTACCGAACGGATTTTCATACGGTTTTCACCAGTGGACGGAGTAATTTAAGAGAAAGGTTTATGTGTATAATCAGTGGCGGATCCACGGGGGGGGTTTTCGGGTCCAAACCCCCCCCTTCCAGAGTATCAAAAATCCCAAATTAAAATTTTACTACGCGATAAAAAAAAAGCTTTTCATATTTTTCATGAATTCTCCGCAAAAGGAGTAAAAATTTTTCAAGACCCCCCCCTTGCCGTAATCCTGGATCCGCCACTGTGTATAATTCATTCATGTTTTGTGCAAATTGGTTAAAATATGACGATGATTGTTGAAGATGTCGGAAAAAATCAAGCCGACTGTGAGTTTTCATCGAAAACGATGCCTGATCCCTTTGAGATATCACAAAACAATGTATGGTGGAATTGTTCCTCTTTTATAGGTTTAAAGAAAAGTCCGCGATGGCATATGGTCTATCTTTTAAGGATAGCTTACTATACCCATTTTAATGTTAACGCTTTTCGTGGATATCAATTTTGTAACGTAAGTCAACGAAAAAACGGTGACCATCTACAAATTCGAGCGAAGCCGGACCGGATTGCTGGTAGTATATCATAGCAGGAAAGTTACGGAGCTCACATTCACATTCGATTCCGTTTTCGAAATAATTTTAACGGATACTAAGTTCGAGACTGATTATGTTTATGACAAAACCATTGTCTTTTTGCAAGGTGACAACTCCTATCCACTAAATTTTCACATAAAAAAATGTTGATAACCTGTTTAATTTTTAAAAAATATTATATTTTATTCAACACGCGTGAGTAATATGTAATTTCGGGGCCCTGCTAAACGTGGGAGAAATAATATATTACTTCACTATAGTGTAATAATGAATTTTCTGGCGTGGGAGAAATCATATATTACTTCACTAGTGTAATAATGAATTTTCTGGACCAATAGAAACTCAGTAGCAAGCCCAAGCGCTAAATAATGAAAAAAAACTGCAAGTAGCTTCTGGACCAATAGGAACGTGGTAGGCGGTATTGTATACTTATATGAAAACAGCATCGCAATTCAGCGAAATCATGGCAATCTTGTGTATACACTGACGGTGGTACGTCAATCAATGAAGTGATTTATTATTTTTCCCTCTTTTATCAGGGCCCCGATTACATATTACTCCTGCTAGTTGAATAAAGTATTATGTGCGACTATTGATCGAAGGAGAATATTCCACTCGCGTGTGTTTTACCGCACTCGCTGCGCTCGTGCGGCAAATTTCACGCTCATGGAATCTTCTCCTTCTCTCACTAGTCGCACAATATACTATTACTTCATATAAAATCTTTATTAATACAAGAAATGTTTCTTTCCATTAAAAAAAATGTTTTATACGAAATTAATAATTGAATTATTTATAACGAAAACAAGGCAACAGATCTTGATAGTTTAAAAAAAGTATTTCTCAAAAACGGTGTAGTGAATCAAGTTGCAATTTTGACAGTAATAGTATATTGTGCGACTAGTGAGAGAAGGAGAAGATTCCATGAGCGTGAAATTTGCCGCACGAGCTTAGCGAGTGCGGTAACACGCGAGTGGAATATTCTCCTTCGATCAATGGTCGCACATAATATTTTATTCAACTAGCACGAGTAATATGTAATCGGGGCCCTGATAAAAGAGGGAAAAATAATAAATCACTTCATTGATTGACGTACCCACCGCCCTCGTTGCACACAAAATGGCCCTGACTTTCGCTGAATTGCGATGCTGTTTTCATATATACAAATCGCTACCGCGTTCCTATTGGTCCAGAAACTATGCAGTTATTATTCATTATTGTACGCTTCCGCTCGCTACTGCGTTCCTATTGGTCCAGAAAATTTATTATCGTACAGTACGGCTCATTATTAGCACTCTACGCGTCAACATGAAGTAATTTATTATTTCTCCCGAATTTAGCAGGGCCCCGAAATGATATATTACTCACGCGTGTTGAATAAAAATCTTTTTTGTTCATCTTTCGATGATAAAAATTTCAAAATGGTGGTATTATTTTGAAATCGGTCTCGAACCTCCTTAAACGTCGGTGTCGTCGAACGAGAATAGAAGCTCTGTTCAAAATTTTATCTATTGTCATAGATGAAAAACACGTCGAGAAAAAAAATAATAATTATTATTGCTGAAAAGTATCAAATGAACAGGCTGCGTCTTCACACTTGACAACGGCGTCCTCATGGAGTATAGAGTTTATAAACATTTTTGCTTACTTTGACAACTAACCAATGAAATTGAAAGATTTAATTGCCTGCTGTTCAAATGAGACGCTATCACTATATCTTCCACGCTAGCTATTCACCAATACCTAATGAACGAATATATATCTTTGAAAATTATAAATTCACGGATTTAGTACTAATTAACTTTTTTATGGAAAATTTAATTCTCTACAAAATGCAGCTATCAAAAATTAAAAAAAAAATTTCTACCAGCTATCCATGTTTGAGTAAAAACGTCGTTTTTCCCATGTTAATTAATTTGCACCGTTCACAGGTTTGATCTATAGGAAGCTGAAATTTAGGGAGATTTTTTTTTAGCTACAATGCTAAAACATTAGCGAATGGGGCCGAAAACAAAAAAATCACCCTAATGTATTACTGTCTAACAAACTGTACCGAAATTGAAGTATTGATACAATTTGACGTTGTTGCTACTTATCTTATAATATGCGGTAATGGACACATTTTTGCCTACGACTGTATACCTCATACATCCTTAAGATACAAAAAAAAAACAATATTTGGCTTCCAAACCTTGAATCTTAAGGTTGTTGAGTGTTGGAAATTACAACGTTGGTGTTATTACGATGAGAACATTTGAAGGGTATTGATCAGCGATCAGTTGATCACTTATCGAGTTGTTTTGACGCTGATTGTTGACTCATCATCAAAACATTACTCTGCCTCCTGTCGTAATAAGATGCACTGTTGATATTTACATATTTATATGTCAACAGTTCTTGCAGCTCTAATATTATAATATGCATGCAAATCATGTTTTGCTGTTTATTTACCTAAATAAAAAATAAAGAACATTTTTTTTACTTTTGAACACAGAGGATGGAGAGAAAGGAGACTGATTCATGAATAATATAATTATAGGTAACATAGGCCTCGCATGTACTTTGTGCGAAGTCAGTAGTCAAATGGCTTGAAAATGGCTGTTTATAACAATTTTCGCGAGAAGAGGCGTTACACTCCAAACACCCTTTTCCTTGTTCTAATTTATTGACTTTACAGATGGTAACCCTAAATGTATAGTTAAATACACATTTGTCGTTTGACGAGGTTGTGTCATCTATCTATATATATATGTTACGGTTAATACGAGAAACTAGTTTATTCGCGAATTAACCGGCTAATACCCGAATTAACCAATACAGCCGGTTATTACCAAAGAAAGAAATATGATTTAACAATTTTCGCAAATTATTCGGTTAAAACGCGAATTAGACAATATGATCGGTTATATCCGATAGCTCTTGGCTCTTTCGCGAATTAGCCGGATAATATATGTTAAGTAAGCAATTAACCTCAAATTCATAGACGTGCGTATAAGTAGTGAGCTGTAATTTTTATTAAAATAATACAAAATAACAAATGTTCTCCAAATAAAATAAAACAACACTGATAAAAAACAAATAGTGTTACCAGCCATGTTGACAGATGATAAAATACTGAGACAATAAACGTTTTATACGGTTGCTTTTGGATAATTCGCGTTTTAACCTGCTTGCACTTGATAATAGGCGAAAAAGCGAGAAACTAAGACATATTCGGCATTTATCCTTGACGCCGGTTAATTCGCGAATAAACTAGTTTCTCGTATTAATTAATTATAGATATACTAATATATAAAGCTGAAGAGTTTGTTTGTTTGATTGAACGCGCTGATCTCAGGAACTACTGGTTCGAATTGAATTTTTTTTTTGTTGGATAGTCCATTTATCGAGGAAGGCTATAGGCTATATAATATCACGCTACGACCAATAGGAGTGGAGCATCAATGAAAAATGTAACTCAAAATTTGTCCACCCGACAAAAACTTTTAAACGGTAACGCCGATCATCATGAAATTTGGACACAGCATTCATCTCGGTAAACTAAGATGAACGTGCGTACTTGTGTCCCTCCACTCCATTCGTTCTTTTGCACCCGCGTGAAACCGGACGGGACCGCTAGTTTATTATAATTTTAATATTATTAACAGGAATAATAATAATACCCTAGGGCCAGACTATGCTCCTCGCACTGCTCCTCGCTCTGCTCATCGCGTTGCCGCGATGTTTGCCCTAAGCGGCCACACACTGCCTACTCGAGCTACTCATCGCGACGCTCCGCACTTGGCTCTCGCCTTTCGACAATGGAAGTTAATACTGTGGCAGTGTGCGCACTATGTCTTTATACAGAAAAATGTATTTTAACTGTGCCGTCTATATACGTCTATTTTACTTTATGTTTTATAAAACGACGTATGTATTCATAATTATGATACGTTTCAGGCTATCCATGGACATGACACAAGGAATAATTCTAATATTATTTTGCCGAAGTCTACACTGATGTTGTTTAATAAGAGTGCCGAATATAACACCTTGAAAATGTTCAATAAATTGCCAGACAGTTTCAAAAATTTAAAAATTTCAAAATTTAAAAGAGTATTGAAGACTGATCTTTTTAAACAATGTCTGTATAAGGTAGACGATTTTATGAGTTGTAAACACGATTTACTATCTTTCTTTTGACAAATCCTATACATAATTGTATGTCTTTGGAAAATAAATTCTAAATTCTAATAGCATAGCAAATTTTATAAATGTTATAAAACGAAACGATATTATAATAATTAAACGTCGTAGTCGTCGTCCTCGCCAACGGAGATGGTGGATGACATCCATTGATAGTTTGAGCGCTTGATGCATACTGCGTGGCGCGGGAGTATGTGGCCGGCTTATTCGTGCTCTATTGCCGGTCCTTTGACTCGCGCACAAAAAACCGACAATTGAGGGAGCACTGGGCATGACGAGCAGCATGACGTGCGGCATGGCGAGTAATGCGGCCACACTACGTTCCTGCCTCCTTTCCTCGCCACTTCCCATGCCACTCGTCGAGTGTGTGGCAGTAGCAATAAATATGTGCTGTGTACACAGTCACACACTTGAATATAACAACAGACAACGCACGACTTGTCTCGTGGGAAGTTGAACTTTTTTACAACTCAGGTAACTAATATTGAGACTTGAGAGGCATGGCATAATATCTACAAACATAATCTCACTCTGTACGGTAGCGAGGAAAAAAATACATTCATAAAAAATAAAAAATATTGCACATCGTCAATTGTTATCGTAGGCAATCTGGTTGTATGCCCTATATTCACTAGGTCAGGGGTCGACAACCTTTTGAGACGGAAGAGCCAAAAGTTACAATTTACAAAATTTCCCAGTTTTTAAAGAGCCACTAAACATTTTTGTTGCAGTATTATAGCATAACTTATATTATAGGTATTAATATATATATCCGAGGACGATACGTCGCGACGGTGGCGGTGCGGGTGAGACGCGAGTGGAAATGGCTGAGAGATAGACATGGTACTCAATCATGGACCGATTGGACGATTTTTAAGGGTTTATATAATAAAATAATTATTTTTTGCGTATGGAACTGGAGAGCCCCAACTTAACATCAAAAGAGCCGCATGCGGCTCGCGAGCCGCAGATTGCCGACCGGCCTGCACTAGGTATTGGCTATTTCTGTAACTTAAGGTCGCTGCACACGAGGCTGGTATTGTCGCTATAGATTTGGCTGCTAGATTTCAAGCGTGCTGTGACCCTGGATTTCGTGATGGCTTTTATGTCTTCGCTTCACGCAATGCGTGTATTTGTTGGTGAGTTTGGTGCGCGCGCGGTGACAGTTCGAATGTTTACAAAAAGAACGTTTATTGCCTCCGAACAGAACACACGCTATGACGTCATGTTTGTTTGTGGGCGTTTGCCCATGTCGCCCACGTGACAAGATACTGTTTCCTGATTGGTTCTTGCTCAAAACAAGCACGCACAATAGCTCCGGTTCTAATTTTGAAATCCATCTTGTGACCACACACGCGAGCCAGCGGTGACGTCATTTCCATCTTCTCAGCTAAAGCGCCATTTTTGTCTGTCCGTCAGTGTGTCCGTTCGTCTATATATAATATGCAGATGCTTTACTAACGTACCGTTCAACGGATAGAAATCAAATTTTAAACTTGCGAATTCATCTGAGTTTTTTGAATAAGGGTAATTTGCTGGTTAACTAAATAAAGAAGAAGAAGAAGAAATCTTTATTTATAATAATAATTATTTACAACTATGTACAATCTAATATAGGGGTTTCAGCAAAATAGCTATAGCCCTCCTGAAAGAAATAATGATTATTTGTTTTTATCGATTTCGAGTCAATTAGATTGGCAAAAAAAAAACTAAATAAAAAACCACGACGCAAGTGAAACTTTTATTGGATTGTAGGCGTTGGATTGTAGACACTTATCCATCACGATTAATTATAAACAACAATATTCACATGAATACACGAATAAAAACATGTAAACACTGGACAGCACTTGCCCGCATGACAGACTGACTATGTGTTATACATACTACACGGTCAGCTGATGCTAACCATGGGCGCCGCCATATTGGCCTTAGCTGCTCTACCGAGCGCCTACTCCGAACGCCTTTCACTTTACCCCTACTCCGCGGCCGCCTGTGATGCGACATGCAACAGACGGCCAGAAAAATTTGGGGCGATAGAATAAAAGTTTCACTTTAAAATAAAATTGCTGAACGTGGCCCGGTTTCACCGTTCAGAGTTAGTTTATAGGTACGAATGGTGTACGGAGTGCAACAATTTTTAAGCCATGAGGCGACACATTTATAGTTATTGGCGTAACTAGTAGTCTAAGTCATTCATGGCGTGTCATCGCGCTGACAGGTCATGACTTAGCCTACAAGTTGCGCCCATAATTTTATTCAACAATTGCGCGCTATTCATGTTTTAATTATAATGAGATGTTGTAAATATCTATTTATTTCTTTATAAAAAAAACTGTCAATACTAACAGCACCAAACAGCACGATTCAATGTTTTGGTTTGAGGTTAGCCGGTTATGAATAAACTCCATGTCGAAAACATTCGGCCTCTCAATTTTAGTCTCAATGGGTAACAACGGAGTTGTTGTTACCTACTATTTCGTTACGACTCAGAAAATAGTTACGTTTATTTTCATTACTCCACAATGGCCGAGCTAGTAGGAATCTTCATTGAGTTATGACAAGTAATTGTCACCAGTCGGTAAATGGCTATTTAGGGTTCGGATTTTAGGCATGATAAAACATGAATAACGCGCATGAGTTGAATAAATAAATTTTAATATTATATAATGCTTTTATATCGCATATTAATCGGCTTATTGCATTGCAAATGGAATATTAAAGTCAGTTAAATCTGGCTTTTATTGATTTTAGTTATGAGGATGCCGTTTAGGTGGGTCGCAAATAACGATAAGCTTCAAGAATTAATTGTGTCTACTATTCGTTGGGATTATTCTATAAAGGGGTGCTTACAGCCTATTTGCCTGGGAAAGCTAAATTTAGATGAAGCCCTTCATGAAATAATTATTCACGGTGAATAAAATAAAATCCATTGTCATATTCGGGATTAAATTATATTATATCCGTTTTGATATAAAGACCCAGGAATACGTACTTTAACGTTTTTATGATAGACTAGATGCTCCCTTATGAATTTTGGTACCACCAAGGAAAAGCTGTTCATATAGAAGTAACAAATTTTCGAAACTATTTTTCATGTATTCACACACACACATTCAAATTAAAATTCTCGTAATATATAGAGCAGGGGCGGGCAAATCTTTTTATAGTCGGGCCACATTGCTGATTAAAATTTTATACCGTGGGCCAAAAATTTGGAAGGCAAAAAATAAAGGTCCTTTCATTTCCGCAACAAAAAGGTCTTTTTTCGTCTGTTGTAGCCCTTGCTATTTACTATTTTTCTAATTTTTTTTTTATGAGCCAAATTTTATTGGCAAACTATTTTTTAATAATCATTTATAAAAGGCTTCGCGGGCCAGACAAGAGTCTACTGCGGGCCGCCATTTGCCCAGGCCTGATATAGAGCTATGCGGGTGAAGAAGGGTTGGACAGCCGGTGAACACTAGTAACGCGAGTGAAGCCACCGGCCACGTGTAAATTACTGTAGTTTGGTATAAAAATTAAAACCGGACAGATAGATTAAGAACGGTGCGAAAATAATTATTCTTTTTTTTATTGTTTAAAAAAATTGAACATAACAAAATATTTCTACGTCTCAAAATACACGAAAAATATCATTTCAAACGATCAGAGCTAGAAGTACGTCATTGAGTTAAAAAAAACTGTGTGAAATTTTAAAGAATAATGCATAAATTTGGATATTTTTAGGATAATAATTAATAATGATGACAAAGAAACATGAGAATAATGTAATCGATTGTTTGGAATGATAAAAGTAAAAACATTAACATTTTCATTAATATTATTATTGTCTCTTTGAACGTAGAGAAAGTTAGCTGTGAGGCTGTATGCACATCTCATTTTATAGCTATATAGTAATTAATATCAATTAAAAGTAACTCATTAAATACTTTGTCAACGTTTAAGCTGAAGTACGTGCTAAATGTTTGACAAAGAGAATGCATGGCACCCTGGTGATTTATTCATACAGTTGCATGCTGGCATTATTTTTTTTTTAGATATTCGAAAGGACTCTTATTCACACAAATGTTCACTTATAAAGTTAATTGTTGTACCAATTTATAGAATTTTGCGAAACTGATAGGAAAAATGTAATAACTAATTTTCTGGTTTCACGTTCATTATATTGATGTTTGTAAATGATAGCGGGAAAGTGGACAGGTACAAAAAATCAAACACCTTATTTGGCTTTGTATGACGTTTCGCTGGAGATCCCAGCTCCTTCAGATACTAAAAATATATTTTGAAAGAATGTTTAGTTTTACAATATGTACAATTAGTTTCTAGGTTATTTACCTTAGCTGAAAGATGTTATTGTTGTAAAAACTATACATTCTATTGAAACGGTTGACCAAACACATAAAAAAATGTTTTCCTTGTTAATGAAGTAAAAAAAAAATTGTAATTAATTCTACAGTCATGCAACCAACATAACAGTGTTGAGTTGGGGCGCGAATATTAACATTTTGAATTAATGTGACGTTATTATTTGATTATATACCATATTTAAATTTTGGGTATCTGTCCTCATGTTGATGGTGTTGTTCAACTTAATGAAGATCATCTCACTTACATTTCGTTTTCTCCAGTTCGGTTCTTCATCTAAAATTGTGACTTGTTCAAAATTAAATATATGTCCAGTAGTTGTATGTTGATAATGCAGTTTTTTGTCTACATAATAACTAATCACGGTCGGGCCTCTTACCTGAATCTACCAATATTGCGATGGTTATGTCTACAATTACACAACAAGAATCAATATTGGTTGAATCCTCAGATAAATAAACGAAAGGGATATCGCTTTACACACATTTTTTGCAGCCAATAACTGATCACATTCTAAACGACATCGGTGAAAACAAATCTATATCAGTGTTGTCAAACTGCAACTGACCATTTAATGATGTAATTGATAAAGTATAGATTAATATGAAATGACACAGTCAGTTGTATTGATGTCATCAATGATATACGAGTACATAGATAAAATAAAATTTGAAATGACCAGTCAGTTTGCAGTCAATCCTTTATTACTTTTCTTTTTTTCTGAGCCGACATTTGTTTACATTGCAAATTTGTCTATCTGTAGCAGCCAAATTACCATTAGATTCATAACGAAACGACATCGCTATTTATCCCCAAACGATTGCGTCACTCATCATTGCTAAATCACCTTTTCACCCAACTATAAAATGGAAAAATGTACAAAAGCTGCCACCCACAAGGCCGGATCTACATATTTTGCACCTCTGGGCCTCCGGAAATTGCCGCCCCCCCACAATTAAAAGCACTCTATACCCCAACCAAAATTTTCTCTAGTTTACATTGGATTTGCAATATTTTTTACCGCCGAACGGAGCCGAGGATTTATGAAGCCGCAGGCGGCGTGTCGGCGCCCCCTTTCTCTCGCACACAATCAGCTGACACAGCCCCCGAATGAACCCATGAATTCGCGAAGCAGCGGCCGCCTTTCTCTCTCTCTCTCTCTCTCTCTTCTCACTCACAATAAAAACTAGAATGGAGTTTTAGTTTTGTTCCAGATAAAACATAGTACTGTAATATTATTTCCCAAATGCCAGTTTTGTTTGCTGTTGTACCGCCCCTAAAAATTTGCCGCTATGGGCCCGGGCCCACAATGGTCTCATGCTAAATCCGGCCCTGGCCACCCATTCTACTTATTTGCTAGTGATGTGCCGGATATCCGTATCCGTATCCGCGGATATCCGAGGGAGAAGAAAGATCCGTATCCGTATCCGCGGATATCCGAGGGAGAAGAAAGATCCGTATCCGTTAGTTTTATGGCGGATCTTTTACCTTATTAATTTTCAATTCATAGATGAAATTTTATATATATTATAGGTGATTAGGTAATAATGAAAAACTGTTAAATTCCATTCAGATTATTTTTTATTTCTTAAAATCGTATATTTGGCACCTTTATATTGCTAAAATTTATCGTAGTGAGTACCATACCAATAGTACATAACTCAAAGGTACTAATAAAAAACTATCTTTATAATGAGATATTGCACATCGATCTCTGGAAAGAGACAATCTGTTATGAGAGTTAACTCTTAAAGAAGTCAATAACTTTTTCCCATAACAGTCTCTTTCCAAAGGTCGATGTGCAATATTTACCGCCGCGTACTCTAAGAAAGTTAAGATCCGTATCCGTATCCGCGGATATTGAAACCAAATATCTGTATCCGTATCCGCGGATATGCATTTTTAACGATCCGGCACATCACTACTATTTACTAGTTGGGAATCGTTTACTAGGTACAATAGAAATTTACACAATTAAATTTTAGTTTCCTAAATTTTTGTTGTACCTAGTAATCGCAAAAAAAATGTCTTTTTGAAAAATATTAAAATAAAATAATACACATAAGTATCTATTATTTTATTTTAATATTTTTTCAAAAATGACATTTTTTTGCTATTTTGCTGTGACTGAATAAGACTTTTTGGTAAATTTAGAATTGTTCACGATTTTTAAGAATATTTAAAGGTGGTTAAGCAATGCTATATATGTAAGAAATAATTATTATCCCAAAACTGCCATTTCATCTGTAAGTAAATATTATATGGTGAAAGGGACAGAATCTAAATTGTTGATATTAAAAATTATTTTGGAACTTAAATGTCATGCATGTTATTGTTTCTTCGTACCAATTTTCATGACGTGACTTTCTTCGAATCGTAATTTCTTCAATTATGAAAACGGACACATTCTGACGTTCAGAGATCGATCAATGATCTATTTCTATTTAGAGATGTAGTTCGTGTACACGCACATGTTTGAACACGAGCCTGGGAAGATAATTGTTTAACATTTCATATAAAAACGCATAAATAAAATTATGTATGTTATATTTATGCATACGTAATAATATCCAAATACCGGGTGTAATTTTGTACTTCCCACGTCTACTATGCTAGGGAAGTATATTTGGTTTAACTTCACGTTTGATACTCCAGGATTGTTGTCTGTAACTGGTTTTGACTTTTGATCCAATAAATATTAAAAGTTGAGGGAAAGTTTGGATGAGGAACAATTTAAAAAGAAGCTTTACCGATGTTTCGCATGTATTCAACGTTTCTAAAAATTTATTTTCATCTTTTTGAACATGTATAGGTACAAGTAGACAATTATTTTGCAATTGCGTACAATACGCGCTATGGATCTAAAAGGTTCGGAAGTTAATCACAAACCGCGTCGCAAAGGCACATTTTAGAGCCGTTGAGACTCCCACCACCTCCCAGCTACCTGTGCACGGAACGTGCGCTCGTCGGTGATTGGCCGTGATCGCTCGTAATTGCCTTTGTCACTTTCCTGCTTTAAAGTACAGTCTAGTACGTTATTGTCAAGTTATTATTGTTATTTTAGTTTTGTTGAGTTGCGAGTTTGTAGTTTTTCAACAGACTGTACAAGCACAAGCCCGCACTCGCATCTAACTTCCGAGCCTTTTAGATTCGTGGCGCGTATTGTACAAGTTTGCAGTAAATATGCAAAATTATATAGATTGTCGCAAAGTCTCTACAAGGGGGTCGCTAATTAATAGTATATTGTGCAACTAGTGAGAGAAGGAGAAGATTCCATGAGCGTGAAATTTGCCGCACGAGCGTAGCGAGTGCGGTAACACGCACGCGAGTGGAATATTCTCCTTCGATCAATGGTCGCATATAATATTTTATTCAACTAGCACGAGTAATATGTAATCGGGGCCCAGATAAAAGAGGGAAAAATAATAAATCACTTCATTGATTGACGTACCCACCGCCCTCGATGCACACAAGATGGCTGTGACTTTCGCTGAATTGCGATGCTGTTTTCATGTATACAATACCGCCTACCACGTTCCTATTGGTCCAGAAGCTGTGCAGTTTTTTTCATTATTGTACGGCTTGGGCTTGCTACTGCGTTCCTATTGGTCCAGAAAATTTATTATCGTACTGTACGGCTCATTATTAGCACTCTACGCCAACATGAAGTAATTTATGATTTCTCCCGAATTTAGCAGGGCCCCGAAATTACATATTACTCACGCGTGTTGAATAAAGGACATTTATTGTAGATAACTCAAATTAACAAAATAAAAAAAAATACTCATTAGTCACATTAACTATACTAGTTAGGAACAGCGGAGGGTAGGGAGTCCTAAAATATTTTTTCATCTTTCAAATTTATTTACGCCAAAAAGCACAGCCTGTATGTGTGAGATGTTTTGTATAATTATGTTTACTATTGAGCAACTACATACTTTTAATTACCTTTACAATAATTTTATATATGGTAGTTAATTAATTCATTTGGCGTTGTTAACATAATTAAAATGTTATTATAATATGTGAAATGTGAATAATATGAAAATATACAGATTGTATCAAATCAAAACGGTCCATAGACCATTCTGTGTGTAAGACAGAGACGATATATAAAGCAGTAAGTAAGAATGAGTTAAATGATCGCTAAGAGTTACTGTGGTTACGTAAATAAATAATTACGTACACTGTAAATCTTTTTACCAATTTATCAATTAAAACAACTAAACCGTAATAATTCGTATTATTATTTATATCTGGTACAAAAGTTTTAACAATACTTTTAATAATTAATTTATTAAATGTTTAAAAAGACCTCCACGTTCTGCCAAACAATATCCCAATCGATTATAATAAATAGCCATTTTATCAATAATTTCACTAGTGCATAGGTACTGACATTTGATAAAATTGTGATTTTTACTGTAGAAAGCAAAGACGATACTATCAGATTGTATAACCACAGTAACTATTAGCGATCATTTATCTCATTCTTACTTACTGCTTTAGTGCTTTATATAATATCGTCTCTGTCTTACACACAGAATTTTCTATGGACTGTTTTGATTTGATACAATCTGTATATGATTTAATGGTATTTTATTTCAGTCACATATCTTATTTGTCAATCAGTCCTTTCATTTCATGTAGTGTAGTTGAGGTCAGTGTGGAAATGGAACAATGAATTATCTGCTGAAGTTCTAAACCAGGAATCACCAATTGGTTTCATTGTGGGTCCATTTAAAAAAAAATATACGCGTTCCCTTTGGTAGATGATGACTGGCAACGAAGATTTATAATATCAATTAAAAAAAAAACGAGTGATTTAGACCACACGACTAAAGTAAAACTTCTTCCTGTCATAATTTGTTATTATTTACCCGAAAATTCACAAAATATGAACTTTAAAATTATTTTACAATTTTATTCACTTTAAAAGTAGAATATTTAATGTATTGAACAACATATTAGCTTATAAAATTGTTCAAGAATGAAATGAACAGTCTAATGTAAGAAGAAAGAAATATAAACATAAAGATATAATGAAAACAAAAGTAATACATTGCAATTACTTAGCTCTCGTTGGATTTTAAGCGTAAATCTTTATGAAATATTATTTAAAGTAGGTTTGCAAAACTTTTTTCTATCACCTGATGGCGCCACTAGCCAGTGAAGTATTTGTCATCCTCTTTCTATCTTCACTAATTTATATCTCCCTCTCAACTTCCGTTCGCCTCGCCCGATCACACTTCTGTAAATCTCTCGTCACGCATTCATCAGTTTACTCCCCAAGTCAAGCGTGCGTAAAGAAGTTTTACTTCAAAAATAGTATTCATGACGGCATCGGAATCTTCCTTTCCCTGGCCGGAATAGTTGAGCCCATCCGCTCCTGGATTCCACAACAATAGGATAGCTATAGTTCGCTGCAAATGTTTAGGACAGTAAAATTTACTGTCCTAAACATTTACACATTTTACCATCATACAGAAAAACATTTAATGTTTTTCTGTATGATGGTAAAATGTGTTTTTAAAATTTCCTTTTTCTCTTGTCTCATATTTACGATTCGGTTCGAGGTCTCTGAATTCTTCATAGTCGCTCTTTACGTAGGGAACTTAATATTATTCTTTTCGAAGTGAAAATGTCAATGATATTGCGAACTGACGTTATTAAGTGATTATTTGTTTATTGAAGTACTACATGTTGCACTCAGCCATCATAATATTAGTCCCTAAAGACGACTTTCTTCTTTAAGAGTACCACTCTTTAAATTGTGATTTACGAAACTTTCTTCCACCAGCAAAGGAGACAGATTGAAGTGTTTTATAAGGGAAATTTACCTGCTCACGTTTGATAAAGAACATGACAAGGTATACTACTTTTTTTATTCAATGGTTCTACATACCTATATAGGTTATTACTTTCTTAACTAGTTGCAGCGTAACTTTCTTCTGTTTTAACAGATGTTTACGTTAAATATGATTTCTCAAATAATGTAAAGAATGACTCTAATGAATAGGACTTATAGAATAGATCTAAAGACATATAATAATGTATAGGATTCGTCAAAAAGAAAGATATAATTATCATGTTTACAACTCATTCCAGGCAACAATATCTTATGAAAAATCTTCAATCTATGCGGGATCTTATCTTTTTTTTTATTTTGAAAACAAACAACACAAAGTGCGCTTCAACCCGAGGATTATCTTTTTAATAATTTGCCAAGGCATATAATCCAAAATACAAATATTAGACAATTTGAAATTGAGCTCAAAAAGTACCTCACTACAAATTGTTTTTATAGTACCTATAAATGAATATTTAAATTCTTAGCTTTTAATTTGACTTTAATTTGACTATTCACATCTATAATTAGCATAGTTAGGTGAAATATTGTTATTATTATTATTATTATTATTATTATCATTTACAACAAAATCATCTACATATATAGACATCGTTTAGGAAGAGCAGTCTTGTTTTAAATTTTTGAAGGTGTTTGGCAATTTATAAAACATTTTCAGGACGTTATATTCGGCGCTCTTAGACTTCGGCAAAATAACATTTGAATTTTTTTTTGTAAATATAATTTTGCAAAGTGAAAGATTCACAGCCTGGCTAGTACGGAAGCCGGGTTGGCTCATTGGTGACTAGTGGAGTAGTGGCACCGCACACGGCCACTTTCAACATGTTAACGCGTGCACGCGTTAACATGTGTCCGTGTGCGGGATAAATGCAGATTTCTACCTTATCCTGGAACGGTAATCGAGCTATCTCTGTCTTTTAACTGTCAAATTCTGTGAGCAGCGTTACTTTTTGCATTGAGGTTAGGCGTAGCTGAAGTTTTGTTTATAAGTGAAATAAAGTAATAAAGAATTTCAAAGTAAACATTAGAAATGAGTTTCGTTAAAATTAAAAATGAAAATGTTACCGTAAAATTACCTGTGATGAACAATAAACTCATTTCTAATGTTTACTTTGAAATTCTTTATTACTTTATTTCACTATAAACAAAACTTCAGCTACGCCTAGCCTCAATGCAAAAAGTAACGCTGCTCACAGAATTTGACAGTTAAAAGACAGAGGTAGCTCGATTACCGTTCCAGGATAAGGTAGAAATCTGCATTTATCCCGCACACGGATAAGGCAGAAATCTGCATTTATCCCGCACACGGACACATGTTAACGCGTGCACGCGTTAACATGTTGGAAGTGGCCGTGTGCGGTGCCACTACTCCACTAGTCACCAATGAGCCAACCCGGCTTCCGTAGGCTAGAGCCCACTACCCTTTAGCCAGGTCTTCGATCTTGTGTTCAGGGCTCAGGCATTACGAAAAGAGTGTTACATAAATTTTCACGCTACCTCCTAATACCTACCCAAAAATGTTTGATTTTGATAGCTCGGACTATCAGGGATATAAGTAGATAATGTGTTTGTTAATATGTAAACGAACATTTATTGTAACTCACAAGTGCGTAGATATTTTATTTCCTAAGGGGAGGGTAAAGCAAAAAAACATTCAATATTTTTTTAAGTTTTAATAATATCACACAAGAATACTCACGAAGGAAGGTGTCAAGCAAAATATAAATTCCCAAACCAATTTTACAAATTGTTTTTCAAGAAGTATTTCTAAATTTTATTTTTTAGCCAGGTATTCGTATTATTTTCAGTTTTATTTTTGTATTATTATGAACCTGGGGGGGGGGGTAATTACCTCCTTTACCCCTTCCCCCATTTTCTACGTCATTGGTAACCCACCGTCTATTTCAATTTCTTATTTGATTTTTTCTTTTGCTCGATACTGGACGCACTCAATTGTTTACAGTGTGTATACTTTCTTCCATCATTAGATACAAATTAAATGGATGTCATTAACTCATTACTTATTATATGTTAATTAGTAAAACAAAGTAATGACTACATGTTCTTGTATACATGCATGTATGTCGTATAAGTACATGGATCTGTGACCATAAGGCAAAACTACTTTTTTCAAAGTAATGTTTTTAAGGGTTAGAACGTTAGAATGAAAAAAACCGAACCTTATAGGTTATATCAGGAACGAATAGAGATATCAAGTTTAAATTAATATAAAATACAAAGCTGCATCACGCCATATAATATTCCTGTAAAAAATTTGAACTTCTAACTCAATTAAATTAAAAGATACGGTCTATCAAAAATAAAAAGCCTCGTATTTCGATACTGACTCCCTCATCAAAATCTATTGGGTACTTCCCGTTGACCTATAGAATCTTAAAGTTAAGGCCACTGCACAAGAGGTTATTTTTGTCGCTGGAATCGTTGCGTTAAAATTAACAGGGCTTTAGTCATCTAGATAACAGGGCAAAAATTCCTTAGATTCTAATTTTAATTTTTAATAATCATTATTTTATTGAATGCTATTGTACCTATATTGTATTGACGTATTGCACACTTTTATTTTGGAAATACAAATAAATGAATATCATATAATTATAACTTGGCGACAACTAGTTGACAGGGTGAAATGTAGTTACAGGATGACATTTAGTTACTGGAATATTCTTAGTTGACAGGAAGAAGAAAAGATGGCGCACTTCGAAAAGAAGTTTGCCATTTTTACAAGATTTTGTAGATTTTAGTATACGCTCAAAACTGTGCTCGCGAAACGCTGTTTATTTCAACATTGACCGTATACAGGACAGCGCCATTAATTACTATTTGAAGATACGAAAAAAATAGCAAAAAAAATTACGAAGGAATTGACATAAGCGGTTTTGTGTTCTGGCCACAGATGTATGCTACACATGTACTAATTTCAACCTCGACATTCGAAACTATACTCATTAGTGATTTGGGTGAGAAACTAAACAATATGTCGGATGATGCAATGAATGGGCATTGTTTCAAGTAAAACATTCAAATTTTATTTTTATTTGTAATTGTGTGCAGTCGCTTAACATTCTAAGCGATTTGTAAATTTGGTGAACGTTTAAGGAAGTACCCTCGATAAATAAATTAACAAACAAAAAATTACGAAAATTTGCAGATATGTCGAACTGTTTTCAAAAATAACTCAGTTAAATTTTTGAGATTTTTGGTTGACTTTGAAAAAAGATATTGATCATTTTATTTCGCTGCACTTAACATGAGTCTTATGGGAATCTGTGATTTTGACGCACTCCATCATTTATTACGTTGGAATTGACAAACAGATTTTGATAAAATTTTGAGGAAATATAAATGAATATTCTATGAACATTTTTCTTTTTCTAAAACGTATAAACCTTGCTTATGTTAATAGAAATAACTAAAAGCCGAGATTTTCTAGCAATTCATAAACATGGCAACACCGCAATATTATAGGTTATTATTCAAAGGTAAATTACGAAACTGCAGCAGTTTCGATAACGTAAGAACATATGTAAATTGAATAAATGCTAAATGCTATCGTACACTTTTTTAGAAGCCCCTAGTTCCCAAATTCTAATCCTAGAATTGGTGAAAGTATCAATGAGTTTTTCAATGTCTTATAAAAAATATGAAAATATAAATTGTGCTAGGCTGCAAATAACTCCTACTGCTTAGCCTTAAAAAAGTTTTCGTATAAACATAATAATTGTACCATTATTAATGATATTTTTTTTGTTTTAGGTAAGTACGAGCTTATCCAGTTTCAAAATTAATTTTCTGTGATCTTGTAAGTATATAATTTTGCCTGCTATGGTCTGATGTGTGAATGTTTATATGCTGCATAATTGTTTTTTTATTAGTTTAATCAATTTATAAAGTAATATTATTATGTCAAGCGACTCTTTGAAAACTGATATTGACACACTAACCACAATTTTATAAACGTAATGCGTATTGTGTAATGATATGTGTATTTTTTTATTGATGTTTATTATTATGACAATAATATTATCTACTAAAATTCTAAACAAATAATTTTCCTAGTTGTACATTATACTGAATATTCTTTAAATTTAAAGACTGTGCACACTTACCAAGCATAAAGCCGCACATCGAGTACAGTACAAACCTGGTAACCTACACAGTGTCGCACACTAGACCAGCACAAACCTACACAAACCAACAAATTTTAGTGCAGATTTAATAATAGTAATAATAATAGTTAACTTTATTGTTAGTAGAACAGAGTGTCTGCATAATTGCGTCAAAAAATACATTTAGTTAAAAAATTAAAACAATATAATATACTTAAAACAATAGATTATAGTAAAAAATTAAGATAAATATTCATTTAGGTAGTAATGAAATCTGCTTACATGGTACGATTTCATTGCACTTTTGAATTGTCTTAATGGTAAGCATTTAATGAGATCGGGAATATTGTGCGGGTAGACATTTTACAGTTTTCAAGTAGTTTTATCAATCACTAGCAATGAGGGGGAGAAAAACGAGGGGTCGAAAATCGTATTTAATTAATAAAGTGATAACGCTTTTCTCGAATATTTTCTCATGTAACTGTATGAAAATTTTATATGAATTTATAGAGAAAAAAATGGACATTTCGAAAATGTAAATACAGTGTAACCTCTTTATAACGAATCTCAAAGGACCGAACATTTTTTTCGTTATATGGAGAGAAGACAGAAAAATAACCAAATTTCACCTAATTAATTTATTCCAAACACATATAGTTTGTTAACTTTGCCTGACGTTTTTTTCTATGCCAATACTTAGTTGTTTTGTATTTTATTAAGTATCTTATGCATGCCTTGGGATGTGGTGGAATCGTCTTCATTGAACAATAGGAATTTTTCGATAAGTTTGGCGGCATCAAGTGCTCGTTGAATAGTTGGTGATGGTTCAGAATCGTCCTCTTTACGTCTGTAAATATTTGCTGACGCCTAAATATGAACTTATTTCTTCTTAATAGAGAATGGCTGTTGCGCTATAAAGAGGGTATTAATGTATGGGTTTTAAGGTAAACCAAAGAAATTGTAAAAGTTTCTACGTTATAGAGAGTTTTTCGTTATAACGAAGGACGTTATAAAGAGGTTATACTGTATATGTTGTCATTTGAAAAAAACAAATGCATGTATACTTCCGGTTGAGTAGAAAGAAATATACCTCAGCAGTTTCCGATAGTACCTAAATCTCGAATTGAACAAAAAAGTACTTAAACTTTTTTGTATCTAGTAAAATACACAAATTATTCACTGATGTTATCACTTTCGGTGTACACACTGTATGTATAGCAATTTTCTTAAAAATCATTTTGGAAGATGATCATGTGTGGTTCTTCATACCGATTTACTGCAATGTTTTTCAAAGAGATTTAAACCTGAGAGCGGGTTACAGCTAGTTATAATACGCGCCACGGATCTAAAAGGTTCAGAAGTTACTCACAAACAGCGTCGCAAAGACACATTTTAGAGTCGTTGAGACTCCCACCACCTCCCTGCTACCTGCACGGAACGTGCGCTCGTCGGTGATTGGCCGTGATCGCTCGTTGCCTTTGTCACTTGTCGCTTTCTTGCTTTAAAGTACAGTCGAGTACGCTATTGTCAAGTTGTTATTGTTATTTTAGTTTTGTTGAGTTGCGAGTTTGTAGTTTTTCAACAGACTGTACAAGCGCAAGCCCGCATTCGCATCTAACTTCCGAGCCTTTTAGATTCGTGGCGCGTATTGTACAGCTTCTTGAGGTTGATCAATGATCAGCCCCTGTTTCTCGTTCCGTTTTTAAAGTTCCATGATCGAAGGCGAGTGCAATCTGCAATCGTAAAGCAGCATGTCGCGCGGATTTGACACAGAATGTGTTTTTATTATAACGGTGCGGCGAACGTGTTGTGTGGGAAAGAGAGAGAGCGAATATGCGTGAGTGCGTGCGAGCGCGACTATAGCGTCTAGACGGCCATTAAGTGCACGCAGTGCGTGCGATGCGTGTGCATTATGTACTGAAAGGATCGAATCGCAGTCACAGAATTGAAATATTATTTAGAATGCGTGGAGAAAAATTCTAGCCAATTAGGTTTTTGAATGAAAGATTTTTTTTTCATAAACGGAAAGATCACATTGAAATTTTATAGCAAAACTACTTTTGTTTTTTTTTACTTCTTAATTGTAAAGTTATATTTAATTAAAAAATAAGTACGTACTTTCGTCCCTTATAGCAGGGACGAAAGTTTGACATTTACTCCCTGTTATTTATTATATTAAATGACAGCGGTAACCCTAGTTACGAGTATATAAATACGCATGAAAAATTTTTTCCTCCCGCCGATCTCACTGGGAGTAAATGTCAATCTTTCGTCCCTGCTGACGAAAGTACGTACTTTCGAGCGGATATGAAGAAAAATCGTATACACCACACGGGCCTTAAAAGTTGAAATCTCAAAAATTCAACTTTCGGCCCTTGTGATGTAGGTAATATATACTATTCCTATAATACGTAAAAAATATAGTGTTTTTATGGTCCTTGTATCCATGGTTACTTTGATAATTGTATAATAATACATACCACGAAGTCTAGGGAACCAGGAGACCCAGCTCGAGCGTAGCGGTGGACCGATATCGGTCGCATGAACCAATATGGCGTCAGCTATTGGGTAACGCACACACGTTCATGGCTTACGTGTGAAGTCAAACAACTTTGGTAACTATGGCGAAAACAGGTAGAAAGAACCGAAGTTTTCCCAGATAGCGATAAAAGCGCCATCTCGCGTGCGCCAGAAAACGGCCCGTCTCGAAACACGGCAAGCATAGGAAGCTAAGTCTCCTGGTTAAACGCAGCTCTATTCTCTGATGCACGAAGTTTGTAACCAGTAGATTTAGCTTCGTATGCTTGCCGTGTTTCGAGACTGACCGTTTTCTGGCGCACGCGAGATGACGCTGTTATCACTTACCTGGGAAAAAATCGGTTCTTTCCAACTGTTTTCGCCATAGTTACCAAAGTTGTTTAACTTCACAGACACTACACACATGTAAGCCAATAACGTGTGTGCGTTACCCAGTAGCCGACGCCGTATTGGTCATGCGACAGATATCGGTCCACCGCTACGCTCGAGCTGGTTCTCCTGGTTACAGAGTTCGTATGCTTTGGATGCATTTTTGCAACAGCACCTATGCATCAAAGGTTTTTCGAACTAAATTTTCGCGAAGTCATTGAAAGCCGCAGCCTTCTGATCAGCGTTGCCAGTTTTTTTTTTGCCAAGTCGGGATTTTGGAACTCTTTGAGTGAAAACAGCGGGATTCTTTCGTCGAAAGCGGGACATATAGGAAAAAAACGTATATAATCAGAAGTTTTCAAATAATAAAAATATAATATTTTAAATCAGATTTACCCTATCGTTAAATAGTTGAGTCTTATTCGTCTTCAGTAATTATTTATAAGAATTACTTATTCATGATATTTCTGTGAAGATTTAACTTCTTTTAAAGTTATCCCCGAGTTATCCCCGAAAAGCGGGGCTGAGCCTGTCCCGCGCGGGACATTTAATTTTGATTTAAAAATCGGGACGTCTGGCAACGCTGCTTCTGATATAAAATAGTTTAATTCTGTGAATATAAATCACGACAACCCAACGTACTGCCCTGCCGTTCAACTTCACAGCAGTGTTGTAATAATAGAACGCGGGGACATTACATTACTATACCTAGCTTCAACGAGAGAGTTCAATCAATGCAACCACTTATGTTGGAATAATTGCACACAGAACGTGCGCAGCAGGCACGTTTTTATGTTCCTTATATGGAGGGGTAGAGAGGTTAATGAAAACAATCTCCGTGTACGAAGAAAAAGCGTTAAATTAGGGAACCGCCACTGTCGCAAAAGGGTAAATTTTAAAGTATGGAGGATATTTTAAAGCAAGCGTATGCAGGGCAAAAATGATTAGAGTATAGGATAGAAAAGTAAATGAAGAAATAAGAATTTTTGCTTTTTATGGCGCACTTTTTGAAAGTAAAACATAATAAATAAGAAAACAATATGATATAAAATTAATTTTTGATTTAAATGTCATTTTTAAACGTGCTATAATGCATTTAGTAATAAATAAACGATTATACCGATATGAACAAACATCAGATAAGTTATACAATTTGTTTTTGACGTGATAACGTCTTATAAATTGATGAATCACGTCAATATAAAAAGATGAAACACCGGCTGCATGCACGAAAAAGTGTAACGTTCCTAACGTTCCGCCTGACCCTGTGCGTGCAAGCGAGAGCGCAGTATGCTTCGGCCCAAGTTTGACAGCTACTAAAATTTAGGTTATGTATTACGGAATACGTTATCACGTAAAACTATCGTCCGTAAACCGACTTTACAGACAACCAATTTTAATAAATAGATTTATGAAAGTGACAAATATAATCGGTTGCTTTCAATTGTATGCCTAAAGAAAGACATTTTCCAATTTTTTTAACCTTGCTTCTTGTGTGGTACTAATAAAAGTTAAAAAAATATTGAATATTTTTCGCTTTACCCCCCACTCAGGAAAAAAATAATATTTACGCCCTTGATCGTGACACGATATAGATATACTTTATATTCTCTCTCTCCCTGTTTTTTGCAACAAAAAAAAAAAATGAAAACTATCCTTTAGTGTAAATTGGACCAAGCAAGACACATTTACAAAATTTCATTAAAATCGGTTCAGTGGTTTCGTAGATTAGCGCGGACGAACATCGTGACACGAGATTTTTATTAGATAAAGATAGATTAGGCCAGATCCCGAAATCTGGAGGTCTCGATTGAATTTAAGCAGCCGTTCAATATGCCCCATGACACTGTTAGTCCGACACTTAAAAACCTACAACTGTGTATAACAAACGCAATAGTGTCAAAAGTGTTAACACTGGAGTACGTCACCAAACACAACAAATATTGCAAGTTGCTAGTTTTAATCACCTCCCTCGACACTCGAATAGTAACTGTAGTTGTATAGATGGCTATAATCATTTCCTTGAATATTAACAGCGGATACGACATACATAATTTGTATGGTCGATGAAGACGTATCAACAGGAATACCAAATATACCGGGTGTCTGAATGTTGATATTATCTACTAGATAGATAGATAATAATTTATTGCTGATCCAATAATTAAAATTGGTTGCAAACGTCAATTACAATCGATTGGCTTACAAATCATTTTTTTATACGGTGCAGTTCCGAGCAGGAATTTTTTTAGGCCGTTTTTTAGGGAATTTATATATGTACATTTCCTCAAATTTTGAGGCAGTTTTTCGTATAGTTTATTGCCTTTATATATAGGACATTTTTCGTAAACGGATGTTCTATGTTTTATAGATAAATTAATAATTGTGTCTTGTAATATAGTTTTTAACTTCATTTTTGTTAGTTACCAATAAATTCGAATCTTTAAGAAGCTAGATATGGAAAGGAACGGATTTGTTTAGTTATTTGCATCTTCGCAGCTGGATTCCGTATAAGGTCTATCTCGGAATCTGTTCAAAAAGATGTGAGTTCTGAATATTTTACTGCAACTGTTATTCAGTTAACTGATAAATAAGTATGGCACGCCGTTTTGCTTAAAAATAAAATTAATTTTTCATTTGAAATCGAAAATAATTAAATTTGTGGAGTGCTAATAAATTGTATTCCCAACCATATATTATCTAAGTAACTATATTAATCATTGTCTATCTACTCAATGTGCGGTGAGTGAAGGCAACAAAGCGTATCGAAAATATATCTGCGCCCCTTTCTTCCATGTAATTCCCTGATTTCTCCGATGGTATAGGATAAGTCAGTAGCCATGTCATCATAGACATATCAAAACAGAGCAGTCAAGTATCTCTGTTTCAGAAACTTTATGTCTTTTTCTATGACGTTAAGCCAATCAGAGTCAACGAGTTCTTACGACTTAAAAAAAGACAGGAATATATCTTTGCACCCTAATGGTTCGATTGCGATTTTATTCCTATGCTCGGTATAGAATAAAAGTAGGTATATGTTCCCAACGTATAAGAAAAGATAGCGAAGTATGCTGAATTATTAAGATTTAAATGTTTTTTATTATACCCCAACCCCCACTTAATTTTAAAAATAATTTAATAAATTGAATTTATGTCAAAATATTAGAATTATTATTATTGTACCCGAACATAAAAAAAATAAAATACAAATTCATTAAAATTATGTATATACCGCGTGCCTAACCTAAAACACATACACTTTACAATGAACATTGCACAGTGTCTTATCTCTGGCACAGAATAATACGCGTCACGAATCTAAAAGGCTCGGAAGTTAGATGCGAATGCGGGCTTGCGTTCGTACAGTCTGTTGAAAAACTACAAACTCGCAATTCAACAAAACTGAAATAACAATAACAACTTGACAATAGCGTACTCGACTGTACTTTAAAGCAGGAAAGCGACAAGTGACAAAGGCAACGAGCGATCACGACCAATCACCGACGAGCGCACGTTCCGTGCAGGTAGCTGGGGGTGGTGGGAGTATAAACGGCTCTAAAATGTGTCTGCGACGCTGTTTGTGACTAACTTCTAACCTTTTAGATCCGTGGCGCGTATTATATTGTACTGGATATCAATAGAGAAGGGATTTATTACTGAATCTTAGACTACGCAGAGAGAGAAAGAGAGAGATGCAATAAATAGCTGTTCTGGCTCTGCTACAGAAGTGTTAGGCGTATAGAGAATGCGTCTCTGTGTTAAATGTTTCACTGAGTTAGCTGACCCGTTGAGCTGTCGGGTCAGAAAGAAGTGAGACGGCTCCCACGGATCTTATGTCGAAGTCGGATCTTTAAACCGGTTGAGAACTGACTTACCCAACCCTAAATGTCAAGCAACAATCACGTTCCCGGAAGCGTCGCGTTATAATCTTCACTGGCTATTGTTGAAGCACAGTTCGTTTTCCGTTAATGACATTTACCACGTTTATAATTATGTACTATAATTTATAATATGCATGACAATATATATTAATATTTAATTTTATGAAATTAAACATGCCGTGTTGCTCTGCCAGTGCGTTGACTGACTGACTCGTCTAATTTAATGTGTGCAAATTTGCGATTTCGCGAATTACACGATTTTTAGTATCTTTTTATTACATTTTGTTTGTTGAATCAAGAACTTTGTCAAGTAAAATATTTTTAACAAAAAAATTGAACCGACTTCAAAATATGCACTAAAAAGTAAAAAATAATTGCGTATTGAAATGTTTTGGATTCGGTGTCACATAGGAATTCGAAAGTAGCAATTTAAATCTTACATGTCTCTAGTTCTCGGAATAGATTTCATTTTGGCTGACACCGACTCCAAAACATTTCAATACGCAATTATTTTTTACTTTTTGATGCATATTTCGAAGTCGGTTCAATTTTTTTGTTAAAAATATTTTATTTTTCACTTTTTAGTGTTGCATAAAGTATTGCAATGAGTAGGCCAAGTATGAGTGCCTTTGAAATTTGAGAGCTTCCCTCGATTTCTCCGGATTCCACCATCAGATCCTGACTTGATTCCGATGAGACCACCTCGGAAGTGTACTCTTTCGAATAAAAGAAAAATTTTGAAAATCGGTCCATAATTGACGGAGAAATCGGTGAACATACATAAAAAAAAACAAAAAAAAATATACAGTCGAACATAGAACCTCCTCCTTTTTTGAAGTCGGTTAATAAAAATGCAGTTGAACTTTACGTAGAAAGTACCGGAAGATTATTTATTCGTCGTTGTTCGATATTATCTTAAATCTTTCATTATTTAATACGATAAGATGATTAAGTATAGACAAAGGAAAAATTGAACCTTTGGCTTCGAATTCGCTAATTTCGCAAAATTAGGCTTTTACACAAGAAATGCCTTTTAAATTCAATATAAATGACCGATAATTGCTCGTATTCCTCTCGGGAGAAGAAACTATGACTAATTTGGAATGATTTAACCCTTTCACTTGGGGTCGCTTATTTTTTATGATAATGACCTTACTAAAAAGAATTTTTGTTTAATTTTTTTTTATTTATTAAAAGTTTTAACACATTTTACATCATTTATCTCAGTTGTGAATTGCTCTCGTGTGCCGAACCGGCTTCAATATAAAAAAAAAAACACAACATAAAATCTAACAAATGTAAATTTTTAATACGGTATAGTGCGTACTACTATTTAATAACTTTAAAGAATAACTTCTGTTGCTACATTGTTGAAACACCCATTGTTACATGTCTATATTTAGAAAAATTTATTTCTCAAACAATGTCACCATCGGGATACGAACCCCGAATCTTTCCACTATCGCGGCGGACTGAGTTACATTACTCCACAGTGACACAGTAAGGTCAATTCATCATTCTAATATATAGCCATTTTTTAACTGTATATTTCACATTATGCGAGAGCTAATTTTTATCTTAGATAACGTCAGATTAATAAATGAAAACAACTTTCATCGTTGATTCACCCACAGCTCTCACTTCTGTGAAGGTTCATATCTGACGTTATCTAAGATAAAAATAGTTGGCAAAACCAAAAGTGCACATCCCGCAAGTTTTCCACTGTATGATAAAAAAATAACAATTAAAAAATATTTTTAATAAATTTAAAAAGATTTAAAAATTTAAAGAAATAAATAATTAAAAATTGAAAAAATATTTTTTTTTAAGTTTGCAAAAATAAAAAAAATTAAGAACTATACATAATATAATATATAATTAATATCAAGTGGAATAAAATAAAACAAAATAAAAAGAAAAAAAAAAGAAAAATATCAATGATTTCGTAAGGAATCGAACCCAGGACCTTGCCCTTGGGGATCCAACGGCATAACCATTACGCCACGGCGGCCTAATACCTGTAGTGGTGTTATCACGGTATAGAAGTGTAGCACTTGTTTTATGGATTACATTATATTTACACAGCAATTATTATATTGTTTTTAAACTAATAGCTGTCAAAAATAATAAAAAATAAAACTGTTTATAAAAATTAAACTACTGAACACATTTTAGTGAATTTAAATAGGGTTCTGGTCTGATAGTAAACAAAGTGAATAAAATATAACCTAAGGCAATCCGACCAAAATTGCGATCTGTAGAGTCGTGACGTACGTACATACGTACATACGTACAGACCAACCGACAACTGCTGTTTGTAATTTTCAATTACAATTTTAATAGTATTTATGAACTGGAATTGATTTAAAAATGGTTCTGTTTTATAGGTTAGAATCTCCTCTTTTCAAAAAACTTCAATTTGAATGGATTTCGTGTGAAATTAACTTAGATATAACTTCTTATATGAACGAAAGTCAGCTCTGACGCACAAAGCGATAATAAAGCACATACCGCTAGTTTAGCGGTATGTGCAAAGGCTCTCGCATGATGTGAAATATGCATTTACAAATGGCTGTATAGGTATAAGAATGATGAATTGACCTTACTGTGTCACTGTGGTGTAATGTAACTCAGTCCGCCGCGATAGTGGAAAGATTCGGGGTTCGTATCCCGATGGTGACATTGTTTGAGAAATAAATTTTTCTAATATAGACATGTAACAATGGGTGTTTCAACAATGTAGCAACAGAAGCTATTCTTTAAAGATATAAAATCTAACAGTAAATTTCGTGGTTTTTAGCTTTAGGAAGGTTGTCCAATTAGTAAGCTGTCAGATCATGGAAAAATTCAGGCCAATATTTTTTTTTTATTATTAACTCCCAAAATTCGGATTTTTGTAAAAAGAAAACCGAAGTAGATTTTTTCGAAAAGACGAGATAAATTATTCTAAATTAGTCATAGTTTCTTCTTCCGAGAGGAATACGAGCAATTACCGGTCATCCCTGTATAATAAGTACTGTCATCCGACGAACAGCTTTAGTTGTCTTCAAGAAAGTATTTCGTAAGATAGCTATTAAAAATAGGAACAAAGGGTTTACATCAATCGAAACACTTACAGGCATTAATTAGTCAGACTCAAGTTTAATGGTTTCCTATAGATTCATTGGACGCGCGTCCGTTTGATGAAGTTGAGTGTTTTTTGTGACCTCCAGTAGCCGCCCGTGAATAATACCGATAGTGCGGAACGGTATGCTTTGCTTACGATATGTTAATATCAATGCACTAATCAGTAGCTATTGACGTTACGAATTGCATTGCCGTTATAATTACCTGCACGTGCTTTGTATCTGTACAGCGTGGGCGATGATTCGCTGTCCAATTTGTGAATTGTGATTGGACCTTGAAGTTAGGTAACCTATTATAATTCGTTATCTAATAAGACATCTGGAATCAATGATGCTCAAAAACGTGAGTGCGTGTAACCTTTACGTTCGGTTGAAGTAAAACTTCTTTTAATTTGTTTTTACGCTCTCACTTGTTTTGGGAAATATTCACTCACAGATTAAATTACGTCGGCTATGCTTATTGGTTTGCGTCCGTAGTTTTGTTTCACATTTCGTTCAAGATGGTTTCTGCATATGCGTTTTGATGCCGCCATCATCTATCAGTCGGCGCGTTTAAATAACGGAAACCGATTACAAAATTGGTTTGCGTTCGCAGCTATGTTTCGCTTTTTGTTCAAGATGGTTTCTGCGAGGCCGCCGTAAACACGCTGAATCCAATGAGCACAAGCAAACGTCTGTATGTCTTTTGGTTTAGAAGTTATTTGCGTTTATAGAAAACATCCGAATGGCCGTATAGTTTCCAAAATAAAAGAGATACAGATTTTTGCTTACGCTCATTGAATTCAGCGTATTTTTTTCTGTAAGCATTCTCAATATGTGAATTTTCATACGATATAACTCAATTTCAAAAGTATATTAAATAATTCAATTTTTGCATTTTTTTCAAGGCTGTACTCCTTTAAAAAAATGCGATTTTTGACGAAAACCACAAAATTTCGGAACTTTGGCAAAATCATCACGCTTATAGAAAAAAACACGCTGAATCCAATGACCATAAACAAACGTCTGTATGTCTTTTGGTTTAGAAGTTATTTACGTTTATAGTTTTTAGAAAATCATATAAAATCTCCAAATGGCCGTAGTTTCCAAACTAAAAAAGATACAGACGTTTGCTTCTGCTCATTGAATTCAGCGTATTTTTTTCTGTAAGCTTCTCAATTTCAAAACTATATTAAAGAATTCGATTTTTGCAATTTTTTCCAGGCATACCCGTTTAAAAAAATGCGGTTTTTGACGAAAACCCTAAATATTTCGGAACGTTGCTAAATCATCACGCTGAATCCAGCATGGTCCTAAAACGTGGTGTGTCGTCCAAAAAAACTTTCGAACTAAAAAAAGTAGTATTTAACCATTTCCCCTCTATCCTTACAAGTAACGCCACTGACTTAGTGGCCCACGAGCTAGTACTAAAAAAAGTAATTAACAAAATTTGACCCACTTCTCAAAAAGGTTCGCCATCACTGGTCTATAATCTACAATATCTCTTTGTCTGATCAAAATTACCATTAACGATTATGATTAGAAATACCTCCATCAAGATCATATTTTGATCAAAGTTACCATTATCAAAAGTAAGTGATCACACGGATTATTGAAAAGATTACTTACTGAGCAAAGAGAGCGTCATCAAGTAGATGACCACACTGATCAAGGCAAGCATCAAAGATTATCCAAAGACCTACATCCTAATATAAGTATAGATTTATAATAAAGGTGAACCCTTTCTGTCCGGGCTGGTACATTAGTATCGGTTTTACTATTTATTTAATAACATAGAAAGCATTACGACCGATTAGGTGCTCGTGAATACCTAATTATTGTCAAAACCTTTTAAAATAAAAAAACCGGTTTTTTGTTGAGTGACAGTTGATGCAATTAAGTCCTTTAAAGTAGATAGATAAATTAAAGAATCCATTTTTGGAAACTCTTAAATTGTGATAGTACACATTCCCTTCATAAGGTATGTTTGTTTTCTGTCAATCAATTTTTGCGGTATATATAGATGTATTTCAATTTGCAATGCATCGTTGAACATGGCTGATATTGCAGACCTTTTTAACATGACCTAATTCCAGGTCAGTTGTATGTCGTCTCTATATATATGGACATTAAATTTTTAACGAATTTGTGAATTGTGATTGACATTTTCTGCTTTCATTCCACAAACCAACAATGTTGTGCAAACAAAATAATTTACATCTATCATTAGAGAGCTTGAATTGATTTTGCATGGATCTTGGAGCTTTACATGGAAGCGGAGCCGATTTCAAAATATTCAATATGGCCGTCCTATGCGAAGCGTTTTTATAGACAGTATAGGAGGTTTCGATGTTTTATTTAAAGTGTTTATTTCCGAGGAAGAAAGGATGGGTGTCAATAATATAGGTATATTTTCCCCTGAAGAGTTTTGGATTTTTATTCATATATTTATCAACTACGGGTAGTTATATTTAAGAAACAAGCCAAATAAAGTCAAATATTTTATTATGTTTGTAATAAAAAATAGTCAAATTTAAAAAGGTGATTAAGTTAATAATTAACTAAAACGGGTTAGATTATCGTTAATTAATAATAAAAATAGTAAAAATAATACGAGCGCACTGGACCAACACTTTTTTATTTATATATGTTATTCTTTACAATATGTTAAATCATATATGTAAAGGATAAAGTGTTGGAAGATTGCGCTGATGGATAAAAAAAAAGTAAAAACTACAAAAACGATCAATTTTTGAAGAAATTCCTCAAAATATTCTATTTCAAACTATAAATAAAAATAAAAATATTTATGAAAGGTAAGATATAATATCATGCAAAACGCACAGGGTTGGTAATCTAGTATTGAAAAAATGTAGCAATAGGGCTCTGTGGTATTATTTTATTATTTTATTATTTTATAGGGGAAATTACCTAGGTTATTGACACCCATCCTTTGTCGTTGGGGAGATACTAATCTTTAAAAGAAGGGAAAAAATCGCGAGTGCGGCCACATTGTCAAATGTGGCAGAATCATTGATGCAAGCTGTATAGTGATGAAATTTATTATTTTCTGCATACAAACGTCAAATTGCATGAAATCATTTAGAAATTCAGATGGGACAGTTATAGAAAAGAAAATATTAAATTGGGACATATATTATATTCCAACAGAATCGAAAGGGGTAAGACATTTGACGCCATTTAACCGCGCGCTGACGATCTAATGATAAACTTTTTGCTTGTGTATTTTTTAATACTTACATCAAGAAGGAAAGCGGGATGTTTTGTTCGGTGATTTGAAGATTTCCGTTTGTTACAGCTGATGCGAGCTCTAAAATTGATTGAAGTTTACATAACTGATAGATCAACGTATTTTGGACAGCCTAGTTTTACAAACAACTAAATACTTACAGTAAATTAGAACAACGATAATGTATAGCTAGATGATATTGTGATCATGTGGGAGACAGTCCGCAGGGGCCGCCAGGTGAAACCGTATTACTGACTTCATTTCTTTTAATAATGTAGGTACACTAGGTACATACCAATATGTCTTTTAGCGCGCTCGTCAAGTGTGTACAGCATCGTGCAAAAGAAAATCACTATCAACAGCCATATCGACATATAAAGGCCGGTATAAACCAAATCTTTGAAAAGTCAAATTAAAAACGCGCTGTGTTTTGACCAATTTTGTGTAAGTATCTTTTTTTAATGTTTCGAATTTTACATTATTTAGTCCAGTAAAATTCGAAAAGTATGCGTTCGTAATGCATGAATACCTTTTTTTGACGTGATAACGTCTTATAAATTGATGAATCACGTCAATATAAAAAGATGAAACACCGGCTGCATGCACGAAAAAGTGTAACGTTCCGCCTGACCCTGTGCGTGATTATTAAATATGATATTCGAGCGGAATACGTTATCACGTAAAACTATCGTCCGTAAACCGACTTTACAGACAATCAATTTTATTTTCAACACAATGTATTTTCAACTGATTTTACTGGCGTATTTTCAAGTTTTTAGTCCATACTGGTTACTTCTTACGCAAAGTGGAGACACTACGCTGCTCAGTCAATGAAAGACATTAATGAAGTGTCAAAAAAAAGGGTGCGTTAAAAGTTATACTTCTTTGACGTGATTTAAAATTAATTTTTAATTTGCATGCAAATAATCTATTGAAATAAATTAATAATAGGACTATAAAATAACATGTGCGTAAATACAGTTATTAGACGCTACGCGTATGCGAGCATGATCTCTGTCATACTCTTATATTCTTTACTCGATGAAACGAAAAACAACTGCAACGAAATATGACGAAGACGTGCCCGTAAGTGTCAATCGTGTCTATCTCTATTCTGTTGGTAGCCTCTCTTTTTCTGTAAACAACTTCATCCTGTTGATCGAAAAAATTCATTCGTCATTTTCTTATAATGCGCCGAACGAAATAAAACTAGAATATTAAAAAAGTTTCTGGTTTGCCTACATGACTGCCATGTAGTGGAGGTGAAGGAATTGAAAACACACGAGTCGATTAGACCCGACAGGTTGAAAATACACGAGTTGTAATTTCATCGAGTTGACGCGGTCTAAAATTGTGCACCAATTGCAATTTTAATGAAAAGTTCGATGCGAAATGTTCTAAGGAAAACACGCCACTAGACAGTTGACAGTTTATATATTATTTACTTTTGCACATTGCCATACTTACGCCAGCGAGTGTAGTGTTAAAGTGTTACCTATTTACAATACACATTATTATGCACATTAACATACTTGACGAACCGTTTTTTGTTGTCAAATACATACATCTATGCCTTCATTATATATTAAATCTGCGCAGTAGTACGAGAGCCCGTAACAATAAAACCCTATGGATCTGCGAATAGATTTTTGGATATTTGAGAAATTAAAACTCTGCTTAAAAGAAAAATACAATGATTGCTAGGCTGGAGTGAGTCGGACCGTCAAAAAGGGGTAACTTCCGGTCACCCAAAAAACGGTTATTCTATGCATCTCCGAATAGAATGTTGTTTACTTTATTTTGAAGTTTACGTTCTTAATCTGCTTAAACTTGGTAGGCTGGCGGGTTCCGATGGGCCAAAACCCCCGCCAACCGCAATTGAATTTTTGAATGAAATTTTTTTATTACTTAAATGGAAAGATCACATACAAGTTTTA
Source organism: Xanthostigma xanthostigma (assembly GCA_963575645.1). Taxonomy (NCBI): domain Eukaryota; kingdom Metazoa; phylum Arthropoda; class Insecta; order Raphidioptera; family Raphidiidae; genus Xanthostigma; species Xanthostigma xanthostigma. The sequence goes on along the minus strand of OY754466.1, from coordinate 42,584,471 downwards.
TAGCAAAACTATCTATGTTTATTTTATTTTTTTACCTCATAATTAAAAAGTTACATGAAATTAAAAAACGTACTATCAAATTCACCATGGATACAAAATCATAAAAACATTACGTCATCGGAACTAAAAAGTATTTTTAAATTCCATATAACTTTTTAATTATAAGGTAAAAAAATAAAATAAACGTAGTTTTGCTCTAAAATTTGTATGTGATCTTTCCATTTATGTGAAAAAAATCATTAAACAAATTCATTTTTTTTTTTTTAATGAAGGGCCCGCCAATCCACCACGACAACATTCTATTCGAAGATGCATAGGATAACCATTTTTTGGGTGACCGGAAGTTACCCCTTTTTCACGGTCCGGCCCACTCCAGCCTGCCAACCATTGTATTTTTTTTGTTATCCAGGAATTGGCCTATTCGGAGATCCATATAGTGTTTTAGGGTTATGGGTTCTTGGGCTATAGACTATATACTATACACGTGCAATATGTGCACAAACAGCTGGATTTGAATTCCATTTCCATATATACTACATGCTTTTGACGCTTAGATTTCCTTAAAACCGCTTTTTCACAATCACCGGTCGTGTCTCATCCGGTATTTCTGTTACTAATTAAATACTTATAGGTACGAGCATGGCCCCCACAATGGTGGGGCTGGTGCAACTCTGGTAACAGGGCCCGGGCTCAGAGGGGGCCCTGGTTTGAATGAAAATATTTAAATATGAAAACAGTTTAGAGTACAATAGATATTACTTTGTATCCAACAGCACGCACGGGCCCCACCTACTCCCTCTACTCTCTCCACTCTAACTCTGCGAAGATTCTTGTCTGAAGACTAAGAAAAATAAGCACATGTTGGGGGGGGGCGACCCAGATACTGGTTACAGGGCCCACAATCGAATGTGGGGGCCATGGGTACGAGTGTCGCGTCGTACCAGTTCGATGTGGAAATAGTAATTTGCAGTTTATAGCATTTTTGAAGCCGGTTTTGTATTAGCAAAAGCGTTTTAAGGGAGAGTTCTAGTGTTTAAGGACGTAGTCTGGTCTTCGGGTTTTGAAAAAAACGAATTTATTTTTTTTACATTTTTAGTAAGTATAATATATTGAGAAAATTCTGTAAAAAATTTAGACCGATATATTAAATATTTACAAAGCTATAGCATATAGTCGAGAGCAGCAACGGTCTTACGGTAAGACTCTTACCTCTCAATTGTTATCACGTTACCCTTATACTCTCGCAGAGTAGGGCAAAAAAATTAGCAGAAAACGATGCCTTTGAAGAAACGGAAGGTTTACTATACACCAGGAATAGCTGATTAGTGTAAATATTCATTTTCATTTTTTTGAAAGAAATCTGAAATTAAAACTTTAAACGCGTTTTTCTCAAAACTACGTTTTTCTAAGCGGCGCAGGTGATTGAAACAATTGTATACAACCGATTGCATAATTTTGCACAGGGTATTCTACACAACAATAGCTCCGTCCGGTACTAGAATTACTTAATTATAAAAATTATTTCTATTTTTTTTAACCGATTTTCAACAAAAAAATCACGATTTTCTCGTTGTTTTTTTCTAAAACCCGCCATTTTGTTATTTATCAATAAAAATGTTTATTTCTAGTACGGGATAGAGCCACAAGCCTACGAAACAATATCCAATTTAATTTTTATAATTCAGTTGACTCCAAGTGACGTTATCACCCGCGCTACCCAACTACCACCATTTAAAGTTGTCTACTTTAGGTTAAAAAACAATTATAAAATGGCGTAAAATTAAGCAAAAAAATTTTTTTTTCCTTAGTTTACGATGTCAGTAAAAACATGTAACAAAATTGAAAACATTGTACATTATTTTGTTATTAAAAAAAATTCTGAAATAACGGTTGAAAACGAGCCAGAACATAAGACTACGTCCTTAAGAAGAATATTTTTGATATTTAATTTTGCGAATGTTTTCTGGGAAAAGTAAAGTAAATCCTATTATGAAAGTTTTGGCATCTTTTTATTAATGACTAGCTTCCCGGTCCGGCTTCGCTCGAATTTGTAGATTGCCACCATTATTTCGTCGACTTACATTGCAAAATTGATATCCACGAAAAGCTCTTATAACATTAGAATGGGTATAGTAAGCTATCCTTAAAAGATAGACATATGCCACCGCGGACTTTCCTGTATAGACCTATAAAAGATGGACAATTAGGCTTTTGAAAAAAAAATAATTATGGATTTTTTTATTGTATCTTAAAACTTTGTTATAAATAATATTGATAATCGATGCGAAAAACTTTCAAAAAACTTTTTTTAAAATAATTATAAGCAATTTAAAATTGATAAAATATTAAAAAAAATCACGTGACTGCAAACGCACTAAAATTGTTTTTGACAGTTGTGACGTCATAATGGTAAAATGTATATACGCAGTATACTATCAATGGCTTCTACATGTGTATTGACTAAAACATTATGACGTCACATTATGTTCGGGAAATGTCGGCGCGTTCTCGGAACTGGGTACAAAAATTTATTTTTAATTTGATATAACTTTTGAATTATAACGAAAATAAAAAAAAGAAAAATAGTTTTGTTATAAAACTTATATACGATCTTTCCATTTATGACAAAAAAAAAATTCATTAAAAAGCCCAATTCCACCATATACATTGTTTTGTTATATCTCAAAGGGATTAGACAGCGTTCTTGATGAAAGCTCTCGGTAGGCTTGATTTTTTCAGACATCTTCAACAATCATCGGCATATTTTAACCAATCGACACAAAACATTAATGAATACATAAACCGTTCTCTTAGATCACTCCGGCCATTGGTGAAAACCCTATGAAAATCCGTTCGGTAGTTTTTGAGTTTATCGCTTTTAGACATACGCGGCTGCAGTGTGGTGAATCTGCCCCCACAAAACAAAAAACGCGGATGCAAGGCGTGTAGTGTATCATTTTTTCCAGTTATCTGAAATCAATAAATCCGTCAGATTCTTAAAGTAGATGCTTGTAGCTATTGTTCTGACCTAAATTAGATTTTTCGCGATATTAAAGACAAAATTACGGCTCCTCATGACGAAAAATGAATTTTAAATTTGTTAATCCTTTTTGAACATTGCGCTATGTGTAAAAAATTTGGAATTTTAACTTGAATCAGGCCAGAACATTAGCCACAAGCCCCTACTTTAAGAATTTGATCAAGCTCTTGATTTCAGATAATCCTGGGTGTAGATTCAGCACCCTGCAGCGCCCTCATGTAAGAGTTTTTTAGGCGATTTTATTCATCTTTTGAAAAATTCTGCGACTCATAAAATTTAACGACTTGTATTGTTTGATACAAAACCGAATTAATTTTAGACAATTCAAGGCCAAATTAATCTCTTGCTAAATAATGGGTACCTACTCTAATAATCGTGGGTGTCGAATAAATGTAAATTTTTTTCTTCCGTGAAGAACACCACAATAAACATTATAGTACAAAGAAGAGAATGTTAATAATATTGGTTTGATAGAAAACGTTGCTTATAGTAGGAGTGTCAAACGTTTATCTTTAAACCCTAATCAACAAGAGCTATTCGGATCGAGTATGCCAATTTCATATTTTCAGGTTTTTTTTAATGTATGGCACTGACTGTTTGAAAACTGTGAAGATGATACAAAACGTATCGAAACGTCAGTATTAAATGCAAGTTTAAAAAAATTTCAGTATTGCTTCATTTTCGATCCTTATGCCACGGAATTCTTTCCAAATACTCTATCATTAACTTCAATGGATCACAGTTACTCTATTTATTGAATAGAGTCAAATTCACTGACTGTTAGATTGAAGTTTAAGAAATGGAAGTTTATAAAATTGTCAGCAGTAATTTGTGCATTAATTATTGAACTGACGATCGTTAGATTAAAAATCGAGCAAAACGTTAAATAAACGGTTCGGCACAACTCCAGTTTTCCTGTTCGTAGGCCTCAACAGTATACTCCCTACATTTTCTAGAATGAACTAGTCATGCCATCTCATCTATTTATCATTTTAAATCATTGGTACCATTTTCGAGAAAATAGTATATTACACATCTAGGGAAGTAAAGTAAGAAATGTCTGAGATCACATATAATTGTTATAACAAAGATGTGATCTTAGGCTTTCTTACTTTACTTCCCGTGGTGTGTATACTATTTTTTTGCTCGACGTAGGCAGGAAGAGGCAACTTCGCTTAGCGCAGCGGGACGAAAGTTGACGCTTTCTGCCCGTTGAGCAAAAAAGATATTTTATCAGTTTTTTGTTTTCCCTGTTTAACTTACTTTTACCGGTTCTTAGGCACTACATTTTAATTAAAACCGATGAATTCACATCGAATTGTAACCTTCCCGAATACGTATAAAAACTTTCGGAAAAATTGATTCAGTGGTTTGTGCTTTAGATACGACCACACATAGACGGACTTTATTAAAAATAACATTTTCGGGTTCGTGTGACTTGAAACCGTCTCTAAATTGAGGAAAAATTAAAAATTGATTTTTTTGTCACGAGCATACGGGAAAGTAAACAGCGACGCCCCAGAATTGGGACCGCGTTTACCAGTAAGTCAAGAGTAGGGTTGCCAACTCTCGAAAGGACTAAAAAAAATCTCAACTATTTACTCCATCGTGCTGTACTTATACGCGCTCGCAAGAAGCATTAGAAACAGGAATAGAAAGAACAAGCGTGACAAGCTTTTTCATTTCAAGACAGGGATTTTTGTGTTTCGATTTCCTAAAGAAGTCAACCCAGCGTAAATCCACTCGATTTTCGTCAACGAGATGTAGTTGCATCTCACGCAAAAGTCCAATCGTACAGTTTGTTAATATTTAATAATTCCTGGAGTCTAGTAATGCCTGTCCATGTGATTGGTCTTTTAGAGATAAAATTTTCATTGCTTGGTATTCCGGATCTTCATATAAACATCACATAATTTTAGAAAAACTGGAGAAGTTATTGAATCCCGGGAGGTTAACCATTATTACCGGAGTCTCCCGGGCAATCCGGGAGGGTTGGGAACCCTAGTCGAGAGCTAGAAAGTAGAAACGTTTCGGATGGATCAGCGCTAGCCTTGCAATAATTCGTTCCCATCATAAGCGCAAAGGCAAATAGTAAATAAGCCGTGTGTATGACTGATTTACACTATCCATAGATAGGTACTCCATTGCATACAAATACTCGAACATATCGCATTGATACTGTCCTTGAACTAATACAAACAGATCGTGTTGTATTGTCACAGTGGGTTCTTCTCAACGTTCCCACGACATCGCCTGCTCCGTGAATGGACGGATTGGTTGGAGAAATGGTGCCAGCTATTGAAGATCATTTAATGTTTGCTTCCACCAACTCGATTGGAGATATTTGAATTTGGTACACCTATGAGGAATTAAGAAATTTGTGTTTTCTTCTTCTTTTAATATTTACTACCTATGCCATTCACATACACTTCCGACGGAAAGCAGAACTCATTTAAAATTTGATCAGGTTTTAGTGATAGGAGAGTCAAATGGCCGATTCAGAGTTAAAAAGTACCTCAGACTTTATCTGGAAGAACTGGGAATAACCATAAAAAATACATAATCAGTCATTCTGTTCTTTTAACAGTTCTCTAAAGATGAGGGTATATCCCTCGAAACGCTAGTAAACAATAATATTAATAATGCGTTTAACGTCCGTTTCTCGACTTTATTGTTATAACAGACGCTATTCACACCATTACTATTTTCCATTTATTACACTTCCCTTTATTTTCTACATTTTTGAACTTCAACAAATTAATAGCAATGGGCGAATGAAGTAATTTTAGGAAGCTGGGGGTTATACTCCTCGAAACGTTAGTAAATAAATGCAAATCTCATAATAGTAATTGCGTGTTTTTTTGGATCCTTTACCACCGAACTCTTTGCCTTCGTCAAAACTTAATTTGGATCGCTTGTTTTATTATTATCATAAAAATACCCAAGGTACTAGGTAGTCAGACGCGTGATTATAATCCTGACATCTCGATTACAGACCTAGCGCCTTATATCAGGTCCATCAGTTTCAACATCATTAACGATCTTTTGCGTTCAGGTTGTCATATTTAAATTAAGACCATCAACTGCTATGGGTCTCTGGTTTCTCACCGAATTATTATTTACTTTGTCTATACTAAAATTTGTTGTGGAAAAATGCAAGATTTAATTTATGCGAATTCACCATGCGATGTACCTACTGTGATGATGTGACGGTCAATCTAGAATTATATCAGTGCTTTAGTGGTATTAATACAAAACACACCTACATCCAAGGCAGAGTTACCTGTCCACTCCCACCTTCACACAGCGGCCCGCTATATTTTATGCCATCTACAAGTCAAATAACTGAGATAAAAATGATCGAGAAGAAGGCCTATTTTGAACATTTATTTATAAACGTCTAAATATGAAAAACTGCTTCTTTTTCCTTAAATGTCTATATTAAAAAATCTCCTAAAACAGCATAATTAGAAGAAACATTTCTTTGATTAAGTTTTATATTCTCCCAAAAGAGGCTGAGATATGACTTCTAGTCACGTACTTCAAGATGCTAGAAGAATGACGTTTTCTTTAAAATTATCTGTTCTATCATAAGTACTGAACACGGTAATGGCTTCGGAAATTAAAACCGTGTTGAAAATTTTCATAGAGAATGGATTACGCAATCCATATTTCAGCAATGGAAGTGTCCATTATTTTGTGTGATAAAAAACAGTGACTGCCAATGACTGCAGAGAATGGATCGATAGGCGACCATCTCTATCCCAGCAATGTGCTGAAAATGTCCACTATTTTGTGAGGATGATAAAAAAAATAATCTCTGAACGTTTCTGGTTTGAGCCATATCTGTGAACATTATTGCGATTGATCTGATTAGAAAAGGCTACCTCGATCTCTGTTCACTAAACATTTTTTTACTTGTCAGTGTAAAATCAATTGAAATTATTCATTTTTTTTTTAATATAAATTTTTGGCTTTTACACTTTTGTGTATTCAGCCACTAACTAAGCTAAAATTTAATGCTGACTAAATGTAAAACTAAAAACACAACACAATTGTGAACGGGGACACAAGATGGATGGACTATAGGATAAAGGATTCAGGGCCACGGAAGTGCCTCGGACCCAACTCGACGGGCAAAACTAACAGGAACACGGACGGCCGGGGAAATTAATCATTAAAGAGGTGGTAAGAAACTCAGATTTATACCATCGAGAGAATCGTTCTATTTTTTTATTATTAGACAAAATTTGCCTTGGGTTTTTTTGCTTAAATATTCGGTCATGATCTGCTAATATCTAGCATATAAGTAAAATGAATAAGTTGCAAAATGCGAAGTTTTTATGAGTCATTTTATAAATAATTTTACGCGATGTTATTAAAGGAATACAATAGAATTTTACACGACCTCGGAACAACCCACAACTTAAACGCTTTTTTTTTTAATTTTTATAGCTTCAATTAAAAAGAGAACGATATTTTATGATATTAACAAGCTAAATTAATATTATGTGTGATTACAAATTTTTATTAATTGATCAATTTTCTGTTTTCTATAATCCAAACATTGTCTAAATATTAGTAGAAGTTTTGTTACAAAAATAGGTATTGAAGGACATTTGTTTGGTTGAGGAACTAGCGATACTCTGGTAAAGCTTATTTCAAACTTGTTCCTCAACCAAACACATCTCCTTCAATTGTCTAAATATGTTGAATTGAAAAATTCTCCATTTTTGCAGAGATTTTTTTTTATCTTAGTGGTCATCCATTTTTATGCAATTATTCGAAATTTTATGTATAAATCATTCACAGTTTTTTTAACACCATAATTTTGGTAACAGGAACCGTTTATTTTCCGATAACAGTACCCAAATAACTGTTATTTCGTCTCATCCTCACAACCACGATTATTCTAAAGCTGCGAAAGTTTTTGTCAATAAACTAAATTTACCGGGTTAATACTAAATTACTAAACGTAACGTTTGGAAGACTGCCAATAGAAAATTAGCCTGCAAAATCGTGGATGCCTATCCTAGCTTTTTGCCTCAATGATTAAGGAATATCATGCAATATTTATGGCTCGGTTTGTATATAAATATTATATATTGTGTATTATAGTAGATACATTGTGTACAATAGATGGATATGTTTAATTTTATATACAAAATGGCTCCATTGTATGTCTATATACGCAAGAGATCTAATTACAATACCCACTTTCAAATTTATTTACGATTTCAACGAACTTTTTTATTACCATTATTTAACTTGTTTGACACTGTCAGTTTGTTAATCTTCTAAGTTTACATAATGGATATTGTACGACTTACGACAATAAATATCATATAAGTGTCTATAAAGTTGTATACGGCTCATTCTCTCTCGAAAGTCGAAGAAGAATTGACGCTAAATATCTGAGGTCATCAGCGTTTCTTTCGAAAGGGTATAACACATTTAGATAGAAAAACATAAGTTCAATATTTAGCAAACTATATCCATTTCAGTCCGTAGATAAATGCGCTAATAGTGATACCAATTGATATCAATGATAAGTAATTGACCGAACTTGTAGTTGACGCGATTTGTTACAGAGAATCGTGAATGTTAATTTTTACAAGAGTTTTCTCTTGTTGATAACGGCATCACTGACTACGCGATAACGCCTTCTTCGCTTAAGTTGGTGAGAACTCTATCAATTTCACTCCCCTTTCGAACAGACATTGTTTGGTTAGGTAGTACACAGTATAGTTTAAAGAAATATAATTATTTTGAGTGTATTGCTTACCAAAATAAGGAGATTCCCAGGCCGCAACCTATTTTGTTACAGAATGCTGCTTCATCTTTGATATAATTTGTAACAAAATATTAGTTAAATAACGTGCTATAAACCCATTAGTCAAGACCTTTATAAATAATTAAACAGTGATTGTTTGATTTAAAGGTCTATAATAATGATCATTGTTCAATTTTTGATTTTATAGTGATTTGTTTATAATAATTGTATTTTTAATTCTCATATAAATATGTACGTCTTCTCAAATTTAGTTCACTTATTTTTGTATACGAATCTAGTTACGTTAATTTTTGTATGGTGGTACTCGTTAATTAAGGATTTATAGATTGTCATACAAAGGGACGCACCACTAAATTGGAGCCCAAAATGCAAAAAAAAAAGTATTTCGTTGCTGATCGAACCTTGAATCTGTTTGTTACTACCTCATTGTGATTTTTGTTACCACAATTGTATTTGTTTTGTACAGGTGAACTTTGTTACCACCTCATTGTAATGATCATGGTAAAGTTTCTGTATCAAAGCTTTAAGCAACGCTGTATCAGAGTTTTGTTTTTGGTTTGTCTGTGATTAAGAAACCGCTGACATTAGCAGAGCTGCTGTGAGTAAAAGCTGTTATTTATAATAATTTTTTTGCGCGGACTTTGATCGAGATACGGTACTGCAATTTATAACCTTCTATTGGTAATTAAACACATCAAATGTCAATTTGCGGCATAAGATACCAGAATGACAAGTGAAAGTAGAACGCAGAAAAATGTATCCCTTTGAAATAACAAATGCCAACAGGATCTAAATAAAAAATTAAGACGTGATACAATTTCTTGATTAACTTTTTTTTATTAAAAAAAACTTGCGACCCGGTACGGCTTCGCTCGATTTTGTAGATTGCCTATTAAAGATAGCTGCATTGGACTTTCTTATAGAATAATAGCAGGGCGTTGTCATATATTAATAATAGCCGTTACCCGCGGCTTCGCACGCGATTGAGACGAAACACGGCAGCGACAATAGTAGTGGAGCCTTCGGCACTGGTGCGTAATGGTTCACTTTACACGCCTGCATACATGCATATAAAGCAACTATTTTAAAGGACCAGTGCAAAAAAATTGTTAATGACTTCTCAAGAATAGTATAATGGAGGCTATTAAAAAATTTATTTATTTTATTTATTAGGTATTTTTTTTAGAATATAGATATAACAATTAATTATAAAAAGATTAGAATTGTTCCACCCAACTCAGCAAGAGAGTGCTATATAATATCACGCTACGACTAATAGGAGCGGAGCATCAATGAAAAATGTTGCAAAATACAACTCAAAATTTGTCCGTCCGACAAAAACTTTTGAACGGTAACTCCGATCATCATGAAATTTGAACACAACATTTATCTCAGTAAACTAAGATGAACGTGCGTACTCATGCCCCCCCCCCATTCGTTCTTTAGCACCCGGGTGTAACCGGGAGGGACCGCTAGTATATAATAAATGTCTCTAACTCCTAAGTGGAGCATGGGGCCTCTACGAAAATTTTGTCTCCTATCTTTTATCATATTTTTGACTTGAAGCCAGGTAGTTCCTTGTTCCATAACTAGTTTTTAGATAGGACACCTTACATTTAAAAGAACAAACAGAAAAAAATATATAAACGTGTCGTGTATGATCCTTGTGCTACACAGTTCCGGGACTACTGTAATGTATTCCATTCTCCACACATAGTGACAGTATAGTAGGTACAGTATACAAGTCTACGGGCGGTGTTTTGTGTAAAATCTTGCCTGTATGCGCGGTCCGCGACCTCCGCTCTAGATATCTGTGCCAAAGAACAATATTGACTCAGGGCCCGCCGCAATGGGGCTAGTAATATAGACATAGACAACACATCACAAACAAGACTCACTCACTAACTCACTCGAAGCACTCTGCACCACATTATGTTTTTATAGTCTCGCGTACGCGCGATGGAAATATTCTCTATAATCGAACCCATCCAGTCATCCGGCATGTGGGTAGTTTTTTGCGTGTAAATTTTCTTACTTTATATGTAACGTATAAAAACACACTACAATGCAAAAGTGTTTGCCGTAGCCTTCCAGTAATCCGACGCCTTTTTAAACTAGCATGCTTATATTTTTTCCTATTTGAACTACGACGAATTTAGCTTAGACTTTAGAGTGTAGACAATTAGTTTGTTGCAAGCAGCCAGCAAACGATAACGAAACCGTCACCCATATGCGCTGTAGCTGAAACGAAGCTGTTTGTGGCGATTTTGGAACACGTTTTAGCTACTGCGCATGCACCCTAAAACTTTCCACTATGTCTTAAATATGTTACAATAAACCGACACTATATTGGGTTTATAATACTATAAAAAAATAGTTAAAATAGTATGTTGATTTTGCAAAAATATGAAAAAATGCTATTTTTCTTTGAATAACTTTGAAACTACTTGACCGATTGACTCCAAAATTTAATTAGATCTAAGTCTCGATAAACCCTTTCGAATGCCGCAAACCCGATCTCAATCGGTTGATTCGCTCTAAAGATATCGTACGACACACATACGGACATTCATCCAAAAATAATCAGAATAGCTTCTTAGAACCTCAAAACGTCAATATCTGATGAAAATTAAATTTTTGAATATCGGAGCAATCCATTTTTTTTTTAAATTTTCAATAACGAGAAGTTAAAAATGGCAGATTCGACATTACATTACATTTGACCCATATGTCAAATCTCAATTACTTTTTAGATTCTTGTAGAAATTAAAAAAAAGACATTCTGTAAGATATTGATCTAGCCTTATTTCAATCGTACAGTTTCGAGAATATAAATATACACTGTTTCACTCACTCTGCGCATACAAATCATATACACTAGGTAAACACCTTCATTTGTTACTGTATTTCAACGGAAACTTGATCTGGAAAAGCAAACTTACAATTAATATTGAGTAGGTACAGCTAAAAAATGCACTTATAAGTACATACTAAGATATAGATTTACAATTTGAAGAAGGAAATGTGCATTTATTGTCATGTGTTTTGTGGAAAGATTACTGCATGCATATTTCGTCCAAAATTGGTTTCCACTATGATTGCATTTTAAAAATGTTGCACTTTAATGCAATGGCTGTGTTTTGAGATATTGTTACGGTCTATACCCGAATTCGGTCAATGACCGAAATAAATGCGCAAAATTAGTTTTGACAAACGAATATTGCCCAAACCCGAAATCTTACATTTAAACGGGAATTGAGTGTTATAAAACTAGCAAAACTAGTTTTGCGCATTTTCAATTGGACAAAACTAGTTCTGTCCATTTTTGAACGGACAGTACTAGTTCTGCTTGTTTCATTCAATCAACGTCCGAACCCGAACAACAAAGGGTTATGTTCTTGTTTATTGTACCTGTCTATTGAATTGTTTTCCTGAATGTTATAATAATATAATTGTGGGATATTCAGTGTAATAATTAAGTAACAATGCAAGATGAATTTGAGTCTCAACTAGTTCGCCTATTGGAGGCTTCTGAAACATAATTTTATGACGAAACATAATTACCTTACTACACTAAGTGAGGTTAAGAAATCAAATTTATTGAAAGCTGAATTAAAACCTCTTTCTGCTAAACAATACAGAAGAATAAATCACTTTGATTTGATATAGTAAGTATCGTTGGTTGTGGAAAAGTTTATTATAAAGCGCAAAGAAGATTCCGATGCCATACTATATAGGTAGTACTGTCCGTTCAAAAATGGAATGAACTAGCTTTGTCCAATTGAAAATGCGCAAAACTAGTTTTGCTCATTTTATAACAGTCAATACCCATTTAAATATAAGATTTCGGACTTGCTAAATATTCGTTGGTCAAAACTAGTTTTGCGCATTTATTTCGGTCATTGACCGAATTCGGGTATAGACCGTAACATATATACATCAGTAGCATATTTATTTCGAACATTCGAACCTGAAAAGGTTATAACCTTCATTAGGGTCAAACAACTGGTTAATACGGTGTCATCAATATTATTTTATTACAGAAACCGCGCACGATAAAACAAATGATGTCAGAATTAAAAATGGAAAAACTGTAAACACGTACATTTTACCCAAACGTAAAACAAAATTTTTTGCGGTTGTTACTGTTTCACTTTTGCATAGCAATGCTAAGCTTGTAAAATATTTTCAAAGTGTTATTTTTATTATACAGATTCACTCGGCTCGTGGTAATTGTATGTTTGCAGTGGCGGTTCCTCTATGAGCGTTGCAAAGCTGCGCACCATCCAAAATCTTGGGTATTTCATAATTTTAGAAGGAAATAACTTAGGTACTTACTATTTAAGAAATATTTAATAGATACACATGTGATTTCGTATTAATAAGTGTTCCTTTTAATCACGTACAATGATATTGAAGATGCTTAGTTATCATTTTGGAAAAAAATTAAATATACAACAGGTTACCATCAGGACTCAAACCTGAATATTTACCATCGGTTACTGTAGATTAATTGATCAACCATAACGCAAAATTGAGAGATTCAGATTTGAGTCCTGATGGTAACCTATTGTATATTTAATTTTTTTCCAAAATGATAACAGCATCTTTAATATAATTGAACGTGATTAAACGAAAAGCTAGGAAATAGTTACAAAATCGACGCTAGAGTTTAACAGTCACGGACACAACTCGTGTGTGGCAGACTTTTTTACGTTCAGACACTGTTCTGCGCTCTGAAGCAGCACATAAACCGTCATCATCCGATATCCTCGGTGTATCCACAAGTTGTAACTTGTTATTTAGATCGTCTTTGAGCTGGTATTTACCGTCAGCACATTAGTAGAAATAAGCATCTAACACTGTCATATATTAGAAGTGTTCACTGAAGCTATCTCATTCAGTCAACACCTTTGAGGGTTTTGACTCGGCAGTACGAATGTCGTATGATACACAACGCACGGCTTATGACAGTAGTGACTAGTGTTACAGTGTATATTGTAGTTTGTTGTCAATAGTATTTGGGAAACGTTAATAATTAAAACATCATAAACATGTACGTGATTCGTAGTTTAATTACCCTACCCCCCATTTCCTAGTCCGTATTAGGAAGTTCCTCCGGTTGACCCTGCAGAGCTCCCATTTAAAAATGATCACGCGTCGACACTGTATGTTTGAGCTCTGTACAAAAATCCGTCGGGAATGCAATAATGTGTAATGTTAAAGTTAGTGGCCGGTTTGTTTTATATAATAAACATTCTTGGAAACGTTTCAAAACTAGTACAATGTGTAATAAATATATAATAGAAAAGAGTGTACACTAGCAGCACGCCCGCTTATGCCGAATCCACCTACTACAATTTATTACAGTCATGCCCATATTCACCGAACACTATTAAATATAGACAGGGTTGCCAGACGTACGAGAAATCTCGTACCATTACGAGATTTACAGTTTTTGTACGTGATACAAGAATAACAAAATTCTCGTACAATTTTGTACGAGATTTTAACAATGATGACTGCCTTCGCTAGGTATCAGCCAAAAAGTGTAAGAATTTTCATATTTACCTACTTCACACACCACAAAACGATCGACTGGGCGCATCACTAAATGCACTACCTCATCACTATATGAAACTAGACAAATTGAGTGGGGAATCCCCGTTTAATGTATTTATTTGTTGTTGTCCTTATTACACTAATGTTTATCACTATTAGTTCTAATTGTTTCATTTGAATTGACAGCTAAAAGCGCAAAGAATATGACTACTCAAAGTTTAATAGTACAGTAAATAGCATCAATTATAAATTTTATTCGATATACCTACTTTAAATTTATACTTGTACGAGATTAACTGTTGAAAGTACGAGATATTTAGCAACACTGGTACGAGAAAAAAAAATCCGTCATCTGGGAATATAGAATCTACTAATCTTGGAACAAATTTATTCGTTAGAATAAAATTTACTTTGAATTGACCAAGCAAATTATCAGGTAGAAAAGTTAGTTAAAGAGTAAACATACACTGCACTATACTCCTTGCTCTTTTTGTTGAATATTTTGACGTTCACCCAAAAATACGACCGATGGCGTTAGTGTAAACGTCAAAAAAAAGTTTCACAAATTAATAATGTTTTATCCTAACACAATTGCATACAAAACTTTCACTAACTTTAATGTTTTACACTTCACAAAAGGTATTAATAAACAACACATAAGTAAATTCACAAGAGCAAGCTGTAGATATAATGGCGGCCATTATTATTTTATCAGGCAAACAAATATTTATATCCTGGAAGTAAGACAGAATAGATTTATAGCTGCAGTAAATATAATTATGATTGGTGAATTGAATTATTCGGGGGAATAGCTACTTGAAGAACAAATGAACCGAATAAGTAACTACTTACGTTTGGTGAATATGACCATCAGTGATTGTGAATAGTTTGATGCTGCAGGTCCAAATAGAGAGATCGGCTCATGAGAAACGTAACATGCAGCGTGTATATATTCACCTAGTTATTTATTGATTTTCATATAGAAAAATGCGCGAGGTGGCATTTTTTCCCTTCTGATAGCATGCAAAAGAGATGGGATATTTCGAGTAAAAGTAATCGAACTATTCGCTTCTTAAAATATTTCGAGAGGTTATTGAAAATCATTCGAATGATTTTTATACGACTTACACAATTTCCAAAAAACATTTTTTTTTTGCTCTTTGCATTACTGCACTAAACTCTAAAACTAATAGCTTTGAGCAAATTCTACCAGATTTGCTTCTGAGCTAATAGCTTTGAGTGAATTCTATCAGATGTCGCTACTTGGCACTTAAAAAGTTTTTTTGTTTGCATCTGAACTAAAAGCTTTGAGAAAATTCTTTCAGATGTCGTTACATGCTACTAAAACAGTTTACGGTGTTTTCTCAAAAAAACTGTTTTAGCAACATGTAACGACATCTGATAGAACAAAATATTTACTGAAAACTATCCTAAATATAGCGTAAGTTGCACCATGCAAGATACATTTACAAAATTTCGGTTACCAAGCAACAATGAGTCTTACGTTCGTCTCCATTGCTTATCAGGCGAGAAATTATATTCCTTGGCTATATATAATTAATATATCAAAAATAATTTAGCAGTAGTTCGAAATGCGCCTGAGCGGAGCCGCGGGCACAGCTAGTTAGTAATAAAATTGATAGGTCTGCCGTTTACACGAAATGATTTTCTCAAAGCTTGCCGTTTTTATTAAATGGGATCTATTTTCGTATACGTACTGTGAACAGCATGTTCTATTTCCTGTTCGAAACCCGTGGCCCACTGACCCCACCGTACCAGTCACCACCTCGATGAACCATTTACCGCAGTAGGACCGGTTGTTGTATAGAATATAGATAATAATGTGAAATATCCGTGTCTAATAATTCACTAAAGTTTATGCTACACTCGGGTCTCAGTGATGTACTCTGAATTGACGATTTTACCATTAAAACGAAACTGTAATCTGTGTAATTGAAAAACTAATGGCTTGTGTTAAATAGTTCAATAGATAGATAGATAGATATTTTTATTCACAGAAAGCCCAGTACAAGTATGTGACAAGTCGAAATTATAAAAAATTACATAAAATTATTAGTGATGTGCCGGATCGTTAAAAATGTATATCCGCGGATACGGATCTGAATACCGATATTTGGTTTCAAGATCCGCGGATACGGATACGGATCTTAACTTTCTTAGAGTACGCGGCGGTAAATATTACACATCGACCTTTGGAAAGAGACTATCTGTTATGGGAAAAAGTTATTGAATTCTTTAAGAGTTAACTCTCATAATAGATTGTCTCTTTCCAAAGATCGATGTGCAATATCTCATTATAAAGATAGTTTTTTATTAGTACCTTTGAGTTATGTACTACTGGTATGGTACTCACTACGATAAATTTTTGCAATATAAAGGTGCCAAATACGGTTTTAAGAAATAAAAAATAATCTGAATGGAATTTAACAGTTTTTCATTATTACCTAATCACCTATATACATAAAATTTCATCTATGAATTGAAAATTAATAAGGTAAAAGATCCGTAACGGATACGGATACGGATCTTTCTTCTCCCTCGGATATCTGCGAATACGGATACGGATATCCGCATCACTAAAAATTATAACATATTATATTAAAAAAATCATCTAATGAATAAAACGCATTGATGGCTAGAAAATCTTTAAGTTTGTGTTTAAATTTGTTTATGTTACTTATATTTTTTATTTCGAGTGGTAAAGAATTATAAATTGCCGTACCTGCATGAATGGGAAATTTGGTAACGAACGATAGACAGTGCTTGACGGCAATTCTGGACTATCTTCAGAGTAGAGTATAGAATGCCATTTGGCGCCTTTAGTCGACACCTTTCGAATCAATTAAAACCCAAAAACCTACTGAAAATAATAATAGAAGACTAACTTAACTGTTTTCAATTTCGAATAGTAACGATAATTAATAGTTGGATAGCGAGTCGAATATTTGTCGAATTTTGACAATTTAAAGTTAAACTTTATACCCCGAATGACAAAAATTGCCGTTTGAGTACTGATATCCGTTTTCAGAAGACATTTTTAAACATTTTCCATACCCCGAATGACAAAAATCACCGTTTGAGTACTGGTATCATCATCTGATGACCAAACTTTTACTGTTGGATTTTTAAAAGAAGACCGGTCTATGGAATGTAGTCCTATGACCTTATTGCAGAAGAGCGCACATGTATTTTATATTACATAATATTAGTAAAAGGTAATGATCCTGGAACCGCTTCTATGCAATAAGGGAGTCCAGTCGACCAAACGTTTAACAATTGTGTTACCGCGATAATTGTACTATTGCTATAGCCGTACGACTATACAGCTTTGTTTCTCATTTTTTTCTTGCTCAATGTACCAATGCCTGCACGGAAGCATACAGTCTATTGCTCAATTTTTAATCTACTTTTAAACTAGATTTATTTGCTAAATACACTCAAATCTGAGTGGATGAGAACTGAGTAAGCGAGAAAACTCTCTAAGTGAGAGTAATTGCCAGGTTCCGTCTTTGCAACCCTCTAAAACCTCTAGGTATAAATGAGACGCAGAAACCTCTATAAGAGAAAGACATTTTTCACTCATGAGCCTCTATAACTGAGACTACTACTTGCCTGTTCCTCTATAAGCGATAGCCGAACGTATTAATAGTTCCACGAAATTTAATAATGAATCATTAAATAGCTGAACTAACATTGTTTCTGTACTGTTTTTGTAGACCTCTATAAGTGAGAAAGGCCACTCCTGTACCTCTATAAGCGAAGGTCCCGTGAACCCTGCTTATCCAGGTTCGACTGTATACCTACTTAAAAGGAGGTACCAGAAACCGAAGCATAAATCGTCTGAAACCAACTTTTAAAAAACATTCTATATAAACCGGATATTTAGAAAGCTCGAGAAAGAAGGATGATAACGCGAATCTCGTGGAAACTATGGAAACTCCTCTCGTTGTATTGATTCAGTTTTCCTCCAGCGGCAGGTAACTCCGGTGGGGAATGTGACGGACATTCAACACACACACATACGCGCGCACATACAACCCACGCGGATCATACAGGCCTATTCATGAAGGTTTGCTACGTGCCGAAACACAATAGTGATAATTCCTTAGGGTGAAGTTCATTTCAACATCTCCGAAATAGTCCTTTCTCTGTGTCCACATGACTGGCTCCGTGCGCTCCGCTCACTAAAAAGAGTCGCTCAGAGCGAGTCGTTCAAAGTGGCGACACTAGACAGTACGCACTACACAAGAGTGCAGACTGCAGAGGTGTTAACTGTCATCTCATTATGCATGCTCAGGAGTCACGTAGCATTGCAATGCACAGCACAATACACACACTCAGCTCTGAGCTCATTTTAATATGATTCTGATCTTATATTATTATTCGCATTTCGGATAAAGTATAATAAAAGCTTAACAATAATAATGTTTATTGTTACAATAAAGCCACACTGCCAGTGAAAGCAAATAAATAAATAAATTGTTGATAACTAACAAATGGACTGGAAACTCGAGTGAAAAACACATACCTATTCATCTGCTTATTATCATTTATATCATCGCACAATCGGTTTGCTACTAGTCTTTATGTCAAACAAAAATGCTCTACAGCTTGGCCTCTATATTGTCAGCAGGGTTTCGCCATGTGACCCGAGTTTTTTTATAATTTTATAACTGACAGAACTTCCTTATCTAGAATTCAGTAAGTTGTTATTTTGTGTAATCTTTATTAAACAGACCTGTAGATAATCCTGTACATATACATTTATATAATATACACAATGAAACGAGCCAGTAAATATTTCATTCATCTCCGGCAAGACTTCCCTTTCATACGTTCTCGTCGGTATTCCAGCTGCGTTTCCCCTATTTTCCTCACGTTTTATCACATTTTCCATCAGTCATTTCTCTAAACGTGAGATAAGTTTTCGTAGGCGGCTGTACTGGGAAATATATTTTTTTAAATTTCGTCTAAAAACTTTAAGAATATAATATATAGTCAAAATATTTATTGTAAGCTTGCATTTGAAGACATTTGGTCGGTAAGTTGGCAACACGTAAAAAATATCAAAATTAGAAATCGGTATTTTTGTATTTACAATATTTTTAAATAAAAAGTTTAAAATCACCATGGAAAATGAGGAAGAAATTTAATTTTAATAATTTTTTATACATATAAGCACGAAGTCTGTAACCAGGAGACCCAGCTCGAGTGTAGGGTTAGACCGATATCTGTCGCATGAACAAATATGACGTCAGCTACTGAGTAACGACGTTCATGGCTTACATGTGTGTAGTGTCTGTGAAGTTAAACAACTTTGGTAACTATGGCAGGTGGAAAGAACCGAAGTTTTCCCAGGTAGTGATAACAAGCGCCATCTCGCTTCCGCCAGAAAACGGTCCGTCTCGAAACACGGAAAGCATAGGAAGCTAAATCTCCTGGTTACAGACTTCGTGCTAAACCCACTATTTTTTTTTTTATTTATTAATTTATTATTTGATTATATGTTGAAACCGCTGGGCCCACCCAGTTTCACTAATGGGTTAGATTAAAGAAAATAATATAAAATCGATTTAATATTTTAAATAATATATTTAATTACTGTAGTAAGTAGGTATACAAAAATAAAGACATACGAGATACAAAATAATAGTTCCTGGAACTTTCAAGGAGTCGGGCGAGGTGAAGCCTCGCTTGACTCTGAAAAAACAGGAAGCTAATTCCAAAAAAACACCACACCCTGTTGTCAAAGAATTCCGACAATTATTTTGTCCGTTCTTTGCAAGCAGGTTTTGAATTTAATTAATAAGCCAATTTATCGTTCCAAAAGAAAGTAAAAATATAAATGAATTACTGATGATTTTAAATAATAGAAAATAATGTATTTTGTTACAAGCAATTCGTGAAGCGGCCGGTCTATTGTAATTCAGTTCAAGAAGTAATTTTTTATAAATTTAGAAATTTTAGACAAAAATCTGTAAAAATGGAAATTATATAATAAGTTGAGTTAATTAAGTAATAATACCAAAAGTACATTTTTAAAGATGAAATGAGTTGCTTGCGAACAAAATACACTATTGTTAAAAAAAAAACAGTTATTTAAGTTGAAATAAAGGGAAATTAATATTGGAGGCTATGAAAAACGCCTCAGTGCATCAGAGAATAGAACTGCGTTTCTATAAACAGAGTTCAAAAACGACATTGACGCGAACGAAGTCACGGGTATAAAGGCTATACTAATATATAAAGCTGAAGAGTTTGTTTGTTTGTTTGGTTGAACGCGCTAGTTCAGGAACTATACTGATTCGAATTAAATTTTTTTTTATTGGATAGCTCATTTATCGAGGAAGGCTATAGGCTATATAATATCACGCTACGACCAATAGGAGTGGAGCATCAATTAGAAATGTTGAAAAATGTAACTCATTTGTTCGTTCGACAAAAACTTTTGAACAGTAACTCCGATCATCATGAAATTTGGACACAACATTCATCAGGGCAAACTAAGATGAATGTGCGTACTCATGTCCCTCCCTCCCCCATTCGTTCTTTTGCACCCGGGTGAAACCGGGTGGAACCGCTAGTTTTAAATATAGCGATGATTCTTTCCGTCGGATGATCATGGTTCTGGTCAGTTTTATCCTAATTGAGGCAAGTGAATGGATTTCTGCTAAATATCAATGGATTACTCATTTTTGTATACAAATAAAAATACACGGAATTACCGAGAAAACACTATTAATGAATCACTCTTGTGTCATTCACATATACAAACGTACACGCGTACAGACTTATTATGTCATACATATAGTACGTCTCTGTCGCGAACCAGTGGCGGATTGTTCATTGACCAAGGATAATCAAAACGATTCTATAGACCGCCAAGTTACGATAGTATTTTGTAAATAATAATTAGTAATCAATGTTACTAGGCTAGATGAATAATTATTACTTTTTGGGTTCGTGAAACCAGCCACAACTTTGTTAACCGCATGGAGCAGGCTGGGTTCTGCTTCGTTTGTGCCCTTTCCTGCTCCAAAAAGTTTTGTTCCTGCTTTTCCCGTTTCCCAGAAAATCTAAGCACTTTTAACTGCGGCCAGGTTCACGCCAGCTGCAACTTTTTGGAATTTGTAAATTTTTTACTTTCGGCTGGTTTGTGGTTCGTTTGTGCCTTTGCTTGTCAAAAAATTTCGTTCTTGCTTTTCCCGTTTTTGAGAAAATCGAAAATTAAAATTCGGTAAGTGTGAAACTAGCCGCAACTTTGTTAGTAGCACGGACCAAAATAGGTGGGAGAGCACCGAATGGCAGCCCTCGACGGATTTTCTTTGGTTATTTACCTCCTTTTAGTCGGGGGTCTTAAAATTGTATTTAACCCTTTTTCAATTAGGTACAACGTTTACATCCTTCGTGTGCTTTTTTCAAAATTTTTAATTTTGTTTTTTATTTTAAACTTTTTAGAGACTTCTTGCACTGAGGACCATCGCAGATGAATTACAAACCCTTTACAGAAAACCGCATCTGAATTGATCAAACCGTTTTCCAGATAAATGGCGACATTCGAGTGCACACACAAACAAACAAATAATCTCTCACCCTAAATGCATATACCTTCTGCGTTCCATCATGGGTGAAAAAGAAATTCGAAATAAAACATTTTTTTTTCAATTGCTATTTTGTCTATTCTGAAAACGTCCGGACTACTTTAAACGGAATTGAACAGTTCCTAGTCAAATAACGGGCATTCCAATGTCTCTGGTAAAGACTGGTGTCTAAATAAAAATATTTACGGTACGCCACTGACAGCGTGCAACTGTGTCATGGCAATGCACCCTCGTAATTCCCTGTTTGTAGGATAAGGAAAGAGTGGGTTGCATTTGTGCGACATGTACTTGCTAAAGAGGAAACGACGACAGAAACGTTTGGCGTGAAAACGTCGTCTCGTCCGCCATTTTTGGTTCGCTTCGAACCTTTTTTTCGGAACGGATGAATATAAAGTCACTGAACTGTATGAACAGTCACTGAACCCTATATGCAATTTAAATGAGGACGAGTTGAAAAATTGATTTTTCATGGCCTATAACATTTCTGCTTTTTAATGCTACCTTTTTTACCCACGACGGAACGGAGCAGTTATATGCGTTTAGGGTGAGAGATTGTTTGTTTGTACACGCGAATGTCGCCATTTATCTTGAAAACGGCTTGAAAACCGCATCTGAATTGATCAAGCCGTTTTCAAGATAAATGGCGACATTCGTGTGTACAAACAAACAAACAATCTTTCACCCTAAACGCATATACCTTATCCGTTCCGTCGTGGGTAAAAAAAGTAAGAAAGCTAAGAACCATGGCAGATGAATTACAAACCTTTTACATGAAAACCACATCTGAATTGATCATGTAAAAAGTTTGTAATTCATCTGCGATGGTTCTTAGCGCAAGAAATCTCTAAAAAGTTATAAAATAAAAAACAAAATTAAAAATTTTGAAAAACCCACGACGGATGTAAACGTTGTAATTGAAAAAGGATTAAATAAAATATTGAAACCCGCCGACTAAAAAAAGGTAAGTAATCAAAGAAAATCCGTCGGAGGCTGCCATTCACCGCCCTGAAATTAACTAAAATATTACAACTTTAAAATCACGTTGGGTACGTAAATAACTGTAGTCTTCAATTGATATTTACCTATTCTTAATTCAGGGCAGCGAATGACAGCCCCCGACGGATTTTTCTTTGATTACTTACCTTCCTTTAGTCGGGGGATTTCAAAATTTTATTTAATCCTTTTTCAATTACAACGTTTACATCCGTCGTGGTTTTTTTCAAAATTGTTAGTTTTGTTTTTTATGTATTTTGTCTCTACAATCTACATGATTGTAGCTTCAACAAAAAGTAGATTTTTTTGCTAAATGACCACCGGGAGTAAGGAAATATGGCGTCTCATTTTCGAGTGATGAAATACTTTATTCCTTTGAGGAGATACTAACGTGCAGCGCTGCGGATTTATACGAGGGGCAGTAGGGGCTAGTGCCCAGGGCGGCAAATTTTCAGGAGCCGCAAAATTTGGAACGTGAGAAAAAAATGTTTTGCCTTACAGAAAATTCTTCGGGAAGTGTGATCGTGTTAAAATTATAATTTTTTTTCATTCAGACGTGTTTGTATCTGAAAATATCGTTTTGTTTGTCGATTTATGATTTTTAATACGAAAAATAATGTTTTTTATCTAATTATCCCATTAGTAAAAAAAGACTGTTGACATAAATGAATCTTTTTATTTTTTTGAAAAATGTATACCGAACCATTACTCCATTTTATGTAGGATTTAGGTAATGGGGCGGCATTTTTCAT
Source organism: Xanthostigma xanthostigma (assembly GCA_963575645.1). Lineage (NCBI taxonomy): Eukaryota > Metazoa > Arthropoda > Insecta > Raphidioptera > Raphidiidae > Xanthostigma > Xanthostigma xanthostigma. Next base: position 42,560,708 of record OY754466.1, on the reverse strand, counting down.
GCTGCTCCAGGGCGGCACTTAAAGTAAATCCGGCCTTGCTAACGCGGACTGCGGAATTAGAACCCGAACCTCCCACAGTAGTGGATCTAGGAGTTTGTTTAGGGAAGACAATGCACCATCAACAGATTTTGACGTCACATCGCTCAATTGACTATTTTTGTTTGTGAGCGGGACATAGCCACCGTGTCTCCTTAATCTCTGAACAGAACACACACTACGACGCCATGTTTGTTTGTGGGCGTTTGTCCATGTCGGCCACGTGAGAAGATACTGTTTCCTGATTGGTTCTCGCTCAAAACAAGCTCGGAAAATAGATCCAGTTCTAATTTTGAAGCCCATCTTGAGGGCACGCACGCGAGCCTGCAGTGACGTCATCGTTGCAAGCGCGCCAGCCAGCGCACAGCCCAGCAACGATACCAGTGGCAAAACCAGCCTCGTGTGCAGCGACCTTTTCATATACATTTTTAACAATAATTATAATAATGTTGTCATCTAATTTTAATGAAATTTGACACGTATACTTATATGAGAGGATGGTTAATGTATTATTCCATTAAAACCGCGTTTAATTATGCATAATAGCGCGGAAGTTGCAACTTGAGAATTAATTCCGTATATAAAACATGCAGATAAGGGCATTCCGCCTGTAAGTCATTGGAGGTCTCATTGGAAGAGTAACATTTATAACGGTGATGTCATATACACGGTTGTTTTTGTTAAAAAAATATTTATCATATGATGAACTAATGTGTATTGTATCATTGAACAATACAATTTGATGAGGAGAGTAATTAAATATTTACATTGAAATATTTTGCTTATTATGGTTCAGTCTTAGCTAATTAAACTATTTCGAGTGAAGAAATTTTAACGGATGTCTACACAAGTGCGTTCACCGATAGTGGTAACAGTCAAGAGCGTAGATATGGGGGGTAAATCGGGTAAATACCCCCCTCCCAGGACTGTAATAATAAAATTGGTTGTCTGTAAAGTCGGTTTACGGACGATAGTTTTTCGTGATAACGTATTCCGCTCGAATATCATATTTAATAATACATGTTACAGGCGGAACGTTACACTTTTTCGTGCGTGCAGCTGGTGTTTCATCAATTTATAAGACGTTATCACGTCAAATTATTAAGAAAATCAATTAAATCTTATTAAATTTTAAAAATAAACACAAAACACGTTGTCTCGTATTCAACACGTCATGCTACAGATAATGACATCCGGCTAGGTGGGCGGAGCTTCGTACAAGCCGACGCTTGGGCAGATCGTGCCTCTCTATTGCTTATATCGCGCTCTCGCTTGCACGCTCAGGCGGAACGTTACACTTTTCGGAACGTTACACTTTTCGAAACATTACACTTTTCGAAACGTTACACTTTTCGGAACGTTACACTTTTTCGTGCATGCAGCCGGTGTTTCATCAATTTATAAGACGTTATCGCTTGCACGCTCAGGCGGAACGTTACACTTTTCGGAACGTTACACTTTTTCGTGCATGCAGCCGGTGTTTCATCAATTTATAAGACGTTATCACGTCAAAAAATAAAACTGAAAATATAATGAATACCTACTAAAAATACATTTAGAAATACATCTTGAAAAAAATTGGTAAAATTAGTTTACTAATTAATATTTGGCTTGACACCTTCCTTCGTGAGTATTCTTGTGTTAATAAAACTTTTAAAAAATTGATGTTTTTGCTTCCCCCCCCCCCAGAAAAAAATATCTACGTCCTTGGTAACAGTGTGTAATTCGTGTATCCTACTAAATACAAAAAAGTTAAAATAGTTTTTTGTTCAACTCGAAATTTCTTATCCTAGTTTATTCGCTTTACAGATGGTAACCCTAGATAATAATAATGAAGAAGGCATATCCACTAAGGGTACGTCAAAGATTCTTTCCGTACAGAAATCAAAGCTTATCACCCTTTGTTTGCTGATGAAACTTCCAATGAGTTTCTCTAGAAATACCACTTGCAAGTTGGCTAAACATTGCGTTTGTGTAGAGATTCTAGATATACACCAGTGATTCCTAAAGTGGGCGCTACCGCCCCCTGGTGGGTACTGCAGCAATCCAGGGGGGCAGTGATGGCCACAGGTGCATTTGGGGGCGATGCATTCTGAGGTCAATAAATAATTTCAAACTTCAATGTTTCTAATTTACACCTTTAATTACTATAATTTACGAAAAAGGTAGAAACATTAATACATATATCTTTCTGTTTAATTTCTATTAAAATTTTAAAAAAATCCAGGGGGCGCTGAGTAATATTTTTGAAGTGAAAACTTCTTTAGCGGCGTTGTACACTTTTTTTTGTAATGGGTAAAAAATGTTAAACTCGCGTCAGGTCAGTAAGAACTGGGTGAGACTCTCTAAGTGATAGTAATTGCCAGATACTTTTTATACAACGTTAGACATCTAGCGTTGAAATATCGTACATAAAAATGCAATCTATGATACAAACCATTTTGATCGAAAATTCGTAAGACGTTAATATTCAAGTTTTCACTTCCGCCGGCACTCCCGGAGTGCAAAGGGGTTTTTTTTCTGGAAAGGGGGCGGTAGGCCAAATAAGTTTGGGAACCACTGATATATAGATGAACGGAAATGTGCCGATGTCTTTATCAGTTCGATACAGAGATAATATTTCTTCGGAAATTAACAATTTCATGTTGAGATTTTTATTCCGATCGTACCGCGGGTAAAAACTAGTGAATAATATTATGGTTCCAATCCGAAAGATTGCAGTTGGCCGTAATTAACCTGTCAAATGCACCGTTTCGTGTGAACAATAATTATAACAGCACAGTCGGGCGTTCTTGGAAGAAGCTATAACACATTCCTTCGCAGTTAATTTATTTGTTATTTTACATATTTTATTAAGTAATTCTAGACGTTTGTAAAATACAAAATATATCCATTCTGCGAAACTACATGCTTCGATAATAGTTGAGAGCTGGTGGAGGACAGTTTGCTATGATGGTTAGCGTGCTGGCATTTGAATCAAACGGTCGTGGGTTTGAATCCCACCTCCACTTATGGATGAGTTTGTACCGATTGAAATTTTGCAGTCAAAGGAATGGGCAATTCCGTCAGATCCGCCTGACAGACCTTTTTTTCGTACAGTATTATTAAAAACCTTCTGAAAAAATTCCAGGCAGTAGAAATCATTTTAAATATCGCCTGTCAATCAGTTTGCACCGAGAAAACCGGCTGGTAATTATTTTTTTAACTTCAATAAGTACAAAAAAATAGTTACCAAAATTCCAAGCGGTAGAATTTTTTTATGCTATATTTCTGCAATTTCGCAAAATCGAGGGGCGACTCAGAAGCCGGTTTGCCCAGCAAGGTTGTTGACCATTCTTTTTTCAGCATTAAAGCAACCGTACAACAAAATTTAAATATGTAAAAACTCGTGTGAAAATATTCACCGGCTCTCGACTATTATATTATTATTGTATATTTATTTATAACTTGTGCATGTCTTCATAATGTTCGATTTTTATGCAATCGTGTCTACAAATATATAGAACGCTTGAAAGATGATTTTTGTAAAGTGGAATTTAACTTCGTTTTCGAAGCACAGAAAAAGAACTAAAATGTTTTTCATATAATATATAAACGTTTTGTTGAGATAAATTAATATTACAATTTTTTTAATAAACGTTTCAAACATTATACATCAGTTATCCGGCATCTATAATCATTTATAATCATCTTAGTAAATTTTCTGCGACAGCTTTCTCGATTTTTCGACATAGAAGCGCTTTATAAAAGATGAGATTATCTATATTCTATAGTCTATACTAATATATAAAGCTGAAGAGTTTGTTTGTTTGTTTGTTTGAACGCGCTAATCTCAGGAACTACTGGTTCAAATTGAAATTGTTGGATGACCCATTTATCGAGGAAGGCTATAGGCTATATAAAATCAGGCTACGACCATTAGCAGCGGAGCATTAATGAAAAATGTTGCAAAATGTATCTCAAAAATAAGCTTCTATTCAGGTTAAATGCACTAACTAAATATACTCATATTATAGCGTTGTCAGAATACGACGCCGGCTAGCTCAATCGGTAGAGCACACGACTGTCAATATCAGGGTCGTGGGTTCGAGCCCTACGTTGGGCGAATACATTTTTATTTTTTTTTCTACATTTAGTACAGTCAATCTGGCAAAAACCTCAACAAAACCAACCAAAAAGGTGAAACTTGGTGAGTCGTTAGAGAATGATGAAAAAAAGGTTACCTGGCAATGGCCACCTGGTACCTTTTCAAATACCTGTTCAAATAGTAAAAAAAAACTCAAAAATATTTTGAAATGCATTTTTCTCGAAAACTATCCATTTTACAGAAAAATTTATTGAACAAAAAATGTAGAAGGCATCGTTATCTACAATTAATGTCATTGGTGCTATGTTGTACAACAAAAAATGTGCGCAGTAGGTGGCGCTTAAGTGCCAAAAAAAGTGTTTTTCCACTTTTTTGCCCTGAAATTTTCATTTTTCAGTTACGATTCAAATGGAAAAATTGTTCCATTTTATTTTATAAACAACTATTATTTCAACATTTTTTTCATACAACTTACCGTTTCAGAGCTGCAGCTTGTTGAAGTGAAAATAAGTTGTATGAAAAGTAAGTTGTATGAAAAAAATGTTGAAATAAAAGTTGTTTATAAAGTAAAAAGGAACAATTTTTCCATTTGAATCGTAACTGAAAAATGAAAATTTCAGGGCAAAAAAGTGGAAAAACACTTTTTTTGGCACTTTAGCGCCACCTACTGCGCACATTTTTTGTTGTACAACATAGCACCAATGACATTAATTGTAGATAAAGATGCCCTCTACATTTTTTGTTCAATAAATTTTTCTGTAAAATGGATAGTTTTCGAGAAAAATGCATTTCAAAATATTTTTGAGTTTTTTTTGAGTATTTGAACAGGTACCCTTTTGGGTGTTTTTGATACGAAATGATTTTTTTTTCGCCAGATTGATTGTACTAATTGCTTTCTTCTAAGGCTTACATTTGAATTTATTGTAATTTTATTTAATTAATTAAAAAAAAAAATTATTAGTTAAAAAAAGTATAAATACTGCTTTTTGAACGGGTAACTCCAATCATCATGAAATTTGGACACAACATTCATCTCGGTAAACTAAGATGAATGTGTGTACCTACTCATGTTCCTCCCTTCCCTATTCGTTCTTTTACACCCGGGTGAAACCGGACGGGATCGCTAGTTATTAATAAAGGAATATTCATTATTTGCCAATGGTGAGAGAGAATGGAGACGTCAGAATTTACGATTTCTGTATATTTCTTAAGATTTGTGTTTACATAATTAAGAAGGAATTTATATTACTGCATAGAAAATTTATTATGTGTATAAATTGCATCTTTAACAATACTAACGTCGACAATTCTATTGTAGAGATAACATAAATATGACATAAATACATATAAATTCAAAAGATTAACGATGTTGATAATTAAATAAAAAAGCTCTTGAAATATCCAATATACTGTTCGCGTGCCACTTCATGGCAGAAAACGTTATAGTTCTAAAATTTTTCTTGGCACAACTAAACCCATTCTGAATCAACACGGCGATCAATCATTTATGGATTTAGTAGTTGTTGATTGGAAAATAAATTTTGCCGGGGTTCAATGACATTGTAGTAAAACTAATTACGTGTTCCGCCAACGTTCCGGATTAAATATTTGATCGCGACATTAAACTGCACATACAAATCAGATTTAATTAGTGCCCAAATACACAGTAAGCCCTGGTTCAGAATAGTAAGTTTTTTATTGGATCTAATTTTTGTTGTTTTTTTGAAGTGAAAACTTCTTTATCGGCGTTGTACACTTTTTTTGTAATGGGTAAAAATGTTAAACTCGCGTCAGATCGTCAGATATGCGTAAGACGAAAACTTTTATTTATACAACGTTAGACATCTAGCGTTGAAATATCGTACATAAAAATGCAATCTATGATACAAACCATTTTGATCGAAAATTCGTAAGACGTTAATATTCAAATTTTCACTTCCGCCGGCACTCCCGGAGTGCAACCCGTCTTTTTTTACAGTATCTTTCGGTTGCCGGCAAAAATTTTACTGATACATACTCTCCCCAAACTTTGTATACGGTTTCATTAGGCCTAGTCTGACACCTATTTCCTCTATGACTTTTCCAAGATTTTGGGGCGTTTTCCCTCTAAATTTTCCGAAAGATGTCGTTTTTACGACATGTAAAAAATTTATAGATACTGTTTGTTTTTTAATTGGATAGCTTAAAAACTTCAACCAAAACGCTAAAATGATGTTCTCTGACAAATAACATGAACCATTTAAAATGTCTGACACCTCGAATATGTCTGACATATTCGAGGTGTCAGGCATTTTCTTTTGCGAGTTTGCTAGCGTTACGTGAACGGTGATTTCTTACATGTATATATACATAATACATATAGATGGAGCTAAAGAAGTTTTACTTCAGTCGTGTGGTCTAGCACTCTAGTTTTTTTTATTAGAATTCGGTGTAGTAGTCAGATTTTTGTACATTTTGTGGTATTTCTGGTAGATTATTAATTTTGTGATCATGCTTAGTGGACCTGTTTTTAACTGTACTCCTGGCATATTGTCGACTCGCCGGCACACGGGTCGAAAATGAACAGCGGCAATACCTCGCTATTATTAACAGAGGCTTAGTGTCTTCCTACGTTCAAATTAATAAAACATGAATTTAATTGTGTGAGAAACTCGTTGTTCATTAATCTTTTTTTAAATATTTAAATTCTTAATCATCTATATGGACTTGCAGATTTTAGTCTAGTTTATTCAGTGGCGTAGCTAACGGTTTTTTTGAAAAGCTAAGAAAAACGACGAGTTCGGTGTTCGTTACATAGCCTTTCGAAACATGCGTTCGCGACGGAAGAAAAAACACGTGACTGCGATCTCCTTTCGAGAGTTGCACCGACGAACAGTCTTGGAGTTTATTGGTCAGTCTGTACCTAAATTTGGGAATGATTTAAAGGAGACTAAAGGCATATTTAATACGGTGCCGCCGAGCGATGTAGCGTAGTGGTGAGAGCACTAGATTCGCATTCGAGACTGGGTTCGAACCCCGGCGGGGTAGGGTATGTGGCTGGGATTTTTTCCTGCTGCCTCTCGCCGAGAAACGGTATAATTCCTGTACGGCCGGTACAGAAATTGCGAATAAGAAGGTGTTTGCAAATTTCCATAAATGATCATCTTTGAAGACCTGTAATTCTTAAAGTATCACATTTACAGAAAAAAAAGAAAGATTTTTTATAGAGAATTCAATTTCCTACAAAATTGTTGTGTTCAAAAATTTGAATAATTTTTTCCAAGGATGTTTGAAGGGGTTTCCGAGGGAAAAAATTTGTGGAACCCTCGCCATCGTGTTCTGCGATCTTTAAAAAGGGGAAGGGGGTTTTTAGATTAGCGCTTCGGGCAAAAAAATGTACCATTTCCGACTTCTGACCTCGACCATATGTGGACAAAAAAAAAATTGCCCGGCGCATACCTGCGATTTTTACCCGACTACGGCGAAGCCAAAAGGAAGGGTTATGAGTTTAGCTGCAGTCTATGTATGTTTGTATTTACAGATGTTCCACCGTAGCGCCTAAATTATTCATCCAATTTTGATAAACAAAGTGTCAATTGATTCGTTATTATGGCCCGGGTAACATGGGCTACATTTATTTTTCAATTTTGATCCCAGACGGAAGGAAATTGAAAACAAATAAAAAATAATTTAAATAAGAAAAAATAAGTACAAAAACTAAAACCCGACTACTGAAAAGTATGAAACAAGAAAATATTCTCATCTGAGGATAGCCGTGATCATATGCCACCTACCTTCACAAAACATTACATTTTAACAGTAGTAAGCGATCATAAGCTAGGGCAAAGTGCATTACGCTATACATCTAGAGGTGCCCCATATAATATGAGATGGCATACGACCACGGCTATCCTCAGATGAGAATATTTTCTTGATTCATACTTTTCAGTAGTCGGATTTTAGTTTTTGAACATATTTTTTTTGTTATTTAATATTGTTATCACGATGGACACGATATTTAATGAGCCTTTTTCCTGAAGTACGAAAAATCACTCACTAGTAGCGCTAGTAGTTCGGTAGGGACAAACACTGTCAAATCCCCATATAAACACACATTAAAGTGTACTTGAAAAAAAATGTTTTTAACAGAAGATGATGTTCCTGGAGCAAAACTAAAATTTGCAACTGTAAAAGATAACAATGTAGTAACATTAAAACGTTGGCTTGCGTGTCGTAATTTAAAAGTATCTGGAAAAAAAAAATGAATTAATAGACAGGTTAGTATGCAGACTCTAGTAAAATATTAGCGATAAATTCAAACTGTAATAAGAGAAATTGAAAATAATTATGAATTTCAGATTTATTTCCAAATGAAATATGAATCAAAAATATATGGTAATAAAATAAATTTAATTAAATATACTAAATGAATATAATTTAATAAAAGATTGAGGTTATATCTCATTCTAATCAATGGTAATAAACTGTGAAAAATTTACTATTCATTTTTTATTCATTTAATTAATTTTAAAAATAATTTCGATAACATATGTAAATGATGACTCTCAGTGATAAGTTTATCAGTTCAAAATTTTTTTTATTTCAGATTTATATTTTTAAATAATAAAATAATATCACGTAAATAACATTGGTTGGCATGTAAATATTTTATGTTTGTCCCTACTACTAGTTCTGCCTCTCGTGACACTTTCGCTGCACTATTCTAAGGAAAAAGGCTCATTCAAATTAAATGTTTTATTTAACGACCTCTATACCGGCATAAGGGCATGAAGGAGTGTGTTGGGGCTCTAATTAAACGTAAAAAAGCTATTAAAAATCGGTGTTATCCCAGCTGTAAGGTTCACTTGTCAGTATGAGTAGTTCACAATTTTTTTCTCGTCAGATATAAATGGAAAACGATATAAGCAATCTTTTCCTATATTATAATGTTCGTGAACATACAGTTTTTAATGGAACGGCTGCTTTGAGAGAGTTAATTTTAACTTCATAACACTGAAAGCCACATTGTCGGTTGGGCTTGTTGTAAAGTCCCTACCTATAATACCATGTACCTACACCTTACACAGAACACAACTCTCGTTGGTTTCAGTGTTGCTTTTCAGCTAATAACTGGAACTGAAAATGTTTTAATTATAATTATTTATAGGCCTTTTGGCGTACAGTTTTTTAAGTGAAGCTTTTTTAGGCGCGGTATTGCAAATTGGCCTGGATCAGACGAAAAGTGAAGCGCTTCACTTTTCCGATTTCAACCGTCAGTTGAAATGAAAGGGTGGGAGAATCGTTTCTACTCTCTCTGCCAAAGCGTCATACGCACTCTACAAGCATGCGCAGTGCGTACTAGCATTTTCTCTAGGCACGGTAACAAATTGCATATAATCATTATCTTAGTCCTGAAATAATAAAATCGTCAACAAATATATGTAGCATTGATTTCAGGAAGTATATGTATTTGAAAGTCTGATTGATAATATTTTTTAGTAAATTATGAAACACTGTTTTTTCGTAGTTTGGTCTCTAGTAGTGATGTGCCGGATATCCGTATCCGCGGATATTCGAGGGAGAAGAAATATTCGTGTCCGTTAGTTTTTGGCGGATCTTTTACCTTATTTATTTTCAATTCATAGATGAAATTTTATATATATAGGTGATTAGGTAATAATGAAAACCTGTTAAATTCCATTCAGATTATTTTTTATTTTTTTAAATCGTATTTGGCACCTTTATATTGCAAACATTTATCGTAGTGAGTATCATACTAATAGTACATAACTTAAAGGTACTAAATAAACTATCTTTATAATGAGATATTGCACATCGATCTTTGGAAAGAGACAATGTGTTATGAGAGTTAACTCTTAAAGAGGTCAATAACTTTTTCCCATAATAGATAGTCTCTTTCCAAAGGTCGATGTGCAATATTTACCGCCGCGTACTCTAAGAAAGTTAAGATCCGTATCCGTATCCGCGGATCTTGAAACCAAAAATCCGTATTTAGATCCGTATCCGCGGTAATACATTTTTAACGATCCAGCACATCACTAGTCTCTAGCATTGATTTTTCATGTTCCAAAAAAAACGAACTATGAAATATGTGTGTATGCAGTTTATTGAGTTTTTATACAAATTCCCGGCGAGTAAGGTTTTTACGCGGGAACTGCTACACACGACGGGGGAGTGTAGTCGCCATGACAACGCGCCGAGAACAGATCCGGCGAGTGTGAAGAAGGAAGACTGCGAAATAGTCAAGAAAATTTACATTGAAATTTATTTGACTTGGAGTCACGCATTAATATTCAATTTACAAAAAAATGTATTTTTCCGTTTGTGCATAAAAAAATAGATGTCTAGAAGCAGGTCCGGCGAGAGACATTTTGCAGTTTGAAAAACCAAACGTTTGCACTTTTCAGGCCACCTATCCCAAATAGAAAAGTCAGTCGTGTTGTCATTTTTTAACCTAAAAACAAACCTTCTTACAGTAATTTTTCAAGTTACTAATTAATTTATAATTAATTACTAGCGGTCTGTCCCGGTTTCACCCGGGTGCGATAGGTGTATTTCTGCAAAATGTATTTCGTTTACGGTCCGACGTTTGAAGTAATAGCTTTGAACAAATTCTACCAGAAAATTAATTTTAAAGATTCCATTAGATAGATACAAACAGTGAAGTCAATAAAAGAGTGTTAAAAACACTCTGCGTCTCTGCCGGGATTCGAATCAAATAGTTTCCAAACGATACATAATATACGCAATACGCATGTATAAAAATAAAAACAAACTGCACCTAACCTAGATTCTAAATTCTCGCTGTAATAAATGTCTGATTTCGTTGTTATTATAATAAGTTACAATACGACAGAACAAATCCTGTAAGCATTAACATTTTGTGAAACAAGTGAATTATTATTTAATCAGGAAGTTTATTTCAAATCTGACATTTATGTGGCCGTTTGCCACGTTCTGATATTAAATAATTGCAGTGTTTTGTTTCTGAATTGTATAATATACTGTGGGGAATCCGCCTATTTCGGACCGCTGTATCTCCATTTTTTGAAACTGACCTGTGTTTAAGGGCATCAAATCCAATGAAGTAACAAGCTTACGCAACACGACATAATAGATATTTTTATGAAAAGTCGATTTTGAATTAGTTGCAACGTGTACGCGATCGGACATTAATTTAATAAATGAATTTTTTTTATTTAAAAATTTTGTTAATAATTTTATCAAACCAATGTAGCTTGCAGGCTTTGTGCGTGATATCGCAAGCAATTTCACGATAAAAAAGAGAAAGCCGGACGAAAATGGCTGCCTACATGGTGAGAAACGGTAACTTCACTCTTGTATTCTCATTTTTCTTTTAGATTGTTGAAATTTAATACCTACAATCAGTGGCAAATTCATCGAATGAGGCCCTCAATTTCTATATGTACTGTAGGTAACTTAAATTAATTGAATACAAAATTAATAAATTTTACTGAATGTTCTAATAATAAATGTTAGGTTCCTCCTGTGCTCACAGACAATATATTTATCATATTATGTTCTATTTTTATTTTTTATTTTCCGGTACTATAACGAAGTATAAAATAACGGAATTCAAGCCTCCTGCAGAACAAGTGTTTTTTTTTTTTTTTTTTAATGTCTATATCGTCTGTGTCTGTGATCGCAGCTAGAGCCCAAACCACTGGATTTCTTTTACTCAAATTTTATATGCATTTTCAGAGCGATCCACATCGAGGCGAAATCTTCTAGCTTAAATGTGTGTCAGGTTAAAAAAACAAAATATATTTTCCAGTATCATAAATACTTAATTTTTGTTTTCTTTTTGTTTCAGGTGAGTTCGACTTTTGAATTCTGAATTTCGTTAGTTGGTAAGCGCTTAGAAATTGCTTTTATTCTGAAATATATAAAGAAACAGAATTTGACGTGTACATTTTGTTGAATACGTGAGTTTATTTTATAAATCTACCTTTTGATCGCGTCTACACGATTAGCATTACAGTCGAACCCAAGTATTTTCAACACCATGTATTTTCAACTGATTTTACTCACGTATTTTTAAGTTTTTAATTCATACTTCTCACGCAAAGGGTCTCTTCGTACGGTGCTCAGCCAATGGAAAATGCGTTTGACGACGTTTAACTTCAAATTAATAAAAATTTTTTTCTGATTGGTCTGACTGCTACGAAGTGAGGATGAAGAAGAAACTGAAAATACATAAGTCGATCAGTTCCGACTGGTTGAAAATCGTGAGTTTTACTGTATTTATAGTAGGGGGCGTCCATTAATTACGTGAGACGTTTAGGGGGAGAGGGGGTCAAGCCGAACCTCACCCAATCTCACGTGGGGGAAAGGGGGGTTTCGACAAATTTAAGTAAAAAATGTTTGTCCACTAAAATATATTTTTTTAAAAATAAATCCAAAGCAAACAAGCACAAATTAATGTAATTACATTTGAAATACGCATTTTGAAAAATCGCGCGTGAGATTAGGGGAGAGGGGGGTTGAGAAAAATCTCTCTGTGTAAAGTGATAATGATTTTTTGTTTATTATTGTATTCTATGAGGCAAATGTATTATTTCTATTTCTAAGAGGGAAAGGGTGGTCGAAAAATCGCCTCAAATAATGGATGCCCTCTTATGCTACATGGGTAAGAAAATTGACTCAAAATCGGTTCAGCGGTCCTTGAGCTATAAGTAGAGAAACGTTGCGTTTTATAAGGATATAGACATGCCAGTTTTGTTTAATCAAATCATTACTTAGTAGCCATATTATTAAAAGTACGTGCTTCAGTCCTTTTGATTGGGAATGGTTTATATTGGGGTGTCACAACTCAAGTATTATGTAATATTATGACAATGCTCAGAATCAGGATATTATACTACTTGCTGTACCCTAACTAGATATATCTATCATGTATGTAAACCGATACAGTGTTGTGTAAAGGAAAGTTGATGTTTGAACATACCTATATATTTTTTTTCCACCGTTTCAAATCGAAATTACTGTAGTGATTGCGAAAACCATATAAATAAGAATAAAACAGATATATAATATGATTATAATAATGTGTTGTAATATTATAATCTGGGTTATTAAAACTGGATTGCGATTTCATTGTGATAAAAAATGTAGTATTACAAAAATGAATAGATTATTATGTCTATTACTTATCTGTTTATAAAATATACACGCTTTCCGGTCCGGCTTTGCCCAGGTATACTGGTTTAGCAACAAAATAAAAGCGACACATTGATCTTTACGGTATTTTCTATTTTCTATCGAATCAATCGCAGCGTGAGCTCTGGACTAAATGAGCAATAAATCGTGCAACGTCAGATGTAGTTTTCGTCGCGCTCCCTGCCATATCGTTTGATAAGAAGCTTCGCGGCTTAAAACAATAATAATAACAAGGCAGTTCAATCCCGCTCTATTGCCCGCGTAGTAGACTTCGTGAAAGTAAACGTCAAATAATAATTTTTTTTCTATATTTTTCTAAACAAAAATTATATTCAATATGTTTTTTCAATGCAGCAAAAAATACTATATTATCTTCTTAAATAGGTATAAAAATTTCGATAATTAAAGGTTTCGTTTTATTATTAGAATAGAATAGTGTTTTGCCCCCAAAGAATTCAATAAATAAATACAGTGTATACCATACACAAAAATAGTGACAAAAATGTACAATAAGTCAGTAAATATACAGTGGGAACTATATGGTGGGTACCGCACTTTTATGATTAATATAAAAAAGAATGAATGGGGGGGGAGAGACATGAGTACCCACATTCATCTTAGTTTACCGAGATGAATGTTGTCTTCAAATTTCATGATGATCGGAGTTACCGTTCAAAAGTTTTTGTCGGAACGACACATTTTGACTTACATTTTTCATTGATGCTTCGCTCCTATTAGTCGTAGCGTGATATTATTATATAGCCCATAGCCTTCCTCGATAAATGGGCTATCCAACAAAAAAAAATTGTTCAATTTGAACCAGTAGCTCCTGAGATTAGCGCGTTCAAACAAACAAACTCTTCAGCTTTATATATTAGTATAGAAGTATAGATTTGCTTGTCGACGTTTATGCCGAAAATATTATTTTGCACGGTACCGTAAATTCTTCATATCCCACTCCCTGTTCCATGTACGCATAATCTTTGCTAACGGACCTAAACTCGGAGGGTGCGCGTGTTTTTACGTCTCCCCGGTGAATTGTTTATCAAACGGATTGTGCTATCTTAATTTCCACTTTCTGCGGACGCCTCAAATAATAAAATAGTTGACTCGTGAAAATCACATCGGGGGTTGACTTTTTTGCGCGATCTGTTAACTTTTTCTGATTCACCTATAGTCTGTAACCAGAATTTAAGGAGTGACTCATCATTACAATAATAATAATAATAATGCATTTAACGTCCGTGCCTCGACTTTGTCATAACATACGCCATTCGCACCATTACTATTTTTTTTTCTACCACACTTTCCGTTATTTTCTACAATTTTAAAACTTCAACTTAATTAATAGCAATGGGCGAATGAAGGAATTTTTAGAAAATTAGGATAAGGTAGGCAAATTTTGAGCATAGGAGTTTGACAGGTAATCGGCCATGGCCTTGAATAGATTAGATTAGATTTATTATTCAACATATAAGGTTGACTGTCATATACAAAATATACAATGAGTTAATAAAAGACAATTTGTACAATTAAATGGTTATGTTTACAAAATCATTAGTGTTATATAAACAAGCAATTAATAAAATGTTTTTAATTGACTTTTTGAACAATTTATAGTCTAAGTTTGTAATTTTTGCTGGCAATAAATTGAACCATTGCAGCCCTTTGTTGTATCTGTCAGTCACAGCTAATTTGTGTGCTGGAATACTTATCACGTTAGTACTTCTGGTGTTATAGGCATGAAAGCTGTTCAAAAAGGCATGGTTATTTATATTCTTTTTTACATAATATAATAAATTGCAAAAAACCAAAAAGGAACCATCTCGATATTTATCTGGAATTGTTGAGGGAAACCATGGAAAACCTCAACAAGATGGCCGGTACGAGAATTACCGTTTCTGACTGATTTTTCTAAAGGACCATTTATAGGATTTAGGGTGTGTTAGCGGGCCATACTGTAAATTATAAAGTAAAACACATACTAAATTAAAATCTTTATTTAGTTTAAATCAATTTTCATATAAATGTAATAAAAAGGCTAAATTATCTTGAGCTTGAGGATCCAATAAGCTTATTGATGTCAGGTATCTAAAATCCTTACTGGATAGATTCTGGTCGCGTATTGAGATAGCTTGATGAGAGCTGGATGCGGCTTGCGGGTCGTATCTTTGACATCACTGGTACAGATGAATAAATAAATTAAACGTTTGAATTGAGTGCTAAGCTCCGTATAATCGTGGCTGTTAGTCACCTTAAATTTTTACCAATTCATCCAAAATATGGGATTGTTTATAAATTGTTGGGTTGTTTCACTCTTGCTGTTGCATCTCAAACTGAGTTCTTTGCATTCTTCTACTTGAAGGCAGTCATCAGTCGAGGACACGCATTCAGTTGTTTTTATTTGTGCCAGTCGTTGGCACTGTTTGAAGCACTTGAACTTGATTCTTTGCCAATAATAAGCAGTCGTCGAAAGTTTCAAGTGGCTCTCTACTTTACCGATGTCTTTCCTGATGTAAAAATCACACCATTCAAGATGACTTTAATAACAGTATAAAAATGCTTCACTGAGAAAATGTTTTGAGTAATACATGATTTTTGAAAGGTTATAAAATTGCTGGATGATTTTTGACTTCAAAGATTTTATGGTAGAGAATTTAAAATTCTAAAATGTCAATGGGTGCAATTATAGTGCCTCTATATCACTTACGCCCTTTTTGCACCCAACTCTTCAATTCTTTTTGTAGTAAAGGTGCTCAAAACTTTAATTCAAGTGCAATCATTTGCTAAATTCCTTATGGAAAGGCTTTGAATTAAGTTAAGAATGCCATCTATAACTGACGCTTATTATATTATGAATTGTTTCGCGAATGTTTTCGTTCTTCATATAGATTATAGAGCGTTTAATCTAAGAAATGAAATTCAATTTATTGTGGCCCTCGGCAGAAAAAGATGAATCGTTGTAATCTGACATGTTTTTTTTTTTTTTAAAGAAACTTGATTTTAACTCGTTTTCTTGTGTCTGTTCGTTAAGGTTTCGTGCGGAACCCTATCACTAAACTTACGCTATGACCCGCCCTTTTGTCTGTCCTAGCTTTAAAGAGCTGTTACTTTTTGATCTTATAATTTATATAAATTCTATAAGACTAAACAATGCAACATAATATGACAACACAATTAGCTTTAATATAAAATTAAATTTTCATAATGGCTCTACTTTTACAAATAGCTAGTAATGAAAATTTTATGACTTACTAATATCAAGCACCCCACGCTTTTTATAATAAAGCTAATTTTGTTTTCAAATTAATTTGCATTTTTTAGTTTATAGAAACGTGATGTACCTATTTGTTTTTTAAAACTCACTAACACTTTATTATTTACGTGATCATTTTTGTTTTCTTCAGTTTTTGTAAAATTTTGATTACCGTATTTTTCGGACTATAAGACGCACCTTTTTACATAGAAAAATGGACTCAAATTTTGGGTGCGTCTTATGGTCTGAAGGTATTTTTCAATAATAATAATAATAATTTCTTTATTTAAAATTCCATCGGAATATTATAGCGTCAGATACAGAAAGATACATAATTAGTTTTGCCCATATAGTGGTAAAAACTCGTCATTGTTTAAAAACAGAAATTTAATACATACAATAAAATTACAACTTTTTAGCTCACCTTGACATCTGCTGCAGTTAAAAATTCGTCGACAGAATAAAATGCCTCATTTGTCAAATAGACCTTAATTGTTTTTTTAAATTTTTTGATTTGCAAATTGCGAACCGAATATGGTAGTTTATTGAATGATATAATATTCAATAAATCGTCTCTAAATAAAAATTACGATCTGAAAGTAACAATAAAATATATTTTTCTAAAAATCATCTTATATAAAATATTTGAGGTGCGTCTTATAGTCCGAAAAATATGGTAGTAAGTACGAATCACGAAGTGTACTTAAATTTTTACTTGCCTATAGTTGAAAGTACCTACTTTTAACCGCTCTCAGCCGACGTTTTAACCATGTGTCACGTCTTTATTAGATAAGTTTCAGACAAAACATGAAAATGCACTCATTTATGTGTTTGACTTATGCAGTATGCACCCGGTTAATCCTTTGTTGTTTATCTGAATTTTTTGTCAAATTATTATAGAAATTTTAAAATCATTAACCGAGTCTAGACTCTAGGAATACTTTAAGAAAACGAAATACCTTTAAAATGCGATTTTTACCATTCGATAGCTTATTTCTATGGTCTTTTAAAAAATCACGCTATTTTAGTGGACGCGTCTGAGCATTGGTAAAAAATGTATATCAAGTCGAAAAAACGTCGTGTTTAACCAATTTTAAAAGCTATAAAAAATATGCGACAAACTTTGGTCTTTAAAAGATCACCGCGTTTTTTCCCGGGAGCAAATCGGATTTAATCCAGGTTGAATTGATGTCAAGTTAATGTCGATTTCAATTTTTTTAAAAAACTGGTATAAAATGCAACATAATAATTCGCGAGCTAAATCTGCAAAATTCTGAGATATAAAGATGGCCCGCTTAAAATGGGACACGCGGTATAATAAATTAGCTCACGAGTGCCGTGAGATCCCTTGTAAAACTATTTCAAAGCTGGATATTTGCATTTCGTGTTTTCAGTAACTTGACTTCTGAGGAAATTGGGAAGTAATGAATGGGTTACGTTTGCATTAGTCATAAGCAACATGAGTTGTATATTAATTAATTATTATTATTATTTATACTTTATTTAGCAACAAATCTGCGTTGGTAAAACCGTTAGAATATTAATAAACATATTGTAATGCATACTAAAGTCGATATAGTCATTCGTGTTTTTCCGGTTTTTCCATAATATTAAACACGACCATCCCAAGTTTTAAGTATGGTAATGTTATTATTTATACGAGGTTATAGCGGCAGGGGCGGAAGGGCCCACAGCTATTTTGGTAGGCCGGGGCCCGCCGAGGCCGGTAGGCCGATTGCCGATATTAGTTTATATCTTTTTTTGATAGATATAGTTCTAAGGTAAAATGGATACGCTAGAAAGTATGTTTTGACACGCGACCTTTGCGGCCCCTCGTGTTTTTTTTTTTTTAATTCTGGTTCAGTCAAAACCAGAACCAGAACCAATTGTTGAATAAAATAAAAATAATGCTATCAAATCGGAAGTGCTGTGTTGTTGATTGTAATAATACACCAACTAAAAACAATTCCACCGTTTTCCTGGATTTTTTTATGAATTAGAGAAAAAAAATGAATTGCAGTAGTACGTCGTCAAGGGTAATTGCATTTTATTTTACGTCTGTATAATCATTATTAAATACATGAAAAATATCATAATTGTTATTTTGTTAACAAAAATAAGATTTAAAAAATCTTGAAATAAAATATGTATATCATTTATGTAGTTTTTTACTGACATTGAGCGTAAATATTTCTTATGGTTAAGAATAAAGCTGGTTTCCATGTGTTTGTAAAGTTTTGACTGAACCAGATATTAAAAAATCAAACACGAGATGGCGCAAAGATCGCATGTCAAAGATACATTCCTAGGGCGGTATAATGTTTTTTGTTTTTGTTCTAAGGGGGCGTTCACAAATTTAATTACGTGAGGCGTGAAGGGGGGGAGGGATCGAGCCGATCCTCACCGAATCTCACGTGGGGGATAGGGGAGGGTCTCGGAAAACATAACGTAATTTTTTTCCGCTAAAAACTGTAAATTGCAAGAAATTAAGTAAATGTTTTTTAAATAAATCGAACGCAATCAAGCGCAGATTTACATATTTACATTAAAAATACTCATTTTGTAAAATCTCACGAGAGATTTGGGGGGGGGAGCAAAATCTCACGGCATCTTAAAAGAGGGGATGGGGGGTCAAATTTAGCTCACGTAATTTTGTGAACGTCGTCTAATAGCTCTCACAACCGTGAGCTATCATTTTTGTGGCGGCGAATAAAGAGTGTCGAACGCTCATTTTGTACCTAGGTACATTGCGGCAAAAAATAGCGCTGGCCCTCTGTTTGAAAAAAAAAAATAGTACCTATTCATGACGGAATCGAAATCTTACTTTCTTATGTCTACACTTGATACAGTTTTGTGATGGATACAGTCATGTCCACGATTGGCACAGTTATGTCCACGGTGGAAACAGTTGTGCCCACGGTGGACATAGTTTTTTAAATAAATGAACTGATTCTTTTACAGTAGTAATTGTATACTAATAGTAATAATTATTTCAGTGAAGTTCGTTGATAAAACGGGATTGTGTCTCGTGGAATGTTTATAAAAACAGATCACGCCCCATGACTGGTTTCTTTTATACAAATATTTAAATAATGAGTGAAAGTCTAGGCATGTTTATATAGTCTCATACTGACAAATGACAATAGATGCTACGTTTTCTAGATGTTAAAAAAAAAACATTAAATTGGTTTTAAAATTTAAAGGAACATTGAGCTTTCACGCGTGCTTACATTTTACTGGGTGCAATTTTTACTTCTGCGTGAATTTTAAGTTCTTCACTTTGACTTCAAATAATTAGTGGAGCCAAGTTTATTTTATATGAAACTAGTGTCCCGGTCCGGCTTCGCCCGAATTTTCACCCCCTTTCGGCACAGACGTTCTTTGGTTGGACACACAATAGTTAATTCTAAAATCTAACACACTTTCACTATCAGATTTTTGAAGTGAAAACTTCTTTAGCGGCGTTGTACACTTTTTTTGTAATGGGTAAAAATTGTTAAACTCGCGTCAGATCTGACGCGTCAGGCGTCAGGGTCACGTGACCCTGCCGAGTTGTTGAGACGGTCTACCGTACTTGCTTCGTAGTGATGGGCGGTCCGGGTCATAACGAAGATTCGTTCCAACCGGATCTCGTTCGCGTAATGAACGGGTCTTATTGAACGGATCAAGTGATCCAGTCGCTCCGTGATCTCTATGTGAATATGTGCTACCGAATTCCATGAATCCATTTACGTACTTACTATATTGCAGGATCCGGTGATTCGGTTTTCTAAATGTGGCGACTGATGATTATCGTATTTTTTTTATTAATTTTAACGCGGGTTTATACTTTATTTATTATTAATAATAACGATACATATTATATTAAATGTCACAACTCAAAATTTTCAATTCGATGTAAAGTTAATGCCATTTATAAAAAAAACACACACACTCAAAACTTAAAATTTCCAATTGAATATAAAATAAAAAAAAATTCACATATTAGAATTTAAAAACATGATCTGTGACACTTTCTTTAATAGGTATAAATAATTAACAATCTATACTCTACCTATAGTATGAAAAAATGCTTGCTTTCAATTTGTTTCATTATTTAGAAAATATAAACATTCAGTCTCCAACTCATACTTATATTGTTAAAAAATACTATTGGGTTATCTTTATTTATATAGCCCTAAACAAAGCATCTTTCAAAAATCGAATCAACATTTGACAATGGTTTGCAATTTGCAAACAATCAAAACATTGATAGAGATAAGCGTCAGGCGATAGTGTGTACAGAGTGTACTCATATACTGTGTGTGGCTTGTGCTGTGTTGCATATTCACGTGTATCTGAATATCTGAAATATCAATTTCGTTCATCGTTCGTCGGTCAGTCGGAGTTGGTACGCTACATTCTACAAATATGCAATACAGAAATGTTAAACCATGGACGCACAGACTGAACCAGATCCGATTGAGAACTGAATTCAGATTCGTTCGTAGTCGTTCACTATTGGACCCGTTCACAGTGAACGGGTCCACCGTGAACGACACATCTCTATTGCTTCGGCAGTACATATACTAAAGTCGCTAGATGTCAGTAGCAATATAAGTTACATGCAGTGCAAAAAATTATAAGCTATAAGCTTTAACAAAACCTTAAGAGATGTCGCCATGTACTCAGGTTTCGTAAAACTACAAATTTAAAAAATTACATCCAGTGACTGGCTGCATGTAATTTTATAAATGTGTAGTTTTACGAAACCTGGATGCATAGCGACATTTCTTAATGTTTTGTCAAAGCTTATAGCTTATAATTTTTTGCACTGCATGTAACTTATATTGCTACTAGCGAAATTTAGTTTAAGTACATCTAGGTTTTTACTTCCGCCGGCACTCCCGGAGTGCAACCCGTCTTTTTTTTCTAATTTTTTCATGACAGTAAAAGAGTACTTTTATACATTTTAATAATTAAATGCAGCTACCTACTTTTGTCCTCTGAAAGATAACTTCACGAAGCGTGTCCTGAAGCTACGTATCTGTCCTAGCAGAAGACAGAAGTAACTGCATTAAAAGTATAAACTATTTGCATAAGTCATGAATAAATCAGAATTTAGGCAGATTATTATCGTTCATTTTTTTGAGAACACACTGTATATTAAAACTCTTTTGTACCACGTGGCGGGGACTTGTCAACGTCAAATAAATTCACATATTTCCACGTGTGTAAAAAAAGGTGAGAAAATGGTAAGAGAGAGAAAGATGTTGGAACAAAACGCTCCGATAGCAGCCATCGTACATCTAGCGGACAAGTAGTGAAACAGACTTTAAATGCGCGGTCTGTGATAGAGATCTCTACAATTACGTCGGTTTAGAACTTGACTAGCTACCAGAGAAAAATAGTACTATAGAAGTGCACGTGTGGTATAACATAGAAAAGAGAAGAGTAGAAATGTATTGGATTGCCGAAATCACGGGATTCCTCGAAGTCAGTTGCTTTATTTATGTAAAACGGCTATTGGCGTGCCTTAGCAGTAATACCATGCCAAAAGGCATGACAGCATGCCCCCTCTACGCCACCACTCTCGACTCCCTTGTGTGTGGGTGCGCGTTATGGGCTATGTGCAAGGAGGCGGAGTTACAAGTTTTTCGATGCGAGCGTTTGTTGCGAGCACTAGGGGAAACTTCAAACTCAAATTTTCGGTATGTCAGTGAGCAATGTTTATTAAAACTGAAGTTTTTTAATTACAAAGAAAATATGGGCAAAACTAAGCGATCGGGAAATGCTTGTTGTGTTCCGGGCTGTTGCGCTGAAATAAAAACCATTGGCGTCATAATTTGACGTTCCGCTGTCAGTGTAAACAAATTAATTATTTATACAGTATGTAAACACGTAAGGTGCACATAGGGAAATTAACATTGGGAAAAAATGACTGGATCAGAGTGACACTTGAAATGTTGTTTTTCAATTTGACAGATAATATTCTTTTGCAAAATGAATGTGTATACTAGCGAAGAAAATATTCAAATGATTACAACATTATCGGACTTTTTTTATTAATGGGACATTAAATTCCCAAAAATACTTAAATATGGTGCGAGATCAAATATCTCCTCTTATTCGTGTTGTACCTAGTACCTACAGACATTGGGTTTACCAACGCGCATACGTCATACCAGTCAGACAATTTTTGAATGAAATGTTTCTAAACAGATGGAGTTTCTTCTTTTATTTTTGTACAAAAAAATTAAAATAATGATTTATAAGAGCTTTTTATTATTAAAAAAGCCAAGTAAAATAAAAATAAATCAAATTAAAACAGAAATCCTCAAGATTACCACGATAATTCAATAGAAATAACAATTAATGCAGTCATGGCTAACTCTGATCCAAGTATTTGTTCCCAATGCTAATTTCCCTGTGTGTGCACCTTATGCGTTTACATACTGTATATTGTATGCCATAATTGATAAATAAATAATTCTCACGTACCTTTTATGTTATGATATTTATATAATGGTTTACAATCTGAATTTAAAACAAACATAGAATTAACATCAGTTTTCCTTATTACATTTTTTTTAACACATCATGGCCAACTAACATTTTTGGACTTATCACCATAGAAACATGTCGCGATTTCCATAAAAAGTGTGTTCAATAATTCTCTATTACCCACTAGTGGCGCTAATAGGCTTCATGCACACAGCCTATACAGTGCATTGCTTGTATGAGCTGTGTACTGCGTGTGCCTTTCAATCCGACTATTGTATACTTGACGCATATACACACACTGTGTTTCACATCTGCTAGGCGTCCCACGAGCTTCTATTTTTGTATTTTTATTACAAAACAATATCTAAAGTAAGAAAATGCGCTCGCAATATGTCCGCAACGATGGCTTGCATATGTGCTTTCAGAAACCGACCATAAAATAGTGTGATAAACTGGTTTGTTTGTTGTAAAGTGTTTCTGATTGCTAAAATAATAATAACACAGTTTGATTTGCATTCAGAGAGCACTAGAACCTGGAATGTTATGAAAAGAATCAACAAATTCCACTTGAGCACGGATCTTAAGAGTACATTTTACAGGTTTGTAAATACAACGTATTCTCGTTGATATTGACATTAATGAAGTGCAAATGACATTGAAATGGCGTTTGCCAATCAGTAAATGCGTGTCTACACGGGACTGCAATTAATTCAAATATTATGTTATTGGCATTTTACTTCGACCAGGCGCCACACGCCATTGAAAAAATCGAAGAAGAACCATGATATGTCTTGTTCAGTACGTAATTGTGTCAGTATAGATCAGGGGTGGGAAATGTTTTGATCGGCGGGCCACATAGCTGAATAGTGAATAGCTGATGAAAATTTGACCGCGGGCCAAAAATTTGCAGAACAAAAAAAAAGGTCCTCACATTCTGTTTCCGCATTTGAAGAGCAAAAAAAAAAGGTCCCCACGTTCTATGTCCGCATTTTCTAAAATGCTTCGCGGGCAGGACAAAATTGCGCTGCAGGCCGAATCCGGCCCGCGGGCTGCCATTTGCCCAGGCCTGGTAAAGATCAAGTGTAAATGTTGATATCAAATTATTAAATTGTGTGAGCTGATTATACACCGTTGATTTCGTGAAGTTTTTCTTTCAAATTTGACGGTTGCATGCAGAAAGCAACAAAGTTAACCTTACCGCTACAGCTTGCGTCAATGATTCTGCCAAATTTTACGATGCGAATTGTGAATTGACCGTATTGAGGCTCTTTTGTCATTATATGAATTTCTCCTGAATCGATTTGATCTGTGTTAAATTGTACACATCGTGATATATTGTGCACTTATCCTCATTAAAAGGAAGAGAACGATGTATGTTTGATCACGATTGTGCGAATTAACTCATTCAAATCGGTACCACACTCTTTTTTTCCTTCCCGTATTATGTAGATACAAGAATCATTCGTATATTTCAACGCAGCCTAGAAATGCAGACGCGAATTAAGTATTTGCTAGAATACGATATTATGTTATACAAAAAGCTCTTTTCGAATGAGTACTACTTACACATAAAATATGCAGCAGTTAAATATCTAAAATGTTTGGAATAATATTTGTACTAATTAGTTTACGAATTCAGTGCACGGATAGACATACAAAATATAATTCATTAATGATTTGTTTAAATGCTTTCTTGTATTGTAATTTGTAAGTATAAAATCGTGAAATAGTTTGCCGGTTTTGTATCACCTTTTAAAAACTGTAACATTTAATCCTGTGGTGTACAGCAGTTGAAAAAAATTAGCAATTTTCAACAAAAATTATTAATAACGTTAATTTTTAAATATCCCTCGCACCGTTACTGTCTTCATTTCATGACATTTCCCCAGCTATTATATATTTGCTTTCCGGCCCGGATTCGCCCGAGCAGAATTTGATTTAGCAGCGAATTAGTCAAGAGCAACACATTTCATGTTACAGACCGTGTGTATAAAGCAGACAGTAATTTTTGAGCTATGGTTGCTTTTATTCACTTAGTGAGTTTTTTAATAAGTAAATTTTATATTATTTAATTTTTTTTTTGTGAATTGACTGACTTCTTGTATACATGTAGCAGCGTTGCCAGACGTCCCGATTTTGGCGGGATGTCCCGATTTTTAAATCAAAATTAAATGTCCCGCGCGGGACAGGCTCAGTCCCGCTTTTCAGGGATAACTCGACCGTGCACGCAGCGTGCTGAGGGAGCGTGGGTGGGTGGCACAGACAAGTGAGTACTGGCCGCCCGCCCGGCGCGTAATGAAGATAAGAGATTTCTGTTTTTTTTTTTTATTCTGAAGACGAATAAGACTCAACTATTTAACGATAGGGTAAATCTGATTTAAAATATTATATTTTTATTAAAATACATTTTCTATGGCTATTTTTGCTATCTATTGTCACGTAAACGTAATTTTAATTCAAATAAAAAGATAAATATTTGAAAACTTCTGATTATATGTACGGTTTTTTTACTATGTCCCGCTTTCGACGAAAGAATCCCGCTGTTTTCACTCAAAGAGTTCCAAAATCCCGACTTGGCAAAAAAAAACTGGCAACGCTGACATGTAGTATGTTCTTGGAGTAATAAAATTATTATTATTATTTGTGTCTGATTCTGAATAGGTTAAATAAATTTTAATCACATGTAAGTACTGCTAGTACTTAGTATACATATACCTACATTCTGTACATAACATCATTAACAATGTACAAATTGTTGAGTTTCTTCTTACAGAAGATCGGATACCGTTACGTACCTTACCACTGCAGTTGGAGACTTCTCGTATACCAGGAACGGACTCGTCCGGGGTAATTTTGTGATAAGAAAAACAGTTATTTTCAAAATACCAAGTGCTACCTACTTGCTGCTTTTTAAAAAAAAAGCACTTGTTCTAAATAACAGTTTTTTGTTATACCTAATAATTATTAATCCCTGATTTTACAGTGGAATAGTATAGTTTATGAGTCCAGTTGTTATGTAAGAGGTGTGGCATTATATTAAAACGAGCGACCAGCAAGTTTCAACAGTCAAACGACTCATAATAGCGTTACGTTCAAGATAGATACTACATTTTTGAACGTACCTATAACCTTCTATAAAATAGTTCATTTTCACTTCATATAATAATATAATAATAATATAATAAGTATATATTTATTATATATCTGACTGTTGATTTGCTAACATAATTAGGTACTGCACAACACATATCGTACTTCTTCTACGATTTTTTCAATGACATGTGTAACTTCCATAGTTGTAAGCAATATAATAGGTACTAGTGTGACCTGTGCGAATTATTCGCACTAAATAAGTATAATAATTATCACTTTACAAAATTAGTTTTTAAATATGATTGCAGGTATTCAATTCGTTTCTAATTTTGCACACTGCTTATAACGTTCTTCTTTTTGTTGTATTACAATATGAAGCTCAGATGACAGATCGAAGAAATATTTTACTAAAATTGTCATATATAGAGGCGCAAGTAGCAAAAGCGTTGAGCTAAGCCGTCAGATGGCATCATGCAGCATTGCTGTGACGTTGTTCACCGTTGTTCGCTGTCTCA
The DNA here is from genome assembly GCA_963575645.1 of Xanthostigma xanthostigma. Taxonomy (NCBI): domain Eukaryota; kingdom Metazoa; phylum Arthropoda; class Insecta; order Raphidioptera; family Raphidiidae; genus Xanthostigma; species Xanthostigma xanthostigma. Next base: position 42,534,058 of record OY754466.1, on the reverse strand, counting down.
AAATTAAAGCCGTCAGATGGCAGACGTTGTTCAGTGTTGCTGTATTTTAATTAATTTACAAAAACAAAATCAATAATAAATTTTTTAGTTGTCGATGTCAATAGAGCAAGCAATATCTGTAAAATGATATATAATTAATTTATGTGGAGAAATTGTGAGGTTTTTTCTAAAAAGGGAGGCAAACATCTTTAACCTTATAGCGTATTAATATATAATGATGTTCCAAGCAGCCAGAGAATGGACACGAAATCGTCACCGTCGTGCGCAGTAGCTAAAACGAAACTGTTTGTATCGATTTTGGAACACGTTTTAGTTACCTGCGGATGACCGTGACTGTTTCGTGTCCGCAAGTATAAAGCGCGCAAAGCTTTGCTTCGCATAGGATAGTTCACTGAAATGCTGAGTAGATGGCGCATGGTCGAGGTGAAATCTCAATTAAAAAACCGGTATCGCTACGGCCTCCACTATTTATAAGCCTCTGCGTTCTCAAACCAAACGATATTGGTGCGATAATCAACCGGCCCTGTCGCATACCACGTTGCAAGAACACCGGATGGCATCTTGGACCTTTTAAATATAAAGTTGAAAAACTAGCTGCCGGCTTTAGGTCAGTTCAAATCGTACATGTTTATGTACTCTCAGTACTTACGAGTTACGATAAACCTATACGTTAAGTACCTAACGTAACCTACATACAGGTTGATCGGAAAAAGGATGTTATAAATGTTGTGAGTAGGTATACTCTTTATTTTTTTTTATTTTATTTAATTTTACATTATAGTAAAATTTACTCAACTTGTGAGCATAAAATATGTCAGAAAACAATAATTAGTTTAATTAAATGTTGAAATTAAATGTATAAAAATCGTCCAGAGTGTATGGTGCTAGTTTTGTCAATTCCTGTTTTAATTTATTTTTCAGTCTACTACTGTTTAATTTTACTAAAGTATTAGGCAGTTTGTTATAAATGTTTGCTATTGTATTATTTAAACCGCTATTTACAGCCTCCAAATTAGTCTGAATTTTTTCAATATTATTTTTGTTCCGTGTAGGGTAATTATGTATATGACTTCGGTTAGTAAACAGATCTGTATTTTTTGTATAAAACATTACACATGTCAGAATGAAGATACTAGTTTCAGTTAAAATTTTTAGATTTCAGAAAGCTGTCTTTTTGTTTTATATTTTTCATTATTCTAATAATAAGTTTTTGTTATCAAAACAGTTTGTATGTAGTATATACAGTGCCGGATGACTCCTTGATGCCCTAAGCATCTCTTGCTTATGGGCCCTCATCTCTAATATGTTCAGTTTATAAAAAAATCAAATTGATAGAAAAAAGTTTAAAAGCATAGATTTTTAGCAAAAAAATTGAATTTTACAATCAATGCTCATTGAAAATTTGGCTGTCTATAAAATCGGACCTTAAACATTTTTATACAATTAATAGAAAAAAGTTTCAAAACTTTAAAATTGAAAATATTGAACCCTTAAGAAATAATGTTTTTTTCGTTTTCATTTTCAAAAATAAATTATGATTTATTTTTAACTTTTATACTTCTAAAGACATATTAGTAGATCAAATTTTTGAGAACATGACAAAAATTAAAAAAAAGTTGTTAACACGGTTTAGTGAGGTACTTTTCATTTCTGAGTTGTGCTTCTTGATGCCCCCTGAGACGTGATGCCCTAAGCAATTGCTTACTTTGCTTATAGGTTAATCCGGCACTGAGTATACATGATTGACAATGTACCATCTTCTGTCGCTAATTATTCAAATAAAAATCTGATCAATCATATTTACGATGACTGTATATTTCTTTAATACAAAAAATTAATAAATAAAAGGCATTACCCTTCGCTTTCTATATTCACCTTTCTAAGTGCAAGCGTCATTTTCACTTTGCTTTATCTTTCACAAAATCGAGATGTATTTACGACATATCGAGCATCAGGGGCGTCGTTAACTTATTGGAGGCCCTGGGCACATTAGGATAATTGGGTTCCTATGACACACACACAAACACACACAGACATACGTGGATATATCCTTCTGCAAATAGTCAGAATAGGTTCGTGGTTTCTAGGACCTCAAAACGTCGACATCTGATGAAAACACGATTTTCGTAAAATCGAACTGAAAACAATAACTTCCCGAAACTTTGAAAATATTTAATTTTTATAGCGGGAGTTAAAAAATATATGAAATATAACTAATTTGAAAATTAATATGATACAACAATAAGTAAAATATATTTAAGTCGGGAAATGTGATATAAGAAGCATAATATATTTAAAAGGATCACGTTCCCAATTTTAATATGAAACATACAAACAAAATTAAGTATGTAGTTATATGAAAAACTAGTTCACTGATGATTTTTCTTTAAAATAGTGTAGGTACTTAGTATACCATTAATTTAGACAGTGCCGGATTAAGATTACTTGATGCCCTAAGCATTTCTTGTCTATGGACCCTCATCTCTAACAGCAGTCTAATTCTAATATTATCTATCTGTCATGTTAAGTGTATAATTTTTTTTTTCAAATTATGAATATCGTAAGCTTAAAATTGATAGAAAAAAGTTAAAAAAGAATTTTAGAGAAAAAATTAAATTTTGCTCTCATTGAAAATTTGACTGTTTATATTAGACTGATCGTTAAAAATTAAATTTTTTTCTATACCCCCTAAAAAGCTACCTTTTGATGTAAAAAAGCAAGGACAAGCTTTAAAAAATATAGCACGTGCCGCAAAATAAAAAAAAAAATTTCTTTCCAAAAATAAATTATTTTTTTTAACTTCTATACTCCCTAAGACAGTTTTATATCAGTAGATCAAATTTTTGAGATGACAAAAAGAATAAAAAATTGTTGACATGAATTGGTGAGGTACTTTATATTTCTGAGTTCTAATTTTTGGTGCCCTCTAAGACGTGATGCCCTAAGCAATTGCTTACTTTGTTTATAGGTTAATCCAGCACTGCTAGGGGTTGGCAATCCGTGACAAAAACTTCGAGTCGTTCGAGTAGAAATTATTTTAATCAGGCGTTATGCTGATAATGACTTCAGCTTTTTTTTTTAAACGAAATTGCAGACATTAAACTTTTATTCCTCTCGATTTTATTACATTTATTACGGTCGAAGTAATTTGTAACAAGGTAATTACACTAAAAGTGTACATAACTTCCTATTTTATTGATTATTAATTGTACTTTAGATCAGCCGTAGTCCGTACTCCGTATCCTTTCTAATATTTGCGATTTATTGCGCCGCCCGAAACGACCGTTTTATAGTTATAACTAAACTACATTCAGCGAACGAAAATTGTTACATATTTTATGGTTACTTTATTACAAGAATAAATATTATTAATTGCAAACCAAATTATGATTATCCTACCATATTGTGTGTGGTGTATCTTAATCAATTTTCATCGTTCAACAAAACCCCATTAAAGTCTACAAAGTAGAAACAAAGTAATTTTACGAGTGAAATAATTTAATTTCGGGACTGCTAGCTTTCTTTGAACTTTATCATCAATCGACATAATATTAGATCCTATTCTTCATTTTTGGGTAGGTATTTGAGTCAGCGTGAAAATTTGTGTAACACTTCTTTTGTAATGTCTGAATACAAAATCGAAGATCTGGTTGAAGGGTAGTGGAGCCTAGCCAAGCTGTGACATTTTATTTGCAAAAAATGTCCTTGAAGCATTTTGAAATTTTAATACCTTCAAATTTAGTATTAAAATAAAGCCAGATCATTTAGTTTGCTAGGCGCGGTTACATGTCTATTACACGTAAGTGCGAGTAAAACGTTACGGGTAGGTTGAAGGGTGAAAGAGAGCGTATACGCTTCAACTCAGCCCATACATCCTCACTCTCACATTTCAACCAAATGTTTTAATGTCCACAATGCTGGTGTTGAAATCCTCTCAATAAGGCAACGCGTTCTAAATGTTTAAAAAACGTTTCATTACGTAATTAAATCGACTAAATTATTGTTTTATGTCATAATTTTTTTGCACAACGTGTTGCAGCACACCGCGAAACGATCAGCTCGCCTGATATTCGGTTAACTTCGCCGATGCACTTGTTTTGCGGTATTGTTGGTTATAATAAATATTGTTGCACCGGCGACGGAGTCAAACTTATGCGAAAACGTATGCGTCTGAAAGAGAAACAACTAAAACCTGATGTCGGGGCGTGTAAGACGAAGCGAAACAAATGCCGCTCGACACGAGTTGGACGCGAATAGTTATATAAATGTTGTCTTTTTTTCTGTGCACATGTTTTTATCTTCCAGTGAAGCGCTCACTGTTTTGGAGCGGTATGTACAGTATGTACAGCGATGTGTTTTGAATTAAAACGTCAGTTATTCGCGGATTAACATGCAATCCATTGACATTGATTCAATTACAGTGTGATTTTTAATTTAAATAAAAAATGTGCAGATTGAAAGTTCAGTGCCTAAAGTGCTGTGGGTTTTAGTGGTGCTGTGTCGGTATTTACATTTTAATCAAATTGTGTTGAAATGAATGGTGCATTAATAGTTTGTTATTAATTTTAATGGGATGAATTTCAAATGGTAAAATTTTAAAACCGCTGCGTTTTACACTATTACATAATATGTATTGTAGATTATAGACGCTCGATAAGCGTTTAGTACGCGACTCGAGTTTGTTCCGAAATATTTTTATATCGGTAGAGCAACTTGCAACAAACATTTCCTCTGCAACGCGACACTTCAAAAGTCCAACTTCAAATGTTTCACTAGAGGGCAATTGACCCCAAAACTTAATACGCCTGCTTGTTTTCCCCAATTTTCTCTTTTTCAAAATGACTGTTTGGGAATCTTTCGAAAGGGTTGGGACTTCAGAATACCGAACGTGGAGCCCTCAGCTCCCCATTTTCAAATATAAGAACTGCAGGTAAAAGTATCAGTTGGATATTTAATTTGCTATTAAAAAATAATAATTTTTGAAAATATGAACTGACATTAAACCCAAATATTCCGGACTGGTTGTGGCTCTTAAATAAAGGCTAGTAAAAATTATTGGTATTTTCCCTTCTGTTTTCGTTGTTATACTGATTTTTTTAACACTGAATTATAAAGATTTAAGTAATATGCGCTATACCAGTGGTGCACAAACTTTTTCAGTAACGCCTTTCCGCAGGGTTACTGTAATATTTCACTGTAAAGAATGAAAATGTTTTTTGTTTTCAAATTATAAATACGAAACTGATTTAAAAACAAATATATAAGTTTTTGAGGGATTGTGGAACGCGGTGCCAGTTAATTTGCGGTCTTCGAAACTGACGTATACATTTTTCTAATTAGGATTTCATTATAATTTTCGTATATCTTGTAAAATTTAGACAGAACTATAAAAATGTTTGTTAACATGCTTCGTAAATTTATTTATTTATGCAATTGTTAATTGTATGATAATTATTAATGAGTAGAATAATTAACATTTTATCAGTTTGTGTGGATGTATTATTTCGGTTTATATTCGTGAAAATAAATTAAAAAAATAAAATTAGGTACAAGGATTGTTACGGCGTTTATGCAACACTTATTTCCTGTTTTTGGATGTGTTGTTTTATTATTTATTTAAAAGAAAACACGAAACTGCAGTAGTGTAAATAATATGTAGATAAAATAAGATTATATCAATTTATAATAATTATAAATAATATGAATTACAGATTATTCGCTAATCTAATCGGTGCCAGCTAAGTTTTTTTTCGAGGAGAGACATTGTAGATTGTAGACGCTCGACAAGTGAGACATGGTCGTAGACCACCGAAATGAGAACACTCATATCGAAGTTGACCTAAGTGTCCCGATTAAGAAATCATTTAGAAAACTTAGAATAAAAGTGTTTCGCAACACGGTGTTCTGCTACAAAAACCGAACAAAAAGCCCTTTTGCGAAGAGACGGGTACTTTTCGGGCATTCGCCGTTTTGAACTTTGAAAATTACAAAATTCGTTTCACAATAAATGCCTGAAAATATAAAACATTACAAAACAATTTAAAGACCATAAAAATTTAGTTCAAAACAATTTAATTTAAAAAATATAAGTACAGTAGGGTCTCGTTAATCCGGAGAGGCAAAAAAAGACCCTTTCTGGATTATCGAGACGTCCGGATTATAGTATGCCATATTTAATGGTAATAAAACACATGTTTAACCTTAGTTTCTTTAATCAATTTTTAAATTAAAGCATAAAGTCAAAAATGTACATGTTCAAAATTGCAACCATGTAAGAAAAACAGTTAAAATAAAACGTTAGTTAATTCTTCTTGAAAAAGTCTGTAATAAAGTACTCTTCTGTTTATAATTTTCGCACTTCGTTGCCCGGCCGGATTACAGCGACCATCGAACAAGCGGGAGTCCAGATTACCGAGACCCTACTGTATATAGTAATATTTCAATTAATTTAATTTGCGAGATTCTAAATTAAAATTCATAAAGCGCATGTTTGTTCCGTTTTTGCTGCATAACATCATCCCATGTCCGTGTGCACAAAACACCCGGTATATTGTGTTTAAAATCGAGAATAAAGCCTATTAATTTATTTTTCAATTTTTCAAAGTAATCGTTCAGCCATTTTATTAATAATTATTTTTAAAATCATTCGATCTTTTTTAGTATTCTCGTTTAGGGGATGTTTTACCTAGATAATTTATAAAAATAGGTATGTCGAAAAACAACACTTGAATTGTAATGTCGTTAACATTAAAACAAATTATGCGAATAATTTTTTGAAAGTCGATATTTTACTTTTTAACATTTTATATGTCGGAAAATGTTCTTCGTATAATTACTGACTTAATTTTTAAGAATCTTGTTTACGATTTCAAATAGACGTTCTCTTTTTTTATTCACGAAATAAGATCATTAAGGTATATAAGTTCAGTGAATACAATCACCTTTTGACCTTGGTGTGGGGCTATTACTCATTTGTTAAAAAAATGAACATATTAAAACTTATGCAGTAAGAAACAAAAAAAAAAAAAAGAAACCACAACAAAAAGCAAAACACTTTTGGTCTGCGAGACTGCGGTATTGTTTTGTTGTCAAAATAATGCGTAATTTTGCGGAAACAAAAATTTACAAAGAAGTAGTATTTTTCGTGTTATTTGTGTCATATAAATATTTTATATGCTGGAAACGATTTTCGTTCAATTGCTGGCAATAAGAGCTTAATTAAAAAAAAACTTGTTTACGCTTTTTTATGTTTCAAGAATAGTATCATTAAGGTATTTTAGATCATTCAATTGTCTTTTGACCTTGGCGTGACGCTATTACTCATTTGTTAAAAAAATGAACATCGAAACTTATACAGACAAAAATAAAAAAATCAAGCAGCAAAAAAAAATATATTAGTACACTTTTTGTGCATGTCAGAAAACAGTGCGTAATTTTGTGGAATGAAATTTTTACAAAACTAATAATTATGTTGTTATTTGTATCATATTTGAGGTCACAAATCGCACGTGCGTGAAACAATATAATAAAACAAAACCGAAATAATAACAGAATAATTTGTCGTATACACTAGACTAGGCTTGGTTGTCGACCTCTGCAATAGACATGCCTATCTCCAATTAACCCTTCAAGTCACAATTTACAATTTCTTTTGGACGAAAACGTTTTTACTGAAGCTTTAGTTGAATTTATAATGCAAGTAATTTTTTTACCACTAAAATCCGTTTTGGAACATCTGTACTTTAAATTTTTTTAAATGACATTTCGATAATCAAAATCGGTACAGTAGTTTAGGAAGGAGTTACGCGATCAAAACAAAAAACGACTGACCTATTATAGTGGATTACCTGGTGTCGCAATGGGCTATTTTATCATCTATGACGTATGCCACTGATTTATTAAATAAAATTTGCCCATTATGTATATGAAGGATTTTCGCTATTGACTCGAAATCAGTAAAATCTTATTTATCGATTTTGTAAGTATTCTCTTCAATTATGGTGCTATTCTGTATGGCGATGGCGAATTTACAGGATTCCCAAGTATAGCCTTCAAAACGGAGAATATTGGAAACTAAATATTTTTTCTTTGCATAATTTTTTAATTCAGATATACCCAAACAACACCAAATACCCAGTTTGCAGCCCCCAACCAGTAATCGGACTTGTATAAGTGGATATTGGGAAGAGCGGGAAATATATTTTCCGAAATTTCACTCTATTCTCACTCACTAAAGTGTGGGCAGAGGCCTATTACTGGTTGAGACCGCGAACTGGGTATTTTACCATAGAATATAGAAGTTTCCAGTACGTTGAATGTACAATTCAGAGGGAAAAGCCATCGGAAAGATGTCTTGTAGACTTCTTTCTGCAAGACGTCAGAAAACCCTCTTAAATCGGCTAAAAAAGGAAAAAAATCGATCTGAAAATTTGCCGCCCCTAAAATCTGCCGTCCCGGGCTCAAGCCTACTCAGCCACTATTCTATGGTGAATTTAAACTTTGAAGTATTCCCGAGACACATAAATGACACTCCTTGATGCAAAAAATGATCGTTTACTTTAGGCAATTGACGCGATTGTCAATATTACTACGGGATTGATAGCAAATTATAAAAAACTTTTTAACAAAAAAATTAAACCGCCGAAAAACTGAAAAGCAAAAAATAATAAATCTTTTTATTTAACTAAGTTCTATTTAAGTAGTTGAACGTATGTGACAATCTAGTATATCTAAGTAATTTTGAGTCGGCGTCAACAATCCTTCGCCGGAAATCTCTGACCGTTCACGAGAGTTCTCTAATTTGATTTGGTTATTTCTTTTAGTGATCTTTGTTCATTGGTTGTTTGACGCCGACTCAAAATTACTTAGATATACTAGATTGTCACATACGTTCAACTACTTAAATAGAACTTAGTTAAATAAAAAGATTTATTATTTTTTGCTTTTCAGTTTTTCGGCGGTTTAATTTTTTTGTTAAAAAGTTTTTATTTTATAATTTTTTGTGGCTATATAATTTATAATTGTAATACACAACTCAGCATGAAAATCTGTGAGTGAACAATAAATCACCCCTATTTTAGCACCCTTAGGGTAGGAATTTTTTTTCCAAATTTATATGAGACCAACCTCGAGGTATACCCTATCCAATAAAAAAATAATTATCAAAATCGGACTACTCTGTAAAAGGTTATGTGTGGTCATACATTACAATCAGTGAGTAAACAATCAATCATCCCCTGTTTTCCTACCCTTAGGGTTGGAATTTTTTTACCAAATTTATATGGGACCAACTTCGGGGTATACCCTTTCAAACAGAAAAATAATTATCAAAATCGGACTACTCTGTAAAAAGTTATGTGTGGTCATACATTACAATCAGTGAGTGAACAATCAATCATCCCCTGTTTTCCTACCCTTAGGGTTGGAATTTTTTTACCAAATTTATATGGGACCAACTTCGGGGTATACCCTTTCAAACAAAAAAATATTTATCAAAATCGGACAACTCTGTAAAAAGTTATGCGTGGTCATACATAAAAAAAAAAAAAAATAAAAAAAAAAAAAAAAAAAATATACGCGTCGACTTGAGAACCTCCTCCGTTTTTGTTTTTCGTCGGTTAAAAATTAATATCGATGGCAATTTGTCAACACAGTTCAGCAATCGACTGAGACCTGCGCGAATGACATACCTTCACTTGTAGCTTCAATTCTCTATCATTTGAAATCTCCAATCACGTAAACATTGACAATCGTAATTGATCGTTTCGGAGACCCATAAGAATAGTGCTGTTAATTTTTTGTCACTTTTAAACAGATTTAACAGTACACGAGACAAAAACAGCGCTGTTAATTCTTATATAATATGATCATGTATGTTGTTTTAACAATTTACCACCTTTCGACCAGCTTGAGGTATGTAATAGATTTATATAGTAGTTCTAATAAAAAAACTTATTGTAACTGTTAGATATAATATTATGATCTAAATTATAAACATATATACATGTTCATAGGCCCTGAAGGTGAAAATAAATTTTTCGAAACGTTGGCCACTAGCGAAACATTGGTAAAGCTTATTTATTTATGATCCTCAACCAAAACATTCCTTCATCGTTAATTTTTATGGGTCCCCGAAACGATCATTTGCGATTGTCAATGTTTACGTGATTGGAGGATTCAATCGATGGGCAATTGACGTTCCAATTGAATATATCATTTTATCATTTCGTTTTGTAAGAAACTCTGATGACGACTCGAAGCAAGTTTCAATGAATTGTGGCGTTCGTTAAAGGCTTATAGTGAATATTCGTACATCGTCGCCTGCGTTGTACGGATAATAGTTTATTTTCGTAGTTTAGAAAATAAGGCGATACCACGTTTGATTTTCATTGCATAGCGTGCGTACATCTGTTACGTCATTGACAGACGTGAGAATAATATCGAATACGTCGACACGTATTCGTTAACTCGCGGAGCCGCCCCACTGGGACTCGGTGATGGGACCATCGCGCGCTGCACGTGACTTATATATATCATTAAATGCACGCTATAGTTGAATGTCATAATTGATTGGTGAAAGTGATGTAACGCGTTTGGAAAGACTAGGAGGCGATATTGTATTTGGATGATATGATCGATATATGAGTTTTGTTGAATCGTTAATGCATTACGGAAAATCGTTCCACTCAAAATGCAACATTGAACCGAACGCCCAAGTTAGGTTCGCATACAAAATATGAGTACTGCAATTCTGGCGTTTGATATATGTTCTAGAAGTAATAGAGAGAAAAATTAAGGTCCATTATTTTCTTTACACCTTCGCACCTTAATGTCGAGGAAATTGATGTTGCAAAAACTGTGACGAATATGAAATTTGGACGATACGTTATTGATCAAGTATGTTGTTTTTTGGTCTATGTTTGGTATTTTATGTGGAACGATTTTCTGTAATGCGTTAATGATTTCCATAGTTATTATCCTATCAAGAAACTCACTGTGTGGATAGTGTATAATCTTACAAGCCACGAGATGAGAGTTTCAAAAATTCTAGACTTCAAATTCGAATTGAGAACGAGACTGGTATTTCTCGCTGAGGCGAGATGAGACTGCGATGTCTACGATCATCATCACCATCGTAAAACTAGATATCCTTTACAGATTGTTGCTTCTTTTACCTAAATATTCTATTATTTTTACTCTCACTGCATCTTTTACATTTTTACATATTATTATGAGAAGAAACGAAATTTATTTAATATTTATAAAAAGTAGGTAAGTCGTTTATTGTAGATGAATGTTAAATGAGTAGTCGTTCACGTTGAAATGACTGATCTTAAGATTGTGGGTGAGGTGAATGCAGTATTTTTTTTTGGCGAACATCAGAAAGCGATTGCAAATACAACGCATCACTTATAACATTCAGTTTGAGAAAGTAGATGCCGGTTACTGATTAGTGATTAGTGATGGTCAAAAAACCGTACGTATAGTTTTTTAGATTTAAACTGACAACCATATTTAGATTTTTTATTGGAGAATGTAATATTTTCAGGAAAATAATGTCTGACTACAGAAAAACGTTTCCAGCAATACAACAAAACATGATAGCCTAGCCAAGAACTCAGATATATGAGAAAAATAGACCCAAGTCTCCAAAAAATAGAGCAATAGCTTATTCCGAAAAAGACGTTTTTTTTTATTTTTTTGCCGACAAAAATTGCATTTGTTATTAACAAAAAACGGAAAGACAAAAAAGCCCGCCAGATTTATGGCAATTACTCGAAATATAAGCGATAGCGGAAATTGTAAAAAGATTCTTAAAGAAGAGGAAATTTCTAATAATAAAGCCCCACTCCCGGAATCCTATCTATAGTACTTATAGTTTTAATTTAACGTTGAAAATAGGGTTCCGCGCAGCTCGAGCGCCACGCACTGTTTATAGAGTACTTACAACACATAAAGGAATTTTTTTTAGTATTAAATAACAATTTAAAATTTGAAAAAAATATGGTTTCATCTAGACATTTAAAAGATTAAAGTTTTGATATTTTTGACGTGATAACGTCTTATAAATTGATGAAACACCAGCTGCACGCAAGCGAGAGCGCAGTATGCTTCGGCCCAAGTTTGACAGCTACTAAAATTTAGGTTGTGTATTACGGAATACGTTATCACGTAAAACTATCGTCCGTAAACCGACTTTACAGACAACCAATTTTTGTCTTATGGTTAATTGCTATGGTTAGTAATTAATGTTGATTTTCAAAATTATTGTTTTTTTTTCGAAAAACCATCTTCATTGAAAACAAGAAAAAATAACAAATGCAATTTTTGTCGGCGAAAAAATAAGAAAAACGTCTTTTTCGGAATATTTTTCCGAAACGAGTAAGCTATTGCTCATATTTTTTGGAGGCTACGGTCTATTTTTCTCATATATCTCAGTTCTTGACTAGGCTATGAGCAAATTGGTGAAAACAAATTGAAAACAGTTTAAGAAAACATTAAAACCGATATAAAATAAAGATTTCAGCCAGTTTTAACCTCCGTTCATCAGCAGACGAGTTCATTGACATTCACGTCATCTTAAAACGATTATCCAACATGCAAAACACTGATATTATTATGTGCACTTGGCTATCTGCGTGACACTTTTAGACAGTTTATTAGTGGCATAACGAATACATTAAAAGGTTGACCCAAATATCGGATTTGTCAGTCAGTAGGTCTTGTCGTAATATACTTTATAATTTATTTATAGTATTATTAGAGCCTGTTCATCATTGTATCATTTCTTCTAACATATGCACTTTTTCAAACCAGAACGCCAATCCCCTTGGATTTTTTTATTTAAAAAGCCAAACGTAAGTTGGATCCATAAAATATAAATGCACCTAACATTCCCTATCTTAGTTAATACAATGTTGTGATGACAACATCCAGTACGTACGCGAGAAAATCGCTCGTTTTTTTCTATAGTGTCGTTTCAATTAATCTATATGTTTTATCAATTATGTACATCATTCAATGATGGGTTTCAGTTTGACAACATTGATATTGATTTGTTTTCACCGGTGTCGTTTAGAATGTGATTAGTTCCGGCAGCAAAAAATGTGCGCAAATGTGTATATTCCTTTCTATTTTATTTATCTGAGGTTGCATCCGAGCAACGCTAGGATTATATTAGCCAGTAACTGTCGATCTGTTGGCGGATCTCGCCACCATCTTTGGAACAATTGAACGTGTTCATTATGAATAATTATTATTGTTTATCATAAATACAGCTGTAACAATGGTGCAGAATTGATCCCATTGTTAAAAAAATTGCGTGTGTTGTGATAGAAAAATAATTCCTAATTGTAAAACATAATACCGACCGTAAAATAATGGAATTGGACAAGGTCGGGCTGTTGTGTTTGCTGAGCCCAGTGCTGCGCTAAAGTCGACTCATAGACACGATTCGTTTTTTATTGTTAATTGTTATATATATTTTTTTTTCATTGTATAGCATGTAATTTCTATTGACATAGACTAATTACTTATTGTAAAAAATAATAATAATAATAATATGACCTTTAAATTGAGTATTACATGCGCAAAATGACCTTCTTTTATATTATCTTCTTTTGTCCATTTTTAAACTTTTCTTTATAACACGCCTGATTGGTTTTGTTCTAAATTAATGTTAAATAACGCATTGAAGGAAAATCTGGTGTGACAATTTGATCTTAGATCTGTTGGATGTTAAAGCAACACACGCTGTACTAAATATTTTACGGCAGGGGCTCCCAAACGTTTAATAAATGCGACCCAATTTTTAGAAACTCAATTTACAGTGACCCAGTTCATTCCCGGCGCACTGATTTTCTCAGAATTACTTGACTATAGCCAGAAAAGATATCTCAACAAAAAAAAATACTTTTTATCTTCTTATTTCATTTTGTTTACATTTATTTTAACCGCTACGGACAGCACATATTTTTGTCAAAAATATACATTCAAAATCTTGTCGCGACCCACCAGTGGGTCACGACCCACAGTTTGGGAAACATTGTTTTACGGTATAATGGGATCGCCTTGTGTTGAACGTAACAGCGACTGACGCAAACCAGACTGAGCCTCAGCAACGCGTGGTCGGGTACCTACAGCTGGTATTTATTACAATGGGCATCGTCTCCTGACTCCTTTAGGATGAAATAAGGATCTTTGTCCTTTGTTGAAGGTTAAAAGTCATTAATTTAGTTACTCATCAGTAGATATTATTTGTGCTAGTTATTTAACGTTATAACACTCATTAATGTTCAACGTTCTCAAATAAATAATACACCCTGTATAATGAAATTGACTTTGTTTTCACCATAAGTATACTTTTATTCTATACCAAGCGCATAGGAATAAAATCGCAATCGAACTATTAGGATGTAAACATATACTTCTGTCTTTTTTTACGCCATAAGCACTGGCGTATCCAGGAGGGCAAAACAAGCACGGGGGACCCGGCTTAAGAAATTTCTAATTTGCCTTCTCCTGGGCCAAAAGCTGGGTACGCCCATGTTAACGTCATAGAAAAAGAAAAAGTTTTTGAAACAGATACTTTATTCAGATTGAATGCAAGTACACCAACCAATCCTATCATCGGAATTACATCGAAGAAAGAAACGCAGATATATTTTCGGTACGCTTTGTTGCGTTCACTCACCGCACATTGAGTAGATAGGCAATGATTCATATAGGTAATTAATGGATATATGCATGGTTTTCACGCATGTAAAGCTGATGCTCACAAATTGAACTATATTAAACGTTTGCTTAGGATATTATGCTTTTTTGCCAGATTTGTATCAATAAGTCAATAGAAAGTTTAAAGAGATAAATAGGTTGTAAATTATAGACGCTCAGCAACTGAGGTCATCAGCATATCTGTATATTTGTATTAGAGAATCTGCCAGTCGGTACAAACCGACAGAAATACATGTAGAAATTCACAACTCCGAAAAATAAATTTAACATTTATTAGAAAAATATAATTAATTATTATTATCAATAATATGTGTTATATTGGCACAAAATGATTAATATAAACGGTGACCTTATAAATACGAAATTGTTCTTACAAAAAATGTTTGATTTATTGCGTTTTTTATCGTTTTCACATAATATATTACTGATCAAAGCAGTTAATAAAATTAGAAAGATGTTAAATATCTACGTTTGATCTTGCAAACTATAGACAAGACAACATTCAACTATGTTTAACGGCACATTTATTGACTGTAAGATCTTTAAATCAAGATACGAACTGCGATGTCCAATAAACGCAAAGGCTGAGTGATACTAAAAATTCAAAGTCATCTTTCGATATAATTATCTAAAATACTATACATTTGGCTGATTTCATTTGAATTATGTTTTCACCTTTACCTTCATCCCTCTCTCCCCAATTTCTCCTATAGTAACTTGGTAAAATATTGCAGAAGTTATATAAAGCCCAAGGCCTATATATCATACATATAATAATTACTATATGAAGCTTTGTCTATATTTACTCAATGTGCGGTGAGCGAAGGCAACAAAGCATATCGAACATATATCTGAGTCTCTTTTTTCGAAGTAATTCCCTGGTTATTCGGACAATATATATTATAATATGGACTATATTTCTCTTCATCAAAAGTTTTATGTCTTTATTTATGCGTTTGCTTATCAGAACCAACCGAGCTCTTACGACTTAAAAAAAAGACAGAAGTGATTTACTAAAAGTAAATAGTTTCGAGTTTTACGCAAAACTTCAGAAAAAAGCAGAAAGTCACTTTTTTTGCGATTTTATCAATGTTGCGTCACGATATTTTGTTAGCAAACCTCAGATTCGGATTCAGGACCCGAAAATACAGGTAGAATGAAAGAAATCAGAACTACCCCAAAACTTTCCCACTAGGGGCAGTTTTGAGAATAAATAAGCTGAATTAAATGGTTCGATTGCGATTTTGTTCCTATGCTCAGTATATAATAAAAGTATATGGCCTATATAAACGGTTTTTGGTCAAATGCCAAAATATTATTGAGGTTATGTGTAACTGCAGTCATCGTATTCAAATGTGAATGTTTGCACATCTCTTAAGAGTACCTGGGCTTTTTTTAAGTGAAACTTCTTTTTCGTTTGAAAGGGGAAATGCTTCAACTGCGAAGAAATGTAGGAGGAAGCTTGGTAACCCAATGTGGATAACGCATCAATGAAACGAGTTAATAACTAAAGAAGTTTCACTTCCCCTGTGAACTCATGTGGGCGAAACATTGATAACCGAGATTAATGCGTGAAACTTTGCTAATAGCCCAAGAACGATCTTCGGGAAATACCTAAAATCTCAAACGGCTAAAAATTTGAGTGATCATTCTTGGAGTTACAAGAAACTATTCTGACTGTGAAAAAATGTGCTCAGATGTAGTGTTTGGGTAGAGACCACCTTTTTAAATGATCGTTTCAAGAGCGAAATTTTCAACCAAAAGTTAGTTTTTAAAAATAAATGTTTACTTTTTCGTCATGCTGCCAAATGTGTTTTAAAAGTCGATGTGAAATTGTTACACAACTGGTATTGACAAATCGAGATAGGAACTGGTGAAATGTGCACCAAGAACCGTTTAAAAGTTGGTTGGCTGGCGGCCCCTCGCTTCGTAGAGTCGTGCCGAGCGAGAGAAGTAATCAAATATCCTTGGGAGACAACGTACGCACTCACACACACGCATTTTTACACACGTGCATACATAAAAACGCATACGAAATGTCTTCTTGTTTTGAGAACTCGTAATTGTTTTATACATTCAGACAAGAGTAAAATTTTATTTATTTTTTTTTTGTTCCGACACCAATAGCTTCAGGGCTTCAGGGATTGACCCATGTGCCAACTTCTTAATACTTTAAAAATTTTTAAACATGTATAACAAGGACACAATGATGGATGGATTGAAGAACTAGAAAAAATTTTATTTAAATACTGAAATTTTATCCGCTTTTTAACAGCTGAACAGTTATGACAATCTTAAAAACTGAATGATTCAGGCGCCCAATAGGAAGGTTATTTTTAGATTTGTGTGTAAGATATTAAAGGGTTTTTTTTTATAAACAGTTGATTTCTTTTTTATATGGCGTGTACATTTCCGTAATTAACAGATCAATTAAATAGACGTAAATGTTTTGATAAAACACCTATTTACGGATTTGTATTTATATAAACAAAATGCATTAGTTATGTTTCGTTTGCTCTCTGTTGTAGCCATAAAAAATGCTCAAAACGGAGACAACCGACCAAATGCGATCTCACTCGCTCAATGACGGTTCATAGAAAAGGTTATTTTTACACGCTTTATATTAGTTTCACTTGTAAGTTTGTATGTATGTATGTATGTAGTTATGTATGTATGTATGTATGTATGTATGTATGTATGTATGTATGTATGTATGTATGTATTGTAGCAATTCAAAATTTTGTGCCCCTGTCAAAAATATAATATCGTGGCAATGATTAAAAATATCAAAGTTAAACTATTTAACATTGTATGACTTCGAATCTTGTTTGAATTGGAATGGTTTTGCTAGAGAACGCTGAACAAGGAGAGCATCAGCATAGCTTCTACGGCGGTGCAAGTGAGACGAAGTCCGCGACTAGGTGTTTTGAATTGTGTGATAGAGAACGGACAAGACTGGCAATTTGGTCGTCGTAGCGAGCGGATCGCGATAAAAAGACTGCGATATAATTTATTGTTGTGAGATGATTGAGAGTTTTTTGGAGTATTGGAGATTAGAAGTTTTGGTTGGTCAGCGTTTATAGTTGTTGCCGAACATTATACAATTGTTAGTTCCATTGTTGGTTGTTAGGAGTGTGGATTTGGCATTGTTTTTGATACCTTGGTCCTCCCTGTAATTAAGAACTTTAACAAAAGGATCTGTGGTTCTTTATCCCTCCGTGATAATCAACAAGGACCTTATTGCTGTTATTCCATATTGAATAAGATTGGTTAAATAGTTGGAGTTGAAGCTTATTTAAGATCGCAGACAATTTTGTTTGAACTCATTGGTATTTTGTCGACGTTCTGAGTGGCGGAATATAATAAGCAATTAAATACTAGGCTTTATAAGCCATTATTAACAACAATTACGCATATAAATTGTTAGTTTTTATTTTGTTTTGGTTGCGGTATTACTACTGGCGTGTTTTCATTGCACGTTTTGTTGGGGTGTGTGTTATTTATTTATTTATTTATTTGTTTTCTGTTGTCGTGTCTTCGGTACCAGTTGTTATTTGTGTCAGTCTTATTTATTATTGTTATTGGTAGTTTTGTTAAGTTTGATGAAGTTGCCCAAATTTCGAAAGCTCTCACTGTAGACGAGTTGAGAAGGCTTCGTACGGTTTTCAGTCTTGGCGCCCTTTCATATAATAACCGGTCGGTTAAAACACGTACGATATTATTAAACCTTCGAAATTGAAGCAATTCTTTTGGCTGTTATTTTTTAGTTGTCTTTTGTCTTAGTGTCTTGTGGTAGGTGGTAGGATTTCTATTTCAGGCTTCAGCCTATTTCGTTTGATTAGGGTGTACGGTGTATGATTAGGAGTTGTGTGAATTATGGATTGACCTTTCATTTTTATTTGTTTATTTACTTTCAGCTTACCCACACCTCGCGCCGCTGAGTAAGCTAGCCGGCTGGCAACCTGTAGACGAGTTAATTTTGACTGGGTTACAAAAAAAAAAAAAAAATTGGCTAATTAACCGTCATAGTATGTATGTATGTATGTATGTATGTATGTAAGTATGTATGTTTGTAAACTCGTTTGGACTACAGCAAGTGGTTTATATAGTGGTATAATGCCAGCACTGTAAGTACACTGGCTAGCTGTGCGGTCTAAGGCACGGGTCTTCGCTGACGTCAACTCTCGGAATCATGGGTCGTGGGTTCTAATCCCGTCCACGCCGAAAAAAAAATTGTTTTTTTTCGTCAAATTTTTTACAATAAATCGAACTAAAAAGTGGAAAATAAATATAGTTAAAAAAAAAATAAAAAACACGCTTTATATCGAACTAAAAAGTAAGAAATATTTTTTTTTAAATACCTAAGCTTAAAACAATAATGAATAAAAAATACAAGTATTATTGTGAAAAAAGCGTGGGGCGCTCGATGTACGAAAATGTGGAACAAAGCGCCCCACGCTTTTTTCACAATAATACTTGTATTTTTTATTCATTATTGTTTTGAGCTTATT
Organism: Xanthostigma xanthostigma; assembly: GCA_963575645.1. Lineage (NCBI taxonomy): Eukaryota > Metazoa > Arthropoda > Insecta > Raphidioptera > Raphidiidae > Xanthostigma > Xanthostigma xanthostigma. Next base: position 42,514,814 of record OY754466.1, on the reverse strand, counting down.
TTAAAAAAAATATTTTTTACTTTTTAGTTCGATATAAAGCGTGTTTTTTAGTTTTTTTTAAACTATATTTATTTCTTTACTGCCTCCCGAACGTACGTACTTCCCGCATCAGTGCGTGTAATTCCACCAATGCGTAAATATTAGACTTTCTGCCTTACAATTGATACCGAAAGTATGTACCTACGTTCGATCAAGGCATGAAGAAAAAGAAATGTATTTCTTATTGAGTTTCAATATTGAACTGAATTCGTGTTTTGAGCATGCAATTACAGTGGAATAATAAAACAGTACTTATAGAACTGTCTAGAATGTTAGGACGCTGTCACGTGCACGCATTTGTAGTTGAAAACTATCGAAGGACTTGCCTAAAATTAAAAATTCGCGTACTATCCGCAAACTTTTCTGATTGTCAGCAAACGGTTTACAGATCAGTTGATGAAATCAGGAAGTTGGGTAAGACGGCTGTTGAACAACAATTTCACTGCGCATACTTCTGAACCAGAGCTGGGGAGTATCTTTTATTTAAGATATTTTTTGGTATCGTAATTTTCGCATCTTAAATACTTGTATCTTAGATATTTTGCATTGAAATTATCTCTACCCGAAAACGAAGATTCTTCCCAAAAGTCAAAAGTATCTAGTATCTAAGATAGATCTCTAAGAGATCTTTATCTTATATCTCTTTGACCGAAAGAACAATAATTCGAAAAAAATGGATTCCCCTTTAAAAGGAGGATGTGACCTTGATATCTCAAAGGTGAATGAAAAAAACAATTACACCGATTTATCCAAGTGTGTAGGCTTTCACGGCCGGTGTTGATCCAAATCTTCTTGGTTTCCGGGCTTGTATGCCGTGGTCCATAGGTATTACCTGACGTTTCGTCTACAACTGCGGTAGACATTATCAAAGGCGATGTGGTAGCGCTCCCACATCGCCTTTGATAATGTCTACCGCAGTTGTAGACGAAACGTCAGGTATAAATACCAATGGACCACGGCATACAAGCCCGGAAACCAAGAAGATTTGGAACTACACCGATGTTTTTTCCCCTTGATTCTTTGCAACTTTTGTCCGAAACTTTTTCTACGAAATAAAAGGTTGTTCGTGTTTTAAAAAGCCAGCCTGTACAAACGCGGGTTGTGCATATCACAGTGTTGAAGAACTTAAAGAAGACTGGAGAGTCAAGAATACAGGATCAGTGTGTCTAAGAAAGCGCGGTGTGTTTTAAATAACGATTGTAATTACTGAACATAAATTAAAACATGGTTATGCCATTTGCTTGTTAATCAATGTTATCTGTTTGCGTTTCTCTCTCGCTCTCTCTCTGGCCGTCACGGCATTGGAATTAACCATCGCCCTTGGAATCAACAATTAACATTTCTTGTACACCCACTATACATTAACAATTAATTTAATTCCGTCACGTGATCGCAGAGCGCATCGTACCCACAAATATCTTGCATTAAATTCTGTGTTTACGCTGCACGTTCACGGACTCATAACTCAAAATGAACTGAAACAGATGCCAATTAAAATAAATGCATTCGTCTTTGTCAATGTCCTTGAGACTGAGAAAATGTGAACGAAAATATGCAGTTGTGTGCGCAGAATGCTTTTCTACTATTTGCACCAGGGTTACCTCGTTACGTTGGATAGCAGTGGAGATATGATGTCATGATTTGAATTGGGGTGTTGGGTCGTTAGGAGACCTGTCCAAACTGCACGAATAAAAATTCAAAAACGTGCGTCGAAACGTCTATTATTAATATTTAACGCTGTCATTTTTTATCATTAACTAGCGATCCCGCCCGGTTTCACCCGGGTGCAAAGGAACGAATGGAGGGAGGGACATGAGTACGCACATTCATCTTAGCTTACCGAGATGAATGCTGTGTCCAATTTTCATGATGATCGGAGTTACCGTTCAAAAGTTTTTGTCGGGCGGACAAATTTTGAGTTACATTTTGCAACATTTTTCATTGATGCTCCGTTCCTATTGGTCGTAGCGTGATATTATATAGCCTATAGCCTTTCTCGATAAATGGGCTACTGATCCGACAAAAAAAAATGTTTCAATTCGAACAAACAAACTCTTCAGCTTTATATATTAGTATAGATAAGTGCTCAATAGCAAATATAATTGGTTTCCGTCTGATGCCGAGACAAACCTATAATATACGATAATGAAGAAACTATGAAATTATTGGTAAACTATGAGATAGCATTAACTTTTATTAATTTCACATGGTCTGAAGAAAAGAAAAAAACGCGACAAACCAGTTTTTGAAAAGATTGGCCCGCATACGATTTATTTTATACATAATGCAGCCAGTCCACGTTTTTTTGTATTAATTCGTTGCACCCATTTAGTATATCAATATTGTAGAGGGCCTTGTAATGTGACTAATTTCCCCTCTTTGTTAATTTCCATTGAATTTGAACGTATATACGAGTGTGCAAATAAAAATAACGGGCAATCAAATCTATACGCAAGGAGGATCTAACTCGCTTCCTAGGAATCAGGATCTAGAATAGTGTGAAAATAATTCATGAAACTTTTCATACACCTGTAATCTTCACGCTACTGAACTTTGACATCAGAACTGGTTCCTAGTTAGATATAGAACATTTGGACTGTCATCTAAAACCCAATTGCAGTCCTTGTTTACTCCCATAGCTCCCCTCCTCTCCCCGAACAACGCCTTTGACAATATTAAAAATTTATATGGGACCAACTTCGGGGTATACCCTTTCAAATAAAAAAAATAATTATCAAAATCGGACTACTCTGTAAAAAGTTATGCGTGGTCATACATAAAAGAAAAAATATATACGCGTCGACTTGAGAACCTCCTCCGTTTTTGTTTTTCGTCGGTTAAAAAGAAGAAAAGTTAGGTACATATTTTTTTTGCGACGAGTAATCTTAGGAACTACTGAACTGATTTGAAAAATTCTTTCGCAGCTTAAAAGCTTACTTCTTGCTGATTTTATAGATTGCGAAACAAAAGCACGTGCCGAAGTGAAACTTCTTATGTATGGATAATATAAAAATTAATTACGTCTCATTATATTTTTTTTGTTATTTAAAAGAAAAGAAATCAAGCGTACCACTATTATAAAAAATAAAAAAGTACGTACCTATATTCATTTAATTAAAAATAAATACCACATGAAAACAAAATACTATTTGACACATGGGACAATCGAACCCGCGCCCTTCGCATTATGCTCTGGCTCCAACCCACTGAGCTAAGCGAATAGTCGAGCGACAGTCCGTATCCCGCAGCTCGTGAAAGTACGTCACCCATTTGTGTAACTCGTTTTCGTTTCATACATTCTACTACCCAAATCGTCGAGGGGCCGCACTCAAAAAAAATGTAGGGCGACCCGATGATCCAACCTTGTTTTGTTGAAATTAATTATTAGAATTGGGAGTGATTATTTTCACACTACTGTAAACGTTATACATCGGCGATGCTTTTTTTTTACATGCAATCAAAATACAACAATAGTCTTTTTGTATAATTGAACAATTAGTTATGTGACATAAACTCTGTACGTCTCCAAGGTCTCGTTCATTTGTGGGACTGACAATGGCCGAACAAAAGCGCGGTCTACGCCCCAATCAGTCAGTCTGCGTTCAATTTGACAGTTCAACGGAGTGAAACATAATATACCGCAGTTGCGTAATGATAACTATTGATGCCACTTATATCTACATAATGTTATTATGACAATGATTGTTCGTCTTAACCCGGCGTTGCCCGAGAATAATAGCCTTTTCTGATGATGACGTCTTGAGATATTACTTTCTTAAAGTGATGTACAGCGCAAACTCTATATAGCGATACTCGAGGGACGGTGCACTTTGTGGCGCTATTGAGAGCTTTCGCTAAACGGAGAGAGGAAATAATCCATTAATATTTTTTACTATCTATAATATGTATTTACTCATAGTATCGTCGTTGGTTCTGTAATACCTTTGATGTGCAAAAAGTAAAATTTGCAGGAAAGGCCAAAAAGTAGTCATTTCAGCAATGGATGGTAAGAACTAGCAATTTCAGAGGTATATTACTAAATCATACTTATCTTCACTATACATGTTTAATAAAGACGAAGTATTTTCTTAAGAAAATATTTAAAGTTAATTTCGGATTTATTGGCACATGGGAGGAATTATTTGATACAACTTTTCACATAAGAGTTACTTCCCCTTGTTGGTTACTGTAAAATTAATTTGGAAGTAGGTATTACTAGTGTATAGAGCTCCGTTTCCTGAATCTTTTCACCCAAAAAACGTGAAATCTGCCAACTATGCACATAATAGTCTAAGAGCCAGCTTAACCCTTTAACGACGAGGTCAAAACGCGTGGTCCGATTTAAAAACAAAGTTGATATTCGTGATCAGCGACCCAAAATTAGTCAAAAATGATAAGCTGGGGTCTGACCTCCCCCCCACCCCACGGTGAAGGCCTGGCAAACATATTTGCCTTTCGGCGGAAACGGAAATGTTATGATTGAATAGAAATGAAACAAAAAGAACGAAAACATTTTTTTATGTATTTTTTTCGCATAACCAATTCTGTTGCCAATGTTACTGACAATTATATTATATTGTAAGAAATGATTACAGACAAATTTTAATGTTATTTTTGGCGACGGTAATATGCAAAGCAGTCAGGGGATGCGCTGAAGCCCAGAAATACATTGCACTGAATGCAAAATACGTTCGTGCGGCTTCCAGTTTTTTCGCTTCGCCATGTTGTGTGGATTTTTGGCTTTACTAGCTTGTATAGACAATCCAATTGAACGCCGGTGAACATTGGCTCGATATAATTATTTATTGTGCGAAAACGAAAAACAGGGTCATATTTTGGCAACTTCAATCTTGGTGGCTCTTCGGCCACTGGTACAGGAACACGGGGAGTTGGTTCAATCACGGGTGCAGTAAATGAAGTTGAAGAAGTCGGTTCGGTGACTGGAGAAGCAAATGACGTTGAAGGAATTGAATCGGCGACTGGTGCAGTCAATTCTCGTTCTTTACGCTGTCGTTTCGGCGGCGGCGATTTGACACTCTTCCTCTTCGCACTTTCGATTATCACCTCGACGAGGTTCTCAGTTGCTAGTGACTCGGTCGCATCATTTTCCAAAAATGCATTGTCTTCATCGTCCAACTGCAGCACACTTTCTTCATCGTATTCGTCGCTTTCATCACATAAAAGAAACTGTTCTATTTCATTCGGACTAACAAAAAACAAGCGATCACGGGCAGAACTGTGTGGATTATTCATCGTCAATTCACAAAATAAGAAAAACACAAAAAATCAGTAACAATGAAATCAAATACGTTCAGTTCGCTGCTTGTTTGACTGTCAATACAATACTGAATAAGAAATGTAGAAATTTCCATTGCCGCCGAAAGGCAAATATGTTTGCCGCCAATACCTGACCTTTGACGGGACAGGTATGAAATCAAAGAAAATTTTACCTATGCACAATCGAAAGGTATGTACGTTATCTACAACATATATTAATGACAATTCGTTAGGTCCTTCCCCACACCCATAAATTTACTTTGATTAAAACTGACATTTTGGCCAAATTAGAGCGCAGGTAGCAAACAGGTAGCAACCAGGTAGAGACCAAATGTATACATAATATTATAGCCCCAACATTATTCTACAACTTACTCTTAACAGAAACACGCTATCTGTTACCTAAAAAATTAAAAAAAATAAAAACCTGTGGGCAAGCATACTTGCCTTTAGTCGTTAAAGGGTTAAATCTGACAACACATTTTTTACGGTATCTGAAATTTCGTCCAATGAGACTTCTATACCCAGTAAACAAGCAATAGGTACTAGCTAAGCCCGGCCGCGGTAGGTTTGGGGTCCCTCAGGTGAGTCAGGTAGGAAAATTAAGTAAATTTTCAAAGTATTTTACGGCGTCTGCCGTTTTAATATGTTATAATATACCTCTTGAAAAATTTAAAAATAACTATGGCTGCTGATTTTAAAGGTTGCAACATCCCGGCAGCCACTTTTCAAAATTCGAAGAAAATTTAAAGTATTTTACGGCGTCTGCCATTTTAATATATTATTTATTGAACTATTTTAAGCTAATATTGAAAATGGCGCACATTTTTTCCGGTTGTATTTATCCGGTTTACAGCGAAACATTACCTGCAGTCCATGCTTAGAAAACATGTGGTACAGTGAGAGTAGTAGTTTATGCTCTCTCTCTCTCTCTATCTCTTTAGTCAATTAATATTCTCTTCTTTTATGTTAGGGCGGAGTGGTGGGGATTTAGTTCCTTTTACGAACACAAAGGCTTGGTGGATGATGATGACTTGTCACTTGCTGGAGACGATTCCGAAGATGAAAATAGATAAATTATTTCCAAAAATAAATAGGTATATTCTGATATAAATAATGAATATATTTAATTAATGTTTGATTTTTTTTTACATCTTCATAATAATTTCATATTTGTTACAGCCTTATAATGGCCTTTTTTTCCTTAGTATGCACATTTAGAGTAGTAGATGTGTTCGTTTCATTGTATATTTATAAATTTTTTTACATTTACAAATATAATTTCAATGTTATAATTCTACGAATGTGAAAATTACAACTGTGGACATACGTATGCACGGACTGCAGGTAATTTTTCGCTGTAAACCGGATAGTTACAACCGGAAAAAATTTCAGCCATTTTCAATATTAGCTTAAAATAGTTCAATAAATAATATATTAAAATGGCAGACGCCGTAAAATACTTTAATTTTTTTTCGAATTTTGAAAAGTGGCTGCCGGGATGTTGCAGCCTTTAAAATCAGCAGCCATAGTTGTTTTTCAATTTTTCAAGAGGTATATTATAACATATTAAAACGGCAGACGCCGTAAAATACTTTGAAAATTTACTTAATTTTCCTACCTGACTCACCTGAGGGACCCCAAACCTACCGCGGCCGGGCTTAGCTAGTACCCATTACTTGTTTACTGGGTATAGAAGTCTCACTGGACGAAATTTCAGATACCGTAAAAAATGTGTTGTCAGATTTAAGCTGGCTCTTAGACTATAAGAGCTATTACAGAACCAACGACGATATATAAAATTTACAACCAACAAACATTCAGCTGAGCTAATCATATGAAAGATAATCCAACAAACAAAATACGAATTTCATAGAATCTTCGATACGCATGATGCCGACAACAAACCAACAAAATAACAAACAAGTATTGTTTATTGCTTAATGATGACATATTGATCTTGTTATTTAGAGTGGGTGTGTTGTTATTTAGAGTGTAAGTGTATCATTGTATGAGCGACAAGGTAAACCAACTAGAGTTAAGTAATTTCTATGTTTTAATGAGTTTGTCGTTATATCGAGTAGCGTTAAATGGAGTTTACACTGTATTTTGAGTGACAGCGTGTGAAAATTTTAAGTGGGTGCTATGCAGGCTCAACCGAAGATACCTCCCCTAACACGGGATAGGAATGAAGAGCGAGGGGGTAAATAAATAATGAATCCCATCCACGTTTATACTTTATGACGTCTTAATTATAAATGTTTAACAACAAATTACAAAATACACTGTAACACTAGGCACTACTGCACCATAAGGCGTATTTGTATTAAAAAATAGTTATTGGCGTAACTAGTAGTCTAAGTCATTCATCGCGCTGACAGGTCATGACTTAGCCTACAAGTTGCGCCCATAATTTTATTCAACAATTGTGCGTTATTCATGTTTTAATTATAATGAGATGCTGTAAATATCTATTTATTTCTTTATAAAAAAAAACTGTCAATACTAACAGCACCAAACAGCACGATTCAATGTTTTGGTTTGAGGTTAGCCGGTTATGAATAAACTCCATGTCGAAAACATTCGGCCTCTCAATTTTAGCCTCAATGGGTAACAACGGAGTTGTTGTTACCTACTATTTCGTTACGACTCGGAAATTAGTTACGTTTATTTTCATTACTCCACAATGGCCGAGCTAGTAGGAATCTTCATTGAGTTATGACAAGTAATTGTCACCAGTCGGTAAATGGCTATTTAGGGTTCGGTTTTTAGGCATGATAAAACATGAATAACGCGCATGAATTGAATAAAATAAATTATGTCGAGTTGAGGAACTTCCTATCTCCTTATCCGCTCCGAGTTCTTCTAACTTTCGAATTAGTGGAAACTGAGTTCATTATACTGGCCTATACTTGCGTTTCCCTGGTACGGGGGCGGCGGTTACCAAGCACTAGTTCCGGTCCGGGTGCTTTAAAACTGTGTTTAAACTTTAATTAAATGAGTTTTGTAAAATGATTGATAAATTGCAACGTCTTTTGCCATTTATATCTATATTAAGGATGTTAGATTACATTTTTAATATAGCTTGCGGTTTTAAAATTTTCCCATACGGAAAAAACAGTTAGGCAAGTGATGTAACGAGTTATTAATTATTTTTATAGAAATGCGCAAACCGAAAAAGAGTCTTTTTTATGACTAATTAACAAATTATTATACAAATTGAAAAGTTTAAAAATGAAAGTTTAAAAAAACCGAGATATAAAAATGAAAAAAACTATTTAATCAAAATTAACATAATGTGAGTAAATGAAAACAAAAAGTTATTTTAATGATGGACATAAAATTAAAAATAATAAAACAGTTCTATAATAAAATATAATTGTTAACCCATGGTTAAAATTAACCTCAGCTTTGTGACAAAGTACAGTTTTTTTTAAAATCAACAGCAATTAAATGTGTTCCTGTGTGAAAGATGAAGTATCAAAAGGGCTCAAGACTATAGAAAAAATCAGTGTTTTTAATGAAAAATTGAAATAATATGGCGTTTTACGTAAAATTAAAAATAAACGGCACGAACTAGTGCGTAGAACAAGATGCCAAATTGGCGCGATTTGATTTTGCCGAGCTGTGACGATAGCGATCTGTTCGTGAATCCGATGTTAATGTGCGAATCGGTGATGTCATCGGATTGCGACAGTGACGTATGCAGTGAGAGCGCCGAATTCGAACCGTTTTCGGACGACATTGACGAGTGCGCGTGCTGCAGTTCGGGGGATTACGAAACGAGTTCTTCCGACATGGAAGGACTTGATTGGACGATGTTCGAACCGGCTGGAAATAGAGGCAAGAAAAGGATGAATAAAAGCGTGATGGCGGGACAATTGTGGATTTTGAATACTGGTATACATAAAATTAAATATTATTCATTGTCTATGTTTTGTGTTAAATTATTGGTTATAATTTACGAAATATAAAGTTAGAGTTTAAAAAACAGTTTTATGAACTAAAAATGCAAAATAATTTGACAACGAAATTAATATAAAAAAGGGTGGGGTGCTAGATATCAGTTGTCATAAATTTTTCATTATTAGCTATTAATAAAAATAGAGCCATTATGAAAATTTAAGTAGAGGACACCCCACGTTTTTTAGATTAAAGCTAATTTTGTTGTCAAATTAATTTGCATTTTTTAATGTTCATAAAAAAGTGTTTATATAAATTATACGACTAAATACAGACAGACAGACGGATGGACGGACAGATAGCGTGTGCTTACGAGCAAACGGACAAGAAAACGACTTAATATTGCATTGTCATCCAGTTCTCAGCTATGTTTAAAGTTTCAAGTCTCTAAAAACATGTTTTTCCTTGTTAATTAACTGGGAAACTAAAATTAAAATAGCGACCTCAGAGTTGAACTACAGCGCCCATTTTTGCTAAGGATTTTGTTTTGCATTAAATAGAAACATTTGAAAGGGTAAGAGCTAAAAAAATCACCCTACTATCTATACTTAAACTAGCTGTGTGGTTCGGCTTCGCCCGAATTTGTAGATTGTCGCTGTTTTTTCGTCGACTTGAGTCGCAAAATTGGTCTCCACGAAAAGCGCTTTTATTTAAACGCGATAGTATATAGCCTGTATCCATCCTGAAGGTCTATTCTAAATATTGGTGAAAAAAATTTTGAAATCGGATGAGTAGTTTCGGAGATTGCCTTCTACATCCAAATTTACAAACTTTACCTCTTTATAACGTAGCGGTCCGTTTCGTTTCACCCGGGTGCAAAATGTATTTTGTTTGTGGCTCGGCGTCTGAATTAATAGCTTTGAGCAAATTGCAAGTTCTAACAGATGACGCTATTTGGTACTAAACAGGGTTGTTTGTTTGCTTCCTACATTATATACATACATTATATGTTCACGTCATGTAAAAATTAATCAAAGCATGCCGAACTAGTTTGTTTCTGACAGATCCATAAAACAAAAGAGCGGCTGATTTTTTGACGTGATAACGTCTTATAAATTGATGAAACACCAGCTGCACGCACGAAAAAGTGTAACGCCGTAACGTTCCGCCTGACCCTGTGCGTGCAAGCGAGAGCGCAGTATAAGCGATAGAGAAGCACGATCGGCCCAAGTTTGACAGCTACTAAAATTTAGGTTATGTATTATTAAATATGATATTCGAGCGGAATACGTTATCACGTAAAACTATCGTCCGTATACCGACTTTACAGACAACCAATATTTTTTATTTTCAAAATATTTCCGAAACTATAAAGTTTATAAAAAACATTTTTTAACAAAAACTTTCATGAAAAAAGTATATCATTATTAAATAAAAAAACACCGTTATGGCATATATCTCTTCTGCGCATGCGCCGATTTTCCCCAAAAACAATAGGGCTCTTCATATTTGTATACCAAACATCCTCTCAAAATTTGGTTTCAATCCGCTCATCGTTTGACCTGTATCGTGTTCAGAGACCAACAGACGCACAGAGTTTTTTCAAAAATATGTTTTTTTGGATTCGGGGGACCTCAAAACGGAAAGATATTGTAAAATTTTTGAAAAATGATTTTTGACCTAAACTAGTACCATTCCCCACTTGTGGTTTGGAATGGTAAAATAATAAATTGACAATATGAATTGTTTATATTAATAAGTTAACATTGTTCTTAGTGCATAATGGTTTTTTAGAAAAAAAATGTTATTATTCACAGTTACGAATGACATCATTCGCAGTTAAAATCGCATAAAGTTATAATTTGACTAATTAGTGTTATGTTTCACTAAATACCTACAACGTGCTTTGTGTGCATCTATTGTCAGAAACTACGGTTTATGCAGAATAATTCAGAAAGCAACAAATGCACAGTGCTATGACAACGTGATGTCACATGTGCAACATTAATTTCATTTTTGCATTCAAAGTGCAGCATGTCTTACTTGCTTTCGAGGACGTAATTTGCCCTATTGCAGCTTTGGGCATTTGTTGACTTTGGTGGGGCACGAAAAATCCCCAAGGGTGTTTTGGCGGAAATGTCCCTTAACATTTTTATAGGAGTTTTTACTGTTTTAAACCCTCCACGTAGTGTTGCCAGGCGTCAGGATAAAGCCGGACATAGCTAAGCTTTTTGATTGCGTGTTCGGCCAAAATAAACGTTGTCCGGCTTTTGTTAGGATTTTTACATATCGCAAACGAGCGAGCGTCGAGCGTGGCTGAGCGCAGGCGAATATGAATAATGATTTTTATTAACTTAAAGAAAAGAAGTTTTGTTTAGATTGTTTTTTATTTTGTTTTGGGAAGTAATAGCAGGTACATAAGACATATTTATGCAATTGCCTTTCATTAGAATTTAAGAAGAATTTAAAATGTTGATAAATTTATCTAGAATTAATTTTGCCTGATGACTTTGGCTGATTAGTAATAAAGTATTTGAACTGATTAGACATTCGATGTTATTTATATTTCTTCATAGTAATAATCAAAAAAGTTTGATTTTACATACAATTTTTTTGTCGTACCTATTAATACTGAGACAAAATCCTCAATAATGTATAGGGTGTCCAGCCTTTTTACCCAAATGTCCGGCCAAACTGGCTGGTCTGTCCGACTATTTGGTTTGGCGACCTGGTAACCCTACCTCCACGCAACACACACAGCGTTAAAGCAAAATTCGTATGAATAAACTCCCATAAAAATGTCGAACAAAAAGGTCGACAAATGCCCTAAGTTACATCCCGGTCGAAGATGGCCTGTATCCGAAACAACACCCTTACTTTTATTTAGTCAATGGATCGAAAAATATATTTAAAAATTTGACTTTATGACATCACAACATTTAAAGTCCTCCGAATCCCCTGTCACATTTTTTCCACAAATCTGAGACGACCCGTCGACCCCCGCGTGTGTTGGATGACCCATTATCATATCGCACCTCCGATAGAGTCGTAACTCGAAAAAGTGAAGGTTTGAGTTAAATAGACATAAATGATCAGCAATTTTTCTGTATTATCTCAAATAATGGCATATTTTTAACTCAACAAATTCGACACGAGATGGCGATGTGTCCATATATCACACACAACTATTTCAGTTATATTTATCGCAAAGTGTCTTATTGTCAATTGTCGGGAATACATGTCCAAATGTTTAGATAAATACAGTCATAAAGTGAATTGTGACAATATATTTTTAAATAAATAGTAGTATTTTTTTTTAATATATCCAGTAGTGACTAATTTTATAATGCATCACTTTAGTTGTTACACATTTATGTCTTACTTTCATAATCTTCTCTACAATATCGTATTAATTCCAATTATGACTGTCGTAGTGATGCAATATGTTGGTTTTAATTAAATGGTCCCACAATTTTACTATTTTTATTTTATATTATTACTCTGCATTACACTACATTCTATTTAAATATTCTTTTTATTTTTGTTAATAAGAATCAATTTTGTGTTGTGTTTTGTTGTACTATCAAAACCTGATAATACAATTATTAGAATGATTTTTTTTTTTTTTCGTTTAAATTTTATGCATTTAATTATTTAAAAGTTTTGTTTTTTATATAATTTTACAATTTACCACCAAGAAAGTGGATAAAAGAATGAAATTTTCGTTCAAAATAAAGATGTTGTAACTCGGACGTAATATTTTCATTATTAATATCCCAAATCCTTATCTAAAAAAGAGACACAATTAGAAATTTTCAAGAGAATTTTCACGAAAATGACATTAATTTTTATGACAATGGATAGCTTATTTTATAACTATTCCGAAAATGTATAATACATTGAAGTTACTACAATAGGTCATATGCATGTATTTTTTTATATTTTTAATAGATTATTTAGTCAACCATAATACGGGAAAAAATTGATAATCATTTAAAAATGTAATATTATCATAAGAAAAAAAATATTAAATTTCACACTCAAAAATTGACAGTTTAAACAATCGGCCATGTTGGCGGGCTTATGTGACGTCATGATATATGATGCATGTCAACCTTGATGTCAAATTGTCAATGTTCTAAATGAAGTTTATTTGTTGTTTTCTCTAAATACTGACATAATCTTACTGTGAGACGACACAGTCGTCATGGAAACTGTTGTTGATATATACTCTGACGTCACGCTGCGTTTTGAAAATTCGAAAATAGCGCGTATTTTCTACAGTTATTTTTTATTATTTGCATTTTTTTCAGTGATTATATTTATAAAATAACCATTACGATATGATCAGGAACTAAAATATATTTCGAAATACAAATTTAAACCAATTTGAAGTCTCATGCATATTATGACCTATTAAAAACCAAAATAAAAATTATATAAATTTTTGAATTCACAAATTTAGCTTTCCTGAAAAAATGACTTTTTCAAGTTACGACTCTATTTTATCGGAGGTGCGATATGCGAAACTGCAGGTGGATTCAACATTCTCGCGAGATAAGTCACGAGAAAAAACTAGTAATTAATAAAATCCGTGAGAAGTATACAGTTAAGTTTTTTTTTAGCGTTTAATTTACTGGGTGAACAGTCTGTCCATTAACCCACTCTGAGAAAGTATAATATGCATATTATCACATAGATTACAGCTGTAAAGGGAACCGTCAGTCACGCAATACTTTTACACAACTGACACCATGTGTTTTTATGTACAGAGTGGACTATAAAAACAACACTTTTTTACGAAAATAAATTCCTGCAAAAAAGTTTAGGGAATGTAGACCATAGAGATATAAGTAACCAAAGTACGCTAGTTCGTATGCTTGCCACAAGTGAAAGTGTCCTCAGTTGAGAGAGAGAGGGAGAGAGAGAGAACGCTGCAGAAAGTCCAGAAAACCAGATATTTGTTTACTCAAATCAGCATTGTTTTGTATCATTGGTTATACCATATAGAGATAAGGAACTGTTCTCTCTCTGAATTGCAGACACTTTCACGGATTACTCGCGTACTCTAGTCTAATATCTCTATGATCTAGATTCTAGACAGTTTGCCGAGCCAAGGTGTCACAGCAACGCTGGCACGTTTATCATCTCATAATTTTCTCTCTATAAATTCATATAAAATTAACATAAGGTTACGTAAGAAAATATTCGAGAAAACCGTTATCAATTTATTAATTAAATACACAGCTTCTATTTCACAGGATCCAGGAAATAGCAAAGGACCCCGCACCAAATACATGGGAAAATGGTTTTCGGAGAAATTCTTTCTGACTGGGGGATAGAATCGGTCATTTGAACCGCCGTTTTTGATTAGCTTGCACTTTGGAAACCTGGATTTTCAGACCCAAGTTTCAACATCAAATTATTCATTCCCCCCAGTTAGAAAGAATTTCGCCGAAAGCCATTTTTCCATGTATTTGGTGCGGTGTCCTTTTGTTACTGTTTCGTGAATTTAGAAACTTAAAATTTAGCGCATGGGTAGGACTTCGGAAGCAAATAAAGAAAAACAACCTTAAATCCACCACCCTAAACCTGTAAGCTAAGAAATCTTTGTGAGTTTATATTCAGAAAATTAGGTATAATAGCTACGGCGAAAGATGAAGCCATCGCGTCATAGTGACGTGAACGCATTGCGCCCGCCTTCTAGCTTGCTATTGGCTGTTTCGGAGATCCATGTGCGTCGAGTGTTTATTTTTATTCTACCGCTATAAATGGATATGTCGAATTTATTCCACATGCCACTGTCTGCAGGCAAGTAGGCGTTAACTACCATATTATTGATGACGTACCTGGCTTCAACTCTCACTCAGGGTTGCCAGATAACGGATTTTTTTTCTCGTACCAATGTTGCTAGATATCTCGTACTTTCAACAGTTAATCTCGTTCAAGTATAAATTTAAATAAAATTTATAATTTACGCTTTTTACTGTACTATTTAACTTTGAGTAGTCATATTCTTTGCGCTTTTAGCTGTCAATTCAAATGAAACAATTAGAACTGATAGTGATTAAACATTAGTGTAATAAGGACAACAACAAATAAATACATTAAACGGGGATTCCCCACTCAAGTTGTCTAGTTTCATATAGGGATGAGGCAGTGCATTTAGTGATGCGCCCAGTCGATCGTTTTGTGGTATGTGAAGTAGGTAAATATGCAAATTCATACACTTTTGGCTGATATCTAGCGAAGGCAGTCATCATTGTTAAAATCTCGTACCACATTGTACGAGAATTTTGTTATTCTTGTATCTCGCACAAAAACTGTAAATCTCGTAATGGTACGAGACTTCTCGTACGTCTGGCAACCCTGCTTTCACCGCGAGCACTATAACATTGCAAGAACTATTGATATCCTTCCACAAAATAAATGAATAAACAATCCGAGTGACATCCTGTATAATTTAAGCGCATGCGACACGCGGTATATTTAATATGATGACAATGATGCGTCCGGTATGTCCAAACTGACCGTTGGTCATTCACAGCTGACTGACGACCAGTCTGTGTGATAAAATGTCGTCAGTTAGGAGGACGATGGCACTGCAGATTCTGCAAGCATTTAGCATGGGACGAGGAACGGGATATTGCAGATTATTGAAATGCATTCGCGCCGCGCTGTTCCCACATTGTTTTTATTAAAAACCAGTGTTGCATGTCGAATGTTGATAAAACTTTTCTGGAAACCGAGCGCTGTAGGTCTATTACCGTTTCTCGGCGTGGAGAAAAAAGAACGAATCGCAATACCGAACCCCGCTGTATATCCGTTAATAAAGGGTGTGGGGCTTTATTATGTGAACTTAAGTTTGTTTTTGGACGAAATAAGAAATTTAACCCTTTAATACATCCCTTAAAATAATAATTCTATTTCTTAGTAGCAATGTCATCTGCACCAAATATATTACACCCTTCCGTAAGTAAATTCATATCCGCAAAATAGCGTTGTCATAAAATTTGTAAGTTCGGTCCTGTCGTTTCGATTTTATTAAAATTTTCGCAGTACATTTTTTTAATGTTTACTGGAGGGTTAAATTTCAATTCTGAAATGGTTCTGATATTTTTTTTGCTATTTTTGGTCTCAAAAACTTTTTATTCAACCTCTAAAAACCACCCTTAAAATGGTCCATTTTAAAGAGAATTTATGAATTGGCCACCTCAGTGCATAATGCATTTGGCTAATTCATAAATCCATAGCGGTGCCTTGGGGAGGGTGCAATTTCCCGGTCATTTGGCTCTTAACAGAACCTAGTACCGGATTTTTTATCCAATTTTTGACATTTTGACGTCAAATTTCGGAAAAATAGCCCGACCCAAATTTCTGCCACTATTTTTCCGTCGATGTATACATCTAAAAGAAATTTTTTCATTGTTAGATCCGGTTAGGGTTAACTTTTTTTTTTTATTCACGCACGGAAAATGGTGCATGCATTTTTTCTGCTACTATTTTTTCTGAAATGTGGAGCACTGAAAGTAAATTATACCAAGCGGTTAGGCCGACATTTTGTTTCGATTTACTTTTAAAATGGGTCCAGATTCCACCTATATATCATATAAGAAAAAATGTTCTAAATTACTGAAATAACTTATACACCAGGCGGCAGAAAGTTGGGATGACACGGATGTAAAATATTTCCAGTTATGCACGTTATGCAATTTTATAGATCGACATCTAGTTGGCGTAGATCATTGATTAACGATCACTGATCACGTTTAATATACCGTAAGTTGTCATTCGATAACCAGTTACTAGTTCAGTTAGTTCTTATAATATACTTGGACAATAGAATAGAACCATTTTCTTTAATGTGCCGTGGGAAGAACAACTAATGCAGCAGTTTTTATTTTGACGAGGTTAGTCAATCTGAAAATAAGGAATGATTAACTTTGTTCAGTTAGTTTTTTGGACAATGGAATTGAACCATTTTCGTTTATGTGCCGTGAAAAGAAGAACAAATCCGGCAATTTTTATTTAGACGAGTTTAGTCAATCTGAAAATAAGGAATGACTCGCTTTTCGCCCCGATTTTCTTCTTGTAGATTTTCGTACGGTATCTCACAACTATTGCGGACTTTCGCTCGTTCAATGGAGTTAACACGGAACTTTAATTTAAACAGGACTTCAATTGCATCGCTCGTACGGTCTATCCCCTCTATCCAGTTAATATAGATATCAGTGCGTTCATCAGTGTCTCTACGGAAATATTTAATGCCTTTGTTAGTACCACGAAGTGTGTAACCAGGAAACCTAGCTTCCTATGCTTGCCGTGTTTCGAGACGGACCGTTTTCTGGCGCACGCGAGATGGCGCTGTTATCACTACCTGTGAAAACTTCAGTTCTTTCCACCTGTTTTCGCCATAGTTTCCGAAGTTGTTTAACTTCACAGACACTACACACATGTAAGCCATGAACGTTTTTGCGTTACCCAGTAGTTGACGCCATATTGGTTCATGCGATTCGGTCCACTGCTACGCTCGAGCTGGGTCTCTTGGTTACAGACTTTGTGGTTAGTAAAGGCCGCTGCACACGAGGCTAGAAACACTGCTTGGAGTTGTGCTAGCCGGTAGGCTGGGTACGAAGCTGGAAATGACGTCACTGAGAGCTCGCGTGCTAGCTCACAAAATTAGGACAGGGGCTATTTTCCTTATGAGCAAGAACAAATCAGGAAGCACTTTGGCGACTTGAATAAACGCCCACAAACCAACATGGCGTCATTCTGCTCAGAGTTTTGCTCTGTGTTTATATTTGAACTCTCATCAGATTTACTCACAAAACTAGCTTGAAAAGACGTTTCGTGTGAAGCGAGCACATAACAACAATCAAGAAAACCAGCGCTAGAAAACTAGCAGGCAAATCTAGCAAGGAATCTAGCAGCGTTTCTAGCTTCGTGTGCAGCTGTATTAAAATTTCTATTGCAACATTCATTCTCAGAGAAAAAATACATTCTAATGTGCGAGACTGGCGGAAGTAGTTGGCAAAAAAATGTTTATTATACAGAACGTTTGTAATGTTGTGAATGTTATATAATTTGTAGTGAAATGCGTTTTGTTGTAATTATTAATTAGAGACATTCACGTTACATAAATTATTGCCGATCGTTCAGAGATTAAACAAAGTAGTAGATAATGACATCGCAACCGGACAATTGACCAGGAAATGAACTATGATTGTCCCGGGTATTCAGATAAATGCATCTGGTAGAAATGTCTTTGACACATTCGCTGCGACTGTTTAAAATATCTCAAATACATCTTTTTTTGCATCCTTTTTTTATTGTTCTATACTTTTTTTGTACAAACGCAGCTATGCTTAGGCGTCTTTCGATTTCTATATCGCTATACAGGGTGTATCAAAAGTCAATAGCTGCCAATCAAAAAATTCGATACTGAGTAAAACATGTGCCTATACTCGTAGATTTTTTGGAACTACCTCAGACCTGGATTTACCGAACAGGAAATATTGGCAGCTGCCTAGGGCGGCAAATTTTGGGGGGAATTTTTAAAGTTTGTTTTACCAGCGAGGGGAACTTGACAGTACTCAGTAGTACCAATATTGGAACACACGATCTGAGGATAAATTTTACTTATATTTGTTCACAGGGAATGGGGGGCGGCAAATTTTTATACTGCCTAGGGGCGCTGCATTCCTAAATCCGAGCTTGAACTAACTAATGATGTTCCATTAAAGTTTTAATGCTGTCGTTTCAGAAAATATATCAATATTCAAGGCAAAACTATTAGTGAAAATTAAAATCGTTTTGACTTAATTTGTTAATTTATAGGGTGACCGATAATTGCTAGTATTCCTCTCGGGAGAAGAAACTATGACTAATTTGGAATGATTTAACCTCTATACTTGGGGGTCGGAAATGCGTCATTTTTTATGATAATGACACTTCTGTGAAGAATTATTATTTCATTTTTTTATTTAATGTAATTTTTAACACACATTATGTAAATTTCATGGTTTTTAGCTTTAGGAAGGTTGGCCAATTAGTAAGCTATCAGATTATGAAACATTCAGGCCAAGAAGTGAGAATTTTTTTTTTATTTTCAACTCCCAAAATTCGGATTTTTGTAAAATGAAAACCAAAGAAGATTTTCTCGAAAATGACGCATTTTCGACCCTAAAGTGATAGAGGTTAAATCATTCCAAATTATAGTTACAGTTTCTTCTCTCGATAGAAATTCGAGCAATTACCGGTCACGGTATCAGTGGCGGCTCGTGAAAAAAATGAATGAAAAAAATGTTTTGAAGTAAGGTACATTTTGTTCTGATTATTATATTGGTATACGCCACTGGCTCACGTGTTTCCACTCCACTTACACTCTCATTTCGTATAGTGTTCCATCTAACTCCAGAGTAGAGATACAAAGTCAACCGGGAAAGGGTTAATATTGATAATATAGGGCTTTTCCTGTGCTGGTAGTTGTAGATATTTTAGAGAAGTGATTTAAGATTGTTTTTTTTTTGCAGATAAAAATGGCATATCGAGTATGCGTAAAAGGGGCAACCCGTCGAGCTCAAGTGGATTGGAACCGCCATGGGAACCTCACTTCTGCGTTCTGCTGCAAGACGAACAAACGCTAACAGCCTACAAGTCGGAGGAATTATCGGTTAGTACCTTATTAATTTATGTAGATATATAGTTAAGATTGCGTAGTATTTTTTAAATTTAGTGGTTTTCGAGCATCTAATGCGTTTTTGGTAAGCTTTCACTATATATAAAAAAAGAACTTTAGAAGCTTACCCTACTCTGGTAAGGTGCTCGAAAATATTGATTTCCAGACGTAGTTAGAAACATACTTCAATAACACTTAACCAATAACAGTCGAATTAGAAATAACAGTTCATTAATAAAAATAGTTAAATGTTTTATTCATTGAATATTCGTTGCTTTAATTATTGAAAACCTTTTATTCTAATTTTTTTAAGCGAAGACAATATAATATCGTGGCGTTCTGGCAATACATCCTAACTATGACTTCTGAAAGAGGCTAATATAGTTCCAAGTATTGATACTTATTTATCTGCTAACGATCTCAGTTATAAAGCGTCTAAAATCTTCTTATTGGCTGTATGAAAGGGGAGATTGGGTCACAGTGAATCACGGGGTACAGTGAAGCTAATATTAATTCGTACTTTTTTTAAGGTAAAAATGCCTCGCAATCGAGTAAGAAACATTAGTACATATATAATCTCCGAAAAAGAGATAATCGGTTATTCAAATCTTTGATTAACGTCTGATTATCTGATAATCGGTTATTTTTGCGAACTCCTGAGGGATTGCAGCTCAAACAGAGCTACGTCTTTCAACCGCCATAATGTTGGCCTGTTCTTCAATAATTTAGACAATGAATGTCTAGATACGCTGTCTTTAACTGTATTTTTTTCTAAAGATTTAGTGTGCCCCAGTCGATTCAGTGTCACCCATGCATTGATCCAAAGTGACTCACTCCCAGGTCACAGTGGATCATTTCCCATTTATTTTAAAAGAGGCTATAACTTGTAAATTTATGTAATAGTCGCCAATAAATGCCTTTTTCTTTGAAGATTAGATACTCATATTATGATTTAATTTCAGAAATTAATCATTTAGCCATAACTTTGGAACTGCAGGATTTAGGATCCACTGTTATCCGATCTCCCCTACGTGTCTGTGTTGATAGTGTCTAACAAAAATTCAAGATAAGAGGTATTGCTAGATTACCCGCGATTCAAAAATAGATTAATTTGTGGCGAGTTACGTAACTCTTCATCACAGACAAATTATTCAATGTTCTTAGTTCTAAAGTCAGAATATTTATGAAATTTCCTCATTCCATAATGAACAAAGTATTCTCTTTAATAATTTTATAATTAGTCGGCAACATTACTGATGAGAAGAATTTGATTTAATCTTTCTCGCTTTTCACTTCGTCCCGAGTCATAATTCGTGTGCTTTTAGTATATTTATAATAGTACCTTTTATAATACCACTAATACTTTCTTTAAAATTTTCTTTTTTCGACGTGCAGATCTTTTGTGGGATTCGAAGTCGGGTAAGCTCTTATAAAGTGCATGGCAAATTAGTGTTTTGTTTATTGTTGTGTTTTGTTTTAATTTTGTTGTTTGTTTTTTCTTCTTTAAAATGCTGGCACGCGTCTATTCGGAACCCAAAGGAATGGTGAGACCTCTGGTGAGAAATTCGCCGAACTGTCCTAAGGGGTTTTTTTGACAGATAAACATTGATTTAGAAAAGCATGATGGAGGCTAACCTAACCTACATCATACTTTTCTAAATCAATGTTTACCTTATGTCTCCATAGTTTACCTGACAAAAACCTCCCTTAGGACAGTTCAGCGCATTTCTCACCAGAAGTCTCAACATTCCTTTGGGTTCCGAATTGTTGTATTACTTTTTGTCCGATAAACATTTTTATTAATTTCTAGTACTTGTGATCAGAACTGGCCAAAACACCGAGCTTAAGTGCTTGAGGCACGAACATCAAGCACTTCCAAAAATGATCGATTAAAGTGACAAGCAGTTTTAATTTCAAAAGTGCTTAAAAAACGGACACGAAATCGTCACCTGCATGCGCAGTAGCTAAAACGAACCTATTTGTATCGTTTTGGAACACGTTTTAGCTATACTGCTCATGACTGACGGTTTCGTGTCCGTTTGCTGCCTGCTTGGAACATCTATACTAATTATATATAAATCTGTGGAGTTTGTTTGTTTGTTTTTTTGGTTGCTAATCTCAGAAACTGCTGGTTCGAATTGAAAATTTTTTTTTTTTGTTGGATAGGAGGAAAGCTATAGGCTACATAATATCACGCTACGACCAATAGGAGCAGAACATCAATGAAAAATGTTACAAAATGTAACTCAAAATGTGTCCGTCCGACAAAAACTTTTGAACGGTAACTCCGATCATCATGTTTGGACACAACATTCATCTCGGTAAACTAAGATGAATGAGCATACTCATGTCCCTCCCCCCTATTCGTTTTTTGCACTCGGGTGAAACCGGGCGGGACCGCTAGTACCTTATAACAAGCAACAGCCAACAACTGAACAATTAATACAAAGCGTTTCTAGCGACGGGCTGTATACGGAAAACCGCCCACGGTTCAAGTGAGTTTGACACCCCTGATTTATAAGATGCGTTGATATGTGCAATGCGGCATTTGACTTGTGTCGTTGACCCAACAAAGTTATTCTAATCAAGAAGACGGTCTCAATTAAAAAGATGCTGATTTTTTTCTTCAATAAACGCTTGACCTGCTCTTTAAGTCAACCATTCATTTGTGCATTGATACAAAACATAACATGCATTCAATTAACATATTGGATCAAGGTCTTGTTTTATCGCAACGGGACCAGTGCTGGCCCTAGGGCTGTTAGCCCCTTTAAAATATTTTAAACATACAGAGCCGACTTCAATTCGTGGCGTCCTGTGCAAGGTTTGCGTGCGCGGCGACCAGTAGCGTAACAATAGGGTGGCAGGACGGACGAAATGCCACAGGCCTCCGGTCGGAGGGCACCCCCCGCCCGAGAACTACGTTTATTACAACATTTAGTAAAATTTCTTTAGTTTTATATTTAACTAGCGGTCTCGCCCGGTTCCACCCGGATGCAAAAGAACGAATGGGGGGAGGGACATTAGTACGCACATTCATCTTAGTTTACCGAGATGAATGTTGTGTCCAAATTTCATGATGATCGGAGTTACCGTTCAAAAGTTTCTGAGTTACGTTATGCAACATTTTTCATTGATGCTCCACTCCTATTGACCATAGTGTGATATTATATAGCCTATAGCCTTCCTCGATAAATGGGCTATCCAACAAAAAAAAATTTTTCAATTCGAACCAGCAGTTCCTAAGATTAGCGCGTTCAACCAAACAAGCAAACAAACTCTTCAGCTTTATATATTAAGTATAGATTACTTTAAGTAACCTACTAAAGTACATACACAATAGAGCTGTAAAAGTAACGAGAAATTGTGTACCTGTATGTATTCGTTACTTAAAGAACCGGTACCCGTTACTTTCGTATCGTTACGTTACTCGTTACTTTTCATACGACATACAATCGTGTACTAGCATCAAGCATGCATAAGCATCGCAACGAGGCGCGTCGCATACGGGATACGGTATGACTTCGTTCGTATAACGTATAACCGCATCAAACGAGTCGAACTGACATGGATGCGAAAGATGCGAGTAACGAAATGAATTTGTAAGTAACGATTCGTTACTTCGAGTCAGACGATGTACCCGTTACTCAGTAACGAATACATGTAACATACGGTTTGTTACAGCTCTAATACACAAATTAAACAAAAGCATGTATAACGTTGGTAGAGCTTCTTTACATTGAGGGAGGGGCCCCATCCGATAAATTTGCCACGGGCCTCAATCGGTATAGTTACGCCACTGGCGGGGACGTTTTTTTTAACACGTTTATATTAACTTTACGTGTATGTTTTATGTAAAAAAATCTCGCAACTCGATTTTAAAACTATGCCCAATATTCAATTGACGTAAAACTTTGCAATCGTATGTAGTTTTGATGACAATACAATATTTTGATGTTTTGATTAGAATAATATTTATCTAACAAGTTACAAAATAGAAATAAAAACAGGTGGTGGAAGTGATGGTCTTAATTATGGTGGGAAAACGTGTTTTCGACCGTTTAAAATTTAAATATAAATTAATATATGACTAGAAAATGTGTGCCGTCTTGGGGCGCCTGGCAGATGTAAAACATAAATTTAAGCGAATTCTAGTTACTAAATTTCGCCCTTTCATCTAGATGTCGCCTTCAACAAAAGTCATATTATAACCCTACGCATACACACAGCAAGCGTTATGCGCTGTCATCTAACGAAATACTAGTAACTAAAAACGTAACGTCGTTCCATCACAGCGTCGCACCAACTGCGTGTTTTTACTAAACACGCGAGTAAATGTTTCACATTAAAATTTGAAAACAAATAAACACCAAAAGTAGAAAGTGAATGTCTTTCTCCTTTGTAGCGTTTAAAAACGTGGGACACTCGATGAATTTTATGAAAGATATGAACTCCGTCATTATGAAAATATTTTAATTTAATTTAACTATTTGTTTTTTTTTTCAAACGAAAAATTTAAATATCGTTTTATATGAGGTGTTCGGTTCAGTTTTAAGGTTAAAGATTAAAAATGCAAGAGATTAAACAAAAACTGATTTTTTTGTTAACAAGTTTGCGTTATTATTTCGCTTGGGTTCGCTTTATTGTCGCTTAGTGTAACTAGTTTTTTTTTTGCCCTATATTAATTGGTTGATATATATTTAAGTGTTCATTTTTCATTCAATTCATGATGTCATTGTTATTAATTAAGTTGATAGATTAAGCTTCATTTAATTAAAAGTCCATTATTAATGATATAATCTTAAATACTGTGTGCGGCAAAAATTTAATTTTGACTGAGAGAAATGTAGTAAATTATGATTACTTTATAAAAATTCCAGCCAATTGGGAGACGGGACCATTCCAATTTTAAATTTTGTTTAATCGCGTGCGGTGAAGCGGATAACGACTAGTATTAAATATTATGATATTTGCTATTCGTAACCTACAAATATGTTTTTACCAATGCATGCGTCGGTAACAATTTTTTTCTACAGAACGAAAGAACAGCTGATTTTTTTATTTTCAAAATATTTCCGAAACTATAATCTATAAATTTTTCCCCCAAAACAATAGAGCTCTTCATATTTACATATAAAACATTCTCCCAAAATTTGGTTTTAATCCGCTCATCCGTTTGACCTCTATCGTGTTCACAAACAAACAGACGCACAGAGTTTTTTTAAAAATGTGTTTTTTGGATTCGGGTGACCTTAAAACGAAAAAATATTGTAAAATTTTGAAAAGTGATATTTGACCTAAATTAGTACCATTCCCAAATCTTTCATTAACGTCTTATTAGAATTCTTCAATAAATAAAATTATCGACCAATTTTTCAGACAAATTTTATATTAACAAAATATAATAATTAAAATAATACATAAACGTTTTAGTCCGGATTTGGACCTTCTTCAGAACTGATCTAAAAAATATAAAAATTGATTAATAATTAGTTTCTAATTGGTATTTGAAAAAAAATTCGCTTAAAGTTTTGAATTATCAAAATTGAAAAAATAATAACAAACAATTGTTTCTATTTCTTTACATCAGTTCTGAAGAAGTTCCAAATCCCGACCGAAACGTTAATGTATTAATTATTATTTTTTGTTAATATATTTGTGTGAAAAATTGGTCGATAATTGTATTTATTGTAGTACCATTCCCCCCTCGTGGTGCTGGTTAATACAGTTACAAGTTATGACTTTATTTTTAATGCGATTTAATGCTCTCGTAAAAATACATCTAGCACATCTAGAAATGATGGGTCACTGATCGGGAGATCTTAATATTTAAAGTCGAGACATGGCCACTAATTATATATTGTAATTGATTTGATGTAGAAATGGAGTGATGTCATCTTATTATGATTATTGCAAATATAAATCATAATAAAATATTAAATGAAATTTATTTCAAAGAGTAAAGTTACATTTTTAACGCTTGCAACACTCAAAACACTATTAATTTGTCAGCTATAAAACTTAATTACCATTTATTACGCAATACGTATAAAAATGTACAATTACACTTAAACCTGAGTGACTGAGAATTGGATAAGCGAGAAAACTCTCAAAGTGAGAATAATAGCCAGGTACCGTCTTTGTAACCCTCTAAAGTCTAAAACCTCTATAAGCGAGAAACAGAAACCTTTATAAGAGAAACCGTTTTTCACTCATAGACCTCTAACTGTGACTACTACTTGCCTATACCTCTATAAGCGATAATCGGACGTGCAGTTCCACGAAATTTAAGAATGAGTAATAAATAGCTGAACTAAACATTATTTTTGTATCATGGGTTATTTGTTTTTATTTTTTTAGCATCTATGTTGAATTATCTATGTCGAAAAATACATATATTATGTTTATCACTACATATTTGCTACATTTTTAGACCTCGATAAGTAAGAAATGCCACTCCTGTACCTCTATGCGGATGACACTAACATTACAGTTTGTGAGAGCAATTCTGCCCAATTACTCGATAAAACCGATCTTACTATTAATAATAATAAATTCCTTTAACTCCTAAGTGGAGCATAGGGCCTCTACGAAATTTTTAAATCTAGTCCTATCTTTAGCCATATGTTTGACTTGAAGCCAGGTAGTTCCTTGTTCCATAACTTCTTCACGAACAGTTCTTCTCCAGGATATTGATCTTACTATTAGTGAACTTTTAAGGTGGTGTAACAATAATAATTTCAACATAAATGTTAACAAAACTAATTACATGTCCTTTTCCACATATCAGTCCAGAAATAATTGTAACTTTGAACTTACTATCAATCAAAATCCAATAGATAAAGTAAATGCCATTAATTTTTTGGGTGTATACTTTCAGGAGAATTTAAACTGGGAAGCTCATATAAGCAATGTTTGCGGTAAACTTGCTAAACAATTTTATATTATGCGTAAGGCAAGGGGTCTGTTTAATGACAGCGTTATTTTAAATAATATCTATTATGGTTTTATATATCCTATATTAAAATATGGTATCCTCGCCTGGGGTAATAGTGCGCATTCGATGAAAATTTTTATAATGCAGAAAAAGATTACGAGAATAATGTTTAATCTAAATAGATATGAATCCTGCAAAGGCACATTTATAAATAGACTTTACCGTGCATTTATATTTATTACTGTCTATTAGAGGTCCGTAAAAACTTAAATAATAATTATCAGCAAATCAATAGCTCCCATCAGTATAACACGCGTAGAAAAAATAATTTAGATGTCCCAAGGGCTAATATTAATATTTTCAAATTCAACCCTAACAATTTTGGAGCAACTTTATATAACAAACATCCTGATAATTATCGCACTATTACCTCGAGTGCTTTCAAGAAAAAATATTAAGGATTTACTTCTCTCAAATGGATTCTATTCTATCAACGAATTTATTAACTTTAAATTTTAATTTACTTGTACTGACATGTCAGATGAAATTTGTAATTTCCAATTGACAATAAAAATCTTATTCTATTCTATTCTATAAGCTAGAAACTCGGGTCAGTGAAAAACCTCCGTAAGCGAAGGTCCCGTGAACTCTTGCTTATCCAGGTTCGACCGTATACATAAATATTTTTCTGAAAGCTCAAGGTGAGCTAAGGTAACATTACGTGAAAAGCTTAACAGCTGAAACAATCACAGATTCGAGTTTCAATTAAGATCTCTCTTTTGCATGGAATTTCAAACGTTTTATGGTGTTGTGAAAATATTTTGTACGTTGTTTAGTTTTTCTGAGCCGCGCCAAGGATAAAGAAAATCTCATTTGATTTCAAATTTTTGAAGTGAAAACTTCTTTAGCGGCGTTCAGTGGCGTAACTACACCGTTCGAGGCCTGTGGCAAATTCAACCGATCCCCCCCCCCCATATAAAGAAGCTCAACCAACAGTAATAGTATTTTTTATTTTATAATACTTATTTATACACTTTTACTTGTAAGAGTTTAATAATAAATCACTACGTGAAGTAGGTACATACAAACTTTATAATGATAATTACTTGATTTTCTAATAATTCACTTTAAATGAAATTTTAATTTTAATTTAATAATAATTTTTTTTACTTGTGTATGCAACTAAGTAGGTAACTTAAATAAAGTAAAGACAAAACTATTTTTTTTAACTAAATGTGTAATAATAAATGTTGGGAGTTGAGGGCCCGTGGCATTTTGCCGACTTGCCACCCTTTTAGTTACGCCACTGGCGGCGTTGTACACTTTTTTTGTAATGGGTAAAAAATGTTAAACTCGCGTCAGGACACGTGACCCTGATCGAAAATTCGTAAGACGAAAACTTTTATTTATACAACGTTAGACATCTAGCGTTGAAATATCGTACATAAAAATGCAATCTATGATACAAACCATTTTGATCGAAAATTCGTAAGACGTTAATATTCAAGTTTTCACTTCTGCCGGCACTCCCGGAGTGCAAAGGGTTTTTTTTCGACGTATTTATTTCTTGTTTGAAGTGTGGCATCAGTGTCACGGTGTCGGGTGTATTAAAATTTCATAACGCAACAAAACGGTTAGATTTGAGGAAGTTCAGTGTCTGTGTGTATACGATTATTATTTGGATCACGTGACCAGAGTGTTTTTGTTTTTCTTGAACAGATAAGCGATTCGTTGTTTGTCGAATTGCCACGCGTTCGTTTGGATGGAGGCGGTCGCGTCGGAGCGCTTCGCCATTGGCCAGGTCCGCCGTGTCTTCCCGAAGAACCCGAAGACGATGTTGCAGTAAACGATCCGAAAGGTGGCGGCTCAGCAGCGAACCAAAACGCCGAAGATACCGTGTCCTTGAGAGAAGACAGCACCCATCACGCGCCGTCTAGTCCACTAGGTCAGTGCATTATTTTATTGTAATATAAATACACTCTGTTTGTCGTTTGTTTTTGTTTATACAGGGTGAGTCAGACCACCCGTATCAGTCGTTTTTTTTCGAAAACGGTTAGTCGTAGAGAGTTGTCTCAAAAATCTGTATTATAAAAGCCCTAATGAAGAATCGAATGGTGATATTTTTTCCCCCTGGAAAGGTCGGCTTCCCTGTTAGTTTGCTCCGGAATGTTCAGAACTCCGGAATGTTAAATGGCACGATAGGTCGAAAGTGGTATTGTTGAAAAGATCTTTAAAAAATAAGCAAGTTTTGTAGGACATTTTTTTTTGTTACTGCCACCCCTGTTAAGTAATATTCGTTTGAAATTATGAAATTAACATATCAGAATAACAAAAAGTCGGCATTTAAAATCTAGTTACCTAATTAAACAATGTCACAATAAGTTTTCAATAATTGCAATTGTTTTTTTTTTTGTCGGAAAATACTTCCAGGTACTCATAACATATCTAGAAGAGCTCTGCAGTGTTTAGAAGTAAATTGATGACAGTTTGAACATTTGTGACATTGTTTAATTAGGTAACTAGATTTTAAATGCCAACTTTTAAAATTAAGTTTGTTTTTCTTACATGTTAATTTAATAATTTCAAACGAATATTACTTAACAGAGGTGGCAGTAACAAAAAAAAAATGTCCTACAAAACTTGCTTATTTTTTAAAGATCTTTTCAACAATACCACTTTCGACCTATCGTGCTATTTAACATTCCGGAGTTCTGAACATTCCGGAGCAAACTAACAGGGAAGCCGACCTTTCCAGGGGGAAAAAATATCACCATTCGATTCTTCATTAGGGCTTTTATAATACATATTTTTGACACAACTCTCTACGACTAACCGTTTTCGAAAAAAACGACTGATACGGGTTGTCTGACTCACCCTGTATTTTGATTCGTCGATATAAATTACTATAATTTTTTAATTATTAAGTTTTCAATCGGTCAGATAATTTTTAACGGAAATATTTTTATTGTTTTTAATAGTTTTAACGTCAGGCATACTTAAAAAAAAGTAGAAATAACCTATTTTTATTAATTGGAGCGGTTTCAATATAACTTTTTGACTAAATAAAAGTTTTATAAGATAAATAATGTCTTGTAATAATTGTCGAGTAGGGCAGGGCTTATCTCTGGCACTACTACATCCCTGGACATAATATAAATTGTTTTAACACTTGGGCTATTGCTTTTTGTGAGGTGAGACGGTATGCTGGTGTAAACTTAGTGTGACGCTCGCCCGCTAGATGGCTGGTACTACATGTGGCACATTGTACATTATACACCAGCGGCTTTCAACTGTTTTTGTCCGGCTATCGAGTCAAACTAAGTGTTATAACGTGTTACGCTTATACGATTTGTAAACCATTGTTACAGTTGACTGGTTCACTTGTGATACAAACTATTTTTAGTTGGTGTTCGAAACTGTAGTGGTGAAAGTATATAGTGCTACATTCATTGGATAGATGGCTAACATATCATTTACTATAGTATTATTTTAACAATGACTAAATGTTGGCAACCAGACTAGCGTTACTATAATTATAATTTTATTAATAATATAATTAGAATTTATTTATCCAAAGACACAATATATAGGATTCGTCAAAATAAACTTACATATTTTAGTTTGAAATGCATTAAAATATACAAGACTACAAAATCAATTTTTTGAGAGTTTTGAGGATAAACTTAAAGTCTCTTAAATACTCAAATCTTTCCCCTCGCCTAAAAACGGTTACAGCTACCCCGCCGCTATTTTTAAAACTAAAAGGATTCGGGTAAACGGCAAATAAAAGGACTAAGAATCACACCACAAATTCAAAGATTTGGCTGCGTGTGACAGATCACATACAATTTTATTTTTAAGTCTTTCGAGAAATTTTTTTTTCTCTGTGTGGTTCCTCTTTCTCTGACGTACGAAAGGTCACAGAACGATCGCATCTTGAACCGATTTAAAACCCAAATTGCAAAACTGTCGACCGTGTGCGGAGGATCTTAGAGATAAAGTAACGCGATATGTGAGAACTTGTTGCTCTTGATTATTTCGTAGCCGAACCAAAATCTACCGAGACGAAACCGGGACGGCAAGCTAATGTAATATTATGTACTAAAAAACGTTACGCGTTAGGAACGTTACGCGTTACGAACGTTACACTTTTTCGAACATGCAGCCGGTGTTTTATCAATTTATAAGATTGGTGATTCATCAATTTATAAGACGTTATCACGTCAAAAATAATAAGAACGTGTATTTTTGACGTGATAACGTCTTATAAATTGATGAAACACCAGCTGCACGCTGCACGAAAAAGTGTAACGCCGTAACGTTCCGCCTGACCCTGTGCGTGCAAGCGAGAGCGCAGTATAAGCGATAGAGAAGCACGATCGGCCCAAGTTTGACAGCTACTAAAATTTAGGTTATGTATTATTAAATATGATATTCGAGCGGAATACGTTATCACGTAAAACTATCGTCCGTAAACCGACTTTACAGACAACCAATTTTTTTATCTCCCTCCCACTTCTTGCATTTTTTAACGGCGCCCACAGTTGTGCATTGTAGACAAAAATACAGTAGAACTCATATAGGTACTAGGTAGTATATGTTCTATTTATCTTTCCTCATCATTTCGTGGCAATCATTGATCAATCAGAAAAAGTTTTGTTAACTAAGCGGCGTTGGAGGAGACACTGCGATGAGAAGTGGCTACTAAAAAGTTAAAAATCGTGCGGTAAGTGAAGGCAACAAAGCATATCGAAAATATATCTGCGTCTCTTTCTTCAATGTAATTCCTTAATTATTCCGACAATATATTATATTTATTAGCATGGAGTATATATCTCTTTATCAAAAGTTTTACGTCTTTATCTATGGCGTTAGAAAAGAAAAGACAGAAGTATATATTATGTTTGCACCCTAATGGTTCGATTGCGATTTTATTCCTATGCTCGGTATGTAATAAAAGTAAATGATAAAATCAGTTGAAAATAGATTGTGTACGACTGTACATTGTAAAAATGTGTCTCTGACGTTTCCTGTATGACCGGCAAATAAGTGAATCATCCTTCCTTATCGCATTTTAACTTATATAAATATTTTTTACCATTCCAAATATCGGAAAACGTTTTATATTCCGTAATCAGTAATCACACTATGCAAAAAAAATTATTTTAGACATTTTTACAACGCTATATTTTTTTATTGAATGTTTTGAAAGCAGTATTTTTTGGATCCTTTTGCCATGAAGACTTTGCCTCAGCCCCGGATCTACGATTTTTTTGAACCGGGGCAGAAACTTGATAATGGCGTGCACTCTCTTCAGTGTTTGAGATAAATTATTTAAAAAAAAAACTCACAAATATATAATGGTTGGCATTTTTCGTGAAAGGGAAACAAGCAGATTGAGTAAATCGGAAAAAGGACAGATTGGGTGTGGTTTTCAACCATATTATATTATGATTTTGGCGCCCCCTGACACTGCCACCCTAGGCGGGTGCCCCGGTTTGCCTCCCCTCCTAGATCCGAGGCAGCTTTGCCTTCAAAACATTCAATAACTAATTTTGGATCGCTATTGTTTTTATAAATGCGATATATTTTCAGTATTTGAAAATTTGCAAATCACTGTGATTCGTAGTTTTGTTTCTCTGTCGAATCTCTTCGTCTAATAATGATCTAATAGTTGATTCAACGCTCTGATTAAAATCGATTAATTCGATCGCCAAATATAGAACTGTTTTGCACGTCTTACGTAAGCATTATGCAACGTGTCGCTACTTTACTAGTTTGACATGCTAATTATTACGTGACTGAATTCGATATAATATAGGCACCTCCTGTGGTGAGAAAAGATCAAAACAAGAAACGCTCGTCCTTTTGTGATTGAATAGCGCCCCTTCTAGTCACGGTTTTAATTGTTTTGTTAACAGGGAAAAGTAGACGAACCCCACGAGCTAGAGAAAGTATTCTGTCGAGAAAAGTAAATTTTTTAAGGTTTTAATCACTTTCGGACTTTTAAAATCTTTTCCTTACTTGAAAATCACCTTTACAAAACTTTTTGTGCACATCAAAATTGGTTCACTTCTATAATTATTCAAATACGCCATAAATTTGGAAATTTAGATGAAAATGAGAAGAAATCCTTTCCAAAAAAATTTTATTTTTAATTATTTAATTTTTGAGCTTTTTCGGACAATTAGTCCATCTTCAGAATTGTTTTTTTATAAAAATCATTAAAATTATCATAATAACTAACAAAAAATCTATCACTAAAAAGCAATTAAAGACTATTGAGTCTTTAATTGCTTTTTAGTGATAGATTTTTTGTTTTAAGTTATTATGATAATTTTTTGAAAAGGATTTCTTCTCATTTTCATTGATACACTTCAATGAATGCACTTATTTTTTATGGTTGTTTTTTTTTCTTAATTGCAATTAAACGTCTACTAAGGAGTTCCAATACATAAAACTTAGTGGATATACAGGGTGAGTCAGACCACCCGTATCAGTCGTTTTTTTCGAAAACGGTTAGTCGTAGAGAGTTGTGTCAAAAATCTGCATTATAAAAGCCCTAATGAAGAATCGAATTGTGATATTTTTTTCCCCCGGAAAGGTCGGCTTCCCTGTTAGTTTGCTCCGGAGTGTTCAGAACTCCGGAATGTTAAATGGCACGATAGGTCGAAAGTGGTATTGTTGAAAAGATCTTTAAAAAATAAGCAAGTTTTGTAGGACATTTTTTTTTGTTACTGCCACCCCTGTTAAGTAATATTCGTTTGAAATTATTAAATTAACATGTAAGAATAACAAACTTAATTTTAAAAGTCGGCATTTAAAATGTAGTTACCTAATTAAACAATGTCACAAATGTTTAAACTGACTTCAATTTACTTCTAAACACTGCGGAGCTCTTCTAGATATGTTATGAGTACCTGGAAGTATTTTCCGACAAAAAAAAACAATTGCAATTATTGAAAACTTATTGTGACATAGTTTAATTAGGTAACTAGATTTTAAATGTCGACTTTTAAAATTAAGAATGTTATTCTGACATGTTAATTTAATAATTTCAAACGAATATTACTTAACAGGGGTGGCAGTAACAAAAAAAAATGTCCTACAAAACTTGCTTATTTTTTATAGATCTTTTCAACAATACCACTTTCGACCTATCGTGCCATTTAATTAACATTCCGGAGTTCTGAACACTCCGGAGCAAACTAACAGGGAAGCCGACCTTTCCGGGGGAAAAAATTATCACCACTCGATTCTTCATTAGGGCTTTTATAATACAGATTTTTGACACAACTCTCTACGACTAACAGTTTTCGAAAAAAACGACTGATACGGGTGGTCTGACTCACCCTGTATTTCGTGTAAACAGAGTATGCGTAAGACTCACGCGCTTTAGAAGTGAAACTTATTAGATTCTAGCATTTGTTGACGATTTTATAATTTCAGTATTAGGGAAATGGTAATGTGGCTAGAGAAAATGCTACGTATACACACAGTACACGCGGCGCATGTGTGTAGAATGCGTATGACGCATTGACAGAGAGAGAAGAAACGGTTCTCCCACCCTTTCCTCTCAACTGCCGGTTGAAGTCGGAGAAGGGGAAGCGTCTCTCTTCGTCTGATCCAAGCCAATTCGCCCTACCCACGCCTAAAGAAGTTCGCTTCAAAAACCTCCCCACTAAAAGTTGAATGTTTACATATTTAAATATGAGTGATGAATCAATCTTGGTCTTTTCTCGTCGCAGTTAATGATTTTAATGCGTGCAATTATTATTTCGACTGATAGAATTTTCTTGTCGATATCGATAGAGATAATGACTCGCGCTAACAGGAAGTTAGCGGTTCGTCAGAGCGGAAGTCCAAGTCGGGCTCGGCTTTCTTTATCGATCGCGCCTATGGATCACATCATTAAAGCATTGTTTTGTATGCATTGTTATCCGTAATTCGTTATAGATGTCCTCGTGCACACAGAAAAGACCCGATGTACCGACGCGGCGACTAAACTCTGCATTGCAAACAGTTGAATGTCGTCTGCAATAATATAACGCTGTTCCATTGTTTTGTGTTGTACGTTCGCTAGGTGAGAAAAGTGTAGGAAAACGATCCAGTGAGTGGTGAATGTGTTATTAGTGCAGGATTCTAGGAAAATGTTTGATGCGTTGTTGAAAATAGATGAGTGCTTTGTGATTTTCAAATGTTTGTAACTATATTTTGTATTGACTCTCACTTTTACACCGACATTTGAGTGATGCGTTCTTGTTTCTGAATTGGAAAATAAACGAGTGTTATGGGAGTTCCAAATATTTGTAACTATGTAGGTAGATGTTTGAGTTAACTTTTAAACGTTTCAAAAAGTTGCTTTTTAAGTTTTTTTATTCCTGGGTTTAAGCCTTCAGCCGGTATACGTTTCAAAATTTATGCGAAGCTAAAATATTTTAATTAATTTTTGTTCTAATAACGTAACGGAACAATAACATGTTAATACGTATTGTAGTCATTAATCATTAATTGAATCTATAATCGTAAATAATAATTATGTGTTCTTAATTGAATAATTTAATTATGAGATTTTTGTTCTATACACTGTGAAATACACATATAGAAATTTAGGTTATATACGTTCAAAATCGTCGAACACGATATTTTATTTTTTTATCGTGCACTCTTTTTGATAGTCCTTTTTTTAAGCCCCACCTC
Organism: Xanthostigma xanthostigma; assembly: GCA_963575645.1. Lineage (NCBI taxonomy): Eukaryota > Metazoa > Arthropoda > Insecta > Raphidioptera > Raphidiidae > Xanthostigma > Xanthostigma xanthostigma. The sequence continues at coordinate 42,479,280 of OY754466.1, read as the reverse complement.
TTTCTGCATCGCCTGTTTTCCAACACCATAAGTGGGGAACGGTATTAATTTAGCTCAAAATCCACTTTTCATAATTTTAGCACAAAATCCACTTTTCATAATTTTAGCACAAAATCCACTTTTCATAATTTTACAATATCTTTTCGTTTTGAAATCACCCAAATCCAAAAAACGTATTTTTGGAAAAAGTCTGTTAGTCTGTATGTCAGCTTGTCTGTGAACACGATACAGGTTGCGATGACGTCGTTGCAAAAAGAGGCTGAGCTAAAAATTACGACTATCAAACAATATGCGCGTTAAAAAATAGTATATTACACCACAAGGGCCGAAAGTTTGATATCTTGCACTGCGCGCCATGATATCCGAGGTGAACAGTAACTGGAAAAGAACTGTTTTGTTCACCGCTGTTATCTATAGGTAACGCCTAAAGGCTAAGATATGTTACCTGATCACTGGTGATTTACAAATGAGTGTGTTTGGGTTACCACTTAAAAACATAAATAAACTGATAAATAACGTAAATATGCTTATTGATAAATAATTATTGATTTAGTTATTTATTTATTCAGATAAAAAATAATAAACCTTGTTTAATGCTTTTTTTTCAAGAGTCATTTTCCAAAAAAATGTTATCGTTAAGGATTTTAAAGTTATTAAGTTGTAATAATTCCGTTCTCGCTGTTGAATTAAGTACTTATACCGATTTAATTTGTCAGTTCAAATGATAAGACACGCGTTTTTAGGCAGAAGTAAATAGTTTATAAGAATAATAATAGGTCTTTGAATAAAAATGTAGTGTAGTTCCTATATGAACTTGACTCAAAATTTATGGAGTAAGTCAAACATAATTTACATAGTTCTTGTGCTTTACATTTTTTCATTTCTTTGCCGCTCCGAACCGTTCTATAACGATGATTAAATTTTATAGCCTTACTATAGATATAAATGATCGTGTTATAAGGCCGCTGCACACGATGCTGGTTTTGCCGCTAGGAACAGTGGTGGCACTTGGCCTGGCTGTCGTGCGGGTTACGAGGGTGGAAATGACGTCACTACGGGCTCACCTGCGAGGTCACAAGATGTATTTCAAAATTAGAGCCGACACTATTTTTCTTGTTTGTTGGTTTACTTCTTTTAAGCAAGAACCAATCAGGAAACACTGTCTTGTCACGTGGGCACACAAACAAACATTGTACCATTGTGTGTGTTCTGTTCAGAGACAATAAACGTCCACTTTTGTTAACGTTCAAACTATTATTGCGCATAGGGTTGCCAGGCCCACAAATATAGAAGACGGACTCGGCGCTGCATTAGGCCGGACATTTTGCCCTTTAAAAAGGCAGACATATCTTTTTTAAAAGCCAAACATACCTTGTTAAAGCCTTACATCGTTTTTAAAGCCGGACATTGCATTTATAATAAAAGAAACTCTGTCAGGTTCGTATTAATTAAGTTGTTTATTAATTTTTATTTAACAGTTTTGTTACAAAATTATCAAAACTCAACAAACAGTCTTACATACCTATTATCATCTGTATTTATATCTATGATATTGATGAAGTGAAAAATGTTCAATCTTCTGTTGACTATTAGTAAATAAATTAAAAAAAAAAAACAATTAACATATATAGCTCTCTTTTAACAAAATACAAAAAACTAAAAGTTTTGGTTAACCAAATCAAAAACATACCCATTCTTTTGGATAAAAACAAAAAGATCTTTATGAAAAAATAACATTTTCAAACTCTTGAAAAATATCAAAAAGTCTATAACCAAAAGTCGAACAGGCCTGACACGACCGTAAAAAGCCGGACGCCTGGCAATCCCAACTGCGCATCGATCTACAAAGCAAGCTTCAATACATGCACCGTGTGAAGCGAACACATAAAAGCCACCACGAAAACCAACGCTTGAAAACTAGTAGTCAAATCTAGCGGCGAAACCAGCCTCGTGTGCAGCGGCCTTTACTGATTGAAGTTGGACAACTTCTATAAATTTCCGAGGAGTGTTTTACGATTTGCCAATAAAATGTATTAATTAAACAAGACATGCAATTCAACAATGAAAAGTTTGCATTTTCTCAGCGTTTTATTTCATTATTGTCTAATTATTATATAGATACGAGTTTCTTATTGTTTATAATAATATAATATGAATTATTAGCATAACTAATGAAAATGAATAAACTTTCTATGCTCCAGTATGTTAAGTGATTTAATTACAAATTAATTAGATAATTTCATGATAGTTTTAATAGCTATCATTTGTATTCACATTCAAATTGCTATTATTTTGCAAATTCTTTGTGACTTTTGAATTTTCTTTTCTATTCTGAGCTGTCTGTGCCCGGCCACGCGTTGCAGTGGCTCAGTAACAGATGGCGCTTCCGTTGCGGTAAAATATTTAGTATAACGTGTGTTGCTTTAACGCTCAACAGATGGCGCTGCTTTTCAAAGTTTTCACCTGTCACAAGGTTTGACATCTATTTAATTGGTTATTTCATTTTGATCGTCAAAAAATGTAGGTATTTTAAAACAATTTCCTGCAAGTAGTGTTTTGGAACGGCTTATTAAAATAAAGTTATAAGTTTAGTCAACTGCTTTCGAAGCGTTTAAAACATTTTTTCTTAATTCTTTTATAATGTTGGTATTCACATATAACCTTGAAAAAATTATAACGCGTAAGAAGTTATTTTTGTGAATAAAATTTCTTAAAACAAAACACGGTAACGTGACCGTGACAACTGAACTGTGAAAAACATGACTGTCTAGCTCTTGCGCCTTCATTCATATGATGCTCGTTTATTTTCTACTCCATGAGCCAGGACTAAAAAAATAAATTTAAATTTAAAAGTGTTTTTTTTTCAAGAGTCGTAAATAAATCTTAATTATTAAGATAATGTGAAAAGTGTTAACGCGTGTGACAAGTTCAACATTTAGTTCGAGTGTGAAATAATGGCGCATCGCAAAGTGTGGAACAGTATAATGAGGAAAAACAAAAAGAAATGTTTGCGGGAAAAGTGTCATGATTTGAACAGTTCTTTGCCGGATACCAGAAGTTGTGATTACACCCGTAAGAATCAATATACTGTTTTTATTTTATTACTAATTTATTTATGAAAATAATGTTTACAACGGTTTGCTCAGTGAATAATTATGTAAATTTTTCGAGTGATTTTATTTAAAGTCTATGTATAAATTACATTACTAATAGATTTTTAATATAATATTGGAATTGTGGACATACAATGAGCATTTTTCTTAATTTATTAGAAGTGTTTTTTTTGCAACAAAAGAATTCTGATTCTTCAAAAAATTTACTTATAAAAATCCAGGTGTTCAAGTATCGTTATAAGATACATGATTATCAACAAGTATCGAAATAGTAGTTTGTGTCTAGAATATACAGTGAATTTCATTTAAAACGCAATATAGACATGAAAATCGTTCCACATAAAATGCAACAGGTTTAATTTAATATGTGGAACGATTTTTTTGTAATTTATTAATGATCTCCATAACTATACCATATTATGACTATACCATATTATGACAAAACTCATGTGTATATTGCCTTATGAAATTCACTGTAAAAGTCACTCATAAAAACATTACGTTCAAGATACACAAATTTTTTGCATAACCTCCTATAAAAATAGGTGATTGTCACTTCATAATATTTCTGACAGCTGGTGTCAACGCTGTGTGCGGCCATATTGTATTTCATTTTGGTATATGTAAAATATATTATAGACGTAATTGCTTTTATTATTATTTATACATATATATTAAGAAGTTTCACTTCGGTCGTGTGTGCCACGACACATGCAATTTTTTTTATTACAGAAATTTTCTATATAACAGAAATAAAAAATCGCTCGGAAAACAAACCGTCGAATCACTTCATTGATAAAATATCACGACCAATATTTTGTTGTCTTGTGTTCTTCAGAGTGTTTTGCTGGAATAAACTTAATATTAATATGCCGTTGTCCCGGTGAGCTAGTTTTATAAATGATAATATATTTCAGTCGCATTGATGCCGCTCCCCCTCAACCCTCTCGCGACGCCCGCGCAGCAAACTCTGGAGTGATAAACAGTCGTCTATGGAGAGAGGAGAGTCAATTCGACCGATAAGTGTTCCGCTTTCTTTCATTTCCGTTTCCTTTTCTTGTTCGCTATCTGTTTTTATTTTTATTTTATTCAAATTGTCCTCTATAATTATAATAATAATACCTAATAGTAATTGAACTCCTTATTTGTTACACAAAAGAACCCGCACTAACCTTATGGGATTTGATTCTCGGTTAAATTGATCGAAAATGGTTTCATTTCATAGTTTAAAAGTCACTAAGAAAAAGTGTCCACGGGCGCATAGCCTAAAAACCAATGGATTTTTAGCTACAGACAGAGATAAGGTATGTTTAGCGAGATTTTAGATATAGGGACATCCATTGAATTTACAATCTTAAAATATCCTAAGCTCTAGATATGTTTTCGAGTGCGCTGAATCTGAATATGATATTGTTATTTTATACAGGGTGACACAAAAAGTTCTTGGAATTTTTCAAGGAATCAAATTCAATTTTTAAAAAAATAACAGAAAGTTAAAAATTCCAAGAACTTTTAGTCTCTTTCGATTTTTCAAAAAATCTACGATTCGGCAGTAAAAAAAACGTAAAAAATTTGGAAACACAAACTTTGGACCGCAGATATCCCGGAAAATACAGGGTTTGGAGAAAAATGTTTGGAACAAAAGTTGCATGTTTTTTCACGCCCAATCGAATTCTGAAGTGAAAAGTGAGAGTTCCCATTAAAATTTGACCCTGAAGGACCTTGAACCGTCGACCCGAAGTCAAAAGTGACCATGGCATTCGATGTTCCCTTCGAACCAATCAATTTTGCCCTGAACCATTTTTTGATTTCACCCTACCCTGAGAAGATAGTATTGCATATGATGGCGATGTATTTCCCGAAAACGGGGCAATAAACAACTTTTAGTCAACACGCGTGAGTAATATATAATTTCGAGGCCCTGCTAAATTCGGGAGAAATAATAAATTACTTCATGTTGACGCGTAGAGTGCGAATAATGAGTCGAAGCTGTACGGTAATATATTACTGCACAGTTTCTGGACCAATAGGAACGCGGTAGCGATTTGTATATATGAAAACGACAGCATCGCAATTCAGCGAAAGTCAGGGCCATCTTGTGTGCATCGAGGGCGGTGGGCACGTCAATCAATGACGTGATTTATTATTTCTCCCTCTTTTATCGGGGCCCCGATTAAATATTACTACTCGTGCTAGTTGAATAAAGTGATCGAAGGAGAATATTCCACTCGCGTACTACCGCACTCGCTACGCTCGTGCGGCAAATTTCACGCTCATGGAATCTTCTCCTTCTCTCACTAGTCGCACAATATACTATTTCTATAAAAATATAGTCGACACAATAATTTGGCGGTCGACCAAAAATCATAACGCGATCGACCGGTAAATTATTTACGGTTGATGTATCCATTACATTGTGTGCCGGTGTTCTTAATCTATACTTTTTAATTTTTTTTTGTGATGTTGATGATTTTCTAAAAGGTCTCGTAATAATAAACTAATTAGCCTACAAAACACAGACGTTTTGACGACACTAGCTTGAAATAATCCCACAACTCATTTTTTATCCCGCTTCTGTTATTATTGCATAGTAACAAAGATCGATGCTTTTTTCTTAATGTACCTGTAGAGAATAAAATGTCAAAACGATTATGAAAATTAATTATGTCGTAATATTTTGCATTTGTTTTCTCGGTGATAGGTGAATAATGTATAATAAATTAACATTCATTATTATGTTAATTGCATAATTTATCTACCTGTGTGTAATTATTATGCATATTTACTTTAATGTTTATTTATGTGTAAAAGCTTAGCACATAAAGATAAAAATTATAGAATATTAGAAGCATAATCTATACTGCAGGGTTGACGAACCTATGGCACGTGACAGATTATTGAGGGCACGGCATTGATTGAGGTGCAAAATCGATTTAATTAAAAATATGCGAGATGTCAAAAAAAAATTAACTATCACCAACTAACAAATACGAAAAAGTTTCATGGCGCTCGATGTATTATCGAAATTATTCTTTTCATCTATGTTTGATTAATTTTTTGACAACAAAATTTCTTTGGCTGCTTGTCGGCATGCATGGCTACATTAAAAATTTTTGAAAAAAATTGGCACGTAGATGTAGAAAGGTTTGCCACCCCTGATCTATAGTATTAATTGAAATAAAAATAAATATAGGTTAATACTGTAAAGGCAACGGTTTCAGACTGATTTCCTGTTGTTGATTGCTTTTATATTATTTATAATATTGTCAGAATAGAATATTACATATAGCATACTTTTCACCTGTGGCACGCGTGCCATAGATTCGTCACCCCTGCTCTAGTTCCTATATTGCGCTGATTTTACAATTACTCCTTTAATCCCGCCATTTTGAATACGTTACAAATAAACTCTTCTCATATGTCAGAATCCAATAAACGACAGACAAACTTATTTGATTCGTTCCAGTAATTTCTAAATACAGATTATTTTTGTTGTAAAATATGACATTGACAAAGATACATTTAACTGAATTGGGTATAGAAATATACGTGCATTATCATTTTTTTTTATTGTTTTGAAACAATGTAAATTGTCACGGTTTAATATTTCTCGTCAGAGGAAACGCGGTTTTGTTTTTCCTTGTGTTTTTGATAAAACATAGTTAAATTGTGAATCACTGTTTACGAAGTCGCACAATCTCCGAAGGATTGAAGAAGAGTAAAATACACGCCACGAATCTAAAAGGCTCAGAAGTTAGATGCGAATGCGGGCTTGCGCTTGTACAGTCTGTTGAAAAACTACAAACTCGCAACTCAACAAAGCTAATATAACAATAACAACTTGATAATAGCGTACTCGACTGTACTTTAAAGGAGGAAAGCGACAAGTGACAAAGGCAACGAGCGATCACAGCCAATCACCGACGAGCGCACGTTCCGTGCAGGTGGCTGGGAGGTGGTGGGAGTCTGAACGGCTTTGCGACGCTGTTTGTGACTAACTTCCGAACCTTTTAGATCCGTGGCGCGTATTATAGCTGATTATCTAAAACGTGAATGATGTGACATTTACCAATTGAAATTTCAATTCAATATTTATCGATATTACATTGAAAATATTTCAATTAATATATTTATTAATATTAATAAATTGAAAATATTAATTGATGATATAGTATTAGTTTTGTTCCAAATAATACATTTGAAGAAAATATATTTTGGTTGAGGCACAATTGAAAAAGAAACTTTACCAGTGTATTGCTTGTGGCCAACGTTTCGAAAATTCATCCTCAGGGCCTATGAACATGTACCTATAATAAATTACATAATTAATTATAATAATAATAATTATTATTTATTATACGTGTTATAAAATAAATAAATAAACTACATAAATAACTACAATAATAATTATTATAATTTATTATACATGTTCAGAGACCCTGAGGATGAAAATATAATTTTCGAAACGTTAGCCACAAGCAATACAGTGGTAAAGCTTCTTTTTTTAATTGTTTCTCAACCAAAATAAATTTCCTTAAAACATAATATTAATTGATGTTGTTAGTATAGAACAAAAAAAAAAATAAAAACAAATTGAAAATACCCATGTTCGTATTAGAACTAGATCCATCTGTCGTTGAATAAATAAATTAAATTTTCAGTCTGTTTATAATAAACGCCGGTGCATTTTCGTAGAATAATATTTTTATTAATAATTCAGTGAGTAGTTTTCATGTCAACATGTAATTACATTAATTTGCAGTAATTTTCATTCATTAATTATTAATAAATCATATACGTTTTAACAACTGAACTCACCGGGGCAAAGCTTTAGTGTAGCGGCTGGGTGCTCGATTAAATATGCAGCTGATCGGAAAATGTGTTTTGTGCTTTCCTTGAAAGAAATAGATTGTAGATTATAGACGCTTGACAATTAAGGGCATTAGCACCAAAATGCATTTTCGGAACAGCAGTATAAAGTTTGATTCTATTGTAGCGCCGATGTTACGACGAATGTACTCGATGTCGCCAACGATTGGGGAGAACAGACACACGCTGGATCCAATATGGCCGAGGGAATGTGACCTTGACATTGATAAAGGCTTTAGCTCAGGTAAATTGTTTTATCATTTATTCTAATACTAGTATTAGCTTGCGCTCTTTGCGCGCTTCGAAATATTCTCGTAGGATATACATTGATGGAATTGCTCGAGATATCGCAAGCAACTTCACGTTAGATAAGAGAACGAATCAGGAGCTCGGAAAGCCGGACGAAAATGGCTGCTTACATGGAGAGAAACGGCAACTTCACTCTTGTGTTCCTCTTTTTGTTCTTTTAGCTAGCAAGCTATTCAATAATCGGATTTATTATGAAAATTTATTATGGATTTATATACAGGCTGTCCAAAAAGTGTGGAAACGGTCAAAATTCTCGCAATTAGGGTACATAAGACAATAAACATGTACTCTAACTTATGTTAATTGCTATGGTTAGTACTTAATGTTGATTTTCTTAATTATTGTTTAATTTTCTTTATGTAGGTAATTAAAAAAGTCTAAATTTAATAATTTTGTCCACAATCTCGCCATTTTTCTTGTTATTATTATCACGATGAACACGATATCTCAATATATATGTCACTTTAATATTGTTATAGATGTTAATTTTGTGAGAATACTAACGGAACAGTGGGCGGTTTTGCTCAAGCTTGACTCTAGTCAAGTGCAGTAAAGGAAATTCAGTATTTTTGGAATAGTAACTCCGCGTATGTATTCATAAAAATACGCTCCAATAACGAAAGTAAATAACTGTTATGTACTGATTGATGGTTGAAAGTACGTAGATACTCGGAAATATTTTACTTTGCGGTTACAGAAATTCTGATTTATCGACTCGGTTAAACCTAGAACTTTTTTTTTAGTTCATTTGTAATCTAAAATCTATTGATTTAGGTATGTTCCAGGTATAATTAAAATTGGCATAAACCATTTTTAGATGAGTTTTTTCGATTTTTATTATTTTTTTTATGATTTATTTTGACGTGATAACGTCTTATAAATTGATGAATCACCAATCTTATAAATTGATAAAACACCGACTGCATGCACGAAAAAGTGTAACGTAACGTTCGTAACGCGTAACGCGTAACGTTCCGCCTGACCCTGTGCGTGCTTTTTGCTAATTTCTCGCTCAATTTAAATCAGATCGGTTTGAAACCAGTCTTAAACGAAAGAGGAGAACATTTTACATAGATTTCGTATAACAGAATTTGCCTAAACAGTTTTTTTATACAAATTTATATAGAAAAATAGCTGTATAAATGCAATGTTGTCTAATGCATGGCGCGACGCGGTCGGTCGTCTTTGTTTACCGTACATGGAAATTAGAAAATAACGTATGTCTTGTCTTAACATGAAAACGGCTGCATTTCTAATGTTTAATTCAATTTTTTTACATTAGTATTTTGTGAAATGCAACGCCTTCTAAGTTAACTATTGGAATAACTAATTATTATTAGAACATAATACTTTGACAGTTGCAAACGTCTTTTTTGACATTTCTTATCATTCCGACACCAAGGATAAGCGGATTGAAACCAAATTTTGGGAGGATGTTTGATATGTAAATATGAAGTGGCCTATTGTTTTTGGGGAACATCGGCGCATGCGTAAAAGAATATATCTCTTATAATGATGTTTTATATAATAATAATATAGTTTTTAAAACGGTTTTTACTCTATCTATTTTTACTAGAAATTTTTGTAAATTTTTTGGGGAAAATCGGCGCATGCGCAAAAGAGATACATGCCATAGTTGTTTTTTATATAATAATAGTGTACTTTTTATAGTGTTTTATTATTCTACTTAATAAAATTTACCTAAATTTGAAGCGAAAGATGCAATATCATAGATTCGAATTATTATAATTATTATATAAATTTAGGTTATGTATTACGGAATACGTTATCACGTAAAACTATCGTCCGTAAACCGACTTTACAGACAACCAATTTTTTTTGAAGTTGGAATGGTCCCGTCGCCTAATTGGCTTGCATTTTTTTGAAGTAAAACTTCTTTAGGCACGGTAGAGTCAGATTGATTTTTGATTTTGAAAACGTACCAAACGTGTCGTAGAATACGTATACCGTATACTATATAAAAGCCGGCGATAAAACATTAAGCTAAGCTGGTGGCGAGGTAGAATACTTGCCTCGTTACCTAAAGGTCGTAGGTGCGATTTCGGCGGTCAGTGACTTATTTTTTTACAAATTATTATTGTCGTGTGTCACTTATTCGCTCACGTTGACGTAATATTATAAATACAAAATAAAGTTTTGTCTGTTAACGCGTTCGATGCCGCGGGTAACGGCTGATATTTTATATATTTGAACATTGAGATTTCTATGTTTTTCACACACTTAACTGAATTTCTCATTTGTAAACACTTTTCAAAGTTTGATAGAAGATTTGTTTGTGTTCCAACAAGATTTAAAAATATCGCACGGATTTTGTTAATGGGGTCAGTTGTTAAAAGAAATACTTTTACTTGATGTAAATATTAACGTTTATATACACGAAATAAAATTTATATACGATGTGCGATAGGAAAATTATTTTTATGCGAATCAACTTTTTTATAGCTTGAAATTGACCTCCATTTTATACTTAATGTTGCCGCTGGTCTTATTTTTGGTTCCGTTCATATATTTTTTTTCAATAAAGCTAAACTTACATTTTGTATAGTTTGTTATGTTATGTTTTTTTTATGTTTTTGTTTTGAACAAATTTCGTTTGTCGACGTAAAACAATTTAACAAATGAATAATTTATCATCTGTTTTATAATAATAATAATAATGCGTTTAACGTCCGTTTCTCGACTTTATGTCATAAATACGCACAATTACTATTTTCCATTTATCACACTTCCCGTTATTTTCTACATTTTTAAACTTCCACTTAATAAATAGTAATGCGCGAATGAAGGAATATTAGGACATTACAATAAGGTAGGCAAATTTTGAGCATATGAGTTTGACAGGTAATCGGCCATGGTTTTGAATAAGGAACCATCTCGATATTTATCTGGAGTTATTGAGGGAAACCATGCAAAACCTCAACAAGATGACCGGTACAGGAATTACCGTTTCCTAGGCGAGAGGCAGCAGGAAAAAGTGCCAGTCACATCTGCCCGGTCGGGATTCGTACCCGGTACCTCACAAACGCGAGTCTAGTGGTCTCACAACTACGCCACCCCGCTCGGTAAACTATTACTGTACCCGGCCACGTGTTGCAGTAGCTCAGTCTGGTTTGCGTATGTTGGTGACTTTTTTTGCAAATAAAATTTCGCAGAAGTAAATATTCACGGCTTGCTAGGCCCAACCACCCCTCAGCCAGATCTTCGATTTTGTGTTCAGGCATTGTCCTGGCATAGCCAAATCAACAGTATAACTAATAAACTAGCTAAAAGCTGCTTTTTTGTTATGGCAATTACGGAACTTTGTCAACTTAGAAGTACTATTAACATACTATTACGCCCATGTGTACTCAATATTAAATTATGGAATTTTATGTTGGGGTACTGCAACAAAAACTTATGAAGTATTTTTAGCACAGAAAAAAATCATAAGAACAATGACTTTTAAAAATAAAAGTTTCTCGCGTAGGGAACTCTTCAAAAAACTAAATATTTTAACTGTCACAGCTATGTATATTCTTAATTCGGTTGTATATGCAAGGAAGAACATTGATAAAGTTTCCCAATACAAGACTGTCAGTAACTATAATCTTAGAAACGAAAATTTAACGCTACCACAGCATAGACTGGCTCTTTCAGCAAAAGGGCCTTTGATTATGTCTATAAAATGCTTTAATCATCTGCCAATTGACTTAAAGAAAATAAACAATTCTACTCTTTTTAAAAGAAAAGTTAAACTACTTTTATTAAAGCATAGCATTTATTCTATGGACGAATTTTTTAATATTGTATTTTAAATATATTGTATTTTTTGACTTACTTTTCACTTTTGGTGTACACAGAGTGAAATAAATATTATTATTATTATTATTATTAATTAAGTGTTGCACAAAAATGTTTTGTAGCTCTCCTTCTAGAACTCCACTGTATGCATTTTGTAGCTTAAAATATGCGAGAAGTGGGAAATACAAATTTGGAATGGTTTTTTCCATTGCTGTCGGTAAACACGAATTTACTGTAAAACGGAGCCTTGATGAGGTGTATAAAATTAAAATTTATTTTATGCATTGTCCTAAATAAAATTGCAATTGTAATTTACACAAATTTGTTATGGAAAATGATACTAAACTTGTCTAATGTATGCATTTTTCGTAACCAGTTTGTTTCGTGCTGTCATGAACATCGTGTACAAAAAATCTAAAAGCGTGAAATATTAGAATATTGTGTATAATATTATTATTAAATTATATCAAGGTTACCCTTCGTCTACGTCACATTTAGGTATTTGTGCAACAATGTGAAAATTATAAATACACATGCTACACAAATTTTACAAAGCAAATAATATGTCTGTGGTCGATTTATTTTTGGAGCCGGCGCCCCTAAAAATGGTTGTCTGTTTGTTCGGGACCTATATGTTTTCCATTCATCCGATTAGAATAAAACTTTGGTGAGTTGTTGTTCACGCGTCCGCGAAGGTTTCTGAAAAAAAAAATGTATAAACATTGTTTTTAAAGTTGCACTGCAATACGATGGAGTCGAATGCTCCACTACTCTTGTCGCTGCCGAGCGAAGAAGCCCGACGAGACCAGATTATAATATGGTGAACCATACTGTTGTGCAGTCCCGTGAGGTAACGTAAGATTGTAATGCGGCGAAGCGATTGTTGTCGCTACCGTGTTTCATCTCAGTCGCATGCGAAACCGCGGGTAGCGTCTAGTGTATAGTAAATTTATATTAATATATATAAAGCTAACGAGTTTGTTTGTTTGTTTGGTTGAACGCGCTAATCTCAGGAACTTCTCTGTTCGAATTAAAAAAAAAATTTTTTTTTGTTGGATAGTCCGTTTATCAAGGAAGGCTATAGCCCTATAGGCTATATAGTATATAATATCACGCTACGACTAACAGGAGCGGATCATCAATGCCATATGCGTTGATTTTCTCAAAATTTGTCCGTTTGAAATAACTTTTGAACGGTAACTCCGATCATCATGAAATTTGTACCCAACATTCATCTCGGTAAACTAAGATGAATGTGCGTACTCATGTTCCTCCCTTCCCAATTCGTTTTTTTGCATCCGGGTGAAATTAAATATAAAATTCTGTCCCAAGTCACTAGTACTGCTGAAGCTGTTATTTTTGCTAAATGCTCATCCTCTTTCAATTTTTTGTCGTAACTCAAAAAAGTGGAAGTTGAGAGGCTTCTAAAGAATAAAAGAATTTTTCACTTCGATTCAGTAGTTATGTAACTAGATTTCTTATGAGTTTTTTTTTACTGTTACAATCATTGCCATTCATAAAACTGTGGTAACAATTAAGAGTTCCGACATCGTCGCGAATTACGTACCTGGCCTTTCAGATGACGGACATTAAATGAGTATCGCAAAATGCATCCTACTCGTCGTTTGAAGCAAACCTTCTAATTGAACAGAATATCTGCATTACCTACATAAAGTTGAATGCTACAATTACTGTACTTTTGTACAGTTACAAGAACATTTATGTATGTTAAATGTTAGATATTTAGAATTGTCTATGAATATTGAATACAAATGTAGCCTGTATAGGCAAGTAAATCTATACTAATATATAAAGCTGAAGAGTTTGTTTTTTTGGTTGGTTGAACGCGGTAATCTCAGAAACTACTGGTTCGAATTGATTTTCTTTTTTTTTTGGATAGCCCATCTATCGAGGAAGGCTATGTGCTATATAATATCACGCTACGACCAATAGGAGCGGAGCATCAATGAAAAATGTAACTCAAAATTTGTCCGTCCCACAAAACCTTTTGAACAGTAACTCCGATCATCATGTTTGGACACAACATTATCTCGGTAAACTAAGATGAATGTGCGTACGCATGTCCCTCCTCCCCATTCGTTCTTTTGCATCCGGGTGAAGCCGGGAGGAACCGCTAGTAAAATATAAATGGCGTTCAACTCAATAACCAATTGCAGAATGAATTCGGGAAGATGTCAGATAACGTTGAGAAATATCGACTCTTAGAGAACGTTCAGACTCATTAACATTCTGTCTTATTTGAAGAAAAAATCCATATAAGTAGAAAACTATGCATTGTCAAATATAAGCTACCTAGCTGTAATAAACACAATAATTTGTAATGATAAAACGCACAGAGAATTCTAAAAAAACTGACCAACTACGGACTCGCGCACCGAAGGTTCCATACAAACTTGTAGGTATGTAAATAGTTCGTTCATCACGGGAACCGAGTCAAGATTTTTTTCCGCTTAGCCGTTGGAAAACTGTTGTCCCCCATACGACAAATGTCGCGGTCAGTTTGCCAATTAACCGTGTAATTGCAATAAGTTCAAATGGACTACTGATACTGAACTGTATTGTATCTCGTGGCTATATCTGATAGCCTAGTCTAGTTGGCGTACCGTGTTGTATGCGAGATTTCTCATACTGTGCTGTATAAACGCACCAGTAGCGTACGCTTGTTTTGTATTCGAACTGTTACTGTGTACGTGCGTAGCGTGTTGTTGCGGTTTAAAAACATTATTTTTTTGTGATGTAACTACAAATTTACGGTTTTCGGATTTTTCCCTTTACTGGTGCTATAAGATATTGCTTCTTGCCAAATTTCATGATTCTAGGTTAACGGGAAGTATCCTATAGGTTTTGACTCCCAAGAGTCTTGACAGACAGACGGACAACAAAGTGATCCTACAAGGGTTCCTTTTTTCCTTTTGAGGTACGGAACCCTAAAAATGATGAGCGGTATCCCATCTGCCCTTGCTTACCGCTTAAGAAAATCCGTCGCTGCCTCTCCGTCTATTTAGTGTAATAAAAACAAACGAGTGTCATTGTAACGGTTTCGGCGCGTGTATTTTGTTTTTGGCACGAACCAATCTTCCATTTTCGGTGCAAACGCGGTTCTACACACAGGACATTAAATGAACGAGACCGTTAATTCTGTTTATTATTATTATTATATTTAACGTGGGACTCAAATATGGCTAGGGTGCTTATATGGTAATGGGATAAACTTCTCGGTTCAGCTACAAAGGTGTTGAATAAACGCAGTTATTATTATTTATGATATATTTTGTAGACAACTTGATTTGAGTTGCCGGCCTCTTCTTGTGTTGTACAAATGCGAAATTTTGACTATATAGTAAACTTTTCTCTGCGACACACGCTTTGGGAACGAACAAATGTATAAATTACAAGGTGTTCATGGATCATGTTCAGGCTTCCATGTCTCCCCAGGGTTCAGGTCTTATCTGGAAACTGCAAAAAGTGTATTGGATGTTTCAATTAAGAAGTGTTGGATATCTGTTCTTCTTCTCAAATCCTTTTCTCCTCACCTAAAAATGGTTACAGCTCTCCGGGCGCTATTTTTAAAAGCTCGAGGGTTCAGGGAAACGCCCGATGAAGGACCAAGAATCTCTACATCCTGCAGACGAAAACTTAAAAAATCTTTTCCAGGCAAAAATTACTACTTTTAAAAAATATATAAAGTCCGCAATCTTTCACATGTAGCGAGCTTTTTGTGAAATAAACATCGTAGCAGGATCTGTAGTGTGATTCTTGCTTCATTTGGCATTTACCATTTAGCTCTAAAACACCTGCTTGTAAAATTTCATCCGAATCGTTGTGAAAATGGCGGAGTTATAAGACTGTGACGTACGGACAGACGGACATGCGAAATTATAAGGATTCCGTTTTTTGTCATTTGGGCACAGGGCCCTAATATAAAAAATAAGTTTTCATTTCAATCTTAACCTTAACAAAACTCTTTATGTATTATGCGATAGCAGCATTATTGATTACAGAAAACAATTTTAAACGTTTCTTTAGAAATGATTTTCAGTTTTCAGTAGTCAAATGAATGTTCTCTGAAAACTGTGTTTTCGTAGCGGCAGGTGGTCGCCACTGGTGACGTCAAGCGACAAAATGTCAACAAAAATACCGTTCAAACAAGAGAGTATGAGTAACAAGTGAATTATTGATTCATTCTAATAAGTTAACTCAATCGGAACACGCTATAGAACAGAAATAATGCCTCTCGATTGAACGTTTCTGAAGCATTTCTGACTATAAAATTAGACGGCACGTGAACATTTTAAATAGATGTTTTGCAGGGTCAACCGGAGTTACCCCTTAACACGGGCTTAGATTTCGTAATCAGGGGGGGGGGGGTTATTAAATTATGAATCGCATCCATGTTCATGATGTTCTAATTATTATTAACTTTCTTCAACTGTTGACAACAAACTATACAATATGGTGAGATGCCGTAAGATTTTGCCAAGTCGGGATTTTGGAACTCTTTGAGTTAAAACAGCGGGATTCTTTCGTCGAAAGCGGGACATAGTAAAAGAACGTATATAATTAGAAGTTTTCAAATATTTATCTTTTTATTTGAATTAAAATTACGTTTACGTGACAATAGATAGCAAAAATAGCCATAGAAAATGTATTTTAATAAAAATATAATATTTTAAATTAGTTTTACCCTATCGTTAAATAGTTGAGTCTTATTCGTCTTCAGAATAAAAAAAAAAAACAGAAATCAAAATCAAAAAAGTTTTATTCGTTAGAAAAATATGGTGTTTCAAGTTATCCCCGAAAAGCGGGACTGAGCCTGTCCCGCGCGTGACATTTAATTTTGATTTAATAAGCGGGACATCCCGCCAAAATCGGGACGTCTGGCAACGCTGACTTCCGTCATCACGCAGCGGGGATGAAACCACGCCGCTGACTGATTCATACAAGGACGTTGCCAACATCGGCCGACCGAATTTTAAATTTCAAACTGACGGTTATTTTTAGATGCATTGATATTTTGAACGCGACTTCCCAATTGTTTATATCGGTACAGCAAGTATATTGTGTATTTTTGTGGTCGCAATTCAAAGTAGAGTAAGTAAGATTTTTTTGTTTGTAGAACTATCTTAATTTGCAGCGAGGTGGAATCTAAACTTCGCTTGCAGTCAAATCATCCCGTGACGGCAAACGCCATGACGCTCTCTTATGCCGTCATGCACGCCTCTCGACTCCCTTGTGTGTGTGTGCGCGCGTATACTATACACTTCGTTGCTTATTTATTTATTTTACTTTTCCACCTAGTAGTTTCACTTCTGTAAAGCGTTTTCGTAACACATTATTATTTTTTTTTTCATTTGTCCGCATAGAAGTTTCCGTTCTGTAATGCGTTCTCGTAACACAATTTTAAAGTTTTTTTATTTCTTAAATTCTACTATCAATTTTGATGTTTCACATCTGCCAGGCGTCCCATGATTTTTTTTTACTATTTCTGTCAAAGTTTTAATGTTTTTTATTATTAATTTTTGGCTTTTACTCTTTTGTTTATTCAGCCACTAATTAAACTATAAATAATTCTGATTAAATATATTACAACAGTTTTAATGTTACAACCTAAAAAAAAAATTATATAATTACTAGTATCCGACCGAAGGTCGATTTCTATCCGAAGCCAAAAACCTAAAAAATAAAAACCCTAAGAAATTAATTTTAAATTGGATAAAACTGCTACAAGCTACAGTTAATAATAGAAATGATTTTAAAACTTTTAAATTGAAGGTTTACATTGACTAGCTTTCTATACGAGGGGCGGGCAAATATTTTGATTGGCGGGCCACATAGCTGATGAAAATTTGACCGCGGGTCGGATGGCTGACGAAAATTTCACAGCGGGCCAAAAATTTGTAGAAAAAAAGATCGTGACATTCTTTTTCCGCATTCGGAGAGCAAAAAAAAAAAGGTCCTCACATTCTATTTCCGCATTTGGAAGCAAAAAAAAAAAGGTTCCCGCATTCTATTTCCGCTACTATTTTTCTAAAATGCTTCGCAGGCCGGATAAAATTGCGCTGCGGGCCGGATCCGGCCCGCGGGCCGCCATTTGCCCGGGCTGGATCTATACCTACTAAATACTAATATATAAAGCTGAACAGTTTGTTGTTTGTTTGATTGAACGCGCTAATCTCAGGAATTGAAATTTTTTTTGTTGGATAGCCCATTTTTCGAGGAAGGCTATAGACTATATAATATTACGCTACGACCAATAGAAGCGGATCGTCAATGAAAAATGTTGCTAAATGTAACTCAAAATTTGTCCGTCCGTCAAAAACTTGAACGGTAACTCCGATCATCATGAAATTTGGACACAACATTCATCTCGGTAAACTAAGATGAATGTGCGTACTCATGTCCCCCCACCCATTCGTTCTTTTGCATCCGGGTGAAACCGGGCGGGACCGCTAGTATAATATATATAAAAAGGTAATTTTAATCATTGCTATAGAAGTCACCACGTCCATCGCTCTTTCGCTCATTCGTAACAGACAAAAGTTCATTCAATTTCGGCGCTTGTTAGAAACTGTCGGCTTCGGCCCATTTTGGCCGAAGCTGAAGATTTCGCAGGAGGTGAATTTTTTGGCCGAAGTCGCCACGTCCATCCCGCTTTCGCTCATTCGTAACAGTTCATTCAATTTCGGCGCTTGCTAGAAACTTTCGGCTTCGGCCCATTTTGGCCGAAGCTGAAGATTTCGCAGGAGGTGCGTTTTTTGGCCGAAGTTGGCCGATGCTGAAGCTTCGGTCGGACACTAATAATTATCAAACATTCAACATGTGTATTAAGCAGTTTTACCTTGTGGATGTAGATACACATAATATTATTATGGCTAGGCATTACCATGACTGCAGCTATACAAAACTACACGAGAGAAAACTACAGTCCGTGTAGGCATTCAGTATTGTACATTGTACAGTCACGTTAGCCAGGGCTGCCAGATGAACGGATTTTTCCGTTCCAAACGGATTTTTCGAGTAGAAATAAATTTGAACGGATAATGGAACGGATTTCATGATCTGAACGGATTTAACGGATTTTCTAACTTTTCCGAATTTTTTACCTTTTTTGCTACATATAAATTCAAACTTCACTCGATAATCGATAATTTGGGGACATTCGGGTATTTTTAGCACATTCGAGCATATCTGAGCACGTTTCTTTCACTACCTCTGTCCTACTCCTCTCTCTATTTGGGTAGAAAAAGATAAGAGAGTGTATGAAACAATGTGTTCGCGAAACACACACCTACATCGATGAATATCGACTCGCTATCTTTGTCTGATGCGTTTTTTTCACACAACTGGAGTCAAGTGTTTCGAGTTACACGGATTTACGGAACACATTGAGGATTTAACTGATTGTACTGCCGCGTTTGTTACTATCGCAACATTCTAACAGTCAATATAATATTTTTATTTCATAAAAATGTGAAAAATCTACGAAATAATCGATTCATTGGATGTGAAAAAATGAATCATTTCTATTCAATTTAAAGTCTGTTTGTAAGTAAAAGTAAATTCAACGTCTTATACGAAATTCATTTAATAATGTTAATAATAAAGCCATAATGAAGGTGGAAACACGTCGATGCGTCGTTTATGGTACCGCATACTTCACTTTACTCTCTATCTCTCTCACACTCATTGCATTAATGGGTGAACCGGGCGAACGGATGGAAACGGATTTTTCAGACCACTTCCCCCACCACTTTTCCCCTTACCAACGGATTTCTGAGGAGAGAAATCTGGCAGCCCTGACGTTAGCTTCTATACATTTTCATCAGTCAGAGCGGCGACGAATCGCGCGAGTCGTTAATAATAAACACACGGATATTCATTATATGAATTGTGTTTCGTATTCGTAAACAGTGAAACTGAAATAATCTCTGTTTTCAGTCGCTGTTCTTGACTAGAAAAACCTCTGCCGACAGTGTTTTGTTATTGTTTGCAACAGTGTCATCGACGGCGCTCATTTGTTTTGTATGATTTTTTTGTCAAATGCGCGCGGTGTGCGACATTCAGTTGTTTAATTGGCCAGTGTTTTTTTTTTGTTTAGATAAGTGTCAATGGACGATGTGCAGTTGTTTTGAAAATAGTGTCGCGGTTGCCTGAAAAACGTGTTTCTTTGTACAACAGTGTTGTGATTTAATTTAAGGTTGGAGTGCGTATTTTTTTCTTGGTATTTTTAAAGCATTACAAGTTGAAATTTTGATGTGTTCAAATAATCTGGTTGATAACGTTAAATTGAAGAGAGATACTAATTAAATGTTGCATTGAGGTATCGATATTTGGCAATGAGATTATTGCATAGTCGTGGTTTACCGAAGTTTGGATCGCAAATCTCTGTGCAGTTTCAAAAACCACGTAGTCATGCAATATGTTTTAGACAGTTTTGGTAAATCATTGTGTCGTGTGATTTGGATTGAATTGGGAGAGGATTTAGGTCTAGTTTGACAGCTAAAATATATACATAAAAATTGAAAGCTTTTAGACAATGTCAGGCGAAATCCTAAATAATGGATCCTTTTTCTATTCAATGATTGCAATAAGCACGGGTGTTTAATATATATAAGTATAAGTTATTTAAGAGTATTCGTCCCTGCAAACACCCCCTGCACCCTTCATCTCAAATCTTTTCCCCTCGCCTAAAAACGGTTCGCGCTCTCCCGACGCTATTTTTAAAGCTAGAGGGTTCTGGTAAACGCCAAATGAAAGACAAAGAATCAGACTACAGATCCTTCAGGCGAATTTTTTGAAAAAAAATTCCTGAAAAAACTTACAACCTTTTGAAAAAAATAATAAGTTACGTAATATTTCACACGTAGGCGAAACTGTTTTTCAAAAAATTCGCCTGAAGGATCTGTAGTCTGATTCTTTGTCTTTCATTTGGCGTTTACCGGAACCCTCTAGCTCTAAAAATAGCGCCGGGAGAGCGTGAACCGTTTTTAGGCGAGGGGAAAAGATTTGAGATGAAAAGTGCAGGGGGTGTTTGCAGGGACGAATACTCTTAAAGTTACCTACACGAAATTTGAAAAAAATTTCATGTCTAGATTTTAAGCTGAGAGATATAAACAATGTCTAAATTTGGTAACAAGAAATTGTTGTCTTTTTTTGTCGAATCATTAACAAATGACAAATATATAAATGCGATTGTTGATATGAAAAATCGGAACAAAGGAAATCGATATCCTTTTGTTTAAACTTTAATTGATAAACGCACTTTTATAGATATATATTTTTGATTAGAATTTTATCTAATCTTATACTGTCGTAAAATCCTTTGTTATAGAGATTTGATTATTGTCTTTTGTTTATATAGGTACTTTTCTAATAAATTAATAATAATAAACCCTTTTCGTAGTCGGTTAAAAACGAATACAAAAGACGCTACTATGATCTCACCTATCGAGCGTCTATACTTAATCTATAATTTAACAAGATGCTTTAAAAAAAATACTTTTAGTCAACGCATTTTGTGTGCAAGCGTGCCGCGTGGGCTGAAGTTTAATTAATAAACTGATTAAATTATTAATATGGAATGAGTCAGAAAATATTTTCAATAAGACAATAAACCATATAGATAGAGTATTCTATACGAGTATATTATAGACATGTGAGGGGTAAATTAATTATAATTTTATAATAGTTATAACCATACAAGCGCATGACAATTCAGGTCCGTATTTAAAATATGCTCATGGGTCCACGTACTACGAAATATGGTTGGATTCGACTTGCAGAGGCTCTGCAGATCGGGTAGTTTGTAAGTAGACCAATTATTATTCATCTCGATGTTGAGGGGTTGACTTGGCCTATTGCCAAATGTCCCATCTCCCCACTTCAACACTTTACAAGTCGGTAGGACGATTGAATCGATTTACCATCGTTTAATTTTCATATTAAAGAAGTCAAAAACATCGAAACCGCGAACAAAGACTATAGTCAGTAATGATTGAACATGGATTTATATTACACTAGTGACCCGTCCCGGTTTCACCCGGATGCAAAACTGTTCTGGAAATATTATATTGACCTTCCCATCTACACAGCAGAACTATCAAAGTGAATTGTTTTGATGTTTCTCTAAAGATTTGGCCAGCGTTAGCCATGTAAGCGTACGAAAATTTTTTTTTTAACAAAACACCGTCATAGCTCAGCCATTTTGTACAAAATATTTACAAATACACCTATCCCCCGATTTACACGGTAGATACGTTTCTGAGAAAAACGTGTAAATCGAAAATTAAAAATTTTCAAGTCAAAACCGTGTAAATCGAAAAGCTTGCAGAAAATGCATAATTTTGCTATTTAAAGTTGTGATTTTTTTCAATATTTTTAGGTGTACACAGAAATAAAAATAAAATGCATTGACAGGTTCTGAAACTGTGAAACTTTCACTCAAATACAATTTTCCGTAGATAAAACTTTAATTTTATGCGAAGAAATACAGACACAGTGTGCGTGTGCAGCAAGTCAGCACATAAGCTCGGGATTCCCCGTGAGATGTGTACACAGCGCACGTGTTCAATCACAGTAGCATTTAGTAGAGTGCGATAAAAACAAAAAAAAACTTATTTGGAAAACCGTGTAAAAGCGAAAACGTGTAAAACAAGTACCATGTAAATCGGGGGATGGGTGTAATGTACAGAAACCTTCATCGTTTATCGCTCTATTAGTGAAAATCGTATGAAAATCCGTTCGGTAGTTTTTGAGTTTATCGCGTTCTGACAGACAGACGAGGCGGGGTGAGGCATTGTTTTATATATAGATAATCAATTTTTTATTGCATAGGAAATTAAAACGTCCCGTAACACGAATATTGATTGAATTTTAAATTTTCTCAAGCGCTATAGAAAACAGTGAGTTAATTAATCAAATGATAACTTTTGCAGCTCTTTGCAGAACTTTTGAATCGTCACATTTATTATAGTTACAGGTCATTTGTTAATCTGCGTCGCAATTCACTCATTTGTCCACTTCCTACACTTGAATCTAATCCGTACATAAATAACGCCCATGTGTTTCTCACCCATGCATGAAGAGAACCTGATCATCTGTTTCAAAAAAACTTATAATTATCATTTGGTGTCATCTTCTATAATGATGAGATACAGTAATTGCGCAGGCGAAAGCGCCGTCGCCAAAATGAATGACCCATTGATAAATCGTTGACCAAGTATACCAACTTGCGGGATGATTTTAAATATAGATTCAATTCAGTCGTATTTATATGGCTGGTTCTTTGATTATTTGGAAATGAACAGCTTGTTGCTTCTTCTCTTATATTTAAGTGTTAGTTCCTAGTTTGGCCGCCAGACGTCTTGACAATTAGTGTGAAGCTAGCTTTGCTAGTCCGTAGTTAATTAATCAAAGAACCGATTCAAGAACAGCTTAGTGTAATGGTGTACAGGCTGTCCTTTATGCTGGCACTTCACATGGCTATTTGTATTTGTGTATTTGGCATATTTGGCAAACAATTACCAAGTGTAGAGGGTCTGTTTGACAAAGTGTTGGCCTTATTTGCCTATTTGACAAATAAGGCCAATACCAAATACGCGTTACCGTGCGCTTGTCGGTTTTTCGAGGCACATCAAAGGAGTCAAATAGGCAAATACGGCAAGTAAACCGTCCACACAAAGGCTATATTCAGAAGCACACGCGCCGTGAACCTGTACGGTCGTGCAGTATTTTTGTGTCTGTGCTGTGAGCAACAACTGGAACAATTACTATTGAAAATGAATTGGGACAATGAAACAGTGCTAAAATTCCTGGAATTTTGAACCTTGCGTTCTGCTGCCAAATGTTTGTGTGTTTGCTATTTGACTGTCATGTGTGGATGGTCGTATTTGCCTCTATTTGCATGTTTGTCTTGAACGTCATATATTTTGCCAAATACAACAAACACCCAATAGCGAACACAATTAGCCATGTGAAGTGCCACCTTTAGATCGGTGTTGAGTTAAAAATGTTTGATAATATTGAACACAGAACAGTTATAAAATAATACGTTTTTGCAGTATGAAATGCATTGAATGTAAATTTTCGTATTGGGCGTTTTGTCGATCTGCCTTCGGAATATTGATTACTACACACATTTGGTTATTCAAGGATCAAGAGTGGGTGAATTTAAAACAAATATCAAGTTCATTGTACACCAAAAATTGATGAGATGAGTTCGAAACTTTTAATGGTCATACTTAAACCGACAATAAATTTCTTACAATCCAAGGAGGTATTTTTTTATTTAAAGAAACAGGACGACAATAAAATGAGGGAGAAGTGACTTAATTGTATGTGAAATACAATTATTTAGGTCGAGCTAGTGAAAGGCTAATCCACGAGCTTTAAACCACGCAATTATTTCCGATTGTTAGATAATAAATTGACGGCTTGATCACGATGTATAGAAGTAAAATAATAATATTGTCTGAACTGTAATTTTCAACATAAAACGGTTTTAAACATATTGCGCTTATTAAGTCATTTATGCATAAACAACAACAATATTGTCTCGTCTATTGCAGACCCTCAGTTCCCAGGTTATAAACTGCAGTAAAAGTGTCCATTAAATATTCATTCACTCTAATATAGGTATGTATATAGAAATGACTGTCTGTGTTCGGGACGTATGCGTTGTTAAACCGTTCATCCGATTAGGATGAAACTTTTGTGAGTTGTACGCGTGCCCGCAAAGGTTCCTGGCCCAAAAAGAAAAGAAATACATTATGTTTTAACGTAACACTGCTATACAGTGGAGCTGAAGGCCTCACTACTCTTGTAGCTGTCAAGCGCAGCGCAACCTCGTGATACAAGACTGTAACACAAGAACAGTATTCTTGTGACTGTAATATAGTGCAGTCAAAGGATCCATTACTTTTGTCCTGTCGAGCAGGGTATAGTACCGACAGGCAAGACTAATACGGTGGAGCCGAAGACTCCACTATTGTTGTCACTGCCGTTTTTCATCTCAATCTCGTAAAAATTGTTTTGTATCTTGCAAAGACGATAGAGCGTATTGTGATCATACGATTTTTTGTTGTTTGATTACAATTTGAGCAAAATCGATATAGTCTATTTTAAGATAACTTAGGTATGTAAATTCTAGATGATAAATATATCTATTTTTTGTTCTAAAATATGCGGGATTAGTGACCGATTTTTGTCGATCATCAGTATAGTTCAATAAACAAACCAGACGAATGTCTTTTTGTATTTGCAAAAGTTTTAGTTTTGTGTTCCGACAGACTGTCTACTGTAGGTCTGGCTCCTCTGCAGTCAACTTTTTATTAAAATATGTAACTCGGTCTCAAAGATCGCCGTTTCAAAGCAGTTTGTCTTTTTTCAACGCAGTAATAACTTCTTGCAGAAATTGCTTTTGTTGGGTTTATGTTTTTATGAGTATATAAACACGACTGCAAATGCAGTAGTTTCATACTTTCTCACATAGAATTGCGTTGGAACGACGTGAAACTATTTTAATTCCTCAGTCGTAACCATTATAACTGTTAACGTGAAATCATCTAGAAACAAAATTCGCCATCTCTCTATCAAGTCGATCCTGTTATAACGCTGCTCTATATATAGGTTAGTCAAACTTTGTCCGCCAGTCAGTTGTCGATCGTCTATAATCTACAGCAGGGATCACCAGTTTGTTTCATTGCGGGTCCGTTTAGTAAAAAAAATGCATCTGTTGCAGTCCGTTTGATAGATGATGACTATAGCAACCGATCAATTAAAACATCAATTAAAAATAAAAGGACAAGAACTCTGAATATTTTTTTATTAAGGATACATCTAATTAAAAAATAACAAAGTTAGTTACAAACCGTATGTATTCGTTACTGAGTAACGGGTACATCGTCTGACTCGAAGTAACGAATCGTTACTTACAAATTCATTTCGTTACTCGCATTTTTCGTATCCATGTCAGTTCGACTCGTTTGATGCAGTTATACGAATACAATGCAATATGTATCATAATCATATAACATGCTTATTGCTTGATGCTGTTAAGTTGTATGTCGTATGAAAAGTAACGAGTAACGTAACGATACGAAAGTAACGGGTACTGGTTCTTTAAGTAAAGAACACATACGGGTACTTTTACAGCTCTAGTAGGTACATAATATTAATGGGAAAAATTACATTTTTTACTCTGAACAATCTGTCGGAAGTCTGGAGTTAAGTTGGTGCACAAGCTATTGCCATTAAATCCTAAAGATGGTCATCAGTAAGACGAGATCAAAATTTATTTTTAATGAAGTTCATCTTAGAAAACGTTGCTTCACGATTATATGTTGATCCAAACATTGTACAAAGTTTCAAAGCCATTTTTTTAAGTTCTGGGTATTTATGACCACACACAAATTTTATCCAAAATTCTTGACAAAGAACTTCCGAATTTTTGTGTTTTAAAACAGTATTTTCTTGGAAGTCAATCATTTCCATCTGCAGTGCAACTTTATTACTCTCGAAACATTTTCATCTTCTTTGATCCATTCACCATCGGGCTGTAGAGAGTAAATGTTATTGAGAATTTCCACAACGTTCTCAATTTTTATATTGACTAGCGGTCCCGTCCGGTTTCATCCGGGTGCAAAAGAACGAATGGGGGGAGGTATATGAGTACTAGTGATGTGCCGGATATCCGTATCCGCGGATATCCGAGGTAGAAGAAAGATCCGTATCCGTTAGTTTTTGGCGGATCTTTTACCTAATTAATTTTCAATTCATAGATGAAATTTTATATATATGGGTGATTAGGTAATAATGAAAAACTGTTAAATTCCATTCAGATTATTTTTTATTTTTTAAAATCGTATTTGGCACCTTTATATTGCAAACATTTATCGTAGTGAGTACCATACCAATAGTAAATAACTCAAAGGTACTAAAAAACTATCTTTATAATGAGATATTGCACATCGATCTTTGGAAAGAGACAATCTGTTATGAGAGTTAACACTTAAAGAGGTCAATAACTTTTTCCCATAACATATAGTCGATGTGCAATATTTACCGCCGCGTACTCTAAGAAAGTTAAGATCCGTATCCGTATCCGCGGATCTTGAAACCAAATATCCGTATTCAGATCCGTATCCGCGGATATACATTTTTAACGATCCGGCACATCACTAATGAGTACGCACGTTCATCTTAGTTTACCGAGATGAATGTTGTGTCCGCAAATTTCATGATGATCGGAGTTACCGTTCAAAAGTTTTTGTCGATAAAAATCAGTATTTATACTTTTTTAAATCAATAATTACTGTAATTAATAAAATATAATAAATATTTAATTGAAAACACTGTAGGATAATTTTTGTTATATAGGTAGGTACCTACCTATAATAGTTATAACAGTTTTCAAATGAGCTATTAGATTTATTTAATTTTAATTAGTCGTAAATAAAATTAAAATAAATTTAAATGTAAGCCTTAGAAGAAAGCAATGTGGAAAATAAAAAAAATTAAAATATATTCGCCCAACGTGGGGCTCGAACCCATGACCCTGATATTAACAGTCGCATGCTTTACCGACTAATCTAGCCAGGCTTTTGAATGTACGAGCTAATATTGATATATGTAGTTACGGCATTTCACCTGAATATAGAAGCTATTTTTGAGATACATTTTGCAACATTTTTCATTGATGCTCCGCCATATTGGTCATAGCGTGATATTATATAGCGCCTATAGCCCTCCTCGATAAATGGGCTATCCAACAAGAAAAAAATTTCAATTTGAACCAGTAGTTCCTGAGATTAGCGCGTTCAACCAAACAAACAAACTCTTCAGCTTTATATTAGTATATAGATTCTTAGATACTTCTGGGTCCGCACAAAATAGGTCGGCGGTCCGCCATTTGGTGACTCCTGATCTACAGTATCTTGATCAAAACTTGCCTTTCCGGCACCCTTCCAGGCTTAGTGCGTGGGCGGTCCCTCAATCTCTATCATAATCAATTGTTAAAATATTTCATTTACCCGAACGTCGATTTAGACACTCAAATGATAAAATTGAATATAAATCTACGGCCTTGCGGCTCATTAACTGGTTCTATAATTAGATAGTTTAATTTATATACTCTTGTGTCGTTATGCAGAAGACATATTTACCGACCTCAAAAAAAAGAAGCCTGCATATTTCCGGATGAGTGGTGGACGCTCCTAGCATTAATTAAATTAAAATTTCACTTGTCGCATCTTTGTTGAAATTGCTCTGAGGCTTTTTTTATTATGACAGTTGAAAGTTTTAATATTCTGTGATCTTTAAAGAGAAAACGAAGTATTTGACTTATAGACGGAGAGCTGGCTACGGAGAAAATGGGTGACTCGGTGCAGGGCTGAAAATTTGCAGAATAATAGGAGATAGTACAAGTAAGTAGGGAAAAAATTGCCAGTAGGCTAGGCGGAAGATAAAGAGCCGCCAGAAGGCGCTAATGTTGCGAAAAATCAGTGCAATTCTGACAATTTCTATACTTATTCTGTAATTAAAAACTAGATTATATATATTATATATATTATACATTATATAGTTATAAGGGCATACTGAAAATTCAAACATGATATAGTAATTACATTCGACAAATATTCAAAATTATTAATGTCATTTTGATAGAAATAAAATTAATCGTCATATATTTTCATTAATAAAATTACGTTGTTATAACAACGTAATTTTATTAATTTATTTAATTTTATTTCTATCAAATGACATAATAATTTTGAATATTTGTCGAATGTAATTATTATATCATGTTTGAATTTTCAGTATGCCCTTATAACTATATAATGTATAATATATAATCTAGTTTTGAATTACAGAATAAGTATAGAAATTGCCAGAAATGCACTGATTTTTCGCAACATTAGCGCCTTCTGGCGGCTCTTTATCTTCCGCCTAGCCTTCTGGCAATTTTTTCCCTACTTGCACTATCTCTTATTATCCTGCAAATTTTCAGCTCTGCACCGAGTCACCCATTTTCTCCGTAGCCAGCTCTTAGCCCATTAAGACTTCGCATGTCGTAGCGGGTTCGGGGTTTAATTACATTGGTATTTATTAGTAGATAATAAAGAAGATCTTACTTTAAAATAAAATATAAGTAAAAAACCTCTTAACATAGACGAGGAAAATAAGAAACAATCAAAGAATCATAAAATAATTTTATCATTGTTGAAAGCTTTTCGCCTGAAGTTAAAGTAATTAATTTTTTATGAACATATCTCGCCACAAACTTCTAGGTCAGATCAACAATGATATAAAATTATTTTATTTGTTTATTTATTAAGCTTGTTTCTAAAATGTTTTTTTACATTTATTATTTTCTTTTTGGACAACTACTCTATAAGCGCATGCATTGAAAAAAGAAACTTCCAAATTGAATCGTGTTTAGAACACACTGTATAAACTGTTCTAGAACGGTTATTATTTTTAGTAGATTTATAGAACGATGTGCGAAACAACTTGTACAGTTAAAATGTGAATTAATAACAATCTATCTTTTCAATCTTGCAAGTATTTGATAGTTCTGATCTTTTTTTGGTATATTTTTATGCGTAACCTACAAATTTATTAATTAATAAATAACAAAACTTGTTCTTTGCAGAGATTTTGATAACCTCAAACGTAACTATATCCAAAAGTATAAAATACCTATATTTGTGTGACGAAAATACAGTAAATTTCTGGATTTTGTTTACTTAGTAAACTGCGTGGAAACCATTAATGTATTACAGAAAATCGTTCCACTTAAAATGAATCAATTATTTCCATAGCTACCACTGTCACTCAACAAACATAGAGGCGACAAACCATAGTAACGAGCTATGCACAAGTTTTCGTATTTTGCCGCCGCGAGCGTGACATTCGAAAACAGTTTAGCTCTACACATATACCAAGAACCCAGACCCGCCAGACCTACGTCATTTCAGAACTGCTAAGTTTTTATCAGTAAATGTAAAATATTTAGTTAAAGACGTATGTCAGTTTACTAGCTTGAAAGCGGGGTCCTTTTAGAGATAACAGGTTCTAAAGGTACTTAAAACATATGCTTACCTACGTACGCAATGGTATTATGCATGCATATGAGTGCGAGTGAGAGCATTAAATAATTTTTTTATGGCTTCATGAAATTAAGGTTTTTTAATTGTTTACATACACACACAGAGTAGTCCGTGAATTTAAGAGAGAAAAACTCCATGGAAACAAATAAACTACCTAAATTTCACGAAGCTGTCAAGAAAAAAAACATCTAATGCTCTCACTCGCGCTCATGCATGCATACCATTGCGTACGTAGGTAAGCACGTGTTTTATGTACCTTAAGATCTTGCTATCTCTAAAAGGCCCCCGCTTTCAAGCTAGCAAATTGGCATACGTTCTTAACTAAACATTGTACATTTACTGACAAAAACTTAGCAGTACTGAAATGACGTAGGTTTGGCGCGTTTGGAATCTTGGTCTAAAGGCCGCTGCACACGAGGCTAGAAAACACTGCTTGGAGTTGTGCTGGCCGGTAGGCTGGGTACGAAGTTGGAAATGACGTCACTGCGGGCTCGCTAGCTAGCTCACAAGATAGGTTTTTAAATTAGAACAGGAGCTATTTTTCTTGCTAGGTATGAGCGCGAACCATTCAGGAAGCAGTATCTTGTCATGTGGGCAATTTGAACAAGCGCCCACAAACCAACATGGCTTCATTCTGCTCTGAGTCAGACAACAGACACGTTTTGCTCTGTGTTTATATTTGAACTGTCACTGCACGCGCACTAGATTTATTTACAAAACTAGCTTGGAAAGACGCCTCGTGTGAAGCGAGCACATAACAGCAATCAAGAAAACCAGCGCTAGTAGGCAAATCTAGCAGCGTTTCTAGTCTCGTGTGCAGCGGCCTTAATACTATATAATCTCTCCTATGTACAATGATGACAAAAATGAATGAACAAGAAAAGTTCGTTCATCATCATCATCAAGTGGTCTTGTTGTTTTGTTATCATTGCCAAGAGGCACAATCAGTAGGTAATTAGAACTACTTACGAAAGTAAAGTGACTACAATTTGTGGGTTAATGTAACAATTTGCTTCCGGAACACTGACATTATGTTGCTATTGTACATAACATACGATAACTAATTCAAATAATTAAACATAACTTGCACAACCGAATTCATTATTAGATTTTAACATCTTGATTTAATTGTGATATTAAATTGTGCCGTGTCGAATTGACTTTTAATTGCAATAGTTTGTGTTTTTTTTTTGTTGTTGTAATAATTTGTGTAATGTGACATTATTATTGTTTCGAAATTTTCATCAACGTTTCAAGTACCTACATCGTTTAAATCAGTGATTCCCAAAGTGGTCTATATCGACCCCAAGGGGTCGACGACAACTTGCAAGAGGTCCATGTCAGCAGGAAAAAAAATTGGGGGTCCATGAAATGAAAATGGGGGTCAACGATAGTCAATCTCGTAACAAAAAAAGAAACAAACTGGACATCGTTAACCGAAGAGATTTAAGATTAAATCTAACTAAATTGATGCCAAATGTTGAAAATTTATCATTAAAGCATCAGGTTCATCCCTCACACTAAAACCATTTATTTTTTGCTTAGTTATTTTATGTAACAGAAAGTAAATTTTAATTTGATTCGTTTAATTTGAATCTAATTAATAAATGTATAAAACTAAACATTTCTCACTACCGTTATAAATTTAAATCGTTCAAAGTGAGTAGCACTACACCGGTTGTCAAAAATACATTAGAAATTAATGAATTTGCAAAAAATCAATATCAGATAAGCAGGGGGTCTACCCAAAACCGAAAAACATGGCAAGTGGTCTACGAGACAAACAAGTTTGGGAACCTCTGGTTTAAATGCACATATTAAATTTAATTAAATTTTGAGGGACCCTGTTCGTCGTTATAAATTCAGTTTGTGGTCAGTTTGGTAAGAAAGTTAACGATTATGTACGTGTTTAATGGTTGGCGTTTAGGATAAATAAATAAATGTCTTTAGTGCCCACACATTCGATGGCGGAAACGGTAGTTTAAAACTGTTCTTCTTCATTCAAAACACACATTTTTGTCGGTAATTGACTTGTGTTGAACGCTCAATAAAAACGTTGTTTTATTGCAATCTAATCGCGCTTCCAAATGTGGAAAGCAAAATTATCAATATTTTTTTAAACACGAATTCTTAATTTTAAGATATTTCCGAAATTATACAATTTATAAAAAACATTTTTTACAAAACTTTCTTGTAACAAATGTACGTGTAATGCTGTAAAAAGCAGTAGTTCCGAACGCTTGTTAGATCTGTTCGTGCGTAGCACGTTTGTTACGGTTTTTTGTGCAGTGCAGCGCCCCCTGGGGCGTAATCATCGTAATAATATCTATCTAAGAACCATCTCAGATGAATTACAAACCCTTTACAGAAAACCGCATCTGAATTGATCAAACCGTTTTCCAGATAAATGGCGACATTGATCGAGTGCACAAACCCACATACAAACAAACGAACGAACACACAATCTCTCACCCTAAACGCATATACATGGTCCGTTCCGTCGTGGGTAAAAATAGACTAATAAACCGTTATGAAAAGTGTACAACCATTATCGTGGCACGTCTGTTCACCCGACGACAACTCGCCCGCGACATTTTACCCGAAGATATTTCAACCGGAGACAATACACCCGGCGACAATACACCCTTAAACCAAATCACCTGCGACAATACACTCATAAGTCAAATCACCTGCGACAATAATTAGCTTATATGAATGCATTTGAAGAAGTATTTTCCGGGGCTGCTTATTTCACTATTGAACGATAAAGGGGTATGCGAATTGTTTCGCAGTCTAACGGGAAAGGGGACAGGGGGAGTTTTTAAAAAAGCAATTTCGGGGTGAACGATAAAGGGGTATGCGAATTGTTTCGCAGTGAAACGGGAAGGGGGAGTTTTTAAAAAAACAATTCCGGGGTGAACGATAAAGGGGTATCAGAATTGTTTCGCAGTGAAACGGCAAGGGGGAAAGGGAGAGTTTTTAAAAAAAACAATTCCGAGGTGAATGATAAAGGGTTATGCGAATTGTTTCGCAGTGAAACTGAAAATTTTGTAATAAACATGTTCTTTTCTATTTATAATTTCATATAAAAAATAAATCACAATATTTCCATTTTTTCATGTGCTTGAAATTTTTTATTATTATAGATTTATTATAATTTTCATTGGGGGTGGAATGTCGCGGGTGAAATGTCGTCGGGTGATATGTTACGTAACCAACCATTATTATCTAAAAAATCGACGTTATAGCATATATCTTTTCTGTCGATTTTCCCCAAAAATAATACGGCACTTCATATGCGTGCGTATCGAAAACGGCTTGCTTTTATGTGAATGAAAAAGAGTAATTAAAAATTGCGTTTTGGGTACTGGAAAAGTTGGAAAACCGGCGATTTGTTTCAAATGTTTGTGGTCACATTGAAAAAAAAAGCATCAATGCCCGGATGATGTCATTAATACTCAAACAGTCCGACAGAGCGCTGTTATCGTTTTATTAGTAAAAAAAACTGTTGCAATTGTTTCATGTCACTCGACTAAATTGGAACGAATGAGTCACATGCCTATATATCGCGTAATGCATATCCAAGGCCTGGATTACATTATTGATATTAATTAGTGGATTAATTATACAATGTACTCAAATTAAATGTTTCACTCAACAATATTAAAAGAATTACGTTTATCAAATGGAAAAAAAACATGTTGACTTCTTTAAAGATGACGGAGAATCTTATAAATTATTGCACATACCGCTAAACTAGCGGTATGTGCTTTATTATCGCTTTGTGCGTCAGAGCTGACTTTCGTTCATATAAGAAGTTATATCTAAGTTAATTTCACACGAAATCCATTCAAATTGAAGCTTTTTGAAAAGAGGAGATTCTAATCTATAAAACAGAACCATTTTTAAATCAATTCGAGTTCATAAATGCTATTAAAATTGTAATTGAAAATCACAAACAGCTGCAGTTGTCGGTTGGTCTGTACGTATGTACGTACATATGTACGTACGTCACGACTCTACAGATCGCAATTTTGGACGGATTGCCTTGGGTTATATTTTATTCACCTTGTTTACTATCAGACCAGAAACCTATTTAAATTCACTAAAATGTGTTCAGTAGTTTCATTTTTATAAACAGTTTTATTTTATTATTTTTAACAGCTAATAGTTTAAAAAACAATACAATAATTGCTGGAAGATTAAAAAGGAAGAATCCAAGTAAAAACTTAATTTATCATTTCACAGTTTCACTAGCGACCCGTATTTGTACGCGAATGGCGTCTGTTATGACATAAATTCGAGAAACGGACGTTAAACGCATTATTATTATTATTGAGAAAAGTCAATATATTTCCAAAAAACAAACTTTTAATTACTATGTCGATTGCCTCTCTAAAAAAACTTTTTCCCCCCTCTGAATAATTCCTCAAACGAGCACCAATAGAAGGGTGGAATACGTGATGCTATGTTGTTTCTTCGTTATGTGTCTGGCGGCTCAGCAGGGGTCGTAAGGTTATAAAGTTGACACATTTATTTTATGTATGTCTAAAGAAGGGAAGGCGACTGTTTTGCTTACAAAACCTTCTCCTAAAGTCATTAAAAATCCTTGAAAATAGATTTCATAAGCAGATATTATTTTCATCTCAGAATTTCTTTTTAACAAGAAAGAAGCAAATAATCTCATGTCACTTCTTTGTGTGAAAATTCCACTTGAAAAACAGAAAAGTTACATCACGCTTTTAAAATACACAAATCCAGGGTTGTTTGTTTTTTAACTTTTTCGTAATTTATATTGCATATATCTATAGTTGCATAATAGGATGTATTACTTACGAGTAATATTAATAGGAACAATAGCGAGTTTTAACAGTAGCACGAGTCATAATATCATTGCGCACGGGATGAACGTGGTATTTTTTGCACGTACGTTGCGGCTTTTCACTTCATTTTCAATATATTTTTGACAGTTTGATTGTGAAGAAATCGTCACTTTACATTAATAGTGAAAATTACCAGTGAATTGGTTAGATCGCCTACTTTAATTTTTGCATTACAGCACTAGTGCGTTATGGGTCACTTTACATGCATACTTTTTTAAGGAGGTTATTACAAAAAAATAACTTTAATTGTCTGTAAGTAAAGGCCGCTGCACACGAGACTAGAAACGCTGCTAGATTCCTTGCTAGATTTGCGTATACTAGTTTTCTAGCGCTGGTTTTCTTGATTCCTGTTAAGTGCTCGCTTCACACGAGACTATTTTTCAAGCGTGTTTTGTGGATAGATCTGGTGCGCGCGCAGTGACAGTTCGAATATAAACACAGAGCAAAACGTGTCTGTTGTCTGACAAAATGAGATCATGTGGGCGTTTGTTCAAGTGGCCACGTGAAGATACTGCTTCCTGATTGGTTCTTGCTCATACCTAGCAACAAATCTAGCAGGGAAAATAGCCTCTGTTCTAATTTTAAACCTATCTTCTGAGCTAGCAAGGCAGCCCGCAGTGACGTCATTTCCAGCTTCGTACCCAGCCTACCGGTTAGCAGAACTCCTAGCGGCATTTCTAGCAGCGTTTCTAGCCTCGTGTGCAGCGGCCTTAACTCATCTTGGCTTACGGCATATTTTTCTGTGTTACTGTAATAAAAATAATTTTTATGTTGCATTTTATGTGGTTCTTTTAGACAAGGCGTTTATGTAGGCTCAACAGTTTCTCTTACAATTAGATAAAATACAAATTAACATATAATACGCTCTGTAATAAATCCATATTGTTTATAATTGTTCATATTTCTGCATTATGCACGACCGTTGACGGATGTCTCTTATAATAGGAACTGTCTAATGTAACTTTTACTTTATTTTAAGAACTTTTATGCTTCCTGCCTTTTGTAATTTCAAACGCTTTTGACAATGCATCAGAGTCGGGTGTTGCATGATATTATAGCAGGATGTTAACGACGTAAATACGTGGGATTTTTTTCTACAGCTTCTTGATTTTGACGTCTGTTATCACAGTTGATTTGACTTATCTCACTTTCAGTGCTAGTATAACTCGTGCGCCGAGAGTTCCATATCTATATTAGTCTATACTAATATATAAAGCTGAAGAGTTTGTTTGTTTGTTTGAACGCGCTATTCTCAAGAACTACTGTTTCTGATTTTTTTTTGTTGGATAGTTCATTTATCGAGGAAGCCTATAGGCTATGTAATATCACGCTACGACCAATAGGAGCGGAGCATCAATGAAAAATGTTGCAAAATATAACTCAAAATTTGCCCGTCCGACAAAAACTTTTGAACGGTAACTCTGATTATCATGAAATTTGGACACAATATTCATCTCGGTAAACTAAGATGAACGTGCGTAGTCATGTACCCCTCCCCCCATTCGTTCTTTTGCACCCGGGTGAAACCGGGCGGGACTATATAAATTATATAAACGAATTAATGGTATAGAGATTCTTTTTCTTTTTGTCATAAATACCTACTGCTTACTAATCATATTTTTGTCATACCTACTGCTTACTAATCACAATACTTGATCGTTGAAGAAAATTGGTTATTTTAGTATTGAATGATTTACTTCTTTGAAAATGATCGTTGTCCATTTGAACGGTAGAATGTAATTATTCATTTGTTTGCGATAAAAACATTTCGACTACGAAATAAATCACGATCGATCAAACCGCAAAAATTAAAATGGGATTTTTGTGGTTTGACGTTTTTAATAATCATATATTATAGTGAAGACCGTAGATGCGATAAAAAGAAAAATGTACAAACAAAATAATACGCATGTTATACGATATTAACCGCTGACAGTTAGGCGTTCTAAAAATGTATAATTTAATTACATTTATTTGAAATGTTAGATTTTATGAGCTATTGTTACTGTAGGTACTGTGAATATACCGGGTGTCTATTCAATTCGTATTCTCCAGTAGCATTTGAAGGTAATTGACCGCAAAACGAAGGCACCTTTAAAAAAAAAATAAAAACACAATTTGCTTTTGATGACTTTACAAAAAATAAAAATACAATTTGCTTTTGATGACGTTAAACTCGTGAGTAATTACCAGTGTCGGATTCTCTATGAGCGCTGCACAGCCAAAATCTTAGGTACTTCATAATTTTAGAATGAATTTCCCCTATTTAACCAGTATTTCATATTAGGAAATAGTGTATAATACGCGCCACGAATCTAAAAGGCTCGGAAGTTAGATGCGAATGCGGGTTTGAGCTTGCACAGTCTGTTGAAAAACTACAAACTCGCAACTCAACAAAAATAAAATAATAATAACAACTTGACAATAGCGTACTCGACTGTACTTTAAAGCAGGAAAGTGACAAAGGCAAAGAGCGATCACGGCCAATCACCGACGAGCGCACGTTCCGTGCAGCTAGCCGGGAGGTGGTGGGAGTATCGACGGCTCTAAAATGTGCCTTTGCGACGCTGTTTGTGACTAACTTCCGAACTTTTTAGATCCGTGGCGCGTATTATAATAGAGTTACACAATCAACGCTAAAATGCAGTCACTGTCAGACGATAAAACCCGTGTGGCAGATTTTCTTACGTTCAGACGCTGTTCTGTGCTCCGTATCAGCACATGAAATCAGATCATCAAATACCCCTGGTGTACACCGTGCAACTCCTGACTCGCAGTTATTTAGATCGGCTTTGAACTGCATTTACCGTCAGCACATTAGTACAACTAAGCATCTATCACTGTCATATCCTAGAAGCGTTCACTGAATCTATCTCATTCAATCAACACCGTTGACGGCTTTTACTCGACGATATGTACCTCGTACATACATGACACATGGCTTATGGCAGTAGTGAATATTAGAGTGTATATTATAGTTTGTCAGCAGTGCTAGGAGGTAGCTCCGAATGACCCTGCAGAATAAAATGTTCACGCGCCGACATTGGTAATGGGGATGAGCACTGCCAAATTTGACCGCTAGAGGCGCCAGCTATATAACCACCTCGATTTGTGGACCATGCGTAGTATTTTGTATACGAAATAAGTTTATTTAAAACTAGCGGTCCCGTCCGGTTTCACCCGGATGTAAAAGAACGAATGGGGAAGGGAGGAACATGAGTACACACATTCATATTAGTTTACCGAGATGAATGTTGTGTCCTTTCATGATGATGGGAGTTACCGTTCAAAATTTTTTGTCGATAAAAAGCAGTATACTTATATACTTTTTTTTAACTAATAAATTTTTTTAATTAGTTAAATAAAATTAAAATAAATTTTAATGTAAGCCTTAGAAGAAAGCAATGTAGAAAATAAAAAAAAAAATAAAAATGCGTTCGCCCAACGTAGGGCTCGAACCCTCGACACTGGTATTAACAGTCTTGTGCTCTACCGATTGCGCTAGCCGGCGTTGTATTCTTACATCGCTAATATAGTCCAAGAACGATCTTCGTGAAATACCTAAAATCTCAAACGGCTAAAAATTTCAGTGATCGTTCTTGGGGTTACAAGAAACTATTCTGACTATGAAAAAGTGTGCTCCGATTTGCAGTTAGGGTAGAAACCGCCCCTTTAAATTTTGTTTTCTAATTATCTCACAAACTATGAGATATATGAAAAAAGGTTTCGACAAAAAGTTGTAGATTTTTATATTTGCTACGAAAAAGTGCTCCAACCTCTTACCCCTATCTGCAATAGTTTACCCATAAATCGCCCCTAAAGGTAAAAAAATTGAAAATTATTATTTTTCTCAGCTGATTCGGGTTTTTTGTGACATTTTGAGAAGAAATTGCTCTTGGTATTTTCTTCGAAAAACGATTATTTTAGAAATTACAAAAAAACGGATATTACCCCCTTTGCACAATAGTGTAATCTAATTGTCGTGAATTATTATAAAGAAATCGTATCCATGATTTTAAAATGTAAAACAAACTTAAAATAAACGTTACCATAACTATAATTCAAAATCAAACTTGAAAATTCAAAAAATTTGAATTATATTTTTACATTTATTTTAGAAATTTATTTGTACCGTTGTTTACGTGGCGTGTTTTTATGGTTTTTTAAACAAAATTTTTGAAATGGCCTATGAAGTCACAGAAATGCC
The DNA here is from genome assembly GCA_963575645.1 of Xanthostigma xanthostigma. Lineage (NCBI taxonomy): Eukaryota > Metazoa > Arthropoda > Insecta > Raphidioptera > Raphidiidae > Xanthostigma > Xanthostigma xanthostigma. The sequence goes on along the minus strand of OY754466.1, from coordinate 42,439,970 downwards.
ACGCAAAAAAGACACGTTTCAATAATAATCAAAACATCTTGCCCAAAAAGTATATTTTTTTTTAATTTCAATAAGAATGTTTTATTGAATGATTCCATGTGTTTGATAATTTTTAATATGATAATTATTGATTTTAAAATTATTTTCAAAAATTGTGCATATAATAGGTATCTACCTATATTATGTTATGAATACTAACATTCGAATTTTTAGTATTTTTTATTTATTGTTAAAAATTTATAATCAACATAAACTTGTTACCATGTTTTTTGTCTTATTTTAATTGCTATGGTTAGTAATTAATGTTGATTTTCATAATTATTATTTTTAATTTTCTGCATGTACTTGAAAAAGTCTAAATCTATAGACGTCTATAGACTTAGAGTTTTTCAAGTGTGTACTTGAAAATGTCTAAATCTATAGATTTAGAGTTTTTCAAGTACATACAGAAAATTAAAAACAATAATTATGAAAATCAACATTAAGACAAAAAACATGGTAACAAGTTTATGTTGACTATAAATTTTTAACAATAAATAATAAAAATTCGAATGTAAAAAAATATATAAAAATATTTAACAAATTCAATTTCAGAAAAATTTTTTGAGTGGATTTTTTTATGTAGGTAGATAGGTACTGACAAACAAAATACAATATTATTATATCCTGACATAAAATTAAATGCATATGTAGGTATACATAGGAAAAAATACGAAAACCGAAAAATAATAATTATGTTGCGACATAAGTAATTATAATTATTTAGGATTCTTTTCTTGAAAAAATAAGATTATTTTTATGATCTTGTGACAAAAAATATAATGTAAGGGCATAATTTTATTATTTTTCTTCAGGATATTTTAAGTTAAAAAATATTTTCAAAAAAAAATTCTGAAATTGAAAGTGTTAAATATTTTTATATAATATTTATTACGGTTTAAATAGTAAAACGGAGTACCATACCCCCTAACTTATATTAATTGCTATGGTTAGTAATTAATGTTGATTTTAATAATTATTGTTTTTAATTTTGACAGCTGACGATGATATAGTGGGACAAGCTCCGACAATCGCGCTATCTCTCTCACTACAGTATCATGCAAAGGGGTATCGTTTTTTTGTAATTTCTATAATGTTCATTTTTCGAAGAAAACGCAAAGACTATTTTCTTCTTAAAACGTCACAAAAAACCCGAATCTGCCGAAAAACAAATGATTTCCATTTTTTTCACATTTAGGGGCGGTTTACGGGTAAACTATTGTAGATAGGGGTAAGAGGGTGGAGTACTTTTTTATAGCAAATATAAAAATCTACAATTTTTTGTCGAAACCTTTTTTCATATATCTTATAGTTTGTGAGATAATTAGAAAACAAAATTTAAAGGGGCGGTTTCTACCCTAACTGCAAATCGGAGCACACTTTTTCATAGTCAGAATAGTTTCTTGTAACCCCAAGAACGATCACTGAAATTTTTAGCCGTTTGAGATTTTAGGTATTTCACGAAGATCGTTCTTGGACTAATATGAGTATACTTAGTTAGCGCATTTCACCTGAATAGAAGCTTATTTTTTAGATACATTTGGAACATTTTTCATTAATGCTCCGCTCCTAATGATCGTAGCCTGATTTTATATAGCCTATAGCCTTCCTCGATAAATGAGCTATCCAACAAAAACATTTTTTTTCAATTTGAACCAGTAGTTCCTGAGATTAGCGCGTTCAAACAAACAAACAAACCCTTCAGTATAGATAATAAATCATTGACAAAGCCAATGTGTTGTGTTTATCAATGTTCAATTTATAAAGGTTTTGTATTTCCAACGGATTTGGAACTGAAAAAGAAGTGGTTGCATGCTATCAGAAGGGAAAAAGCGCGTTTTTCTATAAAAACCAATCATGACTTTGGTAGCTAAATACCTGCTGCCATCTATATTAAGTTTCTCATGTGCCCATCTCCTTTACACTTCGTAGAAAAACTTTTTGATTCAAAGTTTCGCAGTGTCTCTAAAGTACTTGTTACTTTAATATATTACTAAAACAGAATAGCTATTATTTTATTTATTTCTAACTGCGTTTTTATATATAATAGTATACGCAGGTTTAAAATATCATACATTTGATATGTTACGATTCTCAGTATTCGGTATTCATACACCACAAAATGGATATAATTACTGTATATTGTGTCCAAGAACATGCGTCAGTATTTTGCTGGTTTTGCAGTTTGACTTTCATAAAAAATATTAATAACTGATAAAAATTTCAACTTTTTTTTGAGTATTGATTTTAATTATTTAATCATTCAAGCAACTCCAACAATGTATCGTTTGATATATTATATGCATTTCTATTTGATGATTTGGAATATGTTTAGTCGATAATATTAAAGCCCAGACGAGATTTTTGGTTGTGTAAAAAATACCTTATTAGACTGGTTCTGAAGAAGTTGAAAGTGTCATGAAAAAATATTTTATTTTATTTGTTTGAGGAAAAACGAGAAGTGTATACATTAATCTTAAAGTGGATTTCAAGGACCTACACGCATTTTAAGTTAACGAATCCATGAATTATCAAAAAGGAATAATTGAAGACTTGTCCATTAAACTGGCAATGTTCGTCGTCATGAATTGAAATTTTGAGGCAGGCTAGGCGTGAGGGTAAAATACAAATTTCTAGGTTATTCTAATATAGGAGAAATTGCAAAAATGGTGATTAAGCGTAGCAATTTTCATCGTCATTGAGGCGAGTTGGGTTTGAGGGTAAAAATTTGAAAAATTTCTAGACTAATCTGATAGAAACAAATGGAAGAAAATATGATCATTGAATGTAGTAATTTTCGTCGTCATGATTAGAAACTTTGAGACAGGTTAGACTGAAGGGTAAAAATGTTAAAAGTTTCTAGATTAATCTGATAGAAAAAATGGAAGAAATTGTCATTGAACGTGGTAAATTTCAGTGTCATGAATTAGACTCGTGTTAATGTCAATTGATAAACCATTTTTGCTGAAAGATGCAGTTTCTGGCCACCCACATATTCGGTTACAAGTCCCAACAGAGCGTGTATGCACTCTTTTGTTTTTAACAATGTTGCGTTGAGCTTTTACTCTCTCAGGTCTCCACATTAATAATAATAACAACGACGCATCAGACATCTGACTGTCGTTTCACGTTTGTTTACTCGATGCTCGACTGTTTAGAGATCGCATCATCAACATCATCATCAACACTTGCCGCGATCTGAAATCTCAAATCACACACACACTCTAACCGCGTTCCTCTTAACGGGCTACGCTCGCCGTTTGTTCCGTCGTCAGTCGTTTGTTTTTACTCGTTTCAACTGTTTCAATTAGTGCGATTTTGTTTCATGTGCGGAAGAGTTTGACTTCAAATTGATTCCGATAAAAGTTGAATGCTTTTTTTGCAAATCGTCATTTGTTTTGAAACAGTGTTGATTTTATAAATTAGGTTAAGTGCGGAGAAGTTTTTGTACAGAGAGCTACGCTTACCGTTTGTTTCGTCGTCAGTCGTTTGTTTTTATTCGTCTCAACTGTTTCAATTAGTGCGATTTTGTTTCATGTGTGGAATAGATTCACTTTTTGAAACAGTGTTGATTTTATAAATTGGGTTAAGTGCGGAGAAGTTTTTATAGGCCAAGGATGGAAACTGTACAGTGAATTTTGGAAATGTTAGAAAAATGTTGTGTGTCAATTTTTTTTTTGTACCTACTGTAGAAAATTGAAGCAGTGAAGTAATTACGTGCGGATATAAAAATAGTAAATTTATTTTTCTTGACTTTTGACTGCAACTACTTTGCCTGTCAAATTGCATAAAATTTAAATAACATTTACCTTGAAAATCGGCACGGTTTTTTTTAAAATATTTTTGGTGGACTGTCAGAATAATAATTGAGTTACATTCGTTCTGAATATCATGCAACTAAAAATAGACAAAAAAGTAATTTCGTATAGCTTTCGGATATAAATAATAAAATAGTGGCATTTAACAAACATTTTCAATAGACACGCTGTTAAAAACATCGTAGCGTAATTCAAATTAAAATAATCTCATTGCAATTTATGGTTTATTAAGTCAGTAAACCGGAAAATTCGAAACAATTTGAATACAAATTTGTTTGGTACATAGTCGTAACCTACTTGAATGTATGCACTCTTCAAATTTTCACCTAAATGCTTTAAAATATACCTTGCAATAATAATATTTTTACGTCAGTGTTTTTAGTTAAAATGGCGTGTATTTATCGCACTAAACAAATGACTAGAAGGTGATGTGCATCTGTTTTTTACTAAAATAAACAAAACACGACGGTGCCATTAATTTACGATATTGCAGTGTACAGATGAATTTCAAAACAGAGCTGTGCGATGTTTTGCTGTTAGAATATTAATTAAATAATTCAATTAAAATATCGAGTGTTCGTTTATGAGTGGTGATAGTGAGGTGTGTGCATTATGACGACTGATAGACGACTGAGCAGGAGCTTCCATTCGTGCCTCAAAGGAGCCGACACGCCTGACGATGATCAAGGTTATGATTATGGTATGGATTTTGTAAATTGTCTTTTTATATAGTTATGAACAGAGATATATTAAATATCTCTGGTTATGAAGAAGTTTATGAGAAATCAAGCAATATATTTAAAACAGTTTTTCAGTGGAAACGATTTATTGTAGCGTTTCAGGATTTTGAATTGACTTATAAAAAACATCATCAATTTTTATTATTCATTTTTTTATTTGTTCAGCCATAACTTCCCGAGAAACTGGTCGATTTGAAAAAGTTCAATGCTATTATGTTCAAAAAAATTATGGAATGAGTCTATATAATTTTATTAAAATCGGTTCAGTAGTTTTTAACCGCCTTAAAATATTTTTTATATTAGTTACTTCATATATGAATATATTTTAATTAGTCTTTTTCTGCCTAGTAGGACATGCCTTCTTACTTAAATCGGTTCAGCAGTTTCTTTATCTAGTTTAGTATTAAAATTTTAAGGAAGAAGGTGTAACGTGCAAACTACGTATTGCGAAGTCACCGAAAGTAAAACCAAAAAAATTGAATCTTGAAAAGTCACAAAAAAACGTGAAATAAAGAAGTTTTGAGAGACATATTTATAATGTAGCATAATCAGGTCAAACACCGAAAATGACATTTTGCGTCACCGAGTTCATTCGTTTTTAGGGGTAATCAACCCGTAAATATGCACTATAAGGATTAAAAATGTTATTTCATTTTGGCAAGGCTGAAATTTTCACAGTATTTCAAATACACCTTTTCTGAACTGTATTTCAAAAGACAGAACAAAATTCAGAACACCCCGAAAGACTGCTTTGAACATCCCTTATCTCACCCCTTCAAGGCGGTCTACCGGGGTGTTCCGACCAGAATTTTGTTCTGTCTTTTTAAATACAGTTCAGAAAAGGTGTATTTGAAAGACTGTGAAAATCTCAGCCGTGCCAAAATGAGTTCACGCTTTCAACTCTATACTAATGCATATTTAGAAGTTGATTACCCCTACAAACGACTGGACTTTTTCGTTGTTTGCACTGGGTAAACTACATTATAAAATCTATCACTTCCATGCCTTAATCAGCTTCCAAAAAAGTTCACTAGCTCTTGGACTAATACGATTGGTTCAGGAGTGTCGATTTTAATTTATGTATCTTCATCTGACACCACTTTTTTGGCGCACTTCTATAAACTGTGTATCAGATTTTTTTGCTATGGTACCTGATTGTTTCATTAGTAATGGCCTTCAGGTTATTAAGTAATTCCTCAAATATTTTCGTCTTTAAAAATAACATTTAAAAAAACGTGAATCACTGCTTATTCTGTGAACACTGTTCCTTTAAAGATCAAGCTATATTATGTTAGTGATAGCAGATAGAGAATCTGTCTAATCAATCTTGTCTTTTGTGTATTTCCAAGTTTACAAGGTGAAACAGCAGGTTTGGCACTATTACTGTATGTCCGCGAGTAATTCCAATCGTTTTTATAGAAGACGTGGACCACCGGTTTTGTTACTTTGATTTTGTGGAAAGATCTGCAACTCTGAACTAAATATGTATATCATTAATTACTTGATTGAAGCTGATGTTATTCCACTAAAAATGAGAAAAAATGACCAAGCTCGATACAAAGAACAAGCGGTTTGCTGAAAAAAGAAGTGAGGCAAGTTTTATAAATAATTCGTGTATGTAACTTGCCAAGTGAAAACTTGCCTCCTTCTTAGATCTCACTTCTTTTTTTCAGTATAAGCCACTTGTTCATTGTATCGAACTTAGCCATTTTTTCACATTTATGTTTTTGGTGAAATTTCAATACTTTATGTAAAGTTATATTCTTACGTATTCTACGTAAGTATTATCTAGATTCTAAACACACATTAGTTAGGGTATGTACCATAATTCATTCTATTTATACTACTATATCTATACTAATATATAAAGCTGATGGGTTTGTTTGTTTGGTTGAACGCGCTAATCTCAGGAACTACTGGTTCAAATTAAAAAAAAAAAAAAAAATTGTCGGATAGCCCATCTATCGAGGAAGGCTATAGACTGTATAATATCACGCTACGACTAATAGGAGCGGAGCATCAATGAAAAATGTTGCAAAATGTAACTCAAAATTTGTTCGTCCGACAAAAACTTTCGAACGGTAACTCCGATCATCATGAAATTTGGACACAACATTCATCTCGATAAACTAAGGTGAATGTGCGTACTCTCATGTCCCACCCCCATTCGTTCTTTTGCACCCGGGTGAAACCGGGAGGGACCGCTAGTCAGTTATATAGCAAAATTAATTATATCACACGTCAATCATCCTAGCGCGAGTAGTATTCGGACGACCGATTGATGCATTCGGGATCCATGCCCTTCTCAGACGCTTGTGAATTATGAAGTAGTCAAATCTTTGATTAACGTCTGAATATTCTTCAATAAATAAAATTATCGACCAATTTTTCAGACAATATAATCACAAAAATTATATATAATTATAATTTAAGAAAGCCCAAATCCGTACAAAGATGAAAGAGGTCAATTAATTAATTATAACTATATAATTTTTTGAAAAATTAGTCGATAATTTTATTTATTAATTATGAAGTAAGTTATTTTGGCTTGGCTGCAACCTTCAACTCCAAGCAAAATTTTCAAACCTGAATTTCCTATTTTTACCCTCACCTGACATTGCTAACAACTACTTTTTCTATTTTTTTTTTTACTTGTGAAATTATTGTAAGTTCTATTTAAATTAATATTTCATCGTTAATTTTTGAACAGGTTGTATATTCATACACGCGAACTTAAAGATAAAGAAATATCTATCTTATTACATATTGTATCTCCCTAATTAATATAGTGGTTAGTTTTATTATATTGTCGTTATACGTTTTTTTGGACGATACCCGGAAATGTGCGTAGTGCGACGTTTCTTTGACGAATAATTGTTATGCGGAAAAACCGCAGGAATTGGGTATGCGCTGTCGTGAACTTTGCTGGGAGTCTCTCACGCATTATACTGCTGTAGTCGCAATACGGACTATGTGTAACCGTATCACGTACTCTGGAACACTGACTGAAATATTTATGTGTCGTAAAAAGCCGCCAAAAAACATATATGACGTATATTATTATGTATATATAGATTTTTCTTCGTGATTTTGTGTGAATTTTTAATCATCTCGGTGTAAGCATTCAATAGGGTATCTGATACTATAATAAATATATTTAAAAAAAAAACTAAAATACACGCTTTATATCGAACTAAAAAGTAAAAAATATTTTTTTTAAAATAAGCTTATAACAATATCTAATGAATAAAAAATACAAGTATAATTGTGAAAAAAACGTGGGGCGCTTTGTTCCACATTTTCGTACATCGAACGCCCCACGCTTTTTTCACAATAATACTTGTATTTTTTATTCATTATTGTTTTAAGCTTATTTTAAAAAAAATGTTTTTTACTTTTTAGTTCGATATAAAGCGTGTTTTTAGTTTTTTTTTAAACTATATTTATTTTCCACTTTTTAGTTCGATTTATTGTCAAAAATTTGCCGAAAAATAAACAATTTTTTTTTTGGCGTGGACGGGATTAGAACCCACGACCCGTGATTCCGAGAGTTGACGTCAGCGAAGACCCGTGCCTTAGACCGCCCAGCTAACCACTGTAGTTACAGTGTTGGCATATTATACTACAGTAATAAACCACTTGCTGTAGTCCAAACGAAAGTTACAAACAAACATACATACATACAATCTTACAAGTGAAGTTAATATAAAGCGTGTAATAAAAATAGCCGTTATCCACGGCTTCGCACGCGATTGAGACAAAACATTGATGCAGTCCCATTATTTGCTATAGTTAATCATTTCTCGACGTAGACACCCCTATAATACATTTCAAAATTGATGGAATTCGTATAATCAACGTCAAATCGTGGAAATGACACCCATGTTGATTTTTAGGCTATTTACCTCTTTTCAATCTCTGAAGGGGTTGTTTTTGAAAAAGCATGAAAGCGTGTTTATTTATTTGTTGACAGGAGTAATCCTGCGCATTTTCGAATTGATACATCTATCATCTATGATTTCTCCATGCACATTTTGAACCCCCGTTACATCCTTTTAGGACATGAATTTTTCAAAAATCTGTTGTTAGCGGATGCCTACGTCATAACTATCTGTGTGCCAAATTTCAGCCCAATCCGTTCAGTGGTTTGAGCTGTGCGTTGATAGATCAGTCAGTCAGTCAGTCACGGTTTCCTTTTATATATATTTGGATAAAGTAATGATCAAATTATGTGAATACGATCATTTATCGACTAAGAAATCGAAAATTATCGGTATTTGTATTGGCAAAGACAGGAAGTTGATTTATATTTTCAATTTTAAAATTGTATTTTTTTCACATGTCTAAAAAGGTTGCTCGCCATGATGGTTTGTATTGTGACGTCAGATTTGTAGTAAATATACATATACCTGTCTAAACACACGACACGTGCCTAAACTCTGAACGATTCTCGTGGAAACGATACCGAGCCTTATTTCCAATTGTTTGAATACTACAAGAGTGACGTCACAGTAGGTAGCATGGTGGCTCGTGTTTCTGCGCCAACTTGTATATTTAAAATTTGAGTGACATTTTATTCCATAAAGCGATTACTTTTAAGCGTAATAAAAATTCCTGTAGAGTGTAGACTAATACTACGATATATGAACATTTTAAAATAATTTTGAAATAACGGTAGAAAAACAGTAGTTTCAATAAATATTTTCTTTTATTACAGTTTATTACGGTTTTCCGCTGTTTTTGTGTTTAATTTTCTGCATTTCCTTCTTTTCTTGTGTAAGAAAATGGGATTTTTAAGCGCATAGCCAAACCAAATGAGAATTTCAACACGTTATGAATGTGTATCGCATATTTTAACTGTGATGACGTAGTCATGGTCAAGTTAGCCAGTGTATTATTCATATCGTGTATGCATTTTCTGGGGCACCACATATGGTATATATAGGGCAACTATAATGACTTGATTAGTGCCTATTAACGCGGGTCATCATTATCTTTTCGTCCACGCAGAAACCGCGACTGATGATTTGTAAATGTAAATAAAGCATATAATAAATAATGCGTTTAACGTCCGTTTCTCGACTTTATGTCATAACAGACGCTGTTCGCACCATTACTATTTTCCATCTATCACATATACCGTTATTTTCTATATTTTTAAACTTCCACTTAATAGCAATGGGCGAATGAAGGAATTTTAGAGACATTAGGAAAAGGTAGGCAAATTTTGACAGATAATCGGCCATGGCCTTGAATAAGGAACCATCTCGATATTTATCTGGAATTAGTGATGGGCGGTCCGGGTCACATCGAAGATTCGTTCCAACCGGATCTCGTTCGCGTAATGAACGGGTCTTATTGAACGGATCAAGTGATCCAGTCGCTCCGTGATCTCTATGTGAATATGTGTTACCGAATTCCATTTACGTACTTACTATGTTGCAGGATCCGGTGATTCGGTTTTCTAAATGTGGCGACTGATGATTATCGTATTTTTTTTATTAATTTTAACGCGGGTTTATACTTTATTTATTATTAATAATAACGATACATATTATATTAAATGTCACAACTCAAAATTTTCAATTCGATGTAAAGTTAATGCCATTTATAAAAAAAACACACAAAACTTAAAATTTCCAATAGAATGTAAAATAAAAAAAAATTCACATATTAGAATTTAAAAACATGATCTGTGTCACTTTCTTTAATAGGTATAAATAATTAACAATCTATACTCTACCTATAGTATGAAAAAATGCTTACTTTCAATTTGTTTCATTATTTAGAAAATATAAACATCCAGGCTCCAGCTCATACTTATATTGTTAAAAAATACTATTGGGTTATCTTTATTTATATAGCCCTAAACAAAGCATCTTTCAAAAATCGAATCAACATATTTTGACAATGGTTTGCAATTTGCAATCAAAACATTAAGATAGAGATAAGCGTCAGGCGATAGTGTGTACAGTGTAGGTACTCATCTCATATTATACTGTGTGTGGCGCGTGCTGTGTTGCATATTCACGTGTAAAGCGTATGTCTCTGAATTTCTGAAATATCAATTTCGTTCATCGTTCGTCGGTCAGTCGGAGTTGGTACGCTACATTCTACAAATATGCAATACAGAAATGTTGAACCGTGGACGCACAGACTGAACCAGATCCGATTGAGAACTGAATTCAGATTCGTTCGTAGTCGTTCACTATTGGACCCGTTCACAGTGAACGGGTCCAGCGTGAACGACACATCTCTATCTGGAATTATTGAGGGAAACCGTAGAATACCTCAATAAGATGACCGGTACAGGAGTTACCATTTCTCGGCGAGAGACAGCAGGAAAAAGACCCAGCCACATCTAATTCCGTCGGGATTCGAACCCGGTACCTCTCGATTGCGAGTCTAGTGCTCTCACCACTACTCTACACCGCTCGGTGACTAAAGCAATTAATTGCCAATCACTTATTTAATGTTTTAATAAAAAAACTGAAAAAAACCTGACTTCAACTAACACTAATGTATACATGTTACATTTGCAATTTTAGGAATTGGTAGTCGAGTAATATTATATATAGTAAGATGATACTAAAACTTATAATTTTTCCCCGACAATTTTTCATATTGGAGGTTTGTTTTGTTATACGTTTGTTCCGATATTGGGTGTTTGTTTATATTTGAAGAATGTTGCGTTTAATAATTTTAGAATGTATCCATAAAGATTTTGTAAAATTAATTTGATTTAAAAGTAAAAGGTGAATATTTCGTATAATTTCACGCTGTCATTTGCATTAATTCTAATGAAAGTGTAGTAGGTACATTATTATAATCTGCTTTCGATAGTTCGAGTTGTTTGTTTTTGAAGTTTAAACTGCGATACAGTAGAATTAATTTTAGTTCAAATAAATAAAATTGTCGACCAATTTTTCTCAGACAAATATATTGACAAAATATAAAAAAATAACAAATCATATAACATAAGATGACGTTTCGATCCGGATTTGGATCTTCTTCAGAAAAATCTAAAAAATAAAAATTATTAGTATTAGTTATTTAATATTTAATATAGAATGCACGATGGTTGAAATTTTTTAAAGAATCAAAAGAATTAATATTAAATAACTAATACTAATAATTTTTATTTTTTAGATTTTTCTGAAGAAGTCCCAAATCCGGATTGAAACGTCATCTTATGTAATATTGATTTGTTATTTTTTTATATTTTGTCAATATATTGGTCTGAGAAAAATTGGTCGACAATTTTATTTATTTGAAGAGTTCTATTTAGACGTTAATCAAAGATTTGAATTTTACGTCATTTTCGTTCAACCCATCGGGACTGATCGACTCCTGTATTTTCACTTCGTGCTAGTCAGAGACCGATTAGTTATTCATTTGAGGTTATGTAAATTTGTGATGTAACGAATTTCAAATTTTTGACATTATCAAATGCGAATATTCAATTTTCAATTCTGCCGTCATTCGTCCAAGGTTAAAATTTGACAGCTGCTTGGTCGCGCAACTCGCACGCACATATTTGTAGTGGTTCTGGGTACTAGGTTGATTATTAATACTAAATCTAAAATTTTATTACTTAATGTCAAAAGTACATACTTATAAAAGATATATAATTGCAAGGTTACCTTAACGAGAAGAAAAGTGTAAGTAGTAGAGAATTTTCATATCTATATGTTACGGTTAATACAAGAAAGTAGTTTATTCGCGAATTAACCGGCTAATACCCGAATTAACCAACGTCAAGGATTGGTTAATTCGGGTAATTAGCCGATTAATTCGCGAATTAACTACTTTCTTGTATTAACCGTAACATATATACTCGATATTTGAGAAATGGTGGGTTTGCCGTACAAACTTTCATCCTCATCAGTTTTTTTTTTTTTTTTGAGGCAAAAGGTAGGTACCCCATGTTCTTCCTCAGGATGTAATCTATCTTCTTGCCAAATTTTATCGAAATCTGTTCGGAGGTTTAGGCGTGAAAAGATACTTTCGCATTTATGGTATTAATATGGATAATAAATTCACATTATGAATCGATAGAAGATCCAGATAATTCGGACAGTCGGTATTCTTAAAAAAATCAAATAACTCACTTTTCTAGAAATGACTACTTTACATTCATATTAGTATAATGGATGAATGCATTATTTATATTAATAGTAATAAGATTTTAATAGAAAGGCTAATTTTTTACGTTTGGCGTTTCGGTTTTAGTGATGACATTTATTACTAGAACTTGATGTAAAACTGGATATAACAAATGGTGAAAGTTGATAGCGCAACTTTGTTTCATTATGGAAATTAAAAATGTAGTCGATCAGCGTCATTTGGTTTTTAAATTGCATACTAAAGTTTTTGAAACAGAGATACTTTATTCAGATTGAATTCAAGTACATCAACCAATCGTATCATCGGAGAAATCAGGGAATTACATCGAAGAAAGAGACGCAGATATATTTTCGATACGTTTTGTTGCGTTCACTCACCGCACATTGAGTAGATAGGCAATGGTTCATATAGTTAACTAGCGGTCCCGTCCGATTTCACCCGGGTGTAAAAGAACGAATGGGGAAGGGAGGAACATGAGTACACACATTCATCTTAGTTTACCGAGATGAATGTTGTGTCCAAATTTCATGATGATCGGAGTTACCGTTAAAAAGTTTTTGTCGATAAAAAACAGTATTTATACTTTTTAACTAATAATTTTTTTTTTAATTAATTGAATAAATTTAAAATAAATTTAAATGTAAGCCTTAGAAGAAAGCAATGTAGAAAATAAAAATATATTCACCCAACGTGGGACTCGAATCCACGACCCTGATATTGACAGTCGCATGCTCTACCGATTTAGCCAGCCGGGGCTGTTTACTCACAACGCTATAATATGAGTATATTTAGTTGGTGCATTTCACCTGAATAGAAGTTTATTTTTGAGATACATTTTGCAACATTTTTCATTAATGCTCCGCTCCTAATGGTCGTAGCGTGATATTATATAGCCTATAGCCTTCATCGATAAATGGACTATCCAACAAAAAAAATTTTTTTCAATTGGAACCAGTAGTTCCTGAGATTAGCGCGCTCAAACAAACAAACTCTTCAGCTTTATGTATTAGTATAGATTAGCGTTGTTAGTACACAACGTTGTATGGCTCAATCGGTAGAGCATGCGACTGTCAATATTAGGGTCGTGGGTTCGAGCCCCACGTTGGGCGAAAATATTTTTATTTTTTTTTATTTTCTACATTGCTTTCTCTAAGGCTTACATTTAAATTTATTTTAATTTTATTTAATTAATTAAAAAAAAATATTAGTTTAAAAAAGTCTAAAAACTACTTTTTATCGAAAAAAGCTTTTGAACGGTAACTCCGATCATCATGAAATTTGGACACAACATTCATCTCGGTAAACTAAGATGAATGTGTTCCTCCCTTCCCCATTCGTTCTTTTACACCCGGGTGAAACCGGACAGGACCGCTAGTTAATAGATATATGGAAAAAGTGGATCACATCAACCCTAGCGGCACGAGCAAGAGATGATATTTCAATACGCGCAACCGACCCAATGCGACCGCACGTTCGCTACCGTCCGCCAATCCGTACCATAATATTACAGAATGCAGATGTGTAACGCAATATGCCGCGTGGTGTCTGCACGCTTGGCCTCATACATAATATCATAAATATTATATCTACGAGTCGAGTTTGAGCGCCGACAGAACAGGTGCACACTCGGTTTTTGCCATTTTCAGGGTTCCGTAGTCAAATGGCGAAAAAAAAAACGGAACTCTTATATTTAGCCGTATTCTGCTATTTGAGTTCTAATCACTGTGCTTAGGTAACCACAGTAATACAAAAAATACATAAAAAAAAGATTACACAAAGTGTTTATTTTGATAAACACTTGGTAATCACGGTGGTTAACATTAGCGGAATAGCCCTGAATTTCGTCATGTCCGCCAGTCCGCTCTTCATTTAGTCTTCAGCTCCTGCAATTTATTAAAAACGATTAATTCGCAAACTTTTACCTTAAATATTTCAGAAAGTATTCGCTTTAGTCTGATATTGACTTAGTAGTCTAAGCGTGAGAAAGAGCGTATGTAGGCTGAGTTGAAGCGTGCTGCAGTGCGATTGACTCTCGCAAGGCCGCCTATCTATGCTTTCCCTCACGCTTCACACTACCCGTAACGTCTTACCTGTCGCACTCACATATAAAGGACACTTCAACCGTCTTGCAAACATTTTCAAAGACTTTTTTCTATACTAATATATAAAGCTGAAGAGTTTGTTTGTTTGTTTGAACGCGCTAATCTCAGAAACTATTGGTTCGAATTGAAAATTTTTTTTTTGTTGGATAGCCCATTTATCGAGGAAGGCTATAGGCTATGTAATATTACGCGACGACCAATTGGAGCGGAGCAATAATGAAAAATGTTGCAAGATGTTTCTCAAAATTTGTCCGTCCGACAAATATTATCAAATGAAATGCCCTAACTAAAGATTGCAATATTAGCGCTTCACATGACAGGTCTGGGCAGCTCAGTTGGTAGAGCACGAGGCTCTTATGTCAGGGTCGTGGGTTCAAGCCACACGTCGGCGGATATATTTTTATTTTTTTTTTTATTTTCTACATTGCTTTCTTCTAAGTCTTACATTTCAATTTTTTTAAATTTTATTAATTAAATATTTATTATATTTTATTAATTACAGTAATTTTTAATAGACAAAAACTTTTGAACGGTAACTCCGATCGTCATGAAATTTGGACACAACATTCATCTCGGTAAACTAAGATGAATGTGCGTACTCATGTACCCTCCCTCCCCATTCGTTCTTTTGCACCCGGGTGAAACCGGGCGGGACCGCTAGTTACAAACAAAATTTCGAAAAGTTAAAAATTCACGGCTTGACTAGGCCCCATTCAGCCAGGTCTTCGATTTAGACATTACAAAAGAAGTGTTACACAAATTTTCACTCTTCTTCAAATAGCTACCCAAGAATGTTTGATAGTTCTCCTACTAATAGGTACCTATACAATTGAAAACATTTTTTTCAACACTTTTTAGTGTTCCGTATAGCCAAATGGCAGAAAATGGAACCCTTATAATTTCCTCATGTCCATCTGTCCGTCCGTCCGTATGTCAGTCTTATAACTTCATCTTTCCATCGTTTTGAATGAAATTTTACAGGCAGGTGTCTTGCGTTAACCGTGCCATACAATTGTGTAAATTGCAAAAAAAGTAATTCAGATTTAACTTTTTGGTTTAGTATACACCTTGTATACAGAGAGTTAATGACTGATACAAACTATAATTTGAAATCATCTTAGTGTAAATTTCTATTTTATTAAATTGTTCTATATTATTATGAGATTATATTATTCTTATACATGAAACGGTGATAGATAAAATCTCTTGTGCAAATTAATAATAACATAATTAAATGAATTAGCACATATCTATACAGGATGTCTCAAAGGTAACTGACATAATATGTCATCCATAGATAGAAAATTAATTGTTTGTAAACATCCTTGCGATGGATTTGAAAATATGTTTCAGAACAGTGTATACTCCTGAAATAATTCGTTTTGTCCAAAAAGTTCTTCATATCACGACACTAATCTTACAAACTGTATCACAATAATGTGTTTAACATCCGTTTCTCGACTTACGCACCATTCTTATTTTCCATCTATCACACTTCCCGTTATTTTCTACATTTTTATACTTCCACTTAATTAATAGCAATGGGCGAATGAAGGAATTCTATGACATAAGGGTAAGGTAGGCACAGGAATTTGACAGGTAATCGGTCATGGCCTTGAATAATGAACCACCTCGATATTTATCTGGAATTATTGAGCGAAACCACGGACAACTTCAACAAGATGTTCGGTACAGGAATTACCGATTCTCAGCGAGAAGCAGAAGGAAAAAGTCCTAGCCACATCTGCCCCCGCCGGGATTCGAACACGGTTACCTCCCGAATGCGAGTCTAGTGCTCTCCCCACTACGCCACCCCGCTCGGTCTGATCGTACAAACTGTATCAAAAAGAACAACTGGTTCAATCGACTTTTTCTCAGCAATGAATTTTCTGTGTATGGTTAACATCAAATTAATTTATCTATGAGTTGACGTATGGCGATCTACTTTTGAAACACTCTGTATATATTTTTTGTAAACGTCTTTTATTAAATATTTGTTACGCACCAAAAAATTAATTGCGTGCTTGAATGTATGTATTAATTTATTTATTTAAAACAAGCGTTAAATTGTTTGTTTAATGTTTGTATCGATTTTGTTATTATTAATACAACTGCACTTGTTGATTCAATTATGAGATTATAAATTTCTTTTTCAACCGGAAATTGGAGAACACAAATAATCACTTCAAACATCCGAGCATCTTGTAATCGTCATTTTGACTATAATTATAGAAATGTTCCAGTAAAAATTGTGTCATTATATTTAATACAAATATTAAGAGCACTGTAGTTGAAACAAAAATGAAAAATATAGAATAGTTACTTCTTACTTTTACTTAGGTATTTAAATTTGTCAGGTTTTTTTGGAATAACAAAATC
Organism: Xanthostigma xanthostigma; assembly: GCA_963575645.1. Lineage (NCBI taxonomy): Eukaryota > Metazoa > Arthropoda > Insecta > Raphidioptera > Raphidiidae > Xanthostigma > Xanthostigma xanthostigma. The sequence goes on along the minus strand of OY754466.1, from coordinate 42,422,765 downwards.
AGATTTTTTTTAATATATCGTCGTTGGTTCTGTAATACCTCTTATTTGCAAAAAGTAAAATTTGCAGGAAAGGCCAAAAAGTGGTTATTTCAGCAATGGATGGTAAGAACTGGCAATTTCAGAGGTATATTACTAATTCATACTTATCTTCACTATACATGTTTAATTAAAACGAAGTATTTTCTTAAAAAATATTTAACGTTAATTTCGGATTTATTGGCACATGGGAAGGAATTATTTGATACAACTTTTCACATAAGAGTTACTTCCTCTTGTTGGTTACTGTAAAATTAATTTGGAGGTATTACTAGTGTATAGAGCTCCGTTTTCATCTAAAAAACGTAAAATCTGCCAACTATGCACATAAGAGCTATCAAAGAAATGATCGTTTTTTGAAAATTACACGTTCCATGTCAAGGAGAATTGTTACGTAAGCTTTATAAAATAGAAATCTAAAATGTAAAGCTGATGTAATTTCGGGAGCTATGCTCTCATCTTCAGCAAACACTAAACTGTTTAGTGTTTGCTGAAGATGAGAGCATAGCTCCCGAAATGTACATCCGCTAATAAAACTGTTGTGGTAAGAAGTAACTATTCTATATTTTTTATTCAATATATTTTGAAGGTGTAACTTGACTTTCTGAAAGAAAACAATTGAATGCACAGTGTGTCACACAGCTGTAGGATCTGTTTTCTGATGTCTTCCTGTGTTACAAAATGGCGTGAGAGAAAAGTAATATTAATAATTAATGTTTGTTTACAATAATAACATGCATATGTAGTTACATAATGATTTTCCCAGCTTATGCGTTGCAAAGACTTGCGAAATTGTCCGCGCGTGTTCTCAAAAATTAAGTTGCGAAATTGAAAAATTAATGACAGCGTGAGTATTGTTGAGTTTTTGTCTTCTAGGACTCATAAGCTCTGTTACAAGCTGTCTGAGAAGGGTAACAGAACTCTCACAATCTTGCGCAATAGCTCGCAGTCATGCGCAGTCACCTGAATGGTTCTTAGCTATAGTTGGACCCGATAGGTGGCGCTGTTGGCGAGATCCAGAATTTTTTTGTTTTAATTTTCTGACTTTAATATTTATCTTTATCCAAGTGAAGCCGGGAAGGGGCGCTATAGTGTTACCCGAAAATAATCAGCCAATACTAGATTTAACCAAGAATAACTGCCTACACCTAGTTCTAACCGGCTAAAACTAAGTGTAGCCGCACTTCGGGTTCTAGCCGTAACATATGTATATATATATTTCAACTATAACGTGTGGAAACTGGAAAGATTCTAGAGTATAGATTATACTAATATTATAAAGAGAAAAGATTTGAGTTTTTGTATTTGTGTTTGTAATGAATAAACTCAAAAACTACTGGACCGATTTTTAAAAAATCTTTCACTAATAAAATGCTACATTATCACTGAGTAACATAGGCTATATTTTTATTCGAGTTAAATTAAGGATCCTTACGATACGAATTTGCTCAAAGCGATTAGTTCAGACGCCGCGGCCGCAAACGAAATACATTTTGCAGGATTATATCTATTGCACCCGGGTGAAACCGGGTCGGGTAGCTAAGTATACTTATGTCTATCTATGTACACTATTGCAAACTGCATTCGTAAGCAGTGTACAATTATCTCTGCGTAGCGCCGATTCACGAGTTTTCCTGTGAGATTTTTCAGATAGTTGTAATTATATTATTGGTTGCATCGGCACCTTATCTACATAATAATATTGTATGCGTTTTAATTTCCAGTGTACCTGTGTGTTATGTGCATGTAATCGTAATTGGGACGTGTACAGTGTAAATGTTTACTGTATTGTGTACTTCGTGACGTATTGTGGAAATGTTGTAAACACTTTTGTATTAATATTAGATTATTATATTGTTGTAAATTAAAAAAAAATAGTAATGCTTCTAGCGGCTAACGCAACACTTAATCAAAATATTAGTGCGGTGTTTTTAATTGTTTATTAAACTTTCAAGTTTGACATACATATTTTTGACGAAAAAAATGCACTTGAATTGCTGTGTAAACGCGTCGTTCTTTTGTTTTCGAAGTGTAACTTCTTACGCGAAGTTTGCGTTAAATATTTAACGCTCACGATGTAACAAAAATTTAAAAAAATAGATGTGTTATTCTGTAATTGCAAATTAAGAAAATCTGATGTGACAGTGACCTTAGATCGTGACCATTAAATTATAGTTTTTATACAAGCAGGAACAGTCTAATGTTGTGGAACGTTCTGTCATGTAGAACATTAGATTGTACTCACACAAAAGCAAATGATTGATCTGCATAGGAAAAGGTCTCTTTTTAATAAAATTAAGTTTCGGACAATGCGTAGACAAATGTTGTTTCGAAGTGGAAACTGGACAAAAAACTATACAGATTGACCGGTAATTGCTCGTATTCCTCTCGGGAGAAGAAACTATGACTAATTTGGAATGATTTAACATCTATCACTTGGGAGTCGGCGTCATTTTCGAGAAAATCTACTTCGGTTTTTTTTAACAAAAATTCGAATTTTTGAAGTTAAAATTAAAAAATCTCACTTTTTGGTCGGAATTTTCCATTATCTGATAGCTTATTAATTGGCCAACCTTCCAATCTAAAAACCACGAAATTTACTGTTAGTAGCTATGTTGTGTGTAGAAACTTACAATAAATAAAAAACATAAAATAAATATTCTTCACAGAAGTGTCATTATCATAAAAAATGACGCATTTCCGACCCCTAAGTAATAGAGGTAAATCATTCCAATTTAGCCATAGTTTCTTCTTCCGAGAGGAATACGAGCAATTACCAATTCAATTGTTTAGTGATTTTTAAGGCAGGATGGATTTAAAATTATTATGGAGAAATATGTTTGGTCACAATCAAAAGTCATGTTGTTAAGCTAGATTTTCTGATAAGTAATGCTTACTGCAACATAGTACTGTTAGTCGGACGGCGTTCATAGAGTTCGGCCCTCGCCGGCCGAACTGTATGTAAATAAATGACCTTTTATTATGATTGGTACATTATGACTGTTCATTGAAAAACGCGAGTATACTCAGTGGGAATAAAAATAGATAATGAAATTCAGGAAACTCCGTTTTGAGTGCAATTAAATAATCGGTATTGAAATCATAGTGATTTCATTAAATTGCAATGATTTTATCTTATCTTTTAAAGTGTTTTGTATCACTTTTGGAGGAAAAATATAAATACGGCATATTAATTTAACGATTTATCTTGAAAAGTCGCGATTTTTTTAATTTTTCATTTCTTCAATATTGGACACGAATTAAAAAAAAAAAATAAAATTTTAAAAACACGTGATATGAGGGAGTGGGGTGTAAGGTGGCGTCACGTGGGGAGAGAAATATTCACGATTTATTCATTCAATAATTAATTTTTAACACAAAAATCGAAGAACGTCAACACTGTGTAATGGATAATAACATCTTTTTCGTATGTTAAAATCTAATAAATATAATTTTGCGTGGCACTAACACTTTAATAAACATTTAATGAGAATTATTTATTGAGTTTTTACCATTTTTGAGGTTATGTACCTTTTTAAAAGTCTTAATCACTAAGTTATTCATCATGTCATTAATTAATTTTTTTTTCAAAGTCGTAAGTGTTGATAGAAAAATAGATATCATATCAAATAAACAAAACAAGTAATTATTGTAGTTATTGTAGAATTTGAGACATAATTCATTATTATATTTGCGATAATAACACAAAGTTCATAACAAGTTTACTTGTATCGATGTATCATGTTTAAAGTGCGTAACTAAAGAAAATATGTGAACGTAAGGTGATCAATATTCAATAACTTTTGTTATTATTTTTTTTTTTCAAAAGAAGACAGAGTTTTCAAAGTACAGAAATTCCTAAATGTGTTTATAAATATTAGAATCAGCATATCTAAAGTCTATTTTTAAATACTCAGCGTGGCCAAGTGGTAAAATAAAACCACGTAAAAAACTTTGAAAAAAACTAATGTAAAAGATTAAATAGTAACTCCGTTCCGTACTTGCAGCTATTTATTTGTTGTCGTTACACATGAGAAATACATAATATCTACTGTATCTTCCAAATTTCATTTTTCGATGTTGAAAATAATGAATTCACTGATTTAGTACTAAGGACATTTTTTGCGGGGAATTTCATTCTCTGCAAAATTCTGCTATCAGTAAATTTAAAAAAAAATCTACTAGCTATCCGTATACAAATATTAAGAGCACTGTGGTGGAAACAAAAATAAAAAAATAAAGAATAGTTACTTCTTACCACAACAGTTTTATTAGCGGATGTACATTTCGGGAGCTATGCTCTCTTCTTCAGCTAACACTTACTAAACAAAAATATTAACTTAATATCCATGTTTGAGTGAAAACGCGCGTTTTTCCCATGTTAATTATTAAATGGGAAACAAACTCGGTTTGCGCCGTTCACTGCAGGTTTGATCTATAGGAAGCTGAAATTTTGGGAGAATTCTTTTAGGTCCAATGCTAAAACATTAGCGAATAGAACCGAAAACAAAAAAAAATTGCTTGTCTGTAAAGTCGGTTTACGGACGATAGTTTTACGTGATAACGTATTCCGTTCGAATATCATATTTAAAAATACATTACTGCGCTCTCGGAACGTTACACTTTTCGGAACGTTACACTTGTTCGTGCACGCAGCCGGTGTTTCATCAATTTATAAGACATCACGTCAAAAAACTTAATATTTATAAGTATATCTGACACTTTGGCCACATTGCAAAATTGAAATTGTTTACGAAGACAAAGCCTAACTTTGTTTCTCTGTCGCTCATATAAAGAACTAAATGGCAACTAATCTAAAAACATTTGTTTTTTTAAAAAAAGGATCATTTTACAGCTGCTATCTATATAGGCATGAAAAGCAGCTACTTTATAAGGGGATGGATAGACGCTGATGACTTCAGCTGTTGAGCGTCTATAATTCACAATCTCTCTCTCTATAAGGGGATCGTGCAAAAAATGTTATTTATAACGGTTACGCACTTATTGCATGATCTCCTCGATACATAATACCTATATTTCAATGATTCCTAGAACGTTTGATGACGTAACGGATGTCTGTCAGCGAACCGGCTATTTTTAAATGCGCCTCGACGTTTTCGTTCAGTCATATAAATGCACTTCAAAAGGAAAAAGTGAAACTTGTAAACGCGTTTCCTTTCCAGAAATCGTAGCTTGCAAAAAATAATAATAATAAAACTTACTCGTTTGTGAAAAAATATGTGCGGTGTTGAATTTATTAGAGGAAACAGCTGTTTTAATGAATTGCTGAAAAGTAACTATAAACAAAAATTGTTACAAAAATGTAATGTAAGAAAAAGTATATGTTTTTATTCTACTAAATGAAGACGTTTTCAAGTTTAGTGGGTTTTTGTGTGAGGTGATAATTTTATTTATTGAAGAGTTCTAATCAGATTTTTTTGGTTTCTACGGAAATGTGTTATGTTACTCAGTAAAAATGTGTTGAAATTTGTAAAAAAAAATTGTCCTGTATATTAAAATTCGAGGGAGGCGAATTGGGTCTTGATATGTTTTTCCAAATTATTTGAAAAGAATTGAAATACGCTTTGCGGAGTGTGACATAAAGTAAATATTGTAGTATTTTTTACTAATTATATACAGGGTGTCTCACGACATGACTGCCATAGCCTGGTACTATGTTGCTGGGGTGATTTCAAGTCAAAAATGTCTAATGAACATATACCCGAAACGCTATCCTAACTGAGCTAGAAGCATTTGAAATTTTAGATAAGTAGTAGGAATTCCCTACTAATTTAAAAACCATTTAAAAAGAAATCGCTTTATTGAATTAGTTGCTCAAAATGTCCACCCAGTTGCTGTATACATAGTCTAGCTCTTTTTAGAATTGTAGCTCTGCGAAGAGTCTCAGGATCAGCACGAATAAATCCTAACGGTGATTCACAGCCACCTGGTCTTTTTAATAATAACAAAACCAACAGCCGAACCTAATACCTGCATTAGTATGCTTACTTATTTAAAATTTCAAATACTTCTAGCTCAGTTAGAATAGCGTTCCGGGTATATGTTCATTAGACATTTTTGACTTGAAATCATCCCAGCAACACAGTCCCAGGCTATGGCAGTCATGTCGTGGGACACCCTGTATATTTTCAAGAAGCAGTGATTTTCATGCATAGTGTTCCCCTAAGAGTTCTTGAGCAAAAAGTTTCACAACTATTCGTTTGGTAACTCATTTAGCGACCCTTTCTCTTTATTTTTGGAATGGTATGCTTATGATAATATGTCATGGTTAGTTTGTTTTGTATAATAAGTAGAAGACAAAATTTATCAGTTTTATACCAAATATGCACAAATTGACGAGTGATTCATAATGTTGATGGATGACCCAATATTTGCATATACGTCATATAAACCCGTATATTACTCGTGTTATTAAACAAAATGAAAAGGCCGACACCCCGTTAAGTATTAAAGCGAAATGGTGTAACAGAAATAAAGTGTTTCTAGAAGTAATTATAGGTTGGAAAAAAAAACTGCCAATTGTTCATTGATACAGGCAACTGAATAATTCTCGAATTTTAGATACAAAAACATTTTTCAATAGTTTTTTATTCAATTCAAAATTTACTATCAGAAACAACTGAGGTATATTTTTTGTGCTTCAAACTCAACCGGAAGTGTACATGCATATTTTTTTTAATGGCAACATACGTTTTTGAAATCTCCATTTTTTCTCTAGAAATTCATGTAAAATTGTCTTACAGTTGCATAAGAAAATATTCGAGAAAAACGTTATCGATTTACTAGTTAAACAAACTAATAATGTAACTTCACGTCTTAAAAAGCCGCCACTGGTGTATCCTGGTGGCCATGTAGAGAAACAGGGGCAAGATGGCAGCGGAGCGTATGAACTATAGGAAGTAATGTTCATGTTATAAAAACTTAAATTAATAAATGTGTTGAATTAAATAATATTCATGTTACAAACTTACGTTAACAAATATGTTGAATAAAATAATAATTGTTACAATAATTATTTTTTATAGAACTCCACACATATGTAAATATTAATCATAGTGCTTCCCGTTTTTCTTGAATATTTTCTTATGTAACCCTAAGAAAATTTTGTGTGAATTTATAGAGAAAAAAATAAAGATTTCAAAAATGTAGAAAAATGTATGTTGCCATTTGAAAAAAACTTGCATATATACACTTCCGGTGAGTTTTAAGTACAAAAAAATATACTTCAGCAGTTTCTGATCGTAAAAACTATTCAACTTTTTTTTTATCCAGTACAATACTAGAATTATTCAGTTACCACTATCGGTGAACAGCCTGTATATGATTTTTTATTGTCAATTATAAACTTCTAATTTTAAAATAAATACTAAATTAACTTTATTTATGGCGTGTAAATGACGATATTTTCGTGTCGACCGGTAATCCATATTTCGCCGAAGGTCGTTTATATAGACAAATATATTGAAATGTAATCAATTAATAGTTATTAATCAGTAAATTACTAACCGCTTGTTGCCATTATTATTCATTAAATAAACAATAACTTATTATTTTGCAACAGCACTGGCACATCCGCGAAAAACCGTTGAATATTCCCGTTTCCCAGATAATAATTGGTATAGTACACGCCACGGATCTAAAAGGTTCGGAAGTTAGTCACAAACAGCGTCGCAAAGGCACATTTTAGAGCCGTTGATACGTGCGCTCGTCGGTGATTGGCCGTGATCGCTCGTTGCCTTTGTAACTTATCGCTTTCCTGCTTTAAAGTACAGTCGAGTACGCTATTGTCAAGTTGTTATTGCTATGTTAGTTTTGTTGAGTTGCGTGTTTGTAGTTTTTTAACAGACTGTACAAGTGCAAGCCTGCATTCCGAGCCTTTTAGATTCGTGCCGCGTACTATACCAATTCTGTTTTGAAAATTTCCTTACTGCAAAGTTTCACGCTTTGAAGTCTTGAACAGATAAAATAAAAATAAGTATTTTTATTTTTGACGTGATAACGTCTTATAAATTGATGAAACACCAGCTGCACGCACGAAAAAGTGTAACGTTCCTAACGTTCCGCCTGACCCTGTGCGTGCAAGCGAGAGCGCAGTATGCTTCGGCCCAAGTTTGACCGCTACTAAAATTTAGGTTATGTATTACGGAATACGTAAAACTATCGTCCGTAAACCGACTTTACAGACAACCAATTTTTTAATGGTTCTACGCATTGATCTGCCCAGATAATAAGTCATATTATATCGAGGGTAGCACGCCATTTGCATTTGTTCTGTTGAAACTCGGGTGAGGCACTGCTTCAGTAAACAGCACGCCACTGTATATTATTGTTTAAAACAGATATATACAAGTTTTCAACAAGTCTGTTTATGTACGTACCAAACCAAACAACAATGCCTTTAAGTTGGTTCGGATTTTTACTGAGTAGCAAACCATTTTTATCTATGAGTTATCGTAGCAAACTGCACTATACGATAAGTGAACGGTGCATCAAATGTTTGAACAGTTGGATCAGTTAGGGACATGTGTGTGGTGGCTTGACAAGTGTTGTTTTTGCTGGCCGTTTGAAATCATCGTCAGAATGGCTTGTGGCTGTTTTGGAAGTATTTGCAGTTTGTTTTATCCTTCAAGAAACCGCATCGGAAATGGTATGTAGTTTTCCGTTTTTGGTAACAGTTTACTGAATATACGCTTCCGATTTGGGTGAATTTTGAAACGCAAAAACCACCCCGTTATCGTTTCTTTGAAGAACTCCCCCGAAAAGGCCTCTCCTTTTCAATGCGCAAAAAAAACACCATCGCTTCGATACCACCCCGTTATAAGAAAGTTCCCCGAAATCCCAAAATCGGAAGCGTTAAACTCAATAAAATTTTACCCCGCTTTTTACCCAACTATACGCCCAAGACAAAAGGAATGGTTAAGATTTTATAGCGGTCTATATTATATTTATGTGCTAGCGGTCCGGTCCGGTTTCACCCGGGTGCAAAAGAACGGATGTGGGCATGAGTACGCGCGTTCATCTTAGTTTATCGAGATGAATGTTGTGTCCAAATTTCATGCTGATTGGAGTTACCGTTCAAAAGTTTTTGTCGCGGACAGAAATTTTGATTTTGAGTTTTATATATATGTCACCGGGATATTGTCAAACCCGTGATATTGTAATTTCACTAGTGAAATTACAATATCACGATTGACAAAAAGTCGTGATATTGTAATTTCACTAAGTGAGATTATAATATCACGGGTTTGACAATATCCCGGTGACATATATAAATGTAGATACTAGTGATGTAACGAATATTAGCATCTGCGATTATTAGCATTCGCAAAATTCATTCGAATACTAATTTCAGAAAAAATATTTTAAAAAATGTGTAAATATTATTAAATAAGACAAAAGCTATTAATTTCTTAGACTTTTTAATTGAAAAGTTTTTTCTTACTCCTTTTTTGAAAAATAACTTTCGCTGAAGTAATCTTGCAGTTATATCTTGTATCATCAGCCTTTACAATCAAATGAGGTAATAAATCTTCTGACTTAGTGTTAATAATCAACCTAGTACTCAGAACCACTACAAATGTGTGCGTGCAATTTGCGCGGCCAATCAGCTGTCAAATAATCCAGCATGGCGTTCGTTACCCGCCATATTGTCTTTGATTTATGGTTTTGTACGGCGGTGCTAAGTTTTCCGGAATATGTTTCGGCTGTTGCAACGATTTCAGTCTTTTAGTTGCGACCGAGTAATACATTCAAATTATAAATTCTTCCCATTATTCAACAGAAGTTTTAATAACTTCTATTGATAATCTTCAATAACTGTTTTGATATAAATTAATTTTTGACTAATTTTGTTAGAATCTTGTAATTCGGGATACTTACGGTAAAATTTAAATAATTATGTTTAATATGTATATTTGTATTGTAAATGGAATTTTTTTGGTATTAAATTTTAGTAGATATAATATATTTTCATTCTATTCTTAAATCGATCTACGGATGCGGCGTTATTTCTAATAATTTTCCCATATCGCCTCACTGTATTCATTTGTTAGTACGGATATGGCATGTATATTGTATAACGCGTGTCCTAAATGCACGAAGGAGATGCAAATTAAGGGGGGGTCTATGCATGAAGCTAATGGGCCGTAACATGGCCGTTACCTGTTGACCGACATTTTATGTGCGGCACAGGGGTTGGCTTTTATGCCTGTGCTGACATGTTTGCAACCCTTTGTTGTGCAACGAAATAGTTGGACAGGTTAGGGTTGCACAAGAATAATTTAATAATTACCTACTTGATAAATTGATACATTTAAAATACGACGTACTTGTCGGAGCAAGTCACCGGTAGTTACTTTTTTATCAGTTAAGGTGGCCGTTCACTTCACCAGCTGTTCATTATGGCCCTTCATTCACGTGGATAGTTCTATATTATACGAGCATTTGAAACAATTGAAAAGCAGTTCCGAAAATTTCGAATTTCTATGGAAAACGTTATTCAATATTTGATAGTGAAGCTCTTAATATAAACTAGAAGTAGGTATCATTCTTCCCAAATGACTCATGTGTAAGCCAGTAAAATGAAGATGATTTGGTCCTAAACATTTCCACAAAATCGCAAAAGGGTGCAAATTTGAGGGAACATTTATATAAGTATGATACACAATTATAATATGTCAAAATTGCACCTTCGTGCGATGACTGGAACTTGTTAAAAAACTGTGTTTTATCAGTTGTTTGATTGTATCTCCAGAGCAGTTAGAACTAGCCATATTTTTTGTTGATAATATTGTAAAAGAGATAATGATTCGCGAAAAAGTCTTTAAAAATAATTATCCACCTATTGTCAAAAATTAATAAAAAATGATTAAAGTAGGAAAGTTGAAAATTTCGATGTCTAAGAAAATGTCAAAAAACACCCGACATTTAAAAAATACGAAAAATTATAAATTATTTGAATTTTTACACGTTTTATATTAACTTCACTTGTAAGTTTGTATGTGTGTTTCTTTGTAACCTTCGTTTAGACTACAGCAAGTGTTTTATTACTGTAGTATAATATGCCAGCACTGTAACTACAGTCGTTAGCCGTGCGGTCTAAGGCACGAGTCTTCGCTAACGTCTACTCTCGGAATCACGGGTCGTGGGTTCTAATCCCGACCACGCAGAAAAAAAAATTGTTTTTTTCGGCAAATTTTTGACAATAAATCGAACTAAAAAGTGGGAAATAAATATAGTTTAAAAAAAAACTAAAAAACACGCTTTATATCGAACTAAAAAGTAAAATTTTTTTTTTAAATAAGCTTAAAACAATTATGAATAAAAATACAAGTATTATTGTGAAAAAAGCGTGGTGCGCTAGATGTACGAAAATGTGGAACAAAGCACCCCACGCTTTTTTCACAATAATACTTGTATTTTTTATTCATTATTGTTTTAAGCTTATTTTTAAAAAATATTTTTTAGTTTTTAGTTCGATATAAAGCGTGTTTTTTAGTTTTTTTTAAACTATATTTTCTATTTGTATTGATTGTTAAAAATCGGGCCAAAACTGTCTCCTTATCGGCTCCGAGTCCTTCTAACTTTTCGAATTACTGGAAACTGAGTTCGTCATTTTACAATTATTAGATTATATTTGAGTAAAAATCAGATAAAAATGATAAAAATAGCATAAGATTAACATACAGTGAGTAAAAATAATTTCAAAAAAATTGTTAAACTCGCTAAATTTCTAGGTATTTTTAACATACATTTGTAAAGAAAAAACTTGCTGAGCAATTGGTTATCCCCGTGATTTATAATACGCGCCACGAATCTAAAAGGCTCGGAAGTTAGATGCGAATGCGGTCTTGCGCTTGTACAGTCTGTTGAAAAACTACAAACTCGCAACTCAACAAAACTAAAATAGCAATCACAACTTGACAATAGCGTACTCGACTGTACTTTAAAGCAGGAAAGCGACATGTGACAAAGGCAACGAGCTATCACGCGTAATCACCGACGAGCGCACGTTCCGTGCAGGTAGCTGGGAGGTGGTGGGAGTATCAACGGCTCTAAAATGTGCCTTTGCGTCGAGGCTGTTTGTGACTAACTTTCGAACCTCTTAGATCCGTGGCGCGTATTATAAAATATATCTGAATATTTCCTCAATTTAGCATTTGTTTTCTTGCCACTGATTCGTCCTTTATTTAATCGAAAACAGGTATTTATGTATTTTTTTCTTTGTTTCAGGTGAGTTAAAGTCTATGTCACTCCCTCGCGCCTTTTTCGACGAACCGTTGCGGCGCTACGATCGATCTCGTAAATGTGTATCAAGTGAACAAGGTAAAATCGTCTTTCATATACCTATTTATTTTTTTTTTGACGTGATAACGTCTTATAAATTGATGAAACACCAGCTGCACACACGAAAAAGTGTAACGTTCCGCCTGAGCCTGAGAGTGCAAGCGAGAGCGCGATATAAGCGATAGAAAGGCACGATCGGCAATGGCAATATGGCGCTAATAATAATTAATAAATGTCATTTTATTTTGTTAAAAATAACTGATCGCCGTCACTATGGATAAAATATGATATTATTCACAACGAATGGAAATGTATTGATCAATTGATTATTTGTACACAAACGCAGCTATATTTTGTATCAAAAACAAATCTTGGGAGATATCTGCATTTCATAACAGCAGATAAATTATACGGTTTGTTAACAAATATATAATATATATACATTCTTTTAAATGTCTTTTATAATTGCTTAAAAATATGTATTTTGCTTTGGTTGATCAAATTATTAGTCGGTAAAAATATAGTTTAACAGCTACTAAAATTTAGGTTATGTATTATTAAATATGATATTCGAGCGGAATACGTTATCACGTAAAACTATCGTCCGTAAACCGACTTTACAGACAACCAATTTTTTTATTTGAGTTGTGTGAACAGAGATTATTAAGTGGCCGCATTTTTTACGTCATCAAGCTATTTGTGTGACACAGTTTCATCAACACTGCCGCCCTTGCGACAAATTTTACAGACGGGTGGTTTCATAATGACCTTTATCTGATGTGTCCACCTGAACTGACCTCAAATACAGACCTACTATACCAAAGGAAAACAATCTAGCGTGATTATTTATACCATCAGATGATTGATCTTTACAGGAATCGTTTTAAAAGTTTGATATAGATCAGAGGTTCCCAGACTTTTTTTCTCATAGACCATTTCCATAATTTAGGTGGTTCCGGTGGACACCCTACAGCTACATTTCTACCATATTCCCAAAACTCGACAAAAAATGTGAAGATTAGATCTAACTATAGAATTTTGCGTTGCGGCTGAGTTTAAGTAACTTTAAAAGATTAACAATTCAGAATTATTGCGCCGTAACAATATTTAAACATGAAGACTACGCTACCATCTGGAGATCCGATATTAAACTAGTTACTATAGTCAGAATTGTTGTAGTCTACGGACATCTACCAACGTAACGATGAATTAAAAACTTGTTTTATTAACAATATGGTTTATACAGTATGTTTTTGATTACATCAATCTTGAGTAAATTAACACGTGCGCTGTTATAAAAGCTGTAGTATTATTGAAGCGTTTAGAACAGAGATTCCCAAACTTTTTTGTCTCGTAGACCACTTGCCATGTTTTTCGGTTTTGGGTAGACCCCCTGCTTTCTGATATTGATTTTTTGCCAATTCATTAATTTCAAATGTATTTTTGACAACCGGTATAGTGCTACTCACTTTGAACGATTTAAATTTATAACGGTAGTGAAATGTAGTGTGAAATGTTTAGTTTCATACATTTATTAATTAGATTCAAATTAAACGAATCAAATTAAAATTTACTTTCTGTTACATAAAATAATTAAGCAAAAATAAATGCTTTTAGTATGAGGGATGAACCTGATGCTTTAATAATAAATTTTCAACATTTGGCATCAATTTAGTTAAATTTAATCTTAAATCTCTTCGGTAACGATGTCCAGTTTGTTTCTTTTTTTGTTAGGAGATTCACTATCGTTGACCTCCATTTTCATTTCATGGACCCCCAATTTTTTTTCCCGCTGACATGGACCCCTTGCAAGTTGTCGTCGACCCCTGGGGGTCGATATAGACCACTTTGGGAATCACTGGTTTAGAACATGGTCTCAACAAGGTGAGATTAGGGGGCGTTCACAAATTACGTGAGGCAAACTTGGCGATTTTGGAAACACTGGACTAAAAACTAAAAAAATAATTTTTAAATATAATGATTTTGTTTAACAGCGATAGAAATCCCCTGAGTTGAACAAAACCTTTATATTTAAAAATTATTTTACACTTTTATTTTGCCTTTGCTATAAAAGAGTGTTTTTTTTTTGAGTTTTTTAAACTCTAATTCATTTTTAGTGTTAAATCCATCATCGACGGATAGGCCGCAATATAGATACATATAGGTATGCTCGAAGCAGCCAGAGAACGAACACAGAACCGTAATCGTCTTGCGCAGTAGCTCAAAAAACCGATACAAGCAGTTACGTTTTGGCTACTGCGCAAGACGCTGACGGTTCTGTGTTTCTCTGATTGCTTGGAACATGCCTGTAATCTATACTAATATAAAAAGCTGAAGAGTTTGTTTGTTTGTTTGTTTGAACGCGCTAATCTCAGGAACAACTGGTTCAAATTGAAATATTTTTTTTGTTGGATAGCCCATTTATCGAGGAAGGCTATAGGCTATATAAAATCAGGCTACGAACATTAGGAGCGGAGCATTAATGAAAAATGTTGCAAAATGTATCTCAAAAATAAGCTTCTATTCAGGTGAAATGCACTAACTAAATATACTCATATTAGCGATGCCAGAATACAGCGCCGGCTAGCTCAATCGGTAGAGCACACGACTGTCAATATCATGGTCGTGGGTTCGAGCCCTACGTTGGGCGAATATATTTTTTATTTTCTACATTGCTTTCTTCTAAGGCTTACATTTAAATTTATTTTAATCTTATTTAATTAATTAAAAAAAAATTATTAGTTAAAAAATGTATAAATATACTGCTTTTTATCGACAAAAACTTTTAAACGGTAACTCCGATCATCATAAAATTTGGACACAACATTCATCTCGGTTAAACTAAGATGAATGTGTGTACTCATGTTCCTTCCTTCCCCATTCGTTCTTTTACACCCGGGTGAAACCGGGCGGGACCGCTAGTAAATTATAATGTCAATTTGAGAAAGTAACTATTAAATTAGACAGTTTTTAAACGATCTAGCTATTGGCGGCGGATTTTATTTTACGTCCGTACATACGAATATTTTTCATGGACTCATCTTCTTTGATGTGCAGACGCAACAAAATGATCGGTTGAAATAGGATGCACCGCGATTTGTGCTGACACACGTTTTGTTGCAGCTGAAGCGTTTTCTCAGAAACTGCATTAAATCTTGCGACTCGAATCAAACTATACAATAGAAAAGGAATCTCTCTGTATATCAAATCATTTATTACTAGCGGCCCGGTCCGGCTTCGCTCGAATTTGTAGATTGCCACCGTTTCTGCGTCGACTTACGTTACAAGATTGATATCTACGAAAAGCGCTTAACATTAAAATGGGTATAGTAAGGTATCATCAAAAGATAGGTATATGCCATCGCGGACTTTTCTTTAGACCTTTAAAAGAGGAACAATTCCACCATACATTGTTTTGTTATATCTCAAAGCGATTAGGCAGCGTTTTCAATGAAAGCTCCCAGTCGACTTGATTTTTTCCGACATCTTCAACAATCATCGTCATATTTCAACCAACTTAACAAAACATTAATGAATTATACATATAAACCTTTCTCTTGTATCAATTCGTCCAAAGCGGATGAAATCCGTTCGGTAGTTTTTGAGTTTATCGCGTTAAGACAGACAGACAGACTTTGATTTATATTTTTATAATAAAGGGTGAGCCAGAAAGGCGTGCGATTTTAAAAACACTCTTGCGTTTGAACCTTATGAAAGGGGCTGCGCGGGTGGTGGGGTTGAGAAGCTCGGTTCTCTGAAATTTAATCGCGATGGATCGATGATATCGATATTATCGGCTGATCGCTTGCGAGTCGATAGTCCAGGATTTGCAACATTTTTCATGTTCCGCTCCAATTGGTCGTATTATATATTATATAACCTATTCCTCGATAAATGGGCTATCCAACAAAAAAAACTTGTTTTCAATTCGAACAAGTAGTTTCTGAGATTAGCGCGTTCAACCAAACAAACAAACTCTTCAGCTTTATATATTAGTATAGATAAGACATTGCTTCTTGCCAAACATGATTCTAGGTCAACGGGAAGTACCCTATAGGTTTTGATTCCTAAGAGTCTTGACAGACAGACAGACGGAGAAACAACAAAGTGATCCTGTAAGGGTTCCTGAGGTACGGAACCTAAAATTCATGAACGTTTCTATAGATCGCAACTTCCTCTGCATGAATATTCGAGTCGGGTATTCGAAGCCAGTCGCGGGTTTTGTCAATCTCAAATGCAGAACCACAGAAAGAGCATTTCAGTGAAAGAGACACCGGTCGCTGCAAAAGGGGATCTGGTTGTGCGGGAGCCAACTGAGCACACCTGCCCTTATGCGCCGTGGCCCGTGGTCCACCGGTGAACCGGTGCGATGTGTGTGCCGGCTGCATTTTTATTTACCGCGGCGTCATTATCACCGCCGCCGCTTACCGAATCTTGGTACTTGCTGTCCGCTCATATAGCACTCAATTTTCTAAATGACACGTTAAAAAGCGTAATATAGATAACTAAATATATCACTTCCATTGGTTAGTTGTCAAAAGCGGGCGGAAGTTGTGTTAAAAAAATGTTTATATGTATGGCTCTGCTCTGTTGCCAAGTGTAAACACACAATTTTGTTAGGGATGATTGGGAAAATAATTAAATAAATAAGAAATTCAGAATTTTATAAATTTAATTTCAGACTTCTACTTTGTTCAACAGTTTCGGATAGAATGTGTCCTCAGTTCTCTCATATTTTTACATACAATCTGTTTTAACTTAAGTATCTAGTTGTTATCTTTATTCAAGTGGTGTGTATCGTTGTAATATATGAACTGTTTATCTATTAAGGGATGAAACTATAATTAGTGTTCAGTGACAGTCAGTGGCGTTCCCCAACTCAGTAGCATTCCCCAACAATTTATAAAGTATACGCTGTTTTTTTTGTTACTTTTTAACATATTTTTCTTTCTCGCGATTAAATCGGTGAATATAATATATAACACTAGCTGTTACCCGCGACTCCGCACGCGATTGAAATGAAGCATGGCAGCGACAACAGTAGGCTCCACTGTATTACAGTATGAAGGTTATAGACTATATAATATCACACTACGACCAATAGGAGCGGAGCATCATATATATTAATACGCTAAGGTTAAAGATGTTTGCCTCCCTTTTTAGAAAAAACGTCACAATTTCTCCACATAAATTATATATCATTTTACAGATAATTGCTTGCTCTACTGACATCTACAATTAAAAAATTTATTATTGCTTTTGTTATTGTAAATTAATTAAAATTCAGCAACGCTGAACAACGTCTGCCATCTGACGGCTTTTATTTTGAAACAACGTCAACACTTCGATCTGTCATCTGACCTTCATATTGTAATACAACAGACACAATACTGCATACTGCCATCTAACGGCTTTAATTTTGAAACAGCGAGCAACGCTGAACAACGTCACAGCAATGCTGCATGATGCCGTCTGACGGCTTAGTTCAACGCTTTTTTTACTTGCGCCTCTATATGACAATTTTAGTAAAATATTTCTTCGATCTGTCATCTCAGCTTCATATTGTAATACAACAAAAAGAAGAACGTTATAAGCAGTGTGCAAAATTAGAAACGAATTTAATCTGCAATCTAGCGTTGCCAGACGTCCCGATTTTGGTGGGACGTCCCGATTTTTAAATCAAAATTAAATGTCCCGCTTTTCGGGGATAACTTTAAAAGAAGTTAAATCTTCACAGAAATATCATGAATAAGTAATTCTTATAAACATTATTCTCTTATTGTAAGTTGCAATTTGTAACACTCACTCCATAGACTATTGTTTGAAACGCCATATCTTTCTAATGAATAAACTTTTTTGATTTTAATTTCTGTTTTTTTTTTTATTCTGAAGACGAATAAGACTCAACTATTTAACGATAGGGTAAATCTGATTTAAAATATTATATTTTTATTAAAATACATTTTCTATGGCTATTTTTGCTATCTATTGTCACGTAAACGTAATTTTAATTCAAATAAAAAGATAAATAGGTATTTGAAAACTTCTGATTATATACTTTTTTTTACTATGTCCCGCTTTCGACTAAAGAATCCCGCTGTTTTCACTCAAAGAGTTTCAAAATCCCGACTTGGCAAAAAAAAAACTGGCAACGCTGCTGCAATCATATTTAAAAAATAATTTTGTAAAGTGATAATTATTATACTTATTTAGTGCGAATAATTCGCACAGGTCGCTCAAGTCAATGAAAAATGTTGCAAAATGTAACTCAAAATTTGTCCGTGCGACAAAAACTTTTGAACGGTAACTCCGATCAGATCACAACATTCTTCTCGGTAAACTAAGATGAATGTGCGTACTCATGTCCCTTCCTTCCCCATTTGTTCTTTTGCACCCGGGTGAAACCGGGCGGGACCGTTAGTGTGAAATAAGTTTACAAAATTTCAATAATTTCTCGGTGATTTGAGATACCTGTCAAATGATACGAATCCTTCTGAACACATTGTACCTTCAGCAACGCAGGTGTACTGTCGTTTATGGTAAAGGTGTATAATACAGCAGATTGTGCTGCTTCTTTTGGAATTCAGTACGTGGTTTTTATAAACATATCGTGGTCCACTGACAGATGTTCAAAATCTGACACATGCATTAAAAATAATAATACAATATGATAGCCCAAAACAACCACCATACAGCTCTGGCATACAGAGTAGAGGTATACAGGCATGTGTGATTTTGTAATCTTTCGATACCTGCCTAAGATTTATGTTTTTATATATGCCGTGTGACGTCTGTCGGATTGGAGATATAAAATCCCTTAACTTATTTACATTTTACACAATTAGCGTTGATCCATCTATTTAAGGCGTTTCGACACTACGTTGTTTTTTTAAGTAATTAAATAATAGGATCTGCTTACATGGAGCTTTTTAAGTATACAGATTAAATAGTAATCTATACTAATATATAAATCTGAAGAGTTTGTTTGTTTGTTTGTTTGAACGCGCTAATCTCAGGAACTACTGGTTCAAATTGAATAAATTTTTTTTTGTTGGATAGCCCATTTACCGAGGAAGGCTATATAATATTACGCTACGATCATTGGGAGCGGAGCTTTAATGAAAAATGTTCCAAAAAGTATCTCAAAAATAAGCTTCTATTCATGTGAAATGCACTCACTAGATATACTCATATTAGTGATGGAAGAACACAACCTCAGGTAGATCAATCGGTAGCGCATGCGACTGTCAATATCAGGGTCGTGGGTTCGAGCCCCACGTTGGGTGAATATATTTTTATTTTTTTTTATTTTATTTTTTACATTGCTTTCTTCTAAGGCTTACATTTAAATTTATTTAAATTTTATTTAATTCATTTAAAAAAAATTATTAGTTAAAAAAAGTTTAAATACTGCCTACCACGAGACGAAGTTTCAGACAAAAACTTTTGAACGGTAACTCCGATCATCATGAAATTTGGACACAACATTCATCTCGGTAAACTAAGATGAATGTGTGTACTCATGTCCCTTCCTTCCCCATTCATTCTTTTGCACCCGGGTGAAACCGGGCGAGACCGCTAGTATAGAAATAAAGAAAACATTTTTATTCAACACGCGTGAGTAATATTTAATTTCGGGACCCTGCTAAATTCGGGAGAAATAATAAATTACTTCATGTTGACGCGTAGAGTGCTAATAATGAGCCGAAACTACGATATGTATTACTGCATAGTTTCTGGACCAATAGGAACGCAGTAGCGATTTGTATATATGAAAACAGCATCGCAATTCAGCGAAAGTCAGGGCCATCTTGTGTGCATCGAGGGCGGTGGGTACGTCAATCAATGAAGTGATTTATTATTTTTCCCTCTTTTATCAGGGCCCCGATTACATATTACTCGTGCTAGTTGAATAAAGTATTATGCGCGACCATTGATCGAAGGAGAATATTCCACTCGTGTGTTAATTTCACGCTCATGGAATCTTCTCCTTCTCTCACTAGTCGCACAATATACTATTAATATACCTACCACGTTTTTAAAGCGAACTAAAAAGTATAAAATAATGTCTTTACAGACAGATTTTTAACTTGTAGAATTTGAACGGAAAAACGTGGGGAGCATTATTCATTTTGTTCCATAAATATAGATTTTTCCATTAATGGTTATCTACGCTCTACACTTCTTATATAATTGTCGCATGCGCCCCACGTTTTTCGTTTCAAATCCTATACAAGTTAAAAATTTGTCTGTAAAGAAATAATTTTATAGTTTTTAGTTCGCTTTAAAAACGTGGTATATTAAAAATATATTTTATTTCTATTAATAATTTTTATACTTTTTAGTAAAAAAAACACAAAAATACATCGTAAAAATATAAAATTATTACATGTCGCATGGGGGATCGGGCCCGCGACAGAAAGCATTAAAATTCAACGAAATTTCTTTTTCGGTGATTTGTAACAGCACAATTACATATTGTGCTAATACGTATAATTTTATTGCACTTATAAAAATTCCCCATTTTTACTGCATACTATATAGTAGTTATGGGAAATGATACCCCATGTTTTTGAAGCTCCACCCATTTGAAGGACCCCAATTAAAAATAAATTTTATAAAAAAAGGTTGTTTATTCTTAATGAGGGTACGTAATCCCAAATTGCATTCAATAATTCTTTAAATTACTTTTTTCTAGCATAATTTACATGATATGTGATCACTTGATCAATGAACTCAGGTTTCGTGACTGATTGCACAATTATGTTGAAAGCGATGTCTAAAGAGTAACGTAAGATTTTAATTTCGCATATTTGCAATAATTGCCGTGTTGACCTATTTAATTAACCTTAATTTTACACAGAAATGATGTACAGGGTGCTGACGGCGGTTTTCATGGGACATGCAAAACATACTTTGGTTATTTCCTGCTTCCCTGATTAATTTCTTCACTTGTCCATCTTCTTCGCCTTTTTTGATTTTTTTTAAATTACGTTTTTGAAGTGAAAACTTCTTTAGCGGCGTTGTACACTTTTTTTGTAATGGGTAAAAAATGTTAAACTCGCGTCAGGACACGTGACCTGATCGAAAATTCGTAAGACAAAATTCGTAAGACGAAAACTTTTGTGACATGCCCTAAATGAAATCCAGTGTATTAATGTGCAAGGTATATATTTTTTTTGGGACTTGTCTATGCAATCGAATGGTTTTTAACTACACTATAAGTTGTGTTTTGGCGGCATCAGACGGAATTTCTTGGAAGTTATTAGTTCAAACTTTTCTGCGCTTTGGTCGTTTAACATAGACGTTAATATTCAAGTTTTCACTTCTGCCGGCACTCCCGGAGTGCATTTGCGTTTTTTTTTCTACCACCGTTCACCGAGCTCCGTAAGTTCGACGAACAACAAATCATATGTTTGGTTGTGTAGGTTCCGCTTTAGTGTGATCAAATTAACGTATTCTTGACACATATACATTATTATTGTGTGTAGGTAATAACAAACTTTGACATAGCTTTCTATGTATAGATAATAAACGTAGACCTAGTAGCTACTACAACTTGATCAGTATTTCCTGTCGGAAGGCGGTACATTTCCTCTGCTCCATTGTAAGTAGGAAGTTAAAGTATAGTTAAGTCCTAAACCGACATGCATTTGGTTCGTGTTATTGCCCTGTCGACGAGGCTCAGCCATTAACACCGCTAATGGAGTAATGGCATCGCCTTCATCTTAACTAAATGCATATTTTTACACACGTTTATGTAAATTATACACTTATTTGTTTACATTTCAATACGGTTGCATCGTATACGTTCACTTCTGCATTCGTTCTACATTTTGGCATGTGATGACCGGATGGCCACAGACCAGGATAACCTGGGAAAGTCGAAGAAGTGAAACTTCTTTAGACGCGGTAGTTAGTGATTTCGAGCAGATATGACGTCTATTAATTACGCGAGGTGTTGTTAGAGTTCCGTACCTCACAAGGAAAAAAGGAACCCTTATAGCAATGATGTCAAAGATACGGCCAGCATCCGGCCCTTAAGCCATCTCAATTCGGCCCGCGACCAGAATCTCTCCTGTGAGGATTTTAGGCATCTGACATCTAGGAGCTTATAAAAAACCAGAGACCTCGGGTGTCTGAATCCTCAATCTCAAGATAATTGACCCTTTTTATTACCTTTATATGAA
Source organism: Xanthostigma xanthostigma (assembly GCA_963575645.1). NCBI lineage: Eukaryota > Metazoa > Arthropoda > Insecta > Raphidioptera > Raphidiidae > Xanthostigma > Xanthostigma xanthostigma. The sequence goes on along the minus strand of OY754466.1, from coordinate 42,400,233 downwards.
GATTGATTTAAACTAAATAAATAAAGACTTTAATAATTTAGAATCTGGCCCGTTAACACACCCTAAATCTTATAAATGGCCCTTTAGAAAAATCAGTCTGACACACCTGCCTTATAGGATCACTTCGCTGTCCGTCCGTCTGTCTGCCAAGACCCTTTTTCTCAGGAACGCGTCGAGGTATCAAGTTAAAATTAATATCAAATACTCAGGTCTGCAATCCTTGGAGCTGTGAAAAAACCAACATCTAAGTCAACGCAATCAAAAGATACGGCCGCTTATGCCACATATTTTGACACTTGCAAGAGAATCAAAACCTAGATAGAGTACTTTCCGTTGATCTAGAATCATGAAATTTGGCAAGAAGCAATGTCTGATAGAACAAGTAAAGGGAAAAATCCTATAACCGTAGATTTGTAGTCGCGGCCATTCTGATTCTCTGAATTATTCTAAAACTAATTGCGAAAATAAAAATCCTGCAGTGGATTATAAAACCGGATAAATGAGTTCACATGAACTGTTAACGTCAAAGTTTTTAAAATGCATATGCGATATACCATGCATGTTTTTTTTCACGCGAGTAGAAGCTAGTTTGTTAAACATGTGCTATGCATATAATGATCAGAAAGTAATAATGGGTAATCGTCGTTGTTCGTTACACTGGTTATTTTCGACAATTTTCATTTCCCCCACCCCTCATTTTACACTTTAGAGTATGGAGATTTACAATAAGGAATTGGATCAAAAATCAGCATAAGACATACTGGAATCAATTTTCCAGGCAGCAACATGGCAAGGCTTTTATCGAAGGACCATCTCGAAAGATGAATGAAGAACTACTACTGCAACTTCGTCTCGTGGTAGGCATCTTGACAGGACATTGTGCTCTGAAAGGACACCTTCAAAGAATCGGACTGTTTAACAGGGACTTAAAGTACAGCCAGTTCAATAAGGAGACTGAAATAGCGTACCATATTCTGTGTGAATGCGAGGATTTGGATCATAGAAAACAGATAATTAATCTGTGGACAATCAAAAATGAGTCCAGAAGTATTGGGCTAGGTGGAAGATCAACGTAAGTTGAACCATGCCTTTTGTACAGATATTTTTGTACAATAAACAATTATTATTATTATTATTATATTATTATTATATGAACCACCCAGTTCACGGACTGTACAAGCTAGTACAAGGAACGAGGATACTAGATCGGGTGATATAAGAAATTGGGAGATAGCACAATAAGCCCCATAAAGACTGCAGTGTTCCCGGTGACAAATCGATCCCCGATTAATAAAAAAAAATTTTCTCTGTATTTTCCCGTTCCTCTTTCTTAGTTATTCTTCGCTTAGTTATTAAACTGTGTTTTCATCATTTAATTTTTTTCTCGGTATCGTGTTTTTACTTTTCATCAACTGCCAATTTTTTATGAGCTTATAATCCTTGTCTGATTTATTCTGGCTTTTTTTGAGGACATCTTTTGCTGAAAATACATTTTCCCTTTTTTTCAATCGGTCTTGATCATCTGATATCTCATTTGTCGAGCGCTTTTGCAACTGTTTTAGCAACTTGAAATCATCCTTTAATTCTTCATGAATGCTTTCTTAATTATTTAGTTCTCTTCTAGAATTTCAATTCGTGCCACCTTTCCCTCATTTTGCTTCTTTCCGCCAATCGACTCATCGTGCATAATATTCAATATTCTTGAATAAGTCTTATATTTCTTTCCGATTTGATTTTCCAATTGTTCTACGTCAACGTTTTTCCATTTTTCCTGTGGATTCCGACGTCTCGATTCTCTTACTTTTTTTTAACACTATTAGATATTTTAAATAGTCCTCTCAGGGCTATCTAAATTGAACTTTTTACTCTATATAGAAGAGTTGATCCACGATCTGACAGATTAATATTTTTCATCATTTTTGCTCGACGCATTTTGACTTTTCTGGCTTAGCTTATTCGATTCATGTTAAGTGTATTTTTGTTTTACTGGATCTCGAATTTTTCGTATGCACTTTTTCAATATTTACGATCCGGCCGACTATATCCGTTTTGTCGCGCAACATTAGGTACGTACTACAAGTGTATACAGTTACATTAGCTTTGCAGTCTTTATACACGTGTTCACAGTATGTGAAACTGCGCTGGTGTCAAACGGGCAATATCATCTACACCACCGACAGATATTAATCAATACCGTGTACTTTCAAGGCTCATTTATTATCCTTTGATCTAACAAGCGTTCTATTATGGGCTTTTAAAATATAAAAAAAAATCCGCAAGTCAACAAATTTACTGTCATAGATGTCCCCTTAAGATTGTTGTTGTATAGTATTAATTCATAAATGCTTTTTCTGCGGTTTTCTCTTCCCTGTTCTAATTTTAAAATCTATCTTGTGAGCTGGCAGGCGAGCCCGCAGTGACGTCATTTCCAGTTTCCTACCCAGCCTGCTGGCCAGCAGAAGTCGGGACAGCCTTGTGTGCAGCGGGCCTTTCAAACAGGCTTACAGAGGACTTGATCAAACTTAGTCCTAAACTCAGGAAAGTGATTGCGCTCTTAACCGGTCACGCACCCCTGAAAGACACACGATGGGGATACGTCAGGAATCTACACAGTGTAGATATTGCGAAATAGGGGACGAAACAGCCACCAATCTACTGTTGGAATGCGGGGCTCTAGCCAACAGGAGAACAACCATCTTTGGATGAGAGACGAGAGTGGAAGATGATACAAAACGCATCGAAACGTCAGTATTAAATGCAAGTTTAAAAATTTCAGTATTGCTTCATTTTCGATCCTTATGCCACGAAATTTTTCCAAATACCTATCATTAACTTCAATGGATCAGCTACTCTATTTATTGAATAGAGTCAAATTCAAGTGGAATAATTCCTCAGGACAATCTAGTCACCAATCTACTGGAGTTCATGAGAAGATCCAAACTATTGGAGGACTTGATCCAGGTCAAGCGGGAGCACAAAAATTCTTCTAGGATGACGTGCATAACGGGCTATTAAGCCATAACCCCTAATTTATTCATTCGTGCTTAAACGAAATATATAAATTTCACCATTTTTAAACGGCGTCTTTTGCAAGCTAAAAAATCGCTATTTTAATAATAATTAGCATATACACAAAGACGTATGACGTGTGTTCTTGATCGAAGCCTCCCTTCACCTGTGGCGTATCGAAATTGCCATCGGCGAATCGTGACTGCTGCATAAAATCAGGTTAAATCACAGTTATTTATATCCCCGTAATCGTATTAAGTACTTACTTTCGACTTGAAACATTTTTATACGGGTGCTTCGTCGTCTCTAACAGAAAAAAAATCGCAAACTTATTCGTAATATCAATTAAGTTCCTTGTAATAATCATTAGGGAAATTAATTTACAAAAAAAAACATGCATGCCTTTGAAATTTGAGAGTTTCCCTAGATTTCTCCGGGATCCACCATCACATCCTGACTTGGTTCAGATGGGACCACCTCGGAAGTGCACTCTTACGAATAAAAAAAAAATTGAAAATCGGTCCATAATTGACGGAGAAATCGGTGAACATACATAAAAAAAAAATATACAGACGAACACAGAACCTCCTCCTTTTTGTTGAAGTCGGTTAAAAAACCGACCCAGCACGTGCAGCTGAGCACGCGCACGATAGTGTCCATGTTCGTTTAACGTAATTATGGGTCGCAATCGTTGCTTGACAAATATCGCACCCTATCCCAGAAATCCGTTATTGCAATATGTAGATTTTGTTTTGTAGATTATTAATTAATAAAAAGAAGTCGATTATTCGTGAGTTAATTAGTTGAATTATTAAAATCACTTTGGGGTCTTCCAAAAACTGTGTCTGCATTAAACGATATTGGGCCGCCTAGGCCCGAGATGGCGAACCGATGACACGCGACAGATTATTGTTGGTACGGCATGGATTGAGGTGCAAAATCGAAATAATTAAAAATATGCTAGATGCCGAAAACAATCGACTATCACCAAATAACAAATACGAAAATGTTTGATGGCGCTCAATGTGTGATCAAATTTTTTTTATCTGTTTAATTCATTTTTTTGACAACTAAATTTATTTGCTTGCTTGTCGGCACGTCATGGCCACGTTAAACATTTATGAAAAAATTGGCACGTAGGAGTAGAGAGGTTTGCCACCCCTGGCCTAAGCTTAAGTAGTCAGCTACAATTATTATTGGTGTAGTGTTGATGCCAATTCTTACACTTAACTGCACCAGTGTAAGAAGTGTAACACGTTGAACGTATCTTGATAATTTTGGTGTTAATCCAAGTGTCAGTCATTCAGCTGGTATATTTTTAAAATTTGTTTTTAAGCTAATTAAACTCGACAAATTTTAATTAGTTTTTCTCGCTATCCGCGGCAATTATCTCTGCACTCGCGTTGATGTATTCATTAGTCTGGATTATAATATGTAACGGTTAAACAGTGCCAAAAAATTTTAACGTACGTTGAGCCCTAATTTTCAACTACAGTTTTTGCGCAATCGAGTAGGTACTCGCATAGATTTGTTTTTTTAATTCTGCAGAAGACAATAATACAATTTTTGAATTTTGTCTTGTCCAAACAATCCTTCAATATCTCTTTGTCTATTCTACATCGTGGGTAATTCGAAGAAACTCTGCTAACCATCTAAAAATCTAAAAGAGAAATAGGAGAACACAAGAGTGAAGTAACCGTTTCTCTCCATGTAGGTAGCCATTTTCGCCCAGCTTTATCGTGAAGTAGCTTGCGATATCTCGAGCAATTCGATCCATAACCGCATTTTTTGGCAGTATATCTTACAAGAAAATCTCGAGCAATTAGATCAAAATTTGACAGTATATCTCGCGCAATGTATATATTTTGCAAGGCGCTTACAAGTCTTGACTGTACTCCCCACTGTAAAACAAAGGTTTTCCAAATTTCCGACGAAGCTACGTATTTAAAAGTGACCATCAAAAATAAAAGAGAGATAGAGCGTATGAGGACACCCTTCTATATGTAGAAAAAAGATGTAAAATGACCGTCGTGTCGACCGTTCCATCTCTCTCACTCTTGTTGACCACTTTTCGAGTCCAGTTCGCTATGTCAATTTAAGAAACAGCTTACTTTTCGGTTTTTGTTAATTTTAAAAAATACAAAAAAAAACAATAAAATCCAATAATCAAATTTATTTCCTACAATAGATCCTACAATAGATCTAATTTTTAAGTGTCACTTTTGATATTTGAGACAAAGCATCTTTTCCTCATTCATTACGTCAACTTACTAAATTTTTGACAAGGTAACCATTTATCGTAAGCCGTGCATCATCTTAAATGATGCAATGGAACATTATAAGCAATAAGAGCAATTAATTTTTATCGTGACTGTACCTACGCGTCCAGTTAAAAAGACGTGTTTTGAATTCCGAGACGACGCCCGCTTGGTCACTTTAACTAGTTAATAAAAAGAAGACTGTCGCAGGGACGGAAGGGGTGTTTGTCGTCTGATGATGATGATGTATCAAAAAAGGGATGGATATTGTGTATTTATCCGTGTTCAAACACTAATGATCATTTGATCTACTATCGACGTTAAAACAATAATTTAAATTCATTATGTCACGTGTCGCAGATGTTTGAGGAGCTTTCGAATAGCCGACTGTGGGGATGTCATTGTTTTATATGTCGTTTCCATGACTCCTCTATTACAAATCACCAGTTCTCTGGGATTCGAATCCGCGAAATGCTAAAATTCAAAATATTAATTGGATTTTGTTATTGTTATTACAAAATATAATAAATTGAACATTGGAATTGATAATAATAATTGTCGCGTTAAGGTTAGTATGTAAGAAAGATTCAGGGAAGTCATCCGCCGCGATAGTGGAAGATTCTGGTTTGATTCCCGACGCGGTATAGTTTGAATCATGAGTTTTTCTAATATTGCTTTGTAACATCAACAGTGTTTTTTTTATATTATAAAGAAGTACCGGACTGTAACTGTGTATTTATATTTTATATGAATTGCTACTGGCCCAAAGAATCTTAACTATTCGTGGTTTTTAAAAAATAAGGTATCTCAAATCTTATTTGGATGGTAAAATAACAATAATAGAATCTGTCCAAGATTTTTTTTTATTTAATTGAAGCCATGAGTAACGAAAGCCATAACAACTAAACTGCAAATCTTCATAAACAAATGTCTCAGAGCAATCCTCAAAGTGAAATGGTACGAACACGTCTCGAACAACGAATTTTGGAAACGTGCATACTTGAACAAATCTGTATAACTACATAACGTAGGAAATGGAATTGGATAGGATACACGCTACGAAAGACAGATGGCGACATAGCGAAGAGAGCCTTGGACCCACAGGAATAGCGAAAAAGAGGAAGACCAAAAATATCCTAGAGAAGAATTGTTCGTGAAGAAGTTATGGAACAAGGAACTACCTGGCTTCAAGTCAAAAATATGGCAAAAGATAGGACTAGATTCAAAATTTTCATAGAGTTAGGAGTTAGGAACTTATTATTGTTATATTATTATGAGTAACCAGTACATCAGTACTTTATATATAAGTTGATCCACTAAATGACCTATTGCACCGTTGGGTGCCTTTATCGGAGTTTAAACCGTGATAACTAGATAGCTGAGTTGTTCATTAAAATAGATTTTTTTAATTGTTTTTTTTAACATACCTTAATTTTTATACTATTTTTAGTAACTTAATTAAGTAAGAAGTGTTTCATATAGGTTAATGGAAAGACAGTATAGGATTGCACGCTATTTGTATGTACTCAATAAACCTTGACCGGGTGAACCATATTACTATCACATGTGATCGACCCATATGCTGTAACGTTTACCTTTAAAAGTACATATGGTGTTTGTGCACGCTAGAAGAAATAAAACAAAGAACTTGAACTAGATGTTTCATATAATAATCTATATAGAATACAGGTAACAATGGATAAGTAAGTCGTCTGGCCCGTCATTTCAAGTATACGGCAAATGTAATGATTTTTTTTACTCTCCAATAAAGATTAGAGCCGAACTCTATACTCAGCAATCTTTTTTTTTTACTTTTTAAATTTCAAGTGCGCAGAAAAAAAGAATCACGTTTAAATTTTCCTGTCGCCAAAACAGCTTTTTGAAAATAACCAGAGTGTGACGTCACTGTTTTGTTGTTGCCAGAGAATTGGTAAAGCCCTGATTTCCGAAAATAGCAGTCGTAATTTGACGGTGAATGACGTCACAAAAAACATGCACGTAGAAGTAAATGGATGTGGTTTTTTTCGGTAGCGCCATATATCTATTAATTAACTATATGAATCATTGCCTATCTACTCAATTGTCGGTGAGTAAACGCAACAAAGCGTATCGAAAATATATCTGCGTCTCTTTCTTCGATGTAAATCCCTGATTTCTCGGATGGTAGGGTTGGTTTTTGTACTTACATTCAATCTGAATAAAGTATCTCTGTTTCAAAAACTTTGTCTTTTTCTATAACGTTAAAATGGGCGTACCCAGCTTTTGGTCCAAGAGGGCTTGTTTTTCCCGTCTGGATACGCCAGTGCTTACGGCGTAAAAAAAGACAGAAGTATATGTTTGCATCCTAATAGTTCGATTGCGGTTTTATTCCTATGCTCAGTATAGAATAAAAGTATATGGGTAGCGCCAGCATATAAAAGCGGCATTCATTTACTTCTGTGCACACGTTTTTTATGACGAGATTCACCGTCATATTACGACTGCTATGTTACGATACTACCACTGTAAAATTGTGCGTGAGATTGCGTAGTAATCCGAATGTGACCGAGAATTTACGATTGTAGAGCTCGGCATTCTGTATCGAAAATCGACTAAATTGTTTACAGCAAATCGTATACTTTCACGTTGCCAATTTCATTTCTAAAATAGTGACGCGATACCAATGAAAACGATGTGCATACGCCACTTGAATTCTGGCAGAATTTCTAATAGAAAAACTAGAAATCAAAGAAAATCAGTCGAAATCCAACGTGCGATATATCTACATAAAATGTGGTTTTCCTGTATTTTGAACTAGACTGACCATCAATGTTTGTTGTTTTATTATCATATGTTTTTTGTTTATAAAAATGTTTGTGAAATTTAAACTAGCGGCTGTTTTTATTAGAAAGGTCGCTGACTTTTTAATATTTTAAAGTAATTAAGTAAATTGTGTCAATCTGTGTTTTCACAATCCATTTGTAAGGTTTCATATGGCCGAAGATACAAAGCATTGTCACTTATCAGTAGATGAAACACACGAACTGGGGCACTAATCTACTATACTGACAGTTGTAAACATTGTACTAAATTGGTTTCAAGAATTAAGCAAAAAACATTTGTAGAATAGTATTTACATCATATATAATAATATCTAAACAATCTCTACTAAAAAGTTTGCTGGCTTGTTTATTACATTTTCATATAGATGTTAAAGAACCCCGCACAAACCTTATGGGATTTGGTTCTCGATTAAATTGATCGAAAATGGTTTTATTTTATAGTTTTAATATCACTAAGAACAAGTGTCCATCCATCCATGGGCAGCCTAAAAACCAATAGATTTTTAGCGAGATTTTAGGTATAGGGATAGGTAATTCACAATCTTAAAAAATCCTAAGCTCTATAAATATGTTTTCAAGTGCGCTGAATCCGATACATTTATTATCTTATACAGGGTGACACCTTCCAACATTACCTAGTTTTCGACAATACTTTTTTATTTCTATAAAAAAGCGCAAAAGTTCAACATGGAACATGTTTGTGAATTCAATGGATATCCATCCAAAATCTAGCTAAACATATCTGTAGCTAAAAATCTATTGCACACTTTTTCTTAGTGACCTTTAAACTATAAAATAAAACCATTTTCGATCAATTTAACCGAGAACCAAATCCTATAAGGTTTGTGCGGGGTCCTTTGTTGCTCTTCACGAAGCCGGATCGGGAAGCTAGTCATTTTACAAAATTCAATTGTTTAAAAAACAATTGGTTTGCTTCTTTTAAACAACTGACCGAGACTTGTTTTGATGCGCAACCTGTACTTCTAGTTCGTCAATTTTGCAGTACAAACAAAAATAAACACTTAATATCTAAAGTACGACTAGGTAAATACATAGCACTTTTTTTTGTTGGTTGATATTTACTTACGTTAAGGTACACTTTAAGTATACGTTTGCAGTTATATAAGGATCGTTCACCTTTTTTTGTATATGAAAAGTCGCTGTCAAGTGTGACGAAACGTTGGAACGTATCCAATATTCCGCTGGTCCAACGATTGAATACGTACACTGCACTAAATGGTCAATCGATTTGAGTGATTAATATACAGGGTGCACATTAGCAGAATAAATTTTAGTACCGAATTATTCTTCTGTAAGCTTTTTACAGTGTATTTGTATACAGCGACGGCGTGCGAACATTTCAAATGGGTGTTTTACAAGACCAACCAGGGGTACTTCCTAAAACGGGACCTGAAATGCGGGGAGGGGGTAATTGAAGCACGTTCATGTTTATTTTTAATTGTTAACTTTTCCCAGACATTGTTGACAACAATATTAACAAAATGCGTATGAAAATATTGTTTCGAAGTGGAGATTGTACAAAAAACTATGTTCAATAGATATAATAATAATAATGCGTTTAACGTCCGTTTCTCGACTTTGTGTCGTAATAGACGCCATTCGCCCCATTACTATTTTCCATCTACCAGTCTACCACACGGTAGTTATAACAAAAAAACAATTTTTAAAGTTTTTGTTTGCCTGTCTGTTTATGTTCCGGCTAATCTCCGAAACGACTGTACCGATTTTGACGGGACTTTCAGTGGCCGATAGCTAATGTTATAAGGAGTAGCTTGGGCTAAAGAAAATTAAAATAAAAATTAATTTAAAAAAAATAGGGAAGTCTTTCCGTAAACTCTGCTAACTGAACAAATTTTGTCGAATTTCATCTCAATCGCGGGCGGAGCCGCGGGGAGCAGCTAGTACCCAATAAGGTAAATTATGTTGCCACTCGTCTTTTACACTTAATTTCATCGACCGCGGATTTTTCTTCATTAGTATAGTACGCGCCACGGATCTAAAAAGTTCGGAAGTTAGTCACAAACAGCGTCGCAAAGGCACATTTTAGAGCCGTTGAGACTCCCACCACCTCCCAGCTACCTGCACGGAACGTGCGCTCGTCGGTGATCGCTCGTTGCCTTTGTCACTTGTCGCTTTCCTGCTTTAAAGTACAGTAGAGTACGCTATTGTCAAGTTGTTATTGCTATGTTAGTTTTGTTGATTGCGAGTTTGTAGTTTTTCAACAGACTGTACAAGCGCAAGCCTGCATTCGCATCTAACTTCCGAGCCTTTTAGATTCGTGGCGCGTACTATAAACTGTAACCAAATGAACACGGTGTCATATTTGTCGGGTCATTAATGATATATCGATTTATGAACACTCTATATACCTATTATATTGTGTACGTATTGTAAATAATAGGTATATTAACGTAAAGTTCTAATTTTAATAGAAAGTCGTTGGAAATACGTTGTTTTTTTAACCCCTTGCATTTTCGACTGTCTCGTTTTAATATCAGTATATGGAAAAAGAGAACAATAGAAACAAAGTGTCGTATTTTATTGGTACCATAGCACCAAAATATTCTACCTGTCAAAGGAAAGATGCTCAGCTATTATCCGCATTCGTTTATTTTAACATCTGCCATATTGACCATATGTCGTAAAGATTGAAACAATTGATTTGCCTTATAAACAAATGCGGTCTTGAAACAATTTAACTTATAAGTAATATCGAATTTTTGTGTTTTTTTTTTAATTGATAGCTAAAACGTGTTCTAAAACTGATACAAACATTTTCGTTTTAGCCACTGCGCATGCGGGTGACGGTTTCGTGTCCGTTTGCTGACTGCTTGGAACACCTCATAAATTGAAAATATGTACCTACTATCACACTGCAGTAATTCAGTTAGTACTAGTGATATGCCGGATATCCGTATCTGTATCCGCGGATATCCGAGGGAGAAGAAAGATCCGTATCCGTTAGTTTTCTGGCGGATCTTTTACGGATCTTTTACCTTATTAGTTTTCAATTCATAGATGATATTTTATATATAGGTATATGTGATTAGGTAATAATGAAAAAATGTTAAATTCCATTCAGATTATTTTTTAAAATCATATTTGGCACCTTTATATTGCAAACATTTATCGTAGTGAGTACCATACAAATAGTACATAACTCAAAGGTACTAAAAAACTACCTTTATATTGAGATATTGCACATCGATCTTTGGAAAGAGACAATCTGTTATGAGAGTTCACTCTTAAAGAGATCAATAACTTTTTCCCATAACAGATACTCTCTTTCCAAAGGTCGATGTGCAATATTTACCGCCGCGTACTCTAAGAAAGTTAATAACCGTATCCGCGGAACTTGAAACCAAATATCCGTATTCAGTTCCGTATCCGCGGATATACATTTTTAACGACCCGGCACATCACTAGTTAGTACCTATATATTTTTCTTTTCGTATTTTAGTACAGCCTCAATCGTCATTTTTCTTGATATTTGTAATATTTATGAAAATGGGTCTGAAATAGACCTAAATGATAAATCAAGATCTGAAATGCCAATTTTGTGAAAGTTTACAGTCTTAATAGATTATTAATCTAACGCGTTATGGATGCTGAAAGAGAGTTCAACGTTCGATAAGAATGCATTCTTGTGTGAGGAGCGTAAAATTGGTCCTAGTTTAATTGATTTCGAATGCAGAAAAAAAATCTACATGTCGTTTATAAAATATATAAACGCTTGGCATTTTTTGCATCCGTGCGGTGCAATCGGCCGTTTAAAGGGCATATTGGAATTAATTAAAAAATCGTCGAAACACCTAAAGAAACCTAACCTAACTTCGTTTTCGGTGCGTGTTTGGCGCAGGTCTGTAAACCCCGTGCGCAGATTGTAATTGTGAACATTTTTTGAGGTTATGTGTGACTGTCATCGTATTCGAATTTGAATGTGCATCTTTCACTTTTTTGTGACAAATGTAACTACTTTTTAGAAGAAGAAGCGCGCCAAATAAAATTTGATATTTAAATGTTCAAGAATGTATAGGCAATTAGACCAGAACCGCATATTTATATGCTAACTAGTTTTTTTAATTATCTATAAATATAACGTAAACAAAGTCGGTATCTGATGATATCTACATTATCAACTCATAGAGACTCGTTTACTTCACTCACTGGCGAACCTCGCATACCCTCAATAAGCCGTTTTTTAATGCTCGTCAAAATCTGAACGATTTATCATAGCGACCAGGATAAGATAGGGAGCTGACGCGAAAAAATCACGTCGTCCCAACCTTCTGCCCCTTAAGCAATTTAGAGCATTTTTTCTTATCTATATACTAATATATAAAGCTAAAGAATTTGTTTGTTTATTTGTTTGTTTGTTTGAACGCGGTAATCTCAGGAACTACTGATTCAAATTGAATTTTTTTTTGTTGGATAGCCCATTTATCGAGGAACGCTATAGACCAGGCCTGGGCAAATGGCGGCCCGCGGGCCGGATTCGGCCCGCAACGCAATTTTATCCGGCCCGCGAAGCATTTTAGAAATTTTAGAAAAATAGTAGCGGAAATACAATGCGCTCTTTTTTTGCTCTCCACATGCAGAAATAGAATGTGAGGATCTTTTTTTTTTTTTGCTCTCTGAATGCGGAAATAGAATGTGAGGATCTTTTTTTCTGTAAATTTTTGGCCCGCGAAGAAATTTTCGTCAGTCATCCGGCCCGCGGTCAAATTTTCATCACCTATGTGGCCCGCCGATCAAAAGATTTGCCCACCCCTGCTATAGACTATATAATATCACGCTACGACCAATAGGAGCGGAGCATCAATGAAAAATGTAACTCAAAATTTGTCCGTCCGACAAAAACTTTTGAACGGTAACTCCGATCATCATGAAATTTGGATACAACATTCATCTCGGTAAACTAAGATGAATGTGTACTCATGTCCCTCCCCCCCATTCGTTCTTTTGCACCCGGGTGAAACCGGGCGGGACCGCTAGTATGATATATAAACTGGATCCATTTTAAAATAAGAGGAGGGGGGAAAATTTCTTGAGCCGGATCCCCCGTGCTTGTTATGCCCTCCTGGATACGCCAGTGCTTACGGCTTAAAAAAAGACAGAATGATTCGATTGCGATTTTATTCCTATACTCAGTTTAGAATAAAAGTATATGTTGAATCCATACTCTGGAGTTAGGCGGAGCATACGAGATGAGAGTGTGTGATAAGTACAGTGGCGTACACAGACTATATCATTGAAAGAAAGTTTGCCGACACGATTTTGGACGACGATATATTGAGTTCGTTTGTAAGACGTTTAATGCTTGAAGTTACAAGCGGATCCAATTGATCCAATGCGGAGATAACGTGAATACGGTAAACTGGTGTCGGAACGAACCCTTAAATGCGGCTCTGCCGCGATCCAAGCGCAGCGATCCCAGTCGACCATGTTAAATAATCGACGCCGGTCACTGACGTTCGTGACGTTTGTACGCGCGAGCCACTGTACTGGACACTGTTTTGTACAGCATAACTTGTGCGCTCTGACGAAGGGGGGGTACAACACGACTCCGGCAATGATACGCCGCGCCGTCGTGTCGGTGTGTGTGTGAGTGTGTTTTGGTCGGCGCTGATCGGTTCAGTTGTGATTCGTTCGAAACACAACGCACCGAATCCTTTAAACCGCCTCGCGCCCGTGAGATAATAATTGAAAATGATAATGTTTTATGGAAACGTGATTATATTTTGAGAATATATGGCGGTGCATCATTGGGTCTTCAGTACAGTGTATTTATTGCTAAATTTTAAAATGGAAATGTGACAGTTATTTTTTACCCACAACGGAACGGAGAAGGTATATGCGTTTAGAGTGAGAGATTGTTTGTGTGTGCACTCGAATGTCGCCAATTTATCTCGGAAACGGTTTTTTGTAAGTGGTTTGTAATTTATCTGTGATGGTTCTTAGTGCAAGAAATCTGTAAAAAGCTTAAAATTAAATAAAAAACAAAATAAAATTTTTTTAAAAAGCCCACTACGGATGTTAACGTTGTAATTGAAAAAGGATTAAATAAAATTTTAAAACTCCCCGACTAATATTTTGTGCATAAATGTAACGATAGTATTTTATTTGCAATGGACTCGTCCCACATATTTTATTTTAGGATTGGAATCTACGTTATCTACAAATAGATAATAAAGCCATTTTTTCGAAAATCAATCGGAAGCTTTTTCTATGTTTTTTTCCAAAAATGTATTTTTTAATGTAATTTTAAACTATACAATTCCGCTACGAAGAACGTGGTCGTTTGATTGGCTTCCTGTAGTTGAATCACGCCCACTGGTTCTTAAGACTTGATTCATGCGATAACTGGTATACATCTCTTTCCAATGACATGCCTGTATCGATGCGCGTAATGTACTGGCTAGGTTCAACTGTGGCGTCATATTACGCCTATCGTTTGAAACGAATTTAATTTATAATTTAATATTATCTTACTTTCGACGCCAGAATAATTTATAAAATAAAATTATTAATAAAAAGACCCTAAAACTATCTGAGTTTTTTTTCACTAAAAAGTTAAGTATTTAGCGTAAGATAATTAATTTATCATCAGATAACCTCGTTTTTATTTTTTTAAGAGTTCATCTGATTCTAAGTACCTACCTACTTAAATCAGTTTATTGTTGTGTGTTAAAAAACTAAAATCACGTGAACCAAATAAATTATAATGTCTTAAAAAATAAGGGTTTGTTAAGTGTTACGTCAGATTATAAGTGATTTTTAAGTTGCTATGTGAACAAAATAGGTAAAGGACCAAATAGATAAAAACGCATTGCTTATGTAGATTTTAAATGAACTAACTCAGAAGTTTTTCACGAAAATTGAACTATCCGAAAACACTTTGATATCATCAATAGGGAATTACCAAAACAATAGTAAATATAAACATAAAATGATCAAACATAATGTATTACAAAAAAACATCTAGAATAGTCACCTGCTATATGAAAGCTGATAAGATAAGGATAGTCCACTGTACAGATGCATTCCTAGTACAAACTTACGCCACAATTTTAGGAATAGGTTTTTTTAAATGTTTTTTTGCCTAATATTATTTAAAATTCATATAATATATCCATTACTGCCAAAAAAAAAAAAAAATGAGCGCGGGTTAAAGTCAAGAACTGGAACCGCCAAGCTGTAAAAAAAAAATCAATGTAAACTTTTATACAATGACAATAAAGCTCTTTTATTAACCGACGAAAAACAAAAACGGAGGAGGTTCTCAAGTCGACGCGTATATTTTTTTTTTTTTTTTTTATTTTTTTTTTTTTTTTATTTATGTATGACCACGCATAACTTTTTACAGAGTAGTCCGATTTTGATAAATATTTTTTTGTTTGAAAGGGTATACCCCGAAGTTGGTCCCATATAAATTTGGTAAAAAAATTCCAACCCTAAGGGTAGGAAAACAGGGGATGATTGATTGTTCACTCACTGATTGTAATGTATGACCACACATAACTTTTTACAGAGTAGTCCGATTTTGATAATTATTTTTTTGGTTGAAAGGGTATACCCCGAAGTTGGTCTCATATAAATTTGGTAAAAAAATTCCAACCCTAAGGGTAGGAAAACAGGGGATGATTGATTGTTTACTCACTGAATGTAATGTATGACCACACATAACTTTTTACAGAGTAGTCCGATTTTGATAATTATTTTTTTATTGGATAGGGTATACTTCGAGGTTGGTCTCATATAAATTTGGAAAAAAAATTCCTACCCTAAGGGTGGGAAAATAGGGGTGATTTATTGTTCACTCACAGATTTTCATGCTGAGTTGTGTATTACAATTATAAATTATATAGCCACAAAAAATTATAAAATAAAAACTTTTTAACAAAAAAATTAAACCGCCGAAAAACTGAAAAGCAAAAAATAATAAATCTTTTTATTTAACTAAGTTCTATTTAAGTAGTTGAACGTATGTGACAGTCTAGTATATCTAAGTAATTTTGAGTCGGCGTCAAACAATCAATGAACAAAGATCACTAAAAGAAATAACCAAATCAAATTAACAATGATACGTGAAATCTCCAGCGATAAACATTAACATTAAACATGCGCTCTCCACACGACCACTCGCAAAGACGTGTGCCCTCAGTGTGTGCCCGTTCGGGTTGCTCTGTCGCTGACATTAACTTCGTGAACTCTCAGAGATTTCCGGCGAAGGATTGTTGACGCCGACTCAAAATTACTTAGATATACTAGACTGTCACATACGTTCAACTACTTAAATAGAACTTAGTTAAATAAAAAGATTTATTATTTTTTGCTTTTCAGTTTTTCGGCGGTTTAATTTTTTTGTTAAAAAGTTTTTATATATATAAATGAACTAGGTTACGGATTTCTACCTCATAATGTTATGTCGATAAGTATTATTTATTTTCTGTACTGAATTCTAACTATATGAAGAATACTCCCCGGAATAATTTTAGCAATGTTTTTTTTAAGGGAATGTGGACAAAATTATACAAGTTGTTTCGTATATTATACGAAACGTAGCAATTACGTCATAGTTAATTGGTAAAATTTTACTGAATGGTCTCCATGATTTTGACTAATTTTGAAACGGGGTTGTGTCGATGCGATGGCATTTTTTTGCGCAGTGTAAAGGAAAGGACGTTTGACGGGAATTCCTTAACCCTTAAATTAATATTGTAGGATACAGCCTACATAATATTGTAATGGATGAACATCATGCTCCTTTGACTTAAAAAAATGACTATAGTGTAGGCAGTATCCTACAGAGAATGGAGCATTAAGCGAACTGAAATTTCAAAATATTTTTTTAATTATTTTTCCAGTAATCCCCATACTCTGAGACATACATATATATTTTTTAAATATAAATAAAAAATCATGCATTTAAGCATTAAAAAATGATAACGAGGTGGTGTCGATGCGATGGCGTTTTTTTTTGCGCAGTGCGTTTAAAAATTCGTCAAAATCCTTGAAGCCCTAAAGATCTATCATTTCAATTTTATATCTCACTATAGGCTCATATTGTGAAAAGATTGTCGTGCGGATATAAACAGTTCTTCAAAGAGTTATTTTAATTTATCCAGTTACGTTTTGAACTGCGTATCTCTTACTAGGAGGCAGCGTGACTGTGTAGTACACACTACACACAACTGACACAACCGAGAAGACTAGTTTGTGTTGTAACGCGGCTCGGAGACTTTCCTGTTACAATATTGCAAGTTACTTTCGTGTTGTGGAAACAAAACTCAGTACCCTCAAACAGGCAACTAATATACAACGACCAACCCTCTTTATTTGACTAACGTTTGTGCAACAGGGTGAATTTGTAAATAGCACGTCACAATGTATACATCACTTGTTTCGTGTGAGACGTGTTTTGTTTTTTTTTTTGTTGACTGTGTTTTGTTTTGAAAAGTTCGTATAGAAAACTAGTCGAAGTTTAGATGTGTTGTTATTATTATGATGAAACGTTATCTGTGACTTCGGCGTAACTAGTGTTGTCATATTTACTTCCTTCCCGGTTTTTTTTATCTAATTATGTTAAATAACTTAAGAGAAGAATGTCTTGAGATGAACGTTGTGTAACAAATAACAAGTGAATGTTTGATGCTGTTTGGTACCAACTGTCTTCAGATGTTGACCAACAGTGGATCGAAGAAATAACCAACTTATGTAGTATTTAAATACGCGAAAATAAAATTGTTAATCTTGTGTTCTTCGTGCATCTTTTCAATTGTTTTGACGTCGTTTTAATTCGTTTTTGCATTGCGCGTTGGTCCTTATGTGTAAACATATCAATACGTTGTTATCTAAATATTGACACACCAAAATGATAATGAAGATAAAGTTAGTTATATTCATTATCGCGCTGATAATAGTTGTGAACAATATTAAAAATTAATTTTCATTTAATTAACTCTAATTTAATTAATACTTTAACTTAAAACAATGTACAGTTCCTATTAAGAAGATAGCTTTCAAAAAATGGGTGATACAAGTAGTGACCAGTCGGAAGAAAATGGTCGCCGAAGATCAACATTTTACGTGCCATTGGTTGATACTCACAGTGATCAACAAAAACAAACTCCAGAAATTCGGATAATCGAATTGAACAAAACACCATCGGAGGTCAACATTGTCAAAACGGCGGCGTTGTCGGCGTCGCCGGGAAAAAGTAAAACTTTTCGAATTTTGTTGGGATTAAAATCAAGTAGTCAAAACACGCTCTCGTCGCCTACGAAATTCGAATATTCGTTATCGCAGTCGTCGTTAAATTATATCGATTATGATGAAACGTCGTCGAATAATAGTTTTTCGAAAAGTAAATTATCGTTGAGTTCGATCGATTCGTGTACGGACAGTTTTAAAATATCTAGTGCCAAATCAAAATCGGTAACATTACCACCCAAGAGTAAGTTTTCTTTGAGCAATTCGCTGAGTCCAAAAGCTTCAGTGCGGAAAAAAGTGTTGATTAAAAATAGCGAGAATAAGTACATTGAAACCGCGAATACAGTGACACCTAAATCGAGTCGATTGGGATTTAATTTCATAAGGCGTACACATTCGACTAAATTGGTCAGAAGTCCGTCTTTTCTGAAAACTTTGACTGCCAAATGTGTTGACCACAATCATAGTGGTGCGGACAATGCGTCGTCGGACAGTAGTGCTGTGAATTCACCGGGAAAAAAAAGTTTGAACTCCGATAAGAATTGGAGGATTTTTTCCGAAGAAGAAGATCAGGCCATACATTCTGGTAGTGTTCCGTTTGAATTTATTTATAATTTTAATCGTTTTCCTGTTAGGAGCCACGAGACGTATCGGTGTGAGCATGGAGATGCAGGAACCAATTGAATCGTATTTCATCAAAGGGGGCGTTCACAAATTACGTGAGGCGTTTAGGGGGGGGGGCGAATCTTACCGAATCTCACGTGTAGGAGAGGGGGGTCTCTGCAAATATCAGGTAATTTTTTTTCGCAAGAAACAGTGTAAAATTGCGAGAAAACTGGGTTAAATTAAATAAAAAATGTTTCTCCACTAAAGTATGGCTAAATCATATGCAAAAATATTTTTTAAATAAATCGAACGCAATCAAGCACTGATTTACGTATTTACATTAAAAATATGCATTTTCTCACGTGAGATTAGAGTGGAGGGGTCGACCACAATATCACTGCATCTCCCCAAGGGGGGGGGGGGGGTCGTAAAATCTCCAAATTTGCCTCACGTAATTTGTGAACGCCCCCAAAATACGTTTGAGACATTGCATTAGTTTGGGAACCACTGATCTTATGCATTAGGCTTTGCTGGACTTTACATAATGTTATTTGCTCATATTGTTTTCTTATTATATCAGTTGATTTGCATTACCTTTTTTATTCTTTCTATTTTTTTTAATCTTAGAAACATTTCTAGGACACTAAAACGACGACTCTTAATCAGAAATGTTAAGATTTAGAGTTGGCGGGACTTGAAGCTGTAAAATACTTGAAAACTTGTTCAAAAATTGCATCAGAAGTCATAAAAATTGAAAGCATTATTGTTAGTTGTGATGCTTTAAAAAGTGTAACTGATTTAGCTTATGCCTTAATTCGGCACTGCCGATGATCAAATTTTTGATTAGTTTACCGGAAATCTACATTTTTGCAGAAAACTGCGCATCATTTGCAGCAAGAACAAAATTAGTCAAAATTATAGCGTATTGATATTGGCGTTTTCCGCGTAATTATTGATAATGGTTTTTATCTTCTTTGACGTCATTCCACAATAGAGAAAATATCTGACATCTAATTCTTTGTTATGTCTAATTTTATTATTTAAATAAATAAAAAAAGTTCGTCTAAATTTTCAGACTTTATTTTTCAAGTTTGACGTTTCGATCCGAATTAGGACCATCTTCAGAATTATAAAACTAAAAAAGTGTATCCAAAATATTAAATGCACATTTTTCTTGTATAAATCACTGTTTAAATTAAATTATTCAGATAAAAGTTGATAAAGAATTTGGATAAAGAATGACTTGCATTGTAATAATTGTATGTTTTCCGTATAATTTTATTTGAGAATCGATATTTGTATTGTTTTCAAACTAATTAGCAATTTCAAACAAGATTTATTTTTTATGCGGGATTGTTTAACAGAGATAAAGAATTTAAACGAGAGTAAAAAAATACAGTTTCGTATATTTATAATAGTTATTGTTGTGTGGCAGTTACTTTACAATCCTTTTTATTAACTTTCGTAAAAAGGAAGTGTATTTTTTATGACCAAAAGTGTCATAAAATATCGGATTATTGGAAATTTTGTGCTGTTCGGAAGTCCTTCAACTCTGTCTGTAGTGTTAAAATTTATACTACGACCGAGGAAAGTACGCATGTCGAAAGAATGTGCAGAATTCTCGTTATTTCGTGCGGACTGCAGAATCCCTTTTCCCTAAGACGTCCATTCCTTGGGCGCAGTATATACCTCGGAAGCTATAAAAACACGTTTTTATAAATACTTGCGTACAAAATTTTAAAAATGCTAATACTTAAAATACATTACTTATGAAACTTACGTAAGATAAAGTTAACCACAACAATTGTTTATCATATCTAGGTTAGGTTGCCAGGTCACCAAACCAAATAGCCGGACAGGCCAGCCAGTTTGGCGGGACATTTGGGTAATAAATATATTTAAAAAAAACTAAAAAACATGGTTTATATCGAACTAAAAAGTAAAAAATATTTTTTTTAAATGAGCTTAAAACAATGAATAAAAAATACTAGTATTATTGTGAAAAAAGCGTGGGGCGCTTTGTTCCACATTTTCGTACATCGAGCGCCCCACGCTTTTTTCACAATAATATACTAGTATTTTTTATTCATTATTGTTTTAAGCTTATTTTTAAAAAAATGTTTTTTACTTTTTAGTTCGATATAAAGCGTGTTTTTTAGTTTTTTTCAAACTATATTTATTTTCCACATTTGAGTTCGATTTATTGTCAAAACTTTGCCGAAAAAAAAAACATTTTTTTTTTCGGCGTGATTCCGAGAGTTGACGTCAGCGAAGACCCGTGCCTTAGACCGCACGGCTAACCACTGTAATTACAGTGCTGGCATATTATACTACAGTAATAAACCACTTGCTGTAGTCCAAACGAAGGTTACAAACGAACATACATACATACATACAAACTTACAAGTGAAGTTAATATAAAGCGTGTAAAAAGGCCGGACAGCCTACATTATCGAGGATTTTGTCTCAGTATTAATAGGTACGACAAAAAAATTGTATGTAAAATCAAACTTTTTTGATTATTACTATGAAGAAATATAAATAACATCGAATGCCAAATCAGTTCAAGTACTTTATTACTAGTCAGCCAAAGTCATCAGTCAAAATTAAATTCTAGATAAACATTTATCAACATTTTAAATTCTTCTTAAATTCTAATGAAAGGCAATTGCACAAATAAGTCTTATATGTACCTGCTATTACTTCCCAAAACAAAATAAAAAACAATCTAAACAAAACAAAACTTCTTTTCTTTAATTAAGTTAATAAAAGTCGTTATTCATATTCGCCTGCGCTCGGCCGCGCTCGACGCTCGCTCGTTTGCGAAATGTAAAAAGCCTAACAAAAGCCTGACACCGTTTATTTTGGCCGGACACTCAATCAAAAAGCCTAACTATGTCCGGCTTTATCCGGAGTCCGGACGCCTGGCAACACTATATCTAGGGATGTCAAATTCATTGAAGCCGCGGGTTATTATCTCATTTGCGGCACACGACCCACAAACTATCATATTAAATCAATCGATCTGACTTCGACGTTTCAATGTTCAACTGAGATCTTCATGATAAAATTAAATAATGCGATAATTATTGCTTCTTTTTTTATTTTGCTAAGGCGGGACTTCACCAAACTGACTTTGGACCAACTTTGACTCTGCCGCAGCGGCTTTACAGCAGATCTAAATTCGATAACACCAAATTGGCTTGGTCAGATTTGTTCTTGTCGATAATGTAAAATCCGCTGATCACGAGGCTGGATTTGCCGCTCGGTTCATTGCTACACTACTTACTAGTTTTCTAGCGCTGCTTTTCTAAATTGCTAATCATATATATTAATACGCTCAGGTTTAAGATGTTTGCCTCCCTTTTTAGAAAAAACCACACAATTTCTCCACATAAATTATATATCATTTTACAGATAATTGCTTGCTCTACTGACATCGACAACTAAAAAATTTATTATTGCTATTGTTTTTGTAAATTAATTAAACTCTAAACAACGTCTGCCATCTGACGGCGTAACGTTGACACTTCGATCTGTCATCTGACTTTCATATTGTAAATACTGCATACTGCCATCTGACGGGCAACGCTGAACAACGCTTTTGCTACTTGCGCCTCTATATGACAATTTTGGTACAATATTTCTTTTACAACAAAAAGAAGGACGTTATAAGCAGTGTGCAAAATTAGAAACGAATTGAATACCTGCAATCATATTTAAAAAATAATTTTGTAAAGTGATAATAATTATTATACTTATTTAGTGCGAATAATTCGCACAGGTCACGCTAGTTAACTTTATATCAAAAAAGCCCTATGTACTGTTGTAGTAAAATATTCAACACCATTCCAGATGATATTAAAAACGCACCTAACGTTCATCACTTTAAAAAGAGACTTAGAGCTTTTTTGAGTAATAGCTGCTTTTATTCTTTAAGTAAGTGATTTTTTAATATGTAAATTTTATATTATTTAAAAGTTTTTTGTAAACGATTTGACTTCTCCCATATATAGTAGTATGTTCTTGGAGTAATAAAATTATTATTATTATTTGCTCGGTTCACACGAGACATCTTTACAAGCTTGCTCTGCAGGTAGATTCGGTGCGCACGCAGTGTTAGAACGATAACAAAAGCGCATGTTTATTGTCTCTGATCAGAACATACACTATGGCGTTTGTTTGTAGGCGTTTGTTCAAGTCGCCCACGTGACAAGATACTGCTTCTTGATTGGTTCTTGCTCATACCTAGCAGAGCACCTAGCAAGAAAAATATCCCCTTTTCTAATTTTAAAACCTATCTTGTGAGCTAGCAAGCGAGCTCGCAGTGACGACATTTTCAGCTTCGTACCCAGTCTACCGGCCAGCTGAAGTCCAAGCAGTGTTTCTAACCTCGTGTGCAGCGGCCAGAAAAACGCTTTTCTAATGAAAATGCTAAGAAATTAATATTTTTGTCTTATTTAATTTTATTTTCACATTCAACAAAAAAATATATTTTTTTATATTAATATTCCCACGAATTTTGCGAATGTTCGTTACGTCAATAGTCCATAAACAATAAACAACTCAATGATTATAACAAGTTGCATAATAATATTGTTTAAGTAGGTACTGTTAGTATTTTAAAGCTGTAGGCTATTTTTACGTGTACCTTATACAAAAAGATTGGTTTCCAAGAAGCAGACCATCAAGAACCATTTGTGGATGGTTCGTGTCCTGCATTAGCGGAAACTTGTGCAGGTCGTGTGTACCGGATGTCTTTGAAAGGAATATCATCAGACCGTACTCTGTATGCCTTGCATGTGGAAAACACGCGTTGCCGTTATATTTCCATTGGAATTAAAATTATTAATATTTATATACTAGCTTTTGCCCGCGAGTTTGTCTGCGTGGATAGAATATAAAATTTTATAAACGCGCATGCTAAACAAATTGTTATAACTTTGGAATCCATGCACCGAATTTATTTTTATTTGTCAAATTAAGACATCACGCGATCTACACTACACTGCCTTTCTCTGCTCAAGAGTCAGGACTGCTAGTGTTTACACTAATTTAAGCCCGACACTGAAATACCAAACAGGTCAGTGTATCTTACACTTTTGTATAACAAACGCAATAGTGTCAAAAGTGTCAACACTTTTACATTCCAACCCACAAGTGGGGAATAGTACTAGCTTAGGCCAAAAATCACTTTTCAAGATTTTACTATCTCTTTTCGTTTTGAGGTCCCCCGAATTCAAAAAATATATTTTTGGAAAAACTCTGTACGTCTCTTTGTCTGTGAACACGTTACAGGTCAAACAGATGAACGGATTGAAACCAAATTTTAGGAGGATATTTGGTATACAAATATGAAGAGCTCTATTGTTTTTGGGGAAAATCGGCGCATGCACAGAAGAGATATATGCTATAATGGTGTTTTTTATATAATAATGGTATACTTTTCATAACGGCTTATTATTCTATTTATTTTTTTAAATACCTACGTTTCGTTTAAAAATTTTTTTATTAACTTTATAGTTTCGGTAATATTTTGAAAATAAAAAAATCAGCTGTTCTTTTGTTTTGTAGATATGTCAGAAATAAACTAGCTAAGCATGCTTTGATTAATTTTTACATGACGTGGAATATGCATGCTTTGATTAATTTTTACATGACGTGGAATATATTATGTAGGTAACTATGGCAACGAATAGCAAATATCCTATTGAATAATTACCCGCGTCACCTCACGCGATATCAGAAATTTTATTTTCTTATAATTTATACTATACAGGGTGTTTGGAAGCTGGGTGCAAAGCCTTAAGGGGGTGTTAGTATAGACCATATAGAACATTTTGAGCCATATTTGTCCTAACCAAAGTCTGATAATTTTTTTTTTAGGGAACTTTTACGATTTTAGTTCTGTAAGGCTACTCTTTACATTTTAGTACCAAAATCCCAAAATTTTTCAATTAAGTGCTAATAACGCAAAGTTTAAGTGGAAATGTTTATTTTTTTTAATGTACTTTATTAGCCTAATGTGTGTTTAATGGTATCAAATAATTTTAAAGCACCGTTTTTACTAAAAAAATAACTTTCAGACTATTTAAACCTAACAGAAAAAAATGTCAAAGAAAAAGATGGATTTTTATTGACATTTAAAAAAATAAATAAAATAGCTACAGGTGTTCAGACAATTTTAAAATCATGCTGAGTTATTGTTCTTTCTGTTAAAGTATCATTTACCTGGATATCTTTACCATTTTTGAAGTTAGGGTGCCTGAACCAGTTAGGGGTAAGAAATTAAAAATTTCAAGAAAATCAACACAAGCCTAATTTTGCTCAAATAACTTAAAACTGATGTCTAAAACAATATCCGAGATTATTTTTTAGTCTATACTGTGTAATAATAATAAACTTACCCGAACAAAAATGTAAAGAGTAGCCTTACAGAACTAAAATCGTAAAAGTTCCCTAAAAAAAAATCAGACTTTGGTTAGGACAAATATGGCTCAAAATGTTCTATATGGTCTATACTAACACCCCATTAAGACTTTGCACCCAGCTTCCAAACACCCTGTATATCAATTAATGTCAAAATTTTGAAGTTGGAATGGTCTTGTTGCCCAATTGGCTGGAATTTTTATTCTGGAGCACGATACCAAATATTATAATATTAATATAATTTGTTACGTATACTTATTTGTTTTCGAAAATGTAGGGCATTAGTACAGTCAATCTGGCAAAAACCTCAACAAAACCAACCAAAAAGGTGAAACTTGGTGAGTCGTTAGAGAATGATGAAAAAAAGGTTACCTGGCAATGGCCACCTGGTACCTGTTCAAATACCTGTTCAAATAGTCAAAAAAAACTCAAAAATATTTTGAAATGCATTTTTCTCGAAAACTATCCATTTTACAGAAAAATTTATTGAACAAAAAATGTAGAGGGCATCGTTATCTACAATTAATGTCATTGGTGCTATGTTGTACAACAAAAAATGTGCGGAGTAGGTGGCGCTTAAGTGCCAAAAAAAGTGTTTTTCCACTTTTTTGCCCTGAAATTTTCATTTTTCAGTTACGATTCAAATAAAAAAATTGTTCCATTTTATTTTATAAACAACTTTTATTTCAACATTTTTTTCATACAACTTACCGTTTCAGAGCTGCAGCTTGTTGAAGTGAAAATAAGTTGTATGAAAAGTAAGTTGTATGAAAAAAATGTTGAAATAAAAGTTGTTTATAAAATAAAAAAAACAATTTTTCCATTTGAATCGTAACTGAAAAATGAAAATTTCAGGGCAAAAAAGTGGAAAAACACTTTTTTTGGCACTTAAGCGCCACCTACTCCGCACATTTTTTGTTGTACAACATAGCACCAATGACATTAATTGTAGATAACGATGCCCTCTACATTTTTTGTTCAATAAATTTTTCTGTAAAATGGATAGTTTTCGAGAAAAATGCATTTCAAAATATTTTTGAGTTTTTTTTGACTATTTGAACAGGTACCAGGTGGCCATTGCCAGGTAACCTTTTTTTCATCATTCTCTAACGACTCACCAAGTTTCACCTTTTTGGGTGTTTTTGATACGAAATGATTTTTTTTTCGCCAGATTGATTGTACTACATATGTTTTTAATTTGTATTGGTTTTATTATTAGTTAATGAATGAGATACGGTGTAGGTGTAAAACTTAATGTAAATAGACAATCGATGATTGAAATATTAACCCAGCTTTACGTAATCGTAGAAAACTGTGATTGTGAAAAAATCGTGCATAATATTATGTCTGAAATAAATTATTTATGTTGCAAGCGTTTTGAAAACAGAGCTCTGCGAACTTTATTGATACAAATGATCTATATTTAAAAATTGTTATATTTAAATATGTAAACGGTTAAGAATCGTAAACATTACTTTTACGATTAGAAATCACTTACGATAACTTTGAATTTTATTCTATTTACTAGTAGTAGAAGTTGCGATCCGTTGTATTGAAATATTTGGCCGGGAATTTGTAGCTTATGGATCAATGAAAAGAAGTAGTACTTTTGATTTGTTAGTTATTTATCTTACTTTTCGGCAATGTTTTTGCCATCTTCAGTGAATCTACATGATATTAAAAGAATAAAAATTTTACATTAAAATAAAATTAAAATTAACCTTGAACGATTGTTGTATTTTAATATAATTTTTTTATTGTTTCAATACCATGATTCTCTGAAGATGTCAAAAATATTGCCGAAACGTAAAGGCCGCTGCACACGAGGCTAGATGTGCCGCTAGATTTGCATACTAGCTTTCCAGCGCTGGTTTTCTTAATTGCATTTATGTGCTCGCTTCACACGAGACGACTTTTCAAGCTAGTTTTGTGAATAAAACTGGTGTTTACTTTATTTTTCCCACGAAAACATGAAGTTTCGGTGTCGGTTTCGGCCGTAAATACCAGTTTCGGTCGGACACTAAACGTGAACCCGTTTCCGGATTGGTGCTTGCTCAAAACTAGCAGACAAACTAGCATGGTTCTAATCTTGTTACCATGCACGCGAGCTCGCAGTAACGTCATTTTCATTTTCGTAGCCAGTAGAAGTCCCAGCGTCAAAACCAGCTTCGTGTGCAGCAGTCTTTACATTGACTTCAAAGTTGAAAAAAAAAGAAAACAAATATTAGCTTCTTCGGTCGAACTCTGGTGATTAGTAATGTGGATGATTAGTGCAGATACCGTACGGGTCAGTCATACCTTTTGATCTCATGAGATTAAGCAAGCGCAAACCCCATGAGTCACTTTTCCACGTACCTTGCCGGTAGTTCTACTCACGACATACAAAATGACGCATCAGACACCCGTAGTAATAAAACGAAATGAGACAAGGAAAAAGCGGGGGAGACCTATATATATTTTAATAAACGCAAGTGTCTAGAACGAGATAGAACTATACAACGCAAAGATGATGTCACCTAGGGCTACGCCCCCCTCAGGTGAATGAGTTCGCTTGCAATCATATTTTTTCCCGTTATGATACACACTATTACTTTTTAGCGTGCGTAAAAAATATCAACTGCTTTAACCTTTAAAATGCGTCAATTTGGCTGATTAACGAAGTTTTATATTTTTGTAACGATGCAAGTTGAAAATTAACCTTTTTGACAAGTTTGAATTGATATAAATTATTACAGACTGACACTCATCAACTTTTTGTAAAAAATAAAATTTAAATTTAAAAGAAAAGCCCGCCACAATAATCCTTTAAAAAGAAAAAGAGGTGTGTCGTTTTGTGGACGCACGACGGAAGCTATGCTCTTTACGCATTTTATATTAATGTTTAAAATATGTATATGTCGCCGGGATATTGTCAAATCCGTGATTTTGTAATTTCACTAGTGAAATTACAATATCACGATTGACAAAGATTCGTGATATTATAATTTCACTAAGTGAAATTATAATATCACGGGTTTGACAATATCCCGGCGACATACCTATACACAAAAAAAACAACAAAAAGTCAAATCTTGTTATTATATTGTCTGAAAAATTGTTCGATAATTTAATTTAAAAAACAACAAAAATATTCAATTAAATTTTTTTATGAGTATTAATAATAAACAAAAAACAAATTCAAAGATTTATAAAAATGAAATTTATTAAATTTCATTTTTTTTATTTATGAAAAAAAAAGACAAAAAATTGTTGTTAGTAAAAAAATGTAAAAACTAGTTAATGCTAATTGGGGATTTGAACTTGAGTGTTGATCTTAAAACAGGCTGCAAAATGCAGTTCTAATTTTAACAACCAGTGTCCCACCTCTTCAATGGTAGAATAAATCGGTCTTAATGCTTTTAGTATATAATTGCGACGTATGTGCCCATTGCTACTGCGATTCTTTCGTTTTCTAAATAATCTGAACACAAATACGTATAGTACGCGCCACGAATCTAAAAGGCTCGGAAGTTAGATGCGAATGCAGTCTTGCGCTTGTACAGTCTGTTGAAAAACTACAAACTCGCAACTCAACAAAACTTCATAGCAATAACAACTTGACAATAGCGTACTCGACTGTACTTTAAAGCAGGAAAGCGACAAGTGACAAAGACAACGAGCGATCACGGCCAATCACTTTTCAAAGGATAGGTGTAGACCCAAATAGCCCTTTTAAAACGCCGGGTAAATCTGCCGGTTACTACTAAAATCTTCCAGCAAGTTATCGACGACAAAAGTTGCGTTTTTTGTACAATTCTTTATAATTTACCGTTGAAAAGTTTACATTGTTTTTTTAAATTTCTGTTGAAAAAAGTACAGTGGATTTATTCATTGCACAATCGCGGCTATGCTAATTAAATTAACGAACAAATAAATTCATAGCCGATTCACTTCTCTTGTAAAATAGCTGACCTGACCGTTATTTACTATAGACGGTACGCTCTGTTACAAAAAAAATAATATTTAACCTTCAACTACTAGGTATAACATTTTTACGTTTCGTGGTCTCACATTTTATAAACAATCACTTTTGAATCACAACTTACAGTCAACGCTGTTAGTTTAAACATTTTCTGATAAATAAATACCTATTATTTAATATACTAGCTGTGACCCGCGACTTCGTCCGCGTGAAATGTACGCTTGTTCAGTTCGCGAAATTTACAAAAAGGCTTCCCTATTTGTTTTTTTTGTAGCTTACTCCATAAGAAACTATTTTGAGTTATAAGGAAATTTTATGAGGAGGCATTACTCTCCACCGCTTCAAGTGTGGCGTTACACTCGTCCGCTTCAAAAGAGACAAATATAGATATCTGTAGGATTTAACGTGCGAAAGAATGAGATGGAATACATTACACTTGTGCGATGCTAGACTAATCTTGTATACAGTAGAGACGCGTTAATCCGAACCTTCATAATCCGGATTCTTTGGTAATTCGGACAGTCGTTTGATAGTATTATGTACATTGTAGTCCCGATTTTTCCAGTTTCAGTAATCCGGATCATGATACTTAGTTATTGAGTAGCTGTACCGGCACTATTTGCGTCAACACTATTGTGTTATAAACAGTTACATACATATTTGTTGCCGGAGAAGTGAGAGAAGTTAGGTGTTTTTAGTATGTATGTAGTCGTTGTCAAACTCAGATAGAAATACATAGAGAACGCACTATGGCGCCGCGTAAACGATCACACGTTACTTTATCACTGCAAGTAAAAAACGAAATTCTTGACAAATTAAAAAAGGGAGCCTCAAATAAACAGCTAGCCGCAAAATATGAGCATTTTAGGTTGTTTTCTTGATAATTAAAATTACATCCCGTAATCCGGACATTTTGATAATCCGGATCAGCTATGTTTTAATTAGTCCGGATTATCGCGTCTCTACTGTATATGTATATAGACAAACATATCTGTAGGATTTCATCAGCTATCTGTCTGTGGAAGTCCCGTCAAAATCGGTCCAGTGTCGTTTCGGTGATTAGTCGGAACCAACAGACGGACAGACAAGAACTTTAAAAATTGTTTTTTGATATAAGTATCGTAACTTTCATCTGCATTTAGTAAAAAGTTTTTATTTTCATATTACAGACACTTCAATTTAATTTATATACATATATGTACAGGTCTATTAGATATACATGTAGGCTTTCCAATTTGGATGTAGGGACGTTCATTAAGTTACGTGAGGTGTTTTTTTTTTTTTTTTTTTGGAACTATGCACAATAAATTGACAAACTTTATAAACATGCCAATTTATCATACCAGTAATAAGTGAATGCAATCGTTTTGTATTTCTTTACTAGAGTGACCTTTACGTTTTCAATCAGCTGTTATTTGTTGCAAAATAACAATAAAAGATTTTAAAAAGATTGCAGCGCAATGAACTGGAATTGTGAAAATATTTTATGCGGCGCTTTCTGCAGCACAGTCGAAGTTATCGGTTTACACACCGTCAGGACAAAATGTGTACTCTCACAGCGTTGTGAGAATACAATTTTGTAACAAAGTTGATTTAAAATCTACATAAAACGTTTTTTTAAGACCACCAACAGGAGGGGGTTACCTGGCTAGTCGGTCATGTACGCAGGAATGTAAAGTAAACCTTTACGTACTAGTTCCGTAATAAAAATAAAAGTTCGCGATCTAACCAATTGAACAATGAATAAGTGTATGTAAACAACAGCAGACGCGTATAGTAATTTTCTTTAAACAATAAAATAAAACTATTTTCTATCAATTTAACCGACAACCAAATCGCATAAGGTTTGTGCGGACTGCGGGGTAATTTGTCTATCTATAGCAGCCAAATTACCATTTAAGTCTTTGATTAGCCATGTTAGCATTCTATTGTTGTTACGCTACTCATTTTGTAATTGCCTTTCCTGTTGCGTTAATATTGTAACAAAATTGTTGTAGTTCGTGGTGGAAATTATTTATTTACAATAATAAACGTTAAACAAAGCAGTTAAACACACAAACGAAAGCGTACTTCTTTAACAACAGTAATAATAACGTTAACAGAAATAAAATAACGACAGTTCCAAATTATAAAATAATAGACTAAGTAACAGAGAGTATAGAGTCACTAAATTATGTACACAAAATATTTACAACACACAAACACAACAAAGTTTATCTAATACACTTATTCACACTATTATTTACAAACTCATTTATGTAAAACCAGATTTATATAATTGCACTCAATGGTTTACACACACCAAAGTATTACTGAATGATTTATGTCGCAACGCCAGACTTTGTATCAACACAACTGACTGACTGACCTCTGCGCCAGCGTCCGCTCGCATTTTATAGCTTCGATCCTGCCTTATAGAATAGGTCGGGTTTTTACTTGGCTACCTGTTTTCCATTGTTGTTGTTGCTAGAAGATTTTACAGAACCCATAGTCGTCCCAACAGGGGGCGCGCAACAATATTAGTGTTCTATGCTCTTCCTTTCTGTTATACAAAAAACGGTCACTGAAATATTCTGGAGCCGGCACTGATAATGATATTTATGGAGTCAATTTAGAATGTAAACGCGCAAGTACATAAATACATACATGCATTGTACAAATGTGTTATACTTTCTACGTTAAGGCCCCGGGCACGATACGAGCGGTGAGCGTTGAGCGGCGAGCGTCGAGCGGCACTCGAGCGTCACCAGAGCGGCGAGGGTGGTCACGATACAAGCGGCGTTAGAGCGGCAACCTTGATTTGTATCCAGCCACCAGTGTGTCGTAATATGCCTTCGAGTGAGGACCTAGTACATCTTCTGTTGTTATCGGAAAATTCAATATTGAAAAGGCGTGTAGTTCGGGGGTGCAAGCTTCCTTGTCAACATAGTGTTCTTGAAGTTGTCTTTATCATTCCACAATGTTGAACGACACTGAACTTCACATATCAAACTTTCCATTTGAGTATCTCTAAGCTTTTTCAAAGCAACAATGTCCTTTTTCTTAAGTTTAGCCGGAGGCCCACGTGGTTCTTGCTCCTCTGACATCTTGAACTAGACTGAAAACCGTGGGAAGAAGCATGACTCATCTGAGCGTCGAGCGTCGTACAAAAAGTAATCGGGCAGGGTTTGGCGGTGCCTTCGACGCTTAGCGGCGCCGCTCACTGTCGCTCACCGCTCACGTCTATCGTGACACCCCTCTTCAAATTTGCACGGCAACATATGGAGCCCGATTGCAGAGCGGTGGCAGAGCGATGCCGCTCTGACGCTCGACGCTCATCGCTCGACGCTCACCGCTCGTATCGTGCCCGGGGCCTAACACATAATCGCCGTAATTGATGTTAATTTTATGTTAGTTTTTAAACGGCTCTATAATCAAACCTTGGGTTTTGCTGTATGGCGGTGTTCTTAGTGCAATTATAAGAACTGCAGGGGGATCGTTAGTGATACCGGAAATTGATGAAATCAATCTATTTTAGGTTACTTTATGTTCATTTAAATCAGTGATTCCCAAAGTGGTCTATATCGACCCCCAGGGGTCGACGACAACTTACAAGGGGTCCATGTCAGCGGGAAAAAAATTGGGGGTCCATGAAATGAAAATGGGGGTCAACGATAGTGAATGTACTAACAATAAAGGAAAAAACTGGACATCGTTAACCAAAGAGATTTAAGATTAAATTTAACTAAATTGATGACAAATATTGAAAATTTATTATTAAAGCATCAGGTTCATCCCTCACACTAAAAGCATTTATTTTTTGCTTAGTTAGGTATTTTATGTAACAGAAAGTAAATTTTAATTTGATTCGTTTTAATTTGAATCTAATTAATAAATGTATAAAACAAAGCATTTCACACTACATTTCACTACCGTTATAAATTTAAATCGTTCAAAGTGAGTAGGTAGCACTATACCAGTTCTCAAAAATACATTTGAAATTAATGAATTAGCAAAAAATCAATATCAGATGAGCAGGGGGTCTACCCAAAACCGAAAAACATGGCAGGTGGTCGACGAGACAAAAAAGTTTGGGGACCTCTGATTTAAATAGAACGGTTGTCTCCAAAATGCAATTATAGTACGCGCCACGAATCTAAAAGGCTCGGAAGCTAGATATGAATGCAGGCTTGCGCTTGTAGTCTGTTGAAAAACTACAAACTCGCAACTCAACAAAACTAACATAGCAATAACAACTTGACAATAGCGTACTCGACTGTACTTTAAAGCAGGAAAGCGACAAGTGACAAAGGCAACGAGCGATCACGGCCAATCACCGACGAGCGCAAGTTCCGTGCAGGTAGCTGGAAGGTGGTGAGAGTATCAACGACTCTAAAATGTGCCTTTGCGACGCTGTTTGTGACTAACTTCCGAACCTTTTAGATCCGTGGCGCGTACTATACATTGTAATTTGTATCAACAATGAAATGTTTAATGTATTTTTGTTTATTTTGCAGATACCTCGTACGAGAAGGCGTGCCGACGGGGCAGCGCGCCAACGACTCCTGTGTTGGGCGCTCGGAACAATGGAGCTCTCGATATAACGCCGTCCAGAATCGTCAACTTCTTCTCGAAGCGATCGTTCCGTTCGAACCCGTTGAAGAGAACGAAATCGGTAACGAAACTCGAACGTGGCAAACGAACTTTCGTGAACGGCGTGGAAACAGATAACCATGGAAGCGGCACCAGATTGAGGACTTCGAGGTCACACGAGAGTCTCTTATCCGGACAGTCAGTCATGACAACATTAGGTACGTTAAAAATGAAAATTTAGTTTTTTAAAAGTCTTGATACTGCAGACGTCCGTACGTCACTGCTTTTAATTGTCTGACAGGATGGCCACAGACCTGGAAAACCTGAAATTATTAGGGAATTTAATGCAAATTGGAAATAACAGGGAATTTTACTAAGTAAAGGGAGTTTAAAATTTCTAATTTTGAAAATTTTTTTGTTATTTTAAAACTGCTTTCAGACTCTAAAAAAGTTTTTCCAAGCTTTATGAATACCTGATCATTGAGTCTGGTGTTCAAGCTTCAATTTGGTATTTTTTTATTTGCTATGCGACTATTTATCGCTGAGATATCGGCGATTAAGTAAAAAATTACCTTTGATTTTTTACCATCGATATCTCTAACTAATGATCGTACAGTAAAAAGAAGGTTTACAACTGTGCCATCATTAGTTTAAGAGATAGAATAGAATAGAATAAATTTATTGTTCATAATAGCTATACAGCAGGAGTTCGTCATAAATTTCTTAATTAAAATTAATTTATAAAAAAATTCTTGTACTGAATATAGACAAGCTTTAATTAAAAATGATTTAAGCTCCCTTTTAAATTTAAGAAAAGGTAAATTCTTCAGTTCTATAGGAAGGCAGTTATAGAATTTTAGGGCAGAGTATTCGGGGCTATATTTTTGATAAAGACTAAGATTTGGTTTCGGAAGAATAATTGAGCTCTTATTACGCGTTTGGTAGCTACCTATGCATTGTACTGTGAGTTGGATATTTAGTAACTTTCTGCAAATAACATAAGGAGTGATAAATGTAAATAGATGGAACTGTTTTAAAATAATTTTTACAACTGTCACGAAAGCCTAGATTGAAAACAATTCTTATAGCTTTTTTCTGCATTAAAAATACTCTGTGGAATCGGATGCACTGCTAAAATGTTCTATGTTGAAAAAATGCGAGAAAATTGTTTTGATGCTCAATTTCGATTTGAAAAAGTACAAAATCAAAACATTAAATATCTCGATCATACAAATAAGATATTAAAATCATGGAAAAATATAATTAATTTCCTGAAAAACCTGGAATTATCAGTGAAATTGGAAATCATTTTTCTGTGGCCACCCAGAATTGACCCACCTTCAGTTTATTAAAGAAGACAAGTCAGAAGAAAAACGATTGAATTTGTCTTTAAACGTTTAATTCGTCAATTCAAAATTAAAGAAACTAGGCTATTTTCCCCCCGCGGTCTTCAAATGTTAAATCGTATTTCCAGTAATCAATATTCTCTTATATTATGATTACCCGAAAAGTCCAGAATCTTCTTTCGACAGCTTCCTTTTAATGTCAGTCACTTTCTTAAATTAACTTAAAATTTTAAACCATCGACAAGAAATATTACGAAAGTTTTGAGTTGTCATCCACCAATGAAGATAATTCAGAAGGAGGCAATAAAAATGTTTTATAATAAAAATTAGTTGTGCATGTGTTTATGTGATGAAATCGATAATTAAAATTCCAGGATCAAAAAAGAAGAGAGTTCTGTTCCTTTCAGTCGGTTTAAAGTCGCTTATTTATTTGCAGGCTTGGGTTCAAATCCAGGATCCGTGGAAATTAAAGCACTCCATCCGTCCGTGCTGGGAACACCGCATTGCTTCCAGGTGACGCTGTCATCTGATCAGAACAACCCGCGCTACTTCAGTTGCCGATCTCAAGATGAGAGAGATAAATGGGTGTACAGGTTCGTTGCATTTCACTCTGCATTTATAGAATCAATAAAGTTATGAACATACTTGAAAATCCAAATCTTCTTGGTTTCCGGGCTTGTATGCTGTGGTCCATTGGTATTACTACCTGACGTTTCGTCTACAACTGCGGTAGACATAATCAAAGGCGATGTGGTAGCGGGCCTTTGATAATGTCTACCGCAGTTGTAGACGAAACGTCAGGTAGTAATACCAATGGACCACGGTATACATGCCCGGAAACCAAGAAGATTTGGATCAACACCGGCCGTGAAAGCCTACACACTTGGATAAAACTTGAAAATTATTAAATTCGAAACTAATTTTTTAATGTTACGGTAAACGATATGATGCTCTATTCCTCTCCGCGACCGCGTATACTATATGCTTATTTCCTTCTCTGTGTGAGCTGTGTATGCGACTATATTATAATAATATTTAATAACAATATTTATTTGATCTAATCGGCATACAAAAATGCATAGAAATCGTCAATACATAGAGAAATACATCATTTAAAAATTCATTTACAATACATAAAAAATACATCATTTAAAAAATTCATTTAAGTACAGAATAACCTCTGTAAAACGTCACAATTCCCCAAACAAGGAAGTAGTGAATCGTCGTTAGGAAAAGTATATAATTAAGTGAGAGAAATGAGCGCAGAATTAATCTATTTTAAACAAATCACGTGTCATATTATGTTTTGATTTACGAATTAATGATTGTTTCATAACGCATTAATTTCCGTTGTTCAATTAAGGTCATAGTTTTTATTATATTTTATTTTGTAACGTAAACTATATTGTATAAAACTTTGACTATTTAGAATTGGACAGCTGATTTTGCATCTCCTTTTTCTATAGTACCTAATAATTTAAAACGATCGTCGGCAACATCTTTCAACTTTTTTGAGTAGTACACTGGGGCGTCACTCAACGTTCCAAAGAAGCGGGAGTTATAAATTTGTATAGTTCGTTTTTTTAGTGTGAGGTACCAGATCTGGTTATTTTGATTACTGTTTTGTTACAATTGAGTATTTTTTAAATAAATAAAATTGTCGACCAATTTTTCTCAGACCAATATATTGACAAAAAATAAAAAAATAACAAATCAATATAACACAAGATGACGTTTCGATCCGGATTTGGATCTTCTTCAGAAAAATCTTGTGTTATATTGATTTGCTATTTTTTTATTTTTTGTCAATATATTGGTCTGAGAAAAATTGGTCGACAATTTATTTATTTGAAGAGTTCCATTCAGACGTTAATCAAAGATTTGAATTTACAATTGATATTGTTTGAAAATTAGTTTTACCTTGAAATTTGTGCATTGGCGTAGCAAGAGGGGGGTCAGGCCCACCTGGCCCACCCTGGAGTATTAATTGTTTACGTACAAATAACAAGATAAATCTACAACAATGTACATATTTTCTTTGTCGTAAAATGTCTCCAGAAAGTCGTGTTGATCGATTTCGCTTCTATGAACAGTTTTCAAATTATGTATAATTGACAACTGGTAATGTTAGGTAGAGTTGAAAATTTGGCCCCTCCTACGATAAAATCGTTGCTATGCCTATGAATTTATATGTGTTGTAAGTTAAACTATAGTGATTTTAAATGGCGTTCCCATAGCAACGCCATTATATTTAAAAGTTTTAGTTCTTAGCTTGGCCGCCACTGTGTCGCTAGTCTTGACAATATGTGTGAAGTTAGCGTTGCTAGTCCATAGTTAAATAGTCAAAGGTATAAAATTAAGTTTGGTGATCATAACATTGCTGATCCTATCTTGGTTGTATTATTTTCTACCGTAAAAAGTCATGGTGAACCACTTATGAACTAGTTTTGGAATGTGCAAGTACTTTTGCATTTAAATAAGTTCATTTTATATGTGCTGTTTAAAATCGATAAAGTTGTATTGTTAAGATTCGATATAAGAAATTTTCAAATTACTTTCAAGGTCGTTATGATAAAGACTACAATCAGGGCCGTTTTGGCATCACCTTAGACCCTGAGACATTCCAACATTAGCGGTCTATAATCTACAATTTCTAGAATTTTTAGAAAAGAAACCAACCCCCCGTCAGGTCATTTTTGGTTTAAAATTACTTAAAAATAGGCACTTAAAACAGTCTAAAAAATTGGTTGTCTGTAAAGTCGGTTTACGGACGATAGTTTTACGTGATAACGTATTCCGCTCGAAAATCATATTTAATTATACATAACCTAAATTTTAGTAGCTGTCAAACTATATTTTTACCGACTAATAATTTGATCAACCAAAGCAATATACATATTTTTAAGCAATTATAAAAGCAATTATAAGCAATTAAAAGAATGTATATATATATACTAGCGGTCCCGCCCGGTTTCACCCGGGTGCAAAAGAACGAATGGGGAAGGAAGAAAAAAAATTTAGGGGTGGACTACCCCTAACATTTAGGGGGATGAAAAATAGATGTTGGCGAAGTGACACCTGTAGACATCTGGCGGGGATAACTAATTAAATGACGATTGATCAGTTTTCGACCGGAGAGGAAAAATGATTAAATTACTAAAATGGCTATTAAAAAATAAGGGTTGATCGTAGAAGGGTGAAAATTGAGGATTGTATGTATTTTTGTATGTTGTATCATAAAAAAATAGAAATTAAAAATTTTGTCTAAAAAATAAAAAAAAAATTTAGGGGTGGACTACCCCTAACATTTAGGGGGATGAAAAATAGATGTTGGCCGATTCTCATAGATACCGGATAAGCACAAAAAATTTCATCAAAATCGGTCAAGCCGTTTCGGAGGAGTATGGCAACGAAAACTGTGACACGAGAATTTTATATATATTGTTAGCTACTAGATAAGACACAACAATTATTAATAAATTATCATTCAATTTGTAATATATTTTATTTAATTCTTTTACACTTCTTCACATCTTTTATTACAAGCGTCATCCGCTTTGTCTATTCATTGTCTGATGGCTACTAACTACCGCGTGGGTCCATGTACTTTCCGTGTTGGCTGGTTCCACGCGTCCCCTCGTGTCATTGGTCAGCATGTCACGTGGGAAGGCACAGCTACACACACAGAAATACCACAGCTTGTGTACACTGTACAGTAGGTGCACTACGCCTTTCTTACAATATAGATTATATTATATTTGTTAACAAACCGTATAATTTATCTGCTGTTATGAAATGCAGATCCATTATCGTGCGTTCAGTTATACTTTGGCTTGGATGAATCGGTAATAATTATATGACACAAAAAATATCCGTGCAAAAACGAACAAATAACGATGTATTATCTGAAAAATTGCTTTAAAAATTCGATAATTTATGACATTTTTATTAGATATCTTGATTTTAAGTCTTAATTTCCACTGTTTATAAAACAAAGGCCATCTGTCAGATGTAGCTTTCGCTGGAACAGCCGAAAAAAATGTTGAACGCACACTACTCTCTGACGTCACGCGAGAAGAGTGAAATGCGCACAAGCCGACGCTTGAACCGATCGTGCGTCTCTATCGCTTATATCGCGCTCTCGCTTGCGGAACGTTACTCTTTTTCGTGTGTGCTGGCGGTGTTTCATCAATTTATAAGACGTTATCACGTCAAAAGACGTTTTCAAACACTATATTTATTTTTCTGGGGAAGACCCCTCGGTACTTCTTCTGCACACAGAATATTCCATAACTTAACGACCCCTACCCGCCTCGGGTGAAAGATATCACCCCTCTGAAAATCGACTGGATCCGCCCATGAGTAAAAAAACTTATTTTTAATAATAATTTAATTGTTCTAAGGATTGTATATGTGTAGAAAAATGTATATACAAAGTTTAGAAAAATATGAAATTCACATACTTAAAATTGAAAATGTCATTCTGTGAATAGCTCAAGAAAACATTAAGTTTCCTCTGGAATTAAAAAAACGTTTGGTCTCTTTTTTTATCGTCTGAAGTGGTGTTAAATACTTTGCTACATCAATACTGACTTGTAATAGAAATATTTTTTTACAGCTTACGAAAATCGATACAACCCGATGTTGAGCATACTCGAAGAACTGACAATTCGTTAAAAATATGGATACTCGAAGCAAAAGGCATTCCAAACAAAAAACGCTACTTCTGTGAACTGAGTCTCGATAAAACGCTTTATGCGAGGACGTCGACGAAACTAAAGAGCGACTTGTGTTTCTGGGGCGAACAGTTCGACTTCACTAGTTTACCGGCCATTAATATTATCAACATAAATTTGTACCGGGAAGGAGAACGGAAAAAAAGAAAAGACAAATGCGTTCTTGTCGGCACAGTGCAAATACCGGTACACGATGTGACGTCTAGATATTTGACAGAGAAATGGTTTCCGATTATTACAGACAAAAATAGCAACAACAAAGAAATGCCGTCGCTAAGAGTGAAGTGCAGATTCCAGTCGATCGACATTTTACCCGTGAAAATTTATACTGAATTTTTAGAATATTTAAAAACGGATTATAAGAAAGTTTGCGAAATTTTGGAACCGGTCATAGGTAAATTTTTTGTAACGATTTGATCTGTTAAATATTTGAATTAATTAAAAAAATATCATGTGTGTAGTTGAATTTAGGTGAAATAATTTATTACACCATATACATGAGTTTTGTTGATATGGTTGATATGCATTACAGAAAATCGTTCCACATAAAATGCAACATTAACCGGGCGCCCAAAGAAGGTTCGCATGTTTTTTATGTGGAGCGATTTTCTGTGACATAGTTATCAATTGTTAATTCTAGAGAGCGTTAACTTCATTGCTAATAGTGTTTTGTTGTCAGAAATGTGATCGTTTTTTGTTTTTGCAGGTGTGAAAGCAAAAGAAGACATAGCTACTTCGTTAGTGTTGACGATGCAATGTGAAAATATGGCTCGTCAATTTTTAGCCGATATTGTAATGATGGATATTCTTCGAGTGGATGACCAACGACTCACTTTTAGAGGCAATAGTTTAGCAACCAAAGCCATGGAAGCCTATTTAAAATTAACAGGGGATCGATATTTACAGGTATGTTATTTTTTTTGTTTTGTTTCTTCATAGTAAATAAATGTTTTGTAACATTGAAACTGAACTTCTAACGAATAAAGCTACAATTGACGTTAAAAAGATTCTTTGTGGTTTGTACAGCTTATCCCTGATTATCCAACTGTATCAGTTTTGTGAGGTTATGTTATTGTATTGTGGCGTTTAGTTAGGGTTGCCATCTGTAAGCTCAAAAAACCCGGATTTTTGAGTCCAAAACCCGGACATAATTTCCAAGGAAAATCCTTTTAATGAAGAAATAGTATAGATGTTAACGTACAAAATTAAAGAAATATATGGAATTTTACAAGCTTTCATTTAATTATATCTCTATTATCTTTGGTAATTAAATTAAAGAGCCATATAAAAATTAGAAAAAGCAAACAATAACTCTACATTCTTTTTTCCAATAAGCAAAAATAAATCTTTTCGAATTAAAGAAACAAAATTCTACTATTGTCTTATGATAAGAAAAGATTTATCTAGTCAAATTAAAACCCAGACTGTAAACACCCCCCCCCCAAGACACCCTTAAAAAGAGGACAAATCCGGGGAAAGCCGGACGGATGGCACCCTAGGTTTAGTAATAATAATTATAACATTAAAATTAGTTTTGATAATGTGATGAATTAGAATTTAATTTCTTGTTAATATTTTTCCAGGAAACATTAGCCGAATTAGTCGAAGTAGTTTTAGCTTCGAATCAAGACTGCGAAGTAGATCCTTTGAAAGTTGTAAGCGTAACTGCA
The DNA here is from genome assembly GCA_963575645.1 of Xanthostigma xanthostigma. Classification (NCBI taxonomy): domain Eukaryota; kingdom Metazoa; phylum Arthropoda; class Insecta; order Raphidioptera; family Raphidiidae; genus Xanthostigma; species Xanthostigma xanthostigma. The sequence goes on along the minus strand of OY754466.1, from coordinate 42,358,591 downwards.
CTGGAAAAACAACAACAGAATTTGAGATCGACAGTCGAAATGGCATGGGGAAAAATTCTCAAGAGCCACAGTGCATTTCCACCCGAATTACGGGAATGTTTTGCATCTTTCCGAGAACGTTTGATTGCTTTGGACAAAGAAGATATTAGCGACAATTTAATATCTGCGTCGATTTTCTTACGTTTTCTTTGCCCCGCTATTTTAAGCCCGAGTCTCTTCAATATAACTCACGGTAAGTTAAAATTAATTTATTATCGCAATTACGTTTAAATATTTTATGTATTTACTTTTTTTTTCGTTTGTAGAATATCCAAATGAAAAAGCGGCAAGAAATTTAACATTAGTAGCAAAAACATTGCAAACGCTGGCTAACTTCACGCGGTTCCAAGGCAAAGAAAATTTCATGGAATTTATGAACGATTTCTTAGAACGAGAAGCACCTTCCATGAAACAATTTTTACACAACATATCGGTGAGTTTTATCAATCTTTCATTGATTACTCATTAAAAACATCTGGAAATCAGGAACCAAAGTATAAATTTAATATAAATATTTTCTTTTTAGACTCGACTGCCTGCAGATGAAGTTGCTAAAAACTATCGACGCAGTAATTCTAATCAACTTGAATTCGACGGACATATTGATCTTGGAAAACAGTTGAGCATTTTAAGTACACTGTTAACTGAATGTTTACAAAAGGTCGCAACGGCAAAATTACAAGAGCTCGAACCGCTTATCAAAGTACTGGATGCGTTACAGGCTCATCATTGTTCGTCGCATCAATTTTTGAGGCAGCATTCTTCACCGCCCAACGTTTCTTGTCAAGAGGCGCATTCTCATAATATTTTTAGGTAAGTTTTGACTTATACTTGGTTTCTAAACGGTCAAATGGTTAAAGAACCCGGTTATGAAGATGCTTGATTGAGCCTAACTTCAATTGTTAAAATAAAATTCATAACAACTTTTCTGTAGTGCAACAATAAAACAAAACTTCTAAAGAATAAAGCTACAATTGACGTTAAAAAGATTCTTTGTACTTTGTAGAGTTTACCATAGATATAATATCTATGGAGTTTACCCCTGATATCAACTGTCAGATTTGTGAAGTTATGTTATTGTTTGTGGCGTTTAGTAACTCAGTTTGATAATACTGCGCCTTAACCACATATTTTCTTCTCATTAATGCTTTTATAATAAAGATACAACGGAACATTCTTATTTTAAATAGTTATTTTTAGGTTATGTATATATTTCGGAATTTATGCAATGACGTAGCTAGGGTCATTGGCGTTTGAGGCAAGATTCTGATTTCGCCTTACAAATTCTTTGCTTGATATAATACTGATTGCGCTCTCTGGGACTTGCGCTCTTATTTTCAGACCTTAGCTATGGCGGTGCTTAAATTATGTACTGTTTAATGTAATGTAGAATTTTGTCCCACAGATATAACGATCCGACTGTAAACAATGGAAGCAACGGTGCATTGCATTTAACGCCACCAGCATATACTAATCCCCCAACACCATCTCAACAGCACAAAACCACCTATCTACAAACTCCAAACAACATGTCGAATGAAATACGAGAATACAATAACTCACAAACGGCGCAAATTAAACACCACCTGATAATTCAAAATTCAAATACTTTGACTTACGATTCGACAAAGAGATCACCTCGGCTTGGTATTAGAGCAGCGACTTTACCAAGGCATGCATACGGGCAAAATCAGTTGACGTTGAATGTACCGCCGCAAATAAATCATCAGAATATAACTGAAGACTTTGTGTTGGAGCCAGCGAATGCTTTTATCAGTAAGAGTCCGACGCCGATATTGAAAAATTCTTCGAAAAGGCACGGCTCCCAGGCAAATTTGAACGGACACGAACACGTTCAGGTGACTATACAGGAAAATAACAGAAGAAACGATTGCCACAATTTAGAGGAGTTATCGGATCTGTTGAGATATGCCGACGAAAACGAAGAAGCCACTAACAACAAAGGTTCAAATGTTTCTATAAGTCAGTTATCGAACGTTGCTAGTTCCGGATATCAAAGCATTGCGTACAGCCAGTCGAGCAGTCCTGTCGATCTTACAATAAGTAATAACGGTGCGAACGGTTTAAAGTTCGACCTTTCGAATGGTTTAAAATACAAAGTCACCAGGAACGGTTCGTTCGAAAACAAATACGCTCCGCCGAATCAGAAAATACAACAGCCTTTAGCGTTCGCAAATCCTGTTTACAGTATGGATTTCGGACCGAAAAGAAGATTGGAAAGTTCGAGCTCATCGGATGAACAGATCAGCACTCCGGAGGTGAAAAATATCGGTGACAAAGAGTCGCCGAGTTTTAATTACCGATTTGAAAATCACGAACAGATAACTAATCGACGTATCAACAATAGTTCTAGAATGCCACGTACAAATCCAACACTAAGCTATAGAAATTTGCCAGAGAAAAGAAATTCAGATAATAAATTATGCATTAAACAAGTACAAAATAACCAGCATGATAATTATTATAATTGTGAATCGCAAAGACAGAATAATTCGTATTTTAATAATTCTCCTATGCCGGATAAAAATCAACGAATGTATCAGGAGCAATTGAAATGTGCGAACGTGTCGCGTGAGAAGTTATACCGTCGATTATCGTTAGAAAGTGCGCGCGATTTATCGGAAAGTTCGAGCGATGCAGACGATGCACCCGTCTATCACACGACGGGGCGCCAACGTAAAATGAGAAGCGCTGTGAATAATTCAGGATCTGCGATCGGATCAAGTTCTGAATGCAACAGAAGTTGTATCGATCAATATGAACGCGAAATTGAACGATTGCAAACGTCTGTCGACGCTTTGAGAAGAAAGTTGGAGTGCGCCGAACTGGGAAATTCCAGTCCTGATTTAAGCCAAATTGAGAACGACAACAAAATGCGAGGAATTATTGACAGGTGAGTTGTAATTCAGATAAACTAAATTTTAAGGGGTAATTGTAAACGGTCAATATTGGAATTCGACAGGACTTCGTGTTATCAAGGCAGAAAATTGACGTTTGCGACAGGATGTAAAGTTTATCACACGTACAGAACAAGAGTCGCGAACGGAAATTTTCTGTCCGAGTTACATGCTGTACTTTTTTAATAAACGCATTGAGAGCAAGACCATAAAAAAAATTGTAGGTTAGATGAACTGTCAAATATAGTTAACAATCATCGCATCAGCTGGCGCCACTTTTGCTTTCTTTCGGCCCGAAAAAGAACAATAACATTTTACTTTTGATGTACACATGCGCGACTTTTATTTTATATAAAAAAACATTATTCAATTTTACAGTTATATCAACACATGAATTGTTTTACATTTTTCATTTCTAGTGTTCTTTCTTTACATTGATTTGATTTACTTCCTGTTTTATATAGAAAAAAAATAAAAAAAATAACGTATTCTGCTCGAATATCATATTTAATAATACATAACCTAAATTTTAGTAGCTGTCAGGCGGAACGTGACACTTTTTCGTGCATGCAGCCGGTGTTTCATCAATTTATAAGACGTTATCACGTCAAAAATGAACTTTCCTCCCCGAAAACACCACATTTTTTTATTGTTCTCATTTTCTGGCGTCTATGTATAACAAATTTGTCCAGTAAGCTAATGGAAACCGCGCTCTGATGTCAAAAAAGAAACATACGTCGCATAATTGTAAAACGTAGTGCATTAATTTTTTTTTTTTATTGTTTTTTAAGGTTAATAAGTGTCGAAGAAGAATTGCGCCGAGAACAAGAAAAAATGTCGATGGCTTTGTCACACAAACAAAAAGTGATCGAAGCACAGGAGCACCAGATCGCCGCTTTGGATGCGGCAAACAATCGACTACTATCGGCGCTGAGTACACTGAAGAGTCGATATGCATCGTCGGTCAATGCGACAACCGTCAACGTTTCTGCCGACAGCAGTATTAACGTGTGCGATTCCAACGATAACACAGTATTGGAAGATATCGATTGCGATATGAAAACTTCGCAATGTTAGCACTTGCCTACAGTTATCAAACTGTGTCGATTTGTGTTAACACCGATTTATGAAGACCCAGAATAATTTTTCGCGCGAAGCTGCAATTATGGTTTCTTCGTATTTTATAATTTAGCGGGAAGTCACTGTGCCAAGAAGTTTTGGAGCGACTCAGAGGTAACGTTGCAGTGAATTTACCTTACATGGCCGACATTAAAGTATTTTGTATTTTCGGTGTTGTTTTCAGTGATGAAATATTGAAGTATAGATGGCCTTAGTAAATACTAAATACATTTTTGTTTTGTCGTACAGAAAATAAACAATTCTGTAGTTATTCACATGTTTTCATTAAACAAATGAAAAATGATCTTCAAAATGATATTCAAGAGAGTAAATGAATACTTGGTATTTATAATTTTTGTTTATTATTGTTTTGAAACAAATGAGATATAATTTTAAACCTTCACTTGTGGGAAACCAATTTCCTTAAAAATGAAATCGATGAAGAGTTCTTCAAGTTAATCAGTTTCGTAAGATTAATTTGTAAGATGGGAATAACGGAAAATGGAATGAATATAATTTTGTGAAACATGCACATTATTGAAAATCATTTTTTGTCTCCGTACAAAAAATTTGATGGTTCAGTTGTAATGTGCAATATAATTGCAGGTTTAGAGGTATATAGAAATGTTTTGACAGAATGTAGCTCGAATAGCTGATATTTTCTGAATGTTACTTTGATTTTTGTTGAAAGGTAATTATATTTTTTTTGTATGTTATACGCATGTATATAAAGGTGTGTTTGGGTATTATTTTTATCTCGTTCAGGTTTCGTTGTGTAATTAATATGTTCCTGGCAAAAATCACATGATAGGTGACATTAAGAAAAGAAATTGTGTTCTTTATGTTGACTATGGTTCTTGCCCTTGAGTCAAGTATAAAATGCGAAGTCAACGTGTAAAAGATTCGGAGCGTACCGTCAGTGAATTAATATCCAAACGCATCTTCAGTGATCGAGAATTTACTTTTGTATTATTATTGTTTTGAAAATTTGTATTTATTATTTCATTATTGAAATTTTATAAGTTACACAAGAACATTGAAATTATTTATTAAAATTTAATATTGTTTATAACTTCTCTAATTTATGTTTTTTTCCGTATACTTATTATTGTTATAAAGTCTATATTTTGTTTTAAAAGTAGCAATACAGTGAAATGAGTCTCTTTTTTTTATTAAATCAATGGTGTCCTTAAGATTTGGGTACGTGACTAAAATAATCATAATATGTAAAGTGTTATAAATTCAGGAATATTTTCATATTTAAAGAAAACTTTTTCTAACAATAAAATTTATATATCTGATGAATTAAGGAAATATTAAAGGCATGAACATTTTTATAGGAATACGGTAGACTCACTAATCTGGCACATTTTAAACAAGGGGTGTCGGATTATTGGAAGATTGTCTAAATAAGCAACAGTGATAATATATTTTACCATGTTTTTATTACAAAATAACATAATGGCTTTGTTTACGCGAAGAATTGAGCTAACCTAATGCCTGCAGTACACATTCGCTGAGGGATACCGAGACTAGGCTCGCCTGATCTCGTAGCACACTGAGCGGCGAATACGAGCGCAGTCAGTACACACTCGTCGCCTCGTGCGAATTTAAATGTGCTTAAGTTGTCATTTTTGTTGGTTAAAGTGTAACTCTTAATGATAAAAAAAATTTGGCGAACTGGACCAATGATACAGTAATTGATTTCTTAGAACATTGCCAAAATGAGCCATCCACCGTCTTCTTGGCTTCCAGGACTTTTTGATTTTTTTAAATTATATAAATATGTTTGTAATAGCTGTATGAACAATAAGCTGCAACAGCAGCAACACGAACAAGTCTAGATCCATTTAACTGCGCCGTCTAAATGGACAGTGAAGCCAAGCCACATTTCGTAGACGCTCGCTTTACCTAATCTCTCGGCGAATGTGTACTGCAGGCATTAAAACTTTTATGAACGATCTTAACATCGATTTTCTTAACTGATCAAAGCGAAACCGGGTTAAGGAGTATTCATAACTGCTGTAACCGGCTTTAGTGTACGAGTGTAGCCTACTGCGCATGTCAGATCTGACACAATCAGAAAACCTAACCTCAAACTGTTTAAATTCAAATCAGCTGTCAGAAACTCTACCAACAACAAAAAAAAAACTACTACTAACATTGACAATTGAATTCTTATGCCTTCACGTAAACAAAATCGTACAAAGTAAAACAATGAACTCGCATGAAGCTGCTTACAATGCCAGATTATTTGATGATCCAGATTATAGAGAGGCTACTGTAACTACATTACTAAATATGGAGTGTAATAAAGGGATCAAAAAATTGAAAGTGATATTAATTTGTATCGACAGCTGAAAAACTTAAAAACGCGTGTTCAGTTCAGCATAATTGTAATATTAGCGTTAGTAAAACAAAAATTGTATTTATAAATAGCCTTTGATTCGTTTGTTTTCGAAAATGTCCAGTACACTACTTTCTAGATGATAGAGCGGTATATTACAAATTTCTATTTTCAAATAAATTTCATGTTTGAAAATACTGAAAATTTTATAGTCAAACCATTGTTGTGCACAGCTAGCGCCACACGATAATTGTGAGAACTAATGAAGCAGACTTTTGTCATTCAGAAAACCGCAATCCAGTAGATGAAAAAAATATTAGCGTGCTTTCATAATTATTATTTATTAGTTTTAAAGAATAGCTTCTGTTGCTACATTGTTGAAACACCCATTGTTACATGTCTATATTAGAAAAATTTATTTCTCAAACAATTTCACCATCGGGATACGAACCTCGAATGATGAATTGACCTTACTGTGTCACTGTGGAGTAATGTAACTCAGTCCGCCGCGATAGTGGAAACATTCGGGGTTCGTATCCTGATGGTGACATTGTTTGAGAAATAAATTTTTCTAATATAGACATGTAACAATGGGTGTTTCAACAATGTAGCAACAGAAGCTATTCTTTAAAGTTATTAAATAGTAGTATGCACTATACCGTATTAAAAGTCACATTTATTATTTATTAGTGTTAAAATCAAAACGCTAAAAATTGAGTGAAGATTAAACTTCGATGCAAAACTTACTTACTAATGCATAGTTGAAAAAAATGCTTTGTTTCATTTGCAAAGAAACATGATTTTATTTATTAAACTGCCATTTGGATTTATTGGCTTATTGATATGTCGTTTTTTGTATATGTTGTCTATTTTTAGTTATGAACAAATAATAATTGCATATTATAGCGTCATTATAATCACAAAATTTAGTGTTTTTTTGCATAGAACTTTTTATATTCAATTAAACTTATTGTTAACAGTGAGGAAATTCGTTGTAATGTTTTCATTTTGAATTAGATTTGAATCAATTTCTTTAGAGACGATTTTTATTTTTAAAAATGTATTATTGAGACAGCGAAATTTGTCGATAAATAAGACATTATTGGGCGTGTTTGGCCGAAGTACGTACTTACTAAATCTAGTAAGTCACTCACTATACTTACAAAATTTTCGGCCGGGACACAAAATAATTGCTAACGCAGTAAGCATGGCTTAATATAAGACGCCATTTTGCTTATTGTTGATGTAAACAAAACAGACAGGAACAGACCTGTCATTGTTCAGATACACAAGCACAATTGGGCGTGTTTGGCCGAAGTAAGTACTTACAAGTAAGCCAGTTAGCATAAAAAAATTAAAATCTTACAAGCTGACTATAGCGCTTTTCGGCCAGGACAGACTTACTGGCTTGACATAACCCAAAACACTGGTTTACGTTATATCCCGTACATAACCTCATAGACTGAATATAATTGACAGTACTAAATTTATCAATATAATTTAATTCATGTAAATAGTTGCAAATGGATAAATGACAAGTCTGTTGCTGTCTGTTTTGTTTACAATTTTACATCAACAATAAGCAAAATGGCGTCTTATATTAAGCCATGCTTACTGCGTTAGCACTTATTTTGTGTTCCGGCCGAAAATTTTGTAAGTATAGTGAGTGACTTACTAAATTTAGTAAGTACTTACTTCGGCCAAACACGCCCATTGTCAAAAATTTAACAGTTTATACAGATATTTCAAAATCTATAACTTTATTGCAAATAAAGTCCGCTAGATTGTGCTGATAATTGCAACTACAAAAATTCGAACGTGTGTTTTTGAGTCATGTCTTGAAATTACAAACATTTTTAACAACCGATGACCCAGCAAGGGAACCAAACACTTGCTGGGGAGCTCTGGTTTTTACCAGCACACCCATCCTGTCGTGAAGCCTACTGTTGACGTCAGACTTGTATTAATTCAATTTTTTTTTAGAAATGGGGGGACGTGATTATAGTGGCATTTCTTTGATGTCTCCAATATATGGATTGTGGATTACGGTCATAGTGTAAACATGCAGCTCCCATATTCAGAAAAATTATTCTCATGGATTACAAATCTTTGATTAACGTCTGAATAGTAGAACTCTTCAAATAAAAAATTGGTTGTCTGTAAAGTCGGTTTACGGACTATAGTTTTACGTGATAACGAATTCCGCTCAAATAATACATAACCTAAATTTTAGTAGCTGTCAAACTTGGACCGATCGTGCGCGGAACGTGACACTTTTTCGTGCATGCAGCCGGTGTTTCATCAATTTATTTCATCAATTTATAAGACGTTATCACGTCAAAAAAAAATTATCGACTAGTTTTATTTATATCATCGATTACAGTTCAGGTTTTTAAGTGAGAAAGAAATCCATTAATTCAACTCTTCTCAGATTATTAAAAATACTGATATTTTATCAATAATAAAGGGTCGAACTGATGCAATTTGCCACCTCCCTGACGGTGGCCTGTGTCCTTACATGCTCACTTACGGCGGTTGGGATTGTATAGGGTATAGACACTAACCGTCTATTCACAATCCAGAGATATCGGTGTTCTATGCATATTATTATTTTTCAGTTAGAGATCATTTATGATTTTTTTTTTCGCTTTCATTTATTTATGTCATACTATTTTCTTTAGATAGAGCATGGAAAATAGAGAGAAAGGAGCCTGATTTCGGCAGGTCGCAAAGCGAAACGCGTTTCCCAAAAATTGATGACAGGAAGGGTTCATCAAAGTTTTACGGGCGGCGCTGTATAGTCGCATTTTTTTTAGTGTGAGGAACTAAGGGGAATTTGATAATTTGTCGTATTTAGTTATTGTGTCATTTTGGACAGATTGAATTTTTAAAATCACTGAAGTCTAATTTACAACTCATAAATTTCAAAGTAAGTTGATTTTCGGAAAAAAATCACAACAAACCAAGAACCAAAGTAACTAGACGTGGTTCCTCACACTAACAAAAATCCAACTAGAGCTATAAGAAGGCGTCTGTGCGGCAGTCCCGGATCTACGATTTTTTCGAACCGGGGCAGAAACTTGATAATGGCGCCCCCTCTCTCCAGCTTTTGAGATAAATTACTTAAAAAAAACTCATAAATATATAATGATTGGTATTTTTCGTGAACGGGAAACCGTCAGAAAACAAGCAGATATAGAGTAAATCGGAAAAAGGACAGATTAGATGTGGTTTTGGCGCCCTCTAAAACTGCCGCCCGGGCGGGTGAACCGGTTTGCCCCCCCCCCCTCAGATCCGGGGTTGCTGCGCGGTCAGAACTGTGTTTAGAAAATGATGAAATCAATTAATATTTACAATTCATGGGTAGCTTCAGCGCTTCTATCATCAGAATATAAACCCTTATAACCTCACTTTTTGGACAACGGCAATGCATAGACAATAGTCTCTTTCTCTCTATCCTCCAAAAGATAGAGGTTAAACGGAATCTGTATTTGTAGATAATGTACAATGTTGTATTATGTGTATTTTTACATTATTATTATTATTATTATACATCGATTTACGATCGCACACAGCTTTGCTGTTGTTTATCAATAATTATATTATAATATATTGTATTTCAGTATTCTCTTGTTCTTGCAATACAAACACAAATTTTTAGTATTATAGAATATAAAATAATATTTCTATATAGCCAAAGATTTAATAAATTTTTTTTCATAAATACTTACAAGTTTTTTTATTTTAACAACCAATTATACACTCTTCACTGCCCTTAAGTCAGGGGTGTCCAGCCAGTCGATCGCGGCGTAATTTTAAGTAGATCTTTATACTTTATCTATTCTAACATCCAAAAATTCACTTTTCAAACTTTTACGATTAGCTCGTTCATCGTATACTCCCACCTTCGAAAATATTGCCAAATCTGGACAGTGTCAGCGATCTCATTAAAATTACTTCACAATATTCCTAATTTTGTTTCTTTATTTTTTTATATGACTATATACTCGATATTGTATAATTTTTGTTCCCATTTAAATGTTTAATAAACTTTCTATATTTGCAACGTTATAAAAGCGATTTTTATTTTTTTCCCGCATATTAGTAGATCGCGATGACACTATTTAAAAAAAAGTAGATCGCACCTACTAATAGGTTGGGCAGCCCTGCCTTAAGGCCTAGTTTATAATATGAGAGGCGTTCAACGCGCGTTGGCCCAACGCGCGTTTACAGTTTCTATACAATTGTATAGAACTGTTTATATGATAACGCGCGTTCAACGCGCCACCAACGCGCGTTATCATATAAACAGTTCTATACAATTGTATAGAAACTGTAAACGCGCGTTGGGCCAACGCGCGTTGAACGCCTCTCATATAAACTAGGCCTAAGTCTATACGCTAGTCTTAAATGTACATGCATCATAAAACCTTCTGGACAGTTTTGGAAAATATCATGGATCCGATGCAAATTCGGTAGGCTTATAGAACAGGACAAATTGAAGTCATCACTTACTGTTTCGAAGATAGATTCGTTCGAAGTGCTTTTGTGGAAAATCTGGAATACATATTGCATACAATTCAAATTCGGTATTCTGATAGTAAACGACACCCTGAATTCAATGAGCGCACTCGGAGGTCTCTGTAACTATTACCGTTTCGAGATAGGACCCCTCGAAGTGAATTTCTGGATAGTCTGGAATACGCATCGGATACATTTCAAATTCGGCATACTGATAGATAATGACACGCTAAATGCAGCGAACGCACTTGGAAGTCTGTATCTAATACCGTTTCGGAGATAGAGACGTTCAAATGTTGCTTTGGTATTTAAAATTCAGATGCCCACCAAACCAAAAGTTGAGCATATTTTTGGATTCGGAGTGTCATTTAGTGTTGGTATAAGCCGTCTGGACCAGAAAAGCGAGTTATTGGAAAATGTTGAAAATCGACTAAAAACGCGATTTTTCCCATAGTATAGCCTTAGTAATTTTGTGGTTTTTTTAGACGATTTTGGAAGACCTCTCAGATCCGATTCAAATTCGGTAGGCTTATGTAAAATGACACGCTGAAGTCACTAAGCCCCTCTGTTGCTTCGTATCACTTACCGTTTCGAAGATAGACCCATTCGAAGTGCTTTGCCGGAAAGTCTGGAATACATAACGGATACATTTCAAATTCGGTGTACTGATAGAAAACGACACGCTGAATTCAACGAGCACGCTTCTTACACATCTGTGCAAAATTGCATGCTTTAGGCTGTGCGTTGTACGGTCAGTCAATGCTAGAGTTTTAACTATGTAGATTGACCCCCTTAAGGGATGAATTTTCAAAAATCTTTCTTATGTAGGTACACATCCACGTTATATAATAAGGAACTCATGTGCAAAATTTCATTGCTCTAGACCTACCAGTTTAGGCTGTGCGCTGTCTGTCAGCCTTTAGAGGGATTTTTTTCATTGAGAAAAAGTGTAAAATAAAAACGTAAATATCAAAAATTTGCTATCCGGCACCCAGAAACAGTTAGAGGTATTTATAGTGAATAGAGAATAGAAGAAGACAAAACATAGTTGCATAATAGTTTTTATACTCACACCATAAATAACGAATAAAGCAAGACGATAGACTTGTTATCTAATGAATTATATTTTTAAAATTTTAACCCCTTCCACAGTCAGGGCCGGACTAATCCACTTTGAACTTTCTGAAATCTGAAAAATAGTTGAAAAAAAGTAGATTCAAATATGTCCTATTTTGTGCAAAATTGCATATTTCTAGACCCACGGGCTTAGGCTATGCGTTGTACGGTCAGTCTATGTTAGAGTTTTAACTACGTAGATTGTTGATTAAACCCCTTAGGGGATGAATTTTCAAAAATCTTTCTTATGTAGGTACACATCCACGTTATATAAGGAACTCATGTGCAAAATTTCATTGCTCTAGAGTCTAGACCTACCAGTTTACACTGTGCGTTGTACGTCAGTCTAGTGTTAGAGTTTTGACTTTTAACTAATTAGATTTAAGCCCCTTAGGGGATGAATTTTCAAAAATCCTTTCTTAGTGTTCACTTACGCCATATAGAGGACTTCTGTGCAAAATGTCTTGCTTCTAAACCCACCGGTTTAGACTGTGCGTTGAACGATCAGTCAATGTAAGAGTTTTAACTAAGTAATTCAACCCCCTTAGGGGATGAATTATCAAAAGTCTTTCTTAAGTACACATCCACGTTATGTAGGGAACTCATGTACAAAATTTCATTGCTCTAGACCAGTTTAGGCTGTGCGCTGTCTGTCAGCCTTTAGAGGGACTTTTTTTATTGAGAAAAAGTGTAAAAAATCGATAAAAACGTAAATATCAAAAATTTGCTATCCGGCACCCAGAAACAGTTAGAGGTATTTATAGTGAATAGAGAATAGAAGAAGACAAAACATAGTTTCATAATAGTTTTTATACTCACACCAAAATAAATAGCGAATAAAGCAAGACGACAGACTTGTTATCTAATGAATTATATTTTTAAAATTTTAACCCCTTCCACAGTCAGGGCCGGACTAACCCACTTTGAACTTTCTGAAATCTGAAAAATAGTTGAAAAAAAAGTACATTCAAATATGTCCTATTTTGTGCAAAATTGCATATTTCTAGACCCACGGGCTTAGGCTATGTTAGAGTTTTAACTACGTAGATTGTTGATTAAACCCCTTAGGGGATGAATTTTCAAAAATCTTTCTTATGTAGGTACACATCCACGTTATATAAGGAACTCATGTGCAAAATTTCATTGCTCTAGAGTCTAGACCTACCAGTTTACACTGTGCGTTGTACGTCAGTCTAGTGTTAGAGTTTTGACTTTTAACTAATTAGATTTAAGCCCCTTAGGGGATGAATTTTCAAAAATCCTTTCTTAGTGTTCACTTACGCCATATAGAGGACTTCTGTGCAAAATGTCTTGCTTCTAAACCCACCGGTTTAGACTGTGCATTGAACGATCAGTCAATGTAAGAGTTTTAACTAAGTAATTCAACCCCCTTAGGGGATGAATTGTCAAAAGTCTTTCTTAAGTACACATCCACGTTATGTAGGGAACTCATGTACAAAATTTCATTGCTCTAGACCTACCAGTTTAGGCTGTGCGTTGTCTGTCAGCCTTTAGAGGGACTTTTTTTATTGAGAAAAAGTGTAAAAAATCGATAGAAACGTAAATATCAAAAATTTGCTATCCGGCACCCAGAAACAGTTAGAGGTATTTATAGTGAATAGAGAATAGAAGAAGACAAAACATAGTTGCATAATAGTTTTTATACTCACACCATAAATAACGAATAAAGCAAGACGACAGACTTGTTATCTAATGAATTATATTTTTGAAATTTTAACCCCTTCCACAGTCAGGGCCGGACTAATCCACTTTGAACTTTCTGAAATCTGAAAAATAGTTGAAAAAAAGTACATTCAAATATGTCCTATTTTGTGCAAAATTGCATATTTCTAGACCCACGGGCTTAGGCTATGGGTTGTACGGTCAGTCAATGTTAGAGTTTTAACTACGGAGATTGTTGATTAAACCCCTTAGGGGATGAATTTTCAAAAATCTTTCTTATGTAGGTACACATCCACGTTATATAAGGAACTCATGTGCAAAATTTCATTGCTCTAGAGTCTAGACCTACCAGTTTACACTGTGCGTTGTACGTCAGTCTAGTGTTACAGTTTTGACTTTTAACTAATTAGATTTAAGCCCCTTAGGGGATGAATTTTCAAAAATCCTTCTTAAGTACACATCCACGTTATGTAGGGAACTCATGTACAAAATTTCATTGCTCTAGAGTCTAGACCTACCAGTTTAGGTTGTGCGCTGTCTGTCAGCCTTTAGAGGGACTTTTTTATTGAGAAAAAGTGTAAGAATCGGTAAAAACGTAAATATCAAAAATTTGCTATCCGGCACCCAGAAACAGTTAGAGGTATTTATAGTGAATAGAGAATAGAAGAAGACAAAACATAGTTGCATAATAGTTTTTATACTCACACCAAAATAAATAGCGAATAAAGCAAGACGACAGACTTGTTATCTAATGAATTATATTTTTAAAATTTTAACCCCTTCCACAGTCAGGGCCGGACTAATCCACTTTGAACTTTCTGAAAAGTGAAAAATAGTTGAAAAAAAGTACATTCAAATATGTCCTATTTTGAATGTATAAAAAGGAATTCTAAATTATCGGAAAATTAATTTTTAATAAAAAGAAACAAGAAAACATTTTTTTTAGATTTTATAATATTCATATAAAATAAGCAATACATTTTTGTGTATTTGTTTCTTTAACACAAGTTGTCCAACAGAAAAGTAAACTATCTTGTTTACAAATCTGTTCAAAATAGACAGTTTGACCGGGTCCTTTTTAAAAACCGGACCCTGGACATTTGTCTCATTTGGTCTATACTAATAATCCGGCCCTGCCACAGTATTTTAATAGGTATTGCGTAATACAGTATTATGCAATACCTATTCCAATACTGTGGCAGGGCCGGATTATTGTATAGACCAAATGAGACAAATGTCTAGGGCCCGGTTTTAAAAAGGACCCGGTCAAACTGTCTATTTTGAACAGATTTGTAAACAAAATAGTTTACTTTTCTGTTGGAAAACTGTGTATAATAAACAAATAAACAAAAATGTATTGCTTTTTATATGGTTATTCTAAAATCTAAAGAAAATGTGTTCTTATGTTTCTTCTTATAATAACGAACTATTTTTTCCTATAATTTAGAATTCTTTTTATACACTCAATAATAGACATAATATTTGAATGTACTTTTTTTCAACTATTTTTCAGATTTCACAAAGTTCAAAGTGGGTTAGTCCGGCCCTGACTGTGGAAGGGGTTAAAATTTTAAAAATGTAATTTATTAGATAACAGCCTGACGTCTTGTTTTATTCACTATAAATACCTCTTAACTGTTTCTGGGTGCCGGATAGCAAATTTTTGATATTATCGATTTTTATACTTTTTTTCATTTTTTCTTAATAAAAAAAAAGTCCTCTAAAGGCTGACAGACAACGCACAGCCTAAACCGGTAGGTCTTAGAGCAATGAAATTTTGCACATGAGTTTCATATATAACGTGGATGTGTATTTAAGATTTTTGATAATTCATCCCCTAAGGGGGTTAATCTACTTAGTTAAAACTCTTACATTAACTGATCGGTACAACGCTCAGTCTAAGCTGGTGGGTCTATTTTCATATAAAGGTAAAAAAAAGGGTAAATTATCTTGAGCTTGGGGATCCAGACACCTGAGGTCTCTTGTTTTTGATAAGCTCATTGATGTCAGGTGTCATATATTATGATAGATAGATAGATAGAATGTTTTATTTCTGATTTGCACAAGTGCATAGAAAAATGTCATACAAAAAAATACAATTTACAAAAAGTCTTTGATATTATAATGACACTTATCACACAGCGTGTCCTTTAGTCTTTTTTTAAATGTACTGAGCGGTAGGTCTTTTATTTCTCCTGGAATATTGTTAAAAATTTTTATTATTGAGTTCATTACTCCTTTCTGAACTACAGTTAGACTGGATTGCAGTTGTTTCCAGTTCTGTTTATGTCTCGTATTGTGAGGATGGTTAAAATGATTCATTTTAAATAATTCGGGATTTTCTTTGGCAAAAAGTGCACATTCATAAATGTATATATCAGCGAGCGTTAATAATTTTAAGCTTTTAAATAGTTCCCTACAGCTGTCTCGGTAGCCTGCTTTGCAGATGATACGTATACATCTTTTCTGAATTTTAAAAAGGTCATCTGCATTTACCGATGCTCCCCAGAAAATTACACCAAATCTTAAATGTGATTCAACAAATGCCGAGTACACACTAAGTAATATGTCTATTGGCATTACTTCTCTTAGAACTCTTGAGATATGATATTTGAGATATTTATTTTCAGAATAGATTCTGGTTGCGGGCCCCGTCTTTAACCTATTAGAGGCCCTGGGCACGTTAGGATAATAGAGCCCCCTATGACCTTTTTATATTATTATAGAAAAAAAAATTGTGCTTCAATCTTGTAATTATTGACAGGTGTTTGGGACAATTCTGCAAAACAAAACAAAAATATATGCAAACCTAACTGCAAATAGTATGCATTCAAATATACCAAGCGTACAAACATGCATTCCACGCGAAGGGTACACGGGAAGAAGGCGATTTGTCAAAAAATGTAAATTGTGCAGGAGAGCATTTTGAAGAGTTTAAGATCGTACCATTTACTTGCTGATGCATTTCTTTCAACGCTTATAACTTTTGACCTAGCGTATATTCTTGTCTAAAATAAATACACCAACAGAAAGGTACGACTTTTGGCTACAAAATGGCATAAAAAAATTAATTTCGAATTTTTACTGACAATACGCCTTCCTCCGACCTCCCGTGTAGGTACCCTTCATGTGTAAAATTATTATTTAGCTCTGGGCGCCTGATACTTTTGTGTTTATATTATTGACTGACGAATTTTTATAGATTGCGTAATGTCGAATACTTCGTATACTGCAGTACTGAATCAAGAAGTCATGTCTGTAATTTTACAGTTTTGAAATATAGTCTTAAAAAGCTGCAACATTAATTACTCTCCTGTTTCCTTATCAAGCTTATTATGCATGCTTAATATCCATGTAAATTATATAGAATTAACACTGAGTGATATATTTTGATGTTTTTATCTTAACTGAAAATGTTTAATGACTACAAAAATAAAAAAAAACTGTTTTGGTACCAAATGAATTATTATTATACCTGCGTGTTTATATTTTGTCAAAGACGAATTTTAAAACTAGTATTATGCAATACGTATCGCTATACTGTGGCAAGGTCGGATTATTTGTATAGACCAAATGAGACAAATGCCTAGGGCCCGGTTTTTAGAAAGAACCCGGTTAAACTGTCTATTTTGAACAGATTTGTAAACAAGATAGTTTACTTTTCTGTTGGACAAGTTGTGTGTAATAAACAAATACACAAAAATGTATTGCTTATTTTATATGAATATTCTAAAATCTAAAAAAAATGTTTTCTTGTTTCTTTTTATTAAAAATTAATTTTACGACAATTTAGAATTCCTTTTTATACACTCAAAATAGGACATATTTGAATGTACTTTTTTTCAACTATTTTTCAGATTTCAGAAAGTTCAAAGTGGGTTAGTCCGGCCCTGACTGTGGAAGGGGTTAAAATTTTAAAAATATAATTCATTAGATAACAAGTCTGTCGTCTTGCTTTATTCGCTATTTACCTATGGTGTGAGTATAAAAACTATTATGCAACTATGTTTTGTCTTCTTCTATTCTCTATTCACTATAAATACCTCTAACTGTTTCTGGGTGCCGGATAGCAAATTTTTGATATTTACGTTTCTATCGATTTTTTACACTTTTTCTCAATAAAAAAAGTCCCTCTAAAGGCTGACAGACAGCGCACAGCCTAAACTGGTCTAGAGCAATGAAATTTTGTACATGAGTTCCCTACATAACGTGGATGTGTACTTAAGAAAGACTTTTGACAATTCATCCCCTAAGGGAGTTGAATTGTTGACTGATCGTTCAACGCACAGTCTAAACCGGTGGGTTTAGAAGAAAGACATTTTGCACAGAAGTCCTCTATATGACGTAAGTGAGCACTAAGAAAGGATTTTTGAAAACTCATCCCCTAAGGAGCTTAAATCTACTTAGTTAAAAGTCAAAACTCTAACACTAGGCTGACGTACAACGCACAGTCTAAACTGGTAGGTCTAGACTTTAGAGCAATGAAATTTTGCACATGAGTTCCTTATATAACGTGGATGTGTACCTACATAAGAAAGATTTTTGAAAATTCATCCCCTAAGGGGTTTAATCAACAATCTACGTAGTTAAAACTCTAACATTGACTGATCGTACAACGCATAGCCTAAACCCGTGGGTATAGAAATATGCAATTTTGCAAAAAATAGGACATATTTGAATGTACTTTTTTTCAACTATTTTTCAGATTTCAGAAAGTTCAAAGTGGGTTAGTCCGGCCCTGACTGTGGAAGGGGTTAAAATTTTAAAAATATAATTCATTAGATAACAAGTCTGTCGTCTTGCTTTATTCGCTATTTATTTTGGTGTGAGTATAAAAACTATTATGCAACTATGTTTTGTCTTCTTCTATTCTCTATTCACTATAAATATCTCTAACTGTTTCTGGGTGTCGGATAGCAAATTTTTGATATTTACGTTTTTATCGATTTTTACACTTTTTCTAAATAAAAAAAGTCCTAAAGGCTGACAGACAGCGCACAGCCTAAACTGCTAGGTCTAGAGCAATGAAATTTAGTACATGAGTTCCCTACATAACGTGGATGTGTACTTAAGAAGAATTTTTGAAAATTCATCCCCTAAGGGGGTTGAACTACTTAGTTAAAACTCTTACATTGACTGATCGTTCAATGCACAGTCTAAACCGGTGGGTTTAGAATCAAGACATCATGCACAGAAGTCCTCTATATGGCGTAAGTGAGCACTAAGAAAGGATTTTTGAAAATTCATCCCGCAAGGGGTTTAATCAACAATCTACGTAGTTAAAACTCTAACATTGACTGACCGTACAACGCATAGCCTAAACCCGTTGGTCTAGAAATATGCAATTTTGCACAAAATAGGACATATTTGAATGTACTTTTTTTCAACTATTTCTGAGATTTCAGAAAGTTCAAAGTGGATTAGTCCGGCCCTGACTGTGGAAGGGGTTAAAATTTTAAAAATATAATTCATTAGATAACAAGTCTGTCGTCTTGCTTTATTCGCTATTTATTTTGGTGTGAGTATAAAAACTATTATGCAACTATGTTTTGTCTTCTTCTATTCTCTATTCACTATAAATACCTCTAACTGTTTCTCGGTGCCGGATAGCAAATTTTTGATATTTACGTTTTTATCGATTTTTACACTTTTTCTCAATGAAAAAAATCCCTCTAAAGGCTGACAGACAGCGCACAGCCTAAACTGGTAGGTCTAGAGCAATGAAATTTTGCACATGAGTTCCTTATTATATAAAGTGGATGTGTACCTACATAAGAAAGATTTTTGAAAATTCATCCCTTAAGGGGGTCAATTCTACATAGTTAAAACTCTAGCATTGACTGACCGTACAACGCACAGCCTAAAGCATGCAATTTTGCACAGATGTGTAAGAAGCGTGCTCGTTGAATTCAGCGTGTCGTTTTCTATCAGTACACCGAATTTGAAATGTATCCGTTATGTATTCCAGACTTTCCGGCAAAGCACTTCGAATGGATCTATCTTCGAAACGGTAAGTGATACGAAGCAACAGAGGGGCTTAGTGACTTCAGCGTGTCATTTTACATAAGCCTACCGAATTTGAATCGGATCTGAGAGGTTTTCCAAAATCGTCTAAAAAAATCACAAAATAACTAAGGCTATACTATGGGAAAAATCGCGTTTTTAGTCGATTTTCAACATTTTCCAATAACTCGCTTTTCTGGTTCAGACGGCTTATACCAACACTAAATGACACTCCGAATCAAAAAATAAGCTCAACTTTTGGTTCGGTGGGCATATCTGAAGTGTTTTTAAACACCGAAGCAACATTTGAACGTCTTTATCTCAGAAACGGTATTAGATACAGAACTCCGGATGCGCTCATTGAATTCAGCGTGTCGTTTTCTATCACTACACCGAATTTTGAATGTATCAGATGCGTATTCCAGACATTCCTTAGAAGCACTTTGGGTGGCCCTATCTCCGAAACGGTAATTGATACAGACCTCCGGGTACGCTCATTGAGTTCAGCGTGTCGTTTTCCATAAGCCTACCGAATTTGAATCGGATCCAAGAGATTGTCCAAAATTGTCTTAAAAAAATCATAAAATAACTAAGGCTCGTTTTTAGTCGGTTTTCAACATTTTCCAATAACTCGCTTTTCAGGTCCACACGGCTCATACTAACATGCAATGACACTCCAAATTAAAAAATAAGCTCAACTTTTGGTTTGGTGGGCATTTGAAGTGTGTTTTGAAATGTATCCGACACATATTCCAGACTTTCCAGAAATGAACTTCGAACGGGTCTATCTAGTTAGTTATATATATCTATAGCTTAGCCTTAGTTCTTTTGTAATTTTTTTTGGACAATCTCTCGGATCCGATTCAAATTCCGTAGGCTTTTAGAAAATGACACGCTTTAGTCAGTCAAAGTCGTTTGGAAACTACCACTGTCTCTATCTCCAAAACGGTAACTGGTAGGAATTCAGTGTGTCGTTTGCAACAAGTAGGTATAATGCCAAATTTCAAATGTTATCTTTATTACAGAGTAGCTAACTAGATCGTTTGAAATGTTTTTACTGAAATTGCGACTGTTTAGCCAAAATTAGAGAATGTTTGGAGTAGGTACAAGGTGTTAAATGAATTCAAATTACTCTCATTTGATGCGTTTTTATTTTAATGACCTGTAATTACATATATCATATTAAATTTTGTGCGTTTCTACATTTTATAAAGTTCAATAACGAATATTTTATTGAAAGCTGTGGCGTAACAACAGGGTGGCAGGACGGGCAAAATGCCACGGGCCCCCGATCAAAGGGGGCCTTCGGTCCGAGAAGTCCATGAACACAGGAGGATCCTAACATTTATTATTACAACATTTAGTAAAATTTATTAGTTTTGTATTCAATTAATTCAAACTACCTACTAAAGCAGTGATTCTCAACCACTGTGCCGCAGCACTTTTGTGTGCCGCGAAATTCTTAAAGTTTGCCGCCAAATCTTAGAAATGTATAGGTATATAGTAAAAAAAAATTGGTTGTCTGTAAAGTCGGTTTACGGACGATAGTTTTACGTGATAACGTCATAGAGAAACATTGATGAACTCTCTGACGTCACGCGAGAAGAGAGAGAAATGCGTACAAGCCGACGCTTGGGCCGATCGTGCCTCTCTATCGCTTATACCGCGCTCTCGCTTGCACGCTCAGGCTCAGGCGGAACGTGACACTTTTTCGTGCGTGCAGCCGGTGTTTCATCAATTTATAAGACGTTATCACGTCAAAATTATAATGCTCAAATTACTCATTAAAAGTATTCTTATAATTAACTTGTAATTAATCCCTTAATAAACGTATTGTTGTTTTCGTAGTACATAATATTATTAGTGTATTTGCCATAAGGCACTTACACTATTGGCGTCGGTCGGATGGCGGGACCTAGGGGTCGGACCAAAATTTCTCGACGTTTCATAAGTTTCTAAGAACTTTGCCACCATTTTTGGAAATGTTTATATATATATGTATATATATATATATATATATATTTATATATTTATATATATATATATATATGTGTGACCACGATAACTCTCGACAGACTTAATCGATTTAAACGAAATTTGGTCCACATGTTGGAATCCATCATCGCAAGAAGCCTATTTAAAATGGGCCCGATCGGGCCATTTTAAGGGGGGTATTTAGGGGTTGAAAAATGTTTTTGGGCCCAAAAATACGGAAAAAATTTTCAGAATCACTTCAAATTTGAAATTTAACCCTTTAGTAATTATTGAAATGTGCTGCTAAAATTTAAATAAAATCGGCCCGACAGGACCGGACTTACAAATTTTATGAAAACGCAAGTTTACTGATATGGATTTACACACTGAAGGGTGTATATAATTTGGTACATATGTTGAATTGGTATGTAGTATTGAAATTAAGTAAAAAAATGTTGTTTTAAGGGGTGTATTAGAGGGTATTTTTTTTTATTTTGTCCAAAAACAAAGTTAAGTTCATACAATAGAGCCACACTGCTTATAAAAGCAAATACACTATATTGTCGGCAGGGTTTCGCACTGCGACCCGAGTTTTTTTATTTTACATTCAAAATCATTATCATAAACTATTTTACACAGTGTATTGTAGGTAAGTAAGTAAACAACTTTTAAACTTATTTTTTTCTTTGTGTGCCGTCAAATTTTGAAATCGTGCCACGACAAAAAAAAAGTTTAAATTACTGTACAGAGACTAGAGTACATCATATTATGTTACGGTCTATACCCGAATTCGGTCAATGACCGAAATAAATGCGCAAAACTAGTTTTAACCAAAGAATATTTACGAAACCTCAAATCTTACATTTAAACGGGTATTGACTGTTATAAAATGAGCAAAACTAGTTTTGCGCATTTTCAATTGGACAAAACTAGTTCTGTCCATTTTTGAACGGGGAGTACTAGTATGGCATCGGAAACTTCTTTGCGTTTTTTAATTAACTTTTCCACATCAATGATACTTATTATATCAAAACGATTTATTCTTCTGTATTGTTTAGCAGACAGAGGTTTTAATTCAGCTTTCAATAAATTTGCTTTCTTAACCTCAGTGTAAGTAAGGTAATTATGTTTCGTCATAAAATTATGTTTCAGAAGCCTCCGCAATAGGCGAACTAGTTGAGACTCGAATTCATCTTGCATTTTTACTTAATTATTACACTGAATATCCCACAATTATATTAATTATAACATTCAGGAGAACAATTCAATAGATAGGTACATAAACAAGAACATAACCCTACTTTTGTTTGGGTTCGGACGTTGATTGAATGAAACAAGCAGAACTAGTACTGTCCGTTCAAAAATGGACAGACTAGTTTTGACCAACTGAAAATGCTTATTTTATAACACTCAATACCCGTTTAAATGAAAGATTTCGGGTTTGGACAATATTCGTTGGTCAAAACTAGTTTTGCGCATTTATTTCGGCCATTGACCGAATTCGGGTATAGACCACGTACACAAATTAAACAAAAAAATGTATAATGTTGGTTGAGCTTCTTTATATTGAAGGAGGGCCCCATCCGATGAATTTGCCACGGGCCTCACTGGCACTGTTTAAAAGTATTATTTGTTATATGACATCAACTTGACGCATGGAATTTTCAACGATCGGGGTCGCGATGTCGATTCAATCCGATTGAAGTAACTGTAACAAAAAAGAAAAAGTGATTTAACCACGATTACACACACAAAATTTGCATTCATCTAGGTTTCAATATTCTGTAGATAGTGGATGCTCAATAACTAAGGTCGTTAGCGACTAAAGATTTCAATTGAAATGTAATTGGCATATGCAAGAACCGGATATTTCAAATGCATTTTTGCTTCTAACTCATGGGAGCATTATATTTATATCTGACCAGCTTGACTATAAATAGTGGAAGCGCCAATTATGACGTCATCGGAACTTAGTTAAAAAGTATTGTTAAATTCCGTGTACCTAACTTTTTAATTACGAGGTAAAAAAACAAAATAAACGTAGTTTTGCTATAAAACTTGTATATGATCTTTCATTTATGTAAAAAATTTCATTAAAAAATTCAATTGATTTGTTTTTCAATGAAGGGTCCGCCAACCTCCCTCCAGCCCACCACGAAACGATTTTGAAAGTTAAAACCTTTCATTTATATGTTACTTCAATGAGATATAGGAATACCTATTTTGCGAATCAACTTTAGACGCGGTTGGCGGGGGTGTTGGCCCATCGGAACCCGCCAACCTACCGATTTTGAGCACGTGAAAAAGGTAAACTTCAAAATAGGATAACCATTTTTTGGGTGACCAGTCCAACCCACTCCAGCGAGCCAACCGTTGTATTTTTCTTTTAAGCAAGGTTTAAATTTCCCTGCAAATATCCCTGAGCTGACTTATTCGGAGATCCATAGGAATTTGAGTGTTATGGGTTTTTGGGCTATAAATGCGTTCATACCATATATCTATTATTTAACTATATGAATCATTGCCTATCTACTCAATGTGCGGTGAGTGAACGCAACAAAGCGTATCGAAAATATATCTGCGTCTCTTTCTTTGATGTAATTCCCTGATTTCTCCGATGATATAGGATTGGTTGATGTACTTGCATTCAATCTGAATAAAGTATCTCTGTTTCAAAAAGTTTGTCTCATTCTATGACGTTAACATGGGCGTACCCAGTTTTTGGCCCAAATTTTAACTTTAATGAACCAAAAATACTACATAAAGAAACGAATTTACAAAAAAGACTTTTCTTGGAGATGTGTTACATCAAAAAAATCCTAACACTGTAAATAAGAGAACAGACATAGAAGCGTTAAACAACATTTAGCATTTTTACTGAATGCATCCCGATTAATTTTGTGTTCTTCAGCCAACGGGGTCGCCGTGTCAATCATCTTTAACTCACATAAAGGTACATTGTTCTAATTCCAATGTTACCAGTACATAAACCGTTTGAAAAAAGCACTGCGGCGGTGTGAATAGAGCTTTAATAAAAAAGCTTTATATATACGCCAGCGTATATATACAAATGAAGCCGTGCCGTGACGACTCGACGCACGCAAACAGTTGACTGTATGGAGTTACTTCCGGGCATGCGCACTACCGCTTGCTATATATACGAGATATGTTTACCGCGGTGACGTCACACTGCACTCACCACGCAGACTCCCGAGCCGTTGACATGTATGTGTGTGTGTGTGTTTTGTATGTTTCGGTGGATGCGTAGCGTGTTGGCAATATAAAAGGCCATTGACCATTGCAAATACGTAATTTACGTCTGTATTGACTTGCTTTTTAATGGACGATTTATTTTTTTTTACGTAAACGTAATCCACAATCCAAAAATTAATTACTCCGTTCTGTGTACTCATACTATGAACAGAACAGCATCCGATCGTTACAAACGGTCAACAAAACTTATACTAAACTAGCCGTTACCCGCGGCTTCGCACGCGATCGAGACGAAACACGGATGCATTCCCATACTATTTGGCATAGTTACTCCTTTATCGACGTAGAACCCCATGATAAATTTCAAAATTGATGACATTCACGTGATCAACGTCCTGACAAATCTTGAAAATGACATTCATGTTGATTTTTAGACTATTTGCCTCTTTTCACTCTCTGAAGGGGTTGTTTTTGAAAAAGTATGAAAAACGCGTTTATTTATTTGTTGACAGGAGTAATCCTGCGCATTTTCAAATTGATACATGTTTCTTATATGATTTCTCCATGCAAATTTTGAAGCCCCGTTACACCCTTGTAGAGGTTGAATTTTCAAAAATCCGATTTTAGCGGATTCCTACGTAATAATTATCTGTGTGCCAAATTTCAGCCCAATCCGTCTGGTGGTTTGAGCTGTGCGTTGATAGATCAATCAATCCTTTTATATATTTAGATAGTTTTTATAAAAGGAATTTTAAAATGTGTTGTGAACATAGGTAACTGTTTAACACTTAAACAAATTTTCAGAAAATTGTATCCCCCCGAAAAAAAAAACTAAAAAATTATATTACAAACATAAGTTTCTTTAGCATTTTATACAAAAATTATTTTATTGTATTTTGACCGACACGTCAAGCCCTGCACAGTAGGGTAGAGCTAAATTTTTTTTTTTGAAAATTTTGTTTTTCTTATTTTATTAAATTAAAAAAGCGAGACTTAATATACGATTACATCTTCCGGTGTCCCAGGAGACTCACAAAATTAAAATTTAAAAAAATCTTTATTTTACCTTTTATGCAGTTTTCTTATTAGAGCAATCCAGAACTCGCCACGAGGTGGTGACTGCACCGTCCCCACCCTTTTTTCTAAGTATATTTCTAAATCATTTATTTCGAAGCTTGAACAAAATCTACTGTCTCAAATTTTGGTAGCAATTTGCGAGAAGCAATTCAGCGCCTTACAAAGCTCAAGCTCCTTCAGGGCCGTCTTTAACGTATTGGAGGCCCTGGGTACATTTGGATAATGGGGCCCCTATGACCTTGACATTACATCTATATTGATTGAAGAGACACCCTTCTAGATTTGAGATGGGCAAAATCGTTAATCACTTCAGAATGAACGAGTTTTTATAATTAATTGTTTTGTGTTGACGCTATATGTACCAACAAAATAAAGATCTTTATCTATCTATCTGTCTATCTAATCTATGTTTTTGAGCACATCACATTCTAATGGACATCAGCGACAAACCGGTTAATCTCTCTTGAAGAATGGTACTTAAATTGTATTTTTATATATTTAAAATCTAAACATGCTGAAATCGGAAAGCCTGATTTTCGGGCGAGAGTCGAGTGTAGTACGCGCCACGGATCTAAAAGGTTAGTCACAAATAGCGTCGCAAAGGCACATTTTAGAGCCGGTTGATACTCCCATCACCTCTCAGCTACTTGCACGGAACGTGAGCTCGTCGGTGATTGGCCGTGATCTCTCGTTGCCTTTGTCACTTGTCGCTTTCCTGCTTTAAAATAAAGTCGAGTACGCTATTGCCAAGTTGTTATTGCTATGTTAGTTTTGTTGAGTTGCGAGTTTTTAGTTTTTCAACAGACTGTACAAGCGCAAGCCTGAATTCGCATCTAACTTCCGAGCCTTTTAGATTCGTGGCGCGTACTAATTACTATAGCCTTGCATATATGCAAAAGCTACTAAGCAAGTAGGCATTGTAGTCATTCATTCGTTTGGTTTTTTCGAAATAATAGTATATTGTGCGACTAGTGAGACAAGGAGAAGATTCCATGAGCGTAGCGAGTGCGGTAACACGTGAGTGGAATATTCTCCTTCGATCAATAGTCGCACATAATACTTTATTCAACTAGCACGAGTAATATGTAATCGGAGCCCTGATAAAAGAGGAAGAAATAATAAATCACTTCATTGATTGACGTACCCACCGGCTTTGATGCACACAAGATGGCCCTGACTTTCGCTGAATTGCGATACTGTTTTCATATAATATACAAATCGCTACCGCGTTCCTATTGGTCCAAAAACTGTGCAGTAATATATTACCGTACAGTTTCGGCTCATTATTCGCACTCTACGCGTCAACATGAAGTAATTTATTATTTCTTCCGAATTTAGCAGGGACCCGAAATTATATATTACTCACGCGTGTTGAATGAATATGTTTTTCGGTACCTAATAAATATCGGTTATCGGACCCAGAGTGGCCAGTGGGAAAGAGGGACCTGAGCTTCTCATCCACAAACGGGTGGTGATGCTTCTATTGGCGTCTTTACTCAACGCTCTACGACCTGGGTGTGCACGGGACAGAATATGTACTTACATAGGGCACCAGGATGCCGCAACAGGCTCTGTGTGTGTGTATTCCCTCTGTCGCGTCCCGGCTAGCTTTCGCGCAACACAGAGGTCTGTGAACCCTGCAGTGCACGCGCGCGCATCGTACACACCACACGTTGTCAATGCCCGCTCAATGCGATATTTAGTTCCTAACAGTTTCATTGTGACGTAGGTGTAACGATCAGTGACGTCACTGACAACCGAGTGGGACATGTACATTGCTGGAATGTAAATAAGAGTATACCGAGAAGGGTTAAAAATATTGAACAGAACGGAGCATTAAAAAATTTCAGTCTGCAGCCAGGAAAATAAGACATCATTTTTCTTCGTACCTCGATCGGAAGTACATACTTTCGGCGTCAATTGTAAGGCAGAAACATTTACGCATTGGTGGGATTACACGAACTATTGCGGGAACTATGTACGTTCGGGCGGCAGTGTAAAGAAATAACCTATATCAACCAGGGTTGCCAGTAGGGTTGCCAGATTGGGAAATCAAAATTTCTGGACAATATTCTAAAATATCTAGACCAAAGGATTTTAGGCTGGACAAAATAAAAATCTGCATTAATCAACCGAAACACGACATATAATTAAGTAATATGTACTTAATTAGGTATTATTGTTATAAGAAAAACGAAAATACGAACTATTGAGCTGAACAGCTGAAATTGGTACAAAAACAGATGTAGCTTAATCTAACAGTCAATGGTACCTACCTTTCAAGTCACCTTTTTGCCCCATATATTTAGCATTTCAAGGAGCCGCCTTTATCATTTTAGAACCTTTCTCTGTATATTTAGAAAAGATTAAAAATTAGTACAGTTTTCTTCAAAGTTTAATCGAATTATTAGCTCTGGCCGTGCATGTTTTTTATTTTTAGCTGGACATTTTGCCTAAAACCGGGACACTAGACAACGTGTAAAATTGCTGGACAATCCAGCCAAGTACCGCCAACCTGGTAACCCTAGTTGCCAGACGTACGAGAAATCTCGTACCATTACGAAATTTACAGTTTTTGTACGAGATACAAGACTAACAAAATTCTCGTACAATTTTGTACGAGATTTTAACAATGATGACTGCCTTCGCTAGGTATCAGCCAAAAAGTGCAAGAATTTGCATATTTACCTACTTCACACACCACAAAACGATCGACTGGGCGCATCACTAAATGCACTACCTCATCACTATATGAAACTAGACAACTTGAGTGGGGAATCACCGTTTAATGTATTTATTTGTTGTTGTCCTCATTACACTAATGTTAATCACTATCAGTTCTAATTGTTTCATTTGAATTGACAGCTAAAAGCGCAAAGAATATGACTACTCAAAGTTAAATAGCACAGTAAATAGCATAAATTATAAATTTTATTTAAATTTATACCTGTACGAGATTAACTGTTGACATTACAAGATATTTAGCAACACTGGTACGAGAAAAAAAATCCATCTGGCAACCCTGATATCAACTGTTGTTCAGATGTCGTTTCCATAGCAACCCTATTACATTTTAGCTAATAGTCGTGAACAGCTGTCATTCGAGTTTTTATGTATAACCTCAAAGCTGCTTGCTTGGAATTTATCTGTGTTTTAACGCTGTTGGATCACTTTCCTAAAGTTTCTCAGGGGTTCCGCGGTGAGAGACGAGGTACCAAAAACGTAAATTTTGGGCGTAAACTTTTATTGCGATGTCTCTCTCCAACATCGCCTCGTCTCATTTCGCAACACAAATGGACTTATGATATAGGGTAAAGCCGTGAAATATGATTTTATTTAGTACTTAGATAGGCAATCGAAAACGATCATATTATTGAAGTAAAAATCTCTGTGCATTAGTACCTACGTATTATGGAACGCTCTGAGAATACTATTGAGAAGGATTACAGGCGGGGATATAAAAAACGACTCAGGTTATGGGTTCCTCGGGAAGCGAGGGAAGGTTTTCTCAGAAAAAAATAGCAAACATGAAAAAATCTTCTTTATAATAAAAAAAAATAATTATTTGAAAATGTAATAGTTCAAAACTTTGCTTCTGTTTCTAAAATAATATAGAAATTGAAATCCAGAACGAGGCGGTTTATCTAAATACAGCTTAGGAAATTGACGGAGACGTAATTGTTGAACAAACGAATGAAAATGTTACAAATTATGACGTGATAGATACTGATAAGGTAATATTTCTTTTTAATAAGTGAGTTGCCTACTAACAAAGGCGCATGCCCGGGATCTAGTATCAAAGAGGATCTCAAAAGACCCTTCCATTTCTTTTTGCAATGTAAATTTCTTTGGGACCCTAATGAGTGCAATGCGAATACTGCCACAACTGTTATTTAGTAGTATCGTGAAAGCATAACGCCCAAATAAAACTAACAGACCGTACAGATGAACAATATCTTTTTGAGCTTCAAACCGAAAAATATTGTAAAATTTTGAAAATTAAATTTTAACCTAAATTAGTACCGTTGCCCACTCGCAGAGTTAAAATGGTAAAATACTAAAAGCAGACTATTTTTTTATTTGCAAATTGCAGCTATTACAATATTTTTTATGTATGTACCTATTGGTTCGACAGTCAGAGCATCCCGTCACACGTATAACCTGAGTAATTGCGTTAGTGTGTGTGTGTGTGTGTACGACACACAATCACAATATATATGTATGTTGTATACGCATGATAAGTATTTGTATTATATAAGATTTGAAAGAAACAAATTGTATGGAATGCATACAAATAGCTGCACTGTGTCAATAATCATCGGTTGAAATGCAAAACGTACATCAAATTCTTATTATTCACACTTAGCAAATTTTCAGAAGGAAAAATATGTATTATTTTTTTTTTTTGCTTAAAAATGTTCGCAATATTATGTGAAATATGCCTACAAAATTTCAATACGATAATAGTTAAGATATAAATAATTAGAATATACAATTCATACAACATAAAACAAAAGAAGTTTCGCCGGTTGTAAAGGGATGATATTCTTCAATAAATAAAATTATTGACCAATTTTTCAGACAAATATATTAACAAAAAATATAAAAATTAATACATTAACGTTTCGGTCCGGATTTGGACCTTCTTCAGGACTGATCTAAAAAATATAAAAATTAATTAATAATCAGTTTCTAATTGTTTTTTGAATAAAATTCGCTTTAAGTTTTTAATTATCAAATATTGAAAAAATAATAACAAACATTTTTTACAAATTTTTTTCAAAAACCAATTAGAAACTAATTATTAATTAATTCTTATAATTTATTTTAGATCAGTTCTGAAGAAGATCCAAATCCGGACCGAAAAGTTAATGTATTAATTTTTATATTTTTTGTTAATATATTTGTCTGAAAAATTGGTCGATAATTTTATTTATTGATAATTCAATTATATTACTTAATTTTTATATTTATCTACTCTTATAGTTATTAAAAAAAGATATGATGATCTTTTGCAAACATTTTTTTTGAACCCTCTCTCAGAGTTGAAAGTGTAATCAAAATATTTTTTTCTGCCTTATAGTTTAATTGAGTGGGGTGTATTTCTTAAAATGCAATAGAAATGTTATAAGAAACGAAGAATTTGCTTTAAAATTTTTTATCCAAAAGCCCCACCTCCAATTTCTAAACTATCAATACAAAAAATTATAGAAAAATTCTTTAGTTACTACTTTCAATCAAAATTACACGATATGAAAACAAAACGGTCCTGAGGTAGGATTTTTTAACACAAGCAAATCTTTATGTTAAAATGTATCAAATTTTGACAGATATCAACAAGAGCAGTTTGCAACTATTCGTGAGAATATTTTTATAAATATATTATCGTCGTACGAATACAACGAAACCTAGCATGTGCGTTCCCAACACGTGATTGACTTTTTTTTAAATATAAAATCTGAATACAGAAATTTAAACATATTAAGTATTCGATGTTTGACACCACTTTCCTCTACTATTTACAAAAGCGTTTGTCGTAATATTGCATTCGAAGGCGGAGTTAAATAGCAGTTTGAAATTATTGTCACCAGTTGCCGCTACACCACGATGCAAAAAAACGCCATTGCAAGGGTACCGCTTGCAATAGATTACACCATTTTTTTGGAAATATTCGAAAATTTTTTGAACTTTTTCGAAAAAGGAAGGTTCACTTTAGGTTTCTGACGGAACAGTTTTATCAAATAAGTATTAATAAAGCTGTAGTGTGACTTTGAAAATTAGCATTTTTCGCGCAATTATTTGTCAATTTTTTTCTAGAAAATCATTCATTAATTAAAAAAGTACTCCGCTAGGAACCGAGATTGGTCTTTTATCTTCCTTATAAAAAAATAATTTTTGCAAAATGTTGACTAATAAGTCAATAATCAATTGGGAGCCAAAGCCCTATTTTATGTGTAATCTCAGAGCGTTCCGACAGCCTTAATGTAATTAATAAGTAATTAATTAAGTAATGTATTTAATAAGCGTACTTACAACCGAGGCCTGAAGAAAAATAGTATACACTATACTGGCCGAAAGTTTGATATTCTTGCACTGCGTTCGCTTCGGGTATCATGACGCGCAGTGCAAAAATATCAAACTTCCGGTCCTTGTGGTGTAATATACTATTTTCGTTTTTTTTTTATACAAAAATTACAAAAAAAGCTCTGCACGCTAGCAAATTTAATTTGGCTGTCGTACGCGCAGGTTAACGTTGCGGTGAGCCCCCTACCGCCTCTGCCCACGGCCTAGTTCGTTTACGTAAAATGGTGCAAAACTGTGTAAAAAGAATTACATTATTAATGCTTGAAATAAATTGCATACAATGTAAGTTAGTCTGTGAATTCAAGATTACTGATCTGATATATTCTGTTATAAAATTCTATTTTTACAACAGATATTTGTGGGCTGAAAGATGACGACGACTGTAGCTTAGAATGTAATATCTTATCGTTCAATGACACCAAAACATACACATTCTGTTGTTATTTGTCTTTATCACTCGTATTTAGTTTTCCTCGCTCTGTCCTTGTCACTTACCATCTTTGTTTTAATAATGTCACATTCTCAATTAGTCTGGTTATAAGTACAGCTGATAAAAAAATAATTGTTCATAAATTCCTAGTCTATTAATCAATTTATATACGTACTAGCAGACCCGCCCGGTTTCACCCGGGTGCAAAAGAACGAATGGGGATGAAGGGACATGAGTACGCACATTCATCTTAGTTTACCGAGGATGAATGTTGTGTTCAAACTTCATAATGATCGGAGTTACCCTTCAAAAGTTCTTGTCCTTAAAAAGCAGTATTTTTACTTTTTTTAAGTAATAAATTTCTTTTAATATAGATAATAAATATTTAATTGAAAACACTGTAGGAAAATTATTTTTATATTGGTACCTATAGTTGTAACAGTTGTCAAATGAGCTGTTAATTAGATTTATTTAATTTTAATTAGTCGTAATAAAATTTAAGAAATTGAAAGGTAAGCCTTAGAAGAAAGCAATGTAGAAAATAAAAAATAATCAAAATATATTCGCCAACGTGGGGCTTGAACCCAAGACCCTGGCAACAAGAGTCTTACGCTCTACCGACTGAGCTATTCGGGCTTGTGAACGTTACGCGCTAATATTGCAATATTTAGTTAAGACATTTCACCTGATAATATTTGTCGGACGGACTAATTTTGAGATACATCTTGCAACATTTTGACGTGATAACGTCTTATAAATTGATGAAACACCGGCTGCACGCACGAAAAAGTGTCACGTTCCGCCTGAGCCTGAGCGTGCAAGCGAGAGCGCAGTATAAGCGATAGAGAGGCACGATAGGCCCAAGCGTCGGCTTGTACGCATTTCTCTCTCTTCTCGCGTGTCGTCAGAGAGTTCATCAATGTTTCTTTATGACGTTATCACGTAAAACTATCGTCCGTAAACCGACTTTACAGATAACCAATTTTTTTTCATTGATGTTCCGCTCCAATTGGTCATAGCGTGATATTATATAGCCTATAGCCTTCCTCGATAAATGGGCTATCCAACAAACATTTTTTTTTTAATTCGAACCAGTTTTTCAGTAATTTTGAGTTTTATTTTGTAAGAAATCATGCTTTATTTCCCTCGCCCTCTTCCTCGAAACTAGTCTAGAGATCCGGGGAACGTCCTTGAATTTTTTTTTTATATTTTATTTCTAAATTAGAAAAAAAACAACTGAATCGATTTAAGAAAAAATTATATAGAACCATCTCGACATTTTCCTGAACACAACCGAGTCGAAATTATTCGATAAAAATCGACCCCTCTGACCTCTGACTAAGAATCATCTCTACTTTGGAAGTCTTACCAAATATTGGGCATTATTCTTGGAGATGCCGTCAACAAAAACGTTGTTTCTTTGTAATTCGGTTCAGAATTTTTGGAATGTCACTCGACTGGACATACTCCTCGCTCGGGACTCAAATTTTCATGTATTTGCAATCTAGAAAATAAAATTTAAAACGTAAAAACTATCATGATATACAAATTAAAATAGAGGCAAAATAGTGGCGCTTTTTTTCTGTCGGTGTATTTTTTTAAACACAATATTTTTGGCATTCACATTGAGATTAAAGTTTATTTGTTTTCCTTTGTATAAAGAACAAGGTTATTTTTCGGCTTTTATAAAGTGTGTTGTTTTTCATCAATTAAATGAATCAAATGATAAATACACAGTAAATAATATTCACACTTAACATTATAAACAACAATATTTAATAATCAATGACTTTTT
Source organism: Xanthostigma xanthostigma (assembly GCA_963575645.1). NCBI lineage: Eukaryota > Metazoa > Arthropoda > Insecta > Raphidioptera > Raphidiidae > Xanthostigma > Xanthostigma xanthostigma. Next base: position 42,324,272 of record OY754466.1, on the reverse strand, counting down.
ACATTTAAAACTTTTTTTTATCAATAAATATAACAAGAAATTTTGAATCTATGGTGAAAAACAAAAAATGAAAATTCGTTTGTAACTCGAAGATTATAATCTACTAATCACACATAAGGAAGGTATAGTTTTTTATTACTAATAATAATAATAACCAAAAAGAGGAAAACAAGTCGGGTAATCTCGAAAAACATTACCCTACTTCAGAAGAAGTTCTTCTGGTGTAGTCGGGTAAAAAGGGGGTAGTGGAATGGGCGAAAATGAGTCAAGTGAATGGGTGGAAAGGGGGCATGGAGTTATTAAAATCGGTTCACATCTGGCGAAGACATCGCGGAACTTACACCAGAAAATAAACAAAACAAAAATTCGAGTCGAATTGAGAGCCCCTTCCTCTTTGAAGTCGTTTAAAAACTGAAACTAAATTAACTAGCTATTGATAGTATATAAAAGAATGCAATAGCTTGCCAATACGTTAGCCTTACGTGTTTCGAAATTTGGACATTTTCTTTCCAAAAGCAAATAATAATAAATTACAATTATTAATTACTAGTGGTCCGTCCCGGTTTCACCCGGGTGCGATAATAATTCTGCAAAATGTACCTATTTCGTTTGCGGCCCGGCGTCTGAACTAATAGCTTTGAGTAAATTCTATCAGATTTGCTGAAATAGTTTTTTGTTTGTTTCTGAACTAATAGCTTTGAGTAAATTCTATCAGATGTCGTTACATGTTACTAAAACAGTTTTTTTGAGAGAACGCCGTAATTTTGTACAAAATCTATACTAATATATAAAGCTGAAGAGTTTGTTTGTTTGAACGCGCTCAATCGGTAGAGCACACGACTGTCAATATCAGAGTCGTGGGTTCGAGCCGTACGTTGGGCGAATATATTTTTATTTTCTACATTGCTTTCTTCTAAGGCTTGCATTTAAATTAATTTTAATTTCATTTAATTAATTAAAAAAATTATTAGTTAAAAAAAGTATAAATACTGCTTTTTATTGACAAAAACTTTTGAACGGTAACTCCGAACATCATGAAATTTGGACACAACATTCATCTCGGTAAACTAAGATGAATGTGTGTACTCATGTTCCTCCCTTCCCCATTCGTTCTTTTACACCCGGGTGAAACCGGGCGGGACCGCTATATTTAATAAAAAGTATCGTATAACGTAAGTTGCACCAAGCAAGACACATGTTTACAAAATTTCATTAAAAACGGTTCAGTGGTTTCGGAGATTAGCGCGGCCAAAATTGTGACACGAGAATTTTATATATGCATAGACAGATATATATTTAAGCTGATAGTCAAGCTTAAATTCATTTTCAATGATATCCCAAAGGACCCACCATGAAAATGTATCAGGGGCCCCAAATCTGTAGTTACGCCACTGCTTCTGCTATTTTTTCGAGACTTTCGTCCTTGATTTAAGAAGTGGTGTCAATACACTGTCCAATATTGTCCGAGGTCCAACGTTGATGTCGATATGTTTGGAGTGTTTTCGCGTACCGTGTTACGAATAATTGTTGATTTTTATCGTTTTATGTACAGTTTAGTGAAAATTATATACTATCTGTCATCAGTCGTCACTCATCACATTTATATAGGCACGCCACATTTGTGTAAACAGGCGTACTTACAGACGCGGAATTATTTTTATATAGAATATAGCAAATAATTTGATTCGGCTTAGCATGTATAGCTGCGAGGTCGACGACTGATATATAAAAACAGGGCTGTGCGATCTGGGTTCTGACTTCTAAGCGATTAGAGTCAACACATTTTTTGTCACTGAAGAACAAAAAGCAGGGTTGCCAACTCCTAACTTCACCCTAAATTTGGGGGGATAAAATGTGGAATTTGATTCTTTAAGGCTCTAATATTTTTAGGGACATCAAAAAAAAAAAACTTAAAATTTGAATTACAATACCGATTCATTGGTAAATATATGTTTACTAAGTCGTAACCTAAGTCCTTAATATATACTATTATAGTAACATCATGTGGCGCTCGGTCTCCTTTGTTGAAAATTAGTTAACAATGATCTCCGATTATTGTAACTGTAGTCTGTAGAGTGTAGAACAATCAGTTTTTTATTGTTAACTTACCTTCAACAAAGTATGCCGCTTTGACGACGGTATTCACTATTCTCCTATATAAGGATACCGAGCGCGGTCTATCGTAATAAGATAGACCACGCTCGGTCTCCTTAAATATTGATAAAAATTTGTAGAAATAAAATTTTTTCCAAAGTAAAAAATTAATTTTTTAAAGGTTTTTTAGGGACATTTCAACTTGTGGTTGGGAGGAAATATTTTTAGGAGTTGACAACACTGCAAAATATTCGATTCATGTTTTTATCAAATCTTTGATTAACGTCTGATTACTCTTCAATCAATAAAATAATCGACAAATTTTTCAAACAATATATTATACAATTATAATTCAATTAAATTAATAATTATATAATTTGTTAATATATTGTCTGAAAAATTGGTCGGATAAATCATATTTTTATCAACCTATAATGACAATACGAAAAATATATTTATATTTAACTAGGACTATGTAAATGACACCGTAAAAAAAACGATTTATTGCACGTAAATATTGTTTTTTGGTATCTTTGACATTTGTTAAATACTGTCGTTAAAGTTAATAACAGCCGCTGCCACGCAATAATTGACAGATCTGCTCTATCCCTCACTAATTCAATAGAACGAGGCATCCTCTGTAATCTATTAACCTTGGCTTTTAACGCTTAGAATATTAAAAAAATATATAAAGCGTGATTTAAACGTTATAGAAGAAAATAGAGTTATTTTTAGTCATTTAAATTTTAACCAACGAAAGACACGTCTCTCCACCATCAATCCGTCACTTCCACCACATGTTTTAGAATCTATGTTTTAACCTGTTATATAAATACTATTATAGCTAAAATAGAATATATTTTGTATTGTCATCAAAACTATATAGAGGTTGTCCATTAGTTAATGAACTTAAAATAGGGGAAGGGGTCAGGCAAAATCTCACCAAATCTCATTTAAAGACAGGAAATCTCACGTCAATTTTTTAAATCAGAAAATATATTGCACATACCGCTAAACTAGCGGTATGTGCTTTATTATCGCTTTGTGCGTCAGAGCTGACTTTCGTTCATATAAGAAGTTATATCTAAGTTAATTTCACACGAAATCCATTCAAATTGAAGCTTTTTGAAAAGAGGAGATTCTAATCTATAAAATAGAACCATTTTTAAATCAATTTGAGTTCATAAATACTATTAAAATTGTAATTGAAAATCACAAACAGCAGTTGTCGGTTGGTCTGTACGTATGTACGTACGTACGTCACGACTCTACAGATCGCAATTTTGGTCGGATTGCCTTGGGTTATATTTTATTCACTTTGTTTACTATCAGACCAGAACCCTATTTAAATTCACTAAAATGTGTTCAGTAGTTTAATTTTTAAAAACAGTTTTATTTTTTATTATTTTTGACAGCTAATAGTTTAAAAACAATATAATAATTGCTGGGTAAATATAGTGTAATCCATAAAACAAGTGCTACACTTGTATACCGTGATAACACCACTACACGTATTAGGCAGCCGTGGCGTAATGGTTATGCCGTTGGATCCCCAAGGGCAAGGTCCTGGGTTCGATTCCTTACGATATCATTGATTTTTTTCTTTTTTTTTTCTTTTTATTTTGTTTTATTTTATTCCACTTGATATTAATTATATATTATATTATGTATAGTTCTTAATTTTTTTTATTTTTGCAAACTTAAAAAAAAATATTTTTTCAATTTTTAATTATTTATTTCTTTAAATTTTTAAATCTTTTTAAATTTATTAAAAATATTTTTTAATTGTTATTTTTTTATCATACAGTGGAAAACTTGCGGGATGTGCACTTTTGGTTTTGCCAACTATATTATTATTATTTTCACATTCATGCAACAAATAAATGAAGCTATAAGAGAATTACAAAGATACATATATCTATTAATTAACTATATGAACTATTGTCTATCTACTCGATGTGCGGAGAGTTAACGCAGCAAAGCGTATCGAAAATATATCTGCGTCACTTTCTTCCATGTAAATCCCTGATTTCTCCGATGATAGGATTGGTTGATGTACTTGCATTCAATCTGAATAAAGTATCTCTGTTTCAAAAACTCTGTCTTTTTCTATGACGTTAACATGGGCGTGTACCCAGATTTTGGCCGGGGGGAGGGGGGGGGGGGGCAAATTAGAAATTTCTTAAGCCTGGTCCCCCGTGCTTGTTTTGCCCTCCTGAATACGCCAGTGCTTACGGCGTAAAAAAAGACAGACGTATATGTTTGCACCCTAATAGTTCGATTGCGATTTTATTCCTATGCTCAGTATAGAATAAAAGTATATGCAAAGATATGACACATGGACAGTATGTCGAATTATACAGGCAGCGTCGGGTACTATACGATAACTTCCAATTATCAAAAACCATTCTATACATATCTGTATTGGGAATTAAGTCTTACGCTTAAAAGCTGCCCTTTGTAGCGAAAACATATTTATGTATTATATATGAATTAATTATTAATAATAAAATTATTCTTATTCTTATTCTAGTAATATTGGCTCGCCTGTTTGTCTTCCTTGGAAATCGATAAAATGAAGTTTAACAAATAAAATGTGACAACAGCGACATTTGCAATCTCTCTAATATGAACTTTAGTGAGCCAGGAATGAGGAAGTTCAAGCGTTTACTACGTATTCCTGTTTTTCTATAAGGAACTCTCTTCCTGCATCTTGCGCGCGCCTCGTAAACACACACACACAAACACACACACGCCATGTGCAGCGCTGCTTGTGAAAGAATCAATCGCAATGATTCCATTTATCGATCTGATACACAATATATTAATATTTCGAAAAATAATTGTTTTTTATTTAAATATGCTACAATATAAATACAGATCCAGAATGGTTACCAGGTAACTCTTTTAAATTGCAAACAAATTGGTTGTCTGTAAAGTCGGTTTACGGACGATAGTTTTACGTGATAACGTATTCCGCTCGAAGGTCAGGCGGAACGTGACACATTTCGGAACGTTACACTTTTTCGTACATGCAGCCGGTGTTTCATCAATTTATAAGACGTTGAAACGTCAAAAAAAACATTTAGTTCACTTCAACGCCGAAGCTGGATTCATCGGCGCCCATGGCAAGATTTTGATTTCGCGCTCTTAAAATTTTGTTGACTTATGTATTCAAATAATACAATCATAATTGCATTTCTGATGGCGCTCGACTGGGTTTGGGTTCCGGTTGCCAGGCCTTAGTTACGGCGCTGCACTTATTTTCTAAGTTTCTTAGCATCATTTGTCCGGTTGCTCATAGCTCTTACGTTGGGAGATGACTTACTATATAACTAGTAATCATTGTCACTCAATTTTCACGTCAAATACGCAAAAACTGAAGGAATAGACGTAATTTCATCATCAATTTGCGACATGAGAGGCCTTGATCTATCTAAATATTTAAGATTCAGATACGGTTAGACTCCGCTGCCGGTTGTCCTACTACTTGAAGGAAAAATATATTGTAGATTAAATATGCTCGACAACAGAGGTCATTAGCGTCACAACCCGAAAGAAATAGTGATTTGTTGGTTGCCTGGTGCGACAGACAAGACGTATTCTTGCTTCTAGCCCATGGGATCAGGAGGCCATGTAATAAAGCACTTGGTGCAAAGATTGCATGCTAGAATGTCTGTAACGTAACGATAATTTATAGACAGACCATGCTAGTAAATTTGATCAAATATCAATGAGATATGTTTTTATATACTCCTCGTCAGATTTCCAATATAGTCAAACCTGAGTGTGTGAGAACTGAGTAAGCAAGAAAACTCTCTAAGTGAGAGTAATTACCAGATACCTTAAAACCTCTATAAGCGAGAAACAGAAACAACTCTAAGAGAAAGACGTTTTTTACTCATGGACCTCTATAACTGAGACTACTTGTACGTCAAGTTAGATTGCCCATCAATAAATAAAATTATCGACCAATTTTTCAGACAATATATTAACAAACAATATAAAATTAATACATTAACGTTTCAATCCGGATTTGGACCTTCTTCAGAATTGATCTAAAAAATATAAAAATAATTAATAATTAAATATAATTCGCTTTTTAATCATAATATGATTGTCAAAATAATGAAAAAATAATAACAAACAATTTTTTATTAAGTAGTCATGGAAATAATAATTTGTGAGTACCTAAAAAAGAAAGAAAAATTATTAATAACAAAAATTATTTCAATATAATATTATATATATTACTTAAATTTTCTGTATCTAATTGAGCATTGAGAGAATTTTTATTTGATTTTATATGTAACATTTCCGAAATATTTCTTTTAAAAAAATTAGTTTCATTATCTAAAATTTTAATATTATTCCAATTAATTTTGTGGTCAAGTTCTAATTTGTGTTTAGTTATTACATTGTGTTTGTCAGGCATTAATTTGTGATTATTTTGATGCTCTTTTATTCTTGTTTTAAGAGCTCTTTTAGTTTGACCAATATAATTCTTATCACAATTTTCACAATTAATTTTATATACAACATTATGCTTTTGAAATTTATTAATTTTATCTTTTCCCTTTTTAAAAAGGGAAAAGATAAAATTAATAAATTTCAAAAGCATAATGTTGTATATAAAAGAAGAGTTCTAATCAGACGTTAATCAAAGATTTGAATTAGATTGCCCATGACAGAATTTTCAATTTTTTTTATGTCAATCGTTAGTGCTGTAAAACCCCAAAATTTCGTCGTTAGTGCTCAAAAAATGTCAAAGGTGGATATTTTTTGAGAACTTACGACGAAATTTTGGGGTTTTATAGCACTAACGAAGACAAATAAAAGTCAAAAATAAGTGTCTAACTTGACGTCAAGTTAGATTGCCCACATAAAAATGTCTACTACTTTCACATTTTTTGAGCACTAACAAAATAATTTTGGGATTTAGCTGCACTAACGAAGCACTAACGATTGGCATAAAAACAAATTCAAAATTCTGTCATGGGCAATCTAACTTGACGTACGTGATAGTAAAACGTATTAATAGTTCCACAAAATTTAAGAACGAGTCATAAATAGCTGAGCTAACTAACATTGTTTTTGTATAGTTTTTAAAAGTGAGAAAGGCCACTCCTGTACCTCTATATTCTATAAGGTAGAAACTCGGGTTAGTGAAAAGTATAAGCGAAAAAGAGATCGCGGTGAGGTCTCTTGGACTCTTACCTACTTATCCAGGTTCGACTGTATATATGTATCAAATATACAGGCAGTCTGTCCTGAGTTAACATTGGGGTGAACAAATACGAACCCACAATTATTATATTCTGTATAAATAAAAAATGTTCGTTTGTTCAAAATCATAAATCTCTTAAAGTTCTTTACCGATTGCTTTAAAATTTTGACACAACGTTGCGCATGTTTTTATATATATTATGTGACAAGTGAAAACGTATTTATTGGAAAACAGCGCCATATAGCGCATCTGTTGGGCGTTAAAGCAACACACGCTTTACTAAATATTTTACGGCAACGGGAGCGACATTTGTTGAATAAATTAGTGAAAATATATACCAACATTCAATCGAACAGTCATTACTAAATATGAATTTGATATACTTTGTCATCGTCAGAATTCAAACTTGAAATTCCCAGTTTCTGATTTAATACTTATTATTATTCATATTCTGCCAGATCATGGGGTACGGAGGTCATTTAATACAATAAATAAATTTTGTAATTAATAGTAATAAGTCCAATGTATACTGCGCAATAAGATATATAATCACAAAATTGAAAACGCATACACACTACAATGAAGAGCTTTGCCAGACGAACGTAAAACATGCACTTATAACGTCCCTTGCTATGGCAACCATGGCGTCAGCCACCTAATAAATTATATGGTAGGATTTATGGTGTGCATTAGTGATGCGCCGGATCGTTAAAAATGCATATCCGCGGATACGGATCTGCGAATACGGATATTTGGTTTCAAGATCCGCGATACGGATATTTGGTTTCAAGATCCGCGGATACGGATATTTGGTTTCAAAATCCGCGGATACGGATCTTAACTTTCTTAGAGTACGCGGTGGTAAATATTGCACATCGACCTTTGGAAAGAGACTGTTATGGGAAAAAGTTATTGACTTCTTTAAGAGTTAACTCTCATAACAGATTCCAGAGATCGATGTGCAATATCTTTTATAAAGATAGTTTTTTAGTACCTTTGAGTTATGTACTATTGGTATGGTACTCACTACGATAAATTTTTGCAATATAAAGGTGCCAAATACGATTTTAAAAAATAAAAAATAATCTGAATGGAATTTAAAAGTTTTTCATTATTACCTAATCACCTATATATATAAAATTTCATCTATGAATTGAAAATTCATAAGGTAAAAGATCCGCCATAAAACTAACGGATACGGATCTTTCTTCTCCCTCGGATATCCGCGGATATACGGATATCCGGCACATCACTAGTGTGCATAGCCAGACGGTTACACGCTGAACACATTTCACCCATGCAACGTTCAGCTGTTTGCTTGCTTCAGTTATACCTATGAAATAAAAACAATGAATCCGATCAACGACGTCGTATGAAATTTGATTTCTGCCTCTCTCAGTACAAGAACGAATCTTCTCGTAACATTTCGCCAACCTTGGGAATCACAAGCAGCCAGAGCCGGATATTTGGAAGTCAGCTCTCGCAACTTGAACCCTTATCGAATGCGAGTCATTTCTGTACTGGGTTGGGAGTCGATTCGCAACCATGTACTCAGAGAGCAAATCGGCAACGTAGAAGTGTATACTGTATGTATACTGATGGCACTGACGGTACAGTACACCACGAACGTACACATACCTAATGTTTCCCATGACAGCGAACGGCGGACGATTGTGTAGTACCGAACGCACACATAGAGAGCACTGTTTTCCCCCACCACCCGGGCCTGTAGCGTGAAGCGAAGCCTTTGAATGTGTGCGAAGCCCGCTGATACGAGTGTGTGAGTGTATATCGGAGGTCATTCACCCTCGGAGACTCTGAAACTGGCAGTTACACCAAGTAAACCATACATGCTGTGTGTATTATTGCATTTTACCGTTTTTATAACATCTCTCACATGTGTCTATAGATATATTATTGTTATTTTATACAAATTATGTAGATTTGTAATCATCCAGAAAAGTAATTTTTATTGTTGAAAAAAATATTTAATAAATGCAAACATATGATATATGGTTCGTTGTGTAGTCTAAAAATAAATTTCACCCGACGTGATAATATAATATCGTTGTGCGATTGTTTTACATGCGTTGTGCAGTTGTTTCTTTTTTTAATATATAATTATATAGTTGCGATTTTTGATAGTTAATAGTTTGTGCGTGAATGAAATGCCATCGTTTTTATTTTGATTGTGTGTCCCGGTGATTTTATTTTAGTATGAAAAACAGCGAATTTTGAATGTACCATTGATTTGTTTGGTGACCATAACCTCAAAATGTGAAGTTATTATTTTACCGATGTTTTGTGAAAGAAAATTCAAAAAATAAACGATCAGTGCCATCATTTCCGCAATTTCAAATAGCGTTATGTAACTTCAGCACGAGTGCTTACTTTTTATTTTTTAAACTATTAATCAAGCAAGTGATTATTTGTATATGAATTTTGTGTTGACATTTTTTATAAATGGAATACAGTGTTTTCTAAACATGTGTTTAGTTAGAAGTGTTACAAAAAATTCGATGCCATACTTTTGTGATAATTGCATCTCCAGTGTGTTCCTTACTTTGAAATTTTAAAAAAGTAATTATTGTTTATCATTTTTTTTTTATTATTAATAGTTAAATAAAATATTTAATTAATCACTTTTTTTAATGAATTTCATTGTCGCCGTGTACTCGAAAGAAAAACAAAAATCAATCATATTAGATCACATTTTTGGTGTAAAAACAAATGACGTGTTCCTTTATTATCAAAACATAAACAGGCTGTTTTGCTGATCAAATTTATTTAAAAAAAATCGAATGGTATGAAATTGTTTTTGTATTTCGAGTGCATACTTAGTGAATATTTTTTATTCAGTTTTATCAGACAAAAGGAAGTTTTCACGGATAAATAAACTATATCATAGTTCTTTCAACCCACGATTTAACATATCCAAATTTAAAGGCCGCATATAAAATTGACATAATATATTATTGATTATAATTTTGTCCATTAATATTTGTCAATAACCCTGGACAGTATAATGGCATAGTTTCACGTTGTCTTATAAAATATTTTGCAAGTCATATCTGACTATTTATTATTAATTTATGATAAACAAATCTGTAATAACAAATCGATTTACAAATTATAATATTCTAACGCTCGGTTGCAGGAAGCATTGTCAGAAAATCCGATTTGATAATGATCTTAGATGTGACCATACACATTTCTTCTCAAGAAGAGCAGTGTAGAATTTGAAATCAATCTTGGTCGAAAAATTATTGACCGATTGAAACAACATTTTCCTTAAACTAGTGTATACATGTATTTGACTTAGTTTTTTGTACTACTTCCACTTCGAAACAACTTTTTTCTACGCATTTTGAGCAAAATTTAACTTGAAAAACAATCTTCTATACGTACATTAATCATTTGTTTTCGTGTGAGTACAATGTAAGTAATGTTGTGTACAGTATGTAAACACGTAAGGTGCACATAGGGAAATTAGCATTGGGAAAAATACTTGGATCAGAGTTAGCCATGACTGCATTAATTGTTATTTCTATTGAATTATCGTGGTAATCTTGAGGATTTCTATTTAGTTTTGATTTATTTTTATTTTACTTGGCTTTTTTAATAATAAAAAGCTCTTATAAATCATTATTTTAATTTTTTTGTACAAAAATAAAACAAAAAAACAACTCCATCTGTTTGGAAACATTTCATTCAAAAATTGTCTGACTGGTATGACGTATGCGCGTTGGTAAATCAGTGACCCAATGTCTTCAGGCTCAACACGAATAGGCGGAGATATTTGATCTCGCACCATATTTTATTATTTTTGGGAATTTAATGTCCCATTAATAAAAAAGTCCGATTATGTTGTAATCATTTGAATATTTTCTTCGGTAGTATACACATTCATTTTGCAAAAGAATATTTCAAGGCTCACTCTGATCCAGTCATTTTTTCCCAATGTTAATTTCTCTATGTGCACCTTACGTGTTTACATACTTTATGACATTAGACTGCATGTTTAAAAACTGTAATTAGATGATCACAGTGTAAGGCTGTTGTCAAATAAAATTTTTTGACATTGATTTCTGCAACCCAGCATAATCCCGACATTTGATATATACATACAAGTACATGCCGTAATACAGTTTGAGATCGAATATGTTTCAAATGTCATTGACATTTGTGATAGTAAATATTTCGCCACATATCAGTCGTTTCGTATACACAAAAAAAATATGTATTTTTCTTCGGTTGGTTATTTTTAGCATTCTAAAATTTCGTTTGTACAGCTTTTATTTACAAAGTTTATTTTTCTAAGTTTATCGACGAAAAGACCTTGCTTATTTTAGTTTTTCTATTTCTAAATTCTCTAATTATAAAGCCGATTTATTATTAGACATTTTTGAAGTTTAACTGACCTTCAGCTACTATAATTGTCTTGGATAAGTTTTTAAAAGTAATTTATGCAAGAACATGTTTAACTACTTTAATTTAGCATTCTATAAAAATTTCGTTTGTACAGCTTTTATTTACAAAGTTTATTTTTCTAAGTTTATCGACGAAAAGACCTTGTTTATTTTAGTTTTTCTATTTCTAAATTCTCTAATTATAAAGCCGATTTATTATTAGACATTTTTGAAGTTTAACTGACCTTCAGCTACTATATTATTGTCTTGGATAAGTTTTTAAAAGTAATTTATGCAAGAACATGTTTAACTACTTTAATATTGATGCTTGCACAGTCAATGCATATACAGAATCTTGACAGGGCTGCGGAATTCACTGTAATTTTCTTCCTTATTTTGTTTCTTTATGAATAAACTAGCCGTTACCCGCGGCTTCGCGCGCGATCGAGACGAAACACGGACGCATTCCCATTATTTGGCATAGCTACTTCTTTCTCAACGTATACCCACCTAATAAATTTCAAAATTGATGACATTCACGTGATCAACGTCCTGACAAACCATGAAAATGACACCCATGTTGATTTTTAGACTATTTACCTCTTTTCACCACCTGAAGGGGTTGTTTTTGAAAAAGCATGAAACACGTGCTTATTTATTTGTTGACAGGAGTAATCCTGCGCATTTTAGAATTGATACATCTATCTTATATGATTTCTCCATGCAAAATTTGAACCCCCGTTACACCGTTTTAGGGGTTGAATTTTCAAAAATCTATCTTAGCGGATGCCTACGTCATAATAACTAGCTGTGTGCCAAATTTCCCAATCCGCCCAAAGGTTTGAGCTGTGCATTTCTCCATGTAAATTTTGGATGGATTGTCCAGTGGTTTGAGCTGTGCGTTCATAGATCAGTCATTTAGTCAGTCAATCAGTCACGGTTTCCTTTTATATATTTACATTGTTGCATCTATTCTTTGGAAGAGGATATATCTAACAACAAGAGTGCATCGTTCCTTATAAAACCCTGGGGCACCAAAAAGTTTAATACGGCACTGCCTACAGCTAAATGAAAATTTCGTTGAAAACATACACGTCCAAAGTTATTTTATTTATTTGTTGATATTTATGGTCTCGATGTACTAGGCACAATTAATAACTCCCGTACGTTACTGAATTCTTGATATTACATTTCATAAACTTCCTGCCAGTGTTATAAAATGTTATCAGTTATTGCATTTACAATAACATCAAACGAGATTTAATTCTTAAAATGTTTCTCGCTTGTTATTCCATGAAATTTGATATTGATTTTCCATCCTGCTAAAGGGTTATTTTGTTCGCTACTAGTTAGGGAAATTACGCGCGAAAAACCATGTCGTCCTAACCTTTTGCCGCTTTGTACATAAGCTAGTAATTTAGAGCATTTTTTCTTAAATGATATATAGGCGGAATATGAACCCATTTTAAGATGAGTGGAATAGAAAATTTCAAAGATGGTAAAAAAATGGTTAAAATTTAAAAAAATTTCTGGCGCTTTGTTTTTAGGTTCCGATAGAGCCAAATGAAAGTGTTCATAAATCCGCTTTCTTAGGAGTGGCTTGGGGACGGTGTAATTGGTCAAAAATTTTTACCACTGGTATTTCCCGGTCATTTGACTCTAACAGAACCTAAAAATGAAGCACAGAAATTTTTTTAAATTTTAACCATTTTTTCACCATCTTTGGAATGTTTATCTTTAAATGGGTCCAGATTCCGCGTATATCTATACTAATATAGCTGAAGTTTGTTTGTTTATTTGGTTGAACGAGCTAATCTCAGGAACAACTGGTTCGAATTTATTTTTTTTTGTTGGATAGCCCATTTATCGAGGAGGGCTATAGGCTATATAATATCACGTTATGAGCGAAGCATCAATGAAAAATGTTGCTAAATGTAACTCAAAACTTGTCCGTCCGCGACAAAAACTTTTGAACGGTAACTCCGATCATCATGAAATTTGGACACAGCATTCATCTCGGTAAACTAAGATTAATGTGCGTACTGATGTTTCTTTCGCCACGTCTAAATAAATTTTACAAAAAAAAATAATAAGTATAGGTATGATATAGATAATAATTATTTATTAAAACATTGTTTTGTTTTCTGTAAGGAAAACTTATGGAAAAATCCATAAACTCAAGTATCACATAAAACAATTTTGTTTTCCATATAGAAAAAATATTTCTGATATAGCTACTTAAATTTAATTTCTGGAAACTTTCTGGGGAAATCCCGACGTGGTTTATTTATTATTATTCACGACAAAAAAGTATAAAATAGTTATAGTAATGTCGTTTTTTTCGCCGTCATTCAAGATAATGTTTATATCTCCCCCCTCGAAAATTAATACAAAAATATATCTTCAAAATGATATAATTTATAGGTTAGATTCAAAATCAGTATTTCGTTAACAATTAATCAATTGCAAAAAAAAAAATATTTAAAAAACAAGAAATGAAAAAATATGGCTCATCTTACAATTAAAAAAAAAAGAGACTGTATTTTACACTACACGCTACAGCAGTAAAACTATAGTATTGTAAAAAACAAAACAAAAGCAAAAAATAATAATACAGTGTAATCTCACTAATCCGGCACTATTAAAAACCGGAGGGTGCCGGATTATTGAAATGTTCGGATTACTGGATTATAGTGAAAAAGTACCTAATGAATAAAATAAAGCATTTCATATAGAAAAATAATCCTTAATTGTGGGCGGAGGGTGCCGGATTATTGGACGTGCCGATCTATCGAAGTGCCGAATTAGTGAGATTATACTGTAATGGTACCAACCTCCAAGATCGAACCCACGACATTTAGGTTACGAGACAGCCACTCTATCTCGCCGCCACCTTAGCTTAATTTTCTACAGCCGGTTTTTATAGTATAGGTATATTGCGACGTTGCGTTATATTTTCAATCTCATGTATCGTTTGTACCATACCGTACCGAAAGAAGTTTAACTTTTATGTAAGAATTTTCAATCGCTTTGTACATTTTCGGCTTCGGTCGGAGTTGCTGGGCTTCGGTAAAAAAATCGGCCTTCAGTCGAACCCTAAAAATGAACACAGATGAATATGAACGTTTGTGTAATTAACAAAATCAGTATTGTGAGTTGTGACGTAATTCGGGCGGGCCACAGCTACCGCGATCAAATCCGCACATAATATTATGTGATATACTAATGTCATTGACCTCTACATAGCACGTGCCGATCTATCTGCAGGCTGTACAGTGTGTGTCTCATTCATACCAGGCATGTTCAACATTTTACTCGTACGTAATTTAAACTGGACACTGCGGAAATAATTATCAATTCATCTAGCGCAACGTTTCTTAAACTTTTTCGCCTACGGAGGTTTTGGAGATTTGCAAAATTGTGAAACCGGGCGGGACCGCTAGTATAGTTATTTCGGCCGGAATGATAGTGACTCGTGTAACGGCTTAAATTCGCTAGCGCTCGTTTGACATAATGTCAGTATTTAATGGACTTCATTCCAATCTGTAGAGATACAGTGTGGTCGCAACATAATATGGGAAAATTTTTAATTAAATGCACAACCAAAATACAAATATTTCCAAAAGTTGGTGCATGTCCGATAATCATTTCAGGTGCTCTTAGAATTGTTGAAACTCAAACAGCATACAGGGTGGGTCAAAAAATATAAAAATTGTACCTACAAGAGTAAAGTGCCCTTATTTCAAAAAATTTAGCGAAATGTTATAAGAAAAAGTTGTTTAGAATTAAAAGTTACGCCCAAATACCAAAACATGGCCTTCTAAAAAAAAAAAAAAATTTTTTGAAAAACCAAAATTATAATTTTTTTGGGGTCCAGTTCGATAACACTATGCACCCAAATTTTGAATTTTTTTTTTAAGTCATAGAAAACGCTAAAATTTGACGTTCAAAAAAAAAAAACTTTGCGGATTATTCACAAATTTCCTCAAAAATACGTGAAAAAAATGGAACTACTTTTCGTCTTTCACTGTCATTTTTTGAATCTAACCAATCAAAAATCACAAATACACGTCATAGCAACTGGTGTAGAATTATTATATAACTATCTCACTTTGTATGCAGCTTTCGATTGTGTTATGGAAGCAGGGTCGTATTTAGATTCGCATATCCGTTTATCGTTCACCCCGGAATTGTTTTTTTAAAAACTCAACATTTGCCCCTTCCCGTTTCACTGCGAGACAATTCGCATACCCCTTTATCGTTCACCCCAGAATTACAATTCGCATACCCGTTTATCGTTCACCCCGGAATTGCTTTTTTAAAAACTCCACATTTGCCCCTTCCCGTTTCACTGCGAGACAATTCGCATACCCCTTTATCGTTCACCCCAGAATTACAATTCGCATACCCGTTTATCGTTCACCCCGGAATTGTTTTTTTAAAAATTCCACATTTGCCCCTTCCCGTTTCACTGCGAGACAATTCGCATACCCCTTTATCAAAAAAAGCGATAGTTTTCAATCTTCATGAAAATGTGAGTTTTAAATTTAAAATTCGTTTTATAAATTAAAATTTCCAAATACGACTCTGCCCTGAACGTTCAATTGAATTTCATTCCAACCAATTGATATTTCTATCTTTGTTTATCATAGATACAGGTATATATAACTTTCTCTTTTCTTATCACTATATGAGACAAGATAGCGATCGCTATAGTAAATAATATACTTCAAATCAATTTACTATACCATATTTAATTTTTTTAAATTAATTTATAAAAATTAATTTTCCGCACTTAAAACGACCAATAACGCTGTTATATGTTATATAAAACAATAATTGTGAATTTCCAGTGGATATTTTGCATAGCAAGTTATCGTACTCTTACCATTTTTTTGAAATTTTTTTTTTATACTTATACCTTAAACACACTAATAAATTATTCAAAATCAAATCAATTTCGCATAACTCTGTTCAAATTCAGGCATATTTGTAAAATTAACTTAGATTTTAATTTTGTTTGGAATCACAAACTTTATGTTTGTTGCAACGATATTAAACACCCTGTATGCTGTTTGAGTTTCAACAATTCTAAGAGCACCTAAAATGATTATCGGACATGCAGCAACTATTGGCAATATTTGTATTTTGGTTGTGCATTTAATTAAAAATTTTCCCATATGTTGCACACTTAAGTGACCACACTGTATAAACTATTAATTTGCCATTTCTAAAAAAATCTAATTTCGTAGATGAATTTTTGCCAAATAGCCGACGATATCCAAAAAAACTTAACTCACCATACGTTTCCATCCAACGTTTCACACATCTACATAATTTATTATCACGAGTCTTCAGAAATCGTTTAAATATTGCTGCAGGTACAGCTGCTGTTTGCGTAATGAAATATTGTTATTTTTTTTTTAATCAACGTTATCGATTTTGAAGACGGTTTCCTCAAAAATAACGCGGTTCTCCTAAATCTGATACCGATTGTTTGTTATTTATAAAATATTTCTTCAGACGAAATCTTCCTTTCGTTGTTTTCTGATGCACCGTCTATCTTATAACATTTTCAGAAGCCATCGGTTTCTTTTCTGTAAAAATAGAAATTCTAGTTACAAAACGAATTTTATATTAAACTAGCCAGGGAAAAGTCTATAGACGAATTTAATATTAACCTTAAACTTGGCACTCTATCTCTATCTCTAGACTCTAGAGATACACAGTTATATTGAATTTTTTTTACCTTTTGCTTTTTATCCATTAATATTTTATATTGATGTAGCACACTTGTTCTGTGGTCGTGCAGTATCCATTTTTAATGCATTTAAAATAAAGTCTTCATAAATAAAATAAAAATGATGACAGTATACTGAGCAACCTGAGTCGGTGCTTGCCAAGTTTAGGGTTAAATACGGAACACTAAAAATAGAAAACAAACAAATAATGTATGACGTTAAACATGAAAAATAACATATAAAAAATATTAAGAATTTAAATTTTACATACCAATACAATTACTATACATTTTGAACAGGAGAATTAAGAAAAACGTTAAATAGGTACAGTATATACCACACCAAACCAGTAAAAAGTAAAAAAACATACAATTAAAAAATCTTTATTTTATTTGTAATCAGAAAATTGACCGGTGACCTTCAGTAATGTACCTAATTATTATAATATTATACAACATTGAAAATTATTTTTAAAGCCAGATACATACAATATATACATCAATAAATATAATATTGTTCAATGCTGCTATTAAAAAAATTCCAGCCAATTGGGCGACGGGACCATTCCAACTTCAAAAATGTTGACATTTGATTATATTAAAGAAAATAAAATTTCTGATATCGCGTGAGGTGACGCGGGTAATGGCTAGTATTCAATATGATATTTGCTATTCGTTGCCATGGTTACCTACATAATATGTTCCACGTCATGTAAAAATTAATCAAAGCTGGCTTAGCTAGTTTATTTCTGACAGATCCATAAAACAAAAGAGCGGCTGATTTTTTTTTATTTTCAAAATATATCCGAAACTATAAAGTTGAGAAAATAAAATTTAACGTAACTTTCTTGAAAAAATAAATAAAATAATAAGCCGTTATGAAAAGTATACCATTATTATATAAAAAACACCGTTTTAGCATATATCTCTTCTGCGCTTGCGCCGATTTTCCCCAAAAACAATAGGGCTCTTCGTATTTGCATACCAAACATCCTCCCAAAATTTGGTTTCAATCCGCTTATCCGTTTGACCTGTATAGTGTTCACAAACAGACTAACAGACGCATAGAGTTTTTCCAAAAATATGTTTTTTTGGATTCGGGGGACCACAAAACGGAAAGATATTGTAAAATTTTTGAAAAGTGATTTTTGACCTAAACTAGTACCACACAATACTTGTGGGTTGGAATGGTAAAAGTGTATTACTGATAAGCCGAAATATCAAGTTCGATTACAAGGCTTTATTCGCTCGTAATAAAAACTTAATAAACTTTAATTTGATGTCAAAAATGTTTCCGTTTAAAAAAAAAAGCTTTAAAGAAATGGAGCATTAACAAAACAAACGTTATTTTACCCACTAACACGGACCACGCTGCATAACATGTGAGCATCGACCCTCCGTTCATTCATACGAATATAGGTACTGGTGCAATGTACAGCAAAGACAATTAATAAAAAAATACCCTCAGACCGCGTGTTGCATCATAATTACGATTATAAATATATCGACAACTTTAAGTGCCATATTTTCTGTTATCGTGTATATGAATGTTCTATTTTCTTTAAAAAGCATTTATTTGTTAACCCTTTCTCAGTTGACCTTGAATCCTTACTCTGTAGCACTACGAAACTAGAATTTGAGTGGTAGGTACCTTTAGAATTTGTGTAACACTTATTTTGTAATGTCTAAATCGAAGACCTGGCTGAAAGGTAGTGGGGCCTAGCCAAGCTGTGAGTTTTTAACTTTGCGAAATTTTATTTGCAAAAAAGTCCTTGAAAATTCTTCAAATTTATAGTATTCAACAAAATAAATAAGCCAGATCATTTAGTTGGAAGTAAATGTCTGCGGTTACAAAATTATACGTGAGTGCGAGTAAGACGCTAAGAGTAGGTTGAAGTGTGTGAAAGAGAGAGCGTATATGGGCTGAGTTGAAGTGTGCTGCGATGCGATAAACGCACTCTTTTGTCAAAATAGATTTTCCGACAATGCGTTCTTCAACCCAGTTGCGATTATTTTTGTGGCCTCTGTATTTTCATTAAACATGATTAATTGATTAAATACGTAACTTCGAAACGACAACAATCGGGGTCCTGGTGTACGTAACGACTAACGAGTATGGGTGCCTCTTTGGTTCGTGTATATTGTACAGTTTCACGGTCAACTGATGTTCCGCTCTGTTGAAGCCCTTTGGCATTGATATATCCGCCCTATGTGTGCTTCTGTCCTAGCGACGTAAATTTACGGTACATCTCTCTGTTTGACTATAGTTACGGAGTGAATAAAAAAAAAACAAATAGAGGTCGAAAATAGAGATGCACCGAAATTTGGTTCACATTCGGTAACACCGAATGTATGTATGATGAAGAAGGAACCACCGAATTTTGATTACTGTATTTATTAAGATTGTATTGATCTAAAGTCACCTTTAATATAGTATTTATTTTTGTATAGAGAAAGGATTATATTATTAATTATTATTATTAACTTAGATCTAAAGTTTGTACTATAAATTTTCATCTATGTACATTAATCCCACGTATGATTCTGAGGTTACTCCATTGGTTAAAATATGCGTCGAATTGGGAACCCAGATATAATACGCGCCACGAATCTAAAAGGCTCGGAAGTTAAATGCGAATGCGGGCTTGCGCTTGTACAGTCTGTTGAAAAACTACAAACTCGCAACTCAACAAAACTAAAATAGCAATAACAACTTGACAATAGCGTACTCGACTGTACTTTAAAGGGAAAGCGACAAGTTATAAAGGCAACGACCGATCTCGGCCAATCACCGACGAGCGCACGTGGTGGTGGGAGAATCAACGGCTCTAAAATGTGCCTTTGCGACGCCGAACCTTTTAGATCCGTGGCGCGTATTATACTTTATTGATTATTCTAAAGGTGAGAAGTGATATATCGATAATAATATTATTATTACTACTCGATAGTGACTCGATTCTTGATAATTTTCGAGCAGCAGAAAATTAGTTTTTAATCGATAAAGAGGTTAGACTAGGGATGTCGGTCTGTAGATGGATTAATCGATAAATCGACTATTTGGAGGTTAAGGTACGATTTTTTAGATCGACCTGAAACTAGTGTCCGATCGAAGCTTCGGCTTCGGTCAAAGTGGGCCGAAGCAGAAGGTTTCTAAGAAGCGCCGAAATTGAACGAACTGTTACGAATGAGCGCGAGCGCGATGGACGCGGCGACTTCTAGAGATGATTTTTTTAATATTAGGTATGAAGTCAATGTAAACCTTCAATTTAAAAGTTTTAAAATCATTTTTATTATTAATTGTAGCTTGTAGCAGTCGTAACTAATTTAAACTGAATTTCTTAGGGTTTTTAAGTCTTTGGTTTCGGCTTCGGCTAATGGTTGTGGCGATAGCCGATTAATCGGCTTAAGTCAGAAATCGACCTACGGTCGGACACTATCTGAAACACTGGATCGATTCAATGAATCGATTCAAGAGCCTCTCGAATAGGACCGATCCACGTTACAATAACAAAAAGCTTACTTAAGTTGTTAACTTCAGATACTCAAATAAAAGCAGAGCACGTTTATTACTAAAAACTTTATTATTTTTTAAAAGTCGCTAACAAGCACTGAAAACAAACTAGTTTGTACGAAGAACTGCTTGCACAAAACTTTCTTTATGATCTTTGGAGAGGGCAACATTTTTGTATTATCTATACTAATAGTATAAAGAGGTAAAGTTAGGTTGTGGGAGGTAATATGCGAAACTACTCATCCGACTTCAAAAATATTTAGAATGTACCTTCAGGATGGACATAGGCTATATATTATCGCGTTAAAATAAAAGAGCTTTTCGTGAAGACCAATGTTGTACCATAAGTCGACGAAAAACGGTGGCAATCTACAAAATGCGAAGCAGAATTGACCGCTAGTAGTTGATATTTTTGTTACCGGATCAGCTTGATCTATTGCTACCCATCAATAAATGTTCTTTGTCTCTATTAATTAAGCACGTTTAAAAAATCGACTAACGACTCGATTAATCAAAAATCAATCTTTAAATGTTTGTTTTTATCGAGAATCAATTCTAGTGGTTTCGTTTCGAATGGGGTATCAATTTTTTTCAGAATGAATCAACATGCCTAGAACTAATAAGCAATATGCATATAGACATTCCACTTCGGCGAAACTTTTAAATTATTTTTAGTCGAAGGTGCAATTTTCGATTGTTCTGTTGAACTTTAGAGTCAGCGTTGCCAGTTTTTTTTTGCCAAGTCGGGATTTTGGAACTCTTTGAGTGAAAACAGGGGGATTCTTTCATCGAAAGCGGGACATAGTAAAAAAACGTATATAATCAGAACTTTTCAAATACCTATTTATCTTTTTATTTGAATTAAAATTACGTTTACGTGACAATAGATAGCAAAAATAGCCATAGAAAATGTATTTTTATGAAAATACAATATTTTAAATCAGATTTACCCTATCGTTAAATAGTTGAGTCTTATTCGTCTTCAGAATAAAAAAAAAAACACAAATCAAAATCAAAAAAGTTTTTTTCATTAGAAAAATATGGCGTTTCAAACAATAGTCTGTGGAGTGAGTGTTACAAATTGCAACTTATACAATAAGAGAATAATTATTTATAAGAATTACTTATTCATGATATTTCTGTGAATATTTAACTTCTTTTAAAGTTATCCCCGAAAAGCGGGACTGAGCCTGTCCCGCGCGGGACATTTAATTTTGATTTAAAAATCGGGACGTCCCGCCAAAATCGGGACTTAAGCCAACGCTGTTTAGAGTAGTAGTACCTACCCCAACAATAAATTCCTAGAAAAATGTCTAAACGAATAAAACTTTGCTGTGATAATTATTGTTTATAAATGCGTTTTGCAATAGTCGAAGAATTATTGCTGTGGTATAAATAATTAAAAAAGTGCATATACTGCATCTGAACTGTTTCACTGCATAGTAAGTGATATTTTAGACGTATATTAAATATTTTTTATAATGGTATAGCGTTTGGTTAGGTATTAGGTTCTCATGACATTAGAAAGTGGTTTGTTGTGCTCTCATCGTCGTCGTCGTGAGGTAAAAGCGAAACGGACGATGGAACTCAAGGGGACTCACACCGCGAATATACAGGAACTGCATTCAAGTTGCATTGCATTGGGTCGACCAGCTGCAAATCTACGCCGCGTCTGTGTAAGGCTGGGTCGACAATATGTTGCACAACAATCAGATAAACATATCAGGGCCAGTGCCGGATTAAGACTCCTTGATGCCCTAAGCATTTTTTTGCTTATGGGCTCCATCTCTAATATGTTCAGTTTGTAAAAAAAATCAAATTGATAGAAAAAAGTTAGAAAGCATAGATTTTTAGAAAAAAAAATGAATTTTACAATCAATCCTTTCATCGCTAAAATCGAACCTTAGGCATTTTTATACAATTAATAGAAAAAAAGTTTCAAAACTTTAAAATTAGAAAAATTGAACACTTTATTTTCAAAAATAAATTATTATTTATTTTTAACTTTTATATTTCTAAAGCCATAAATAAAAAAATAAAGAATAGTAACCACACCAGTTTTATTAGCGGATGTACATTTCGGGAGCTATGCTCTCATCTTCAGCAAACACTAAACTTAAAATTATTCGACATATATTTATTGTTAGCTAACACATCCTTAGTTTCTAATGCCAGTGACTCCATCGCAATGCTCTACATACTTGCATGTGTTTGTATAAACAAAATGTATACCTAATGCTTGTGTACACATACATGCATTGCACATATGCATCCTGGTGATAGGAAATGTATTTCTGTTCGATATAGAACTATTTAGCTTTCAGTCAAACTGAAATATTACATGTTTGATTTCATATTGTAAGCACTATTAAGTTCTTACTTCAAAAAAATAAATTAATAACAATTCGTAAAATGATGTTTTCTCAATAGAAATAATTAATCCATTAAATGTTTTCCAAAAATAACAACCTTTATTTTTCCACCGTAGCTAAGGAAACCTAATTTTGACAATATTAAAAAAGAGAGAGAGAGAGAGAGAATGTAACAATGCTTGCTACAATATTTTAGATTCTCTTTCAATTGAAAATAATTTTGTTAGCTTAGCATTAATATCCACTGTAAACCAACAGTTTTCGTTTACGAATTTTGGCTTCATCATCCATCGAAATTCAAAGGTTCAGTTTAAATTGTTAGTGCCAGTGGTATAGTGCCCGCGGTGAGAGTAGAAGCCAGGCACGTCATCAATAATATCCTAGTGAACGCCTACTTGTCCACAGACAGTGGCGTGTGGAATAAATTTGACATATCCATTTACAGCGGTATTCTACTCTACGCACATGGATCTCCGAAACAGCCAATAGCAAGCTAGAAGGCGGGCGCAATGCGTTCACGTCACTATAACGCGGTGGCTTCATCTTTCGCCGCAGCTAGTGTAGATTTGTTCCAGAAATATAATATGTATTGAAGAAAATTTTAATAATTAAATCTCCATCCGTTCAGTCTAAGTATCGAAATAGAATTACAATACTCAGATTATTTTTTACCCGACTACGGCAAAGCAAAAGGAGGTTTATGTGTTTGACCGGTATATATGTATGTTCATCTGTTCACTAATAACTTCTAAACTACTTGTTATACCTAATTTGACAAATGAGGTATCGTTGGAAGCGTTTTGGTCGTCCGCTGGTTATAAACTACGTGACGTCACATAAAATTAAATATGGCGCCCTCTAGAGGACGTAAAGTCATGAATTAAAAAAAAAAAAATTTAATGATGCCGTGTTGGGTATCAAATGAAAGGGTTTAATTAGCACATTTCAAAAATATATATATTGTTAGCTGTTTCTCGTGGCTTTGCTTGCACGCTCCCGATAATTGGGAATAATCACGAAATTATAACCTCAGAATAATGTAAATAAAAAGTAAGTTCAAAAACTAAAACTCGACTACTAAGAAATTTCTATATATATACCTACTAGACCAGTTTTTTCATGACGCGAGCCCCTTAGTATGAAAAAATATTTTAGGGCCCCCTGCCTTCCGCTGTTCCTAACCGGTATAGTGTATTTTATTATATTACAAATATCAAATCCGTACAATATTTTTATTTTTACTGAGGCTTCGCGACCCTCCGCGACCCCCTTGTAGAGGCTTTTCCAACCCTACAGGGGGTCGCGATCCTCATTTTGAAAAACACTGTACTAGACGACTAAAAACAACAAATAAAATCGGATTTTAAAAACACGTTTTTGCGAACTAAAATACAAAATACTTTAACAACAAAATTAGGTTTAATATTAAAAGGCGTGAGGTGCTTGGTATCAGTACTAATGCTATTTTCAATACTAGGTTTTTGTAATTAAGTAAAGCCATATGAACATTTATGCGCTTTTTTATATGAAAATTAATTTTGTTGTCAAATTATTTTGCATCTTTTAGTTCATAAAACGTATTTTTTATAGTTTTTAACCTCTAATTTTATTTCCTTTCATTCAGTCAGGATTTATGCTTCAAATCGTCACTCATTGGATGCAAATTGGTCGTTGGTCAGTTTTGCGTCAAACAAATAAATAATTAAACAACAAACTAGAAACAAACATTTCTCTCTATTGTGATATTATAGTGGGAGGCTAGATCGCAGCCTGTGCAAAGCAATAGAGAAGGTACACAAGTTGCAATCGTCGTCGTTGTAGCGAAATGGCCTGTCGAGTGTCGAGATGCACCGCGCTTTTTGTGAAAGTCACTCGCTATGCATTCTGTACGCTAAATGCAATCGGTCGTTTCTGCAGTCGCGTGTCGCGCGCTTCTTGTTGATCTGTGCGGCCTTACATCAACGCGTTCTTCCTTCGACTCGGACGCTTTTGGCTCTTCCTTATTGCTGCGCGCTCTAACGCACACAAATAAACAAAATACAAAACTGTCTTCTTCTATATGCACGTGTGTGTGCTGTTTGGTTAAAACGTTCTTTTGTTTATATATTGTTTGGTTAGAAACGCTGCTCTCCTGTTTATGTTTGGATAAACAAAGTTCTTTTGTTTATGTGTTTTGGATATTGGAATGTTTTACATGGTTTTACGATGATTATTGAGGTTTGGTTGATTCGTTTTGGGGTGGATACAGGGTAAAATGAATGGTTTGAGTTTAGTTTTGTTATTGATTGAATAAACACAAAGTGCTGTTTGTTTTTTACGTACCTACATCGAGGAAAAATAATTATTGACGTGTTTTAAGCAAAGATTGTTGTCATGGTTGAATTTGATACCGACTGGTTTTAGAGAACTGAAGCTTTGAGAATTGGGCTTTTGAACGAAATTTTTTTTTGTCATAAAAAAAAAGATCGTATATAAGTTTTATAACAAAACTATTTTTCTTTTTTTTATTTTAGTTATAATTCAAAAGTTATATCAAATTAAAAATAAATTTTTGTACCCAGTTCCAAGAATGCGCCGACATTTCCCGAACATAATGTGACGTCATAATGTTTTAGTTAATACACAATATGTAGAAGCCATTGATTGTATACTGCGTATATACATTTTACCATTATGACGTCACAACTGTCAAAAACATTATTTTAGAGCGTTTGCAGTCACGTGATTTTTTTTAATATTTTATCAATTTTAAATTGCTTATAATTAATTTAAAAAAAGTTTTTTGAAAGTTTTTCGCAGCGATTATCAATATTATTTATAATAAAGTTTTAAAATACAATAAAAAAATCGATAATTATTTTTTTTTCAAAAGCCTAATTGTTAACTTGGAAGATAAAATAATGAATAGAAATTTTTTACTACTGCAGCCTCCCCACGCCACCCTAAGAGGGTAGTTTTATGAATTGGCCACCTCAGTGCATTTGGTCAATTCATAAATCCACCCTCTCAAGGGTGGCTAGGGGAGGGTGCAGTTGGTCAAAAAATTCCACCGCTGGTATTTCCCGGTCATTTGGCTCTAACATAGAACCTAAAAACGAAGCGGCAATTTTTTTTTTAAGTTTTAAACATTTTTTATCCAATTTTCGATATTTTGGCGTCAAATTGCGGAAAAATGGCTCGACCAAAATTTCTGCCACTATGTATGTACACATCGAAAAAAAATTTACCATTTTGTTAGATTCGGTTATAGGGTTCACTTTTTTTTTATTCACGCACGGAAAATGACCCATGAATTTCGTCTGCCACTATTTTTCCGGGAATGTGGAGCACTGAAAATAAATTATACCGTTAAAACCAAGCGGTTAGGCCGACATTTTTTTTCGATCCCCCCACCCCTCTATCTAAAAATGGGCCCAGATTCCGCCGATATATCATATAAGACAAAATGCTCTAAATTACTTAAGGACGTAGTCTAGTGTTCGGGTTTCGGAAAATCGAATTTCTTTTTTTACATTTTTAGTAAGTATAATATATTGAGAAAATACTGTAAAAATATTAAATATTTACAAAGCTATAGCATAATATAGTCGAGAGCAGCAACGGTCTTACGGGTAAGGCTCTTACTTGCTCTTACCTCTCAATTATTATCACGTTACCCTTATACTCTCGCAGAGTAGAGCAAAAAAATTAGCAGAAAACGATGCCTTTTTTTAAACCCGCCGTTTTGTTATTTATCACTAAAAATGTTTATTTCTAGTACGGGATAGATCCACAAGTCTACGAAACAATAACCAATTTAATTTTTATAATTCAGATGACTCCAAGTGACGTTATCACCCGCGCTACCCACCTACCTCCATTTAAAATTGTCTACTTTAGGTTAAAAAAACAATTATATAATGGCGTAAAATTAAGCAAAAAAAATGTTTTTTCTTAATTTACGATGTCAGTAAAAACATGTAACAAAATTGAAATGATTATACATTATTTTGTTATTAAAATAAAATTCTGAAATAAGGATTGAAAACGAGCCCGAACATAAGACTACGTCCTTAAGTTACTAGAGCAATGAAAGAGACTACAGATTAAACAATTATTTAACATATTTTGTACACTGTGAATAACAATAAAAGGAATATTAAATAAAGTAAGGTAGCATTTTTAAGTACCTAATTCACGACGAAATCACGAACATGGCGAGCTTGACAACTTCGAGAAAAATAAGAATCACTGACTGAAAAATATACCAGGCGGCAGAAAGTTTGGACGACATGGTTCTTTCGCGCGTCAGCTCCCCCTATTCTTACAGATTTTGATCTTCAAGTAGGTATATCAGTAAAGAAACATACGAATTTGTTTTGGTGTTTTGTTATATTTGAATAAAATATATATCACTATATCAAATTAGATGACATTTTTTTTATTTGAATAATTTCATGGTCGTATCATTATATTGATTTAAACTTAATGTGGACGTGACCTTTAATTAGATAGTTTAATTTCTGATAAAACACCGTCTATTTTTATTTGACTGAAAATATTTTTGGTTGAATCAGCATACAAAACAATTCAAACGATAGACAGACTTACAGCAATTGAATTTATTGTTCATAAAATGACTATTCGACAATAATTATTTTTTCAATTGTGAAAAATCACTTTGATTTTAAAATTGTTAATCATACAAAATAAAATGTTTTTGTTCGACCGATTTCGAAATTATTTCATTGTTTATAACTAGTCTACTTCTTTCCAAAAGGGGGATGAGCGGTGAGTGAAAATAGTGACTTTAGTAGTGACATTCCACCAACATAAACTTTGCTTTCACGGCCGGTGTTGATCCAAATCTTGTTGGTTTCCGGGCTTGTATGCCGTGGTCCATTGGTATTTCTACCCGACGTTTCGTCTACAACTGCGGTAGACATTATCAAAGGCGATGTGATAGCGGGCGAAGTGTCCTTCTAGGCTGCTCACAGGTAAGTGTGCCGACAAGTGCGGTACATCCGTCTTTTATATGGTCAGCGTGCTCGTGTTCTCTACTCGGTCGTAGTATGCTTTTCTGTGATTGGTCGTTCCATTCAGTGGGTTGGATTTGCACAGTGCTGGTGTTCAGGTTTTACTTAGATTCAAACCTTCATCTTTCCGGTTGAAATTATTTGTGTTTCGCCCGCTATCAC
The DNA here is from genome assembly GCA_963575645.1 of Xanthostigma xanthostigma. NCBI lineage: Eukaryota > Metazoa > Arthropoda > Insecta > Raphidioptera > Raphidiidae > Xanthostigma > Xanthostigma xanthostigma. The sequence goes on along the minus strand of OY754466.1, from coordinate 42,295,742 downwards.
ATCGCCTTTGATAATGTCAACTGCAGTTGTAGACGAAACGTCAGGTTGAAATACCAATGCACCACGGCATACAAGCCCGGAAACCAAGAAGATTTGTGTCAAATTGTTTATCCATGAAGAAAAAACTTCCAATTAAAGCGAGAATCAGATCTCGCAATGTACACACTTATTAAAAAGCTACTTTAACAGCGGAACGCTCGATACAAATTTTGAGGCATCTTCTAAGAATTTTATAAAATAAAACTTTAAAAATAGGTTATGTATCTAGTGCGTGAACTATTATTTTATAGTCTCATTATGATAAAACGAGAACCCTCAACCCATTGCGTCTTAAGTCACACAATCACGCACGAGATATATAATCTTATAGTAATGTTGTCTCCTATAAAATAGCTGATTTTCACCATTTTTTTTTTAATTTAGACAGTTCAATTTTGAGAAAAATCACGTAGGTTGCACTTAATTCTTATGCGGTTAGACTATGATTTACAGTGAAAATAGTAGTTCAACTACTTTACGCAACTTTACAGCACTAGTTGTTAAATGTTCCACATCACGACCGGCATACAGGCATGAAAAGTAGCTATTTTAGAGAGCGGTGTGTAAAAAAATCTTTTTGTAGTCATGGAAAAGCAACCATTTCTGACGTGGCAAAAGGTTAATTTTGGTTTAATAGATTTTGACTTGAAATCATAGATAAGAGAGTTCTAGAACTAGTCAAAATGCCATTTGATGCATTTATTCATTAAAAATAATCAACTTCTAATTAATATTTCATTTTAAACGTTTCAGTATATTTCGAAATCATTTCTAATACGTTTTTTTATTTTCAGTTTCAGAATCAAAAAAACAATTTGTGTGAAAACAATCAACTTATAAATAGAAATGTGATTGACAAAATAACTAAAAAATAAAAAAAAACAAACGAACAATAAACTTTCGCCTTCTTTTTAACTTTTTTTTGTGAATGTGTCTTTAAAATGACAATTTCTTATGATATCAACAGTGATATTAAAATAAACAAACAAGTGAAAGACGATATAACAAAACACAGTCATAGCACTAATAATAATAACAGTTGCAGTGAATTGTCGTTGAAAATACAGTGGCGTACGACCGTCGTTGGGTGTTGTGCTGCAATGTGTCTGGTGAACGTTACTGCGACTGCAGTTAGTGTGATATGTTGTAGTGACGCTTTGGTCAACTTCGACGCTTTTTTTTCTGCCGATATTCATCGCTCACCAACCGCTACTTGTGGCCGATTTGCTAGTGTTCGACGTGTCGATACTGAACTTGGTTAAGAGACGCTACAAAAATGTAAGTCTTTTCATTTTATTTTACTAGTCTAAGAAAATTTTACTTTTTGTGTCAGGTTCGTCGATTTTTTTCCTAGACATCTAGTTAGGCAATATATATAATGGATTGCAGAAAGAATTGTCGACACATCTCATTTGACAATGACCTTAGATTGTGACCGTGTAATTATAATTTTCATGTATGCAGGAGCAGTCTAATGTCGTATTCAAACTCGCTGTCATGTACAACATGCCAAAATTCTCTATGTATCGAAATAATGTAAATTTTAATTTAGTGGACATTTTTAATAAAGTTCCTCGTGAAATTAAAGACCTGCCTCTATCACCTTTTAAAGGACAATTGGGCTTTTGAATGAATTTTTTTTTGTCATAAATGGAAAGATCGTATATAAGTTTTATAACATAACTATTTTTCTTTTTTTTATTTTCGTTATAATTCAAAAGTTCTATCAAATTAAAAATAAATTTTTGTACCCAGTTCCGAGAACGCGCCGACATTTCCCGAACATAATGTAACGTCATAATGTTTTAGTCAATACACATGTAGAAGCCATTGATAGTTTACTGCGTATATACATTTTACCATTATGACGTCACAACTGTCAAAAACAATTTTAGTGCGTGTGCAGTCACGTGATTTTTTTTAATATTTTATCAATTTTAAATTGCTTATAATTAATTTAAAAAAAGTTTTTTGAAAGTTTTTCGCATCGATTATCAATATTATTTATAATAAAGTCTTAAAATACAATAAAAAAATCGATAATTATTTTTTTTCAAAAGCCTAATTAAAAAAATATTTAATAGGAAAATGTCTTGACGAGTTCTAATTTTATCTGTATTTTAATTATTGTATATGTAATGTGTACTGACATTAGAGCTGTAACAAACCGTATGTATTCGTTACTGAGAACGGGTACATCGTCTGACTCGAAGTAACGAATCGTTACTTACAAATTCATTTCGTTACTCGCATCTTTCGCATCCATGTCAGTTCGACTCGTTTGATGCGGTTATACGTTATACGAACGAAGTCATACCGTATCACGTATGCGACGCGCCTCGATGCGAAGCTACAAGCTTATGTTCTCTGATGCTTATTGCTTGATGCTGTTAAGTACCAATACGATTGTATGTCGTATGAAAAGTAACGAGTAACGTAACGATACGAAAGTAACGGGTACTGGTTCTTTAAGTAACGAATACATACGGGTACGCAATTTATCGTTACTTTTACAGCTCTAATTGACATATTTCACAGCTTTTATGCTATTCTCGAAATAAATCTGTCTATCTAGAATCTAGATTGCATTCACATAAAAACAAATGCGTGATCAACATAATATAGAGAAAAATATTCTTTTTAAGTGATTGGTATTTGGAAAAAATTCCGTGGCATAAGGATCGAAAATGAAGCAATACTGACATTTTTTAAACTTGCATTTAATGCTGACGTTTCGATACGTTTTGTATCATTTTCAGAGTTGAAAAAGATGATACAAAACGCATCGAAACGTCAGCATTAAATGCAAATTTAAAAAATTTCAGTATTGCTTGATTTTTGATTCTTATGCCACGGAATTTTTTCCAAATACCAATCATTAACTTCAATGGATCACAGTTACCTACTCTATTTATTGAATAGAGTCAAATTCATTCTTTTTAAGCTAAACTTTGATTAAAAGGCGTAGAAAATGTCGTTTCGAAGTGAAAATTACAAAAAAAAAAACTTTATTAAGTAGGTACATGTATATGTCGCCGGGATATTGTCAAAGCCGTGATATTATAATTTCACTTAGTGAAATTATAATATCACGAATCTTTGTCAATCGTGATATTGTAATTTCACTAGTGAAATTACAAAATCACGGATTTGACAATATCCCGGCGACACAGTTTAAAAAAATATCGTTTCAATCGATCAACGGATCAATTGTTTTTCGAGCAGCATCTATTTAAAATTCTACAATTTGGACTTGAATTTTATGTTTTTGAAACACAAAATATTTTTTTGGGTGATGGGCTTATTTAGGGTGTAATAAGGTATATTCAGTGAAGAACTAAATTTAACATTTACAGAATTTTGGAAAATCCTATGTCCATTGAAATGGATAACACATCCAAAAAATTTACTTGTTACGGTAATCACTAGCGTAAGATGTTTAATTACTTATAATTAATTATTAGTAAAGTTAACATCATAACATTATAAAATAAATATCAGCACAAGAAAAATAGATGACATCATGACAATGCCTAAGTTAAACTAAGCATAATCAGAATGTACACTTTTACCAGCTTTGCGTGAATCCATAACTACGGTCAACACTTGACTCGATATTTCCACCTACCCACACAGTATTTCTTTGTTTTGTTTGGCATGCCTATACATCTCAGATAAGCTCCAAGCACAATGACATTTTTAGATTTCATATTTAATACACGCATTAGAATAGTATTTAAAATGAGCCTCCAGGACCGAAGAGGGGCGAAATACGTGTGATCGTTGTCAAATCAGATTTTTTGACAATCCTTTCTGCAACCGAAGATTATGGTGCTATTTCTGTAGTCAATGATAGATTTTACAGCACTGTAAAATCTCTGTCTCTACTTTTTGTATTGTCAAATAGCATAGCTGTTCACTCAGATTGTAAAAAATCCTCTTGGCTTTCTAACTGATAGAGTTTTGCTGTTTGATTTGCAGGACGTAATAATAGTAATTTTTCGTGTATCATACAATTTTCGTATTTTCCGTGTAAGCGAGGTGTGTCATTAAACTTTTCTTCGTTTCATCAACCGAAAATTTTCCAATGTACAGGGGAAAATTTTCGTGTGGGCGTATGTTATTAAATTAATTATATATATACCTCATAAATAGAAAAACAATAAATGATAAAAAGCAACACGCAGATAGTAAGGTAAGGTTAGTCACATACTATGTAACCAAACCTTTCTTTCTACAAATGAAGTCAAATTCAATTTTAAATCTTTTATTACATTGAGAAAAAATGTTGTTTGAGGCAATAAAAATTTTGTTTCTGCTTTTTGAATTGTATAATCTATTTGGACCCCAAGCAATTTTTGTTTGATCCAAATAAATTATACGAATGTTCGTTCTCCCCACACTCCATAGGGGACTAGCAAGTAAGTTACAATTTTATTTGCAGTCTATTATAAAAAAATCTCGTATCACGATGTTCCTCCGCACTAATCTCCGAAATTTTGTTAATGTGTCTTACTTGGTTCAACTTACGCTATAGGATAGTTTTTATTAAATATTTTGTACAAAATTACGGTGTTTTGTAAAAAACAAACTGTTTTGGTAACATGTAGCGATATCTGATAGAATTTACTCAAAGCTATTAGTTCAGAAGCAAACTAAAAAAAAAACTGTTTTAGTACCAAGTGGCGACATCTGATAGAATTCGCTCAAAACTATTAGTTCAGAAGCAAGTCGGGTAGAATTTTCTCAAAGCTATTAGTTCAGACGCCGGGCCGCAAACGAAATACATTTAGCATATTTATATCGCACCCGGGTGAAACCGGGACGGACCGCTAATTTATTATAAAAAAAAATAATTAGAAAATATGATTCGGTATTAGGCCCAGATAACCATGACTGTTGGTTTTTTTTTCATAAGACGAAACAGCAAACAAACTTTTAAAGTAAACATTTGTTCCCCAATTAAAGCAACACCCTATATACAGCGTACCTAGTCAGGTGTGTCAACACATCCTGTACGTATTAGATGCTCCTATATCCAGATCAATGTGATTATAAGCTTTCACGCTGTGACGAATATGTACGACCACAAGGCAAAGTGGCCGATTCCGGGTTTTTAATACATTTTGCCCAATAAGTTATAGTGCAAGCTCCCATAACAGAAAAAATTACCCCAAAGAACACTTCAAAATTATAAAGTGAAAATGGCTGAAAAACATGTCAGAAACATGTTACGCCCGCCAGACTAGTAAAAATTTGTTAATTGTTATTTTTTATGAATTTTTGAATTAAAAAAAAAAACATGATTTTACTTTCCAAAACATCTGCTTGAAATTTATACAATTTGTAGTAAATAATGTACCATTTTTGAAAAAATTTGTCTGGCTGACAATTTTTGTTAATAAATTTGTCAGACTTCATTTGTTATAAATTATTTTTTTTATGAAAATACATTTCATAACACCTCCTTGAATTTTTTTTAAAATAAAGTTTAAGATCTCTTCTATCTAATACAACTTGTCTGGCTGACAATTTTTGTTAATAAATTGGTCAGACTTCATTTGTTATAATTTTTTTTTTTTATGAAGTCTGTCATAGTAAAAAACATTTTTTCGCTGACAGACCAATTTTTATGCATAAAATAGATGTCAAACCTTCTTTCAGAAAAAAATTAAGGTGGTGTTTTGACACGGCTCTGTAAAAGCTGATTTGTTTAAGAAAAAACGCTGTCACGGCGCTTAAAAATTGAATCTGGCATGGTAAAAAACAATATTTTGATGAAAAATGTATTAAAGTATATAAAAGGGATCTACCGTATTAAGTCCATTGCACACGAGGCTGGTTTTGCTGCTAGAATCACTGCCGGAACTTGTGCTGGCTGCGAGGATGGAAATGACGTCACTGCGGGCTCGCGTGCGAGTTCACAAAATTAATTACAAAATTAGAACCGGGGCTATTTTTTGAGCTTGTTTGTCCGCTTGTTTTGAGCAAGAATCAATCAGGAAACAGTATCTTGCCACGTGGGCGACATGAACAAACGCCATAGAGTATAGACAAACATGGCGCCAATAAACCCTTTCGAATGTCGAAAACGTGATCTCAAAGGTATCACACCACAAAAATTAGTTCGTCCAAAAATGGTCAGAATAGCTTCCTAGGACCTCAAAGCTTTGGCATCTGATAAAAACTCGATATTCGAAATTCGAATCAAAACCAATAACTCCCTTTTTTTGAAAATTTTCAATAGCGGGAAGTTAAAAATCTGAAGACGAATTACAGACGTCTCCCGTAAAGGACCCCGCACAAACCTTATCGGATTTGGTTCTCAGTTAAATTGATCGAAAATGATTTTATTTTAAAGTTTAAAGGTCACTAAGAAAAAGTATTCATGGGCACATAGCCTAAAAACCAATCGATTTTTGGCTACAGATATGTTTAGCGAGATTTTAGATATAGAGATTTATCCATTAAATTCACAAACATGTTCCACGTTCAACTTTTGTGCTTTTTTTTAGAAATAGAAAAATAGTCGTAAACTAGGCAATGTTGGAAGGTCATATTCGGATTCGGCGTATTCGAAAACATAGATATTTCTGGAGCTGAGGATTTTTTAAGACTGAATTTAATGGATATCCCTAATATCTAAAATTTCAATAACACTTCTGTAGCTAAATAGCCATTGGTTTTTAGGCTATCATGGACACTTTTTCTTAGTGACCTTTAAATTATAAAATAAAATCATTTTCGATCAATTTAACCGAGAACCAAATCCCATAAGGTTTGTGCGGGGTCCTTTATATATAGGTTTGATTATAAATTCATTTGCCTTGTGGCTCAAGTATGTTTATATAAAAGGGTTGTTGCATGTGAACATGTAATATGATTTGATGAAGGGTGCAGGAACCAAACCACAACCCTAATTCGACGCAACAAATAATTAACAGCTACAAAATATCATCATGGACATCCAGCACTTTCATGTGCATGACAAAAAACGCCTTGTTAGCGAGAGATATTTTTTTGCAGCCCTCTTCCCCCTTAAAAAGAGGATACAAATATTGAACATCCCTTGCTTTAAATATAAAGCCCAACCACTAAATTAATAATTTTGTCAATTTTTAAAGAGTCAGCTGTTGTATTTTTGTTTGAGTATAGATAATAAAGCATTTTTATAAAAAAACTGCAGAACGCCTTGTGTTCAAATGGTAGCACAAAAGTTTTATAATGCATCTATAATTGGAATTGGCTATTTACTAACTTTTATTTGATACCCAAACTGTTATAATAATTACTCTCACTTATGGCCATATTCACCGAACCTAAGTAGTTATTTATTCGGTTCATTTGTTCTTATTCTCCGAATAAATAGCGATATTTCAATTCACCAAGCATAATTATATTTCCTGCAGGTATAAATCTGTTCTGTCTTACTTCTAGGGACTAAATTTTTATTCGCTGATAAAATAATAATGGCCGCCACACAGATCATAAATACCTAACCTATAAGAAGCGTGGAGTATTAGGTATATCTATACAATTTGTTCTTGAGAATTATGCTTGTTAACCTTTTGTGAAGTGTATAGTTGTAAAACATTATTGTTGGTGGAAGTTTTGTGTGCAATTGGGTTAGGATAAAACCACAGAACAGTAATCTGTGGGATAAAACATTATTTTATGAAATTTTTTGTTTTGACGTCTACACTAACGCCATCGGTGGGATTTTTGGGTGAACGTCAAAATAATCAACAAAATGAAAAAGGAGTATAATGGAGTGTATATTAAATCTTTAATTAAATTTTCTACCTGTAATTGTTTGGTGAATTAAAAGCAAATTTTTATCTAACGAATAAATTTGTTCCAAGATTAGTAATTTCTATCTTTAATAGTGTACGATGAATATGGCCATAGTTTTCTCGCTTACCCAGTTCTCACTCACTCTGGTTTGACTGTATTCCTACAGAAACCCAACATAAGACAGTAAAAGAAATTCGGCAATGTAAAGGCCGCTGCACACGGGGCTAGAAACGCTGCTAGATTCCTTGCTAGATTTGCCTACTAGTTTTCTAGCGCTGTTTTTTTATTGCTGTTAAGTGCTCGCTTCACGCGAGACTATTTTTCAAGCTTGTTTTGTGGATAGATCTGGTGCGCGCGCAGTGACAGTTCGAATATAAACACAGAGCAAAAACGTGTCTGTTGTCTGACTCTGAGCCGAATGACGCCATGTTGGTTTGTGGGCGTTCGTTCAAGTGCCCACGTGACAAGATACTGCTTCCTGATTGGTTCTAGCTCATACCTAGCAGCAGATCTGGCAGGGAAAATAGCCCCTGTTCTAATTTTAAAACCTATCTTGTGAGCTAGCAGGCCAGCCAGCAGTGACGTTATTTCTTGCTTCGTACCCAGCCTAACCGGCTAGCAGAACTCCTAGCAGCGTTTCTAGTCTCGTGTGCAGCGGCCTTAATTAAATCGTTTTTAATCCGAAAGAACTTTTAATATATTTATTTTTGAATCGCGTTACAAAAATAGAACTTGAAAAGATATAAAAATAAAGCCTCGGAGAGAACATTATGTCTGCTCGTGATGTTTGAATTCCCCCTGCGCGGTGCCACGGCCTGTTGTTTATTCGGCAAGTTCACGGCGCGTTCATTCTCCGCGTGTGCCGTTCACGCATGTGCGTGCGTGTGTTTGACCCCCGAATTCGAGCGTCGATAAGCGCGCGTCCCACGCGCCGACGCCTCTCGACTTGCATCGAGACGTCGAGCTGCGACGATACACACACACACAGCTCGACATGGCTAGACGGGTAACAAGACGAATTTCGTTATATTATGTAGATGTGTACATAAATATAAAGCCGGATACAAACGACACAGGTATCACAGCGTATGGGCTATGTGCAAGGAGGCGGAGTTACAATTTTTTTGATGCGAGCGTTTGTGGTGAGCACTAGAGGAAACTTCAAGCTCAAATTTTCTGTACGTCAGTTAGCAATGTTTATTAAAAGTGAAAATAGTTATGATTTTATGAAGTTTTTTAGATACAAAGGAAACATGGGCAAAATTAAGCGATCTGGAAATGCTTGTTGTGTTCCAGGCTGTTGCGCTGATGGCGATTTAAGTAAAATAAAGACTATTGGCGCCATAATTTGATGTTCCGCTGTCAGCGTAAATAAATTAATTATTTATATTTTGTACGTCATAATTGATAAATAAATAATTCTCACGTACCTTTTATGTTATGCTATTTATATATTGGTTTACAATCTGAATTTTATCAGTTTTCCTTATTACTTTTTTTTGACACATCATGGCCAACCAAAATTTTTGATTTATCACCATAGAAACATGTTGCGATTTCCATAAAAAGTGAGTTCAATAATTCTCTATTAGCCACTAGCGGCGCTAGTAGGCTTCGTGCACACAGCCTATTAGTGGCGTGTGTGAGTCGGAAAAAACCTCGAAAAGTGTAAATAATTTGAGCCAGTACGAGATTTCCTAATCCATTTTGATGATGCTGAATACGTTGGTGATATTAAATTTTTTCTTTGGGGTTGTGGAACCTCCCCAAAACGGCCAAAACCAACCCCAGAACGGGGTTAAACGCGCATTACATTATTTTCTTTCAGAAAAAAATATTATTACCCTGTTTTTTAGGATGCTGAGCACGGTGGTGGTGTTGAAAATTTCCGCCGACTCTCACCAACCCATCCACCAGCCAAATCTCACCCCCGAAACGGGTGATTTTTTTTTCGTATCGCCGGCAGAATTGGGTTATTTCCCTGTTGGAAACCAAACTTTGGGATGATGTTTGGTATACAAATATGAAGAGCCCTATTGTTTTTGTAAATAATCGGCACATGCGCAGAAGAGATATATGCTATAACGCTGTTTTTTTATATATAATAGCGGTCCCGTCCGGTTTCACCCGGGTGCAAAAGAACGAATGGGGAAGGAAGGGACATGAGTACGCACATTCATCTTAGTTTACCGAGATGAATGTTGGGTCCAAATGTTTTGCAGTTTTCGGCAGTTCCCTGCTTTATTACTTATTTTAAACTCAAACCTCCATTTTTGATGAAAATATTTTTTTTAAGTAATAATTATTTCTTTTAAATCAATAATTACTGTATAATTAATAAAATATAATAAATATTTAATTGAAAACACTGTAGGAAAATTATTTTTATATATATAGGTACTGTAATAGTTTTCAAATGAGCTATTATTTAGATTTATTTAATTTTAATTAGTCGTAAATAAAACTAAAATAAATTTAAATGATAGCCTTAGAAAAAAGCAATGTAGAAAATAAAAAAAAAAACATTAAAAACATATTCGTCCAAGGTGGGGCTCGAACCCACGACCCTGAGATTTAAGAGTCGAGCGCGCTACCGACTTAGCTAACCGAGATTCGGTAGATGCATCGCTAATATTGGGATATTCTGTTACGGCATTTCACCTGAATATAAGTATATGGTGAAAAATGTTGACTGACATTCTGCAACATTTTTCATTGATTTTCCGCTCCTATTAGTCGTAACGTGATATTATATAGCCTATAGCCTTCCTCGATACATGGGCTATCCAACAAAAAAAATGTTTTTCAATTCGAATCAGTAGTTCCTGAGATTAGCGCGTTCAAACAAACAAACAAACAAACTCTTCTGCTTTATATATTAGTATAGATAATACACTATACATTTACTAATCTATTTATTTTTTCAAGAAAGTTTCGTTAAAATTTTTTTTCTAAACTTTATAGTTTCGGAAATATTTTGACAATAAAAAAATCACTTGTTTTGGGGGCGAGATTTGGCCGATGGAAGGGTTGGTGAGAGTCGGTGGCAATTTTCAACAAGACCACCGTGTATGTTAAACAATGCTTCAGTTCAACTATATACTAGAGTAAGAAAGTTGGTTTTCTTTTCCGTACAAAGCTTTATATATTAGTATAGACCAGGGGTCGGCAACCTTTTGAGACGGAAGAGCCAAAAGTTACAATTTACAAAATTTCCCAGTTTTTAAAGAGCCACTAAACATTTTCGTTTCAGTATTATAGTATTTGCTTATATAGGTATAGGTATATCCGAGGACGACACGTCGCGACGGGGGCGGTGCGGGTGAGACGCGAGTGGAAATGGCTGAGATATAGACATGGTGCTCAATCATGGATCGATTGGACGATTTTTAAGGGTTTATATTTATAATAAAATAATTATTTTTTGCGTATGGAACTGGAGAGCCGCAACTCTATATCAATAGAGCCACATGCGGCTCGCGAGCCGCAGGTGTAGACAAACGTCGACTGTTGGTTGCCAGTAACAATTGCTATTTTGTAACAGTTATCGGTTATTACCGGTGACCAGTACCAGTACAGTTGAGTGGGGCGGCGTGATTGGGTAAAAGTTAATCAAAGCACGCTTGTTAACTATCTAATTAACAGATCTACAAAACAAATGAACAACAGTTTTTTTTTTTATTTTAAAAATATTTTTCAAACTATGTCTTAGAAAAAAAAAATTACAAAACATTCTTTTAAAAATAGATAAAATAATAAACCGTTATGAAAAGTACCTATACCATGAATATATACAAAAAACGTTATGGCATATATCACTTCTGCGCATGTGCCGATTTCCCTCAAAAACAATAGGGCTCTTCATATTTGCATATCAAACATTCTCCCAAAATTGGGTTTCAACCCGCTTAACCGTTTGACCTGTATCTTGTTCACAGACACATACTTTTTCATAAAAATTTGTTTTTGTGGATTCGGGGAATCTCGAAACGAAAAAACATTGTAAAATTTCGAAAAGTGAAATACTATTCTCCACTTGTGGTTGGAATGGTAAAATCAAAAAAAGCAATTGTTCCGCCTGTCGGTAAATTAACGAGTGCCAGTACCGACGGATGACTGGGTGACTCTCTCTACTGCAATACTGAACGGACGGAGTCAGGCGCGCTTATAATGCTTTGACCGCTCGGTCGACAACCCCAGTCTTTGATATAGGTCAGTGATAGCTTCGTAGCACATAGCGTTTGGCTTATTGCTCTGCTACCGCCTCCTGTAAACTATATCTACATACTTCTATATTATATTATTATGTGTACCTTTGTACGTAGTCGCGGTACACCGTGACAGTATACCAGCGCGTCACATTCTCGGTTTGCAATTTGTACTTACCGACGTCATCTTGAATTCCAAATTGTTAATTTTATCAGGACTTACTCGGTATTTCTAAATACAGTGTAAACTTCATTTAATGTCACTCGATATAACGACAAACGCCTTAAGAGTATTCGTCCCTGCAAATACCCCCTGCACCCTTCATCTCAAATCTTTTCTCCTCGCCTAAAAACGGTTCGCGATCTCCCGACGCTATTTTTAAAGCTAGAGGGTTCTGGTAAACGCCAAATGAAAGACAAAGAATCAGACTGCAGATCCTTCAGGCGAACTTTTTGAAAAAAAATTCCTGAAAAAACTTACAACCTTTTGAAAAAAATAATAAGTTACGTAATATTTCACACGTAGGCGAAACTGTTTTTCAAAAAAATCGCCTGAAGGATCTGTAGTCTGATTCTTTGTCTTTCATTTGGCGTTTACCAGAACCCTCTAGCTTTAAAAATAGCGTCGGGAGAGCGCGAACCGTTTTTAGGCGAGGGGAAAAGATTTGAGATGAAGGGTGCAGGGGGTATTTGCAGGGACGAATACTCTTAAAACGTCGAAATTACTTAACTCTTGTTGCGACACACCCATTTAAAATAACGACAACAATACGTCGTCATCATTAAGCAGTAAACAGTACTTGTTTGTTATTTTGTTGCTTTGTTGTTGGGATCATGCGTACCGAAGATTCTAAGACATTCGTTCTTCAGTTTGTTGTAATTTGTGATAGTATGAATGCTTGTTGGTCATTTGTAAATTTTATATATTATGACTAAATACAATTTATTATAGTAAAAAATATGAATTATTTCGCCTCTCCGTTTAACGACAACTCTCAATAACGCCACAAAGTGCACGGTCCATTGAGTGTCACTAATCGCTATATAGAGTTTACACTGTAAATAAACTCTGTTTTTATGTCCTCAACCATATGAAAATATTTAAATAAATAAAATTGTCGACCAATTTTTTTCAGATCATATATTGACAAAAAATAATATAAAAATATAAATCAAATAAACAAAGGATGACGTTTCGATCCGGATTTGGATCTTCTTCAGAAATATCCAAATCCGAATCGAAACGTCATTCTTTGTTTATTTGATTTATATTTTTTTATATTATTTTTTGTCAATATATGGTCTGAAAAAAATTGGTCGACAATTTTATTTATTTGAAGAGTTCTATTCAGACGTTAATCAAAGATTTGCATATGAAAATATTATATGAATTTATAGAGGAAAAATTGAGATTTCGGAAATGTAAAAAAAAAATGTTTTTGTATTTAGTAGAATACACGAATTATTCATTTTTATACATTTCGGTGTTAGAAGAAAACAATCATAATCGCATTACTGATTGCGCGCACCTGAGTTTGCGCCGTTAGGGTGGGCGCCGGTTACCAGGCCCTACTTACGACGCCGGGTAAATTGATATATATATACGCTGAGATACTGCAGTAAAACGATCGGAGATCGCTCTTATTTCATTTCCAAACTAAAATCTCTCCGCAACTAAGTCTACTCGGAAAGCTAGAATAAATCATATATACTTTTATTCTATACTGAGCATAGGAATAAAATCACAATCGAACCATTAGGGTGCAAACATATACTTCTGTCTTTTTTTAAGCCGTAAGCACTGGAGTATCCAAGAGGGCAAAACAAGCACGGAGGACCCGGCTTAAGAAATTTCTAATTTGCCCTCTCCTGGGCCAAAAGCTAGGTACGCCCATGTTAACGTCATAGAAAAAGACAAAGTTTTTGAAACAGAGATACTTTATTCAGATTGAATGCAAGTACATCAACCAATCCTATCATCGGAGAAATTAAGGAATTACATTGGAGAAAGAGACGCAGATATATTTTCGATATGCTTTGTTGCGTCCACTCACTGCACATTGAGTATAGAGATAGACGATGATTCATATAGTAAATTATTAAATATATGGGAGAGAGGCAAAATTAATGTATAAGAATCTGTTAGAGATTCGTTAGGCGGAGATGCGTTGATTTGCTTTTGTTATGTGAATTTTTATTATTTGTTTTATTTTATGTGCGGAATTTAGCACAGAAGAGAATCTCTAACGAGATTCTCCGATATGGAATAAATGAATAAAATACGACAAAAATTTTACAAAATTCGCCTGGCAAAATAAAAGATTTTTCGAAATACATAACATATAGACTTGCACGTGTGACGTCACGACGTGATTACTGTTGGATTTTTAAAAGAAGACCGGTCTATGGTATGTAGTCCTATGACCTTATTGCAGAAGAGCGCACATGTATTTTATATTGGTAAAAGGTAATGATCCTGGAACCGCTTCTATGCAATAAGGGAGTCCAGTCGACCAAATGTGTCGCAATTGTCGTCTCGCGATAATTGTACTATTGCTATAGCTGTACGACTACACAGCGACACTTGCTAACAGTACAAAAAAATCATACACCAGACAGTACATAGGTGTGCGTTCACGGACTAAGTTGAGGGGTGTTGTCTGAATATCATCAAAATGGAAAGTAAAAAGGGAAAAACAGTTAGAAGTGGCGCTAGGGAGGTCATAGCGAATGTAATTAAAATGTGCGAGTTAGAGGCTCAAAATAATGCCTTAAAATTTAAAGCTATACATTGTTTGCATGCCTTGCTATGCGCCGCCTATGAATTCCGATAATTTGGGAACACATCAACGACTTCTTGCCCTTTCCCCACCGGTCTTCTTTCGCCGATCGCACAGTAGTTCCTGCTTAAAACGACACTTAGAATACCACGTGATCTTTCTGGTTAATTTTATGCTTGTACTACAGGAAGATATTAAAACAACATAATTGATATTTTATTTTCGTTCGCTTGGCACATCTTGCGCTTGGTTTCAAGTTATGCGTAACCGTGCATAATAAATATGCAGAGATGAGTTATGCAAATAGATAGTTGCATACAATTAATGTGCAGTAATATTAATAAATAGTAAAAGTAATTGTAATCTAGTGTACCTACATTAATAAATTATTATGTTATGCAACCGCTCGGTTTATTACCGAGAGCAGAGCTTACTTTCCCTCGAAGGCGATGATTTACAAATTCTGTTAGTTACTAGCTGTACCCGGCTACGCGTTGCATTAGATGATATCGTGGTAGGCCTTTTTAAGACCTACAATTCTGTGTTACATTAATTTAAAAAATTATGTCAAATCTATACTAATATATAAAGCTGAAGAGTTTGTTTGTTTGGTTGAACGCGCTAATCTCAGGAACTACTAGTTCAAATAAAAAAAAAAAAAATTGTTGGGTAGCCCATTTATTGAGGAAGGTTATCGGCTATATAATATCACGCTACAACCATAATAGGAGCGGAGCATCAATGAATAATAGTGCAAAATGTATCTCAAAAATAAGCTTCTATTCATGTGAAATGCCCTAACTAAATATACCAATATTAGCGTTGTACGTTTACAAGCCCGGCTGGCTCAGTCGGTAGTGCATGCGTCTGTTAATATCAGGATCGTGGTTTCGAGCCCCATGTTGGGCGAAAATATTTTTAATTTTTTTTTATTTTCTATATTACTTTATTCTAAGGCTCACATTTAAATTTATTTTAATTTTATTTACAATTAATTAAAATTAAACAAATCTAATTAATAGCTCATTTGAAAACTGTTATAACTACTTATAGGTTATACCTATATAAAATTATTTTCCTACAGAGTTTTCAAATAAATATTTATTATATTTTATTAATTACAGTAATTATTGATTTAAAAGAAATTTATTACTTAAAAAAAACTATAAATAATGGCTTTTTATAGACAAAAACTTTTGAACGGTAACTCCGATCATCATGAAATTTGAACACAACATTCATCTCGGTAAACTAAGATGAATGTGCGTACTCATGTCCCTCCCTTCCCCATTCGTTCTTTTTGCACCCGGGTGAAACCGGGCGGGACCACTAGTTAAGTATAAGTCAAGTTTGAACTATTTCTGTCTCTCTCAGATACTTTATACGAAATGTTTAACTATTATTTGCTCCAATATTAAAAACTTTTTTTATGATTTATAGCAGTGATTCTCAAAGTGGTCTATATATCGACCCCCAGGGGTCGACGACAACTTGCAAGGGATCCATCTCCTAACAAAAAAAGAAACAAACTGGACAGCGTTAACCGAAAACATTTAAGATTAAATCTAACAAATTGATGCCAAATGTTGAAAATTTATTATTAAAGCATCAGGTTCATCCCTCACACTAAAAGCATTTGTTTTTTGCTTAGTTATTTTATGTAACAGAAAGTAAATTTTAATTTGATTCGTTTAATTTGAATCTAATTAATAAATGTATAAAACTAAATATTTCACACTACATTTCACTACCGTTATAAATTTAATTCGTTCAAAGTGAGTAGCACTATATCGGTTGTCAAAAATACATTTCAAATTGATGAATTTGCAAAAAATCAATATCAGATAAGCAGGGGGTCTACCCAAAACCGAAAAACATGGCAAGTGGTCTACGAGACAACAAAGTTTGGGAACCTCTGATTTATAGGGTATCATATTTGAATAAAAAAAATAGTTATAAAGTCATATATAACATTTTTTATTAGATCAAAAAACGAACGCAATAACTATCAAAACGCCAAACGGTAGTAGACTAATATAACCTTAAAATATTTTATTAGTTTGTCACTTAAATTTAGTTATCAGTCACTCACATACAGCGTCTTCAGTTAAAAAAAAACTCACTATCAAGGGCAAGACTTTGGATAGTGTTGTCGACCTGGCGTGTCTCTGCTCTTTTGTTTACATATTTAATAAATTTACCTAACCGTATCTAGTATTATCTACAGTAATTGTCATTGTTTGTAGAATTTTTTTTGTATAATCTTCAAGTGTTTGTTTAACAAACTTACAAACAGACACAATTATTCATCGAATTATTCGATAAATTTTAAAATAGTGACTACTTACAACGAAGCAATACTAGATAATAGGTAGGTATCCGTTCGTTACTGAGTAACGGGTACATCGTCTGACTCGAAGTAATGGATCGTTACTTACAAATCCATTTCGTTATTTCCATCTGTCGTATCCATGTCAGCTTGTCTCCTTTGATGCGGTTATACGTTATACGAACGAAGTCATACCGTATCACGTATGCGACGCGCCTCGATGCGATGGTACATGCTTGATGCTGTTAGTACACGATTGTATGTCGTATGAAAAGTAACGAGTAACGTAACGATACGAAAGTAACGGGTACTGGTTCTTTAAGTACCGAATACATACGGGTACACAATTTCTCGTTACTTTTACAGCTCTATACTATATGAAGCATTGTCTATTTATTCAATGTGCGGTGAGTGAAGGCAACAAAGCGTATCGAAAATATATTTGCGTCTCTTTTTTCGAAGTAATTCCGTGGTTATTCCGACAATATATACCTATTATATTATATATATTGGCATGGAGTATATCTCTATTTATCAAAAGTTTTATGTCTTTATCTATAGCGTTAGCCATCAGAACCAACGAGCTCTTACGACTTAAAAAATGACAGAAGTATATGTTTGCACCCTAATGTTTTGATTGCGATTGTATTCCAATGCTCGGGATATAATAAAAGTAGATATAAGTCCGCTACTAATATTTCAGCAGCTGAGCCGATCGACTGTGCAATTTATATTATAAGCTCTTAACTTAGTATTCAACCGCTGTCATTTTATTTTGAAATTAACAATTTTAAAATGGGAGTCATGGGGACATAAACCTAACAACCATAGTATATTTAACTAGTGATCGCTCAGTGGTCGAAATTCGACCGTATTTCATAAAATTTTTAAGTTTGAACGTTATAAAGGTCCTTTATATGGATTTCTCCTGAATCGATTTTACCTGTGTTAACTCGTACGCATCGTGATGAAACATATATTGTTCACTTCCCGTCATTAAAACGAAAAGAACGTTAAGGGTTTCATCATGTGCGAATTAACACAGTCAAATCGATACCACACTCTCTTTTTTCTTCCCGTATTTATATAAGATAAGAAAATAAGTATCCTATTTCCACAATAGGCTTGCCAGGCAATCGTAAAAACATGAGAAATGTCAAGATGCTAATTTTGTTGAAATTAATAAAGTATTTACAAGTCAGTGACCTTTGACAGTTATCAGTCGTTTGATAAACGATAAGTTTTATAAATCAGACTTACACATTACACAGTTAGCTAATATAGTTGCGATATGATTTGTTTATTATACTGTTACCGTATTAAATAGGTGTAATCCGTCTTTCGCGTAGATCAGGCATGTCAAACTTATATGATATTGCGGGCCACATTATCTATTTTGTACTAAGTTAAGGGCTGCATGTTTTTAATGTTAAAAAATATTAATAAGAAACATTGTTGGAATGATTATATTATTAGACTCAACAGGGCCGGATTTAAAGGTATGGAGGCCCTGAGGCAACGAAGGAGTGGAGGCCACTAATTATTTTCCAAACAAGTTAAACCATTTTTTTCTTTTAAGTGTTCCAATAATTTATTGCGAAACAAATCAAATTCTTTTCAAAAACATACGTATAGACTATAGATAATAGTAAAATGAAAAATACAGGAAATAAACCAAATTAAATTATAGAGCTAACGAAATCATTCGTTATTTGTTAGAAAATTTTATCTAGAAATTTCTATTGTGGAGGCCCCGGGGCTTTAGCCCCGGTTGCCCCCCCCCCCTTAAATCCGGCCCTGAGACTCAATGTTTTTTTAACATCACAGCGGTCCGCTATCTAATTGGCGGGCCGCGTGCGGCCCGCGGGCCACGTGTCATATTTCATTAGTCACAAGTAACAAACAATGGACTGTTTTTTGTTATAAAATAAACAAATGTAGAGCGGACGCTGGCCTTGCGGAGAGCATCCACGTGCTTAATTTTATTATGGTAATGAAACTGAGACCGCATTAATTGGTTTCGAACGAATTAGCAGCACATGCACATGGATGTAAAACTGTCAGGTAAGTTTTGCAAACATAATTAGTGAAATGGTCATTCCAGGGATGTAGTGATTAGAAACTTGCTCGTGACTGATTTTATACAAACGTTTTTATATCGTTTTTAAAACGTTTAAAAAATTATAAAACAGCATAAATTAATGTTACAGTTTAGAACATTTTACATTGTCAATATGGCATCAATGTTGACAAGCATCGTATATCAGATGCTTGTCAACATTGTTGTCAAATTGACAATGTAAAATGTTCTAAGCTTTAACATTAATTTATGCTCAGTTTTGTAATTTTTTAAACGTTTCAATATAAAAATAGGTTTTGGAGTTTTATTGTTATTCCCATCAACATCATATTATAGAATTTTTAATCTTTTTGTATCTCGCGCGCTTTTTACGGCGAATTGCACATTCAAAATGGCTTCTAATTGGAACTATTCCGCACAATGCTCAAGGATAGGCATCCGCTATCTATTAATAATAATTAATATATATATCTACTAGTGTGACCTATGCGAATTATTCGCACTAAATAAGTAGGTATAATAATAATCACTTTACAAAATTATTTTTTAAATATGGTTGCAGGTATTCAATTCGTTTCTAATTTTGTACACTGCTTATAACGTTCTTCTTTTTGTTGTATTACAATATGAAGCTCAGATGACAGATCGAAGAAATATTTTACTAAAATTGCCATATAGAGGTGCAAGTAGCAAAAGCGTTGAGCGACGCCGTCCGATGGCATCATGCAGCATTGCTGTGACGTTGTTCAGCGTTGCTCGCTGTTTCAAAATTAAAGCCGTCAGATGGCAGTATGCAGTATTGTGTCTGTTGTACATATTACAATATGACGGTCAGATGACAGATCGAAGTGTTGACGTTGTTTCAAAATTAAAGACGTCAGATGGCAGACGTTGTTCAGCGTTGCTGTATTTTAATTAATTTACAAAAACAAAAGCAATAATAAATTTTTTAGTTTTCGATGTCAGTAGAGCAAGCAATTATCTGTAAAATGATATATAATTTATGTGGAGAAATTGTGAGGTTTTTTTCTAAAAAGGGAGGCAAACATCTTTAACCTTAGCGTATTAATATAAGTATATGATGGTCTGACACCGTCCCTGTCAACATTTAACGGTTTTCACTCTTCAGCGAAGCGACCGCCGCACATTGTCTGCTGATGATTGTTAGAGTAGGTATAGACAAACACTAGACTAGACTTTATAAAGTAGAGAGTGAGGTACCGTTTCTTGCGATAGGTGTACCTACAAATCGAAAGTGAAATGAACCTCCCGACACCGTTGTTCGTCCGTCCTCCGAGAACTGGTTTCTTTTACCTTACAGCGTAAGTCACTGTCCTCATGACTTACTCAACCGCTAAGCTAAGATCTAAGTACGACTAATGTTAGTCATAACAGTGATACTCAAACTTTTTGCAGAAAATCGAGAACCGACTGAAGAACTGGATGTACTTTTTTACCATTCCAACTCAGAAATGTAGAATGGTATTAATTTACTATTCAAAATTTTACAATATTTTTTTGTTTTGAGATCCCCTGAATTTCTTTATTATACTATATCAAATCTTAATATTTTTGCAGTTGGAATGATCCCGTTGCCCAATTGGCTTTTTATATATTTAAATCAGTTCAGTAGTTTATTTTATAGTTTAGTAATCAAATTTATAATAATTATAACGTGCAAATTATTGCAAAGCCACTGAAAAGTAAAAAATGAATAGTTTTTCTAAAAAAAAATTTACCTCCTTAAAAAAACTCAAAAAAAATTTTTTTTTGTTATTGGCGTCAATTTAATAAAAGTACATAGGTAGTTACAGTGGATTTCGGTTATAGCGACGATGAAGGGACCACATAATTCCGTCGCTATATCCGGAGGCTGCTCTATCCGGAAGTCGCTATATAGAACGAAAAGTAATAAAGTATACTTTAAGTTCAAGTTACTTCGCTATAACCGAAAAATCTTTATAACCGAGGTCGTTATAAATGAAATCCACTGTACAGTATACAAATTTATAACTATTAATTAAATTAGCGTCGACCTTAAAATTTTATTATTTCCCCCCTTCCTTTTGAAGGCAGTTCATTTTTTTTAGAAACAGTTTTTTAGTTTGTGTATATTTATTTTGATTCTACCTAAAAATATTTTAAAACAACTCTTGTTATTACCATAACTTGTTTGACTAAGTAAATCATGAAAGTATCTATTCGACCATAACAGTTTGAGAAGCGCTCGTTTGTAGAAGACGCCTTATGACCACTCTCTCTGCAACTATTTCATTCTAATTGCAACCGCATCCAGTTATAACAGTATCTTGCGTATAGAATGTAACTGTTTTTTTGCATGTTCATCATAATCGTGCAAGTTAACTTTATAGTCCAAGAGCTATCAATCATTTTTGGGTAGGTATCTGAGGCAGCGCGAAAATTTTTGTCACACTTCTTTTTGTAATGTTTGAACACAAAATCAAAGAGCAGGCTGAAGGGTAGTGGGGCCTAGTCAAGCCGTGAATGTTTAACTTCGCGAAGTTTTATTTACAAAAAAAAGTCCTTGAGGCATTTTGAAATTTTAATACCTTCAAAAGTATTTAATAAAATATATAAGCCGGATCATCTAGTCTGGTCTATTTATGTTTGCCAGGCGGCTACAAAACTCTATATTATACGTGAAAGTGTATCTGGGCTGAATTGAAGCATGCTGCGGTGAGATATTTTTCACACTTCAACCTACCCGTAGCGTCTTACCCGCACTCACGTATAATAGACAGTTTTGTAACCGAGTAAATGATCTGGCTCATTTATTTTGTTAAATACTAATTTTGAAGGTACCTATTAAAATTTCAAAATGCCTCAAGGACTTCTTTTGGAATTTTTTTTCCGCAAAGTTAAAAATTCACGGCTTGCCTAGATCCCACTATCCTTTAGCCAGGTCTTCGATTTTGTGTTCAGACATTACAAAAGAAATGCTACACAAATTTTCACGCCGCCTCAAATACCTACCCAAAAATGTTTGATAGCTCTTAGACTATTATAGTTTGTCTTGTTAATTATTTTATTTTACAAAATCATTACATGGTCACTATAACTTCCTAGTCTATTCAGACTTAAGATCAGGGATGTGTCCATAAGGGCATAGCATACATTCAAACTAATTTCAAATGTTGCTTGTTTTTACGTTACCTACTTTTAAAGTTTCAATTATTTTTGTGGTAAGAACCCCGCACTAAATACATCGGAAAATGTATTTCGGTTTACTGTCCAAAACCATAACAATTATTAAGAATTAAAGGGGGTGTTGCAAAATATAACCCAGTATGCTGGTCAGTGCTAATGACGTCATGAATCGACGCCATACTGTTGATTCGTTACGAACTATACTGGCCATTGCGTTGACGTATTATTATTATTTATTTCCCTCGTCCACCAAAAGAAATTGTTTACTCTGTTTTACAAATAACAAATAATAAAATAAAAAAATCCACAAAGTCTGATGCACACACGGCCGGTTAAATATTTATACCACGTCAAATCTGTCTCACCAGTACAATATGGTGGCATACCAGTACAATAGGTCATATGCATGTATTTTTTTTATATTTTTAATAAATTATTTAGTCAACCATAATACGAAAAAAATTGATAATCATTTAAAAATGTAATATTATCATAAGAAAAAAAAAAAATTAAATTTCACATTCAAAAATAGACAGTTTAAACAATCGGCCATGTTGGCGGGCTTATGTGACGTCACGATATATGATGCATGTCAACTTTGATGTCAAATTGTCAATGTTCTAAATGAAGTTTATTTGTTGTTTTCTCTAAATACTGACGTAATCTTATTGTGAGACGACCCAGTCGCCATGGAAACTGTTATTGATATATACTCTGACGTCACGCTGCGTTTTGAAAATTCGAAAATAGCGCGTATTTTCTACGTTTCTATTTTATTATTTGTATTTTTTTCAGTGAGTAGATTAATAAAATAACCATTACGATATGATCAGGAACTAAAATATATTTCAAAATAAAAATTTAAACCAATTTGGAGTCTCATGCATATGACCTATTATGGCGTCTGATTCATTACGTCAGTATACTGGGTTATATTTCGGTACATACCCATAATTAAGTGGTAAATAAATGAACTAAACATTTATTCATAAAAACTTTCAATGACTCAAAATTCAGAAATAGTGCTCCCAATATTATTAATCTGTGAGCACGATACAGGTCAAATGGCGGCGCTAATCGCAAATCGCAATCAAATGTTTGAATATGAAGAGTCCTATTGTTTTTGGGGAAAATTGGTGCAAGCCCAGAAGAGATGTGCACTATAACGTTGTTTTTTTCTGTCATATACTTTTGATAATGGTTTATTATACCCAGCCCTAACTTCGGTCATAGCACATTATCAACAATCTAGGCAAACATAATATTTAAGTTTTCTTGTGCACCTATAGTTCATTGTACTTTCAGCCAAGTCTCTTGTTACTAGTTCAGGGGCGTGCAGGGGGCACTCGGCCAACAAACCAGCGTTAAACCACTTTCACTTGTTCGAGTCATCGGAGAATATGCCGTGTCGTGCGATATTTTAGATTAATCTATTCCCACGCAAAAAGCGCGAGCTCACATCGGGTTCGAATCCCAGACAGAGAGGTCTCTGCAGTTGACTTTCAAGCGATGCTTCGAGAAACAACGAATCTTGTCGAAGAGGAATAGCAATCCAAGATTTCAAGACACCGAATGTTAAAAAAGATTTCACAAAGCTAACTATGAATTATACTTATAATGATTGGAATTCATCTTCAGATGATGTAAGAGTGATGCTGGGTTATATCATAATACGCGCCATGGATCTAAAAGGTTCGGAAGTTAGTCAGAAACAGCGTCGCAAAGGCACATTTTAGAGCCGTTGAGACTCCCACCACAACCCAGCTACCTGCACGGAACGTGCGCTCGTCGGTGATTGGCCGTGATTGCTCGTTGCCTTTGTCACATGTCGCTTTCCTGCTTTAAAGTACAGTCGAGTACGCTATTGTCAAGTTGTTATTGTTATTTTAGTTTTGTTGAGTTGCGAGTTTGTAGTTTTTCAACAGACTGTACAAGCGTAAACCCACATTTGCATCTAACTTCTGAGCCTTTTAGATTTGTGGCGCGTATTATACAGAAAAGATTGACAAAAAAAAATGATTGGACAATGACCTTAGACTGTGATCATATTATTACAGTTTCCGTACATCCGAAGGAATCTAATGTCGTATTCAAACTCTCTGTCATCTAGAACATTAGATTGTACTAACAAAAAAACAAATGATTGTTCTATATAGAAAAACACCGCTTTTCAAGCTAAATTTTGATCAAAATTCGTAGAAAAACTTTGTTTTGAAGTACCTACAAAAAACGATACTTGAATATACAGTTTAAGAAAAATATCGTTTCAATCGATCAGTTATTTTTCGAGCAGGATCGATTTAAAACTCTAGTATGCTTTTCATACGGAGAAATATGTATATTCACAATCCAAGGTCATTGTCAAAATCAGATTTTTTGACAACCCTTTCTGCAACCCAGTATAAGAGTTCAAGAGATAATTTATAATCGATTTTTGACGGGAACACTAATGAAGCGCGGTATACTAATTGAAAATTTGTCTACCAACAAAGCAAGTTGACTGTTTGTGTTATCTTTCGATCGCGAGACGATTGTCGCGTGATGTCGGTCCCATTTACTACACCCTGTAGAGTTTTAGTTTTGTGGGAGTCATTGGGAGGGGTTGTATACAATATATATGGTAGGATGGCTAATGCACTAATGCACGGAACACATAACATGTCGTTATCAGCAAGTGAAAGTGTTTGCATGTACGATAGGCTATTCAGCGTCCGGGACGACGCGGGAGTTCAGTGTGTTGCCCCGAACTGGACTCGCATAATCGGCTTTGACGGTGGTGTCATGAACCTCTTGCAAAAACATACACCGTGTATCAGAATCTAATCCGTACAGGTTGGAACACAAGAAATTAGGCTGCTATTCTGTATGGGTCCTTTGACGATTTTAACTAATATTTTACTAATATTATCATATAGAGGCGTAACTAGCAAAGGCGTTGTTCAGCGTTGCCCGTCAGATGGCAGTATGCAGTATTTACAATATAAGGGTCAGATGACAGATCGAAGTGTTAACGTTACGCCGACAGATGGCAGACGTTGTTCAGAGTTTAATTAATTTACAAAAACAATAGCAATAATAAATTTTTTAGTTGTCGATGTCAGTAGAGCAAGCAATTATCTGTAAAATGATATATAATTTATGTGGAGAAATTGTGAGGTTTTTTCTAAAAAGGGAGGCAAACATCTTTAACCTTATAGCGTATTAATATATATATTATGATGATGATGTGATAGCACATTTTTTTCGAGTTCAAAGAATGAATAATTTAACATAATGAAGCTGTTCATGCGAATTGACAGATTTAATGGAACTTTTTGAACGCGTGGCTTCTAATTAACGACGGACATTACTTTTTACACTGTTTTTTATGTTTCTGTCACATATTATAATGTTATTTTTAAAGTTTTAATTCGCGACGAACGGAAACATTTCTTCACATTTGTTGACGGCTGACCGTTTTTATTTAGTTTTTTTTGCAAGTTATTTAATTCACTGTTTTTAAAGAATTAAAATTAATTTTGACAATTTGTTATTTAAAACGGATTGTCCTGTTTTGTTTTCTTTTTAACAAAAAAACATATATACGCGGTGTATTCAAAAAGTTTACTGAGAAAATATCGATGAAATAAAATTTCAAAAACATGTACTAAAACACGCTTATATCAATGCCCTAAAAGTAGAAAAAAGCGTGTTTTTTTAGATCTTTTTGAAACTTTTTTATTTAAAAAAATTATCTCTTAACAGCGGACATACTTCCATAGCTCACTTAGCAGGACCCCGAACAAACCTTATGGGATTTGATTCTCGGTTAAATTGATCGAAAATGGTTTCATTTTATAGTTTAAAGGTCACTAAGAAAAAGTGTCCATATGCCCATAGCCTAAAAACCAATAGATTTTTAGCTACAGAAATGTTTAGTGAGGTTTTAGATATAGGGATATCCATTGAATTCACTAACATGTTCCATGTTCAACTTATGTGTTTTTTTTTTTTTAGAAATAGAAAAATAGTCGAAAACTAGGTTGGAAGCTGTCATCTTGTATAAAATAGTAATGTCATATTCGGATTCAGCGCACTCGAAAACATATTTCTAGAACTTATGATTTTTTAAGATTGTGAATTCAATGTAAATCCCTATATTTAAAATCTCGCTAAACATATTATCTGTAACTAAAAATCTATTGGTTTTTAGGCTATGCGTCTATGGACACTTTTTCTTAGTGACCTTTAAACTACAAAATAAAAATATTTTCGATCAATTTAACCGAGAACTAAATTTCATAAGGTTTGTGCGTTAAATAGAGGTGTGAGATACGGAACTATGTCCGTTTGTGTTGTTGCTATACTTACTGTTATGCGTGTATTTAAAACGGATTCTAAACCGAAAGCTGAAGTAAATGGGGACCGACCATCGTGACTTTCACTCCAACTGGTGGTAAAAATGTTAATTTTATGGGAGCATTTATTCAAAATATAACGATATATTACGCGCAGGCTTTGGATAAAAAAATTGCATTTATTTAATTAGTGACAGTTTGCTTTTCAGTTATCGAAAATATAACTAAATTACAAAGTAAAATACTAATATTATACAAAATATTATATTATAAAGAAGAAATTATTTATACATAGCGTAATTTTTACATTGTACACTTTAGATACAGTTGTTTGTGGTACAACTTTGCGGTTATGACAACTTGCCCATTTAAATAACGTTCTAAAACATCATATACATGACCAGAATTATATCATTTTTCGGCTTTTCAGCTATTCTGTCCATGTACACGAGTATTAATTACAGGTTGAAATGCGTAGGTACTTCTTATTTTTTCCATTTTTACCCACGACGGAACGGAGCATGTATACCTATGCGTTTAGGGTGAGAGATTGTTTTTTCAAATAGTTTTCATTGTTTACTATTATAAAATGATCCCATTTACTTAATTAATTAGATACTAGAGAGCGCCAACTTCGCCAGTAGTGCTGCCTTTGTTTCACGCATGGTCCACATAGCCGAATTAAAATTTTAATTTGTGTCTTTTCTGGTAATAACGCAAACTTACAAATGCTCGTATAGATACTTCGCATTCTTACTAGTTAGCATGCGTAAAAACGGTTTTCGGCTATTTACGGTAGCAATAATATTACGATAATTTCTATCAATGAACGTATTTTGGCTGAATATTTGTCTTCCTACGACATAGCTGCGTATATTTTTAATTGAAAGTTCAAGATTCCAACGGCTCATTAAGTATATATACTTAGCGAATTTATTGAATGAATTTTTGCCTGTATTTAATTTCAGCAGTCGTAAAAATAACTTCAATCCATAGTCTTTTTTAGAACGTGTCTCGTATGTCTACAGACAATGTTTTTATTTTATATTACCACTCGAGGAACCCATCCGAGGCCTCTGCTCCATTTTGTATAGTTGAGTAAAGTTTTCTTCCGGCAGGACGATAAAATGTCGTCTTTTTTGTAAAAACTTCTCATCAGCAGGCTGTTCACCTCGACTTTTACATACAGGCATGTTTTTGTTTTTATCATTTTTCTGCTAAATATAAGATGGCTCACAAATATCTTACGATTAGAGCTAATTTATCACTTGTATAAATTCGATTCAAATTAGTTTAATAATAAACACTATTATATGCAAATCTATTTATTAATAAAATATTTTTAACAAAAAAATTGAACCACCTTCACACTAAAAAGTAAAAAATAATTGCGTATTGAAATGTTTTGGAGTCGGTGTCAGCCAAAATGAAATCTATTCCGAGAACTACACCGACTCCAAAACATTTCAATACGCAATTATTTTTTACTTTTTAGTGTGAAGTCGGTTCAATTTTTTTGTTAAAAATATTTTATTTTCCTCTTTTTAGTGTTAATCTAACACAAAATCGGTGAACATACATAAAACACATTATGCGTGCCTTTGAAATTTGAGAGTTTCCCTCGATTTCTCCGGATTCCACCATCAGATCCTGACTTGGTTCCGATGGGACCACCTCTGAGGTGCACTCTTTCGAATAAAAAAAAATTTGAAAATCGGTCCATAGGTAATTGACGGAGAAATCGGTGAACATACATAAAAAAAAAAACATTGGTTGTCTGTAAAGTCGGTTTACGGACGATAGTTTTACGTGATAACGTATTCCGTAATACTACATAACCTAAATTCTACATATAATAATTATAATAATTCGAATCTATGATATTGCATCTTTCGCTTCAAATTTAGGTTAATTTTATTTATTAAAATGACTCACCACCTATAATAATAGATAATTGTTTTTTTTAACTTTCTTTCTTTCGTATTTATTTTAAGTCTCAAAGATTAATTGTCAAAATATTTTGAAAACAATTGTTTCAGTGTTTATATAAAATTCCAAAACCTACTTACAATATTTAAGTATTTTCATACGTCAAAAAATTGATTTTTATAATGATAAAATTTGTATGAAAACGATTTTTGCGAGAGATGAGACCTAGCTAAAACGATTTTTTGCCCCCCAAAATCCCTTTTAAGTAAATTTCATCCAAATCGTTAGGGCCGTTTTCGAGAAAAGCACGCACAGGGTCAGGCGGAACGTTAGGAACGTTACAGTTTTTCGTGCATGCAGCCGGTGTTTCATCATTTATAAGATTGGTGATTCATCAATTTATAAGACGTTATCACGTCAAAAAATATACAGACGAACATAGAACCTCATCCTTTTTGTTGAAGTCGGTTAATTAAAGAAAATAGTAGATTTTGAAGTAAAACTTCTTTACGCACGCTTGATTTGGGAAGTACCTAAGCTGGTGAATGCATGACGAGAGCGTTACGAAAAGTGTGATCGGGCGTTACGCGAACGGTGATTGACTTGGAATGCGTGACGAGAGCGTTGCGAAAAGTGTGATCGGGCGAGGCGAACACAAGTTGAGTGAAGATAGAAAGAAAGTTTCTTTTCGAATATTACTGTAGAGGCAAGAGAGAGAGAGGCGTCGTAGCGTCATATGCAGCGTTCCTTTTTCCTTATCTATTTTCTCCCTCTACTAATACGCGGCATTCTACTCTCGACAAAGGTGAGTGCGTATCTCATACTAGTTGCTGGCGTCGTAAAACCAATAATTTCCTTATTGTAATTTTGTTTTCTTTTATAACAGTGCTCTGAGGATAAAGGTATATCCTTCGAAACGTTAACTAATAAATGCAAATTTCACACCAGTAATAGCAGTTTTTTTGGATCCTTTGGCCACTGAAGACGCTGTCTTCAAAACAGTTAATAACTGATTTTGGATCGCTTGTTTTTTGTTACTATTAAATAGTTGGTGATCCCTGCTTTGATGGCTTATTTGGTTTGTGAATTGATGTCTTTTTTCTTGGTACATTCTGTATAGGTACATTTCGCATCATTTAAATGTATTCCGCGGGGTTATAAATTATCGTTATTTATTATAACACGTGTTTAATAAACTCGCTTTATTTTTGTGTGGCAAACTTAATATCAGTATGAATTGTAAGAACCACACCTACGCAACTCTTTTTTAAAAACGATTTCTAAGAAAAAAAGACAATCGAAGCTTGGTACATATATATACAGTGCGTTCACCGAAAGTGGTAACAGTGAATAATTCGTGTATCCTATACTTTGGGTAATAATGGTTAACGGGACGTTAACCATTATTACCCAAAGTATAGGATACTCACTAAAAAAATATTCATTCGGTTTCTTTTCTTGCTCCATATTTGTTGCGTATAATTTTAGAAAAAACCGGAGATTATTGCAATAATCTCCGGTTTTTCTGAAATGAATATTTTTTTAGTAAAAGCAGAAGTACCAAATGCTAACAAACTTCGGTTTTTCTTGTAAAAACTTTTATGATTTTGTGGTAAAAAACCGTAAAATATTAGATGCTGTTCGAAAGCAAAGTAAATATAACTTTAAAAATTAATAAATGATTGAAATTATCTTTCGACCCCCTCACTCGATTTCTTAAAATTGTCCCGGGTTGGTCCTTTCGAGAGCTGGCAACAAATACTTATTAGATGCAAAAAAAGTTGAAATAGTTTTTTGTTCAACTCGAGATTAATTACTATCGGCAACTGCTAAGGTATATTTTTTGGTACTTCAAACTCAACCGGAAGTGTACATGCATTTTTTTTTCAAATGGCAACACATATTTTTTTACATTTTCAAAATCTCTATTTTTTTTTATAAATTCATATAAAATTGCTATAAGGTTACATAAGAAAATATTCGAGAAAAACGCAATCGATTTATTAATTAAATACACAGTAATAATTATTTTTCATAGCACTCCACACCTGTGTAAATTATGAATAATTATTACTGTGTAATAATAAATTGATAACTAAACTAGCTAAAAATAACTCGTGCGTACTGCTATTACAAGTAGTGTGACGGTTAAAACTATCTGACGCTCGTTTTAAATTAATACCACAGCACGTCGTAATATATAGGCATAGCTATACAATCTAGATACTATTTCAGAGGTCGGCAATCTGCGGCTCTTTTGATGTAAAGTTGCGGGTCTCCAGTTCCATACGCAAAAAATAATTATTTTATATAAACCCTTAAAAATCGTCCAATCGATCCATGATTTTAGTAGCATGTCTATCTCTCAGCCATTTCCACTCGCGTCTCACCCGCACCGCCCCCGTCGCGACGTGTCGTCCTCGGATATATATATCATACCTATTATAAGCAAATACTATAGTACTGAAACGAAAATGTTTAGTGACTCTTTAAAAACTGGGAAATTTTGTAAATTGTAACTTTAGGCTTTTCCGTCTCAAAAGGTTGCCGACCCCTGTACTATTTCATTGCAGCGAAAAATGGAAAGTGTTTTATTAAATGAATTGGATGATTACATCGTCATTAATCTTACTTTTGACCAAAAAGATAACATATAAGCTATTTTGAAGGGAGAGATTGTAGATTTTAAACGCTCGACAAGTGAGATCATTAGCGTAGCTATTTTGCCTCATGATACTATTTCAGAGGTCGGCAATCTGCGGCTCTTTTGATGTAAAGTTGCGGGTCTCCAGTTCCATACGCAAAAAATAATTATTTTATATAAACCCTTAAAAATCGTCCAATCGATCCATGATTTTAGTAGCATGTCTATCTCTCAGCCATTTCCACTCGCGTCCCACCCGCACCGCCCCCGTCGCGACGTGTCGTCCTCGGATATATATATCATACCTATTATAAGCAAATACTATAGTACTGAAACGAAAATGTTTAGTGACTCTTTAAAAACTGGGAAATTTTGTAAATTGTAACTTTAGGCTTTTCCGTCTCAAAAGGTTGCCGACCCCTGTACTATTTCATTGCAGCGAAAAATGGAAAGTGTTTTATTAAATGAATTGGATGATTACATCGTCATTAATCTTACTTTTGACCAAAAAGATAACATATAAGCTATTTTGAAGGGAGAGATTGTAGATTTTAAACGCTCGACAAGTGAGATCATTAGCGTAGCTATTTTGCCTCATGATTAGGGCTGAGCACTTTTTTTCGTATCCGTAAAAATATATCGATATATCGCATTACGATATACTCTTATATCGACCTACCGATAATTAGATATATACTAGCGGGACACGGTTTGTGGTCGAAATTCGACCGTCACTGTATATCGAGTCATGAGCAGGAATTTGGTTTATATAATACGCCATGTCGTGCGATATTTTAGATTAATCTATTCCCACGCAAAAAGCGCGAGCTCACATCAGGTTCGAATCCCAGACCTAGAGAGAGGCCTCTGCAGTTGACTTTTAAGCGATGCTTCGAGAAACAACGAATCTTCTCGAAGAGGAATAGGAATCCAAGATTTCCAGACATCGAATGTTAAAAAAGATTTCACAAAGCTAATCATGAATGATTGGAATTCATCTTCAGATGGTGTAAGAGTGATGCTGGGTTATAATACGCGCCACGGATCTAAAAGGTTCGGAAGTTAGTCACAAACAGCGTCGCAAAAGCACATTTTAGAGCCGTCGATACTCCCACCACCTCCCGGCTAGCTGCACGGAACGTGCGCTCGTCGGTGATTGGCCGTGATCGCTCGTTGCCTTTGTCACTTTCCTGCTTTAAAGTACAGTCGAGTACGCCATTGTCAAGTTGTTATTGCTATGTTAGTTTTGTTAAGTTGCGAGTTTGTAGTTTTTCAACAGACTGTACAAGCGCAAGCCTGCATTCGCATCTAACTTCCGAGCCTTTTAGATTCCTGGCGCGTACTTACCAGTAACTAGTTTAAAAAAATCGAGACGTTAGAACTGATAATATATACTTTAATTTAATTTAGTTTTAATAAGACATGAGAGACTGTTTTTATTTGCATATTTTCATATTGTTTAGTCTATATATTTAATTTGTAATAAATTACAATTAAGTTTACAAAGTCTTCATTATTTTAACATTATCCCTTAATGCTATTGTATTCGGTATAATAATAACTAGGTACATACTACATATGTATTTTATATATTCGACTAGCTTCCCAGTCTCCCTGGCTGCAATGACTCTTTTCACGTACTGCTTATTTTCCTTATGACGTAGAGTAGTAATATACATCTATGTTAGTCGTCAAGAAGTACAGTTTTAAGGTTTTAAATAATGAGAGAAATTTCAAGTCGGTTTAAGTAAAATAAAATGATTGATACACACTTCTTGGCATTGTTACAAATGCATTGAAATTATAATATCTATATTCACGCATAAATAAAGTGTCCGTCTGTAACATCAATATAATTGTCATTTTTTGAGCTCACACGGTTATTTGCATGCTATCAGAACGTAATTAATATACTATGTATATTCATATTTTAGATGTGTGGGTTATTGTCGGTTTACTGATAATATGTTTATCGGCATTTTTTTTTTTAAATTTAAATTTGAATTCATAATAATAATAATCATTTATTAAGATACCACTAATATACATAATATACATAAAAAAATTAAAAAAGATCCTTCAAATCATAAGACATCGTATTACAGAGATATTGCTTTAATTGATTATTAAACTGTTTTTTTTTCTTAATTTTTGCATCAAGCAATATAATATAGTACATTTTGTAACCTAAGTATAAGGGACTTTTTTCAAAATCGGTTGTATTATGTTTTAACACAATGTTGTTATTGCGGGTGTTATAATTTTTTTTTATTTTCTGAAAAATACATTTTTGAGTGCATAACTGTATGCAGCTCAAGAGCAAAAATCCTTTGTTTGATATAAAGTAATAAATAAAAAAAAATATATCTTTCTGTTATTAAAATTTCCTGTCTAACGTGGAAAATCAGTGCTAGGTCAGGTAATATAATTTTCAAATATCGCCCACCCCTACTCATGACAACATTATGCACGAAGATTTCGTTCTTTTCACTTGATTATATCAAATTACAGTTGGCTACACTGCAATTTGTAGCAACACCAACATTGTAACTACTGTAAAATTTGCAAGTTAACTTATTTTTCTTTTTCTCTCATGATTCATTACATTTGACGGTTTCACATTTTTGTATTTTTATTTTAGAAGATTCTTTTAAACGATCGCGATGCTCTGCTGTTTCTTCTGACTTTTTTATGTCGTTTAACTATGCGTAAAATTAGTCGAAGTAAAATCTACAGGCAGTGCCGGATTCAGACTCCTTGATGCCCTAAGAATTTCTTGCTTATGGGCCCCCATCTCTAATATGTTCAGTTTATAAAAAAAAAATCAAATTGATAGAAAAAAAGTTAAAAAGCATAGTTTTTTAGAAAAAAATTGGTTGTCTGTAAAGTCGGTTTACGGACGATAGTTTTACGTGATAACGTATTCCGTAATACATAACCTAAATTTTAGTAGCTGTCAAACTTGGGCCGAAGCATACTGCGCTCTCGCTTGCACGCACAGGGTCAGGTGGAACGTTAGGAACGTTACACTTCTTCGTGCGTGCAGCTGGTGTTTCATCAATTTATAAGACGTTATCACGTCAAAAATTGAATTTTACAATCAATGCGCTCATTGAAAATTTAGTTGTCTATACAATCGGACCTTAGGCATTTTTATACAATTAATAGAAAAAAAAATTCAAAACTTTAAAATTAAAAAAATGAACCCTTAAGAAATAATGTTTTTATCGTTTTCATTTTCAAAAATAAATTATTATTTATTTTTAACTTTTGTACTTCTATAGACATATCAGTATAGATAATTTTTGAGTTGTACTTCTTGGTGCCCCCTGCGACGTGATGCCCTAAGCAATTGCTTATTTTGCTTGTAGGTTAATCCGGCACTGTCTACAGGCGAATCTCTATTAACGCGTTTCCAAAGAACGAACAATTTAAACTTTTTATGTGACTGAGAAAGTATCCAAGCGCTTGTTTTTTAACTATTTTTTTTTTGAGTCTTTAAAGTCGCCACAGCAAGATACTCCGTGATATCTCTATATTTTTTTTAATTGATAATTTTCCTATAAAATAGGACAGCTCCTAATTGTTTTTGCGAGCAACTTCAATCTGTTAATTTTGATGTTACAGTGTTTGCGCGAAACGTAAAAATTCACTTTCATCATTTTTTTATAACGCGTCAAAAATAGTACTAGGTACAGTTTCGCAAAAACAATAACATACGTGTCTTTTACCTTTCCCACACCATAAAAGAGAAATGGTACTAACATAGGTCAAAATTCACAATATTTTTTCGTTTTGAGGTCCCCCAAATCCAAAAAACATATTTTTGGAAAAAATCTGTGCGTCTGTTTGTCTGCATTAGTGTGCTTTATTAAAAGTGCAATTTGCATCCGGGCGAAAGCCGGAACGATCAGTTAGTTATATTTTATTGTATTGTAATCGGAACTACATACGTATGCAAAATTTCAGCTCAATCGGATAACGGGAAGTAGTTAAAAGTGCGATTTGCGGCCGGGCGAAAGCCGGAACGGTCAGTTAGTTATTATTATATTGTATTGTCATCGGAACTACATACGTATGCAAAATTTCAGCTCAATCGGATAACGGGAAGTGGGTCAAATTTAACTTGCAATATTTGATTTCATACATACAGATAGACAGACGAATACCAGGACAGGTGAAACTAAATAGAAGCTTGTAAAACAGACTCTGATTTACCCACGTATTTTGGCGCATGCGTAACGAGAAAGTCAGAAACCCGTCAGGGACAAATTATATGAACGAAGCCTAAGCGCGCTAATGCATGTTCTGTGACATTCCGGTGGAAAGTCTCGTTACGCCGGCCGGCCGAGTGTTCGCAATGCCCTGTCATGCTGTTGTGCGGAGCGTGGGTTCAACGCCCGTCCTCCAGCTACCGCGACGTGACGACTCGCTTTCGCGTTTTATACACACATACACAGTGTACATAGAGAGAATGTCTGCCCCTCCAGAGGCCGCGGCGTCTCCTTCGCGTCGATTCATGACGGCGCTGCACGAATGTGGTCGAACGCAACGACGCTGGAAGTGGTAGGCGCATTTTAAAAGACTTACAAGCGATTTGGATTGCCTACGTTGCAGGCAGTCTCTTGCTCGTAAAAAGAAATGTTTACGGTTGTCAGGAGTAACCGGCCTTTTGTCAAGAAATGTTTCGTTTTTAGAGCTGTTATGTGGGATTGCAGAAAGCTTTCTTAAATTTGTGATCACATAATTACAGTTTATTCAACTCATGCGCGTTATTCATGTTTTATCATGCCTAAAAACCGAACCCTAAAAAGCCATTTACCGACTGGTGACAATTACTTGTCATTACTCAATGAAGATTCCTACTAGCTCGGCCATTGTGGAGTAATGAAAATAAACGTAACTATTTTCTGAGTCGTAACGAAATAGTAGGTAACAACAACTCCGTTGTTACCCATTGAGACTAAAATTGAGAGGCCGAATGTTTACGACATGGAGTTTAATCATAACCGGCTAACCTCAAACATTGAATCGTGCTGTTTGGTGCTGTTAGTATTGACAGTTTTTTTTATAAAGAAATAAATAGATATTTACAACATCTCATTTTAATTAAAACATGAATAACGCGCAATTGTTGAATAAAATTATGGGCGTAACTTGTAGGCTAAGTCATGACACGCCATGAATGACTTAGACTACTAGTTACGCCAATAACTATTTTATACACGCAGGAGCAGTCTAATGCCGCTATTGAACTCCATGTCTTCTTAGATTGTACTCATACAAAAACACGGTTCAGAGAAAAATATCGCTTTTCAAGCTAAATTTTGATCAAAATCTGTAGAATAGGGTGTCTTTGAAGTGGAAGTTGCAGAAAAAAAGTTAAATAAGTTAAATTTATCGTTGCCTACCCAAAATGTCTTTTTTTCGTCCATTTTAGCTGCAGCAGATTGCATTAAAGGTCAGGGGAAGAGTTGAGCGTATGGACAAGTCAAATAGCGGAACGTCAACCATACTCAATATGCGTAAATAAATGTTGTTTAGAAGTGTAAATTGTACAAAAAACGATGTTAAATAGATGTATATGTTATGGACTATGTGATTAATCAGGGTATTGTGTATAATGCCCGGGCAATATGAATAATGACAAGTCAAATCGGGCCATGTAATAAATAATCATTAAAACTTCATTATTTATCACAGTGCCCGGTCATTATGAATATTGCTATTTGATTGTTGGGCAATTTGATAATGTAAGTACATTTGGCAAGACGTGGGGAGCAGGGACAAATATGTGATACGCATTAGCCAATCCGAGCACGCAACTCATCCCCTGCTCACAACAGAGCGTATTTTACAATATTTTTTCGTTTTGAGGTCACCCGAACCCAAAAAACATATTTTTAATTTAAGACTGATTATCTTAAAAAAAACAAACTAATATTCGTTTTATATTTTGAATTTGTTACTAAGTACTATTCGTACCTTTCTACCATAATTATTTTATAATAACAACATTAAAATAATTTAATAAAAATATCTTTTTATTACTCTGCTCAATAGGTGAAGGACATTATTCATAATGCCCGATCAATTTAATTATTTGAATAGTTTTTATCAAACTGCCCGGGCATTATGAATAATGCCCTATTTATCACTTGGTCCACAACATACACACAATTTAAAAAAAATTTCGTTTCCATTGATCAATTATTTTTTAATGTTGTACTCTCAAACTTATGTACCTATTAAGAAAAAACCATTCCAATATGTTTGATTTGCGGCAATGTTTAGGTATATGTTTATTTTGTGATCAAGACATATTTACAACTATTGCATCAAAACAGTAAGAAGAATTAAGTTTCTTACCCATTACCCAAGTATGCTTCTAAACTTCTAACCTGAAACAAGTAAAGCAAACATTAACAAAAAAAATTTATTTCAAAGTTTGATCATTATTTATGAATATATAGAATGATTCCTGAAGATTATATCAATTACCCAGTTCACGGAGTGCACAAGCACAAGCTAGTGCAAGGAACGAGGATACTGGATCGAGTGATATAAGAGATTGGGAGATACCACAATAAGCCCTAGAGGTTGCGGTGTTTCCGGTGACAAGCCGACCCCCGTTAATTAAAAAAAAATGAATATAGCCGATGCTGAGATCTTCGTCTTTTTGACAAACTCATCACTGCAGACGCACGTAGGCCAGAGACCTGAATCCAGCCCGAAGTTACTAATGTAAGGAACTACCCTTTCCCAATCGACCTTGAATTTCTAATCTGGAGTTAGGCGGAGCATTACGAGACGAAAGTATGTGCAGACTTATACAAAATATATGACAATCGTCCTTGAAAAAATTGTACTGTAAACATTTTTATTTCCCAAAAAGAACATTTTTTTAAACAAGTTATAAATATATCACAGAATTTTTAAATGACCTGAATAAACTACATGAATCAGATTACTATCGTAGTTAGGGAGTTAATTTATTCATGCGCAATGTGAATGGCAGTGGGCGGAGTGAACTTTTCACGCACACACTACTACGGTAAAATCTTTGATTCCTCCACTTTCCTGGCCACACCGATACGTTCCGTGACACCTAACCGAGAAAGGGTTAGGTGTCAGATTCGGAGTAGAATAGGATAACTTTGATTAAGTTTACCTTTTGTAAAAGCTTGTATCGACCACAGCTTTCAACAGAGAAATACATATATGAATTATTTATAAATCTAATATACATACATAAATATGTGGGCATGCAACTAGGTAATCAATAAGCGAGATGGGAAGACATTGTACAGCTCCACCTTTATTCTGTTACAGTTGGGTAGTAGTATAAGGTATATAGCTCCGACCGAATTCTATGCTTACCTATACTACAGTAGGTACGGTGGTTGTAGCTCCGCGCACGTGTTAAAGCCGAGGGTGAACGACCTCGAGCCAAACAGCGAATACGTCACATTGATTATGTAACAGCGCACAGCAAAACCGCGCTATAACAACATACCGTCGTAGCTAGTTCGTTCCGACTAGCTCAACTGTGACGTTTTGACACACTTGTAAAGTATTTGAGTAAAAGTATTTCAAAATGCAAATACAAATACTTTTGTAGTATTTGTATTTAGAATACTTTTTAATGAAAGTATTTATAATAATTAATAAGAAAAACCGCAGGATTGTGGACAAAAAGTTAGATTTATTATCTTTATATAATGCATTTAACTTTTTGTCCACAATCCTGCGATTTTATTAATTTCTTATTAATTATATTATCTCGATGGACACGATATTTAATATACAGGGTGAGGCACATAAAGTGTTACAGAGCAATAGCACTCAAACTATTGTTCATATCCAAAAATGTTTCAGACAAAATTTTAGTGTTCGAGAAGGTCGTCATACTGGACTACCCTCTTTTTTTATCGGTGGAGGCGCTGAAGCTACGTCAAGGTCAACTTCACTTTTTTAAACGAAACCATGTATTTTTTTTCGATGACATTATTAGAGATTTTAAGGCGTATTCAGCAACCTACAACACAAGGTCATTCAAATTATTTTATTTTTATTTATTTAAAAAAAAAATTCAAAATTTTCAT
This sequence comes from Xanthostigma xanthostigma, assembly GCA_963575645.1. Classification (NCBI taxonomy): domain Eukaryota; kingdom Metazoa; phylum Arthropoda; class Insecta; order Raphidioptera; family Raphidiidae; genus Xanthostigma; species Xanthostigma xanthostigma. The sequence continues at coordinate 42,256,329 of OY754466.1, read as the reverse complement.
TTTTAAAATATTCTGTTCAATATTCAGAATATTCAAAATAGTCACGTATGTACCGAAATTACACCACAAATGTTGGCTGAAGTTAGACGGTCTTTTCGCGAATTAACAAGTGTTTACAAGTCGAGGGTCATCATTTCGAGCATCTTTCGTAGGTAGACCCAAGCCAAGGCTAGTGGATCCTTTGAAAGTGAATATTCCGATATGTTTAGATTTTTCGACAACGATTTTGCGTGATTAGAATGACCTTGTGTTGTAGGTTGCTGAATTCGTCTTAAAATCACTAATAATGTCATCGAAAAAAAAAATACATGGTTTCGTTAAAAAAAGTGAAGTTGACCTTGACGTAGCTTCAGCGCCTCCACCGATAAAAAATAGGGTGGTCCAGTATGACGGCCTTCTCGAGCACTAAAACTTTTGTCTGAAACATTTTTGGATATGATCAATAGTTTGAGTGCTATTGCTCTGTAACACTTTATGTGCCTCATCCTGTATATTTATAATAATAATAATAATAATAATAATAATAATGCGTTTCTCGACTTTATGTCATAACAGACGCCATTCGCACCAGTCCTTTGTGTCGAATCTCATTCTTATAAAAGTGGAAGTTCCTATATTTCCTTAGCTGTGTCGTTGTAGCAAAACTGGTTGGAATAGCAACTAGGCTATTTATTATTTGGATGACCGTATGCTCTATCGACTAACTCCAAGGATTACAGGGACTGTGAGAGTCATTCCTGCAGGCGCAGGATACAGGACTTGTACATACACACAATATATATGTTACGGTCTATACCCGAATTCGGTCAATGACCGAAATAAATGCGCAAAACTAGTTTTTACCAACGAATATTGCCCAAACCCGAAATCTTATATTTAAACGGGTATTGAGTGTTATAAAATGAGCAAAACTAGTTTTGCGCATTTTCAATTGGTCAAAACTAGTTCTGTCCATTTATGAACGGACAATACTAGTATGGCATTGAAATATTCTTTGCGTTTTTTAATTAACTTTTCCACGTCAACAATACTTATTATATCAAAGTTATTTATTCTTAATCTGTATTGTTTAGCAGACAGAGGTTTTTATTCAACTTTGCTTTCTTAATTTCACTTAGTGTAGTAAGGTAATTATGTTTCGTCATAAAATTATGTTTCAGAAGCCTCCAATAGTCGAACTAGTTGAGACTCGAATTCACCTTGCATTTTTACTTAATTATTACACTGAATATCCCACCATTCTATTAATTATAACATTCAACAACAATTCAATAGGTAAACAAAAAAAAACAAAAACATAACCCTACTTTTGTTCGGGTTCGGACGTTGATTGAATGAAACATGCAGAACTAGTATGATTCGTTCAGAAATATTCGTTGGTCAAAACTAGTTTTGCGCATTTATTTCGGTTATTGACAGAATTCGGGTGTAGACCGTAACATATATGTTACGGTAAATGTAAACTCTTGGGAAATGTACACTTTTACCGTAAAATGTGCCGGGAAATGTGTACATTAAATGTAGATATTGCGGCAAATGTACACATTTTACGGTAAAAGTGTACATTTCCCAAGAGTTTACATTTACCATAACATATACATTATACAGAAGGTTCGAGATGATCGATTGCTCTTTCGTGAACTTAAAGGATTACACCGTAACGCTTATTAATCAAAGGAGGATTATAATGTAACAAGACGAATCACAATAATAATAATAAGTATGTTTTGATTTACAATTTAATTGGGGAATTAAATTGATTTTGGAATATATTTTTAACTTTTCAAATATTTTACTCCCATTGTTTTTATCTAAATTTTGACATGGATAGTTTATACTTTACTATAGCGGCCCGGTCTGGCTTCGGCCGAATTTTTCGTCGACTTACGTTGCAAAAAATTGGTCTTTTATTTTAACGCAATAATTTATAGCCTATGTCCATCATGAAGGTTCATTCTAAATATTGGTGGAAACATTTTTGAAATTGGAGGAGTAGTTTCGGAGATTATCTCCTACACCCAAACTTACAAACTTTACCTCTTTATTATGTATAGATAGCAGGGGTCCCAATTTTTTTAACACGCTTTAATTAGCTTGCCTGTATGTAAAGGAATCTTTCAGCGTAATTTCACCAATTTCAAGAAGTCTGATTAACTTGAAAATTTTCACGCGTGTCAAAGGCCGATGACAATTATTTCATAAAAAAATTTAAATTTAAAAATTATGAAAAAAAATTGCGTTTGAAAATTTCGAAAAAAAAACTTTTGTTGTCGTTTTGAGACTAAAAATTAAGAAAATAAATTATAGTTTAAAAAACTAGCAAACCGAACTAAAAAGTAGAAAATAATTATTAACAATATAATTAAATTATTTATTTTATTCTAAAGGTGCCACTTCACATGGCTATTTGTGTTCGCTATTGGGTGTTTGTTGTATTTGGCAAAATATATGACGTTCAAGACAAACATGCAAATAGAGACAAATACGACCATCCACACATGGCAGTCAAATAGCAAACACACAAACATTTGCCAGCAGAACGCAAGGTTCAAAATTCCAGGAATTTTAGCACTGTTTCATTGTCCCAATTCATTTTCAATAGTAATTGTTCCAGTTCTCGCTCACAGCACAGACACAAAAATACTGCACGTCCGTACAGGTTTACGGCGCGTGCGCTTCTGAATATGGCCATTGTGTGGACGGTTTATTTGTGTATTTGCCTATTTGACTCCTTTGATGTGCCTCGAAAAACCGACAAGCGCACGGTAACGCGTATTTGGTATTGGTCTTATTTGTCAAATAGGCAACTAAGGCCAACACTTTGTCAAATAGACCCTCCACACTTGGTTATTGTTTGCCAAATATGCCAAATACACAAATACAAATAGCCATGTGAAATACCGGCATAAAAGAAGACGTACTTTGTTTGGGCACACAGTATAGTAGTATGAAACACAGCGGTTCAGAAGTTTTAAATTTAAAGTGGCAACGTTTGATCGTTGAACTGTTTGTTTTCATGGAAAACGAGGATTTGTGTCAATGAGAGCATTTTCAACCTATACGGAGACACTTCTTCATAATGTTATGTGGCTATTATATGATCGATTTTAATACGCGTTCTAGTATAGAGTAACTCCCGGAGCGGCAGAGTCCGGGGGTACGTTCGGTTGTGACCGCCGTGAGGTCACCGACCTACCCCAACTACCGGGTTCACTGTCTTACACTATCATTTCAAACGTTATGCATTGTGTCCTGTTTAACCGCAGCCCTTAGACTATAATCCTATCGACTATTTGTAATATTTATAGTTCCGATTGTTTGTGTCGCTGATTTCAAGCCTGGGAAACGAAGAATAGGTTATTTTATGAAGAGTACATAAAAAATCACTCCCGTTGATGTGAAACATGTGGACAGTCCCGGATTAAGACTCCTTGATGCCCTAAGCATTTCTTGTCTATGGGCCCTCAGCTCTAACAGCAGTCTAATTCTAATATTATCTATCTGGTCATGTTATGTGTATAATTTTTTTTTTAATTGTGAATGTCATGAGCTTATAGAAAAGCTGATAGAAAAAAGTTAAAAAGCATGAAATTTTAGGGAAAAAATTGAATTTTACAAACAATGCTCCCATTGATAATAATTTGACTGTCTATAAAATCGGCCCTTAGGCATTTTTATACAGTTAATTGAAAAAAAGTTACAGAACATTTTCAAAAATAAATTATTATCTTTAACTTCTATACTTCCTAAGACAGTTCAATACCTATCAGAAGATCAAATTTTTGAGAACATGACAAAAAGAAAAAACAAATTGTTGACATGGTCTGGTGAGGTACTTTTCATTTCGAGATCTGATATTTGGTGCCCACTGAGACGTGATGCCCTAAGCAATTGCTTATTTTGCTTATAGGTTAATCCAGCACCGCATGTAGAGGTGCGTTAGGTTGGGAGTAAAGTGCAATTGGCAACGTTTTGTTACGTTTGTGGGCGTTGGATTAGACATGACTTTAGTTGAAGGCGACATCTAAATAACAGGGCGAAATTTAGTTACTAGTATTTAATTAGATGACAGCGCATAACGCTTGCTTTGTGTATGCGTTCAATGTGTATGCGACAACTAAATGACAGGGCGATATTTAGTTAGTAGAATTTGGTTAGTTGACAGGGCGTTATTTAGTTTTGTTTTACTTTACCGCAGTAGTGCATAATAAGCCACTTTACATGCATGTAAAGCAGCTATTTTATAATAATAATAATTCTTTATTTTAAATTCCAAAGAACATAATAGCGTCAGTGTAGAGATAAAATTACTATGAGATAAAATCATGTAAAATATAAAAACAATTTTGAATTAAATAATGCCTCAAGGACACTTTAAATTCCCTAGAGGATACAATATTTTTTAATGAGCATGGTAATCTGTTGTAGATTTTAGGAACCATACAGACAGGGCCACGTTGGTAAGCCACTAATAAAGCCTTGGGCAAAAGTAAATTATGTTTCTTACGCGTTAAGTAACCACGGTCAGCAGACTCAAAATTGGAAAGATGACTTCTAACGTAGGTAGCCATGGTGAATATATATAGTGACGGCAGAGTTAAAATATTATGAGCTATGAAATTCTCTTTACATGAGTGATTACAAGGTAAGTTAAACATGATACGAATTGCTTTTTTTTGAAGAATAAAAGCACGACTCATAGCAGTAAAGCTATCCCACAACAGAATACCATACCTCATATTATGAGGGTAAATGAATGCGTAGTACAATGTTTTTAAAGTAGCATTGTTAACTTCGCGTGATAAGCGAAAGAAAAGTATTTTTTGACATTTTTGACGTGATAACGTCTTATAAATTGATGAATCACCAATCTTATAAATTGATGAAACACCGGCTGCATGCACGAAAAAGTGTAACGTTCCGCCTGACCCTGTGCGTGCTTTTCTCGAAAACGGCCCTAACGATTTGGATGAAATTTACTGAAAAGGGATTTTGGGGGGCAAAAAATCGTTTTAGCTAGGTCTCATCTCTCGAAAAAATCGTTTCCATACCAATTTTATCATTATAAAAATCAATTTTTTGACGTATGAAAATACTTAAATATTGTAAGTAGGTTTTGGAATTTTATATAAACAGTGAAACAATTGTTTTCAAAATATTATGACAATTAATCTTTGAGACTTAAAATAAATACGAAAGAAAGAAAGTTAAAAAAACACAATTATTATTATATGCGGTGAGTATTTTAATACATAAAATTAACCTAAATTTGAAGCGAAAGATGGAATATCATAGATTCGAATTATTATAATTATTATATGTAGAATTTAGGTTATGTATTACGGAATACGTTATCACGTAAAACTATCGTCCGTAAACCGACTTTACAGACAACCAATTTTTTTGCAGACACTGTCAACATGGACGTTCCAATCTACATTTTCATTAACCCATAATCCTAAAAAGTTAAAATTAGTAGTATTGTCAATCACATAATCATCAATTACTATACAGCGTGTCCCATTTTAATGTCCCACCCCGGATAACTTTTGTCAGTGACCTTGAATGAAAAATTGTTTGGTACAAAAGTTGTACAATTTGGAGGGGGACATTCGATGGCACTAATACTTTTGACCTTGGGTATAAGGTTCAAGGTCATTCAAGGTCAACTTTGTTTTTTTTAATGGAACGTCCTATTTTTGACATCGGCAATCGATTGCGCGTGAAAAAATATAAGACTTTTGTCTGAAACTTTTTTCGAGAACGGGCAAAACTCTGTACGTCTGTTAGTCTGTTAGTCGGTTATTCGGTTAGTCTGTGAACACTATACAGGTCAAACGGATGAACGGATTGAAACAAAATTTTGGAAGGATGTTTGGTATGCAAATATGAAAAGCCCTATTGTTTTTGAAGAAAATCTCACCATTTTCGAGTTGAAAATTCAAAAATTTTCAATTTTGAAGGCTAAATTAATTGAGAAAATTTGCCCGTTCTCGGAAAAAGTTTCAGACAAAAGTCTCATATTTTTTCACGCACAATCGATTGCCGATGTCAAAAATAGGACGTTCCATTAAAAAAAACAAAGTTGACCTTGAATGTCCTTGAACCTTATACCCAAGGTCAAAAGTATTAGTGCCATCGAATGTCCCCCTCCAAGTTGTACAACTTTTGTACCAAACAATTTTTCATTCAAGGTCACTGACAAAAGTTATCCGGGGTGGGACATTAAAATGGGACACGCTGTATATAGCAGGAGATACACTTATTTTATTTTGCTTCGTTAGAAAATGCATAGATTTTGTTTTTGTCAAATTCAGTTTTAAGGCATTTCTTGCACACCAATCAGAAAGTAAATTTGCTGCAATGTTAGGGTATAGTGCAAAAAAATACCTTCTTGAACTTACCCTTGATAGTTTATAGTCACTTTTAAAACGCGCAGCTATCTATGCCTATACAGGGTGTCCCATTAAGAATGGGACATAGAACAACCGCAGATTCTCCAATTCAAAATAAAACGATTAAGCGAAATATGCTTAGATAAAATGTTACTCGTTTCCGAAATACAGGGTGTTGAAGTTGAAAACTGAAAAATTATTAATGTCCATAATTTTTTTAATACACCGTATAATTTTACTCAAATCGGCACACTTGTTAAATATCATAAAATGCACCTAACAATAAAAAAATTAGTTCAGTACGCTCTACCAGTGGCGTACGGCAGGAGTAAGTAATTCTTGTACCCCTTCTAAATGTTACGCCGCTGTCTAAATTTTAATTTTGACTAAAATTTTAATTTTTTTGATATTTTCTAAGTCAATAATGTACACTTATTAGTTTGTTGTAAAGTCATTGGTTTTCGAGATATTCGCAGTTTTTTTAAGACAAAATTGTAAAAATGAATATTATTAATAATAATACAAATTATACATACAAGTGCTGCACCCTGGGTCTGGCCTACTTTTTTTTCGGAAAAGCCCCGATCAAATATACAGCGCTCCTTTTCTGACACCGTTCTAACCACTAAAGATGAATATACAGGGTGAGTTTCAAGTTGATGCTTTTTTTTTACAGCATGTAAAAATCAAATAGACGAGCAAATATTTCAAATAGTTTTTTTATCAAAACTCAAAAATAAGAGAGAAACAGCCTTTCGAAGTTTAAATAAATTTTATTAAATTTTCTTTAATTTTGAGGTCGGTCCTGGGGTTATATTATGTCACTATGGAAATATGTTATTATTATCAAATATTTACAGAAATTGTTCGAAGTTGTCAAAAATAATTGAGGCACACACAATTCTCTCAAAAACAGAACAATACACATACTTAATAATAACAACTTATTTCCATAGTAACATAATATAACCCCAGGACCAACCTCAAAATTAAAGAAAATTTAATAAAATTTATTTAAACTTCGAAAGGCTGTTTCTCTCTTATTTTTGAGTTTTGATAAAAAAACTATTTGAAATATTTGCTCGTCTATTTGATTTTTACACGCTGTAAAAAAAGCATCAACTTAAAACTCGCCTGTATTATAAAAATATAAAATTATTAAATTAAAATAATATAGATAAAACGCATATACAGTTCATTTAATCAAGACGATATCTAATACATCTGATCACATCGAGATTGAAAAATTAGTTCAACGTTTCTTAAGCGTAGCTAACAGAAACCCAGAACAAAACAATGTATTGACCGATAATGCAGGATACTAAAAATGAACTTTCGTCTGTCTGTTCGGGACCTACCGTTCATCCGATTACGATGAAACTTTGGTGAATCGATGCGAGCGCGCCCGACAAGGTTTCTGGCCAAAAAAATTCAAAGTGTATAAACTTTGTGTTTTGAAGTGTTATTGTAACGCGGTGGAGCCGAAAACTCCACTACTGTGGTCGCTGCCGAGCAGGACACTGGACATAGCTCCGTGAGGCAAGACTGTAATACGGTGGAGCCGTGTTTCATCGAGTGCGAAGCCGCGGGTAGCGGCTAGTGTTGAACAAAAAATACCCAACAACATGTAATATTTAAACTACGTACCTCTATATCGAATTAGTCAAATATATACATAATTCATTTAATTATGTTAAGTTTGGATATAATAAAGAAGAATTAGAATAAAGCATACAGCTTCGCAAATAAGAAATGTAAGGATTATAGTACTTTCGAATTGAAAATTACGGATTTTCAACCAACGCTGCCACATGGCTTACTTTTTCACATATCATGGTGTAGGTAATGGGTCTCATATGGTGAAAGAAGCGTATCATTTTTGTCGTGTAATAGTGACTAGTCAGAGAAGGAGAAGATTCCATGAGCGTGAAATTTGCCGCACGAGCGTAGCGAGTGCGGTAACACGTGAGTGGAATATTCTCCTTCGATCAATAGTCGCACATAATACTTTATTAATCTAGCACGAGTAATATGTAATCGGGGCCCTGATAAGAGGGAGAAATAGTAAATCACTTCATTGATTGACGTACCCACCGTCCTCGATGCACACAAAATGGCCCTGACTTTCGCTGAATTGCGATGCTGTTTTCATATATACAAATCGCTACCGCGTTCCTATTGGTTCAGAAAGTATGCAGTAATACATTACCGTACAGTTTCGGATCATTATTCGCACTCTACGCGTCAACATGAAGTAATTTATCATTTCTCCCGAATTTAGCAGGGCCCCGAAATTATATATTACTCACGCGTGTTGAATAAACATTTTTATAGGACTTCAAAAAAACACGAATACGAGTTTCACATGACGTATCTTACCGTCTTGTACTCTCATAACGCGTGTTATATACAACATAGAGCAACAAAACAAATTCTAAAAGTTTCAGCTAAGCGCAAGAAGTGTTCTTAAGTAGTCTGCACTGCGAGTGATGATGCCCTCGGCTTCGCCTCGAGAAAAATGGCGCGCAGTGCAAGAATATCAAACTTTCGGCCCTTGTGGTGTAATATACTATTTCTATTTCTGAATTAATTTAGACAGCGAAGTCAAGAAATAACCATAACAATCAGCTGAATATGTTTGTGAAGTCTGTAGCGTTGTTCGTCAAACAGTCTGTACGCGTTCCGTAAAGGTCTAGGACGGAAGTAGAAGGCTAAAAGAGAGGGTGGTGACTACGCTACATCCGGGTTGACCGGCCTCTCACTGCGCTCGTAGTAAAGGCGTGAGTAAGCGCCGCGACGCCGAAAATATGTTGCATGCGTCTGCCGGGTTCAACGTCCTCCTCACAATACACTGCAAAGCCTTAATGCTTCGACATGTACACAAATAATACAGGCTGTCCCATTAAGAATGGGACATAGAACAACCGCAGATTCTCCAATTCAAAATAAAACGATTAAGCGAAATATGCATAGATAAAATGTTACTCGCTCTACCAGTGGCGTACGGCAGGAGTAAGTAATGCTTGTACCCCTTCTAAATGTTACGCCGCTGTCTAAATTTTAATTTTGACTATAATTTTAATTTTTTTGATATTTTCTCAGTCAATAATGTACCCTTGTTAGTTTGTTGTAAAGTCATTGGTTTTCGAGATATTCGCAGTTAAAGATAGATAGACATGTACTTTTTATTGTATAATTTTAATTATAGTTCGACACGCAACTTCCACCATGAGATACGTCACTTTCACCGCAATAAAAAACTCACCTGCTTTTTTAAATGTTATTAATCAGCCAGACGAAAAACAAACAAGAAATTGCTTCAATATTTAATCAACCTTGTTCGGTGACTTTTTATACACTGTATGACTCGTCATTTTGAATAATTGAATAATTTATGTAAGTACAAAATATAGGTATGTATTATAAACATGAAAATGTGTGTACGTTACTTTGTCGCAGGTAATCCCAGACATTCAATGATATAAGACTATTATCGTTGATTTTTTTTATTAAGAACGTACTAAAAAAAAGTTTGCCCAAAGGGAACAAAAAGGGATCCCGAACGCGATTTATAAGCTAAATTATTAATGTACACTGTTTTGAGACTTTGTTGCCAAACCAAAATATATTTTCTTAAAAACTATTAAAAATAGAAACTATTTTTGATCTTCAACAAGTACCTAGCTGTTATGAAAATCATAAACATTCCAAGAATCTTACATGCCAAGTTTGCGTTCTTTTTGCTTTTAACAAAAAATCTTCGTCCTCGAAAGCTGCCCTAAGCTCTATTTTATTAAAATAAATAAAATTATCCATCAATTTTTTTCAGACTATATATTGACAACAATAATAAAATTAATCAATATTTCATTAGATGACGATTCGATCCGGATTTGGATCTTCTTCAGAAATAATCTAAAAAATATATAAATTAATTAGTATAATTATATCTATTTATTTTTTTAATAGAACGGAGTTTGAATTATCGAAATTTTTCATTAATATTTCGATAATTCAAACTCCATTCTATTAGAAAATAAGTAGATATAGGTACTAATTAATTTTTATATTTTTTAGATTATTTCTGAAGAATATTCAAATCCGAATTGAAACATCATCTAGTGAAATATTGATTTATAATTTTATTGTTTTTGTCAATATATAGTCTGAAAAAAATTGGTCGATAATTTTTATTTGAAGAGTTCTATTCAGACGTTAATCAAAGGTTTGAATCTAGTTTATTTAGTCTATAATTAGTAAATCCATTCCTGATTAAACAGAACGTTGATGTTTAAGAAGGATGTTGTCAAATTGATGACATGGTGGTTACTTTATGTTAGGGAAGAATAAAAATCTCTTTCTGTATACTGATTTCCTGGTATCACGACAAAGTTTCTCGAAAGTATACATAAAATAACCGGCATAAGGTTGTCTATTGTTTGTCTAGAGATTCTAGCTGGCTGTGAATCTGTGCGTTGCGTCGGCGCTGACTTCCGGTATTTCGGGGGTGTGAACGCGTAGTACCCCAGGGGAACATACGTATTGAGTGTGTTTGAGGATGGAGAAGCCATTATGTGGTCATTGCACCCTCATACATATTACCTCGCTATATTGACTTTGTTCATACCTACTTCTTTTTAATTCGGCGTACTAGAAAAACTTGTTGTATTCATGGGCAGATCCAGCCGATTTTCAAGGAATAGGGACCTCTCCAGAAAAAAAATTAAATGTACAATACAAATATTAAGAGCACTGTGGTTAAAACAAAAATAAAAAATAAAGAATAGTCACTTTTTACCATAACAGTTTTATTAGCGGATGTACATTTTGGGAGCTATGCCCTCATCTTCAGCAAACACTAAAGTTTAGTGTTTGCTGAAGATGAGAGCATAGCTCCCGAAATGTACATCCGCTAATAAAACTGTTGTGGTAAGAAGCAACTATTCTATTTTTTTTAAATATACAATGCTTGAAGACTTTTTTATTTTAAGTGCTTCAAAAGCACTTCAAAACTTAATGGATCTTTCCCTAAAACGTGGGACTTGCTGCTTCTTAAGTGTTTTCTTTCAATTTAAAAATAAGGCTTACAGAGTGGGCTGCAGCACCCTCAGCCCCTCCCCGAATTTGGCCACTGGTTCTATAACTTAAAAGAGTTCTCAGTACAGCATGGAACACAGAGTTGATCGATTGATGGTGTGAGGAAAAATCAAAGGCTGATAGTTCTTGAATTTATTCGGATAATTTCGTTTCGGTCGACAACTTTCCCAAAATCTTAATTAACTTGCACAAAATTAATGTTTAAAGTTAAGTTACTGGGCAACAGAGCAGTTGAAGTACTAAAATGACAATTTCGTCCATTACTTTTGAACTTATCAAGGGCTCTAAGAAATGTTATTATCACTAAATTAAAATATACCATAGATATTGACAGAAAACGATCTTCAATCAATAAGGATTAGAGCTGTAAAAGTAACGAGAAATTGTGTACCCGTATGTATTCGTTACTTAAAAAACCAGTATCCGTTACTTTCGTATCGTTACGTTACTCGTTACTTATACGACATACAATCGTGTACTAACAGCATCAAGCTGCTTGTACCATCGCATCGAGGCGCGTCGTATACGTGATACGGTATGACTTCGTTCGTATAACGTATAACCGCATCAAACGAGTCGAACTGACATGGATACGACAAATGCGAGTAACGAAATGAATTTGTAAATAACGATTCGTTACTTCGAGTCAGACGATGTACCCGTTACTCAGTAACGAATACATACGGTTTGTTACAGCTCTAATGAGGATGGGCACTGCCAAACTTGACCGCTAGAGGCGTCAGCTATATAGCTGGCGCCTCTAGCCCGATTTGTGAACCATTCTTAAATCGTAATACTGTGTACAAAATAAGTTTATTTAAAATAATAAATCATTGACAATGCCGATGTGTTGTGTTTATCAATGTTCAAATTATAAAGGTTTTGGAACTGAAAAAGAAGTGGTTGCATGCGCTATCAGAAAGGAAAAAGCGCGTTCTCCTATAAAAACCAATCATAACTTAGGTAGCTATATACCTGCTGCCATCTATATTACGTTTCTCATGTGCCCATCTCCATTGGCCAATACATATTGTACAAGTTAATATAGACCTTTGATTTAAATATAGAACTCGATTTTCATTAACAGCGCTAAGCGATCGATTAGTGCAACCGACTGTAATTAAATTCGTTTGCAAAACAACTCGTTTACGTAACTTGTTTCGCAATAACATCGGATTAATATAAAATGATCATCATTATTATTGATTCCGAATATAGCGTAGTCCACGTGTATTGGTGTGCTTTCCGACCTATCCCAAGCTCCGACGCGCGGTGCATCGTAGAGAGATTGCCGTCATACCCCGTCTCCTCGTCTCTTCTCCGTCGCCCGCTGTCGTCGCCATGGTTACCACGAGCGCTGCTAACAACGTCACCTCAAGGCTCAGGGTCGGTGCATCGTCGACGTTGCTATTGCAGGCCAACGTGTACAGTTCTTTTATTTTTATACGGTTGTCAGGAGTGGATTTACTTTAAGTTGTTCCATTGGTACTCGATTGCAGAAATCATTGTAAAAAAATTGATTTAACAATAATAATTAATAATCAAATCTTTGATTAACGTTTGATTAGAATTCTTCAATAAATAAAATTATCGACCAATTTTTCAGACAAATATTTTAACAAAAAATAATAATTAATACATTGAAGTTTCGGTCCGGATTTGGAGCTTCTTCAGAACTGATCTAAAAAATATAAAAATAATTAATAATTAATTTCTAATTCGTATTTAAAATTATTCGCTTAAAGTTTTTAAATTTTTGTCAAAAATTGAAAAAATAATTATTTTTTAAATTTTTTTGATAATTTTATTTATTGAATAATTAATAATAATGCGTTTAACGTCCGTTTCTCGACTTTATGTCATAACAGACCATTACTATTTTCCATCTATCACACTTCCCGTTATTTTCTGCATTTTTAAATTTCCACTTAATTAATAGCAATGTGCGAATTAATGAATTTTAGAAGATTCGGATAAGGTTGCAAATTTTGAGAATATGAGTTTGGCAGGTAATCGGCCATGGCCTTGAATAAGGAACCTTTATTATTTATCTGGAATTATTGAGGGAAACCATGGAATATGTCAACTAGATGGCCGGTACAAGATTTACCGTTTCTCGGCGAGAGGCAGCAGGAAAAAGTCCCAGCCACATCTGCCCGCGTCGGGATTCGAACCCGATACCTCCCGAATGCGAGTCTAGTGTTCTCTCTTGAAAAAAAGATTTTACAATGACTTTAGACTGTTAGTCATATATTTACAGTGTTTATACATGCAGGAGCAATCTATATTGTCGTTGTGAAAGGAATGAGATTGTACTTACATAATAAAAGTATAAGTAAAAAAAACTTTTAGTTAAACGCTTTTATTGTACAAACGATAATGTACTAAAAATCAGTTATGCCTGTGCGAGACCTGAGTTAAGAAGCATATAGTTTCAAAAATAATTTTAGTCCTGGGTCCGGGTCTTAGCTTGCGTGGTTATAAACCTCAATACATTTCCCTGACAGTACAGTGTTTTTTCAAACTTTTAAAACTTCAGATACTGAATGATTACCTACGCATAGACTTAATAAAAATACAGATAGGTAAATTAAAAATAAATGACGATAACTTTGTTTATAGACGTATTAAAATTTTAATTGTCAGTTAAAATAAAAATCATAAATTTTCTAAACATAATTAACACCGTTATTTGTTGCATAATTTTGAAAGTGACTGATGTTAATTGAAAATGTAATTTTTTCTGTTAGTTTAATTTGAAAATCTTACGCTTGTGTTAATTTCAACAGAAAATAAAATTTTTAAGTACAAAGAATTATTTTAATATAAATCTCCATGTTGTATTAGAATGCAATATCAGATGATTTTCTATATTGGCTAAATATTGTTTTATTATCACAATTTAGTGAATTAAATAAATACAATTTCATTAGAAAATAAGTTTCATTAAATGACTTCATTCCTGCCCCCAAATCACGTGACTTCAGGCTATCGAAATAAAATTGTACAGTATATATTTTTTAAAATGGTACAAAAAGAATGTACATACTTTTGGCATCAATTGTAAGGTAGAAAGTCTTACATCGCCATTATGGCGCGCAGTGATAGAATATCAAACTTTCAGCCCTTGTGGTGTAATATACTCTTTTGGGCTTATCCCGATAAATAACCTTTGTAACAACATTTGTACCTGTAACAAGTTATTAATTACCTAATTCATTTGTTGAAAATATCGTTAACAAGTAGACCAAGTGCTGGGTTTAAGCCCCTATAAAACTGCACGAAAAATTTTTTTAGAAAAAAATGGGTGTGTCTCAAGGTTACGCTTTCTTGCTGTACTGAGAGTGAGGGGGTCCTGTAATAGCGATTCACGAAACAACAGAGCATCGGCCTCAGTGTCGTCATGGCAACTATGCGAAAGCGCATCGCGTCGCTTTCGGCAGGACGCCTCTACGGAAGTTGTCTAATGCATACAGAATGTACTGCAATTGGTCAGTTATAAACACAAAAAAAAACGGATAAGTGCGGGTCGGACTCGCGCACCGAAGGTTCCGTACAAATTTGTATAGATATCAATTTAGAGTTGTAGGTACTTATAGAAATTTGGAAGCATGTTAATTGTAAAAGGTAAACTTTTAAATGTAAAGAAAAACCATTCCAAAATTGTATAAAAAATTTTATTATATTATAAGCCCTTTCGACCTAAGTCATCATCAGATAAAATAATTTTATCTGATGTTGACTTAGGTCGAAAGCGCTTATAATATAATAATTTTTTTTTTACAATTTTGGAATGGTTTTTCTTTACATTTAAAAGTTTACCTTTTACAATTTGTATAGATATGTAAATAGTTCGTTCGGGAATCGAATCTCGAAGATGTTTCCCGCTTTGCCGTTGGAAAACTGTCGTCTCCATACATCCATATAGGACGCGGTCAGTTTATCAACTAAATGTATAATTGCAATGAGTTTAGATTGACTACCCGAACTGTACTGTATACTGTGACTATATCTGATAGCCTAGCAATCGTACCGTGCTGTATGCCGCTATGCGAGAGTTCTCATTATTGTATTTTAATAAAATATGTTTGAGTATACTGCTAACTGTACCTAACTTAAATTGATTAAATATAAAATTAATGTGAATATATTTAATACGGTATAGTGCGTACTACTATTTAATAACTTTTAAAGAATAGCTTCTGTTGCTACATTGTTAAAACATTGATGACATTGTTTGAGAAATAAATTTTTCTAATATAGACATGTAACAATGGGTGTTTTAACAATGTAGCAACAGAAGCTATTCTTTAAAAGTTATAAAATTAATATTTTTTACCAAATTTTGTAACAAATGTTAGGTTCTTCCAGTCCTAACGGCCTTTCAGGCATTTTGCCCGTTCTGTCACCCTATAGTTACACCACTGAGCGTTGTGTTAAAATTTCAAAGCAATCGGTGAAGAACTTTCGAAGAATTAAGATTTTGAACAAATGAACATTTATTTATATAGATTAATTAAAAATTGCAATGAAATTTGCATTAACTGTACATAATCATAAAGAATGTTTGCTACCTCACTTAAATTTTGAGTGTCATTTGCACAATAATTCGTATTAATAAAATATGGCGGTTTATGCCTTGTTGTTTCACATAATATAGATAATTTTATAACTTTTGTAAAAGAAAAATATTTTATTACAATAAGTAATAAGTATAAGTAATGATTTTTAAACTGAAGAATATTAAAATATTGTAAATAAGCGAAGAGAAATTTTGTTTTGTAAGATGTTACAATCTAATACGATGATATTACAAGTAATAACGTGTTATTGTTTTTCAATATTTCGTAAGAACCAATCAAGTCTTTAATTTTCAAATATTAATCGGTTACAATTATTTTTTAACATAGAGCTCTGAGGATGTGCCAAAAGTTATACGAAACGTTAGCTAATAAATACATAATTTTACAGGCACTAATTAAATTGATTCAGCCAATAAAAGTTGAATAATTAATATTAGTTTTGCAACTAATTGTCGTTAACAATCATCATCTAAACAAATTAATTTGCGAGATTTACGATCCACATCCACATCAAGCCGAAGGTTTTTAGTGATTTATTTACCTACGACAAAAATACCTTGTCCCAGTCGTCGCCATTATATTATTTTAAGAGGTATACGTACATACTTCGGCAGTTATTGTTCAATTATAATTAATAACCTCAACGGACAAGCATACCTATTATATTATATTATACTAGCGGTCCCACCCGGTTTCACCCGGGTGCAAAAGAACGAATGGAGGGATGGAAATGAGTACGCACATTCATCTTAGTTTACCGAGATGAATGTTGTGTCCAAATTTCATGATGATCGGAGTTACCGTTCAAAAGTTTTTGTCGGACGGACAAATCGAAGAATCTCGTTAGAGGTTCTCTTCTGTGCTAAATGCCGACGAATCTCTAACAGATTCTTATACATTGATTTTGCCTCTCTCCCCTATAACGCCGTGTATAAGAGGCCAGTTTCCAAGTTTTATTGTTCTGTGACCACGTGATTTTCGTCTTACCGATTTTTCGTATCACCTATATAGTACTTCTATACGACAATAATAGCGATGTTTTTAATATACATTTTGCAACATTTTTCATTGATGCTCCGCTCCTATTGGTCGTAGCGTGATATTATAGAGCCTATAGCCTTCCACCATAAATGGGCTATCCAACAATTTTTTTTTTTCAATTCGAACCAGTAGTTCCTGAGATTAGCGCGTTCAACCAAACAAACAGACAAACTCTTCAGCTTTATATATTAGTATAGATATTAATATTATAAAATATTTTTCCCTTCAATTTACAATCACCTTCCCTGCCTGTCAGTCGACACAATTGCAGATACATCTACTATCGGTATAAGTTTATTCACGTCGATTACTAATATTAATACTAAGTAAGAGAAAATGACATTATGAAACAATATGAGAAAATACTAAAATAAAAAAGAAAATAATAAAAGAAATGTTAAAGTATTTAATCGATACTTATAATTCATTCTTACTTGTTTACCGTTGTAAGGCACCTAGCAATCATCGGCCATAGCGCAGTTGGTTAGAGCGACGTGGTAACAACGCAAAGGTCGCGGGTTCGACCCCCCCCCATGGATCATATAATATATTTATTTTATTACGGTGTATTTTTGTTTTTACCACGTTTTTATTAACTAAAAAGAAGAAAATAATAAAAGAAATATTTTTTTTAATATACCACGTTTTTAAACCAACTAAAAAGTATAAAATATTTTTTTAACTTGTAGGATTTGAAACGGAAAATGTGAGACGCATTATTCGTTTTATCTCATAAATAGATTTTTTCATTGGTACCTCTACTCTCTGCACTATCTTATATAACTGTCGCATGCACCCCACGTTTTTCGTTTCAAATCCTACAAGTTAAAAAAATTATTGTATACTTTTTAGTTTGTTTTAAAAACGTGGTAGGCATATTAAAAAAAAAATTATTTCTTTTATTTTTTGTTTTGTACTATATAGGTATCTTGTTCGTGATAGACTCGGGTGACTATTAAAATTAGTCGGTCGTTTTAACATAATTCCACGCTCGTATATAATACCGTCATGTACGAACGAGACACGTAAACTATTATTTGTCTAAATTAAAAATCGCCTAAGCAACCTTGCAATATTTCAAAGACATCAAAATATCAATAAATCTAATTATAAAGTTTCAAGTGAATATATACGAGCCACGAGGTGTCACAAAGTTGACAATATTATTGCATAAATTTTATAACTAATAACAACTGCGCGCAAAATATTCTATGTATCGGCTGCAGAATTTGTCTGATGATAATAATAAAGTGGGTTTTCATTGTTAACTAAATAACTATCAACAATTGTTGACAAGTTTCATTTGTTAGGCTTTAAAAACAGTATTAAAAAATTGTTTAATGTTTTAACTTTTTTTAAACTTGGTACAAAGAAATATCAAAATGTTAATATATTAAAATATTGCTGATTTTCTCAAATTCACTAACTGCACCATCTAAATTTTCTTTCATAAAAACGTTTTCTAGCTTTTAGTGCAATCAGGGTTTAAAAAGTTTTAAAAAGTTCTTTTTTTATTTTTTTACACAACGTCTTTAAAATGGGTATCGAATATCCAATTGTATGAAGTTAAAATAATTAAAGCTAGGCGTGCACTTCGGTTTATTGTCGCGCGATTGTTTAGTCGCAAAACTGAAACATTAACATTTTAATGAATATACACGCATTATGCGACGAAATAATCGCGGCGAATAAATATAGAACAGGTCCTATTTTAATGACGACGCGATTGTCGCGCGACAATAAATCGTAGTGGGCGCCTAGGCTTAGACTAAAAAGTAAAAAATAAAAAAATTGGTTGTCTGTAAAGTCGGTTTACGGACGATAGTTTTACGTGATAACGTATTCCGTAATACATAACCTAAATTTATATAGGTAATAATTATAATAATTCGAATCTATGATATTGCATCTTTCGCTTCAAATTTAGGTAAATTTTATTAAGTAGAATAATAAAACACTATAAAAAGTACACTATTATTATATAAAAAACAACTATGGCATGTATCTCTTTTGCGCATGCGCCGATTTTCCCCAAAAAATTTACAAAAATTTCTAGTAAAAATAGATAGAGTAAAAACCGTTTTAAAAACTATATTATTATTATATAAAACATCATTATAAAAGATATATTCTTTTACGCATGCGCCGATGTTCCCCAAAAACAATAGGCCACTTCATATTTGCATATCAAACATCCTCCCAAAATTTGGTTTCAATCCGCTTATCCTTGGTGTCGGAATGATAAGAAATGTCAAAAGTGACGTTTGCAACTGTCAAAGTATTATGTTCTAATAATAATTAGTTATTCCAATAGTTAACTTAGAAGGCGTTGCATTTCTTAAACATTAGAAATGCAGCCGTTTTCCTGTTAAGACAAGACATACGTTATTTTCTAATTTCCATGTACGGCAAACAAAGACGACCGACCGCGTCGCGTCATGCATTAGACAACATTGCATTTATACAGCTATTTTTCTATATAAATTTGTATAAAATATTTTTCTATATAAATTTGTATAAAAAAACTGTTCAGGCAAATTCTGTTATACGAAATCTATGTAAAATGTTCTCCTCTTTCGTTTAAGACTGGTTTCAAACCGATCTGATTTAAATTGAGCGAGAAATTAGCAAAAAGCACGCACAGGGTCAGGCGGAACGTTACGCGTTACGAACGTTAGGAACGTTACGTTACACTTTTTCGTGCATGCAGTCGGTGTTTTATCAATTTATAAGATTGGTGATTCATCAATTTATAAGACGTTATCACGTCAAAAAAGAAAAACCTTTTTAAAAAGAATGATTTTCTTTACCAAAATACATTAATAAGCCAGAATTTCGTTTAATTGTTCCAAATTTCAGAAAGAAAATTTAGACTGGCCAACTTGGAGCATTTCAACAATTAGTAACTTGAGCTGCCATTGGTAGCACAGTGAGGCCAGGTCTTTATGCACGAAGTTAAGAACAGGTATTGTTTTCCGCAACTGTACATACTGGCATTCAGCCGAGGCTAGGTTAGAATAATACATATTTCGAGGCTTGCGGCAGCCTTCAGCTGCACTGCACAGAGCAGGCACCACTTCAGCGTCAATTACACTTCAATGCTGATTGTTCCAACACTTCAGGGAAATAACCTATTCATACGTATAGTGTGAAGTTCTTCTTGCACGCTCAATTAAAGGGAGATTTTACATTACAGAGACGCGCACTCAAAATTCCTTTCACTGTATTAGAAACACTATTAAGAGTATTCGTCCCTGCAAACACCCCCTGCACCCTTCATCTCAAATCTTTTCCCCTCGCCTAAAAACGGTTCGCCCTCTCCCGACGCTATTTTTAAAGCTAGAGGGTTCTGGTAAACGCCAAATGAAAGTCAAAGAATCAGACTACAGATCATTCAAGCGAATTTTTTGAAAAAAAATTCCTGAAAAAACTTACAACCTTTTGAAAAAAATAATAAGTTACGTAATATTTCACACGTAGGCGAAACTGTTTTTCAAAAAATTCGCCGGAAGGATCTGTAGTCTGATTCTTTGTCTTTCATTTGGCGTTTACCAGAACCCTCTAGCTTTAAAAATAGCGTCGGGAGAGCGCGAACCGTTTTTAGGCGAGGGGAAAAGATTTGAGATGAAGGGTGCAGGGGGTATTTGCAGGGACGAATACTCTTAACACGTAATGACTGTCGCGGAATTTTTCATGGTTTACGCCACTGGTCATACGTGCATAAAACTCCCTCTCGTCACGTAATTCTCCGCCTAACTCCAGAGTAGGGAATCAAGGTCAACTGGGAAATGGTTAATACTTAAAGTGCATCATTTAAAATAAATGGTTATGATTTCCATTCGCTACTGACCTGGGACAACGCACGATAGCGTTGCGGCAACAGGACTTACACAAACAAATGATCGTGACGCAGCACTGTGTCCTTGTGTCCTTGTTATAAAGGATAATAAACAATCTCAATGCAACCGTCAATGATATTTCGCTGAATTTGTAAACACAATTTTTTTTACATACAAAAGGATCTGATGATTTGATTTATATATCTTCATGTAATTTTTATTGCATTTTATTTTTTAAGACATAAAAACCTTAGTGTCACAATAATAAGAGAGCTATAAAATATTTCTGGCTGGTATTTCAAGCATCGTGAAAAGGAGGAGGGTCAATAAAGGCCGGTTTTCGGCCCATTTTGTTTTTGACTAAAAAAATGGAAACAACAGATAACGGATCTCAGATTCGGAATCAGCGACCCCAAAAACTTACATATCCGATTATCTGTATTTCTTTACCAACTTTTTCTCAATTTAACCTTCAAAAGACCTTGAACATGATGTGATAGAGGTCAACGAAACTTAGATTCGGAACCAGTGATACACTCGCCAGGTCTGGTGATTAAGTCTACATAAATAAAGTTTAGAATAAATAGTAAAATCATCTCCTTTACCCCCCCACCCCCTATGGAGACTTGGGGGTGGTCCGTTTAGGGTAAAATCGATCTTAAAAAAATTAATTCCATTTTTTTTTACTCAAAAATAAAATTGCCCTATAGACCCACCTCCTTTGTGTAACACTTCTTTTGTAATGTCTTAACACAAAATCGAAGTTTTATTTGGATAAAAAAGTCCTTGAGGCATTATGAAATTTTAATACCATCAAATTTAGTATTTAATAAAATAAAAAGTAAATAAGCCGGTTCTATGACTCTATATCCTCGGACAAAATATCCTGGACAAAATATCCCGGACAAAATATCCTCAGACAAAATATCCTCAAGACAAAAAATCCTTCGGACATAATATCCACGGTATGATAAAATTATACGGGATACAAGGCTAAAATAAAAAAACAATTTTTATTCACTACAACATTATTTATTGATCAACGTTTCGGCAATTTTCTTGACTTCTTCAGGACCTTAAAAATCTTTAGTGAAAAGTCACAAAATTAAGAAGGCAAGAAATATTGCCGAAACGTTGACCAATAAATAATGGGTAATTATACACTTTCACGGTCACCTGGTTTTTTGGCTCTAGAAAATCGAAAAATAGATGGATTTCAATGATCTCGGTCTCAAAAAGTTCCATTTTACGGCGGATTTATGAAAAAAATTAGTTCACCCCGGAATTACAATTCGCATACCCGTTTATCGTTCACCCCGGAATTGTTTTTTTAAAAACTCCACATTTGCCCCTTCCCGTTTCACTGCGAGACAATTCGCATACCCCTTTATCGTTCACCCCGGAATTACAATTCGCATACCCGTTTATCGTTCACCCCGGAATTGTTTTTTTAAAAACTCCACATTTGCCCCTTCCCGTTTCACTGCGAGACAATTCGCATACCCCTTTATCGTTCACCCCGGAATTACAATTCGCATACCCGTTTATCGTTCACCCCGGAATTGTTTTTTTAAAAACTCTACATTTGCCCCTTCCCGTTTCACTGCGAGACAATTCGCATACCCCTTTATCGTTCACCCCGGAATTACAATTCGCATACCCGTTTATCGTTCACCCCGGAATTGTTTTTTTAAAAACTCCACATTTGCCCCTTCCCGTTTCACTGCGAGACAATTCGCATACCCCTTTATCGTTCACCCCGGAATTACAATTCGCATACCCGTTTATCGTTCACCCCGGAATTGTTTTTTTAAAAACTCCACATTTGCCCCTTCCCGTTTCACTGCGAGACAATTCGCATACCCCTTTATCGTTCACCCCGGAATTACAATTCGCATACCCGTTTATCGTTCACCCCGGAATTGTTTTTTTAAAAACTCCACATTTGCCCCTTCCCGTTTCACTGCGAGACAATTCGCATACCCCTTTATCGTTCACCCCGGAATTACAATTCGCATACCCGTTTATCGTTCACCCCGGAATTGTTTTTTTAAAAACTCCACATTTGCCCCTTCCCGTTTCACTGCGAGACAATTCGCATACCCCTTTATCGTTCACCCCGGAATTACAATTCGCATACCCGTTTATCGTTCACCCCGGAATTGTTTTTTTAAAAACTCCACATTTGCCCCTTCCCGTTTCACTGCGAGACAATTCGCATACCCCTTTATCGTTCACTCCGGAATTACAATTCGCATACCCGTTTATCGTTCACTCCGGAATTACAATTCGCATACCCGTTTATCGTTCACCCCGGAATTGACGTCAGAAACAGTTATAAAGAATTATATGTAGAAAGTCAATTTTTTTTTGCATTTTTTGTCCACGGATATTCTGACAAAGGACATTTTGTCTCATGGATATTTTGTCTCAAGGATATTTTGTCCAAGGATATTTTAACAAGGATATTTTGTCGGGGATATTTTGTCCGCGGATATGGAGTCCGGTTACCAATAAGCCAGTCTCTGAGAATATAGGTTTGTTCCGAGCAGTCAGAGAACGGTAAGAGAACCGTCACCGTCTTGCGCAGTAGCTAAAACGGAACTGTTTAAATCGATTTTTGAGCTAGTGCGCATGACAGTCTTGCGCAGTAACAAGACTGTGACGGTTCTGTTACCGTTCTCTGCTGCTTGAAACAAACCTATTGCATTGTGACATACTTTGATTATATTGTTCCGTACGTGTGTATACAGGGTGTCCCATTAAGAATGGGACATAGAACAACCGCAGATTCTCCAATTCAAAATAAAACGATTAAGCGAAATATGCTTAGATAAAATGTTGCTCGTTTCCGAAATACAGGGTGTTGAAGTTGAAAACTGAAAAATTATTAATGTCCATAATTTTGTTAATACACCGTATAATTTTACTCAAATCGGCACACTTGTTAAATATCATAAAATGCACCTAACAATAAAAAAATTAGTTCAGTACGCTCTACCAGTGGCGTACGGCAGGAGTAAGTAATGCTTGTGCCCCTTCTAAATGTTACGCCGCTGTCTAAATTTTAATTTTGACTATAATTTTAATTTTTTTGATATTTTCTAAGTCAATAATGTACACTTGTTAGTTTGTTGTAAAGTCATTGGTTTTCGAGATATTCGCAGTTAAAGATAGATAGACATGTACTTTTTATGTGTATTATTATTAATAATATTCATTTTTACAATTTTGTCTTAAAACCAAACAAAGTAGAAACTAATGTAATGAAATTTTTAAAAAAATTTTAAAAATTTCATTACATTAGTTTCTACTTTGTTTGGTTTTAAGACAAAATTGTAAAAATGAATATTATTAATAATAATACACATAAAAAATACATGTCTATCTATCTTTAACTGCGAATATCTCGAAAACCAATGACTTTACAACAAACTAACAAGTGTACATTATTGACTTAGAAAATATCAAAAAAATTAAAATTATAGTCAAAATTAAAATTTAGACAGCGGCGTAACATTTAGAAGGGGCACAAGCATTACTTACTCCTGCCGTACGCCACTGGTAGAGCGTACTGAACTAATTTTTTTATTGTTAGGTGCATTTTATGATATTTAACAAGTGTGCCGATTTGAGTAAAATTATACGGTGTATTAACAAAATTATGGACATTAATAATTTTTCAGTTTTCAACTTCAACACCCTGTATTTCGGAAACGAGCAACATTTTATCTAAGCATATTTCGCTTAATCGTTTTATTTTGAATTGGAGAATCTGCGGTTGTTCTATGTCCCATTCTTAATGGGACACCCTGTATATATAGAATTGGTTGTTATCAGTACCGATTTTATTATCAATGCAATGTTGCATGACTACGGCGTACTACGGAGCGACATATTTTCAATTCGTTCAGCAAAGGCCACAACGGGTCATAAAATAAAAAATAGGTATTACTTACATTGCATTGAACGTTATTCGATATGCCATTGATTTTGAATTTACTTTAAAAAAAAATAAACATACACTCATTTTTTTTATCTAATAAAATATTTTATTTGTTGTTTGTGTAGCCTTCTGGGTAGTATATTTGCACCATAAAATCTCGACCTTTCCACACAATTTTTAAACAACTTGACACCGTTTTTGAAAATGTTTATACTAATAATAATAATAATGATAATAATAATAATAATAATAATAATAATAATAATAATAATAATAATAATGCGTTTAACGTCCGTTTCTCGACTTTATGTCATAACAGACGCCATTCACACCATTACTATATTTTCCATCTATCACACTTCCCGTTATTTTCTACAATTTTTAAATTTCAACTTAATTAATAGCAATGGGCGAAAAAAAGGAATTTTTAGGAAATTAGAAGGTAGGCAAATTGTGAGCATTGGAGTTTGACAGGTGATCGGCCATGCCTTGAATAAGGAACCATATCGATATTTATCTGGAATTGTTGAGGGAAACCAGAAAATGTTTATAATCTATCACTGCAACAATAAGCCTGTTTAAAATGGGCGCAATTAGACCATTTAATAGTAGTTTGTGTATGCATCATTGACACGAATATAGTAAAAGCATTACATTTGGAATACATATAACATTTTTTGTTCGTGCCTCGTATTTTTGACAGCTTGCGAGGGCGTTGTGATTGCACTGCCTGTGCAGCGGCAGAAATTTTTGACCAATTGCACCCTCCCCAAGTCACTCCAAAGAAAGTGGATCCACTTTCTTAGGAGTGGCTTGAGGAGGGTGCAATTGGTTAAAAATGTCTGCCTCTGGCATTTCCCGGTCATTTGGCTCTAACAGAACCTAAAAACGAAGCGGCAGATATTTGTTTCAATTTTAACCCTTTTTTACCCCCTTTGAAATTTTTTATCCCCCCTATCTTAAAATGGGTCCAGATTCCGCCTATATATCATAGAAGAAAAAATGTTCTAAATTACTTAAATAGCTTATGTACCAAGCGGCAGAAGGTTGGGACGACATGCCTTTTTTTACGCGTCAGCTCCCTCACTACTGGCTTAGAGACGGTGAAGACAAACAAAATGTCAAAGTTGATTGGTTCGTTTTTACGTGAATGGAGTAATTACTGCAATTTTATTTGAAAACACCAAACAGTACGAGCAGGTGCATTGTTGAGACTCGAAACTTTAGGACACCCTGTATACATTTCCGTAAAGCGTTTCGCAAGATTTGTTAGTGACTGGATTAGCTATAAACATTTGAGATTGCAATTGTATAAGCGTTTGCGCGGCGCACTAGGTCGCAGGTTGGGTTAGGTTTAGATGTTTTATAGCTTTTACAAGGTTTTTCTCATACAACTGCAATCTAACTGCACCGTGCAGCATCCAAGTACAAGGATGGGACAATAGGCTAATTACACCGTTTTTTAAATTGTGTTTTAAATGAATCTTAATGTGATAAAGAAGCAGTACAATTTTTAAAATAATTTTTTATAACCGAATAGTGCCATAAAAACGACTTAATTTATCATTATGAATTTTCGCGGGAAAACGACTCGTGACGTCACTATGGTTGTACACAGTAACCATAGTAACACTGTACAATTAAAAATATTTAAGATCGCTATAATTATTACATTACCATTTACCAGTGTAAGTAAGTATACAGGTTACTAAAACTTTATTTATTAAACGTATTTATCCTTGGTAGATTGGTATTTTCTGCTTTTACAAAACCGTCTTACATGATTTGAAATCAATAAAATACGGGATAGAAGTCTATAAAAGTGGTAACTTGAAATAACTTCAAAATAACACACAGCACAACATAGACGTAGGTAGTTTACAGACGAAGTGACGTCACGCCGGAATCCAACATGGCGAGCAGCGTTTTAGACTTTTGAAGAACAGATTATAAAATTTATAGTGCATTATTATGAAATGAAATCAAAATTTCTCGTTTAATTTTTACAAAATCTATCAAGAATATGTATTAATAGATATATTTCTTACAAGGTGCAATATACCCTATTGTTATTGTCAATATACAAATAAATAAAACCGTTACACTTTGCGATTTAAGTTTTTAACTTTTAGACTTAGACGGTACCCATAACAGATGCGGAAACAAAAACTTAATTTTATTTATCACTAGCAGCCCGTCCCGGTTTCATCCGGGTGCAAAACTGTTTCGAAAATATTATATTGACCTTTCCATCTACACAGCAGAACTATCAAAGTACATTGTTTTGATGTATCTCTGAAGATTAGGCATCAAATCCATCTCCAAAACACGCATCGTGTGAAGCGACCACATAAAAGCCATCACGAAACCCAGCGCCACAGCATGCTTGAAATCTGGCAAGGAATCTAGCAGTGGTAAAACCAGCCTAGTGTGCAGCGACCTTTACACCAGCTCTAATTTTATTATTTTCTTTTTGTTTGGAGAAATATATATGCATGTTATCGATATGAATAAGTAGGTTTCAACAATCGTATAGCTTTAATTTTTTTTACCTTTTAAACGAATCGATAGAAATATATTTATAGTTTCTTGTTTGAAACAACCAATTATTATTGCTTTTTACGGATATTGTTTAAAAGTGCAATCGAATATGCAGCTAAAACAAAGACGTGATTAAAACTGGAGTCCAGGTTAACAACCAATCAGCCAATAGAGAAACAAGTTTAGATAAGAATTCAATTGTTATTAATATTGCGACATCCAACTGCAATGTCACGTGACTAAGGATGAACAAACAGAAATGATTTACATTTAAAATAACAATAATGCGTTTTACGTCCGTTTCTCGACTTTATGTCATAACAGACGCCATTCGCACGATTACTATTTTCCATCTATCACACTTCCCGTTATTTTTAAACTTCCACTTAATAGGAATGGGCGAATGAAGGAATTTTAGGATATTAGGATAAGGTAGGCAAATTTTGAGCACAGGAGTTTGACAGATAATCGGCCATGGCCTTGAATAAGGAACCATCTCGATATTTATCTGGAATTATTGAGGGAAACCATGGAAAATCTCAACAAGACGGCCGGCACAGGAATTACCGTTCCTCGGCGAGAGGCAGCAGGAAAAAGTCCCAACCACATCTGCCTCCGCCGGGATTCGAACCCTCCGAATGCGAGTATAGTGCTCTCACGACTGCGTAGTCGTGAGAGCACTAGACTAGCCACCCCGTTCGATCTTTTTACACGATATACAGTATGGTTTTTTAAAAACCGAACACCTGATTTATTCCCTTAGGTTGCATTCAAAGGAATTTTACCCCCTGTAATAATCTTCATAGTTTCAGGGGGGAAATCGATTGCCGGATTTTTTATGACCTAGTGCATTCCGGTGCAGTGCAATGAACTTGCATTCATTTTTTTTGAATGGGGACCCACGTTTTTTTTGCAGTTTCTGATTTTTTATGAAAAATTAACACTTTTTGTCCCGGATATTTAAATAAAAACGCGAGTCTGACCGGATAACCGCTCAAAATTATGCCACGCACGAAATCGCGTTTCGACGCGTCGAATCCAAGTTTCCGGGTGTTTGACAATCAAAACAAGATGAAAATATCAAGGAAGAAGGAGAAATAATCATCAATAATAAACAAATCATATCCTTATTCTATCATAACCTTATTTCTTCTTCCATATTGTTTTGATTGTTTTCCCACAACACAGGCAAGATAAATACCCGGAAACTTGGATTCGACGCGTCAAAACGCGATTTCGTGCATGGCATAATTTTGAGCGGTTATCCGGTCAGACTCGCGTTTTTTATTTAAATATCCGGAACAAAAAGTGTTTATTTTTTCATAAAAAATCAGAAACTGCAAAAAAAAAACGGGGTCCCCATTTAAAAAAATGAGTGCAAGTTCATTGCACTGCACCGGAAACCACTAGGTCATAAAAAATGCGGCAATCGATTTCCCCCCTGAAACTATGAAGATTATTACAGGGGGTAAAATTCCTTTGAATGCAACCTAAGGGAATAAATCAGGTGTTCGGTTTTTAAAAAACCATACTGTATATTGAAGTATAATTGAAACGCAGTTGAAAACTATCGGTGAATAAAAAGTACGGTGCAATATGCAGGACCTAGTCGCGCTTTAGGACGTTGGGGCAGGTCGTGTGTGTTTACGGAGCGCGAGGTGCATGGCATGTAGGTACTAGAAGTGCAACAGCTTGTGCAAAGCTCATTCTATACGACTTCTATGTATTAAAACCTATACACGCGTTACAGTAATAGTGTTCAAGGTCGAATAATAGTCGTTAAACAGTGTTGCCACCTCTTGGCACGTACTGTGCGCCGCAAACAGACGTGGACCGCCCCAAAAATGTATCGCGAAATCTCTAGTAGTGAAGTGGGGCGCGTCAAGACCGATCCAAAGCTCATCCTGCTCATTAAATATGTAAATGTCATCGTTTATTGCTTTTAAATTAAGCCGTTAATGTATTATTTTATTACTGGTTTGTCATTATAGGCCAGCGTTGCCAGTTTTTTTTTGCCAAGTCGGGATTTTGGAACTCTTTGAGTAAAAAGCGGGACATTGTAAAAAAACGTATATAATCAGAAGTTTTCAAATATTTATCTTTTTATTTACGTGACAATAGATAGCAAAAATAGCCATAGAAAATGTATTTTAAAAAAATATAATATTTTAAATCAGATTTACCCCATCGTTAAATAGTTGAGTCTTATTCGTCTTTAGAATAAAAAAAAAACAGAAATCAAAACAGTTTTATTCATTAGAAAAATATGGCGTTTCAAACAATAGTCTGTGGAGTGAGTGTTACAAATTGCAACTTACAATAAGAAAATAATTATTTATAAGAATTACTTATTCATGATATTTCTGTGAAGATTTAACTTCTTTTAAAGTTATCCCCGAAAAGCGGGACTGAGCCTGTCCCGCGCGGGACATTTAATTTTGATTTAAAAATCGGGACATCCCGCCAAAATCGGGACGTCTGGCAACGCTGCTATAGACATAGGTACATTTGAAATCCGAGAATCAGAAATGGCCAATGTAGTATTTCTGTCTCCTGGAAGAAAATCGAAAATTTTGACTACGTAATATTAGATTTTGTCTCTTATATTGTAATACCAGCGGCCCGTCCCGGTTTCACCCGGGTGCAAAATTGTTCTGGAAATATTAAATTACCTTCCCGTCTACACAGCAGAACTATCAAAGTACATTGTTTTGATGTATCTCTAAAGATTTGGTCACCGGTAAGCGTAACAAAGCGTATCGAAAATATATCTGCGTCTCTTTCTTCGATGTAATTCCCTGATTTCTCCAATGATAGGATTGGTTGATGTACTTGCATTCAATCTGAATAAAGTATCTCTGTTTCAAAAACTTTGTCTTTTTCTTTGACGGTAACATGGGTGTACCTAGCTTTTGGCCCAGGAGGAGGCAAATTAGAAAATTCTTAAGCCAGGTCCTCCGTGCTTGTTTTGCCCTCCTGGATACGCCAGTGCTTACGACGTAAAAAAGACAGAAGTATATGTTTGAACCCTAATGGTCCGATTGAGATTTTATTCCTATGCTCAGTATAGAATAAAAGTATATGGAATCCCCACGTCCTCACTCCGGAAGTGGTTAATGCAGGTCAGGTTTCATGTAGAGCGTTGCATTTAGATGCAACTAGAAGCAGCTTTGCAACAAACTTGGGAGTAACATTAATCAGTACTATATAGATGCTTATGATCCCTGTTGTCGGCGTCTGTGATCTAATATACAAAGGTGAAGAGTTTGTTTGTTTGGTTGAACGCGCTAATCTCAGGAACTACTGGTTCGAATTGAAAATTTGTTTTTGTTGGATAGTCCATTTATCGAGGAAGATTATAGGCTAATATAATATCACGCTACGACCAATAGGAGCGGAGCATCAATGAAAAATGTTGCAAAATATAGCTCAAAATTTGTCCGTCCGACAAAAACTTTTGAACGTTAACTCCGATCATCATGAAATTTGGACACAACATTCATCTCGGTAAACTAAGATGGACGTGCGTACTTATGTCCCTCCTCCCATTCGTCTTTTTGCATCCGGGTGAAACCGGGCGGGATCGCTAATCTATAAACCAATAGATTTTTAACTACAGATGTGTTTAGCGAGATTTTAGAAATAGGGATATCCAATGAATTCACAATCTTAAAAAATCCTAAGCTCAGAAATATGTTTTCGAGTGCGCTGAATCCGAATATTTGACATTATTATTTTATACCTTCCAACATTACCTAGTTTTCGACTATTTTTCTATTTCTAAAAAAAAGCACAAAAGTTGAACATGTAACATATTTGTTAATTCAATGGATATCGCAATTTCTTAAATCTCGCGAAACATATCTGTAGCTAAAAATCTATTAGTTTTTAGGCTATGCGCCCATGGACACTTTTTCTTAGTGACTTTTAAACTATAAAATAAAACCATTTTCGATCAATTTAATCGAGAACCCTATTCCATAACGTTTGTGCGGACTCTTTTCCCTCTAAATATGCATTATATAATCGACCCCCAATAAAAAATCAGTTGAACACAACTGGTGTAGAGGAACAAAACAATATTGGGGTAGGTCGTGATACGTAGTGCACATTTACTGCATGTTCAGATGTGCTTCATAGAGCTTTGTCACTAGCCAAGGTCGAACGAAAGCGTTCAACAAGCTGTTCGATTTCGTATGTCAAAGTTGCTACGTTTATAATTAGTGGCGTGTGTAAGTCGGAGGACTGGTAAATAATTTGAGTCGGAATAAAACTACCTCCCCCCCCCCGTTTTTGAGGATTCTGAACACGATGGAGGCGTCAGAATTTCTCATTGGGGTGGCCCAATGAAAAATTCTGACGCCGCCATCGTGTTCAGAATCCTCAAAAACGGGGGGGGGAGGTAGTTTCATTCCGGCTCAAATTATTTATCATTTTCGTTTTTTTTCCGACTTACACACGCCACTAAATGTCGAGAATTCAAATGTGGCATGTCGTAGCCATTTAACTGGACATTTCATGAGATGTCTAGACATTTCGTCAAATGGCTGCGACTTCAACAAACGTGTTTGAATTTTTAACTGACTTAGAAAAAGAGGTTATCAATTTATTCATGTATAATTTATCATTCCAACCCACAAGTGGTACTGTAGTTTAGGTCAAAAATCAATTTTAAAAATTTTACAATATCTTTTCGTTTTAAAGTTCCCCGAATCCAAAAAACATATTTTTGGAAAAACTATGTTGTTTGTTGGTCTGTGAGCACGATACAGATCAAACCAATGAACGGATTGAAACCAAATTTTGGGAGATTGTTTGGTACGCAAATATGAACAGCCCTTTTGTTTATGGGGAAAATCGGCGCATGCGCAGAAGAGATATATACTATAACGGGTTTTTTTTTTTATATAATAATGGTAGACTTTTCATAAGGGCTTACTATTCAATTTATTTTTTCACGAAAGTTTCGTAAATGTTTTTTATAAACTTTTTAGTTTGGGAAATGTTTTGAAAATAAACAAAAATCAGCTGTTCTTTTGTTTTGTAGATCTGTCAGAAATAAACTAGTTAAGCATGCTTTGATTAATTTTTACATGACGTGGAACATATTATATAGGTAACCATGGCAACGAATAACAAATATCATATTGAATACTAGCCATTACCCGCGTCACCTCACGCGATATTTTGTTTATATACTATATCAAATGTCAATATTTTTCAAGCTGGAATGGTCCCGTCGCTCAATTGGCTGGAATTTTTTTAAATAATATTTTTTAGTTTTTGTAACATATATATGTTACGGTTAATACGAGAAACTAGTTTATTCGCGAATTAACCGGCGTCAAGGATAAATGCCGAATATGTCTTAGTTTCTCGCTTTTTCGCCTATTATCAAGTGCAAGCAGGTTAAAACGCGAATTATCCAAAAGCAACCGTATAAAACGTTTATTGTCTCAGTATTTTATCATCTGTCAACATGGCTGGTAACACTATTTGTTTTTTATCAGTGTTGTTTTATTTTATTTGGAGAACATTTGTTATTTTGTATTATTTTAATAAAAATTACAGCTCACTACTTATACGCACGTCTATGAATTTGAGGTTAATTGCTTACTTAACATATTATCCGGCTAATTCGCGAAAGAGCCAAGAGCTATCGGATATAACCGATCATATTGTCTAATTCGCGTTTTAACCGAATAATTTGCGAAAATTGTTAAATCATATTTCTTTCTTTGGTAATAACCGGCTGTATTGGTTAATTCGGGTATTAGCCGGTTAATTCGCGAATAAACTAGTTTCTCGTATTAACCGTAACATATATAATATTCATTTATTCAGTACTATAATCATAATATGTAAAAAATGAACACATATATAATAAATAAAATTATCGAACAATTTTTCTAATCAGACGTTAAAGATTTGAACACAGATACTTCTTGGTGAAAAAATGAAAAGCTAAAATGCATTAGTATTCCTCTAAATAAGGCTTTTTTTGTGTATAGTTCGTTTGTCTCACGAATTCGGCGATGTACGGGTCGCCTTGATTTCTATTGTAATTGATACAGTTTCAATTGTTAAAAAGTTTTCAGAAAAAAGTTCTATAAATAAATTTCGATATTGTTAGCCGCAAGCAAAATTAAATTGTATAAAAAAAATTACCAAGGAATAATAATAATAATTAGCCTTGAGATTTTCTAGCCGGTATTTTATTCGCGCTTAGGCATTGAACGAGTCGTTTCGTTGGCAGCCTTGAAATTAATCGCTGCCTATTTTAGAGAGACGTTATACGTTAATCATATGCATTTGAAGGGTGGGGTGAGGAGAAACGAGAGGAATGTCTCTCCACCGCGGTTCGAAGTGACATCATAGGATATGTCGTATAGCTGATGCATTCAAGTGACATAACAGCTACGGCTAGTATGCTTACAGTATGTTTAAAAAACTAAAACATCACGTTTTTACGAACTAAAAAATGCATAATTTGACAGCAAAATTAGCTTTAATATAAAAAAGCATGGGGTGCTTGATATAGTATCTTCATTCTGTTTGTAAAAGTAGAGTCATTATGAAAACTTAAGTAAGTAGTGAGCACCCCACGCTTTTTAAAAATTATTATGCTTTTTTTAGTTCAAAAAAACTTGTTGCTTTTGCTTTTTTAAGCTCTAATTTTATTTGTTGTTTTTTAGTCTTGTCAGGTTCGTTCCAAGCAGCCGCGAACGGTAATAAAACCGTACTCAGTCTTGTCACTGCGCAAGACTAATTTGATCACTAGCTCACAAATCTATACTGCGCAAGACAGTCTTGCGTAGTAACAAGACTGTGTACGGTTTTGTTACCGTTCACGGCTGCTTGGAACGAACTTATCATATTATAATATAATATAATTGTCCATGTGAGAAGCTATCCATGTAGATCTAAAAAATTCAATTTAACAATGCAATCGGAAACATTGAAGGTGACATCAGCTGTTCGACATGAGCAATGTTTATATGACGCTCCCATTGCCGTAAAATATTTTGTATAGCGTGTGTTGCTTTAACGTCCAATAGATGGTACTGTTTTTCAAAAGAAGCATGTTTTCACTTAAAAAATCATATTTTCATTTGTCACCAGTGTGATATATATATATAAACACACGCGCGTATTAGAATGCAACCTTTGTCAAAATTTCAAAGCAATCGGTGAAAAACTTTCGGAGATTTAAGCACTTATTATGGCGACTGTTCACCGGACGTTGGATCCCTTATTCACCCGCATAACTCTATTACGAGCATTTGAATGTGTGTTTGCATGAAAAACAGTTCCGGAAATCTAATTTCCGTGAAAAACCTTGTTCAATCTTTGATGGTAAAAAGTGAAAAAATCTTCAGATAGATTCAGTCATTTGGCCGTGATTGACTAACAGCATAATATTATTATAGTAGTATTGACTAATAAATTCATTAAAGAAAAGGTCAGTACCTATATAAAAATCTTGAGCACCAATAATGCGTATATTTACGACTATTGTGACGTTTTATTGCATGTTTTAGAAGCTGCTCGTCAAGGATTTTTAAACATTTCTGAAATTTGATACTAATTGCATTATTTTACGATCAAGGATTTTTAGTTGTTACATTGTGGCAAAAGTTTATTACTTAATGTTTATTATTAACAACACGCTCTATTTATACTGATATATAAAGCTGAAGAGTTTGTTTGTTTGTTTTGTTGAACGCGCTAATCTCAGCAACTACTGGTTCAAATTGAAAAAAAAATTGTTTGTTGGATAGCCCATTTATCGAGGAAGGCTATAGGCTATATAATATCACGCTACGACCAATTTGAGCGGAACATCAATGAAAAATGTTGCAAGATGTATCTCAAAATTAGTCCGTCCGACAAATATTATCAGGTGAAATGCCTTAACTAAATATGGCAATATTAGCGCGTCATGTTCACAAACTCAATCGGTAGAGCGTAAGACTCATAATGCCAGGGTCTTGGGTTCAAGCTCCACGTCGGCGAATATATTTTTATTATTTTCTACATTGCTTTTCTAAGGCTTACATTTCAATTTTTTAAAATTTTATTACGGCTAATTAAAATTAAATAAATCTAATTAATAGCTCATTTGAAAACTGTTACAACTATAGGTACCTATATAAAAATAATTTTCCAACAGTGTTTGCAATTAAATATTTATTATATTAAAAGCACTAGTGGAAACTTCAAGCTCACATTTTCAATATGTCAGTGAGCAATGTTTATTAAAAGTGAAAATAGTTATAATTTTATGAAGTTCTTACAAAGAAAACATAGGAAAGCTAAGCGATCTGGAAATGCTTTTTGTGCTCCGGGCTGTCGCGGTGATGGCGATTTAAGTAAAATAAAGACCATTGGCGTCCTAATTTGACGTTCCGCTGTCAGTGCAAACAAATTAACATCAGTTTTCCTTATAAAATTATTTTTTGACACATCATGGCCAACTAAAGTTTTTGACTTATCGCCATAGAAACATGTCGCGATTTCCACAAAAAGTGAGTTCAATAATTCTCTATTACCCACTAGCGGCGCTAGTAGGCTTCGTGCACACAGCCTATAGGTGTTGATTCCCAAGAGTCTTGACAGACAGACAGACGGACGGATAACAAAGTGATCCTATAAGGGTTCTATTTTCCTTTTGAGGTACGGAACCCTAAAAACACCTCACGTAAGTAACGGGCGTCCCCAAATCGAACTGAATCGAGGATTCAACGACGCGGTCGCGTCGTAATTATCGATTGTCGTATTTATCACTCACTTAGACCTCGAACGATTAGACGTCCTCGGTTAAATTGTGTCTAACGTCAGTTAGTTTAATTAATGCTAGTTTGGTGTGCATGTCATAGAGTGAAGAGTAACAGAGCGAGACAGAAAACGCGTCACTCATGAGCTCGAACGCTATTCGCTGCTCTATATGTAGGAAGTTGTCGCAATCCCACGCGTTGCGTTACGTTTTATTAATTATATCCTTAAGTAATAAATATTCACAAATGCGGTTTAAGGTTTTTTCGCAGAAGTCGAAAATGTCAATCTGCTTACAGCGGGGACCGGATGTGCAATTTCAAAATTTTATAGGTAGACTAGCCGTTACCCGCGGCTTCACGATTTAGACGAAACACGAATGCAGTCCCATTTATTTGGCATAGTTGCTCCTTTCTCGACGTAGATTCCCATAATAAATTTCAAAATTTAAGAGATGTATATATTTATAAATTTAGATGTCGGAGGTAATCTCCGAAACTAAACATCCGATTTAAAAACATTTCCACCAATATTTAAAACTAGCGGTCCCACCCGGTTTCGCCCGGGTGCAAAAGAACGAATGGGGGAGGGAGGGACATGAGAACGCACATTCATCTTAGTTTACCGAGATGAATGTTGTGTCCAAATTTCATGATGATCGGAGTTACTGTTCAAATGTTTTTGTCGGACGGACAAATTTTGAATTACATTTTGCAACATTTTTAATTGATGCTCCACTCCTATTGGTCGTAGCGTGATATTATATAGCCTATAGCCTTCCTCGATAAATGGGCTACCCAATAAAAAAAAAACATTTTAATTCGAATTAGTATAGTTCCTGAGATTAGCGCGTTCAACCAAACAAACAAACAAACTATTCAGCTTTATATATTAGTATAGATGGTTCTTCAGGATGGACATAGGTTATACATTATCGCGTTAAAATAAAAGAGCTTTTCGTGGAGACCCATGTTGCAACGTAAATCAACGAACAAATGGTAACATTCCGCAAATTCGGATTTCGGGCGAAGCCGAACCGGGCCGCTAGTTGTTTAATAAAAAATGAATGACCAATTGAGAAATAGTTATCTTGTTAGACGATGAATAAACTTAAAAAGAAAAAAAAAGTGTAACTTAATGTCTTTTTGAATCACGTAGTTTTTTATCTCCAGTTTACCCAACCCTGGTCACTTCGAATATTAAAATAAATAATATGCACATTATGTGTTGCGTTTGTACAGTGAAATGCATTTTGCATCCATGTTAATGATTCTTATACATATGCATGTATAATGTATATATTCAAGCTTGCAGTGAAAACAAGCTAATAAAATTTGTTATGTTTCAGGAAATCGTTTTAGGTCGCATTTGATGACACAATCAACATATATTTACTCTTTTTTCCTCTTCATCTAACTCTTGCTCTCTTTGTTATTTTTTTATTCTATATTGAGCATAGGGAAAAAATCGCAATCGAGTTATTAGGGTACGAACATATCTAATCTTCTGTCTTTTTTTACGCCGTAAGCACTGGCGTATCCAGGAGGACAAAACAAGCACGGGGGAATCGGCTTAAGAAATTTCTAATTTGCCCCCTCCTGGGCCAAAAGCTGGGTACGCCCATGTTAACGTCATAGAAAAAGACAAAGTTTTTGAAACAGATTGAATGCAAGTACATCAACCAATCGTATCATTGGAGAAATCAGGGAATTTACATCGAAGAAAGAGACGCAGATATATTTTCGATACGCTTTGTTGCGTTCACTCACCGCACATTGAGTTGATAGGCAATGATTCATATAGTTAATTAATAGATATATGAGTTTTATATAGGTAAAAATTTGTTCTACTGGTTGCATTAAAAAAACTTTTTAATAAAAAAATTAAACCGCCGAAAAACTGAAAAGCAAAAAATAATAAATCTTTTTATTTAACTGAGTTCTATCTAAGTAGTTGAACGTATGTGACAGTCTAGTATATCTAAGTAATTTTGAGTCGGCGTCAACAATCTTTCGCCGGAAATCTCTGAGCGTTTACGAAGTTAATGTCAGCGACAGAGCAACCCGAACGGGCACACTGAGGGCATACGTCGAGTGGTCGTGTGGAGAGCGCATGTTTGGAATGTTAATGTTTATCGCTGGAGATTTCACGTATCATTGTTTGATTTGGTTATTTCTTTTAGTGATCTTTGTACATTGATTGTTTGACGCCGACTCAAAATTACTTAGATATACTAGACTGTCACATACGTTCAACTACTTAGATAGAACTCAGTTAAATAAAAAGATTTATTATTTTTTGCTTTTCAGTTTTTCGGCGGTTTAATTTTTTTATTAAAAAGTTTTTATTTTATAATTTTTTGTGGCTATATAATTTATAATTGTAATAGACAACTCAGCATGAAAATCTGAGAGTGAACTATAAATCACCCCTATTTTCCCACCCTTAGGGTAGGAGTTTTTTTTCCAAATTTATATGAGACGAGCCTCGAAGTATACCCTATCCAATAAAAAAATAATTATCAAAATTGGACCACTCTGTAAAAAGTTATGTGTGATCATACATTACAATCAGTGAGTGAACAATCAATCATCCCCTGTTTTCCTACCCTTAGGGTTGGATTACCAAATTTATATGGGACCAACTTCGAGGTATACCCTTTCAAACAAAAAAATAATTATCAAAATCGGACTACTCTGTAAAAAGTTATGCGTGGTCATACATAAATAAAAAAAAAAAATAAATAAAAAAAAAAAATATACGCGTCGAATTGAGAACCTCCTCCGTTTTTGTTTTTCGTCGGTTAATAAAGAAATACGCTTTTTGAAGTGGAAACTGCAAAAAAACGATGCTAAAACATGTATATAAAAATATATCGTTTGAATCGATTAATTATTTTTCGATCAAGATCGATTTGAAGCTGTTTTTCATATGGAACATAATTTAAGTTCATAAATCTAAGGCCATTTGTCAAACTAAATTTTTTCACAACCCTTTGTAGTATTATAGAGTATCTAGGACTGTTTTTTACGAAAAAAGAATATATATTTAATAATTTACTACATGAATCATTGTCTATCTACTAAATGTGCGGCGAGCGAAGGCAACAAAGCGTATAGAAAATATATCTGCGTCTCTTTCTTCGATGTAATTCCCTGATTTCTCCGATGATAGGATTGGTTGTTGTACTTGCATTCAATCTGAACAGAGTATCTCTGTTTCAAAAACTTTGTCTTTTTTTATGACTTTAAATGGGCGTACTCAGCTTTTGGCCCAGGAGGGAGCAAATTCGGAATTTCTTAAGCCGGGTCCCCCGTGCTTGTTTTGTCCTCCTGGATACGCCAGTGCTTATGGCGTAAAAAAAGACAGAAGTATATATGTTTGCACCGTAATGGTTCGATTCAGTATAGAATAAAAGTATATGAAAAAAAGGAGTATGTTTCCAAAATAGTCGGGATAATTTTTTGACCATTCTGTATAATGGAAAACGTTTCCTTAAGCTCTTTATACTTTTTTTCATGATAAATTGCCAGTGGAGAATTAATTAAATAAAACTTTACAAGTATGAGGTTACGCTTTTGTCTTTTGAGGTTATGTATCAAACGTTGCATATGAACCGCGTAAGTGAATATGCATATTATGCAACATCTCTCTAATGGAGCGAAGACGTTACTCTGCTCGGTTGCGTCATTGACTAAAGAAAATAGACTGCGTAACAAACAGAAAAAGTGTCATTCAAAAACGGAGATAAGCAATAACGCTACCATCTCCTCTTTCTTTTTAGAGTCGGTATTCTATAATTTTGCTCAGCTTAATATACGGGAGACAGTTAATATTTTTTTTCATACCTCGATCGAAAATACATTGGCATTAATTGTAAGACAGAAAATCTGACATTTACGCATTGGTGGGATTACATTCACTAATACGGGAAGTACGTACGTTTCGGCGGCAGTAAAAAAAAATAGCCTATCGACTGTTGTTTAGATGTCGTTTCCATAGCAACCCTATTAAATTTTGGCTAATAGTCGCAAGCAGATGTCATTCGTGTTTTTACGTATAGTCTCAAAGCTGCTTGCTTAGAATTTATCTGTATTTTTATGTAATTAATTAATGAATGTATTTAATTAAGCGTACTTACGACAAGGGTATGAAGAAAAATAGTATGTACCACACTGGCCGAAAGTTTAAAGTTTAAATTTTTTGACGTGATAACGTCTTATAAATTGATGAAACACCGGCTGCATGCACGAAAAAGTGTAACGTTCCGAAAAGTGTCCGTTTCGCCTGAGCGTGCAAGCGAGAGCGCAATATAAGCGATAGAGGCACGATCTGCCCAAGTTTGACAGCTACAAAAATCTATTTATTAAAGATCACAAGACACAAACTTCCAATAGACTGCCACAGTTCGCTCGTATATATACTTACAGGGAGTGAAAAATCCACACCACCCGACCGTCCGTTTATTAAAACTGCGTGTATTTTGAAAACGGTTCATTATATTTAAAAACCGTTTCTACAGTTGGTTAGAACTCTAATTTTACTATTTAAATATGTATATAAATGTTTGGAAACGTATACGTATAATGTGAAAAATAATAAAAGTTATTTTTCAACACTTTACGAGTATGGTGTGTATAGAAATACCTATAATAACTGTAATTGATTTCCTTAATAATTTTCAATGTTTCTTTATGACGTTATCACGTAAAACTATCGTCCGTAAACCAACTTTACAGACAACCAATTTTTTTTATCAATTTTAAGGTTATGACATACACAATTTGAAATTTTTTTTTATAAACTTAACATGACAGAGACAGACAATATTATTAGAATTTTTTTAGATTGCCCTTAGAGATAATTGCCCATAGGCAAGAAATGCTTAGGGCATCAAGAAGTCTTAATCCGGCACTGCCAGCTGGGGGGCATGGCATGTAATTTCCTCCCGGCTCATAGAGAATGCTCAGTCAATGTGCTCTAAGTCAATGGGTCGTTTGCCCTATTTTGCGTTGCACTAACCTGACCTCTGGGAGTACGTATAGTACATTTTCCCCCGGTGGTGGTGATATAATTATTAATAAAATCGTTGTAATAAATAGCTCGTATAAACGTTGTATACGACAAGTGCTTGTCTTTCACCTCATTACCGCTGATTGCAACACGTCATGCGAATTACTATGTGTTTTACGGCGCTACATCTCGTTCACGGCTAGTCAGAGTTGAAGATTGATTCACAGTGGCGTATCGTGAACAAGACAGGTATACGATGTGTTCCATTTGAAACAGGTCGTTCTTACTCTCTAAACATGAATCAGTGATTTTTTACTAATTACAAGTGCATATTCACTATTTGTCAATGCTAGAATCGTACCACGCAGAATTAGTGAATACTCACAATATGAATTAGTGAATATAAAAATTCACTAGTTATATAAGTGACCATTAAAAAATGTCATCTGACATCAACAATTTTTTTATTACAGATTTTTTAAAATCTTTATTCATTCGTTACTTTCACTAATATAATTATCTTTTAACAAATCGATTAAAAATTGAATACAAAATAAAGATTTAGAGAATTCGCGTCAAAAAAATATAACCCATATTCATTATTAGTTATGATCCTGTGTCATTGACTATAATTTAAAATCGGTAAAAAAACAATAGTATACACGCAATGTTTGACTCTGAATCTATGAATATATAATTAAAATAATCCCATCTACACAGCAGAACTATCAAAGTACATTGTTTTGATGTATCTCTATAAAGATTTGACCAGCGTTAGCCATGTAAGCATAAGAAAACAGTTTTTTTTTTTTGGACAGAACACCGTCATAGTTCAGCCATTTTGTACAAAATATTTACAAATTATATACAGAAACCTTCATCGTTTATCGGTCTTTTTATTAATGAAAATCCGTTTGGTAGTTTTTGAGTTTATCGTGTACAGACAGACGCGGCGGGGAGATTTTGTTTTATATATCTAGATATATATAAAAATAGTAATTTAAGTGTTGGTTTTTAGGGTTATAATTAATATTAGAGTTGAAAAAATAAAAACTCAAACGACACTCTTTTATAGCAATGTGGATTAAAAAGTAAAAAATATTCTCTTAAGATATTGTTTAACTGCGATAGGAAGTCCCCTTATATCGGACTGGGGCACTTTTAGTTT
The DNA here is from genome assembly GCA_963575645.1 of Xanthostigma xanthostigma. Taxonomy (NCBI): domain Eukaryota; kingdom Metazoa; phylum Arthropoda; class Insecta; order Raphidioptera; family Raphidiidae; genus Xanthostigma; species Xanthostigma xanthostigma. Next base: position 42,213,931 of record OY754466.1, on the reverse strand, counting down.
TTTTTTTTTAATTTTAAACATTTTAGAAAGATAGAAAACTCCTAAGAAATGAACGGTTAAATAATAATTAAAAATTTGTTATGGCTAACTGTTTTTTATAACAAAGATTAATAAAAATCTATAATAATAAAAAAAAAACGTAGAAAACGTGTTCTAGAGAGAACACGGTTATGCTATACACGAACGGAACTAAATCTGATATACTATACGAAAAATAAAACTACTAGTTTTTGGTATCCCGTTTTGTGATAAAAAAAATTGGTTGTCTCTAAAGTAGGTTTACGGACGACAGTTTTACTTGTTAACGTATTCCGCTCGAATATCATATTTAATAATCACGCACAGGGTCAGGCGGAACGTTACACTTTTTCGTGCATGCAGCCGGTGTTTCATCTTTTTATATTGACGTGATTCATCAATTTATAAGACGTTATCACGTCAAAAAATAAATGGTTAGTTTACGCCGGTGTAAATTCATTTTGTACCCGCTACTGTTTGCTGCGGCGTTTTCACTATCCGTGAACGCGATGTACTGTGCGGCTGTGTCCTAGATGCGGGTCATTGCTACAGAGGTTCGCGCGGCCATCGTCACACTGCCATAGTATTACTCCGTATGTATTGTGTGTGTACTAAACGTATACTCTATACGTGTACATACTCTATTGAGACTGTGGATGTGTACTCGCTGTATACAGAGAGGTATACTATATAGTAAGTACTGCCCTCTATTAGGTCACTGTGTAACATTATCCTTTGTTTTGTGTCGTTTACATTCTACAAGACGTTCACGATTACAATACAGGCTGACCGGTAATTGCTCGTATTCCTGTCGGGAGAAAAAACTATGGCTAATTTGGAATGATTGGGGGTCGGAAATGTGTCATTTTTATCATTCCAACCCGCTAGTGGGGAATAGTACTAGTGTAGGTCAAAATTCACTTTAAAAAAACTTTACAATATCTTTTAGTTTTGACGTCATCCGAATCCAAAAAACATATTTTTGGAAAAAACCTTTTAGTCTGTTTGTCTGTGAACACGATACAGGTAGAGAATACAATCCCGGGATCCCGAATCTCGGGATCCCGGGATTCCGGCCGTTTTCTGGCCCCGAAAATCCCGGGACTGTACTTGGCTAATCTCGGGATTTTCGGGATTGCCACAAACAGATCTAGTTTGCATTTCGTAATCCGTTGCGCCTTGACAATTACCTTGCCTAGATTATATTAATATTATTTATTACATAACGACAAAAAACAATTCTTAAATACGCGGTACGATACGTAAGAGTATGAAATCTCCAGATCCTGAAGTATAAGTACAAAATGAATCGGGGTTGGCAAATAGTATTAGACGTAAAAAGAGTCTGTTTCAAAATGGAAGAATGCGTGGATATCACTTAGGAACAGCATATAAGTATCTATTGTCTATTCCTCCAATCAGCGTAGAACCTGAGCGAGCGTTTTCAGCTGCTGCTGCTGCAATAAACTATGAAGCAGGCTTAGAAGTCAAACATTGGATTGTATTTTCGAAATTCTAAATAGTTTTTTTGTGTTGTCTTTTTGATTTCTTGCAAAAGTAAAGTTTATTGCGGTCTATTTTCTTCTCTTACTATATTGTGATTTGTGTTGTGCAACGATATTAAAAACATTTTTTAAGAAATTACTCAAGTCTTCCTCATTTCAGCCCAATTAGAAACCACATAGTCTAATCCCGGGATAGTCCCGGGATCCCGGGATTACGCATCAAAAATCCCTTAATCCCGGGATTGAAAAACATGCTCGGGATTGTATTCTCTAGATACAGGTCAAACGAATAAGCGGATTGAAACCAAATTTTGGGAGGATGTTTGGCATATGCAAATATGAAGATTCCTATTGTTTTTGGGAAAAATCGGCGCATGCGCAGAAAAGATATATGTTATAACGGTGTTTTTTTATATAATAATGGTATACTTTTCATAACCGTTTGTTATTCTATTTATTTTTTCAAGAAAGTTTCGTAAAATTTTTTTTTCTAAACTTTATAGTTTCGGTAATATTTTGAAAATAAAAACAAATCAGCTGTTCTTTTGTTCTAGAGATCTGTCAGAAAGAAATTAGTTTAACATGCTTTGATTAATTTTTACATGACGTGGAACATATTATATCGTATTTAATATTAGCCATTACCCTTGTCACCGCACGTGCTATCAGAAATTTTGTTTTCTTTATTACGCTATATCCAATGTCAATATTTTTGAAGTTGCAATGGTCCCGTCGCCCAATTGGTTGGCATTTTTTTAACGTAATATTATAGATAGTATTACATAAGTTTGCGTACGCACATATCAATTAATTTTGGTTTACAGACAGCCGAAAAACTAACTCTCATTTGCCCACCTCTTTTAGAAGATTTTTCGTGGAGTAACCTTTAATGAGGCACTATAGGCAGACAATTTTCTAATGTGTATGCTATGTTGTCTTTGTTCCTATTTTAACCTAATTTTAACACCTGTCGAGCGTAGTTTTAGCAGGTGGACCAGGTGGGTCCGGGTCCATGCAAAAATTAATTCATGGCCTAATAATTCATGAATCATGAAGTACTTACGATACAAAGAACATAGTATTAAATTGTTTTTTGCACAGCCTTCTATAATATACGTATGCAGGCATTAAAAGTGACTTATGGGCTATGTGAAGGGAGGCGGAGTTACAAATTTTTCCATGCGAGCGTTTGTGGTGAGCACTAGGGGAAACTTCAAGCTCAAATTTTCAGTATGTCAGTGAGTAATATTTATTAAAAGTGAAAATAGTTATAATTTTATGAAGTTTTTTAATTACAAAGAAAACATAGGAAAACTAAGCGATCTGGAAATGCTTTTTGTGTTCCGGGTTATTGCGCTGATGGCGATTTAAGTAAAATAAAGACCATTGGCGCCCTAATTTGACGTTCCGCTGTCAGTGTAAACAAATTAACATCAGTTTTCCTATTACATTTTTTTTTTGACACATCATGGTCAACTAAAGTTTTTGACTTATCACCGTAGAAACATGTCGCGATTTCCATAAAAAGTGAGTTCAATAATTCTCTATTATCCACTAGCGGCGCTAGTAGGCTTCGTGCACATAGCCTATACCTACCAGTGCTGTAACGAAAAACAAAAGTAGACGGCCTAACCATTTCAACAGCAATTTTCATAAACTACCTATACTTTACCATTAGAAATATATGGTAAATTAAAATATGTGCGAGTATAGTAATTTTCATAAGCAACCTATAAGAAGTAACGTTTGCTACACAAATAAACTATCCAATTTTTTTTAAATGTACTGAAAATAAATGGAAAAAGCAATTATTTTATAAGGAGTAAGAGTAAGAATTAAAAAACGATTCGCTGTAAGTCTTCCAATACTCGAAATGGTACAGTATTGGTCGTTTCAGGATTGAATCTCGAAATAGAGAGTTGGTTATTTATTCCTGTATCATACAGACAAAAGGACTGTAAGAGAAGTAAATTAAGACCAAGGTCTCGTTACGAACTTGTATATATTGATAATATTTCCCATGTTTTGGGTTTCCCCTGAGTACATACTCGCGTCATACAGTTACAGATGAGGATGAAATGAAGAGCTATTACTGTGATAAACGGTCAGTTAAATCAATATTAATATAGAAATAAATCAAAATAATGTGATGCAAAATATCATATCCATATCATTATTATAAATCTATACTTCTATAATACTAATATATAAAGCTGAAGAGTTTGTTTGTTTGGTTGAACGCGCTAATCTCAGGAACTACTGGTTCGAATAAAATTTTTGTAATACTTCTCTTTTATAAACTTATTCATAATATGGTCAATGACAATTATTTATTAAGTAAAGTTAATTTTAAAGTTTCAAGTGTACCAACTAGGCAGAGCTGGGCGGTACTGAGTACAAGTACTTGGAAAAAGTACTTTAAGTACATATTTTTGTACTTTGTACTTTGTATTCCGAGTACTTTTAAAAATTGTACTTGGTACTTGTACTTGTAACGATCTGTTGAATGTACTTTGTACTTTCAGCTTGTTTCTAAGTACAAGTACATTAAAATACACTTTTATGAAGAAAGAAGACTTGTGTAGAAGTTTTAAAAATTAGGCGTTTTTTTTAGTTTGCGATTTTTCCGTAAAGAATCGCTACTTTCTTGTGAACATTTCTGGGTACCCTGTTTGTTCCAAGCAGCCAGCAAACGGTAACGAAACCGTCAACCGCATGCGCAGTAGCTAAAAAGATACTGCACGTTTTAGCTATCTGCGCATGATGGTGACGGTTTCGTTACCGTTTGCTGGCTGCTTGGAACAAACCTATTAATGCAGGGTTTCTTGAAACATTGCTTTTTGTCTTTATTTAGTTGTTTATTTTTCTATTTTCAGTATTTTCAATTTTTTGTTTTTGTATTAATTCACATTTAATATAAATAAAATATAATTCATAAAAACATTTTGTGCGTACGTCACTCTCTGTGTATTTTAATTTCATAAATAATCGAGCTTGTAGGGTTTGTTTGTAGTTTGTACCACAAAGGTGTACTGAGGCTTGGTGTACCACATTGTGTCCAATGTACTTGTAAAAAGTACTCGTTAAATCCAAGTACTTGTACTCAGTACATGTACTCAGTACTTAGTCAAGTACTTTGTACTTTGTACTTATTGGACGAAAATGGAAAGTACTTTGTACTTGGTACTCCAAGTACATTTTCATTGTACTTGGCCCAGCTCTGCAACTAGGCCAAAACATCAACTTTTGTCTCCTCAAGCTTCAACACAACATTTTGACGATTCAGCATTGTGTAGGATGGTGACATTAGTGAATAGTCTGCAAGCTAACAAACCATTTTTCGACTTTTTCCAGATCAATTATAAGGCTTTAAGAAAATTAATAAGATCATGAACTTATGCTTTAGATATTATTGGTAATATTTTTATAACGTGTTTTTCTTTTCTTGTAATTTCCCTGTTATTGCGGAGTGATATCTGTTGGAAATAAATATTTATTATTATTATTATTATTCACCCGAGTACAAATGCAATTGATTCCAAATTTAAGGGAGAATAAGTGAAGTAAAGTATTATGTCTATTTAACAAACGAAATGACTGGATTTTGAAATTACAGAAGTGATTTGTAAAGGGAGTAATAGACGATTAAGCGAATTGTGTATGTTTCTATATTTATTTAACGAGACAATAGTACTAGGTTAACATCGTAGGGCCAGTGGCACCGACGCGGCGCGCGGAGCGTATAGAGAGGGACGCGCGCGCGCGCGCTCGAGTGGGGCTCTTGGCCTCTTATGAGGGCAAGGCTTTACAATATCAATGTGTACCTTTGTACACGAAATAGGGCTGCTCAAAACCACAACAAACCAAACAATACCTGAGCCGGATCTTGATTTTGACAGGGTTCCGTTGAAGAGTAGGTGGGAGGATGGACGTCATTTGGCGGACCTGTCGATTGATTGCGAAGCAACGGTCCGGTTCGGCTTCGCCCGAATTTGTAGACTGCCACCGTCGACTTATGTTGGAAAATTGGTCTCTACGAAAGGCGCTTTTATTTTAACGCGATAATGTATAGCCTAGGTTTATCCTGAAGGTCGTAATTCATCAAATTTTTAAGTTCGAACATTATCGATGTCCTTTATTTGGATTTCTCCCGAATCGATTTTACCTGTGTTAATTCGTACACATCGTGATAAAACATATATTGTGCACTTTCCCTCATTAAAACGAAGAGAAATATGTATGTTTCATCACAATGTGTGCGAATTAAGGAGGTTGATGCGTTACAGTCCCAATCAAAAGTAAGTCGAATTCTAAATGGGAACTTTTCCATAATAAATTTTTACAAAATGTTATAAGTCGATGATGCCAATAAATTATTGTCATAAAGGCATAAATAAATATTTTTTTTAATATTAATTAATTATTTCAGTATTTTACTTAATGGACTAACTTTTGAATTTTTTGTACAAAGTTAGGTTAGAAAAAATAAATTTATGTAAATATCTGTATTTTACATATTTTTTGCAGTAAATAATTAAAAAAAGAAATTAGAAGTAATAATAATTAAAATTAAGTCATTAAAAAGTTGAAAATTCAGTTAAAATTGTCAAGAATAAAAGTCCATAATCGAAAAGTGCAAAGGTTTAATAATTTTTCTTTATTGATTAAAAGTCTCCTAATTAAATTGGAAAAAATATTAAAATATGCGTAAGACATCGGTGCTTTACATAGTTAGTTTTCGGAACTGCTGACATTATTTGGTTATTTGCAAAAAATTAAAATGTACCGTTTGCATACTAGGTTGACATATTTTCCATAAGACTACATGTAAAAGTTTTTTTTAAATTTTTAACTTTATAAATCTCCTAATGATTTTGGATTTTTTACAGAAAATTTTGTCATACAAAAATCTATTTAAAAAACTTTATTTCAGATTTTTTTCATTATCTTCTTAAAACGGCTCAACCTCCTTAACTCAAATCGGTACCAGACTCTTTTCTTCCTTCCCGTATTTATATATAAATTAATATATTTTGTCCACCCCTAATGCACTTACACTATTTTATGTACTTATTGCACATATAGAAACAAGCAATAAGTGCATTGTTTAACAAAATACAAAACAGTTCCAGTGCAAATTATTTTATAACAATTATTATAGGTTTCTAAGTAAAATGTGTCATCAAATTAATTAGCGCTAATTTGTCAACACATCCACAATGTTTTTAGATCATTGTCACTTTATAGAAGAACTACACACGGTTTCATTCGTAGTCGGAGAGCCGTTAGACATTTTCACAACTGAATTTTTATATCGATTAAAATACAACCTCGCTGGGCAACTCGGATCCAGAACTACCCCTCATTTTTTTTTAAATTTCAAAAAAAAAAATCGGAAAAATAAATGATCCGTCGCTAAATATTTTTTTATACCTACTTATGCAAGTTTATAAAACACCAGGCCAATTTGATCTTCACTTCAAAAATACATTTACCTATAACAATGTCAAAGAAGAAATCCGAAGCCTCAGTACCAGATACACCAGGATAGACTGCAGAACCACCCCAACCAGATTACCGTAAATCTATTAGATAACTAGCGGTTCGTCCCGGTTTCACCCAGGTGCGATAGATATACTTAATTCTGCAAAATGTATTTCGTTTGCGACCCGGCGTCTGAACTAATATATTTGAGCAAATACTATCAGATTTGCTTCTGAACTAATAGTTTTGAGCGAATTCTATCAGATGTTGCTACTTGGTACTAAAACATTTTCTTTTTGGTTTCTGAACTAATAGCTTTGAGTAAATTCTATCAGATGTCGTTACATTTTACTAAAACAGTTTTTTTTGAGAAAACACCGTAATTTTGGACAAAATATTTAATAAAAACTATCCTATAGCGAAAGTTGAACTAAGTAAGACACATTTACAAAATTTCATTAAAATCGGTTCAGTGGTTTCAGCGATTAGTGCGGCCAAAACTGTGACCCGAGAATTTGATATAAGTATATAGAGAAGGACAACGATGAACAGACTAAAAAGACACCATGTACTTGAATTACCTGACATACAATAATTAATTAACGAAATGCGCTGAGTTGGGCGACATCCCTCTCTTATTTTATTCTAAAATTTTTTCAATCTTATTTTTGTTAACAAAATAACAATAATTATGATATTTTTCATGTATTTAATAATGATTACAGACGTAAAATAAAATTTAATTACTCTTGACGAAGTACTGTTGCAGTCGTTTTTCTCCTCTCTATTTCCTAAGAAAATCGAGGAAAATGGTGGAATTGTAATTCTGGATGTTTAGTTGGTGTATCTTTACAATCAACAACACAGCACTTCCGATTTGATAGCTTTTACCCATTTTATTCAACAATTAATCCTTATTAAAATGCACGTATAACATATGACACTAAGGTTTTGACTGAACCAGAATTAAAAAAAAAAAAAAAAACACACGAGAGGGCGCAAATGTCGCTTGTCAAAAGTTACTTTCCTAGCGTATAACGGTGCAATACTTATAATGATTATAAAGCTCGATATAGATATATAAATATGAATAGTAGGTATTAACAGATAAAACATTGCAAATTTTTTTGGGTCCTATAGAATTCAAATCTGATACAGTATTGTCTGAAATTATTAATTGTTTGTTGTGCATTGATTTCATTAAATTTAAATTATTCAAATTGTTGTATATATTAACGAGGTGCAGACAGGTGAACCAATGGTCAAATACAATAAAGCTTTTATAATTGCCACATGTATACATTAATAATTATTTGTGCAAATTGGAAAAATTGCTTCATTTCTACCTTGAAAAAATGCATTAAATTTTGAAGTTATAGTGACATATTATAACAGTGACAAGAGGTCGTTACCCTAGCACACGCCATACCATTAGCGTAGTTAAATTAAATTTCAATAGATATAAAAAATAAAGAATAGTGACTTCTTACCACAAAAGTTTTATTAGATTTTTATTAATTACAGGTATAGAATGCCTGTAATTGTTATATTAATAATTTAGTTTATAGTTTGCTGAAGATGAGAGCATAGCTCCCGAAATGTAGATACATCCGCTAATAAAACTGTTGTGGTAAGAAGTAACTATTCTATATTTTTTTATTTTTGTTTCAACCACAGTGCTCTTAATATTTGTACTGTATAATGTATATCATATATATTAATACACTAAGGTTAAAGATGTTTTCCTCCCTTTTCAGAAAAAACCTCACAATTTCTCCACATAAATTATATATCATTTTACAGATTATTGCTTGCTATCTACTGACATCGACAACTAAAAAAGTTATTATTGCTTTTGTTTTTGTAAATTAATTAAAATACAGCAACGCTGAACAACGTCTGCCATCTGACGGCACTAATTTTGAAACAACGTCAACACTTCGATCTGTCATCTGACCTTCATATTGTAATACAACAGACACAATACTGCATACTGCCATCTAACGGCTTGTATTTTGAAACAGCGAGCAACGCTGAACAACGTCACAGCAATGCTGCATGATGCCATCTGACGGCTTAGCTCAACGCTTTTGCTACTTGCGCCTCTATATGACAATTTTAGTAAAATATTTCTTCGATCTGTCATCTGAGCTTCATATTGTAATACAACAAAAAGAAGAACGTTATAAGCAGTGTGCAAAATTAGAAACGAATTGAATACCTGCAATCATATTTAAAAAATAATTTTGTAAAGTGATAATTATTATACTTAATTAGTGCGAATAATTCGCACAGGTCACACTAGTATATTATGTTTGTCTTTTAAAATTTTGAAGCGGACGAGCATAACGCCACATTTGAAGCGGTGGAGCGTAACGCCTCACCAATTGATTTTACTACTCATAAAATATTCGTACCGAGCCTTATAACTTATAACTTTCTTTAAGGAGTAAACTCCAAAAAAATATATATATTTGATATCCTTGCAACAGTACGCCACTGACTAAAGCGCGTTACAGATGAGCGATCTCTGCGTATTGTTTTATTTATACAATGACGTTTTATGGTGGAAACCTTCGCTTTTTAATCTCACGTTTTCACTTCTCGCGGTGTCGTTGACTTCTCTCTGTGTTTTGTGCGAATAAATACGAATTTTTGTGTATAGAGAGAGACCTTTATATATAGGTACTATAAAACAATGCTCACAAAACTGCTGGAAACAAACTGACAATCGCACCACTTCCTGATAAGATGATCGAAACTTTCTTTTCTCTATGCCTACTCTTCAGATAAGTTTTCAAAACAATATAATCACTATATTACATAGGTATACCTACTAGTTGATGTAACGAATGCTAATTTTTAGACGAATACGATGCCAATATATGGCGCCGTTATCGCGAAAAATATATAATAATTTTTACCATTCCAACCCATAAATGAGGAATGGTACTAATTTAGATCAAAATTTACTTTTCAAAATTTTATAATATTCTTTCGTTATGAGGTCTCCTGAATCCTTAAAACATATTTTTGGCAATAACTCTGTGCGTCTGTGAACACGATGCAGGCCAAACAAATGAACGGATTGGAATACAATTTTGGGAGGATGTTTGGTACCTACGTAATTTTGAAGAGCCCTATTGTTTTTAGGGAAAATCGGCGCATGCGAAAAAGAGATATATACTATAACGTTGTTTTTTATATAATAATGGTATATTTTTCATAATGGTTTATTATGCTATTTATTTTTTCAAGAAAGTTTTGTTAAAATTTTTTTTTCTACACTTTATAGTTTCGGAAATATTTTGAAAATAAAAATAATATCAACTGTTCTTTTGTTTTGTAGATCTGTCAGAAATAAACTAGTTAAGCATGTTTTGATTAAATTTTACACGACGTGGAACATATAACGTAAGCAACCATGGCAACGGATAGCAAATATCATATTGAATACTAGCCATTACCGGCGTTACCGCACGATATATTAGCAATTTAATTTTCTTTATTATACCATATCAAATGTCCCGTCGCCCAATTGGCTGGAATTTTTTAGTTGCAAATAGTTAGTTCCATTTAGATTTTTATAGTCGCCTGGAAAATAATAAGCCTAATTTTATTTTCTTCTAAAACGTATGGAAGTTTTTTTGTTGAAGACACGCCAGTGTTGTTATTTTTTTTTTATTGTTATACAATAACTTGAATAATATTGTCCTTTGATTACAAAGTAAACTAAATAGCGATTAAATGTGTTTTATACGCAAGGCTGTTCGTCATCTCATACAGTCTATAATAATGCACGGCATTAAAAGCTTAACACTGCGAGGTCGTCCGGCCCGTGTACTGTGTTCGGTTTCATCATACACGTACGTAAGTACACGGCACAGGTCAATGTATGATTGGCACAGAAATAACACATAGGCAAACTGTTTCAGCATTAAATCAAGGTGAGAACATTCAAAAAACGAATAACACACTTAAGAAAAATATATTATTGACGTTTTAATACAATAGGAATCTTTAACCATTGGATTACCTTCGCACTTCCCTTAAGGACGTAGTCTGGTGTTCGGGTTTTGAAAAAACGAATTTATTTTTTTTACATTTTTAGTAAGTATAGGTAATATATTGAGAAAATACTGTAAAAATTTTAGACCGAAATATTAAATATTTACAAAGCTACAGCATATAGTCGAGAGCAGCAACGGTGTTACGGTAAGACTATTACCTCTCAATTATATCACGTTACCCTTATACTCTCGCAGAGCAGAGCAAACAAATTAGCAGAAAATGATGCCTTTGAAGAAACGGAAGGTTCACTATACACCAGGCATAGCTGATTAGTGTAAATATTCATTTTTATTTTTTTGTAAGAAATCTGAAATTAAAACTTTAAACGCGTTTTTCTCAAAACTTTTTTTTCTAAGCGGCGCGGGTGATTGAAACAATTGTATACAACCGATTGCTTTCAGTTTTGTACAGGGTATTCTACACAACAATAGCTCCGTCCGGTACTAGAATTACTTAATTATAAAAATTATTTATATTTTTTTTAACCGATTTTCAACGAAAAAATCACGATTTTCTCGTTGTTTTTTTTCTAAAACCCGCCATTTTGTTATTTATCAATAAAAATGTTTATTTCTAGTACGGGATAGAGCCACAAGCCTACGAAACAATAACCAATTTAATTTTTATAATTCAGTTGACACCAAGTGACGTTATCACCCGCGCAAACCACCTACCTCCATTTAAAGTTGTCTACTTTAGGTTAAAAAAACATATATAAAATGGCGTAAAATTAAGCAAAAAAAATTTTTTTTTCTTAGTTTACGATGTCAGTAAAAACATGTAACAAATTTGAAAACATCGTACATTATGTTGATATTAAAAAAAAATTCTGAAATAACGGTTGAAAACGAGCATGAACATAGGACTACGTCCTTAAATATGTACTAAATTTATATACAGGTGACTTTTTAAAACCTTTTATTTCGTAGAGGAAGAGTTTTCGAAAAAAAAGTTTCGGACAAAGTTGCAGCGAAACAAGGGGGAAGAACATTGATTGTAGTCTTTTTACCGTTCCATAACCCACAAGTGAGGAATGGTACTAGTTTAAGTCAAAATTTTACGATATCTTTTCGTTTTGAGATCCTCCAAAACAAAAAAAAAACATATTTTTGGAAAAATTCTGTGCGTCTATTGTCTGTTAGTTTGCTAGTCTGTGAGCACGGTACAGATCAAACGGGTGATTAGCGACTAACAACAAATGGCTAAAAATTGCCAAATAATTTTCAAATCTATACTAATATTGGATGCAGGAGGTAATCTCCGAAACTACTCATCCGATTTTAAAAATGTTTTCACCGATATTTAAAACGGACCTTCAGGATGGACATATAGTCTAGGTATATATTATCGCCGTTAAAATAAAGGCGCTTATCGTGGAGACCAATTTTGCAACGTAAGTCGACGAAAAAACGGTGGCAATCTACAAATTCGAGCGCAGCCGGACCGGACTGCTAATCATTTACGGTCGAACCTGGATAATTTCCAGATTGCATTGAATTCCCCGGTAATTCCAGGTTGTCCAGGTCTGTGGCTGAGTTTTTAGAGGGTTACAAAGACGATACCTGGCAATTACTCTCACTTAGAGAGTTTTCTCGTTTACCCAGTTCTCACTCACTCAGGTTTGACTTTAATTTGTTGGGGAACGCCACTAATTATCACTGAACATTAATTAATTATTATAGTTTCATGCCTAAATATATATAAACAATTCATATATTATATGTTCATATATTATATGTAACATAATTTGTTGACCCCAAAAAAGGAAAAAGAGGGAAATAAAAAAAAAAATAAATAAATAAATAAAAATATAATAATAATTAAAAGAATTAAATTTATATTCTCTAAGATTATAACGAAAATATGTATGTTTTATTTTTTGTATTTTATTATGTCCGGTCAAGTGGTTGAGCTCCCACCCTAGCACTGGCTTGCCAAGTTGGGTGGGAAAATTCTAACGTTTTTTTTTTTTGTAAATGGATAAAAATGTAATTATACTTAAAAGAATAAAGAATAAATAAATAAATAAAAATCATAACACACTTAACAGCTAGATACTTAAGTTAAAAGAGACTGTATGTAAAAATATAAGATAGCTGGTGGACATTCTATTCTAAACTTTTGAACAAAGTAGAAGCCTGAAATTAAATTTATATAAAATTCTGAATTTCTTTATTTCTTTAATTGTTTTCCCAGTCATCCCTAACAAGATATAATTCAGATCTTATCGTATGGACGTATTCCGATACGGCGATATTTACATAATTTAATAAAACATTTTCGCAATCGACGCAATAAAAGTTACACCTGCACAACTGTGCTTGTATTCGTAACATGTTAAAAAGTGTGTTACACCGGGTGTACGGAGCAATCAACACTTAACCTAAACATAGACCTTTGAATACTGCGCTGTAAGTCAATGATTTGTGTATGTGTGAGCGCGCGAGATTGCATACTACTCAATCGTATACAAGGTGTCTCAAAGATTTCGGTTTTCGTCAAAAAATCGCATTTTTTAAAGGTGTATGCCTTGAAATAATTGCATTATTTAAGGTAGTACGAGCACCAAGGCAATTTTAAATAAAAGGCTTGATTTTTTTTATATGAAGTTGGACTAAGTCTAAACCAATTCTGAAAATTTTAGGTGGGGTTGCCCGATTATTTAAATAAATAAATTACTTCAAAAGTAGGCATATTTAACATTGGCTTTATGTTAAAACGGTAGATGGATGATATGTTTTCATTGATTTCTCCAAAACTAGTCGGTGGAAATTAAAAGAAATACTATTTAAACTAAAGTTAAAACCTTAATAAAATATTGAAAAGAAAAAAAAACCGTTGTGCCCGACTAATTAAAAAGATTAAATATCTTTTTAATTAGTTGGGCACAACGTTTTTATTTTTGTTTTCAATAATTTATTAAGGTTTTAACTTCAGTTTAAATAGTTTTTTTTTTTAATTTCCACTGACTAGTTTTGGAGAAATCAATGAAAACATATCATCCATCTACCGAAATATAAAAAAATCAAGCCTTTTATTTAAAGTTGCCTTGGTGCTCGTACTGCCTTAATATACTTTTGAAATTTAGAATGCTTACAGAAAAACAGTAACAGCTCTTAGGAATTCAGTGTAAGCAGCAAGTCTTTAAGAGCGACGGTGGTTCAGTGGTAGAATGCTCGTCTGCCACCCAGGCACCCTGTGATCGAATACTGGCCGATGCAATTATCTGTTTTATTTTTGTAATTGCAAATCACTTGATTAATATTTTTTTATACTTACCAAAACTTTTAATGTTTCCCGTTAACCTAGAATCTTGTTTGGCGCAAAAGAAACTTGCATAGCACAAGTAACGGAAAAAAACCTAAAATCATAAATTAGTGATTTTATTAAATAAAATTGTCGACCAATTTTTCAGACAATATATTGCCGATAATTTTATTTATTAAAGTGTTCTAATCAGACGCGTTAATCAAAGATTTGGATTAGTGATTTTGAATCTGAAACCAGCCAAACTAAAAATACTAATAAAACAATTTGTTTATAAAAGGCAACTCAATACCAACAATTTTCGTGCCTGTGTGTTAACCAACTAGATTTAATTTTTCTTTTTTTTGTAAATATGATTTTATAAAGTTTTATGTACAGGGGCAGGAGGAAGATCAAACTCTGGTTTGATCCTGTCCCTATTGCCTAAATTTGTACATTTAGAGCAATAAACATTTATTATTATTATTATTATTATTATTATATAGCATTATTATATGATAAATTTAATTTTTATGAACTAACGGTACGGAACACTCAGGGCGCGAGTTCTACTCGCACTTGTCTGTCCTTTTTTAGTATTATTGACTGTTCTCTCTTTTATGATATAAAAAAAGAGTTTTTTTATTCATATAAAAAGTCTGCGTGGGTCATAGGTTCGCCATCACTGCTCTACCGTGTCAAAAATATTTTTTTTAAATTATTCGATGCAAAAAAATGTTTAGAAGTTATACATCTTGAAAATCTATAATTTGCCGACCACAAATAGTGAGAAAAAAATGAAGACAGAAAATGCGTGAAAAACTGGCAGAATAAATTGTGTATGTATAAAGCGCCGCACACACACATCCATACATACTTTGCACACATGCTGTTATTATTATGTGCATATTGTGTGCACGCTAATGGTACGGCAGTTGACCTAGTTACCGGCCGGGGATACTGACCTGTAGAACTTACAGTGCGTACAGTTTAAAATGGTCTCTCTAGTCGTATGAGCGCACTTTCTCACTCGCTCTTTTTATGAATGGATCAAGATTAGAAAGAGAACGAAACAGTGAATATTTCATCTAAATGTGAACGAGACGAAACTGTATATCCTCCGCGAATTCAGAGGCGTTTGTTAATAAAAAAATCGATTAATCACAAATATTTTTTTTTGTGTCATCGCTGGGATCGGTTCGAATCCCGGCGGGGGCAGATGTGACTGGGACTTTTTCCCACTGCCTCTCGCCGAGAAACGGTAATTCCTGTACCGGCCATCTTGTTGAGGTTTTTCATGGTTTCCCTCAATTAATTCCAGATAAATATCTAAATGGTTCCTTATTCAAGGCCATGGCCGATTACCTGTCACACTCCTATGCTCAAAATTTGCCTACCTTATCTTGATTTCCTAAAAATTCCTTCATTCGCCCATTGCTATTAAATTAAGTTGAAGTTTAGTGGTAGAAAAAAAATACTAATGGTGCAAATGGCGCCTGTTATGACATAAAGTCGAGATACGGACGTTAAACGCATTATTATTATTACAAATGTTTTTAAAGATGAGTATCGGCCTTGTGACATTAACACTATAATGCCGGGTTGCAGAAAGGATTGTCAAAAAATTTGATTTGACAATTACCTTAGATTGCGATTATATAATTCCCATTTTCATACATCAGGAGCAGTCGTATTCAAACTCCCTGGCATCTATTCTAAAACATTCGATTGTAAAACAAATGATTGTTCTACATAGGAAAAGATCGATTTTCAAGATAAATTTTGATCAAAATGAGTAGAAAAACGTTGTTTCGAAGTGGAAGTTGTGCGCTTAACATAAGATATTTTTTACAAAAAATGTTAATTATTTTTCAGAAAAACATATCTATATATAAATAAGTTTCGTGTCACAATTTTGGCCGCGCTAATCCCGAAACCACCGAACCGATTTTAATGAAATTTCGTAAATTATGTGTCTTGCTAGAATATTTTGTACAAAATTACGGTGTTTTTTTTAAACTGTTTTAAGTAACATGTAACGACAATCTATAATTTACTCCAAGCTATTAGTTCAGAAGCAAACAAAAAAAAACTGTTTTAGTACTAAGTAGCGACATCTGTTACAATTCGCTCAAGGCTATTAGTTCAGAAGCAAATCTGGTAGAATTTGCTCAAAGCTAGTAGTTCAGACGAAATACATTTTGCAGAATTATATCTATCGCACCCGGGTGAAACCGGGACGGACTGCTATATCATTATAATTTCGAAACATATTTTATGAATCACACATATTTCTTGTACATACCGTACAATTTATACAATAAAAACATTTATAATAATAATAATAATAATAAGTTGTATGTCTATAATTTTCATTATCTAATATATTTTTAATTTTTGTTTCAGGTGAGTAACCGCCACTATATATGCATGTATACTGAACAATACGGCGAGTGCGGAGTACTTCTAAACACAAACTTGGTCAAGGTAAAACTAGCGAAATGTTTTTTTTGCGATGTTTATTCACAGCTGTACTCTTTATGTTTATAATTTGTCTATTAGTTGATATAAAAATAATTACAATGACGGGTTTCCCTACCATCAATCTGAAAATCAGAAAACGTTGATGAACACGTTAAAAAATAATTTTGAAAAATTATTTTAATAAATTTTAAATAATACAATAGCAAACATTTATAAGTAACAAACTGCCTAAGTAATACTTCAGTAAAATAAAATAGTAGTAGACTGAAAAGTAAATTAAAACAGGAATTGATAAAACTAGCACCATACACTCTGGACGATTTTTATACATTTCATTTCAACATTTAATTAAACTAGTTATTGTTTTCTGTGACATATTTTATGCTCACAAGTTGAGTAAATTTTACTATAATGTAAAATTAGATAAAATAAAGAGTATTATTATTATTAATATTGTAATCACTTGTAATTTAGTACTGAACTGAAGGAGAGAGAAGTTGAGCCCTCGAGGAGAAAAATTGCCTCCCCTAGAAAAAACTCTAATTAAAAAAAAACAGAAGAAAAATCATTAAAAATTAAAACTGCATGCTCAATTATAATAAATAGATGTTTGAGTAATCTGTCTGTATAAATTTTTAAATGTGGAAAATTGTTGGGAACAATAAACTTTTATAATGCAGTATATATATTTAATACATTTAATACATTTTATTTGCCAACGTTTCGACTTGGATTTAGTTTTTTATTAAAAAACAAAGATATAAATTTTGTTTTAATATTAGTTACAAAAAAAATTATATATCTGTATGTTTTTTAACTTTGTTAATGTTATAGCGCCTTGAAAAAAATTGGATCCACGTCGAAACGTAGGAAAATAAAGTGTATTAAATAAATGCATTGCATTAGAAGTGTATTGTTCCCAAGAATTTTCCACATATAATAAATAGATGTTTTAATATTAAAAAAAGAGATGTTGTGTATTTTACACTACACACTACAGAAGTAAAACTGGTATAATTGTAAAAAAATAAATAATAATGACACCGACCGCCGGGATTGAGCTCTACGTTACGAGGCAAGTGTTCTACCACGTTGCCAACTTAGCTTAATGTTTCTACAGCCGATTTTTATAGTATATAGTAGGTATATTGAGACCCGTTTGTTAAAATCTCAAGAATGATGTCTATTCTGCCTATAGTAATTAATTTGGCGCCGACGTTTTTTTAGTGGTCTTTTTTGAAGGAGGCTCATAATTAAATTTGTACCACAACTTATACCGAGCGTTTTTTTTTTCTAAACTTTGGACGTTTTTTTTACAACGAATTTTTTTTATGTGAAAATGAACATCTTTTATCTGAATTTTTTTAAATTTAGCTTGGTAGTTTTTTTGCAAATTTAAGAAATGTTCAGACAAAAAATGTTTTTTTTTTCGCAAAAACAATATCCGATCATAAAAAATGGGGTATCCCATTTAAAAAACAAAGGTCACCCCCTCTCCTCTGCTCAGGGGTGAGGTGGTGGGGGTGGGTATTGTGTTCAAACGATTTCCCTCTCGAAACCCAACAACTTTCGTCAGGACTTTTTTTTCAAACCGTTATTTTTTAAAGAAAAACGTTAATAAAATACACTGTATAGACCATGGGCGGGCAAATCTTTTGATCGTCGGGCCACATTGCTGATGAAAATTTGACCGTGGAGAGCAAAAAAAAGGTCCTTTTATTTAAATTATATTGGCAAACTATTTTCGCTCTTAATAATCATTTACAAAATGCTTCGCGGGCCGTAGAAAATTCTATTGCGGGTCGAATCCGGCCCGCGGGCCGCAATTTGCCCAGGCCTGGTATAGACAGTCCTTTTCAGCAGGTTACTTTCGCGAGCGAATCTTTGAGCAAAATTGACGCGAACGAAGCTCTAGTGTTGTTATAAATATGGATGTTAGGTTATATTTATATTGATTTATATCGGAGAATCTCGTTCGAGATTCTCTTCTGTGCTAAATTCCGCACATAAAATAAAACAAATAATAAAAATTCACATAATAAAATTTAAAGTATAATAGTTTAAAGAAGATATAATATTATATCGAGATGACCAAGATACTGTTCAATCACCTCCAGAATTTGGGAGGTCAATGAGTTCTGTTTGTCGCATATGAAATGTCCATGACTTCGAGTGCCTAATTAAAATTACATGCAATCAAAAGTGAAATTAAAAACGATATTACATATTGCATTGCTATTATAATTATTGTGAGTATAAAATTGTTTGTTTCAACTTGCATTGTGCAAGCAATTTGTTATTTTTAAACGGTTTAGCTTGATATCGTATATTTGTTTCAAATCTTGCGACAGCTTTTTGACGTGATAACGTCTTATAAATTGATGAATCACGTCAATATAAAAAGATGAAACATCGGCTGCATGCACGAAAAAGTGTAACGTTCCTAACGTTCCGCCTGACTCTGTGCGTGATTATTAAATATGATATTCGAGCGGAATACGTTATCACGTAAAACTATCGTCCGTAAACCGACTTTACAGACAACCAATTTTTTAACTACTTCCCGTTATCCGATTGAGTTGAAATTTTACATACGTATGTAGTTCCGACGACAATACAATTTTATGATAACTTACTGGCCCAAGGGCGTAGATATTTTTTTTCCTTGGGGGGGGGGGGTAAAACAAAAAAAATCAATATTTTTTTTAAGTTAGTATCACACAAGAATACTCACGAAGGAAGGTGTCAAGCAAAATACTAATTCCTAAATTAATTTCACAAATTTTTTTTCAAGAAGTATTTCTAAATTTTATTTTTTAGCCAGGTATTCGTATTATTTTCAGTTTTATTTTTTGTATCCTGGAGGGGATTACTCCCTTCCCCCCTTTTATCTACGCCCTTGTACTAGCCGGTCCGGCTTAATTTACAAGCAGATCAGGCAGTGAAGCTTGTGCAAATTATATACATATTTAATATGCATATATTATGTTTGTATTCTTGACTGCATAGCGACATAGCACGCTATTTTAACATTATTTGGAAGTTCACTGACAAATATTTTATCAGTTTTGACCCAGATTCGTGCTAGCCAAAATAATTACAGTGAAACCCTTATCGCTCAATAATATAAATTGATCATTTTTAATATAACCAACAATTTTTTTTAATTTATTCTTCCTCAAAATTTTAATAAAATTCCGTGCTAATAAAAGACACAGGAAGTAAAAAATCAAAATACTATAGGTACAGTGTATTCACCGAAAAGTGTTAACAGTGAATCCTTCTGGATACAAAAAAAAAGTTTAAATAGTTTTTTGTTCCACTCGAGATTTACTATCGGAAACTGTACTTCCGGAATTTTTTTTTCAAAAAGGTAACATTTTTTTTACATTTTGGAAATCTCCATTTTTTTTTGTATAAATTCCTATTAAACACTTTTATTTATTAAACATTTTAGTGCGTAATGACATAATATCATCACGCCCGAGATACAAGTAGTCTTTTTTAACACAAACTCCCTACAAAATAGCTGATTTTCACATAATTTTTAAAATTTTCGACAGTTCAATTTTGGGCAAGCTCATTTCTAATTTGCACGTTGCATCGGATTTTCATACTTTTACTTTTGAAATGAGAGTACGACAATGTTTGTTTTACTTTACGCACTCGTGCGAAATGGTTAATTTTACTATCTCTGTACAGGCATGAAAGGCAGCTTTTTTACAGGGGACTGTGCAGGAAAAATATATTTAGTAACTTCGTGAAAATCAGTCCATACATTTTTGCACGCGTCCCGAACACTGAACAGACAGCCAGACGGAGCCATAATTTTTGTTATAACGTAACTGTGTGAAAAAAGAATTGCGTGATTGATATTATGGTAGCTTGTTGTTTTTGTAATCTCAAATTACCATACCTACATAAATATAGAGGGTGGTGTTAAAAAGCGTTGGAAAACATTGTTCCACATAAAACAAGTGAAGTTCAAAGACACGATTTTAGGACACACATGTTTGTTGGCGCGCACATGTATGGGTGCACTTTGGATACCAAATACAAGTATATGGACGTTACTGTTTACATTCGGACAGGGCTGTCCACATTTATGTAAATGTTGTGCGTTTGCTGTTTAATGCCAGATTGCAGATGACATTGCCAGAAAGTCAGATTTGACATTGCGCTTAGATTTAAAAAATATTTGATCAGTGAGCGACTTTTTGAAGTAAAACTTCTTTACGCACGCTTGAGGAGTAAGCTGGTGAATGCGTGACGAGAGCGTTACGAAAAGTGTGATCGGGCGAGGCGAATGGAAGTTGAGAGGGAGATATAAGTTAGTGAATATAGAAAGAGGGAGAGAGTTACGTTTCGTATATTACTGTAGAGGCAAGAGAGAGAGGTGCGCGCGAACAATTTCTTTCTCATACTAGTTGCTGGCGTCGTAGCGTCATATACAGCGTTCCTTTTTCCTTGTCTATTTTCTCCCTCTACTAATACGTGGCATTCTACTCTCGACAAAGGTGAGTGCGTATCCTTATACTAGTTGCTAGCGTCGTAGCGTGATATGCAGCGTTCCTTTAATAATGATTACAAAAATAAAAAATCTGTTCAAAAATATTAATTTATCAATGAAAACGGATAATAAATTTAAATATTTGTAGAAAATTAATATATGTATATGCATTATAATTACATGTATACCTATATTATTCATATACCTATAGATACATATAGATGGAGCTAAAGAAGTTTTACTTCAGTCATGTGGTCTAAAGCACACTCGTTTTTTTTAAATTAAATTTTTGTAAGGAACGTCTTTTAATTAGTAACCACTTAAAATAAACTTTTGAAGTTAGTTAAATAAATATTATTCCATCTCATTCTTTCACACGTTAAATCCTATACAGATATATATGTTTGTCTCTTTTGAAGCGGACGAGAGTAACGCCTTACTTGAAGCGGTGGAGCGTAACGCGTCACCAATTGATTTTACTACTCTTAAAAATTCCGTAACGGGCCTTATAACTCAAAATCGTTTCTTAAGTAGTAAACTCCAAAAATTTCCGTGACATTACATTGTACAGCCCTGTGTAATGACGCGACTGCTGCCCTAGTTTCTAGTCAAAGCCGGTGTCGTCAAGCCCGTGTGGAAAAACACATAGCGAACTATAAAACCACGCGAAAGAAAACTCCGGTGAAAAATATAGACAAGCTGTTCTTTTCTTGGATGTGGCCTGAATGAGTCATTTTCTGATGAATAGAAGAGTCACTGCCACTTGATTACTGTTCATATAACTATCAAGTGGTAGCTCGAGTCAACACGGGTCTGAAAATATTCCGTTTTATCGTCAGTCAATCCCTAAAGCGGCCTACACACCTTGATACAAGCTGCGATGCAGGCATCGACTCTATGTCCTAGCACACATGAAGAGCGTTCAACGCGCGTTGGGCCAACGCGCGTTGAACGCCTCTCATATAAACTAGGCCTTAGTTTCATGAAACTTGCATCAGTTGCATAAACGCCTACTTAAATCGAAACCTATTGCGATGCCTGAATCGACTCCATGTTCATGCAACACAAGAACAGTAGGTTAAGTTATTTTCTAGGTACCTATAGTGCTTGACGAATAAAATGAGGTACGTTTTGCCAACACCAATTTTATTAGCAGTAGTTGGGGTACTCTTTATACTCCATAAAAGGAAATCAAAAAGGAAATGGTCAAAAAGAACCAAACTCCATAAGGTTTGTGCGGAGTCCTTTGGGTACCAATAGAAACGCAAATAAGTATACCAGTAATCCGAATTGACGTCGATCATTCAAGACTGTCATCTGACGATGCTCCGGATCGAGGGGCGCCGGATTAGTGAGATGCTACTGTATTTACTATTTTATTTATATTCCGCGTACTATAATTTTATCAGCGAAAGATAAACTTTTTATTTTTTTGATTATTCCATTTTAATTGCGGCCCTGATCTCACTTTACAAATTAATTTTTTTTCTGGCTGCAGAATGCAATCACTTCTCTCCTTATCTGATCTACTCTAATTTTCTTGTTTATGTTTTTTAAAATGTTATATTATTATGTTACTTCTTATGTATAATATTGTATTTTTAGTCACATTTAAATTATTATAAATCTATGTAATTTATGGTTTTATAATATTTATATTTGTGAGCGTATCTACGGCTACAAGTCAAAATAGTTTATGTCGAATTTATGGGAATTTTTCCAGGATATAATATATTTATATGAATTGGACTCTATTCAATAAATAGAGTTAGGGCTCTTGTTAACCGTTTTACTCAACGAGTAACAGGCCGACGCGAAACGGTTACCTTTGTCCGTTAATATACGTGAGTGCGTCCATTGTTATCGATATCAGTTCTATACTTGAAGGGCGAAGAAGTGCATGTACGTTATGTCTGGCTTGTTTATTTTTGTAATTTTATAAAGTCTTGTCCCAACACTGGCCTATTATGAAAAAGGCTAATTAATAAATCCATATCAATATCAATTTTCAACTCCATATTCATAATGAGCAGCACAAGGTAGGTAGGTATAGGTAAAAACGTGCGCGCACATCTGTCGTCGTCAACAGACTTCTATGAAATGATGTGGTCCACTGCATCGGACCGACCGCCGTCGTTGAGTTTTGTTGCAACGCTTACATGCCACGGATTTTTTTCCAAATGCCTATCATAATATATTTGTCCGATAAGTTCTTGCCGTTTTTAGGCGCGAATAGCGTAAGCTAAAGCGCCTATATGTACTCGCTTTGTCTGTACGTCTGTGAATCTGTGAATCTGTGAATCTGTACGTCCCACTTTTTTGTGTCACGCGTACAGCCCAAACGCCTTGACCGATTTTAAAAAACTTTTTTTTGATCGATTCGTCTCCGGGTAACTTAGATCCTAACGTCGCCCGATTTTTGAATTTTGGCCCCAGAGGGGAGAAATTTAGGAAAAACGAAGTTTTTTGCTTATAGCTCGCTCATTTTAAATCGGATCGGCTCGAAACCTGTCTTAAACGAAAGAGGAGAAAATTTTACATAAGTTTCGTACAACAGAAAATGCCCAAACAGTTTTTTTATACACATTTATATAGAAATAAATTCAATTTGATATAACCGATGGCAAACATCTTTCGGTTATCTCTCTCTGTTGCACGGTTTAACATGGCAATTTAAAAATTGCGTATGTTCTGTCTTCAAATAAAATTGGTCGATAATATTATTTATTACAATAATGAAATTAAAAGATAGCATTTGTTCAAAAACGGATGCCGTTTCGAATATTTGTGAAAAGCAACGCCTTCTGAGTTAACAATTTGAATAACTAATTATTAGAACATAGGTAATACTTTGATAGATGCAAACGTCACTTTTGACATTTTTTACCATTCTGACACCACGGATGATCGGATTGAAACCAAATTTTGGGATGATGTTTAATATGCAAATATGAAGTGGCCTATTGTTTTTGGGGAACATCGGCGCATGCGTAAAAGAATATATCTCTTATAATGTTGTTTTATATAATAATAATATAGTTTTTAAAACAGTTTATTCTTCTATCTATTTTTAATAGAAATTTTTGTAAATTTTTTGGGGTAATCGGCGCATGCGCAAGAGATATATGCCGTCGTTGTTTTTTTTTTAATAATAGCGGTGTACTTTTAATAATAGTTTTTTATTCTATTTTACAAGAAAGTTTTGTAAAATGTTTTTTTTTGAGGGAAAGTCGGCGCATGCGCAGAAGAGATATAAGTTATAAAGTTGTTTGTATATAAGAATGGTATACTCGATCGAATAAAAAAAAAACTTGGTGACTGATGATGAGATACTGTTTTAATAATTTGAGATATTAAAATATATAATAGTTGTGTGACTAAATTAATAAGTGAGCGACTGAATTACTAAGTGACTGACTAGAATGCCTTCGGTAATTTTGAAGCAGATATCTTCAACCGATTGAAATGAAGATTTGTATACACATATAGTTTGGATGACAATGCATGGTTAGCTGTGTGACGTCACTCTAAATCCAATATGGCGGACTTCTAAATATGGCGGACTAATTTTATTATGCTTTCCTACAATATGGGTATCAAATGAAAGGGCTTGCTGAGAATAACTCGAAAAATAAAGTGACGTCACTCTAAATCCAGTATGGCGGACTTCCAAAGATGGCGGACTAAGTTTTTTATGCTTTCCTACAATATGGGTATCAAATGAAAAGGCTTAGTGAAACTAACTCAAAAAAAAAGTGACGTCACTCTAAATCAAATATGGCGGACTTCTAAAGATGGCGGACTTCTAAAGATGGCGGACTAAGTTTTTTATGCTTTCCTACAATATGGGTATCAAATGAAAGGGCTTACTGAAACTAACTCAAAAAATAAAGTGACGTCACTCTAAATCAAATATGGCGGACTTCTAAAGATGACGGACTAATTTTATTAGGATTTCCTACAATATGGGTATCAAATGAAAGAGCTTGCTGAGAATAACTCGAAAAATAAAGTGACGTCACTCTAAATCCAATATGGCGGACTTCTAAAGATGGCGGACTAATTTTATTATGCTTTCCTACAATATGGGTATAAATGAAAGGGATTGCTGAGAATAACTCGAAAAATAAAGTGACGTCAGTCTAAATCCAATATGGCGGACTTCTAAAGATGGCGGATTAAGTTTATTATGCTTTCCTACAATATGGGTATCAAATGAAAGAGCTTGCTGAGAATAACTCGAAAAATAAAGTGACGTCACTCTAAATCCAATATGGTGGACTTCTAAGATGGCGGACTAAGTTTTTTATGCTTTCCTACAATATGGGTATCAAATGAAAGGGCTTACTGAAACTAACTCAAAAAAAAAGTGACGTCACTCTAAATCAAATATGGCGGACTTCTAAAGATGGCGGACTAAGTTTTTTATGCTTTCCTACAATATGGGTATCAAATGAAAGGGCTTACTGAAACTAACTCAAAAAATAAAGTGACGTCACTCTAAATCAAATATGGCGGACTTCTAAAGATGGCGGACTAATTTTATTAAGCTTTCCTACAATATGGGTATCAAATGAAAGAGCTTGCTGAGAATAACTCGAAAAATAAAGTGACGTCACTCTAAATCCAACATGGCGGACTTCTAAAGATGGCGGGCTAATTTTATTATGCTTTCCTACAATATGGGTATAAATGAAAGGGCTTGCTGAGAATAACTCGAAAAATAAAGTGACGTCAATCTAAATCCAATATGGCGGACTTCTAAAGATGGCGGATTAAGTTTATTATGCTTTCCTACAATATAGGTATCAAATGAAAGGGCTTGCTGAGAACAACGAAAAATACAGTGACGTCATTCTAAATTTAATATGGCGGACTTCTAAAGATGGTGGACTTAGTTTTTTACCCCGGGATTGTTTTTTTAAAAACTCCACATTTGCCCCTTCCCGTTTCACTGCGAGACAATTCGCATTCCCCTTTATTGTTCACCCCGGAATTACAATTCGCATACCCGTTTATCGTTCACCCCGGAATTATTTTTTTAAAAACTCCACCTCTGCCCCATCGCGTTTCACTGCATATATGCTTTAAAGTTGTGTTTATATAATAATTGGGTAGTTTTCATAACGGTTTATTTTTCTATCTGTTTTTACAAGAAAGTTATGAATTTTTTTTTCTAAACTCATAATTTCAGAAATATTTTGAAAAAAAATCTGTTGTTCTTTTGTTCTGAAGATGTTAGTTAGGTAGTTCTTTGTTTAATTTTTGCATGACATAATAACATATTACATAGAGAACCATGAAATTATTAAAATTATTTTTTTCCTTTCTGTGTTTCATTATTTTCAACTGTTATTTTTTTCTTAGATTAAGTAATTTAAGTTATATTATTAAGCTCCAAGTGTCGTTAAATATATACACCGATTTTCAAACAAAACACCAGGGTATATGCTGTAAAATTTCGCGCCTTGTAATTCTTGAATTACTTGGGCATATACTCCCACTGGTTTTAAATTAATACACACAACATTGTCTTCCGTGGATGAAGATCTTGCTTCGCTCGCGGGGTCGCTTGTTTTTCTTTCAGCTATGGCACCCTCTCCGTATACGGCACAAATCTCTCTAGCAGCTTCCGTGGCTTTGGCACCTCGGTTAAACGCAAAAAGAAGGTGGTGTCGAAAATGCTCGTTTTTGTCGACTTGACACTCCATTTAAATGCTCTAAAAATTAACAAAAATGAATCCAAACAAAAAAACTAAATAGACTTTCTTGTGGAGCGAAAAATTCTCTTTCGAATAACACAAAACATTATACCAAAAAATTTCATTTCGATCGCTAATTTTTTAATTTAAAAAAACGGCAAGAACTTATCGGACAACCCATTATATTAGAGATCCGTCAAATACAAATTAGGAGACGTCCATTAATTACGTGGTGTTTTATTTTTTAATTTGGACCCCCCTCCCCTTTGGTGGGCAAGATGTGGTGGACCCTCCCTCACTTTCTGGCGACATTTACTTTGTAATTTTTAAATAATTAAATTTATTTTATATAAGAAAAATCTCAGAATTGTGGACAAAAAGTTATTTATTTAGTGGACGACGTTTCGTCTATAGATTTAGACTTTTTCAAGTACAAATGTGAAAATTTAAAACAATAATTATGAAAAAAAAACATTAATTACTAACCATAGCAATTAACAAAAGTTAAGGTACATAAGACAAATCTAAAAGTCTAATGGTTGTATTCATAAAGACTTGTTAAATTTCTCAATAGTTATTGAATCGTTAACTGTTATTGAACCAATAAGGAAAGTTGGTATTCATGAAGCAGAATTGTCAAATATATAACTATTAAATCGTTAAGATTTGTGTCCTTATTATAAATTGTAAGTTGTTCAGTGGATATCAGGTAAAATGAAATATCCCTAAATATCTTAATCTTTTTCACGCTGATGAAAACAAAACAATAATCAAATCTTTGTTAACATAATATGATTATATTATATAATAAATAAGATTTCTGACTAATTTTCAGATTATCTTTCGTACTAACCAAATTAACATGTGATCTATGGAGGGTAGAGATTCCTCTATGATGTGATCAATAACTCAGCCATATTGGATTAATTGTAAAAAACCGAAAAGTAATGGAATAGAATATATTTCTTTCCTTGTCAAAAACTTAAATTGTTCATAATTTTAATAAAGATTGAAAAATTAGTTCAAAACAATATTTGATCCTAAAAAAATGAAACTCCAAAAACATTATCCGAATTTTGTAATTATCTGTAATAATACCTAATAACCAAATGTACATGTGATCAATAACACAGCAGCCATATTGAATTAATTGTCAAAAACCAAAAAGAAATTAAATAGAATATATTTCTGTCCTTGTTAAATCGTCTAATAAATAGTTTAATAGGTGGGTCTTCTACCTATTAAATTACTGAATGATTTAAACATCCAATAGCACTATATGTTCTTTGTGAATACCAAATCTGTCTATTAACTGGTTTATTAGTACAATCTACCTGTTAAATTAGTTATTGGTTCTTTATGAATACGACCCTAAATCTATAGACGAAACGTCGTACACTAAATAAATAACTTGTTGTCCACAATTCTGCGATTTTTCTTATTAATTATCTCCATGGACACGATATCTGATATTTATTTTATAATGTTCGTTTATTTTGCTTCATAGCACGTTAATACTGATGTCTTCTATGTACCTCCTACATTTTTTCTGTGAAATAAGGGGAATAAACAGTTTTACGTTGTGGCCACAGATTTGTGTGTATATTATACAGACAGACGCGAATGTCGTTTTTTATCACGCATGTATTTTTTTTCTTTTTAGTACGAATCTAGGTCACATTATAGATAAGATTAGCTCTGTTAGTGAACTTCCTAGCTGTGAATAAACATGCTAATATTTGCCCGCCATAATTTTATTATTTTGTTTTAGTGTTTAAGTGTTTTGTGAAAACATACTGTAACATGTATTTGAATTTTTTCACGACTAGTTGTGGGTTGCAGAAAGCATTGTTAGTTTGACAACGACCTAAGATTGTGATCATCACATTTACATAAGAAAATAATTGTAGAATTTTGCGCCAATCCTGCACGACCAATAATAATTGATCGATTGAAACGATATATTTTTTACACGCTTTATATTAACTTAACTTGTAAGTTTGTATGTATGTATGTATGTATGCATGTATGTAAGTATGTTTGATTGTTTGTACCTTCGTTTGGACTACAGCAAGTGGTTTATTGCTGTAGTATAATATGCCAGCACTGTAACTACAGTGTTTAGCCGTGCGGTCTAAAGCACGGGTCTTCGCTGACGTCAACTCTCGGAATCACGGATCGTGGGTTCTAATCCCGTCCACGCCGAAAAAAAAAATGTTTTTTTTTTGGCAAATTTTTGACAATAAATCGAACTAAAAAGTGGAAAATAAATATAGTTTAAAAAAAACTAAAAAACACGCTTTATATCAAACTAAAGAGTAAAAAATATTTTTATTAAAATAAGCTTAAAACAATAATGAATAAAAAATACAAGTATTATTGTGAAAAAAGCGTGGGGCGCTCGATGTACGAAAATGTGGAACAAAGTGCCCTACGCTTTTTTCACAATAATACTTGTATTTTTTATTCATTATTGTTTTAAGCTTATTTTAAAAAAAATATTTTTTACTTTTTAGTTCGATATAAAGCGTGTTTTTTAGTTTTTTTTAAACTATATTTATTTTTTGCTTTGTATTCCGTGCATTTATGTATAATCTATACTTCTTAACGCTGGCCTCGGGATAGGCAGTGAATTTCCAAAAAAATGAGTGAACGAGGAGTAACATGTGAAACAAAGGAGTGCATAGGTATTTGTGTTCAGATCATAGCTTAAACAAGGAAAGGATCATACAAACAAAACGCACATACGTCAAAATTAGTACTGATTTTTGTATACGTGTTTTATAAGGTCGTCAACCAAAAACAATCGGTAGCATAAAGTTAATTTTTGTTTTTGTGTGTACATATTATACAGAGTGTCCCACGACAAGACTGCCATAGCCTGAGACTGTGTTGCTGGGGTGATTTCAAGTCAAAAATGTCTAATGAACATATACCCGGAACGCTATCCTAATTGAGCTAGAAGCATTTGAAATTTTAAATAAGTAAGCCCACTAATGCAAGTATTAGGTTCGGCTGTTGGTTTTGTTATTATTAAAAAGACCAGGTGGCTGTGAATCACCATTAGTATTTATTCGTGCTGATCCTGAGACTCTTGGCAGAGCTACCACTTCAATTCTAAGAAGAGCTAGACTATGTATACAGCAACTGCGGGTGGACATTTTGAGCAACTAATTCAATAAAGCGATTTTTTTTTAAATGGTTCTTAAATTAGTAGGGAATTCCTACTACTACTTATCTACAATTTCAAATGCTTGTAGCTCAGTTAGGATAGCGTTTCGGGTATGTTCATTAGACATTCTTGACTTGAAATCACCCCAGCAACACAGTCCCAGGCTATGGCAGTCATGTCATGGGACACCATGTATGTAAATTTTAAACATTGATATAAAATGCGTAAGGAGCATAACTTCCGTCGTGCGTCCACGAACCCACGCACCAGAGTAAAAATTGATATTGCAAATTACACACACTAAATAATTCATCCTTAGCGTCCAAACAAAAATAAATGTTAAACATTGTTAGCGTTAATGACTGTTCATGGTTTTAAATATGTAATTGAAAATATTTTTTTATGACATCAAAAAGCAGTTATTCTTTTCTTATATATATTTTATCTTGTCTGAATTTAAATTTTGCATTCCAGTATTTATGCTGTTCACATTAATTCTTTTTATTGAGAATATATTAAGTAACACATAAATTAAAAGTTGAGAAACACACAGAATTGTTCTTGACCTTAAATGAAAACTTTCATAATACCAGCCGTACGCATTCTTCTAGAACTTGCGCAAACCTTTTTAAGTATTTCTCGGTTCTTTTAGTCAGCCATGAATTGTATATTTTTATTATAAACGAAGATTGTATTACATTTAAGGCTTTCCATTCGTTATTTGCCGGGACAAAATGCGGATCAGGTTTAACAAAATAACAAACAACGAAAAAAATTCCAGCCAGTTAACTAGTTTATTTCTGACAGATCTGCAAAACAAAAGAACAGCAGACTTTGTTTATTTTCAAAATATTTCCGAAACTATAAAATTAATAAAAAAAATTTCTTGAAAAAATAAATAGAATAATAAGCCGTTATGAAAAGTAGGTATACCATTATTATATAAAAAAATACCGTTATAGCATATATCTCTTCTGCGCATGCGCCGATTTTCTCCAAGTACATTAGGGCTCTTCATATTTGCATACCAAATATCCTCCCAAAATCCGTTTGACCTGTATCATGTTCACAGACTAACAGATGCACAGCATTTTTCCAAAAATATGTTTTTTTTGGATTTGGGGGACCTCCAAACAAACTATAAGTACCATTCCCCACTAGTGGATTGAAATGGTAAAAGTCAGCATTCAACAGTCCGGACAAATTTTACGAATAAAAAAATATATAGTTTTCAATTTTAAACTTTTAACTCTTCAAAGGGTTCAGAATAAGGTACTAAAAATTTACCCGCTCTAATCATGAATGAAATATTGTCTTTTAAATGAAAACCTACCCCTGGACGAAAATCATTTTGACAAAAAAATTTCGTGAAAATGTATGTCTATAATTTTTTTAATGTTCTACACCGACTTTTTGCGTCTTTGCATAATTTAATGTTTTTTAAAATAGTATATATTACACCACAAGGGCCGAAAGTGTGATATTCTTCTTGCCCTGCGCGCCATGATGTCTGAGGCAAAGCCGAGGGCATCATGAAGCGCAGGGCAAGTTTTCACACCTTCGGCCAGTGTGGTGTATACTATGTTTCTTTATACCTCGGTCGTAAGCACGCTTATTAAATACATTAATTAATTATGTATTAACTAGCCGCTACTCGCGGCTACGCCCGCGATTGAGATGGAAATCGACTTTTGACATGCATATCAGGGGTTGAGGTATTGCACATATTTTGACAAACAATTTTCTTATTTTTCGTAAAAAATTTTTATTTTTTTTTAATAAAAAGTATCCTATGTTACTTCTAATACCTTCAAGAGTGTATGTGCAAAGTTTCATGATGATCGGTTAAGTAGTTTTTGCGTGAAAGCGTAACAAACAAACTTACATTCGCATTTATAATATTTCGTTTTCATAAAATTTGTAAGTCCGGTCCTGTCGGGCCGATTTTAATGAAATTTTAATAGCACATTTTAATCATTACTAAAGGGTTAAATTTCAATTTTGAAACGATTCGGAGAAATTTTTCGGTATTTTTGGGCCCAAAAAATGTTTTCAACCCTTTCTTATTTTTCGTAAAAAATTTTTATTTTTTTTTAATAAAAAGTATCCTATGTTACTTCTAATACCTTCAAGAGTGTATGTGCAAAGTTTCATGATGATCGGTTAAGTAGTTTTTGCGTGAAAGCGTAACAAACAAACTTACATTCGCATTTATAATATTAAAATATGATATTAAATATTAATAATATGATTACATAAAAACACAGATAAATTCCAAGCAAGCTTTGAATTTATACGTAAATATACAAATTGCAGCTTTTCGCGATTATTAGCTAAAATGTAATAGGGTTGCTATGGAAACGATATCTAAACAATAGTTGATTAGTTGGTTTTGTTTTATGATCGCCCGAAAGTACGAACTTTCCGCATTTGGGCGTGTAATCCCACTAATGCGTAAATGTTAGACTTTCTGCCTTATAATTGGTGCTGAAAGTAGGCACTTTCGATCGAGGAATGAAGAAAAAAATATTTTAATATCGGTTTAGATAGAATAGATAGAAAATTGCCAATCACTCTCTGTATGAAAACTACCACCTATTCTCTGTTTCGGGAGCGATATGTAATAATTCCCATGGAATAAATCCTCTCATGGATCCCAGTTAAAGAACCTGTGCTCTCGAGTATTTAAATCCACGAGGCAGTGTTGTTATTAATAAAAAATAATAATAATAAACCAGCATTGTACGCGCCATGACGTGTGTCTCACAGCAGAATAACACACATAAGAAGGTCCGTTATGTGGTTCACTTTCTAAAATGCAAAATGTGTTTCGTCATAACGCAATCATGTCGAGCGGGAAATGAATGGCGGCCCATCAACAGACCGAGTATTACACTGTCACTACTATAACATTGTATATGTTACGGTCTATACCCGAATTCGGTCAATGACCGAAATAAATGCGCAAAACTAGTTTGACTAACGAATATTGCCCAAACCCGAAATCTTACATTCAAACGGGTATTGAGTGTTATAAAATGAGCAAAACTAGTTTTGCGCATTTTCAATTGGTCAAAACCAATTCTGGCCATTTTTGAACGGACAGTACTAGTATGGCATCGGAATCTTCTTTACGTTTTTTAATTAACTTTTCCACATCAATGATACTTATTATATCAAAGCGATTTATTCTTCTGTATTATTTAGCAGACAGAGGTTTTAATTCAGCTTTCAATAAATTTGTGTAGTATTACTTTGAATATCTCACAATTATATTAATTATAACATTCAGGAGAACAATTCAATAGATAGGTACATAAACAAGACATTAACTTTTGTTCGGGTTCGGACGTTGATTTAATGAAAAAAGCAGAACTAGTACTGTCCGTTCAAAAATGGACAGAACTAGTTTTGTCCAATTGAAAATGCTCAAAACTACTTTTGCTCATTTTATAACAGTCAATACCCGTTTAAATGCAAGATTTCGGGTTTGGTAAATATTCGTTGGTCAAAACTAGTTTTGCGCATTTATTTCATTGACCGAATTCGGGTATAGACCGTAACATATACACACAGAATACTACATGTACTGCTATAAAGTGGGTACTAATAGTAATGTTGTAGTACGGCCGGGCCGAGTTCATCCACCTTTCTGCTGAATGATCGCGAGCTTGCAGTGTCGACTCGTCAACGATTAAATTCGTGACTGCTTTCTCGCTGTCTATCTGTTCTTAAGGGGTTAGGCCATCTGGGCGCTCAGAAAACTAGGTATGAAAAGAAACTTTTTTGGCGCAGCCGTTAAGTATATAAAGTGATTCTTATTTAACCCATATACAGTAGAACCTCGATTATCCCAGTCGCAATTATCCGAGCTCTGGATTAACCGAGCCAATCTAATGAGAGGTACGCGCGTCTATGATCCGGATGAATCGAGCCACTAAAGACCCAATATCCGTATTAACCGAGCTTCTAAAATATAGTATGTAATGTACATATTTCCATTTAAAATCGTCGGGGCGATAAAATAATTTATTAATAAAAATATTTACATGGTAAAAACGTTTACAAACCGTTTAAAGTACATTTGTGTTTATTTTTTAATGAATAAAAAATAAATCCGGATTATCCGAGTTTTCAGTTATCCGAGTAGGGTGTTCCCCATGTTACCTCGGATAATCGGGGTTCTACTGTATATAGTTTTGTGGACAATAACTCCAAATGTCGTTATCACCCGCGCTACCCACCTACCTCCATTTAAAGTTGTCTACTTTAGGTTAAAAAAACAATTATAAAATGGCGTAAAATTAAGCAAAAAAAAAGTTTTTTTCTTAGTTTACGATGTCAGTAAAACATGTAACAAAATTGAAATGATTGTACATTATTTTGTTATTAAAAAAAATTGGTTGTCTGTAAAGTCGGTTTACGGACGATAGTTTTACGTGATAACGTATTCCGTAATACATAACCTAAATTTATATAATAATTATAATAATTCGAATCTATGATATTGCATCTTTCGCTTCAAATTTAGGTAAATTTTATTTATTAAATTACTCACCACCTATAAAAATAATTTTTTTTATTAACTTTCTTTCTTTTGTATTTATTTAAGTCTCAAAGATTAGCTGTCATAATATTTTGAAAACAATTGTTTCACTGTTTATATAAAATTCCAAAACCTACTTACAATATTTAAGTATTTTCATACGTTAAAAAATTGATTTTTATAATGATAAAATTTGTAAGAAAACGATTTTTTCGAGAGATGAGAACTAGCTAAAACAATTTTTTGCCCCCCAAAATCCCTTTTCAGTCATCCAAATCGTTAGGGCCGTTTTCGAGAAAAGCACGCACAGGGTCAGGCGGAACGTTACGAACGTTACGTTAGGAACGTTACACTTTTTCGTGCATGCAGCCGGTGTTTTATCAATTTATAAGATTGGTGATTCATCAATTTATAAGACGTTATCACGTCAAAAAATTCTGAAATAAGGCTTGAAAACGAGCCTAAACATAGGACTACGTCCTTCAAGTATTAGGTTCTCAGCATTGCCCAGCTCTGACCAACAATATTTAAAAGCGACAAAAAAAAAATACAACAATCTGGTTGTTTAGAGTTAGGCAAGCCGACACTGCACGTCAAAGAACACACTTCCTACTTTCACTTCGACTCCGGCACATCGGTTCTAATCTCTGTAATTATACAATCATTATGTTTCGATATTTATAATGCTAAACAGTTTTATATGGCATTAATTTCACGTGAACTTTACATAAAACTCACATCCATAATGTTATGTCGTCATTTAAAACACATCGTGCGTATAGGTTTTATTTTGTGGGTAGGTATGTCACTGTCAACGCAAAAATAAAAACGGAAATTGTTTCAGACTTCGTAACGAATTGGTAATATTAACTAAAACTAGCTTTATCTACACATTTATTAAGTTGGCAATATGTATGGATGAAAAAGTATTATTTTAATAGAAAATTACAAAAGACTAGCGGTCCGTCCCGGATTCACCCGAGTGCGATAGATATAATTCTTCAAAATGTATTTCGTTTGTGGCCTGGCGTCTGAACTAATAGCTTTTAGCAAATTTTATCAGATTTGCTTCTGAACTAATAGCTTAAGCGAATTCTAACAGATGTCGCTATTTGGTACTAAACGATTAATTTATTTGTTTGCTTCTGAACTAAGAGCTTTGAGTAAATTCTATCAGATGTCTTCTCTCGGGAGAAGAAACTATGACTAATTTGGAATGATTTATTCTTCTTCACTTGGGGGTTGGAAATTTTCGAGAAAATCTATTTCGGTTTTGTTTTTACAAAATTCCGAATTTTCAGAATTAAAAATAAAAAAAAAATCTCACTATTTGGCCTGAATTTTTCCATGATCTGATAGCTTACTAATTGGTCAACCTTCCTAAAGCTAAAAAACTACGAAATTTACTGTTAGATTTTATATTGTATGTTAAAATTTACAATAAATAAAAAAAATAAAATAAAAATTCTTCACAGAAGTGTCATTATCATAAAAAAATGAAAGCATTTCCGACCTTCAAGTGATAGAGCTTAAATCATTCCAAATTAGTCATAGTTTCTTCTCCCGAGAGGAATACGAGCAATTACCGGTCAACCTGTATAGATGGAAGCTCAGGCAGTTACGCTGCCATGACAACTCGATATTTTACTTCTTTTACTTACAAATCTTTATAACTCGAAAACTAAGCGAGATATTGAATTTGTTATTTATTCTTTTTTGCTTGTTTTATAAAAAAGTTCGTTAAATTACGGCACCATGAAATCACACTCTTTAAAATTATAGATTTAGAAAATCACTTACCCAAAATACATATGTCTGGATCAAACAGGAATAACGCTGGTCCAGTACTTGAACTCTGGGATACTGGAACATCAAAAATATTCACATTTATTAATGATGAATTTTTTAAATTGATAGTTTTGAGCACTAAAATCTTAGTTCATTTAAATCTAAAACTGATGTAAAATTTCCGGCAATTTAAAGGGTAATATTATTGACAACATTAGTAAGTTTTTGTAAAGCATAATAAATATTATTAGCACATAATATATGCGAGTAACTTTACGAAAAACTTTCAAAGTTCAGTGACACAAACTGCAAGCTTATAAGACATAACCAGATTTAAAAAAGACGTGACCATTGTTTCTGTTTAACGCGATTAAGATTACGTAATATTACCAAAATTATTCGTAATATTACCATTCTCAACACATCTTCTATTACACTGAAATCACAAAGTTTAATGCATGTGAATGAGTTCGTTTCTATATTATTTTAAAATGTCCATTTAAAAATAATAATGATATTTTGATTCACAACAGTTCATTTCTAACACAATTAAAAGACTAAAATATTTTACAGTTTCTGAATAAATCATGAAAAAGGTGACCTTGCGATGACTATTTAGAGAATATGATTAGGCAATACAATGTATTAGATGCAATAAATGCCGATTTACACTATATAGTAATGAGTCAACAAAAAATATTTTTTTCAAATAAATAAAATTGTCGACCAATTTTTTTCAGACTATATATTGACAAAAATAAAATTATAAATCAATATTACAAAAGATGATGTTTTGATCCGGATTTGGATCTTCTTCAGAAATAATCTAAAAAATATAAAAATTAATTAGTATATAATATCTACTTGTTTTATAATAGAATGAAGTTAATTAATTATCGAAAATTATGAAAAAAAAATAATAACAAACAGTTTTATAATAAGTAGTCATGAATATCTAAGTACCTAAAAAGAAAGAAAAAAATTGATTGTCTGTAAAGTCGGTTTACGGACGATAGTTTTACGTGATAACGTATTCCGTAATACATAACCTAAATTTTAATAGCTGTCAAACTTGGGCCGAAGCCTACTGCGCTCTCGCTTGCACGCACAGGGTCAGGCGGAACGTTAGGAACGTTACACTTTTTCATCAATTTATAAGACGTTATCACGTCAAAAAATCATTAAAAAACAGATTATTATTTCAAAATAATATCATAAATATTACTTGTATTACTTAAATTTTCCGTATCTAATTGAGTTTTTATTTACGTGATCAAAAAAACTTTTTAACAAAAAAATTAAACCGCCGAAAAACTGAAAAGCAAAAAATAATACTATCTAAGTAGTTGAACGTATGTGACAGTCTAGTATATCTAAGTAATTTTGAGTCGGCGTCAACAATCCTTCGCCGGAAATCTCTGAGCGTTCACGAAGTTAATGTCAGCGACAGAGCAACCCGAACGGGCACACTGAGGGCATACGTCTTTGCGAGTGGTCGTGTGGAGAGCGCATGTTTGGAATGTTAATGTTTATCGCTGGAGATTTCACGTATCATTGTTAATTTGATTTAGTTATTTCTTTTAGTGATCTTTGTTCATTGATGGTTTGACGCCGACTCAAAATTACTTAGATATACTAGACTGTCACATACGTTCAACTACTTAGATAGTATTATTTTTTGCTTTTCAGTTTTTCGGCGGTTTAATTTTTTTGTTAAAAAGTTTTTATTTTATAATTTTTTGTGGCTATATAATTTATAATTGTAATACACAACTCAGCATGAAAATCTGTGAGTGAACTATAAATCACCCCTATTTTCCCACCCTTAGGGTAGGAGTTTTTTTTCCAAATTTATATGAGACGAACCTCGAGGTATACCCTATCCAATAAAAAAATAATTATCAAAATTGGACCACTCTGTAAAAAGTTATGTGTGGTCATACATTACAATCAGTGAGTGAACAATCAATCATCCCCTGTTTTCCTACCCTTAGGGTTGGAATTTTTCTACGAAATTTATATGGGACCAACTTCGGGGTATACCCTTTCAAACAAAAAAATAATTATCAAAATCGGACTACTCTGTAAAAAGTTATGCGTGGTCATACATAAATAAAAAAAAAAAAAAAAAAAAAAAAATAAAAAAAAAAAAAAATATACGCGTCGAATTGAGAACCTCCTCCGTTTTTGTTTTTCGTCGGTTAAAAAGGCCGCTGTACACCAGGGTGGTTTTGCCAAGATTTATGAGCTGGGTGGTCAAAAATTCGACGATGGATAATTTTTGTTTTTATGGAAAACAACATTATAAACGGTAGGTGCGGTATATTTTTTTACAGATTTAGTGAAAGAATCGTCTAGAGAACTTCAGAACTCTTTATATTGAAACTAAGTGGGCACTGAAACTTAAAAGGAAGCTTTGAATGAAATCTTTTTACACACAAAGGAATAAAAGCAAGTTGCACTTAAACCGAGTTCAAAACAAACTTATAAACTTTATTATATTTTGTGAAGACAACAATTTTATTTATCGGATTAGTGCGCATTTACACGGCTATTCAAGGTTTTTTTTTCAAAAATTTATATACAAATACAGGTTTGTAATAAATTTTAATATTTTATTTTAATCATTTTATTGTTTCCAGTTCGATAGTTTTTAACAGATTCCTTTACAAAAATAATTTTAACATAAATCTATAATTGATTACATAATAACTAAATGACATTCTGTAATTATTAAATAAATGACATTCAATATACAACATCTCCCTTTTTAAGAGAATTCTTTTTATTTTATCCAAAAAAAATAATTATTATTCTTTTTATTTAATTGCATAGAAATTGTTACTGTATTGTCAATCTGTCTGGAGGCTTTACAACTCTTCCAAACTTAGTTTGTACGTTTGTATATGATACAGGTTGTTCATCAAATAACATACTTAAATTAGTAACATCTTCAAGTGAATCATCAGAATCGTCAGAATCGTTTACCGTATTGTTGTCATAATTCAGTGGATTCAAAAATCTACGATTTCGTTCAAGTACTGAATCATGATTCATTTTAATTTTATACGATCTAGGTTTATCATTTTGTTTTATAATTTCACCTTCTTCCCATCGTTTTTTATTTAATTTTACTAATACTTTTTCTCCTTCTTTCAAAGTGGAAAGTGGTTTAGCGTTTTTATCATACATTTGTTTTTGTTGAAGTTGTTTATTTTTCAAATGTTCGTAATGAGATTCTGAGTTATCACTTCTTAAACTTATTGGTAAAATCCCTCTCAGTTTTCTTCCCATTAATAATTCTGATGGAGATTTACCATTAAGTTCTAACGGAGTATTACGAAGTTCTAACAATGACAAGTACGGATCTTTATTGTCAGCTTTAGCTTTGTACAACATATTTTTAACAGTTTGTATGTGCCTTTCAGCCATTCCATTTGACTGACTGTATTTTGCACTACTTGTTATGTGTTCAAATTTCCATTCAATACTAAAATTTTTAAATTGAAAACTACTGAACTGAGGTCCGTTATCTGAAATTATGGTTTCAGGTATTCCATGTCTTGAAAATATTGATTTTAACTGATTTATTACAGCTACACTGGTTGTACTTGTCATTTTTGGAATTTCAATGAATTTACTAAAATAGTCTACAATCATTAAATAATTGATATTATCAAACATAAATAAATCCACACCAAGCTTTTGCCATGCTCTTTTTGGTAATTCATGAGGAATTAACGGTTCTTTTTGCAAGTTATTTTGATACAATTTGCATGTATAGCATTTATTGATTAAATTTTCAATATCCTTTGTCATGTTTGGCCAAAAAACGCATTGCTTAGCTCTATTATTACATTTATTAACACCTAAATGATTAAAATGAATTTTTTGTAATAATTCTTGTCTCAAGGTTTTTGGAACAACTAGTCTGTTATCTAAGAATATTAAATCATTGTAAATTGTTAAGTTATTTTTATATCGTTTATATAAATTTAACTGATACTTTTTCCAATTATTTCTTATACATTTTTTTAAATTTTGCATTTCTAAATCATTAATCGTTTCTTTTTTAAATTTTTCCAACTGATTTTTAGTAATATTTAAATTTTCAATTAGTGAAAAAACATGACATTCAATATCATCATCTATTTGCGAATATTCACGTAAAGTAGTTGCTCTACTCAACGTATCTGCAATGTACATATTTTTTCCAGGGACATGCTTGATATTAAAATCATAAGAAAGAAGTTTTAACATTATGCGTTGTAGTCTTTGAGGACATGACGATAATGGTTTATTAAAAATACTAATTAAGGGTTTGTGATCTGTTTCGACATTAATTTTTCGACCAAATGTGTACTGTGAAAATCGATCACAACCATATAGAATTGCATATAACTCTTTTTCAATTTGTGAGTAATTCTTTTGGGTTTCACTTAATGCTTTTGAAGCATATGCAACAGGTCTTCCCTCTTGCATAATTGTAGCGCCAACACCATTTTGAGAAGCATCTACTGATAAAGTTAATGGTTGGTCTACATCAAAAAATTTTAAAACTGGGGGTTTGACTAATAAGTCTTTTAGTTTGTTAAAGGCTTCATTCTGTTTAGGACCCCAAAACCAAGTAACATTTTTCTTTAAAATTTCCCGTAATGGACTTGTAATTTCTGAGAAATTAGGAATAAAACGGCTTACATAAGTAGTCATTCCCAAAAATCTTTGAACTGCTTTTTTATCATCAGGTTGAGACATGTTAATTATTGCGTTTAGTTTATTTTTATCTGGTTCTATGCCTTTATTTGAAATTTTATGACCTAAGAACACAACTTTTTGTACACAAATTTTTGATTTATTTTTGTTAAATGTTAAACCATATTCACTCGCTCTTTCAAGAACTGTTTTTAAAATGTTATTATGTTCCTCCAAAGAATTAGCCCATATTAAAATGTCGTCAATGTAAATTTTTACGTTTTCAATATCATCAAAAATTTGTTTAATTATTTTTTGGAAAATTTCTGATGCAGAGCTTATTCCGTATGGCAGTCGTAAATAACAATATCTCCCAAATGGCGTATTGAAAGTGCAAAGTAGTGAGCTTTCCTTATGTAATGGAACTTGCCAAAATCCTTGACTCGCATCCAAGGTTGTAAAATACTTAGCATTTTTGATCTTACAAATTATTTCATCAATTGTCGGAATTTTAAAATGTTCCCTTTTTATATACTTATTTAATTGTCTTGGATCTAAGCAAATTCGAAGACTACCATTAGGTTTTCGGACTAAAACTATAGAATTTACCCATTCTGTAGGAAAATTTACCTTTTTGATTATTTTATTTTTTTCTAAATTATCTAATTCTTTTTTAAGTTCGTTTTCTAAAGCAAAAGGTATTTTCCTTGGAGGATGTATAATCGGTATTGCATTTTCATTTAAAATTATTTTATGTGGTTCAACATTTAACACTCCTGTATGATCAAAACTAGAACTATAATTTTCTAATAAACTATTCAGAGCTGCATCATCTATACTCATCACTCGTTTAATTAATTTCAGTTCAATGCATGTTTGTAGACCAAGTACAGGCGGTGAGTATGGATGATCAACTATATAAAAATATACCAAAAATTTCTTATTTTCGTATTGACAATTCAAATAGCAAGTGCCAATTATATTTACTCTTGTACCTGAGTACGTTGTTAAATTATTCTGATTCTTTGAAAGTGATTTAGATTCCAAATTCAACATTTTGAATATATTAATAGGTATGCAATTAACTTGTGCACCGGTATCTATTTTGAATTTAATATTTTTATCGTTTATATTTAAATTAACTGTCCAAATTTTTTCATTATCATTTTCAGAATCATTAATCATTCCCAAAAACAATGTATTTTCTTCAGAACAATTTACTTCGTTAATATTTTTAGTATGACACTGGCTTGCAAAGTGATTAAATTTTTGGCATTTATTGCATTTCTTTTTATATGCGGGACATCGATTCTTAGGATGGTTATTACCACACTTACCACATTTTCTTCTCGTGTTTTGTGTAACCTCCTTTTCTTCTGTTTTATTGAGTGCCATAATTGCTCCTCCAGCGATGCTCTGTGACTCTTCATTTGCTGTTTCTGCAGATCTGCATCTTTGGACTACCCTTTCTAGTGTCATTTCGTCATCTTGCAGAATGCTCTTGCGAACTTCATTGTTGATGATACCGCATATTATTCTCGTTTTTATCAAATCGTCCTTCAATTGACCAAACTCACAATTACTAGCTTGATTTTTTAATTCGGTGACGTATTGATCAATTGTTTCGTTGATTTGCTGATTTCTAGTAAAAAATTTGTGACGTTCATAAGTAAGATGTGTTTTTGAATTGAAATAGTCTGTGAACTTCTTCAAAAGTACGTCTATTTTATCGGTTTCATTGGGACCAAACGTAAATGTGTTGTAAATACATATACATTGATGTCCAACATAGTGCAATAAAATAGCGCATTGTACATCTTCCGGTTTTTTGTTCGTTTCACTCGCCTTTATATAAATATTGAAATACTGCATCCACTGATTCCAGTTTTCTTTCAAATTTCCATCCATGCACATGGTAGGTAATACGCGATCCGACATCTTTAACTTAATTCTTATCTTATGCAATCAACAATTTTATTTCTTTATACTCAATTTATTAAATTTTGTCGCTTAATCCTCGTCGCCATGTAATAAATTTTAATATTTTATTTTAATCATTTTATTGTTTCCAGTTCGATAGTTTTTAACAGATTCCTTTACAAAAATAATTTTAACATAAATCTATAATTGATTACATAATAACTAAATGACATTCTGTAATTATTAAATAAATGACATTCAATATACAACAAGGTTTATCATTTTATAAGGTTCCACGAAAGCACAAGACTGTTCTATAATAGCCCAAGATCCAATAAACTTATTGGGTCCAGTTCCATAACTCGATGTACCCAAATTATTACTTTTTTTAAGTCATAGAAAACGCTAAACTTTGCGGATTATTCACAAAGTTCCTCAAAAATACCTACTTTTCGTCTTTCACTGTCATTTTTCGAATCCAATCAATCAGAAATCACATATATACACGTCATAGCAAGTGATGTAGAATATTACTGAATTACTATCTCACTTTGTATACACGACCCCGTGATTGTTTTTTAAAGAACTCACCTTAAACGCCCTCCCCTTT
The DNA here is from genome assembly GCA_963575645.1 of Xanthostigma xanthostigma. NCBI lineage: Eukaryota > Metazoa > Arthropoda > Insecta > Raphidioptera > Raphidiidae > Xanthostigma > Xanthostigma xanthostigma. Next base: position 42,170,183 of record OY754466.1, on the reverse strand, counting down.
TCACTGCGCAAAAAAAATACGTCATCGCATCGACACGACCCCGTAATTGATTTTTATACACGACCTCGTAATTGTTTTTTAAAGAACTCCCCCAAATTTAATAATTTACTATAGGTTCGTTCCAAGCAGCCAGTGAACGGTTCCGAAACCGTCACCCGCATGCGCAGTAGGTAAAACGTGTTCTAAAATCACCACTAACAGCTTCGTTTTAACTAGTGCGCATGCGGCTGGCAGTTCCGAAACCGTTTTCGGGCTGCTTGGAACGAACCTTATATAAATCATTGTCTATCTACTTACTGTGCGGTGAGCGAAGGCAACAAAGCGTATCGAAAATATATCTGCGTCTCTTTCTTCGATGTAATTCCCTTATTTTTCCGATGATAGGATTGGCTGTTGTACTTGCATTCAATCTGAATAAAGTATCTCTGTTTCAAAAACTGTGTCTTTTTCTATCACGTTATAACATGGCCGTATCCAGCAGGAGGGAGCAAATTAGAAATTTCTTTAGCCGGGTACCCCGTGCTTGTTTTGCCCTACTGGATATACCAGTGCTTACGGCTTAAAAAAAGACAGAAGTATATGTTTACACCCTAATGGTTCGATTGCGATTTTATTCCTTTGCTCAGTAAAGAATAAAAGTATATATGGATAAAGCAGTACTGGATTCAGTCCGATAAATTTTTTTCCGAGATTTTAATATATTTAATTTTTTTGCTTTAGATATTATCTTAAAAACGGGACAACATAAGATCACGTGATTTGGTTTATTGGATTCGATTTAATTTTAAAACAAAATCGGTTAAGTAGATTGTCTTTTTCTATGACGTTAACATGGGCGTACCCAGCTTTTGGCCCAGGAGGGAGCAAATTAGAACTTTCTTAAGGTGGGTCCCCCGTGCTTGTTTTGCCCTCCTGGATACGCCAGTGCTTACGGCGTAAAAAAAGACAAAAGTATATGTTTGCATCCTAATGGTTCGATTGCGATTTTATTCCTATATGCCCAGTATAGAATAAAAGTATATGTTTACGCTATACGTCCATGTTTGGGTCATCTGACTTATGTACCAAATTTAAACTTTTTTTCGTCTAGTAGATTCGAAGAAAATAAGCGGACGGACAGACAGACATCAAAGTGACCCTATAAGGGTTCTGTTCTTTTATCGGATGCACAGAGTACAGACTACATCCGTTTGAAATCTTCGCGGTCAAAGAAATGTTACTAAAAAAATTCTTTCAAGTCTAAAGCAGCTTAAAAGAGTACACACGTATCGTGCAATTGTCTCTCTCGAATGAGGAAGTGTATGCGACTCGAGCAAAAAATCCGTTACGAAACTCTTCTTAAATGTCGAAATAGATTACATAGTTGCATACAATACTTCGTTAAGCATCTATTATAGGTACATGTAATAATATGCAATGCATATTAGAAGTACTAGTAGTACCTTACTACCTATATATTGAATGTTTGCTATTATAATAATTAATAAATAATAACTTATTGCACATGAATTGATTGACTGCTGTTATGACAATAATGCAAATAATTACGTTTGTTTAGCAATGTGCATTTTTGTAAAAAAATAATGAAAATTTACAGTTTTCTATTTAAATTAAGTTTATTTTCTCCGATAGATTGCTCTGTTCGTTGGTCCCCTTTCTTTTACCTAGGAAGAGACAGAATCGCCTGTTGAATTGCTTTCGTGTTGCCTTAACAAAAAAGCACTGCAACATTTTGTGGTACGCACGGTATATTTTGAGTCGAGGTGCAGGCGCAATACTAGATGTATCTTAAACCTCCATCAATAGATAATGGCAGGAACGCTAAAGAATAACGCCACGAGGTCATTCTGTATATATACAGGGAGTAACGAAAAATGTATTCGCTATTTTGAGGGGGTCATCGATGCTGTTATAAAATGTTAAAAAAGTTATTATTTGCTTTCCGGTTGGCCGGTTATAACAAGAGTTTTGATTTTTCAGGCAAAATTCACAATATAATAGGCATGATGACAGTATGAAAAGAATTAATGGTTTTAGAGAAAAATAATTGTTGAAAAGATTCTAAAAATGACCCAGTGTTAATGAGATTAATAAGATTTTTAATAAAATAAAAGTATAAACTACTGCAATCGGCCATGTTGATTGAAACGAATGACGTCACGTCTTCTTAAATCAAAGAGAATATAAACACTTGAAGTAAATAATCACCGTATCGCTTAAATTTTTGTTGCGTTCATTCACTTCTGCATCATTGAATTAGTTGATTTGTTGTTTATTCGTTTTTTTGTGATATTTTGTAACACTTATGTCATAGGTTATTTTTGAGGTTAGTTGTAGTTATGTACATTCACCAGTACCAACCTAATATAGAATATAATTATTATATGCTTACCAATTGGACTGCGTATAATCTAGATAGATTTTGAGTTGCATATGAGTCTAATGAATTATACACAACTGACTATGATGGTAATAATAATTATTGGTGGATATCATCCACGTGCTTACTGCTTACCAAAGGATTGCTTAAATTGATATTGATGTAGGGAGTGACATCTCTTCTTAACGATATTGTTTTGTGAATATCGCCATCTAAGTTTGTAATTACCAAAAGATCGATTGCATATTGAGGTACATGGAGTAGATAAACGAAGGAAGTGGAACATCGAGTGATATTACTTGGTGGACATCCTCATCTACATTCTTACCAGAGGATAGAATAGGTATCACGTACTTGCCTTCATCTCCATCTAAATTTTTAATTACCAAAAGATCGATTATGTATTGAGGTACATGGAGTAGATAAGCGAAGGAACATCAAGTGATATTACTTGGTGGACATCCGAATCTACACTCTTACCAAAGGATAGAATAGATATCACGTACTTGCCTTCTTAAACGTACATCATCGTGAGATTGTTCTGTGGATAACTTTGACAGGCTGCCACGATAGACGTAGAGGTAGATACGTTTTAGAGTTGAGGAGGAGGTAGATACTAACAGATATGTATACAGTTAAACCGAACATGGTGAACAGAGAGACACATCTAGGTCAACTTTCTCTATAGTGTTTGTATGCATAGAAAAGTGAAACTCGCTCGCAGAGCCAGCAGCCAGCTAACAGCTATCGAACAACGCAGAACACCACACAGCAAGGCGAGTTGTGTGTGTTTTTTTATTCATTTATTTCGCACAAGAACAAGAGTACATTCACCTTTGCAAGAAATGTGTATACGTTAAGTGGTGGACGTTTCTGAATGCACTGGCAAAGATATAAGAATTTGAGATGATCAAACTTATTGATTCAGTCGATCTTCTTCCTGGTAACTTCTCCGTTTAATACCTGGTCCGAGGCACTATCCTAATGTATATATGATGTGTTCTATCACTGTTGTGTCCCTGTCTATTGCGTCACGTTCTCTATCAATCAAATTTCGCTTCATTTCGGGCTAATATCTAAATTAGCCCTGGTTAATTACTTGTCATAGTAAAAACTAGTCTGTTCAAAAAAATGTGAGTCATTGTTGGACGCCTGGCATATGTGAAACATAAATTTAAGCAAAATTCTAGTAATTAAATTTTGTCGTGACAACTGACGTAATTCTAGTAACTAAATATAGTCCTGTAACTAAATTTTACTCTATCATCTAGTTGTCGCCTTTAACAGAAGCAAAGTTATAAATTCAACGCATACACAAAGCAAGCGTCACACGCTGTCATCCCATAAAAGTGTCGCATCAATTGCATGTGTTTACTTCCAACCAAACGCGCCACTAGATGTTCCACATCAAAACTTTAATTGACATGAGCCTTGTCTATAGTATCTAGGGTTGGGAATAATCGAATGATTTTGATAATCGAAGGGTTGCTATTCAAATGACTTTTATTTATAACCGAATGATTTTAATGATGCATTATAAAAATAGTTGTGCTGTACGAGCGGTGTAGCGTAGTGGTGAGAGCACTAGACTCGCATTCGGGAGGTACCGGGTTTCAATCCCGGCGGGGGCAGATGTGACTAGAACTTTTTCTGCTGCTTCTCGCCGAGAAACGGTAATTCCTGTACCCACCATCTTGTTAAGGTTTCTCATAGTTTCCCTCAGTAATTCCAGATAAATATCGAGACGGTTCCTTATTCAAGGCCATGGCCGATTACCTATGCTCAAAATTTGCCTACCTTATCCTAATTTCCTAAAAATTCCTTCATTCGCTCATTGCTATTTAATTAAGTGGAAGTTTAAAAATTTAGAAAATCACTGGAAGTGTGATAGACGGAAAATATCAATGGTGCGAATGGCGTCTGTTATGACATAAAGTTAGGAAACGGACGTTAAACGCATTATTACAGTAGAACCTCGACAAGTTAAAAACCTCTGCAACTTAAAACACTTTTGAATTCCCTTCTCCTCAAAGCCTAAAACCTCCATTACTTAAAGCATAAAACCTCGGTAACTTAAATATTTTGAGCGTTGGCCCTCGTTAACTTAAAATAATATTTTGGCGGCCTCCATAACTTAAAGTATTATCAGCGAGTCTTCGTGAATACATATACAAACAAAAGGTTTTGCCAAGAACTTTATTAATTTTCACTTCAGTCTTTCACTAAATCGCTGTACGTATATAATAAGAAGTGCATGAAACAGAAAAAATGACTGACTTTTTCGTTTAAATTTAATAAATATGTAAATAAATAGATACAAAATTTATTTGCAATTTATTAGAACAGTTGAATCTTTAATTTTTGTTTTATACCTGTAATTGTTATATTACCACTTTGACGGACACTTAAAAGTTCAGTTTTGTTCCTTTGACACTATAGTTTTTAAATTTTTTCATATGTATGAATTACTTTTAAAAGTTGTTATATTGTGACAATATTGCCTTAGTAGATATTTGTACGGTGACACAGAGCACACAGGGTATGCATTCTACAATGTAAAATAGACTGCTACACCCGTCTGGCTATATAAAACGCTCAGTAGTATACAACGGCTTCAGCCGTCGTGTCAAACTTTTGAAGTTTTGTTTATGACGGTCTAAGCCGGTTTGTCCGTCAAAGTGTTAAATTTAGTTTTTTGTTTAGTAACTTAGTTTAGTGTTTGCTGAAGATGAGAGCATAGCTCCGGAAATGTACGTCCGCTAATAAAACTGTTTTGGTAAGAAGTAACTATTCTTTATTATTGACGTGATAACGTCTTATAAATTGATGAATCACCAATCTTATAAATTGATAAAACACCGACTGCATGCACGAAAAAGTGTAACGTAACGTTCCTAACGTTTGTAACGCGTAACGTTCCGCCTGACCCTGTGCGTGCTTTTTGCTAATTTCTCGCTCAATTTAAATCAGATCGGTTTGAAACCAGTCTTAAACGAAAGAGGAGAACATTTTACATAGATTTCGTATAACAGAATTTGCCTAAACAGTTTTTTTATACAAATTTATATAGAAAAATAGCTGTATAAATGCAATGTTGTCTAATGCATGACGCGACGCGGTCGGTCGTCTTTGTTTGCCGTACATGGAAATTAGAAAATAACGTATGTCTTGTCTTAACATGAAAACGGCTGCATTTCTAATGTTTAATTCAATTTTTTGACATTAGTATTTTGTGAAATGCAACGCCTTCTAAGTTAACTATTGGAATAACTAATTATTATTAGAACATAATACTTTGACAGTTGCAAACGTCACTTTTGACATTTCTTATCATTCCGACACCAAGGATAAGCGGATTGAAACCAAATTTTGGGAGGATGTTTGATATGCAAATATGAAGTGGCCTATTGTTTTTGGGGAACATCGGCGCATGCGTAAAAGAATATATCTCTTATAATGATGTTTTATATAATAATAATATAGTTTTTAAAACGGTTTTTACTCTATCTATTTTTACTAGAAATTTTTGTAAATGTTTTTATTCTACTTAATAAAATTTACCTAAATTTGAAGCGAAAGATGCAATATCATAGATTCGAATTATTATAATTATTATATAAATTAGGTTATGTATTACGGAATACGTTATCACGTAAAACTATCGTCCGTAAACCGACTTTACAGACAACCAATTTTTTTTTTATTTTTGTTTCAACCACAGCGCTCTTAATATCTGCATTACTATAGTTTGTTTAGTATAGAATCACTTTCGATTTCTACAGAAAAGCAGGTGCATTCAGAAACTTACCGCGCGCTCACATGTATGCCGTGCAAATATCATGGTTAGGCTGTTGGCATTGTTTTTTTTATTTCGCTATTCGCTATTCCTCTGATCGGCGGCGACGGCGGGCCCTGTTGCTATTGCGTAACGCCAGAGAGAGGTTACCTGGTGTATTGCTTGTATTCTTTGGAGAGGGACGGACGGGTGAAGGGGGACGCGCTATGTTATTATTTACAACTCTAATTTACAACAGCTAGCGCGGCACAGAACTTCATTATCAGAATTAATATTATCGATTGATTTGGTAAAGTTTTCTTTCCTTGCGCGTATCTATCGATACAAAACAAAATCGTTAATTAGCACTCTCTTTTTATGCCTGAATTTGCGCGGTCGACTCGTCGGCAACGATGTATGTAAAAAATAAAAAACGAGTGTGCTTTAGACCACACGATTGAAGTAAAACTTCTTCCTGCCATAGTTTGTTATTATTCATCTGAAAATTCACAAAATATGAACTTTAAAATGATTTTACAATTTTATTCATTTTAAACGTAGAATATTTAATGTATTGAACAAAATATTAATTTATAAAAAGGTTCAAGAACAAAATGAACAGTATAATGTAAGAAGAAATAAACAGTGTTGCCAGTCTAGTACAATTGTATTAGATCTAGTACTTTTTTGTCATTTTCTGTACGCTTGTACGTTGAAGCAAAAATCTAGTACTTTTTAATAAATCTAGTACTTTTTAATACCCAATGTCCACATACCCACCACAACAAACGAAAAATCTAGTACTTTTTAATACCCAATGGCCAGACACCCACCACAACAAACGAGGGAAATGACCAAAAAAGACTTTTTTGTTGTGGAAATGAAAGGATCTTTTTTTTTCGCTCCCCTACATTGTGCCCATATACGATAAAATTTGTGAAATTAGGTTGTTAAAAAAAATTAAAAAAAAGCTCATTCTTTTTTTTCTCCAATTGTGCACACAATATGCTTACAGCAAAATTATTTAAGCCATGCGGTTATTAAAAAAAGCTCATTTGTGGTTGGCAAATCTTAAAAAAACTTCTAGTACTTTTTTCTACTTTTTTGTACTTTTTTCAATCCTGATCTAGTACGCAAAACAAAAAAGTTCTGGCAACACTGGAAAGAAATATAAAACATAAAGATAATGAAAACAAAAGTAATACATTGCAATTACTTAACTCTCGTTGGATTTTAAGCGTAAATCTTTATGAAATATTATTTAGCTCTGCAAGTTAAGTAGGTTTACCAAACGTTATTCTGTCACCCGATAGCGCCACTGGCACGTAAAGTATATGTCATTCTATTCTTAGTACTGCTTATATTTTCGGCCACCTGTCATCTGATTTGTGTATTATCGACATTTAATTACACAATAATTAATGCATATTTGGATTGCATTTAGACGTGGCATAGTCACTAAACACACTCTGACACTAAACGTATTATAGCTATTTGTATCATTGATATTGCTATGATCAGGGCTGGGATTATACCCTAGCGATAATAAGCATATCAATACAGTACCGCTGATATTGAACCAGTTTTTCGAATTTAGAAACGTATATCCTACCAACCTTTACCCGGGGTTTTGCGAGCGCTGATGTTTTTTTTTTTAATTAGTCAGTATTTTTCCTAGGCAAAAATAAGTTATTTAATATTCATGTTTTAGAAGTTATACAAAACAATTTTTTATTGTAGATATTTAATAATTTACTATATGAATCATTGTCTATCTACTCAATGCGCGGTGAGTGAACGAAACAAAGCGTATCGAAAATATATCTGCGTCTCTTTCTTCGATGTAATTCCCTGATTTCTCCGATGATAGGATTGGTTGATGTATGTACTTGCATTCAATCTGAATAAAGTATCTCTGTTTCAAAAACTTTGTCTTTTTCTATGACGTTAACATGGGCGTACCCAGCTTTTGGCCCAGGAAGGGGCAAGTTAGAAATTTCCTAAGCCGGGTCCCCCGTGCTTGTTTTGCCCTCCTAGATACGCCAGTGCTTACGGCGTAAAAAAGACAGAAGTATATGTTTGCACTCTAATGGCTCCATTGCGATTTTATTCCTATGCTCAATATAGAATAAAAGTATATGAGTGTCCGCCACTAAATGTTGCTGGTTTGTGCTGGTTTATGCAGCCTGTGGGTTTAGTGTGCGACATCGTGCAGCTTGCAGGTTTGCGCTGTGCCGGCCGTGCAGGTTTACGCTTGACAAGTGTGAAATTGATCTTTAAAAATCGTATTAAATAAAATCTCTCCCAGCCCTATCCTGCAGCTGATATTATGTAACATTCATATTGAAATAACGTTCTGAGAAGAGACTCGTGAACTCGAAATACACGGTCAAAAACACAAAAATAAATTACATTTCTCAACAGAATTGCGTCGAATGCATAAACATAAATAATAATTAGCAACATTGTGTATTTTATATTATGATCACATAAAAGTCGTTATTTAATTTCTTACTAAAAATAGTTTATCTGCTTTTTGATAAACAAACTAAGTGCCACATTGTTTTACCATTCCAACCCACAAGTGGGGAATGGTCAAAATTCACAATATTTTTTTGTTTTGAATCCAAAAAACATTGTGCGTCTGGTTAGTCTGTGAGCACGATACAGGTCAAACGGATGAGCGGATTGAAACCAAGTTTTGGAAGGATGTTTGGTATGCGCAGAAGAATCGGCGCATGCGCAGAAGAGATATATGCTATAACGTTATTTTTTATAATAATGGTATACTTTTCATAACGGCTTATTATTCTATTTATTTTTTTCAAGAAAGTTTCATTACATTTTTTTTTCTAAACTTTATAGTCACCCGCATGCGCAGTAGCTAAGCGTGCTCTAAAATCGCCACTAACAGCTTCGTTTTAGCTACTGCGCATTCGGGTGACGGTTTCCTTCCTTAAAATATGTTTTTTTTATAATATCTCATTGTAACTTGTACCAGCCCTCGGTTAGAACCTGTTAACTGGGGGCTTGTAATACAGAAGCCATGGAAACTCCCCATAAACAACTGCATCGCTATACGCTCGGCTATTGTCAAGCCTTGCATGTTCTTAACGCATATTTTGATGAATTTATTTTATCATCTTGTAACTGAATTGTACTGACAATTAATGAGATGTCACACAAAAACGACAAGTCTTCTTCGTAATTCTTATTGATCGTGGGACGACACGATTATTTCATTTAACTTTTGACTTGAGACGTTATTCTTTTAATTGGTCACGCACTTTACAACCCGGTACGTCATGAATTTTTTAAGCGCACTGATAAATTTATCAAATATCAGTTAAACTTAAAAGTGTATATACAGGGGCTTTTTTTACTTTTATTTATCTCGAGAATCACGGATTTGCGGTTTTGAAGTAAAACTTCTTTATAGGCACGCTTGACTGGGGGAGTAAGCTGGTAAATGCCTGACGAGAGCGTTTACGGAAAGTGCGTGATCGGGCGAGGCGAACGGAAGTTGAGAGGGAGATATAAGTTAGTGAATATAAGTAATTGCAATGTATTACTTTTGTTTTGTTTATATAAAATTGTAAATTCATTTTAAAGTTCATATTTTGTGAATTTTCGGGTGAATAATAACAACTTATGGCATGAAGAAGTTTTACTTCAGTCATGTGGTCTAAAGCACACTCGTTTCTAAACAAATTGCTCGGGTTCATTGAAATGAGCGCAATTTGTTCTATAAAACATTTTCGATATCGAAGATTTTAAAGGTTCCGATTTTTGCGATTTTTCTAAATCTTAAAACACCATACACCGAGTATTCTTAGACCATATATCGAATTGATAGTTTAGAAATCGTCTATATAAACGATCACGAATTTGGTTGGAACGTTTAAAGGACCGTTCGACAACCGTCCCATTTTCGGCTGGAACGCGTTTATCTACTGCGCATGAGCATAACGATAATATTACCATTTTTGAAAAAAAAAACTAATAATGTGTTCCCAGTTACACGAGTTCGATAAACGTGATTTTTGTTGGTCCAACTCGCGTAACTCCGGGTATTAACGTAGGTAAACATAAAATTGTTACGACGAAGTTGCACTATACTAGTGGACAGTTCAATTGTGTATGAATGTTCTATTTGGAATTACAATGGAGCCTAGAGAGATTTGGTTTATACTGTATATTTAGTATATACAGGGTGTCCCATTAAGAATGAGACATAGAACAACCACAGATTCTCCAATTCAAAATAAAACGATTAAGCGAAATATGCTTAGATAAAATGTTACTCGTTTCCGAAATACAGGGTGTTGAAGTTGAAAACTGAAAAATTATTAATGTCCATAATTTTTTTAATACACCGTATAATTTTACTCAAATCGGCACACTTGTTAAATATCATAAAATGCACCTAACAATAAAAAAAATAGTTCAGTACGCTCTACCAGTGGCGTACGGCAGGAGTAAGTAATGCTCGTACCCTTTCTTAATGTTACGCCGCTGTCTAAATTTTAATTTTGACTAAAATTTTAATTTTTTTGATATTTTCTAAGTCAATAATGTACACTTGTTAGTTTGTTGTAAAGGCATTGGTTTTCGAGATATTTCCAGTTTTTTTAAGACAAAATTGTAAAAATGAATATTATTTATAATAATACAAATAAAAAGTACTTGTCTATCTATCTTTAACTGCGAATATCTCGAAAACCAATGACTTTACAACAAACTAACAAGTGTACATTATTGACTTAGAAAATATCAAAAAAATTAAAATTATAGTCAAAATTAAAATTTAGACAGCGGCGTAACATTTAGAAGGGGTACAAGCATTACTTACTCCTGCCGTACGCCACTGGTAGAGCGAGTAACATTTTATCTAAGCATATTTCGCTTAATCGTTTTATTTTGAATTGGAGAATCTGCGGTTGTTCTATGTCCCATTCTTAATGGCACACCCTGTATATTATCGTCGTTGGTTCTATAATACCTCCTATGTGCAAAAAAAGTAAAATTTGCAGGAAAGGCCAAAAAGTGGTTATTTCAGCAATGGATCGTATAAGAAACTGGCAATTTCAGAGTTATATTACTGATTCATACTTATCGTCACTATACATGTTTAATTAAGACGAAGTATTTTCTTAAAAAATATTTAACGTTAATTTCGGATTTATTGGCACATGGGAGGATATATTTGATACAACTTTTTACATAAGAGTTATTTCCCCTTGTTGGTTACTGTAAAATTAATTTGGAGGTATTACTAATATATAGAAGCTCCGTTTCCTGAATCTTTTCATCTAAAAAACGTAAAATCTGCCAACTATGCACATAGGATCTATTACAGAACCAACGACGATATTCTAGTCAGTTAAGGTATTGATACAAAACCGCAGAGTTCGTTGCACCCACGCATTTCTGCCGACCGCCCACCCCGCTTCCAAATCGTGCGTGTCTACGCACTGTAGAGACGCGTGTGCGTCGCGGCGACGCTCTAGCGTCGAGGGCTCGGCCGTATCGTCCCGACGCAAAAGGTCATTAACATGCCGTCGATATAGGACCGAACTTTATATATACTAAATATACGCGTTAAAGGTTGACGTATTGTTATTTATGTAAAGATTAGGAAGTTTGTTTACTGCGATTAATTATATCCTCAAAAGAAACATTTACAATGTACAATCAAAGTTCGTTCGTGCGACAAAAATAGCTGATATCAAGTTTTGAGAGTGTAGTAGGAATAAAATTAATAGAATGAAGTTGTCGATCGACGAAAAATAAAATCATTGTTTCATAAAGCATTTATTTTGTATCGGTGATCTGTTCAATTAACTGTATTCTTACTACACTCTTGAAACTTCAATCAGTTGTTTTTGTCGCACTCACAAACTTCAATTTTTGTTGTAAACTAGCTGCTCCCGGCGGCTCCGCCCGCGATTGAGATGAAACACGGCAAAATGTTTGTTCAGTTAGCAGCTATTGCATAGCTTCTATCGCGGGCTTTGAGCGCGGCGAACGAATCAAGAAATTCCGTAACGAAAAAAAACCTAACACCCCCCACTCCGACTGGCACAGCGGTGCGGCGTTGACAGCCGTACATCGTCTAACGTCGTTTCAGTTCGGCAGACTTCGGCACGGTGTTTGTGTGCTCATAACTGCATAACTGCTCATAACTGATTCTATCTTCATTTGTGTATAAATGAATTTATATATAATACTGCTATAAAAATAACCTAAATTATTTAGGTTATGTGCAGAGAAAGTATATATGATATTATATCTATATAAATGTACATCGCGCGAAATTCTATGATATTCTATCTTTATTTGTGTATAAATGAATTTATATATAATACTGCTATAAAAATAACCTAAATTATTTAGGTTATGTGCAGAGAAAGTATATATGATATTATATCTATATAAATGTACATCGCGCGAAATTCTATGATCAAACTTTTATATCGTTCTTTTTGTTCAAATTTTTTGAATGAATAATTGTTTTGGTGTGTAATTACACTATTTATACCTTATTATTTATATCTAGCTATTTTCGTTTTATAGAGAAGAAAAACTTAAAGACCTAAAAAATATGCAATAGCTTTACCGCGGTAGTCCCCGAGTGCCACACGTATTTTTTTATATATATTTTTTTAGCCTAAGTTACTCCTTATAACATTAGCTATCGGCCAGTGAAAGTCCCGTCAAAATCGGTTCAGACGTTTCGAAGATTAGCCGGAACAAACAGATAGACAGACAAAAACTATAAAAATTGTTTTTTTGTTATACTAAGTACCGTATAATACTTTCATATGCATTATGATCTATGTAGCGGTCATTATTATTTTATCAGACGAATAAATATTTATACTCTCGAAGTACGACAGAATAGATTTATACCTGCAGTAAACATAATTATGGTTAGTGAATTGAATTATCGCTATTTATTCGGAGGAATAGTTACCTGAAGAACAAATGAACCAAATAAATAACTACTTACGTTCGGTGAATATGGCCATCAGTAATTCAGTTCATCCAGTGAACACACTGTATTATGTACATGTGTAGGAATGTTTACGAATGCCACGGCCAAGGGCAAAGGCGAGCGCACTTAGCACACACAAGGGGCAAGTCCCGCACATCTCAACCCTCTTCTCTATCAAGTTCACTCAACTTCCTCAACGTGGGTGTATACATGCCTACGTATGGTCGTATCAGCGTTGCCAATTTTGGCAATTTCCGGACACCATACGAAAATTAGCGACGCGGTCTCGTTACGACGGGGTGCAAAACTACAGGTGTGTTTGGTATCGTAATTCAGTGTAAAAATTCCAGCCAATTGAGTAGAGCTGTAAAAGTAACGAGAAATTGTGTACCTTACTTAAAGAACCAGTACCCGTTACTTTCGTACCGTTACGTTACTCGTTACTTTTCATACGGCATATAATCGTGTACTAACAGCATCAAGCATGTACAATCGCATCGAGGCGAGTCGCATACGTGATACGGTATGACTTCGTTCGTATGACGTATAACCGCATCAAACGAGCCGAACTGACGTGGATACGACAAATGCGAGTAACGATTCGTTACTTCGAGTCAGACGATGTACCCGTTACTCAGTAACGAATACATACGGTTTGTTACAGCTCTACAATTGAGCGACGGAAACAATCCAACTTAAAAATGTTGACATTTGATATAGTACTTATAATAAAGAAAAGAAAATTTCTGCTATCGCATGAGCTGACGCGGGCAATACCTAGTATTCATTATGATATTTGGTATTCGTTTACCTACATATGTTCCACGTCATGTAAAATTAATCAAAGCATGCTTAAACTAGTTTATTTCTGACAAATCTACGAAAGAAAAGAACGGCTGATTTTTTTTATTTTCAAAATATTTCCGAAACTATAAAATTAAGAAAAACATTTTTAGCGAAACTTTCTTGAAGAAATAAATAGAATAATAAGCTGTTATGAAAAGTATACCATTATTATATAAAAAAACATCGTTATGGCATATATTTCATCTACGCTTGCGCCGATTTCCCCCAAAAACAATAGGTCCTTCATATTTACATACCAAACATCCTCCCAAAATTTGGTTTCAATCCGCTCACCCGTTTGACCTGCATCGTGTTCACAAACAGACGCACAGAATATTTTTCCAAAAATATGTTTTTTGGAATCGGGGAACCTCAAAACGAAAAGATATTGTAAAATTTTGAAAAGTGATTTTTGACGGAAACTAGTACCATTCTCCTGCACTTATGAGTTGGCATAGTAAAAATTTCGTGACTCTTGTTATTACATGAAAATTAAAATATTGTCGCGCGCCATTTTTGTATTGTTTATTAATTATTTTAGTTGATTCAGTGTGATTTGATATAGATTGTTGAATTATTTTTTTAGAGCTGGCAACACTGGCATTATTTATATTGCGCCTGAGCTTTCACTAGCTATTTTAAGAAAAAAATATACCGATATCATCCAGAAAAATGTGCTGAGTGGTGACTACTAAAAATATATATAGCAAGTCGTTTTTAACTAACGTTTTTTATGGTCATCAGAGGAAAGTTCATTTGAAGCACCCAAAGGAGTTCAAACATTATACAATTATAAATTATACCGTACGGTGAAAAGATAAAGAAATATGTGTGGGTCAAATTAGTACTCTCATAGTATGTGTAAAGATCTTGCGTGTGTGTGACTTTGTTGTGCATGATCTAAATCAGTTCGATTTTTTGTCACATCAAATTGTCTTCTAGCTTATAGATGCTTAGTCATCCGACATTTTTAAATCAACGAAGCAGATAGCCAACGAAGTACCTATTTAAAGATTTTAATTCTCTTAAAATGCAACATTTTAGACTTCGCCATTCATCTATCTATATCTATACTAATATATAAAGCTAAAGAGTTTGTTTGTTTGTTTGGTTCAACGCGCTAATCTCAAGAACTACTGGTTAGAATTGAAAATAATTTTTTTTGTTGGATAGCCCATTTATCGAGGAAGGCTTTTGAACGGTAACTCCGATCATCATGAAATTTGGACATAACATTCATCTCGGTAAACTAAGAAGAAAGTGAGTACTCATGTCCCTCCCTTCCTCATTCGTTCTTTTGCACCCGGGTTGAACCGGGCGGGACCGCTATATTTCATATTTTTGAAGGTAGAAACTTTAAATAAAGATTACGTGTTCATATGCGAGACAAAAATGACATCTATTTATATTATAGAGATTACTTTTAGGATTCCGTAAAAAAAGGAACCCTTATAGGATTACTTAGTTGTCCGCACTGTCTGTCAAGACCCTTTTTCTCTAAAACGCGTGGAGGTATCAAGTTGAAATTAATATCTAATATTCAGGTTTGCAATCGCTTGGAGCTGAAAAAAATCACACAATCAACATAATCAGAAAATACGGCCGTTTATGCCGCATATTTTGACACTCGCAAGGGAATCAAAACCTATAGGGTGCTTCGCGTTGACCTAGAATCATGAAATTTGATAAGAAGTAATGTCTTATAGCACAAATAAAATACGAAAACCGTTTTACCATTCCAACCTACAGATGATATATATGCTAAAACGGTGTTTTTTTATATAATAATGGTATACTTTTCATAACGGCTTATTATTCTATTTATTTTTTCAAGAAAGTTTTGTTAAAATTTTTTTTCTCTAAACTTTATAGTTTCGGAAATATTTTGAAAATAAAAAAAATCATCCGCTCTTTCGTTTTATGGACCTGTCAGAAATAAACTAGTTAGGCATACTTTGATTAATTTTTACATGACGTAACCATGGCAACGAATAGTTAATATCATATTGAATACTAGCAATTACCCGCGTCACCTCACGCGATATCAGAAATTTTATTTTCTTTATTATAATCGAATGTCAACATTTTTGAAGTTGGAATGGTCCCGTCGCCCAATTGGCTGGATTTTTTTTGCGATTATAGATTTATTTGCAGTTGGCAAACTGACCGCGAACTATGCCGATATATGGGCAACAGTTTACCAACGGCAAAGCTGGAAAAATCTTCGAGACTCAATTGCCGTGCGATTGCCGAACTATTTACACGCCTACATGTTTGTACGGAACCCGACTCGCACTTGGCCGGTTTTTTTATCCATGACAGTTACATTGTAAAATTAATACAGAGTGTATACGGTAATGTTACATTCTGTTGGCTGTTTTTTTTGTTTATTCGGCAATCAGGCAAATAACCTCTGTCTTGCGTCGAAACAGCTGTTTACTGTTTTATTAACGTAGGATTTACTTATACACGCACACATAATGTATATAAAAATACATCATAATGTATATATAATTATAAGTTATCATATCATTGGACCACAAATGTTATGTATTTATTAGTATATAAAGACTATTATAATTCTCGGATGTTCCCGAATCTTTCGTCACAAATCTACTTCCTTTGAGCTTCGACTAAGTATATACAGATGGTTCTTCTAAATTGTGCGTTCTTATTCGACAGTTAAAAAAAAACAAGCGCGTGTTGGGTACACACATGATGGGGTTACATAGTAGCGGTAGGGGTAAACAGAAAAGAATACAACCGCGGTACTACTATTTTACTCACTAACATATGACAATCGAATAAATAGTTCTTCCTTTTATTTTTGAATGGGTCCCCACCTGCTGCTTGTTGAATTTCTTTGATTAATTTTTTTCTTTTTAGTTAGGTATAAGGTTCATTTTTATACCGCTGTGTTTCTGGTTTTTATAATTATAACTAGTCACTACCCGCGGATTTAAACGCGATTGATGAAACACGGCAGCGACACCAGTAGTGGAACCACTTTAAAACATAATGTCTATACACTGACTGTTTTTGCCAGAAGCCTATATTACTTATACCTACACCTATGTGAATTTTGAAATCACCCCTATTTTGGACCGTCGGTTTGATGATTTTGCAAAAACGCTGAAACATATTATCCTTTATTTCTTATCAAAAACCTAAATATGAATTTTCACATCCTTAACTTGAAAAAATATGGGTTCCCCATACTAAATTTCATCCCTTATTTTTTTTAGACAAAAGGTAGCCTATGTCCGTTTTAAAGATGCAATTTACCTCCTTGGCAAATTTTATTGAAATATTTTCAGCGGTTTAGACTTGGAAAGTAGAGCTGTAATAAACCGTATGTATTCGTTACTGCAGAGTAACGGGTACATCGTCTGACTCGAAGTAACGAATCGTTACTTACAAATTCATTTCGTTACTCGCATTTGTCGTCTCCATGTCAATTCGACTCGTTTGATGCGGTTATACGTTATACGAACGAACTCATATCGTATCACTAATGCGTCGCGCCTCGATGCGATGGTACATGCTTGATGCTCTTAGTACACGATTGAATGTCGTATAAAAAGTAACGAGTAACGTAACGATACGAAAATAACGGGTACTGGTTCTTTAAGTAACGAATACATACGGGTACACAATTTCTCGTTACTTTTACAGCTCTATTGGAAAAACAAACAAACAGACACTGCAGGCAGGCAAACAGACAGACAGATTTACTTTTGTATTTATTATGGATCACTTATAATTTAAAGTATCTTCTGCAGCTCTGGTATCCACGAGGACAAATAGTCGCGGGAAACAGCTAGTTAAGAATAAAAAATGACTAAAGACCAACCGAAAGAAGCAAAACAACACAATATTTTCGTTATAGGTATCCCAGAGTGGCATTGACCTCTGTGTCGTCATCATGTACAAAAACGATTCTTCAGTATATAATATAATCGCGCATACGACACATTAATACAGAAAAGCACAATATATGTGGTCACGTGTGAATAAAGATGCTGAACTGACTTTTCTTTTTTGTCGCCCGATTTAGTTTTTCTTGTCGTTCCAACAAATGCACCCGCAAATTCTATTCTTGTGTCGCTTATGTTTCACGGTTATTGTTTTGTTTAAAATGGCGTTAATTTGCAACGCGAGAAGGTGACAACTAATTCTCGGCAATTGAACGTTATACTCAGAATAAATTTGTTTTTTTTTGTGCTCCATAAATTTGATAACTTCTAATCGTTTCTGTGTGATTTAAATTATAACTTGGTAAGTACTTTTTTTATTAATTTTGTATACGCTATGAAAGTATCTTTGACACGCGACCTTCGCACCATCTCGTGTTTGATTTTTTCAAAAGTGGATCACTCAAAACTTACAAACGCATAGAAACCAGCGTTATTCTTAATTATAAAAAAATATTTACGAAAAATGTCAGTAAAAAAACTACATAAATGATATACAGTTTATTTTCTAAATTTTTTAAATCTTATTTTTGTTAACAAAATAATAATTATGATATTTTTCATGTATTTAATACTGATTACAGACGTAAAATAATATTTAATTACCCTTGACGACGTACTGTTGCAGACCATTTTTTTTTTGTAATTCATAAGAAAATCCAGGAAAACGGTGGTATTGTAATTCTGGATGTTTAGTTGGTGTATCTTTACTATCAACAACACAGCACTTCCGATTTTATAGCTTTTTACCCATTTTATTCGACAATTAATCCTTATAAAAATGCACGTATAACATATGACACTAAGGTTTTGACTGAACCAGATTAGAGAAAAAAACCACGAGAGGGCGCAAAAGTCGCCTGTCAAAAGATACTTTCGATTAAATTTGAGTTGTTTCACGTTTAAAATTTTTAATTCCAACGATGTAGCCATGGTAATAAAAAAAAACAATATTCTACATTCAATTAGTGTTACTAGATTTGACAAGTACTGAAATCGTCCACCATTTTACGGCTTGTAATTCAATTAAAGTTTACAGGGTGTCCCATTTTAATTGATCACCTTGAATAACTTTTGGCAGTGACGTTGACTGAAAAAAAGTTTCGGACACAAGTTGTATAGATACTGATACTTTGGACCTTGAATGGAGGGTTCAAGATCATTGGAGTTTAACTTTGTTTTTTTAAATGTACACCCCTATTTTTCACATGGCCAATCGATTGTAAGTAAAAAAACATGCATTTTTTGTCCGAAACATTTTCTTTGAAATCGCCAACTTGATCGACTTATTTACTTTACAAAATTGCAATTTTTAAACTTTGTGAGTTTTTACTGGGGAATGGTGAGGCTTAGAGGAAAATACCAAGAGACAAAAAATGCTTAGATTTTTGCAAGAAATCGGCACGATATATTTTTTAAGCATTTGCTTGTTGCCTCTAAAATTTAGCAATCCTTTGCAAACGCCTCAAAAAATTCCTGTAGATTCTTTTCAAAAATCTAAGCATTTTTTGTCTCTTGGTATTTTCCTCTAAATCTCACCATTCCCCAGTAAAAAAATCACAAAGTTTAAAAATTGCAATTTTGTAAGCTAAATAAGCCGATTAAAAAAAAATGTTTCGAAATCGCTACACGCTTTTGGCAATTTGATAATCAGTTTAATAATATAGAAATGTTAATAAAATCAATTTATAAATAGACACTAGACATTGACAACTGTCTGAGACAAAATTTTTGGATGGCGTCGGAGTGATTTCTTATTCGAAAACAAGGTCATTTTTGGGGGTCAACGGTTCTCAAAAAGAAAATATATTTGTTCGGACATTTATTGCACAGAACGAAAGATTAGTTTTCCTTGAGTTTTTAGCTGCGTTGTTGCGTGTTTCCAGGAAAATATCGTTTTTGAAACGCCTCGAGGTTTTCAATATGTATTTTTCCACGCCGTCTAATTATAGCCGCGGCTCCCGTGGCGTTTGTTCTTTTATACTCTACGCATAAACAGACGGCTGTTTCACGCAAAAAGAAACGTAGATAAAGACATCAGATACGCATTAACGCTGTAAAATACGCTCGCTTACGCACTTCGCCGTTTCGCTATAGGTACAGAGTTGTATTCAGAGTAATTTTCATGCATCGTTATATATAAAGTCTTTCTTTTACATACTTTACAATATTTATTTTCATATTGGACAGAACAATTTTATTTAAAAAAAATTTGAAAAGAAGTTTGACCCTGCAGGCCATCCCTGTAACTTCCCGCTATTTTCGAGTTCAAAACGCTCAAAAATATATAAAATATAGCAAGAAGTTTATTTTTTAGCTCTTCGAGCTCAAAAAAAAAACACACTTTGTTACGAAATTTTCGTTCACTTATCTCATGAACAAATGAACAGATTTTGATGCAATTTGCGGCAGTCGACTCAATTTTTTATCCTAAAAAAGTAATTTATTACAGAAAAATCGATCTCATAGGAATTTTACGAGCAATTTAAAAAAAACACTTTTTTACAAATTTTTCGTTCACGATATCTCGTGAACAAATGAGCCGATTTTGATGCGGTTTGCGTCGATCGACGCAGTTTTTTTAACCTAAGAAAGTAAATTATTACAAAAAAATCGATTTGATAAGAATTTTACGAGTAATTATAAAAAATTACTTTTTTCCTAATTTTTCGTTCACGTTATCTCATGAACAAATGAACCAATTTTGATCTGGTTTGCGGCGATCGACGCAGTTTTTTTAACCTAAGAAAGTAAATTATTACAAAAAAATCGATTTGATAAGAATTTTACGAGTAATTATAAAAAATTACTTTTCTCATAATTTTTCGTTCACGTTATCTCATGAACAAATGAACCAATTTTGATCTGGTTTGCGGCGATCGACGCAGTTTTTTTAGCCTAAGAAAGTAATTTATTACAAAAAAATCGATCTGATAACAATTTTAAGAATCATTTTAAAAAAACACTTTTTTACGATTTTTTCGTTCACGGTATCTCGTGAACAAATGAACCGATTTTAATGCGGTTTGCGGAAATCGACGCAGTTTGTTAAGGAGAAGAGCTGATTAGATTTTGGAATTATTCGGTTTAGTAGTTTAGAAAATATTTTACAAAAACAAATTTTGAAAAATTTTTGAAACTTGTTTTTTTAAGATTTCTCAAAATTTTTTGGGCCGAATCGTTTCAAATTTTCAGGAAGTCTAAGTTCACCAAGATCACGTGAGATGCCGCAAACCGCGTTTCAGTCGGACACTCCGTTCAAAAGATATAAAGGGTTTACATACATACATACACACACACACACACACACACACACACATACATACAGCCCTACGGACATCATCGCCAAAATAGTTTTAATAGCTTCCTAGGACCTCAAAACGTCGAGATCTGGCGAAAACTCGATTTTCGAAAATCGGGGTGAAACCAATAACTTCCCGATTTTTGAAAAAAAAAAAAAATTTTTTTTTTTTAAAGCGGGAAGTTAAAAATTGGTTGTCTGTAAAGTCGGTTTACGGACGATAGTTTTACGTGATAACGTCATAAAGAAACATTGATGAACTCTCTGACGTCACGCGAGAAGAGAGAGAAATGCGTACAAGCTGACGCTTGGGCCGATCACTTATACCGCGCTCTCGCTTGCACGCTCAGGCTCAGGCTGAACGTGACACTTTTTCGTGCGTGCAGCCGGCGTTTCATCAATTTATAAGAAGTTATCACGTCAAAACTGTTTTATGATATTTTTAAAATTAAAAATTGTTGAAATTCATTAATGATTATGTATATTACAATAATTTGCACAATTAACCATCTAAACTTGCATGGCCCTGATGATGAAAATATATTTTTTGAAACGTTGGCCACAAGTGATACTCAGGTAAAGCTTATTTTTCAATTGTTCCTCAACCAAATAAATCACCTTCAATCATTATAATTATATAGTCGTTTTTTTACCATTCCAACCCACAAGCGGGGAATGGTACTAGTTTAGTCAAAATTCACTTTTCAAAATTTAACAATATTTTTTCGTTTTGGGGTCCCCCGACATATTTTTGGTCTGTTAATCTGTGAGCACGATACAGGTCAAACGGATGAGCGGATTAAAAACCAAATTTTGGGAGTATGTTCGGTATGCAAATATGAAGAGCCCTATTGTTTTTAGGGAAAATCGGCCCATGTTGTTTTTTATATGAAAAAAATATTTGAATGTTACCTTCGAACCATAAGCCGCCCACAAAATTTGAATCCATTTTTCTATGTAAAAATGTGCGTCTTATAGTTCGAAAAATATAAAAAAAATCATTAAAAATCCAATTAAGAAAGTTGGTAAGTCCAACCTTGCACTAGAGAATTTCTGTGCAACATCGCTTTAAACAAAACAATACCGGACCAAGGTCTGAATGAAATGCTATTTATATATATAAATATATTCAGCGAGTGTGAGGGGGTGCTGAATTTTACGAAACAACAGATTCACAATTTTGCTGTCACTTGCAAGATACTTACGTAGAATGACCATTGTCACCAAAAATTCAATAAATTGACATTGAGACCTCCTTTGTCTGCAAATATCGGCTCAGGTGTTATAAAACATCTTTATTTTCTTTACACAGATGGATTCTTGTTTTGATTCAAGACAAAACTTCGGTCACGTACATTAATTATGTGAACTTAAAATGGGGGAGGGAGTGGTCCGGCAAAATCTCATTTAAAGGGAGGAGGAGTCATTGAAAATTTGTTTTTAATTCAGAGAATATACATTACTGACTGCTAACCGCGGCTCCGCACGCAGTTGAGATGAAACGGAACAGCGACCCGCTTTAATAGCAAACCGAACTAAAAAGTCGAAAATAATTATTAACACAATAATTTAATTATAGAAAAAAAGCGTGGGGTGCCAATTACTATATTTTCATTATAACCCTAATTTTATAAAAATCTACCAATGAAATAATTGTCACATTTAATATCAAGCACCCCACGCTTTTTTCATATAATTGAATTTTACGAAGATAATGAAAAAAATCTGAAATAAAGTTTTTCATAATAGATTTTTTTATGACAAAATTTTCTGTAAAAAATCCAAAATCATTAGGAGATTTATAAAGTTAAAAATTAAAAAAAACTTTTACATGTAGTCTTATGGAAAATATGTCAACCTAGCATGCAAACGGTACATTTTAATTTTTTGCAATTAACCAAATAATGTCAGCAGTTCCGAAAACTAACTATGTAAAGCATCGATGTCTTACGCATATTTTAATATTTTTTCATTAGGAAACTTTTAATCAATAAAAAAAATATATTAAACCATAGCACTTTTCGATTATGGACTTTTATTCTTGACAATTTTAACAATTTTAACTGAATTTTCAACTTTTTAATTTAAATTTTTATTACTTCCAATTTCTTTTTTTTGATTATTTACTGCAAAAAATATGTAAAATACAGATATTTATATAAATTTATTTTTTCTAACCTAACTTTGTGCAAAAATTTATTTATGCCTTTATGACAATAATTTATTGGTATCATCGACTTATAACCTTTTGTAAAAATTTATTATGGAAAAGTTCCCGTGTAGAATTCGACTTACTTTTGAACGCATCAACCTCCTTAAAGCGTGTTTTTTTAGTTTTTTTAAACTATATTTTTTATAATTGACGTGCGCACTGTTAATCGAAATGTTGTAATGGGTGTTCCATTAGGGATTTTTTTTTGACAGCTGTCAATTCAGCCATATTGACCTCCGTTTTTTTTCTGTTTTGACATTTGGAAAGAGGAAGATTTGCCATTTGTTAAATGTCATTGTGTAGTAGGAAATTTTCCAAAAAAAATCATCTTCAGCGATGAACCACATTTTTATCTCAACGGGTATGTAAACAATAAAAATATTGTTTTTTTAATTTGTTTTTTATTTTTGTGGCGTGAATTAGTGAATATCGATCTGCATGACATGTAGTTTCAACAGGATGAAGCCACTTGGCCTACAGCAGTTCTAACAGTGGATTTATTGAGCCAAAAATTTCCTGGACGAATTATCTCAAAAAATGGTGTTGTTGCATGGTCACTAAGAACATGTGATTTGACGCCTTTGGACTTCTTTCTCTGGGGCTATGTTAAATCACAAGTCTACACCAATAATCCACAGAAAATTGATGAATTTAAAGCGGAGATTATTTGTGTTTTTGGTTAGATTCAGCTCAATTTGTGTGAAAAAGTTATCGAAAATTTTTACAAGAGAGTCACCATCTGTAGAGCATCAAGAGGTGGTTACTTACATAATATTCATTTTAAAACGTAAATGGCAAACCTTTGACTTTCATATAATGCAAAAATTAAGAATCTTTCAATGTAAACATTGCGTTTTTGTTTTAATTAAAAAAAAATCATTAATGGAACACCCTATATTACATGGGCGGGCAAATCTTCTGATCGCCGGGCCACATAGCTGATGAAAATTTGACCGCGGGCCAAAAAAAAGAAAGGTCTTTACATACTATTTCCGCATTTGGAGAGCAAAAAAAAAGGTCCTCACGTTTTATTTCCGCATTTGGAGAGCAAAAAAAAAGTCTTTAGGTCTTTTTTCGTCCGTTCTGGCCCTTGCTATTTCTTTACTATTTTTCTAAAATTTATAAAATGCCTCGCAGGCCGGACCCGGCCCGCGGGCCGCCATTTGCCCAGGCCTGCTATATTAGGTCACCAGTGAGAGAGAACCCTTTTAAAAACTCCAAAAATCAATATTTCACAAGCGAGGCAAATACCAGGTCAATATAA
Organism: Xanthostigma xanthostigma; assembly: GCA_963575645.1. Lineage (NCBI taxonomy): Eukaryota > Metazoa > Arthropoda > Insecta > Raphidioptera > Raphidiidae > Xanthostigma > Xanthostigma xanthostigma. The sequence continues at coordinate 42,145,434 of OY754466.1, read as the reverse complement.
AAGTCTATTTCCATCCTCTTTAAAATAAACGCCAATAGTTGAAAAATCCCGAACCGACCCCATTCAGCGAGAAGAAGCGAAGAATCGCGTTCAATATAGTTGTTGAGTGTGTTTACATCAGGACATTGACCTCGACGTGAGCTGCGCGTCGCGACGTCGAGCGTCCGCGCGCGTCGTCGCCATAGCAACCGGCTTGAACCCGGAAATAGTGTAGAGAGAGGTGCTCGTGAAACTACGTTTGAATATACGCTACCATGACGTGTGTGTGTGTGTGTATAAAGCAAAGAGCGCGTTCTGCTTTATCGGCCGAACACTGCTTGTATTGTCGATATTATTATATGATCGATCTTCCGTTATACTTTGATAGAATGACACTTGAAACTGCCATTGCGTAAACTAAAGTGTTATATAACCATTAAGTTGAGTTCTAGAATAGTCGAGAATATCGCCATGCCGTTATTTAGATGACGTTTCCGTGTCCATTATACTCAACTGTAATGGACGAGCCTTGAAAACGTTTCGCAGATTCAGATAGCTGGCGATAGTGCCGATCGGATTTTTTATTCGTTATCAGAAACTTATAGCTGTACGCGTTGCAGTGACTCAGTCTGGTTTGCGTGTGTTGCCGTTACGTAATATATGTAGTATAGCGTGTGTTGCTATAACATCCGACATATGGCAATGTATTTGAACAGATGGCGCTCCCATTGCCGTAAAATATTTAATATTAGTTAGGGAGCTGACGCGCAAAAAAACCCAGTATTCCAAGCCTTCTGCCGCTTGGTACTTACATTAGCTATTTAAGTAATTTAGAGCATTTTTCCTTATATGATGTATAGGCGGAATCTGGACTCATTTTAAGATAAGGGGGGATAAAAAATTTCAAAGGTGGTAAAATAAGGTTTGAAATTAAAAAAAAATTATGTCACTTTGTTTTTAGGTTCTTTAGAGCCAAATGATAGGGAAATACCAGCGGCAGAAGATTTTGACCAATTGCACCCTCTCCAAGCCACACTTAAAAATGAATTTATGATCATAAATACACTTTCTTAAGAGTGCTTTGAGGAGGGTGCAATTGGTTAAAAATTTCTGCCGCTGGCATTTCTGAATTATTTGACTCTAACAGAACCTAAAAATGAAGCGCCAGAAATTTTTTTAAATTGTAACCATTTTTTTACCATCTTTGAAATTTTGTATCCACTTTTCGTCATTTTGACGTCGAATTGCGGAAAAATAGCCAGATCAAAACTTCTGCCACTATTTTTCCGTCGATGTACAGATCGAAAAAAAAATTTTCCATTTTATTAGATCCGGTTAGGGTTCACTTATTTTTTTTTTAAATCACGCACGGAAAAATGGCCCATAAATTTTTTCTGCCACTATTTTTCCGGGAATGTGGAGCACTGAAAGTAAATTATATCATCAATACCAAACGGTTAGGTCGACATTTTTCGATTTTCTCCCCCCCCCCCTTATTTTAAAATGGGTCCAGATTACGCCTATATATCATATAAGAAAAATGCTCTAAATTACTTAAAAAGCTTTTATATCAAACGGCAGAAGTTTAGGACATGTTTTTTTTTACGCGTCAGCTCTCTAACTACATACACTATAATAATTTTTTTTAAGGCGAAGGTGCGTGATATTCAGCCATTAAAATATTATGTAGGCTGCATCCTACAATACTTATGAATTTAAGGATTAACTATTTCATCAAATTGTTTCCCTATATATTATCTAAATGCGAAAATAAAACAATTACACTAAAAATCAATTATCAATTACAATTGTCGATATAAACCGTTTTTCCATTAGCAATTTGCAAAACTCGAGAGTAATTGATTTTGTCGTCTTTGTTTGGATTAGATTGTATTATAGACACTCGATAACTAAGGACGTTCGTTTCATTTGGATGTATAAAAATACAGAGGTTAAATAATCTATTGAATGTAATACCTACTAACTTAATTACGAAATGCATGCAGTACAAACTTTTTTGCATTCTATGGTTGTGTGCAGTGCAGTTCACATAGCATATAGCAGGAGTGTCAAACCTAAGACACATGGCCTAACTAGGGTTACGCATGACATTGGAATAGGGACAACTTGACAAGGATCAGGCTTACCACTATATGAAAAGTCTGTTATAAAGGTGACCGGTAATTGCTCGTATTCCTCTCGACAGAAGAAACTATGACTACTTTGGAATGATTTAACCTCTATCACTTGGGGGTCGGAAATGCGTCATTTTCGAGAAAATCTACTTCGGTTTTCTTTTTACAAAAATTCGAATTTCGGGATTAAAAATTAAAAAAAAAATATTCTCACTTTTTGGCCTGAATTTTTCCATGATCTGATAGCTTACTAATTGGCCAATCTTCCTAACGCTACAAAACGACGACATTTACTGTTAGATTTTATATGTTTACAATAAATAAAAAAAAAATTATTCACAAAAGTGTCATTATCATAAAAAATGACAGTATGTTTCAAAGTTGATCCCATGTAAATTTTAGCAAAATTGGTTTAGCATTTTTTTTAGAAAATTAACAAAAAAATAAAGAAATATTGCTAAAGTTATTGTTGTCGGTGTGAACGTTGCTCTTCGGTTTCATTAGACATTAAAAAACTAATCAATAAATAAAATTATCGACTAATTTTTCAGACAAATATATTAACAACAAAAAATATAAAAATTAATACATTATTATTTTTTAAATATTTGTTAATTAAAAACTTAACTAATTATTATTAATTAATTTTTATATTTTTTAGATCAGTTCTGAAGAAGATCCAAATTCGGGCCGAAACGTTAATGTATTAATTTTTATATTTTTTGTTAATATAATTGTCTGAAAAATTGATCGATAATTTTATTTATTGAGGAGTTCTAATCAGACGTTAATCAAAGATTTGATAAAAAAACTGAAATAAAAAAATTAATAAAAAATTTAATCTCCTTCAAAAAAGGTTCAGTAAAAACATAAAATAACAAAGTTTTAAGCTCGGCGCCTATTTAATTAGATACTATCACGTTTTATGTACATATACCTAAAGAGGTATATTAAATTGGTGCCGACCTCAAAATTTGTTATTTTACGTTTTTAGTGACCCTTTTTTGAAGGAGGTTAAATTTATCATTTTTAAGTTTTTTTTTATGGCACTCAGTTTCAAGAAAGGTTCGCCGTCCCTGATGTACCGTGTTATGTAGTATCTTACGAGGTAGTATCTAGTCGTAGTAACAGTAATGGCAAGTTCGAATTTCTATTTCTTTTCACATTCACTCACCATAATGTTGCGTAACCAGAAGTACATTGACACCAAACGCCACTTGGTTAGAACTATTCAATGTGATTGATTCACATTGTACCGTGCGTTCTATAAAATTTTCATATATAAAGTGCACTAGGTATTCTAGAAAATTCTAACGGGATCCCAGTCTATTATTTAGTTTTCTTCTGATCTTTTTGATGTGAAACGTCTAATTGGGTGTTTGGATGGGAGTGAAAACGTGCAAATACCGTGACGTTCGACGCTGTGATGGCAAGCGTTAGGGCTCTTGTTAACGACCGTTTTAGGGTAACGGACCGACGCGAAACGGTTACCTTTGTACACGATCCGCTAATATACGTGAGCGCGTCCGTTGTTATCGATATCAGTTCTATACTTGAAGAGCGAAGAAGTGCTTGTTTATTTTTGTAATTTTCTAAAGTCTTGTCCCAACACTGGCCTATTATGAACAAGGCTAATTAATAAATCCATATCAGTATCAATTTTAAACTCTATATTCACAAGGAGCAGCACAAGGTAGGTAGGTAGTTACAGGTAAAAACGTGCGCGCACATCTGTCAACGTCAACAGACTTCTATGAAATTACGGGGTCCACTGCATCGGACCGACCGCCGTCGCGCCGAGGGGCGACGTGCGGGTATCCGTTAAGTTTTGTTGCAACGGTTACAGGCCCGTCGCGTTAACAAACACCCACACTACCCTATTGAACACTGCATGTCGGCCCGTCGCCCGTCATAAAAATCGGACCGTTACAAGGATTTCGTCAGATGATAGCGCGTAACGCTTGCTGTGTGTATGCGTCGCATTATAACAAGGCTTGTTGATGGTGACATCTAACTGAGATTTGTTAGTTACTAGAATAATCACTTAAGTGGCGCTGCTAGTAACTTAACGTTGTAGTTTCTATAAGGCTTTCAGTGTTCGTAGGCTTTAGGAAGTGTCCGTAGAGTGTCCATAGGGCTTTAGGAAGTGTTCGTAGAGTGTCTACAGGGTTTTAGGAAGTATTCGTAGAGCGTCGACAGGGCTTTGTAATTTAAAGTTGCATTTGGCAAGCTTAAATTTATGTTTCACATCTGCCAGCCGGCCCATGATGGCTCACCATTTTTTTTTAGATATTTTGTACGGCATTTAGATGGGAACAATATTTCTAGAATTTTATAAAAAAGTAGTCTAAAATTGTCTCTTATAATTGTATAAAATAATTTATTATGTAATCGCAGTATTTTTTCAAGCCACGGTATTTTTGCAAATGTAGATATTAAAATGTTTATGGCTCTTTGAGCTATTTTTGAGTTATGGATAATAATCTTTACGAGCATGTTTAATGGGTCAATTCTATAAGAACTGAGTTATACAGAGAGTTCAGTAGCAATAATAATAATAATAATAATAATAATAATCTTTATTCACCCATGAGCATATAGGCATACGTTGTTATCGGGCTAGTCAATGAATGAATTAGTAAAAAACTAGAGTGACCTGTGCGAATTATTCGCACTAAATAAATATAATAATTATCACTTTACAAAATTATTTTTTAAATATGATTGCAGGTATTCAATTCGTTTCTAATTTTGCACACTGCTTATAACGTTCTTCTTTTTGTTGTATTACAATATGAAGCTCAGATGACAGATCGAAGAAATATTTTACTAAAATTGTCATATAGAGGCGCAAGTAGTAAAAGCGTTGAGCTAAGCCAGATGGCATCATGCAGCATTGCTGTGACGTTGTACAGCGTTGCTCGCTGTTTCAAAATTAAAACCGTCAGATGGCAGTATGCAGTATTGTGTCTGTTGTATTACAATATGAAGGTCAGATGACAGATCGAAGTGTTGACGTTGTTTCAAAATTAAAGTCGTCAGATGGCAGACGTTGTTCAGCGTTGCTGTATTTAAATTAATTTACAAAAACAAAAGCAATAATAAATTTTTTAGTTGTCGATGTCAGTAGAGCAAGCAATTATCTGTAAAATGATATATAATTTATGTGGAGAAATTGTGAGGTTTTTTCTAAAAAGGGAGGCAAACATCTTAAACATTAGCGTATTAATATATATGATAAGTCTTAAATCTTAAAGACATCGGCTGACAGATAGCGGCATCAAAACGCATCTCGAACGAAAGGTGAAACATAGCTACGGACGCAACCCAATTTTGTGATGACCCGAAGCGCTAGCGGAGGTCGACAAAACGCATTTTAAGCATAGCCCACGCGAATTTTTACGTTAACGGCCCGAAATTTTTTTTTCAAAGTTAGCTACAGCCGACGAGGCTTTATTGTGGTCTGGAGTGGCTTTTATGTTTTCTTTTTTACTGCGCCTGTGAATTTGCTTAGTCCGCGCCTGGTGTACGAACCCTATACCAAATATGAGCTGTTGAACCGTTTCATTGTATTCAATATTGCAAATATTATACACGCTCAGGTACAGCTGTGTATCAATTGCGATCGCAAAACTAAGAGAAAGTTATTCCACACCACAATACAATGACCTCCATTTTGTGTTTACCTTGTTCTGCTACAAGTTGGATCATAATAAATAAATAAATAAAACTATCGACCAATTTTTCAGACAACATAATTATTAACAAAAACTATACAATTATAATTCAAATAATTGACGTTACGGAAAAATAATAATAAAAAATTTTTTAATAAGACACTCGTAAGCACCTAAAAAATTCTTTAAAAACAAATTTATTATTTCAAAACAATATGATTTTATATATTATGTAACATTTCCGAAATATTTCTTTTAAAGTTTGTTCCATTATTATTTCGCGTAAAATGCATTTTATATACGCAAAATAAGAACAAAATCTAGCACTTCAGATGCAATATGGCCGCACACAGTGTTGACACCAGCTGTCAGAAAATATATTATTATGAAGTGAAAAATGAAAATCAGTTATTTTATAGGAGATAAAAATGTAGTATGTATTCCGAACATAATGTCGTTATGGCTCCAATTGTGACTGATGGCATTATTACATTTTATAGATAGATCAACTACTATTTTAGAAATCGTTGATAGATTATGATACAGTGAGTATACTATGCAGAATTCTAGTTTTATATAATAGTAAAGACGTGTTATTTATCATTTATTAACACTTAAACTTAGAACTGTTGTGGGAGACGATGATGCTAATATAAAATATAAACAATTGACTGTTCTATGCAAAACACTTTCATCTTTTTCAAGACATCATCAAGTCACCGACAAGCTTTTGTTTGTTTTTCCTATATCGCGTTTGCCACATTTATTTAACATCTACTTTCCTATTTTTCTTAAACAAAATACAATCAGAGCTGCGGGAAAATTGCCCCTGACATCTATAAGCCACTGACTGAATGAACATTACAGCTAATAGCCTAATAATAACCTATATGAATCATTGCCTATCTACTCAATGTGCGGTGAGTGTACGCAATAAAGTTTATCGAAAATATATCTGCGTCTCTTTCTTCGATGTAATTCCCTGATTTCTCCGATGATAGTATTAGTTAATGTACTTGCATTCAATCTGAATAAAGTATCTGTGTTTCAAAAACTGTCTTTTTCTATGACGTTAACATGGGCGTACCCAGCTTTTGAGTTTTGGCCCAGGAGGGGGCAAATTAGAAATTTTTAAGCTGGCTTCTCCGTGCTTGTTTGCCCTCCTGGATACGCCAGTGCTTACGACGTAAAAAAAGACAGAAGTATATGTTTGCACTCTAATGGTTCGAATGCGATTTTATTCTATGCTCGTTATAGAATAAAAGTATATGGTTATATCAGTGTAGTGTAGATAACTCAGTTAACGCAAACACAGTCCAAACTGGAAGTACACTTTAAAAATCAAAATGGCACATCATTTCAACTCTGTAATTATATTTTTGTATGACGATTCAATTGTTATGATGATTATTGTAATCGATAAACCGTTAAACTTTAACAATACTGCATTTTGAATATATGTATATTTATAGCGATTACAATCATAACTTTCACTGTTTTAAATTTTTGTAGCAGTAAAAGTGTTGATGATTTTAAAGTTTAAACATCCGATTTGTAAAAAATATGAAAGTACTTATAGATGAGACGGCATAATTTGTCTGTCTGTCAGATTTAGCGTTGAACTAGTCAGAGTCAAATTTTTGATTGATCTTTTGGGAACTTAGAACACGTTTTTTTAGAAGCGGATATCCTGCTTGGAATGTCAGATAAAAAAAATCGCGAGTTTTAATACACAGATTAGAGCATTAGTATACAGTAGGGTGACCATTTTTATCGTAAGACAATGCGGGGCCAAACATCAGCATGCGCGAAAACAAATGACGTTTTACCATTCCAACTCACAAGTGGGGAATGGTACTAGTTTAGGTCAAAAATCACTTTTCAAAAATTTTACAATATTTTACAATTTTGGAAAAACTCTGTGCGTCTGTTTGTCTGTGAACACGATACAGATCAAACGGATGAGCGGATTGAAACCAAATTTTGGGAGGATGTTTGGTATGCAAGAGCCCCATTGTTTTTGGGGAAAAACGGCGCATGCGCAGAAGAGATATATGCTAAAACGGCGTTTTTTATATAATAATGGTATATTTTCATAACGGCTTATTATTATATTTATTTTTTCAAGAAAGTTTTGTTAAAAATTTTTTTTTCTAAACTTTATAGTTTCGGAAATATTTTGAAAATAAAAAAAATCAGCTGTTCTTTTGTTCTGTAGATCTGTCAGAAAGAAATTAGTTTAACGTGCTTTGATTAATTTTTAAACGACGTGGAACATATTGTGTAGATAACCATGCCAACGAATAGCTAATATCATATTTAAAACTAGCCACTACCCGCGTCACGATATCAGAAATTTTATTTTCTTTAATATACTATATCAAATGTCAATATTTTTGGAGTTGGAATCGTTCCGTCGCCAATTGGCTGCAATTTTGGAACCGGTACAAATTCAGTTACATCCTATAGACTTACATGAGTTTAATAAAAATATGATATTCGAGTGTAAACACCACAAAATCATAAAAAATCCGAATGTTCGGTTTGTGCGTGCACGCAATAATTTATCTTTGCGTATTTTTGAGTACATAGACGGTGAGAAAGGCTAACTTGACTTTGAATAGTAAGTACCTCTACCTGCCACTGCCCCCTACCTGTATTGTGCATAATTTAGGTATCATCAAGTACCTGCCGAATTGTATTTATTCGCTAGGTAACTCTGTCACGACCAAATTTAATTAACAACAACTAAATATGGTCATTTAGTTATTCGTCGCTAACCGAGACTCACCTTTGACAGGACTGATATCCTACTGACATCTATGAATTGGATTCCACCCGACAAAATATCCTATCAGCAAAACTGGTGTAGAATTACTGTATTACTATCTCACTTTGTATACAAGCCCCCTTATTGTTTTTTAAAGAACTCTCCCCAAACGTTTTCCTCTTTTCACTGCGCAAAAAAACGCCATCGCATTGATACGACCCCGTATTTTATGTCGGGGGATATTTTGCCCGTAGGATATTTAGTCAAGGTGATATTTTGTCGGGGTATATTTTGTTGGGGCATTAAAACGCGCATCACCATGAATTGAGAACCAAACAGCGGTTTAGGATTGCATCAAATCGAAAAATGTTTGGTGCAAAAGTTATTTTTCTTCGACCCAAATAACAGTGATCCGGGATAAAAAAAGAAGGCACCACCAACAAATGAAAAAAAAAGCTACAAATAAGTTTTTCTCCCTTGATTCCCCGCAACTTTTGTTCGAAACTTTTTTTTCGAAAACTCTTCCTTTACGAGATAAAAAGGTGTTCAGCTTTTAAAAATCCAGCCTGTTTATATTTTTAACTGAAAGTTATAACACCAAATTTTTTTATTCCTCTTAGAATCTACCACCCTTAAAAATTTTCTGCCCTGGGTAGTTACTAGCCCATCTCTATACCTAGTCTAAATATATAAAAGGAAACCGTGACTGACTGACTGACTGATCAATCAACGCACAGCTCAAACCACTGGACGGATTCTGAAAATTGGCACACAGATAGTTATTATGACGTCGGCATCCGCTAAGATCAGATTTTTGGAAATTCAACCCCTAAAAGGATGTAACGGGGATTCAAATCATATAAGATAAGATGTATCAATTCGAAAATGCGTAAGATTACTCTTGTCAACAAATAAGTAAACACGTGTTTCATGATTTTTCAAAAACATCCCCTTCAGAGGGTGAAAAGAGTCTAAAAACCAACGTGGGTGCCATTTTCAAGGTTGATCACGAGAACGTCATCAATTTTGAAATTTACTTGGGATGTCTACGTCGAGAAAGGAGTACCTATGCCAAATTTTGGGAATGTATCCGTGTTTCGTCTCAATCGCGTGCGAAGCCGCGGGTAACGGGTAGTCTACCTATAATACGTTAAAATACCACACTGGCTCCATCAAGTTGTGAGATTCAATTTGAGAAGATCACATTTCCGCAACCAGACGCGTCTTCGTGAGCCAGTCTTGTGTAACAGTCGAACTCGAATGACTGACTCAGTCGACATAGCGGTCACAATATAATTAACATAGTGTTTTTAATGCGATGGTTTTCACTTTCTCTTTCCCGGTGTCGCAGAGCAAAACTCACCGTTATCATTTTCTATATTCATATTAACATACACTAGCGTGCAACTAATTTCGTTTTTTAAACTAGTGGCTCAATAGACATTTGGGTGTTTTTTTTATTTTGGCTAATGTTTTAGCATTGGACCTAAGTAAATTCTCTCAAAATTTCAACTTCCTAGATCAAACCTGTGAACGGCGCAAACCGAGTTTGTTTCCCGTTTATACTTAAACATGGATAGCTGGTAGAATTTTTGATAGCAGCATTTTGTAGAGAATAAAATTTTCCACAAAAAAGGTTCTTAGTACTAAATCCGTGAATTCATTATTTTCAAAGATATATTCGTTTATACATTCTCATGAAAATTAGATTTCATTTAATTCATTAATGTTTAAACGAGTATATCTTTGAAAATAATAAATTCACGGATTTAGTACTAAGAACCTTTTTTGTGGGAAATTTAATTCTCTACAAAATGCTGCTATCAAAAATTCTATACCAGCTATCCATGTTTGAGTAAAAACGTCGTTTTAAATGGGAAAGAACTCGGTTTGCGCCGTTCACAAGTTTGATCTAGGTAGCTGAAATTTAGGGAGATTTTTTTAGGTACTACAATGCTAAAACATTAGCGTATGGAGCCGAAAACAAAAAATTAATAAAACACCCTAATTCAGGGGTGGCGAACAGGTACGCGACAGATTATTATTGGAACGACATTGATTGAGGTACAAAATCGAAATAATTAAAAATATGTTAGATGCCGAAAACAATGGACTTATCACCAAATAACAAATACAAAAAAGTTTCATGCCACTCAATGTATTATTAAAATTATTATTTTTATCACTGCTTGATTAATTTTTTTGACAACTAAATTTCTTTGGTGACTTGTCGACACGTCATGGCTACATTTTTGAAAAAAAAATGGCAATTAGCCACCCCTGCCTAAATAGATATATTATATATGCTGCATCAGATTTTTTTTAATTAAAAAAAATTATTAAATTAAAAAATATTGAGAGGTGCTGGGAGGCTAAAAATTTGGGATTATATTTATGTTTTTTTTATGTGACAAAATATCCAAAAAAAGTAAAAAAGAAATGGCAAATATAAACTTCAAGTACGAAAAGTAGTCGAATAAAATTTTCTGACAAATTGTCGTGCAAATTCAGAATGAACGATTTATTTTCACAGCGCTGTAATGCCTGTAATTCACTGCCGCGTCATTTTAAATTCGGTAGGCGCGTGTCTGGTGTGTGTGTGTGTGTATGCGATGGGCCAACATACGAACCTAGACCTTAGCCGATATGTCACGACCGTTAAAATTATTGTTTAAAGAACTCTCTCTTAACTCAGGTTTCAGTGCGCGGTCGACTCTCTTCTCTTGCGACACCGAAAATGCCCACACGTTTTTTTCCAATACTTGTTAATTATTTTCAATATAAATTTATCATTATGCCAGCGTAAAACTATGGCACTCCAAAGTTAGTCTAGTCAAGCAGAGGCTCGCAAATTTTTTCTACAGCTTAGTAAACTAGAGCAAAAAAAATCGGTTATTTGATATGTGATTTTGGGGCAAATATTCGTTGCAAGTCGAGTAAAAACGCTTTATTTTGTTAAATTGATAAAATAGCTGCGGCGAAAGATGAAGCCACCGCGTCATAGTGACGTGAACGCATTGCGCCCGCCTTCTAGCGTGCTATTGGCTGTTTTAGAGATCCATGTTCGTCGGGTGTTTATTTTTATTCTACCGCTATAAATGGATATGTCGAATTTATTCCACACGCCACTGTCTGCGGGCAAGTAGGCGTTTACTACCATATTATTGATGACGTACCTGGCTTCAACTCTCACCGCGGGCACTATATTATGTTATTTTAAAAATTTTTTTTCATCAGTTTCCAGATCAAAAGTTATCTAACAAAGGGATGATTATATCATTGAATAAGGAATGGCAGCAGTAGGTAATGAAAAAATAGTTAATTATTTTTTGGGGACCAAAAGGCGCTTTGACTCAGTCAAACTGAAAAAATAAATAAATCGGTCCATATTTTTTTGACGTGAAACATCTACTCTCGCGTTTGGATGGGAGTAAAAACGTGCAATTGGCGCGACGCTGTGACGGCACGACGTTACGTTTTTTAATTAGTATTTCGTTAGATGACAGAGCGTACCGCTTCCGGATGTATGCGTTGGATTATAACATGACTTTTGTTGAAGGCGACATCTAGATGAAATTTAGTTATACAAGAATTTCGCTTAAATTTATTTTTCACATTTGCCAGGCATTCCACGACGGTTCATGTTTTTTTGGGGACCCTATTACTAAGCCTTCGCTGTGCCTGTCCGTTCGTCTGTCTGTCAGCGGGCTGTATCTCATGAGCCGTAATAGGTAGAGAGTTGAAAGTGTGTATTTATATTTCCGCTATAACAACAAATAATGACAAACCAAAATGGCGAATTACAAAATGGCCGCCTTACAAATAAATAAAACATTTCCGATTAAGCCGATATTGGGCATGCGTGTTCAGTCCTATTAAAATTACACGAGAATGAAAACTGAAACCAAGATGGCGAACTTCAAAATGGCCGCCATATAAATTTAAAAAAAATCCTATAATAGGTACTGATGTTAGAGAGAGAGAGATTGTGAATTATAGACGCTCAACAGCTGAGGTCATCAGCGTCTATGGTACTGATGTTGGTGTAAAAAAAAAGTATATAGTGTTATATCTTGTACGATGATACGAAACCCTTCGTGTGCGAGTCCGACTCGTACCTAACCGGTTTTTTTTCTTCTTAATATTCATTTGCAACAAATAAACTTTTCTTTAAACAATTCGATTTGACATATCGTTTTTTTCCGTGTAGAAGACAGACTTAATTGTTTAGAAAGTGAAAAGAATAAACGATTAATTTGGTGAAAATGTTTTGATATAATTTTTCATAGTCATGATCATCCATTTTTCACGAACAATATCTGAAAGTCATTATAAGATTATGACATAACACAAACCTTTCGAATTTCACGTTTTTGCAAGTGCAAAAAACTGTGTTAAAGAGAAATTGCGAAATGTTAAGTAATGCTATGTATTTCTTGTTTTAGCGTAACACATTCATTATATCTTTCTGATGGAAAAATTCACACCGCGACCTGCAATAAATAAAAAGAACACTTCCTAGTTTTGCAAAAATTATATAAAAGTATCAGCGCACCATAGTATCTCTCACGATTTGTATAGAGCGGCACTAATGCGTTGCGTTATGAGGTCAATGTATGCTGTGTTGATGTAAGAAAACACACGGCCAATACACGTTCGCTCAGTATTTACAGTGGAACATCTTTTTGAGTGGATTTCAAGTGCGTGCATAAAAATATATTTTTCTTCAGGTAACTGTCTTGACTCTAAATGATGGGGCAATCAGTCGGAGAAGAGCAAGGAGGTGATGTGCTGGAGGTGGAGTTGAAAAAAATTTTTTTTTTCAATTTTTATGCTGGGTTGCAGAAACGATTGTCAAAAAATTTGATTTGACAATGACCTTAGATTGTGATTATATCATTACAGTTTCCATACATAAGGAGCAGTCTAATGTCGTATTCTAACTCCCTGTCATCTAGAACAGGGGTCGGCAACCTGCGGCTCTTTTGATGTAAAGTTGCGGCTCTCCAGTTCCATACGCAAAAAATAATTATTTTATAATATAAACCCTTAAAAATCGTCCAATCGATCCATGATTGAGTACCATGTCTATCTCTTAGACATTTCCACTTGCGGCTCACCCGCACCGCCCTTGTCGCGACGTGTCGTCCTCGGATATATATATTATTTGAGTATTATACCTATTACCTATATATAAGCAAATACTATAATATTGAAACTAAAATGTTTAGTGGCTCTTTAAAAACTGGGAAATATTGTAAATTGTAACTTTTGGCTCTTCCGTCTCAAAAGGTTGCCGACCCCTGATCTAGAACATTAGATTGTACTCACTAAAAAGAAATAATTGTTCTACACTGAAAAAAAAACCGCTTTTCAAGTTAAATTTTGATAAAAATGCGTAGAAAAACGTTGTTTCGAAATTGACAAACGATGTTAAATGCATGTATACACAGTTTAAGAAAATGGCGTTTCAATCGATCAATTATTTTTCGAGCAGGATCGATTTAAAACTCTACTCAACTCATATGGAGAAACATGTATGTTTACAATCTAAAGCCATTATAAGCTCTTTTTGACAACACTTTCTGCAACCCAGCATTAGTGTTGTGCAAGATCACCTTCGTTCCCTTTGCCCCCCTCTCTCCTCTTCCGATCGACAAAATCCTGAACGCCCAACAACCATCGTCCCCTTGCGCCTTCATCTTCCCGTCCCCTACGCCACCATCTTCCTGCCACCACTTTTTAACCATTAGAATGGAGCCATCCGACTCACCCCTTCGCTCCGTACAACGATCCCATTATTTAGACATTTACTTGCTCTTTTTTTTACAATCACCTTCCCTACCTACACTCAATTAGAACAGAACAAAATCGTGATCGGGCAGAAAATCAATTTTGAGATTTTCGACTCTTCAGAACCCAAAACAGTGATTTTTAAGCAATGTCTATCGACTGTCTGTTTTCGGCAGCACCTAAGTCCACGAAGGTCACCTTCTAGCTCAAGTTACCCGATAAAAATCGGTAATAAACTAAAAAATAATCCTTTTCTCGATAGCAGTCGAACGATTTTACACTATGAGATGATATGACTAATTCCTCCTAGACTGACGATGAAATTAGTTTATTCCTTGTAGTTTAACTGTAAATATTATTAAGTCTCATCAACACAATAACATGTACTTCCTCATTTCATTTTTACTTCTCCTATTGTACACGCGTTGTATCTCTAATTGTTTTAATAGTATTTAAGTATATTTCGATGGCCAAGTGTAATTGATGTTGTAATAAATAACATTTATAAATCATCCAAATAAATGTTAATTTGATTGCAAACTTGTAAAATCGCTTTTTAATGATACTGTCTTTCTATTAAGAAAATACATTATCGTAATGAAAAGACGTTTTCTTCATACCTCGATCGAAAGTGTCTACTTTCGGCACCAATTGTAAGGCAGAAAGTCTAACATTTACGCATTGATGGGATTACACGCCCAAATGCGGAAAGTTCGTTCGTTCGGGCGGTCGTAGAGCAAAAACAAACAATCAAATGTTGTTTAGATGTCGTTTCCATAGCAACCCTATTACATTTTAGCTGATAATCGCGAACAGCTGTCATTTGTGTATTTAGGTATAAATTCAAAGCTTGCTTGGAATTTATCTTTAAAAAAATGCGATTTTTTGACGAAAACCGAAATCTTTTGGAACATTGGCAAAATCATCATGCTTATAGAAAAAAACACGCTGTATCCAGCATGGTCGTAAAACATTCTGTGTCGTTCAAAAAAAGTTTCGAACTAAAAAAAAAACGTGTGACACTCGGGGACTGCCGCGGTAAAGCTATTGCATATTCTTTTTAGGTCTTTAAGTTTTTCTTCTCCATAAAAAGAAAATAGCTAGGTATAAATAATTATGTATAAATGGTGTAATTACACACCAAAACAATTATTCATTCAAAAAATTTGAACAAAAAGAACGATATTAAGAGTTTGATCATAGAATTTCGCGCGATGTAGATTTATATAGATATAATATCATATATACTTTCTCTGCACATAACCTAAATAATTTAGGTTATTTTTATAGCAGTATTATATATAAATTCATTTATACACAAATAAAGATAGAATCAAGTTATGAGCAGTTATGCAGTTATGAGCACACAAACACCGTGCCGAAGTCTGCCGAACTGAAACGACGTTAGACGATGTACGGCTGTCAACGCCGCACCGCTGTGCCAGTCGGAGTGGGGGGTGTTAGGTTTTTTTCGTGACGGAATGGGTGTTAGGTTTTTTTTCGTTACGGAATTTCTTGATTCGGTCGCCGCGCTCAAAGCCCGCGATAGAAGCTATGCAATAGTTTAAAAATAGTATTTAACCACTCCCCCCTCTCCCTTTATAAGTAACGCTACTGACTTAGTGGCCCACGAGCTAGTACTAAAAAAATAATTAACAAAATTTGACCCACTTCTCAAAAAGGTTCGTCATCACTGGTATAGATGATGCATAAAAAAAATAGGAAAGACCTTTCTGAGGACTCCCCTAAGACTTTGTGAGCTACGGAAGAACTTGCTGCACTATCAGTGTGATGAGTTCCATCTTTCAAGTGATTTAATTAAGTTTAAAGCATATACTTTTATTCTATACTGAGCATAAAGGAATAAAATCGCAATCGAACCATTAGGGTGCAAACATATGCCTCTGTCTTTTTTTACGCCGTAAGCACTGGCATATCCAGGAGGGCAAAACAAGCACGGGGGAGCCGA
The DNA here is from genome assembly GCA_963575645.1 of Xanthostigma xanthostigma. Taxonomy (NCBI): domain Eukaryota; kingdom Metazoa; phylum Arthropoda; class Insecta; order Raphidioptera; family Raphidiidae; genus Xanthostigma; species Xanthostigma xanthostigma. The sequence goes on along the minus strand of OY754466.1, from coordinate 42,129,111 downwards.
CTTAAGAAATTTATAATTTGTCACCTCCTGGGCCAAAAGCTGGGTACAATGCCATAGAAAAAGACAAAGTTTTTGAAACAGAGATACTTTATTCAGATTGAATGCAAGTACATCAACCAATCCTATCATCGGAGAAATCAGGGAATTACATCGAAAAAAGAGACGCAGATATATTTTCGATACGCTTTGTTGCCTTCGCTCACCGCGCATTGAGTAGATAGACAATGATTCATATAGTAAATTATTAAATATATGGTTTAAAGAGATATTAGTGCCGGCTTTTTGTTACACCTCGTAATGTTTCTACTAAAATGTTAATAGCGATTTCAGGTTTAACTATCACTAAAATATTTTGTTTACGAATTTTACAATGGTCGACTGGCTTCTTGTTGATAACTGGGTCGACACTAAAAATATCAAGTGCGTAAACAACACTAACGAGGTGTTTAACCTGTCTAATAGATCAATGGACTCTGAACCGAGGACCCCGCACAATTACCTTATGGGATTTGCTTCTCGGTTAAATTGATCGAAAATTATTTTATTTTATAATTTAAAGGTTACTAAGAAAAAGTGTCCATTGACGCATAGCCTAAAAACCAATAGATTGTTAGTATACAGATATGTTTAGCGAGATTTTAGATATACCTATATTTACATTGAATTCACAATCTTAAAAAATCCTAAGCTCTAGAAATATGTTTTCGAGTGCGCTGAATCCAAATATGACATTATTATTTTATTACAGGGTGACACCTTCCAACATTACCTAGTTTTCGATTATTTTTCTATTTCTAAAAAAAGCAAAAAGTTGAACATGGAACTTGTGAATTCAATTGATATCCCTATATCTAAAATCTCGCTAAACATAATATCTTATGTACCTAAAAATCTATTGGTTTTTATTAAGCTATGCGCCTATGGAAACTTTTTCTTAGTGACCTTTAAACTATAAAAAAAACATTTTCGATCAATTTAACCGAGAAACAAATCTCATAAGATTTGTGCGGGGTCCTTTGGTAAAAACTTTTTTTAGTAGGAAAAGTTTTTTAATAGGTACTTGTCAAATAGTGACATTGGAACACGGTTTTACAATGCGAAAGAAAAATGTTAGAGAATGTTTTGTCGTATTGCAAAATTCTCACTGGTCATTCATATCTGAAGATACAGAAACGAAATCTAATTTAAATAGATTTTATTTTATTCGGCTTAAAAAAAAGAAGTTATCAATTCCGAGTTGGACAATGCTGAGAACTTAGTGCTTGTAATATTGTTTTAAGCACTTCAGATGTTTAAAGCATTTTGTAAAACAGATGCTCGACGCTTGATGCTTAGAGCAGTGATTGTAAAGATACGGCCCGCGGGCCGCATCCGGCCCTCAAGCCATCTCAAGACCAGAATCTATCCAGTGAAGATTCGAATCTATTCTGAAAATAACTACCTCAAATATGACACCTGACATCAATGAGCTTCTCAAAAACAAGAGACGTCCGGTGTCTGGATTCTCAAGCTCAAGATAATTTACCCTTTTCATTACCTTTGTATGAAAAACTAAATAAATAAAGATTTTTTTTTAGTATACTTAGAGTTTGGCTCGCACACCTTAAATTTTATAAATGGCCCTTTAGAAAAATCAGTCTGACACCCCGGGCTTAGAGCACTAGCATAAAGATTTGCTACTTATTGTTTAATAAAAATCAGAGGAGTAGGCTCAGGAAATCAGTCAAAACTTCATGCTTACTCGCGTGAGTCGCGACGTTTCGGCTTTAATTAAGCCTTTTTGCTACTTATACTAAGTTTGAAAACTGATCTATATTATTGAAAAATATTATAGTGATGACAAATTTGTGAACTTAAGACAAAAAATATGCGAATCGGTTGAGTAGGTATGGGACTGTCGAAACGAAATGGCTTGTGTTTTAAGCAAATATGACTACTCTACTTTATGGACACGCTTTGTACAGTACAAATATTGACTGTCATATATATAAATTTTAGTTATAAAACAACTCGGAACAGAATTTATTGACGCCATTAAAATTACGTAAACACTTGATCTTGTAGTTTGCCTTAAGACAAATTTGAATGGCAAAAAAATTAACGTAAACGCTGAGGCCTGCCACTTCCTCAACATGTCGACTTTTTCTTCTCTTTCGTTGTAACAATTTTTACTTTCATTTGTTTGATACGATTTTTCCCCACTTCTGCTGTCCCCCTCCTTTCACTACCTCTCACTCGGTCATTGACTTCTGTGATTATATATTTTTTTTTTTTGTAAATTCGTTATAGTTTGTTCTCGTGACATTTTTATTTGCATTTTATTGATTTACTTATTTTTTGTGTTTGCGTTTTATTATCTGTTTTATCGTTTCCGGCATTTCAGTATCAGATAAGGTTATTATTATTTATTAGACATTCTGTTGTTTTTCTTGTTTACATTTTTTTACAATTCATATTTACTGAACTGTTTTATCAAACACTTTTAATTTCAGTATTCCTAATACAGTCAAACCTAAGTGAGTGAGAACTGGGTAAAACTCTCTAAGTGAGAGTAATGTGTTAGGTTGTGAGAAAAAGAAACCTCTATAAGAGGAAGATGTTTTTCATGATTGAGACTACTACTTGCCTGTACTATATAAGCGATAATCGAACGTATTAATAGCTCCACGATATTTAAGAATGAGTCATAAATAGCTGAACTAGCTAACATTGTTTTTGTATAGTTTCTATAGACCTTTATACGTGAGAAAGACCACTCCAGTACCTTTATAAGCTAGAAACTCGAAATAGTGTAAAGCCTCCATAAGCAAAAAAGAGATCGCGGTCCCTTGAACTCTTGCTTATAGAGGTTCGACTCTCTTTTTTGTGATATCGATAAATGCATTTTTCCAAAATTCTAATCCGAATTGTCCAGTTTCGCGCGAGGTACTAACACATTTTTTTTCTATATGGATTAAGAAATTTTACATTCCAAATTTCTTAGCAATATTTCAAATTGCAATCGTGGTAACACATTTAGGGCGAACGTAAAAGCTTCTTGCTCGAAAGTTGGCAAACACGCATTCTTTCCTGCGAAAGAATCCTTATATAAAATTCACGAAACTATATAATAATATTAATATAATTATTATGCGTTTAACGTTCGTTTCTCGACTTTATGTCATAACAGACGCCATTCGCACCATTACTATTTTTTTCCTACCACACTTCCCGTTATTTTCTACAATTTTTAAGCTTCAACTTAATTAATAGTAATGGGCGAATGAAGGAATTTTTAGGAAATTAGGATAAGGTAGGCAATTTTTGAGCATAGGCGTTTGACAGTTAATCGGCCATGGCCTTGAATAAGGAACCATCTCGATATTTATCTGAAATTGTTGAGGGAAACCATGGAAAACCTCAACAAGATGGCCGGTACAGGAATTACCGTTTCTCGGCGAGAGGCAGTGGGAAAAATTCCCAACCACATCTGCCCCCGCCGGGATTTGAATCCGGAACCTCCCGAATGCGAGTCTAGTGCTCTCACCGCTACGCCACCCCGCTCGGTAATTCACGAATCTATTAAAGAGGATTAGAACTGTTCATGTAACTACCTTATCAAATAAAAAAATTATGGATCGACGAAATAAAATCATTGTTCCATAAAGCATTTTTTATTTTGTGTCGTCGATCGGTTCGCTCTATTAATTTTATTCTTACTACACTCTCGAAAGTTGACATCAGTTATTTTTGTCGCACTCACGAACTTCAAGTTTACAATGTAATGTTTCTTTTTTAAGGATATCCCCCATTTTTGATTTATTGGTATAATATAAATATACCTACTCAAAATAAAAATTTAGTTTTTGCAAAATATAAAAACTTAATTCATTTAGATAAAAAAATGAGCAAATTAATGCTATATCTCCGTGACAAAATGTAACGCAAAAATTTCCATTTGTGCAAATAAGGTTTAGTACTATGATAAATAAATGAGCAAAGTAATGCCATCTCTCGATGTAAAAATGAAAAGCCAAAATGCATCTGTATTCCTGTAAATAAGGCTTTTTAGTAGATCGTTTCTCTCACGAGCTCAGCGATCTACCGATCGCCTCGGTACTGGAAAACATTAAATGGCGCGGTACTGCATTACGATTTCATTGAAGGATTCTAGTTTTAATCTTGGAGGAAACATAATATCATTTTTACTCTACGAATAAAATATAAATAAATATTATAAAAATAGAATGTTATAAAATATAAATAAAATTGTTTATGATTTCTAATTGTTAGGATAATAATAATAAATGCTTTTAATTAGTCGTATTAATTTAATACGAATGTCAATATAAAAAATAGATTATAATTTGTAATAACGAGGTAATAATATTATGCACTATGTGAAGTTAATGTATCATATGGCAGGTTCAACAACTCAACAGTCAATATTCTGTGGAGGGATAAAATTCCCCACTTTGATTTCCTCCATACATTGGTGATACGCAACTTTAATCTATCTTTATTTGACTATACATATTTTATGAAAGAAAGAGATAGTTTTACTGTACAATTACTGGCGAAGGATGGGAGAAAATCGCACTTTAAAAATTTTATTTATTTAGACTATATTTAGAAATCGGACGTCAGAACCTATAGTAATAGTAACAACTTTATTTCACAGTGACTTAAACATGTGTGTGAGTCGTCATAAAAAAATAAATAAAATTTACAATAATAATTACATTTTAAATAAATCATTAACGCTAGGTATATAAAAAACTTTTTCGCTGAGGATTTATTATATTATTTTTTAAATAGTGAGACCTTTTCAATGGCAATTATTTCACGGGAAAATTTTCACACCCATTTTTGGAGACAGAGAGTTTATGGGAGGGAACAATTAAGCAATTTTTGCGAGTACTATAACTGTGTTCTGGATAATCAAATTTGTTTCGGTATGATTGATTTTTGCTACTATCGTTAGGGTCTAAAAGAGTGGCGGCTCCTCTATGAGCGCTGTAGAGCTGCAGAACAATCCAAATTTCAGGTACTTCATAGTTGCATGAGTCAGTTCTCAGTTGTTCACTAGTGGCGCGGCAGTTTATCGGCTCGTGTAGGCGTTTTACTCGCGAATTTGTCACCGATCTGCCGCTGCGAAAAAACCGCACTCGTGTATCCGGAACCTTAAAGGCTAAAAACACTGCTTGGAGTTCTGCTGGCCGGTAGGCTGGGTACGAAGCTGGAAATGACGTCGTTGCGGGCTCTACTGCTAGCTCACAAGATAGGTTTTAAAATTAGAACAGGGGCTATTTTCCTTGCTAGGTTCGCTGCTAGGTATGAGTAAGAACCAATCAGGAAGCAGTATCTTGTAGAGCTGTAAAAGTAACGAGAACTTGTGTACCCGTATGTATTCGTTACTTAAAGAACCAGTACCCGTTACTTTCGTATCGTTACCTTACGCGTTACTTTTCATACGACATACAATCGTGTACTTAACAGCATCAAGCAATAAGCATGTAGCTTCGCACAAAGCGCGTCGCATACGTGATACGACATGAGTCATGACTTCGTACTTTATGAATACTTATAAGTATAACACATTGTGTTCGTATGACCGTATCAAACGAGTCGAACTGACATGGATACGAAACATGCGAGTAACGAAATGAATTTGTAAGTAACGATTCGTTACTTCGAGTCAGACGTTGTACCCGTTACTCAGTAACGAATACATACGGTTTGTTACAGTTCTAGTATCTTGTCACGTGGACGACTTGAATAAACGCCCACAAATCAACATGGCATCATTCTGCTGAGTCAGACAATAGACACATTTTGCTCTGTGTTTATATTTGAATTGTCACTGCGCGCGCACCAGATTGATTCACAAAACTGGCTTGAAAAGACGTCTCGTGCGAAGCGAGCACATAACATCAATCAAGAAAACCAGCGCTAGAAAACTTGTAGGCAAATCTAGCGGCAAATCCAGCCTCGCGTGCAGCGGCCAGAGTGTGGACGTCGTTGCGGATGTTTGGTTAATTGTTTCCCCACCCCTGCAGAGGAGTGAATCTGTCAGTCGTGGCAAACACGCTGCCATTCAAAAGACTATACCAGCTCGCGAATCTAATCGCGCTAACGCATCGGTCGCACTTACTAACAGTTGTTGGCCTACTTTGCACCTGAGAACAGTCCCTGACTGGCGTTGCCTGTCGCACGCCTCTGTGTTCCGTACAACGCCACTGCGTCGTGTAACGGCGACCTGCCTCTGACTTCATAGCCATTCGAGCTTCGGCAACAAACGACGATGACCGTTTAAAAAAGGTGTTTTTCGAAAATTCGTAAACGATATCTCAAATTTGGGACTGGTTTTAGGAAAGCGATTGATTCGTCGATTAAAATGTGACTGGTGCTTCAAAAATCAAAATTAGAATTTAAATTTTTTTACTGAATTGACTGCAAAATCGTTTCAATTATTTTGAGTGGCAAGTGTTTGAGTTGGCTTTTTTTGAAAAAATTGAACAAAAACTGATTGTGCGAATACTTATGTTTTTGCAATTAAAAAAATTAGAGTTAGTGATTCACGCTTAAAATATTAAGTTTCCAACTTTTTAGCAGGAATATTTTTATGAAGTTCAACTATTCTTACGCTGTTTTCGAAAAAATAAAAATAGTGATTGGTTGTGTTTTATAAAATAAGAACTGCTTGATTTATCAACAAAACAAGTTCAAAACATTAACGAAGTGTCAGTTTTTTAACTCACAAACAGTTTGAATTAAAGAGAAATAAAAGTCGCTGTGGATTTTTAAAAATCAACCTTCGTCGTAAATAGATTAAAAGATGTTTTATAGTGCCGCTGGACGAAATATAAAATTGTGTTTTAAACAACGCATCGACATTGAAATTTTCAGTTTAGCAACTGTGTGACCGCCGTGACGTCATCAAGTACAACTTCTCAACCCTGCTTGTTGTTGTGCATAGTGCAGCATTCTGGTACTTAACTTTGAAAAGAACGTCAAATATTAAAAATAGAAAACATATTGCTGGAAAATATTTACGCAGATAATATATATTATTTTTATCGTTTCAAACAAATAAATAATTAATTGAGGATTGAAAAAAATTAAGTGTTTTACGTTAAGACACAGTGTATTTACTGACTCTAAAAAATTGTGTTTTAATGACTGAGGGTTTATTAATTATTTCGAAGTTCAAAAGTAAATCGAAATATTGATTAATCGCGGATTGATCAAAATATAATTGACTTTGAATATAAATTGCGTGAAAATTGGGAAAGTGCGTGAGACGCCGAGGGGTAGTTGTGTGAATGTTATGTTATTGGACGCTATTATTTGAAACCACGTGGCTCACCATTTTCTCTGTGTAGGTGTACGAGGTCTCTAAACGCACATACGCGTGTTATATACATTTGGCCTAGTTATTTATTTTCGTTTATCTGTACTATATAGCAGGAAATGATAATATAACTGTCGTACTATAGTTTTTAATACGATGAAAACATCAACGAACAGTATATTTTTGTGTGTATTGAATATTTACAAATAAGTTCGCAATTTCTACGTCATATATATTTGACTCACAACAACTGCGTAGTAAATGACGAGAAAAACATTCGAGAGAAATCTCCTGCAACGTTTCAAGCGAAAAGTGAATAATTGTGGACGTCATACGGTTTAAAAATCAATTGTTTTCATCGGCGTGCAACAGACATAACCTATATTTGATTCCCGCTGTGGAGTAATCAAATACTACTGGTACCGTTAGGTCATTACTGACTGAGTTCTGCTGCATGGTCTTGGCTCGTTTGCGGCAGGAAACGAAATGACCGCGCTCACTTAAGTGAAGATCGCGCCAGCTATGGCGTGCGGTGTTGCATTCACTTGTTTTGTTAGTTAAGTCGCGGTATCTCTCACACTTTACATAGTCGGGGTCACAACATTATCCACTAGCATAAGCGAAAGTGGTTTGCTAGTAAGCAATCGGATAGTAGGCCATGCACTATAGCACATAACGGTAGTGGCACAACGGGCTGCACTTCTGTTTTTAATACTGTTATAACAAAACACTGTCTGTTACAAACAAAACACGGTCTGTTACGTGTGTTGACTGTGTGTTGACTATAGTGAGTTTACCTATTTTAAAGTTTTGTCGTGTGTCGATTCATTTTTGGATATTAATTGCGACTTTGGAGCTTTGGCATTTGCTGCTGATATCGTCGTGACAAAATTGAGGTTAAGTTTATGTTCATCACATTGTGAATGAAAAGTGATAGGAACGCGTTTGAGATTACAGTGTGATTTTTCGTTTCATAAAATGAAAACTTTTGTGAAAAATAATTGTGCGTGTTTATTGGTGAATTGTTTGGACATTTAACGTTATGGAAAGTTGTGATCTTATCGAAGTGTTTCAATTTTTACACATTTTTCGTCGAATTTAGTGAAGTTGAAAACATGGCACGATTAACAATAGTTCGACAAGAAACAATTCTAGGTAGACAATCAAAATTGTTGTTTCTTTTTTGGATGCAGGTTTTTTGATTTTTATTGAGATTTAAAACAAACATTTCAACACCTGTGTTGGAAGCGAAGAAGTTTTTTAAACCGAATTGTGTGAGTTTTTCGTATTATTTTTGAAAATGAAATACTATGATACGGTGTACGATAGCCTTGTGTGTAAATATCACGCAGTTATTGCGTTCTAAAACAATATTTCAGTGCTAAGTAATAAAACAACTGAAGAAAACAATTGAAAAAGTACAAAAGAAAATTTTCTTTCATTCGTTCTAACGCATCGTGAAAAGTATATAAATAGTGCATTTTAAGAAAATTGAAAACAAATATGTGACTATTTATAAGTTATTGGTGTGTTCTAAATGCAGGAATATTTTGTACGTGATTATTTGTTTAAACAAGTGAATGAAAATGACAATTGAAACAGACAAAAGTGCATCGAGAACAATTATTTTATCGTTTTTGATTTGTGATTGGCGGACGTATCTCTGCGATACGATGCACTAACCTGAATTTATCTGCAGATGTATTGTAACTGTTGCGTCAACATAAGTTAATTTGCTCTTAACTTCTGCGCAGTGTGCATTTTCTTCGTTTAAAACAAGTGCATTTATAAATCTTTGAACATATGACAGATGGATCGAAGTATAACGATATGACATCATCTCTAGGTATGTATTGTCAATTTTTTATAACACCTCTTACTTATATCTGATATCCTGGGGATTGGAATTCATCAACCCCTGCGACATTCGTTCCGAATCCGTGATTTTAAAGAATGTACTCACAGAAAAACATGAAGAATAACGAAGCCTGGTCTATTATGCATATTTGGCATTTCCGTGATTGTTAGTCAGTAGTCGTAGTCTGTCTTCTGTGATCCTGATATAGAGTTCCAAAAATGAGCTAACTTCTATTTATATAATTGTTGGAGGTTGTAAATAGAACAGCAAGGATAAAATAATTTGACCTTCAATGCTGAATTGACTTAAAGTTCCGGATTTTTTTTAAATATTAGCAAATAAATGCAATTCTATTTCAATATTGAAAGTAAATTTTTATACATGAAATTCTGGATCGAGACCAGAGTCATATGCATTTTCATCAGAAAAATGAACCGGTTTGAATTTTTGGCGTTTATCGATGTCATGATCATAAAATACATTTCTGTAATATCTGATTTTGTAAACGAAATAGCTAAAATTAGTTATTTTGGTACCGTTAATTGGTACTGCTATGACTCATACCGTCCTATTTGTGTGTTCTGAATATTCTGATATAAATTGTCATTCATCTTTATGCAGATGTTCCAATGTTCCATATTTTTTACCATTAACTTTGAATTAAAAAAAAAATAGTGTAATACTAGGATATCAGAATTAAATGACTTAAATGCGGAATGATTGAATTTTAAGCATAAATCTCGAGCAATTGAATATTATTATTTATTAGTACCTATACAGGTAATCATGCTGCGATAACATATTATGTATTTAATTTTATGCTTGTAATTTAAAAAAAAACAAAACTTCAATTATCAGTTCAATAATTAATGTTTCTTTTAAAATCTAATAGTTACAATTAAATCTGATTTCATGTAACAAATAAACATTGAAAATTATGTACCTGTATCAAAACTATAAAAAAAACTTCACTCTTTGCCGTTTCTGTTCCCCTGATACTATTTGTGATATATTTAAGCTGGGAATCATTTGAAAAAATATTTTCAAGAGGATTTATGTAGTTTCTTTCTGTAAAATTTTGGAATTGTTACTGATATTTTGAAAATCTTATGTGAGCAGCAATGACCCTCTGCAATTTTGATTTTTTTTGTCGTCACGTTTTGTTGCTTTTTCTCCTGTTGCAACAGTTAATTATAATTTCTCGTTTTTACGGTCTTTTCTGTGAAAAACGGACGATGTTTTCTCAGGCTTCCGGTAGGATTTCTTAATGAGGAAAGCCGATGAAATGAATTCTAGAAAATGTTTATTTGGTGAAGAAGTTGTCGATCTTCGGAAGGGAAGTGATATTGTAAATATTATTGATATTTAGTGTCTTTTTGTAAATTATTTATAAGTTTCATTTGTAAAAATTCAATAATTGTAGCAGTACATGTCTAAATGTTACTCCTGTTAATATTTATGAATCATTTTGCTTTAATATAATATTCATTCTTATTTAAAAGTTTTGGAGTTTGGAGATCACGATTAAAATATTCCAAGGATTATAAACAGTTTTAAAAAATGATCATATGGTCGTTAACCTTTGGTTTTATTTTTGTGTTCGCTAATAAAATAAAATTCAAGTCGTAGGATTTAGTTGTTTATTTATCAAGAATGTAATGCACTATATTATTGACAAGAAAGTGATGTTATGTTAATTACGAGCGCAGTGAGTTTTAACATCATTGCGTTTGAGATACATACTACATAGTGTGCACGTATGTCCTATAAAGTAGCTGATTTTCACATCATAATAAGTGTATTTTAAATATTTTTTACCGATCTATGTGTGGTCAACTTCATGTCAATTTGAATGAATTTTTACGAAAACCACGCCGACATTTGTTTCTCTTTTTTACCCGACTATGGCGAAGCCAAAAGGAAGGGTTGTGATTTTAGCAGTACGTATGTTTGTATTTACGGATGTTACACCGTAGCGCCTAAACTATTCATCTGATTTTGATAAATAAGGTGTCAATCGATTCGTTATTATGGCCCGGGTAACATAGGCTACATTTATTTTTGAATTTTGGTCCCAGAGGGGAGCAAATTGAAAACAAATACAAAATAAGTTCCAAAAAAGTAATTTCAATAAAAAATAATTTCAAAAACTAAAACCCGACTACTGAACAATATGAAACAAGAAAATATTCTCATCTGAGGATAGCCGTGGTCGTATACCATCTCATATATATGAGGCCCCTCTATAGATGTATAGCGTGATGCACTTTGCCCTAGAGCTTATGATTGCTTACTACTATTAAAATGTAATGTTTTGTTAGGGTAGGTGGCATACGACCACGGCTATTCTCATATGAGAATATTTTCTTTTTTCATACTTTTCGGTTTAGTTTTTGAACTTATTTTTTCCATTTTTAACAGGTCGTTTTTGGAAATTAGTGTTGGATTGGTTAGATTGCATTTATTTGTACTACTTTACGGCGCTAGTCTTAAATATGTCAATTTATTACCGCTATATAGGCATGAAAAGCAGTTATTTTATAGGGGTTGTGCAAAAACGATATTTTGTGTATTTGCTACAAGACTATCTGTGTATAGGTATATATTATATATATTTATTTGTATCGACTTTTAAATTTTGTCTTAATTTATACACAAACTTACTAATTTCGTAGTCAGATAGTTAACTATCTGAATTATTACTATAACTTTATAAATAAGGACAAAATCTGACCTTGCAATTTCGTGGTTCCGGGTTCAACTAACAAAAAAAAAAACGAGATTTGTCAATCCTTGTATCGTTGGCCTTACAAAAGATTGTTGTAGAATTTTAAAAAATATTAATAGTTTAAATTTAGTGATTAAAAAATTAATTACAAAAAAAAAATATAGCGAACGCCAAAAGCTTTGACAGTGCATCTTAGGAGTGTCACTCAAAAATGTATGTGGGTAGTGGGTGGTGCATGTTTTGTTTTGGCATTTTTAATGCAATTTTGTAAGACCTTGAAGCAATTATTTAAAAACTTGCAATCTATTTTGTTTCTGGTTAATTATCTCTGCAAAAATTTAAATATTGCAATTTCGATGGCTATCATCATAACCAGTGTTGTATACTAACAGTATGTATATATGTGGTATTTTTTGCACGCACCTTCTGTAAAGTAGCTGGTTTTCACTTAATTTTCAAAATTTTTGACAGTTCATTTGTGTAAGTCAGGAGTGTTAAATAAGCATTGTCTAACTGTAGGCTTTGTATAGTGTACTGTGAATTTCATTTAAAATGCAATATATACATAAGTTTAGTTGATATGGTAGCTACAGAAGTCATTAATGCATTACAGATAATCGTTCCACATAAAACGCAACACAAATCGAACGACCGAGGGAAGTTCGCCTGCATTTCATGTGGAACGATTTTCTGTCATGCATTAATGATTTCCACAGGTACCGTATCAACAAAAAACATGCATATATTTGACTACCGGTCCCGCCCGGTTTCACCCGGGTGCAAAAGAACGAATGGGGAGGGACATGAGTACGCATGTTCATCTTAGTTTACCGAGATGCATGTTGTGTCCAAATTTCATGATGATCGGAGTTAGCGTTCAAAAGTTTTTATCGGACGGACAAATGTTGAGTTATATTTTGCAACAGTTTTCATTATTGCTCCGCTCCTATTGGTCGTAGTGTGATATTATATAGCCTATAGCCTCCCTCGATAAATGGGCTATTCAATAAAAATTTTGTTTTCAATTCGAACCAGTAGTTCCTGAGATTAGCACCTTCAACCAAACAAACAAACAAACAAGCTGCTCAGTTTTATAATATATTAGTATAGATTTGATATGAAATTCATTGTATATCATCCATATATCGGTGCTCAGAACTAACCTACAGTAACATACCATGCCACTCTGTGAATACACGTTATTAGTTTCTAATTGGTTTGATTTATTGCTTATTACGTCATTTAAAATATTTCAATACCTATTTTATTATAGCATGAAAGTGTAGTGTGCCCTTTGTTCAAAATCGTACTGTAAGTATTATAAAACCGCGTAAAACAGATTTCCTATTGTTATTGGCCGGGTGCAAACACTGCAAAGTATAGAGAAGGGCTCACTGATGACACAATTAGACTCAACAAACCGACAGTCAGAAAACTGATTCGGTTTTTGATCGATCACGCTTCTTTTAGAAAACACCATCATGCGATGGGTATACATTAGAAATTAACAGAAGAGTTTTTGAGGAATGGAAAATGAAACTGAGGTACAACCATCTTTGATTATACATAGATGAGGATACAGGATAATCTAGTGGCCAATCTTCTGAAGTTCATACGAAGACTCAGATTGTTTGCCGACTAGATTTTACTATTGTTATTGGTCGGGTGCAAAGTATAGAGAAGGGCTCATTGATGACACAATTAGACTCAACAAACCAACACTCAGTTTTTGATCGATCACACTCTTTTAGAAAACACCATCATGCGATGGAGATACATTAAAAATTAACAAAAGAGATTTTGAGGAATGGAGAATGTAACTAAGGTACAACCATCTTTGATTACATAGATGAGAATACAGGATAATCTAGTGGCCAATCTTCTGAAGCTCATACGAAGACTCCGATTATTTGCCGACTAGATCCAGCACAAAAAGGGACCGCCCTTACCTATTTTAATCTTTCTTAAAACTGCACGGCCAAAGTGAAAACTTCTATATCTATGGTGATCGTAATCGATTCGTAATTATTAAAATAAAACATGACATAATGTCATTTATCTTTGTTGTATAATATGTATTAAAAGTCTGATACGTGCAAAAATCAACACTGACCGTTTCGAAAGCCATTATGACTGCCATAGTCCTGACTAATACAACAGTGACGCACAGCTGACTGGCTAAATAATGGATTCACCCACATTATTTTTGGAATCTACATTACAAATCTATACTAACATTATAAAGACTCAAAGAGAGAGTGCGAATTTGTGTGTATGTGAAGGGCAATCTCCGGAACCACTGCACTTATTTATTTAGAATGAACCTTGAGGATGTACATAGTCTCTATATTATCGCGGTAAAATGAAAGCGCTTTTCGTGCAGATCAATTTTACAACGTAAGTCGGCAAAACAACGGCGCGGCAATCTACAAATTCGGGCGAAGCCGGGCCGGGCCACTATCTACATATATAAAAAATTCTCGTGTCACAATTTTAGCCGCGCTAATCTCCGAACCCACTGAACAAATAATGAAATTTTGTAAATGTGTCTTGGTTGGTGCAACTTAGGCTATAGGATAGTTTTTATTAAATATTTTGTACAAAATTACGGTGGTTTGTACAAATAAACTGTTTTAGTTTAGTAGCGACATCTCATAGAACTTACTCAAAGCTGTTAGTTGAGAAACAAACAAAAAATACTGTTTTAGTAACTATCTGTTGGAATTCGCTCGAAGCTATTATTTCAGAATCAAGTCTGGTAGAATCTGCTCAAAGCTATTAGTTCAGACGCCGGGCCGCAAACGAAATACATTTTGCAGAATTATATCTATCGCACCCGAGTGAAACCGGGTCGGACCGCTAGTAGTCGATAATAAAACAAATGTTTGTGCATTTTTCGGAAGCTTTTTCTACTATCGGTGAGCCATTGCGGTTCTCAGAGACTGCGTATAGTTGACCACTCCTGGCTACGTACTGTCAGACATATCAACAGGTGTGCCAAGCGTTCAAGTACAATTAACTCTCTCTACAATATAATAACGTGTCTACTGTACTGACTGTATTGGATCCTCCTCTGAACTTTAAATAACTTGTTGCGTTATCAACGTACTGTGGATATGATAGTAATTATTGTTGTTTTTGTTGTTATCGTTAAATGTTGAAAACGGTGCGTGTGTACACAGTACATTCCGCTTCTGATTACATTTTATTATACAAGGTGTCATAAGAAAATCAGAATTAATAGGGTCTCGATAATGCCGGGTTGCAAAAAAATATTGTCAAAAAAAAATTGGTTGTCTGTAAAGTCGGTTTACGGACGATAGTTTTACGTGATAACGTATTCCGTAATACATAACCTAAATTCTACATATAATAATTATAATAATTCGAATCTATGATATTGCATCTTTCGCTTCAAATTTAGGTTAATTTTATTTATTTAAATTACTCACCATATAATATAATTGTTTTTTTAACTTTCTTTCTTTCGTATTTTTTATTTTAAGTCTCAAAGATTAGCTGTCATAATATTTATAAAACAATTGTTTCACTATTTATAATATAAAATTCCAAAACCTACTTACAATATTTAAGTATTTTCATACGTCAAAAAATTGATTTTTATAATGATAAAATTTGTAAGAAAACGATTTTTTCGAGAGATGAGACCTAGCTAAAACGATTTTTTGCCCCCCAAAATCCCTTTTCAGTAAATTTCATCCAAATCGTTAGGGCCGTTTTCGAGAAAAGCACGCACAGGGTCAGGCGGAACGTTACGAACGTTACGTTAGGAACGTTACACTTTTTCGTGCATGCAGCCGGTGTTTTATCAATTTATAAGATTGGTGATTCATCAATTTATAAGACGTTATCACGTCAAAAATTAATTTGAAAATGATCTTAGATTGTGATCATATAATTACAGTTTCCATATATCAGGAGCAGTCTAATGTCGTATTCAAACTCCATGTCATTTAGAACAAGGGTGTCAGGCGGATTTTGTTAAAGGGCCATTTATGAGATTCAGGGTGTATTAGCGGACCAGACTCTAAATTAAAAATTTAAACACATACTAAATTAAAATCTTTATTTAGTTTAAATCAATTTTCATATAAAAGTAATAAAAAGGGTAAATTATATTGAGCTTGAGGATCGAGACACCTGAGGTCTCTTGTTTTTGATAAGCTCATTGATGGCAGGCGTCTAAAATCTGATAGATAGATTCTGGTCACGGGCCGTATTGAGATGGCCTGAGGGCCTAATGCGCGGCCCGCGGGCCGTATCTTTGATATCACTAATCTAGAACATTAGATTGTACTCTGCACACAAAAACAAATTATTGTTCTACATAGAACAAGATTGCTTTTCAAGATAAATTTTGATCAAAATGCATACAGAAATGTTGTTACGAATCGCAATTGTACAAAAAACGATGCTATTTGCAATTGAAAATCTCGATTTTTCATTGAAATATGGACATTTTCAAGCGGTATTTCACGAATAACTCAAAAACTATGCGCTCTATCAAAATACTGAAAATAACAAAAATGAAGCTTATCATAATAACGAATCTATTCCACTTTTTTTTCTATTTTTGTACGTACAATAGAAACAAAGTTATGACCGTTTAAACATGAAAGTTTGTTTGCTAGCAAAAATATTCAAATATGTCATTTACATTGAGACAACGGCGTTTTGATAAAAAAATGTTGAATAGTTTTTTTATACAGCTTGAAAAACCCTTGAAAATGATTTTTACCACTGGAGACTCTCTAATAGGTACACAGTTTAAGAAAAATCTCGTTTGAATCGATCAATTATTTTTCGAGTAGGACCGATTTAAAACACTACTAAGCTTTTCATATGGAGAAACATGTATGTTCACAATCTAGTCAAATAAGATTTTTTGACAATCCTTTATGCAACTGAGCATAAAATGTTTCGAGACCTCTTGTCTATCTAAGAGATGACACATAAAATCTATTGTATTAATGCAAGGTCAACAACTGCAACCCACTAAATTTTTCAATTAACGTCAAAAATTGATAAATTTTAGAGGCAGCAATGTTTAGTCATTTTAAATTATTATAACCGACAAAAAATTCCGTTCTCAATGTATAAAATAAAAAAAAAAACGATATTAACGGTATCAGAAACAGCAGTGTTTTGTTGTACTTTATCGCACTAGTGCGTAAACGGTCACTTTAATTCATGCATGTAGAGCAGCTATTTTGTAGGGGGCAGTGCGAAAAAGATTTTACCATTATCACAATCATTCGATTACTTATATAATTCATGAATTAAAAAAGCAGGAGGCAATTAACAGATTTAGTTGAGTCATATAAAAATTAAATATATTAGTTTGGTGTCTGCGTTTGTAATTTTTATTTCTGAGAATAATGTTTCAAGAGCAAAATTAATCATTAAGCATTGGAAGTAATTACGTTATTTTTGATTTGTTTTTGTTTGCAAACGATAAGGAGTTTCTAGACTTGTATTTTATTGTTTATTGTTTTATTTTTTTTTTGAATTCTTTTTTTCGACACCAATAGCTTCAGGATTTGACCCATGTGCCAATTTCTCAATACTTTACAAATTTTTAAACATGTATAACAAGAACACAATGATGGATGGATTGATGGAACTAGAAGTAGGATCATGGATATCAATATTTGAGTTTTTTAAAACTCTAATTTATTTTGATATAATAGTTACACAATCAATGCTAAAGTTTAAGAGGCAGACCATAAAACTGGTGTGCGTTCTGTGTTGTGGACTTTTTTGCGTTCAGGCGCTGTTCTGCGCTCCGAAGAAGCACATGAAGCGTTGTACACCGTGGAACTCCTGACCCACAACTCACAAGCTATAGTGACAAAATCGTACTAGATTTAAAAAAAGGGGGCATCTTTTCACACTTGACACGTACCTACTAAAACAACCGGATGTCCGTAAAAAGTGGCAACCTCGTGGAAAAAGTGCAGAAACAAAAAATAAACATGTGTGTACTAGTGATGTGCCGGATATTCGTATCCGCGGATATCCGAGGGAGTAGAAAGATCCGTATCCGTTAGTTTTTGACGGATCTTTTACCTTATTAATTTTCAATTCATAGATGAAATTTTATATATATAGGTGATTAGGTAATAATGAAAAACTGTTAAATGCCATTCAGATTATTTTTTATTTTTTTAAATCGTATTTGGCACCTTTATATTGCAAACATTTATCGCAGTGAGTACCATACTAATAGTACATAACTCAAAGGTACTAAAAACTAATTTTATAATGAGATATTGCACATCGATCTTTGGAAAGAGACAATCTGTTATGGGAGTTAACTCTTAAAGAGGTCAATAACTTTTTCCCATAACAGATAGTCTCTTTCCAAAGGTCGATGTGCAATATTTATCGCCGCGTACTCTAAGAAAGTTAAGATTCGTATCCGCGGAACTTGAAACCAAATATCCGTATTCAGATCCGTATCCGCGGATATACATTTTTAACGATCCGGCACATCACTAATGTGTACATAACCCTGATAACTTAATGTTTTTTTTTTACTGAAACGTTCGATATCTATATTAACGGTATTGTTTTTGCTATGCGCATGTTGTATTTTGACACCTATGTATTTGATATTTTGTCTGAATAAAAAAAAAATACTATAACGATAATTATAAGAAATGTGTGTTGTTTATAGAATGTGAGTTGTTACAGACAAACAAATGACGAACGTCACAGACATTTTATGCATAAACAGTTAAGATTTTGTTTCTGTGTGTTGGTGTGCTTGTTTACATCATCATGGCTTCTAATAAATTTACAAATCAAGTTTTGTTATACTATAACAGTGCTTACCGATCTGTGGTCCGCGTATCACAGGTGAACATAACCTAAAAGTAAAAAACTAATTTTTAATTTGCACGCAAATAATTTATTAAAATACAATAATAACAGGATTGATGTGAGTGCGCATGCGAACATGATCTCTACCATACTCTACCCTCATCACTCAGTGAAGCGAAAAAACAACTGATATAATTTTTACGATAAGATTTTTTGATTTCTCTGTAGTTTTTGTTTTTACGTTTTTGGAACAATTTCAATATCGACGTTTAACATTGACAAATATAGTTGATTATAAAAATTATCAAATTGATATTTATGATATATGTAGTTAAAAATCCCCGGTTTTTACACTCTTCAATTATTTCTAATAAATAAATGACGGTTTGAAACAAGGCTGATGTTAGATTCAGAGTGCTATTTGTGCAGTCAGTGTTGCCAGATTAGGTATGGTGTGTTTCTTTAGATTTCAAATTAAAACTATCCTAGCCGGTTCACCGCTTTCAAGCGATTAACAATCATTCAATTATTTTGGAGATAAATAAGGCGGTACTACGTTAAAAAAAATGTGAGCCGTCGTGAGATGGCAGATGTGAAATATAAATTTAAGCTTTAATCATTATTTAAAATGATTTTGGTAACTAAACTGAAATCAAAGTAAACTTCAGGTCAAAATAGACAAAAAAAAATAGTGCAGGTAGGCTTACAATAATTTGCATAGAGCTGAAAATTGGTACATGTCTTAGGTACACTTTTACAAATGGAATATCAAAAGTCCCCACTGATCCTACATCTGCTAAAAATTTATTCAAGGTCAAAGGTTAAAAGTATCGGTTTTTGCACTTTTCTCGTAAACGGTAAATGTTATCTAAAAATAGACAAAAGTTGTAGATCATGCAATTGTCTACAAGAATTGTTCTTATAATTTTTTTCCTATGAATCACCATTCTTTTGAAATAGTGATTTCATGCATTAAATACTAATATGCATATTAATATTTAACATAGATATTTTAGTCCCATATCTCAGGAATAGTGATTAGTGGGAAAAAAATATGAGAACAGTTTTTGTAGACAATTGCATGATCTACAACTTTTGTCTGACCTATTTTTAGATAACATTTACCGTTTATGAGAAAAATGCAAAAAAGCGATAATTTTAACCTTTGACCTTGAATACAGTTTTTAGGAGATGTAGGATCGGTATTCGGTGGGGACTTTTGATATTTTATTTGCAATAGTGTACTTAAGACCTATACCAATATTCAGCTCTATGCGAATTATTGTAAATTGAAATGTTTATTTTGACTGGACTAAAAGAATTACACAAGCTATCCTCTGTTTTCAGCGAGTACTTAGTAAAAAAATCCTCGCGAAACCTATGTAAGGTCTCGTAGATTTGTCCTTACGGGAAATTATTCCATCGCAAATGCAAACCCACTTTCTTTATTAAATTTTTGCATATTTCTATAAATCTATAAATAAGCAAAAGTATAACTATTTCCCTTTTTCCTCAATCCAGTCGAAAAAACTCAAGGAAATTTCCTTAAACCTGACAGCACTGTCTATACAATAGAATGTTGCGTCCGACGTCCGTAAAAATGACTATTTTTACTCGTTTTACCAAACCAATCGGATATTCCCTAAATCCAGGGAAATTTCCCTAAACCTGGCATTCTGGCAACACTGTAGCGTGCAGTATAGAATGCTGCGTCGAGCGCGTGATGTTTTTATAATAGATTTAAGTTGACCTACAAACTGTGATATATTTAGTCATCACTGTCTGTGAACTAGTATAGTCATTCAAACAGATAAAGCGTTCAAATATTTCAAACACTTCCGGTTTCTACTCTAAACTTTATACAGCTCTTACTTCCTGAAACTTATAGCAAATACCATTCTATTTTTACTATCGGGATCGCGTTTTTTTTTAATTCTAAAGTTCATATTTAATCTACAATGACGGGTAGATTATCCAGAAGTTTATTTAAAAAAAAAAAAGTTGTTTTTCTGTGTATTTTATTTTAAATTATGATCATGGAAAAAATTAATTATTTTCGCGCGGTATGGCAAATTTGATTCATCAGATTGAAAATATTCTTAAACGTTGTAAGAAAAGGGTTTAGGAATCCCGCCGATGCACGTATATATCGTTCGCTATAAAAACCGGTTGTGCAGCATTAGGCTACGGTGGGTGAGAGGTACAGCAGCTGCCTCGTATTCTAATAACTGTCGTGGGCTCGATTCCGGCCGTCGGCGCCATTATTTTCATTATTTCATATTGCACCCGTAGGTATTTATATTTTATTTATATATTTTTTCAATTTCACCATTCCAACTCCATAAGTGGGGGAAGAATGGTGGTACTAATTTAAAAATTTTACAATATTTTTCCTTTTGAAGTGTCACGAGTCCAAAAGACATATTTTTTGAAAAAGTTTGTTCGTCTGTTTTTGACGTGATAACGTCTTATAAATTGATGAAACACCAGCTGCACGCACGAAAACGTGTCACGTTCCGTATTAAATATGATATTCGAGCGGAATACGTTATCACGTAAAACTATCGTCCGTAAACCGACTTTACAGACAACCAATTTTTTTGTTTATTAGTCCTACTTGTCTGTGAGCGCGATACGGGCTAAACTGCAGAGGTTCCCAAACTTTTTTGTCTCGTAGACCACTTGCCATGTTTTTCGGTTTTGGGTAGACCCCCTGCTTATTTGATATTGATTTTTTGCAAATTCATTAATTTAAATGTATTTTTGACAACCGGTATAGTGCTACTCACTTTGTACGATTTAAATTTATAACGGTAGTGAAATGCAGTGTGAAATGTTTAAGTAGATTCAAATTAAATGAATCAAATTAAAATTTACTTTCTGTTACATAAAATAACTAAGCAAAAAATAAATGCTTTTAGTGTGAGGGATGAACCTGATGCTTTAATAATAAATTTTCAACATTTGGCATCAATTTAGTTAGATTGAATCTTAAACCTCTTCGGTTAATGATGTTCCAGTTTGCTTCTTTTTTTGTTAGGGGATTCACTATCGTTGACCCCCATTTTCATTTTGTGGACCCCCAATTTTTTTTCCCGCAGACATGGACCCCTTGCAAGTTGTCGTCGACCCCTGGGGGTCGATATAGACCACTTTGGGAATCACTGGGCCAAAGCATTGAATAAACGAGAAAAAATGAAAATTCGCAAATTCTCAAGCCGAATGGTATGAAACAGGGATTAGAAGAGAACCCCTGCGAAGACGGTGTTTTTGCTGGTTTGTTTATAAAGTTAAAAGTGATTTTAAAATAAAAAATCGAGGCGGCGCGGCAGTGAAAACAAGCGATTGCAGCAGCACCACACACCTGCTGTTGTATGCAAGTATGCCAACCTATATTGTGTAACTCATACGGTTGTGTAACTTGACTTTGATACTTGAAATTGCTTCGCCATTGTTACTGCAATATCAACATTCTTACTCGTATTTAGGAGACAAAAAAAACATTTTATGACGAAATTTGGTTTGTTCCAATATTTTAATAGTTTATTTAAAAATTAAACAAAATTAAAAATTTTAAAACCCACGACGAAAGTGAATGTTATAATAGAAAAAGAATTAAATAAAATTCTAAAATCCCCCGACCGCGACTTAACGCAGGTAAGTAACCAAAGAAAATCCGTCGCGGGGCTGCCATTCGCTGCCCTGATTCTGAATTAAGAATAGAAGAATATAAATTGCAATATTTTAGTTCATTTCAGGGCAGCCAAATGGGATCCCCCGACGGATTTTCTTTGGCTACTTACCTGCGTTAAGTCGGGGGATTTTAGAATTTTATTTAATTCTTTTTCTATTATAACATTCACTTTCGTCGTGGGTTTTTAAAATTTTTAATTTTGTTTTATTTTAAACTTTTAAAAGTGTGCTCTGATAGTCTTGCCGAACTAGCGTAGGTACATAGTTTAACCATAATATCTGATACCTTAATTGTCGATGTGCGAGAGTGCTCATAATTGTGTTTTTAATAAAAATGTCTATGTGTATTGCTGTAAAAACCACTACTAACGAACGCTTGTTAGATCTGTTTGTGCGTACCACTTTTGTTATGGTATTTTAAATGTTGGTGTAATGCTGTAAAAAGCAGTAGTCCCGGACGCTTGTTAGATCTGTTATGGTTTTTTGTGCAATGCAGCGCCCCCTGGAGCGTCACCATCGTAATATCTATCTAAGAACCATCGCAGATGAATTACAAACCTTTTACGAAAACCGCATCTGAATTGATCAAACCGTTTTCCAGATAAATGGCGACATTGATCGAGTGCACAAACAAACACACATACAAACAAACCAACAATCTCTCAGGTTAAACTCATATACCTGCTCTGTTCCGTCGTGGGTAAAAAAAGGCGATAAAAAAGGTGATGTCCATCTTTAAAATCCGTTTCTCCATTGATATCACATAATCACGTTATTGTTGTTTTTGTTTTTGTACTTTTTTTTGTTTTCTCTTGTCACTTAAAAATCAGAACTGACCGTGAAACTTTTCGTAGAATGTTAATATTATTGCAAATATTGTTTAGTAACAAATAAACAACAGCAATTTATTCAAAAGTGACGCAATATTATTATTTCATAATGTAACAATTCTGTGCCTACTTGTCTTTTATTATTTACAGTGAAACCTCGTTAAGGCGAAAACCTTACTTTTTTAAACCTGTACTAGTGATGTTGATTAATTATCGTTACTTTTAAGTATTCGTTACTATTCGATACTTTGGTATTAAGTAATCATTTCAACTACTCGTTACTTTGATTACTTAGGTTACATACTAGTGATGTCGATTATCGTTACTTTTATGTATTCGTTACTACTATAGGTACTTGGATTTTAAGTAATCATTTCAACTACTGGTTACATTGATTACTTAAATTACATACATAAAATGTAGTACGTAGTGTCTGAACCAACAAATAATATTGCGTATAAAAACGTACTGAATAAAATAAATATCGACACAAGACGATTACTGACCGCGAAATATCAACAATACAATAATACACAATTAATTTTGCTAAGGGCTATTGATATCGGCGGCATATTTATATTATACGTATCAGCGGCTCCTTTGTAGTGCTCCGAAATCTTAAGGTTCGCAGGAACTCAATGAATATCCTTATACTCGCATAATAAAATAATCAATAGTAATCAATTATCAATAGCAATCAATAATCAATAGTAATCACTAACCAATAGTAATCAATAATCAATAGTAATCATTCAAGTAAAAGTAACGATTTACTTTTCAAATCGGTAATCGTTACTTCGGGTATTCTAGAGTAACGAGTAGTTTCGTATCGTATCGTTACTTTGTCGACATCTTTAACCTGTACACAAATCATGTATATTTTGACCTACACCCCATAAAATCTGCTTTTTATCCATGCATACCGGTCGTAAAAGTACAGACCGGTGACGAGAAGCGGGCGGTAATGTAACACCTGGCGCTAAATTAACATTCAGTAATAATTTGATAAGTTTCAATTTATCATTTTCAGTAATAAATAAAGAATAATTCAATAATTTTATTATTTCGTATTTACTCCCTTTGAACGCGAACTTGAAATTTTATAAATTATAACAAATGCAGATGCCAGATCGGTGTTTTTACCCGCGCGACCACGGTCGCTCTAGGCGCGTCGCAGCTTTGACAGACTATATTTTATACAGTATCTTTACCCGCACGAGCACGGTCGCTTAAGGCATGTTACTGCTTAGACAGACTACTAATGCAGTGTCTTAACCCGCACGACCACGGTCGCTCAAGGTATGTCACCGCTTAGACAGATTACTTGCGCACTGTCTTAAGGGACCATAATAATAAAAAATAAAATTGAAAATATTACTAAAAAACAAAATTTAGACAAGATTGCAACTGCGTATTTTGTAACATAATTAGTTTAGGAATTAATATTTTGCTTGTCACTTTCCTTCTTGTTTGATTAAAAGTTTAAAAAAAAATGATTTTTTTGCTTCACCCCCCAGAAAAAAAATATCTACGCCCTTGCCTGTCATATACTTTATATTACTTTATATTCACGTAATTTTCCTGTACTTATTTTATTCAACCGATCATCCGATTTGAAAATTCTTATCATAGACATATTGTATATTGATAGATATTGTATAGGTACATAATAACTTGTATAGCTTATATTATATACATATTTGTATAAATACATACATATATTAGTAATCTTTTCCGTGTAAAGAACGAGTGTTCTTGGGGCGTCTTTGGCGAAGGTTGTTCACATTGAAAATCAGCAATACGTTGAGAAATTGCACATGTTTTATCTCTTTGTACACAGCCTGACATGTATGCAGCATTGCAGCAGTGCCGTGTATTTTAAAAAAATGGTTCGGTGTATTTATCACGCAGCTCAGGAGTCATGTAGCATTGCACAATGCACAGCACAATACACACACTGAACTCTGAGCTCATTCTAATATGATTCTGATCCTATATATTATTCGCATTTCGGATAAACTTTTAAGTATAATAAAAGCTTAACAATAATAATGTTTATTGTTACAATATTATATTTTTGTCAACGACGTCAATGCGAATGGTTTAAGTCACTGTAAGCTTAGTACTATTGCACTTACAGTGTGTCATTCAACATTAAATGACTCAGCAAATATAACTCGGTACGTGCAAAATTTACCAGTGCCTCTGTGGCCTGTGCTGTGTGCGCTCTGTAAATGTGCGAATGCAACAGTACAGAACAATGGCGCTCGGAGTGAGTCATTCACAAAAAAAAAGAGCGACTCGCTCCGCTCCGTGAAAGGAGTCGTTCATTATGAACGACTCGCTCAGGATCGACACATCACTAATATACCTAAACTATTTTATCATTAGTCTATTGAAAATTTACGCTAAATATTTTCCAGTTTCCTGTACACAGCTTGTGGCATTGCGTAGGAGTTTTATTAGGGTCTTAATTTTAAATAACTGATATGTTTATTGGATCGTCTTTATAGCGAAGGTTGTCTGTGACAGTCCTTTGTCCATTAAAACAAGAGCGTGTCATTCATTATTTCTTTAATATTATAAATTATCATTAACAAAAACCGCATTCCTAGTTTAAGATCACAAAGACGTTGTTTTCTCATTCGATTGGTTATTAATTCATATAGGATCGACCACGTGTGTATCTTTTCTATACACCCTTTTAAAGGGAACG
This sequence comes from Xanthostigma xanthostigma, assembly GCA_963575645.1. Lineage (NCBI taxonomy): Eukaryota > Metazoa > Arthropoda > Insecta > Raphidioptera > Raphidiidae > Xanthostigma > Xanthostigma xanthostigma. Next base: position 42,103,107 of record OY754466.1, on the reverse strand, counting down.
TTTGTCTGCTCATTTATTACTATAGAGCAGCCGATTTTTATTGTCTAGTCAGATTTTAGGTTATGTTTTCAAGTTAAGACCGCTGCTAGAAACGCTGCTAGGAGTTCTGCTAGCTGGTAGGCTGGGTACGAAGCTGGAAATGACGTCACTGCGGGCTGCCTTACTAGGTCAGGAGATAGGTTTTAAAATAGAACAGGGGCTATTTGCTAGATTTGCTGCCAGGTATGAGCAAGAACCAATCAGGAAACAGTATCTTCACGTGGGCACTTGAACAAACGCCCACATGGCGTCATTCTGCTCAGAGTCAGACAACAGACACGTTTTGCTCTGTGTTTATATTCGAACTGTCACTGCGCGCGCACCAGATCTATTCACAAAACAAACTTGAAAAATAGTCTCGTGTGAAGAGAGCACTTAACAGCAATCAAGAAATCCAGCGCTAGAAAACTAGTAGGCAAATCTAGCAGCGTGTCTAGCCTCGTGTGTAGCGGCCTTTATATATTTGTATAAACGCATAACAATATAATTTCACACCTAGTGTCGTAATGGGTTATATTCCGACGATATGTTTAAATCGAGTACCTACCGGAGTCATACCATTACGCACGAGGTACCTATATATGGTATTTTTGCAGATCTATAAAATAGGTACCTGTTTTTCACTTCATTTTTAATATTTTTGACACTTCCTTAGTGAACAAACGCCATTTAACTGATATCTATAGTGGTTATAAAAAAACAAAAACAGTGAAACACTATAGAATTAGTACCTATACAGAGTGTCCCGTTAAGAATGATACATAGAACAACCGCAGATTCTTCAATTCAAAATAAAACGATTAAGCGAAATATGCTTAGATAAAATGTTACTGTTTCCGAAATACGGGGTGTTGAAGTTGAAAACTGAAAAATTATTAATGTCCATAATTTTTTTAATACACCGTATAATTTTACTCAAATCGGCACACTTGTTAAATATCATAAAATGCACCTAACAATAAAAAAATTAGTTCAGTACGCTCTACCAGTGGCGTACGGCAGGAGTAAGTAATGCTTGTACCCCTTCTAAATGTTACGCCGCTGTCTAAATTTTAATTTTGACTATAATTTTAATTTTTTTGATATTTTATAAGTCAATAATGTACACTTGTTAGTTTGTTGTAAAGTCATTGGTTTTCGAGATATTCGCAGTTTTTTTAAGACAAAATTGTAAAAATGAATATTATTAATAATAATACAAATAAAAAGTAGGTACATGTCTATCTATCTTTAACTGCGAATATCTCGAAAACCAATGACTTTACAACAAACTAACAAGTGTACATTATTGACTTAGAAAATATCAAAAAAAATAAAATTTAGACAGCGTCGTAACATTTAGAAGGGGTACAAGCATTACTTACTCCTGCCGTACGCCACTGGTAGAGCGAGTAACATTTTATCTAAGCATATTTCGCTTAATCGTTTTATTTTGAATTGGAGAATCTGCGGTTGTTCTATGTCCCATTCTTAATGGGACACCCTGTATATACTTTACCATACTAATGCGTAATAAATCACTTTACATACAGACAGTCATTTTATAGGGAGCAGTGAAAAATATAACCAAAATTTTACGCAGTGAGGGTCAGACGGCTTCATCATGCAAAAATTACCGAACAGATTTATTTTGTAGGTACATAAACAAAGGTTAGGATACTTACTATCCGAAAATTATTACCTTCAACTTATCCACGTAGACGAGGTCGCGGGCGAATGCTAAGCAATATCTAAAGGTCAGAAAATTTGGTGTAAGTTTTTTTTTATCGTATCATAATTACTACAGGAATATGCAGAGTCGACTTAAGGCACTAAAAATTATAAAATATATTTTAGAGCTGTAACAAACCGTCTGTATTCGTTACTGAGTAACGGGTACATCGTCTGACTCGAAGTAACTAATCGTTACTTACAAATTCATTTCGTTACTCGCATCTTTCGCATCCATGTCCGTTCGACTCGCTTGATGCGGTTATACGTTATACGAACGAAGTCATACCGTATCACGTATGCGACGCGCCTCGTTGATGCTAGTACACGATTGTATGTCGTCCTGGGAAAATACTATGTTCAAAAACGAGAGAGTGTGATTAAACAATGTACATCGTAGACAAAAAAAAAAATATCTTTGAAGGTATTTCTTTCTAACTAGCCTTTACCCGCGGCGTTACTGGCATTAGTATCGGACTAAAAAAGTATGACAATATAGGTACCTACATTTTTTATCATCGTTTAACGAATTTTATCGTCGGCGCCATATTGATCTACAATGACCTCTTTTGCATTAGAGAAATCTATGATTGAAGTACCGTTAAATGAGCAGATATTTTATCTTTGGGTTAAGGTTAAACCGCCTAACATGAAACTAATGTATGTATAATTGTTTTTAGAAATTAAAATCTCATTTAAAATTCCGAGGTCTAAGCATTGATGTTATTGTTTTCAAAGAGTCAACGGCTGGCATTGATATTTAAACGCCAATTTTGACCTTAAGGACTGCTTGACCTTAAAGATGAAAACCTTTTTGCTAAAAGCCTATATCATGCAGTAACCTTAACGCATCTTATTTCGACAAGGCAAACTTTGAACAATTAGGGTGTAAACATATACTTCTGTCTTTTTTTAAGTCGGAAGACCTCGTTGGTTCTGATTGGCTAACGCATAGATAAAGACAAAAGACTTTTGATAAAGACTGATATACTCAGTGCTTATATATATTGTCGGAATAACCAAGGATTTACTTCGAGAAAAGAGACGCAGATATATTTTCGATACGCTTTGTTGTCTTTGCTCACCGCACATTGAATAAATAGACAATTTTTGATATAGTCATTATTATATATGGTCTGGGGGCGGAGGATAGCTTTAAAAAACTATTTTTTTAAATGCAACTTGCATTAAAAAAAATAGTTTTTTAAAGTTTTGAGAAAGTTTAAAATCCCCGTAGGTATAGGTATTCAAAAACAATCTACGATTTTTCCACACGCGAATGAAATCTGCATTAAAAAACCTTTTTTTCTGCGAAAACTCGAAGTCAGTAATATCAAAGAGTTTAGCCACCAAAAGCGTCTGAACTGGGCCATTTTTTTTTTTCAATTAACTCCCTCTAACGGGAGAACGGTTCAAGATAGGCCCATATAATTGTATATCAATTTGATCAGCACTGAATTGGCTTTCTAAAAATGTCACAATATACAGGGTGTTCCATTAAAAAAACATAAGGTTAATGTGCCACTCTGTATTTGAACACTCTGTATAAAAGAAACTAATTTTAATTTGTGCACAAAAGGGGTACCTATCGACTAGCGAAAACAGAATTTTAATATGTTGCCTGAGTGAGGAGCTATCCTCCGCCCCCAGACCGATGGGACACCCTGTATATGGTATAAATTCATCACTGCCTGTTACATACGACTTGTTTTTCCATAATGCCACAACTCGTACATAATAATATTCTAGAAACATAAACTACTTAATTTCTATTGAAACGAACATAAGTACAATAGTTTCAATTCTTTGTTAATAAATTAAACGATAACATATTTAAAAGCAGTAGAGATTATTTCCGTGAAATCTGTTCCACTGTCAGTATTTATAGAGGCGTGACTAGCGAGGCATTCACAGCGTTCGGATTAACCAACCGGGGCGAGTTAGTTACCGACCCGTCATAACTTTCACTGATTCATACTGACAGATAACCTTATGTCAGATATATTTCGTTTCAAAAGTAACTACAAGTGCAACGGTAAGCGATCTGTAAGCCAAGACACGTTGAGGAAGACGATCTGAATAGACCATATATCTATTAATTAACTATATAAATCATTGCCTATCTACTCAATGTGCGGTGAGTGAACGCAACAAAGCGTATCGAAAATATATCTGCGTCTTTTTCTTCGATGTAATTCCCTGATTTCTCCGATGATAGGATTGGTTGATGTACTTGCATTCAATCTGAATAAAGTATCTGTTTCAAAAACTTTGTCTTTTTCTATGACTGTAACACGGGCGTACCCAGCTTTTGGCCCAGGAGGGGGCAAATTAGAAATTTCTTAAGCCGGGTCCCCCGTGCTTGTTTTGCCCTCCTGGATACGCCAGTGCTTACGGCGTAAAAAAAAGACAGAAGTATATGTTTGTACCCTAATAAGTAGTTCGATTGCGATTTTATTCCTATGCTCAGTATAGAATAAAAGTATAATAGACGCACTTAAAGTCACTTGGATATAATGTATATATAGGTGACCGGTAATTGCTCGTATTCCTCTCGGAAGAAGAAACTATGACTAATTTGAAATGATTTAACTTTATCACTTGGGGGTCGGAAATGCCTAATTTTTTTTAATGATAATGACACTTCTGTTATGAATTTTTATTTTATTTATTGTAGCTAAGTTATAACACACAACATAAATACTAACAGTAAATTTCGTGGTTTTTAACTTTAGGAATAAGGAAGGTTGGTCAATTAGTAAGCTATCAGATCATGGAAAAATTCAGGCCTAAAAGTGAGAATATTTTTGTTTTATTTTAAACTCCTAAAAATTCGGATTTTTATAAAAAGAAAACCGAAGTAGATTTTCTCGAAAGTGACGCATTTCCGACCCTCAAGTGATAGAGGTTAAATCATTCCAAATTAGTCATGGTTTCTTCTTCCGAGAGGAATACGAGCAATTATCGATCACCTGTATATAGTATCTATGTCATATTTGTGACTGAAGAAGATATATAGTATAAGGCCTTTCTGTAAGATAGAACCACTTTTAGATTGATATTTAAATTTTTGATCTTTAATTTGATATCCATATCTAGGGGATTTTCTGGGTTTTTTTCACGTTGAACAATACAGCGGATCTTGACTGCTATATTTGAGAATACATGACTCAATACACCCTAGGATTAAGACTATCCTCATTTATCCAAATTAGTCTGTCCGTTTTAACTCCAGCGAGAAACATCCGAACATCGACTTATAAACACAATACCCTTCCTTGGCGTGCCGCAATCAGATAAAAAATAAGTCTAGTTTGGATCAGTTTTTTCAAAACAATGTTAAATTTGTTGGTATTAATATCATTACACGTAGTATCAGGCTTATTTAAAATAAAATATCTGGGAACCATTCTTGTTGGAGAATTAAAATCTCCACCGTTTGCAAGCGACCGTAAGTTATTTTGTTAAATCATCCAATCAGATAATATTTTACGACTCTAATCCGTTTTTCAATTGGTTAATTAATCGCTTGAAGCAATTATGAAAAGAATTATATGCTAGAATCACACGGTCGTGATTAATAATAATAATTTTTATGCAGGCATATTATATTATATTAGTTATATTGTCGGTTATTTGGTATTGCGTAATATTTGACTAAATCATTTTAGAGAAGAAAGTTTTATTTACCAATTGTAAATACTTGATCACCTTTACTGACAAAATTAATTCACTTTGTCATTTAAGATTATTTTCACTTGCTTCGCGCAAATAATTGTTATTCAATAATTAATTAATAGCTACTTTCTCAATTTAATGACTGCAATGCTTGACAATGCTGATACGACAGTCATAATTCAAGAAACGCGTTCTCCCGCTTAAGGTATTATAAATAAACTAGTTGCTACCCGCGGCTCCGCACGCGATTGAGATAAAACACCGACGACGGCTCCACCGTATTGTAATACCACTTTAAAAAAACAATGTTTATTCACTTTGACATTTTTGCCAGCAGTCTTTGCGTGCTATATTACGTGTGAATTTTGAAATCATCCCCAATTTTACCCTCTTGAGGGATGATTTTGCAAAAACGCTGACATACGTAATTCTTTATTTCTTATCAAAAGCCTAAATATGAATTTTCATATCCGGTTCTCCATGCAAACATTAATCCCATATTTCACCACTTTAGAGTTGTTTTTTGAGATAAACAGTAGCCTATGTCCGTCCTTAGGATGAAATCTATCGCCTTGCCAAATTTTATCGAAATCTGTTCAGCGGTTTACGCGTGAAAGCGTAACAAACAAACAAACAACAAACTATTCGCGTTTATGATATTGGTGAGGATTATTCAGAAAAAATTGCTGGACAACTTTTTCCGAAACTCATATCTCCAGATCAATCTAGTTTATAACTTATTCGGTTACGGATCATATAAAAGTTTCGATTCGAAGTCTTTTTCTTTACCATTTTTTACCCTCCTGAAAAAGCCAAGAAAAAAACTTTAAATCAAATAAACGATTTAAATGTTACGATTATGCCGTATGTTTTTTTCTATTATTCATGAACGGATTACTAAAAAGTGAAAACAGATTTACTTTCATTTAATAAGAATGTTGTGATACTCCGAATACAGTATGATCAAAAATGAACATATTTAAGTCTAAAATGAAATTAAAGATTTTTTGTTGCATACGAAATAAATACTATAATTTTGTAAATTATAGGTTATAAAAACGTCATATTTCGACATCCACTGCACATGTCATCGTCAAATCAATTTTTCTTGTGGTGTATTTTAAATTATATTGACCTAAAGATGAGATCTGTTGATTTCGAAACTTTTATAACCTATAATTCAGTGAATATATAATGGGAATTTCGACTAATGGCCATATTCACCGAACGCAAGTAGTTATTTATTCGGTTCATTTGTTCTTATCCTCAGAATAAATAGCGATATAATTTAATTCACCAAGCATAATTATGTTTAGTGCAGGTACAAATCTATTCTGTGCAAATTCTCGGCTATAAATATTTATTCGCCTGATAGAATAATAATGGCCGCCGCATAGATCAGCATACCTAACCTATAAACGTTGAGTATTATATCTACAGTTGCTCTTGTGAATTTATTAATGTGTTGTTTATTAACATTTTGTGTAGCAAGTTTTGTAACATTAACTCTCTCTCTTTTTTGTAATATTGTCAAAATTAGTTTTCCTTAGCTACGCTGGAAAATAGAACGTTGTTATTATTTTGGAAAACATCAATTAAAGAATTATTTATAATTCAATTAAAGCGTTTTATTTTTTTTTTAAGTAAGAACTTAATAGTGCTTACAGTATAGTTGTAAAACATTAAAGTTAGTGGAAGTTTTGTGTGCAATCAGGATAAAACGTTATTAAGTATTTTATTCAACTCATGCGCGTTATTCATGTTTAATCATGCCTAAAAACCGAACCCTAAATAGCCATTTACCAACTGGTGACAATTACTTGTCATAACTCAATGAAGATTCCTACTAGCTCGGCCGTTGTGGAGTAATGAAAATAAACGTAACTATTTTCTGAGTCGTAACGAAATAGTAGGTAACAACAACTCCCTGTTGTTACCCATTGAGACTAAAATTGAGAGGCCGAATGTTTTCGACATGGAGTTTATTCATAACCTGCTAACCTCAAACCAAAACATTGAATCGTGCTGTTTGGTGCTGTTAGTATTGACAGTTTTTTTTATAAAGAAATAAATAGATATTTACAACATCTCATTATAATTAAAATATGAATAACGCGCAATTGTTGAATAAAATTATGGGCGCAACTTGTAGGCTAAGTCATGACACGCCATGAATGACTTAGACTACTAGTTACGCCAATAACTGATGTGAAACTTTTTTTTGACGTTTACACTAACGTCATCGGTCGGATTTTTGGGTGTACGCCAAAATATTCAACAAAAATACCAGTGTGTATTTATTCTTCAACTAACCACTTTACCTGATAATTTTGTCGGTGAATTGAAAGTAAATTTTATTGTAACGAATAAATTTGTTCTATGATTAGTAACTTCCATCTTTAATAGTGTTCGGTGAATATGGGTATTATGTTATGTAAATATTTCATTTTATCTGAGAAAAAAATCAATTTCTAAATCTTAGCGGTAATTATAACGTGCTTGAGAATTTTTTAAGAGATAATCCAAATAATAATAATTAACCTCTCAATTATAAGAAAGGCCTGTTAATTATATTTATGTGAAAGGTTTAAAAATGGCGAAACTTGTCCAAGTTATGAAGCAGAGATTTACGTTGCAGATATAGAGATGTATAATAATAATCAAAAGGAAGTTGCGCAAGTCAACCTACTCACGGCTGCGGTTCACAGTACCTACATTATACATTATTATCTGCGGTCACATGGCAAAGTTGCTTATTCCGAGTCTTTGGATTTTTTTCCCAATTTTATAAGGCGAAAAAAGCACTTAACATGATTTATCTGTAAAGTAAGATTGAAATAAAAAAATTGGTTGTCTGTAAAGTCGGTTTACGGACGATAGTTTTACGTGATAACGTCATAAAGAAATATTGATGAACTCTCTGACGTCACGCGAGAAGAGAGAGAAATGCGTACAAGCCGACGGTTGGGCCGATCGTGCCTCTCTATAGCTTATACCGCGCTCTCGCTTGCACGCTCGGGCTCAGGCGGAACGTGACACTTTTTCGTGCGTGCAACCGGTGTTTCATCAATTTATAAGACGTTATCACGTCAAAAAAAATAATGTGAGCCGTCGTATTTATATATTTTTTATGTTTTTATTTGAACGAAGTGACAACGAAAAATATTTACTCACTCAAAACTACGTAAACAAACACAATATGTTGAAATATTAAAGCCATGTTCGAAGTTATGCTAGTTTGCCGTATGCAACTTTAAGTTACAACCAGCGCCACTCAAATGACTATTCTAGTAACTAATAAATGTCAGATAGATGTCGCCATCAACAAAAGCCTTGTTATAATCCAACGCATACACACAGCAAGCGTTGACACATATTATCTATCGAAATTCCGCAGTAACTATATTAAACGTAACGTCACGACATTTGCACGTTTTTACTCCCTTCCAAACGTACAAGTAGATGTTTTACATCAAGAAATTTGTTATTATTATTGGATAGACGCTAATGAACACAGTTGCCGATTTGTGTATGTATTCACTGTCGTGAGAAAGGGATCATTCGATATTGGGATTTGACATCTGGTAACAGTAATTGATACCACAAACACGATACATTTTAAATGCTGTTATAATTACTATACGTATGAAAAATGGCGGATTCGACATTACATGTGACCTAAACTCCGCCCATCAAATCCCAATAGTGAATCTACGAGTATAGAATCTAGATTACAAGATGCTCAACAAATAGATAATTGGCTCATTGGAATTAATGTTTTTAATGCATTGAAGAAGAGTCGTCAAAAATTTTACATAGACTAGCTTGTCGCGTTGCCGCAGATATTATTACTTATGGATGTGGAGAGAAGCATGTCATTAACCTAACATAACCTTAAAATATTGTGGATAAACGTTTACATTGTATATGGTGTGCTAATCAATGCTCGGACCAAAGACACAACTTTCACTGCCAAATTTCGAAACAATGTTGTTTTTCATGGTGTAACGACTTTTTGTGTAGGTATGTATGTACTGCGCATTTACAATAATATTTATTTTTATAGGGATGAGCTGTATACAGTTAAGCTTATACAGTGCGTTCACCGAAAGTGGTAATAATGAATAATTCGTGTATTCTACTAGATCCAAAAAAAGTTTAAGTCGCGACGGGGAAGTGCGGGTGAGACGCGAGTGGAAATGGCTGAGAGATCGACATGGTACTCAATCATGGATCGATTGGACGATTTTTAAGGGTTTATATAATAAAATAATTATTTTTTGCGTATGGAACTGGAGAGCCGCAACTTTACATCAAAAGAGCCGCAGGTTGCCGACCCCTGGTCTATTTGAATGGTTCTTAGTTGTCGAAATCCAGATTTTTTTCCCCACCGAATTTTTTTTATTTCTCACATAAAAAACGTACCTATCCCAAATTAGCATCTCTCAATATTCAAAAAATTCGTGCGAACCCGGAACGGAGCACTATAGTATTCATATAAATTATAAATTGAAATGTTTCCCATCCCTGATAACTAATTCTTCTGGCATGTTAATATGGAACGTTGCTGGTTGATTTGAAAATGTTAAGTATTGTAATATTATTCTTATGCTGGGATGCCATTGTTTATTTGGATAATAATTTATTCAAGAACATGTGTGCAACTTAATTACTGCTAAAAGACATTATCTTCTTTATTGTTTAAGTGGAACTTGAAAGAAAAGTAAAAGTTTTTCTCTTATATAGTGTATCCGTTTGCTTATTTTTGTTTATAATTAGCAATAATATTATGACAACTGTACTTAAGAAAAGTTTGTTTTCACTTCTCAAAAAGTGAAGATCTTTAAACTTGATTGTAGTTCTGTGAATAGTAAATTTTATGCAATTCCTTGATTTACAGCATTTTATATACACAAGCTCAAAGAATATCCGTGCAGAGTTTAGTTAAAAAACGGAACAAAATGCCGAATGGTCGAATTAACACGGGACATTACTCGCTTCGCTCGATGAGTCAGTAATTAAAAGTCGAAAAAAACTAAGAGTTTGTGAAGTAAAACTTCTTTAAGGGCGTGATTTGAGAGTAACTCAGATCTTTTTTACGCAGTTTCTGCTATTTAAAGACATCGACTGACAGATGGCGGCATCAAAACGCATCTGTAGAAACCATCTTGAACGAAAGGTGAAACATAGCTACGGACGCATACCAAACGTATTTTAATTTACGAGTGAATCTCAAAAAGTATGACAGGTAAAAACAAATTTCTTTACGTTTTGGGGGTAGGTTAAATAGAATCTAACCTTATCAAGAACATAGCTCTTTGTGTTTCTAATTCCTTACGGACAGGGGCGGGTGGGGAAAATTCCAGATGGGCCGCGTATCATGTTTTTTAAGGCCCGCCAGGAATCGAACATTTCTGGTAGGCCGTCGAGCTAATTTTAATTTTTTAACAAATATGTGTGATTATGGAACATGACTATTCAGCGTAAATTGTAGGTAGTTTGGATGAATTTCCTGAATCTCAAGAATAATAATTTCAGTTGAAAATCAATCGACTAACAATTAATTTGAAATGACGATTCATATTATAATAATAATATGTAGCATTGACATTAAACTTCAGTTCCTGAATCAAATATATAAATAATGATAGGATTTATAAATCTTAACAAGTCGATGTCCTTGATGTTAAGGGCATTGCGGAAGAGCATAAGAACGTCGCCATTTCAAACTATTATATACCCACATGTTATTTATTTATCCCTCTATAACCACAAACAGTAAATTTACAGTAGATATTGTAATATACAGTGTGTTCACCGAAAGTGGTAACAGTGACTTAGTCTTGTATCCTACTAGATACAAAAGAAAATTGAGTAGTTTTTTGTTCAACTCAAAATTTACGATTGGAAACAGAGGAGGTATTTTTTTTGTACTTCATTCTCAACCGGAAGTGTACCTATATGCATTTTTTTTCAAATGGCAATATCTGTTTTTTTCATTTTCAAAATCCCTATTTTTGTTGATCTATTAATTCATTTAAAATTGTGGTAATGTTACATAAGAAAATATTCGAGAAAAACACAGTAATAATTATTTTTCATAGCACTCCACACATTGTGTATTTAATTAATAACTTCAGAACGTTTTTCTCGAATATTTTCTTATGTAACCACATAAAAATTTTATATGAATTTATAGAAAAAAATAGAGATTTTGAAAATTAAAAAAAATATATTGATTAACTGATAACTTCACCAGCGTAAATTTGGGTGTTTCAGTTCGACTCCCGGCAGTGCAAGGGCGTAGATATTTTTTTCTGGGGGGGGGGGGGGTGCAAATAAATCAATACCTTTTTATTAACATCACACAAGAATACTCATAAAGGAAGATGTTAAGCAAAATATCAATTCCCAAACCAATTTTACAATTTTTTTTCAAGAACTATTACCTATTCTAAATTTTATGTTTTAGCCAGGTATTCGTATTGTTTTCAGTTTTATTTTTTTATTATTATGATCCTGATCCCCTTATCTACGCCCTTGCGGCAGTGACGTTAAAACATTATTTTAAATGATTTTCTAAGCTTAGAACTGTACGATTGGAACTTGAGAACTGTTTAAAAAATGATGGCGTTTAGGATTGCTGGGTATTTTATTACCAAAACTTTAAACAGACATCGCTGTCGTTAATGTCACTGAACTTAGTTGTTTAGAGAAAGTGAAAATCATATTCATTGCGTGCAAACTATCTTTTTCACTTTTCTTTTGTAAGGTGGACAAAAAATTTACACCACTATATTTACATATAAATTAAGTATACGAACGCCGTAGGGAATATTTTAACGGAAAAAAGACTAATACAATTTTTTAACGAATGCGTAAAAAAGGAACAAGCTAGTGATTCATGTAGTAAATATGAATAGGTATATAATAATTTTTTTGGAATTCCGACCGTTTTTTTTAATTAATTACTTCAGATAAATGACTTTTAAATAGTAAAAAGTACTAAAATGGTAACAGGCCAGGCTCTACACTCTAAAGCCTTGGCCTGTTTCCATTTTAGTAATTTCTACTAACTAACCGTCAAGAGTCTAGAGTAATTTGGATAGAAAGCAGCAGCTGACCGTTCCAACACGTGAATCAATAATCAAAATATTCAACAAATCATTTTGAATATTCGTATCTATACTAATATTATTATGAGGTGAAGTTTGTAAGTTTAGATGTCGGAGGTAATCTCCGAAACTACTAACCCGATTTCAAAATGTTTTCACCAATATTTAGAATGGACCTTCACGATGAGCATAGGCTATATATTATCGCGTTAAAATAAAAGCGCTTTTCGTGGAAACCAATTTAGCCACTTAAGTGGACGAAAACTGTGGCAATTTACAAAATCTGGTGAAGCCGAACCAGACCACTGTAATAAATAAAATTGGAGTTACAATTAAAAATGTAATATTTCGTAACAAAATTTAATTCACCAAATGCTGGAGTCCGATTTAATTGGTAGGGACCCAAAGGAAGACACTGCGACCTAGAAGACTTATCTTACCAATTTGTTAAAAAACATTGTTGGGTAAAGATTTTGTAAGCTATAAGAGGGAGGAATTGATTTGAGAGGAAAGGTTCGAAGAACATTCGTGATTATAATAAACAAATCTAAACATTCGTTGTTCATTTTGATGAATATATTTAAAGACGTAGAAAAATTGATGCGGAATGAATGTATAGACCCAACCTTGGCGAAATATTTGTTATGTGAATTAGCAAAATGTCAAGTTCGACCAAGAAAACTGTATTTGGACGAGGAAGTTTTGTTTTCCGGATTCAAACCTTGACGATTACTAAGATGTTATATGATAAAGGCACACGTCTAGATCAGTGGTGTCAGACCGATTTTCTAAAGGGCCATTTGTAAGATTTAGGGTGTGTTAGCGGGCCAGACTCTAAATTAAAGACTAAAACACACGCTTAATTGAAATCTTTACTTATTTAGTTTAAATCAATTTTTATATAAAATTATCTTGAGCTCGAGGATCCAGACACCTGAGGTCTCTTGTTTTTGATAAGCTGATGATGTCAGATGTCTAAAATCCTTACTGGATAAATTCTGGTCGCGGGCCGTATTGAGATAATAACGGCACACGTCTAGATCAGTGGTGTCAGACCGATTTTCTAAAAGGCCATTTGTAAGATTTAGGGTGTGTTAGCGGGCCAGACTCTAAATTAAAGACTAAAACACATACTAAATTGAAATCTTTATTTATTTAGTTTAAACCAATTTTCATAAAAAGGGTAAATTATCTTGAGCTCGAGGATCTAGACACCTGAGGTCTCTTGTTTTTGAAAAGCTCATTGATGTCAGGTGTCTAAAATCCTTACTGGATAAATTCTGGTCGCGGGCCGTATTTAGATAGCGTGCGGGCCGTATTTTTGACAACACTGGTCTAGATTACCTATTCAACATTTTATTAACGACGGTGAAATCTAAATTCTAGATCATCACATTGCATTAATGCTAAGGATAGTTAAGATGTAAAATATTAAGTTAAATTAATCATCAAAAATTAATTAGAACTGATGTCTAAAACAACAATCCTTGCATCAGATTGATCCAATTGATTAATACCACCTATTTGATTTTTACCAATCAAAGATCAAGGTTTAAATACTGATATTTATATGCATTTATCACTTATTTGAATAAAATGCCTACCGTTTAAATGTGCCGAATTTATCAGCATTATTAGATACCGATTATTTATTTGTTTTTAAAAATTCGCCAACTGATCTATAGTTAATCTAATTCACATCACAAGAAATATTATAGAAGATCGTATATTTGTCGTAGTGGTTTGTATTGCGGCGAGTTTTAACTGTCACACGAGCCGCAATGTCATTACGCACGAGCTGTACATGACAATTACTGCACGCACGTATCCTATATAATAGTTGATTTTCAATTCATTTTCAAAAATTTTGACAGTTCACTTTTAAACAAACGCCACTTCTAATAGTAAGTAATAAAAAAAACTGCGACATAAAGAAGTTGAATTCTTTCGAGATGTGCTTCTTAAAATCAGGTGAACAAATTGTGTCACTGAATTTAAGAGTATTCGTCCCTGCAAACACCCCCTGCACCCTTCATCTCAAATCTTTTCCCCTCGCCTAAAAACGGTTTGCGGTCTCCCGACGCTATTTTTAAAGCTAGAGGGTTCTAGTAAACGCCAAATGAAAGACAAAGAATCAGACTACAGATGCTTCAGGCGAATTTTTTGAAAAAAAAATCCTGAAAAAACTTACAACCTTTTGAAAAAAATAATAAGTTACGTAATATTTCACACGTAGGGGAAACTGTTTTTCAAAAAAATTCGCCTGAAGGATCTGTAGTCTGATTCTTTGTCTTTCATTTGGCGTTTACCAGAACCCTCTAGCTTTAAAAATGGCGTCGGGAGAGCGCGAACCGTTTTTAGGCGAGGGGAAAAGATTTGAGATGAAGGGTGCAGGGGGTGTTTGCAGGGACGAATACTCTTAAGAAATCTTAAAGAAAATTAACTCGCGTTAACCACAAACAAAGAATTGTAGCATATTTTGAACATCTGATGTTCCGTTCTTCGAAAATTGTTTCAGTTAGAAAAATTAGAAGGCAACGTTTCAAGGGGCAGGAGAAAAATAATAATAATAATAATAATATTTATTTCACTCTGTGTACACCAAAAGTGAAGAGTAAGTCAAAAAAATACAATATATTTAAAATACAATATTAAAAAATTAATTAAGTATTAAGTAAGTAAAATAAAATAGTGACTTATACGTATTAGATAGACAATATAGAAAGAAGTGATCCCTGAAGTTCTGTAAATGATAAGGCACTATGTGTGTATGGAATATGCAGAGCCGGATTAATGACTATATAGAGGCCCTTGGGCACTTGAGCGTGTGAGGGCCCCTTGCAAGGAATTTTTTTCTTTGCATAAAAATTTAAAATGACAAAGATTTTATTTGTTGCTTTATAATTATTAATTTATTGATAAATAGTTACCTACATACATTTTCGTCTCATCTTTTTTGAAACGAATTCATGTATGATTTCTTCAAAATCGATCGTTTGAAGAAGTGCTATCACTCGAGCTATGTGCGATTGCCTCCTTATGGTTTAAACACCCCGAGTTATGCGGGTTAATTTGTTTGTACTTAGAAAAGTACGAGGCCCCTGGCCCAGGCCCATCTGGGCCCATTCGTTAGTCCGGCTCCGGGAATATGGGTTAAGAGTATTCGTCCCTGCAAATACCCCCTGCACCCTTTATCTCAAATCTTTTCCCCTCGCCTAAAAACGGTTCGCGCTCTCCCGACGCTATTTTTAAAGCTAGAGGGTTCTGGTAAACGCCAAATGAAAGACAAAGAATCAGACTACAGATCCTTCAGGCGAATTTTTTGAAAAAAAAATCCTGAAAAAACTTACAACCTTTTGAAAAAAATAATAAGTTACGTAATATTTCACACGTAGGCGAAACTGTTTTTCAAAAAAATCGCCTGAAGGATCTGTAGTCTGATTCTTTGTCTTTCATTTGGCGTTTACCAGAACCCTCTAGCTTTAAAAATAGCGTCGGGAGAGCGCGAACCGTTTTTAGGCGAGGGGAAAAGATTTGAGATGAAGGGGGTATTTGCAGGGACGAATACTCTTAACTATAAAATTGGATTAAAATCAGTAACTCATCATCTTGCGAAATAAAGATTTTGATTTGACACCTTCTTTAGAACGATCGATGATTATAATTTGCCATGCTGAGTAATGATTTTGCATTTAAGTTAAATACGATTGCAGATATATCAGTGCAATCAGCGAAGCGTAAAAGGCCCTCACCTCATTGAGGGACAAGAAATTCTATTCTGTTAAATGTTAAACATGGTAAGGTCATTTTAATGTTTGCAATTTTTCATTTCAAAGATCATGACTTAGGATTAGTTCGAAGGCTGAGAAATAGACATAATATTTAACCTAATATAGGTGGATAGAGCAGTGTAGCGTATAGTGGTGAGAGCACAAGACTCGCATTCTCGAGGTACTGGGTTCGAATCTCGGCGGGGGCAGATGTGACTGTGGGGCATTTTCCTACTGTCTCTCACCGAAAAACAGTAAATACTAGTGATTTGCCGGATATCCGTATCCGTATCCGAGGGAGAAGAAAGATCCGTATCCGTTAGTTTTTGGCGGATCTTTTACCTTATTAATTTTCAATTCATAGATGAAATTTTATATATATAGGTGATTAGGTAATAATGAAAAACTGTTAAATTCCATTCAGATTATTTTTTATTTTTTAAAATCGTATTTGGCACCTTTATATTACAAACATTTATCGTAGTGAGTACCATACCAACAGTATATAACTCAAAGGTACTAAAAAACTATCTTTATAATGAGATATTGCACATCGATCTTTGGAAAGAGACAATCTGTTATGAGAGTTAACTCTTAAAGAGGTCAATAACTTTTTCCCATAACAGATAGTCTCTTTCCAAAGGTCGATGTGCAATATTTACCGCCGCGTACTCTAAGAGTGTTATGATCCGTATCCGTATCCGCGGAACTTCAAACCAAATATCCGTATTCAGATCCATATCCGCGGATATACATTTTTAACGATCCGGCACATCACTAGTAAATACATTAGGTTCAACCACACACAAGTCTACCCTTCCACTTTCTTATTGTCATACCACCACAACAAAATTAATATTTGAGAATGAAATCAAGTGGTAAGAGTGGTATCGTTGATTTAAATAACAATGGTGGTGAATTTTACATAACCTCAAAAATAATTTAAGACTATGTACTGACAGGGCCGGATGTACATATTTTGCGCCTATGGGCCCCCCCGAAATTGCCGCCCCCCACAATTAAAAAGCACCCTATACCCCAACCAAAATTTTCTCTAGTTTACATTGGATTTGCAATATTTTTTTTACCTGCCGAATAAGGTTCCTATCTAATAGCATTGAGTGTCCAAAGAACGGTAACAGAACCGTCAGTCTTGCGCACTAGCTAAAACGGAACTGTTAATATCGATATTTGAGCTAGTGTGCAAGATGGTCTTGCGCAGTAACAAGACTGTGACGGTAATCGTACAGACACATACGTGATACACGACACACGACTAGTGTTACAGTTTGTTGTCAACAATGTTTGAAAAAAGTTAATAATTAAAACATCATAAACATGAATTATTTATAATTTAATTATTAATAATAATAATAATAATAATAATAATGTCTTTATTGATGAAAAAACAGAGTTTTATCAAAAGGCGTGAATTTAGCTTGAAGCTGGTTTTCAATCCAAACCATAACAAAAAGAATACAAATATGTGAGAAATAAAAATAATAGTAATAATAATAACAATAACTTATTGTGATAATTGAAAAAATATATTCTAGCAGATAATTTAGATTATATAATTTTATTTATAGAGGTTTTTTACTTTTACTTTAAATGAATGAATACCCAAGTTTTTGACTACATTATCCCCCTCATTCCTAGCTCGTGCTAGAAGATGTCTCCGGTTGACCTGGCAGAATACCCATTTAAAATGTCCACGCGCCGCCACTGATGTATTGTAAATATAAATTCGACTGATATCGACGTTGATGCAAACAGAATAGTTCTATTGTATTTATTTTTCAAACAAATTTATAATGCTGACCTAGTTTCAAGTTTGAATAGTTTTATATGTAGTGTAGTTTTATGACCTTTATACATCGGGTCATAGTTTTCAGACAAACTTTATAAATTAGTGATCATTCCGTGCTACTTTTAACAAACCTTTCGATTAGAGTTGGGAACAGTCGAATGATTTTAATGATCGAATGATTCATTCGAAATGATGTATGTTAAATAAACTACTTACAATTCAATGGAACTACTAACTTTGGTAACTTACAACTTAAAACGTTCGTTTTCAAATCTTTATATATAAAAATTACGTGTCACGTTGTTTGTCCGCGATGAACTCCTAAACTACTGAACCGATTTTAAATTTGATTTGCACACCGTGTGCAATTCGACCCAACTTGAAAGATAGGATAGCTTACATTTCAATTTATAGTCGCAATATTATTTTATTGCAAATTATTTGTCTATTCCTTGACAGTCATAATACAACCATATAAGATGGCGTACCTGTTGACTGGATTGAGTGAATATTCAATAGATGGCGCAACAAACTTAACAACCATATAAGATGGCAATACCTGTTGACTGGATTGAGTGAATATTCAATAGATGGCGCAACGAACTTAACAACCATATAAGATGGCAATACCTGTTGACTGGATTGAGTGAATATTCAATAGATGGCGCAACGAACTTAACAACCATATATCTAGAGCGAGGATGTAAAAAAACTGAATATCGTTAAAAACTGCTCGGCACGACGGCGCAGCCGGAGTGCTCGAAATGGAGCAAGTGTTTTAAAGACCAGTTATCCACGAATACTTTACGCTATTTTTTTTCGAGCACGACGGCGCAGCCGGAGTGCTTGACATACACACATATACGCCCATGTATATTTTAAAATAGCTAGCAATTAATAAAATAGATAGATAGATGTTCCAATTAAATTGTTTTATTATTTCACTTTATACGTAGCGAAGCACGTACAGGGCCGCTAGTTGTATTATAAGTCGTAACTCGTAAGTATAAAAATCATTCGAATGATTTTGAGTAACCTCTCGAGACATCTCGAGATTTTTCACTCGAAATATCCCGTCTTTATTTTCGATATTCTCACTTCAAGACGGAGGGCACGTCCGTCAAAATTTAAAGACTGTCTTTTAACAAATTTTTTTAATATTTTTGATTTTGTGATCGTGAGAAGTCATTTTAAAGAAACAAATCCTCTCGGAAAGTTTTTATGATTTAGTATGTTCGTTTATCACTGGACAAGCACAAAACTGATTAGGATAAGTTTTTAATAAACATGCATTTGTTTGTGTTACTTCACGCACTAGTGTGAAATTGATCATTTTACTAACGCTATACACACACATGCAAAGTAGATATTTTATATCCACGGAACCACCTGGAGTATATCGTCTTTCGAAGGTCCGCGCGTTATGAAATTACTAGCGGTCCCGCCCGGTTTCACCCGGGTGCAAAAGAACGAATGGGGAAGGGAGGGATATGAGTACGCACATTCACCTTAGTTTACCGAGATGAATGTTGTGTCCAAATTTCATGATGATCGGAATTACCGTTCAAAAGTTTTTGTCGATAAAAAGCAGTAATTATACTTTTTGGTATAGATAATAAATTACTTTTAAATCAATAATTAGTAATTACTGGAATTAATAAAATATTATAAATATTTACTTGAAAATACTGTAGGAAAATTGTTTTTATATAGGTCCCTATAGTTATAACAGTTTTCAAATGAGCTATTAATTAGATTTATTTAATTTTAATTAGTCGTAAATAAAATTAAAATAAATTTAAATATAAGAAAGTAATGTAGAAAATAAAAAAAAAATTAAAAATTTATTCGCCCAACGTGGGGCTCGAACCCACGACCCTGATATCAAGAGTCACGTACTCTACCGACTGAGCTATTCGGGCTTCTGATGTGCTAGGCTAATATTGGTATATTTAGTTACGGCATTTCACCTATAAATAGAAGCTCATTTTTGAGATACATTTTGCAACATTTTTCATTGATGCTCCGCTTGTATTGGTCGTAGCGTGATATTATATAGCCTATAGCCTTCCTCGATAAATGGGCTATCCAACAAAAAAAACAATTTTTCAATTTGAACCAGTAGTTCCTGTGATTAGCGCGTTCAAACAAACAAACAAACTCTTCAGCTTTATATATTAGTATAGATAATGTGACATAGGTATCCAAAAAATGCATATCATACGACTCGAATTGAGAACCTTCTCCTTTTTGTCGGTTAAAAAAAAATACTGTTACGCTCTGTTGGCTAGGTCATACATGCACTTTGTCCATTGCTCAAAATTGACCTTCTTCAAAATCTATGCATAATATACTATTGTTTAGAAGAGAAATATATGGAAAATTTATAGATATACACCTTCTGCAAAATACACCTTTCAATAACAAGTCCAATTATTATTATCCATTTAATTATACTAGTGGTCGAAATTCGACCTTAATTCATTAAATTTTTAAGTTAGAACGTCATAAATGTCGTTATATGGATTTCTCTTCAATCGATTTAACCTGTGTTAATTCGTACACATCATGATGAAACATAAATATTGTGCACTTCCCCTCATTAAAACGAAGAGAACGATGTATGTATGTTTGCGAATTAACACACTCAAATCGGTACCATACTCTTTTTTTCCTTCCTGTATTTATATATTTCGCATTAGAGCTACCTGCAAAAACTGGGTTCTTTATAAAATTTCGAAAGAAAACATTTTTTATACAAAACTTTCTTAGAAATATAAATAGAATAACAAACCGTTATATAAAAAGTATACTATAATATTAAAAAAAAAAAAAACGTTATAGCATATAATATCTCTTCTGCGCATGTAGGATCTTCATATTTGCATATCAAACTACCTTCCAAAATTTGGTTTCAATAATTCGCTGATCCGTTCGACCTTTCTCCAAAAATATGTTTTTTGGACTTGGGGTATATGATGTATATCAAAACGAGAAAACATTGTAAAATTTTGATAAGTGAATTTTAACTTAAATTGGTACCATATTGAAGTTAGAATAGAAAAAAAATTAATGAGGTTAGAATAATGAACGGGTAATGTTAATTTTTGGTAATTTTAGCAAAAAAATCGTCGCAAATGTATGTTAAATAAAGCAAACTAGACATTTACTTTTTGTTTTAGTTTTTTCGACTACAATCAGTAATTAACAATAATAAATTTAGAATAATAACAAACCTTGAAACAAAATATAGCTTCATTGTGAAAATATCAAAGCATAAAATAATAAATATTTGTTTGAAAATTGCAACTGAATCGAGCGAACGCATAAAATATGAAATTAAAATCAATGGCACGCCGGTTACACGGTTTACGAGATAAAAGTAATATTGCGAAAATCTCTGTTATTTTTGCAAGTACATAGGACGTGCCGTTTACGTAATTGTTAATACGTACATACGTACGTACAATATTCTGCAAGGCCGGCGGAGTGAACAGAGCCCGACACAATCGATGCTCTTGAAGAGATGTAAAATGTGTTTTTTTTTTTATACCAGAGGTGTTAGAACCTTCGGTTTTGAAACTATCTATCCGAAATTAAAACGGCTTTTAACCGTGAGTCCCGCCCGCTGTGTACGTATTTCCTTTTTAACACGCTTATATTAGCGTATGTATGTATGTAAAAGAATCTTTCAGTGTAATTTTCACCAATTTCAAGAAGTCTGATTAACTTGAAAATGTGCATACGTGTCAAGAGTCGATGACAATACAATTATTTCCTAAAAATTTTGAATTTGAAAATTAAAAAAAAAAATTGAATTTGAAAATTTAAAAAAAAAATTGAATTTGAAAGTTTTGATAAAAATTACTTTTGATGTAGTTTTAAGAAAATAAATTATAGTTTAAAAGAACTAAAAAAGCACGCTTTTATAGCAAACCGAACTAAAAAGTATAGAAAATAATTATTTACAAAATAATTCAATTATAGTACAATAACTATATTTTCTTTATAATTCTAATTTCATAAATAGCTATTTACCAATCAAATAATTGTAACAGTTAATATCAAGCAGCCCACGCTTTTTACTGTAATTGAATTATTTTGTTAATAATTTTGAATAAACACATCATTCGATTTGGAAAACATCAATTCATCAAAAGGATTGATAAACTATCGTTTTTTAGTTAGATCAAAATCAGTTTCCTACGATAGCGGCACCGTAATATGACGTAACAAAAAACCCGTGGATATAGAAGCAATAGGTCATATGCATGATTTTTTTTAATATTTTTAATAGATTATTTAGTCAACCATAATACGGAAAAAAATTGATAATCATTTAAAAATGTAATATTATCATAAGAAAAAAATATTAAATTCCACATTCAAAAATAGACAGTTTAAACAATCGGCCATGTTCGCGGGCTTATGTGACGTCATGATATACGATGCATGCCAACCTTGATGTCAAATTGTCAATGTTCTAAATGAAGTTTATTTGTTGTTTTCTCTAAATATTGACATAATCTTACTGTGAGACGACACAGTCGTCATGAAAACTGTTGTTGATATATACTCTGACGTCACGATGCGTTTTGAAAATTCGAAAATAGCGCTTATTTTCTACATTTCTTTTTTATTATTTGTATTTTTTTCAGTGATTAGATTAATAAAATAACCATTACGTTATGATCAAGAACTAAAATATATTTCGAAATAAAAATTTTAACCAATTTAGAGTTTTATGCATATGACCTATTGGATGTTTCCTCGTTAGCGGCTCGGCACCACCATAAAAAAGAGGCATCCATTTACTTCTATGCACTCGTTTTTTGTGACGTCATTCATCGTCATAATATTACGGTCCGTTATATCTTCGAAAACCAGGATTAAGCAACCTTCGAGAGATATCGGTGAAAAAAGAACAGATTGCACACACTCTGAACAATCCGCATTAATGCCGAAATTAAGTATACATTTTTTTGATACTGAGACATTAAATTAGCTCCAAGCTCAGAGATTTGTGTCAGACCCGGTGCATTTGCACTGGCGCGATGTGGTCTTAGACCTGGCATAGTGCATGTGTTATGGACAACGCCGTAACCAGGGGCAATATAGCAAAAGGTCGAGGTATTGTGTTGTCGAGATTTTTTATGTAAAACATCTAATGGCGCGTTTGGTTGGGAGTCAAATCGTGCACTTGGCCCGACAGTGCGTTGGATTAAACATGGCTTTAGTTGAAGGCGACATCTAGATAACGGCAAAATTTAGTTATAGCGGTAGAATAAAAATAAATACTCGACGTACATGAATCTCCGAAACAGCCAATAGCAAGCTAGAAGGCGGGCGCAATGCATTCACGTCACTATGACGCGGTGACTTCATCTTTCGCCGCAGTTATTATACCAGAGTATCGCTTGTGGCCAACGTTTCGAAAAATATATTTTTATCTTCAGGGCCTCAATGCAAGTTGGCCACAAGCGATACTCTGGGAAAGCTTATTTTTCAATGAAAATATATTTTTCGAAACGTTGGCCACAAGCGATACTCTGGTAAAGCTTATTTTTCAATTGTTCCTCAACCAAATAAATCTCCTTCAATATATATTTTTGAAACAAAACTTCTACTAACAAACGAAATAGTGTCAAACTGTTTACACTTTTTACACTGGAGCAGGATACCAAACACACCTATTAATAAATAAAGTGATTCCCGGTACTTTTAAGGGATGTGTTTACCGTTCGAATTGCCGTGCCAGTAAAGCTTTTATTTTTAGGGTAAGAGAAGAGTACCTAAAGATGTTAACAGATCAAAAACTTTACGACTGATATATTCTGTTTTTATTGGATTTTTTTAGCAACAGCGAATAGCGATCACAGAGAGTTGAAAACTGGGAGGAAATCGACGCATTATTGTTAGAGAATGTTTTTAAACCATTTAGTTCTAAACTGATACGAATTCATAATAAAACAACAAATAATAATAAACGACTGTAACATATGTACAGACTCGCGTGTATATTATTT
Organism: Xanthostigma xanthostigma; assembly: GCA_963575645.1. Classification (NCBI taxonomy): domain Eukaryota; kingdom Metazoa; phylum Arthropoda; class Insecta; order Raphidioptera; family Raphidiidae; genus Xanthostigma; species Xanthostigma xanthostigma. The sequence continues at coordinate 42,078,959 of OY754466.1, read as the reverse complement.
AGGGCTGCCAATAAACTCGGTTAGATTTTTAAGCTCAAGGTCTTTAAATCAACGAGTCAAAATATATTTTACTAATTTTTTCTTGCTATAAGATAGAAGAAATTATAAATTATGTTGCGAAAACAAATTCGTTCCGTAGGTACATATAATTTCTGGTAAAAAATATGCACGTGTTAAAAATTAAACTTATTAGATTCTAGCATTTGTTGACGATTTTATTATCTCAGGATTAGGAAAAGATTATGTAGAATTTCTTACCGTGGCTAGATGTTAAGGTAGTACGAGCACCAAGGCAACTTTAAACAAAAGACTTGATTTTTTTTCTTATATTTCGGTAGATGGATGATATGTTTTCATTGATTTCTCCAAAACTAGTAGGTGGAAATTAAAAAAAAACTATTTAAATTAAAGTTAAAACCTTAGTAAATTATTGAAAACAAAAAAAAACCCCGTTGTGCCCGACTAATTAAAATATCTAAAATCTTTTTAATTAAATATCTTTTTAATTAGTCGAGCCCAACGGGTTTTTTTTGTTTTCAATAATTTATTAAGGTTTTAACTTCAATTTAAATAGTTTTTTTTTTTAATTTCCACCGACTAGTTTTGGAGAAACCAATGAAAACATATCATCCATCTACCGTTTTACCATAAAGCCAATGTTAAATATGCCTACTTTTGAAGTCATTTATTTATTTAAATAATCGGGCAAACCCCCTAAAATTTTCAGAATTGGTTTAGACTTAGTCCAACTTCATATTAAAAAAAATTAAGCTTTTTATTTAAAATTGCCTTGGTTCTCGTACTACCTTAAAAATCGAACATAACCTCCTCCTTTTTTTGAAGTCTGTTAAAAAATATGAACATGGGCACAAAACTAAATATTTTATCAATGTGAAGTTTTTATATGAAAATAAATTGTGAACCCTGTTCGTATTCGCACACATACACTATAATAATATTTTAATACCTATAGAGCAGCGTTTGTGACCCATTTTCTGTTTACGAGTTCATAGACCTCGCGCTCTAAACACTATAAGTGGCCTCTCTTTCTAGCTCGGCGTCAAATAATATTACGATAGAACTATTACAGTACACTAATATTGCAAACTTTACTTACGACTATTCTGTACACATTTTTTTTGTTATACACACTATAAAATACCTGCTTTACATGCCTGATTCATTACGCACTAGTGCTGTAATAAAAAAACAAAAGTACGCGATGCGACCAATTCAAATATTAATTTTCGCATGTAAAGCGGCTATTTTAGAGAGGGTATTACAAAAAATATTTTTATAATTTCACCAGCACAAGAGAATGCAGGCTGAAATTTATGGTAGTACAAAATCTATGATTTGTGCATTTAATAATTGTGAATTTTCTATTGTTACAGGAATTATGACCCTTACGCGGACGCCGTGTGAGCTCGAAAAAATGAGCCTTTTCCAAGACCTGAAATTGAAGCGAAGGAAGATAGATTCTCGATGTAGTAGTGACGGTAAGAATTATTTATTTATACTAAATGCTAGCGGCCCGGTTCGGATTCGCCCGGAATTGTAGATTGCGAATTAAAGTGACGCATAATTCAATTAAATGAACCAAAAACATCCACAAAATTTAGTTCGCTGAAGCACAATTTTTGCATAAGGAGCCAACCACATGACAGCCGTACGGCATGGTACCTCGCTGACCTGGGTATTAACAGTTCGGCCCTTCTCGGTAATGTTCGGTATTCACGGCTAACCGGCTCGCGGTTCAACGCACCACGATCGCCTCGTAAGGTCGTAGCCTTTCTGAATAAACGGGCTGTCTAATCCAATAGAAACTTTTCAAATCGAATTAGTATTTCTTGAGATTAGCGCGTTCAAACAAATTCTCCAGCTCTATTATTATAGTAGTATAGATTATATAATTAATACAACGCCTCCATTTTCATCTTGCAAATAGTAATTAGTGTAACACGGGAACAGATGGGTTGACAATACCACCACAATTGTCAAGGTAATCCGGAGTATATGCGACGAGAATATAGATAAAAAAAGCTACCAACATATTTGTTCCCATATTTACGCAATAATAAAAATGAACCTAATTTTTAATACTCGATTATTCCCCCAACTATATTTTTATGCAGTTATTCACCAATTTACTATTTTGAATATAAATTGAAAACTTAAATAATAAAATCAGTATTCTATTTAGACGGAGAGTTTTGAGATTCGACTAATTGTAGACTTAGAACTATATTTTTGAGTTTTAAAAAAGCGCAGGGTTATTTCAGGCTTAGATAAACGTATTTTGTTCTGTTTCAATTTCCAATAAATGGCCGTTAAATATTAATGTGTCGAATATCAACGGCGAATGTTTGCATTATGTATTATTTGGCGCGGTATTTAAAATTGCTTTCGCTTACCGTGTTACATAAATAGCAATGGCTGCATTTCCTTCTTTTTAATTTCGAAAGCGAGAGTGTAAGACCACTTTATTGACGTCATAGTCAACTAACACCTGTATTCATAGACGCTTACGTAAAATGTTAATGCACTCTACATGCAACTCATTTGTTTTCTAATCGCATATGTCATTTGTTATCTGATTATCTTTTGTTTCTTGTTAGTTGTCGTTGTTTTGTTAAGTGAAATAAACTGTATCAATTTTTCTTTTAATTTTTAGCAATTTTCCGTTATTTTATTATTTGGTTTAGTCACAAGGCCGTAGGCAGGGGAGAGTGTTTTGGGGCACGTAACCCTTTTGCCTCTATGTAGTTACGACTCTGGTTCTTCATATCGATATTTTAATCTGAGTCTGGCAGTTTGAATAATCTGTTAACTTTTGTTTTAATATGGAAATTATTTTTCTCCACCTATTACATTATGATAATCAGTGTAATAAATAAAGGAAACTCATAATTTATTGCCACAATACGACAATTTATTTATCTAGACGCGTCAGTCAATAATTCTTTCTTTTTAATTACTATATTTTTAATTTTAATTACTATTTTATGCTGAAATCTCAATGCTAGTGACATATTCATTGTTGTAAATAAATATTTCATATATTACTGATAAAAATTCTTCTCTGGTATTCGTTTGTTTTGTACACGATGGTGTTTTATCTATTAACGTTAGTCATTTTTTCTACTGTGGTATTATACAGCATTGATTTAGAGTCTGCTTAACCTAGAACTTTCATAGTCAAGTTAAAAAATAATCGTGTTTATTTGCATGTATGAAACAAATGTTCCGCATAGAAATTAATAATAAGTAGATTTGCTTTGAAGGGCGAGATCACCAGTTTTAAATTATTTATTTCACGCTTGACACCTACAGTTTGTTCTATAACCCTTTAAAGATGGAATTTTGATTTTAGAAACATTATTAAATAATTAACCTAATAATAAATTTCAAAATAATGTACTCCAACGTTTTTAATTGTTTTAAACGTATCACAGCACGCGTAAATAGGATATTTTTTATTATAATATGTCAAATGTCAATATTTAGAAGTTGGAATGGTTCTATCGCCTAATTGTCTGAATTTTTTTTTAAATGATCGCCAGTTATAATATATTGGTTTATTTCATTCATTCCCCACCCAACAGTATTAGGTTGTCTCAGCAAAAGTTTATCACCTCGATGATTGTCTAGATTTTAGAGTTCTTCTGAAAGAAGATTTTTCCGAGTAAGCGTGTTCCATTGCCCAATGCCTAAATACTAGATTCAAGTCATATTAAATATTAATAACAATCGAAAAAATCTTCTTTCAGAAGACCTCTAAAATCTGGGCAACCATCGATGTGACTAGCTTTTGCTGAGGCAACCTAATACTTTTGGGTAGTGAATGAAATTACATTTCCTTTCATTTCATGATTAAATAACCAATGAGGGTATATATTAATAACGCTTGCTTACCTGTTTATACCTGGCAACTTCACTGTTGAGCAAGTAGGCAACCTCTATTTTTCCAATTTCTTGTGTCATATTCTCTCAGCTAATCACGATTTTTATGATTAACAAATCGGGGAAGTTGATCGAAAAAAGTTAATTAGAATTTATTTTATTTGACAGCATCGGTACGCGATTTAGCAAGGCAACCCATTTGTAATTTATCAATGAATACATATTTATACTAATAAATAAAGCTGAATAGTTTGTTTGTTTGGTTGGTTGAACGCGCTAATCTCAGGAGCTACTGGTTCGAATTGAAAAACATTTTTTTTTGTTGGATAGCCCATTTATCGAGGAAGGCTATATAGGTTATATAATATCACGCTACGACCAATAAGAGCGGAGCATCAATGAAAAATTTTGATTTTCTCAAAATTTGTCCGTTTGACAAAAACTTTTGAACGGTAACTCCGATCATCATGAAATTTCAACACAGCATTCATCTCGGTAAACTAAGATTAATGTGCGGACTCATGTCCCCTCCTCCATTCGTTTTTTTGCACCCTGGTGAAACCGGGCGGGACTGCTAGTATAAAATATAATCTTTGTCATCATCAAATAACAGATGAGGGTATATATTTTTAATACCGGATCTTAGACTAATAGATGCCCCCGCAGTTTTAAAAAACTGACTGTAGACTGAAATACAGTATACATACAACATATTTATAAATGTATTCGCGGTTTGCCAGAAGCAGACTGGTTTTGCGTGGCGAAGTCCCGCACACGTTTATTGAGGTCGCGCAGCGCTGTTTGTGAATGCCAGTGTTTTAATAAACCTCGGCCATGGTCCATGGCCTGCTGTGTACTCTCTTAACTAATTGCTCTGACTGACTGATTCAGTGCATCTAAATATTTTCTTTTTCCGGGACCAGCACTCAAAATAGTTTAGGTTATTCACTTGTTCATTTTTCAGATTAAAGACATCCGGACACAACCCTGCATTTTGTAAAACATCCTTAAAAATTATTTATACATAGACGCGGATTACTTCAGTTGTTGAGCGTTTATAATGTGTCTCTTTTAATTACCACTCTTCTCCTCTGGGATATGAGTGATTTTATACCCAACGATATAAATAAATAAAATTATATACTATTTTAAAGTTGACACGTAAAGGTCAAGAAGATTTAATTACTGTTTAGCAAATGTTCATACAAATTATGCATATATCTGAGGTCACAAAACAAAACAGACTACGCCAAACTTTTGACCAAACATCCTCTAGTAACATAAAGCAACGCTGTCAGCACCTAAAGGTCTTGGAATAAAAAAAAAAAACAATGAAAACTTACTGCAGAAGGTTCTCATAAATTGTAAGAAGGGTTGCAATGATAGAACCCCGAGTCGAATCGAAAAATGCCGAACTGAACCGAACTAAACATCTGTGGACCCGGTGTATTTACAAGACACAGAAATAAAAAAGGCGGGTTGCACTCCGGGAGTGCCGGCATAAGTGAAAACTTGAATATTACCTCTACTCTCCATCCGTCTTACGATTTTTCGATCAGGTCACGTGTCCTGACGCGAGTTTAACATTTTTTACCCATTACAAAAAAGTGTACAACGCCGCTAAAGAAGTTTTCACTTCAAAAAAAAAATAACAATTACTTACTTTAGTCACAATTAAGCCCTTAAATGCAGATTAAAATATGTGTAAAGACAATGTTTTTACACAAAAAAGGAAATTACAAATTAGCAAGTTTGACATAAGACAATTTACTTTGCGGCCACAAATATTGTGTGTATTTCTTTGCATTGATCTGAAAGTTCATTGAATAATGTTTGCATGTTATGTTCAATGCTCCGTCTATTAAATTTTTGTAAAATTATTAATTAATCCTTCTCGTCGAAAGAGATAGCACAGCACATGTGAATGATGACGCGCCGTAGGAAATTTATATACAGTAAAAGCTTCTTGTTCGCGCTTCCTTCATTCGCGTTTTTACTATTCACGGATTAAAATAATGCGACCCAATTCCTATATTCGCGGCTAAAGATTTCTTTATTCGCGGATCTAATCGGTACATACATATTAATAAAAAGGATTCCAATAGGTATTCAACCCAATATCCTTTGTAAACGCGTCGTCAAATGGATTGATAACAAAGTAAAATAGACCTTATTACAAGTATGTCTAAAGTATGTTGTTAAATGATATCGCCGCTGTATTGGTTCGGCCTTTGACATAAGCCGCCTTCGCCGCGGTCGGTGTTTTTGAGAATGTAAACAATTTAATTTGAAATATGTTAGTGAAGGTTTACGAATGGCAAATGAGCTTTGTGATTTCTTTATGAAAATTGATCCGTCTATGGAACGAAGTCTTATTTTTAAGAGGCAAATTGCTAATGCCATTGCTGAATATCAGTCTGAATTGAAGGAGCTTTTAAAAACTGCCAAGCAAGAAAACATTACAAAATTCTTTAAACCATTGCCTAAGCCTGAAGATAATATAATTAATCGATATGATCAAAAATTTCAATAAAATTGATTTTTTTTATATATTTGTTTTTGTCACCTATGAACGAATCCCCTATGATCCCATATAAATCACTATTCCATATTCACGGTTTTTGTATTCGCGGAATATATACGGAACATATACCCCGCGGATAAAGAGCTTTTACTGTACCGACGTAAATCAAAATAAACTCGCATGTGATATCTGCAACGACATTGACTTTTTAGGGCTGACGACCTTTGAAATAATACACAAATATCAAAACACGATTCCCGAAAACTGGCAGATTCATTGAAGTATTAATAGATACTATTTATTATCAAAAATAATAATGAATTGAAAGTTCAATTAAGGACGTAGTCCTATGTTCAAGCTCGTTTTCAACCGTTATTTCAGAATTTTTTTTTAATGTCAAAATAATGTACGATCTTTTCAATTTTGTTACATGTTTTTACTGACATCGTATACTAAGAAAAAAAATTTTTTTTTGCTTAATTTTACGCTATTTTATTTAAATGCTATTTTATAATTGTTTTTTAACCTAAAGTAGACAACTTTAAATGGAAGTAGGTGGGTAGCGCGGGTGATAACGTCACTTGGAGTCAACTGAATTATAAAAATTAAATCGGTTATTGTTTCGTAGGCTTGTGGCTCTATCCCGTACTAGAAATAAACATTTTTATTGATAAATAACAAAATGGCGGGTTTTAGAAAAAAAAACAACGAGAAAATCGTGATTTTTTCGTTGAAAATCGGTTAAAAAAAATAGAAATAATTTTTATAATTAAGTAATTCTAGTACCGGACGGAGCTATTGTTGTGTAGAATACCCTGTGAAAAACTGAAAGCAATCGGTTGTATACAATTGTTTCAATCACCTGCGCCGCTTAAAAAAACGTAGTTTTGAGAAAAACGCGTTTAAAGTTTTAATTTCAGATTTCTTACAAAAAAATAAAAATGAATATTTACACTAATCAGCTATGCCTGGTGTATAGTAAACCTTCCGTTTCTTCAAAGGCATCATTTTCTGCTAATTTGTTTGCTCTACTCTGCGAGAGTTTAAGGGTAGATTAGATTAGATTAGATATTTTATTCATCATAACGTCAAACATAGTTTGAATATGACAAGTCAATATACATACAAAAGTACAAGATTTAAAGCAGAATTAGAATAGAAATAAAAACGTAGTACCATAAATACAACTTATGAGTTATAAAAATCGAAGCAGGTCGTTTCGACGCCAACGTTTCGACGCCAACGGTTCGACGCCAACGTTTCGACGCGTGATCAGTTCGACGCCGTACGTTTCGACGCGGGGTCAGTTCGACGCCATACTCTTTTTTCGTGCTTTTTTTTTATTTTTAGAATAACTTTGCATCATCATTCAAATAAATGCGATATGCCTGATATAATATAACATATATTTTATATCTATATATATAAAACAAAGTCGTGTTAGTTACACCATTTATAACTCAAGAACGGCTTAACTGATTTTAAAAAACTTTTTTTTGTTCGATTCTAGTAAAGTACAACGAAAGGTTTTTCTTATCAACGAAGTAATTCCTGTTGAATTCTTTGTTATAGCTTTTTGGGTTTCACATTAACATTTATTATAATATATAATATCTATTATATCAGTCATATTATACTTATTTATTTGAATCACGCTTCATATATATAACATATAAAATATATATTATATTATATCAGGCATATCGCATTTATTTGAATGATGATGCAAAGTTATTCTAAAAATAAAAAAAATACGAAAAAAAGTATGGCGTCGAACTGACCCCGCGTCGAAACGACCTCGCGTCGAACTGACCACGCGTCGAAACGTTGGCGTCGAAACGTTGGCGTCGAACTGACCTGTACCGATAAAAATCGTCTAGGGAATAAAAACATTGCTCAATTAAAAATTTTTTTAAAATACGCTTGAAGCTGTTAAAGTCGTTGATGCGCCGGATTGATTCAGGTAATTTATTATAAATAGCACTGCCAGCACACACAGGACTTTTTTTTATAAAAACTGAGGCGGTAATTGCCTATATAAACATTTTTGTTTTGACGCGTATTATAATCATGTACTTCATTATTATGAATAAAGGAAGCAATATTCTGTTTCACATATTTAGCCATTTCCAAAATATAGATGCAAGGAAATGTAAGAATTTTGAATTTAATAAAGTAGGGACGACAGGATACCCTATAACCAAGTTTTAAAATTTGTCTCAGTATACGCTTCTGCAGAATAAAAATTCTTTTCCATTGAAAATTATTTCCCCAAATAACGACATTAAAGCTTAGAGCTGAATAAACGAAACTGTAGTATACATTGAGCAGAGCTTTGATATTAAATGTTGAGCTAAGAGATCTGATGGAATAAAAGTGAAAACAAAGTTTTTTGCACACGAAATCAACATGCTCGGACATGCTGAGATGTTGATCAATAAAAACGCCTAGAAATTTGGTGGACTTGGAAAACGCTAGGTTGCTATTTAAGGAACAATGGTTACTTTTAGATCTGAAAAAAATTATGGATGTTTTGTCATTGTTCATAACGAGCCGATTAGCCTCACACCAATTTCGGAAGCTGATAATAGTGGAGTTAATTTTAGTTACTAGTTCCACTGCGGAACCTGCAGATAAGGCAATGGATGTATCATCAGCAAACATGGTAATGTGATCATGAAGAACATGTTTTGGCAGATCATTTATATAAATTAAAAATAATGACGTGATAACAATTGAGAGGTAAGAGCAGGTAAGAGTCTTACCGTAAGACCGTTGCTGCTCTCGACTATATGCTATAGCTTTGTAAATATTTCATATTTCGGTCTAAAATTTTTACAGTATTTTCTCAATATAATATACTTACTTAAAATGTAAAAAAAATAACTTCGTTTTTTCAAAACCCGAACACCAGACTACGTCCTAAAATGAATCGACAACATATTATAAATGTCTGTTTTTTGCGTTTGCCCGTATTTTTAGGATGTTGTGGGTGTTGACTCTAGTTTGCGTCTGTGATTTATAGGTGAATCGGTCGCTGATACTAGCACTTCGTCACCCGACCTGGTGTGCCCTGCGAGCCCGAAAATGTCCGAGCTGCCGACGGCGAGAAGTCCGCAAAGTCCCGATTCAACACCGGGTGCAGCTCACCAGCCATCTTTGAACAGCAACGGGACAACAAATGGCGGCGACAGCGAAACACAACATCAGTCGGGCTCGAACGAACAACCGATGGACACCACCGGCGTGTTCGACGGAGGTGGAAATGGTAACAGTTACGAAAATTCAGCACCGTCTCCTAAGCCGTCTCCAGTTGCATCGCCGGCTGTACCTCAAACTCCACCGCCTCCCCCGCCTCCTGCACAAACGCCACCCACCGTTATCAGACAACCTCATCATTGTCCGAGTCCTGCATCGTCACAGCAACAGCAGCAACAGCAGAGACCGAGAAGTTCACCGTCCTCAGCCCATCCCCCAGTCATTCAGTTAAGTCCCATCAGATCGCAGAGTCCTGTGATTCATGCACCGACGCAAGTAATTACGTCGAGATCATCGCAAACACCACCCACATCGCAGCAATCGCATATCATCAGACAGAGTCCGATTCGTATTGTTCAAACTCCACCCCTTCAACAACAGAGGAGTCACAGTCCCATGCAACAACAACAACAACAACAAGTCATTAGAAGTCCCATTCAACAAACCGGCATGGTATCGCATCAACAAATGAGGCAACAACAACACAGTCCTGTATTGACGGCGATTAGACAAAGCCCTCTTCATCATCAAAATACGCCGGCAAGATCTCAAAGCCCATACTACAGACAGAGTCCACCTGCACATCATAAACTACACAGTCCTTCGAGTCCTGTACATTTATCACAATTATCAAATCAGAACTTTCACATCAAACAGAGTCCTTCAAGTCCTGTTCATTTGTCTCAATTATCCAATCAAAACATACACATTAAAAGGAATTCTTCAAGTCCTGTACATTTATCACAATTATCAAATCAGAACTTTCACATCAAACAGAGTCCTTCGAGTCCTGTTCATTTGTCACAATTATCGAATCAAAACATGCACATCAAACAGAATCCTTCCAGTCCTGTTCATTTATCGAATCAAAACATGCATATTAAACAAAATCCTTCGAGTCCTATACACGTGCTACCTAGTTCCAGACAAAGTCCGGGCATGCCTCATCATCATACGATAATAACTGGAGGGCAATCATCTGGGTCGCCTAGACTCCAAAACTCAGTTGTTCGAAATACACCGGGTGTGATTACGTCACAACACCAGGCCGCTGCTGCAGTGATACAGTCCCAATTTTGGGCTCAAAATACGCGGATAAATGGCGTTAAACCGGAATTAATAGGCGGTAATCTATTACCAGGAACGTTATTATCGGATATGAAACCGCCAAGTTTATTATCACCTAGTCAAAGAGCTGGAAGTTCGACACCCGCCATTAGACAGACACCAACAGTAATTATGGGCGAAGCCGGTGGAGTCAGAACAATGATTTGGTCACAACCGGCTGCCGTTGCAATGACGACTGCTCAAAGTAGTACATCGACTTCAACATCGGATTCTTTACAAGTTCATGCGTCCACTTCAAATTGGTCGAACAGTTCAAACAGTTCGAATTCGGGTGGGGGCGGTATCGGTTCGAATCCTGAAGAAAACGCTGCGGCACAAATGTTACTAAATTTAGGACAAGATACTTTAAGAGCAGCGCGAGCTACTCCACAAAGTGGAAGGATATTGCCTGTAAGAACTCCACCCAACACTCCAGTAGGTGTGCCTTTAAATATGGAACGATTATGGGCAGGCGATCTAACCCAATTGCCTGTAAATCAACAAATACATGCTTTGAACTTAAGTGCACAGCAACAAAGCGGAGGCGGGAATATTGGGACCAATAATTCGCCTTTGTATATTACCAGACAGGGTTCGAATATGAATCTGGATGTGAAACCGGCGACGTTAACTGGAATGACGTCGTTGCTAGTGGAAGGGGCGGCGACTTTAACTCAACCGGAGCTGGATGTTCCTGAAGAGGAGGATCAACCAATGATCTGTATGATCTGTGAGGACAAAGCGACAGGATTACATTACGGTATTATCACATGCGAAGGATGTAAAGGATTCTTCAAAAGAACTGTGCAGAATAGAAGAGTCTATACGTGCGTGGCGGATGGTAATTGTGAGATTACAAAAGCGCAAAGAAATAGATGCCAGTACTGCAGGTTCAAGAAATGCATTGAACAAGGGATGGTCTTACAAGGTCAGTACGATGAAAATGTTATAGGAGATTGAATTCGGAGGGCGTGCATATTTATGCAAACATAAAACACATTAGTCTAGTGACCGTTTATCTTTATAACTTATCCAAATTTAAAAAATATAAATATATTTGATATTTAAAGTTTGGGTTTATCTTTCACTTTGAAGATGTACAATTATTCATAAAGAACAATATTATGTAACATTAATCGAGATCTATTTAAACAGCTGTTGATTTTCAACTGTAACCACGTATTTGCATAAAATATAAAGAAAATATCATTTCAAATGACGAAACAATTTAAAATGTTGTTAGCTAAAATACTTTCTTGAATGAAATCAAATCAAATTTTATTATTTCTCCCCTCTTATATTAGATATTGCTCCATAAGAAAAGCATTGTAGGTAGAATTTCAAATCGATCTTGCAAACAAAAAATTGATTGGAGGATTTTAAGCAAAAGTTTAAAAAGCGATCTTTTTCTATGTAGAGTACATTCTAATGTACTACATAACAAATAGTTTGATAACAAAATTGGACTGTTTCTGCTCATTGAGTGAATTTCAGTTAACTGTTTATTTGGTAGCTATGGAAATCATTAATGCATTACAGAAACTCGTTCCACTTAAAATGCAACAAACACCGGAAAAGAATCTACTTGATAAATAAATAAAATGCAAAGATGATTTCCATATAGTTACCATATCAACATGAAACTCACTCTATAAAAATGCATTTATATGATCACTGTTGTCAGATTTCCTGATAAAACTTTCTGCATACCTGCATTAGCATATAGTTATTATAAAAACATACGATTTTTGTTTGATAACTAATGATGCCATTTTTGTTTTGACAGCTGTTCGTGAAGATCGAATGCCAGGAGGTAGAAACAGTGGTGCTGTATATAATTTATATAAAGTGAAATATAAGAAACATAAAAAAACCAGTAAACAAAACTTAGCCCACAATAAACAACAGACTGATAAAACACAAATAATGGCAACGTCCATTGTCAAAACCGAACTAATATCACAACAATCCCAACATCAGCAACAGCATGCAAGCATCCCACCACATTTGGTTAATGGTACAATCCTTAAAACGGCCTTGACAAATCCATCGGAAGTAATTCATTTACGTCAAAGACTCGATAACGCCGTTTCGAGTTCGCGCGATCGTAATTATTCAATCGAAAACACGTTATCGATGATACAGACATTAATAGACTGTGATGAATTCGAAGACATTGCGACGTTACATAACATTGACGAATTGTTGGATCACAAGAGTGATTTGAGTGAAAAATTGTGTCAGATCGGCGATTCGATTGTTTATAAACTAGTGCAATGGACTAAGCGTTTACCTTTTTATCTCGAATTGCCCGTCGAAGTTCACACGCGTCTATTGACGCACAAGTGGCACGAGCTATTGGTGTTGACGACATCGGCTTACCAGGCGATCAATGGCGTCGACAAGAACCAATGCACGGACTTGTCGGACGTTGATTTCGCCCAAGAAGTCAACAACAACTTGTGCATGCTTCAGAATTGTCTCACATCGATGATGGGCAGATCTATTTCGATGGATCAACTGAGGCAGGACGTGGGATTGATGGTTGAGAAGATCACGCACGTCACGCTCATGTTTAGGCGTGTCAGACTCACGATGCATGAGTATGTCTGCCTCAAAGTTATCACAATGCTTAATCAAGGTGAGACACACATTTTCACTTTTGTCATTTATAATCTGCTCTGTTTCTCTAAGCATGTTCCAATCAACCAGGAAAACGGACACGAAACCGTCACTCGCTTGCGCAGTAGTTAAAACGAAACTGTATCGGTTTTGGAACACGTTTTAGCTATCTGCGCATGACGGTGATGATTTCGTGTCCGTTTCTACCTCTCTGTGAACAATCCTAAATTTTATCCCCATTGCCAGTACCTGTATTGTTTTGATTGGCTTCCATCTTTTGTCCATGGCGTTCATTTCTTTTTCAGTTGGCCTACGCCAAGTTTCATTTGGTTTGTCTTTTAGACTCTCATTGAGAGCATAGCAATATAGACACTATAAAAATATGTGTAAAATAGTGTCTACTTATCAGAAGCGTAGCGTGCCTTGGCGGGGCTCCGTATAAAAATTTGTTTGGGGGCCCAGAGGAAGGGTAAAGATTTCTCACAAAAGAAAAAAAATATTTGCATAAAATTAAAAGAAATATTTATTCATCATAATTATCTATCTGTCACTTTTTCCAAAATTTTTACAAACAATTCAAATTAAATATACACTCTCCTTGCCTTTTTTTCGCCAAACTGATTTATTAAATCATTTATAGCTGATGATGACTTTAGTTTTTCTAAAGTTTCTGCCTCTATGGACAATAGCGACAAAAATTTGGGAAGTTTTTATTAATTTTTGCTTACGCACGTTGGGGGCCCCCGTGGCCCCATATAATTGATACGGCGGTAGCTACGCCCCTGCTACTTATTCAAGATGATTGCCAAAATAAAAATCTATTCTATTCTAAAAGTGCCATTCTTTCTAGTTTCTACGCGTCTTAGTTTGCTTGCATATCAGAAGCCTAGCATTATTTTCCTAGCTAACATTTGCGTTTCTACATATTTATGTTTTTAATAATAATAATCTATATTTGAGGGTAAAAATAGAGTTTCACGATTACTTAAAGTCTTCCTTTCAACAATATAAATAAACAATGAAAACCTTTAAGCGGTTACATTGAAAGTATAATAATGTATTAAAAACAGATCATTAGGGAAAACAACAACAAAAAAATGTAACAAATCATATATCATAAATTTAGCACTGAAGCCGTGCCTGAGTGTTTCAATAAACACTGCCAAAATTGCCTGTGTAGAAACATTTTCGAGAACAACCAGAATTAAATGGTTATAGCCTCAGAAAGTTGAAATTTCGCAGATTCGCGGTCAACAAATTGAAAATAAGAAAAAAAAAATAACAGCCTGTAGTATATTGTTAGAAAAAGAAAGGGTTCACTTTAAATATAATGAACGTACGGAACCCCCGGCACATGAAGTACGTTCATACGTAACTTTTTTTAAAAATAATAACAATAATGATAGCGTCGTTTAGACTGAAAAGCGCACCTGCAACCTTATACAGCAGTTTTATTATATCAAGAAGAAGACGAAGAAATCTTTATTAGCTTATTAAAAAAAAACGTGAAGCATCTTATTCTTGAAAGTGATAAATGATGTAACGCGATTGGTTATTTATAGATGCAAACAGTGGGGGTGGCGGTAACGATAGCGGACCCGGAAGTGGATCGTCCGGAAATAATGAACTGGAGGCGATCCAGGAGCGGTATACGGCGTGTTTAAAGGCCCTCACCCAACATATGCACCCGCAACAACAGACGAGATTCCACGAGTTACTCGTTCGATTACCAGAGGTCAGTGCTCTGTTTTCTATTAGTTATGTAAAAAAAGCCACCAGTTGAGTTAAATACAGAAGTACCAATGTAATTTTCAACCCATTGGGACTAATCGACTCATGTATGTTCAACTTCTCCTTCACAGATCAATCAGAAAAAAATTTTATTAATGCGGGGAATACTAGTTTAGGTCATAATTCACTTTTTAAAATTTTACAATATTTTTCGTGTTGAGGTCCTCTAAATCCAAAAAACCTATTTTTGGAAAAACTCTGTGTGTCTGTTAGTCTGTGAGCACGATACAGGTCAAACGGATGAACGGATTGAAACCAAATTTTGGGAGGATGTTTGATACGTAAATATGAAGAACTCTATTGTTTTTTTAAAAAGATATACGCTATAACGTTGTTTTTTAATATAATAATGGTATACTTTTCATAACGGTTTATTATTCTATTTATTTTTTCAAGAAAGTTTTGTGAAACAATTTTTTTTCTTAACTTTATAGTTTCGGAAATATTTTTAAAATAAAAAAAATCAGCTGTTCTTTTGGTTTGTTAAACATGCTATCATAAATTTTTACATGACGTGGAACAATTATGTAGGTAATCATGGCAACGAATAGCAAATATATTGAATACTAGCCATTACCTGTATCACCTCACGCAATATCAGAAATTTTATTTTATTTATTAATATCAAATGTCAATATTTTTGAAGTTGGAATGGTTCCGTCGCCCAATTGGCTGGAATTTTTTGATTGACTGGGAGTGTAAGAGAAGACTTGGGGAGTTGAAAACTTGAAAACACGTTCATAAAATCAGTTGAAAATACATGAGGACAACAGTATATTTTAGTGGCAAATTGAGAGGATATTCAGACTGGTTTGGAAATCTTAAATTTTGTTCTTTTTCAGGTGCAGTCAGCAGCTGCTCTTCTATTGGAGAGCAAAATGTTTTACGTTCCTTTTCTATTGAACTCTGCAATCCAGAGATAGTACTAAGTGAATTTCATTCATTCATATTATCAACATAATCTTCTGTCTTTTACTCATATTGTCATTTTATCTCTTTTCCCCGCACCATACGTTTATATTATTATGGCATCTCTATTCTACACATGGACTATATCCTATGTCCATGATTCTACATTATTTTGTTTTTTAGATTTAAGTGTCACAGAAACTACCAACCGGCTAGAAATAAATATCACCATTTATCAATTCTCTTTTAAATCATCAGTTTCTATAATGATGAAATTGCCTCGATTTTTAGTTGTGTATATACTATTTTTTTATATTCCTATGAAACGGTTGAATTGAGCCCAATACTGTAAAAATATTTTAAAAATAATTATATTTTTTGAATTTGTAAATATAGGTATAAAATATGAACATATTTTCCCACGAAAAATTGAAAACAATTAGTTACATGACTTTAATAACTTAATGATGCGATTTTTCAGATTGGGCGTAACTTTATTGATCAGAAAAATGCTTGAAATTTTAATTTTCTTTTCTTTTAAATGACCTTGACATTGACGGCCATTTTAAAAATGCGGATACAAAGTAAGGTTATGTAGAATTAAAATTTCGTATTTGTTTTATGTTAAATATACGGAAACTGAAAAATCTAAATTAAAAGTTGAGTTTTGTAGAAATACCTAAATTAATGGGAAATTGACGAGAAAATTGTTTTTCAACTTTTGAAGCAGTGAAAAGAGAAATTGTTAATCACAGGCTGTGTTTTTTATTTATTTATTACAGTATTTGGTTTAATATAGCATTTCGAAAAAAGCGTGTGAAAATTGAAAAAAAAGTTTTTTATGTGAGATTTAAAAGTTACCATATTTTGTTCTTAAATTTTTACTGAATTATTTAAAACAGTATAATTTAAAAATAATTACTTACGCATTTTATTTTTTTCTTTTAAAAATAAAAATCCAAAGATGCTAACCAGAGGCTTGATTTTCGAAGTAAAAAGAAATTAAATTTACCATTCTCGAAAAAAGTACACATTTTTTATAAAAAAATTAATAAATTGTGTAGGTATGCCATATTCTACTATTCCGTGAAAAAAAACAACCCGAAAATTATGTATGTAATTCTTGTATATAATATAATAGTTAAGGAAGTTGATTATATATGATATATAAATTAATTATTTAAATATAAAAGAAACTAGTTCGGAATTATTTTTCCGACTCTAAAGTCTGAATGCGTTGCCTTCTGCCAGAGGCAGGTATCAAGAAGCCGTCGTTTAATACTTTTACATTTTGTTTTAAATATTTGTATTTCATTAGATATTTCACGTATAAAATGTACTGCATAAACAAATCATGCTATTTTATATTAGAGTAGAATTGGGTATTTTCGAACATGTCCTCTGTAGGAGATATTTCATGAAAATGCGTCTCAACATATTGTCTATATAGTTCGATTTCATCACGAGATCTGTTGGCAGTCCAAAAACTGTCACAGTACGCGTTTCATTCCCGAATGAGAGTGCGTGTGTACTCTAAATCTAGCGTCCGGTTTATAATGACAGATTTGCCCCCCCCCAAACACAACTTGATTTTGACCTACATAAGTATGGTATAATTTTTGTTAATCAATAAAACTTTTTTTTTTAAACCCGCGCGACACTGAGTGCGTGATCATTGCGCATGCGCGGTGATCCACCATTGACCGTGTATCAAAAAGTTTGGCGTTTATCCAAAAGCGAATTTAGAGTTTTGGCTGCTTCACGCTAAAACAATCTGCTATTCTGTAACATTGTATTGAAAATTTATTTGTGGGGAAAACGTGTAAATTACAAATCAAGATTCTATTTTAATTACGGCGTAACATTTGTTCACGATTTTCGTAAATTTATTTATATACAGAGCGTCCCACAACGCGAGTGACATAGCTTAAGATGTGTTCCGAGGCAAATTGAAGCCAAATGTCCAAACTTCAATATTAACGGAATTGTTCACGATTTTAAAATGTAATTTTTTCATGCAATTTTTTATTAATAAAAACAAATGGACATCATTATGCATTTGTTATGCTTACCTTTTCTATATCTATCGATAATTTAGTTAATATTAAGGGTTTACTACTTTTGTACGCCATTTTATACTCCGTTTTTGTTTTTTATATAAAAAGGAGCTTGATTTTGTTGGGGCAGTACATTTGTTAAATCCACACTTGACCTATGAAAATTATATGTTTAAGGTAAGTTCACACTGTAGTATAAGAATCATAAAAAGTAGGTTCAAATTCGAAAATTACTAAAAGTGAAGTCGGAACGACGATGGCATCGGATTATTATAAATTAAATGACGTTTACGAAATTTATGTTTAATTTCATTAAATTCGGAATTGTTTTTCGAAGTTTGTTTAAGTACGTACTTTAATCTCGCTGGTATGAAAACAGATGAAAACACGAACTCATTCTTTATCGTTGCAACCAAAATTTATTCTAGTCAAAATTTTATAAATTTTATTGTTGATGGAACTACGGAATTTGAAAAATAGAAAAACTGTAAATATGATTTCAATAATTATTGAAATCCTTCAGTTTGTCAATACTGATTATTTATTATTCAAAAGAAGACATACTTGCACCGCTTTTCAATATTCTTTTACACTAAATAGTACATCTCATTTATTTTACTAATTTTCTTTTGATTTTCATCATTACAAACATCATGTTTTTACGTAGATTATTATTAAAACATTGTAGTCTCAAAACAAATCACTTGAACAAATACGAAAAAATCTTTTCTAGATTTTTGAATGGTTTTGGGACATAAAAAGAGCTTTTTAAATAGGCATGACGCAATCATTTCATTTCAAATCATTAAACAAACTTACTTTCATGTATTTCATACTTTCTTCACGAAAACGATCATTTTTATTAATCATTTCAGAATAGTCTTTAAATTGTTGATACTAATTTCTTAAAGCCATTTCATTGTTTTGCTTTGTCATTTTTTTGAATTTTGAAGAACCAGTATTAAAAATGGCACGGGGTGCTCTGTGTAAAAAATGTAGGCTTAGTGCACGAGTTTTCAATCATTTATGTGTGATCATTTTTATCATTCACAAAATTGATTATTACATAATATAACTTATGATGCTATTATTTAAAACATCTTATAATTAGTGATGTGCCGGATATCCGTATCCGCGGATATCCGAGGGAGAAAAAAGATCCGTATCAGTATCCATTATTTTTTGGCGGATCTTTTACCTTATTAATTTTCAATTCATAGATGAAATTTTATATATATAGGTGATTAGATAATAATGAAAAACTTAAATTATATTCAGATTATTTTTTATTTTTTAAAATCGTATTTGGCACCTTTATATTGCAAACATTTATCGTACTGAGTACCATACCAATAGTACATAACTCAAAGGTCCTAAAAAACTATCTTTATAATGAGATATTGCACATTGATCTTTGGAAAGAGACAATCTGTTATGAGAGTTAACTCTTAAAGAGGTCAATAACTTTTTCCCATAACAGATAGTCTCTTTCCAAAGGTCGATGTGCAATATTTACCGCCGCGTACTCTAAGAAAGTTAAGATCCGTATCCGCGGATCTTGAAACCAAATATCCGTATTCAGATCTGTATCCGCGGATATACATTTTTAACGCTCCGGTACATTACTACTTATAATATCCTATTTCATCAATAATGTACTATATTTGCGCGAAAAGAAATTAAAAAATATTAATTTGTAAACGAGTTACACATCTGTTGCTTGATATGTAACTCATAATATTACAATTTTTCTTTGGATACGTTGTATTATAATTTATTTGGTTAATTACAAATATCAAAATTGCCAATCACAATACATGATCGACAACCAGTGGCTTCAGCCTAGGAAAAATAAATTAAAATTGTTTATTTTTAATAAGTATATATCTACAGTGTGTTTTAGCCTCGATGTTTAGCAAAATTTGAAATAATTACGATGATTTCATGACACAATAACGTGTGCTAGCTAATCTTTTTTTCTGTAAATGTATTTTAACTGTTGTTATTGCAAAGTTATCAAGTTTTTCGTGGTTAACGTTGAACCCTGCTATTTAAATATTCTTCTTAGTGAAACCTTTTATAAATTATGTATTGCAGTGCAGTACATACTGTGTTTTTTTGTAGTCGTGTACTTTTTTACATAATAAAGCTTTTTTAAAATTTATTGTAGTTTCGTGAAGAATACATTTATCTTTTGTAATTATTGTAGTACGTAAGTTTTTTAAAATTTAAAATTTGTATATATATTAAAATTTTTATGCAGAAAATGTTGAAAATAATTTTATAGAATATACCTAAGAAATGGGTCTTTGAGGGACTTTATAATCTCTTCTGTGATTTTGTCTTAATTTTTTTAAGATAAGAAAATTTACATAAATTGTTTTTGCACCTATAATGTTCAAAAAAAAAGAAATCATTGTACATTAAATAATGTAAATTTTTTGTTGTTATCTTTGTTTTAGATTGGGATTTTATTGAATGTATTATTTAATATGCTGGAAAATGTATAAAAAATAAATAGTTGATGTTATTCGAATTAAATGTAAATGTACAGAATTGAACCCTACACGAAAAGAAACGAATATCAATCGGAAAACAAATACGAGCAAAGAAAAACAAATGAAAAGTATTAAACACGATTGGCGTATGTATGATACAAGCCTCATATACATAACACATTAAATATAGGGAAAAACTAGATAAATTGATATAAAAAATAATATATTTAAACAGAATAAATAAATAGTGAACAATAAATTAGCATAATTTACAGAGGTGTACATAAAAACCTATACAAAAGAATTAAAAAATCGACCGGTTATAGAATGGTTACAAATTATTTTTGTGTGAAGGATATCGAATTTTCTAAACTGAAATTTCTAAAAAAAAAAACACGTTTTCCTAGTGTAATTTAAAATATTTTTTTTTGGACAATTTGTAATTCTGTTCTAGGATCTGTTTTTTTCCAACTTTGATAATAACTCTGTTTTTGAGATTCGATATTGGAAATGCAATGACCAGAATTTCTTATCATTTTTGTGCAAAGTTCTAAAATTCTATATTCTTTTGAAATATTCTATTTGCGATGGTGTGAGAAACGTGTTTTTATACCCGTCCACCCACCATCATACACTAAGAAAATAATCGCCATTGCAGTTTTTCACACAAATGGAACCTTGAAACATAAACAACAAAATTCGTTAAAGAAATTTAAATAAATACAAGGAATAAAATAATTGAATTATATACAAAGAAAAATATCATTGAATATTTGCAGAAGAATCGATTTTTCTATAATTACTACATAATATAAAGAATAACGCGTTTGTTTATCAATTATAGTCAATTCTCTTCTGTAATTAATCAATGAAATAACCAAAAGTTACCAGTGAAACCAATAAATAAAAAGAAATAACTTTTTATGGGACTGATTCGCATTGGATGAAACTTTTCTGTGTTTTTCATTGTTTATCCCAAAAAATATAAATTATAGATAATACCTTGTCATTCTATCGTGCAATTTTATACCTAATTCTTTGCGTTGTTCTTTAATAAAACATGGATTTTTTGTACTTAAATTATTTGACTGTAAGATTGTACTTCATTTGTATAGCCCGGTTACAAAATGATCCAGATTTGTTCATTTGTTTTTTTGTTATCTATATTTTATATTTGGTTTTGACTTATGTTTTTAAAAATAGAAGAGTTTTCATCGTATATATGAATCATCTCTATGTAGGGATTGGTAAAATTTGGCTAAAACTCCGAAAATGCCCAATCCCTAGGGCTGGGAGTTTACCGATATTAAATTTGTACTGATATTATCGGTAAATATCTACTTGAATTACCTAAACGTTTAGGTATATTATTGATAATTAATCGATATTATTATAATATCGATATGCAGTGGAACTTCTTTATAACGATTATTTTTACTGCGAATAAACGTCTAAAATAAATTATTAATAATTTACGTGTGATTGTGATTTAAGATCTCTTGAAATTTGATGATAATGAAGTTTCACTGTAAATAATTCCAGCTCTGTCCCAAATCGATTATATATGGAAACAAATATCAGGTTTCTAACGACAAAATCAAAGCGACAAAATTTCCAAAAAATAATATGTTTGTTTCAATTTTGGAATTTCGTCGGATGATTTAATATTTAAGAGGAATAAACTGTGATTTAACAAAAAAATTGACCTTTATATGATCTTTTTGTAAGTACTATATTATTATACGTTTTTGTACCTCTATATATCGACATGTTACCAATTCATATTTATAAAAATAAAAATTACCATTTATTCGCGCATTCAGAAAATGAGTCACAAAACCATTTCATTCAAAAATCAATTCATTCTTTAACTTTCATTTCGTTAAATTCATTTTGTAACATTTTTTTTTGATAAACACTGCCAACGATTTTTTACATTTATCAATAAAATATAAATTTATATTATGAGCGTATTATTAAATATAATAAATGGCAGGATTCTTAAAGATTACTTCATTGTGGCTAGTTGTTTTTGGTCGCGAAAATTTGAAATTACTTTTTACATTTTTAAGAACCCTTAACCCTTCACGACATCTTACTTTGATTTAACCTTTAAGATGTGCATTAAATCGACGGCGTGAGGAATAATAATCGATAATAGTAAGAATTAATAGATACGGAAATCGGCCAAGAAATACCAATTGTGATTTTTACTGGTGAGTAAAAAAAATCTGCCAGAAAGGCAAAGCTTCGCTGTCAGCTATATTTACGTTCTTGGTCAGCTAAAAATTTTTAAGGTTATGTGTACCTGCTTTCCAGTAAATTTAATAATGAATTCGGTTTCAGAAATTATTTAATCATCATTTAAAAAATCAAAATCGTACACTTTTCCCCCATAAATAGAAGTGGATACATGTTTTTGAATAATTTCCGTGCTAAATAATATTTTCTGCAGAATTATAAAGTTGTTTACGAAAAAGTTCGTCCGTCACGTGATTCTCAATTGTTTCGCTGATCAATGAGCGTATGGCAAATAACTTGCATATTCTAATTGGATATAAAGCGAATGTCGCCTTTTATATTCGCTTGAAAAACCATAAACTGTTCAAAAACCTGGGTTGCAAAAAGGATTGTCAGAAAATCTGATATGATAATAACCTTAAATTGTAACTGCAGCACATAAAAGCATAGAATTTCGAAGCGATCTTGCTAAAAAAATAATAAAAACTGTGTGTACAATTTCCACTTGGGGTAACATTTTTGATTAAAACTTTAAAATGATCTTTTTTTGTGTAGAGATCAATCATTTGTTTAATGTTCTGCATGACAGGGAGTTTCATAACAACACTAGCCTGTTCTTGTGATATAAAAAGTGGAATTACTGATCACAATCTAAGGTCGTTTCAAATCAGAGTTTTTGACAATGCTGTCTGCACCCCAAGAGTATTTTATTTAACACTGCCATATCATTTTTAATGCAAAATCAACGCACATTATAAAAATTTTATCGAAAACTACCTTAAGTTTTGTCGTAAGGGTTAAAATATCGACCACATGCTCTTTCATATAAAAAATAGCACTTGTGTGAAACCTGATAAAAGAACTATCCTGTCCCAGAGGAGTAAAACAAAAGTAAATCAAAATCAACCGCATGTTACGAAACTGTGTCGACATACTCCACGCAACTGGAAAGAGTGAGACAGTAAATAATACCGATGAAGTTTCGTAATTTAGGTTGACCAATAGTAACAAACAAAAAAATCATCACGTTCCTTTTAATATGCATACATTTTGCATCTTATATTTATGTTTCTTTTTGAATACCGATGTCAATATATATTATAGGACAGATTTTTATAAAAATGCGGGCTACTTGAAAGTACGACCGATGTTTTTCTTTCATTTTGCTTTTGTGCATTGAATAAACTCCGACGTCTCACGTCATTCTGAAATGTTTACAACAGAACTCATGTATTTTCAATCTGTCGGGACTAATCGGGATTAATTCGTGAATGCAAATTAAAACCCTTTATTAATTTGGGATTAAACGTTATCTAAAGTATTTTTTCATTGGCTGAGCAACGTAGGAGGAGACACTTTGCTTAGTGGGGACTAAAAACTTGAAAATACGAGAGTAAATGTGTTGAAAATACATGAGTTCGACTGTACATATTAGTTGTACCCCCGATTCTGCTCACGTGCATTTCAAACTGCTGCTGGCTCATATTCGATATGTAAAAGCTAGTATTAACCACCCTGATCAGTATGGAGAGGAACGTAACAATCCTTGTTGCTTTCGTTGTTTATCAATGCGTAGTTGATGTGCCGCTCAACTGAATAGCACAATTATGAATACAATAACGTCATCGCTTCTCTATGATTACTGTTCTTATCGACTTCCAGCACACTTGCCACGAAACTGTACTAGTGCAACAGTGGTAGTGTTAATAATTACTCGTAACTTTATTTTTGCATAGTGAGCACGGGTGAGCCAATCGCGATGAAATAAAAACTAGACTAGACTAAACTTCATCCTAATTGGGTTACTAGTTTTTGCGTGATGCGTGTACAAACAAACACGCAAACAGTTACGCAGAAAGTTTGCAGTTTTATTATAGCAGAAATGAATTTCCTCACTGAAGGGTGTGTATAATTTGGTGCCGATGTTGAATTGATAAAATGGAGAGTAGGGTTTGGCACTGCGATAGGAGTTTTTTTATAAATATTTTAATTATTTAAAAACGAGAAAACATCCTAGATGCTCAGATGTACGATTGGACAGGGTTGATATTTCTTATAGTCGTTATGCAAATAAGTGGCCTGCATTTTTATGATTATTTTACTATAACTTTTGTATAGATGAATCAGCCATCTTCGCGATTGGGTGATTCAAATATTACAAATCTGTATATAAACTAACGCTTTCTATTGTTTGAAGTATGAACTTATTGTTTGTGTGAATGGTCAGCTGTTACGTATTGATATTTTAATGAAGTTATCCTACTATCTCTATTCATTATTAAACTATCACTCTCCGAATATTGGTCTTGCTTTGTTACACCTTTTGCTGGGTTTATGATATCATCTAGATTTTTAGAATGCCACTTGTTTTTAAATCTGAATTTTGTAGAAAATAAATGACATTCTTAAATCTACATTTAAAGTTAAAAGTCGTATCAGAAACCGAGCATAAAGTTTTTCCAACTTTGTGCTTTTTGATATTACTTTGTGCTTTGTAGATGTTTGTTTTCAATATAATTTATTACATGAACTTCCTGAGTATGTTCTTTATTATTTTGGCTCTATGTATATATTTCTTATTTCTCGACTGTCTTTCTTAATATTTAGTATTTTGATTTAACAATATTTACAATACTCGAAGCATCTCTATTGCGTTTTCCTTCACATTTTGTTCACGCCTTCGTAATTACTAATTCACTTTCTTACTCTACAATTTTCCTACCTACATTATTTTGTATTGTTTCGTATTTCTGTTAATTTTGCTATTTCTCCTGTCTTTAATTTTTCTCTTTTTTCACTATTCCTAATATTCAAGATAATCTTTTTTTAAGAACGTTGATCAACTTTACTGTATTTGTTCACTTACTTTTTGGATTCATTTTTGATCTCTAATACTTTAAATTTTAATCCTTTATTTTCTAACACTTCTGTTGGGTATTTTATTTAATATCTCTTTTTTTATTTAAAACTAATCCACTTTTTTCTGGACACATTTCTCATACTGGCTCGTCTGTTACACAGAATTTCATCTTAATTGCGTACCACACATAACAAGTAATGACATTTTATAACCTGATGGCTTAAACTTTAGTTGAATTAATGATTTGATTAATTTTCTGCTTAACGAGTTCTTTCGCTTATTCTATTATAGTCATTTTTTTTAAACTTAACGTCTTTTAAAAGTTCATTTTCTTTGACACGCCGCATCATCAATACAAAACACACCACATCCTACTTTGTATCTAATAATAAATTGATTCTTTAATACCAAATTATATTCATTCTAAAAAAAAATTCCTCGCCGAATATTTTAAACAACTAATTCATTTTTCATTAATAACTTGTTCATAGATACTCCTTGGGAGTCGATTTCATTTGTATGAATCAATCTGTAATCATTACTAACTTTTTTCCATGGATCTCTCATGACAAATAAAAATTCTATTCTAAAGGTAGGCTAATTCGTATTTATGCAAGACTGAAATCACGCAGAACTTTAAGCAAAACTTAATTCTTATACATACTGTACTTTTATTTCATTTTAGATTCTGAAACTGATATTCATGATCATAACAATTTTCAACTAGATATTCGGAGTTCATAAATTCATAACGTTTCTATTAAAAATATCGCTAATCTTTTCATCTCGAGCGTCTATAATTTACAGTCATTCATTCATTTTTTCATCTGAACGACTTCATTTTGTATATATTTCATTTTTCGATATCCATGAATATTTTTTATCTTCGTTCTACCATTAAAATCTAACCTCACATCATTTGTCACAGTGCCGGCTTATAGGTCCCAAGTTTGGTGAAGTGCTAGGAGGACATTAGTTCGTAAACTCAGGGGCATGGACAGAAATTTTGTTAAAAAGCAAGCAAGGCCTACAAATGTTTTTGAAAATTGGGACTACTGCTCAGTATTAGGGAATTTTTGAATTTTATATTTTATGACCCGCTGCTTTTTTTAACTTCCTTAGTTTAAATCGTTCCATTGAGATATTGGTGTCTGAATTTCAAACGATGGTTTAGATTGGATTCATTGTTAATATATCATAAACTGAAGCAAGCTAGCAGCTATCAGTTGAACATTTGAATTTGAATCAATTACCTACACAATTTATCTTTTAGATGTATAAACATATTTTTTATGGGAAACTATCTAAAAAAAGATGGAGGAGCACTTCATCTACTTCACCTGAACATCAGCCGCTGATATTTCATATCATTTTAAGTTTTATTTCATTTAATTTCTCATACTTTTCTGCTTAAAAACACCACCATAATTCATTTATGTTCAGTTTCTGGTACAAATTTCAACACTATCTACTTTCAAAGTATACTTTTAGTACTGAATTACCAAAGAAACTTTGGTAGAATTGAATGCTAAAAGTACTTTTATCTACTCTGAAAGTCGTACCACAAACAGAGCACCTGTTACTAATTAGTGATCGTTTTATTTTCTTTGGTGACTACTTTTTCTTCTGAAATCTCCGAATTCGCACGAAGTCTCATTACTGAGTCCACAGGCTAAATCACTATGCTCAGAGGTTTTGTTTTCGGGATATTTCAGTTCCAACTTCAGACAAAGTATTGCTTACTGCATTTCTATCATATAGCCAGTGTAAAAAGTGTGTAGGACTTCATGGCCGGTGTAGTTCCAAATCTTCTTGGCTCTCAAGCTTGTAAGCCGTAGTCCATTGGTATTTATTATCTGACGTTGCGTTTGCAATTGCGGTAGACATTATCAAAGAAGTTGTGACCGTGGGCGAAGTGTTCTTCTAGGTGGTTCACAGGTCAGTGTGCCGATGACTGCTGTTCTTCCTTCTTTTATGCTCAGCGTGTTCTCTGCTCGGTCGTAGTTCACTCTTATGAGATTGGTTGTGAAAGAAGGGAGAACAGCAGTCGTCGCCTAGAAAGACGGTTCGGCCGCTGCTACATTGCCTTTGATAATGTCTATTGCAGTTGTAGATGAAACGTCGGGTAGAAATACCAATAGATCATGGCTTACAAGCCCGGAAACAAAGAAGATCCAATGTGTGGGCGGTATAGTCGACTATATAGCCTAGCTGCTTTTTTTTTTTAAATTAAAAGTGGCATCGGCTATTAGACTTATTAACGTATTATAGCTATGGGAAAATTAACATCGTTCATTTCAATCTTGATGCCATTTTGTTTAAATGCTCGATTTTTTAAGACTGGTTATTACTCCTGTATACTCTTTTTTGTAATATGTTTTGTGATGTTTGAATAATATGTGATATTCAGTGTCCTTTTGTAAATAGTTTTTCTGTTAATTTTTCTCATTAAAATATCAATAAATGAAATGTAAATTGGTGCTAAGCAGCTGTAACAAAATATAAATAGCAAGAAATATATTTCAAATGACTTAATTGCTATTCGTAATGAATAACAAAACAAACCCGTTTTTAAGACCAATCAACAACTTCAGTCAAAAACAAAAGAATTCATACTCGAAACTGTTTTATTATTTGTTACTAAAATATTACATTTTGTTTTGCAATTTGTTTATTTTTGTAAGATTATTGCAAAGCAATAGATTTGTCAATTGTTGAATACTTAACTTCTCTATTTCAATTAATACGCGGTTTTTACACATAGAAACATATAGGCGCTTTAGCTTTCGCTATTCGCGCCTAAAAAATGAAAGCTGCAACGTTATAGAAGACGGTATTTTAAAAGTATCCTTTCTCGAAAGGCAATTTGTTACTATTTTTTATTTTGTACACTGACCTGTCTATTTAAAAAAAAGCAATGTGCAAAATGTAAATTTCTTTGAATGAAAGAGAGAAATTTCCGAATTTTTTTGTCTATACTTTTTAGTATTGTGTAACAAAAATCGAAGTGTTAATTTTGAAGTGGAGTGTAGAGTACAGTCCATAGTATAGTCGATAAATTAGCTGTTTTTTGATTATACAAAGTATGATTTTGAAAAAAATGCATCTCCATAAGTACAGAAATACGAGAATATTTAAATTAATTAATTATATGTTAATTATTATGATGAAGATGATGATAAAATAAAATACATATTTAAATATTCAAGACTTAATTATTAGGAGAAGATGATTTTTAGAGAATAACAAATATGTATTATTGTATGTAGTATATTATATATAATTAATAGAGTCGACAAAATGAGTTACCTTTTTAATTATTTTTAAGAAAGAAAAAGTTAATTATAATTTTAAGAATTATAACAAGAGCTTGTGTATTTAAAAATAAATATCACTTGAAATTTATGTTTGTTTTATTCACTTGTTTTCCGATATTATATCTACTGACTATTTGGATTAATCGAAGGTGGCATCATCTACCTATCGAAAATCGACTTCTTGATATTAAATACCTTTTATCTGAGAAATGTTTCTCTATACCTCATCCCTTTTGAGAAAATTTAGAATAAAGTTTAAAATAAGATACCGTGTTTACAAGAGACTATGACTTGGGGGGGAGAGTTCCATAGAAGTGAGATTTGAACCTACGACAATCTGATACAAAATCACACTATACCACACTGTCCTCTAAGTATAAAATTTGTAACTTCCGAAGGTCTCAAAATTGTTTTGGAATAACTGATTATGTTCAGAGCGATAACGCATTAGTGGTGTAGGATTTTCTGATTTGTTATTTTATTATAGTGAAAAACTCAGCTGCTTAAAGGGTAGAAAAAAACTTCTATTTGCATCTTCGCTCTGAAACTATACACGCTGATTTCACATTTTGAAAATGTTCGGCTCAATCCTAACTGACAATAGTTTATGTCGTTTTTAATGTTTTTTTAGGGTTATATGGGCAGTATTTTAACAAATAATGGCGTATATTTGCGATATATTTTGATTATTACTTTGTATGTTACATGTTAATTTATTGCATCTATCCACAACTTTGACAGTGTAATTTTTCGACTTTCATATTATTGGTTCTACAAAATAAAATTATTCTATTCTGTTGCGATAAAAGTTGAAGACCTTAGTGTTTCGACGCTAATGGTATTATAAAAATCCTAGAAACAACAGTTTTAATGTATATTTCATACAAAATCATCAATTATATACTAGCTTGCTTGATTTAAGATAAAAAGAATGATTGGACTCCTGAGTTTTTTGATGATTTTTTTAAACAAAGAAACTAAATTATCATATATATTAATACGCTAAGGTTTAAGATGTTTGCCTCCTTTTTTAGAAAAAATCACACAATTTCTCCACATATATTATATATCATTTTACAGATAATTGCTTGCTCTACTGACATCGACAACTAAAAAATTTATTATTGCTATTGTTTTTGTAAATTAATTAAATTAATTAAACTCTGAACAACGTCTGCCATCTGACGGCGTAACGTTAACACTTAGATCTGTCATCTGACCTTCATATTATAAATACTTGCATACTGACATCTGACGGGCAACGCTGAACAACGCTTTTGCTACTTGCGCCTCTATATGACAATTTTAGTAAAATATTTCTTTTACAACAAAAAGAAGAACGTTATAAGCAGTGTGCAAAAT
This sequence comes from Xanthostigma xanthostigma, assembly GCA_963575645.1. Taxonomy (NCBI): domain Eukaryota; kingdom Metazoa; phylum Arthropoda; class Insecta; order Raphidioptera; family Raphidiidae; genus Xanthostigma; species Xanthostigma xanthostigma. Next base: position 42,048,510 of record OY754466.1, on the reverse strand, counting down.
TAGAAACGAATTGAATACCTGCAATCATATTTAAAAAATAATTGTGTAAAGTGATAATTATTATACTTATTTAGTGCGAATAATTCGCACAGGTCACGCTAGTATAATATTTATTGAAAACACACTTGTCGCAATAATAACACAAAAAAATTGGTTGTCTGTAAAGTCGGTTTACGGACGATAGTTTTACGTGATAACGTATTCCGTAATACATAACCTAAACCTCCCAAAATTTGGTTTCAATCCGCTTATCCTTGGTGTCGGAATGATAAGAAATGTCAAAAGTGACGTTTGCAACTTACAAAGTATTATGTTCTAATAATAATTAGTTATTCCAATACTTAACTTAGAAGGCTTTGCATTTCACAATATACTAATGTCAAAAAATTGAATTAAACATTAGAAATGCAGCCGTTTTCATGTTAAGACAAGACATACGTTTGCTTCTAATTTCCATGTACGGCAAACAAAGACAACCGACCGCGTCGCGCCATGCATTACACAACATTGCATTTATACAGCTATTTTTCTATATAAATTTGTATAAAATATTTTTCTATATAAATTTGTATAAAAAAACTGTTTAGGCAAATTCTGTTATACGAAATCTATGTAAAATGTTCTCCTCTTTCGTTTAAGACTGGTTTCAAACCGATCTGATTTAAATTGAGCGAGAAATTAGCAAAAAGCACGCACAGGGTCAGGCGGAACGTTACGCGTTAGGAACGTTAGGAACGTTACGTTACACTTTTTCGAACATGCAGCCGGTGTTTTATTAATTTATAAGATTGGTGATTCATCAATTTATAAGACGTTATCACGTCAAAAATTAATAAAAACTGTCACTACCTAGATAAATAATTTCTAACCCTAAAAACTCAGGTGTCCAGTTACTTGTTGGTATACTTTTGTCTTTAGTAGATTAATTTAAAAAAATAAATAAATAAAAGTAATAAGACTTACCAGTCAAGAAAACTGCAATCGGTTTTGACATTTGAACGCCGTATTTTCCTTGTGAAGTAGACTCAAGAATAGTAATAAACGTAGTACAATGTTTATTTTCACAAGAAAAATGTCAAAATTCAAAACACAATTCCGACACACAAACAACGAGAAGTTACACAATTTAATATTATGTAAACGCAATTTTAAATTTCATTTCAAGTACAATTCACTGAAATACTTATTCAAAAAATAGTTTTTGAAACAAGACACCGATTGTGTTCGTTTAATGTATTATTGTCACTTCACATAATTTATTTAATCGTAATTTTGAGGCAATTCTGCAAGAACTAAGATATTATAGCGTGATTCATTTTTTAAGTACAAAAAAAAATGTTTAAAATAGTACAACTGTAGGCTATGCTTATAATTCGGACAACTAAATTCAATAAAATCCGCCGTTCTCTGAGATCGCATTAGGTATACCTACTATTTCAAATATATTACAAATTGTTTATTATATTAATATTGATTATTACATGTTATGATAGCGAATTTATTGCGAATATTAATTTGAATACTTATAATTTCACTTAAAACTTACACCAAAATTGACATGTTTAGGTGCTAATAATTCCGCTGTCAGATATCAACTATTTTGTTCATACCTGCACGCTTTTGTTTTAGGGTACGTTCAAAAGTCATTTGCACTTGGATAATTAAAGATCAAAGCGGATAAAGGTGTTAAGTCAAATTTTTTGAAAAAGTGGTTTTATTTACTTTTTGATTCCTCCGGGTATTATTGTACCTTCAAAATATCGTCGTTGGTTCTGTAATACCTGTTATGTGCAAAAAGTAAAATTTGCAGGAAAAGCCAAAAAGTGGTTATTTCAGCAATGGATGGTAAGAACTAGTAATTTCAGAAGTATATTACTAATTCATATTTATCTTTACTATACGTGTTTAATTAAGACGAAGTATTTTCTTAAAAAATATTTAACGTTAATTTTGGATTTATTGGCAGATGGGAGGAATTATTTCATACAACTTTTCACATAAGAGTTACTTCCCCTTGTTGGTTACTGTAAAATTAATTTGGAGGTATTACTAGTGTATAGAGCTCCGTTTCCTTAATCTTTTCATTTAAAAAACGTAAAATCTGCCAATTATGCACGTAAGAGCTATTACAGAACCAACGACGATATAATAAATAAAATTGGACATTTAAAAAAAAATACCTATTAGTTGATAAAAGCCGTATTGTAATTGCAACTTTTTCTTAAGATCAACCTTATTACAAATTAAAATATAAAGATATAAAAATGATGATATTGCAAAACAGTTTATTGTAATTTACTTAAAACTTCAGTTTTGTGACATAACACCTTTATCATTCGGGTCTTCAATATTATGCATTACAATATTCGCGTTACCTAATACCTTCTAGAAATGTATTTCTTGACTCGACTTTTTCACTTACATTTTTTTATTGAATAATAATATATTCCGCATTAAACTAAAATTTAATAGAATTATATGTTAATTAAATAAAATATTGATTATTATCTTCTTTCGTTTCCAGTTCAGTATTTTTGAAATAATATTGACCCGACCAGTTTTCTACATATTGCTTTTACCCATTATTATTACCGCTTTTGGTAAATTTTCTTTTCATTTTACAACATAAATGAAAACGTTATCACTAGCACAGTATGAGAACAACTTATCCATGTGCTTACTAAACACCGACTACTCGCTAATGTTGTTTGGGGTCATTTTCAAAAGTATTGTTGCGTAACTATGATAGTTCAGTTGAAGTCGAGTTCACACTAGACAATATTCAGGGCATAGACAAAAGTGTCTATGTGCGAACAGTGATTTAAGGACAAGACAATGACTATTTAAGGCCTAGTTTATATGAGAGGCGTTCAACGCGCGTTAGCCCAACGCGCGTTTACAATTTCTATGCAATTGTATATAACTGTTTACATGATAACGCGCGTTGGTGGCGCGTTGAACGCTCTTCATGTGTGCTAGGCCTAATTGTTTGCTGAGATACCATGGTTTTCTATGTCGCAAGATTATTTTGATTATCTTCTTGTCCTATATTCAAAGCAATGGCACGTCAATCCGGTGTCGGAGAGGCAACCGGATGGCGAGTGGTAATCTGGGCCTATGAGTGGTACAGAACCCCCTGGTAGCGGCCAAAGTGACCCCAAATGGACGGGGGCGGCGATATGGGGGTGGGGCAAAATCGAAAAATGTTTGAAAAGGCAACCGGATAAAAATGCGGTTGCATTGAAGGAAATACCCTGATTATATAATAATTTTTTTTTGCCATCCGAACCACGCGGGCCGTTTTTGCACTAGCGAATTAAAAAAAAATAAAAAAAAAACTGAAAAGGCAACCGCTTCAAAATTAGTGAGCATACTTATTGACACCACCAAACGTTGGGAAAAAATTGCCATCCGATCCTGATGGGCAGTTTCGGAGAAACAACCCCTCAAAGTCGCCGAAAAACCCTTTTTTTCGATTTTTTCAACAATAAGTAAAAAAAACACACTAAATATTGTTCAAATCGGATGGCATTCGAAATTTATACTGTCCTAAGTACAAATAATAGTGTGTATCAATGCCATCCGATTTCGATTAAATTTACCCCTATTTAGCCACCCCCCAAAACTCATGAAAATAACAATTTTATGCAGCGTATGGCATTATTTTTATTGCTATTGAGTTTTGGGGGTTGGCTTAATAGGGGTAAAAATAATCAAAATCGGATGGCATTGATACACACTATTATTTGTACTTAGGACAGTATAAATTTCGAATGCCATCCGATTTGAACAATGTTTAGTGTGTTTTTTTTACTTATTGTTGAAAAAATCGAAAAAAAGGGTTTTTCGGCGACTTTGAGGGGTTGTTTCTCCGAAACTGCCCATCAGGATCGGATGGCAATTTTTTCCCAACGTTTGGTGGTGCCAATAAGTATGCTCACTAATTTTGAAGCGGTTGCCTTTTCAGTTTTTTTTTTATTTTTTTTTAATTCGCTAGTGCAAAAACGGCCCGCGTGGTTCGGATGGCAAAAAAAAATTATTATATAATCAGGGTATTTCCTTCAATGCAACCGCATTTTTATCCGGTTGCCTTTTCAAACATTTTTCGATTTTGCCCCACCCCCATATCGCCGCCCCCGTCCATTTGGGGTCACTTTGGCCGCTACCAGGGGGTTCTGTACCACTCATAGGCCCAGATTACCACTCGCCATCCGGTTGCCTCTCCGACACCGGATTGACGTGCCATTGCTTTGAATACTAGCACCAAAACTAATTAACAAAGCATGCGACAGTACAGTATATGTAGTCTTGGAAGGTGTCACTCTGTATAAAATAAAAATCATATTCGGATTCAGCGCACTCGAAAACATATTTCTAGAGCTTAGGGTTTTGTAATGTAGGTTTTGTAATGTAGGTTTTGTAATGTAGGATATCCCTATATATCTAAAATCTCGCTAAACATATCTGTAGCTAAAAATCTATTGGGCTTTAGGCCATGCGCTCATGGACACTTTTTCTTAATGATCTTTAAACCATAAAATAGAACCATTTTTGATTAATTTAAACGAGAACCAAATCCCATAAGATTTGTGCGAGGTCCTTTAGTAAAAGTAAAGTACTTAAGCTCCATTTTTGATTAATTTCAACGAGAACCAAATCCTATAATATTTGTGCGGGGTCCTTTAGTAAAAGTAAAGTAGGCTACGACATCACCACGTTTTATTCTCTGAATTAAAAAGCTGACGTGATATTTTCATTGATCCCTCTCCTTTTAAATCAGATTTGGTGTGATTTTGGCGGACCCCTCTCCCGATTATGAGCTCACTTAATTAATGGACGTCCTCAAATGAAAAGGTGGTTATAAATCTGCTGGACAAGGTTTAAAACAATAAAACTAATTAAGTTCGATAATTTATACATAGGCGCTTTATTGAGCTTTGTTACTACATTCGTGCGCGAACTGTAAACCTGAGCAATAGTACAACATTAATATCGAAAGCGCATGAACTTTCGCGTCCGATTGGCCGACCAGAAAAGCCAGTTTAGCTTTTTCTATCTTGTTTGTGGCTGTGTCTTGCATTTCCTGCAATCGTTGTGTCAGCTCTAGATGCTCATTTGTCTGTGTATCTAACGCCGTTTTTAATTTGCTTATCTGAAACCAAATAAGTAACCATTTATAATAAAAAAAATAGTAAAAAAACAATGTCCGGTTTTAAAATCCGTCTTTCAAACATAGACAAGACTACGGATAGTGGCGTGTCTTGTCTAAAGTTAATTGTGAATGACGAATCGATTACATTGCTTGTAGTATTTTACATGTGTAGCTAGATCTTCGATCCCTAAATGTCAGGATACGGGATATCGGGAAATTGGCTATTGCTAATTCTAGAACTGGATAACTTAATAAAAACTATCCACGAGCATATAGTCTAAGTTCCCTAGCACGTTTCAATTAAGTAAAAATTTTAATCAAAACTGATTTGACAGTGTATACCTTGGTATATAGGTAATAGATTAAAAATGGAAAAAAAGAAAATTTAAAGGAACATTTTTTAATTAACTATAATGGAGTTATTCTGTGCCGTCAATGTAAGGGTGCGTTCCGATATACACTGGAGCACTGCCCAGTGCTCTTACTGTAGAAAAATTCGTTCCGTTATGAACGCCAGTATACTGCCGCAGTACCCTAGGGAAATATATTATGACGTCATAAATAACTATATATTTCTACTGCGAGCACTGGCGTTTTCGAGGTAAGGTACTCGCCAGTACTTTGATCACGTGATCAGTCAAAGCCGCTTGAGTGCTAAACAGTTGACATTAAAAATTCTGAAATTATTTTGGACTTCTGAAAATAATGGAAAATTTGCAAAAATTGAGCTTATTTAATTAGAAATCTTTAATACGCTCATTTGAAAACTGCGTCAAAAAACGATGCTGACAGTATACTGGAGTGCGTTCCGTTTTAAATAGTAACCAGTATTACTGGCTATAAAGGAACGGCTTCACAGTATACTGAATTGACGTCACACTGTACAGTGCTCCCAGTGTATATCGGAACGCACCCTAAGTATTTACAGTGCTGTGAATTTTTTGACATCACATAAAATTAAAGTGAGACAGGAATTTAACGGCGCTGTTAGTTTTAACGGCAAACATTCTCAATAATAACTGCTGTTCGTTTATGACGCTATTATACCTACCTCTTGGGTCTCAATAAAGTTAATATTCTATTCTATTCTATTCTTCTTCTAATCTATTATATCTACATAATGATCTTGATTTAATCTATAGATTCTAATTTCTATAAATGAATATATTTGCTTCAATTTTTTATTTGTTTATTACGGACAAAACAAATAATAACAGATAAATTCGGTCAAACATAATTCCTTATGCTACTTTTGTATCTAGATTAAAAAAAAATAAGTTCAAAAACTAAAACCCGACTACTGAAAACTATGAAACAAGAAAATATTCTCATCTGAGGATAGCCGTGGTCATACGCCACCTACCCTAGCAAAACATTACATTTTAACAGTAGTAAGCTATCATAGGCTCTAGGACAAAGTTGCAAAGCTATAGATCTAGAGGGGCCTCATTTATATGAGAATATTTTCTTGTTTCATACTTTTCAGTAGTCGAGTTTTAGTTTTTGAACTTTTTTTTAATTTAAATTATTTATATGCCCCCCTCTTGCTACACCAATGCCTATTTATATTATGTACTACGGTGCTAATATTAAACGTTTTATAAACATAAAACATGTTCTAATACTTTTATGGATTTAAAGTTCTATGTCGCATGTATGTACAATGTATGTGCGTATATGTGTACCCACCTATCCTGGTTATTCGAGCTATTTTACGGATAAAAGAAAAAAATATTTAAAGGCTTTGTCAAAGATATTATACGTAATAAGTTCTTCGGAATTACAAGAAGGGCGGCATTGTTTCGCTTTTAATAAACATTGCTCACTGACATACGGAAAATTTGAGTTTGAAGTTTCCGCTAGTGCTCACCACTAATTTGTAACTCCGCCTCCTTGCACATAGCATATAGACCATAGATATATCCTTGAGCATTGTGTGGAATGGTTCCAATTAGAAGCCATTTTGTACGTGGAAAACGCCGTAAAAAGCGCGCGATATTCAAAAATATTAATTATTTTATAATATGATTTTATTGAGAAAAACAACAAAACTCACAGTAAACAGTGATATTTCGCTCCAAAACCTGTTTTTATACTGAAACGTTTCAAAAATTACAAAATTGAGCATAAATATAATGTAAAAGCTTAGAACATTTTACATTGTCAATTTGGCATCAAGGTTGACAAGCATTGATGCCAATCTGACAATGTAAAATGTTAAAATCTTTGATTAACGTCTGAATAGAACTCTTCAAATAAATAAAATTGTCGACCAATTTTTCTCAGACCAATATATTGACAAAAAATAGAAAATAACAAATCAATACAACACAAGATGACGTTCCGATCCGGCTTTGGATCTTCTTCAGAAAAATCTAAATATATAAAAATTAATTCGTATTAAATTATTAATTATTATCTAATTGCACGAATGATGATGTTTGAATGAATCAAACAAAAAAAAAAGTTATTTATTTGAAATGTAAAATGTTCTAAGCTTTTACATTATATTTATGCTCAATTTTGTAATTTTTGAAACGTTTTAGTATAAAAATAGGTTTTGGAGCGAAATATCACTGTTTACTGTGAGTTTTGTTGTTTTTCTTAATAAAATCATATTATAAAATAATTAATATTTTTGAATCTCGCGCGCTTTTTACGGCGATTTCCACGTACAAAATGGCTTCTAAAAGGTACAGGAGGCGCTAGTGTATCCGCAATTTATTAAATATATATTTTTATGATATAGACTGCAGGAACTTTGTAGATAACTTACCATGTCATTGATTTTGGCAACTCGGGGTTCAGTTTCTAAATCAGCGTATAAAGTCCGGCTAGCTTCCTTCGCCGCGTCCATGACTCCTTCGTCGTAGCTGCCGCATTGCAGCAAGTGTTCGACTGCGGCATCTATCGAACCATTCTCGAGTAAATCGGGACACGTTGCGAATACGTTGGGACCCGCTTGACTTATCAGCGACTGTTTTCTGGATGGAGTGTGTTGTGGAGATGGCGGCAAACTTCGAGTAGAATTTTGATTTCCAGTAGAGTTTATACCTGGAAAGAGTGTTTCTTAAAAACACTACAAAGAATCTTATTTCAGCTGTGAATTTAAATTTTGTAAATAAGATAAAGGAAATGTGCCACACATTAAATTTATAAATCACTGCTATACCATACTTCTATTTAATGCTATCATATTTATTCAACCCTCAAAGTTTTTGAGACAGTGATTAAACTGGTTTATATACCCGTTGTCAATAGTATGACAGATTGGAAATAATCATAATATTATGACTCTCCTAATCAAAACACGACTTTTCCGAACTTTCTTAATTCAAGTTAAAGTTACTACCCAAAAAAAATGCATTTTCTTCATGAAAATTATTTTCAAATATGACTTCCGTAATTATCAAAAAATTGAATAACTATGTTAGAAATAGTATCCGTTTTTATTTTAAGATTGGACATACGAAATCTTCTTTCCATACCAAACTGTGCAACAGACAAGGACAACCGAAAGAAGTTTGCGATTTGTTTGATAAAATTGAATTTATACAGCTTGTTTTCCATATAAATCTGTATAAAAAAACTGTTTGCGCGAATTCTGTTGTATGATAGCTATGTAACAATTTTTCCTCTTTCGTTTAAGACAGGTTTCGAACCGATTTAAATTAAGCGAGTTATAAGCGATTATTATTAAGTTCATTTGCTCTCCTCTGGGACCAGAATTCAAAAAATGGGTGACGTTAGGAACAAATAAATCCTGAGACGAATCGAACAAAAAAAATATTATTTTAAATCGGTTAAGGTGTTTGGGTTGTACGCGTGATACAAAAAAGCGTGGTATACATGCTATTCGCAATAGCCGAAATCGGCCACTGCCCGAAATTTTTGCCCACAATGCGTTGCGGGTAAGGAAATATACTCACAAAGCGTTTTCTGTTAGTTTTTGCGGGCATGGGTAAAATTAAACGCCCACAACGCGTTGTGGGTAAATGCTCGTACCCACTACACGAATTAAAAGTTTTTGAAGCGTCGCATCGGTTTGTGGGCATTCCAATCTACCCACGTTGCGTTCTTACACACGATGCGTTGAACCTGCTAAGTATGACTTCCTCGGGATCAAAACAAGGATTTCTTCACTGCCTGTGTTTTAAAGCATGCGGAACAAAGGCATGTTCTTGTGTCAGGAAAAATATTAAGTGCCACTCAAAATGTCACAAAAGCAATCCGTGCAAGACTAAGTAGAGCGTGGAAGAAAAACTTTGTGAATTTTTTGGTATATACTTTCATATTTAAATGAACTCAGTGTTTATTAGGTATTTAGATACTATACATGTTTTTTGGAGTTAAAACTTTATTTTCATTATAATATAATATGATATTAGTGGTATTATTAAAAGCTATTAGAAAAATTGTTATTATTATTATAACGCATCGTGTGTAAAGAGACGCCCACAACGCGACGTGGGTAGATTGGAATGCCCACAAAAACTTTTAATTCGTGTAGTGGGTACGGACATTTACCCACAACGCGTTGTGGGCGTTTAATTTTACCCATGCCCCGCAAAAACTAACAGCAAACGCTTTGTGAGTATATTTCCTTACCCGCAACGCGTTGTGGGCGAAAATTTCGGACAGTGGCCGATTTCGGCTATTGCGAATAACATACACATTCACAGACAAACAAGTGTATATTATAGGCGCCTAAAAAATACGTACTTGTAACTTCGTTAATACATATTCCCGTTAGTGTGAAAATATTATGATCGCATGTTAAAACCGAAATATGTAGTTATCTTAAGATAAAAAAAAATAACCAAAACCAAGGAGTACCAGGTATAGTAAGATTATTGACGGAATTGACGCGTTTCATGTTGCTGTTAGAAACAGACGTCACCAGGCCAGCGAAGTTCTGCTTTTGTTCTCCTGGTGATCTATCACCGCAGTCCGCTTGCACTTCATCTTCAACCAGATCAGCAATGACGCCCGGAGTCCCTACGCCAGCAACCGACGAGCAACATACGGCCCCAGTTTGACATTTAGCCACACATTTTTTGTGGCAGCACATTGCACATTCCCTGCATTGAACTGCGTCTTTTAGCCAAATCTAAAAAAAAAACGATTAAAAAATATTTTTGTCTGTCGTCAAGCACGAGATACATTTATTTTTTGCACAACCTACAAAATCACTGATTTTCAAATCATTTTAAAAAAATTAACACTTTAAGTTCACTTCCAATAATTAGTAGGCTACTATGGACTACGTTTCGCATTTCTTTTGTTTTACTTTACGTACTTGGTACTGGTACAAAATGGGCCATTTTACAACGGGTATAATACAGCTATTTTATGGGGGGTCGTGCAAAAAAATACTGACACAACGAACCAAAAAGAATATATTTTTTCTTGATTACTAATATACGGTGAACTTCAGGTAAAACGCAACCACGAAGTCTTTAACCAGGAGACCTAGCTTCCTATGCTTGCTGTGTTTCGAGATACACCGTTTTCTGGCGCACGCGAGATGGCGCTGTTATCACTACCTGGGAAAACTTCGGTTCTTTCTACCTATTTTACCAAAGTTGTTTAACATCACAGACACTACACACATGTAAGCCATGAACGTGTGTGCGTTACCCAGTAGCTGACGCCATATTGGTTCATGCGACAGATATTGGTCCACCGCTACGCTCGAGCTGGTTCTCCTGGTTATGACTACGTGGACGCAACATAATCGATGTTTATTTGGTATCTATGAAAGTCATTAGTCCTTGGAACGACTTTCTTTAATTCATTAATGATTTCCGTAGCTATCGTATCAACAAAACTCATGTAATATGTTGCGTTTTAAACGAAATTCACTATATTTTTAACCAGTGTTATAGTTAAAAAAATTGGTTGTCTGTAAAGTCGGTTTACGGACGATAGTTTTACGTGATAACGTGTTCCGTAATACATAACCTAAACCTCCCAAAATTTGGTTTCAATCCGCTTATCCTTGGTGTCGGAATGATAAGAAATGTCAAAAGTGACGTTTGCAACTGTCAAAGTATTATGTTCTAATAACAATTAGTTATTCCAATACTTAACTTAGAAGGCGTTGCATTTCACAAAATACTAATGTCAAAAAATTGAATTAAACATTAGAAATGCAGCTGTTTTCATATTACATTTATACAGCTATTTTTCTATATAAATTTGTATAAAAAAACTGTTTAGGCAAATTCTGTTATACGAAATCTATGTAAAATGTTCTCCTCTTTCGTTTAAGACTGGTTTCAAACCGATCTGATTTAAATTGAGCGAGAAATTAGCAAAAAGCACGCACAGGGTCAGGCGGAACGTTACGCGTTACGAACGTTACACTTTTTCGTGCATGCAGCCGGTGTTTTATCAATTTATAAGATTGGTGATTCATCAATTTATAAGACGTTATCACGTCAAAAGAAATATTTGTTGCGGTGTCAGTGAAATTTACCTTCTTGCCACAGAAATCACACATAGTTGCACGATGAAAATGCGTTCTGATGAAGTCGTGTTTACCACTCTGTGATCCGGTTCCTCCGGGTGTTTCCTCATATTCGGGCGCCTCCAGCAGTTCTTCGGTTGATTTTCTCAGATCGCTGGCGGTGTCGGATTCACCGTCGTCGGACCACATGAACGATAGTAAGATGTCGCCGAAGCAAAGACACGGCTCGAATCCAGAGTGTGAGAATAATGGATTTGTCTGACTGAAATTCGAGGATTTATAAATGTGTCTATTAATAAAAAAAAATTAAGTTTTAAAAACTCAAAAAAAACACTCTTACATAACAACGTGGGATAAAAAGAAAAAAAGTAATATAAGAAATAGTTTAAAAAGATTTCGTTTTGATAGGAATTGGGGGACTTGCTATCGCCGTTGAACAAAATATTTTTAACATTATTTTTTACTTTTTAGTTGTTATACAGGGTGCGCCAAAGGAACCTGACGAGTTTTAATATGTAACTACAAATGTATCTTTCAAGATGTTTATTTTCACATACAAGTAATCGAAAGTATATTACATGCCATTTTATTTATGGAAAATAATTTCGCTCAAATGACGTCCTTCACTGCGGACACACTGTTCCAAACGGTTTCGCAAATTCCCCATTACGCGCTGTAGCATATCCATTGGAATTGCGCTAATTTCATTGCGAATGTTTTCTTTCAATTCTTCAATGGTCCTTTGTCTCGTTTAACAACCTAATTTCACAAATTTTATCGTATATGGGCACAATGTAGGAGAGCGAAAAAAAAACGATCCTTTCATTTCCACAACAAAAAAGTCTTTTTTTGGTAATTTCCCTTTTTTCGTTTGTTGTGGTGGGTGTGTGGACATTGGGTATTAAAAAGTACTAGATTTTTGTTTCAACGTACTAGCGTACAGAAAATGGCAAAAAAGTACTAGATCTAGATGAAAATGACAAAGAAATCCTTTCCAAAAATGTTTATTTTCACATTAATTAATTTAAGCGCTTTCGGACAATTATTAAAGCGCTTAAATTAATTAATGTGAAAATAAACATTTTTGGAAAGGATTTCTTTGTCATTTTCATCTAAATTTTTCCAAATTTATGTACGTATTTAATAATTGTACTAGATCTAGTACAATTATTGTACTAGATCTAGTACAATTATTGTACTAGACTGGCAACACTGTACTGAAATGGCAGATATCTTTCCCACTGTAACCGCTGTTCTACGTAATCTAACGGCTTTGTACTATTCATTATAAAAACGTCAGGTTCCTTTGGCGCACCTGTATAAGAGTGTTTTTTTTGAGTTTTTTAAAACTCTAATTTTAATTATAACCGTAAAAACAAACACTCAAATGACCATATTTTTACATAATTTATTTATATGAATTATTGCATTGTCATGGCTCCTTAATACGTGTGCAAAAATTCATATTATTAATTAATGACCGGGAAATACCAGCGACAGAAATTTTTGACCAATTGCACTCTCCCCAAGTCACTCCTAAGAAAGTGGATTTGTGATCATAAATCCACTTTAGACAGACATTTTTTTAAAATTTCAACTATTTTTTTTAAATTTTTTACCCCCCTTATCTCAAAATGAGTCCAGATTCCGCTTATATATCATATAAGAAAAAATGCTCTAAATTATTTAAATAGCTTAAGTACCAAGCGGCAGAAGGTTGGGACGGCATGTTTTATTGCGCGTCAGCTCCCTAACTAACAGTGGGTTTGCGGGTAACATATACATTAATTACCTGTTAACCACGCTGACATCAGGTGGCAGAAATGAATAACAGTTGATGTAATGACCAAGCATCGAACTGCGACATTCGCTTAACACTGACATTAGCGATATATTAATATAACCCAACAAAACGTCCTCCGTACTTCCATCTTTCTTTTTCCCCCAAACATTTACATTTAAATATTTATCTTCCTTCTTAAGATTGAACATGTAATCCTCGTTGAATAACACAGTAGTGCCAAGTTCGACAGCTGCACTCTCGTAACAGAGTTTTGGAAAATAACCTCTGTCAAAAGACTCATCGAAATATTCAATAGACTTCCTTTTATCGAAATCGCATATTTGAATGTCAACTGGTTTTCTAGGCGGTTTATTTTTATCATGTTGTGGCGAAACGTTCGGAGAATTTTTTGTGCTACCGCTATCACTTGAATTCCTATCTGGTTTATCGACCGAAATTTTTCTTTTCCTTAAACTGAAATGCCCAATCGTATGCGCCAATTTAGTAACATTTTCATTACTCGACGATAGTATTTTTGGTATTTTATAATCGGTTGTTTTTGATTTTCCTTCCGAGTTTGGAATTTTTGTTGGGAATGGTTCGTTTCCTTCTAATGTTGGTGACCTCTTATCCAATGATTCGGTTGATGAGATTTCTTTTCTATTGGACGTATCTTCATTTTGATCGCTGTACGCTAAATCCGTCTCTTTTAGTCGAATAATTCTATAATTACTAACTACTCTTTCTAGTCTGACGCTATACGAACTCAAGTTCAATGATTTGAAAACTTTTGCTACTTGTGCAGCTGTTTGAATGTTTTTTCCTTCAATGGAAATGATTCGATCGCCACGTTTGAGACCAGCTAAAGAAGCAGGACTGTTGGGAACGATTGTTTCCACCACGACATCGTATAAGTTTGCAGCGCGATTGTCACCGGTACGCTGGTGGAATGATTCGTTTTTAAAAACCACTCCGAGATTTTGTTGTTTCTGTTTTGAAATTACTACATCTATTGTTAAAATGAAATTGTCATTTTCGTCTTGTTTTGCACGCAACGAAACCCATGGACGTGTGTCTGAAATTGATTCAACAAGTTTTTACTAAACGTTTGACTTTGAGGAGAAGGAAAAAGAATAACAATTATCTGGTTCTGCTAGTTGTTCAAACTACCACCGTACAAAAGTCTACTGAACATTACTTTTAAAATTCTGTCATTTGGTCTTCCACCTGCTTACAAAGATGATAATATTAAGACTTAAAGACTGATCGATATAGTCTACCGATTCAACAACGTGGTACTACTAGTTTTAATTAAAAATATTGTTTGCTAATTAATAATATAATGAAGAAATATCATTTATTTACAATAATTACTGTTTTGCAAATTTTATTTCGCACACCTGACAGCCGCAGACATCATACTAAACATTTATTCATTTGGAAAAGATCAACCAGAAATGCATTAAAAAAGATAACGATTTGTAAATAATTTTTAAGCAGTCAAAAATGGTTTGAAAAATCGAATTAGTCTGTCACTAACAACATTTGAGTAGACTTTTATATGGTGGGAGCTTGGACAGTAAAGTAAATAACAAATAAATTTGAAAGGTATTGAAATATTAAGATTTTTTTAAAGTTGAAATTAGAAATATTTACCGATAGCAAAAATACAATATACAGACTCAATGATATTCTCATTGACACATAATCTCGTCATTTCAATCGAAGTGGCCTCCAATTGACCGTGGATTTGGAGTTCCTCGTCTTCTACTTCTGTGTCGGCGATTTGTCCAGGATCGGCTTTGGTGAAGAATGGTTTATACCTGTGCATGACAAAATAAATATATGTTTGATGATCTTAGCTATACAGGCTAACCGGTAATTGCTCGTATTCCACTCGAGAGAAGCAGCTATGACTAATGATTTAACCTTATCACTTGGGGGTTGGAAATGAGTAATTTTTTTAATGATAATGACACTTCTGTGAAGAGTTTTTATTTTATTTTTTTGATTTCTTGAAAGTTTTAACATACAACATAAAATCTAAAAGTAAATTTCGTGATTTTAAGCTTTAGGAAGGTTGGCCAATTAGTAAGCTATCACATAGAAATATGCAGACTAAAAAGTGAATTAAGTAATATTTTTTTCTTTAATTTTTAACTCCCGAAATTCGGATTTTTGTAAAAAAAAGGAAATAGATTTTCTCAAAAATGACGCATTTCCGATCCCCAAGTGATAGAGGTTAAATCATTCCAAATTACGAGCAATTACCGGTCACTCTGTATTTGATAACCTCAGCTATTATATTGATGTGAGACTAAGATCGTGTACACGGAGAAACCTGCGCAGAAGAAACCTGCAATCTGTACAATGTCACATACTAGACGAGCATAAATCAGCACAGACCAGCACAAACCAGCAAATGTTAGACATTTTGTAGTTTTCAAGTAGTTTTATCAATGCAAATTAACTTTCGAAAACGACACATCACTAGCGCACTAGATTGGTCCAGCACAGCTAGACAGGGAGCGACCTACTTACGGTCGTTGCTGGTTGTTGGTTACAGGTGCTGCTCCAATGTGCGCTACTCCGTTAAATAACATGTGGTACCTTCACGAAGAGGATTTTTGCTCTGTCCTGTGCCGGTCGTGCAGGTTTCGTGCTTGACAAGTGTGCGCGGTCTTTCAGTTTAAAAATAAAAATTGAGTATTTATACTAGTATACCTGATTTTATAATTTGGTAAAGTGTGTTTTCGTTTGATTGCTTTCTTGATCTGGTTGATGATGAGGCTGGTAATATTTGCTTGTAACTGCCGGCCCTGGAACTGCGATTCGACAGCCAGCTCCAGGGCCGGCTCGCTGTAGAAACTCAACGACCAGTGTGTGTATGGAATTCTGGTGAAATGCAGTCTGGCCAAACCACTGATGTGATTCACTTGATTAATAAAATACATCGTTTTATAAACTTTGAAACGTTGCAAAGAAGTAGTTTTCATGCATTTAATTAATATTTCGTTCGACTTGTACAGGTTTTTTGATGTGGAACTGCTATTGCAGCATTGGGGGGGTATAGTACGCGCCACGAATCTAAAAGGCTCGGAAGTTATATGCGAATGCAGGCTTGCGCTTGTATAGTCTGTTGAAAAACTACAAACTCGCAACTCAACAAAACTAACATAGCTATAACAACTTGACAATAGCGTACTCGACTGTACTTTAAAGCTGGAAAGTGACAAAGGCAACGAGCGACCACGGCCAATCACCTACGATCGCACGTACCGTGGGAGTAGCAACGGCTCTAAAATGTGCCTTTACGACGCTGTTTGTGACTAACTTCAGAACCTTTTAGATCCGTGGCGCGTACTATAAAAGGGTCGGACTGAGCCGGAAGGGCCCGGGTGGCTCCTCATAAGTCCGAGGCCTGAGACTGGATACTATCCTACCTACCGCCTGGCTTACGGCAAGCCCCGCAAGTCAGGCCCGTGGGAGGCCCGCGCAGGCTGGGGCCCGGCTGGCAAACGTCACCTCGACTATATGGCCAGTCCGATACTGGGAGGGGGGGTAAAATAAATGAAACGAAAAACACTGATACAAAGGAGTAACACAAAAAAGTCGCTACGGGTCCAGTGCTTTTATCAATGCAACTTGTTCTTGATTAACGAAAATATCAGATGAGAACGAAAACTAAATTATGAAAATTTTTACCTTTAATCGACAGGTACGCGGTTTTTCCAAATTTCATTTTAGCATCGACAGACAACTGGAAGTTTCCAGAATAATCAATGTCTAAACATAAGCACAAGGTATCTATATGTCCTTGTTTCTTATCTGTTTTGACACTTTCCACGGAAATGTTTTTGATATCAGGAAATTGAGAGCCCAAATGTAAATCACGTATCTGAAAATATATGAAACTCTCTCGTAACTCAGGTCGACTCTCTTTACTAAAATCATATCTGGGACGCTATTACACTGTATAAGATATTTAGGTCGATGAAAGATTTTGTTTTTGTTGTATAATTACCGTAACAGCTTCAAAGAACTTCCCAGTGGTAGTTTTTGTAAGCAGTTCATCAAATTCTAAGGACAACTTTCTATGCATCCATCTTTTAATTGCGTCTCTGTGACGTAGTTCGTGAAACAAAAACTGTAGCATTAGACTAATGGCCGCGCTCGACTTCATTTGTTTATCTTCGTTGTCTTGTTGACTATTTGCTTCCAAATGTTTCTTTAGGCCCTGGAATTTAAATAGTAAATGTTGTTTTGTCAGCGTATGGAATCCAATGAATAATGGAGATACGAGTATATTTGTGTCAATATTAATTCAAGAATCATTCACAAATAAAATCTATATTTGTGAATATTTTTAGAAACATCTTAATAAACTTAAAAAAATGAATGTTTTGTTAATAAAGACAGTATTATTAAAGTAAGTTCCTTTCAACGAAGATAAGAAAATGTTTGTTAATATTTATATACAATTTTATAATAATAATAAAATATGTAATGCAAATCTTTGATTAACGTCTGAATAGAACTCTTCAAATAAATAAAATTGTTGACCAATTTTTCTCAGACCAATATATTGACAAAAAATAATAAAATTACAAATCAATATAACACAAGATGACGTTTCGATCCGGATTTGGATCTTCTTCAGAAATTTCTAAAAATATAAAAATTAATTATTTTTTGTCAATATATTGGTCTGAGAAAAATTGGTCGACAATTTTATTTATTTGAATAAAATAATGCGACTTTATGTCATAACAGACGCCATTCGCACCATTACTATTTTCCATCTATCACACTTCCCGTTATTTTCTACATTTTTTAATATCTAGCAATGGGCGAATGAAGGAATTTTAGGACATTAGGATAAGGTAGGCAAATTTTGAGCATAGGAGTTCGACAGGTAATTGGCCATGGCCTCAAATAAGGAACCATCTCGATATTTGTCTGGAACTATTGAGGGAAACCATGGAAAACATCAACAAGATGGCCGGTACAGGAATTACCGTTTCTCGGCGAGCGGCAGCAGGAAACAGTCCCAGCCAAATCTGCCCCCGCCGAGATTCGAACCTGGTACTTCCCGAATGCGAGTCTAGTGCTCTCAACAATACGCCACCCTACTCGGTTTTATGCAAATTTTCAAGACAATGTTTATGAAGTGAAACTTTTAACAATAATAATAATTATAATATAATAATAATGCTTTATTCACTTTTGCAACTAAAAAGAGCATAGAATGCGTCAGAAGATAATAGGTACATATATATTACAAAATATTCTTAAAATGTATGTCATCGTATTCATTTAAGTTGTATATTGTTTTATCAAGAAGAATGTTTTATATAGTATTTTTTAATTTGGGTGCTTTTAAATTTAAAATATTTGCCACCTTGGACTACATCAAATAGAGCTCTCAGACGCGAAGAAGTAATTGTCACAGTCGTTTAACGCACGGTTACCTACTTAGTAAAACGAATGCCCCAATATGTTCAGAATGCAACGTGCCCCTCACTGTGCAACACATCATAACAGACTGTAATCAACACTCCCAAATCAGGCAACACCTAAATATTCCGCAAAATCTCGAAAAATCCTTAGGCGATGAGGAAAGCTAAATAAACAAGATTATTATATTTACAAAGAAAACGGACACGTATAATAAAATATAAAAGTTTATAAAGTGAACCAACAGTACAAATTGTTCCTTATCTAGCAGTAATCAAATGTTCAATGTATAATTTTGTTATTTTATTTTATTTTATTATTTCGCATAAATGACCAAGTTGTCAAAAATGCACTTTTAATAAAAAAAAAAAAAAATATTTGCCGGTAATTTGTTACAAATTTTAGCTATTGTCTTGTAAGGACTATTGTGTGATGTTTAAGTTACTAGTTTTATAATTAATGTCTTCTTTAAATCGTGTGTTATGATTATGTATAGTTATTCTTCTACTGAAAAGATTTACATTCTTCTTATAAAACAATATACAGCTTAAAATATAAATACTATAGACCAGCGGTTCTCAAACTTTTTGGGTGACGGAACCCTTTTGGAAAGCGAAATACTTGACGGAACCCTCCAATAAAACAAATATAGTTTAAAAAAAACTAAAAAACACGCTTTATATCGAACTAAAAAGTAAAAAATAATTTTTTTAAAATAAGCTTAAAAAGCGTGGGGCGCTTTGTTCCACATTTTCGTACATCGAGCGCCCAACGCTTTTTAAGCTTATTTTAAAAAAATTATTTTTTACTTTTTAGTTCGATATAAAGCGTGTTTTTTAGTTTTTTTTAAACTATATTTTATTTTTCACTTTTTAGTTTGAGGATCTATAAAAGAATTTATTAATCCTGGGGGTCCTAATAAGGATAATGGGAAACTGTTATCAAATTATTGCATTGTCATCGGTCCTTGATACGTATGCAAAGTTTCAAATTAATCAGACTTCGGGAAATTGGTGAAAATTATGCTCAAAGATTCCGTTACATGCATACATACATACATAGTTAGTTACAACCCAAGCTAATATAAAGCGTTTAAAAATGACTTTATGTGCATTCTTTATTAATAAGCATAATACGATTATACGAGTAGGTACAATGTAATAGTTACTTATTAAAAAAAATCTAAAAGGAGGTATTGTTTTTTTTTTTTTTAATTGAAAATAAATGTTAACACATTCAAACATTAAATAATAATAATTTTATTAACTATTCCAGTATACGAAATCAAAATGTGCTTTAAAGTTTTCTTTTAAATAGGCTTAACGTTGTTTTTTTGCTGGCTGATCAGCTCGCACTGCCTTTTTTGTCGGCGTGCGTATAGCATAATATTTTTTAATATTATGCTATACGCAATATTCTTTTTTAATAAATAAAATTATCGACCAATTTTTCAGACAATATAGTAACAAAATATAATTAATACATTAACGTTTCGATCCATTCTGAAGAAGATCCAAATCGGGATCGAAACGTTAATGTATTAATTATATTTTGTTAATATATTGTCTGAAAAATTGGTCGATAATTTTATTTATTGAAGAGTTCTAATCAGACGTTAATCAAAGATTTGAATTCTTTTTTAATATTATGCTATACACAATATTCTTTTTTAATATTTTTCTAAATTCTTACGGAGCCCCCATAGGGGTTTCGCGGAACCCTAGGGTTCCGCGGAGCACACTTTGAGAATGGCTGCTATAGACAGTTAAAATGTTTAGTTGTTTAAAAAGAAGTCTACACGAGTGTCTAGGGTGAACCCCAACTATAGCTCGAATTATTTTTTTTTGTCTTATAAAAATATCTAAAAAGTCAGTGGAATTTCCCCAAAATATTACACCGTACGATATACTCACTTCCGGAAGTGTATATTTTTCGTAATGAGGTTTCTTAGGTGGTCCAGTGACGGGCGTACGTTGGACGTATTTAGCGATAATATAATATTGTATGATCAGCATGGCGATCATTCCAAAAACGGCGGACACCACCGCGACGAACACCGCACTCAGCAATTCCATCGCTGCTACCCGGTGAAGGATCACAATTTACATAATATTATCACCAGGTAAATGATGCGATTAGGCGCAGTCCACATCTGAAGGTGTTCAATGATATATAATTAGATATGTTATCGGAGTGTCATGGATTATTTGGGAATCGGATTTAAAATATTGGTCGCATTCTGGGTTACAGAAAGGATTGTCAAAGATTTGACAATGACCTTAGAATGTGACTATCATTTACATTTTTCATACATCAGAAGAAATATATATGTAGGTATCTACTTAAACTCCAAGTCATCTAGAACAGTGCGGTGTCAAAGATACGGCCCTTAACCTATCTCAATACGGCCCGCGACCAGAATTTATCCAGTTAGGATTTTAGACGGGATTCAATACCAGTACGTATTTTTAAAATTGCTGGATACTCAAGCTCAAGATAATTTACCCTTTTCATTACCTTTTTTGGAAAATTGATTTAATCTAAATAAATAAAAATTTTAATTAGTGTGTGTTTTAGTTTTAGTGTTTAGAGTCTAGCTCGCTAACACACCCTAAATATTATAAATGGCTCTTTAAAAAAATCAGTCTGACACCCCTGATCTAGAACATTCGATTGTCCTCTCAAAAAAAAAAAAAACAGATGATTGATCTAAAAAGAAAAAGATCGCTTTTCTGGCTAAATTTTGATCAAAATGAGCTGTTTTAAAGTGGAAATTGCGTAAAAAACAACTCTACATACTTCATGTATTCACGGTTTATGAAAAATATCTTTCAATCTATCAATTATATACCTATAAATATGTGGTCACAATCTAAGGTCATTGTTAAATCAGTCTTTTTGACAATCCTTTCTGCAACCCAGCATCATTATGATATAATTACTGAATTATCACATTTATTCAATATGAAAAAAATTAAACCCAATTTTCTTTCTATAGCATTGCGTTTAAACAAACTTACATTTTGTTAAAACGCAATGCTTTAGAAAAAAATGGTTTTTGAATGCAATGCTATAGAAAAAATTGGTTTTTATTTTTTTTTCACCACTTCGAAAAAATTAGAGAAGTACCTATAAAAGGCATTTTCTGACAAAATTTGATGAGTGACACATGTCAAAAACGTGTTAAAAAAATGATTTTAAAATTTCTCTTTTTTTTAATTTTAACTTTAAACTTGAATAATTTTTCACAGAATGAATTTATTGAAAAATCATAAGAGACATTTTTTGTAGAGCGTTCAATTCCCTACAAAAATATGTGTTGTTTATTGCTGTACGTCCATTTATTTTGGAGAAAAAAAATTAAACGTATAAAGTGAAAAAATCCCATTTTCTTTAAATGGGAAATGTTTCGTCTTTAGGGTACGGTTTAATCTGAACATTTAAGAGCTGTTTTTGGTCTGACATTTTTTTTAGACCATAAACTAAAAATTTAGGGGACGCTGCAAAAAAAAATTTGGTAAATAACGGACATCCTAATGCATAGAGTATAGATAATGTATACAGTTTCTTACTAACAGTAGGTTTTAAAAAAAAATTATTTTCAATGATTGCAATCTATTAAACGAAACCTCCAAAAATATAGCTTAAAATAATGTAATAATGTGAATAAAAATAAATAGACAGTGCCTACCTATTTAACAAAAGTAACAAAGACTAATTTGGCATCAATATTATTTTATATTAAATAAATTTGCTGCTATACTAACCTTTTAAATGTGAAAAAAAAAATGTTTATTTGACGAGCTTATGATTTTTTCGGTGTCCAGTTGTTGAAAACAAACATTCGCACAAAAAAAAATAAATTTTTACGTATCTGGTCGACAATGATTTAAAAAACAGACCACAGTGTTTAAAAATTCACGAAGCAATTAAAAAGATTCCAACTATGTTGAACACTTGCTAATTGCAATGTTAGTTATATCACAGCAGTTCCAAAGCACATTTATATCGAAGAGATATGCACAATATTTATATACAAAAAATTAATAAAATAACAGCACAATATTTATCATTCTCTAAAAAACAGTTAAAATATGCTATACGATTTTAAAAATTAAATATATCTATAAACGTTACATTAAATATTTAAAAATACTGGTTGGTTTTTAAAATACTATTAAAAGACGATATTTGAATCGACAGATCAAATGACCTTGTTGTTTACGAGTTACATAATTGACTGAACATCGTTATTCGTTATGTGAACGGCAGAGGCGTCGTTGTTTTGTGTTTTGCTCGATGATTCTGTATCCCAGACTGTTAAGTTGCGATGACTCTAAAGAGTCCCTGTAAACCGTTCCATTTGTGGCCCACAAATCCGTCCGGGTTTCCGAGCAGGGCCGTACCGACAATGGGGCAAGCGGAGCAGTGCCCCGGGGCCCCCAACAAACAAGGGCCCCTTTTCGTTGTCTACTTTTTAGGGGTTCGAAGGTGTCACTGTCCACACTCATTTTTTAGCAAACTCGTATATATTTTCCGATATTTCGTGTAGACTTATTCATAGTTCGCCAAAGAATTTATCTACTTTAACGCGATCTATCATTCGAATATGTTTAATAGTTCTATCACGAATAATAATCAAACAAGCACGACGACGAAAGCAATGTAAAGACCGGGCGGGGTTTTGTTTACAGTGTGGATTTTAAAATGACATAAATATTTTTTTCCAAGAGACGATAGTAGAATTTAATTTCTTTAATTTGAAAAGATTTATGTTTGCCTATTTGCTTATTGTTTTTTATTTTCTAATTTTTATAAGGGTCTATTACCAAAGAGATAGAGATAGAGTTAAATGGAAAATTGTAAAATTTTATATATTACTTCAATTTTGTACGTTAAGTTACATCAAAGATTGTAAAAAAAAATCAATACTAATTCTATATACAATTTGTAATGTAATAGTTAATAATAAATATAACAAAGTATTATTTAAATTCAATTTTATTTTTGGAATTCCTCTAATTAATGCCGAACCTGTCTAAAAAAACGAGATAGCACATAATAAGTTGATAATTATTAATTATAATACATAATACAAAGTTATCTTGACGCTTATATTTTATCTAAAATCATTATTTAGATAACAATAATACAGTATCTAGTTGTATTGACTAGGTTATCTGACGTTAGTTCCAAATGGTTATTTGTTTATTCTTATCTACCTATATTCAAAATAAATATACAGAAAAGAAAGATCTATTGTCGCAATTAGATGGTTGACAGATTTGGTATTTCAATTTCCATTTTTCTGTAACTTTGACTAAGGACTTTAAACCGAATTTTACTTTATCTCAATTTTAATAAGGTATTATCAGTTTTTCTCCTCTGATTACGGATGTACCCGAAACATTTTATTAATGGCAGGATATTGAGGCAGGGAGAATTTTCGGGTGGATCTTTTAGCGAAAAATCTTGTTAGCAGCGCCGTATTTAGGGATAGAGGCGGATGGTCCACGCCAGAGGCCCTAAGCAAAGGCGCGGCGGATGAAAGTAAATTTTCAAAATTATAATTGCAAAATCAAAATTTTAATCAGATGTAAATGAAATGATCTAAACCAAAAAAGTTTACTCTCTATTTGTTTATAATTTCTGAGACTCTGAAAAAATTCAAATCCATTCACTAGATAATTAAAAGTTATAGGTAACGTTTTTAATTCTTGCACAATACAGTAGAACCCCGATTATCCGAGATAACATGAGGAACACCCTACTCGGATAACTGAAAACTCGGATAATCCGGATTTATTTTTTATTCATTAAAAAAATAAACACAAATGTACTTTAAACGGTTTATAAACGTTTTTACCATGTAAATATTTTTATTAATAAATTATTTTATCGCCCCGACGATTTTAAATGGAAATATGTACATTACATACCTACTATATTTCTCGGTTAATACGGATATTGGGTCTTTAGTAGCTCGATTAATCCGGATAATAGACGCGCGTACCTCGCATTAGATTGGCTCGGTTAATCCAGAGCTCGGATAATTGCAACTTGGATAATCGAGGTTCTACTGTATACGGAAAACAAATTGATTTATTATAAAAAAAATGAGTTTAAGAATTTGAAAGTTTGACAACAAAGTTTAGGCATTAAGGAACATAACTAGCAAGAAATATTTAAATATTAATGACTATTTAAAAAAATGTTACTGCAATCTTTAATGTCCGAGTTATTGTGACAGCTACCCTGAAAACGCGACAAATGTCCCTAGCGCGAGACCCTGGCTCTGCTACGGTGCTAAATAAGGCTCTGCTAAAATTGGTATCAGACAATGACTACAAATCGTAACCCAGATATCAATGTTCTTTTTATTTATTACACTCCACTATCGTGAATGGGAGATATAATGCCTAATACACGATCGTTGAAAATAGCGATACCGAAACATTTTAAGCCAATAACCACATTATCAAGTATATTGTGCAAAATGGTACTTTTAATAAAACCAGTGCTATATTTCAAAAACTTTTAAAAAAGCGGCACCATTTCAAACTTGTAACGTACTGTACATTTTTTTAACGAGATCATGCAAACAGATGTGCGTAAAAAGTGAAAACTTCAATGCAAAAAAGAGCTGTTTTGAAACCATGACGTCACGCGCACACCACAGCGACTTTTTTCGCACACGGCACAAAATACGTGATTTTTCGAACGGTCCGTAATCACGCAAATACATCATTTAGCATTTTATCTTTTAAAGAGAAAGTTTCTTCAATAATATACATTTAAATCTTTGATTAACGTCTGATTAGAACTCTTCAATAAATACAAATTATCGACCAATTTTTCAGACAATATATTAACAAAAAATATAATTAATACATTAACGTTTCAATCCGGATTTGGATCTTTTTCAGAACGGATCTAAAAAATATAAAAAATAATTAATAATTAATTTCTAACTCGCTTTATGTAAAATTCTTTCAAAATAATTAATTAGTATCAAAATATGACTACTTAATAAAAAATTGTTTGTTATTATTTTTTCAATATTTTGATACTAATTAATTATTTTGAAAGAATTTTACATAAAGCGAATTAGAAATTAATTATTAATTATTTTTTATATTTTTTAGATCCGTTCTGAAGAAGATCCAAATCCGGATCGAAACGTTAATGTATTAATTATATTTTTTGTTAACATATTGTCTGAAAAATTGGTCGATAATTTTATTTATTGAATATACATTTAAAATTGGTTTCTGGTACACAGGGCTAAATTTACTCTAAGTGCCGCCCTGAGGCAGCGTGAAAAATGCCGCCCCATTACCTAAATCCTACATAAAATGGAGTAAAGGTTCGGTATACAATTTCCAAATAAATAAAAAAAGATTCATTTATGTCAAAAGTATTTTTTTTTACTAATTATATATAATTATAATTAGACAAAAAACATTTTTTTTCGTATTAAAAATCATAAATTGAGAAACAAAACGATTGCTCATCAATTGCGAGATATTTTCAGAGGCAAACGCGTCTGAACGAAAAAAAAAATATTAATTATAATTTCAACACGATCACATTTTTCGAAGAATTTTCTGTAATGTGAAACATTTTTTTCTCACGTTCCAAATTTTGCCGCCCCTGAAAATTTGCCTTCCTGGGCACTAGCCCCTAGTGTAAATCCAGCGCTGCTGGTACATCAACGTAAGTTAATCCAATTTCAAAGAATTTACCGTTGACATTATAATATTTAATTAAGGTTGGATTATAATATTTAGCATTCCAGGAAAAGAAAAAAGTTTGATGTAAGTATAACTAGGCTTGCCAAATAGAAAACCAAGATTTCTTGAACATTTCTGAAGGGGTGACTGAAAATTGGATTATTAATTATTTGACAAGCTGATAATAATAATAATTTTATACGTTTCAGAAGAGCTCTGTTGAGCATGAAACATACTCATAACAATATACAAATACAAAATTTAAATTTAATTTATTTAATTTAAAATTTAGTCACTGAAAAACTTCAGAGTACTATAATAAATTCCGGAACTTAACCGAACCGGATAAAACTGGTTCTCGGACCGCAGTTTGAAGACTGCTGGTTTAAATGAATTACATAATAAAAACTTCTGAATTTTGATGGAGAGTTTAAATAAATGTTGTTTCGCAGGATATATTTTTTGTATAATTTACATTTTATGAATAGTATTTTGACGTCATACTAAATTTGAATATTATAAATCTTCTCAGTTCAATAATCTCATTGCAGTCCAAGTTATAATCGTACAAAAATCTACTGGACATTACTAAAAAAATATTATTGAACAAGTCTCAACCTGCGGCCCCACACGCGATTGAATCGAAACAATGTTTTGCACATTTTATAATAGTCAATACCCGTTTAAATGTAAGATTTCGGGTTTGGTAAATATTCGTTGGTTTAAAACTAGTTTTGCGCATTTTTTTCGGTCGTTGACCGAATTCGGGAATAGACCGTAACATAATATATAAGAAACTCCAGGGCAAAATTTTAATGCTTCTAGAGATATAAGTAACTAGAGTTCGCTAGTTCGTATGCTTGCAATAAGTGAAAGAGTCCTCAGTTGAGAGAGAGAACGCTGCAGCGGGTCCAGAAAACCAGATATATGTTTACCACAGAGATACTTTTTTCTCTCTGAATATAGGTCATATGCATAAAACTCCAAATTGGTTAAAATTTTTATTTCGAAATATATTTTAGTTCTTGATCATAACGTAATGGTTATTTTATTAATCTAATCACTGAAAAAAATACAACTAATAAAAAAGAAATGTAGAAAATAAGCGCTATTTTCGAATTCTCAAAACGCATCGTGACGTCAGAGTATATATCAACAACAGTTTCCATGACGACGATGTCGTCTCACAGTAAGATTATGTCAGTATTTAGAGAAAACAACAAATAAACTTCATTTAGAACATTGACAATTTGACATCAAGGTTGGCATGCATCGTATATTATGACGTCACATATGCCCGCGAACATGGCCGATTGTGTAAACTGTCTATTTTTGAATGTGGAATTTAATATTTTTTTTCTTATGATATTACATTTTTAAATGATTATCAATTTTTTTCCGTATTATGGTTGACTAAATAATCTATTAAAAATATTAAAAAAATCATGCATATGACCTAATGTACTCTAGTATAATATTTCTATTTTCTAGACACATCAGCTTAGGCTGTGCGTTGTCTGGCAGTCAATGGGTAGAGTTTTACAGATTTGACACATAGGTAGTACGATTAAAAACATTAAATCGGTGGCATACTAAATAAATTTTTTTATCATTTTTTGCTGTTTTGTAAATGTTTTTTGAGGACAGTATTGCCTGTCAAATTTAAAAATAACATTTTTGCAGTAATCTTTGATACGGTCCTAAGACGACAAATATATAAATGGACCTAGCATTCCCTATATTAGGGCCGCTGCACCCGAGGCTAGAAACGCTGCTAAATTCCTTACTAGATTTGTCTACTAGTTTTCTAGCGCTGGTTTTCTTGATTGCTCTTAAGTGCTCGCTTCACACGAGACTATTTTTCAATCTTGTTTTGTGAATAGATGTGGTGCGCGCGCAGTGACAGTTCGAATATAAATACAAGGGCAAAACGTGTCTGTTGTCTGACTCTGAACAGAATGACGCCATGTTGGTTTGTGGGTGTTTGTTCAAGTGCCCACGTGACAAGATACTGCTTCCTGATTGGTTATTGCTCATACCTAGCAGCAGATCTAGCAGGGAAAATAGCCCGTGTTCTAATTTTGAAACCTATATTGTGAGCTAGCAGGCCAGCCCGCAGTGACGCCATTTCTAGCTTCGTTCCCAGCCTAACGGCTAGCAGAACTCCTAGCAGCGTTTCTAGCCTCGTCTTTTACAAAGTACCGATAACATATAGGTGTGCAGTTTTAAAGGATATAAAAACGACAATTAATGAGGTTTATACATTTTATATTTTAGATTTGCATAATCAAATTTAACTGATAAAAACTTAGTCAAAAACATATTCTTCACTTAAGGTAGATGTATTTACTTACCGATAGGTTGGCTTAATTATTTCGTGATTTCTTACATTTATAGCACTACTTAACCATCTTTAAATATTCTTAAAAATCGTGAACAGTTCGAAATTCAAAAAAGAAAACATTTATTTATTCACAGCAAGATCGAAAAATATTTTAAAAAAAGTCACGTGATCTGAATGGAAATTTGGCTGCTACAGATAAACAAAACTACGTTTACAAATGTCGGCTCAGAGAAAAAGGAAAGTAATGAAGTGTCCGGTGCAAACTGACTCTGCCCATTTCAAATTTTATTTTATCGATATCATTGATAACAGCTGACCTGAATGTGTCATTTATATTCTATGCTTTATCAATTACACCATTCAATGATCAAGTCGCAGTTTGACAACATTGCTATAGATTTGTTTTCACCGGTGTCGTTTAGAATGTGATGAGTTGCGGGCAGCAACCAATGTAAGCAAAGGTCCCTTTCTATTATTTATTTGAGGGTACGGTCGACACGATCAATTGCAGTTTGACAACATTCCTATACAGGGTGTCCCATTAAGAATGGGACATAGAACAACCGCAGATTCTCCAATTCAAAATAAAACGATTAAGCGAAATATGCTTAGATAAAATGTTACTCGCTCTACCAGTGGCGTACGGCAGGAGTAAGTAATGCTTGTACCCCTTCTAAATGTTACGCCGCTGTCTAAATTTTAATTTTTTTGTTATTTTCTAAGTCAATAATGTACACTTGTTAGTTTGTTTTCGAGATATTCGCAGTTAAAGATAGATAGACATGTACCTACTTTTTATTTGTATTATTATTAATAATATTCATTTTTACAATTTTGTCTTAAAAAAACTGCGAATATCTCGAAAACCAATGACTTTACAACAAACTAGCAAGTGTACATTATTGACTTAGAAAATATCAAAAAAATTAAAATTATAGTCAAAATTAAAATTTAGACAGCGGCGTAACATTTAGAAGGGGTACAAGCATTACTTACTCCTGCCGTACGCCACTGGTAGAGCGTACTGAACTAATTTTTTTATTGTTAGGTGCATTTTATGATATTTAACAAGTGTGCCGATTTGAGTAAAATTATACGGTGTATTAAAAAAATTATGGACATTAATAATTTTTCAGTTTTCAACTTCAACACCCCGTATTTCGGAAACGAGTAACATTTTATCTAAGCATATTTCGCTTAATCGTTTTATTTTGAATTGGAGAATCTGCGGTTGTTCTATGTCCCATTCTTAATGGGACAACCTGTATATTTGTTTTCACCGGTGTCGATTAGATTGTGATCAGTTGCGGGCAGCAAACAATGTGGGCAAATATGTCCCTTTCTATTATGTATCTGTGGTACGGTACGGTCAACAATATTCAGTTGCAGTTTGACAACATTGCTATAGGTTTGTTTTCACCGGTGTCGTTTAGAATGTGATCAGTTGCGGGCAGCAAACAATGTGGGCAAACGTATGTCCCTTTCTCTTATTTATCTGAGGTACGGTACGGTCAAAGCTTCGACTGTTCCGACATGAACATGCACGGAAACAGAATGACGCAATGTGTCTCTATGGTTGTAGGAGCTGTGTGTGTTTAAAATCAATACGCGTTCTCCAGGCAACCGATGAGGGTGGAAAAGTTAGAAAATATACCATGTGGTTGGGATGTTTGCTAGCCATCAATCTAATTAATTATTCAAACGTTACTTGTCAAGTTCACACGGTCAAAGACAGCTTGAACTCTTCACACTTGAACCAAAGTTTAAAAAGAGTAAGTCCTTTATAAATTTTTAATGCTTCTTTCCCAAGGCTTTGCTTGCACAAATGTCGATTTTGACGCGAACCCGAGCGTACCAAAAAGTGCCGCAGTGCTGACTTTCCGATACGACTTTCAGCAGCACCTCTAGGATTTGAGAAATGTCATTTGAGTTCAACGAAACGGAGACCTCCGTTTAGTTGAAAACAAACAACGCTCTTTAAATCTAGATTCAGAGCTGAAAATCGTATCAGAAATGCATCATTAGCATGGGTAACCAGTAGATAATGCACCAAGCTTCATCAAGATCAGTTCAGCTGTTTTTGAGTAATGCCAGTATAATAAATATAAGTTCTTAAGATGCGTCCCGTTTAGGTATCCCGCAAAAATCAAAACATCTATGACAGGGCTTCCGCTGCTATTTTATGCATTAGTACTAGCCTTTACCAGCGGCTTTGTTCGCGTTAGTGTCCGCTTTGACACGAGCGCGGTTAGATAAAAAAGGTATATCTTGTAATTTTAAGTGTGAACATCGCCCTACACAGAATTTTATTCCCGTAAAAGATATCTCGTCTGCGAAATAGTTTATTTTGACACTCGATAGTGTATACTATCAAGTTTTGTCAAAATTAGTCCAGCCATTCTCTACTGCTGACTATTCTTTTAAATAACCATCATCCCCGAAACAGGCCTAGCCACAACGACCGACTAGGCCAGCTAGAAAAAATTAACCTGAAACATTTTTTACATGCAGTGATGACAATTAATGTAGGTACTGTTGTACTGAAAGATTGTTATTTTCTGTGTGAAAATACGAGCACAACACGTAGTCTACGATCCAGTATTAGAAATACATACCCTCATCTGTTATTTAATGAAGACAAAGATTTTAGGTTCGAAAATATATACATTGATAAATCGCACATGCCTAGCTAAATCGCTGTTAAATTAAATAAATTCTAATTGCATTTTTTGGATCAATTTCCTCGATTTGTTAATCATAAAAATCGAGTCTAAAATGAGTGAATATGACAGAAAGCATTGGAATATACCATTGATTTTATACATAAATATAGATCATTCACATAAACATACTTGTAAATAGTTGTGTTCTGTGTGCTTTGAGTTTGTGTTGTTAAAATTTTATTTGTGTCATATTCTCTCATCTTAGGCTCGATTTTTATGATTAAAAAATCGGGGAAGTTGATCCAAAAAAGCTACTTAGAATTTATTTAATTTAACAGCATTGGTACGCAATTTAGCTAGGCAACCCATGCGTGATTTATCAATGTATATATTATGTAACATATAATCTTTGTCAGCATCAATTAATAGATGAGGGTATATTTCTAATACTGGATCTCGCAGTAACATTTTATGTTGGAAGATTAAAGGATGAATCCTGGTGGCATAGGATCAATGAACTAAGCAAATACTGAAGGTTTTTTATTGCATTTTATTGTCCGACGTTTCAGACAATAAAATGCAATAAAAAAACCTTCAGTATTTGCTTAGTTCACTGATCCTATGCCACCAGGATTCATCCTTTAATCTTCCAACATTTAAACAGGATCATCATCACTCTAAATTATTAGAGTTATTTTTCACAGAAACATTTTCAGATTAAAATAAAATGAATGTTGAATAAAAACATAAAATAAATGAGACAAAAACATAAGTCAATATTTTTACGTTTTTATTTATTTTTTCTTTAAAAAATGAGCTTTGAAGCAATATTTTCAACACTAATGCAAAATCTGACATACTTTTTTTTGTTATTATATAAACGTTTTTCAATTGTAAATTTTCTTTCAAACAAAATGAAAATAAATAATAATTACAAACCGTTATCATATTCACACTTTAATCTCAAACATGCACCTGAATATATCTGAGGCTCGGATTGCGTTTTATTTTTTAAATCAATAATACTGAGTACTCCTCTGTTCTGAATTCCTAATAAAAATTATATAGAAAATTTTAGTTTATTACTCCCGAAGTGTACATCTAAACATACAATTTTTGTGGTTAAAGAAATCACTAAATTGCTGTCTTATAGAAAATGTACGTTTATATATTTGTACATTATTATTAGAGAGAAAACAGAATAAATAAACTAAGAGAATAGATAATACTGATTAAGTTTTTTTATACACCTTTCCTGAAAGCAATAAAACAGTTAAAAAACAACTTTTCGCAACAAAATGAAATTGCTTTTCAACAGGAAATGTATCACAAAAAGACACTGTTTTTATTTCAAAACAAACATTTTTGAAACAAAAATTTTCTGCCCATTAAAATTCTTTTAGAACGAAGTAATTTTAAGGCAGTTGATGGACTTTCTAATTTCACGAAGAAAAGCAATTTTCAAACGCAAAATATACAATCTGACCCAAAATATATTCATTTTTTTTTTTAATTTATATAAGGCTAAAGCTCCTGAAATGGACAATGTATTTATTTTAAGTAAAAATATGTACAAGAACAATTTGTTTATTTATAACAATGTATATAACTAATTAATTATATAAGTTTAACTATACTTTATATTTACGCACAAAGGGGTCGGGTCAAATGTCAAGGATGTATTATACAATATTTAAAGCTTTAGATGAATTGTGTTCTTTATTTATAATACGAAAATGAAGTGTTAATATTGGAAGCTCCTTGAAACTCCTGTCATTATGGATCATTATTATGAGACCTCGCCCCCCTTCTTTATTTCACTGGTTGTGTTCAATAGTGCTACAAAACGCTATGTGTACTGAACGTTATGACGTCACAACCGCTCAAATATTTTGAAGCGGCTGCTAAACGTCTTGTGTTTAGTGCTATAGGAATTTTACAAACTCAAATAAAAAAAACAAATCATCGACGATATAGTGCAAGACGGCTAAATATCACTCTGTACACGATTTTTTTAATTTAATTTAAATTATCAACGCTCGATAACTTAGGTTATTAGCGACTACACAGCACTGTTTTTTCAATATATTATAGTATGGTCGGCGCATATACATGCTACTTTTTGTGTCACGATAGTCACTTGTTTAGATTGTCAGACGCAGTTACCAATAGCGTAAGGCCGCAGTTTAACCGCTGAAATTCAAATACAAAACTGATGTATCACGAACGCGCGATTGTCGAAAACAAATAGCACTTATAGTCGCAGGTTCGCGCTACTCAAATGCCATAGATTTGTACGAGGCTGTGTTCTTCGCGCGCAGGCGCGTGATTGCGAAACAAACGCATCGCGATCACATAAATCGAGCGTATGGGCAGTCGGGTATCCGTGCTGTCGTCAAAATGTAGCGCGTTTTCGAAACAAAAAGTAGCATGTGTTTAATGAAACTAAATATTCGAGAGTGAAATTCATGCGAGGTATAAAGCTTTTCCGATTGGCTAATTCAAACGATTATGCGCCAATGAAGTTATAGATCACGTCTGTACGAAATCTCAATTTTGCTTTAGTTAGGTGGAAATGTAACGTAATTGCTATGCGTTCGTATAGTCTAAGATCCGTTATTAGAAATATATACCCTCATCTGTTATTTGATGATGACAAAGATTATATGTTAGATAATATTATATACATTGATAAATCGCACATGGGTTGCCTAGTTAAATCGCGTACCGATGCTGTTAAATGAAATAAATTATAATTGACTTTTTTGGATCAACGTCCCCGATTTGTTAATCATAAAAATCGAGCCTAAAATGAGAGAATCTGACAAGGAATTGGAATATACCATTGATTCTATACATAAATATAGATCATCCACATAAACATACCTTGTAAATAGTAGTGTTCTCTGTGTACTTTGAATTTATTTGTTTCGTTAACATTTTATTTGTGTCATATTCTCTCATCTTAGGCTGGATTTTTATGATTAACAAATCGGGGAAGGTGACCCAAAAAAGTTAATTAGAATTTATTTACTTTAACAGCATAGGGAAGCGATTTAGCTAGGCAACCCATGTGTGATTTATCATATATTATGTAACATATAATTTTTGTCATCATAAAATAACAGATGAGGGTATATATTTCTAATATCGGATCTCGCACTATTACAGTATCCCAAACATGAAGGAAATATTTGTCAAAACAGTTGAATGCAACTTACCGTTTACTTATAATAACATCGAAAAGATAATTTTAAAGCATAGTCATATCACAAACGAAATGTCGAAGCGCAATTCGTTTAACAAATTATGTACTAATCTAATCAAAAATAATAATTATTAAATAGATAAAATGTTGTATAACACGCACGAATTATTCAACAAATTAAATAATTTAAATCGGCGATTCTAAAACGAATTTCTTTTATAAACGGCGATTCTAAAACAAATTTAAGAAGTCTGAACGGATTTAACGTGAAAAGATGAAAACATTTACTTGTCTGTTTCGATTTCGTTTATCAGCATTAATATGTTTCCTGTATCTTAAACAAATTTAATTTCGATTTAAGATAATTTTAAAACAGTTTCATCATTATTATTAATTTTGTATCTACTCTAGTTTGATAATATTTTTTAAGTGATGTTCCCAAAAGTGTTAATTTTAAATAATATTACTTTTTATTTTATTGCATTCGTTAAAAACAAAACAACAAAAATTACACAATATATTGAATCGACAATACTTTTATGATTGTGAAAAACATATTGTTTAAATATTAAAGCACCGAAGCTTATTCAACTTTCGTTTATTTATTTATATTATTACTATTTTTATATATAAGAAGACCTGATGAGAGTGTATGTATATTTGAAATTCTCGTTTACATAGGGTAACGAAATATTATTTTAAGGTATTATTGTGTTCAATGTGCGCGTTCGAATTTCCGACTCCGACGAATGGCGCCACCGTCGAGTGAGTTTATAGATGCGAGCAGTGGCGACGTACAGCGGAATCGAACGAATGTGCACTCGCGCGAATACATAATACATTTAAATCATATTTTACATTGATTACCTCAATTTTAAACACGAGAGAGAGACAGAGAACGAGAGATAGAGAGACCAAAATGTAGATATATAGAGAGTAAGGATTTTTTTTTTTCAAATATTTTTTATACCTACAATATTGGCAATGGCAGTATTAATAAAACTTATTTTGATTGCTGGTATCGTAAACAAGATATTTCCTGGAACATCAGATATTTTGTGTAAATACTCTACAAGTTTATATTGTTAAAAGTTTGCTTAACTGGCTTGTTCAAGTTGTGCATATTCAAGTTGAAAGTTTTGTGTATTGGCAACATTCCAAGGACACGTTGCTAAAGGAAAATAAATCTGTAATGCCCGCTTTCTGGTACGACGTTCATATTCGGTCGACCAGAAACCAGACGTAAGTGTGGCTTGCGCAAGTACGTATTGTACAAACTAACAACGTTGGTATTATTCAAGTTGATCGTGTAATATTGGCAAACGCATTCTCAGAAACATTCCGACGACAACGTAGTCACGCTGCTAGCACTATCGCTACGCCATCTGTCGACAGACAGACGAAGTTATTCGACAGCGCCGCACTTTATTCGTCGTCGACGTATCACATTCGTTAGCACCAGTCGTCTTCGTCAGAATCGCTATGTCGATGTGCGCCGCGGACCCTGTTTCGTGGTCTTGGCTTGTAACCGTTCGGCACGCGATTCGGTATCATTCGGCTACTGCGTCCCATCGAGACGGCTTGTTCGAAGCTGAGAGGGGCGTCCGGTGATACTGTGGCGCCTGCGCCCGTGTAAACGTACGGCGCGCTGACCGATCGCAGCCCATCGCTCGAGTGGTGATGCAACGGCAAGGTCATCGCATGGCGATCGCGTGGACCGAATGTTGGTGCGTAGCCATGAGGCGTGTTGTGGGTCGTATGGACCTGAATCTATAAGCATAGTACAATTTTTTATAGATTTAGATCAAATTTTAAGCATAAAGTAGTTTTGATTCAATAGAATGTTACGACGAAGGAAGGTTTTGGTTGAGGATCATAAATAATCTTTACTAATGTTACGCTAGTGGCCAACGTTTCAAAAAATTTATTTTCATCTTTAGGGCCTCAAGCTGGTCAAAAGGTGGTAAATAATGTTACATGATCAATATTATTATGAGTTTAAACATCTTATTATAAAAACATTAAAAAAATTATTCAATTTTGATATAAAATGTCACGCAGTATAATTATAATAAGATGTTTAAACTCATAATAATAATGATCATGTATATTGTTAGAACAATTTACCACCTTTTGACCAGCTTGAGGCCCTGAAGATGAAAATAAATTTTTTGAAATGTTGGCCACTAGCGTAACATTGGTAAAGCTTATTTATGATCCTCAACCAAAACCTTCCTTCATCGTATCAAATTTTAAGATTTATTATATAGATGTTAGCTCACGTGTGTTGGTGATCGATTCAATTTGGGAAAGTTGATTGATTGCGGACGCAGTAGGAGCGATGACGGTTTGCAGGGTGTTGGCGGTAGTCTTCTGCCGGTTCTTCGAGCTGTTAGCACTGGATGACTGTGCTGAACGTTACTCGAACCTCGAGGTTCTACCATAGACAACGGTAAGGCGCCAAACATGTCGCATGACGACGGTCCATCACGCTCTCTTCTTGAATCGATTCCTGCAACAAGCACAGGTGTTGCTAAGAATTTTTTTTTTTAATTTATAATCACTAAACTGAATAAAACTGGTATAAATTGTGTTTTTTCTTTAATAAACAAAGCTTTTAAAATTTAAGCCATAAAAATCACGATGGAAGTTTTTGTAGACTTGATGAAGTTATAATACTTTAAAATATAAATGATCTTGAACCACATATTTTATAAATCTCTTACAAAAGAAAGGTCTTCAGTAGTAGGATGTGATTGTTACCTGCGACAGCCGAACAGAGCGCCCCGACAGTCGTGTGATTGGGTGCTGTCACGTGATAGGGCAGCGTGGGACTTGGTGAACGCGATCGCTGACACAGGCTGGTCGTACCGTACTGTTGTGTACGATTTGACCTGTTCTGTCTACGGTTCAGTCTCAGCTGTCGATCCATTATGGCGTCGTGATGCCGTACGAGCGGCGGCGACGGTGATTGAGCAGGACTCGTTGATGCTGACCATGATCCCAAAACGTCTAAATATTCCAAAATATGATCAAACGGGCTACCGATAATATAGGTAAATACTAGAGATACATTTTTTTAAAACCAGCAGCGAAAAAAATAACACATAAGAGGTCATCCGTAAGCTACGTATCGCTCATTCCATGTAACATTATGTAGACATCAGTTCGACTCCTCCCTTTTACCTTTTTCTTTCTCAATAGTCAAAGGACCCCGCACAAACCTTATGGGATTTGGTTTCTCGGTTAAATTGATCGAAAATGGTTTTATTAAAGTGAAACTTTTATTCTATCGCCCCGAATTTTTCTAGCCGTCTGTTGCATGTCGCATTACAGGCGGCCGCGGAGTAGGGGTAAAGTGAAAGGCGCTCGGAGTAGGCGCTCGGTAGAGCAGCTAATGGCGGCGCCCATGGTTAGCATCAGCTGACCGTGTAGTATGTATAACGCATAGTCAGTCTGTCATGCTGGCAAGTGCTGTAGAGTGTTTACATGTTTTTATTAGTGTATTCATGTGAATATTGTTGTTTATAATTAATCGTGATGGATAAGTGTCTACAATCCAATAAAAGTTTCATTTGCGTCGTGGTTTCTTAAAACCACACAACTGTTTTTATTGTACAAACGCGAATGTACTGAAAACTACCGTAGGTGGCTTTGATAAAATTAAAATAAATCGTGGGGGTCATTTATGGTCGAAGAAGACAGTCGAAAGATAAATATGATTTCCTCTCAAACTAAAGAAAGTGTTCTACTAAATGTCCCTCACGATTTTATTTTAGTTTAATCAAAGCCTCCTA
The DNA here is from genome assembly GCA_963575645.1 of Xanthostigma xanthostigma. Classification (NCBI taxonomy): domain Eukaryota; kingdom Metazoa; phylum Arthropoda; class Insecta; order Raphidioptera; family Raphidiidae; genus Xanthostigma; species Xanthostigma xanthostigma. The sequence continues at coordinate 42,009,901 of OY754466.1, read as the reverse complement.
TGGTGACATATTTATTTTCTAGTTTCTAGTATATTATCGTTTGTACAATAAAAGCGTTTAACTTAAAACTTTAAAGGTTACTAAGAAAAAGTGTCCAGCGCGTAGCCTAAAAACCAGTAGATTTTTAGCTACAGATACCTATACCTATTTAGCGAGATTTTAGATGTATGGATATCCATTGTATTCACAAACATGTTTCATCAACTTTTGTCCTTTTTTTTAGAAATAGATAAATAGTCGAAAACTAGAAATGTTGAAAGGTGTCACCCTGTATAAAATAATAATGTCATATTCGGATTCAGCGCACTCGAAAACAAATTTTTAGAACATTTTTAAGATTGTCAATTCAATGGTATATCCAAAATCTCGTTAAACATATCTGTAGCTAAAAATCTATTGGATTTTAGGTTATGCGCCTATGGACACTTTTTCTTAGTGACCTTTAAAACCATTGTTGATCAATTTAACCCAGAAGGTATGCGTCATACAAAAGTGACAAAAATCAACTTTTTAGAGAAGTGACGTAGCAATAATAATTAAGAGTCCCTCTCCCTGCGTACCGCCATGTGGACATTGGAAGTCACCCCTTACCCCCTTACAGAGCGTTATGTGGTTTATGGACGAGTCCTAAGTACCTCTCATCTTGCGTCGGCTCGGGTAACGTCGGTGTGAATCGCGTCTTGCTATTTCTACGACGTTTGAGAAGCCGACGTCCAGATGGTGTATACTCGGTGACGGACTTTGCAGAAACGACGGTGAATTCGCTAGCCTAAATTTAAAAACAAAGTTGCCACGTTACTAGTATAAATAAATAAGTAGATGCATGTCTTGTGTAGCTATTTAAATTGATTTGTTTTTTTCCCCAGATAAAGCTAGTATTAAAATGAATTTAAAAGATATTGTTAATGTGAAATTCAATATATTAACCTTATGCTGGGCGATCTGCGACGGGTGTTTGCCGCGTAACCAGTTGCTCGCAAGTGCTGTTGATCGGCGAAACTATCAATTGACGGTTGCCTCGACGATATCACCACGTCTTCGAGCTTCATCAACTGCAACACAGTTCACATACACAATACAGTTACACAAAATGGCCGACGGTGTCTACTAGTCCCAAACAAATTAACATGTCGTCACACAGCGGACAAAGTTAAATTGCATTGATTTAGGTAATGCTTTAATCTACATTACTCAATTTTAGAACATGCAACAATATTTTTGAAGTGAAACTTCTTTAGGGCGATAGTTAGTTGTTTAATTAACAGTTCGAAAATAATATTTGATGTCTTTACGTCAAAATTCGTCAGAATATCCTTGTAAGCTACTTAGCTACAGCTTCAAGAGGTTCATTGATAATATTTACATTGATTAATTAGCTCATAACAGATATTGATTTTTGAAGTGAAACTTTTTAAGGCGCGCTAGGGCAGTACATTGGCCTGGATCAGACAAAAAGTGAAACGCTTTCATTTCTCCGACTTTAATCGGCAGTTGAGCAGAAAGAGTGGGAGAATCGTTTCTAGTCTCTCTGATGTCTCTCTGTGTATGTAGCGTTTCCTCTAGCCACGGTAACAGTGGCGGATCCAGGATTACGGCAAGGGGGGGTGGTCTTGAAAAATTTTTACTCATTTTGCGGAAAATTCATGATTTTTTATCGCGTAGTAAAATTTTAATTTGGGATTTTTGATACTCTGGAAGGGGGGGGTTTGGACCCGAAACCCCTCCCCCCGTGGATCCGCCACTGCACGGTAACAAATTTCACATAACCATTTTCTAATCGTAAAATAATAAAATCGTCAACAAATGCCGAAGCCTAAGAAGTTTTACTTCTAACGCGCGAGATTCTCACGTATACTTTGTTTACAAATGCTAAATAAAAATAAGTTTCAATGTATTATTTTCTAAAAATAAATTTAAAAATTTTAATTTGTTATTAGCAATGGTGGGTTTTTGATACCTACGGCTGTCAGGTTTAAATCTAGATTTAAAAATGTCACGTGTTTTAAACTAAATGAAAATTTTGCTGAAACAAAGGCCTTTATTAAATATAGATTTAAAGCTGAAAGTCGTATCGCAAACCCACCGACGGTGTCTGTGCCACATGGTACCTATATACAGATTTTATCAGATCAAAACGATCCATAGAACATTCTGTGTGTAAGACAAAGACGACATATAAAGCAGTAAGTAAGAATGAGATAAATGATCGCTAATAGTTACTGTGGTTACGTAAATAAATAATTACGTACACTGTAAATCTTTTTACCAATTTATCAATTAAAACAACTAAATAATATTAATAATATGATAATATTATTAATATATGTAATATTAATTCGTATTATTATTTATATCTGGTACAAAAGTTTTGACAATACTTTTAAAAATTAATTTATTAAATGTTCAAAAAGACCTCCACGTTCTGCCAAACCATATCCTAATCGATTATAAATATTTTTCCTCACATTGGCTGACATCTCATGGTCAACGTACAGACATGCATCAATAATTTCACTTGTGAATACTGACATTTGATATAATTGTGATTTTTACTCTAGAAAACAAAGACGATACTATCAGATTGGATAACCACAGTAACTAGCTATTAGCGATCATTTATCTCATTCTTACTTACTGCTTTAGTGCTTTATATAATATCGTCTCTGTCTTACACACAGAATGTTCTATAGACCGTTTTGATTTGATACAATCTGTATACAATAACAAAATCAGTAGACTGAGAACAGATTCTAAGAATGTAAATATTTATGTAATTATTGTAGTCGATAGCATAACTCACCGGTATTCCGGCGGATCCATTCTGGCCGAATCTTGTCGTTTTCCAACTTTCCAAGATCATCAAACCTACGTAGATTTTGCCAACCGTCATTTTACCAGCATTCACCTCATCCTTTCGTGGAACTAACAAATCTACTATGTGCTTCGCTTGTAGAGGCCAAATCTGTCTTATAGTCTCCTTCAATTCTTCATCGGCTTGATCCATTTCATCGGCTATGGAAATATCATCAACACATTTTGCGTTAGTTACAGAGTTGAAGCGACATATTTTTGGGTGAAATTAAATTCGTCAGTCGATTTTTAAGAGAAGTAGGCTTTTTGACACAATATCGGAAAAGTGTGTAAGGATAAGAAAAAGTTATTTCTGACGCAATTTCATCAGATTCAATCCTAGGATTGGTATTCCATCTAGCCATGATGCACAACCATAAAGTAAATAACAAAATATATACTTCAATAAATAAAATTATCAACCAATTTATTATTATTAATTAATAATTTTGAAGGAATTTTATAAAAAGCGAATTAGAAATTAAATATTAATTATTTTTTATATTTTTTAGATCAGTTCTGAAGAAGGTCCAAATCCGGATCGAAACGTTAATGCATTAATTATACCGGGTGTCCCAGAAGTCACGCACTTCCTCGTAGGGATCGAAAGAGAAAATTATTCTGAAACGAAAAGTCCTTAGCCATTTTTTAATCAGACGCATAGATAATTAATTATTAATTAATGAAAGTGACCAATCAGGAGCGATTTGATTTGTTTTCCGATTTTATTTGTTTTTCTCCCGACAGTCACTGGATGTTTTTTTTAATAAAGATTATATCGGAGTAATTTTTACTTTCATGTTTAATCGGAAAACAAAGCAAATCGCTCCTGATTGGTCACTTTCATTAATTAATAATTAATCATCTGTGCGTCTGATTAAAAAATGGCTAAGGACTTTTCGTCTCAGAATAATTTTCTCTTTCGATCCCTACGAGGAAGTGCGTGACTTCTGTAATATTTTGTTAATATATTGTCTGAAAAATTGGTGGATAATTTTATTTATTGAAGAGTTCTAATCAGACGTTAATCAAAGATTTAAACTAAATATATGTCACCGGGATATTGTCAAATCCGTGACATTGTAATTTCACTAGTGAAATTACAATATCACGGGTTTGACAATATACCGGTGACATATACATAACAAAAAAATTATACGATTTTTGTTGGACTATACACATGTATACATAAGGCAACAAGAATAAATATTGTATTATTCATCTAGTCATCATTACTAACGAGTCAGAATGTTAAATCTTTTTAAATTAATCAACGAAGAATTGTTTTCATCATAACAGTGTTAACAATTCCCTACCATGATGACAGTTTTTGGAGAGAATCTGTAGATTATAGACGCTTGACAACTAAAGTCATTAGCGTGTATTGTTTTGGGAGTAGTTAATGAAAATTAATGGATATTTCAAGCAAAATAAGTTATTTTCAAATAAAGTACGGAAGAAATATTCCAAGAGTATGTCGTTGAAGATTTATAAAATACCTGGCCTCATTTTGATCGACAGATTTTCTCGGATGAGAGCGAATAGCGTTGTGGTGAAGTTGACTTTGCCATCGTCGTCGACAGGCATGTTCATGCGAATTAACTTCTTGTAGGCCAACCGGTTCGGACATTTATTGCCAAACCCTAGAGGCGGCTCCATGTTCTTTAGCATGTCGTACATCTCGGTGTAATGAATCTTACACCTTATAGTAAAAAGAAAAAACAATAATTAGAAGACATTTTTTCCACCATCATTAACAAGGGTCATATTCTACTATTTCATCCCAATTACGGAAAACTTTTCTTCTCAATTTTACATTTCTTGACTCGAATTTCCCTGGAGTAAGGTAAAATATGTCTGTTTGTCTGTCTACACCATATATTTAATAATTTACTATATGAATCATTGTCTATCTACTCAATGTGCGGTGAGCGAAGGCAACAAAGCGTATCGAAAATATATATGCGCCTCTTTCTTCAATGTAATTCCCTGATTTCTCCGATGATAGGATTGGTTGATGTAATTGCATTGAATCTGAATAAAGTATCTATGTTTCAAAAACTTTGCCTTTTTCTATGATGTTAACATGGGCGTACCCAGATTTTGGCCCAGGAGGGAGCAAATTAGACATTTCTCTCGCCGGGTCCCCCGTGCTTGTTTTGTCCTCCTGGATACGCCAGTGCTTATGGCGTAAAAAAAGACAGAAGTATGTGTTTGCACCCTATTGGTTCGATTGCGATTTTATTCCTATGCTCAGTATAGAATAAAAGTATATGGTCTACACAAACAATTTTGAGCAAATGATTAAGCGGATTAAAATCAAATTTTCGTGGAACGTTTACCTTCTTAAGTTTCACATTTTATCAGTACTAGCGGCATGATTCGGCTTCGCCCGAATTTGTAAATTGTCACCGTTTATCCATCAATTTACGTTATAAAATTAGTCTCCACGAAAAGCGCTTTTATTTTAACGCGATAAAATGTAAATAAACAAATTTTACATATTGGTGAAAACATTTTTAAAATCGGTTGTGTAGTTTTTGAAGATTACCTCCTACATCCAAACTTACAAAATTTACGTCTTTATAAGATTAGTATAGATTTAGACTCTGATTTGATGCTTTACACTAGCTACAATCGGCAGATTAATGATGGTGTCTAGTTTTAAAATACTTACGTAGCACTTGGATCATATTCCGCCCATATTCGAACGAACTCATCCAGATGATGCGCCCCCAAAATAGACGAATCTCTCGTCAGATAGTCAAAGTTATCCATGATGACGGCCACGAACAAATTCAACATCTATTGAAGAAAAAAAACAATCAAAAACAATTAAAAAAGTCTAAACTTAATAAAGAAAAACGTTTATACGCCGAAGTTTCGCTATGGTTTTCCTGTAATCTTTACCGGTTCTATTAAAAGAATAGTAGGGGGCTAGCTGCAACATTTTAATGTGAACCATTTCTATTGCAGAAAATAACCCTAGCGTCGTATCGTGCCCAATCGAACAATAATTTAAAATATTAGTACCTAGGTATAGTTTCAACTATTATCCTTTTTCCGAGCAAGGGTGTCTTGGTACTATACTTTCCCCTAATTTGGGGCAAGTTGTATCAGACTTGAGGCAAGTTGTAATAGACTTGGGGCAAGTTGTAACAAACTGGGAGCCAGTTGTAACAAACTCGGGGCAAGTTGTAACATTTGGGAAATCTAACGATTTGGGGAATCTAACGATTTCCCAAACGACTTTAAATGTTGGGACGAACAAAACAATAAATAAATTAATAGAAAACTTACCAGAAACGAACAGAAGAAGATAAAAGAGACAAAATAACCGTAGGCTAGATTTGATCCGCATTTCTCGCCTTCGGGTTTCTTCGCTCTCACATCACAATTTTGATCTTTGATGCAATCCAACATGATGCTGGGCCAAGATTCACCGGTTGCACATCTGCAGAAACCCCACCCCAAAATATTTACATTAGTGATGTCAATGACCTTAATTAGCTGTTCAGTTCAAAACTACTGCAAAAATAATTTTCATTGACTACGCAGAGTTTGTTTATCAAAAACTAAAATGATATTTTAAAATCAGTTTGAAAACAGAGAGAGAGAGGGAGAAAAAGAGATAGAGTGAGATTGTAGATTAGATACTCTCAACAGCTGAGGTTATCAGCGTCTATGATAATTAGGTGGAAAAAATCTCATTAAATAAATGAATAAAAACGTTAGCTTGTTGCTAATGATTTTTAGATTTTATTTGTTCGAAACAATTTCGGCATTCTAAATTACAATATTCTTTTGTGAACCGCAGGAGATATCCTCTTGGAAAACGCTGCAATAATATTTATCATGATTTTTTTGGTACTACTGCGCATCCGTAAATAGGGACTTAACATATAAAATGATAAATATGCAATTTGCTGCTTTCCTGACTTTTAGAGCTTACATTCAATGAATATAATTTAAAAATATACGATAGGAACGACATATTAGTAATGATCTTTTGTTGATATTATGTAGTGATGTACCGAATATCCGTATCCGCATCCGTATCCGAGGGAGAAGAAAGATCCGTATCCGTATCCGTTAGTTTTTGGCGACTCTTTTACGGATCTTTTACCTTATTAATTTTCAATTCATAGATGAAATTTTATATATATAGGTGATTAGGTAATAATGAAAAACTGTTAAATTCCATTCAGATTATTTTTTATTTTTTAAAATCGTATTTGGCACCTTTATATTGCAAACATTTATCGTAGTGAGTACCATACCAATAGTACATAACTCAAAGGTACTAAAAAACTATCTTTATAATGAGATATTGCACATCGATCTTTGGAAAGAGACAATCAGTTATGAGAGTTAACTCATAAAGAGGTCAATAACTTTTTCCCATAACAGATAGTGTCTTACCGCCGCGTACTCTAAGAAATTTAAGATCCGTATCCGTATCCGCAGAACTTGAAACCAAATATCCGTATTCAGATCCGTATCCGCGGATATACATTTTTAACGATCCGGCACATCACTAATATTATGTAACAATAAAGTTAACATTTATATTCATTTGACCTAGTTCCGTGGGCCGCAACAAGACCCCGTCGGGCTGTGTGCGGCCAGCGGTCCTCGCGTTGGCCACTCATGGTGTAAATCATCTAACAGTGATAATTTCTAATTCAATGACTTTTTGCTCTAAAAAAATCAGGGGAGCAGAAAATAGCAAATTTAATGATTTTACATGTTCAGATCATTGTGCAGTTCAGCAGCCATTTTCGAATTGAAAGAAATGGGAATATTGTTGAAAATGAATCTCTGTGCTTTTTTCTTTTGACTGGAAAGAGATGAGACGAATAAAGCTGAATAAGAAGATTTTATAATCGCTCAAAATACGGGAGAAGCGAGAGGCAAATATATAAAAGTCAAAGAATAAGAATGAAATACCTATTATGTTCTTGATACGTACCTGAATAGCAACATGAGTGCTTGAAAGAACGACTGAAAGTTGTTGTGTCTGAAGATGGCCTTTTCGGAATTGAGTTCAATGTTTCCAAACACCTGAATGAGCATCGGGTCAACAACAATACACACTACGTACAGTTAAGGGTTCAACGCGCCACACAACATAAGTTTAAACACAAGCGTACCAACCGTAACAAGAATAATAACACTAAATCTATGAGGAAATGTAAGTGTCTAAAGATTATGGAAATATCTTAGGTTGTTCATACTAAAAATACATATAATACAATAATATATTTTTGTACCACCTCCTATAAAACAGTTACTTTGTATAGGGTTTGTTCCGAAATATAACCCAGTATAGTGACCAGTGCTAATGACGTCATGAATCGACGCCATACTGTTGATCCGTTCCGAAATATACTGGCCAGCGCGTTGACGTATTATTATTTCCCTCGTCCACCAAAAGTAATTGTTTACATTATTGAGAAGACATTATTGCAAACAACAAATAATAAAATAAAAAATTCCACAAAGTTTGGTGCACACTCGCCTGGTTAAATATTTACGCTGCGTCACACCTGTCTCACCAGTACAATATACCAGTACAATTATGGCGTCTGATTCATGACGTCATTAGCACTGGTTAGTTTACTGGGTTATATTTCGGAACACACCCATAATATGTATGTATATAGACACGTAAAGTGACTCATTACGCACTAACAAAACTGATCGTACTATAGTATACCAATTGCATAGCAAATCACTGTTCGTCTGTCAGTTGTTTTTTTTATAACTTACTATTAGAAGTGACATTTGTTCATACTGTCAAAAATTTTGAAAATAAAGTGAAAACCAACTATTTTATAGGAGGTACTTGAAAAAAATACCATATATACCTCGTACGTAATGATATTATGGCTCGTGTGACTTTAAACCCATTGCGCACTTGGTATATAATCTACTTATACAATACAAATTGAAATACCCGTTCTTCGCATGTTAGTTTAGTTTCAAAATTGTTATTTTGATAAATAAGAAAGCAGTTTTAAAGTAACAAAATTTTTAGATAAAAACAAGTTTAATGTTGTACTTCTCATTGTTTTTTAAAAGATAATTTAATTATTTATTTTAATTCAAATTCTGAAATAATTACAATTTTTTTTCAAGTTATATTTTCAATACCATTGTTTTTTTTTCTCAAATATAATTGGTCATAACTTATTTAATTAAGGTATAGTTGTTTTAAAACAAATATAAGCAAACAAAAAAATATGGTGGAAGTACGGGTATTTGATGGTGGAGGACGTGTTTTCTATACTAATTTATGGTTTGTTAGTTTAAGCAAAATACTATTATCTTTTTTATGAACATCGATCAATATTGGAAACTGTATTATCATAAATTATATTTTTAAAAAACAAACAAATAAAATCAACTTGTATTAGTGAGTGTATTTAGAAATATCGCCGCGTCACATACCTGCATTCCAATGATGGCGTAGATAAAAAACAACATTCCGATGAGCAAACAGACGTACGGCAGTGCTTTAAAACTCTGCACGAACGTCCATAGCAGGATGCGAACCGTGTCACCTTGCCTTAGAAGTTTGATCAGTCTGGCAGCACGAAATAGTCGCAAGACGCCGACGTTAATTGAGCCCTCCTGTAGACAGACGTAGAAGAGACACGTGTCATTTTTATTATTTATGAAAGCACTGAACATGCTCAACTGTTTGAAGGTGACCTTGAGCTAGTGAAAACATTTGAATGCGCACTGCAATAAAACCAAACGGACGGTTTGGAGACAAATAGGAGGAGCCGACCGAATTTGTTCATTAAACCGCACACTTCCTTTTAATTTCTAACCAATTTCCATTTGTCATTTTAATTTTGTTATGGAAATTATTATACCGAGCGTTGTAGCGTAGTGGTGAGAGCACTAGACTCGCATTCGGGAGATACTGGGTTCGTATCCCGGCGGGGGCAGATGTGACTAGGACTTTTTCCTACTGCCTCTCGCCGAGAAACGGTAATTCTTGTACCGGCCATCTTGTTGAGGTTTTCGTGGTTTCCCTCAATAATTCCAGATAAATATCGAGATGGTTCCTTCAAGGCCATGGCCGATTACCTGGCAAACGTCTACGCTCAAAATCTGCCTACCTTATCTTAATTTCTTAAAAATTCCTTAATTCGCCCATGGCTATTAAGTTGAATTTTAAATGTAGAGAATAACGGCAAGTATGATAGAAGGCAAATAGTAATGGTGCGAATGGCGTCTGTTATGACATAAAGTCGAGAAAAGGACGTTAAACGCATTATTATTATTTATTTAATTTTCGAGGAATTCTTCATGATTTCAGTACATATCCTTCAATAGTGATATAGAACACTAGGGAGCTATTTGTCTAGTCTCCATGGCTCTATAGATAAAGTTCGTTTTTGACGCAAAAAACGTACAGATATTCTAAACTGGTTGTCAACTCAATTCGATCCCGTTATTTTTTTTTATTTTACTTCAATCGCTTCCTCGACGCGAAACTCAACTTGCCAAGCAATTTTATCGTCTAAACTGTACAACCGGTTCCTAAACCTAGAAAGGATGTTAATTCTAGTTTTAATTTTTAGTGATTTTCATATTATTTATTCCTAAAACTTTCAAAATTTTAAATAATAATAGTGCTTTAAAAACGTATAAAGAAATTTCGATAATTTGACATAATATCTATGTTTTCATTAGCTCAAGTCAGTTGAAAGTATAGGATTTTGGTATCATAATATCTACAAAAACTTTAAAAAAGTTTGTCAAAATATGTACAACTTGTCGACTACAAAAGTTAAAAGAACAATGTTTTTAACTACATTTCAGTGCCCTAGCTGGAACCAAAAAGATAAGGCATTAGAAATATACAGTAGGGTGCACATTTTAAATTACTGTATATTGGCCCCCAGCTATGATCCTGCTACAACTACTGTAAGATGTTAAATATGTGCCTTTATATGACTTGAAGTTGAAATTAATAGCAAATTTTATTTAATTATTCGATTAATTTATCCAATCATATAATTCTGTATGATAACTAAATATGTATAAAATATTGAGTCAAAACTTATCAATTCACCAATGTTACGTTTTAATAATGACTTATTATCAATAAAATGAAATTTTTGTGTAATTTTACTTTATTTTTCATTCTTAATTTATGGACTCGATTGATATTTTCTCAACGGAAGTTATGAAAATTTACTTTATGACCAAAAATGGACATTGCATTAGTAAAAATGCGCAAAAAAGCAACACAAAACTTATTAACAATAGGTCATATGCATGATTTTTTTTTATATTTTTAATAGATTATTTACTCAACCATAATACGGAAAAAAATTGATAATCATTTAAAAATGTAATATTATCATAAGAAAAAAAATATTAAATTCCACATTCAAAAATAGACAGTTTAAACAATCGGCCATGTTCGCGGGCTTATGTGACGTCATGATATACGATGCATGCCAACCTTGATGTCAAATTGTCAATGTTCTAAATGAAGTTTATTTGTTGTTTTCTCTAAATACTGACATAATCTTACTGTGAGACGACACAGTCGACATGAAAACTGTTGTTGATATATACTCTGACGTCACGATGCGTTTTGAAAATTCGAAAATAGCGCTTATTTTCTACATTTCTTTTTTATTATTTGTATTTTTTCAGTGATTAGATTAATAAAATAACCATTACGTTATGATCAAGAACTAAAATATATTTCGAAATAAAAATTTTAACCAATTTGGAGTTTTATGCATATGACCTATTAGTGATAAATAAAATTCTATCTCAGCTAAAATGTGTCACTTCCTTATTTAAACTCTAAAGAGATGAGAATCATAAAACGTTACAATAACTATTTGCAATATATAGGTACAAGTCACTTAAAGGCATACATTTTTCAACGAATTTTATGCGAATATGATTTCAATATTAAGATATTAGAAAATAAACTACGTATAAAAAATATTTCGATTAAAAAGATAAAAGCAATAACTTGTAGCAAATTGTGTTCAGTGTTCACCTTATCGCTTTTCTTTTGTAATCCGAAAAGTGAATTGAAAAAATCTTTGATTTTTTTCACTGTGTCCTGAAGTGTAAAAATGTGATTAGTGTAAATTGTGAGAGTATAGAGGTATTACGTCACTTTTCAATATTCTCTTATATTTTCAAAGAAGCAACAAGCAAAGCCTTACAATAAAGATTATCTTAAACCTCTCACTTAACTAATTTTTTAATTTCTTATTATCACGCAAGTGTAAGTTCGCTATTACCGGGTGCGTAACGAAAAGTGAAACGCCTTTACTCGGCAGTGTCAGAGGAATATCGAGCAGCATGGGCGGATCCAGGCGATTTTCAAGGAGGGTGATGTCTTCTATGGCGGTGGAGTGTTTATGGAATATCCTCTGTGCAGCAGAGGGACTCAAAAACCTCCGCCAGAAATATTTTATAATAAACTACTGACAGAGCAACTGGGGTAGAAATTTCTCTGTTAAATATTTTTATGTAAATTTTAGTATTGGGCTAGGTGGAAGATCAACGTCAGTTGAGCCGTGCCTTTTGTACAGATATTTTGTACAATAAACAATTATTATTATTTTTAAATGTACAGTGCTTGAAAACTTCTTTTAAGTTCCCCAAAAGCACCATAAACTCAAGGGCGTAGATGTTTTTTTTCTGGGGAGGGTAAAGCAAAAAAATCAATATTTTTTAAAGTTTTATTAATATCACACAAGAATACTCACGAAAGAAGGTGTCAAGCAAAATATTAATTCACAAACCAATTTTACAATTTTTTTAAAAAGTATTTCTAAATTTTATTTTTTTTCAGGTATTCGTGTGATTTTCAATTTTCTTTTTCATTATTATTATCCTGGGGTAATTACCCCCGTTACCCCCTATATACGCCCTCGCTTAAACTTAAGGTTTCTTTCGCCAAAACCTGGCACTTGCTGCTTTTGTCTTTGAATTAAAAAAATATGACCTAAGAGGAGGGGATCTGAAGTCCACTCAGCCTCACCACCTGGATCTGCTCCTGTTAAGGGGTTAGGTGGGTTTCAAAATTTCAAAAAATCGATTTTTTTTGCTTATCTTATAATTCAATATGTTTAGAATATTCTCTTAAAGTTTTAAAACGATCTGAGTAATATTCTAAGAGATATAGCCTTCGGATGTTCTACCCTTCAGGCTATGTTATTTGAATGTAAATCTTTAATCGCGTTTTTCTCGAAACTACGTTTTTGAAATCGGTGGTCACGATTACTCGAAAAATTATGAACCGATCTCTTTGAAATATTGCACACTTCTTCAAAATAACATTATCTCGTGCTTGAACGAAGGATTTTTTTTCTATTTTAAGTGATTTTTTAAGGGCATGAAGGGTGCAAATTTTACTCAAAAAAAGGGTTTTTTTGTTCTCAACGCCGCCAAAAATGAATTTTATTTTTTTATTTTTTTCCTTTGTCCAAGCACAAGCTTTAAGCATCTACTAACAGAAAATTTTTGGTTTTTGCATTTCTGATGAATCTGTCATGAGTTATCCTGACCACGCCGATAGAACTTTTTTTTGAGGGGTCACAGGAAACGACGTGTCCACGCCTTAATTTTCAATATTTTTTAATGAAAATTTCACAAACTACTTATGAAATATATACCTTTTATATGGTAAATTGATGGAATGAAATATTTTGTGTGTTAAATAAAAAAAAATTCGTAAAAATGTACCTGTTTTGAGCCTTAGAAACCCACCTAACCCCTTAAGCAAAGACACGCGTGCTTAAATAACTGTAATGTGAGACTCTTCAATTTAGAAATTTCACTTCCAACGCACGTGGTAGCTACGTACCCATGCTCTTTATCTTTATTTATTAATTTAGTAGTTTTAAAAATAATTAATTATAATCGTCTGGAAGTTACATCTTAATCTAAGAGTAGTGCGATCTTTCAGTTAGAGTAACATTTTTCGCAAAAAATACAATTTATTTAGTTGTCATAATTTTTGCGAAAATTTATAACTGAAATGAAACAATTAGATTTTAAACAAAACGTGTTGCATCATTTTCTTAAGCTGTTTCCGAAAGATGAAAAGGCTATCCAATATGAATTTTGTGGAAATTAAATCTTTATTTTATTAATATTTAATAAGTTACTACTAACCCCAAATTCGCCAACCATCACGTCCACGATACTTCCAACAATGGTAACGAAATCGAACTTGTTCCAAGGATCCTTAAAAAAATTCTGGAAAAACAATAAAGCAAAAAAATATTCATCTATATATATAAAATCGTCTGTCCTGACTGACTGATTCATTAAGCTGTCAAACTCTTTGAGCTTATAAACTTGAAATTTGGACAGTATGTTCCTTTTATGACGTAAGCACCCGATAAGAAGGAATTTTTGAAATTCGCATCCTAAGAGGGTGACAAGGGGATGTTAAGGTTTCTTATAAAATGGCCATATTTCAAAAATCGTTAAAATGAGAGACATTGAATTCAACATACGCACTCTTCAATAAAAATGAACAAACCCTTGTTTCAGCGTTTTTTTAAATTCAACCCCTAATGGGGTCAAAAGGGGGTGAAAAGGTCCGATTGACTTGAAATTTGGCATAGTTACTCTTTTCACGACACGACAGTAAGAACGGATTTTATATGCAAATCCTATCCAAAACGGATTTTTCACCTACCATATAGGTACCTACTATGGGTGTGAGTTGTTACGTGGGTGGGTGTGAATGGTTGCGTGGATGAGAAGGTCAATATAATATTTCCTGAGAAAGAGAGGGGTGACAGAGAGAGGGAGGCAGGGAGATAAAGAGAGAGACTATGTTTTAATAAATCTTACAGTTTTGACCCGTGTGAAACCGGAACGGGCCGCTAGTATAATATATTTTAACGTTGAAACTTTGAATCAGGCGTAACGTTTTGTGTGGATAAAGACTCACCTTAACGCCAAACGCCACAATCTTGAGTATTGTCTCGATGGTGAACATTCCCGTGAAGACGATGTTCAGATATTTCAGCGTATCCTTGTAAACAGGACCTTGACCATGATACTGCCAACAAACATACACAATATACACTCGGTCCGCTGTTAGAATTTTTTGGTTCAATAATTCGATTACGCTGTTTAGAACGATTGCGTTTAAGGCAAAACCTTCGGATATGTACCAAAAAACAGTTTTTTATATATATGTAACATCTTAATTCATGTTAAATAAAGATTTGTGAATGTTTTCATTTGTAAAATATTTGAAACAAAAAATTAATCAATTTAGTTTTTGAAAATAGACATTTTGATTTAGCAAATACTAAAAAAAAAATTTGAAAAGAAGTTTGACCCTGCAGGCCATCCCTGTAACTTCCCGCTATTTTCGAGTTCAAAACGCTCAAAAATATATAAAATATAGCAAGAAGTTTATTTTTTAGCTCTTCGAGCTCAAAAAAAAACACACTTTGTTACGAAATTTTCGTTCACTATATCTCATGAACAAATGAACAGATTTTGATGCAATTTGCGGCAGTCGACTCAATTTTTTATCCTAAAAAAGTAATTTATTACAGAAAAATCGATCTCATAGGAATTTTACGAGCAATTTAAAAAAAACACTTTTTTACAAATTTTTCGTTCACGATATCTCGTGAACAAATGAGCCGATTTTGATGCGGTTTGCGTCGATCGACGCAGTTTTTTTAACCTAAGAAAGTAAATTATTACAAAAAAATCGATTTGATAAGAATTTTACGAGTAATTATAAAAAAATTTTTTTTCCTAATTTTTCGTTCACGTTATCTCATGAACAAATGAACCAAATTTGATCTGGTTTGCGGCGATCGACGCAGTTTTTTTAACCTAAGAAAGTAAATTATTACAAAAAAATCGATTTGATAAGAATTTTACGAGTAATTATAAAAAATTACTTTTCTCCTAATTTTTCGTTCACGTTATCTCATGAACAAATTAACCAATTTTGATCTGGTTTGCGGCGATCGACGCAGTTTTTTTAGCCTAAGAAAGTAATTTATTACAAAAAAATCGATCTGATAACAATTTTAAGAATCATTTTAAAAAAACACTTTTTTACGATTTTTTCGTTCACGGTATCTCGTGAACAAATGAACCGATTTTGATGCGGTTTGCGGAAATCGACGCAGTTTGTTAAGGAGAAGAGCTGATTAGATTTTGGAATTATTCGGTTTAGTAGTTTAGAAAATATTTTACAAAAACAAATTTTGAACAATTTTTGAAACTTGTTTTTTTAAGATTTCTCAAAATTTTTTAGGCCGAATCGTTTCAAATTTTCAGGAAGTCTAAGTTCACCAAGATCACGTCAGATGCCGCAAACCGCGTTTCAGTCGGACACTTCGTTCAAAAGATATAAAGGGTTTACATACATACATACACACACACACACACACACACACAGACATACATACAGCCCTACGGACATCATCGCCAAAATAGTTTTAATAGCTTCCTAGGACCTCAAAACGTCGAGATCTGGCGAAAACTCGATTTTCGAAAATCGGGGTGAAACCAATAACTTCCCGATTTTTGAAAAAAAAAAAAATTTTTTTTTTTTTTAAAGCGGGAAGTTAAAAATGAAGTAAACGTTGCGGTCATACCTTCATCATAAGTAGTATAGTATTGAACACAATTAATGTCATGATGAAGTACTCGAAAGGCGTTGAAACTATAACTTTCCATATTTTGTACTTGACGCCTACCCGTTTGGTTGGAATATATCGCTCCAAAGGACGAGCTTGAATTGTAAAATCTATACACGATTTCTAAAAAAAATGATTAAAATATTAATTTATGAAGGTTTATTTCTAAATAACATGAAGAAGAAATTAATAATAATAATTGCCATACTTTTATTATGAAATGAAAAAACCACTATCGGAAATTGAATGCCTACCCTAGCACTGTCATTTCGAGATTTTGATCTGTATTTTTGCTTGTAAATTATAAAGGAAATAATCAATAATTAATAAAGTTTTATTTTTATTGTTATAGCGATTCAGTGCAGTTTAGTGGATTACTCTGTATTTCTTAATATTATGATAGTTGATAATAAAATTTTAAGTAATTATCGGACAAAAAACCTAATGTAAATTATAAGATATCGTTATTATTAATTCGTAGGCCATGAATGGAAACTACAGTAGTGCTAGAGTCTTTAACCTTCTCCCTAATTATATCAAGGGCGTAGATATTACTTTTCTGAGGGGAGGGGTAAAGCAAAAAAATCAATATTGTTTTAAGTTTTTTTAATACGAATAACCTTTTTTTTAGCAACCTAATTGCTGTGTGCACATTTGGAGAGCAAAAAACAAAAAAAAACAAGGTCCTTTCATTTCCTGGTAATTATCCCCTGTACCCCCCATATCTACGCCTTTGAATTATGTAAAATAATTGACTAGTTTATCATTTAAAAGGGAATTAAAGGCATATTTGATTGATGTATGTCTTTACTCGATAAATGATTTTTTTAATATACATATAATGTAAGTAATTTTTGACAATTTTCTTGCATTTTATATTTGGTTTAGGAAAATAAATTTACTATTATATTCCATCGAAAAATACAGGCTGATTTGAATACAAATTTTACCTGATTTTTATCAATCTCTCCGTCCTGCAGCTCGGCTTCGCCCTGCTCCTGGAACGTGATGATAATCAAGGCAACGAAGATATTTACAAAGAAGAACGGAAAGACGATGAAATAAACGATATAAAATATAGACATTTCTATTCTAAAATTTTGTATGGGGGCCTCGTCTTCGTACGTGGCCGCCATTGAGTTTTGTAGCACCCTGTAATCATAAAAAAATAGGGGATATAAGGCCTCACTCATAGAGACGAAATTTCGAAGTCTTAAAGTTTTCACGAAAACCGTTAATATATTTTTTTCTCTATTTACGTAGCCTTATTCTGTCTTCACAAGGATGTTAAAAATTTACAAATATGTTTTTCTTCATACCTCGATCGAAAGTGCCTACTTTCGGCACCAGTTGTAAGGCAGAAAGTCTAACATTTACTCCTTGGTGGGATTACACGCCCAAATGCGGAAAGACATACGTTCGGGCGGTCGTAAAAAAAAAAAAAACAATCAACTGTTGTTTAGATGTCGCTTCCATAGCAACCCTATTATATTTTAGCTAATAATCGCGAACCACTGTTATTTGTGTATTTACGTAAAAATAAAAATCTTCCTTGGAATTTATCTGTGTCTTTATGTAATTAATACGTAATTAATTAATTAATTAATGCATTTAATAAGCGTGTTTACGATCGAGGTATGTAGAAAAATAGTATACACCACACTGGCCGAAGGTGTGATAACCTTAAGATATCACACTTTCGGCCCTTGTGGTGTAATATACTATTTTACATTCATAGCTTAACACTTTTGTGCGTGATAACATCAAATTCGAGTTTGCGTTGACAGGGTATATACAGGGTGTCTCAAGCGACGTTGGCTAACATGGGTAACTATGTTATTAGTGAAGATAGAAAGTCGGTTAAATGGACAAAGTAGTGCAGAAAATGGCGCTCATTAATGTCCCATCGAAAAAACAATTGAATTTTGACACCCTAATAATTTATTTAGAAAATAGTGAAAATTGTCGTTTTTAAAAACTGACTGTAACTTTTCTATTTTTGAAGATATCTAAAAATTTCTCTAACAATTTTTTGATGACTTTTTAAGGTTTTTTTAATGGGGTAAGTTTAATTTTTTTATATCCCCTATACATAATGAGATATTGACATGAATCTTGGTTCTTCTTATGGGCGCCATTTTGGATTTTTAGATATTGGAATTCTACTTATTTTTTTGATTAATATGATATAACATATCCGCTTGAGGCGACCTGGCATTTTTGTTACGTTGAATGTATGATCATTAAAACTAAAGAAGTTCTTAATAGGGTATATGCATGTAACTTATTATTTAGTTTAAATGTTATTTTTTGTACTCTTTATGGCAATTGATTAAACTCTTAATAGTTTTTTCTTTTTAAATTTTTGCTAAATAATAAATATTAATTAAACAAAAATGCAAAAATACGCGCGAAATATAAAATATCGGAACGCAATGCTATTGATTCAACCGTAGTATGACGTCAAAAAACACGTAAACACATGGTCGCCATAGAATTATTGCCTCTTTTTACACGCTTTATTCAATACAAATTTATTTAAACAAAATTGTTGACATGTTATATGACGTCACAGATCTCACGCGCAAAAATGGCGCGTTTAAATAATCAAAATATCTTGCCCAAAAAGAATATTCATTTTTAAGCTATTGCATGGCTTCTATCGCGGGCTTTGAGCGCGGCGACCGAATCAAGAAATTCCGTAACGACAAAAAACCTAACACCCACCCACCCACAGCGGTACGGCGTTGACAGCCGTGCATCGTCTAACGTCGTTTCAGTTCGGCAGACTTCGGCACGGTGTTTGTGTGCTCATAACTGATTCTATCTTTATTTGTGTATAAATGAATTTATATATAATACTGCTATAAAAATAACCTAAATTATTTAGGTTATGTGCAGAGAAAGTATATATGATATTATATCTATATAAAAGTACATCGCGCGAAATTTAATATCGTTCTTTTTGTTCAAATTTTTTTAATGAATAATTGTTTTGGTGTGTAATTACACTATTTATACCTTATTATTTATACCTAGCTATTTTAGTTTTATAGAGAAGAAAAACTTAAAGACCTAAAAAGAATATGCAATAGCTTTACCGCGGCAGTCCCCGAGTGCCACACGTATTTTTTTAATTCAATAAGAATGTTTTAATGAATGAACTTTTAATATGAAAATAATTGATTTTTAAATATTTTCAAAAATTGTGCATATACTCTATTGAATATCTTGGTTGGCAATTATATTAGAAAAATCAACTTACTGTGGCCAACCCTCTCCTGTCTGAACGGCAAACAGTGTAAGCATAGCAACCATCACGTTGTCGTAGTGAAAGCTTTGCCAATCCCATTTTCGCTCTTTCACCTCCGGAAGTAAACTACCCGAACTGTATTCGAAATACTTCCCTCTGTAAAATCAAAAATATTTTTTTTACCTTTTGTGAACTCAATTCGGAGACATTACATCATGTAAAAATCACAAAAAGAAAATTAATTATGGTGTGTTATCTTCTACCTACTAATTAGTAGAGATTGCGATCCTTTATATCGTAATTATTGGATGGAGAGTGCAGCTTATGGATCAAATAAATATCGTACTTTTGAATCTTTCTTTTTATATATATATTAGTGATGTGCCGGATCGTTAAAAATGTATATTATATATTAATACGGATTTTTGGTTTCGAGATCCGCGGATACGGATCTTAATTTTCTTAGAGTACGCGGCGGTAAATATTGCACGTCGATCTTTGGAAAGAGACTATCTGTTATGGGAAAAAGTTATTGACCTCTTTAAGAGTTAACTCTCATAACAGATTGTCTCTTTCCAAAGATCGATGTGCAATATCTCATTATAAAGATAGTTGATTTAGTACCTTTGAGTTATGTACTATTAGTATGGTACTCACTACGATAAATGTTTGCAATATAAAGGTGCCAAATCCGATTTAAAAAAATAAAAAATAATCTGAATGGAATTCAACAAGTTTTCATTATTACCTAATCACCTATATATATAAAATTTCATCTATGAATTTAAAATTAATAAGGTAAAAGATCCGCCAAAAACTAACGGATACGGATACGGATCTTTCTTCTCTCTCGGATATCTGCGGATACGGATACGGATATCCGGCACATCACTAATATATATATCTAACTTGAAGGAGATTTGTTTGGTTGTATATAGGTATCTAACGTTTCGGCAAAAAGGTTTTTTGCTATCTTCAGAGATTATATAGTGGCCAGATGATGAAATACAAAGTCAAAAAATTAATTAAAAAAATTGTTTATGTTATTCACCGTTTTCTTCATGGTTTTGTTTTTACCAATTTTTTTAACTATCAAAATTACAGTTTTTGATTTTTTTACAAATTTAATTATACATGTGCGACTCAGGCTCATTTTAATAAGACGCACATGTATAATTGAATTTGTAAAAAAATCAAAAACTGTAATTTTGATAGTTAAAAAAATTGGTAAAAACAAAACCATGAAGAAAACGGTGAATAACATAAACAATTTTTTTAATTATTTTTTTGACTTTGTACTTCATCATCTGATCAGGTTCGACTGTAGTTAAATTGTTTTGAACGATTAAAAAAAATGTAAGGTTCGCATTGCACTGTGCACACGTTTCATTTGTTTAAATACGAATAATAAAATATGTACTAAAATAAATAACTTACTGGCACTCATCAAATGTACGTTTGCTTCCATCGTTGCAGAAGAAAAATTTTCCGTTAAAAAGTTGAACGGCGATAACGGCAAATATAAAATGAAATAGTATATACACAATAAGAATATTTATCACATTTTTTAAAGAGTTCACTACACAGTCAAACACTGCTTTAAGTTTTGGCACGCGTTTTATTGTTTTTAAAGGTCTTAGCACTCTTAACACTCTTAGTGACTTTATCGTCGACAAATCTTGCCCCGCGGGACTTCCTCTGAAATAATCAAAGAACCGTTAAAAATCGAAACTTTATTTCTGTCATAGTAAAACAAAACGGAAAAAAAGCAGGACGACTCGTCACAGATTGTGACCTGTACAGCTCGGACGTACGTACAGAAAGATCCATAGTGGCGGGTTAAAGCATGAGCAACGCGTGCTACTGTCCAGGGCAGTATATTCTGAGTGGCTAATTGTTTTTTAATGGTATATCCTTCAGTTAAAAAATATATAAGTATATTTTAACACCAATCATTCGAAATTCTACACGTTGTAAAATTTTAGGAAATTTTGCATGACGGCTTTAATATTCAATATTTGCTTCTATCAACTAAATTAAATTCAAATTAGTGCGTGATTTGTATTCTGCAAGAATTGATTGGTTGACTTGTTGCTGTCTCACCAACATCTTAACTGCATCTTCCCATGTTTATTTACTTCTCTGATTTCGCGGAAAACATTTACAAATACAACATTTTAAATATAAGAAGCACGGATTCAAAGGCAATGTGGAACACACCAGGTTAGATGATGAATTTGGTGTTTCTCCTATGCCTCTGGTTCTTAGATTTGCCACAAATCGCTTTTCAATTACAAAAAGATTCAGAGACAATGTGGAATACCTCAGGTTAGGTTGCGTAAGTTAGGCTAGGTTAAATTATGGGCGACATTTTTTTTTGTCCAGGGTGGCAGTTAGTTCTAATCTGGCACTGAGTCAGTTCTTGCTTTCCTGCCTCCATTGCGTTTACCCATGTCCGAACTTAAGAAAAATACAATAGTGTGTATTATGAGCAACTTACGCTACATCGAACACAAACGAAACAACGGCACAAATGACAACGATCGCGTCCATAATATTCCAGATCTCACGCAAATATGAGCCTGGATGAAGAATTATGCCCAAATCAACGACCTTGAGCAACATCTCGATAGTGAACACTCCGGTGAAGACATAATCCAAGGTATCAAGTGTATCGTTCCACTCTGAGTTTGCCTCGACGGGATCTTCCGCTGCCAGCGCCATCGAGCTCAAGGAAATCACTAGCATTATAAAGAAGTCAAAGTAATGAAGATTCACCACCCAATGAGCTCCTCTCCGTATTCTGTAAATAAAAAAATAAAACTCTTAGACTTCTTCGTTGAGGGTTTTTAGATCTTTAGTCTTTACATACTTAGACGTATACAGGGTGAGTCAGACCACCCGTATCAGTCGTTTTTTTCGAAAACGGTTAGTCGTAGAGAGTTGTGTCAAAAATATGTATTATAAAAGCCCTAATGAAGAATCGAATGGTGATATTTTTTTCCCCCGGAAAGGTCGGCTTCCCTGTTAGTTTGCTCCGGAATGTTCAGAACTCCGGAATGTTAAATGGCACGATAGGTCGAAAGTGGTATTGTTGAAAAGATCTTTAAAAAATAAGCAAGTTTTGTAGGACATTTTTTTTTGTTACTGCCACCCCTGTTAAGTAATATTCGTTTGAAATTATTAAATTAACATGTCAGAATAACAAACTTAATTTTAAAAGTCGGCATATAAAATCTAGTTACCTAATTAAACTATGTCCCAATAAGTTTTCAATAATTGCAATCGTTTTTTTTTTGGTCGGAAAATACTTCCAGGTACTCATAACATATCTAGAAGAGCTCCGCAGTGTTTAGAAGTAAATTGAAGACAGTTTGAACATTTGTGACATTGTTTAATTAGGTAACTAGATTTTAAATGCCGACTTTTAAAATTAAGTTTGTTATTCTGACATGTTAATTTAATAATTTCAAACGAATATTACTTAACAGGGGTGGCAGTAACAAAAAAAAATGTCCTACAAAACTTGCTTATTTTTTAAAGATCTTTTCAACAATACCACTTTTGACCTATCGTGCCATTTAACATTCCGGAGTTCTGAACATTCCGGAGCAAACTAACAGGGAAGCCGACCTTTCCGGGGGGAAAAAATATCACCATTCGATTCTTCATTAGGGCTTTTATAATACAGATTTTTGACACAACTCTCTACGACTAACCGTTTTCGAAAAAAACGACTGATACGGGTGGTCTCACTCACCCTGTATATGGGGCCACGATTGTGAAAAGTGTAATGTAAAACAATCGCAATATCCGGAGAAATTGACAGTGGCAATCATGGAATATTTAAAAAATGAGTATTATCAATCGCGTAGATAGGTGGGGAATGGTACAGGAGCAATATTTAATAAAGGCACCCAATATACTCTTTATAAAAATTTAACATATTGTAGCAAGCATTGTTACATTAATTCTCTCTCTCTCTCTTTTTGTAATATTGTCAAAATTAGTTTTCCTTAGCTACGCAGGAAAAATGAATGTTGTTATCAATTTGAAAAAAAAAGAATTAATTAATCAGATCTTGAGAAAACAGTTTATCTCGATTTTTTTATAATTCAATTTTAAGACTTTTTATTTATTTAACGTAAGAAATTTTTCAAGTGCTTGCAATATAAATGTAGCATTTTTTAATATTCGAAAAAACTAGCCATATCTACGATTAGTCAAGGGCTTGCTGATTTTTGAAATCCTGAGGCACTGTCTATGGTATTGTCACTGCTTGTTACGTCATATCCTCATAATAATATGAACCTTGACTGAGAATCTACAAGATGTCGATTTAAATTTACTCGTTAGCAATAAGGTAAATTACTAATAAAAAAATTTATTTGATTTTGTTGAAGTAACGAATAATAGCACATTGTATTACTTACGGATTAGTTGACGTAAATATAAACATGCTTGAATACGGCAACATCGGTTTTGGACCAGTGATTTCTACTTCTTCTGGCTCCTCCTCTTTCTTAGCATCTTTTTTGTTTCTGAACGAACCATGAGGATTGAAATCTCCTCCAGATGGCGAACCATCCATTTGCAACGTTTCTATTTCCTTCTCGAGTTCCAGCATTTGTTTCTCTTTATCCTTCTCGGCTTGTGCCTCTTCGGCGGCTGTCAGTTCTTGCGCGTTGGCCAAGTTGTCGACGGCGATAGCCAAGAACACGTTAAGCAAAGTGTAATTTCCGAACAGCATGAGAATTACGTAATAAAATGATGACATCATTCCTTCCTTGTAACCGCCTTGCGATCGAATACCGTAATACATTACCTCGTTCCAATCTTCACCCGTCAAAATCTGTGAACGCAACAGAAAACATTAAAGTTTTGTTATGAATCCTGAGATGTAAAAATATGGCGCCCAACGTGCGGCGCTCATTTGTAAGATTTCACGTTCTTTTAATATTTGTGACGAACTATGAGACATTAAGCATATCAAAGATGCAATTCCTTCAGGAGAAAATGGATACAAAACAAAAGAATAACAATTTTAATTAAATAATAATTACAGACCTGAAACACTGTAAGTAACGCAATCGCAAACGTGTTGAAATTGGTCAGCGGTGTTTCTTCATCTTCGAAGTTGAATTGTCCACCGAACAGTTGCATTCCGAGCAACGCGAAGATCAGGATGAACAAGAAGAGCAGGAACAACAGTGAAATGATCGACCGCATCGAATTCAGCAGCGATATCACCAAGTTTCGCAGTGAAGACCAGTATTTTGTCACCTGCCATTTAAAAACACTTTCTCAAAAACTCTGTCAGTAAGAATTTTTGGTTGTTTTCATGATTAAAATTGAAATATTAATAAAATATTGGTGTCACATGTTTAAGGAAAGGTAAACATATATTTAACACTAATATATACTGGTTCTGATCCTAATTATATATATTATTTATATAATTCATAGACAGCTATGCTATACTTTTGGCGTATCGCTATTCAGCCCTTCTCCCTGGGTATAACTTCTACTATGCGAACAGAAAGAGGCGTGTCGCTCGAGTTTCCCTCTTAACGCCATACCTGACACCCAATCCCTACTCCTGACGATGTTGTTTTATGATTTTTTCGCGAATAAAAAAGTTTCACTTTAAGAATACGTACCTTGAATATTCGAAGCAATCGTAACGCCCTAAGCACAGATAGACCGAATGTATCCTTTTTGATGTGCGCCCATATAATTTCGAAAATCGAACCTGTGATGACGATACAGTCGAATCTATTGAACGCTGATTCGAAGTAAATGCGAGGTCCGAGGGCGTACACCTTAATCAACATCTCAAATATAAACAGACCGAGGAAGACGAACTCAGCCCAATCTGAAAAAAAAATCAGATAATTAACATAACTGATATCTGTCTACCATTCTAAAGGATTTCTATGTCTCTTTTGATCGATCAACATGTAAGTTATTCAGCAAGACGGAAGTTCATATAAATTCGTCGGGAGAACCTTTAATAGAAGCTTTAGGGATTCTAAATAATTATTAGAATCGTCCACATTAGTAATTATTCAATATCCGCTTGAATAATTTATCCTGGATTCGGATTTTTAACATAGTTGGAATGTATTTAACACCATGAAAATTAAAATAGGATTCCATATAATTTTCTAGATGGAATTCCATTTAGTGTTTTACAATTATAAAATTTTAAACCACTGTAAATTATTTAGTGCCGATTCAGAGCTCCGTGACGGGCATATTTCTAATGGTGTAATACGTTGACGTGTGTGGCCAGCAAACCGGCCGAGACATGTCCGATCGGCCGAAATATCTGCGAAACTAAGGAAATATTGACACGAGTCTGTGAAACGGTTTTTAAGCGGAGAGTTCAAATACTTACATAAAAATTCGGTAAGCCATGTCGGTTGCTTGTAGTGTTCGATGGCTACGCATACTGTGTTCAAGAAGACGAGCACGATGATGAGCCAGTAGAACCATTGCGTTTTGACGGTGTGTCGAATCCAGATTCTCAACCGTTTCTCAGTACGCCAGACACCTTTTTTCTTTGTCCGTGATTTCATGAAACCGGCTCGCGAACCTCCTACAAACAATATTTATTGCCGATCACTATTATTGTTGTGATTTAATCAATGAAATTATTCATACCTCATCGATATTATTAAAAAGTAAACATTTGCAGCGTTTCAAAGATTTTGCCATTCCAACCCACAAGAAGGAAATTGTACTATTTAAGGTCAAAAATCACTTTTCAAAATTTTACATAATTTTTTCGTTTTGAGGTCCCCCGAATCCAACAAAGATATTTTTGGAAAAAGTCTATGCGTCTGTTAGTCTACAGGTCAAACGGATGAGCGGATTGAAAGTGAATTTTGGGAGGATATTTGGTATGTAAATATGAAGATCCCTATTGTTTTTGGGGAAAATCGGCGCATGCGCAGAAGAGATATATACTATAACGGTGTTTTTTATATAACACTTGTATACTTTTCATAACGGCTTATTATTCTACTTATTTTTTCAAGAAAGTTTTGTTAAAAATTTTTGTTCTAAACTTTATAGTTTCGGAAATATTGTGAAAATAAAACAAAATCAACTGTTCTTTTGTTTTGTAGATCTGTCAGAAATAAACTAGTTAAGCATGCTTTGATTAATTTTTTCATGACGTGGAACGTATTATGTAGGTAACCATGACAACGAATAGCAAATCTATTAAATACTAGCCATTACCCGCGTCACCTCACGCGATATAGAAATTTTCTTCTCTTTATTATACTATATCAAATGTCAATATAGTTGAAGCTGAAATGGTCCCGTCGCACAATTGGCTGGAATTTTTTAATCTAATGTATTGATTTCGAATATTTCCAACTTGAATCTTAACTTTAGCGAGGTTGAATATGGTTTTCAATAAATTTAAATTCAAATTTTCCTTGACGAGATCAAAACAGAACATGATTTTCTGAAGAAAATCTTTTTAAAATCTTTAAATAATCGATGCAGATGAACTGAAGTAACATATTTGCTAGTATTCCTTTTCTCATCGATCGTTGAAGTCTCCAGATTAGTGTTATTTATTCAAATATATTTCGGTTGTTATTTTAAAATGAAGTGACGCTTACGTGATTTATAACCAGTAGCGGCTGAACGGGCAAAATGCCACGGGCTCCTGGCCTGTAGGAACCTAACATTTATTATAAAATTTGATAAAAAATATTAATTTTGTATTTAATCAATTTAAGTTAGGTATTAACTTACTCAAGAACATACACGAATTCAAATATCTACTTTACTTCGTGATTTATAAAGATGAAACTACAGCGTGAAGCTTTTTTATATTCAGGGAGGGCCCCATCCGACGAATTTGCCACGGGCCTCAGGTGGTACCTACAGTTACGTCACTGTTTATAACTTTGGTGTATTTCACTAAATGTAGTAAATAAATAAATAAAAATCTGAACGGAACGTCAAAAATTTTAAACTATACCTACCTATATTGTGTATTTCTATTTTTTTTTTATTTATCTGCCTGCAGTTTAGAATTTACCACTTGTGATTATTTGTAACACTTGAGTAGAAAAGAATAAAATTGTCAATTTAAGAAATTAGATTTCATTTACATTTACAATTTGTGAATTCATTAATGCTATAAAATAGTTCAAACATTTTTTAAAAACTATTTAAAGTAGGCTTATTCGAGAGCATTTACCATCATCTCCATCCTCTTCTAGGTCTTCCTCTTCAGTATCTGTGCTTTTACTCTTTCCAAGGTTCGTCAGCTTCTTCCGTTTGGCTTCAGCTTTTTTTCTTGCCTTTAGTATATGCATTTTCTGTTCATCAGTCGTCCTTTCTTCTGATAATATCACTTCCTCTGAAATAACAAACCCAACAATACGTCACAATTATCTAAGACTGTGCAAAAATGTTATCTTCCTAATAATGCCTTCATTATTTCAGACTTTTCCAATTTTTTTATAATTACACAAAATTGCATATAATATGTGTTGGATTGCAGAAAGCAATGTCTAAAAATATGATTTGACAAAAATCTTAGATTGTGATGAAATAATTACAATTTGCATACATTCAGGAGCAGTCTAATTTCATTGTGAAACTCCCTGTCATATGGAATATTAGACTGTACTCACACAAAAACAAATGATTGATCTTAATAGAAAAGATCGCTTTTCAAGCTAAATTTTGATCAAAAAGTGTGCTAAAAGTTGTATAGACGTAAAAATTGTACACGCTTTTCATATGAATAAATATGTATATTGTGCAGCTTTTTTATAGGGGGTAGCGAATAATGCTTTTTAAGTCTGAAATAATATGATCGTTATTTACAACTACTTTAATTTTTAAACAAAATGCAACTAAATCTTTTTATTATATTCTGTTAAGAACACGTTTGGCAATAACAAAATTCTTAAGAATTCTCTCTCTAAGGACTACAAGTAGAGGAAATACTAAAACTTCAACTACACATCATCTATTTAAGTTTGTACTGAATATAATTATGCCTATAGATAAATTAAAACTTGATTGTAAAAACGTTTACTCTTTAAAAAAGGTTCGGTTCCAAATCAATCTAAAAAATTCCAAAATATTCTTGGTTTCCGGGCTTGTAGACTGTGTTCCATTAGACGTTTCGTTTACAACTGCGGTGTGGCAGCGGGCGAAGTGCTTTTATAGGCGGCTCTCAGGTAAGTGTCTCGATGACTGGTGTTTAACCGTGCGTTTTCTGCTCGGTCGTAGTAGGAAGCCCGGACTACGACCGAGAAGAAAGCACATTCATGCTTAGACACCACTCATCGATACGTTCACCTGTGAGCCGTTACTTCGCTCGCTGCCACATCGCTTTTGATAACGTCTACCGCAGTTGTACACGAAACATCAGGTAAAAATACTAATGAACCACGGCCTACAAGCCCGGAAACCAAGAAGATTGGGAACAACACCGGCAGTGAAAGCCTACACGCCTGGATAATCTTAAAAATTATACTTGCAAGTCGATATTTAGTTTATTTTTCTTATTTCGCTAATTATTATTAATCAAAATCATTGGCGTAGCAAGAGGGGGGACCAGGTAGGCTTGGATTACCCTACAAAACTAATTGTTCACGTACAAATAACAAGATAAATCTATAATAATCTACGTTTTCTTTGTCGTGAATTTTCTCCAGAAAGTCGTGCTGATCGATTACGCTTCTATGAACAGTTTTCAAATTATGTATAAGTGGCAGCTGGTAATGGTAGGTAGAGTTGAAAATTTGCCCCCCCCCCCAGGATAAAATCGTTGCTACGTCTATGATCAAAATTACTGGGAAAAATAAAGCGGCTTGATTTTTAATTCTAAATGAAAATAAGGTAGTCATACCTGCTTTACAAATCCATTCGATATAACCATCGAGCTCTCTTTCTAGCTGCTGTTGTCGTCTCAGTTTTAAAAATTCTTGCCGATTTTCTACTTTCTCTCTCTCCTTAGCAAACTCTCTACACGAGATAGACAACGTACACAATAAAAACATATAGGTACTAAATTACTACAATAGACTAAATTGGTGATCCTCCAGATTTATTTTATTTAAAATATGGATTATAGATGTTTCTAATTTCAGATCATAACTTAAAGCAATAATTTTTGAAGAACGCAGAAATTAAATGAATTTTGACATCTAGTAAATATCTATAATCCTCAATACTACGGTTATCTTATTAAACACACTGATAGCAGCAGAGCTGCGAAAAATACCAAAAGTTACGTTCATGCAATATGTAAAAAATATAGAAATGGTCTCGTTCGAAGCGAACGGGCTAACGTATCGAGATGAAACAATGTACAGATCATTTCTAGAAGTCTTTATCTACTACAAAACTATACTAATTAATTCATTAAAATCGCATCAGTAGTTTTTGCGCTAACTATATAGAAACTAGAAACTGACAGACAGAACTACACGTTATATTTATAATATATATATAGGTTACAGTTCAAAATAAGTTTCTATTCTTAGTTTTTCAAAATGAAACCGGTACTTACCCGCTAAGAACACCAAGAACAAGGTTCAACATGAAGAATGAACCCACAATAATAAGAGGCACAAAGTAAATCCAGTTGTAGGCACTGCCAAACACGTCATTCGTCTGTAAAATAAATCATTAATTAAGTATGACGATGTGGTCGTTAGTCTAGGGTTGTAATCCGTCTGGATTTGTCTTCTTTTTAAGGGCGTTCGGGGAGCGTCCGGGCGGAGTCCGGATTTTAAAATGACTAGATAAATATTTTTTTATCAAGTGTTGATACTCATTTGAAAAGATTTTTTTGCTTATTGGAAGAAAGAATTATTGTTTGGTTTTTTTAAATTTTTATAAGGTTCGTTAATTTTATTACCAAAGAAAATAGAGATAGGTATAATGAAATAAGAAAGTATTTAATGTATTTCATGATTATATTACTATAATTTTGTACGTTAAGTTGCATCAAAGATTGTCAAAAATCCATCAATACTAATTCTAGAATACAATTTGTGATGTAGTAGTTGATAATAATAATAAATATAATTATATAACACGGATTATTTAATTTCATTATTAAAATGATAATTTTTTTCCGCAATTATGTCCGGGTTTTAAACTAGAAAATCCTGATTTTTTGATCTTCTTGTCCTAGTTTATTGTCTTTACAGATGGCAACCCTAGTCATTAAAAATTTATTGAAATCGTGTGAATTTCAAATAAAACGTTGTATTTCTTTGTAATTCGTCAATTGGGGAAGTTTTCACTTGACGAAAATACTAAATAGTGTCATATCTTTAAAATAAGGATAAAGTTAAAAACGATGAAAAAATTATTTCGTTATCTTTAAATGCACCGGAGGTATCCAATTTTTTAAGTAAAACCTCTTGAAAGTAACGCAGATCTCAATTAAGATCTTATTAATTAAATTACATCTCAAATTCTTAAACTCATAATATTATACAATTAGTCTTTCCCTTCGCTTAAAGTTTTCTTTCTTATTATTGAAATGAATCGTGTTGGCAACGCAACAAACATAGATGGAACAAACCATAGCAACGAACTATGCACAAGTTTCCATATTTTGTCACCTCGAGTGCGACATTTGGCAACAATTTAGTTCCTTGCACATAGCACATATGTGTTCGCAGAGGAAATTCCCGACGAAATGAGATTGGAAAGCCCAGGTCTAGTATAATACGCGCCACGAATCTAAAAGGCTCGGAAGTTAGATGCGAATGCGGGCTTGCGCTGATACAGTCTGTTGAAAAACTACAAACTCGCAACTCAGCAAAACTAACATAGCAATAACAACTTGACAATAGCGTACTCGACTGTACTTTAAAACAGGAAAGCGACAAGTGACAAAGGCAACGAGCGATCACGGCCAATCACCGACGAGCGCACGTTCCGCGCAGGTAGCTGGGAGGTGGTGGGAGCATCAACGGCTCTAAAATGTGCCTTTGCGACGCTGTTTGTGACTAACTTCGGAACTTTTTAGATCCGTGGCGCGTACTGTACTGCGTTGTACATTTGGCAGGAGTGTCCATAATACTTACCCAATATAACACATTGGTCCAGCCCTCCATCGTTATGCACTGGAAAACGGTAAGCATGGCGAACCCGATGTTATCGAACGACGTTATCCCGTGGTTCGGACCGTCCCATCCTGGCAGGCACCTTGAAGTCGAATTATCGCACACGTAAGCACCGAACGGCGCTAATAGCTTGTTCTCGTAGGAACATGGTGTTTCCGTTACTATTTCGTCTGTTAACATCAAGCGACAACACAATATTTTAGTTGTAATTCACATCGTAGCTAAGAAAACCGAAAGAGAATAATAATATTTCTCTTTATTTGTTACATCTAGAGATAACAAATAGTGTCAGCAGTTCTGGATTTATAAATAGGCCGTATAGGTCGCGGCCTAGAGGCAGCAGCGTCCTAGGGGCGGCAGATTTCAGAGGAGTGTCACTTGAGTTCAGAGGACTATTAAATAGTCCCGTAAAAAAATGTATATCTCGTTTCTTTTTTACGCTCTTTCTTAATGACTAATTTATTCGTTTATTTAACTTTAAGGCCTTCTTTACTACAAATGAAAAATTATTATTTTAGAAAGGTATGTACATAGGGCGGCAGAAATAAAGTGGCCTACACTCATAAAAAATATAAATCCGGCACTGAGTGTCAGAGTCAAATATAATTAAGATGACTTCCAAAGAATTCATCGAGACAGTTAAACGCCTGTTCAGTTAAATAGAGCTTTAGAGAACTTTTAAATTTATTGTAATTTTCAATCTGTCGTATATCAGAAGGTAAGTTATTGTATATCCTTTGATACACATGTCTAGGCCCCTTACTCCCTAATGTAGTACACTTGAATGATTCATGTAAATATTTTCAGTTTGCCTGGTATTATAGGAATGTACAGTAGAGGTCAAAGTAAATAATGAGATATTCTTTTTGACAAATAATGCGCACTGTAAAATAAAAAGCGACACCATAGTCTCTTCCTCAGGCTTTGATAGCCTCCCCCCACCTACCGCTTCGATTTGTGCCTTCTACTCATCTGTTAGGTAGCGAATCTCTACTAATCCCTAGGTTACAGTCCTGCCAGTCTCCTCATTATTAGACTTTTCTTAAAATATAATAATAATGATAATGCGTTTAACGTCCGTTTCTCGACTTTATGTCAAAACAGACGTCATTCGCACCATTACTATTTTCCATCTATCACACTTCCCGATGTTTTCTACATGTTTTCAACTTCAACTAATTATGGGCGAATGAAGTAACTTTAGGATATTAGGATAAGGTAGGCATATATTGAGCACAAGAGTTTGACAGGTAATCGGCCATGGCCCTGAATATGGAACCATCTCGATATTTTTCTGGATTTATTGGAGGAAACCATGGAAATCATCAACCGGTGCAGGAGTTACCGTTTCTCGACGAGAGGCAGCAGGAAAAAGTTCCAGCCACATCTGCCCTCGCCGGGATTCGAACCCGGTACCTCCCGAATGCGAGTCTAGTGCTCTTACCGCTACGCCACCCCGCTCGGTTACTTTTTTTAAAATATTAAGTACATAAATAGATTTGGCTATTACTTGATGCGAATTAATCGCAGCGCCTTTAGCCTTTTAAGCCAGTGTATTCTGCAAAATTGATAACATAGAGTTCTTAAATGAAGGGTACACGGGAAGAGGGCGATTTGTCAAAAAATGTAAATTGTGCAGGAGAGCATTTTGAAGTGTTTAAGATCGTACCATTTACATGCTGATGCATTTCTTTCAACGCTTATAACTTTTGACCTAGCGTATTCTTGTCTAAAATGAATACACCAACAGAATGGTACGACTTTTGACACTTTAGAAGTTTTACTCACCAAGGTCTTCTATACTGTAGCACGTTTTGTGGAAAACGCCTGAATAGAATTCCAGGCCAATGATGGCGAATATCACAATGGCAAACAAGACGAGTACGCCGATCTGTAGCAACGGCGCCATTGCCTTGATAATGGAACTCAACACCACTTGAAGACCTGTGTACAACATTACGTAAAATTAATACTGGTTTATGTTATATTATATTAAGAAGACAATTTAAATTTTATGTTTATTGTTCTAGTGTAAAAACCTACTACTGTAATTAAATAATATTATAATAAATTGCTTTTAATATTTCGTAGAAGTTCTCATATACCTATGCAGTTAAAAGAATTAAAACAAAATAAAATTTAATTTAGTTACAGCTTAAATTAAAGTCACGTTTCACACTTTTATAATTATGAATCTAAAATTTTAAATTAGTTAAATAAGTTGAAGATTGACTCGGATTGATTTTACTTACTAGGAACGCCTGAGACTAGCTTCAGAGGTCTGAGCACTCGGATGGCTCTAAGTGTACGTAAATCCATCCCTGATGCATTACTATCAGATTCCTGATCCGTCGTGAACATCGTGACGAATCTGTAAAATGCATCGAATTTCAGCATTCCAACTTTACCGTATCCATGCTGGCCCGAATTAAGAATTAAGAAATAGTGGTCCGAAAAAATACATTAAATCAAATCTGTTGTGCACCCTGAATATTTCATTTTGGGAATTAGCGCTCCCAGGAACCCGAGCTCGTGCCAGTCGGTTTGTGTATGTTGACTGGCAGACTCTTTAAAACACGCATAGACGCTGATGACCTCAGCTGTTGATCGTCTATAATCTACTATTTATCTATATATCGATATCAGGGCTTGAGAATTCCCAGATTATGCAGATAATATGATATCTTACTGGGTTGCAGAAAATCTGGTTTAACAGTGACTTTACAATTCTCGTCCTAATATTACGACACTAGTGCAGGGGTCGGCAACCTGCGGCTCGCGAGCCGCATGCGGCTCTTTTGATGTAAAGTTGTGGCTCTCCAGTTCCATACGCAAAAAATAATTATTTTATTATATAAACCCTTAAAAATCATCCAATCGATCCATGATTAAGCACCATGTCTATCTCCCAGCCATTTCCACTCGCGTCTTACCCGCACCGCTCCCGTTGCGACGTGTCGTCCTCGGATATATATATTATACCTATATAAGCAAATACTATAATAGTGAAACGAAAATATTCAGTGGCTCTTTAAAAACTGGGAAATTTTGTAAATTGTAACTTTTGGCTCTTCCGTTTCAAAAGGTTGCCGACCCCTGCACTAGTGCATTGTCAAAAAATTTGATTTGACAATGATCTTAGATTATGACTATACAGTTTTTGTACATTCACAGGCATTCTTAATGTTGTTGTGAAACTTCCTGTCATCTAAGAACAAATGACTGTACGCACGCAAAAACAAATGATTGATCTGCACAGAAAAATATCATGTTTCAAGCCAAGTTTTGGTCAAAAATGCTAAGAAAAAAGTTGTTTCGAAGTGAAAAGTGCCTTTCAATGCATGTATGTACGGTTTTGAAAAAT
Organism: Xanthostigma xanthostigma; assembly: GCA_963575645.1. Taxonomy (NCBI): domain Eukaryota; kingdom Metazoa; phylum Arthropoda; class Insecta; order Raphidioptera; family Raphidiidae; genus Xanthostigma; species Xanthostigma xanthostigma. Next base: position 41,974,615 of record OY754466.1, on the reverse strand, counting down.
TATCGTTTTACTTGATCAGTTATTTTTCAAGCAGGATCAATTTAAAATTCTATGATGCCTTTATTATGGAGAAATTTGTATGGTCGCAATCTAAGAACGTAGGATTTTTGTAATCCAGGATTATTTTAAATTGTCTATTTACGTAGTAAAAAAACTTACCCTATTATCACTACGAAGAAATCCATCATATTCCAAACGCTTCTAAGGTACGAACCCTTGTGTAAAACCAAACCTAAGGCTAATATTTTCAGTGAGGATTCCGCACAGAATATAACTAAAAAGACGGTTTCGGTTGACTCCTGAAAAAAGAGAAATAACATTTTTAATCAACGCGATACTATTTTTGAAGAAAATTTTCTTTAGGCGCAGCTGGAGAATAACTCAGATCTTTTTTCGGACGGAAGTAACGGTCAGTAAACTGTTTAAGTAGTTTCCGTTACCGTAGTAATAAGGATATCTCAGAGATGTCGACATCAAAACGTTTCTGTAGAAACCATTTTGACCGAAAGGTGAAAGATAGCTGCGGATGCAAGTAAATTTTGTGGTCTGCCGAAGAACTAGTGGAGATCAACGAAACACATATTTATATTTATGACAATTATGATTTATAAAAACAAATATTTCTTGTTAAGTTAATAAATAAAAAATAATAAATAAAATTTCGACTCTTGTGATTTTTTTGAAGAAAGAACTTTAAAATATTTTACTTATGCATGAAAATTTCTTTACGCCCTACTTACTAATTTTTTGGATAGGATAGTCTTGTCTCCATTGGGTAAATGTTCCTCAAGCGCTAGGACCACGCAGTTGGCAATGATTGTCAGCAGCACAGTATACTCGAACGGAGTAAATATAAATCAGTTAAGGAAAAAACAAAATAACAATAAACAAAACAATTTTGAATGTGTGATAAATCGCAGAACACTAAACTTTTAAATAAATTAAATTATCAACCATTTTTTTTCAGACTGTCATATTGACAAAAAATTATAATTCAATATCTCAATAAATGACGTTTCGGTCCGGATTATTTTATAATTTTTTGCCAATATACAGTCTAAAAAAATTGGTTGATAATTTTATTTATTTGAAGATTTCTATTCAGACGTTAATCTAAGATTTGATTCTAAACTTTTGCTAGGCTAGCGCAAACCCGTGAGGAAATATTGTAATACGGTGGAGCCAAAGTGTTTACTACTGTTGTCACTGCTGTATTTCATCCTAATCGAGTGAAGACGTATTTAAAAATATAAAAATTAATTAATATCTACTTATTTTCTAATAGAATTAAGTTTGATTTTTTTTATTAACGAAAATAATTAGATATTGATTAATTTTTATATTTTTTAGATTATTTCTGAAAAAGCTCCAAATCCGGACCGAAACGTCATCTATTGAATTATTGAATTATAATTTTATAATTTTTGTTAATATATAGTCTGAAAAAATTGGTCGATAATTTTATTTATTTGAAGAGTTCTATTCAGACGTTAATCAAAGATTTAAAATCAATATAAGTTGAGTAAAAATTTTTTTTTTACGTGATAACGTCTTATAAATTGATGAATCACCAATCATAAATTGATAAAACACCGGCTGCATGCACGAAAAAGTGTAATGTTCCTAAATCCTAACGTTCCTAACGTTCGTAACGCGTAACGTTCCACCTGACCCTGTGCGTGCTTTTTGCTAATTTCTCGCTCAATTTAAATCAGATCGGTTTGAAACCAGTCTTAAACGAAAGAGGAGAACATTTTACATAGATTTCGTATAACAGAATTTGCCTAAACAGTTTTTTTATACAAATTTATATAGAAAAATAGCTGTATAAATGCAACATGAAAACGGCTGCATTTCTAATGTTTAATTCAATTTTTTGACATTAGTATTTTGTGAAATGCAACGCCTTCTAAGTTAAGTATTGGAATAACTAATTATTATTAGAACATAATACTTTGACAGTTGCAAACGTCACTTTTGACATTTCTTATCATTCCGACACCAAGGATAAGCGGATTGAAACCAAATTTTGGGAGGTTTAGGTTATGCATTACGGAATACGTTATCACGTAAAACTATCGTAAACCGACTTTACAGACAACCAATTTTTTTTAATTTTTAACGCTCACCAGCTGAGGCTATTTGTGTAGAAAGCGTTTAATAAGAGTAGTTTTGAAAAATTTTTTTTGCATTGAATTATTGCCAATGCTTTAAAATTTATTAGAGTACTTTTTTCAGTTTATAAAAATTATGTCTTCCATCAGGTTAAATGAAAAATGTCAAATATGGTCCCGAATGAATAACTGACACGTAATATTGCATGATATAAAGGATATGGCCACTCGATGATGAAGCGTGTAGTTTTTCGGATGGGATTCTCCTCTGAGAACAGGAATAGCGAGGAAGGTCCTCGCTCCCCCGTTTCCACTGCGGGAGTCGGACCTCCCATTTTATCAGCTGCGCCGGCCGCCCCCGCTTGGTTCTGTGCCGCTGCCTCTTGCGCCGCTGCCAACCTGTAACAGATAAATAACGACCGTTATTTAAAATTTTGCAACGGCTTATTTTTGCGACCACAAAAAAAGCGAAAGAAGTTTTTTAGATTTTTTAGTAGGTATTTTAGTGGTTATAATGTGCAATTTACTAAATTTTATATGATTTTATGTACTACGTTCATATTGATGGGTGAATATAAATGGCTAATGGTTTCATGATTTTTGACGTCACACCAGGTTTAGACACAGCTAGTGAACAACCGGGCTTACGTAGCCAAAAGGCTACCCAAAAATATAAAAAAGCTTTATAACACTTGTGGTTTTGTTGTAGTTCTTGATAATAAATAAATACCCATTTCAAGTTAAATTTTTCTGATAAAATTGTACATTTTATCAACTTTTCATTTTATTAGTTTTAGAGGAGTCGAACATTTTTTTTTTTAGTAAAATGACCACTGTACTGTCTGTAGGTCGCCATTCTCTAGTTATATACCAAATTTCAAGTCACAAGGTCATAAAAGTTCCGTTTTAACCGTTTTGTTACGGAACCCTAAAAACTAACAATTATATAGATGGTGTGAGCACAGATACATAATATGGTGTAAGTAAAGGTTCAGATAGTAGAAGTTTAACACATACAAACATGCTATAAATGTGTAATTCTAAAAGGTGTCACGTTACAATTTTGACAGCAAATTCAAAGATTATAACACAACTTAATATTTAAATACAACATCTGGACTAGATAATTCATGCAGTGCATGTTTTCTTTCCACGGGTTTTTTCGTACTTTCCGCTGAGCTAGAAGGTTGAAGATCGGAATAGAGTTTTGAAAATTATTTTACATCTGGGGGTTTTTAAGATTGATAAGCATGATTACATCATCAGTTTTTCGAAATATAAACCAATTTTTCAAATGTTGGGACTATTTTACTATTTCAAACAAGCAGTGCTAAACACAACCCTGTTTGAAATGGTATCGAAAATTTTGAAATTTGTTATTTCCTGTTTAATACCTAAGCAGTTCTATGTCTGAAGGTTTTTCAAGATCGGTTAACAGGATTCAATTTTTTGCAAATACATTTTAGAATGAGGCTATTTTAATATTTCGAATTAACCACTCTGTCGACTCTGGCTTAAAAAATATATAAAAACGTTTTAAAATTTTTATTGTACAATCGATAGTGTATCTGTTAAAGGCTAGAAAATAATTATGGGTCATCAATCTGGGGCTTTGATGAGTCTGAAATAAAATCGTAGACTCTGTTTAGTAATATTAAGGTCGAAGAAAACAATTGAAAACCAGATTGGTCCCACGATTTTACTTTAGTCTGCTCAAAGCCCCTAATTGGTGACTCATAAATATTTTTAAGCTATCAGTACACTCTCAATTGTACAATAAAACCGCTTAAAAAGTTATTCTTTAATTATTTTATTTTTTTAAGTGAGATTAGTACCCGGACAAAAGCCGGACCGGTCAGGCACTTATCGTAATATTGTATTGTCATCGGAACTACACACGTGTGCAAAATTTCAACTCAATCGGATAACGAGAAGTCGGTGAAAAATCGGTCGCCAGATTTTAAACATATAAATAATTAGACTATATTTATTATGAAATACCTTTGGCGCTTGTGGCGATGGAAACTAAGAATTGCTGCATACATGTTGACACTATTTTAGTACTGGACACTACTAAACTAAACACAGAAATTTATCAGTTTATGTTGAACTGACGCAAACATGACGGCACAGTAATACTAAGAACACTATTTACAAATTAGTCACTACGCACTACGCATCCAGAAAATTTTTACATGAGATGAAAAATATACAATGAAACAAATGGTTGCTGATACAACTATTTACGTAGCATACATGTACGAACTTTCAAAATTTAATTTTTAAGAAGATTTAAATTTCTACGAACTTAGATGTTTGTTATACACCGAAAAAAACTATAATTATTTAAAAATTTTGATAAAATGAAAAAGAAAAAAAATTCAGATTAAAGACTTTTTCAGAAACGTAGAATGGAAGTGAAGTTAGTGCATTATGTACATTGAATTAAATACTTTGACATAATAAAAATATAGGTTTTAGACACTGTTAATTTTTGCAGGGTTACAGAACACATCGTACGAAAATCTGCTTTGAAACGATAACAACTTGGAAAACGACATTAGACTGTTCTTCTATGTATTTAAACAGGAGTTATATTATTACAATCTAAGACCATTGTCAAATCAGATTTTATGATATTGCGCTCAGCAACCCAGAGTTACAAACTGGTGCAATAACTGGAATGCTAATATAAGAATAACAGATTTAACGAAACTGATACTACTTAATTGACACTACGCATGTTATGGAATAATTGTTTGGAGTGACGATGTAAATGGCAACAATCAAATCAATTATCTATCTACACAAGATATCTAGAAACTGATATAAATGGTTACAATGTGACGATAACTAAATCTGTACACTATACACCTACAGATGCATGTAACATCTGGAATGATGATGAATAGATGACAATATTTGAATGTAAGGCATTAACTTTATTGCGGCTGCAATATTGCCACAATTTATAGGGGACATTACATCCAATAATTATTGTAATATCTGTAAGATAATATAATCGAAGAAACGATGGTGAATAATGCCACTATGGAAATATTTAAGAGATAATGCAATGTTTGACGTGATAGATGGGACACTAGCATTATTTCCAGCTGACACTGCATCTATTAGTTGTTGTTATATCCGAAGTGGTCAAGATAATTAACAATCGAACAAACAGTAGTGTGTATTGACACTAGGCACTACGCAATTAAAAGTTAATGCAATATTTGAAGTACTGGATGGGATATTGGCATTATTTACAGTTGACACTGCATCTATTAATTGTTGCGATATCAGTCGTGGTTACGATAAATAATAATCGAACAAACAAAAGTGTTTGTTGACACTAGACACCACACAATTAAAATTTGATGCAATATTTGAAGTACTGGATGGGATATTGGCATTATTTCCAGTTGACACTACATATATTAATTGTTGTTATATCCGAAGTGGTCAAGATAATTAACAATCGAACAAACAGTAGTGTGTATTGACACTAGGCACTACGCAATTAAAAGTTAATGCAATATTTGAAGTACTGGATGGGATATTGGCATTATTTACAGTTGACACTGCATCTATTAATTGTTGCGATATCAGTCGTGGTTACGATAAATAATAATCGAACAAACAAAAGTGTTTGTTGACACTAGACACCACACAATTAAAATTTGATGCAATATTTGAAGTACTGGATGGGATATTGGCATTATTTCCAGTTGACACTACATATATTAATTGTTGTTATATCCGAAGTGGTCAAGATAATTAACAATCGAACAAACAGTAGTGTGTATTGACACTAGGCACTACGCAATTAAAAGTTAATGCAATATTTGAAGTACTGGATGGGATATTGGCATTATTTACAGTTGACACTGCATCTATTAATTGTTGCGATATCAGTCGTGGTTACGATAAATAATAATCGAACTAACAAGAGTGTTTGTTGACACTAGACACCACACAATTAAAATTTGATGCAATATTTGAAGTACTGGATGGGATATTGGCATTATTTCCAGTTGACACTACATCTATTAATTGTTGTTATATCCGAAGTGGTCAAGATAATTAACAATCGAACAAACAGTAGTGTGTATTGACACTAGGCACTACGCAATTAAAAGTTAATGCAATATTTGAAGTACTGGATGGGATATTGGCATTATTTACAGTTGACACTGCATCTATTAATTGTTGCGATATCAGTCGTGGTTACGATAAATAATAATCGAACAAACAAAAGTGTTTGTTGACACTAGACACCACACAATTAAAATTTGATGCAATATTTGAAGTAGTGGATGGGATATTGGCATTATTTCCAGTTGACACTACATCTATTAATTGTTGTTATATCCGAAGTGGTCAAGATAATTAACAAACGAACAAACAGTAGTGTGTATTGACACTAGGCACTACGCAATTAAAAGTTGATGCAATACTTGATGTGGTAGATGGGACACTGCCATTATTAACAGCTGGCATTACATCTAGTAATTGTTGCGATATCCGTTGTGGTTAAGATAATTAACAATCAAACAAACAATAGTGTGTATTGACACTAGTGACTAGACCCATTAAAAGTGGATGTAATATTTGAAGTAGTGGATGATAATAATGGAATATTGAAACTGCAATATTTTGTATAAAGATGCTTTTACAGTTTGTGTGTAGATGAAGATAAGGAAAACTAAGAATATTTGACACTAATGTGCACTAGTGTACTAAGTACATTAAACACTTCACAACACATTATCTTAACACAGCGGTATACTTACAAGAATGTGACCTATATTCCGGTAAGATACTAACGCTTTGGTAACTGGTCTTAATAAAAGTGAGCTTTCGAAACATGTAATTCTATGTGTAAGACGCATTTAACAGGTTTTTGTGCAACTGGATGGGATTTTTTTGTGATAATACACTTTTCACGTCCAATATAGTTCCAATAGAATTTTGCATTTTATATGAGGCATTCTTCGAATAGACCCTAGCTTAACCAATACGCCTGCTTTTTGTTACCGCTATTAATGATCGATGAATTGTAGAGTCTCAACGCACAAATGTTTTAACAGAAAAAAAATCATTTAAAAAAAAGCCTAATATAGAAATATATTTCGCGAGTAATTATTTTAACATTTTGATTACATGTCGAGATGATTATTAATTTAAAAAATGTATTGATAGCATTTTAAAATTAATGTTGGTACTCAAGCATCAGGTATTTTGAATTTATGTATGTTTGTTAAATATTGCAAAAAAAAATGTTTAAAAACTTCTGCAATATTTTTCTTTTAAGAAACATTAATAGTAATATAACAACATAGAATGCATAAACTTGAAAAATGCTTTTAAATATCACAATTATTGAAATTTAAATCATACGATAAATTATTTTTTTAAATACCGCCCAGAGATAGGATCATTTTATAAAAACAATTAAAGCACTATCGACATTAAATCTGTTAAAAATATTCCATTGATTGCAAAATTCCAGTTCTACATGTAAAGCATCCAGTCGAATTGAAAATCAGGAATCGAATACATAATTCCTTTTTTCTGCACCGCTAAATCTTTATCTCAAACTTCACATATTTCAAATACAACACAAAAACACCCAAAATTAGAACGAAACACTTATTGCTTTTAAAAACAGACATTTTAAAATTATATTTAGATTATAGACGCCCGACAACTAAGATCATTAGCGTCTTAGCTGACATTTTAAAATTATGGCACTTGGATTAATTAAAAAAAATTAAAAACGATACTATTATAAACACAGAAGGTATGTTATATTGCTTCGAACAGATTTTGTTCCAACGAAAAGGCACTCATCTTAAGCGTAGTATAGATATTAGAAATAAAGCAAATGCCAAGGAGAGAAAGTACATAGTTGAAGAATGGTTGAGCGACGACTGAACTATATGCTACAAAGTTCTGCACTGCTTATAGATGGTTCGTCTGATAGGTTGCGGATAAAAGGAACAGCAAAGAGTACATATAGTTTCTGTTTTGGCGCCCGAATGTCTGATTCAATTTATGTAGGACACTAAACTCAACGTTCTAATTAACAATAACGCCATTATGGTACCTACACAACACGTTATTTTGTTTAGTAGAAGTTTTTGTTCTTGTACAACCAGGAGTGCCGACTCCGTTGGTGCTCGGGGTTTCAGACACTCGCAAAAAAAAATTATATGTAAAAGTGATTCATTGGAAATTCACTGTTTCATTTCAATGAAACTTTGATATCAAAATTCCCACCGATATCTCGCACTTTGCCAATTTTTAAGGCAGAGTCATTAAATGACCAGCCGCGCAGTGGCGGATTTACACATTTCCTAAGTTTAAGGTACGTCCAAGATGCAAGCTGGTAGTCAGGTAGTCAGACGCTGGTTTTCTGAGTCAGACAGTCGGCGTGCATAAAATCCTTTGTTGCTAAATCGAACTGGCCATAATGCACCAGCGCGCAGTTTTCCGGCGCACCGGCTCTCTGACTCAGATATTTACCAGTATGAATTGTACATTCTGGTTTCAGACAACCTGCGTCTGACAGTGTTGTTTTTAGGTGCTATAAGCCAAAAGCTTTACAACCATCTTCCGACTGGTATCAAAAACATAGCGCAGTTTAAAAAGTACAAAAACGAAATTTTTAAATTATTAGTCCAACAAGAATTTTATAAAATCTCTGAATTTTATGACTACCAATTTTAATACAAATTTTAATACTATGCATAGCTTGTGAATTTTATAAATTTTTATTCCAACGTAATTCTTACTACATGTAATTTTATTTATTGTACTGACTTACGGCACACAGTTTTGTCACTGCTGCGTAATAAATATATCTATCTATCTATCTATCTATCTATAAAATATGGATATCGAGGATTTTATTTCAAAAGAGGGTTTTGTGGAAATTCGCCCAGTTCTTCGTAAGCCTGTGTTAAATTTTTGACAAAATAAAGTAAAAAGTATCCGGACTCATTCGGAAATATTCAAAAAATCGGTTTTCGTCGGCAAGTAATTGCGGAAAAAGGTGTTTGTACTCCCTGTAAATCGACCTTAATTTATTAATTGGATGTATTTCACTTTTAACAGGTTTTAATTTAGATGTAACATTGTCACCAAGCAGCAACAAAGCTGCAATCGGTACTGTTCGCTCCATAATTATTTAATATGAATGCTCTGTTTGCGCCGATAACCAGCTTTCATATTGGCCACACACAACGCCGCTCGGAGTCAGACAGTCAGACGCCGAAAATCTGAATCTGACTACCAGCTTGCATCTTGGACGTACCTTTAGGCTTTTAAATTTGTTGTCGACCTTAACTCTATAACATTGTCAGTTCCTAGATTATTTTTACAACCCAACAATTTGGTTGAAATTGAATAAGAAAAAGTTTTTGGGTATATTTCTGAGCTATAATCAAAGCTTAAACATCTTTATTTGCCGCCCCTAAAATATGCCGCCCTAGGCTCAAGCCTACTCAGCCTGCTGGTAAATCCGCCACTGACCACCTGCGGGGTTTTGTTAAATATCGGTGACTTTAAGTGCAATGGCATAGCTTAGAGATACCCAAAGATTTATTCATGAAATATTGCACGTTGAATGAGAATACCCTAAGGGTCGTTTTAAGATAACCTAAAATTCCAAAATGGCAGTCAAAATGTCAATTTTTGATTGTTTTCTGACTTAATTGATTGATTATCGGTTTATATAGTACTAGTGGCCCGGCTCGGCTTCGCTCGAATTTGTCGATTTTTCGTCGATTTAAGCTGCAAATTTGGTTTCCACAAAGAACGTTTTTATTTTAACGCGATAATATATATATGTCCAACCTAAATATTGATGAAAAAAATTTTGATATCAGATGAGTAGTTTTGGAGATACACAAACTCACAAAGTTCGCACTTTGTCTTTATAGAATAGAATAGAATAAACATTTATTGCTGAGCCTATTTTGGGATACAATATGTCACAAGAGAAGAAAAAAAAATTAGTTACAAAATTCATGTAAGGAGTAAGGATCCTTATAATATATTAAATATTCTTTTAGCTTTTTATTAAACTTTATAGGCGTTTTTCAATTCTAAGTTGTTAGGTAATTTTTCAAATATTTTTAAGCCGGTATAAATCGACCCTTTTCTATGCGGTATGGTACCTATAGCTGTTTTTTCTTGTATTGTAATATTTATCTATACTTTGATCAAAATAATTTAGAGAGTACATATGCTTTAGTAGTTCAAAAATATATATCCCATATAATGTTAACATTCTTTGCTCTTTAAATGCTCTACGACAATATTAGTATAGATTTTCAGGAGCTGAATTTTGGAATTTGCTATCCAATGCCGTTTAAAGATGATGACGTTTCATTGTTGTTATTTATTATCGGATTCGATTGATTTTCAGCCTGTAAACGCAGATGCTGAGTGTTATTGTAAGTTTAGTTTTTGATCGCAAAACGTTAATTTTATCCTCAAATTTGAATTCAGCACTAGACAAAACGTCTACGCGACTATATCATTCAAATCATACCGTTATAAACAGCAAAATTGAAATGTTGGTCGCCATCTTGAATTTCGAGTAAAAATTACTGTAAAGTAAACACAGTAATGTTTTGTGTATAACTGACAGAAAATTTATTTGAAAACATATTTTCTTTCAAGTCTTCACTATTCCAATATTTTGAAGCCACTTTTCAACATTTATAACAATGATTTTTTTAGACTGGTAGATTATTACATAATTTTGACTTGTAGAAAAGCACACCATGCAAAGCTTCTGAGTAAACTTTTTCGACTTTTTTCGATCACCCTTGTTGATATATTTATTACAAAACATAGAATACCAGCTCAACGCAGTTTGTATCAAGCTTGTCTAGTGAACTGACCTATTTATTTGTTTTCATGCGTTTATCTACAGTAGAATTCTAATAAACTTGTCCACAGTATAACTGTTAGGTTGTGGTGACAATAAAAGCACTTAAGTAAACCGTACCTTTTTGTTATTTCAAGTGAAGTTAATGTTAATCCCCTAACATTGAAAAGTTAAATGTTTCTAATTGAGAAATTATAAGAGATACGGATTGATTTCAACATGATTTTATTTTATTTACGCGGAAAAAATCGAGAAATTTTATAACTGAGAAAAGAACTGATTTTAATAAATCGATAAATAATGTGAAACAGAATTTACCGAGCTCATGTGTCCTTCGCCGTTTGGAAACTCGGAGTTCCAAGACGAGAGCGAAATTTCGTTACAGCCCGAATTTCAGTTACAAGGCGAAATATAAGGTTCGTTCCAAGCAGCCCGAAAACGGTTTCGGAGCTGCCAGCCGCATGCGCACTAGGTAAAACGAAGCTGTTAGTGGCGATTTTAGAGCACGTTTTACCTACTGCGCATGCGGGTGACGGTTTCGGAACCGTTCACTGGCTGCTTGGAACGAACCTATAGTTACTATAATTTCGCTTAAATTTATTGTTTTACATCTGCCAGGCGTCCCGCGAAGGCTCAATTTTTTTTGTGACGCCAGTCATCGTTATATTACAATACCGCCATGTTTGGAAACGTTTCTGAAGAATTTTATCGTAAGTAAGGCAAGATAATAATCAAATATTTGATTAACGTCTGATTAGAACTCTTCAATAAATAAAATTATCGACCAATTTGTAAGACAATTATATTAACAATAAAATATAATAAGTATGTATAAATTCAATATAATAATGCGTCTGTTAGTCGGTTAGTCAGTCTGTGATACAGGTCAAACGGATGAGCGGATTGAAACCAAATTTTGGGAGTATGTTTGGTATGTAAATATGAAGGGCCCTATTGTTTTTGGGGAAAATCGACGCATGCGCAGAAGATATAACAGTGTTGTTTATATAATAATGATATACTTTTTATAACGGCTTATTATTCTATTTATTTTTTCAAGAAAATTTCGTTAAAGAATTTTTTTCTGAACTTTAGAGTTTCGGAAATCTTTTGAAAATTAAAAACAAATCCGCAGCTCTTTTGTTTTATGGATCTGTCAGAAATTATTATTTGTGCCGCATCTGTACGTTTATGTATATTGAGGACGGTTTTATTTTGTCGCAATAATTGTTTTCGAGGACGTCAATTTAAGAAAGAAAAAATCTTAAGCTGCTTTTAGTGGTCAATTGTTATAATGTTTATTAGATTGCTGTGTTGTTGTACAATGTTTCTATCGATTTATATATAAGAAGCAAAGAGTTAGGAAGATTGTAGTTTGGCAGTAACTTGATGGTCTGAGGTACGACTCCCGGTTTGCAGGATGCGGAGCCAGAGATGTCGGCGCCTTCTGTCTGTTGGTGACGCACCAGACGGCGCCAGGACCACATATACACACACAAACACACAGCAATACACGCGTCTGGACTGAGATGCTGATAAGGTTGCCAAAACATACAAAATCTTTCCAAATAGTCATACTTATAATGCGTAAGTTAATCGGTTACGCATAGTCGAAATTGTTTATTTATTTATTTTTTTAAGGCTACCGACTGCCAGAGCTATCTAAGGACAAGGCCAGTTCGTATTTTCAGATTCAACGAACCGATGGTCTCTATGTCAAATGTTTAATAATATTCCACTTTCTTTTATAAAAAATGCCCCGTTTATAGTGGAAATAATTTTTTCAAATTTACCTGAGTATATAAAAAGTGAAGAAGATAAAAATAAATACAAAAAACTATTGAAGACATATTTAGTAGAACTGGAATCGTATACCATTAATGATTTTTTATAAATTACTTTACGTTGTATGACGTATTGTATCCTCTTTTTTCATTTTGGGCTAGACAATAAAGATATATTATTACAGTGCAACCTCTTTATAACGAATCTGAAGGGACCGAGCATTTTTTTTTCGTTATAAAGAGTTTTCGTTATATGGAGGGAAGAAAGAAAAAAACCAAATTTCACCTAATTAATTTATTCCAAACACATATAGTCTGTTTACTTTGCCTGACGTTTTTTGCTATGCCAATATTTGTTTTGTATTTTATTTAGTATCTTATGTATGCCTTGGGATGTGGTGGAATCATCATCATTAAACAATAGGAATTTTTCGATAAGTTTGGCGGCAAAGTGCTTATTGAATAATTGGTGATGGTTCAGAATCGTCCTATTTACGTCTGTAAACATTTGCTGACGCCTAAATATGAACATATTTCTTCGTAATAGAGAATGACTGTTGCTCTATAAAGAGGGTATTAATGCATGGATTTTAAGGTAAACCAACCAAATTGTGAAAATTTCTACGTTATACGGAGTTTTTGGTTATAACGAAGGACGTTATAAAGAGGTTACACTGTATTATTATTGATCTCCGACTATACTGACAGCATTAACAAATATTATTTATTGTTTATTTTTTAATTTGATTTCACGCAGTCGGGTTTTTATTGTAGTAGGTAATTCTTTTTCTCACCAAATTATTTGAGTATGTGCCATATAAAAACAAAAGGTCACAGTGAAGAACCCCACTGACTAAACATTGTATTTGCTAAATAAACGTGGCGTGGCATTTAAATGTATCATTACACAGTGGCGGTTACGCTATGAGCGCTGCAGGATTGCAGAACAACCAAAATTTTAGGTACTTCATAATTTTGGAAAGAATATCATATTCTCCATATTTAACCAACATTTAATGTTAAGAAATAGTAATTACACAATCAACGCTAAAGTTTAACAGTCACTGGCAAATCACAAAACTCGTGTGTGTTTTGTGTGGCCGACTATCTTGTGTTCAGGTATGAAACGCCATCATCAGGTGCCCCGGATGTACACCGTGCAATCCTGATCTATAAGTTGTAGCGTGTCATTTAGATCGGCTTTGAGCTGCATTTACCATCAGCACATTAGTACAAATAAGCATCTGCCATATGTTCATTGAATCTGTCTTTATGACAATAGTGACTAGTTTTACATTGTAGTTTGTTGTCAACGGTGTTTGAAAAAAGTTAATAATTAAAACATCATAAACATGGATGTGATTTATAATTTAACCATTCATCTCTCATTCCTAGCCTGTGTTAGGAGGTAGTGGTAGTATCATTTACATTTTTAACCGACATAAAATTGAGGTTATCAATCCAATATGTATTATTATATTTTTACCATTCCAACCCACAAGTGGGGAATGGTACTAGTTTAGGTCAAAAATTACTTTTCAAAAATTTTACAATATCCTTTTGAGGTCCCCCGAATCCAAAAAACATATTTTTGAAAAAAACTCTGTGCGTCTGTTAGTCTGTGAACACGATACAGGTCAAACGGGTGAGCGGATTGAAACCAAATTTTGGGAGGATGTTTGGTATGCAAATCTATATAAAAATAATTTTCCTACAGTGTTTTCACTTAAATATTTATTATATTTTATTAATTACAGTAATTATCGATTGAAAAGAAATTAACAAAAGTATAAATACTGCTTTTTATCGGCAAAAACTTTTGAACGGTAACTCCGATCATCATGAAATTTGAGCACAACATTCATCTCGGTAAACTAAGATGAATGTGCGTACTCATGTCTCTCCCTTCCCTTTTTGTTCTTTTGCACCCGGTGAAAACGAACGGGACCGCTATAGTGTTCAATAAAATTTATCAAACATATTTTTTGATTGTTAACTATTTGTTACAATTATTTATTTCTCCATTCAATTTAGCATATTTTCGAGGTCTTGCATGTTAATAATAATAATAATAATATTTATTGTCATCAAGAAATACATGACGTGTCACGGGAATACAGATTAACTACATAGATAAAAGGTTCATAAGTAAAAAAAGTAAACATAAATTAAATGCATTTGACTTATCACATAAAATTATAATTTAAAAACTCTTCCAGAGTATAAAAAGCTTCTTTAGTAAGTATATTTTTTACATTTTTTACGTATAGTTTATATGTTAACAACTTTATTTTTCCAGGCAGCTTGTTGTAAAGTTTTGGACCCTAATAATCCACAAATTGTTGGGTACTTGATTTGCTATGGTATGGAGTTCTCAATGCTGACTTGTTTCTTGTGCTTAAACCATGCTCTTCGTTTTTAGGAAAACTGGTAATGTTGGTATATACATATTTTAGGGCTTCAAAGATATATATTAAAGTTAGCGTAAGAATTTTGTGTTGTTTAAAAGCAGGTCTGCATCAATCCCTTTGTCCAAGATTGTACATTAATCGTATAGCCTTTTTTTGGGTTTTAAAGATACGTTCAGCGCTACTTGCTGTTCCCCATGGGCCCGGTCGGCCCTGATCCTTGATGAAGAGTGAACGTACAATATTCTTTACTCTTTAGAATGACTTGATTCATCTTATTATCACAAGTGCGGTTGAAAAATAATAGTCATGGTGGGAGGTTACTATTTCTTAGAAATTTTTATCTCTGCAGTTCCATAACCGACTTTATAACGCAATTAGACTGCACATAAACAATATATGCACGTACAATACATGGGCGTCTGTGACGTCTAGGACAACACAGACTCTTGTTACAGTGCGTCACGTCATGTGACACGACCGCCATGCAGACAGCATCGTGCGTCCGGCGCCACGACGCCCGGCGCCAGCCAGAACTCTCGCAATCCATTGACAACTACGTCGCGCAGCGCCCCCGTAGATTGGGACGTTACTATTACATTCCAGTGTATGCATGCATCACAATTTTATATATATGGTATATTATAGCCTTTATCCACTTTGTTTGCGTAGGTTGCAACAGACACCTATACATTACTAGCGGTTCCGCCCGGTTTCACCCGGGTTCAAAAGAACGAATGGGGGCGCGTTCATCTTAGTTTACCAAGATTAATGTTGTGTCTAAATTTTATGATGATCGGAGTTACCGTTTAAAAGTTTTTGTCGGACGCAGACGGACAAATTTTCTGTTATATTTTAGCAACCATTTTCATTGATGCTCCGCTCCTATTGGTCGTAGCGTGATATAATATAGCCTATAGCCTTCCTCGATAAATGGATTATCCAACAAAAAAAATGTATTTTCAATTCAAACCAGTAGTACCTGAGATTAGCGCGTTCAACCAAACAAACAACCAAACTCTTCAGCTTTATATATTAGTATAGATATCGTGTCCATCGTGATAATAATAAGAAAATTGCAGGATTGTACACAAAGATTTATTTAATGTACGACGTTATAACAATCGCACTTTCTGTTTTCACTGGGTTAAATATATAAAAATTTACCGTTATAAAACCGTTATAATGCCATCTTGCAACCCTATTGCGCATCTGTGGATGAAAGTAAAAATACTAATATCGCTATTAAAAAATAAGGGTTGGTAGTGGAACGGTAAAAATTTAGGGTTATATAAGTATTTTTAATAGCAAATCATAAAAAATAAAAAAAAAATTGTCCAAAAAATAAAGAAAATATTTGGAGAGGGCCACTTTTATCATCTAGGGGTATAAAAAATAGCCTACGACCTATTTTCATAAAAATCGGTCAAGCCGTTTCGGAGGAGTTCGATAACAAACACTGTGACACGAGATTTTTATAATATATAGATATATGTTTATTGTATATAGATACTAGCGGTCCGTCCCGGTTTCACCCGGGTGCGATAGATATAATTCTGCAAAATGTATTTCGTTTGCGGCCTGGCGTCTGAATAGCTTTGAGCAAATTCTACCAGATTTGTTTCTGAACTAATAGTTTTGAGCGAATCCTATCAGATGTAGTTACTTGGTACTAAAACAGTTTTTTTTGTTTGATTCTAAACTACTAGCTTTGAGTAAATTCTCTGAGATGTCGTTACATGTTACTAAAACAGTTTATTTTTACAAAACACCGTAATTTTGTACCAAATATTTAATAAAAAACTATTCTAAGCTGGACCAAGCAAGACGCATTTATAAAATTTCAGTAAAATCGGTTCAGTTGTTTCGCAGATTAGTGCGGATGAACATCGTGACACGAGATTTTTATATAAGTGCGTATATATAAAGAGAGACAGATTTTTCATGAATTGCTTAAAAGCTGTAAAATAAGTTGGATACAACAATTAATAAACACACTAATAATACATTTTTTCATAAAAAAAATGTTTTTTAAAAAAATCACGTGCGAGTCTCACCCATATAAACTTACAGGGGGAATTGAAACTTCTTTAGAGTTATGAATTCGTTTCATTGATGCGTTATCAAGGTTTCTCTTTTCCCCGCTTTTGAATCATTAAAAAACTACTGAACCGATTTAAGTAAAATTTGTCTAGGATCACCTCGACATCATCATGAACACAAAGGAGTCGAAATTATTCAAATCGGTTAGCCCCTTGTACATCCCATTATATTGTTATTCCCGCGCAACGCCGGGTTAATACGCCTACCTTTAACCTACAAATCTGGACAAAGCCGAACCGGGCTGCTAGTAACATTTTATATTTCGATCGGATTTTTTTTAGACCGGGTGACGTAATCCGCCGATTTTTTACCATTCGAAGCTGATTTCTTGAGGAAGGTTTATGTCTATACTAGCTGTCCAGCTCGAACCCGCCTGGGTGCAAATCGAATTGATTCCAAGTTGGTGTGAAATGTAATGTTATACCCAATAATAATAAGTTGCGGATAATCAATCATAATTTCTTGCGAAGCGAGTGGTGCGCATTAAGTATAAATTCGAGCGAACAAGCGAAGCGAGTGGTGCATATTAATTAATTATAAATTCAAGCGAACGAGCGGAGCGAGTGCATCGTTTGTTATTAATTATAAAATCGAGCAAAAGAGCAAAGCCAGTGTGCAACTTATTAATTAATAATAGATTCGGAGAGAGTCTATGTGTGTTGGTTCAAGGAATATATTGGAGAAGGTTTTATTAAAATCCAAATATGATTTACACCTGGACGAAGGACAGCTAGATTTTTATACATAGGGTATCACGGATGAGAACATATTATAGAAAACATAAAAAATAAAGAATAGTTACTTCTTACCACAGCAGTTTTATTAGCGGATGTACATTTCGGCAGCTATGCTAAATTACTAAACAAAAATCTTAACTTAATATAATAATTAATTACAAGTACCTATAAAACAAAAATTAAACTAAGTACTATAACTAATAAAAAGACTTTTTATTAGTTATAGTACCTAGTTTAATTTTTGTTTTATACCTGTAATTGTAACTTAGATGAGAGCATAGCTCCCGTAAATCGAAATGTACATACGCTAATAAAACTGTTGTGGTAAGAAGTAACTATTCTTTATTTTTTATTTTTGTTTCAACCACAGTGCTCTTTATATTTGTATATAGAAAACAGTCTAGTGAAAATAATTATTAAGGATCATTGACACTCTTGTCCTCTTTTTAAGGTGTGATTGCATTCCATCTTTGTAGTGCTACTCAGTTGTCTTTCTTGTTGCACTAATTATTTTCATATGTTCTCCTTCCTGTGATACATTCTGCATAGGGCTCACTGAACAAATGAATAGAATGCATTTTGAAAGATTATTTTAATTCATTGTGTGAAAATACAAACACAACATTTAAGGTAAAAATGAAAAAGTAATATTGAAAAAAAAAATAAATGAGAACAAACACAAGTCAATAGTATTACATTTTTATTTGATTTTTCTTTAAAAAATGGGCTCTGAAGCAATGATAATATTTTCAACACTAATGCAAAGACTGACATACCTTTTTTGTTAATATATAAATGTTATTTTCATCATTTTAATTGTAAATTTTCTTTCAAACGAAATGAAAATAAATAATAATTACAAACCATTTAATAATCATATTCACACTTTTATCTCAAACATGCATTTTTATGAATATATCTGAGGGTCGGATTGAGTTTAATAAATTTTTTATATCAATAATACTGATTACTCCTCTGTTCTGAGTCCTTAAGAAAAATTATATATACACAAAAAATGAACATTTATATGTATTTACATATTCTTAAGACAGAAAATCTTTTGAAAATAAGTTTACTGGTAATTAAAAATTTTCATAGGACGACGTAATTTTAAGGCAGTTTATAGATTTTGTAAATTTGAGAAAAAAGACAATTTTTAGATACTAATTTGATATGCAAGTACAATCTGACCCAAAATATATTCATTTTTTTTTTGTTTGAAATTTTATTTGTTTATTTAAGACTAAAGCTCCTGAAATGGACAACGTATTTTTGTTTTAAGTAAAAATATGTACAAGAACAATTTGTTTATTTATAATAATGTATATAATTAATTAATTATATAAGTTTAATTATACTTTATATTAGTTTACGCACGCTCCCCGGGTCAAAGGTCAATGTCAAGGATTATGTTAATATTATACAATATTTAAAGCTATAGATACATTTTATATGTTTTTTTTTATTATACGAAAATGAATTAATGTCAATGTCAGAAGCTCCTCCTCAAACGAGATCTTTTACAACACTGTCCTTGTGATTCATCATTATGAGACCGCCCCCCCTCCTCTTTTTACATGTTTGATATGTGTATTATAAAGATTGAAAACAGACTGATATTAAATATTCTTATAAAAAAATGATTCAATAAAATGTCATCAAATCGCTGCAAGATTTTAATAATGAAAAACAAAATTCCTAGAGCGTAGTTCTTAAGAGACAAAAACAAAGCGACAATATAGAGTGTTATAGTGTCCGCGGCGAGAGTTGAAGCCAGGCACGTCATCAATAATATGGTAGCGAAATATGGTGTGAAATAAATTCGACATATCCATTTATAACGATAGAATAAAAATAAACACTCGACGCACATGTATCTCCGAAACAGCCAATAGCAGGCTAGAAGGCGGGCGTAATGCGTTCACGTCACTATGACGCGGTGGCTTCATCTTTCGCCGCAGCTATTCTAATACAGTAGATTTCGGTTATAGCGACGATGAAGGGACAACATAATTCCGTCGCTATATCCGAAGGTCACTATATATCGAAAGAAAAGTATACTTTAAATTCAAGGGACTTAAGTGTTACGTCGCTATAACCGAAAATTCGTTATAACCGAGGTCGTTTTAAATAAAATCCACTGTATTTGTGTAAAGTTTTTTTAACGGAAGTAAGTATCTATTTATAATTATTTTGATAACAATAATACTGTCTATAACGAAAGGGGACTGAAATATTTAGCTCGTTTTGAGAAAACCAACAGAGTTTTTTTTTCAGCTAGGATTATTTGGCCTGGCACCGACTCATATTTTCAATTTATTAATAATAATAAATTGAAAATCCAGTTGACAGTTTTATCAGCTGTTGGGTTAGAAACTGGGAGCCTGCAACGCCATTGCTATACGCTTCATGTTTACTTCACAGAAAGTTTTTCGTTATGGAGGTTCTTTATATCGGGAATGTGACTGTATTATTAAAATCACACTTCTTTAGGCGTGATAGGTTGGTAGGATTCCGATCGGCAGTGAGAGAAAAGAGCGTGACGGAAGTAGTGGTAGGGGTAAAGAGAACGTAATAGAAAAATATTAAAAAAATGATAAAGTACGAGAGTTGACAGATTTTTAGACGAGTCAATTGCTATAGAACAGTTGAAGAACACATTTTGATTTGAAACATTTTCTGTTGCAAAAAAAAAAAACAAGGAAATACCTACTCAATTTAATAATAAGTTCCAATTTTTACCCATATTTTTATCGAACACTAAATGTCGAAAAATAACCAAAAAACGAAAAATCGTTTTCTTCTTCTTCGATAACCGTGTTAGTATCATCAGGAGTATAATCATCTATTGATGATGCTATAATACGGTTGGCGAAATGTACACAAGAAGAAATAAGTGGTTTGATTTCTCACAGCAAAAGTTTCGGCACTCTTTATAAGAACATTAAAGTAGTCGCTTACCATTTACAGTCAGGAAATGACACAATTTTATCTGTTCGGAAAAACTGATCATCACGAAAACGAAACATAACTTAACTAAATTTTAAACCTTAAAAACACATCACTTAGGCTAGGCCGATCAAATTACCAGACAGAGATATTATAAAATCGCGCATGAATTTGTCAATCGATTAAAAAATCGGCAGATTTTATACCCAATTTATTATCTAGCTCCATCGTTCATTCGATAGTTGTATTGTTCGATTTTTTAATTCATGCGTGCGTGGCCTTAACTCTACTACAACTGAAATGCCGTATCAATGTTCATTTTAGTTTTAACAAATTACGTAATCTGAAAATAGGCACGCAATTTAAAACGACACAAATTATGCGTGCAGAGACGGGTTAGCACAATAACAAAAAATATTTGTTTGTGCATTTAGTGTTGATTATTTAAATACAGTGTAAACTCCATTTAACGTCACTCGATACAACGACAAACTCCTTAAAACGACGAAATTACTTAACTCTAGTTGGTTTACCTTGTTGCTCATACAATAATACATTCTAAATAACGACACACCCAGTCTAAATAACG
This sequence comes from Xanthostigma xanthostigma, assembly GCA_963575645.1. Taxonomy (NCBI): domain Eukaryota; kingdom Metazoa; phylum Arthropoda; class Insecta; order Raphidioptera; family Raphidiidae; genus Xanthostigma; species Xanthostigma xanthostigma. The sequence continues at coordinate 41,953,029 of OY754466.1, read as the reverse complement.
ACAACAATACGTCATCATTAAGCAGTAAACAGTACTTGTTTGTTAGTTTGTTGCTTTGTTGTCGGCATCATGCGTACCGAAGAATCTAAGAAATTCGTTTTTTTGTTTGTTGCGATTATTTTTCATATGTTTAGTATGAATATTTGTTGTAAATTGTATATATTATGAGTGAATATACATTATAGTAAAAAAATTAAATGGATCGTTTCTTCTCTCCGTTTAACGACAACTCTCAATAACGCCACAAAGTACATAGTCCCTTGAGTGTCGCTATATAGAGTTTACACTGTATATGCCGACATAAAAAACATAAATATAAAAAATCTCATTTAAAAATATAACTGCAACATGTAGATTTCTAAATAATTGTGATGTATTTTTGTCTATATAAAAGAAAGAAAATTATTATTTTTATCTTAATAGTGGGTAACACAGCCGAATTATAAATTATTAAATACGTTGTAAATATTTTCAGGATCTATTAAATAATATAGACTCCCGATTATTAGTATCTCTGTATCTAACTGAAAAAATCTCTGATAAAGTTTTTACAGTGTTGTTTATTTAATCAAATATTTCGTGCATCTGTTTATTAAAAGAATCATAAACACTATTTTTTCGACTTTTATTTAGAAAAATAGTGATTTATACTTTCTACTGATGTGTTTTTAGAGCGTAGAGCGGTGTCACAATAATGATAAACTGATGGTTACTGTAGAAGAAACGCGGAAACATTGATGCGTTATTTGAAGAGGCGTCTTCGCGAATGTGTTAAACCCGCATTGTTTTGTTCAATTGGCAGAATTGTTTCTGTATTCGGTATCCATGTAAACACAACCGAGATGAACAAAAAGACCAAAAAAATAATATTATTATGTATAATAGTAACCAAGGCGATGGGTAGATCGCCTATATCGTGAGGCAGACGATCTACTACAAAGTCTTATTTACTGAAATACAAATTCATTTTGACTTTTCATTTTCATTTTACAAAAACTCAAGCAAAATAATATTCTGAAAAGTTGACAGTCAAAATCAGTAAGTTGAAAATTGGAAAAACAAGGTAAATATTAAAAAAAGAACACACCAAAATGTTCTGTTTGTTGAATTCAATGAAATGAACGTAGTGACTTAATAAAATTATCTTGAAAAGATGTTATAACGTTTGTAAAAAGTGTAATTTTTTTGAAAAAAAAAATAATTTTGACTGCCGAATAACAGAAGTTGTTTTGTTCAATTCGGCTTAAAATTTCGATAAATGAAAATAAAAAGACGTGACTAATTTTGATGAGTTTTGAGAAATGTGCATTCAACAACCTGATTCAATTCAACAAAAGTCAGCGTTGAAAAACCGAACAAAAATTGAGAACATTTTAAAGTTTCTATTTTTGCTCTAAAATTATATAATCGTTTTTATATGCTTTGTTTTTGTCGTATTTTAGAGCTTTCTTGTCATGAATTCTGACAGAAAAATAAATAATAAAAATATATTTAAAGGCAAATTTGAATTTGACAAAGGATTTTAAAGCCTTAATAAAAATAAATAATCACATTCATAATATATATAAAAAAAATATTTCAAGTATGGCGAACTCATTCAAACTATGAAAAATGTTGTATTTTTTCCCCTGCAACATCTTAAATATATCAAATAATTTTATAAAAACAAAGCAGTAAAAAAAATTAACTGTTCTGATTTTTTTTGACAATATTAGAATGTGATTTTGCAAAGATCTGCATTTATAGTTTTTTTAAATATTTTAATGCAAAGGTTTTTCTTGGGTAGTAGTATAATTGTTTATATAATTGATATATCTATATATTTTTGAAATTTTCAGCTTATTATTATAATTTTTTAGTATAATAATGTTGAGGAAAGAAAAACTGTCATTTGAATATTTTATAATATTTCATATACGTAAATATGTACCTTTTTTCAATACAGAAAACTTTTTGAATGCACTGGAAATAACTGAAAATACATCACACATACATATAGCTCAGTCTAACAATGAGGACTGCTGGTTGTTCAATTTTGGAATCTAGATTATAAAAAATACGTCAAAACATAATGTAATATTAGTTTAAAAAAAATAAAGAATAGTTTCCTACTTTTGTCATGTTTGTTATTTGTAATTATTTAATAACTAATGAATTAACCAATAAATTTAGACGATCGACCACTCAGGTCCGTCTTTTAACAAAGATGAACAATCTTGTAAATAAACAGTAAGTAGACATAAACATAACTTACGTAGTTTTTTTATCGCAAGAGAATTCAGAAAAAACAATACATGGCCTTGCAGGCCAAACAATGTTAGCTCATTCAATTGCGTATTCTTGTTCTAAATTCTTTTGTTGTTTATTTTTTGTATGATTTTTTTAAATACTGATCAATTCCATTTTTATATCTTATATATTTATGTTATTACTAAATAAAGTCGACAGTTTGCTCATCTCTGTTAACTTTGTTGTCACTGTCTCACAGAATTGAAAAAGTTCTTCTAATCCACGTAAATTTGTGAACAGTTCATATATTTTTAACGTTCATTATTTTTAAAAGAACCGACACATACACTTTTCTTATAATACGTACATTGAAAGTGTATCAATTACATACCTACACATTTTTGGAGATGTAAAACTAAAAGTTACGCATGCGCAAATCAAAATTCAAACTAAAGTGTTTTTGTCCCTTGGGCAATTCTTTTCGGGTTGAAAACAAACGATAATTGTAAAGTGTTTAGTGTAGTTACTTTAATGCACATATTGCAAAAATTAGTGTGTGTTACTTGGGCAGAAAATTGGCGCTTGCGACTCGCAAACGCCAACTTTCTACCCTAGTAACTATTTTATGAAAAAAACTTTGTTTTCTGGAGTCGTAAAATTTGGAGTTGTTTATCGATCTCTTATCAAATATAAGGAACAAGTTCCATAAATGTTTCTTAAAAAAATATGTCAAATTTTCATTTCGAATAAAGCCGGAAGTACGAAAATTGTAAACATATCAGTAACATTTTTAGTAATGAAGCATGTAGAATCATTTATAAAAAAGCTATAAATGTCTTGTAAGTATGAAAAAATACTTTCAATGTCATTTAATACGAATTGGTCACAAATTCAGTGGGAGCTTTAATTAGTTAAACTATTTTCTTGTTTTTGGACTTTGGAAAAGCGTCAAAACTGAAATATATGCCACTATTTTAAAAATAACAACATGGAAATGTTTCCCGCTTATGATTCATTAAAATTCGATTGAAAAATATAAAGAAACTAAATAAACATAAAGATTCGTTTAAATTTCTTGGGACAAAAATATGTTCTTCGAGACGAACTTCGATTAACATTGAAACTTTATTGGACATAGAATAACTTTCATTTATTTTTATTTATATTATTTATAAGGCATCATTTGTTAATAACACTCGATTCCTTAGTTCAATAAACTCGTTTTTCTAATTGATAATTTCAACTATTTATTTTAAATATAACAGAATTAGGGGCGCAGCCAAAGAGACATAGAAGGGCAATGACATACCTTAAAATGCAAATGACTTACGTACAGTGATAGTCTATTTATACCCCTACGTCAAATTCTGATACCCTACCTAAAATTTGTTTCGAACTATAGTCTTGTCAAAATGTCGATTAACCGCAACATTCTATTTTTATATCGTTGGTACTTTTTACGGCCATGAACAGTCAATGTTATCTGGGCCTCCAACCAATTAATTTTTTTAAAATAATTTTACCAGATTAGAATCCGGAAATTGAGGTTAGATCCTGTTTATATAAAAGCGTAAAGAACGTTCATATGTCTATAATAGGCAAATTAAACTTGATATTATGGATATTAAAAAAAGAAAAAACTTAACAAGCGACAAAATTTGGTCGCCATCATAAATATATGAATTAGAAAAAACTTAACGCATCAACATTTTTTTAATAACGAGTTTAAAATTTTCCTAATAACATTTAAAACAATTATTCTCAAAGAAGTTATTTATTTATTTTTTATTTAAATAATATATATTTTTTCTTTCTATTCAACAATATTTTCTATATGTAAATAAATAATTAAGTGCTTGTTGGAAATTGCTCAGTTGATCAATTAAGAAAAACGAGTTTTGACAGAAATTAACGAATCGGTAAAATCAATATCGGAAACTGGAAATAACACAAAGCAAATGACGGTCGACATTATTATATTAAGCGCCATATTGTACTGATATTAAGAAGCCATTTATGCAAATATAACAGTAGCATTTTTTTATAACTCTATATTTCGGTTTTAAATCACTGCGTCGTTTGTCGTTCTTTTTTGTTTGTACTTATTGAAAATAATTTTAAAAAAACAAAATTGCCTGTAAAAAACTAGTAACTCCCCCCATAAAACGTCGTCCCATAAAAGTGTCGCGCCAATTGCACTGTTTTTCTCTCAACCAAACGCGCCCTTAGATGTTTAACATGAAAAACGAATCAATTTTGTAGGCTTTTCAGACCGGCTTGTTCTAAATTTTCTTCTTTTCGGGCTTGTAGGCCATAGTAAATTGGTATTTCTATTTTCTACCTAGAAATACCAATGGACCACGGCCTACAAACAAAAAACCAAGAATTTGGAAAAACTAATCAGTTAAAATGTAAAATCAAATTCAAAAGAAATCTCAATGTTTTTGCCGCTACTGGACAGGTTCCACATCAATTTTACTTGCGGCAAAAAAGAATTTCATTTTAACAGTTATTTAAAATTTCGACCGATTTGGCTGGTACTACTAAAGTCGCTATTTTTGCTCACCGCTCATTCCACTTTTGGTGTAGCGTAATAATGTATAGCCTAATTTACTTCTTAGACATTCGATTTTCGATCACTGAAATCCAATTCAAATCGGTTCAGTGGTTTTTGCGCCAACCCGAAATTAGCCGCATAATTAAGTGTTCACTGTGTTTTTACTCTAATATAGCTACCGGTTGCATAAATAGCTTTATAATACGCGACAACTTTTTCACTTTCTTGGTTACATTATGATGTAAGACGTAAGTTATCCAATTGAACATTTTGTTTTATATTATTGAAGAGAAATAGGAGAGAGATTTTCAAAGTGAGACAGGAGGATAAGAGAGACAGAGAGGATTAACCTATATACACAACATTCGAACACATGTTAATAGAGCGAGATAAAAAATTCAGATACTTTTTTTCTCTAAACAATGTGCTACATTTTTTTTTAGAAAATACTTCAATCTTTCTTATTTTAAATTTGGCGGAATTTTCATTTCTTGTATTTTTTATATTTACATTTTTGTTTTTATTTTAGATCAACTAGGAATGACTGCAACCTGTTTTAATTTCAATAAGACAAAAAGCAGATTTATATATTCAAAAAAACTAGTTCATGCAGTTGAAAAAAAAAAACAACTAATAGTTACCAAAATATGGTGGAAGCAAAGGAAGTTTGATGGTGGAAGTCACATTTTTACTAACAATTCCGTTGTTTATACCTGAAAATCGTTAATTGTCAAAAATTAATTGAAAACAGTCTGAAATTTAAAAAAATCGCCTATGAATTAATACAGGTTTCCGCCATTTTTAAAACAAGAGAGCAGCAATCACAGCTGTATTCTAAATTACAAAATTAAGAGTTCAACTGTTAATAAATAACTATTGCACTGGCTTTTTAAACCAATGAACTTGATTTGCGAGTATAGAATCGCACTAATTATGATTAGTGAAGGTAATGTTGGTCGCTCCGTCAGAGAGACTATAAAATTAATTTTTTCTTACGGCACGAATTCTTTCTTCGGTTTTTCCTCGTTTTATTTCAAACAAAAACACGATATTGAACCTTCAAATTGTGTAAAAGTATAAAAAAACAGAGCCACTGGCATTCCAAGAGCTGTGTAAACATTCAGATTAAACAGCCACACATAACCTCAAAAAAATGTTGACAGAAGATTTCTGTAACATTTAATCGAGTTATACTCACTTCTGAAACTGAAAAGCAGCTGTCAGTTCGACAAAAGTAGATATTACAAATTGTTTCGAAGTCATTAGAATATTCTAAGCAAAAAAGAAATACAGAAAACAATTGATATATATATAAAAATTAAATATAGTCGAGACTTTGGTACTCCACTAACGAATTATCGACATTATCCGCACTAGTTAATGACTATGTAAAACAGGACATTCGTCACGTGTTCAGAAGTGATGAGGCGACGCGACGATGAAAATGTATGCGTTGTTTTTATGAGTGTAAAGATTTTATAATGTACATTAGCTGAATTTTGTTTGTCGGGTTGGCTGGCACCTTTGCATATTTGTTTTGGAATTGTCAATCAAATTATAGTCATGTAAAGGTTCGTAAAATTTGGTTAGTTGAAATTATCGTATTGGTAGTACCTACTTCACGAAATTTATGGTTGACTATATTTCGTGGAACTGTTCATTTCATTTTAAATTTCAAATGATGTTCCCTTTTAGAATATTTTAAGAAACGCCACTGTACATTTCTCAGCTGAAAGTTTTAAAATTTCTCTACGAAATAATTCGGTATTTCAGGAACTACAGGTCACAAACTTAGGGCAGAAAAACTATCGAAATTGGTTAGGATAGTTTAGTGACATTAAATTAGAAATTTTTTAAGACGCAACGAACGAAGTTTGTTCGTTAACATACACCTAAAATATAATTTGCATATATATCAAGCCGTTTTTATTACGTTCGTAAGTTCCTGATGTACTGAAATTCAAATATACGCTGATACAGCACTAAAAATATATTTAAAAAGAAATCATGTTTCGAGTCTTCTCGTACAAATAGATAAATAACACATTTTTTAACCTTATATTTTGGCTATTGAAATTCTGCTCTTCAGCAACTACATGAAAGCAAAAATAAACATGCATACTACTAGCAAGCGAATCATCATAACTTTGAGAATGGCTTTGAAGGCTTTAAGAAAGAGAGAAGAAGAACGACTTTGCCTAAAGTTAGTTTCTGCTGTGGTTGTTCAAAGAACGTAGTGTAATAACAGTTAATGCCAAGTACACGTTGTTGAGTAAAATAATGAAAATATGTAAATGTTGAGCGGCGTGCTCGTTTGAGGCAGTCTCGCCGAGGCAAGCTGCCTCACGTCGAAGCAAGGTTTTGCTCAATAGTAGGCGTTGCCTTGAGTTGTTTCGCTGCGGCAAACCGCAACTGTCGCGTAGCGAGCCATTTCTCGCTGAGTTGTTATCACGTCTCGATCCGAGCCGAGTGTACAGCGGAAATGGTTGTTCGTACCTGGCGGTGCAGGTTCGTCATTCGAGAGCATTTTCGAAATGAGAGTCGTGCCTCGCGGTAAGATTGGCTCGGGCAAGATTACTTCATTCGAATGCTTTATCGACGTGTAGGCCGAGAGCTCGCGACCTTTTTTGTTCGGACATTTTGCCAAACTGCTTTGTATTTATATGATTAATATAATTAATTAACGTATATAGTTGCGATGAATTGGGCTACGTCAGGTTCCCCACGCATGTAAATAAATAATTTAAGAAAAAGAAAAAGCGCAAAAGCTGTATGTATAGGTATTAATTAAGAATGTTGTTGAAATTAGAAAACGTCATTCAGCTAGTTGAAATGCGGAGGATTATACTTCGCCAAAAGAGCGTAAAGTTTAGTGTTACCGCCCTAGCTGAAATTTGGTTATATAATAGTTCTCATAATAGTTGAAACAACAAAATTATTGCGCTGACTGTGTGCTGGCGGAAGGTTGTTAGCCGACGTAGCGAAATATATTTGCGTTACACCTTTCACTGCGCCAGTTCAAGGTTTTTCCTTTGTTTCAAGTATTATGTCAATTATTATATTTTGGCAACATCACTAAACAACTTTGACGTATCTATATAATCCCCGCATTTCAGCCAACTGAATTTTCAAATGTTTACAGCTTCCTTAATAAATGCAATTTTCAGCTTTGGCGATTTCTTTTTTTTAAATTATTATGAACTAATTATATCGAATGCGACTTGGCATCCGTTTTATAATTATTATTTTACATGCGTGCTGCTGCACCTGAAAATTACGAGGTTTCGTTATATAATCTTATAAATGAATATCAGTTTTGGGGTCGTCAAAATTTTTCGTGGGCTTCCGGACTAATAACAGCCTAGTCTCCGAGACAGCAGTTAATATACGGTTACAGATCAGCAGATCTGACATCAGACATGCCTACTAGCCGGAGAGCTGACGACGAATTTAGGGTATGTATTTTATTAAAAAAAAAAAAAAAAAAACAGTGTTTTATCAATGGATGAATCTGGAATCGCTAGTCTGGCAGAGCGTTTGCGGTTATTTGGCGTCTGCGCATCATATGACATTAGCAAAAAAATATACCAAAAAAATATGTTTTAGGCAACTTGATTTTTTATAATCTTTTATTTTAGCACCTATATAATCCAGAAATAAAAATCCTAGATTATTTTATCGGTTTCAAAGTATGACACCTCCGAATATATTTAATATACGGAAAAAAATATAAACGTGTCGATAAACTTTCTCTCTCGTATCTATGGCTACGTATACGATTTTTTTTTAAAATATATTCGGAGGGGTCAGATAATATTTTAAAATAGACAAAATAGTCTGCGATAGTTATTTCTGGATTATATGAATGCTAAAATAAAAGATTTAAAAAGTTGCCTAAAACATATGTTTTTGGTTTATTTTTTTTTGAAAACGCCATATGCTGCGTAAAAGCGAAATAACCGCAAACGCTCTGCCAGACTCGCGATTCCAGATTCATCCATTGATTAAATACTGTTTTTTTCATTATTTTAACTTGCCTAAAATACATACCCTAAATTTGTCGTCAGCTCTCGGACTATTATGTTTTCTCGTTGGTGAGTAAAATAGATAATTTATTTGCTGAAAAAATGTGCGTTGCCTCGGTTCCAAGGCCGCCTCGTAACGTCACGTTTTGTTACACAATTTATGTGGTTGAGAAAGTGTGAGTAGACGAATGTCCTGAGTTGTTCTGAACGTCACTAAATGGTTAAAAAATATAATGTTATGTAAAATCAGCAAAGGCGATAGAATAAAAGTACGCGATGAAAACATACGCGATCTTTGATACCCTTCGTCAATCGCGCCTCTCCATTCAGTTATACCATAGCACATTTATTTAATTATCACAGAAAAAATGTGTTCATGCTACAATGTTTTCATTTTTTAAATATAAAGGTATTCGATTTCAATTTAAAATTCAAATTATAATCATAAAAGGTTCGGATTTGTTGATCTCTTTTTTTTCTTGTCAGGTCGAACCGATGATCCAATTTTTCCAATAAAGTTTTTCAAATAGGGTGACTCAAAATTTGGAATCTAATATTTAAGAAAAAAGCTGATGTTAATAAAATCACTTAAATATGTTTCGAAAATTTGTTTATTATAACATTTTCAGGTTAACCTTTTAGTAAGGTGGAACCTGAAACACGTTTAGTTTAACATTTCATGACGGAAAACGATTTTTAGCTTTGATTTTTCAGGAATAATTTTAATAATTATAAATTGCTATTACAATTAACAGCTTAGTTCCTTCAGATGATATGTTGCGAAAGATATATTTTTTTAAATACTTGCTGAAAATATCATATAGAATAAAAAACTGTTAATATTTTTTAAATTCACAATTTTTAATTTGGTGCCCTTCAACTATACAAACCAAAATAAGATTTCAACTGTTCGAACCTGACTAGAACTCTACTCGTCTTCATTGAATTGAAAAATCCAGCAATTTTTTGAGAATTTATGTTTATGTCATTTCTATTTATCAGTATATTTTCTTAAATTGATACACAGTGAAAATCATATTATAAGGGTTGGTTTGATTCATTCAGATCGTAACACAAAATCAGTTAAGAAAAAAGAATTGCTGGTTTCAGATAAAATGGTTATACGAGTCCGAGTTAAGAGTTAACCTGATAATAACCGATAGATAAATATAGCAGCGGTTAGGAACCCGTATTATAAACGAAACATGTATTAAATCAAATTATGTAGTGTCAGAAATATTTCACGACTATAATATTTTTGTTTGTTAATAATATAGTTCATGTTGTGTATGTCTGTGTGTCTTGTGTTTTTGTGTGTATTTTATTTAAAGCACTTTAGGGAAGAATTATATAATATTATTTAATATTTGTTTAAATATATACTTATATATATTTAAGTAACGTTCCCAAAAATTACAGTTGTTGTTTTTTTTCTTGTTAATAATAAATAATATTCATTTTTTCTTATATGGGTTTAAAACAAAAAAGCACACAAGGTATTGAATAAACAATGTTTTTTGTTTGTGAAAAACATGTTATATAATAATAATAATGTTGTTTAATATCGAAACTTGTTAAACGTTTGTTTATTTATTTATAATATTATTAACTAATTTTTTTATATATATATACAAGAGCTGATGAGAATGGATCTATATGTAGATTCTCTTTTACATAACCAAATACTATTTTAATGTATTATTGTGTTCTAAGTGCGCGTTCGATTTTCCGATTCCGCCGAGCGGCGCCACCGTCGAGTGAGTTTATAGATGCGAGCAATGGCGACGTCCAACGGAATCGCACGAATGTCCACTAGCGCCTGTACTAATACATTAGAATCGTATCTGACATTAACTACCTCGATTTCAAACACTCACGAGAGAGAGAGAGAGACTAAATGTAGATAGAGAGAGATAGAGATAGAGTGAGAGAGAGAGAGCACACAAGATTTTAAATTTTTTAAATATTTTTTATACAATATTGGCAATGGCAGTATTAATAAAACTTGTTTTGATTGTTTATATAATAGTATGTAATATAATATTCATTATATTGGCAAAACTGTATACCATTCGAGCATTTTGCTGCGATCGCCGATCTTCTTTTATTATTTATAATATATATAATATATGAACATGGTTCTGTTATTCGATATTTCACTCGGCGATGATATTTCACATTTATTCTTTAATAATATAATATTTATATTGTTTTAAAAATGTACATAATAGTTTTCCTTTTTTTAATTACTTATAATCTTCACTTAAACTATTTGATTTAATTATAAATATAAACGCAGTAAGGTCCAGGCCCTGTACAGCGCATGCGTTGGCTCAAAAATACAACATAATCGTAATTAATTAATTATTATTAACATTACAGAAATGCCTGCGATCTCTACATTAGTTACACAGTACGCGATGTGAAGTTATAAACTTTTTATTTTCACTCCTTTCGACAATATTGTCAATTCTGAAATCATCATAATAATAGGTACGATTTCAGAAAGTGAAGATTTTATTACTTGCCAGTATAAAATGCTTCACGTTTGGACGTTCTATCAATATTGACAAAAGGAAGTTGGGTAAAACGACAAAAATATAATCAAAAGAATTAAGGTTATTATAGTACGTCATCATTTACTTAAGTTACCCAGTTGTGCGTATAGTTAAACAGCGCATTTATATTAGACAAGTGAACAGCGCGCGAATTTCTTTTGTTTTTTTCCTGTACAGGGCCGAACGCTGAACATATTTTACAGTTGCATATTATATATAATTATATGAGTTGTTTTTTGGTCGATCGTTATTATGTTTTGTTTTAATGTTAATTTATAGTTACATTATTTATATATATATAACCGGTTACGAAGTAATATGTACGTAAAATCGAATTAAAACGCAGATGTATAAACAAAAGAAAAACTACTTACGTTTATTCTCACATTATTAATGTAATATATATATATATACGTATCTTCATCACAATGCTATATATATCGATACGATGATCAGGATGTTTACAGTCACAATTTCTCTAACACGTCTATGACGTTTACTTATATAACGAGGTCTTCTGTAATCAGACGACGAGATTACGACAGTGGCGTAACGTGTCTTTTTTTTTGCTTATTTAACGTTGTCAATCATTATTTTCTCACCTTGAAGTTGTCATAATATCAGATGATCATTTTTGTTTTTGTTCAAGTAACTGGTTGATCTAAAATGCCATTATTTGATCAATTTATAGCGCTGCCATGTTTCATTGTCATCGATTTTTTCTGAGCTAAATGGAATAAATTATTGATCTTGAAAAATATCACCGATTTATTTTTTTACGTTAGAAAATAATTTCTTTTAGATGAGTTGGAAACTTTTATGAGTATTATTAAATTCCTAAAAATGTTTGATTATACAAAACCCAAGCCAAATGAGATTGAATATGTAGCCAGTACGTTGCATGGTTTAAAAATTTAAATTGAGTATTGTATATTATATGTTTTTTTTCAAATTTCGAGCCGTTTCCTTGCAAAATTGTCAAGCTAAATTACTTTTAATAAAATATTTTTACTTTTTGTGTAGTTGCAGTACGTTACCAAATAAGTACGTATGTGGAGTACTCATTCAAGTTTTTTTAACGATTTTTTATTCAAGTACATTTCCGCTTTGTAGCGTTTGGTACCATCTTCTGCTGAAGGTTCAATTATGTCATAAAGTGACATTTATTCCTCTATTCTCCTGAGCAGTATTTTACCGCACTTTCAGTACTTCTTCTAACTAGACTGTTCAAGTGCTTTACTTGGCTTTTAAGTATTTCAAATACTCCGTCATTAACTGTTTTTTATTGTACATACTTTACAAGCATACCTAAATCGCACTTGTGCAAGTACAGCAACGTTTGAATATTTAAGTTGAAAGATAATTTCGAGAAAATAACGCGAAAAGAAACGAGTGTGGCTCGATCAATGTTGGGCATATTTAAATTGAACTTCTTGTGCATTGGCAACGAGTTCTTATTTCGACGACAACGTAGTTACGCTGCTAAAAGAAAACAAATCGTCGGGTGTAGCTATGCAACGTTGGCATTATCCAGTTACAACGCATCGTCATTGACATTCTGACGTAGTCACGCTGTCGGTGCTATCGCTACGCCATCCGTCGTGAGACAAAGAGCGAAGACAAATTTGTTCGGTATAGCGTTGCACTTTACTCGTCGTCCATGTTCCACATTCGTTAGCACCAGTCGTCTTCATCGGAATCGCTATGTCGCTGAGCTCCTCTGACGCTACCGCTCGGTTTCGGCTTGTAACCATTCGGAACGGGACTCGGTAACATTCGGCCACCTCGTCCCATTGCGACCGCCTGTTCGAAACTGAGTGGGGCACCCGGTGCTGCTGTTGCGCCGGCGCCGCCCGCGCCAGTGTACACTACTGGCGGAACGACAACGTTGATCAACGGCGCGTCGGCCGTTCGCAGTGCTTCGCGTGACTGGTGGTGCGGCGGTAGAGACATCGCGTGCTGTTGAACTGGCTCACGAGGACCGAACGTTGGGGCGTGACCGTGTGGCGTGTTGTGAGTCGTGTGGACCTGCATCTATACGCACATTAAACAATTCTGTAATTATAAAAACTGTATCGATTGCCTTTGACAATCACATCCAAATGTTACGATAAATTAAAAAAAATACATGAATGAAACAAAAAACAGTAAAATATGTTGTAAATAAATGTCGCAAAAATATGTTTCGATTCCTTTTTCGATACATCGATACTACAGTAGTTTAGTTTTTTTGATTTACAAGCTCAGCTGTTGTTTTTTTATTATTAAAATAAAGCCTTGCTCTGACTTCTTTAAAGGACAAACCTTATGGGATTTGGTTCTCGGTTAAATTGATCGAAAATGGTTTTATTTTATAGTTTAAAGGTCACTAAGAAAAAATTGGTTGTCTGTAAAGTCGGTTTACGGACGATAGTTTTACGTGATAACGTATTCCGCTCGAATATCATATTTAATAATACAATACTGCGCTCTCGCTTGCACGCACAGGGTCATGCGGAACGTTACACTTTTTCGTGCGTGCAGCTGGTGTTTCATCAATTTATAAGAACGTTATCACGTCAAAAAGTGTCCATGGGCGTATAGCCTAAAAAACAATAGATTTTTAACTACAGAATATATGTTTTGCGAGATTTTAGATATAGGGATATCCATTGAATTTACAATCTTAAAAAATCGTAAGCTCAAGAAATATGTTTTCGAGTGCGCTGAATCAGAATATGACATTCTTATTTTATACAGGGTGACACCTTCCAACATTACCTAGTTATAGACAATTGTTCTATTTCTAAAAAAAAGCACATGAACATGATGGAACATGTTTGTGAATTCAAAGGATATCCCTGTACCTAAAATCTCGCTAAACATAATATTATCTGTAGCTACAAATCTATTGGTTTATACCCGACTGCGGCGCAGCCAAAAAGGAAGGGTTAAGATAAGTATAGCAGTCTATCAAAGTCTGTATTTACGGATGTTCCACCATAGCGCCTTTTATTTATCCAATTTTGATAAATAAAAAATAAATAAAAAAAATAATTTAAATAAAAAATAGGTTCAAAAACTAAAACCCGACTATGGTCCGGGCAACAAAGGATACATTTATTTTTGAATGTTGGTCCCAGGGGTGAGCAAATTGAAAACAAATAAAAATTAAGTTCAAAAACTAAAACCCCGCTACTAAATATAATAAAACAAGAAAATATTCTCATCTCAGGATAGCCGTGGTCGTATGCCACCCACCTTAACAAAACAATACATTTTAACAATAGAAAGCGATCATAAGCTTCAGGGTAAAGTGCATAACACTATACATCTAGAGGGCGCCATATGACCATACATATAAGGTGGCATACGACCACGGCTATCCTCAGATGAGAATATTTTCTTGTTTTATACTTTTCAGTAGTCGGGTTTTAGTTTTTGAACTTACTTTTTATTAAGCTATGCGCCCATGAACAGTTTTTCTTAATTATGAAAAATAACTCAAATAATTTAGAGTGATGATGATCCTGTTTCAATGTTGGAAGATTAAAAAGGAAGAATCCTGGTGGCATAGGATCGATGAAGCAAAGCAAATACTGAAGGTTTTTATTGCATTTTATTGTCTGAATAATTTAAAACTTTTCATATATGAATCTTCTAGATTCTCCGAAGATGGCATAAAGTTTGCCGAAACGTCAGACAATAAAATGCAATAAAAACCTTCAGTATTTGCTTTGCTTCATCGATCTTATGCCACCAGGATTCTTCCTTTTTAATCTTCCAACTTTTTCTTAATGATCTTCAAACTATAAAATAAAACCATTTTCGATCAATTTAACCGAGAACCAAATCCCATAAGGCTTGTGCGGGATCCTTTGATTACTTAATAGTACGACTGATGCTGATTGCTCACGTGTGTTGGTGATGCATTCAACTTTGGAAAGTTGATCGGTTGCGGGCGCAATTGAAGGGTCGACGGTTTGCAAGGCGTCGGCGGTAATCTCCTGCCGCCGGCCCTTCGACCTACTAGCACCGGATGACTGTGCTGGACATTGCCCGGACCTCGCGGCTCCACCATAGATGATGGCACGGCACCGAACATGCCACACGACAACGGCCCACTACGTTCACTGCTCGAGTTGATTCCTGCAACAAACACAAACAACTGCTATTTCAGCAGGACGTTGTAGCAGACATTTGCTTTGTTTACACTAGGGTGATTAAAAAAAAAGATTTTTTTTAGTGTATTTGCCATAAGGCACTTACACTATTGGCGTCGGTCGGATGGCGGGACCTAGGGGTCGGACCAAAATTTCTCGACGTGTCATAGCCTTCTAAGAAGTTTGGCACCATTTTTGGAAAAGTCTATTTATATATGTACGGGCTATAACTTTCGAAGAAGTTAAATGATTTTAACGAAATTTGGACCACATGTTGAAATCCATCACCGCACGACGCCTATTTAAAATGGGCCCACTTTAAGGGTGTGTTTTAGAGGTTGAAAAATATTTTTGGGCTCAAAAATACTGAAAAATTTCTCCGGATCGTTTCAAAATTGAAATTTAACCCTTTAGTAATGATTAAAATGTGCTACCAAAATTTTATTAAAATCGGCCCGACAGGACCGGACTTGAAAATTTTATGAAAACGTTAGTTTGTAGATATGGATTTATTTAGTGAAGGGTGAATTTAATTTGTTGTATTGATAGTAATATTAAAATTAAGAAAAAAATATTATTTTAAGGGCTGTATTAAGGGGTTAAATTTTGTATTTTGTTCAAAAATTAAGTTTATAAGTCTATAATAGCAAATACACTATATTATTGGTAGGGTTTCGCACTGCGAGCCGAGTTTTTTTTGTTTTGCTCTTACCCTTTCAAATGTTTCTATTTAATGTAAAAAGAAATCTCACCAAAGATGGGCGCTGTAGCTCAACTCTGAGTGGTCGCTATTTTAATTTTAGTTTCCCATTTAATTCATACGGAAAAAAATGTTTTTTTTTTAATTGAAGTTACTTGTAGTTAACACAATTTTTTTACAAAATATGATCATTGTATATTCATGAAGCTGACTCTTTAAGCTTTCAAAAACTCTATATTAATCTTTAAGCTTTCAAAAACTCTATAATAATCTTTAAGCTTTCAAAAACTCTATAATAACTTATGATTATCATAATATTAGAAGACCAGTTACAGCCATCTGAAAATTAATGAATTTCTGATTACGGAGCATTTTTTTATGTACATGATTTTTTGAAAGTTTTTTATAGAGTTTAGCAGTGGCGTAACTATACCACCTGGGCCCGTAACAAATTCATCGAATGGGGCCCTCCCTTAATATAAAAAAGCTTCACGTTGTCTTTATAAATAACGAAGTAAAATAGATATTTGTATAATTCGTGTATGTTCTTAAGTTAAGACGTAACTTAAATTGGTTAAATAAAAAACTAATATTTTTTACCAAATGTTGTAATAAATGTTAGGTTCTTCTTATCCTAACGGCCTCTCGGGTCGGGGGCCCCCTCAGGCCAAAAGCCCATGGCATTTTGCCCGTTCTACCACCCTATAGTTACGCCACTGGAGTTTAGGAAAGCTTAAAGAGTCAGCTTCATATATTTATAATGATTGTTTGTAGAAAAAGAGTTAATTACAAGTAACTTCAATTAAAAAAAACATATTTTTCATTGTTAGTAGAAGTTTTGTTCCAAAAATATGTATTGAAAGAGATTAGTTTGGTTGAGGAACAAGTTTGAAATAAGCTTTAGCAGAGTATCGTTTTTGGTCAACGTTTCGAAAAATATATTATCATCAAACTTGTTCCTCAACCAAACAAATCTCCTTCAATACATATTTTTCATTGTTAATTAATTCGGAAACTCAAATAAAAATAGCGACCTCTTAGAGTTGAGATACAGCGCCCATCTTTGGTGAAGATTCAAGAGTACAAGGGACAACAATCTCTTTTTCGCTTATGAAGGTTTTTCACTAACCCGAGTTTCTAGCTTATAGAGGTACAGGAGTGGCCTTTCTCACGTATAGAGGTCTATATAAATACAATATTAGTTCAGCTATTTATGATTCATTCTTAAATTTCGTGGAACCATTGATACGTTCGACTATCGCTTACAGGCAAGTAGTCTCAGTTATAGAGGTCCATGAGTGAAAACGTCTTTCTCTTATAGAGGTTTCTGTTTCTCATTTATATAGAGGTTTTAGAAGGTTACAAAGACGGTGCTTGGCAATTTCTCTCACTTAGAGACTTTTCTCGCTTACCCAGTTCTCACTCACTCAGGTTTGACTTTATTCAATTTATTATTTGTTTAGTCACAAACTAAAAATTCAATTAATAATTTAACCACTTCTCGGATTAAATTTTGAGAAATGAGGGGAAGATTAGTAAATCGAAACCGCAACAATCTTTCGTGGTGACATAGCCGAAGGTCCTACCTGCGACAGCCGAACAGAGAGCCCCAATGGCTGTGTGATGGGGTGCTGCCGCATGATGGGGCAGCGTGGGGCTCGGTGAACGCGATCGTTGACATAGACTGGTCGTACCGTATGGCTGTCGACGGTTCGACCTGTGCTGTCGATCCATCATGGCGTCTTGGTGTCGTCCGAGCGGCGGCGACGGCGACCGAGCAGGACTCGTCGATGCGGACCATGATCCTAACACGTCTTAATATTACAACTCCGATCAGTAAACAGTTGACACGCACAGTTAACTGACAACTTTATGACGTAATTACTAGAGTGACCCTCCTTTCATAAATATGTGCCGCAAAGTTTTCACATTAACACTATTCCAGCAAACGCATAGCAAACCGAACTAATCTATTAGTGATGTGTCCACATGACTCTTTATTGGGAGCTGGCTCCGTGTGCTCCGCTCACTAAAGAGTCGCTCAGAGCGAGTCGTTCAAAGGAGCGACACTAGACAGCACGCACTACACAAGAGTGCAGACTGCAGAGGTGTGAACTATCATGCATGCTCAGGAGTCACTTAGCATTGCACAGCACAATACACACACTCAGTTCTGAGCTCATTTTAATATGACTCTGATCTTATATTATTCGCATTTCGGATAAACTATAAAGTATAATGAAAGCTTAACAACGACGTCAATGTGAATGGTTTAAGTCACTGTAAGCTTAGTACTATTACACTTACAGTGTGTCATTCAACATTAAATGACTCAGCAAAGATAACTCCGTACATGCAAAATTCACTAGTGCTTCTGTGGCCTGTGCTGTGTGCGCTCTATAAATGTGTGAATTTAACAGTACAGAATAGCTCAGAACAGAGCAATGGCGCTCGGAGTGAGTCATTCACAAAAAAAAGAGCAACTCGCTCCGCTCCGAGAATGGAGTCGTTCATTATAAACGACTCGCTCAGGAGCGACACATCACTATAGGTAATCTATTCCAAAATCCAAAGATAGTGGATTATAGCCGATCGATGACTGAGATCAATAGCGTCTGTCCAAAAAAAAAAATAATTCGAAAAATTTGCTTATCTATTACAAGCATAACATTGTTGTAGATATACCAGATTTTGCAGTATTTGATCGGATCTAAAGATAATAGCGAACCTGTTTTATTTGATGCATTTTTAAAATTCAAAGCATTTGTAAGCATTGTGAAGTGCTTGTTTATATGATTAATGCCGGATTTCTGGTACGACTTCCCAAGCTAAATCCACTTGTAAAGTAGATTTTTATATGTGAAAGATCTAATAGCGCGTTTGGTTGGGAATAAAACCGTGCAATTGACGCGACAGTTTCAAAGTTATTCGTAGAATAATTACATTTTTGTCATGTTTTTGTCGCAATACTCCTAATCTACTTGTTTATACGGAAATCAGAAAAGTTCTTTAAAACTTAAATTAACTTAAAAAACGATGATAATAAAATACAAATAAAAAAAATTCAACAATTTTTTTACATATGACTGAGAAATTTTTAACTATTTTTGATGTGAAACATCTTATGGCGCGTTTGGTTGGGAGTAAAACCGTGCGCAATTGGCGCGACATTTTTATGGAAGGATGTAATGTTTGTGTGCGTTAACATGGATGTAGTCGAAGGCGACATCTAGAAAACAGGGCTAAATTTAGTTATTAATATTTCGCTAGATGACAGTGTGTGACGCTTGCTTTGTGTATCGTTGAATTCTAATTTGGCTTTTGTTAAAAGTGACAATTAGATGACTGGACAAAATTTAGTTACAGGGCGATATTTAGTTACTAGAATTTTGTTAGTAGACAGAGCGAAATTTAGTTACTGGAATTTCGCTTAAATATATGTTTCACATCTGCCAGGTGTTCCACGATGGCTCATATTTTTTAAAAGTCTATTTTCAAATCAAATAAATTCTACTTTATCGTACCAGATACCGAGCACCAATGCAAGTCGGTTTATTTATTTTATAATCAATTGTACATCCGCGTATGTGCTAAAAACCAATGTCAGATTCGGCTATTATCGGTAAATATAATCATTTTTGACGATGCTGTTATCTTTTCCGAAAATAGTCGAAGCTTTCCGATGATTTACATCGCATTCTTCAAAAAACAATAACACGTTGGAACGGTGCATAATTTGTTTTTTATTGCAAGTATAGAAAAATGTCAATGCTTTAGCGCTACTCGTAACTATTTACATGCCGGAAAAGGTGACAAATTGTAAGCTATTTTAAGTTTTAACAGTGGATTATATAATGTTTACTGATCGAACTTTGTAGCACATGCTCTCGTATTTATATGGTCTACTGTAGTGATAAGTTGACTCCGGATAGTTGTTCATTTGTCTTTATTTATAGCGAGTGGTAGACGCAAATAAAGGCTCTCACAGGCCAACGCAGGCCGAGTGGCGGTGACGATCGTGACTGCGATCAGATCCAGACACACCAAAACGAATTTATCGCCTGATCGCGCACATAGAAAAACGCAAAACAAATTAAAATAAAACGTATATATGCAGTATATCAATAAGTTAAATGAGTTTAATAAATATGACTTGTGAACTAGAAGAATTTTTACTTGTAGCAGCTATTTTAGAAGACAACGAAAAAGAAGAAGTTTTTTATTTTGTCTTATTAGTGTCTCAACTATTACGTAATTAAAATGTATTTAATCTGCACAAATAGAAGTAACAAATCATAAAAAATTTTATGCATTTTAAGATGCTTAATAATTTTTTAGGTAATACTCGACATTTCAATTTTGTATTCAACTAATAGCTATCACAGCGTTCAACGGCCAAATACGACACGAAGGCCCCATCGCGCATAGTGGCCGCTAGAATGAACGCTGCAAATTCCCGCCAAAATGACCGCGAACGCACTCCTGTCTGAACACGTACATTAAAACAATATGTTTTATTTTACCTTCACCGCCAAACGGGCTGCCTTGGTCTGTGAGAGCCTTAAGGCTTTTGGTACGATCCATGGGCGTATCCAAGGGAGGGAAGAGGGGGGCAGCTGCTTCCCTGGATTTTGGGAGACGTCATAAACCGTTTTGCTGAAGATCCTCGAAAATTACTTTTAAAATAAATGTCTAATTTAAATTAAATAAATGCATATTTAATATTTATGTTTATTTATTTGACTATCTAACAGAATAACAGAATCTCCCGCGGGCGTTTCCCCTACACACTACATACATCTATAATGTTTCATGTAGATGCCTTTGTGAAGCGTGGGGGACCCGGCTTAAGAAATTTCGGAATAAGAATCTTTTTAAAAAAATGCAACCTCCTTCAAAAAAGGGTCACAAATACGGAAAAATAACAAAGTTTTGAGGTCGGCACCAATTTGATACTAATAGGTAGATAAGATGTGATTGTAATTAAATTGGTTCGATCTCAAAATTTCATTATTTTACCCTTGAAGAAGATTACATGTCATCAAATAAATAAAATTGTCGACCAATTTTTCTCAGACCAATATATTGACAAAAAATAGTAAAATTACAAATCAATATAACACAAGATGACGTTTCGATCCGGATTTGGATTTTCTTCAGAAATATCTAAAAATATAAAAATTAATTAGTATTAAGTTCCTTATTATCTTATAGAAATAAATAACTTAATACTAATTAATTTTTATATTTTTACATATTTCTGAAGAAGATCCAAATCCGGATCGACACGCCATCTTGTGTTACATTGATTTGTAATTTTACTGTTTTTTCTCAATATATTGGTCTGAAAAAAATTGGTCGACAATTTTATTTATTTGAAGATTTCTATTCAGACGTTAATCAAAGATTTGAGGTTACATGTCTTATTAAATATTTTTTTAGGGAATCCCCGAACATGCTTTTCGCTTTCAAGCACAGACAAGTAGGGTTATCATATCATAATCTATTAAATTTTGCATAAAAATCAGAAAAAGTAAATAAATAAATATTGCTGACGTAATAACTATCTAGACCCCCCGGTCCCCATTTCATCAAAAATAAGCTTGAAAAATAAACTTGAATGGCTCCTTACGCACACTCATTTTTTTCTCAAAAGAGTTTAGCCTTAATTAGTGTATACCTAGCCTTAAGGGTCTTACTATCTGAAGTTTAAGAGCAGTCTTTGCCATGCTTATGTAAAACAGTAGGCCATATAAATATGTTGGACTCTAGTAATTAATCAGATACAGCAAATGCATTTCTTAATGTTGATTCATGTTTACGGCGGTGTATACTGACGACATTAGTTGGTCGATTGTCTTTTTAACCGTTAATATTAAAGCTCGCTGATAACCTCAACTGTTTAGCGTCTATAAGCTACAATATTAAAGCTGCATTATAATTCTTATCCGATAGCCGAAAGGATCTTTGCCTGCAGTACACATTCGCCGAGGGATACCGAGACTAAGCGAACGCGAAGGTGTACTGGGAACGCTCGCCTGATCTCGTAGCGCACTGTCTGGCCTCGCCAGCGCTCCGTATAAAGTCGGTTTTTCTACCGGGAGTCAAAGGAATCAAGCGGCGAGTACGAGCGCAGTCAGTACACACTCGTCGCCTCGTGCGAATTTAAATGTACTTAAGTTGTCATTTTAGTTAGTTACTTTTAATGATAAAAAAATTATGGCGGACTGGACCAATGACACAGTAATTGATTTCTTAGAACATTACCAAAATGAGCCTGTGATCTGGAATCCCACGCATCTCCAGCATAAGGATAAAAAAAAACAATGACGCGTGGCTCAGATTATATAAATAAATATATTTGTAATAGCTATATGAATAAGCTGCAACAGCAGCAACACAAACAACATCCATATCCATTTAACTGGACAGTGAAGCCGAGCCACGCCGAGTGTGTACACAGACACATTCGTAGACTCTCGCTTTACCCAATCTTTTGGCGAGACCCCTCGGCGAACGCGCTCGGCGAATGTGTAGTGCAGGCATTATCTTGTTTAAAGAGAAGTATTAAAGGGAGTTAACTTGTTATGTAACAATTTTGTATTTCAAAAATTTCGCTAAAACATGCACAGCTCATTTTTTTATATTACATTAATTTAATTCGTTTTCGAAAAAAACATGTATGAATATGTCTGACAATGATATTGATTTTTAAAGTGAAACTTTTATTCTATCGCCCCGAATTTTTCTGGCCGTCTGTTGCATGTCGCATTACAGGCGGCCGCGGAGTAGGGGTAAAGTGAAAGGCGTTCGGAGTAGGCGCTCGGTAGAGCAGCCAAGGCCAATATGGCGGCGCCCATGGTTAGCATCAGCTGACCGTGTAGTATGTATAACACATGATAGTCAGTCTGTCATGCGGGCAAGTGCTGTACAGTGTTTACATGTTTTTATTCGTGTATTCATGTGAATATTGTTGTTTATAATTAATCGTGATGGATAAGGCCTAGCACACATGAAGAGCGTTCAACGCGCGTTGGCCCAACGCGCGTTTACAATTTCTATACAATTGTATATAACTGTTTACATGATAACGCGCGTTGGTGGCGCGTTGAACGCGCGTTATCATATAAACAGTTCTATACAATTGTATAGAAACTGTAAACGCGCGTTGAACGCCTCTCATATAAACTAGGCCTAAGTGTCTACAATCCAACGCCTATAATCCAATAAAAGTTTCACTTGCGTCGTGGTTTCTTAAAACCACACATTTTTTTTTTTAATTTGTGTATATTTTTAAAAAAATTGAGAAACAGGATGTGTTAATACGATTCAGATCGGGGCGACAACGAATACTTAAAATAAGGTACTTCAAAATAAACAGATTAAAAGAAAAAGCGTAGAAAAACGCAGTGCAAGCGTTGAGGAAACGTCTATAAACCCGGCCCCTAACAAGCAATAAGCTATTTTTAATGTCACCAATTAATTATCAGGGTCATCTGGGCTTACATATTAATATTTTTAGTGTTTATGGAATTACTTCGGTATCCATTCGTCCGTCCGTCTTTAAAACTAATTGGGGTTAAAATTTGAAACAGTGTGGTGGACCAAATACAGACGTGAAGTATCTAAAGGTGAATTTTTATTTTGGGGGGTTAATTTCAGAAGACAAAATGGGAAAATGAAAAAAAAAGAGTATCTATCGTGTGAGGTGTCAAATGGAAGCTTATTGAAGTACTAATTCAACAGCATATGGACTATGTGCACGGAGGCGGAGTTACAAATTTTTCGATGCGAGCGTTTGTGATGAGCACTAGGGGAAACTTCGAACTCCAATTTACCGTATGTCAGTGAGCAATGTTTATTAAAAGTGAAAATAGTTATAATTTTATAAAGTTTTTTAATTACAAAGAAAACAGGAAAACTAAGCGATCTGGAAATGCTTGTTGTGTTCCGGACTGTTGCGCTGATGGCGATTTAAGTAAAATAAAGACCATTGGCGCCCTAATTTGGCATTCCGCTGTCAGTGTAAACAAATTAACATCAGTTTTCCTTATTACATTTTTTTTTTTGACACATCATGGCCAACTAAAGTTTTTGACTTATCACCTTAGAAATATGTCGCGATTTCCATAAAAAGTTAGTTCAATAATTCTCTATTAGCCACTATCGGCGCTAATAGGGTTCGTGCACACAGCCTATATGATGGTAATTCTCAAAACTCGATCTAGGTGTTTGTAACACGCCTTTAAAAACATCTGCATCGAGCCCTATTTTTTTTGTAAATTTATAGATAAAGTAAAATTGAGCACCGATCCGTGAAGTTCGATAATAAATTATTTGCATTGGGAGTACTTTTTTCTTTAGTAAAATTTTTTTGAAGATGGAACGTATCTATACTGTGACCGGGATGCATAGCCCATGATTTCTCAAAATTCTCGTTGATACATACTCTCGTTGTCTTAAGAGGTTTTTTTTTGGGGGGCAGTACATTAAAAAAATAGATGTATTTGCATTGATAAGCTCTCTATATTTCAATAGAGATTATTATTCTAAAACACTAAATTTTAATTGACATGAAATAAAGGGTAAATTGTACTCATCTTAAGATTTTTTGCCTACCTATACTTAATAATGCAATATTTGGAATTTATTATAACAAAGAATGAATATTTGTTAATGATTTCTGGCCATAACGTCGTCCACTACGCATGCGAAGCATCATCAAAATTGGAAGAGGCGATATGATAGCTATGGAAATAATCAATGCATTTTAATTATTTACCAACTATATTCTTTTTGAGTGTGTTGCATTTTAAGTGGAACGATTTTCTGTAAAGCATTAATGTTTTTCATAGCTACCCAATAAACAAACTCCGCTTATATGATGCGTCTCAACTGAAATTCACTCTATATGCTACGAAAACGGCTGCCATGTTTTTAGTAGGATGCAAGGACTCAGCTGTCCAGTATTTATGAGGAGCTAGTAATGGGCGATTACGAAATGTTTTAGTCGAACGTCTTGATTGTTCATACTAGTGATGTATCCACATGATTCTTTATTGGGAGCTGGCTCCGTGTGCTCTGCTCACTACAAAGAGTCGCTCAGAGGGAGTCGTTCAAAGGAGCGACACTAGACAGCACGCACTACACAAGAGTGCAGTCTGCAGAGGTGTGAACTGTCATCATGCATGCTCAGGAGTCACGTAGCATTGCGCAGCACAATACACACACTCAGCTCTGAGCTCATTTTAATATGATTCTGATTCTATATTATTCGCATTTCGCATAAACTATAAAGTATAACAAAAACTTAACAATAATAATGTTTATTGTTACAATATCTTTGTCAACGACATCAATGTGAATGGTTTAAGTCACTGTTAAGCTTAGTACTATTACACTTACAGTGTGTCATTCAACATTAAATGACTCAGCAAAGATAACTCCGTACGTGCAAAGTTCACTAGAGCCTTTGTGGCCTGTGCTGTGTGCGCTCTGTAAATGTGCGAATGCAGCAGTACAGAATAGCTCAGCACAGAGCCACTAGAATATTTATTATTCTTGTGACAGAGCAATGGAGCTCGGAGTGAGTCATTCACAAAAAAAATAGCGACTCGCTACGCTCCGAGAAAGGAGTCGTTCATTAAGAACGACTCGCTCAGGAGCGACACATCACCAGTTCATACATCTGTATGGTTGTCACCAGAACTCGATTGTTGTTGCTCCACAATTTACCGAATCGAATGGAATCATAAACTGGCAGTTACACATTTTGCGACAATCGAAAACTGAGGTCGATTTGATGGCCGAATATTTTTGCTTGGATTCAAACCATACGTTAGTATCATAATAACAAATATCAGCAGTCAGCATAATGTCTATGGACGAGGAATCGAAAGATCACGTGACTGACTGATAAATAATAAATATAGGGTAAGTAATCGAATTGAACAATTCACCATTTCGATTGTAAAAACAGACTCGTGCGTGGCTGCAGAAAGCATATAGTCAAAAAATTTGTTTTGACCTCACAGAAAAACAAATGACTGATCTACAAGGAGAAGTTCACTTTTGTAGCTAAATTTTGAACAAAATGCGTGAAAAATATTGTTTCAAAGTGAAAATTGTACAAAAAACAGATATACAGGATAAGTCAGACCACCCGTATCGGTCGCTTCTTTCGAAGTCGTAGAGAGTTGTGTCAAACATTTGTATTATAAAAGCCCTAATGAAGAATCGAATGGTGATATTTTTTTCCCCCGGAAAAGTCGGCTTCCCTATTAGTTTGCTCTAGAATGTTCAGAACTCCGGAATTTTAAATGGCACGATAGATTGAAAGTGGTATTGTTGAAAAGATCTTTAAAAAATAAGCAAGTTTTGTAGGACATTTTTTTTTTTGTTATTGCCACCCCTGTTAAGTAATATTCGTTTGAAATTATTAAATAACGAACTTATTTTAAAAGTCTGCATTTAAAATCTAGTTACCCAATTAAAAAATGTCACGAATGTTTAAACTGTCTTCCATTTACTTCTAAACACTGCTGAGCTCTTTTAAGTATTTTCCGACAAAAAAAAAACTTATTGTGACATTGTTTCATTAGGTAGGTAACTAGACTTTAAATGCAAACTTTTAAAATTAAGTTCGTTATTATGACATTTCAAGTTAATAATTTCAAACGAATATTACTTAACAGGGGTGGCAGTAATTAAAAACAAATGTCCTACAAAACATGCTTATTTTTTAAAGATCTTTTCAATAATACCACTTTCAATCTATCGTGCCATTTAAAATTCTGGAGTTCTGATTATTCTGGAGCAAACTAATAGGGAAGCCGACCTTTCCAGGGAAAAAAATATCAGCATTCGATTCTTCATTAGGGCTTTCATAATACAGATTTTTGACACAAATCTCTACGACTAACCGTTTTCGAAAAAAAAAACGACCGGCGCGGGTGGTCTGACTCAGCCTGTAAAAAATATCATTTTAATCTAGCAATTATTTTTCGAGCCGTGTCGATTTAAAGCTATTATGCTTTTCATATGGAGAAATATGTTCATTGTCAAATCAGATTCTATAACAAATAACAATACTTTCTATAACCGAGTATTGAGTCGATTGCTATTTTTCGATTGTAAAAACATTTTGTAACCGCCCAGCACTATGCGAAATACCAATATCAAGGTCAATCAAAACGAAGACGCCCGAGTAAATCAATAAATGGTGCAACATAACCTAAAAACAATTTGTGGTTATTGACCAAAATAAATTTATATTTTGAGTGGATTATTTTGTAAACGATTTCTTATATCAGCAAACACACACACATTTATACACACATACATACTACTAGGTACTGTTTATTGCGTTGGTTTCTTTTCTTCCTTGTATAAGAAAACGACGATAGTAGAAGTATAATGCAGCTTTAATCTCTGTGAACCGCCGTGAGCACCGATTTCGCACAAATTTTGTCGCCGTTGCCGTTCGCTCGGATGACGTTTCCACCATTTTATATCAAAACTGGACCACTTGTTGCCGTCGCCCATAACCGCCGCAAATATGGATCAAATATAAACTATTCTATGCTCGTAGAAAGAAGATGTCGTCGTCAAATCCTTAACTTTTTATATTTTAAATATACAATTTTTATATTAAAAAAAAATGGAGACTGTGAAAGCTACAACAATCAATAATAAGCAGAAAAAAAGCATTTGCCAATACATTTGCTATTTATTGGTTTCATATTTTTGATTGCAAGACATGAATATAAATTTAAAAATAAGATTCCTGCACATAACTCACATACCTGATACCGTGATTCATTGCTACGACAATACCTTTGCTGGTTCATAGCAAGCAATACCTCGCGTATTTGTTTATTTATTGATATTTTTATTTTGGTACAACTTTATAAGAAAATAGTTTAGTATTGAGGCCGCTGCACACGAGGCTAGAAACGCTGCTAGATCCTTCCTAGATTTGCCTACTAGTTTTCTAGCGCTGGTTTTCTTGATCGTTGTTATGTTCTCGCTTCACACAAGCTAGTTTTGTGGATAAATCTGGTGCGCGCGCAGTGACAGTTCAAATATTAACACAGAGCAACACGTGTCTGTTGTCTGACTCTGAGCAGAATGACATCGTGTTGGTTTGTGGGCGTTTGTTCGAGTCGCCCACGTGACAAGTACTGCTTCCTGATTGGTTCTTGTTCATACCTAGCCCTTGTTCTAATTTTAAAACCAATCCTGTGAGCTAGCAGGCGAGCCCGCAGTGACGTCATTTCCAGCTTCGTACACAGCAGAACTCCAAGCAGTGTTTCTAGCCTCGTGTGCAGCGCCCTTTACCATCTGCATATATTTCACATAAAATTGTTTTTTTTTATACTGAAATTACGCAATAATCAGACAATAGATTTTACTGTACAGACCAAGGTTGGTAGTGCAAAAGTTGCCTCGCTTCGCTGGATAATAGTGGGGGGATGACATCATCCAGCGGACCTGTCAAATGACTGCGAGACAACGGCTGCCGTTTATACTCTTTAATGGCAGTACAGTAGACCCCCGGTAATCCGACCCCTGTCTAATCCGGCACCCCCTGTAATCCGACATGGTCTATTATTTGTTATTGAATATTTTTTTGACAATCTTCGCTAATGCATGATATATATAACATATAGAATCTTATCATTGGATCTGTAATTTGTCGGATTACAAGGTACTCTTTTGTAAAAAATTTCGGACTATAGGGGGTCTTAGGCAGTACTCTATAATTCGACAAATTCGATAGTCCGACACTGCCCTGCAAAATGTTTGTCGGATTACCGGGGGTCCACTGTATTTGAACCAGCAAATTGGAGGCATTGTTGTGTCAACAATTCGATATTCTCAAAATTACACTGGAGCACAAAACATTTCTAGAACATCTGCTTCAAACAGAAATCATGTCCAAGAGAAATATTTTTTTTCTTTCATTTTTGTGCATAACAGTTATAAAAAAATCCTAGAATAATCAGATTCTTAAAAGCAAAAATCAACAATTGAATTATCAATTCTTGAAGTAAAACTTCTTCTAGCACGGTATTATTGTAATTTGTATTCATGCGGTTTTACGTGTAACAAAAGACATTTAAAACGAAAAAGAGCGGTAGAAACGTTTCTCCTTGACGCTATTGAAGTATGGATGTGTGTGTGGACTCTTCTTCTCTCTTGAAGTTTTAATATGCGTGTGTGTGTGTGTGTGTCTGTATACAGTTCACGTGACTAGATTCCCACCACGCTTGTCTCGAAAACCAGTATTCGCGTTAAGTGATGTCTTGTGCATAAAATACCCATGTTTGTAATGACTCATTCGACTAGAAGTTTCAGTTCTATAGTGTATACTGTAAGCTACACGGTTCATTTTTAAGCTGTTTCAAAACGTTAGCTGTTTACTAAACGTTACACTTCCACTCCTCTGCGATGTTGACGTGTATGTGTGTGTGTATTATACAGTCGTGTATCTGCATCGACGCGGCTAGAAGTTTCACTTCTGTAGCATGTGGTGTAAAATACGCAGTCCATTTTTTTAAAGTGAACTTTTGTCTCTAGCATTCAGTCGTAAACCTGAATATTGAGTTTCGGTTTTAAAATGGAAATCATTTATGTTTTAATATTATTTTCTCTCTTTGACGATTTAAATCTTACTAATCAGTCTTGGATGGGTAAAAAAAATGGAAAAATGGAACTGAAATATTGACAATATGGTAAGAATGTATCATAATATTATTTTTTAAGTCATCATCTGCCAGGATTAGTCCTACCAATAAAATGCAAATGGTACTTTAACTTGGCCTTGGATTAAAATCTGGAAAATCAATTGAGAATAAATGGAACCATACAAGAAAAAAACATTTAAATGATTTCGACTATTTTCAAACATTTTGGTGTACCTACCACTGATTAGATTTGAAAATATTTTTTCTTCATATCTCGATCGAAAGTACATACTTTCGGCATCAATTGTAAGGCAGAAAGTCTAATATTTACGCATTGGTGGGATTACACGCACTGATGCGGGAATTACGTACGTTCGGGCAGCAGTAAAGAAAAAATAACCATCAACTGTTGTTTAGATGTCGTTTCCATAGCAACCCTACTACATTTTAGCTAATAGTCGCAAACATCTGTCATTCTTGTTATACGTATAACCTCAAAGTTGCTTGCTTGGAATGTATCTGTGTTTTTATGTAATTATTAAGCAATTAATTAATTAATGTATTTAATAAGCGTACTTACGACCGAGGTATGAAGTTAAATAGTATACACCACACTGGCCGAAAGTTTGATATCTTGCACTGTGCGACGTGCGTCATGATGCACTCGGCTTCGCCTCGAGCATCAAGTCGCGCAGTGGAAGAATATCAAACTTTCGGACCTTCTGGTGTAATATACTATTTCTATTTTGCAAAACGAAACCCAGAATCACTTATAAATAAAAAAATAACACGTACCTCTCATCTTGTGTCGACTCGGGTAATGTCGGTGCGGATCGTGTCTTACTATTTCTACGACGTTTGAGACAGTATCCGAAAAACCAATATCGTGATGAGTGTGGTACGGATGACGCCTCCGAGGAGATGGGCTCCGTTGTAATGATGGTGAATTCGCTCGTCTAAAGTAACATTTTATCAAAATTATATACCCTGTTTTATTGTAACATTTGGATACTTTTTCTGCTTCTCCGCTTTTTATGAAGTTCTAATAAAGCTGTTTCTTAAACTTGATATGTACGAATACTTTGGTCGTTGTATCTGACACACCTCATGATATGCCGGAGTAAGGACAAAGGACTTACTAAGGCTCAAGGTTGGTCTGGGACCTAAAAAATTACCGAGAAAATTGTCAATCGCCTCTAGGAGACGTAATTAAGAAGAAAAAAATCCGGGCCAGCCCACCGGGAAAAGTCCTGGTATTCCCTGAGGCCAGACCTGCTAAAACTATACTTAATCCGTATTTTTCCCGATTCAATGTCGGCCGACATCGGAAGAAAAGCAAACATCAAGGTTATAATATAGGTGCTTACATTGGAAAGGAGAACCCAGTTTCCTTCCAATCTAAGCACTTACATTATAATATTTGTGTTTGCTTTTCTTTCAACGTCAGATTGGGATAAATATGAATCCAATGCAGGTGTAACCCTAAGTTGCATCCTTGATTGGATATGTATTTGATATCAGAAGAAAAGCAATCCGGGCCGGTCCACTGGGAAAAATCCCGGTATTCCCTGAGGCCAGATCACAACCGCTAAGGCTATACTTACATTAGATTCGTATTTTTTCCGACCCAATATCGACCGAGATTGAAAGAAAAGTAAACACCAAGGTTATAATATAGGTGCTTAGATTGGAAAAGGGAACCCAGTTTCCTTTCAATCTAAGCACTTACATTATAATATTTGTGTTTGATTTTCTTTCAACATCAGATTGGGAGAAATATGAATCCAATGCAGGTGTAGCCCTAAGTTGCATCCTATATTGGATACGTATTTGACATCAGAAGAAAAGCAATCCGGACCGGTTCACCGGGAAAAGTCCCGATATTCCTTGAGGCCAGATCAACATCGCTAAAGCTATACTATACAATATAGACCGAGATTGGAAGAAAAGTAAAGGAGAAAGGAGAACCCTGTTTCCTTGCAATCTAAGCACTTACATTATAATATTTGTGTTTGATTTTTTTTCAACATCAGATTGAGAGAAATACGAACCCAATGTAGGTATAGTCCTAAATCGCATCCTAGATTGGACACGTATTTGATATGAGAAGAAAAGCAAACACCAAGATTATAATGTAGGTATCTGCTGGAAAGATTTGGAAGAATCCTTGGCAAAAGTATCAATAAAGTAATAAATGCAATTTTAATAATTCAGTATTGCTTTTTATTGATTCTTTTGCCGTGGATTCTTCCAAAACTTTCCAATAATCTTCAAGGATCATAATTGCTCTCCTTATTAGAATCAACTTCATATAGGTATCTATAAGTTTGCTGTTTGCTTTTCTTCGGGTGTCATCTGACATCAAATCGGAAAAAATATCGATCCAATGTAGTTGCAGCCTAAGGTACATTCTAGGAAAAGAATGGAAACGTGTCGAGAGAGAAGAAATGATTCCAAGAGTTATGCAAGTTCCGAAATACTCTTATGACTATTTAAATTCCACATGTTTTTCCAGTGTTAGTATATTAAAAAGAGACACACATAGAAAGTTAGAGTGAAATGCGAGTTAACCTTAAGCTGGGCGATCTACGATGCGAGTTAGACGCATATCCGGAAGGATGCAGGTGCTGCTGGTCGACCAGGCTGTCCATTGACGGATGTCTAGACGAGGCCATCACGTCCTGCAGCTCCATCACCTGTGGCGCACGCCGCATACACAATACCGTTAGAAAAAAATGAAAGACTGCGTCCACGTGACGCAAACAAATGACATTCTAACATCATAATGGACACAGATTCTGCGTTGATTTTATAATCAATTTTAAGAAATGAAGAAAATCATGACGAGTTATAAAAATCCAAAAATTGATTTTTTGCAAGATTAACTTTAAAATTCATGCCGGTAGAGCGGTAGTAAATCGACTCTTTGTCGCACTAGTGCAAAAAGAAGAAAAGTAACGCGATTTTACCAATCCAATAGTTGCCTTTTTAAATCCATATGGACGACAGAGAGCGAAGTATAGGCACTCAACAGTCAACATAGATACGTGAACTATCAAAAATATTACTTATGACGGTGTTATAGTTGGAGGTACGCGCAAAAAATGTAGTATGTATCTCGATCGTAAAGTTATTATGACTCGTCTGACTGTTAAAAACACGCCGATCGCTTGTTTTAAAATGTCACAACTCGTACAAAAACTTATTTCATATTATCCATGATTAAGAGACATTATTTGGAATAAAACCAGTTAAAAACCATAATTTATGACTGTACCGTTAACAGAATTTTAAATAAAAAGTGTACAGTTATTTACAAGTCGCATTTGATTTCTTGTTAATTATGGGCTTGTTTTAAATCGATTTAATAAATTCGCCAAAAATATACATTTAGAATTATTATAAAATCTGTGTCCGTTATGATTTTGACGTCATTGTACTGTGAAGCTTTAGAAACTTCATTAAAAATAAAGTAAGGGTAGAATTTTTCAATGAAAATCTCTGATCCAAATTACACTAAACTTTTTAAAAGCTTTTACGTGGCTACATTATTTTTAAATATATATTATTCAACATAACGGTAGGTCTAACTGTCAGTTACAATTAAACACCTCTGTTCTGGCACTTTCGGGAAAGCTGATCTGTTTACCTACATACCGAAGTGATGTCCTCAAAGGGGAATGTTTATAGTGAAGGGTTGCCCACATTGGATGATTGTCCAAATTAAATAGTTGATTTTGAAAATTTTAAAAGTGTACATAATGAGGGTTTTAACTGTACTATATATTTTGTTTGTGAGAGTAGTTGAAAAGAAAATAGTTATTTTATATGGAAGTGCAAAAACTACTATTAATTTAATGTTTGTTGTTTTTAAAGACGTCGCTGATTTTTAAGATAGTTCACTCGCGACAACCGTAGACAAAAGTATAGCGTACTAACAGTTAGAGATTCGCCGTGCAGTTTTGTGAGAGACTGTACCCGACACATCTAAGCTTTAATCCATTCGATACAATAGAAATAATTTTATTTTAAAGATCTAACAAAACGGAAAAAAATGAGTTTTTTCCAAAAAAATTATAATTTTAATTTACAATGCATTAGAGAGATATTCTGAAATGTACTCGTTTTCTTTATACGTGCTACGAGTGAACTACCTTAAGTGAATTCAAATGTTACGTTACTTTTCTTTAACCCTTAAATCTCCTTTTTCAACTCTACACACAAAGTTATAATATTCTGACTTGCTAGACCTTTAATTTTGTTGAATAATATATTTTCGCATAAGGTGTTGGCACTAGTTTCCGACCTATGATTGACCACTCATATAAAGTCTGTTAGCTTTAAATATAAAAAAGCTTGACCAGAGGTTAGCACTTCAGAAACAGGTGCTTGTAGGCTCTATGTTTTTTTTTTGTATATTATATTTGTTTGTGAATCAGAGATATGTGCCAAGTGGATTATAGTCTAAGATCCGGTATTAGAAATATATACCCTCATCTATTATTTGATGATGACAAAGATTAACATGTTAGATAATATATATACATTGATAAATTGTACATGGTTTGACAAGCTAAATCGCGTACCGATACTGTTGAAGTAAATAAATTCTAATTGACTTTTTAGAATGAACTTCCCGATTTGTTAATCATAAAAATCGAGTCTAAGATGAGAGAATATGACACAAGAAATTGGAATATACCATTGATTCTCTACATAAATATAAATCATCCATATAAACATACCTTGAAAATAGTTGTGTTCTGTGTACTTTGAGTTTGTTTTGTTAACATTTTATTTGTGTCATATTCTCTTATGTTAGGTTCGATTTTTATGATTAACAAATCGGGGAATGATCCAAAAAAGTTAATTGGAATTTATTTAATTTAACAGCATCGGTACGTGATTTAGCTGGGCAACCCATGTGCGATTTATCAATGTATATATTATCTAGCATATAATCTTTGTCATCATCAAATAACAGATGAGGGTATATATTTTTAATACCGGATCTCGCTCTATTATGATTGTTTGATATTATAATAAAAATTAAAATTGTGTAGAAGTTTGCACTCATAATGTTTATAAATAAGTATTTTAGACTTATTTAATAAATATCAAGAGAGCAAAATGGCATATTTTTTGAAAATTAGTTTTTTTTTTAATTGTATGCATATAAACAGTCGAGATCAAAAGAGCAAAAAACAGAGTTGAAATATCATTTTATAAGAACATGCAGTTTGTAAATCATGCAATAAGAAACATGCACCCTTTTCCACCCATCCTGCACGC
Source organism: Xanthostigma xanthostigma (assembly GCA_963575645.1). Taxonomy (NCBI): domain Eukaryota; kingdom Metazoa; phylum Arthropoda; class Insecta; order Raphidioptera; family Raphidiidae; genus Xanthostigma; species Xanthostigma xanthostigma. Next base: position 41,917,838 of record OY754466.1, on the reverse strand, counting down.
CTATGTATATTATTACCTTGCTCTTTATACGTCGTACTTACCAACAAATTATTCACAAACATACAATATCTATCTACAATGTTACACTCCTTTTCATTTTTATCTCTTTCAAAAAAGACGTAAAAATATAAGGAGTGAACTATTTTTACAATGTGAGCAAAACTTTTAATGTAGTGTTTTGCTCGCATTGTATATTTTCATTAAAAATATTGTTACTAATATATTAAAACTGGCTGATACATTTTTTTTGGCTACGGTTTAAAGTATACTGTCCAATAAAAAAGTGTGTGTGTAACCTTTACCACGGGTTGGAAAAAAATATACATTTATTGTTGAGCTTATGCTGTATAAAGTCTTTTAATTTCTCTTCACACTGATACAGTATTGTAACAAAGACCCCCCAGCAAGCGACGACAAAGAATTTCTTGAGACAACAATCGACGAAATTCTTTGTCGTCGCTTGCTAGGGGGCTCTGTTACACTTTCAAACAATAACAATATGCGTAGGTAAAAAAGGTTTTGTTGCCAAATTCCAGACTACAATGAATGCAAGAAAAAGAAAGAACTATCCAGCGCATATATATACCACTCTGACGAGCCGATTGTTGTCTCACGAAATTATTTGTCGTCGCTTGCTGGGGGGTCTCTGTTACAGTGTAACAGCGGGAAAATATGAAACTAGAAATTTAAACTAATAGGTATTATATTGTGCAATAGTGAATTCTGTCAATTTTAAGTACAAAATCGCTCGTTACATGTGCCTTTATTTAAGATAAATTTTTGAACTGAAACTTGTTCAGCAACATATGTGTTTGAAAATTTTTTAAGGTAAATATTTCAACAGTAGGAAAATACGAGAGAACCTTGGTATAATACGCGCCACGAATCTTAAAGGTTCGGAAGTTAGTCACAAACAGCGTCGCAAAGGCACATTTTAGAGCCGTTGATACTCCCACCACTTCCCGCATGCGGTTATGCATGTTTTTTAATAAGAAAAAATTGTTACATATATGAAAATAATATGCTTTTCTTAATTAATTGGGAAAGAAAATTAACATCAAAACTTCAAAATTAATAGTCGAAAAAAGTAGTCAAAATAATTTTGGTTACACGTGTTTTTCGCTTTTATGAGCCGGATTAAAATGTACCAACCAAATAAAAAAGAGCTTAATTGATGGTTTATACTTCAACAGTGATTTAGAATAATTAAACGTTTGTAACAATTTGTATCATTGATCAGCAATCAATCAAAGTTTCTTTATACAAAAAATTGGGGAAAATGTCTTTATCAAACATTAAGATTTCAGTCCAAATCTGATGAAAAAATAATAACTTTAAGCTCCATCTATTTTACAATAAATGTTTATATAATAATACTATTTCGAGTTTTAAAAACCAATAAACAAACGAGTACTACACGAATCGAAAAAAATAAATTCTCAAAAATAAAATTTTGGAAAATTCAATTTCACAAGGTATATTTAATCAAAATATTCATAGCACATTTAGTTTCAGATTTTTCCGAAATGTTATAGCTAAATTTTTTAAGACTTTCGACTGTATCGCTGACTTTATTGGGATCGTTCCGTATTTTTTATAGTAGAGCTCAGATCTAACCTTGAATACAGCAAAAAAATATATGCTCTCCGAACTTTTTATTTGCAAAAAACCGTAATTTAAAGTTGTCAATAATAATAGCGCACCTAAATCGTACGTTAAACACTACGCAAAGTAAGTAAACGCGGCGAACAAATAAATTCCCGCTCGCTCACTGAATCAAGTTTTACCGTTGTGACGTCTTAATAGCGCTTATTGGCTGTACTGCTCGAATCAGTTTACGTTACAACAGATGTCAAAAATTACCGCAGAGAATTTACCATTTCGATTAGTGCTTTTTATATTTGACATAATAATGTCAAAATTGTTTGTTATTTCGGTTGTCACTAGTTATAAAATCATAACGTATATATCACTTATTCAGTAATTTATGTCTAAGACATATTTTGTCTATTAAAGATCTATGCAGCTTTTAGAATATGAAAATTGTTTTATTATTAACATTAGGTGAGAAGCTCACATGCATAAGTTGATTAGCTGATCGTTTTATCGTATAGTAATGATTACAATATAAGAAATGGTCGATAACCGTTTCCTTAACCTGACCAAGTATAAGTCAAAATTGATTAACTATCTAAAAGCTGCATTAGAAGTAATATAGTCAAAAAATCAATTTTCAATGTCTATTTTATGAATTATTAAAATCGGGAATACATATTTTTTGTAAACACTGCAGTTTTCTACACAAAAAAATCGATACATATTCACAACGAAGCTTTGCATTATATCGAGACATTTTTAATTTATTTACAAGCCATTTCGGTACATATTTTTCCTCCATAACTCGAAAAAATAAATTATATCTCAAACATAAAGAAATATTTGATTTTAAAACCTTTGGAACTCGATCATTTGAAAATGACTGTCGTTAACAGCTCTCTAGCTCAAAATTAGAATGAATCCTAACCTCTACAAGTCGAATATTTCCTTACAAAATCGTCGAAATCCGTCATACGTCGTAAAAACTCTATAACTCGAATTTTTTGGAATCTCCTTTGAAGTTCGACTTACAGAGGTTCTACGGTAGGTATATATATCTCGATTGTAATTATAACATCACTATTGTGACTGGTAAAACTCGCTGGTCCTCGTTTCAACATACCGTATTTACTCGTGAGTAATATACCCTATTACGTCCCTATCATCATGGACCACGGTAGTAATACTAAAAATGCCTTGATTATAATAAGCAAGATATGTGGTGGAAGCGCAGTGTCATATGGTGGAAGCGCAAGTGCTTTTTTTTTGAGTGTATAGAGATCACTGTACCAGGAATGTTACAGATAATATGTGAGTTTGACCGATATCTGCAATATTGGATGCGACTTTTTTGACGTCCACATTTGCATGTGCAGATTCGAAAATAATCATAAGAATAATCATATTTTCAACAATAAATGTGACTTCTGATTGATAAATATTAAATTTTCGTGAATTTAAATAAAAAAGATTTATAACACCACGTCTTAAAAAGCCATATTCAAAAAACTTAAATTAATAAATGTGTTGAATTAAATAATATTGATGTTACAAACTTACGTTAATAAATATGTTGAATTAAATAATAATAATTGTTACAGATTGTAATTTATTATCATTGTTATTAGGTAAGTTATTGTTTTCATTATTTAATAATCAAATTTCAGAACTGGTTAAATATATTTGAAGAATAACAACATTGCAACCTTTTCAGGATTAAGGCGATTTCGCAAAGGTTAAAAATATATTAAACAAACTAACATTGGATTACGTTTGGGTTATGAATTGGAACAAAAATGCTGTTTTTACGTATTAATTATATTCGGAAGTCTCCCGTATATCGAAAATGGCGTGAAAAACTAATATTATATGTAATTTAGCTATGTTAAAATAGTAAGTTTTATCACAATGACGCTTTAATTGTGCGAGCATAAAATTGTGGTTTGTGGTGGAAGCAAAGTATCATGTGGTGGAGGCAAAATATATTATGTAACATGTATTATATTTTTTCGGAAGTTGTTTGGTTTAATTTTAAGAAACGGACTGGTATGTTACGTACCCAGTACCCAGTATGTAAAAACAAATTATATAAGAAATTTTCACCGATGGTTCTTTCTGGAGTTTTACTATATAGAATGACGAATTTTCAATTTTGAATTATAACTAAAATTGTAAATTAAGTTTGAGAAAAAAAAGCTGTATTTAGGTAGCTATTTAATTTAAGCTGTATTTTTTTGTTAAAAAGTTGATTTAAAAATTAAAAATAGGTAAAATCACAAAACAATGAACCCTCCCTCAACGAAATTCTGTATCCGTGTTCTTCAAAAATATTTTTTTATATAAATAAATATTTGATTTTCATTTACATTTGATACTTTTAGGGTCACCAGTTCAATATTATTTTTATACGAAGAAAGAATAAACGGTGAACTGTGGCATAACGGAACACAAAAATCAAAATAAAAAAAATCTTTTTTAGACAAAAACTCGACGAATTCAACGATTTTTTACAGCGAATACAGTTAATTTACAGAAAATCATTATGCAATATTCATAAAAGCTTTTCGTATCTCAATTTTTAGAAGCCACTTTCTATTCTTACATCTATACTAATTATATAAAGAGCTAAAGTTCGTAAGTTTCGTTGTAAAAGGTAATCTCCGAAACAACTCATCCGATTATAAAAACTTGTTCACCAACATTAAGAATAGACCTTTAGGATGGATACAGGCCATATATTATTGCGTTAAAACAAAAGCGTGGAGTCTCGGAGACCAATTTTGCAACGTAAGTCGACAAAAAAAACTGTGGCCATCTACAAATTCGGGCAAGTCGGACCGGGCTGATAGTTTACATATATTTTTAAAAGATTTTACAGTGAGTATTAACGTGAATGTACAAAATAGTGCACATGTGAATAAGCAGTTATTTACAAAAGTATGATTAACCCTAGAACTGCCAAAACAGCCTTCGTCACGTATAATACCGAATGTTTATGAGTTATGACTATTGAAAGTTTTTAACAAAATAAAATAAGACACCTTGATATTTTGATATGATCTAAGAATCTCGTTAGAGATTTTTTTCTGTGCCGACGAATAAAACTATACGGGATACAAGGCTAACATATTAAAACAATTTTTATTCACTAGAACAAATTGTTTATTGGTCAACGTTTCAGCAATATTTCTTTCCTTCTTCAGGACGTTAAAAATCTTTAGTGAAAAGTCACAAATTTAAAAAGATAAAATAATTAAAAATATATAAAATAAATTTAAAGTTTTAAATGCTTGACAAGAATGATTTTAAATGATTTTATGTTTTTAAATTTGGGGCTTTTCACTAAAGATTTTTAAAGTCCTGAAGAAGACAAGAAATATTGCCGAAACGTTGACCAATAAATAATGTTCTAGTGCAGAGGTCCTCAAACTTTTTTGTCTCGTAGACCACTTGCCATGTTTTTCGGTTTTGGGTAGACCCCCCGCTTATCTGATATTGATTTTTTGCAAATTCATTAATTTCAAATGTATTTTTGACAACCGGTATAGTGCTACTCACTTTGAACGATTTAAATTTATAACGGTAGTGAAATGTAGAAATGTTTAGTTTTATACATTTATTAATTAGATTCAAATTAAACAAATCAAATTAAAATTTACTTTCTGTTACATAAAATAACTAAGCAAAAAATAAATGCTTTTAGTGTGAGGAATGAACCTGATGCTTTAATAATAAATTTTCAACATTTGGCATCAATTTAGTTAGATTGATCTTAAATCTCTTCGGTTAACGATGTCCAGTTTGTTTCTTTTTTTGTTGAGAGATTCACTATCGTTGACCCCCATTTTCATTTCATGGACCCCCAATTTTTTTTCCCGCTGACATGGACCCCTTGCAAGTTGTCGTCGACCCCTGGGGGTCGATATAGACCACTTTGGGAATCACTGTTCTTGTGAATAAAAATTGTTTTAATATTTTAGCTTTGTATCCCGTATAGTTTTATCATTTCAAAGTTTTTATCAATACAAAATGGTAAAAAATGTAGTAAAATTTTTTGATAAAAAATGCACTATAGGTACCGTAGGCACTTAAGGATTCCCCTTTATTTTAACAATTGTAGGGTTAAACATCTCATATCAATACTTATCAATTAATCTGATTGATCGACATTGAAAATTGATTGTGGTCAGGATACAAATATATTTCTTTCTATGCCATCAACACCTAATATAGATTTGTTCTACTGTCGTCTTCTAAGGGAACACAGTATATTCTCATTGAAATGTTTATAAAAAATAGTTTTGGATTTTATTGAGATTATCAAAGTGACAGAAGAAAAAATTAACATAAAAGTCACTCTTAGGTTCCAAACCTACAAAAATGAAATGTCCGAACCTGATATAGGAGTTGATAAAACAGTCAAATTGCACAATTTTAACTGAATTGAAGGATGGTTCACAAAAATTGTTTGATTCAAAAAGACTGATTACTCAAGAGAATGCATTTAATATTTGGAATAAAATTCATTAATATCAATATCAATTAGTGGTATTTTTTAATTAATTTAATAGACGGAATGAATAGATCTGGTCAAATAAAATGCAGTGTTTTTTAAATCGTATGTAACAAGGTAATTTCACTTCAAGAAAATGGCGTATTTAAATAAGAGGTAACATGATTGTTTTAGTTTCAAATGACGTGATTTTTTTAGATCGAACATGATGACGGGTATACGAATTAGAAAATTCTACAGACGACATCTATAATGAATTCAAACACTTTTCTAAGTGTTAGGGACGTATTCTAGAAATTTCTATACAATCTAAAAGATCGGGGACACAATGAATGGCAACGATAATCCGAACTAATGACGTTGAATACCTGGAAACTATACCTACGTTATGTTAACTAAACGTTTATTATTTACGTTTTATTAAGGATTGAGGGGAACATTTATTTGTTTTACCATGTGGAGACTTTTTCACCTTTTTACTCCTGAAACAAAAGAGAACAAATATTAGTCATCAAATTTTTATAAGAAATGTTGTTGGTGGTCATTCAATTTTGTGCTTAAAAGCAGTAGTACTTCCTCTGTAAGCGCTGCGGAGCAACCAACATTTTAGGTGCTTCATAATTATTGTAGAATGAATTATATTTTCCATAGTTAACCAATATTTAATGTTGAGAAATAGTGTAATAGTTACATAATCAACGCTAAAGTTTAACTGTCACTGGAAGACTACAAAACTATCCGCGCAAGCTAATAATAAATAACCGTGGATGTTTAAACGGATATTTAACCGGCTATGTGGTTGGTCATTTTCCCTTTTACGTCATTGAAATTTATACCGGGTGATCCATTTTAATCTGTATGGAAAATTATTGAGACAGGGAAACATTTTCGGAAAAAAATTTTTAGACAAAAGTTGTTTAGTTTGAAGGGATATATCGTTTGGAGACAAATACCATCCCCCATCCCGAACCCCTGCGTGGGGATGAGGGTGACTTTGACATTTTTAATAGGAACACCTATTTTTATCACAAATTATATTTTTTGGAGAAAAAATATGCAACATTTGTTTGAAACATTTTTTTACACGATGCTTTCCTCGACCCCTAAAATGCGTGCCAAAAATCGGCTTCCCGAGACTCCATTTTAGTCACCCTCCCCCCCGCATAGGGGGCGGTGTTTTTTATGTTTAATCGACGACTCTTCCTAAACCAAACAACTTTTACCTCTCGTAATTTTCTGCGCAAGGTCATTGTATAGGTATAAACATTCAACGGAGTTTCAGGAAACCGGTTTTTGATATGGGTTTCAGACAAATGTTGCATATTTTTTCTCCAAAAATCACAATTTGTGATCAAAAATAGGTGTTCTTATTAAAAATGTCAGTCACCCTCATTTCTGCGCAGGGGTTCAGGGTAGAGGGGTATCCAAACGATCTCCTCCTTGAAACTAAACAAATTTTCTCTGAAACTTTTTTTCCGAAAATGTTTCCTTGTCTTAATAATTTCCTATATAGATTAAAATGATGTTAAATAGATCTTTCTTTTTGAACTCCATCATGAAGTTGAAGGAAAAGAACGTGATGGACAAACAAGGGGTATGAACTGAGTAAGACGAGTTTTCTCTTTATGTCATGCGTATGCGGTTCCAAGGGTAAAGTTTTCTCCTCACGAGGAGGGGTTTTAGTCAGTAAGAATCTGACACTACCTGACTAGGTCGGGTGTCTTATGCAAGATTTCCCCTCCCCGCAAAAAAAGAAAAAAGATCTTTCTTTTTGAACAAAAATAGATTTGAAAGTTATATATTTACCTGACTGATCTGTTGCGCGTATTTCTTCTGGCGAGCGTTGCCAGGGAGCCATCTTCATGTTGAGCGGACGGTTCAGGTTCTGCAGGGGGACCGCTTTGGTGTCCGGCCATGAGAGGGGCGCCCTCTAAGCTGAGCGAGCCTGCTCGGCTGCCCCCAGCGCCCCATTGACCGGCCATGTCCAACAGGCAGTCAAAAAACGACGCTTTCTGTGCCAGTCCAATAGTCAACAATGCATTCATTCAGTCTGACCAATGTTGCCAGATTGCTGGGCCAGATTGACCTTTCATTTATACAAGGAAACAGCAAACGTGCCGCAAATGTTTCAGAAAATTGAGAAAAAGTGAAAGAGAGTCGTGAAATAGTTGTGAAATATTTTTAACTCATATGTACAGATATACGACAAGAAATATAGTACACAGTGATAGAAAATTTGAAAATTGTTCCACTAAGACGGCACAAATAAGCAGTGATGGACTCTTTATCGTCGTTTAGATTTTAATGCAGACAATGTGACCAATTCTTCTTGGTTTCCGGGCTTGTATGCCGTAGTCCATTAGTATTTTTACCTGACGTTTCGTCTACAACTGCGGTAGACCACATCAAAGGCGATGTGGTTGCGGGCGAAGTGTCCTTCTAGGCTGCTCACAGGTAAGAAGGAAGTACCGTACTTGAAAACACACTTATACCTGTGAGCAGCTACCACATCGCCTTTGATAATGTCTACCGCAGTTGTAGACGAAACGTCAGATAGAAATACCAATGAAACACGGCATACAAGCGCGGAAAACACCGGCCGTGAAAGCCTACACACTTGGATAATGTGACCAATGTAAACAATTAATGATACATTGGATGTTATGTATGTCAAATTTAAATTGATACAAAATTTTCAATATGAAAAATTAATTTTTCAAATTCAATGAATTTGGCATCCATCACTAAAAAGATGACGTCACAAAATGTGCAAGCTATTTAATTGTATAACGCGAAATGTTCAGAAAATGAAAGTCAAAAATATAGTAAATACATATTTACATTTTTTGAAAATATCTTTTCTTTTAAAAGGTCTGGCAACACTGTATTAAAATTAAGTATAAATACAAAAAACAATCATTTCTGAAAACATGATGTACATAAAAAAATGTTATCAAAACGCAAAAATGCAAAATACGGCGGCTGAAAAACAACATCCTAGATGTTATAAAAAACTGAAAAAAAATCTCCGCATTCACAAAAACACCGACATTTGTAAAAAAAATATGTTATTATACCTATATAAAAAAGACATAATATGGTAACTAATTTGAATTAAAAGCTGCGTCTACGTCGTCCTAAGTAATTCATCTAAAATTGTACGCTTAAAACTATGTATTACGTTTTTTCAAAAAATATATAGGTACTTATTTACTTCAAAGTTATTGTGTAGCTAAAATACCGTCTATAAAGAAAATACCCCATAATGAAATAACTAGCTAAACTTATTTTTGTTAGTTGAACATTCCAAATTATACATGCATCTTCACAAAAAAGAAACGTTAGAAACATATTTATATTTTCAGTAATTAAAATACATTTCATTAGATATATTTCTAAAAAGTTCAGATAGTTAAAATTCTATTTTTTCATTTAAAATAAATATTCTGGTTCCTAACTTCATACGTAAAAAAAACTTTACTATTTGATAAGAAAAAATGAAAGAAATACATTTATTGTTAATAAATTGTGTGTACTCCTTCATCTCTTGCACTTTTATTAATATTTAAATATATAAAACGGGAAAACTATCTTCCTTTGGTAAGATTTTTAATATTATTATATGTTACTTGGCTACATGTTTCGACGTAACCATCATCATCAGGCCATTTAGAAATTATGATAGAAGAAGAAATCTTAGAGGGCATATGGCCTCTAAGATGGTATTTATGACATTAAGATGTTAGTGAAAAATAACTCTAATAATTTAGAGTGATGATGAGCCTGTTTAAATGTTAGAAGATTAAATAATGAATCCTGGTGGCATAGGATCGATGAACTAAACAAATACTGAAGGTTTTTTTATTGCATTTGATTGTCTGACGTTTCGGCAAAATTTATGCCATCTTCTACATATAAATCTTCTAGATTCTCCGAAGATGGCATAAAGTTTGCCGAAACGTCAGACAATAAAATGCAATAAAAAAACCTTCAGTATTTGTTTAGTTCTTCGATCCTATGCCACCAGGATTCATACTTTAATCTTCTAACATTAAGATGTTAGTTTCATTCTTTTTGACAATTTCGCAACAGTTTTTGCATAAAATCGACATATTTTCTGCTTTGATTAGAGTTTTGTTATGTTTATTAAGATGATTCTCGTTTATCATAATTTCTAAATGGTCTGATGATGACCTTACGTCGAAACATGTAGCTAAGTAACATATAATAATATTAAAAATCTTGCCAAAAGATGATTTTTTCCTTTTTTAAATCTACATTTATTGTTGTTTCAATATTCATATTCGATTTTTTTTTCTGAACAAGAGCAGAATTTCAATGAATAAATCAGAATAGATTATTTGGATAGATATCTGGATTAAAAGTTTGTTATAAGTTTAAAGAAATCCTAATTATTATTTCTTTGTAAAGATGAAAACTTTAAAAAAATTCCATTTAAAGGTGGAATCGGCGCTGTCGTTACGAATTCAATTCAGATTCATTTTTTTTTTGCTGGAATCAGTTCAGAATATCGTAGGTACTGAATATGAAAACCCGTGTTACAAAATAATTTACCATTTTTTTCTCATTTATTTACAGATTTCCAACAAGAAATGTTCAAAACTTTTTTCTAAGGTTGATAAAACAAAATTCCCATTTTTGACGGTCTAAGAGTCTAAGTTAGCGAGGATATAAACAAAAAATAACTTCTACATATACCGAAAAAGCGAGACTTTCAGATTCACAGACAAAGATAGTGATAGGAACTTTTACTTACGCTATTCGCGCCTAAAAATTGACGTTATTTTTAATTTTTAGGCGTAAATAGCGTAAGTAAAAGTGCCTATATACACTCTCTTTGCCTGTGAATCAGTGAGTTTCAATTTTTTGTATATCGTCGTTCAGTTTTTGCACATAGAAGGTATTACTAATGTATAGAGCTCCGTTTCCTGAATCTTTTCATCCAAAAAACGTAAAATCTGCCAACTATGCACGTAAGAGCTATTACAGAACCAACGACGACATGTAGAAACTACATTTTTTTATATCCTCGCTGACTTATGAATCATGGTATTTCTGTTGCATATGTATCGCGATCAAACTAAGTTGCGATTGCGACGAAGTTTAATGTATCTAATGAAACGTACAATAAAAACTGAAAACAAAACGAACTTGCATCGACGAAATCAATAAGGTCAAGCATCAATTTGTCGAATCAAAACGTTAGTAACAGAGCAAGCGCAGCCAGAACGCACGCGCAGTCTTGAATACTTCAACTAGCATGCAAGTATTCAACAGACAAAAAAAGGACAAGTAATAAAAAGAAAGTCCGATTTACACACGTCTACAAACCTATACTGTTTCGGTGTAAATCAGACTTAAACATAAGGTTAAAGTCAGAGATAACGTTTCACTGGGGTTTAAAGTTGTAATAATCTATCAAATGTGCATTATTTTATAATTCATAAAGAAGACGAACACAATTAGTAAATCAATTAACGATTTGGTCAACATATAGCAGCTCTCTAAAACATTCCACACGTAGATAACCTGGTGTTGGACGCCACAAACTACAATAAATATGAAACAAACGCTACACTATAGCTATCTCTCTCTACTGTTCATATGTTTTTTACGTGTGTTAATTAGATATTAATATAAACTCGTAATTAAAACTACGCATCAATGCTGTTCTCAATTCAGACAAATGAAAGTTAGATTTGAATAATTGACTCTCGTCACATATTCAACTGTTACACAGTTACAGTGTGATTATTTACAAGCCGAATGTCAGTAGAGTGTGCAGTTTCTCTCCACTGAACTATAATCTGGTGTTATCCGAATGAACCCAAGTTAATTTCTACACGACCGCACAATATTTTCATCCGATATTGTTCAGTATAGAAAAATTCTTAACTTTCTTCATTTGTTTTAATGTTTTAAACGAATTAACGAAGTTAATTTGTTTTGTTTTTGAAGTGAAAACTTCTTTAGCGGCATTGTACACTTTTTTTGTAATGGGTAAAAAATGTTAAACTCGCGTCAGGCGTCAGGACACGTGACCTGAACTTTTATTTATACAACGTTAGACATCTAGCGTTGAAATATCGTACATAAAAATGCAATCTATGATACAAACCATTTTGATCGAAAATTCGTAAGACGTTAATATTCAAGTTTTCACTTCTGTCAGCACTCCCGGAGTGCAAAACTTTTTTTTTTTTTGGAAAATTGTATAGAGGTATATTACGAATTTGTGATAACTTTACGAAATCATTTTACGGGTCAGGTAAAAATTGTGTATCAAAATGAGCCCGATTCCGATGATTAGATGAACAGGCCAGGGCTTAGAGGCCCAGGGCTCCTAGGCACTTGACATTTGGCCTTCACCATCTCGAAGCTATTTTAGGAAATTTAGCAAATTAAATGCACTTGTACAGAACATACATCAGAATAATACAGTCTATGTTACTATAGTTACGTTATTCTATAAAATTTATAGAAAAGAACGAATGATGTCATCATAGTCAAATGACTGCATTATTATTTCTGACTCTATGTACCTTATATTATGAGCGCCCTGTTTTGGCAAAATGTAGTAAAAATATTTATTATATTATCTTCGATAAAGTTTTTTGATAAGGCAAGCCAGATTTTTGAGGTCATGTAAAGATTCCGCCAGCACCGAGGCCCCTAGGCCGGTGCCTTGTAGGCCCAGGCAGAAATCCGGCACTGTATGTGAATTAATATAATAATCAGCATTTAAAGTTTACCGTCTTTAAATTGAATATGGAGACGAATATAAGAGACTATCCACAAAATACGTCATGCAAAAATAATTTTTGACTCCTCCTTCCCCCTTTGTCGCGCCAAGATACAATATAGTGTTTGAAGACGTAAGATACTCTCTGTAATCCAGCTTGTTAATAGTCATTCTGTAACACTCAATTATTCGTTTTATTGAGAACAACATCTATACGTCTACAGAACAATGTCGCTAGAATAAAAGTGAATAAAAAAACTGTTCTAAAAATGGATTCATGTAAATATAACTCGGATGCGTAATACAAAAGACAAGTGTCAAAAGTCAAAAAACTGAACAAGTTGTTTTGTAAGTTGTTGAGTAGTTAAAGACAAGAGATAGTAATAAGATTTGTCGAAATAGTGTTTTAGCGTTCAGAACAGATATTTTGGACACGAAATATTATTTAAATAAAATAAAGCCAATTGAGCTCTGTCAGTGGCAGTTCCTCTATTAGTGCTGCAGAGCTGCAGAACAACCAAAATTCTAGATACTTCATAATTTTAGAATTAATTATATTTTCCATATTTAGCCAATATTTAATGTTAGGTATAATAGTTGTTATACAATCAAGTTTAATAGCCACTAGACAAGGGCAAATATATGGGGGGGGGGTAAATGGGGTAATTTCCCCCGCAGGATCATAATAATAAAAAAATTAAACAAAAAATATTACGAATACCTAACTAAAAAATAAACTTTAGAAAAACTTTTTGAAAGGCAGTTTATAAAATTCGTTTGTGATTTAATATTTTGCGGGACACCTTCCTTCGTGAGTATTCTTGTGTGATATTAATAAAACTTTCAAAAATATTGAGTTCTGCTATTTTTGTTCTCTTAGCCCGAGACTAAAAACTCCAGCCAATTGGGCGACTGGACCATTCCAACTTCAAAAATGTTGACATTTGATTAAAATAAAGAAAATAAAATTTCTGATATCGCGTGAGGTGGCGCGGGTAATTGCTAGTATTCAATATGATATTTGCTATTCGTTGCCTACATAATATTATGTTCTACGTCATGTAAACATTAATCAAAGCATGCCGAACTTGTTTATTTCTGACAGATCCATAAAACAAAAGAGCGGCTGATTTTTTTTATTTTCAAAATATTTCCTAAACTATAAAGTTAACAAAAAATTTTTTTTACGAAACACTCTTAAAAAAAATAAATAAAATAATAATCCGTTATGAAAAGTTTACCATTATTATATAAAAAACACCGTTATAGCAAATATCTCTTCTGCGCATGCGCCGATTTTCCCCAAAAATAATAGGGCTCTTTATATTTGCATACCAAATATCCTCCCAAAATTTGGTTTCGATCCGCTCATCCGTTTGACCTGTATCGTGTTCACAGGCAAACAGACTAACAAACAAACAGACGCACAGAGTTTTTCCAAAAATATGTCTTTTGGATTTAGGGTACCCAAAACGGAAAGATATTATAAAATTTTTGAAAAGTGATTTTTGACCTAAGCTAGTACCATTCATTTGTGGGTTGGAATATAAACAACTAAAATTTTTCAGAAAAATTTATTTATCAATTTTTGCTTTTAAGCGTTTTAGTTTTCTTATTGGTAAAATCATATTTTATAAATAATTTTAGTGCGATCAATGATTTCATAAAAAATATGGAGGCCGATTACGATAGCATTTATTAAAAGATTTATGCATCAAATGTGGTTAATTTTGGGAAGTCTGCGATAGAAAGCTATTCTACATAAGCTATTTAAGTAATTTAAAACATTTTTTCTTATATGATATATAAGCGGAATCTGGACCCATTTTAAGATATAATAGAGGGGTAAAAAATTTCAAAGATGGTAAAAAAATGAATAAAATTTAAAAAAAATTCTGCCGCTTCGATTTTAGGTTCTGTTAGAGCCAAATGACCGGGAAATGCCAGAGGCAGACATTTTTGACCAATTGCACCCTCCCCAAGCCACTCCTAACTAAGAAAGTGGATTTATGATCATATATCCACAATGTCAATTCGACAAAATTGGTTGTGTAATAAATGTTTCATATTATGTTCTGGGTCTTTAAATATGTAAATCTTTGGTTAATCTTCTGATTAGTACTCTTCAATAAATAAAATTATCGAACAATTTTTCAGACAAATATATAAAACAAAATATGAAAATAATACATTAACGTTTCGGTCCGGATTTGGATCTTCTTCAGAACTGATCTAAGATATATAAAAATTAGTTTCTAATTGGTTTTTAGAAACTAATTATTAATTAATTTTTATATTTTTTAGATCAGTTCTGAAGAAGATCCAAATCCGGACCGCAACGTTAATGTATTAATTATTATATATTTTTTTTAATATATTTGGCTGAAAAATTTGGTCGATAATTTTATTTTACTTCAATAATTTTATTTCTTTAAATATGTATCGAAAGTTTAGCCTGGAATATTCGAAACGCAATAAAAATAAAATCTGTTCTGAACGTAGAGAAATGTTTGATCATAAACACTCAAATAGAATAGCTGTAAGTCAAAGTGTGTGTTGTGTTTTTGTGATATAATAAAAAGGGATCTGAAAAGTTAATACTACCGCATGATTGGTTGTAGGGCTATTGCTGTAACCCTGTAAACAAATAATACAGCACACAGTAAATAGAAGGGTTCTAGGACCATCAGTCAAATTGCTGGACTCGAGGAGGACACGGTTCGTTTTTATAAGTGTTCTTCAAACAAAACAAAATGTCCTTTCCAACTGGACAAATAACGCACGTATACATTTAGTCTCAATGATGAATATTCTTGCATAATATAGATAGATAGATATCATTTTTATTCGGAACTTAGTTAGAAAACACCGTTTGTTAAATGAATTTGTGCTGCGATTACTTCATCGGAACCGGCAAACTAAGTTGATTGAAACTAGAGATACTCATTGTTACTCGGTACTCAGCCGAATAATTTTAAGTAAAAATTGTTGAAACTTAGAGAAAATGGCATAGGAAGATTTGTCTTCGTCGTAAAATTTTCAGGTTCAAGATCTTTCTATTCATTTTTGAAGTCACTAAACAGTATTAAACACAATCTAACCGGTAAACTAAAGGTTTTTCCAGTAAAAAAGAAGTTTTTAAACAATTCAATGAGTTCAGTATATGATTATTAAAACAGATAACAAGTGACTAACAGGGAGTCCCCGTCAGGGAGGAGCTCTTGGAAACATCATACACACAATTCGGGACCCAAAGGACTGGTGAGACCTCTGGTGAGAAATGCGCCGAACTGTCCTAAGGGGGGTTTTTGACAGGTAAACATTGATTTAGAAAAGCATGATGGAGGCTAACCAATGTTTACCTTATGCCTCCATAGTTTACCTGTCAAAAATCTCCCTTAGGACAGTTCGACGCATTTCTCACCAGAGGTCTCACCATTCCTTTGGGTTCCGAATGGCTAGTATTGATTTAGTTCTATTATTGCTTCTCTTAAATAAAAAATTCGATATTTAAAAAAATATAATGTTTACATCGATCTTTCCAGAATAAATAAATATGTTCTATTGCTTTGTTTTCGAAAAAAGGCTGGCAAAATTTTGGGTAATATTGACCAACGAATTTCTAAAGTGTTTTTTTTTTTAATATGAATATTATTAAGTTGAAGACTTCAATGTATTTTAAAATCGGGATGTCTCTCTCATTGTAGGAGTACTATTTCAACACAGGTTTCTTTTTGGAAAGATTATTTTTTTTAATTGAATTATTTATACCCAATGTTTAAACGAAATATTAAAAATAATATTCATCATTGATTCTAAATAAAAAAAAAAAATCTGTTATAACGTGTTTATCGAATTTGGAACGAATTACCAATCGACAAAGGTAACATCGACGACTGATGGCCGGTATAATATTTCTGATTTTTTCAGTGATTTTTGAAAAGTTCGTATAACATTTCTACGACTGACTGCTATTTAATATTGATGCAAGAATCGTTCATTTTAAGATACAGCTTTGATTACCTCTAATATTTAACATTTAACGATTTGAAACAATGCGACATCAATATTATTTTAAGATTGTACCTATTGCTTATTGAAATAAATTTAAAAAAAGGTAACTTATAGTGAAGCGTATATTAATTCTATTTGTCAAGATATAATTACGAAAAAAAAAATAACGAATAGAGAATCAAAAGTCAGATATTTTTATTTTTGAAGTAAAACTTCTTTAGGCGTGACTTAAGAGTAACTCAGATCTTTTTCCGGACGGAAGTAACGTTTTCGGACGATAATACCGTGTTCCGTTATATAAAGACATCAATTGACAAATGGCGGCATTAAAAGGCATCTGTAGAAACCATCTTGAATGAAAGTTACGAACGCAAACCAAAATTTAATTTATGAGTTATGTAATTTGTAAGCGAATATTTCCCAAAAAAAAGTGAGAGTGGTAAAAACAAACTAAAAGAAGTTTTACTTCTACCACGCGTAAAGATTACACCCACTCATGTGTTTTTTATTTATTTTTCTTTTTGAAATTACATATCATTTTTATATGTCCAAGTAACTAGTCTTGGCATTAAACAAGTAAAATAAATTAAAATATATCCGATAATCAAAAATCATAAAATTACTGTAGATAGTAATCAAAGCAATATCTAAAAAAACAAAACGATTTAATCGAGCTTCAATATTGGCGCCTATAAGAAACGTCATTAATTACTAGTATGTGCGTTATAAATATTACAGGATGATTTTTAAGTTGATTCTTCTTTTTAACAGCGTGTAAAAATCAAATAGACGAAAAAATATTTCAAGTAACTTTTTATCAAAACTCTAAATAAGAGAGTAACAGCCGCTCAAAATTTAATTAAATTTTTTAAATTTTATTTATTTTATTCCAAAGCGCGGTTAACACACGCGAAGAAATGGTAACACGAATCGGAAATACATCCTAAATAATTCGCTGGAAGCCCCTATCGTTACCACAAGCACGCATTTTTGTGTCCAACAAAACGGGGACAACTTCGAACAATTTCTGTGAATACTTGATAATGACATAACATATTTCCATAGTGACATAACATAACGCCAGGACCAGCCTCAAAATTTAATAAAACCTAATAAAACTTTGAAAGCCCGTTTCTCTTTCATTTTTGAATTTTGAAAAAAAAGTTACTTGAAATATTAATTTGATTTCTACACGCTGTTGAAAAAAAGAATCAACTTTAAAATCACCCCTGTATAGTAATTGTGCAGTCTAAAAACGCATTATTCGTCTATTTCTAAAACTTTTTGTAGTTTTCTTGGTAAATTATATCCAATTTTGGACACTGATGATTTTATCAACTTATCCAATTGACAACAGGAAAACATCGAAACTAACTACTAACATTAATTATTTTTTAATAACAGTTATTATATCAAACATACTTTTTGATTATTATATTTCGAAACGAAATTTTAAAATAAAATTCCATCGATAAAAAGTTAAATAAAAATCATATATATCGCTGTGTAGTTTTCAGCGCGTAAATTGGGAAACTTTCATAGTGCGAGATAAATAAAAATAAACTATGAAAATATATTTTAAAAAATATTTATCTAAAGGTTTCATATTTGAATCTTACAAAATTATTTTTAATTTAAAAAGATTCCAAATATTTATAATGTTTACAAGAAAACCGGTTATCTTTGTTCCAACAATTTTTTGAACGTTTGAACATAATTATTTGACATTTACTATAAAAATATTATTTCTAAAATTTTTCACGTCTTTTTTTAATTTAGCACGCCACGTTCTAAAAACTACACATACAATTTAAAGAGGATTTTTAAATACGAATTTATGTCAAAAATGTCTTATTTTTCTTATGTAAATTTGAAAAAACAAATCACTGGAAGATTTTGTTTTGAAATTATTCCACGCTTAAAACATATATTTAATAGTAGATTGTAAATTATTTCTTTAAAAGAAAATCTACTATTGTAAATCTAATTGCTTAATTGGGTTTATTACGACGGGTTTTGACATTACGTTAAGACGAGCGTGTTTTTAGTCACAAGGGTAGTTATACCATAATAAACCTTTAGCTATGGCATTTTTGCACGTATCGCCTATAAATAGCTGGTTTTTACATCATACATTAATACAGTAAACTCCTACTAATTTTACTGGTTGGTAACAGGCACTGATAGTTAATGAAATATAATTTTAGTCAAGTAATAAAAAGTAATTGTTACAAATATGTGACGATAAATATTATCAAAAGTAAAAATGGCAATATACAAAACTTTAATTTGCCTGTCAAATGACTGGTGGAGTTATTTCTTTAAAAAGAAAATCTTCCGAGTGAGAGTAAATTAAAAGAGAATTTTATGATCGAAAATATAATGATGTAATAATAATAGTTGATGACATAACTCACCGGCAGCCCAGTTGGTTCGATTTGGCCGAATCTCGTCGATCTCCAACTTTCCAAGATCAACAAACCCGCGTAGATTTTGCCAACCGTCATCTTACCGGCGTTCACTTCATCCTTTCTTGGAACTAACACGTCTATCAAGTTCTTCGCTTGCAGAGGCCAGATTTGTTTGATCGTTTCTTTTAATTCGTCATCGGCTTGGTCCATTTCATCGGCTAAGCAAATTTTATAAACACATTTATCAATGATTCAAAGAAACAAGATACCTAAAAGCAACGGATTTCTAGAGTCACTGGGTCAAAAACCAAAATATTAATAAACTATCTAAGCTCACCCAAGTGTACGTAGGTCTTCACGGCCGGTGTTATTCCAAGTCCTCTTGGTTTCCGGGCTTGTAGATCGTGATACATTGGTATTTCTACTAGTAGTTATAACAATAGCTATAAGCCCGGAAACCCTGAAGATTTGGAACAACACCATTGGTCGTGGCTCACTGATATTTCTATCAATAGAAATACCAATAAACCATAACCTACAAGCCCGGAAACCCAGAAGATTTGGAATAACATCATTGGTCGTGACTCATTGATATTTCTACCAATAAACCATGGCTTACAAGCCCGGAAACCCAGAAGATTTGAAACAACACCATTGGTCGTGGCCCATTGGTATTTCTGCCAATAGAAATACCAATGCACCAAGGCTTCCAAACCCGAAAACCAAGAAGATTTATCTAAGCTTAATCTAGTACAAACATTACTGGTTTTAACTTGTAGGATTCCTGACCGTGACGTATTATCGCCGTGGGAGTAGCCAAACGGACAAACAATGACTATTTCAAACAAAATGATTGATTCCCAAATAGAGCACGGAAGTAATATTCCAAGAGTATATCTTTGAAAATTTCTACATACCTGGCCTCATTTTGATCGACAGATTTTCCCGGATGAGAGCGAATAACGTCGTGGTGAAGTTGACTTTACCATCGTCGTCGACGGGCATGTTCATTCGAATTAACTTCTTGTATGCTAGCCGGTTCGGACATTTGTTACCAAACCCCAGCGGCGGATCCATATTTTTCAGCATGTCGTATACCTCCGTGTAATGAATCTTACCACTGTACAACAAAAAACAAAAATTGATAAAAAAATATATAAACAATTAAATATTTTATAACAGAAACGTCTTAATGTAATATTATAAACTTTGGATATGAGTCGATACTTGAAGTCAACGTTTAGATGTTTAAAATCTATGCTAAATTTTAAGATCGGGTTGTTTGGAGTGACTGCAACTGACGAATTTAAGTGCGCTCAAAGATCTAGAATACTTACGTAGCATTCGGATCATATTCCGCCCATATTCTAACGAACTCGTCCAGATGATGCGCACCCAAAATTGACGAATCTCTCGTCAGATAATCAAAGTTATCCATGATGACCGCCACGAACAAATTCAACATCTATTGAAAAAAAAGTATATATTATTCTAATTGCTTGAATTAAATATAATTTTCTTTGTATAATATATAGCAACGGATTGCAAAGTCCACATACTGCGGGAGTTTCTTTTAATCAGTCTGTATTATTGTACATTTTTTTAAATTCCTAGCGCGAATTTCCAGTTTTCATAATTTTGTGCTTGTTTATTTATCTGTATCTATATATATAAAATGTAAGTCTATCAACATTGTTTATATATTTTCCTTCAACCATGTGTAAATGTTACACTTTCTTCTTATTTTGAGATACGGATTCCTAAATAAAACTGTACTACTATCTTTTTGACGCTACACGATCACCCCGAGGCTTAGAGATTTTCTGGATGAGTTGAACTATTGATGGGGACTAAAAACTGGATAAAAACAACTGAGAAACTTACCAGAAACGAACAAAAGAAAATAAATGAGACAAAGTAGGCGTAGGCCAGATTTGATCCGCATGTCTCGTCTTCGCCTTTCCCAGCTTTTGGATCGCACGGTCGATCTTTGATGCAGTCCAACATGATGCTCGGCCAAGATTCACCAGTTGCGCATCTGCAGAAACCCCGCCCCAAAATATATACATTAGTGGCGCTATTGGCCACAGTCTGCTGCTCAGTTCAAAACTATTTCAAATATCATTTTTATCGATTATAAAAGCTCACATATGTATCGAAAATTAAAATGATATTTCAAAATACATTTGTATTCCCAGTTTTAAAAATTTTATATGTTACACAATAAAACTTTTTAGTGGGTTACAATAAAATCGACACTAAAAATTAATAGAAATTAACAGGTTCTGTTATTTTTGTTACGGTTTAATATATATATTAATGTTTCAACACCATTAGTTAGGTAATCTTTGAGTATTCAATTTTGCATAAACTTTATAGGCCCCACTCACGATCACACTTCATGCCACAGTTCAGTGTTCAAACTTATAGTTCAGTGAAGCATGATAATGTGTGGTACAAATAAACACTGAAACCAACACTGAAGTCAAGCATGAACTCATCAAATGCATCTTGATTTTTGAACGACTTCAGTGTTCAGTGTTCAAGTAAACTGCTGTGTGTGTGGGTTTTTTTCAGTTCAGTTTTTGGAGTTCTGTGTTTTGTACAACCAGAAGCCAAAAATCTCAATGTTGCTGCAAGTCTTTCTTGTGTAGAAATAGATTTTCGCATATTTGTATCCTGGTTCTTAATAAATGGGGTAGCTAATTCCAGTAAATAGTTGTAAGTTAATTCATCCATTCGTAAATAATTATTCCAATCAAGCGGCTCAAGATGTAATTCATTAATCAAATAAACATGACTTCTTGAATCACGCATTTTTAACCAATTTTTCACCCATATTCTTCTTTTTTTTCTTATTTCTCTGTTTTAAATACAATCCGACAGCTATGAACAGCCAATCCTCACCATTTAAATAACTCATTTAGTTCTTATTAGTTATCTATAGTATAATATTATAGTATGTATATAATATATATTTTATATATCTATACTCGACGAGTGTATGCCAACAACTGAACCAAACTGAACACAAAAAATTTCAAAAACTGAGCAGTTTGCATGAACTGTGTGTGGTGCCAGTCAGTCTTTCGATTAATCGGTCCAACTTCACTGAACACTGAACTGTGGCATGAAGTTTGATCGTGAGTGGGGCCTATTAGTATTGTTTAATAATTTCTCGTTATTAACAAGGTCATTTCTCGTACTTAAAATAATGCAAGACAACCTTATACATAATAGTCTAAGAGCCGAACCTAAATCATAGAATAGAATGAAACATATTTTATCATGAATTTAGTATATAAGAAAATATATTAAAAATGGGTTTAAAATAATAAACCAAGAGAAAGATTCGGGTTCAAGTCCCGACAGTGACATTGAAATTTTTCTTATATATAAGCCTTCTAAAAAAATATTATGACGATAATCGTTTAATATTATTATGCTTTCACTAATTCAGTGAAAATATGCTGTATTTGGAATCTAATCGTAATGATTATTATTATATCCAAAAATGGGTTTGCTAACAAAATCCTGGACAGACTATCTTTAATTATTAAAAAAAAAATAATTTTTTATTAAATGCTGCAACATCAAGATAATACGAAAATTTTGTCCTGACTTAAAGTATAAAACGTATAGAATGTGCAACCGTTGGGTTGTCTATTATTTACCTGGGCGAACTACTGGGTTGTCAGGTACAAACAGGTATATCGATGCAAGTTACTTTCACTTGATTGGATAATAGAAAAAATTTTATATCATCATAAGCGCTGTTTTATTGCGAACACGTTGATATAGGTTTGTCTGCGAAAAATTCGGCCCTATTAGGGGTTTGCTAATTTTAAAGATTTTAATTTTGACGCGCGTGGAAGTGTGTGACAGAGAGATCCGATGTAAGTTTCTGTGTAATAATAAAGGACCCAACATCGCAGTCTCTTGTGATGGCATCCTGAATATTAGAAAGTTTACATACCGAGCACTTTCTAATATTCAGGGTGTCATCACTCATCACAAGCAACTCTATTATAAACGTTTATTACAAATTTGATTAAAATAATTTAGATGTCATTTTGTTCATAATTTATATCTGTAATAAGCTACTGACATCTTATATAATTTAAAAGAGTGGAAAAGTCGGCTTTGTTGTGGTAAAAAACATTCTTTGAAAAATTATTTGTTTGTTACTTCAAGAACTGTTTCTTTTAACCCAATTTTAAACTTGACCTTTGAGTTTATGCATTTGAAATATTTTTTGATTTTTTTTATCAAATACTCAAAGATTGACGCTGCGTAGCTGAACTGAAATACAAGAAACACAGGTATTTTATAAAGATTCAAACTTTGTGTAAAATTTGCATGATAAAGACAAGTTTTGAACTGAGCTGAACAATTAAATATTTAGTATATTTTGTGTAGTTTTTGTATACGTCATAACAGCCTATTGTACAACTGACGTCAAATTTCAGTTGTATAATTTGCTGTTTTGACTCCGTTGTTTATACATTATTATAACAAAAAATGCTTAAAGTGGGAGTCGAACCCACTCAAATAAAACTGACAAAGCGCTGTTTTTAGATTTAACATGGATACGACATGCAGAATATTTTAAGATCAACGTCCATTTTAAGAAATCAAATATTAGCAAAAGAAATTCTCGTCATTAACAAAGCAATATAGCAAAAAATTAATATTTCTTGAGAATAAATTTTATTTGGATTAAAATACTTAAAGAGTCAAAAAAAAATAAGTTGAAATAGTATTCGTTGACTAAATTTAATAAAATGTTTTGTTTTTCATTCAAAAAAATTTGGGATGATTATTAAGATTAAATCTGAAGCCTGCTTGAAATATTTTGTAAACAAAATACTCACAAATAAGCTTTACCAAATTTTTTGAAAGTAAAAACAAAACTATGAATTAATTCTGTTTCATTGACTACTTACCCGTCATAAAATTGTAATAGCCAATGCAAGAATTTTCAAATAAATTTATTCAACGTACAGAAAGACATACATTCGCTAATTTATTTTATTCTGACCAAATTTTTTTCCTGTGAAATAATTTAAGAAATCCAATAATTATATATTTAACATAACTTTCTGTTTATAACTTATGCGATTTTTTAGAATTGTATTAAACATTTTTTAGTTTCTGAGACGTTTTTATATTTAAAAAAAAAAAATGGAAAAAAATTGTAATACATCAAGTTTGAAGGGGGACTTTCTGTAGGTACAAATATATGTAAGTAATTTTTCGGTTTCTATTAAATTATTATCTGTACTGAGGCAATTAGTAAGTTGAATAGAGCAAGTCACCTCACTTTCACAGCTTAGCTCCATGTGCAAACTGACGCGCATCCATTCACGGCCATGCGTATAGTATAGTAAGTGAGACAGACGTACAAATGTCTGCACCGTAGTGTTTAAGTCTTTCTCCCGTTCTTTGCTAGCAATATAGAGAGTAGTAAATATATAATTATAATTGACATAGAAAAGAGATGAAGACATGTAAACAA
Organism: Xanthostigma xanthostigma; assembly: GCA_963575645.1. NCBI lineage: Eukaryota > Metazoa > Arthropoda > Insecta > Raphidioptera > Raphidiidae > Xanthostigma > Xanthostigma xanthostigma. The sequence continues at coordinate 41,893,023 of OY754466.1, read as the reverse complement.
ACTTAGCATATTCGGTCTTTGATTAGTGTAGATTTTCTTAAACTATAGTAAATAAAATAACGGGCGTTTTTCGGAAGAATAATAATTAATAGGTACAAGTTATTTGATTAAGTTGTTCGGAATGTATGTCAAGCTTTCTGTATAAAATTTAATTTATAATCGGATCTTAAAATATTCCACGTGTTACAATGATATTTATATATTTTGATAAATAAGTGTCGAAACAAAACATCAACAAAAATAAAAATATAAAAATAAAATTGTGCAAAACACATTTATTATTAACAACATTTAAAGCAAAGAGCACTCAGCATATTATTTTAAAATACACAAGAGAAGGATAGAAGATTTTAAAAGTGCGACAGTAAATGTGAAATATATATCTGCAAAATTACAGTTGTTTGTCCGTTTCTTAGATTTTTAAAGCGTTGATTGGATACATTCAAAAATGTCATGTCTAGGGATCCCTATTAATAATTTTGTTATATGGGTTCATTTCTAATATAACTTTATCTTTTAATTTGAATAATAAACAGTAAAAACTATTTTTTATCGCCAATCGGAGACGTTTTAAATAATTTAAAATTAGTTTTCATTTTTGATATTCATAACAGTAATGGCATTACAGCCCCGAATCTAGAAGGGGGAGGGGGCAAACCGGGGCACCCGCCCCGGGTGGCAGTTTCATACACACCTAATCTATCCTTTTTCCGATTTACTCAATCTGCTTGTTTTCTGACGGTTGTACATCTCATGTGATGGCAAATTTTATGCCAATGTACGCCAATATTGTAAATGAAAAAAATAGAATCTATTATTTTCCGAATGATAATAAATCAAAGCGCACCTCTCTCTCTTGCGCCTACAGTAATATACGAAACGTAACTCTCTCTCTTTCTATCCAACACTAACTTACATCTCCCTCTCAACTTCCAATATATGAAACGAAACTTTCTCTCTTACTATCTTCACTAACTTATATCTCCCTTTCAACTACCGTTCGCCTCGAACTATCACGCACCGTTCGCCTCGTCCGATGACGCACTTCCGTAAACGCTTTCGTCAGGCATTTACCAGCTTACTCCCCAAGTCAAGCGTTCCTAAAGAAGTTTTACTTCAAAAAAACGATTCTTATTGTCCCGTTCATGATAAATGCCAACCGTTATATTATATTTGTGAGTTTTTATAAGTAATTTATCTCAAACGATGGAGAAAGGGGGCACCATTATCAAGTTTCTGCCCCGGTTCAAAAAAATGGAAGATCCGGGACTGTGTCATTAAAATTAACGTCGTAGATAATATTTTTAATCTGCTACCACAAAATCTGTTCGATTTTATTGTTTTTGTCCCATCTTACGTTCTGATGTATACTAGATTTATAAATTTCATAATATTTGCCGGGTGCACAGTATAGAGTGGAGGTAACTGAATCGATCGTAGCGTGAGCTGTGGACCAAATGAGTAATAAATCATTGCAACGGTTATAGTGTATGATTTCATGTGGCCGTCATATGTAGCACTTCCTGTCATATCGTCTATTAAGAAGATTTGCGGTTTAAAACAATAATAACAAGGCAGTTCAATCCCGCTCTATTGCCCGCTAGCGGTACTAGAAGTCTTCGTAGAGGTAAACGTCGAATAACATTTTTTTTAATATTTTTCCAAATAATAATTAATTAAACTCAAAATGTTTTCTTCAGTGCAACAACATAAACACTATACCTTCTTAATTGGGTATAAAAATTTGGATAATGTAAGGTTTCGTTTAATTATTATTACAGTTATTTGAAAAATGCTCATTTGACACAATGTTTCAAGAGTATAGAAAATTGCGGACGTCAGGCGGTGCTGCCGTCACGCACGCAGCGATAATATTCGAAAAGGGGTATAAGTTGTGTTGACGAAGCCTACTAGCGCTGCTAGTGGGTAATAGAGAATTACTGAACTCACTTTTTATGGAAATCTTGACATGTTTCTATGGTGATAAGTCAAAAACATTAGTTGGCCATGATGTGTCAAAAAAAATGTAATGAGGGAAACTGATGTTAATTTTATATAGGTACCATAGAATTCAGATTGTAAACCATTTTATAAATAGCATAACATAAAAGGTATGTGAGAACTATTTATTTTTCAATTATGACGTACAATATATAAATAATTAATTTGTTTACACTAACAGCGGAATGTCAAATTATGGCGCCAATGGTCTTTATTTTACTTAATTCACCATCAGCGCAACAGCCCGGAACACATCAAGCATTTCCAGATCGCTTAGTTTTGCCCATGTTTTCTTTGTAATTAAAAAACTTCATAAAATTATAACTATTTTCACTTTTAATAAACATTGCTCACTGACATACAGAACATTCGAGGTTGAAGTTTCCCCTAGTGCTCACCACAAACGCTCGCATCGAAAAATTTGTAACTCCGCCTCCTTGCACATAGCCCAAAGGGCCGTATAGAAAATACGCTAGAGAGGGAGCTTTTAATACTGAGCTCAATAGAAAAAATAGTTTTCTAAAATATAGATGTAACTTTGCAGATAAATTTCACTTCTAAAAGTGCAATGTTAAAATACAGGAAGTTAGTAAGCTTAACACTTTCGTTACAGTGATCGTTATAATAAGTGTAATGTTAATAAATTCACATGCATTTTATAACGAACGTGTTAAATGTGACGTGATATTATACTGTGCTTTCAACCTTTCGTTTCCATATACATATATTTAGAAATATATATACACTTTGTTCGCCGACAGTGATAACAGTGTATAATTTGAGTATCCTACTAAGATGCCAAAAAAAGTTAGAATAGATTTTATTCAAGTCGAAATTTACTATCAGAAACTGCTGCGGTATATTTTTTGTACTTCAAACTCAACCGGAAGTGTACATGCATTTTTTTAAATAGGTATATTTTTAACATTTTTGAAATCTCCATTTTTTCTCTATATACATTCATATAAAATGAAGGGTAGGGGAGGACGAGGTCAATTGTAACCCGGGTCAATTGTAACAGTGACTATTTTAGTGACATCTACCAACAAAATGAGAAAATGATTGTACTGCATTGATGTACATTCAGTCACCAGCGAGTGAATGTACATCAATGCAGTAGAATCATTTTCTCATTTTGTTGGTAGATGTCACTAAAATAGCCACTGTTACAATTGACCCGGGTTACTATTGACCCCGTCCTCCCCTACATAAGAAAATATTTGAAAATAATGTTATCGATTTATTAATTCGACAAACAGTAATAATTATTATTAATATTTACATATTATTAATTAATAAATTGATAACGTTTTCTGAAATATTTTCTTATGTAACTTTAAGAACATTTTACATGAATTTATATAGAAAAAGTGCAGATTTCGAAAATGTAAAAAAGTACATGTCATTTGAAAAAAAAATGCATGTACACTTCCGAGTTTGAAGTACAAAAAAATATACTTCAGCAGTTTCCGATAGTAAATTTTGAGTTGTATAAAAAACTATTCAAACTTTTGCTTTGTATCTAGCGGGGTACAAGAATTATTCACTGTTACCACTATCGGTGAACACACTGTATAAAAAATATAAAACACTGTTGCGCAATTTACGAAGTTTTAAGAGGTTTTATACTATCCGCTCAGACACAAGTTTTTTTATTAGTATATTTGCATATCTGAACTAATAAAATTTGTTTAACATAAACTCTTCCCATGTCAATATATTGGACCTACGACAGACAGTCGTCGATAGACAGTTTTGTCGGAAAAATATTCATTACCTGATTCTTATGGAGAATCTCACACGACTGATTAAACTGTCGGTCAGTCAATATTTTGTCTGATTGATGCTAAAATCATATGCTCTGTGTTTGCGCGGATAATATAAATCTATCTTAACTCAAATCTGCCATGTTTGTTATATTATGTAACCAAATAATTATTTTTATGTCACTTTTTTGTATTATTTCTGATTGATACGCTATCAGTTGGTTAGATAGATTATAGACGCTAAACAACTGAGGTCATCAGCTTCTACTCTATCAGCTGATGTGACTACTAAAATATACCTATAAATTTTATTTTTTGTTTGAATTTTTTTTAACAATTGTTATTATTTTCGATGTTGGCAGTCCTTGAGAAAAAAGTAAAAGCAATATAATAATTTGGGTTCAGTACCATAACTAGATGTGCTCAAATTTTGACATTTCTTTTTTTAAGTCATAGAAAACACTAAATTTTACCGTTTCAAAAAAAAAACTTTGTGAATTCACAACTTTACTCAAAAACACGTAAAAAAATGGAACAACTTTTTGTCTTTCATTGTTATTTTTGGAATCTAACCAATCAGAAATCACATATATACGTCATAGCAACTGGCGTAGAATTACCACATATATAATAATTTACTCTATGAATCATTGTCTATCTACTCAATGTGCGGTGAGTGAAAGCAACAAAGAGTATCGAAAATATATCATCGATGTAATTCCCTGATTTCTCCGATGATAGGATTGGGTGATGTACTTGCATTCAATCTGAATAAAGTATCTCTGTTTCAAAAAGTTTGTCTTTTTCTATGACGTTAACATGGGCGTACCCAGCTTTTGTCCCAGGAGGAAGCAAATTAGAAATTTCTTAAGCCGGGTCCCCCGTGCTTGTTTTGTCCTCCTGAATACGCCAGTGCTTACGGTGTAAAAAAAGACAGAAGTATATATGTTTGCACCCTAATGGTTCGCTTGCGATTTTATTCCTAGGCGCAGTATAGACTATAGAATAAAAGTATATGAGAATTACTGTATTACTATCTTTTTTAAAGAACTCCCCCCAAACGCCAACACTTTTTCACTGCGCAAAAAAAAAACACAATCGCATCGACACGACCTCGTAATTATTTTTTAAAGAACTCCCCCCAAACGCCTTCCCCTTTTCACTACGCCAAAAAAAAATGCAAAAATTAATTTTTTGCGCTTAAAACGGCTAATAACAACTGTTATATGTTATATAAAATAATAATTGTGTATTTCCAGTGGATATTTTGCACATCGAGTTATCGCACTCTAACCTAATAATTTATTATAAATTAAAATAGTAAAACCGAATATTATAACCTGTTCCAAATTTTAAAAATCTGTTTCATTAGAACATTTTGTAGATAATTATTTAAAGATATATTCTTTCGGCATATATGTCTAATAATAATTGCAAAATATAAAAGAAAAAATGTTATTTATCATTCGTATCAAATCAGTTCAGATAAATTAAAAAAAATCAATACAAATTCAGAAATATTATCATTGATTTATAAAGTAATATTTGGCTACTAATTAATTGTAGGCTGAAAACACAATTTGTAACAGAACAACCAATAATCAGAATCATCAATAGTTTGAGGAATTATTGGCCGAATCCGTTAGATAATTTAATGATAGAAAGCAATGATCTGGTATACAGACGATTACAAAATCTAAAAAAAAAATGTATTATAAATAATTATAAATCTGTTTCAGTGAATATTGGTAAATTCGAAAACAATTTTATTAGTTTAACTCTGGAATCGTAATCATACCAAACACGAGACTCATTAATCTATTAATCTCAGAGGGGTTCAGTACTCCAAAAAGTTTAGGAAACGCTGTTTTAGAGGCTTGGTTTTCCAAAGAGAACGACTAGAAAGTCAGCAGGCGATAGCGTTTAAAGATTTTATAATCGTGCCGTACACTCGGGGAGTCGAGAGACAGATAAAAAGATAAAGAATAAGAAGAAGAAATAAAGAAAGAAAGAGATGTGTTCTTGATACGATACCTGAATAGCAACATGAGTCCCTGAAAGAACGATCGAAAGTTGTTGTGTCTGGTGATCGCCGTTTCGGGAGATAGTTCAATGTTGCCAAACACCTGAGCGAGCATCGGGTCAACAACAATACACACTACGTACAGTTAAGGGTTTAACGCGCCACACAACACAATCAACATTAGACCAAGAGACACAAGCGTACCAACCGTAATAATAATAATAAATAATGATAATACTAAATGTATGATGAAATGGAAGTACCTAAATGGATATTGATGATTAACTGACATAACGAATCAACATAATAATGAAATAATTTCTAGTTGATCAATTTCAGTAAATATACAGAAACGCGAAAAAAACCATAGACATATAGTACGTATGCTTGCCATAAGTTAAGGGAGAGAGAACGCTGCAGAAAACCAGAATTACATTTACTCAAATCAGCGTTGTTTTGCATCATTAGTTACCATAGAGATAAGAAACTGTTCTCTCTCTTAATTGCAAACACTTTAACTGCTCTCTCGCGTACTCTATTGTAATAAGTATTTCTATACGGAAAAACCTGATGAGTTCCTGTCGTAGCCCTTATAAGCATACCGATGACAGCAAAAATTGCATCTACGCACAAAAATACTTTTCAGGTGAAATGTTTATATTCAAAATGACTTTCGTATCAGTCAATGGAATTTTAAAATAATTGAAAATTTGGAATTTCAACACCTTGTATTATGAGCAGTGCGTTTGTGGACATGTTTTTTTTAATTGGTCTAAGGAAAAACTCTCTGAAAATTTCGGAATTAATTACAAAGAACTTTTTGCTGAAGTATAAGGACTTTCAAATCTTCAGGACATTTTCACTGTTCGTTTGCTACCCACTTGATAAAAAATTTTGAAATGTGAATTAAACTAGTATCATTTTCCCTCTTGCGGAATTTTATGTTAAAATCAATTGGAAATTCAACATAATAGATATAACACTTAAAAAAAAGGGCAATTATAATCCCAAATAATTATCGTAACAGTTGGTAGAACACTTTAACGAAGATTGGAGGTATGAAGAATGCAAAAATAGTTTTAAAAAAATTGGTTGTCTGTAAAGTCGGTTTACGGACGATAGTTTTACGTGATAACGTCATAAAGAAACATTGAACCATACTCGTAAAGTGTTGAAATATAACTTTTTTTATTTTTCACATTATACGTCTACGTTTCCAAACATTTATTTTTACATATTTAAATAGTAAAATTAGAGTTCTAACTTCTAACCAACTGTAGAAACGGTTTTTAAATATAATGAGCCGTTTTCAAAACACACGCAGTTTTAATAAACGGACGGTCGGGTGGTGTGGATTTTTCACTCCCTGTAAGTATATATACGAGCGAACTGTGGCAGTCTATTGGAAGTTTCTGTCTTGTGATCTTTAATAAATAGATTTTTGTAGCTGTCAAACTTGGGCCGATCGTGCTTCTCTATCGCTTATACTGCGCTCTCGCTTGCACGCACAGGGTCAGGCGGAACGTGACACATTTCGCGGAACGTGACACTTTTTCGTACATGCAGCCGGTGTTTCATCAATTTATAAGATTGGTGTTTCATCAATTTATAAGACGTTATCACGTCACAAATTTGTTACGCATAGCTTTTTTTCCATCTTTTTTTAATGGAAAACGAGTAATATTTTGTAGATTTTGAGATTCAAACTTGAATTAAAAAAATAATGGGATTGATGAGGGTCCTATTTATTACGCTAGCTTTTGCCTTTCTAAAGTACGTTTTTTAGCAAGTATATATTTAAATGAAATGATAAAATTAGCTATGTTTAGATTACACATTAAGTAATTCTACTGAATGAAAATTTCGACCAAAATTAATTAATTTAAAAAAATCAAAAATGTGATGTCTACTATAGATATTATTGTCAGTATTTCAGGAATTAGGTAACATTTTTTCAGTTATGTCAATTTACCATAAAATCCTGAAAATTAAAGTGTGATTGTATGTACAAGATATACATTATGCAGGATGTTTATAAAATAAACTTATGGAATCAATCTACCTGAAAAATAAAATTAATAAACCAAATCAGATGGCATATTATAAAGAAAAATTATAGTTAAAAAACATCCTGTATAAGTACTGATATTGTGCTGTTGCAGCGATGGTACACATTTAAAAAAAAAGAAAAACGTTATTCAAAATAGATTTTCTAGCTACGTGAATAATTACGGTTTTAAAATTGGAATTATCACCTAAGCGTTAAAATTTTCTTCGTAAAGAAAACACACCCATCAAAAAAATTTCTAAATGAATCTTATTTTTATTACGATGAGCCACGTTTAGATAACTTTTTGTACATCACAACAAAATTATACAAAATCTCACTTTGAAGGCGCGTATTTGACAAGTTCTGCTATAATTATTTATTGTACTTTTTTTCCTAATTGATATGCTTTCAATAATTTCGCGAAAAAAACAAATTACCTCAAACTTGTCGGCTTTGTTTTTTTTGCTGCCGGCCTATATTGCATATAAAACGGTGTTGGTATATGTGTTAAAAGCACAGGTACCTAACCTACTAGAAAATATCTTCAAAGGTTTCAACTGCTTTTTAATTTAAAATTAAAACGAAATGATTAAGTATTGTATAACGATTACTATTAAATTTACGAATGATAAAAATAGTCATTTCTCTCATTAAATAATATTGTTATAAATGATTCATAAACACAAAAAAAAATATCTTGGATGACAACTTTACGTCAAATGGCCTTAAAAGCCGATTATTATATATTTACAAAAAAAAATATTTATATAGGTATATCGAAAATTGGTGTTGACAAAAACTTTTTTATTGTTTCTTGTCGGTATTGACATTTTTTAATAACAAACTAATTTATCCCAAATCTCGAAATTGGTTTATACTAATTGCATCACAAATCAATAATTAAATACGCAATAATTATGAAAGGAAATATTCGGCCGTTTTATATTGTGTTTAAAAAAATTGTCCATCACTGCAACGCTAAATAAATCGATAAAATAATGATAAATATAATAATAAACGATAACGATTATTTATATATAATAAATAACTAATAATAAATAAAACAAACTAATAAAGTATTTTTAGCTGCATCAGTGCTCTGCTGCTTACTTAGTTGTATTCCGCCAAAAGTGAACGACATACTACCGCTGCTTGGCTATACAGGTTAGGTATTTGTAAAACAGAGATAGATATCATACGACACGTCGCTATTCGACGACTACTGAGTGAATCTGCTGTCCTAATTTGCTCTATATATATAATTTTATACATAACTGGCACAGGCAAAACATAAACAGATTTGTTTTAATATTGATTAAAGAGTCCACCTTATTTGTGTCTTAATAATCTCATTCAGAAAGATCAATTCGTATCGCTGTGTCTGTTATTTGAAAGAAGTATTTTCCTACACGTAACCTAACCTAAAATATTGTAAATCGCCATTTTTTTTCAATTGACTAATATAAGTATCCAATGTGAATCCCGGGAAAATATCTGTCAATCTTGAACATATGCAAGTAAATATCCGTCATTTTTTTCATTTAATTGACTCTTACAAAGTTATTCAATAGTATGTTTTCAATCTGGATTATAGGATATATATCTTCCATGCTTTACCTAACCTAAAAATGTTTGTACGGAAATATCCCTAGGGGACAGCGTGGTGTAATGGTCAGCGTGCTGGCCTTTGGATCGCACTGTCGTGGGTTCGAATCCCACCTCTGCTCATGGATATTTTGTGATTGTCGTTTAGACCCAGCTTTGAAATTTAATTATACTGGCCAGATACTAAGAGGTAGTGCCACCCCCCCAAGTGATATTCTCTTGTATATGTGCATATGCTCTATATATGTGGATATATACAATTGGATATACCTTTAAAAAAAAATATCCCTCATTATTTTAAATCGAGTATTACAATGAGACCGATAAAATAAAAAGTTAATGTTGATAACTAAACATTTATATAAATATGATATACATATACAATTTTTATATGTATGCAGCTATTAAAAAATAAGCAGAAATCTTCAATTAAACTGTTGAATCACCCCTTTTAAATTATGGCGTAATCATTTCCCCACAAGCTTTCAATTAATGTTTCAATGTATTATTTTCATTACAGCAGTAAAGAATATGTAGACTTTGTATAACAAACCGTTTTGAAATTATTATCTATTTTTTGACCGCCCCTAATATATCAAGTGGTCTGTTAATTCTGAACTAATTAAATTTTACTTGCTGGTGGTGCAATAAACGTGACAGGTTTCCGTCAACTCTACGAATGCAATAATATTTTTACGCTTTGCCCCCCCCCACTTTTCACTCAGTGAAATGTCACGGAAAAGTGTCGCGGAAGTGACGTTGTGAGCAGTTCTACAGGCCCTATTGTATGCAAAAAAAATTTGACACGAAAACTTAAATCCTGAGACAAAACCTTTTTTAAAAATCGGTAAATTATTGTAAACGAAAAAAGTTCGACACACAGACGGACTTATTATCGCACAAGGTTTTCCGACCCTATCAACAAAGTTCGAGTTCCTTAACAAATATGGAAGTAAAAAAGAAACAGCGATCTTTAATCTGATCTTGGAGATGACTTTCCGAGACACAGCTTTGCGTATTGATGTTAGAATGACACAAAATAAGACTTTTGTGGAGGCTTCATCTTTCATAGCCCGTACTCTAGTTGTATTCAGTTAGAGCGTGTAATAAATAACAAGCGGCAAGCGGTAGGGTGTTGGGGTTGCCATGGTAACTATACGTGTTATTTTCTTTACACATTTCCGAGCTGAATACTGCTAACTATAATGCAAGTCCTGTTCAATACGATAAATTACTGATAACGTCACCAAATAATTTTTGAAGTGAAAACTTCTTTAGCGGCGTTGTACACATTTTTTGTAATGGGTAAAAAATGTTAAACTCGCGTCAGGACACGTGACCTGATCTAAAATTCGTAAGACGGATGAAGACTAGACAGCCGGTGCGGCGTAGGAGAGAAGGTATCCCCCTCTCTTTCTACGGCGCGGCGAAAATGTATGCCTGCGCCTGCTGTTTCGTTTAGGCGGCGCAGGGCGCTTGCGCGAATGTTCGTGTGTGTTTATGTTTTCACTTCTGCCGGCACTCCCGGAGTGCAACCCGTCTTTTTTTTTCAAAAATCGTGGTTTTAATCATTTTGTATTGCCCTAAAATAAATGTGTAGCTTCATTTTTCACATAAAAAAATGTTTCAAAATTCAACTGTTTGAAAGGGCCAGGTTTTTGAGATATCGCTCATAGTGATGTAACGAACGCTAACTTTTAGACATTCGCGAATGCGATTGCGAAATAAAATATTTCTCGACGATATTCGCGAACGTGAATATTCAATTTTAAAATCTGGCGTCATTTGTCCAAGGTTAAAGGACAGTTGATTGGTCGCGCAATTCGCACGCACTCTTTTTACAGTGGTTCTGGGTACTAGGTTGATTATCTATATATATAAAATTCCCGTGTCACAATTTCCGAAATCACTGAACAGATGTTTATAAAATTTTGTAAATGTGTCTTGCTTGGTGCAATTTACGCTATAGGATAGTTTTCATTAAATATTTTGTACATAAATACGGTATTTTCTCAAAAAATCCTTCTTTTTTAACACATGACGACATCTGTTCTATCAGAAGTCAGTTTTGTTTGTTTGCTTCTGAACTATTAGTTCAGAAGCAAACAAACAACACTGTTTAGTAGCAAATAGCGACATCTGTTAGAACTTGCCATTTGCTCTAAGCTATTAGTTGAGACGCCGGGCCACAAAGGAAATACATTTTGCAGAATTATTCCTATCGTACCCGGGTGAAACCGGGACGGACCGCTATAATATTATAAAGAGGTAAAGTTTGTAAGTTTGGATGTAGAAAGCAGTCTCCGAAACTACTCATCCGATTTCAAAATTTTTTTCACCAATATTTACAATGGACCTTCAGGGTGGATACAGGCGTTTAAATAAAAGCGAAGCCGAACCGGACCGCTAGTTACTATTATAAGTTTGAAACTTTATTAACTAATGTTAAAGTAAAAGCTGATAAAAGATATAATTGCAAGGTTACCTAAGTGAAAAAACTTGAGTTATTTTTTAAAAAAGGATTAAGATAAAAACTTTTTTATTAAAAATGCCAAGAAACTAATATTTTTTCTTATTTAATAGGTATTATTTTCACATTTAAAAAAAGAAAATTTTAAAAAAATTCGTTACATCACTAAATACGCTTACTCAGTGATTAGTTGACTTGTTTGAAAGTATAAGACATTCAATAATAATTAACTAATCATCATATTGGTTACATTAGTCAACTATATTTAAACACAAATTAATTATATACACTTTTTTGAAAGAGATTGCATAAAGCAAATGAAATTATATTGTGAAAATTTCAGGTACGTCACATATTGCTTGAATTTAAATAATTTCCAATATTTTTATGAGCGGACTGCTTTTCAAACATGATTAATAATAATAGAAATGTTATGTTTTCAATATACTCAATTAATGACACAATTCAAACAGTTTAAATCGGCAAATTTTTTTATCATTTACTTTTAACTGCAAATGACTGAATTCAAAATTATATGACGATATATATTTACAAGGATGATTAATTATTATCGAGTGATTCTTAGATCAAAACATACTATGTACCTATGTCAAAAATTATATAATTTAAATGGTGCAAATTTCGAAAATCTTTCCGTTATCTGCATGTCTATAGTTGAGAGTAATTTTTCATTTCATTAAAACCAAATATCCAGAGCCAATCAGAAGTTTGCAAAGCATGGTTCTTCAAAATTAAATTCAAACTAAAATAATCATTTTGAAATGTCAGACTTAAGTACTATATTTTAGAAAGTTACAATTATCGGCGACATTACCACTCTTAGTTCTACAGGACTTACATTTTTATTACCTGTAATCGGTAGCTAAGTATCTGTTTTGTTTATCTGTGTTCGAGAACTAACCAATAAAAAACAAGTGAACGCTCTACCAACTTCTAACCATATTCACTGCGTTCTAACAGAATACTAACAAAGTTTAACTATTTAATTATGATAACTCTTAACAAATATGATAATGCAAAATTAAAATAATATTATGTATATACAGGGTGAATCAAAATCTACAGACAACTGAGTGATATAAGTAAATACCTGTTTCAATTTTGTTGCTTATCATGACATTTATATTTATATTAAAAGTTAAAAAAATTTCTATTAATCAACAACTCGATTATATTCAACCCTGTATAAAAATAAAAAGTAACTATATATCAAAAATACAAGTGTAAATAGAAAAAATACAGAAAAAGAGATAAAATAGATAGATAGAAAGATAGCAGGCAAAATTGAGGTCTATTTTAAAATGATACACAAAATGAAGTAATTGTTGTCCCATAATAATAAATACTGTAGCTATGGTGTTTATTAAAAAATTACGTCATGAGTCAATCTAAATAATTACATAATCACTATTAAAACGGAAACATAATAATATATAGAGTGACTTTAAAAACTGTTTCCAAAATAAATATAAAATATAACCAATATATAACATGCCTACAATATTACGGATTCTATACACAAGATTAAATAGCAACAAGTCTGCGCTGTCAGAGATTGTTTTTGTACCGTTGAGGGTTAAAAGGGCCTTTTTGGAGAGTGAGGAAAAGTGGAAATGCCGATTTATTAATTCGCGGGGAACAGCGGTGAGTTCACGTGTTCCAATAACGTCACGTTCTACTTTCTGCGCAAGCGCTGTTAGGAAAGTGACGAAATACACAGAATACTGAAACAAACCGTTATTCACCCGTTACGGCTGAAATTCAGTTCAGAACATTGCTTTCCGCTTTTGAACTCGTGCAGGGTTGGGTATAGTGTGGATTATAAATGAATGGAGATTTTTTTGTCCAGCCCTGCATAAGTTGCATACAGCGGTACAATGCAGGATGTTGACATGAAAAGATGTGATAATAAATAATTGTATGATTGTGACTGTCAAAAGTGAATTGTGATGTTGGAATAGTAAAATAACATTAATACTCGAAGAAGGCTTAAGAGTATTCGTCCCTACAAATACCCCCTGCACCCTTCATCTCAAATCTTTTCCCCTCGCCTAAAAACGGTTCGCGCTCTCCCGACCCTATTTTTAAAGCTAGAGGGTTCTGGTAAACGCCAAATGAAAGACAAAGAATCAGACTACAGATCCTTTAGGCGAATTTTTTGAAAAAAAAAATTCCTGAAAAAACTTACAACCTTTTGAAAAAAGTAATAAGTTACGTAATATTTCACACGTAGGCGAAACAGTTTTTCAAAAAAATCGCCTGAAGGATCTGTAGTCTGATTCTTTGTCTTTCATTTGGCGTTTACCAGAACCCTCTAGCTTTAAAAATAGCGTCGGGAGAGCGCGAACCGTTTTTAGGCGAGGGGAAAAGATTTGAGATGAAGGGTGCAGGGAGTGTTTGCAGGGACGAATACTCTTAAGAATAACAAAAACGTCGATATGACCGTATGTTAAAAACCTCCATGTTAGAAAATTTGAAAACATCAAAAATATCTTGTCAGTGTATGATAAAAATTAATCGCAAATTGAAAATATCAATAGATTCTCAGATAAATTTTATAGTGAGTCTCCTTCCTTTGAAGAAATTTAATTGCCGAATGCTTATTATTATTTTGTATGTAAATTGAGTTCGAAAATTAGAAAATGTAATTCAAAAATTTAGATAACAAAGTAATTATAATTTAGATTACACTTAAGAAGTCAAAAATATAGATTTCACAAGAGCAATAGATAATGTGGTCTTTTATTATCCTTTTAGCAATTTAACTACAGCAGAACAAATTTGACATTGCGTGACAGTGAAAATTTATATGTAAGAAATGACTAACGACAGAAAATTGCTCCAGTAAGATAATGAATTTAATGGATAAATATAATAGATTATAGACGCACTACAACCGAGATCATTTATCTTATAATTAATAAAAAATGCAAATAAAAACATGTTTTTGTATTTCTATACTCTTCGTCTCATTAATAGAAGCAAAATTTATTTTCATTGAGTCATCAAAACATGTTTTATTTCAAAATATTATTGAAATGAAATTAACAATGCCAACTGTTGGGTGCATTATGATATATAAATTATTTTAAAATTTTTGAAAGCTTTATAAACCTTTAAGACAACACAACAGTATGAACAAATGAGGCTATTATAATATAGTTTATGAATTAATTAAAATTTTATAACCAGAAACGTTAGTAAAACAGACGAATAATGACGATGCAATGAAGCTAAAGATAGATTCACAATAACAGTAAAGAAATAATATTGGTAACGACGTATACACTGGCAGAAAATATAAAGACACGGGCATAATGAAAATGTGACCGATGTTATGCAGCCATAATGATTATATACTATAAACGTGGATGTAGAAAGAATAAGGATATTCTTAAATGACGTAAAGACGCGGGCACAATGACAGTAAAGGTTAGCGGATAGGATGCGAAACAAGGAACGTGTATGTGAGTGTATTTATCATGTTATGTTTATAAGTGTACTGTTTGTCTTTTACGTTACTTTTTACGTTATACACGTTATTTATGCAGGGTTTTTACCGAAAAAGAAGTAACAGAGCTCCGAAGAACGTCTGAAAGTTGTTGTGACGGTTTAAGGCGGTGTCCGGGTCAAACCTCATGTTGCCAAAAACCTTAAATATAACAGTCCACTACTATCTTATACCCTATATTATCTATTATCGCTATGATCTATAATCGCTAAACGATTTCTAACACTAGAAATATATAATATTAATAGAGATTTAACCTATTACACCTCACTAATAAATCATAACTAAAAGACTAGATATGTATGACGTCATATTAAGCTATACGGATACTAGAAATCTAGAAAAAAAACACTGTAACAATCACTGAAAAATGTCGTTACTGATTTTCATTACAAATATAGAATAAAAAGTGAGGTTAAGATTGTGGATATGTAAACAAAATAATAGTCAAATAGTTTATTCCATCTCAAGGTTAATTTGTTTTACGCAGACCCATCAAGATTAGCTGATGAATAAATAGAAAATAATATTTAAAAAAAATGATATAAAATAAAATACGTGTTTTTTTTTTGAAAACTAAAAAGCTCTTACTTTAAAAAAATTGATTAAAATTGAAAATAGACAAAATTTTTTTTAATTGGTTCAGTCTGTAGAAAAAGAATTATTTTTAGTTTAAAATATTATAAGCATTCAAACATAAGGAATAAGTCTGCTGGGCTTGTTTTTTTCTAAAATCATGGTTCGTTTAAAAAATGTATTTATGTTAGTATTTTTTTTTAATTTATATTTAAAATAATTGAGATTATTGATAAAGACTAATGAAAAATAACGACCTAAAAATTTGTGGTTTTGGTGGCCTTAAAAAACAAAACAAAAAATGATATTACAGTGTTTTTTTTTTATAAATATTGAAATAACTTCTAACATTTTTTAGAGTTTAATAATATTCTTTTAGGAATAGAAATTATTTCAATTAAGTGACTATCTAATGTCTTGAAATTTAAGCAATAATCTTTTGTAATCATTTTTATCCTAGAACATTAAATTTTGTTTTAACACTATCTGATCATAAAAAATGAAAGAAAAGAAAATTTTGAAACCAATCTACTTTTCATATTGATCTATTAACTAGAAAAACACAAATATATCTAACTAATTTTAACTTGGCGGAATATAGTTATCAACGAATATAAATTTCAATATGGATTACCTAAATGCAGCAAATTTGTTAATTATTAATTCTATTCTTTTCTTTTTTTGTCGAATTTTGTAAAAAAATAATTATTGAAATTAAAAATATAATAAATATACCAATGATGTCAAAACTATAGGAATTGGTTTTTGAGAACAACAGCTGAGTTAATCACTGTATTTAATTGTTTTCTTTTTTAATATTTATATTTTATTAATTCAAAATAACGTGGAAGACATATTTGGAAAATAAGTTTACAAAGCACGTCTTTGAAAATTTTTAAGTTACATCATTGGTATAAAAATATCTTAAATTATTAAATAAATCTTAGTCTGATGGTTAATTTAACAAATATAGCAAACATATTTGTTGTTAAATAGGTTGATTATTATTAAAACTAAGTCTAATGCTAATGTAAAGACTGATAAAAAATACAATTGCAAGGTTACCTTGGCGAAAAAATTTAAGTTATTTAAAAAAAAGGAGTAAGAAAAACAACCTTTTTAACAAAAATGCTAAGAAACGAATAATTTTTGTCTAAAGAATATGATTTTTTCTGATATTAACATTTCCATCAATTTTGCGAATGCAAATGTCAAAAAATATGCGAATATTCGCGAATACATCGCTACTACATTATAATGTGGTGTGAGTACGGGTATTTGATGGTGGGGGACGTGCTTTATTATACTAATTAATATCTGGTCGGTTTAAGTAAAATATTACCATTTTAAGAGCATCAAATTATTCTTGAAAATTGTGTTATCAATGTTTTCCAATTATATTTGACAAACAATTAATAATCAGCGAAATAAATTTGTATTTATAGTAAATAAAAAAAAAATTCGAAAGTGATTTTTAGTAAAATAATTTCAAATCTTAATTCTGCGATTAAAAACACTTACGAAAATGATAAAAAGTTCAAATTAACTAGGTATAAAAAGATTTACGTTTCGAGTTACCAAATACAGATGGTAGATGTACCATTTCCTAAATTACATAAAGGTAGGTACATCGTACTTATTGACTATTTTTCATTATTTGAAAGAATTCATCTTGAAATTCGAGTTATTTTGTTCGAACAGATATACTTTATGGTACACATTTGTATTCACAATCGAGTTGCTCCTCAGACGAAAAAAAAGATTTGTTGCAGCGCGTTGTCGATCTAAGTTGGGGTGGAAATATTCAAATAAATCGAGTAAAAGCATAAAGTGTATAAAACTCTGCTTTTAAATTCCTAACCTCAAACTAAGATTTATTTGTAACCACGCACACAATCTGTCATTCAAGTTTTCTCTCTCGCACTTATGTATAATAGATAAAGACAACAAATTGGATTAGTGAGTGTACTTATAAGGCACACCACGACACATACCTGCATTCCGATAATGGCGTAGATGAAAAACAACATGGCGATGAGCAAACAGACGTACGGCAGTGCTTTAAAGCTCTGTACGAACGTCCATAGCAGGATTCGGATCGTGTAGCCTTGCCTTAATAGCTTGATCAGTCTGGCTGCACGGAATAATCGCAGGAAACCGACGTTGATTGAGTTTTCCTGCAGACAGACGCAGAAATATGTGTTATATTTTTTTCGTCGCGAATGCACTGAGCGTTGCTCGATTGTTTGAAGACGACCATGAGCTAGTGAAAAACATTTGAATGTACAACCGGACACTTACTTACACATTTTAGCGTGATACTTCTGCAGTGACAACCGAAAAGTGCAGTTTTGAGTCTATATGCATTAAAAGAATTTCATATCTCTTCAATATCGTAATGTTAAAATTTTTGTGAAAAATAACTATAATAATTTAGAGTGATGATGATCCTGTTTAAATGCTAGAAGATTAAAGGATGAATCCTGGTGGCATAGGATCGATGAACTAAGCAAATATTGAAGGTTTTTTTAATGCATTTTATTGTCTGACGTTTCGGCAAACTCTATGCCATCTTCGGAGAATCAATGCTGTCTGTTTTCTCAGTATTGTTGTTATGTAAAAAATAAATTAAAATAAAAAATGTCATCAACGGGTATTAAAATTACTATTTTTATTGAAAAAACGACTGATTTTTACTGAAAATTGTATAAAGCAAGTTACACTTGATACAGTTATACAATTTTCAGTAAAAATCAGTCGTTTTTTCAAGAAAAATAGTAATTTTAATACCCGTTGATGACATTTTTTATTTTAATTTATTTTGTACATAACAACAATACTGAGAAAACAGACTGCATTGATTCTCCGAAGATGACATAAAGTTTGCCGAAACGTCAGACAATAAAATGCAATAAAAAAAACCTTCAGTATTTGCTTAGTTCATCGATTCTATGCCACTAGGATTCATCCTTTAATCTTCCAACGTTAAAATTTTCTATACGGTAGTATATATAACTAAAAAAGAGGAATTATGTTTTACGCAAGATTAGTAGAGTAGAGAGTCCGTTGGATAGTGGTGAGGGTTGACGTCATCCGGCGGATCTGTCAAATGATTGCGAGGCAAGGGCTGTTGTATTTAACAAAAGTCAAAGAAATATTGACATTATCAGCTCAAAATGTGTAAGGTAAGATTTTGTATGAACAAATCAGTTTGATACTTAATATTTTTTAATAACTTTTCAAATACGCCATAAATTGGGAAATATCAGATGAAAATAAAAAGAAATCCTTTCCAAAAAATGTGTTAATTTATATATTAAGCGCTTTCGGACATATAAGTCCATCTTCAGAATAGTTTTTATTTTTTTAAATAATTAAAATTATCATAATAAATTAAAAGGAAAAATTAACACATTAGAGACTGGCTGTGTTTGTTATGGGCAGCCAATCTGCATTGTGCTTTTTAGTGTTAACTTTTACTTTTAATTTATTATGATAATTTTAATTAAAAAAAAAACTATTCTGTAGATAGATTGAAATCTCCCGAAAGCGCTTAATATATAAATTAACAAATTTTTTGAAAAAGATTTCTTCCTATTTTCATTCTGGAATAAGCTTGATATATAGAAAGTTACTTAAAATATATTTTTAGACTAGCAAGCGTAACGGTCGCTCCACAAGAGGCTGATTTTGACACTGTGTTTCTTGTTAGGTTTCAAGCGTGCTTTGGCGCTGGATTTCAATTTTTGTGTTCACTTCACACAATGCGTGTTTTGAAGCTGGCTTTACAGATGGGTTTGGTGCCCAAAAAACAATTCGAATGTTAACACAAGTGAACGTTTATTGTCTCTGAACAGAACACACATTATGACGTCATGTTAGTTTGTGGGTGTTTGCCCATGGCGTCCCCGTGACAAGATACTGTTTTCTGATTGGTTCTTGACCAGAGCCAGCAGTGAAGCATGCACGAAAAATAGCCCCAGTTCTAATTTTGAAATCCAGCTTGTAATCACGCCAGCACGGAAGTCCTAGCAGTGATTCCAGCGGAAAAAGCAACCTCGGTTACAGCGACCTTAAGGTAACCTTAGGGTATTTTGATATGATCACGCAGTAAACAACTCTATTACTTAATTACTTATTAATTACCTACAATACTGTTTTTTCGAGCAAGTAAACAAAGACTGATTAATAAAACTCAGCTTTTTTCAGTAGCTCAAGGTCAGGTTAGTCAAAAATACATCATTTTATTTCTACCAAAGATTGTTAAACACATAAAATTTACAATATGGCGACTACAAAAGTCAAAAGAGCAATGTTTTCGACTACAGTTTTCTTTCCAAATTTTATAATTAAATAGAAAGCAGAATTATTCTATTATTAAAAACGAAATCTCAGATAGGATACCGATTTTTGGGCACACTTTGCAACACCACGTCTTAAAAAGTCACGCCGCCTTTGGTGTACTCTGGTGGTCATGTAGAGAAACAGAGGCAAGATGGCAGCGGAGCGTATGAACTAGGAAGTAGTGTTCATGTTAAAAAATTTACGTTATTAATATGTTGAAAAAAATAATAATAATTGTTACAAACTGGCGCCCCACGTAACAATTATTATTATTTTATTCGACATATTTATTAACGTAAGTTTGTAAAATGAATATTATTTAATTCAACACATTTATTAATTCAAGTTTTTTTAACATGAACGCTACTTCCTAGTTCATACGCTCCGCTGTCATTTTGCCACTGTTTCTTCACATGACCACCAGAGTACACCAGTGGCGGCGTGGCTTTTTAAGATGTGGTGTTACAACTTAAAAATGAACATTTGTAGTTTGTACACTTTGAAATGATTGGTCAGTTAAAAAAATGTAAACAAAAAAAGTTTTAGAATATAACTATTTCATTTAGTGTCAAGAAAAACAATATTCTCAAACCAATTTTACAAATTTTTTTTCAAGAAGTATTAAAGTTTTTTTTTCAGCCTGGTATTATTTTCAGTTTAATTTTTTTATTTTTATTATCCTGGGGGGTAATTACCCCCTTTACCTCCCCATCTACGCCCTTGATTAATCTATCTGTACAAATAGAATTAGAATAATCCTGCTTAAAATTCTTTAATATTTTGAACAACTTTCATAGCAATAAGCGAGTTAATATTCACAGCATTTTTATAAAGGTAAGCATATTAGTCAGAGTGCTCGTCGGCAAAAAATTTATTGATACATAGTCTCCCCAAACTTTGTATATGGCTTCATTAGGCCTAGTCTGACACCTATTTCCTCTATGACTTTTCTTGATTTTGGGGCGTTTTCCCTCTAAACTTTCCGAAAGATGTCGTTTTGACGACATGTAAAAATTTAGAGATACTATTTGTTTTTTTAATTGGATAGCTTAGAAACTTCAACCAAAACGCTAAAATAATGTTCTCTGACAAATAATATGAGCCATTTAAAATGTCTAACACCTCGAATATGTCGACCATTTTCGAGGTGTCAGACATTTTAAATGGTTCATGTTATTTGTCAGAGAACATTATTTTAGCGTTTTGGTTGAAGCTTTTAAGCTATCCAATTAAAAAAACAAACAGTATCTCTAAATTTTTAAATGTCGTCAAAACGACATCTTTCGGAAAGTTTAGAGGGAAAACGCCCCAAAATCAAGAAAAGTCATAAAGGAAATAGGTGTCAGACTAGGCCTAATGAAGCCATATACAAAGTTTGGGGAGAGTATGTATCAATAAAATTTTTGCCGACGGGCACTCTGGCTATATTGCTTATGGAAATTAAAATGGGCCGCATTCAGTTGCCTAAGCTGCCGTATTTTAAAATTTAGTGGTGAGTACCTATGTGTTTTTTAATACTTAATTGCGCGCAAAAATACGTAAAGCAATTGAAATAATTAATCAGCAGCTTAGTTAACTGAATAATCTTTAATGTGTGCCTTCATAATTCGTATTCTTACATTTAATTTTATATTAATGGCTTCACGTTTAAGACGCGATATATACCTACATGAGTTTTGTTAATATGATAGCTATGGAATCCATTAATGCATTACAGAAAATTGGTTCACATAAAATGCAACATAGACCGAGCGTCCTAGGGAAGTTCAAATGCATTTTATATGGAACGATTTTCTGTAATGCATTAGTGATGCCTATAGCTACCGTATCAGCAAAACTTATCTACAGTAGTGATATGTCGCTCCTGAGAGCCATTGCTCTGTGCTGAGCTGTTCTGTACTGTCGCATTCGCACATTTACAGAGCGCACACAGCAGAGGTACTAGTGAATTTTGCACGTGTGGAGTTATCTTTGCTGTGTCATTTAATGTTAAATGACACTGTAAGTGAATTAGTACTAAGCCTACAGTGACTTAAACCATTCACATTGACGTCGTTGACAAAGATATAATATTGTAACAATAAACATTATTATTGTTCAAATTGTATTATATCTACTTTATAGTTTATCCGAAATGCGGATAATATAAGATCAGAATCATATTAAAATGAGCTCAGAGCTGAGTGTGTGTATTGTGCTGTGCAATGCTAAGTGACTCATGAGCATGTATATGATGACAGTTCACACCTATGCAGTCTGCACTCTTGTGTAATGCGTACTGTCTAGTGTCGCTCCTTTGAACGACTCGTTCTGAGCGACTCTTTTTAGTGAACGGAGCAAAAGGAGCCAGCTCCCAATAAAGAGTCATGTGGACACATCACTAATCTACAGTGAATTGTTTTATTGATATGGTAGCAATGGTAATCATTAATGCATTACAGAAAATCGTATCTCAGAACTGCATACGAACCTCTACTGGGCGCCCGGTCTCTGTTGCGTTTTATGCGGAATGGTTTTCTGCAATGCATTAATAATAACAAAACTCATGTACATATTGCGCTGAAAATGAAGTTCATTGTATATGAAAAATCAAACTTGGTTGTTATATTTTTGTCTCATTTAAATACGATATTCCACTTTATTTTTGTAATGCGTTTCGCAAGATAAGAATCTATAAAAGGCACACATTATTTTATACGAAATAGTTTCATTTGTATAATACGTAAATGGGTCAAACGTAAAAAAAAACAAAACATTTCTAATAAAGAGGAGGTAAAAGCAACGGCTTGAAGCAAATGTGTTCACCTGAATGTCTTTCTTTTCTTTGATATTTTTCACAGTGTCCTGAAGTGTAAATATGTGATTAGTGTTAATTATGTGAGTAGAGGTATTATGTAAATCATTCAATAATATCGAAAAAACAAAAAAATATATACAAGTAAGTACTGTCTTTATTTTAAAGCATATTATTTGTCAGTTTTCAAGTATAGTCGAAAAAATTCCAATCGACTAAAAATTTCCAAAATTAAAATTTTTGTTTGAGTGGTATTTTCGCAAAATTTCGAAAAAGTGTAGGTAGGTACATAATATTAAATAGAATTTTCCAAACATTCTGTGAGAATTTTTATCCAAATGATAAAAATTGAACTGTTTTTTTCTATTTGTGTACTTAGATAAAAAAAAAAGTTCTATAAAATTCATTATGCTTTAAACACTAATACCTACAGTTACAGAAAACATTGTCAGAAAATCTGATTTGACAGTAATCTTAAATTTAGCTCTATAAAAAAATCATAGTAGAAAATATTTATTTTAAACTGTGAACGCATGTATTTCTCGTTGTTTTTTGTACAAAAGTGATCTCCTATGCAGATCAATAATTTCTTTTCGAGTGAGTACAATCTAGAGTTCTGCATAACAATGATTTTCACAACGACATTAGCCTCTGCAATCACAAACTAAGGTCATTGCCAAATCGATTTTTTGACACAGCTTTCTGCAACCCAGCATTATATTTGCAGCTGTTTCGATAGTGTTGACAGTGTTTTATGAAAACAGCTAAGTATTAATTAACAAAGATCTGAATATTTTTAGTGCGTCTTGTCCATAAATGACCATATCCGGGCAATTAAATAAAGATCAGGACATTTAAAAATCTGACGAACAATAATTGTATTCAATAATTGAATGATTTTTTAAAATGTATTAAGTATAAACATGTAAGCAATTGGCTGAAGTGTATCACAGCATGAAGAATCTGCAAGTTTATGTTCAGATTGAGCGCGTTTTTCTTAGACAAAGATTCTGTTTTTTTATAAACTGTTAAACAAAACTGAAAATTATATTTTAAAAACGTACATGTTTTACAATTACCTTAATATACTTTAATGAAACAATTGTAGTCCATGATTAAAGTTTAGATTAAAATTTACAATTTGAAATGCTGAGTATAATACTCGAATTTTACGTAAAATACCGAATTCAAAAATGGACATAGATTTAAAATTATTATTACTATTGTGAAAATAGTCAAGTTGCTGGCTACGGAGGGGTAGGGGTCACTCGGTGCAAAGCTGAAAATTTGCAGAAGAATAGGAGATAGTACAAGTAGGAAAAAAATTGCCAGAAGGCTAGGCGGAAGATAAAGAGTCGCCAGAAGACGCTAATATTACGAAAAATTTTGCAATAATTTTGTGACTTAGTTCACTTCTGGCAATTTCTATACTTATTCTGTAATTCAAAACTAGATTACCGCAAAACGCCAGAAGGCTAAGTGGAAGAATGACAGAGATATTTAGACAAATACATACCCTATTATAAACTATAAGGCAATTAATTAATCGTCATATTATATTTTCATTAATAAAATTACGTTGTTATAACAAAATATAAATATATTTATGACGATTAATTTTATTTCTATCAAAATGTCATTAATAATTTTGAATATTTATCGAATGTAATAATTATATCATGTTTGAATTTTCAGTATGCTCTTTATATAATGTACCTATAATATATTATATAATATATAATCGAGTTTTGAATTACAGAATAAGTATAGAAATTGCCAGAAGTGCACTGAGTCACATAATTATAGCAAAATTTTTCGCAACATTAGCGCCTTCTGGCGGCTCTTTGTCTTCCGCCTAGCCTTCTGGAAATTTTTTCCCTACTTACTTGTACTATCTCTTATTATTCTGCAAATTTTCAGCTTTGGACCGAGTGACCCCTACCCCTCCGTAGCCAGCTCTCCGTTTAAGTTTTGGTTCATTTTCTTAAAGTATTTAAGGCATGTACGTACTCAAGGATAAAATAGAGATAAAAGAAATAAAATATTTTTGTACAATGTTGAAATAAAATATTTTGTGAATTCGTGATAGTAAAATTTAATTTTTGTTATGTAAATAGATATATTAAATAAGTTACTACTGACCCCAAATTCGACGACCATCGCATCAACGATACTTCCAACTACGGTGATGAAATCGAACGTGTTCCATGGATCCTTAAAAAAATTCTGGAAAAAACAACAAATTCAAAAATTAATCAAATTCTAGTTGATCATTTGAATTTGAAACATACTGTCAAAACTAGTAGCAGTTAAGTCTAAGAAAATTTGACAGTATTTTTCAAATTCACACGTAATTAGTGTCTGACCGAGCTTTCGGTTTCGGTGAGTTTCGGCGTTAAATTGGGTACGGTTTTGTTTCGTTGTCGTCAGAAAATCTTGTGAAACCAGGACCGAAACCGAAACTAGGTTCGTGAGCTTCCGTGTGGCGTTCGGGAGCGATCGGCGTAGTGGAGTGGCGGCAAAGAGATTCATTGTCACCGGCGACTTCCCCTCGCGCCCGTCCTAACTGTCCGCTATTTATCAAATAATTGCCTCTATGAACACAATATTCTCAACAGCCAGAATGAACAAAAGCTTAGCAAATATACACTAGAATTGCTCTAGAAGTAAGTTTCGGTTTCGGCCAAAACTGAAACAGAAATCGAAATTCGGTTTCGGCTATAAAATTACTTTCGGTCATCATAATTAATTTGGTTAGAAGTACGAATTTTTCACACTTAAGATATTCTTTCTTTTTTATTATTACCCAATTGAAAATAGTACGGAATTTGTTTAGTAAATTTTGAACTCTTCATTCGAAAAGACCATAAAATGCATTCGTACTATTTTATACAATTTTACATTTTTGAAAATGATGCAACTAGAACAATTTTACCATAGAGATCGACGAGATCGACGATTATCTGAAAATATCGTTATATTACATATTTATTATAATTATTTCATACGCTGGGTTGCCATTCGAAAACCTTCCACACATCACTGTTTTGCCTTTTGAGTTTGAAATTGAAAATCTTGAGGGTGTTGATAATAATTAATCGATAGAAGAAACCAATCCAAGCACACTCAATTTTGTTATTTTAAGTTAAAACCTGTATTTTTTCCGTCGGATTCAGAAAAAAGATTTTGAGGATTTTTTGCACATTAAATACCAGACTAAAATAAATGTTCTCTGAAATACCCCCTAAAAATGTTCAAACTCAAAAGGAAAAACAATGAAATATGTGAAAAGTTCTAGCGCGCACACCCAGTATATCAGTTTATCAAAAATATATATACTAAATGTGCGTATTATTTTAAAATCCTATACTTTAAAATTGGTGACACAATGTGCAAATATTAGTTTTATTGTTAGTAGAAGTTTTGTTCCAAAAATATGTATTGAAGGAGATTTATTTGGTTATTTAAACAATTTAAAAATAATCTTTACCAGAGTATCGCTTGTGGCAAACTTTTTGAAAAATATATTTTCATCATCAGTACAATATTTATTTTCACATTGGACAAAACAATTTTAAAAAAATGTAATATTTTTAAAAATAAAAACTGTTGAAATTCATAATAAATAAATTATTATAATTTGCACAATTTACCATCTCAACTTGCATTGAGGTCCTGATGATGAAAATATATTTTTCGAAACGTTGGCCACAAGCTTATTTTTCAATTGTACCTGAACGAAATAAATCTCCTTCAATTATTTTTAATGGTACATTTGTGAAGTGAATATTTTAATTTAAACCTAAAATATTAAAATATACAAGATGATTTTCTTATAAATGAGTGGGTTAAGATTTTTAAAAATTTAACGATCATAATCTTCTTTTATATAAACGGTTAACTATATTTATTTTCGAAACTTTTAAAAATCGCCAGGAATTTATTTTAGATTTAGTCAATTTATTAATTTTACGTGTAGGTAATAATCTATTATTCAAAATGGTATATTTGTACGTGATTACCTTAAAATATAGTCAGACAATAAAACGAAAAAAAAACATTTTTTCTGTTGAAAGAAACATTATTACCTTAACAGCAAATCAAAGAGGTGTATTCCAGATCGACCAAAATAAAAATATAATATATAAAATTAGCAATTAACTACATAACAATTGAGATGTTTTTATGAGGAAATAAAATTAAAAAAATAAAATTTCTGCCATAACTTTGAAATCAGTTATCAGAAATTAAATTTTATAATAAAAAATCACTTTCATTTACGTTAGGCCAAAATTTAAAAATCTTGTTTACTAACCAACAAACTAACTGATTTTTGACAGAAAAAATTGGCATTACGTAGGTATTGGTTTGTTTAACATTACTAGCGAAAACGCTATTTAACAAGTGACTTCAAAAATAATTTTTGAGCTTATTTTAAATCAGAACGAAGTGATTTAGGCGCAATAATTTTGGAGTTTTACTGCATCAAAAATATATGTATCTTCATTTTCAATTAGGATTTTAGTAATAATAAACGCTAATTATCTCAGTTGTCGAGTTAAACAGTTTACGTAGCCGAGTCAGAATCTCGTTATTATGTTTAATATTTATTTTTAAAAAAATCAAAGGATAAGATCATTGTTAGTGAAAAAATTTCCCACAAGAACATTCCACTTGTTAATCAACAAAAAAATAAGAATTACTACATAACAATTTGTGGATTGGTTTCAGGTTAGAAAAAATAAATTACTGACTATGTTATTAATTCGTTATAATCGTGCAACTAATCTAAAATTAAAAGCAATTTAATAATTTTCAGTAACTGTATTCGGAGTCTACAGGAAACAGTTACGTTACTATAAAAGAATACTAGTTGTTTATGCAGTAACTAAATACTTTCGGCCCAATAAAAAACAAATAAGGCCAATTAAATAATGTTTCAAATAAAAATAATATTATTTTTTGTTTCCAGCATCTCTATTAAAATGTATTTAATTCTTTCAATAAGTTTTTTTAATTAATTTATATTTGTATACAGCAGTGATTCTCAAAACGAGCGCTACCACCCCCCTTGTGCAGCGATCCAGGGTGCGTTAATGACCAGAGCTGCATTTGGGGGAGATGAATTCTCCCACGGATATGTATCCTACCACAGTTATTATTGTGTTTCTAAAACTATCGACTGTTTTATGCCATACCGGCTTAATACAGTACTATAGGTATTGCGAAATTGTGACACTATTGTGATGCCACAAGAACCCTAAATATATATTTTAAATTATAATTAATTTTATACAAATGATTTTTCAATTGATCAGAAATTCATTTTCAGAAGGATTCGAATAATCTTAAAATTACGGTTTCAAGATCCCTAATTGTCAGGTTATTTACTCATCATTAAATGTGCTTACTGTTTTAGCATCTTCTTGTTATTTATCATTTAATATATAGGTACAAAAAAAAATAATATTTAACCCAACTTTTTTTATATAATAATATGACTTGTTTATGCTTGAAAAAATTGTCGAAAAATGCATAAAAATGTATTAACTTATTAAATTTCAAACAAATATTTTCCCCCAAACGGTGGGAAAATATTAAAAAATTTGCCAGGATATATTTTGGTAACTTTCGTTTAAACACACGGACGTCCATTTAAATAGTTCTGAGATGTTCTCTTTTTTGTTTAAAAAACAGTCCCAAATAAGGTAAGTGACTATAATTAGTTATAATACAATTCAATAGTTTTGTACACACATCATCTTCAAGTTCTTATCCCAATCCTCCAGTTTCGCTCTGAAAGTGTTATCCATTACATCAAAATTCCTGTCTGCTATCGAAAACTATGGATATAGGGTTGCCAACCAGTGGCGTAGCTAGGTAACCAAGGGCCCTGGGGCAAATAAAAAAATCGGGCCCCACTGCTATCTAAACTGGTTAGGTTTTATCAAGTAAAAATATTAAATATACAAATACTTTAAAAATGCTAAGTTACTTTATCATCGATGATAAAGGTCTTATTGATATGATCAGCTCTTTTTTGTGCACTGCAGGGCAGGTAATAAAAATATTAAACAGTAACAACATAAATTACAATTAATACTTGGTGTAGATTTGGGCAATAAAACGAAATAGATGAGATTCAAGGGTTTGTTATATAAAGGTCAGACCTACCAACTGACTAAATAACAATTATATTTAACATCCTTTTCTAGTTTTAGTTTTTGCAAAAGTATCAATGACTTCGGTTAAATCAGGCTTGATGCGGACATCAATATAAGTGGTACTAAAATTTTTAGTACCACTCATATTGATGTCCATCACGTCAATAAATCGTGTCAAATCTATACATTTAGAAAACTAAAATTATGGACAAAAAGAAGAAACCCAGTGGTGCATTTAAACGCAAACAACGCCAAGAAAGAGAAGATAGTAAACAAAAATTGACCAAAATTGACAAGTTTTTTAGTCAGCCTTCTGCAAGTATTTCTGGATAAAATATTTCTATTGATAGTGACTCAAATAATGTGGTAAAATCAAATAAAATTGAACCACTATATTGACCAGTACTAAAAAGTTTATTGACATTAGCATTTAGCTTATACTTAATGATACAGCATTAATTTTTTAACCGTTCTCAAAAAAAATCTTGACTCGAATTCACAATAAAACGCATATCGATGAATAATAAAACGCACATATCGCTATCCGTCAAATTGACAACACTGCCAACCCACAGAAAGAATTTAGGGGAATTCCCTGGGTATAACTTTCGAATTTCTCTCAACTGAGTTGCCATGATTAAAGTCGGGTTGCAACCTGCCATATTTATTTTGAAAATGGGAGAGATTTTCAAAAGTTCAGTTCGATCGAGATTTTCTGGTAAGGATTCGAGGGCCCCCTGAGCTTGAGGGCCCCGGGGCACTGCCCCGCCTAGTCCCTCGGTAGCTACGCCACTGTTGCCAACTGTCCCGATTTCAGACCTCTTTGTCCCGTGTCCCGACGAAGGGGCAAGTGCGACAATTTTTCATCATCTACCAATTTTAAATTTAAAAGGTCTGCTCGCTAGCAAATTTTATTATTTTGGCTGCCACTCGCACGGTTTATTATAATGTTCTTAATTTCAACGTAAATACGTATATATTAGCTATAGATAGAGATACGCAATTTATTTGTGAAGCTGTTATTTCTGTTTAGGTGGTTATTTATTTAATGTTATATAATAATTTAGAATTAGGTATTAGAATTCTAGAAAAATATAATATTTTTCGGTCTCGTTAATTTAGTTGATTAGTTTTTCTAGATCATTTTATTCTGACATATTACGAAAAAATACAAGTATTTGCAAATTGATTTTAAGAAGAAAAAATTATTGAGTTTATAAATCAAACAGTAAGATTATAAATATATTTATTTTGTTGGTAGTCTCGAATTTTCATTGTCTGTCACTATTTTTTTCATAGAATTTTAAATACTGATTTTCAAAGTTGGCAAGCCTAAATGGTTAACAAATCAAGCGCATAACTGGAGTATTTGGGTCCTAGTTTTGACGATGACAATAAACTTTCTTTCTAGAGTAATTAGAAGTAAGCATAAAACTATTTAATTACGACACCGGATCTAACATTTTTTAAGTAACTAAAAAGCTGCTTTGCACTCGTATGCTATATAAGACTATAAGTGATAACATACCAATCTGAGTTTTTAGAATGCTATTAGTCCAGGAGGCAGTGAAGATTTTCGGTACTTATTTTCCCAGTCAGCAAACACCGATCGAATTATTCGATTTGTTATTCTAAGCAAAAATCATATATAGGTAGGAGGAAAGTTCCGAAGGGATGAGGCGGAAAATGCGTTAGAAAGCACAAATAAACTGCACTTTTTTTCTAGTGATAAAAATAGTTCTATTAATGAGATATATAGTGAAGTTAAGAAAAAAAAATATTCTTGCTAATCTGTGAGTATGGGTAATATGTCTGGAAGGTAAAAAATCGGAAAAAAATATTCAAAACCATTTTCGCAGTCCTAAAAATTAGTCAGATGATAGTTTATATTATAATTACAGCTGCAAATATAGTCTGGATAACGTGGAACCCTTGCCAGACTCGTCCAACGCTCGTCAGACGCGCTAAATTCGGCATGTTCAATTATACATTTAACTACCTATCTGACTTGTGGGTCTAGCGGGGCTTTCGTGATTGTAAATCACAGCCAGACGTGTATTTTCTATGAAATTATAGTATTATTTATCATGTGACAATTTTCAAAATCCGGGAAAATACGAGCAAAAATTTTTACGATTTTCAAGATGCCGCCGGACTCATTTGCCAATTTCGTAAATTAACCAGACTTACTTTTGATTATAGTTTATGATAGTATCAAATGATACGTTAAATTTCAAGCATGGTAAAATAAGAGTCACGGATTTCAAAAATCGGTCAAATTTTTGCATCCGCAAATTTTCAGCCAGACTGACTTTCCTCTACTTGGGATATGTCAGACTGTTATTTTCATTAATAAAATGATTCACTTTAATAAATGTCAGATATTTAAGACTGGGAAAATAAGTGGACTTGTCTTTTTTTTATCTAGTGAACACATCCGAAAATTTCAGCCAGACTCACAAATTGTCGTTTTGTGTCACCATCCGAACAAATTATTTCATATTCACCGACTGGGAAAATAAGTACAAAAAAAATTCACTGCCTCCTGGGCTATATTAATCTATTACAGCACATAGTGAAACCAAAGCTCTAACCGTGCCAAACAAGTAACTAATTGTCTAACTTTCAATCCCTTATATGCCAAATTTTTGGTTGTAAAAAAATAATATAAAATAGTGTTTAGTTACACAAAACAAAATCGCAGTAGTTTGAGACAAGACAGGAAAATTAAAAGAAGATGTTCAAAATCAGAGCATGAACTCGTGGATTAGACAAATCTGTGACTTCATTTTGTAAAATAAATGTGTACTTATAAGTAAAATAAATTATTTGCGAAAATTTTAGAACCGATGAACTGATAATCAAAATGTTTGTACACTCAGTTGTCATCGCAAATACAACAAACATTGAATTTACAGAACAAAGTCGTAAAATAAGGACCTTTTGATGGTAGTTTAGGTACCTTGGCGTTATATATAGCGGCACACTATGCGCCGATATCAAATAAATGTATTTTTGAAGGGAAACCTCTTTAACGACGCATCTGTTTGTATTTTTCTGTAACGTTAAAGGGGAAGTGATTCAGCGGCGGGGAAATATAAGACAAACCTTGGAATTGCAAAATGGATAATGTTACGGTCTATACCCGAATTTGGTCAATGACCGAAATAAATGCGCAAACTAGTTTTGACCAACGAATATTGCCCAAACCCGAAATCTTACATTTAAATGGGTAGTGTTATAAAATGAGCAAAACTAGTTTTGCGCATTTTCAGTTGAACAAAACTAGGTTCTGTCTATTTCTGAACGGACAATACTACTTCTAGCCCAAGAGCTGATGACACGATTTAGGGTATGTGTTTTAGGCAGGTTGAAATTATGAAAAAATAGTAATTTATCAATGGGTGAATCTGGAATGGTGAGTCTGCCTGAGCATTTGCGGTTATTTCGCGCCTGCGCAGCATATGACATCTGCAAAAAAATATCCCCAAAAAACATGTTTTAAGCAACTTGAAACTTTTATAATCTTTGAGTTCAGCATTTATATAATCGAGAAATGAAAATGCCAGAACATTTTGTCGGTTATAAAGTAGGGGCAGAACCCCCCGAAGATATTTTATTAATATACGCAATGAGCACGATACAGGTCAAACGGATGAACGGATTGAAACCAAATTTTGGGTGGATGTTTGGTATGCAGATATGAAAAGCTCTATTGTTTTTGGGGAAAATCGGCGCATGCGCAAAAGAGATATATGTTATAACGTTGTTTTCTTATATAATAATGATATACTTTTCATAACAGTTTATTATTCTATTTATTTTTTCAAGAAAGTTTTGTGAACTATTTTTTTCTGGCAGATTTTCAAAACAAAACAGCAGTTGGTTCTTGTCTTATTTTCAAAATATTTCCGAAATTATTAAGTTTAGATTTTTTTTCACAAAACTTTCTTGAAAAAATAAATAGAATAATAAACTGTTATGAAAAGTATATCATTATTATATAAAAAACAACGTTATAGCATATATCTCTTTTGCGCATGCGCCGATTTTCCCCAAAAACAATAGAGCTTTTCATATCTGCATACCAAACATCCTCCTAAAATTTGGTTTCAATCCGTTCATCCGTTTGACCTGTATCGTGCTCATTGCGTATATTAATAAAATATCTTCGGGGGGTTCTGCCCCTACTTTATAACCGACAAAATGTTCTGGCATTTTCATTTCTCGATTATATAAAACATAATTTTATAACGAAACATAATTACCTTACTACACTAAATGAGGTTAAAAAAGCAAATGTATTGAAAGCTGAATTAAACCCTCTGTCTGCTAAACAATACAGAAGAATAAACCACTTTGATATAATAAGTATCGTTGATGTGGAAAAGTTAATTAAAAAACGCAAAGAATATTCCGATGCCATACTAGTATTGTCCGTTCAGAAATAGACAGAGCTAGTTTTGTCCAATTGAAAATGTGCAAAACTAGTTTTGCTCATTTTATAACACTCAATACCCGTTTACATGTAAGATTTCGGGTTTGGGCAATATTTGTTGATCAAAACTAGGTTTGCGCAATTTTATTTCGGTCATTGACCGAATTCGGGTATAGACCGTAACAGATAGAATAAAGTAATTTATTATGTATTTTTATATTGCACATAGCTCGTCTGTATAAAACTCACAGGTACATACCAGCGCTACCAAAAATTGGTATTAGTGGAAAGTTAATAAAATTGTAAATTGATTTACGAAGCGGTCAACTAGAAAATTTGAAAATGTTGACCTACTGAAAATAAAGAATTTGGTTAAAGGCTGTGTTAAAATACATATTCTAAATTGTAAATACTACAAAAACTGAAAATTATAATACAAGGTGTTTTAGGATGTTGCCAACAAACTTTTATGAATGGATTGGTTATTGTATATTCACAAAAAATACGTCAATTTTGTAAACAGTCTCATTGCGTTAAATGTACATTTTCTCAACCGCTTTATTCGTGCTGCTGTTTATAAAATAAAGTAAGTCAATTTTAAACTAATGTAAATTGAGAAATATTGTAGTAATATTTGCTCTCGCATATTGTGATTTCAGCCGTACCCGAGAAAATGTTACATCGTCTGACTCGAAGTAACGAATCGTTACTTACAAATTCATTTCGTTACTCGCATTTGTCGTATCCATGTCAGTTCGACTCGTTTGATGCGGTTATACGTTATACGAACGAAGTCATACCGTATCACGTATCCGACGCGCCTCGATGCGATGGTACATGCTTGATGCTGTTAGTACACGATTGTATGTCGTATGAAAAGTAACGAGTAACGTAACGATACGAAAGTAACGGGTACTGGTTCTTTAGGTAACGAATACATACGGGTACACAATTTCTCGTTACTTTTACAGCTCTAGTGACTGACAACAAAAAATGCGTGCATAAAAATAAATGGATGTCGCTTATTTACGTTACTGTTATGCCACCGCTACCCAAAAAATCCCGTCCATTTACTTCTATGCACACGGTTTTTGTTACGTCATTCGCCGTCATATTACGGCCACTATATTACGGTACGGGTATTTTAAGTAATTACGGTTTTAGTGTTTAAAAGTTTGCCATCCTAACTCAACCTGTATAAAATAATAAAAAATAAGTCTCATTCAGATTTCCTTTCTATAGGAAATTTTTTTAAAGACATACAAAATTAGTATTGGTACCTCATCGTAGACAAATGAACACATTGTGCAATGATGATTGGCGGACGCTTTTATCTTGAAAAGTGATCTACTGTATAATTATTATTGTGGATGTTTTTACCTTGAACCCGAATGCGACCAGCTTCAGTATCGTCTCCAAGAGAAACAGAAAGGTGAACACAATGTTCATAGCTGCCAGGATGTCGGCCAGCAAAGGAGGCGACTCGTGATACTGTCAATAATCAATGCCAAACCATTGATCAACATACAAAACCTAACCTAACTAATAGCCTAAACTTAACCTATGCCAATGTTATGTATGTTGGTTTTAGTAATGTGTTAGTTTCAACTTTCAAGTTATCCATCTTTAGAATAGAATAGAGTGACCAGAATACATTTATAGTGTGGACGCGCTTTTATTCCGCCATGTTCAGTTGTATGACGTGTGCATAGCTTTTCTACAAATGATCATAGATATATATTTAATAGATTGCGGATACACTAGCGCCTCCTGTACCTTTTAGAAGCCATTTTGTACGTGGAAAACGCCGTAAAAAGCGCGCGAGATTCAAAAATACTAATTATTTTATAATATGATTTTATTGAGAAAAACAACAAAACTCACAGTAAAGAGTGATATTTCGCTCCAAAACCTATTTTTATACTGAAACGTTTCAAAAATTACAAAATTGAGCATAAATATAATGTTAAAGCTTAGAACATTTTACATTGTGAATTTGGCATCAATGTTAACAATCATTGATGCCAATCTGACAATGCTTAATGTTCTAAGCTTTTATATTATTATATTTAGGTATGCTCAGTTTTGTAATTTTTGAAACGTTTCAATATAAAAATACGTTTTGGAGCGAAATATCACTGTTTACTGCGAGTTTTGTTGTTTTTCTCAATAAAATCATATTATAAAATAATTAATATTTTTGAATCTAGCGCGCTTTTTACCGCGTTTTCTACGTACAAATTGCTTTCTAATTGAAACCATTCCGCACAATGCTCAAGGATAGGCATCCGCTATCTATTAATATATATATATCTATGCAAATGATGCGCAATCTATTTCAAACGTTGTAAGCTTTATTCATAAAGGCCGGTGCTCACTAGAATCAAACGATAGAATAAATTACATTTACCTACATTGATTCCGTACACTAGCTGTGCTTGTTGGCAAGTTCTGAACTGATTCTTAACTGCTAAAGCGTTTGTCGTCAAACAACTTCATGTTTGTTAATCGAATTCTCGAACTGTTTCAACTTAGTTCAAGCTGTTTTAGGTTTCTAGAACTGCTAGAACCAAGTTCAAACAATTAGAGAATTTGACCAACAAACTCGCAGTTGTGTCAAAAGAGTTCTGTATTGCCGACAAATTATTATCAGTTCAGAAAAAATATCCAGAACTTGCCAACAAACAGACTTGTGTCAATTATTATCGGTTGATTTTAGTGAGCACTGTGCTTTACGAATAAAACTAACCATTGATGATACAATCGACTTATAGAATGGACTGCGCATTATTTATATACAAATATGGTTCATAGAAATGAGAGAAACAGAGAGCGAAGACAGTCCTTTCCAAACGTGAAAGACATAGGGATTGACTTTCTTCGTGCACCATCTCTCTTCTTTTTGCCAACCTTTGAAACACAGTCGATTCCATATGAAGATGGAGGTACGAACTACAGATTTAGTATTTCTACTTTTAGAGTTTATATAACCTTGTATATAGTGTAGAAATGTGTGTGCACTGTCCTATCTCATGAAACTAAATTACTGAAAATGGCGGTTCCGTTCACGAGCTATAAATGTATTTTAATCAAGATTTTGCTGGTGATTCAAAACACTATAATGCACAAAAATAATAAAGTGACTTATTTTTGCATGGCTAAATATTTTCTTCGAGAAACGTTTCTAAAGGTGAATGTGTAATTTACAATCAATTTACTACATTTGTGCAATCTACTTTAGTAAAGAATGTCGTGTCTGATTAATTATTCGTTTAGGTCTCTTATAATTTTGTATTCTGACATTAGAATATAAGATTAACTATATTTGCATTAGAATTAAAATTTACGCATTTTCCTTAAAACTTTTAAATTAACCTTCGCGAATATTGAAAGACGAAATGAACGTCTGCTGAATTTTACACGTTGACAGCAGAGTACTAATCAATTAATATTTTATTAATTACATTACTATAATTATTTAATTATAATTCGCATTAAATTAAATCAAATAAATTTTTATGTGAATTTCTATTAATTATTATAGCATGATTTGGGTAATTATTTGAGGAAAAAAAAAGTCATTTATTTGACTTGGGATTGCGGCTCCCAAACTACCTTAATTAAATCAATAAAAACCATCCAACTTATAAAACAATTATATAGTCCCTTGTTTTTTAGTGCTGAAAACGCAATTCTTTTTTCAGAGACCAGTTCTAGCTGCTGTTTTCCGTTGCAGTTTTTTGAACAATCAAAATAATAGTTTTGGTAGAAAAATACTATTTGCTTCGATTAAATCAGAAAACCTTAACAAAAATAGCATGTGCTTAATACGAGTCAAGTTTTGGTAGAAATAGCTTCCTTTGTAACTATTGATGCTGATGGCCTTTGCTATCGAGCATCTATAACCAAAAATCTATCTAAATTTTCTTTGCAGCCCTTTCTTTATTTCCCCATATTTCCCTTTGAGATGACATGTCCATATAGTAGGGTGGAACTCAGAAAGGATTGAAAATTCATCTTGTAAGGGTAAAACTGAAATAATTTCTAAAACGGCTTTTTGCATAGGCAACTAGTTCTCTAAATATTTCAATTTGAATGAAATTGTCTCATAGCAAAGATAAAATTCATTTAGGCGTTGGAAAAATGCACGAGTTAATCTGACCATTAATGTTTAATATTTAAAAATTATATTTAATAGATCATTTTATAATGAATGACCATAACACATTTAAAATGAGTTGGGGTTTTTGAGAGGCAATTAACATCTGATGTATGAATGTGATTCATATTATCTTGTGTTAATTGGGTACCGTGCCATTTTTCATTGATTATTAAAATATATTAACGGGGAAAAATAATTTCTCCGTATTTTTTTGTTTTTAAAAATATCAATAAATAAGTTTAGGTATAGTAAATAAAAAACTGACCACCTATCGAACAAGGTGTGTTTGTCTGCAGTCTACGTACAAGTAACAAGAAGGCAGTTACCTATCAAAATAAATACGTTACTGAGCTTACTGGCTTTTTATAAACTTAATAATAATCACAGATTTTCATTGATGAAGTGATGCATTATGTATTATTTAGCTATGGATAGACAGCAGTGCAGTCTCTTGACGTTATTTACCATTTAAGTATCAGCTTTTCCTGCTTAATAAGTTAATTTATATATGTTACGGTAAATGTAAACTCTTGGGAAATGTACACTTTTACCGTAAAATGTGCCGGAGAATGTGTACATTAAATGTAGATATTGCAGCAAATGTACACATTTCCCGGCACATTTTACGGTAAAAGTGTACATTTCCCAAGAGTTTACATTTACCGTAACATATATATTTCGATATGTAATAATAGGGATCTGTAATTAAAATTTCTATTTTTTAAATTCATCATTATAAAAAAAGTAATTTACATATTTAATTGTTGTTTAATATGCAAATATTTTTAAATCGATAACCCAACGAATAAAAACCTATACAACATTCCTGACTTAAAATATCTTCCTCAAAAAAAGATTTTTAGTTAAGAATCACCATAGAGAAACGTGCTAAATATAAAAAGATACCAATAGATTGAAAAGAAAGAACAATTTTTCACAGTTAAGATAAAAAGATTTTGCCTAAATTCTTCCATGCAGTTTTGTCACTTAAATTCATCATCGATACTGCTTTTACTGTCTAAAACACTTAAAATTCTCTAACAATTACTGTTAAACAAAAATAAACTGTCTTGATAAAAAAAAAAACATTTTCCATTTCGGGATTTGAAATTAAGTGAAAAAACCAAACAAATTATTGTACTGCAACTTTACGAATATACCAGTCGCAACTATGGCATTCCATTAATGCTCAAACAGAATAATGAAAACAAATGAAGTTCTGAAAAAAAAATGGCGCAGTAAGACTACATTCAGATTACAACCGTTGCCGCGCCTAATCTGAACGCCGCGATGACGCGCTCATGTTTAACGTTCCAAAATAACTGCCAGTCACGTCACGCTAATACTTCACAAAATGAGCGGCACCGTCGCATTACATGGGAAAGATTTGTATACCCGTCCCATGCATAAAACTGTGCCGCTTATATTTAATTGTGAAATATAAGTCTTAAGTCGCTTGCAATTATTTTCAAGCTGTATTGTGGGCAGTTTGATAATATAGGTGTGTTTGTCGTTAAGCTCTGAGCTTGTTCTGAACTAATGCGTGCGTGTTGGAAATACAGAACACTAGGGATGTGAAAAAATAATCGATTTTTATTTTAATCGATTATTTTTTTCTTATAATCGATTTCTTGTAATCGATTTTATTTATGACAATAATCGATTTTTAATGAATCGATTATAAATATTACACATTTTAATCGATTTTTGTAAATGGTGCCATCTGTGCGACAGACGATTCTTTTTAGGTTTTTGATTCTTTAAATTCAAAGTTTAAAGCATGATTTGTTTTGTATTTTAGTTTTCATACCAAAATTGTCGGTTTATTTTTGATTCTTATCGTTTGGTTTTATTTTTCTTGTAAATTACAATTTGTAATAAAATGTCAATTTGTACTAGAAATTGTTTCAACAATTCTAATCTGTATCAATAACCATAAGGTTGGCATTTTGGTTATTATTATTATACTTTACCATTTTAAATGATTTTCATTCTAATAAATTTTTAATATTATTCTCTTAGTTCTGTTATATAGAAAAAATCGATTTTTTTACAAAAATCGATTATTTCTTTTAAAATCGATTTTTTAAAAATCGATTTATATTCAAACTAAAAAAATCGATTATTAATTAATCGATTTTTTTCATTCAATGTCACATCCCTACAGAACACTTTATTTAGTAGAATTCTCGAACGCTTTGCACAATTTAAACTTGGTTCTAGCAGCTCTAGAGTTCTAGCACTATTAAAACCAAATCCAAACAGTCAGAAGAATCCGAGAATTTAATCAACAAACACGTAACTTTGTTTGTAGAGTTCTGTATTATCGACAGAAGCCTTGGTCGAGTTCAGAATTTGCCGACAAAGATGTTTTGTCTAGACCCAGGGTATCAGACTGATTTTTCTACAAGAATTAGGGTGTGTTAGCGGGCTAGACTCTAAGTTAAAAACTAAAACACATACTAAACTAAAATCTTTATTCACTTATTTAGTTTAAATCAATTTTCATATAAAGGTAATAAAAATGGTAAATTATCATGAGCTTGAGGATCCAGACACCTGAAGTCTATTGTTTTTGATAAGCTCATTGATGCCAGGTGTCTAAAATCCTCACTGGATAGATTCCGGTCGCGGGCCGTATCTTCGACATCACTGGTCTAGATCCACGATTTTAATAATCGCAAAGTTTGTCATCTGAGTCTTACGGCGACAAAACGAGTTTCATTTCCAATTATTCAAGATTAAAGACGAGCGTCACAAAAAATGTCAGAGCATTACTGTATATGCGTAAAAATATGTATATTGTAATAATTAATAAAAAAAAAATGACTAATTCATTCTCAGAATTAATACATAATGGCCGCATCTAATAAATAAATAAACTAATCTTTTTTTAAGTTTAATTTTTTACATGCAAAACTACTGAATTAGCCATTCAGTTTTGAAAACTATGAATATAAGAAATTTAAACATAAATAGATATTCTGTAAGTTTACGAAAGATGTTGAAATCTGAGTTAAATAATAGCCAAAAACACATAACTAGCAAATTGCATGTCAAGTACAGAACTAGAGCTCGCAGCATGCTGTCACATGCAACGTAAAAAATACATAGCAAAGCACTAAATCCATGCAAATAACATAAAAGACATTTCAGAAAGCAAACATGCTTCATGCTATTTCAAACTTCACAAGGTCATACTAAGGAAAAGTTGTGGAAATGAAAAGGATTTGTATACTTAAAATGGTTTTGTATAAACCAAAAGAAAAGTTTAAAAAATGAAATGAATATTTCAAAATTATAAAATGAAGGTAACGAAATCTACATCAAATTATAACAGTTTTCATTTCTGTTAAGAGAACAAAAATTATAATATTAAATTTAACACATTTTTATACGAAGTTTTCAGAGAAGAAATACTTACTTATCAATTGGTGTTTCCAGAATTCTTATGATTAGTGACGTAACTAAATAACCTTCTCTCGAGAGAAATGTAATTTCACTAGCATGTGTTCATATAAAAATATCGTCCACTATTAATCAAAATATTGCCGTCAATTATAAGTAAAACATTATTTGCAAAATATGACGTTGACTCATTGAGCAAATAGAACAATTGTGATCCATGAAAACTATTGAAGGAAGTTTTTGGAAGAATCCGTGGCAATATGATCAAAGCAATGCTGAATTTAAAATTGCATTTATGACTATAATGTTTCGTAACGCTCTGAAGATGATACAAAGTGTATCGAAACGTTAGTGATAAATTCCATTTTAAATTCAGTTTTGCTTTTTATTGATCCTATTGCTACGTATTCTGTCAAAAATTTCCTCCAGTTATTTGCAAAATTCGGCGCCGTCTGTCCCAATCTCGTATTTGGCAGTAGTTAACTAGACCCACATATTCCATTTTAAACGGGCTGTCCTTATGTCTCAGAATTTTCCAGGCATGGGGGAAAAATCAAATCTTTGATTAACGTCTGAATAGAACTCTTCAAGTAAATAAAATTTCTCACACCATACGATATATTGACAAAAATGATAAAAATACAAATCAATATAACACAAGATGACGTTTCGATCCGGATTTGGATCTTCTTCAGAAATATCTAGAAAATATAAAAATTAATTAGTATTAAGTAATAGATTTCACGCAGGATTGAAACTTTCATTATTTTTTAATCATTCAAAGTTTCAATCCTGCGTTAAATCTATTACTTAATACTAATTAATTTTTATATTTTTTAGATATTTCTGAAGAAGATCCAAATCCGGATCGATACGTCATCTTGTGTTATATTGATTTGTATTTTTATCATTTTTGTCAATATATCGTATGATCTGAGAAAAATTGGTCGACAATTTTATTTACTTCATGGGGGAAAAAGCTTTAAATGGAAAGTTGCCTACTATCAAAGAGGCAATGTAGTTCAGGAACACAACATATTACATGTGGCGCCACAGTCGTGAAGCAACCACGACTGTTGTTTGAAATGGAAATCCACAGATCCATAGCTTTTTCTCCAGCCCATTTTTTTCTGTAATGGTCATTTTTCACATTGTTTACAATGATATTGAGGTAATCAAATCTTTGATTAACGTCTGATTAGTACTCGTCAATAAATAAAATTATCGACCAATTTTTCAGACAATTATATTGACAAAATTTATTGAAGTTAGTTATATTTTTTGTCAATATAATTTTTTGAAAAATTGGTCGATAATTTTATTTATTGTAGAATAGAGGTAAGTTCGAACAATTTATATAGGATCAAACAAGGCTAAAAAAAATTACCATTACTGACAAAAATGGACTAGAGCAAAAAATGGTTCGACCGTCATTGATAGCATTTCCTCTCCTCTTTCTAATGAGCTAGTAAAAAATGTGGGTCTTCATTAAAAAAAGAAACAAAGTTGTAGTTGCTATCTCGACTGTGGCGACACCTGTGACACGTTGCGGTTCGACATTACGTTGATCACTCGATAGTAACCAGCTTTTATTCGCAGAACTTTTTCTATCACGCCTGCGACATTCTGAAATATAAGGACGGCCCGTTTAAAATGGGACACCCTGTATAGGTGTCCATACCAATTTACCTACAATTCTCTGTAGATCCGTCAAAGCATACAGACAAACACGAAAAGGGGACTTTATATAATAGATTGAAACCTTCATACAATCAAGACCGTGCCTAATCGACTCGCCTTGGCAGTGACTGGTTGAACTTCCAGCAAAATGTATGTAGTTATATGAAGCGTACCTCACCCGACCTCCACGCCGATTATATACTACAGGCAGTTGCAACTGTGATGGTTGAGCTTCCAGTTAAATACACAGCGTTTACTTCCCTCAGCTGCCAATGGAACTTTAAGACCACTATTTTTTTGCAAAGTAATTATTTTAAACGATATACAAGCAATTTTATCGATTTTTTTAAATTTTTGAAGTAAAAAAAAAACTTTTAATAAAATAGATGTTTTATATGTGAATTTTGAACAAAGTTCAACA
This sequence comes from Xanthostigma xanthostigma, assembly GCA_963575645.1. Taxonomy (NCBI): domain Eukaryota; kingdom Metazoa; phylum Arthropoda; class Insecta; order Raphidioptera; family Raphidiidae; genus Xanthostigma; species Xanthostigma xanthostigma. Next base: position 41,849,589 of record OY754466.1, on the reverse strand, counting down.
TAAAATCGATGTTTGCCACAAATTTTTTGATACTGCGTCTTCTCTAGTGTTTGTGGTTGCTTATTGGCAACCTACAGAGACCTTAGAAGCTCAAAGGGTTGCGTTGCCATGACGGGTCGGTGAAACAAGGTCGTTAGTTTTTCAACATTTTATTTCCGCATGATTACCTTTCAAAAGTTTATATATTGAAATTATTTTTAAACAGCAGACGTTTAAATAGAGCGTTGATTTAGTAGAATCTAAAGAAGCGATCTTAAATTTTAGAGTGTCTATATTAAATATATTGAATTTTTGAAGTAACAAGCAGAGCTTATTATTTTTTGTGATTTTTTTAAAATACGCACAATATTGTTTGAGTTATAAAACGTTTTAAAAGTAATATTTTTCCCTATAGAACGATGTAACTTGTTGAAAATTTTCTTTGATTTAATATAGTTAAAAAAAAATCAAATCAAAAGTGCACAACCCGTTAAGTTTTCCACGGTATGATAAAAATTTAAAAACAAATTTTAAAAATGTTTATAAAAATTGAAGTATTGGACGCATTTCGGTGAATATAAATAGGGCTCTAATCTGATAGTAAACAAAGTGAATAAAATATAAACCAAGGCGATCCGACCAAAATTGCGATCTGTAGAGCTCGGACGTACGTATAGACCAACCGACAACTTTTGCTCGCCATTTTCAGTTACAATTTTAAGAGCAATTATAAACTCGAATCAGTCTAAAAATAGTTCCATTTTATAGAACAGAATCTCGCCTTTTCAAAAAGGTACAATTTAAATTAAACCTCGATACAACTTCTTGCGTGACCGCGCAAAATGATAATAGAGCACATCCACTGCAGCGGAATGCGCAATAGTCTTCTTTCTTGCCAGACAGATGTAATTTGTTGGAATTTTTCTTTTATTTATTACTTATACTAAGTTAACTAAATTGAAATAAAACAATCAAAAAGTTGTTTTCATATAGAATCTACAAACCTTTACCAGAAACCTACAAATTCTCGACACTGACAGAATGTTGTAGTAAAGAGTTACTGAAACATAGATATTGTATATATTATAAAGGCTTACCCTAACTCCAAACGCCATAATCTTGAGTATCGTCTCGATGGTGAACATTCCCGTGAAGCCCATGTTGAGGTACTTCAGCGTTTCTTTATATACAGGATCTTGCCCATGGTACTGTCAACAGACATATACAGTATACACTTGGCCCGCCGTCAGAACCTTAGTTTCAATAAATCACTTATTCGATAACTGCGTTTACGGTAAAACCTTAGAACACCAGTTTACCGAAAAATAATTGCGTTTATAGAAAACCTTCGAGTACGGATTGACGCCAAGTCTTTCTTATTACTGTTTTCAGAAAAATTGATTTATGAAAAATTCAAATAGTTTTTTTTTAATTTGATGTAAATCAGTTACAAATAAATAATTAATAAATAAAAGCAGTGATGCAGCCAAATTTCCTTTTCGGGAAGACTCATCAGTCAAATTTTGTGGTGACGACCATCTCAAGACCACATGTGTGAAATATATTATGCACTTATATAGCAAATAATTAAAAAAATATTTAAAATCACATTTTAATATCGTTGCAAGCCTGTAAAAGAAATTTTCCAAAGATGATTCAAAATGTCATTATTTCGAATAAACGTATATTAAAAATAAAAGCTTTGGATTGTTTGGAATCAGGATGTTATACAAGCCTTGAAACGTTTATTCGAAAATCTGGCGCAAAATATTTATTTGTAACTGTTACTTGAATTGCGTTTCTAGAAAATATTAACAAAGCAACATAGGTCAAAATATTTGTGTTTCGAATTATAACCCAGTATGCTGGCCAGTACTAATGACGTCATGAATCGACGCCATACTGTTGATTCGTTACGGAATATACTGGCCAACGCATTGACATATTATAATTTCCCTCGTCCACCAAAAGTAATTGTTCACTTTGTTGAGCAGACATTATTGCAAATAACAAATAATAAAATAAAAAATTCCGCAAAGTCTGATGCACACGTCCGGGTAAATATTTATTATACGTCACATCTGTCTCACCAGTACAATTATGGCCTCGGATTTATGACGTCATCAGCAGTGACCAGTATACTGGGTTATATTTCGGAACATACCCTTTATCAAACCTAAAATAACAACTATATTTTGTTCTTAGGTTGATTTCAAATTTAGCTCTCTGGCATCTATAATGAATATACTACCTTAGCAATTTTTGTGCAGAATCGATACAAAAATTATAATTTCTCGTAAAATCGAATTATAAAACGAATTATCTCATAAAAGATGAACGTGTAAGCCGGTTTTATATTATTTTTTATAGTTGAAAAAAACAAAATATTTCAATTCGAGATTAAAAAGATAGGTACTTCAGGCACAAAATATTTATTATTTATGATTAAGACGTCATTAATCTAATCTAGAAACGCAAATTAATGTTATATTTGAACAAACGTTAAGATGATAATTGAAAATAAAGTCGGCGGGACAAGTAAATCAAATTAATAAACAACAATCAAATATCAGTAGTAAAGTAAACAAAATAACTCTCCAACAAAAAATTAATAAAAAATAAATAAATTGATTTTTCATAATATGAAAATCGAACAGGTGTAATAATTTATATTATGAATGTTTAAATAGGAACAATCTTGGATAAATTTGATACAAACATTAAAAAAAAAAATAAAAACAAACACCGTAGACCATTCACATTTAGTAACCATTTCAAATGGTGCAGACGAAATTGCACAAAAAATAAAGGACGATTAATATATTAAATGACGGTTCACACATACATAACATACACGCATGCGTTTTTTATTTTTAAAATCGTGAGGTGTGTTTCGATATTACATATTTCATTTAGTAATTTCAAACTGTGTGTTTTTTAATCATATATTTTTGCACAATGCATTTGTATAAAGCATATAAAAAGAAAAAAGGGTGCGATCAGTTTTTTTTATTGTAAAATTGAAAACCAAGCTTATACTATTCGTGAATGCTAGCATGCAAGTGCACTAAAATGATGGATATTATTATTGTATTCACAAAAAGTTGAGTCTTAGATTTAAAATCTTGGCAATTAGTCCAAGATCACACTGTACAAAAGTCTACTACACGATGAAATTTTATTATTGAATTTAATAATAGGATGAAAAACGCAAAATTGGTTTCAGATTGATTAAATTTTTTTCAAAAAAGGCTGTACACACTACTTGATGGAGTTTTTAGAGATTATAGAGAACTAATGATTTACAATATTCGTTGTTTGCCTTGCATTTTTTTTGCATATCTGGCAAACCTCATACTAAAAATTTATCAATTGACAGAACGAGGGCTGCTAGGTATCTACGCAAAAAAAATAGAAGGCAGACAAAGATAAATGGTAATAACCGATACTTTCCTATAATCTGTACAAATTTTATCAAGTAGGTAGTGTTGAGTCGTATTTGAGATAGTGACAATAAAAAATGATAAAACAAATTAAACAAATTTGCCATCAATTTAATGTTTTCCGTCGTATTATGTATTAAATTCATTAATGGAATTTTAGTAGAGTTGTCCAGTAGACTATTGTACGGTAGGAGCTCCGACTAATTATAATTTACGTATTTATTAAAAAGTTCAGCTAGATTTTAAATCTTTCTATACTGACTTCTCAGGTTGTTTGTAACGACGTTTACAGTACAGAGTGTGTTATGTCACATCGTCTACATAGATAGTTGGAATTGAGGTTATGTAAGAAAGCTTACATGCAATTGTTTTACTTGATATACGTAAATGCAAAGATATCTGGATCAGTAATTTATTCCAGCATGCTTAAGAAATAAGATGCATTATTTCGTTTGAAAAGTATTGAGCAATTTTAATTAAAAAAAATATGGTTTTTACAAAAAAGTAGGGACATTTTCTTCAAAAATGCTTGACATCCTTACTACAAAAAAAACCTGTTCAAGGAATACAATTACAAACGACAAAATTTATATAATATAACGTACCGATTGTTAAAAATCTTCAAAATCAAAAGTACGTGTATACATATAAATTTTGTCTCAAACAAAAAGTCAGATTGTTCTCTATGAAGGTAATATCTAACATCTGGACAAAATTAAAACATAAAATTCACATTCTGATCGCAACTTCTTTTATCGACGACCAGTTCTAAAAAAAGATAATTTATGCACTTTTTATAGACTTTTTTCATGTTGTGTTGCGAGTGACAAAAACACAAATTCATTATCTTCATAATATCTGAAGAAAGAAAAAGAAGAACAAATCAACACGGCAAAGTGCTACACATTCCATTATACTGAAAGAGAGACGTGATCAGAGAGATAAAGAGAGAAAATAGATAGAAAGAGATAGTTTAAAGCAGCGCAACATTCAACAAAGACAGAGAGATAACTGTTTGTATGTGTGTATGTATGTATTAGGCGTGTGTGTCATTATTAAGAAATATTTGATTAGGTAGAATAATAATATTATTACGTTATAATTGGAACCTGAAAATAAGAAAGACTATAAAAAATGGGGGTTCCCATTTAAAAATCAAAGGTCACCGCCCCTGCTAAGGGGGGAGGTGGTGGCGATTTTCCCCTCGAAACCCAACAACTTTCGTTCTAACTTTTTTTTATACAATCCGTTATTTTTTAAAGAAAAATCTCCAAAGTTTCTAAAAAATCATGCAGTATAATGACAAAAAATATTTGAAAATTAAACGTAAATACTGAACTAAGTTAAAAATAAAAAAATCAAATGGAAAAACATTTTTTTAAAATTGTCTTTCTTATTTCTCGGTTGAAATTGGTACCTATACCTGATATAATTATTATTTTATATATTATTAAATCAAATTATTGTACCATTTAATTATTCTTAAAATTCTGTTATTACGAATTAATGCTGGCCATTGCAAAGAGAAACTATTTTTTTAAACAAAATTTTTTATTACATCATCAAATAGCTTATATAATATGTACGTTATATTATCGCCGAATTCCTATTTTATGAGAAAACGTCGTTGTCAATAATAATATCGCAATTCAAAACTTCCGGCTAAGTTTTCAGTCCATTGTACAGCTTAGAAAATGGGAATCTAAAATAAGCTAACTCTGATTGGGAGTTATCTGTTGGTAACTCAGGAACATCTTAACCATTCAATAAATAAAATTATCGACCAATTTTTCAGACAATATATTAACAAACAATATAAAAAAAATTAATACATTAACGTTTCGATCCGGATTTGGATCTTCTTCAGAACGGATCTAAAAATATAAAAAAAATAATTAATAATTAGTTTCTATTTACTTTGAATGGAATTCGTGATAGATATTTTTAAAATATAAATATTGAAAAAATAATAACAAACAAAATTGGTCGATAATTTTATTTATTGAAGAGTTCTAATCAGACGTTAATCAAAGATTTGAACATCTTAACCATATTAAACAAAAAGAACGATCACATTTTTTATCTTCGTTCATTGGCATATGTCTTAGCTGCGTCCTACCGTAATACCTCTATTGGCTGGGGTCAGAATGCAATTGGAGGCATCCAATTGTAGACAAAAGTATTTTCCTTACTACATATATCCAATAAGAGAGCAGCAACGTCGACTGTACCAAGACTTCTACTCTGGTACAGTATAAACCAATATAAGATACATATTATTACACGTAGTATGAGTGAATATGAACAAAAAATAAATCGCGACAACGTTACATTCGAGTTGCAATGAAATCCATCAATTTCATTGGTCAGTATTATTAAAAGTGAGTCGTTACCCGTGTCATCGTACGCATTAACAGAAATTTTAACTGGAAATTTTCTCATAAATAAAGTAAGAGCTTCAATTTTAAGAAAGCGGGCCAAGTCCCATTACAAACACGATTATTGAACGCATTTATCGTTTATGAATCAAAACCAATAACAGTTTTTTCATACGTAGAATCATATAAATCAGCCGTTGAGAAATGAATAATTGTCAAATGTTTATAAAAAAAATAAATAATAGTTCTCAATTGCATTGGCAGCGCGGAGTAGAGATACAGTCGTTGATTAGTATAATAATGTGAACGTTTCGTCATACCTTCATCATCAGCAGTATAGTATTGAACACAATTAACATCATGATGAAGTACTCGAAAGGTGTCGAGACCACGACTTGCCATATTTTGTACTTGACGCTTTTCCTCTTGCTTGGCATATATCGCTCCAATGGACGCGCCTGAATTGTAAAGTCTATACACGATTTCTAGAACAAAATATTTGACCATTTAAAAAATTCACCGAACTGTGAATATCTAATTAATTTTGACATTTAAATGCGAATATCATTTTTAATTTTTTTTTATCAGATTTACAATTTTGGCTAAAATTCGCGTTTCGAAATTTTATATTATCGCTTAATAAAGAAAGAAAGTCTGTCCGTCTTTTTGTTAGTCAAACGACTGAATGGATCGAGACCAAATTTCAGTACGGCGTTGAACATGGCCCAACTCCGCGAGGCAAGACTGTAATAAGGTGGAGCTGAAGACTCCATAATAGGAAGCGATGTTTCCTCCTAGAAGTTTTGGCCAGAGTCTGAGTCAAAACGTGCTTTCAACTAAATGCAGATTTACATTTTGTTGCAGAAAATGATTAGAAAACCATCATAAATTGTAATCATTATTCAATTGAATTCAATCTTTGCATATTTAAACAGATATAAACGAAAACACAGTTAAAATGTGATACAATAAATTTTACCTGATTTTTATCAATCTCTCCGTCCTGTAGCTCGGCTTCGCCCTGCTCCTGGAACGTGATGATAATCAAGGCAACGAAGATATTTACAAAGAAGAACGGAAAGACGACGAAGTAAACGATATAAAATATAGACATTTCTATCCTAAAATTTTGTATGGGGCCCTGGTCTTCGTACGTGGCCGCCATTGAGTTTTGTAGCACCCTGTAATCATAACAGAAACCAGTTCACATATCCCGTCAGCATACTAAACACAAAAGTCGGTTACTGAAGAAAAAAGAAACAGCTGGATTTAATAGTCGTTGACGATTTTAACATTAACGAAAAGAAACGTTAACTAGTTTGGCAAAGAAGGAGAAGCTAGACCTGAGATTAAAGGCCCCTCCACACGAGGCTGAATCTTCCGCTAGATCCCTTGCTAGATTTGCCTACTAGTTTTCTAGCGCTGGTTTTCTTGACTACTGTTATCATGTGCTCGCTTCACACGAGACGTCTTTTCAAGCTTGTTTTGGGGATAGATCTGGTGCACAGAACAAAACAGAGCAGAATGACGCCATGTTGGTTTGTGGGCGTTTGTTCACGTCGCCCACGTGACAAGATACTGTTTCCTGATCGGTTCTTGCTCAGAGCAAGCAGAGAACCTAGCAAGAAAAATAGCCCCTGTTTTAATTTTAAAATCTGTCTTGTGAGCTAGCAGGCGAGTCCGCAGTAACGTCATTTCCAGCCTCGCACCCAGCCTGCCGGCCAGCAGAAGTCCAAGCAATGTTTCCAGCCTCGTGTGCAGCGGCCTAAAGACACTTTAATTATAATTTCTAGAGCCATAGATCAATAAGAAATAACAGTATCTGAGATTAAATGTTGTCTAACGTAATGTTGGCTGAGCAGTGTAGGGAGATACTTTGTGGAAATAGGGACTCAAAAAATCAACAGTAATTATAATTTTAAAGAATAGCTTCTGTTGCTACATTGTTGAAACACCCATTGTTACATGTCTATATTAGAAAAATTTATTTCTCAAACAATGTCACCATCGGGATACGAACCCCGAATCTTTCCACTATAGCGGCGGACTGAGTTACATTACTCCACAGTGACACAGTAAGGTCAATTCATCATTCCAATATAGTATAGCCATTTGTAACTGTATATTCCACATCATGCGAGAGCTAATTTTTATCTTAGATAACGTCAGATATGAACCTTCACAGAAGTGAGAGCTGTGGGTGAATCAACGATGAAAGTTGTTTTCTTATATTAATCAAATGGCTATATATTGGAATGATGAATTGACCTTACTGTGTCACTGTGGAGTAATGTCCGCCGCGATAGTGGAAAGATTCGTGGTTCGTATCCCGATGGTGACATTGTTTGAGAAATTAATTTTTCTAATATAGACATGTAACAATGGGTGTTTCAACAATGTAGCAACAGAAGCTATTCTTTAAAGTTATTATATAGTAGTACGCACTATACCGTATTAAAATTCACATTAGTAATTATAATATTATGATTTTTTGCTTACTGAGGCCAACCCTCTCCAGTTTGAACGGCAAACAGTGTTAGCATGGCGACCATCACGTTGTCGTAATGAAAGCTCTGCGGCTCCCATTTTCTGTCTTCCACTTTCGGAAGTAAACTCTCTGAACTGTATACGAAGTACCTGCCTCTGTAAGCATGATTAACGTTTAATTAGTAAATTGTGTATCGCTTTAATTAAAAAGAAGAAAGATAAGCTTTCAGTTGCGACCTTTGAAACGCTACAGATACAATAAGATTGTTCCACCTAAGGAATTACAAAAGAAATGAGTACCTAGATGTCCTATTGATACGCTAAATTTCGACTTGGGGAGTTAATGATTTACAAGGTGTTACATAAACGGCTACAGTTAATTGAATATTTGAAGGACCACGCACTAATTACATTTAAAAAAATATTATTTAAAAAAATGGACAAAAATGAAACTACTAACTAATAAAAAGTCGGAAAACCTCAATACGCAGCAGGTGGAGACCTATTTATCCCTTTCTGTTGTTTTTGGATGGATTCTCCATCTGCTGCATGTTGAGGTTTTCTGACTTGTTCTCTTCTTTTTAGTTTAATTTCATTTTTATGCATTTCATGTTTTTAACGCTATTTTATTAAGTTCACGTGTTCTATGTACTTATCTATGTAGATATATATTAATGGAATCCAGACGTCTAAATAATGTGAAATTCTGAACCCAAGACAATACAATAATTTATATAAATATACAGTATGTAAACACGTAAGGTGCACATAGGGAAATTAACATTGGGAAAAAATGACTGTATCAGAGTGAGCCTTGAAATCTTGTTTTTCAATTTGACAGATAATATTCTTTTGCAAAATGAATGTGTATACTTAGCTTAAGCAACGAATAATTCTAGATGGAAAAGTCGAAAGCAGAACATTTGACTTAGGAACTTTGTTTGGACTAGTTAGGAGATAAACATACTAAAAGTCCTTACCCCTCCGAGGTACGCCCGAAGGGGGGGAGCACAAAGAAGGTCCCGTTTTTTGGTATTTTGCTTTCATCTCGAAAACGGTACGTCGTACGAAATTTTGTTGGAATACATAATGAAAGCTGATAAAATTCTCTACAACTTTAGTTTTCACACTTTTTATCTATCTCCAATCTTTGCCTAGCTATGAGCTCCGAAAAATGGTCGATTTTCAAAAATGTGTTAAATTCTCTGTAGCACATTGTAACAATACGAATTTGTCAAAATCATTTCGTATCGCTCATCCACACTATTAAAAACACCCACACACTATTAAAAAATAACATAAGCTGGGAGTACCTCCACACAGGGCCCTCTTTCCCACTGGGCACTCTGGCACGTGCCCAGGGCCCCGCGATCGATAGGGACCCCCTAGTTTAATGGTATACTAAGTACCTAAACTGTTTTAAACAAAAATCATCAGTGAACTATTTTTCATATACTTATTTTTTTTGTGTCCTTCATGTTAAAATTGGGAACGTGATCCTTTTAAATATATGCATTTTATATCACTTTCCTCGACTTAGAATCTAGAACCTTGTTTATCTATTTTCTTTGTCTATTCTAACAAAATAGTGCTCTGTTAAGGTCATAGGGGCCCCATAATCCTAATGTGCCCAGGGCCTTCAATAGGTTAAAGCTTATGTTATTTTTTAATAGTGTGTGGGTGTTTTTAATAGTTTGGATGAGCGATACGAAATGATTTTGACAAATTCGTATTGTTACAATGTGCTACAGAGAATTTAACACATTTTTGAAAATCGACCATTTTTCGGAGCTCATAGCTAGGCAAAGATTAGAGATAGATAAAAAGTGTGAAAGCTAAAGTTGTAGAGAATTTTATCAGCTTTCATTATGTATTACAACAAAATTTCGTACGACGTACCGTTTTCGAGATGAAAGCAAAAAACCAAAAAACGGGACCTTCTTTGTGCTCCCCCCCTTCGGGCGTACCTCAGAGGGGCAAGGACTTTTAGTATGTTTATCTCCTAACTAGTCCAAACAAAGTTCCTAAGTCAAATGTTCTGCTTTCGACTTTTCCATCTAGATGCCCCTTATGAGCACTCATTGACTAAACTAACTACCGAAGAAAATACTCAAATGATTACAACATAATCGGACTTTTTATATTAATAGGACATTAAATTCCTAAAAATACTTAAATATGGTGCGAGATCAAATATCTCCGCCTATTCGTGTTAAACCTAAAGACATTGGGTCACTGATTTACCAACGCGCATACGTCACTACCAGTCAGACAATTTTTGAATGAAATGTTTCCAAACAGATGGAGTTGTTTTTTTGTTTTATTTTTGTACAAAAAAATTAAAATAATGATATATAAGAGCTTTTTATTATTAAAAAAGTCAAGTAAAATAAAAATAAATCAAAATAAAATGGAAATCCTCAAGATTACCACGATAATTCAATAGAAATAACAATTAATGCAGTCATGGCTAACTCTGATCCAAGTATTTTTTCCCAATGCTAATTTCCCTATGCACCTTACGCGTTTACATACTGTATAAATATTATTTACATAAATATAGTCATTTGAGTGTTGGTTTTTAGGGTGATAATTATGTTAATCGAAACGTTTAATTATGTTTACAAAATGACAAATATCTAATTAATAAAATATTATTAAATTCAAAAATTACAAAATTGTAGCTGATTATCCAAATAAAAATTTTACATAATAAAACAATTAGCTGTATTAAAGTCAAATATTATTTTTTCAATATTTGATAACTAAAAACTAAAAAAACTAAAAACTTAGACACAATTTACCATCTTAACTTGCATTGAGGTCCTGATGATGAAAATATATTTTTCGAAACGTTGGCCACAAGCAATAGTCTGGTAAAGCTTATTTTCAATTGTTCCTCAACCAAATAAATCTCCTTCAATAAAAACTTAGAGCGATTTTTTTTTCAAAAACCAATTAGAAACTAATTATGAATTAATTTTTATATTTTTTAGATCAGTTCTGAAGAAGATCCAAGTCCGGACCGAAACGTTAATGTATTAATTTTTATATTTTTTGATAATATATTTGTCTGAAAAATTGGTCGATAATTTTATTTATTAAAATTAGAGTTCAAAAAAACTTTAGTCCACATTGCTATAAAAGAGTTTTTTTGAACTCTTTTTTTTTAATATATTTTTAAATATTGCCTTTCATGTTAACTGAAAAAAACTATTTTTTTAAAATAATTAAACGACTTACTGGCACTCTTCTTCCGTACGTTTGCTTTGGTCGTTGCAGAAGAAAAATTTTCCATTAAAAAGTTGTACGGCAATAACGGCAAATATAAACTGAAATAGTATATACACAATGAGAATGTTTATCACATTTTTTAAAGAGTTCACTACACAGTCAAACACTGCCTTAAGTTTCGGCACACGCTTTATTGTTTTTAAAGGTCTTAGCACTCTTAACACTCTTAACGACTTTATCGTCGACAAGTCTTGCCCCGCTGAACTTCCACTGAAACACAGAACGAAACAAATAAATCAAGTATATTTTTTATAGTTATGGTTCTATTACATAACTCTCCTCTGCTTAATTTCGACGAATTTGTAACTAGATTTCACAAGTAATTTATTCTGTTCTACGTGCTATTTAAGCGGGTCATACACAGTCAACCATATATATACATTTTTCAATAATGCTCCGGTTCTAATGGTCGTAGCGTGATTTTATATAGCCTATAGCCTTCCTCGATAAATGGGCTATCCAACAAAAAAAATTTTTTTCAATTTGAATCTAGTAGTTCCTGAGATTAGCGCGTTCAAACAAACAAACAAACAAACTCTTCAGCTTTATATATTAGTATAGATATATAATATATTGTGACGGTCCAGACTGACGGTGTATAGGGTATGAATCATAAAAATAATAATAATAACAATGAATTAAACGTCCGTTTCTCGACTTTATGTCATAACAGACGCCATTCGCACCATTACTATTTTTTTCTGCCACACTTCCCGTTATTTTCTACATTTTTTAAACTTCCACTTAATTAATAGCAATGGGCGAATGGAGGAATTTTTAGGAAAGTGGGATAAGGTAGGCAAATTTTGAGCATAGGAGTTTGACAGGTAATCGGCCATGGCCTTGAATAAGGAACCATCTCGATATTTATCTGGAATTGTTGAGGGAAACCATGGAAAACCTCAACAAGATGGCCGGTACAGGAATTGCCGTTTCTCGGCGAGAGGCAGTGGGAAAAACTCCCAGCCAAATCTGCCCCCGCCGGGATTCGAACCCGGTATTTCCTGAATGTGAGTCTAGTGCTCTCACCGCTACGCCACCTCGCTCGGTGGTATGAATCATAATAATCACTGACATGCTTTTTTCGTGATTTGCATTTTTACTTCATTTATTTTCTATCCAGATGGTTAGATGGTTGACATGCAAGATTGACCTTAAGATTATTAGTCTATTACCGTACCTATTATAAATAGTAGTAATTGCTTATACGTATTTTGTTCTCATAAAATGTTATATGACTATTTCTTATTCGAATATTTTATCCATATACAGAATAGTTTGAAAAAAAAAAACAACAACATATTAATGGAGCTGAGCGAAATCGAACCAGCTACCTTCTGTGTGCGAGGCAGACTCTTTACCCATGATATATAATAATCAATGTTCGGACTTCTCCTTGGGCTCTCCATGGTTTGATTCTTAGATTATTATCAACTTTACGCCGACAAACATAGACAAAATAGTGTGTAAATGAATAGGATTAGCTTACGAGATATCGAATCCGAACGAAACAGCGGCACAAATGACGACGACAGCATCCATAATATTCCAGAACTCGCGCAAATACGAGCCCGGATGGAGAATGATGCCCAAATCAAGGACCTTGAGCAACATCTCGATGGTGAACACTCCGGTGAAGGCATAGTCAAAGTAGTTGAGGACCTGGTTCCTGTCTGAATCTTCCTCGACGGGGTCCTCCGCCGCCAGAGCTATTGAGCTCATGGTTATCACTAGCATTATGAAGAAATCAAAGTACCGCAAGTTTACCACCCAATGAGCTGCTCTACGTATTCTGCAAAAAAACAATTGAACATTAATCAGATTGCAGTTATCTTCTTGGTTTCCGGACTTGTATGCCGTGGTCCCTTGGTATTACTACCAATTAATTATTAATACCAATGGACCACGGCATACAAGCCCAGAAACCAAGAAGATTTGGATCAAAACCGGCCGTGAAAGCCTACACACTTAGATTGCAGTTAGTTAGATGTCCTATGCGTTAAATATGGCATTTTGAACAAAACCATTGCATGACAATCTCCGTTCATCTTAAATAAGGGGCTATGTGCGCCATTATCAAATTAATTATGGAACGTTATGTGAATTAAATAGAATCAAATGACGGGAAAAAATAATGCCATATCTCTGTTTGAATCATGTTTGTGAATTGTGATATTATTACAAGATGCTCAACATCTCCACCATTTAATGTAATTGAACAGAAAAGTATTCTTTTTGATCATCGACTAAATAACATCATGACGCAATAACTTACGGATTATTAGATGAAAATATAAACATGCTTGAATACGGCAACATTGGTTTTGGTCCAGTGATTTCATCATCATCATCTTTTTTTCCATCTTTTTTCTTCTTGCCTTTGGTCGGACTCGACGGAACGAAATCTCCTCGAGACGGCGAACCTTCCATTTGTAACGCTTCCATCTCCTTCTCGAGCTCCTGCAATTGTTTCTCTTTGTCTTCCTCGACTTGCTCCTCTTCGGCGGCTGTCAGTTCTTGCGCGTTGGCCAAGTTGTCGACGGCGATAGCCAAGAACACGTTCAGCAGAGTGTAGTTACCGAATAACATGAGAATGATGAAATACAACGAATATATCATGCCTTTCTTGTAGCCACCTTGTGATTCGATACCGTAATACATTACTTCGTTCCAATCTTCACCTGTCAAAATCTGCGCAAATGGAAATAATCAAAGTTTCAATGAAGAATGTATTTTCCAACAATTTGCTTTAAGTGTCAGTTCTTTGTATCCAATGCAATTCTGGTTTACATTGATAAAAGTGTTTTGGAAATCAATTTTCAAGTGTAAAATAGACTGCAGTTGACCGCAATTCTTTCATAATTTTATTAAATAAAAGTGAATCTTGAATTCTGTAAACATTATTCTTAAAGTCTCTAGTAATGAATATATTCTTTACTTAAATATTAATTAAAAATAAAAACTGTAATAAATCAATCATAAATGGAAAAAAAACAAGAGTTAATTAATTTTGCCTAATTGCTAATAATGCAAGCTAGATATTTTTTGTAGCTCCTCCATTTTTTAACAAATCAATAAAACGACTCGAATATGAAACGATTAAAACGAAAAAAAATTGTAGGGAATCGAAAAGTGACTTTTAATTCTCTGAAAAATAATTCATAATTACTGACCTGAAATACTGTGAGCAACGCAATCGGAAACGTGTTAAAGTTGGTCGGCGGCGTCTCATCGGGGAAGTTGAATTGTCCACCGAACAGTTGCATGCCGAGCAACGCGAAGATCAGGATGAACAAGAAGAGCAGGAACAACAGTGAAATGATCGACCGCATCGAATTCAGCAGCGATATCACCAAGTTCCGCAGTGACGACCAGTATTTTGTCACCTACCAATTAAAAACGTTCTTATTGCGCGAACAATGATTACGCTTTTTACCGTTCTTGTAAACAAATTCCAAAATTTCGTTGGGTGATTTTTTTAAAATTATATTGCACACTATTTTGTTTTTAACTTAATTGTAACAGTAGCCATTAAAAATAAAATTTGAAGTTAAAAAATTTTGTTTAACAAGGTAAGTAATGCCAGCTTCGGAGTCTCTAGCACCCACTGAAAATAATTAGTGGGTACGGAGCATCCCCAACCGCAGACGTGTGAAGTGTACAGCCATCATTATAGCCTTGTAGCACTTACGCTACTTAAAGTGAAAAAGAGATCGCGGTCCCTTGAGCTCTTGCTTATTTAGGTTCGACTGTATTTACTGTAACAGAAAGTACGTACCTTGAATATCCTGAGCAAACGTAACGCTCTTAGCACAGATAGACCGAACGATCCTCCTTTGACTTGCGACCAAATGACCTCGAATATCGAACCGGAAATGACGACACAGTCGAACCGGTTGAACGATGATTCGAAATAAATACGAGGTCCGAGAGCGTACACTTTGATCAACATCTCAAACATAAACAGGCCGAGGAACACGAACTCGGTCCAATCTAGAAGGAATTTTATTTTTCCCATTAGTTTTTACAAAAATTATATTGCCATCAGTGGCGTAGCGTGGATTAATCTAGACGTGGGCGAAGTAGCATCAGCGAAGCCCTTTTCTTTCATATTTGGATGTAGGCAGTGACGGATTAATCATTAGGCAGAGTAGGCAGCTGCCTAGGGGCCCCGCATCGACTAGGGGCCCGTGCACGCACCAAGAAAAAAAAAACTTTTCATTGAACGAAAATTTTATTTGAATATTTGTATGAAATTTCCCAACAACAATATTACTTTCTTTCGTTGTTTATTGTAATTTATTGCATTTAACAAGATAACATTTAAAATAACTACGTCACGTCTCATTTCTCTTTCCTGACCCATCAAAAAACCTAGATCATCAATTAAATATTATAACTTATTCATTAGGACCATTTCAATAAAGCTAACGAGTCAGGTAAGGCGATGCTACAGCATCTAGTCAAAGTGATTACTTTGACTAGATGGTGTAGCAACATGATTATGTTGTTACAATATCACATAAGACATTGAAGTAACAGGATGCCTGGAAGCGATCATCTGGAAGTTACTCACATCCCTTCATCAACTTGAAAAGACCTGATTGCATTGCCTAGGGGCCCGGACAGGGTTAATCCGGCCCTGGATGTAGGTTATATTTAGTAGGGACTTTTAGGGTACTAATCGTATTATTTAGCGTAGATAATATAGATAATGGCGTTTGGCCTCAAGTTAGCACACGAGAGTGTGTCACTGATTGCGATCCGTCTGAATACATCACAACCTGCAGACGCTAATGATCTCAGTTGTCAAACATCTATATTCAACAATATCTCATAGTGCATTCAGGATCATAAAAATAAAAAGCATTATGTACACGAGTAAGGCCTAGCACACATGAAGAGCGTTCAACGCGCGTTGGCCCAACGCGCGTTGAACGCCTCTCATATAGGCCTTAGTCGAACTAAGTGGCACACATCTGAGAATATAGACATAGTCCTACGTGGACATGTTTCGACTAGTTATAAATATCATTCGCTATTGATTTATAACATTTCCAAATATCTCAAGTTGGAATTACTTACATAAAAAGTCGGATAACCATTTCGGTTGCCTGTAGTGTTCGACGGCTACACAAACCGTATTGAAGAAGACAAGCATAATGACGAACCAGTAGAACCACTGCGTTTTGACGGTGTGCCGAATCCAGAATCTGAACCGTTTCTCAGCTCGCCAAAAATCCGCGCAGGCGCCTTTGCTCTTTACACGTGACTTCAAGTATCCGGCTCGAGAAAATCCTACAAACAACATTGTTGCCGATTAATATTTTTGTTACGATATTTTAATCGATAAAATTACCGATACTTCACTGAATTTTCTCTCAGTTTAATTAGAAAAACGAAAATGGGGTTGGTATAGCAACATCACATACAGTTTCAAACTATGCTTTCGAATTTAATTTCAATTGGTTGACTTAGAACCCCTACTTTTCAGTTAGGTGGAACACTACGAAACGGGAGTGTGAGTGGTAAGCACGTGAGCCCGTGACGTAAACAACTATAGTAATTAGAATAAAGCGTATGGTTGAAACAATTGTATTATAAACATTTTTTTTTTAATTATTAGATGAGCTACACAAACTACATTATTAACGAATTAGGTTACTGTTACAGTTACGGAGTTTATTCATATGACACTGCGTGAAGTATATGGCAGTGGGCGCAGTGAAAATTTCATGTACACACTAGTACTCACAAATCCCAGAGATACTTTGTTAAAATACGATTCAACTGGTTCCCCCAGATCAAAGTTCACGTCGATACGATTCGTGGCTTCTAGCCGGGAAAGGGTAAAATAAAATTTTTGTAAGAATTAATTTTAACATATATCTAAATACAAATTACAATTATATCAATCAAAATTTGAAAACCTCGAGCTGTCGAGCGTCTTTAATCTTTAATAAAAATTGCGAAGATGAAAAACAATTTCTAAAAAAAATTAGGACTGAGGGTCAGTTAAGTTTACAAAAAGAAGAGTTAAGCCACATCCATTTTCAAAAATAAACGAGAGAAAATTTCAAAGATAGTGTAATAACATTATCGATAGAAAATTGAAATAATGATGGCACAGTTAAACGTATTACGGTAACCCGATGACCGGAAATACAATACGAATAAAGAATCTAAAATTTCGACACAGAATAAATTGTAAGGTGAATTCAATGAACCAATTTTCAATTAAAAGACCTAAAGGTGATCGACAATAAGCTGTTAATTATATAATAAAACTCAAATGTTCACAGTTGTCATATTTTTATTACACAGAACGACTATTACGTTAATTTGAAACAAACTCCAAAAACTGGGACACATCGAATGATGTTGAAACGCAATAACGACATGCGATGTCACTTGGTCGCGCTGTCGTGAAGAATGATTTGTTTTCTTGAGTGTCAAGCTGCTTAAATAGCACAGCTTCAATAAAACGTCCAAAGTTTTTCATTTTTTAGAAATCTGTTAAAATTGAAACAGTTTCCATACTTAATTTGTAAGCTAATTAATAAAAACGAACGTTTTTCAACATTAATATTTTTCGTCTAATTTTAAAATTAAATCACAATTTGTTGAAAGGTATTTGAATCATTTTTACTTTATAAAAATTTGTGAAAAATGTAATAAATTTAAAATGATTTCTGAAATGTTCTCATTCATAGTACAGTTTTGTTCCTTTACGTCATCATCTATTTTATAAATTATACCTAGAGCATTAATAGCAGCCATTTTTGAGAAACTTTATTATTTTTTACTTGTTCATGCCTATGTACATTACGTGAAGGTAGGTAAGTGGTCAATAGTATTAACATATTTTTTTTCTGAAAAAAGGCTATTGTTAGAAAAACAAAAAAAAAATTGGCTGGCTTGAACAAAAATTTCAACTTTCCATTTTTTGGTATTTGGCAGGAATTTGAAAACTAAATTATGTTTTAACTTAAACCTTGCGTGCTATTTAAAAAAATGTAAAAAATACAAGCATATCTGGAATACATCATTTGCTTTCGAACTTGTAAAAAAGATCCAAAAAAAAAACTTTCAAAAATATTTCAGGAATTCCAATTAAAACAGTCCAGTGTTATATATAAATAAAAATATTTATCAAAATGTTGAATGCAGATAAGCGTTGAAAATATTAATGAGGCAAATATAGCTATTATTCAAAGGTTCCCTTTCTTATCTACCGTTGAAGTCTCCATATCTTAACTGTTTTTTTTTACCATTTCAACCCACAAGCAAGGAATGGTACTAGTTTAGGTCTAAAATCACTTTTCAAAATTTCGTTTTGAGCTCCCCCGAATCCAAAAAACAATATTTTTGGAAAAACCCTTTGCGTCTGTTAGCCTGTGAGCACGATACAGGTCAAACAGATGAGCAGATTGAAACCAAATTTTGGGAGGATGTTATACTAGCCATTTCCTGCGTCACCTCACGCAATATTAGAAAATTGATTTTCTTTATTATACTCTGTCAAATGTCAACATTTTGAAGTTGGAATGGTTCCGTCGCCCAATTGGTATTTGATTACTATATTTCCGTTTTAGTAGAGAGCTGTTACGTAATACGTTGAACTGTTCAATTTTTTTAAATATATTTGCAAAATTTAAAAACTAATTTAAGTTTGCTTTGTTTTCTTTTTTAATAATTAAATATGTTGAAAAGAAATATTATTTTCGAATTTAAAAAATCACAAAATTTTGCAAATACATTTAATTGTATTTTACCTTTTTGTTATTAATTAGAAAGCCATATTTTTATCAAAAACTGACATGTTTGAATAGAAAATTCTGAAAAATATTTTCAAACAGCAAAGTTGGGAAACTACAGGAACATATTTTCAGAGTATCGCCTTAACATTTATGGACATTTGACTTCATCCTTCAGAAAAAAATACTTTGAAAAAATCAATTTATCGAACATAATAAACCAATTTACAAGATCATAAAAATAACTTTAAAATTTATTCAAAACGTTAAAAATAATTGTTTAAAATTTTCCTAATTCAGCAATTTCAGAAGCAATAATATTTCAAAATAAAATGTAGTCTCAGCAAAATGAAAAAAAAAAACAGTTACATAAAGACTATGTACTTCAGTGCTTTTTTTTATCAAATTGGTGGTTCATGTCATCAATTTGATCCTTTGCTTGTCTCTAGTCAATGGATTAACTCTGAAGTCAATGCTGAAAATCCACTGCAAAACATGTCAATTAATGAAATCTGTACAGGGGTTAAGTATATACATAATAATATGTCATGTATTTCGGCTGTTTCCTACATTATTAATCCTAGAAAAAGCATTTTAAAAAATCCTACACAAAAATAATGTACAAAATAATATTATTACTGCTTAGGTATAAATAAAAATTGATATATTAATTTTCAAAAAATGTATTATATTAATGCTAAACCTAAGTTTATTGCATGATTCATTAATTTAAAAATTAAAATGTCTTAATATCAGTATTTTGAATATTAAAAATTCCTAATTTCTATCAAAATTAGGTCTGACTGCTTTTTTCATAACCTATAGTCAAAAATTTAAGTTTTCTGCAATTAGGAGGTCCCCAAGATGCCTTTCAGTCATTTTCTGACATTTAGTAGAGGAATTTAGTAATTTGCCGTTTTTTTTTAATGTGCCCGAGCGTCGTATCGCATCGCGCTTGGTCCGTACTCCACTAAACGGATTTGTAAAGGGGGACTCAGACTACTCGAAAGAGAGCATTTCTGCCACCAAGTTCTCCTTGACCATTTCTGTCACCGTCCTTTAACTATAATAAAATAGCAAAAAAATAATTTTGGGGTAGCTTTCCATAAATAGAACTGAACAAGGAAAATTTGTATTTTCGTTGAACAGGTCTTTAAAAATGCATTAACGGTTCTTAAGTGATTTTTTCTCTTAGGTGAATATTTCTCGAGATATAAACTCCAATGAAGTTAAAAATGGTGCTTGTTACTCACTCATACACAGAATGATTTTTAAGTTGATTCCTTTTTTTAACAGCGTGTAGAAATCCAATAGACAAACAAATATTTCAAGTAACTTTTTTCTCAAAACTCAAAAATGAAAGAGGAACGAGTTTTCAAAGTTATATTAAATTTCAGCAAATTTTGAAGTCGGTTTTGGCGTTATGTTATGTCACTATGGAAATATGTTATGTCATTATACCCACTGTAGAAATTGTTCGAAGTTGTCCCCGTTTTGTTGAGCACAAAGATGCGTGCGTAGTAGCCATGCTTCTGAACATGCCTGTAGTAGCGACAAGAGCATTCTGCGAATTATTTGAAATGCATTTCCGATTCGTGCTATCATTTCCTCGCGTGTGTTAACCAGGCTTTTGAATTAATTAAATAAAAGTTTAAAAATTTAATTAAACTTTGAACGACTGTTTCTCTCTTATTTTAGAGTTTTGATAAAAAAGTTATTTGAAATATTTGTTCGTCTATTTGATTTCTACAACGCTGTTAAAAATGAAGATTCAACATAAAAATCATTCTGTATACACTTACTGTCTAACAAATTGTACCGAAATAGAATTTTTCGTAAAATTTTGCGATTATGAACATCATTTTGGATGCGACTGCGTATGCCTCATACATTAACCAAAATCCGATGCTGTGTGCGACCGAATCGATCCGACTTTGATCGCGGGATTTCATGGATTCTGAAAGATTTTATTGTTCCGTACAGTTCCTGACCAACTCAAGTCGATTCAGTGAACACTTTTTCAATTTAAGATTTAAACACGAATATTTAAAATACTGACAGTGAAAGCATTTAATTATATATAAGATTAAAAATTATTTATAAGTGATTTGGTATGTGTTGGTGTCAGTAAGTGTCAAATCCTACAAATAAAATGTTTGTGTAGCATAATTATTACAGAATGTTCAAAAAGTTTATTCCTCAGAAGCTGTGAAATAAACCCACATAAAATCGTGATTCATTCTATAAACCTACTGTATAGCATAATATGTAGTAATCAATAATTAATATCTGAAATCTACATACTTAAAAAATTAACAAAAAATTAAAGCAGCCAAAAGCGTTGTTATTAAAATTACTCAATTTAGCTAGGTTGCTAATTTACAGCTCATCATTTGCCCCGCTACTCAAAGTTAAAATCCCACATAACAAAAACCGTCCATTAATTAACCAATACGGAGTTGCAGAAAGATCTGCCTGAGATTAGGACTACACATATTAATATCAAGTGGGGAATAGTACTAATCTAACTAAAATCTGACTTTTTAAGATATTACAATATTTTTTTCGTTTTGTGATACCCGAATCCAAAAAAAATATTTTTGAAAAAAGTCTGCGCGGTCTGTTAGTCTGTGAATGCGATACCGGCCCCAAACGGATGAGCGGATTGAATCCAAATTTTGGGAGAATGTTTGATATAAAAATATAAAGAGCTCTATTGTTTTATTATCTGACATTTTTTAGGACACTATTTT
This sequence comes from Xanthostigma xanthostigma, assembly GCA_963575645.1. Classification (NCBI taxonomy): domain Eukaryota; kingdom Metazoa; phylum Arthropoda; class Insecta; order Raphidioptera; family Raphidiidae; genus Xanthostigma; species Xanthostigma xanthostigma. The sequence goes on along the minus strand of OY754466.1, from coordinate 41,827,498 downwards.
GACAACTATGCTGTTTGTTATGTGGGATAATAAAAAGAAAATTAGTAAAATCTAAAAATAATTGTCGCTGCAAAGCCAAATTCTTTATATCGAATTTTTGTATTTCATATTTTCATATAGAAAAAAATTTTTTTTTGGTCTATTTTATGCAACAATATTTTATCTACACACAAATAGTTCTAAAGAAAAAAATAGTGACTTAAAATGTATAAAATGTCCTATTAATAGTCGCATGGGTTACCCGGTACTTAATTTATCGCTGCAACGGAAGGATAGCCGATGATATTTATTCGCTAAGGTCAATGAACAATTAATAAGAAAAATCGCAGGATTGTGGACAAAAAGTTAGATAGAATGTACGACGTTTCGTTTATAGATTTAGACTTTTTCAAGTACAATATGAAAATTCAAAACAATAATTTGAAAATAAACATTAATTACTAGCCATAGCAGTTAACAAAAGTTAAGGTACATAAGACAAAAGCATGGCAACAAGTTTTATATAAATTTTTAAACATAAAAATAATAAATAAAAATCCGAAAGTTAGTTCAATTTCATAACATAGTTGTACTGACTACTTAAATTTTGAGTGTCTGTTTTATAATTAATAGAATTGTTTTTTCTTTTAAAACACATTTCACTGATATTGCGTTTCTTCCAATTTGACTTTTCATCTAAATATTGAACTTCATTAAATACAAAATAATGTATGTCCAGTGTCGAAATGATGAGATGACAACGCGGTCTTATTATCACTTAATAAATTTATGTTTCTATAGTCCATTCTGTTTTGGTAAATTCTATGTTTTAGTAAGTGTTTTGTTTGCCCCACATATCACTTACTACATTCACAAGGTATTTTATAAATGATATTAGATTGATGTAAAATAGGTGTTTTATCTTTAAGACTTGTGAATAACCTGTCTAATTTATTTAAGTTATAAAACACTAACTTGATATTTGTGTTAGAAAATAGTCTGTTGATCTTGTAGGACAAGTTCTTGACAAATGGAAATCTAACATACAACTTGGTAGACTTAGTTCTTTCAGCCACAGTATCCAACGTGTTATTCGGGTGATTTTGGTCCTCTATAAACTTATTGATGTATAAAGTTGACAGGGTAATTATTAGCTTTAAAGATATTTTCAGCTTTCTTAAAATTGTCATCATGGTAGTCTTGGTGACTTAATTTTGTTACCCTGTGTAACAACCTTTTTATAACACTAATTTTCTGCTGTACTGAATGGTTTGAGCGATAATTCAGAAGCCTGCCTGAATAAGATGGCTTCTTAATTCTCTTGAAGCTAAACGTGTTACTAATGTGTCTAAAAATGGGATTGATTCATCAACTTTCTTCTCCATAATGAATTGGATCTTCTCATTAAACTGATTAAATCTTTGTACTTGAAAAAGTCTAAATCTATAGACGAAATACATTAATAAATCTAACTTATTGTCCACAATCCTGCGATTTTTCTTATTAATTACATTTAAAATCTAAAAAATAAATATCGAGTTTATTTACATTTCACTTTTACGTTTTTGTTTAAAAGTTCGATTCGTTCACGATAGTTATGCAGCACGAAAGCGTCTCAAGTCAAGTGGTCGTCAGTACCGTCTCTTTATATTGTAACGAGAAATGAACAACCGGTACAAATTTGATTTTACCAAAAATCTGATATAAGTCAACTGGCCTTGTTGATAAGACATAATATAAAATAGATTAAAAATATAAATAAGTGCAATAGGTTTACATCATATCAGTAGAGAGGAGGGGACACCGCAACCATCTTATTTTCATACCTTTCAGTTTTTTCTTAGGCACTGAAATAAACATCAGATTCATTAAAAAAACAGGAACACTCTAAAGTGCAGATTAACAAAATATTTTTAAAAAATCCTTTAAAATACTTCTCACTAAATAAAATCGCTATTAATATAATTTTTAAAACATTAATTCTTGAAAATGGTACTCTAAATGTAATTAAAAATCACTACTGTAGAATTTAAGAAACGCTAACTTTAACCTGCATAGTTACAAACAATCTTTTAAATGATTTTTTCCGATATTACATGTTCGCATAACTAAAACTAATGAAGAAAAACTGCAATCTGTTCGCAGTTTTTCATTTTCCTTATTCCCTAATTACATTTTCGAAATTTCGGGGTTATTCTAAGACGTTCTTATAGTTAGGGGAGCTAGTGACGATTTTAAACCTGAGTTTTTTCATTAAGGGAACTACCCTGAACACCGCAGTCTGGCAGCTGAGACTGGGGACAATGCGTGGGTAGACCCGGTCAAAGATGTCAAACTGGAAGTGCCACTTAATACATATTTTATCATGTTTGAAATTTCCTGAACGATAAGTTCAGGTGCCCTTGAGCCCAAAAACTCAAGTCTGTCATTCGTACCCAAGACAACTTCCGTCTGGCAAAAGGTTGAACATGTCAAATATCGTAGCTCCCTCAAAATATTTTATCAACGCTATGCGCCCATGGAAACTTTTTCTTTTGTGACCTTTAAACTGTAACATAATACCATTTTTCATCAATTTAATCGAGAACCAAATCCCATAAAGTTTGTGCGGGGTTCTTTAATAAAATATTGTAAGAACTGATCGTGTGATGTCTGTAACCGAAAAAAAGTTCCAAAAAATTCCAAAAAAACTACACTTATACCGTAATTTCTCTTAGGTTTGGCCATTTCAGTTTCACGGTAAATACTAATTGAATGCTCAAATATTTGATATTGTATCACGTGGTATCTGATATTGTGTCTTTTAATTAATGAAAAATGCATTATTTAGTAATAACTAGTGATGTGCCGGATCGTTAAAAATGTATATCCGCGGATACGGATCTGAATACGGATATTTGGTTTCAAGTTCCGCGGATACGGATCTTAACTTTCTTAGAGTACGCGGCGGTAAATATTGCACATCGACCTTTGGAAAGAGACTATCTGTTACGGGAAAAAGTTATTGGCCTCTTTAAGAGTTAACTCTCGTAACAGATTGTCTTTTTCCAAAGATCGATGTGCAATATCTCATTAAAAAGATAGTTTTTTAGTACCTTTGAGTTATGTACTATTGGCATGGGACTCACTACGATAAATGTTTGCAATATAAAGGTGCCAAATACGGTTTTAAAAAATAAAAAATAATCTAGGTGGAATTTAACAGTTTTTCATTATTACCTAATCATATATATAAAATTTCATCTATGAATTGAAAATTAATAAGGTAAAAGATTCTCCAAAAACTAACGGATACGGATACGGATCTTTCTTCTCCCTCGGATATCCGCGGATACGGATATCCGGCACATCACTAGTAATAACGCATGTTTAAAATACAAATAGTATTTCTCAAAAACAAAGAAACTCTAAAAATATGTCTCCATAAATCACATATTAAAAAAACTGTTTGTAACGGTGCAGAGTTAACTATTATATAAAAAACAAACAAATTTGAAACATAAATTCTACCCACTATAACGCACTCGTTTTTGTTTCTGTTCATTCACTTTATGATAACGATAATAAAAACAAGTTGTCTAAAAAGTGTACACGTGTATTTTGTGTTTGTATGTATGTACGTGTGGTCGTAGAGAATGTAAACGTTTCAGACCGACATCACTTACCGTCATCTCCGAGCTCTTCTTCTTGCTCTTCCTCCTCAGTGTCGGTGCTTTTACTCTTGCCAAGGTTCTTTAACTTCTTCCGTTTGGCCGCGGCCCTTCTTCTTGCCTCCATTATGTGCATTTTCTCTTCCTCAGTCGTTCTTTCTTCCGCTAATATCACTTCCTCTGATATAATAAATAACGAATTAATAATGATCGAACATAATGCATTTTTATTAGATTTGCCGGCCAGTGACAGATTTAGTAATAGACAGAATATACTAGAGCGGCAAATTTTAGAGAGCAGCAGATTTGGGGAACTACATCACAAAGTGTGGAAGATGTAATCTTGTATTCAAATCTTTGATAGAATAGAGCTCGTTTCAGAACTCTTCAAATAAATAAAATTGTCGACCAATTTTTCTCAGACCATATATTGACAAAAAAAATAATAATATTGGGCAAACAAAAAGAGCACTTAAAACACGAATTAAAGAACATCAAAGCAATCATAAACTACTCCCTGATAAACATAATGTCGTAACTAAGCATAAAATTGAATACGACATAAAATTAATTGGGATAGTGTTAAAATTTTAGATAATGAAACTAATTATTTTAGAAGAAGTATTTCAGAAATGTTATATATAAAATCTAATAAAAACTCTCTTAATGCTCAATTATTATAGAACCGAAAAATTTAAGTAATATTTATGATATTATTTTGAAATAATATTTTGTTTTTTCAAATAATTTTTTCTTTATGGGTACTTTGATATCCATGACTACGTATTATAAAATTTGTTTGTTATTAATTTTTCATTAATTTTTTGAATTATTCAAACTTTCAATCTTTCGTGAATTCTATTAGATAATAAATAACTTAATACTAATTAATTTTTATATTTCTGAAGAAGATCCAAATCCGGATCGAAACGTCATCTTGTGTTTTATTGATTTGTATTTTTATTATTTTTTGTCAATATAAGGTCTGAGAAAAATTGGTCGACAATTTTATTTATGTAATCTTGTATATTTATGTTATAATATATAGTTCGCTTAGATTATAAACCAGAGTACTCCAGAACTACAAATTTTATAGAAGACTTTAAAATTGACATAATATCTTATATACTAATATTAAAGCTGAAGAATTTGTTCGTTTGTTTGATCGAACGAGCTAATCTCAGAAACTACTGGTTTGAATTGAAAAATTATTTTTGTGTTGGATAGAAGGCTATAGGCTATATAATGTCACGCGACAACCAATAGAAGCGGAGCATCAATAAAAAATGTTGCAAATATTATATAAAACAATGTCTCTTCGTCTGTCTGTCGGAACGCGATAAACTCAAAAACTACCAAACGGATTTTCATACGCTTTTCACTAATAGAAAGAGCGACAAACGAGGAAGGTTTCTGTATATAATTTATAAAAAAATTGTACAAAATGACTGAACTATGACGGTGTTTTCTCAAATAAAAAAAAAAAATTCGTACGCTTACGTGGCTAACGCTGGCCAAATCTTTGGAGATACATCAAACCAATGTACTTTGATAGTTCTGCTGTGTAGATGGAAAGGTTAATATAATATTCCCAGAACAGTTTTGCGCCCGGGTGAAACCGGGGCGCACCAGTCTTCAATATAAATAGCATATTACCAGGTTTACGTGTGGCACGATTTATTTTATTTTATTTTATTTGTAAACCTGGCAGGCTAACAGACATTTAAGGAAAATCTTAAATGTTTTGGAGCTGGAAGGATTGTTTTTTAACAGATGACTTCAAAATCTAAAGATCGGCCAAAAGTGGAGTTAACTGGTTTGTAAACTAAGCCAACGATATTAATTTTCTGTCTTAAATCACCTAAGAAATAATTAAACAAAACTATTGTAAGAAAACTGCATAATTCTTGATTTCGAATGGAAAACAATTTTCGTACCTGCTTTACAGATCCATTCTACATAGCCATTGAGCTCTCTTTCCAGCTGCTGTTGCCGTCTCAGCTTCAGAAATGTCTGCCGATTTTCTACTTTCTCTCTCTCCTTAGCAAACTCTCTACATGAAATAGACAAAGCACACAACAAAAGCGTATTAGCCTACTTTTAGTGCAATTACTTAATTTTAAATCGGTGGCCTTGAAATTTATCAGGTTATTTATACAGACTACAGGAGTTCAATGAGTTTAGGTGAAGAATTCAGGAAACGATTTTGACGAGACACAAATGCAACATTGTTACAAAGCATTGTTAGAAAATTATAGGATAATGAGCCTAGATTGTGATCATAACATAATTACAGTTTTTAGATATGCAGAAGCAAGTCAAATGCGTGTCATGTAGAACATTATACCTACATTATAAAATAGTGTTGATCCAATACAAATTGTTACGATGAAGGAAGGTTTTAGTTGAAGATCATAAATAAGCTTTACCAATGTTACGCTAATGGCCAACTTTTCGAAAAATTTATTTATTTATTTAGGTATTTTTCGAAACGTTGGCCACTAGCGTAACATTGGTAAAGCTTATTTATGATCCTCAACCAAAACCTTCCTTCATCGTAATTACCTACATTGTACTCACAGGAAAACAAATGACTGATCTGTATGGAAAAAGTTCGCTTTTGTAACTAAATTTTGATCAAAACACGTAGAAAAATGTTGTTAGAAATTGTACAACAACCATGCTAAATATAGATATACACAGTTTAAAAAAATGTCGATTCAAAAGATCAATTGTTTTTTTCCAGCAGGATCGATTTAAAATTCTACAATGATTTTCTTATGGAGAAATATGTTTGATCACCATCTAAGGTTATTGTCAAATCAGATTTTCTGAGAATACTTTATTTAACCGGGCATACCTGTCATAATAATTCATGATTATTAAGAAAAAAATTTAAACAATTAACTTTTTTTAGAAGTATATTATTTCTTCTTCTGGGTCGATAATGAAGTTTTTTTTGTAACCGGTAAAGAATAATCATTAGTTTTTGAACAATTCATCACCATTTTCAAACTAAACGTCCAATTTGTTCATTCAGTGATTTCTTTTGAATTAATCAATTTAGTGGTGGACAGTGGTATAACGGGTATATATGGTGGAAGAACGGGTCGTTATGATAGAAGAGCAAGGGCTATAATTGCTCTTGGTTTAATCAATAAATACTTAAGACCAGGCTAAAGGGAAGGCAAGGGCATATATATGGGGGGGGTAAAGGGATTAATTACCCCCTTCCCGATCATAATAATAAAAAAAAAATGGAAAATATTACGAATACCTGGCTAAAAATAAAATAGTGAGTATCCTTGTGTGATATTAATAAAACTTAAAAAAAATATTGACTATTTTTGCAAGTAAATATAAGTGGTAACACTGTTTATGTAGTATAAGGGCCTCCGGGGATGCCAGTGTTTGAATACATGGAACTGAAAAGTTGCCCCGGGCCTCAATTAAAGTTAATTCGTCACTGGATGTATAAAATGATCGTGAAAAATTAGAAATTAGTATAGGTAATCACTCGGTAGATGATACTGACTGTAAAATTCAGCGTACCTACTACGCATGTATTATTTTTTCTATTAGACAGTATAGGGTAGAGAAAATAGACCACTAGCGCTTCAAGCGGTTGATTTACTTATTGGTAAATATTCGGATGATAAAATTCATAGCAATTCAAGTAAGAAGGTGTGATTTAAATAATTAATGTAAATAAATTGCTTTTATTACCCTCTGTTTTAAAATTTCTAGCGATACTTCAAATTAGCATACTACTAGGTTTCTGATACGACTTTCAGCTTTAAATATAGATTTATGAATGAGCTCAACTAAATTGAGATTCCCATTTAGTTGAAAATAATTCGTAGTATTTTTGTAGTTTTGATTGCAGGCTCGAAGTTGTATCAGAAATAAAACATAGATAAGACTAATTTCAATTGATACTAATTAAACAGGGAGAGCTCAAGATCACCTGCTTGTGTGATCCAATTTAGGTAGGCGTTGAACGCGTAATTGAACATTTGTTTAGTTCGTGTCTTGTGAAATTCTGCACGTCGTTCAACACGACCTCGCTCGTTTGAAAATTCACTAAATTGTTAAAAAATAAAAAAAAATACATAAAAAAAAATTAAAATTACTCTTTAACAGGGAAGTTTTTGCAAATAATATTTAGAACTAAAAATATAGAATGTAAAAACGTTTGCAAAATAATTTATATGCTATAAAAAATTTCAATTAACATGTACATTTTTGAAGTTACTTTTTTTTAGAGACCCGTCTGGAAAAATTTTAGTTTTGAATAATTTTAGGATAGACAATACCTACCGTATTTTTCGGACTATAAGACGCACCTTTTTACATAGAAAAATGGACTCAAATTTTAAATGCGTCTTATGGTCTGAAGAATATGGCACGCCACTGAAGGTAGATATGACGCTAGTTATCTCAAGACAAGCAGGGGAATCACCGATTTACCTACACTCTTTGTCTAAGATCGTCGATAGCCAGTATTAGGCCTAGTTTATATGAGAGGCGTTCAACGCTCTTCATGTGTGCTAGGCCTTAGGCTCTTTATATTTTTCTAAAAATCATCTTATAAATTTGAAGTGCGTCTTATCGTCCGGGGTGTGTCTTACAGTCCGAAAAATACGGTAATCAAATTTTGGTTCCCTGTCGAAACTTCTTGCTTTAAAGTTATCTCTAAGATATTTTCTCGCAAAATTGTGCAATGACAACAATTGTAATAAATGAAAATCATACGCTTTATTGTTAGACGTTTGTTGAATTTCATTTGAAAGCAGTGACGTAACAATAGGGTGGCAGGACGGACAAAATGCTTTATGCTACGGTTTGCCGGCGAGTGCCATGAAAACAGGAGAATCCTAACATTTACTAAAATTTGCCACCCGCCTCAAACGATATAGTAACGCCACTGTTTGAAAGCTAGGGTTGTCACTCCAAGAAAAAAAAAAGTATTTCGGTGACCTGTATTCATATTCTTATGCATGTTGCGTTTGCTTTTGGTTAAATGGTATTAATTTATAAAAAGTTATATCAACTCACCCACTAAGAACACCAAGAACTAGATTCAACATGAAGAATGAACCCAGAACAATGAGAGGCACAAAATATATCCAGTTGAAGGCATTGCCAAGCGCATCGTTCGTCTGTAAAACAAAAAGTATTTTTTTTAAGGAAAAACGAACAATTTTGAGGTTTTCTGGTACGACCAGGCAAAGCTCACTCAGTATACTTCTATTAGAATTTCTAATTTAACTCTTCCTCAGGTCGCGGCAAGGCGCATCGATTTTTTTTTTAATTTTAATTTTAATTATAGGTAAATGATCCAGAGTTCACTGACTGTCATTTCAAAAATTCATTTTTGTTTTCCTGTCATTTTTTCATGCATAGATAACGATTTTGTGTTCAAGCGATCAATGTTAACAAAATTTATTATTTTTATAGTAATTTTTATAGTTAATAATAATATTTACTATTGAAAAGTGTTTTGTAACGAGAAATAATCTAGATTAGTAAATAAATCCTTTTAAATGTATTATAAATTATGCTAATATATATATACATATTTTGCCTATTAATTAATCAAAAATTATATTTTGTAGATATGTGCTACAGAGTGAGGTTATATTGTGTTCGATAAACTTTGAGACGAACCGACTGCATATTATTATTGTTCGTTTATGAATTTAACATGAGCAAATTTGAGGTACTTACGCATTATTCTTAATAAATATATTTAAAATAATTATGGCAGGAAGAAGTTTAACTTCAGTCGTGTGGTCTAAAGCACACTCGCTTTTTTTTCATTAAACAATTACATTCTATGCACAATTTGAACATGTTTTTTAATTTTCTTGTCCCACCAACAAAACAGTGTGGCTTTCGAAGATTTCCCAGGAAAGTTACGTGGATGTTGAAGTAATATTAACAAAAGATGCGATTGAAAATACTCTAGAGTCTCGTCTAGACCAGTGATGTCAAATACGGCCCGCGAGCCAAATCCGGCCTTCTAGCCATCTTAACACGGCCCGTGACCGAAATCTATCCAGTGAGGATTTTAGACACCTGGCATCATTATCAATGAGCTTATCAAAAACGAGAGACCTCAGGTGTCTGGATCCTCAAGCTCAAGATAATTTACCCTTTTTATTACCTTTATCTGAAAATTGATTTAAACTAAGTAAATTATAAAGATTTTAATTTAGTGTGTGTTTTGGTTTATAATTTAGAGTCTGACCTGCCAACACATCCTAAATCTTATAAATGGCCTTTAAGAAAAATCAGTCTGACACTCCTGGTCCAAACAATGATAAGTTAATCGCACTGAAGATTCGTCATTAATCAACAGAAATGAAATAGTAATACTGACCCAATATAAAATGGCGGTCCAGCCCTCCATAGTGATGCATTGAAAAACGGTAAGCATGGCGAAGCCGATATTATCAAACGACGTTATCCCGTTGTTCGGCCCTTCCCAGTGTTCCAGGCACCTCGAGGTGGAGTTGTCGCACACATAGGCGCCGTACGGTGCAGTCAGATTGCTCTCGGCCGAGTTGCATGGCGTTGCTGTTTCACCCTCCTTTACTATTTGTTCTGTTTAAATAAAACAACAATATCAGCATACAAAATATATAATAAGAATTGTTTGCTATAGTTATTATGAAACACATATTGTTATAATCACAATTCAACATTAGATTTATTTTCAAACAATGTCGTGACTGTCGCGATTCAAATCCGAAACACCCACTATCGCGGCGGATGAGTTATCATTTACCCTCTGAACTATTAATCATTCCGAATCTTCTTGGTTTCCGGGCTTGTATGCTGTGGTTCATTGGTATTACTACTTGACGTTTCGTCTACAACTGCGGTGGACATTATCAAAAAAATCCACACCAAAGATGGGCGCTATTTTTATTATAGTTTCCCATTTAAGTAATTAACATTGGAAATTTTTTTATTTTTTTGAAATTTAAATATACTTTATTGACTCAATTTTTTACAAATAACCATTATATAATCTGCTGCTGAATGGTCCACTACACCACCAGAAGCGCTGGACAGCTGTAACGCAGTAATATTTCCCATGATTCGCAAACTACTGTCAATACTCGTGACGCTACCTGTGTCGACGGCGACACCAGAGCGTACTTTTTCCTCGTTGAGGAGGCTCAAAACATTTTCGAGAAATAGCATGGGACAGTCACGACTGACTGGATTAGCCTTGATGAGCGTTCATCGTGATGTCGAGATCAGTTCAAAGATCGTTGTCACGCGCTTTATTTCTGGTGACAATTGGGCTTTTGAATGAAATTTTTTTTCTGTCATAAATGGAAAGATCGTATATAAGTTTTATAACAAAACTATTTTTCTTTTTTTTTATTTTCGTTATAATTCAAAAGTTATATCAAATTAAAAATAAATTTTTGTACCCAGTTCCGAGAACGCGCCGACATTTCCCGAACATAATGTGACGTCATAATGTTTTAGTCAATACAAATTTAGAAGCCATTGATAGTATACTGCGTATATACATTTTACCATTATGACGTCACAACTGTCAAAAACAATTTTAGTGCGTTTGCAGTCACATGATTTTTTTTAATATTTTATCAATTTTAAATTGCTTATAATTAATTTAAAAAAAGTTTTTTGAAAGTTTTTCGCACCGATTATCAATATTATTTATAATAAAGTTTTAAAATACAATAAAAAAATCGACAATTATTTTTTTTTCAAAAGCCTAATTCGCGTCGGTTGCCTTTTAATTAAATTTTTAACCGACTTCAAAAAAGGAGGAGGTTCTATGTTCGACTGTATATATTTTTTTCTTTTTTTTCTTTTTATTTATGTATGTTCACCGATTTCTCCGTCAATTACCTATGGACCGATTTTTTATTCGAAAGAGTGCACTTCCAAGGTGGTCCCATCGGAACCAAGTCAGGATCTGATGGTGGAATCCGGGGAAATCGAGGGAAACTCTCAAATTTCAAAGGCACGCCTACTTGGCCTACCCATTGCAATACTTTATCTAACACTAAAAAGAGAAAAATAAAATATTTTTAACAAAAAAATTGAACCGACTTCAAAAAATATACACTAAAAAGTAAAAAATAATAATTGTTGTTATTTTTGGAGTCGGTGTCCGTCAAAATGAAATCTATTCCGATAACTAGAGACATGTAAGATTTAAATTGCTACTTTCGAATTCCGATGTGACACCGATTCAAAAAATAACAATAATTATTGTTTTTTACTTTTTAGTGCATATTTTTTGAAGTCGGTTCAATTTTTTTGTTAAAAATATTTTTTATTTATCTTAAATTATACTGCAATAAGCATATATTATAATTTTACATAAATAAAGTTGTTACTTATTGTCTGGTCCAGATCTCGACCCCGAAGTGCATTCCTGGCTACGGCCTTGCATTTTTGTGAAGGCCACAGGGAAGTAGCTCACTCTTAAATCTGACTCTGATATGATTCGATCTAATAGGCCCCACTCACGATCAAACTTCATGCCACAGTTCAGTGTTCAGTGAAGTTGGAGCGATTAATCGAAAGACTGACTGGTACCACACACAGTTCATGCAAACTGCTCATTTTTTAAATTTTTTTGTGTTCAGTTTGGTTCAGTTGTTGGCATACACTCGTCGATTATAGATATATAAAAGATATATTATATACTTACTATAATATTATACCATAGATAATTAATTAACAAGAACTAAATGAGTTATTTAAATGATGATGATTGGCTGTTCATAGCTATGGGATTGTATTTAAAAAAGGGAAATAAGAAAAAAAAGAAGAATATGGGTGAAAAATTTGTTAGAAATGCGTGATTCAAGAAGTCATGTTTATTTGATTAATGAATTACACCTTGAACCGCTTGATTTATTTACGAATGGATGAATTAACTTGCAATTACTTACTGGAATTAGTTACCCTATTTATAAAGAACCAGGACACACACAAATATGCGAAAATCTATTTCTGCACAAGAAAGACTTGCAGCAACATTGAGTTTTTTGGCTTCTGGTTGTACAAAACACAGAACTCCAAAAACCGAACTGAAAAAATCCCACACACACAGCAATTTACTTGAACGCTGAAGTCGTTCAAAAATCAAGATGCATTTGATGAGTTCATGTCTGACTTCAGTGTTGGTTTCAGTGTTTATTTGTCCCACACATTATCATGCTTCACTGAACTATAAGTTTGAACACTGAACTGTCGCATAAAGTTTGATCGTGAGTGGGGCCTATAATAAACAAATGCTTAACTCACCGAAGTTCTCTATACTATAGCACGTTTTGTGTAAAGCTCCTGAATAGAACTCCAAGCCGATGATGGCGAATATCACAATGGCGAACAAGACGAGCAAACCGATCTGCAGCAAAGGCGCCATAGCCTTGATGATGGACTTCAACACTACCTGCAGACCTGCGCACAAAATCACGTTTAGCTGACATTGCGAAACACAAATGTTAACAGTGCACTTACAAATTTTTATTCAAATCGAACTCGTGTTTTAATGGCGCTATTCTGAATCATAAATTCTGTCAGACAACTTGATTTGTTAAGTTTAATATTAAAGTAGACATTTTATAGCGCTAATAATATTAATAACACGCTTTTATTAGCATCTCTTGTATGTAATCTATCTAATGGAACCTTCCAAATTAATTTTTCCCCACTTCCAGATGTCTGAATAGTTTAAAATTTTGCACGCGTATTGAGAACCCATGACAATACAATAATTCATATAAATATATAACTTATCAATAAATAAAATTATCGACTAATTTTTCAGACAATATATATATTTTTTCATTATTTTGACAATCATAATTAATTTTGGAAAATTCTATAAAAAGCGAATTATATTTAAATATTAATTATTTTTATACTAACCAGTTTTTTTTTCCCAATTTTTTCTGGAAAAATACAAAATAGCCAAACTACTTTCCTCTATGTACATTGTACACAGAAATAAAAAATAACTCAGCTGGTTGTGGTAATTATTACCGGGTACGCTATTAAAAAACCAGTATTTTTTAAGTTTTGTACAAAGCTTTTATATGTAATAAGACAATAAAGTATTTTTATCTTTATCTTATTTTTATATTTTTTAGATCAATTCTGAAGAAGGTCCAAATCCGGATTGAAACGTTAATGTATAAATTTTATATTGTTTGTTAATATATTGTCTGAAAAATTGGTCGATAATTTTATTTATTGAAGAGTTCTAATCAGACGTTAATCAAAGATTTGAATATATAACTTAATTTGAAAGAGTACTGTAAGCATGATAACGAGCCGTACAGCTCTGTACGTTGCATTGCCTACACCGTAGACGTGATTTTTTGTGAGATAATTGTCAAATATAGTTTAAAAAACTAAAAAAAAAACAGCGAAAAAATGCAGTGGGAAAAAATAGAAAACAAAGAATGATTTTGTTCAACAGCGATAGGATGTCCCCCAATTCTAAATAATTTATTTTTTTGGATAGGCACGCTTAAAATGTAAATGACTTATTAAAAAAATTTAATTTTTTCGAGTTGGGGGAAATGTTATCGCTGTTGATCCAAATAATTATATTTAAAAAATATTTTTTATTTTTTAGTGCACATTGCTATAAAAGCGTGTTTGATTTAGTTTTATAAATTATATTTCTTAATGATAGAGAATAGCTCCAAACTTCTTATATTTTTGAATATTAATTAATTGGTATTTGTATATTCAAGTAAACATTGTTCAAATCTGAATGAAAAACCGGTTTTTACTGGCATAAAAACCAATTTAAATGGGCTAGTGAACTAGCACTATAGTGATGTGTCGCTCCTGAGCGAGTCGTTCATAATGAACGACTCCTTTCGCGGAGCAGAGCGAGTCGCTCTTTTTTTTGTGAATGACTCACACCGAGCGCCATTGCTCTGTGCTGAGCTGTTCTGTACTGTCGCATTAGCACATTTACAGAGCGCACACAGCACAGGCCACAGAGGCACTAATGAATTTTGCACGTACAGAGTTATCTTTGCTGAGTCATTCAATGTTGAATGACACACTGTAAGTGTAATAGTACTAAGCTTACCGTGACTTAAACCATTCACATTGACGTCGTTGACAAAGTATAATATTGTAACGATAAACATGGTTATTGTTAAGCTTTTATTATACTTTATAGTTTATCCGAAATGCGAATAATATAAGATCAGAATCATATTAAAATGAGCTCAGAGCTGAGCGTGTGTATTGTGCTGTGCAATGCTACGTAAGTCCTGAGCATGTATGATGACAGTTCACACCTCTGCAATCTATACACTTGTGTAGTGCGTACTGTCTAGTGTCGCTCCTTTGAACGACTCGCTCTGAGCGACTCTTTTTAGTGAGTGGAGCGCACGGAACCAACTCCCAATAAAGAGTCATGTGGACACATCACTATAGCACTAAGTTTGGCTGATACTAGTGAATTGGTTTAATGTCAAAACTTCTTCAATCTTATAGTTTATTTTATCGATTTGAATAAAAAATCATTTGTGTACAAACAACGTTATTTTTTTAATTATTATGTGAATAAAACACTGCTAAAATAAGTGAGCGGAAAATATCTATAATAAAATTTAATTTACAAGTTACAACACTAGTAAGTTAGCATTCGGCATTTATTTAATTTTTTAGTCATGCAATCTATTTCTAGCCTACACACTCTAAACTGTCACTTTATAAAATTTTACTAAAATGCTACGTCAAATACAAAATTTAAAAACAATGTATTAACTAGTCTGTACTTTCTTAGAAATTCAGCAAACTCTCCTTAAAGAATTTTATATGTTTGTAAGAGATTTTTATATAGTTATTATTATTCTTTTGTTTGAAATATTAGTAAATTTCATAATTTGAAAAAGGCAAGTAAGTGATAAATTTAAAGCACATATAAATATTTTATGGAAAGCAGTTTTTGCATACCTACCTATTAACGGGACAAAAAAACTACAATTGTCTTTCAGTAATATTATAAATGATTAAAATTACTATACAGGCGGAATCTAACTTCTAAAAATACGCTATGAACGCTTAGAATTGTGTTTCGAAGCTGTTGAGGTGATAATTATTAAATTAAGTCTATGCGGCTGAAAAAAATCTTGTGTAGTTTAATATTACACTTGGAAATGAAGAAGTTTTTATTCTTTCATAAAGACACTAACTTCAAATCCGGTTTCTTCACAAATTTTATCACGGATATCGGATTCAAATTCGCATCCGGCAAAATGGTAAAATGCCACATTCAGATCCCGTTCCGGCAAAATGGTCAATTCCAGAATCCGGATCCATCCCTGTTATTTAAATTTTATTTCTGTTTTACAACACAAAACCGTGAGAAATGAAGAATTAGTTCTTCTTTCAAATAACCGGATACTTAAAACAGTTGCTGTTCCAGGAAAAAATTGTGCCGAATACGGATTTGTACATGCATTTTTTTTTTCAAATGAGGACATATATATATTTTTATATTTTCGATGTCTCCGTTATTTTCTCTATAAATTCATATGAAACTGTTACATAAGAAAATATTCGATTTGTTAACTAAACAAACATTGATAATTATTGGAAGATTAAAGGATGAATCCTGGTGGCATAGGATCGATGAACTAAGCAAATATACTGAAGGTTTTTTTATTGCATTTTATTGTCTGACGTTTCGGCAAACTTGATGGCATCTTCGGAGAATCAATGCTGTCTGTTTTCTCTGCAATAAAAAAACCTTCATAGATTGCTTAGTTCATCGATCTTATGCCACCAGGAATCATCCTTTAATCTTCCAACATTTAAACAGGATCATCATCACTCTAAATTATTAGAGTTATTTTTCACAATTGATAATTATTATTAATATTTTGAAAAAAATTATTACTGTTTGTATCATATTAATATTATAAATGCGAATGTAAGTTTGTTTGTTACGCTTTCACGCAAAAACTACTTAACCGATCATCATGAAACTTTGCACATACACTCTTGAAGGTATTAGAAGTAACATAGGATACTTTTTATTAAAAAAAAATAAAAATTTTTTACGAAAAATAAGAAAGGGTTGAAAACATTTTTTGGGCCCAAAAATACCGAAAAATTTCTCCGAATCGTTTCAAAATTGAAATTTAACCCTTTAGTAATGATTAAAATGTGCTATTAAAATTTCATTAAAATCGGCCCGACAGGACCGGACTTACAAATTTTATGAAAACGAAATATTATAAATGCGAATGTAAGTTTGTTTGTTACGCTTTCACGCAAAAACTACTTAACCGATCATCATGAAACTTTGCACATACACTCTTGAAGGTATTAGAAGTAACATAGGATACTTTTTATTAAAAAAAATAAAAATTTTTTACGAAAAATAAGAAAATTGTTTGTCAAAACAACCCCTGATATGCATGTCAAAAGTCGATTTCCATCTCAATCGCGGGCGTAGCCGCGGGTAGCGGCTAGTAATTAATAAATCGATTTTTCTCGAATATTTTCTTATGTAACCTTATGAGTTTATGGCAATTTCATATGAATTTTTAGAGAAAAAATATGGCGATTTCGAATATGTAAAAAAAAATCTATGTTACCATTTGAACACTTTTAGTTGAGTACAAAAAAAAATTTTGATCAAGTTTTTTTTGTATCTAGTAGGATACAAGAATTTTTCACTTTTACCGGTGAACACCCTGTATTTACCGGTATTTGAGCGGAAAATAAAACGTTTAAAAGTCGCAACATATCAAATTTTTCTAAGATTTGAACTTACTACATAAGATTTTAGTCTGAAATAATATTATAAATATAAATCAAGATAAAGCGAATTACTTTAAAAAAAAATGAAGGAAGTGACTAAAGGCTACATGAAAAAAATTACATAAGTAGAGAAAAAAATAATAGTATTCGAAATAAAAAAAAAACAAGAAATTAATTAAAAAATAAAGCTGATGCCAAGTTGAAATTAAAAAAAATAGGGAAATTAGTGCGAAATGAAGTGAATTTATGCAGTTTTTAAGATAAATAATTAATTTAGATGTCAAATCTACTTGAAAGTCAAATGATGGAAAAAAAAGATAATAATCAATGAAATCGAATTATCGATATACAAAAGCGAAACAAATTCTAAACGGTATAAAACTACAAGTACAAAGCAAAAGCGTAGGGAATATGATTTTAAGGACAATGAGATTTATTTCGAAAGTAACTTAGTAACAATAAAAAATATTGTTAGCAAAAAAAAAAAATTAAAATATTTTTTCAAAAAGTTGACTTATACCATTAAACGGTAATCAAACAGATTTTGATAAAAAAGGTGACCGTCCAAAACCCAGGTCTACTTACAAAAAAATATTAGATTACAAAGATTTGCATTCATCTACCTCAACAGCGAACCATGTCTGTGGAATTAAATCATTCTGGAAGCGCCAGAAACCAGATCGAGAAATTTGAACTCAAAGTTCACCTTGTCGGATGATGGAGGAATTTTATAAAGCCGGCTACTCATTGCGTGATACTCGCCAAGTACTCTGTCAAGTACTGGGTAGTGTGTAGAACTCGGCACACTACCCCTACTCGTCGTCATCTGTCCAAAGTCAATGGAAACTTTTCGTATTGGAAGCTTGTGATAGGCATGGTCAAACTTTTTTTTTTAATTTTTTTTACTTCCTTAAAATGTTCGATTCTGTTTTGAATCTATTCATAGCTAGAGAACGGGCTTGGATTGTCAATTTTTTGAAAAATTTTCAACCGAAGTGCAAATTTACCCCGTTGCTATCTAAAAATTTCAATTTTATAGTGGCCCTGGCTTCATCTTTGAATTTTCAAAAACTTTATATAATATATTATTTTGTGATAAGATTTTACCTCAATTGTGCCCAATTCTAGCTCAATTCGCTCAAAAATGAAGAAGTTTCCATTTGATAAAAATAAAAACAAAAATAGTGTCAGATCACGATAATGAAGATAACTTTAAAAATGCTGAAATAATTATGATTCAACGGAGATAGGTATTCAATTTTTTGTACTTGGAGCTGATCGACGTCTAATCGGTCATTATGACGTCACGTATCACAATGTGTCATATTGTAATATAATAAGTCATGAATTTAAGAGATATTCAGATCTGTCAACATTAATTTTCTCATCTTCATGATTTACTATATTAGATAAGATAGATAAGATAAAATTTATTACTTATAAAATATGTACAATAAATTAACAAAAAATTTTTGGACAGCGTTCCGTTAACCGGCTGCATAGTGTACAAAAAAAAAACAAAAGCATTAAATATTACAAAGTATTAATATGGGAAAAATACAAGATTTACTATATTATTAGTTACTATAAATATGTCACTTGTGCCGCGTGACGTCACCTGCACCGAAACCGGCATAGCGCGGAGAATTGTCAAGCATACAACTTTATTGTTTTTGAAGATATTTCAAAAATTCTTTCTAATTTTTAGGACTATGATTAGGAGTAAAAAAAGGGAGAGCTTCTTAATTAAAATAGGGAGGGAGGATAATTTAAACTTTAGACGGGTTTCGCAAGTATCGCGTAATGAATATCCTGCTTAATGATGATTATGATTGCGAGGATAGGCCGATCTATTCTACTTACTAGGAATGCCAGAGACTAGCTTGAGAGGTCTGAGAACTCGGATAGCTCTGAGTGTACGTAGGTCCACCTCAACAGTGTCCTGATGGAACAGCGTGATGAACCTGCAAAACGCATCAACTAGCCTCTACATTCTAGCTCTACTACGTATACTGTGGTACTCAGAGACAAAATTTAATATAATATTTCATTCCAGTTCACACAATGTCACGCCTCACCTACAAAACAATTATTTTTGAAGTGAATACTTCTTACACAACTTCGTACGCATTTGAGTTATGCACAAACGAAAAGAAATCTGTTTATCCTTGTAAAGCATAATCAGGCCAAGTGTTGCCGATTGCTAAAAATCTTTCCCACTAACCACAAGTTGAAATATCCCTAAAAATCCCCTAACAAAATTTCTTAACTTTGAAAACATGTTTATTTCTATTAATTTACATTAATATTTAAGGAGACCGAGCGCGATCTATCGTAATACGACAGACCGCGCTCGGTCTCCTTATATAGTAGAATAGTGAATACCGTCGTCAAAACGGAAAACTTTGTTCAAGATAAGTTAACAATAAAAAATGATTGTTCTACAGTTACCATAATCGAAATTCTTTGTTAACTCATCTTCAACAAAGTTTGCCGTTTTGACGGCGGTATTCTACTATTGAAGGAAACCGAGCATCACTACTTAGTAAACAGATATTTAACAATGAGTCGGTTTTGTACTTCAAATTTTAAGTTTTTTTTTGTGTTCCTAAAATTACTCTTAAAAATATTAGGGCCCTAAAAAAATCCCATTCTACATTTTATCCCTCAAAATTTAGGGAAAAGCCCCAATTTGGCAACCCTGAGCATAATTGGTCAACTGGCACATTAGCTTAGTTGGTTAGAACGTTGAGCAAACAACGCGGCGGTCGCAGGTTCGATATATAGGATGTTTGTGTTTTTCCGATATATTTTTTTGTTTAATTGTGTAAGAAGTAATCACTTCACACACATATTTATTTTTCTAATGTAACAACTAAATCTAAAATCATACATACAAATTAATAGTCGTTGTAAATGCGAAACAGCGTATCTAAAGCTTTTATTAAAATATGTTAATAGTGTTCATAAAAATGTCCGCTTCTTCTTTGCTGTAAAGTTGCAAGGTCTTTTTTAGATGCGACCTCATCACAGCTGAGGCACTTATATTATGTACTTACTTTGTTTGCGAATTTGTTTTACAATACAACAAATAGAAAAAAACGATGCAATTATGGACGTGTGTAAACGTATTTTGATCAAACTTTGAGATACGACCTTTTGCATTAACGACGTTGTAAACCCCAACCAAAAAAAGTAATGTACTTTATATATACTTTCATAAAAATAGAGAAATTTACTTTGAATTTTATAATAATCAATTGACGTTATTTGTCAATATATCTTTGTTTAAGTTAAAAAAAGGGCCATCTAAACTTCATTCACTAAAAGAACTAGATTAGCCTTTTAAACGTTCATAGAACGATCCAGTTGTCCATTTTCCCTCACAATAAAAATAGAGCTGACTGCTTTTAGATATCTTTCCACTACCCGAACAATATTTTTTCACAAACGTATTTTTTTTTATTTCTCCGAGCAGTCGAACTACTTTTTAAGAGTTAATTTATATTTTCAATATGTTTATAATTTCATTCGATGCGTTGTTCAAGATAATATCTAAAAGCATGTATTATCATATATGCTGTCTCTTTCTATTGCAATACTTGGGTGATCCACGCACTTACATAAATTCTATATAGTATTATTCATTATTAACGTCCAATTATTAAATTATAGGATTTTTTACGGGTATGTGGACAAATTTAACACGTTAAATGATTGTAAATTTGCAACGTTTCGTATTTTTATTAATACATCTTCAGGCAACTGAAACAATTACAATGAAACATAGAATATTAAACATTAAAATCTGTAACAAACCTTTTAATGTTTATAATTATTCATAATAATATACTATGTTTCATTGTAATTGTTTCAGTTGTCTGAAGATGTATTAATAAAAATACGAAACGTTGCAAATTTACAATCATTTAACGTGTTAAATTTGTCCACATACCCATAAAAAATCCTATAATCTATATAGTATATATTATAAAAGACGCTTTGAATTCGTGTACAGTAACACCCATAGTCAGAAATGTGATTCATATATGAAAATTTAGACAACAGTTCATGAAAAATGTTTTCATTATGCCAATCAAAAGTTTCGCTAAACAAAAGAACGCATTGAAATGATAAATATTTTTAGGGAAATCATTTAAACCACATACATCATCTTCACACAGTTATATTTTGCTACTTTGCTATTATCTTTAAGTAGATTTTCACTATAATTAGGGTTGGAATAAATAAATAAATAAACAATTCACACTGCACACTTTATGCTCTCAGTTATCTAGGACTGATAAATAATTGTCTAGAACACTAGGACACTAGTCCTATATAAAACATAAGATCTTCTATCGTTGCTTTTTATAACGCTGCAATAAATATTTCGATATTAATTTGTAAATAAATTTTATCATATTATTTTTTAAACGAGATATATTACGTAATCGTCGATGGCACAAAGCAGTCAATAATAGACCAAGCTATGACCGAACAAAAGTCTACTAGACAACACTTAAAATTTTATTATTAAATCTAATAGATATTATTATGAAAAATATCCAATCGATGGCAGACTAATTCAGTGTTTTTATTATTTTTTACCGGATTACGGCGAAGCCAAAAGAAAGGGTTATGAGTTTAGCAGTCTATGAATGTTTGTAATTACGGATGTTCCACCGTAGCGCCTAAACTATTCATCCGATTTTGATAAATAAGGTGTCAATCGATTCGTTATCATGACCCGAGTAACATAGGCTACGTTTATTTTTGAATTTTGGTCCCAGGGGTGAGCAAATTGAAAACAAAAAATAAGTTAAAAAAAATAAATTCAAAAACTAAAACCCGACTACTGAAAAGTATGATACAAGAAAATATTCTCATCTGAGGATAGCCGTGGTCGTATGTCTTCTCATATAATATATGAGGCCCCTTTAGATGTATAGCGTGATGCACTTTGCCCTCTAGAGCTTATGATCGCTTACTACTGTTAAAATGTAATGTTTTGTTAGGGTAGGTGGCATATGACCACGGCTATCCTCAGATGAAAATATTTTCTTGTTTTATACTTTTCAGTACCTAGTCGGGTTTTAGTTTTGGATTTATCCTTTGTTGTCAGTATCTCGAATTTGTTGTTTACACAGATTATAAAGAGGTGTGAATTATTTAAAATTAATTGCATTTTTTGCATACCTAGCAGATCTCTTTTCAAATGTTCTATATGAGGTCTGCCAGGTATTACGAAGCAGACGACGATAATTATAAATAATAATTGACACTTCTCATAATCTGTATAAACGTCAAGTATATAGTGTTTGGCTGTATTCGAAATAGGACAACAAAAATGATAAAAAAAAATTGAATTTGCTGTTTTCCATCATATTATCTATTAAATTCACTAACAGAATTTTCTTAGTGTTGTCCAGTAGATCTTTATACTGTCGGAGCTTGTGATAATAATAAGTATTATTTCCAATGTCCGGAAAAAAAGAATTGCTGCGCTTATTTTTTAGATTGTTTTCATCAACCTATTGATATTTTCAATGTACTATTATTTTTACTAATATATTGAGAACATTTTTTTCAGATTAAAATCAAGAAACTGGGGGCTTGTAATAGACGAAGCATGGACATGCCATAAACTACGATATCTTCACAAGCTCGTCTGTACACAAAATGACAAGCTAGGGCAGATAATTTGTTTTTAAAAAATCATTTAAAGATGAACAAAATTACGTCATTTGAAAAATAAAATACATTAATTTATATTCAATCTAGTCAAATGACGAGCAAAACATTGTAAAAAAATATATAAACTTGATTTGATTATGATTAATTTCAGTGTAATTACATAAAACATCAAAATTTTATGCAGCGTTATAAAAGTCCATCTAACGACTAATCTGTAAACTAAAACACAGTTAATTAGCAATAATATCATTAATAATAGTAAATAAACACTTGACGAAGAAAAGAGTTGATATACAACGCTATAACATATTAATAATAATACCTGATATATTAAAATCAAAGCCAATGAATGAGCGAACATTGTAAATAACTAATTTGTTTACATGTTCCAGGTGAATTAGCTAAACCACTCTTCTATGTCACAACAGAAATAATTACACACATTGACGTATTAAGATTCATATGTCGATAAAATATATTTAAATTCGAATAGACTATTAATTCAGTTTTATCTATTATATAGAGTCCAAACTCTTTTTCGGATGGTTGAATATTTTCGATTTACTTGTAATCCGCTGAATCGATTTCAATTTGTTGTTCACTGCATTTCATAATGTGAGCCACAACCCCCCAGAGAACTTCTTATATCGCAATCGACGTAGTTAGTTTATTGTGAGTGAAACCTTTTAATTTTCTCGAAGAAAAAACCTTAGTTGCCATTATAACATTTAAGGAGGTTGATGCGTTACAGTCCCAATCAAAAGTAAGTCGAATTCTAAATGGGAACTTTTCCATAATAAATTTTTACAAAAGGTTATAAGTCGATGATACCAATAAATTATTGTCATAAAGGCATAAATAAATGTTTTTTTTTTTTTAATATCAATTAATTATTTCAGTATTTTACTTAATGGACTAACTTTTGAATTTTGTGTACAAAGTTAGATTAGAAAAAATAAACTTATGTAAATATCTGTATTTTACATATTTTTTGCAGTAAATAATTAAAAAAAGAAATTAGAAGTAATAAAAATTATAATTAAATCATTAAAAAGTTGAAAATTCAGTTAAAATTCAGTTAAAATTGTTAAAATTGTCACGAATAAAAGTCCATAATCGAAAAGTGCTAAGGTTTAATAATTTTTTTTATTGATTGAAAGTCTCCTAATTAAATTGGAAAAAATATTAAAATATGCGTAAGATATCGATGCTTTACATAGTTAGTTTTCGGAACTGCTGACATTATTTGCTTATTTGCAAAAAATTAAAATGTACCGTTTGCATGCTAGGCTGACATATTTTCCATAAGACTACATGTAAAAGTTTTTTTAATTTTTTACTTTATAAATCTCCTCATGATTTTGGATTTTTTACAGAAAATTTTGTCATAAAAAAATCTATTAAAAAAACTTTATTTCAGATTTTTTTCATTATCTTCGTAAAACGGCTCAACCTCCTTAAGGAATTCTGGAGTCTGAATATTCGAGAAGCACTGGTTTGGAGAATCATCTTGGTAATGTCTGAGGTGATATAACATCTTTGTGTCATGGAAGAAACGGGCAACGTAAGGGTAAAGGTCGAATCACACTTAAGCAGCATCGAGCAGCGCGGCAAAATGCTGCGCTTAAAATTATTGTTTACAGATTTTTAAATGATACGAGTTTCACTTAAGCGTTGCAGCACGGCACAGCGCAGGGCGTTATACAGCAGCATTTTTTTAATTTCTCGGAGACTCGGAGTATTGGCTTACTCAACGTGCTGCCAAGTGGAAATGACAAAGCGCCAAAAGTAAACAGCAACATGATTTATTTGTAAAATTTAAAAAATCTTAAAGAGTATATAAAATCGAACAAGACGTCATTCAGTTGATACTTGTTTGATATCTGTAATGCCCACACTTCACACGGCTATTTGTATTTGTGTATTTGGCATATTTGGCAAACAATTACCATGTGTGGACAGTCTATTTGACAAAGTGTTGGTTTTTTCGCCTATTTGACAAATAAGGCCAATACCAAATACGCGTTACCGTGCGCTTGTCGGTTTTTCGAGGCACATCAAAGGAGTCAAATAGGCAAATAAACCGTCCACACAATGGCCATATTCAAAAGCGAACGCGCCGTGAATCTGTACGGACGTGCAGTATTTTTGTGTCTGTGCTGTGAGCGAGAACTGGAACAATTACTATTGAAAATGAATTGGGACAATGAAATAGTGCTAAAATTCCTGGAATTTTGAACCTTGCGTTCTGCTGCCAAATGTTTGTGTGTTTGTTATTTGACTGCCATGTGTGGATGGCCGTATTTGCCTCTATTTGCATGTTTGTCTTGAACGTCATATATTTAGCCAAATACAACAAACACCCAATAGCGAACACAAATAGCCATGTGAAGTGCCACCATATATCCAATTGCATATGACCACATAATATCTGGTCTGGGGGGTTGGGATTAGAAGCCACGACAGTCTGATCCAAAGACTGACATCCTGACCATTACACCCCATTATCCTCCGCGTTTATTTAATTTATTAGATTAGCAAAACGTTTCCAAGATAATTAGTTAATAAATATATTTTAATCGACACATAAAACACAATATTACCTAATTGTCTCTAAATGTAATATCAATAAAATAATAATGAACAATAATTATAAGCTATAAAAAGACCATTAAGATGTTGTCTGCTCAGACCGATTTATAAGAATAAAGTATATAAGTACTACATAATTAAAAATATAAATAGTAACTGTACTAATCGGGAAACCGGGTGGTAGGCAGGCAGCTGGCACATTGTGTATCTAGCTCTACGGCCAATAATATACCTAATAGAACACACTGTATATTATTATGTAACGCATGTATAAAACGGTTTTTGTGAATAATGTTTTAACTTCAGATGAAAACCACCAATTTTGAAATAAGAACATTTTTATGTATATTAGGGTGATTAAAAAAAATGTATTTTTTTTCTTTTGCTCTTACCCCCTCAAATGTTTCTAATTAATTTAAAAAAAGTCCTCACCAAAGATGGGCACTCTAAGAGGTCGCTATTTTAATTTGAATTTCCCATTTAATTGGCATAGAACATTTTTTTAAATTGAAATTACTTGCAATTAACTCAATTTTTTACAAATAATCATTATAAATATATGAAGCTGACTCTTTAAGCTTTCCTAAACTCTATAAAAAACTTTCAAAAAATCATGTACATAAAAAATTATTACATACCTACAATTTCTCTGTAGTCAGAAATTCATTCATTTTCAGATGGCTGTAACTGGTCTTCTAATTATAATAATCATACATTATTATCGAGTTTTTGAAAGCCAAAAGATTCAGCTTCAAGAATATAATATAATGATTATTTGTAAAAAATTGAGTTAATTAGTAACTTCAATTAAAAAAAAACATGTTTTCCACGTTAATAAACTAAAATTAAAATAGCGACCTTTTAGAGTTGAGCTTCAGCGTCCAGTTGTGGTGTGGATTTTTTTCACATTAAATACAGGGTGTCCCACGACATGATTGCCATAGTCTGGGACTGTGTTGCTGGGGTGATTTCAAGTCAAAAATGTCTAATATACCCGGAACGCTATCCTAACTGAGCTAGAAGCATTTGAAATTTTAGATAAGTAGTAGTAAGAATTAAAAACCATTTAAGAAATAAGTTATGAAAAATTATTACTTTTGATTATTTCGCTGCGAAGTCAAAATCTACCCGGACGAACCGGACTGGACAACAAGTAGATTATAAAGAATTATGAAAGCACAAAATATTTAAAGTCACATCAATTTTTGATAAAAGAAAAAATCTATTCCCAATATTTAGATCTAAGTGTAAATCGGTGGTCTTCAACTGAGCTTTAATTTTATGTGAATGTGTATTTTGTGTATTTAGGTAAGTGTTATCTACAGCGCCGTTGACTTGTCGTAGGTAGAGCCTTACTTGGAATACGAGAGACCAGTTTGAGGGGTCGCAACACACGAAAGGAGCGTAACATCCGCAGATCTACGTCAACGTTTGCCTCAGCGAATATAGTCATTGACCTGCGTCATATGTATAACGTGATACGTGTCATTTTTATTAAATACGACGTCATTAATTCATATAGCGGGAAATTTGAAATTACTATCGTGACTTTTAAAATATACTCTTTTAAATATTTGTGTCTTACTGATGATAGGTTGTCAAAAAATTCGATTTGACAATGGCATTAGATTGTGACCATGCATATTATGAAAAGCTTTGTTGAACTTTAAATGGATCCTACTCGAAAAATAATTGATTGATTGAAACGATATTGTTTGTACAACTTCTACTTTGAAACAATGTTTTTCTACGCATTTTGATTAGAATTAATTTCTTTATTTTTCTATGTAGATCAATAATTTGTTTTTGTATAAGTTCAAGCTAATGTTTTAGATCAGGGGTGTCAGACAGATTTTTCTAAAGGGCATTTATAAGAATTAGGGTGTGTTAGTGGCAGTGGCGGATTAACCTTCAAGCAAATTAAACAATTGCTTAGGGTATCACGTCTCAGGGGGCGCCAAGAAGCACTACTGAGAATTCAGAAATGAAAAGTACCTCACTAAACCGTGTCAATAATTTTTTTTCTTCTTATCATGTTCTCAAAAATTTTATTTACTGATATTAAAAGTTAAAAATAAATAGTAATTTATTTTTGAAAATTAAAACGAAAACAGTTTTTTTCAATTAGTTCAATTTTTCTAGTTTTAAAGTTTTGAAACTTTTCTTCTATTAATGGTATAAAAATGAACAATTTTATAGACAGCCAAATTTTCAGTGGGAGCATTGATTGTAAAATTCATTTTTTTTTTAAATCTATGTTTTTTAACTTTTTTCCATCAATTTGATTTTTTTTATAAACTAAACATATTAGAGATGGTACCCATAATCAAGAAATGTTTAGAGCATAAAGGAGTCTTAATCCGGCACTGGTTAGCGGGCCAAACTCTAAATTAAAAGCTAAAACACATACTAAATTAAAATCTTAATTAATTATTTAGTTTTAAACAATTTTGATATAAAGGTAATAAAAGGGTAAATTGTGTTGACCTTGAGCATCCAGTAATTTTAAAAATACGTAGTGACATCGAATGCCGACTAAAATCGTCACTGGATAAATTCTGGTCGCGAGCCGTATTGAGATAGGTTTTGGGCCAGATGCGGCCCGCGGACCGTGTCTTTGACATCACTGTCTAAGAATCTAGATGACAGAGAGTTTCACAACGACATTAGATTGCTCCGGCATGTATAAAAACTGTAAATATATAATCACAATCTAAGGTCATAGTCAAGCCAAATTTATTGACAATGCTTTCTACAACCCTTCAGTAAAATTCTTATACAATAATATGACTATGGCATAGTGACATCATTAATTTTAAACTCAAAAAGGAAAATATAATATTATTATTGTGATTCCCATATAATGTGACTGTTGTTCAGTGCATAATGACGTCATTGGTTTATTTTAAAAAAGGAGGGAAATTTGAAAATAATGTTTTCTAAATACGTTGTATATTCTCCCTTTAATTGATCTGATGGGTCGTTAATGATTTAAGTAAAATTATAGCTTTGTGGTCCCTAATTTAACAAAATTTAATAAAAACGCTGAAAAATAAAGATTTAGTAGGTATTATAATTATTTTATTCTAGAAACAAAAACCAAATTTCAAAATCAATCATTCCATTTAAACACACAACTATTAAAATGTTTTTTTGAAAAATAGGGAGTAAGTATGTATAAAAAATATTGAGATTACATAATTATTTTTTATAATATTCCTAAAATATATTCTGAAAATATATCCATATCTAAACCACACGGTTAGATCATAACAAGCTTTAACCATGTCAAAATTCAAATCAAGCTTGTACCGTCTGGCTCTGGGAGTTTGTGACAGACACGGGAGTAAAGTCATAAACGTTATGCCTGCAGTACACATTCGCCAAGGGATACCGAGACTAAGCGAACGCGAATTGGGAACGCTCGCCTGATCTCGTAGAGCACTGTCTCGCCTCGCCAGCGCTCCGTATAAAGTCGGTCTTTCTACCGCGAGTCAAAGAAACCGAGCGGCGAGTACGAGCGCAGTCAGTACACACTCGTCGCCTCGTGCGAATTTAAATGTACTTAATTTGTTATTTTTGTTGGTTAAAGTGTAACTTTTAATGATAAAAAAGTTATGGCGGACTGGACCAATGACACAGTAATTGATTTCTTAGAACATTACCAAAATGAGACATCCGCCATCTTCTTGGCTTCCAGGACTTTTTGATTTTTTTTTATTATATAAATATATTTGTAATAGCTATATGAACAATAAGCTTCAACAGCAGCAACACAAACAACGACCAGATCCATTTAACTGTGTCGTCTAAATGGACAGTAAAGCCGAGCCAGGCCGAGTGTGTACACAGACACATTCGTAGACGCTCGCTTTACCTAATCTGTCGGCGAGATCTCTCGGCAAATGTGTACTGCAGGCATTACTATTTTGGTACGGAATACCATAGGTCAGAAACTGATGTCTGTACGCTAAAGATACGAAAATGTTTCCAGGTAGTATCGTCCAACTGGAAACAATGGTTCCATTCGTGTTTATATATTGTTTTTTGTTTTTCTTTATCACGTACGCACATGACTTCCAAGCTTCTGTGTTATTGAATAATGAATAGACGTGTATAGTAAATGTATAGAAATCAATATGCATTGATTTATTATTTATGAAATCAATAGTAGGTACCGGCTTCCCAGTCACACTCAATAAGTAACCAATTGCACACAAATATTTGCACACGCATTAACACTGCAAACATTTTAAAATTAAGAATCTTATTAAAACTCAACTCACCCTGTGACCACTACAAAGAAATCCATAATGTTCCAAATGTTTCTAAGGTACGAACCCCTATGTAAAACAAAACCTAAGGCTAAAATTTTCAATGACGCTTCCACGCAGAATATAAATAAAAAGTAAGCCTCAGTTGCCTCCTGAAAAAAAGAAATAATCTTTTTAATAAATAATAGAGAAAGCCAAATCTGGGAACAAATATTAGTTGATCAAATCTGATTCGGGGTTAATGATTTATTAAGTTTTCTAAAATTAATATTACTTTTAATTCAGATTGTATCTTATAACGTACTATCTCCACATAATGGAATAAGAGCTGGCTACGGAGAAAATGGGTGACTCGGTGCAGAGCTGAAAATTTGCAGAATAATAGGAGATAGTACAAGTAAGTAGGGAAAAAATTGCTAGAAGGCTAGGCGGAAGATAAAGAGTCTCCAGAAGGCGCTAATGCTGCGAAAAATCAGTGCACTTCTGGCAATTTCTATACTTATTCTGTAATTCAAAACTAGATTATATATTATATATATTATACATTATAAGGGCATACTGAAAATTCAAACATGATATAAATAATTACATTCTTCAAATATTCAAAATTATTAATGTCATTTTGATAGAAATAAAATTAATCGTCATATATTTTCATTAATAAAATTACGTTGTTATAACAACAGAATAAGTATAGAAATTGCCAGAAGTGCACTGATTTTTCGCAACATTAGCGCCTTCGGGCGGCTCTTTATCTTCCGCCTAGCCTTCTGGCAATTTTTTCCCTACTTACTTGTACTATCTCTTATTATTCTGCAAATTTTCAGCTCTGCACCGAGTTTTCTCAAAAAAATAAGTAATTCTTCTTTCAGGACAAAATTTAATGATTATATTAAAAGTTTAATTATGTTTGAAATTGTAAACTATACTTTTGGGAACGAATGACCATTTTACTTTCGTTGAAAATTTGCTACTTACTAATTTTTTTGCTAAGATAGTCTTGTCTCCGCTAGGCAAATGCTCCTCCAGCGCTAGTACCACACAGTTGGCAATGATTGTCAGCAGCACAGCATACTCGAACGGAGTAAATATAAATCAATTAAGGAAAAAACAAAATAACAATCAAAATTCAAATACAGATAAAACGCACTCAAATCACGTGATAAATCATAATGGCCGCTATTTTACTGAACAGCTGATTGACACAGTTAACTTTTGATAGGTTAGGTTTTGATAATATGCAATCAAATCACGTGTTACACCACAATGGCAGCTATTTTACAATACAGCTTTTAAATATTGTTAGGTTAAGGTTACAAATTATACAAAAAAGTGGAAAATTATACAGAAATAAAATAAAGAAAAACTAGTTTTAGTCAAATAATGTGATAATAATCACTTTGCAGTAACAGTAACTATTGTTCAATTATATTTGTACGATTTGTTTCATAGATATTTAACGTTAAGACAACTAAGTTTAAATCAACCAAGATCAGAATTTAGGAATCAACACTTAAGCCTTGGTTTCCTAAGATAGCGGTACCGTAATATAGCGGTCGTGATATGATCCTGAATGAATGAAACGTGTGCATAAATGAATGTGGTTTTGTCGGGAGCGGCAGCATCACCCTGAAGTAATTTATTTCTATGGGTACGTTTTTTGTGACGCCATTTATAACCGTATTCTCACGGTGCCGCTTTCTTTAATGAAATGGGCTTTTATATCAATAAATATATTTTATTTAATATTGTAATTAGTGTCTGCGTCGTTTAAAATAATAAATAATTTTTTTTACATTAAAGTTTGATTCTCTGAATTACCTACGGAGTAGATAAAAATAATAACTTCATTTAAGTACATCTATTTTAAGTAAATTTATTTGGTTTTTCTTTGGTATTAAAAAGTAATTGATTAGCAGTTTTACTAATGAAAGGTTAGGGAGCAAAAAAAATGGTATTCAAATTAAGTAAAAACCGGTAGAATTCCCTAAAAAAGCAAATTCTAGTCTGATAGTAAATAAAGAGTATAAATAAACCAAGGTGATCCGTCAAAAATTGCGATTTGAAGAGCTCGGACGTACGTACGTATGTATGTACGTACAAACTAAAACTAATCGACAGCTGCTGTTTGCGATTTTCAATTTCAATTCTAAGAGTAGTTATGAACTCGGATTAATCTAAAAATGGTTTCTTTCTATAGAACAGAGTCACTCCTTTTCAAAGAGCTACAATTTGAATAAATTTCGTACAAAATTAACCTAGATACCTTGAATGAACAAAATAGCTCTGACCATTGAAGCAGTATGATTGAACTGATAAAAGTGGATATTCCTTAAGCAGTAAACGTATTGTATAGTTGACATTAAAATTATTGAAGTGAATAGATACAAATACATTATGATTCGGTAGTTTTTTAACTTGGTCAACCCTGAATGGAAGGTAGGGCCGTGAATGAACAATAATTGTAAAGTGATATTGCATGTAGTAAAGGATATGGCCACTCGATGATGAAGCGCGTATATCGGCGGATGGGGTTCTCCTCTGATAGCAGGAATAGCGAGGAAGGTCCTTGCCCCCCCGCCCCCGCCGCGCTGGTCGGGCCCCCCATTCTATCAGCTGCGCCGGCCGCCCCCGCCTGGTGCTGCGCCTGCGCCGCTGCCTCTTGCGCCGCTGCCAACCTGAAACAGACAAACACACATGACCGTTAATTAAAAATACGTGACAAATGGTTAAATATTTTTTATCTTTACTGTTGCCGAAAATAAGCAGTTTTTACAGCATTTTTAGTTTTTTATTTTGAAATTAGTGATAAAATAGTGCAGATGAGGGATTAAAAACGCTCGGCAATTGCGCTATATGGATGGCATATTAATAACGACAGTTAAACTTTTTGGCTTTTACATTTTTTGTATACATTCAGCCACTATCTATGCCCGAGAGTTAAAGATATACCTATAATATTGTATAAAATAATGGTATACTATCTGTTTAAATTTCAAGAGCGTTCATAATTTAAAAGTATTTTTCTATTTATTTCTCAAATAGAGATTGTATTTATTAAGTCCCGTCCGGTTTCACCCGGGTGTAAAAGAACGAATGAGGAAGGGAGGAACATGAGTACACATAATCATCTTAGTTTACCGAGATGAATGTTGTGTCCAAATTTCATGATGATCGGAGTTACCGTTCAAAAGTTTTTGTTG
This sequence comes from Xanthostigma xanthostigma, assembly GCA_963575645.1. Lineage (NCBI taxonomy): Eukaryota > Metazoa > Arthropoda > Insecta > Raphidioptera > Raphidiidae > Xanthostigma > Xanthostigma xanthostigma. Next base: position 41,794,297 of record OY754466.1, on the reverse strand, counting down.
ATAAAAAGCAGTATTTATACTTTTTTTAACTAATAAGTACCTATATTTTTTTTAATTAGCTAAATAAAATTAAAAGAAATTTAAATGTAAGCCTTAGAAGAAAGCAATGTAAAAAAAAATAAGAATATATGCGCCCACCGTGGAGCTCGAACCCACGACCCTGATATTGACAGTCACATGCTCTACCGATTGAGGCATCTGGAGTTGCGTACTCACAACGCTAATATGAGTATATCTAATTAGTGCATTTCACATGAATAGAAGCTTATTTTTGAGATACATTTTGCAACATTTTTCATTAATGCTCCGCTCCTAATGGTCGTGGCGTGATATTATATAGCCTATAGCCTTCCTCAATAAATGGGTTATCCAACAAAAAAATTTTTTTTCAATTTGAACCAGTAGTTTTACTGAGATTAGCGCGTTCAAACAAACAAACAAACTCTTCAGCTTTATATATTAGTATATTTTTATAGATTAGGTACTTAAATGACGTGTTAAAAATTTCAAAAATAGTGTTATCAAAATTATGTTGTTAAATGATATAGGTTATTCAAAACTTTATACTCAAAAAACAATTATTATTTAATATCACTGTTGAATTAATTACTAAAGAAAGTGGCTAATTTAAACATCTTACTAAACAGACGGTTATTTAAAAATGGATATTGAACACCAAGTTATTTAAGATCAATTACTAAATAATCAGTCATTTAAAACCTATTACTAATTAAATAGTTATTATAAAGATCTATGACTGTTTTCAAATAATAGTGACTAGGAACCTGTAATAAAAAAATAACATTTTTGTCAATCACTTGGTTCTTTTTCGCATTTGACAAGAGTGTGCTTTGCCAAAATCGAAATACACGTATTTGATGAATTTTTATTCGCTTTCTAAGAGGTGAAAACTTTATTGAAGAGTATGTGTATCTCTGGACTTGTTTAAGCTAAAGACGTGAAGCTCAAAAAACACTCTTCTTAAAAAAAATTAAGAAATAAAATTTAAAAGCTCGGAAATTTTATGATTAAAACAAATTTTGAGAAGGTTCCTAGTTTTTATTTTTGTTAATTGTCTGTATCATTAAAGTTTATCAATAATCCAATAATTTCGCCCGGGTTATTTACTTTACCGTTTGTATACTTATTTCCTAAAAACAAACTGGTATTTCAAAGACGCTGCACTTCCTCTGCAGTATAACACGCGCCACAGATCTAAAAGGTTCGGAAGTTAGTCACAAACAGCGTCGTAAAGGCACATTTTATAGCTCCCACCTCCCAGCTACCTGCACGGAACGAGCGCTCGTCGGTGATTGGCCGTGATCGCTCGTTGCCTTTGTCACTTGTCGCTTTCCTGCTTTAAAGTACAGTCGAGTACGCTATTGTCAAACTGTTATTGCTATTTTAGTTTTGTTGAGTTGCGAGTTTGTAGTTTTTCAACAGACTGCACAAGCGCAAACCTGCATTCGCATCTAACTTCCGAGTCTTTTAGATTTGTGGCGCGTATTATATGTGTTACCTTTACCGAAGTTTTTTGGAGCACCGTATAAAACAAATAAATTTCAGCTTCCTACATTAATTTGTTTTTCTTTTGTTGGCTACAATAAATCGACTCTAAAAATAGTTGTCATAACAGTTGGGGTTGTTTCCTTAAGTAAATATACATTGTGATTATTAGCAACCCGAATACAGGAATTGCGTGTTAAATGAAATAATAAAAAATAATATTTATTGAAGACCATAATACTTGTTATAGTTAAGCATCTATGCATTTATAAGTACTACAACTTACAAAGGGACAAGCCGACCTTATCGCGACTAATCGCGGTCACAATGTCTCAATCACATAATTATCAACCTAAACAGATATATAATCGACTCCAAGCGTTTCTTTCTTCATCTTCGTATTATTTAGCAATTATGGAGCCTTTATATCATACTTAAGAGTATTCGTCCCTGCAAACACCCCCTGCACCCTCCATCACAAATCTTTTCCCCTTGCCTAAAAACGGTTCGCGCTCTCCCGACGCTATTTTTAAAGCTAGAGGGTTCTGGTAAACGCCAAATGAAACACAAAGAATCAGACTACAGATCCTTCAGGCGAATTTTTTGAAAAAAAATTCCTGAAAAAACTTACAACCTTTTGAAAAAAATAATAAGTTACGTAATATTTCACACGTAGGCGAAACTGTTTTTCAAAAAATTCGCCTGAAGGATCTGTAGTCTGATTCTCTGTCTTTCATTTAGCGTTTACCAGAACCCTCTAGCTTTAAAAATAGCGTCGGGAGAGCGCGAACCGTTTTTAGGTGAGGGGAAAAGATTTGAGATGAACGGTGCAGGGGGTATTTGCAGGGACGAATACTCTTAACTGTATTTCTTTACTGAGAAAATGTCGTATAATTCACGATGAATGCTATAAACCAAGCTGATTTAATTTTTTTAGAACGATTTTATGAGAAAACAGTCAGACAGCCGAGCGTGTAAGCATTCAATACTCAATGTATAATACGCGCCACAAATCTAAAAGGCTCGGAAGTTAGATGCGAATGCGGGCTTGCGCTTGTACAGTCTGTTGAAAAACTACAAACTCGCAATTCAACAAAACTAAAATAGCAACAACAACTTGACAATAGCGTACTCGCCTGTACTTTAAAGCAGGAAAGCGACAAGTGACAAAGGCAACGAGCGATCACGGCCAATCACCGATGAGCGCACGTTCCGTCCAGGTAGCTGGGTGGTGGTGGGAGTATCAACGGCTCTAAAATGTGCCTTTGCGACGCTGTTTGTGACTAACTTCCGAACCTTTTAAATCCGTGGCGCGTATTATAGTTGTTTATATAAGGTTTTTGTAGCACTTGAATCATATTCTTCTATTTTGTACGATCTTCTATAAATTAGATGTTTGTCATGTCATGTTCACCGAAAATGAACAGTGAAAAATTCGTTAATCCTACTAGATTCAAAAATTGTTCTTTGTTCAACTCGAGATTTACTATCGAAAACTGCAGGGTGGCTACAGAAAAATGATTTCATATTTCCCTGATAATCTAGGTTTTTTAATACTTTTCCATAATTTGAATATCTTATTTGTATGATCGAGATATTTAAAGTTTTGATTAAAGTCATTTTTTTGTACTTTTTCAAATCAACATTAAGCATCAATACAATTTTCTGGCTTTTTTTCAAGCACACAAAACATTTATTAACTCTTAAAAACTAATGATGGCACAGTAAGGCCTAGTTTATATGAGAGGCGTTCAACGCGCGTTTACAGTTTCTATACAATTGTATAGGACTGTTTATATGTTAACGCGCGTTCAACGCGCCACCAACGCGCGTTATCATATAAACAGTCCTATACAATTGTATAGAAACTGTAAACGCGCGTTGGGCCAACGCGCGTTGAACGCCTCTCATATAAACTAGGCCTTACTGTGCCATCATTAGTTTTTAAGAGTTAATAAATGTTTTGTGTGCTTGAAAAAAAGCCAGAAAATTGTATTAATGCTTAATGTTGATTTGAAAAAGTTATCATGTAAACAGTTATATACAATTGTATAGAAATAATTTGTAAACGCGCGTTGGGCCAACGCGCGTTTAACGCTCATCATGTGGCCTTACCCTTAACCTTCTTTTTACTGTAAGATCATTAGTTAGAGATATCGATGGTAAAATAGCAAAGGTTACTTTTTACTTAATCGCCGATATCTCAGCAATATAGTCACATAGCAAACAAAAAAATACCAAACGTCCAAACTGAAGCTTGAACACCAGACTCAATGATTAGGTATTCATAAAGCTTGGAAAAACTTTTTCCGAGTATGAAGGCAGTTTTAAAACAACAAAAAAATTCAAAACTAGAAATTTTAAACTCCAAAATTCTATTTTTCTCTGATACTTTGTAAAATTCTCTGATAATTCCAGGTTTTCGAGGTCTGTGGCCAGCCTGAAGTGATGTTTTTACGTTTTCGAAATCATCATTTTTTTCTCAATAAACTGACCTTGTCTTTTTCGCGATTTTTAACTAGATACTATATTTTCCTTACGAAAGATGAAAGTAAAATAAATTTCAAAAATGCTATAAGGTGTGTTTGATATCGTGCTCCAGTGAAAAAAGTGTTGACACTTTTGACACTGTTGCCTTTGTTATGCAAAAGTGTAACCATGGACTATATAACTAACCGTATATTTAATACCCTGTATAATGCTAGCAAAGATCAGGAGAAAGACTTAAACACTACGGTGCAGATATTAATACGTCTGTCTCACTTATTATACTCTGACTCTCAGGCGCATGTCCGTGAATGGATGCAGATCTGTTGCAGCGTCAGTTTGCACATGGAACTAAGCTGTGAAAGGGAGGTGGCTTGCTCTATTACATTTACTTATTACCACACTACAGACGCGACACTTGCGCACAATGGATCAAGTAAAAAAAACGAGATAGAAAACAGTTATTTTGCTGTCTCACTTCATGGGCCACGCTTTTACTTACGGCCACTAGCAATATAGAAGTTACTAAATATATGTAAGTAAAGTTCACTTTTTAGTATAAACTTCACTGAATTATCTTAACCAATATATCAAATACATCTAATACAGGGGCGTAGCTACCACCGTATCTGCCGTATCAATTATACGGGGCCCCCGGGCCACGGAGGCCCCCAACGTGCGTAAGCAAAAATTAATAAAAAGTTCCCAATTTTTTTTTTATTTCAGAAATGACAAAAGTCAAAAAAAGCAATTTCTTTTTTTCCCGCGTAAAGCGTGCGTTCAAAAGTTAACCACACCCAACATCGGTTATCGCGGGCTACGGGATTTCCCCGTTTAAGTCATTTACTTCAACGGGGGAATCCCACAATAATCGATGAACATAGGTACGATAATGAATTGTTTGTAAAAATTTTGGAAAAATTGACAGATAGATAATAATGATGAATAAATATTTCTTTTAATTTTATGCAAACATTTTTTTTCTTTTGTGAGAAATCTTTACCCTTCCTAAGGGCCCCCTAACAAATTTTTATACGGGGCCCCGCCAAGGCACGCTACGCTTCTGATCTAATATCAGAATTACAGTCAGATGTTAATTTAGTTACATCGTCATTTCGTTTAAAATTTACTAAGGCTGCCAAGAATTTAGGCGAAGCGTAATTAAAATTAACATTTGAATATAAAAGATAGAATGAGTTTTTCCAATAAATTGTTAATACTTTTCTACAGTCCATCTGTGCAGTTTCACTAAACAGAACTCTTTCAATAAGCGAAGTACCACTGTAATGCAAATGAAACAAAGGTATACACTGAAGCTTTTAACTTAATGCATTATTTCAAAACAATTAATACTCGAAAAACAAAACAACGTGAAATATCTGTTCTCTTGTTATATAAATTGAAAAAAGTGAATAACGCATTCATATTTTATTGTTGTTAGAAATAGCGGTTATGTTTAAATGTATCCCAATGTTATAACGGTTGTTAAAGCTTATTGCAGGGTTTTTTTTAATTTCTATAACTTTTATTAAATATTTTGAAATTTGACGTTATTTAATATTGTTAATTATAACATGACATTGGTTTGTTTCCATGGTTATTTTATTATTAACAATTTTATGCGTTAAGTTTACACACGACAAACGAAATTATAAATATTGTTATAATTTATTAATTTTAAATTTAATAAACGAAGCGTTTTTAAGGACTTTACTTTATAACAATTGTTTGGCATACAAAGATCTAAAACTGTACTAGACTTTTGTCTGACGAAGTCACTTGTTGTGCACTGCAGCAATTGTTATAAAATAAAATTCTTAAATTAAAACGATGTATTTTATTAAATCTAAATTATTGCAGAACATAAATTTATATAAAATGACGATCGAATCAATTATTACTTGAATTTATATCGGTAATGACCAGATATTATTAAAAAAAGAAACATAACCTTAAAACAAACTACTCACTCGATTTTTTCTGTGACAACAGCATCATCTTTACTTGTCATTTGTTTTATAAACGTCACAACAGAGTTTGAACAAACCACGAGCTAACAGCGACAGCACGCAATGCGCAGTGGAGATTAAACATAAATATGAAATGTAAAATATATGACTAGATGTTCATAAAAATACAGATATGTATAGTATATGGCCATTGTGAACACGTTATTTATTTGTTCAGTGGACAACAGGCATCAACAGTTCGTTTTAGGGGCGACAGGGATGTGCTAAAATAGGTTAGGATACACATCCAAAATAAAGCCACTCTCTACCAGTAACGTTACGACTCTTCGAGATTCCTATAAATAAAATGTTTCCTACCAGAGATTGCTAACTAGTTACTTTCGTTTAGATTTCATCAAATATTGAGGCAATATCTCACAAAAAGAGGCCACGGAAAATTTCATTTAAATCTACTTTTATAAAAGTAAAGATGACTGCGATATTTTATCGATGCAAAAATGTGTGCAGTGGGCGACAGGCTTTAACAGGTTATTGCAATAAACAAGGTTGTGTTAAAACCAAAATATTGACAAGTATATAGCATTTACAGGTTTAGTGTACCTACTCTGTGTTTTGAAGCTGTGCTTCTTAACGCAAGCCTCGGGACTGGCTTTGAACTGCGAAAAAACGAGCGAGCGAGCGTCACGAGACAAATGCGTTCAGATCATGGTTTAGATTAGTGATGTCAAAGATACAGCCGGCGGGCCGCGACCAGAATCTATCCAGTGAGGATTTTAAACACCTGACATCAACGTGCTTATCAATAACAAGAGACCTCAAGTGTCTGGATCTTCAAGCTCACGATAATTTACCCTTTTTATTACCTTTATATGAAAATTGATTTAAACTAAATAAATAAAGATTTTAATATAGTATGTGTTTTAGTTTTTTATTTAGAGTCTGGCCCGCTAACACACTTAAAAATCTTATAAATGGCGAGTATTTGGAAAGAATTCCGTGGCATAAGGATCGAAAATGAAGCAATACTGAGATTTTTTTAAACTTGCATTTAATACTAACGTTTCGATACGTTTTGTATCATCTTCAGAGTGTTCTGTAATTATATTTTTTGAGTTATAAAATTGTTTTGAATTAAAATGTAATTGTTCGTAAATGTTAGAAAACTTACCAAATGCTGTCACATGTTATCAGTATATTGTTGTTGATGGATTGAGAACAAGTTGAGTGACACCATGTTCTCAATCCATCAACAACAATATACTGATAACATGTGACAGCATTTGGTAAGTTTTCTAACATTTACGAACAATTACATTTTAATTCAAAACAATTTTATAACTCAAAAAATATAATTACAGAACACTCTGAAGATGATACAAAACGTATCGAAACGTTAGTATTAAATGCAAGTTTAAAAAAATCTCAGTATTGCTTCATTTTCGATCCTTATGCCACGGAATTCTTTCCAAATACTCATCATTAACTTCAATGGATCACAGTTACTCTATTTATTGAATAGAGTCAATCTTCTTATAAATGGCCCTTTAGAAAAATTAGTCTGACAGCCCTGGTTTAGACAAGAAATGGACCATAGAAAAAAAACGAATGTAGTTGATATTATATACTCAGTGTTCCTACTCCCTATTAAGTAAATAAATCTAAAAACGATGATGACTTTATTAAACATTTGAGCAATTATGCACTCTGGGCTTCAAGTAGATCAATTAATTACATGAGCTCCAAATGAACCGAAGCACCCGGAAAAATCTCACCGAATCACATTTAAAGGGAGCGGGAATCAATGAAAAGCTCACGTCAACTTTTAAATTCAGAGAATATTATAATAGATAACATTTTGTATCATTTTCCTCGTCTTATTTCACAGAAAAAATGTGGTAGGTACATACAATACAATATTGGCCCTTAGGTATTTAGTGGTATGAAGAAAAATATATGAACGTATCAAATAAATTTAATTATTAAAAAAATAGGGTAAATCTTACCAAGAGGAGTCCAAATTTTAAAGAAAACACCTCGCTTAATTAATGAACCTTGTCACGTCCCCTTAGATTCGTTCATCAAATATTTCGGAATAAAAGTACAAAAAAGGTCCCTGATCAATCGGGTGCTCTTTTTTTTCATTTGGACTTTTTATACCACCTTATGTCACTTTTGTAGCGATAATGGCCACAGATGCCAAATTGCGTTTTGTTTTTCTTGTTAATAAAAAAAAAAATTTAACGATGAAAATAGAAGAAATGTTCGACAATTCTCCAGAAAGGGCACTACCCTTCCGGGACCTGTTCTGACTCTGAAATCAAGCATAAAAAAAATTATGGAAGGTTTGTGGCATATATTAAAATTTGCTCGAGGGTCACGAAAGTTTATTATTTCACTGCATTAAGTTTTCTTGTGTGCAATTTGCCCATCCGTATTTCACATCGTTTATACATAATATTGTGATATTGTTATCATTTCTGTTTAATAAAATATTAAAATGTTCGGCGTGTTGTCTGGCTGAATGCTTGATCTCCCGTGTCTAGAGTCGATCGCAGTTCGTTCTAGGTCAAGGCAATAACTCATCAGTGGCGTTACAACCTCTTTTTAATCTTAATTGTACGAGGAATGCAAACACAGTGCATCCTATAGGTACACGTTCAAAACATCAAATATTCAATTTCAATAATGCCAGATAGAAAGCCGTTTAACAAACTGACAAGACAGTTCTTTGTTGGTGGCTAAAATTATTTATTTACAAATAAAACAAACTAATTAATCTATAACTTACTTCTCTATAATAATGAAATAATGAAATAAATAACGAAAAACAAATTCTTCTATGATTCCGATGACAATGAGTGTAACAATGCACGCCATTGTCTGTAGGGTTCCGACAACAATGTGAGCATTGTTGTCAATAATGCACAGTGGCGTCTCGTTACAGCCGTCATTTCTAAGCTCAGAGCATCAGGACCGGACAACTGCACCAAGCTTCTCTTTGGAAAGATGCTCTTTTTAAAAATAATGCTGTCCCTTAATTTAACGTTACAATACAATTTTTGAGGACAATGTCTTCTACGATAGTTTTTACGAGCATTTCAATTTCAAAATTTCATTGTGATCCGATTCATATATAATTTCGTTGGAAACATCGATTACAGAACTGGACTGCGCGAACCAAACGGTATAGAAAGAGAAGGCAATAAAGTTGGGGCATATTCCATCTTCGTTTAACAACGACACGTGGATCTCACGATGATACAGAGCCAATAAGAAAACGTCGGAAAGAGATACTTATGCTTCAACCATCGGCTTATATAGACGTACCTCTTCTGTAGTTACATGAGTGAAAAGGATAGAGTATGCTTGTGGCATATTTCTATGTACTATTTAAGGAGGATAGAGTATGATTGTGACCTATTTGTTTCTGCTATTCTGACAGGGATAGAGACACGTATGCATTCTTAAGGGGCACTTTATACACCGCCAGGGCGTATCCAGGAAGTTAGTCGTAGTACCCTATAGCCTACGCCTTTGAATTGACTGATTATAGATTATAGACGCTCGACATCAAAAATAATCAGTACGTCTATGGATGCGTAGTGGTGGACTAGTTCAGTTCTACACGTTGATGGTTGGAAGATATAAATTGCACTTAATTGTAGCCATACTGTATATAACCAGTACATATTATTTATTTTAGCATTAATTACTTTTGACTCTCTTTATTAATTAATCATTAAAATAATTATTATGTAAAACACGCACACATGTACCAAGTATTATTATTATCTGCTCTGCTAATTACAAGTCTATAAACAAATGACATCCATGAATTAAAAATATTTGTGCAATTTAAATTCAATCTAATATTGTAGACCAGGGGTCTTTAAAAAATGGGAAATTTTGTAAATTGTAACTTTGGCTCTTCCGTCTCAAAAGGTTGCCGACCCCTGAAATAGAATATTACAATATTTTCGTTTACCAAAACAACCAACGTACCTAATGTTTAGTAAGTTCATATTATTACACAATTTTAAATAATTAAGTTATTCAAATCTTTGATTAACATCTGAATAGAACTCTTCAAATAAATAAAATTGTCGACCAATTTTTCTCAGACAAAAAATAATAAAAATACAAATCAATATAACAAAAGATGACGTTTCGATCCGGATTTGGATCTTCTTCAGAAATATCTAAAGTTATATCTAAGTTATTTATTATCTAATAGATTGCACGCAAGATTGAAAGTTTGAATGATCATTCAAACTTGCAATCTATTAGATAATAAATAACTTATTACTAATTAATTTTTAAATTTTTAGATATTTCTGAAGAAGATCCAAATCCGGATCGAAACGTCATCTTTTGTTATATTGATTTGTATTTTTATTATTTTTTGTCAATATATGGTCAGAGAAAAATTGGTCGACAATTTCATTTAATTAAGTTATTCTTTGCAACATAATGCAAAAGTTATTCTTTTAAAGATCATGTTTAGGAGCGTCGATGCACCGTAAAATAAAATTAATTTGTTTAATAAAAGTCGTCCCGAATAGACATTTTCTAATAAAGATAGAAATAAACACTCGATATTTTCAGAATTCCCCGAACAAAACAATAATACAGCGTAGTCAACCCTAATCTTTCCAGCTCAGAGGTTTCCAGAGTCACTAAGGGGCGTAGTCAGTTCGAGCCCTCGGCCGCAAGGGGATCATTTTAGCGAAGTGATATCTAGAAATGGTTATTTGTAAATTAACCATTTTTTTTATGTCATTTGGAGAGAGGATCCTGCTTGACGTAAAGTACTAAACTAAGGTAGGTATACCAAAAATGAGTTATGTCGGTGTTTTATAAAGCAAAGTTGTAAGAATTGACCATGAAAAAAAATTTTTATTTTTCAAATAAATAATTTTTTTTCGTCTTACAAAAAACAATATGACTATTTTTATTTACTAATTGTGAAAAATAAATCTGATAATTTAGAGTGATGATGATCCTGTTTAAATGTTGGAAGACGAAAGGATGAATCATGGTGTCATAGGATCGATGAACTAAGCAAATACTGAATTTTAAACAAGTTACATTGGACAGATTTATACAATTTTTATTAAAACCAGTCGTTTTTTCAAGAAAAATAGTAATTTTAATACCCGTTGATGACATTTTTTTTTTATTAAAAAAACAGTGTGCAGCAACTAAGGCTATTTACATTGAACTAAAAGTAACAAATATGTAGGTAAGTATAATACCTAATAATAAGTACATAATATAATAATTAATTGGATATAATATAATAGAATAGATAGGTATAGGTTAAATTAATTTATAATGACATTTTTTATTTTAATTTATTTTATACATAACAACAATACTGAGAAAACAGACAGCATTGATTCTCCGAAACGTCAGACAATAAAATGCAATAAAAAAACCTACAGTATTTGCTTAGTTCATCCTTTATTTACTAAGTAAAGAAAAAGCGATCCAAAAATTAGTTGTTAACAATTTTGAAGACAACGTCTAGTGGCCAAAGGATCCAAAAAAACGCAATTACAGATATTAAATTTGCATTATTAACTAACGTTTTGAAGGATTTATCTTCGTCCTCAGAGTACAAATGCCGTCAAATATGTAATTTATAATATAAGTTATAATATAATATATTATAATTAATATTACATATTTGACGGCGTTTGTACTGTGAGGATGAAGGTAAATCCTTCGAAACGTTAGTCAATAAATGCAAATTTAATATCTGTAATTGCGTTTTTCTGGATATTTTGACCACTGTACACGTTGTCTTCAAAATTGTTAACAAATTTTTATTTATATGTCAAACATCCTACCAAAATTTGGTTGCAAACCGCTCAGCCGTTTGACCTGTATACAACATTTTCTTTTTGTAATGTTAGCACTATTCAACAGCTTTATTGACGAAAATTAGCTGCCCGGCAGCCCGGCCTAGATTCCCCCGAGCATAGTAGATAGATAGATAAAAAAATAGACAGCCCTCGCACTCAAGTAATGCGAAAGCGGTTCCGGTGTGAGAGTGCGATGAAGGGGGGGGGGGTTACTCAGTAGGAGTCTGACACTACCCGTTGGTGGTACATGATGGATTTTCTCACCTCCGCAAAAAAAAAATGTGACATCAGAAAAACAATTTTCCTTTAATATTTTTATTATAAGCGTTTTTTGAACTCGGTAAATGCAATGTATTAAATAATTTTCGGCCCATATATTGAGGTCCTTGTTAACGTAATTCCAAATTACATTTTGGAAGTCTAATTGCAGAACAAAGTGTTATAGTTATGCACATCGCTATTCGATACCTTCTATGTTTAGCTTTATGTATAGCATCGTTTCTAAAATCTATATACATGGATGATCAATCTATTCTAATATATAAAGCTGAAGAGCTGGTTGAAGTTGAACGCGTTAATCTCAGGAGCTACTGGTTCCATTGAATTATTTTTTGTTGGATAGTTCATTTATCGAGGAAGGCTATATAATATCACGCTACGACCAATAGGAGCGGAGCATCAATGAAAAATGTTGCAAAATATAACTCAAAATTTGTCCGTCCGACATCGGTAACTCCGATCATCATGAAATTTGGACACATTTATCTCGGTAAACTAAGATGAACGTGCGTACTCATGTCGCTCCCCCCCATTCGTTCTTTTGCATCCGGGTGAAACCGGGCGGGACCGTTAGTATTTTATATTCTTTAAATGTAGGTACACATGATCGCTAGGCCCAATGCCACAGTACGTCTCTTATTTTAAAGGACCGCGCAGAACCAGAAATAACGGTACTGTCTGTATGTTTGTAACGCAATAGACGACGCTACACCAGCTACAGACACAGGCGTGGGGTCTGGTTTTGAGACGCTGACAGGGTTGCCAAAACGCACTGATTTATCTTTCCAAATGGTTACACTTTACGCGTGACTTAACAGATTATCATACCTCAAGTTCTACTTTCTTTAAGGTAGTTTTTCATAGATTTCTCCAAAACTAGTCGTAGGAAATTAAAAAAAAACTATTTAAATTAAAGTTAAAACCTTAATAAATTATTGTTTTAATAATTTATTAAGGTTTTAACTTTAATTTAAATAGTTTTTTTTTAATTTCCACTGACTAGTTCTGGAGAAATCAATGAAAACATATCATCCATCTACCGTTTTACCATAAAGCCAATGTTAAATATGCCTACTTTTGAAGTCATTTATTTATTTAAATAATCGAGAAACCCCCCCTAAAATTTTTAGAATTGGTTTAGACTTAGTCCAACTTCATACGAAAAAAAATCAAGCCTTTTATTTAAAATTGCCTTGGTGCTCGTACTACCTTAAGAACTTTATATGAAAAAACTTTGTGTTTTTTGCTTATAACCGTATCATTGACTATTGTATACAAAAAAAATAGACTTTTAGATTGATCTGTTAAAAACTACGAGATTGTTTTTGAAGTGAAACTTCTTTAGCGGCATATCTGTTTCAAATTTTTTTGTAACGTTAAAGGGTAAATAATTCAACGGCCAGGAAATATATAAGAAAGAAATGTTCCAATATATAACCCAGTATACTGGCCAATGCTAATGACGTCATGAATCCGACGCCATAATTGTACTCGTGTGCCACCATATGTACTGGTGAGACAGATGTGACGTAGCATAAATATTTAACCGTGCGTGTGTGCATCAGATTTTGTGGAATTTTTTATTTTATTACTGGTTATTTGCAATATATTGCTAGTATATTTTGGAGCGAATCAACAGTATGGCGTCGATTCATGACGTCATTAGCACTGGTCAGCATACTGTAAAATGAATAAGGCATCAGTTAAACTCGTTAATATCTTTAAAGAAGTTTCCCTTCACCCGAAACTTAAATGCGAATGCGAGTTTGCGCTTGTACAGTCTGTTGAAAAACTACAAACTCGCAAATCAACAAAACTAAAATAGCAATAACAACTTGACAATAGCGTACTCGACTGTACTTTAAAGCAGGAAAGCGACAAGTGACAAAGGCAACGAGCGATCACGGCCAATCATTGACGAGCGCACGTTCCGTGCAAGTGGCTAGGAGGTGGTGGGAGTATCAACGGCTCTAAAATGTGCCTTTGCGACGCTGTTTGTAACTATTTTCCTATAGCCTTTTAGATCCGTGGCGCGTATTATAGGTGAATCTGACACGTTTTTTTATTGAATAATTAAAGTAAACAATATTTCATGTTATTAACGCTTCAAATAATTGAATTAATCAAATTAAACAAAAAATGTTTTTCGGTTTGAAATCAAAATTTTAGTATAACGATAGCAGTTACTCAAATTAGTATTTAACTCAAGATTAATATTTTTTTCTGATCATTTTTCAAGAATTGAACTTAAAGATCTCTGGCGCGCCACTGTATTCTACGAGTGTAAATAATTTAAAATTTTGCGTTTTATTAAATTTAAAACCGAATGGAGTAGCGTAGTGGTGAGAGCAGTAGACTTGCAGTCGGATGGTACTGGGTTCGAACTTCGAAGCGAAGTGGCTGAGACTTTTTCCTGCTGCCTCTCGCCAAGAAACGGTATTTTTTGTATCAGCTATATCTTGTTTAGGTTTTTCCATAGATAAATATCGAAATCGCTCCCTTATTCAAGGTCATGATGGGATTACCTGTCAAACTCCTATGATCAAAAAGTTGACCACCTTATTCTAATTTTCTAAAATTCCTTCATTCGCCCATGACTATTAATTAAGTTGAATTTTAAAAGTGTAGAAAACAATGAAAAGTATGGTAGATGGAAAATAGTAACGGTGCGAATGGCGTCTGTTATGACATAAAGGCGAGAAACGGATGTTAAACGCGTTGTTAATATTATTATGTATAACATTAATTTACTTCAAGAATCGGCCGAATCGATTTGGTTTCTTATAAAAACGCAATTTTCTTAATGTGTAAAAATAGAAAAAAAAAACTGTTATATAATATGTTAGAGGCAGTGGCGTAACTATAAGGTGGCAGAACAGGCAAAATGCCACGGACCCATGGCCTAAGAAGGCCCCCGGCCCGAGAGGCCGTTAGCATAGGAAGAATCTAACAATTTTACAAAATTTGGTAAAAATTATTAACTTTGTATTTAATCAATTAAGTTACGTATTAACTCAAGAACATACACGAATTATACAAATATCTACTTTATATCGTGATTTATAAAGATGAAACTACAACGTGCAGCTCTTTTATATTAAGAGAGGGCCCCATCCGATGAATTTGCCACGGGCCTCAGGTGGTATAGTTACGCCACTGCTTAGAGGGATCCAATTATTGTATCTTTCGAATGCAAGTCAAGTACTTTTAATTGCTGAAACTTTTTGTCCTGTATTTTCTATGTAAAACGGTATGACAGCTGTAATGTTAAGACATAAAAAGTTGAATGGCAGAATAAACACAGTTTAATAGCAAAAAGGAATTAAACTGTAACAATTGAAAATGAGCGGAAAAAAGATAATATGTCTCTTAAGAATGTCAGGACCGAATTTTAAAAAGTAGGTATATATTAGTACACTTCTGTGAACAACAAATCTTGTTCCCTTTTTGTTGAAGTGCAACTTCTTTACGCAAGATCAACTGAAATGCATTCATATAGCAGCGCGTCTATAACGAAACGTTGCGTCCCCACTTCTCTGCGCCGTTGAGCTGCAACTACCGTTTGAGAAACTTATTTTTATTCTTATATACCTATCTTTTCTCTTAATTGCAAACAAGAATTTAAAAAATGAATATACAGAGCAAACTCTATACAGGGTGAGTCAGACCACCCGTATCAGTCGTTTTTTCGAAAACGGTTAGTCGTAGAGAGTTGTCTCAAAAATCTGTATTATAAAAGCCCTAATGAAGAATCGAATGGTGATATTTTTCCCCCCGGAAAGGTCGGCTTCCCTGTTAGTTTGCTCCGGAATGTTCAGAACTCCGGAATGTTCAGAACTCCGGAATGTTAAATGACACGATAGGTCGAAAGTGGTATTGTTGAAACGATCTTTAAAAAATAAGCAAGTTTTGTAGGACATTTTTTTTTTGTTACTGCCACCCCTGTTAAGTAATATTCGTTTGAAATTATTAAATTAACATGTAAGAATAGCAAACTTAATTTTAAAAGTTGGCATTTAAAATCTAGTTCCCTAATTAAACAATGTCACAAATGTTCAAACTGTCTTCAATTTACTTCTAAACACTGCAGAGCTCTTCTAGATATGTTATGAGTACCTGAAAGTATTTTCCGACAAAAAAAAAACAATTGCAATTATTGAAAACTTATTGTGACATTGTTTAATTAGGTAACTAGATTTTAAATGCCGACTTTTTTGTTATTCTGACATGTTAATTTAATAATTTCAAACGAATATTATTTAACAGGGGTGGCAGTAACAAAAAAAAATGTCCTACAAAACTTGCTTATTTTTTAAAGATCTTTTCAACAATACCACTTTCGACCTATCGTGCCATTTAACATTCCGGAGTTCTGAACATTCCGGAGAAAACTAACAGGGAAGCCGACCTTTCCGGGGGGAAAAAATATCACCATTCGATTCTTCATTAGGGCTTTTATAATACAGATTTTTGACACAACTCTCTACGACTAACCGTTTTCGAAAAAAACTACTGATACGGGTGGTCTGACTCACCCTGTATAGCGACACTCAAGTGACTGTGCATGGTGTGCCGTTATTGAGTGTTGTCGTTAAACGGAGAGAAGAAATAATCCAGTAATATTTAAACGTATATTAATAAAACTTTTCCGTTAATATATATACGCAAAGATTTTCTTTTACTCGCCATGTTCACAGTTTGCAGGTTTGTGGGCAATTTAAAATATGATAACTTATCGATAAGCATCTGAGCTAAATATATGAAAGATAATCCCAACAAACAAAAAAACCCAATTTCTTAGAATATTCGGTACGCATGATGTCGACAACAAAGCAACAAAATAACAAACAAGTACTGTGTATTGCTTAATGATGACGTATTATACTATTTTTTTACACTTTTTTTGGACGACAAACGACCATACTTTTGCCAAAGTTCCGTAAAGATTAAATATTGTTGGTCTATCGGTAGGTATATCATTTTCTAAAAACAAACCTGCCTAAGTTCTCTGTCAAATATTATTAAAAATTGGTCAACGTGAACATGTTTGAAGAACAATAGGACAGATGAACAAACAAAACTAAATTACAAGCAGAATAATACTCACTTTCTTAGCCGATATCGTAAGCCCTAATCACAATTCTATTGACTATAATAACTGCAAGAATAAACGATGCCAAGTTGTTGAACTAGGAGTCAGAAAATAAATTGATATGTTAGTTGAAAATCTGACCCTATGCGACGAATTTTATTTAAATTTTGAACGTACGTCATGATACTTAAATTACATTTTCAATTTGAAAAATTGTGTTTATTTTACATAAGAATCTCTAAATGGCCACTTTAAATATATTTACTTTTAATAAATGATTTATAAACATTGCGCGTGCCAAATATTAAATTGTTAAAGAAAGAAGAAAGAAAAGAGACAGTATAATATTATTATAATAAAAATGTGACCTGCACTTCCACCATATTCACCAGTACTCCCACCATATAGTAGCAGGTTTTGATGAAGAGGCTTTTATGTAAATTTGTTTATTAAGATATCAATAAAATGCATCTCTTTTTGCAATAAATATTTGTATTTCTGCAAATTTCAAATAATAGATAACTAAAATAAACAAACGTCTGTCTGTCTTTTGGTTTAGATGTTATTTGCATCCCTCCAACTCACACAGTTGATACAGGTCCGGACCTGCATCCATCCGGATCTACATATCTCTAGCCCATAATAGCCCCCCTCCCTACTACTGTCCTAATAACATAATAGCTTTATTTATTTCATATAATATAGTGCAAGGAGGACCTAATGATGAGGTTTTGCCCAGGGCTCCAGAAAAGCTAGTTACTGTCCAGTAGGTAGCTATATTAATACAATTAATAACGCTTTTTAGGGTTCCGTACCCAAAAGGTCTCAACATAACCGTATTGTTGTGGTAACGCTGTCCGTCTGTTTGTCTGTCAAAGTTTTCTCACGTCTAATCGAAATAATATGTCGACTTGAAATGTCTACATGATATTGTTACACGCTCCCCGTTGAGACACTAATGTGTTCCATTGAATGTTCTAAATCACAACAATGACTACAGGTAGATTTTTCTGGAACGTGAAAGAAATCTCTCGAAGGCAAACCCAATGCGTATATTATATGCGGCGCGCTACAGTCAGCCATATACAGTATGTTCCTCGAGTTAACAGTGGTACAAATAGTTGTGACATGTCATTCAGTCAGTACAGTAAACAGTACTGAGGTAACTGCTGAGTGAAATAGATAAATGAACTGTGTAAATACCTAGTACGGAATGCGGTATAATAAGACCGTTGATTTCAATTATATAAAGCTGGTTTAACATAAATAACTTCTTCTATATAGTTAATATAGTGACTTATATTCTTTCTTACTTAT
This sequence comes from Xanthostigma xanthostigma, assembly GCA_963575645.1. NCBI lineage: Eukaryota > Metazoa > Arthropoda > Insecta > Raphidioptera > Raphidiidae > Xanthostigma > Xanthostigma xanthostigma. The sequence continues at coordinate 41,775,779 of OY754466.1, read as the reverse complement.
TCTTTTATTTTATTAGTAAGAATTTGCTGTTTCGTTTCTGTTGCATAGAAGAGAAGTACTTAAGTTTGTTTGTTTATTTGTATATTAGATATCGTGTCCATCGATAATAGTTAATAAGAAAAAATTCGCAGGTTTGTGGACAATAGTTATATTTATAATTGTACGACGTTTCGTCTATAAATTTAGACTTTTCCAAGTACAAATTGAAAATTACTTAAAACAATAATTATGAAAATAAACATTAATGTTTATTTTCATAATTATTGTTTTAAATAAAAATTATTTAAAACAATAATTATGAAAATAAACATTAATGTTTATTTTCATAATTATTGTTTTAAATAATTTTCAATTTGTACTTGGAAAAGTCTAAATTTATAGACGAAACGTCGTACAATTATAAATATAACTATTGTCCACAAACCTGCGAATTTTTTCTTATTTGTTTATTTGTTTTTGTTAAACATTTTCCACCACGAACAAGAATAGTTTTGTTACAATATGTAGGTAAATATCGAGAATTCTATTCCAAAGGGGGTTTCACACATATAAAAAGGACGTTACAATTTTTTTTCTATCTAGGCGTTTGGGGCACCATTGTGTAAGGCTCGTTATGTAGAACCCAAACGTATTATTATTTTTTTTTTAATTTAAAATGATATAAGTTTTATTGCATACAACGTGGATTCAATTCGTTTTATAGCCGGATGAAAGACGATTTTAGAATTAATAGATTCGAACTTTAAAAACATGCGCAAACATATTTGTCGTTACTAAGCATAAAATTGAATATGACCATAAAATTAATTGAAATGATGTTAAAATTTTAGATAATGAAAGTAATTATTTTAAAAGAAGTATTTCGGAAATGTTATATATAAAATCTAATAAAAACTCTCTTAATGCTCAATTAGATACGGAAAATTTAAGTAATATTTATGAGATTATTTTGAAACAATTTTTTGTTTTTTCAAATATTTTTTTCTTTATGGGTACTTTGATATCCATGACTACGTATTATAAAATTTGTTTGTTATTAATTTTTCATTATTTTTTGATTCATCAAACTTAACAATCTTTCGTACAATTTATTAGATAATAAATAGCTTAATACTAATTAATTTTTATATTTTTTAGATATTTCTGAAGTAGATCCAAATCCGGATCGAAACGTCATCTTGTGTTATATTGATTTGTTATTTTTTATTTTTTGTCAATATAGGTATTGGTCTGAGAAAAATTGGTCGACAACTTTATTTATATATTTGTTGTTTCTTTCTTTAGTAATTAAGTCTTATTGCGGATCTGATATTTTGAACACAGATCCGTTCTTTGATAATGAGCATTAAGAAAAGAATATTGCAAGCAAACTGCACTGCAGGGCAGTTTGCCAAATGAAAACACAAATTAGAAGCTTTACTTTTAATAGGCATTAAAACAATATCCGATTCTTATTTTAATAGAATAAGAACGGATGCAGATTAATTTTAATTAATATTGCGAAAGCACTAAAAACGGATAAATAAATTGAGGCAGCAATTAAAGCATACCTAATTCTTTTAAAACCAATGAGAAATTTGAAAAGGATAAAGATTTCGTTTGTCAGCATCATAAAATAAAGAGATTCATATCCAAGTGTGTAGGCTTTCACGGTCGGTGTTGATCCAAATCTTCTTGGTTTCCGGGCTTGTATGCCGTGGTCCATTGGTAATTTTACCTGACGTTTCGTCTACAACTGCGGTAGACATTATCAAAATCAATGTGGTAGCGAGCGAAGTGTACTTCATTGTCCATTGCTATTAATTGAGTGGAAGTTTAAAAGTATAGAAAATAACGGGAAGTGTGATAGATGGAAAATAGTAATGGTGCGAATGGCGTTTGTTATGACATTAAGTCGAGAAACGGACGTTAAACGCATTATTTTTATATTATAATTCAAACATTCTCTGAAGCTTTTGTCTATTGACCGGCTGTATTGAAAAAGAAGAGTATTTACACTTGTGAAATCAATAATGAAATTTAAGTTTTTCACTAATTAATATTTTTGCTGACGTACTTTACTAACGAAGACAGATTTTATCTTCGTAAAACATGCGAAACATAATTCAAGAGTCTTAAGGATGTTAAAGTAAAGTTTATTGTCATTCGTACAATTAATAAACATGGTGACAGTCAAAAAATTCTTGCTGTGTCATAAAAACATTTTTCTAACAAAAATTTCTCTCTCTCTATATATATATATATTTTTTTTTAAGGATCCCGCGCCAAATACATGAAAAAATGGCTGTCGGTGAAATTCTTTCTAACTTTTATAACTCAATGGATATCCCTATATCTCAAAATCTAGCTAAACATATCTGTAGCAAAAAATCTATTGGTTTTTAGGCTATGAGCCCATGGACACTTTTTCTAAGTGACCTTTAAACTATAATAAAATAAAACAATTTAAGATTAATATAACCGAGCACCAAATCTCATAAGGTTTGTGCGGGGTCCTTTTATAATTCAAGGACTATAAAGCTGCTCTGTAATTAACGTGAGATGTGTAATAATAGGTTTAGTAAAATTCAAATTATTATCTAGACAACTCCAACTCGGAAAAAAGCATGTTATAAAAAATATGGTGTGAGTTCTAAAAAAATGGAAATTCATAAATTCTTATTTCGTCTAATATCATCATAAGTCTAGTTAGGGCTTTTATATGCAGCCAAAGTAGAGGTAGCGAGTGTCCTGATCCTTAGAGATTGCCAAACAATAATTGAAAATCAAAGAAAGTTTCGTTTCGAGAAAATTTTGTGATTGGATATTTTTTCCTAATTCCACATATAATTTTGTATCTTCTTAATTTTACTGTACCAAACCGAGCGGGGTGGCGTAGTTGTGAGAGCATTAGACTCGCATTCGGGAGGTACCGGGTTCGAATCCCGGCGGGGGTAGATGTGGCTGGGAATTTTTCCTGCTGCCTCTCGCCGAGAAAGGGTAATTCCTATACCGGATATATTGTTGAGGTTTTCCATGGCTCCCCTCAATAATGCCAGATAAATATCGAGATGGTCCCTTATTCAAGGCTATTACCTGTCAAATTCCTATGCTCAAAATTTGCCTTACTTATCCAAATGTCCTAAAATTCCTTCATCCACCCAATGCTCTTAATCATAGTTGAAGTTGAAAAAATGTAGAAAATAACGGGAAGTGTGATAGATTGAAAAATAGTAATGATGCGAATAACGTCTGTTATGACATTAAGTCGAGAAGTGGAAGTTAAACGAATTATTATTATTTTACTTTCAAAACTGCCGCTCACGGCCTGTTGGTAAACCCGCCCTTGATCTTTTCGAAAACAGTACGTCAGACAGCGCAACTAGAGTCAATACGAACGTTTCGTGTCGACTTCAAACGTTGACCGTCACAGTGTCGGTGGCATAATGATAGTGCTCCGTGTTCCTGTGCCGTGCATGAGTCAATCAGCGCCACTGCGGCAGCGGCACAAAGCTCGCTCTCCGACGCGTGGGACGATGTGCTATACACGGGAGCACACACACAAATTCTGATAGGGAAGAATGAGGGGAGACGGACGGATCGGTGGGTGACGTCACGCTACGTCCGTCGCCATGTTGCCGCATGACGTCAGAACGGCGGGGTATACCAACGTGCCTCCTGCACAAAACTTGGACGAGAATCGAGCGAGAGTCTCTCTGTAGGTACCGACCGTTAGCCCGATGCCAGCAACTGATTCGCTTCGAGGAATACAGCTTTGATTTTTATATACAGTCGTACAACGTGTCTACAAATGCTCTATGCTTACTAGTCCGGTCGAAATAGACAAAAAAATAGTTGTAGGTTTACAATAATTCGCATAGAGCTGAGAATTGGTCTTAGGTGCACTATTACAATTGAAACTAGTGTACCCGTGCAAAACCTTTTGCATGTATTTTCATATTGTTTTCAAAAATCGATATTTTGATACAGACCTACGACAATAATTTTATTGCTCTTGCATTAGTTTCCATTTACAGTTATTTTTCTTTTGATTTAGCTTGATCCCTCAAGTTGCCTCTATATTTAATTGGTTATAAATTCAAAGAAAATGTATGAGATCTGTTCATCGTTGTCATGGTTACCCCGCAAGAGCTGTCTCAATTCATTTTTAGAAAATCTAACCTCATTTGATACATTTACGATTTTCACTATTTTTTTCTGATCTGAGACCAAATTTTAGACTTGGTACAGTCCACGTAATATTTAAAAACTCTATTTTGGCATTAAATTAACATAAACTTACAGGTTCTTAAATTATTTGAAAAATAAAATAAAATGTATTTGTGTATTAATATTTGGAATATTTGCGCTAAAAAACTAACTAATTTAAATATACACTTCAATTGTCAAAGTCGACTTGTCAAACTGTTTGTAAAATCTCCGACATACGTACATATTTCCATTTCTCTCACACTCATGTCCCATGAACATCGAAGGATTTTCTCTCTTTACGTTCCTCTTCACTCCGCTACCCCCTCGTATTTTTTACTATTATTGGTTGAAAGAAGCCCTTTTAAAGAAATTTCACCAAAAAAAAAATTAGTGATAACAGATCTGTAAACTAAAGGCTTTAGTTTAAAAAAAAATGTGTTAATCGGTTGAGTAGGGATTGCTGGCGGATTGGCTAGAGAAATAGGGCTTGTGTTTTAAATATATAGATATCAAAAGCCCCACCGATCCTACATCTACTAAAAAATTTATTCAAGATCAAAGGCTAAAATTATCGGTTTTTTTGCATTCTTCTCGTAAACGGTAAATGTTCTCTAAAAATAGGTCAGACAAAAGTTGTAGATCATGCAATTGTCTACAAGAATTGTTCTTATACTTTTTTCCCCTACGAATCACTATTCTTTAGAAATGGTGATTTTATACATCGAATATAGATATTAATATTGAACGTTATTTTTGATAAATACGTACAGTACTTACATAGACATTTTGGTCCCATATCTCAAGAATAGTGATTCGTATGGAAAAAAATACCAGAACAGTTTTTGTAGACAATTGCATGATCTACAACTTTTGTCTGATCTATTTTTTACCGTTTACAAGAAAAGTACAAAAAACCGATACTTTTGACCTTTGACCTTGAATAAATTCAGATGTAGGATCAGTGGGGACTTTTGATAGTTTATTTGTAATTCTATAGTTAATCAATTATTTATCTGTCGGTTGTTTTTTGATAACGTACTTTTAGAAACGACGTTTGCTCAAAAGTGAACTGTCTAAAAATTTGGAAAATGAAGCGTAAACCAGCTATTTTGGAGGAGGTATGTGCAAAAAATATATAGTATATACCTCGGATTGAATGATATTATCACTCGTGTATAATTGCTAAAACTCACTGGGGCTCATTACAACTTAATGTCACATACTTGTGAAATATAGTTTATCCTAGATATTTAAGCAACTATAAGGACCGCTGCACACGAGGCTAGAAACACTGCTTGGAGTTATGCTGGCCGGTAGGCTGGGTAGGAAGCTAGAAATGAAGTCACTGCGGGCTCGCCTGCGAGCTCACAAGATAGGTTTCAAAATTAGAACTGAGACTATTTTCCTTGCTAGGTCCGCTGCTAGGTAAGAGCAGGAACCAAATAGCGAAGCAGTATCTTGTTACGTGGGCGACTTGAACAAACGCCCACAAACCAACATGGCATCATTCTGCTCAGAGTCAGACAACAGACACGTTTTGCTTTGTGTTTATATTTGAACTGTCACTGCGCGCGCACCAGATTTACTCACAAAACTAGCTTGAAAAGACGTCTCGTGTGAAGCAAACCCATAACAGCAATCAAGAAAACTAGCGCTAGAAAACTAGTAGGCAAATCTAGCAAGGAATCTAGCAGCGTTTCTAGCTGCGGCCTTAATAGTGTAATCGTTTTCTGGTACAATTAATTTTATTTGACTTTCAAAGTAGGTACTTATAGGTTGGTATAATTTATTACGATATGTTATAATATATTAGCAAAAAACCAGTTTAATTCTGTCTTTATGCTCGAACTCTTACGTAAGCTCAACATTCGCGGACACGGTGTACATTCAAAGGTATAGATATGTTTAAAATTTTACAGTTCGCATAACAATAAAAGATAATAGTTTTAAATACCGTCGTTAGTTTCCAGTGTAATTAAACGTATATAACTATTTTCTAAACATAAATATAGATTTTTTTAATTTATTGTACATTATAGACGTTTGACAACTAGTGTCTAATTAAATTAAACGACATCACAAAGCATCCATAAGCAAAGGTTGGATTTGGATGCACGAAAGTTTAATCCAAATGCTAGCACGCTAATCATTACATCAAGTTGTCCTCTACAGACAGTTTTAGTGTAGTTGGTAAAATTATTTTCTTTTGGCACCAATTGTAAGGCAGAAAGTCTAACATTTACTCCTTGGTGAGATTACACTTATCAATGCGGGAAGTTCGTACGTTCGGGAGGTAGTAAAGCAAAAACAATAAATCGACAATAACAACTGTAACAACAATAACTTAAAACTTTTTATATATAAATCTTCTAGATTCTCCGAAGATGGCATAAAGTTTGCCAAAACGTCAGACAATAAAATGCAATAAAAAAAACCTTCAGTATTTGCTTAGTTCATCGATCCTATGCCACCAGGATTCATCCATTAATCTTCTAATAAATCAACTGTTGTTTAGATGTCGTTTCCATATCAATTGCTCTTTAGCTAATAGTCGCAGCTGACATTCGTGTTTTTACGTATTTTACGCATCGTTTTGATGTGTCTCTAAAAATTTGACCAGCGTTAGACATGTAAGCGTACGAAAACAGTTTTCTTCTTTTGACAAAACACCGCCATAGTTCAGACATTTTGTACAAAATATTTACAAATTATATACCGAACATTCCTCGTTTATCGCTCTTTCCATTAGTGAAAAAAATTAATTCGGTAGTTTTTGAGTTTATCGCGTTCAGACAGACAGACGCGACGGAGAGACTTTGTTTTTATATAATACTAGCGACCCGGTTCGGCTTCGCTCGAATTTGTAGATTTCCACCGTTACAAAGTTGGTCTCCACAAAAAGCGTTTTTAAATTAACGCGATAATATATATATATATTCGAGCACTCCGGCTGCGCCGTCGTGCTCGATACCTTAACCTCAGCAGCACGTGGTGGTTATGCTATTGAATTGTAGCTTATATGAAACGTTGCGCCATCTATTGAATATTCACTCAATCCAGTCAACAGGCATCGCCATCTGTTAGAATCCTTTGGAGCTAAGCTCTATTTCGAGAGTTCACTCCGGCTGCGCCGTCGTGCTCGATGAAACGTTGCGCCATCTATTGAATATTCACTCAATCCAGTCAACAGGTATCGCCATCTGTTAGAATCCTTTGGAGCTGAGCACTCCGGCTGCGCCGTCGTGCTCGATACCTTAACCTCAGCAACACGTGGTGGTTATGCTATTGAATTGTAGCTTATATGAAACGTTGCGCCATCTATTGAATATTCACTCAATCCAATCAACAGATAATTATGACTGTCAAGGAATAGACAAATAATTTGCAATAAAATAATATTGCGACTATAAATTGAAATGTAAGCTATCCTATCTTTCAAGTTGGGTCGAATTGCACACGGTGTGCAAATCAAATCGGTTCAGTAGTTTAGGAGTTCATCTCGGACAAACATGTGACACGTAATTTTTATATATAAAGATATAAAAACAAAGTCTCTCCATCACGTCTGTCTGTCTAAGCGCGATAAACTCAAAAACTACCGAATGAATCTTTATACGGTAGGTATAATATATAGACTAGCCGTTACCGATTGAGACGAAACACGGATGCATTCCCATTATTTGGCACAGTTACTCCCTTCTCGACGTAGCCCCCCCCCCCTAATAAATTTCAAAATTGATGACATTCACCTGGTCAACGTCCTGACAAACCTTTAAATTGGCACTCATGTTGATTTTTAGACTATTTACCTCTTTTCACCCTCTGAAGGAATTGTTTTTGAAAAATCATGGAACACGTGTTTACTTATTTGTTGACAGGAGTAATCCTGCGCATTTTCGAATTGATACATCTATTATTTTTATTACTATATTTATTTAACTCCAAAATAGTAGTGATACCTATATACTATTTTTTATAAATTTCAAATTTGGAATAATCCTGCCTAACTTGGCAGAAGCCCGTGCAGGAGTATAATATGTTTAGAATCAATTAACTACCCTTCTGTAGGAGAGCGGGAAGAGGATTAAAGTTTAGTTTAGTGTGTCATCCAGGCCTTTGAACTTGATTTTTTTCAAATTCGTCGAAATTTCGCCATGACAAGACTTCTTTACTTCTGTCAGGTCGCTCAAAACTGTGCTAACTTCATATAAATAGAATAAAATATCGTTTCAATTCGTCAGTTATTTTATATGCAGGATCGATTAAAAAATTATAATGCGTTTCTTTTAAAAAATACTTAGCATCCCAATAGAGTACGGATTTACATAAGGACTAATATACGGCTTAAGCTTAAGTGTCAAGGGCCCATAAAAAATTGAATTATTATCAAACATTTTTAATACGTGTTTAAATGGACGGAAATTTTTTTGGGTAACTGTTTAAGTGTGAATTTTAAGTACCTTTTGGGCGAATTTTGACAAATTGTTTAGGTATATTTTGACCATTTTTATTTTGATTTTTTTTTTGGTGAATATATAGTATTATTTGTTTGGTCAGGTCACTAAGTTTCAACTCTAATTTTAAAACTCAATCTGAAGATTCTTAATTTTACAAAACAATCAGGGCCCATTGGACTTCAATAAGCCCTAGATTCGCCCCTGCATCTCAATGAGTAAGACAATTTTCTAACCAGATTTTCTGACAATGCGCTCTTCAGCCCACCATTAAAGTTCTCTATGTTATTCACTTGGATCAGAATTGTTTTTATTGTCAGTTCATAAAATTCTTTAAATGGTTACTAGATCGAATACAAGAAAAAAAAAATGTAATTGCTTTTCACAAAAAATTATTAAATATTTATTAGTGATTGAGAAAATTTTTGACGTAGAAGATTTCCTGTGGGGATAGGTATACACAATATAATATAGCTATTGTATTTCTTAGTTTTTTTTTGACGATCTTTTGTTTTTATTGAGAACTAGTGGCTCCCGCCCGGTTTAACCCGGGTGCAAAAGAACGAATGGGGGGAGGGACATGAGTACGCACATCTTAGTTTACCGAGATGCATGTTGTGTCCAAATTTCATGATGATCAGAGTTACTGTTAAAAGTTTTTGTCGGACGGACAAATTTTGAGTTACATTTTGCAACATTTTTCATGAATGCTCCGCTCCTATTGGTCGTAGCCTTTAGCCTATAGCCTTCCTCGATAAATAAGATATCCAACAAAAAAACATTTTTTCAATTCGAACCAGTAGTTCCCGAGGTTAGCGCTTTCAACCAAACAAACAAACAAACTCTTCAACTTTATATATTAGTATAGATTAGTTATCGTCACGCTTTACCATTCCAACCCACAAGTGGGGAATGGTACAAGTTTAGGTCAAAAATGCAGTTTTCAAAAATTTTACAATATTTTTCGTTTTGGGGTCCCCTGAATTGAGAAAACATATTTCTGGAAAAACTCTGTTTGTCTGTGAGCACGATACATGTCAAACCGGTGAACGGATTGAAACCAAATTTTGGGAGGATGTTTGGTATGCAAATATGAAAAGCCCTATTGTTTTTGGGGAAAATTGACGCATGGGCAGAAGAGATATATCCTATATAGTATCTAAATAGCAAAAAATTCGGTTATTACTTAAAAATGAGATTTTTGAGGTTACTTACTTTTTTTTATTAATTGCAGTTATCCACTTATATCGCTTATCTATAAAATCTATAAAATTTGAAGCTATACCTATTATTGCTTTTATTCGAGAAACCATCAACGCAACAATTCATTTTATTTATTTTTGACGTTCCCATTAAAATTACAGCATTAACGCATAAAGTCGCTGCATACAGCACTCGGGAAAAACTGCTTATCACCTCTTTCTCGAGGCTCACAGCTAATAGGGCAGCTATTGTAATCAATGTTCCCTGTATTTTTTTACGCTGTCTGTGCGCGGTACAAAAGTATATGGGAGCAAAAATGTTCAAAACGAATATAAAAAAGTGTGCCAATGAGGGGGGGGCTATTATTTAATTCATTTAATTTAATTTTATTTATGTTCCCTGTATTTTTTTACGCTGTCTGTGCGCGGTACAAAAGTATATGGGAGCAAAAATGTTCAAAACGTATATAAAAAAGTGTGCCAATGGGGGGGGGGGCTATTATTTAATTCATTTAATTTAATTTTATTTAACTACAATAACAATAAAAAGTTTGCTTCGAAAATGCACTTTATTAATTAAAACAAAAAATGTGTATTTCAATCTATGATATTAAATGAAATAATTATTTTTGAACTAATTGCCCCAATTTCTCCGTGCAGTTCTCTGCTTAACTTTTAACACATCGTTATAACTGACCCAGAAATTTGGAGAGCCTTAAAAATAGGTCGTTTTATTCAACTTTATCGTTACAACTTAATAACCGAACTTAACATAACATTTGCAAGTTTTACCTACCAACGTATAACCAATTTTCTTAATGAGCACATACAAAATTAATCGCGTTGTTTTTTTTTTTGTTTAGCAATTACGTTTTCGCAATAAAATTTGGAAGCCGGTTAAATAAATTAACAAGAGACTGGCGTTATTGACGCCAAACAACACGACCCACTACCACAGACTATGTATACATTAATTATATTATCTATAATCTATATCATTCTGACCATACGAGATCATTGTACAGAAAACATAGGCAGCCCTATAGATAGAGCATAATATTATATTATTTTGTGGCGAGCGCGTTGACTCTAATGACGTAGACAAGTAGAAACATTTAAACATTTATATCTTCATATTGAAATGATATAAACGCCGCTGTTTGTTGAAATAATTTCAAATAGGAAATATCATTCAATTTTTCTTTTTTAATTTTTAACAGACTTCAAAAAAAAAGTTTCAATTTGTCACGTATATTTTTTTTTAATGATTTTTAACCGATTAATGTGAGCAACATTTGATTCATGATGTTTATTTTTTTGACGTGATAACGTCTTATAAATTGATGTATCACCAATCTTATAAATTGATAAAACACCGGCTGCATGTACGAAAAAGTGTAACGTTCCTAACGGTCGTAACGTTCCTAACGTTCGTAACGCGTAACGTTCCGCCTGACCCTGTGCGTGCTTTTTGCTAATTTCTCGCTCAATTTAAATCAGATCGGTTTGAAACCAGTCTTAAACGAAAGAGGAGAACATTTTACATAGATTTCGTATAACAGAATTTGCCTAAACAGTTTTTTTATACAAATTTATATAGAAAAATAGCTGTATAAATGCAACATGAAAACGGCTGAATTTCTAATGTTTAATTCAATTTTTTGACATTAGTATTCTGTGAAATGCAAAGCCTTCTAAGTTAACTATTGGAATAACTAATTATTATTAGAACATAATACTTTGTAAGTTGCAAACGTCACTTTTGACGTTTCTTATCATTCCGACACCAAGGATAAGCGGATTGAAACTAAATTTTGGGAGGTTTAGGTTATGTATTACGGAATACGTTATCACGTAAAACTATCGTCCGTAAACCGACTTTACAGACAACCAATTTTTTTTTCAATTCAAATCAGTAGTTCCTGAGATTAGCGCGTTCAAACAAACAAACAAACTCTTCAGCTTTAAATGTTAGTATAGATTCTAAAGTCCTGAAGTATGTACCTAAGATTTTCGTTGTTCTGCAGCTCTGCAGCGCTCATAGAGGCACCGTCACTACTTTTATTACAGACGAAGTCAGATGTCAGAGCAGCCCGGTAGCGAACCGTGCTTCGAAGGACGAAGGAAGGTAGAGGTGTTCGCAACGGCGCTGGATAGAGAACAAGCGATTAAATCAGCCGACTTTGTCGAGAAACGATTCGATTCTGATTGCCGTTTCGAACGGTTCGTTTAACGGGAGCGAAAAAGCGACATGTGTGTGTACCAGACAAGGACAGAACACATCATTGGATCGATATTTAACTGCGGTGCTTGGCTTGATGTGTGTGTGGAGGTAAAGTGTTAAGCGTAAACTGAATGCATACAGTGTGATTAGACTGTGCACTGTGCACTGTGCAGGGTTAAACTTAACCCTGAAACGTTCCAATACTAAACTTAAAATGCTAAATTTAATTTCAAACACTACAATCCAAACAGCATTGCCAGACGTCCCGATTTTGGCGGGACGTCCCGATTTTTAAATCAAAATTAAATGTCCCGCGCGGGACAGGCTCAGTCCTGCTTTTCGGGGATAACTTTAAAACTTTAAAAGAAGTTAAATCATGAATAAGTAAGTAATTCTTATAAATAATTAATTATTCTCTTATTGTAAGTTGCAATTTGTAACACTCACTCCACAGACTATTGTTTGAAACGCCATATTTTTCTAATGAATAAAACTTTTGAGATTTTGATTTCTGTTTTTTTTTTTATTATTATTCTGAAGACGAATAAGACTCAACTATTTAACGATAGGGTAAATCTGATTTAAAATATTATATTTTTATTAAAATACATTTTCTATGGCTATTGTCACGTAAACGTAATTTTAATTCAAATAAAAAGATAAATAGGTATTTGAAAACTTCTGATTATATAGGTACGTTTTTTTACTATGTCCCGCTTTCGACGAAAGAATCCCGCTGTTTTCACTGTTCCAAAATCCCGACTTGGCAAAAAAAAAAAACTGGCAACGCTGAATCCGAACCATAGTCAAACATGTTAGTTCATTGTCGGCGCTTTGATGTCAACCTTTTCTTTGACCTTGAGACAGCCAATCACAATCGTGTTTGGTGGTGGCGATAGTCGTCAATTTCTTCGACTGCGTGCAGTGTAATAAAGTACAAAATTCCAATTTAGTTCGATCTTCATCCATCGAGTTATTTAATGAAATTTGAATTTTAATAATATAATGTATTAATGAAGAGAAATTGATTTTGTTGCCATTCAATTTCTTGGCATAGCTATTTTTAAAAATAAAGTTGTTTATTTTATTCCTGAAATGTTATAGTTATCGAGTTTTCTTATAAATTTATTACCAATCGAAAGTAAAATATGTAAATAAAATGCCAAAATTTGGTCTACATTTTGATTCCTGGCATAGAATCAGGTAGACAGGCACCTTCGAATTAGTATTTTGCAGTCATAGGGTTTTCTATATTGTCACATAGAATGTAGATAATTTTATTGCGAACACGTGGAACATATCATATGTAGGTAACCAAGGCAATAAGTAACAAATATCATAATTTTATCGAAACCTTAGATAAATAGTTAAAACATCAAAAGCACAATTTCTTTTAATTGACCCATGCATAAGTTACAAACTTCCCAGTCAAATATTTAAAAAAACGGATCGCAACTGCTACCAGCAAATAGAAAATAATATTTAATACTGAATAAATACAATAAAATTAACAACTAAAATAGCTGTGCCAGGAAATTGAATGGTAACCAAATCAATATTTCTTTATTAATATATTATATTATCAAATTCCAAATTTTATTAGAAAACTCGATGGATGAAGATCGAGCCAAATCGGGATCTAAGACTAATAAGGCAGTATTAGAAAAATGTTTTTCAAAAACTTGCAGATATCTGCAATTGCAAAAAAGATTCTGAAAGAGCAGGAAATTTACTACAAAAAAGTTCCATATCTCGGAACTCTACTACCAATATGTCTAATTTTAATTTAGAGGTGAAAACTGGTCTCAAAAATTTTATTTCTGTTTTTTATACAAGCTATAAGACACGAAAATATTGAAAATTATATAAAAAAAATTATAACCTGTTTTCACTTCTAAATTAAAATTACAAACATTGGTTGTAGAGCTCCGGGAGTTAAGACTTTTGTAGGAAATTTTCTGCTCTTTCAGAATCCTTTTGTGATTTCAGATATCTGCAATAGTTTTTGAGATAGTCGCAAAAAACAAACCCCTCTTTTTTCTTTTACTAAAATATTTATAACTTTTTTTCGTCCTCACTTCAATTTTTTCAAAAAGTTTCTATATATATCATTCCGAATCGAATGACAGCATGATCATAATTTCGGTGAAGGAAAACTAGAATTCATCAAAAAGGCCCAAAGGAACAGATGAACTAGACTATCGTGGGTCGGTTTGTATCAGCTTCATTCGAAAACGGCAGTATCCATAGGGCTTCAAGAAGTGTCCGTACAGTGTCCATAAGTAACTTAAAGTTGCGTTTGGCAAGATTAAAATGCTTCATATCTGCCAGGCGTCCTACAACGGCGCCTAATCGTTTTTCAAACATAATAGTTAGATGACGGTGACAGAAATGGTCAAGGAGCACTTGGTGGCAGAAATGCTCTCTTTCGTGTAGTCTGAGTCCCCCTCTACAAATCCGCTTAGTAGGGGTCTAGCGCGTTGCGATACGACGCTGGGGCACTTTAAAAAACGGCAAAATTCAAAAATCCTCCACTAAATAGCAGAAAATGACTGGGGGACCTCCTAATTGCAGAAAAAATATTTTCTGCCAATTTACTACTTGCAGAGACTTTCAAATCCTTTCAAAAAATCGAAAAAGAAACGTTAAAAAAATAAAAAAAAAATGAATTTGAAGTTCAAACTTGGCGGAATGGTGAGGGAGAGATTGTAAATTATAGACGCTCAACAGCTGAGGTCATCAGCGTCTATCGGAATGGTTGAATACAAGAAAAAATGTTCGAGCTCCAAATGACCTCACTTCCTTTCGATGATTTTTCTAAAGGACCCCGCACGGAACATATGGGAATCGGCCCTCGGTTAAAATCTTCCATACCAGGGGATATTATCCAAAAATCGACGCTGATCAAAAGTCTCCATGGGCACGAAGTCCGGAAATGCGATCCCGGGGAGTTACTTTTATTGCAATCAAAATAGGGAAACATACTTACCTGTATATCTTACCTGTTATAATGTCATAATATGTATCTTTGTGCTAATGACTTCGAGTCGAAACACCTTTTTTTTTCTCTTTGTTTATAATAAAAAAAAAAAAAAATAGGGAAAATGAGCAAATGCACCCGTCTCCTTGTGATATTCTATTATAGACATATCTACATCACATAGATATATCATATACAGTATATACATATGTAATATACATATATAAAAGTAACTCCCCGGGATCGCATTTCCGGACTTCGTGCCCATGGAGACTTTTGATCAGCGTCGATTTTTGGATAATATCCCCGAGTATTGAAGATTTTAACCGAGGGTCGATTCCCATATGTTCCGTGCGGGGTCCTTTGCACAGGCAAAAATTCGAAAAATATTCGCTCAGTGGCAGAAATTCTTATCAGGCTCTCTATTAGTAGGTACCCAAAAAGTTTGAAAAAAATATTATCTCCCAATTTTGTCAGTGCTAGATGACAATCTGCAAGTTTAATGTAGGTATTTGTCATTAATGCTTTACCTGAATACCATGTTAAACTTTCCGCAAACATGACGCGTTTTTGCAAGGTCGATTTTGGCAGAAAACTGTACCTCGGAATTCTCTATAAGAAGACGAACCGTTTGAGCTCGATTTCACTCACCGAGCTTTTTCTTTTTGAATTTTTTTTGTATTTATTTATTATACTGACAGGCTCTGCAGGGAGTAAATTTGCAAAAAATATTATTACTTACCTGAAATCTGAATATGTTACTTATTTAATATTTACTTACCATATTATGTATTTGTTTATGCGATAATGGCCTTAGTTGCTGATTCGATTATTTTGTTTTTTTTAAATAAAAAAAAAAAAAATATTTTCTGCCATTAGGAGGGCCCCCCAAATGCCTTTCAGTAATTTTCTGCCATTTAGTGGAGGAATTTTGAATTTTGCCCGAGCGTCGTATCGCAACGCGCTAGACCTCTACTCCACTAACCGGATTTATACTAGGGGACTCAGACTACACGAAAGAGAGCGTTTCTGCTACCAAGTGCTTTTGACCATTTCTGTCACCGTCTCTGTAACTATAAGTGATCAACAAATAACACGCTCCATTTTAGGTTTCACGTACAGTTGATAATAGTTTTTCAAATCGGTTCCGAGAGACATAGATGAACAAATGACGGTTATAGTGCGTTCGGTAACAGTATCCGCCGCGTCTGCAGCAGCGCGGTCGCCCATATCTTCTTGCTATATAGATTCGGCGCGCGCGGGCGCGCTCCCGTCGCTCGTCTCGAGCTTCCAACACAATGACCTACCCGGGTCTGCCTATATATACATACGCGTGACCACGCGGAAACGTTGCATAGTGCGTTGAGAAAACTAAACGGAACGCGTATTTCCGTTCGCGTCACGCAATGTTGAATCACAAGACCGTCTTAGTTTGTAGGCAATATTGCCTCCTACTACTATAATACGCAGACGGATTTACTAAATAAAAAACCGGTCAAGTGGGAGCCAACTTCCGTACCATTCCGTTTCCCGTGATAACTTTAAGACTTAGGATTTTTGTTTAGGTTTTCCTGTAACTTACGAGTGAAGTGCTGAATTTCCAGCTTTTCCTCAAAAGAAAAAAAAGGAACCCTTATAGGATCACTTTGTTATCCGTCTGTCTGTCAAGAATCTTGGGAATCAAAACCTATAGGGTACTTCCTATTGACCTAAAATCATGAAATTTGGCAAGAAGCAGTCTTGTAGCACAAGAGTAAAGGAAACTCCGAAAACCGTCAATTTGTTACATCACAAGGGCCGAAAGTTGAATTTTCGGCCCTGCGCGTCATGATGGCCTCGGCTTCGCCTTAGGCTCATGACGCGCAGGGCCCAGATTTCAACTTTTAAGGCTCGTGTGGTGTATACGATTTTTCTTCATATCCGCTCGAATGTACGTACTTTCGTCAGCAGGGACGGAAGATTGACATTTACTCCCAGTGAGAACGGTGGGAGGAAAAAATTTCTCATGCGTATTTATACTCGTAACTAGGGTTACCGCTGTCATTTAATATAATAAATAACAGGGAGTAAATGTCAAACTTTCGATCGAGATATGAAGAAAAATAATGTTTTTAAACCGCAACAACATGCTACGCACGTAAACAGTAACAGTTCTTATACAAATCAAGCGTCCGCTACCGGTGCACAATATGAGAACTCTCGCATACAACACGGTACGACGACTAGCCTTTCAGATATAGCCACGAGTTGCAATACAGTTCAGTAGTCCATCTTAACTCATTGCAATTACACGCTTACTTAGCAAACTGACCGAGACGCTTGTCGATGTATAGGGACAACAGTTTTCCAACGACCACGCAGGAAAAATCTTCGAGACTCGATTTCCGTAATTTACGAACTATTTACATACCTAAAAGTTTGTACGGAACTCTCAGTGCGTGAGTTCGATTCCTACTTGGCCGGTTTTTTTTTAACATTAATTTGGGCTCAATAGTTACGGAGATAAGAGGAGGGTTGTTCGATATTCGTATATATTTTTTTAATATATTTTAATCTATTTATTATTATAAAAATATATATTTGTATTGAAGCCTGTCATTCAATACATCACACGATGCATTTGAAAAAGATTATTTTTAGTTGTCTAATTTGCACCTCAAAATTAGCCCCTAAAATCGGAATTTGACTCAAGAGTCAAGACGCTCTAAGGACTGTACTATAAAGCAAAAATCAACATTTCATTTTTACAATCACTCAATTTCTCTCTTAAGGCTGTCGCACACGAAGCTGTTTTTGCCGCTGGCATCGTTGCTAGAGCTTGTGCTGACTGGAGAGCTGGCTGCGCGCTGGAAATTACGTCACTGCGGGCACGCGTGCGTGTTTTGAGCAAGAACCAATCAGGAAACAGTACCTTGTCACGTGGGCGACATGGGAAAACGCCCACAAACAAAACACGGCGTCACAGTGTGTGTTCTGTTCAGAGACAATAAACGTTCACTTTTGTTAACATTCTGTCACTGCGCGCGGCTCCAAACACATCCACTAAACCGGCTTCAAAACACGTATCGTGTGAAGCCAACACATAAAAGCTCGCACGAAATGCAGCGCCACAGCACGCTCAAATCTAGTAAGGAATCTCACGACAAAATCAGTCTCGTGTGCAGCGGCTTTTGGCAAGCAGCCTATGTAAGATCAAAAGATGGACACTTTGTATATGGGTCACCCGTCCACCCGAGCTATGTAGCATTCTACACTGTAATATTTTGTTACCTTGTTAACGCTATAGAAGGACGCCTAAGAAAAAAAACTGTCAAAAATCTAGCTGGGATTCGTTAACCTTCGATGATACTTATTATTTATTGCTATACCTACGTCTAACAGAAGGCTACTGAATGTCGTTGAGAAAGTAATAATGCCCATAATCACCGAACACTATTAAAGATAGAACTTACTAATCTTGAAACATTCCTTATTATAAAATTTGCTTTCAATTCACCATGCAAAATATCGGGTAGAAAAGTTAGTTAAAGAGTGCACTTATACTCCTTGCTCTTTTTGTTGAATATTTTGACGTTCACCCAAAAATCCGACCGATGGCATTAGTGTAAACGTTAAAAAAAGTTTAACAAAATAATAGTGTTTTATCCTAACCCAATTACCTATACACTTCACAAAAGGTTAATAAACAACGCATAAACAAATTCACAAGAGCAAACTGTAGATATAATACTCCACGTTTAATAGGTTAGGTATGTGGCGGTCATTATTATGTTATCAAGCGAATAAATATTTATACTCTTGAAATGGGACAGAAAAATGTTGTTCTGACAATTTATACTTGCGGTACTCATAATTATGGTTGGTGAATTGAATTAGTGCTATTTATTCGGAGGAATAGTCACCTAAGGAACAAATGAACCGAATAAATAACTACATACTTACGTTCGGTAAATATGGCCATAAATTAATTGTATAACAAGCCGTAAGGTGGATCGTTTATAGGGACTCTACAAGTGCGGCTTTTGAGGTTCATACGACCAAATTCCCAGTATGATCAATTATTATTGATAATAATTAAATATGTAGGCATTTAATAAATTAAACATGAGAAAAATTTTCAAAATATTTTAAATTGCACTTTTACTGCAGTCTTATTGTTTAAACAAAAAACTACAGAGCCGATTTTGATAAAATTTCTTTCGAACCATACTGACATTCATAATCATCGATTTCTACTCTGAAAAAATTTCGATATTATTTTTTATTAAAATTGTTTGTTATTATTTTTTCAATATTTGATAATTAAAAACTTAAAGCGAATTTTTTTCAAAAACCAATTAGAAACTAATTATTAATTAATTTTTGTATTTTTAAGATCAGTTCTGAAGAAGGTCCAAATCCAGACCGAAACGTTAATGTATTAATTTTTATATTTTTTGTTTATATATTACTCTAAAAAAATTGGTCGATGATTTTAATTATTGAAATGCATTAATTAGTTTGGGTTTTTTATACTTTGATTTTTCCCAATTCAAACATTTTTGTTGATTCTGTATTAATATTCTTTTGTTTTTGCTTAACCAAGCAGCAGATATTGGGAACGCTGCCTCGGAAATTGTTTTTCTTTTCTGTACATAATATGTTTAATTTTTTCTAATAGTCCATTGAAATGTTACATTTTTTTGGGCTAAAGTTAAATTTGTCAGAAGACGCAATTTTATTTTTAGATAGCAAGAAGGGGTTAGTGTAAAGTTAAATTCAAGTTTGTGGGGTCGGGGTCGCCATTTTGGAAAAAGGGGTGCAAGTGGTTTCCATAGTTTATCTCACGAACTATAGGTCTCACAAAACAAATGTTTAAACATTTTTTGTAGAAAATATAATTTTCTACAACTTTGGTTCAGTAACTTTTTGTCGTAGTATTCCCAATAGGCTTAATCCACGGTCATTTTCGAAATGACATAATTACTCTGCAGTCCTCGCTTTTTTTGATGGACCAGGCTGCGGCTCAGGATCTTGTATATGAAAGCCAACATTGTATACATTTATAGGATCTTGTTGCCCTTGTATAGGATCTACGACAAAAAGTTACTGCACCAAAGTTGTAGAAAATTATATTTTCTACAAAAAATGTTTAAAAAATTTTTTTGTGAGACCTATAGTTCGTGAGATAAGCCATGGAAACAACTTGCACTCCTTTTTACAAGATGGCGGCCGTGGGACAAGGGTTGTGACCCCACAAACTTGAATTTAACTTTACACTAACCCCTTCTTGATATCTAAAAAATAAAATTGCGTCCTCTGACAAATGTAATTTCAAATGTAACTTTTCAGTGGACTACAATAAATTTTGTCTTATCTTATCTTTCATTTATGAAAAAGAAAATTCATTCAAAAAATCTAATTCTATAATTCGAAAATGATAGAACGACGAGATCCTTGAACTCTCTGAAGTTCGGTTCTGCTTGAAACGCAGGTACAATATTCAGGACTGTAGTTATTGATTTTCCAAGACAGCAGTCAGTACATACACATTATTGTTATTTGGGAAAACACCATTCTGTTACCAATACACAACTAGCAGCACATAAATAGGGGAATTCCGTTAATTTACCGCATGTAGCCACGACAGATGTATTGCATTGGGCCTTTTGCCACGCACGCCATGCTCATATATTATGTTTTAATTATTTAATGTTTCAAAATTACTTTTTGCTATCTCTTTTCCATATTATAAATTCAATGCTAACACTCCGTTATTCTACAGGATTACAAAGTCAAAGTTTATAAATGTTAAATTACGCGGAAAATTTGTGAAATGAAGATTGTTGTGGTGAGAGTAGGGTCCGTTTTACCGGCGTTTTTTTAATACGGTTTTATTAGCTTCAACTATATTTTTTTTCATTACTAGAATTTGTAAAAGTAGAGCCATTATGAAAATTTAAGTAGCACCTCACGCTTTTCATATTAAAGCTAATTTTGTTGTCAAATTATTTTGCACTGTTCAGTTCATAAAAGCGTGTTGTATTGTAAACTCTCTTTTTTAACCTTAAAATGTAATATAATAATAATAATTACTTTTTTCTTCTACCACACTTCCCGTTATTTTCTACAATTTTGGAACTTCAACTTAATTAATAGCAATGGGCGAAAGAAGGAATTTTTAGAAAATTAGGATAAGGTAGGCAATTTTTGAGCATAGGCGTTTGACATGAAATCCGCCATGACCTTGAATAAGAAACCATCTCGATATTTATCTGGAATTATTGAGGGAAACCATGGAAAACCACAACAAGATGGCCGGTACAGGAATTACCGTTTCTCGGCGAGAGGCAGTGGGAAAAAGTCCCAGCCACATCTGCCCCCGCCGGGATTCGAATCTGATACCTCCCGAATGCGAGTCTAGTGCTCTCACCGCTACGCCACCCCGTTCGTTTTTTTTAAAACTTAAATTGAATGAATTCAAACAGGATTTGAGGTCAAAAAGAAAACAATTTTTATTTGGCCTCAAATCCTGTGTTTGAATTAATTTGAAGATACGAGGTGACACTATAATTAAAATTGGAGGTCCAATGTGAGACGGCTAATTTCACGATTTTTCAAAAACATTGTCGACATATTTTCGAAGAGGTAAAATCTTCAACAGAGTAAAAAAATAAAGATTATCTCCTCAAAAGAAATAAATATCTAGATACTTCAATAACATTTTGAAAAGTATTTTATGTCGGATTTGTCCCGATTTTTTAATTTCAAATCTTAAAATTCCCGATTTGTTAAAATAATGATCTGGCAGCGGTAGTATTACATTTTTTTTAAGGAATATCCAATTATATATACAAGAGAATATCACTTGGGGATGGCACTACCCAGAGAACATACACTCAAAGCTGGGTCTAAACGACAAACACAAAATATCCATAAGCAGAAGTAGGATTCGAACCCACGACAAATGCCAGCACGCTGACCATTACACCATGCTGTCCTCGGTAGTATTACATAACCTCTTAAAAATTTCACAAGGCTAGCATTAGAACGGTAGTTTTTACACCATTGTGTAACAAACGCTATAGTGTCAAAAGTGTTAACACTTTTTACACTGGAGTACTATACCAAACACACCTATTATCAATAGCAATAATAAAACGAGAATGGCTGTGTGTGTGTCTGTTCCGATATAACTCTTAAGCCCTTAATTCGATTTATATGCAATTTAGTTCACGTACATATCTAGAGCT
The DNA here is from genome assembly GCA_963575645.1 of Xanthostigma xanthostigma. NCBI lineage: Eukaryota > Metazoa > Arthropoda > Insecta > Raphidioptera > Raphidiidae > Xanthostigma > Xanthostigma xanthostigma. The sequence goes on along the minus strand of OY754466.1, from coordinate 41,753,496 downwards.
CGAAGAAGGAGAATAATTGTAGATTATGCAGACGTTAAATACCTCAGGTCATCCGCGTCTATACCTAGGGCCGATTATAAAATGGAACTTTGCAAATTTGTCTATCTGTAGCAGCCAAATTACCATGGAGACCACATAAATATTATTTTTTTCAAAGAGACATTTATACGCTAGGAAAGCATCTTTTGACAAGCGACATTTGCGCCCTCTCGTGTGTGTTTTTTTTTTAATTCTGGTTCAGCCAAAACCTTAGTGTCATATGTTATACGTGCATTATAATAAGGATTAATTGTTGAATCCTACTTCATACCTAGAGCTAATGGCCTTGCTGCCGAAGCCTCACAATATAAAAAAAAAAAATGTTGAATGAAATGGGTAAAAAACTATCAAATCGGAAGTGCTGTGTTGCTGATTGTAAAGATACACCAACTAAACACCCAGAATTACAGTTCCACCGTTTTTCTGGATTTTCTTATGAATTAGAGAGGGAAAAAAATGGACTGCAGCAGTACGTCGTCAAGGGTATGTAAATTTTTGTTTTACGTCTGTAATCATTATTAAATACATGAAAAATATCATAATTGTTATTTTGTTAACAAAAATAAGATTTAAAAAATTTTGAAATAAAAAATGTATATTATTTATGTAGTTTTTTTACCGACATTTTGCTTAAATATTTTTTTATAATTAAGAATAACGCTGGTTTCCATGGGTTTGTAAGTTTTGAGTGAACCAGATTTTAAAAAATCAAACACGAGATGGCGCAAAGATCGTATGTCAAAGATATTTTCCTAGCGTATATGCGATTTTGTTGAGAACGCAAATAAGTGTTTTTCGGTGCATTTCGAACTGTTCACGATTTTTTAGAATTTATATATTTATGACGAATCTCAAGGGACCGAGCATTTTTTCATTTTTTTTTCGTTATAAAGAGTATTCGCTATATGGAGGGAAGAAAGAAAAATAGCCAAATTTCACCTAATTAATTTATTCCAAACACATTTAATGTGTAAACTTTGACTGACGTTTTTTGCTATGCCAATATTTGTTTCGTATTTTATTAAGTGTCTTATGCATGACTTGGGATGTGGTGGAATCATCTTCATTAAACAATAGGAATTTTTCGATAAGTTTGGCGGCATCAAGTGCTTGTTGAATAGTTGGTGGTGGTTCAGAATCGTCCTCTTTACGTCTGTAAAATATATTTGCTGGTGCCTAAATATGAACATATTTCTTCGTAATAGAAAATGGCTGTTGCGCTATAAAGAGGGTATTAATGTATGCGTTTTAAGATAAACTAACAAAATTGTAAAAATGTATAAGTAATAGGGAGTTTTTCGTTATAACTAAGGACGTTATAAAGAGGTTACACTGTATTTAAAAATGGGTTAGCAATGTTATGAATGTCAGAAGCCACGAAATAATTATCCCAACGTGTCATTTCACCGTTAAATAAATACGACATTTTATCTTAGGTATAAGTATAGAATATGTTTTTGACAAAGTTTTTATCAGTTAAATTTGATTAAACAAATCCACAATCTAAAATATATTTTTATCAACAATATAAGATTTATAAACCTCATTAATTGTCGTACCCTTCAAAACTGCATATAGGTAAATATGTTATCGTTATTTAAAGAAAAGACGAACGTTTCTCTCTCATATTCGATGTTGTCATCACAACATTGCGTTAACTAAAGGCTGAAATAGCTGAAAACACTGCTTGGACTTCTGCAGGCCGGCAGCTTAGGTACGAGCCTGGAAATGACGCCTGCTAGCTCACAAGATAGATTTTGAAATTAGAACAGGAGCTATTTTTCTTCTAGGTTCTCTGCTTGCTCTGAGTAAGAACCAATCAGGAAACAGTATCTTATCTCGTGGGCGACATGAACAAACGCCCGCAAACCAACATGGCGTCGTTCTGCTCAGAGTCAGACAACAGACACGTTTTGCTCTGTTTTTATATTTGAACTGTCACTGCGCGCGCACCAAATCTATCAACAAAACAAGCTTGAAAAGACGTGTCGTGTGAAACGAGCACATAAAAATAATTAAGAAAACCAGCGCTAGAAAACTAGAAATAAATCTAGCGGCAAATCCAGCCTCGTGTGCAGCGGACTTAATATAGGGAATTCTAGGTTCAACTTATAGTATACTATTACGTCTTTGTTCGATCCTATCACATATTTTCGTTTCATTACGAAACATAGAACTAGAACGTCACTTAAACTATTTTGATCAACTATCTTGCTTTAACGAAAAGTCTAGACGAAGCTTTTATAAAGTTGCGTCTACGCCAATCTCTTGCTGTAGAATAGCTGCGGCGAAAGATGAAGCCATCGCGTCATAAGTATGTGAACGCATTGCGCCCGCCTTCTAGTTTGCTATTGGCTGTTCCGGAGATCCATGTGCGTCTAGTGTTTATTTTTATTCTACCGCTATAAATGTATATGTCGAATTTATTTCACACGCCACTGTCTGCGGGCAAGTAGGCGTTCACTACCATATTATTGAAGATGTGCCTGGCTTCAACTCTCACTGCGGGCACTATACTAAGTATGTAGGCTAACAGACACTGTGACGTCATCACGATTTATGTCCAATGAGTGACTAATTCGCATATTCTACGACTACAAAAGGTTTCCCACCGTAAACGGCGCACTATAAAGGCTACGCTCTATTAGGGATGGATCAAATACATTTTATAAATTATTTTTATTACTAATACAGTAGAACCTTTTTAAGTCGAACCTCGATAAGTCGAAAACCTCTAAAACTCGAAAAAAGGTCTTGTTCCCTTCTTTTCAATCCCTAAAACTTCCATTATACTCGAAATCTCAACCCTCTATAGGTCGAAATAATCAGTGAGTCCCTATAATCCATTTCGGTAAAAATTTTCTCTCCATAACTCGAAAAAATAAATTGGACCTCTGTATTTCGAACATAGCAACTCAAAATTAGCTAGAATGAATCTTAACCTCTACAAGCCTCTCAACTTCCGTTCGCCTCGCCCGATCACACTTCCGTAAATCTCTCGTCACGCATTCACCAGCTTACTCCCCAAATCAAGCGTGCGTAAAAAAGTTTTATTTCAAAAATATTTATATTTATAAACTATTATTTATTTAAATATTGTATCCTATAAATCAAAATTTCATTTTTTAATATTTAAGAAAATAATAAAACATTAAACATAATTTGACTACGGCAGTATATTGCGTATGATGTGCCAGGGACAGATATGATCCAAACATGACTGGTAAGTAATTTGACAATGTTTAAGTAAAGTTTTCACAAAACTTCACGTGACACAAGCCACAAATTTAATGAATGAATTATAATGAAAAATTATAATTCATACGTTAAATTAGTGGATTGTGTTCTTTTCGTCAAAATCTCTTCAATACGGTGGAAGAACGGGTTACATGTGGTGGAGGTACGGGTCAATGCCTCATTAAGCTTAAGGGACGATACAATCAGAATTTGAGCTTATTTCCGCCACGATTTTTCAATTTCCTTACAGTATATAGAAATAAAATGATCACCGCCGAGATCGTTGAGCTAATAACTTTTCACAGAGTACCAGATATAAAAATAATAGTCCGACCCTGTCGAGCAATAAATCGGCGGCTCCGAGCTTAAAACAAGCCACACTACGGTCTGTATCTAGGGTTGAGGTAAATTGGATTTTAATTATCGTTATTGACACAGTGTTATCCAAAATACGTTATAATTATGTGAACTATCCATAAGCCTCAAAATGGCTTATTAACACACTTTAGTAGGTTATCCAACCAGAAACGACTTTAAATGCGTGGCAATGTAGACGCCAACTTTCTTGTCAGTTCTGATTGCACATTAAAATAGTTGGCAAAACCAAAAGTGCACATCGTGCAAGTTTTCCACTGTATAATAAAATTAAAAAAAAAAAACAATTGATAAAATATTTTTTAAAAAATTAAAAAGATTTAAATGAAATAAATAATTAAAAATTGAAAAAAAATTAAAATACTCGAAAAAATAAAAAAAAAATAAAAAAATACATAATAAATATATATTTAATATAATAATATATATATAAATATCAAGTGGAATAAAATAGAATAGAAAAAACAATAAAAATCAATAATTTTGCCAGGAATCGAACCCAGGACCTTGCCCTTACTGATCTAGTGACTTCACCACTACGCCACGATGCTTGCTGGATGTGGCAGTGTTATTATGGCATAGAAGTGTAGCACTTATTTTAAGGTACTTTACACAGTAATTATTATATTGTGTTTTCAAACTATTTGCTGTCAAAAATAATAAAATAAAACCTGTTTATTAAAATTAAACTATATTGAACGCATTTCATTGAATTTAAATAGGGTTCTACTAGTTCTACTAGTAAACAAAGTGAATAAAATATAAATCAAGGCGATCCGACCAAAATTGCGATCTGTAGAGCTCTGACGTACGTACGTACGTCGTACATACGTACAGACTAACCGACAATTGCTATTCGAGATTTTCAATTACAATTTTAGGACTAATTATGAACCTAAATCAATTTAAAAATTATTCCGTTTTATAGAACAGAATCTCCTCTTTTTAAAAAGCTACAATTTGAATGGATTTCGTGAAAATAACCTGAATATAACTTCTTGTATGAACGAAAGTCAGTTCTGAAGCGCAAAGCGATAATAGAGCACATACCGCTAGTTAAGCGGTATGTGCAAAAACTACTTAGACATGTAGGGCGTAGGGCATCATTGTTTAGAGCTTGTTAAGTTAATTTTTTAGATTAAATATATGTACAACAACGTGAATAAATCTAACGAATATATATTATTGTAGACACTATACAATTAGAAGGTGTACCCCGCAACAGTACCTACCCAACCTCCTTAACTTTCTATTTTTTCAATCGATATATTATCATACTATTATTATTATTACTTTATTAATTTAAACAGGAATTTGTATCACGTATTTATATAAATCATTAATCAAGGTGTTAAGACTGCTACACACGGGGCTAGAAACGCTGCTAGATTTGCCTACTAGTTTTTTAGCGCTGGTTTTCTTGATTGCTGTTAAGTGTTCGCTTCACACTTTTAAGTTTATTTTGTGGGTAGATCTGGTGCGTGCGCAGTGACAGTTCGAATATAAACACAGAGCAAAACGCGTCGGTTGTCTGACTCTGAGAAGAATGACGTCATGTTAGTTTGTGGATGTTTGTTCATGTACCTCACGTGACAAGATACTGCTTCCTGATTGGTTCTTGCTCATACCTAGCAGCAGATCTAGCAGGGAAAATAGCCCTTGTTCTAATTTTAAAACCTATCTTGTGAGCTAGCAGGCCAGCATGCAGTGACGTCATTCCCAGCTTCGTACCCAGCCTACCGGCTAGCAGAACTCCTAGCAGCGTTTCTAGCCTCGTGTGCAGTGGCCTTTACTTACGAAACTCATACAATTATACTGAAGGTATTTGTCCGCTATCCTTGGACAGTCTATACTAACAGAACATTTATGAACTGTCGATGTAGGTACAGCCCCGGCCGTGTATGAAATGTAGCTGATATTATAACATACGTATAGACCAGGGATGAGCAACACGCGGCTCGTTAAACATGTTTATCCAGCCCACCAAGCATTTCTAAAATTGAATTTATTTTAACGACTTTCTCCCATCAATATATTGTTATAAAATTAATTATAATAAATTGGTCGTACATACTAAACCGAAACAATTTTTTGTGACGAGTTACTCACTTGTCGGCGACTCATTCAAACATGCAATACGAACGCGCCGCGTCTTGTTTGTGCTTTTGACGAAAAATGGAAAGCAAATTATGTCTCTGTTCGGAAGTACGTATGTTTGCGAACAATTATTTTCAACCATGAAATTAATCAAAAATGACCACCGATCAAGACTGAGTGATGCACGATTAGAAAGCTGCGTACGTGTAGCTACCTCATCAATTCCGGCTGATATTGATCAGCTTGTGTCGAAAAAACAGTGCCAAATTTCAAGTAAAAACGTTTTTCTGTTCTTTTCTTGTTTTTTTTTTTTATTTTGCATTAAAATTTGTATATGAAATCTTTACTTTTATTAAATTTTTTTTATTCTAATGTTCATTATAAATAAAGTTTTGTAAATTATTAATAAGTGTTACTTTATGTGCGGCCCGCCAAAAAATTTTAAAATTTAAATTGGCCCGTTGATTAAAAAGGTTGCTCACCCCTGGTATAGACTATAGAGGGTTATAAGGTACACACACAAGATTGTGACTACATGCACGGTTGACCCGCGTGACGTCAAACCGGTACATCGACACACGCGGCTCCTCGCCAGCTCACTGACTGCATTCGTATGGCGGCCGTTCGTGTCGTTTGCTGCCCAACAACAAAGCTTCACAACACGCCTTGTATTGCCGCAGTCGGCTTGTTGCCGGGGGTTGACCATATGTGTTGACGTCAAACCTTCTCCAAAAATCGGCCGTTGAACACTTCAATCCTACGAACGAACTCTTTTATTCAAAACTTGTCTCTATTACTAACAATTTTAACTGAAACTTCTTCTTAATCCTATAGGAGTAACTGGAAAAAAAATACTCTATGCTCTATACTCTATACTGAGTACTCTATACTCTATATCAGTGGTTCCCAAACTTATTTGACCTACCACCCTCTTTCCAGAAAAAAATATTACTTGAAGCCCCTGGATTTTTGAAGTGAAAACTTCTTTAGCGGCGCTGTACACTTTTTTTGCAATGGGTAAAAAATGTTAAACTCGCGTCAGGAAAAGTAAGAACTGGGTGAGACTCTCTAAGTGATCGTCAGGTCACGTGTCCTGATCGAACTTTTATTTATACAACGTTAGACATCTAGCGTTGAAATATCGTACATAAAAATGCAATCTATGATACAAACCATTTTATTTACAAGTGTTGTCAATAAATAAACAATGCTTCTAAATGCAAAAAATTAAGACGTTAATATTCAAGTTTTCACTTCTGCCGGCACTCCCGGAGTGCAACCCGTTTTTTTTTGTTATTTTAATAGAAATTAAACGGAGGGATATAATATATTGTATTAATGTTTCTACCTTTTTCGTAAAATATAGTAAAGAAAGGCGTAAATTAGAAACATTGAAGTTTGAAATTATGAAACTACTAGCGGCCCTGTACGTGCTTCGCTACTTATAAAGTGAAATAATAAAAAAATTTAATTGGAACATCTATCTATCTATCTATTTTATTATTTGCTAGCTATTTTAAAATATACATGTGCGTATATGTGTGTATGTCGAGCACTCCGGCTATACCGTCGTGCTCGAAAAAAAATAGCGTAAAGTATTCGTGGATAACTGGTCTTTAAAACACTTGCTCTATTTCGAGCACTCCGGCTGCGCCGTCGTGCTCGAAAAAAATTAGCGTAAAGTATTCGTGGATAACTGGTCTTTAAAACACTTGCCGGTACTTGTAAAACTGATTCGCCGTCATCTTGATCTATGATATTGCATCTTTCGCTTCAAATTTAGGTTAAAAATTTATTTATTAAATTTATTTATTGAAATTACTCACCTATAATAATAATTGTTTTTAACCTTCTTTCAAATACGTTTATTTTAAGTCACACTTGGATAGTAATTAAAGATTAACTGTCATAATATTTTGAAAACAATTGTTTCATTGTTTGTATAAAATTCCAAAACCTACTTACAATAGTTAAGTATTTTCATACGTCAAAAAATTGATTTTTAAAAAATGTGATAAATGAAGAACCGCTCGATCGATTTTGTGCAAACTTCACATAAACCATCTACTAAATAGTCCGAACAAGGCCTAAAAATTTGGTTTGGATAGGTGAACCCGTTCTTGAGTTATAAAATTACAAAAAAGTGGCATTGATTTTTATATATATAGATTGAACTCACAATTCATCGCCCCCAATGCGCCTGTAGCCATCACCGCCCCCCTGGATCGCTGCAGCACCCACTCTATAAATAAATAAAATTATCGACCAATTTTTTCAGACTGCATATTGACAAAAAAATTATAAAATTATAATTCAAAAATGAAAAATTCAATCTTAATTCTACTAGAAAATAAGTAGATACTAATTCATTTTTATATTTTTTAGATTATTTATGAAGAAGCTCCAAATCCGGATCTAAAAGTCATCTATTGAATTATCATTTTATAATTTTTTGTCAATATACAGTCTGAAAAAATTGGTCGATAATTTTATTTATTAGAAGAGTTCTTTTCAGACGTTAATCTAAGATTACTATACTCTATACTTTATACTCTATAGGCTATACTCTATACTTTATACTCTATACTTTATAGTCTATAATTCTAGTAAGAATTAAACTAATTTATAAGCTGAGAACTGGGGAAAATATTAGTTGAGTATTCAATTATCTCTTGAAAATAATAATAAACAAATAAAATCGTATATTACCTTGGGAGTTGATAGCTTTTACTAAATGAGAAATTATAATTATAGCAAAGGAAATTTCGTTACAACTCAACCATTTCGCATGTTAGTATGTGGGCTTATCTGTTTGTTTATAACGGTTAAATTTCAGAGCCGTTGAGATACTTTGAGCTTATAGAGTGAATGACGTATACGATTCAAAAAAATACCTCGTAGAGCGTGGGTTGGCGAAGATTCAAAGGTTAATAAATGTTAAAAATAATGGAAAATCAAACAAATAAGTCAACAGTCAGAAAAACATGTTGTCAGGAACGGCAAAGTTGCCACCTAACGCCTTCTATACCCACTGATCGGTGTACTTAACTATAGACATAGATATTGTGAATTATAGACGCTCAGCAACACAGATCAGAAGCGTACTTAAATAAGAGGAAAAAATGTAAATTAATAAACTGTCATTATTATTTATTACAGGATGTGTTTGATTTCAATAAAAAACCTTTGCCATGATTTTGAGTAGATTTCGAATAAATCTATACTAATATATAAAGCTGAAGAGTTTGTTTGTTTGAACGCGCTAATTTCAGGAACTACAGGTTCAAATTGAAAAAAAAATTTTTGTTGGATAGTCCATTTAGCGAGGAAAGCTACAGGCTATATAATATTACGCTACGACCTAGGAGCGGAGCTTTAATGAAAAATGTTGCAAAATGTATCTTAAAAATAAGCTTATATTCATGTGAAATGCACTAACTAGATATACTAATGTTAGCGTTGTGAGAACACAACCTCAGGTGGCTCAATCGGTAGAGCATGCGACTGTCAATATCAGGGTCGTGGGTTCGAGCCCCACGTTGGGCGAATATATTTTTATTTATTTTTTTTTTTATTTTCTACATTGCTTTCTTCTAATGCTTACATTTAAATTAATTATTATCATGAAATTTGGACACAACATTCATCTCGGTAAACTAAGATGAATATGTGTGTACTCATGTTCCTCCCTTCTCCATTCGTTCTTTTACACCCGGGGCCGCTAGTTTTAGAATAGAATAGTATTTAGTATCCATATATTACTGTACATGTGGATACGTCAAACATCAAAATTGCAAACGACATACAAAACAATAAATAAAAAACACAAATTGGTAAAAATACATAATTAAATCCGAAAATCATCAATGTTATATAGACATTGAATAAGTAAAGTTGCCTTAATTTCTTTTTTCAATTTATTAAATTCAAGATTTTTCATATAATGGGACAACATATTAAACATTTTAAGTGCGTGTTACTCGGCACTATTATGAAACAAAGCCATTGTGGATTTTGGCTAAATCACATTCGAATTTCAAAACGGTTTACTAACTTGTTTAAGAAATTTGAAATTATACAATTAACACGAGCTCTTATGGGAATTAATAGCGCATTTATAGTTAGTGTTTGCTGAAGATGAGAGCATAGCTCCTGAAGTATAGGTACATCCGCTAAAAAAACTGTTGTGCTAAGTAACTATTCTATTTTTTTTTATTGTTGTTGTAGTAAATTTAAAATTGCAATGGCTGAAAAAAAGGGGTTCCTTAACCGACGCTGAGAAACGAAACCTTGTTAAAACGAATCTTTGACCAACCTAACCTCTATATAACAAACCTCATTGTAACAAATTACTTGGTATAACGAATTTTTCTTATTCCTTTCAGCTTTGTTATATCGATGTTGCTCTGTAATAACAAAACTCAATATTCGAAGTGGTGGAAGTACGGGTACATATGGTGGAAGAGCGGACAATTAAGATGTAAAGCGGATAAACTATAAGTATTAAATTGTTTGAAATACGAAAACAGTGAGAAAGTAAAATATTTTAAAATAAAGTTACTAGAAGTTATCAGAAAAATATGATTGTTTAAAATGTACGAAATTAAAAATATCAATTTTCTTTTTTATTTTTCTTTATCTTTAGTGCAGACCTGATCATAATCTATTTATAACTGTTGCATTTATAAAAATCTATTTTCATTCAATTATTTGAAAAATATTCCATTTAATCGAAATGTCAGAAATAGATCTAGGCCTATAATAAATTAAATTTGTTTATTTTATTTATTTACTTGTCAACAGAATAATACTATAATATTCCTACAAGCTGATAGCTACATGTGATATCTATACAAACATACATAAGTATATGACGAATTCTTTTGGCAACTGTTCCTTAAATCACTTAGTACCCGTTCCTTGAAAAACAATATTCTTTAAGAAACTCTTCTTTAAAAACGCTTATAAATCAAGACCTGTTCATTAACAAACTGCTTTTAATAACCGTTTCTTTAAGAACCTATTCTCTACGAGCGTTTCCTTTAAGGACGTAGTCTGGTGTTCGGGTTTTGAAAAAACGAATTTATTTTTTTTACTTTTTTAGTAAGTATAATATATTGAGAAAATACTGTAAAAATTTTAGGCCGAAATATTAAATATTTACAAAGCTATAGCATATAGTCGAGAGCAGGAACGGTCTTACGGTAAGACTCTTACCTGCTCTTACCTCTCAATTGTTATCACGTTACCCTTATACTCTCGCAGAGTAGAGCAAAAAAATTAGCAGAAAACGATGCCTTTGAAGAAACGGAAGGTTTGCTATACACCAGGCATAGCTGATTAGTGTAAATATTCATTTTTATTTTTTTGTAAGAAATCTGAAATTAAAACTTTAAACGCGTTTTTCTCAAAACTACGTTTTTCTAAGCGGCGCGGGTGAACAATTGTATACAACCGATTGGTTTCAATTTTGCACAGGGTATTCTACACAACTATAGCTCCGTCCGGTACTAGAATTACTTAATTCTAAAATTTATTTCTATTTTTTTTAACCGATTTTCAACGAAAAAATCACGATTTTCTCGTTGTTTTTTTTCTAAAACCCGACATTTTGGTATTTATCAATAAAAATGTTTATTTCTAGTACGGGACAGAGCCACAAGCCTACGAAACAATAACCAATTTAATATTTAAAATTCAGTTGACTCCAAGTGACGTTATCACCCGCGCTACCCACCTACCTCCATTTAAAGTTGTCTACTTTAGGTCATATCATGTGACATGGTCACCACGCCAGACGCGACGTAGAGAACGTCGTGCGTCCGGCGCCACGACGCCCGGCGCCAGCCAGGACTCTCGCGACTCATTGACAAAGACGTTGGCGCCCCCGTATATCGGGACGTCACCACATTCCATCACATACACGCACCATATTATGATAATTCCTTCAGTGTAATTTTTTATGGATGTATGCGGTATGTATGTCAGACTATTTTTAGAAAATCGGCCAATAAGCAAGGAAATTTATTTTAAAATTTGGGGTCAACAATCGGTACAGAGAAGTATACATTGAATGCTCAAAAATCGTTTTTCAAAATAACTTTGAATAAAAATGTAATGCAATTTGCTAGCAAGCTCTTATATATTATTCAAACACCTAAAAGTTCACAACCCAGTTTTATAATTATAGCCCAAGATCCCAGAGCCGCCAGTCACAACCTATTTTTAAATAAATGAAACGTTACGTTTTGAGTAGTGTTTTTTGTACTTAGAACGCTTGGCGTACCTCCATCATTGAGTCTGTGACAAATGTACAGGCACCAGGTGAGAAAGGTGAGTAAAAATAAGAGTCACTTAATTTAAATTTAAATGGCTGATATTTATATACGAGTATGTTTTGTAAAATATCACTATAAATTAGTATCCAGTATCGCCAGTCACTTTCCGCTGATCACAACTTCTGACAGATGCTTTAAAGCTCAGAGAAAAATTAATGAACTTCACTTATTTTTAAATGCTTGATTTTTATATATGTTATTCAGACAACTATTACAAAATTATATTTCAAAAGCCAGACAAATTGTAATGACCAAACATCCCCCCAGACGTAAAAAATAGTCAGCTGTTAGTATGAGCGCGAGAGCTTTATGACTATTTTTTACGTCTGAGGGGATGTTTGGTCATTACAATTTGTCTGGCTGTTGAAATATAATTTTTTAATAGTTGTCTAAATAACATATATAAAAATCAAGCATTTAAAAATAAGTGAAGTTCATTAATTTTTCTCTGAGCTTTAAAGCATCTGTCAGAAGTTGTGGTCAGCGGAAAGTGACTGGCGATACTGGATACTAATTTATAGTGATATTTTACAAAACATATATAAATATCAGCTATTTAAATTTAAATTAAGTGACTCTTATTTTTCCTTTCTCACCTGGTACTTGTACATTTGTCACAGACTCAATGATGGAGGTACGCCAAGCGTTCTAAGTACATAAAACACTACTCAAAACGTAAGGTTTCATTTATTTAAAAATAGGTTGTGTCTGGCGGCTCTGGGATCTTACTCTATTAGCACGTCTACTATTTCCCAAAAAAAAATTATTTCAGCCATAAATTAAATTTTAACGCGATAGTGACAGCTGACATTAGATGTTGTATTTATGGGTGTAGGGCTGTCGTGCAGAAGTATTTCGTAGAAATGTATGTAAATTTACGTAATGATATGATTTATTACAGAGTAGCTACTGTTTGCTACAATTGTTAAGAACACCCACTGTCACAACGCTATCAACATTAGAAAAATTTAATTTTTCAAACAGTGTCACCGTCGGGATACGAACCCCGAATCTTTCCACTCTCAGTCCGCCGCGAGAGTGGAAAGATTCGGGGTTCGTATTCCGACGGTAACATTGTTTGAAAAATTATATTTTTCTTATGTTGATAGCGTTGTAACAATGGGTGTTCTTAACAACTGTAGTAAACAGTAGCTACTCTGTAATGTATTATAATAATTACGAACTATATTGTAAAAAAACTTATCGATATGATTTATATTAAGCATTTTCTTAAAGGTACGTGCTTAGTAGTTAAAATAGTATGGCTTTCCTTAGTTGCAAGTTATCAAACCTCAAAAATAACCTATGACATAAGTGTTGTAAAATATCACACACAAACGAATAAACAACAAATCAACTAATTAAATGATGCAGCAGTGAATGACCGCAACAAAAACTTAAGCGACATGGTGATTTAAGAAAGCGTGACGTCATTCGGTGTTACAGTCAACATGGCCGATTGCAATATTTTATACTTTTATTTTATTAAAAACCTTATTAGTCTCAATGTTTATATTAACACTGGGTCAATTTTTAGAATTCTTTCAACATACAGTATAACCTCTTTATAACGTCCTTCGTTATAACGAAAAACTCTCTATAACGTAGAAATTTTTACAATTTGGTTGGTTTACCTTAAAACTTGTTTATTAATATCCTCTTTATAGCGCAATAGCCATTCTCTATTACGAAGAAATATGTTCATATTTAGGCGTCAACAAATGTTTACAGACATAAAGAGGACGATTCTGAACCATAACCAACTATTCAACAAGCACTTGATGCCGCCAAACTTATCGAAAAATTCCTATTGTTTAATGAAGATGATTTCATCACATTCCAAGGTATGCATAATGTACTTAATAAAAGGTAAAATAAATATTGGCATAGCAAAAAACGTCAGGCAAAGGGCAACAGACTATATGTGTTTGGAATAAATTATTTTAGGTGAAATTTGGTTATTTTTCTTTCTTATGTCCATATAACGAAAACTCTTTATAGCGAAAAAAAATGCTCGGTCCCTTGAGATTCGTTATAAAGAGGTTACACTGTATATTTTTCTCTAAGACCATTTGTTCTTTGTTTTTTTTATATTACAATCATGCCTATTACGCAATAATTTAGTACTGGTCAAATTATAAAGCAAATGGTCGGACGTTTAAATTTCCAACATCAAGAAAATGAATGATTTCCAAGAAGAGTCTAAATAATTTACGTCTTTTTTCCCCTGTATTCTCCGTATTATAATCGTGTCGTCAACAAAACAGTGAAGTACCATCGTCTTCATTCCTTGAATCCACTTAATCATTTTACACATATCCACTCGTACAGGGTTGAGATTAAATGGGGTGGTTACGTTTCACAGTAAACATCCGTTTGTTCGCTAAACAGGAGACTATTCAAAACTTATATGATAATACGATAATTACAAATGTGAGGTTATGTGACAAAGCTTCGCACAGCTTAGGTATCGACGGTGGAAGGTTGTGGAAATTTGTTAGGGTAAGACGATCAGATTATTCCATCACCGATGATATTGAAAAAATGAAGCACAACTCAAATATATGTGGAGAATACTTTAATTGTAAAAAAAATAATAATAATGAAGTAAACTGACAGCACAGAAATAATTTGTCTTGTGTCGGCTTTAGCTAGTGTTAGTGGACTTAGTTTTCGTGAAATAATTAGCGCTCACTTGCGTAGCAAGATCCAATACAATTGTGGTAAATGTCGGATTAATAATTTCGCCACAATTAAGATCGCTAGTTTAGCGAATAATCAAAGACTGAATTTTTAATAATTTACTATTGAATATTTTCACATTTTTCAAGTGAATTTGAGTAGAGCTAAAGTCGACACAATGACAAGTTACATAATGATTTAGTAATAAATAAAAAATAATTATAATGTAAGACAGAGGCGGCGAATAAAGAAATAATTTAATTTTTATTAAATTAAACCAAGTTACAACTGAGTTGTTACAGTTAAATAATATTCTTATTAATTTTATAGCACAGTGTTTGCTATTGTGTTGTATAAAACACATCGTCATTGCTATACAGTTATACAAAGCTATATATATAAAAAAACATTATTTTCTAAAAGTTTCACTATCGGTACATCAAACCCGAAACTTCCACTCTCGCGGCGGATGACTTAATCAGTTAGTCCACAATTGGGCTCTTGAATGAAATTTTTTTTGTCATAAATGGAAAGATCGTATATAAGTTTTATAACAAAACTATTTTTCTTTTTTTTATTTTCGTTATAATTCAAAAGTTATATCAAATTAAAAATAAATTTTTGTACCCAGTTCCGAGAACGCGCCGACATTTCCCGAACATAATGTGACATCATAATGTTTTAGTCAATACACATGTAGAAGCCATTAATAGTATACTGCGTATATACATTTTACCATTATGACGTCACAACTGTCAAAAACAATTTTTGTGCGTTTGCAGTCACGTGATTTTTTTAAATATTTTATCAATTTTAAATTGCTTATAATTTAAAAAAAGTTTTTTGAAAGTTTTTCGCATCGATTATCAATATTATTTATAATAAAGTTTTAAAATACAATAAAAAAATCGATAATTTTTTTTTTTTTCAAAAGCCTAATTACACACCAAAACAAATACTCCGAGAGCTAATATTACAATTATAGGCATTGCAGAATATGAATCTCCACTCGAGCGAGAGCTACTTTATAAGTGTGAATCAAAAGTCAAATTTTTCCTATTTGTTGGTTAGAGTTAAAATGGACGCCCTATGCGAAGCGTATGCATTGACAGTATACGAGATTTCGATGTTTTATTAAAAAAAATTTATATTTACGAGGAAGAAATGTATCGGTAGGTGATACTATAATCTTTCTAAACGTAATTGTATTGAAGAGAAAAAATCGCGAGTGCTGGTCATATCGTAAAAAGTGGCAGAATCATTGATGTAAGCTGTAGTGATAAAAAAAATATAATTATTAAAAAACTATTTTTTTTTAACTTAAAATACTCAATTGATGTACTCCGACTATATTATAAAAGTACATCTATAACAATATATGTAACTTAAAAAAATAATATACAATTAAAAATTCGGAAATGCGACTCAAGTGGTTTTATCTTTCAACTGCACTTACAGAAGTGTATATTTATGTTACACTGTCTGAATTTCCTAAGCTAATCCCAATATACATTTTATTTATGTGAATTAATTTTAAAAACCAAGTTTATATGCACCCACATTTTCAAAAAAAAAAAAAAAACAACAATCTTCCAACTTTCTCGAGAAACTTGTATTTACAATAGGTTTACTCAGAATCAAGTTACATGCGTCATATCCAATGACGTCAGTCGATATGTTCAGTGTTTTGTTTAAACAGTCGAATAATGTTACAAACATTCTACCTCTATGTGTACTAATATAGAATCATTCGCGGCTTTTCCTTCGTATTTTATAGGCAATTTTTTAGTACAGAAGACTTGATTAATATACGCTATTAAAAGAATGTAAACAACTGAAAAGTGATTAGAAAATCAACTGGAAAGTAGTAGCACTGAAAACATGGGCGTACCGACACAAAGAAAATTATCTCTATCGGATTGCGGGTAGATAAAAACTTTGCAGGAAGTGAGCATACTAAAGTAGAAGAGAGCTTTGGGTAACATTTTTATCGGGCAATTATTATCGACACAGCTAAAGTACAATACGATAATAACATGTTTATTTACAACGATATAGTCAGAGTGCCCGTCGGCAAAAATTTTATTGACACATAATTTTATTGACAAATAACATGAACCATTTAACACCTCGAATATGTCGAACATATTCGAGGTGTCAGACATTTTAAATGGTTCATGTTATTTGTCAGAGAACATTATTTTAGCGTTTTAGTTGAAGTTTTTAAGCTATCCAATTAAAAAACAAAGAGTATCTATAAATTTTTTACATGTCATCAAAACGACATCTTTCGGAAAATTTAGTGGGAAAACGCCTCAAAATCAAGAAAAGTCACATAGGAAATAGGTGTCAGACTAGGCCTAATGAAGCCATAAATATACAAAGTTTGGGGAGAGTAGGTATCAGTAAAATTTTTGCCGACGGGTACTCTGACTAATAGCTATAGTTACCTCTAAAAATATTTTTAAAACGTCGATATATTGCCCTTGAATGAGTTCTGCAGAGCTGCAGAACAACCAAAATCTTAGGTACTTCATAATTTTAGAATGAATTACATTTTCCAAATTTAACTAATACTTAATGTTAGGAAATAGTGTAATAGTTACACAATCGACATTAAAGTTAAACAGCCACTGGTTTATCACAAAACTCATGTACGTTGTGTATGACAGGTTTTCTTGCGTTCAAGAGCTGTTCTGCGCTCCGAAGCAGCACATGAAACGTCATCATAAGATAGATCCGGTGTACACCGTGCAACCCCTACCCACAAGTTATAGCATGCCATATAAATGGGCTTTGAGCTGCGTTTACCGTCAGCACATTAGTACAAATAGACAACTATCACTATCATATGCTATAAATGCATTATCTCTATGGCAGTAGTGCCAAGTATTGCAGAATATGTTATAGTTTGTTGTCAAC
Organism: Xanthostigma xanthostigma; assembly: GCA_963575645.1. Taxonomy (NCBI): domain Eukaryota; kingdom Metazoa; phylum Arthropoda; class Insecta; order Raphidioptera; family Raphidiidae; genus Xanthostigma; species Xanthostigma xanthostigma. The sequence goes on along the minus strand of OY754466.1, from coordinate 41,735,806 downwards.
AGTGTTTGAAATAATTAAAACATCATAATTTAATAACCCTTCCCCTCCACCTAGCCTGTGTTAGCAAGTATAATATACACGCCACGGATCTAAAAGGTTCGGAAGTTAGTCACAAACAGCGTCGCAAAGGCACATTTTAGAGCCGTTGAGGCTCCCACCACCTCCCAGCTACCTGCACGGAACGTGCGCTCGTCGGTGATTGGCCGTGATCGCTCGTTGCCTTTGTCACTTGTCGCTTTCCTGATTTAAAGTACAGTCGAGTACGCTATTGTCAAGTTGTTATTCTTACTTTAGTTTTGTTGAGTTGCGAGTTTGTAGATTTTCAACAGACTGTACAAGCGCAAGCCCGCATTCGCATCTGACTTCCGAACCTTTTAGATTCGTGGCGCGTATTTTATCTTCGTTTGACACCGCAGAGCACCTATTATTACATTAATTTTTCAGATAGGTAAAATTGTTGTCATTAAATCATTTGTTATATGAAATATTTTTACATACATGTAAAGTAACCCCTCAACAATCAATCATTTAGATATTAGTGAACAAATTTTTTGTAAAAGCGAGTTAAAAAAAGTGTTTCCTAAACCCTAACTTCATCTTGTTTCCTTAGCAAACTACGGTATGGGGTTTATGAATTAATAAACAGTTCTTGCATTGAGCTGCATAATTTGAAAATATACAGTGTGTGCCATAAAATCTTCACTGAGAGATGACGGTAAATTCTAACGTATTCATCAAAAGAATTGAAAAAAGTACTTATTTTACGAACGATATGCGTAGCAAAAATTATTTTTCTTCACATTTTACGTTATTGTTTAAAATAGATGCCACTTTTTGATAAAACCATCCCTGAAGTATCCGCGGAGCACATAATATATCACTGCATGCCAAATTTAAAAGTTACCGTTTAAAAGTGAGAGGATAAGACTATAAAAATATTATTTTTGGAATACTATAATCTGCCATCTCATATAAAAAGTATTCCAACAAATTCAAAATTCAAAATAAGGCTTAAAAAGTTCTTAATTTCAAAGTCTTTTTATAAAATAGCGAATTTTTCTCAAACTGATTATTTTGTATGACAACCCAAGCATCTTGTAGATCTTTTGGAAATAAATGATTTTTATTATTATTATTATTATTATTACAATATATTACACCACAAGGGCCGAAAGTTTGATATTTTTGTACTGCCATAATGCCCGAGGTGATCGTGACGCGCAGTGCAAGATATCAAACTTTCGTCCAGTGTGGTGTATACTATTTTTCTTCATACCTCGGTCGTAAGTACGCTTATTAAACAATTTCTTTGGCCTGAGACAGCCAATCACAATCGTGTTTGGTGCAGACAACAGTAGTTAGTTCCTTCGACTGCGTATTAGAAAAAATGTTTTAAAATAGGTATTACCATTGTGTTGCATTGGGTAATCAATAAGCTTATCTCTAAATACGGAACTTCGCGGCCTTGTTCGTCATCCTATACAGTATACAGTCACTCTGACTAGTATGCAGTAGCACCAATAAGAAAACAGTAGGTATGTGCGTGCATAATCGCTCTGCAAGCTAACACAACCTGCGCAGCTCGTCTGCGCTATATAGGTACTGAAAGAGGTGCAATCTAAACTAAACATTTTACTGTTAAGAAACACTCATTGTTGACTAGAGCTGTAAAAGTAACGAGAAATTGTGTACCCGTATGTATTCGTTACTTAAAGAACCAGTACCCGTTACTTTCGTATCGTTACGTTACTCGTTACTTTTCATACGACATACAATCGTGTACTAACAGCATCAAGCATGTACCATCGCATCGAGGCGCGTCGCATACGTGATACGATATGACTTCGTTCGTATAACGTATAATCGCATCAAGTGAGTCGAACTGACATGGATACGACAAATGCGAGTAACGAAATGAATTTGCAAGTAACGATTCGTTACTTCGAGTCTGACGATGTACCCGTTACTCAGTATTCTATATTGTTGACGTCACGTTACAAATATACATTGTAGGTACATGGATTAATAAAATTGTTATTGTTGAGAAGTGATAAAATCGTTGTTTTTTCTAGTTAGCATGTCTTTAGTATTAGACTTGACTAAATTCAGAATTAACGAGCGAAAATGGGATATGCGAGGACATTGTGATAGTGACAATGTGTCCCCAATGAGGTAATCTAATTTATAATTTACTTGTTTTAATTGACTGCAAGGGATTAGAAGCTAAACGTGAAGGACTTCAACCTAATATAAGTACGGAACATGATGACAACCCCGTTTTTTCCATGTTATTACATAAATAAATATAGTCTAAAAAAACTAAAAAACACGCTTTATATCGAACTAAAAAGTAAAAAATATTTTTTTTAAAATAAGCTTAAAACAATAATGAATAAAAAATACAAGTATTATTGTAGAAAAAGCGTGGGGCGCTCGATGTACGAAAATGTGGAACAAAGCGCCCCACGCTTTTTTTACAATAATACTTGCATTTTTTATTCATTATTGTTTTAAGCTTATTTTAAAAAAATTATTTTTTACTTTTTAGTTCGATATAAAGCGTGTTTTTTAGTTTTTTTTAACTATATTTATTTTTCACTTTTTAGTTTGATATAAAGCGTGTTTTTCAGTTTTTTTTTAAACTATATTTATTTTCCACTTTTTAGTTCGATTTATTGTCAAAAATTTGCCGAAAAAAAACAAATTTTTTATTTCGGCGTGGACGGGATTGGAACTACGACCGGTGAATCCAAAAGTTGACGTCAGCGAAGACCCGCGCCTTAGACCGCTCGATCAACGATTGCTCTTACAGTAGTGGCATAGCATACTAACAGTAATAAACCACTTGCTTAGTCCAAACTAAAGTTACAAACAAACATACATACATACATACATACATACATACATACATACGAACATACATACATACATACAAATTTACAAGTGAAGTTAATATAAAGCGTATAAAAAAGATAAGCGAGTCCTACAGTAGTCAAGGCCGTAACCAGGAATTCACTTGGAGGCCGGAGGGGGGAACTCCTAGCAGCGTTTCAGCCTCGTGTGCAGCGGTCTTAACTGTGTATATGTTACCGGCCAAACCCGATTTCAGGACAAACTAGTTCAGCCTAGGCCAAACTAGTTTGGCCTAAGCTCGATAGGACAAACTAGTTTAGCCTAGGCCAAACTAGTCTGGCCTAAGCTCGATAGGACAAACTAGTATAGCCTAGACTGAACTAGTTTGTCCTAGGATAAACTAGTATGGCCTACTCCGGACTAATGTTGCCGAATCGAATAGGTATAGAAAGACAAAGATAGGAAGTGTTTTTGCAACAAAACAAAACTTTAAGGTTATACACCCGATAGAGCAATGTATAGAGTATACGCTGAAATTTTAATATGTAATTATGGATATCTCATACATTTAACTGCATTTTTTAAAAAACATTGGCCGTCTAGTTTTCAAGTAATTAAATATTAAAAATGAGATTTTTAACACAATGATAAATGAGAAGACCGACCGGAAGTGTATATAAAAAGAAGATTAAACCAAATTGGCTATAGAAAAATTAAAAAAAAAAATGTTTATTCGAAAGTTTGACTCTTTTAGATAACGCAAAAATTAAAAAAAACTAAACTTTCCCGTGCAGTTTTGGAGAAATATTAATTAAAAATTTTCGAAACAACTCACAAAATCTCTATTTTCTAGATTTGAATTATATCACCATGAAAACCAGATGATGTACATAACTAAAACTTGAAAATTGGATATTATCTCATTTACCGTATATTAGAAACTGAATTTTTAATATCCAATAACTCAAAAACTATACGTCTAACGGTTCAAAGGTTTTTAAAGACAAAACCGTAAGATAATATCTTTCATGTACCTTCATTGGGTTTAATTAAATATACTGCTAAAATCAAAACTTTATGGTATATGTCAAATTTGCCATGTCAATACATATATAGCTGTTAAATGATTGTTAAAATAATATGAACAATTTTAATGATCATACTGTGATTCATAGTTATGATACTAGAAAAAAGTTAAATCTCTGCCTACCATTACACAAATATGCTAAGCATACATACCAAATTTTTATGGTATACCTACAATGTTTTAATAAATTACCACTCGAAACAAGAATTTTAGAATCAAGAAATTTTAAAAGAAAGGTACATACCTAAAGAAATTTTTATTAGAAAATTCTTTCTACAGCATAAAAGAATTCTTTGACTGTCAATATGTACATTAATTATTGTACGAATGACAATAAACTTTATTATTATTATTTTTAAAAATCATGATTATTTTCCTAAACTAGTTTAGCCTAGGCTACACTAGTTTGTCCTATTGAGCTTAGGCCAAACTAGTTTGGCCTAGGCTAAACTAGTTTGACCTATCGAGCTTAGGCCAAACTAGTTTGGCCTAGGCTGAACTAGTTTGTCCTGAAATCGGGTTTGGCCGGTAACATATACATGAATTTACCATAGTTTTTTGTACAGCTTCCACTTCGAAACAACGTTTTTATGCGCGTTTTGATCAAAATTTAGCTTGAAAAGCGGTTTTTTTCTGCAGTGTGGAACAATCATTTGTTTTTTAATAAGTACAATCTATAATTATAGATAAGTGGTTCCCTACCGCCCCCTTTCCAGAAAAAAAATATTACTCAGCGCCCCCTGTATTTTTTTTCTTAATTAAACCGAAAGATATATATGTATTAATGTTTCTACTTTTATCGTAAAATATATATAGTAAAGAAATGTGTAAACTAGAAACATTGAAATTTGAAATTATGAAACTATTTATTGAACTCAAAATGCATCGCCCTCAAATGCATATGTGGTCATAACCACCCCCTGGATCGCTGCAGCTCCCACCAGAGGGCTGTCCCACTTTGGGAATCACTGTTCTTGATGACAGGGAGTTTAAATACGACATTAGACTGTTTCTGATATGGGAAAATTGTAATTATATGATCACAATCTAAGGTCATTTTCAAATCAAATGTTTTGACAATCCTTTCTGCAACCCAGGATCTTTTAAATATCTTTTCTGAAAGTTTCTTCGTCTATAAAATCGGAACCATTTTTTACATCCGCCGCTTGAACTATATGGATAAGTTTCCGTCATTAATGCGAGGGAGTTTGTCGACGAAAACGACAAAAGCTACAGTGTCTCTTCTCTATAACTCAATATTCACGGTTTGTGTGTGTGTCAGTGCGAGGATATAAGGCGGGTGGCCTACATGCCGCGGCACGATACAGGGATGTTTTGTTGGCAAGTGTGGTATACATGTGTACATAATAATGTGATTACGCTTTGCATGGTCTAAGTTATATTTAATTTTATGAGGTCGCGCCCACCTCAATTGAAGAAACGAAAATAGAAATTATGTTATGAGGTCAATTAAATGACAATGGCAATTTTAAACTTTTTGGGGTTCCGTATTTCAAATGGAAAATAAAAATAGTAGATAAGTACCTACTTCTTTACAACTTGCTGGTTTTGTATTAAATATGAAATGAAATGTAATATCCACGCAAGATAAATTAATTTATTGATAAATCAGGAGCGACATGTTTCGATGAAGTATCTCATAATTTTCAAGCTTAAAGCGTTTTAGACGGAGAGCTGGCTACGGAGAAAATGGGTGACTCGGTGCAGAGCTGAAAATTTGCAGAATAATAGGAAATAGTGCAAGTAAGTAGAGAAAAAATTGCCAGAAGGCTAGGCGGAAGATAAAGAGCCGCCAGAAGGCGCTAATTTTGCGAAAAATAGATAGAAATAAAATTAAATAAATTAATAAAATTACGTTGTTATAACAACGTAATTTTATTAATGAAAATATATGACGATTAATTTTATTTCTATCAAAATGTCATTAATAATTTTGAACATTTGTCGAATGTAATTATTATATCATGTTTGAATTTTCAGTATACCCTTATAACTATATAATGTATAATATATACATATAATATATAATCTAGTTTTGAATTACAGATTTTTCGCATCATTAGAGCCTTCTGGCGGCTCTTTATCTTCCGCCTAGCCTTCTGGCAATTTTTTCCCTACCTACTTGTACTATCTCCTATTATTCTGCAAATTTTCAGCTCTGCACCGAGTCACCCATTTTGTCCGTAGCCAGCTCTTACCCCATTTGACACAGAATTTAAAAGGTACAATTTGTTACAAGCGGTTATCACTAAGTAACAAAATATATATCAAAAAAAAAAAAAAAAACAACATTAATTAAGTCATAGTAGTCCACAAAGTAAAATATTAATATATATATAAATACTAATTAGATTCTGTGTCAAACGCTTTAAGCTTGAAAATGATGAGATACCTCATCGAAACATGTCGCTTTTGATTTATCAATAAATTAATTTATTTTCCGTGGATATTATATACAAGGAGGTTGAGCCGTTTTACGAAGATAATGAAAAACATCTGAAATAAAGTTTTTTTTAATTGATTTTTTTTGGCAAAATTTTCTGTAAAAAATCCAAAATCATTAGGTGATTTATAAAGTTAAAAATTAAAAAAAACTTTAACATGTAGTCTTATGGAAAATATGTCAACCTAGCATGCAAACGGTACATTTTAATTTTTTGCAAATAACCAAATAATGTCAGCAGTTCCGAAAACTAACTATGTAAAGCATCGATGTCTTACGCATATTTTAATATTTTTTCCAATTTAATTAGGAGACTTTTAATTAATAAAAAAAATTATTAAACCTAAGCACTTTTCGATTATGAACTTTTATTCTTGGCAATTATCACAATTTTAACTGGATTTTTAACTTTTTAATTATTTAATTTTAATTTGTATTACTTCTAATTCCTTTTTTTAATTATTTACTGCAAAAAATAAGTAAAATACAGATATTTACATAAATTTATTTTTTCTAACCTAACTTTGTAGTACAAAAAATTCAAAAGTTAGACCATTAAGTAAAATACTGAAATAATTAATTAATATTAAAAAAAATATTTTTTGATGCCTTTATGACAATAATTTATTGGTATCATCGACTTATAACATTTTATAAAAATTTATTATGGAAAAGTTCCCATTTAGAATTCGACTTACTTTTGATTGGGACTGTAACGCATCAACCTCCTTAATTAAAAATAATAATAATAATTATGTGATTTACGTCCGTTTCTCGACTTCATGTCATAACAAACGCCATTCGCACCGTTACTAATTTCCGTCAACTACATTTCAGCCCATCCGTCCAATAGTTTGAGCTGTGCGTTGATAAATCAGTCAGTCAGTCACGATTTCCTTTTATATATTTAGATTTAAGATCATTGTCAAATTAACTTTGTTGACAACGCTTTCCGCAAGCCAGTGTTTTTGTTGAATTTTTTTCTCGCTGTTATTTGCAACGATTTATGATGCCCTCTCTATATACTATTTTCACTGTTATTTGAATGAAAACATGTAGCAGATTGAAATAAGTATGAATAGAATAATATTAAAATTGGACGAGGCCAGACATGACTTTGTTTGCATAAAAAAGAGAACGCTAAGCGATAATACGGTTGAATATCGCTTGAAATTCACCAACGCGAGAATCTCCTCTACTCGTCTTCTATTTCGTCACTGTTAGTCTCAGGGTTGCCAGATGACGGATTTTCTTTCTCGTACCAGTGCTGCTAAATATCTCGTACTTTCAACAGTTAATCTCGTACAAGTATAAAGCTACGTTTATACTCGAGATTTATTTCATGATAGAAATCTCAACCATCGGAGATATTTTTCTTGATGTGTTTATACTATGACATAAATGTGAATGAATAAATTGCTTGACAGTCTGGTTGAGAAAAAATGTCGATATAAGTGTAGCATTGTGTTTAGACCAGAGGTAGAGAAATATGTCGACACTTTACTCTCCACGTGTCCATAGTTTTGATCATCATGCCTTGCACTAAACGCCAGGCGGCTACAATAATAATTTTATTAAATAAAATAAATAAAACAATTAAGTTAAAAAAGGTTTTCACTTTAATTATAAAAATATAACATATGTTTCGCTGTCACAGCAGCTTCATCAGATATATTTTTATAATTAAAGTGAAAATCTTTTTTAACTTAATTGTTTTATTTATTTTATTTTATAATGGATTTTCATCAAGTAAAGGCAAAAACTATTAGATTTAATAATTTTATTATTGCATGAAAAAAAAGAAACAAAAGGAAAGTTTGGGTGCGAAATTGCTTGTTGAGAAGAAGTGCCCTAGGAGCTTACTCACAGTTATGCAATAAATTGAAAATTGAAGACCCAATACAATTACAACATTTTGTAAGAATGTCTTCAACCGATCTCGACGAATTAGTAAATCTAGTTGGGCCATTGATTGAACTTTTATACGGGTCCACTCTTTTTTTCCGACATTTCGTTCACGTATTTGCATACATACAATCAAAATATCTCGAGAGATTCTAGAAAAAGTAGACTTTTGATATTTATGTCCGAGACTAGTTGATTCTTGTTTCAATTTAAAGATAGGTATATAGAATAAAATTTATAATTTATGCTATTTACTGTACTATTTAACTTTGAGTAGTCATATTCTTTGCGCTTTTAGCTGTCAATTAAAAAAAAACAATTAGAAGTGATAGTGATTAACATTAGTGTAATAAGGACGACAACAAATAAATACATTAAACGGGAATTCCCCACTCAAGTTGTCTAGTTTCGTATAGTGATGAGGTAGTGCATTTAGTGATGCGCCCAGTCGATCGTTTTGTGGTGTGTAAAGTAGGTAAATATGCAAATTCTTACACTTTTTGGCTGCTACCTAGCGAAGGCAGTCCATCGTTGTTAAAATCTCGCACAAAATTGTACAAGAATTTTATTATTCTTATATCTCGTACAAAAACTGTAAATCTCGTAGTGGTACGAGTTTTCTCGTACGGCTGGCAACCCTGGTTAGTCTATTCATTTAAAACTGTCATAACTTCTAAACCAAAAAGAAATAAATATTTACGCTTGTAGGTTTAATCGATTCGGTATAGAAAAAAATCTCACTGACAATGGTGGCGCGTGGACATTTTCAAAGGATGTTCGACAGGGTCAACCGAAAACAGTGGCGTAACAGTAGGGTGGCAGAACGGTCAAAATGCTACGGGCCCCTGACTTGATGGGGCTTCCGGCTCGAGAAGACAAATATCTACTTTACTTAGTGATTTATAAAGATGAAACGACAACGCGAACCTTTTTTATACTTAGGAAGGGTCCATCCGAAGAATTTACCACGGGCTTCAGGTGGTATAGTTACGCCTTTGATCGGAAGTAACTGCTAATAAGGGATAAGAGTAGGAAGGAACTAATTAACTTATAAATCATATCCACGTTTATGATGTCTTAATTTTTTTGTCAAACACCGCTGAAAACAATATACACTGTAACACTAATCACTACTGCCATAAGCCGTGTGTCATGTATATACATACCGCCGAGTCAAAGCCTTCAAATTTGTCGACTGAATTAAATGGATTTAGTGAACACTTCTAGCATGTGACAGTGCTTATTTGTAGTACTGACAGTAAATGCAGCTCAAAGTCGATCTAAATAACACGCCGTAACGTGTGATTTAGGGATTGCACAGTGCACACCACGGATATGTGATGATGTGCTGCTTCGGAGCGCAGAACGGCGGCTGAACGCAAGAAAGTCTACCACACAAAACGCACACGAGTTTGAGATCTTCCAGTGGCTGTTAAACTTTAGTGTCGATTGTGTAGTTATTACACTATTTCCCAACAAGAAATTTTGGTTATATATGGACAATACAAATCATTCTAAAGGCCGCTGCACACGAGGCTAGAAACGCTGCTAGAAACACTGCCTGGACTTCTGCAAGCCGGTAGGCCGGGTAGGAAGCTGGAAATGACGTCACTGTGGGATCGCCTGCTAGCTCACAAGATAGGTTTTAAAATTAGAACAGGGGCTATTTTTCTTGCTAGGTATGAGCCAGAACGCAAGAACCAATCAGGAAGCAGTATCTTGTCACGTGGGTGACTTGAACAAACGCCCACAAACAAATACTATGTCATAGTGTGTGTTCTGTTCAGAGACAATTAACATGCACTTTTGTTACTTTTCACTGCGCGCGCATCGAATCTACCTGCAGAGCAAGCTTGTAAAGACGTCTCGTGTGAAGCGAGCACATCATAGCAAATAAGAAAACCAGCGCTAGAAAACTAGTAGTGAAATCTAGCAAGGAACCTAGCGGCAAATCCAGCCTCGTGTGCAGCAGACTTAAAATTATGAAGTACCAAAGATTTTGGTTGTTCTGCAGCGCTACAGCGCTCATAGAAGAACCGACACTGAGCTCCGCATCTCTTTAAATCTGAGGGTCTTTTGTGCGCTCCGGGAAAAGCCGGACTAATAATTTAAAATTAACATAATATATTTAAATACCTGACATTCGACCAATTGTTTTTTTGTAATAATGTTCGTATCAGCTATAGGGCTATGAGTCTAATTATTGAATTATAAATTTTGTACCAGCAATTATATTAATACAGACTAGATATCTGTTACGTTATGTTCCAAATCAAAGTCGCGTCGGCAGTGCCGGATTAAGACTCCTTGATGCCCTAAGCATTTCTTGCCTATGGGTCCTCATGTCTAACATCAGTCTAAAAAAGATCTAATGTTATATTTATCTCTGTCATGTTAAGTTTACATAAAAAAATTCTAACTGTGAATGTCATAAGCTTAAAATTGATAGAAAAAAGTTAAAAAGCATAGAATTTTATGAAAAAAATTGAATTTTACAATAAATGCTCTCATTGAAAAATTGACTGTCTATAAAACCCGTCCTTAGACATTTTTATACAGTTTTTTGAAAAACATTAAAGTAAAAAAAAATCGTTTTCATTTTCAAAAATAAATTGTTATTTATTTTTTACTTCTATAAAGACAGTTTTATATCAGTAGATCAAATTTTTGAGAACATGACAAAAAGAAAAAATAATTGTTGACACGGTCTTTTCATTTCTGAGTTTTGATTTTTGGTGCCCCCATAGACATGATGCCCTAAGCCAGGGGCTCCCAAACTTTTAATAATTGCGACCCACTTTTTAAAAACTTTACAGCGACCCAGTTCTTTCCCGGCACACTGAATTTCTCAGAATTACTTGACTAGCCGGAAAAGATATCTCCACAAAAAAAAATACCTTTTATCTTTTTATTTCGTTTACTTTACATTTCTTTTAAGCACACATTTTTATCCAAAAATTTACATTCAAGATATTGTCCCAGCAAAAATCGACTCGCGGCCCACCAGTGGGTCACGACCCACAGTTTGGGATACATTGCCCTAAGCAGTTGCTTACTTTGCTTATAGGTTAATCCGGCACTGAACGTCGGTCATTTCTTTCTGCACAAAAGAAAAACCTAAAAATATCTCGGTACTGGGAGACAAAGCGCCTCATTTGAAAAGTACAATAATTATGTTCTTTCGGTGTAACGTTTCTGTAGTGTAGCGTTAAAAGAAGCAAGTAGGTATGCCGTGTGAAATCGACCGTTATAACTCGCATGTCGATTTAAGAGCGCAATGCCGAACGCAACCTCACACACACACACACACACCAAGGGACACACATACGAGTGGCCTGCACAAAAGGGTTTTCTGGGATGAACCGAGAGAGGTATAGCGTATGCGTGTGTGTTCGCCTGTACATAAATGCGTTGGTGTATGTATGGAATCGCTTCGACAATGCATATTATATAGAGAGATTGTACAGAATAACTTACTAACCTTTTGTGTCAGAATAGCACAATAATAGGTGTCCGGTAGATGATGATCCTCCATTTTGCGCCCCACCAGAGCAAAAGAATTATTATGTACGATACATGAAGATCATTGTATTTATAACGGTAGTAGTAGTAGTAGTAGAGTTGGTATTATTATGATTATTATTAAAGATATTTTTAAAACACTGTCGTAACACAAGAACCAATAATATTAATTATATATATACATATATATGTATCACTCACACACCACACATAGATACGTAGGCTTAGGCATGTTTTGGGGCCCGGTGCACGAAGAAGATGACTCGATCATGCTAACACTGCGGTATATTTTAGTTCCCTTCACGTATATACACACACACACAACCATACATACACACTTCACGGAATACACACAACTTTCGTCGGTTTTGTGAAAACCACTACTAACGGTCACCAGTTAAGCTTTCGTTGATAAAATTATAACAATCGTATCCTAGAAATCCACTACCCTAACGTTATGTTTATTATCGTACAGTTATTATACAGATATTTAAGTGGATGTTATACACTTTGCCTATCTAGTCCGCACCCGTATTTCTCTCTCTCCGTAACACATTCGGACGTTTCCGTTAATCACTTCTACACGTTCGTTTCTACGAATCGATTCAATAAACTCGCGACTCTCTGTGCAGGTGTTTTGGCGAGAGCTTTGTGATGAATCGAAATTTCGGTTGACGTGTGGCATTGAAAGTTTCGAGACGTGACGGTTTTTAAAACGGTCACTTATCTTTTCAAAAATGGCATTAAAGGAGCGAAGGATAATATTAATGATACTTTGATGGAAAATTGCCAAAAAAGCACGATGCATGTCCTGCCAATTGCCAAGACAGGCGAGCGTAACTTGACGGACGAATAATAATATAATAGAAATGGACATAAAAAATTGACAGTCACTAAAACATTTGACTTTATTGATATTCTTCGTAGTCGTAAAAGTTAAACCGACCAATAAATTAGAACTAATGGTTACCATAAATTTAATTATAAACAGCAATTCAAATTTTTATCCACGGTTACGGAATGCACTGTTTTAAAAACAAAATATAAAAAGTCTGGTCGCAGTGCGAAACCCTGCCGACAATATAGTGTATTTGCTTACACAGGCAGTGTGGCTTTATTATGTGAAAACTCTTTTGTTTTTGGACAAAATAAAAATTTTAACCCCTTAATACATCCCTTAAAATAATATTTTTTTTCTTAATTTCAATATTACTATCAATTTACCAAATTAAATTCACCCTTCACTAAGTGAATCCATATCTACAAACTGACGTTTTCATAAAATTTTTAAGTCCGGTTCTGTCGAGCCGATTTTAATAAAATTTTGGTAGCACATTTTGATCATTACTAAAGGGATTAATTTCAATTTTGAAACGATTCGGAAAACTTTTGCGGTATTTTTGGGCCCAAAAATATTTTTCAACACCTAAAACTCACCCTTAGTGTGGCCCGATTAGGTCTATTTTAAATAAGCTTTGTGCGGTGATGGATTTCAACATGTGGTCCAAATTTCATTAAAATTTATTAACTCCTTCGAAAGTTATTGCCCGAAAACTTATATAAATAAACATTTCCAAAAATGGTGCCAAAGTGTTTAGGAGGCTATGAAACGTCGAGAAATTTTGGTCCGACCGCTAGGTTCCGCCATCCGACCGACGCCAATAGTGTAAGTGCCTTATGGCAAATACACTAATAATAATAATAATAATAATGCGAATAACGTCCGTTTCTGGACTTTATGTCATAAAAGACGACGCCATTCGAACCATTACTATTTTTTTTACCACACTTCCCATTACTTTTCACAAAGAACTGTATAGACAACAAAGTTAACATAATAGAGGCGTGGCTAAAACGCAGTAAATAAAAATAAAATAATTTCAGGAAAGCGAATCGATCGAAGTACTGGAAAATTGAACAGATTATTTCCCATGAATATTTTGAAACATAATCAGTTTAAGAAATATAATTATGGGTCTTTTCTAAATTTCGTTGTTGAAAATTGTATTTTTAATTGAAAACATAGATACTGCGGGATTACGACAATTTAAAAGAAATTGTTAGCTGTATTAAAAATTAGAACTTTACAAATTCAAAATCTTGCCATTGACACTAATGATCTAAACATTCTAAACTGTCGAGCGTCTCTAAAAATGTCTTCCCTCTATAAGCAAGCGATTGGTAACTTATTGTTGTATAATCGTATTTCACGAAAAGTTATATTTTTTCTCAAAATCAATTTGATGTTTATAATTTATGAATTATTATAATATTTATAATATTTATTATAATATTTAATATTTATAATATTTAACAGTGATAATAGAAAAACCCAATTGATTTAAAAAATGTTTTAAAAAATTTACTAATATAAATTACCTTTGCTTCCGCCATAAATTCCTTTTAAGCATAGGATATGTGGTGGAAGCAAAGGTATTATATAAGTATGTTTTTATTATAGCTTTTCTAACAGTTTTTAATAAATTGAATTTTACTAGTTTAACTATTTGTTGTTAGATATTATAATAATTCATAAATTCTAAATTTACAACGCATTTATAGAAAAAATGTAACCTTTAAGAACAATTACAGGAAAGACACTTTGGTGGTGGAAGCAAAGACACTGCATTTGATATTTTGTGGTTATATTTTTTCATAATTTCTAAATTAAAAAAACGACACTACAATCAAAGATAGTAGAAACCAATAAAAAAATGTAGTTGAACAACCCTAGCACTGGCTATGCCAAGTTGGGTGGATCAATTTCATACTTAAAATAACAATTTATATATTATTTGTATTATATTTTCTGAAATAAATTTATTATTATTATTATTATTAATTACGCAAGCATTTACAGCGGTTCTCAAACTAGGATCGCGATGAAAATAAAAATGACAAGCGGCCCATAATTTGAAATTTAATTAGGCAGGTTGTTTATTATTTTTTCACTTGGAGATGATAACAAAAAATATACAAATAAGAAAAATAACGAAACAAAACGTTTTTTATTATGTCAAAAATCGAATTTTCTAAAATAAAGTCAGATACTATATTTCTGGAAATTTCTATAAAAACATTTTTTTTTTGTAAAATAATCAATAAAATAACGAAAGTGAAAAAAAGTCACCTGATTATATAAAGGTATTTATTCCGCAAAAGTTGCGTAGTAATAAAAGCACATTTAGAAAATATCGCAGACATTTAAATTAGTGATGCCACGAATAGTGATTTTGCCGAATACCGAATATTCGGCCATGTTCTCGGCCGAAGCGCCGAATATTCGGCGGCCGAATGTTCGGCAAATTATGTGTACATTTTGCGGGTGACAGGTTACGACTTGTCCCATTACGGAGCGTGCGGTAGCAACGCCGCGGGCGTATTTGTTTCATTTGCGCAACTAGACCGTGCCACGACAGCATTATTTGTTCATTGTTACATCAAATTGTGTTATTAATATTTAATAGTCCTTATTACTAAAAAATATCACTGTTTGTTCACCAAAAGCTTTACAAAATAATACTATTTAAGAAAAATATCGCATATTTTTGAGTAATATGTGCGTTTTTTCCCATGATTTGATATTCGGTATTCGGCCGAATAGTACGCAACATTCGGCCGAATACCGAATAGTAGCCGAATATTCGTGGCATCTCTAATTTAAATGCAAACTTATGTACCTAACATTTTTGATGAATTTCTTTTTAAAATAATTAAATATACTATAAAGAGGTAAAGTTTGGATTTAGGAGGTAATCTCCAAAACTACTCATCCGATTAAAAAAAAAATTTTTACCAATTTTTTAAAATGGACCTTCAAGATGGACATAGGCTCAATATTATCGCGTTAAAATAAAATCGCCTTTCGTGGAGACCAATTTTGCAACGGTCAACAAAAATACGGACGAAGCCAGACCGGGCTGCTATGTTATATAGTTTGATTCAATAGTTGAATATTTTAAACGTCATTTAAGAGCAATTGTTTCGCACAACACGGTCTTAATGTGTATCGAAGCCAAAAAGTTGTGCAAAACGATGTATTTGTTATAAAATAATGTTTTTTGAGTAAATAATGTCATGTTTTATTAAATTAAAATGTCAAAGTCTTTTTCACCAAACCAGATTTTCAGCTCTGAACATATTAGAGAAACTAGAGTGACAGTGGAAACTTTGATTTCAAATCCCGACCGGAAAAGTTTAGGAGACATAACCTCCGTATATAAATAAAAGCTTTTGACTAGTTTTTTTTTTAATTTTTCAGACTTTTTTAATTTTCAATATTAAGTTTAGACTCTCATTTAGGGCGTCTTCGGATATTATAAAATTATTTAAGAAAAAATCGAAAATATGTGGACACAAATATATTAAATTTATTTATTGTACGACATTTCGTCTATATTTTAAGACTTTTTTAAATACAGAAAAAAAAATAACAATAATTTTTTTAACATTTTTATCACGATTGACACTAATATAATTTATAAAATAATATTAGTCCAATCAATGAATACCTCAAATGGGGGTGTAGAGTGCGTGAGCAGGGACCTAAGCGATTCCTTCACAAACTTGTTCAAGGTGCTTAGGGAGTAAACATACCAAAAGTCCTGACGTTTAGGAGGCGAGCCGGAGGGAGGGAAGCACCAAGAAGGTACCACTTTTGGGGTTTTAGCTTAGGTCTTAAAAACGGTACGTCGCATGAGAAAAATTTCTTATGACAAATTAAAGCTCATACAATTTTATACAGCTTTCGTTTTACATACTTTTTTCAATTTCTCAACCGTTTTTGAGCTACACAAAAATAATTAAATGATGTAATTAAAAATTGTATTTTGGAAAAAAATCAAAATAGCTGTTTTATTACTAATTTTGTATAATAAATAATAATTCATCATTTATATATAAAATTTGTTTTTATATTCTTTTATTAGTACCTATTATATTACCTATGTTGAAAACTCAAATCATAATGTTGAAAATTAAAAGTCTGAAAAATTAATCATAATTTTTATTTATATACAGATTCAGAAGTTTACAAATTATAAGTACCAATAACTTCCGTCTTAATTATTTAATTGAAACTAGATGTGTGTTGTTATCATATCATTGATAGAAAAAAAGTTTAAAAATAAGCGTCTTTTTACCATCTTTAAGATATAAAATAGTTTGAGTGGATATAAAAATACGAAAATGAAAATAAAATACAATGATTTTCATAAAACGACTTATTTATTTAAGATAACCGACTCATGTTGGCATAATTCCGCATTTTCTTTGGAAACTAGCCAAAAACATTGAGACAATGAATAATGCCTGTTGACTGTCTTGAATATGTATATAATTTTCCTTAATTCCCAACAAACACCTCACAGAAAGAATACGCGATTTCGTTGTGATTTATGTTTTCTTATGAAGACAATTAAGCCAATAAAGAGGGCAATTATTGCGGGAGTTGTTCGAATAACAACAGCGAATCGTTTTCTAAAAAACAATTGCCTTTCGAACAGAACCTAATCAACCGTCACGTTGCGTGCTACCGAACTGATCGCACCGTCGTTTGTCGTCACGCGCTTGCGCACAAACAATACAAACCGCGAAAGCGCTTTGCGAGCAGCTTTGACGTATGTAGGTGAACGTCACAGCGCGGCGCCACCGTCGTTATCGCCTGCTATGTCTGTCCTTGGCACGACTGTCCACCTAACTGTCTCACTCGTACTTTCTGGTGGGACGCACGGCCCTAAACTAACTATGGCCACGGTTATAAATTTCAATAATGAATTGCCAACTTAATACGGTGAAAAGATACGGAAGGAGTATTTGAAATAACTTGTAATTATATGATAAATTCTAAATTCTATAGACGCTTGAAAGCTCATTAATGTCTGTACACCTAACAAAAATACAACGAAACAAACAAAAACTGAAATAAGAGGCCATTCAAGTATTACGTAAGCAGAATTTCAGTAAGGGTAAAATAACAATGTTTTGAGGTCGGCACCGATTTGATATACTTAAGTAGGTACATAAAAAGTGATAGTAATTAAATTGGTGACGAACTCAAAATTTCGTTATTTTACTCTTTTAATGCCCTTTTTTGAGGGAGGTTACATTTTTTTAAAAAAGATTTTTTAGCGAACCCCTGAACATGCTTTTTGCTTTCGAGCAGAGTAACGTTGCCATATCATAAATTTTGCAGAAAAATCAGAAAAAAAGAAATAAAAATTCACTAATTATATAAGCGAATACAAAAATTCACTAATTATATAAGTGACAATTTTTTTGATTACAGCTTTTTTTAAATATTTATTCATTCGTTACTTTCAGTAGT
The DNA here is from genome assembly GCA_963575645.1 of Xanthostigma xanthostigma. NCBI lineage: Eukaryota > Metazoa > Arthropoda > Insecta > Raphidioptera > Raphidiidae > Xanthostigma > Xanthostigma xanthostigma. Next base: position 41,717,650 of record OY754466.1, on the reverse strand, counting down.
ATAATTAACTTTAAAATTTTTACAAGTCGATTGAGAATTGAATAAAAAATAAAGAATTAGAGAATTCGCGTCAAAGAAACATAACCCTAATTCAATATTATATAATCAAATTTGAATTTCCATGGGGATTTTAAGTCTTTCACTTCGACTGGAAAACTGGAATATCAACTGGTAAAAAAAAAACACATCGCATCGATTGCGTTCCTGGAAAAACAGATGACGTCAGGAAATGTGTTAGTTTTAGACCGAACCGTACACACGTAGGTTGATACGTACACATATTGCGTTCTCTCTTGCACGCGTTACAGCGATACGGCACGCGTGACAGAGACAAATGCAGTGATTACGTAATGCCGCTGTGATGAACGTTGAATGAACTGCCGTTATCCGCGATAGACTGTTGGTTTGGCGCGCGATTTGTATTGTCAATCAATGATAAACGCGTTCACTGACGCGTCTTCTAGGAAAGGAAACAAACACGCCTCGCGGAAAGGAAACAAATTCGCATCGAATAGGAAACAAACTCGCATCAGATAACTGTCCTTTGTTTTATCACAGTGTACTGCGTGCACATACAGGGTTCTGGTTTAAATCGTTTCTTACAAGTATAATCATACTACTCAAAATATTAGATGTCAATAACCGTTGCGTAGACTTCAGTCTATAACATGCTTTCTTTCTATTTATTTGCGGGGATAGATAGATTGACCCGATTTAACTCCGCTAGATTTTTTCCAGGGAAACCGCTTGAAGAAAGGTTTACGAGATTCCCGTTGAGCCGGTAAAGATTTGGTAGAAAATTCTGGTCACAATGCAAAAAATTCATGGAACTTTTGAAAGAGAATGGATATGCCGTCAATTCATATTTTTACATAATCATTATATTTACTAACAAATATCATTGAAAATTCTATACCTACTTTTAATAGTTCTTAGATTAGAACCTATAGGAAGGAAAAGACGAACTATGGAAACGATATTGACTATTCTAAAATCAAATAAAATACATTTTATCTTGCGTATTTAATTCGGCAATAATGACTTTTGATTATGGTTAAATTATATATAAATGCACAATGTCGGGTAATCATTTTTATAATAGCTTCAATATTCGATTCTCAGAGGCGCTGCAATGGCGGACAGCACGGATAAAAATTGAACAGGGAAGGAATAAATACAGTATGTTAAGTTATGTTCAATCATAAAAATTGCGAAAGTATTATAATTTTATTTTTAAGGGATATATTTATGTGCAATTTTTTCGAGTTCAAAAATATAACAAAAATTGTTTTACAATCAAAATTTAATGTATTCAATAAATATCAAATTGTGCCCTTAAAATTTTAATAAAATTGACGAAGAAAGCCTGTAGCTGAACTCGTATAAAATTGTGAAAAATTATAGCTTACGGATAGTGCATTATTTTTCATAGTATGTACTTAATTTGGTTGATATTATATTGAATTGATAAAATGTTTACCGAATATTGAAACAGAATCATTTATTTTTATACAAAAGATGTATCTAATCTAATCTACTGAAACGGAGAAAATTTTTATCATTTTAAAGGGTTGAATTTCTGATTTAAAATTAAATGTTGCGAATTGAAAACTAATATTTTTACCTGACAATACATGTATCAGCAATATTTATCGAATGGTTTGGCACTGCGATTAATTAAATTTATTGGCGCTTCAATAAGATTTCGCTCTTTTATTCTATTTTTAAGTGGTTAAAAAAAGCCATTTCAAACAGTTTCTAATAAAAAAAATGTGTTATTACAGTCATAATAACCTGATTCGAATACATAAATAAAATACAAAGTTTAGTTTTCAATAATAATTCATTAAATAAACGGGTTAAGATGAGCGAAATATTATGATGATAGGTAGAATTATTTAATTATTATTGCTACAATAAATTAAAACACATTCCAATTCTTTAAAACGACAATTTAATAGTTTTAATTTTGATAGATGCCCTATTTATATATTAATCAAACTTAAATCTCACGTAACAATTACATAATGCAAGAAATAATCATTTTCTTCCCATAATAGTTACGATTCCTAATCGCGTTATGTATTTTCAGCGAAATATTTAGTGATTCTGAACACTCGGTTCTAATCGTAAAACAAATCAAAACTCCAGGCCACAGCTACAATATTCCATCTATTGGATGTTAACATGAGTTAAGAAAATACACCTTTATTTTCTCACGACAAAAAAGCTTAGTTAACATGTAACAACAGTTTTTAAAACTTAATATTTACTAAAGAAATGAAAAAATCTCCATATTTATTTGTAAAATTATATAGCTTTGGCATTAATTGAGAATTTAGTACGAAATAAATTGCTCTGCAATTACTGTATTTATATATTGTGATTGTAAACTATTCATCATATTAAATTTACACTAATAAAGTTGAAAAAACCTTTTAAAATAAACAAAAAATATGTTTTTATATTATTATTATTTTTTCTTCGGTTAATGTTAAAACACTTTAGTAGAAGTTGTATAATAAGAGATAAAAATCATTATCTAATTTCGTATTCTAATATTGAATTAACTGATATGATGTTAATTTATGAGGCAATTGCTTCAAAAATCTTATACAACTTTAACAAAGGTGTTTTGACATCAATCGTCTTCTTTTGTAACTCCATCACCCATTAAAATTAAAATTAGTAACAAATTGCTACAAATTTATTTTTGTTCAAATCATCTACAAAAATTCGAGCCACAGCAGTGTTCCGTCGTGTAGTTTGGAAAAAAAATCTATTTTCAATTTAAGCGCGTGATACACAGACGTATTATGACGCGCGAGCGTCGCGTCGCGGCGCTGCTTTAAAAGTCTCAAAGCACTAAAGTAATCGATCCGTCCGATTCCGCCGGTGTGTGTGTCAGTGTGTGTGTGTGTAAAACCTGTCAATGAGAACACATCCAAATCATGTATACACGAGCCGATACTCCTTTTATCCAGCTGATTGTGGCACTGTAAAGCAGTCAATGTCGGCGTGTCGAATGGAAGATTCCGATTTCGTGGAACACTTCATTCATTGAGTAAAACAGCAATATTTACCTCATTAGTGCATTTGCCATACGGCGTCGTACACTATTGGCGTCGGTCGGATGGCGAGACCTAAGGGTCGGGCCGTAATTTCACGACGTTTCATAACCTCCTGAACAATTTGGCACTATACTTTTAAAAATATATATACAGATGATTTTTAAGTTAATTCTTCTTTTTAACAGCGTGTAGAAATCAAATAGACGAACAAATATTTCAACTAATTTTTATATCAAAACTCAAAAATAAAAAAGAAACAGCTATTTAGAGTTTGATAAAAATTCTTAAATTTTATTTAATTAATTCGATAGCCCGGTTAACACACGGCCCTTATCGCTTACAAGCATGTAAAGAAGCAAGGCTATACGACGCACGCATTTTTGTGTCCTTGATAATGACATAACATATTTCCATAGTGACATAACATAATGTCAGGACCGACCTTAAAATTGGATAAAATTTAATCAAACTTTGAAAGTCCGTTTCTCTTCCATTTTTGAGATTTGATAAAAAGTTACTTGAAATATTTGTTCGTCTATTTCATTTCTACACGCTGTTAAAAAAAGAATCAATTTAAAAATCATCTTGTACAACGATAATTGTCGACAGACTTAATCGATTTAAACGAAATTTGGTTCACATTATGGAATCCACCACCGCACAAAGCTATTCGCGTCATTTTAAGGGTATAGTATTTAGAGATTGAAAAAAAATGTTTGGGCCCAAAAATACCGAAAAAATTATCGGAATCGTTTCAAATTTCACTGCCAAGTAAACATTGACATGTACTACTAAAATTTAAATAAAATCGACCCGACAGGACCGGACTTTTAAGAGAACATTAGTTTGCTGATATGAATTTACTTACTGAAAAGTGTATTTAATTTGGTGCAGATTTTGGACTGATATTAGTATTGAAATTAAGTAAAAAAATATTATTTTTAGGGGTGTACTAAATTAAATTTTGTAGATACACTTGGGCTTCGTATAACACGGTTTTATATAACGCGGTCGTATAAATTGTGGCATATTTTTTGTACAACACGCTTTTTATAACACGGTTTCAGAAAAATAAATGAATTAAATAATATGTTTGACAACCGATCTCGAAAAACAGTAAAACATATAGAATTATTGTATGTGATAACTGATAGCTATGATGAATGAATGCTACATTATATTTATTAATTTACCTACATATGGATTTTTACATCAATAAACTTTATGAACATATTAAAAAAGAAGAAAAAAGAGAATAATAAAGAAGAATATACAAATATCCATATATAAAATGCATACTATCTTAGATTTTTTTTTTTTTGAAACGCAAACCCTAACTTTGTATGAACTTCAAACCTTGTATAACACGGATTTGTATTACACGAGGTTTTTGTGGAACCATATAACCGTGTTATACGAGGTCAAAGTGTATATAGACACGGATGGCTTCTCACATGGACAATTATATGTTGCGTGTTCTATAGTCGGCAAATCAGGAAATCTCTATATCTCCACAGACAATCTAACAACGAAAAATATTGTATACCCACAAGCATTGTGAAATTAAACATATTAGAAACATGTGCTTTTTCTTTCTTTTCCATTAAACCAGACTGCGCCATAGCAACGCGTGACCGAGTACAGCCAGTATTACATAAAATCTTAATGTTATTTTAATAACAGAGTTTCTCGTTCATACAGTTCGACCGTTTGCGGTCAAACTGTATCGCATTGCTCATTTAAAAACTGGCGTTTCAGATCGCTAACTGGAATCGCAGTTTGTCGCATGGCGGCGTTTAAATCCATTTCGCGTGGACACTCTATACGTATATCAGGAATGAGTTATATGAAAATTCTCAGGTCTAATTGGATTCAAATATCACGATATCATACTGGCGCTGTTACGTTATTGAATTTATCTATTGCTTCGTTCCCACAGAAAACTTCGGAACTAGTTTGCAAATTGCGGATGTTTCGATGTTTCGTGTGCTGCTTCGGAGTGCAGAACAGCGCCCAAACGCAGGAAAATCTACCACACAGAACACACACGAGTTTTGAGGTTTGCCAGTGGCTGTTAAACTTTAGAGTTGATTGTGTGGAAAATATAATTCATTCTAAAATTACGAATTTTTTTGTAACTCTGCAGCACTTATAGAGGAACCGCCACGTATCAAAGCTACTAAAAACAGTAGTAAAATGTCTTTTGGGTCCCCAGTTAGAATTTGTCAAGAGCATTATTTACAACCTTAAGAACTTTATAACAAATTATTGTTTAACAAACATCTTAAGCTCTGATCTTTGTTTCAAAAAACTACAGTGAGCAATTTATATAAAATAAAATTCTTAATCTTTATCTCGTGCCACGATGTTCGTCCGCGCTAAAATCCAAAACCACTGATCCGATTTTAATGAAATTTTGTAAGTGTGTTTTGCTTAGTCCAACTTACAATATAGCTTAGTTTGTATAATATTTTGTACAAAATTACTGTTTTGTGAAAAAAAACTGCTTTAGTAACATGTAGCGGCATCTGATAGAACTTACTCAACGCTACTAGTTCAGAAGCAAACAAACAAAAAAAACGGTTTTAGTACCAAGTAGCAACATCTAATAGAATTCGCTCAAAGCTTTTAGTTCAGAAGCAAATCTGGTAGAGTTTGCTCAAACGCCGGGCCGCAAACAAAATACATTTTGCAGAATTATATCTATCGCACCCGGATGAAGCCGGGCCGGGCCGCTAGTAGTAAATAAATTAAAAACACTATATTCTATTTAATTTAAAATGCTCGCACAGGTTAGTACCAAAGACATTGGGATTTATTGAACAGATGGTATATTGAACGTCTATATATAGTTTTGTTTAAAATGGAAGTTAGTAAATATATATAATCAGGGAGCTATGCTGCTCTACTAATAGCATTAGAGAGTGAAATCTCGTTAACCGGCTCAGGACTCAGACCACGTGGCTCAAACTGATCATAACTCACGTTATCGGAACAAACACACGCGCACTACCAACTTAGAAATATGAAAAATAACTACGTAGTCATTTCCGCGTCAAACGCTTAAATCTTACTGAGGTAATATGATATCTGTATTAATAATTTCATCTACGGCTACAGTAGACTTGATTGAAATCTATCAAAAAGTATTGAGGACAATTTTGAAAAGAGAGTTTTGACCTAAATTAGTACTATTCCTGACTTACTTATAATGAAGAGGAAAATTATCCACTGTATTTTTTCAATGTCGAAAAGGCAATTTTTTAGAAATTTTTTTATAGGACATGTTTGAACTCTCCATATTTTCTTTTATTAGTTAATTTCTGTACCAATTAAACAAAAACTACAGGTTATAATTCTAACTTTGTAGTCCACATGAATAAATTTTTCCATAAATAAAATTATCAAGCAATTTTTTAAACAAATATAATAACAAAAAATATATAATTTCAATACATTAACGTTTCGGCCCTGATTTGGATCTTCTTCAGAACTGATCTAAAAAATATAAAAATTAAAAATTTGCTTCAAGTTTTTAAATATCGAAATATTGAAAAAATAATATCAAAAATTGGTCGATAATTTATTTATTGAAGAGTTCTAATCCGACGTTAATCAAAGATTTGAATTTCCACATGAATAAAGTTAAGTTTGATTATGTTTTACTTAAGGGAATTCCCCTCATGTAAGCAGCACGACATTAGGATATAAAAAAAAAACATTTCGCTCTCTTTCATTGTTTTTTTATGGAAGGGGAAAACTCAAAAGGCATTACATCCAGAGTTGATGAAGATACTCTAGTTTCGTTTACATGTAGTCTCTAGTAAACGAAAGTTTAAATTTACAGTTCTTTTTTAATTTAGTTGCTTGGAAAAATTTCAGGAAAAGTTTAAAAAAAAATTTCTGTTTCAAAATTTTCCAGAAAACTGCTTGCCTATGGTGTTGGAATGGTAAAATAGGGAACGACTACAGGGCTGAAACTAGGAGGGGGAATAGAAGAGCAATGTTCCATTGTTCTCCCCTATAAATACCCAACATACAATAATATAATGGTGATGGGTTGGTAAAATGGGGAATGACTCCAGTTCTGAAACTAGGAGAGGGAATAGAAGAGCAATGTCCTCCCCTATAAATATCAAACATACAATAATACGGTGTTGGAATGGTAAAATGGGGAACGACTCCAGGGCTGAAACTAGGAGGGGTAATACAAGAGCAATGTCCTCCCCTAAATACCCCACAAAACAATAATATTCTATCTTTTATGATTTTGCGACCTACATTAAATTTCCGATCCTCTACCTAAAATTCGGTTCTCAACATCCACATTCTGCAAGTGAACATCTTACAAAAAATATTTTTTTTACATCCGCGGTAGAAAATTGTTTCCATTAATTCTCCCGTGGATCCGGCAGCAAACAGTACAGTTCTCAACTAAACAATGCATGTAATGGCGTGGTTTCGATAAGATTGGAAAACACTGCAGTATATTTCAGCATGAATATTAACATCGCCATTATAGTCCAAGAGCTATCAAACATTTTTGGATAGGTGTTTGAGGCACCTTGAGAATTTGTGTAACACTTCTTTTGTAATGTCTGAACACAAAATCGAAGACATGGCTGAAGGGCACTGGGGCCTAGCCAAGCCGTGAATTTTTAATTTTTCGAATTTTATTTGAAGCATTTTGAAATTTTAAAAACCTTCCAATTTAGTATTTAATAAAATAAAAAATAAATAAGCCAGATCTAAATGTCTGCCACGTGGTTACAAAACTGTTTATTATACGTGAATGCCAGAAAGCCGCAACGGGTAGGTTAAGGTGTGAGAGAGAAATGGGCTGAATTGAAGCGTGCAGTGGAGCGTTATACGCTCTCTCTCTTACACTTCAATCTAAACAGTACCCATTGCATCTTAAGGCCGCTGCACACGAGGCTGCTAGATTTGCCTACTAGTTTGCTAGCGCTGGTTTTCTTAATTGCTGTTAAGTGTTCGCTTCACACGAAACTATTTTTCAAGCTAGTTTTGTAGATAGATCTGGTGCGCGCGCTGTGACAGTTCGAATATAAACACAAAGCAAAACGTGTCTGTTGTCTCACTCCGAGCGGAATGACGCCATGTTGGTTTGTGGGCGTTTGTTTAAGTGCTCACGTGACAAGATACTGCTTCATGATTGGTTCTTGCTCATACCTAGTAGCAGATCTAGCAGGGAAAATAGCCCCTGTTCTAATTTTAAAACCTATCTTGTGAGCTAGCAGGCCATCCCTCAGTGACGTCATTTCTAGCTTCGTACTCAACCTACCGGTCTTTAGTCGCATTTTATAAAGAGTTTTGTAAACGCCTGATAGACATTTAGATTCGACTTTATTATCTGGTTTATTTATTTTTAACCGACTTCAAAAAAGGAGGAGGTTCTATGTTCGTCTGTATATATATATATTTTTTTATGTATGTTCAGCGATTTCTCCGTCAATTATGGACCGATTTTCAATTTTTTTTTTATTCGAAAGAGTTCACTTTCGAGGTGGTCCCATCGGAACCAAGTCAGGATCTGATGGTGGAATCCGAAGAAATCGAGGGAAACTCACAAATTTTACCCATTGCAATACTTCATAAAATAACTGCATAATTTTTACTGTTAGATTGAGTAAATATCTAACACTAAAAAGAGAAAAATAAAATATTTTTGACAAAATAATTGAACCGACTTCAAAATATGCACTAAAAAGTAATAAAATAATTGCATTTTTGGAGTCGGTGTCAGCCAAGGAAACACTACAATATACCTAGCAATAATAACACCGACTCCAAAAATGCAATTATTTTATTACTTTTTATTGCATATTTTGAAGTCGGTTCAATTTTTTTGTTAAAAATATTTTATTATTTTATTGAATACAAAATTGAGGGATATTAAAATTTCAAAATGCTTCAAGGACTCTTTATGCAAATAAAATTTCGTAATAAGTTAAACATTCACGACTTGGCTAGATCCCACTACCCCTCAGGTCTTCGATTTTGTGTTCAAACATTACAAAAAGAAGTGTGACACAAATTTTCGCGCTGCCTCAAATACCTACCCAAAAATGTTTGATAGCTCTCGTACTATTACACTTGCTACTGAATTATTAATAAATGTCAAAAATCATATATGCATAATACGTGCATAATATTAGATAATAAACATACATCATATTAATATTATAAATGCGAATGTAAGTTTGTTTGTTACGCTTTCACGCAAAAACTACTTAACCGATCATCATGAAATTTTGCACATACACTCTTGAAGGTATTAGAAGTAACATAGGATACTTTTTATTAAAAAAAAATAAAAATTTTTTACGAAAAATAAGAAAGGGTTGAAAACATTTTTTGGGCCCAAAAATACCGAAAAATTTCTCCGAATCGTTTCAAAATTGAAATTTAACCCTTTAGTAATGATTAAAATGTGCTATTAAAATTTCATTAAAATCGGCCCGACAGGACCGGACTTACAAATTTTATGAAAACGAAATATTATAAATGCGAATGTAAGTTTGTTTGTTACGCTTTCACGCAAAAACTACTTAACCGATCATCATGAAACTTTGCACATACACTCTTGAAGGTATTAGAAGTAACATAGGATACTTTTTATTTAAAAAAATAAAAATTTTTTACGAAAAATAAGAAAATTGTTTGTCAAAATATGTGCAATACCTCAACCCCTGATATGCATGTCAAAAGTCGATTTCCATCTCAATCGCGGGCGTAGCCGCGGGTAGCGGCTAGTAAAATATATTGTTACCAAAACTGCATTCTAGAATCTTGTGTTCTAATCAAACATAAAAGACATACGTTTGATTGCAGGAAGCAAAAAATTGATTTGACATTGATCACCGATGCGCCGATTTTTTTTTCGAAAAACAATAAGATTCTTTATTCTAGTATATCAGACTTTCAAAATTTGGTTCATCCGGTTGACTTGTATCGAGTTCACAACTTCACAGACTAACAGACGCACAGTCTTTTTCAAAAAATATATGTTTTTCGATTCGGGAGACCTCAAAGTAAAAGAATATTGTAAAATTTTGAAAAGAAAGTTTTGATCTAAATTAGTACTATCCCGACACGGTAAAATACTGCTCTCTTATTGCTGTAATTATTTTAACAATGGATTAAGGCCTAGTCACGTTCCAAATCACTATCAAGAAATGTATTTATGATAGAAATTACATTGAAATATTAACGCTTCGAAGATTAAAATAATAGGTACTACTATTAATAATAATTTATCAGTGAAATATTAAATGTAAGTAATTTTGGCAAAACACAACGCACGGACCAATAATGAATAAAAGTTAATTATTCAATTTAATTATTACATAATTAAGAAATTCAAGTTACACTCTTATTTTTTTATTGTCTTAAAATATTCACATCGAACTTTTTACTCCACAGGAATTTTTAATTTGCTTAAATGTAATCGTTTTAAAAGTTAAAACATCACTCAAAATTTTAAACACAATATTAGTTAGCGTGAAAACACCAGTCGCCATGTTTACCTACTGTGACGTCATTCTTGTAGTATACTAACAAGTGCATATATAAGGCTCGGCATCGTTTCCACGAGGTTCGTTTAATGTTTGCTCACGTGTATGTGGCGTGTGTCTATTAAGTATAAATGTGTTTACTACAAGTCTGACGTCATAATTCAAACCATTATTGCGTGCACCGTTTTTTGACATTTCAAAAATGACTATTTTAAATAACTATACGCAGATGTACTTCTCAATCACTTGTGTCTCTAATTTTTGGATTTACTATTTTAAAATTGAAATAATAAATTATCCTTGTGACTTCGTGAATGCAGACCGATAATTTTTTTATTTCTTATTCGACAATTATTGTATTCACGTAATTTAATAATTTATTTTTAGTGTGTCAAATATCCTATTCTTAAATATGCTAATTTTTATCAAATATTAATGTAATGTTTTTTTTTAAATCAAATATGTTAGAATAGAAAATGATCACTTTTTTAATGCCTACTTAGGAGCGCACAACAGATCGCAAATAACATTATTAACTATTGTAATAATCTAGTTAGCTGACTTACCGACCTGCATATACAGTTCCATTTATAAATCACAGCACAGATAATCGAGTGATAACGATGACGTGTCATTGTGACGATGTGTGTCATTATAATATGTTTATAAATCACGGGGGGACCGCGATACAAGACTGTTATCCCCTCAGACAAACGTAGACAATTTGATTAAATCAAGACAATCAGTGTCTGTGAGAAGAAATCAACACCCATTAGAGAGTTATGTCACACTCTGATGACAGTATTTGATGTCGGCATCGGTACACTAATTTTGACAAGGTTTTAAATAAGAGTCAATTAGTCGTTGCCTTCTCAATCCAACGCATTGTTAAAAATCGTTTCAATTTTTTGAAGCGCAACTTCTTATGATTGTTAGCCTAGTATAAGTGGTAAAAACATCCGTATTACCATTCCAACCCACAAGTGGGGAATGGTACTAGTTTAGGTAAAATCTCTTTTCAAAAATTTTACAATATTTTTCCGTTTTGAGGTCCCCCGAATCCAAAAAAACATATTTTTGAAAAAACTCTGCGTATGTTAGTCTGTGAACACGATACAGGTCAAACGGATGAGCGGATTGAAACCAAATTTTGGGAGGATGTTTGGTATGCAAATATGACGAGCCCTATTGTTTTTGAGGAAAATCGTCGCATGCGCAGAAGAGATATATGCTATAACGGTGTTTTTTATATAAAAATGATATACTTTTCATAACGGATTATTATTCTATTTATTTTTTCAAGAAAGTTTCTAAACTTTATAGTTTCGGAAATATTTTGAAAATAAAAAAAAAATCAGCCGCACTTTTGTTTTATGGATCTGTCAGAAATAAACTAGTTAGGCATGCTTTGATTAATTTTTACATGACGTGGAACATATTATGTAGGTAACCATGGCAACGAATAGCAAATATCATATTGAATACTAGCCATTACCCGCGTCACCTCACGCGATATCAGTAATTTTATTTTCTTTATTATAATCAAATGTCGAAATTTTTGAAGTTGGAATGGTCCCGTCGCCCAATTGGTTGGAATTTTTTTACTAAAAGGATGTTAATTACAACAAAGAATATATAAAAAAAACATTTGCCCAATGTGGAACTCGAACTCACGAACCTCTGAAAAGGTTGTTAGAGACGGATAGACAAAATAGTTAGAACAGTAGGGTTCCATTTTTGGGTACGGGATTGTAAGAAATACTTACTTGATATTATTACACACACTTATTAATTCCTACACATAGGTCATAGGTATATAAATTATGTTAAATTTAAAATGAGTCAATTGACCAATTAATTATTATAATGCCAAGGTCAAAGATTCAGAAAGTCAGTGTCACTAAATGACCAATGTTGTTCACTTTCTATACGTTTTCATTGATAATTACAGACGATAATTGAAATTAATTCAACTTGCCGTTGATTTTTATGATCAGACAGAATTACGGGGATTATCTATAGTGTCGAGAAACCTATTTTTAATACCTAATAAAAATTATTTAACTACCATGTTACGTAACTGGCAAACCAGTAGCAAATAAAATATTTATTACTAGCCATTACCCGCGTCACTACACGCATCAACAGAATTTTTATTTTATTTAACACTAGCGGCCTGGCCCGGTTTCACCCGGGTGCCATAGATATATTTATATAAAAAAATTCAGTCTTAATTCTATTATAAAATAAGTAGATCCTAATTCATTTTTATATTTTTTAGATTACATATTTCTGAAGAAGATCCAAATCCGGACCGAAACGTCATTTATTGAGATATTGAATTATAATTTTTTGTCAATATACAGTCTGAAAAAATTGGTTGATAATTTTATTTATTTGAAGATATAGGTATTTATGTTATTGGAAAATTTATTTCATTAAGAAACGACTACAGTGCCAACTGTGCGAACTAATAGCTTTGAACTGATGTCGTTGGCGGCAGTTCCCGGCAGCTCATGCTGCTAGTTCCCGCCTGGTGCGCTGCATTGACGCGCCATTTGACGCAGCCAATTGCAGGAGCTTGCGCTCGTCTACGTGATGTCGCGACATGATACGAATACAGTTTTTATTTACAAAACACCCTCATTTTGTACAAAATATTTACAAATTATATACAAAAACCTTCCTCGTTTATCGCTCTTTCTATATTAGCGAAAATCGTATGAAAATCCGTTCAGTAGTTTCTTGAGTTTATCGCATTCAGGCAGACAGACAGACACGGGTGGGGGACTTTGTTTTATAATATATTTTTTTTGTTCTATCATCAATAGTTTTCGCAGGGTTTCGCCGAGTTTCATGTGTAAATTTTCTATACCTTGGCTTCCATTCTTGGAGTTTTCGTAGGGATCTCTAATCGAACTCGATTACCAATATAGCATATTATGTTACTCAGTGATAATGTAGCATTCTATTAGTGAAACAATTTTTAAAATCGGTCCAGTTTGAGTTTATTCATTACAAACAAAAATACAAATATTTTCTCTTTATATATTATTAGTATAGATATGTCAAATTTCAATATTTTTTTAATGGTTCTGTGACCCAATATAGGCCGGAATTTCTATATATTGAACTAGCGGTCCCGTCCGGTTTCACCTGGGTGCAAAAGAACTAATCGGGAAGGGAGGGACATGAGTACGCACATTCATCTTAGTTTACCGAGATGAATTTTGTGTCCAAATTTCATGATGATCGGAGTTACCGTTCAAAAGTTTTAGTCGATAAAAAGCAGTATTTATACTTTTTTTAAATAATAAATTTCTTTTAAATCAATAATTATCTACTGTAATTAATAAAATATAATAAATATTTAATTGAAAATACTGTAGGATAATTATTTTTATATAGGTACCTAGTTATAACAGTTTTCAAATGTGCTATTAATTAGATTTATTTAATTTTAATGTGTCGTAAATAAAATTAAAATAAATTTAAATGTAAGCCTTACAAGAAAGCAATATGGAAAATAAAAAAAAAATAAAAACATATGCGCCCAACGTGAGGCTCGAATCTACGACTCTCATATTAACAGTCGCATGCTTTACCGACTGACCTAGCCGGGCTTGTTAATTTACGACCTAATATTGTTTTATGTATAGTTACGGCATTTCACCTGAATAGAAGCTATTTTTAAGATACATTTTGCAACATTTTTCATTGATGCTCTGCTCCGATTAGTTGTAGCGTGATATTATATAGCCTATAGCCTTCCTCGATAAATGAGCTATCCAACAAAAAAATTTTTTTTTCAATCTGAACCAGTAGTTCCTGAGATTAGCGCGTTCAACCAAACAAACAAACTCTTCAGCTTTATATATTAGTACTAGCGGCCCTGTACGTGCTTCGCTACGTATAAAGTGAAATAATAAAACAATTTAATTGGAACATCTATCTATCTATCTATCTATTTTATTAATTGCTAGCTATTTTAAAATATGCATGGGCGTATATGTGTGTATGTCGAGCACGACGGCGCAGCCGGAGTGCTCGAAAAAAAATAGCGTAAAGTATTCGTGGATAATAATTTGGTCTTTAAAACACTTGCTCTATTTCGAGCACTCCGGCTGCGCCGTCGTGCTCGAAAAAGAATAGCGTAAAGTATTCGTGGATAATAATTTGGTCTTTAAAACACTTGCTCTATTTCGAGCACTCCGGCTGCGCCGTCGTGCTCGAAAAAGAATAGCGTATAGTATTCGTGGATAACTGGTCTTTAAAACACTTGCTCTATTTCGAGGGTTCACTCCGGCTGCGCCGTCGTGCTCGAAAAAAAAGCATTTGTTTTAAACGATATTCAGTTTTTTTACATCCTCGATCTAGATATATGGTTGTTAAGTTCGTTGCGCCATCTATTGAATATAAACTCAATCCAGTCAACAGGTATCGCCATCTTATATTGTTGTTAAGTTCGTTGCGCCATCTATTGAATATTCACTCAATCCAGTCAACAGGTATCGCCATCTGTTAAAATCCTTTGGAGCTAACAGATAATTATGACTGTCAACGAATAGACAAATAATTTGCAATAAAATAATATTGCGACTGTAAATTGAAATGTAAGCTATCCTATCTTTCAAGTTGGGTCGAATTGCACACGGTGTGCAAATCAAATTTAAAATCGGTTCAGTAGTTTAGGAGTTCATCGCGGACAAACAACGTGACACGTAATTTTTATATATAAAGATAGATAGATTTGCAACCAAACGAAGCGGGACCGGGCCGCTATGTATATAAGAATTCCTGAAAATACTCATCTTTTAAGCTCGACGTGAACGCACAATAACAAAACAAAAACAATATCTGACATAATAATATTATGTATACAGATATCTGATATCGTAGTCAACGCATAAACAGGTCGTGAGTTTTATACAACGAATATACAAGCAGCGACTTTTTACATAAGCTTAATAAAACAACTGCAGTGTGTGTTCTCGGAAACAGCTGAACAACTGTGTCACTTTCCGGAATCGTTAATGAACTACAATGTGCAACTAAAGCCGACTTACACAGTCGAAAATTACCGATGACAATCGACTGGCGACGCTGCGCTTTTCTGAGAATATTGTATTGGCGTGTGTAGGAGGACCGGGGGAGATTTATATCAAGATCGGCATTTGTGTTAACATTTTTAAATGAAATATCTAGAGCTGGAAAAAAAACTGTACAATAGAAACCTAACATTCGTTCAAAAAGTTTTTAATTCTTGGGCGCCTGTGCAGATACTGTAAAAGGCAGATTTATATATTCTTTAAATTTCTTGATCTATAAATTATAAATAAACAAAAAATTACCATTTATTATTTTACACTTTTTAGTGGCCTTTTTGGATGAGGTTTAATTTTTGTTTTTAAAATTCTTTTCTATATTACTAGCGGCCTGGTCCGGCTTAGCCCGGATTTGTAAGATTACTTACCTATTAAAGATAAGCATATATTATTCAAATAAATAAAATTGGTCGACAATTTTATTTATTTGAAGAGTTCTATTCAGACGTTAATCAAAGTTTTGTATAAACATATTATACTGCATTGGACTTTCTTTTAGAATAATAGTCGTATTTGCAAGGCGTTGTCATATATTTATCAATAATAGCCTTTACCCGCGACTTCGCATGCGATTGAGACGAAACACGCCAAAAACAATAGTAGTAGAGCCTTCGAATTCACCCTATTCCGGGCAACTTTTCCACTTTTTCTTTCCCCAAAGACCATATTTCAGAACATTAAAAAAATGAGTTAAATCGGTTCAGCAGTTCTCGGGTAAGGGCCAGCATTCCAATTTTTTTATAGGTATAGGTTATAAATATATTTTAATGCAGCTTTTACTAAAAAAATACATATAAATTTATTGAAAGCACGCCTTTTTAAATTTCAAACAGGTTATCCTTTAAGATTTTGGAAATTATTTATTTTTCTTTTCACCTCAAATCTGTTATTTCAATTTTTTCTGTGACAATCGATGAACTCTAGTATTTCCGTATGTGTAATCTAGTCTTTACTTACACAACCATGGTAATATGATTGAAATAAACGGATGTGTCGACGCAAACGATTTAATAATAAAATTCATGAAGTTAAAATTACCACAATAGGTATATATATTATATAGGTACCTGTTTTCTGAAAAGGCAGCTGTATACGTAGCTTCGCAATGGTTTTAAGAATGGTATCCGCGGTAAGGGGCCATTCAAGTATTACGTAAGCAGAATTTTAGTAATTTTTGACCCCCCTCCCTCTTGTCAGCAAAAGTAAGAAAAACTCTGACCCCCCCTGCGCTTACATAAACATTGGTATACATTTTTTTAAATCTGTTCAAGTTTCTTTATTGTTATTCATGAACAGCAGTTTTCCAGTCTGAAAAAATAAGGAATTTAATGCACATTTAATATTAACATCGTATTTAAATATTATATTGCACATACAAGAAGTTATATATATAAGTTAATTTCACAGGAAATCCATTAAAATTTTAGCTTTTTAAAAGAGGAGATTCTGTTCTATAAAACAGAACCATTTTTTAGATCGATTCGAGTTCATAATTACTACTAAAATTGAAATTGAAAATCACGAACAGCAGCTGTCGGTATGACTGTACGTACGTAAGTACGTACGTCCGAGCTCTATAGATCGCAATTTTAGTCAGATCGCCTTGATTTTTTCTTAACATATAAATTAAATTTTGCAGAAAAATCAGAAAAAGTAAATAAATAAAATTGTGTTGACAGAATCACCATCTAGACCCCCTCGCCCCCATGTCATCAAAAATAAGCTAAGCAAAGACCCTCCCACCCTCTTTTGGTGCTTACTTTAAATATTGGTTAAATATAGGAAAAATGCAGAAAATAATTTATTCTAAAAAATAAGTACCTAAGATTTTGGATGTTCTGCAGCATTCATAGAGGAACCGCCATTGCAAATAGAGGTAGTGATACGTAATAATTTTGCTGCAATGGTAGAACCATATATCTAATAATTAACTATATGAATCATTGCCTATTTACTCAATGTACGGTGAGTGAACACAACAAAGTGTATCGAAAATATATCTGCGTCTCTTTCTTCGATGTAATTCCCTGATTTCTCCGATGATAGTGTAAGCACTATTAAGTTCTTACTTTAAAAAAAAATAAAACGCTTTAATTGAACTATAAATAATTCGTAAAATGATGTTTTCTCTAGAGAAGAAATTAATCAATTCTATTTTCCAAAATAATAACAACCTTCATTTTTCCAGCGTTGCTAAGGAAAACTAATTTTGACAATATTACAAAAAAAGAGAGAGAAGAGAGTTAATTTAACAAAACTTGCTACAATAGGATTGGTTGATGTATTTGCATTCAATCTGAATAAAGTATATCTGTTTCAAAAACTTTGTCTTTTTCTATGACGTTAACATGGGCGTACCCAGCTTTTGGCCCAGGAGGGGGCAAATTAAAAATTTCTTAAGCCGGGTCCCCCGTGCTTCTTTTGACCTCCTGGATACGCCAGTGCTTACGGCGTAAAAAAAGACAGAAGTATAATGTATATGTTTGCACCCTAATAGTTCGATTGCGATTTTATTCCTATGCTCAGTATAGAATAAAAGTATATGAGTAGAACCAATTGTCGGTTTCTTTATACGCCACTAAATAAATATCGATTACGTGAACATAGCACTGCACCGGTTTGGAACCAAATATTGTGCGACACAATTCATACGACAACAATTTTATTACATAATACGATTACACAGTGATTCGAATCGCACGCTGTATGGCAAGGTTTATTAATATTTAATTTTATAGCCACTCAAATTCAAATTTAAAACATAATATGATAAACTAGCTGTTACCTTCATTAAAACAAATTATTTTTTCTATTCCATAATATGGAATAGAAAAAAGAATTTGTTTTTTTTTAAATTTTTTTTTCTTAAATTTTTATCATATTATGATAAAAATTTAAGAAAAAAAACTTTTTAAGACAAGCTTAGTGTAGTGGAAAAAATAATTTTTGAATAATTTAGATTCATAATTATAAAAAGTTGGGCTGTAAGCTCTTATAGGATTGTTCATGAGTACCTAACGGCCCACGCGTTTATAATTATGTACACTGCAATAAAAATTGGTATTTAAAAAGCTTTTTTTAAGATTCTATATTAAAACTTTTAGTTACGTCTTTACCTATGCATTTCTCATAAAATGAAAGAAAAAGGTAATACGCCATCTTGGGGCGCCTGCCATATTGGATTTAGAGTGACGTTACATAGCTTATCGATAACTGCTCGTCAAGTCCTTTCATTTAATATCCATGTCAAAGGAGTTATGCGGAGAAAAGGTAATACGCCATCTTGGGGCGCCTGCCATATTGGATTTAGAATGACGTTACATGGCTTATTGTATTATACTCGTCAATTCCTTTCATTTAATATCCATGTCAAAGGAGTTATGCGGAGAAATAGATAATCCGTCATCTTGGGGCGTCCGCCATAATGGATTTAGAACGATATATCATAAGATATACTGTAATGTATTGACACGTGTGCAAAATTTCAAAACTCTAGCTTAATTAGAACTATAGTTGAACTTTTGATTGCAACATTTGATATATTGTGTGTGTGTTAGCACGATAACTCTGCGATTTAAACGAAATTTGGTCGACATGTTAGAATCTGTCATCGCACGAAGCTCAATCGGGTCATTTTAAGAGTGTGTTTTAAGGGTTGAAAAATATTTTTGAGCCCAAAAAAGTTCTCAGAATCGTTTTAAATTTGAAATGTAACTCTTTGGTGAAGATAAAAATGTGCTGCTAAAATTTAAATGACATCAACCCGACAGGACCGGATTTGCAAATTTTTTATTTTGATCAAAAACAGGTTTGCATAATAAAGTCACACTGCCTGTACTAGCAAATAAACTATAGGTATGTCCCAAGCAGCCAGCAAACGGTAACGAATCCGTCATTCGCATGCGCAGTAGCTAAAACGAAACTGTATCGGTTTTGGAACACGTTTCGTTACCGTTTGCTGGCGGCTTGGAACATATCTTATATTGTGAGCAGGGTTTAGCACTGCAACCCCAGTTTTTTATTTTAATGTTTTTTTTTCTTTAAATGCTGAATTTTTCATTACTGGTGAACTCTTTCACCGTTGAACTTTTTCAGTCAATGTTTTTCCGATGTTCTTTAACTTCCGCCATAAAGAAAATATATCTCTTCGAAAATGTTATTACAGAGGTACACCATTGTGAAAATAAAAGGAAATTGTCATCGGTGGCCATCTATGAGTGCAACTACGAACAACAGAACTGATGTTGGGTGTGATATATAAGGTAGCTAGTTAGTTTGTGTACACAATTTCGATCGATAACGCCGGTAACAACGCTATCTGCACGATACATGCGATAAACAGACTCTGCGAACGACGCTTAGTGTGTTATTTTGCCACCAGATACTGCTCGGACGGTTCGTCATGAGTGGACGTGTACCATACGCTAAAGGCTGCCGCACACGAGGCTGAAACATACGCTGTATGGCGGGCTGGCTACGAGAATGGAAATGACGTC
This sequence comes from Xanthostigma xanthostigma, assembly GCA_963575645.1. Classification (NCBI taxonomy): domain Eukaryota; kingdom Metazoa; phylum Arthropoda; class Insecta; order Raphidioptera; family Raphidiidae; genus Xanthostigma; species Xanthostigma xanthostigma. The sequence goes on along the minus strand of OY754466.1, from coordinate 41,697,443 downwards.
ACTATGGGCCCGCTTGCGTGGTCGCAGCAGTGTTGCCAGAACTTTTTTGTTTTGCGTACTACTAGATCAGGGTTGAAAAAAGTAGGTACTAGAATTTTTTTAAGATTTGCCAACCACAAATGACCTTTTTTTAACAGCCTGGCTTAAATAATTTTGTTGTGTGCACAATTGGAGAGCAAAAAAAAAAAAACGAATGACCTTTTTCTTGACAACCTAATTTCACAAATTTTATCGTATATGGGCACATGGGCACAATGTAGGAAAAAAGCGAAAAAAAAAGATCCTTTCATTTCCACAACAAAAAAGTCTTTTTTTGGTAATTTGCTTTTTTTCGTTTGTTGTGGTGGGTGTGTGGACATTAGATATTAAAAAGTACTAGATTTATTAAAAAGTACTAGATGTTCGCTTCAACGTACTATCGTACAGAAATGACAAAAAAGTACTAGATCTAGTATAATTGTACTAGACTGGCAACACTGGATCGCAGGATGGATTTCAAAATCAGGCTATTTTTCGTGCTTGTTCTGAATTCTGATCAATCAGGAAACAGTATCTTGTCACGTGGGCGACATAGGCAAACCAAACTTCTATATTGCTAGCGGCCGTAAGTGGAAGCGTGGCCCATGAAGTGAGACAGAAAATGACTGTTTTCTATCTCTGTCTTTTTACTCGACCGTTGTGCGCAAGTGTCGCGTCTGTAGTGGGGCAATTAGTAAGTGGAATAGAGCGAGCCACCTCCCTTTCACAGCTTAGTTCCATGTGCAAACTGACGCGCATCCATTCACGGACATGCGCATGAGACTCAGAGTATAATAAGTTAGAGAGACGTATATATGTCTGCACCGTAGTGTTTAAGTCTTTCTCCCGATCTTAGCTTGCAATGTAGAGGGTATTAATTATATGGAGCAAACGCTCATAAATAAGCATGGCGTAATAGTGTGTTCTGTTCAGAGACAATAAACGTTCACTTTTGCTAACATTCGAACTGTCACTGCGCGTGCACCAAACGCATCTACAAAGCCAGCTTTAATACACGCATCGTGTGAAGCGAACACATAGAAGCCAACACGAAATCCAGAGCTACAGCACGTTTGAAACTTAACAGCCAAATATAGCAAGGAATCTAGCGGCAAAACCAGCGTCGTGTGCAGTGGCCTTAATAATAAACTCGTCTTGTTATAGTTTGTTAAGTTTTCATTTCATTTTAATTGCAAATCTAATACCAACAAAGTGTAATAAATGGTACCAATTTGATAACAAAAAACAAAATTTTGATTCCTACTACACTTTTTGATTAGTAGATTTTGATGTTTAAAAAAATAAAAAAGAATAAAATAGATATGTAACCATAAATATCCGAAATTCGTTTATACGTTTATACCTACTAGTAAGTACCTATGTGAAACATCTACGAGCATTAATTGAAATATTGCGTTCTGACTAGGAATGATACGAATTAAAATTTTCATTCGTACTTTTCCTAGTAAAAACGCAATATTTCAAATGCTCGTAAATAATACTTTGCATTTTAACTAGTACCTAAGTATGCGAAAAAACTTAATTCATTTATTTACGGTAATTGCTCGTATTTCTCCCGAGAGAAGAAACTATGACTAATTTGGAATGATTTATCACTTTTTTGTCAATATATAGTCTGAAAAAAATTGGTCGATAATTTTATTTATTTGAAGAGTTCTATTCAGACGTTAATGAAAGATTTGAATAATTTTATATGTTCTATAACTCTGATTTAATTTTTTAAACTTTAGCTTGAAATTAGCTGTACGTTTACGTATGTTCAGAAATGTGATTTGGTTTTTATTTTGATGTTTTTTTCTCCATGAAGCATATTTAACTTCGGAGTGTCAAAGATTTTAATATTATAGCCCTGTTATCAAAATCAAAAAACTAAAAACGTTATTAAAAAAAGTAATAAGTATCTGTTTTTTTCAGAATTTTTGATAAAACGAATTTGTATTCATTTATTTCATTATAATTCCTGTTTGTGAATATCAATCCAATTTTATCTACAAAGATTGAAACGTTAAAACGAATTGATCAAATGTATGTAAAGCAAATGCCAAAACAAAAAACAAACAAATTCGGCTTTAAAAAGAGAGAGAGAGAGAGAGAAAAAATGTTTGACAGTAGTCCTCACATTAACAATGTTATCTATAAGCTGCAGGGATGGTGCGTTCATTGGACCATGTGCACCTCTCTATCAGTAGCGTCGCAATTATTATTCATATTACATTAAATTAAAAAAAATATTCAAATTCGAATTGAAACGTTAATTTATTGAACTATAATTTTATATAAACTGAAAAATTGGTCGATAATTTTATTTATTAAAAAAATTAAAATAAAAAAATAAGAAGCTCGACTACGTCTAACACAAAAGTACAAAACAGGCTTCCAATATGAAAAGTAATCGAATAATAAAATAAATTTAAAGAAAAAACTCTATTACGCAAAAATGATAGATACTGACCAAAAGGAAGAAAATAAGTAGAAAAAACTTCATAATAATGTGTATATATACCTACAGGTGACCGGTAATCGCTCGTATTTCTCTCGGGAGAAGAAACTATGATTAATTTGGAATGATTTAACCTCTATCAGTTTTTTAGTTTTTTATGATAATGACACGTCTGTGAAGAATTTTTATTTTATTTTTTTTATTTAAGTTTTAACATACAAATTTCGTGGTTTTTAGCTTTAGAAAAAGTTGGCCAATTAGTAAGCTATCAGATCATGAAAAAATTTAGGTCAAAAAGTGAGAACATTTTTTTCTTTAACACCTAAAATTCGAATTTTTCAAAAAGAAAACCGAAGTAGATTTTCCCTAGAGGAATACGAGCAATTAGCGATCACCTTGTATAACTGTTGCGTAGAATGGTTATTATTATACCAATCAAATTTAAGACGCTGTGAGCGGAGTCAATAAAAAATAAACAAAAGAGAGAAACAAATTAGGTTCCCACCTGCTGCGTCTTGAAGTGGACTGATATAATAATAAGTACTGTTCTACGTAATATATAACGACATATGAACAGGGTGTTGAGGAGGTTTTCCGACTTGTTTTCTCCTTTTTAGTTAGTGTAATTTTTGAGCAGTCGAATTTTTATTTTTTTCAATTATGTAATGTTATTTTTCTTCATACCTCGATCGAAAGTACGTACTTTCGTCCCTTATAGCAGGGACGAAAGTTTGACATTTCCTCCCTGTTATTTATTATATTAAATGACAGCGGTAACCCTAGTTACGAGTATAAATACGCATGAGAAATTTTTTCCTCCCACCGTTCTCACTAGGAGTAAATGTCAATCTTTCGTCCCTGCTGACGAAAGTACGTACTTTCGAGCGGATATGAAGAAAAATCGTATACACCACACGGGCCTTAAAAGTTGTCATGAGCCCTTGTGATGTAATATACTATTTTTTATTTTAGTCAGTGTAATTTTCTAGGTCTTGTTTTCTAAATTTGGTTAACTTTGGTTTTATGCGTACTGTGCGTCCGCCATATTGAATTTTATGTGACGTCATATACTCGGTGAAACTTGTGAGACGATGATGCATCAATTGATCCCTCATTTATCAAAATCCAACAAGCCGTAAAAATAAAGAATCTTTGCCGCATAAATACAAACATACACATGCAAAACATAGCCCTCTTTTGCTTTCGCGCAGTCTGCAGATAAAAATATATTATTATTGTGCTTTAGACAAATGATAATAAAACTAACTTATGTGGTGCTACTAATAGCAAACATAAAAGAATAAAACACCTACTAGACAAACATTAAAATGTGTTTGGATTTCTTTCTTTTTTTTCTCTATAGTTTGGGTTTTTTAGGCGCGGATAGCGTAAGCTAAACCGCCTATAATATGTACTCGCTTTGTCTGTGAATCTGTTGTTTTTTTAAATTTTTCCCATAAATAATAAATAGTAACGTGTATTGTACATTTGTACTCTTTTTAACCTTGCAGCCGGTAAAAGGAACGCTGCTGACAAAATCTTTGTTTTTAATTTGTAAATAGAATGTATTTTTTTGACGTGATAACGTCTTATAAATTGATGAAACACCGGCTGCACGCACGAAAAAGTGTCACGTTCCGCCTGAGCCTGAGCGTGCAAGCGAGAGCGCGGTATAAGCGATATAGAGGCACGATCGGCCCAAGCGTCGGCTTGTACGCATTTCTCTCTCTTCTCGCGTGACGTCAGAGATTTCATCAATGCTTCTTTATGACGTTATCACGCAAAACTATCGTCCGTAAACCGACTTTTTTGTTAATAAATTTGATCTTATCTAAAACTAACTTATTTTTATCCATATTGGAAGGATTTTGTGCAATTTCATGTTCTGAATTTGTTTCACGTTGGACATTGCGGCGGCCCCTACCCACCACATTAAAATAATCGTGACATCCTATTATCCTAAGACGTCCGGAGGGTCAAGATTATTCTAACGACACCTCGTTTGTCCAAATCGCTCCACCCGTCTCGGCTCTAGACCGTAACATTTGGACACACGCACATACATCGACTGGTAAACATCATACCCTTCCCTGATGCGCCGTAGTCGGGTTTTAAAAAGTTATTGTGACAATGTTCACACATCTATCAACCACACAATTTATTTACACGCTGCAAAATGTATTATCTACGTGCGCGTCGTTTCGAAGTCTCGTCTCCGAACAATCCTCGCGTTATGTCGTTAAAATATCACGATGGCGACGTTTTTATATATTCAAGGATTTGTCGTTTTAATGATATTTTTACCGTAGTTTATGTATGCAACGCTATGAATCGTTCGTTCTTGACATTGAATAGTTTCAATGAATGCAATGCGTTTTTACAGAGTGGCGCAAATTATTTTTTATTACTCAAGCGGGAAAAGTGGTATTTTATTACGCATGCTGTTACGGTTGAAAACTAGCTATTTTCATTTGCGTGCGCAAACTTTATTTGTCGCACTGAAATTATTGTTTGCCGCACGCAAATTCAACGTTACCGTAGTTACCAATACAATAACAATTTTAACTGAATTGTCAACTGTTTAATGATTTAATTTTAATTTTTATTACTTCTTATTTTTTTTTTTAATTCGTAATAAAATTTTAATTTCAATTGAATTTAATTCGTAATAAAAAATAGCATGTGCAACTCGTGCGGCATTGTCGTTTGCCCGCACTAGTTGCACAATATACTATTTTATTACTCAAGCGGGAAAAGTGGTATCTTTACGCATGCTGTTACGGTTGAAAAGTATAGCTATTTTCATTTACGTGCGCAAACTTTATTTGTCGCACTGAAATTATTGTTTGCCGCACGCAAATTCAGAGTTACCATAGTTACCAATACTGAATGTGACAGCAAAAAATGTGTATTTTAAAATTGACCATTGTTCTGGGAATTTTAATTTATTCGTAATAAAAAATAGTATGTGCAACTCGTGCGGCATTGTCGCACTAGTTGCACAATATACTATTATAATGATTGATTTGATCGAAGCTTTTCAAGTAAAACTTCTTTTGAAATTAATTCAGTAAATTGAAAATGTAACGAACGTGTCGAAAATTGGCTTTTTTCGTTTTTTTTTTCGTAATTATATCAGTTTATATCAGTGTAGTGTGTGGTGAACAGTACAGTCTCTTTTTTAGGGATCCGTACCTCAAAAGGAAATAAGGAATCCTTATAGGATTACTTTGTTGTCCGTTCGTCTACCTGTCTGTCAAGATTCTTGGGAATCAAAACCTATAGGGTACTTCCCGTTGACCTAGAATCAAGAAATTTGGCAAGAAGCAATGTCTTATAGCACATGTAAAGGAAAAAATCCGAAAACTGTAAATTTGTGGTTACATCACAAAAAAAATGTTTTTTGTACGCACGTACACAGTAACAGTTCTAATACAAATCGAGCGTCCACTACCGGTGCGTTTATACAGCACAATATGAGAACTCTCGCATACAACACGGTACGACAGGTAGGCTATCAGATATACCTACAAAGTACAATACAGTCCAGCAGTACATCTGAACTCACTGATATTACAGGGTTAGTTGGCAAACTGACCGCGACGTTTGTCAATGTATGGGGACAACAGTTTTTCAACGGCTAAGCGGGAAGAATCTTCGAGACTCGATTCCCGAGATGGACGAATCATTTACATACCTACAAGTTTGTACGGAATCCTTGGTGCGCGAGTCCGACACGCACATGGCCGATTTTTTTTAATTATACCAGTTTTACTTCTGTAGTGTGTAGTGTACAGTACAGTCTTTTTTATGAAATAGATGTATAAATAAAAATATGGATAGATGATTTCTTTTTAAAAAAATATGTTTAGATTTAGAATGTTTCGTTTAACAGAGTGCATTTACAAACACAGCTGTCGATTTTTCTATAATTAGATAATTACATATAGTGATAAAGTACTCACATAATGTCGCCAAGCTTGATGCGCGTCTGAACGAGAGCACAGGATTTGTGATCCATGGTGGTGACGGCCCTCCTTCGGCGCGTATACCCCGGCCCGGGGCCCCCTTCGGCCGCCAAGGCCTCGAGTACACCGCCGGCCCGCACCATCGGGGAGCTGCCGCGTCGACGGGTCGACACATGCCGCCCCCCCACGCTGCCCAGCATGCCGATGCTGCCGCTGAAACAGAGAAAATGATTTTATATTACGTAAAATATCGCAATCACTAAAGTCTTAGTTTTTCATTTATCGAAATGGAGCGAAAAACAACAATTTACGCACTATTTATGGTTTACACAACGTGTTCAGAGTTGGCACTGCCATCTACGATTGAGTAGGAAAAGTATCATCTTAAGCATTTTTTTCTTTTTTTAAGTGAAACTTCTTTTAGCACGGTAGGATAAATTTGATAATGTAACGAACGTGTCGCAATACACATAGTGTATATCTTACGGTTAATACAAGAAATTAGTTTATACGCGAATTAACCGGCTAATACCCGAATTAACCAAACGTCAAGGATTGGTTAATTCGAGTATTAGCCGGTTAATTCGCGAATTAACTACTTTATTGTATTAACCGTAACATATATACCATACACTATAAAAAACGGCTGTAGAACTTCAACTTAAGTAGTCGCGAGCTAGCACGATTGCCTCGTAACCTTAAGGTCGTAGCTTCAATCCTGACGGTCAGGGCATTTATTTTTTAGTTTTTTTTTACAACAATAGGAACTAGTTTTAGTTCTGTAGTGTGTAGTGTAAAATACACCGTCTCTTTTTTTAAATGTAATTAAACATAGGTTACAGCTTTGTGATAAATCAATAAAAAAAAATTATGATCTAATCGGAAAGTAAAACAAAAAAAATTACTTTTCAAAAACGTCTCAAAAAATCTAATAATTTAAAAAAGAAAATTTGTGATCGATGCAGTATAGAGTGAAAAAGTTTTTTTTTCGTAAAATCAACAAATTGTAGCGATTATTATTATTATTTTATTTAACATATTTATTAACGTAAGTTTGTAACATGAATATTATTTAATTCAACATATTTATTAACGTAAGTTTATAACATGAATATTATTTAATTCAACACATTTATTAATTTAAGTTTTTTAACATGAACACTACTTCCTATAGTTCATACGCTCCGCTGCCATCTTGCCTCTGTTTCTCTACATGACCACCAGAGTGGCTTTTTAAGACGTGGTGTTACAAAATCTAAATTTTAGTTCGGCTACCACTGTTTCTTACAACAGAATATTATATCACATTGCGACACAGCTTTAGAAATCAGAACGGTATAAACTTTCAGAAAGGGTGAACGGAGTCTGGCATTCTTTGCTTATTAAGCATAATTATACAGTTAGATGTGCACAAACAAAGATAGAATTCACAGACAGTAAGCTAAACGATGCACAAGACGAGAACAACGTTCATTACTAGCCATTGTACTTATTCTTCCGTTTGTTGTGGTGACCACAAAGCAAAATCACTCATGTCGAACCTAATATATAGGTACATATTTTGTTTACACGTGTGCTCACATTAGACAAACAGGCAAAGTTTGTGTCGAAATAGTAGTTTATTTATCAAGCGCGTTATGCGTTATTGTAGGTATGTACCGTGTGACATTATGATGAAACGAGCAATCAATCAAACGTGAACTGTCAAAAATATTAAAAATATGCTTATTATGCTGCGAAAATCCGCTATTTTAAGAGAAGTATGTGCAAAATATAGTATGTTTCTTGATTGGAATGGTTTTTTGAGTGTTGTGACTGTTTAAACTCGCTAATCGCTCGTTATTAACACAATATCACACAAAATAATACATTACAGACTAGATATATAAAGAACAATTTTAAATTTTTGTACTGAAATACATATCTTATGCTCAGTTGGAAAAAGCATTGTCAGAAAATCTGATTTGACATTAACCTTCAATTGGGTTTTTGAATGAAATTTTTTTTTGTCATAAATGGAAAGATCGTATATAAGTTTTATAACAAAACTATTTTTCTTTTTTTTTATTTTCGTTATAATTCAAAAGCTATATCAATTTAAAAATAAATTTTTGTACCCAGTTCCGAGAACGCGCCGACATTTCCCGAGCATAATGTGACGTCATAATATTAATTTCTATTATCATCACATGCAACTGACACAGTGTTTTAACACTTTTAACCTCTCATTGATTGAATACCGTCAATATATTAAGAAATTTATCAAAAATGTCGAATCTTAAATTGTATTGTGCTTGCTTTGTACAAAGGTGTACGAATATTACATAAAAAACTCCCCACAAAATGTTTTTAAATGTGCCACAAGATGTTACACGTCGAAAACAATGGTGTCAACATCACGAAACATCCATTTTTTTGTGTTGCAAGGATCATTTTGATGTAAGTATTTTAATATAATACTGTAATTAATAATAATTTATATCAACGTATTTTAAATATCTGGGTGACCGAACTTTGCTTGGAATAGTTCAATAAACATATTATTCATTTGCTGTGATTTGTTGATTTTGTACTATTTTTTTTTACGAAACGAATTAATTTCAATGTTATGTATTTTTTAAACGAGAAATCCAAGATTCAACTTTACCAACCATTTTTCCCTATAATAACAGTCGTTCCCTTTGTAAATATTATTTAGGTCGTCATTTTGAAATCTACCGCCGTTATTTTAGATCCTTTAAAAATTGTCGTTTCGGTCTTCGGATGTAATTTTACTCACCCATTGTCATTTCTCGGCACTCATTTTTAAGCATAATATGGTATATCAATTTTATCGATGTATTTTTTTAGCAATGTCTCTTGTATAATATTTCAATCAATAATTATTTGTTTTGCATAGGTCACAAAAAAACTCACAAAAAACGACATTTAAGGAAATGCATACATAGGTACATAATAATATCTTTTAATAATAGACTATGAGCTGTTGTTTTTCATATATTAAGATAACAATTGAAAAAATTAGTAACAATGTGACAACAATAAAAATTTTCAAACAATGAAAAAAAAATAGTAAATTTCAGTTACATTTTGATGTATACTTTTAGGATAGTTTTAGTCAATAGGTACACATGTAGAAGCCATTGATAGTATACTGCGTATAATATACATTTTAATATTATGACGTCACATTTGTCAAAAACAATTTTAGTGCGTTTGCAGTCACGTGATTTTTTTTTAAATTTTATCAATTTTAAATTGCTCATAATTAATTTAAATAAAGTTTTTTGAAAGTTTTTCGCATCGATTATCAATATTATTTATAATAAAGTTTTAAAATACATTAAAAAAATCGATAATTATTTTTTTTTCAAAAGCCTAATTGTGAACATATTTATGCCTCCATATAAAAAACATAGTAGAGTTTTAAATCGATCCTGCTCGAAAATTAATTGATCGACTGAAACGATGTATTTCTTAAACTAGGTCTACATGCATTTAGCATCGTTCTTTTTGTACAGTTTCAACTTCGAAAATGTTTTTCTACGCATTTTGATCAAAATTTAGCTTAAAAAGCGATCTTTTTTATATGGAACAATAGTTTGTTTTTGTGTGAGTACAATTTAATGTTCTAGCTCAGGCCTGGCGGCCCGCAGTAGAATTTTATCCGGCCCGCGAAGCATTTTATAAATGATTATTAAGAGCGAAAACAGTTTGCCAATATAATTTGGCGTATAAAAAAATTTTAGAAAAATAGTAAATAGCAAGGGCCACAACAAACGAAAAAAGACCTTTTTGTTGCGTAAATCAAAGGACCTTTTTTGTTTGTTTTTTTTGCTCCCCAAATTTTTGGCCCATGGTCAAATTTTCATCAGCAATGTGGCCCGACGATCAAAAGATTTCCCCGCTCCTGTTCTAGCTAGATGACAAGGAGTTTGAATACGACATTAGATTGCTCCTGATGTCTGGTAACTGTAATTATATGATCACAATCTAAGGTCATTGTCAAGCCAAATTTTTTGACAAATTTTTCTGGAACCCAGCGTTAGAATTGCAATTGTTTTATTTACGTTCTTTTTGCACTTACCACTTTGATTATTGTTAAAACTTTTATGTTGATGGCATGAGACTTATTTTCCTTCTTTACAGTTATTACACGTTTCCAGCAATGCACTGTAAACGTTAAAAGCATCATTACAAAATAAACGTAGTACAGTTAGCAACCCCACATTTCCGGATGACAAAATTATTTAAGAGCTAATTTAATGCCTCATTTCAATATCTGTAATTATATTCAATACGGTGGAAGTACGGGTTACGCTTAGTGGAGGTACCGGTCAAGTTACCACCCCAACAAAAAATGTCAATTTATTATTAAACGGTATTAGATTTAAGGGATAACTTAATGCTGCTAATTTAAATTTAGGGCTCGTGCTCTTTTCATCATAATCTTTTATTTTTCTTAAATGCGGTGGTAGTAATGGTTATGTATGGTGGAGGTGCGGGCCTCACATATTGGAAACGCCAATACAATATTATATCTCTTTGATTAACGTCTGATTAGAACCCTTCAATAAATAAAATTATCGACCAATTTTTGAGACAGATATATTAACAAAAAATATATAAATTCAATACATTAATATTTTCATATTTAAGAACTTGAAGCGAATTTTTATCAAAAACCAATTAGATACTAATTATTAATTAATTTTTATATTTTTAGATCAGTTCTGAAGAAGAACCAAATCCGGACCGAAACGTTAATGTATTGAATTTATATATTTTTTGTTAAAATATTTGTCTGAAAAATTGGTCGATAATTTTATTTATTAAACAATATTATAAAGTAAATTTTTTTTCATTATAATTTTTACGTTATCTAAATTAATCAAAGTTTCGAATAATAAGTTTTTCAAAATTTTATCTGGAACCAGTTTGGTTTAATTTTATTTTTCTATGCATTTCCGGTGAGTCTCTTATTTATCATTGCGTTAAAATTCGCATTTTCAATAATTAATTCATTGAAAACTGCTCTATTCTTAGTTTAAAATAAAATGTAGGTCATGAAAAACGAACTCTTATTGAAAAGGGATATATGTTACTATAAATCAAATTTTGAATTTCATTTTACACAGTTGAAATGAAAATTCTTGTCAATCTCTATTTTTACGAACCCTACCAAAATATAAAAAATTATTGATCTGTAAACATCTTTACTGCCCTCGCCTGCTCAATTTCAGATATCTGCAATAGTTTTTGAGATATTCGCAAAAAACCAAACCCCTCTTTTTTCTTTTACTAAAATGTTTATAACTTTTGCAATTTTTTCGTCCCCCACTTCAATTTTTTCAAAAAATTTTTAGATAACATCCCGAATCGAATGACACCATGATCGTTATTTTTCCATCTTCCGTTACTCTGCCACGAATATTTCCAATTTTAATTTCGAGAGTATAATATAATTTTCAATATTTTAGTGTCTTTTAACTTGTATAAAAAGTAGAAAAAAAAAATTTTTAGCCCTATTTTCACCTCTAAATTAAAATTAGAAATATTGATGGTACAGTTACGGGAGATGTGACATTTTTGTAGGAAATTTCCTGCTCTTTCAGAATCTTTTTTATGACTTCAGATATCTGCAATGGTTTTTGAGATATTCGCAAAAATCCAAACCCATATTTTTTCTTTTTACTAAAATGTTTATAACTTTTGCAATTTTTTCGTCCCCCACTTCAATTTTTTCAAAAAGTTTTTAGATAACATCCCGAATCGAATGACACCATGATCGTTATTTTTCCATCTTGCGTTAATCTGCCACGAATATTTCCAATTTTAATTTCGAGAGTATAATATAATTTTCAATATTTTCGTGCCTTTTAACTTGTCGTATAAAAAATAGAAAAAAAAAATTTTTAGCCCTATTTTCTGCACCTCTAAATTAAAATTAGAAATATTGATGGTAGAGTTACGGGAGATGTGACTTTTCTGTAGGAAATTTCCTGCTCTTTCAGAATCATTTTTATGACTTCAGATATCTGCAATGGTTTTTGAGATATTCGCAAAAATCCAAACCCATCTTTTTGACGTGATAACGTCTTATAAATTGATGAATCACCAATCTTATAAATTGATAAAACACCGACTGCATGCACGAAAAAGTGTAACGTTCCTAACGTTCCGCCTGACCCTATGCGTGCTTTTCTCGAAAACGGCCCTAACGATTTGGATGAAATTTACTGAAAAGGGATTTTGGGGGGCAAAAAATCGTTTTAGCTAGGTCTCATCTCTCGAAAAAATCGTTTTCATACAAATTTTATCATTATAAAAATCAATTTTTTGACGTATGAAAATACTTAAATATTGTAAGTAGGTTTTGGAATTTTATATAAACAGTGAAACAATTGTTTTCAAAATATTATGACAGTTAATCTTTGAGACTTAAAATAAATACGAAAGAAAGAAAGTTAAAAAAAACAATTATATTATAGGTGGTGAGTAATTTTAATAAATAAAATTAACCTAAATTTGAAGCGAAAGATGCAATATCATAGATTCGAATTATTATAATTATTATATAAATTTAGGTTATGTATTACGGAATACGTTATCACGTAAAACTATCGTCCGTAAACCGACTTTACAGACAACCAATTTTTTTTTCTTTTACTAAAATGTTTATAACTTTTGCAATTTTTTCGTCCCTCACTTCATTTTTTTCAAAAAGTTTCTAGATGTCATTCCGAATCGAATGATACCATAATCATAATTTTCGGTGAAGGGGAACTGGAATTCATCAAAAAAATGGACATGCGAACTAGACTATAACGGCTCGTGTTGTTGAAGCAATCGTTATATTGGCAAGTTTTTCGAAACATGCGATATAGTGAGAGATTTGTTCGTGTGATGCATCCATTATCACTTTACATAATACGGCAAACCCGAGGACGTCGCTTTCAAATTGTCACAGACGTTCGATGCATTTAATTGCAATGTTGATGTTCAACGGCTGTAACGCAACTGTCAGTACAATAAACACACTAAACAGTACGCATCAAAAGTATCTCTCTGTTATTTATATGTAATGATGAGTTTGGTTGGGAGAAAAACCGTGCAATTAGGCTTTTGAATGAAATTTTTTTTTGTCATAAATGGAAAGATCGTACCTATATAAGTTTTATAACAAAACTATTTTTCTTTTTTTTATTTTCGTTATAATTCAAAAGTTATATCAAATTAAAAATAAATTTTTGTACCCAGTTCCGAGAACGCGCCGACATTTCCCGAACATAATGTGACGTCATAATGTTTTAGTCAATACACATGTAGAAGCCATTGATAGTATACTGCGTATATACATTTTACCATTATGACGTCACAACTGTCAAAAACAATTTTAGCGCGTTTGCAGTCACGTGATTTTTTTTAACATTTTATCAATTTTAAATTGCTTATAATTAATTTAAAAAAAAATTTTTGAAAGTTTTTCGCATCGATTATCAATATTATTTATAATAAAGTTTTAAAATACAATAAAAAAATCGATAATTATTTTTTTTTCAAAAGCCTAATTGGGGCCGACGATTTATGGAAGGTCGTTACGTTAAGTTCGTTCCAAGCAGCCGTGAACGGTAACAAAACCGTACACAATCTTGTTACTGCGCAAGACTGTCTTGCGCAGTATCGATTTTTGAGCTAGTGCGCAAATTAGTCTTGCGCAGTGACAAGACTGTGTACGGTTTTATTACAGTTCGCGGCTGTTTGAAACGAACCTGTTGTGTGCGTTGGATTAAACGTGGCTTTAGTTAAAGGCGACATCTAGATAGCAGGGTGAAATTGAGTTGCTAGTTTAGTTACAAAAATTTGACATAACATGAACCCTATGGAACACAAGGATAATTTCAGAGCACTCGGCTTAGAATAGTTATTGGCGTAACTAGTAGTCTAAGTCATTCATCGCGCTGACAGGTCATGACTTAGCCTACAAGTTGCGCCCATAATTTTATTCAACAATTGCGCGTTATTGATGTTTTAATTATAATGAGATGTTGTAAATATCTATTTATTTCTTTATAAAAAAAACTGTCAATACTAACAGCACCAAACAGCACGATTCAATGTTTTGGTTTGAGGTTAGCCGGTTATGAATAAACTCCATGTCGAAAACATTCGGCCTCTCAATTTTAGTCTCAATGGGTAACAACGGAGTTGTTGTTACCTACTATTTCGTTACGACTCAGAAAATAGTTACGTTTATTTTCATTACTCCACAATGGCCAAGCTAGTAGGAATCTTCATTGAGTTATGACAAGTAATTATCACCAGTCGGTAAATGGCTATTTAGGGTTCGGTTTTTAGGCATGATAAAACATGAATAACGCGCATGAGTTGAATAAAAGTATTTTTATTGAGCCTTGATTTTTAATATGCTTGATAACAATAACACGATTCTGAATTAGCAGCTTACGAAAATCTAAATCTATTTTCCTCTTTTATTTTCGAAAACACTACCACATCCGATATTTTATGAAACACATTGTAATCCTCATGTCGTGCTACGTAGCTATGGTGGTGGAAGAAACGTTGCAAATATGGTGGAAGAACGGGTATGGCGATGAACCTGTTGCTTCATTCAGGCGACACAGTGTTACGTTAGAACGGCGTTTCTCAAAATTTGAGCTGAGATAATAAATACTATTTTTTTGTTTATAGATTACCAATAAATAGTATCCTAATCTAGTGTCCATAGAATCTAGAATTATTCAAGTACTGTTTAAATTTTCGTGCCTAATACAAAATGTTGACTCAAATATTCCTCTTTAGAATAGTCAAGAACTGAAAATCTTGAGAAAATAGATCCAAATCTCCAAAAATATGAGCAATTGCTTATTAGATTCGAAAAAATTTCCGACAAATACTTTTTTTTGCCGACAAAAAATGCATTTGTTATTAACAAAAAACGAAAAAAAAGGCTAATCAGATTTTTAGTAATTACATAAAAACTATAAGCGATAGCAGAAATTGAAGAGATTCTTAAAGAGGAGAAAGGACGATAGTTTTACGTGATAACGTATTCCGTAATACATAACCTAAATTTTAGTAGCTGTCAAACTTGGGCCGAAGCATACTGCGCTCTCGCTTGCACGCACAGGGTCAGGCGGAACGTTAGGAACGTTACACTTTTTCGTGCTGGCAGCTGGTGTTTCATCAATTTATAAGACGTTATCACGTCAAAAAGTCCCACCCCCCGCACTCTATCTCTATTATTCATAGTTTTAAATTAACGTTGAAAATAGTGTTCCGCGCGGCCGTTTGAGATATGTATAACTGTGAAGAACATCTCTTTAAAATAATAAGAGGTATTTCGGAAATGTTATATATAAAATCTAATAAAAATTCTCTTAATGCTCAATTAAATATGGAAAATTTAAGTAATATTTATGATATTATTTTGAAATAATATTTTGTTCTTTATAGGATTTTTTCTTTCTTTTTAGGTAGGTACTTCGATATCCGTGACTATACTTATTAAAAAATTGGTTGTTATTAATTTTTCATAATTTTCGATAATTAACTTCCGCATTCTATTATAAAATAAGTAGATTTTACTAATTATTTTTTATATTTTTAGATATTTCTGAAGAAGATCGAAACGTCACATTTTGTATTATTGATTTATAATTTGAATTTTGTCAATATACAGTCTGAAAAAAATTGGTTGTCTGTAAAGTCGGTTTACGGACGATAGTTTTACGTGATAACGTATTCCGTAATACATAACCTAAATTTATATAATAAGTATAATAATTCGAATCTATGATATTGTATCTTTTGCTTCAAATTTAGGTTAATTTTATTTATTAAAATTATTCACCACCTATAATATAATTGTTTTTTTTTAACTTTCTTTCTCTCGTATTTATTTTAAGTCTCAAAGATTAACTGTCATAATATTTTGAAAACAATTATTTCATTGTTTATATAAAATTCCAAAACCTACTTACAATATTTAAGTATTTTCATACGTCAAAAAATTGATTTTTATAATGATAAAATTTGTATGAAAACGATTTTTTCGAGAGATGAGACCTAGCTAAAACGATTTTTTGCCCCCCAAAATCCCTTTTCAGTAAATTTCATCCAAATCGTTAGGGCCGTTTTCGAGAAAAGCACGCACAGGGTCAGGCGGAACGTTAGGAACGTTAAGAACGCTAGGAACGTTAGGAACGTTACACTTTTTCGTGCATGCAGCCGATGTTTTATCAATTTATAAGATTGGTGGTTCATCAATTTATAAGACGTTATCACGTCAAAAATTGGTCGACAATTTTATTTATTTAAAGAGTTCTATTCAGATGTTAATCAAAGATTTGAATAACAACTTTTAATCATTTTGAGTTTTTGACCCAACCTCCATAACACACGTTCAATCTATTAATTATTTTTCGAGCAAGATCGATTAAAAATCCAACACTCTTCTTATGGAGAAATATGTGTCGTCATAATCTAAGGTAATTTTTGCTTACTGAAATCCAGCAACACTTTTGAGCCGTTTTTTTTTTTTGATAAGCACATGAGATGTTATTTAGTTAAAATAATTTTGTTTGTAAAATTCAGTACCTATGTAAAAAGTATGGAACTCATGAAACGATTGAGAAGGTCTGCGTAAAAATATGAGAATAATAGAAATGAATGTTCGAGTATATACACGTTATATTTTCTAAGCCATTAATCAACTTCATTATTCACCCGGAACATTTATTTTAACAATGTAATCATCGCTTGGTCTGCTTTTCCCTGTGAAAATCTATCATATCTACTATAAAATTCCACAAAAATAATTTTTTATGTACAGTTGAACAGCTGTATTACCGCAGCACGTCTTTTGAGAGATAAAAAAACATTTCAATACATTTATTTTTTTCCTTTTTTTTATTTTAATAAAAAAAACAAGTGAATCGGCTGCTGTGGCCATTATCACTACAAAATAATATACTTATTTTTTTATTGTTCTAGATAAACTAACAAACGGACATTAAAAATTTTACATAATAATTAACTGAACTGGTCTTCCGTAACATTCGAATGACAACTTTAGAGATTGTTACATCTTAATTTTTTCAAGGTTTTTTTCAATTTCACATATGTGTTTGTCGGTCAGTTTTGGTCAAATCTTGCAAATATTTTTGAAGTAAAACTTCTTTAGGCACGCTTGACTTAGGGAGTAAGCTGGTAAATGCCTGAAGAAAGCGTTTACGGAAGTGCATTATCGGACGAAGCGAACGGTAGTAGAGAGAGAGATAGAAGTTACGTTTCGTTTATTGGAAGTTGAGAGGGAGATATAAGTAAGTGAGTGCGACAAAGACGGAGCATTATACCTATATGAATTTTTTTTTTGGACAACTATTTGAAGTTAAAAATGAAAACAATTATGTTTGTATCAAAAATACATTTCATCAAATTTTGCTACATTTTGTAACGGGAAATAATGTAGTTTAGTTAAAAAATCATTTTAAATGTATTATAAATTATGCTAATAAATATATCTACATATTTTGCCTATTAATTAATCAAAAATTATATTTTAAACATTTCGTCTTTGTAGATATGTGCTACAGAATGAGGTTATATTGTGTCGTTAAATCAGGATGTCTAATCAAAATATGGTGATAGATTATCGAATATTAATGTATCATTGTTATATAATATTATATATTATATATTATATATGGCAAGAAGAAGTTTTACTTCAGTCGTGTGATCTAAAGCACACTCGCTTTTTTCACATATCTGATTGATTTGAAATTTTAGACACATATTATGTAAAATTTACAATTACGCGGATTTGCTATAGGCTCAAATCAAGAATTGGAATTTTGTTATTTTTTATGTCCATATCAGCTTTTAAGTAATGAATAACTGTTGTTCCTCTTTTTCGTGTGGTGTATTCAATCCCTAAGCGTATTGTTCCTTTGAACAACAAAGAAACGGTAAGATTAAAGAAGTAAAGAAACAAACAAAAGTGCAAAAAGCCACTGAGTTTTAATTTAATACTCATTCCCTAGATTTCGCCACTCAAAATTCATGTGTGACTGACAAGAGAATGCGCCTTTTTTTCAACACTAAATCATTGGTTCCAAACCTTTCTTGCTAGATTAGAGAAAGGATTGTAAAAAATTTGAGTTGACGTTCACCTTATATTGTGATCATATAATTGCGGTTTACATACATCAGGACCAATCTTATGTCGTATTCATCTAGATTCTAGAACAATAGATTGTACTCACATCAAAACAAACGATTGTACTATATAGAAAAAGACCGTTTTCCAAGTTAAATTCTGATCAAAATCCGTAGAAAAACGTTGTTTCGAAGTGGAAACTGTACAAAAAACGATGCTAAATATACAGATTGACCGGTAATTGCTCGTATTCCTATCGGGAGAAGAAACTATGACTAATTTGGAATGATTTAACTTCTATCACTTGGGGGTCGGAAATGCGCCATTTTAGAGAAAATCTAATTGAGTTTTGTTTTTACAAAAATCCAAATTTCGTGAGTTAGAACTAACTGGCCAACCTTCCTAAAGCTATAAACCACGAAATTTAGTGTTAGATTTTATGTTGTGTTAAAACTTTCAATAAATAAAAAAAATAAAATAAAAATTCTTCAAAGAAGTGTCATTATTATAAAAAATGTCTCATTTCCGATACCCAAGTGATAAGGTTAAATGATTTCAAATTAGTAGTCTCTTCTCCCAAGAGGAATACAATATACCTACATATAGAGTAACCAGTAATTACCGGGTACTCTATATGTAGGTATATTGTACTAGCGGTCCCGCCCGGTTTCACTCAGGTGCAAAAGAACGAATGGGTGGAGGGACTTGAGTACACACATTCATCTTAGTTTACCGAGATGAATGTTGTGTCCAAATTTCATGATGATCGGAGTTACCGTTCAAAAGTTTTTGTCGGACGGACAAATTTTGAGTTACATTTTGCAACATTTTTCATTGATGCTCCACTTCTATTGATCGTAGCGTGATATTATATAGCCTATAGCCTTCCTCAATAGCTTGGCTATCCAACAAAAAAAAAATTCATTTCGAATCAGTTGTTCCTGTGATTAACGCGTACAACCTCACAAACAAACTCTTCAGCTTTATACAGCGTGTCCCATTTTAATGTCCCACCCCGGATAACTTTTGTCAGTGACCTTGAATGAAAAATTGTTTGGTACAAAAGTTGTACAACTTGGAGGGGGACATTCGATGGCACTAATACCTTTGACCTTGGGTATAAGTTGTTAGTAGAATTTTTGTTCCAAAATATGTATTGAAGGAGATTTATTTGGTTGAGGAACAATTTAAAATAAGCTTTACCAATGTATCGCTTGTGGCCACAAGCGATACATTGGTAAAGCTTATTTTAAATTGTTCCTCAACCAAATAAATCTCCTTGGGTATAAGGTTCAAGGTCATTCAAGGTCAACTTTGTTTTTTTTAATGGAACGTCCTATTTTTGACATCGGCAATCGATTGCGCGTGAAAAAATATGAGACTTTTGTCTGAAACTTTTTTCGAGAACGGGCAAATTTTCTCAATTAATTTAGCCTTCAAAATTGAAAATTTTTGAATTTTCAACTCGAGAATGGTAACATTTTCTTCAAAAACAATATGGCTTTTCATATTTGCATACCAAACATCCTCCCAAAATTTTGTTTCAATCCGTTCATCCGTTTGACCTGTATAGTATTCACAGACTAACCGAATAACCGACTAACAGACGCACAGAGTTTTGCCCGTTCTCGAAAAAAGTTTCAGACAAAAGTCTCATATTTTTTCACGCGCAATCGATTTCCGATGTCAAAAATAGGACGTTCCATTAAAAAAAACAAAGTTGACCTTGAATAACCTTGAACCTTATACCCAAGGTCAAAAGTATTAGTGCCATCGAATGTCCCCCTCCAAGTTGTACAACTTTTGTACCAAACAATTTTTCATTCAAGGTCACTGACAAAAGTTATCCGGGGTGGGACATTAAAATGGGACACGCTGTATACTCGTATTAGTATAAAATAGAGATATACAGTTTAAGAAAGATATTCTTTCAATCGATCAATTATTTTTCGGGTTGAGTCGATTTAAAGCTCTACTACGCTTTTCATATTATTGACAAATACGTATGTTCACAGTCTGTCAATATCAAATCAAATTTTTTGACAACCCTTTCTGCAACCCAGCATCTATCTCGTAGATTTTTCAAATAAATGCTTTGTCTAGCCACGTAAATGGTATTCACAACACTAGATGTACAATCTACTATTAACTAACGGACTTTACATAAAATTCCGCAAAAATAATATCCGGAGAGTAGTTAATATCCGTTCGAAAAACATCAATTTAGGAAGTTTTAATTAGTTTTTTAATACCACCACATTTTAACATTACCTGTATAACTACAAGCCTGTCTGAATATCCAATAACGTTTTTATTGTAATTTTTTTATTTATAATAATAGAAACAAAATTAAATATGCATTAAAACATTGCATTTACCCATTTTTATTTCATAGTGTGCTCATTAGTGATGTAACGAATGTCAATTTTTCAGAACTTGAATACCTGGCGTAATTTGTCCAAAGTTAAATTTGGATCAGCTAATTACCACACAGTTGTAGTGGTTCTGGGTACTAGATTGATTAATAATACTTAGCGTTCAGGCGCTGTACTGCGCTCCGAAGCAGCACATGAAACGTCAATATCGGCTACCTCTGGTGTACGCTGTGCAACTCCTGACTCACAAGTTATAGCGTGTTGTTTAGAACGATTCTGAGCTGTATTTACTGACAGCACGTTAGTACAAATAAGTATCTATCACTGGCATCAGCATCTTTGACGGCCTTGACTCGACCGTACTTCGTACATATACATATTATGACACGGCTTATGGCAGTAGTGACTAGTGTTACAGTGTATATTGTAGTCTATTGTCAGCAATGGTTTAAAACAAAGTTAATAATTAATACATCATAAACATGGATGTGATTCATATTTTAAAGGGTTACCCTACCTTGAGATTTTCAAAAAATCTAATTGTTTATACCTTTGAGAATATTTTAAGCGTTTAACTATTCCAAAATTCAAACTATTCCCGAAGTTATTGCAATAACTAGTTCATACTAGTCATAGAGCATTTAATCAGTTAGTTTCTTTTGTGTTTATCTCGAAACTACATTTACAAACGGTACAGTTACACGATATCTCAAGATCTACTCAACCGATTTGATTAAAATTTACAACAATTATTTTTTATGATACCTATTATCTACAATGTGACGTATAGATTTTTTTTTTGATTGGGTACCATGTTCAAAAGTTATACATTTTTCAAACTCAAAATTTCGATGCAAATACGAGTTTTTTTTTTAAATTGCTGTCATTTCTACAAAAAAATTTTGTAAATTTTTATCCTACGTCACATTGTAGCTATTTTCCTTTTGAATAAGGATTTTTTTTATGTTTCTGACAGTGCCTAACAGAGAAATCGTGTAGGACACCATCAGCAAGGATTTTCAAAAGAGGGTCCTAAACTTATCGGCTCATATCGCCGCCATTTTTCAATCGTCAATATCGCAAATTGTTCATAAAACTACTATACAGTATGTAAACACGTAAGGTGCACATAGGGAAATTAACATTGGGAAAAAATGACTGGATCAGAGAGCCTTGAAATCTTGTTTTTCAATTTGACAGATAATAGTCTTTTGCAAAATGAATGTGTATACTACCGAAGAAAATATTCAAATGATTACAACATAACCGGACATTTTTTATTAATGAGACATTAAATTCCCAAAAATACTTAAATATGGTGCGAGATCAAATATCTCCGCCTAATCGTGTTAAACCTAAAGACATTGGGTCACTGACTTACCAACGCGCATACGTCATACCAGTCAGACAATTTTTGAATGAAATGTTTCCAAACAGATGGAGTTGTTTTTTTGTTTTATTTTTCTACAAGAAAATTAAAATAATTATTTATAAGAACTTTTTATTATTAGAAAAGCCAAGTAAAATAAAAATAAATCAAAATACAATAGAAATCCTCCAGATTACCACGATAATTCTATAGAAATAACAATTAATGCAGTCATGGCTAACTCTGATTATATTTTTTCCCAATGCTAATTTCCCTATGTGCACCTTACGTGTTTACATACTGTATACTTATATGTGTAAAATAAGGATTACTTTATATACTTAACGGCTGCGCCTAAAAAAAAAGTTTTTTATACCTATAGTTTTCCGACGCCAAGGTTGCCTAACTCCTTAAATACAAACCCCCCCTCCGTATTCTTAGACGGCGTTAGGGTGGTATATCTCCGGTTGACCCTGCAAAACACTCATTTAAAATGTTCACGCGCCGCCACTGCCTTAAGAGTAATGCCGGTTATTTGGACCCGTCCAAAAGGAACATCAGAAACGGTTCAGAATATTATTATTCTCGAGTGAGTTAATTAAAATGAGCGATCGCTAGAATAGCAGAGAGTGTATATGCATATCAAACTAGTGTGTTTACCTAAATATGATTTCAATATATCGAATGACAGGCCTTTTGACTTTACAAAGGCCTTTATACATTTAGTTGACGTCATACATGTCTCTACTACGCATATTAAACAGTGTCAGCGGCGTGCAGAAAAATTTTTATGACTGTGGGAGTAGTGAATTTAGTTTTAAAGACAAGTCTAGTTGAGTATTTAAATACATGCTCGATTTTACCATTCCAACCCACAAGTGGGGAATGGTACTAGTTTAGGTCAAAAATCACTTTTCCAAATTCTACAATATCTTTCCGTTTTGAGGTCCCCCAGATCCAAAAAACATATTTTGGGAAAAACTCTGTGCGTCTGTTAGTCTGTTGTCACAAAATTTTCTGCTGTTCTGAATGTAATATTCGTGAAACACATTTTTGTTTTGTTTTAAAGCCGCTAAAACCTAAGATTACTTGATTACCAACCCACAAGTGGTGAATGGTACTAATTTTACCATTCCAACCCACAAGTGGGAAATGGTACTAGCTTAAGTTAAAAAAAACTTTTCAAAAATTTTACAATATCTTTTCGTTTTGAGGTCCCCCGAATCCAAAAACATATTTTTGGAAAAAAAACTCTGTGCGTCTGTTAGTCGTTTAGTCTGTGAACACGATACACGTCAACCGGATAAGCGGATTGAAGCCAAATTTTGGGAGGATGTTTGGTATGCAAATATGAAGCCCTATAGTTTTTGGGGAAAATCGGCGCATGCGCAGAAGAGATATATGCTATAACGGTGTTTTTTATATAATAATAGTAAATACTTTTCATAACGGCTTATTAATATATTTATTTTTTCAAGAAAGTTTTGTTAAAAACATTTTTTCTAAGCTTTATAGTTTCGGAACTATTTTGAAAATGAAAAAAAATAAGCCGCTCTTTTGTTTTATGGATGTCAGAAATAAACTAGTTAGGCATGCTTTGATTAATTTTTACATGACGTGGAACATATTATGTAGGTAATCATGGTAACGAATAGCAAATATCATATTGAATACTAGCCATTACCCGCGTCACCTCACGCGATATCAGAAATTTAATTTTCTTTATTATAATCAAATGTTAACATTTTTGAAGTTGGAATAGTCCCGTCGCCCAATTGGCTGGAGTTTTTAGTCTCGGGCTAAGAGAACAAAAAATAGCAGAACTCAGTATTTTTGAAAGTTTTATTAATATCACACAAGAATACTCACGAAGAAAGGTGTCCAGCAAAATATTAATTCACAAACTAATTTTACAAATTCCTTTTCAAAAAGTATTTCTGAATTTTATTTTTTAATTAGGTATTCGTAATATTTTAAGTTTTATTTTTTTTTTTATTTATATGATCCTGCGGGGGAAATTACCCCCTTTACCCCCCATATCTTTGTCCTTGTCTGCTAGTGGCTATAAAACTTGATTGTATAACTATTATACCTAACATTAAATATTGGTTCAAATCTTTGATTAACGTCTGAATAGAACTCTTCAAGTAAATAAAATTGTCGACCAATTTTTCTCAGACCAAACGATATATTGACAAAGTTTCAATCCTGCATGAAATCTATTATTTAATACTAATTAATTTTTATATTTTTTAGATATTTCTGAAGAAGATCCAAATCCAGATCGAAACGTCATCTTGTGTTATATTGATTTGTAATTTTATCATTTTTTGTCAATATATCGTTTGGTCTGAGAAAAATTGGTCGACAATTTTATTTACTTGAATTAAATATTGGTATTGTGTCCATCGTGATTTTTCTTAAAATTAAATATTGGCTAAATATGGAAAATATAATTCATTCTAAAATTATGAAGTATATAGAATTTTGGTTGTTCTGCAGCTCTGCAGCACTAATAGAGGAACTGCCACTAGACAGAGCGTAGGATCATTAGGATAGGGCTTAAAGATTAGACTCGGACATTTCTCGGGAGGAAACAGATACCTACACGATGACCACAAAGGATCGATTTGGAATTCTGCAATACTTTTCTTATGGAGAAATATATGAATCTAAGTTCAATGTTAAATCAAATTTTCTAACAACGCTCTGTGCAACCCGGCATGACAGTGCTATAAATCGGTTCTGTTTGATTTTATTTTCAAATATTTTCCTGGAAGCTTTTGCATGCAAATACTTTTTCATAACACACTTTTTTCTCGGTTATAATTATAATACTACCTACAAAATATATAAAAACATAAAAAGGAAGTCTTGAAAGATATTTTTTGTCTTGATATATTTTGAAGCGAAACGGGCTGGTGTATTTTTTATGTAAATTAAGTTTCTTTGGGGAAACCGTTTTCTATAATGACTCATTATTTGTTGCCAAGTTTCTAAAGGAAAACTTGTTATATGCTAAAATACAATTTGTCCTCACTTATACAGTGTGTTCACAAATTCTTAACGATATCAAATAAAAAATTTCCAGCCAACTGGGCGACGGGATCATTCCAACTTGTCCAAATGTTAACATTTGATAGAGTATAATAAAGAAAATAAAATTTCTGATATCGCGTGAGGTGATGCGGGTAATGGCTAGTATTCAATATGATATTTGCTATTCGTTGCCATGATTACCTACATAATATGTTCCACGTCATCTAAAAAGTAATCAAAGCATGCTTAACTAGCTTATTTCTGACAGATCTACAAAACAAAAGAACAGCTGATTTTTTTTATTTTCAAAATATTTCCGGAACTATAAAGTTTAGAAAAAAAATTTAACAAAATTTTCTTAAAAAATAATAAGTCATGAAAAGTATATCATTATTATATAAAAAAACACCGTTATAGCATATAAGTATCTCTGCTGCGCATGTGCCGATTTTCCCCAAAAACAACAGGGCTCTGCATATTTGCATACCAAAATTTGGTTTCAATCCGCTAGTCCGTTTGACCTGTATCGTGGTCACAGACAAATAGACTAACAGACGCACAGAGTTTTACAAAAAATATGTTTTTGGATTCGGAGGACCTCAAAACGAAAAGATATTGTAGAATTTTGAAAAGTGATTTTTGACCTCAACTAGTAGGTACCATTCCCCACTTGTGGATTAGAATGGTATAAAACAAACGATAATTTGAGTAAGAAAAATGAAGTGTGAGTGGGCGTAAATTGGCGTATATTGCAGCACACTTCAACTCAGCCCATCTCTCACTCTTCAGCCTATCCGTAGAGTCTTACTTGCATCACGTGTAATATACAGTTTTGTAACCGCCTGGAAGACATTTAGGCGCAACTAAATGATCTAGCTTATTTATTTTTTATTTTTCAATAAATTAAATTATCGACCAATTTTTCAGACAAATATATTAAAAACTTGAAGAGAATATTTTTAAATACGAATTAGAAATTAATTATTAATTATTTTTATATTTTTTAGATCAGTTCTGAATAAGGTCCAAACCGGACCGGAACGTCAATATATTAATTATTATTTTTTGTTAATATATTTGTCTGAAAAATTGGTCAATAATTTTATTTATTGAAGTATTCTAATCAGACGTTAATCAAAGATTTGAATATTTTTTATTTTATTATATACTAGACTTGAAGGCATTAAAATTTCAAAACACCTCAAGGACTTTTTTGCAAATAAAAAAATGCAAATATCTACCCAAAAATGTTTGATAGAGTTCTTGGACTATTACCGACGTTGAATAACAAACATCGCTTGTAAACAAATCAAATACTGAAGTAGTATATGGAGATAGATCACCGTAGAAAAAACAGTCTTTAAACGTATAAATACGTATTATATCTCCAGCTTTCCGACCCTTTTGCCTTAGCGTAATAATATTTACTCAAAAAAAAAAACATTTCAAATATATACTTGAAGTACCTACGTGAAATGCTACAAACATAACTGACATCGTAGTAAGAATAAAATAGAACGAACTCATCGATCGACGACATCGAATGATATAGTTATTGGCGTAACTAGTAGTCTAAGTCATTCATGGCGTGTCAGCGCGATGTTTTCAGCACGAGTCGTAGGTGCGCAGGCACGAGCGAAGCGAGTGCATACTGCGCACCGGAGACGAGGTCATGACGGAGTTGTTGTTACCTACTATTTCGTTACGACTCAGAAAATAGTTACGTCTATTTTCATTACTCCACAATGGCCGAGCTAGTAGGAATCTTCATTGAGTTATGACAAGTAATTGTCACCAGTCGGTAAATGGCTATTTAGGGTTCGGTTTTTAGGCATGATAAAACATGAATAACGCGCATGAGTTGAGTAAAATGCTTTATAAAACATTGATTTTATTTTCTGTTGTTAGTGAGTTAATTCTATTAATTTTATTCTTACTACACTCTCGAAACTTGACATCAGCTATTTTTGTCTCACTCATGAACATGAAGTTCAATGTTTCTCTTGAGGATATTAGTCATTTTTGTTTTATTGATAAAACATATAATAATGAATAATAACGGCCAGTTTTTTTAAAATACAAAAACGTGTTCGTTCAGTACTACGATGATAAAAATAATATGTAAAAATGAGCACAGTCACGCCAACTTCCGTCATAAAAATGAAAAGTCAAAATGTATTTGTATTTCTGTAAAATGAGTCTGTTTCACAAGCTTGGCGATCTAGCGATTGACTTGATTACCACTTCATGTTAATCGGGAAGAAATAGGTTTTTAAAAGTGAAAAAACAAAATCGGTTCAGTAGTTCTCGACATAATTCGCGACAAACTAGCAAACATGCATGCTTTTCCACTTTATAAAGTTTGTTATGATAAAAAAACGAGTGTGCTTTAGACCACACGACTGAAGTAAAACTTCTTCTTGCCATAATTTGTTATTATTCACCCAAAAATTCACAAAATATGAACTTTAAAATTATTTCACAATTTTATTCACTTTAAAGGTAGAATATTAATTAATGTATTGAACAAAATATTATTTAAAAAATTGTTCAAGAACGAAATGAACAGTCTAATGTAATAAGAAAGAAATATAAACATAATATGAAAACAAAAGTAATACATTGCAATTACTTAGCTCTCGTTGAATTTTAAGCGTAAATATTTATGAAATATTATTTAAAGTAGGTTTACAAAACTTTTATCTGTCACCCGATAGCGCCACTGGCAAGTGAAGTATGTGTCATTCTATTGTTAGTACTGCTTATATTGTCGGCCACCTGATGGCGCCACTAGCCAGTGAAGTATTTGTCATCCTCATTCTATCTTCACCAACTTATATCACCCCCTCAACTTCCGTTCGCCTCGCCCGATCACACTTCCGTCTCTCGTTAGGCATTCACCAGCTTACTCCCCAAGTCAAGCGTGCGTAAAGAAGTTTTACTTCAAAAAAATATTATTGCTAATGACTTTCGGCGTTAATGAACACAGTGTAAAATAACATTCACGGCTATACGTTCTGTTTTACGTCTCGTATACCAACAGAACATCGTGTTTTCAAATGAGTTTCATAACACTATTGACAGAGTTTAATACCATTAATCTGTTTTGCTTGTTATCTGTGATTCGAACCACATAGCAGGCTGGATTGATCTAATTAAATTATGCACCACCATGACGTTAGCTGTCTGTTGTTCGTCACTTGTCTTTCCTGCCAACGTGTTTCATTATATTCTGTCCGACCGAAATATACAGACGGATTTTAAATTATTTCAGTCTTTTACTACTTAAGGGGCTACTGGCTTGAATTTTCGGAAAAAATCATACATTTTTGAACGGGTGTCAAAGAAAGAGGAAGGCAGATAGAGAATTAATTTTTTTTTAAATTTTATTTACATATCCTTCTACCATATGTCCATTTTTTTTGACGCGCGCGCTCCACGCGCATGCGCACAGCTGCCTGTCTTAAAGTAGAAGAGTCAAACTTCCCATTGACGTATGGAAATTTAAAGAAAATCGATTTTAGAGAAATGGCGCATCTACGAAAAAAAACCTCGGAAACGCTAGAAAATTTGAAGAAAAAACGGTTACTGAATCGCGAAAAAATTTTTTATTAGAATTTCCATCCGTCAATGGGAAGTTTGACTCTTCTACTTTAAGAATAATTTTTTTTTGTTCTAGGATATTCTGGAAAGCGCTGATCGGACCCACCGTTTCGAGACTTTTTTTAATTGTCTGTTGAAATACAGACAGCTGTGCGCATGCGCGTGGAGCGCGCGCATCAAAAAAATGAACATATGGTAGAAGAATACGTAAATCAAATTTTAAAAAAATCAATTCTCAATCTGCCTTCCTCTTTCTTTGACACCCGTTCAAAAATGTATGATTTTTTCCGAAAATTCGAGCGAGTAGCCCCTTAATAGAACTGAACGGCTATTTGCACCTCCCTTCCAGCAATGTAAAACGATAGGTATGTTCCAAGCAGCCAGCAAACGGACACGAAACCGTCATGCGCAGGTAGCTAAAACGTGTTCCAAAACCGATACAAACAGTTTCGGTTTAGCTACTGCATAAGCAGGGTACAAAAAAAACGGCAAAATTCAAAATTCCTCTACAAAATGGCAAAAAATGACTGTGCAGCGGCCTTGACTATCGTTCTTGAACAAAAGCTTTATTATGTTTAAAAGTTATTTTTTTACTTTTTAGTTCGCCAGCCAGCACGAGTTCCAGCAGTGATTCCAGCGGCAAAACCAGCCTCGCGTGCAGCGGCCTTAACAGGGCGACACATTTTAGGAGCAGCTTTGGGGACCAATTTTTTTCCTTTTTTTTAGCCGCTTTAAGACGGTTTTCTGATGTCTTGCAGAAAGAAGTCTACAAGATATCTTTCCGATCACTTTTCTTTCTTTCCTTTCATTGTACATTCAACGATACCGCAAACTTCTATATTTTATGGCAAAACACCTAGTATGAGGCACCTAGTAATTTGGTTAGTACAAAACTATTTCTTGTGCGAATCTAGGAACTGTAGAGGCAAGGGTAGCAAAAATTTAAAAGCCTATACTTGGGAAATGTGTACTGGGTCTTAAGGAACGTGTTCAGTTGAGATTATGGTACTTTCTTTATTTTTAATAGAGAGGAAAAATTGAGGTGAAGGTCGAACGTGCTCTTACGGGGAAATATATATGTATCTCGACATAGATATTAATTCCAACGAGAGGGAACTAATCCCCTTTCGAACACGGTCTTGTTAACAACAATATTGTAAAGAAGAATTCGTGTTCTTATATCATCATACATGATATAAGAACGGCTCAGCTGTAGTACACAATTCGAAACCGCCATACAGCCAACCAGACCCTGTTTCGTGTCCGTCAATGCAATCAAATCAGCGCGTAGACCGGCTTAGTGAAACTGGAGGACTGGCGGAGGAAGAAGAAGCGGTAGAGGAAATCGAGGAGTGGGGGAGAAGCTCCTTTGTTGCGATGTTTAGCAGCCATGTCACGTTCGCGTCGTGCGTTGTTGCATGGGTTGTATCTAAGTCGAAAGAGAATGGGAAATACACAGCAGTCGCGTGAAAAAAAGGAAACCAAAACAATTTGGATTGGACAACACTCCTATGGCATAGAATCATAGATGATGAAACTATATACCGTTGACATATTTACTGACTTCTTAATTCTACGTGTTATTAAATATCAAAGGCGTAGCTTATCGAAAAAATCATCATTTATACATTTAGGTAGTCCAAGCGAAATCGACGCACCCGTACGAAAATTTGTTTACATTCAAATTATTTTGGTTAGAGTATGATGTGCAAAATATCCACTAGAAATACACAATTATAGTTTTATATAACATATAACAGTGTTATTAACCATTTTAAGTGCGGAAAATTGATTTTTATAATTTTCTTTTGCGTAGTGAAAAGGGAAGGCGTTTGGGGGGAGTTATTTAAAAAACAATTACGGGTTCATGTCGATGCGTGGCGTTTTTTTGCGCAGTGAAAAGGGGAGGGCGTTTGGGGGAAGTTCTTTAGAAAACAATTACGGGGTCGTGTCGATGCATCGCGGTTTTTTTGCGCAATGAGAAGGGGAGGGCGTTTGGGGGGAGTTCTTTAGAAAACAATTACGGGGTCGTGTATACAAAGTAAGTAAGTAATACAGTAATTCTACATCAGTTGCTATGACATGAATATGTGATTTCTGATTGGTTAGATTAAAAAAATGACAGTGAAAGACGAAAAGCGCTTACGTATTTTTGAGGAAATTTGTGAATAATGCCCAAAGTTATTTTTTTTTTTGGAACGTCAAAATTTTACGTTTACCTACTCAGACTATAAAAAAAAGTCAAAATTTGGGCACATCAAGTTATATCGTACTGGACCCAAATATTTTTATAAATTATTGCATTATCACGCGTTCTTAATATTATTGTGTGTACAAAATTTCAAATTTTTCAGCCGTCTGGAAGTGAGTGTAAACGAATTTGAGAGTTAAAAACGGAATTTTTAACATATTTTTCGTGTACAGAATTTTTATGTACGGTTATCAGATCTTTATCCGGGTTATTAAGCAAAATGGAGCCGATCAAATTTTCCAATATCCGTTAAAATATCTAATTATCTGGTATTCTGCAACAAAATTACTATCCGCTACATCTCTAATTAAAGCGGAAAAAGAGATCTGATTAATATGCCTGCACACATAAAGATGGCAGGAGGTTCAAAGAACAAAATAAAGGCCGCTGCACACGATGCTGGAAACACTGCTTGGACTTCTGCTGGCCGGCAGGCCGAGTACGAGGCTGTAAATGACGTCACTGCGGGCTTGCCTGTTAGCTCACAAGGTCGTATGCTTGCTCTGAGCAAGAACCACTTAGGAAACAGTATCATGCCACTTAGGCAACATGAACAAACGCCCACAAACCAACACGGTGTCATTCTGCTCAGAGTCAGACAACAGACATGTTTTGCTCTGTATTTAAATTTGAATTGTCATTGCGCGCGCACCAGATCTATCCACAAAACAAGACTGAAAAGACGTCGCGTGTGAAGCGAGCACGTAAAAGCA
The DNA here is from genome assembly GCA_963575645.1 of Xanthostigma xanthostigma. NCBI lineage: Eukaryota > Metazoa > Arthropoda > Insecta > Raphidioptera > Raphidiidae > Xanthostigma > Xanthostigma xanthostigma. The sequence continues at coordinate 41,665,465 of OY754466.1, read as the reverse complement.
ATTAAGAAAGCCAGCGCTAGAAAACTTGTAGTCAAATCTAGCAAGAAATCTAGCGGAAAATCCAGCCTCGTGTGCAGCGGCCTTAATACTCTATTTTCCGGGGCGTAATTTTTATCAGGTGCAACTTTTTTTAAACTTACCTTTTGCAAAAGGCGCGTCTTGTATTTCAAACAACTTTTAATAAACTTGATAATTTTTCTGCATCACAAAACAAAAAAAATTTTAAAGAAATGTTCGTACAAGTAAACTGTATTTTCTTTATTTTTAATTTATTCATTGCTCTCGCTGTTTCGACTGTTTCTTTCAACATTAAAAAAAACTTTTATGAACGCAAATATTAAATCGTATTTATTAGTCGAACAAGATGCATCATTATTAATGACAATTAGTTTTGGTAGTCAAAATAATAAAATAAAATACATCTTTAGATTCACTTAACAGTATTTAGCACAAACGTTTAAAGACATTTAGATGGAAACGCAATCAAACAACTGACCTTAAATTGAATCTTTTACAAGTTCATAAAACAGATTATTACATAAGTACCTATATTTATGCAACGTAATTGTAATGACATTAAGCGGACCATACACAGTCAAACATAGTTTGGCAATCATTTTGTTTGCAAGAATTTACTTTTTTTTATTACTGAAGTCGAAAAATTATGCAGTACCTGAGCTGCAAACTATCTACATTAAATATTATCTACAGTTTTATAATCTATACAGGGTGTCCCACGACATGACTGCCATAGCCTGGTACTGTATTGCTGGGGTGATTTCAAGTCAAAAATGTCTAATGAACATATACCCGGAAAGCTATCCTAACTGAACTAGAAGCATTTGAAATTTTAAATAAGTATATAAACCCACTAATGCAGGTATTAGGTTCGGCTGTTGGTTTTGTTATTATTAAAAAGACCAGGTGGCTGTGAATCACCATTAGTATTTATTCGTGCTGATCCTGGACTCATCGCAGAGCTATCACTTCAATTCTAAGAAGAGCTAGACTATGTATCTAGCAACTGGGTGGACATTTTGAGCAACTAATTCAATAAAGCGATTTCTTTTTAAATGGTTTTTAAATTAGTAGGGAATTCCTACTACCACTTATCTAAAATTTCAAATGCTTCTAGCTCAGTTAGGATAGCGTTCTGGGTATAATGTTCATTAGACATTTTTGATTTGAAATCACTCCAGCAACACAGTCCCAGGCTATGGCAGTCATGTCGTGGGACACCCTGTACAGAAATACGGAAAGGAAAAAAAATGAGTGTGTTAATTCTCACACATTGTGAAGAAACATACATCGTTCTCCTTGTTTTAATGAGGTAAAGTGTACAATATATGTTTCATTATAATGTGTACGAATTAACACGGCCAAAATCGATTCAAGAGAGATTCGTATAATGACAAAAAACTTCAATGTCGTTCGGCCACTGGGTTACCACTAGTTATAAAAGTTTGTAACTATGTTACTTCAAAACTTAGAAACAACTGAACCGATTTGATTTTTTTTACTGTTTAAAAGCATGCTTCTAGACGAATAAAAAGAGACAAATGAGCAATGATAATATAGACATTCAGAACGCAATACTGCAGTAAAGCCCGCTGCACACAAGTCTAGATTTCCTAGCTAGATTTGACTACTAATTTTCTTGATTGCTGTTATGTGCTCGTTTCACACGAGACGTCTTTTCGAGCTTGCTTTGTGGATAGATCTGGTGCACAGAGCAAAACTTGTGTTGTCTGAGCAGTATGTTTGACTGGTTATGGGCCGCTTTATGATTATCAACGGCCGAGCAAATTATATAGATACGCGTTCACGACGCTTGATACAGTATTTTCGACTGGCATAAAAAAAATTATTTTTCTTGATTTTTCTAGGAAAGCGGTATTCAATGAATTATGGGGTACAGTGTAGTGATCGTCAGCGTTCTGATTTTTGAATCTGGCTGTCATGAGTTCGAATCCCCACCTCTGCTGATGGGATAATTAGTTAAGACCCAGTTTAGATATTTAATGATATTGGAGCCACCATCCAGGCCCCAAATGATATTCTCTTGTATTTGTGCGGACAGTGGAAATGAATAGTACACAATAGGCTATTTATGACTCTTATTTTATTATTGTTTAAAAATGTTAATTTTTCCGTCTAAACGTAATCATTTTATAGAATAAAACAGCAGTCAAATTTTTAAATATATAAGAAAACACGAACCGCCATGTTTACCTACTGTGACGTCATCCTTGTAGTATACAAACAACGGCACACGAGGTTCATTTAGTGTTTATTCACGTGTGTGTTGAACAGAAGCATGTGTGTTTACTACAAGTCTGACGTCACATTTTAAATTATCATGGCGGGCAGCGTTGTTTGACAGGTGAAAAAATTGCAATTTTAAAATTGAAATAATAAATCAAGCACGTGATTTTGTGAATACAAAACGATAATATCTGATTTCTAATTCGATAAATTGTCGTATCCACATAATTTATTTTCTACTAGCGGTCCCGCCCGGTTTCACCCGGATGCAAAAGAACGAATGGGGAAGGAAGGGACATGAGTACGCATATTCACCTTAGTTTACTGAGATGAATGTTGTGCTCAAACTTCATAATGATCAGAGTTACCGTTCAAAAGTTTTTGTCGTTAAAAAGCAGTATTAATGCTTTTTTAAGTTATAAATTTCTTTTAATATAAGTAATAATAGTTAATTGAAAACACTGTAGGAAAATTATTTTTATACTTATAGGTACCTACAGTTGTAACAGTTTTCAAATGAGCTAATAATTATATATATTTAATTTTAATTAGTCGTAATAAAATTTTTAAAAAAATTGGTTGTCTGTAAAGTCGGTTTACGGACGATAGTTTTACGTGATAACGTATTCCGTACTAAACCTCCCAAAATTTGGTTTCAATCCGCTTATCCTTGGTGTCGGAATGATAAGAAATGTCAAAAGTGACGTTTGCAACTGTCAAAGTATGTTCTAATAATAATTAGTTATTCCAATACTTAACTTAGAAGGCGTTGCATTTCACAAAATACTAATGTCAAAAAATTGAATTAAACATTAGAAATGCAGCCGTTTTCATGTTAAGACAAGACATACGTTATATTCTAATTTCCATGTACGGCAAACAAAGACGACCGACCGCGTCGCGCCATGCATTAGACAACATTGCATTTATATTTTATACAGCTATTTTTCTATATAAATTTGTATAAAAAAACTGTTTAGGCAAATTCTGTTATACGAAATCTATGTAAAATGTTCTCCTCTTTCGTTTAAGACTGGTTTCAAACCGATCTGATTTAAATTGAGCGAGAAATTAGCAAAAAGCACGCACAGGGTCAGGCGGAACGTTACGCGTTACGCGTTACGAACGTTAGGAACGTTAGAAACGTTACGACCGTTACACTTTTTCGTGCATGCAGCCGGTGTTTTATCAATTTATAAGATTGGTGATTCATCAATTTATAAGACGTTATCACGTCAAAATTGAAATGTAAGCCTTAGAAAAAAGCAATGTAGAAAATTAAAAAAAAATAAAAATATATTCGCCGCAGTGGGGCTTGAACCCAAGACTCTGGCATTAAGAGTCTCACGCTCTACCGACATAGCTATCCGGGCTTGTGAACGTGACGCGCTAATATTACAATATTTAGTTAAGGCATTTCACCTGATAATATTTGTCGGACGGACTAATTTTGAGATACATCTTGCAACATTTTTCATTGATGTTCAGTTCCAATTGGTCTTAGCGTGATATTATATAGCATATAGCCTTCCTCGATAAATGGGCTATCCAACAAAAAAATTTCTTTCAATTCGAACCAGTAGTTTCTGAGATTAGCGCGTTCAACTAAACAAACAAACAAACTCTTCAGCTTTATATATTAGTATAGATAGTGTCAAATACCCTATTGGATTTAACATAAGAAACAATTAATGTGTCCTATGTATGTTGGGAATTTAAGATGTCAGATCGTAACCATGAGCAGCTGTACATGAAATTATGTATCACGCGTTAATTCAATTGTTTGCTGTCCAATCCACTTTATTGCAATTTTCGTCTCTACGACTATCAATAAATGTCTGTCATCGTGTTACAGCCCTGCATACGAGTACATAGCACATCAATTTCACGGGGCTCAGTGACACTTGTATTCGGCTCCCCCACAATCTACCCTCCTTGCGCCAGTGTATTATTATGACGTAGGTATACGAACGATGCGATGCCTTTTTATTATAATCTGAAATCTGAATTGAATATTTCATCTACCACCAATACACCTATTCATACGCACAATCTGATATCACGTAATACGGTGACGTCTTTGACACTGCTCGAAGGATTTGGACCTTTCAAGGACGATTGAACTTTTATACCACTGTCGAATTAAATAAATACTAGCGTGACCTGTGCGAATTATTCGCACTAAATAAGTATAATAATTATCACTTTACAAAATTATTTTTTAAATATGATTGCAGATATTCAATTCGTTTCTAATTTTGCATACTGCTTATAACGTTCTTCTTTTTGTTGTATTACAATATGAAGCTCAGATGACAGATCGAAGAAATATTTTACTACAATTGTCATATAGAGGCGCAAGTAGCAAAAGCGTTGAGCTAAGCCGTCAGATGGCATCATGCAGCATTGCTGTGACGTTGTTCAGCGTTGCTCGCTGTTTCAAAATTAAAGCCGTCAGATGGCAGTATGCAGTATTGTGTCTGTTGTATGACAATATGAAGGTCAGATGACAGAGCGAAGTGTTGACGTTGTTTCAAATTTAAAGCCGTCAGATGGCAGACGTTGTTCAGCGTTGCTGTTTTTTTTTTAATAAAAATAAGTGCTCAGCATCACAGGCTATATGCACTATAAAAAAAAAATATTCAATATGAGGTAATAATATGTGGTATAGGTAAGTATGATTATATACATAATACGCATATACACTTACACATGCACACTCTCATTCATACAGCGTTGCTGTTAATTAATTAATTTACAAAAACAAAAGCAATAATAAATTTTTTAATTGTCGATGTCAGTAGAGCAAGCAGTTATCTGTAAAATGATATATAATTTATGTGGAGAAATTGTGAGGTTTTTTCTAAAAAGGGAGGCAAACATCTTTAACCTTAGCGTATTAATATATAATATGATAGGTATCTGAATTTGTTATAACTTTTTAATAAATAAAATTGTCGACCAATTTTTTTCAGACTATATATATTGACATAAAAAATAAAATTATAAATCAATAATACAAAGGATGGCGTTTCGATCCGGATTTGGATCTTCTTCAGATTTCAGAAATAATATATAGGTATATGATGATAGGTATATAGCAGCAGGGCCCGATCTAGCTATTTCGCCGCTCCGAGCAAAATAATATTTGCCGCCCTATACCCATGCGTTGTTCAATATTCCACATTTTATTTTTGTAATCTACTAAAATGTGATGTGAAATCTTTTAAATTTTCGCCGCCGACTGGTGGTCATGTGGAGAAACAGAGACAAGATGGCAGCGGAGCGTATGAACTAGGAAGTAGTGTTCACTGTTCATGTTAAAAAAAACTTAAATTAATTAATGTGTTGAATTAAATAATATTCATGTTACAAACTTACGTTAATAATAATAAATAATTAATATGTTGAATTAAGTAATATTCACGTTACAAACTTACGTTAATAAAGATGTTGAATAAAATAATAATAATTGTTACAACTTGGTTTTACATAAGATTTCAGAACTTTTTGTAGCGGAAGAACTGCGTTGCGAGACTTGGAATTTTTTTACATTTTATGTTTTTGACGGGTTCTATTTTACTTTTGAACAAAGTGTAGCGCATTACATTCATAATTGGTTATTTGTTATAAAATGAATACGAAAACGATTTTTAAGAGAGAGAGCTTTTAAAATACATGTTTCTGAAATCTTTCAATAACATCAGCTTTATTATACACAAAGGGAAACGCAATAAGAGTCCTGTTGTTCCCTTTTTACACCGACGCTAATCAAATCCAATCCGCCCCGGCCCCCCGCCTTCCCTTCTTGTGCCCGTGTCGCGACGCTACTGTAATTGAATATCTGATCAGTGTACGGCGTCAATATCGCAGGCAATTCAACAGAATCCATAGACGTCGATAAATCTAATTACAGGGGGCTCAAATATCAACATGATTTACGTATATTTTTGCACATACCGCTAAACTAGCGGTATGTGCTTTATTATCGCTTTGCGCGTCTGAGCTGACTTTCGTTCACATAAGAAGTTGTATCTAAGTTAATTTCGCAAGAAATCCATTCAAATTGAAGCTTTTTGAAAAGAGGAGATTCTGATCTATAAAACAGAACCATTTTTAAATCCATTCGAGTTCATAAATACTACTAAAATTGTAATTGAAAATCACGAACAGCAGTTGTCGGTTGGTCTGTACGTATGTACGTACGTACGTATGTACGTACGTACGTCACGACTCTACAGATCGCAATTTTGGTCAGATTGCCTTGGGTTATATTTTATTCACTTTATTTACTATCAGACCAGAACCCTATTTAAATTCACTAAAATGTGTTCAGTAGTTTAATTTTTATAAACAGTTTTATTTTATTATTTTTTGACAGTCAATAGTTTGAAAAAACAATATTAATAATTACTGTGTAAATGTCCATAAAACAAGTGCTACACTTGTATACCGTAATAACAGTAGAATGCTTAGCAAGTTTCGTAACGTAGTGGGTATGTCATCAGACCCGCAACAGTAAGGTCCTGGGTTCGATTCCTTCCGAAATAATTGATTTTTATTTTTTTTTTCTATTCCATTTTATTCCACTTGATATTAATTATATATTATATAATGTATACATAGTTCTTATTTTTTTTTTATTTTTTCAAATTTAAAAAAATATTTTTTCAATTTTGAATTATTTATTTCTTTAAATTTTTTAAAAATATCTTTCCAATTTTGTTTTTTTTTATCATACAGTGGAAAACTGCGGGATGTGCACTTTTGGTTTTGCCAACTATTTTAAATATCTTTTAAACTATGCGATTTAAAATTATAAAAGAAATATATTTGCATTTCTCATAACAAGCCCTTTCATATGAAACGCCACTTGATTTTTTTTTTTCTAATTTGTCTCCTATAATTAACCCTCAAAAAACGGAATTCGTTTATTTACGCTGCACTGGGTCATCTAACTCTTATAGTACATTAATACTGTAGTCCGGGAGGTGAGGTCAAAATTTATCAGTGATTTATCTCCGACTCAAATGTAATTGATTGAAGAGTTTAACCATTACTCTGTTCGAAATCGAAAGTCAGTCAGCGCACCCGCGGTGGGTGTGGGCGTGGGAGGCTGTGAAGCCCGTCGGAAAAACTATGAAAAAAAGTGATAAATCTGCTGATGAAAATTTGTTAGATTGTAAATAATTGATGATTAAACGTGAAAATATTCGTCAGTCACTTTCCCGATGGGGGAAAGATCGTCAGTCAGAGGTTTGAAGCCTTTAAAAGAATATCAATTGCTTAGTGTATGAATTTAAAATCGATATTTTCAAAACGAATAGTAGGAATAGAATGTTTCAGTTCCAACTATTCGTTCTGAAAATATCGATTTTAAATTCAAACACTGAGATTGATATTCTTGGTACATATAGTACCAATTTAAAATTTTAAAAAATATGATTATATATTTTATAATTTAACTGTATATTTTTTTGACGAATTTACATAGGTCCATAATAATAAACTCTATTTCTAGATATACGTACCAAATTTCACATTTATTCGTCCAGTAGATTCGGAGAAAATACGTTGTGACAGACGAGCAGACAAGAGAGTGGTTCGTTTCTTCACCGAATGTACGAAACCCTAAAAAAATTTTGCGCAAAACAGTTGCTACTATTCATTTACTGACAACAAAGACGCTACTAAATTTTATAGGAAAACTATATAGCAAATGAGACACGGAACCCTCCGTGCTCCGTGTACTATCTAGGGGGGTGGAGGGCAAACCGGGGCACCCGCCCCGGAATGCAGTTTCAGGGGACGCCAAAATCTAGTTGCAAACCACACCCTGTCTGTCCTTTTTTCGATTTACTCGATCTGCTTGTTTTCCGACGGTTTCCCGTTCACGAAAAATGCCAACTATTATATATTTGTGAGTTTTTTAAAGTAATTTATTTCAAACGCTGGAGAGAGGGGGCGCCATTTTCAGGTTTCTTCCTCGGTTCAAAAAAATCGTAGACCCGGGGCTGCCACTACTCTTACTTAAAAAAAAAAATGAGTGCGTGTAACCTTTACGCGCGGTTGAAGTAAAACTTCTTTCAATTTGTTTTTACCACTCTCACTTTTTGGGAAATATTTACTCACAAACCGTAAATTAAAATACGTTGGCCATGCTTATTGGTTTGTGTCCGTAGCTATGTTTCGTACAGATGCCGCCATCTGTCAGTCGATGCCTTTAAATAACGGAAACTGATCACAAAATTGGTTCGCGTCCATAGCTGTGTTTTACCTTCCGTTCAAGATGATTTCTGCGAAGCCGCCATCTGTCAGTCGATGCCTTTAAAATAACGAAAACCTATCACGAAATTGGTTCGCGTCCGTAGCTGTGTTTTACCTTTCGTTCAAGATGGTGTGGGGAACCGCAAGCTGGATTTTAAGTTTAAAAATTTGGCTAGTTACGAAAAACAACAATAATTGTTATAAAATTTTCTTGTGTACGTTTAAAGTTTTTTTGAAAAAATAAAATAAAATATATGTGGCAATACATTAGTCCCCACATAATTGGTGACCCCGACGTGATAAACTTTGTATGCAAGACACTTTTTGTTCAGAGCGGTCATTGTGATTTTTTTTACGTACACGTAAACAATTAAGTTTTCAAGAAATACTTGTTTACCGTTCAAAACTGATAAAATATCATGCCTAATCTACAACATTCACCTCAACCACCTGCACCAGGTACTGCTGAAGCTGATCAATCACATCAAGATAATCTAGACTCACTTTTGCTTGTTGACACTGCGACTACAACAGCAGCATCATCACAAGGTATTCCTTCGACATCTACGACAACCCATCAAGATTGTGCACCACCATTAGTATCACAACCAGGATATTTTCATGTGCCACAAGGTCATACACCTTATCAGTACGGTATGTTTAACCCTGCAGTAAATCAAGCCACATTAGGGGATGTGAGAATGAGGTTTCCACCAGCATTACCACCTGGTCAGTTGCCATTTTATCTACCACCTAATCCATATGCTTATCGCGTAGCAAGAATTGAACGCAAAGAATTACCAAGTTTCTGGCCTGAAAATGTCAAACTGTGGTTCACATCAATTGAAACAACCTTCAACAGCAAGCAAGTTGTAGATGATCAAAGCAAATACGAAGCAGTCATTGGCAGGTTAGACCAAGAGCACCTAACTGCCATTGAGCACATAATTAGCAGACCACCTGAGCAAGATAAATATAAGACCATCAAAGATGCACTTATTGCTCGATATGCTATGTCTCAAGAGAGTAGCTTCAGAAAATTGGTCTCAGGATTAACTCTTACTGGTAAAAAACCTTCAGAGCTCTACGCCGAGATGTGTCGTCTTGCTGACAACGCTTTAGATGCTTCATTCATCAGGACATTGTGGTTAGATAGACTACCTAAAGACATTCAAATCACCTTGACAGCAGCTGAATCTCTAAATAACAAGGACCTAGCTCTCCTAGCTGATAAAATGACTGAGATTCTCAAGCCCAAGTCAACTGAAGTTAGCACAATTGCAGCAGTATCTAGAACTGAACCTCTGAGTGAAATTGCTAAACAATTGCAAACACTCTCTGAGGAGGTGCACAAGCTATCTTTGAGGCTAGATTTAATGAGCAATAACGGAGGTAATCGCGGTAGATCGCGTAGTTCAAACTTGAACTCGTCTAGAAGCCGTTCTAAATCTCCTAATTCTAGTGAAAAATTCTGTTTTTATCACAGATCGTTTGGCGATAAGGCCAAGAAGTGTGTGAGGCCATGTTCATATGAGAGCAACCAGGGAAACGAAACCAACCATCAATAGATTCGGCGACTGCTGATGGTGTAAATAGTCCTCGCCGACTATTTGTCTTAGATACAATTTCTCGAGTTCAATTTCTCATGGACACAGGAGCACAAGTTTCTGTCACTCCACCAGCTCACAATGACAATAAGCAGCCCACAGGTCAATTTTTATACACAGCTAATCAGGGAGTTATTCAAGTATTTGGAGAAAAAGCTCTTACACTCAACCTTGGACTTCGCAGAACGATTAATTGGATATTCACCATTGCTGATTTACCATATCCAATCATTGGAGCCGACTTGATGTATAAATACAATATAGCAGTCGACTTAAGTCACAGTAAAATCATGGACACTAGCACCGGCGTTGAATCAATAGGTACGTTTGCACCTGCACCTGTTAATACAATTACGTCATTAAGCAGTAATTCACGTTACTCATCTATTCTTCAAGAATTTCAAGAACTTTTAGGCAATCCTTCCAACAACGCTTCAAAGAAACATGCAGTGAAACATTATATTTCAACAACTGGTTCGCCATGTTTTTGTAGAGTTCGACCACTTCGTCCAGAGCGTTTAAAACAAGCTAAGGCAGAGTTTCAACTTATGATTAATCTAGGTAATGTCAGACCTTGCAGTAGTCCTTGGTCTAGTGCCCTGCACATGGCAGCAAAGAAAGATGGAGACTGGAGACCTTGTGGAGATTATCGACAACTCAATAGCCAGACAATTCCAGATCGATATCCTATCGCTCTCATTCAAGATTATTCATCAATCTTAGCAGGCAAGAAAATTTTTTCAAAGATCGACCTAAAAAAGGCTTTTCATCATATTCCTGTTGCGGAAGAAGATGTGCCTAAAACCGCAGTGCTCACACCGTTCGGTCTCTTTGAATTTCTCCGTATGCCTTTTGGTCTTCGAAACGCTGCACAAACCTTTCAAAGATTTATCAACGAAGTTTTATCAGGCTTAGAATTCGTTTATGCATACATTGACGATCTCCTCATCGCTTCTACAACACAAGAAGAACATGAAGAACACCTTCGTTCCGTCCTCAAGCGACTCAGCGAGTATGGACTGTGTATCAACGCTGATAAATGTGTCTTTGGATCAGATCAAATTGATTTTCTTGGTTATCGTATTACTCCTGATGGTGTAGTACCTCTTCCTGATAGAGTTAATGCACTGGTCAACTTTAAAAAGCCAGAAACTATTGCAGAATTACGTCGCTTCATAGGCGCAATTAATTTTTATAGACGACATATCAAGAATGCAGCTGCAACTCAAGCACCACTGAACGACATGCTCAAAGATTCTAAGAAGAATGATAAACGTCCAGTTCCGTGGACCTTGATAACATCAAGTGCGTTTGATCAAATGAGACATCAGCTTGCTCAAGCCACTCTGTTGGCTCATCCAGTTCATTCAGCAGATCTACGATTAACTACAGACGCCTCTAGTTCAGCAGTTGGTGCAGTTCTTGAACAATCAATTAATGATTTTTGGCAACCTTTAGGATTTTTCTCACGTAAGTTATCACCAGCTCAACAGAAGTACAGTACATATGATAGAGAACTGACAGCTATCTATGAAGCTATTAAATACTTTCGACCTTGGCTGGAAGCACGAGATTTTGTCATCAGAACAGATCACAAGCCGTTAGTACACGCTTTTCGACGCAAAAATGACAAATCAACAACACCAGTTCAGCTTAGACAGTTAAGCTTTATCAGCCAGTTCTCAACAAACATCCAGTATATCAATGGATCATCTAACAGTGTAGCAGACGCTTTGTCACGTATAGATGCTCTACGATTTCCTACAACAATAGATTTTAACCAGTTGGCTCAAGCTCAAGCTACAGATCAAGAACTTCAAGAACTTCTAGCTGACGATAAGTCATCTCTCAAGCTTCAGAAACTTACATATGGTAAGGATCATCAGGTCATATACTGTGACGTATCTACAAACGATATTAGACCGTACGTTCCTGAGCAGTTTCGTCGTCAAGTCTACGATACATTTCACAACCTGTCTCATCCCAGTAGTCGAAATACTAATGTGGTAATATCACAGAGGTATGTCTGGCCATCGATGAATAAGGACATCACGTATTGGGCACGCAATTGTGTTCCATGTCAGAAATCAAAGATTGGTCGTCATGTACACACACAACCAGGTACTTTTAAAAATCCAGACCAACGATTCGACCATGTTCATATCGACCTAGTTGGACCACTTCCAGAAGTTGACGGACTCAAGTATTGTCTCACCATGGTGGACAGATTCACCAGATGGCCTGAAGCCATACCTGTTAGAGACATTACAGCTGACACAGTAGCAAATGCATTCTTTTCTCACTGGATCGCTCGATTTGGATGTCCCAAAATAGTGACCACAGATCAAGGTTCTCAATTTGAAAGCGCTTTATACACTTCGTTACTAAACCTAGTTGGTGGCAAACGCATTCGTACCACTGCTTATCATCCATCTGCAAACGGTTTGATAGAACGATGGCACCGTACAATGAAAGCAGCCATCATGTGTCATCAGAATCCTCATTGGATTAAAGTACTGCCTACAGTCCTCTTAGGCCTACGAACATGCTATAAAGAAGAATTAAAGGCCTCTCCAGCCGAATTTTTATATGGTTCAACGCTTAGAATCCCAGGAGAATTCTTCACTCATGAAGATCCACCTGAAGATCCTAAATTTTTCTTAGAAGGCTTCCGAGTTCACATGAGAAATGTCAAGCCAGTTCCTGCTGCTCATCATTGTAAACAGAAAACCTTCTGTTACAAAGATTTGTACACGTGCTCACATGTTTTTCTCAGAGTAGATGGTGTCAAACGACCTTTGGAACAACCCTACTCAGGTCCTCATGAAGTTGTTAAAAGATTGGAGGATGACCGCACTTTTGTCATAAATTTAAACGGCAAAGAAACAGTTGTCAACGTTGAACGTCTCAAACCAGCACATCTAGCAACTGACGATGTCTTCAGTGATCCAGTTAAACCTCCAGATCAACCAAGTGCCTTACAACAAACTAATCAGTCTCAACAGTTAAACTCTGATAAAATTCCAAGTACTACTCAGCAGTCAGAGACTGCGAGTCAACCTACTATACCTCAAAAACGAGATCTATCTCATTCATCAAGTTTTCAACCTTATCAGACGACGTTTTCTTCATCTCTACGGACGTATCCGGCTAAGAAGAAGAAGAAAGTCAACATCGATCTCTCTAAAAACCAAATCCACGAGATCTCTGCCACTTCTCCTTCACTAGGAGGGGGGTGGTGTGGGGAACCGCAAGCTGGATTTTAAGTTTAAAAATTTGGCTAGTTACGAAAAACAACAATAATTGTTATAAAATTTTCTTGTGTACGTTTAAAGTTTTTTTGAAAAAATAAAATAAAATATATGTGGCAATACATTAGTCCCCACAATGGTTTCTGCGAAGTCGCCATCTGTGAGTCGATGCCTTTAAATACGTCCAAAAAATGGTCTGAGTCGCGTCTAAAAAAGTTTTACATCAAAAAAATTTCCCAAGCGACGAAAGCTATTTATTTTTGATCTGCGCATGGCCGACAATTATTTTACGTCACTCCCATGCAAAAGCCAACTTTCGTCCCCGAAAAAAAAATAGGTAAATGCGCGTATTACAGTGACAAAATAATCGACGCCAATGACCGTGTGTAAATATACCCTTCGTCCACCACCCAGTCTGACATCACAGCAACGTCCTGGCTAGTGAAGCCCCTGCGGGGGTTTGATTGAACGAGGTTTTAATTTCTAATTAAGAAAATAATTCCGTTCTTTTTTTCGCGTCACCTATTCAACGACGGCGCGACCACATTATAAACACATTTTATTTGTCAAATCAGCTGAGTTATTTTTACGTGAAGCATCAAATTGCATTCTTATAGCTTACTAGCTGTATCCGGCCACGCGTTGCTGTGATTCAGTATGATTTACTGTTACGGTCTACAGATGGCGGTTCCAATATTCGGTATAGCGTGTGTTGCTTTAGCGTTCAACAAAAGGCGCTCCCATTGTCGTCAAATATTTACTACAGTGTGTGTTGCTTTAACGTACAACAGATGGCACTGTTGTATTTTTAAAAAAGCAAGTATGACATCAATATAACAGGTATATAAAAATACGCGCGTATTCGAATGCAAAGTTGTGTCAAAATTTCAAAGCAATCGGTGAAGAACTTTCGGCGATTTAGGATTTTGATCAAACAAACATTTACATTTTACAAGCTTTTATTTAGTTTCACCTGTCCCGGTGTCTGTCTGTCTGTCTGAAATCAAATCTTGTAAGTTAAATTTGATCCACTTCCCGGTTTCCGAGTGAGCCAAAATTTTGCATACGCAGGTTATAGTTCCGATGACAATACAATACTATAATAACTAACTGACCGGTCCGGCTTTCGCCCGGTTGCAAATCGCAGTTTTAATAAAGCACACTAAAAACTTAAAAATAAATAAACGAATTTTTTTTTTGAACAAGCATTCATTAGTTGTTAATAAAAAAGAACTAAAACGTTAAAAATAATTTTATTCCGATTAGAATTAAGCCGTTACATATTATGTACTTATCACAGTCTAAATTTTCAAATAAAAGCGTGTTTCATTCTTATAGCAAGAAAGAAAAAAAAGATGATGTAACACGATTTTATTTGAAAATTGAGACTGTGATAAGTACGTATAAAACGGCTTATTTCTAATCAGAACGAAATTATTTTTAACGTTTAAGTTCTTTTTTATTAACAACTAATTAAAGCTTGTTTAAAAAAATGTTTTCGTTTATTTTTTATTTATATATAGAGTGTCCCACGACATGACTGCCATAGCCTGGGACTGTGTTTCTGGGATGATTTCAAGTCAAAAATGTCTAATAAACATATACCCAGAACGCTATCCTAACTGAGCTAGAAGCATTTGAAATTTTAGATAAGTAGTAGGATTTCTCTACTAATTTAAAAACCATTTAAAAATAAATCGCTTTATCGAATTAGTTGCCCAAAATGTCCACCCAGTTCCTGTAGTATACTTAATCTAGCTCTTCTTAGAATTTAAGTGGTAGCTCTGCGAAGAGTCTCAAGATCAGCACAAATAAATACTAATGGTGATTCACAGCCACCTGGTCTTTTTAATAATAACAAAACCAACAGCCGACCCTAATACCTGCATTAGTGGGCTTATTTCAAATTTCAAATGCTTCTAGCTCAGTTAGGATAGCGATCCGGGTATATGTTCATAGACATTTTTGACTTGAAATAACCCCAGCAACACAATCTCAGGCTATGGCAGTCATGTCGTGGGACACCCTGTATAGAAAGATTTCGTAAAGTTGTTTCGTGAACTTTTTTTTCTCAATTTTATACTCGGCAGTGTTGAGAAATAATAAATTGTGTGGATTGATGTATATTTTTATCAACAATATAATATTTATAAACCTCATTAATTGTCGTTTTTATATCCTTCAAAACTAAAGACCTCTATTCCTAATATGTTATCGGTATTTAGAAAAAGACGAGCGCTTCTCTCTCATATTGGATGTTGTCGTATAGTGATGTGTCCACTTGACTCTTTATTGGGAGCTGTCTCCGTGGGCTACGCTCGCACTAAAAAGAGTCGCTCAGAGCTAGTCGTTCAAAGGAGCGACACTAGATAGTACGCACTACACAAGAGTGCAGACTGCCGAGGTGTGAACTGTCATCATACATGCTCAGGAGTCACGTAGCATTGCACAGCACAATACACACACTCAGCTCTGAAATCATTTTAATATGATTCTAATCTTATATTGTTCGCATTTCAAATAAACTATAAAGTAGGTACAATAAAAGCTTTTAACAATAATAATGTTTATTGTTAAATATTATATCTTTGTCAATGACGTCAATGTGAATAGTTTAAGTCACTGTTAAGCTTAGTACTATTACACTTACAGTATGTCATTCAACATTAAATGACTCAGCAAAGATAACTCCGTACGTGCAAATTTCACTAGTGGCCTGTGCTGTGTGCGCTCTGTAAATGTGCGAATACAACAGTACATAATACGCTCAGCACAGAGCAATGGCGCTCGGAGTGAGTCGTTCACAAAAGAGCGACTCGCTCCGCTCCGTGAAAGGAGTCGTTCATTATGAACGACTCGCTTAGGAGCTACACATCACTATTGTCGTAACTACATTGTATTAACTAATATAGGGAATGCTAGGGCCATGTATATATACTATTAAGTCTTTGAGCCGTAGCGTTAAAGATTAAAATATAAATCAATAAACATAAAATCTGATCCGATCACAAAAGCTTTCTCGCACGAGGTAAGCTAGGTAACGGACGTTAAAAAAACGTATATATATAGGTAGGTAAACACGGCAAATCAATAATTGGTATATTAAATTATAATCTATCAAGTTGACAGCCGGCACCACCTCCTCGCTGCCCTCGGCCACTGTTCCACGTTTCTTTGCGCTCGAGGCGAACGAAGCAAACTTTTCTTTATGTTGTCCAACAACTTAATTTGTATGAAAACTTCATATACACCCTTTCCTGTAAATAGTAACAGCCTGCAATTCTACTCTTATTTTACCATTCCAACCAGGGCCGGATTTAGCGTTGTGGGCCCGGGCCCATAGCGGAAAGCGGCAAACAAAACTGGAATTTGGGAAATAATATTACAGTAGGTACTATGTTTTATCTGGAACAAAAACTAAAACTCCATTCCAGCTTTTTTTTGTTAGTGTGTGTGAGAGACAGAGGCGGCCGCCGCTTCGCTCATTCTCGGGTACATTCGGTGGCTGACTGTGTGCAAGGGAAAGAGGGCGCCGGCGCGCCGCCTACTGCTTCGTGAATCTTCGGCTCCGTTCGACGGTGAAAAATATTGCAAATCCAATGTAAACTAGAGAAAGTTTTGGTTGGGGTATAGAGTGCTTTTAATTGTGGGGGGCGGCGACTTCTGGGGGCCCATAAGCGCAAAATATGTAGATCCGGCCCTGATTCTAACATCACAAATGTCGGAATTTAGATTTACTTTTCAAAATTTAAGAAGGTTGAGCCGTTTTATGAAAAAAATCTGAAATAAAGTTTTTTTAATAGATTTTTTTATGACAAAAATCATTAGGGGATTTATAAAGTTAAAAATTAAAAAAAAACTTTTACATGTAGTCTTATGGAAAATATGTTAACCTAGCATGCAAACGGTATTTTTTAATTTTTTGCAAATAACCAAATAATGTCAGCAGTTCCGAAAAATAACTATGTAAAGCATTGATGTCTTACGCATATTTTAATATTTTTTCCAATTTAATTAGGAGACTTTTAATCAATAAAAAAAATTAAACCATAGCACTTTTCGATAATGGACTTTTATTCTTGACAATTTTAATTGAATTTTCAACTTTTTAATGATTTAATTTTAATTTTTATCACTTCTAATTTCTTTTTTTAATTATTTACTGCAAAAAAATATGTAAAATACAAAATTTGTATTTTACATATTTTTTTGCAGTAAATGGGAACTTTTCCAAAATACATTTTTACAAAAGGTTATAAGTCGATGATACCAATAAATTGTTGTCATAAAGGCATAAATAATATTTTTTTTAATATTAACAAATTATTTCAGTGTTTAACTTAATGGACTAACTTTTGAATTTTTTGTACAAAGTTAGGTTAGAAAAAATAAATGTATGTTATATTTAATATAACATACATTTATTTTTTGTGTGTAAGACAGAGACGATATATAAAGATCTAAAGCAATAAGTAAGAATGAGATAAATGATCGTTAATATAGTTACTGCGGTTAAATAAATAATTACGTACACTGTAAATCTTTTTACCAATTTATCAATTAAAACAACTACAAATAAATTTATTATGTTGGCGGTTGAATTACCACCATAAAACCACTTAATTATTTGGATTTTTTCCCGAACAGTATAAATAGCCATTTTATCAATAATTTCACTAGTGAATACTGACATTTGATAAAATTGTGTTTTTTACTGTAGAAAACAAAGACGATACTATCAGATTGTATAACCACAGTAACTATTAGCGATCATTTATCTCATTCTTACTTACTGCTTTAGTGCTTTATATAATATTGTCTCTGTCTTACACACAGAATGTTCTATGGACTGTTTTGATTTGATACAATCTGTATATAAAGCTGAAGAATTTGTTTGTTTGGTGAAACGCGCTAATCTCAGGAACTACTGGTTCGAATTGAACATTTTATTTTGTTGGATAATAATAATGATAATAATAATATTGCTAAAATTATATGCAAAGTGCATACTTACACATGTTAAAAAAAGAAAAAAGAACAAAAAGTCAGTCAAAACAAACAATTTGGCGTATTTAAAAATTCTATTATATATAGGCTATGTAATATCACGCTACGACTAATAGGAGCGAAGCATCAATATGAAAAATGTACCTAATTCAAAATTTGTCCGACCGACAAAAACTTTTGAACGGTAACTCCGATCATCATGAAATTTGGACACAAAATCCATATCGGTAAACTAAGATGAACGTGCGCACTCATTTCCCTCCCCCCATTCGTTCTTTTGCATCCCGCGGGTGAAACCGGGCGGGACCGCTAGTTTTTTATAACATCCGGCGATATACCCGTTGGTCGAAACCGGTGTGTGTGTGTGAAAGTGTGAAAGCGGCGTTAGGAAAGTAAGTACTTGAAAGTGAATGACACTTTTCGTTGTATCGAAAAATTCACAACTGAACCATTACTGATCGCGTGCTCAATGGGTTGATTATTGAATAAATATGTACTTTTACTTTAAACGCGATATAGACTGATTTTGATCGTGAAATAAAATAACATTTTTACCATTCCAACCCGCAAGTGGGGAATGGTACTAGTTTAGGTCAAAAATCACTTTTCAAAATTTTACAATATCTTTCCGTTTTGAGGTCCCCCGAATCCAAAAAACATATTTTTGAAAAAACTCTGTGCGTCTGTTAGTCTGTGAACACGATACAGGTCAAATGGGTGAGCGGATTGAAATCAAATTTTAGGAGGATGTTTGGTATGCAAATATGAAGAGCTCTATTGTTTTTGGGGAAAATCGGCGTATTCGCAGAAGAGATATATGCTATAAAGGTGTTTTTTTGTATAATAATGGTATACTTTTCATAACGGCTTATTATTCAATTTTTGTTTCAAGAAAGGTATGTTAAATTTTTTTTCTAAACTTTAGTCTCGGAAATATTTTGAAAATAAAAAAAATCAGCAGCTCTTTTATTTTATGGATCTGTCAGAAATAAACTAGTTCGGCATGCTTTGATTAACGTTTACATGACGTGGAACATATTATATAGGTAACCATGGCAACGAATAGCAAATATCATATTGAATACTATAGCCATTACCCGCATCACCTCACGCGATATCAGATATTTTTTAATCTTTATTATAATCAAATGTCAATATTGTTGAAGTTGGAATGGTCCCGTCGCCCAATTGGCTGGAATTTTTTTACATGACGTGGAACATGTTATATAGGTAACCGTGGTAACGAATAGCAAATATATTGAATACTAGCCATTACCTCACGCGATGTTAGAAATTTTATTTTTTTTATTATAATATATCAAATGTCAAATTTTTAAAGTTGGAATGGTCCCTTCGACCAATTGGCTGGAATTTTTTAGAAAGCAAAAAAAAACTACTTAAACAAAAAGAAATAAACATTAGTGCATCAACTACTTATGACTATTACAACAGGACTTTTCATTTAAATCAGGACGCCACCGTTAGGATAAGGTCGCTGCACACGAGGTTGGTTTTTCCGCTGAAATCACTGCTGACTGCCGTGCTGGCTGAGAGGATGGAAATGACGTCACTGCGGGCTCCCGTGTGCTGTTACAAGCTGGATTTCAAAAATTAAAAACAAGGCTACTTTTCGTGCTTGCTTCTCTGCTGGATCTGATCAAGAACCAATCAGAAGACAGTATCGTGTCAAACACCTACAAACATGACGTCACAGTGTGTGTTCTGTTCAGAGACAATAAACGTTCACTTTTGTTAACATTCGAACTGTCACTGCGCGTTATCGTTGCCGGTATACTTTTTCAAAATATACACAATTAAAAAGCTATTACTTAAATTGTTGCTGTACAATAAAAGGATATTTACGAAACAAATATTTCTACGTACACCATTATGCATACAAAAGCTTAACAAAACAAATTATAATATTTGTCATAATAACAAAGCATTCACAAAATTAGCTGAACGATTTTTAATAATACGTGTCTGGTCAAAAATAAACTTCCACTATTAGAATTGACGACAAATTAAGTTCGGAATTACAGGGTGTCCTAATTATATTCCCGCAAAATTTTAGTTAGGATAATGTTATTTTGATTAAATGCATATTATATATATAACCGACTTCGATTCATCGGCAAACTAAAAATATAAATAATATCCTAATAATTAATCCGTTTTCTTAGAATTTGATGATAACGTTTCATGTGCTGCTTCGAAGCGCAAGAAAGTCAGCCACACAGAACACACACGAGTTTTGTCGTCTGTCAGTTTTTTTTTTTTTATGAATATGAATTTATTTACTTACTTTTACATAATATTATTTTTACAAAATGTAATTATAATATGTAAGTTTTCCTACCCAACTTGGCGGAGCCAGTTTTCAACTTTACGTTTGTGTAACTACTACACTATTTACCCACGACGGAACGGAGCAGGTATATGAGTTTAACCTGAGAGATTGCTTGTTTGTTTGTTCCTAAAATGAAATATTCGCTAAATATGGGAAATATAATTATAATTCTAAAATTATGAAGTACCTAAGATTGTAAAATTCTTCAGGTCTTATAAATAATAAACGGGAAATTTTAATCAGGTGAAAAGACCACAGCCAATTTGTTTTGACTATTTATTCATATATACACGACGTTTTGTCGGTTTGATTCCGACTTCTTCAGGTATCTTGAACAGTCTGTCAAAACATTGTCAATACTCTGATCATTACAATTCAGGTTCGACTTACAAATTTTACAAAAATCATACTATATTTGGACGTATGATTTTTGTAAAATTTGTAAGTCGAACCTGAATTGTAATGATCAGAGTATTGACAATGTTTTGACAGACTGTTCAAGATACCTGAAGAAGTCGGAATCAAACCGACGAAACGTCGTGTATATATGAATAAATAGTCAAAACAAATTGGCTGTACCTAAGATTTTGGTTGTTCTGCAGCTCTGCTACTGATTTCAATAATAATTGACAATTATTGTACTACTTATGGAAATAAACGCATTTTTGGAGTTTACTCCTTATAAGAAACGATTTTGAGTTATAAGGCCCGGTGCGGAAATTTTATGAGTAGTCAAATAAATTGGTGAGGCGTTACGCTCCACTGCTTCAAGTGTGGCGTTACGCTCGTCCGCTTCAAGCATATATATCTGTAGGATTTAACGTGCGAAAGAATGAAATGGAATACATTACACTTGTGCGATGCTAGACTAATCTTGTATATATGTTTAACATAATATAACTATAGGGTTTAACGTGTGAAAGAATGAGATGGAATACATTACACAGCGTATCTAAGGAGTAAACTCCAGTCGTGCGTCGGAGCTGACACACACACACTTTTTTTGTTTTCCTTGTCACACCGGTCATGATAAATGTGTTTTTTACTATAGTTAGTATATACATTATACAGGCATGAAGGACAACTATTTTATGAAAAAGCGTGCAAAAAGGTTATTTTTAGTTTACAGGTGTAGCCACTGTTCGCTACATTGTTAAGAAACACCCATTGTTACATTGCATATTAGAAAAATTAATTTCTCAAACAATGTCACCATCGGGATACGAACCCCGAATCTTTCCACTATCGCGGCGGACTGAGTTACATTACTCCACAGTGACATAGCGATAGTGGAAAGATTCGGGGTTCGTATCCCGATGGTGACATTGTTTGAGAAATTATTTTTTGTAATATGCAACGTAACAATGGGTGTTTCTTAACAATGTAGCGAACAGTGGCTACACCTGTAAAGTTATTTGTTATAGTTATACGTCCTATATCGTAAAAAAATTCATATGTTATTTTTAGTGTATAAACGCACTATTTTGAGACATTATGTATACGTGTGAATGTGTGTGTGTGTAAATAAACGAGATTGCAGTTTGATGTGGCCAGTTCTCTACCACTTCAGCTGTTATGTACTGAACGGCTGTATAATATCCATCCAGCAGCCTGTTGCACAGCTAACTCACCGACTCTAGATCCGTTCTACAGTTCCATAGATTGTTAAACACTATATTTATACAGGTGGATTTTTAAAAGCCAAACACCCTTTCATCTCGTAGAGGAAGAGTTTTCGAAAAAAAAGTTTCGGACAAAAATAGCAGGGAATCAAGGGGGAAGAACATTAATAATAAATTCCTTTAACTCCTAAGTGGAGCATGGGGCCTCTACGAAATTTTTAAATCTAGTTCTATCTTTTGCCACATGTTTGACTTGAAGCCACGTAGTTCCTTGTTCCATAACTTCTTCACGAACAGTTCTTCTCCAGGATATTTTTGGTCTGCCTCTTTTTCGGTATCCCTGTAGGTTCCAATCCAAGGCTCTCTTCGCTATGTCGTCATCTGTCTTTCGTAGCGCGTGTCCTATCCAATTCCATTTCCTACGTTTTATAGTTACACAGATTTGTTCAAGATATGCACGTTTCCAAAGTTCGTTGTTCGAGACGTGTTCATACCATTTCACCTTGAGGATTGTTCTGAGACATTTGTTTATGAAGATTTGCAGTTTAGTTGTTATGGCTTTCGTCACTTTCCAGGTTTCAGATCCATATAGAAGGACCGATTTTACATTCGAGTTAAAAATACGTAGCTTCGTTCTTTTCAAAAATCATACTTGAATGCCAAATACGATTTGTTTTTTTTCTTTGATAGAGGTACCTCCGAGATATCAAGGTCACCTCCACTTTTATTAAATAGAACTCCACATTTTTTATTTTAGATTATTGTTCATTTGGTTAAAGAAAATAAGTTTTCTATCAAACATTGATCGATTTGATGCAATCCTGAACCGCTGTTTGGTTCTCAGATCATCCCATGTTTCCTATTTTAGTGGATTTTGGGAGTCGGAAAAAACCCAAACAATACGACAAGTTGGACGTGTCTCGGCCCGTTCGCCGGCCGTATGCATCACTGTTAAGCGCATGTGGCCGACCGCACGCGGAGCTGTGAAATAGCTCCGGTAAATGATTTTCGACGGACGCGATCGTGGGTGGTGGCGTGTGTTTTGAGCTATATACAACTCTCTCTCTCTTTCTCTCCCGCTGTACCCAGATATTGCCCGTCGATCGACATCTCGCTGTGCCCCCCAACCATCCACCCAATCCGCTCGACTGTTGTACATTGTACTTATATACGTATACACTGTATGTATGTATAGAGGGACTAGCTCTTTCAACAAGTCACCGGCAGCTTGCTCGCGGCTCGAGTATTTATAGCTCCCGGTTGATACGGAGCACAGAGTCACGTTCGTCGGTGACTAAAGTTTCTTGCGTCTAAGTGACGATATATTGTAAACACTGTGGCTCGTAACATAGTGTCACGGGAGACAATGAACTAAGGCAGCTATTTCATGATAAAATTTCAATCAATCGGTAATGGATTAAATATATCTTCTATTGATTATATAGTTAAGTAGACGGTGACCGAAATGGTCAAGGAGCACTTGGTGGCAGAAATGCTCTCTTTCGTGTAGTCTGAGTTCCCCTCTACAAATCCGTTTAGTGGAGTAGGGGTCTTGCGCGTTGCGATGCGACGCTGGGTTACTTAAA
Source organism: Xanthostigma xanthostigma (assembly GCA_963575645.1). Lineage (NCBI taxonomy): Eukaryota > Metazoa > Arthropoda > Insecta > Raphidioptera > Raphidiidae > Xanthostigma > Xanthostigma xanthostigma. The sequence continues at coordinate 41,641,510 of OY754466.1, read as the reverse complement.
AAAAAACGGCAAAATTCTTCTACTAAATGGCAGAAAATGACTCAAAGGTATCTGGGGGACGACCTCCTAATTTCTGCCAATTTACCCCATGCAGAGACTGTCAGTATAATAAATAAATACAAAATAAATAACTAAAAAAAAGCTCGGTGAGTAAAAGCGAGCTCAAACGGTTCGTCTTCTTGTAGAGAATCCCGAGGAACAGTTTTCTGTCAAAATCAGCCTTGCAAAAACGTGTCATGCTCGCCGAAAGTAAATGGTATTCAGGTAAAGCATTAATGACAAGTACATTAAATTGGCAGATTATGATCTAGCAGTGACAAAATTGGCAGATAATATGTTTTACAAACTTTTTGGGTACTAATAGAAAGCCTGGTAAGAATTGCTGCCACCAGGCGAAGAATTTTCTAATTTTTGCCTGTGCAAATTTTAAAGAATTATCGGAAGGAAATGAGGTCAACATTTTTTTCTCGTATTCCGGGCCACCCAATCTACCATTCCATCAAGTTCCAACATCAAATTTAAATATTTTTTTGACTTTTTTTAATTTTTTGATAGTATTTTGAAAGTCTCTGCAGGGAGTAAATTGGCAGAAAATATTTTTTCTGCAGTTAGGAGGTTCCCCTCAGATGCTTTTCAGTCATTTTCTGCCGTTTAATAGAGGAATTTTGAATTTTGCCGTTTTTTTAAGTGCCCCAGCGTCGTATCGCAACGCGCTAGATCCCTACTCCACCAAGCGGATTTGTAGAGGGGGACTCAAACTACACGAAAGAGAGCATTTCTGCCATCAAGTGCTCCTTGACCATTTCTGTCACCGTCTCTGTAACTATTACGTTTTTATAAAAATAATATTTTACACCACACTGGTCGAAAGTTCGACATTCTTGCACTGCGCGCCATGATATATGAATATCAAACTTTTGACCAGATCGAATTTACCTCTGACAACTAAATATAAGTAAGAAAAGAAAATATTCAATAAATTAAATACACTACATTAAAAACAACATATTTTTAAAAATTTAAATATTATAATATTATTATAACTATGAGTTAAATGAAAAAAATTAATTATGAATCTTTTCTCCTTACTCTTACTTTTTTTACACTTGTCCATTGGACTTCTTTTCTTTTCTCCACTTGTCCATTGGACTTCTCATCTTTTTTCAACTTGTCCACTGGACTTCTTATCTTTTTTCCACTTGTCCATTCTGCTTCTCTTCTTTTTTCCACTTGCCTACATAGAAGTTTCACTTCTGTAATGCGTTCTCGTAACACATTTATTTATGTTCTATAGGTCTACCTTTCGCGGGGATTGCTAGGCATTATGAAAAGATTATTTTCTAAACAGATGAATATACGTAAATGATAAAATTTTAATTTAAGAACAGCAGAAAGTTAAATTATTGTTTGACATTGTTTTTAAAAATAAATACTTTTCAACTTCTATGGAGGTAATAATTCAAAGTTAACTTTCATTTGTTCTCTTTCATTTTTGAAAGAATGTGATGTTATCATAAGCTTGTAAGTTTTACAAACCTGCCATAATAAAATAACAATAAATTAATACCGACAAACTGACACAGTAATTTATTATTCTATTTTACACACAATTTCATACGATAACAGGCAAGTCTTCGTAAATACAAAAAAATTACTTCATGCAAACTTAATATATCTAGGTACTATAAATATTTTTATATATGTACCTACAACTGAAAAATAAACTTAATACACTTTTAATACCGGTTTTTTATGTCTAATCGTAAATAAGAATTTTTTTTGTAGAAGTTTTGTTCCAAGATATGTATTGAAGGAGATTTATTTGGTTGAGGAATAATAGAAAAATAAGCTTTACCAAAGTATCGGTTGTAGCCAACGTTTCGAAAAGTATATTTTCATCCTCAAGGCCTCAACTTGCATTGAGACCCTGAGGATGAAAATATAATTTTCGAAACGTTGGCCACAACCGATACTTTGGTAAAGATTATTTTTCTATTGTTCCTCAACCAAATAAATCTCCTCCATTTTTTTTTGTAATTAATTTGCATAGTTTTCAAATATTAATTAAATGATAAGATTAGAGTCACAACTTCTAGTTTCTTCTTATTGGCCGAACTTTCGATCAAACACCAGATTAAATAATCTTGTCATAAAATATATATATTTGAATCAGTTTTTAATAAATCATATTTTTTCTTAACACAAATTCCATCATTCAATATCTACATTTTGTAATTTTTGATCAATAAAATTGGGTTCAACGACTTTTGTACTACTTCAAACATTCGTGCCTCAAAAATTTAATCTACTTTCTATAAAATATTTTAGTCAGTTAATCCCTTTCTGTTACGTCTCTGGCACTATTCAAAGTTAAATTAAATAGGCTCCTTTCTATCTAAAGACTAATTTTAAAAGTCAGATTATTAAAATAAAAAACAAAGGAAAATGAAAATTAACCGTCTTTCGAAATTAAGTCAAAGCCTTGTGTGCAATTTCATATTTATTTCTAAAATAAATACAACGTTTGAAAACTGGACAAAACATCGGAACCTAATAGATTTTCTTTTTGTTTTTTATCTTATTTACAAATCGAAGGATTGTTAAAATCGAATACGATCAGAAATATTCTTTGTTTGGGAACTATATCTTTAGGGCACCAAGAAACAAAGCACGTTCAGAAAAACGTTGAGATCTCATTAAAAGTACATTGTAATATCTAAAAAGCGACATGCAAAAAGCCGCTTTTATTTTGTGTTTCAATATTTTCAATCACCTTCCTTTTGATCAGTAAACCTGAACTTAAATTGAAGCTTGAAGTATATAAATATTGTTTTTTCAGCTTTCGTTAATTTTTTATTACTATAAATTTTTAATTTCTCAAGTAGGTACACCTGTCTATTTAAAATGCATAGTTTGCAGGACGTTATTTCTTGAGACTGTTAGAAAAAAAACTACTGAACCAATTTAAGTAATATAAAGTAAGTTAAAAAACTTAAACTCGACTACCGAAAAATCACGCTCTAAAAAGGATGAAACAAGAAAATAGCCGCGGTCGTATGCCACCTACCCTAACAAAATTGTAAGCGATCATAAGCTCAAGGGAAAAGTGCATCTAGAAGGCGCCATATGAACATATTTATATGATGTGACATACGACCGCGGCTATTTTCTTGATTCACACTTTTTAGAGCGTGATTTTTCAGTAGCCGAGTTTTTGTTTTTGAGCTTACTTTTGACGTGATAACGTCTTATAAATTGATGAATCACCAATATTATAAATTGATAAAACACCGGTTGCATGCACGAAAAAGTGTAACGTAACGTTCCTAACGTTCGTAACGCGTAACGCATAACGCGTAACGTTCCGCCTGACCCTGAACGTGCTTTTCTCGAAAACGGCCCTAACGATTTGGATGAAATTTACTGAAAAGGGATTTTGGGGGGCAAAAAATCGTTTTAGCTAGGTCTCATCTCTCGAAAAAATCGTTTTCTTACAAATTTTATCATTATAAAAATCAATTTTTTGACGTATGAAAATACTTAAATATTGTAAGTAGGTTTTGGAATTTTATATTATAAACAGTGAAGCAATTGTTTTATAAATATTATGACAGCTAATCTTTGAGACTTAAACTAAATACGAAAGAAAGTGAAAAAAACAATTATATTATATGGTAAGTGAAATTATTATACAAATCTATTAATTTTGTGAAAAAATATATGCAGGCAACCCAAATTACGCTGCTGTACTACATATAGTCGATAGCAGGCATTTTCAGTAAATGCCTTTATGTGACTATAACTAATTGTTGGTACACTGATAGAAGGATTTATTAAATATTAATAAATACATTTATTAACGGTTTGAATATATTTATTAGTATTTAATAAATATTTATTTGAGTAACTAATGCGTCGTTACAATCGTTTATATTCACGCAATAACCTCACTATTTTTATACAAATTTATATAGAAAAATATTTTATACAAATTTATATAGAAAAATAGCTGTATAAATGCAATTTTGTCTAATGCATGGCGCAACGCGGTCGGTTGTCTTTGTTTGCCGTACATGGAAATTAGAAGCAAACGTATGTCTTGTCTTAACATGAAAACGGCTGCATTTCTAATGTTTAATTCAATTTTTTGACATTAGTATATTGTGAAATGCAACGCCTTCTAAGTTAAGTATTGGAATAACTAATTATTATTAGAACATAATACTTTGTAAGTTGCAAACGTCACTTTTGACATTTCTTATCATTCCGACACCAAGGATAAATTTTGGGAGGTTTAGGTTATGTATTACGGAATACGTTATCACGTAAAACTATCGTCCGTAAACCGACTTTACAGACACCCAATTTTTATTTAAATTATTTTGGAGTTATAATTTCGTGATTATTCCCAATTATCGGGTGCATGCAAACAAAGCTGCGAGCGACAGCTAACAATATATATATTTTTGAAATGTGCTAATTAAGACTCTTTCATTTGATATCCTACACAGCATCATTAAAAACAATTTTTTTTTAGTTCCTGACCTCATGTCCTCTAGAGGGCGCCATATTTAATTTAATGTGACATCACATAGCCTATAACCAGCGGACGATCAAAACGCTTCCAACGATACCTCATTTGTCAAATTATGATAAGTAGTCCAGAAGTTATGAGGGAACAAATGAACATACATACATACATAACCCTCCTTTTTGTTTCGCTGTAGTCGGGTAAAAATTATATGGTAGCACCTCGTTATCTTCCCGAACAAACTGGAGTTTAAATTATTCAAATATCGATCCAGCCATTTCTGAGTAATCGGTGTAAAAAATTACATACCGGTTGGATTGATAACCTTCTCCTCTTTTATATTGGTTAAAAAGCTATCGCACGCCACTGATTACAGAATAGGCGTGACAACATTTCCCGTCGGTCGGTGCGTTACCGGTGGGTTACACGTGTCACATTTCCAGCGGGAACTGTCACAAACACGTGTCGGATAGTCGGATAGGTGAGAGAGTGGAAGAGATGAAGAGGGGGGGGGGGCTGCAACCCCAAAGCTGCACGAAGAGGAAATTAAAATTGAATGTGTCATCTGCCATCAATACATCACTGTTAAAGCCCCCACTCGACTTGTCGGCTGCCCTTTTTTGTACGTATATAGATTGAGTGTTGTGTGTCACGGGTGACCCATCATATATCATGTTCTAGCGGTCCCGTCCGGTTTCACCCGGGTGTAAAAGAACGAATGGGGAAGGGAGGAACATGAGTACACACATTCATCTTAGTTTACCGAGATGAATGTTGTGTCCAAATTTTATGATGATCGGAGTTACCGTTCAAAAGTTTTTGTCGATAAAAAGCAGTATTTATACTTTTTTTAACTAATATTTTTTTTTTAAATTAATTAAATAAAATTAAAATAAATTTAAATGTAAGCCTTAGAAGAAAGCAATGTAGAAAATAAAAAAAAAATAAAATTATATTCGCCCAACGTAGGGCTGGAACCCACGACCCTGATATTGACAGTCGCATGCTCTACCGATTGAGCCATTCAGGGTTGTGTACTCACAAAGCTAATATGAGTATATTTAGTTAGTGCATTTCACCTGAATAGAAGCTTATTTTTGAGACACATTTTGCAATATTTTTCATTAATGCTCCGCTCCGCTAATGGTCGTAGCGTGATATTATTAGCCTATAGCCTTCCTCGATAATTAATGGGCTATCCAACAAAAAATTTTTTTTTCAATTTGAACCAGTAGTTCCTGAGATTAGCGCGTTCAAACAAACTCTTCAGCTTTATATTATATTAGTATAGATGAACACTATAAGTCGAGAGCTAGCAACGTTTTCGAAGAAGAATTTTAGGTCAGCTGGTCTTTTGGTATTCCATTTCTTAATGAAACTCGGTAGGGATGCGGCACATCTGATTGCTGGGATCGGTTGCGTTTATCAGTGCGCATCCCATTTGTACAGCTACATATTTCTTATTTCGAATCATTTTATGTTGATTTCATAATTTTCTATATCCTTTTAGCATTGAAGGGCCAGACAGTTTTGTTGCTAGATTCGTGCTAGATACCATTTTAGTAATTAGAAAAAAGGATTTTCAAACCATGGCATAGCTAAAATTTTAATCTATATATATTAATACGTGAAGAAAAAACGTTGAATCCCTTTTTAGGCACATTGCGCGTACGGAGGAGTGTAGATTTGGCATAGTTAAAGTTCATATGGAAAAGGAACGGGAAAAAGATAAAATTTAAGCGCGACAGTACGCTTGAAACCTAGCAGCCAAATTTAGCAACGAATCTAGCGACAAAACCAGCTTCTTGTGCACCGTCCAGGCCACTAAAACAGAGCCGGTTAAAGCATTAATATCTTAAGAACATTGAAACAAATGGGATCGCTATATATTGTTCTTGTACGTGGTGGAAAATATTTATTTAGGTACAATAGTGAAACGTTAACAAAAAAAACGAAAGGTACTTCTTTATAACGTAACAGAAACAAAACAACAATCTAACTAATAAAATAAAAGAATACAAAGTCATTGTTTATGTACACAGAATATTTACAACACAGGAACACACCAAAATTTATTTAGCACACTTATTTATTAACTATATACACAGTTCATTTATTTATTTCAGCAGTTACCTCAGTACTGTTCACGATACTAACTGTTAATTTATGTCACCACTATTTGTCGATTGTTCACTCGATGAAACACTATGTATGACTGTCTCTATATGACTCCCTGGCGACTGAGCTATTCCGTGGTTTATGTACAATGCGCCGGATCTTTCTTTCCTTTCTTGCATTCATTGTTGTCTGGAATTTGGCAACAAAGCCCTTTCTACCTACGCATATTGTTAGTACAAGCCGATTGTTGTTGCCTCACAACAATCTGTGTATCATTGTTAGAATGACGAGCCGATTGTTGTCTCACGAAATCCTTTGTCGTCGCAACGGGGAGCGTGTAACAATATTATGAAATATATTTTTGATTGAAAAAGTTTACATATAAACACAAAAATTTAAATGTTTTCTACATTTCTACATCATTTTATTTATCTCTTTGCTAATTCCTTTTTTAATTAGATTCTTAAGTAGTTTTGCGTAATTTATGCATGTCTATTTACAAACTGATATGAATATATATTACATAGGGTAAAGGTATCAGTTCTCGAACATTCATCTGTGATCGACTATTTATATGTTGGGTTGTAGAAAACATCGTCAGAAAATTTGATTCAACATTGATTGTAACTACGCAAATGTCTCCGTGAGAAGAGCGTTATAAAACATTAAATCGATCCTGCTCGACCTGAAACTAAATTTTGCCCTCTGAACTAATGAAATTCTATAATAACTAAATTTCATCCTGTAACTAAATTCAGCCCTGTTATCTACTAATCCAGTCAACTAATAAAATTCTAGTAACTAAATATCACCCTTCTAATCTTATATTATTCGCATTTCGGATGAACTATAAAGTATAATAAAAGCTTAACAACAATAATGTTTATTGTTACAATATTATATCTTTGTCAACGACGTCAATGTGAATGATTTAAGTCACTGTAAGCTTAGTACTATTACACTAAGTTACAGTGTGTCATTCAACATTAAATGACTCAGCAATGATAACTCCGTACGTGCAAAATTCACTAGTGCCTCTGTGGCCTACGCTGCGTGCGCTCTGTAAATGTGCGAATGCAACAGTACAGAACAGCTTAGTACAGAGCAATGACGCTCGGAGTGAGTCATTCACAAAAAAATTGGTTGTCTGTAAAGTCGGTTTACGGACGATAGTTTTACGTGATAACGTCATAAAGAAACATTGATGAACTCTCTGACATCACGCGAGAAGAGAGAGAAATGCGTACAAGCCGACGCTTGGGCCGATCGTGCTTCTCTATCGCTTATACAGCGCTCTCGCTTGCACGCTCAGGCTCAGGCGGAACGTGACACTTTTTTGTGCGTGCAGCCGGTGTTTCATCAATTTATAAGACGTTATCACGTCAAAAAGAGCGGCTCGCTCCGCTCCGAGAAAGGAACGACTCGCTCAGGAGCGACACATCACTACACCACAATGTACTGTGTAAGTGGTCGAAAACTGGTGTCTTTACCCTAATAAGTACATAATGTAGATGAATGTAAATTGTAAAGCAAGTTGGGGATGGCCGGCTGTGTGCTTTGGCTAATTGGTGGAACGGCCACAGGACTACGGCCGATGCTAATCTTCCTCGGTGGGAAAGGACGATGAAGCTCTGTAAACGGAACTTAGATCGCAGGTTTGCTCTCACTCAAGGCTGAAGGCCGACAGACGGTCAGTGCTGGATTAACCTATAAGCAATTGCTTAGTGCATTACGTCTCAGGGGACATCAAAAATCAAAACAGTATACCTCACTAGGCCATATCAACGATTTTTTTTCTTTTTGTCATGTTCTCAAAAATTTGATCTAGTTACTGATAACACTGTCTTATGAAGTTAAAAATAATATTTTATTTTGGAAAAAGAAAATATTTCTTTTAACTTTAAAGTTTTGTAACTTTTTTCAATTAATTGTATAAAAATGCCTAAGGATCAATTTTATTGACAGTCAAATTTTCAATTTGTTTGTAAATTGTAAAATTCAATTATTTCCCTAAAATTCTATGCTTTTTAGCTTTTTTCTATCAATTTTAAACTTGTGACATTCACAATTTGAAAAAAAAATTATACACTTAACATGAGAGATAGATACAGACATTTGCTTAGGCTCATTGAATTCAGCGTATTTTTTTCTGTAAGCATTCTCAGTTTCAAAAGTATATTAAAGAATTCGATTTTTGCAACTATTTCAAGGCATACCCCTTTAAAAAAAGTCGATTTTTGACGAAAACCGAAATCTTTCGGAACTTTGGCAAAATCATCATGCTTATATAGAAAAAAACACGCTGAATCCAATACGCATAAACAAACGTCTGTACGTCTTTTGGTTTAAAAGTTATTTGCGCTTATAGTTTTCAGAAAATCATATGAAACATCCGAATGGCCGTACTTTTCAAACTAAAAGAGATACAGACGTTTGCTTACGCTCATTGAATTCAGGGTATTTTTTTCTGTAAGCATGCTCAACTTCAAATGTATATTAAAGAATTCGATTTAAAAAAAATGCGATTTTTGTCGAAAACCGTAATATTTCGGGACTTTGGCAAAATTATCAGGCTTATAGCAAAAAACACGCTGAATCCAGCATGGTCGTAAAAGGTCGTGTGAGCTTGTTAAAATGCATAAAATTTTATATGATTTGTTACTTCTATTTGTGCAGATTAAATACAGTTTTTTACGTTACTACGTACACTAAGAAGACAAAATAAAAAAAACTTACTCTTCTTTTTCGTTGTCTTCTAAAATAGCTGCTACAAAGAAAATTTCTTCTAGTTCATAACAAATCATATTTATTAAACTCATTTAACTTATTGATATACATACCTATACGTTTTATTTTAATTTGTTTTGCGTTTTTCTATGTGCGCGATCAGGCGATAAATTCGCTTTGGTGTGTCTGAATCTGATCGCAACTAGTGATGTGCCGGATCGTTAAAAATGTATATCCACGGATACAAATCTGAATACGGATATTTGGTTTCAAGATCCGCGGATACGGATACGGATCTTAACTTTCTTAGTATACGCAACGGTAAATATTGCACATCGACCTTTGGAAAGAGACTATCTGTTATGGGAAAAAGTTATTGACCTCTTTAAGAGTTAACTCTCATAACAGGTTGTCTCTTCCCAAAGATCGATGTGCAATATCTCATTATAAAGATAGTTTTTTAGTACCTTTGAGTTATGTACTATTGTTATGGTACTCACTACGATAAATGTTTGCAATATAAAGGTGCCAAATACGATTTAAAAAAATAAAAAATAATCTGAATGGAATTTAATAGTTTTTCATTGTTACCTAATCACCTATATATATAAATTTTTTTTATGAATTGAAAATTAATAAGGTAAAAGATCCGCCAAAAACTAACGAATACGGATACGGATACGGATCTTTCTTCTCCCTCGGATATCCGCGGATACGGATACGGATATCCGGCACATCACTAATCGCAACCATGATCGCCACCGCCACTCGGGCCGCTTTGGTCTGTGAGAGCCTTTAACTTGTTAGCTCCGTTAGTGGGTACAGGACTGCTGCAGTCACGAGTCTATCTAGCTTACCTGATTAATATAATTAAGTAACAAAATCTGTCTACCATATTACATAGATGAGTTTCAAGATACGGTACTCGCTGTGGTTTGGTTTCATATACATCTGTCATTACTAATCTCTTAAATTTTAATTGATAGAGATGACGGTAAACTAATGATGTTTCCAATTATAGATTTAGTAATTTGTTTAGTTAATGAAAAATGGTTTTGGTATACTGACTGATTTTCACTTTATAAAATACAAGTCATGTATTTTTTGTCGTGCGAATTTTTCTCATTATCATATTTAGAAACCAGAAGATCGTTTTGTACTTTCGAGTTAACCGTAGCTGTTTTTTTAAAACATCTGTTTTTACTTATTATTCGTTATTTGTATGCACAATACCAGCTGCAAAATAATATGCATTTGGTTTTGAATGACTTCAACGTTAATTAATTTTGTGTTCGTTTATTTTCCACTGCCAAACTATATTATTTTATGAAAACAATTGACAAGAGAATTCCTTTCAAAAGAAAATTAAATTTTCAGTTTGTTCATTTGCATTAAAAAATAAATAACAGGATTTCTATAACCAAGTAAAAAAAGTATTTGGTTATACGCTCTGCAATGAAATTAAATAGTATATTACACCACAAGGGCCGAAAGTTTGATATTCTTGCACTGCGCGCTATGATACCCGAGGCGAAGCTACTGCACATCTTCGGGCTTCTCATGGTTTGGTCCCTAGACCAGTGATGACGAACCTTTTTGAAAAGTGGGTAAAATTTAGTACTAGTACTAGTACTAGTACTAAATTTGACCCACTTTTCAAAAAGGTTCGTCATCACTTTTATTAAAGATAGCTTCGCCTCGGGTATCATAGCGCGCAGTGCAAGAATATCAAACTTTCGGCCCTTGTGGTGTAATATACTATTTAATTTCATTGCAGAGCGTATAACCAAATACTTTTTTTACTTGGTTATAGAAATCCTGTTATTTATTTTTGAATACAAATGAACAAACTGAAAATTTAATTGGCCACTATGTCACTGGAGTTACTTGGAAAAGGGGAGGGGGGATGGTTAAATACTATTTTTTTCGTTCGAAACTTTTTTTGGACGACACACGACGTTTTACGACCATGCTGGATTCAGCGTGTTTTTTTCTATAAGCATGATGATTTTCCCTATGTTCTGAAAGATAACGGTTTTCGTCAAAAACGAGTTTATAGAAATAAACACGTGGGTTATTTACACGGCTGGATTTAGGGGTGGGCAACCGGGGCTTCAGCCCCGGGGCCTCCACAATAGACATCAAAAAAAAAATTAAAATTTAGACTAGTAAACATTAGTAAACAACTTTTCCTTTGATATTTTTCAGCGAAAAAAGCTCGAAAAGTTGCGTTCGTTAACGCTAAAATTTAATTTCAGACAATTCTTGTTTTCGATTATATTTATAATTATGTTTGTTAAATAATAAAAGAATCTATACTTGGTTTCACAATAAATTATTTATTGGAAAACTAGAGTGGAAAAAAATGTCCATTCTTTTGGAAAATAATTTGGAGCCAGGGGGCCTCCACTCCTTTGTTGCCCCGAGGCCTCCAGACCTCTAAATCCGGCATTGGTCATTTAAAAAGCCTGCGTGAGTCAGTGTCTTTTAGTAAATACTGGTTATAAAAAGTTAGAACTAGAATTAACTGAAAGATTTTTAGTTAATTCTAGTTTTGACTAGTTAACGCTAGTATTAACGAGAGGCCTACGGTTACGTCTAGTTTTGAGCAGTTAGATCGAGTTTTAACTGTTTTTGGGTTTTAACGGTAACATATACAATGACAACGATTCAACGTCAATCAATCAGATTTACATCATTTATTATATGCAAAAAAATTCAGTACCTTCGGCGTACCTATATATGAATAATAAATACAAATCTATAGGTATTGAATATTAAATTTAATAAATATTTCATGATTTTATTTCGTTTAAGAACTTCAGTTATACTTGATCCCTTTTTTTGCATAGGTCTGTTTTGTTGTGTTTGTATTTACACTATAGCGCCTAGTGGTCCCGCCCGGTTTCACCCGGGTGGAAAAGAACGAATTGGGGGAGAAAGATTTGCAGTACCGGTTCTGATTTGAATTAGTATTTTCCGGTACTTGAGGAGGTCCAGTACCGAGAAATGTCGAGAAATTCGATACTAGAGAAAACATGTCTTAACACGTTGACGGACACACTTAAAAATTCAGTTTTGTTCCAATTTTGACACTATACTCGTAGTTTTTTCATATGTTTGAATTATTTTTATAAGTTGTTATGTTGTGACAATATTGCCTTAGTAGATCTTTGTACGGTGACACAAAGCACACAGGACAATAGATTGCTACACCCGCCTGGCTATAAAACGTTCCGTCGTGTCAAACTTTTGAAGTTTTGTTTATGACGGTCTAAGCCGGTTTGTCCGTCAAAGTGTTAAATGCTTGTTGTGCGTGAAATAAAATGTTGGAAATTGTTTCCAAGAAGTTTAACCACCCTACGTAATTCAATAAACTTTAAATATTACAATTAGTCTCAATAATAATCTTTGATAATTCCACAAATTAAGTATTATCTTAACTCAACTTTAACAAAAAATAATCATTCTTGTCATGAAAAAGGGACCTTAAATTCAAATTTAATAAATTGTACCTAGTCAGTCTGGTTTTGAAAAATACACAAAAAATCGAAACTCGTAGCGTGTATTGCCAACTCAGTTTTACTACTTATTATAGCAAAGTTTATCCAAAATGAATTGAGGTAAGTATAAATACTGCTTTTTATCGACAAAACTTTGGAACGGTAACTCCGATCATCATGAAATTTGGACACAACATTCATCTCGGTAAACTAAGATGAAAGTGCGTACTCCCCCCTATTAGTTCTTTTGCACCCGGGTGAAACCGGGCGGAACCGCTAGTAATTTATACTTACGTTGATGTTAAAGAAATCACCTAAAATAATTAAATAATCCATTTTTCAAAAGAATTATACGAAACGTTAAATTTAAAAAAAATGATAAAATGAATAAATAAAACGTTACATTCGCTAAAAATTGACAATTATACGCTAAATATAAAAAAATGTTTGCATTTAGAGAAAATAGTTCATGTAAATTTAACATCAGCATAATTTTACATTTTGGTCATCCATACCTAGTACCTACTTGTAATTATATTGTCGATTTTAATTTTGTGAGTACATTATTATTTATGTATATATGACTTTTTATTGATATTATTTTCAAATTTACATTCTCTTATAATAGAATTTTTGCCTTACCTTTTCTGTTCTTCCGCTGTTTTAATTACATTTAATGAAACAAAATAAGGAAAAAACAACATTAAAAATAAAACACGATTTCAAAATTTGTTTTGTTAATATTCAACCTCAAATTCACGCAATTTTCCAGCACGTGAATAAAAATTCAAAGCATGAACTTGATTGATTTTTGTATTGAAATTTCTTACATTCAACGTTTTGAATAACTCCTACTTGCTTTGCAGGAACACAATGAACAAAAAATATACAGGATAAAGATTTTGTTTTCTTTTACTTGTAACGACATTATTAAATATTAATCGTGCGGAAAATTTTAACAAATCAATTTCTTAAGTGTTCATTGTACCGACATTTATTTCTTTAAAAATAAATAGAATAATAAACCGTTATGAAAAGTATACCTACCATTATTATATAAAACATACCGTTACAGCATATATCTCTTCTGCGCGTACGCCGATTTTCTCCAAAAATCATGGAGCTCTTCATATTTACATACCAAACAACATCCCAAAATTTCATTTCAATCCGTTTATCCGTTTGACCTATATCGTGCTCACAGACTAACAAAAACAGACGAACATAGTTTTTCCAAAAATATGTTTTTTGGATTCGGGGGAACTCAAAACGAAAAAATATTGTAAAATTTTTGAAAAGTGAATTTTGACCTAAACTAGTACCATTCCCTACTAGTGGGTTGGTATGGTAATTAATCAACTATATAATATATTGCAGTATGAATTTGTGTAAAAGTAGAGATAATAGTTAAAATAATTACCAAATGTTTATTACTACTGTTATTGAAACCTTTACATTCCCGTTATTCCTGCCGGGACTTGAACCTTAAGTTTCGCACCAGTAAGAGCATTAATATCAAAGTAGTCAGTCACAGTCAAACCCAACCAACACAAATTACAGTCAAACCTGAGTGGGTGAGAACTGGGTAAGCGAGAAAACTAAGTGAGGTAACTGCCAGGTACTGTCTTTGTAACCCTCTATAAGTAAGAAACAGAAACCTCTATAAGAGAAACACGTTTTTCACTCATGGCCCTCTATAACTGAGACTACTACTTGCCTGTACCTCTATAAGCGATAGTCGAATGTATTAATAGTTCCACGAAATTTTAAGAATGAGTCATAAATAGCTACACTAGCTAACATTGTATTTGTATAGTTTTTATAGATCTCTATACGTGAGAAAGGCCACTTCTGTACCTCTATATAAGGTAGAAACTTGGAATAGTGAAAAACCTCCATAAGCAAAAAAGAGATCGTTGTCCCTTGTACTCTTGCTTATCCAGGTTCGACTGTAGCTGGTCTGTCAACTGTGATTTGGCACTCAAGCCCTAAACTGAACCCGTTAGGCATCCCGTATCAGACATCCAGAAGGAGAAGCCATACGCAATACATTAACTGTGATTGGATGAGCATAGTTTGCTTCACTTCCGTAGCGGCATTATCTCTATGTTTAAAATTACATTGAAAAATACACACTTCAGAAATTTGTTTTATTGCACAGCAAGCTTCCAAGAAATTTTCAAGAAAACTGTTTTATAGACTAGTGGCCCGGTTCGGGTTCGCTCGAATTTGAAGATTGCCACCGTTTTTTCGTCGACTTGCAAAATTATATATCTTCACACTCTAAGGTAATATAATTTTTTGACAATCCTTTCTGAAACCCAGTATAGAGTTTATGAGTGACGATAGATGAGCAGATATAAGTACTGTCGAAGACTGTCTCTTGAGGTCGACGAGGCTATACAGTCGGAGATACCTATTACAGTGTCCTTAGGCGTAGGTACATCCAGGACCGTAACTAGGCAGGGGCAATAGGGGCACTTGCCCAGGGCCCAGAGCCCAGGGGGGCCCCGGAGGGGCCCAAGAAGACCCCGATAAAATATTATCTCAATTATTTTCATACGTATTTTAATGAATATTACAAATCACATATATAAGTAACACCACTGGTGGCTCAGATAGATAGGGCCCAAAAAGGCCAGAATATGCTATTAGAATTTTTATTAAAAAAAAACATATTTATTTAATTCTCAATACTTAGGCCCGGTATTATAAAACAATATTAAAACTTAATCTTGGATTAAACTAACTTAACTGTCATCGGTGTCATCTGCTTCATCGGTATTTTCTATTTCAAGCGTGTCATCCATTGAAACAGACAATGAATTTGATGAACAACCAGAAATATTCCCTAGAATTTTTCGTTTTGTGTTTATTTATTAAGTGATGTACATACTAAACTTTAAAAATGTGAAAGAACAGGAACTATAACCATGCTAAGTTTTTTCTCAATTTTTTTTTTATTGAGGGGGGCCCAATTTGAAGGTCTTGCCCAGGGCCCACAAAATCCACGTTACGGCCCTGGGTACATCTCCACTGCAGGTTTTATATTATATAAGCTTGCTAATAACATTCATAATTAAAATGTTTTACAGTATGGAGAAATATTATAAAATACAGTTGAATTAAGTTTGCATATTTTCATTTCGATATACCCACTGTTCGATAAAATATGACTCGGCTCCAGTCTGGCATATTTCTGGTACACTTTAGAACAGGCATGTCAAACCCGCGGCCTGGCAAGGTTGGTAAATAAAATTATTACTATACAAGGTAAAAATAATTGGTTTTCATTTAATCTACAAAAGATTTTTCCCAAGATTCATATTTTGTTTTAAGTGTCATAAATTTCATATATAAATTTATCACTTTTACATTTAAAATGGGGACCGTGCGTGATACATAGAGGCAGCACTACTGGCGAAGTTGGCGCTCTCTAGTACCTAATTAATGAAGTAAATGGGATCATTTTATAATAGTAAACAATGAAAATTATTTGAAAAAATGGAAAAAATAAGAAGTACGCATTTCAACCTGTAATTAATACTCGTGTACATGGACAGAGTAGCTCAAAAGGCGAAAAATGATATAATTCTGGTCATGTATATGATGTTGTCGAAGGTTATTTAAATGGGTAAGTTGTCATAACCCCGTACCACAAACAACTGTGTTTAAAGTGTACAATGTAAAAATTAAGCTATGTATAAATAATTTCTTCTTCATAATATAATATTTTGTATAGTATTAGTATTTTACTTTGTAATTGACTTATATTTTCGATAACTGAAAAGCAAACTGCCACCAATTGACATATAAATGCAATATTTTTATCCAAAGCCTGCTCATAATATATCATTATATTTTGAATAAATGCTCCCATAAAATTAACATTTTTAACACCAGTTGGCGTGAAAATCACGAAGCTCGGTCCCCATAAAATACGAAAATCAGTTTCACCTATTTACTTCCCCTCTATCAATTGATGTTGAAACGGTTGATGATAATTTACAACTGGAATTAATCCAAATTCAGTGTAATTCCATATTGAAACAAAAATATATGGAAGTTGGAATACCAAATTTCTATAATTATTTATCAGTGGACCGATATCTCTATGTGTTATGTGTAATTAAGCGTATTTTAGCTATGTTTGGTAGCACATATTTGTACGAACAACTAATTTCAACTTTGAAAAATAATAAATCGGCGGAAAGATCGAGATTAACAAACCAGCACGTGCAATCCATTTTAAAAATAGCTACAGCTCAACAAATTCAACCAAATTTTGAAGATTTGGTTCATGATAAACGTTGAAAGTTTCTTCAAAAACATGATATGATATATTTATGCAGTTTTATTTAATTAATGTTAGTTTGAAAAGACAATTTTTTAATACTTATATATTATTTTGTATGTAATTACCATGTTAATAAAATATCTGTTTGGTTTCAATTGTAGTTTTTTATGGTAATGCGGCCCGCTACTTGATGAAAAATATAAAGACACTTAATATATTCGAAGAGCGTAAGTTCTAGATCCCACTGTACAGGTATCAAATTAGGAAATAATTTAAATAGATGGAAGGGGAACTTAATTTGACTGGAAGCGGAGTTAATATCAAAAGAGAGTAATAAATCTGCTATGTACACGTTTAGAATTAACTTTGGAAGAATTGAACTTTGCATTAAATACTTTATATTTACTTCTCGAATATACGTCTCACTTAAGGAATAAGAGAAAGAGAAAATGTACTCTGAAAATATTCAATATAATACTCGAAAATTTACCGGTCTTCTTTTCAATTCTTGGTTAGAAAGTATTCAAGAGAGGGGTGGTTTTGAATTCCGTTATAAAAATACCTATAGATGCGGAATTTGTATTGGAAATCGATTGTTTTTCAGGGACGTAAAATTTAAAAACTCGACTTAATTTATTTGTAAAATTAGTATTCTGAAATGGATGACAAAAAATTTGTCTCCTTAATAACTAATAAATATAAACTCGGATAGCAATTCCAAACCCTGCCGACAATAGGTATATAGTGTATTTGCTAATACAAGCAGTGTCGCTTTGTGTAAACCTAAGATAGTTATTGAACAAAATAAAAAAATTAATCCCTTAAACATTCCTGAAAATATTAGTAGAAGTTTTGTTCCAAAATATGTATTGAAGGAGATTTATTTGGTTGAGGAACAATAGAAATAAGCTTTACCAAAGTATGTTTGGTTTATCTGATTTGTAATGCATTTATCTGTAATTTTGAAATCATAACAATATTAATGTAATTGAATACTATACATGTTCATAGGCCCTGAGGATTAAAATATAATTTTCGAAATGTTGGCAACAAGCGATACTTTGGTAAAGCTTATTTCTATTTAGAGCAGAGCATAGTGGCGCATTCGTTTGCAAAATTCGTTTGGTTCGTAAATTTTTTTTTAAATGTCCAGGAGGCTGATTATAACAGTGTAACATGACACTCAATATCTGTTGCCGTTATTGTTTAAACAACGAAAAATTGAAAATATTGCAAAATAAGTTTTTTTGCAATAAATAATTTTTTTATATATTTTTCAGACTATTTTGAATCGAAAAAGTCCTTACACTCATTATCGTATCTTCAACCGGTGAATTTTTATGAATTTTTAAAAATTAAAAATCGTTGTAAATCGTGATTTTCTTGAATTAAATAGTACACCTGAAAAAAAAATACCGTGATTTCTATTTTTTTATTAAATATTTAAACTTTAATAAAAAAAATGGCGTAATCAGATTTCAAATATTTTATTAATTATTATGTTTATTATTCATAATAACAATATGAAATAATTTGTCGAAGCGTACCATCTGCCTTTCTCTTACTAATGTCATACATAGGACTGGGAGTGAGATGACAATACTACTATCCTTAAAGTGCATGCGCGTAAAGAGCATATTGTTATTATGAATAATAAACATAATAATTAATAAAATATTTGAAATCTGATTACGCCATTTTTTTTATTAAAGTTTAAATATTTAATAAAAAAATAGAAATGACGGTATTTTTTTTTCAGGTGTACTATTTAATTCAAGAAAATCACGATTTACAACGATTTTTAATTTTTAAAAATTCATAAAAATTCACCGGTTGAAGATACGATAATGAGTGTAAGGACTTTTTCGATTCAAAATAGTCTGAAAAATATATAAAAAAATTATTTATTGCAAAAAAACTTATTTTGCAATATTTTCAATTTTTCGTTGTTTAAACAATAACGGCAACAGATATTGAGTGTCATGTTACACTGTTATAATCAGGAGAGCCTCCTGGACATTTAAAAAAAAAAATTACGAACCAAACGAAATTTGCAAACGAATGCGCCACTATGCCCTACACTAATTGTCCCTCAACCAAATAAATCTCCTTCAATTCCTGAAAATATTTTTTTTTCTTAACTGTAATATTATCCTCAATTCCACATCCACACCACATTTAAATACACCCTTCATGTAAGTAAATCCGTATCTGTGAACTAGTGTTTTTACAAAAAATTGTAAATCCGGTCCTATCAGGCCAATTTCATTTCAATTTTAGCAGGATATATTGTTCTTTACTACAGAATTAAATTTAAAATTTGAAACGATTCGGAGAAATCTTTCGGTATTATTGAGGCCAAGAACTTTTTTCAACCCCTAAATATGATCTTTAAAACGGTCCGATTAGGCCTATTTTATATAGTTCAAGAGGCTATGAAATGTCGAAAAATGTTGGTCCAACTCTTGGGTATGTGCCATATTATATGGCAAATACTATAAACTAAAAATATACTCCATAGTCGTATTTTTTGCCAATTTAATAATATCCGTCAATAAGCACCGCGGTTTATGTATACATACTTTGTCGAGAATCTGCAAACATCATGAAAACAAATTATCTTTGCATTAGACTCATGAGTTATACAGAGCGTGTGTTACCAACATACAGGGATAAAAAAGTTTTGAATTATAAAACATTTATAACTGACTTTTATTCGCAAATATAGGATTGATCACAAGAAATCTAGATTATGTACATTTTCAATAGTTTGTTTTAGTCTATAATTCCATAATACTAAAAAAAACTTGGTTTCGGCAAAAGTGTAATGTCATCTTCAGAGAAAATTAGGCGTCAAAAATTAAAAAGGTACTTATATTGTCAAAATTGAAAGTGACTGCTGTTTGATTACAGAGTTCTTCATTTTATTGATATTTTTACAAATTTTGGTTATCACAAATTTTTTTATTAAAATTTTTTATTATCACAGATCTGTGTTTTATTGCAAATGAAATGTTTTATTGCCGAAACGTTAGAAAATAGCAAAAATACATCAAAAGTACTTCTTTTATTTCATTGATAAATTAATATTTTTGAATAGAGTTTTTATTTGTATTCATTATTAAAAACTCATCTTTGTCGAGAGTAGAATGCTGCGTATTAGTAGAGGGAGAATATAGACAAGGAAAAAGGAACGCTGCATATATGACGCTACGACGCCAGCAGCTATTATGAAAAAGAAAAGCAATGTAGAAAATAAAAAAAAATAAAAATATTTTCGCCGACGTGGGGCTGGAACCCAAAACCCTGGCATTAAAAAATCTTACACTCTACCGACTGAGCTCTCCGACCTTGTGACCGTCACGCGCTAATATTGCAATATTTAGTTAAGGCATTTCACCTGATAATATTTGTCAAACGGACTAATTTTGAGATACATCTTGCAACATGTTTCATTGATGTTCCGCTCCAAATGGTTGTAGCGTGATATTATATTATAGCCTATAGCCTTCCTCTAAAAATGGGCTATCCAACAATTATTTTTTTTCAATTCGAACCAGTAGTTTCTGAGATTAGCGCATTCAAACAAACAAACAAACTCCTCAGCTTTATACATTAGTATAGAAGTATAATAGATTATAATCATCCTATACCAACAAAAGTTATTTTTATTTTGTTCGGTTAAGAAACGTGCATATGTTATGGGAGAAGCTGGTAAAAAACGGCATCTACAAAGTGTTCTGTGTCACACAACATTCGAAATAATTTTGTAAAATAAAAATTGTAAAGTTGATGTTTTGCGACAACCACATGTTATATTATAGCGAAGCTTTAATAAAGTCTGTGGCGACGTGACAACTGTAATTTGCAAAGTTACATCAGACTTTAAAAACTTGAATGAGTCTACTTTATAAATATATAATGGAAGAGTGTCATTCCACCAACATTGATGCACCGTAGAATTTTTTAATGCATATTTTTTATGTTTAAACTTACACTCTGCAATGTGTTAACTTTCTCGCTAATCCGAATTAATTGGGACTGAGCCCTGTTCGCCAAGGTCGTAGCTACGCCTGACTCCCACCTCGGTCGCTGCTTCCCTTATATTTCAAAGCGCATTCTGGAACATTCTGCGATGCTCTCAAAGCGGCGGCATTCTTTTACGCAGTTCCGACAACAATGTACGCATTGTTGTCCGCGGTTCCGACAGCAATGTACGTATTGTTGTCCGCGGTTCCGACAACAATGTGCGGTTTAGACAACAATGTGCGAATTGTTGTCCTTGCAGTGTATTGTTGCTCGTTATAATATTATCATTAAATATGAACGCTTTTGGTAGATTGACAATATATTTTTGCATGAATGTATCATTTACATGTGCTAATATACATATAAATTTGCCATGAAATTCAGATTAAACGCTACCCAGTTTAGGGAATCATACGAAGACCGGAAAGAGATGGATGAATGTTACACGGGCTAGATTAGTTCAGTGGTGGTCTATGGCGCTTCGTGCAGCAAGGAAGGAAAATCAATACATACAAATAAAATCTTTGTGTCTGTAATTGTATGTTTTTAACGAAATTTCGACTATGTACATTGTAAGTATAGTTCATGGAACGTCTAGATCTAATTAACCATTTGCAGAATGTATATCTGTACGTCTATTTGTTTGTTCCGGGTTGACTCAGAAAATACTGAACTCGTCTTCCCGGGACAATCACTGTATTATATAGTTTTTTATACATCAGGGAATAGGGCAGATTGTAATTACAGGCTTTTTTTAATAGGTATATCGATTACTAGCAGACCCCAGGACGTAGATATTTTTTTTTGGAGAGGGGGTAAAGGAAAAGTTTTTTTAATATCACACAAGAATACTCACGAAGGAAGGTGTCAAACAAAATATTAATTCCCAAACTAATTATACAAATTACTTTTCAAAAAATATTTTTTTTAGTCTGGTATTCGTATTATTTTCAGTTTTATTTTTTTATTATGATCCTAGGGAATAATAACCCCCTTTACCCCCTCCCCAATATCTACGCCCTTGAGCGAACCCGGAAGGCAGACATGACCTACCACAGACCTTGCTAGCATGTATATGTATACAGGGTGTCCCATTAAGAATGGGACATAGAACAACCGCAGATTCTCCAATTCAAAATTAAACGATTAAGCGATATATGCTTAGATAAAATGTTACTCGTTTCCGAAATACGGGGTGTTGAAGTTGAAAACTGAAAAATTATTAATGTCCATAATTTTTTTAATACACCGTATAATTTTACTCAAATCGGCACACTTGTTAAATTTCATAAAATGCACCTAACAATAAAAAAATTAGTTCAGTACGCTCTACCAGTGGCGTACGGCAGGAGTAAGTAATGCTTGTACCCCTTCTAAATGTTACGCCGCTGTCTAAATTTCAATTTTGACTATAATTTTAATTTTTTTGATACTTTCTAAGTTAATAATATACACTTGTTAGTTTGTTGTAAAGTCATTGGTTTTCGAGATATTCGCAGTTAAAGATAGATAGACATGTACTTTTTATTTGTATTATTATTAATAATATTCATTTTTACAATTTTGTCTTAAAAAAACTGCGAATATCTCGAAAACCAATGACTTTACAACAAACTAACAAGTGTACATTATTGACTTAGAAAATATCAAAAAAAATAAAATTATAGTCAAAATTAAAATTTAGACAGCGGCGTAACATTTAGAAGGAGTACAAGCATTACTTTCTCCTGCCGTACGCCACTGGTAGAGCGAGTAACATTTTATCTCAGCATATTTCGCTTCATCGTTTTATTTTGAATTGGAGAATCTGCGGTTGTTATATGTCCCATTCTTAATGGGACACCCTGTATATGTCATGAATATAAAAAAAAATTATTGCATTAAAATTATTGGGAGTTGCTGGGAGACTGAAAGTTTGGGATTATGTGTTTTTTTATGTGAGAAACCCAAAAAAAATTTGGTCGGAAAAATAAGAAAAAATCTTGATCTCGTGAACAGCGCCACTTACCGACTCCAACTATAAGCTAAGAACCACCCTGGTGACCCCATTATTAAGTACAAAAAAATGTTCATCAAAATCGGTCAAGCCGTTTAGGAGAAGAATTACGAACACATGCACACCGGAATTTTATATATAAAAAAAAATAATCTACAAGTAAGCACTTACCAGTCACAAATCATAATTAAACAGTTAACCCACCTGAAAGCAAACAAAAAATGATGTTATTATTTATTTTTTTAATTTTTCACGAGTAGCCTGAAGCAGTATTTAAACAAAAAGTAGGTACTGCAGAATAAATTTGTCCCAGTGTGTATTATTCCAATATCCATGAGCATTTTAAATGTCATTTCAATCTAAATACAATCCAAAAGTTTTAGAATACCAAAATTTGTGACTACAAAATCTTTGGGGATTGACTTTCGGTTTGTCTCTCAAAAAATAAACCTAGGTTCTGTACTTAGCAAGATAAATTCAAACATTATTAACAGTATTTCAGTATAGATAACGTTCCAGAGTTTCAGGATTAAGGTAGTATCCAATATCGGATCATCTTCAATTTCGAAACTGCTTTCGATATTGGGTTCGTAGTTTAGGATTTCTCAAATTTATGGAAAATTCCGAAATATATTTATTGGCATAAAAAATATTGAATGGCACTTTGAATGTCATCAAATTTGCAAACGGGAAAAAATCGACATAATCGCGTAATAATAATTATCTTAAAACTTAAAAAAAATACTTTAAAAAGTCTGTCTAGAAAGACCATCAGTCATTTTTAAAAAAAATGTTTGGGACGAAAGTTGCGAGTTTTTCAATAAAGATTCGGAACCTGGGAGAAAAAAATCGGAAGCCATTAAAAAAAAGTTAACCTGCACAGGGCACCACCTGAACACCGCAGGTGAAAAAAACCTGCGCCATTCGATTGCCCCCTCAAAACTACAAAAATCATCTGAGTAGATCGAAATAAAAAAAAATGCAATCTGAGCGAATAAAAAGGGTGTTCGGGTTTTAAAGAAAGTAGATATATACTGATGTGCAAAAAGAGTTTTGTTTACTTTTTGCCCGTTGAAAATAACAGAAAAAAGTGCGCTTGCGAGAGACAATGAACTATTATCTAATGTACTTTCTATATAATACAATAAGTAGGTAGGGGAGAGTGGGGTAAGTTGACGATGTTAAGGAAAAAAATTAATTACGACCTTAATATCATTAGCTGTGGAAAACATTTTATTCAGTCTTGACAACATGCATGTGGACTATTAAACATAAATATAATTGAAACTTAATCTCTATAGAGAAAAAGAAAAAATTAGGTACTATGATTTGTTGCTAATTCGTCATCTTACCTGACCGGTGCGTTAAGTTGACGAACATATTGGGGTAAGATGATGTACTAGCATAAATCGCACGTAAAATTGTTTTCACCACTGTAGCTTGAACATGCTTCAAGCCACCAATGCTGGCACTTACAGCAACAAATCCAGTCTTCAAAAAGGGGTTCAGCATACTCTTCTTTACAGCCTGGGCAATAAATCTCCTCGTCTGAATTCTCTATGGGAGTCACTGGTTTTCGACCTTTCTTTTTTTCGTCGGTTACCTTTGAATTACTGTGACACGGTTCTTCTTGTTTTTTTCTTTTCTTTTCTTCTTTTTGTTTCAATAATGCCTCTTTTTCTTCCAACTGCTTCTTCACAGGCGTGCTGTATCTCCGTAAAGTAGGTTCTGGGATCCCATAACGGGAAGCGACACTATCGCATGAATTTCCTTCCTGCACATCATGCATAGCTGCAATTATAGCATTTTCATCCCACATGCGTCGATTTGACGTTCTTTAATATACTCTAGGCATCCTAGAAAAAGAGAAGAGAATAAATAAAAACGTGCATTGTATGATCAATCTTCGTAGGGTAAGATGACGAACTCGTCAACTTAACCGAACCATCTTACCCCTTAGGTTAGGTTGATTAAAATTTCCAAGGAAACTTAAAAAAAAAAAATATTATTATGATAGCCTTCATCAACACTAATGTATCTTAACATGTATTTTACCATGCGTAATTAATCATTTCAAACTTACCTTTATATTTCACTGAAATCACTATTAAAAACAGATCAAAAATTATAACACCTATGTGTCAAAATACAAAACGCGGGAAACAGATCAACTGAGCACTGGAATCGCGCATTTGGGATAGATTATTTTGTTTACTTGTACATAGATGGCAGTGCTTACACAAGCAATGGTTGCAGTCTCTGGACTGTTATTTTAAAGCCATTAGTCATCTTACCCGCTTCGTCATCTTACCCCTCTTTCCCCTACACATAATAGGTATGATAATAAAACAGCTTAAATTGGATTAAAACAAATCAGTGCCAGTGTTCTTGTTTAATACAATAAGAGCATCTCCGCCGTTTCTTGACGAGCCCCGAGCACTTGACATCAGTTTCCGTTACAGAAGCTCCCCCTTCCCCTCTATTCCCTCTCCCAACCCTTCTTCTATCTTGGCCTCTACACAAGTAGTTTATAAATCCTATGTCCACACTGGACTGAAATTAACGTGAAGCAACAGATATAACTAACTAGCGGTCCCGCCCGGTTTCACCCGGGTGCAAAAGAACGAATGGGGAAGGAAGGGACATGAGTACGCACATTCATCTTAGTTTACCGAGATGAATGTTGTGTCCAAAGTTCATAATGATCGGCGTTATACCGTTCAAAAGTTTTTGTTGTTAAAAAGCAGTATTTATACTTTTTTTAAGTAATAAATTTCTTTTAATATAATTAATATTTAATTAAAAACACTGTACGAAAATTATTTTTATATAGGTACCTATAGTTGTATCAGTTTTCAAATGAGCTATTAATTAGATTTATTTAATTTTAATTAGTCGTAAGAAAATTTTAAAAAATTGAAATATAAGCTTTAGAAGAAAGCAATGTAGAAAATAAAAAAAATTAAAAATATTTACGCTTACGTGGAGCTTGAACCCAAGACCTTGGCATTAAGAGTCTTACGCTCTACCGACTGAGCTATCCGAGCTTGTAAACGTAACGCGCTAATATTGCAATATTTAGTTAAGGCATTTCACCTGATAATATTTTCGGACGGATTAATTTTGAGATACATCTTGCAACATTTTTCATTGATGTTCCGCTCCAATTGGTCGCAGCGTGATATAGCCTTCTTCGATAAGTGGGCTATTCAATAAAAATAAAATTTTTCAATTCGAACCAGTAGTTTCTGAGATTAGCGCGTTCAACCAAACAAACAAACAAACTCTTCAGCTTTATATATTAGTATAGATTAAATCAAAATTCTGTCTTCTTAATCGCAGGATAACTTTTCATTAAAATATTAAGATGTATTTATTAATGGAAAACAATGGGATTGTTTCACACTATTGAAAGTCGTCATCACTATATCTCTTATACATGGAATGTTAGGTCCATTTATATTTTACGTCTTTGTTTTTATCAGTTCCCGGACTGTAGCGTGGGAACTGGGGGTTTGTAATCGAGAAACCATAGAAACACTCGGTTGTTCTCAACAGGTGTAGACACAGCGATAGGAAAAGAAGAGTATATCAGCAAAATATATGATGGACAAGAATCCAACACAGTGATTTAAAAAGACATTCTGAGAGATTATAAAGGGAACTGCACTAAGGGATAATCTACTTTTAAAGTGTCCTTCGTCAATATCACACAGGGTGCAACAGATCACAGTCAAAAATAATTAATCTGAAGTTTATTAAGGTAGACAAAATATTTGTACATACTGTATAGTGATTAGTGATGTGCCGGATATCCGTATCCGTATCCGCGGATATTCGAGAGAGAAGAAAGATTAGTATCCATATCCGTTAGTTTTTGGCGGATCTTTTACGGATCTTTTACCTTATTAATTTTCAATTCATATAGATGAAATTTTATACCTATATATAGGTGATTAGGTAATAATGAAAAACTGTTAAATTCCATTCAGATTATTTTTTATTTTTTAAAATCGTATTTGGCACCTTTATATTGCAAACATTTAACGTAGTGAGTACCATACCAATAGTACATAACTCAAAGATACTAAATCAACTATCTTTATAATGAGATATTGCACATCGATCTTTGGAAAGAGACAATCTGTTATAAGAATTAACTCTTAAAGAGGTCAAAAACTTTTTCCCATAACAGATAATCTCTTTCCAAAGGTCGATGTGCAATATTCACCGCCGCGTACTCTAAGAAAGTTAAGATCCGTATCCGTATTCGCGGAACTTGAAACCAAATATCCGTATTCAGATCCGTATCCGCGGATATACATTTTTAACGATCCGGCACATCACTAATAGTTATCAACTTTTACAACTAAACTCGGTACATTATTCAAGAATCTGTTGGGAATTTGCATGCTATTTATATAGGTAAGTTTTCATTCAAATTTTCTGCTGTCAGCACAGAAATAAAAAAAAAAACTATTTTAATTCATGTCTGTCTACGTGGAAGACGGTTTCTTTCTTTCTTTTTTATACATTATGATTCGTGAAAAATTCTAATTATACTAGCGATGGGACAAAACAACTGTACCGAAATATATTATATAACCGGTACTTAAAAAAAGCTCTTTTAAAAATATTATTGAATATCTGTTAAATCAATTATTAAAGATATTCAAAGCAGTGGCACGTCAAGCCGGTGTCGAACAGGCAACCGGATGGCGAGTGGTAATCTGGACCTTTGAGTGGTACAGAGCCCCCTGGTAGCGGCCAAAGTGACCCCATATGGACAGGGGCGGCGATATGGGGATGGGGCAAAATCGAAAAATTTTTGAAAAGGCAACCGGATAAAAATGCGGTAGCATTTAAGAAAATACCCTAATTACATAATAAATTTTTTTTGCCAGCCGAAACACGCGGGCCGTTTTTGCACTAGCGAATAAAAAAAAAAAGTGAAAAGGCAGCCGCTTCAAAATTAGTGAGCATACTTATTGACACCACCAAACGTTGGGAAAAAATTTCCATCCGATCCTGATGGACAGTTTCGGAGAAACAATCCCTCAAAGTCAGTGCGTGTAATCCCACCAATGCATAAATGTTAGACTTTCTGCTTTAAAATTGATCTCAAAAGTACGTACTTTCGACCGAAATACGAAGAAAAATGTTTGATAGCTCTCCTACTATTTCTCATACGAATCACCTGTAGACAGTTTAGTCCGCTTACATTTTAGAAGACAGCAAAATGAGCACGTAGACATAGTTCGAACTAACGGAATACAGGACAAGGCAAGGCAAGAGAGCGCTTATATAAAACCTCCATTCCAACATCTCAACCGGCTCAAACAACAAAACCTCGGAATGCTCTTTCTTCGCGTTGCATCAACATGATTGTGTTGTGGAAAAGTATCTAATAGCGAAGGTTCGGAACAATGCCCAACTCTCTCTCTCTCCTTCTAGTTTACACCGGTGTTTTCAAAACGTTTTCGTTGCGAACCCCTTAGGGAACGTCCATTAATTACGTGAGGTGTTTTTTTTTTTATTTTAACCAACCCCCCCCCCCCTCTTCAGCTTGGTGAGATTTGGTAAGATTTTTAAATAATGAAATGTATTTGCTTGATAGGTGCTATTAAATAATAATAATAAATTCCTTTAACTCCTAAGTGAAGCATAGGGCCTCTACGAAATTTTTAAATCTAGTCCTATCTTTTGCCATATGTTTGACTTGAAGCCAGGTAGTTCCTACTTCCTTGTTTCATAACTTCTTCACGAACAGTTCTTCTCCAGTATATTTTTGGTCTGCCTCTTTTTCGGTATCCCTGTAGGTTCCAATCCAAGGCTCTCTTCGCGATGTCGTCATCTGTCTTTCGTAGCGCGTGTCCTATCCAATTCCATTTCCTACGTTTTATAGTTACACAGATTTGTTCAAGATATGCACGTTTCCAAAGTTCGTTGTTCAAGACGTGTTCATACCATTTTACATTGAGGATTGTTCTGACACATTTTTTTATGAAGATTTGCAGTTTACTTGTTTGGCTTTCGTCACTTTCCAGGTTTCAGATCCATATAGAAGGACCGAGTTTTGCATGCGAGTTAAAAATACGTAACTTCGTGTTTTCAAGAATCATACTTGAATGCCAAATACGATTTAAACTTCCGAACGCTTGGGATGCTTTTTTGATTCTACTGTCTATAATCTATATCCACTTCTGCTCCTCCATCATTGCTAATTATACTGCCCAGATAACAAAATTCTTCCACTTCTTTAACAGGTATATCTTTTATTACCAACTGTTAAATGCCTGAGCGTTAATACTGATGTCTTCTGTCCCGTCAGAGAATTAGCGCTCCCAGAAACACGAGTTCGTATACCAGTCATAAATGCATTACAGACGGACTGCCTTTCCACTGGGATATCCCGTGGTATATATATGCGCTGGATAGTTCTTTCTTTTTCTTGCATTCATTGTT
Source organism: Xanthostigma xanthostigma (assembly GCA_963575645.1). NCBI lineage: Eukaryota > Metazoa > Arthropoda > Insecta > Raphidioptera > Raphidiidae > Xanthostigma > Xanthostigma xanthostigma. Next base: position 41,611,844 of record OY754466.1, on the reverse strand, counting down.
GTCTGGAATTTGGCAACAAAGCCTTTTTACTTACGCATATTGTTATTGTTTGAACAATCAAGACGATTGTTGTTCCACATTAGTCATTAATCCGTGTGTCATTGTTAGAAGGACGAGCCGATTGTTGTCTCATGAAATTCTTTGTCGTCTCAACGGGGAGCGTGTAATAGTATCTTTAGGGAAGCAAATAATTGCACTTTGAGAACACATCATTGAAATTCCTGCGCAGCGTCTCACAAGTTGCCACCTTGCGCATATTTCCACGTATGTTTAATATACTTAGGTATAAATACAAATGTCAAACGCGACGATTCGAAACAACACACGACGTAGACTGCGCCCCCGGGCGGTGTTGGGGCGGGGATGGGAAACGGTCGTTGTTGTATGCAACCAGTGGTTGTCTGGGTGACGCGGCACAACCAACTCCGGGCTCCGGTGGATAAACAACTGACAACAGACATGTATTATAAAACGTTTTTGTCAGAGCTTAGCATTTATTTGGATAACAATACAAACAGTTTTAGTTGTTGATGTTTCTGTTACACACACTTCGCATGTGTAAAAGTGTTTCTTCCACTCATTTAGTTAAGATGTAGGTATTCGTGTATTTTCAACTTCTTATTCATCCTCACTTCGTGACAGTCTTAGACCAATCGAAAAAAAACATTTATTAATTTGTGATTAAACATTGTCTGACGTATTTTTCCAATGACTGAGTAGCGTAGGAGGAGTTATTTTGCATGTCAAGTGTGGACTAAAAACCTGAAAATATGTGAATAAAATTAGTTGAAAATAGATGGTGTTGAAAATACATCAGATATCTCCGTTGATGTTGCATTAAAAAAATTCTAGCCAACTTCAGAAATATTGAGATTTAATATAGAAAATAAAATTTCTGTTAAAACGTGCAGTGACGCGGGTACCGGCTAGTACTGAATATTATGATACTTGCCATTCCTTGGCATGGTTACCTACATATGTTCCACCTTATGTAAAAATTAATCAAAGCATGCTTAACTAGTTTATTTCTGACAAAACTGTCTTGAAAAAATAAATAGCATAATAAACCTTTATGAAAAGTATACCAATATTGAATATAAATAACGTTATAGCATGTTTTTATTTTGCGCATGCGCCTATTTTCCCCAAAAACAATAGGGCACATCAAACATCCTCCCAAAATTTGGTTTCAATCCGCGTGTATACAGATAAACAGACGCACAGATTTTTTCCAAAACTTTGTTTTTTGGATTCAGGGAACCTCAAAAAGAAAAAATATTGCAACATTTTGAAAAGTGAATTTTGACCTAAATTAGTACCATTCCACATTTATGAGTTGGAATGGTAAAAAAACACAAAACTGTGGTCTACAGTTTATATAATTCTAAATATTCTGAAACAGATTTTCGTAAATATTCTCATTTTCGATATAACCTCGAGAGCCTCACTCGATTAACCAATAAATTCAACAATAGATCGTTTCAGAGTTGATTTTTTGTGTACGTACCTCAATTTTCGACATATTTTTCAGACATTTGCATTTTGGCAGGTGATTGATTTTGAAAAAGTATATAGTCAATAAATAAAGTATATTATTTAAAGACATGATAGAACACTTCGACTTCAGGCACTACGGCGCGATAGACTCCGTCACCTCTAAGTCATGTAAAGCGCTTCATCTTCGTCATCAAAAGCACGTTCGTCTTCGTCATGTAACGCGCGTTCGTCTTCATCATCTAAACCAGGCCTGGGCAAATGGCGGCCCGCGGGCCGAATCCGGCCCGCAGCGCAATTTTATCCGGCCGGCGAAGCATTTTAGAAAAATAGTAAAATGCGAAAATAGAATGTGGGGACCTTTTTTTGAAAATAGAATGTGAGGTGAGGACCTTTTTTTTTTTGCTTTTCGGAAGTAGAATGTGAGGACCCATACGGCCCGCGGTCAAATTTTCATTAGCTATGTGGCCCGCCGATCAAAAGGTTTGCCCGCCCCTGATCTAAACCATCCAAAAACGGGTTGGAAATGGAAGGTTTAAGGGTATTTTTCAAGGGCGCCCATTTGATCTCTAAGGTCCGATTGATCTCGGAAAAACATTTGACCTGATTTTGCTAGAAGTCGAATAGTTTTCCGAAGGTTCTATCTTTAGCTGAATTTAGTCGAAACAGAAGCATCGGGTAGAGTGTAATCTTTGCAGTGGATGAATGAATGAATAAATTAGAGGTTATGGCTTAAGAGCCCGTTATGCACATCATTTTTATGCTCCCCCTTGTCTTGGATCTAGCCCTCCAATAGCTTAGATTTCCTCATGAGCTCCAGAATATTGGTGACTAGATTGTCCTGAGGAATTACTCCGCTCTCATCAATGCATTCAAAGATGGTTGTTCTCCTGTAGGCTAGGGCCTCGCATTCAAACAGTATATGGTTGGCTGTTTCGTCCTCCATTTCTTTGCAGTAGAGAGCTTTGGTAATCGACAGTGTCTTATAATATAATATCGACTTAGGTTCAAAATAATTAACAACGGTAACTCGATAGGCTGCCTTAGAGTTAAGTTCCTGATAAATTATTCCGCTGACAGTAATTACCTGACACACAGGGACCGCAGCTTCCTTTACTATATAATATAGTGCGGATATGACATTTCTATAGCTCAGGAAATGGATTCTCTCTTGAGAATTGAACTTAATCATCTATACAAACATATCGCTTATGTAATCGAACGCAACTGCATTTCGCGTCTAACAGCGAATATATCGCAGAAGATCCGGCTCTGAAACTTACATTTAGGGCAAGGGCGTAGATATTTTTTTTTCTGAAAGGAGGGATAAAGCACAAAAATCAATATTTTTTTTAAGTTTTATAAATACGAATAAAAAATATAGCTTACGCCAAAAACAAATGACCTTTTTTAGTAACCTAATTTAAAAAACAACTTTGTCTTGTGTAGGTTAGAAGAACAGAAATAGGTCCTTTTCATAAGTGAGTGCGTTCCTATATAGGCATAAGCATGTAGCCACACGGGTTTCGTATAACTCACGTAATAATGCGGGGCATTTTCTCTAATGCGGGGCATTTTCTCTAATGCGGGACACGGGGCTCTAACGCAGGACTGAGCCGGAAAATCTGGGACGGTTGATCACCATAATTATAATAGTCCTGGGGAGGGTAATTACCCCCTGTAACCTCCCCCTATAACTATGCCATTGATTTAGGGTGGCGTATTTTTAGGGGCGCTCTGTCGATATTTTGTTCAATCAATTTGGTGGAGTTTATCATAGCATTTTTCTTATGCAGAACAATAATACAAGACAACTTAACACAATAATTCTAAAATATCAGAAATATTAAATAGTTTGTTGAAGCGCTCGGAATATATTTAAATTTTTATATTTAAATTTTTGATATTTTTAATTTTGTAATTTTAAATTGTAATTGTGATGACTAACCCTAATTCTCTACTAGAGTTGCTTTAAGGGAAAATATATTATTATTATTATTATTATTAAAGGTAGGCGCAATCAAACTGCCTTTAAGTAGTCGATTTAGAACTTTTTGACGTTCAGAAACATGAAAAAATTAACGATATGGCTACAAACTTCAACCATTACGAATTAAAAATTATTCTTCAATTAATTAATGTTAATGGCAGCGGGATTATCCTGGTAGACAAAACATTTTTACATTCTTTATATTGTAATCAACCTTTACAAGACTATATTTTATTCAATTAACAGATGAGGGTATATTTTTGTAATGCCGGATCTTCGACTAATATTTAATTATAAATGAATAACGTATTTATTTATTCTTATTTAAATAATTTATTTTTTGACGTGATAACGTCTTATAAATTGATTAAATAAATTGATGAAACACCGGCTGCATGCACGAAAAAGTGTCACGTTCCGAAATGTGTCACGTTCCGAAATGTGTCACGTTCCGCGCACGATCGGCCCAAGTTTGACAGCTACTAAAATTTAGGTTATGTATTATTCGAGCGGAATACGTTATCACGTAAAACTATCGTCCGTAAACCGACTTTACAGACAACCATTTTTTTTTTTATTAATCCTGATCATTAATTAATCCTTCCTCTCGACACACAGGTCGCTCTAGTAAGGGGAACTAACCTTTAAATACAATTAAAAGATTTTGAAAATAAAATGGGCGTAGCCGGATGAGGCATCCAGTTTGAAAAATAAATCAAACTGCAAGAATGTGATTTTCTTTATTCGAACTTTACTAGAAATAGAACAAACAAACAAATAGATTTTACAGTATCCAAATATTTTACAGCGCTATACACTATATGAAATGTTAGTAGCAGAGCTGTTCGACGTAGAAGAGCAATGCGCCATCATCAATTTATTTCACGTGTTCGAACCGCGCCGTGTAAATGGCTCAGACGCGAGTGTTGGAAAGATTAGGGACTCCGTTTGAACCAAGTTAAGGGGAAACGGTATCTTTGTTGAGAGTTGCATGACGAAATGTCAGAGAATCTGGCATAATAAAAATAAAATTATGATCACAAATATTTTTTCATAAAAAAAACATTGTATACATTTAAAAGGATTTGTTAACTAACCTACATTATTTCCCGTTACAAAATGCAGCAAAATTCGATGAAATGTATTTTTGATACAAAAAATAATTGTTTTCATTTTAAACGTCAAATAGTTGTATTAATGCTCCGTCTTTGTCGCACTCACTAACTTAATATTCCGTCTTTGTCGCACTCACTAATTTATATCTCCCTCTCAACTTCCAATATACGAAACGTAACTCTCTCTCTCTCTCTCTTACTATCTTCACTAACTTATATCTCCCTCTCAACTCCGTTCACCTCGAACGATCACGCACCGTCGCGATGATGCACTTTCGTAAACGATTTCGTCGGTCATTTACCAGCTTACTCCCCAAGTCAAGCGTGCCTAAAGAAGTTTTACTTCAATAATAGATTCCCTTAAAACTACTACCTACAAAATGCAACTACATTTATATTTTTACGTCATCTGCCTTCCCAATTTCCATTGTAGAAATGTCTATGTCACTGCGACCTAAACAATTTCACTTTGAAATACAATAAAAAACAGTAAGTAAAAGAAGACGTTTTTACAACACAACTTGGAGTATTTACGTGACTTATCTCGTTACAATATTAAATCGTATGCATAGCTGTACGTAGCTCTCTTAACACCGAATAAGGAAAGAATGGAAGAGTAAAGCTATATAGAAAGAGGGCTGAAGTACGAAGATGCGAGAGAATGACGGAGAAAGAAAGTGATTTAGATCGTTGATGACGGAATACGTCCACGAAGGATGCGAAAACAATCGACGCACGAGTCATTCGTAATGTCGCTGCACACTAGGCTGGTTTTGCCGATAGATTCCTTGCCAGATTTGGCTTCTATAGGTTTCAATAGACTTGTAAAAAAACCTACTCACAGGATTTTAAAAATTTACTAAGGATGTCTCAAGACGACTTTGTCTTTCTATTGGAATTCTGCTATTCGTTGGGTAGCGCGCGTTTCCCTTTTTTTATAATGTGCAAGGTCCCATAGGGCAGGTTCGTTTCTGTAGTATTCCGAGAATTTCAACGTTTCCGCCAGCCATTTTGATACACCTTCACCGGCCGACAACTTTTTCACGACTGGATCTACTGAAAATGGTTCGTGAACTGTCGTGAAATATCAAACAGGTTTGATTTGCTTGCTCACGAACATGGCGCCTTTCGTATTGTAACAAAACTGTTCTTGTTCGTGGTGGAAAATATTTATTTACAACGGTGAAACGTTAACAAAACAAACAAACAAACGAAAAGTACTTCTTTATAACGTAACAGAAACAAAACAACAATTCTAACTAATAAAATAAAAGAATAAGTAATGAAGAATACAAAGTCACTATTTATGTACAACTATATACACAAGATTATTTACAACACAGGAACATACCAAAATTTATTTAGCACACTTATTTACACAGTTCATTGATTTATTTATCTCAGGAGTTATCTCATCCCACAACAATCTGTGTATCGTTGTTAAAACGACGAGCCGATTGTTGTCTCACGAAATTCTTTGTCGTCCCAACGGGGAGCGTGCAACAATATCAATTCGTTTCCGTTCTTCTTTCACGACTCTGCTGTTTACATGACGCGTGGTCCACGAAAGCGTGAGACACGAGCGAGCTTCACTACCCGTGTCAACCCCGCTTAAGTATCAAAGAAAATTGGCGCACAAAATTACAAAATGATACAGTGCTCTGGCATTACGACATAAATTATACTGTGAAAATAAATTATAACTTTAGTGAGTGGTTTTAAATAAATGACTTATAGTTAATAGACAAGTGTGCTGATAAACTTTGTGTTGTGTTCCTGTGTGTTGTGAATATTTTGTGTATAATTTAGTGACTCTTTATTCTCTGTTACTTAGTCTTTATTTTATTATCTCGAACTATTAGTTTTATTTCTTTTACGCTTTCGTTTGTGTGTTTTACTACAGCAGTTTTGTTACACTATTATAGTTTTATACATGACATCAAATTTTGATTCAATTCTTATATACTTACCCACTATAATATGTTTAGTAGGCATGTAATATTTATGATCGCGACTAAATCACCAACTGTACCTACCGGGACCGAATCCCCAATCCCCATCTATCTCCAACCGATCTCCCATCTCTTTCTTTCCCACCACAGATAAGATCTACACTTGCCTGATGTGTATGTGTGCAATGTATCCAACCTATGCATCGCCCACCTGTTGGAGTTGCTCTACTCAGAGTTCAGTTTTCTCAGTACTTAGTGTGTGAAACTCACATTTAAGAACACAATGCCTTGAACCCTTTATCTATCCTCTTCATCTCTCGGAGAACAGGATACAAGGCAAAAGAAATACAATATAATATTAGTTCTTAAATGTTTTAATGATCAACATTAATTATGTCTCCTTTTGACGTGATAACGTCTTATAAATTGATGAATCACCAATCTTATAAATTGATAAAACACCGGCTGCATGCACGAAAAAGTGTAACGTTCCTAGCGTTCCTAACGTTCCGCCTGACCCTGTGCGTGCTTTTCTCGAAAACGGCCCTAACGATTTGGATGAAATTATTGAAAAGGGATTTTGGGGGGCAAAAAATCGTTTTAGCTAGGTCTCATCTCTCGAAAAAATCGTTTTCATACAAATTTTATCATTATAAAAATCAATTTTTTGACGTATGAAAATACTTAAATATTGTAAGTAGGTTTTGGAATTTTATATAAACAATGAAACAATTGTTTTCAAAATATTATGACAGTTAATCTTTGAGACTTAAAATAAATACGAAAGAAAGAAAGTTAAAAAAACAATTATATTATAGGTGGTAAGTAATTTTAATAAACAAAATTAAACTAAATTTGAAGCAAAAGATGCAATATCATAGATTCGAATTATTATAATTATTATATGTAGAATTTAGGTTATGTATTACGGAATACGTTATCACGTAAAACTATCGTCCGTAAACCGACTTTACAGACAACCAATTTTTTTTTGTATATTAATTTCCTTCTCTATTAAAAAGAGAACTCGTTCTCTCTCTACGCGCCAGCTGCAGAACAACCAAAATCTTAGGTAAGTACTTTACAATTTTAGAAAGAATGATATTTTCCATATTTAATATTAGGAAATAGTATAGGTACATCATAGAGCATCGTTTCTTAACCGGGGGGTCGCGTTTGATATTAAAGGGGGTTGCAGTCTGTTGAAAAATAATACTCGAAACATACAAACTATACAAAAGATTCGTTTATTACAGGAATGAATTTTAGTGTAGTGTTTTAAAATTAAATATTACAACGTAATAACATAAAAAAATAAAAACTATACCCCTTTCAAATGATATCGAGACGTAATAAAATAAAATAATAAAAATTAGTTATTAAACGTATAAATAAACTAGAGTACGTTAGTGCGTATGCTTGCCATAAGTGAAAGTGTCCTCAGTTAAGAGAGGGAACGCTGCAGAAAACCAGAAATTTGTTTACTCAAGTCAGCATTGTTTTGCATCATTTGTAACCATAGAGATAAGAAACTGTTCTCTCTCTTAATTGCAGACACATTCACTGCTATCTCGCGCAGTCTATTGTAATATCTCTATGAGTTACACAATCAATGCCACTGACAGACTACAAAACTCGTGTGTGTTCTGTGTGGCAGACTTTCTTACGTTCGGGCGCTGTTCTGCGCTTCAAAGCAGCACAGGACACGTCATTATCAACTACCCCCGGTGTACACTGTGCAACTCTTGACCCACAAGGTATAGCGTGTTATTTAGATCGGCTCTGTGCTGCATTTACGTCAGCACATATCACTGCCATATTATGCTACAAAAGTGTTCTCTGAATCTCAAGTTTCCGCGAGCCAGGGCCGCTCAACAAAAGAAACGTTCGAATATTTTGGAACCGTTTTGCGAAAGTCCGCAGTGTGTCGAGGAAATCAACACTTTTGTTGGACAGGCCTGCACATGCAGTGAAACGACCGGAACGATTCCGGCTACCTGTATATAACATTATAACGACTGAAGACCGCTAGAGCCTCAAACTCCGGGATTTAGAGATGTGCATTAGAAACATTTTACATACAAGTAGCTGATACAGCTGCTTCACTCAATGATTGCCTAGCAACTACACTTGACGAGAAAACGTTTTATATTAAATGCGAGAAAACGGTCACGGTCACGGGGCGAAGCTTCTCAGTCTCTTCTTTCCTCAGATAAATAAGTGAAAGGGACATAGCTTTGCTTACATTTTTTGCAGCCCGCAACTAATCACATTCTAAACGACACCGCTAAAAACAAATCTATATCAAACTGCAACTGATCATTGAATGATGTAATTGATAAAACATAGATTAATAGAAATGACACATTCAAATCAATAAATTAATTATTAGTGTTATCAATGATATGGATAGAATAAAGTAAAATTTGAAATGCCCCCAACACTTTATTACTTCCTTTTTCTCTGAAACAACATTTACTAACGTTGCAAAGTCTATCTGTACCTAGCAGCCAAATTACCATGGAGACTACATGAGTATTATCTGATTTTAATATTTTTTCGAAAGTGACATTTTTTTTGCAAATTTTAATGTGAATTAATAAATGTTTAGAGTTTTAATTTAGAATTGTTCACAATTTGTAAGAATATTTAAAGACGGTAAAGCAGTGCTCTGTGTATGTAAGGAAAAAATATCCCGACCTGCCATTTCACCGGTAAATAAATACATTTTACTTCAGGTGTAGAATATGTTTTTGACAAAATTTTTATCAGTTAAATTTGAGTAAAATATTAAATCTAAAATATATTTTTATCAACAAAATAAGATTTATAAACCTCATTATTTGTTTTTATATCCTTCAAAACTGCACACCTATATGTTATCGGTATTTAAAATAAGACGAGTTCTTCTCTGTCATATGGAATGTCGTCATCACTACATTGTGTTAACTGATATAGGGAATTTTTCAAATAAATAAAATTATCGACCAATTTTTTAGACTAGGGTATATTGACAAAAATTATAATTCAATAATTTATAACTTTTGTCAATATTATTATAATCTGAAAAAATTGATCGATAATTTTATTTATTTGAAGAGTTCTATATTCAGACTGGCTACATACGCACTAGGCGGCTACCCGCAAAGCGGCTAGCCGCAAGTAGTAAACTATACGTAAATTCTGTATATATAAAAAAATGCATACGCACTACGTTGCGGCTGCCCGCCAACCGCTCCGGTCGCTTGGAGCACAGCGGCCGCTTCGACGGCTGACCGCGCGGTTCGTGTACGCACTACGCGGTTTAGTTGGCGGTTAACCGTTACCTGGGTAGTCGTGTATTTTTTAATCTGACAATTTACATTATGAATGTTCTAATATACTCAATAATTCTTCAAATGATTTTAAACGCATTCTCATGTAACCAAAAAACTTGTCTTCATATTTTTTGAGGTTTTCAAAAAATATATCAAAATGCCTGGTTTCATTTCGTGTTTGTAAGAAAGGATGTATCCAGTATTTTTTGTTTCTTTTTATTTTTTATGTAGCGATCGTATATATAATAAACAGCTACAACTTCTTCAACGTCCATTGTAGAAATGGTAAACAAAATATGTCTGGTTTAAATTAGATTCAACCGCAGATTCAACTGACGTTACATACGCACTAGGCGGCTGCCCGCAATGCGGCTAGCCGTCCGGCTGAACGCAGATTCAACCGCACACTGCGGTTAGCCGCGCGGCTAGCCGCATTGCGGGTAGCCGCCTAGTGCGTATGTAGCCTAACGCTTCCCCTGGTACGATAACCCCAAATTAAAAAAAAACTAAGAAACTACAAGAAATGGCTAAATGGTCTAGAGCAGAGGTTCCCAAACTTTTTTGTCTCGTAGACCACTTACCATGTTTTTCGGTTTTGGGTAGACCCCCTGCTTATCTGATATTGATTTTTTGCAAATTCATTAATTTCAAATGTATTTTTGACAACCGGTATAGTGCTACTCATTTTGAACGATTTAAATTTATAACGGTAGTGAAATGTAGTGTGAAATGTTTAGTTTTATACATTTATTAATTAGATTGAAATTAAACGAATCAAATTAAAATTTACTTTCTGTTACATAAAATAAGTAAGCAAAAAAAAATGCTTTTAGTGTGAAGGATGAACCTGATGCTTTAATAATAAATTTTCAACATTTGGCATCAATTTAGTTAGATTTAATCCTAAATCTCTTCGGTTAACGATGTCCAGTTTGTTTCTTTTTTTGTTAGGAGATTCACTATCGTTGACCCCCATTTTCATTTCATGGACCCCAAATTTTTTTCCCTGCTGACATGGACCCCTTGCAAGTTGTCGTCGACCCCTGGGGGTCGATATAGACCACTTTGGGAATCACTGGTCTAGAGGGTACCAGTGGACGTACAAGACTTAAAGATAATTGACCACACTATTTGCTTCAACTTTATCTTAAAGAAAAAGGATGCTGAAAAAAAAATAATCTAAGAAGAGAAAAAAAATTATCTATATTTAATTGTTCGATCTACCAGGGGTACTGTAACGTTCTGTTACAAGACGTTAATCAAAGATTTTAATATAGGGAATTCTAGGTCCATTTATATACTATTAGTATTATGTCTTTGGTTCGTCAAGAAAGTCTTTTTTGTTACTTAGTTATTCCTTTAATGATTAAAAAACGCTCGGTATTTATATATTTACGTCAAGTGGGTTGTATAGTAAGGGTCACCAACTGCGGCTTAATCTAGATTGCGAACACATTTTACAGGTCTATTCTATATAGGTACTACTTAGCAAAAATAGATCAGTCTCTGGCTAATTAATATGGTTCCATTGCAATATATAGGTACAACAGTTTTGTTGTTATGGTAGCTCTGAAATAGAAAAACTTCCCACATTAAATGCAAAATCTTCTTTGAGCGCCCGGCCTATGTTGCATTTTACGTGGAACGATTTTTAGTAACGCATTAATGATTTTCATAGCTACCATATCAACAAAACTCATGTACATATTACATTTTAAATGAAATATATCCTATAGATTACAAAATCAAATATAAAAAATACCTTTCAATTTATAAAATTTTATTTCTGACAAAGCAGAATAATAATGTTAATTTACAAACTTCGAGTTGTATCGCTAGGGAAGAGAGTAGCGTCATTTCTGCGCCAAAATGAGTTTCTGGTGGAAGTTTTTTTTTTTTTTTAATTGATCACAAGCACAAAGAGTTGGTGACCCGTCAACGGAACACGTTTCAGTAAAACCGGTTAATCAAGCTTGTATACTACATTTTGCCACATTAACAAATCAATATACAATTAATATAATTATTACGAATTGACCGTATTACCTATATTATAGTTTTATCATTATTTATGTTAGATTAAAAATTGTTTGTTATTTAATTTTTCATTAATATTTCGTTAATTAAATAAAAATCAAACTTAATTCTATTAGAAAATAAGTAGATACTAATTAATTTTTATATTTTTTAGATTATATCTGAAGAAGATCCAAATCCGGACCGAAACGTCGTCTATTGAATTATTGAATTACATTTTTATAATTTTTGTTAATATAAAATTGATCGATAATTTTATTTATTTGAAGAGTTCTATTCAGACGTTAATCAAAGATTTAATTATTTATATTATATATTTATCAAGTAGATATATTCCTTTTCGGAGTAAGTTGCATTTTAAGTGGAACGATTTTCTATAATGCAATAATGATTTCCATAGCTACTAAATAAAGAAAACTGAAAATCACTGTAGTTTTTGCACTACCCCCTGCTTTACATGCATTTATACAGGCATATAAAGTGCCTTATTACGCATTGTGGCTTCGACCAGAAATAGAATCTCAACGAATGAATTGTGCATCAGCTTAAATTTCGATTTGTCGTGTTGGTTACCTCTTTAACCTCTCATTAACCTGTGAATGCTGAAAGAGTTACTTTTGGGGATTATATATTTTCTATTCATTTAATGTGACTGTAAAGAAATAAAAATGAATCTAGAACCTTGCTTATCTACTTTCTTTGTCTATGCTAACAAAACAGTGCTCTGTCAAGGTCATAGGGGCCCCATTATCCTAATGTACCCAGGGCTTCGAATAGATTAAAGACGATCCTGTAGATACCTTACAGATACGCGTATTAAAAACATAACCTTCTGTTTGCTGTCGCGCAGTCGGGTAAAAAGTAGCGTGTGTGCGCTGCCTGGCCCTAAATGACCTCAAGATGATCCTGAATATACGGTGGAGCCATAGTCGCGTTCGTTCAAGTGCCACTTAATGAATTAACTCTACCTATATAGCTACGACATCAGAACGATTTTATACGTTTGGATGCATTTACTAGTACCTTTACCGGAGTTACTTGCTTGCTTGCTCACCATGGTCCTTTTGTACATCGTCAAAGACGTTACGACTGCTTATTACAGAGGAAAATGTTCATTTCATAAATCAAATATAACAACATGCATATGAAAGTATGACATATATGAAAAAGGAGTAAAACGACAGAGCTTTTCAGAGCTGAATTCGCAAAGAAAAAATGAACTATATAATAATGTTATTCAGCGATCCTTGATAATTATTAACCTCTGAAGTTATTTTCTGGCTTTTGGGATTTTTGAGATAGAAGTTTGAAACTTCGGTCGATCGTTAACTAAGTTAATATTATCAAAATGAGGTCTGACTATTATTTTTAACCGACTCAGGATCTGATGGTGGAATCCGGAGAAATCGAGGGAAACTCAAACTCTCAAATTTCAAAGGCACGCATAATGTTTTTTATGTATGTTCACCGATTTTTAGTGTTAGATTAACACTAAAAAGAGAAAAATAAAATATTTTTAACAAAAAAATTGAACCGACTTCAAAATATGCACTAAAAAGTAAAAAATAATTGCGTATTGAAATGTTTTGGAGTCGGTGTCAGCCAAAATGAAATCTATTCCAAGAACTAGAGACATGTAAGATTTAAAATGCTACTTTCGAATTCCGATGTGACACCGACTCCAAAACATTTCAATACGCAATTATTTTTTACTTTTTAGTGCATATTTTGAAGTTGGTTCAATTTTTTTGTTAAAAATATTTTATCATATTGTTATTCGGTAAATAATTTTGTTTTTTGATAACATTTTGAATGCGTTCAACTTGACGCCCTCAACACTCGTGTCGATGACAACCATATATCTAATAATTAACTATATCACGCATTGTCTATCTACTCAACGTGCTGTGAGGGAAGGCAATAAAGCGTATCAAACTATATCTGCATCTTTTTTTCGAAGTACTTCCTATGGTTATTCCGACAATATATATTATATACATTAGCATGGATTAGGTTTATCAAAAGCTTTGTCTTTATCTATGACGTTACCCAATCAGAGCCAACGAGTTTTTACCACTTAAAAAGATATAGGTACGTACAGTGTAAACTCTATAATATATTGAGAGTTGTCGTTAAACGGAGAGAAGAAATAATCAATTAGTATTTTTTATAATATGTATACACTCATAATATATACCTAAAATGTACAACTGACCAAAAAAGATTCATACTATCGCAAAGCAGTTGAGCTAAACATATAAAAGATAATCCCAACAAACAAAAGAACGAATTTCTTAAAACCTTTGGTACGCATGATGGCGACAACAAAGCAACAAAATCACAAACAATTACTGTTTATTGCTTAATGATGACGTTTTGCTGTCGTTATTTAGGGTGGGTGTGTCGTTATTTAGATTGTATCATTGTATGAGCAACAAGGTAAACCAACTAAAGTTAAATAATTTCGACGTTTTAAGGAGTATGTCGTTATATCGAGTGACGTTAAATTGAGTTTACACTGTATATGTTTGCATCCTAATAGTTCGATTGCGATTTTATCCCCCTCACTTATCTACGCCCTTAAGTACGATATATTATATTCATCCATATTTCAATATGGTATAATGGTACATATTCATTTTTGTGGCATTAAAATGAGCTGGGAAATGATTAAGGACCACGTCGTCCACACTGCACAAACGCAGAGCCGGTTAAGAAGCGAAGGGGCCTGTAGGCGGGAGCCTGGGGGGGGCCTAACGCCTATGTAAGGGGACGAAAATCAATTGAAATAAGAATAGCATTCAAAAATGAACTTTTAAAATAGGTAATATGAATTTTTTTCTAATCCAAAACAAAATTCATTTTCATTTTCATTCATTTTCATTTTTTTCTCAATTTTTTCACTTTGGTGGGGCTCTAAGATTTGGGGGGCCTATAGGCGCCGCCTATAACGCCTACACAGTAAATCCGGCTCTGCACAAAAGTGAACTTCGTGAGCTCGATGCGCGCGTCATCCGTGACGTCATGGAAACGACCGCAATTGTTTTATGTGTGCGTTGCAGACTTTTTTTTGACTAGCTTAAACATAGCTTTACTTAAAAAAGCGCTCAAAGTGATTATAGAATGCGCATAGTTTAAAGTAAACTTTGACAATGAAACAACAGATGTTTAAATTATTATACAAAGTAACACAATTTGCACATTGAATATAAAGATATTATCTACTTAGTACGTACTACGTACATGTTCACAAGAAACTCAAAGTCCAGAAATATAGAATCGCGAATAATAGACAGTTTGGTAACCGCCTGGCAGACATTTAGACCAGACTAGATGATCTGTCTTATTTATTTTTTATTTAATTAAATACTAAATTCGAAGATATAAAAAATTCAAAATGCCTCGAGGACTTTTTTTCAAATATAAAATTTCCTTCGATTTTACTACCCAAATAATGTTTGATAGCTCTCCTACTATTAACCTAAAGCATGCAGTTCTTCGATAAATTTCAGCGCTCTATCCTACCAGTGGCGGTTCCTCTACAAGCGCTGCAGAGCTTCCGAACAACTAAAATCTTAGGTACAGTTTAAGAACGATTTTTTTTATATTTAACCATTAATTTTAATGTTGGGAAATTGTGTAATAGTTACACAACCAACGCTAAAGTTTTACAGCCACTGACAAATCACAAAACTCTCCTGTGTGATAAACTCTCTTGCATTCAAATGCTGTTCTGCGCTCCAAACAGCGCATGAAACGTCATCATTAGATACCACCAGTGTACACCGTGCAACTCAGGGCCCTTAAGTTATAGCATGTTATTTAGATCGATTTTGAGCTGCATTAGTACAAATACTGCACATTAGTACAAAAATAAGCATCTATATCAATGTCAATTGTTAGAAGTACCTATTCATTGAATTTGTCTCATTCAGTCTACACCTTTGACTCGTACATACACATACATGATACACAACACACAGCTTATGACAGTAGTGGCTAGTGTTACAGTGTATATTGTTGTTTGTTGAAAAAAAAAATAATAATTAAAACATCATAAACATTGATGTGACTGATAATTTAATTCCCCCTCTATTCCTAGCCCGTGTTAGGAAGTATTTTCGGTTGACCCTGCAGGAACCTATTTAAAATGTTCACGCGCCGCCACTGTGTCGTGCTAACTCTTGTTACGCGTCACAAATAAACTTCCAATAGTCAACATCTGCGGAACTGTTGGGAAAGAAAACGCCTGCAAAAACGGTGCGCAGCGAAAACTTACCTGAAACGATGTTTGCAGGTATTTTCTTAAACCACCAACAGGTTATCCGTTAAACTGGAAAGAATGAGCCTATCAAAGGTTTTTTTTGTCAAAAACATATTCCACGCCTATGGTAAAATGACATGTTTACCAGGATATCCTCACTTATTTCTATTAGCATTTCTAATTTAAGTCTTTCTTAGGTCACGGCAAGGCGCATTGAACGGAATTTAATTTTAATTTTAAATATTTCAGAGCTCATTGACTGTCATTACATATCTTCATTTTTGTCTTTCTATCATTTTTTTCTTGCATAGATAACGTTTTTTGTTAAGCGATAATGTTCATACGATTTATTATTTTTGTTCTAATTTTTATTAATAATATTATTTAATATCGAAATGTTTTTTGATTGTCTGTGGTAGTAAAGTTCTTCTACATTTTCTTTCCACTAATCCCGAGGTAATTAATCTTTTTTATTAAATTAATATCCCCGTCAGACCTTCAGTAATTATTAATACTACAATATTCTCATGCTACATTCCGAGTATTTTATAGAAATACAAGCGATCCGGTTCGGCTTCGCCCGAATTTGTAGATTGTCGCCGTTTTTTCGTCGACTTGCGTTGCAAAACTGGTCTCCACGAAAAGCGCATTTATTTAAACGCGATAATATATAGCCTGTATCCATCCTGAAAGTCCATTCTAAATATTGGTGAACAAAATTTTGAAATCGGATGATTAGTTTCGGAGATTGTCTCCTACATCCATACTTACAAACTTTACCTCTTTATAATATTATAGCGGTCCGTCCCGTTTCACCCGGTAAAAAACTGTTTTATGATGTTTTTAAATTTAAAAATATCATAAAACAGATTTTTAGATAAAATTGTTCTGTCCAGTATGAAAATAAATATTGTACTGGTCAGAACAATTTTAATAATTTTATTTATTCAACACGCGTGAGTAATATATAATTTCGGGGCCCTGCTAAATTCGGGAGAAATAATAAATTACTTCATGTTGACGCGTAGAGCGCTAATAATGAGCCGAAACTGTACGATAATGTATTACTGCATAGTTTCTGGACCAATAGGAACGCGGTAGCGATTTGTATATATGAAAACAGCATCGCAATTCAGCGAAAGTCAGGGCCATCTTGTGTGCATCGAGGGCGGTGGGTACGTCAATCAATGAAGTGATTTATTATTTTCCCTTTTTTATCAGGGCTCCGATTACATATTACTCGTGCTAGTTGAATAAAGTATTATGTGCGACCATTGATCGAAGGAGAATATAACTCACTACGCTCGTGCGACAAATTTCACGCTCTTGGAATCTTCTCCTTCTCTGACTAGTCGCACAATATATTATTATTGAAGAGTTCTAATCAGACATTAATCAAAGTTTCAGAACAATTTTATCTAAAAAACTGTTTTACGATATCTTTAAATTTAAAAATTGTTGAAATTCATGCACTTCCAAGCCTAAATCAGCTTCCAAAAAGTTTTGTAGCTCTCGGTCTATTATGGCATGCAAGAATAGTTGTAAACAGTAAGTCGCAAGGGCGATACGACGGGCCGGAAGTATTAACGACTTGGAGTTACTACCGTATTTAAAGAATCTGCATTACAAGTCTTATGAAAATGAATGCATATAAAATAGGTAGGCACGAATCAATGAATCATATGCACATTTTTATTATAACTTTGAATGTGTAACTATGTGAAAAAATACATATAATTATTCCGTTTACCATAAAAAAGTATAAAAGCAAAGCTGGAAAATAATTGCATTTTAATGTGTTGTCTTGATTGAATAACGTCGGCGTAAAGTGTTACTAAATGTTAACAATTTACATAAGTGGTATTTTATCAATTTATTTGTATAACAAATTAAATATCGTTCTGGTTTTTATTTTTCAAATTATATTCCTAGCTATTCGAAAAGAAAATTGGTAGTTTATGTATCTCGTTTGTAATGAGAGGTATTATCACGAGTGGTGCCAGAGTGTTAAAACGAGAAATTTAGCGAGCACACTACATTTTTTGCACGTAGGTATGTCCTATAAAATAATTGGTTTTCACTTAATTAGTATACCTATCTGTAGATTAATTTTACACAAAACCTTATCTTAACCCGACAGTGCAGTGGCTGGATACGAAAGAGGTACACTAAATATTCCATTTTTTTGAAAAATTGAAATTCAAATTTTTATTTCAATGAGAAGCAACACAAATTTTAACTTCAAATTTTTATTACGGATACAAAACGTTAGCTCTAAGCTCATAATATTCAAATATATAGCCCATAGTTTGCTATTGTTGTGTATGAAACAAACATTGTTACGGTTACAATGCAATATAAGAACAATGTATTTTGAATTGTTCGGATAAGTCATTGTAGAGTAGGTATATGATAACCCATCCACCGCGATAGTGGACGTTTCGGGTTTGAGTTACGGCAGTGACGTTCTTTGGAAATACATTTTTCTTACATTGCCCTTTAACTGTAACAATGTGTGTTCCATACAGTATACACACTAATAACAAAACTATTAGTGTAAGATTTGGTATTAGAAATATATACCCTCATCTGTTATTTGATGATGACAAAGATTACTTATATTATGTTAGATAATATTATATACGTTATATACATTGCTAAATCGCACATGGGTTGCCTAGCTAAATCGCGTACCGACACTGTTAAATTAAATAAATTCTGATCAACTTTTTTGGATCAATTTCCCTGATTTGTTAATCGTAAAAATCGAGCCTAAAATGAGAGTATATGCCACAAGGAATTGAAATATACCTACCACATAAACATCCCTTGTAAATAGTTGTGTTATGTGTAACTACTTTGTAGTGATGGGCGGTCCGGGTCACAACGAAGATTCGTTCTAACCGGATCTCGTTCGCGTAATGAACGGGTCTTATTGAACGGATCAAGTGATCCAGTCGCTCCGTGATCTCTATGTGAATATGTGCTACCGAATTCCATTTACGTACTTACTATGTTGCAGGATCCGGTGATTCGGTTTTCTAAATGTGGCGACTGATGATTATCGTATTTTTTTTATTAATTTTAACGCGGGTTTATACTTTATTTATTATTAATAATAACGATACATATTATATTAAATGTCACAACTCAAAATTTTCAATTCGATGTAAAGTTAATGCCATTTATAAAAAAAAAACACACACACACAAAACTTAAAATTTCCAATTGAATATAATGGCCCGTCCACACGCTACGTTTTGCACAACCTTTTAAGTCTGCGCAGTCTTAAGACGGAATGAAAACGTTGCAATTTTGAGCGTCCAGACGGTGCAGTCATATTTGTATTTTTCGCTCAGTCTTGTGTGATATCGTCATGGAGGAAATCAAAATACCACAGAGATGGCTTGTAGATTTCGTCTTCTCCAGCCCCAGATCGAATCGATTTGTTAACTTTTGCCAATTCTTTACGATAAACACTTCTCATAGAATTAACTTTTTTACAACTGTATATCTGCTCGCGGTTGCATCGATTTCTTTGAATTTTTCTACTAATCCCTCATAAGCTTCCCCCTTTTTCTCCCTGTTACTGTACTCCTTCGATTTAACACGCCAAATGCATGGGAAACTTCGTAAAGTGCAATAAAATCGGTTAGAAACTCCCGAGAATATTTCCGAAGGTCAGCCATAGTCGCGTGATTAGGAAAAACTGAGGAACAAAACGAATCGGAAAACGGAGCAAGCGTCCACATGGACCGACTTGTCCGCACAGGTCATGGATTTCAAAGCTCATTTGCTCAGTTATCGCTGCAACTGTACCGTCTTCCCACCGGACTCAAAACTGCGCAGTTTTCCGATCCACACGCAACGTTTTATCTGCAACGTGTTGAACTGCGCAGACAAAAGGTTGTGCAAAACGTATCGTGTGGACCGGTCTTAAAATAAAAAAAAATTCACATATTAGAATTTAAAAACATGATCTGTGACACTTTCTTTAATAGGTATAAATAATTAACAATCTATACTCTACCTATAGTATGAAAAAATGCTTGCTTTCAATTTGTTTCATTATTTAGAAAATATAAACATCCAGGCTTCAGCTCATACTTATATTGTTAAAAAATACTATTGGGTTATCTTTATTAGTGTATTTGCCATAAGGCACTTACACTATTGGCGTCGGTCGGATGGCGGGACCTAGGGGTCGGACCAAAATTTCTCGACGTTTCATAACTTTCTAAGAAGTTTGGCACCATTTTTGGAAATGTTTATATATATATGTATATATATATATATGTATATATATATATATTTATATATATTTATATATATATGTGTGACCACGATAACTCTCGACAGACTTAATCGATTTAAATGAAATTTGGTCCACATGTTGGAATCCATCATCGCAAGAAGCCTATTTAAAATGGGCCCGATCGGGCCATTTTAAGGGGGGTATTTAGGGGTTGAAAAATGTTTTTGGGCCCAAAAATACCGAAAAAATTCTCAGAATAGTTTCAAATTTGAAATTTAACCCTTTAATAATTATTGAAATGTGCTGCTAAAATTTTAATAAAATCGGCCCGACAGAACCGGGCTTACAAATTTTATGAAAACGCAAGTTTATTGATATGGATTTACATACTGAAGGGTGTATATAATTTGGTACAGATGTTAAATTGGTATATAGTATTGAAATTAAGTAAAAAAAATGTTGTTTTAAGGGGTGTATTAAGGGGCAATTTTTTTTATTTTGCCCAAAAACAAAGTTAAGTTCATACAATAGAGCCACACTGCTTATAAAAGCAAATACACTATATTGTCGGCAGGGTTTCGCACTGCGACCCGAATTTTTTAGTATATAGCCCTAAACAAAAGCATCTTTCAAAAATCGAATCAACATTTGACAATGGTTTGCAATTTGCAAACAATCAAAACATTAAGATAGAGATAAGCGTCAGGCGATAGTGTGTACACTGTACAGTGTACTCATCTCATATTATACTGTGTGTGGCGCGTGCTGTGTTGCATATTCACGTGTAAAGCGTATGTCTCTGAATTTCTGAAATATCAATTTCGTTCATCGTTCGTCGGTCAGTCGGAGTTGGTACGCTACATTCTACAAAAATATGCAATACAGAAATGTTAAACCGTGGACGCACAGACTGAACCAGATCCGATTGAGAACTGAATTCAGATTCGTTCGTAGTCGTTCACTATTGGACCCGTTCACACTTCACAGTGAACGGGTCCAGCGTGAACGACACATCTCTACTACTTTGAGTTTTGTTTGTTTTGTTAATATTTCATTTATGTCATATTCTCTCTTTTATAATCAACAAATCGGGGAAGTTGATCCAAAAAAGTTAATTAGATTTTATAACTATTTACAAGGGATGTTTATGTGGATGATCTATATTTATGTATAAAATTAATGGTAGGTATATTCCAATTCCTTGTGTCACATTCTCTCATTTTAGGCTCGATTTTTACGATTAACAAATCGGGAAAGTCGATCCAAAAAAGTTGCTTAGAATTTATTTAATTTAACAGCATCAGTACTCGATTTAGCTAGGCAACCCATGTGCGATTTATCAATGTATATAATATTATCTAACATATAATCTTTGTCATCATCAAACAACAGATGAGGGTATATATTTCTAATACCGGATCTAGCACTACATGTTGTGCTAGATTTTAACATTTGATTTTTTCCCCATTGTAATATAAAAATTTGACAGCAATATAAAATTCCGTCCGATGTCGCTTGCCGTACTGAAATCACTGTTTTCTTTCACTGCTCGTCCCCCTTTTTGCAGTAGTGTAATAACATACACCCTAATTTATTTCTAGGACTTTCTACTTTAGATCAACTAAAATCTCATCAAAATCGGTTGAGTAGCAGCTCTATGTCAACTTTTGACATACAGAGCTAATTTTTTATTACATAATATAGAAGACAATGTTAGAAACATTGAGAGACGACTTTGCTATTTCACCTGTGAAAGAATTTTACAAAGGTCGAGATATTTTCATTACTGGTGGAACAGGATATCTGGGAAAAGTATATATGTTTTTTTATTAATAAATAACACATTTTTGACGTCAACTAGATCACAAGTAATTTAGAATGCATGCAAAATTATTAATGGTGCTATGATCAATGTTAAAATTAACATCGATGTTAAGTGTCACTTTAACGTATGTAATGCAAAGTTTATTAGGAAGCGATTAGAAAGTTTACCAAAAATAACAGTACTGTAAATTCTTACATTGATCAGAAACAATAACATCGGTTAGCGATGTTAGTTACTATAC
The DNA here is from genome assembly GCA_963575645.1 of Xanthostigma xanthostigma. Taxonomy (NCBI): domain Eukaryota; kingdom Metazoa; phylum Arthropoda; class Insecta; order Raphidioptera; family Raphidiidae; genus Xanthostigma; species Xanthostigma xanthostigma. The sequence continues at coordinate 41,589,354 of OY754466.1, read as the reverse complement.
TAATATATAAAGCTGAAGAGTTTCTTTGTTTGTTTGGTTGAACGCGCTAATCCTAGGAACTACTGGTTCGAATTGGAAATTTTTTTTGTTAGATAGTCCATTTATCGAGGAAGGCTATAGGCTATATAATATCACGCTACGACCAATAGGAGCAGAGCATCAATGTAAAATGCTACAAAATGTAACTCAAAATTTGTTCGTCCGACAAAAACTTTTGAACGGTAACTCCGATCATCATGAAATTTGGACACAACATTCATCTCGGTAAACTAAGATGAATGTGCGTACTCATGGTCCCTCCCCCCCATTCGTTCTTTTGCACCCGGGTGAAACCGGGCGGAACAGCTAGTGTTTTATACATAAGAAATAAAATACAGTCGAACCTGAATAAACAAGAGTGCAAGGGACCGCGATCTCTTTTTCGCTTATGGAGGTTTTTCACTAACCCGAGTTTCTAGCTTATAGAGGTACAGGAGTGGCCTTTCTCACTTTTAGAGGTCTATAAAAACTATACAAAACAATGTTAGTTAGTTTAGCTATTTATGAATCATTCTTAAATTTCGTGGAACTATTAATACGTTCGACTATAGCTTATGGGGGACAGGCAAATAGTAGTCTTAGTTAATAGAGGTCCATGAGTGGAAAACGTCTAACTTTTATAGAGGGTTCTGTTTCTCAATTATGAAGGTTTTAGAGGGTTACAAAGATGGTGCCTGGCAATTACTCTTACTTAATCTCGCTTACCCAATTCTCACTCTCTCAGGTTTGACTGTATATATGTTACGGTTAATACAAGAAAGTAGTTAATTCGCGAATTAATCGGCTAATTACCCGAATTAACCAATCCTTGACGTTGGTTAATTCGGATATTAGCCGGTTAATTCGCGAATAAACTACTTTCTTGTATTAACCGTAACATATACATTACCTCTATACATCGTATAACCATTTTAAATTTCTTGGAATTATACAGTGTAACACCAAAGTAAATAAAAGTTTAGGGATGCACAAAAATTCGAATGATGTACTGAAAAATCATAGATGTTTTTTTTTTTCGATGAATTGAAAAATCAACATTGATGTCATTGTAAACCAATGCTTAATATGCATCCCTAGAAATAGGCACTAAATAATACAAAAACAATACTTATATTATTTAATTTATGCTTTCTTGATCTTTGCATTTTCCCGACAGACTTACAAGTTTTTTATACTCAACAAACTTTTTTACAATATTTTATTGAAATAAGTACATAATTTTGTATATCTGAATTATAACATCGATATTTATTGTCCGTCCCGCGTCTCTTTTTCTCCGCAATTTAAAAAATCAATTCGATCCGTCAATAAACTGTGACCTGTCGAGCTCGGACGTACGTACACACGTACAAATCAACCGACAACTGTTGTTCGCGATTTTCAATTACAATTTTAGGACTTGTTATGAACTCGAATCAATCTCCATTTTACAAAACAGAATTTCCCCTTTTCGAAAAGCTACAGTTTGAATCAATTCTTCCGAAATTTATGCGCAAAACGATAACAGAGCACACCCGTTGGCGATGAATGCCAAGATGTTTTTTTTCTAAAGTTTCCAACTGCCAAGTTTCTCTAATTTATGTTTTGCATCTATTAATATTAAATCGAAAATTGATATTTTAATGACTTTAATGACATAATATGCGAGCAATTTAAAAAATTATGCATATTAGCTGTTGAACAACATTGCATGACACAGTAATTGAGTGTAATACAATTTGTGCTTATTTATATTTATACCTATTTTTTAGCTTCTGCTATCAAAATTACTGAGGTCATGTCCAGGCGTTCGTCACATATACCTGTTAATTAGACCAAAAAAAGGACAAACCGTCAATGAAAGAATAAACAGCCTGTTCAAAAGTATACATCCGGTAAGTGTAACAACCTTAATTTGTTGGCTTTCACGGTCGGTGTTGTTCCAAATTTTCTTGGTTTCCGGGCTTGAAAGCCGTGGTCCATTAGTATTTATACCAGACGTTTCGTTCACAATTGCCGTAGATATTATAAAAGGGGATATGGTAGTAATGATACTTATTATATCAAAGCGATTTATACTTCTGTATTGTTTAGCAGACAGAGGTTTTAATTCAGCTTTCAATAAATTTGCTTATTAACCTATCACTTAGTGTAGTAAGGTAATTATGTTTCGTCATATAATTATGTTTCAGAAGCCTCCAATAGGCGAACTAGCTGAGACTCGAATTCATCTTGCATTTTTACTTAATTATTACACTGAATATTCCACAATTAGGCTTTTGAAAAAAAAAATAATTATCGATTTTTTTATTATATTTTAAAACTTTATTATAAATAATATTGATAATCGATGCGAAAAACTTTCAAAAAACATTTTTTAAATTAATTATAAGCAATTTAAAATTGATAAAATATTAAAAAAAATCACGTGACTGCAAACGCACTAAAATTGTTTTTAATAGTTGTGACGTCATAATGGTAAAATGTATATACGCAGTATACTATCAATGGCTTCTACATGTGCATTGACTAAAACATTATGACGTCACATTATGTTCGGGAAATGTCGGCGCGTTCTCGGAACTGGGTACAAAAATTTATTTTTAATTTGATATAACTTTTGAATTATAACGAAAATAAAAAAAAGAAAAATAGTTTTGTTATAAAACTTATATACGATCTTTCCATTTATGACAAAAAAAAATTTCATTCAAAAGCCCAATTATATTAATTAAAACATTCAAGAAAACAATTCAGTATTTAGGTACATAAACCTACTTTTGTTCGAGTTCAGACGTTGATTGAACGAAACAAGCAGAACTAGTACTGTCCATTCAAAAATGGACAGAGCTAGTTTTGTCCGATTAAAATTGCGCAAAACTAGTTTTGCTAATTTTATAACACTCAATACCCGTTTAAATGTAAGATTTCGGGTTTGGGCAATACTCGTTGGTCAAAACTAGTTTGGCGCATTTATTTCGGTCATTGACCGAATTCGGGTATAGACCGTAACATATACAACACATTCAATTTTAATCATTTTCACAGTTGGTCGATAATGTAGACAAAAACATATTGAAGGTGGTCAGTGCAATTGAAGGCGACTTGGCGCTACCGAAACTTGGAATCAGCGCCGCTGACAAAACACTACTTCAAGAAAATGTATCAATTGTGTTCCACGTAGGTGCCACCGTCAACTTTGGCGTTCCGCTCAAACAGAGTATTCAAGACAACTTGATCGGAACAAAGAGTGTCATAGAATTATGTCGGGAAATGACGAAATTAAGCGTAAGTGTAGAACTTGCTTTGTTTTCTTTTCTGATACAAATAAATCTATACGCATGACTAACTACAATAAAATACACTGTAAACTCCGTTTAACGTCACTCGATATAACGACAAACTCCTTAAAACGTCAAAATTACGTAACTCTTGTTAGTTTACCTTGTTGCCCATACAATGTTACAGTCTAAGGCCTAGTTTATATGAGAGGCGTTCAACGCGCGTTAGCCCAACGCGCGTTTACAGTTTCTATACAATTGTATATAACTGTTTACATGATAACGCGCGTTGGTGGCGCGTTGAACGCGCGTTATCATGTAAACAGTTATATACAATTGTATAGAAGTTGTAAACGCGCGTTGGGCCAACGCGCGTTGAACGCCTCTCATATAAACTAGGCCTTAATATGATGAGTTATCATATTCTTAGTTGCCCACAAACTTGCAAACTGTGAACATGGCGAGTAAAAAGAAAATCTTTGTAGACCTGGCTGAAGGGTAGAGGGACCTACTCATCCGATTTATAAATTTCTCATCAATATTTAAAATGAATCTTCAGGATGGACTATAATTATATTATCGCGTTAAAATAAAATTGCTTTTCGTGGAGATCAATTTTGCAACATGAAACTCCATTTACAAATTCGTGCGAAGCCAGACTGGGCCACTATATTTAATAAAATAAAAAATTAATAAAATAAAACTACACCACTAGAAGCGCTGGACAGCTGTAACGCAGTACTGTTTCCCATGATTCACAAGCTACTATCAATACTCGTGACGCTACCTGTGTCGACGGCGACGCCAGAGCGTATTTTTTCCTTTTTTGAGAAATAGCATGGGATAGTCACGACTGACTGGATTAGCCTTGATGAGCGTTCATCGTGATGTCGAGATCAGTCCAGAGATCGTTGTCCTGTGCTTTATTTCTGGTGACAATCCGCGTCGGTTGCCTTTTAATTAAATTTTTTATTCATATTAAATTATACTATAGGTAATAAGCATAATATATTATAACTTTATATAAATAAAGTTGTTACTTATTGTCTCTTGTCCAGAGCTCGAAGTGAATTCCTGGCTACAGCCTTGGCTCTTGGACTATAACCGTAGGTACATCTCAAATTCGTAAAGAAAACGCGTAGAAGAATATTTTGAAAAGTTCGAAGTTTAACTTTAAAAACTAAAATTCAAGTCAATATAATTTGTATTCAAGGATTATTTTAAAAGTTTCTTTTTATAGAATAGAACAGAATAGAAATTTATTGCCTCTGTACACAAGTAAAACTTGTATAGATATGTCATAAATACAAAAAATGTACAATACACCTTAAAAACTATTTAAAAACTGTTAAAACTTCAAATCAGTGGTTAAAAAATCGTTTATATTGTACTAGCCGCTATCCGCGTCTACGCCCGCGATTGAGATGGAAATCGACTTTTGACATGCATATCAGGGGTTGAGGTATTGCACATATTTTGACAAACAATTTTCTTATTTTTCGTAAAAAATTTTTATTTTTTTTTAATAAAAAGTATCCTATGTTACTTCTAATACCTTCAAGAGTGTATGTGCAAAGTTTCATGATGATCGGTTAAGTAGTTTTTGCGTGAAAGCGTAACAAACAAACTTACATTCGCATTTATAATATTTCGTTTTCATAAAATTTGTAAGTCCGGTCCTGTCGGGCCGATTTTAATGAAATTTTAATACCACATTTTAATCATTACTAAAGGGTTAAATTTCAATTTTGAAACGATTCGGAGAAATTTTTCGGTATTTTTGGGCCCAAAAAATGTTTTCAACCCTTTGTTATTTTTCGTAAAAAATTTTTATTTTTTTTTAATAAAAAGTATCCTATGTTACTTCTAATACCTTCAAGAGTGTATGTGCAAAGTTTCATGATGATCGGTTAAGTAGTTTTTGCGTGAAAGCGTAACAAACAAAGTTACATTCGCATTTATAATATTAATAAATAATAATAATATAATATGATATGATAGTGCTGTCGTCATAAGAAGCTTTTAACTCTATTATAAAACTGAGTCTCATTTAGTTTTGTCATTTCAATAGGAAATTTGTTATATAGCTGTATCCACATATAAGATGACATTTTTTGGGTTCTAGTAAAATTAACTTTTTCATATTTTATCATGTGAGCGTTTCTAGTCTCATAACTATGCACCTAAGATGCACACTTTAGTTTTATTTTATTAGATACTATGAACCCACATTTATATTTAATTTATACAGGCGTTGGTGCATGTGTCGACCGCATATTCGAACTGCGATCGTCAGCGAATATCGGAACAAATTTACACTCAAGAAATCGGACCAGATCAAGTGATCAAATTAATCGATTCGTTTGACGAATCAATTGTTGATCAACTGAAACCGGCATTTCTTAATGGAAAACCCAACACGTACACTTTCACAAAAGCACTGGCCGAAAGTGCGCTAAAAGAAGATGGCGGTCTATTGCCAGCCGTTGTTGTGCGTCCAAGTATTGTTCTATCCACAATGGCTGATCCATTTCCAGGCTGGCTGGACAATATACACGGACCTACAGGTCAGAATCTTTACAGGAAAAGGGCTATCGCGTTCTAATCAGGAATGCAACAGTATAAATCTTTGAAAAATCACTTCTCTTTGGGTTAAAGTTTGAAAATAGAATAGAACATAGCTTTATTTGTGAATGGGTTTAAACTTTACTGTATTTTCCTTCTTTTAGTGAACTTTTTTGAAAGAGGTACAATTTTTTTTACCATTCCAACCCACAAGTGGGGCATGGTACTAGTTTAGGTCAGAAATCACTTTTCAACAATTGTACAATATCTTTCCGTTTTGAGGTCCCCCGAATCTAAAAAACATATTTTTGGAAAAACTCTGTGCGACTGTTAGTCTGTTTGTCTGTGAACACGATACAGGTCAAACGGATGAGCGAATTGAAACCAAATTTTGGGAGGATGTTTGGTATGCAAATATGAAGAGCCCTCTTGTTTTTGGGGAAAATCGGCGCATGCGCAGAAGAGATATATGCTAAAACGGTATTTTTTATATAATAATGGTATACTTTTCATAACGGCTTATTATTCTATTTATTTTTTCAAGAAAGTTTTGTTAAAAAATTTTATCCTTAACTTTATAGTTTCGGAAATATTTTGAAAATAAAAAAATCATCTGCTCTTTTGTTTTATGGATCTGTCAGAAATAAGCTAGTTACGCATGCTTTAATTAATTTTTACATGACGTGGAACATACTATGTAGGTAACCATAGCAACGAATAGTTAATATCATATTGAATACTAGCTATTACCCGCGTCAGCTCGCGCGATATCAGAAATTTTATTAGTGTATTTGCCATAAGGCACTTACACTATTGGCGTCGGTCGGATGGCGGGACCTAGGGGTCGGACCAAAATTTCTCGACGTTTCATAACCTTCTAAGAAGTTTGGCACCATTTTTGGAAATGTTTATATATATATGTATGTATATATATATATATATATATATATATATATATATATATATATATATATATATATATTTATATATTTATATATATATATATATATATATATGTGTGACCACGATAACTCTCGACAGACTTAATTGATTTAAACGAAATTTGGTCCACATGTTGGAATCCATCATCGCAAGAAGCCTATTTAAAATGGGCCCGATCGGGCCATTTTAAGGGGGGTATTTAGGGGTTAAAAAATGTTTTTGGGCCCAAAAATACGGAAAAAATTATCAGAATCGTTTCAAATTAGAAATTTACCCCTTTAGTAATTATTGAAATGTGCTGCTAAAATTTTAATAAATTCGGCCCGACAGGACCGCACTTACAAATTTTATGAAAACTCAAGTTTACTGATATGGATTTACATACTGAAGGGTGAATATAATTTGGTACAGATGTTGAATTGGTATGTAGTATTGAAATTAAGTAAAAAAATGTTGTTCTAGGGGGTGTATTAAGGGGTAATTTTTTTTATTTTGTCCAAAAACAAAGTTAAGTTTATACAATAGAGCCACACTGCCTATAAAAGCAAATACACTATATTGTCGGCAGGGTTTCGCACTGCGACCCGAGTTTTTTTATTTATTATAATCAAATGACAACATTTTTGAAGTTGGTATGGTCCCGTCGCCCAATTGGCTGGAATTTTTATTTTACCATCCCAACCCACAAGTGGGAAATGGTACTAGTTTCGGTCAAATATCGCTTTTAAAAAATTATACAATATCTTTTCGTTTTAAGGTCCCCCGAATCCAAAAAAACATATTTTTAGAAAAACTCTGGGTGTCTGTTTGTCTGTGAGCACGATACAGGTCAAACTGATGACCAAACCAATGTTATTGTATGTAGATAACCATGGCAATGAATAGCAAATATCATATTGAATACTTGCCATTACCCGCGTCACCTCACGCAAAATCAAAAATTTTCTTTTCTTCATTATACTATATCAAATGTCAACATTTTTAAGTTAGAATGGTCCCGTCGGCCAATTGGCTGGAATTTTTTAATTAAAATACATAATATAATTAAACACAAGATGTATAAAGTTTCCTGTTAGCTACGTATGTTGCGTCTCGTATTTTTTGAGGAATTGATTGTTTCTTTAAAATACTTACTGCAGTTCTGTGTGTGAATATAATATTGTTCAAAAATAATATACAGGTTTAGTGACAGCGGGTTTCAAATGTCTAATGAAAACGGTGTACGGAGACGGTACCAAAATATTAGACCTAATTCCTGCCGATATTGTAGTCAACGCGATCCTGTGCGTCGCATGGCACACAGCCCTAACGAAATCAAAGGACATCGACGTCTACAACTGCTGTAGCGGACAACAAAACCCGATCACCTTGTTCGAGTTCACTGGAATGTGCGATAAATATATAAAGGAATATCCAACAAGTACGTCAAATATGGCTCACCTGCTGCGTATTCTATTATTTAAAAATAAAACCGGTCAAGTGTGAGTGAAATTTGCTCACAAAGTACAATAAACGAATGAATGTCTATCCAGTATATTAAATTGCATTACATTTTATTAAAGTCTAAGGGCTAGCAAAGGGTCCAGTACGATAACTCGATGTGCCCAGATTTTTACTTTTTTTTTAGTCGTAGAAAACGCCAAATTTTGACGTTCAAAAAAAACTTTGCGGATTATTCACAAATTTCCTCAAAAATACGTAAAAACTGTTCGTCTTTCACTGTCATTTTTTGAATCTAACCAATCAGAAATCACATATACACGTCATAACAACTGCTGTAGAATTACTGTATTACTATCTTACTTTGTATACACGACCCCGAAATTGTTTTTAACACTGCGCAAATAAAACGTAATTTTTTTTTTAAAACTCCCCTCAAGCGCTTTCCTCCTTTCACTGCGCAAGAAAACGCCATCGCATCGACACGACCGTGTAATTGTTTTTTTGAACTCCCCCAAAGGCCCTTTTTACTGCGCAAAAAAAATATATTTTTAAATAGTATATTACATCACAAGGGCCGATTCGCCTCGGGCTCATGACGCGCAGGGCCGAGTGGTGTATACGATTTTTCTTCATATCCGCTCGAAAGTACGTACTTTCGTCAGCAGGGACGAAAGATTGACATTTACTCCCAGTGAGAACGGCGGGAGGAAAAAAATTTCTCATGCGTATTTATACTCGTAACTAGGGTTACCGCTGTCATTTAATATAATAAATAACAGGGAGTAAATGTCAAACTTTCGTCCCTGCTATAAGGGACGAAAGTATGTACTTTCAGTCGAGGTATGAAGAAAAATCAATTTTCCGCACTTGAAACGGCTAATAATAACTGTTATAATATGTTATTTAAAATAATAATTGTGTGTTTCCAATGGATATTTTGCACATCGAGTTATCGTACTCTAACCGCTAGCAAACATTTTTGGATAGGTATTTGAGACATTGTGAAAATACAGAACGATTTTTAAGTTGATTCTTCTTTTTTAACAGTGTGTAGAAATTCAAATAGACGAACAAATATTTTAAGTAAATTTTTTATCAAAACTCAAAAACAGCCTTTCAAAGTTTAATTACATTTTTTAAAATTATATTTAATTAATTCAAAAGTCCCATTAAAATACGCGAAGAAAAGTTAGCACGAATCAGAAAAATGCATCCCAAATAATTCGCGGAAGGCCCTTATCGCTACTACAAGCATGTCCAGAATCATGGCTACGACGCACGCTTCTTTGTGTCCAACAAAACCGGTACAACTTCGAACAAATTCTCTGAATACTTAATAATGACATAACATATTTCCATAGTGACATGACATAACGCCAAGATCGACTCAAAATTTGATAAAATTTAAGAAAACCTTAAAAGCTTGCTCCTATTTCATTTTTGAGTTTTGATTAAAAAAAAGTTACTTGAAATATACACTGACCGGCAAAAAAAAAACGCAACATCTAAAATGATGACCAGTTTCAAATTGCAATAACTTTTGAACGTATCGCTCAATTTGAATGAGTTTTTTTTATTTGAAAGGTCTATGCTTTGTCAATATTTCTGTACGTGCTCTGCCAATTTTGGCGCTCTTCCATTTCGGCTGTAAAGAATAACGCTAATGCGCATTTTCTTCATACATTTTGACGCTTGCTGTGGGGTACACCGACTAAAGAAATTAATTTTAAACAAAAGGAACTTGTAGCCTCGTCTGTTCTGAGCATTTGTTTTTTTATTCATGTTTCTATTGCTTTTAATAACAAAGTTACCCCACAGCAAGCTTCAAAGTGTATGAAGAAAACGCGCATTAGCGTTATTCTTTACAGCCGAAATAGAAGAGCGCCAAAATGGCCAGAGTATGTACAGAAACATTGACAAAGCATAGACCAGTCAAATAAAAAAAAACTCATTCAAATCGAGCAATACGTTCAAAAGTTATTGCAATTTGAAACTGGTCATAATTTTATGTGTTGCGTTTTTTTCATCTGTATGCGTAACACTTCTTCTGAACACAAAATCGAAGACATGGCTGAATTCAAGAGTTAGCTAGGTCCCACTATTTAGCTAACCCTTGAACTTTTAACTTTGCGAAATTTTATATGCAAAAAATAAAGTCCGATTGCACAAGTGTGAAAATATTTTGGGGGATATTTTTTCAGGTGACAGTTACTGGTATCCAAGTCTGAACGTGACATTATCTTTATTTCATAAAAATATCGCTTGTTTATTGTATCAACTAGCGCCAGCGGTTATTATCGATACATATGCAAAAATTACTGGTCGAAAACCGAGGTAAGCAACAAATTTCAAAATACAGCAGAACCTCGATAAGTTAAAGTTCAAAGGAAACGTTGAAAAATTTAAGTTATCGAGTTTTTTACTTATCGAGAGTTAAAGTTAGAGACGTTTTGGAAGTTCGATTTTTAACTTAAAGTTAGTGTGTTGAATTTTCGCTTCATTTTATCACTCGTTAATTAATATTCCATACGCACAGCAATATGTAAAGCGATTTAGTGAAAGACTGAACTGAAAATTAATAATGTTCTTCAGGATTCATTTAAAACTCTTTTCAAAAAATGGTGTAATAGCCTATACAAAGTAGATACTCACTTTGTAAGTAAACTGTTAAGTTTACCACTTTAAATTGATATTAAAAAAAAAAACAATTTAAATCTTATTAATTATTCAGAATGATGAAAACACAAAACACAATACGTAAATCACAAGCATTTTTGGAATTCTTTATGACTCGTGACTGGGATTTTGAAGATAATAACATGAAAAAATTAAATGCGCTGCTAGCTGACGAAGATAAGAAAGAGTTTCCGCTGGACGTTAAAGATATCAACTGGGATGTTTGCATAAAAAATTATGTACTTGGTATAAGACGATTTCTGCTTGATGAGTCTCCTGATACGATACGAAAAGCAAGAGACAGACTAGAAAAGTAAGTTCGACATTAAGTATTTCAAAGGACCCCGCACGGAACATATGGGAATTGGCCCTCGGTTAAAATCTTCCATACTCGGGGATATTATCCAAAAATCGACGCTGATCAAAAGTCTCCATGGGCACGAAGTCCGGATATGCAATCCCGGGGAGTTACTTTTATTGCAATCAAAATAGGGAAACATACTTACCTGTATATATTACCTGTATATCTTACCTGTATATCTTACCTGTTATAATGTCATAATATGTATCTTTGTGCTAATGACTTCGAGTCGAAACACCTTTTTTTTTCTCTTTGTTTATAATAAAAAAAAAAAAAAATAGGGAAAATGAGCAAATGCACCCGTCTCCTTGTGATATTCTATTATAGACATATCTACATCACATAGATATATCATAATATACAGTATATACATACCTATGTAATATACATATATAAAAGTAACTCCCCGGGATCGCATTTCCGGACTTCGTGCCCATGGAGACTTTTGATCAGCGTCGATTTTTGGATAATATCCCCGAGTATTGAAGATTTTAACCGAGGGCCGATTCCCATATGTTCCGTGCGGGGTCCTTTACAGCACACTGTTTGCTATTGTTGTTGTTGAAACACACATTGTTAAGGTTACAGGGCCGTATTTAGGGGAGGGCAACCGGGGCTACAGCCCCGGGGCCACCACAAAAGAGAGGCCCCCACAATAGACACTTTGGAAAAAAAATTCAAATTTCCTGAGCATTGAAAGTGATTTACTTCGGGAACTGGATTTCAGCTCGGAAGGTTCTGTTCGTTAATGCTAAAATTTAATTTCAGATAATTCTTGGTTCTGATTATATTTATATGTTTGTTAAATAATAAAAGAATCTATACTTGGTTTCACAATAAATTATTTATTGGAAAAATCGACTAAAAAAATTGTCCATTTTATTTGGTAAATAATTTGGGGTCAGGGGGCCTCCACTCTTTTGTTGCCCCGAGGCCTCCAGTCCTCTAAATCCGGAATTGTACGGTTACAATAAAAAAGTACATCTAACAGTAGTATTAGTTACTAAAATAGTCACCGAGCGGGTTGGCATAGCGGTGAAAGCACTAGACTCGCATTCGGGAGGTACCGGGTTCGAATCCTAGCGGGGACAGATGTGGCTGGGACTTTTTCCTGCTCCCTCTCGCCGAGAAACGATAATTCCTGTACCGGCCATCTTGTTGAGCTTTTCCATGGTTTCCCTCAATAATTCCAGATAAATATCGAGATGGTTCCTTATTCAAGGAGCGAGGGCGGCAATCTTCCGTAAATTCTTATGAATAAATTGCACAGTGCATACAGACTATTAATTTTTGAATTCTTTTTCAGATTAACATATTTTTATCGTCTATTACAATCACTAGTGTTGTTTGTATGGATATATCTCATGTGGGGTTTTTTCCTGTGTTTTCTGACAATCTGAAAAAAAACGGCTAAAAATCGAATGGATCTGAAGTCTAAATAACAAAAAAGTACACCTCAGCAGTTTCTGATAGTAAATTTCGAGTTGAATAAAAAACTATTCAAACTTTTTTTGTATCAAGTAGGATACACGAATTAACTGTTACCACAAATTATTGACGAACACACTATTTGAATAGTACCTAATCTGTAAAATTACTCCATAAATTATTGAAAAAAAAAATAGGAAATGTAGTATGTTTGTATGTATAAATAATTGTTGAGAATGTAAGGCAGTATAGCTTGCAAAAAAAACTGCAATCTACAACTGTCCACCTTCCAATATTTATTCTATTGAAGCTTATACAGGTGTCCCATTTTAACCTCTGTTCTCAATTTTCTCACAAATGATAAAGGGGTCGAAAAAAACTACTTAAAAAAGCGTGAGGCGCTCGATGTACGAAAATGTGGAACAAAGCGCCTCACGCTTTTTTCGCAATAATACTTGTATTTTTTATTAATTATTGTTTTAAGCTTACCTATTTTTAAAAAAATATTTTTTACTTTTTAGTTCGATATAAAGCGTGTTTTTTAGTTTTTTTTAAACTATATTTATTTTCTACTTTTTAGTTCGATTTATTATCAAAAATTTGCCGAAAAAAAACGGCGTGGACGGGATTAGAACCCACGACCCGTGACTCCGAGAGTTGACGAAAGCGTAGACCCGTGCCTTAGACCGCACGGCTACCACTGTAGTTACAGTACTGGCATACTATACTACAGTAATAAGCCACTTGCTGTAGTCCAAACGAAGGTTACAAACAAACATACATACATACATACATACATGCATGCATGCATACATACATACATACAAATTTACAAGTGAAGTTAATAGGTATAAAGCGTGTAAAAAATACATCTAACAGTAGTATTAGTTACTAGAATAGTCGCCGAGCGGGGTGGCGTAGTGGTGAGAGCACTAGACTCGCATTCGAGAGGTACCGGGTTCGAATCCCGGCGGGGGCAGATCTGGCTGCGACTTTTTCTCGCTGCCTGTCACCGAGAACGGTAATTCCTTTACTGACCATTTTGTTGTGGTTTTCCATGATTTCCCTCAATAATTTCAGATAAATATCGAGGTGGCTCCTTATTCAAGGCCATGGCCGATTGCCTGTCAAACTCCTATGTTCGAAATTTGTTGGGGGTAAAAATGAGCGAGCCGATTTTCAATCGGCGCGCTACCTGCAATCCGGAGAACGCCGCCATCTGACAGATACAATACTTTGGTGTGTGCATTCATATAGTCAGGCGTATTCTTTATTCAGCCGACATAAATACAGAACTTCCGCTCGGCGTTCGATGAAGCGGATGTCTCTTTGTGTGAAGAAGATTGTCTCTCGGTGAATGGCAGTATGTGTGCACGGCACAATCCCGCTGGCGTCTCGTCACTTAAAAGGGGCACCTAGTGTAATAGCTCAAAAAAAATGTTTTTTTGTTTAAAAATGTCCGAAATCTTATGTAGAATATGCCTACAAAATTTCAAAACGACATTCGTTACGATAATAGTTACGATAAAAATTGATCATTACAAATTGTGTCACTATCAAAACTGATTTTTTATAACGCGTTCTCAAAACTTTACGTTTGAAGTTTGTGGGCGTAATATCTCAAAAACTATTAAAGATTTTGGACTGAAATTTTAACGAGATATAAAAAACAACTTTAATTCGTAGTTGAACCTACTTCTTCGTTAAATTATTGTTATAAATTTTATTTATAAATGTTTATAAGTCAACATTTAATGCGAAAAATCGAGAAACATCAAGTTAAATACTTTTTTTTCTATTTTTTATAGGTTTAGCTACTAAAATTGTAATTGAAAATCACGAACAGCAGTTGTCGGTTGGTCTGTCCGTATGTACGTTCAAGCTCTACAGATCGCAATTTTGGTCAGATCGCCTTGGGTTATATTTTATTCACTTTGTTTACCAGAACTCTATTTAAATTCACTAAAATGTGTTCAGTAGTTTAATTTTTATAAACAGTTTTATTTTTTATTATTTTCGACAGCTAACAGTTAAAAAAAACAATATAATTATTACTGTAAGTGAAGTATATTACCATAGAATAAGTGCTATACTTCTATACCACGATAACAGCGGCAAAGTGCATGATCGCTAAGGCCAAGCGGTTAAAGCGGAAGTCCAGTAGTGGCAAGGTGCCAGGTTCGATTCCCGCCGACATCATTGGAACTTTTTTTCTCTATTTCATTTTATTTCCACTTGATATTTATATATTATATTATAATGTAATATATTTCTCATATATTTTTATTTTATTTTTTTCATTTTTTTTAATTGTTTTTTTTTTTTCATTTTTTTTAATTGTTTTTTTTTTCAATTTTTTAGTATAATAGGTATGTACAGTGGAAAACTTGCGAGATGTGTATTTTTGGTTTTGCTAACTATTAACGAAATATATTGAAACACAAAAAAGCTCTATTAACTTGCAAATTATTTTAAACGAAAGCATTTTTGGTATTCAGTGAATATTGCTGGGCGCGAAGTCCATAGTGGGTAGAAACAAATCGGTGGCCCGCGCTCGAAATCTATTTAAAATTGTTATAAAGTAGATGTCAACACATCTGCGACGAGTCGCTCCTGATCCGTTATAACACGTTCTGAGTTTTGACTGAAAGCCTCTTTCATAGGCTACAACTCAGAACTGGAAACAAGGATGACAATGGCGGCAGCGAGAGGGCTAAAGGCGGAAGGCGGAGGGAGGGGTAACACGGAAAAAGTGAGGATTAGGAACAAGAACTATACTCACACATGGCGAGTTGTGACATAATATGTACGAAAACGAAAATAATTACTCCTAGCAGTCAAAGATGGAAAAGCTTATTCTTAAACTTTCAGAATGTTTGAAGAGTATCTCAAATTACCGAGAAATGAATGAAAGGAACCCGCACAAACCTTATGGGATTTGATTCTCGGTTAAATTGATCGAAAATGGTTTTATTTTAAAGTTTAAAATTCGCTAAGGAAAAGTGCAGCCTATAAAAACCAATAGATTTTAAGCTACAGATATAATGTTGAAAAAATCATAAGCTCTAGAAATATGTTTTCGAGTGCGCTGAATCCGAACATGACATTATTATTTTATACCTTCCAACATTACCTAGTTTTCGACTATTTTTCTATTTCTAAAAAAAAGCACAAAAGTTCAACATGTTTCTGAATTCAATGGATATTCCTGTATCTACAACCTCGCTAAACATATCTGTAGCTAAAAAACTATTGGTTTTTAGGCTATGCGCCCATGAACACTTTTTCTAAGTGACCTTTAAACTATCAAATAAAACTATTTTCGATCAATTTAACTTAACATAAGATTTGTGCGGGGTTCTTTGTTAACTTATTGTTTAATATATCTGCAGTAAGTACCCGAAATTACAGAACGGTTTACTAACTCGGTTAAAACATTTTAAACTATGAAATTAACAGGAATTTTTATGAGAAAATCGCGCATTCAAAGTTTTATAGTAATATAGTGAAACGCACAGTAATATCATATCACCGAGGAAAATTCGTAATTTTTAAAATATGTTCGTCAAGTATTTAAAACACGCTGTTTTTGTGTGGGAATGACTCACTTCTGTATATTTTCATTTTTTAGTTATAGGTATACTTCTTTTCTTTTGACCTGCTGACCACGATTCATCTACTCTTAAAAAACATTGCGTTATAGTTATATAACAAGTATTTTATGTATAATGAAAAAGTAGTACTAGCGTTTTTTTTCTCTCTCTAAATGCTTAGAGTAAACTTTCATTTGGCAACGACCGCGACAATGCATTTACTGTCCACTGGTCAAAGTGATGGCAAACAAAGTTAGAAAACCAAGTCAACACAGAATGTTTTAGAGGTAGAGTATAAGATGTACAAAAAAGAGCATCTGTATTTTACCCTACACACTACAGAAGTATAACTGGTATAATTGTAAGGAATAACAAAAAAAAACATCAATGACTCCAACCGCCGGGATCGAAACTACGTTCTTTGGGTTACGAGACAAGTGTTCTACCTCGCGGCCACTTTAGCTTCATACTCTACAGCCAGTTTTTATTTTCCAGACTGGAGGAAATATAAAATTTACTTCGATGGAGAGTGCGGCTATGGATCAAATAGTTACCATACTTTTTTGAAATATTTAATATATATGTATATCTAACGTTTCGGCAAAGGTTTTTTGCCATCTTCAGAGATTGTATATTGGTCAGATGATGAAGTACGAAGTCAAAGAATTGAAAAAAATAGTTTAAGTTAATTCTTTGACTTTGTACTTCATCATCTGACTAATATACAATCTCTGAAGATGGCGAAAAACCTTTGCCGAAACGTTAGATATATATATATATTAAATATTTCAAAAAGTATGGTAACTATTTGATCCATAGCCGCACTCTCCATCCAATTATATCGATTAAGGATCGCAATTTCTACTAATCTGTAGACAGAAGATAACATATAAAATTTACTTTGATAGCTGGCGCGTAGTGTCAAATATGCTACATAGTCTGTGATATTTTTTATAAGCCATTGACAAAATCAAACCAAGATCAGAACCGTCCGTGTATAAAGATGTCTACAAACATGCGAATGGTTTTCATTTGCACTCACCATTGTTTGTTACATAATCCATTTATAAATAATCCGAATCAACTTTACTACATAGTACAAAGTTCTAACGTAATTAAGTTATCAGGTAAACACACCTATACTGGCTATTTGCTCAATGGCTTATGATCCGTTAAAAAACCATTAATGTTTGTTTTTTTTATTTTCGTCATGACGTGATAATTTATACAATTTTCAGTGATGACAGAACCTTGTTTATTTCAACTCCATATTTGATAGAAACGCCATGTAATAAACATATAATGCTGCCCGGTAATCATGAAGAAAATTATGATAATTGCTATAATTCCTTTACAACCGATTCTATAGGCTGTGTGCACGAAGCCTACTAGTGCCGCTAGTGGGTAATAGAGAATTATTTAACTCACTTTTAATGTAAATCGCGACATGTTTCTATGATGATACCTAAGTCAAAAATTTTAGTTGGCCATGATGTGTAAAAAAAATGTAATATGTATATATAATAAAATTCTGATTGTAAACCATTATATAAATAACATAACATAAAAGGTACGTGAGAATTATTTATTATCAATTAGACGTACAATATATAAATAATTTATTTATTTACACTGGCAGCGTAACGTCAAATTATGGCTCCAATAATCTTTATTTTACTTAAATCGCCATCAGCGCAACAACCCGGAACACAAAAAGCATTTGTAGAATTCCTAGTTTTGCCCATGTTTCTAGGTTATATAACAAAAAAAAGTTTCACCGGTTATAAAGGGTTTAGAAGCATGAAATTTTGTACATGAGTTCCTCACATAACATAGGTGAGAAAGGGTTTCTAGAAAATGCATCTTCTAAGGAGATTAAATATTTATATTAATTCAAATCTTTGATTAACGTCTGAATAGAACTCTTCAAGTAAATAAAATTGTCGACCAATTTTTCTCAGACCAAACGATATATTGACAAAAAATGATAAAATTACAAATCAATATAACACAAGATGACGTTTCGATCCGGATTTGGATCTTCTTCAGAAATATCTAAAAAATATAAAAAATAATTGATATTAAGTTATTTATTAACTAATCGATTGTATGCAAAATTGAAAGTTTGAAAGATTCAAAAATAATGAAAAATTAATAACAAACAAAATTTATAAACAGTAGTCATAGATATCAAAGTACCCATAAAGAAAAAATTATTTGAAAAAACAAAAAATTATTTCAAAATAATATCATAAATATTACTTAAATTTTCCGTATCTAATTGAGCATTAAGAGAGTTTTTATTAGATTTTATATATAACATTTCCGAAATACTTCTTTTAAAATAATTACTTTCATTATCTAAAATTTTAACACTATCCCAATTAATTTTATGGTCGTAATCAATTTTATGCTTAGTTACGACATTATGTTTATCAGGGAGTAGTTTATAATTGTTTTGATGCTCTTTAACACGTGTTTTCAGCGCTCTTTTTGTTTGTTATTAGTTTTTCATTATTTTTGAATCTTTCAAACTTTCAATTTTGCATACAATCGATTAGTTAATAAATAACTTAATATTAATTATTTTTTATATTTTTTAGATATTTCTGAAGAAGATCCAAATCCGGATCGAAACGTCATCTTGTGTTATATTGATTTGTAATTTTATGATTTTTTGTCAATATATCGTTTGGTCTGAGAAAAATTGGTCGACAATTTTATTTACTTGAAAATATTTATATTATTAATTAAAAAAAATAATATCAAGTGTCGGCTAATTTTAAATGAAACTAAAAATTTCAGCTATTCAATAAATAGCCAACAAATAATATGACAATACGGTGGAGCCGAAGGCTCAATCACTGCTATAGAGAACATTGTTTCATCTCAGTCACGTGCGTAAACGCAGGGCCCGATCCAGCTATTTCGCCGCTCCGGGCAAAATAATATTTGCCGCCTTTTACCTATGCGTTGTTCCATAGATGGTGTAATTTTTTTTTGTTTATCCATCTTTCAAATTTTTGCCGCCGACGCCGCGCCGCCCTCAATTTTGCCGTCCCGGGCAATTGCCCGGTTTGCCCTCCCTAGATCGGGCCCTGCGTAAACGCAGGGTAACGGGTAGTAATGGACAAACTTTGTAATTTGACATCTAGTACTACATCTGAAAGAAACCTCATCGACACGTGTGCATAACTAGTTGTCTAGATCAGAGAGAAAATCATAAAATATAAATACAACACTATCCCAATAATTTCGATTTCTTGATTAAAGTTTGGGCTATGGTAACGGAAGAAATGTGTTTTCGGAATTTTTGTCTCTATATTGATACTAAGAACACTTAAGGAGGTTGAGCCGTTTTACGAAGATAATAAAAAAAATCTGAAATAAAGTTTTTTTAATAGATTTTTTTACGACAAAATTTTCTGTAAAAAATCCAAAATCATTAGGAGATTTATAAAGTTAAAAATTAAAAAAATTTTTTACATGTAGTCTTATGGAAAATATGTCAACCTAGCCTGCAAACGGTACATTTTAATTTTTTGCAAATAACCAAATAATGTCAGCAGTTCCGAAAACTAACTGGGTAAAGTATCGATGTCTTACGAATATTTTAATATTTTTTCCAATTTAATTAGGAGACTTTAAATCAATAAAAAAAATCATTAAACCTTAGCACTTTTCTATTATGGACTTTTATTTTTGACAGTTTTAACAATTTTAACTGAATTTTTTAACTTTTTAATGATTTAATTTTAATTTTTATTACTTCTAATTTCTTTTTTTAATTATTTACTGTAAAAAAATATGTAAAATACAGATATTTACATAAATTTATTTTTTTTAACCTAACTTTGTACAAAAAATTTAAAAGTTAGAAATAATTAATTAATATTAAAAAAAAGTATTTATTTATGCTTTTATGGCAATAATATTATTGGTATCATCGACTTATAACCTTTTGTAAAAATGTATTATGGAAAAGTTCCCATTTAGAATTCGACTTACTTTTGAATGGGACTGTAACGGATCAACCTCCTTAACCGGTTTGATTTCGACAAAACTTGACACTACAAAAAACAACAATGCGTGATACAGATGTTATCCTATACTATTTTCGAGATATACCGAGCGGGGTGGCGTAGTTGTGAGAGTATTATACTCGCATTCGGGAGGTACCGGGTTCGAATCCCGGCGGAGGCAGATGTGGCTGGGACTTTTTCTTGCTACCTCTCGCCGAGAAACGGTAATTTCTGTACCGGCCATCTTGTTGAGGTTTTCCGTGGTTTCCCTCAATAATACCAGATAAATATCGAGATGGTTCCTTATAGACGGAGAGCTGGCTACGGAGGGGTAAGGGTCACTCGGTGCAAAGCTGAAAATTTGCAGAATAATAGGAGATAGTACATGTAAGTAGGGAAAAAATTGGCGGAAGATAAAGAGCCGCCAGAAGGCGCTAATATTTTAAAAATCAGTGCACTTCTGGCAATTTCTATACTTATTCTGTAATTCAAAACTAGATTATATATTATATATATTACAATATTTTTTTTTTTTGACGTGATAACGTCTTATAAATTGATGAATCACCAATATTATAAATTGATAAAACACCGACTGCATGCACGAAAAAGTGTAACGTAACGTTCCTAACGTTCCTAACGCGTAACGTTCCGCCTGACCCTGTGCGTGCTTTTTGCTAATTTCTCGCTCAATTTAAATCAGATCGGTTTGAAACCAGTCTTAAACGAAAGAGGAGAACATTTTACATAGATTTCGTATAACAGAATTTGCCTAAACAGTTTTTTATACAAATTTATATAGAAAAATAGCTGTATAAATGCAATGTTGTCTAATGCATGGCGCGCGCGCGACGTGGTCGGTCGTCTTTGTTTGCCGTACATGGAAATTAGAAAATAACGTATGTCTTGTCTTAACATGAAAACGGCTGCATTTCTAATGTTTAATTCAATTTTTTGACATTAGTATTTTCTGAAATGCAACGCCTTCTAAGTTAACTATTGGAATAACTAATTATTATAAAACATAATAGTTTGACAGTATCAAACGTCACTTTTGACATTTCTTATCATTCCGACACCAAGAATAAGCGGATTGAAACCAAATTTTGGGAGGATGTTTGATATGCAAATATGAAGTGGCCTATTGTTTTTGGGGAACATCGGCGCATGCGTAAAAGAATATATCTCTTATAATGATGTTTTATATAATAATAATATAGTTTTTAAAACGGTTTTTACTCTATCTATTTTTACTAGAAATTTTTGTAAATTTTTTGGGGAAAATCGGCGCATGCGCAAAAGAGATACATGCCATAGTTGTTTTTTATATAATAATAGTGTACTTTTTATAGTGTTTTATTATTCTACTTAATAAAATTTACCTAAATTTGAAGAGAAAGATGCAATATCATAGATTCGAATTATTATATAAATTTAGTTTATGTATTACGGAATACGTTATCACGTAAAACTATCGTCCGTAAACCGACTTTACAGACAACCAATTTTTTTTTTTAATATATGGTTTATTGGCCTCTACATCCTCTGACATAATCAGCCATGTCAATACTGTGGGAACAATTCCAGTGTAAGAATAGAAGAAAATAATATTTAAAAAAAGAACTGTTTAAATAGGATAAAAAATAATATTAAATAATTATCATATCAGTAGGTATCCATAGGTAAGTGATTTACTTTTATATGATTATATTATATCTATATTTAGTGCGATTTTTTTTCCCTTAATTATTAATCTTAACTATACTATTTCAGCACAGGGACACATAAGAAGGATGGACAACAGGACATATGATGACGACAATGGACAGCACCGGCCGATAGAGCAGGATATTATAATATTATACGTTATATAGTTATAAGGGCATACTGAAAATTCAAACATGATATAATAATTACATTCGACAAATATTCAAATTTATTAAATGTCATTTTGATAGAAATAAAATTAATCGTCATATATTTTCATTAATAAAATAACGTTGTTATAACAACGTAATTTTATTTATATAGATAAACGAAACTTCAGCTTTTTAAACTTTGCTCGGGCGTGGCCGGGTGAAACAGCTATTCCAGGATTACGTTCATTCATAGATAAATGCAAACAAACAATTGAAAAATGAACTACGAGTTCATTTTTCGGATTAGTATTTAGTTCATGCTCGTGAACACAGTGTGAACAATTAGCGAATAGCAAAGTACAGCGTAACAAACGTTTGCTTTTCATTAGAATGTGCATATAGCCGTAGCGACTATACAGAATGATTTTTAAGTCGATTTATTTTTTTTAACAGCGTGTAGAAATCAAATAGACGAACAATAATTTTAAGTAACTTTTTTTATCAAAACTCAAAAATGAAAGAGAAATGATTACATTCCACCAACTGTGAAAAATATCTGAATTTAGTGATTTTTATTTTCAATAATAAACTGCATATTCAATTGATGTTTTCACTAATTCTCATTTCATTATTAATAAACTGTCGAGCGTCTTTAATTTACAATATATACCTATTAATTAAGTACATTACCACTTTATGTCGCGCACCTGATTTTTCAATTATTCCAATATTCACAATTTAATAGAGATTTTTTACGCTTATTTGTGGTCTCAGCGAAATTTCGAGGATTGTATCACGACTGGTCTGAAAATTTGATATATAATAAGTTTGTTCCAAGCAGCCAGCAAACGGTAACGAAATCGTTACCTGCATGCGCAGTAGCTAAACCGAAGCTGTTTGTGGCGATTCTGGAACACGTTTTAGCTACTGCGCGTGCGGGTGACGGTTTCGTTACCGTTTGCTGGCTGCTTAGAACATACCTAATATAACACTCGACTATTATATAAAAATCAACCGCAACTTCCACCATAAACTACCCATACCTTCCACCATCTTATTCTTTGTACTGTACATATTACGGTCTATACCCGAATTCGGTCAATGACCGAAATAAATGCGCAAAACTAGTTTTGACCAACCAATATTTCTGAAACCCGAAATCTTACATTTAAACGGGTATTGAGTGTTATAAAATGAGCAAAACTAGTTTTGCGCATTTTCAAATAGACTAAACTAACAAAAATATTAAGAGCACTGTGGTTTGAATCTAATAAAAAATAGAGAATAGTTACTTCTTACCACAACAAGTTTATTAGTGGATGTACATTTCGAGAGCTATGCTCTCATCTTCAGCAATACACTAAAGTTTAGTGTATTGCTGAAGATGAGAGCATAGCTCTCGAAATGTACATCCACTAATAAACTTGTTGTGGTAAGAAGTAACTATTCTCTATTTTTTATTAGACTAAACTAGTTCTGTCCATTTCTGATGAAAGAACATTGGCTGTTCGTTTAGCACACATAGATTTAATAGACAATTGAATATGGTCGTGACTAATTACGCGTACAGGCGTAGAAGCCAAAAAACAATATATTAAAAAAAATAATATGTTATTTAAAATTAACACAGTTAGAGGTATAACTCTTTCGCGCAGATTTGTTTCGGTTTTTGTAAGGTTTCTACTAGTTAAATACACTAAACGACAATGAATGAAAAAAATACAGGAAATAATAAGCATTTAAAGAGCTTATCTTAAATAAATAACTGACTGCAGTTGGCGTCAGCAAAAGAACTGAAGCTTAATTATGTTCAAATAGAACAGAAGCTAAAATCTTCAGAGAATATCGGAAGTTGAACAAAGAAACTAACACAAAAGAAGTGAGATCAGATTTACGATTTAAAGTTGTATCTTCACACAGGGGCGGATTTAGAGAGGTATGAAGAGAGCTAAAGCCCTGGATCACCAGTTGTCAAGGGCTCACAAAATTTGATTTATTATCATCAATTTTTTATACTTCTTCTTTAACAACGAACACTTATCGTATGGTAAAATAGTATATTGTGCAACTAGTGCGACAATGCCGCACGAGTTGCACATACTATTTTTTATTACAAATTAAATTAAATTGAAATTAAAATTTTATTACGAATTAAAAAAAGAAATTATAATTAAATCATTAAAAAGTTGAAAATTCAGTTAAAATTGTTATTGTATTAGTAACTATGGTAACTCTGAATTTGCGTGCGACAGACAATAATTTCAGTGCGACAAATAAAGTTTCCGCACGCAAATGAAAATAGCTACTTTACAACCGTAACAGCGTGCGTAAACATATCACTTTTCCCGCATGAGTAATAAAAAATAATTAATATTAACGATTATCCTTAGCGTTGGTGATTGTTGACAATTTTTTTGGTAAATTAAAAAAAATTGGATGAATTTTGACAATTTTTTGGGTGAAAACTATAAGTTGAATTTTATATTTTATTGAGTTAATTTTAACAATTTTTTGCGTCAAAATTTTTCATTGAATTTCAATATTTTTTGGGTAAATTTTAACAATTTTTTGAATTATGATATTATTTGTTCGGTCACATCATCCAATTACGACTCTGATTTCGATGTTATAAAAAATGAATTTTAAACCTCAATTAAAAAAATTTTAAACAAAAAATAGAGCCCCATTAGATTTGAATAGTCTCTAGGCTCCGAAAAACCGCCTCTGCGTCTTCATAATGCCTTTTTATTGCACTATTTGCGGCTACTCTTACATAACAAACATTAGATCGGCCCACCTGTCAGAATATAATAATTTTAAACATTAAGCATTATTATTCAGTTTTGTATCCTCTCTCTCTCAATTGCGTACAATTTAAAAAATGGCGTCTTCTTCTCAATGAATTTTTCAAAAATGCCGTCTATTTCTGAACAGTTTTTTTCAAAACTATTATTAAATTAATTATAATCTTATAAATAATAATTATTTAAGCTTCAGTAAAATTAAAACTGCAAAAACCGAGAGTTTAAATATGATTTTAAAAACTAATAAAAATGTATTTTCTCAGAAGTTAAAAGCTTCACTGATGTTAAGTCATTCGTTTCTATTTTGTTATCATGATTTAAACTCCAATGAAGACAGCTGTTGATGCAAACTGGAATAAAAGAACAATTATTATTTATCTTTCTTTTGTTTACACGAAACAAATCTACACTAACTTGTTGCAGCAAAAATAAAAACAAATATAATAAACACCAATTTGAAGTTGTAATCATTGTCTTTCAAATAAACGATTATCTCTTTATAAACATACTTCATTGAAAGAGTTTAAAAATTAATTAAAAATAACATGACAAAGATATCTTCTTCTGAAAAGCCAACAGCGCTTTTTATAATTCAAATTAAAACATCTGTGTTTTATCAGTAAAGTAACAATTCTCACCAATTAATTTCCTGATTTGTTTGAAAAATCAGGCAACATTTTAAGAGAGAGATTGTGAATTATAGACGCTCAACAGCTGAGGTCATCAGCGTCTATGCAACATTTTAACATACACAGATTCTGTAGAAATATTATTTCAATATTAAATTAACAGATTTTCACTAATTCAACTTCGAATGATCAGAAATGCAAGATTATTGGAAATTGTTGAAATTGTTGTTACAAAAAAACTATACTTAAAATTAGAAAAAGAAATTGTTTGGCCCGCGGTCAAATTTTCATCCGCAATGTGGCCCGACAAACAAAAGATTTGCCCACCCTGATACAGACCATAAAATCAGAATTGAAACGCGCAAATCACGATGAACGTTTGGGTACCAATGGGTGAATAACTGATAAAACTGAGTTAAATTTTTATGTTACATAAGCTGACAGACACATGCTAAGCTTCACAGAACATTTTTAAATTGCATCGTAATGTTTCTTTATAAAGTTAAGAAAAACTTAGTTATTTTTTTATCACCTCTCGGGCGTACCGTAGAATAAAAGAATGAATTTTAAATTTGCTAAAGTGTGCGGATTATTGTTCTTTTTTTTGCAATTCTATTCTTAAGTTTTCAATATGAGGTACAGACTGCAGGCACTATAGGGTAAATGCTACAACTCTGAAACACGAAATGCGTCATTTTTTTTTATTAATCTTGATAAGAAATTAAGCAAGTAAGTGTAAGTAAGCAAGCCAGAAATTTACATTATAGAATAACTATAGACGCTCTACAACTAAATTCAGAAGAGTCTTATGTTATACAAATAAAGCTAATGTAATATGTCTGAAGATAAATAAACAAGGGTTCCATACATTATTTTCATAAGAAAAATTGAAGCACAAAATAAATTTTATTAAAATGTGGGACCCTAAAACTAATACAGTTCAGTAGTTCATCTGAACTCATTGCAATTACACGCTTAGTTGGCAAACTGACTGCGACGTTAATCGATGTATGGCGGCAACAGTTTTCCAACGGCTAAGCTAGAAAAATCTTCGAGACTCGATTCGAGTTTGTACGGAATCACGTCCATTAAGCTAGCAGAACAAAGTCAGCAGAACAAAATATGACATAACTAATAATTAAGTGCTAATATAATGCTAATTAAATGCCCCAATCAAAAATTTATTGCTCCGTTTTTTTTAAAAAATATCGCATGTTCTGCTAGCTTAAGATTAACTCAGCAGAGCAGATACTGAAAAAACCATTAAAAACAAATCTGAACGAATGAAAATCAATTGAAAAATTAAGTGCTAATTTAATGCTCTAATCAGAAATTTATTGCTCCGTTTTTTTTTTTTTTAAATATCGCATGTTCTGCTAGCTTAAGATGAACTCAGCAGAGCAGATACTGATAAAACCATTAAAAACAAATCTGACCGAATGAAAATCAAGTGAAAATTAAGTGCTAATTTAATGCTCTAATCAGAAATTTATTGCTCCGTTTTTTAAAAAAATATCAAATGTTCTGCTAGCTTAAGATGAACTCAGCAGAGCAGATACTGAAAAAACCATTAAAAACAAATCTGACCGAATGAAAATCAATTGAAAAATTAAGTGCTAATTTAATGCTCTAATAAGAAATTTATTGCTCACTTTTTTTTAAATATCACATGTCCTGCTAGCTTAAGATGAACTCAGCAGAGCAGATACTGAAAAAACCATTAAAAACAAATCTGAACGAATGAAAATCAATTGAAAAATTAAGTGCTAATTTAATGCTCTAATAAGAAATTTATTGCTCACTTTTTTTTAAATATCACATCTCCTGCTAGCTTAAGAAGAACTCAGCAGAGCAGATACTGAAAAAACCATTAAAAACAAATCTGAACGAATGAAAATCAATTGAAAAATTAAGTGCTAATTTAATGCTCTAATAAGAAATTTATTGCTCACTTTTTTTTAAATATCACATGTCCTGCTAGCTTAAGATGAACTCAGCAGAGCAGATACTGAAAAAACCATTAAAAACAAATCTGAACGAATGAAAATCAATTGAAAAATTAAGTGCTAATTTAATGCTCTAATCAGAAATTTATTGCTCCGTTTTTTTTTTTAAAAATATCACATGTTCTGCTAGCTTAAGATGAACTCAGCAGAGCAGATACTGAAAAAACCATTAAAAACAAATCTGACCGAATGAAAATCAAGTGAAAATTAAGTGCTAATTTAATGCTCTAATCAGAAATTTATTTCTCCGTTTTTAAAAAAAATATCACATGTTCTGCTAGCTTCATATGAACTCAGCAGAGCAGACTACTGATAAACCATTAAAAACAAATCTGGTGGTAAGAAGTAACTATTCTTTCATTTTTAGTGTATTTGCCATATATGGCACATACACTAATTTCATGTGTTTACGTTAAATAGATTTTGAGTTATTAAGAGGTCAAAAGTGGCTCCAAATGGTTCGTGTAATATAACACACGGCTGGTGTGCTTTTTCTTTGTTGAACTGACACTGATGGTGACGAAATGTCACCTTATGAGTGCATAAATGCAACAATGTGTCCAGGAACTATCGTGCGGCGACATCTAGGTATGACTGAAGCAGAAAATTGGCGCGAAAAATACAAATTATACGTTTTACTCCTTTTTCGGAGCATTAAATTAGCACTTAATTTTTCAATTGATTTTCATTCGTTCAGATTTGTTTTTAATGGTTTTTTCAGTATCTGCTCTGCTAAGTTCATCTTAAGCTAGCAGAACATGTGATATTTTTTTAAAAAACGGAGCAATAAATTTCTGATTAGAGCATTAAATTAGCACTTAATTTTCACTTGATTTTCATTCGGTCAGATTTGTTTTTAATGGTTTTATCAGTATCTGCTCTGCTGAGTTAATCTTAAGCTAGCAGAACATGCGATATTTTTAAAAAATAAAAAACGGAGCAATAAATTTCTGATTAGAGCATTAAATTAGCACTTAATTTTTCAATTGATTTTCATTCGTTCAGATTTGTTTTTAATGGTTTTTTCAGTATCTGCTCTGCTGAGTTCTTCTTAAGCTAGCAGGACATGTGATATTTAAAAAAAAGTGAGCAATAAATTTCTTATTAGAGCATTAAATTAGCACTTAATTTTTCAATTGATTTTCATTCGTTCAGATTTGTTTTTAATGGTTTTTTCAGTATCTGCTCTGCTGAGTTCATCTTAAGCTAGCAGAACATGTGATATTTTTTTAAAAAACGGAGCAATAAATTTCTTATTAGAGCATTAAATTAGCACTTAATTTTCACTTGATTTTCATTCGGTCAGATTTGTTTTTAATGGTTTTATCAGTATCTGCTCTGCTGAGTTAATCTTAAGCTAGCAGAACATGCGATATTTTTTTAAAAAAACGGAGCAATAAATTTTTGATTGGGGCATTTAATTAGCATTATATTAGCACTTAATTATTAGTTATGTCATATTTTGTTCTGCTGACCTTGTTCTGCTAGCTTAATGGACGTTACGGAATCAATCGATTGATACGCTCCAAAGATATCGTACGGCAAAATTTGTTTACATACATACATACACAAACAAAATAATCGAGAACCAGGCCTGGGAAGTCATGTCTGGGACACCTATATACACCGTATATATTCTATCTCTTCATTAAACAATATAATATTAATTCATTTGTTTGTGCGCACGGAACGCAATATGAACAAACCACAATAAACAACAAATCATCCAATGATGTTGTTTAGCTGCGATCTAAATCCACAAATTTTGTACATAGGAACGCGTCGCCGCAATTCTGCTGACGAGTGATTTCACGCACTGTTAAAACCAGCGGCGTACGACCGGGGTACGTCTCTGGGGTCGGATGGATAAGTGATGATAAGACCCACTGAAATCCCACCGCGCTACCCAAATGGTTTAATTTAATTTCGTCGTGAACATTCCTGCAAACAGGAGATTTCATAAGGATACCTCAAATGCTTTTGACATTATATGTTTTGTATTTTATCTATAATAATACTAGCGGTTCGTCCCGGTTTCACCCGGGTGCGATAGACATAATTCTGCAAAATGTATTTCGTTTGCGGCCCGGCATCTGAGCTAATAACTTTGAGCAAATTCTGCTTCTGAACTAATAGCTTTGAGCGAATTCTATCGGATGTCGCTACTTGGTACTCAAACAGTTGTTTTGTTTGCTTCTGAACTAATAACTAAATTTGAGTAAATTCTATGAGATGTCGCTACATGTTACGTGACAAGATACTGTTTCCTGAATGGTTCATGCTCAAAACAAACAGAGAAGCAAGCAGGAAAAACGGCCTCGGTTCTAATTTTGAAATCTGCCTTGTGACCACGCACGCGAGTCCGCAGTGACGTCGTTTCCATCTTCGCAGCCAGCGCGTCAGCCAGCACAAGTAAGAATAAGAATAATTTTATTATTAATTCATATAGGTATAATACATAAATTTGTTTTCGTTACAAAAGGCAGTCATGTGGAAGTAGCGAGATCAAAAATAGAATAGAACGGTTATCATTAAGCAAAAAATAAAAGAAAAAATATATAGCTTACATAAATAAGTAGTCCCAGCACTGATTCCAGCGGCAAAACCAGTCTCGTTCGCAGCGGCCTTATTCTAATGTGACTTAAAAAACAGCAGGATTTTAAACAGTGAAAGATGTTTTTAAATTGATCCAGTTGTTTCTGAGAGTATTTGTGACAAACAAAAATACAAATTTCGTGGGACGTCGTGTGTACGAATTATTCAATTCTTTTTAATTCGTTAACAATGTAAACAAAAGTTTGAACATAAAGCACAGTCCCACGCTACTGAATAATCAGTTAGGGTGATGAAACACGGTGATTACTGCATTAATTATTAACACACATACCATTCCACTCTGTTCTATTTGAATACTCGTCAAATGTAGACAGGTATTAAAGAAGGGCTTCACAGCCGTTATTTTGTACTCATTACAGGCCGATAATACTGAAAAAAATGAGGAAACCGCTTGGCCTGTAAGCTAACCCGCTATGTGTTAAATACGTTACAATAGTGGTGTCAAAGATATAGCCCGCGGGCCGCATACGGCTCTCAGCCATCTCAATACGGCCCGTGCCCAGAATCTATCCAGTGAGAATTTTAGACAACTGACATCAATCAGCTTATCAAAAATAAGAGACCTCAGGTGTCTGGATCCTCAAGCTCTAAATAATTTACCCTTTTTATTACCTTTATATGAAAATTGATTTTAACTAAATAAATATAGATTTTAATTTAGTAGGGTATTTTGCCTATTCCGTAACTATATAAAAAATGTTGAATGTCCATCCCTGGATCCATCTAAAATTAACACGATTTATCACAACCGAAATTTGCCTCAAACCAAGATAATTATAAAACACGCAATTGAGAATTGAAAATACATAAGTTATTAAAACAATGTAAAAAATGTCAAAAAATGAGACAGATTACCAGTTTTACACACAAGAGCTACGGGAGCGTCGAAAAGGGAACGAACCCAAACGTCTACGGATCATGTACAGGCGATACAGGAAACAGTAATACTCGACGTTTTCACGAAAAATTTACGGCGCGAACCCGAACTGCGTCTTTCTATATTTTTTTATCGAGTGTCTATAATCTAAAACCTGTTTCTCATTCTCCAGTTTCCTTCATTTCTCTATTCCGTTCTTCGCAATCTTTCTCTCTTTATTTCACTCATCCTCATTTTGTCGACATTCCTTACTCTCTTTTTTTCGTAACCCTTCTAAGATTGTTATATTAACAAAACGTAATGAAATAAAAAAATTCCAGTCAATTGGGAGACGGGACTATTCCAACTTCAAAATGTTGACATTTGATATAGTATATAATAAAGAAAATAAAATTTCTGATATCGCGTGAGATGCCATGGGTAATGGCTAGTATTCAAGATTGTATTTGCTATTCATTGTCATGGTTACCTACATAATATGTTCCACGTCATGTAAAAATTAATCAAAGCATGCTTAACTAGTTTATTTCTGACAGATCTACAAAACAAAAGAACAAATGATTTTTTTATTTTCAAAATATTTCCTGAACTATAAAGTTTATAAAAAAAAATGTTTAACTAAACTTTCTTGAAATGATAAATATAATAACAAACCGTTATGAAAAGTATACCATTATTATGTAAAACATACCGTTATAGCATTTATCTTTTCTGCGCATGCGTCGATTTTTTCCGAAAGCAATAGGGCTCTTCATATTTGCATACCAAACTTCCTCCCAAAATTTGGTTTCAATACGCTCATCCGTTTGACCATACAGACAAACGCACAGAGTTTTTCCAAAAATATGTTTTTTTGGATTCGGTGGACTTCAAAACAGAAAGATATTGTAAAATTTTTGAAAAATGATTTTTGACCTGAACTAGTATCATTCCCCACTTGTAGGTTGGAATGGTAAAATCTATTTGGTTTTTGAGATCCTTCCAAACGTTAGCTTGGCAATATGACAACACGCTGGGCGACAATTTTTGATACGCGATTCTCCCATAGCGACGGAACGCGATTGCGATCGAAGCGATATACATTTTGGACTAGAAATAAAGTCTAGAAAGAAGGCATCCGACAAATCAGTGTTTACGATCCCTACCGCTTCGCAATGGCACACCCGCGGCATTTGAAGAACAATAAATTACCAAAAAAGAAAACAAAAGTGTTCCACTTGAAATTAGGGTAATGCACTTACATGTGAAAACCTATGTGCTGCGTTCTTAGTGAGGAGTTAATTGTCAGGTTGTCGAGAAATAAATACTGGTTTGTTATACATGCGATATGCGTGGGGATACCCCATCCCTCTTCCTTCCCCAAAACAATTAACACTGCACGCAATAAACCTATTAAAGATAGCACGTCTCCAGACACAAATACTTATTACAATCTAAACCAACTGCATACAGTACTCCAATATAACACATAAGTTGTGGATGTAGATGATGCTGATAAATAGGTATTACAAGCATACCCCGTTTAAGCCTAAAAGTACCTCAGGGATCAGTTTAAGGACCAATTTTATTTAACATCTATGTATCAGACGTCCAACTACCGAATAATACCATACTAGCTGACGCTGACGACACCGTCATTGTTCTAAAAAACCACAACATTGGCACAACAGTAGCGGAACTGAAAGACAAAGTGAGCGAATGGTTACTTTCACCAGTTCTCGGATTAACACCTGGAAACTAAAGGCTTGCAGTAGAGGAACAACAAGCAAACATGTGTAAGTCTGAGAGTACCTCAGGGATCAGTTTTGGGACCAATTTTATTTAAGAACTATGTATCAGACATCCCACTACCGAATAATACTGACGCTAATGACACCGCCACAATAGTAGAGCAACTGAAAGGCAAAGTGAGAGAATTGATACTTTCACCAGTTCTTGAATTAGAACCTGGAAACTAGAGACTTGCAGTAGAGGAACAATAGAGATGCCATATATAACGACATCGCTATAGATTCGGCTACTGTCATGTCCGTGTATTTCATAGTCGTTGCAGCTTTGGCGTGCACTGCCGTTAATATAAATCGAGAGGGCGAATTATGTCTCGCGGCGTTTAAGCAGAAAGAAGGCTTTAATGGTCCTCCCGTCTGATGATAGATGGTGAACTACGGTGCACACGGTTAAAACATAACATTATACAATATGACGTAATGATCTCAAAGCACGATAACGCTTTGCTGCGTTACGTAAAGTACACTTATTTATGTAAGTTGGCGGCAATGCCGTGTGAAGATGCTAAAAAATATACGTATACAGGCTGATTCACCTTAAAACTGTACCGGCAGGTTTTTAAAGTGAAACTTCTTTAAGTCCAACATATATAGTTTGTGGGATTTCATATTGTAACAAAACTGCTGTAGTCTGTGGCGGAAATTATTTATTTACAATAATAAATGTTTAACAAAACAGTAAAACACACAAACGAAAGCGTACTTCTTTAGTTTAACGAAATAATAACGTTAACAGAAACAAAACTAATAGTTCTAAATTATAAAATAAAAGACTAAGTAAGAGTCACTAAATTATGTACAAAGAAATATTTACAACACACAGGAACACAACACAAAGTTTATCAGCACACTTGTCTATTTAACTTTAAGTCAATTATTTAAAACCGGATTTATAATTGCACTCACTAGAGTTAATTTATTTTCGCAATATAACTGAATTTATGTCACAACGTCAGACTTGTATCAATACAACTCGCGAACAACTCAAATAACTGACTGAACCACTTGCTCACTCTGCTTCGCCTTATATAGTTTCGGCCCACGCTTCTGCACGAATCGAGATTTTTTCCTTTACGTCTATTGTTCTCTCCAAGCGATTCTAAGAAATCGGGTCTAACTTCGCTACCTGTTTCCCGCACCGAGATCCCTTTCTTTACATGTATGTGTGTCTCCAAGGTCGGGTGTTCTTTAACTGTTTCCATTGTTGTTGGTTCTAGTAGTTTCTACCGAATTCCATAGGCGTCCCATCAAGGGGCACGCAACAATATAGAAACGACCAACAGACGGTTAGGAGATGACTCTGTGAACAACATCATTATGATTTGAACCTGCTTTCGGATAAACAAACATGGGAAGAAAATGATCGTGAATCGTTCTCCGACACTCAGAATGGTGATTGACTGATCGCGCTTCTCTGAAAAAACATCTACAAGTGTGAAGGATAAATCAGGAATCAATACTATCTAGATTTTACGAAATGGAGGATAAAACAGCCACCGATATTGTGTTCGAATGTGAGGTTCTAACCTACATTTGGCTGTATAAATGAAGACGAAATCATTCCACAGGATAATCTAATCTTTGGAGAAGATTCAGACTAATTGCCGACTAGATCCAGTAAAAAGAGGAAGCACAAAAATCCCAATTGGATGTACCTAAAGCACCATCTGGGCTAATGCAGGAACACCTTTATCTGTTATAGGAGTGAAATAGCGTGACGGAAATAGCGGTGGTGGAAAAAAGAAAGGAATACAGCTGCGGAACCAGTACAAAGAAGGGATGATAATGAACAATAAGTAATAAATTGAAATTTCGAATTGCTGCTAGACCCTAGTAACTCTAGCTGTTAGTGAATATACTATAGTATAGAGAATTAATTAGTCCACTTTTTGTCTAGTTGTTTTGGATCGATCTAGTGTACTAGTGATGTGTCGTTTTTATTAATTAATTTTGCTGGTTTGTGCTGGATAATGCTAAATAGTGTGCGACATAGTTCAAGTTGCAGGTTTGTACGGTGCTGGTCGCGCAGGTTTATGCTTGACAAGTGCGCGCGGTAAGCTTAGAACACATAAAATAATTACATAAAATTGAGATTAAATAGGAAAAATCTACTTGTAATGTTTTCAGTGGGCCACGCTATATTGTGGTATTTAAGGTGTATGCTGTACCTACAACGCACAGCCATGCTATGGAAATGGCCACTTTCACAAATTGAACATTTTCATATTTGCTTTCATAACTCAACAACTGCGCGGCATAAAAATAAAATCGAGGAATAGGTTTTTTTTATGGATGAATTAACCTTGCTTATTTATTTATCGCGTTAACATCCAACTGCTAGAATACACAACAGAAAACAACTGGGATATTAGCATGCAAATCATCCTCACATTATATAATAGTTAGACGTTATGTTTAAACCGAGCGCTCAACCGATTGTCCTGTGCCGTGCTCCTAAACTAACAGTCGACAAGACTATTTCCAAAAATATGTTTTTGGACGTTTTGGTAGTTATTAATGAATAATTTCTGTAATTAATATTATGATATCGTATTCTTTCAAAATTTGAGGTTACTTCCTCAAATATTTTTTGAGAGAGAGAGAAAAAGGAAGAAAGAAGAAACAACTGTCAACCGTGCTTTTTTAAATACAGTGAGACAATTTACGACCCGGTCCGGCTTCGCTTGAATTTATCGATTGCCACCGTTTTTTCGTCGCAAAATTGATCTCCACGAAAAGCGTTTTTATTTTAGCGCGATAATATACCTATAGTCTATGTCTATCCTGAAAGTCCATTCTAAATATTGGTGAAAAAGTTTTTGAAATCGGATGAGTACTTCAGAGATTACCTCCCGCATCCGAACTTACAAACTTTACCTCTTTATAATATCAGTATTATATATATCAATACGCTAAGGTTAAAGATGTTTGCCTCCCTTTTTAGAAAAAACCTCACAATTTCTCCACATAAATTATATATCATTTTACAGATAATTGCTTGCTCTACTGACATCGACAACTAAAAAATTTATTATTGCTTTTTTTTTGTAAACTAATTAAAATACAGCAACGCTGAACAACGTCTGCCATCTGAAGGCTTTAATTTTGAAACAACGTCAACACTTCGATCTGTCATCTGACCTTCATATTGTAATACAACAGACACAATACTGCAACTGCCATCTGACGGCTTTAATTTTGAAAGAGCGAGCAACGCTGAACAACGTCACAGCAATGCTTCATGATGCCATCTGACGACTTAGCTCAACGCTTTTGCTACTTGCGCCTCTATATGACAATTTTAGTAAAATATTTCTTCGATATGTCATCTGAGCTTCATATTGTAATACAACAAAAAGAAAAACGTTATAAGCAGTGTGCAAAATTAGAAACGAATTGAATACCTGGAATCATATTTAAAAAATAATTTTGTAAAGTGATAATTATTATACTTATTTAGTGCGAATAATTCGCACAGATCACTCTAGTACAGGGGCGGGCAAATCTTTTGATCGGCGGGCCACATAGCTGATGAAAATTTGACCGCGGGCCGGATGGCTGACGAAAATTTCGCCGCGGGCCAAAAATTTGCAGAAAAAAAAAGAAAAGATCCTCACATTCTATCTCCGCATTCGGAGAGCAAAAAAAAAAAAGAAAAGGTCCTCACATTCTATTTCCGCATGTGCAGAGCAAAAAAAAGGGCCCCGCATTCTATTTCCGCTACTATTTTTCTAAAATTTTCTAAAATGCTTCGCGGGCCGGATAAAATTGCGCTGCGGGCCGGATCCGGCCCGCGGGTCGCCATTTGCCCAGGCCTGCTCTAGTAGATTAAAAAACTATATTTACAGTTCATTATACAAATTAACTTCCGAAAGTTAGTTGTGTAAAGTAAGCATTAATTAAGTTACTCGTCATTGGCGACTACTGTAAGACTCGCTCATTTTTTTCGAGTATAATGGATTTGAAATTCTACAATTCAACAATGTTCTAAGTTATAACCCAATGGGACAAACAGAGAGATGTCGGGCGCCAGGCATCGGACGGAGGGACAGGTGCATCTGTCCCTACATAATGTCCTATTCACCATTCACTTACCCCAGACATCGTAAACAGTATAATAGTCTAATAAACTTGTATAATACTCTCGTAATATCGCATCATCACTGCAGCTGAATCGGAGTTTCATGAATATTGTTTGTACGAAATTAAAATATGGAAACTCCATTATAATATTATCTAGACACAAGGCGCGACAGTATCTCAGCCAAGTTCGACAAACATTGACTGCACGTAGCATTTCGGGGTACTTTCGACCAGTCAAAATCTATTTCACTTGCACACTTGAAATTTAGTTTATCAATTAAAATCCTTCCAATTACCTAAGATCCCAAATGTAATAAGAAAAGTTTAAATAGTTTTCGAGATACTGACGTTCGAATAAAGCAACTTTTAACATTCACTGAGTTGACTCACTCAGCAAATACCTAGACCACTTTTGGTTGATTTAGAGACATAGTCAAGTTCACATGTACCTTTTTGATGAATTCCAGTCCTCCTTCACCGAAAATTATGATCATGGTGTCATTTGATTCGGAATGACATCTAGAAACTTTTTGAAATAATTAAAGTGGGGGACGAAAATATTGAAAAAGTTATAAACATTTTTTGTAAAAGAAAAAAGAGGTGTTTGGTTTTTTGTGAATATCTCAAAAACTAGTACAGATATCTGAAATCACAAAAAAGGATTC
Source organism: Xanthostigma xanthostigma (assembly GCA_963575645.1). Taxonomy (NCBI): domain Eukaryota; kingdom Metazoa; phylum Arthropoda; class Insecta; order Raphidioptera; family Raphidiidae; genus Xanthostigma; species Xanthostigma xanthostigma. The sequence continues at coordinate 41,551,699 of OY754466.1, read as the reverse complement.
TGAAAGAGCAGAAAATTTCCTACAAAAAAGTCTCATCTCCCGGAACTCTACCACCACTATTTCTAATTTTAATTTAGAGGTTAAAATAGAGCTAAAAAAATAATTTGTTTATGTTTTTAACGTGATAACGTCTTATAAATTGATGAAACACCGGCTGCATGCACGAAAAAGTGTAACGTTCCGAAAAGTGTAACGTTCCGAAAAGTGTAACTCATAAAAGTATGCAATTTTTCATCAATGCTTCTTTATGACGTTATCACGTAAAACTATCGTCCGTAAACCGACTTTACAAAATTACAGACAACCAATTTTTTTTTTAATTAAATATAAAACGCTCAGCAACCAGGGCTATATGCGTAAACATAAGATCAATTATCACTAAGATTTACACCAATTATGAGACGTGAGCCCGGACGCCCCTTGACCACAACGATTGTTGTGGCCAAGGAGCGGCCAAACTCACGCCTCATACTTAGTAGGTATGATTGTTTATACAGATTGGTAAATATTATATTATATCTATTTTGTAATAGTTTATATTGAACTGATTACATTTTATTTTTTAGGTTAGTGAGTTCAAGAAACCGTTGAACCTTCTAGAGAGTTCCTTCGTCATCCTGAAGAATGTCCTTTAGAGAGGTCGGTAAGCTAGAAGAGATCCGTTCTTGGTTGTGTATATGTTTTATTTCATATAATTTTCAATATTTTTCTCTTTTAGCTTTTCGTATAAAAAATAGAAAAAAAATTATTTAGCCCTATTTTTACCTCAAAATTAAAACTGATATATTATCGCGTTAAAATAAAAGCGCTTTTCGTGGAGACCAACTTTGCAACGTAAGTCGACGAAAAAACGGTGACACTCTACAAATTCGTACCGATCCACTAGTTATTAGATAATTTTCTACACGCATGCGCACTGCGTATACTGTGTGTATACGTAGCATTTTCTCTAGCCACGGTAACAAATTCTACATTTCCACCGTTTCCTAATTCCCTGAAATAACAAAATCGTCAACAAATGCTAGAACCTAAGAAGTTTCACTTCTAACGCGCGAGAGTCTCACGCATGCTTTTTTTTATAGACGTAGCCTTTCGTAATTTTAAAATGTTCATAATTTGTCATCGAAAATTAATTTTTCTCAACATTATCCCTACACATATTTCTAAGTCAAAATCGGGGGTTTGGGAGCAATGCCTTATCTAATTATATTTAAAAATTATTATAAATAATTATGTGTCTGAAAAGAAAGGTGTGTGTAAAGCAGCATAAAAATAATTAAAAAGCAAACGTTATTATATGCATATTATATATCTTAAAAAGAAAAATGTCAATGAGTTTTTTTGTCATTTTTCACGAAAGCTTTTCTACTGCGATATAAACTTCACACATGTCACTTTACATAAGCTTTGTAATTATTGCATAAAGTCACGCGGCAAGCTTAATACAAGCACAAAAAAATGAAAACTGTGTTTGCATATTTCAAATCACCGGTGGGACAATCTCTTTGGATCATTCTAGTGAGGAGAAAAAAAAATAGCTTATTCAAGATTAACTCATTTACGTTCCATAAATATAAATATGATTATAAAAGTTATACCGTCACTTTACACTAGTGCACACTACAGAAGTGAAACTTCTAGTCGTGACGACAATACATGGATAAACCAAACCACGATGATTTCCCAGATCCCAGCGTCTTAATCTAGCTCAGTGATGGCGAACCTTTTTGAGAAGTGGATCAAATTTAGTTAATTATTTTTTTTTAGTACTAGCTCGTGGGCCACTAAGGCAGTGGCGTTACTTGTAAAGGGAGAGGGGGTTGGTTAAATACTATATTTTTTTAGATCGATGCTTTTTTTGGACGACACACGACATTTTAGCGTGTTTTTTTTTCTATAAGCATGATGATTTTGCCAAAGTACTGAAAGTTCGGTTTTCGTTAAAAATCGCATTTTTTTAAAGGAGTATGCCTTAAAAAAATAGCAAAAATCGAATTCTTAAATATACTTTTGAAATTGAGAATGCTTAGAGAAAAAAATACACTGAAATCAATGAGCGTAAGCAATCTGTATCTCTTTTAGTTTGGAAACTACGGCCATCCGAAGATGTTATGTGATTTTATAAAAACTTTAAGCGCAAATAACTTTTAAACCAAAAGACAGGTATAGACGTTTCTTTGTGCTCATTGGATTCAGCGTGTTTTTTTCTATAAGCATGAGGATTTGGCAAAGTTCCAAAATATTTCGGTTTTCGTCAAAAACCGCATTTTTTTTCAAAGGTATGCCTGGAAAAAATTGCAAAAATCGAATTCTTTAATATACTTTTGATACTGGAAATGCTTATACAGAAAAAGATACCCTGAATTCAATGAGCGTAAGCAAACGTCTGTATCTCTTTTAGTTTGGAAACTACGGCCATTCGAAGGTTTTATTTGATATTCTAAAAAACTACAAACGCAAATAACTTCTAAACCAAAAGACATACAGCCGTTTGTTTGTGCTCATTGGATTCAGCGTATTTTTTTCTTTATAAGCATGATGATTTTGCCAAAGTTCTGAAAGATTTCGGTTTTCGTCAAAAATCGCATTTTTTAAAGGGGTATGTATTGAAAAAATTACAAAAATGGAATTCTTTAATATACTTTTGAAATTTAGAAAGCTTGCAGAAAAACAGTAACGAGCTCTTAGTAATACAGTGTAAGCACCTTTGTATGAATTTTGATTTAAATTAAATAAATAAAGATTTTAGTTTAGTATGCGTTTTAGTTTTTTAATTTAGAGTCTAACCCGCTAACATACCCTAAATCTTATAAATGGCCCTTTAGAAAAAACAAACTGACACCCCTGCATTAATGTATGTATATTCCAAGCTGCTCACCAGGGCACATATACGTTATCTGTACGGTGTATTTGAATCAGACGACAGCATTAAACTAAGATCTTGAAAAGGATAAAATTTATAAATTACACAATTAACATACGTTCAAAAACTGTTACTAAGGTACATAGGCAAACGTAAAATAATTTAAACTTTCAACGGTGTAGCGTGTTAAGCGGCCTACACACCTTGATGTTAGCTGCGATGCAGACATCGACTCTTATGTTTCATGATGCAAGTAGCAGTGGGTGTAGTACTGAATCACGTATTTGGCATCAGTTGCGGCTTGCAGCGATGCAGAGTCTGGAATCCAATTTTGGTCGGCGAGCCACGACGCCGAGTCGGTGATGCTGATGTAAGTTTCAACGTGTATAGAATTGCGTCGATACCAAGACGATATTAATTTATTTTCCCGCGCCATTTTAGAGGCTACTTTGTTGTTTGTGTGTGTAAATTCCATGATGGAAAGTGATCGTGTATTTTGGGAAGAGTTCATAAGCATTTATCATCTGCATACGTGTCTTTGGAATACAAATGTACTTTTAGATCTTCCAATAAATTTGCATTTGAATAACGTTTTCGTTCTATAAACCATCTTTTTGACCATTTCCTTTTTGATTTCCTTTTTCTTTTATGGAGTATAAAGAGTGCCCCAACTACTGCTAATAAAACTGGTGTTGGCAAACGTATACCTCATTTTATTCGTTAAGCACTAGGTATCTAGAAAATAACTTTATCCTACTGTTCTTGTGTTGCATGAACATTGAGTCGACTCAGACATCTCAATAGGTTTCGATTTAAGTAGGCGTTTATGCAACTGATGCAAGTTTCATGTAACATAAGAGTCGATGCCTGCATCGCAGGTAACATCAAGGTGTGTAGGCCGCTTAACATAAGGGTGGTTTTAACCTTTTATATTTTCGTCTTTGACCTCAGAATCACATTATAAACATATGGATTTGCGTTAATCTATTCGTAAAATTAGAAGAGTTATATCAGTTGGCAAGTCAACTAATTCCCTTTTCTTCATACCTCGATCGAAAATACAGACTATCGGCATCAAGTGTAAGGCAGAAAGTCTAACATTTACGTATTGGTGCGATTACACGCACAGATGCGGGAAGTACGTACGTTCGGGCGACAGTAAAGTAAAATCAACTGTTGTTTAGATGTCGTTCCCATAGCAACCCTATTACATTTTATCTAATAGTCGCGAACAGCTGTCATTCGTGTCTTTACGTATAACCTCAAAGCTGCTTGCTTGGAATTTATCTGTGTTTTTTATGTAATTTATAAGTAATTAATTAATTAATGTAATTAATTAATTAATGTAATTAATTAATTAATGTATTTAATAAGCGTACTTACGACCGAGGTATGAATGAAAATAGTATACACACACTGGCCGAAAGTTTGATATCCTTGCACTGCGCGCCATGATGCAAGTATTAAACATTCGGCCCTTATATACTATATACTCCACGGTTGAAATCATTTCCCGTCAGTCTCTCCACAACTTCCGCCATACTTTTTATCTTGTTCGATTGGAACCACTTAATTTTCTGGTACCAAAAAGTGGCAGCTACGAATGGTCAATCATACGTAGTACCCTTCCAACATTGAAAATTGGAAGGAGCACAGTAACGAATATTATTATAGAACATCAAACGAGCTCAGTAAGTTAACGTACCTCTCATAATTAGTAAGTTAGTCTTATTTGAACAAAATTAATTAATTGTTGCCTGCGGTAATGTTGACATGGGAGCGACCCAATTCAAGGCGTGGAGGAGACCCTTCTTCGTAACATTACAAACATATAATGCGTATATGATAACGCGTACTGCAAAAGGAAATGTGATGGCTGACGCTATGTACACAAAATCAGTATCGGATTCAGATTATAATAGGATTCTTCAATTGTCCTTCAGAGCAACTTTATTATTTGAATTAGGTAATCCACCATTGGGTTTAGGGTATATTATGATTCTACATTGGTTCTTTAGAGAAACTGTGATATTAGAATACGAATTTTAATTTTGGGTGTAATATGGCTATTTATTGGTTGTTTACAGTATAACTCTGTTATTTGAGCAGAAAAATCATTATCGGTTTTGGAGTATAACATGATTCATTGGTTCTATAGAGTAACTATTTTGTTAAGATAGAAAATTCAGTATCGGATTTAAGGTATATTATGGTTCTTTAGAGTAACTCTGTTATTAGGATAGGTTAGATAGATATATATTTACCCAAGATAGTACAATACATACATATGTGACGTCAAATTTACACATTAAAATGCATAATTAAAAAATTCATCTACAGTGTAAAAACAGTTTTTGGTTAGAAGGCTCCTCAGTGATTTTTTAAAAGTTACCAGTTTCAGCATTTTGATATCATTAGGCAATTTATTGTACAGTTTGAGAGACACATAAGTAAAACTTTTTTGAATAGTGGCTAGTCTATGTAGCGGCAACGTAAGGGATTTTGCTCTTTTTTGACATAAACTAAGCAATGATAAATGTACAAGGCTGATAGAGTCATTATTCGATACTTAATAAAAAGAGGTCGACAGTGCTCAAGTCTTGCCACTCCTGCCAATACTCGAATCGCAGCCTTCTGTAAGGTTAGGATAGGTATATTAATATTAGACTGAGGTAAATATGGTTCTTCATCGGTTTTTTTAGAGTAACTCTGTTGTTAAAATAGAAAATTTATTAGCAGATTTAGAGTGCATTATGGTTCTTCATCAGTTCGTTACAGTAATTCTGTAATTGGGACAGAAAAATGATTATCGGTTTTGGAATATAATATGATTCTTCATTGGTTTTATAAAGTATAAGATAGAAAATTCGTTATCGGATTTAGGATATATTATAGTTCTTTAGAGTTACTATGAGATATCCTAGTTACTTTTAACGTCAGAAACTAGTATGATTTGTAAATACTGTCAATATAATATGTCGCCGAATCTTAGTCCGACCCTGCATAATGAAACGACAAAATACATGATAACTTGATTGACTCATGTAAACATGAGCATCAAAAACATGGCCTTCGATCAGACAATGCGCATCAAGACGTAAGACGCACATAATACACGGGGTAATACAGAAAGTATTTAAATAAGTACGCGAGAGACAGCATAATAACTAAAAATCAATAGCCTACAATTGTTTATAAAAATTCCAGCCAATTGGGCGACGGGACCATTCCAACTTCAAAAATGTTGACATTTGATTATAATAAAGAAAATAAAATTATATCGCGTGAGGTGACGCGGGTAATGGCTAGTATTCAATATGATATTAACTATTCGTTGCCATGGTTACCTACATAGTATGTTCCACGTCATGTAAAAATTAATCAAAGCATGCCTAGCTAGTTTATTTCTGACAGATCCATAAAACACAAGAGCGGATGATTTTTTTTTATTTTCAAAATATTTCCGAAACTATAAAGTTTAGAAATAAAATTTTTTAACAAAACTTTCTTGAAAAAATAAATAGAATAATAAGCCGTTATGAAAAGTATACCATTATTATATAAAAAATACCGCTTTAGCATATATCTCTTCTGCACATGCGCCGATTTTCCCCAAAAACAATAGGGCTCTTCATATTTGCATACCAAACAACCTCCCAAAATTTGGTTTTAATCCGTTCATCCGTTTGACCTGTATCGTGTTCGCAGACAAACAGACGCGCAGAGATTTTTCAAAAATATGTTTTTTGGATTCGGGGGACCTCAAAACGGAAAGATATTGTAAAATTTTTGAAAAATGATTTTTGATCTAAACTAGTACCATTCCCCACTTGTGGGTTGGAATGGTAAAAGTATTTAAAACTAATTCAGCTGCGGCTAAAATTTTCATTTTATAAAATATTTACAACCAGATGATCCGGCCTGCCTCGTCCGGGAGCATTTGATTGGCTCAATTTATAATTAAATAACACGTTACCGACTCGCTTCGCTCGTTTTTTGGAACGAACGAGCTAATTTTTGACTCGAACTTATTACTGTTAATTATATTTCATGTATGCTGTAATCAATTTAATTTGGAAAAAATCCGACTTGCATTTGGGCGATGCCAGGCGTAGACCTACAGTCACTTTAAAATTTTGGCTGCCATAATAAATTTCAAAAAAAATTTACTCTTGCAGCTTTTATTGACATTTTGATTTATTTTTGGAATGAATTTGTTTGCCGGTAGAAAATTGCAAAGTTGCAGGTGCTGGTCTTATCATCTTATAGGAGCTAAACAAGATGGATACCTTCACGAACAGGCTCCGTACTGCTGTGTAGGTCCTGCAGGTTTGTGTGCGCTGTCTTTTAGAAACATATCGCATTATATGCAAAATACATCGTACAACTGATTCACAGATACGAATGTATATTTAAAGAAATTCAAATCAACTTTCCTTTTGTTGAAATGTCAAAATTCGATCACAAAAACTGACATTTTCATCCCACGTTCTAAAGGCCGTTTCTTTTACATTTCGTCTACATCCACACAAAGCCCTTTAAAGTCTAAAAATATATAGAACTAGCGGTCCCGTCCGGTTTCACCCGGGTGTAAAAGAACGAATGGGGAAGGGAGGAACATGAGTACACACATTCATATTAGTTTACCGAGATGAATGTTGTGTCCAAATTTCATGATGATCGGAGTTACCGTTCAAAATTTTTTGTCGATAAAAAGCAGTATTTATACTTTTTTTAACTAATATTTTTTTTTTAATTAATTAAATAAAATTAAAATAAATTTTAATGTAAGCCTTAAAAGAAAGCAATGTAGAAAATAAAAAAAAAATAAAAATGCATTGGCCCAACGTAGGGCTCGAACCCACGACCATGGTATTAACAGTGTTGTGCTCTACCGATTGCGCTAGCCGGCGTTGTATTCTTACATCGCTAATATGAGTATACTTAGTGCATTTCACCTGAATGGAAGCTTATTTTTTAGATACATTTGGAACATTTTTCATTAATGCTCCGCTCCTAATGGTCGTAGCCTGATTTTATATAGCCTATAGCCATCCTCGATAAATGGGCTATCCAACAAAAAAATTTTTTTTCAATTTGAACCAGTAGTTCCTGAGATTAGTTCGTTCAAACAAACAAACAAACTCTTCAGCTTTATATATTAAGTATAGATGTTCCATTTTATATGATGACATTAACCTCTTTTCACAGCCCTCCCGTAAAATAGCTGCTTTGCATACACGAACCGAGCGCGGTGGCGTAGCTGTGATAGCACCAGACTCGCGTTCGGAATGTACCGGGTTCGAATCCCGGCGGGGGCAGATGTGACTGGGAGTTTTTCCCACTGCCTCTTGCCGAGAAACGGTAATTCCTGTACCGGCCATCTTGTTGAGGTTTTCCATGGTTTCCCTCAACAATTCCAGATAAAAATCGAGATGGCTCCTTATTCAAGGCCATGGCCGAATACCTGTCAAACTCTTATGCTCAAAATTTACCTACCTTATCCTAATTTCCTAAAAATTCCTTCATTCGCCCATAACTATTAATTAAGTTGAATATTAAAAATTGTAGAAAATAACGGGAAGTGTGGTAGAAAATAGCTATGGTGCGAATGGCGTCTGTTCTGACATAAAGTCGAGAAACGGACGTTAAACCCATTACTATTATTATTATTTGCATACATGTGTATACAGGCGTGTAAAGTGACATATTACTCACTAGTGCGGTAAAGTATAACAAAACTGGTCGCACTATAATACCGACATCGTAGTAACTCACTGTTTGTGTGTTTTTCTTTTGATATAACCTACTAGGCCCGGTCCCTCTTCGCCCGAATTTGTAGATTGCCACCTTTTTTTTTGTCGACTTGCGTTGCAATATTGGTCTCCACGAAAAGCGCTTTTATTTTAACGCGATAATAAATAACCTATGTTCATTCTGAAGGTTTATTCTAAATATTGGGAAAAAAAAATTGAAATCGGATGAGTAGTTTCGGAGATTACCTTCCACATCCAAACTCACAAACTTTACCTGTTTATAATATTAGTATCGACTATTAGAAGTGAGCTTTGTTCAATAAAGTGAACTGCCAAAAATTTTGAAAATGAAGTGAAAATAAATATTTTATAGGAGGTACTACCATTACACACGAAATATATACCAGGTGTTTTGTAAAAATTTAGGACGTTTTTTAATCGGTGTTTTTTTAAACTTTGGACGTTTTTCTTTAAAAAATAACGGGTTAAATAAAAAAAACTTCTACCGAAAGTTGTTGGGTTTCGAGGGGATAATCGTTTGGACACAATACCCACCCCCACCGCATCATCCCTTAGGGAGGGGTGACCTTTGTTTTTAAAAGGGAATCCCCACTTTTTAGGGTCGGATATTGTTTTCTGTTGAAAAAAAAATTTTTGTCTGAACTTTTCTTCAATTCGGCTCGTAGTTTTTTACCAAAACGATCATTAAAAAAGCCATTATTAGCGATTTGCAAAAAAACTACAAGCTTAATTAAAAAAAAATGGTTGTCTGTAAAGTCGGTTTACGGACGATAGTTTTACGTGATAACGTATTCCGTAATACATAACCTAAACCTCCCAAAATTTGGTTTCAATCCGCTTATCCTTGGTGTCGGAATGATAAGAAATGTCAAAAGTGACGTTTGCAACTTACAAAGTATTATGTTCTAATAATAATTAGTTATTCCAATACTTAACTTAGAAGGCTTTGCATTTCACAATATAGTACTAATGTCAAAAAATTGAATTAAACATTAGAAATGCAGCTGTTTTCATGTTAAGACAAGACATACGTTTGCTTCTAATTTCCATGTACGGCAAACAAAGACAACCGACCGCGTCGCGCCATGCATTACACAACATTGCATTTATACAGCTATTTTTCTATATAAATTTGTATAAAATATTTTTCTATATAAATTTGTATAAAAAAACTGTTTAGGCAAATTCTGTTATACGAAATCTATGTAAAATTTTCTCCTCTTTCGTGTAAGACTGGTTTCAAACCGATCTGATTTAAATTGAGCGAGAAATTAGCAAAAAGCACGCACAGGGTCAGGCGGAACGTTACGCGTTAGGAACGTTAGGAACGTTACGTTACACTTTTTCGAACATGCAGCCGGTGTTTTATCAATTTATAAGATTGGTGATTCATCAATTTATAAGACGTTATCACGTCAAAAAAAATCAAAAAGAAAGATGTAATATAATTTTAATAGTTCTATCAAAATTAATTTCGTAAATAAATATAATATTTGTCAGTAGGTATATAGAATCTGATATGTTTCAGTCTTGAGTGCTGCCCCGTAATCTGTAAGCTTAACATGCCTGAAGTAATATGACTGACGACAATAACATTCACAGTAAGGAAATAGTTCTCGGTTCTACATGCATAGCACATTAAAAATGGAAAATATTGTTAGTTTTCCAACCGTAAATTAATTTATTTTTAAGTAAACATAAAAAATTCATGTAGTATACAGTATGTTCCAGGTTCTTTAATAAATGATATATAATTAACAGTAATATAAAACTTAAACACTAAAATTACTATTATTTTTACTATTAACTAGCTGTACCCGCGGCCATCTCGCCCTAGATTCGTACATAACACAGGACAATTTATGATTCAAAATAATTTTCCATTATTGCATAGATTTGTGCGGGACCGCTAGTTAATAAATAAAAGAATGGTTTCGTCCAGTGGCGGCGTCTGAACACTTTAAATGAATGTCCTGTAGGGTAAACCGGGGTACCTCCTAACACTAGGCAATGAATGAGAGGCAGAGGGTAATTATGAATCACATCCGTGTTTATGATGTTCTAATTATTAACTTTTTTCAAACACTCTTGAGGGTAGAGGTAAGGAGGACTCTCTTATATGGGAGATAAGTTGAAAAAGTGTCCAGCTAAGTGCTGTAAATAACAGTTCAAAAATCTTCCGAAATGGCGCTAGCGCTGCAACCGAGTATAAAATGAATTTAACAGTTATTTACCCTCCATAAAAGTTATAGATGAATTGAAGAGCGCTGAGTTGGAAAATTTAGTATTTTTAATTATTTGAGTCATTAAACTGCAGTATATAAAATCTAAACTGTTTACCTATAGTCTAAAATAATTTTAATAAATATAACCTATAAATAAATAAAAGCGGAAATTCTTCTTTCTTCGTTTACTTTTCTATCCTACTCTAATAATTTTTGGAGCTTGCTTTAAAATTTACCCTTTTGGGACAGTAGCGCTCCCCTAATTTAACGCTTTTTGACCGATACTTTTACGTACACAGAGATCGTTCTCTTTAACCTCTACCCTCCATAACTACCATATATCTATTAATTAACTACTTATATGAATCATTGTCTATGTACTCAATGTGCGGTGAGCGAAGGCAACAAAGCGTATCGAAAATATACCTGCGTCTCTTCCTTCGATGTAATTCCCTGATTTCTCCGATGATAGGATTGGTTGAGTACTTGAATTCAATCTGAATTAAGTATCTCTGTTTCAAAAACTTTGTCTTTTTCTATGACGTTAACATGGGCGTACCCAGCTTTAGGCCCATGAGGGGGCAAATTAGAAATTCCTTAAGCCGGGTCCTCCGTGCTTGTTTTGCCTTCCTGGATACGCCAGTGCTTACGGCGTAAAAAAAGCAGAAGTACTATATGTTTGTATATCGATTGCGATTTTATTCCTATGCTGCTCAGTATAGAACAGTGATTCCCAAAGTGGTCTATATCGACCCCCAGGGGTCGACGACAACTTGCAAGGAGTCCATGTCAGCGGGAAAAAAAATTGGGGGTCCATGAAATGAAAATGGGGGTCCACGATAGTGAATCTCCTAACAAATAAAATATAGTTTAAAAAAAACTAAAAAACACGCTTTATATCGGACTAAAAAGTAAAAAATAATAATTGTTTTAAAATAAGCTTAAAAAGCGTTGGGCGCTCGATGTACGAAAATGTGGAACAAAGCGCCCCACGCTTTTTAAGCTTATTTTAAAACAATTATTTTTTACTTTTTAGTCCGATATAAAGCGTGTTTTTTAGTTTTTTTTAAACTATATTTTATTTTTCACTTTTTAGTTTGAGGATCTATAAAAGAATTTATTAATCCTGGGGGTCCTAATAAGGATAATGGGAAACTGTTATCAAATTATTGCATTGTCATCGGTCCTTGATACGTATGCAAAGTTTCAAATTAATCAGACTTCGGGAAATTGGTGAAAATTATGCTCAAAGATTCCGTTACGGACATACATACTTACAACCCAAACTAATATAAAGCGTATAAAAAAGAAACAAACTGGACATCGTTAACCAAAGAGATTTAAGATAAAATCTAACTAAATTGATGCCAAATGTTGAAAATTTATTATTAAAGCATCAGGTTCATCCCTCACACTAAAAGCATTTAATTTTTGCTTAGTTATTTTACGTAACAGAAAGTAAATTTTAATTTGATTCGTTTAATTTGAATCTAATTAATAAATGTATAAAACTAAACATTTCTCACTACATTTCACTACCGTTATAAATTTAAATCGTTCAAAGTGAGTAGCTCTATACCGGCTGTCAAAAATACATTTGAAATTAATGAATTTGCAGAAAATCAATATCAGATAAGCAGGAGGTCTACCCAAAACCGAAAAACATGGCAAGTGGTCTACGAGACAAAAAATTTTGGGGACCTCTAGTATAGAATAAAAGTATATGATAACTACAAACTACAATATACGTTCAGCTGTGACACTAGTTACTACGGATCTTGATTTAATAAACTATTAAAAGCATTATTTTGCTGCTCCGTGAACTGAAATGAACGTAAACTGAACGTGGCTGCTTTAATTAAGACATAGAAAACGACTTTCCAATCATTCTGTGTCAGTTAGCTTCCAACGTTGAATGCATAAATCTCATAAACGGTAGAATATAAACCACTCCAGAACATAAAAGTTATGAGATGAAGTTTATGTTATATTCAATGACCTTTTAAACAAAACCGTTTTTCATACCATAATAAAAATAATGCAGTAAAAATATGTTTAATATACTCTCAAATGTCGCGTTTTGCAAACTTTTATTTCTTGGTATCCGTCAAAACAGTTTTGCGACCTCCTTCAAACATCCGGCTTCGGATTTTGGTTTAGATAGATAGATAGATATTTATTTATCACAGTAGACACTGACAACATGTAGGTATGTGACAAGTCAAAATTAATAAATTAATTAAAATCACAAAAATTCTTTCAAGTCATTTTTTAATTTTTTTTCAAAACGCGTTTAAATGAATTATTGTAACACCACGTCTTAAAAAGCCACGCCGCCACTGGTGTACTCTGGTGGTCATGTAGAAAAAAAGAGACAAGATGGCAGCGGAGCGTATAAACTAGGAAGTAGTATTCATATTAAAAATTAATAAATTTATTGAATTAAATAATATTCATGTTACAAACTTACGTTAACAAATATGTTGAATAAAATAATAATAATTGTTACAAACTGGCGCCCAACGTGAGGCGCCAGTTTGTAACAATTATTATTTTATTCAGCATATTTATTAACGTAAGTAACATGAATATTATTTAATTCAACATATTTATTAACAAATGTGAATTTTAATACGGTATAGTGCGTACTACTATTTAATAACTTTAAAGAATAGCTTCTGTTGCTACATTGTTGAAACACCCATTGTTACATGTCTATATTAGAAAAATTTATTTCTTAAACAATGTCACCATCGGGATACGAACCCCGAATCTTTCCACTATCGCGGCGGACTGAGTTACATTACTCCCGATGGCGACATTGTTTAAGAAATAATTTTTTCTAATATAGACATGTAACAAAGGGTGTTTTAACAATGTAGCAACAGAAGCTATTCTTTAAAGATATTTATTAACGTAATTTTGTAACATGAATATTATTAAATTCAACATATTTATTAATTTATCTGTGTTTTTATGTAACTAAGAAGTAATTAAGTGCAAGCGTGCTTACGATCGAGGTGTGAAAAAAATAGTATACACCACATTAGCCGAAAGTGTGATAATCTTGCCCTTCTCGAAATGATGCCCTCGGCTTTGCCTCAGGCATCATGGCGCGCAGGGCAAGATTATCATACTTTCGACCCTTGTGGTGTAATATACTATTTAAAGAAGAAGGTGCAACACGACACCCTGCTACTAATAACCATGATTCCATGAATATTAATTTACTATTTGCTCCTATAAAATTCATCAGCTCTCTGGACTAATTTCGAGTGGACACGTAAGTATATGCGCTGTGTACACTTCAATGACTACGTTAACATTCGTGATATGAATTCTGCTGTCAGCTTTGAGTGAATTAATTACCTTGAATCTCCGTAGCAGATGTCGCGGTTTACACAATGTTTTTATCAAAAGATAATAGAATATCTGACACACAAATTCATATAAAATAGCAGCTCCAGTTATTGATTAATTTGATTATTTTTCGATAAAATAAAATTGTTTGCCTATCATTCAATTACAGTTTTGTTCACAGTTTGTTTACACAAGTACCTACTTCATTCTATATATCTACGCGTATGTACCTAATAAAATGGCAAAATCACTTTTGTCTATTTTAACACGCTTAAATATCGTTCTTATAAGTGTTCTTTTTTATTTTTTTTAAACTACTAGCAGTTTGTCCCGGTTTCACTTGTGTGCAAAATGTATTTCGTTTACGGTTCGGCATCTGAACTAATAGCTTTGAGCAAATTCTATCAGATGTCGTTACATGTTACAAAAACAGTTTTTTTTTCACAAAACACAGTAATCTTGTACAAAATATTTAATAAAAACTATCCTATAGCGTAAGTTGGACCAAGCAAGACACATTTACAAAATTTAATAAAAATCGGTTCGGTGGTTTCAGAGGTTAGGGTGGATGAACATCGTGACACGAGATTTTTGTATATTTATAAAGATTTAACCAAAGAATGCAGTGTTATTATTGTTGTTTTCAGTCCATAAGGAATCGTCACAGCCCACACTCATATGTAAAATTAGTCCAAATCAGTTTTTTTGCCCCGGTCCCCCCCCCCATATCCGGGGCTGAGGTTTGTTTTATTTTGATCCTAAGCTACGGAGAAATTCTTCTACCAAGTGTATAGTATATGTACTGCCGAAGTGTATCAAATATTTATAATATCGTGAGATAGTTTTTTCTTTTCTTTTTTCGTAAGTCTCGTTCCATTCAGTGTTTCAACTAAGCAAAGTCAATGAGGTTGGCTTGAACAATAAACGAACACTCCCATTCCCATGGCACGCGGCGCGACTTTCAAACCTACCATCCTCATACCACCGCAGCCTCCTCCCTTCACGGCTCCTAATTACATTATTTTCAAGAACATAAAGAAGAATAATGAGGCAAGAAGAAGAAGTTTTGTACCATGCAATGTGAAGGATCGCGCGTGTTTTCTACTTAATTTGAAAGAGGGAGGATGTAGAAGACAAGATATGGATGGCCAAACATTGTTTCTTGTGCAAAAACTGTCCTTCATCTTATAGCATGTTTTATAATTAGACTTGCCAGTGGCGTTCGTCAGAGTTTGGAGATGTCCCTAACTTACAATAGACAGTTTTGTAACTGCTTGGCACACATTTAGACCCGCCTAAATGTTCTGGCTTATTTATTTTTTATTTTATTAAATACTAAAATATCAAAATGCCCCAAGGGCTTTTTTTGCAAATAAAATTTCACAAAGTTAAAAATTCACGGCTTGGCAAGGTCCCACTACCTTTCAGCCAGGTCTTCGATTTTGTGTTCAGATATTAGTACAAAAGAAATATTACACAAATTTTCACACTGCCTCAAATACCTACCCAAAAATGTTTGACAGCTCTTGGACTATTAGGCTCTGCTTGATCCCTAAAAGTCATACTTCTTCTGCAGGCAGACATTTCTCAATATTGGAACTAGTTCCATAATTCCAGAACTGAGTATCTAATTATCGAAACATAATTTCGGATGATCCAATTTCGAATGTCTAGTCAAATCCAAATGTTGATAGATTTTGTATTTGAATAAATAAAATTGTCGACCAATTTTTTTCAGACCATATATTGACAATAATTACCTATATAAAAATATAAATCAAAATAACAAAGGATGACGTTTCGATCCGGATTTAGATCTTCTTCAGAAAAATCTAAAAAATATAAAAATTATTAGTATTAGTTATTTAATATTATCTAATAGAACGCACGATGATTGAATTTCAAATATTAAATCATCGTGCATTCTATTAGATAATATTAAATAACTAATACTAATAATTTTTATATTTTTTAAATTTTACTGAAGAAAATCCAAATCTGGATCGAAACGTCATCCTTTGTTATTTTGATTTATATTTTTATATAATTTTTGTCAACATATGGTCTGGAAAAAAATTGGTCGACAATTTAATTTACTTGATTTTGATTTTGTATTTGAATTAAAGAAGGAAATGTAACTAGTTTTTTTGGATGGACACATTGTATAGTTTGCGTAATTTAACATTAGTGAATTCGTATGGCTTTCGCCGAATGACAATAACTTAAGACGATTAGGCAATGGACATATTGTCGCATTAATTAATACCATAACAATACAGCATTCACCAATGACCATAGAGGACAATGGAAGAGAGATTAAACAAGTACGACGGGGGCTCAATATTGTTCAACTGCCCCCCAACAACTACCTCTTTACTCGGCAAACAATCGGGTACACTGCATATATTATAGAGTAACTAGCTTTACGATCCGGTTTCCGGTATGTAGGTATATATCGAGCCAGTTAATTGAACGGCAAGTCCGTTAGTTAAACGTCAGCATTCAACTGTATTCCTGAAGGAAATTTAGCCAAATCGCTGACCGTAATGCTTAACAAAAAGGCTGAGCAATGCTTAGCCATTTGGTTAAAGTAAACTATTACAATTAGGAATTTGATGGGCTATACGTTTAGCATCTTGATCGAAGAAAATATAATTGTTAAGAATTATTATACAAGCAAGATTGACTAAAAATAAACCATTATTAACAAGAAAAAAACACCTTTTTTGTACGTAAACAATTTTTATATATTTCAAAATTTTGCCTTGCAAAATATTTTTTTTACTTGATAAATCTGAGAAAAAACTTTTAACGCGTTTTTCTCAAAACTACTTTTTTTCAAATGGGCGACAGTTAATCTCCGGAACTAGTAAACGGATTTTAATAAATCTTGGCGCGTTTTATTTGTTGACAAGTTTTATACGCCAATTAACCTCAATTTGGCCAAAAAATTAAAATATAAACTTTTAGCGAGAAAAAAATAATGGAAAAAATAGGCCGATTTTTATGTTTTTTTTAAACATCCGCCATTTTTTTTTCCTTTTTTAGGATTTTTTAGTAAATGAAGTTAATTTGCACGTAAGAGACCTTTCTTTTTAAAATACCATTTGATTTTTTTTGTTTCGGACTTGCCGATCAAAAGATTTAAGGGCTCCACTTTGGCGCTCTCTGGATATTATTTAAAAAATGGAAATTAAAAAACAAAATTATTTTCGTACTTAAGAAGTATTAAATAATATTGTAAGAAAAGTTTTATATCTATATCTAATAAAGGAACACGAGAAAAAATTTCTAATTTGACGTTTTTTAGCTTTCTAAAGTGGACAACTACCTTAATAAACGGTATGGCAGGGAGCGCCACGAGAACATCTGACGGCCACATGAAATCATACTCTGTAACTGTTGCATGATTTATTTCTCATTTAGTCCACAGCTCACACTGCGATCGATTCAATTATTCCCATTCTATACTCTGCACCCAGTCAATAAACACAAGCAAGGGGGATATTTCAGTCATCTTGACTTGAAAAACAGCTCGTTAGGGGACTATTTTCAAAATAATTATAAGTTATGACTCACCTGTATATTTGATATAAAAAATTTCTACGTAACTACTTAAACCGTTGATAATAAAATATTGGTTTGTTCCGCTTGAACACTTCATTATTAGACATAATAGTCCCGTGTCGCTGCCACTGACAACAACATTGCACGTGCCACCAGAACACCTACCACAAAGCACAATATTTCACTAATTTTTAGACCACTTCATTAGCACATCACTGAACCACACTTCAATGAGTACCGCCATCACGGAACAGAACCATTTTGATTGTCTTATCATTTGATTAAAGCGGTTTGTTTTAATAATCATTAATTTATGTCAGTATAAAAATTAGTTTTTAACGAAACAATACGTATTTCGATTGATACTAGTCCATTTAGAAAAATAGTTTTGTGCCACATCTGGAAAAAATTGTCGCTAGTTAGTTTTTAAGGACACTAACCAGGCCCGCACTGGTTGAAAAAATCGGCTCGGAATGGAACAGCTCGCCGTATTTTGTGTATAAATGTTACGGTCTATACCCGAATTCGGTCAATGACCGAAATAAATGCGCAAAACTAGTTTTGACCAACGAATAGGTATTGCCCAAATCCGAAATCTTACATTCAAACGGGTATTGAGTATTATAAAATGAGCAAAACTAGTTTTGCGCATTTTCAATTGATCGAAACTAGTTATGTCCATTTCTTAACGGACAATGCTATAGTATGGCATCGGAATCTTCTTTGCGTTTTTTAATTAACTTTTCCACATCAACGATACTTATTATATCAAAGTGATTTATTCTTCTGTATTGTTTAGCAGACAGAGGTTTTAATTCAGCTTTCAACAAATTTGCTTTCTTAACCTCACTTAGTGTAGTAAGGTAATTATGTTTCGTCATAAAATTATGTTTCAGAAGCCTCCAATAGCCGAACTAGTTGACACTCAAATTCATCTTGCATTTTTACTTAATTATTACACTTAATATTCCACCATTATATTAATTATAACATTCAGGAGAACAATTCAATAGGTAAACAAGAACATAACCCTACTTTTATTCGGGTTCGGACGTTGATTGAATGAAACAAGCAGAACTAGTACTGTCCGTTCAGAAATAGACAGAACTAGTTTTGTCGAACTGAAAATGCGCAAAACTAGTATTGCTCATTTTATAACACTCAATACTCGTTTAAATGTAAGATTTCAGGTTTGGGCAATATTCGTTGGTCAAAACTAGTTTTGCGCATTTATTTCGGTCATTGACCGAATTCGGGTATAGACCGTAACATAAACAAACGAGATAGCAATATCTGTGTTTAAAATACAGTGGAAACCCAATTAACCGGAATAATTGTTGTCGTATTCATTCGCTAATCGTAAATCCAGAAATTTGAATGTAAAAAAAATCGAAATTTAAGTCGACGCATGTCTAATGTTAGGTATTTATTTTAAAAGAACGAAAACAAACTAAATTTCTTAAAATCCACAAAAAACATAATCTATAACTAAACAAGTTGCATACTTGTTTAAAATTATGTACGTACACACATTTCGCAACTAGATCCTGTTCGGTTGACATTAGAGCTGTAAAAGTAACGAGAATTTGTGTACCCGTATGTATTCGTTACTTAAAGAACCAGTACCCGTTACTTTCGTATCGTTACGTTACTCGTTACTTTTCATACGACATACAATCGTGTACTAACAGCCTCAAGCATGTACCATCGCATCGAGGCGCGTCGCATACGTGATACGGTATGACTTCGTTCGTATAACATATAACCGCATCAAACGAGTCGAACTGACATGGATACGACACACGCGAGTAACGAAATGAATTTGTAAGTAACGATTCGTTACTTCGAGTCAGACGATGTACCCGTTACTCAGTAACGAATACATACTGTTTGTTACAGCTCTAGTTGACATCATAAAAAGAGACTGCGTATTTTGCACTACACACTACAGAAGTAAAGCTGGTATAACTGCAAAAAACAAGTTATAATGACGCCGACCGCCGAGATCGAAACTACAACCTGACAAAACACCTTGCGGTCACCTTTGCGTAATGTTCTACATCTAGTTTTTATAGTATAGGTACGCTATAAATACACTACACAGTACACACGTTCATTTTCAATTTCAAGAATCAAATTTATTCTAACGTGCCAAAAGAAGTTTCACTTCAAAAGTATATAAAATAAATGATTAATAAAAACACCTACGCGTATTTTTCTGAACCTGCACGTGAATAATAATTTTACAACTAAATGCAATGCACGGCTCGATTTAATTTTTTGACTCTTTATTACCTACATAAAATTCACAGCAATGTCAAATCAATGTCAAACTCGAACAATTATTAGACGTTTATAAACACTAATTAAAGCGGTAATACACGTTCATTTTTATGTCATTAATAGAACAAGAACAGTTACAACCACTTCTAGTCGACTATCAATCATCAAACTATTTTTTGTGTTTGAAATAAAGGTGAGAATTGCGTGATTGTTAGGTAGTTTTTTTAAGCTAATATAAAAAAACGGCTATTTCTTGCGTGAAACAACACTCGAACATCTAACAATTAATATACAAGTTAACAATGAATTTGCATTTGTAACTTCGAATTACTACTAATATATTTTTGACGTTAAGGCCTAGCACACATGAAGAGTGTTCAAGTTGGCTCAACGCGCGTTTACAATTTCTATACAATTGTATAGAACTGTTTATATGATAACGCGCGTTGCTGGCGCGTTGACGCGCGTTGGGCCAACGCGCGTTGAACGCCTCTCATATAAACTAGACCTAAATCGTCTATATCGGTCGAGCTTTCTTGTGTTACAAAATACCCTTAGATTTCAATCGCTAATAACTATGTGATATATAATGCGTAAACAACGCCTGTGTCCATAACGAATAGAGCATGTCTTTACGAGTTCGTCGCGCACGATTTGTTTTGCCTGCGAAGTCGTCGCACGAGTGTAGGCGCATACAAATTAGCTTTGCGTAAAGTTTAAAATCAATGTAGCGTGGAAACGCGTTTAGCTAGGACGTTGATTCGGGCGTTATTTTAAAGGGCTCGCGAAGCACACTAGGAGCTACAGCGAGACAATGAAAATAGTGGCCGGAATATCCAGTTTGGCTCCCTTGAAAATTACTGAAAAATGTATCGTGATAAATTTGTTGTCAGAAGATTTTTATTTATTTTATTACCTTATGAGTGATGTAACGAGGATAGCACTTTTGAGTTTTGAAGAATTTATTTATTATAATTTCTTGATAAATAATGAATAAGAACATGCAAAGTAATTTTGCCCTCTCTGGAAAATTTTTATCGACACCCATGCCCACGCACTGTATATAAATTCTTTTGAAGTTTTAGATAAATTGTTAAATAATTTTCTCGTATTATAACAGTTTCGAAAAGAAAAAATGAATGCATTTTTTATTGAGTTTTTTACTAGGCCATGAAAGTCCTAGCTTAAGTGGCAATGAAACAAAAAAAAATACAATGACTTTCTTTAGAGACAATTATTGGAACTTTCCAATATAAAAATGCAGTCAAATCCGTTCAGTAGTTTTCAAGATTAGCCAGTACAGACACAGATTTACTTTTTCTTAACACGCAAATATATAAACAAGAGTATAAATAAAAGTTGTCGGAAATTTAAATAGATCACATTTTATTTGCATGAATTATTTAACCTCCGAAATAAAGAAAGTGTTTTCATTAGTTTGCAAACCCAAAAATAAAAATGTAACCCAAAATTGCTTATATGTTTTTGTACAGACCGAATGACCAGGCATTGAAATCTTTTGGTTTCGATAAATTGCAAATAGTTTTTAGAATACACATTTAAGAAATATGAAAATGAAAAAGCAGCCTTTGTTCGATTAACAATGGTGTATGAACATTTCCAAGATGTCCGACGTCATTTACTGGAAATTTCCATCAAGTTCCATCCGTAACTTTGAAATAAAATTTGAAATTATAAAATTAAAACGATGATTGTTTTTTACTTTAAAACTGGAACAAATTTCTTAAAAATTATGTTTCTGTTCACACTTTACATTTAGAAAAACGATTTAACAAAATGTATTAAAATTACATTATTATTCATAATATGTCGAAAAAATATTACTTTCATTGAAAACTTGTTTATAAAAAATATGATGACCAAATAAGTCAAATCACGAAAAATGCCAACAATTTTCAAATACGTTATTGCGTCTCTTAAACCTTTCACGCTTTTCAAATCTGAAAAAAGCTTGAAGATGAACAAAACTCCAGACGCGATATCCAGCGGTACCAGCTGTTACATTGTGATATTAAATTGTTCAATGCAACCTCCTTAATCGGATTTTTTTACTTAATAAGCTTTACAAAGCTTAATAATAATTATTTGTATCAATAAATAAACCACTTCTTCGCAGGGCTCTTTAAGAATTTGCAAAATCGAGATTTTTCTGTTAATTTAGAAGGCACTTTAAACATTCAAAATACCAATTCTCTGGTTCTTCTAGAAATGGTTTAGAATTGCCGGTCAGATAAAACCAACTTTCTGCTTCAGTTGAAATTGTATTTTTTATTAAAAGTAAATTAAAACACGATTTTCAATTCTTTTGTAAGAAGACATCTTGTTTCGTTAAAGCATAACTTAAAGCATACCCTATTTAACTATGTAAAAGTTATAGTTATATATATTATATAATACTACTACAATAATATAATATAATTATCACGCGCGCGTCTACATTGAAACCCGTATATCTTAATGTAAATGCACACACACAACCGGCTACGCGGCCGAAAGCCGACTGGTGATGCGGGATTGACACAAGTTGCACGCGAGAAGCGTCGCACGGGACACATGCGTCGCCCATACCAGACGCCGTGCGTCGGGGCTTGATCTGCGCCCGGCCGCGTTCTACAGGTGCCCGTCATTCTAAGTATAGACTGTTCCATCATCGAACTGCATTCTTCCAATACAGAAACGAACCAGCAGAGATCCATACAGAATATTAAGGCCGCTAGATTCGCTGCTGGGAATTGTACTGGCTGCGAGAATGGAAATGCGCATTACAAGCTGTTTTCCGTGCTTGATTATCTGCTGATTTTGAACAAGAACCATTGTAAATGGGGTAGAAGTACATCATCCTAACACTGTAACACTATAGTCACTACTGCCATAAGCCGTGTGTTGTGTATCATCATATCCTTTTATTCTATACTGAGCATAGGAATAAAATCGCAATCGAACCATTAGGGTGCAAACATATACCTACTTCTCTCTTTTTTACGCCGTAAGCACTGGCGTATCCAGGAGGGCAAGACGGGGGACCCGGCTTAAGAATTTTTTTAAGTCGCTCCCTCCTGGGCCAAAAGCTGGGTACGCCCATGTTAACGTCATAGAAAAAACAAAGTTTTTGAAACAGAGATACTAACTTTATTCAGATTGAATGCAAGTACATCAACCAACCCTATCATCGGAGAAATCAGGGAATTGCATCGAAGAAAGAGTGCCAGATATATATTCGATACGCTTTGTTGCCTTCGCTCACCGCACATTCAGTAGATAGACAAATTATTCAATATATGCGTGTATCATGTACGACATACGCACCGCCGAGTCAAAAACGTTAAAGGTGTTGACTGAATGAGATAGATTCAGTAAACACTTCTAGCATATGACAGTGATAGATGTTTATTTGTACTAACGTGCTGACGGTAAATCCAGCACAGAGCCGATCTAAAATAACACGCTATAACGTGTGAGTTATAGGAGTTACACGGTGTACAGTGTACACAGATGGTATCTGATGAATTTATAAGTCATATTCTGCCATATTAAGATGAAGGAAGGTTTTGGTTGAGGATCATAAAATAAGCATTACCAGTGTTTCGCTAGTGGCCAACGTTTCCACTACTTGACCAGGTTGAGGCCCTGAAGATGAAAATAAATTTTTCGAAACGTTGGCCACTAGCGAAACACTGGTAAAGCTTATTTTATGATCCTCAACCAAAACCTTCCTTCATCTTAATATTCTATTGGATCAACACTACTTTAACTGAAGATTCTGCCATATATTTTAATCCTGCGCCGCAGTCGCTCGTTCCTGCTGACAGCAGGCTGCTACCTCGCGTTGATCTGTGCAGGAATCCTTTTTTGTGGATACCAGTAGCCAATAGTTAGTACTGATTGTTTTGAATTTTTAAATCTTTCAAACACAGTTTAACATGAGGAGCCCTGTATTATCTAAAATATACTATCGAATTAGTGATGTGTCCACATGACTCTTTATTGAGAGCTTTATTGCAGAGGTGTGAACTGTCATCATGCATGCTCAGGAGTCACGTAGCATTGCACAGCACAATACACATACTCAGCTCTGACCTCATTTTAATATGATTTTGATCTTATATTATTCGCATTTCGGATAAACTATAAAGTATAATAAAAGCTTAATAATAATAATGTTTATTGTTACAATATTATATCTTTGTCAACGACGTCAATGTGAATGGTTTAAGTCACTGTAAATAGTGTGTCATTCAACACGACTCAGCAAAGATAGCTTCGTACGTGCAAAGTTCACTAGTGTATCTGTGCCCTGTGCTGTGTGCGCTCTGCAAATGTGCGAATGCAACAGTACAGAATAGCTCAGCACAGAGCAATGGCGCTCGGAGTGAATCATTCACCAAAAAAAGGAGCGACTCGCTCCGCTCCGAGAAAAGAGTCGTTCATTATGAACGACTCGCTCAGGAGCGACACATCACTATATCGAATACCTACTAAAAATTTAAGTAATTTCATAAAACGAAATTAAAATACAAAAGTATCTTTTCTTAAATACTGTCATACAAACTATCTTATTTTTTATCTTTTGGAGAATTAATTGTGCTTTTTGCAATTGATATTGAAAACAATAAATGGCTATATTATTAGAAAAAATTACATACCATTTGTTTACGAACAAATATGAAATTTATTCTTGATAATCTATGTTTTATTTACATTTTAAAAAACCTTCACAGTGGATTAAAAAATATGTAGATTTTCTAAAAGTGTTTTTTTTTTTAATTATCTTGAAATTAACACAAAAATGTGTTTTTCTGATAATCTATTTGTTTTGAATTTCGAACTTTAATACTTTAATCACACTATATTTAGAAAGAATTTTCAAACTTTTACTTAATTAAACTCAGTCATTAGTTAAAAAAAACCTTTGCCGTGTAATACCTACAACAAAACGCATTCAGTGTTTAGTTACTATATTCTTTACATTTCCAAGTAAACTGAAAATGAATCATATATATTAATACGCTAAGGCTTAAGATGTTTGCCTCCCTTTTTAGAAAAAACCTCACAATTACTCCACATAAATTACCTATATATTATTTTACAGATAATTGCTTGCTCTACTGACATCGACAACTAAAAAATTTATTATTGCTTTTGTTTTTGTAAATTAATTAAAATACAGCAACGCTGAACAACGTCTGCCATCTGACGGCTTTAATTTTGAAACAGCGAGTAACGCTGAACAACATCACAGCAATGCTGCATGGTGCCATCTGACGGCTTAGTTCAACGCTTTTGCTACTTGCGCCTCTATATGACAATTTTAGTAAAATATTTCTTCGATCTGTCATCTGAGCTTCATATTGTAATACAACAAAAAAAAGAACGTTATAAGCAGTATGCAAAATTAGAAACGAATTGAATACCTGCAATCATATTTAAAAAATAATTTTGTAAAGTGATAATTATTATACTTACTTATTTAGTGCGAATAATTCGCACAGGTCACACTAGTACTTAATAATATTATAGGAACGTTCTTAATGCAACACACGGCTGGATAACTCATGGAGTCATGACATACTGGATCAATTTTCCTAGCTTATATCCACACAATAAACATTGATTCTTTGCTGATACTTGGCTTCGGCCCGTACAACACGGTATTCAATACAATTCAAATTCTATACGAATAATGATAAATATATACTAACCGTGCTGCCGTTATTCCCGGCGATATTTAGTCTGTCGCTTTGTCAAGAATGAATAATATTTTCAGTCACGTTTTTACATGAGATGAGGAACGATATTTACAGCTCTAGGGACTCTTCTTTCCTCATATTAATAATAACACAAATCGTCTAAAAACATTTCAGACATGTCTGCACAGATATTATAATATTATTGGAAACAAAAATCTAACCTTCAATTTAATTGTTTATGACTTTTCGAATTTATAAAGTAAACATGAAACAATATAAAGGCAAGGCAGCATTTGAGTGCAAACTACTTGAACTCAACAATCGATTAATTATTATAGTAAGGTACAACAATTTAAGAAAATGTTAATCTTCATCTCTACGTTATTCTAGCATCATGACTATGAGTCAATGAGAGATCACTAAAATCCATGGTTCATACTTTTTCCATTAAAAAACAAAGAAGCAAAAATCTGTTAGAATATATTGTTGCCTTACAGCTAAGGCTACTCTTCTATAGAATATAGAATAGAATAGAAATAAGATTTTTTTTTTAATTTGTATATAATTTGGTATAATATACCTATATCACAATTTTATGATTGAAAAATACTTAATACCTATACCTTAATAGTCAGAGTGCCCGTCAGCAAAAATTTTACTGACAAATACTCTCTCCAAACTTTGTATATGGCGAACATATTCGAGGTGTCAGACATTATAAATGGTTCATGTTATTTGTCAGAAAACATTATTTTAGCGTTTTGGTTGAAATTTTTAAGCTATCCAATTAAAAAAACAAACAGTATCTATAAATTTTTACATGTCGTCAAAACGACATCCTTCGGAAAATTTAGAGGGAAACGCCCCAAAATCAAGAAAAGTCATAGAGGAAATAGGTGTCAGAGTAGGCCTAATGAAGCCATATACAAAGTTTGGGGAGAGTATTTGTCAGTAAAATTTTTGCCGACGGGCACTCTGACTATAAAGGGAGCCCCGTAGAAAATATCACGCTGAATCGATTAGCAGTTATAACGTTTTTAAATTTCTCTAAAACAAGAATATATACAGGGCTACTGATGATCGGAATCGATTCAGCATGAGTTTTTCTGTAAGTTCTATAAGAGATTAGTTGCAGTTTTGCAAAAAGCATGAAAACATGAAAAGATTTACGATATTTCAAAAAATATAAAAATATCTCAATTATGCTTAATATTAACGCGTCTTTACGCCACCGCTCTCGATTTCATTGTGTGTGTGCGCGCATATACTGTACACTCGTCGCTTCTCTGTGTGAGCTGTCACAACTGACACAGAGAAGCTGCGTATTGCGCGAATAGTATGTTTGACACGTTCACCACGAGTATACAAACTTTGTTTTAGTTAAAGGATGAAATTTCGTTACTAGAATTTCGCTAAAATGTATGTTTCACATCTGCCAAGCGTCTCACGACAGCTCCTAATTATTTTATATATAAACTATAAATAATATTTCATTGTAAATCTTTGATTAACGTCTGATTAGAACTCTTCAATAAATAAAATTATCGACCAATTTTTCAGACAATATATTAACAAAATATAATTAATACAATAACGTTTCGAAACGTTATTGTATTAATTATATTTTGTTAATATATTGTCTGAAAAATTGGTCGATAATTTTATTTATTGAATATTTCATTGTCACACTAAATTTTTTGACAATGAGTTCTGCATCCCAGCATAACAGTTCCATATTTCTACAGATCTTAATAACATTTTTGACGTGATAACGTCTTATAAATTGATGAATCACCAATCTTATAAATTGATAAAACACCGGCTGCATGCACGAAAAAGTGTAACGTTCCTAACGTTCCGCCTGACCCTGTGCGTGCTTTTCTCGAAAACGGTCCTAACGATTTGGATGAAATTTACTGAAAAGAGATTTTGGGGGGCAAAAAATCGTTTTAGCTAGGTCTCATCTCTCGAAAAAATCGTTTTCATACAAATTTTATCATTATAAAAATCAATTTTTTGACGTATGAAAATACTTAAATATTCTAAGTAGGTTTTGGAATTTTATATAAACAATGAAACAATTGTTTTCAAAATATTATGACAGTTAATCGTTGAGACTTAAAATAAATACGAAAGAAAGAAAGTTAAAAAAAAAAACAATTATATTATAGGTGGTGAGTAATTTTAATAAATAAAAATTTGAAGCAAAAGATGCAATATCATAGATTCGAATTAGGTATAATAATTATTATATAAATTTAGGTTATGTATTACGGAATACGTTATCACGTAAAACTATCGTCCGTAAACCGACTTTACAGACAACCAATTTTTTTTAAATACGAAATCACGCCACCTGAAATGTTTTTAATTCCGAGAAATGATTTTCATCACATAATTTACTTTAATCAAGCAAGAAGAATTAAAAATTATATTTAATTGCAGGCAATTTTCTAAAAAAAATCCAACCCGTTGACAAAATATTTAATTAAAAATCTCATTAATCAATTTCAGTGTTTTCGTTAATTACCTAATTAAAAAAATCTCGAATAAAAAGATATATGATTAATATAAAAAAAATATCGTATCGATGTCAATAGTAAAAGAAAACATGAGTGCGTGTAATGTTTACGCGCGGTTGAAGTGAAACTTCTTTTAATCTATTTTTCGCGCTCTCACTTTTTTAGGAAATATTCGCTCACAAATTAAATCACTCGTAAATTAAATTACGCTAGCTGTGCTTATTGGTTTGCGTGCGTAGCTACGTTTTCTACAGATGCGTTTTGATACCTCCGTCTAGCGGAAACCGATCACAAAATTGGTTTACATCCGTAGCTATGTTTCACATTTCGTTCAACGTCGTTTCTACGATACCGCCATCTGTCAGTCGATGCCTTTAAATAGCGGAAACTGCGTAAACACGTAACTTCCTTCCGAAAAAAGATCTGTGTTTACTTTTAAGTCGCGTCTAAAGAAGTTTTACTTCAATAAGTGTGAATAGAAACAGAAAATAAATTTTAGAGTAAATACTATTTAAATAAATAAAATTGTCGACCAATTTTTTTCAGACCATATTTTTACAAAAATTATATAAAAATATAATTCAAAGTAACAAAGGATGACGTTTCGATCCGGCTTTGGATCTTCTTCAGAAAAATCTAAAAAATATAAAAATAAATTAGTATTAAGTTATTTATTATCTACTGGAATGCACGAATATAACAAATTTTTTATTTAGTAGTCATGGATATCAAAGTACCCATAAAGAAAACATTTGTAAATACTATTTATTTCGACGAAACAAAAAACACGTGTCATTTTTTTTTTAAGCCTAAAATTAAATTTAACAAGTATCCAAAACGACCTCAACGCCAATTAACAGCAAATTGATTGGAGTATTCAACAATAAAAAATGTTTTAACGTATTTTGTGTCCCGCTTCAACTCAAAAAACGGCTTGTCTAAAATAATCTACGGAAACCATATATTTTTATTCTATACTGAGTACAGGAATAAAATCGTTATCAAACTAATAGGGTGTAAACATATACTTCTGTCTTTTTTTACGCCGTAAGCACTGGCGTATCAAGGAGGGCAAGACAAGCACGGGGGACCCGGCTTAAGAAAATTCTAATTTGCCCCCTATTGGGCCAAAAGTTGGTTACACCCATGTTAACGTCATAGAAAAAAACAAAGTTCTTGAAATAGAAATACTTTATTCTGATTGAATGCAAGTACATCAACCAATCCTATCATCGGAGAAATCAGGGAATTACATCGAAGAAAGAGACGCAGATATATTTTCGATACTTTTTGTTGCGTTCACTCACCGCACATTGAGTAAATAGGCAATGATTCATATAGTTAATTAATAGATATATGACGGAAACAAATATTAACAAAAGCAAATATTTAACGTTCACTTAAAAATACGCCATCAAAAATTTTTTTTTTAATTTGAACTTTGATACTGACGTTTACTAATTGAAGTAAGTTCGATGAATTCAACGAACATTTGTCGCTAATCATTCATTTTAATTGTTAGAAGAAATTATTATTCATAACAGAAGAACGCTGACTGTACTGTAAGTACGTCATTTTCAGCAAGTGCCTCCACGAAATTATTTGTACTAAGTACATTTCTCTATCCGCGGAAAGAATGATCTACAATCATTCTTAAAAACAGGCCAACACCCTTGTGACGTTTTTAATCATTTCTATAATCTTCTGGCCGCTACTCGCGGCTTCGCACACGATTGAGATGCACACATCAGTATAGTGGACCTAAAACAGGTCTTTGTTTTTATTTTAACTAAGGTTTTGCAACCCTCCGCGACCCCCTTGTAGAGACTTAGCAACCACCCGAGAAGTCGCGACCCACACTTTGAAAAACACTGGCTTACAGCATAATTTTTTTTTTTGAAGGGGCGGTGTTTTGCGTGTAATTTCGTCAATCAAATCAAATAAATAATTTCTAACGTTCCCACAATTTGTTTGCAATTATTTTGGTATATCAATTTTATTGCATAACTTTGTGAAAACTAAACGAGTAAAAATGATATGTTTTCGTTATTTCTGAAGTCAAAACACTAATTGTGCCGATTGCAAGATTACCGAAGACATGTGACAAATAAAAAAAGTAATCACGATAAAATAAAAATGCGAATAGATAATTTTTTTTATAATATAACAGGATGAACGCAATATAACTTTCATTTACGAATTTCGCATTAGTTATTTGTGACAATGTAACATCAAATTAATGACGAAATTGTTTATTTTTTGTTCAATTTGACGACAGCGAAAATCTCTTATTTAACTGATATGTGTAATTTAAGTCAAATATAATTGTCGACAAATATCAGAAAAGTCTGGGAGAGTTTTTGCATTATTTCAAGAGAAAATTGCAATAATTTCTAAATAAATCATTTTTAATGACATACAAAAAAAAAGAAAACACTTATAGAATTTTTCTTGTAAATTGTTATCTACTTCTATTATTGTATTGCAGGTATTTCATCAGTTTGATTAAAAAAGTTGTGGTATCCAAAAGTCTTTAGGTTGTTCGTTTTATTGCATAAATAAACTGGAAGAGAAAAATTATGCAAAAATAATTAATTATTATTGATCAAACAGAATCTAATATAATAAAGTAACCTTCAATCATTAATACAAACTTAAATATTTTCAATTCGTATATAAGCAAAAAAAAATGAGTACTGATTAAAAAAAATGGATTATTCAGTCTCTAATTAAAATATATGAAATTTTTTAACATTTCATTCATTAATAATGTTAATAAAAATATTAAGAGCACTTTGGTTGAAACAAGAATAAAAATAAAGAATAGTTACTTCTTATACCGCAACAGTTTTATTAGCGGATGTACATTTCGGGAGCTATGCTCTCATCTTTAGAAATCCACTGGTAAGAAGTAACTATTCTTTATTTTTATTAATAATGTAATAAAATTCCGATTGGAATAAGCGAACTTAAAAGTAATTCTTTCACAACTCTAATTGAATGCAGGAATTGACTTAAGTTGACAATTTTTCATACTTCCTCTCACTTCTTATCCTCGCAACTCTACATCATTTTTGTTTTCTTAGAGAAAGTCCTTTAGCCCGAAGAAATTTACGTTTGATCGGACACCCGGAGGTCGTCTCCAAGGCCCGGAGAGGTGACAACCCTACTCATTATAGTCTAGGACGATAAAGTAAAACAAAACTGGTCGAGATTTGCAAATTCTAAGTAAACCACTGTTAGACTGTCAGTCGTTTTTTTTTAATAGCCTACTATTAGAAGTGGCGTTTGTTCAAATGTGAACTGTCAACATTTTTGAAAATTAAGTGAAAAGTACCTATTTCATAGAGTGTAATTCAAAATATATAATGTGATTGACTCGCTGGCTCTGGTTTTTAACATTAAAAATCAAACCTCGACGTAGTATAACCCACTACGACACCACAATTATCTACTATTTACTATACAATTATCTCCTATTTCAGAAAAATTCTGATAACTTTTTAGAAACGGTTCAACTTTTTTAAAATTCTATATATTTACAGAGTGTCGTTCATTTCAAAAGTTATCCACTAATCAGTCAGGAGAACCGTTTATTTTAACGAATACCTGCAACGCACATTGTAGGTGTTGTAGATATGTACATAATATTATGCATGGATGGTATGCACAATGTACACCCCACTTTCTTCTTCGTGACTACGGTTTTATTGTAATAGGTAACTAAACACTTTCGATCAGTGATTATAAAAAAAGGAAGGGCGACCAAAACACAAGCTGTCTGCGGCTCTCAACCAGTTGTTTTTGAAGTAAAACTTCTTTACGCACGCGTGACTTGGGGAATTAGCTGGTGAATATTATGCCTGACGAGAGATTTACGGAAGTGTGATCGGGCGAGGCGAACGGAAGTTGAGAGGGAGATATAAGTTAGTGAAGATAGAAAGAAGATGACAATTACTTCACTGGCTGGCCGAAACAAATAATTCACTGGCTAGTGGCGCCATCAGGTGGCCCAAAATATAAGCAGTACTAACAATAGAATGACACATACTTTACTTACCAGTGGCGCTATCGGGTGATAGAAAAAATTTTTGTAAACCTATTTTAAATAATATTTCATAAAGATTTACGCTTAACATCCAACGAGAGCTAAGTAATTCCAATATATTACTTTTGTTTTCATTATCTCTATGTTTATATTTCTTTCTTCTTACACTAGACTGTTCATTTCGTTCTTGAACAATTTTATAAATTAATATTTTGTTCAATACATTAAATATTCTACGTTTAAAGTGAATAAAATTGTAAAATCATTTTAAAGTTCATATTTTGTGAATTTTCGGGTAAATAATAACAAATTATGGGAGGAAGAAGTTTTACTTCAGTCGTGTGGTCTAAAGCACACATTTGTTTTTTTTTTTAATTAGTACCTATAAAAAATTATTGATGATTTTTGACTTCGTAAAAGTTGTTCCCCTAATTGTTTGAAGATAAAATTATGTTATATAGTACCAATTTTACAAAAATGGTTGCATAAAGTATGATAGATTCAAGAATTAACCCCCCTACACGCAGTCAATGTCTCTGTTGTGTACAACTGTCGTTTCGATATAACCTACAAGGCTTTCCTTTATTATAAAATTTTATTGCGAATAAATTATTTCAGTTTGGTTGAAACAGAACACAAATGCAAATATTAGTCAACGAAAGCTAGAATTTAAAAAGTTTCACTTCAATATATTAATACGTGAAGAAAAAACTGTGTACCCCCTTTTGCGCACATTGCGCGCACGGAGGAGTGTGAGATATCGCATTGTTATAGTTCATATTAAGGAGAAAGTGAGACAATTTTTGAATGAAATGTTTCCAAACAGATGGAGTTGTTTTTTTGTTTTATTTTTGTACAAAAAAATTAAAATAATGATTTATAAGAGCTTTTTATTATTAAAAAAGCCAAGTAAAATAAAAATAAATCAAAATAAAATAGAAATCCCCAAGATTACCACGATAATTCAATAGAAATAACAATTAATGCAGTCATGGCTAACTCTGATCCAAGTATTTTTTCCCAATGCTAATTTCCCTATGTGCACCTTACGCGTTTACATACTGTATAATATGTGTTACAAATAGGTACATTTAATTATGTAAATTAAATAAAACATACTTACGTTCATACACTGTAATAAATTATTCATCGTTTACGTTCATATACTGTTAAAAATTAGTGGAATAAATGCGGAGTGAATTACAGTCAAATTTCAACCAAAGGCCGGGTCGCTAGTAGTAGTAATTATACTTCGAACTGACCCTGAACACGCGCCTTCGTTTGAGGGTCACTGCTTTGAAGACGATGCACCGTAATTACTCGAAGACACATTTTGGGGAAGCTGTAACTCTCATGCACAAGCGTGGCATACCATCACGCATTTAAAACATACAGACAGACAGACAGATGCATATTCTACCACTACACAGTCTACTGGATTCACTGTAGGTATTATACCAGGTGGGTGCTGACAGCAGGTCCCATTTATAAATCATATCTTCGTCGTGAAAGAACTTCAGAACGTATTATGTTATCACTCGAAAAGCTTGAGTTAGCAAAATATTTTTTAACATTTGAGTTACCTCGTGATTAATATTTTTAATATCGCAAAAAAGTGTGATTTAAAAAAATCGGCAGATAAATTATTAAATATGATTTTTAGATCAATAAATTAAAAATTTGCTAAATAAAAAAGTGCACTTTAAAAAAAATATATATTTTGATTTTAATAAATAGCGGGACTGACTTATCGTGAGAGATTTTTAATTGAATTTTTTATTGGTTCATCCCTTCGAATATTTGTGAAACAATTGTGCAAATGAAGTCATTTTGTGATTTAAGTTAAATAACGTTTTTAAACGTACCGGTTTTTTTATTTAAGTGACGCAGTTTTAACAATAAAAATGCACAAGCTGCATAACAAAATTTTAAAATATTTTTTAAAAATCAAGTAACAAATCTCTAGAAATTAATTCAAAATATAACAATAGTGTTGATACGTCTTGAAAAATATTTATAAATAAAACCAAAATGGAACCGAAACAAATCTTCAAGCTGGTTAGTCTGCTGTTTTTCGTAAATCTGATCGAAACAAATGAATCGGCGACAGGGCATGAAATCGACTACAATCAGGGAAAATTAGTAAACGTGAAAATTAATCACACATTGCCTCATTATGACTACATAGAAGAAGAAGTAGAAGAAGAAATAGAAGAAGAAATAGAAGATAATAGCAAAGAGTTAGCACCGTTTGAAAATGACAATAATAAAGCTACAATGGTGATACCCGCAAAGATAACAAAAGAAATCGACGCTAAACAAATGAAACCTGTTAAACAAACGGCGTCGCCGTTAAACAATACCTACGCAAGTTTATCAACAAAACTAAACTTTTATAATACAGAACTGTTGATGAAAAACTGGGATAATATCAAAAATACAATCGGAAAGGGATGTCGCCGTGACTTGGAAGAATATTTTGGCGGGCTGAAGGAAGGAGTGTCGTGGGCTTTGAAAAGTAAGTGCAGTCTTTTCTTTTTGTTAAGGAAAAAATTAACGGGTGAAAAGCCAATTTAGAGTTATAGAATTTTTATTTTTATAGTATCGTCGACGTTTCGCTAACGTTTTTTAGCATCCTCAGGACCTAAGGATAATAGAAATATGCACAATATAAGTAAAATAAATAGCAGAATACATGAACCGAAATAACAAAAGTACAAAAATCAATTCTTACCAACTAAGATATAAAAATTTAACTTTTAGTATTATTTTACATTTATACATGTTTTATGAATTCTTCATTACAACAATATAGGTGTATAGATACAACAATAGGTGTAGTATATAGGACAGTCTTTCAACGTTTATTGCAGTATTTTATGAAAAATATTTTATTAGGATGAAATTTATAGTATTATGTAACTGTTAGTAGATGATGTAATTGAACCACGATGTTTTTGTATTATTTTGAGTACATTATTTAAAAAAGAGGATATTGGACTTGGATAGTTTCTAAACATGCATAACATAGAGCTCCTGGAACCATATCCTCTCTCAGATACACGGAATTCGGAAACGTTTTCTGTCTTTTCCAAGAACGCATCTTTTAAGCATTATAAGTGCTTCAAGCATTATAAGTGCTTGAACCATTATTATAAGCATTAAGTTCTCTGAACTGCCCAGGTCAGCTATGGTGTAACATATCGAATCTGGGAATTTTAGGTTCGAGTGTCATTTTCACTTTTTTCTTGGGTAACATTTTACTGAATCAACACCTAAATGATTTTGGCGAATTTTGAAACGCACAAAACTGTCCATTGCACCACCTTATCGAACACTGTCCTTTCGCTCTCCCCTTTTCACTGCGCAAAAAGAACTCCATCGCATCGACACCACCCCGTTATCGTTTTTTTTTTTAATCGTAGATGTTGATTCAGTAAAATTTTACCCTTTTCTTGTATAGCTTTATTGATTTGGTAGATTATAGACGCGCGACAACTGAGATCATGAACATCCCATTTCTTTTATAGAGCCTTGCAACGTCAATAACAACATAGTTGCCTAGGAACTGTAAGTTGCTACTGAAAGTCAATAATTTGCATTGTGTACAGGGGTGTAAACATTTATTATTATATTATTATTTATTTATTATATTTGTACGTCCTTTTACGGAAAAGTGAAACTATCGATAATGTAGGTGATTTTCTTTTACGGTAGCAATTTCCATTTCATTTTTGCCATACTTTAAACATTCGTGTCGCGTGTTCGAATCTTATTATAAAAAAATAAATTATAATATGCACGGTGTTTGATTTTCCATACTCTAATTGTTGATTTATCATTACAGCTGTACAACATGCAAATTTCTTCTCGACTTGTCATAGTTCAGTTATTAAAATAAACACATACAATATGTAGCGTATTTTTTTCCCACGTAGAAAATTCGTTTTTATGCTCATCATTTTTTCGTGCATGTACCTCGGTTGTAAAATGTTTCATTTAACACTAGTAAAACAAGCGATCTAAGCAGTAATTTTCATAAGCTACCCATCAGATACCATTTATATATGAACAGCGACAGTAGGCGCAAATAGTAATTTTCATCCACAACCTGTTAGCAGTGAAGTTTGTTACACAATTGAACAATAAAAATAGTATTCGTGAGATTCTCGCGCTTTAGAAGTGAAACTTCTTAGGCTCTAGCATTTGTTGACGATTTTATTATTTCAGGATTAAGAAATGGTTACGTAGAATTTGTTACCGTGGTTAGAGATAATGCTATACAGTATCTACGCACTGTTCATGCGTGTAGAGTCAGCAGTGCCGGATTAACCTGTAAGCAAATTAAGCAATTGCTTGGGGCATCACGTCTCAGGGGGCACCAAGAAGCACAACTCAGAAATGAAAAGTACCTCATTTAACCGTGTCAACAATTTTTTTTTCTTTTTGTCATGTTCTCAAAAATTTGATTTATACTGGTATGTTTTTAGAAGTATAAAAGTTAAAAATGAATAATAATTTATTTTTGAAAATGGAAACGTAAAAAACATTATTTCTTAAAGATTCAATTTTTTTTTAATTTAAAGTTTTGAAACTTTTTTCTATTAATTGTACAAAAATGCCTATAAGGTCCGATTTTATAGACAGCCAAATTGTCAATGAGAGCATTGATTGTAAAATTCAATTTTTTTCCTAAAAATTTATGCTTTTTAACTTTTTATTTTATCAATTTGATTTTTTTTTTATAAACTGAACATATTAGAGATGGGGCCCAAGGACATCAAGGAATCTTAATCCGGCAATGGTAGAGTGCATATGACGCTTTGATAGGAAGAGTATAGAAACGATCCTCCTACAAACTGCCGGTTGAAGTCGGAGAAGGGGAATCGTTTCACTTTTCGTCTGATCTAGGCCAATTTACCTCCTTAGCGCGCTTAAAAAGTTTCGCTTCAATAAATAAAAAACGCAAATGCACTCCGAGAGTGCCGGCAGAAGTGAAAACAAACGACCAAAGCGCTGAAAAATTTGAACTATTAACTTCCAAGAAATTCCGTCTGATGTCGCCAAAACACAACTTATAGTGTAGTTAAAAACCATTCGATTGCATAGATAAGTCCCAAAAAAATATATACCTTGCAGATTAATAAAATGTATTTCATTTAGGGCATGTTACAAAAGGTTTCGTCTTACGAAT
Source organism: Xanthostigma xanthostigma (assembly GCA_963575645.1). NCBI lineage: Eukaryota > Metazoa > Arthropoda > Insecta > Raphidioptera > Raphidiidae > Xanthostigma > Xanthostigma xanthostigma. The sequence continues at coordinate 41,514,152 of OY754466.1, read as the reverse complement.
TTTCGATCATAACGTGACGCGAGTTTAACATTTTTTACACATTACAAAAAAAGTGTACAACGCCGCTAAAGAAGTTTTCACTTCAAAAAGTATGTAAATAGATCTCAATCTACAAGCGTGCATTTGATGTTGCCATCATTGATTGATTTGGCCAAGGGACACAGTAGAATCAATGTTGCCAGTCTAGTACAATTGTACTAGATCTAGTACTTTTTTGTCATTTTCTGTATGCTAGTAGGTTGAAGCAAAAATCTAGTACTTTTTAAAAAATCTAGTACATTTTAATATCCAATGTCCACACACCCACCACAACAAACGAAAAAAGGGAAATTAGCCCGCCCCCCCCCCAGGATTCATCAGGATCACAGGCACAACAAACGAAAAAAAAATTGTAAAGTTAGGTTGTTTAGGTTATTCGTTTTTTTTTGCTCTTCAATTGTGTACCCGCCAAATTTTTTTAAGCTAGGCTGTTAAAAAAAGGTTATTGTTTTTTTTTTTTTTGCTCTTTTTTTTAGCTCATTGTTAGTTGTAGTTAGTTTATAGACGTTTTTAAATTTTATCTGTCTAACTAGTACTTTTTTCAACCCTAGTCTAGTACGCAAAACAAAAAAGTTCTGGCAACACTGAGTAGAATGTGAAAAATTTGAAAAAGATCGAAAATTTTCTGCAAACTTCTGTAGTGTTCTCGTGTCGCTTTAGGTACGTGACGAACACCGTGTATCTTCAAATAAATATCGCCATTAAAATTTTTACCATTTAAGTACACATATTTCTATAAACAACCGTTTCCGATCTGTGAACAGAATAATTATCCCGTTGCTAACTACACGTATTTAGCAAACATGCTATGGGCAAATGATGAAACAACTATTTAGTCCTAAGGGGGTCGTCGTCTAGTGTAATCCTCGCATTTCTAAGCTGTTTTTGGAAATTGGTATTGAAGGAGATTTATTTGGTTGAAGAACAAATAAGCTTTACCAAAGTACCAATTGGGGCCAACGTTTCGAAAATTATATTTTCATCCTCAGGGCCTCAATGCAAGTTGAGATGGTAAATTGTGTAATTGTGGAAATTGGATGATTTTATTATCGCTAAACGCTAGGAAAGTATTTTTGACATGCGATCTTTGCACCATCTCGTGTTTGATTTTTTAAAAACTGGTTCACTCAAAACTTACAAACCCATGGAAACTAGCGTTATTCTTAATTATAAAAAAATATTAATGCACAATGTCAGTAAAAAAACTACATAAATGATATACATTTTTTATTTCAAAATTTTTTCAATCTTATTTTTGTTAATAAATTAACAATTATGATATTTTTTATGTATTTAATAATGATTACAGACGTAAAATAAAATTTAATTATCCTTGACGACGTACTGCCGCAGTCCTTTTTTTCCTCTCTTTCCTAAGAAAATCGAGGAAAACGGTGGAATTGTAATTCTGGATGTTTAGTTGGCATATCTTTACAATCAACAACACAGCACTTCCGATTTGATAGCTTTTTACTCATTTTATTCAACAATTAATCCTTATTAAAATGCACGTATAACATATGACACTAAGGTTTTGGCTGAACCAGAATTTAAAAAAAAAAACACGAGAGGGCGCAAATGTCGCTTGTCAAAAGGTACTTTCCTAGCGTACCTATAAGTAACCCTAGTAATTCAAAAATTTATTGTTTACTTTTAATATTTTCATTGTATTATAATGACATAATATTAGAAAATAATATCTGAAAATGATTGAATGTCGAAAGCGCTAATATTAATAAAAAACTCGGGTCGCAGTGCGAAACCCTGCCGACAATATAGTGTATTTGCTTTTATAAGCATTGTGGCTCTATTGTATGAACTCAACTTTGTTTTTGGACAAAATAAAAAAAATTATCCTCTAATACACCCCTTAAAACAACATTTTTTTACTTAATTTCAATACTACATACCAATTCAACATCTGTACCAAATTATATACACCCTTCAGTATGTAAATCCATATCAGTAAACTTGCGTTTTCATAAAATTTGTAAGTCCGGTCCTGTCGGGCCGATTTTATTTAAATTTTAGCAGCACATTTCAATAATCACTAAAGGGTTAAATTTCAAATTTGAAGTGATTCTGAGAATTTTTTCCGTATTTTTGGGCCCAGAAACATTTTTCAACCCTTAAATACCCCCCTTAAAATGGCCCGATCGGGCCCATTTTAAATAGGCTTCTTGCGATGATGGATTCCAAGATGTGGACCAAATTTCGTTTAAATCGATTAAGTCTGTCGAGAGTTATCGTTATATAAATATATATATATATACATATATATATAAACATTTCCAAAAATGGTGCCAAACTTCTTAGAAACTTATGAAACGTCGAGAAATTTTGGTCCGACCCCTAGGTCCCGCCATCCGACCGACGCCAATAGTGTAAGTGCCTTATGGCAAATACACTAATTATTTTGGAATAGTTTTTTTTTTTTGTTTTAGAATTCAAATGTCATTTTCGTTGTTGCATCAATTCTGTTCTATCACAAGTAAATATATTTTCTAATTGTCACGTTTCTGTTCTATCAAAAGAAGGTTACTTACGAGTTGTTAATGTTTATACGAATTCCTCTTCATGATAGTCACGTCGCGATAAGTTCAGGGATTCTATTCTGTTATTTTCGTCACCATTTTGTTTTCATTCTTGTCTTTCACGAATTTTGTTACGTCAAGTACGCCACCGACCCGATCCCAATTTCATTTTTCCGTAGATAGATCGGTTAGTTTTTTTAATGTTGTGATATCGGAAAATGGTGTATTTACAGTTGTTTGGTTTTTATATGCATTTTACAAATAATTGATATTTAATTATAACGTTATGTAACGGCATCAATAATAATCATTACAAATGGGGGTCGTGATGTCAATGTCAACAAATAAATAATTATGCATAATGATGCAGCGAATTGAAGTTGATGAATTATTTTTCAAAATATCGGTCTAGATTCTTCTCGCTGCCTCGCAACATATTATTTGAATTCAAAAATGCGTACGTTTCCATAATTTGAGTGTGCTACACGTCTAATGTAACTTATTAATTCATGTTTACAATATATTGATATCAATTTATAGACATGTTAAGAACACGAAATAATTAGACGTGTTACAAATTGGTGCCCTACGTTGGGCGCCAATTTGGAACACGTCTATTTGTGTCACTTTTTAACAAATTTGTATAAGTTTGTCCTGTATCCATGGGACGAAATCTTTCAAATTAATTTTCACCAACTTCCAAACGTCTGAAAAATTTGAAATTTTGCCCGCGACAATACAATAATTTATAAAAATATTTATTCAATTTTTGTTTCATTTATTTTGCTCTTCAAATCGTCGAGGCGCCGCATAAGAAGTTTCACTTCAAACAAACAAGCTAAGCTGATACCATAATTGAGCTTTTGCATCCACTTCCCCAGAAAAAAGTTTCTAAAACTTCTATCAAAATTCGTCTATCTACTTATTATTGCCTGTTACAAAAATAATCAATTATAATATTTCTACGCAATTTTTTATTCTTTGCGTGTTATACAGACCTTCCGAATTTGCAAATATTTACGCAACATCAGCTCATTGTTATGATAATTATTTGGTTTTCAGTTCCGTGCATTTACATATGTCAACAATAAAAGCAAAGTATTAAGTTTCGGCGATCAATTTTACAGCACTTTGTGTATACGGATATTCAAAATAATACTTACGTACGTGAGTTGCAAAATTTATAATTTAATTAATTTTCAACAGATTTAGCTAATTATCGAGTCAGCACTTTTTAATTATTATTACTTTAACACAGAACTTTAATGATAATTCGAAGAAACAACAATAATGTCTAATTTGTTGTGAAGCTGGTTCACCAAAACAGTATGTCTGTCTGTTTATTACGCCAAACTGCTGGGCCGATTGTGATGAAATTTAATATGGAGATAGGTTGAACTCTGGGGAAGAACATGAACTACATTTTTTTCAAAAATTTACCCCAATAGGGGTTAAGTGCCTTCTCATAAATTAAGATTAGAAGTGAGTGTTTCGGTACTTTTAACGCAAAATCTTGATGCGCCCAAATTGGGTAATGGTACACGTTTACAAGTTTCTTATCTGGCTCCAAATATTGTAAGGGTCGTTATAATTAGTGGCAAATCTAAAGGAGACAGGGTTTTAATACCACGAATACCAATATTATACCAACGGATTAGCCTTTTCAATTTAAAAGATTATAATTTCCATTAAAAACTGCTTTTGGAATAACTATAAAGTATAAACAAAGCCCAGGGGTAAACACTTAAGGTAGCTGGCATTCATTTAGAACAGAGGTTCCCAAACTTTTTTGTCTCGTAGACCACTTGCCATGTTTTTCGGTTTTGGGTAGACCCCCTGCTTATCTGATATTGATTTTTTGCAAATTCATTAATTTCAAATGTATTTTTGACAACCGGTATAGTGCTACTCACTTTGAACGATTTAAATTTATAACAGTAGTGAAATGTAGTGTGAAATGTTTAGTTTTATACATTTATTAATTAAATTCAAATTAAACGAATCAAATTAAAATTTACTTTCTGTTACATAAAATAACTAAGCAAATGCTTTTAGTGTGAGGGATGAATTTCAACATTTGGCATCAATTTAGTTAGATTTAATCTTAAATCTCTTCGGTTAACGATGTCCAGTTTGTTTCTTTTTTTGTTAGGAGATTCACTAGCGTTGACCCACATTTTCATTTCACGGACCCCCAATTTTTTTTTTCCCGCTGACATAGACCCCTTGCAAGTTGTCGTCGACCCCTGGGGGTCGATATAGACCACTTTGGGAATCACTGATTTAGAAAAACCATGTTTTTCGCAAAACCAGCTATATGTGGCTTGCTCGCGTGTGTCGAATCCACAAAATCTTTATGTTTTTGCAAAAGATGGTAAAACAAAAAAACATCGTTTATAGCGCCGGCTTAAATTAAAGTCTTGCTTGAATTTATGATTTTTTTAATCAATTATATCAATTGTACACACTGATTCCACGCGGACGAATTCGCGGGTAATAGCTAGTATTTTATAAAAGACTAGCCAATACACGCGGCTTTGCACACGATTGAAACGAAACACGGCAGCAACAGTATAGTAGAGCCTTCGTTCGTGCGCCCAACTTCGTTATCGTTCAGGGCAGTTGACAACTTTCCGCACTAGTTGCACAATATAATATTATATAGTGTTAGTTCGCGTATCCTTAGCCTTTGCTCGTCTAATATATATGCAACGGTTAGCATGTACTTCTTAATCGACATACAAATATTTTGATGAAAATTTTAACGTAAGTATAATTCATAACTGTACAATTTTGTTATTTAATTTTAGAATTTGCAAAGCACTATTTATGTCAAATTTAACACGTAAATGATAATTGTTTCATTTTTATTTATTTGTGTAAAACGACTGAAAACGTTACGACTGAAGGCCAACACCCCCATTAATTGTTATATCTATGGCTAAAACGCCAAAAGTACTTATGTTGAGAACGTGGTGAAAGAATGTAACGTTTAACAAAAAGTTGGCCTTCTGGTTAAACGAAATTATAACAATTTGCGAGGATGACCATCAGTTTGGCGCACTCAGTCTAGCCTCTTGGTCGAAGAAAGAAACGAGACTGTCTATTTTACACTACACACTACAGAAGTAAAACTGGTACAGTTGAAAAAAATGTAACAACGCACCGATCTAGGCCTCTTGTTAACGACAACGGATAACGGTCCGATTTTTATGACGGACGACGGGCCGACGCGCAGTGTTCAACACGTCAGTGCGGGTGTTTTTTAACGCGACGGGCAACAAAACCCAGCGGATACCCGTACGTCGCCCCTCGGCGCGACGACGTTCGGTTCGATGCAGGTGGACGACGTCATTTCATAGAAGTCTGTTGACGACGACAGATGTGCGCGCACGTTTTTACCTATACCTACCTACCTACTTACCTTGTGCTGCTCATTGTGAATATGGAGTTTAAAATTGATATTGATATGGATTAATTAATTAGCCTTGTTCATAATAGACCAATGTTGGGACAAGACTTTAGAAAATTAAAAAAATAAATAAGCATAATATACTTGCACTTCTTCCCCCTTCAAGTATAGAACTGATATCGATAACAACGGACGCGCTCACGTATATTAGCGGATCGAGTACAAAGGTAACCGTTTCGCGTCGCGAGCCCGTGACCCGTTGACTAAAACGGTCGTTAACAAGAGCTCTTTAGGTTACGAGGCAAGTGTATAACTACCTCGCCGCCAACTTTGCTAAATATTCTACAGTCTGTTTTTTAGTATACACGGTACATTGCGAGTTGCGACACGTTCGTTTCATTTTCAATCTCAAAAATGAATTTAACCCCATCGTGCAAAAGTTTAATATACTTAATTGATATTTAAGAGGACAGGCTCGTATGGGAAGATTGAAAAAATAAAGCAGTAGGTATAAAAAAATGCTTTTTTATAAGTAGTTTTTCTATGCCTGCATCAAAATTTAGCCTGACAAAATTATTATTATTTTAGTAGCGCTTAAGTAGTTTTACTTAAAAAAAATATTTAATCATCACGGCAACTTTTGATTTAGCTGTATTTAGAAGAGCTTGCTTTCGGTCGCAGGCCAAACGTTAAAAATTAAAATTGACATACAATTTACAAATCAAATTCAACTAAAAGTTAGCCATGAAGTTGAATGTCGTCGTTTTACTAACGGACTAGCCGTCCAATTAACTAGCTAATTTAACTGTTGGACTTCGATCTGACAGGTTTGATATGTAGACCTTGAGGAAAGTGCAACGTTATGTTACCAGAGTACCAGAAATCGCGTCTGTTATAGCGTTATATGTCAGGTCTCCAATGTGGCATAATATTTTTGAACTTATTACTTTGCAATGTTGATGATGTACGGAGCTTGACAGTGAAAAATTACAGAATAGATATATGAAACAATCGAACGGCGACTAATCGAAATTCGCCAAAGGGAAAACTTGGTCTCTATAGGTGCATACAATTACAATTGCAACATCAATAATAAATAGATACACTATTTTATTTGTGTTAAATTGACAGTTGTAAAACTTACGTAACATTAACTATATAAGGAGGTAGATGTGCCAAATATAATTTTATACATTGACGTTTCAAAAGGACGCATAACTATAATTATAGACGGTGAGCCCACCGTCATATTTTCTATGTAGGTACTCGTATCGAATAGAGCTGTAACAAACCGTATGTATTCGTTACTGAGTAACGGGTACATCGTCTGACTCGAAGTAACGAATCGTTACTTACAAATTCATTTCGTTACTCGCATCTGTCGTATTGAACTAACATGGAGTCAGTTCGACTCGTTTGATGCGGTTATACGTTATACGAACGAAGTCATACCGTATCACGATGCGACGCGCCTCGATATGCTTGATGCCAGAGAACATACACTTCTTGATCACTGATGACCTCAGCTGTTGAGCGTCTATATAATTTACAATCTATCTATCACTTCTTCATGCTGTTATACACGATTGTATGTCGTATGAAAAGTAAGGAGTAAAGTAACGATACGAAAGTAACGGGTACTGGTTCTTTAAGTAACGAATACATACGGGTACACAATTTCTCGTTACTTTTACAGCTCTAGTATCGAATACTGATTGATATAATCTTCTGAACTCATTCTACATTGTTCATAGATTATCTGTCTTCTACGATCCAAATTCACACAGAATATATTGCGCTGTTTCCATCTCCTTATTGCACTGTCTGCACTTTAAGTCCCCGTTAAACAGTCAGATTCTTTGGCGGTGTCTTGTCAGGAGGTCTACTACGGGACGCAGATTGTACCTACTGAGCTGTAGTAGCTCCTCATTCATCTTTCGGGATGGCCCTTTAATAATAATAATAATAATTTATTGAGGCCGTTAGACATAAGACTAGACATAAAAGCCTTGCCATGTTGCTGCCCGGAAATTTGATTCCAGTATGTCATTATACTGATTTTTTATCCATTTTCTTATTTGACCCCGTACTGTGTAATATAAACCATTACGACACTAATAAACAGCTGCTATTTCATCTCATATTGACGTGATAACGTCTTATAAATTGATGAATCACCAATCTTATAAATTGATAAAACACCGGCTGCATGCACGAAAAAGTGTAACGTTCCTAACGCGTAACGTTTCTAACGTTCGTAACGCGTAACGTTCCTAACGCGTAACGTTCCGCCTGACCCTGTGCGTGCTTTTTGCTAATTTCTCGCTCAATTTAAATCAGATCGGTTTGAAACCAGTCTTAAACGAAAGAGGAGAACATTTTACATAGATTTCGTATAACAGAATTTGCCTAAACAGTTTTCTTATACAAATTTATATAGAAAAATAGCTGTATAAATGCAATGTTGTCTAATGCATGGCGCGACGCGGTCGGTCGTCTTTGTTTGCCGTACATGGAAATTAGAAGATAACGTATGTCTTGTCTTAACATGAAAACGGCTGCATTTCTAATGTTTAATTCAATTTTTTTACATTAGTATTTTGTGAAATGCAACGCCTTCTAAGTTAAGTATTGGAATAACTAATTATTATTAGATTTAGAACATAATACTTTGACAGTTGCAAACGTCACTTTTGACATTTCTTATCATTCCGACACCAAGGATAAGCGGATTGAAACCAAATTTTGGGAGGATGTTTGATATGCAAATATGAAGTGGCCTATTGTTTTTGGGGAACATCGGCGCATGCGTAAAAGAATATATCTCTTATAATGATGTTTTATATAATAATAATATAGTTTTTAAAACGGTTTTTACTCTATCTATTTTTACTAGAAATTTTTGTAAATTTTTTGGGGAAAATCGGCGCATGCGCAAAAGAGATATATGCCATAGTTGTTTTTTATATAATAATAGTATACTTTTTATAGTGTTTTATTATTCTACTTAATAAAATTTACCTAAATTTGAAGCGAAAGATGCAATATCATAAATTCGAATTATTATAATTATTATATAAATTTAGGTTATGTATTACGGAATACGTTATCACGTAAAACTATCGTCCGTAAACCGACTTTACAGACAACCAATTTTTTTTTTACCTACGACGAAACGGAGCAGGTATATGCGTTTAGGGTGAGAGATTGTTTGTACACTCGAATATCGCTATATTTATCTCGAAAACGGCTTGATTAATTCAGATGCGGTTTTCTGTAAACTGTTTGTAATTTATGTGCGACGGTTCTTAGCGCAAGAAATTTCTCAAAAGTTTAAAATAAAAAACAAATTTAAAAATTTGGAAAAAAACCCTCGACGGGTGTAAACGTTGTAATTGAGGAAGGATTAAATAAAATTTTGAAACCCCCCGACTAAATGGAGGTAAGTAATCAAAGAAAATCCATCGGAGACTGCCATTCGCTGCTCTGAAATTAACCAAAATATTACAACTTTCAAATCACGTTGGCTACGTAAATAATTGTAGTCTTCAATTGATATTTTCCTATTCTTAATTCAGGACAGCGAATGGCAGCCCTAGACGGATTTTCTTTGATTACTTACCTCCTTTTAGTCGGGGCGTTTTAATTGAATCCTTTTTCAATTACTTACAACGTTTACATCCGTCGTGGGTTTTTTGAAACTTTTTAATTTTGTTTTTTATTTTATTTTTACACGCTTTATATTAACTTCACTTGTAAGTTTGTATGTATGTATGTTTGTTTGTAATCTTCGTTTGGACTACAGCAAGTGGTTTATTACTGTTAGTATGTTATGCCACTACTGTAAGAGCAATCGTTGACCGAGCGGTCTAAGGCGCGGGTCTTCGCTGACGTCAACTCTCGGATTCACCGGTCGTGGGCAAGGTCGTGGGTTCTAATCCCGTCCACGCCGAAATAAAAAATTTGTTGTTTTTCGGCAAATTTTCGACAATAAATCGAACTAAAAAGTGGAAAATAAATATAGTTTAAAAAAAACTAAAAAACACGCTTTACTTATATCGAACTAAAAAGTAAAAAATATTTTTTTTTAAATAAGCTTAAAACAATAATGAATAAAAAATACAAGTATTATTGTGAAAAAAGCGTGGGGCGCTCGATGTACGAAAATGTGGAACAAAGCGCCCCACGCTTTTTTCACAATAATACTTGTATTTTTTATTCATTATTGTTTTAAGCTTATTTTAAAAAAAATATTTTTTACTTTTTAGTTCGATATAAAGCGTGTTTTTTAGTTTTTTTTTAAACTATATTTTTTAACATTCTTTTTTATCGAGTTATGTGTATGATTTAAATTTGGTCTGTAACTCAATAAACTCAACCTCCCACTGCGGCCCTTCGATCTGATTTTGCTCGAAGGTTAATTTTTTGATCGAATGTGGTTGAGGCCAAAGCTTCGGTCGAACCGTAAAAGTGGTATGTAAATATCTAAGTTTAAATACCCCTTAAACAGTCGCCTATTACACACAGTCGTTATGATCCTGTAAGATAAATATGTACATTCATTGCGATTACAACATGCGTGGTCTCTGGCCCACACAAGAAAAAATTTGGAGACTCCTGACCCACATTTCAAGACTGCACCACGTGTTAATATTATTTAATAAACAAACTTATTTAACAGATATAGATATCCATAGGTATTATGCGTATGTTAGTTCTTACTTCTTTGTAACAGGCATTACGTATGCACTTTACCATGTAGATGTCAAATATTACGTGTCAAATGTGTCTGAGAGAAAGTTCCATAGCACGTACCTTTCTGGCAGTCTTTGTGATAAACCGATGACTTACGATGATTCACACAATCGCGGTCGTGTATCATTATTATTTTCATGTCTTGTAGCCAGGTCCGGATCTTCATATTTTACGCCTATGGGCCCCCTGAAATATCCGCCCCCCCCCCTACAATTAAAAGCACTCTATACCCCAACTAAAATTTTCTCGAGTTTACATTGGATTTGCAATATTTTTTACCGCCGAACGGAGCCGAGAATGCACGAAACAGCGGACGGTGCGCCGGCGCCCCCTCCTCTTTGCACACAATCAGTCACCGAATGTACCCGAGACTGCGCGAAGCGGTGGCCGCCTCTCGCTTCCTCTCTCACACACACACACAAACACGTCGACGCGAAGCCGCTCTGCTACAGTTCAGTGTACAGGCGTACATTTAGTTTGAGTCAAAAGAATAACTTGGCTTATCACACGCTCATACACATCTGTTGTAAAACTGGAATGGAGTTTTAGTTATGTTTCTGATAAAACACAGTACTGTAATATTATTTCCCAAATTCGTTTTTTTTTGCCGTTTTATCGCCCCTAAATATTTGCCGCTATGGGTCCGGGCCCCATGCTAAATCCGGCCCTGCGTATAGCAATCGACAGGGCCGTAACAAGGCAGGGGCGACAGGGACACGTGTCCAGGACCCAGACGGAAGAGGAGTTCCAGAAAGGGCCCAGAAAGATCGAATAAATTTGCATTATATTAAAAACAAACTGTACGTTTTTCAACAACTTTTTGGGATCCTGTCCGAAAATAGGCTTTTGTTTTGCCGCTTAAAACGTTGTTGAGATTTGCGCGGGTTTTCGTGCTGGCTGCGAAAATGACGTCACTGCGTGCTCGCGTGCCTGATAACAAGATCGATTTCAAAATTAGAACCGGCGCTATTTTTCGTGCTTGTCTGATTGTTTTAAGCAAGAACCAATCAAGAAACAGTTTCTTGTTACGTGGGCAACATTGGAAAACGTCATAGTGTGTGTTCTGTTCCGAGACAATAACTTTTGTTAACATTTAAACTGTCACTGCGCGCTCACCAAGCCCATCTACAAACCCAGCTTCAATACCTACACTCAACGTGTCAAGCGAACACATAAAATCCATCACGAAACCCGGCGCCACAGCACGCTTGAAACCTAGCAGCCAAATCTAGCACGGGATCTAGCGGCAAAACAAGCCTCGAGTGCAGCGGCCTTTACATGCTGACTATTGGCAAATACAACAAAACAAACCGCTGCTATGTTGTTTCATTTTTAAGATATCGAATAATCGAAGGAAAAAATTTCACCACATATATACATTATACATACGCGCATGCGCACAAAAACACACAGAGAGCAAGAGAGATAGATTAGAAAAGGGTTATAATTGATTCCTAGACCCTAGGATATCAAAACGAAAAAAAATCGGATTTAATTCGATGCATATTTCGCTACCATATTAGGTGGGAAGTAAAAAAAGGTCACAAAGAATCAATGTCTCATTTTAATACCGGCAAGATTCTGACCCAGAACCTCCAAAATATAGGTCAATCACTTTCACCATTTAATAATAATAATTACTTCTGAGGTGACCTTCAATTATAAAAATTATATTCATCTGATAATATCGGTCATTAAATGCAACAACATCGTAAGACAAAAAAAAACTGCATAAATACTAAAAGTTCATTTGAAATGCATTTCATTTGTATCAACAACTCAGTTTTGTTTTTGATTTTTCATTACGTATTTATTAAGCCATATGTTACAGAATACAGACCAGAGCTACAAAAGTAGTTAACTACGTAGCTAACTACTTTTATTGGAAAAGTAGTTGTACTCTAACTACTTTTCTCCACGTAGTAGTTGTACTTTATTATTTTGAATATTTATACAGTAATCACAAAAAGTAGTTAAAAATGTAGTTAACTATAGGTACTTAGTTCTAACTACTTTAGGTAATCTAACTACTTTTTTGTAATCTAACTACTTTTTTGTAATCTAATTACTTTTTTGTAATCTAACTACTTTTGAATTTTAACTACTTTTAAAATAAATAAATAATGATTAAATCATGGGTAAAATTGGACAAAATGTACTTATACATATTTAATAACAACACGACATTTCGGCCACGATATCTACCCTTTTCAAATGAATATAAATCAAAAATTCTAAAAAAATAGTAATCATTGAAGAAAATAAAACAAACAGTAAATTATAAAACAACTAAGAGACTAGAATGTCAAAAAGAAATATTAAAATATACAAAACTTGATGACAATTGACAGTACCTAATATACCTAGCTATATATTTTTTCTACGTTGTTAATTGTTTTTTATTTTAATGTTATTTTTGTTTTCTCCTATGATTCTTAATATTATTTTTAATGTTGTTTTTTGCATAAAATTTTTGATTTATATTCATTTGAAAAGGATTAACATCTTGGCCGAAACGTCGTGTTGTTATATTTTGTCTGTTAATTTGGTAATTTTTTATTATTTAAAATAATTTTCATTTTGCAAATCTTTATCAATAGTTTTTTAACGAAAAAATCATGTTTATTTGTAATTTTATAAGTATCTTAAACAAAATACACTTTGTACCTATTTTTAACGTTGCATCTTTTCTATTTTGCGATTGTTTGTTTATGCTGGGATAATGTACAGATTGTACGACATAAATACAGAGATTTATTTTATTATTATTATTATTATAGTAGTTAAAAAAGTAGTTAAAATCTTAACTACTAACTACTAGTAGTTAGTAGTTTAACTACTTTTAGGAACGAGTAGTTTAACTACCAAGTAGTTTAACTACTTTTTTGCTTAAGTAGTTAGTAGTTATACTCAACTACTTTTTTCAAGTAGTTTGCCCAGCTCTGATACAGACCCATAAGTTAATGTGACATTTTAAATATCTAATAACTAAAATTATTCACCTGAAACCATACTGATTTTATGAGCCTATTATGACATATTTTCAGATAGGTAAATATAATCATACGAGTATATTAACTAATAAGATATCTCACTCTCACCAGATGTTCTGTTTATAGTAAGCCAATCGCTATAAGAAGATGGTAGGTATTATATAAACAAGCAATTATTATACTAATTTAATTAGGAATTTCTAAAACTGGTTTTGTATTGAGTCACATGAAAAACAATAAAACAATGTTTTGAGTTTCAATGTCAAAAATTCTATTTATTGATTTTGGACTTCACTTTAGTGTTTTTAAAATTATTAAAGGTCAGCGCAAGGCCATAAAAGACAATGATTTCATATAATATGATTTTCCTATACCATTCATCCGAATAGTGTTGCCAGGCGTCCGGATAAAGCCGGACATAGTTAGGCTTTTTGATTGCATGTCCGGCCAAAATAAACGGTGTCTGGCTTTTGTTAGGCTTTTTACATTTCGTAAACGAGCGAGCGTCGAGCGTGGCCGAGCGCAGGCGAATATGAATAATGATTTTTATTAACTTAAAGAAAAGAAGTTTTGTTTTGCTTAGATTGTTTTTTATTTTGTTTTGGGAAGTAATAGCGCAGGTACATAAGACTTATTTGTGTAATTGCCTTTCATTAGAATTTAAGAAGAATTTAAAATGTTGATAAATGTTTATCTAGAATTTAATTTAGCCTGATGACTTTGGCTGATTAGGAATAAAGTACTTGAACTGATTTGGTATTCGATGTTATTTATATTTCATTAGAATTTAACAAGATTCATAGTAATAATCAAAAAGCTTGATTTTACATACAATTCTTTTGTCGTACCTATTAATACTGAGACAAAATCCTCAATAATGTAAGCTGTCCGGCCTTTTTACCCAAATGTCCGGCCAAACTGGCTGGTCTGTCCGGCTATTTGGTTTGACGACCTGGTAACCCTATATACATCCGATAACGATGAAAAAATGAAAGTGTGTAAACATTGAGTTTCAAAGTGGTACTACAATGCGGTGTAGTCGAAGACTCCTTTACTGCTGTCACTGCTGAGCGGGGCACAGTCCCGTGAGGCTAGGCTTGCCATCCGTCCGGATTTTCCGGGATTTGTCCTCTTTTTAAGGGCATCCGGGGAACGTCCGGGCGGCGTTTTGTTCACAGTCCGGGTTTTAATTTGACTAGATAAATCTTTTCTTATCAAGAGACGATATTAAAATTTTGTTTCTTTAATTCAAAAAGATTTATTTTTAGCTTTATTGTAATATAGAAAGTAGAGTTATTGTTTGGTTTTTCTAATTTTTATACGGCCCTTTAATTTAATTACCAAAGAGAATAGAGATATAAGTAATTAAATGTAAACTTGTAAAATCCCATATATTACTTTAATTTTGTACGTCCGGGCTTTGAGCTCAAAAATCCGTTTTTTTGTCCTAATTTATTAAACATTACAAATGGCAACCCTACGTGAGGCAAGACTGTAATACGGTTGTGGCTGTCGTGTTTCATCTCAATCGCTGCGGATAGCGGCTAGTTTGATATAATTTGTTTTATTTAAATATAATACGTCTTCAAATGGATTTAAAGAAAACATACACAAACTTATTTTTTTTGAAAATAAGTACAGTAAAACCTCGTTAACACGAACTCGTAAAAATCAGGCAAAAAGTTCGTGTTATGTGGGAGTTCGTGTAAACCGAGTATGGCATAAAATACAGTCATTTTTTAAGTGTCAAATCATGATTTATTTTAAGTAAACATTGAATAATTATTTATTATAAATTATCTAATAACATTAATTGTTCTGAAATATTACCTGAGTTTGAAAGTTTGTTTTTATTTATAGGATTTCGAGTGAATTTTTAATCTCTCAGTCCTTTGTCTATTTTTAGAATGTGAGTTAATTACTTTTGTAATCCCTTAAGCGAATCTTTTCTTTTAGTTGTATTGTATCTTCATTGACCAAAATGATCAAAATATATGATTTGAGAATTTTTGTAGTTCGTATTATCCGATAATTAACCGTGAAGGGACGAAAAAGTAGTTCGAAGTTCGTATTAACGAGGGTTCGTGTTAACCGAATATAATTACATTAAAGCTTATGTGACCATTGTCGAGAGCAAATTTTTGTTCGCGTTAAACCGATATTCGTGTTAACCGTGTTCGTGTTACCGAGGGTTTACTGTAGATAATTATAATTATATAGGTAATAATAAAAGTATATAGTATAAACTATAAAGAATTAGGTACGTATATTTATACCTATATACTATGATAATACAATAACAAATATTTACCGGGTTCGTTGCTCGACCGATCGTTAACTTCACTCAAAAGAAATAAATTTTTAATTCGAAACGGGAAATAAATTCACGTCCGCTTCAAATAGAAAATGCAGAAAAATTAACTTTCCTTGCATTTCTCGCTTAATAAAGTGCATTTGTACAAATCAAATTGCATGACATGTCACTCATATATAATTTTAAATAACGAAATATACAAATAAATAATATCTGCATTTTCTCCGGCATATAATTGTTTAACATTATCATAATATGCTATTAAATCGTGAACACATAACAGTATATTACACTACAAGGGCCGAAAGTGTGATATCTTGCCCTGTGCGCCATGATGCCTGAGGCGAAGCCGAAGGCATCATGAAGCGCATCAGGGCAAGGTATCACACTTTCGGTCAGCGTGGTGTATACTATTTTTCTTCATACCTCGGTCGTAAGCACTGTTATTAAATACATTAAATTATTAATTAATTACATAAAAACACAGATAAATTCCAAGCAAGCTTTGAATTTATACGTAAAAACACAAATTACAGCTGTTCACGACTGTTAGCTAAAATTTAATGGGGTTGCTATGGAAATGACATCTAAATAACAGTTGTATGGTTTGTTTTTGCTTTACGACCGCCCGAACGTACGACCTTTCCGCATTTGAGCGTGTAATCCTAGTAAATGTTTGCCTTACAGTTGATATCAAAAGTAAGCACTTTCGATCGAGGTATGAAGAAAAATATTAAAGTAACTTGTCAGTCTATGTGCTTCCCTTGTGGACGCTGAAGCGATTCAGAGGGGCGCTAGTATCCTCAGAAGCCATTAGGGAACGTTGAATAAACATAAGGGAGCGATGGAAGATGAAAAAAGAAAACAATTTTGAAAACCGTTCGAGCATGCTTCATTTATTGTGAAAAATGTAGCTAAATAACTAATCGCTGAATGCTATAGTTAATTACCTACCTAAAAAATTGAGTGAACATTAAAAATTAACAGCATCGCATCAGGCTCATCGTTCTCAGCTCTCATTATTAATCTCATTTTTAATCTCATTCGTATTTTTGTCATAATTTCAGTTTCTTAATTTTCTAATTTCTGCATATAATTTGAACGTCATTTTTGTCGATTTTTATGAATAATTTTGTAATTTAAGCGTCAAGCTTTCAGCTTTCTAGATATACAAATCTGTAGCCTTTACTTTGGAGGGTTGGGAGGGGAAATCAGATTTTTTTTGTTTTATCGTTAATTGTACGTAAAACCCAGCTTTCTTACCAAAATTTAGCTTGCTAGGACTTCAGGAAGTACCCTAAATATGTTGATGGTTGGTGAGCAAGTTAATTTTGCGTGTTAATAAAATCAAAAGTGGCATGCCAACAAAATTGAAACTTGGTACGTTACATAAGCATGGTAGCCTTATCCTATCATGAAAATTTGAGATCTGGAGTGTTATGCTAACCGAAGCTACGAGCGCTAAAAAATACGCCGAATCGCTTTGAAAAAAGGTAGACAACAGCTTGACTTGGCTGGTGGCACTGCCGTGCACCCAGATTATGAAGCTGTGGAATTGTTTATATTGGTAATTAAAATACAATAAGATATTGTTTAATTACGATAGGTTTAAAATTACCTCTGAATGCAACTAGATTTAAGATCGAATTAAACAGATTTATTTCTAGAGAATATAATCCCGAATCTCGGGATCCCGGCCGTTTTCTGGCCCCGAAAATCCCGGAATCGTACTTGGCTAATCTCGGGATTTTCGGGATTGCCAAAAACAGATCTAGTTTGCATTCCGTAATCCGTTGCGCCTTGACAATTACCTTGTCTAGATTATATTAATATTATTTTATTACATACGACCAAAAACAATCCTTAAATACGCGGTACGATATGTAAGAATATGAAATCTCCAGATCCTGAAGTACAAGTACAAAATGAATTGGGGATGGCAAATAGAATTAGACGTGAAATAAGCCTGTTCGAAAATGGAGGAGTTCGTGGATATCACTTAGAAACAGCATATAAATATCTATTGCGTCTATTCCTTCAACGAGCGCAGAACCTTATCGAGCGTTTTCAGCTTATGTTGGCAATAAACTACGAAGCAGGCTTGAAAGTCAAACATGGGATGCTTTGATATTTCTGTGATTGTATTTTCTAAATTCTAAATAGTTTTTTTGTGTTGTCTTTTTGATTTCTTGCAAAAGTAAAGTTTTTTTTTGTTTTGTCTATTTTCTTTTCTTACTATATTGTGATTTGTGTTGTGCAACGATTTTTAAAAACATTTTTTAAGAAATTACTCAAGTTTTTTTTCATTTGAGCCCAATTAGAAACCACATAGTCTAATCCCGGGATAGCCCCGGGATCCAGGGATTACGCATCAAAAATCCCGTAATCCCGGGATTGAAAAACATTCTCGGGATTGTATTCTCTATTTATTTCCTATACGCGCTTTGGAAATATATCAGTTTTTGCAAATCAAAACGAAACAATGATTTGACGACAACGCATTAATAAGTTGACGCAAGAAGGCACCACAGCTATTTAACATTACAGGATGTGAATTCGTGGACAAAGTCATGCTGTCACGTAATGCAGCATAACTATTTTGTTTTGATTATGACTTATGAAGTTATGACGCTAATAACTTTCACTGAGTTTCGTGGAAATGTGCTCTGAAACATGCGCTGCATTTCAATCAGTATCACCAGTTGACATTACAATATTAATGGACTCTCAAATGTTGCTAGTAATTTTATCGTATTAAATTGGTCTACCAAAGTGCATTCAAAAGAATTTTATCAGCCTGAGTGAAGATTGGAAATGCATTTGGAGCTAAAGGCCGCTGCACACGAGGCTAGAAACGCTGCTAGGAGTTCTGCTATCCGGTAGGCTGGGTACGAAGCTAGTGCGGGCTGGCCTGCTAGCTCACAAGATAGGTTTTAAAATTAGAACAACAGGGCTATTTTCTCTGCGAGATTTGCTGTTTTTAAATTAGAACAAGGGCTATTTTCTCTGCGAGATTTGTTGCTAGGTATGAGCAAGAACCAATCAGGAAGCAGTATCTTGTCACGTGGGCACTTGAACAAACATCCACAAACCAACATGGTGTCGCATTCTGTTCAGAGTCCGACAACATACAAGTTTTGCTCTGTGTTTATATTCAAACTGTTACTGCGCGCGCACCAGATCTATCCACAAATCAAGCTTGAAAAAAAGTCTCGTGTGAAGCGAGCACTTAACAGCAATCAAGAAAACCAGCGTTAGAAAACTAGTAGGCAAATCTAGCAGCGTTTCTAGCGTCGTGTGCAGTGGCCTTTAGAAATACAGATAATGTTGGCGTAAGTGATACCAACAGTGGCAGTGTGTGACAATTTTAAATGGATGTTCTGCAAGGTCAGATATCTTCTAACAAGGACTATAAGAATGAGGGGGAGGGGTTAATTAAATTATGAATCACGTTCATGTTTAAGATGTTTAAATTTTTTCAAACCCTGTTGACAACAAACTACAATATACACTGTAACATTAGTCACTACTGCCATAAGCCGTGTGTTGTGCTTATATCGTGTTTGTGTATATAAGACATACGTACCACTGAGGCAATACTGTTGACTGAATGAGAATATGATATAATTGCTATTCGTTGCCATGGAACAGCTGATTTTTATTTTCGAAAAAAATATTTCTAACGGAACTTTCTTAAAAAAATAAATAGAATAATAAGCCGTTATGAAAAGTATACCATTATTATATAAAAAATACCGTTATAGCATATATCTCTTTTGCGCATGCGTCGATTTTCCCTAAAAACAATAGGGCTCTTAAATTTGCGTATCAAACATCTTTCCAAAATTTGGTTTCAATCCGTTCATCCGTTTGACCTGTATCGTGCTCACAGACTAACAAATAAACAGGACACACAGAGTTTTTCCAAAAATATGTTTTTTGGATTCGGGGAACCTCAAAACGAAAAAACTATTACTCTATTTCGTAACATTAAATATTGGTTAAATATGAAAAATAGAACTAATTCTAAAATTATGAAGTACCTAAGATATTGGTTGTTCTGCAGCTTTGCAGCGCTCCTAGAGGAACCGCCCCTGGATACAATAGTAGATTGTATAATTATTATTATTGCACTATACAGTTTATAGGACACCTAGATCGAATGAACACGTCTGTACGTCAGCTTATTACGGGCTACTCAATTTTTTTCAGATCAACTGTACACATTCTTCGGTAAAATATAGATATTTTGTATATTTGACCAGACAATAAATTTTTTTGTACATCATTATATTTATTTAACAAAATCTTGTATCATTAAAAATAACAACATAATTATAATGGAACTCGGAAGAATAAAAAAGCAGCCAAATAACATTTTAAAAAACAATTTAATTTTAGTATTTATTAAACTTAAAATTGGTAGATAAGTTACTGTCGAATGATTCTATTAAAGGAAATAAGTTTTAAACAAATTGACGTACAATATAAAATAATTTGAAGCCAGTTCTACAATAATTGTAATTTTTAAAGGCAATAAAACACGACTAATTGTTATTGTTACATAATCGTCGCATTTTTTACTGAACAATAAATGCAAAATCATTAAATTATAATTTATATGATGTTTATGTCGCAGTCGCAAAGAATATGTGTAACTAAAGATTATTTTTTGAGACTTCTGCAAAAGAGAAGTTTGTGTGTAACTGTCTGTTTCAGTGTTTCGGCGTAACTCTTAAACCATGCTAATCCAATTTGAATGAAATTTAGTACAAGTATATGGGACTCAAAGAATAGGCTGCTCTATAATTGGTTTCGCTCTCATTAAGACATCAATAAAAGTATTTTCATACAAAATTAATAATCGACGAAACTAATTTCAGTAAATTTCGGTACATGTATTATGGAGCCTTCAGACTCAAAAGTAACTTATACACAATTTAAAGAAGAACAAAGTCTTTATTTTCAACTAGCCGTTACCAGCGGTTTCGCACGGATGCATTCCCATTATTCCGGCATAGTTAGTCCTTTCTCGACGTAGACCCTCCTTCAAAATTGATGACATTCACAGGACAAACCTTGAAAATGACACCCATGTTGATTTTTAAACTATTTACTTCTTTTCACCCTCTGAAGGGGTTCTTTTTGAAAAAGCATGAAACACGTGTTTATTTATTTGTTGAGAGGAGTAATCCTGCGCATTTTCGAATAGATACATCTATCTTATATGATTTCTCCATGCAAATCTTGAACCCCCGTTACACCCTTTTAGGGGTTGAATTTTCAAAAATCCGTTTTTAGCGAATGCCTACGTCATAATAACTATTTGTGTGCCAAATTGCAGTCCAATCCGTCCAGTGGTTTGAGCTGTGCGTTTCCTTTTATATATTTAAATAATACTAGGTGTCCCATTTTAAACGAATCGTCCTTTTATATCTTAGAATTTTGCAGATGTGGGAGAAAAATAACTGAATGAAAGTGCTTACTATCCAGAGGAGAATTTAGTTCCGGAACGCAACATGTCACCGATGGCGCTACAGTCAGGATAGCAGCCACAGCTCTGTTTTTTTAAAACAGAAATCCACATTTGTATTGGCTCGATAGAAAGAGGAAAGGAAATGCAATCAATAACGTTCGGCCCATTTTTTGCCCCAGCCCATTTTTTTCGGTAATGATCACTTTAGCTTTGAATAAACTATATAACTCTCAAAAAACTCATAGCGGCAAACAAGAATCTAATTATATTTTTAATTGATGTTTAAGCATAGGTATTTATGTAAAATTGCTAATAACCATTTTAGCTTTGTGTTTAACGATTAATGATCTCTCTGAAAGACAATAAAAGAACGATTAAATATTTTTTCTCACATTTTTTATAATTACATAATATTGTCATTTGTAGGTATTTAACAAACCTGTCTACTTCAATATTAATATGATATTAGCGCACACCGCTTTCAAATGTAATAATACCCCTTGCGAAAAGAATAGATAAAAAACGGTCAAGTGCGAGTATAATACTCGCGCTGAGGGCTCCGTATAACTAATAAACTAATTAATGCATACCTAATACATTAACTTAAAATACATTTCATTAAATCTTAGCAATTATAACGAAATACGTAGTAATTTCGCCAACCTTGTTGGTAAAAGGCTATTATTTTTTTCTTTAGAACTATGAAATCACTCCATTTTTTAGTTTGTCTCACTTTCATGCAGTCGAGTTTGTTTTTCTTATATTTTTCACAATGTAACTAAATTATGTATAATCTGCGAATTAATAACATATATCTACATACCTTTTTTATACTTAATTAAATTAACAAGAAGCTATTTGTCTTAAATTTTAATTACCTATTGTATATATTTTAATTTGACAAGAGTAGATATCAAAATATTGGAGTCTTTCTTCTAGATAGAGCTTAACCTAGCCTTCTTCCCTTTAACTACTCCAATGCAAATAATCATAGAAAAATTAAGTTTCGAAAAAAAGTGCTATGAAGAACTTATTTATATTTTATTAAACCGGTTTGAAATTCTGTTTTTAATATGGTGCAACTGTAATGACAACTTTGTTCATTCTTTCTCTGTTCTTCTAATATTGCCTAAATTTAATTTTTCTGCTTCCTAGAGGGAAATACTCTAGGAAGCAGAAAAATTAAATGTGTTAAAAAACAATATTGTGAAAATCATTCTGCTGATTTACATTAAGAAAAAACATTGATTGCTCATTAATTTTAATTAATCAATATAAAAGTATTTTATTTATTTGAGTATATAAACTTGAGCTTTAACAATCTAGTCAATATTATGGTATATTGTCGGCTGATATTTCTTGACAACTTTTCAGAATAGATTGCGTCTCAAACTTAGTTTTACTTAGAAGTCCGCAAGAACAGCTTCTATTTTAATGATTTTTTTTATTTTTTATATTATTGAAAATCAGAGACCTTTTTGGGGCGGGGAACGAATTTGTTATATTGTTTCAGGGGCTAGGGGTAGTCAGAAGTATGAAAAAATTTTTAATTGTTTTTTTCGACAAAATTTAATTTATTTTATAAAGCTAATAATATTTCAACTTGACTTCACTAAATTTTCAAAAAGAAAAATTTTTGGACGAAATTATAGCCATTTTTGTTGGACTGAACCTCTCACAAGTATGGTAATGCTTTGTGCTGGTTCATCCAAAATCAATAAAACAAAGAAAGGTCTTCAGTTTAATAATCTAGAACTTAATCGAAGATTTTCTTTTTAAATTAATAAAATGGGGCGGCTTCTAAAAGCTTACACCCGAATTTGCAAGGACAGATTGTTAAAAAGTCGAAGTTTTCAACAAAAACAAAAATCATTGACGCGACTAATATAGGTAATGACATTTTAATTTCATCAAAAGATTGTTATAAAAAATATGCGTTACGCAAAAAATAAAAAACAAAATTCGTTAATAAGACACGGTCAATTTGGCCTTATAAATAAGAGTTGCATTTATTTTCAATTAAGGTCTAAAATAATTATGTTTGAAGGTTGATATCACTGTTAATATATGAAATTGAAGCCTATGAGAGGTCAATATTATTACTCAGACGAACACTTAATGAGGGTTTAAAGTAATTATTAATTTATTTTTATAGTGCGTAATCACACGTAGGTACCAACAATTATTTTTTTCGATGCCATTCATCATTCACCGACGTTGTTTTGTTTTATTCAAACAAATGACCTTAAAACAAAATATCACTGTTTATTTATTTACAAATACGAATCGAACGGACAGTTCTGCGACTCGTGCTCTATAACAGATTAGATAAGATTAGATTTATTTGGGGTGATAAGACATTCTGTATATCTCACAAACACTGCGACCTAGAAGATCTTTTGTGCATCCCCTAATAGTATTATTCCCAGTCTGGTAGAATGCTTTTTATGAACCTTATTACCTTACTGGGGGCTGCTCTCCATATATCCTCAGGCTTTGGAAAGGGCCTGTTAAGATATAGCAGCCTTTTGGAGAAAACTGCTTCACATTCACATAGAATGTGTTCAGCAGTTTCTTTTGCTTCTTTACAGAAGCGACAGTTATCATCTGGGGCTTTACCCATTTTTGAAAGTTGGTATCTCAGAGGGCAGTGGCCTGTAAGGAGTCCTGTCAGTATTCTCAGTTCTACTTTGCTGAGCATAAGGAGTTCTTTAGTCCTTTTGATATTATGCGAGATAAATCTCTTTGATTATCTTAGTCCTAGAGTAGACTTCCAACGGGAGGCCTTCTTTTCGTCCTCCCATTTGCGAACCTCTAGCTTGACATGGCTCTAGAATAGCCACAAAAAGGTTCAGGGCCTATAAAAGCTTTAGTTCTTCCTTCTTTAGTGCTCTATAACATACTAGATTCGAATCTCGGTAGAGACAGATGTAAAGGCCGCTACACACGAGGCCGGTTTTACCGCTGGGATCACTGCTGGGATTTGTGCTGGCTGCGGGATACCGTGCGTGGTTATAAGCTGATTACAAAATTAGAACTTTCGTGCTTATTTCTGTGCTGGCCTTTAGCCAGAACCAACAAGAAAACAATATCTTGTCACGTGGGCGACATAAACAAACGCCATAAACAAACATGGACATTCTCAGTCACGCTGACGTATGAGAACGTGAAGACTTCAACGGCCAGTTAGAAATGAAAACCCAGTACATCCCAATAACACAGAGCTACTCTACTGTCAGTGGCGGCGCGTGAACATTTTAAATGGGTGTTCTGCAGAGTAAACCGGAGTTACCTCCTAACACGGTCTAGGAATGAGGGGAGGCGGTTAATAGAATTATAAATCACATAAATGTTAATGATATTTTAATTATAAACTTTTTTTTAAACATTGTTGACAACATACTCCAATATACACTGTAACACTAGTCACTACTGTCATAATCCGTGAGTCGCATATCATGTATTGTGTATGCACGACATACGTACCGCCGAGTTGACTGAACGAGATAGAGTCAGTGAAGAGTTCTATAGCATATGACAGTGATAGATACTTATTTGTACTAATGTACTGACGGTAAATGCAGCTCAAAACCGCTCTAAATAACACGTTATAACTTTTGGATCAGGAGTTAATACCAGGGGTGGGCAAATCTTTTGATCGGCGGGCCGGATGGCTGACGAAAATTTCTTTGCGGGCCAAAAATTTGCAGAAAAAAAGATCCTCACATTCTATTTCCATATTTGGAGAGCAAAAAAAAAAAGGTCGTCACATTCTATTTCCGCTACTATTTTTCTATTTTTCTAAAATTTTCTAAAATGCTACGCGGGCCGGATGAAACTACGCTGCGGGCCGGATCCGGCCCGCGGGCCGCCATTTGCCCAAGCCTGCTCTAAAGGGTTTCTTGTTCGGTACCCTGCGTATTATTTTGTATATTAATCGATTTCATTAGGTAGACGTAACATCGAACGCAACATACTCTTAGAGTCAGGGCTCATAAGTTGAAGAGAAAGTACTTAACATACAAATGTCATGTAATGATATTATATTGCACATTATTATAATACCTATCATTGTTGTCAATAAACTGTTATGTTATGCTAACTGTGCCAATGTGCTTTACCAGTGTTGCCAACGCAATAACGAAAAATAATAGAACACAAAATTTTTAGCCCTATTTTCATCTCTAAATTAAAATTAGAAATATTGGTGGTAGAGTTCCGGGAGATGGGACTTTTTTGTAGGAAATTTCCTGCTCTTTCAGAATCTTTTTAATGATTTGAAATATCTGGAATAGTTTTTGAGATATTCGCAAAAAAATAAACCCGTCTTTATTATAACTTTTGCAATTTTTTCGTTCCCCACTTCAATTGTTTCAAAAAGTTTCTAATTGTCCGAATCGAATGACACAATGATCATAATTTTCGGTGAAGAAGAACTGGAATTCATCAAAAAGGGACATGTGAACTAGATTATTAGCAAATATGATTATTAGCGTATATATCATAGTAAGCCATTTTTCGGATTCACGTGAATGAGGAGGATAGAGTATGGATGTGGGGACGACGCTTCGTTCTTTAAAAAAAGCTTCTCCCAGCACGCATGCATATCGAAATTCGAAACACAAAGCTCGTATTCGTGTGATCGCTAGGAAGTTGCTCTCGTTTAAATTTCATCGCATCGAAGTCGCGTATTATTGGTGGGAGAGTGGCAGACATTGGTCTATCATACCCACACAAGGTTCAAATTCAAGGCAGCGATACTCAGGTCTGCTTCAAACACTGCCTATACTTCAAATAATTCTTTGTGTACAATCATAAATAGTATGTACAACTATTTTTTTTTAATACATTCAAATTCAAATGACTTATGAGTGTCAAGATCTAAAATAAATATACCTAAGCATAATTCAAGTTTCTACAGTTTGTAAACAGAACACACCTGTTTATTTGGTAGTACTTTTTTTGAAATATGTTAATCTAATAATACAATAGGGCAGCGATCGGCAACCTTTTGGCAAGCAAGGGCCACATAGTGGCAAATTGAAATAAAGGCGGGCCGCACTTGTTCATAATTTTAATAATAGGTGTTTGTGATATTAAAAATTCGAAAACATTTTATTTGAATTTTATTAAAAATTTAACTGAGAACTTCAAAATAGAACTGTTCTTTTACAAAAATTAGTGTGACGTTTGAGGTTGTATTTGAGTGGCTATTTGTTGTATGTTAGCGTTCAGGTTTAGGGTAGGACGGGGGAATGGCGTTCACTTAAGGAAAACATGGTGTATTTTTTAAATTATTTATTATAAATCAAAATTAAGAAGAGTAACAAAGTCTTTAATTATCGAGTAATCAACAATTTAACAACAAAAGCATATATCTTTCACCTACTAGTAGTAGGAAAACATTATTAAAAAAACATGTTTGAGCGGCATTGCCCCTGACTTTGTGTAATGCCGCTCAGGGTCTCATAAAGAAGTGTACCCAATCCAATCCGGCTGTTTTGCTGCTTTGATCAAAATTGTTTTTGATATTGTTGCGCTCAGCAAATTTATAAACAAGTTTACGCAAATCTGCAACACTGAGTCCATAGTATAGCGAGCCCAGCAACTTAACTTGTTCAGCACCTAATTAAACATTAGATCAGCGCGGCCGCAAACAAAGAAACGCTCTTCACGATCGCATGACGCGAGCTGACTGTTCGTTTGCATCGCTGTCTATTAGAAGCCCCCTCCCCTCGCGCTTGGTGACCGCCATTACCCAATGAGCCCCATTCCCGCTCCCTCCCCTAATTATAAAATATTCCACACAAACAATGAGTAATATTTTATGTAATTGATAAAGTTCACGATGTTTTCTTTTGATTGTTGAATCAGCGCCGGCCTCAGCAATCCCGGCGACATATTCTTCAGTACCCTTTATTAACATGCTTCTATTAGCTTCACTTGCATGTATGTATCTATCTATCTAATGAAATCTTTCAAATTAATTTTCATTCATTTCCAGACGCCTATTTCTTCAATTCAACCTTAAAACCATTGAAATCTACGTCTAATTGTTTTTTTTTTAAATTATTTATGTGACTATCAATGAATGTGACAAAAATCTTCCAAAACGACTTTATTCTCAAAAGTTGCATTAATACAAAATATATGGATCAAAGTTCAAATTGAATTCTTTAACAGTAGACCCATTAGTTTAATTTTAATAAAAAAAAATATATTTATAGCTTGTTTTTTTCTCTTTCAGTGGACGACGCCACGGGCCGTTATTCTACTGGATTTTTCTGGGGAAACAACTATTGGATCGGTTCTCAAAAATTATGTTTAAATATCGCTCCAGATCTAGAAATTTCCCCTACGACTACCCCAAGACACATCAACATTCACGCACCTGTATCAGAAAAATTAGTGCAATCTTTAGATTTGTCTTTAAATGCAGAAGAAAAGCACGGAGAACAAATCCTAAATCGTAAGAGAAGAGCTGCAGACAGGAATACTCTGACTCCAAGTTTTAATGCTGGTTATAAACACGGAAAATTTGAAGTTGACGTTCTACCACCGTTCGTGCCGAGTTTTTACATCCTGAAATTGTACTTGAATTCAACAAAAGAAGTTACACCTTATGTACGTATTTAAAACACTCTCAAAGATTTTGTGGGTTAGAAATTATATTTATCCAAAGCAAGGCCGCAGGCAGAGAGGAGGCTTTGGGGGTTCAAACCCCCACCGAAATGCTTAAGACAAAACCCTTCGTTTTATACATACTAAAGATCGTTGTCACGGACTTTATTTCTGTAGATCATTTACGTCAGAGATATTTACGTCGATGACCTTTCAATTACATAATGTAAT
The DNA here is from genome assembly GCA_963575645.1 of Xanthostigma xanthostigma. Lineage (NCBI taxonomy): Eukaryota > Metazoa > Arthropoda > Insecta > Raphidioptera > Raphidiidae > Xanthostigma > Xanthostigma xanthostigma. Next base: position 41,485,777 of record OY754466.1, on the reverse strand, counting down.
AATATTGCGTTTAACGTTCGTTTCCTAACAGACGCCATTCGCACCATTACTATTTTCCATCTATTACACTTCCCATTATTTTCCACATTTTTCAGCTTCCACTTAATTAATATCAATGGGCGAATGAAGGAATTAGGATAAGGTAAGCAGAGCATAGGAGTTTCACAGGTAATCGGCCATGGCCTTGAATAAGGAACCATCTCAATATTTATCTGGAATTATTGAGGGAAACCATGAAAAACCTCAACAAGATGGACGGTACAGGAATTACCGTTTCTCGGCGAGGGGCAGCAGTAAAAGTTCCAGCCACATCTGCCTTCGTCGGGATTCGAACCCGGTACCTCCCGAATGCGAGTCTAGTGCTTTCACCACTACGATACACCGGTCGGTGTGGCCTTTCAATTAAAATTTATTCAAAATTATAATGTATGTGCTTATTTAAAAATAAAGTTTTTACCTATTATCTCTGGTCCAGAGCTCGCCCCCCCCCCCTCGTGTATAGCGACTTTTAGATTAGATCTTTAGATATAGAAAAACTCAGGGGTTTTGTTTAAAATTTCATGAAACTATACTATTTACTAGTGATGTGCCGGGTATCCGTATCCGTATCCGCGGATATCCGAGGGAGAAGAAAGATCCGTACCCGTATCCGTTAGTTTTTGGCGGATCTTTTACCTTATTAATTTTCAATTCATAGATGAAATTTTATATATATAGGTGATTAGGTAATAATGAAAAACTGTTAAATTCCATTCAGACTTTTTTTTATTTTTTAAAATCGTATTTGGCACCTTTATATTGCAAGCATTTGTCGTAGTGAGTACCATACCAATAGTACATAACTCAAAGGTACTAAAAAACTATCTTTATAATGAGATATTACACATCGACCTTCGGAAAGAGACAATCTGTTATGAGTGTTAACTCTTAAAGAGGTCAATAACTTTTTCCCATAACAGATAGTCTCTTTCCAAAGGTCGATGTGCAATATTTACTGCCGCGTACTCTAAGAAAGTTAAGATCCGTATCCGTATCCGCGGATCTTGAAACCAAATATCCGTATTCAGATCCGTATCCGCGGATATACATTTTTAACGATTCGGCACATCACTACTATTTACCCGACTGCCTCAGAAAAAGGGTAATGTTTTTTTTTTAATTTGACAGGTACGAATCCTACATCTCGGCTTGTGCTTGCCAGACGTCTGTACCGAAGAAAGCGTAAAACATATTGTTGAAACAATATCGCACGATTCAGAAAATGTGGAGATCAACGTGGCCAGTGTTAGATCTCGATACCAATATTTCAACATGTGGGAAGACAGAACTTTCCTGATTTTATTGTAAATATATTACTCTTCTGTAATTTAAGTTAAAAAAGTATATCTTTAAGTACCACTAGTCAAGCCATTCTGAAATTCCCAGATTTTACTATTCCGAAATTTAGGAACTAAAGAAAAACCAGGGCCTATCAACCGGAGGCCCTCGCCAGGAACACAAACTCGGGAGGGTTCTATCTATATTTAAGGGTGCGAAATCAGAATCTTGCCATGGGCGCTGATGAATCCAGCAACGACACTGTGAAAAAATTAATATCGGAATTCCGAAATTATTATTATTATTATTTAAAAATTAACAAATGTTTGCTTAATTTGGGAACCACAAAGTGAATTGACTTTTGGTTTGCAAATTTCTGAGGCTCAAAGTTTCATTTAACTTTTTCTCGATATCGGAACTAGATTCGTAATTCCAAATATCAAAGCCAATTCCGGAATTGAGGATGATCCGATATTGGACGTCCTATTGGGATTTTACTTCTTCATATTTTCGAAAGGACTAACTTAAATTTTTTTCAGTGTTGTTTCAATTATTGTTGGATTTTTGTTATTCCTGGGAACGTCGTACGATTTATATTTAGAAAGAGAAGCGAATAAAAAGAAGCAACTGTCCTTGAACTGCACAACATACGATATGACTCGAACCGAACATCACTTGGAAAAACAAATTTCACTCGATCTAGGTCAGTATAAAAAAAATCCAGTCAGTCGGGTGACGGGACCGATCTAGGTTCGAAAATATTGACATTGGACACATTAGAATAAAGAAAATAAAATTTCTGTTAACACGTATGGTGACGCGGATAACGGCTAGTATTAAATATTATGATTTCGCTATTGGCTCGCATGGTTACCTAACTTAAGTGATATATCATCACATGTACAAATTAACCAAAGCATGTTTATCAGCTATATAACTAATTTCTTTTTGACAAATCTTCATAACAAATGAACAGTATTTTTTTCAAATTTCAAAATATTTCCTCATTTGGCCTGTGGCGCGAAATCTTCCATTCACCAAAGGCGTAAAAACTTCCTTTCGCCAGAGACGCCAAGTACCCCTTTCGTCAGAAGCACTAGGACTCCCAGATACGACACTGATTAAAATGTGCAAAAAGAAGTTCTATACATTTTACTTTTTTTAATTTTTAGGTAGAACTGGAATGTATGTAGTCAACAATAACATCCCTTCTTCAAGTGATGAAAATTTAAAAGAAGGAACACAAAATGAAGAGCAGTCTCTCGGTAAAATATCTAATTTGTTACATTTGTGTTTTCTTCCCGTAGACATGCTCGTAAAATACGTTGCAAAATGAAAATATCGTTTTTTTTTAATAGGTTTGTGTTCTGAACTGCTGCTATCGTTTTCTGTTCGTATCAATTTGACAACGATTTGCGATCAAAGCGTTGGAAGTGATACGATCCCAGTCGTACATGGATTGCGTTTCATCAGTATGATTTGGGTTATTCTTGGCCACACGTGTGTCATTGTTTTCAAATATTCAGGTAAACTCAACAAATACCATACGCGCCACGAATCTAAAAGGCTCGGAAGTTAGATGCGAATGCGGGCTTGCGCTTGTAGTTGAAAAACTACAAACTCGAAACTCAACAAAACTAAAATAATAATAACAACTTGACAATAGCGTACTCGACTGTACTTTAAAGCAGGTAAGCGACAAGTGACAACGGCAACGAGCGATCACGGCCAATCACCGACGAGCTCACGTTTCGTGCAGGTAGCTGGGAGGTGGTGGGAGTCTCAACGGCTCTAAAATGTGCCTTTGCGACGCTGTTTGTGACTAACTTCCGAACCTTTTAGATCCGTGGCGCGTATTAGACTTCAAATTATTTGAATAACAGAGGAACGGGGAGGAAATAGGTTTTATAAATTACTGTCTGTATTTGAAATGAGCCATTGTTGGAGTTGTAATCAGTGGCGGCGCGTGAGCATTTTAAATGTGTGTTCTGCAGGGTCAGCAGGATCTAGGAATGAGGAGTGATTATTAAATTATTATGTTTTAATTATTAACTTTTTTCAAACACTATTGACATCAAGCACAAACTAATTTATAAAATCGATTTCAATTTTCATACAAGAATTTTCTATTTTGTACTGAAAACGGAAATTTCCTTATTTTGCAGATAATATGGAATTCCGTAAAGTAGTGGAGAAAAATTTTTTCTTTCAAACAATTTCGAACGGTACATTCAGCGTCGACACGTTTTTCTTCATCAGTGGCCTTTTGGTATCTTTTTTGTACTTCCGTACTAATGCAAAAGGAAAACTGGACAACTTAACGAAAAGGACAACCAACAAGGTTACGGCCGGCGCATGTCATTTCTTCGCTCTTTTAGGATACAGATTTGCAAGGTAAAAGGTTTCCCTAAAACGACAGTCCTGCTATTGAGATTTTACTTCGTCCACGCGCCATCTACTCAGTATTTCAGTGAACTATTATATGCGAAGCGTTCACATATAGTTAAGCATTGCGCGCTACGAATTTTTGTAAATATTTATTGTCATTGAAAAATCGAAGAAGAATCATGATATGTTCAATAAATAAAATTATCGACCAATTGGTCCATAATTTTATTTATTGATAGCGGTCCCGTCCGGTTTCACCCGGGTGTAAAAGAACGAATGGGGAAGGGAAGAACATGAGTACACACATTCATCTTAGTTTACCGAAATGAATGTTGTGTCCAAATTTCATGATGATCGGAGTTACCGTTCAAAAGTTTTTGTCGATAAAAAGTAGTAATTATACTTTTTTTAACTAATAATTTTTTTTTTTTTAATTAATTAAATAAAATTAAAATAAATTTAAATGTAAGCCTTAGAAGAAAGCAATGTAGAAAATTAAAATATATTCGCCCAACGTAAGGCTCGAACCCACGACCCTGATATTGACAGTCGTGTGCTCTACCGATTGAGCTAGCCGGCGTTGTATTCCGACAACGCTAATATAAGTATATTTAGTTAGTGCATTTCACCTGAATAGAGGCTTATTTTTTAAATACATTTTGCAACATTTTTCATTAATGCTCCGCTCCTAATGGTCGTAGCCTGATTTTATATAGCTTATAGCCTTCCTCGATAAATGGGCTATCCAACAAAAAAAATGTTTTTCAATTTGAACCAGTAGTTCCTGAGATTAGCGCGTTCAAACAAACAAACTCTTCAGCTTTATATATTAGTATAGAAGAGTTCTAATCAGACGTTAATCAAAGATTTTAATCATGATATGTGTTGTGCAGTACCTGATTGTGTTAGTAAATCAAGTGTAAATGTTGATACCAAATTATTAAATTTAAAAGTGACAGCTCTCAGTCATTCGTACGGTTTCTCTTTCACGTTTAATGTTTGCGTGCCGAAAGCAACAAAGTTAACCTTATCACTACAAATTGCATCAATGATTCTATCACATTTTACGATGTGAATATAACCTATATAACGGTTTTAGTTAAGTATTTTAATGTATTTTCAGGCTAACAGTGCCATACATGTTCGTTCTTGGAGTGGTAGAAGTGTGCATGAAATGGTTTTATTACAATTCCGTATTCGATCCACCAGCTCCCGATCACATCAACTGTCCGAACTACTGGTGGAGAAATGCTCTCTATATAAATACACTGTTTCCTCTTAAAGACATGGTAAGTACACTGAAATGTGGATTTTTTTCATCTCTGAATCCCGATGAAAAATTTTGAAAACATCCAAACCCTTCTAGAAATTACCCTTGCTCTATTAATTCTCTTGTGACTTAGCAACTTGCCTCTTGTGCATAGGCGTAGCAACGATTTTATCTTAGGGGGGATTACCATTACTTATACATAATTTGAAAACTGTTCATAGAAGCGAAATCGATTTCTGGAGAAATTTCACGACAAAATGTAGATTATTGTAGTTTTTTCGTGCCACAGTTCAGTGTTCAGTGAAGTTGGACCGATTAATGGAAAGACTGACTGGTACCACACACAGTTCATGCAAACTGCTCATTTTTTTAAATTTTTTGTGTTTAGTTTGCTTCAGTTGTTGGCATACACTCGTCGAGTATAGATATATAAAATATATATTTATAATACATACTATAATATTATACTATAGATAATAATTAATAAGAACTAAATGAGTTATTTAAATGGTGAGGATTGTCTGTTTATAGCTATGGGATTGTATTTAAAACAGGGAAATAAGAAAAAAAAGAAGAATATGGGTGAAAAATGTGTTAGAAATGCGTAATTCAAGAAGTCATGTTTATTTGATTAATGAATTACATCTTGAACCGCTTGATTGGAATAATTATTTACGAATGGATGAATTAACTTAAAATTATTTACTGGAATTAGTTAGCCTATTTATTAAGAACCAGGACACAAATATGCGAAAATCTATTTCTGCACAAGAAAGACTTGCAGCAACATTGAGATTTTTGACTTCTGGTTGTACAAAACACAGAACTCTAAAAGCTGAACTGAAAAAAACCCTCATACACAGCAGTTTACTTGAACACTGAACTAAAAGTCGTTCAAAAATCAAGATGCATTTGATGAGTTCATGCCTGACTTCAGTGTTGGTTTCAGTGTTTATTTGTCCCACACATTATCATGCTTCACTGAACTATAAGTTTGAACACTGAACTGTGGCATAAAGTTTGATCGTGAGTGGGGCCTATTATTTGTACGTGAACAATCCAGGAGGATTCTAAGTAGGCCAGCCCCCCCCTCTTCCTACGCCAATGCTCTTGTGATTAGTAGTAGATATTCTACAGTTCCCAAAAGGGCGCGTATGTTCTTTGAATTTAACGTGGAATTTTCTATCAGCATGTCGAAATTTTTAAATATACCTGCTAACTTCACATATTTCTGTTGTTTTCCAGTGTATGTTGTGGAGTTGGTACTTGGCTGACGATACGCAGTTCTACGTGGTAGGAGTAATAATCCTTATCATAGCAATAAGGTAGGTACTTTTGCATAGTATATAATACCCTCCTACAATTGACACCACCAAATGAAATTCTATTATGATATAGCGTTTGTCCGATCGGGAGGTACCGGGTTCGAATCCGGGCGGGGGCAGATATGGCTGGGACTTTTTCCTGCTGCCTTTCGCCGAGAAACGGTAATCCCTGTATCGGCCATTTTGTTGAGGTTTTCCCTCAATAATTCCAGATAAATATCGAGACGATTCCTTATTCAAGGCCATGGCCGATTACCTGTCAAACTCCTATGGACAAAATTTGCCTACCTTATCCTAATGTCACTAAAATGCCTTCATCCACCCATTGCTATCAATTAAGTTGAAGTTGAAAAAATAACGGGAAGTGTGATACATCATACATGGAAAAAATAGTAATGATGCGAATGGCGTCTGTAATGACATAATGTCAAGAAACGGGCGTTAAACGCATTATTAATAAGAAATGTTATATCAATCAATTTATCAAAATGCTTTCTAAAGAAAATTATTACGCTTTTCAGTCACTTCAAAAGCGCAGCAGTGATGTTGACAGTCTTCATGTTGAGCTCTTGGGCAACGACTGGATATGTTGCATTTGTAAACAAACACATGCCCAATTCAGACGACCCACTCGCATTATTTGATAAAATATACGATAAGCCATGGACGCGACTTGGACCGTATCTTATTGGAATGTGCGTTGGATGGTTTCTGTTCAAAACCGATTGCAGAATACGAATGTCGAAAGTAAGTTTTTTACCAAATAAAAATACGTCTGATTCCGTATTTGTCAGTAATCATCTCTTGATGATTACGTTCCACTAACCATGCTATCATCATCAGGAGGTGATTAATCAGTAATCATCTTTTGATGGTAGCAAAACATGCCTCAAGAAAAAATGCAGATGTTGGTGGTTTGTGATTATACTTTGTCAGTATTCAGTGTCTTTACACGCACGGGCGTATCTAGATAGGAACTAAAAGGATTTAAGGCTTGAGCCCCCTAGATTCAAGGCCCCACAAAAAGTGAATTATTACAATATATTTTTAATACTTTTTCATTAACAATGAGGACCTATCATATAACAAAAATAGTAAACATTAATGATTTATTATCGCTATAATGGGGAAAGTTTGACCATTTTGTGGGTGAACTTTAACAATTTTATGGTTTAATTTTGACAATTTTTGGGTAAATTAAAAAATGTTTTTTTGGTGAAAATTAACAATTTTTTGCGTGAATTTACAGTATTATTTATTCGGTCCAGTCACCAAGTATCAACTCTGATTATTAAAAATGAATTTAAAACCCCACTTTAAAGATTCATAATCTAACAAAACCCGGAACTTTTTAACAAACTTTAATCAGTTAGTGATGTGTCCACATGACATTTTATTGTGAGCTGGCTCCGTGCGCTCCGCTCACTAAAAAGAGTCGCTCAAAGGGAGTTGTTCAAAGGAGCGACACTAGACACTACGCACTACTGCAAAGGTGTGAACTGTCATCATGCCGTGCTCAGGAGTCACGAAGCATTGCACAGCACAATACACACTCAGCTCTGAGCTCATTTTAATATGATTCTGATCTTATATTATTCCCATTTCGGATAAACTATAAAGTATATTAAAAGCTTAACAATAATAATGTTTTTTGTTACAATATTATATCTTTGTCAACGACGTCAATGTAAATGGTTTAAGTCACTGTTAAGCTTAGTACTATTACACTTACAGTGTGTCATTCAACATTAAATGACTCAGCAAAGGTAACTCCGTACGTGCAAAATTCACTAGTGCCTCTGTGGTCTGTGCTGTGTGCGCTCTGTAAGTGTGCGATTGCAACAGTACAGAACAGCACAGAGCAATGGCGCTCGGAATGAGTCATTCACAAAAAAAGAGCGAGTTGTTCCGCTCCGAGAAAGGAGTCGTTCATTATGAACGACTCGCTCAGGAGCGACACATCACTATAATCAGTGATTAAACAATGTTTTTTAGACTTCGTTATATACAATGACCATGCATACCTATATCTCGAGCTAATGACCTTGCTGCCGAAGCACTATTTAAAAAAAATCTAACAAAAAATGTGGTTTCACTAAACTTCAAAAAGTCCTGGGCCTCTAAAAATCTAGATCAGTCCCTGTTTACACCCGATTCATTGATTATAAACCAATTCAATTTTTCTTTTTCAGTTCACGGTATTTGCAGGATGGACGTTATCGACAGCGTGTATGTTGAGTTTAGTGTACGGTTTATATAACGTTGAGCTGACGCCTATTACAGGTGCAATGTACAGTTCTTTAAGTCATACCCTTTGGGCTGGCGGCTTAGCATGGATTGTCATTGCCTGCACCACTGGTTATGGAGGTAATAGACACTTACAGTACGCGCCACGGATCTAAAAGGTTCGGAAATTAGTCACAAACAGCTTCGCAAAGGCACATTTTAGAGCCATTGATACTCCCATCACCTCCCAGCTACCTGCACGGAACGTGCGCTCGTCGGTGATTGGCCGTCATCGCTCGTTGCCTTTGTCACTTGTCGCTTCCCTGCTTTAAAGTACAGCCGAGTACGCTATTGTCAAGTTGTTATTGCTATTTAGTTTTGTTGAGTTGCGAGTTTGAAGTTTTCAACAGACTGTACAAGCGCAAGCCTGCATTCGCATCTAACTTCCGAGCCTTTTAGATTCGTGACAGTACTATACTAGTGGTCATCCACATAACAAAAATAGAAGTTTTAAAAACTGTCAGTGTCAAAACATCACTAAATGATTTTGTTTTCAGGTGTAATAAACCAAATACTGTCTGCCACAGTTTTGTATCCATTCAGTCGAGTCACATACTGCGCGTATCTGGTACATCCGCTCTGCATTCGCGCCATGTTGATGGGCATGGACCAACCTCTGCATCTCGAACAAGCGGTCGTTGCAATAATTTTCTTAGGCCAAGTTGTTGCGTCTTACATATCATCCTTTGTTATTTCTTTGGCATTTGAATCGCCGATAGTTTGCATACTGAAGGCTACACTTAGCAAAGCGAAAAAGATAAGTTAAATAAATAATTGAAGACTTTTTCTCAGAACATTGAGGACCAGTGCGTTTAATTTATAGTAGATTTTGTATCTAGGATGTAATGACCACGATTTTGACCAGTGTGTAGTCAGCGAGTGTGATAGTTACACGTGTCAAAATCGCATTGTGTTCTAAATACCAGGCGCGGACACAGGATTTCGTTTTAGGGAGTTGGGGGAATGTTTGCGTGATTTTACTATATACTTAATACTCCTACATTGCTAGTAGGGGGTCTGGAAAAGGATGACGACCCAACGATCATATATTTATTAACTTCTATATTGCTAGTGGCCGCAAGGGGAAGCGTGGCCCATGAAGTGAGACAGCAAATGACTGTTTCTATCTCTTTCTTTTTATTTGACCCGTTGTGCGCAAGTGTCGCGTCTGTAGTGGGACAATTAGTAAGTGGAATAGAGCAAGTCATCTCCCTTTCACAACTTAGTTCCATGTGCAAACTGACGCGCATCCATTCACGGAGATACACATGAGACTCAAGTGAGACAGGCGAATATGTATGTCTGCACCGTTGTATTTAAGTCTTTCTCTCGATTTTTGCTAGCAATATAGAGGGTATTAAATATATGCCAACGATGCAGACATACATGCGTCTATCTCCGTCATTTATACCTCAAATCTTATGCGCATGTCCGAGAATGGAGCATGCACTTGTCCACTCCCCCACTACAGTCGTCACGCTTGCGCATGACGGATCGAATATAAATAAGTAAGATAGACGAGTATGTCTCTCTTGGACCTTAGTGAGCAACTTACGGGAACCAGCAATATAGGAGTATTAAGTGTAAGAATTTTACGTATCTTCCAGAAAATTCGTTCAAAACAAAAATTTTAATAAAATTATAGTTTGTTATTCATGTAATAGTGCTTCGGTCGTGAGTCAGGGGGACAATTGCACCCATTAAACAATGAAAAACAGACAAAATGAAAACTAAATGTAGAAATTTTAAAGTACAGGGATATTAATAATAATTAATTATAATCTAAAAAATTATCTTATAATAAAAGTGCGGATATAGTTCCGAATACCAGTCATCTTCGATTGGGATGAAACTTTGGGCATTTGTTGACCTTAGTGGGACATGAAAAACACCCAAGGGATATTTGGAACAAATGCCCCATAACATTTTTATAGAGATTTTAACAACAAATTACAATATGCAATATTGATTTCTAAATTATAAATCATGTACTCATGTATGTTATAGTTATGTAATGGTAGGTGAAGTTGTAAAACAACTTCTATAGCTGAACTTATGCCTTTTGGTCTTTTAACCAATAAATATTATTATTATTATTAAATGTCCGAAGTTTCATCTCGATCGAAGATGACTGGTATTCGGAACTACATTCAAAAGATGTGAGTAAACTGTGAACAAACGATAAGGTGATCAGTATTATTAAAAATTCCAACTTCTTTTTTTATTCCATAGGGCATATAGGCTCTAGTTTATTGTTATAATGAAATATTTTATAACCATGATATTGGTATTTTGTAATATAAATAAAACTTGTTTTAATTTTTTTTTAATAGAACTGTTTATTTTTACTTCCAGCTGTCGATGAGCAGGTATATGCATTTATAGGAACTGTTTTGACCGCTATGTCGATAGGCCTTAAATCTGCGAGCACCTGGGTCACAATAATTTTAATTTTGAAGAAACTATATATTTTATCTATTCAACTGCGCTTGCGCTAGACATCTAAGTAACTTAAAACACGCCTGCGCATTAAAACATATTTTTTTCCCAGGCCAAGGTTATTTTTTCCGAACACTGTCTCATCGACTCTCCAAACACTCCAATTTTCATTTCAAAAGTAACACAATCTCTCAAATTAGAAGCCCTAACTAAAGGCTAAACGCAGCACCAGGCTACAGGTTCCAAATTATCAAGGATTCAGATGGGCACAACCTTGCTGTATCATGAATTTTATATTTTTTACATCATTTTCAAAAAAAAATTGTTGAACTCGTGCTTCCATAAGCTTTCATTTGACAGCTTACACGATGCCCCTTGAAGAAGTTTTTTTTTTAATTTCTCATTTCACCCACTGAAAATAACCCCCGGAATCAAAATTCAACTTTTTATACTTCACGTCTGTGGTTGGACCACCACACTCTATCTCTGTTCCAAAATTCGAATTTTTACGTCAAATAGTTTAACAGAAAATCGCCTGTGACAGACGGACAGACACACCGTAGACAGTGATTCCAAAAATGTTTCGTTTGCACAGAACACTAAAAAAAATTAACAATATAGAGAAATTCATTTATTATTTTTACAAAAAACATTATAATATATAAATACACACATATTAATGCTATTTTAAATAAAAAAATAAATTAAATATACCTTTTTTTCACATAATATACTCGTTTATGCTGAGATTTATAAATTAATCATAAGTAACACTAATATTTAAATACAAAAACACTAACTTTTGACGTTAAAATTTTTCTCAAACATTTAACAGATTGTTTTAGACTTCTTTATTATCATCAATATTTTAAAAAATTGATAATCAATGGAAATGAATAGCGAGTATTCCAATGAAATTTTTGTAATTAAAAACAGATTTCATGCCTGTATTTTCAATGATTTTGATACACAGCAAGTTTAATTTTTTTATAAAAAAATAATACGTGATGCCTTTTTTATTTCTCGACAGCCAGTGGCGTAACTATTGACAGGGTGCAAAGTCAGAGGGGCCCCAGAATTACCTAGGATTATTAATCAAAACATCGCACGTATGCAAAATCATTAATTTTATCACAACATTTGAACCTCCAAAGCAGGGTCGGTCTGAGACCTAAAAAGTTGCCGGGAAAACTGTCAAACAATTATACGTAAACCGGACCGGACTAGCCCAGAGAGGACCGGCGGCCCACCGGGAAAAGTCCCGGTATTCCCTGAGGTCAGACCGACTCTTCTCTAAAGTATATAAACATTTCAATATCGATGACCTTCATTTTTACAAATTAATATTTCTTTGGGTTAGATGACATTGTGGTTAAAAAAATGTAGGTAGAGGGCCCCATTTTCTAGTGCCTCGCTTCTTCTAGTTACGCCACTGTTGACAGTTCTCCAATTTTATTAAGCACCTGCCCATCGGGTACTTGTCTGGTTTCCGATAATGAATAAAGCACTCGAAAACGGAACATAATTTTAAGGTCACCCAAAAATAATAAAAAAAATCTTTGACGGCAAAATGTATCTTTATTAATATTATTTTACGCCATTACCGGTTACCCAATGGCTATATTCATACCTGATTTCGCTGAACCAATTTTTAATGAATATTTTTTTTGCTTACATGTCGGTAGATATTAAAAAACTCGGGTCGCAGTGCGAAACCCTGCCGACAATATAGTGTATTTGCTTATATAGGCAGTGTGACTTTTGTATGAACTTAACTTTGTTTTTGAACAAAATAAAAAAAATCACCCCTTAATACACCCCTTAACACAACATATTTTTACTTAATTTTAATACTAAATATCAATTCAACATCTGTACCAAATTATATACACCCTTCAGTATGTAAATCTATATCAGTAAACTTGTGTTTTCATAAAATTTGTAAGTCCGGTTCTGTCTGGCTGATTTTTTTTTAATTTTAGCAGCACATTTTAATAATTACTAAAGGGTTAAATTTCAATTTTGAAACGATTCTGAGAATTTTTTCGGTATTTTTGGGCCCGAAAACTTTTTTCAACCCCTAAATACCACCCTTAACATGGCCCGATTGGGCCCATTTTAAATAGGCTTCGTGCGGTGATGGATTCCAACGTGTGGACAAAATTTCGTTTAAATCGATTAAGTCTGTCGAGAGTTATCGTGCTAACACATATATATATATATATATAAATATATATATATATATATACATATATATATAAACATTTCCAAAAATGGTGCCAAACTTCTTAGAAGGCTATGAAACGTCGAGAAAATTTGGTCCGACCCCTAGGTCCCGCCATCCCACCGACGCCAATAGTGTAAGTGCCTTATGGCAAATACACTAAAAACGATAGAACCTTCAAATAATGTTTTTGTAATTTTACAGTAAAAGTAGACAAATACATTTGTATAAAAATATTTGTTTTAAAACACTCAATCCCTGACTTCAGAATGGTCATTTGCAAAACAAGTGATTATATTTTGAAAAACAAACGACTATCTCGCGAACAGAAACAAGTGAAACATTCATGCATTACGAGCGCGATTCTATGGCCACTTCTGTAAGCATAGGTACATAGTACGGTCCTTGGCTCACAAACAAACTGATGCGACTTTTGTTGGTTTCATCTAGAATTGAACTTTCAGCCAAAAATTTAACGATGGCATACTTGACGTCTTTCGATTCCTTCGTATTCTCTTCAGTGCGATCGAGCAGAAACTCCAGCAAACCTGAATCGTAATATTACAAGAAACTTTGAAAAAAAAAAATTAAATTATTGTTTTATAAATAATTTATTATTTTGTGATGATGATTGATGAGTTCGTTCTATTGATTGTATTCTTACTATACTCTCGATTTGACTTGACAACTTGATATCAGTTGTTTTTGCCATTCAGTTTTCACCCATGAATTTCAAGTTTATGTTGTAAATGTTTTTTTCGAAAATATCACTAATTTCTGTTTTATTTGTACAATGATGTCATAATAGAATGTAAAAACCATATACCTTATGTTTATTAATATTTAAATATTAGTTAAAATTATATTTACTTAAATAGTTCCCCTTTTTTATGTCGTTAATTGACATGTAGTTTTTAAAAAAGTCTACTTACTATATAACCCTATTTTTAAACATCAAAAAATAGTTTTTTAAAGTGATAAGTCACAAAAAGGAATTTTTCCAGAGATGAAACCCTAGATCGATTTTTTGTTTCCCGAAACCCGTTTTCAGAAAATTTCATTCAAATAGTTAGCGCCGTTCTCAAAAAAAGCCTGATTAATAATATAATAGAATTATATACTAACGCCATCTCTCGGTACAAAAATGAAAAATCAAACTAACTTTGAATTATGTTAAATAAGGCATTTAGTAGATGGTCTGTCTCACGAACGCGGCGATCTATCGATTGCTTTGACAAACAAATGAGACACAGGATTTTGTTTTCTGAGCGGTGCAAAATCAAGGACCTCACGATCACATAGAACTAATAATCATCCGATATTTAGTATAAACATTAGCATTTTGTTTAGTTGTTTAAAAAGTTTTGTTTTGCCTAAGCTGCAGTCAAATTCACAGAATTAATATTTATAATTATAATTACTAACCTGGAGTTTGTATGATCAGTTGTTGACCCCACATTTGTTCAGCGATAGCAGCAAGAACTTTTAGACCGGCTAACCTGATTTCCGGGAATGGATTCTTCGCATGCTGAACAATAACCGACATAGTGTCTGAACTCAATGCGTTGAACCAAGTTTGAGTAAGAGTACAAATTCGGTTATTCTGATTGGTTACCGGTACGTGAACAATATGTTCAAAACATTCTAAAGCTCTAAGTCTGGCATCCATTGGTAACTGCAGCAAACGATTTCCAATATGTTGAAGGAACGAGGGCAATTTTTCACCTTAAAAATAATTTTGTAAGAACATCTGCAAGTCAAATAAAAATTACTGCAGTGATGATAATTGAGATGTTACCTAGAGAATCGAAACCTTCTTTCCCGGCGTTTGTTGAAGCGATATGGCCGATTGTGTCCAAAATAACGAGAAGTAAATTTGCATCGTTCAGATTCGTTCTATTGAACAACTCTTCTAAAAATCCCGGATAAGCGGCAAACACTGTCCTCGGTTCCCAGTGAGCCAAGTTTCCGAAAAACTTCAATAAACCTAAAATGTGTTCTTGTATTAATTTAGATAATGAATCAAATAGTTTGAATGGCACAAAAATCGAAAGCAAAGTCGTTTTCGGAACAATTTTCTGGGGACACGGCGCTATCATTAAACAATATTATGTCGTATTCTTTCTGACAACGTGAATTTGACTCTATTCAATAAATAGAGTAACTGTGACCCATTGAAGTTAATGATAGAGTATTTGGAAAGAATTCCGTGGCATAAGGATCGAAAATGAAGCAATACTGAAATTTTTTTAAACTTGCATTTAATACTAATAGTCCAGCAGCCACCGCCTGTTTTTTTCAGTGATTAATAACAGGCTGAATCTTCGTAAGTTCGTTCGGTTTGACGAGACGCCCAAGTTTTTCCTCTGTGCGCATTCTTAAAGAGGTAGGTAATGTAGTGCGCATGTAGTGCATATGTCGATATAGTAGGGTGTCGAAATTGTCAGACTAACAGTAAATTTTTAATTTAAATTTTAATAATTAATTCAATTATACTAATATTAACTAAGCTGCATACAGAAAATCAGTTAGTTATTAATAATTTGTATGACCTCGTTATTTCGACATATTCAGCGTGGAGGACGCTCCAACTCAAACCATCGATTTTGTAGGACAATTGTTTTTCCGAGTTTATTATCATATTATATTAAAATTTAAATAAAAAATGTACTGTTAGTCTGACAATTTCGACACCCTACTATATCGACATGTGCACTACATGCGCACTACATTACCTACCTCTTTAAGAATGTGCACAGAAGAAAAACTTGGGCGTCTCGTCAAACCGAACGAACTTACAAAGATTCAGCCTCACTGAAAAAAATTTGAAAAGAAGTTTGACCCTGCAGGCCATCCCTGTAACTTCCCGCTATTTTCGAGTTCAAAACGCTCAAAAATATATAAAATATAGCAAGAAGTTTATTTTTTAGCTCTTTGAGCTCAAAAAAAAAAACACTTTGTTACGAAATTTTTGTTCACGATATCTCATGAATAAATGAACCGATTTTGATGCGATTTGCGGCAGTCGACGCAATTTTTTTACCTAAAAAAGTAATTTAATACAGAAAAATCGATCTCATAGGAATTTTACGAGCAATTTAAAAAAAACACTTTAACAAATTTTTCGTTCACGATATCTCGTGAACAAATCAGCCGATTTTGATGCGGTTTGCTGCAATCGACGCAGTTTTTTTAACCTAAGAAAGTAAATTATTACAAAAAAATCGATTTGATAAGAATTTTACGAGTAATTTTAAAAAATTACTTTTTTCCTAATTTTTCGTTCACGTTATCTCATGAACAAATGAACCAATTTTGATATGGTTTGCGGCGATCGACGCAGTTTTTTTAGCCTAAGAAAGTAATTTATTACAAAAAAATCGATCTGATAACAATTTTAAGAGTCATTTTAAAAAAACACTTTTTTACGATTTTTTCGTTCACGGTATCTCGTGAACAAATGAACCGACTTTAATGCGGTTTGCGGAAATCGACGCAGTTTGTTAAGGGGAAGAGCTGATTAGATTTTGGAATTAATCGGTTTAGTAGTTTAGAAAATTTTTTACAAAAACAAATTTTTAAAAATTTTTGAAACTTGTTTTTTTAAGATTTCTCAAAATTTTTTGGGCCATTTCGTTTCAAATTTTCAGGAAGTCTAAGTGCACCAAGATCACGTCAAATGCCGCAAACCGCGTTTCAGTCGGACACTGCGTTCAAAAGATATAAAAGGTTTACATACATACATACACACACACACACACACACATACAGCCCTACGGACATCATCGCCAAAATAGTTTCAATAGCTTCCTAGGACCTCAAAACGTCGAGATCTGGCGAAAACTCGATTTTCGAAAATCGGGGTGAAACCAATAACTTCCCGATTTTTGAAAAAAAAAAAATTTTTTTTTTTTTAAAGCGGGAAGTTAAAAACAGGCGGTGGCTGCTGGACTATAACGTTTTGATACGTTTTGTATCATCTTGAAAACTCTGAAGATGATACAAAACGTATCGAAACGTTAGTATTAAATGCAAATTTAAAACATTTTCAGTATTGTTTCATTTTCGATCCTTATGCCACGGAATTCTTTCCAAATACTCTATCATCACTTCCTGACAACCTTTCAATATTAAGCTGATGAAAAAATTTCAAAATATGAACCTGGCAAAAGTACAGATGCTAAAACATCTTCCTTTATTCTGGTAAACTGTGACGCTAGCAGTGACGGTAACTGAGCTTGTTCTAAATAAACACGCCCGTGCGGCTGTGACGCCAACTGGGTCAACAATTCTAGTCCGTTGAGTTGAAGTAGAACGTCGGAACCTTGCAATTCGATCATTAAACTCGGAATCCATCCAGTATTATGAACGGCCTGCAATGCACTTGGACTTATACATGCAATTGTTACGATAATCTAAAAAAAACAAACAAAAGATGAACATCTAATTATACATCAATACAATACACTGCAATGTTTTTGTTTCGCTCACA
The DNA here is from genome assembly GCA_963575645.1 of Xanthostigma xanthostigma. Taxonomy (NCBI): domain Eukaryota; kingdom Metazoa; phylum Arthropoda; class Insecta; order Raphidioptera; family Raphidiidae; genus Xanthostigma; species Xanthostigma xanthostigma. The sequence continues at coordinate 41,468,036 of OY754466.1, read as the reverse complement.
TCATAAATCCTAAATCGAACTATATCCTTCGCTTTGATTAATCTATTGACGTCTTCGACAATCGGAGGCTGAAGTAACTTCGTTAAGCCTAGCTCGACTTTACCAATTTCTGTCACAATATCACCTGCTTTTGTCGCAACTGACAAATCTTCATCGGAAATGCATGAAACAAGTGCTCGAATCAAAGATATTTTGTTGCACAATTCGTCCAATGAAATCTGATTTTTAGTCGATCGTTGTATCTGTTAATAAAGTATTTTCATTTAGTTTAATGATGCAATACGTTTAAGTCTTCATGAAATATACTTACTTCTTTAAGGGCCATCAATTTTACGCTTGTCATGGGATGATATAAGGCCCTTTCTAAATAATCTACATAGCACGATATTGACTCCCCAAGATTGAGACTTGCCATACACTGGGAAAGGACATCGCAGGCCAAATCTATTTGAACACTGCAAACGAAAAACAGAACTTTTTGCAAAACTCCTATGACATAGCAAAATACATACAAACTTATTGACCGGCATGAAAATACTCACGCATTAGAATCATTCAAACAATCGAAAATTAGTGGAAGCTGGAGAACTGTCGACGTTTGAGAAACTTCATCTGTAGGCACAGTAGATAAATGGTTTTTTAATTCAGTTAAAGCTTCGATACGAGTATCTTCATTAGAAAGATCACAATTCATTTTCGAACACCAAGCTTCACGACCCGCCATGATTACAAATATGACATTTCAAAATTGTCGAAACAAGAGAACAATCATAATCGATTAGTTTCTCACTAGTTAGCGCCAGCGTCTGTACATAAACTAGTAGTGTAGTATAAAGCGAACCATAGACCACAGATTACCATAGATATTATGCCATAGACAAACCAACAGACAACGGCGGTCATTACTCATTAACGTTTTAAATTTTTTCATTCATAGGAACGGAGAATTCGAAGATGCATAAACCCGATTATCCTACAATGAAACAATATTTACATTGAAAATTCAAGCGTAAAATATATAAACAACATAAAAGTAGTGTCGGACCGAAATTTCGGTTTCGGCTAAAAAACTAGTTTCGGCTGCCCATCCGGCCGAAACTATGTTCTCTGGCCGGAACTACATTCGGGAAGTTTCGAGCTGAAATGCTGTGCAGCTGCGAGCGAAGAAGTGTCTTTTATGCCTGTGCGCTCCGCATTTTTTTATTTTTTTTAGTTTGAAAGAAAACTCTTTATTTTGATACTTTCGATTGAAGTATTATTTGCATTAAAAATATTTATTTAGTTATTGTATTTGGTAGGTAGGTACTTATTAATTTTAATTTTATTGTAGATCGTTAACAAGAGTCATACAAAATGACCAAAGTTTAGAAGAAATAATTTTGTTCTTAAGATGAAAGAGTGTTTTCTTTTTTTTTGTTGTGTGTACCTATGCCTAAACATATTTATTAGGTAAATACTTTTTACTAAAAACTAATTTTGTTTTGGAGCTTTTATTTTATTTCATGATATTGAAAAAAAAGTATATTTAGGTATTTGTGTTTTTGAAATAAGGGGGATACTAATATGATATGATAAGTTAATGATTAGTTAAAATATCAGAGGCTGAATGATTAATATGTGATTAATTTAAAAATAAAAAAATAATAATAAAGCCTGATTATGATATTATTTTCCCCACGAAAACATGAAGTTTCGGTTTCGGCCGAAACTGAGACTGAGGCCGAAATTCGGTTTCGGATGTAAAAAGTAGTTTCGGTCGGACACTACGAAAAAAGATATAAATGTTGTGTCGCACAAAATTAGAAACTGAATTTGAAAATAGCCGAGTTCATAGTGATGTTGTGAAGGAATGTTTGGAAAAAAAATGTAAATATTTCCTTGAAAAGCGTTTATGAAAAATCGACAGTACAAAAGTAATAAATAGATTATTATTATACCCGATTATGCCACTGAAAAATCATTGTTAATGTTTCTTGGCTATTATACCTAATAATCCACTTATTACTTCCACAAATTACATAATAATTTTACAATTAAAATCACATTGTTGATTAATTTTTAAATATTTATGTTACACATTACATTAACAATACATAAGCAGTACTTAATAGATTTGAAAATACCTATAGCATAATTATTTTACAATGTATATTTAGAAAAATAGTTATCTAGCATCGTTGTTAATTTGGTACAAACATTTTATAGTTCATACACTTTGAAATTAATTCGGTGACGGTTTCTCTATGAGCGCTGCAAGTGCTGCAGAACAACCAAAACCTTAGGTACGTCATAATTTTAAAGTTAATTATATTTTCCATATTTAACCAATGTTTAATGTTAGAAATAGTGTAATAGTTTACAGTCAACGCTAAAGTTTTAAGACCACGAAACTCGTGTGTATTCTGTATAGGAGACTTTTTGCGTTCTGCGCTCCGAAGCAGCACATGAAACGCGGAGCTGTGAAAATGGCCTTAGCGTTACAATAAATATTCATTAATTCTTTCAAAGTGTACAGACTACAGTTATATCATACAAGGTGGAATGGGACTGTGGTATACTCAAATTATTAAAAAAAAAACATAATGCAGTTTCGGAAAAATATATATGAAAAAAACACTGGTTGACAATTAATTTAAAAGGTAAAAAGACAGAGTAAATAGAAAATGGAAATTGTTACTTGGCATAAGAATACGAGAGAATGATTTATAATAATCATTTCGTTTGTGAGATGTCATAAATTTTATTACATTGATTATTTGCGCAGAGATTAATTACAGCTTGCACTCCAGATTGATCACTACTACCAAATTTTAAACAATTTATATGAGAGATGTTTACTTAAACAATATGATATGTGCATCTTTTATTAGTGTATGATTCAGAAAAAAAATATTGAGGATTGTAGTAATTATTTCAAACCTATTACAATATAAGTACACATTGTTTAAAATTATTCAAGTAATAAAAATAATACAGATATATCACGTAGATCACGATTAACATTGCACCCAAACTAATCGTTCAGGTAAATCACTATTTTTGGTGATTGTTAACTAATAGCTACTTCAAATGACGCGGTATCAATCTATAACGCGATGTCTTCTAAAATCGCAGATTTCGCGTAATAAATATACAGCTTTTGGGAAAAACAGAGAGGGACTCACTGAAATCATATTCAATATTTGTTTAATTGCATATAAACGTGCAATACAAACCCGCGTTATAGAAAGAAAAAACGTTAGTTTTAGAAGAACTATCACTCGATTTTAATAAACGCAAAAATCATTTTAACTTAAATCTAACTACAACAATAAAACAAATTCTAATTATAAATCGTTTTGTTTGTCCTTTTATATCCGATCTATCCTATTTTTCTACTTATTACATATTTACAGTACGTATTTTTCATAATATCAACCATTAACAGTGGCGGTTCCTCTATGAGCGCTGCAGAACAACCAAAATCTTAGAGACTTCATAATTTTGTAATTAATTATATTTTCCATATTTAATCAATATTTAATGTTCAGTGCAATAGTTACACAATTAACGCTAAAGTTTAATAGCAACTGGCAGACCACAAAACTCATGTGTGTCCTGTGTGACAGACTTCCTTGCGTTCAGGCTCTGTTCTGCGCCCTGAAGCAGCACATGATATGTCATCATCAAATACACCCAATGTACATCGTGCAACTCTTAACCCACAAGTTATAGTGTGTTACTTAGAAGTGTTCACTGACTCCAGGGCCGGATTTAAAGGTGTGAAGGCCCTGGGGCAACGAAGGAGTGGAGGCCCCTAATTATTTTCCAAACAAGTTAAACCATTTTCTTCTTTTAAGTGTTCCAATAATTTATTGCGAAACAAATCAAATTCTTTTCAAAAACATACGTATAGATAATAGTAAAATGTAAAATAAGAAATAAACCAAATTAAATTATAGAGTTAACGAATGAAACCTTGCGAGCTTTTTTCGACGAAAAATCATTGAAAAATCATCTAGAAATTTCTATTGTGGAGGCCCCGGGGCTTCAGTCCCGGTTGCCCCCCCCCCCCTAAATCCGGCCCTGACTGACTCTATCTCATCGAAGGCTTCGACTAGGCGGTACATATGCCGTACATACACATACATGATACACAATACACGGCTTATGGCAGTAGTGACTAGTGTTACATATTGTAGTGTTTATATATAATTGAAAAAAAGTTATTATCATAAACATGTATGTGATTCATAATTTAATTAACTCCATTTCATTCCTAGCCCCGTGTTAGGAGTTTACCTCCGGATAACCCTGCAGAACACCCATTTAAAATGTTTAGGCGCCGCCACTGATCATTATACTAGATAATTAATATATTAATAATAGAATACTAGGTAAACAAGAAACATAACATTCAGAGCAAATAAATTAAACAGAATAAGTATAAAGATATTTCGCGAGACCAGCACGTCTTTGTGTTTTTATTACATCAATAATAATTATAAGCTTGTATTAATTAGACCGCTGACTTTCTAACTATATCTTTTTATTAGCCAATTTCAAAATATTAACCTTTACAAAATTCTTGCATTTTTTGACAACGACCTTTTGAACTATTTATTCAGACAGCAGTTGTTAGCTGTCAGAAAATTGGGCAATTTTATTAGTGTTACTGATGAGTGAAGACCAATGAATAAAGTTCAGTGCCGTTTATGAAATTTCGATAAACCTGTACTGAGCTGCGAACAATGCTATAATTTAATAATCCTATATTTTAAAGCACAATAGTTTTTTTTTTGTTTTTGTATAATACAAAAAAATATACACTATGATAATACTGAAGGTCGTCTGCAAATATTAAATGAGTTAATGACTGTCAATAAATAATGACTTCAAGCAAACAATAAATTAAAAATATTCACGGAAACGAGTAGAAAAATATTATCTCTTTTTTCGTTTGTTACATAAAGGTTCTGAATTACTGGCTTGCATTTTTACTACGTTTTTTTAGCAAAAAAATCAATTTTGACAAATTAGATGCGTTTTGCATACAAATAATTATGCGTCGTTAGCCCTATCCAAGGCTATCAAAATACCTTTATTCGACCTTCGCCTAAAAACAATCAAATGTAGTTCCAAATAGGTATAGCCACCTAAAGGCTTCAGCGAGTTTTGGGATTGGATATATTAATAAATGATACAAAGTATAATCACAGTAATATAGTAGAATCAGTCCTTTGTCGGCACTTTGATGTTTGGTTAGGAATTTCATTGACCTTGAGACAGCCAATCACAATCCTTTTTAGTGTAGGCGATAGTCGTCAGTTCCTTTGAATAGATAAGCTTATTTCTAAATACGGCACTGTGCGACCTTGTTCGTCGTTCTATAGCCACATCGACTAGTATGTAGGTAGCACCAAAAAGAAAACAGTATGGTCGTGCCTGATCGCCCTGTAAGCTAACATAACCTGCGCAGCTCGTCTGCGCTGTTTAGGCACCGAAAGAGGACTGATTCTACTATAAGTATTCGTTATACTATGGCATAACTGAAATTTAAAAATTCGTGTAAATGATTGGGTCAGTGGAGTTTGAAAAAATATATTTAAATGTTTATTGCTTCTCAACAAAACTACTACTATTTTTTAGCATAAATAAGGCATTTTTCCTCATAAGATAAAGCTGCTGTAAAATGGCCATAAAGTTTGTGGTATTTACAGTTAAGCTGAAAAATTCTTGATGATTTAAATTAACAATAATCATGATCTTATAAAATTGAATTCAAAATTTTTGAAAAATTCTAAACAAGCATATCCTATTTAGGAATGATCACAAACTCTCGAGTCTAATATCTGTTTGATCTTTTATGTTGATCTAGAAATACTGAATATGGGTAATTATCTCATTGAAAAACGCAAAAGGGTTTTTTTTAATCGGGTAATTACATAAAAGGTTGTTATACTACTGGATATAGTTCTTTATATTCCAGGCACGTATTGTTAAATAACATTTTTTTGCACTACTCCCTGCCTTTCGTGACTGTATAGCCGATCGTAAAGTGATTAATTTTGCACTAACGCGAAAAATACAAGAATAAATATGCCGCATGCTTTTTCTTAACGTACTATTAGAAGTGATGTTTGCTAATGTCAGAAATTATGAAAATACTGAAAATGAAGTGAAAATGCGCTATTTTATACGGGAAAGTGCAAAAAAATATAGTAAATAATAATTTAAATGTCCCTTTCGCGTTTTTTTCGTTTTAACATAATATGGTTCGTCCATAAACTCCGTATCGCTCTTGAGGCGGAGGGAGGGGATGACTTCGAAAGTCTACATGGCGATACAAGGGGGAGGTTGGTTTAATTATTATTGTTATGTCACAATATTTCGTCTATTAAAAAGTAGATAGACTTGAATATTTCTTACTTCTCTACGACGCTAATTGGTCGTCATATTTGAGTACTGAAGACGTGAAAAGTTACAAAACCTTTGAGATGAGGAAGGGAGAGGTCGAGCTGAATGGCTGCATCCGTAAAAAAACGCATGAAAAAACGTTGTAGCAAGCATTGTTACATTACCTCTCTCTCTCTCTCTTTTGTAATATTGTCAAAATTAGTTTTCCTTAGCTACGCAGGAAAAATGAATGTTGTTATCAATTTTGACAATATTACAAAAGAGAGAGAGAGAGCTAATGTAACAATACTTGCTACAACATTACATAGTTTATGGACGATTCCATATAACCTGTCTATTAAAATGTTTCGCTTTTCGCCACCATAGGCGCTGATTATATCTATGGATTCAATAGATATTCAAGGTCATGTACACAGCGAATAAGTCAATGCTCTATGTTAATGCTACATACAATCGCAACAATCTAACCAACAAAATATCAAAATAAAAATCGCTAGTCTTAAAGCACTCCAAAAAGTTGCATCTGGTTTTTGCACAAAAAGCTTCATCTTTATAGAATACCTCTATTCTGTTTCTATACTGTGAGCACAACACGAATTTCTTTGATCAGCAGAATTAACAGTATTACGTGTCAATTCGACTGTATCGCCCCAAGTGCTCTGTTCGTGTTCCACGTGAGACTCAACTCTCAGCCACTGTTTCACAGCAAGTTTAAAGGCTTCTTTGACATTATTAGCCGTTCGAGCCGATGTTTCTATACAGCATTCTATTTCATTTTCTTTGCACCATTCCTCTAATTCTGCTAACGATACTTCTCTTTGTGCGTTTGACACATCTGACTAAAAAAAAATTAATATCAATACTGCATTATACAGGGTGTCCCATTAAGAATGGGACATAGAACAACCGCAGATTCTCCAATTCAAAATAAAACGATTAAGCGAAATATGCTTAGATAAAATGTTACTCGTTTCCGAAATACGGGGTGTTGAAGTTGAAAACTGAAAAATTATTAATGTCCATAATTTTTTTAATACACCGTATAATTTTACTCAAATCGGCACACTTGTTAAATATCATAAAATTCACCTAACAATAAAAAAAATAGTTCAGTAGGCTCTACCAGTGGCGTACAGCAGGAGTAAGTAATGCTTGTACCCCTTCTAAATGTTACGCCGCTGTCTAAATTTTAATTTTGACTATAATTTTAATTTTTTTGATATTTTCCAAGTCAATAATGTACACTTGTTAGTTTGTTGTAAAGTCATTGGTTTTCGAGATATTCGCAGTTTTTTTAAGACAAAATTGTAAAAATGAATATTATTAATAATAATAATACAAATATAAAAAGTACATGTCTATCTATCTTTAACTGCGAATATCTCGAAAACCAATGACTTTACAACAAACTAACAAGTGTACATGATTGACTTAGAAAATATCAAAAAAATTAAAATTATAGTCAAAATTAAAATTTAGACAGCGGCGTAACATTTAGAAGGGGTTCAAGCATTACTTACTCCTGCCGTACGCCACTGGTAGAGCGAGTAACATTTTATCTAAGCATATTTCGCCTAATCGTTTTATTTTGAATTGGAGAATCTGCGGTTGTTCTATGTCCCATTCTTAATGGGACACCCTGTATATTCATTTATATTATTATTGAAAGTAGATTTAGCGTTGAAAATTGTACGTATGTTTGTGGTAAGTTTAGCTGAGATCTTGAGCTAAAAATAAATAATGTTACCAGGCTCTCATATGGTTTTTTACATCTCTTTACACAATTTTTGACAAAGGCGGCTTTTACAAAAATATTTACCAAATCAACATTTAGTATACTTGATGTCGAAAATAGGCATAAATGTATTCCCCAAAGTTTCAACTACAGTTAATTCCCCAAAATAGGTGCAAAGATGTACAAAAAAATATTGGAACAAACTTTTTCCTATAGCAACATTAATAAAATCGAGCTCTGTGATCTCTAGAGTCTAGAATACACTCATCATATTTTGCAGACGAATCTCCCTTGTGCGTTCAGTCTCAATTGGTATTTTCAATCATATTATTTTTTAATAATCAATTGAAAATTCAAGTGATACTTTCCCCAGTTCTCGGATCTTTGAACAGGAGAGAGGAGCCATGGAAATGTCACATAAAAAACGGCATTGCTACTCACTCGGACATTTTATAAATTGAAAATTCGAGCGATCCTTTCATCAGTTCGATGACTGGGGGTTTGTAACAATTAGTAATTTTGATAAATAAATAATTTAAGACATGTTTGATCCGAGCACGCGTTAAAAAGAGCTTCTATACTTAGTGAAAAAAATCTTTGATTAACGTCTGAATAGAACTCTTCAAATGAATAAAATTGTCGACCAATTTTTCTCAGACCATATATAGGTATTGACAAAAATAATAAAAATACAAATCAATAAAACACAGGATGACGTTTCGATCCGGATTTGCATCTTCTTCAGAAATATCTAAAATTAAGTTATTTATTAACTAATCGATTGTACGCAAGATTGAAAGTTTGAAAGATTCAAAAATAATGAAAAATTAATAACAAACAAAATTTATAAACCATAGTCATGGATATCAAAGTACCCATAAAATAATTAATTTCATTATCTAAAATTTTAACACTATCCCAATTAATTTTATGGTCGTAATCAAATTTATGCTTAGTTACGACATTATGTTTATCAGGGAGTAGTTTATAATTGTTTTGATGCTCTTTAATTCGTGTTTTAAGCGCTCTTTTTGTTTGTTATTAGTTTTTCATTATTTTTGAATCTTTCAAACTTTCAATCTTGCGTACAATCGATTAGTTAATAAATAACTTAATACTAATTAATTTTTATATTTTTTAGATATTTCTGAAGAAGATCCAAATCCGGATCGAAACGTCATCCTCTGTTTTATTGATTTGTATTTTTATTATTTTTTGTCAATATATATGGTCTGAGAAAAATTGGTCGACAATTTTATTCATTAGTGAAAAAAAAAACTAATTTGAAAAAATTAAATTTATGCAAGTTCCATGTTTAGAAAAAGGACTTCATAGCAACTTACTTTATTTCCAACGACAATAAATGGAAAGTTTGAATCTTCTCTAACATCTGCATAATAAATAAATTCATTTTTCCACAGTGATAAATTTCTAAAGCTGGTTCTATCGTCTATTGCGTAAGTTAATAAACATATATCACTTCCTCTGTAAAATGGGGTTCGAAGAGTTTTGAACCTTTCTTGTCCTGCTGTATCCCAAATCTATATCAAAACAAAATGACGTTAATATTACCTGTAAATTGTAATGTATTATTTCGATATTATAGTAAAACTAACCTGTAGTGTATATGTTTCTCCATCGATTTCTAAATCCTTGTTCAAAAATTCTACACCGATTGTATGAAAGGAATGTTCATCAAAATGATTTGAAACAAATCTATTCATTAAACAACTTTTTCCTACACCGCCATCTCCTAATATTACTACTTTTAATAACGTATTTTTTGCTGTACTTTTCGATGCGGATTTGGACATTTTATAATTTGACTTTTAAAAAATATAACACAGTTCTTATTAAAAAATTGAATTTATAGTCTTCGAGTAAATCAAATCCATTGAAACGCGGAAGTGTTAGGTAATTTTAACTATCTTCTAATCAGTTACAACAGGTGTATTTACAATCTACCACAAAAAAACCAATCAATCTTTAGATGTGGTAAATTCAAATGATTCATCACCGTGTGATATGTTTTGATATTTTGAATTTTTGTTGACAATTAACACATAGGGTACACAGGACCAGACATTTGGGTGGGTCACATGATTCGAATCAGACTTGTCAAATCATTGCCCAAATCATCAAATAATAGATTAAAATAGAAAAAAAATACTACAATTCTGAATTTTATGATTACTAAATACAAAATATCAATATTTACTCCTCAGTCATGTCAAATAAGCAGTGCAGCTAATTTGTTTATTTTTTGACAGATAAATGTTCGTGAGGTTATATATTGATTTTTATTTACAATCTACTTTCTTTATTACATTCATTGTAAAAGAAAAGGATGAAATATAAAACGTACGATAATCTCAGAAAATCGACAATGAGAATTTTAAATTTTTGCGGGAAACAGGTGTCTAGTTAAACTGACCGTTACCAGATGACGCAAGCATATACAATTATGACCACGGCATTGTTTTTATGAAGTCCGACATATTTTTTCTGCACAATTTCTATCGCTGCATACGTTTCTTTCAAAGTTTGGTAGTTTAAAGGAATAATTAATTACTGAGAAGAGTTGTTTCAGGTACTTTTGTGGTGTTTTAAGCTGTTATTGTTTTTATTTAGAGTGATAAACGTGATAAATATATGTTATGACCAGTTTACCTGTCCGTACGGTGTCAATAAACTTTGGTGGAAGGTGTGCCGTGAGTTCGTGAAAGTGAAAATTCTTACTTAACTTTAAATAATAATATATATGATAAAAGTGCATACATTTGAGTTCAAAGTTTTTTGTCAAAATTGTGCCTTTATCCAGTAATGTGCACAAGAGAAATTCACAAATAAGGGAGGTATGTTAAGATATTGTTCAGATGTTTTTCTTCTTATTTACTTTATTAGGAATAAACTATGGACAACTGGACAAAATGTCATATTATAATGAAATCTGTTAAAAAATGAGTGATGATTTTGTGAGTATGACCATCAGTGTACATTCACCCACACAATTTAGAAAGGAATGTATCTAATTTATCCTGGGTGACAGGTACTAATTCACGGAGTGTACAGTACATGACTTGAAGGTCGTTTACTGGTCGGTCACGTGATATACGTAGACTAATGTAGTGTTGTCTTTAGTTGAACTACATTCTTTTTAACGTGTTCACGAGTGAGATAGCGTATTGTTACCAGTGGTTAAAAAGTCTGCCGACAAAGGGATCATAGGTGTAGTCGTCCAGACAAATACTAGACGCGGTTGATTGTTCAACGGGACTCAGACGCGTCATAGACTTCGTCCAAGTTGTGCCAAACAATCAATTATTTAAAATAAACCTTTGCACTTAAAACATCAACATTCCAAAGTTCTATCAAAACTCCTCTTACGTTAAACCTAAAGGTAATTGTTCTGAACCATTATGTCAACAACGTTTTATAATGTTTTTACTGTATTAAATAAATATCAAGACCAACATTATTAATAATTCATAGCTAGTGTTTATTAATTAGTCATTTATATGACTTGCTTTGTGACTCATAATCGTATTAAAAATAAACAATTTATCATACCACCAACGCTTTTTTTGTAAAGCGTAAATACAAATTTACAAAGAACTGGTAATATTGAAAATATTGCGAATCTGACCTGTATGCCAAGATCGGAGATGCAATTTATTTAAATAAAAAAAAAGTTATTTATAACGGTAACTGGAAGGTTTATAATATGCGTTTTTATAAAAATGCATATTATAGCGTTCGTGTTGTATTAATTAACTTGGTTGCAATAGTTTAACTGTTAAACAGCAATCAGCATGAATGGCAGACCAAAAAATGACTAATACGACATTCCTTTGCAGCAAAAAAAGGTTCGACGATTTTTATCGTTTGGTGGAATGTATTCTTGTACATATATTGAAAGTTGAAACTCATTAAACAGTGCAGATATGAAATATTTTGTATATTTCCTCTGCGCTGGTTTAACGAACTGCCATAGCCGAAATTGTTATTTTCTTCACCGCATAGACTTTCATGGTTCAATCGTAAATTTTCATTAATTACTAACTACCTTTTCTGGATTTTTCTGAAACAAATAATGACAAAATATGAGCTAAATCGTGAGAGCCGCTTTCGAAAAAATCGAACGTTTTTAATTTCGTTCATCGGAGAACTGTCCTTGTTTGGCGGAGAAGTGGAAAAATAAAAAAAAAGACGTGTTGCACTCCGGGAGTGCCGGCAGAAGTGAAAACTTGAATATTACCTCTACTCTCCATCCGTCTTACGAATTTTCGATCAGGTCACGTGTCCTGACGCGAGTTTAACATTTTTTACCCATACCTCTACTCTCCATCCGTCTTACGAATTTTCGATCAGCTTACCCATACCTCTACTCTCCATCCGTCTTACGAATTTTTGATCAGGTCACGTGCCCTGACGCGAGTTTAACATTTTTTACCCATTACAAAAAAAAGTGTACAACGCCGCTAAAGAAGTTTTCACTTCAAAAAAACTAAGGTTTCGATCTGTTGACCGGTATGCCAACGTAGCCTCTGCACGGACGCGGTCGAAACTCAAAAATTCGTTTTTTTGGTATGTAGGCACTATGAAACGTCTAAATCCGTCAAAATACGATTTTTCTCAAAACGTCATTCCTATGTAGGTAAGTAGTAGTTCGGAAGTAAAAAATGTATGGTGTTTTATTCTAAATATACACGGCTTCGCTCACGTGATCGCTTATTTTGCCTGCAGATTAACTTGTAATAAGTATCCGACTGAAAAATAATCTATAGTTTCACTTTAAGACACCAGCAGACCAAATTTCTCCAAAATCAGTTGAGCTGTTTTCGAGTTATGTCAACTTAAATACTTAAAAATCGTGAAAAACCCCTAAGAAAACATACAAACAATTTTTTATAATACTAACGATTCGGTCCGGCTTCGCCCAAATTTTATTTAAACGTGATAATATATAGCCTATGTCCGTCCTGAGGGTTCATTCTATAAATATTAGTGAAAACATTTTTAAAATCGGATGAGTAGTTTCCAAACTTACAATCCAAACTTACAAACTTTATTTCTTTATAATATTAGTATACACCGCTAGGAAGCAAAATTTCAGACATAGGTCCCGGTACTACTTTATTTGTCAATAGTGATATTTTTTTTAAATCGCGGCTGTTAACATCAGCTGCAAGTACTTATAGTATAAGAGCCAGTGATCGGCTACCAGTATGTATTTGACCAGACCTGAATTTTTACACAGTGAGTCTCCTATACCTACCATACATGGAGTGGGGACTCACTAAGTCCGGCGTGGCCGCCGCGGCCCGTACTCAGGTGCGACAGGTACAAAATTTGACAAATTTTCAAAGTATTTGACCACGTCTGCCATTTGGAAATTTAATAATATATTATTAATGCTATTGAAAAATAACAATGGCAGACCATTATCGCGCGACAATCATCGTGGCTGACAATTTTTTAAGTACTAAAAAATATGAAATTTTGAAAGGTATATTTTTCATCACGGATTATTATTCTATTTATTATTTCAAGCAAGTTTCGTAAATAAAATTTTTTTCTAAACTTTATAGTTTCGGAAATATTTAGAAAATAAAAAAAAATCAGCTGCTCTTTTGTCTTGTAGATCTGTCAGAAATAAACTAGTTAAGCATGCTTTGATTAATTTTTACATGACGTGGAACATATTATGTAGGTGACCAGGACGACGAATAGCAAATATCAGATTGAATACTAGCCATTACCCGCGTCACCTCACGCGATATCAGAAATGTTATTTTCTTTATTTTACTATATCAAATGTCAATATTTTTGAAGTTGGAATGGTCCCGTCGCCCAATTGGTTGGAATTTTTTATTTGTTCCAAAACAAAATTAAAAAGTGTCAAGTGAGAATAAAAATATTGTTTATAGGTATAGGCATAAATAATTTTTTATATTCTCTTGACATTTTTTATTTTTGTTTTGGAACAAATAAAAAATTCCAACCAATTGGGCGATGGGACCATTCCAACTTCAAAAATATTGACATTTGATATAGTAAAATAAAGAAAATAACATTTCTGATATCGCGTGAGGTGACGCGGGTAATGGCTAGTATTCAATATGATATTTGCTATTCGTCGTCTTGGTCACCTACATAATATGTTCCACGTCATGTAAAAATTAATCAAAGCATGCTTAACTAGTTTATTTCTGACAGATCTACAAGACAAAAGAGCAGCTGATTTTTTTTTAATTTTCTAAATATTTCCGGAACTATAAAGTTTAGAAAAAAAATTTATTTACGAAACTTGCTTGAAATAATAAATAGAATAATAGTCCGTGATGAAAAATATACCTTTCAAAATTTCATATTTTTTAGTACTTAAAAAATTGTCAGCCACGATGATTGTCGCGCGATAATGGTTTGCCATTGTTATTTTTCAATAGCATTAATAATATATTATTAAATTTCCAAATGGCAGACGTGGTCAAATACTTTGAAAATTTGTCAAATTTTGTACCTGTCGCACCTGAGTACGGGCCGCGGCGGCCACTCCGGACTTAGTGAGTCCCCATTCCATGTATGGTAGGTATAGGAGACTCACTGTGTAAAAATTCAGGTCTGGTCAAATACATACTGGTAGCCGATCACTGGCTCTTATACTATTATGTATAAGGTAATCTTGTATTGCATACGTACAATCAGTGAAAGGCAGATTATTTTGCTGTTACGCTGTTTCATATGTAATACGTATGTAATTTGCAATACATAATTTGAAAGTTGCGTTTCAGTTACATCGCATATTATTCGTAATAGACGCTTTTTAATTGTTATATAATTATTCCGATTTTTTTACCGCGCTGATTTCTTTTGTATGTCGCATTTGTATTAAGTGTACAGTTTCGTCATTATTCGAGCGTTAACCGTGTAAACCAACATGTTTAAATGTAGGCTTTAAAAAAAAAGTCGTTCGACCCTTATGAATCTCTAGCCCCGTCAAAAAAACAGTCGTTCCGCCGCCTATGGACTCTAGTGTCAAAATAACAGTTGATAACGCGAACGTTCATTTGTTTTGCGACGATAATATGTGCGCGCTTCGTTTGTTTGTGTGTATGTATGTATGTATGTGTGTATGTATGTGTTGATTCGACGTTGCTCATCGTGTCGACCGGTCGCGTCCGATGTGCCGTTGCCCGTACCTGTACGGTATGACCTTGAGCCGTACCACGTGACGTTAGGGCCTTGACCTTCCCCCACTACTGCGACGCGCTGAGAGCATTCAGTCGATGTTTCCTTAATCCTCCTGAAGTGCATTAGACTCACCGTCCACTCCTGTGCTCACTGCGCTCCTCCTGACGTCGTCTCTTTCTAGCGTTCGAGAGAAATAAAAACAGAGCTCTCTCTTAAAAAATACTCAAAATATTATGCATCATCTATAATCTGTTCTACCTCGCCGCCACCTTAACTTAATGCTTACAGTCAGTTTTTATAATATATTATGGTATTGCATTTTCAACCTTATGAATTAATTTCACCGTATCGAGCCTAAAGAAGTTTTACTTCAAAAATGTCATGTATTGTGAATAATGATGTATCGCTCCTGAGCGAGTCGTTCATAATGAACGACTCCTTTCTCGGAGCGGAGCGAGTCGCTCTTTTTTTGTGAATGGCTCACTCCGAGCGCCATTGCTCTGTGCTGAGCTATTCTGTACTGTTGCATTCGCACATTTACAGAGCGCACACCGCACAGGCCACAAAGGCACTAGTAAATTTTGCACGTACGGAGTTATCTTTGCTGAGTGATTTAATGTTGAATGACACGCACTAAGTGCAATAGTACTTAGCTTACAGTAACTTAAACCATTCACATTGACGTCGTTGACAAAAATATAATATTGTAACAATAAACATTATTATTGTCAATCTTTTATTACACTTTATAGTTTATCCGAAATGCGAATAATATAAGATCAGAATCACATTAAAATGAGCTCAGAACTGAGTGTGTGTATTGTGCTGTGCAATGCTACGTGACTCCTGAGCATGCATGATGACAATTCACACCTCTGCAGTCTGCACTCTTGTGTAGTGCAAACTGTCTAGTGTCGTCCTTTGAACGACTCGCTCTGAGCGACTCTTTTTAGTGAGCGGAGCGCACGGAGCCAGCTCCCAATAAAGAGTTATGTGGACACATCACTGGTCGTGTAGCATTGTTTGTTAAAATTAAAAAAGAGAAAAATAACCAATGAATACATTACAGATTCCTGGGTAATAGGAAGGCTTTTATAATTCTTAATCACGCGGTGTATGGTTTGAATGACCTTTGCGTTGCAGACAGTTTTATGTTTTTAGATCTCGCGTAGGTAATTATTATCTTTTGTATTGT
This sequence comes from Xanthostigma xanthostigma, assembly GCA_963575645.1. Lineage (NCBI taxonomy): Eukaryota > Metazoa > Arthropoda > Insecta > Raphidioptera > Raphidiidae > Xanthostigma > Xanthostigma xanthostigma. The sequence goes on along the minus strand of OY754466.1, from coordinate 41,451,516 downwards.
CGCTTAAGTATATCGTGTTCTTTCGTTCATTGTGCACTAATCTTTACACATTAATTCATTTTAGAACATAATAATAATAAAGTAATAGCGTTTGTTTTGTACGTGTGGAAAGGTGGCTTATGTCAGATTTCCGATAAACTAAGATTGACGACGCTTTAATCAATTCAATGAATGCAATGATCAACTCTTTCGTTTGTTTACTGCGACGTAAAAAGACAATTGCATGCTCGGTGTCACTGCGCCAATCAAATGTCTGCGATGCTTGTAATTACTTCGACTTATAAATTGGCCAGCGTCGATCTGGCCTCAGGGAATACCGGGCATTTTCCCGGTGGGCCGCCGGTTCTTCACGGGCCGGTCCAGTCCCGTCCGGATTTTTTTCTTCTTGGTTACACGGTCTTGTAGAGGCGTTTGACAATTTTCCCGGTAATTTTTTAGGCCCCATCCGACCCTGAAAGAGTCTAACAGATAATATACTTTAACTAGTTAAACTGAAAAGCGTGCATGTACAGTATGGTAATGTAACCACAATGCCTCGTGTAAAGAAATCATTTTTGGTTCGAATTGTACGATTTAAATAATTGAATTTTGGGTTTCAGAGAATTTCGATTAAACGAGGTTCGAGTTGTGTTTCTACTGTATAATTATTTACATCCTGAATATAAACAAACATTAGTAGACTTGAGATTAGATGATTGATTTTAATAATGAAAAGGTTGCTATTCTAGTGATTTTTTTATAATCGAATGATTCATTCGAAATGATTTCGTCGCATGATGTGTCAAAACTCATAATAATATAGGTGTGATGGTACTAGGTATATATGCGTGAATGAATTTTGCTCTCGATTGAATGTACCAGCTAATTAGAATCTGAGAGAGACACTAGAATGCAGTGTTTCAAAGAATAAAGAAAGAACGTATAGTATAATCATATAATATCATTTATTACTGGATATTGTATTGAAAGTAGGTGAAAAAATCATTCGAATGATTTTCAATAACCTCTCGACTTAACTGCTTTTATCTCGTAAATTTTGTAATGCAACATTGATAGAGAATAAAAATCTCTACCAGAATAGTTAATAAAAAATGATTAAAAAACAGCACAAAACCCCAAATTATTTCAATTTTTATACATATCATCCGAAACAATATGCCGGGGGTCATGGACGCCATATTGAATTTTATAGCCTATGACACTCTTGGCATTGAGACGAATCCAACAACATCTAATTTATCAAAATCAGTCCACCAATTTGGTCTCCAGGAGGGGACATCTATACCCACCTGCTAAAAGCATAACCTCCCGTTATACTTTGCCATAGTGTGGAAAAAATATTTATAGCCGTTTCTGGCGTATACAGAAGTATTGTCCGCGCATACTTGTCAAGTATAAACCTGTACGACCTGCACAGCCCGAAACAAAATAAACCTGGTTGAAAGAAAACATTTCCAAAAATTATGCAGAAGCGATTTTACTTTGTGTCCGCAGATACGTGCGTCGCGCGGCGGCTGCGGTGACAATGACGTCAGTATCTAACGACCTTCGTAAGGACACGAGAAAGATATATATATACTTTAGTCCGTCGGTCCGACGCGCGGTTCTGATATTATTATTATAATAATAAAATAATTATAATTACAAAACTCTATCTGTGCGGCCACCCGAACAACACAACAAGCTGTTGCGTGGAGTTCGGAGTGTGGTGTCGTTGTTTGTCATTGACTTAGAGCATAGACTGCGCATTCCAATGTCGGCGGTCGGCTGTAAACATGAAACTGTAAAATCTATGTAGCGACACTCAAGTGACTGTTAGTGTCTGACCGAAGCTTCGGCGTCGGCCATCTTCGGCCAAAAAACCCACCTTCGGCTTCGGCCAAAATGGGCCGAAGTTTTGGCCGAAACCGACGGTTTCTACAAGCGCCGAAATTGAACGAACTGTTACGAATGAGCGAGAGCGCGATGGATGTAGCGACTTCTAGAGACGATTAAAATTATCTTTTTATATTATATAGGTAGTCAATGTTACCCCTTTTTAAAAGTTTTAAAATCATTTATATTATTAATTGTAGCTTGTAGCAGTTGTAGCCAATTTAAACAAAATTTCTTAGTTTGGCTTCGGTGGTGATTAATCGGCTTCGGCCAGAAATTGACCTTCGAGCGGACACTAAGGACTGTGTACTTTGTGGCGTAATTGAGAGTTGTCGTTAAACGGAGAGATACACATAAAGATTTTCTTTTACTCGCCATGTTCACAGTTTGCAAGTTTGTGGACAACTATAAGAATATGATAACTTATCGGTAAGCAGCTAAGCTAAACGTATGAAAGATAATCCTAACAAACCAAAGAACGAATATCTTAGAATCTTCGGTACGCACGACGCCGACAACAATCCAACAAAATAACAAACACGTACTGTTTATTGCTTAATGATGATATTGTTGTCGTTATTTAGGGTGGGTGTGTCGTTATTTAGAGTGTATCATTGTATGAGCAATAAGATAATCCAACTAGAGTTATGTAATTTCGACGTTTTAACACGTTAAATGGATTTTTCAGTGTATATACTAGTGATGTGCCGGATATCCGTAGCCGTATCCGCGGATATCCGAGGGAGAAGAAAGATCCGTATCCGTTAGTTTTTGGCGGATCTTTTACCTTATTCATTTTCAATTTATTCATAGATGAAATTTTATATATATAGGTGATTAGTTAATAATGAAAAACTGTTAAATTCCATTCAGATTATTTTTTAAAATCGTATTTGGCACCTTTATATTACAAACATTTATCGTTGTGAGTACATAACTCAAAGGTACTAAAAAACTATCTTTATAATGAGATATTGCACATCGATCTTTGGAAAGAGACAATCTGTTATGAGAGTTACTCTTAAAGAGGTCAATAACTTTTTCCCATAACAGATAGTCTCTTTCCAAAGGTCGATGTGCAATATTTACCGCCGCGTACTCTAAGAAAGTTAAGATACGTATCCGTATCCGCGGATCTTAAAACCAAATATCCGTATTCAGATCCGTATCCGCAGATAGGTATACATTTTTAACGATCCGGCACATCACTAGTATGTACCAAGCATTCGTTGTTTCGACAATGAGAGGTGAGCGTTACCTGTAAAACAAATTAATTAACAAACTAATTAATTGATTTTAACGAAATTTTGTCCACATGTTGGATTCCATCACCGCACGAAGCCTATTTAAAATGGACCTAATCGGGCCATGTTAAATGTGGTATTTAAGAGTTGAAAAAAGTTTCTTGGCCCAAAAATACCGAAAAAATTCTCAGAATCGTTTCAAATTTTAAATTTAACCCTTTAGTAATTATTAAAATGTGCTGCTAAAATTTTAATAAAATCGGCCCGACAGGAAGGGAGCAAATTTTTAAAACACGGTATTTTTTGTTTATAGCTTGCTCAATTAAAGTCAAATCAGCTCGAAACCTGTCTTAAACGAAAGAGAAGAAATTTATACATAAATTTCGTAGCTATTCTTGTCTCTCTCCCACACTCATAAATTCTATTTTTTTACACGCTTTGTATTAACTTCACTTGTAAGTTTGTATGTATGTATGTATGTTTGTCTGTAACCTTCGTTTGGACTACAGCAAGTGGTTTATTACTGTAGTATAATATGCCAGCACTGTAACTACAGTGGTTAGGCGTGCGGTCAAAGGCACGGGTTTTCGCTGACGTCAACTTTCGGAATCACGGGTCGTGGGTTTTAATCCCGTCCACGCTGAAAAAAAAATTGTTTTTTTTTCGGCAAATTTTTGACAAATCGAACTAAAAAGTGGAAAATAAATATTGTTTAAAAAAAAACTAAAAAACACGCTTTATATAAAACTAAAAAGTGAAAAATAAATATAGTTTAAAAAACACGCTTTATATCGAACTAAAAAGTAAAAAATATTTTTTTTTAAATAAGCTTAAAACAATAATGAATAAAAAATACAAGTATTTTTTCACAATAATACTTGTATTTTTTATTCATTATTGTTTTAAGCTTATTTTAAAAAAATATTTTTTACTTTTTAGTTCGATATAAAACGTGTTTTTTAGTTTTTTTTAAACTATATTTATTTTTATTCAAGATTCTACAATTTCTTTAAATTTTAGATGGGGAAAGATTCGTCATCCCTGTTGTAGACGGATTAGAAAACAATTATTGAAGAAAGCAGCAACCGCTGCGTACTTCATAATTTTAGTCTATTCGCTAAGTCAATGGTTGTTTGTTGATCGCAGGCGAGCAGGACACGCACGCATCGTATATACACGGTGGTCCGCATGACCTCTAAATGCTAAAGCGCGTTCACACCGTTAAGGCTGCGGTCACAGTGCAAACCCTCGACCAAAAAGACGTTTTTCTCATTTTTATCAACTTTCTGTACTTGTGCCTGTGGAATAAATCGACTATAATAATATAATGAACACATAAAAAGATCGCGCACACTTATCAAGCGTGGACCAGCAAGGAGCAGAAAAGTCTGTTCGTGGAGATATTTAACGCATATTAGAGCAGCACCTGTAAGCAGCAACCAGCAACGGCCAATCTAGTGTGTGCTACGGATGTGTCGTTCATGATTCCCACCCTAAAAGTTGCTGGTTTGTGCCGGTCTAGTGTCCGACATGTTGCAGGTTTGTGCTGTGCTGGTCCATGCTCGATAAGTGTTCGCGGTCTTTTACTCTAAGTTATCTTAGGATCCCAGCAACCGTAAAAAGCGGCCATGAGCCCCGATATCGATCGTATTATAGTGATATTTAAGATTTATACTTTTTTTTTAATTTCAGTAGCGCCTGAAATGGCACGCGGAGCGTCTGCCCGGCAAGCATCGTCCGTCAGCAAAATAGCACCGCCCTTTCGACAGGGACAAGCAGAGACACGGGACGAGGACGCGGGCGATAGCGGAAGCAGCGAGGCGGCAGTGAGTTGATTGTCGCCGGCTGCAAAACACCACCACCGTGTGCAGCACCGCTTCCGTCGGCAAGACCTCATTCGACGAAATTGTAGCGAAGATGGCGGCGACGGCGGCTGGTGCCGCTACCGCGACTGCCACCACAAACAATAACAACAACAATGTGTCCGTGACGGCGATCAATGTCGACAGTACGGCGTACTATTCGCTGGCGACACCTGGAAAGACGGAGCCACCGGACGCCGCGGACAGCGGCTCGGATTCGGAAGTCGCGCAAATCGACTTTCACAACGGTGTCAATATGAGGCACAAGAAAGGGGACATTAAGGTAGATGTCGAATACATCACTAGATGAGTAGATTGAATAATTCTGTGGACAGGAAAAATCTTTCCCCTGTGTGCAGTTAGCTGGGCTGCAGAAAATATTGTCAGAGAATCTTGTTTTTGACAATGATCTTAGATGAAGATTGACTCTATTCAATGAATAGAGTAACTGTGATCCATTGAAGTTAATGATGAGTATTTGGAAAGAATTCCGTGGCATAATGATCGAAAATGAAGCAATACTGAGATTTTTTTAAACTTGCATTTAATACTAACGTTTCGATACGTTTTGTATCATCTTCAGAGTGTTCAAATAACATGTGACAGCATTTGAACGCTCTGAAGATGATACAAAACGTATCGAAACGTTAGTATTAAATGCAAGTTTAAAAAAATCTCAGTATTGCTTCATTTTCGATCCTTATGCCACGGAATTCTTTCCAAATACTCATCAATGATCTTAGATATTTTTCCACAAGGAAAACATTTAAATTGATTTTGCTCGTAAAATAATTTTTCTAACGGAGTTTGACAATGACATTAGACTGTTTCAGCTTAAATAAAAACTTTTGTTATATGATCACAATCTTATGCCGGTTTTCCACTATACGGACAAAACAAAAACAAAACACGAACTCATGTCGAATAAAACAAAACTGTAACTTTTCGCAAACTTCTTGAAGACTGGCGTGTTTTGCGACAGTTAGAGTTTTGTTTTTCGAGTCCCGCTTGGAAGCGGTAACATCAAAAGGTTTCGACGTGTTTTGAAACTCGAATCTGTTTAGTCAGTTTAGTGGAAACGGTCCTGTTGTGTTTTCTATTTTCGCATTGCTAGTCTGAATACGAATTTTGTACCAGTGGAAAAGAACCGAAAACAAAAACAAAACTCGAACAAAATGTAGCCCGCTTGGTGGAAACAAGAGTTTTGGGTTTGTTTCAGTTATGTTTTTGTTTTTCAGGTTTAGTGGAAAAACGCCATAAAATCATTGTCAAATCAAATTTTTTGACAATCCGTACTGCAACCCAACATTAATCTTACAAAGATCTAGCTAACAAGATCTCAAAGCCTACTGTACTTTCCCAGCGACAAACCAGGTCTCAAAGAGTTCTGAACCCTCTTTTGAAGCTAATAGACTCGTAATAGACCTGGTTCCCAAGAATGACAACATATAGATTCTGAATTTATCAGTGGGTAGATCAGATAGGATAATTTTGAAAATTGGAAAAATTCTCCAGCGTTGCATACTTGAGCCGATTTGTGCCTCGATGATTAACTATTTTCGGAACAGTCCAAAGCGCTCTTGAGAACGCACTCGGTCCATCCGTGATCCACTTGTCGAATCTCTTGGTTCCTAAAAAGAACGCATAGATGTCGAATTTATCACTGGGTAGGTTTCGTGGTAACAGTGAAGCCTAAACTGTACTTAAAAAGACAGTTGGGTAGCGGTTAGCGTGCTAACCACTTTGCCAGACTGCCATGGGTTCAAATCTCATCTTCGTTCATCGATGAAAAAAAACCTGCGTTCAATAGATATGATTTATCTTTTTGAAATAATAATTTTCTAACCCCACTAAATGAAAGCAACCGCTTCGATACGTTTATAGTAGATAGATAGATATATTCAACACAAAGATAGTACAATACGTACATATGTTACAAAAGTAAATGAAAGATTTAAATAATAGCGACATTAAGTTTTTTAAAGTGAAACTTTTATTCTATCGCCCCGAATTTTTCTGGCCGTCTGTTGCATGTCGCATTACAGGCGGCCGCGGAGTAGGGGTAAAGTGAAAGGCGTTCGGAGTAGGCGCTCGGTAGAGCAGCCAAGGCCAATATGGCGGCGCCCATAGTTAGCATCAGCTGACCGTGTAGTCAGTGTGTCATGCGGGCAAGTGCTGTACACTGTTTACATGTTTTTATTCGTGTATTTATGTGAATATTGTTGTTTATAATTAATCGTGATGGATAAGTGTCTACAATCCAACGCCTACAATCCAATAAAAGTATCACTTGCGTCGTGGTTTCTTAAAACCACACAACTGTTTTTTTATTAAGGATTCTCGGTGGGAAGGAATATATCGAATCGGAATTCTTCAGTTTAACGCTTTATTTAAAAACAGACTAAACCAAAGATTTTCTGGTTCTGGCAGTTTAAAGTAAGCACATGCGTGACTTGTATATTGCTTACGTGAATATGAACTATAAAATAAAAATTAAATTGATACATATTCAAGAATACGATCATTTCTTTATCCAAAAAAATAATTTCTCAAAACACTTTTCTAGTCGTCATTAAGGAGGTTGAGCCGTTTTACGAAGATAATGAAAAAAATCTGAAATAAAGTTTTTTTAATAGATTTTTTTATGACAAAATTTTTTGTAAAAAATTCAACATCATTAGGAGATTTATAAAGTTAAAAATTAAAAAAAACTTTCACATGTAGTCTTATGGAAAATACGTCAAACTAGCATGCAAACGGTACATTTTAATTTATAGCAAATAACCAAATAATGTCAGCAGTTCCGAAAACTAACTGTGTAAAGCATCGATGTCTTACGCATATTTTATTATTTTTTCCAATTTAATTAGGAGACTTTTAATCAATAAAAAAAATTATTAAACCTTAGCAATTTTCGATTATGGACTTTTATTCTTGACAGATTTAACAATTTTAACTGAATTTTCAACTTTTTAATGATTTAATTTTTATTTTTATTACTTCTAATTTCTTTTTTTAATTATTTACTACAAAAAATATGTAGAATACAGATATTTACATAAATTTATTTTTTTTAACCTAACTTTGTACAAAAAATTCAAAAGTTAGTTCATTAAGTATAAAGTACTGAAATAATTAATTAATATTAAAAAAAAATAATTGTTTATGCCTTTATGACAATAATTTATTGGTATCATCGTCTTATAAACTATAAAAGTTCCCATTTAGAATTCATCTTACTTTTGATTGGGACTGTAACGGATCAACCTGCTTAAGAGATAAAAGTAATGTAATATGATTGTTCTCTCCAGGTTCAGGAAGTGCCACGTCCGATGTCTTGGGAAGGTGAACTGTCAGACGGCGAATCAGGCAACGGCGGAATGATGTGCGTCGACGAGGACTCGTCACACATGCATCCCATCAACAACGCACAACCGACGACTACCACCATAACCAGTAGCGGCATAATGTCGCACCTGTCGTCCGGTCATCATCTTCACCAACACCAGCCGCACCATCACCAATCGATGCCGGAAAACTTGTCCACGTGTACGGTGACGGGTCCTCCGCGACAGCAGACGACGCTGTCGTTGGCCGGCAGTCCTGCGGCCGTCAGACTGAAGCAACAGACGGCGGCGGCGGCGGGTGGCGGCGCCTCGCTTCACAGTACGCCTTCCCACTCGCCGCTCATGAGCCAGCGGCCGCTCAGGCAGCTTAATGTGCCGGCGACGCCGAGTCCGGACTCTGCCGTTCACAGTGCATACAGTGTGTTCAGTTCGCCTACGCAATCGCCTCTGACACAGAGACACATCACGCTAACGCCGTCGCTATCGCGTAACAATAGTGACGCCTCGCATTCCAGCTGTTGCAGCTACTCGAGTGTCAGTGTTAGTGTTTCGCCGACGCAACAGTTCTCGCCTACACATTCGCCCATACAGGTAACGCTGTTCATAAATTATATGCTGACTGTCGGATCAGGTATCGAACTATCGAGTCAGGTATCCAATTGTCAGATTAGGTATCCGATTTTTGAATAATCCAACTGTCGGATTAGATGTCCGACTATTGAGTCATTAATCTTATTATCGGATTAGGTATCCAACTACCGAGTCGGATATCCAATGATTGTATTAGGTATCCAGCTATCGTGTCCGGTATCAAATTATTGGATTGGGTATCGAACTACCTAGTCGAATATTAATTATCAAATCAGGGTTCCAATGATTGGATTAGGTATCCATCTACTGAGTAGGATATCCAATTTTTGATTCAGGTATCGAACTGTTGAGTCGGATATCCAATTATCGGATTAGGTATACCAACTACTGAGCCGGATATCCAATGATTGTACAGTAGAACGCCGATTATCCGAATTAATTGGAACCGGGGTCGATTCGGATAATCGAAAATTCGGATAATCGGACATAGACTGGTAATAAAGAAAAACGAACTGTCACACATAGAATAAACTTTATTAAGTTTAACAAACACAGTTCTACAATAACGCTCACTTGAACATCTCGATCAGAGTAAGTTTCCTCGACGTTGAGGCTCGTTTCCGTTGAAATATATCTGGACTCCAGCGAGTTCCAACTTCGACGTTGTAGCGTCTACACGGCAATTGTCATTCGCATTTTTGTATTCTTGCGTCCCCACAAAACTTGTTTTTATTGAAAAATACTTGGTTTTAATTTTTTATATTACGGATAATTGGCGTTTCGGTTAATTGGCGTTCGAATAATCGGCGTTCTACTGTATTAGGTATCCAGCTATCATGCCAGGTATCAAATTATTGGATTAGGTATTCAGCTATGTAGTCCAATATCAATTATCGAATCAGGTATTCAATTATCGGATTAGATATCCAACTATCGAGTCTGATACCCCATTGTCGAATTCGCATCCAATTAATGAGCCAAGTATCCAGTTGTCTGATTAGATTTCCGACTATTAATTTAAGTATCCAATTGTCAGATTAAGTATCCAACTATCAAATCAGTTATCCAATTATGGGATCAGCTATCTAATTGTCAAGTCAGATATTTCATTGTTGGTTCAGATATCCAACTGTTAAATATCAGTAAGGTACCGCGTATGTGATAGGTTTAGATATATTGACATAGTTATTTGACTTTTGGGTAAGGAATATCACTGTAGGATTCGAAACTTTGACTGTTGGATCAGATGTCGGATTGTCAGGTCAGATACTATAATTTGAATTCATTGCGTCGCCTAATTTAGGATTCAGTTTTCAAAATAATAGATACACAAAGTAATACATAGATAATACAAAGTTAAAATTAACGTTATTTGATCCTTAGAAGAAAATTCAGGTAAAATTATGACATTTTTATACGTTATCTATTGATAATCTCATACATTCAACTAAAATTAAAAGAAAAAAATTTGGACATCTAGTTTTTGAGTCAATTATTAAAAATGTGATTTTTATTAAATGAATGACTCACGGAAAATGCACATTGTTATTAAAATTAAACCATAATTGAATTCAAATAAAGTTTAAAAAACTGATTTTGAAAAGATAACGTAGGGTACTGAGGAAAATTTATGTTAAAAACCTAATTTATACGGGTGTCCCAGAAGTCATGCACTTCCTCGTAGGGATCGAAAGAGAAAAGTATTCTGAGACGAAAAGTCCTTAGCCATTTTTTAATCAGACGCATAGATAATTAATTATTAATTAATGAAAGTGACCAATCAGGAGCGATTTGATTTGTTTTTCTCCCGACAGTCACTGGATGTTTTTTTTAATAAAGATTATCGGAGTAATTTTTAATTAAAAAAAATGTTATTTTTAAGGTTAAAAAGTAATACAAGCGTCAATTAAATTTGTTTATTGGTCACTTTCATTAATTAATAATTAATTATCTATGCGTCTGATTAAAAAATGGCTAAGGACTTTTCGTCTCAGAATAATTTTCTCTTTCGATCCCTACGAGGAAGTGCGTGACTTCTGGGACACCCGGTATACATATTTTTTTTATGTAGATACCTATTTTGTGTGGAAGCACATTTATGTAATTTATCCAATCGAAAATTAAAGATTTGTAGAGAAGGTATTGGATTTTTATAGTGCACAAAATAGTTTAAAATACAACTGTTTGCGTTTTGATACCAGGGCCGCCATATTCCACAGATGCACGGAAGTCCGTTGCATCACAACGTCATCTACCGTAGTGTACCAGACGTTGACCATGCCGGTTTGTATCGACAGGCCTCGCTTCCCCAGCCCGATGAACTCCTGAATGGCGAACACGATATCAGTTCACAGCAGCTGGAAGACAATGACGATAAAACGGGCATTGTGCCTACAGTACTGCCAACTGGACAGGGTATATCGAGACAGCAACTGATTAATAGGTAAACTCACAACACAACTGTATTAACATTTTATATTACCACTCCAATACCACAAGTTGGACATCATATATATATTAATACGCTAAGGTTAAAGATGATTGCCTCCCTTTTTAGACAAAACCTCACAATTTCTCCACATAAATTATATATCATTTTACAGATAATTGCTTACTCTACTGACATCGACAACTAAAAAATTTATTATTGCTTTTGTTTTTGTAAATTAATTAAAATACAGCAACGCAGAACAACGTCTGCCATCTGACGGCTTTAATTTTGAAACAACGTCAACACTTCGATCATTCACCTGACCTTCATATTGTAATACAACAGACACAATACTGCATACTGCCATCTGACGGCTTTAATTTTGAAACAGCGAGCAACGCTGAACAACCTCACAGCAATGCTGCATGATGCCATCTGACGGCTTAGCTCAACGCTTTTGCTACTTGCGCCTCTATATGACAGTTTTAGTAAAATATTTCTTCGATCTGTCATCTGAGCTTCATATTGTAATACAACAAAAAGAAGAACGTTATAATCAGTGTGCAAAATTAGAAACGAATTGAATACCTGCAATCATATTTAAAAAATAATTTTGTAAAGTGATAATTATTATACTTATTTAGTGCGAATAATTCGCACAGGTCACACTAGTTTGAAATATTTTTTTTGTTGTTGTTTTAGTCCTTGTCCAATTTGTGGAGACAAGATATCTGGATTTCATTATGGAATATTCAGTTGTGAATCGTGTAAAGGATTTTTCAAACGGACGGTACAGAATCGTAAAAACTACGTGTGTTTGCGCGGTGCACTTTGTCCCGTTACGGTAGCCACTCGAAAGAAGTGTCCCGCATGCCGTTTTGACAAATGCCTACAGTGCGGAATGAAACTTGAAGGTATGTGCTTAGAGTGTATACCAAATGATTGCTCGTGATACATTCCTAAAGAATCTAAGTTTGAATTAAAAAAAAAAAAAAATAAATAAACTGATATTCGACATGCTATTCGACCCAATCAGTTTTTTTTTATTCAGCTGAATGCTGAACAGTGTTGCCAGAACTTTTTTGTTTTACGTACTAGATCAGGGTTGAAAAAAGTACTAGAATTTTTTTAAGATTTGCCAACCACAAATGACCTTTTTTTTAACAACCTGGCTTAAATAATTTTGTTGTGTGCGCAATTGGAGAGCAAAAAAGAAAAAAACAGGAATGACTTTTTTTTTTAACAACCTGATTTAACAAATTTTATCGTGAGTACAATGTGGGAGAGCGAAAAAAAAAGATCCTTTCATTTCTTTTTTTGGTAATTTCCCTTTTTTCGTTTGTTGTGTTGGGTGTGTGAACATTGGGTATTAAAAAAAACTAGATTTTTGCTTCAACGTACTAGCGTACAGAAAATGACAAAAAAGTACTAGATCTAGTACAATTGTACTAGGCTGGCAACACTGATGCCGAACAAAATTATGCATATTTCAAAATCGATTAAATTTCCCCGTAGCTATAAGAGAAGATAGAACACGCGGCGGTAGATCTACTTATCAGTGCTCGTACAATGTACCGACATCGTTAACGTCGTCTAACGACCTACAAGGAGGTGCTGGTGTTCTCGGAGGAGCGTCTGTTAAGTTAGAGCCAGCCGAGCCATCGCCCACATCAACCATGCCCAATGCCCAGCGAAGGCTAGCTGTCCCGTCATTATTACAGGTCAGTGAAAATATTTTTTAAAGTGAAACTTTTATTCTATCGCCCCGAATTTTTATGGCCGTCTGTTGCATGTCGCATTACAGGCGGCCGCGGAGTAGGGGTAAAGTGAAAGGCGTTCGGAGTAGGCGCTCGGTAGAGCAGCCAAGGCCAATATGGGGCCCCCATGGTTAGCATCAGCTGACCGTGTAATATATATAACACATAGTCAGTCTGTCATGCGGGCAAGTGCTGTACAGTGTTTACATGTTTTTATTTGTGTATTCATGTGAATATTGTTGTTTATAATTAATCGTGATGGATAAGTGTCTACAATCCAACGCCTGTAATCCAATAAAAGTTTCACTTGCGTCGTGGTTTCTTAAAACCACACAACTGTTTTTATTATTAAAAGCTTGCTGGTTAATCATATTTTTTATTCTATGCTGATTTTAATCTGTAAGAGCTGTTCCGCTCAATAGTGTCGTCCTTCCACATCAAGATTTGATAATTTTGAACAATACATATTATTATTCCCCATACATAAACAACTTTTTTGCGCATACCCCTATAAAATAGCGGCTCTTCATGCCTATATAGCTATAATAAAATGACAAGTGATGTGCCGGATCGTTAAAAAAGTATATCCGCGGATACGGATCTGAATACGGATTTTTGGTTTCAAGATCCGCGGATACGGATACGGATCTTAACTTTCTTAGAGTACGCGGCGGTAAATATTGCACATCAACCTTTGGAAAGAGACTATCTGTTATGGGAAAAAGTTATTGACCTCTTTAAGAGTTAACTCTCATAACAGATTGTCTCTTTTCAAAGATCGATGTGCAATATCTCATTATAAAGATAGTTGATTTAGTACCTTTGAGTTATGTACTATTAGTAAGGTACTCACCACGATAAATGTTTGCAATATAAAGGTGCCAAATACTATTTAAAAAAATAAAAAATAATCTGAATGGAATTTAACAGGTTTTCATTATTACCTAATCACCTATATATATAAAATTTCATCTATGAATTGAAAATTAATAAGGTAAAAGATCCGTAAAAGATCCGCCAAAAACTAACGGATACGGATCTTTCTTCTCCCTTGGATATCCGCGGATACGGATACGGATATCCGGCACATCACTAAAAATGACCCATTTAAAGTAAAACAAAAAAAAAATGCGATCTTGTAATTTCTAAAAGCGACTTGTCAGTTGTCCTTTAATTCTATAAGATAAACTGAGATAGCATGCGACACAAAGCAGGCATAGTTTTCATAAACAACTCAAATGTATTGAAATATGGCCGCACACAAAGAATATGACAGCTGTCAGACATATTATTATGAAGTGAAAATCGGCTATTTTATAGGAGGTATGTGCAAAAAATGTAGATATCTCGAATGTAATGCTTTGACGACTCGTGTGAGTGTTAAAACACGCTGACGTTCGTTTTTCCTAACGTCACAGCTCGTACTTGAAATATTGCATTACAATCTAGACACATTGACTACTGTCTCGTTCTTATTCCTTGTTGTAACAAATTGTAATCGTATTTATTTTCGTTATTTCAGGAAATAATGGACGTGGAACATCTGTGGCACTACAACGAATTAGAGTTAAACAAGCTCAGCGTGGACGGTACGCTCGGCAATTGTAAACCGGGAAGCGCCAACAGCTCCAGCAGTAGTTTCAGTCTAACTACGAATACGCTACTCGGCGGTCTTGCCAGTTCGGCGAGTGCTTCTGATTCAAATCCGGACTTTTTAGCTAACTTGTGTAACATCGCTGATCATCGGCTGTACAAAATTGTTAAGTGGTGTAAAAGTTTGCCGTTATTTAAAAATATTTCGGTAAGAAATTCTCGATTTTCTTTCTTTTTTTAATAGCCGACACTAAATAATTTATAATCTCAACAACGCTGATGAACTCAGCTGACAAAGGTCTATAATCTTTTAGCTACAATATCTATCTTCTGTATGAAGTAGGGCCTCAATGTATAAAAATTTTAGTCGAGACTGGAAATTACTATCTCAGAATTGAGTTTTTATAGGAAAGTGATATGTTTATAAGGAAATTTCCGTTTGTTTTTAACTGACAACTTTTGATTGAACAAAATATTATTATTAAAATAGGAATATTTGCTATTTGTTGGCATGGTTACATACCTACTAACTGCGAAACTTAAGGAAGTACCCTCGATAAATAAATTAACAACAGAAAATTACGAAAATTTGCAGATATGTCGAAACCTTTTCAAAAATGACTCAGTTAAATTTTTGTGATCTTTGGTTGACTTTGAAAAAAGATATTGATAATTTTATTTCGCTGCACTTAACATGAGTCTTATGGGAATCTGTGATTTTGACGCACTTCATCATTTATCACGTTGGAATTGACAAACAGATTTTGATAAAATTTTGAGGAAATATAAACGAATATTCTATGAACATTTTTCTTTTTCCAAAACGTATAAAGCTTGCTTATGTTAATAGAAATAACTAGAACAAATCCGAGATTTTGTAGCAATTCATAAACAACACCGCAATATTATAGGTTATGGCGCTTCATTCAAAGGTAAAACTGCAGCAGTTTCGATAACGTAAGAACATACGTAAATTGAATAAATGCTATCGTACACTTTTTTAGAAACTTTTCTTCCCTTCTAATAATATCTTTTTTCGCTCATTTTCATAAATTAATGCAAATTGACGAATTATAAGGACACCGCGTGCTGACTATTACTGCGTACATGAGCACTATACTTGTATGTGAGCACGTACACTACAGCAAGGAATGCGTTGTTACCAAATTATATACTACGTTACTCAAATAGAAGACTAAAATTCTTTGACTTACTGCGTACCGAGGGTACTTCCTTAAATCAATTGAATTTTCAACCTCACTTGTGGAGTGCCACAAGGTTCTATTTTAGGCCCTATTTTCTTCTTTATTTTTACTATTGACTCGCCTTGCTTCCTTGAATATTGTATCGTGCACGCTTATGCGGATGATGCTAAGCTGTATTAAGTTTCGACCCAAATAATTCTGCTGCATTCTCCAATTATTTTAACAGCGATCTCGAGCGACTATCTCAATGGATAAATAAAAATGAACAAAGTCGAATTATTGAACAATCACTGTTTGTATTTACGAATACCTGCCCTGATGTGAGTCTCGGTATTACAGAAATTTCGACCCCAAAACGCGTTTAAAATTAATCTAAATAATTAGAAGACCTATCAATTAATGTATTTTAAAAAGTGATTGTTTTGTTGCAGATTGATGATCAGATATGTTTGCTAATAAATTCGTGGTGTGAATTACTTCTGTTTTCTTGTTGTTTTCGGTCTATGTCAACGCCAGGGGAAATTAAAGTGAGTATTTCTCATGAATCCATAGACTCACAGCTATAATAATAACAATAAAATTGCACAAAAATATACATAGTATATACGTAACGTCACAAGAAACGTACAAGTGACAAGATTGTAAAAAAAAATTGAAAATGAGGCGTGCGCAGAGAAATACAGATTGAAAATAGTCCCGACATTCTCTTGTTTCTCAGAGCTATCAGAATTTTTCCATTGTCGAGCATGGAGCTTCGATGTCGATGCGACTTTTCTTTTTATCCGTTTTCGGGGCGTTTGATATGTCAGTCAAAAGTGCATGCGCATTGCCCTCCAAAGATGCATTTATATTTTTCCGTGTTTATTATTTGTGATTAGTTTAAAATATAGTTTTTCTTTTTTTTAGATATCGTTAGGGAAAAGTATAAATTTAGCTCAGGCGCGTGAGATGGGCCTTCAGGCTTGTATAGAGCGCATGCTTAATTTCACGGAACATTTAAGACGCTTAAGGGTCGACAAATACGAGTATGTAGCGATGAAGGTTATTGTACTCCTTACGTCCGGTAAGTTTTAGTTTGTTGTGTGATTTCATTATACTGACAGTCGAAGTTACGAGTTTTGCTGAAACTTACCACTATGTAAAGAAACACCACCTGCAGAATCACTCGGCTATTAACACACTGATGTTTTGAGTAACTATAAACAAAAGATCTTACCAATTCTATTCATAGTAAGTTACCCGTAAGGATCGCTAGTGGCGCTATTAAAAAAAACTGTCGAATTTTACAAGCACTGCCATCTAGCAGAGAGATTACTAATTGCCAATTTTTAAAAACAATTCTAAATGTCTGCCTTCAGTATTAGCATTGAGTAAGGAATAAAGGCCGCTGCACACGAGGCTAGATATTGCTGCTAGGAGTTCTGCTAGCTGGTAGGTGGGGTACCAAGCTGGAAATGAGGTCACTGCGGGCTGCCTTACTAGCTCAGAAGATAGGTTTTAAAATTAGAACAGGGGCTATTTTCCCTGCTAGATTTGTTGCTAGGTGTGAGCAAGAACCAATCAGGAAGCAGTATCTTCACGTGGGCACTTGAACACCCACATGGCGTCATTCTGCCAGACAACAGACACGTTTTGCTCTGTGTTTATCTTCCAACTGTCACTGCGCGTGCACCAGATCTATCCACAAAACACGCTTGAAAAATAATCTCGTGTGAAGCGAGCACTTAACAGCAATCTAGAAAACTAGTAGGCAAATCTAGCAAGGAATCTAGCAACGTTTCTAGCCTCGTGTGCAGTGGCCCTTAATACCTTAATCAATGGAATTAGGTCTTAATATTCTACAATGAAACATCTGAACATATTAGATACAGTCGGATTTATGTATTTTCAACTGACTTTACTGACGTATTTTCAAGTTTTTAATCCCTACTTCTTACGCAAAGTTTGTCCTGCTGCGCTGGTCAGCCAACTAAAAAATACGTTTTCAGCGTTTAACCTCAATTTAATAAAGGTTTTTTCCGATTAGTCTATTACTTCGACGAACTGAGGCTGAAGGGGAAGCTGAAATTACAGAAGGCGATTAGTCTCGACAGGTTGAAAATACATGAGTTCTACTGTACTTCCAAATAATGATTTGAAAAATTGAAAATTATTCGCGGTTTTATGTCTCTGTTATAGATACTTCAGAATTAAGAGAAGTCGAAAAAGTAAGAGCATCACAAGAAAAAGCGTTGCAAGCACTGCAAGCTTACACCTTAGCGCACTATCCGGATAGTCCTGCTAAATTCGGTGAACTCTTATTACGTATACCGGAATTGCAACGCACTTGTCAGGTATGTGTGCCGAAAACATTATTTTAAATTAGTGAAAACGCTGATTTTTTTTGCGGTTTAACGTCCAAACCGTCACTACAAGATGTTTTTTTTTTTTTTTTTTTTAATTTTTATAAATCGAGTTACAAAAGTTACTGTTGGTGGTATGGAACTCGAAGAATGAAATGTGTTAAGAAGTTAAATCTGTTCCACTTAACAGTCTCCTTTATTTTATAGAAATGTAGTATTGATTGTTCTGTTATTTGTGTTGAATTTTTATTTAGGTCGGCAAAGAAATGCTCTCGATAAAATCGAAAGAGGGCGAGGGTCCAAGCTTCAACTTACTGATGGAACTACTTCGTGGTGACCACTGAATATACAAAGGTTATACTCGCACACCGAAAATGTACATATCGCCTCTGCGTAACTACTATTTAGTCCCGCCAGTGCCTTTGACGTTCCGCTTTTTACGTGGACACGTTGGTTCTTGGTTCCTCGATCATCACAACGCGAAGTTATTCATTATTATAAAAGTATATAACATATAATCGCTCTAGGAAATCGTGTTATCGTCAGTCTTTTTTTCTTTTGTTTTAAATCTCAAACAAAACACCAACAGCTGCATGAGTTTTCGCATTGTTGAAGTAACACTTCTTTAGGCGCGACGTGAGAGTAACTCAGATCATATTTCGGACAGAAGTAACGTTTAGTAAAGTATGATCTGCTTACGCAGTTTCGCTATTTAAAAACATCAACTGACAGATGGCAGCATCAAAACGCATCTGTAGAAACCATCTTGAACGAAAGGTGCAACAGCCATAAGCGCAAACCAATTTCGTGATTGGTTTCTTCTGCTATTTAAAGACATCAACTAACAGATGGCGGCATCAAAACGCATCTGTAGAACCATCTTGAATGAGATGTGAAACATATCTACAGACGCAAACCAATTTTGTGATCAGCCGAAACGCTGGCGGGGGTCCACAAAACACGTTTTTAGCGTAGCCAACGCCACGAGGGTGCTAGAAGTTTTACTTCAACCGCGCGTAAAGGTTACATATTATACTCATTTTTTTATGTGTATAAAAAAAAACATAAACAAATGTCACTAGCATATTTGTGAGGTTATGGTGAATTGGAAGTGCTCACTTCGTCAACACATGTTCCGATCCCTGGAACACAATGAATATTTTTTATAATAATTACGTATAAAAACAGTTTTAGGAACGATGCTGTGTTCTGCGTCGTTTTATAAAAAATGATATTTTGCCATGAAATATGAAGGTAATTTTTACGGAAATCACATAATTCTACGTGCAGCTGTTGTGTTTTGCATCTAATTTAATCAAACATAATACTGTAGGCATATGTTCAAGACGAGTGCAGTGCCTGGTTTTTGTATAACATCAATGCATTCGTAGGTTATAATTGCCCTAAAGTGTGCACGCTAAACGTGGAGAAGTATCGATAGTTAAGTGTTATCAAACGTTATCAATAATTTCTGAAAACTAGATGCACAATTTGTCATCTTGTAGTTTCATTAGATTCAACACATTACCTGAGGATTATTTGGTTGCTTTATTTATTAGAATACTAGTACAGTCAATCTGGCAAAAACCTCAACAAAACCACACAAAAAGGTGAAACTTGGTGAGTCGTTAGAGAATGATGAAAAAAAAGGTTACCTGGCAATGGCCACCTGGTACCTGTTCAAATACCTGTTCAAATAGTCAAAAAAAACTCAAAAATATTTTGAAATGCATTTTTCTCGAAAACTATGGATTTTACAGAAAAATTTATTGAACAAAAAATGTAGAAGGCATCGTTATCTACAATTAATGTCATTGGTGCTATGTTGTACAACAAAAAATGTGCGCAGTAGGTGGCGCTAAAGTGCCAAAAAAAGTGTTTTTCCACTTTTTTGCCCTGAAATTTTCATGTTTCAGTTACGATTCAAATGGAAAAATTGTTCCTTTTTATTTTATAAACTACTTTTATTTCAACATTTTTTTCATATTATGTATATATTGTATGAAAAAAATGATGAAATAAAAGTAGTTTATAAAATAAAAAGGAACAATTTTTCCATTTGAATCGTAACTGAAACATGAAAATTTCAGGGCAAAAAAGTGGAAAAACACTTTTTTTGGCACTTTAGCGCCACCTACTGCGCACATTTTTTGTTGTACAACATAGCACCAATGACATTAATTGTAGATAACGATGCCTTCTACATTTTTTGTTCAATAAATTTTTCTGTAAAATCCATAGTTTTCGAGAAAAATGCATTTCAAAATATTTTTGAGTTTTTTTTGACTATTTGAACAGGTATTTGAACAGGTACCAGGTGGCCATTGCCAGGTAACCTTTTTTTTCATCATTCTCTAACGACTCACCAAGTTTCACCTTTTTGTGTGGTTTTGATACGAAATGATTTTTTTTCGCCAGATTGACTGTACTATACTGTTTCTGGGAACTCTATCGCATCAGTATAGGTTTTCATTTGCTAAGAAATTTAAGCTTACATAAATCGTCATTTGAAACTGGATATCAAACAATGTTTAGTTATTAACTATCAAAAACAATCGATGTTTGGTTACTGACTATCAATAGCTTTCCACCTCTAGCTACGCCATCTGAAATTCACAGAAACAAGCCACCAAGAAAACTGACTCTAAACATGTGTGTATGGTATTATAATTGATCAATCTGATACAAATTAACCATTTTACATACGTATCAGATAAAAATAACATTAATGAGGAACTTGCATTAAATTCTGGATTGTCATGTCGTAAATTATATTATCATTTGTTTAAAACCAACTAGCAGATCTCCATGAAAGGATTACTTTGTTGTTAAAGTTATATTATTTTTGCGCATATCTACTAGAGCTGTAAAAGTAACGAGAAATTGTGTACCCGTATGTATTCGTTACTTAAAGAACCAGTACCCGTTACTTTCGTATCGTTACGTTACTCGGTACTTTTCATACGACATACAATAGTGTACTTAACAGCATCAAGCAACAAGCATGTAGCTTCGCACCAAAGCGCGTCGCATATGTGATACGACATGAGTCATGACTTCGTACTTTATGAATACTTATGTTATAAGTATAACACATTGTGTTCGTATAACCGTAACAAACGAATCGATCTGACATGGATACGAAACATGCGAGTAACGAAATGAATTTGTAAGCAACGATTCGTTACTTCGAGTCAGACGATGTACCCAGTACTCAGTAACGAATACATACGGTTTGTTACAGCTCTAATATCTACAGCTAGAGATCTTTGATTAGAACACGTGATCAATTTTTCTTGACATGAGGGAACTTTTTTATTTTAACGCCCAAATGGCGATGATTTAAGTAACTTACGTACCGTATTAGAATTGAACGAAATACTTTTTTAGAACACTTTCGATTAATATTTTTGACGTGAAAACTCATCGCTACCTTCAAATATTTTTAAAAGATAGTTAACGTCGTTAACTAGTAACTGTAAAAGTTGTGGACCGACAGTAAAACAACTTTAATTTAAAATTATGCAAGCTAGTTCCCTACCTTAAAACGAAAACGTCCTCAATTTGAAATCGATGCAAGTTCTTCATTAACTGACTAAACAAAACCAGTGATATTTAAAAAGAACACCAATTTTTTTAACATACTGCAGTAGCGACTCGACAAGGTAGGTGCCTCCTATTCAATATAAATTAAACGACACGGCGGCAATGAAAAAGAATATAATTCTTTAAAAATATTTATCCGTTTTTTTTTTGTATTACATAGCTGTACAAAATTTTTTTCTGTGATTATTAATAAAATAAATATTTTTGCCTACCTTACTTAAAAATCCTCCCCGAGCCGCCGCTGACACATTGGCTACTAAATAATATTATAGCGTACTTTTCGCTAACAGTGATCAGTGCTTGAAATGTATTTTTTTAAAACAAATTATTATCGATATAAATAATTGTTAAAGTTCTAAAAAAAAATTTACTCGCTACCGATAACATCCGCATTACTGTAGCCGAATAAAACTAAGTGGCAACACTACTAAAATTCCGCGATTTGCAATAATTCACTAACGTTATAACAAATTGTTTTGACTGATTGAGATCATCGATCTTATGATTTACGTTACAGATCGTTGTTGAATTTTTTGCACAAAAATAATTCAATGCAATCTTTAGGTACTTTTCATTTTTTTAAAGATATATCCAATTGTCATACTATCAAACGTGGGTTTGTTGGTAAGCATACACTTAATACTCCTATATTGCCAGTATGGGTTTGGAAAAGGACGTCTGTCTCCGTCATTTTTTAGACCTCAAATGTAATACGCATGTCAGAAATAGGGTATATGCATGTAACTTATTTTTAGTTTAAATGTTATTTTTTGTAATCTTTATTGCAATTGATAAAACTCTAAATAATTTTTTTTTTTTCTTTTAAAATATCGAAACGCAATGCTATTGATTCGACCGTAGTATGACGTCAAAAACCACGTAAACATATGGTTGCCATAGAATTATTGCCTCTTACAAAATTGTTGACATGTTATATGACGTCACAAATCTCCCGCGCAAAAATGGCGCGTTTGAATAATCAAAATAGCTTGCCCAAAAAAAATATTTATTTTTTAATTCAATAAGAATGTTTTAATGAATGATTTCATGTGTTTGATAACTTTTAATATGAAAATAATTAATTTTAAATATTTTTAAAAATTGTGCATATACCCTCGCCATCGATAACGATATCGGGGCATAATATTGTAATTACTGAAAATTGGAAAAATAGCGCCTACATAAATTATTTACCTTATTTTTTAGTCGAATTCAGCGCTATAGTCCAATAATTGGCATTGACGAAAATAGGTCGCCTTGATTTTAAAAATTGATATCGAACGATTTTAATATTTTTGGAAGAATTTTAAACATTATATTGCGAACCGTATTTAAGTTAATACAAAATTTTAATATTGTATTAAAAAAAGAGTATTTTTTGTGTTGAACACAAAATTTGTTATTGACGGACAGTAACAAAGTTGAGAAGTCGCTTTAAATTTTGAATTTGGAAATTTTATTGGCTGTTGTATTTAATGACTTGTTATATTTTTTTTATCTATTTACTGTTTTGTTTTGAGCACTGATCACGTGTATTGACGCGTTAATCTGGTTTTTGTAAGTAGTGAATTGTTAAGGACATTTTTAATTCTTAAAAACTGGCTATTTTTAATCAAATAAGCTTTGGTGGTGGGAAAACATTCAGTACTTTGATTTTGTTGTCGATTGAATACTTTTTATTGGTGTGTAAACATCTTAGCTCTCGCTTCGCAATACAGGAGTGCAACACATAACCTCAATATAAGAAAAATTCTATAATACATATTATATTTCTTTTTATATTATTGCACAAATGTTAGGATATTGACAGTAGGTTCGTTCCCAGCAGCCGCGAACGGTACCTAATAGAACCGTACAGTCTTGTCACTGTGCAAGACTAATTTGCGCACTAGCTCAAAAATCGATACTGCGCAAGACAGTCTTTAACAAGGTTTTGAAAATGAACTTTTAGGTTAAAATGCGTAAAAGAATTTTTTTTTATTATTGTTTTTTGGCCTGATTCTTGTCTCGTGAAAGAATTCTTGATTCAACAAATTAAATTTTGAAATTATTAAAACCAGTGGATGTCCATAATTTTTCCGAATGAAACTAGTATGAGCTCTCTTGTTTACACATCAACTCTCGTGAGTACCGCGCCACTCACCTTTTTTTTTTTTGTACATTTTGCTTGTCCAGTGCGATTTTTAATTATCAGACAGTATTTTTTTCTTAATATTACATTTATTAAATTATATAATATTTTATTCGTAGCTTTTCAAATTTTATGAAAATTAAAGCAAATCGTAAAACAGGCGGGAATAATTAATCATTTATTAAATTATATAATAGATATCGCTTTAAATAGATATTTCGTTAAACGAATTTATTGCATAATCAGTATTTTTACTGTTTTTTTTTTTTTTTCAATTTTGTTAAGTGACTATTTTTATTACAATAATGTTTAGTTCGAAGGCATCTTAAAAGAAACGATGGTAAAATGTTTATTTTTTTTTATTTTTACTTTGTTTTGAATTCATCTTAAAAAGTACTTATTTATAATTTAAGTGCTGGAGATACTAGTTTTTTAGTAAAGATCAAAACTTTTTTTGTGTTTTGATAAAAATCGTGTAAATATTTATAATATTATTATTATTTACGTTTTGATATTTTTCTTGTTTTTTCTTTTTAATTATAAATATTATATATTTTAGTTTTTACACATACATATTTTTATATAAGAACTCAGCTCAACAACAAATGTCATATTAAAAATATGACTATAGCATAGCTTGAAAAAAATAATGTACTATGTACGTTTTAAATTTTTTTTTATATAAAAAATGAGATGATCGCTTGTTTAACAGTATCGTTTTATAATTTTATGGCAGTTGTATTCGATGTGAAAGAAAAAGCACTTCGGTCGCATTTGGTAAAAGACGCCCATGTAATAATAAACCGAAATTTCTAGCTAAACAGGACTAGTCTGTTTTGTCAGCATTTATTAAAGTTGTGCATTGATTTTAAACGATATTTCATTGTTGTCTAAAAAGTTATACTTGAAAATTGGGGCTCCACTATTTTTTAAAATACTAATCAATTGTGCATCGAATGCATTGAAAAATAAAGACCAAAAATGTGTTTGTTTTTTTTATATCGAATACAAATTGAGAACAGTGTTTCTCGATAGACTTTTTTTTAATATTTTAATACATTCATATAATAGCGGGCGTTTTTAAACATATTTTAAAACAAAAGTTATTACAAAAATACGCCCGTATTTTTTTTATTCTTTGGAGCTTAGTATGATTTGTAACTTGGATGTAACCACTGAAACTTTTTGGATTTAAATTTGGGCGTAAGCAATCATGTGTTGTAAATTGTACTTTTTTTGTTGGGAAACACTGATCTTTAAATTTTTACTTGCTGGAGAATGTTTACGTGCCAAAAAAGATTCTAGGCCCTAAATAACTATGCAATGATATTTGAAAACCCTTGCTATCTGTAAAAAATTTAGTTAGATTGAATATATGAATGAAAATCAGTTTAATGTATATTTTTTTACATATTATATTATCCTAGTAGTAAGATATATATCTACTTTTGAAATTATTTAGATAATGTATGCTAAAATTTAGTACGAACTGGTTGTAGAATTCTATAGTTTATTTGTTTGCGTATTATTGGTGGCCATAGGATGGTGATGTCCTTTTGTTTTCAGTTACACGTTAGTAGTTTGTTAATTTTCATTTGTCATTCACTGTCATAACGAATGTCTGTGTCAAATGTGTAACTTGGAATTTTTTCCGGGATATGTTTCATTCGCTGTTTAAAATATAACATGTACAAATACAAAACAGAAAGGTAGACAAAGATTTATAAACATATTAATTATTTGTACAGTATTTTCTGATTTATTTGACGTATTTATATATATGGTATTTTATGCGCAATCGCAAAGGTAACATATGAGCATGCGCAGTGCGATAAAACATCGCACTGCGCATGCTCATAACACTGCTTGCGCGCCTTTCTCAATTATTATGCAAATGAACATCAATCCAAATAGTGACCAGTAAAAATTCTCTAAAAGGGACACCGCTATTACTGCCTCTGATTTTTCAAAATGTATTGGTGCGGGATGTGCAATGTTTCAATTGAACTGATTTTCATTCGTTGATAAAATTAATTTGCATACATTCCGTTATCTGCTTTCGATTTTTTATTCACATTTACATGATATTCAAAGCAATAACACGTCAATCCGGTGTCGGAGAGGCAACCGGATGGCGAGTGGTAATCTGGGCCTATGAGTGGTGCAGAACCCCCTGGTAGCGGCCAAAGTGACCCCAAATGGACGGGGGCGGCGATATGGGGGTGGGGCAAAATCGAAAAAAGTTTGAAAAGGCAACCGGATAAAAATGCGGTTGCATTGAAGGAAATACCCTAATTATATAATAAATTTTTTTTGCCATCCGAACCACGCGGGCCGTTTTTGCACTAGCGAATAAAAAAAAAATTTAAAAAAAACTGAAAAGGCAACCGCTTCAAAATTAGTGAGTATACTTATTGACACCACCAAACGTTGGAAAAAAATTGCCATCCGATCCTGATGGACAGTTTTGGAGAAATAACTCCTCAAAGTCGCTGAAAAACCCTTTTTTTCGATTTTTTCAACAATAAGTAAAAATAACACACTAAAAATTGTACAAATCGGATGGCATTCGAAATTTATACTGTCCTAAGTACAAATAATAATGTGTATCAATGCCATCCGATTTCGATTAAATTTACCCCTATTTAGCCAACCCCCAAAACTCAATAACAATAAAAATAATGCCATACGCTGCATAAAATTGTTATTTTCATGAGTTTTGGGGGTTGGCTAAATAGGGGTAAATTTAATCGAAATCGGATGGCATTGATACACACTATTATTTGTACTTAGGACAGTATAAATTTCGAATGCCATCCGATTTGTACAATTTTTAGTGTGTTATTTTTACTTATTGTTGAAAAAATCGAAAAAAAGGGTTTTTCAGCGACTTTGAGGAGTTATTTCTCCAAAACTGTCCATCAGGATCGGATGGCAATTTTTTTCCAACGTTTGGTGGTGTCAATAAGTATACTCACTAATTTTGAAGCGGTTGCCTTTTCAGTTTTTTTAAAATTTTTTTTTTATTCGCTAGTGCAAAAACGGCCCGCGTGGTTCGGATGGCAAAAAAAAATTATTATATAATTAGGGTATTTCCTTCAATGCAACCGCATTTTTATCCGGTTGCCTTTTCAAACTTTTTTCGATTTTGCCCCACCCCCATATCGCCGCCCCCGTCCATTTGGGGTCACTTTGGCCGCTACCAGGGGGTTCTGCACCACTCATAGGCCCAGATTACCACTCGCCATCCGGTTGCCTCTCCGACACCGGATTGACGTGCCATTGCTTTGAATATGATATATTATAAAAATTGTTAGTTGAAAGTAGATATGTAATTTTAATAAATCACCAACTGATGTTTTTACAGATGGCATATTTTTTGAAACACGTCTGGGCTATCCATGACCATTGCTGTCGGTACTAAAATGATGTAATCATGTACTCATAAAATGGACAGCACAGTTTTAATTACATAAGCAATTTATTTACTTTTTTTTTACTTGTGGAAACGCGTTGCAATTTTTATTTTTTTGTGTGAAAAATATTTGTTTTTGTAACATATTAGTATTGTTGAGTGCTGGAACTATATTTATTGTACATAAAGTTTATAATTAAATTTATAAACCGTTTTTGTACAGTAAATATGAACATTTTAGTAATTGTTGTTCTTGGCAACCCCACCAGCGATAATCAAACCAGTGAAAACTCTTAAGACTTAGGGAGGCCTTCCATGCCTGCATAGAATGCAGTATTAGCCCTGTAAAACGTTTTTTAATACATTATTAAGACAGAATTATTATACAAGATTTTTTTGTATATTGAATGAAATAAAAAATAATGAAAAAAATTGATTTTTAATTCAAATTACAGAATAAAATTGAAATTGGTGCCATACAGACGATCCTTTACATTTTTTTGTCTATTTTAGATTGATGGAAATAAACCCAATAGGTAATTATTATCCGTAAAATTATTCAAAACGCGGTGATTCTTAAATCAGTTGGAATTATTCCTACTCAAAAATGCAAAAGGTTTGTAAGTTCAGTTCTCAATTTTTTAAATTTTATTTTTAAAAGAAACGTCAAATCAGAAAATGCCTTGTGTATTCTATACTTGTGTCTCTTCTCTATGGTCGAAATATTTGATGCCATCGAAAAATAGTTAAACCATAGAAAAATAATTCGACCAAAATATTTTTGTTTGATGCTCGTCAGTAGGTGGCCACCTATCGGCGAGCATTATAAGTGGTCTCATTTTGGTTCACTGAGTAACCGATCTTCCTATAATACCTTAATCAAGGATATTAGTATTGTTGAGTGCTGGAGCCTGGATATATTTATTGTAAATACATAAAGTTTATAATTTAATTTATAAACCGTTTTTGTACAATAAATATG
Source organism: Xanthostigma xanthostigma (assembly GCA_963575645.1). Lineage (NCBI taxonomy): Eukaryota > Metazoa > Arthropoda > Insecta > Raphidioptera > Raphidiidae > Xanthostigma > Xanthostigma xanthostigma. Next base: position 41,423,135 of record OY754466.1, on the reverse strand, counting down.
AACATTTTGGTAATTGTTGTTCTTGGCAAAAAAAGAATTATCAATATCTTTGAGTATTTGTATTTGGATGTCCGCATTTCCATAATTATATTTTTCGCAAATGTAGTCAAATGCATTCAAACAACATTGGCGTCGTAAACCGCAACTTGGGTCCTCAGCTGCTCCAATTGGTTCTGCAGTTCCATGCATCTCTTCATCAGCGCTACAGTACCGTCACCGCTATACCACGAAGCCGACGCGCCGTCGTTAGTCACCTTGTGTAGCGCGTTCATTCCATCTCTGCATTCCATCGGCGATCGCTTTCGGAGCATCTCGTCTCATGCTATATTCTCCGGTATCACACAGTTTTGGCAGCAGGTCTGAGTTCTGCCAATCTCTGAATTCCTGAGCTTTGGCCATTGACAAAGGTGATGATGAGTCATCCACACCAGAGTCGTTTGTGGAGTTGATTAAATTAATCAATAAATAACCTCAATAAATAAAATGATCAAACAATTTTTCAGACAATATATTAACAAAAAAATATATAATTAATCAGACTAAATCTAAGTGTTTTATTGATTACATTTCAACAGGTAACATGGTATTAGGTTCATCATCGCCATATTTAGTGGGTGATGTCACATTGCCATTGGATACGCTCTTGATGGGTGTACATACTCATTACAACACACGAACATCATACACCTTATTGGGGTGTAAACGTTTAAACTCCTCCACGGGATTTCCGGAAATGCATCCACCTTCACAATGGTAGCCGAATGCGTTGCATGGTCCCATTCCGCAATAGTGGCCATCGTGGACTTTACCATCTCCACACACGGCAATTTTGCAGTTGTTTTCATAGTTGTGTCTACCGTACGATTGGTCCACGGTGTTATAGTTTGCGCCGAAATCATGGCAATGTTTACCCGCGTTGCTCAATTTTTCGTGTTCTTTATTCACAATGCCGTAAGTGTATCCGGTGCGAAACCCAATTGTGGTGTATCCGCAACGTTCACACGAAGTCTCGTACAACATCGTCATCGATACAATCGTCGATAATAGAAATATTTTCGCTTCCATGTTCGAAATACTATTTTGTAATGTAAAATTTTACAACACCACCACTCTTATATATATATACTCGGCTAGTACGATCAGAGGTTATCTAACAAGTAAAAATAATGTATTATCAGTTTTGACATTTCAATCGCTTGACGTAAATTATTTACATTTCGGCAGATAATGATGTATCTCAGAGACAATACAATATATCTGCAAAAAAAAAAAACAAGGTGTTTATCATACCATCTTGGTGGCTACTTGAAAATGCGTTCATAGACACTATACAATGAACAAGGGTCTCCATACACTAATCTTACTTCCTGCGAAAAGTAGTGCGCCTGCGTACATGGTATAAACAGTATAAACTGCCAATGTGTTTTTATAGATCACAGTACTAAGCGTTCTCGTATACTCGATATGGTGTAATAGGTAGCGTACCTGGCTCTCACCCAAGAGTTTCGATTCCCGTTACCGGAATCATTTTAGTTTTTATTTTTTATTTTTTTTCACTTTAAGACTGATTTTCTAAAAAATATATATTTAATTGACTGTCAATTAAATATACATTTTTTAGAAAACGCAGTTCTATTCAAACAATTAACTATTTAATTCGCATACCCCGTTATCGTTCACCCTGGAATTGTTTTTTTTAAAAACTCCACATTTGCCCCTTCCCGTTTCACTGCGAGACAATTCGTATACCCCTTTATCGTTCACCCCGGAATTACAATTCGCATACCCGTTTGTCGTTCACCCCGGAATTATTTTTTAAAAAACTCTCCCTTTGCCCCATCGCGTTTCACTTTGAGACAATTCGCATACCCCTTTAACAAGAAAAGCGGTGGTTTTCAATCTTCATGAAAATGTGAGTTTTAAGTTGGTCTCATAGTGAAAAAAAAAATAAAAAGTAAAAACAAAACTCATTCCGGTACCGGGAATCGAACCCGGGCCTCTTGGGTGAGAGCCTGGCACGCTACCTATTACACCATAACTGAGTACCTATGTCATAATCGCTTTGTACTAGAAACACAGGCATGCTACTTTTCGCAGGAAGTAAGATTAGTGTATGGAGACGCTTGTGAAAAGTAGAACGTAATTCAAAATTGGTGCAAGATGTGAGACAGCTTACTTGTGAATAGTCTACTATATCAGTTTGGTGTAAACATTCACACCTATCATTAATGATATTACAGCTATAATGTGTTGCTTTTCTCCTTAAAAACCCACCCGGATAAAGCTCTTTACACAGATTTGAACATAATTGATCCTGGCAAAGCTGCTCTTCCATTGTATATTTGTGGTGCCATCTCAATACAACATAAATATGCCGACAACGCCAATATTGTAAAGAATTTCATTATTTTTATTTATTGTATAAGGACAGAATCTCGCTAGTGCATTCGTTAGTTGAAACCAGCCCCTACTAAATGCGACAATTAATGTAATATAAACATTGCACGCGTGTTACTATTTTGTTGATTTGTAACAAAAAAAAATGAATTCGTCTAATATTGACAATGATGATATCGTGGAATTCGATCCTCAAAAAGAGCCACTACTCAAAGAAAATCCTCGCCGCTTCGTAATATTCCCCATTGAATATCCAGATATATGGGAAATGTACAAAAAGCGGAGGCATCTTTTTGGACGGTCGAGGAGGTCGATCTATCCAAAGACCTTTCCGATTGGGATAAGTTGAAAGAGGACGAGAGGTATTTCATAAAACGTATATTGGCCTTCTTTGCCGCATCCGATGGTATAATCAAATCAGAAAATGCCTCGTGTATTCTATGCTTGTGTCTCTTCTCTATGGTCAAAATATTTGATGCCATCCGAAAATCGTTGGTGTTAAAACCATAGAAAAATAATTTAACCAAAAAAGGAAGTAAGCAAGGTCTATAGTTTTTTATCCTTCATGGAGTCAAGTAACAAGTTTGAAATATAGGTTATGTTTGTTGAGGTTATGCAAAAGTAAAATCATTTACGTTTGTGAAAATTGAACAGATTAACAAATATTTTAATTAAAGGTGTGTTTTTATTATAATTTATGTCATTTAAGTTGCGATTTTAAGAGTATGAAGCAGCAAATTGTTCGTATTTGTACAATATAAAATGTACCATTTCTAGATGGATGCCGACTTGTACGATGAATTTGGAAATTATATCGGTCCAGACTTAGACAGCGACGATGACGATAATGAAGACCAGGATCAAGACAATTACGACCAGGGTGATAACCAGCAAGACTATGATGTGCGTATATTAACAACCCATGAACCATAACCAAGTTGTCTCTACCGATGTATTTTAAAATTGTTCCGTGTTTCTTTTAGGATGATGCGATGGATGAACAGGATACTGAACAGTCACAGATGGCTGTTGTATTACACGAAGACAAGCGCTACTATCCGTCAGCGCTGGAAGTCTACGGACCCGATGTCGAAACTATAGTCCAAGAAGAAGATACCCAGGCACTTGATAAACCATTGATAGAACCGATCAAACGTAAAAAGTTCCAGCTTAAAGAACAGGATTTACCGGAAACAAATTATAGCATGGAGTAAGACATTAAATATTAATTATGAACGCAACTATCAAGTTTTAACATTATTGATTTCTAAAAAATTAAGATAGCTTATCTTACAAATATCAACAGGGTTTAATTAATCACTTACAATTAACTGCATAATTGCTTTATGTGTTTCCTCTTCATATTGTATCGTATAATGAAAAACGCGACTATTTTCGAACAGACAGTTAGCGCTTAACAGTAACTTGCACATAGGCCATAGATACTCGACTTATCTAGTTGTACTAAATACTAGTATTTTTAGCAGTCTTAGAAATTTTAAAGAGGCGTTATGTTATTAAATTTAAGTCTGGGTTATCCAGTTGTTGTCATTGAATGGTGAAGCCAAGCCAAATTTTACCGAAGCTTATGGTTTATATAATTTAGCGCTATATATACTGACACTTTCTTGATTTATGCGGTGGATTTATCACAGCCCGAATTAGCCAGTTAATTAGGCGACGTCTAACGTCCACAATTTTGTTTTCCAAAATTTTTATATACCCCATGACATCTGCATGATTGAGACGAACCCTTTAGCATTTCATTTACCAAAATCGGTCCGCCCGTGTATGCTCCATAAAATAACATGTAAACATAGTTTTATATTATGAACAACTTAAATACATTACCCTGATTTTAGTATTTAAAAAAAAGGAAAGAAACTAGATAATTTCATTAACAATTTTACAGATTCTTAGCGGATTTGATGGACAACTCGAATTTAATACGAAATGTAGCATTGGTCGGACATCTCCACCATGGAAAAACTACTTTTGTCGATTGTCTTATCCGTCAAACTCATCCGAGTTTTAAAGACTTAGAAGAAAAAAACTTGCGATATACAGACACATTGTTCACAGAACAAGAAAGAGGTGTCGGAATAAAAGCTGTGCCTGTTACGTTGGTTTTACAAAATATCAAAAACAAGTCGTATTTAATGAATATTTTTGACACTCCTGGTAAGTAAACATTTAAACATCAACAAACATTATTTTTGAACTTGAAAACCGTTCCACTTAAAATGCAACATACATCTGATTGAACGGTCACCATAATTGTCTTAAAATTTTATAAAGTAAGGATATATTTTTATAAATTTTTAAAATAGATCTTTTAAAGTTTTTATTATTTTTATGATAAGTTGTTTAAAAAAAAATTGGTTGTCTGTAAAGTCGGTTTACGGACGATAGTTTTACGTGATAACGTATTCCGTAATACATAACCTAAATTCTACATATAATAATTATAATAATTCGAATCTATGATATTGCATCTTTCGCTTCAAATTTAGGTTAATTTTATTTATTAAATTACTCACCACCTATAAAAATAATTTTTTTTATTAACTTTCTTTCTTCCGTATTTATTTAAGTCTCAAAGATTAACTGTCATAATATTTAGAAAACAATTGTTTTATTGTTTAAGTATATAAAATTCCAAAACCTACTTACAATATTTAAGTATTTTCATACGTCAAAAAATTGATTTTTATAATGATAAAATTTGTAAGAAAACGATTTTTTCGAGAAATGAGACCTAGCTAAAACGATTTTTTGCCCCCCAAAATCCCTTTTCAGTAAATTTCATCCAAATCGTTAGGGCCGTTTTCGAGAAAAGCACGCACAGGGTCAGGCGGAACGTTACGCGTTACGAACGTTAAGAACGTTACACTTTTTCGTGCATGCAGCCGGTGTTTTATCAATTTATAATATTGGTGATTCATCAATTTATAAGACGTTATCACGTCAAAAAAAAAAATTTTAAATGATGGACAATAATGTTTTTAAATTAATTTATGTTTTTAATTTGTGACTTTTAATAGACATTTTTAAGGTCCTGAAGAAGGCAATAATTGCTTGCCGAAACGTTGACTATTAAATGAAGTTCTATTAAATAAAAATTGTTTTAAAATTTTGCCTTGTATCGCGTTAATTTCATAATTTTGTTTTTAGGACATGTTAATTTTTCCGATGAAGTAACAGCAGCGATGCGTTTGTGTGATGGCATAGTCCTCTTTGTGGACGCAGCTGAAGGCGTTATGCTTAACACTGAACGTCTTTTAAAACACGCCGTTCAAGAAAGAATGGCGATAACCGTTTGTATTAATAAAATCGATCGACTTATCTTAGAACTAAAATTGCCACCGCAAGATTCTTATTACAAGCTTCGACACATTATAGAAGAAATAAACGGTTTGCTAAGGTACTTCGATAGTATATTGTGTTACTAGGGCAGAAAATTGGAGAATGTGAACGAGGGTGACGTTTGGCCGTCAGAGCGGAACGATAGCGGCAATCATCCGAGTCGCAAACGACAATTTCGCTAGAGCAACACAAAGTATTTTTTGTAATTAGTGCATTGAATGAACAACATTAAAATAACACATTGTAAATGGATATAGGCAGTGTGCACGAAGCCTACTAGCGCCGCTAGTGGGTAATAGAGAATTACTCAACTCACTTTTTATGGAAATCGCGACATGTTTCTATGGTGTTAAGTCAAAAACTTTAGTTGGCCATGATGTGTCAAAAAAAAATGTAAAAAGAAAAACTGATGTTAATTTGTTTAAACTGACAGTGGAACGTCAAATTAGGGCGCAAATGATCTTTATTTTACTTAAATCGCCATCAGCGCAACAGCCCCGAACACAACAAGCATTTCCAGATCGCTTAGTGTTCCTATGTTTTCTTTGTAATTAAAAAACTTCATAAAATTATAACTATTTTCACTTTTAATAAACATTGCTCACTGACATATTGAAAATTTGAGCTTGAAGTTTCCTCTAGTGCTCACCACAAACGCTCGCATCAAAAAATTGGCAACTCCGCCTCCCTGCACATAGCCCATTGTAGACTAGACAAACTGTCAGATATGAATGAATGAATAATTTAGGAGTTATGGCTTATAACCCGTTATACAGGTGTCCCAGAAGTCACGCACTTCCTCGTAGGGATCGAAAGAGAAAATTATTCTGAGACTAAAAGTCCTTAGCCATTTTTTAATCAGACGCATAGATAATTAATTATTAATTAATGAAAGTGACCAATCAGGAGCGATTTGATTTGTTTTCCGATTTTATTTGTTTTTCTCCCGACAGACACTGGATGTTTTTTAATTAATTATTCAGAGACGACTGACAACGGAAGACAGTTATCCAAGATACGGGAGAAAAACAAATCAAATCGGAAAACAAATCAAATCGCTCCTGATTGGTCACTTTCATTAATTTTCTCGGAACAAATTTTCGGAGCTGTTCCAAGGCCCGATGCAGACCGGAATGTTTGCGTAATTTCGGCAGAAAGGTCATCGCAGACGCGGCTTAAACTCGCAAACCGGTTATTTTAGTGAAAATAACATACGAATAAGTTTTAAAGTTTGCATTAGTGCAGTTGAAATCATGCGATTACATATAATCAAAACTATAATCTAACGACAAACTAAAAAATGTCGCCGTTCGCCATTTTGAAACGACAATTTTAACTTTTGTATTTTTTGTGTTTTAGCATGTATTCCGATGAAGAAAATCCACAAATTGTAAGTCCGACGTTAGGAAACGTCTGTTTTGCTAGTTCACAGTATGGTGTCTGCTTCACTTTGCAATCGTTTGCTAATATTTATGATCAAACGTACGGAGGAGTGAATATTGAGGAATTTGCAAGACGTCTGTGGGGCGATATTTATTTTAATACAAAAACGTAAGATTTATTTCAATGTTGGTTTTTTGATTACAACTCAACCCCCTTTAGTAGAAGCCCATTCTGTCTCCTTTCGTATAACAAAACTGACAGACAGACAGAAATGAAATTGACTATATTTGATTTAGGTATTCTATAAATTGTGCATCTAAGCCGAAATTACGCTAAAAATATCATTTCAAAGATACTATGTTATTTATTCGAGACTAATCTATTTTTTTTGTAGTCGCAAATTTTCAAAAAAACCGCCTCATAATTCAGCACAACGCAGCTTCATTGAATTTATTTTAGAACCGCTTTATAAAGTATTTGCGCAAGTTGTGGGAGACGTTGATTCGACTTTACCAGGAATTTTGGAAGAACTCGGGATAAGACTTACAAAAGAAGAAATGAAAATCAATATCAGACCGTTATTGCGTCTGGTTTGTGAAAAATTTTTAGGCGACTTCACAGGTAAACAAACAATTTAAAGTCAATATTAATATGATCGTTACAACAAAATCAGTATTTTATTTAGACGTTAATGCCATTTTTTTTTTACAGGATTTGTCAACATGTGTGTCCAGCACATCAAATCTCCGATGGATAACGCAAAAATAAAAGTAGAGCATATTTATACGGGTTCGTCTGACAGTAAATTGTTTGATGACATGGCACACTGCGATCCAGATGGACAGTTAATGGTAAATGAAACCGTTTTTTATACCGAAATCACAAACAGATCCCGTTACTATTTTATTGTATATAGCGGTCCCGCCCGGTTTCACCCGGTTGTATAAGGACGAATGGGGAAGGGAGGAACATGAGTACACACATTCATCTTAGTTTACCGAGATGAATGTTGTGTCCAAATTTCATGATGATCGTAGTTACCGTTCAAAAGTTTTTGTCGATAAAAAGCAGTATTTATACTTTTTTTAACTAATAATTTTTTTTTAATTAATTAAATAAAATTAAAATAAATTTAAATGTAAGCCTTAGAAAAAAGCAATGTAGAAAATTAAAAAAAAAATAAAAATATATTCGCCCAATGTAGGGCTCGAACCCATGACCCTGATATTGACAGTCGTGTGCTCTACCGATTGAGCTAGCCGGCTTTGTATTCTGGCAACGTTAATATGAGTATATTTAGTTAGTGCATTTCACCTGAATGAAAGCTTATTTTTGAGATACATTTTGCAACATTTTTCATTAATGCTCCGCTCCTAATGGTCGTAGCCTGATTTTATATAGCCTATAGCCTTCCTCGATAAATGGGCTATCCAACAAAAAAAATTTTTTTCAATTTGAACCAGTAGTTCCTGAGATTAGCGCGTTCAAACAAACAAACTCTTCAGCTTTATATATTAGTATAGATTAAGTGCTCCATACATGATGCTTGATTTCGTGCTCGCTCGCTTGCTAGATTCGATGACATGCTGTGTTGCTTGAAGGTCGGCAGGGAGCGCCGCTGGTTTGGCCTCACGCGAAGCTTGTTCGTTTGCTTGTTGCTCTGTTAACAAGCTAGCACGAAATCAAGCATCATATACAGGGCGCTTTAATCAATATGTCAGGATTTATATTTCTACATATATGTATGTTTTTGAAATTTTAGGTTCACAGCTCAAAAATGTATCCGACCGACGAGTGCACATTCTTTCAAGTTCTCGCTAGAGTTATGAGCGGAACTTTGTTCGCTAATCAGGAAGTCAGAATACTTGGAGAAAATTACAGTTTACAGGATGAAGAGGACAGCAGAATTTTAACAGTCGGTAGACTTTGGATATTTGAAGCCAGGTAGACGAAAACAATATTTAAAGTGTCGATTATATAAATTAATTCAGTTCGGAGATAATTTCGATTATCGAAAAATATAACTTAAATAAAAGAAGAGACTGTTCACAGTTAAAAACAAATGTAGATGTCAGCATTTGGGACGTCTGAACAACACCATTATGCAGAATTATTGTTGCTTTGGCAATTAGAGCTCTCTTCGTATAGGCCCCACATTGAATGGTTTCCAATTCTAACACCAGATGTGAGTCACTGTTTTTAAATAACAGAAATGTTTTGTAGAGAGGAAAACAGCTGCACTCGTCAACAATACTGACGTGCGCCATTCATATTACTCTGCGTGATGGAGGCTAGGTTAGCCTCCATCATGCTTTTCTAAATCAATGTTTACCTATCAAAAACCCCCCTTAGGACAGTTCGGCGCATTTCTCACCAGAGGTCTCACCATTCCTTTGGGTTCCGAATAAGAATAATAAAGTTTAGGGTGAAAGCTCTATTCGCATTTTTTTGGTTGCGCTTAAAATTTATTGATGGCTCTTTCAACTGTTCACGCAATCCGTGCAATATTTTGTAGCCACAGCAAATAGGGCTCCTAAATGAAGTATTACGTTTAATCAATACACATAATTGATAGTCGGATAATCGAAGCTTTACTATTTGAAAACGAAGTGGAACTACCGTTACAATTTTATATATTTTATTTTGCAGATATAAAGTGGAATTAAATAGAGTTCCAGCCGGCAATTGGGTACTAATTGAAGGTATCGATCAACCGATTGTGAAGACATCAACAATAACAGATTTATCGATTAACGAAGAGCTGTACATATTCAGACCTCTAAAATTTAACACGCAGTCTGTCATAAAAATTGCCGGTGAGTTGAATAAAAATTTTGTTTTTATTAACAACTACGGATATTTACCCGGCTTTGATCGTATTTTATTTCGGTATTCGGGAAAATCGGTTGAATAGTTACAGACTTTATCGTGACCTTTTCTGTCAGTTTAAAAGAAAAACTGAATGCGTGAAAAAATCGCACACGTCTGAAGTGAAACTTAATGGCTAAACATTTGTATTATCCATAAACACCAAGACTAGAGTATGCGAGTGAGCCGTGAAAGTGTTTGCAATTCAGAGAGAGAAAAGTTCCTTATCTCCACGGTAACTAATGATACAAAACAATGCTGATTTGAGTAAGCAAATATCTGGTTTTCTGGGTTTTCTGCAGCGTTCTCTCTCTAACTGAAGACACTTTGACTTATGGCAAGCATGCGAACTAGTTACTTATATCTCTATGGTTGATACAGATCTAAACTATATAATTTCATCTAATTATCATAGTTGGCAGTACTGTACTCTTGGCGTCTGGATATTACTTCTACTATGCGAACAAAAATGGGCGTGTCAATCGGGTTTCCCCTAATTCCCCACTGGCAGCTTATTTCATTTCGTTCACTCCTTGCAACTGACTTCATATTTTTTGCTTGTTTTCTCTGTACAGTTGAACCCGTGAACCCTAGCGAGTTACCGAAAATGTTGGACGGTTTGCGTAAAGTAAACAAAAGCTATCCGCTGTTAGCGACACGAGTCGAGGAGAGCGGAGAACACGTCGTGCTCGGCACCGGTGAACTGTATTTAGATTGCGTCATGCACGACCTTCGATGCATGTACAGCGAAATCGATATCAAAGTCGCCGACCCGGTAGTCGCTTTTTGTGAGACCGTCGTCGAAACCAGTTCGCTTAAGTGTTTCGCTGAGACTCCAAACAAAAAGAACAAAGTCACAATGATTGCGGAGCCGCTGGAGAAGGGATTGGCGGAAGATATTGAAAACGAAACAGTACAAATTTCATGGAACAAAAAACGACTCGGTGAATTCTTCCAAACTAAATATGATTGGGATTTGCTTGCTGCTCGATCGATTTGGGCATTTGGCCCGGATAATACAGGTTTGTACACTAAAATACACTGTCGTAAATTGTGGTAGCTATATATTTCTGGTTTTTGCATTGTTGTTTGTTGATCAGCTGTAATAGAAATTTATTTGCATTTGACATAGAATATTTTCATATTTTTCCACCAGATGTCACAGTGTCAAATGTCAAATCTCAATACATTTTTTGTTGATATTGAGTATGTACGACTGTTTTTCCATTTTTTTAGGGCCAAATATCTTAGTAGATGACACATTGCCATCTGAAGTAGACAAAGGACTTTTGAATTCAGTGAAAGATTCGATCGTGCAAGGATTTCAGTGGGGAACCCGCGAAGGACCTTTGTGCGAAGAACCTATTAGAAATGTGAAATTTAAAATATTGGACGCGAATATTGCACAAGAACCTTTGCATCGAGGAGGAGGTTTGTTAATTTCAAATTAATTAATTTTTTTACTGACGCAACAATAAAACTAAAAAATAATAATTGAGAATATTGATAAAATACACGAACAGCCTGCAGTATAAAACGAAATAACAGACAAAAGTTCTGTTACAGCTGTCGTACAATATATAATTTTTTTTTTATGCTAGGTCAAATAATTCCAACTGCAAGACGAGTGGCGTACTCAGCTTTCCTAATGGCCACGCCCAGATTAATGGAACCATATTTATTTGTTGAAGTTCAAGCACCCGCTGACTGCGTATCGGCCGTTTATACCGTTTTAGCAAAACGAAGGTAATGATACCATTAAATGCACTTTAAATTAGACTAGTGTACCCGTGCAAAACCTTTTGCATGTATTTTCATTATGTTTTCAAAAAACGATATTTTGATACAGACCTACGACAATAATTTTATTCCTCATTAGTTTCCATTTACAGTTATTTTTCTTTTGATTTAGCTTGATCCATCAAGTTGTCTCTATATTTAAAAAAAAATGTATGAGATCTGTTCATCGTTGTCATGGTTACCCCGCAAGAGCTGTCACAATTCATTTTTAGAAAATCTAACCTCATTTGATACATTTACGATTTTCACTATTTTTTTCTGATCTGAGACCAAATTTTAGACTTGGCACAGTCCATGTAATATTTAAAAACTCTATTTTGGCATTAAATTAACATAAACTTACACGTTCTTAAATTATTTGGAAAATAAAATAAAATTTATTTGTGTAAGAATATTTGGAATATTTGCGCTAAACAACTAACTAATTTAAATATACACCTCAATTATCAAAGTCGACTTGTCAAACTGTTTGTAAAATTTCCGACATACGTACATATTTGCATTTCTCTCACACTCATGTCTCGTGAACATCGAAGGATTTTCTCTCTTTACGTTCCTCTTCACCCCCCCCTCGTCATTTTTACTATTATCGCTTGAAATCACCCCTTTTAAAAAAATTTCACAAAAAAAAATAGCGATAATATATCTGTGGACTAAAGGCTTCAGTTTAAAAAAAAATTGGGTCAATCGGTTTAGTAGGGATGGCTGGCGGATTGTCTAGACTCTAGAGATTTAGGGCTTGTGTTTTAAGTATATAGATATCGTGTGCATTGTGATAATATTAATAAGAAAAACATTAAATAAATCTAATTTTGTCCACATACATTTCTTATTATTATTAAATGCACTATTATAATTTTTTTTGTGTCGGCAAAGAGTTAATTTTTAATTTCATTTGATATACAGAGGCCACGTAACGCAAGACGCTCCTGTACCGGGATCTCCACTTTACACAATCAAAGCATTCATTCCAGCGATCGATTCATTTGGTTTTGAAACGGATCTTCGAACGCACACTCAAGGACAAGTAATTATATTTTAGTACATTTTATTTTATTTAGGTTATTGCGCGGAGCCCACCCATTTACACACGAAGCATAGATATATTAGGAGCTCAAACAACATAGGCTTTTTCGTGATTTTTCCGTCCACGAAAACGAGTTAACTTAATGTTCGGGACGTATAATACGCGCCACGAATCTAAAAGGCTCGGAAGTTAGATGAGAATGCGGGCTTGCGCAATTCAACAAAACTAAAATAACAATAACAACTTGACAATAGCATACTCGACTGTACTTTAAAGCAGAAAAGTGACAAAGGCAAAGAGCGATCACGGCCAATCACCGACGAGCGCACGTTCCGTGCAGGTAGCTGGGAGGAGTAGCTAAAATGTGCCTTTGCGACGCTGTTTCTGATTAACTTCCGAACCTTTTAGATCCGTGGCGCGTACTATACCATGGACCACCGTGAACAGAACTGCGTCCACAATGGACACAACTAGTAAACAAAAAAAACTAATATAGGCAATCGGCCTAAAAGCCTCGGCGGGCCCCGGCCCACTGGGAAAACTCCCAAAAGCCTGTGGGCCCATCCGTCACCGAATACAATCATAAAAATAATTCTTTATTTATAGGCGTTTTGCGTATCAGTATTCCATCATTGGCAGATAGTGCCAGGCGATCCTTTGGATAAAAGCATTATTATTAGACCGTTAGAACCGCAACCTGCTACACATTTGGCAAGGGAATTCATGGTGAAAACTCGAAGACGCAAAGGCCTCTCCGAAGACGTGTCGATCAATAAATTTTTCGACGATCCTATGTTGCTGGAATTGGCAAGACAAGATGTCATGCTGAATTATCCACTGTAAAGTTAGTTCACTTTTTAGTACTTCTATACTGTTTTTGTAAGATTTATTATTTTTCTAATTGTCCAGACGATTATTTTAAGCAATAAAGAAATTAAAAATAGACATCGTGAAAATACTGATCCAGGTTTTCCACTACCTGAAACAGTTTTCCCTGACATCTGCTCCGTGCTCGTTGAGAAACAAATGGTTTGTTTCATTTGTTTCAAAATTTCATTTGATAAAAACAATAAAACGATTACGCCCTTACTATTCGCGTAAACTACTAAAAAAATAATACATTCAGAATATGAATTGGTGCTAAACCCAAATAACCCTAGATGTTGGTTAAAAAAAAAAAACAAACAAATGAGGTACAAATTTCTTTAATAACTTGTTATACAGTGTAATTATTATTCCATAGGAATACAGTAAATATGTTAAAAAATATTTAAAGTTAATAATAACATGAAATATTAATAAAACAATAAATAGTCTGCACAAATGGCATTTCATTAAAAATAAAATGATAAAATTACATATGTATTTTATGTACATACAATATTATTAGAGCTGGCTCAACGTGGCTTGTGCAGTTCTCAAAACATGCACTAAACTAAAATAGTCTATATTTGTAAGCATAACTCCTAAACACTTAGATAAATTTTGATGAACTTAAATGTGCCAAAAAAATTTACGGTGAGGGGAAACTAATATAATTTTATAAATTTGACACGCGCACTTTTTTTTTCAAACTGAGAAATGGCACCCACTGATTTTTTACAATATGCCTATAAAAATAATAAAACGTCACTTTATCTTATATATAAATCGAGTTAAAAAAATTTCAATCGGAAATTTTTATTCTTCATAATTCAAATTTAATATCTATTATAATCGGAAAAAAAACCGAGGCCAATATTATTACTTTTCTTTAATAAACAATAAAATCAATTATATACGTCATCCGTTATAATAATTAATTAAATAAGTATACAAAATTTTTCTTGATTTTCATTTCTTATTTCTAGTGTTTCTGTTTAATTAAAAATGTCTTGATAGGTAACATAGGGTATATTACGCTACATCAAAATAGAAATGAGCAGTAAGCGAAAAATAATGATTTATATCCACGGGCGAAGCCGAATCGGGCAGCTGTTTAAATATTATCACTTTTCTTTAATAAACAATAAAATCAATTATATACGTCATCCGTTATAATAATTAATTAAATAAGTATACACAATTTTTCTTGATTTTCATTTCTTATTTCTAGTGTTTCTGTTTAATTAAAAATGTCTTGATAGGTAACATAGGGTATATTACGCTACATCAAAAGAAAGATGAGCAGTAAGCGAAAAATAACGATTTATATCCATGGGGAAGCCGAATCGGGCAGCTTTTTAAAAAGAGCCGCAAAAAATATTTATGTGGGAAGTCACTGGCATAAACTAAGTTACAAATCTAAGTGAAATTAAAAATTTGCTAAATTCTTTGGTTCCATTTTTAAATAATATCGATTAATGTAATATAACACTGGTAAAGGCAATTTGTGTAAGGGACCCATATAATTATTACATATAATATAATGTCGGTAAGGTAGAGCCCACTTTTCCTACCAACATTGAACTGATTTTGTGGACCAACTTAAATTTGGTACCTGGCGTCATACAAAATCTTTGTAACGTAATTGAATACTAAGTTGGTCAGAAATTTCTCTGAAACGTCAACTTAAATAGTTTATTTCTTTGTTTGTTGTTGTTAGTTACGTCTGTAAAGTCGGGGAAAAAAACTAAAAAATCAACTGAAAAACTGAAGTCGTGGGAAAAAGTGAGCCGCCCTGTAAAACAGTCTTGCTAAAAACGTTATTAACCCTTTCAAATAATAAATTATTTTTTTAAAAATGGCTTGAGCCAGCTCTTACATAGCCATTAAAACAGTACATGCTTACTTTAAGCTGTACAATTACACAAAAACGTCATTAAATAAAAAATAAATAGTTCAACAATAATTACAACCACCTAATCGTTTTTAAAAACAGGAACATCTGCAAATGGATTTTCACTAACACGTAAATTAAATAAAATAGGTCACTATGAATTTATCGAAATGATTCCATGCAACCGATTGCACTTTATTACATCTGTTATTTAAAATGGCTGCTTATTTTCTTTTCGAAGACATTATTAGTTACATTTTAGAGTTCTTTAATTTGTTAACTGTTATGCGCTAAGTTCACTTATGTGTATATTTTTAATTTAGTCGGTTGTTATATTTTTATTTTTTAAATTATTCTTCCGATAACACTATTTCATTAACGAATCTTTAAAAACAATTTGAATCATGAATACTGACTTCTTCGCTATATTTGGAGGGTCTGATGAGTTAGTACACACATGGTGTGATTCTTTTTGATAATTCCATCAAATGATGGGCGCGCATGCGCAGCCTATTTTTGACTGCGCATGCGACTACGCGTTCCCAACATTTTGATGGAAATCTTCAAAAAGAAGAAACCAAAAAGAACACACCCAGAGTTTTAAAGTATTTTTAGTAAGTTTAAATGTTTGTTATTATTTTCATGCTTATGATTTAAAAACTGTAAAATGTATTTACCATCTTCTCTCCCCAAGATGGCCGCCGTAATTGATTTCACTTTTTATTCATAATTACAACTCACAAGCATGCCTATTAATTTGCAATTTAAATTATATATAGTCCGAACTTGTTATATTCGTTTTTTTTTAAATGAATTTAAAACACTTTTGTTTATCGTGTGGTATACGCGTTTTAAACAATATCGAATCGGCTCTATATTGCGTGTTGAGTAATGGTGTGTAGCCGAACACCTGAAAAGTAGACGTCATTAGTAATTAATCAACTCCATGGGATACAGATATGTTTTTACTTCGTCAATAGAGATACAGTAAAACCTCGATAACTCAAACTCCGGTAAGGTAAAAACCTCTATAAATTAAAAAAAAGTTATCTTTTCCCTTCCATTGACGAAAAAACGGTGGCAATCTACAAATTCGGGCGAAGCCGGACCGGGTCACCGGTTAAATATAAAGAGTTTTATGATGCAGAAAGCAGAAAAATTGTTCACAGATCAAAGCTAGTAACAAAACAAATTTCGACACAAATAGAAGATCTCTAAACCAAGTCTGAAAGGAATGAATAGTAAAATATTCTTCATATATGAGAATATAACAATTGATAAACAGCCGATGAAATAAATGAAACTCATACAAAAAGACGGTTTCGGCAAATCAAATGGCTGTATCAGCATTTTTTTTTTTTCATTCTAACACCGATGGTGGAAAGTTATTATACAGTATGTAAACACGTAAGATGCACATAGGGAAATTAGTATTAAAAAATACTTGGATCAGAGTTAGCCATGACTGCATTAATTGTTATTTCTATTGAATTATCGTGGTAATTTTGAGGATTTCTCTTTTATTTTGATTTATTTTTATTTTACTTGGCTTTTTTAATAATAAAAAGCTCTTATAAATCATTATTTTAATTTTTTTGTACAAAAATAAAACAAAAAAACAACTCCATCTGTTTGGAAACATTTCATTCAAAAATTGTTTGACTCTTATGACGTATGCGCGTTAGTAAATCAGTGACCCAATGTCTTTAGGTTCAACACGAATAGGCAGAGATATTTTATCTCGCACCATATTTAAGTATTTTTGGGAATTTAATGTCCCATTAATAAAAAAAGTCCGATTATGTTGTAAACATTTGAATATTTTCTTCGGTAGTATACACATTCATTTTGCAAAAGAATATTATCTGTCAAATTGAAAAACAAGATTTCAAGGCTCACTCTGATCCAGTCATTTTTTCCCAATGTTAATTTCCCTATGTGCACCTTACGTGTTTACATACTGTATGTATTATATTATAAAGGGTCAGTTACAAATATGCCTACCGGAGGAACTAAAATAAATTTCACAAAATAATTCAAAATAGATTTTTAGATACCAAAAACAAACTTGAAAATAAATAATACGTAAACATTTATTTTATTGAAGTATTGTTAACGAGATAAAACAAAATAAACTTTATTCAATTAGTTTTTCCACAAAAATGAATTTGAAAAAAATGTCTGTTCAATAATGTTCCAAAAAATAACTAAACTGTTAAAAAAACACTTCATTACACAAGAAATTCACTATGTAAAAACAAACGACATTCATAGTATGAAAACTGCAAATATAATAAACGAAAGAAAAAATTTCGGCAATCAGGCCGTCACATATAAAAAAAATTGTTCATCTTACCTGGGTAAAAAAATTAATACATTTATGTCTTTCTTGAAAATGCGTATCGTCTTCTGAAAGCGATACAGGACATCCCGGACAACGGAATGTCCACCTCGAGGTCACCTTAACGGGCGGTTTCCGTGTAATATGAGACACCAAAAAGTT
The DNA here is from genome assembly GCA_963575645.1 of Xanthostigma xanthostigma. Classification (NCBI taxonomy): domain Eukaryota; kingdom Metazoa; phylum Arthropoda; class Insecta; order Raphidioptera; family Raphidiidae; genus Xanthostigma; species Xanthostigma xanthostigma. Next base: position 41,405,033 of record OY754466.1, on the reverse strand, counting down.
CATCGCAATGTCTTCGCAATTCATATATTCATCGACTTTATCTCTGATGGCTTGCGGTAACCAATACCAATACAAGTACATATAGTATTTATGTACAAACGCGGCACCGGTCAGAACCATGCTGAATTCGCAGCTGTAATTGGAATTATAGAGCCATCCGTCGTGATAATTCAAATCCCACGCATGAAATCGACCGGGGAAGCCGACGACTCTGTCCCGATGTTCGCGCCAAACGCGAAATCCGAATATGATTTCGTCATGCCGTAAATGCGCATCGTCATCGACCGAAAGTACCGCCTCGGTCTCTATAATGTCTAACGGTAAGAAACGGTTATTGAGACTGTTCCTCGTAGCTTTTATTACCTGCGAAAAGTACAAGAATAAACAGTCAGTAAACTGATTTAATGTCAAACTTTGGTCATAACTTCATGAAACGTATGAGCTGAATCACTCCAAAGTTTAAAACCCTTTTTACGCAAGTGACCGCCATGTTCTTAGCAGGCACACGTGCCGATTCCGACATCAAGGCCAGGCGCACATTGAGACGCAGGCGACGTAGCGTAGCATAGGGCAGCGCAGCGCAGTTTTCTGTAATCCAGTAGTTAAAATCTACTAGCGCATATTGATAGGCAGGGCAGGGCAGTACTGTGTCTGTGTTGGCCTGCGTCACGTAGTGTTTGCGACACAGTTTACTGCACACTGCGGCGAGACGTGCACCCATATGAATAAATAGAATCTCGTAGAATATCATGAACTTCATTAAATTGATTTCGGTTTAAGCGAAAGTAGTTTGTAAATTGTTTGTCAGAAAATTCCGATGACAAATTAAATTCACCATGACTTTTTCTTTTCGTTAAAAATTTACTTTTCCACAATTTTTTACGTTTAGATAACGAATATAACAAAATAAGTTCATTAAATTCATCATCAGAATCTGATTCAGAACTTAAATTTATTAAATTTTCAGCTATCATATCACTCATGACTATGTTCACGCTCTGAACAGTGACACGAAACTGCGTGTTAATATGCGCTCATATGGGTGACGTAGTTTTTTCTGCGCTGCGCTGCCCTATGCTGCGCTACGTCGCCTGCGTCTCAATATGCGCCTGGCCCAACTGTCGCGTCAGTCGTACATTAAAATTAGAATTAGCGCGCGTTCAACACAGTTGTGATCAAGGTCTTAGAAATCAGCTAAATTGTTAACAATCGAGTGATTCTGATGGTGTCCCTCGTCCTACATTAGCTCTGTTCTAAGTTCTCTGCAAACGGTAATATTATCGTCACAGTCATGCGCAATAGCTAAAACGCGTTCCAACCGAGACTAGAACGGTTCTAGAACCGTCCTATAAGCCACAAAACAGTGCAAAGTCGACGCATGCGCACAAAACCAATACAAGACAGTTTAGGATATCTACTGACTATGACGATAATATTACCGTTCGCAGAGAGGTTGGAACATAGCTATTATTCGTGAGTTTGCTATCAATAATTTGTATGGGGTTTTTTTTGGAGTTGTGCAACCTACTGGGGAAAATCTAAAACTACATTGCAAATGCTGTAATTCCATATTATGATATGCTGTTTCAACACTGTGTATTGACATCGTTTTATTGTGTGTTAAAATATACCTGTAATGTAAAGTAGTTTTGAAGACAACTTACATGAACTGGCGCGCCGATATCAGGCCACCTGAGATCTTCTAACGGAGGGCGCGGAGAATTCCAAATAACGACGACTTTGTTCAGGTAAGGCAATCCGCGTAATCGGCCGATCGAATTTATAAGGACCTGTTCCCGTTCGTACGTTAACATGACGACGGTGAATTGTTCTCGCGGATTGTTACCGCCGAGAGCTTCGCAGAACTCTTTACCAGCTCCGCCAGCACCTTTGCCGATTGGTCGATAACCGGTACCAGATCCTGTTTAAAGAGTTAAGAAATTTATACTTTTTTATTGATATGGAGTTCTAACAAAATTAATACAGTGGACCCCGATAATCCGACAATCATTTTGCAGGGCAGTGTCGGACTATCGAATTTGTCGGATTATAGAGTACTGCCTAAGAATATCACATTTTTCTTTAATTGTCAGTGTTTTGTGCTTTCGCTTCTGAGCTTGTGACGACATTACTAGGTACGAATACGTAATGCACAATGAATAAACAGTAAACAATGAACACACGCTAGACCACACCGCTATCTTCTTCAAACTTCAAATTCAAACTAAGCAATCAGAATCAAAACAATACCCTACGCGTCGAGCACAATAGTGGTGGTGCGTACAAGTTATAACTTGTTCAATCATGCATTAGCGAAGATTTTCAAAAAAATTCTAAATTGTCGGATTACAGGGGGTGCCGGATTACCGGGGGTCTACTGTACATGTAGGTTAGACACCCGCATTTTCTTTATTTTGATTTTTAAGTATAATTTAATTTTTTTTCATAATTAGTTTTTCATATGTCACAATGTTATTGTATTGTAGATTATTCGCTCTAAAAATGCCGGAATGAAGCATTAAAAATATCTTTTTCGATTGACTCACCCATAAATTTAGCGTCCGAAGGCAAAATAGTATCGAACGGTAGCTGCGGATAAAGATGGAACGGATCGGCCCAATCGTTCCATATTTCGTAGCTTTGCATTAGCGATAGCGTATAATTTCTTTTAAACGACGGACTTGCATACGGAGGTTCGATGGGCCCCAAGCTTTCTTCAGGTTCGGCTTCTTGTGCTATTACGTCAGTTTGCAATGGTTGGAACGTCGCATTAAACACACTGATGGCCGGGATATCCTCAACAGGTTTAGCAGGAATACCAAGTCTATCCCTAAGGATAGCTATAATGACGTCGACAGTACTTTGAACGGAACTCAAGTATCGTTCCCATATAAAACGTCCCTGACGACGCATCGATAGTAAATCTGCATCGGTCACCGATCGAAGAAGAAAATGCAATTCAGTGATACGAGCTTTCGGCAGGAACAAGCACGCTCGTTTCCATGCTACGACTTCAAAATAACTCAACAAAACTTGATCTCCGCCTAAAATAACCGGAATAGCACCCGATCTCAACCCTTCGTATATTCGCGCCTGTAGAAGCGTTGTCGACACTAAATCGGCTGGACTCGGTGCTAAAATCAATACGAAAGTCGACTCGCGCAAAACCGCTTTTCTCGAACTGTCAGTACCGCACAACGACCAATCCTCTATCGCCGGATATCCTTTTTCATCACTCGCAGGAACACATTCAAATTGCAAATAAAATTTATCAGTCGTGCCGCCCAAAGCCATTTCACGCAAATGTTCTAATATAAACGCATCCAAATTTTTAATGTTTTCTGTATCGGATAATTCATTATAATCGTCGGCGAAATATTGATTTGTGCCGCGGGCTTTGTGTGCAGTTTCATGAACCGGTTTTATTTCGCCTTGAAACGATAATAAATATTTTCTACGAGCCGGTAACATAGATGGGCATTCCTGCCACACGTCTCCGCCAGGCGGCCCTAACATCGGTGGCACGATCAAATCGAAACCGGGTCTAAACCTCGAATGTGTGAAAGTCGATTGAACCAACAGAGCTCGACCCGTATCGACGTCTCTAAAAGCGTCGCCCGAGCCAATAGATAAATCGCGTCTCGCCAAATTGAGTAAAACGTGATTTCTTCCATCGCCGCCCCAATACGGTAAATTATGAAGGGCAGCCGTGTCTATAACCACTGAAACGTTAAGATCGGATGTCTTTGGAAGAGCTTCCCCGACTAAAACTAAAAATATACATGCTTGTTTAGGATCTTTGGTTAAATGTGGATTATAATTGAGTGCTTGTTTCAACGTTGTTTTTAAAAACCCGTCGACGTCCAATTCCGATTTCACTACCGAATAGATATCTGTTTCGTATAAATACACAGGGAAACCCGAAGTCAACGAGCACCTCGAATAATCGAAACAATTGTGCATCCGACACGATTTGGCTGCTTTAACAGAGATCGGTTCCAGAATCGTCGGAAATGTGTCCGCGGTTAATTGTCGCGGTAATGCCAGTTCAGGCGTGTTTCTTTGTAAAGCTTCATGATGTGCCACCTGCGCTTGTTCCACCGATATCTTTAATCGATCCAAATCGGTTTGCTGATGCAGCAATTCCTGTTTTAATTGGTCGATATGGTGCGTGTGTGCCGTTACATCTGCTTGCAATTTCTGTCTTCTCGCTTCTAAGTCTCGCAGTTCGGCAGATACTGAATTTTTTATTCGTGTTAATTCGTCGACTCTTAAACGTAAATCAGACGCTTTTAATGAACTGTAATCATCGAACGTTTCTAATTGCGATCTTGATCTGTGACTATTCAAACTAGAAATTGCATTTTCAACTCTTGATAAATAATAATGTGTGATTAGAGGCACGAACAACAACACGGAAACTACAAGAATAACAATACGAGACAACCGCATGTGACCCAGCCAACGGCAAAGATATTCTTGTGTCCCAGACATTGGGCCAAGAACCATAGCTGCTGCCGAGTCGGAAATACTTTGTCAATCAACGTACAACATCAATGAGCTACAAAAAAATTAAACAAATTACAAATTGGAGCACCGTTAGGTAATAATCTCGCCAATTTTAATAATAAAAGAGTTATCTTATACTCGAACGTACCTTGGACATGTTTGTTTGCGTTAAGTGTGTTGATATTCATTCAAAATATGAATTTTTCTTTTATAAATACAGTTGTCTTTCTACATCAGTAATATTTAAGTGAGGAGCACCATCGTTTGACATTTCAGGATATTCATATGAAGATAGACATAAACTAAATCAGCGAACGCCATGCTTCCAACTGTTTCTAGTTTCATATGTAAACACTTTTTTGACAGTTTATGACAGAAGTCGTTTTTGAAATTTTAGATAAACGAGAGTTTATTAATAAAAATGACAAGTTGTGCGACAACGTATATGTTAAATCTTAATTATCCGCATTTGGCTAGAAGTGCCGGTTTTAGTTTTAATAAGCATAAACCAAAAGTATTTATTGATTGGAACGTGATAGGTAAAATACAATTTAAAACGTTACAATTTTACAACCATCTTCGGTTTCAAGACTTTTATCATACATGGTTGATTTTAGGCTTACTTAACATTGAAAGAATAATTCAAGAGAGAGATGTATCAACAATTGACGAACATATCAGTTATGTTATCGATTATCAACTCGATAAAGAAGAAATGAGAATTTTAGATCCAAATTTCGTGAAACTTTTTCAACTTGCACAGCTCAGTATCGAATATTTATTATTTTGCAAACATTATCTCGATATGACTATTACACAACTTCAAAAAGATTACCTCGATGTGTCGGATGTACGTTTATTTGAACACTTCAAAGCATATAAAAGAGCGGAAAGAATTATTTTGAGGGATTGATTTTCTAATAAAAACTAGTGTAGCTATTTCAGCTCATCCAGAAAGTCTTTTGAATAATATTAGGGTTTAAGGTTTAGACTTTACAGAACCATAAAGTGTTGTGTAAAGGTTTTTATCGCTGTACGCCTTTATTGTGACGCTGATGATAACTACCTAACTACCCCCTTCCTTGAGAAACATTACGTAATGTTTGAACGTTCCTTAATGCCTCCACTACACGCGTGGCCAGCACCGCCACTTACAGACACTCACGATTGTGTAGAGGGCATATTCGTTGGTGCGTGGACATAATCGGTTGATTGTCGGTACATCAAAGGAATGCGTGGCCAGCATCGTGCGCGCGTACACACAATCGGCCAACATTCAGTCGCACGGCGGAGGTTGAGGGAGAAAATGCGTGAAATTGTTTATTTATTTATTTGTTTTTGTGGTGTTTAGCGCGAAGACAATGTCTACGTATGCGTGGACCAACACAGAGACTTTTAAATTTATAGAACTGTACCAAAAAGAACCATGTATTTGGAATGCACTTCGACATCCATGTCGAACGGATGACAGTGAGTGAATGAACCGGCACGATTGTGTGGACGGCTAAGCAATCATCGCGGCGATGATAGGCACTTATTTAAGTGGCGGTGCTGGCCACGCGTGTAGTGGAGGCATAAAGGTCAAATAAATTCGTATTTGTTAAATCGTTTCGATAAATATTTACAGTTAGGTACAAAGTTAGGATTTTATTTAATTTTCGTGCAGAATAAAGAAAAAAAGAGAATCAGTCCCCCAAAGATGTTATGTTCACTTACTATCGGGAACCAAAATTTTGTATCATTACATTTTCAGAAAAATGAGCAATTAACAGAGGAATTATTAAGTAAGAATAAAACAATAGTAAAATTATCAAAAAGAATTAAAGAATTTGAATTGACTTTCTCTCGACCGGCGACTACTAACACCCTATCTTCGAATAGCAATGTGATTTCTACGGGAGTATATAATTGCTCTGTTTGCACGAAGTCATTCATGACGGAAGCGTATCTCGAAGCACATCTTCAAAGAAGGCACTCAGGTGAAACGGGTGAAACAAACATCCCCCCGGAAAATTCTCCAGCACACGAATTATACAAAATCGAAACGGACCGTTTAAATCTTGAAATTAAACAACTGAAAGAACGATTGAATGATACGGAACGTATTTTAAATGATGAAAAAAATGTTTTTAAAGAAATTAAAAAAATTGAACCCGATAATGATTTAATAAAATTTCAAAGTATTCCAGAAAAAAATATTCAAACACAAAATTTTTCAACACAATGCGATATAATTAAAGAATCAGAATCGAACCTAAATGAAAAAATTGATATTCAAGCTGAAATACAAAAAGAATTGGAAAAGTGGAAAGCAAACGAACAGTCCATAGTTTTAGGACAACTGGAAAGTTTGAAAATGAATATGTATTCAAAAATGGATAAATTACGCGTTCCCGATGTGAAAGAGAGTGGAGATTATACAACAATACGAGAAGAAAACGCAATGGAAATGAAAAAAAGCCTCGTGACTTTCGAAGATCGAATAGAAAAAAAGGTTTGTATAATTATGTTTTTATTATCTAATCGCTTACATTCAAATTTTCACTGATCGGTTATGTGGTGTATCTTGTTCTAAAAAACTATTTAATTCAACATCGTTAAAAATTGATTGTTTTCTCAAAGATTGTTTTGTTTTTGGCTAGTAATATACATCAAGAGAATTTATCGCTAACTCTCTACACAGTACTTGCTCTTTGGATATCAGCGGTTTTTTAGGGCCATTACCGAATTTATTCTCTTGATCAGAATAGCTTTTATTAGTTGACCCCAGTTTTCTTTTCATTCAACTTCTAAAATGGTATAAGAAAGATTTTTTTTCTGTTTTTGAAGGAATATTGTATCGAGGTTTATTTAAATTTTTTAATTTCATTTTTGTATTTTATGCAGTTACAAGAAAAAATAGCGCATTTGGAAAAAGAATTAATATATCAAGATCAAAGATGGCGTGATCGATTAGCTGAGCTGGAAAAACAGCAACCTGTTTTTCCAACAGTGCAAGAGAAAATACAACGTTTAGTTCCCAGCACTATTAATGTAGTTCACATCGATACGGATAAATCCGAAGAAAAGTCTTCCTCGAATAATGGGAAAGCGGTCGTGCCAATTAAAGCGGTACTACGGAGAGAATCGAAAGTATTCGAATCTCCAGTTATAGTGAAAGACTCCCAGTTTGAACAACAACTGTCTGAAAAAAAATCAAGTGCGTCCGAGCAACAAGTTTCGGAAGAAATTAGTGAAATCGTTTCTGAAAACACAGATGAGTCTTCGGAATCAATTGCAACCCTTAAAAGTAAATCTAATAGCGACTCAATGTACACAAAAAAAAATTCAAAAGTAACTCGGATAGATCGTTCAGAGAATGTACATTTAAAAAACAAAAATAAAGTCAGCAAAATTTTACACAAAAAAGTTATCGATGATGATGAAAAAGAAAATATTTATACGTCTGAAGAAATTAGCGAAGAAGCTGAAAGTGATCAAAGAACGCTAAAAAGACATGACACAAGTGCGATGATTCATATAGTACCGGATAAACAAATTACTAACAATGATGTGAAAGCTAGTGTTTCGAAAAGTAAACTAAGCACCACTCCCTTGAAACAAACGAGCGACAGTTCGGTATATCAAAAATATAATGAAGTCGTGAAACAAATATTTATGCACCAAAATGCAAAAAATATGTCGACGTCTTCCGAAAGTGAAGGCGATCTATCTATATTCTCTAGCGAGAGCGATGATACAATAAAAAATGATAATAAAACAATCGATAAAGAAAACGAATCGCGAACAACATTGTCTACATTAGCGGCTCGATCGATAACAAGGTAGTATTAAACAAAAACACAGTTTATCAGTATCGTTGAATCCTTTGACTATTTAATAAAACTGGGCAGCTAGTTGCACCTCCTTTTCCCGTAGTAGCAATGTGAAACAATTGTCAGCAACATCTTTCAACTTTTTTGGAACATTAGGCGTCACCCAACGCTCCAAAAAAACAGGGATTATAAAGTTGTAGAGTTCGCTTTTTTTGTGTGAGGTACCAGACCTGGTTATTTTGGTTACAGTTTTGTTGTAATTGGGTATATTTTGAAAATTAAAACTTTGAAATTTATGTGGGCTGTAAGAACTTGAGTGATTTTAAAAATTGCATCTATCAATAAAAATCCGTGGCTAATCACACTAATTAGTGTAGAAGCCAAAAAAGTGTATATTAAAAAAAATGACAATAACTTGACGTTTAACAAATTAAATTTGACATTTTACGTGGTGTTCCCATAGCAACGTCAATTTTAGTTCTTAGCTTGGCCGCCACTGGAACATCGTGTCGCTAGAAGTCTTTACAACAAGTGTGTAAGATAATATATAAGAAGGTATTCCATACCTGCAATGCATCATGGGAAATGTGTCAAGCGGTCGCGCCACCACGAGTGTGTCAGATACACTAGCCATCCAATCCTGCAATGCATCATGGGAAATGTGTCACTAGCCAGTAACTAAAGTATTTTCATCCTAACTCTTGAAATAATAATAAATATTGTTTATTTAATTAATTAGCGCCTAAAAAATTTTTTTTCACCCTTCAACAACAATAATATAGAATAATAATTAATTAAAAGCCTTTAATTAATTTTTTTATATTATCTTAGTGTATCTGACACACTCGTGGTGGCGCGACCGCTTGACACTTTTCCCATGATGCATTGCAGGATTGGATGGCTAGTGTATCTGACACACTCGTGGTGGCGCGACCGCTTGACAAATTTCCCATGATGCATTGCAGGATTGGAATACCTTCTTATATATTATCTTACAAGTGTGAAGTTAGCATTGTTAGTCCATCTCTCCTATATTAAATAGCCAAAGGTTGAATCATATACTACTTTTTTTTAGCATGGAGTTGGCAATTCAAAACGATAAATATTTCTTACCGAAATTTCGAAAAACGATTGAATCTGTAGTTTCAAATAAATTGAGGGATATCGGGGTTGATCCAGATTGGGAAACGTTGCCGAATAAAAACTTTAAACAACAGATGGCAACGCTGCAACATTCGCAGACTTTAACTGCAAAGGTAGGAACGTCGTTATTTGTATGCCGTTTTCATGGTAAACCCTCTTTTTCCGATTTCATATTTAAAGAGATTTATAATAATCAAGAAAAGAATAAAAAAAATACTTCTTATTTATACTTGATCAGGAAAACACGCAATGAAGTGAAAGACTCCACAATGTTATTTTATTTTGATCATTTCTCCGACTATCGAGAAGCAAGTATAAGTTGCTTCTTTTTAAATTAGCGCTTCTAATCTTTCACTTTGCTTTACTGATTTCAACCATAATAAAATTACGTGGTTGCATATTTTCCTATCTCGTATCCTTCTTTAAATACTTCGCCTGCATGCTAGGATGTACTTTGAGTTACGCGAATTTTGATAGTCCCACCTATTGCGTAACTTCGAGGTGTGTATATGGGCTATATTTCACTGGGACACCATGGCGGCGCAACTAGTCGCGCCACCGTGGTGTCCGTAAGCTACCAAACTAGACACCATACAGACACCAGAGTCGCCACACCCTGCGGCCACAGTATCAAATGCATTTAATTTATGTTTACTTTTTTTACTTATGAACCTTTTATCTATGTAGTTAATCTGTATTCCCGTGACACGTCATGTATTTCTTGATGACAATAAATATTATTATTATTATTATTAAAAATGGACCTAATTCATTAAGCTCTATTTTGCTCAACGATTTGCTCCTGTGTTCCAAACAAATCTACAACTTCCTCCCAACATTTCTTTTTCAAATCTCTTTTGGAATAATCTGATGAGGAATTATCCCAAATTGATGGTCTACTTTGAATTTTGATAATAAACCTTTCTGTATCATACTGCAATTAACAAACAAAACACAACAGTTCACAAGTGTTGCGGCTGGACTGGCGGCCGAGTGAGTGAGACACCATACAGCGCTATAGTAATTCGTGGTGGCGCGACCAGCCTGGTGGCGCGACCAATATATTCTGTGCATGATGTCTGAGCTGGTCGCTCCGCCAAATTGGTTGCGCAACCAAACTGACACCAGGTGAGTAACTCTCTATAGAGCTGTATACATTTTGTTGGTAGCGGCGACTGGTTGCGCCGCCATGGTGTCCCAGTGAAATATAGCCCTATGTGTTAAGACTAATATTTTTAGAATTTTGTAGACTTTTCCGACATATTTTGATGTCCGGGAAGACATATTAATGAATCTAGAAGAAAAAATAAAAAGCCAGCGTTCCGTCAAAATGCCGGTATATAATTCAGATAGCTCTGAGTCCTCGGAATCGATAATTGATAAAGAAGAATTAAAAAATAAGAAGCAAAATACTTTATTATCTGAGCGTAATTCAACTGTTCAAAAGATGAAAAACAGAGTACTGTCTATGATTAGACCGAACGAAAAGCCACCGTCGTCAAGAACATCACGCGGTTTATATAAATTGACGACCGTTCGTGAAAACAAATCTGAATACATCGACAATCCGGAAGATTTAATTCAAGAATCGGTAGAGCGTGAAATGGCTTTACTTCATCGCAGTCCGTCATTTGAAATTGCATCCCATAAAATTCAGTCTCCCGAACAAATAAAAAAAGATCCTTTTGTTGTACCTTATGCAGAAAACAACACAAAAAATGTAAAAAAGACTTCTAAAAATGAAACAGAAATCGATCGTCAGATCAAATCAAAATCTATGTATGCAGAAGATAGTGAAAGTGATTCGTACAGCGATAGACAAGTGACTGTGAAATCGGCTGCTGATCCGCCTATAACAGCTCACAGTGATTCCGACTTAACTGTTAGAAGAGAAATGTTTACGTCGACGCCGATGAAAAACAGATTAAAAAATAATACGTCCAGTAGCGATTCACAAGTCAACTTAAAAACGCGTCATGTCGGTAGAAGTGTGTTAAAAACAACGTTTTCTGCTGGGAATATAGCCAAAAAACACGTGATATTCGATTTGAAATCGAAACAAGAGAATGATCACTTTGATATTAATGTCAACAAAGTTCAGACTGTCGCAGACACAAACAGACTTGAACATTTTGCTGAACCAGGAGATACTACTAGCATATCGAGTTCCGTATTTGATGGAAGCAAAACAAATTTAACTAATGGACAGACCCAAAAAACATTTTTGAATTCGCGTAAACAAAATGAATCAAATGTTGTAAACATTGACAGTAATGTTGATAGCTTTATAAGTGATTTTGAGTTTTCTTCTAGTTGAAATGTATTGAAGCATAAAAATAAATATTATTTATTGATGCGCGTAGAGTATAGGTTTTTAGCGTTAAGATACTTGATTGTATTTATTTATGCAAAAGAAATTATTTTTATAATTTCAACATTATCAGAATTAATTTTTTATCAATCCGAAATATCTTGTTAGCAATTAATTAAATTAAACCAAAAACAGTTGTGTGGTTTTAAGAAACCACGACGCAAGTGAAACTTTTATTGGATTGTAGGCGTTGGATTATAGACACTTATCCATCACGATTAATTATAAACAACAATATTCACATGAATACACGAATAAAAGCATGTAAACACTGTATAGCACTTGCCCGCATGACAGACTGACTATGTGTTATACATACTACACGGTCAGCTGATGCTAACCATGGGCGCCGCCATATTGACCTTGGCTGCTCTACCGAGCGCCTACTCCGAACGCCTTTCACTTTACTCCTACTCCGCGGCCGTCTGTAATGCGACATGCAACAGACGGCCAGAAAAATTCGGGGCAATAGAATAAAAGTTTCACTTTAAAAATACAGAAAAAAGCATTCCTCTGAGATAACGATGGGAAGTGGAAACATACTCAGACAATAAAATATTCACAAATCTATTTGAATTAAAACTTAAAAGATATATAATAATTTTGTGAGTAAGTAATTAATTATAAGAAAAGTAGTATACGGGATACAAGGCTAATATTTAAAACAATTTTTATTCACTAAACATTTTTATTGGCCAACGTTTCTTCAATATTTTTTGTCGTCCTCAGGACTTTAAAAATGTTTTTGTACTACTTTACTGTATCATTAGGAACAAGTCATCTTATTTTATTATAGGAAACAATTGGGAAAATTAATTATTAGGAGTCTCTTCAAGTGTCACACAGCTTAACACCTCTTGCGATCAAATGCCAAATTTATATTTAGAAAAAAATTTAATTACGAACAGATTAATTATTTATAACATTATAAGGCACTAATGTTTTTTTTTTAACTAAAAGCACCGCTTTTATTTATATTTGAAAATTTGAATAACCGCCATGCATTTCGGCTTCTTTGGTAACCAATAAAAATGCGCAATTTCGGTGAACAACTTCAGTTTACACCTGAAACGTAACTCCAAAAAAGAGACGAATACGTTAAAAAAATGTTATTTATATAATAAAAAATATGTGATTACTGGTTTTAATAACTTGTGTTTTATATGGCTATCAGTATATTTATGATAAGTGTGTACGATGTTTAATAAATTGTGATATCAGTTTTATATATAGAATTATAGGTGTTATTGGGCAATTGAATGTAACGCAAGGTGATTGCTCAAGATGGACGAATATAACGTTCGAACTCAAACAGCGGCGAGTGACTCAAACAGTGAGGAATCTTCTAAACAAGAATGTAAGAAATGTCAATATTCTAAAAATATTTTACCAAGAACTTCTGAATACATTCCTTTTTGTCATTTTTCATTTTCAACCTAACCTATGTCAAGCCAGTCATTCAATGGTACAATACACCTGTATCAGTCCCTTCATAAAAAAACCTATTTGCAAAGAGTGACGTAGTTAGTGTTAGTGTTTTTTTTAATATTCGAAATTATGCTTTTAGCGGCGGCATTGCCATTAGATCAAAGAATTTGTCTTGTCGGAGATGTCATCAATGATTCTTCGGCATGCCGCGCAGCTCAATCTTTTGGAATTCCGGTGTTAACGTCCAAAACGGGTTCCGAATATATAAATGATGTTCCTTGCACGACAACATTTGTACTGGAGGCATTTGAGGGGCCTGTCTTTGAAAAACTGCACAAAGCGGAGGTCAGTTTGCTTGGCCCCACCGCACTCAAACAACTAGCCGCAAATAATGATCCTCTTCCCAATAATGTGAGGCCTTGGTATACATTGTCCATGAGAGGTGTCATTATTTGTTTCACGGGTTTTAGGAAAAAGGAGGACTTGGTGAGTAACTTTTATTATAGTTTCAACTTTTAGCATTGTCATGAGTTTTCATCAATATAAGGTTACGTTCACACCAATAGCTGGCAGGCTAAGCACCTAGTGGCTCGCTAGGTGCCAGGATGAACTATCCAAGCGAACGAATGTACGTGTTAGCGCTGCGTTGTTCACACCGACTGTGCCTCGCTGTGGCTAGTTGCCAGGTGGCTATCCAAGCGAACAGACGTGTCTGTTTCTTCAAGGATACATTCCGGCATAAAATGGATGATCAATTAATTAGTGCAGCATTTTCTTATATCCTAGCCAAGCAGGTATCCTCTGGTGTGAACAGTAGTATATCCTAGCGAAGCACCTATCTTAGCAAGTCACCTATCCTGCCATCATGTGGTGTTAACATACACTAACGTATACGACATTTTTGTTTTACATATAAAACAAAAGAAAAATGCAATTTTGAATATAGGCCAAGCTATAGAGATTTAAAAAAGCGTTCTCGTGACATAAAGACTAGTAGCAAACCGATTGTGCGATGATATAAAAGATAATAAGCAGATGAATAGGTATGTGTTTTTCACTCGAGTTTCCGGTCCATTAGTTAGTTATCAACAGTTTATTGCTTGTTTTTTGCTTGTAACTTTGAAACTAATGGAGCAATCGGAATGCCCCAATGAAATTGTTTGTAGAGAATTGAAATATCTACAGAATGAGAGGTCGAATGTCTTAATTGGATAATTAGGTCCTGAAAAATTTAGGAAAAACCAGAAAATTAGGCGTTTTTTCGAAAATTTATAGCTCCGTCATTTTTTGAGCTGGAGCGCTAAAATTTTGAGAGAAAGTAGGGATAATAATGTTCTTTATATGTGCCAAAGGTGGGTGCTGTCGGATTATTAGTTTTGCTCTACAGCTTGGCCTAATAAGATAAAATCACCTATTTTGTAATTATGCAAAGTAATGTGCGAAAATTAATTAATCTTAGTGAAGTTTTACAGACTATGCATTGCTTCAATCTGTGCTTTTGATGTTTAATGTAGTTTCAAAGCCCTTGAAACTGTTTCTTTAAATAAGCCGATCTTATCAGATCGTGTACCTATCTGGAATTGAACAGTATAACTCATGTATTTTCAATTTCTCTTTCATCCTCACTTTGTGGCAGTCATAGATCAATCAAGAAAAACCTGTATTAATTTGAGGTAAAACGTTGAACGTATTTTTTCATTTGCTGATCAGTGTAGAAGGGGACACTTTGCATCAGTAGTAAGAATTGAAAACTTGAAAACACGTGAGTAAATTCAGTTGAATATACATGAGTCCGACTGGTTTTAATTTAAAAAAATGTACCCCGGTAATAAACCAGCAGTGAACTAATCGAGCGTATTTATTTTCTAGAAAACTATGATACCACTTATACATCACATGGGTGGGTCAATTCGGAAGGATATGGCAATAAATATAACGCATTTAATATCAAACGTGTGCATGGGAGAGAAGTACAGATACGCTTGCACTTTCAAAGTGCCGATCTTGTCGCAAGAATGGGTTTATGATGCGTGGTTGAAACGAACGGACGATTCGTTCAGAGCTACACAAGAGACCTTTGTAGTGAGTATTGTGAACTTTGTTTTAATTGAAATATTACTCATAAGTAGTGATTAAGACAATGGGCGTGTTTGGCCGAAGTAAGTACTTACTAAATTTAGTAAGTCACTCACTATATTTACAAAATTTTCGGCCAGAACACAAAATAAGTGCTAACGCAGAAGCATGGCTTAATATAAGACGCCATTTTGCTTATTGTTGATGTAAACAAAACAAACAGGAACAGACCCGCCATTTATCCATTTGTAATTTATTTACATGAATTAAATTATTTTGATAAATTTAGTACCTACTGTCAATTATATTCAATCTATGAGGTTATATACGGGATATAACGTAAACCAGTGTTTTGAGCTATGTCAAGCCAGTAAGTCTGTTCTGGCCGAAAAGCGCTATAGTCAGCTTGTAAGATTTTAATTTTTGTATGCTAACCGGCTTACTAAGTTTAGTAAGTACTTACTTCGGCCAAACACGCCCAATAACATTTCTCCGCAAATTATTGCGAAACATTTCATTGCGTGTGTGAAGTTAACATCTCAAGTGTCAGCATCTCACAAATAAACTGCATATAAACTGGCATCCCGTATAGTTCTACAGTTCTTGACAAGTTTTAACGCTAGTTCTGTCAATTTTACTATCGAAACCGCATTTTGAAAAAATGAGATGCTAACTTCGCAAATTGGATTTTTAAATGTCAGCATCTCACAAATAAACTGCATATAAACTGGCATTCCCCATAGTTCTACAGTTCTTGACAAGTTTTAACAATAGTTCCGTCGATTTTACTATTGAAACCCCATTTAAAAACAAAATGAGATGCTAACTTCGCAAATCGGTTTTTAACATCTCATCAGATTTCGCAAATTTGAGAGTCCTAGAGGTGAAATTAAGAAAGTTCTACATCCTAAACTTATTCTGTACATAGTTCTACCGAGTTAAAATAAATTATTAGGATCGCTGATAATCGTAATAACCAAAATATCCATAGAGAAGTGAGATGCTGGAGTGCAATTGTCAGTTCTGAGTTGTATGGAGATTGCGAAGGATAATTAGTAGTTCCTTATATAAATTCAGGAAGAGTTATGGGTCTTTTGAGCATCCTGAGAAATTACCGTTTATTGAAATAATCAAAATATCCATAAAAACATGAGTTGCTGTGTTATAACTAAGGTTTCTGCATACTTTTCACCTCTTGTACCCTCAAAATTGTGAAATCCGATGAAATGCTAAAATCCAATTTGCGAAGTTAGCATCTCAATTGTTTTCAAAAGGCGGTTTCAATAGTAAAATTGACGGAACTATTCTTAAAACCTGTCAGGAACTGTAGAACTATGCGGGATGCCAGTTTATATGCAGTTTATTTATGAGATGCTGACACTTGAGATGCTAACTTCACACACGTCATTTCAATTACTATGCTCGCTTGCTGTTGTTTTACACATATTTTAATGATAGTTGAATTGATTGGATTGCGTACTTTTTTTTTTCATTACAGCACTAGAGCGTTACGGGTCACTTACCATGCATGCAAAGCGACAGTTTTATAGGAGGTAGTGCCCAAAAATACTTCCGTAACGTTTTATATTCTTTTTATTTGCGAGAAAAGTACTAACTTACGGCGTTTTTGCCACCGAGAACTACCCCGGGGCAGGGCAGGCTGAATGGGTAACTATTGCTTAAAGAAATTTGTTTATTGTTAGCATATGATTATTTAACCAATAGTTACCCATTCGGCTTGCCCTGCCTCGGAGCAGTTCTCGATTCCGATAATGCCTTTAGTGCCCGCTTTTTCGGGCGGTAAATAGCTGTTTGCCTATTACCATAGTAATGTTTATTTGCGCACGTAAATTTTACCAGAGAAGAAATACTGTATAGAAGTTTATTTCTAATAGAACAGTGTGGCCGGAAATTTTAGTTTGTCTTGTTTCTGTTAGATGACAGAACGATCGAGGTTTAGTGTCGGTGTACAGAGGTGAGGGATATATATTTCTATTATTCTATTATTCACAGCACAATATTAGAAAGGTTACTTCATTTGTTTTAATTTTGTTTAAAACATTAACATTAACCAGTATCTGAGTATCCACATTAAAAATAACAATTAACAAGTTGAGTGACACCATGTTCTCAATCCATCAACAACAATATACTGATAACATGTGACAGCATTTGAACACTCTGAAGATGATACAAAACGTATCGAAACGTTAGTATTAAATGCAAGTTTAAAAAAATCTCAGTATTGCTTCATTTTCGATCCTTATGCCTCGGAATTCTTTCCAAATACTTATCATTAACTTCAATGGATCACAGTTACTCTATTTATTGAATAGAGTCAATCTTCATATATATTTCTATCTCTCACCTGCAGAAGTAAATTTGAGCGTTTATCTAAACACTGTAGAAAATAAATATAAGAAATTCATCAATTTCTGTTGTATTGTTTTTTAATTAATAAAAAATTATGAAAAATACAATGATTAAGATGTGAAGCTGAAATGATTAATTATTGCCACCTGGCGTTGCGGTTCCGAAGCTTGAGTGCGCCGCATCGCCATCTGACAATCGAGGCGGGAAATGCGTTTTAGGGTGATCGCCAAATATAACATAGGATTGAACTTCTATACAGTCTCTTCTCTGACTTTGCGCTCGTAAATTTTACTTAATTAAAAACACTCAAATAGTGAGGTTTTTTTCTATTGTTACATATTGTATGATTCTTATTTATTGTAAAAATTATTATTTCAAAGCTTAAAAAATATTTATAATAAAGAGAGCGCTAAGATAATACTTTTGTATTTGTTATAAAAAATACTATACATACTATTATTTTGTCCTAACACAAATGTGTAATGTATCATGGACATGAATTATCAAAAAATTGTTTAATATTCTTTGGTATTGTTTGTAGACTGAACATAAACTGAAGCCTTTCTATGGAGCCCGTATCAGTTTCCTTGGGTTTTCGTCAGAAGAAACGCAGCACATGGAAGAAGTCTTAGAGGCCAACGGTGGAACTGTTACACTACCAGATGACCCGCTGTGTTCTCACGTGGTATGAATCTAATTTTGTTTATGTGTCATGTTATGTGGTGTTAATTTGGAATAACTAACAATAGTCTTTGTTTTTTGACCGTCGGGCTGCTTTTGATGTTTTTTTTTTTGTGCTGTTTAAACGAGTCAATGGTTAATTGTTATCTTTCCGTAGATTTCTCTTTAGCCCAAGCACTAATTTGACTAAAGTAGTTGTTTTTGAAGAACGATGTTTAAATAAAAAAAATATTGCAATGATAATACGAGTGTAATGATAGTGTCTTTCGTGAATTTTTGTAAATTTTGTTGTGTGTTATTGTTATATATTCAAATTTATTTAGATCCATGATGCAATTGCATTAAAATTTCCAATTGATAAGTCTACAATCAGATCTTAAGCGTCAGAATAGCAATTTCATTTTTATAAATGACAGGATATATTTAAAAACTGTTTAAAAAAGTTTTTTTTTTCCTCTACTGGGGTAAATATATACCGTTCACAACTAACTGTATCGTTAGAAATCGACAAAAAAAATTGTTTTACGTGTTTAATGTGTGGGATTTTTGTGTTGTAACGTCTCTGGTTTCAAAATGTTTTGAGTGAATTGATTTCAATTGAAATTTTATTTTAATCTTGTAACAGTTTTTTTTTTTTAATTGCGTGTCAAGGAGATTAAAGAGGACGAGACCAAACTCTAAGCTCTAAGTTGAGAGAAAATACAGCGGTACACCAGGCGAAACTGCGAACATACTTGAATGTGCGCGGAAAATCCAGTCTGCGCATGCGCGAGCGTATGTTTCTGCGCATAGTACCGCATCTCGCACTGTGCGCCGGTTCAAGGTTACTCGCAGCACCTTCTGATATACCGCTTTATTTTTTCTTAGGTGGCCAATGCAAGAAGCAGGGCAGTTCAATCTCCTTGACTATATTAAAGCCATTAACGGGTTGAATGCACTAAATGCATTCGTTATACAGTAGAACCTCTAAGTCGAACCTCGATAATTCGAAAACCTCCAAACCCGAAAATCTTCAAACCCCAAAACCTCCATTAATCGAAATCTCAACCATCTAGGTCGAAATAATCAGTGAGTCCCTACAAACCATTTAGATACATATTTTTCCTCTATAATTCGAAAAAATAAATTGGGTCTCTATATCTCGAACATAGCAACTCAAAATTAGTTTAAATGAATCTTAACCTCTACAAGTCGAATATTTCCTTAGAAAATCCGCCTAAGTCGAAATCCTTCATAAGTTGAAAACTCGAATTTCTTGGCATCTCCCTTGAAGTTCGACTTACAGAGGTTCTACTGTACTATGCCAACACTTACACTAGTGGATGGCAAGGTACCCAAAAAGAGTAAAAATACATCTGCATCCTTCTCAATCTCCCGGATCGATCGACGTACGCCCGATGGTAAAATCAGACGCCAACGAACCGGGTAGTCGGTCAGAAAATGTGTCGGCGTCAAAAAAGAGACACTGTGCAAACGTGCTACCTATCTATCTCTCTCGCCACAGTACTCTAGTTAGGTTTTCCAACTCGCTAGACCAGCGCAGAGATTGGCCACACGCAAATTCTGCCTCTCACTATTATAATACGTGACCACTTTCAACACATTGTTTCGCTTACCGCGTTTGAACTCTATATATTTATCGATGTATGAATGAAACTAACTAATTTGAGGACACAGGCCAAAATTCAGATGCTTTCTGAGCCATTAAAATCACAAAAATTATATACAGGGTGTCCCATTAAGAATGGGACATAGAACAACCGCAGATTCTCCAATTCAAAATAAAACGATTAAGCGAAATATGCTTAAATAAAATGTTACTCGTTTCCGAAATACAGGGTGTTGAAGTTGAAAACTGAAAAATTTTTAATGTCCATAATTTTTTTAATACACCGTATAATTTTACTCAAATCGGCACACTTGTTAAATATCATAAAATGCACCTAACAATAAAAAAATTAGTTCAGTACGCTCTACCAGTGGCGTATGGCAGGAGTAAGTAATGCTTGTACCCCTTCTAAATGTTACGCCGCTGTCTAAATTTTAATTTTGACTATAATTTTAATTTTTTTGATATTTTCTAAGTCAATAATGTACACTTGTTAGTTTGTTGTAAAGTCATTGGTTTTCGAGATATTCGCAGTTTTTTTAAGACAAAATTGTAAAAATGAATATTATTAATAATAATACAAATAAAAAGTACATGTCTATCTATCTTTAACTGCGAATATCTCGAAAACCAATGCCTTTACAACAAACTAACAAGTGTACATTATTGACTTAGAAAATATCAAAAAAATTAAAATTATAGTGAAATTAAAATTTAGACAGCGGCGTAACATTTAGAAGGGGTACAAGCATGGTAAGAGTACGATAACTTGCTATGCAAAATATCCACTGGAAATTCACAATTATTGTTTTATATAACATATAACAGCGTTATTGGTTGTTTTAAGTGCGGAAAATTAATTTTTATAAATTAATTTAAAAAAAATACGGTATAGTGATTTGATTTAGAGTATATTATTTACTATAGCGATCGCTATCTTGTCTTATATAGTGATAAGAAAAGAGAAAGTTATATATACCTGTATCTATGATAAACAAAGATAGAAATATCAATTGGTTGGAATGAAATACAATTGAACGTTCAGGGCAGAGTCGTATTTGGAAATTTTAATTTATAAAACGAATTTTAAATTTAAAACTCACATTTTCATGAAGATTGAAAACCACCGCTTTTTTTGATAAAGGGGTATGCGAATTGTCTCGCAGTGAAACGGGAAGGGGCAAATGTGGAGTTTTTAAAAAAACAATTCCGGGGTGAACGATAAACGGGTATGCGAATTGTAATTCTGGGGTGAACGATAAAGGGGTATGCGAATTGTCTCGCAGTGAAACGGGAAGGGGCAAATGTTGAGTTTTTAAAAAAACAATTCCGGGGTGAACGATAAACGTGTATGCGAATCTAAATACGACCCTGCTTCCATAACACAATCGAAAGCTGCATACAAAGTGAAATAGTTATACAATAATTCTACACCAGTTGCTATGACGTGTATTTGTGATTTTTGATTGGTTAGATTCAAAAAATGACAGTGAAAGAACGAAAAGTAGTTCCATTTTTTTCACGTATTTTTGAGGAAATTTGTGAATAATCCGCAAAGTTTTTTTTTTTTGAACGTCAAAATTTAGCGTTTTCTGTGACTTCACAAAAAAAATTTCAAAATTTGGGTGCATAGTGTTATCGAACTGGACCATACAAGCATTACTTACTCCTGCCGTACGCCACTGGTAGAGCGAGTAACATTTTATCTAAGCATATTTCGCTTAATCGTTTTATTTTGAATTGGAGAATCTGCGGTTGTTCTATGTCCCATTTTTAATGGGACACCCTGTATATATATTTGTGAACGCTTCTAGTAAACATAGGTACATAAAGAATTATCTATTAATTTTTCAAACTTATTTTCAATGTTACGTTTCGGTAATTAGTCGGTAATTTTTATTTATTTAATAAAGAATCAGACGTTATCAAAGCATTAAGTACAGATACGCTCGAAGTTCATGCATTCACTTAAAATCATACATTTTAATCCATTTATCATCAAAATTATTAAAAATTTTTGTCACGTTACTAGCAGCAGATATTAATTGTTATTTGAAAGTTTCTAATAATTTTTAACAATAGATCGTAAATCCAATTAAATACTCTTTCGTTGCTTTTCGAGTTAAAGTCTGTAAACTTGGAGTTAATAGGAATCATTTTAAACTCAAGTCATTCGAAACAGTTCTGTGAAGTTTCGTTTGATGTTTGAAGTTCGATAAATTATTACTCGTTCATCATTTAATAATAATCTTTATTGAAGCATCGATCTTCGCAGGTAGCCTTATCATAAATCACGTTTCCTTGCACACTACAGAGCTTGGCTCATCTACATTTCAGGTTATGGATAATGAGGAGACATTTGATATTGTCAAGGCACAGGTACCGAGCCCATCCTTTAATCCCGGTTCCCCGATAGCACCCGATACACCTTCCGGCGATCAGACAGACGTCAGTTTGACATCGTCGAATGTCGACTACGCTATGGAAACGGATAAATCGGCGAACAAAAGAGGTTTCTTAGATACGATAGACGAAACGCCGGAGCGTGGCGTTTTTAAAGACGAATTGACTTCTCCGTTGAAACGTAAAAGAGACGAAAACGATTTCGGGATGGTCGATTCCGTACCAGATATGACAACGCCCGTTACAAGTATAAATAAAAAGAGACGGTTATCGATGACACCGAGATTTATGGAAGTGCTGAAAACACCCATGTCTTTGTTTACTCCCAAAAGACGACAGTCGATTGCGACTGAAACGTTGCAAACTGCCGACGATAGCTTTATGTCGTCGACCGGATTGCTATTCGTGACTTCGCCGACTGAAAAAACTTCGAATGCTAATTTGACACAGGTCCGGTCGATGTCAATAGATGACGATACGAAATTCAATAATATTTCAAAACAAAAAGGTCTGTTTTACAAAAGTTTGACGAGAAAAAGATCAAAATACTTGACGTCGACGGGCATTAAAACACAATTGACAAATGACATTGCCGAAAATAAGGACGTAAAAGAAAAAGAAGAATTGTCAAATGAGTTTCTAGACGATTTAAATAACAGAATGACTCTGTCACCGGAATTGCACATTTCTAAAAAAATTAAATCTCTAAAGACGGAGTCCCGATTGGAATCATTAGACGACACTATAATATTGTCGCCGGACTCGATCGAATCGAAAGCAAAAACACCTCAAACAGAACCTAGATTCGTGAAATCGAAATCGTCCGGCAAAAGAATTCTTGAAATTAGACCGAGACGATATTCGGTCTGCGTCATGTCTGATCAAGATCCCGTTTTCTCCAAATCGAGCGAATCTTATCCCCCGGGACCGCAGCCCGACGCGACGGCATCATCGCACAGGCGACTTCACTTCGGTCGTTCGGTACTAGCTTTTTAATTTCATCTCTATCTAACTATCCTCTTCTCACTTTAATTTTTAATTTCCATCGCTGTAGTAAACATTGTTACATTATTAAAACATTTGGGGTTATGTATTGTGATATCAAAAAATAAAAGTCTGACTCGCAAGGGAAGGCAAGGGCTGAAGGGTCGTCAGTATCAACAATTTCTTGTGTTCCGTACAAAACGAAACATTTATGAAATCACTTCGGTGTCCTGTTACAGGCGATTTTTTTTTATTAGACTGCAAAATAATAGTATATTACATCACAAGGGCCGAAAGTTGAATTTTCGCCTCGGGCATCATGACGCGCAGGGCCGAGATTTCAACTTTTGGCCCGTGTGGTGTATACGATTTTTCTTCATATCCGCTCGAAAGTACGTACTTTCGTCAGCAGGGACGAGAGATTGACATTTACTCCCGGTAGGAAAAAATTTCTCATGCGTATTTATACTCGTAACTAGGGACTATTTATTCTGTCGCTATAACAAATTGTTTACCGTTGTCATTACTATAACGGCGGGAGGAAAATTTCTCGTGCGTATTTATACTCGTAACTAGGGACTATTTATTCTGTCGCTATGACAACTTGTTTACCGAGCTGTCAGTACTGTTGCTACCTCTAGCCTTAGAAAATATTTATTAATGTTAAATATTTATTAATGTTGTTTTGTCGTCAGTTAATATAATATTAAAGTATAATGTTGTTTTGTCGTCTAATATAATATTAAAGTATTTTTAAAGTCAATTCAATAACCTATTAGTAAAAATGAACAATACGTTGACAGAATAAATAGTCCCTAGCTACGAGTATAAATACGCATGAGAAATTTTTTCCTCTCGCCGTTATAGAGGGAGTAAATGTCAAAATTTCGTCCCTGCTATAAGGGACGAAAGTACGTACTTTTGATCGAGGTATGAAGAAAAAAAATTTTTCACTATTCAATAGCATAGGTTAAGACTTAGAATCTGTACTTATAATATCGGAAGTTGCGAAACAAAAAAAATCTTTAAAATTGGCGACCTTTTATCTCTGATCTGATCTTGTCAGTGCTTTGTTTTAAATATATAAATTCTAAAACAGTAGAGGAAAGCTTGGAAGTCTTCTATATATTTAAAACAAGGCATACAGCGTAAGGGAAAACAAAACACTATCGGTTGAACGTAAATCGGCCCACACACGGTGATCCAAATTTGTACATAGAGCCCACGCATGCGCGTAAATGTGACCGTTTGTTATACAGAACCGATGAATCTCGAATCAGGTTGAGGCATAGCGCGATAAAATCTAATTGGGACTATTATTTTGCATGGTGTGTCGCGCGCAACACTTTGTGTGTCAAAAATGCAGAACCTGTTAGTTCTCGTAGCGAGTCAGAAAAATTATAATGGGTTATGAACGATGTTTCCATAATATTGGGATTTTACCTATAGACGGAGGCCATTTCAAGTTATTCAACATGATCGCCCTATGCGAAGCGTTTGCATTGACAGTATACGAGATTTTGATGTTGTTTTTTTTTAATGTATATTTCTGAGGAAGAAAATTGTCGTTGGGGTAATAGTAGTTCTTTAAAACGTAATTATATTGAAGGGGAAAAATCGCGAGCACTAATCACATTGTAAAATACAGGCTGCGGTTATAAGGTTAAGTTTATTGCAAACGTCAAATTTGAAAAAGATTAACCGCATGAAATAAACAGTGTATAAATCAGCTGACAGCTGTCACTTTTCAATTTAATAATTTGATATCAATATTTACTACTAATATAATTAGGAACACAATGTCATGCATCTTCGATTTTTCAATAACGTGTGTATCTTGCATAATTGTAAACAATAAATATTTACAAAAATACATAGCCCGCAATGCTTTATTATTTAAGACGCTCCGCAGAGGATAGTTCACTGAAATGCTAGTAGATGGCTCATGGTTAAAGTGAAATCCCAATAGAAATACAATTGATGCTTCACTTCCAAATATTCAGCCGGTCCCCGACTATTATTAACCTTTGCTCGCGTACAAGTTTGCTTCAGGCTTGCATCACCGTTTGTAGGTCGATTAAAATTTGTGTAAGCGAAATCAATAAATTTTTGTTTTTTCGCTGTTAAGTTTATTGGAAGATTAAAAAGGAAGAATTCTGGTGGCATAGGATCGATGAAACAAAGCAAATACTGAGGGTTTTTATTGCATTTTATTGTCTGACGTTTCGGCAATCTTTATGCCATCTTCGGAGAATCTAGAAGATTCATATATGAAAAGTTTTAAATTATTGTTGTTACAGTTGTTATTGTTAAAGTTATTATTCTTAAAGTTGTTATTTTTAAAATTAAAGTAAAAAATTTTAACAACAATAATTTAAAACTTTTCATACCTATATGAATCTTCTAGATTCTCCGAAAATGGCATAAAGATTGCCGAAACGTCAGACAATAAAATGCAATAAAAACCTTCAGTATTTGCTTTGTTTCATCGATCCTATGCCACCAGGATTCTTCCTTTTTAATCTTCCAACATTGAAACAGGATCATCATCACTAAATTATTAGAGTTATTTTTCAGTTTTATATTTTTTCTCAAATTAGTACAAATTTACTGAACAATACACAAATTATAACATTACAAAAATTTATGTAGGGTTGCGCTTCTGTGCTTGCCATCTTCGTTACTTGATGAGTAAACTAATAATTTCTTGGGGCCAAAGTAGGACAAAGTTAGAAAGAGTATATTGTGTTACTAGGGCAGAAAGTATGAGTGCCGGAGATATGGATTGTTGTAATTGCCGCGCTGTAATAAATTTATTGACAAATCTGCAATATCTGTTATGCTTACCAATTTTTAAAACTTTACCGCATCAAAAATAAAAATTACTAAATGGTTAAACAAGATTCAATAAGTTGCTTTCATTTTATATACTGAAATATAAATATATTTTATGATGAAATTTAAAATTATTTATTTGATTATTTTAGGTGGTAGATGACGGTTCGGTTACGGAACGTCCGGAGATTAATTCGCGGGCGATAATAGTCAAAGCCGAATGGTTTTGGGTATCTGTACAGAATGCGGCTTGCATGGAAGAAAAAGACTACTCGTTCGAAGATGTAAGTATTTGGAAAACAAAATTTAATTATTTCAGATTTTGTTGTATTTATTTTATTCATAAAAAAACATTTTATTTTAAAAATCTAAACTTTCAAGAACTTTCATTTATATAAAACTTTTGTGACAATAATTTCATTTTAGCACTTTTCCCGATACATAGATTAAAATATCGATATACTTAATTTTAATATGGTTTTTTAAATATTGTTTCCTCCTTGCTTCTCGTTTAATCTGTCTTCTATTTGGATACTGACACAATTTTACTCGATATATTGAATGTATCAATACATCGATGTATCGATTGTTCAATTTTCTTTTTAATATTTGTAATTTCGATAATTTTTAAATATCGCCCGCTTTATTTATGGCGTGTATTTAATCTGTCTTCTAATTGGATACTAATGACACAACTTTACTCGATATATTGAATGTATCAATACATCGATGTATCGATTGTTCAATTTTTTTTTTAATATTTGTAATTTCGATATTTTTTAAATATCGCTCACTTTATTTATGGCGTGTATTTAATCTGTCTTCTATTTGGATACTAATGACACAATTTTACTCGATATGTTGAATGTATCAATACATCGATGTATCGATTGTTCAATTTTTTTTTTAATATTTGTAATTTCGATATTTTTTAAATATCACCCACTTTATTTATAGCGTGTAATCACAAAAAATACAAGACACATGCGATTTGTTTTTGCACAGTTCTTAGAATCGTTGAATACGCCTGGTCGTCGCGATTCTCATCTACCGATAACCCCGAGCAGCATGACAGCGAGCGGTCGTCGGAAACGAAAACGTTTCGCTGCGCTGAGCTCGTTGGTTCGCGGTGCAAGTGTGAGCGGCACGCCGATCGCCGCGACAGATTCTCCGAGTTCCGTCTGTCACGGCAAACGCCGATCGTCCATCAGCGACGCCGGACTGTTGAGCGTCAGTGGATCGTTCCTCGATAGCACGACGTCGCCCGACAAATCGCTGTTGCTCGACGAGCCGGAATGCGTCGTGGCCGAAACTGCGTCCGGAAGAAAAAATCTCAGCCCGAGGCAGCAGGTGTTTCTCGAGCTCGTGCAAACGGAATCGAATTATGTGAATATCCTTCATACTATTATGACGGTAAGTGATATCGATGACGCGTTACAATTTAAATTTTCTTTTTCCGCAGAGAGAATCGTTATCGAGGAGAAGTTTCAGAAAGAAGATTATGAGTTTTTTTTCGCTGCGTAGCGTCACTAGACGTCAAAGTTATAGTTTGCATACATTGAGAAATTATTCGAGTGAATGAATTTTACTTTTTTTGAAATCTTCGGAATTTGAAATTTTTATATATCGTAATTAATTTTAGAATGTGTTGAAGTAACTAACCAAACGTAAAGTTTCTAATAGTGCATGTACATCAATTTTCTTATTGTGAACTTTTTTATAGGGACTGTCAATTTTCAGTTGTTTGGTTGGTTGCTTCTTTTTTTATTGAATTTAGTAAGGATCGAGCTATACCGATCTGTACAATGCTGTTTATCGGGATCGGTTAAAAAAACTGACTACTACCAAACAAATCAGAGAACAATTCTTTAATATTCTGTACAAAAATTAACCATTTTTTAAGAGGGCCCAGGCCACTATCGGCCGAAAAATGTGTATGGCTCGATTCTTAGATATTAGTTTATTTGTATATACAGAAATTTTGTGATAAAAATCCAGCTATTGTAAACTTATAGATTTATTTGTAAAATAAGACTTATTTAATAAATCGAAAATCGTATTTCAAAGTTAAATATGTTTCGTGATGTCTTATACTTTGTATTTAAAATGCTGTAGATAGTTAATTTAAAAGAAATTGAAACGTCAATTTCTGTTCCAGATGTTCAAAAGTCATTTAGAAGACATGCCGGAACCGGAAGCCCTTCTGAATAACACGGAACAAAAAATAATATTCGGAAACTTGCCTCCGATATACGAAACTCACAGCAAAATGCTAGAAGAACTCAGATGGTCGTCAGCTCATTGGTCGGAAGACACGTCGATAGGGAATATATTTTTGAAATACTCAAACGATTTGATGAAAGCTTACCCTCCCTTTGTAAATTTTTTTGAAACAATGAAAGACATGTTAGTACAGTGTGATAATACGAAACCTCGTTTCCATGCATTTTTAAAAGTTTGTCAAACGAGACCCGAGTGCGGCAGACAAAGTCTCCAAGAACTATTAATAAGGCCCGTACAGCGTTTACCTAGCATAAGTTTACTTTTAAATGACATATTAAAACATACGACCAAATCGAATCCGGATCATGCAGCTCTTGAAAAAGCGATCTCGTCGATCAAAGAAGTGATGACGCACATAAACGAAGACAAAAGAAAAACGGAAGGTCAGCTGGCCATGTTCGACATATTCAACGAAATCGACAACTGCCCGGCACTTTTAATATCTTCGCAGAGGTCGTACGTTTCGCGGTGCGAAGTTCAAGAATTGTCCGACGGGTTATCGGGTCGCGGCGATATGCTCGTATTATTCCTTTTCAACGACATACTAGAAGTTTGTAAAAAGCGGTCGAAAGCGTTCAATAATTTTAAAAGTCCGAACGTCGTGAACGGACATTTGCCTCATCACGGACTTAAAGCGAACGCGATTAAACCTTATAAACACGTAAAACTCATGCCTTTATCGACAATCAAAAAAGTAATAGACATTAGAGAAAGCGACGATTGTCATAAAGTGTTTGCTTTGATGTGTAGAAATAATCAGGAATTGAAAGAGAAACTTTATTCTTTTACGATTACGGACGAAGAGTGCGAGAAAACGTCGTTCTTGAAAACTTTGAGTCGACACATGGCCAATACGGTGTGCCAAGCGGACGCCGACAGGTTTTTGGCGTGTCTCGATTCCGATCAGCTGGAAATCGATACGAGCGACGTTACGTTGGGCACGTTATCGAAAGCTTTTAAATTTGCCTCGAGAACGAGAATGAAAGTCGGAAGAGCTTTCAGTTTCAACAAAACGCCTTCGAAATTAAAAAGGGCGATGTCAACGATGATGTCTCCTTTCGGAAGCACCACGAACCTCACGCCGGCCTCACAGCTTGCACAGATGAGGCTTGCTAGCTGCAACAACATAAACGTGAGTGCGCCAAAACTAAAACATAGTAATTCCATACCATGATCTAAAATTTGTGAGCATGCTGCGTAAAACTTCGCTTCATTTATTTCTGTGCATCTTATCCTGCTTTATTTTGTTGTGATATGTTTTAATAAAACAGTGCTATTCTTTTTTTTTTTTCTTTATCTCTTAGTCGCTCTGTCGGTGTCTACAAATATTTTTCTTATGTTAGTTTCTTAATCTTTCTTGTACTGTTTTAGTAGTATCAGTGGTCGTCAATAAATTACGTAAAATGTTTAAAGAGGAGAGTAACTTCGGTAAAGTCTGATTGCACCATATTGGAAGGAAAGAAACCGAACAGTAACGAGAGAGCTCTAAGTAGCAGTGCGTTTTTTTCAAAGGGCCATATTGAAGCTTGTACCTGAAAAAAGATTTAATTGTTATTCCTCAATCGAATTTTATGTAAGGTATAAGAATCGCGATTTAAATTTTCGCGCCGAAAAAACGCGCTGCTACTCAACGCTCTCTCTTTACGGCAACAGAACTATAACGCTCTTTAATGGCTTGACTTCTGTGGCGACTTGATTGGGTCGATAATGTCAGACGAAAGAGGATAGGGGGTTTAAAAGATCTTAAAATGTCTTACGTTATTTATAGACGACAACTAAGGTGTAATCTTTAATCAGTTTGTTTATAAATATTTTCAAGGTTATGTTCAAGTCCCGTTATATTTTCTGAATCATTCCTGTTTACCCAATCTATTTTACTAATGATAATGTGTATCGGTATAAAATATACTATTTCGTTGATGTACAGATAAAAAGTGTGCGCCCCGTTCTGGTCAATTTCGAGCACTGAAAATACGCAATATTTTAATTTTATCAAGTTGGATTAAAGCGTGTGATCAATATTTACGAATTAATTTAAAACGAAAAAAATTCGAATAATTTAAAATTAAATTTATTTAGAAAACTGAAAGAATACACCTTTGTAGTTTTTGTTTATTGACTTGCGCAATCAAATCGAAATTTGCATAATGGTTAATAATAGACAATTTGCAAATATGGGCCGGTTTAACAATGTGAGTTTAAAACCTGCGTTTAAGTGAACTCAGTTTAAAATAAGGCTTAGTTTATTTTACTTTTTTATACCAGTCGTACAGTGCAATCTGCTGTTTGATTTTTTATTTTGGTGCGGTGGAGGCAAATTAAAAAAAAAAAAACACGGTATTTTTACTTATAGTTTGCTCAATTAAAGTCAGACGTCTCAAAATCTCTTTTAAACGAATAAACGGAAATTTCTACAAAGATTTCGTATGAGAATAAACTCACAATGAAAAACGCTACACTTTAGGCTAGGCTCAACAATTAAACCGAGTTTTAAGCCGACATGTAAAACCGACTCGAATTGTGATATTAATTTGTAGTTATAAATGTCTATATAATAAATATCGACACTTGTATGACATATCCACATATAAAGACAATATTTAGCATTTTGTAGAGTTACGGTGAATTGAAAAGACGATTTTAAGTTGTTGAATAAATAAATTAACATGGAACAAAAACATTAATATTATATTATTATGCTTTGGGACTATCATCGAGTAAGCCAGAACATATTTTTTTAATGAATTTGACTTCTTTTTGTTTTGCTGTGGGGCACTCGCCTGCAGGTTTGAGGAATGCGAGAAGTATCTTAAAATCAACAATATGAATGTATTTTTAAATAGAGAAAGTCGCAAAATTGAGTTATCACCAAAAATCTGTAATTTAATTCTCTTCGTTTTTTTTGATTGTGTATTTTTTCGTAATTGTGCAAACTTCGATGGTTGAAAAAATATATTATTTTTACTGAAAAAAAGTTTTTTTTTTTTGCTAAACTTCAGTATAAATTATTTTTTCGTCCTTTAAGATTTTGCACTATAGTATTAAGAAAAAATATATCAACAAAAAACTTGACAGAATTTTAATACAATAATTTTCGAATAAGACATCAGAAATGTTCGGTTTGGATTCATAAAAACAGGAGGTTAATTTAGTATTTCATTTTAAAAATTGCAATTTTTTGACATGTCAAAAAATGCTGCGCGCCATGATGGTTTGAATTGTTACGTCAGACTTGTAGTAAACACGTATATACTTATATAAACATGAGACACACACGTGAGTAAACATTAAACGGGCCTTGTGGAAGCGATACTGAGCTTTGTTTATTTGTTTGTATACTACAAGAATGACGTCACAGTAGGTAAACATGGGCGGCTCGTGTTTTCGCGCCAGCTTAAATATTATTTATAAAAATTGTAGTGGTATTTTAAATTATAAAACGATTACAGTCAAGCACTAATAAGTATTCCTGCGAACTAATTGTACGATATGAATATTTTACGACAATTTAAAAATTAAAGTCAAATAGTCTATTCTGAGTAACTTTGAGCCGTTCTTCAAACCTTTGTGTCCTACAGGAAACGGAAGCCAAATCCATTAAGCAGATTTTGAACAAAAACTAAACTAGGACTGGATTTTTTAGTATCTTTTATTACGGTGTCACCTTAAAATATGTGGTATTGGTAATATTGGCTGCAATAGTGATTATCAGTTTCGATCGATATTGCTTAAGCGATATCAACCACAACTTATTGTAAAAAAAAAGTAGTGGTAAGTGGTCGTCTATAAACTACGTAACGTTTTTTTACTCTCCCCCCTTAAATGTAACTCAACGTAGACATTCAGCACAACCCCTCTTTTCCTCCTCTCGAAGGTTATGTAACTTTTCCACATCGTCAGTATTCAAGTAACAATTTTTTTTTATTTTTAATTTAACCTCCCTTAAAGAGGGTCACCAAAAAGCTGAAAAGAAAGTTTTGAGGTAACCTCTTTTTTGAAGTCGGTTAAAAATCGACTCCTATCAACTGTTTAAGAAAGAAATAGTGTGACCTAACGATAATAATAGTTTATGGACGACCCCTAACATCTATACCACGTTGACTCCACTAGTAGTAACACTATTCGGCACGCGAAAATGTCGGGATACACCAATGATTGATATATCCACGTGTTCTAATATTAGTATTTGCTGGTAAATTACAGTTGGACCCGTGTATTTTCAACACCATATATTTTCCTTCAATTTTATTCACGTATTTTCAAGTTTTTAGTTCCTACTTCTCTCGCAAAGTGTCTCCTACGCTACTCAGTCAACGAAAAAGTACGTTTGACAACCTTTAACCTCAAATTAATAAAGTTTTTTTCCACTGTCACAAAGTGAGGATGAAGAAGTTGAAAATACACGACTCGATTAGTCCCGATAAGTTGACAATACATCAGGTCTACTGTATTATCGGTATCGATCCAAAAATGTAGATAGCTAAAATTAGTAAAAGTTAGTATTAAGGCAAATGTGTAACAAAAATTAATTTAATGGTAGGAATTGGGTGGTTCTGGGACAACAATGCCGGGATCGCCGACTTCATCAGATGTACTCGTAGCTCCGATGTCGGTACAACCAACGCGGAAAGCAAAATGTTCTTCACTTAGTATGGCTGCACTTCGACGATTATAATATTTTTTTTCTGTTTTATTCTTTTATTCAGTCTATCGAATAAATTGACATAATATGAGTTTCGGAATTGACTGCGCAGAAAGTAAACGGAAGGATTTACGGTTTGGATAAAGAGTGAGTAAGACTAAATGTTTTTTGTTGTCGGATCATAATTGTCGAATAATTTGAACATTCTTTCATTCCTGAACATGTATTTGTTTTTACAAGTTTGTTGTTTTTCTTTTTTTGAATTGTACAATAATCTTTACTTCCGTGTGTGCCTTAAAAGTGTTAAAAATAAGTAAAAAAGATTTATTTTTGAAAAAGCTTTAAGTATTTCTAAAAATGTATGTACTATATTGTGAACTGTTTCAGTGCCTTATTTTGAAAAACAAAATGTTTGTGTTCAATGCACGTTTTATAAACTAAAATTGATATCAGACGAGTTGTATGTAAAATAAATTTTGCTTTACTCTAGAATTTTATCACAAATTCGTTTGTTTGGGCTATGTGCAAATAGGTGGAGCTAAGCTGTTTCCGAATGACATGCTCGTTGCTCGCGCTGGAAAATAATAATTGGTGTTTGTTGGTCATTCGTTAAAATATTCTATAAAAAAAAAAAAACAAAATTTGACGTTTGACGAAATCGCTGGTTTTGTCACATCACATCTAATTTTTTGCGAGAATGCAAAAAGTAACAAACTTATCTTGCTGTGACTATTCACTGCATAAATATATTTTTTTTTCTCTCTAAAATGAAAATACGCCAGTATTTTTAAATGGAACCGCCAGTTAGCGCCACACGGCGAGTTGCATGTAGCCCATACAGAAAAATTATTTCATCTTTGTTAAAAATGTAGTCATTGTTTTTTTTTTTTTTTTTTTATTAAAACAAGGTAACGTTTATTGGCTGTGCGAATAAACGTTAATATAAAATTTTAAAAATCAACTCAAAAACAAAGGATACTTAATTTTTTCGTCAAGTGGACATCGTCACGTTATAGTTCTAAACTTGGTTCCTGTTGATAACTAGTTGTTATTGGGGTTTGATATGACATCTGGTGACAGAAATTTAAACCATAATCACGTTACATTTTATATGCTGTTACTATTGCTCATATATATGAAAAATGGCGGATTCAACATTACATTTGGATAAACTGCATCCATATCCCTTTATAACTGTCGATTTTTTTTTTTTTTTTTTGTTTTTGATTATTTAGAGACCAAAGAACCTAGGAAAATTAATAACAAAAATTGTAAACCCCGGCTTAACTGAAAAAAATAATCCACACGGAATAAGCCAGTTGCGTTCATAAAAATTAATTTGTTTCGCAGCAAAAAAAAATTGTCTATAGTCACGCCCGTATAGAATCGGTTGTAAAGGGATATTTGTCAAATCCCAGTAGTTGTTAATATATTTTTTGTCACAAACGTATTTTTTAAGTTGATTTTTTCGTAACATTCTTTCAACTACGCTGATGACCTTAGCTATCTAGCGTTTATAATGCACAATCTCGATACCCAATTTTTTTAGTATGTCCATTTCAGTGATACCAAAGAGAATGTATATTATATAGAGTCGTCATGCCACGTTAAAGAAGTGTGCCAACTACAGTAAATAGCAAGACTAGTTTATTTTTGTTACTAGAAAACACCATACAGTGAGAGGCTTTATTTCTTTATTTTATTTTTTTACAAATACATGACATCAGAATATCGTCTGAAATCAGTCAACTCCTTCATTGACGTTGTGAGCATATATGGTAAGAATATGAATTACCTTTTATCAAAGATGGAACTACTTCATTTGAAGCAAAGCGATTGTCATTAAAGCAATATGAGTGAAATTAATTTAATTTTAAGAAAACTGTAATGTAATCATTTCATCGATACTAAAATCTTTTGGTAGTTTTGTGTTTAATTTTTGTCAGTATTTTTGTGACAGCTACGTTAATTTTGTTAATATGATTTGAATCAAATCTTTCCAAGTTATTTTGTGAACGCGCTTATATAAAAAATAAACATAAATTAGAAAAATTGCGTTCCTTGCAGAGATGAGCCAATAATACAATGAAAAAATATTAAACAAGACTGTTCTGTATTTCATCGGCAGCACAAAAAAATTTTACTGGTGAGCAGTGCCGGATTTCTGCCTAGACCTAGGGCCCAGCCAGCCTTGGGGCCCCGCTAGCGGAATCTACATAAGCATAATTAAAAATTATGTTCTGTACTAGTGTATTTAATTTGCTAAATTTCCAAAATAGCTTCGAGATGGTGTGGGTCCAAATGTCAAGTGCCTAGAGGCCCTGGATCAAGTCCGGGCCTGCTGGTGAGCCAGTCCTATATTTCTTGCCGGTAGCACTGCAGTTCTGAAATAATAGTGACTCATCACGTTATAGTACGGTTCGCTTTATGAAAGGGCGAAGCAATGAAACAATGTAAAGCATACCCGATCCATGCATAAGAACTGTCGATTAAATTGTTCGTGAGTTATTAAGTGATGAGTCACTATCTAGAATTTACGAAGTGAACTTTAATATTGGTACAAAATTATTAATAACTTAATTTAAAAAAAATCAAAAATCCAAATTTTTATCAGCCATCGGTTGTATTTTTTAACGGTTTTGATTAAAAGTGAGTGAGCGATATAAAAATGTAGATTAAAGAACAGCCAAAGAGCCGTAGAGACTTCTATTACTAGTCTATGGCAAATCTCCAGCTCCTAGGTCCTAATCTGAAAACTTGTGAAAGAGTCAACTATACACCTATCCCCCGATTTACACGGTAGATACGTTCCTGAGAAAAACGTGTAAATCGAAAATTAAAAATTTTCAAGTCAAAACAGTGTAAATCGAAAAGCATGCAGAAAATGCATAATTTTGCTATTTAACAGTTGTGATTTTTTAAAATATTTTTAGGTGTACACAGAAATTAAAATAAAATGCATTGACAGGTTAAAATATGTAATATATTACGGAAACACTTTAATTTTATGCGAAGAAATACAGACACAGTGTGCGTGTGCAGCAAGTCAGCACATAAGCTCGGGATTCCCCGTGAGATGTGTACACAGCGCACGTGTCCAATCACAGTAGCATTTAGTAGAGTGCGATAAAAACAAAAAAAAAACTTATTTGGAAAACCGTGTAAAAGCGAAAACGTGTAAAACAAGTACCGTGTAAATCGGGGGATGGGTGTATTTGCAAATTATTATTAATTTATTAGAAATGACATTATATTGAAATGATGAATTCGGTACTTGTCAAAAAAAAATGTATCAATTCAGTACGGTCGAAATCCTCGTGATCTGGGATTGTGTCGGACCTATGAAAATTAAATTTGTATGTGAAGCAAAATAAATTTTCGCTGACTCATACGAACCTAAGGCCGTTTAACTCAAAAATTGAAAATGTCAAATTCTATTTCAGAATGTTTTGATTTTATTCAAAATGGAAAAAGAGATAAATTTAAATAATTGATTGTATCTTACACCACAAGGACCGAAAGTTTGATATCTTGTCCTTCTCGCCATGATACCCTCGGCTCGCCTTAGACGTCATGGCGCGCAGGGCAAGGATATCAAACTCTCGGCCAGTGTGGTGTATACTATTTTTCTTCATACTTCGGTAGTAAGTACGCTTATTAAATACATTAATTAATTAATTATTTATTAATTACATAAAAACACAGCTGATCGCGACTATTAGCTAAAATGTTATAGCTAATGTCAATATAGGTATAGTCTGGAAAAAATTAGTCGATAATTTTATTTATTTAGGGGAAACGACATCTAAACAACAGTGGAGAGGTTGTTTTTTCATTACTGCCGCCCGAACGTACATACTTCCCGCATAAGTACGTGTAATTCAGAACCCAAAGGAACGGTGTGACCTCTGGTGAGAAATGCGCCGAACTGTCCTAAGGTGGGGTTTTTGACAGGTAAACTATGGAGGCATAAGGTAAACATTGATTTAGAAAAGCATGATGGAGGCTAACCTAGCCTCCATCATGCTTTTCTAAATCAATGTTAACCTGTCAAAAACCCGTCTTAGGACAGTTCGGCGCATTTCTCACCAGAGGTCTCACCATTCCTTTGGGTTCCGAATACCATCAATGCGTAAATGTAAGACTTTCTGCCTTACAATTGATCGAGGTATGAAGAAAATTATTTTTTGTAGATTTCAGTTGATTGTAATACATTACTGCTGTGTTGCAGAAAGCATTGTCAATGACATTAGGTTGTAACAGCACGTTTATCCATAAGCAAAACATTGTAGAGTTTTATATCGATTTTGCTCAAAAAATAATTGATCGATTTGAACGATATTTTTTTTTTAACTGTGTGTACATGTTTTTTACATAGTTATTTGTAGGATTTCCACTTAAAAGCGACATTTTTCTAGTCGATTTGATTAAAATTTAGTTTGAAAGCACTCGTTTTCTATGTAGAACAGTCATTTGTTTTTTTAGGGTTCCGTACATCTGATGGAAAAACGGAACCGTTATAGAATCACTCTCGTGTTTGTCTATCTGCCCGTCTATCCGTCTGTCATAGTTTATTTTCTTCAAATCTACTGGACGAAAAAAGTTGAAATTTGGAACACGTTGTAACTACTGCGCATGACTGTGCCGATTCTGTTACCGTTCGCCGAGTGGCTGGAACAGAGCTTTTTGCATAAGTGTAAAATGTGATTATATGATCACTAGAGCTGCAACAAACCATATGTATTCGTTACTGAGTAATGGATACATCGTCTGACTCGAAGTAACGAATCGGTACTTACAAATTCATTTCGTTACTCGAATGTTTCGTATCCATGTCAGATCAACTCGTTTGATACGGTTATACGAACACAATGTGTTATACTTATAAGTATTCATAAAGTACGAAGTCATGACTTATGTCGTATCACATATTATGCGACGTGCTTTGGTGCGAAGCTACATGCTTATTGCTTGATGCTGTTAAGTACACTATTGTATGTCGTATGAAAAGTACCGAGTAACGTAACGATACGAAAGTATCGGGTATTGGTTCTTTAAGTAACGAATACATACAGGTACACAATTTCTCGTTACTTTTACAGCTCTAATGAACACAAATAGTTTTACAATGCTTTCTGCAAATCGATCGAGTTCTATGAAAATTAGATTTTACCTGATCAAAATTTCATGTTCCAAGGCTACTTATTAGTTGAGTATCATTGCCTTTTTTTTGTAAAACGGATAATGTCTCAGCAGCTCAATGTTAAACTTTTGCTACTGCAATTTTCACTTTTAGTATAAATTTTAAAGTACAAAATACATTTTTATTGCAGAATTTTTTGTTTAAAAATAACGAGAATTCAGTTTGTAAATAAATATTTAGAATATTAAGCACAATAACTAATTAAGTTTTAATTTAATTTATTACAAGTGACAAACCGCGTGCTTTTGCAAAAAAATAATAATTTCAAGGTGCTTTTTTGTATGAAGAAAAAAAAACAATAGAATACATAACTCTAAAATACCGTGCCTTTGATTTTGACCGGCATTTTCCATATCTCGATTTGATTTATATTGGATTGTAGTGAAAATCGTTACGATGGTTTTAGCAAATTTGTTTGCCGGTCATAATCAAATAGCCTGTATGACATGGGCTCCGTGCAGAAAAGCGATCCCAGTGGAAAGTCAGTAACTTATCGTTGTATAGTAACAGTGCAAATAATTTTTATTTTGGTTTGTGTACTGTGCAATTTTTTAGAAATGTCAAATGGATAAGACAACGGTAATGTCTGCCGTGTTATAAATTGCGGATACATGTCGAAAAAATTGAAGACGTTAAATATTGCTCGTTTTCTGCTAAACTTCATATAATTTGAGCAGAAAGAAAAATGAATTTGAGCGGTTAAAAGAATAAAATAACTAGTAAACATAAATCACATGAGTAATGACGTTTTTGCTTTAAAAACGAAAGGTTCTGTTGACATTGCAAAAACTCCCGGACAAAATGTGCCAAATGTTTTAAATTTATCAATTTGATTGCCTTACGTTTTGTCAACAATCTAAAATTGTTCCCTACTTATTTCCGAAAGGCCAGTTTGTAATATTACATTCATTTCACGTGTCAAAATATAACCAAAACATAACTTTGTCAAGAAAACAGTGAATTCGAAGAATATTTGTATTTATGGCTTAAGAAATAGCAATTTCAATATAACAATGTATCGAAGAATTTTTATAACTAATGACGTGTACATACAATATATGACAACCAATGAAAGCTTTCGAAATGTGCCACGCTGGAGCCTACAGTCATTCTGCACGGAGTCCATAAAAGGGCCATTCGCATACTACGTCACGTGATTTTTTACATTTATTGTATGGGGCGATTCCTTCCGAGGTCTGAATTTTCCAATAACCAGATTCAACATTGGAAAAGTTCCTTCCAACTCCTAGTTTTCTCTCCACAGACCTGGCCCGAACATTCCCTAGTTAATGATACCAAAATCCAGGGAACAGG
The DNA here is from genome assembly GCA_963575645.1 of Xanthostigma xanthostigma. NCBI lineage: Eukaryota > Metazoa > Arthropoda > Insecta > Raphidioptera > Raphidiidae > Xanthostigma > Xanthostigma xanthostigma. The sequence goes on along the minus strand of OY754466.1, from coordinate 41,365,364 downwards.
AAGATTTCTTGTAAGGTATTCCATGCGATCCAATAAACTTGATAGTGTGAAATTGAATTGTAACGTCACATCAACAGGCTCCCCTTTGACCATACTCCCATTTTTGTGGCCTCCTCCATCTGTACTTCTAACGTAGTATGACGACATGACCCATTATTCGCAATCGAGAATTCGTATGATCTTTTTAACTCATTGAACTATATCAACAAGCAATATTTTTATTTTTAAAATTTAAGTCGAGAAAAAATATTCTGTGAGTTAATTATTCTGCCGCTAAAACGCCAATGGCTAATGTGTGACGTCACAGGTTTTTTTCTTTGCCATAACGAAAATAATATGAAACAAAATTACACAAATATTTAAATTAAAACATAGGTAAGCAACGAATAGCATGTCTTCCTCTGTCAAAAATATCTGCTTTAACAGTTTTACACAGTGACTTCACACGTATGACTGACGTTTTATCTCAAGTGAATTATTGGGGGATTTTGGAAGTTGTACTTTTCGCGCGTTATAAAAAAAATATGTAAGTGAATTTTTGCGATGCGCACGCGCACTGTAAAGCTAACAAAAATTAACAGGATGAAGTTGCTCGCAGAAGCGCGCGCACACTGTAACATCAAAATTAACGGGGTGAAGTTGCTCGCAGAAAAAGGCTACCAACAGAATACAGGTAGGGATTATGTTCGTGTGCGCGCGGCGTTTAATAGCTGTGTTTATGCTTATATCCACTCCTTTTCTTATTTTATTTCAATAAATGATTAGCACGCAAATTGAAAATTAATTTTTTTTACCACGCCAAAGAAGTATAACATCTAACGCCGCGCGCACACACTCATTTTTTTGATAGTGTCATGAAGTCCAGAGGAGACCAGGAGAGCTCCCGCTCGTAAGCGATGACTCTGTATATTTCGACGCAGGAGCCGCTGCGAGCGTTTTCGATGTTGAGGGGCATACTGCAGTAGTATGTTGTAGTGTTTGAAAAGATGCGTTGTACTGCATTGCGCCGATAACTAAAACACCAGCAGCGCCTCTCGCGTCAAAGTAGATCCATCACAGTATACAGACAACCAGCTAGCTCGGTCTCCAGCTTCTTTGATAGTCTTCTTGAATATTGTATTTATACTGTATTTTACGTCTAATGATTTTTTTCTCTTTCAACTTGAATATTTGAAATCTTCACGTTTCCAGCAACAAATTAAATGTCAAATGCCATTTCAAAAATCATGCAAATTCTCTATTGTAATTACTATAAATGTGATACACTGTCTTATGATAAGGAAACGTTCTTATGATGAAAAATAAACTTTTAATTTACATATGTATACATTAAAGATAGCTTAAATATTATTTGATTATAGTACAGTAACTAATAAAATATAATTTTATTTTAGTTGATAATTATTTATTAGACACTGTACAGTATTTTAATAAATAACAAAACTAAATAGCGCTAAGATATCTAAAATATAAAATAATATTAATTAATAATTCTTGTAAATATATTTTGTGCATAATTCATATTTTTAAAATATAATTATATACAGCGTAAAATGCCTGTTTTTTTATTTTAAATAAAAATACCTCAGGACAATGCCATTGAGCAAGGTATAATATTTTAATCAATGCTAATGCTCGTGGATTTTTCATTTCTTTTTTGACGTGATAACGTCTTATAAATTGATGAAACACCGGCTGCATGCACGAAAAAGTGTAACGTTCCGAAATGTGTCACGTTCCGCCCAACCTTCGAGCGGAATACGTTATCACGTAAAACTATCGTCCGTAAACCGACTTTACAGACAACCAATTTTTTTTGTTAGCTGCAGAATGTAGTGTTATCGTGTGGTCTTGATAGCAAAAATTTTGAAAGAAACTCGTCTCAGCAGTTCGGTATGCAATCTCTAGTTACCTTTTTGAAGATAGACCCGTTTGAAGTGCTTTTCTGGAAAGTTTCAAATACATATCGGATACATTTCAAATTCGGTGAACTGAAAGAAAACGACACGCTAAATTCAATGAGGTCTGTATACCGTTTCGGAGATAGAGACGTTCAAACAAACTTTAAATGCCCACCGAACCAAAAATTGAGCTTATTTTTTCATTCGGAGTGTCATTTCGTGTTAGTATAAACCGTGTGGACTAGAAAAGCGAGTTATTGGAAAATGTCGGAATTCGACTAAAAATGAGATTTTTCCCATAGTATAGCCTTAGTTATTTTGTGATTTTTTAAGACAATTTTGGACAATCTCTCGGATCTGATTCAAATTCGGTAGGCTTATGTAAAATGACACGCTGAAGGCACCAAGCCCCTCAAATGCTTCGTATCACTTACCGTTTCGAAGATAGACCTGTTTGAAGTGCTTTTCTGGAAAGTCTGGAATACGCATCAGATACATTTCATACTGATAGAAAAAGACACGCTTAATTCAATGAGCGCACCCGGAGGTCTGTATCTATAACCGTTTCGGAGATAGAGGCGTTCGAATGTCGCTTCGGTGTTTAAAAATACTTAAAATGCCCACCAAACCAAAAGTTGAGCTTATTTTTTGGTTCGGAGTGTCATTTCTTGTTAGTATGAGCCGTCTGGACCTGAAAAGCGAGCTATTGGAAAATCTTGAAAATCGACTAAAAACGCGATTTTTCCCATAGTATAGCCTTAGTTATTTTGTGATTTTTTAAGACAATTTTGGACAATCTCTCGGATCTGATTCAAATTCGGTAGGCTTATGTAAAATGACACGCTGAAGTCACCAAGCTCCTCCGTCGCTTCGTATCACTTACCGTTTCGAAGATAGACCCTTTCCAAGTGCTTTTCTGGACAGTCTGGAATACGCTTTGGATACACTTCAAATTCGGTGTTGTGATAGAAAACGACACGCTGAATTCAATGAGCGCACCCGGAAGTCTGTATCTAATACCGTTTCGGAGATACTTAGAGTCGTTCGAATGTCGCTTCGGTGTTTAACAACACTTCAAATGGCCACAAAACCAAAAGTTGAGCTTTTTTTTTTGATTCAGTGTCATTTCCTGTTACTATAAGCCGTCTGGACCTGAAAAGCGAGTTATTGGAAAATGTTGAAAATCGATTAAAAACGAGATTTTTCGCATAGTATAGCCTTAGTTATTCTGTGATTTTTTTTAAGACAATTTTGGTTAATTTCTCGGATCCGATTCAAATTCGGTAAGCTGACGGAAAACGACACGCTGAATTCAATGACCCCCCCCCCCCCCCGTTGGTCTGTATCTATTACCGTTTCGAAGATAGACCCGTTCGAAGTGTTTTACCAGAAAGTCTGGAATACATTTCAAATTCGGTGTACTGATAGAAAACGACACGTTGAATTCAACGAGCACGCTTCTTACACTTCTGTGCAAAATTGCATGCTTCTAGACCCGCCGGTTTAGGCTGTGCGTTGTACGGTCAGTCAATGTTAGAGTTTTAACTATGTAGATTAATCCCCTTAGGGGATGAATTTTGAAAAGTCTTTCTTATGTACACATCCACGTTATATTATAAGGAACTCATGTGCAAAATTTCATTGCTCTAGACGTACCCGTTTAGGGTATGCGCTGTCTGTCAGCCTTTAGAGAGACTTTTTTTATTAAGAAAAAGTGTAAAAATCGATAAAAACGTAAATATCAAAAATTTGCTATCCAGCAACCAGAAACAGTTAGAGGTATTTATAGTGAATAGAGAATAGAAGAAGACAAAACATAGTTGCATAATAGTTTTTATACTCACACCAAAATAAATAGCGAATAAAGCAAGACGACAGACTTGTTATCTAATGAATTATATTTTTAAAATTTTAACCCCCTCCACAGTCAGGGCCGGACTAACCCACTTTGGCCTTTTTGAAATCTGAACAATAGTTGAAAAAAAAGTACATTCAAATATGTCTTTTTTGAGTGTATAAAAAGAATTCTAAATAATAGGAATAAATAGTTTTTAACAAAAAGAAACATAAGATTTAGATTTTAGAATAACCACATAAAAAGCAATACATTATAAAAAAAAGTTCCTCTAAATGCTGACGACAACGCACAGCCTGTGGGTCTAGAAGCATGAAATTTTGCACAGAAGTCCCCTATATCAGGGGTGTCAGAATGATTTTTCTATTTATAAGATTTAGGGTGTGGTTAGCGGGCCAGAGTCTAAATAAAAAACTAATACACATACTAAATTAAACCAAAATTCATATAAAGGTAATAAAAAGGGTAAATTATCTTGTGCTCGAGGACCCAAACACCTGAGGGGTCTTGTTTTTGATAAGTTCATTAATATCAGGTGTCATATATGATATTTGCTGTAGTTATATTTTCAGAATCGATTCTGATCGCGGGCCGTCTTTAACCTATTGGAGGCCTTGGACACATTAGGATAATGGGACCCCTATTACCTTTTTTTATTATTATAGAGAAAAAAAATTGTGCTTCAGTCTTGTGATTATTGACAAAGTGTTTGGAACAATTCTGCAAAACAAAACAAAAATATTCCAAAGGGAAATATATAGCTATAACTTATAAGTTCTAACTGCAAGTAGTATACCTACATTCAAATATACCACGCTTACAAACATAAATTCCACGCGGAAGAAGTCACGGGTAACAGCTAGTTTATGTGTAAAATTATTATTTAGCTGGACGCCTGATACTTTTGTGTTTATATTATTGACTGACGAATTTTTATAGATTGCGTAATGTCGAATACTACGTATACTCAGCAGTCCTTAATCAAAAGGTCAAGTCTGTAATTTTACAGTTTTGAAATATTTAGACTTGAAAAGCTGCAACATTAATTCCTCTTTTATTTTCTTATCAAGCTTATTATGCATGCATAATGTCTATTTAAATTATAAAGATTTAACACTGAAATGATATATTTTGATGTTTTTATCTTAACTTTATATTTTTAATGTCTACAAAAATACAAAAAAGAACTGTTTTGGTACCAAATTAATTATTATTATACCTGCTTGTTTATATTTTGTCAAAAACGAATTTTAAAACTAGTATTATGCAATACCTATTGCAATACTGTGGCAGGGCCGGATTATTAGTATAGACCAAATGAGACAAATGTCTAGTGTCCGGTTTTTAGAAACGACCCGGTCAGACTGTCAATTTTGAACAGATTTGTAAACAAGATAAGTTACTTTTCTGTTGGACAACTGTGTATAATAAACAAATAAACAAAAATGTATTGCTTTTTAATGGATACTCTAAAATCTAAAGAAAATGTGTTCTTGTTTCTTTTTATTAAAAACTAACTTTTCCGATAATTTAGAATTCTTTTTATACACTCAAAAAATTTGAATGTACTTTTTTTTAACTATTTTTTATATTTCTAAAAGGCCGAAGTTAATTAGTCCGGCCCTGACTGTGGAAGGGGTAAAAATTTTAAAAATATAATATATTAGATAACAGTCTGATTGTCATTAAAGACGGCAAATTGTGGTGTGAGTAAAAAAACTATTATGCAACTATGTTTTGTCTTGTTCTATTCGCTAGAAATACCTCTTAGCGTTTCTGGGAGCTGGATAGCAAATTTTTGATATTTACGTTTTATTCGATTTTTTTACACTTTTTTCACTTTTTCTTAATAAAAAAAAAGTCCCTCTAAAGGCTGACGGACAACGCACAGTCTAAACCGGCAGGTCTAGAGCAATGAAATTTTGCACATGAGTTCCTTATATAACGTGGATGTGTACTTAAGAAGGATTTTTGAAAATTCATCCCCTAAGGGGGTTAATCTACTTAGTTAAAACTCTAACATTGACTGACCGACGCACAGCCTAAACCGGTGGGTCTAGATCAGTGCTGAGCAAATCTTTTGATCGTCGGGCCACATTGCTGATGAAAATTTGACCGTGTGCCAAAAATTTGGAGAGCAAAAAAAATGTCCTTTCATTTCCGCAACAGGAAGGTCTTTTTTCTAAATTTTTTTTTATGCGCCAAATTATATTGCCAAACTTTTTTTTGCTCTTAATAATCATTTATAAAATGCTTCGCGGGCCGGAGAAAATTCTACTGCGGGTCGGATTTGCCCAGGCCTGGTCTAGATGCATGCAATTTTGCACAGAAGTCCCCTATATGGCGTAAGTGAGCACTAAGAAAGGATTTTTGAAAATTCATCCCCTTTGGGAGCTAGCCTACTTTAATACTTACTTACAAAACTATTTTGGACAACCTCTCGGAACAGATCCAAATTCGGTAGAAAATGACACGCTGAAGGCACCGCGCCCCTCCGTTGCTTCGTATCACTTACCGTTTCGAAGATAGACCCGTTTGAAGTGCTTTTCTGGAAAGTCTGGAATACGCATCAGATACATTTCAAATTCGGGATACTGATAGAAAAAGACACGCTTAATTCATTGAGCGCACCCGGAGGTCTGTATCTATAACCGTTTCGGAGATAGAGGCGTTCGAATGTCGCTTCGGTGTTTAAAAATACTTAAAATGCCCACCAAACCAAAAGTTGAGCTTATTTTTTGGTTCGGAGTGTCATTTCTTGTTAGTATGAGCCGTCTGGACCTGAAAAGCGAGCTATTGGAAAATCTTGAAAATCGACTAAAAACGCGATTTTTCCCATAGTATATACCTAGCCTTAGTTATTTTGTGATTTTTTAAGACAATTTTGGACAATCTCTCGGATCTGATTCAAATTCGGTAGGCTTATGTAAACAGACACGCTGAAGTCACCAAGCCCCTCCGTCGCTTCGTATTACTTACCGTTTCGAAGATAGACCCGTTCCAAATGCTTTTCTGGACAGTCTGGAATACGCTTTGGATACACTTCAAATTCGGTGTTGTGATAGAAAACGACACGCTGAATTCAATGACCCCCCCCTCCCCGTTGGTCTGTGTCTATTACCGTTTCGAAGATACAAAAAAAACATATTTGAATGTACTTTTTTTTAACTATTTTTTATATTTCTAAAAGGCCGAAGTTAATTAGTCCGGCCCTGAGTATGGAAGGGGTAAAAATTTTAAAAATATAATATATTAGATAACAGTCTGATTGTCATTAAAGACGGCAAATTGTGGTGTGAGTAAAAAAACTATTATGCAACTATGTCTTGTTCTATTCGCTAGAAATACCTCTTAGCGTTTCTGGGAGCTGGATAGCAAATTTTTGATATTTACGTTTTATTCGATTTTTTTACACTTTTTTCACTTTTTCTTAATAAAAAAAAGTCCCTCTAAAGGCTGACGGACAACGCACAGTCTAAACCGGCAGGTCTAGAGCAATGAAATTTTGCACATGAGTTCCTTATATAACGTGGATGTGTACTTAAGAAGGATTTTTGAAAATTCATCCCCTAAGGGGGTTAATCTACTTAGTTAAAACTCTAACATTGACTGACCCGTACGACGTACAGCCTAAACCGGTGGGTCTAGATCAGTGCTGAGCAAATCTTTTGATCGTCGGGCCATATTGCTGATGAAAATTTGACCGTGGGCCAAAAATTTGGAGAGCAAAAAAAATGTCCTTTCATTTCCGCAACAGGAAGGCCTTTTTTCTCAATTTTTTTTATGCGCCAAATTATATTGCCAAACTTTTTTTCGCTCTTAATAATCATTTATAAAATGCTTCGCGGGCCGGAGAAAATTCTACTGCGGGTCGGATTTGCCCAGGCCTGGTCTAGATGCATGCAATTTTGCACAGAAGTCCCCTATATGGCGTAAGTAATTCTACTTTAATACTTACTTATAAAACTATTTTGGACAACCTCTCGGAACAGATTCAAATTCGGTAGAAAATGACACGCTGAAGGCACCAAGCCCCTCCGTTGCTTCGTATCACTTACCGTTTCGAAGATAGACCCGTTTGAAGTGCTTTTCTGGAAAGTCTGGAATACGCATCAGATACATTTCAAATTCGGGATACTGATAGAAAAAGATACGCTTAATTCAATGAGCGCACCCGGAGGTCTGTATCTATAACCGTTTCGGAGATAGAGGCGTTCGAATGTCGCTTCGGTGTTTAAAAATACTTAAAATGCCCACCAAACCAAAAGTTGAGCTTATTTTTTGGTTCGGAGTGTCATTTCTTGTTAGTATGAGCCGTCTGGACCTGAAAAGCGAGCTATTGGAAAATCTTAAAAATCGACTAAAAACGCGATTTTTCCCATAGTATATAGCCTTAGTTATTTTGTGATTTTTTAAGACAATTTTGGACAATCTCTCGGATCTGATTCAAATTCGGTAGGCGTATGTAAAATGACACGCTGAAGTCACCAAGCCCCTCCGTCGCTTCGTATCACTTACCGTTTCGAAGATAGACCCGTTCTAAGTGCTTTTTTGGAAAGTCTAGAATATGTATCGGAAACATTTCAAATTTGGTGTACTGATAGAGAACGACACGCTAAATTAAATTCTTGCATAAGAAATTGCATCTTCAATAATTGAATAAAACATTTGATTTATAAAAAATAATACTAATTATTATTTATTGGTTCACACAACACTGAATATTCAATTGAACATAATATTGATAATATTTCCTTTTTCAAAACTTAAAGCTAATTGTTGGATAAATGCACAGCGCTTGTTTATAAAAAAAAAAAGGTTTGCACTCCGGGAGTGCCGGGAGAAGTGAAAACTTGAATATTAACGTCTGACGAATTTTCGATCAAAATGGTTTGTATCATACATTGCATTTTTATGTAGGTACGATATTTCAACGCTAGATGTCTAACGTTGTATAAATAAAGGTTGTCGTCTTAGATCAGGTCACGTGTCCTGACGCCTGACGCGAGTTTAACAGTTTTTACCCATTACAAAAAAAGTGTACAACGCCGCTAAAGAAGTTTTCACTTCAAAAAATGCGTGAGACTCTCGTGCGATAGAAGTGAAACTTCTTAGGTTCTGGCTATTTGTTGGTGATTTTATTATTTCAGGATTAGGAAATGGTTATTTGTTATCGTGGCTAGAGAAAATGCAACGTATAACACAGTATGCACTGCCCATGCGTGTTCGCAAGAAGCTTTGACGGAGAGAGTAGAAACGATTCTCTCACTCTTTCCTCTCAACTGCCGGTTGAAGTCGAAGAAGGGAAGCGTTTCACTTTGCGTATGATTCGGGCCAATTTATCACCGTAGCGCGCCCAAAAAAGTTTCACTTCAAAAACAAATTCACATGAACCTAGAAAATGAATTAACTAGGTGAGATAATACAAACACATCTTTGATTTATCATTTATAATAATAATTACAACATAATATTTAACTGTTACATAGATACTGTGTCCATTTCTTCATAAAATATTAAATATTTACACAAAAACTTGATGAAACGAAACGTGTTAACTTCGAAGCCATAGAACAATTTTAACACAGTTGGCAATATTTACGTACTGATGTTGGAAATCATTGTCAAAAAATCTGATTTGACTATAATATTGTGATCATATATTCCCTGTCGTGTAGAATATTAAATTTTACTCGTAAGAAAACAAATGATTGATCTACATACAAAAGATCGCTTTTAACACGTTCGCTGCCGAGCAACATTTTCAAAAACGGTACCACCACGCCAACAAATTTTAATTAATTAATTGTAAAATAAAAATACAAAACATGTATTTATGGGAAAGATATTGAACTTAGATAATTTTTAATTGTTTTATTAATTATACGAGTTATATTGTAGTTGTACGTGACGTAGGTAAAACAAAAACGTTCTAAGGATTAACTCGTAGCTGGCGCCTAAACACAAACTTAGACCTACAAGATAACTCGTTGTCGGCAGCAAACGTGTTAAGCTAAATTTTGGTCAAAATGAGTTTCGAAGTAGAAAACTATATTCAATAGATTTATACAGTTTAAAAAATATATCATTTCAGTCAATCAGCTATTTTTTGACGTGATAACATCTTATAAATTGATGAAATACCGGCTTACACGCACGACAAAAGTGTCACGTTCCGCCTGAGCCTGAACGTGCAAGCGAGAGCGCGTTATAAGCGATAGAGAGGCACGATCGGCCCAAGCGTCGGCTTGTACGCATTTCTCTCTCTTCTCGCGTGACGTCAGAGAGTTCATCAATGTTTCTTTATGACGTTATCACGTAAAACTATCGTCCGTAAACCGACTTTACAGACAACCAATTTTTTAGCAAGATTGACTACCGTCACTGTCAAATCAAGTTTTCTGAAAATACTTTCCGCAACCCAGCACAATAATATCATGGATAAAATATTATTCATAATACTGATTAAATATTTCGACTATCGGTTGATTTGTCAATTGGCTATGCCATTCTAAATAAAATTTTTGGCAGCTAAACAGGTTTTGAAATTGCTATAAAATGTAAGCACAAAATTTGTGCTAATTTTAAAATACAAATAAAAAAAATAATAATTCTTTTAACAGAAAAAGTTTATTTAAAATAAAATGTCAATAAATAAAAATGTACTACAATAATTTGTAGAGAAATTCACATCTTCATGCTCAAAAAGACGAAATTATATTTATTACAAAAATCCTTCGAGCGATATGGCTCATATAAAACTATTAGATATTAAAAACAACTGAAAGAAAAAAAAAATAATTAAAGCTCGTAACAAAATTTTTTGTCACTTTAATTTTAAAAATATAATTTATAAGTCACAGTGAAATGAGTGAATTGTCAAATTAAAAATATTCATAATTTTTTATTACACGGCATTTATGTCAAAAATAACCTTTGTCTTGAATGCTGAAATGTTTATGTCCACAAAATTATAGTAATATTGAAATGGTAGTTTCATTTTTCAGCGTATCACTACGCGAAAGGCATTTTTCTCATTCGTTTTTACATGAGATGCGCATGCGCTTTTTGTACTTCACCAAAAATTACCCTTTGAGCTTAAAGATAGAAATATTTGTAGCAGCAACTTTATCGATTTGACTTTGTTAGGCTAGGTTCACACTATACGGTTTTTCCTATTCGGAATTCTTATACGATTTTACCGTATACAGTAAAAACGTATTCAGTATTCACATTCATATGTTTTTCTTATACGGTAGAATCGAAATACTATTGCCACTCACTATTGCCGGCTCACGGTTTTCAGTGACAAGACACGGCTGCAAAAATAAACGAAACTGTTTTTTTTACCGCATTCGGTTTTACCGTATAGTGTGAATACGTGTATATGTTTGCATTTGCCACTGAAAACCGCATACGAAAAACGTTTCGGTAAACCGCAAGGTGTGAACGTAGTCTTACTCTTGTTCGGGTTATCTCTGGAATTAGTACCTATTCGTATACTGACATTTTCACCAGCTTTCCTCCAGTATTACTATAGTTCAGCGGTTATGTTATACTAAAAACTAGAGTTGCAGCGAATAATATATTCGACAAGGTCATTAACCGAATTTTGATAAATCAAGAGACAAAACACCGTAGAAAAAGCGCATCACCTACGCGTGATGACTAATAACTAGTTTGTTGTATGGTTTATAATAAAACAGAAAATCCGCAAATCTAGTCACTTTTGCAATAATAAATTATTTAAAACTTTTCATTATTCCGTCAAAAAGTCGAAAAATATTCGGAATTATTAGAACCGTTATCAAATAATTTATTCATCGCAACCCTAGTAAAAACTAGTGATGTGCCGGTTCGTTAAAAATGTATATCCGCGGATACGGATCTGAATACGCATTTTTGGTTTCAAGATCGCGGATATGGATCTTAACTTTCTTAGAGTACGCGGCGGTAAATATTGAACATAGACCTTTGGAAAGAGACTATCTATTATGGGAAAAAGTTATTGACCTCTTTAAGAGTTAACTCTCATAACAGATTGTCTCTTTCCAAAGATCGATGTGCAATATCTCATTATAAAGATAGTTGATTTAGTACCTTTGAGTTATGTACTATTAGTATGGTACTCACTACGATAATGTTTGCAATATAAAGGTGCCAAATACGATTTAAAAAAATAAAAAATAATCTGAATGAAATTTAACAGGTTTTCATTATTACCTAATCACCTATATATATAAAATTTCAATTATGAATTGAAAATTAATAAGGTAAAAGATCCGCCAAAAACTAACGGATACGGATCTTTCTTCTCCCTCGGATATCCGGCACGTCACTAGACTAAAAACCAATCGTACGATCAATAAAACGGAGCAAACAGTTTAAACACAATTGGTTATAAATAACAAATACTTGAAACAGATTGATAAATTTCCATAGTTTTCTGCGACGAAAATACTTTAAAAATTATTTATATTACGATTAAGTCGCAGCTATCTGTCAAACAAGCAAAAAGGATGCAATCCAAACCAGTAACGACAGTTTTTTTAACTTTCTTACCTGTTCTCGACACTTTTAAATTCGAAGACTATTTGTCACGGTTTTCGTAGTTTATTTAGAAATATCATTCAGTTCAACGATTTCGAATGTAACTTTCATTCTTTACAATCATTCGCCATTTTTTCGTAACGTTTATATTATAAACAGGAACTATACAATTTATTTTGATTTCCTCAGATTTTCACCTTCGAGTCAAACGCGGAACAAATGTACGTAAAATTTAGAAAAATCAACAACGTGGTCTGAATTACACAGGTGTTCTATTCTGGTAAAAAAAAAAAATAAATAAATTGGAGAGTTTAATAGGCAGTTGATGTGATAATCGGTCTTTTCTTTATGATCTTTTCCACCAAAATGATGGGAGGCGCACGCGCAGTATGACTTTTGGTGGAAACGATCAAGAAGAAACAAACGAACACACCTGATGACTTTAGATTGTGACAAGAGCTGAGGAATATCTAAGATACCAATATTTTGAACTTGTGCTGAGGTAAAAGAAGCATAATATTGAATTATATTTTTTTTAATTACCTTAGCTCGCTGCGAAAGCTTTCTTAAAAGCTGAAAAAGAACACCCTTATTTCGACTCCACTTTCAGAAAGAAAAACAGAATTCGTTTTTAAAATATTTTTAAAAATTCCACTATGTTCTTGCATTGTAACACACGACAATAATTTAATGTATTTATCTATAACAGTGATCGACAATTAATTTTGTTGGTGGGCCGCATGATCAAATAAAAAAATTTCACGGGCCACAAATTGGTTAGGCCCTATTTTTACACAAATATAGACTGCTCCCCCTTTTGACTAGGTGGCCCAGCAGGGGGAGGTTCTAGGGCCAGATTTGGCTTTGCTAATTGCCAATCACTGATCTATAAGTTATAACAGCCTTTTTAAATACCCACTTTTTTCTACCAAGGAATATCAAGTGAGAGGTAAAATAGGTAAACCATACCTAAGTGTAGAAATAAATAAATTTTAATAATTACAGCATGAAAACAATGAAATGACGAGTTATGTTCATTTTTTTTTTAACGTGTTCTTTGTTCACTTAGATTGTCTACCATCGTCGTCGTCATCCGAAAAGTCGTCTTGGTAATATTTATTGGTAATAGTGGCCGGAGATGATAGATTGTCGCATCGTCTCGATTTTCTCGGAGGCGGTGCGCCGTCCTCCGCATCGCCGTTTATCGACGACGAAGGCGATCCGTCTCGAGAAGGTGAGTTCGGCGGACTTAGCGCTTGCATTAGCCTGCCTTTCGATTCGGTCCATATATGCGATAGCCGACCTTCGCGGCCGAACAGTAACAAGAAAGCATCTATGAAATCTCTAGATTTTTCTTCCCATTTCTGTATCATATCGACTCGTTTTTCGCCAATATTTTCGATAACCCTTTTTCCTTTGTCTTTCAATTCGTCCATTTTGTTTTGAAATTGAAACTTTTTCTCATTCAAAAAAGATACGTTCAGCTCTTTCGCCGAGTAGCCCCGTGCCAAATTTCGTCGAACATAAATATCATAATCTTTAACTATTCGCGCTACAATATCTGAAGTTGATACTCCTAGAACAAACAGAAACAAAAAAATTACATTTGGATAACTATAAATAATTTCGTGTACAATCCCTTCTTTATTCGCAGTGCAGCTGCGCTATCATGTGATTAAAATCATAACTAATTAAATACAGCTGTCAGCCATGACCTTTTATGCAGCTCTGCTTCTAGTATTTCAAGAGCTAAGTAAGATACTGACATCAGTAGTAATAGTAATAGAACTTTATTGCACATACCGCTAAACTAGCGGTATGTGCTTTATTATCGCTTTGTGCGTCAGAGCTGACTTTCGTTCATATAAGAAGTTATATCTAAGTTAATTTCACACGAAATCCATTCAAATTGAATTTTTTGAAAAGAGGAGATTCTAATCTATAAAACAGAACCATTTTTAAATCAATTCGAGTTCATAAATACTATTAAAATTGTAATTGAAAATCACAAACAGCAGTTGTCGGTTGGTCTGTACGTATGTACGTACGTCACGACTCTACAGATCGCAATTTTGGTCGGATTGCCTTGGGTTATATTTTATTCACTTTGTTTACTATCAGACCAGAACCCTATTTAAATTCACTAAAATGTGTTCAGTAGTTTAATTTTTATAAACAGTTTTATTTTTTATTATTTTTGACAGCTAATAGTTTAAAAACAATATAATATATTGCTGTCTAATTAATATAGTGTAATCCATAAAACAAGTGCTACACTTCTATACCGTGATAACACCACTACACGTATTAGGCCGCCGTGGCGTAATGGTTATGCCGTTGGATCCCCAAGGGCAAGGTCCTGGGTTCGATTCCTTACGAAATCATTGATTTTTTTTCTTTTTATTTTGTTTTATTTTATTCCACTTGATATTAATTATATATTATATTATGTATAGTTCTTAATTTTTTTTATTTTTGCAAACTTAAAAAAAAATATTTTTTCAATTTTTAATTATTTATTTCTTTAAATTTTTAAATCTTTTTAAATTTATTAAAAATATTTTTTAATTGTTATTTTTTTATCATACAGTGGAAAACTTGCGGGATGTGCACTTTTGGTTTTGCCAACTATTTCCGAATAGTACCGAAAATATGGAATGCGCCAATAACGTTTTTAAGGAGGTTGAGCCGTTTTACGAAGATAATGAAAAAAATCTGAAATAAAGTTTTTTTAATAGATTTTTTTATGACAAAATTTTCTGTAAAAAATCCAAAATCATTAGGAGATTTATAAAGTTAAAAATTAAAAAAAACTTTTACATGTAGTCTTATGGAAAATATGTCAAACTAGCATGCAAACAGTATATATTATTTTTTTGCAAATACAGTAGAGACGCGATAATCCGGACTAATTAAAACACAGCTGATCCGGATTATCAAAATGTCCGGATTACTGGATGTAATTTTAATTATCAAGAAAACAAACTAAAAAGCTCATATTTTGCGGCTAACTGTTTATTTGAGGCTCCCTTTTTTAATTTGTCAAGAATTTCGTTTTTTTACTTGCAGTGATAAAGTAACGTGTGATCGTTTACGCGGCGCCATAGTGCGTTCTCTATGTATTTCTATCTGAGTTTGACAACGACTACATACATACTAAAACCACCTAACTTCTCTCACTTCTCTGGCAACAAATATGTATTGTAACTGTTTGTAACACACCGCCGGCCAATAGAATTGACGCAAATAGTGCCGGTACAGCTACTCAATAACTAAGTATCATGATCCGGATTACTGAAACTGGAAAAATCCGGACTACAATGTACATAATACTATCAAACGACTGTCCGAATTACCAAAGAATCCGGATTATGAAGGTTCGGATTAACGCGTCTCTACTGTAACCAAATAATGTCAGCAGTTCCGAAAACTAACTATGTAAAGCAACGATGTCTTACGCATATTTTAATATTTTTTCCAATTTAATTAGGAGACTTTTAATCAATAAAAAAAATTATTAAACCTTAGCACTTTTCGATTATGGACTTTTATTCTTGACAATTATAACTGAATTTTCAACTTTTTAATGATTTAATTTTAATTTTTATTACTTCTAATTTCTTTTTTTTAATTATTTACAGCAAAAAATATGTAAAATACAGATATTTACATAAATTTAGATTTTCTAACCTAACTTTGTACAAAAAATTCGAAGGTTAGTCCATTAAGTAAAATACTGAAATAATTAATTAATATTAAAAAAAAATATTTATTTATGCCTTTATGACAATAATATATTGGTATCATCGACTTATAACCTATTGTAAAAATTTATTATGGAAAAGTTCCCATTTAGAATTCGTCATACTTTTGATTGGGACTGTAACGCATCAACCTCCTTAACATCCATTTCTCGACTTTAATAACATTTTCTACATTTTTTTTCAACTTCAACTAATTAATAGCAATGGGCGAATGAAAAAGTTTTAGGACATTAGGATAAGGAAAGCAAATTTTGAGCACAGGAGTGACAGGTAATCAGCCACGCCTTGAATACGGAATTATCTGGAATTATTGAGGGAAACCATGTAAAATCTCAACAAGATGGCCGGTACCGTCGAGAGGCAGCAGGAAAAAGTCTCAGCCACACATCTGCCCCTGCCGGAATTCGAAACCGGTACCTCCCAAACGCGAGTCCAGTGCTCTCACCACTGACGCTACACTGTTCGGTAAGAAGCGGGATATAAAAAAATCAAGTTATTTACCTTCAGTTCGCTCAGTAGCGACAAACATTCCCTTGGCTTTCAATGGAGCGTATATATCGTTACAGTCGTCGCTCATGTACGGCAGCTCGTCATGAGCCACAAAGTCTATTTTATGACGTTCGAGAAATTCGTCGCATAGTTCCCATGGAGCTTCGCGGACCACTTCGTTAACGTACCGGCAGTGGCGCACCGCTTCGTAACGTTCTTTGTCGGTCATCACCGTGCGACCTTTCATATTGTGCGTTAATTCGTCACTGCATACTGAAAAACACCAATAAATAACAATTAATCATTGCAATAATCGCAAAATGTATTTTTTTTACTCGAGTACAAGTCAAGAAAACTTGAAAGAAGGACACCGAACTTGAGTGGTGGGAGTAGCTTTGAGTGTTCTGTAACAGAGACTAGGAGGACGAAAGCATGCGCAGTATCTCATTGCGCATCCAAGGTTGTACATTTGCGTTAACTGGAAACACGACTGAAGGATTGTTTATTTATTACTGCTAGTGGAAGCGTGGCCCATGAAGTGAGACAGCAAATTACTTTCCATCTCTTTCTTTTTACTTGACCCATTGTGCGCAAGTGTAGCGTCTGTAGTGGGGCAATTAGTAAGTGGAATAAAGCAAGCCACCACCTCCCTTTCACAGCTTAATTCCATGCGCAAACTGATGCAGCAGCTGACGAGCATTCATTCACTGACATGCGCATGAGACTCAAGAGTATAATAAGTGAGACAGACGTATAAATGTCTGCACCGTAGTGTTTAAGTCTTTCTCCTGATCTTCGGTAGCAATATGAGAGTATTAAATATATGGTGTGGCCAATGGCCTCTACAATTGTAGAGAAAATTATGTGCCTTGCTAGAACGCTGTTGCGCATACTAAATAAGATAGCATGTCCAATAGTTTTGAATTTTAAGTTCATTTTTTTTAAATCTTTGATTTGTTAATAGTTTGTCTGAAAAATTGGTCGATAATTTTATTTATTCAACACGCGTGAGTAATATGTAATTTCGGGGCCCTGCTAAATTCGGGAGAAATAATAAATTACTTCATGTTGACGCGTAGAGTGCTAATAATGAGCCGTGCTGTGAGATAATGAATTTTCTGGACCAAAAGGAACGCAGTAGTAAGCCCAAGCCGTTAAATAATGAAAAAAAAACTGCACAGCTTCTGGACCAATAGGAATATGGTAGGCGGTATTGTATATATGAAAACAGCATCGCAATTCAGTGAAAGTCAGGGCCATCTTGTGTGCATCGAGGGCGGTGGGTACGTCAATCAATGAAGTGATTTATTATTTTTCCCTCTTTTATCAGGGCCCCGATTACATATTACTCGTGCTAGTTGAATAAAATATTATGTGCGACCATTGATCGAAGGAGAATATTCCACTCGCGTGTTACCGCACTCGCTAAGCTCGTGCGGCAAATTTCACGCTCATGGAATCTTTTCCTTCTCTCACTAGTCGCACAATATACTATTATTCATTTTTTTTTGTCTCGTCCTTATTATTCAATTTCGGCCTCCTTTTCTTTTTGAGTAAAACGTGTCTGGTGCTACTAACAAGTTCGAAAGGTGTTTCTTACCTCCTACTATAAGATAAACATTTGGGAACACATTTTTGGCTTGCATCAACTGTCGAGCGTGTCCTTGGTGGAACAGATCGTATATGCCGTCTGCGTAAACACGTACAGGCCTCGGCGTCGCTCCCGACATCGCCATTTTGTACGTGATCTTCTGCGAGTAATCCGTGCGCTCTCGTTCCAACATTGCAGCCGATTCATCGCTGAATGGAGCTGGTTTACAAATAGACTGTAACAAAAAACAGAAATATTAGAAACTGAAGAACTTTGTTTATGGTGACGGGTATCCAGATCTTCGGTGCAAATAAAAACAGGGTTCCAGGGACCACTTTTACTGGAAGTGTTAATTTTTAATAAGAGTAATCGATAAAATAACGAAAAATATAAAAACAAAATCCGTTATTTTAAATATATAGATAAGTAATTAGTATCTCATATATTTTATATTTCGTAAATATGAAATCGTATCTATTGTAGCAAAAAAATAAAACTGTTGATAACGGATAATCGTTGTTTAATATTATTCGATCGGTCATCATTCTTTTATAGTTCAAGTTACTTTTTGTAAACAAATTGCAAAACAATATTGTTTAATATTTAGTCTACGTAATCTTTAAACTTTAAATGGACAAGGAATCGACGTTCACGAAACAAAAACCAATACAGTCAAAACTTTTGAACTATTGAACATTGAGTTCAGTGGTTGAACTTAGTTTCAATACGACCTGAGACTGTTGCGGTGCCTCAAGAAAATACTACGTATACATACAGTACGCACTGCGCATGCGTGTAGAGTACGCATTACGCTTTTCTTTCAACTGCCGGTTAAAGTCCGAGAAGGGGAAGCGTTTCACTTAAAAAATGTAACAGAAAAACCAGGCGGTAGTACGCTAATTTTAACCGTAAGTTTAATTTTCAAACACTTAATTAATTTAATCAGTCCGATATTCGATTTTTTATTCTTGTTCTGTGACAAGTTCTGAAAAATCTCGAATTTCAAACAGACTTTATTTATCAACGAATGAAGATACTACGTGCGTTTGTTGGTTTCTTTCAAAGTGATGGGCGGCGCATGCGCAGTCTAAAGATAGACAGTGAGCGTGCGTCTTCCATCAGTTTGATGGAAATCTTTAAAAATAAGAAAGCAACGAACACATTCATTATTAACTGATACGTACGTTTGACAGAAGCAACATTTTCAAATTCGGCGCTAATTTATAAATAAGTGCCGATTCGATGCAGGACTACATCGAAGGTCAAAAGATCATTCAAGTTACTGGAAATACCAGACGACCGTTGTAAAAATACAATATAAAATCACTAAAAAATAAATGCAAATAAACTTCCGCAGAGCGTATTCAGTCAATGTAAAATCACGAAAATACTTTCAATATTTGTTTATTTTTCAAAGGTCATAGATGTTAATCAATATTAAATACATACATAAAAAATTTTGAAATATTTCTTTTATCAAATTAATCAAGACTAAACACCAATAAAATTATTTGACATTAAAAATGAAAAACATAAAAAAAAACAATATCAAATTGGCACAAAACCTTGATCAATTTATTACATAATTTAAGTAATTTTATCAACTGAAGAAATCAATGTATTTATTTTTCAGATAATGATAAATATTGAATCATATATTATAGTGGAGTCTAAAAGTGAGCAAATTTTCTCAGTTTACGATGTTAGAAAAAAATTAATAGAACCATCAAAATGAGCAGTGCTGGATTAATCATTAGGCAGAGTAGGCAACTGCCTAGGGACCCCGCATCGACTAGGGGCCCGTGCACGCACCAAGAAAAAAACTTTTGATTGAAAGAAAATTTTATTTGAAAATTTGTATGAAATTTCCCAACAACAATATTATTTTCTTTCGTTGTTTATTGTAATTTATTGCATTTAACAAGATAAAATTTAAAATAACTACGTCGCGTCTCATTTCTCTTTCCTGACCCATCAAAAAACCTGGATCATCAATTATCTATAACCTATTTATAAAGACAATTTCAATAAAGCTAACGGGACCGGTAAGGCGATGCTGCAGCATCTAGTCAAAGTAATCATATGTTGTTACAATATCGCATAAGACATTGAAGTAACAGGATGCCTGGAGCCGATCATCTGGAAGTTACTCACATCCCTTCATCAACTTGAAAAGACCTGATTCAATTGCCTAGGCCCTAGGCAATGCAATCAGGTCTTTTCAAATTGATGAAGGGATGTGAGTAACTTCCAGATGGGGCCCGGATAGGGTTAATCCGGCCCCGAGAATGAGCAATCGATACGTTTAACCGGGTGCAGGGTATAGAATGGGGACAACTGAACCGATCGAAGTGTGA
Source organism: Xanthostigma xanthostigma (assembly GCA_963575645.1). Classification (NCBI taxonomy): domain Eukaryota; kingdom Metazoa; phylum Arthropoda; class Insecta; order Raphidioptera; family Raphidiidae; genus Xanthostigma; species Xanthostigma xanthostigma. The sequence goes on along the minus strand of OY754466.1, from coordinate 41,344,857 downwards.
TCTGTAGATTAAATGAGCAATAAATCATGCAACGGTTATAGAGTATGGTTTCATGTGGCCGTCAGATGCCGTTTTCGTCGCGCTCCCTGTCCTATCGTTTAAGCTTCGCGATTTAAAACAATAATAACAAGGCAGCTCAATTCCGCTCTACTGCCCGCCAGCGGCGCTAGTAGTCTTCGTGGAAGTAAACGTTTTTTCAGTGCAACACTAAATCTTAACGATATAAAAATTTCAATAATTCATTTAACACGATGTTATGAGAGCATGAACACTTGCGGACTGTAAGCGGTGCTGCCGTCACGCACCCAGCGATTAGCGGCAGTTCATTTGTATCGACATTTCAAAAAAAATTGGTTGTCTGTAAAGTCGGTTTACGGACGATAGTTTTACGTGATAACGTATTCCGTAATACATAACCTAAATTTTAGTAGCTGTCAAACTTGGGCCGAAGTCTACTGCGCTCTCGCTTACACGCACAGGGTCAGGCGGAACGTTACACTTTTTCGTGCGTGCAGCTGGTGTTTCATCAATTTATAAGACGTTATCACGTCAAAATGGAAGCACTTCTCAACAATATGGTGTCACTGTCGACATTTTCGCCTCTGTATAAACATTCAGAAAACGTAACTAAATAAGTGTGCCTTTAGTTAAATTGCATATTTGTTATCTGTTACGTCTTTATTATTATAATGATCTAAACAGGTGTGGTGATAATTAAATTTATCTACAGACAATAACAATAACACTTCCTGTAATTTGAGAAATCGAAGCGGCTTGAGTTTCTTCATTGCATAATAATATATCCGTAAGTGTGTCGTTTTTTTCCTCTTTTAGTTCAGACTGTAGCCACTAGGAGACGTTCAACTTGACGTCCAGTCGGGGATTGTCTGCTGGTTGGTAGAAAGATAAACTATCTGCTATCATATATTAATATTAATACGCTAAGGTTAAAGATGTTTGCCTCCCTTTTTAGAAAAATTCTCACAATTTCTCTACATAAATTATATATCATTTTACAGATAATTGCTTGCTCTACTGACATCGACAACTAAAAAATTTATTATTGCTTTTGTTTTTGTAAATTAATTAAAATACAGCAACGCTGAACAACGTCTGATATCTGACGGCTTCAATTTTGAAACAACGTCAACACTTCGATCTGTCATCTGATCTTCATATTGTAATACAACAGACACAATACTGCATATTGCCATCTGACGGCTTTAATTTTGAAACAGCGAGCAACGCTGAACAACGTCACAGCAATGCTGCATGATGCCATCTGACGGCTTAGCTCAACGCTTTTGCTACTTGCGCCTCTATATGACAATATAAATAAAATATATATATAAAATATTTTATATAAAATATTTCTTCGATCTGCACATCTGAGCTTCATATTGTAATACAACAAAAAGAAGACCCTTATAAGCAGTGTGCAAAATTAGAAACGAATTGAATACCTGCAATCATATTTAAAAAATAATTTTGTAAAGTGATAATTATTATACTTATTTAGTGCGAATAATTCGCACAGGTCATTCTAGTTATAATAATAATGCGTTTAACGTCCATTTCTCGACTTTGTCATAACAGACGCCATTCGCACCATTACTATTTTCCATCTACCACACACTTCCCGTTATAAAATTCCTTCATTCGCCCATTGCTCTTAATTAAGGATAAACTGAGGGAGAGACAACTAAACTAAGTCCAATTTAATGAATTAAAGAATACAAAGAGATACCAGTTTTGGCCGTCTTGACGTCGGTATTCCGCTAGCGCCACACTGCTCCCCTTCCAGAGAGCGGCAAATTACGATTTGGCGACAGCAAACGTGACTTCCCCATCTTCTTGGCTCCTTGGTAAATGCGTGCAGTTTAGGCGTTAAACGCCAAGAAGAAGAAAGTCAGCGCTATCTAAATCGTAATGTGCCACTCTCTGGAAGGGGGGTAGTGTGGCGGTAATAATAAGTTTCTTTTTCTTGAAAATTTCCAGTCGCGGAAAGCTAAAAAAATATAGTTCTGGTTTTTGCGATAATATACCTTCGTTAGCACCGTTAACGCAAAGAACTAGTCCCGCATTGTTAACACTGCACAACGGCTCTATATAAAGGCCTCTTCACACGATGCTGGATTTCGAACTCGCTTGCTTGCTTAAAATCTTGCAGGCTGCCTTGAATGGTATCCTGCTTGGTGGTTGGTAGGGAGCGCTGCTAGTTTCGCTTCACACGCAGCTTGCTTGTTTGCTCGCCGTTTTGCTAGGTTGACAGTTATATTTAAAATTTAAATATGGATGTAATGGTTATGCAAGAAATAATTCGTCATTGACGAATTGCTACTATGACTTTAATGATTGAAAAGTTTCCGAAGAGAAGAGAAAAACAAAGCGAAAACTTATTTCTTGTCGAGCCCATTTACATTTTGATTTACAATTTTTGGCCCCATCGCTGTTCACTATAGAAACTTTTTTCTAACAAAACCATATTTAACGTCAGGCGATATCACGTGATAAAATACGACTCCATAATTGGTCAAATTCTCAAACTAGCAGGCAGCGCTGCATGAAAAATAACACTGAACCTATCGGCTATCACCCAAATATAGCAAGATAGCGAGCAGTGGACCGATCAGTGACGTCACAATCCAACAGCGTAGCGAGCAAAGCCGCCTGCAAGACTTAAGGAGGTTGATGCGTTACAGTCCCAATCAAAAGTAAGTCGAATTTTGAATTGGAACTTTTCCATAATAAATTTTTACAAAAGGGTATAAGTCGATGATACCAATAAATTATTGTCATAAAGGCATAAATAAATAATTTTTTTTAATATTATTAATTATTTCCGTATTTTACTTAATGGACTGACTTTTGAATTTTTTGTACAAAGTTAGGTTAGATAAAATAAATTTATGTAAATATCTGTATTTTACATATTTTTTGCAGTAAATAATTAAAAAAAAGAAATTAGAAGTAATGAAAATTAAAATTAAATCATTAAAAAGTTGAAAATTCATTTAAAATTGTTAAATTTGTCAAGAATAAAAGTCCATAATCGAAAAGTGCTAAGGTTTAATAATTTTTTTTATTGATTAAAAGTCTCCTAATTAAATTGGAAAAAATATTAAAATATGCGTAAGACATCGATGCTTTACATAGATAGTTTTCGGAACTGCTGACATTATTTGGTTATTTGCAAAAAATTAAAATGTACCGTTTGCATGATAGGTTGACATATTTTCCATAAGAGTACATGTAAAAGTTTTTTTTAATTTTTAACTTTATAAATCTCCTAATGATTTTGGATTTTTTACAGAAAATTTTGTCATAAAAAAATCTATTAAAAAAACTTTATTTCAGATTTTTTTCATTATCTTCGTTAAACGGCTAAACCTCCTTAAAGCAAGCTAGCGAGCAGGAAATCTAGCATCGTGTGAAGGGGCCTTAATTATCTTCTTGATACTATATAGGTTTATATCATCGTTATTCGGCAATTGTTATCAATATTAGCACTGACCCATCACACTAAACCAAAATAATCACTATCATTTCCTTATAGAGTAAACAAAATCTTCAAGGTCAAGAAAATTCTAATTATAGACGCTTCATTAATAAAAAATATTTAATGGTACCGTCACCCGTGACCTCTGCCAGTAATTTTGTTTTAATCTCTCCCCCTTGATGAGATGGTGAGATGAGGTGGGACCTTCTCTCCCTCTCTGGTGAGATTTACCCTATAATTTGTTATTAATTAAATTTATTTGATACTAGTGGCCCAGTATACATATATTATGCTGCATCGGGTTTTTTGACGTGATAACGTCTTATAAATTGATGAAACACCAGCTGCACGCACGAAAAAGTGTAACGTTCCTAACGTTCCGCCTGACCCTGCGCGTGCAAGCAAGAGCGCAGTATGCTTCGGCCCAAGTTTGACAGCTACTAAAATTTAGGTTATGTATTACGGAATACGTTATCACGTAAAACTATCGTCCGTAAACCGACTTTACAGACAACCAATTTTTGACGTGATAACGTCTTATAAATTGATGAATCACGTCAATATAAAAAGATGAAACACCGGCTGCATACACGAAAAAGTGTAACGTTCCTAACGTTCCGCCTGACCCTGTGCGTGATTATTAAATATGATATTCGAGCGGAATACGTTATCACGTAAAACTATCGTCCGTAAAGCGACTTTACAGACAACCAATTTTTTTATAGAATAATTAACGGATCAGGTAGGCAAACGGTCAGTTATGAATGAAACAATCATTATTTAATAAGTTATGAAAATAAAAAAAAAAATATTGAGAGCTTTTGGCAGGCGGAAAACTTGGGATTATATTATGTTTTTATGTGAGAAATAAAAAAAAAAATTTAAAAAAAAATTGGTCTGAAAATTTAAAAAAATCTGGATGTCGGCAACAGCGCCATCTACCAGGTCCAAGTATAGCTAAGAACTATCCAGGTGACCCCATAGTACAAAAAAATCATCAAAATCGGTCAAGCCGTCTAGGAGGAGAATTAGGAACACATGGGACACCGGAATTTTATATATACCTAAAATTAAGAAAAATATAGGGTAAATCTCACGTGAAGGGAAGTCCCACCAATCTTAGCAAATCTCTTCAAGGGGGAGGGAGGGGTTCAAATTTAGAAAAAAATATTAATGGACATCCCCTTACGTGAACTAAATGATCTTGTGAAAACCACAGATAAACAGATTTACAGTAAGCTTCCGGGTCGTCAGGTTATTATCACAACTGAAAACAGAAATCACACCACCAACGCCGTGATTCACAATATTAACGCGAAAACAGCGATGATTATTCTTTTATCTTCTGGCAATTTGATAGTATTATGCTTGTCGAGCGATGAACATGTTTATTGATTGTACAAAAATATAAAAATAGAACTAAAATAATCTGCTTCTAACTTATTCACTAGTTCGAACAACGATAATATAACTAAATCACTGTTGATTGTTTCTAATTCAAAACAAAAATTTCCATTTCTATACCAAGGCTAAACATCGAATGTTGTTTTAAAACAGTGAAAATGATGGAGTGAGTAATATAAGCGGCACAGTTTTTCATGGGACGGGGAAGGTGTATGCAGAACGTTGACCGTATTTAGTTTTACAACGAACGGCTAAGTAGGCCCGGTTTCGTCCTAAATCGTAGATTGCCATCGTCTTTTCGTCGACTTCCGTTACAAAATTGGTCTCCACGAAATGCGCTTTTATTTTAACGCGATAATATACAGCCTATGTCCATTCTAAATATTGGTGAAAAGATTTTTTAAATTGGATGAGTAGTTTCCAAGATTTCCCTTTACAACCAAACTTGCAAACTCTATCTCTTTATAATATTAGTATAGATAGATTATTAATCGCTTTGGTTGAGAAATAATTTAAAAAAATAAGCTTTACCGATGATTCGGCATGTGGCCAACGTTTCGAAAAATTTATTTTCATCATCAGGATCTCAGGCTAGTTCAAAGGTGGTAAATCGTACTAATCCTAAAAATACATGATCATATATAAAGTCCGATGTACACGAGGCTGGATTTGCCGCTAGGTTCCTTACGTTTACAGCTTTATTACACGGGATTCTCGATAATCAGCTGATGCGGTTCACTAATTCATGAGCTCACGTTGACAGACGACAGTTAAAAAATAACGATTTACTGAACGCGCGCGAAATAATAACCGAACTGGTTTTTGGTCAGTATAGCCATTAAATTTATAGTCTGACTGAAGAAGGTACGCCTACCAAAAGTATGTCCTTGGGTCCCCTTAGATAACTAGATACATCGGCGCCCATGATAAGATTCTGATTTGGCGCTCTCAAAATTCCCTTGCTTGATATATTCAAATAAAACAATAATCCCATTGCTTATTGGGCCCTGTTGGGTTTACGTCCCCGGCGCGGGTCCCGATTGCCAGGCCCTAGTTTAACGGCGCTGCCACCTATATAGGGAAAGCGGTATGAATAAACAAACGAACGATTTGTAAGCTAATACAAAACGCTCCTGTCACATTGTGACATTTAAGTTGCCCATGGACACTGCTTATTAAATAGAGTTAGGTTTGACGTATTTAATGAGCGATATTTGAATGATACCCTCAAGAATCCAGCTGTACCAATGTAGGGTGTCGATTTATTGATGCATCTTTACGCGAAGTGCCGGTGGATTTACAGCGTAGGATATTTTTGACCGAACTTGTAGTTGACGAGATTTGTATGATTTTCCGTAAAATTGAACCGTAAATGTTAACAAAATAATATCTATCAATATTTATAAAATAATATTTCCAGTAGATATGGAAAATTTCCTTGTGATCTGGTACTCGTGATCACCTTCCGTCTATTGTTTCACTTTCATATAATTATTCTATAGCAGTTACACTCTCCTTTCGCATCGACGTACTTTCGTTGGTCAAATTATAAATTGTAGCTTTCATACGCGTCCACAAACTGTTTTTCCTAACATTCGATAATCCGAAGTTCAAGGAAAGCAAATGATGTAATAATCTTAAGTTTACAATTAATTCCGTTGTCTTACTCTATTCGTTGATACTTAAGTCTTAAATACAATTGAGCATAGGCGCCGATTACGGGATTCCTCTGGTACTGAAGCAGTCCCCGGACTTTAAAAATAAGAATGTATATAGAGTGTACGAAAACATCAATGTGTTTAGACGCTGATGATCTCAGCTGTTTAGCGTCTATAATCTAATCTTTCTTCACTAATAAAGCTAAACTAATTGCCTATTATGGATAGGTACAATGCCCATAGTAATTAAGACGGGCCAAGAAGGCCAAAAAACAAACAATTTTTAATATGCCATGTTTTTCTCTTCTTGAGTAAACGGCGTTTTTGTAATTTAGAAAGGTATTTAAATACGGCGTTTTCAATACGGTAATAACGACGACAAACAATAAAAATTAAAAACTTATAGAATTAGGGGATTCCCATTTCTTCAGCAATAGCACTGATGATTGAACGAAAGTCTACTTAGTACTTTACTCAAAATGAAAGCAGGTACGGTTTCCATCAAAATCGACATTTACTGTAAAATCGTTGACAAAAGATAGTTATCAAATATAAAATCGACTTACTTTATTTTTTCACTGCCGCGGCCGTTACATGTTTTATTAGTGGGTCCTTTGGTCTAAAAATATTACAGATAAACAAATAAAAGATCGATTTCAGTAAATCCATCGGCTCAATTGTTTATCAACATTATCTTTATCGCACTAAAATCTTAAGTAGCTACTTGTATTGTGCGTCCATTAAATTATAGATAAGAAATCTAAATATTAAAATGTAACTTAATAAATTAAGTAAAAATTAATAGGGAATAATACAAAATAAAAAAAACTGGAAAATATTTTTTTTGTTTCATATCCTTCGAATAATCAAAATCACAATAGTATATTGTGCAACTAGTGCGGTATTAGTTGTCAATTGCCCACGAGAGACTGCATTTGGAAAACAAGTAAATTTTTGGAAGCAGTAACAGGTGTGGTAAGTTCCGAACTCCAAAACCAATGTCGCAAATCACAGAACTCTTCTTCAGGACACAAGTGCGTGTTTGCAGGACAAATTCCCGGACTCGGAATTAAAATCATCCGAAAATCTGACAACCTAGCTTCAAAAATGAATCATGCGATAAGCAAAGGTATATTTCATAAAATATTGATAGCATATATTATTAACGTCAAAATTCACTAATGAGGAAATATTAGTAAAATTTCACAATATGTAATTTACTTAGTAATAAAAGACATTTTTGTCAGATACATTTATTATACCTACAGAGATAACAAATCTGAAATATTTACTGTCGAATTATCAACAAGTGAATTTACGATATTGTGACATATTTGCACGTTTTACCAATTTTAGTGTTTCCTTTTGATCACGTTGTATATCCAGGGTCGGATTCAGAAATATTGGGGTTCTATCGACCCCCGCTTCGGCAGTTTAAAAAATACATTTGTAAATATATCAATCTCGTTTTTCAAACTGTCGTGAACAAAATACAAATATTTTTACACTTTTTTAAAAATTATCTTTTAACGTTAATTTAACATTTTACGAGAAAGGAGATGTAAGGCAAAATAAAATAACGAAATATCTATTTATTTCCTAAACTTTTTAATAGTCAACATAAGGTGACAAATCGTTCCTCTTCAGGACTGTAAATATTAGCACTATTTGTGTCGTATCGTTGGGTGTTAAAGCGTTTTTCAAATAAAGAATGTTATTCATTTAACTTGAATCCCGTTTCTCCTAAAGTGTTAATTAATTTGTTCTCCATGGCTTTAAAAAAAAAACTCAAGAAAAAACACTTTTTTTAATGCAATGTGGACTAACAAAATATTTTTTAAATATATAACGATTTTGTTCAACAGTGATAGGACAAAATCTTTATATTTAAAAATTGTTTTCCTTTTTAGTCCACATTGCTAGATTGTGTTTTTTTTAAACTCTAACTTTAAATACAACCCTAAAAACCAACAATCAAATGACTGTTTATTTAAATTATTGTATTGTAATCATGGGTTCTTAATGCGAGTGCAAAATTTCAAATTATTCAGAAGTCTGGAAAAGGGGGGAAATAAAATTGAAAGATTCCATCTAGGTACATACCTATACACACATACATATGAAGTTAATAAAAGAGTATTAAAAATCTTTTCTTTGCATTAATATTGACATATTATCAAAAAAAAAAAAAAATTTTACTACAAATATCCCATTGCCACCTTGTACCCGGCCCTGGGTATGCAGTTAGAAAGACTTATCGGTAAAAATAGTGTAATTCTGTAAACATCAACGGAATTCCGCACTTACAGGTAGTATTGGTTTCTTGCCAACGCTGCATGTTGAATACGAATCAAGAGAAACTTCCAACACCATTTTTTAAAAGAAAACAATGGAAAAAAACAACGTATAGTAAACAAACGTGTCGGAAAATTTTACAGCCACTCGAAATCGTCAGTTTCAAATATTTAAAACACGCGGTCGCGCAAATTTCCACACAATTTTTACGGGCGGCGATAAAAAAAAAAAAAAAAAAACAGATGATTGACGAAACGGCGCTCCACTGTTTCGCTGCCAAACAAATGAATACTGACAAATGAATGACGAGTGACTACACCCAACAAATGTGACTGGCAGCACAAACTGACTGTGGGACGATGCACTCCTCAGCATAGTATTTTATCTAGTTTTACGAGTTATCTACAATTAATATGCGTATTTGTATAAGTTGTTTAAAACACATGAATACGATTTATTTTTATAATAAATATGCAAAGTGGAATTTTCTGCCGTTTTTTTTTTTTTTTTTTTTAATACAACAATCGAATTTTTGTACAAAGTGTCTTATCTGATATAGTATTGAAGGATATTGTTTTGTGCGATATCTCAGAATCTAGCGGATTTGTAGATTACCTATTACAACTCTAATATGTCACCTATTTTAATAGTAATAGGGGATCGTGCAGAAATGTTATTTTATGCACAGCTGCTATCATATAAACAAGGCGAATTTAAACAAAATCGAAATATAAATACGGAAAGGAAAAAAAGAGTGTGGTAGGTACTGATTTGAGCGTGTTAATTCGCACACATTGTGATGAAACCACAGAACAATGATGAAACATACATTGTTCTGTTTGTTTTTATGAGGGGAAGTGAACAATATAATATATGTTTCATCACGACGTGTCCGAATTAACACAGGTAAAATCGGACGTGCATGAACTGCGCACTTTCTTAATCTTTTAATGAGGGTTCGTTTTATTACCGGTAATACTTATCACGAATTCCGCACTAGTCCAATTGCTGGTATTTACAAAAATAATTATTAATTCCTTTTCTTAATTGATTTTTAACTTCGCATTGTCAGGTATAATCTGTATTTGCTTTTGATGGAAATGTTCATTTTTCAATTGTTCTTCAGATTTGTTTTGTGGAAGTGAAATCTTGCTAAAGTTACTCTAGCGTCTGATATTCATTATGAATCCCGTTTTTGAGTACAGTGAAAGAGGAAACGAAGTTTTGGTTTTGGAAGGTGTAAAGTTTTCCTTTTCGAAGGTTTTAAAAAATGGCGAGTCGTTTTGGCGCTGTGCTTTTAAAACTTACAGAGCTGTTCAGTTTTATTTTTCTTTCCTTTGATCATACATAATTATTATTATAATTGCCTGGTGCGCAGTTCGTGTACTGTGAATTTTTATGGTCTTTTGTACAGTGCGCAGTTCGTGTAATAAAGATTAGGAGGCAGGTATACAGTGCGCAGTTCGAGGCCGTCGGTAAAATCGATTCAGGAGAAATCCATATAAGAACCTCAATAACGTTCGCACTTAAAAATTTAATTACGGTCGAATTTCAACCACTGGGCCGCCACTAGTATATCTAGTTCTGTCTTTACACCTGTATGTCATCTCAAAGTCTGCCGAACGAAAAAATATCGTCAAAGTTTAGAACGCAAAAATGTACCAACTTTTTCGGTAATTTTAGAGAGTCTAAGTGAGACTCGTTTTATTATATTATTACATTAGCGGGTTTCACCCGGGTGTAAAAGAACGAATGGGGAAGGGAGGAACATAAGTACACACATTCATCTTAGTTTACCGGGATGAATGTTGTGTCCAAATTTCATGATGATCGGAGTTACCGTTCAAAAGCTTTTGTCGATAAAAAGCAGTATTTATACTTTTTTAAACTAATATTTTTTTATAATTAATTAAATAAAATTAAAATAAATTTAAATGTAAGCCTTCGAAGAAAGCAATGAAGAAAATAAAAATATTTTCGCCCAATGTGGGGCTCGAACCCACGACCCTAATATTGATGAAGCCCAGAGCCATACGACGTTGTATGCTAACAACGCTAATATTAGTATATTTAGTTAGTGCACCTGAATAGAAGCTTATTTTTTAGATACATTTTGCAACATTTTTCATTAATGCTCCGATCCTAATGGTCGTAGCGTGATATTATATAGCCTATAGCCTTCCTCGATAAATGGGCTATCCATAAAAAAATTTTTTTTTTTCAATTTGAACCAGTAGTTTCTGAAATTAGCGCGTTCAAACAAACACACTCTTCAGCTTTATATATATATTAGTATAGATTTCGTAATCGTAAGAAATATTTACAGAAAAATTTGTTTACTTTCCCCACAATTCAAAGATTTTAAATATTTGAGCAAATATACTTACATTGTTTTTTTTCACAAACACGTTTTTTTCATTTTGAACCGAAGAAAATATGTCCTTTGAAACGGCATAATCAGCGAGATTTGATTTTTTTACAAACAATTTCTTACAAATAGGTCGAAACATTTTTGTCTATCAAAAATTATTTACTAAACGCATTCACGAATAAGACGAATAACAATCTAGATAATATATATCGAACATATATCCTTTAAACACAAAATTTCATAGTACGAAAGTCAAATTCAGGTAGTATCAAGAGCAAACGACCAATGAAAAATTTCTAAATGAATAAATATTATGCGAGAAAGTTAACAGGTATATGGAAATTTAAAATCGGTAGACAATAATATTCAGGTAATTTTATAGGATTATAGAGAAACCAGCAAACAGGGTCGTCCAGAAGAAATTTCGCACCCCTGGCCTCGAACAATTTTTGCATTAGTGATGTAACAAATATTCACATATTCTTTGCCATTCAATTTGGCAAAATTCATGTGAATATTCAGATCAGACAAACAATATTTTTTTTTTTTTTTTTTTTTTTCTTAATCCTTTTTTTAAAAATTGCTGAAGTTTTTTCGGTAAGGTAACCTTACAATTATATATTTTAAAGCCTTATATTTAGTATTAATTATTAACAATCTAGTACCTAGAGCCACTACAAATGTGTGCGTACGACTCGCGCGACCAATCAGCTGTCAAATTTTAACCTTGGACAAATGGCGCCAGATTTGAAAACTGAATATTTTATCAGATCCCTCCCCCATTTTGAATTTACATAATTAATGAACGTCCCCGTTACAGGAAAACCAAAAAACTTCTTGCGGTTGTACTCGATATTTATATTATGTTTAATATTACTAGTGGTCGCCCAGTGGACAAAATTCGACCGTAATTAATTACATTTTTAAGTTACACATCGTTACGAAACATATGTTGTGCACTATTCCTCATTAAAACGAAAAGAACGGTGTATGTTTCATCACAATGTGTGTGAATTAACACACTCAAATCGGTACCACACTCTTTTTTCATTCCCGTATTTATATTATATAGCGGTCCCGCCCGGTTCACCCGGGTGCAAAAGAACGAATGGGGAGAGGGACATGAGATGAATGCTGTGTCCAAATTTCATGATGATTGGAGTTACCGTTCAAAAGTTTTTGTCGGACGGACACATTTTGAGATACATTTTGCAACATTTTTCATGGATGCTCCGCTCCTATATTGATCGTAGCGTGATATTATATAGCCTATAGCCTACCTCGATAAATGAGCTATCCAACAAAAAAAAATTCAATTCGAACCAGTAGAGTTCCTGAGATTAGCGCGTTCAACCAAACAAACAACTCTTCAGCTTTATATTATATTAGTAGGTATAGAAGTATAGATAGATATCGAAAAGCCAATTCATACTTTCAGTTTTTTTTTATAATAATATGTTTATTTCCTCAAAATTGCTCCAAAAAAGGATTAGATTCCGGGACCTTGGAGCTAGGGGCTTGTAATAGAGGAAACGCCAAAATATATAAACAACGTGAACGGTGTCGCTATACACATTAGGCTACCGTTTCTCAGAAAAAAATTTCCGGATCACGAAAAAAATGGTAAAAATACAAATTTTTTTACACATGGTTTTTTACATCAGTTAGACACTATAGTGACAAAGTGTGTACCTATTTGTACTCTTTCATATTATAGCTTTATCGCTTTATCATGCATATTATGTATTTTTCTAATATTACTTTGCAATGAGTTAGGCCATTCAAAAGCAGGCATTTCAAACTCTGATAAGTTCTTGGCCACAAAAAAACAACTAAATACTATTAAAACCACAAATTTGTTTATTTCACAGTAAATTGGAAAAGAAATACCCGGGAAAATTCTCCTATATAGATTAATCCTACTTAAGAACACTCCTTGAGTAGCTAAAACATTTTGGTACATGTATTGTTGGTCTACTTAAACATGAGATACGAGGGTACAAGATAGTAAGAACCACGTGAAACAGAAACGACTTTTTAAAGTTGTATAAAAAATAAAATGGAATACCTTTTGCCTCGACTTCAGTATAATCTTTTCTCTGCTGTGAGCCCCAACTGTTGATTCCAATTGATAATTAAACACCATTTTCAATTTTGACACACCGTTAAAACAAACTACTATACATACAATAAAACAAAAGCGTGCTAAAACAGTCGAATAACGCACGAACAGTTTAAACAGCACTGCAACGTATTTAACAGCTGACAGGCAACAAATAACAGTGTACGGCTCACTTGCATTTAAACTTTGGACTAATCGTCCGATTGTTCGTTACTGTAAAATAGTCACAGAGAGGGTAAGGCGAGATACCGCCTCGGCGCAATGTCAAAACGCCGGCTGATAGATTAATTTTTAATTGATAACCCACTGACACGCTCTCTCTTTGAATTCCCATTCGCGACAACAATGAAAACGCAAATGAAAATTTAACACATCGATCAGGTGATTCTCAACGCATCATGACCTTGTAATTCATTTGTTTTATTAACAAGCGTTTTCCCGCGTTTTCTTGGTATGTGACGCGAATGTTCGAAACTATGACGAAACAATGTATAAAAAGATTTCTAGATATTTATTTATAAATAGATTTTTCCCAGTTAATTATAATTTCAGACTGACCACGGTTATTTTTTATCTTTTTATGTGAATTATTATTTTTAAAACAAAACTTTTCGGCTAGTTTCACAACGCTAACGTCGTGTTTGTCTGAGAAATTCGCACTAAATAATTTCTGTGATATATAATACCTATATTGTCAAAAATGTCTGGAAGCACTTCCAATTAGCACAAATCAACAATAGAGTGCAATAATTATTGATCGTAAATAGATTAGATAAAAATACCTGCAGATTGGTATATAGCAGTATTGCAAATGTTTTGGCACTCGGGTCAATTGTTTTTGTGGACAATTCACGTAAACAAAAAACAAACTCTACATCTATTTTGCTGAATAAAACCAACAAAAACAATAGGCGAAGAAACTTATAAAAAACAACAAAATTGTCGTCAAACACTATCGAAGTTTTGAAATTAACTAAGAAAATTCTACATTTTTATCTACACTAAAATTTTGATGGTCTATAGCAGTGTTTTTCAATATTTTTCATGGCGCAACCCCCTTAGTATGAAAAAATATTTTGAGACTCCCTACCCTCCACTGTTCTTAACCAGTATTGCGTATTTTATTATATTACAAATATCAAAACTGTACAACATTTTTATTTACTTTCAGTTAGGTATCGGTTAAATATATAATTAAGTATACCTAAAACAGAACTTTGTTTCTTTTTTTAACTGAGGCTTCGCGACCCTCCGCGACCTCCTTGTAGAGGCTTGCGACCCCCAGGGGGTCGCGACCCACACTTTGAAAAACATTGTATACGATAAATATCGACTTCGATTACAACGTGTTCGCATACAGCGAACTGTCGTTTATAACGAACTAAATCCCACCATAATGTAAAATTATCGCTTACTGCGTCAGTGCTGCAACTAGGGCTGTGCCCAGGCACAAGGCACAGACCCTGGAGGGAAGCACAAATAACCAGATTAGGGCCAAGTTTTAAGATTAGAACAAGGGGGCAGTTGCAGAAGCTCGCATCAAGGCTAGTTGCGGCACTGTATTGCGTACTTCGGATAAAACGAACCGACTTTAACACTTTCATCATTATTGAGGTCTATTGTATATCTAAAATACGTGTCCCGTTTTGCACAGAACACTCAAAATAAACAAATTAATATGAAAATGTCGCAGTTTCGGACGCTGCACTGGGTATATTTTTAGCTTGTACTTACATTTTTCAATAATCAAATAACAAGTTCCACTCAATTGTTTGAGAACGAGCGGGGAATCCCGGAGCACAATAAAAATCAAGTACCATTTAATCCAGTCGCAATTTGTTCTCAGTACCAAAATTCTGTTACCACTGAGAGCAGCTAAAGAAAAAAAGATACTTTTTCAGATGAAATATTTAGTAGTTAAAATACTATTTTGGGACATGCTCGCATGATAATAAAATAAACAATCTACACTATTTTACGGATTAAATATGTATAAACTACGATTAAATGACCAGATAGCTTGTATATTATAACACTATTATTTACAACTGGAGCTGTGTGAACCCACCTGGTGTACAATGAATGCTATGATTATATCCGTGTATGTGTTCCATGTTGATAAACATCAAAGGTAAACAAATGATTGCACACAAAAAACAAAAGTATAACCTATATAATAGAAATATTTGCTACCCACGCTGGGTATGTTTGTTTTTTTTTTTCAATGGTTTTTCTCGAACTTTCCGGTGAGCTAGAAGGTTGAAATTCAGCACGGAATTTAGTGAGAACCTGAAAATGTTGTGAATAATCTTAAACTCGAAAGAAAATTCTGTGCTAACCTTACAGGCCAAAAAATTATGATTGTTCGATCGCGTCGAGTTCCAATTTTCCACAAGAATAAATAAATAACCAAAAATATATACTCTATTACGCGCTTTACTTACTTTGTGACCTCGGTGTTCGGTTAATCTGAGATTCTATCCTGAAACGGTCAGTCTTGTACCGTCTCGTGTTGGAAGGTGTTACAGGGAATTGTTTTTGCTATGATAGTAAAATGTATTTTTTTAAAACAAAAATAAATTAATTAATTAGGTACGCCTATGGAGAAGCGATAAATGTTCATCTTTTACTTGGAACCAAGGTCACGAATTTGTCGGTAGTCACATAAAAAGCGTCGCCTTCGATTTACGCGTCTGGTTATTTACTTATTCTTGTGACCCTGTTACCATTTTTAGGGTTCCGTAGTTATTTAGTGTTCGACGCGCTTTAAAAATTTCAGTTGCAGGGCCCTAAATTGGTATCTGAATGTTATTAAAAATTTCGAAAGTTGTTATTAATTAACGAAGGAATAAAATCATATCTGATATTTCTTATATCCACATTTTTACGTAGGTATTTTTTGAATGGACATAACATATTTTGTCTAAATGCAAACTTGACTTTCTAAAAGTTGATTGTTTTTTCTGTTGAATATACATTATACAGGGTCCTCGTTTTAACCTTGTAAAAAATTCAAACGGAAAAACAATTTTCAAGGAAAATTTAATTTTAAAGTCAAAACAGCGTTTCTGATTTACCTTGGGTATGTAATTTGTATTGCGTCACTTTCCCATTTCCCGGTTTTAAACAATAAAACAGCCAGCCTGTACACAGCAAAAACCATTTTGTTAGGTTTGCAGACGTAAAAAAAAGTTCTTTTCAATGACAATCAGGTTAATCAATTTATAAAACTTAGAACAGGTTTGCAAAAAAAAGTTCACTATCATATACCTAGAATACATTTTAAGTCCAAGGTCAAAATAATTGATTTCAATCGTCATCATTTCAAAACGCGTCCGAAGATAGGAGAATAACTGCAGTGATCTTTAAATTTATCCATATACCTATAGTTTAAGCTCCCATGACACAAAAAGTTACCCCAAAGAACACCTCAAAATTATAAAGTGAAAATGGCTGAAAAACATGTCAGAAACATGTTACGCCCGCCAGACAAGTAAAAATTTGTTAATTGTTATTTTTTATGAATTTTTGAAATTTAAAAAAAAAACATGATTTTACTTTCCAAAACACCTGCTTGAAATTTATACAATTTGTAGTAAATAATGTACCATTTTTGAAAAAATTGGTCTGGCTGACAATTTTTGTTAATAAATTAGCCAGACTTCATTTGTTATAAACCATTTTATTTTACGAAAATACATTTCATAACACCTCCTTGAATTTTTTTTTTTAAATAAAGTTTAAGATCTCTTCTATCTAATACAACTGGTCTGGCTGGCAATTTTTGTTAATGAATTGGTCAGACTTCATTTGTTATAAAATTTTTTGTTTATGAAGTCTGTCATAGTAAAAAACATTTTTTCGCTGACAGACCAATTTTTACGCATAAAATAGATGTCAAACCTTCTTTCAGAAAAAAATTAAGGCGGTGTTTTGACACGGCCCTTGTAAAAGCTAATTTGTTTATAAAAAAACGCTGTCACGGCGCATAAAAATTTAATCTGGCATGGTAAAAAACAATATTTTGATGAAAAATGTATTAAAGTATATAAAAGGCATCTACCGTATTAATTTAGAATAAATAAAAAAAAAATTTTTCTAGTTAGCAACGATTATACCATATTTTTTCATTAAAAAATGTGGTCGCAGCACTCGAAAAATGAAGTCTGTCATAGTAAAAATAATTTTTTTGCTGACAGACCAATTTTTATGCATAAAATAGATGTCAAACCTTCTTTCAGAAAAAAATTAAGGTGGTGTTTTGACACGGCCCTTGTAAAAGCTAATTTGTTTATAAAAAAAACGCTGTCACGGCGCTTAAAAATTGAATCTGACATGGTAAAAAACAATATTTTGATGAAAAATGTATTAAAGTATATAAAAGGAATCTACTGTATTAATTTAGAATAAAAAATTTTTTTTTTCTAGTTAGCAACGGTTATACCATATTTTTTCATTAAATGCGACCACATTTTTTAATGAAAAAATATGGTATAATCGTTGCTAACTAGAAAATTTTTTTTTTTTATTTATTCTAAATTAATACGGTAGATCCCTTTTATATACTTTAATACATTTTTCATAAAAATATTGTTTTTTACCATGCCAGATTCAATTTTTATGCGCCGTGACAGCGTTTTTTTATAAACAAATTAGCTTTTACAAGGGCCGTGTCAAAACACCGCCTTAATTTTTTTCTGAAAGAAGGTTTGACATCTATTTTATGCGTAAAAATTGGTCTGTCAGCGAAAAAATGTTTTTTACTATGACAGACTTCATAAACAAAAAATTTTATAACAAATGAAGTCTGACCAATTCATTAACAAAAATTGCCAGCCAGACCAGTTGTATTAGATAGAAGAGATCTTAAACTTTATTTAAAAAAAAAAATTCAAGGAGGTGTTATGAAATGTATTTTCGTAAAAAAAAAATGGTTTATAACAAATGAAGTCTGGCTAATTTATTAACAAAAATTGTCAGCCAGACCAATTTTTCCAAAAATGGTACATTATTTACTACAAATTGTATAAATTTCAAGCAGGTGTTTTGGAAAGTAAAATCATGTTTTTTTTTTAAATTTCAAAAATTCATAAAAAATAACAATTAACAAATTTTTACTTGTCTGGCGGGCGTAACATGTTTCTGACATGTTTTTCAGCCATTTTCACTTTATAATTTTGAGGTGTTCTTTGGGGTAACTTTTTGTGTCATGGGAGCTTAAACTACTACTTTTGTTCTATACTGAGCATAGAAATAAAATCGCAATCGAACTATTAGGGTCTGTCTTTTTTACGCCGTAGGCACTAGCGTATCCAGGAGGGCAAAACAAGCACGATTCTAATTTGCCCCCTCCTGGGCCAAAAGCTGGGTATGCCCATGTTAACGTCATAGAAAAATACAAATGAAACAGAGATACTTTGTTCAGATTGAATGCAAGTACATCAACCAATCCTCTCATCGGAGAAATCAGGGAATTACATCGAAGAAAGAGACGCAGTTATATTTTCGATATGCTTTGTTGCGTTCAATCACCGCACATTAAGTAGATAGGCAATGATTCATATAGTTAATTAATAGACATATGGTATTAATAAATCATAGTTTTGCGCTCGGTTGAAGCCGGGACGGACCGCTAGTGATATATTAAATTTAACTGTATTCAACGTAATAAATGAAAAGCGTACCTGTAGTAATAAAAAAGTATCTATAGGTATATTTATGACATGTTGGTATGGGTGATGTAGTACAAATTTCTAAAACGAAACTTTAATTAATCATTAATTAAGATCACGACTAAAGACTGTTGGAAAATTTTTTAATTGAAAATGAAGGTCGTAAGCATTTAATTAAGTACGTCGTAAATTTTATGCGCAAAAAACACCTAACACAAATCTTTTCTTTATGCAAGTTTTCAAATTGGTAGTTAATAATATAGCATTTTAACTGCGGAATGTAATGTTCAACGCTACTTTTTTCAAGAACGTAGCGGCTTTCTAGTTTTTTTTAAATTTCTTTTAGAGATTAATTACGCTATAGAATATAGACCATAATTCGAAGAATATAATATTGTAGTTACAAATTGCAATTGAAGAGCTTTATGGCATAGGATTGATAGAAAAGCAATATCGATTATTTAGAAAAATAATTATAGACGATCCATTGCAACTGAGGCATAGTATAAAGAATCGCAATTCTTTATTAACACTCTTTTATTAACTTCACCGTATGTATATGTACGCATGTAACTATTTATCTATCTAATGGAATCTTTCAATTTAATTTTCATCCATTTCCAGACGTCTGAATAATTTGAAATTTTACACGCGTATTAAGGACCCAAGACAATACAATAATTTATATAAGCATATAAATAATTAATACAAATTAATTAAATAATTTGAAAAATGACTGCAAGCAGGCTATCAAGCCGTACAGCGACATACCTTGTGTTGCCTGCTTCATAGCAAATTTTGAGTTATATATGTTACGGTTAATACAAGAAAGTAGTTAATTCGCGAATTAATCGGCTAATTACCCGAATTAACCAATCCTTGACGTTGGTTAATTCGGGTATTAGCCGGTTAATTCGCGAATAAACTACTTTCTTGTATTAACCGTAACATATACATAGGTATAGATTGTTGTAAACGAAAACTTGTTATACATATATCGCGGTGAAAATTTTAAAATATAAAAATATTGACCGTTTAAAAAATTGTGTATTAATTATTATTACTTTAAAAATAAAACTTAAAATATTATATTTCATAGCTATAGTTATACTTAACAGTAAAATAAATTTGTATTGACGCTAATGGCCTTAGTTGTCGTGCGTTCATAAACTACAATATCTAGGTACATCAATATTTTAATTTTCAAACAAACTCAATTTCAAAAATGACTACGTGGATAAGAAAACATCAAACTAAGTAGTACAAAAAGTTGAGAGAAAAACTTCAGTAAGTAACCAACAGAAATAAAAACAATTAATTAAAACTCACCAAAGCCGTCATCTAAGCATGTAAGAAAAATATATTTTTCTATCAGTAAGTCAACATTTTGTTTGTATAATATGATGACTAATATTTGCATAATATGCTCTACATTAGTCAAAATAATGATAGATATTAAGTTTATTTTGAAATTTGCGAAGAAATAAAATACATACATACATACATAACAAGGGGTTAAATAAAATATAAAAAAAAATTGGTTGTCTGTAAAGTCGGTTTACGGACGATAGTTTTACGTGATAACGTATTCCGCTTGAATATCATATTTAATAATACATGTTACAGGCGGAACGTTACACTTTTTCGTGTATGCAGCCGGTGTTTTATCAATTTATAAAGGCCCCCATACACCTCGTTCTTTTTTGGCAGTTTTCATCGTCACGATAAAACACGTCGGTCAAAACCGAAGTGTATGGGCAAAAACTGTCGATGAAACACGGCAGTTTTTTTATCTGCCGAATCTTGATTTTAAACACGACGTGTTTGCTGGTTGTCGTTTTAAATCGTAATGTGTGGCGCTTTCCGATAAGAATCGACGTGTTTATTCAGTGGTGCGACGTACAGCAAATAAGTCATATTAATTAAATGATTGTAATTAGTTTGAGTTTTGATTTATATTTTAACCGTTTTAGTGCTAAGCAATTTTGACAAAAATAAATGAAAAGTGCTATAAACATATTGATTAATTTAGAGGAAAAAATAATGGTGTCAAATAAAACACTCTAATTTAGACTAATATCAATAAATTTTATTAATTATTTTTGCATTATATTGTTTATTAATGTTTATTAAACATAAAATAATATCAATATTATTGTATTTTCCATCAAAGCAGATCGTATTAATGATGCCACGACTTCAGAAAAACTGAACGAAACTACGCCTCTGTGTGGATATGGCCGTTGTTCGTGTTTAAATTAACCGTACAGTTTTACCCGTGCGGTTAAAACTGCCATAAAAGAACGAGGTGTATGGGGATGGCCGTTGTTCGTGTTTAACCGTACAGTTTTACCCGGCGGTTAAAACTGCCAAAAAAGAACGAGGTGTATGGGGGCCTTAAGACGTTATCACGTCAAAAAAATGTCAAGATGTCATCATTCTACATTCTCAATAAAAAAGTAATGTATAAAAAGAATGTCTTGGCAAAAGAAAACATTTTATATTCAAAGCGAATTTGTAGGTCATCCTTAAATGAACTGTATGCATTATTTCTCCTTACTCAATCATTAATCAATATAGGAAATAAAATGCAGGCATTTAATAATTTCATTAATTCAACGAATAAATAGTATAATCATTGTATAATATTATATTTCATAACTTTCATTTAATTTTACGGCTGTATTGATTGAAATATTAAAACAAAAACATAGGCGTCGAATTTTATAACATCCTTTTTTGGAAGCCCGTTAAAATGTCCAAGAATGTATACCGCTTATGTAACCATTGCCTTCAATGTAAGGAATAACAATATTGTTCTTTAATTACACACGATGTTCAATTATTGCCGAATTGTTATTCTATATACAAATTATTTAATCAGCTGCTTACAGCATGGATATGAAAACATTTTATAATTGGATAATATTGATCATTACTGGATACCTATCTGGTAGAATGCGTAACAAAAATGTATTAAACTTACCGTATCTAGTGGTTGAGCCCGAGTATTTTTAAACGAACTTGGAAACAAACTGTCTTCGGAATGACTTCTTGCGCGTTTACGGGATGACATTTTTTCCATGATTATAAATTAAGAAACTGAAAATAAAAAAAAATATTTACAGCTGACGTTTTTAAATTATGTTAAATTTAAAATAAAACAGGCTGCCAAATATAAGCAGGTCTTTTGTTAAAATTAAAATAACCTTAAAAAATTAAATACCTGGATATTTTCAAATAACCTTTACAAATCCTATAATTATATTGTTATAAATGCTTACCTTCAGCACTGAGTAAATATAGGTAGCTGTTGATTAGTTTAAATAGTATCTCTGACCCAGAATTTACAAACGTCTTGTTTTAAAAAGTTCTTCGACTTAACTGACTGCATGTATTGACGTTTAACACATTTATCTTGAAATGATGTATTTTGCCGATTAATAATAAATATAGTAATGATTCAATATATATTCGATTTATTTTTATTTCGTTCAGTAGACAACACACTGACACGTAACACTTGAATTTATCACGGAAAAACGTACAACACTGACAGTCAGACAGGCACTGACGTATCGTACTTTGACAATTAGATGTTCTGCTCTAGTAAAGTCCAATCAAAAAATTTACATCACAATAAGCACATAACTGCCTGTGTTCTATGAATTATAATCAGTCCTTTTCATATTACGTAGCCTCCACATACTTAATTATTTATTTCTGTACATATTCCGGAGGTTTGGCTTGAGCACGAACTGCCAGAAAAAAAGACATTCGTGTCGAGTGGTGTGATTTCTCACGTGACTGCAGGATATTTGCAGGACCAACGGGAATGAAGGTTGCGTTCATACGTAAGCGGAGTTCCCTTTGATTATTATCGGTATCTCGATACACGTGTCCACATAAAGCTGCGCGTATATACTCCGTAACTTAACGTAACGCTAAACAATGATTAAGTAAACCGAATACCTATCTATTTTTTAACGTTTTTATTTACTTCCTCTGTGTATGTACGTTTGTATCTATTTTATGGAATATTTCAATTTAATTTTACCCATTTCCAGAAAATCTGAATAATTTTAATTTTGCACACGTAGTAAAAGAACCCATGACAAATATTTTATACAAATTAAATAATTAATTTGAAAAATTATTGCAAGCAGGCTATCAAGCCATAAAGAGACGTATCTTGTGTTGCCTGCTCATAGTCATTTGGGTACTGGTTTGTAGGGTTATAATTACAATTAGTTTAAAAAAAAAAACATTATTTACAAATGTCAAGTAAAAAGTAAAAAAATATTTTTAAATATAAAGATTTTGTTCAACAGCGATAGGAACGAATTGGGTGACTTCCCATCGCCGATGAATAAAATTTTTATATTTAAAAATTATTTTTTAGTCCACATTGCTATAAGTAAAGTTCTTTTTCTTTTTTGAGTAAAAAACAATGGTATTTTTTGTCACGAGTCATGACTTATGCTCCAAACCTAATTAGCAGTCTCAGGATGACTTAATATGTTGAGACGTTTTCTGCATTTAATTTTGTTCATCAACAAAATTTACGTTCTAAATGAGCCCGCTTACTTCACTGAGAGATTTAAAGACCGCTCTAGCAATCACAATGTTAAAATTCGAACCAAACACCAGCTTGCCGTCCCCTATTCTTCACGTTCCACCTATGAACGTCGAATCTTTTTCGTTCATGGCTGCTAAATTTGCAGTCATTTCTATTTGATTTTAATTTATTTTTATTTTACTTGGCTTTTTTAATAATAAAAAGCTCTTATAAATCATTATTTTAATTTTTTTGTACAAAAATAAAACAAAAAAACAACTCCGTCTGTTTGGAAACATTTCATTCAAAAATTGTCTGACTGGTATATGACGTATGCGCGTTGGTAAATCAGTGACCCAAATGTCTTTAGGTTCAACACGAATAGGCGAAGATATTTGATCTCGCACCATATTTAAGTATTTTTGGGAATTTAATGTCCCATCAATAAAAAAAGTCCGATTATGTTGTAATCATTTGAATATTTTCTTCGGTAGTATACACATTCATTTTGCAAAAGACTATTATCTGTCAAATTGAAAAACAAGATTTCAAGGCTCACTCTGATCCAGTCATTTTTTCCCAATGTTAATTTCCCTATGTGCACCTTACGTGTTTACTTACTGTATATTATTTGTTTCTGTTCTGTTTTGAATTTTTTAATGAGTTGAGTGGAAGAGCAGTTTAGCTGAGCTCCACCCCCAATAAAGACGATTATTATTATTATTATTACAAATCACTACAATGTATACTTCATAAAGAAAAATGTAATTTTGTCAGTAAATATAAATAACAAAATTAAATGTATATTAATATAAACTATAATTAGGTTACAATATACATAAATTATTATTTTTCTCAGATAAACCTTTTTAATTTAATTTAACAGTTAAATATTAATTATTCTTTCTTAAGTAATTAGATTTTTGTAGTATAGCCAGCATAAAACAACTCAGAATTTAACATTAAAATAAAATTCAGCACCATTTTCTATCAGTATTTTTTAAAAACAAAAAATCTACGGAAGATATTTAATTATACAGATTAGTTTTTTACATAAATTATGGACATTTCATAATCATGATCATTTGGTATTTATATTTTTGTCCTACCCCCTTTAAAATAGCTGCTTTAGTGACCCATTACTCACTAGTACAGTAAAGTAAAATTTATTAGTACTGTTTATTGACGCGCGTAACTTCTTAGTGTCTGTTCACGCTAACCAGACGTCGGAACGATTTTTTATCGGAACTTATTAGCTTATATGGTACAGTTCACATTTATCAAAGACGATTTTTTTTTAAACCGCAACCTATGGCTTCAGGGTAATATCAAACACGATTAAAATTGGTCTTTCATATAACCTAAACAGCCCACAAGCGCATCCGATAAAAAATTATTCCAGTATCTAGACTACCTAATCTACTGAGTTTAGCTACACAAGGTAAATGTAAAAAATTTTGAAAAATATTCTAAAAAAGAAGACAAAGACGGGGTAGGACAAAATATACCACACATATATCGGGCGAAATAATAAACACGTTGGCCCTATTATTACAAAACAATTGCAATTGGCAAACACTTGTTTTTTGATTTGTTGCAACTTCGGTATGGTGTACTAAATTTTCGATAAGTAGGTATTCTGTCAAACGTTGTAGAATGTTATGAAAAATTAAGTTTATTACTTCCTGTTACAAATCAATGGCACTTCCAAACTTGACCGCTAGGGGCGCCGGCTATATTCAAGATCAATCAGAAAAGGGTTAGTGTATAAGCATTAAAAATCACATTTTGCGTTGAGAAAAGATCGAAATAAACATGTGTCACAGAAAAGCACTTACTATCGTTATGGCGTGAATTGACATTCTGAACTAAATAACAGACGGATGATTTTGCATTTAATGCTGACATCTGATGGCAAAAAATGAAAATACAGCAAAATGTTTTTTTCGAAATTAGGCCTTTTCTTTATATCAAATTCTATTATAGGTACTGGAGTGAGTTGTGTTGTTTCTGATCGTGAGTATTTAAAATAATTTGAGATCAATTTATACATACAGAAAGTACAACCGGCAATAATTTTTATGCCCGATGGTATTTCAAGTTAATAATTTGATAACTTTAAAGAATAGCTTCTGTTGCTACATTGTTGAAACACCCATTGTTACATGTCTATATTAGAAAAATTTATTTCTCAAACAATGTCACCATCGGGATACGAATCCCGAATCTTTCCATTATCGCGGCGGACTGAGTTACATTACTCCACAGTAAGGTCAATTCATCATTCTAATATATAGCCATTTGTAACTGTATATTTCACATCATGCGAGAGCTAATTTTTATCTTAGATAACGTCAGATATGAACCTTCACATTTGTTATTAAAAAGGCCGTTCAACTATATGAACATGAAAAGTTTTCGCTGTTATCTTTCCTAATGAAATAGAAATTATCTTGATTTAGGAATCAGATTAATATAAGAAAACAACTTTCATCGTTGATTCACCCACGGCTCTCACTTCTGTGAAGGTTCATATCTGACGTTATCTAAGATAAAAATTAGCTCTCGCATGATGTGAAATATACAGTTACAAATGGCTATATATTAGAATGATGAATTGACCTTACTGTGTCACTGTGGAGTAATGTAACTCAGTCCGCCGCGATAGTGGAAAGATTCGGGGTTCGTATCCCGATGGTGACATTGTTTGAGAAATAAATTTTTCTAATATAGACATGTAACAATGGGTGTTTCAACAATGTAGCAACAGAAGCCATTCTTTAAAGTTATTAAAATAGTAGTACGCACTATACCGTATGAAAATTCACATTTGTTAATAATTTGGTTTATTTTGTTCTTTCCTCGTTGGAACAATTAGACAAATCTATTAAAGTGGGTACACGGTGTGCAAATGAGCAATCTGCCCCAATGTTCGAACAGCTTGTATATAATTATGCGATGTATTTGTTCTCACTGTTCGTTGAACTAGTATTAAAGGTATTGTTTTTTTACGTTTGTCCGATTTGGACGAAGATAAACACATCTGTTGATTATTTTTAAATAAATTTATTTTATTCCAGTTACAATATTAAACATTACAATATTATGTTTATGGAAAGGAATAATTAATTATTAGTGTTGGTCAGTGAATCACCAATTTACATTCGCTCGTGCAATGTGTACCCACTTTTAACATCCGATATAAAATAATTAACAAACATATTCAACATTAGCAGCGAAAGGACTGATCTAGGGGGCACGATCTCCCCAAAATGACCATGGGTTTATAGCATCCCCCCCAAAAAAGTCGATCCACCGCCAACAATATTTAAATGTTTTAATGAAAAAAAAAGCGTTTTCTTTAATAATCTTTTAATGGCGATATTAAATAAAATCAGAAATATTTTTAATGCTCTTAACCTCACATTAAGACAAATGAATCGAATTTCACAACGCCGGTTTGGCTAAATTGAACTTTGGCTAAAATTAAAACAAAATACACATATATTTTCATTTTTTTAAGACGTCAAAAAAAATGTTTCGCTAGCTTTGGTTTTTGATACAAGAAACTTTTATATTTAATTGTATTTTTGTAACATTAGTTTAAAATAATAGGAAAATCATTTAATATTTACATATTATCTAGCCTTTAGATACAATTAATCTACTAGAGCAACAACTTAAAATGAAAGGTTAAAAACCAGGGCCGCGTCAAGGGAAAATACCGTCCAGAGCACAGCTTTAATTTGGCACCCCTCTGAAGTAGGAGATGTACTTGAAATGATTGAGAAGCCCTAGGCCCCTTTCGCACGACCCTGTTAACACCACTTCGTATATTTTTCAGTCAGCTAATTTCAATTCCAGTTTTTAAAAAAATAAATAAGCAAATTTAAATAATGCATTTTTATTTTTATTTCTTAATATATTTCTCACTTTTTGTTAATTATACAGAAGCGTACGTTATTTTTTTAACTGAATTTCTTTTCAATATTTTAAAACGGTTTTATTCAGCAATTCCTGATTTTTAAACTATTTACAAGTACAGAAAGTCAAATTTATTTTATAAATTTTTAATATTGTCAGATCCGTGTGCATTTAAATAAAATACACGTCACGGAGGCAATGCAACAAATTACTTCAAATAAAAATTCCTAAATTACAAACGATGTAACTTATAATAAATTTTCGATAAAAAAAATTAATCTTATGAATGGCTTTAACTTTATGTAGCTGAATAAAGTATATATATTTAAATTTAGTATAAATATTCAGTTTAGTGTACTGAGAGCTGTTAATAAAGCCTGCTGATGATCGGGATTTAATTGAGTCAAAATTGACTGAAAAACTGATGCGTTACTCTGAAACAGAAAAAAAAACCCTGTTAATAACATTTTCTTTCTTATATGGGTCTGCTTATTTGTATCTAGGGATACAAATTGATTTTAATATCGATAAATATATCGGTATTTATATCAACACCGGTCCGATATCCATAGTCGATAATATCGACCCTTTCGATATTGATATTAGCATGCACGAAGACGAGTGACTTTTTTTTTAGTAACCTGAGTTTAAAGACCTGTAGCTTCACGAATGACCTTTTTTTTTAAATTCTTTAAGTCACATTTGCTGTCTTATACATTTATGCCACAATATCAATAAAATCATATCGATAATATAAAATATTGATATAAATATCGTTATTTACATGCTCGCCGATATTTTTATGCCATAATATCAATATCATATCGGGAATGTAAATATATCGGAACAAATATTGATATTTTCGTTTCGATAATATCGGTTGACCGACATATCGTTTCAACCCTATTTGTATCTACTACCAATTCATAATTTCAATTTATTGTTTTTTAATAATAAATAGAAAATTTAAGTTATTCAGTTATCATCTAGCTTGGTTTGGCTGAATATTACTCAGTCAAGTAATAAAAAAACTTGAAGTCCCAAAAACAGAATGTTTTTTAAATTAATGCCAAATTCTACTTGGATAGCAGAAATACCCATCCAAAGTTAGTTTTTGGTAAAGTTTAGGAACTATAATCCCTTAATACTCAGACAGATGGACATCAGAGCAAAAGGATTTCGGACAAAAAAAAATGCAGAACAATAAAAAAGAACAAACAAAACTGTGAGATATCCTCCTATATGAGTTATGAGTGGTGTTCATCTATAAACTGGTAGAAACCGGACTCGTCTATTAAATTTGACTAAGCAGCCGGTATTTGATTTTTTAAAAAACAAGCCTTCGGAACATTTAGTATTTAATATAAATCCGCTCACCTGAACTTGTCGAATAATATTCAGCATCCGCTTGGCTACTGGTTGTTCGGTATTCACTGCATCGTGGAAAAACGCTCGTGCAACAATATTAATCAACGACGGAATATTGGAATTGTTCGCGCCCAAAACAATAGGATTGTTCGCTTCGATTAGATCACAAAAATAGCCGTAAACGTGTGGCGCTTCGTCTTCATCTTCTATTACAGGTAGCCAACTTAACCAATGTGGTAAAATTTCGTTTACATTTATTGCCGAGCTATTGTACTTAAGAATTTTTGTAACTGCCGATATGGCGTTTTCCGTAGGATTAATATTCTCGGGTGTGCGGCTATCCGGACTATTTATAACTTCCATTAAAATAGGAATAACTTTCGCTAGATGAGGAGCAAACTGTTCTCCGCCAAATTCACCTAAAACACCGAGTCCGTAAGCCGCAGCCTGTCTCACTTCGCCCGATTTGTCCGTTGCGTAAGCAATCAGCGCTCGAAGGAAATACTGTTCATATTTCATACAAGCAGGACCCCCAAATTCGATGACGTCGTCGAATATACACAGCCCCCATTGGTGATCGGACCACGGTCTTTCCGGAATCAACAGCTGTGCGAATAACGGGCAGACCTGGTCGAAATACGGCAGAAAATCTGTTTTGTGAGTCACAAATAGTGCGTGTACAATGTCGGCTATTTTAGAGAGGACGTAAATGTCTTCGTTATCCTCATCTTCCAGCTGTTCTTCGACTACCTCGTCGTAATCTTCGTCTTGTCGTTTTTCGTGTCTGACAATGTCACGTTCGAAATGTTCCTTCATGAATTTCTGAATTATTCGCAGCAGTTCGGTCATTTCAGTTTCGCTCAGACATCCGGCTCCTAAAGTTTCGATACATTTGGACAGCGAATGCATCAGTTCGATTCGAACGTCGGCTTCCGGTTCGGTATCGATCGCTTTAAGCAATTCGGGACAAATATATTTCCACATTCCATATAAATAATGAGGACCTTTGATTTTAGCGCAATCCAAAAGATACGGCAACGATTCGGCAGCTGCCGAACGAACTCCGTCATGGAAGTAAAACTTTAGCATCGGGACCATTAATTTCACGACTTCTTCGGCGTAATCGGCGAAACCGTCTTTTAATTCTCTAGCGTAACAAACCAGCATTTCACAAGCCGAAGCTTTATCTTCTAATCCTGTATAAAGAAAACCAATTTCAAAATTTTACTTTCAAAAAATGCAAAATTATATATACACAAGTTTTACAAAGAAAGTCGATCTACAATCAAAAATCTCTAACTAGATATGTCGTATACAGATAATTGAAAATCATCGATAATACAAAATGCCGAAAAACGTAGGTATTTAAGGACGTAGTCCTATGTTCAGGCTCGTTTTCAACCGTTATTTCAGAATTTTTTTTTAATATCAAAATAATGTACGATGTTTTCAATTTTGTTACATGTTTTTACTGACATCGTAAACTAAGAAAAAAAAATTTTTTTTGCTTAATTTTACGCCATTTTATAATTGTTTTTTTAACCTAAAGTAGACAACTTTAAATGGAGGTAGGTGGGTTGCGCGGGTGATAACGTCACTTGGAGTCAACTGAATTATAAAGATTAAATTGGTTATTGTTTCGTAGGCTTGTGACTCTATCCCGTACTAGAAATAAACATTTTTATTGATAACTAACAAAATGGCGGGTTTTAGAAAAAAAAACAACGAGAAAATCGTGATTTTTTCGTTGAAAATCAGTTAAAAAAAATAGAAATAATTTTTATAATTAAGTAATTCTAGTACCGGACTGAGCTATTGTTGTGTAAAATACCCTGTACAAAACTGAAAGCAATCGGTTGTATACAATTGTTTCAATCACCCGCGACGCTTAGAAAAACGTAGTTTTGAGAAAAACGCGTTTAAAGTTTTAATTTCAGATTTCTTACAAAAAAAAATAAAAATGAATATTTACACTAATCAGCTATGCCTGGTGTATAGCAAACCTTCCGTTTCTTCAAAGGCATCATTTTCTGCTAATTTGTTTGCTCTACTCTGCGAGAGTATAAGGGTAACGTGATAACAATTGAGAGGTAAGAGCAGGTAAGAGTCTTACCGTAAGACCGTTGCTGCTCTCGACTATATGCTATAGCTTTGTAAATATTTAATATTTCGGTCTAAAATTTTTACAGTATTTTCTCTATATATTATACTTACTAAAAATGTAAAAAAAATAAATTCGTTTTTTCAAAACCTGAACACCAGACTACGTCCTTAAACAATGTAAATAAACTTCAAATGCAAAATATACCAATACAAATTTTTACTTTTATGTACATCACTGATTTCATTAGCTGGTACAGTCACCATCAAACCGGATAATCGGCTGCCAGATTAAAAAAACAAAAGAAACCGAAATCCCGAAAATTTATTCAGCATAATTAAAAAGTCAATTGTACCCCGGTATAAAAAGTTTAGCTCACCGGCAGTTCTAATTCCAAAGTTCTGTTGTTCACCCAAAGAGACAAACTGCCAATCGACATCGCTTTCAACACCCTGCAAGTCATCGTTGTCAAGCAAAGCCACTTCCGGTTTCATCGAAGCCGTTTTCATGACGGGTCCCATCACCAACGGCAAATACTGTTCGAACTGTTTTCCTAAAATTTTACAGATTCTAGCCCAAGCCGATATCAGATAGCTGGTTTGTGGATCGTCGTCCGGCAAGTCTCCTTCCGTATGAGTTTTCAATAGCATGTCCATCACTTCGCTCGCATCCCGCATGAATTTCTCAGCTCCGACGGCCAATCCGATCAACGATACGCATTCGATCGTTTTACCGCGTAACATTTTCAAGTCCTCGGTGTTGGCATTCAAAATAATATACTTGAGACACGGCATCAGTCGGTCGTAGTATGTGGCGAATTCTTTTTCGGACGTGTCTGCAACAGATGCTATCGTTGTAACAACTTGCTCTAAAACGAGTTTCGTTCCTTTTTCCACTAGCTGTAAAGAAAAAAAATACGCATATCAGAATTTTAAATTAAATTTTTATCTTACAAAAAAAAATTCCCCAGGATTAATTCGGGCTTAATTCAAATTCACATTTTTAATTTAATTTTAACAAAAACGTCCAGTTTGAGGGTATGTTCCGAAATATAACCCATTACACTGGCCAGTGCTAATGACGTCATAATTGTACTAGTCAAGGCCGTAGGCAAGGGGGGGTTTTGGGGGTTCAAACCCCCCCGAAATGCTTTAGCCAATCCACCGTTTTATACATACTTCTAAAATATTTTCGACTCTTTTTTTCGGATCCCTGGATTCCACGTTTTTAGGCAACCATCTGAAATGTAACAATGAAGGATGAGTGACAGAAATGCTCCATCTCTCTCACTCATCTTTCATTGTTACATTTCATATCATATGCCGCTTTGGCGTTGATCGCAAGTCAGTACAAGGCTAAATAAGTTTTTTCGTAACTAACAATTATATTTTCAAATAATTGGGATTCATGAAAGTGTTATCCGGTAGATTTTGACACGCTGAATCCAATGAGCACAGACGCAGCTCTGTATCTTGTCTAGTTTCGGAGATAATCGAGTTTGAAATTTTCAAACTTTCTAATGCTCATAGCTTCAGTTCTGCGCTTGTGCTCATTCGATTCAGCGCATTTTTTTCTATAAGGTCAAGTAAATTCAGGCATATCTGTGACACTTTTATAATTCCTGGCTACGGCCTTGGTACTAGTGTGCCATCATATTGTACTGGTTAGACAGATATAACGAAGCATAAATATTTAACCCGATGTGTGTGCATCAGATTTTGTTGAATTTTTTATTTTATTATTGGTTATTTGCAATATCTTCTCAACAAAGTAAACAATTACTTTTAGTGGATGAGGGAAATAATTATACGTAAACGCGCTGACCAGTATATTTCGGAAAGAATCAACAGTATGGCGTCGATTCATGACGTCATTAGCACTGGCCAGTGCATTGGGTTATATTTCGGAACAAACCCGCAGTCATTTCATATTTGCGTTTTAGTGATATTTTTTTTTTGCAGTTACATAACAACACAAACGTATTGTAGTAACAATGAGACTGTTTTCTGTAACCTGATAACGCCACAAACACAAAGCGTTGGTCCTTTAAAGCTTGATCTAAGAGTTTGCTAGATACAATATAAGCCCACTAGCGCTATCCGACGAATAAGAAAACATTAGCCCCCATTAAAATAACTATGTTCCAACCTCTCTGCGAACGGTAATGTTAGTGTTAGTCATGCGCAGTAGCTAAAACGAAACTGCTTTGTATCTGTTTTGAGTGCCTGCGTTTACTTTGCATTGTCTTGTGGCTTAAAGGACAGTTCAAGACCCGTTATAATCTCGATTGGAGCATGTTTTCGCTATTGCGTACAGGGCCCTCGCGCCCCAGAGTGCGATGTGTGCGATGCACGCAGGCGGCACATTCAAAGGGCGGCAAATGGCCTAGTTGTGTTATGTTTTTTGTACTGTATAGAAAATATATATAACTGATATTATATCAATTTTATTTGCATACTCAAGCCTGCGTGAAAACTCTTACGAGTAGTTATTTATTTTTTAATGAAATTCGAATTCAAAATATTTCGCGTCCAGTTTTCGATTGGATAGTTAATTCACATCAGCGCGTAGACAGGGCGCCCCTATCGGGAGACTCCCACATATGTTTATATCTTGAATTTTCCTGTTGATTCCTACAAGAGTGCGAGTGAAGTAAAGTATTTTTCAATCAATAAATACTTTTTTACGTAAGACTTGTGCACCTGAATGATATAATTGATAATATATTCTTTCCCTCATGTGAGTGTAGTACGGAAAAAATTGCAAGTTAATTCCAGGGGATTCACATTCAGTCGTAATGGTTAGTTGGTATTTATGTTTTTATTAACTGCACTGGTATTCATTTTTCCGAATTGATAAACTAATGATTATTTTGACTTAATGAATTCTCTCTGCTCAGCGGTGAAACTAAATTTTTCTCTCATTCATAAGTACGACAGGAGAAGAACGCCGTGAAAAATCGCATGGAGTAAACTGTTTTTGTAGAGAACAGTTTACTCTGCGGAGTGATTTTTTTAACGTGAAGAGAGAATTTTGAAGTTCACTCTGTAGGATTTTTCACGTTTTTCAAATTTGACACATCGTCTAGTCACCTAGTGAGTTTATCCCTAATAAGGGGAGTCAATTATGAATCCGCACGCGGGCGTCGTGAGGCCTTACGAGGGCCCTGATTGCGTATTACATCTAACCAGTGACCATATAAGGTTTCGTTTAGTAGTCGAGTAATTATAGGCGTCTAAAAAATAAAAATCTCTATATAAAAAAAACCTTACCTCTTTAAATTTCGTTGTTAATATAATTTCTAACTTTCCCATTATAGCATCTAAATATTGAGTCAAAATACTTTTCGGGCAATCTTCAGAAAAGTTGACAAGAGCTGCACCGGCATGAGCTTGTACTCGAGGATTGGCGTTATCATCCAAGACCATCAATAAGCCAGGAACGACTCGCTCGTGGAACTTCTTTTCGAAAATCGGAGCAAAGTCGGTCGACATCTGACCTATTGCGTTGCAAGCAGCATAACGTACTCTGGGATGCTTAAAAAAAAAATTGGTTGTCTGTAAAGTCGGTTTACGGACGATAGTTTTACGTGATAACGTCATAAAGAAACATTGATGAACTCTCTTACGTCACGCGAGAAGAGAGAAATGCGTACAAGCCGACGCTTGGGCCGATCGTGCCTCTCTATCGCTTATACCGCGCTCTCGCTTGCACGCTCAGGCTCAGGCGGAACGTGACACTTTTTCGTGCGTGCAGCCGGTGTTTCATCAATTTATAAGACGTTATCACGTCAAAAACGAAGAGAAAAAAAGGTATATAAATAAATTATTTAATGCAATTATTTGATTTAACCTATTCCAAAATGACTTACAGAATCGGATAAAAAGTTGAGAACACCGTCCATGATTTGTCCGAGCACAGCTTCCATTTGTTTGTGGCAACCCTCGCCGACAGCACTGACAGCCATAAGGGCGGCGTGTCGTTGCTTCCAGTCCGCGCTGCCTAACATAGCGGGTAAAGCAGCGACCACCTGCGGCAAAATAGTCTTTCCACCCAAGCCGCAAGACAATCGATCTAAAGCAGCCTCGGCAATCACGTTATTGCTGTCGTTGTCATCGTCGACGACTTCGTCGCTAACGCTCCAGTCGTCTTCGTCTTCCAAATCGGTCATCATCTGAAGTATCAATGGAACGAGAGCTTCGACATATTTTCCTGCAACTTTTCGAACCATCGCCGGTGCAGTTTCCGAAAGCGTGACCATTACTTCTAAAGACAAGTGTCTCCAATTGTCCATAACATCGCTATTACTAAAAACTTTCATGCAAATTTCGAAAATCGCCAACAATTGCGGACGCAAATATTTCGGCGTAGTTTCAGCTAAGTCGATTAAAACTTTAATTAAGGTGTCGTCGTCCTGTTTTTCAATACTTTCCGCAGTTATCTGAATAATAGATGTCAACAGGTCACCGAAGTGTTTCTGAATATGCGTTTCCTTGTCGTGCAATAAAACAAACGCACCTGTCGCGCGTACTGCTTGAAATCTAACTTCATATACCGGTTCGTGCAACGACTGTTGCAGCATCTGTTTTATCAAGTCTAAATAGTTCGCTTGTTGGTTACCGAATATTCCCGGAACGGACGTGAACATTCTGAGAGCCGATTCCTTAAGAGCTGGGTTCGGCGAATTAGCACATTGAAATAAAAATTGCAAAAATTCGGGCCATTGATTGTTACCGTCGTCATCGATTAAATTTCTTGCAACTTCAGCAACCATATCGCAATTTTTTCTTCGAAGAGAATCGCTTTGTTCTTGCTGTATGACGAGTAATATTTGTTCCTTTAATTGCGTTTGGGCTTCTATGGCCAATTTCGGAAAGAATTCTTGAAACTCAGCTGAAAACAGCCGCCGTAATAATACGGCAGCCATCTGTCGGGCTTCTTCTCCCATTGCTCCATTTTTAATTGCTGCTAGCAAATGCGTTACTTTTGCTTCGACCGGTATGCCATTATACGCTTCCTATATAAATAATTTTTAAATTACCAAAAAAAAAAAAGGATGAGCATTTCTACACTTCAGGTTTAGTATTTTGGGCAACTATAGTTTTGTTTTATATTTAAAAAAGAAAGAATATTTCAATAATTTCGAAGTACAGATCCAATGCATTGTTGAGAAAGAGAGAAAATATATAAAACCTAATGACAAATTTAAGACTTACATTCCAGAAATAGTTAACATGATATCGTTGATAATGTAATATTACACATCAATAAAGAATTTGGAGGTCATCAAACCAAAAGTATGGTAAAAAATGCAATGGCATAAACCCAAGCCACATGTTGCACTCGTACAGAATTTAGTTGGCATTACCCATTATCATTTTGCGCCATTTTCAGAAACTCATTAAATTTCCATATACCATGAAAAGTGAATATATTTTTTCCAGATTGATGTTGTTTAAACGACAAAATTAAATGGAGAAGAAATCATGACATTAACAGTAAAATGTACTATCGATTAGTCATCAACACACATAAATAGAAATTGGCCAATAATGTGCCATGCTTTTCTGACACTCTGCCAAATAGAAGTTACGTTTCACCCGGTAAATTACGTCCGTGTTGATAATTACGTGCACTTCATTACTCTATTATTAAATTTATAAGTTTGTTCGTGATTACTGACCTCAGCCTGCGTTCTAATGTCATTGTCTGCGGATAACAACGTATTTAAAAGTTGATGAAATTGTTCTTGGTCTCCGGCCATTGTCACGCACAATTTTAAGAAAATGAAACGAGGTTGACCACGGATATACCAACCACTCAAAAAAACATTACGTCAATGCATAGATCTATGCGTCAATGATGAAAACAAAAACCCTATCTAAACTCCGAAAGATTTAATAAAATTAACGAATTATAATTATAACATGAAATCGATGTGGTAATTATGTAGATTTACAACTTATAAATTGAGGTATCACAAATGCTTCAAACAAAACATTTATTGTTATGTATTAGTGATTTTATTTTTTCTATGTTCATTAACGAGAACGCAATACACTAAAATCTAATCTCATATTTCAAAAACAGGGGCGTAGTCAATTTTCCTTGAAATTAATTTAGTATTCATGGCAGATATAACAGAAAAGTTATGGCAAAATCGACTTTTAGGTAAGAAATTAATTATTTAAAATCAGTACTTATTTACTATTAAAACGACGGTTCATAGGTAATTGTATTTTGAGGTTAAAAACACATACAATATTGTATAAATTAACTTCGAATGTAGCATGCATAATCAAATATAAGCAATATTTTTCTAGTGAAATTGATGAATATGGTTTCGTAAAACCAGAGGATTTTGATTATGTAGCGTACGAGGAATTTTTGTCAAAATATTTAAAAGTTTTGATAAGAAGAGCAAAGAAATGGTCTGATTTAACCAAACGTAATCCGTATTTTAAACAAAACTCAACGTTAAAAAGATACATACGTAAAGGCATACCTAGCGAGCATCGATGTAACGTGTGGCTTGCAACATCGGGAGCAAATGTCTTGAAGGAGAGAGAACCTACGTTGTATTACGATCTTTTGAAAGCTCAATATACGAAAGAAGTTGTTGATTCAATAAAAATAGATTTGCCACGGACGTTTCCGGATAATATATTTTTCTCAAAAACAGAAGATATACAAGAAAAACTATATAGGATTTTGGTTACGTTTGCTCACTATAATAAAGAAGTTGGATATTGTCAGGGATTAAATTATATTGCAGGTAATGTATTGAACGTTAATTTTTTTTTAATTATACTTTTTAAATAAATAGCGGAAAATGAAAATTTCATAAAACAAATTTTTATCGAGGGTCCAGTTCTACAGTTTGCATCAAGATGCGTAGATAAACTGTTCGGCGGGAAATACTTCACCGACACATTTTTAGTGTTCCATGTAAAACGGAATATTTGTTCCGTGCAAAACGGAACACTTGTTTTTTCTACCATTGTTCAAATCTTTACTTTGCTTGATACAGTTTAACATTGTCGCTGGAGATTTTTTGAAAACCAAAACGAACCCATGCAATGCTCAAGTTTAAATTGGAATTTTTTTTTTTTTTATTTAAATTTGTTAAATCTTCACTTAATCTCAACCAAATCGATAGGCCGTTGTATCAGTTCTAAAAACTATATTTCTTGCAGGACTTCTTCTGCTTGCTACTAAAGATGAAGAAAAATCTTTCTGGTTACTTCTCGTTTTGGTACAAGTCATTATACCTAAGAATTATTACACTCGTAACATGTCCGGTCTTATAGTGGACATTAATGTACTCGAAGAATTAGTTCAGATTAAAGAACCTCGGATCAGTCAACACGTTAAAAATATTGGATTGTCATGGGCCGTAGTTGTGACCAAATGGTTTGTGTGTCTGTACGCAGAAGTACTACCAACCGAGGTAAAATTTATATAAAATGTTAATTTTTAATACGTTATACGGTATAGTGCGTACTACTATTTAATAATTTTAAAGAATAGCTTCTGTTGCTACATTGTTAAAACACCCAATAATATAGACATGTAACAATGGGTGTTTTAACAATGTAGCAATAGAAGCTATTCTTTAAAATTATTAAATAGTAGTACGCACTAGCACTATACCGTATTAAAAATTCACATTTGTTATTAAAAGGCCGTTTCAACTATATGAACGCAAAAGTTTTCGCTGTTATCTTTCCTAATGAAATAGAAATTGTCTTGATTTAGGAATCAGATTAATAAATGAAAACACTTTCATCGTTGATTCACCCACAGCTCTCACTTCTGTGAAGGTTCATATCTGACGTTATCTAAGATAAAAATTAGCTCTCGCATGATGTGAAATATACAGTTACAAATGGCTATATATTAGAATGATGAATTGACCTTACTGTGTCACTGTGGAGTAATGTAAATCAGTCCGCCGCGATAGTGGAAAGATTCGGGGTTTGTATCCCGATGGTGACACTGTTTGAGAAATAAATTTTTCTAATATAGACATGTAACAATGGGTGTTTTAACAATGTAGCAACAGAAGCTATTCTTTAAAATTTATACAAAATAATTATTCTGTATTGTACAACAAACCAGTTTGCGAAAAACAAAACAGATTAACAAAAGTTTACAAAATTTTGTTTTGTGAAATATTGTTCATTGTTTTCAGACGGTACTTCGAATTTGGGATTGTTTGTTTGCTGAAGGAAGCAAAATACTGTTTCGAGTTGCACTAACTCTGATAAAACAACATCGTGAAGAAATACTTGCAGCTGAAGATTTTGCATCGTTGATAACTTGTTTTAAAGATATGATAAAAGACAAAAGAGCTTATAATTGCCATGAATTTATGACGGTAAGAAAAATTTTTCGATAATATTTTTAGCCAATCGAAATGTATACTCTGCTATCAGAGCCTAACTGAATTAAATTCGGTTTAAAATACTTGATTTTTATTTCAGGACATTTTTAAAGAATCTTTAACTTCAAAGAAAATTGAAGAATTACGTAGCACCTGCAGCGCAGATGTAGAAGACTCGAATAATAGATAACAAAACGCACATTCATCGTCAATGATGTCGAAAATCACAAAAAGGTTAAATAATTTTTATCACAGGAATACAGTAGTAGTTTTGAAATAGATTTTTTACGTAAAAATATTTTTTTAATCAGTTTTATGCACTAATTCTACATTCAGCCTTAAATCTAGATTTAAGCCTGATTTAAGACTTAAATCTAGATTTAAGGCTGAAGACTGTATCTGAAACCCAGAAATAGTGTTTAAAGTTGTAGCAAAAACAGAACATTATAGTGATAACGTAAACTGAAATAGTCAATCGTAGCAAAAAAAAAAAAAAAAATAGTATAGAGAATATAGAATTGTCACATGTTTTGTTACGAGAAATTCAATGTTAATTTTTAATTCTTTACTTTTCTATATATTCTCGAAAATGTAAGTTCTCTAAACACGTGAGAAGTTTCTTTCTCTGAATACGCCGTTTAACCACACAGGGTACTTCATGTGATTTCCGTAAGTCCTAACTTCTGGTTGTGGTAGATTACCAACACTCCCTAGCGGATTTTTTTTGTAATAAGATTCGCGCTGCATTAATCTATTGTGCTGATTAGCTCTGCTCGCACAAAGATTTCAAGCCGTCCGCAAATTGACGACGCATGCGCATTTGCTTAAAAGCGCCGCCAGTTTGCGAACAGTTTGAGATCTTTGTGCGAACATAGCTATTAAGTTCGTTCCAAGCAGCCGCGAACGGTAATAAAACCGTACACAGTCTTGTTACTGCGCAAGACTGTCTTGCACAGTATCGATTTTTGAGCTAGTGCGTAAATTAGTCTTGCGCGGTGACAAGACTGTGTACGGTTTTATTACCGTTCACGGCTGCTTGGAATGAACCTATTATCAAATGTTGAATATATTTCAATTATCAAAACATTAGAAATGTTAGTAATTATAGCACCCCAATGTTAAAAAATTCCACCAGAATATGCTTATAATTAAGCTATGTTTACGGGTTTCATAGTTTGTTAAAAATTCATAGCAACTATTATTGACAACACATAGCGATTTAAAATGAAAAATGGAAATGGACACAAACCATCAAAAACAAAAAAACTAATAAAAGAGTTGTTGATTCGCGTAAAACAAGCGTTCAAGAATCGTTGAACGAAATCACTGTTAGGTTACATAGATGCCAACTCTTGGCAATTAATTGGACATTGAGTAATGCTTTTTTATTTTTAATTTTAAAATAATCGAATTCAGTTAAGGAATCAAAAGTTTAAAAATTAATATTGAATTATTCTTAAAATGCGTGAGACAATTGTAGAATATTTGTCACAATTATTAATGCAAAATTTTGCATTGATAAAACCATACAAAAACCAGTAGTCAAACACTTTCTAGTCATGACAGCTGCTTGTTTTTTTTTTTCATAGTTTATATACCCTCTATAAGTATAAGAATTTTAAGTTTTGAACAAAGTATGCATTTTATATGAAACGCTTCTGATGTAATGATTCATTTTGAACGTTTAAAATAATGTATAGATGTACAGTGGAATCTCTATTTTATAAATTCATTAAATCCACGAAAAAGGTCTTTAAATAGATATTTCCTAAAAACGCATTTTTTTCGTCTTCAATGCGTGTTAAAATAAGCAGATCGGCAAAGAATGAGTAAGAAAACTGTCATATGAGTCTGATGGTATGAAAATTTGGAGATACTTATTTCGAGCTCATCATCGACTGTCCATTGTAATAAACTGCTTATTTTGAATATCTCAATACTGAAAATTTTGTTTGCCAAACTGAAAAACGCGTTGTTCCCATATTTTTTTTTATTATTTTTAAAAGAGGTTTCACTGTATTTTATATATAATTTTGTTTTTTGCCATAAAAAATATTTTTTTTATAATTACGTTCTCAGTGATCTCATTTTAAGAACAAACAACGATATATTCTCAAATTTAATATGACGTTCATTTGCGCTGATCTGACAGTGTATTTATATTGTATATTTCTAAAATTTGTTTATACATTATTTATATATATATTATATACTGTTTACTGAATAATCATTATTATATACAAATTTATTATCTTTTTTCTATGTAATAAAAATAAGTACCGAAATTTTTATTAAATATGTTATACTACTTACATCGTATTTATTGTTTATTGTTTTCTAAATAGTCTTTAGCTTCGTTAATTTTCGATGCTAGATAAGGTGATCCGCCACGATCGGGATGATTTAAAACCATAATTCTTTTAAACGCCTCCCTCACTTTTGTTTTACTCGCTGTAGGGCTTACACCTATTAACAAGCAAGTTAATTATTTATTTACCTTTGCAAATGTTTTCAAAATGGCTCAATCATACTGGTTGGTGTGTACCATACAGTTTTAATAAATTTTATAAAAAATTGGTTGTCTGTAAAGTCGGTTTACGGACGATAGTTTTACGTGATAACGTATTCCGCTCGAATATCACATTTAATAATACATAACCTAAATTTTAGTAGCTGTCAAACTTGGGCCGATCGTGCTTCTCTATCGCTTATACTGCGCTCTCGCTTGCACGCACAGGGTCAGGCGGAACGTTACGGCGTTACACTTTTCTGTGCGTGCAGCTGGTGTTTCATCAATTTATAAGACGTTATCACGTCAAAAAAATTGAAGAACAAGGCACAGTAAGCATTTGTATAAGATCCCAGCATAGAGAACTTTAAAAACACGGTGTTACATTCTAGTAAGCCACGGAAGCTTAAAATGACCGAAAAAGGTTGTCCATGACTAAATTAGGAGACGCTCTATAGTTTTATTATACTGACGAATGAACCGATATAATATGTTATTCGTAGATAAAGAAATAAGAGAAACGTAATATTTGGAGCAGATATTTTTGTGACAAAATCTCAGAATGTATGTTCAGTTTGTACTCAATAACAAAAAGGCTTCAGCTTACCCAATATCAACGCAGCTTCCCGTCTATTCATTTTTGGATCGAAGCCTCCTTTGTAGTATTTTGAATAGGCTTCTTGAGAAGATTCTACGGAAGGGATTGCTTTCATCGCTTCGGACATAGTTTTAGCAACATTTGGTAACTGGCGTAACACATAACGACCAGCGAATCCTATGGCAGCTAATCCTAAACCAGCGGCAATTATACCCCCCGTCTATAAAAAATAAATAGGAACATTGTTTTCATACGAAAGAAACTGACTTTGTTGTCTACATACCGCTGGATTCATGAAATAATTCTGGCACAAATTCCACAAATAATTTGAAGAAAAAATTTGCCAAAATTCTTTTTTTTGACTTTACCTTTGAGCTAGTGATATTATGTTAAAAAGACATGAGAAAAGATTTTAATTTCAATATATTTCCATACCATTATTTTTGTAGAATATTTCTATAGACACGAAAATAAACAGGGAAAAGTCTTCTTGACAATGACAGAACGTGAGAAAATTTGAAAATGTAAGGTTATCTAGGAACGAATTTAACCACGACTCACAACCATATTTATGATTTAATAAGAGCCACAATATTAGAACTAGAAGGTTCTTTCTAAATTCGACTGATGACGCTAAGCTACTACCATTGAAAAGATATATCAAAACACACAGTGTTTTGTGTTCATAATTAATACTTTATGTTTTCAGTAATTCCATATTTACATGACTATTAATTTTGAAACTCTTCTCATCGTTTGATTTGCATTACAATCTTGTAAATCGGTTTAGAAATAGAAATTTCTTACTTATAGACACTAGTGACATCACTTGACAATTTTAAAAGTTCAATTTAAGCATATTGGCGGCTGAAATCTAACCTTAAATTTAAATGCACATTTGAAATTGACAGATAGTTTAACGAACGTTTTTTGGTAAAATATAGTGCTATTTAAAACCGAAATTGAAAATAAAAGTGGTAATTCAACAGTAGGATTATAACAGCGTTTAACAAAAATGAGTGATGCTGATATTAAAAGCAATTTTGGCATAAAAAACATTCTTCTTTGGCGGTTAACAGCGGCTGTAATATGGACAATTGTATTTGAAGTTTTTTTAGTAGTCTGCATTTTATTGGCATCGACTTCAAATTTTTTAGATCCATTAGAGTGGCTAAGGATTTTTTCAAATAATGTGTTTACATTAAGTATATGGATATGCTTGTTACC
The DNA here is from genome assembly GCA_963575645.1 of Xanthostigma xanthostigma. NCBI lineage: Eukaryota > Metazoa > Arthropoda > Insecta > Raphidioptera > Raphidiidae > Xanthostigma > Xanthostigma xanthostigma. The sequence goes on along the minus strand of OY754466.1, from coordinate 41,301,165 downwards.
ACAAATAATATTAATTTTTGCACAAGGTGTTATTTGCGGCAAAGACTACATTAAAATGAATTCGTATTTTCCATCCCGTTTCTACTTAATACTGAACTTTATTTCATTACGAAATTTATTTCTGAGTTCAATGCATATGTCTATTGGATTATTAACATCGTGGATTTTCTTAACTTTGATCAACGGTCAATACAGTTCACTGGTCAAGCAAGATAATAAATTAATTTGTATACACGAAAACTGTTTTTATTTGCTGTGTAATGGAGTGTGGTGTGGCGTGTACTACTTTTTCTCCGAACATTTATTCGGCGTCAAAAAACTTGTATTTCCAATAATCGAACAAAATAAATTTTTACATGTAAAATCTACAATCATCAAACTGTTTATGAAATGTTGTGCCTATTCAGTGTTGCCGGTTACGTATTTCGTTGGGATTTATTTATTCTACAGACAATCAATTACAAATTTCGTTATGGAACGTTTCGATGTTTCTTTCTGTGAAGAAGATTCTTTAGATACATTTTCGGGCCTTACAAACGCATCGTTTTTATTTTATGCATGGCTGCTTTCATTGTTATTTTTTGTGTCGATGGACGCAATGCAGCTGTTATTCAAAGTATTTCTAACTACTCGTCATACCTTTCCAATTCAAAAGGCCGTTGCAGACACAGCTGTTACGCTCAGTGAAGGAATTACAGTGTATACGGTGCCGATTGTACAAAATTTAGCCTGTATGGATCTCTTCAAATTAGCAACGGAAGATAAAGCACGACGTAAATCTTTATATATTTTATCTCAGCCTGGCGGACATCCGCATAATTGGAACTCGGTTATATCGTCGACGATAAATACAATTACGTATTATACTGAAGATTTGAATACTGCCTGCGTGGTTCCGATAGCAAACTACACGGAAAAGACAGACCCGAATGATTTTGACTTTCAAAGCAGCATGTATACCAGCGCCATGAGCTATTCGTCTCCGTACGGCTATAATTACCTAAGAAATATGTCGTTACCACAAGCTGAACCTGTTCCGCAGACCAATTTTAAAAATTATGGAACTAAATACCTTACCTATGCGAAAGAATCTCTGATAATGCATATAAATAATTTTTTTGATATGCTGTGTAAAAAACCGATTATAAGCTACATGTTTGGTGAAATACCCGATTCGAAAATTAAGTATTTGCTTTCTCAAGGACAACCAATTATTTGGGCATCGCAAGGCTTATCTCTACTGGCTACCGTTTCCTTCGCTGAGGATAGTTTTGGAATTGTCCAGAAAGATTTACCGGATATCATAAGCTGCTTAGTAAAATTGAAGCAGGCGCTGGACAAAGTGAGTAAAGTCTCGTCCGCAGTTAAAAAAACATCTAAACAAGATTTGTATTACATTCAAATGCTTTCCGGACTGAAATCGGCAGCCAAAAGAAGTTTATATAATATTTGTGACGTTTACGGACCATACTTGGATGATATCTGTTTGAAGACCGAATATAAATTATTAATTAAACCATTTGTAACATACACAGAACCTTAATTTGCAACAACTCATTTTATATTTTATTTTTACTTATTTATGAATATTTTTTCTTTTTACTGAATAAATTTTGTTCGTTTTGAAATGATTTTTATAATTTTTGTCTGTTATGCATAAGACATTTGAAGGGTACACGGGAAGAAGAGGATTTGTCAGTAAAAATTCGAAATTAATTTTTTTATGCCATCTTGTAGCCAAAAGTCGTACCTTTCTGTTGGTGTTGGTAAAAAATTATGTGCTTTGAAAGAAATGCATCAGCAAGTAAATGGTACGATCTTATTCTTAAGAGTATTCGTCCCTGCAAACACCCCCTGCACCCTTCATCACAAATCTTTTCCTCTCGCCTAAAAACGGTTCGTGCTCTCCCGACGCTATTTTTAAAGCTAGAGGGTTCTGGTAAACGCCAAATGAAAGACAAAGAATCAGACTACAGATCCTTCAGGCGAATTTTTTGAAAAACAGTTTCGCCTACGTGTGAAATATTACGTAACTTATTATTTTTTTCAAAAGGTTAAGTTTTTTCAGGAATTTTTTTCAAAAAATTCGCCTGAAGGATCTGTAGTCTGATTCTTTGTCTTTCATTTGGCGTTTACCAGAACCCTCTAGCTTTAAAAATAGCGTCGGGAGAGCGCGAACCGTTTTTAGGCGAGGGGAAAAGATTTGAGATGAAGGGTGCAGGGGGTGTTTGCTGGGACGAATACTCTTAAACACTTTTAAATGCTCTCCTGCACAATTTACATTTTTTGACAAACCGCCTTCTTCCCGTGTACCCTTCATTTGTATCCTGAAATCTATTTCTACATAGCTAACTTTTTTGATTGCATAAAGTGTACCAAAATTATACTTGTAGTTTTTATCGATACTTTGGAAAAAACAATGACCCTTACTGCAATCTAAATATTTGACACAGGATTTTGACTTGATGTTATGGTTGCTATTATTTGCTCTTCGTTAAAGGTTTTTGTTAATTTTCTTTTTGGACTGGTTCTAAACATACTTAGTAATAATTTTGTGAATTTATTTGTAAAAAAAAAATTTTTGAAAAATATGCTGATTGACTAATTACTGCGCACACTGATTGTTTAAAATTGCTATCCAAAATAGAGTTCTAAATTTTTAATTTAATTGTTCAAAAATATTTTTTTTAGTCATAAAAAATGTTTATTTTTTATTTTTTAAAAATAAAATCTCCAAATCATTACTGTTAAGAGTCAGCCTATAAAAAAATTTAAAAACACACTTTAATGTATGTATTTACAAATTTTTTAATGATTCAACTACAGTTAATGAATAAAATATTTTTTCTTGCAAACGATTCCAGCCAGCATGCTGGAAATGCTGAATTTGTGCTAAATTATTGCACAGCTGTTTATCTTTTGCTATTAGCGTCCCATGAGATTTTAAAAATACACTCAAATAAGACTGCGCTAATTCGAAATTATTATTAGATGCTAACATATATTCGATCATTTTAAAAAATTGTAGCATTGCTTTTGATGTACCGCCAACCTCTGGGGACAGATTTTTAATTTCAAAATCAATTGTCGTCGGTCCATAAGTTTTCAAAATTTCAATCGCTGGTACAAAGTCACCGGTACTTTCCGTTTCTTCTAACATCTGGCCAAAACGAGACAAATTACTGAAATTTTTTGGCATCAATAATTTTCCCGTTTGTGTGTTGTTTTCACTTAAATCAAATTGTAAATTTAAAGCCGGTACGGTTGGTAAAAAGAACGGTGCAGATTTAGGCGCTTGAGGCGCTGATTTCGGTTTGTTTCTTTGCTTTACAATATCAATATTCAATAAATTTTGCCATCGTGAACTTGCTATTCCTGATAAGGTAACTAAATTCGGATTAAGTTGATCGAATTGTTTAGGCTCATCAGTAATTTCGTTATCGACTATTTCTTCACAGTGCTCCCTCACTACACCCGGTAAAACAACCGCCGGTATTTCAGAATCTTCGTCTATAGCGCGCAAAGAAACGTGAGAATATAACGTTCTATTCACCCACAAATATATTCCGAGACTGTTCACGTGGCTCGTAGCTAGCAATTCACCAGTCGGAGAAAATGACATCGATGTACACGGAGTGTCTACCTATAAAAAGAAAGGAATACCATTAGACAAGGATTGCTTTCGTAATTTGTTATCAACCTGGGACATTGTATCCACCGTGGACAATAGTGCCCAATGTGCACCAAAAAAGTAGAAAGATATTGTCGACGATCATTTTGCTACTATGGAAAAAGGAGGTGCAACTAGATGTCCATTTCTATTAAATAATCAAAAGGTATGTCCCTTTCTGGTTGAACAAAGATGAGATGGCTACCGCAAGTATCGCTATCTCTTTAGATAGATAGATAGATAAAGATCTTTATTTTGTTGGTACAAATGTACATAAATAGCGTCAACACAAAACAATTAATTATAAAAACTCGTCCAATCTGTAGTGAGTCTTTGTTAATAAATATTTTTTTAAATTCTTCCTAAACTTTTGTTCAGTTATTTCAGTAGGTATCTTATTGTGTATTCTTATCTTGCGGACACCTTTATGAGTCACTGCTAATATACAATTAGTAGTTTTTAAATTATTTTTATTTCTTGTGGTATATTCATGTTTATTATGATTTTCATTAAACAAAGATGGATAGTTTTGTACAAAATTTGCACAATTTAGAATGTAACGACCTACTAGTGTTAGTATGTTATACTGAATAAATAAATTTTTACAATGTTCTCTAGGTGCCACACCCGCTATGCCATTTTGCTCGCCCAGTGGGAAACTAATTCCATTCATAAGTTACATTCAGTGTAGTATTATCAATCAGTTAACCAATTTTGCATTTCTGTATTACTGGTTGTAAATTTTGATCGATGATTTGATTTAGATGTGAACGTAATATTATTTCTATTTGGGTTTTAATTACGTTTTCGGTTTTTTGAAATTTACATTATTGGTGTAATTTACGCTTTATCGCGAGTTGGGTTTCGGTTAGCTAAAATGGGTGCAACTAATTCTTATGTTTATGTGAGCATATTTATAGTAAAATTCAGATTATTCGACATGAACGGGACCAACAGGTACGTTTGCTACAATTTTTTACGTAAAAATAAATTAAATTAAATGATGTACCTTAAAATGGTCGACCAGAGTTGCTGTTGGCAAATCCCACGTTTTTATAACACAATCCATACCGCTGGTCATTAACCATCTACCGTCATTACTGAACGCGGCGTCTGTAATACTTGCAGCATGTCCGTTGAACTTACGAACAATGTTTTTTGTATCGCAATCAACAACCGCAATGCTATAGTCAACTAAAGCCACGGCGAGCAAACCATTCTCTATGTGATTGCGGAAAAAGCAAACCGAATCGTCCATTTTCAAAACGTGTATCTGTTGTGTTGGACCTGTAATAACATGGAAACTATATGTTGAATTGAATTGTCAAAAGCTAGACTTTTAAACAATTTTCGTCAAAATAATATATATTTTTTTTAATACGAGCGGTATTTTAGAAATATGAATTAGCAACCTTAATCTAGTGGAATATTCATTCCGTATACAGGGTGTCCCATTAAGAATGGGACATAGAACAACCGCAGATTCTCCAATTCAAAATAAAACGATTAAGCGAAATATGCTTAGATAAAATGTTACTCGTTTCCGAAATACGGGGTGTTGAAGTTGAAAACTGAAAAATTATTAATGTTCATAATTTTTTTAATACAACGTATAATTTTACTCAAATCGGCACACTTGTTAAATATCATAAAATGCACCTAATAATAAAAAAATTAGTTCAGTACGCTCTACCAGTGGCGTACGGCAGGAGTAAGTAATGCTTGTACCCCTTCTAAATGTTACGCCGCTGTCTAAATTTTAATTTTGACTATAATTTTAATTTTTTTGATATTTTCTAAGTCAATAATGTACACTTGTTAGTTTGTTGTAAAGTCATTGGTTTTCGAGATATTCGCAGTTTTTTTAAGACAAAATTGTAAAAATGAATATTATTAATAATAATACAAATAAAAAGTACATGTCTATCTATCTTTAACTGCGAATATCTCGACAACCAATGACTTTACAACAAACTAACAAGTGTACATTATTGACTTAGAAAATATCAAAAAAATTAAAATTATAGTCAAAATTAAAATTTAGACAGCGGCGTAACATTTAGAAGGGGTACAAGCATTACTTACTCCTGCCGTACGCCACTGGTAGAGCGAGTAACATTTTATCTAAGCATATTTCGCTTAATCGTTTTATTTTGAATTGGAGAATCTGCGGTTGTTCTATGTCCCATTCTTAATGGGACACCCTGTATATGTAAAAAAAGTTAATCAATTTTATAAAAACAAAGACAACTTCTGCCAGATGCTGGGGTTATCTGAGTCTAATATAAAATAATATTTTCAAATTATTATTCTAAAAACAATAAAAAATTCAATTAATATATTTACTGACTCTTATATTAGAATCCAGGGGCGAGGGTTTATACTAGATGAGTCATAATAATGATACGTCCTACACTTATCAAAAAATCGATGAATTTAAAATAACTTTAATGAAATAGCTTACCGGTTTCTTTAAAATGCCAAAACTTAACATTTGCATCATTTCCTCCAGTAACGACTATCTTATTAAGCATATCTGAAGCCACTCCTCGTACAGGTCCCCTATGTGCAACAGGACTGCCGTAAGTAGCTCTGTACATGCCTGACTGGATATTAAATCTATCCACATGTCCAGTATTATAGCCAATTATGACAAAATTTCCACAGTGCGTCATACAAAGGCAAGTAGCTGATACTTCAACATCAAGATCACGATTTTTTTTCTTAAATCTTTCTGGAAGCAATTTTAATTCACCCATCTTCAATTTATCATATGACCATGTAGTAACTAGCGGAAGTCCTAAATGTATTGCTGCAATGTTGTCCCATTCTTTTTCTCTGCTTATTTCAGATGTAAAATCAATAATTGGTGGCATTATCAGTTTATCACTATCTTTTTCCAAACGGCTACGCTTTTTACTTAATTTTCTGTTATAAGATGCTTTGCCGAGACTTTTGTTAAATGTTTCTGTTAATGTATTAAAAATTCTCAGCGTTGAATCGGAGCCTGCACTTAAAATGTTCTGTCCATTGGCCCCATGGAAATTAATACGAGTAGGTGGCGCTCCATGACCTTCACGGATACGTAATAATCTGGCACCTCCATCCGGCATGTCAAAAATCCACAATTTTAAAGTATTATCCGGTGACGACGTAGCTATAAGTGGCTCGCCAGGTAAACAATACATTCCGGTTACAGACCCGTTATGTGCCAACATCAACTGACTCGCCACTTGCCGCTCTTCTAAATTCCAAAACGTAATGTGTCCTAATAGACTACCAGTTGCCATTATTGGGTTTCCATCCGTTCGAAATGAAATCGATGTAACTAAGCCCCAGTCTTGACTGAATTCGAGAACAGTTTCGTCGAATTTAAGGTTATGCAAAATTATTTTGCCATTAACCAATCCGATGGCTACAACATTCACTGCAGGAGCTTGTTCTAAACAACTGACTGCCGCCCCCCAACCTCTAAATACATAAATCTGTTTACTTTTATTAATATTCCACAATTGTAATTGTCCTTGCTCACTTGCAAACAATACTTTGTTTATGTAAGTGCTGGGGTGAAGGATTGCTGTAACTTTAAAATCATTATTGTTGAACGACAACTCCAAGAACAATTCTTCCGTTTTAATGTCCCAAATTTTGACGACACTCTCTTCATCGACGGACAGTAAATGCGCTCCGAATGGCATTAATAAATGCACATCGTTTTTGTGTCCTTTATAAGTATGTTTTATTTCCGTACCTCTTCGCCATGCATGAATCAGATTTCCACTGGCTGTGTAAACATGATAAGCGTCTGATGACATAGAAGTTATGTCTTCTGGATGGAAGTCGCTTACACTGAGTAGTCCGAAATGTGAAATCCCGTACGTGTGAAATGATTTTCCAACGCATGTTACAATTAGATTCTCTTTTCTACTTTCAATATATCGTACACGAAGCGGTATATGATTGCTTACATATCCCAGCATGCGATTTGGTACAAAAATGTTACTTCCTTTTGTTGACATTTTACAAATTTCATTTATTTAGTATTTTTAAAATAAACTACCCTTTCACGTGTATACTGTCACTGACAACAAAAGCTAACCTCACTTTTTTCAAACAATTTTGCCTACTGAGCTACTCTTGATTACAGAGATCTTGCTTGATTACAAGCTTAGACTATGGAGGAATACATCCATGATTACATCTATGGCAACTGATGCGCAGAGGTGTACTTGAAAAATATTTGTTTACGATTTTATGGTCCATATAGGCTGTGTGCACGAAGCTTATTAGCGCCGCTAGTGGGTAATAGAGAATTATTGAACTAACTTTTTATGGAAATCGCGACATGTTTCTAAGGTGACAAGTCAAAAACTTTAGTTGACCATGATGTGTCAAAAAAAATGTAATAAGGAAAACTGATGTTAATTTATTTACACTGACAGCGGAACGTCAAATTAGAGCGCCAATGGTCTTTATTTTACTGCCCGGACCACAACAAGCATTTCCAGATCGCTTAGTTTTCCTGTTTCCTTTGTAATTAAAAAACTTGATAAAATTATAACTACTTTCACTTTTAATAAACATTGCCACTGACATACGGAAAATTGGAGTTCGAAGTTTCCCCTAGTGCTCACCACAAACGCTCGCATCGAAAAATTTGTAACTCCGCCTCCGTGCACATAGCCCATACGATTTGTAAACCAGGAGAGCCCTTGTTCACCTCTACTTATCTCTGCCTCTACATCCTCTATATCACACCCCTAGTTCGCACCAATGCATTGTGAATTTAATATTCTATATAAACTCTATTTCTTTTTTGATAAAAACACAAAATACTTTAATGCGTAAATTTACATTAATATTCAAAAAATCGTTTACCTATAAAAAATAAAACAATTTATATATAACATTAAACTCATTTAACAGGATATAATATGTACAATAATAATTATTAGTCAACTATCACTGCTATTGCTATGATTCTTTCTTGACCTTTCAATATTCAGTGACAAATTCGGAACAGTTAGAGCGATGTTTTGAATATTCGCAACTGGATTTACCGATGAAATATCCGATTCTCCTGTGAACAGTTCGCCATGAGCTTCGCCTTGTGAATAGTGTATTGAATTATCAACGACAGGGGTAGAAGTACGACCTCGACTTTTTTCCCGACTGCTCTGCTGTCTTTTAGACACATCCTTCATTTCAGGCATTAACGGTGCAGATTCTGGAGTGTTTCTTTCAATTAATTGAGGCATACTGGGTGATGATTTGTCATCGAAAGGCGTGGAGTGAAATTCTTTAAATTCCTCAGATGTGTTCTTCGCATTGCCGCTCGAATTGCCATTACTGCTATTGAAACTGAATTTAATTCCGAGCTTGCCAAAACTGACATCCTGAGAGCTGGAACTTGACGATAATGCTTGCGTTTGCTCCGTTTTTTTCAGAGTGCTCATGGCCCAACTCAAACCCAACTCGTTTAATAATGCTTCCAAATGATCTGGAGACGATGCCGAATCAGAATTCGAGGATAAAAGTTTCGAGCCTGGCATTTTATTCGACGCGCGTTCATTTTCGGAAACTTTTCTATCATATTCTTCATTCTCCTTTTCAAACTCTGCTAATATGTCTGATATAGATTCCGTTGACAATATCCGAATCTGTTCGTCTTTTTTTCTGCCGTGTTCACTAAATCTGGAAACATTTTTCGATGCAGCCGGAGTATCTACTTCAACAATTGTGGACAGTTCGTGAGCTACGATCGAATCAGATTCAATGTTATGTTTCAGAACGCTGCGTTTTAATGAAGCGGGAGGTTTCGGTCTTTGATACGATGTGGGAGCGGCGTTCGTTGATTGTTGATTACCATTTGATTCAAAACTACTTTCTGTACTTGAAATCAGATTCATTTGAGGTAAATGACTACTCTCTGCTTTTGGAAGGAATAGTGTGCTGCTGCCAGACGAACTAAAATCAAACTTCACACTGGCATTTTGATTAGGAAGATTGCCATTTTGAGGTTTAATTTTTGGAATACCTTGCAGAATAGGAACAAACGGCTGTGCTGATTTAGTGCTAACTACGTTTTTCTCACATTCTGTGAGTGACGATTTCGCCAACAAAACGTTACTTTGACGAGAAGTACTTGGTTCGGAAATTAAATTAATGTGTTGTACGCCTATCCCAATCCCATCTAAATTGTCTTGTTTCGTTATCTTGGTCTGCATTTGTTTTTTAGGTGACGTAACAGTAACAATTTCGTCCAAAGTTTGATGCTTATTTGGTTCGTGTACTGGAAGATCTAAGTACGTCGTAAAATGTTGCTCTTTGTCACTGCCAGTCAAACTCATTTCATATTTTTCTCTCTCACTTCTCATCGCATTGATTACCGATGTTAAGTTATCAATTTTTGTTTCTAATTGATCCTTATAATTTTTAAACAATCGGTTCAATGTGGATTCATCGACCATATTAGGTGATGATAAATTTTCACCTTGAATAGATTTTCGTAACTGATTCAAACTTTCATTTTGGCGACTTTCAATAGAAGCGATTTGAGCATCAGTTTTGGCTGACGCGAGTTGAAAATTACTTACATCTAAGCGAGGAGTTGTTTCTAAAAAGGATGATTGATTTATTGCCACATCTGATGTGGCCTTTGGCATATTTGACGATGTGCAAACAAGAGTAAAATCTGGAGTTGATATTTCGCTCACTGAACTTACGCCTAGTTCGTCAATGCTGCGTTTTGACATTGTTAATAACTTATTTACAAGCCTTTGTACTTTTGGATCGAGTTTGGAACGCTGCTCTTTATTATAATCTATCTGATTAGAAGATGAATTTTCAACAGAAATGTGGTGTGGAGGACTCATATACGTGGTGCTCGTACCACTTGATATATTATTTTTTTCTACTTTCGTATCATACTGCTTGCTCAATGATTTCGGATCCAAATTTTCTTTTTGTTGACTATAAGATGGCTGTTCGATGATTTTAATTTTTTTTTCATTGTAAGTTGGTGATCGATCCTTTGGTTTCTCTGTTAGTATTACTCTTTCAGGTTTAAATATTTCCTCTACTTTATAAGTTTTTTCACGTTGTTCTGTTGTACACACATATTTCTTTTTTGCTGGACCAACGATTATCGTCTGACATTTATCTTTCTCGTTAACTTTAATAATTATTTCAGGTCCTTTATACGCGTTATTTGAAGAATTACTCGGAGATGTTTCTAAGGACACACTACTGTCTTTTTCCGGTTGCTCATAAATATTGTTAAAAGACGTTTGAATATTAGCGTCCGATTTCAAAACATCTTCTTTCTTATTAGTCGTTTCATCCTTTTTTGATTTTGAAGATTTATTTTTACTCTGCATCTTTGTTTTACTTTTCTTTTGTTTGTCTTCTGTTTGCACCTGTTTCTTTTCACTTTTACTCATACTGGGCGATTTTTTTTCGTCATTATCTATTACAGATTTTGTGTCTCCATCATTTTTTGAATTATTTGTGGAAGCCATCGAAGAGTCAGCAGACGATTCATTTTCGGATTTTTCTGTAACGTTTTTCACTTCGTTAGAATTATTGTCATTTTCATTAAAATTACTTGTCATCGGTAAAGATTGCATTTCATCTATGAGTAACTGTCTCTCGAGACGAATTCTGTTTAGGAGAATTTGCAACGTGTGCTCTGATCTATTAACATTTACATTTTGGGGTGCGTCCCAACTAGCAACATTTAAAACTGGTTCTGCACCACTGCTCAAATCGACTGTTTCGAATTCAATATTATTCTTTCTAGTTTCAGGTCTTTCTATGGTGTCCAATGTTATTACTGGTATTTGATTATGATACAACCTTTCGAAAGCAGTTTCGATACGTTTTTGTTTACTTTTTGTCTTTTCCTGTAGCCTTTGCTCCGACAAATGAGGATCGTTTGGTCTTTGTTGAAGTAGTCTCTCTTTTCGCTGTAAAACTGACAATTGTTTTAAAAGGTCATTGTAATCACGATGCATTTTATCTTTTTGCATTGCACTTTTTCCGCGTCGTATAGCTTCTTGTTTCCTCTTGGCGTCTCGTATTACAATCGCTTCCTTTTCATCATTTTCTTCTGCAATGATTCTTTCGACATTCTCCGAGTCAATACGCTGAACTAAATCTATTTGGCTACTATAATCATGCGCAAACCGGTTGTCATGATCGTAACACTGAACTTTACTTCTGTCGCTTGGAAGCGGTTTTTTTAATTCAACAGGTTGACTCTGTATACTTGGAGACGCTTGTTTAACATTTTTATTCGGCGACTGTTTTGATTTCAGCTGAGTAGTGTTCGGATTTTTTTTGCAATCGCACGAACAACTTTTTGGCGGATCTGAAACATTTTCGCTGACATTCGACTTTGATAAATATCCAAGTTTTGGATCTGCATTAGAGACGGTTCTAGAAGTTCTTTGTTCTGTATTATATGGATTACGTGAAATATCTTCCGGTACAAATGCATTCGAAAAATTTTCGTTATCATCTATCTTTGGTAAATATTCAACTTTGGAGTTTGGAACTCTGTATGTCTTTCTAACCACTTCTTCTTCAACATTGTATGGATTGCCACCTGAATAATCATCTCGATTTCGATCAGGAACCGTTCTAAATTCAGAACTATGTTTGTACTTATTCGTGGCGTTTTGTGCAGTACGATAATCAGGATTTGTACAAGATTCGATATGAGCATTTTGTTCAGTTCGATTACGATTTGTACATTGGTTTTCACTGCAGTGACAATTAACAGCTTGACCTTTACCGGCACAGCATTTGCATTGAGTCCTATCTGAGCAAAGTCGTGATTTATCTAAAGGGCTACGATATCGATCACCATCACAAGTATCAAATTTGTCATCTATTTTATAAAAATTGTCTCTCTGTCGTCTTGAAATTAAGTCAGAAATACGCGTATCAATTGGCATTTTTGATGTAGTCTTAGATGTTGAATCTCTGTAAGATTTGGGGTCATAAAAAACATTTCTAAGCTCGTTGTTCCTGGTACTCTCATGAGAAAATTTCGAATCAGGTTGTAGTGGATGTCTAGCTCCGATTCCCGTTTCTTGGTAATATCTGGGGTTATATGAACTTGTATTGGCACCGACGTTCATAGGTTCTTCTTCGCGTGAACTTGCACTTATATCTAAATTAGACGTTATCAAATTTCTATTATTCAAATGATCATTATAGACTTGTGCAGAAACAACTAAATTTCGTCTTGCTGAAGATGATTCCTCGGAGGTAGTCGTCGTTTTCGAATCGTTTTGACTATGATCCGTTTCAGAAAAAGCACTAGTTTTTGACTCACTTTGTCTTTTATTGGGCTCAGATGTCGATCCTGATTCTCTCTGAACTGTAATATGAACAGTACTGTTTTTTGAAACGTTTTTTTTCTTCGCTTTAGTTTCAGTTTCAGGGCTTGGACTAGGGGCTATATTTTCATCATTTTCAGAATATTCTGACGAATCAGTATCGTCTGTCATAGGATTAGTCGATACATCGACACGTGCCAAAACTTTATTCTTTTTCTTTTTACTTTTAAAAGGACTCTTCGATTTATAATCTTTCTTATTAAGAGTTGAAACCATGGACGATCGAACGTTTTCCACTTCTCGAGAAAACTTTTTTCTTTTTATCGGTTTGCTTTTCTCGAAGTCTTCTTGTTGTCGTTGAAGATTAAGTTGTCTGGTGGCGGTTTTGCCTCTTTCTAATGACGCTTTCAAATTATTTTCGTTTTCGTTTTTGAGAATGCTTTCAGCATCTGGCTGCAAAGCAGCTTGGGTATGTCCCGACCCAAATTCATGTAAACATTCATTGTACTGTTGTTGTAACTGCAATAATCTACGGCTCTGCCATCTTTTCAATTCATCACTTCTTTTCTTATCCAACTGGGATAACTGTTTTTTTGTTTCTCCTTTAACTTTCTCTCGAATACTGTTAGCAATATCTTTTGATTGCTGGCGAACCTAAAAGATTTTTTTTTTTTGTTAAATATCACTTATTATATAATTTTAGAAGTATTTCAAGTGAAAATATTTACCTGTTCAAGACGCAGTTTTCTCCTACGTTCTATTTCTTTATTTTTTACACTTTCAATATCGGACAAAATCATTTTACCTCGCTTAATACTTATAGGATTCCCGTGCACCGTAACATTTATTGACATTTTCTCAACAACGGTATTCTCTAATTATAAATATAAAATAACAATAAATATGAAAATAAAACTGAGGGTTATTAAAAAAATTATTCAAACGTCAAAATTAAATTTTAAAATTCCTCCATTTTCTGTTACCACTCGTTGTTAAATGTAAACCGAGTGAGATAATAGATCTGCTTTTTCGTATGTTTGAGTAAGATAGCATACATGATTAATTTACGACTTTTTCTACCACGAGATGACAGGTCGGATTGACGCATTTTCGGATCTGTCAAAAATTTGAAACGCATTTTTTCAAAAAATTTGTCGTTTTTAAAATATGTTGTTTTTTGAGAAGTATACATAAAATTTTACCAAAATGAATGCAAGCAGTAACGAAAGCAGTGTCACGTTTTTGATGAATAAATTATGTACACATCTTTGTGGCAGTAAAAAAGGTAAAAAATCAGCTATTTCCAGATATTGTATATCAATAACTCATTGATTTTCATCCACAGAAAATGCAAAACATCTTTTAAAAATAGGATTACATGTACTCACCACTGTATCAGTCAGCAACGCGATAACACCCTACGATGAATTGACTGTTGTAGAAAAAATTAAACAGCGAATTTTGAAAACAAAGTGCAACGATGATGCTTTAAAGTTTACGGTATTGCACGCAAAATTACAGAAAAAAGTAAGTGCAATAATGAGTTGTGGCATTATTGAAGTTATATATTATTACAGCTGGACGCTTTTATATTTTTGTTTAGAAACTGATAAAGAATCGACTTCAAATTCTTTTGTTTCTACTACAAACAACAGCAGACTATAGCAGTCTAGGCGAGGTGCAGGCTTTAGCCGATATGCGTGATTCATTAATACAGACATGCGGATTTGCGTTACAAAGTTCGCAGAGCGGATCTTCTGTGTCCGTAGAACCGGCAATAGAAGTTCTATATCCACCTTTAGAAATGAAAACCTCGTGCAGTAATTCAACTACTACACAGGTAAATTTATATTATCTTCGATAAAAGGTGCTAGACAAGAAGTTTAAAAAGGAACGGTCCCCAATAATACGAACCCTCGACCGGTTTTGAGTCTTTGTAGAAAGCAGTCAGGTCATTTAAAATAATTACTCGACTCTGACCTGAGTTGTGAATACTAGACATTTTGTGAGTCACAAAATCTATACCCATACCAAAAAAAGCTTTGCTTATCTGGAAAAAAATCTTTATGTAACTTGAGAGAATATAATTGAGCTTATAGGCCCCACTCACGATCAAACTTCATGCCACAGTTCAGTGTTCAGTGAAGTTGGACCGATTAATCGAAAGACTGACTGGTACCACACACAGTTCATGCAAACTGCTCATTTTTTAAAATTTTTTGTGTTCAGTTTGGTTCAGTTGTTGGCATACACTCGTCGAGTATAGATATATAAAATATATATTATATACATACTATAATATTATACTATAGATCATTATTCATTAATAAGAACTAAATAAGAAAAAAAAGAAGAATATGGGTGAAAAATTTGTTAGAAATGCGTGATTCAAGAAGACATGTTTATTTGATTAATGAATTACATCTTGAACCGCTTGATTGGAATAATTATTTACGAATGGATGAATTAACAGACTTACAAATTATTATTTACTGGAATTAGTTACCCCATTTATTAAGAAACAGGACATAAATATGCGAAAATCTATTTCTACACAAGAAAGACTTGCGGCAACATTGAGATTTTTGGCTTCTGGTTGTACAAAACACAGAACTCCAAAAACTGAACTGAAAAAAACCCACACACACAGCAGTTTACTTGAAAACTGGACTAAAAGTCGTTCAAAAATCAAGATGCATTTGATGAGTTCATGCCTGACTTCAGTGTTGGTTTCAGTGTTTATTTGTCCCACACATTATCATGCTTCACTGAACTATAAGTTTGAACACTGAACTGTGGCATAAAGTTTGATCGTGAGTGGGGCCTATTATATATTACACCTGGTTGTGTAACATTTCATTCAAATCAGTTGTCCCCTTTATGCCTCCACTACACACGTGGCCAGCACCGCCACTCAAATAAGTGCCTATCGCCGCGATGATTGCCTAGCCCTCCACACAATCGTGCCGGTTCGATTTTGTGTACGGGCGCACAATGCTGGCCACGCATTCCTTTGATGTACCGACAATCAACCGATTACAGGCGATTATGTCCACGCACCGACGAATATGCCCTCTACACAATCGTGAGTGCCTGTAAGTGGCGGTGCTGGCCACTAGTGTAGAGGAGCCATTAGACGTGATGTAGTAACAAATAGAAAATAGTTTCGTCTTATCTATAAGTCTACTTATACTATTAACGTTCATATAATATATGCTGCTATTGTGCATTATTTTTTCAAAAGTAACTGTCTAATTGAATGGTCACCCGATAAAATTGGTATAATTTCATTTTAATAATATTTTTTTGTTAGGAATCCAGTCAAGTAAACACGGCAGCATGGGGACAAGATGCTGGAATGACCATAACCAGGAGACCCAAAGCTGCATCGACAGACAGCTCGGAAGTAAATACGTTCAGTAAGTTTAATAGAATTTTGCTCGATACCTATCTGTTAAATGAAACGCATGAATAAAATAATTTTTTTTTAATAGCGTACCTACGTGGCATTTTTTTATTATGCATTATGAAAATATACATCAATTTGAATCAGAGTGTAAAATCTGAGAAACGTGGATTCGTTGAAGCTCAATACAATCGAAGTCATGTATTTTTATCACCATCTATTTTCAACCGATTTTATTCGCGTATTTTCAAGTTTTTAGTCCCGCAAAGTGTCTCATTCTACGCTGCTCAGTTGATTGAAAAATACTTTTGTCGAGGTTTAATCTCAAATAAATGAAAATTTTTTTGATTGGTCTATGACCGTCACGAAGTGAGGATGAAGTTGAAAATACAGCAAATCGATTAGTCCCGACACGTTGAAAATACTCGAGTTCTACTGTAATTTATTAAATCCCCATGCTACTTAAACATGTGACATTATTTAACTGCGCCGGCGTCAGAAATGCGATGGTAAAACTAGGTTTTTTGTTTAATTACTTTTCAATACTTGTACCAAAATAATCCTCGCAAAAAAAATAGTTTTACCAGTTTTTCATCACGTGTTATACCGCAGTGACTTTACTAAATTATTGCAATGTAATGAATCGCTTAATATTTTTCAGATTTTAAATTTTTGTTCAAATTGGCTTATGGCGTTTTCGGCATCGAGAACTGCCCCAGGGCAGGGCAAGCCGAACTATTGCTTAAATAATTATATCTAAACAATAAACAAATTTCTTTAACCAATAGTTACCCAATTCAGCCTGTCCTGCCATGGGGCAGTTCTCGACGCCGAAAACACCATTAATTAATGAAAAAATACTAATCATTCATTTTTTTAATAGATATGTCGTTTATACCAGAGCACGAGTTGATACAAGAAATAATATTTGCATTCCAAGGAATCGAAGGTAAAATTTTGCGTCATGAGCCAGGAGGTGGCCTAAGAATCGATGCCAAAACAGTCATAAATCGCAGTCAGAAACGATTAATTCAACGCCTTATCGAAATGGGCTATTTACATAATCAAGTGAGACAGTATTGTGAAACTGCCGATAAAGAATTAGGCATTATAGCGCAAAGTTTCGTAACGGCTCTTAGAGACGAATTGACTGAATATTATAAATTGATTGCCATATTACAAGAACAGCACAATGTGCAAGCAGAAATGACGCTACGTAGATTGTTAATATGGGTTGCCGAACCGCAGGCTAGATTGCAGTGGCTTGTTACAATCGCTTCTTCTGCACAGGATCAAAAAGGTTATAGAAATATAATTTATGTGATTACAGTTGGATTCATGTATTTTCGATCGATTTTACTCACGTATTGTCAAATTCTTAGTTCCTACTTTTCACGCAGGGTGCCGCCTCTTAAGCTCCATAGCTGCTCGGCCAATGAAAAAAATTAATAAAGTGTCAAAAATATAAAAACAGTTCTGATTGGTTTATGACTACCACGAAGTGGGGATGAAGGAGAAGCCGAAAATACACGAATTCTACTGTTTTATTTTTAATAATTTATCATGAATAGTATTGAAAAACGAAAATATTTTTGAAGTGAAAACTTCTTTAGCGGCGTTGTACACTTTTTTTGTAATGGGTAAAAACAGTTAAACTCGCGTCAGATCTGACGCGTCAGGCGTCAGGGTCACGTGACCCTGACGATTTGTTGAGACGGTCTACCGTATTTGCTTCGGCAGTACATATACTAAAATTCGCTAGATGTCAGTAGCAATATAAGTTACATGCAGTGCAAGAAATTATAAGCTATAAGCTTTAACAAAACCTTAAGAGATGTCGCCATGTACTCAGGTTTCGTAAAACTACAAATTTAAAAAATTACATCCAGTGACTGGCTGCATGTAATTTTATAAATGTGTAGTTTTACGAAACCTGGATGCATAGTGACATCTCTTAGTGTTTTGTCAAAGCTTATAGCTTATAATTTTTTGCACTGCATGTAACTTATATTGCTACTAGCGAAATTTAGTTTAAGTACATCTAGGTTTTCACTTCCGCCGGCACTCCCGGAGTGCAACCCGTCTTTTTTTTTAAATAGGTAACTAATTGAAATTTATAAAAATAAAAAAAATATCACGTGAATACAAAACGCGACAGGTAGGTTTCTGACGTCACAATGTCCAAATTTGTATGCATTTGTGTACGTGTATTACACTATGATAAAAAATAATAAGTTCCTTGATAATAATGGATAGAAAGATCACAAAAAAAAAAAAAAACATTACATTGCATGCCTTCGGATTCTTTACATTTATATAAAAAAAAATTTCATTCGAAAACTCAATTGTTATCCCATTTAAACAATGCTCAATTTCGGCCTAGTCTTGCTAATACACCATAAAATGGCTGAGTACCGAATAATAATTATTATTAAAGTTTTCAGTTCAATCGGGTTATTCATTTAATCGCCATTATTTTAAAATTGACATCGGCGGTTTTGCCTTATGACCGCAAGGAATTATCCTAAATATGGGCCTCAACTCACTTCTTATAGGCTCTGGTCTGACCATATCAATAATGTAAATTGCTATTTTTAGGAGGAGCACTTATATCGAGCATATACTCATTTTTGCAACATGGCTCACCTCCCGTTCGTACGCTGGTGAAACATTTACTAGTTGCAGTTTGCCGACCTTTACTAACCACGCTTTCTCGTTGGGTACTTGAAGGTCAATTGGACGATCCGTATGCTGAATTTTTTATTGAAGCTCGATCAGATATCAGTAACGATCGCTTATGGCATGAAAAATACCGAGTCAGGTAATTAGATGCTAGGTCTTTTGACAATCCTAGTACAATATACCGAAAAAAATACACGGTTTTTCAATATCTGTCGCTGATATTCAGGAATATCATTTGTTTAACTTTAAATCATAGATATATATATTAATAGATAGCGGATGCCTATCCTTGAGCATTGTACGGAATGGTTCCAATTAGAAGCCATACGGAAGCCATTTTGTACGTGGAAAATGCCGTAAAAAGCGCGCGGGATTCAAAAAGATTAAATATTCTATAATATGATGTTAATGGAAAAACAATAAAACTCGCAATAGACAGTGATATTTCGTTCCAAAACCTATTTTTATATTGAAACGTTTAAAAAATTACAAAACTGAGCATAAATATAATATAAAAGCTTAGAACATTTTACATTGTCAGAGTGGCATCAATGCTTGTCAACTTTGATGCCAAATTGACAATGTAAAATGTTCTAAGCTTTTACATTATATTTATGCTCAATTTTGTAATTTTTGAAACGTTTCAGTATAAAAATAGGTTTTGGAGCGAAATATCACTGTTTACTGTGAGTTTTGTCGTTTTTCTCAATAAAATCATATTATAAAATAATTAATATTTTTGAATCTCGCGCGCTTTTTACGGCTTTTTCCACGTACAAGATGGCTTCTAAAAGGTACAGGAGGCGCTGGTGTATCCGCAATCTATTAAATATACATATATATCTATGGTTTAAATACATTCTAATGTTTTTAAAATAACGATTTTTTAGAAAAAACATGGTTCCGAGTTTCATTACGTCAGAACAAGCCGATAAAATATTAGCGACAGGAAAAAGTATCGACTTTCTCCGAGAAGTTTGTAACGAGTCGGCGCTGTTTGGAACGCACAAACTAAAACAAATGTTTGACGAAAATAACGGTTCGTTCTCCGCACCAAATTTTTTTAAATAAATCGCGTTAAAGTATTTTCAACTGAAATGTTTATGTTTTCGCAGTGGAAGCGTTGTTTACTGCAGCGCAGAGTTCAGCTTTACATGCAGCTATCGAATGTGCTTACAAAGAAACGTCTAGGAAAGTTTTGGATATTTTAATGAATAAATACAACTTAGTTCATCATTTGCATGCACTTAGGCGATATATGTTACTGGGACAAGGCGATTTTATCAGACATTTAATGGAGCTTCTCATGTAAGTTGAGACATATCAAATAAAATATCCAAACATAAAATGACTCAAATCTTTGATTAACGTCTGAATTGGTTGACAATTTTATTTACAGTGTAACCTCTTTATAACGAATCTCAAGGGACCGGGCATTTTTTTTTTTCGTTATAAAGACTTTTCGTTATATAGAGGGAAGAATGAGAAATAACCAAATTTCACCTAATTAATTTATTCCAAACATATATAGTCTGTTAACTTTGCCTGACATTTTTTGTTGTGCCAATATTTGTTTTGTATTTGATTAAGTATCTTATGCATGTCTTGAGATCATCTTCATTAAACAATAGGAATTTTTCGATAAGTTTGTCAGCATCAAGTGCTTGTTGAATAGTTGGTGATGGTTCAGAATCGTCTTCTTTACGTCTGTAAATATTTTCTGACGCCTAAATATGAACATATTTCTTCGTAATAGAGAATGGCTGTTGCGCTATAAAGAGGGTATTAATGTATGGGTTTTAAGGTAAACTAACCAAATTGTAAAAATTTCTACGTTATAGGGAGTTTTTCGTTATAACGAAGGACGTTATAAAGAGGTTACACTGTATTTGAATAAAATGACTCACTTCACCAGAAGTATCCGAGAAACTTTTGGTGTCGACTAATTTATTCATTCCCATTTTCGGCGTAAATTTTCATGTGAAAAATCGCGAGAAAAAGATTTGACACCGTTAATACTGTTCTAGGCCAGAATTGTCCCAGCCGGCAATGAAACTGTATCCTCACAATTTATCAGCCATACTCGAAACCGCAATTCGCGCAACTAACGCTCGATACGAGGATCAGGATACTTTAGATCGATTAGATGTTAAAGTCTTACAGGTAAGCTTGAATAAAACGTAAATATTTTTGAGTGTTCGGTTCCACTGTAAGTAAATTAACAAGAACTAAACTCAGTTTGCAATTGGAAACATGCAAACTCGACGCATGCGCACAAAATCGATACAAAACAGTTTCATTTTAGCTACTGCGTATGGCTGTGATCATAATATTACCGTTCGCAGAGAGGTTAGAACATTGCTATTATCATGGACGATATCAATTTTAATTTTATTTTATTGTAGGTTTCTACACGCGACACAGGCTGGGAAGTATTTACTCTAATTTATCACGTAAACGGACCGATCGGTACTGTATTCGAGCCCCATGAGGATATTTATCTCAGTCTGTTCGCTTCCTTGTGGAATGCGAAACGAATGGAATTCATTCTATCGACACTCTGGAAAAACCAAGCCGCTTCGACTAAATCGTTTCGTAAATTACCAGGTACTGTTCATTTAATTGTTTGATTTAACAGTCAATATTTATAAGGCCTCGATAATATTGTTGCTGAGGATTAAATAGGCTTGTTTTGTAGTAATTGTGTGTTTTTTTTAAATTCCTATAGAATTGTCGCCAGTTATGCAACAAATGCATTTATTAACGTCGGAGATGATTCACTTGGTTCATCAAATGCAATACTATATGCTGTTCGAAGTGCTGGAATGCCAGTGGGCCGAGCTGGGACGTTGCGTTGCTAACGCTACGTCTTTAGACGATGTTATACAAGCGCACGGTCAGTTCTTGATGGCCGTAAGAACAGGAGCTTTGTTGGATCCTGCATCTGAAGTTAGTAGATCACTTACGTGCCCGATAATAGACGCTGATGACGTCAGCTGTCGAGTGTCTATAATATACAACTAAGTCGATAATATAAATTGATTTAAAAAGTCCTGCAGTAAACATATAGATGTTCGCGTTAAATATTAGAGAGACTGTATAGAAGTTCAATCCTGTGTTATATTTGGCGATCACCCCAAAGCGCAATTCCCACCTCAATTGTCAGATGGCAATGCGGCGCACTCAAGTTTCGGAACCGCAACGCCAGGTGGCGATAATTAATAATTTCAGCTTCACACCTTAATCATTGTGTTTTTCATATTTTTTTATTGATTAAAAAAATGGACAGAAATTAATGAATTTCTTATATTTATTTTCTACGGTGTTTAGATAAACGTTCAAATTTACTTTTTGCAGATGAGAGATGGAAATATATACCCCCCACCTCTGTACACCGACACTAAACCTCAATTGTTCTGTCATCTAACAGAAACAAGACAAACAAAAATTTACGGCCACACTGTTCCATTAGAAATAAACTTCTATACAGTATCTCTTCTCTGAACTCGTATAAGAAGTTACACTTCAATAAAAACGAAAATAAAACAGATTTTTTGACGTGATAACGTCTTATAAATTGATGAAACACCGGCTGCACGCACGAAAAAGTGTCACGTTCCGAAATGTGTCACGTTCCGCGCACGATCGGCCCAAGTTTGACAGCTACTAAAATTTAGGTTATGTATTATTAAATATGATATTCGAGCGGAATACGTTATCACGTAAAACTATCGTCCGTAAACCGACTTTACAGACAACCAATTTTATATAAAATCTATCTTCAATATTACAATGTCCTTCTTTGAATATTAATGTTATCAAATAACACATTACAAGTGCGCACTTCTTTTTGGCATATTTAACTATTGTCTCGTCTTAATGATTATGTTTCTTATTAGGATTTAGGAAGACAGCTGCGCACAGTCTACGGCCATATAATTCAGTTACAAACATTCGAAGATCGTTTGTGCAGTCAAGCGAATGCCGAATTGAAAGCTGAACAGGAACGCGAAGAGAAAATCGTTGACGATCAAGATTACGAAACGATTGAACGGGACGAAGCTTTAAGAAAAGAAAGACAGCTGAGATTTCAGCAGGTGCTTTTAACCGCGAAAGGCCACTTACGCACACTTGCTCTAAGTTACCAGAAGAATGTACGAAAATTTTTGGCCATGCTAGCTGCTCAGCATGACGTTAACCTACAACTTTTGAGTTCCCGGTTAGATTTTAACGGACATTATAAGAGAAATTTGAAAAAGTCGTCCTCAACTAAATCGACAAAAAGTAAGTGACACAACGTTTTGTCCGAAAGCAATTTGCAACAGCAGCCTCTTCCTGAATATTGTAAAAACAGAAAAATAAGCATACAAGAAGAAATTTGCGAGAACGAAACAAGTTATTCTAAGGTTCAAGATGTTACGGATAACGATCATAATTATGGCAGTTGTGATTCGCTGATAGCGGAAAAAGATGGCAGAAAGAAACAACGTAAAAAAGGTATATTATGATGTTGCGTGGGCTAAGTGTGTTGTCAATATCAGGTCGAATTGAAACGATATTTCAATTGTTTATCAATATTCAAACGCACTAAAATGCGCGTCATGGATAAAACTGAACGATTAAAGCGCTTCATGCCTTTTTTCGATAAGATTGCAAGGTGAATCATTACTAAAAATCCATAGAACTGAAAAATAACTGAATCGTTGATTGACTTAATTTTTTAAAATACTAAAGTCGACATTTTTCTACAAAAGATTTGAAAAAGACTGCAAATATTGAATTTCTGGTTTGACTGTTGTATTTGAGGCAAAGAGTTAACTTTTATGTTTACAGTTGACAATAAATTAACTACACATCAAACAAT
Organism: Xanthostigma xanthostigma; assembly: GCA_963575645.1. Taxonomy (NCBI): domain Eukaryota; kingdom Metazoa; phylum Arthropoda; class Insecta; order Raphidioptera; family Raphidiidae; genus Xanthostigma; species Xanthostigma xanthostigma. The sequence goes on along the minus strand of OY754466.1, from coordinate 41,277,196 downwards.
AGATGTATCACTTGCAAATTGTTAATTTCTAATTTCTCTTCGCATCGATTGATAGACATTGGGTATGTTTGTTGGTTTCTTTTCTTTTAAGATTGGCATCAGAGGCGCACGCGCAGTTTATTTTTTAACTGCGCATGCGCGCTCATCAGTAAACACATCTATAACGTCCGACAACTAAGCGTCTATATTATTTGCATCGAGTATAATTATCAGTAAAATACAAAACCAAAGATTTCAAATAACGATAATTTATAATTATAATTTTGTTTATTTAAACGACGCGTATAATAATCTATTTTGCCAACAATAAAAATGATCGGTTACAAGAGTTATCCTTCAATCTTATCGACAAGGCATGGGCAACACAGAACGAACCCTCGATAAAAAATCAGAGTTACTGTTAATTTTAAAACCGGTGTTAAAACTAGATGGATTAAGATTTGTTTTGTCGTTAGTTTAAAATTTAATATTAAGTAAACAATATGTTGTAAGTAAAAATACTAACCATTATGTATAACGTGCCATAATTCTATTTGCACAGAACAGACGACAAACGTATTACGAAAATTGCCATATGATTTTGTTTTGTGCAACTGGACTTGAAACAAATAACTAACGCTTTGAATACACGATTGTAAATTAATAGATACTCGACAATATTGAAGTTTTTAACGTTTATAACCAGTTTACAAGAATCCAGATGGGAATGACGTTTCAGCAAAGCAAAAAATATGAGTAAGAAAAAAATTGTTATAATGTATGCATGAAATAACCATGTTTGAAAATTCCACAGCGTATTTATTACATAAATAAAGCACATAACCTCAAATCAGTGTATGCAATTTCATATATATATTGATGACGTGTATAGCATTTCTATTTATTGAATTAAGACAAATATTCCATTACCGACTACCACATGGATGTTCCAGTGTTTGAGCAACTGTCAGTTTTTTTTTTTTTTTTTTGAGGATGCCACTCATAAAATATCTGACGATCTGAGTGTTCAGAAAATGAACTATCAGCTGACCCCGTTTTTGTGGACGCAAAAATCATGAACTATTCTTCGCATTTGAACAATTCAATAACATTATTACGGTTGATAGTCGTATGATCTGGGGCTATTGGACCTGTGTGCTGTTGCGGTGTAAATGTTTTAAATATGGAGGGTAGAGGTTCCATAGTTTTAAAGTAGAAACAACAAAGGAAACCTAACCTAACCTTGTATTTGGTGCGTGTTTGGCGCAGGCGCGCGAGCCCCGTGCGCAGGTACAAATCTAATCTTAATGAATGGCATTCCAGTTATGGGTGGAGTTCAGTGTAACCGCATTATGCATGTATTTAAAACCGTAATTGTAAAAATGCTTCTCTTTAGCTTGAAATTTAACTTAGGTATTGTTTACTTACAACATGTTTTAAAATCAATCCATCCTTCAAATTGAGTACAATAAGCATAGCGTTCTTTCTGAAAATAAACACACTTGCCCCAAAATATTACGTAAAAAGAAAAATCTTAACAAATACTACTGTTATATATTTTTAGATATTATAGCTTCCAAATATTTTAACCAATTTAATGTTAAATATAAATTTCATGTGAGCCTACATAGAATATGTTTTAATTTATTAGTGAAACTAAGTTATTGAAGTGAGTTATGTAATCATAGCATACGATCGTTAATATATGCTCGAATTTCGACTCCTGAATGTTTTGTGACTCGTGAGATTTTTGCTACCGATAAATAAATAACAATGCACCTATCTGAACGTAGTAAATTATTTAGACCACCAACTTTCCTTTTTTTTAATCTGTTTCTGAAGGCCTCTGCTATATTATTAAAATACAGTAGAACTTCTTTATGTCGAACCCTGATAAGTCGGAAACCTCAAAAACCTCCATTACTCGAAATCTCAACCCACTATAGGTCGAAATAATCAGTGAGTCCTTACAAGCCATTTCGGTACACACTTTCCCTCCATAACTTGAAAAAATAAATTGGACCTTTGTATCTCGAACATAGCAACTCAAAATAAGTTAGAATGAACTACAAGTCGAATATTTCCTTACAAAATCCACTGAAAAACCCTAGACCCTGGCATTAAGAGTCTTACACTCTACCGACTGAGCTATCCGGGCTTGTACTCTTGAACGCTAATATAGCAGTATTTAGTTAAGGCATTTCACCTGATAATATCTGTCGGTCGGACTAATTTTGAGACACATCTTGCAACATTTTTCATTTATGTTCCGCTCCAATAATTAGTCGAAGCGTAATATTATATAGCCTATAGCCTTCCTCGATAAATGGGCTATCCAACAAAAAAAAAATTTTTCAATTCGAACCAGTAGTTTCTGAGATTAGCGCGTTCAAACAAACAAACTCTTCAGCTTTATATATTAGTATAGATTCTATAGAAGTACTTACTCCAAGATTAATAGTGTCAATAGAAACATAAATAAATGATAAAAAAACTCACTCGTCAGAATCTAATTGGATCTTTTGAAATGTAAAGAACAGTCTTGCATGAAAGGATGATGAAAGGTATGGTATCTTTTGACAACAGCTGACCCGATTTGATTAGTTCCGATTTGAGTCACGAGGCACTGTGTGTGCTTCTTAAAGCCGGGTACTCACTAGCGAGCCGTAACCGTAACCGTTGCATGTACTGTAACCAAAAAACATAGTGTGTACGTGGTTCGCAAGCCTGCTGCGAGCGGTACGCGTGCCGCTTGCAGCGAGCCGACGTTGACAACGTACTCATTTCTGAACCCGTAACGTTGCACGTAACTGTAACCGTTACTGTTACCAAAAACATAGTGTGTACGTGGTTCGTAAACCTGCTGCGAGCGGTACGCGTGCCGCTTGCAGCGAGCCGACGTTGACAACGTACTCATTTCTGAACCCGTAACGTTGCACGTAACTGTAACCGTTACTGTTACTAAAAACATAGTGTGTACGTGGTTCGTAAACCTGCTGCGAGCGGTACGCGTGCCGCTTGCAGCGAGCCGACGATTGTCGGTTTTTGCCGCGAATCAAAGGGCGCTCGCAGTGCGCTTGTGGACGTCAAGAGGAGAGGTTGTAACTTGTTTGTTGTATCAACAATAGAATATTCGAGTTTATAGTCATGAGTGAATGGTCAGAGGAAACTGCGGATAAATCCGGCTTGTCAGGCCACTGGCCTTTCGTACACACTAGAACTTCGAACTGTATCTGTTTGGTTACAGTTACAGCTCGCAAAATGAGTACGCTCGGTAAAAGCGATCCGGCGACGTCGCGAGCTGTAACTGTAACACGCGTACACACTAGAACCTCGTTACTGTAACACACATGTTACGGTTACAGCTCGCTAATCAGTACGCTCGGTGAAAGCGATCCGGCGACGTCGCGAGCTGTAACTGTAACACGCGTACTCACTAGAACCTCGTTACTGTATCACACATGTTACGGTTACAGCTCTCTAATGAGTACCCGGCTTAAAACGTTTGATGTTTTATATTTTTGCGTGCGAAAAGATTGGTGTAACCTGATTTAAAAAAATAAAATGGGTTTCAATAAAACTTAAAGAAAGAAAACAATAAATTAGTATTGCACAGGAATGCCAAATATTACATAAATAGAAGACAATTTAATTTTACGCAAAAATACATCATATATATTTTATTGTGGATGTTTTTTATGGTACCCTCTTGTAAGTTATCAAGGCTTTGCAAAGCTAAATTATTTAAACTCAAAGTGCGAGCTTAATTATCACATCCTTTTTAATTACCGATCAAACACCTCCTTTCCGATATATCGATTCATCATTAATCTATTTTTTTTTTTGTTTTTTCTATAGTTTATTTTAATATCGTTCACCCCAAATTCTAACCTATAAGTGACTCCAATTATTAATAATTTAATTGTTTTAAAATAATACAAAAGTAATTTTAGTATTACAAATACTTATTATTATTTAAATAATCAATATAGTAATTTCATTTCACAACATTCATCTCAAATAAAATAATCCATATGTAGATAATATCTTTAAAGTTAATTAAAAAAAGGATAAGGCTGTTTAACCTAATTAATATTTAATTTTTTACTGCACTAAGTTAAAAACTATAATTGATAATTGACTGAAATATTTGTAAAACAAAGATAACGTTGAACGCAATTTTTTTTCCTTGTCCTTCAAAATAGTTATATAAATAAAATAAAAAGAAGAATGTTATCGAGCTTACTATCAATTTTCATAAGTTTTAACGAATCTGATATAGGACATGGTTGATAAACCATATTTCTTGTACCGTGAAATACTGGTTTTTCTCTAATACTTCTGGAGAAATACGCTAAAGTGATCAAAATAATACTGATCGATAATTTTTCCAAATCTATGTTCCGTTAGTTGCCCGAAGTCGTTAATAATTTTGCCGAAAGAAAAAGAGGCGTGAACAAAAAAAAAACACACATAAATCTGTGATGCAACTTCTCTTTAGTACTTGTGATTTCCTCACCTGTACAAGAGAGTGCGAATTGTGTTTATGATGACACTACGTCAAGGAACAAAAATTAAACGCATTAATATTATCATTTTGTCAGCAATTTTAAGTTACGATCATCAGGTTTTGGAACTCAACTAATTAAAATACGCCCAAATCCAGATCTCAACCAATATTTAGCACGTAAAATTGTTACCCTAAACCCAATAAAGTGCTTTCTTTTTATTAAAATAAAGTTTATATTAATTTTGACTTTAAATAATTAACATCAGATGTGATAACCAAGTTTCGATTGGCTGTCACACATACAGAAACTATAAGCCGTAAGTGAATAAGTCAGTATTTACCTTTGTTGGTTCATCTTTGACAATAGTATAGTCATTTTTCTTACCGCTAGAGGCTTACATTTCGCTGCATCCAGTTGTGCCAATCTCTATATGCCAACTGAATAGAAATTTCCCCCATTTTATTTACTTTCCAATGTTTCTTGGCGTTCTTGGCTAAGAAAAGTCACAAAACACAAGGTGCCAAGACCTGGTCAGCTTTCTACAAAATTAAATAATTCCCAAGTGAAAGGTCAATTACGTGCCTCTGGTGGTAAGAATATTCACTAGATTTGTATTTAACATGTAAAGTTACTAGATTAGACATAGTACCGGAATCGTTCACCATTTTAGGGCAAAAGAAAAGAAATATCGATGATCGATAATCATTTTCGTATTGAAAAATGCATATATTCCCCAAATATATATTATGTAAATGTTATTGTTGTTGTTTTTAAATTACAACCTTGATATACAAGAAAGAGCGTAGTTTAATAATTTATTACTGGAGATTGTATTGTAAGTACAAAAATCATTTGAATGATTTTGAATAAATTCTCGTCATATTTAATAATTCGACAATGTTCACTCAAAACACCTCACCTCTAGTACTTGGTAAATCTAGTAACTTTACAAATATGGAATACTGCTACAAAGATAATTTTAACAGTGTTACTGCTTAAGTTTGTGCACGTTTTGTTAGCCCCTAAGAGAAAGAAAAAGCGATTAATAATAATAAAGTTTATAATAATGAATCAACACAGAAGTGAGACCGGCATTATAACAGTAAATACAATGTGAGGCAATGAGCCGAGAGAAGGCGCCAACCGTGCTCATAGTAAGAATCGGAGGACTGGAACACCGCAACAGTAGCGCGCGTACCGGTGCAGCGCGGCTAGGCTAGGGGCTTCTCTTCGGATATGGTCGGACTTGTAGCAGGCGGCGATCGGACAGCTGATGCCTGGTGTTGATTGAATGCTTCATCTAAGCTCTGCATAGAACTTGACCGCGATGAAACTTTAGTCTGCAAAAAACAAAAATGTTTTTTTGTCTGTTGTTATCTGTCACCGTTATAGCCTAGTATCGATTCATTAAATAAATAATTGAAAATTTAGTTGATAATTTTACCAGGAATTTAAGTTCAGAGAGATTCCGTAGTTTAAATGGCGCTTCTAGGTTCCAATTTGAGAACTTGTGACAGCAAAATTTGGATTGGTACTAAGGTTCAGATAAATCTGGCAGTTGATACTCAAAAAATGTAAAATTAGTTGTCGCATAATGTGAATTTATTGTTACAAATATGCTTTAAATATGAAAAAGATTGACTGCTTGAATGTGTCACTGTTGAGTAAATGTTAGCTCATCCGCCGCGATAGTGAAAGATTCGGGATAAAATCCCAACGGTGACGTTGTTTGAATTCTTACATAGCATTATAGCGACGGGTTTGTTGTAACAATCATAATAGCAAACTTTTGCTCGATCTAACTGTATATTTATTACGAACTATTCAAAGTTATTAAAAATATATATATGATGTGTTCATAGAGTGACAAACCTTAACATTTTCATAGGCACTGCCGACTTTCTCCTCGATCGAACGAAACGATTCAGAATGACGCATTTGTCCGATTTTGTTTGTAACTGTTCCAGTGATTCCACCAAGGATACTGGTTGTTTTTTGATAACTAAATAAAGAAATAGAAAAAAGAGTTAATAATCGTATTTTTATTTCAAAATTTCATTATTTTATCCTCTACGCGCGACTTCACTTGTGTTTATACTATTTTACCATTCCAACCCACAAGTGGGGAATGGTACTAGTTTAGGTCAAAAATCACTTTTCAAAAATTTTACAATATCTTTCCGTTTTGAAGTCCCCTGAATACAAAAAAACATATTTTTGGAAAATCTCTGTACGTCTGTTAGTCTGTGAACACGATACAGGTCAAACGGATGAGCGGATCGAAACCAAATTTTGGGAGGATGTTTGGTAGAGCCCTATTGTTTTTGGGGAAAATCGGCGCATGCGCAGAAGAGATATTTACTATAACGGTGTTTTTTATATAATAATGGTATACTTTTCATAACGGCTTATTATTTTATTTATTTTTTCAAGAAAGTTTCGTTAAAATTTTTTTTGGATCTGTCAGTTCGGCATGTTTTGATTAATATTTACATGACGTGGAACATATTATGTAGGTAACCATGGCAACGATTAGCAAATATCATATTGAATACTAGCCATTACCCGCGTCACCTCACGCGATATAAGATATTGTATTTTCTTTATTTTAATCAAATGTCAACATTTTTGAAGTTGGAATGGTCCCGTCGCCAAATTGGCTGGAATTTTTATTTTTTTTGCAATACTCCGTTCAGTACAAGCGCAATGATATTTTCATAATCAGACGTTAATCAAAGATTTGGATATTTTCATATTACCTGATGTATAACCAAGTCTGACCAAAATCGGCTCATACATACAGAGAAAAAATCTAAAAATGGCTAAAGTCTGTGTATTCTTTGACCATAGGTACATTAAAATTTTGTTAGTGAATTTGCATTGGTTTTAATTTTCAAGCGAAAAATCGTTTCATAATCAGGCAAACGTGGTAATATATTTTAATGTAAATCAATAATGTTGGCTTTAAATACTTACACATTACTTTCTTTGACATTTTTTAGTCCTTGGTTCACATCTTCAGATAATTCGCGCCAAACAGTAATTCCCAATTTTCGTTTTAATTCGTTGCTCGCACGAACTTTACTCGCAAGTACAGTACGGAGTGTCCCTATCTCTTCTTCGATTTGTGCCAGTTCCGATTCCCACGTAAGTCTTTGCCTGTCCGCTTCGTCGGCCGTCATATCGGTGAAGTCGCCCGAAGCTGAACCATACGCTTCTTCCGCTGTAAAATAAAACGGGACACTATATTTTGACAACTTATTAGAAATGGAGAATTATCGATACATCGCACAATCAGTAATCAAACTGTCAATTATATTATCTATAGCAGGCCTGGGCAGACGGCGGTCCGCGGGCCGGGTCCGGCCCGCAGCACAATTTTGTCCGACCCGCGAGGCATTTTATAAATTTTAGAAAAATAGTAAAGAAATAGCAAGGGCCAGAACAGACGAAAAAAGGATCTATAAACTTTTTTTTTGCTCTCCAAATGCGGAAATAGAACGTGAGGACCTTTTTTTTTTGCTCTCCAAATGCGGAAATAGTATGTGAGGACCTTTTTTTTTGCTCTGCAATTTTTTGGCCCGCGGTCAAATTTTCATCAACTATGTGGCCCGGCGATCAAAAGATTTGCCCGCCCCTGATCTAGTTTCCAAATTTTGTGAAAAATGGATTTTCTAACTCCACTTTAGTAAGTCTTTACTTTATTTTATAAACAGTGCAAATTATTACAATGACCAGTAATATTTATTTATAAAATTTAAGATATTCACATTAGTGTATTGAAAACCCAAAACCCGTAACAAATAATTTAGAATTGCATATAACTCGTTTTATAGAAGGGAAGTATCCTTTTTTTTTATACAATATGATATTGTGCATTACATAATAATATATATTTGGAGATTTGAAGAAACAAAATAAAATGTTATGCCTCCATTACACACGTGGCCAGCACCGCCACTCAAATAAGTGCCTATCATCGCCGCGATGATTGCCTAGCCCTCCACACAATCGTGCCGGTCCGATTGTGTGTACGGGCGCACGATGCTGGCCACGCATTCCTTTGATGTACCGACAATCAACCGATTACAGGCGATTATGTCCACGCACCGACGAATATGCCCTCTACACAATCGTGAGTGCCTGTAAGTGGCGGTGCTGGCCACGTGTGTAGTGGAGGCTTTAAACGTTGCAATGGTCCAACCATCCGTCTAAAGGCCCCCATACACCTCGTTCTTTTTGGCAGTTTTAACCGCACGTGTAAAACTGTACGGGTAAACACGAACAACGACCATATCCACACATTAGGCGTTGTTTCGTTCAGTTTTTCTGAAGTCGTGGCATCATCTGATCTGCTTTAATGGATCCTACAACGTTACAGAGTCAAACAAAACCCGTCCTTTTCAACTGCGTCGTCACACACATGGGCCGACTTGAACGAACACGTTTAAAACGGACGGTTTAAATCAAGCAGCAGCAGATTTTTTGAACGCCGGTAAGAAGGACGGTTTTTGACCACACACTGACCGTTTTACCCGTACAGTTTTACCCGTGCGGTTAAAACTGCCAAAAAAGAACGAGGTGTATGGGGGCCTTTACGGCAAAAGCGACTATATTTAAATATTATGTATAGATAATACGCGTAAGTAAATATAGGTCACTATTTCCTTTTTATGTTAGTTTTGATAGTGGAAATATTTTTCAGAAGTGTTGACAAAACAAAATGTTTATTTACATAAGTCTCAATTTATGGTAACTTTATCACAATATGAAAAATATTATACGTTGAGGAACAATTTAAAAAGAAGCTTTACCGATGTTTCGCTTGTATTTAATGTTTCGAAAAATTTATTTTCATCATTAGGGTCTATAAACATGTATAGTTAGAGCAAAAAATTATTATTTATAACCACGTACAAGTTTGTATTCGGTAAAGCTTCTTTTTAAATTGTTCCTCAACCAAACATTTCCCTCAACGTTTAATATTTATTGGAACACAACTAATTACGTAAAAATATGTCAGTAAATGACAAATTTAGTACATAATTGCGAAGTTGTGCCATTATAGAAGTGCGTTTGTTTTGTTTATACAAAAACAAGTGAATTCACCTAAATGCATAACTTACACGTTAGCCCTAAATATTCTTTAAATTTTCGTTCACTCGACATTCTAGCCATATACGGTTTAGTTAAATCACTAAAAGTAACTCTAACTTGTTTTCTATCATCTTTCCGTAAAACTTTTTTTAAAATACTATCACTAGGATCTTTATAAAATTCCGTTTCTATATTTAAGGAACCGTCGCTGGACTCTAATGAATGAGATTTGAAAGTTTCTGTTAATGTTTGAACGTCAAACAAATCGAATTCAGTTTCTGGAGAGTCGATAATCGAAAACGAATCGTCGTCTACCTCATCCAGGCTTGGAGTGGCTGTGCTATCCTGAGGATTAAAATATGGATCCTCGATAAAATCTGCACTATTGTCATTATTTGATTCTTGCCACATCACCACAAAGAATAAACAAATAAAAACACAAACATATGCCCTAATAATTTCGACAAATTTGTAACAAAAAGTTTTCGCGTTAACAATCTACTAAAACGAATAATAAAATTGACAACACCACATGCCCATGCATTGTTGAGCTGACAGTTTTTTATTATAATAAATTTAATGCCCCTTAGGCAATTAGTTAAGCCACTATTTAATGCAAGCGGCACTTAAGAGTTTACACTGTTTAATGCATTGTTAAAACTTAAGACAACATAATGCATGCTTCTATAGCCGTGTATCTGAAATAGTTCGATGAACTTCTTATAACTGTAAATTCCCATTCTACAAAAATAATGATCTAAAAGGGGTCATATAAATGAAAATAAAAGTGAAATACAAATTAGATTAAAATAATTCATTTCAAATTGTATGAATCATTTCCTAATTCTTGCAGATCAATATGAAATATTTAATAACGTTTCTATTAAATTAACAACTGTTAATTGAAGAACCGAATATTGTCAAATTTACAAATTGAAAAATTAACAATATACATACCTGTTTGGGGGCTTAAGTTATTCATTTTCTTTTAATATGTGTAAATACGTGTTCAGTTGTCAAAAATGTCACGATTATCGGCCATAGAATTCTAGTTTTTTGTCACATAAACTACGTGTTGCACAATCGCTCCATCTATTGCATATTTTAAAGATTATTGTCAACTCAATTTTAAACCACCAAACAAGTTAGCTAATATCATTGATTAAAATATTATTAATATATTATACCTTAATCAATGCTAATATATAGTTAGGTATTCAACGATTGTATGCAAATTATTAGGAATATTAGGCAGGATTGCCAAAAAAATTACAGCTGCTTTTTTGTATCTATTTTTGTGACAACAAAAGTCGCGTTTTATATTTTATTACTTGTTTGCCGTCGTAAAACACCAGAGAATACGCTCGCGGCTCGGAAACGTGAGAGGTAATTCAGTGCAGTCAAGTTCTGAATATATTTAGATTTTTAGAAGAAAAGGCTATTAAATTTCACCCAGCCCTATTATATCCATTTATATTCCAATTGCAGTTTACTACCCTCCTTTTATTGACATGAGCAGATCATTAACCATCTTCACTTCATAGAACTGTAAGTTGTCAACACTGAACAGATGCACAGATCAATTTTGGTAAATGGTTGTCACTTGTCAGTGGATAGTGGGGAATGGGGATTTAAAATCTGTGAGACATGGCGCCTAAACGTACAAAAAAGAATATCGCAAAAGTCAAGAGTTTTGACTATAGTAATTTAAAATTAGCAGATGTGTTATGTCCAGTGTGTCATACTATTTTAGCGGAACCGGTCACTTTACCGTGTTCTCACCATTTTTGTCTAGAATGTTTTAATGGAACTGTGAATAATGCTGCTTTAGTGTGTCCTTTATGTCGTACTCGTATTAGTTCTTGGCTAAGAAAGTCCAGAAAAGCTAATAAATTGATTAATTTAGTTCTTTGGGATACTATTAAGACGAAATTTTCCAAGCAACTGGAAAACCCTTCATTGGTTGAAGACGAACTAAAAGAATGTAAGTACATAACCTAACTAATTTTTTTACACTATCTATTTTATCATATATATTAATACGCTAAGGTTAAGATGTTTGCCTCCCTTTTAAAAAAAAACCACACAATTTCTCCACATAAATTATATATCATTTTACAGATAATTGCTTGCTCTACTGACATCGACAACTAAACAATTTATTATTGCTTTTGTGTTTGCAAATTAATTAATTAACAGCAACGCTGAACAACGTCTGCCATCTGACGGCTTTAATTTTGAAACAACGTCAACACTTCGATCTGTCATCTGACCTTCATATTGTAAATACTGCATATTGCCATCTGACGGCTTTAATTTTGAAACAGCGAGCAACGCTGAACAACGTCACAGCAATGCTGCATGATGCCATCTGACGGCTTAGCTCAACGCTTTTGCTACTTGCGCGTCTATATGACAATTTTAGTAAAATATTTCTTCGATCTGTCATCTGAGCTTCATATTGTAATACAACAAAAAGAAGAACATTATAAGTGTGCAAAATTAGAAACGAATTGAATACCTGCAATCATATTTAAAAAATAATTGTGTAAAGTGCTAATTATTACACTTATTTAGTGCGAATAATTCGCACAGGTCTAACTAGTTATACTTTCATTCGTTAATTATTTTACTATAATTATGGCATTCATAACTACACAGTAATTTTTCGGCTTTTTTCGCTATTTTTTTTTCTCAAATTATTATCTTCAACGTTTATATAAGTTATAATTCAGTTTTACAATTCAAAAATCAAATTTGTTCGATAATCTGTCCAGGACATATATGTCGCCTGTCTCAGTCGATATTAAATCGAACATACCTTGCTATCTACCTTAATTCCAAATATTATGCTAAATTATACAATTGATATTTGTTCTGAATCACATAAAAAACAAATATTTATAAATAAAAGAAAATTTTTATACTGTTGTAAAACATTACGCTACGACTTCATGCACTTCATGATGCCATCCGACAGACAAACTTTTGTGACTAGAACATTAGAACCGGCCGATAGATTTCTTATGTATCGAATATACAGGCATCTGTGTGAATTAACATTAGAGCAAATAAATAGTGAGCCACAATTTATTGTAATTATTTCTGTTGGAAAAATAAAAATTAGTGCTGTCAAAGGTTTACAGTAGAATGAATTCTGGCACCCCATACTGTTATAAACGTACTTGTCGAGACTGACATTATGACTATTGACTTGGCATAAGATAGCCCAAAAATGATTGTAAGTTCTGTCAGGGGTAGAGAATACAATCCCGAGAATGTTTTTCAATCCCGGGATTACGAGATTTTTGATGCGTAATCCCGGGGCTATCCCGGGATTAGATTATGTGGTTTCTAATTGGGCTCAAATGAAAAAAACTTGAGTAATTTCTTAAAAAATGTTTTTAAAATCGTTGCACAACACAAATCACAATATAGTAAGAAAAAAAAATAGACAAAACAAAAAAAAATTTACTTTTGCAAGAAATCAAAAAGACAACACAAAAAACTATTTAGAATTTAGAAAATACAATCACCGAAATATGAAAGCATCCAATGTTTGACTTCCAAGCCTGCTTCGTAGTTTATTGCCAACATAAGCTGAAAACGCTCGATCAGGTTCTGCGCTCGTTGGAGGAATAGACAATAGAAACTTATATGCTGTTTCTAAGTGATATCCACGAACTCCTCCATTTTCGAACAGGCTTATTTCACGTCTAATACTATTTGCCAATCCCGATTCATTTTGTACTTGTGCTTCAGGATCTGGAGATTTCATATTCTTACATATCGTACGGCGTATTTAAGGATTGTTTTTTGTCGTTATGCGCAATAAATAATATTAATATAATCTAGGCAAGGTAATTGTCAAGGCGTAACGGATTACAGAATGCAAACTAGATCTGTTTGTGGCAATCCCGAGATTAGCCAAGTACGATCCCGGGATTTTCGGGACCAGAAAACGGCCGGGACCCCGAGATTCGGGATCCCGGGATTGTATTCTCTAGTCAGGGGGTAACAATCTACAATGCGATTTTTGGCTATTTTTTAACAAAAACCAACACCACCACACGTTCCCTCCCTGCGAAACCGAGTGAACCACCACTTTCTTCTTGTACTCTATCACCCCGTGAAAAACGCCATCGCTCCAACAGCCCCCCGCGAAAACCTCAACCTCAACTGTAGAATATAATCTGTTGATATCCAGCAGGATACAAATCTGAATTTTTGCTTCCTGTATTTATTTCTAACTCTACAAGATTTTGTCTGTTTATTCGATACATAGAAAATCTAATAGCGTGCTCTTCACCTAACAGTTTCCATATGTTGTTTTTAAAAGAAGTTTGACCGTGTATAGAAAAATAATCTGTTCTATTTTTTTTTTTTTTCAGTTGCTCAGAACCGTTCAATTATTGCGACTCCAGGGGAAATCAATAAGGAATATCAAATCGAACTTGCTAAACAAAAAGATGAACTATTGAAAGAACAGGAAAGGGAATCGAGAGCTTCCGAAGAATTAATTCGCAAAATATACCAAGAAGAAGAAAAAGAGAGACTGGCTTTACAAGAAAAAATAAAACACGATGAAGAAATTGCAAAGCAACTGGCAAAAGAAAATCCAGATAACAAACCTTGCTGTTCGAGAGATGTTTGTGATACTCCAAAACGAGGACCACTCGATGTATTTTTTATCGAAAAAAGTCAAAAACATTGTGGGGAGACACCAAAAGTTTATAAACCAAAATTCTGTAGCAAAACAGAAGTATCAAAATCTAAAAGCTCTATCATACGAAAAGTTATGAATAAAGTTTCAGTTTCGGCTATTTCAAAAACAAATACAATCGATAAAAGTTTTGCGAAAATTCTGGAAAAAAATAATTACAAACCAAAAATTTTGTTTCATTCTAAAACTGAAAAAGAAAAATTATTATTAGAAAGTTCAACGAAAACTTTACAGGCTGATTTTGAACGTGAATACGGAGATGTTATAAAATCAGAAATTTGTTTCTTTAAACCTTTGGAAGCGGCTCCATTAACACCTCCGAAGAAAATGTCTGGAAAAATTATTCAAAGTCCAATAATAAGAAGCATTCCTATTCGGCCGATTACATCAAACACACCGTTTAGAATAAGGTAAAATTAATTGAATGCGATAATTTATCGCATAAGAAATCAGAAATTATCGACTTGTATTCATAAAAACACGTACTGATATATTATTGAAATTTTTTGACATGTTAAAAAAGCTATCCGCCATGTCAGTTTAAAATGTGACGTCAGACTTGTAGTAAACACACATTTATCTGCATAAACACACGACACACACCTTTAAATAGCAGAAATCGATAAAAAAATTGGTTTGAGTCCATAGCTGTGTTTCATTTTTCGTTCAAGATGGTTTCTATGACCGCACTATCTGTCCGTCGATGCCTTTAAATAACGGAAACTCTGAAAAAAGATCTAAATTACTCTCAAGTCGCGCCTAAAGTAATAATGGCACTGACCATCGGGATCGAACCTATGACTTCTAGGTTTCGAGACAGCACATTGGTGTATTGTGTTACGGCCAGTTTTTATAGTATAACTATATTGTGTATGCACTGCGACACGTTCATTATATTTTCAAAGAGTTTTAAAATTAGTTTTGATTGATAACAATTATTCTTTTAAGTTTCTGTATAACACAATGCACTGAATCTGTAAACGACAACCTGTTCTATCGCTGTCTACTGAGTTGCGTAATCGGGATTTACTGATTTTGTTTTTTTAACGATTTACAGGTCGCCAACTGAGGAGTTGTTTCTGTTTAACACAGAACAAAGATCTTCTGCGTTTAGACGAAGTTTGTCTTTTGAAACGTTCTTATCAAACCAAAACAATACAGAAGACACAAAGTCAGATGACTCAGAATCAAATGACGAAAAAAATAAAATCATCGATGAAAACGAAAATTCATCTGAAAATATTGCATTCAATTCTTTGTCATCACGTTTGGAATCGTTTGGTAATAAAAGTAACAAACGTAAATTAATAAAAAGTAACGATGATGAATGTGAAAATGATTTTATTTTTGATAAATCCAAATCAAAAAGTTTGATCAAAAATGGATGTAGTGTAAGTAATAAATCTAGCGTTACACTAGAAGATGACGTGATTCTTCAGCAGTCGCTTTTAGAGCAAGCCATATTGCAAGAGAAAAAAGATCGCGAATTTGCACAAAAATTACAAGACGAACTTAATAAAGAAGAACCTAAAGTTTACACTTTAAGAGCGGGTACGAGCAACCGAAGATCCGTTAGATCCGACGGTCGAAAGGGAATTGTTAAAACAAACAGCTGTAGAGTTAGTCCACGCAAACGACAAAGTACGATCGACGAACTGTGCATGACATCAAAAAAATGTAAGATATAAAGATTTTTTCGTCGGGAAATGTATTCTGTGAATATCCATTCAAGAAGGCTAGTGGTGTACAGAAATAGGGTATGGTCTGTTGAGTCGTATTGTTATTTTGACATGTAAGAACTTGTTTAAATATAAATGTTAAATCATCATCAGTTCACATCTAAACAAATAAATGATAGTTGTGGCATTACTATAATTTATAAAATAATGTCAATCTTCGAAAAAACTTCGCATATAAAAGCTTTGAAAATTACAGTTGAACTATTTCGACTGGCCTATAGTACGATTCCAAAATAATTGGCAGGTGCTTCACAATATAAAGTTTGTTCCAAGCAGCCGTGAACGGTAACAGAACCGTACACAGTCTTGTCACTGCGCAAGACTATCTTGCGCAGTATCGATTTTTGAGCTAGTGCGCAAGACAGTCTTGCGCAGTGACAATACTGTGTACGGTTCTGTTACTGTTCGCAGTTGCTTGGAACAAACCTATAATATAATCGGCACATGTCTTATGCATGGAACAGATGTGTAAAACATGCTCGACCCTTGTATAAAAAACTGTGCAGTTTGTTATTCAAAAAAATAAACACTCTACAAGCATGTAAACTGACTGATTACACACTAGTCCGGTAAAGTAAAACGAAACTGGTCTCACCATATCAATTCAATTTTTTGTCATGTCAGTTGTTTTTTTATAACCTACTGCCAGAAGTGACTTGTGTTCAAAAGTGAACTGTCAAAAATTTTGAAAATGAAGTGAAAAGCAGCTATTTTATAGGACATAAACCACATATACCTCGTGTGTAATGGTATTTGGACTATTAAAACTCGTTGTCCCTTGTTTTAGACATAATTTCACACCTCTTCGTAACACTAGGCATACAATCTACTATTTCAAAACATGCTAATTATTCTTGACGTGTATTTAAAAAAATCACGCAATATGATGTAACTAATAATTTTTTATTTATTATATTTTATGGTCTTTTGTATTTTTTATTTAGTCAAATCAGTTCAGACCGACTTTTTTTACTGATTTGAAAATCAGTTTACCTATTTATATCTTTTTTTTTATCATACAGATTGTGTCTGTCGACTATACAAAACAACCTATTATTACATAAGTACATTTTTTTTATTAAAGCGCTCTACACATCTACTCGATCACGGTTGCGATTGGACAAATCTATAGTAAATAGAGCTGTAACAAACCGTATGCATTCGTTACTGAGTAACGGGTACATAGTCTGACTCGAAGTACCGAATCGTTACTTACAAATTCATTTCGTTACTCGCATCTGTCATATCAAACTGACATGGAGTCAGTTCGACTCGTTTGATGCGGTTATAAGTTATACGAACTAAGTCATACTGTATCACGATGCGACGCGCCTCGATGGGGTGGGTACATGCTTGATGCCAGAGAACATACACTTCTTGATGCTGTTACGTACACGATTGTATGTCGTATGAAAAGTAACGAGTAAGGTAACGATACGAAAGTAACGGGTACTGGTTCTTTAAGTAACAAATACATACGGGTACACAATTTCTCGTTACTTTTACAGCTCTAGTAGTAAACGAACGAATCCATACATACTTGCTGCGTTTTGTATGCGATGTAATTTACGAAGCCGGATTTAATCGTTAACACTATCGCGATCGTGCTCACCATCGTGTAGGTTAGCAGTTGTAGTGTCTGATTTATGTCCGTACGATAGGCCGCCCAGCAGATTGTGTTGTGTGTAGGAGCTTTTACATGAAAAAATAATCGAGCAAATCGGTTTATAATCACATGCGAATGTATAGTTTTTTTCTGTTTCAAATATTAAGTTCGTTCCAAGCAGCCGCGAACGGTAATAAAACCGTACACAGTCTTGTTAGTGCGCAAAACTGTCTTGCGCAGTATCGATTTTTGAGCTAGTGCGCAAATTAGTCTTGCGCAGTGACAAGACTGTGTACGGTTTTATTACCGTTCACAGCTGCTTGGAACGAACCTATTGTATGGATTCTGATAAGAGATGCTATTTGTATTTTTTACCGTTTATTAACTTTAAATTTTTTATGCCAAAATTAGATTTTTGATGTGTGGTAAATATATTTTATATTTTTTTTGATGCTATAAATTATATTTTATTAATTTTGGCGACGCTACAGCCGTTATAGTAAAACAACATTTTGTTACGAAAGTACCATGTTATCTGAAAGTATATAACATTTTTTTTTAATTTTTATTCAGTAATATGGATAGTTTATTAAACTTCATTTTTTGTGTTTATATGAAATTATTTTCAACTGAAATATTGGAATATAGGGATATTATAAAATGTTTAAATCGCAACTACGTTATACGTTATTGAACTGTAAATGGCAATGTTGCTTTTTTTGAAATCGGCCATAAATCAAATCCTTAAGACATTTGCCACGGAGAATAAATAGTTCATGGCAAAAGTCGGTACCGGTTACTGATGTTTGGAACATAATTTTAATAAAATTGCAGTCAGTACGCATGCATTTTTTGTCACACGAGTATATTTAAAAAGTTCTCCAACCGTTAGTGAATAAAGTTCCTATATGGATTTTTACCATTTGACACAATGCGCTGAATCTATAACCAACAATTTGAGATCGAAATTGTCCTTGTTCTACCCTGTAGTAGGATAACTGAAAAATTTAAAAACTTGAAACCAGTTGATGTATGCCACGCAGTGTTTGTCTGAGAATTGAAGTGAACTTGAGTGCGCGTGCGTCAAATGAGACAGTCATTTTGATCTGATATTTTGGGAAATATGAACGCGCAAGCGCAATAGGTACATTTTAGACTCCGGGCCAACATTGTGTGGCGCTAATAATCATTCTAGTTGAGACAATTTTCGATCCAGCTAACATTAGGTATATTCCAAGCAGCCATCAAACGGTAACGAAACCGTCACTGTCATGCGCAGGTAGCTAAAACGTGTTCCAAAACTGATGCAAACAGTTTCGTTTTAGCTACTGTACATGCGGGTGACGGTTTCGTTACTTTTTGCTGGCTGCTAGGAACATACCTATTAAGATCAGTGTGCGTGGCGCAGGCGCACTATATATTTGATTGCGAATGATTTTTTTTGTACTGTGTAAAAACCATAGATATATATTAATAGGTAGCGAATGCCTATCCTTGAGCATTGTGCGGAATGGATCCAATTAGAAGCCATATGGAAGCCATTTTGTACGTGGAAAATGCCGTAAAAAGCGTGCGGGATTCAAAAAGATTAAGTATTCTATAATATGATGTTAATGGAAAAACAATAAAACTCGCAGTAAACAGTGATATTTCGCTCCAAAACCTATTTTTATATTGAAAAGTTTCAAAAATTACAAAACTGAGCATAAATATAATATAAAAGCTTAGAACATTTTACATTGTCATCAATGCTTGTCAACTTTGATGCCAAATTGACAATGTAAAATGTTCTAAGCTTTTACATTATATTTATGCTCAATTTTGTAATTTTTGAAACGTTTCAGTATAAAAATAGGTTTCGGAGCGAAATATCACTGTTTACTGTGAGTTTTGTCGTTTTTCTCAATAAAATCGTATTATAAAATAATTAATATTTTTAAATCTCGCGCGCTTTTTACGGCGTTTTCCACGTACAAAATGGCTTCTAAAAGGTACAGGAGGCGCTAGTGTATCCGCAATCTATTAAATATATATATCTATGGTAAAAACAGTGAAAAATGCTGCAAACTTGCGGCCAAATGAAACTAGAATCGTGTAGATGTTTTTAATCTTAGCACAAAATTAACTTTACTTTACAACTGGATTGATATTCAATTGAAAAATGAGATTTATTAATAATAGTTCAAGTCTGTTATTTTTTTTTAATGTATTCATTTTTGTCATAGAATGTATATAAAAGTATTCTTAAGTATAATTTGCTGTGATTGGAATTAATTAAAAAAAGTTACTAATTTTTAAAAATTATAAAATGATGTTACACTACTTTTTTTATCAAATAAAAAAGTTAGTTTTTATTTCAGTTTTTTTCTTTTCTTTATATTTAGAAACAAGCTTTTATCCATAGGTTCGCTTGTGTGACCCGATCTTAGCCAGCTAAAATGAAAAAATAAAAATAAAACAAATATATTGTTGAATTCGTGCTTCCATACGCTTTCATTTGACATCTTTCACGATGTCCTTGAAACAAGTTTTTTAATATCCCATTTCACCTCCTGAAATTAACCCCCAGAATCAAAATCCAACTTTTTACACTTCACCTCTGTGATTAGGCCACCACTCTCTGTGCCAAATTTTCAATTTTTACGTCAAATAGTTTTAAAAAAAAATCGCCTGTGACAGGCGGACACCGAAGTGATTTCATAAAAGTATTTCGTTTGCACGGAACACTAAAAATTACAGTACACTAAAATTCACCAAAATCAGTCTATTTTTGAGTGACGCAGATAGAGTAGTACTGTTTAGAGAAGGTAAAGAAACTGCGTAGTAAGAAGAGTAAGAAAAGCGATCAATAGCGACGTGATTTGTAATTTCAGGGGCAACCATATGCGATATCTGTATCGTCAATTGATCACGCTTTGGAAAACAAAGACTCGTCCGACCCAAACTTGTTTGTGCGCAGAAAACGCTGCTATTTTCTCTAAACGATACTACTCCACAAACATTTTGGGAAGGCGTTGTAAGGTCTAGGCAACATACAAAATACCTAAAAACTGAAAAACACGAAAGAAAACGAAACTACACACAAATGCACGCTTTTTTATATATTTGTATTGATACAAAATAGTGTAAATAAGTAAATTAGCTTGACTAGAGAAATATATTTTTGATGGAGCATGCAAGGGTTCATTGATCTTTCCAACAACCAACTAGGCGCCGAACAAATTTGGGTCTTCCACAGACTAGGCAATTATTTTAATAATCTACACTTTGAAATAATACAAACCATCAATTTTTTGTGTTTATTAATACAAAAAAAAATAGTCTTAGAGGTACAGCTGTAAAAACTGGCCTCTCTTTAATATTTTTCACACACAAGTTATGTACATAGAAAAAGTGCTTATACTCTCGTAGAATAATTTTCCAAAAATCAACACCTCATGATATGAAAAATATACTAAAGTATTGTTATTTTATTAAACCTAAAACTTCTTCACAAGCAACTCATTTGGGTTCCTGTTTTCTTAGTTTCCTTTTATAATGACTGCATCGAAATCGGTATTACAAGTCAAAACTGATTTTTGTTAAGCGGCCATTGTGCGAAACAAACTTGTGCAGCGCCATATTGATGCGGAACTTTTAGTATTGGCAAACAGTTGACCTTACAGTTTAATAAAGAATTCTAAATGCCCTTAAATTAAATTGTACATTTTTTTGAAACGTTTGGATTGGCCGATATTTTTTAAAACTGTTGTTCTTCCAGTTAGTGTACGTTTGTACTGATAATTCAAATTTCCCGCCAAAGTTGTCATCCAAAGATTCCTTCTCCTTCAGTAGGATCTACGTATGCCATTTTGTTTCTAAAGGTAAATTTAAACCGGCGCAACGAACATTACCGTACATTGGTCTTCGGAAGTGCATCCCTACGGCATATGGATTTATCGTTGAATGGTCAATACACTTTGTATATTGTGTTGAATGCCAGATGACCGACGGTAAAGAAATTATTTTTGCGTGTGCCACGTTCTTAGGAACGATGATGGTGGACGAAAACTTTTTTAAAAATCAATCTTTTATTTTCATTCGATGCCTGTCCACACGATATTCGCTTGAATGTACCGGTCCTTTGTTTTTATCGCCATGCTACGTATTGCAAGTAGTGTCCGACCGAAGTTTCGGTTTCGGCCACTTTCGGCCAAAAAACTGGTTTCGGCTTAGTTTCGGTTTCGGCTGCCCATCCGGCCGAAACCGAAACTACATTTGGGAGGTTTCGCGCTGAAATGCGGTGCAGCTGTGAGCGACGAAGTTTTATGCCTGCGTGCTCCGCGTTTTTTTTCTTTTTTTTTAGTTTGAAAGAAAACTTTTTTTATTTTGATACCTACCTATTATTTGCATTAAAAATATTTATTTAGTTGTTGTATTTGGTAGGTAGGTACTTATTAATTTTAATTTTATTGTAGTTCGTTAACAAGACTACCATACAAAATGACCAAAGTTTAGAAGAAATAATTTTGTTCATAAGATGAAAAAGCGTTTTCTTTTTTTTTGTTGTGTGTACCTACTATTTGGTAAATACTTTTTATTAAAAAATAATTTTGTTTTGGAGCTTTTATTTTATTTCATAATATGTATTTAAAAAAGTATATTTATTTGTGTTTTTGAAATAAGGGGGGTAATAATATGATATGATAAGTTAATGATTAGTTAAAATATCGTGGACTGAATGATTAATATGTGATTAATTTAGAAATTAAAAAAAAAAATAATAAAGCCTCATTATGATAATGTTTACTTTATTTTTTCCATGAAAAAAAAAGTTTCGATTTCGGTTTCGGCCGAAACTGAGACTGAGGCCGAAATTCGGTTTCGGTTTCGGCCGTAAAACTAGTTTCGGTCGGACACTAATTGCAAGCACATGCCAACAAACTGTCTACACTGGATCAACGAAACCTTCTCAACCCTTAAGCGGCTTTCAGCATTGCACAGAGACAAGTCGATTATTCACAATCCATTTATTTAGAATTTAGTGGCCCGATGAGCACATATTTACAAATAAGTCAAAGTATAGGTAATATAAATCTTAACATTATGTACAAATATTTCTAATATCTATTATCACAAGACAACAGTTAAATAAATAGAGCCGGGACATTTGTCAGTTAAAATAGCTTCCGTGTTGCAAAAATCAATAAAAAAAATCTTATCACTTTGTAACAGCATTATTTGTAATTTTTTTATGTTTCAATCAACACCATTTTTCGATACTGCAGTTTTTAAAATCTAATAAATTAAAAAAAAAAACACTATTTCAAGTTCAGTATGTAATCTCACGCATTTTCATTGGACGAGACCAGCGTTTCTCTCTCTCTCTAATATTACTTAGACAAAGAAACAGTAGTTGGTAAATTTGTATTTTTACTTACCGACTATTGTCAATAAATGCATGTTTCAAATCTTTGATTAACGTCTGAATAGAACTCTTCAAATAAATAATTGGTCGACAATTTTATTTATTTGAAATGCATGTTTCGTTTCTCGTATTTTGAAAAAAACAAATTTAAACATATTCCTAAAATTAATATACAGATTGTATCAAATCAAAACGGTCCATAGAACATTCTGTGTGTAAGACAGAGACGATATTATATAAAGCACTAAAGCAGTAAGTAAGAATGAGATAAATGATCGCTAATAGCTAGTTACTGTGGTTATCCAATCTGATAGTATCGTCTTTGTTTTCTACAGTAAAAATCACAATTATATCAAATGTCAGTATTCACAAGTGAAATTATTGATGCATGTCTGTCCGTTGACCATGAGATGTCAGCCAATGTGAGGGAAAATATTTATAATCGATTAGGATATGGTTTGGCAGAACGTGGAGGTCTTTTTGAACATTTAATAAATTAATTATTAAAAGTATTGTTAAAACTTTTGTACCAGATATAAATAATAATACGAATTAATATTATATTAATAATATTATAAAACTATTAATATTATTTAGTTTTTTTAATTGATAAATTGGTAAAAAGATTTACAGTGTACGTAATTATTTATTTACGTAACCACAGTAACTATTAGCGATCATTTATCTCATTCTTACTTACTGCTTTATATGTCGTCTTTGTCGTACACACAGAATGTTCTATGGATCGTTTTGATTTGATACAATCTGTATACTAATAATAATATATACTAATATTAATATATACTTCGGATCAAAATCGTCGTGACTTGACATTTCAAGGTCGGTGTTCTCGGAATCTATCAAATAGATGCGTCGCCCATCTGACTTTACTGGCCAAAATTTAAGCGATGCTACTGTCCACTGGTATTACCTACATAGTCCCCGCCCGACTAAGTCGGCCGTCAGTTATAAAACTTACAAAATACCGACGATTTGCTCTATAACTGGTATTTGTTTTATTTCTTCGAACTATTGGAATGGCCATGGCCTGTTACAAACACTATCGAGGTTGTATTAATTGTGTCGGATCAACCGTCTGTATATTATATAAACTCAAAACTCCCGGAACGTAGTATCCCTGTGAACCTTGCACGCCTAGCATCGTAGTTCCGACGACTGAGCTCGTTCTATCGGTTCGCAGAGCACCGATTGTAGCGCCCGATGCTAACTGAGCAGTAGCAACGTTTACTGCACCTAGGTAGGTTTGGTCCGCTTCGTTGAAACCGACAGAACTCTGCATGCTGTATCAAAAAGAAAAATATATTTTATAATTTTACATAAAATGAATTAGTATCTAAAGTAATAATAATGAATTTGGAAACGCAAAGATCCTAAATATTCAGATGACAAGTGAAAAAAATTATGAAATGTAAAAATTCGTTCTCAAAGACGTGGAAAACTTGTCACAATTCACGTGACATAAAACGTCACTTTCGTTTGTGTGACGTCACTGTTCCAGTCAAAACAAATAGACTTGGGGTGCGTTCCGATATACACTGGGAGCACTGTACAGTGTGACGTCAATTCAGTATACTGTGAAGCCGTTCCTTTATAGCCAGTAATACTGGTTACTATTTAAAACGGAACGCACTCCAGTATACTGTCAGCATCGTTTTTTGACGCAGTTTTCAAATGAGCGTATTAAAGATTTCTAATTAAATAAGCTCAATTTTTGCAAATTTTCCATTATTTTCAGAAGTCCAAAATAATTTCAGAATTTTTAATGTCAACTGTTTAGCACTCAAGCGGCTTTGACTGATCACGTGATCAAAGTACTGGCGAGTACCTTACCTCGAAAACGCCAGTGCTCGCAGTAGAAATATATGGTTATTTATGACGTCATATATTTCCCTAGGGTACTGCGGCAGTATACTGGCGTTCATAACGGAACGAATTTTTCTACAGTAAGAGCACTGGGCAGTGCTCCCAGTGTATATCGGAACACACCCTTATTTTTGACACATAATCACTCCTGTCCTAGCTGGCTCTAGCATTAGCGTTGCCAAGTTAGGCAGAAAACATTACATCAGTTTATATACAATATTATTATTATTATTAGAAATATTGTATATAAACTGATGTCATTTTGTTTAATAAATAGGTTATGTAATTGAAAATTGAATTGCGAACTGTAAAGTTCTGTTGACAATCTATACTAATATATAAAGCTGAAGAGTTTGTTTGTACGCGCTAATCTCAGGAACTACTGGTTCAAATTGAAAAACATTTTTTTTGTTGGATAGCCCATTTATCGAGGAAGGCTATAGAGTATAGACTATATAAAATCAGGCTATGACCATTAGGAGCGGAGCATTAATGAAAAATGTTGCAAAATGTATCTCAAAAACAAGCTTCTATTCAGGTGAAATGCACTAACTAAATATACTCATATTAGCGTTGTCGGAATACATCGCCGGCTAGCTCAATCGGAAGAGCACACGACTGTCAATACCAGGGTCGTGAGTTTGAGCCCTACGTTGGGCGAATAAATTTTTATTCTTTTTTTTTTATTTTCTACATTGCTTTCTTCTAAGGCTTACATTTAAATTTATTTAATTAATTAAAAAAAAAATTATTAGTTATTAAAAGTATAAATACTGCTTTTTATCGACAAAAAATTTTGAACGGTAACTCCGATCATCATGAAATTTGGACACAACATTCATCTCGGTAAACTTAGATGAATGCATGTACTCATGTTCCTCCCTTCCCCATTCGTTCTTTTACTCCCGGGTGAAACCGGACGGGACCGCTAGTCTATCTATAAATGAAATAGCTATTTCTAACCTGCTCGTGTCTTGTATGACCAACATATGCTGCGTCAACTGTTGTTGTTGAGTTATAGCACCTATATCGATAGTATTAGTTTCTATCGAATCATTACTCGCAGTGCCTACAGTGTTGACGGTACTATTAACAGTGTTCGAATCGAGAACCGGCACAACCACAGTTCTGGGAGGATTTCGATAAGGCATGCCGGTCGGCGGTATCAATTGGGGTTTGCGAACGGTAACACTCGTATTGATACCGTGACGCCGTTTCATGTGCTTGTTGTAGTTCGGCCAATTGGTAAAATGATGCTGACATTCTAGACACGAATATGGCCTCTCTCCTGTATGTTGTCTACGATGTGTCTGAAAATAATAACTATAATTATAAGATAAACTAGTATTGCGGACCTTAGCCATAGAGAACTAGACAGCGCCATCCGAATCTCAATTAAAATAGTTTCAGATAAAATCTATGTTGCATTTTATGTGGAGCGATTTTCTGTAATGCGTTAAAGATTTCCATGATTACTGACTGTTTGTACCAGCATTACATCGATGTACTGATTTGATTAAACTTAAGGAGGTTGAGCCGTTTTACGAAGATAATGAAAAAAATCTGAAATAAAGTTTTTTTAGTAGATTTTTTTATGACAAAATTTTCTGTAAAAAATCCAAAATCATTAGAATATTTTTTAAAGTTAAAAATTAAAAAAAAAATTTTACCTGTAGTCTTATGGAAAATATGTCAACCTAGCATGCAAACGGTACATTTTAATTTTTTGCAAATAACCAAATAATGTCAGCAGTTCCGAAAACTAACTATGTAAAGCATCGATGTCTTACGCATATTTTAATAATTTTTCCAATTTAAGAGACTTTTAATCAATAAAAAAATTTATTAAACCTTAGCACTTTTCGATTATGGACTTTTATTCTTGACAATTTTAACAATTTTAACTGAATTTTCAACTTTTTAATGATTTAATTTTAATTTTTATTACTTCTAATTTCTTTTTTTAATTATTTACTGCAAAAAATATGTAAAATACAGATATTTACATAAATTTATTTTTTCTAACCTAACTTTGTACAATGCCTTTATGACAATAATTTATTGGTATCATCGACTTATAACCTTTTGTAAAAATTTATTATGGAAATGTTCCCATTTAGAATTCGACTTACTTTTGATTGGGACTGTAACGGATCAACCTCCTTAAGTACCTAAATATAGCATAAGGTACTTTTTATCTCATGAACTTTTTGTCAAAACAAATGCAAGCAAAAGTTATTTTTCTCTACCGTTACAATTATTTAACACCAAATTACTACAAAAAGTACTTTAACGATAGATATTGTAAATTATAGACGTTACTCACAGTAAGAACGCCTTTGAACCGGAAGCATTTTCCACAAAATTCACACGTAAACGGCATCGCTCCAGTATGTATACGATGGTGTTCCTTGAGCGTGCCCCTTTCTCGAAACTGCCTTCCACAGACATCACACTGATAGGGTTTGAGGCCGCTATGGACACTTTCGTGTTTTTTTAGTCGCATCAGTGTTTTAAAGCTATCAGAGAACAAATGTTATTTATAATCTTTGATTAACGTCTGAATAGAACTCTTCAAATAAATAAAATTGTCGACCAATTTTTTTCAGACTATATATTGACAAAAATAAAATTATAAATTGATAATACAAAAAATGACGTTTCGATCTTCTTCCGAAATATCTAAAAATATAAAAACTTAATTATTAAATTCTGCATTCTACTATAAAATAAGTATATTTTACTAATTATTTTTTTTATATTTTTAGATATTTCTGAAGAAGATCTAAACCCAGATCAAAGCGTCATTTTTTGTATTATTGATTTATAATTTTATTTTTGTCAATATATACCTAGTCTGTAAAAAAATTGGTCGACAATTTTATTTATTTGAAATGTTATTTATTTTGAGCCTATAACTATATACAAAAGAAAAATTAATTTCCATCTCGTTTTTTGTTGTAAAACTTTGGTTTATCCATCAATATTTATTTAAGGTTGCAAAAACATAAACAAAAAACGAAATCGCAAGCTCAAAACAATTGAAAACATACAGTCGAACTGTATAAAAAATACTTACGACTTAGAACAAACTTCACACGAAAAGGGTCGGGCTACTGTATGCGTTAACAAATGATTATCGAGATTTCCTTTCTGAACGAAACTTTTACCGCACTGATCACATGTGTAATCCCTTATACCTTAAACAAATGAACCGTTTTAAGTCCAATGCTGGGTTGCAGAAAGCATTGTCAAAAAAAATTGATTTGACTACGATCTTCACACATATCTCTCCACAAGTTAAATACTTCTAGGATTAATGCTCTATACGACCGTAAAAGAGGCATTTAAGTAATGGGTTTCGGCTATATACAGTATGTAAACACGTAAGGTGCACATAGGGAAATTAACATTGGGAAAAAATGACTGGATCAGAGTGAGCCTTGAAATCTTGTTTTTTAATTTGACAGATAATATTCCTTTGCAAAATGAATGTGTATACTACCGAAGAAAATATTCAAATGATTACAACATAATCGGACTTTTTTTATTAATGGGACATTAAATTCCCAAAAATATTTAAATATAGTGCGATATCAAATATCTCCGCCTATTCACGTTGAACCTAAAGACATTGGGTCACTCATTTACCAACGCGCATACGTCATACCAGTCAGACAATTTTTGAATGAAATGTTTCCAAACAGATGGAGTTGTTTTTTAAAGTGAAACTTTTATTCTATCGCCCCGAATTTTTCTGGCCGTCTGTTGCATGTCGCATTACAGGCGGCCGCGGAGTAGGGGTAAAGTGAAAGGCGCTCGGAGTAGGCGCTCGGTAGAGCAGCCAAGGTCAATATGGCGGCGCCCATGGTTATCATCAGCTGACCGTGTAGTATGTATAACAAATAGTCAGTCTGCCATGCGGGCAAGTGCTGTACAGTGTTTACATGTTTTTATTCGTGTATTCATGTGAATATTGTTGTTTATAATTAATCGTGATGGATAAGTGTCTACAATCCAACGCCTACAATCCAATAAAAGTTTCACTTGCGTCGTGGTTTCTTAAAACCACACAACTGTTTTTTTTTTGTTTTATTTTTGTACAAAAAAATTGAAATAATGATTTATAAGAGCTTTTTATTATTAAAAAAGCCAAGTAAAATTAGAATAAATCAAAATAAAATAGAAATCCTCAAAATTATCACGATAATTCAATAGAAATAACAATTAATTCAGTCATGGCTAACTCTGATCCCCAAGTATTTTTTCCCAATGTTAATTTCCCTATGTGCACCTTACGCGTTTACATACTGTATATCATGTTGTCACAAATAGTGCCGAACTTAACAGCTAGTTATTGTATGAAATAATTTTTTTTTTATACCTGTATGTATTCGTTTGTGCGCCATAAGATTTGGTTTCGTTCCAAATTTCTTAGGACAGAGATCACAGGGATACTTATTTTTAACATCTTCGGGCAAATGAGAACGACCGTGTACAAACAGAGCACTTTGAGTACGGAATGCTTTTCCACATGTCGAACACATATGAGGTTTTGTGTCTGAATGTATCACTCTATGCGCTCTCAGAAATTTACGTTCGGAGAAAAATTTCCCGCAGACATCGCAACTGCAATAATAAAATCATTAATCTATAGACTATACGTCATAATATGCGTAACCTAGTGCGGAAACTCAGGCACGGATACAGGGGAGGGGCAACGGGCGCAACTGACCCCCCCCCCTTCACCACTTACGACCAAATATGGATAACAAACTAAAATTTTATGAAATCTTTTGTTTAGAACGAATTTTCTGGAAAGATAGGTAAAATCACACAAAATTTGTCCCCCAACGAAATTCTGTATCCGCGCCAGTAACCACTGAATATTGAACTTAAGGCCGCTGCAGACGAGGCTAGAAACTCTGCTAAATTCCTTGCTAGATTTGCCTACTAGTTTTCTAGCGCTGGTCTTCTTGATTGCTGTTAAGTGCTCACTTCACACGAGACTATTTTTCAAGCTTGTTTTGTGGATAGATCTGATGCGCGCGAAGTGAAAGTTTGAATATAAACGCATACGCCATGTTGGTTTGTGGGCGTTGATTCAAGTGCCCACGTGACAAGATACTGCTTCCTGATTAGTTCTTGCTCATACCTAGCAGCAGATCTAGCAGGGAAAATAGCCCCTGTTCTGATTTTAAAACCTAGCCCACAGTAATGTCATTTCCAGCTTCGTACCCAGCCTACCAGCTAGCAGAGCTCCTAGCAGCGTTTCTAGTCTCGTGTGCAGCACTCTTTACAGCGCCCATGGTGGCGAAAAGCGGAAAAACTCAAAGTATTGACACTTTGCTATATTATTATTGCGAGAATAAGGAAAAAATATTTAATAGTTGTGTGCAAAGTTGTAAAAATGTTTCCACTGACAATTGCAATATCTACAGTGAAATAAAATACAAACCAATATTTAAGATGAGTACGATGTGTTCTGACGTGTGATAAGAAACCGTAATATTTAGTATACTGTTTTGAGCATTCGACACACACATACTGCACCGACTGATTGTGGACTGAACTATAATGCTCTCGTAAATCATTAGCAGAAGACATCTGATCCCCACATTCGGCGCATATCCACGGATAACTGTTCCATCCTTCATGAAAAAAATTATATACTTTATATTTTATTCGAAAAGTTAACTAAACTTGAGGTGAACTTCTGTGGTAATCAGTACGATTATTAAACTAAAAAGAATATCTCATTTACATATCAGTACATAAAATACATAAATATCGGAACAGTGGTTTCTGAAATAAGCGTCTTAGCAACTTGAGAGATGCGACCTATATTAATAAGTGGCTATCAGCGCTACAAAACATTAACAATACGCTTAGAGACGTCCCGTCTGAAATCGTTAGTTAGGTCCCTCATTATATTAATAATAGCTGAACTTTTTGTATATAATCGGAACTACCACTTGACATATTTTTGATGTGTAACAACTTAGCTCTCAGTATGGGCAGTAATTTTATTAATTTAGCGGAAATACATTAAGGAAGTAAGAGAAGCGCGCGCTATTCATTTTACTATATGATATTTGGGTCGGCCTACAGTTGGCGCATGTGCTGTAGCGTATTAGAGAGAGAAGGAAGACACAGCCGTCAAGCGTGCTTTTGCAAACACGGTGTGAAACAAACATTTATAATATAAACTAAATAGCAATATAATAGTTCGTAATACGAATTCATTTCTGAAAGTTAGTTTGGTAAAGTGTTAATAAATATTGTTCACATATTACTGTAAGACTCGCCCATTTTTTTTTTTTTACCTTCTTTGGGTTGTTGCAATATTATACTTCCGTCTTCGTTTATTTCTGCATCGCTAATGCCAGATAGTTCGCATTGAGATTCGCTCTCACTTTCCTCTTCAATTTCACATTTGGGTTGAATTTCCTCGACTTTACGTCTCTTTTTTCGAACCTAACGACAATTCAAACTAAATAAACTTAAAACCAATATTTTTATTTTTTAAACTGACAGTATTTTCAGGCCTTGCTACCTTAATCCGAGCAGAATTTCCTTCAGGGATATTTAATTTTTCTGTGATACCAGATAAGGGATCTACAGTATTTTCTAAATTATTTAATGCTAAATTGTTTTCAGCTACCTCTTTGGTTTCTTCCAATAAACAGCTTTCTGCAAAATAATGTTTTTTTACTATTTTTTTTTTTTTAGTAATTGGGCAATAATTTTTAAATGAATAGAACATACGGTTTTTTTCAATTTGATTTTCTGAATCTGATAAAAGGCATTCGACGAAATCTTCTGTTTCTGATTCGTTTTCAGAATTCTGTGAATTAAATTTATATCCAAAGTCATTTTCTGTCTCGCTATCAGGTTTGATAGCGACAGCGGCGCGTAACCTTTCTTGAGCTTTTTGTACTCGCTCATTAAATTCCCAGACACTATTCAGTTTCTCGCAACATTTCGAACAAATGCATTGAGGTAAGTTATCTGATTCATCAATTCTTAATTGAAAACATTGATATATTTTATATTCCAGATTGAGGTTAAGACCACTTTCATTCTTTATACCAATTAAATCATCAAACGGTCTAGATTCAGCACATAAACGACACAAAGATTCGTCTCCCATACCTATTGTTCATAACAAATCACGTTTCTGAGTTAAAATGCCGTAATAAAACCATATTTTGTTTGTTTTTTATCAAAAAATTCATTTCTGTCAGACTAGTTTGCACAACTGTCAATTTTAGTATTTACGTTATCCCTATTGGTTCTTTTCTTTATCAGAGACGGCGTTGTTTAGTTTTATGTTTATATTGCAATGGCACCAAATCAAACTCGAAAAATGTTTAATTTCTTCTTCGCATTTGTAAAATGGAAACCTATTTCTCGCAAACATTTAGCGTTTTATTACAAATGAAATTATTATTGATGTTTATATTATTTTGTATACGAAAAAAAAAAAAACTCGGGTCGCAGTGCGAAACCCTGCCGACAATATAGTGTATTTGCTTACACAGGCAGTGTGGCTTTATTATATGAACTTAACTCTTTTGTTTTTGAACAAAATAAGAATTTTAACCCCTTAATACATCCCTTAAAATAATATTTTTTCTTAATTTCAATATTACTATCAATCGACCAAATTAAATTCATCCTTCACTAAGTAAATCCATATCTACAAACTAACGTTTTCATAAAATTTTTAATTCCGGTCCTGTCGGGCCGATTTTAATAAAATTTTGGTAGCACATTTTAATCATTATTAAAGGGTTAAATGTCAATTTTGAAACGATTCGGAGAAATTTTTCGGTATTTTTGGGCCCAAAAATATTTTTCAACCCCTAAAACCGACCCTTAGAATGGCCCGATTGGGCCCATTTTAAATAGGCTTCGTGCGGTGATAGATTTCAACATGTGGTCCAAATTTCATTAAAATTAATTAACTCCTTCGAAAGTTATTGCCCGCACACTTATATATATATATAAATATATATATATATATATATATACATATATATATAAACATTTCCAAAAATGGTGCCAAACTTCTTAGAAAGTTATGAAACGTCGAGAAATTTTGGTCCGACCCCTAGGTCCCGCCATCCGACCGACGCCAATAGTGTAAGTGCCTTATGGCAAATACACTAATAATTCGCCCCTGTATACTCTCGTACAAGTTAAACAGCAGAGAACAGTCAACAATCAAAATTATTCCAGAAGTGGCTGAACTGGGATAAGTTTGCGCGTTTTAAATAATGGGTAAGAAATATTTTACAATTTAAAAAAAATATACACATGTTTTGTCTATAATATATTTATTATAAATACATTATAAATTTTCAAGAGAAATAGAAGAATTGAAAAAAATAACAATCAAAAAATATTTAACCCCAAAAAGTTATTTTTGAAGAATAGTAGAACACAAACTACATAATAAAAATTATTATTTAATTAAAATTTTGAACGCGTAAATACTTTTTTTGACAACTCCGTATTATTTACTGGGTTTGAAAAAAGTTCGCGACGAAGATTTCTGTTTAATATCTCTAATCGAGCAGCTCTTCGAAGATGATTTGACATCCAGTGTGAGAGTTTGGGGTGTAACACTAGCAATAGAGGCTTCACCTCCGCATGAACCATTACTTTGCACTGATAGATTTGATGGAGATTTGGGAATGTTTAAGGAACTTGTCGAATGCGTCGGAATCATCCGCTTGCAAGAAACAGGCAATGATAAATGATGCTCGGATAAATAACGATTTACTGTCGGTTCTGTTTCTCTGTGACGCGCTACCAGCTCTGCCAATTGTTGAAGCACACTTTCATTTCTTTCTCGCATTTCACGAATAGTCATATCTTTCTATAAAATGTGCATAGAAATAATTTAATGTCGTATTTTTATTTCAGTATTGAAATAAAAGCACTTACTTCTTCAAGCTCTATATTTCCTTTTAGTCGAGCTTCTTTTCTTAACCTTGTTAATTGCTTGTCAGCACGCAGAAGTTTTTGTTTTTGAATTTGCAATTCTTTTTCCAACAGCAAAGCATCCTTTTCAAAGGTTCTGAAGAATTTCAAGAATGGTTTATATTTAAAAAATTGGTTGTCTGTAAAGTCGGTTTACGGACGATAGTTTTACGTGATAACGTCATAAAGAAACATTGATGAACTCTCTGACGTCACGCGAGAAGAGAGAGAAATGCGTACAAGCCGACGCTTGGGCCGATCGTGCCTCTCTATCGCTTATACCGCGCTCTCGCTTGCACGCTCAGGCTCAGGCGGAACGTGACACTTTTTCGTGCGTGCAGCCGGTGTTTCATCAAATTATAAGACGTTATCACGTCAAAAAAAAAATCAGTATAAAGACAAAAATTGTCAGGAAAAACAACTGTACTTATGAACAGATATGGTTTCATCGATACGCTGATTTATCTCATCTAATGTTTGTTGCCCGTCCAATAATGATTTCTTTTTTCCGTCGTTTTGTTTCCTGCGTTCTTGTAATTTTTTCATCGCAACATAATAGTCATCTTCTAGCTGACGCATTTCTTCGGCTTCTGGGTCTAAAGAGAAAAATAAATCTTTCATGATATTTGATAAAGCTTTGAAGATGGTTTATGACAATGCTGAATCAGTATTACAGACTTAACAGGATGTTGATATTTTTTCAAAAGTGTTTTTTGCTATTTAAATAATTTGTGGAATTGATACTTGATTATTGGCTCGATTGATAGCTGTATGATTAATAATAATAATAATAAAAGAAACAACAATTGGTCTCAGGGCCCTCGTAAGGTCTCACGCCGCCCGCGTGCGGATTCATAATCGACGCCCCTTATTGGGGATAAACTCACTAGACGATATGTCAAATTGAAAAACGTTAAAAATCCTAAATAACTAATACTTACTGTAAGTGCAATTCACTCCGTACAGAGTGAACTTCAAAAATTCTACAAAAACAGTTTACTCTGTGCGATTTTTCACGGCGCGTTCTTCTCCTGTCGTACTTTTATGAATGAGAGAAAAATTTAGTTTCACCACTGAGCTGAGAGAATTCATTAAGTCAAAATAATAATCATTAGTTTATCAATTAGGAAGAATGAATACCAGTGCAATTAATAAAAACATAAATACCAACTAACCATTACGACTGAATGTGAATCCCCTGGAATTAACTTGCAATTTTTTCCGTACTACACTCACATGAGGGAAAGAATATATTATCAATTATATCATTCAGGTGCACAAGTCTTACGTAAAAAAGTATTTGTTGATTGAAAAATACTTTACTTCACTCGCACTCTTGCAGGAATCGACAGGAAAATTCAAAATATAATCATATGCGGGAGTCTCCCGGTAGGGGCGCCCTGTCTACGCGCTGATGTGAATTAACTATCGAATCGAAAACTGCGCGCGAAATATTTCGAATTCGAATTTCATTAAAAAATAAATAACTATTCGTAAGAGTTTTCACGCAGATTTGAGTATGCAAATAAAATTGATAATATAAAATCAGTTATATATTTTTTCTATACAGTACAAAAAACATAATACAACTAGGCCATTTGCCGCCCCTTGTTTGTGCCGCCCGCGTGCATCGCACACATCGAACTCTGGGGCGCGAGGGCCCTGATTGGTCTCACTATCTACCCTCTTCAGGTAGACTACTTGAAGAGGGCCATGACTTGAGTCGAGATGGCCAAAACGTTGTGATGTGAAGTGTTTATTTTAAATAAATAAATATAAATAGATAGTGAGACCAATATTGTTGTTTCTTTTATTATTATTAATTTGTGGAATTATTTGTTTATTTACCATCTTGCTCAACGGGTCCCAAATTGCGTTTGTATGTCTCGTTTGTCAAATTAACAACTTTCAGTGTGTTTTCCATGGCCACTATTTCTCTTTCCGCTTGTCTGATTTTTGCATCGAGCGTATCGCCGTCTTTTTGCAAAAAAGCTTTTTGTTGAGCAGCTTGGATTTTGATGTGCGCAACGGTCAACGGCTCGCCACTTTCATCTCTACCCAACAGGCTTACAGCAATATCATGCCTACAAACAGATTACGTTATGTTATTGCCGTCGCGTAAAACGCTGCAGATACGATAAATTAAAGTTTATATTTTTATTGTAGTTTAAGGTAGTACGAGCACCAAGGAAATTTTAAATAAAAGGCTTGTTTTTTTGACGTGATAACGTCTTATAAATTGATGAAACACCGCCTGCACGCACGAAAAAGAGTAACGTTCCGCAAGGGAGAGCGCGATATAAGCGATAGTCTCTCTCTTCTCGCGTGATGTCAGAGAGTAGTGTGCGTTCAACATTTTTTTCGGCTGTTCCAGCGAAAGCTACATCTGACAGATGGCCAGATAAATTATACGGTTTGTTAACAAATATATAATATATATACATTCTTTTAAGGATGTATATAACATTTTTGAATTCAAAGATTTTTGCCTAAATTTAAAATATGTTATAGAATTAGACCTCCTGCATCGATTAAAACCAAAAAATAGATACCTTACCGACCTTTTTTATGAAAAAATTAATTTTAAAATTATCATTCACTCCATGTTATTTCTACCGGAAGTGTTAAAAATTTTGAGAAGATTAAAACATTTATCATTTTATTTCAAAGATTTATGATTCAAAAACTTATTATCAGTTTCTTTGTACAATTTGCGATTTTTCAAGCCCAAAAAAACGTGGGGTTACCGGCAATTTCACGGAAATATTTTATTTTGAAAGTGATGAAATCAATTCTCCGAATCTTAATCATAATTAATGGCGGATGTAATGAGACAATGAGGCAACATCGCGTTCCTGCATGTCGATAATAAAGATCGCATTTATGAAATGTCATATCACGTGAACCAACTGTAAAATATTCTGGACCTGTCATTTTTGAGATTTATGTGCGTTGAGAACGCAAAATGCGTTTATATGTCGGATAAACGCTGTAATGTAACAAAAGTATGTAAAAAATTTGAGATATTTATTTTTGTTTGGAAAACTAAAATGTTCGTACAGATTATCTGCAATTAATTTGAAAAAACTTTGCTTTAACAAAATCTGCCAAAAGTAAACTTTAATTACTGACTTTATTTATCCGTTTGTTACTTTGTGTAATGATAATTGATTTCTT
This sequence comes from Xanthostigma xanthostigma, assembly GCA_963575645.1. Taxonomy (NCBI): domain Eukaryota; kingdom Metazoa; phylum Arthropoda; class Insecta; order Raphidioptera; family Raphidiidae; genus Xanthostigma; species Xanthostigma xanthostigma. The sequence goes on along the minus strand of OY754466.1, from coordinate 41,240,082 downwards.
AATTAATCACAACTTTGATTGCTTGACAATAATTCGTAATAAATAAATACTTTCTTTGAATTTTGATTTGACATTTTTATTTATTATTATTTTTATAGTATCCATAGCTTCAAATTTTTGAGGTCAGAAATTCTATCTCCACGTTATGTTTCAGAGTGTCAGAAGACCACGTGGACAGCCATGTTGCCTGACTGTTTTTGACGAAAGTCACAGTAGTCAAATTAAATGTTAAATATTTGTTCATAATATTTAATTATAGGAAAATTTTAAGAAAATCTATCATAAAAAATCATTAAAATTAACACAAAGTCTTCGCAAATGAATATTTTTATATATTTATGATTTTGAAAATTTAATTAGATGTACTACACAATTTGACCTTATACACATCCTTAAATGTCTTTTATAATTGCTTAAAAATATGTATTTTGCTTTGGTTGATCAAATTATTATTCGGTAAAAATATGTTAATGTGTAAGGTGTATTAGTTTAGCCTATGTTTAATAAGAAAGGATGAATTATTTCGGAGAAGGCTATAAATGATTTCTAATGGTATATGCTGCCGACGTTTCGGAAAATATATTTCCTTCCTCAGGGCTTACATCTGTGAAATTACAGGTATTTTACAAAAGTGCATATAAAAATAAATGGTAAAAATATAGTTTGACAGCTACTAAAATTTAGGTTATGTATTATTAAATATGATATTCGAGCGGAATACGTTATCACGTAAAACTATCGTCCGTAAACCGACTTTACAGACAACCAATTTTTTTTTTGTATGAAGTTGGACTAAGTCTAAACCAATTCTGAAAATTTTAGGGGGGGGGGGGGTGCCCGATTATTTAAATAAATAAATGACTTCAAAAGTAGGTATATTTAACATTGGCTTTATGGTAAAACGGTAGATGGATGATATGTTTTCATTGATTTCTCCAAAACTAGTCGGTGGAAATTAAAAAAAAAACTATTTAAGTTAAAGTTAAAACCTTAATAAATTATTGAAAACAAAAAAAACCCGTTGTGCCCGACTAATTAAAAAGATTAAATATCTTTTTAATTAGTCGGGCACAACGGTTTTTTTTTGTTTTCAGTAATTTATTAAGGTTTTAACTTTAATTTAAATAGTTTTTTTTTTAATTTCCACCGACTAGTTTTGGAGAAATCAATGAAAACATATTATCCATCTACCGAAATATAAAAAAAAATCAAGCCTTTTATTTAAAGTTGCCTTGGTGCTCGTACTACCTTAAACTCTAATAGTTAGTAGAGCTGCAGAAAAAAATCTACGAGATGCAAAACAGTCAATATCCTAAAATTTCGTACGAAAGTATCTAAATTAAAGACACAAGATCGATTCATAGCCATAGCCATCGAACAGATTTAAAAATTAAAGAAATTCATCAATTACTTTTTTTTATGCTGTTCGAGACGTAGTAACCTCTCACTTATTTCGCTGCGTAATTTCCCACGATCTTCCCCAAGTGCTCGTTTCTTGATGACAAGTATGTCTCTTTGAATATTGATTTCTAGCTGTCGTTCTTTCATCGCCTAAAAACATGTATAAATAACTGCCAAGGCTACTTAGGCGTCGATACCAGTTAATATTTTGAATTTATAATTACTTTCAATCGCATAAATTAGAAAATTCAATGCCTTTCTCAATTCTCAGTAGAGAACCTTTTGGATTTCACAAAAATGGGATGGGTTTGTATAACTTACAGCATCGAGTTCCAGGCGGTATTTTTCTAAAGAATACAAAGCATTCCCTTGTTTTTCAAGTGTTTTCTCTGCTTGAGACACTTGAAGACGTAGAATATTTTCTTCGACCTGCCGTTGTTGGCTCCGTATTTTCCATTCTTTTGTTTGTTTTCTACCACCTTCTTCTAACAATATTGCATCTTGAAGTTTATCTTTCTACGAAAACGAATTTTTTTTAATTACCACTTAAAATTAACACATGCATGTGCATTGATAATAGCGTATTTTTTTTAAAGATTACTTTATATTAAAAATTGATTTTTTTTAAAAGTAGAATAAAATGTCTCATATGTGGCGCACAGAATGATTACACATTCGGTACTGACTCTATCTAAATTCTAAGGCTGTGTCCTGACTATGCCGATCGGCAATACCGACCGGTAAAGCTGCACTAGTGTGAACGTGACTGTCGGCTTCATTATCAGGCAAATTCGTTGCCGATTGTAATAGCTTTGCTGATCGTCATAGTGAGGACACAGCTTTAGCCAACAACTGCGGCTAAATTATTCAGGCATATTATTCCGTTTTAATATGAATTTCGGACTTTCAAATTAATTTTCACCCACTCCCAGACGTCTGAATAATTTGAAATTTTGTACACGTATTAATAACCCATAACATACAATAATTTATATAAATATTTATAAACGTAAATAATTTATATAAATTATATTATTTTTTAAGAGGATAATTTAAGCTATATTTTCAATCGCGACGTTTCGTTTTAAATTTTAAAACTTCTTCAGGCTCTTAAAGAATAACTTAACATTGGTGGTAATATTGTGCATTTTATTTATAGTATGCAATTTTTATATAATATTCGGAGACATTCAGTTATAATTTAAATTGAAGAAAATGAACAAATGAAAATTACTGTAAGCAGATAACGAGCCGTACAGTGTTGTACGTTGCGTTGCCTACTTCGTAGATGTGATTTTTAGAGAGATAATTAAAATCATAGTTTAAAAAAACACACTTTTAAAGCAACGTGCACTAAAAAGTAAAAAAAAAATAACTACTACTGTCCAGGGCCCTCGTAAGGCCTCACGCCGCCCGCGTGCGGATTCATAATTGACGCCCCCTATTGGGGATAAACTCATTAGACGATATGTCAAATTGAAAAACGTTAAAAATCCTAAATAACTAATACTGTAAGTGCAATTAATAGAAACTTTATTTCTTATAAATTTAAATAAATGAGAGAAAAATTTAGTTTCACCGCTGAGCTGAGAGAATTCATTAAGTCAAAATAATCATTAGTTTATCAATTAGGAAAAAAAATACCAGTGCAATTAATCAAAACATAAATACCAACTAACCATTATGACTGAATGTGAATCCCCTGGAATTAACTTGCAATTTTTTCCGTACTACACTCACATAAGGCAAAGAATATATTATCAATTATATCATTCAGGTGCACAAGTCTTACGTAAAAAAGTATTTGTTGATTGAAAAATACTTTACTTCACTCGCACTCTTGCAGGAATCGACAGGAAAATTCAAGATATAAACATACGCGGGAATCTCCCGATAGGGACGCCCTGTCTACGCGCTGATATGAATTAACTATCGAATCGAAAACTGCGCGCGAAATATTTCGAATTCGAATTTCATTAAAAAATAAATAACTACTCGTAAGAGTTTTCACGCAGGCTTGAGTATGCAAATAAAATTGATATATTATCAGTTATATATTTTTTCTATACAGTACAAAAAACATAACACAACTAGGCCATTTGCCGCCCCTTGAATGTGCCGCCCGCGTGCATCGCACACATCGCACTATAGGGCGCGAGGGCCCTGCTGTCGACACTTTGATAGTTGTTAGCTAATTTCTAAGATCTCTTCCGTAATTTTACTACACGACTGATACGACAGTCAAACTGACAACTGCGCATGCTGAGAAAAAGGCATGCGCAGTATGTATGCGCGAATTAGTTTATTCACTTCGAGTCACCTCGAAAAAACCTATCTTTCGTACCTGTCCCGCTTTACGAGCTGCGCTAGGAACTCATAAAGTTGAGAACAAGCTGTATTTTCCAACTAAATATTGTTAGACTTACTAGTATGTTTAATTCAACTCCGTCCGAAGTTATTCCTGCACCGAGTCGTCGTATGTCATCTTCAAGCCTTGTGACTTGGGCTTGTAACATAAAATGCGTGCTGTTCTTTTGCGCTAACACCGTTTCAAGATCTTGTAATTTCTGATTGAGTTCATCGTGATCGTCTACTAACTTTTCACCCTTCATTGTCGATATTCTCGATTCAAGAGTTTGTATTTTGAAATCGAAATTATAAATCTCTTCTTTCTGTGCCGTAAAAGTATTATTGAACATCTTTTCTTGTCTTTGTAGCATCATGAGCGAAGTTTGATTGTTTCTTATTTCCATCGCTAACAAATTTTCTTCTTCGTTCAGATCGCGCAGTACGCTTTGTAATCGAAAGTAATTATTTTGTAATCGATCAGTTTCCTCCTGAAGCGCTTTAATATTTCTTTCTTCCCTTTCCACTAGTTTTTCGAGGTGTTTTGATCGTTCTGTCGATGTCATAGCTTTGTTTATAACATCTTCTAAATTTTTCTCTAATTCCTTATTTGCTTGTTTCATATTCCGGAGTCGTACTCCTTTATCACTTGTTTCTTGACACAATTGTTTGCCTCTCATACGCTCACTGGCTACTTTATTAGAAACAGTTGCTAGTTCTCGCTTCATGGAACTTAGCTGAAATGATAGAAAGAATTCTTTGATTCCGGTAAATAATGAAAAGAAAATCGTTTTTAAAAATTTAAATTGTCAAAAATTTACTTGCCTCGCTAAAGTATTGCTGCGTTGTTTGTATTAGAATATTTAAATTATTCTTAGATCTTGATGACTCCTTATTCAGAGATTCAATTACACGCATTGTCTCCGCGTTATTGTTAATTTCATTCTTATAAAATTCTTTTTGTTCTTCTAATCGTTCTTTATTTTCCGCAGCTACATTTGTTAAGTTTTCGATTTCCTAAAAATGTAAAATTACAGGAGTGTTATCTGTGTATTTTTTTGTCTTTTATACATTTTAAAATTCATTGACGGCTAACTTTTTTCATGACCGTTTAGAATGGGCAATACTTTTGGTAAAGCTAAAACAACAGACAATCCTCAGATTGGCACATGCGCATTATGGTTTTAGTGCTGAAAATTAAATACTGCGGCAGTCCTGGATTTATAAATAGGCCTTATAGGCCGCGGCCTAGGGGCGGCAGATTTCAGAGGAGGGTCACTTGGGTTCAGAGGAAAGTCAAACCCTAACTTGGATATAGTTCTCCGCATTGCACTTTCCACTCCGGCTACAAATTGTTATGGGGAAAGGAGTTTTCCTGTTTAAAACGCGTGAAAAATTATCAAAGGTCTTCATTGTCTCAAGAAAAAATGAATTCTCTAGCTTTACTCTACATAGAAGCAGAGATAATGAACACCATAAACTATGATGATATTATAGATGATTTTGCTATTAAAAAGTCCCGTAAAAAATTGTGTATCTTGTTTCTTTTTTACGCTCTTTCTTAATGACTAATTCATTCGTTTATTTACCTTTAAGGCCTTCTTTACTACAAATGAAAAATTATTATTATGTACATGGGGCGGCGGAAATAAAGTGGCCTACACTCATAAAAAATATAAATCCGGCACTGTACTGCGATGCGTCGTAAACTTTGTGTATATTTTTTGTCAAAACAGATTCGTGTCTAACCAAAGGTGATGTTTTCAGCCGAAGACAAACTTGATTATTTTTCCCACCTTTGGCCAAAGCCGAAAGATTATTTTGCTCTGATAATTTTATTGATTATTGTCATCTCAAAATCAAATATAATATTATAATAAAATAGAAATATATCAATAATAAAAATGAGCTTACTTCTCTGGCGGAGACAATGTCGTTATTCCTTTGTCGTAGATTATTTACAGCATTGCGCCATTGTTTAATCAAATGTTTTCTTTCCATCATTGCATTTTTATACAGTTGCGCCGACTTATTCAGAACACTTTCAAACGTGGTAATTTCTGATACATTTTTTTCAATGAGATTGTTTCTTTCTAGAACGTCTCCTTTTAATTTTTGTCGACGCAGTTCTAATTCTTTTGCTTTAGTTTCGTCTTGCAACGAAAACTTTTGGATGACATCGTTGTCTTCCTGGCTACGCGCAAGCGCATCTTCCCATAATCTTATCGCGTCCGTATCAAACGAAACGGTCTGTTTCAATTTATCTAGACGACTCAACATTTGCCCTACATTATCTCTTACGATATTGTGCCGTTGTTGGATATCGTTCGCCTTCTTTTTCATCTAAACAAGTTAATTGTAGAACATTAAGTTAAGGTGGCAGCGAGATGGAACAATTGCCTCGATAGGGTCATAGGTACGATCCCGACAGTGGATGCCATTATATATATCAGTTTTAGGTAATTATACACTTTCACGGTCACCTGGTTTTTTGGCTCTAGAAAATCGAAAAATCATCCGATTTCGATGAATTTTTTTTAAAATCTTCGTTTTTATGGCGGATTTATGGAAAAAAATACGAAAATTGAAAAAAATCAATATTTCTCACAGTTTCATGACTTTAAATGCAAAAAAAATTGACTTTCTACATATAATTCTTTATAACTGTTTCTGACGTCAATTCCGGGGTGAACGATAAACGGGTATGCGAATTGTAATTTCGGGGTGAACGATAAACGGGTATGCGAATTGTAATTCCGGAGTGAACGATAAAGGGGTATGCGAATTGTAATTCCGGGGTGAACGATAAAGGGGTATGCGAATTGTCTCGCAGTGAAACGGGAAGGGGCAAATGTGGAGTTTTTAAAAAAACAATTCCGGGGTGAACGATAAACGGGTATGCGAATTGTAATTCCGGGGTGAACGATAAAGGGGTATGCGAATTGTAATTCCGGGGTGAACGATAAAGGGGTATGCGAATTGTCTCGCAGTGAAACGGGAAGGGGCAAATGTGGAGTTTTTAAAAAAACAATTCCGGGGTGAACGATAAACGGGTATGCGAATTGTAATTCCGGGGTGAACTAATTTTTTTCATAAATCCGCCGTAAAATGGAACTTTTTGAGACCGAGATCATTGACATCCATCTATTTTTCGATTTTCTAGAGCCAAAAAGCCAGGTGACCGTGAAAGTGTATAATTACCCAGTTTTACTTTTGTAGTGTGGAGTGTAAAATACACAGTATCTTTTTTATAGACGCTAGTGATCTAAGCTATCGAGCATCTATAATATTCTAATGTACTTTTTTATTTAAAAAATAGCATGGCATTTGAAATTGGAATGATTTAAAAATGAAAAAATACCTTCTGGATGTCTTGCAAGAGGCCGTCCTGATCATTTTGGCCCATCCTCAATCTATCTTCATCTTCATCAATTTGCGCTCTCAACGTAGACAACAAAATTTGACCCTGTCCTTGTTCCCGTTCAATATTTTTTTTGTGCTGTTCAAGTTCCGATAGCCGTCGATTGAGATCCGTTAATTTGGCTGTTGACTCCGAACGTCTGGCGAGAAGTCTCTCCATTTCAGCTTCGAGCGCCGCATTCTCTGCATTTGCAACAGGCACATGCAGCCCGTCGGACCACCCGAGCTCCGCAAGCACATCGTCGATATATTTCACCATGGCCGAGCCGTAGTTTTAACTCTGAAAAACACGGTATTTAACACAATTTTTGTTCTATTAACTTTTGTTCTTAAATAACTCACCGTATTCGTTCAGCTAAATTTTATACATTGATGAAATGAGAATTATTTATGTACACAAAATTCCGTTGCCATGGCAACAAGTTGGGGTAAAAATAGCTCGCGTGGCCATTAATGTATACATTTCACTTGTTTGTAATAACAGGCGGTTATTTATAGATCAAACTCTGCCAGACACTGCAGTTTCGTGTTAGATGACACGTTGAACTCAAAAAAAAAAAAACATTTCAACACGACGTGCTTTTGTTCTGAAAATAAAAAGATCACTTTTAACCTGTTTTATTTGTGAAAATCGTAACGTAAAAGAATTGAACAGATTGAATATATTATAACAAAAATGGGTTCAAATTTAATAATATGCCCTTTATGTGTACAACCTGCATTTCAAAACGCAGACGCTTTAAGAATTGGTTTGGTGAGTGTCGCTACGAGAACACTGTCTTGTCCGATATGCTATGATTTGTTGGTCGGATTAGACAAATTAACTATACATTTATTTGGACATATGCACGGTATAATTCAGATTCCTAAAGATGAAAGTACAGTGTCTCAGAATATGATCGTAAGTCAAAATAATAATTTGGAGCAGATTTTACCGGATTCGAATTTCAAAAATTTGAAGATTACTACATGTGAAAACAGCCTTTATAAAAATTCAGTGATAAACAATTCTGATCAAGTTAATAATTCTATAAATACACAAAAACATCTGATTAACATCGAAACAAATGTTTTGCAATCGATGGTTTCGAACGGAGTTATGTTTCAAGTCAAAGATATCGGTAGTTTTTTACAAGATAATTTAGTTACGACGAAATGTAACGATTCTTTTAACTTAAAACCCGTTATTGTTACTAACAACGATTCCAATAAAATAAATAAAAACGTGAGCAACAACAACAATGAAAACAATGTATCGATCATAAAAGTTACGACTGTAAATAAAACGATCAATAGTGATATTGTTAAGTCGAAGGATGGTACAAAACGTAAAACTGTACAAATTCTACCAAAACCAGTACTTCTACCTAAATCAAACACTGAAACAAAACAAATCATTTCGTGTTCAGGAAATGATTTAAAAAAAAACAGCTATCAACAATTACCTCAGTTGGAATGGGCGAACGGTTTTTGTGTTGGTAGTAAACCGATTTTTGTAACCGACTCGATGGAACAAAATGCAAACGATAAAAATGTTGACGCGAAAGTCACCAACTGTAACATTTGTGGAATCCAGTTCAACGACGAGCAAATTCTCAAAATGCACTGTTCTTTAGTACATTCAGTGAGCACAGAATTGAACATAAACGGTGATAAAGTTTATCGCTGTCATTTGTGTTCGAAGCGATTTCGTATGCGTGGAAGTCTTACGGTACATCTTAAGGTTGCGCATTATGGTTTTTCTAAATTGACGAAACAAATGAATGCAGCAAAGTCTACGGAATCATCCTCAAGTCTTTCTTGCTCAGTGTGCGGGAAAATATTTACGAAATTTCAGCAATTGAATTCCCATCTTAAAACACATGAAAATAAACAATGGGAATGTGAAGTTTGTTCTAAGTTGTTTACAACAAAATATTTCTTGAAAAAACATAAAAGACTTCATACAGGTAAAAAATATAAAATCAATAGCTTAACGTACCACCTATTTAAAAAAAAGTATGCGTTAGAAGTGAAACTTCTTAGGTTCTACCATTTGTTGACGATTTTATTGTTTCAGGCAATTTCAGGATCAGGAAACGGTTATGTGAAATTTGTTATCGTGTCTAGAGAAAGCGCTATGTATGCACACAGTACGCACTGCGCATGTGTGTAGAGTGCGCATGACGCTTTGACAGAGAGTGTAGAAACGATTCTCCCACTCTTTCCTCTCAACTGCCCGTTGAAGTCGGAGAAAGAGAAGCGTTTTACATCTGATCCAGGCTAATTTACCCCCCAAGTGCGCCTAAAAAGTTTCACTTAAAAAATTGATATACAATTAAAACAATTCGTAAGATATTGTTTAATCGCAGAGTATATTTGTTTAATGAATTATTTTATTTGCTAATATCATAGAACAATAGATGGATAGATATTGCAAATTATTGACCGAGCTCGGTTGTTAGCCATAGCTCCGCAGTTCGAAGCAAGAGGCCCTGCGAGTGGTTTTGTTACCGACGCCATGCAGTACTGAAATGTATACGGGTCTATCTCGTGAGCGTATCGCATTGCGCTGATAACAAACGCTAGCAGCGCCCTCTGTCGCCGGCGTGAGAATCATCATCAGGTTATTGGGATTTTACCTGGAAGCAGAGTCCATTTCAAAATATTCAGTGCGGCCGTCCTATCCGAAGCGTTTGAATGGACAGTATACGGGGTTTCGATGTTTTATTTAAATATATATATTTTATTTTTATTTATTTTATATATGCGAGGAAAAAAGTCGTTGTGATGATACTAATCTTTCAAAACGTAATTATATTGAAGGAAAAAATCGCGAGTACTGGTCACATCGCAAAATGTTACGCAATCATTTATGCGTGCAATAATAAGATTGCTACAACCGCCAAATTTGAAAGATATCCCGCATGAAATCAGCAATACACATATAATCAGCTGACAGCTGTCATTTTTCAATTTAAAAAATTGATATGAACATTTACACTTGATCTAGTTACACAATTAGGTGCTGCACAACACATATCAAGCTTCTTCTTCGATTTTTTCAATGATGGGTGTAACTTTCGTAATTATAAACAATAAATATTTACAAAAATTCGTAGCGCACAACACTACTATATGAGACGCTTCGCATAGGATAATTCACTGAAATGTTGAGTAGATGGCGCTCGGTACATTTAAAATCCCAATACAGGCAAACTAGCGGCTTGATGCTCTTGTTTCTAGTCTTGGGACTTATCAATAATATTTATAAATGAAATTAAACAGACAAAAAAAAAACTCATCGATTGTTTCAGGTGAAATGCCGTATCATTGTGTTCAGTGCAACAAAGCGTTTACGTTTCAACAGTCATATCACAAACATCTTCAGTATCACAGCACAGACAAGCCTCATATGTGTGTTGAATGTGGACGTTCTTTCAAGGAATTATCTACGCTACACAATCATGAACGAATTCATTCGGGAGAAAGGCCTTTCGCTTGCGAAACATGCGGTTGTTTTCGGATTCTCATTTTACAGCATCTCTTTTGCGTTTTTGTATTTTCATTATTCATACTAAAATAATACTTTTTTTTTAATAATGTTGAATATTTCAAATAGTCCTAAGGTGTAGTTCGTAAGACTAAATATACAATTCGAGATTTAGCTAAAGTTTGATATTGACATTGTGAAGACACACCCATTATAACAATGCTGTATTAGAAAAAATATAGTTTAAAAAAAACTAAAAAACACGCTTTGAAAAAGTAAAAAATATTTTTTTTAAAATAAGCTTAAAAAGCGTGAGGCGCTTTGTTCTACATTTTTGTACATCGAGCGCCCCACGCTTTTTAAGCTTATTTTAAAAAAAAATATTTTTTACTTTTTAGTTTGATATAAAGCGTACTTTTTAGTTTTTTTTAAACTATATTTATTTTCCACTTTTTAGTTCGATTTATTGTCAAAAATTTGCCGAAAAAAAAACAATTTTTCTTTTCGGCGTGGACGGGATTAGAACCCACGACCCGTGATGCTGAGAGTTGACGTCAGCGAAGACCCGTGCCTTAGACTGCACGGCTAGGCAATGTACTTACTGTGCTGGCATATTATACCGCTATATAAACCACTTGCTGTAGTTCAAATGAAAGTTACAAACATACATACATACATACAAACTTACAAGTGAAGTTAATATAAAGCGTGTAAAAAATATTTTTTAAAGAATGTCACTGTCGGGACATGAATTCGAATCTTTCCACTTTTGCGGCGGAACGAGTTACCGATTAGTGATTACTCGACAGTGACATATTCAATCAGTCAATTTCTCTCATATTTAAGCATATTTTCACATCATGCGAGAGTCTATGACTAGATATTGATTAATAAATGGAGAAATGATATCTTCGATTCTCTCTTAGCTCTCGCTACTTTGAAGGCTCATGTCTATCGTTACCTAAGATAAAAATTAGCTCTCGCATGATGTGAAAAATCAGTTACAAATATGTTTAAATATGAGAAAGATTGGCTGTTTGAATATGTCTCTGTAGAACAATTGGGAACTCATTCCGCCGTGAAAGTGGAAAGACTCTGGTTCATGTACCAACAGTGACAATGTTTAAAAAATTAATTTTTCTAATGTAACATTGTAACAATGGTTGTGTCTTAACGATAGTAAACTTTAACTAGATCTCTAATTAATTTTTTTTTATATTTTAGCATGCAATAAAATTCACAAACTGGATACATATTATGTCAGCAAAAAGTTTTGCTGTTTTAACAACTTTAACCGAAATATTAAACTAATAATCGTTTCGATAATACCTGGTCTTCGCATAGTATTTCAGTGCAGCTTCACGAATTTGTTGAAATTGTGTTAAATTGCATGGGTATGTTACGTAATCGTACATTGTTTTATTATTTGGAAATACAGTATTTTCTTGTTAATCTGCCGCCCGATTATTACCAGAGAGGCTGGAGACAGCGAACCTTGGATCGCATCGAATGGCGGAGCATGACAAGACCCTTCATAAGCTTTAACGCCACGGAGCTAATTAGCTCGATTATCCGACAAACAAATTGTAAATCGTCACTTTTTAACTAGTCAAAGAGGCATAATCCAAAATTCAATTCGCTGGTTCTATGTGTCATGTTCTTACGCCAAAAGTACATTGTGCGGTGTGCCATCTGTCTTATTGTATCTCCTTTGTTCGTGGAGGCAGATTGACGAGAGAGTAGGTACTCTAATTTTTAATACGGTCTAATTTGAAAACAAAACTAAATATATATTATCTTGTGATGTTTTTAGAGCTGAACATACGCATTCTATTTCGATTAGGTCCAAATTTAGGGTAATAAAATATGGAGCGTTTTTTTTGCCGGTTGAACATTCGAGTCTCTGTCGATTTGGCATCTCAGCCAGTTTATCTTCGCGAAGACAGCTTCGTACCTTCGAGTTAACTCGGGTGACATTTCTTGAGACAATACGACAAATCTCTAGCTAATACTTTAATTAGGACCTGGCAACAGGCACGCATTCAGCGATTCTGATTAAAATTGCTTTATTTGAATGTATTAAGTACAGAATTTTTGAGGACGCTAAATCAGAATTTTGCCCTGCGATCTGACGACCCTAGATACGACACTGTACACCAGGGGCGGGCAAATCTTTTGATCGGCGGGGCACATAGCTGATGAAAATTTGACCGCGGGCCGGATGGCTGACAAAAATTTGCAGAAAAAAGATCGTCACATTCTATTTCCGCATATGGAGAGCAAAAAAAAAACCGCTACTATTTTTTTAAAATTTTCTAAAATGCTTCGCGGGCCGGATAAAATTGCGCTGCGGGCCGAATCCGGCCCGCGGGCCGCCATTTGCCCAGGCCTGCTGTAGACTCTAGATTAAGGTGAGGTGATGTGTCGGCGGCTGATTCGACAGAAAACACTCCATCTTTTTTTACCTTTACCCTTAAGAACAGCCCGCGATACAAAAAGTGAAAACATCGTTTACTTAATTACATAATATATGTTTTGACGCGAACAGATTAAAAGTAGGGTCAAATAAACAAAATCACGCGCATAATAAGTAAATATTATGTTATGTTATATACTTGTAGGTCGTAGGGTAAAGTTGGGAAAATAAAATTTAACACATTGGAGAGTTAAAAACTGCTGTGACAGTATTTTTTGAATAAATATGAGGGTAAAGTTAACAGGGAGATTTTGTGTTGATCTTTTTATGTCGAGATATCGAAAATTTGTATTATTGTAAGTTTGATAACAGAAAATCACTAAAGTTTAATTAAAAAAAATTGTGTTCCGTTTTACACGGAACACGAAAAAGAAATAATAAAAATCGATAATTTTATTTATTGAAGAGTTCTAATCAGACGTTAATCAAAGATTAGAAATAATAGGATTTTTTTTTTTTGCTGGATATTACGCGTTTTCTTACTTGAGCTTTTTTAATTGCATTATTTACCGCTTTATTAATTAATCTAAATTATAATAGAGTTTGTGTGTTGTTAAGCAAAAATAATCTGATCAACAGGATACATTTTGCTTCGTGAGATACTAAATTTAATGTCCTCATTTCATCAATTAATTAAAGAAGACAAAGACAATGTTAAAGTGATTTTGATAACTTGTGTGTAATTTTAGGTAAGTGTTTTCGACAACGTGTTTCTTATTTGGTTCATAAACGAATTCATACAGGCGCAATGCCTTATCAGTGTACAGCTTGTGGAAAAAGTTTTCGATATAAGGTACCGATTTAAGACATTCAAAGTAAAAATACATTTAATGCATATTTCATGTCAATATATTTTAGGTGAGTCAACGAACGCACAAATGTCCTGCAGAACCACCTGGTACAGTGATTCGTCAATCAGGCGAATTTTTGCAAAAATTACAACAAAAAAAACGGAACGATACTTTGTCTGAAATATCGGCAAATCAAAAAACTATTAACGATGGTTCAGCACACGATTGTAACTCAAGTGTCGATAATACCAATATTTTAAGCGATAATGTTGAATATAAAAGCAACAATTTTTCTGGAACTTTTGAAAAAGATAGTTCAGCGAATTATGATCAAGAGACATTTATTAATAAAAGCATTTCTGAAACTGATATAACGGATACAATATCCAAAACAAATGAAAATATAGATTTGATTAAAAACACGGACTTCTTTTCGATGGTACTTTCGCCAATAAAATACGATCTTTCATCGCCTTCAGAAAAATTGCAAAATTTATGCTTATCAATCGCAAATGACAATTTAAATGAGAAGACTTTTGACAAAGAGATACAAGAAAATCATATATTTTCTGAGTGTTTAGATGACTCTTTTATCAACAAACAAACACAAGAAAACGCCATATTGGAAACGATCGATGACAATCCTTTTAAGCAATTTTTATACGATTCAAATCAATGAAATAAGTTTTTGTATTTGAAATAATTGTAATTTATACGGTATATCATCGCTTTTGATTGTTGTGATAAAATAATTAAACGTTTCTTTCTAATGCTTTCTTTTTTTTTTAACACATTCAGGGGCGCCTAGTCCGTGGATACTCAGGGTCTCTAGGACCCACAGAAAATAAATAGTGGATTGACCATTTTTTGCATGTTTAATTTTATTATTTCCGTGAAGATTTGAAGCACCGAAATTTCGCACTTGGACAGTTTTTGTAAATGAGTTCAAATGAGGAACCACAGGGTATGGTAAAAGTTGGCGCCCCTATATCAAATTTTTTTATTCACTGTTGCACTTTTCGAAGTGTGAAAAAAATGTTTAGGACCTTTTGAAAAAATGTAAATACAACAGTAATTTTCATTTCTGAATATTGGCACTGCTTCAAAACAAATGGCGTGTCAAACAGCAGCTTGAGTTCGATAAACTTCGATGGGAATCGATTTGTTGAGTTATCTAGTTGTAAAGTATTGCCAGCTGTTTTGGGAGTTATTCTTTACGAAATTTATAATATTTTACAGCCATGTATCTAGAATCAAATTGTTAAATTATATTTTTGGACACTGTTAATTGTGTCAATAGATTGAAAAAAATCCAGTTCATTTTCAAACGAGTTCTCGACAAGGTGAGAACGAACAAGAGTAGGGAAAAGTGCAGGGCAGCCAGTCGGTGAAAATCAAACAGATCGTTAGCATTTCTTTATTGCTGACTTATTATGAAATTTTAAATCAGGTAATGCTTCTGCTTTTTTAAACAAAACCTTTAAATCGGGTAGTAATGATTTGTTAGATAAATTAAGGCAGCCTTTGTGTTGTTTTTAATCGTTCTGTGAGACCTTGGTCTGAAGACTTGTGCACGTAATGGAGTCACAAAATTCTTTGTTACAATCAGGATTTTTCTTTAAATTTATCGCGTTGAACGTTGCGAATTACCTTTATTGTTGACAGTATAATTCAGTATTAGTTTTTTTCAATACTTTGCATTAAAACTTATTAACTTTCAAAGGTCCTTTTTGATGTTTTGGAATTTGAAGGTCTTTTATAAATAGGCTTGATTTTTCTGGGTGAGTCATTTGTAAATTATATCTACAGGCAACAATATTTATATTTTCGCGTTCACCATGTGCAAATATTATATTTTTTGATTCTGGTGATTTCGACATTTTTTTATCCAAGGGACATTTTATGTTTAAAATCAATGCCAATAAATCCATCAGCTGATTGTCACAATAAGTTTGATACGCCATTAAAATCTTTAAATGCGAAATTCTCATAACAAATCAGTAATTATAACAAATTTAATATATTGTTTATAATCAAAAAAACAGTTTAATCGTGTTTTATCTTTATAATAAATATCCGAACAAAAGTAGTAATTTTTCCGACATTTTGAAAAGAATCTTGCAAGAATTTCTTTTGTGTGTTACAATTATTTATTTGTTTATTAAACGCATATTTGTTGAAATAGTCATTTAATAGTTGTATGTAAGTCTAAAGCAATTATAATACTGACTCAATAATGAATAATTTTATAACTCTGCCTTGGTCCTTGTTTTGGAGTGCACGTTGTTAAATTCAAAAGTGTATATTATATTGCATAATCATTTTTCCTACAGTCGCGTAAACTAAACACTGATTGGTATTCTTTCAGCACGGACAGTCATTTTTTAGCGTATTTACATAAACCTGTCTTCCCAGGTACAGTTTACTTCGTATTATAAACATTCCCAAATCGAAATACCTCAAACAATACTATTGTCTGCAAATAATCATGCACACAATCCTAAGTGTACATTCAAAATATCATTTTAAAATCAGTATAGTTGAAGTAGTGATGGGTCAACTTGAGTTACGCTTAGTTCGAGTTAACTCGAGTAGGATTCTCTCTAACTCGAGTTTCTGAAGACTGCTATATAACTAGTTTCGTTGTTAAATAGAGATAGGTACCTACTTACTACTAGTGATGTGCCGGATCGCTAAAATGCATATCCGCGGATACGGATCTGAATACGGATATTTGGTTTCAAGATTCGCGGATACGGATACGGATATTTGGTTTCAAGATCCGCGGATACAGATACGGATCTTAACTTTCTTAGAGTACGCGACGGTAAATATTGCACATCGACCTTTGGAAAGAGACTGTTATGGGAAAAAGTTATTGACTTCTTTAAGAGTTAACTCTCATAACAGATTGTCTCTTTCCAGAGATTGATGTGCAATATCTCATTATAAAGATAGTTTTTTATTAGTACCTTTGAGTTATGTACTATTGGTATGGTACTCACTACGATAAATTTTTGCAATAGAAAGGTGCCAAATACGATTTTAAGAAATAAAAAATAATCTGAATGGAATTTTACAGTTTTTCATTATTACCTAATCACCTATTATATATATAGAATTTCATCTATGAATTGAAAATTAATAAGGTAAAAGATCCGCCATAAAACTAACGGATACGGATACGGATATTTGGTTTCAAGATCCGCGGATACGGATCTTTCTTCTCCCTCGGATATCCGCGGATACGGATACGGATATCCGGCACATCACTACTTACTACTAATAAACAAACCAAAAACACAAGTATACGATACATACTAAAAATACCTTTTTATTTCAATCCTACCTACTGATTACCAAGTTTAGTAATGATAATTGTCCCAACACAGAGTTAGATGGAAAAACAAATATACCGGGTGTCCCAGAAGTCACGCACTTCCTCGTATAGGGATCGAAAGAGAAAATTATTCTGAGACGAAAAGTCCTTAGCCATTTTTTAATCAGACGCATAGATAATTAATTATTAATTAATGAAAGTGACCAATCAGGAGCGATTTGATTTGTTTTCCGATTTTATTTGTTTTTCTCCCGTATCTTGGATAACTGTCTTCCGTTGTCAGTCGTCTCTGAATTTTCTGACAACGAACACCGTTATTATGGAACAGCGTCATCTCCAACAGCGTTATACGTCTGCTGATTTTACTGAGATGCTTATCCTTTATGGAGAGTGTAATCGCAATGCTGTTGCGACTGCACGCGTTTATCGCGAGAGGTCACTTTCATTAATTAATAATTAATTATCTATGCGTCTGATTAAAAAATGGCTAAGGACTTTTCGTTTCAGAATAATTTTCTCTTTCGATCCCTACGTGACTTCTGGGATACCCTGTATAGAAAAGTAATTTGTAACAAATCATTTACTCAGCTTCGTCCTGCTAACTCGAGTTCAATTCGAGTTACGTGAATTTGAACTTGAGTTAACTCGAGTCGTGTTTTTTTCCGAGTTGGCTCATCTCTAAGTTGAACTAACTGTTTTGCTGTACAACTAGCGGCCTGGTCCGGCTTCACCCGAATTTGTAGATTGCCATCGTTTTTTGTCGACTTACGTTGCAAAATTGGTCTCCACGAAAAGCGCTTTTATAATATATAGCCTACGTCCATCTTGAAGGACCATTCTAAATATTGGTGAAAAAATTTTTGAAATCGGACAAATAGTTTTGGAGATTACCTCCTACATCCAAACTTTACCTTTATAATATTTATATGATATAAACATAGATATCTGTAAAATTTGACAATAATTTCTGTCTAGTTCCATTTATCGATTTGAAATCAACCGTTGACGTATTGTTTCAGGGCGACGCAGTGATCGATAGCCGGTGAATATACACGGGTATGAGTGGATCGGTGGTCAGGTGGCGGTCAGGCAGCCCCAGCATCGTCTATGGCCGAGCCAGCTAGCCTCCCGGTTGCCGCGTCTGTGTCGGGGCCCGCAGCGGCCAGCCACGTGTCTCGCAAACGTTCAGCCCCGCAGAACGCGGCTAGCGCACCTTTACCAAACGGACCTAAACCCAACAAGCGTACTCGCAAGTAAGTCAATTGTTTGGATTTAGAAAGAATTCCGACTATGAAGGAACAGAGGGTTGCATATGATGTTGGACCGAGTCATAAAATTTATAAATTAAGAAATGCACCTGAAATACAAAATTCAAATCTTATCAGCATTTGTAAAAGGGTTTTTGTAAATTTATTTCTTGTGCTGCAGATATTCTTACACATTAAACGGTTCGATATCCCTTCTTAAATAAAAAAGTAAATACGTTATTTAATGATAATTGTGATAGAAACATTATCGTAACCTGATCGTAGCCCGATAGAAAGTATACTTTTCCAAATGAAATTTCATTGGTCCAGCGTCTTACCCAATCTCAATCGATATATTCTGTTCTGTCTAGGCATCGTGCAAAATACTCAAAGACCACAAAAGTCACGCAAGCAACTGAATCTAAGACAGAAATGTCATTATTCTTTTGTGTATATTAGTAGGAATAGTGAATATTAATGGTGTTCATATTTTCAGTTGGGTATTTTAATAATGAACTAAAAACATTGTCGACACTTCCAGTTCATATATAGTAGTCTCGCTAATCTGGACATCCGATTAATCCAGACTGGATTAAAAAAAGATCTATTAATTAGTTCATGTTATTAATTAGAGATTAACAAAGAAATTCTGAAGAAGGCCCAAATCTGGACCAAAACGTTAATTTATAATTTTATATTTTGTTAATATGTTGTCTGAAATATTGGTCAATAATTTTATAACTAAATAAGAAAGTTGAAAAAACGTCGGTTTTGTTAGTTTTACCCATCGAAAACTTGTGTTATGTACATTTTAAGGCAGATTACGTTTAATCTGGACTTTCGATGATCTGGTCCCATCTGACCCGGATTAACGGAACTCTACTGTCTACAGACTGAGAGTCATAGATTTGTAATCGACAAACCATTGTTGTTATATTTTTTATGTATTAACATTATTACTATCGTGGAAGTGAAGCTAAGCTCCAATATCGATCCCTCCCCGGTCAACTTTCAACATTGTTTTTTTAATTTTATTACCGCTTTATTAAACACCTAGTGTAATGTATCCATTTTTTTTTTTTGACGTGATAACGTCTTATAAATTGATGAAACACCGGCTGCATCCACGAAAAAGTGTAACGTTCCGAAAAGTGTAACGTTCCGCCTGACCCTGTGCGTGCAAGCGAGAGCGCAGTAATGTATTATTAAATATGATATTCGAGCGGAATACGTTATCACGTAAAATTATCGTCCGTAAACCGACTTTACAGACAACCAATTTTTTTCAATTGGTACTTTATTATTTAGAAAGTTATGTGATAGGACAGAACTGGTCTCTTATCTTGTTTATATATTATAAAGTTGAAAAAAGATAAAACATATAAAACAGTAAACAAACAACATGACGGATTTTCGTTGCATTCTTTTACAGCCGTTTTTATTGTGAAAACTATAATTTTAGCAAAGTTCGTGATTAAGTCACCTTTTATTAATATCATTTGTCCACCCCTGATCAAGGTATGCGCCAAGTGATTTTGAAATACGATACAATAATTCGAAATAACAATACGCAGAATTTATCATGTACTGTGCGTTCCGAAATTCTTGTTTTATTCTTAGCCATTTATAAATGCATACAAAGCTCCCGTGGTCACCCGATCTATGTTGCATATTATGTGGGACGAATTTCTGTAATGCGTTAATGATTTCCATAGCTATCATATCAACAAAATGTATGTAATTAAATTCTCTGTATTGCGTATTATATGAAATTCCCGAGCTCGTGCCAATCGGTTTATGTATACCAGCTGGTAAATTCTCTAATTACACATAGACGCTGATGACCTCAGTTATTGACCGTCTATAAGTTACAATACAACGCAGTTTCTGGTACGAATGTTAAACATTAGCGTTGCAGAAAGTATTGTAAGGAAATCTGATTAGAAAATGGCCTCAGATTATGACCATATAGATACATTATTTGTCCATAATAGTTAATGAGACGGTGACAGAAATGGTCAAGGAGCACTTGGTGGCAGAAATGCTCTCTTTCGTGTAGTCTGAGTCCCCCTCTACAAATCCGTTTAGTGGAGTAGGGGTCTAGCGCGTTGCGATACGACACTGGGGCACGACAAAATTCAAAATTCCTCTACTAAATGGCAGAAAATGACTGAAAGGCATCTGGGGGGACGTCTTAATTGCAGAAAAATGTTTTCTGCCAATTTACTCCTTGCAGAGACTTTAAAAATTCTTTCAAAAAATCTAAAATGAAACCTAAAAAAATTAAAAAAAAAATTGAATTTGAAGTTAAAACTTGGCGGAATGGTTGTTTGGGTGGCCCGGAATACGAGAAAAATTTTCGTGGCTCCAAATGCCCTTACTTCCTTTCGATGATTTTTCAAAATTTGCACAGGCAAAAATTCGAAAAATTTTCGCTCGGTAGCAGAAATTCTTTCCAGGCTCTCTATTAGTACCTAATAAGTTTGAAAAAAATAATATCTGCCAATTTTGTCGCTGCTAGATCATAATTTGCCAATTTAATGTATTTGTCATTAATGCTTTACCTGAATACCATGTTAAACTTTCCGCGAACATGACGCGTTTTTGCAATGTCGATTTTGGCAAAAAACTACCTCGGGATTCTCTACAAGAAGACGGACCGTTTGAGCTCGGTTTCACTCACCGAGCTTTTTCTTTTTGAGATTTTTTTTTATTTAATTGTTATACTGACAGTATCTGCAGGGAGTAAATTGGCAGAAAATATTTTTTCTGCAATTAGGAGGTTTCCCCAAAAGCCCTTCAGTCATTTTCTGCCATTTAGTAAAAGAATTTTGAATTTTTCCTTTTTTTAAGTGCCCCGGTGCCGTATTGCAACGCGCTAGACCCCTACTCCACTAAGCGGATTTGTAGAGGGGGACTTAGACTACACGAAAAAGAGCATTTCTGCCAAGTGCTCTTTGACCATTTCTGTCACCGTCCTTTGACTATAATAGGCCCCACTCACGATCAAACTTCATGCCACAGTTCAGTGTTCAGTGAAGTTGGACCGATTAATCGAAAGACTGACTGGTACCACACACAGTTCATGCAAACTGCTCATTTTTTTAAATTTTTTGTGTTCAGTTTGGTTCAGTTGTTGGCATACACTCGTCGAGTATAGATATATAAAATATATATTATATACATACTATAATATTATACTATAGATAATTAATAAGAACTAAATGAGTTATTTAAATGATGAGGATTGGCTGTTCATAGCTATGGGATTGTATTTAAAACAGGGAAATAAGAAAAAAAAAGAAGAATATGGGTGAAAATTTTGTTAGAAAAGCGTGATTCAAGAAGTCATGTTTATTTGATTAATGAATTACATCTTGAATCGCTTGATTGGAATAATTATTTACGAATGAATTAATTAACTTACAATTATTTACTGGAATTAGTTACCCCATTTATTAAGAACCAGGACACAAATATGCAAAAATCTATTTCTACACAAGAAAGACTTGCAGCAACATTGAGATTTTTGGCTTCTGGTTGTACAAAACACAGAACTCCAAAAACTGAACTGAAAAAAACCCACACACACAGCAGTTTACTTGAACACTGAACTAAAAGTCGTTCAAAAATCAAGATGAATTTGATGAGTTCATGCCTGACTTCAGTGTTGGTTTCAGTGTTTATTTGTCCCACACATTATCATGCTTCACTGAACTATAAGTTTGAACACTGAACTGTGGCATAAAGTTTGATCGTGAGTGGGGCCTATAAGAAAAACTTTTTACGAAAGATTGTCCTATGCAAAATCGAATAAAATTTGTCACTGATATAGTGAGCGGTTTTTTTTTTATTGCGGAAGTGTACTGGTAGGGTCATGATCCCGAAGGCGATGTACAGAAGGTCGTTGAAAATCGATTATCCGCCAGTACACAATAATCTAAGGTCATTGTTAAAGACTCTTATGTGTTGCACACACAGAAAACAAATCACGCATTACGCAAAAAGTACATTTTTCTGCATCAAATGTTGACAAAACTGATTTAAAAATCTTGTTTTTTGTGGCAATTGTTTGAAAAATGAAATCTGCTCGAATTAGACAATAATGCGTTAATTAAAAAAGTTAATTGTTTTTAATAATAGTCTTATATCTCTCAACATTTTAGAAAATGCATGGCGCAAGAATACAGGGTGTAAGACTTTAACCACCGATATATATCAAAATGACAAAACTGACTTCAGTAAAAAGATTACGGTTTTCGAGATATTTAAACTTTTTTTACGCATGTTGCGTTTACAATTACAAAAAAAATTGCTTATTTCGACTAAATTTCAAAAAATCTGATTTTTTTGGAACAAAAAATATTGCTATTTAAAAAATAAGAATATATAATAGCAGTCATGTATTTTCAACCTCCACTTCATCCCCACTTCATGGCAGTCATAGAGATCAATCAGAAAAAAGCTTTTATTAATTTGAGGTTAAACTTTGTCAACTATTTTAATTCAAAATAGGTAAAAACACTTTAAAGTTAAACGCTTTTATTGTACAATCGATAAAGTACTAAAAACTAGAAAATAAATATGAGTCACCATAGGGGGCTTTCATGCAGATTCCGAAGTGATTTAATGCAAATGGCCGACATCATGTACGCAAATCGTGTTATCACGATTAGGGTGCAGGCATACATTGTCTCTTTTTTTTGTGGTGACAATTTGTTGATTCTGATTGACTACTGTCATAAAGACATAGAACTTGATAAAGAGAGATATACTCCATGTTAATATGTTGCCGGAATGACCAGGAAATACTTAAAAAAAGAGACAAACATATTTTATGCGCTCTTTGTTGCCTTCGCTCACCACACATTGAGTAGACAATTAGTAATTATAAGTATATGGCCGACATGAAAAATCATATACCAGCCATGATTTGTCACATGGTAGCAAACGCGTTAAATAATTAAATACAGCTGTAACTTGATACTTTTCCGCTAATTATTAATTAAGATAAACTAATAATGAAAACAAATGTATTATATTCTCATTAAAATCATATAACGATAATGTTATTCAATGCAGCGAACACCTTTACGACTGAAATTAATACAAAATAAAGATTTTCCAAGCAGATACTACGTGGGAAGTTCTGAGAATTCTGTGATTGTTTTTCCTAAAAAATTACCGCTTTTCTTTTGAGTTTTTTGTGGACATTTATTTTTCTTTTCTTACACTGCGAGTTGTATTGCTTACCTACATGTTACATGCTGGTTATTAGGGTGTTCACATCTTAGACACTAACGGCCTCAGTTGTCGAGCATCTCTAATCTGTCGAGAGTGGTTTGCTATAGGTTCTTAAGTTTAATGTGGTCAAAAAACAACTGTTACAAAACACAAATTAACTTTTCTAGATTTAAGGACGTAGTCTGGTGTTCGGGTTTTGAAAAAACGAATATATTTTTTTTACATTTTTAGTAAAGTATAATATATTGAGAAAATACTGTAAAAATTTTAGACCGAAATATTAAATATTTACAAAGCTATAGCATATAGTCGAGAGCAGCAACGATCTTACGGTAAGACTCTTACTTGCTCTTACCTCTCAATTGTTATCACGTTACCCTTATACTCTCGCAGAGTAGAGCAAACAAATTAGCAGAAAACGATGCCTTTGAAGAAACGGAAGGTTTAATATACACCAGACATAGCTGATTAGTGTAAATATTCATTTTTATTTTTTTGTAAGAAATCTGAAATTAAAACTTTAAACACGTTTTTCTAAGTGGCACGGGTGATTGAAACAATTGTATACAACCGATTGCTTTCAGTTTTGCACAGGGTAATCTACACAACAATAGCTCCGTCCGGTACTAGAATTACTTAATTATAAAAATTATTTCTATTTTTTTTACCGATTTTCAACGAAAAAAACACGATTTTCTCGTTGTTTTTTTTCTAAAACCCGCCATTTTGTTATTTATCAATAAAAATGTTTATTTCTAGTACGGGATAGAGCCACAAGCCTACGAAACAATAACCAATTTAATTTTTATAATTCAGTTGACTTCAAGTGACGTTATCACCCGCGCTACCCACCTACCTCCATTTAAAGTTGTCTACTTTAGGTTAAAAAAAACAATTATAAAATGGCGTAAAATTAAGCAAAAAAAATTTTTTTTTCTTAGTTTACGATGTCAGTAAAAACATGTAACAAAATTGAAAACATCGTACATTATTTTGATATTAAAAAAAAATTCTGAAATAACGGTTGAAAACGAGCCTGAACATAGGACTACGTCATTAATGTGGGCAAATTAGAAATACTATTCCTGTAAAGGTTTTCGTAAATAATCAATAACAAATTGTAAAACAAATTTTATTCAACAAAACAAAAATCAAAATTATAATAAATCTTTTTAATACAAACATAATATTTTATCTGTACTCTTTCGGTAGCGATTCATAATTAAAAAATTCAAATTCGTTCTCTTTTAAGGCAGCTACACACGGTCAGTTATAACTGTACTGTTAAAACTCGTATGTACGTAGGGCCTACTCACGTTGAGATAAATCTGTGAGTCCCGTACCTACAGTACTGTTATCGATAATATGGCCCCGACTACAGACGACGTTCCAACGGTGGTCGGATTAATATTTGCCATGAAAACGACTCATAAAAACGACGCAATAAAAAACCTTCAGTATTTGCTTAGCTCATTGATCCTAATTCCTATGCCACCAGGTTTCATCCTTTAATCTTCGAAAATCATTATATTGAAAAATTATTTTTTGCGTTTTAATACGTCATGTTGCTTTAAAAGCGTTTTTTAGTTTTTGACGTGATAACGTCTTATAAATTGATGAATCACCAATCTTATAAATTGATAAAACACCGGCTGCATGCACGAAAAAGTGTAACGTTCCTAACGTTCGTAACGCGTAACGTTCCGCCTGACCCTGTACGTGCTTTTTGCTAATTTCTCGCTCAATTTAAATCAGATCGGTTTGAAACCAGTCTTAAACGAAAGAGGAGAACATTTTACATAGATTTCGTATAACAGAATTTGCCTAAACAGTTTTTTTATACAAATTTATATAGAAAAATATTTTATACAAATTTAAATAGAAAAATAGCTGTATAAATGCAATGTTGTGTAATGCATGACGCGACGCGGTCGGTTGTCTTTGTTTGCCGTACATGGAAATTAGAAGCAAACGTATGTCTTGTCTTAACATGAAAACAGCTGCATTTCTAATGTTTAATTCAATTTTTTGACATTAGTATATTGTGAAATGCAAAGCCTGCTAAGTTAAGTATTGGAATAACTAATTATTATTAGAACATAATACTTTGTAAGTTGCAAACGTCACTTTTGACATTTCTTATCATTCCGACACCAAGGATAAGCGGATTGAAACCAAATTTTGGGAGGTTTAGGTTATGTATTACGGAATACGTTATCACGTAAAACTATCGTCCGTAAACCGACTTTACAGACAACCATTTTTTTTATACAAATTTATATAGAAAAATAGTTGTATAAATGCAATGTTGTCTAATGCATGGCGCGACGCGGTCGGTCGTCTTTGTTTGCCGTACATGGAAATTAGAAAATAACGTATGTCTTGTCTTAACATGAAAACGGCTGCATTTCTAATGTTTAATTCAATTTTTTGATATTAGTATTTTGTGAAATGCAACGCCTTCTAAGTTAAGTATTGGAATAACTAATTATTATTAGAACATAATACTTTGACAGTTGCAAACGTCACTTTTGACATTTCTTATCATTCCGACACCAAGGATAAGCGGATTGAAACCAAATTTTGGGAGGATGTTTGATATGCAAATATGAAGTGGCCTATTGTTTTTGGGGAACATCGGCGCATGCGTAAAAGAATATATCTCTTATAATGATGTTAGTTTTTAAAACGGTTTTTACTCTATCTATTTTTACTAGAAATTTTTGTAAATTTTTTGGGGAAAATCGGCGCATGCGCAAAAGAGATACATGCCATAGTTGTTTTTTATATAATAATAGTATACTTTTTATATAGTGTTTTATTATTCTACTTAATAAAATTTACCTAAATTTGAAGCGAAAGATGCAATATCATAGATTCGAATTATTATAATTATTATATAAATTTAGGTTATGTATTACGGAATACGTTATCACGTAAAACTATCGTCCGTAAACCGACTTTACAGACAACCAATTTTTTTAAACTATAATTTTTCTATGCAAGTACCATGATTATAAAAGTAGACACTTAATAAAAATTAAAAAAAATAAATCGCAGATAACTATCAGCTATGAACAATAACGGGAATCAAATAAATCGTTACAATAATTGAAACTCCATTTAATTGTTCGAAATAAATCTTTGTAATGGTGTTCAGTTTGCGCCCGAGTTAATAAAATTGTGAATTTAATTACAATTTATTATCAGCTTTTAATACATACAAAACTAGGTTCAAAAAGGTCACCACAATCACAGGCTAATATTTGTCATAATTTTGATGAATCATAATCAGTGTACCTTCTTTAATTCATTACATAAAAACCATGAATCGGATCGAATTTGTGATATTTTATTAAATTTTCTATCTGTATTATTTTATTAGTTTTTGTTGATATTAGTGCGTAGTTAATGAATTAATGCTTCCGTCAAATATTCGCATGTATTTAATAAAAATAATTTAATGACGTTTTGAAGTAATTTTTAATCAGGTTAAGCTTAGTAAATTTCAATTTTTTGTTTATCTTCAAAAAATGTGCGTATAACAATATTTTATTGGACGAAAAAGCATGCCGATTATTTGTATTTCATCGAATTTAAAATATTTTTATGGACATTCTTGCTTTTTTTTAATCAAAGACTGAATATTTTTATTTAAAAATGACAAAGCGCTTCAAATTTAATTTGTGCTGTTTCAAACAATCGTCAAAGTAAGTAATTGTTAATATACCACGCAATTGTTGGTCCGTAACAATGAAAACAAAAAACTCGCGTTGCAGTGTTAAAACCCTTCCGACGAAATAGTATATTTGCTCATACATGTATGGTAGTTCAATTCTATAAACTTCAGTTTGTTTTTGAGCAAAATAAAAGATAAATTGATCTAAATTTCAATATTCAACATGGAGTTTATCAATTCAACATCTGCATTCTACACCGAATTATATAACTTTCCGTAAGTCATTCATGCTGCGTAGCAGAAAGGCTTGTCAAAAAATTTGATTTGACAATGACCTTAGATTGCGATCATGTAATTACAGTTTTCATACATCAAAACCAGCCTAATGTCGTATTTTAACTCCCTGTCATCTTGAACATTATGCCGCCACTTCACATGGCTATTTCTATTTGTGTATTTGGCATATTTGGCAAACAATTACCAAGTGTGGAGGGTCTATTTGACAAAGTGTTGGCCTTATTTGCCTATTTGACAAATACGGCCAATACCAAATACGCGTTACCGTGCGCTTGTCGGTTTTTCGAGACACATCAAAGGAGTCAAATAGGCAAATAAACCGTCCACACAATGGCCATATTCAGAAGCGCCCGCGCCGTGAACCTGTACGGACGTGCAGTATTTTTGTGTCTGTGCTGTGAGCGAGAACTGGAACAATTACTATTGTAAATGAATTGGGACAATGAAACAGTGCTAAAATTCCGGGAATTTTGAACCTTGCGTTCTGCTGCCAAATGTTTGTGTGTTTTTATTTGCCTGCAAGTGTGGATGGTCGTATTTGTCTCTATTTGCATGTTTGTCTTGAACGTCATATATTTTGCCAAATACAACAAACACCCAATAGCGAACACAAATAGCCATGTGAAGTGCCACCTTTAGATTGATTGTACCTACTCACATAAAAACAAATGATTGTTCTACATAGAAAGACATCGCTTTTCAAGCGAAGTTGTGATCAAAATGCGTAGAAAAACGTTGTTTCAAAGTTACAAAAAACTATGCTAAATACACTTATACACAATGTAAGAAAAATATCGTTTCAATCGATCAATTAATTATCATTGGAGCAGGGTCGGTTTAAAATTCAACAATGCTTATTAAACTAATTAGTAACTAATTACTAATCATTTTTATAATTTTTTATTTTTTAGCTTACCTAATATTGTTATTCTGAAGAAGATCCAAATTGGAATCGAAACGTTAATTTATTGAATTATAATTACTTGTTTTGTCAATATATTGTCTGAAAAATTGGTCGATAATTTTATTTATTGAAGAGTAATCAGACGTTAATCAAAGATTTAAGAAATATGTATGTTCACAATCTGTCATCGTCAAATCAGATTTTCTGACTATGCTTCCTGCAACTGAGCATCACTGTAAACCAGTGTCGGGCCAATTTTATTAAAAATTTGACAGCACATTAAACGGTTACATTTCAGTTTTGAAACACATCCGGGAATTTTTTTAGTGTTTTTGGGCCCAAAAACTCTTTGTGGCTTAAAACAACCTTTATGACGGCCCGATAGGGCCAATTTTAAATAGATTTCGCGCGAAGATAGATTCCAACATGTATGCCGAATTTCGTTAGAATCAATTAGAGGTCATCCATAAAAAACTTAACGCGAAATTCATGCATGTTTGATACCTCCGTTCCCCTTTATCACGCCGAATCATATTTTTGTCAACCCTCTACCTAATAATGACTCACAAAAGCTGGCTCTCTCTTCCAATGAGTTTTAATGATTATTAGTCCAGACCGACTGAGCACGCCTTGCGAGCCAATGCCTCGGCCAATGTGGACATGGCTCGAGTTGCCTCGGGCACACGTTGCCGAGCGCCGCTCGACCGCGAGCCTAACGTTGTCGGTTTTTGCCGATGCTCAAAGGCGCCTCAGTCTGAGTCTGAGCTGTGGATGGATGTAACGACGCTCGCGAGCCAGTGCAAAATTAAAATCATCATATATGGAGAGAAATTAAATGCTCAAACTGGCTCGCGAGCCAGAAGTCCGAGCGTAGCGTGCTCGGTTGGTCTGGACCTGGCTTATGCATATTATATTCTTTTTATCATAGTGGATCAGTACGATGATAGAATAAATAAATAAAATAGTCGGTAGTTATTGAATGATGGATATCGGTAGTTATTTTAGTTAATCGATAAAATTCAGATACGTACTTGATAAAAAAAATTAATGCATTTCGTCCATCATTGATTAAAGTGGTGACGGTTGTTATCTTTTTATGATTATTACATTTTTGAAAATTGAATTTCAGATCACACACAGACTCTAGCCCGGCCGCCACGGCCACTTCGGGGCAATCGGAGCTCCGGGGCCGCGGCAAAGGCCGGCCCCCTGCCGATAGTACGTCGTTGCGTAAAGCCAAGAGCACGTTGTGTAATTCGGACACTCATCAAAAATCGTCAGTTGATACGCGTAGCTCACGGTCAAACAGTATCAATTCAGACGAAGTTCATTTGACGACCGCGTCGTCCAAGTCGCCGCATAACACAAGAAGAAATACGTCCGATACGAAAATAAACAAGAAAAGTGCCACGCCACGCAGTTCGCCCAGTCGCGAGACTGGAGCAGTCAAGAAAAGCAGCGCTGTGAAAAATAATTCCGTTCTGCCAGCCACGAAAACAAAAGCTTCATTGAAGTCGTTAACACCTGACGCAGGTATGTTCCCGAATCAAACGAAAATTTAAAGTCGACGCGAAGTACAAAGTTCGTATGACTAATTTACGTAGAACCTTTGCAAGACATCCAATGGCAATTAATGTTTGATAAATTTAGACCGGTGGGTCCGCGGCGTTTACCTGAAGTATCCGTCGGTGCTTTAGGCATAATTTCCGGAACAAAAATTAATTGCATAATTTTATATAATTGACTCGATAATAGGTTCGTTCCAAGCAGCCGTGAACGGTAATAAAACCGTACAGTCTTGTCAGTGCGCAAGACTAATTTGCGCACTAGCTCAAAAATCGATACTGCGCAAGACAGTCTTGCGCAGTAACAAGACTGTGTACGGTTTTATTACCGTTCGCAGCTGCTTGGAACAAACTTAATAATGCGACGAGTATTGAGTTTTTAATATATGACATAAAGTCGAGAAACGGACGTTAAACACATTATTATTATTATGCCGGCACTTCACATGGCTATTTGTATTTGTGTATTTGGCAAACAATTACCAAGTGTGGAGGGTCTATTTGACAAAGTGTTGGCCTTATTTGCCTATTTGACAAATAAAGCCAATACCAAATACGCGTTACCGTGCGCTTGTCGGTTTTTCGAGGTACATCAAAGGAGTCAAATACGGCAAATAAACCGTCCACACAATGGCTATATTCAGAAGCGCACGCGCCGTGAACCTGTGCAGTATTTTTGTGTCTGTGCTGTGAACGAGAACTGGAACAATTACTATTGAAAATGAATTGGGACAATGAAACAGTGCTAAAATTCCTGGAATTTTGAACCTTGCGTTCTGCTTCCAAATGTTTGTGTGTTTGCTATTTGACTGCTATATGTGGATGGTCGTATTTGCCTCTATTTGCATGTTAGTCTTGAACGTTATATATTTTGTCAAATACAACAAACACCCAATAGCGAACACAAATAGCCATGTGAAGTGCCACCTTTATATAAACCTTGTTTCATTTAATAATCATTTAAAGAAGCTTAATTAATATGTAACTTGTTATTCAACAAAATTTATTTTTGCCAGGTTCTTCGTCTTGGGACGTGCAGTCAGAGAAACCACGCAAGGAGAGTGGTGCGAAATCATTACGAAATCGTTACAAAAGGGAAGACTCGTCGACAAGCACCCACTCCACAAGACATAATTTGACATATCCTTCCGAAAGTACCGTCGTGACCCACAAATACCCACTGCGAAGTCAAGTTCGACTGGCGTCTTCATTGGACTTGCCCGAAACAAGTAGTGGAGGCTTCGTGTCCAGGCTCAGCCAGCTGGGTAGAAAAGCGGTCGGCACACGTAAAAAATCCAAATCGTCTTCTGGCTCTACCAGTACAGATTCAAGTAAAAATAATCTGGGGTCGAATATAGCAAAACAAACTTCTAGCGAGGAGGCCGGCCCGAGCAATTTGTCATCTCGTTTGAACCGGAGTGGAGGTGTTGTGTTGAGACGCAGCACGAGGAACAGTAAAGGTTAGTTTCATCGTATCGTGCAGTTCTGTACTGGCTTCCAGAGGCGCTAGCGCAGTGAGCAAGAAAATAGAATGTTACTGATGTTTCAGTTGTTTAAGGAGGTTGAGCCGTTTTACGAAGATAATGAAAAAAATCTGAAATAAAGCTTTTTTAATAGATTTTTTTATGACGAAATTTTCTGTAAAAAATCCAAAATCATTAGGAGATTTATAAAGTTAAAAATTAAAAAAAAACTTTTATATGTAGTAGTCTTATGGAAAATATGTCAATTTAGCATGCAAACGGTACATTTTAATTTTTTGCAAATAACCAAATAATGTCAGCAGTTTCGAAAACTAACTATGTAAAGCATCGATGTCTTACGCATATTTTAATATTTTTTCCAATTTAATTAGGACACTTTTAATCAATAAAAAAAAGTTATTAAACCTTAATAGCACTTTTCGATTATGGACTTTTATTCTTTACAATTTTAACAATTTTAAGTGAATTTTCAACTTTTTAATGATTTAATTTTAATTTTTATTACTTCTAATTTCTTTTTTTAATTATTTACTGCAAAAAATATGTAAAATACAGATATTTACATAAATTTATTTGTTTTAACCTAACTTTGTACAAAAAATTCAAAAGCTAGTCCATTAAGTAAAATACTGAAATAATTTATATTAAAAAAAATTATTTATGCCTTTATGACAATAATTTATTGGTACCTATCATCGACTTAAAACCTTTTGTAAAAATTTATTATGGAAAAGTTCCCATTTAGAATTCGACTTACTTTTGATTGGGACTGTAACGCATCAACCTCCTTAACATAGGTAGGTGACTATCTGTATTCTCTTGATATCGCGATCGTGTATTGTTTACCTATATTAAGAGCTTTTGTAGCTTGATGATCTTAAAACAAACGAAAATAACATTTTTCAATCGCGTTTTTTTTTTTTTTTTGACAGCCACAGGAAAGCGTTTGTAATTATTCTGTATCATAATAATGCGTCGAGTTTATTTTATAGTAAAAAGCACCTTTAATATTTTCCTATTTTCTTCAAGTACAATATTGAAAAGAAAATACTTGTAAACCAAATCGCATCGTCCAATTGAACAAAATTGTGTATAAATAGGTCAGGCCTCAACGACGGGGTCGTGTGCGAGTTCGGGGGGCAGCGGTGCGGGTGCTGCTGGTAACGGATCGTCCGGGGGTGAAGCCACGCGCCGCACCCATAAGGTGGCAGCGATGGCAACGCAGCAGCACCAAGATGGAACGGCTACGAATCCACCTGCAAACTCCTCATTACAAGGTCTAAAAAATACTTTTATTTTAATAGTGGTCGTTGATTCAATTGTTTCTGTTTACTAGTTGACGATTCAACTACTTCATCTATCGGTAAAAAAACGCAACAAATGAAACACAACCGGTGATTTAAAACTGACGGAATACAAACAGGCTTACGGTCGCAACTGTCCTGTGTAGCGCTCTTTAATATAAACTAATTAACGAATCAATTGGAGTTTCAACTGTTTTATGTATCCCAGGTTACGGTTTCGTTTCGTTGATGCTAAAATCGTAAACGGCTCACCACTATTTAATTAATGCATCCTTTAAAATTTGTCGTGTAAATTGCCTTTTTAGCCCATTAAAAAAAGATCAAAAACCGACGCGTATAACTATGTATATGCACAATTATCTGAGGAAATGGGCATGTTTGTTGTATTTTTTACGTAGATTACGATGGTGAAAAAAATAATATTATATATTGGTTTTTTGAACGCAAAAATAACTTTTTATTCAACTCATGCGCGTTATTCATGTTTTATCATGCCTAAAAACCGAACCCTAAATAGTCATTTACCGACTGGTGACAATTACTTGTCATAACTCAATGAAGATTCCTACTAGCTCGGCCATTGTGGAGTAATGAAAATAAACGTAACTATTTTCTGAGTCGTAACGAAATAGTAGGTAACAACAACTCCGTTGTTACCCATTGAGACTAAAATTGAGAGGCCGAATGTTTTCGACATGGAGTTTATTCATAACCGGCTAACCTTAAACCAAAACATTGAATCGTGCTGTTTGGTGCTGTTAGTATTGACAGTTTTTTTTTTATAAAGAAATAAATAGATATTTACAACATCTCATTATAATTAAAACATGAATAACGCGCAATTGTTGAATAAAATTATGGGCGCAACTTGTAGGCTAAGTCATGACCTGTCAGCGCGATGAATGACTTAGACTACTAGTTACGCCATTAACTATTTTCAGCGGCAAATATTGTCTTGAATTTAGAAAGTTGTGTATAACACTGCTTTGAAGTCATCTGTTTTATTGTAGTTCATTGTCGTACTGTCAGAGTATAGTTTTGTTGTGAATTGTTTTTAATGTTTGACAATTGTTTTTTCTAACTTATATAATTTTCGTTCAGTTCCTGTAGCTGCCATTGCAATGCTTAAAATTATCGATGAACTAACCGTTTATTTTGTTTGTGTTATTCAGATAGTGCAGAACCACCGTCTCCTCA
Organism: Xanthostigma xanthostigma; assembly: GCA_963575645.1. Taxonomy (NCBI): domain Eukaryota; kingdom Metazoa; phylum Arthropoda; class Insecta; order Raphidioptera; family Raphidiidae; genus Xanthostigma; species Xanthostigma xanthostigma. Next base: position 41,205,915 of record OY754466.1, on the reverse strand, counting down.
AGAAGGTACACAGGCGTCAGCTAGTTCTGGTGGACCGTCGGGTCCAGGAGCAGACTCGGAAAGTGATGATAGCGAAGTTGGGCGCTTACAGGCTTTGTTAGAAGCTCGTGGTTTACCCCCACATCTATTTGGAGCTTTAGGACCCAGAATGCAGCACTTACTTCATCGTAGTATGGGAGCTGGAAGCTGTAAGTAGTCTTCAAAATACATAAATACATTCGAAAAACATTGCCCTACCTTTTGTGCAGTCTGGTAAAAAAATTAGTGTTAACTTGAAGTTCGTGAGTACAAGAAAAATAACTGATATGTCAAGTCAAATCGTTCAATGACGTAAAATAATAAATTCCTTACAAAACAACAATTTTACTTTTTGTAATCGATGAATTCATTCTGTTAATTTTATTCTTACTACACTCTTGAATAATAATTGACCGATACCGATAGTCGGCAATAAGTATATCGGTATCGACGAAAAAATCATATTGGTTGATTCCTGAAGCTTAAGACTATTACAGTCCTGAAAAATTTTTATAATCTATAATCTCGTAGAAAGTATGCGTGTTTGATCTTTTTTCGTTGCAGAAGATGTCATATCTGGAAAAAATGGCTTTTTTGTCTCCATTTTTCCAATTCATTTTAAATAATTGGTGTAACTGGATTTTTAATATATTTGTTTGTTTTCAGCAAGCAAAGCACAGCAGCTATTGCAAGGCTTACAGGCGAACGGAGACGAGGGACAACAGCTGCAGGCTGTCATCGAAATGTGCCAAATGCTCGTTATGGGTAATGAAGATACTCTTTCCGGGTTCCCTGTTAAACAGGTACGTTAATCTCCAGAAATTTTACACATAACCTTACTTCGCCATCTGATGAATAAGAAAAAAATGGTAGCTCTCACTCAAATGATGATCTTATAGTTCAGTTGAAATCTGTGATATCAACATAATTGTCTTTCGCTCCTATCTGAGATATCGATATGAAGCGCTATTAATATTCGATTGTTTGTGATTTTGTTCACATGTTTTTTTTTTGTTTTTTTAAGGTGGTGCCAGCACTGATCGCCTTACTGAACATGGAGCACAATTTCGATATGATGAATCATGCGTGCCGAGCTTTGACTTACATGATGGAAGCGTTGCCTCGCTCGTCTGCAGTGGTCGTCGACGCTGTTCCGGTGTTTCTAGAAAAATTGCAAGTCATCCAGTGTATGGATGTTGCAGAACAGTCTCTCACCGCACTCGACATGCTGTCGCGCAGGCATAGCAAAGCGATACTGCAAGCTGTGAGTATAGATTGATCGCTAGAAATGCTTTTTTTTTCCCCGGACAGCTCGTTTTAACGATTGTAAAAAACAATCAGCACGTTGATGCGGCTAGACTTAACCTCATTGCTGCACTACCTATTATTAGATGGCAATAAATTTAACGCGATGAAAACCCAACAACAACAGCAACGCGTAAAGTCGTAACTTTTGTGGCTGAAGATTCTTTGTAAAATTATACTTCGTTTTTTTTTTTTCCAGCGCGGCGTGGCAGCCTGTCTAATGTATTTAGACTTTTTCTCGATCAACGCCCAAAGAGCAGCGTTATCGGTGACCGCCAACTGTTGCCAGGGTTTGTCGAGTGAAGAATTTCACTTGGTTTCCGGATCTCTCTCGCTCTTAGCCGGTCGGCTTGCGCAACAGGATCGTCGCAGTGTGGAGAGCGTTTGCCTAGCTTTCAGCCGTTTGACGGACAGCATGCAGAACGATCCGGCCAGATTACAGGAGATAGCGAGTCCCGAACTGCTTACGAACCTTCAACAGTTGGTGAGTGGCATTGTTGTTACTGACGGTAACTTTTTTTTTATGTGACCGTACTGATTCTCTGCATTTTTGTGCTTCAAATGCATTTTTTGTGAGCGTCCTCGAACCTGCGCAGAGTATAAAACGCGTAACTCTGCGCAGTAACTCCCGCTCGCGACATGCGTAGATTGCCCTGAATGGTCTTCTGTGCACATTTACGCCTGCAGCGCTGCCCGGTATACTGCCGTATTTTCTCTCAACTTTTCCTATTTGACTTCTTTGAAAACTTTTGACGTGATAACGTCTTATAAATTGATGAAACACCGCCAGCACACACGAAAAAGAGTAACGTTCCGCAAGCGAGAGCGCGATATAAGCGATAGAGATGCACGATCGGCCCAAGCGTCGGCTTGTGCGCATTTCTCCCTCTTCCCGCGTGACGTCAGAGAGTAGTGTGCGTTCAACATTTTTTTCGGCTGTTCCAGCGAAAGCTACATCTGACAGATGGCCTTTGTTTTATAAACCGTGGAAATTAAGACTTAAAATCAAGATATCTAATAAAAATGTCATAAATTATCGAATTTTTAAAGCAATTTTCAGATAATACATCGTTATTTGTCAATTGATAGTTTGTACACAAACGCAGCTACATTTTGTATCAAAAACAAATCTTGGGAGATATCTGCATATCATAACAGCAGATAAATTATACGGTTTGTTAACAAATATAATATAATATATATACATTCTTTTAAATGTCTTTTATAATTGCTTAAAAATATGTATTTTGCTTTGGTTGATCAAATTATTAGTCGGTAAAAATGTAGTTTGACAGCTACTAAAATTTAGTTTATGTATTATTAGATATGATATTCGAGCGGAATACGTTATCACGTTAAAACTATCGTCCGTAAACCGACTTTACAGACAACCAATTTTTTTTAAAAGTCTGAAAGTAATCTCAAACTGAAATGTTAACCATTGAAATTTTCAAAGAATTTTATCAAAGAAGGTTCCAAAAAGTTATCATGTGCTACTGGAAGACTTGATTATTTATACAAAAGTTATTGATTATTTCACAGTTGGTAGTATCTCCGCCCGTAATAAGCACCGGTACATTTATTACCGTACTGAGAATGCTGTCGATCATGTGCGCCAACTGTCCGGATTTGGCTTTAACGCTGTTGCGTCAGAATATCGCCGACACACTTCTGTATCTGTTGACTGGCGCCGCCACCGTTAGTACCGAAGTAGAATTAGTGCCACGTAGTCCTCAGGAACTCTACGAGATCACGTGTCTGATCGGAGAACTCATGCCGCGATTGCCGAACGACGGTATTTTCGCTGTTGACGTTTTGTTGGAAAGATCCAATCATCAAGTAAGTAACAGAACTTGTTGAGGTTTCATATCCAATCACGGACAGATAGCGTGAATAAATGTATTCTGATTTTAAGGGTTACTTTTGGGGGGCAAATTAGAATATGAAAAAAGATATATTTTTCAAGTGAATCATATGACGTATCAAATGAAAGGGTTTTGTTTTGAGAAACACAAATATATTTTTTGATAATTTTATAATGCATGGTTTAAAACAGTGATTCCCAAAGTGGTCTATATCGACCCCCAGGGGTCGACGACAACTTGCAAGGGGTCCATGTCAGCGGGAAAAAAAATTGGGGGTCCATGAAATGAAAATGGGGGTCCACGATAGTGAATCTCCTAACAAAAAAAGAAACAAACTGGACATTGTTAACGGAAGAGATTTAAGATTAAATCTAACTAAATTGATGCCAAATGTTGAAAATTTATTATTAAAGCATCAGGTTCATCTCTCACACTAAAAGCATTTATTTTTTGTTTAGTTATTTTATGTAACAGAAAGTAAATTTTAATTTGATTCGTTTAATTTGAATCTAATTAATAAATGTATAAAACTAAACATTTCATACTACATTTCACTACTGTTATAAATTTAAATCGTTTAAAGTGAGTAGCACTATACCGGTTGTCAAAAATACATTTGAAATTAATGAATTTGCAAAAAATTAATATCAAATAAGCAGGGGGTCTACTCAAAACCGAAAAACATGGCAAGTGGTCTACGAGACAAAAAAGTTTGGGAACCTCTGGTTTAAAAAAAAAATGCATGAAAGTCGAGTATTACACTCCCCTTACACTATTGCCAAAACTACTGAGCCTTAAATTTTGAAAAAAAAATAGGGAATATATGACCTCACTTATAGTTTACAGGAAAACCTAAACGAAAATCCCAAGTGTAGTTTTCACGGAAAACGGGATGATACAAAACCCTCTCTGCGCGAGTTCGACTCGCCCTTGGCCGGTATCAATAATATCAAAATGGGTGTGCAGGTTTCAGAATGATATGCACGCCTAATTATTTCAGGTTCAGGACACGATTTGTTGGCTATGGAAGGACGATCGCGGCTTGTGGCATCCGTATTCTAGCGTCGACTCGCGCATCATAGAAGCAGCGCATCAGAGCGGCGAAGACGAAGTCAGTTTGACTACAATGGGACGCACGTACACAGTCGACTTCCATTCTTTGCAACAAATCAACGAAGATACCGGCACGTCGAGGCTTGTACAAAGACGGTGCACGCCTTCAGGACAGAATACGCCGTCTCCGAGTACTCAGAGTCAGCCTCAAAATATCGAGGGTGCGCAAGGTATGTCGAGTTCATTTTTTATGGCATTACATTTTATAAAGAACGAGCCGTTGTCGTTTGACGAGGTGATTTTTAACAAGCTTGTTTTTCGATACGACTATCAGCCGAGTTGAAATCTCTAAACTTAAGTTATCAAAAAAAAATTCCAGCCAATTGGGCGACGATAAAGAAAATAAAATTTCTGATATCGTGTGAGGTGACGCGGGTAATTGCTAGTATTCTCAATATGATATTTGCTATTCGTTGCCATGGTTACCTACATAATTTAAAAGCATGCCGAACTTCTTTATTTCTGACAGATCCATAAAACAAAAGAGCGGCTGATTTTTTTTTATTTTCAAAATATTTCCAAAGGTATAAAGCTTAGAAGAAAAAAAATTTTAACTAAACTTTCTTGAAAAAATAAATAAAATAATAAGCCGTTATGAAAAGTATACCATTATTATATAAAAAACACCGTTATAGCAAATATCTCTTCTGCGCATGCGCCGATTTTCCCCAAAAACAATAGGGCTCTTCATATTTACATACCAAACATCCTCCCAAAATTTGGTTTTGATCCACTCATCCGTTTGACCTGTATCGTGTTCACAGACTAACAGACGCACAGAGTTTTTCCAAAAATATGTTTTTTGGATTCGGGGGACCACAAAACGGAAAGATATTGTAAAATTTTTGAAAAGTGATTTTTGACCTAAACTAGTACCATTCCCCACTTGTGGGTTGGAATGGTAAAAGAGTATTGTGTATTGAGACTAATAAAGATACTTTGGATCTCTCAGTAAATCCATCCACGTCACAGCGTGCTCCGAGCGCGTCACGTGATTCGCGAGTGGCCTGTTTACGTGAGGAGCGCGGCTTGTGCGCTCAGTTCATCAGAGTCCTGTTCTCAGTTCTGTACGAGGTGTACAGCTCGTCTGCCGGACCGGCCGTACGATGCAAGTGTCTTCGTGCCCTGTTGCGCATGGTGTATCACGCATCTCCGGACTTATTACGTGACGTGCTCAAGGTTAGTATTTTTTCTGCGTGTTTTTTTGGGAAGAATTATTTGTACTTCAAAGAGCACCACTTTTTTTTAATGAAGATTTATATAGACACCTAAGGTTAGTAGACAATAGAAGCTACCTCATTCCATCTGATCAAGCAACATAAGCGCAGGAATGACATTAGTTGGCGGACTCCGTTCATATTTTTGTCAATTTATAATGACGATATCAAAGGCATTTATTTACCTACGACTGTATATCTTACCTTAAAAATTCAATTCATTGCGAATTAGTCATTACAAACAGCCGTTGCCACGCAATCAATTGACAGGTCCGCCGGATGACGTCATCTCGTCACTACTATATATCGGAACGAGATAACCTCTGTAATCTAGTAACCTTGATCGATAACTTAATTCTAATTCCAGTGTACTGCGTGTGAGAAATTTAAGCCAAATAAGAATGTTCACAAATTAATTTTGACTTTGAGTATTTATTTTAAATATCACAAAAGAGTCATTCGTCAAGAAATATGCAAAATCATTACTTAAATATAAACCTAAAGTTCAGTTCGGAAATAGTAAGCAGTAACTAATACTTATTATTTTTGACAATGCAATATAAATCGCACAGTTTTTATGCATGGAAAAGTCTCGAAGCGAGTATGTTTTACATTATTTTGTAGCTTGCTGGCTTCATTAAGTTTGGTACAACAATTTCTGAAGTAAACGATAGGCTTAAACATTTTTTTTTGTTAAGTCCTGCATTCTCTGATAATCGGATAAAACTGCATAACCAGACACTTGCTGTATCCAGGTGGATACCTATCGTAAAATTGGAATTTGGTTAATTTAACTGTATTTCAGTTTTCGTATTATTTCATTTATTTAAAATATGATTTCGTAATCTTGAAACATTTCATAATAGTTTCTGACAATAATTAGTTTTAGTAATAATACTGACAAAAATTACATCTCGTGAAAAATGGCACCGATTTGTACGAAAATTGAAATTTTATTTCTTATATTCGTATCCGGTTCCGTAACTAAAATTGTCTGGCTATTCGGTAAAATTTACTATCGGTGCATCCCTTTAAACACCGTTTCCTTTCATACGTGAAAAGGAGCGAAATTGACCGTGGGAACAAATGTTCTTATTTTTATGAAGAACCAGGTGGTGAGCAGTCACATTGCTGGAATGATGGCGTCGAACGATCTGCGGATTGTGGTGGGCGCTCTGCAGATGGCCGAAATACTGATGTGCAAGTTGCCGGACGAATTCGGAGTACACTTCAGGCGCGAGGGAGTCATGCATCAGATTACGCAGCTCGCCGATCCACAGGTAATTTTGAAATCGATTCAGTAAAGAAATCTTATTATTGAAGTGAAACTTCTTTAGGCGTGCTAGGGGAGTAAATTAGTCTGCATCAGATGAAAAGCGAAACGCTTCCCCGTCTTCGACTTTAACTGGCAAATAGAGAAAAAAATATCTGTACACACAGACCAACTGACTATAATATAGTATAATTTGTCGTTGGTTCTGTAATAGCTCCTATGTGCATAGTTGGCAGATTTTACGTTTTTTAGATGAAAAGATTCAGGAAACGGAGCTCTATACACTAGTAATATCTCCAAATTAATTTTACAGTAACCAACAAGGGGAAAAATAACTCTTATGTGAAAAGTTGTATCAAATAATTCCTCCCATGTGCCAATAATTCCGAAATTAACGTTAAATATTTTTTAAGAAAATACTTCGTCTTAATTAAACACGTACCTATAGTAAAGATAAGTATGAATTAGTAATCTAGTAATACCTCCAAATTAATTTTATAGTAACTAACAAGGGGAAATAACTCTTATGTGAAAAGTTGTATCAAATAATTCCTCCCATGTGCCAACAAATCCGAAATTAACGTTAAATATTTTTTAAGAAAATACTTCGTCTTAATTAAACACGTACCTATAGTAAAGATAAGTATGAATTAGTAATCTAGTAATACCTCCAAATTAATTTTATAGTAACTAACAAGGGGAAATAACTCTTATGTGAAAAGGTGTATCAAATAATTCCTCCCATGTGCCAACAAATCCGAAATTAACGTTAAATATTTTTTACGAAAATACTTTGTATTAAGTATGAATTAGTAATATATCTCTGAAATTGCTAGTTCTTACCATCCATTGCTGAAATGACCACTTTTTGGCCTTTCCTGCAAATTTTACTTTTTGCACATAGGAGGTATTACAGAACCAACGACGATATACAGAGTAAACTCCATTTAACGTCACTCGATATAACGACAAACTCCTTAAAACGTCGAAATTACTTAACTCTAGTTGGTTTACCTTGTTGCTCATACAATGATACACTCTAAATGACAACACACCCACTCTAAATAACGACAATACGTCTTATTAAGCAATAAACCATACTTGTTTGTTATTTTGTTGCTTTGTTGTCAGCAGCATGCGTACTGAAGATTCTAATAGGCCCCACTCACGATCACACTTCATGCAACAGTTCAGTGTTCAAACTTATAGTTCAGTGAAGCATGATAGTGTGTGGGATAAATAAACACTGAAACCAACACTGAAGTCAAGCATGAACTCATCAAATGCATCTTGATTTTTGAACGACTTCAGTGTTCAGTGTTCAAGTAAACTGTTGTGTGTGTGGGTGTTTTTCAGTTCAGTTTTTGGAGTTCTGTGTTTTGTACAACCAGAAGCCAAAAATCTCAATGTTGCTGCCTTTCTTGTGCAGAAATAGATTTTCACATATTTGTGTCCTGGTTCTTAATAAATAGGGTAACTAATTCCAGTAAATAATTGTAAGTTAATTCATTCATTCGTAAATAATTATTGCAATCAAGCGGCTCAAGTTGTAATTCATTAATCAAATAAACATGACTTCTTGAATCACGCATTTCTAACCAATTTTTCACCCATATTCTTCTTTTTTTTTCTTATTTCTCTGTTTTAAATACAATCCCATAGCTCTGAACAGCCAATCCTCACCATTTAAATTACTCATTTAGTTCTTATTAATGAACTATACTCTATAGTATAATATTATAGTGTGTATATAATATAATATATCTTATGTATCTATACTCGACGAGTGTATGCCAACAACTGAACCAAATTGAACACAAAAAATTTAAAAAACTGAGCAGTTTGCATGAACTGTGTGTGGTGCCAGTCAGTCTTTCGATTAATCTGTCCAACTTCACTGAACACTGAACTGTTGCATGAAGTGTGATCGTGAGTGGGGCCTATAAGAAATTCGTTCTTTTGTTTGCTGGGATTATCTTTCATATGTTTAGCTCAGCTGCTTATCGATATAAGTTATCATATTCTTTGTGGCCCACAAACTTGCAAACTAACATGGCGAGTAAAAGAAAATTTTTGTGTATTGAAAATATTAATGGAATATTTCTTCTCTCCGTTTAACGACAACCCTCAATAACGCCACATTAACGACAACCCTCAATAACGCCACAAAGTGCACAGTCCCTTGAGTGTCGCTATATAGAGTTTATCATATATATTAATACGCTAAGGTTTTAGATGTTTGCCTCCCTTTTTAGAAAAAACCACACAATTTCTCCACATAAATTATATATCATTTTACAGATAATTGCTTGCTCTACTGACATCGACAACTAAAAAATTTATTATTGCTATTGTTTTTGTAAATTAATTAAACTCTGAACAACGTCTGCCATCTGACGGCGTAACGTTAACACTTTGATCTGTCATCTGACCTTCATATTGTAGATACTGCATACTGCCATCTGACGGGCAACGCTGAACAACGCTTTTGCTACTTGCGCCTCTATATGACAATTTTAGTAAAATATTTCTTTTACAACAAAAAGAAGAACGTTATAAGCAGTGTGCAAAATTAGAAACGAATTGAATACCTGCAATCATATTTAAAAAATAATTTTGTAAAGTGATAATTATTATACTTATTTAGTGCGAATAATTCGCACAGGTCACGCTAGTATTATATTATTAGGGTTATTAGACAGATATTGTGGGGTCACAATCATCAACAAATCATTTTCAAGTTACGTAATAAACAACTTTGTAATGCAACTAATTTGTACAGGTACCGCTGGGTGTAAGCCCACCGAAAACCGCGAGTTCGTCCGCTATTTTTTCATCGTCAGCGTTGGATAACCAACAGCCGCAGCCGAGTACGTCAGGAGGCAATACGTCGGCTCCGACGACTCCATTGTCGACCGGGTCCGGTAGCATGACCGCGGCAACGAGTAACGGAGCACCCGGAGCTACTACCAATACGCCCACTCCAACTTTAGTGTTCACTTCGACACCAACGGAACAAGGAGACACCAGCGATGCCAGATCTCCTAGCCCATCACAGGTATGTACTAGAAGTAGTGAGACGGATTTTTTTTTCTGTTTGAAATTGCCAATTTTAAAACCCAAAATTGTAATAATTTGTTTACATGCACGTGAATTATCGTGCACTTTGTATGCTGATGACACATCGATTAATTATTCTCAGTGATAAAGATTCTTCTTTGCTTACTACTAAATGTAATCTTAATTTAGACAAATTAGTTGAATGGTTCACAAATTCGCTATATTTAAATAAATCCAAGACACATTACATTAGGTTTCATAATTGGGCTTTTGAATGAATTTTTTTTTTGTCATAAATGGAAAGATCATATATAAGTTTTATAACAAAACTATTTTTCTTTTTTTTATTTTCGTTATAATTCAAAAGTTATATCAAATTAAAAATAAATTTTTGTACCCAGTTCCGAGAACGCGCCGACATTTCCCGAACATAATGTGACGTCATAATGGTAATTTATATTATTATAATAATACATGTAGAAGCCATTGATAGTATACTGCGTATATATGTCACCGGGATATTGTCAAACCCGTGATACTATAATCTCACTTAGTGAAATTACAATATCACGACTTTTTGTCAATCGTGATATTGTAATTTCACTAGTGAAATTACAATATCACGGGTTTGACAATATCTCGGTGACATATACATTTTAACATTATGACGTCACAAATGTCAAAAACAATTTTAGTGCGTTTGCAGTCACGTGATTTTTTTTAATATTCTATCAATTTTTAAATTGCTTATAATTAATTTAAAAAAAATTTTTTGAAAGTTTTTCGCATCGATTATCAATATTATTTATAATAAAGTTTTAAAATACAATAAAAAAATCGATAATTATTTTTTTTCAAAAGCCTAATTATCAAAATACTAACTTGATGGATTTAAACATTCAATGTAATGGTGAGTCTCTGGAAAGAGTCACATCTACCAAATTTCTTGGCTTATATTTGGATAACCATCTAAATTGGAAAGTACATTGTACTCAACTATCCTCCAAACTTAATTCTATCTGTTATCTTATTAGATACCTAAAAAATGTACTTACAAACATTCAACTAATCAAGTTTTACAATGCTCAAGTTGTTTCTAGGTTAAGATATGGCATATGCTTCTGGGGTAACTCAACTTTGTCTAATGACGTCTTTATTTCTCAGAAAAGAATAATCCGTGCCATTGCTGGCATTTCTTCTAATGTGTCTTGTCGCCATTCTTTCTATAATCTCAAACTTATGACTCTTTGTCAAATTTGCGTTTTAGGCATGACCTGAGTTCTCCCTTTAGCAAACTTGATGTAAGCAAAAATTCTCCTCTCAACATAGGTATAAAAATTTTTAATAAAATACCAAGTCAAATTAAGAATTGTAACAAGTTAAATATTTTTTCTCGTTTGTTAAAAACGTTCCTTCTGGGGAACACATTTTACAATCTGTCTGAATTTTTTAATTTGTAATTTATATGTATAACGTTTTCTATATGAGTTTTTCTCATCAAATGAAATAAAGAGCTTTACTTTACAGTACATGAAAAATTGCCAGTAATAAGATTATTCGAAAGTTTGACTCTTTTATGATTTATCATGTGTTTTTTTTTTTTTTAAACATTCTAGGCTCGTCTATCTGACGTCCTAAAGAGAAAACGAGCTCCGAAGCGTTCGAGCAATGGCAGTCGTTCAAAGTCACGACACGATGAATTGAGTCTCAACTCGTCGTTGATGCAGGATTTGTTTAATAAGGCTACGGCGCTAGGTAATTCTACCGGAAGGTCAACACCGACGGGCAGCAATTCGACCAGGTCCCGTTTCACGGGCGCTTCGGCTAAGACCACTTCGTTCCTTGCAAGTTTAAATCCGGCACGCTGGGGACGCAGCTTGAACAACTCGAGCCTGGACAGAAATTACAGCAAGGACAGTTCCAACTTGTCGAAATCTCTCAGTCAGCATAATTTAACGGCCGGTCACAGAGAAAAGGCTCGCACTTGGGTTCGCGAACAAGCTGCTAAATTTTTGGAAACCTATTCAGGAAACGATAACTCCGGCCCGCCACATCCGGCTTTGAACGTATTGTCGAGATTAAAGTCGGCCATCGATAAGTTACAAACGCCTCACGGGTTACAAGCGCTTCAAGAACTTCGAGATATTTTGATCGAATCCGATATCTCGCCGTTCGAAGTGAATCATTCCGGGCTCATCAAATCACTTTTAAGTTATTTGGCCGACGTCGAGGGTGTAGTCGACAGAGATATTCGATTGAGAATATTTTTGCACGTGTTCACCAGTTTACCGATCGACAAACATCCGGCCAAACATTTCGAGATCAACTCGTCGCAAATGTACGCGTTGGTGATGAAATTGAACGGTTGCGTGTCACAGTTAGAACAGTTTCCGGTCAAAGTGCACGATTTACCCGCCGGTTCCGGCCGCGGCAGCACCAGTGCTTTGAAGTTTTTCAATACGCACCAGTTAAAGTGTAACTTACAGCGTCATCCGGACTGTAACAACTTGAAACAGTGGAAAGGAGGCACCGTTAAAATAGATCCGTTGGCGTTAGTACAGGCGATTGAGAGGTATTTGGTCGTGAGAGGCTACGGGCGTCTCAGAGATAAAGATTCGGGCGATTCGGACGACGATAATTCCGACGAAGATATCGACGACACTTTGGCGGCCGTTGTTATTTCGCAGGGCGGATCGAAACACAAATTACAGTTTTTGATCGGAAATCAAGTGCTTCCGTATAACATGACCGTGTACCAAGCGGTGCGTCAGTTCAGCGCTTCGGGTAACGATCAGTCTGAGACGGATACGGACACGGAAGCGCCTTTGGGGAACGCCGGCGTTTGGGTACAGACGCATACTATCTATTACAGACCGTTGACGGAGGACGCTTCGTGTAGTAAATCGTCAGTCGGCACGAGTAGCGGTTCGGGGCGGAAAGGTAAAGGGACGAGCAGTAAGTCAAATCACAGGCGGAAAGGAGATGACTTATGGAACGGTACGTGCCGGATCCACTTGTACATTTTGTTTTGTTTTCGATGGGACTGCCAACTTAACTGTGCTATTTCTTAAAGTTTGTAGAAATGATAATTATTCTTTCTGATATAGTGAAGATAAAAATTCAGTTCTGTTGAATAATAAAAAAATTTTTGGGAGTGTCCTTACAGCTGCATAAAATGCTGAAAAGGAATGTTTTAAATATACTTAACTGAATTACAGAAGCTTTTTGAAACTATGGATGTACAACTTTTTTCAAATTACTCAAAAACGCTATTTCTGGTTTTGCCACTAAATTTGTAGAAAATACGAAGTTAACCCTGCACTTTTATCGAAAACAATGCACAGTGTACCCAAAATTACTTATAACATATTAAGCGAAATTTTTATTTGAGTCCAAATTTCTTATTTGCGCCGTTTTTTTTTTGGTCTAAATAATTTGGAAAAAATTTAGAGTTTTTAATGATTTCCTTTATCGGAATAATATAACGCTTTGTGAGTTCAAAGTAATTTTGCTATTAGGTAAACAGCTATGATTCACTTTTGACTTCAATTGGTTTCAAACATGTAAATATATGCAATGACATTTGGTTTTAGTTTTTATCAGATATTGCTCTATCTTCTAAATTAACTGCTGATTACGCTTTCGTCTTGAACATAAGCCAGTTAAAATACTGCCACGATTGTCAAAAATATTCATACTGTTTTCATTTGTTTTTTTAATAATTGTAATAATCATAGGAAAAACACACAAATCGGAATATAAGCTAACCACGATGTACTGGGGTCTAACACAGTGGAACTCATGTATTTTCTATGCCAACACCACCAATTTAAAAAAATAATATGTAGAAGTGTGTTTTTAACCGTGTTTTTACGTTAAGGAGGTTGAGCCGTTTTATGAAGATAAAGAAAAAAATCTGAAATAAAGTTTTTTTTTAATAGATTTTTTTATGACAAAATCTTCTGTAAAAAATCCAAAATCATTAGGAGATTTATAAAGTTAAACGGTACATTTTAATTTTTTGCAAATAACCAAATAATGTCAGCAGTTCCGAAAACTAACTATGTAAAGCATCGATGTCTTACGCATATTTTGTTATTTTTTCCAATTTAATTAGGAGACTTAATCAATAAAAAAAATTATTAAACCATAGCACTTTTCGATTATGGATTTTTATTCTTGACAATTTTAACTGAATTTTCAACTTTTTAATGATTTAATTTTAATTTTTATTACTTTTAATTTCTTTTTTTAATTATTTACTGCAAAAAATATGTAAAATACAGATATTTACATAAATTTATTTTTTCTAACCTAACTTTGTACAAAAAATTTAAAAGTTAGTCCATTAAGTAAAATACTGAAATAATTAATATTAAAAAAAATATTTATTTATGCCTTTATGACAATAATTTATTGATATCATCGACTTGCAACCTTTTGTAAAAACTTATTATGGAAAAATTCGCATTTAGAATTCGACCCTACTTTTGATTGGGACTGTAACGCATCAACCTCCTTAATTTAAATATCTAGTACTTATTTAAAAAAAAAAACTTTTCACTCAAAATATAATCTGTCAACGTTTTAAGTGCATCCAAATGTTCCGTTTTTTGCCACCATGGGCGCTCGAAGTCGTATTCTATTAAAGTTTCTGGATTTGAATTCTATAGCTACCCAAATTCGTGCATATCTTAGTGCAGTTTCGTATAAAATGCTTTTGCTTTATTAAATTTTGAAAAGAATCAATATTTCCGATTTACGAGTTTTCGAGTTTTGTCGTAATGTTGCTATTTAGCGGCGGTAAAGGCAAAATATACATTGTTGCGATACTGATAAATGTTTTGTTCCGCTACACAGAGGGCCAGGTGCCGCAGTTCCAGTCGCCGATAATACCGTTCCTAGTTACTCGCTTGCCAGATTCGGTGACCGTACAGGATGCATCGCTAGAAGTATTATGTCTGCTACGTATATTGAACGCACTAAATCGATATTGGTCGTCGCTTTACGAAGGCCAGTCACAGAAAAATATTCTCCCGCAAAGCGATTTTATCAATAGTAAATTAGCTGCAAAGGCCAGTCGACAATTACAAGATCCCCTCGTGATTATGACGGGAAATTTGCCGTCATGGTTGTCGCAAATAGCTTTAGCTTGGTAAGTGTTTATTTTATTTTAAACTTAGTGAAGCACTTAAGCTTATACGCTCTCGACCGTATTAGTAAAAACTGCGTCCGTATTTTGTTGTAACAAAAAAATGTTATATGACTTGGTAAATTTATTATTTCTTATGGAAATATTATATCCTGTTGATTATAGCTTTATTTTTTAATATTTAAGAAATAATATTTAAACATTTGACATAATATCATAAAGTTGTGACTTAAGCAGTATATTTAATTAAGCCCAGTGTACACGAATGATTTTATCTTACGTTTTGATTTTAAAAACCTTTGAACCGTTAGACGTATAGTTTTTGAGTTATTGGATACTAAATGCAGTTTTTAATACACGGTAAATGAGCTAATATCCAATTTTCAAGTTTTAGTTATTAGCTACGTCAAAAAAATTATTCAATAAAAACAAAATTTATGAAAAACTTTTCGTGTAATCTGGTTTTCATGGTGACATAATTCAAATCTAGAAAATAGAGATTTTGAGAATTGTTTCGAAAATTTTTAATTAATATTTCTCCAAAACTGCACGGAAAAGTATAGTTTTTTTAATTTTTACGGTATCTAAATGAGTCAAACTTTCGAATAATCAGTTTTTTAAAAATTTGTCTATAGCCAATTTGGTTTAATCTTATTTTTATATACACTTCCGGTCAGTCTTCTCATATATCATTGTGCTAAAAATCGCATTTTTAATAATTAATAACTTGAAAACTAGACGGTCAATGTTTTTTAAAAAATGCAGTTGAATGTATGAGATATCCATAATTAACATATTAAAATTTCAGCGTATTATCTATACATTGCTCTATCGGGCGTATAACCTTAAAAACGTTTTGGTTTAGAATTTAATTTCGAACCTTATTAATGGTTAATTTTGCAGTCCATTCCTGTTTCCGTTCGAAACGCGGCAGCTACTGTTTTACGCAACGTCATTCGATCGTGACCGCGCTCTTCAAAGACTGTTGGACTCAGCTCCGGAACTGAGCTCGGCCGATTCGCAAGAACGCGTCACGCCGCGGCTAGATCGGCGCAAGCGAACGATATCGCGCGATGATATATTGCGTCAAGCGGAACAAGTCATTCAAGATTTGGCCGGTTCGAAGGCGTTGCTCGAAGTCCAGTATGAAAACGAAGTCGGTACGGGGTTAGGTCCGACGTTAGAATTTTACGCCCTCGTGTCGAGAGAACTTCAACGAACCGATTTGGATCTGTGGAAAGGAACGTCGACCGAAGAAGGGAACGCGTACGTTCATTGTCCGAAAGGACTATTCCCTGCTCCTCTAGGAAGACCGACAAAAGTATCACAATTAAGTAAAGTTAAAGCTAAATTTAGATTCCTTGGAAAATTTATGGCCAAAGCTGTAATGGACTCAAGAATGGTAATTAGATCTTTCTTTTTGTAATTATATTTTTTTTTACGAATCGTTAACCGATTTTTTTTTGTTTCTAGCTCGATTTGCCTTTCTCAGTAGCATTTCATCGTTGGCTATTAGGACAAGAAGGAAATTTATCATTACAAGACTTAGAATACGTAGCTCCGGAAGTTCATAACACATTGAGGCAGCTTCAGCCATTAATTCATCAAAGAGACCTGATTGCGACTAATCCAAATTTAACAGCCGAAGAAAGAACCGAACAAGTCGAACTGCTAGCTATAGACGGCTGCCCCGTAGCCGATCTTGGCTTGGATTTCATTTTACCAGGTCATTCCCAAGTGGAATTAAGGCGCGGCGGACGAGATACTCCGGTGACGATCCATAATCTAGACGAATATTTACGTCTTGTCAGCTATTGGTTCTTGGTCGAAGGTGTTACTAGACAAATGGACGCTTTGCGTGAAGGTTTCGAATCTGTTTTCCCGCTTCGGCAATTGAAAATGTTCTATCCTGAAGAATTGGAAGCCGTGTTTTGTGGCAGTTCACAATCTTCAGATGCTGGCTGGGACGTTAGAACTTTAATGGAATGTTGTAGACCCGATCACGGTTATACTGCCGATTCAAGGGCTATTAGGTGTCTGTTTGAAATTTTAAGTAGCTACAACAAAGAAGAGCAGCGATTATTTGTCCAGTTTGTTACTGGGTCGCCTCGATTGCCAGTCGGAGGTAAGACTTTTTTTTCCACAAAATATTTGCAATGTCGCTCAGTTGCGCAACATATTATTTTATAAGTTAACCGTGCTCTTGGATTGGTATTATTGGGAAAGTTATTCATGACGTCACAAACCAAAATGGCGGCTTTAGGCAGGCTACATTTTGACAGATGTTGCTTATAATAGTTGAACAAATAATCTTACAATGAGATATTAACAAACATTTAATAAACTTAAAATTTGTAATCTTTTAGAAACGTCAATTTCCATAGTTAAAACAATTGTTTAACTTTGATTTAAATAACTGCAAATGTTACTTGTCACAGCTAAGCCCGACTTCTCTACTTCTAATTATTGCCACCAGATGTCATGGTCGTAAGAAATATTTCTCAGTATACATTCCATTTTTAGAAAAGCACCGAAATGATTTATTTTGAAATGATGAATTTATAGTTCATTTGAACACTGTGATATCGAATCAGCAATGTCTTTCGCTCCTATCTGATAATTTGTCATACATCCAATTTTTTGTTAAATTAAATATGAAACTCTCGCTAACCACATTCTATAAATTTTGTTTCAGGCTTCAGAGCTTTATCCCCACCGTTAACAATCGTACGGAAGACACTCGAACCGAATATGAATCCAGACGATTATTTGCCATCTGTGATGACTTGTGTCAACTACCTTAAGCTTCCGGATTACACGAGTATAGAAGTGATGCGGGAAAAACTGCGCGTAGCGGCTAGCGAGGGCCAGCATTCGTTCCATCTGTCGTAAAAGTTTTATCATAAACGTTGATTAAACTCTATAAACGGTGTGTAACAGTGTGTCACGGTGTCGTCGGAACTTTTTGAACAATATCGGTCTTCGGTGTGAAAGGTCGAGTTTACATATTGTCAGATAAAAGAATCCGAATGATATATCGATTGTTCTGAGCGGCTTACAGCGTGGTTGAAACAAATGAAGTTTCGTTTTGTTATGTTTTGTTTTCGATTTTATAATAACAATTGCATTGCACTTTTCTTTAATTAAATTTATCTATAGTAATGTCCGTAATGCTTGACAGTTCATTTTTTATTTCAAGGATATAAATTTAATTTTTATCACAAATTTGTTTCGCGCATTTTGTCTTATGTTTGTAAAAATATTTTGTTATTCACTGTAGGTAACAGTAATATTATATTTTATAATGAAAATTAATCAATATTTTTCTTTTATATATTATATTTAAATTTACATTATTATAGAAAGAATTATTTCATGTACAAATGCAAAAAAAGAAGAATAATAGTGATGTGATACAACAAGAAGAACGGTTTTTTTTGTGACACAGAAACTGATTAAAACCTCAGAGTAAAGGAAATAGTCAAGTAATTTTAATAAACTATCGTAACAAATTGTTTCAAAAATGAGAAAACGAACAGTAAATATTCACCTCAGAAACATTTATACTAAATCAATTCAGTTTATTAGTTAATAAAAATAATTACAGGTGTCGTGTGAATCAGTGTCTTGTACAATAACATAATATAACGTTTGTGTGGTTTTTTAACAGTGCAAGTTGGAAAACTGTGAAATATTTTTTTTTCTATGTGCAATTAATTAAAACTAGCAAAAATTATTTTGAAATGTTTCGATTACTGTATATACTTGCTATTTTGTTTTTGTTTTATTTTACTTAGTTGTGAAAATGACATGGAATGAACCAGATCGGTGTTGTGCGCACATAACAGATCGCGCATGTCAGTAACATAATTGGCGGCAAAATTTGAAAAGACGGTGTTTATTTCTAGAGCACCTAGCCGAGCTGAACTAAATAAAACCTGTTGTCTAGCGATGCTGTGCGTGTCTCTAACACTCCGACTACTGGAGAAAAATCATTGATCTAATGATCGACTGTTATTAGATCAGGGAACGCGTAGATATCCGACATATATCGAGGGTTAATGTTCAAAAAGGCGTTAGCGACGACAGTTTTTGTGAAATTGTGTTTATGCTTGAATTATTATCCTCATTAATTCCGATACAATCTGGTAGCTTGTGTGTCAGATAACTATAGCTTTTGAAAAATTGCCTAAGCGACAAATTGCTGAATGACTACACTAAAATAGTCTAACCACGAAACTTCTGTAAAAATATTAAAATATTATGACTAATGCTTATAAACTATATAATATTAAACATAATTATAACACGCAATTATCGAATATAGGATCGTAAAGCGTTTTTTGCCTCTCCTGTAAAATTTACAAAATATCGCGTATGGCTTTGTGGACATTAACCATCGATATATTATCCCTGCAGCTGACATCGGCCATATTGAAAATGATTGTAGCAACTGTTTTGCATAGACTGTCAGCCACTCATGTAAAAGGACTGACACGAAGTCATAATTTAGACGGCTGAGTCACTCGAAGTGTAAAATCTATTTCGCGCATTTGCTGGCTGTGACAATAGCGTGAATTGAAATCGTCGAAACTCGCTGATACACATCAAAATGGCAGTCGAATGGCTATGCTGGTATTTCTCTCTCGGTGAAAGATAGTAACATGGACACTATATATAGGAGCACGAACTCGTATGGGAAAAATTGACAATCTGCCCACGAAATCGTACATATGAAGTTTTCTTTTGTAACCACTAGCATTGCTTATTTGTCATTTTAATTTCACTATAGAAATTGTCATTATTTGTTTACTTACCGTAGGCTTAATTATTTCATTTTCAAAAAAATTTCCATGGTTTCGATATATAGCCTTCCATTGTTTCAGTGCATACAGAACACGTGACCTCTTGTTTTAGGAAGCTTTTTATATACATGTGAGTTCGTACTCCTCGATATAGTCTCCATCGTTTGTAATATGCTGGCTGTATGTGGCTGATATGGTAACAAACGTTAAAGGTCTTTAGCAGGTTCTACATAACTACTCATAGTGGCCAGTAAGCATAAGCTAAATAAAATATAAGAGATCAAACAACTATAGATTGTAACATACTGAACGAGTTTTCTTGATACGCCCGTCATAGCTACGCGTTTTTATTAATTGTTAAGTTTAATCAATTTTCTTTCTTTGTTCTTAAAAAACAATTTAGTAACTTGTCACTAGGTGTGTTTGTTGGCAAGTTCTGAATTTTTTAAGCATGTGGCAATACAGAATTCTTTGAAAACTTGTTTGTTGATGAAAGTTTCACAAAAATCGAACTGCGGTTCTAGGAGCTACATCTCTTTGATACACTTGCTTGTATGTAATATGGCCGTCAGAATGTTGCAATCAGCGCTCCTAGCGGTTGGCTTACTGCAAATAGAAAGATTCATAGGGCGTCTCTTTGAAATACGCGTAATGCGTTTATTCAACAATCAGTTTTATTTCGGTTGCATTTGTTTTACCTAATTTTTCTTTTCTCCATTCTAAATTAGATTTTAGATTATAGACGCTAATCAGCTGGAACTTCTCCATTCTAAATTATTTTCAGTTTCAAGGGCATATTTTATTCCTATAAGGAAATTTGAGTTGCCCACTCAAAAATCAACTGTGTCTTTGGATGCCATTTAGACCACGTTGAGAATCACTGATTTAAAGCATTTTTTATTAAATTAACAAAAATTTAATTTTCTTTATCAAAATAGCAAGCATATTATTTAAAAACATTAAATTTTATTATTACGTTTGTATTGTCATTAATAAATTATGATAAAACAAAAATATTGTTGTTTTTTTCCTATTTAATGTTAACTAGGGGCAGTTTTGTATTGAAAAATGAATTGTGCGTTATGTGAAAGTTAGCCATATTTGATTTTAATGTTTAATGCATTCCTTCGTGTTTTATGAAAATCTAAAAGAACTCTTGGAGGAATGCACTTCTTATGATTACGCTCGGTCCAGTGAAATATGTTGATATTTAATTAAAAATTGTAAGCTGGGATCAGGCCATTTGAAATGTCTAATCGATTTTCATTTCCAAAACAAAACAGCTTTTCCTAATGTGTGGGGTGCTAAAGAAATCGGAAAACCTTTACTCGGAACTCCTAGCATGATTTCCAAATGGTCTAGCCCCAGCTTTAAAGACAAATTAACATGCAGTAGAACGCTGATTATCCGAATTGATTGGGACCGGGGTCGATTCGGAGAATCGGACATAGACTGGTAATAAAGAAAACGAACTGTCACATAGAATAAACTTTATTAAGCTTAACATATATCTGGACTCCAGCGAGTTCCAACTTCGACGTGTGCTGATACCACTGTAGCGTCTACACGGCAATTGTCACTCGCATTTTTGTATTCTTGCGTCCCCACAAAACTTGTTTTTATTGAAAAATTACTTGGTTTTAATTTTTTATATTACGCTTAGGACTGATTCGGATAATTGGCGATTCGGTTAATCGGCGTTCGGATAATCGGCGTTCTACTGTTATTTCTTAGAAGTTGAATAGTTTTGTTGATACACCAAATTTGAACCATTTTTCAGATTTATTAATTCGTAGATTAAAACGTTGAAACGGAAGCGTATTTTTGACGGCATAAAAATAATTAAGTTTTCTGAAAATGCCTATTGTGACTAGAAGAAAATTTCTAACAACTATTTTCAGGCTCGTTATTACCAAACGTTGGGCCTGACTTGGATGACTTAATAATTTATAACACGGAGAAACACCTTTGGCACTTATTGTGCCAGATTGGTCCCAACGTCCTAAGACTAGCTCTTCTGACTGCTGGTTTAAGGTTTTGCATTTTTAAAAAAATTGTCAGTACACAAAAATTGGTATATTACAGTAAAATGGTAAAATTTACAGAAATTGATATTATACATATTTTAAACAGTCATTTGAGCAATTCCACCAATTTGGTATAACAATATCTTATATTTATTATTTTTATATTTTTGAACTGTTTTTTTATAAAACGGTTTTAGAGTTTATCTTGAGACTATAGAGCGAGTTCATTAAAAACGCAGCATAAGAGATGTGACCCAATCGCGAATCAATATTTTTATATAAGTCCTTGAATGAGGACAGCGTGGTGTTAACGGTCAGCATGCTGGCCTTTGGATCATACTGTCGTGGGTTCGAATCCCACCTCTGCTCATGGATATTTTGTGTTCGTCGTTTAGACCCAGCTTTGATATTTAATGATACTGGCCAGATACCAAGAGGTAGTGCTACCCCCCCCCCCCCCCCCCCAAGTGATATTCTCTTGTATATATGCATATGCTCTATATATTATGTGGATATACACAATTGGATATACCTTAAAAAAAAGTACTTGAATTTGCTGTCACCAGCAAAATTATTCTTGTTCATCCTCGACACATTTAACCTCAAAATTTTATCATATTGTGTCGAATAGAAGGATTAATTTGGCCTCGAGTAGAGAATACCAATTTGAATGTTAAAAAGTGTGTAACTTAAAGTGAAATCCAATCTTCTTTTTTTAATCAATATCCAATAAGTTACTGTTTTGTTTCGACATTTCACGCAACTGTATCGAGTTTCCCTTCATTTGATAATCTTGATCGGAACATTTTCAATGCAAGAATTCCGTAAGAATCGGCTATCCGATTAGTAGAAATCTGCTTTATTCGAACTACAGTTGTCAGGCATTATATCCCTCTATCTATAGTCTTAAGAATTAACTGAGAGCTTAAGGTTAAAACAACAAAATCAATTGTTTCAAATATTCTGCACAATGAGATTACAAACACATTGGTAATGGTCATTCTTTTGGTGAAATTGAAATAATTATTACACTACACATTAAATATTTGATATTAAAAAAAAAACATTTTATATGATCATTGCTAACCATCCAATAATCAAGCATGTTCCACCGAGTGGAGCGACTCGTCCAAATTTATTTTCTCCGGTAAAGGCATGGTAGTAGCACGCTCCGCAGAACATCAGCATTCCGGCTGATAAAAATGTGCCACTCTAAAAAGCATTTTTTATCTGATTATTTATATTCTATATATTTATATTTGCAGCCTCAACTACTTAAAATGGTATATAGTCAAATAATTCTAACAGTTTAAATTAAAAATCACTACGTGTGGGTAAGAGATAAATACAAAAGTAGAATTGCGTATGTCCCCTAGAACTCAAATATTTTCAGCCTGTTTGCACTAATCGATTCCTGTATTTTCAACTTCTACTTCATCTCACTTCGTGCCACTCACAGACCAATCAGAAAAACTTAATCATTTAAGGTTAAATGTTGTTAAACGTATTTTTTCATTGACTTAGTAGCGACGATGGAGACACTGCGTCAGAAGTAAAAACTAAAATCTTTAAAATACGTGAGTAAAATCAGTTGAAAATACATGAGACCGAACTGTACAGTTCGTAAAGAGAGAATTAATGGAAATCTAATTTTTTATGTGTCTTCAGCTTTGGATCTATTGCATATTTATTATAAACATAACTCCATAATACGAATAAACTTTACCAAAATTGAGCAACGGCACAATGGAGTTCCCAAAATTGCTAATGAATGTATTAAATGAAATCGATTAGCTGTTTCGAATATTCTTTTTAATTCTTGTGCTTTTTCTTCAGGATACGATTTATGAGCACCATAAGCGCCTAAAACAACAGCTGCCGCTCCCGATAAGCCGGCAAGGCGTACGAGAGGACCGCTTTCTTGTGCTAATTTCCACAGCGGCGTTTTCTCTGTGATTATTTTCACTGTTTCAACAGCATTCTGTTGTTTCGGTTTTAAAATTACCTGTAATTAGTAAGCAGCAGTACGTTTTGTCAGTTAATTTGATGGCTAGATGGATTTTGTTTAATTCGAAAGCTGATTGTGATTAATATACATACTCCAGTTGCTTGCTTAGCCATGCTAGTTAATCCAACCGATATTGGGTTTGTGAATAATACGTAATTTACGCCGTCATACAAGCTCATTCTGCTCTAATATTAAAATATATTTTCTTATTAGCTCCAATTCTAATTTCTGAACCAAATCTCTTTTTTCGGGCCCACTTCAAGTCAATCAATAAAATGTCAACTCACAAATGTCAAATCATTAGCTTCAGGGAAATATGTTCCTGTTCTGAAAATAGTGTCAAGGGTGGTGAAAGCATAGTGAATAATATAGAGATTTTGTCTCTACAATTTGGTTTCGATAAAAATTTAGATAGAAATAAATATTAATAATGGGTCGATCATTAATAAAACAAATTGCTACATCAGTAACAATGCACTGACTCTGTTCGAAACGGAAAAGACTAAAGACAAAAGTGATGTCAAAAATCCCGATTTTATCCAACCCTGTTTTTCATTTCTAAATATAACAACGGCAAGAAAATAAATAACTAAATTTAGTTTGTCATTTGTCAAAGGAAGATAATATGCATAGCGTTTTTTTATAACTAATATAAAAATTTTGAAAATTGAAATTACTGCAAGTTTATTTTAACATGAAAATAATAATGAGTAGTATAAAGGAACAGAGCAATTTATATTGTATAAAACAAAGTCAAAAGTGTAGATTTTTTACTTGAAAGTGATTTGTGGATAGATTTGCTGTGAGCTGTCATTTGTTCGGGAACGTTTTGTCTGTAAATATTATTTTTGTGGAGTTTGATATAAATGTCGCAGAAATAAAGGTGACATGAACGATAAACCTGCGATAATTTAGTAATAATTATGCAATATTAGCAGCACATTAAAAGAATAAAATGCATTATTGTGTAGTTTGTGACCTGGATTTGTCGGCTCATAAAAGTGTAAACATCTATAAGTGTATCCTTCCTCAAAGTTCAACTGTGTTGATATCTGTAATTCAACGAATTACACGAATTAATTTGACTGATAAAAAAAATAGCCATTTATGTATCGAGTGTTTCGATTTATTCAATCAGTTTGATTTAGCAGAATATACTTATAATCATTCACGGAAACAAATTATCGAACGTCTCAAAGAAAAAAATGGTATCGATTTACAATTTATCGATGTCGCTTGCCAAACTGAAGTTCTGCTTAACGATATAAAACATGACGTTGTCGACGATGGAATTAAAACTGAACTCGAAGATGGTTTTACTTTGAAAAAAGAACAGAATCAAAATTATTTCAGCGATTTTAACGAAAATGACGACGACAGACTCTCAGTCACTGAGGAATACTTAAATTCCGAACAAAGCAAGGAAGTTTGCGAATATTGCAATACCGAATTTGCTAAAAGCTCCGAATTTATAAGGCATATAAAGAAATGTATCAAACGGAAAAAAGTTCCGTTGTCCTGTAATCAGTGTAAAAAACACTACACGTCGAAAGCGGGTCTTCGTTGGCATTTGAAACATAAACACAATATTCAGGAAGCTGAAGAAATTTCAACTGTTACTGAACCATCAGATATTGTGGAATGTAACATTAAAATTGAAAATACAGAATCCCAGGATCATGATATTTTTAATATAGAAGGTAAGAATGTTGTTTTGGAATATACAGAGGCTGATGAGAAATTATGAATAAAAGTATACTTATAAAAAATTGGTTGTCTGTAAAGTCGGTTTACGGACGATAGTTTTACGTGATAACGTCATAAAGAAACATTGATGAAAAATTGCATACTTTTACTCAGGCGGAACGTTCACTTTTCGGAACGTTACACTTTTTCGTGCATGCAGCCGGTGTTTCATCAATTTATAAGACGTTATACGTCAAAAAAAAAAAATGAATACCAAGTCATTTTTACCCACGACGAAACGGAGCAGGTATATGAGTTTAGCCTGAGAGATTGTATGTGTGTTTGTGCACTCGAATGTCGCCATTTATCTGGAAAACAGTTTGATCAATTCAGATGCGGTTTTCTGTAAAGGGTTTGTAATTCATCTGCGATGGTTCTTACATAGATATTACGATGGTAACGCTTCAGGGGGCGCTGCACTGCACAAAAAATTAATCGCAAAAATGAATTGTACAGCAACGTATGCTGGGTTGCCTACACAATGAGCATTTAATCGGCTTTCTCTGTAACAGTGTCAATTTCTGTACATAATACATAGTATATCATAATAGCTACACTGTGTACGCTAGTTTAGACCATCTGAACTCACTTATACAAAATCTCTAAAAAGTTTAAAATAAAACAAAATTAAAAATTTTGAAAAAACCCACGACGAATATAAATGTTATAATTAGTGATGTGCCGGATATCCGTATCCGCGGAGTTCCGAGGGAGAAACAAGATCCGTATCCGTTAGTTTTATGGCGGATCTTTTACCTTATTAATTTTCAATTCATAGATGAAATTTTATATACAGTAGAATCCGGATAAAGCGACTGTTAAGGGACCGGCTATATTACGCCGTACTAACCGGACGACGCACAAAACGGCATGAAATTTTATATAATAATATCTCATTTTGACGTGCGTTGACACGAAGTTAACGCAGTGATTCATCAAAAGGGGAAAAAATACTATGGAATTTACTCGGGAATAAAACAGCGTGCATCTGGGAAGGAAGGGAGTGGGTGCATCGAGATAATGCAAGTATTTGCCCTTGAAATTATGAATCATTTTGAGATGTGCGTCGTTCTAACCGAACAACTTTTAATAAATTAAGTCGCTGAAAGCGGTTGATCGCTTTAACCGGAGTCGTACTAAACGGATATACTTTCGCAGTATGTTTTATGAAAATCAAACTTGAGGTTGCATTTACGTCGTTAAAAGCGGTTGGCCGTTATAAACGGAGTCGTACTATTCGGATTCTACTGTATATAAGTGATTAGGTAATAATGAAAAACTGTTAAATTCCATTCAGATTATTTTTTTTTTCTTAAAATCGTATTTGGCACCTTTATATTACAAAAATTTATCGTAGTGAGTACCATATCAATAGTACCTACATAACTCAAAGGTACTAATAAAAAACTATCTTTATAATGAGATATTCCACATCGATCTGAGACAATCTGTTATGAGAATTAACTCTTAAAGAAGTCAATAACTTTTTCCCATAACAGATAGTCTCTTTCCAAAGGTCGATGTGCAATATTTATCGCCGCGTGTTCTAAAAAAGTTAAGATCCGTATCCGCGGATCTTGAAACCAAATATCCGTATTCAGATCCGTATCCGCGGATATGCATTTTTAACGATTCGGCACATCACTAGTTATAATAGAAAAAGAATTAAATAAAATTCCGAAATCCCCCGACTTAACGCAGATAAGTAACCAAAGAAAATCCGTCGGGGGCTGCCATTCGCTGCCCTGAATTAAGAATAGAAGAATATAAATTGCAATATTTTAGTTCATTTCAGGGCAGCCAAATGGCAACCCCCGATGGATTTTCTTTGGTTACTTACCTGCGTTAAGTCGGGGGATTTTGGAATTTTATTTAATTCTTTTTCTATTATAACATTTACATTCGTCGTGGGTTTTTTCAAAATTTTGTTTTTGGGATCATGGTTTTCAGTTTGTATACCTCCATTTAATTAAAATTTGATCACTTCGTTTTTAGAAAGTATTGAAGAACAAGAACCAGCTGAAAATATTTCTTCTAGCGATGAATCTAAAACAGATAAATCGACAGAAAAATCTAAAAAAAGAAGAGGCGGTAGACCGAAAAATACTACTGGCATATACGTCACACCTGCTAAATATAAGTGTCCTCAATGTCCGAAAAAATATCGAACGAAATCTCAGTTACGCAATCACATTCTTTCTCATACTGATATGAAACATTTTTGTGACGTAAGTTTTCAACTTTTTTTCTCATAACCTGCTTTGCTTGAACTTTATTATTGGGTAAGTTCAACTGCCTACTGACCAACCCCCGCCACTACTATCCAATGGAACGAGGTAACTTCTGTACTTTACTGACCTTAGCTATCAATTTTCTTATCAATCACCAAGGTCAGTAGATTACAGAGGTTACCTCGTTCCATGAATGACGCTACGGGCGGACCATTCATATTTTTATCAACCGCGCAATATCAATTGATAGGTCCGCCGAATCACGTCATCCCTCCACTATTATCCGGCGGAGCGAGGTAACCTCGGTAATTTACTGACCTTGACTATCCATTTTGTTATCGACGCTATATTACAAAGTACAGTAGAACGCCGATTATCCGAATTAATTGGGACCGGGGTCGATTCGGATAATCGGACATGTAGTGTCTTGCCTCTAGCTTTCAACCATAACAGTTAAAATATATCTGGACTCCAGCGAGATCCAACTTCGACGTGTGCTGATACCATTGTAGCGTCTACACGGCAATTGTCACTCGCATTTTTGTATTCTTGCGTCCCCACAAAACTTGTTTTTATTGAAAAATTACTTGGTTTTAATTTTTTATATTACGCTTAGGACCGATTCGGATAATTGGCGATTCGGTTAATCGGCGTTCGGATAATCGGCGTTCTACTGTAACCTAAAAAATGTTACTCTTGTAGGTTTGTGGAAAAGCTTATAAGTATGAATCTGCGTTACAAATTCATGTAGGTATGCACCGAGGAATAATACCTTTCAAATGCGACGTATGCAATAAGCCGTTTTCTCAAAGAGGCGCTCTTAACCAACATTTGCTGATACATAAAGGAGAGCCACTGTGTCAGGTAACTTCTATACAGTATGTAAACACGTAAGGTGCACATAGGGAAATTAGCATTGGGAAAAAATACTTGGATCAGAGTTAGCCATGACTGCATTAATTGTTATTTCTATTGAATTATCGTGGTAATCTTGAGGATTTCTATTTTATTTTGATTTATTTTTATTTTACTTGGCTTTTTTAATAATAAAAAGCTCTTATAAATCATTATATTAATTTATTTGTACAAAAATAAAACAAAAAAACAACTCCATCTGTTTGGAAACATTTCATTCAAAAATTGTCTGACTGGTATGACGTATGCGCGTTGGTAAATCAGTGACCCAATGTCTTTAGGTTTAACACGAATAGGCGGAGATATTTGATCTCGCACCATATTTAAGTATTTTTGGGAATTTAATGTCCCATTAATAAAAAAAGTCCGATTATGTTGTAATCATTTGAATATTTTCTTAGGTAGTATACACATTCATTTTGCAAAAGAATATTATCTGTCAAATTGAAAAACAAGATTTCAGGGCTCACTCTGATCCAGTCATTTTTTCCCAATGTTAATTTCCCTATGTGCACCTTACGTGTTTACATACTGTATAGCAAATTTACATCAAAACTGGTAAACCATTTTTTATATGAAAATAATTTCGACAGTAATTATCCCAATATAATTAATTATCTGTAAAAAAATTTTTATGTCATGAAATGCGTTGGTTGTGACGACGGAGAAAACAATTCAAACAAATCTTAAATCTCTCAATAGACCGAGTGCTAATGATCTTTTCTGAAGCTGATTTAGGCATGGGATACTTTATAATGTGGTTTAATTTTCAACCCTACTAGTGCATATGTAGGGGTTGATTACCCCTATAAGGACTGAACTAGGCGACGCAAAGTGTCATTTTGGTTGTTTGCACTGATTGAACCACATTACATAAAGGGGCCATCATAGAGATATTAGACTAGAGTACGCTAGTGAGCCGTGAAAGTGTCTGCAATTCAGACAGAGAACAGTTCCTTATCTATATGGTAACTAATGATACAAAACAATTCTGATTTGAGTAAACAAATATCTGGTTTTCTGGAATTTCTGCAGCGTTCTGTCTCTCAACTGAGGACACGTTCAGTTATGGCAAGCATAGAAACTAGCGTACTCTAGTTACTTATATCTCTATGGGGGCCATCCATAAATTACGTCGCACTTTAAGGGGGTAAACAGAGTTTGACAAAGGGAAGGGGGACGAGTTATAAGCTTAGTGACGTCACATGTATAAATAAAAAAAAAAACTCAATATTCAAATCTTTGATTAACGTCTGATTAGAACTCTTCAATAAATAAAATTATCGACCAACTTCAGACAATATATTAACATAAAATATAATTAATACATTAACGTTTCGATCCGGATTTGGACCTTCTTCAGAACTGGTCTAAAAAATATAAAAAAATTATTAAGTACTTAGTATCAAACTATTGAAAAAATAATAACAAACAAAAAAAAATTGTTTATTATTTTTTCAATATTTTGATACTACTTATTAATTGAAGGAGATTTATTTGGTTGAGGAACAATTGAAAATAAGCTTTACCAGTGTATCGCTTGTGGCCAACGTTTCGAAAAATATATTTTCATCATCAGGGCCTCAATGCAAGTTAAGAGGCCCTGATGATGAAAATATATTTTTCGAAACGTTGGCCACAAGCGATACACTGGTAAAGCTTATTTTCAATTGTTCCTCAACCAAATAAATCTCCTTCAATACATATTTTGGAACAAAACTTCTACTAACAACTACTTAATAATTTTGAAAGAATTTTATATAAAGCGAATTAGAAATTAAATATTAATTATTTTTTTATATTTTTTAGATCAGTTCTGAAGAGGGTCCAAATTCGGATCGAAACGTTAATGTATTAATTATATTTTTTGTTAATATATTGTCTGAAAAATTGGTCGATAATTTTATTTATTAAAAAAACTCAATGCTTCAAACAAATTTAAAAAAAATGTGACGTCACACCAAGGGCGGGGGGGGGTCACACAAATGTGACTATCTGGACAATGACGGGGGGGGGTCACACAAATGTGACTACCTGGACAATGACGGGGGGGGTCTCAAAAATCATGAAATTCGTGTGGCGTAATTTATGGATGACCCCAAAGTATGTCACTTCCGAAAAGCTCAGTAGCTCTTAGACTATAACATATTATTATGACTTGAACGAAAAAAAAATTGTAAATTTTCTGTTAATTTTCCGCAACTATATCGAATATGATTATTTTTTTAAAACAGTGCGATCTGTGCGGAAAGCAGTTCATCCACAGTTCGTCGTTAAAAGTGCACCTTCGAGCTCATCAGGGTCTGAAGCCATACAAATGTGAGATATGCGACTTACGTTTTTTCACCGGCTCACACGTCAAACGTCATATGAGAACTCATTCGGGTGAAAAGAGTTACGCGTGCTCACAGTGCGGCAAAAGGTTTGCGGAACGCTACAACTTAGTATCCCACGAGCGTCTCCATAATTCGCCGAGCACACCGCGTAAACGAACTCACACGTGTCCTCTGTGCGGAGCGTCGTTTTACAGAAAACAAAAACTCGAGGAACATCTCGCTAATAACCATAACAAAGTTACAGACGATAGTTAAGGTAATGTTTGGCAATTTTTGTGCAATATTTTATACATAATTTTATAGTATGACAATATTTTTATTAAAGCTTTCTTTTAAAATAATGCGAGTGTTTTTACTTATTGTTTTAATAATGATCAAAGTGTAGTATCTGTTCTTATCAGCTTAATATAGGTTGGTGAGAGCAGTGCTGCACCTCTTGGTCTGGCCAGTCCTGGATTCAGTTCCGCCCGAGTCTCAGGGAAGAACCGTGTATCGGCGGCTCGCTCGCTGGCCGCGAGTTATACATCTCCTCCACTGATCCCTACCCCAGAAATGGGTGGGACGGTCAATAGGAGATTGATTATTTGCTTGGGTTCCGCGTTCGTGTGCGAGTAATCGGTATACGTAGGTCCCAATTATGGCTCGGGGGCCGGGAAACTAATTCATACAATATTTAACTACGTTTCTGATACGTCTTACTTTGCTGGTACTCAATGATTAATTGAATAACTCTTTGACGTGGAGAAGTTAATTTTTTTTTAATGATGTACATTTAAAATTTCGAACGCTATATCCTTCAATAAATAAAATTATCGTCCAATTTTTCAGACAATATATTAACAAAAAATATAATTAATACATTAACGTTTCGATCCGGATTTGGATCTTCTTCAGAACGGATCTAAAAAATATAAAAAATAATTAATATTTAATTTCTAATTCGCTTTATATAAAATTCTTGCAAAATAATTAATTAGTATCAAAATATCGAAACGTTAATGTATTAATTATATTTTTTGTTAATATATTGTCTGAAAAATTGGTCGATAATTTTATTTATTGAAGAGTTCTAATCAGACGTTAATCAAAGATTTGCTATAATATCACTTTCTGTAGGCCTGTATGGTACATTATCACCCAACAGTCTTCTCCCTGCATTTTATAGGAGAAACTACAGTTCCTAGTAGTAAATTCTCAGCATAAGATCTGTTGTCTAACATTTTTTTTTTCAATGTTTTTGAGCTGAATTTCGAAAATTCGATCATTTTTTGGGAAGTTTTCAGTTTGCCTTTGTGACACGCTCCGTATTTCGCGGGTATTTTAGCAATTAATGCGACATTCTGTTTCGGCCGACCGTAGTGTCGCTATTGCCTAATAGGTGCGCTAACTACAAAATCCAAATCTAATGATTTTTACCTCCACCTGCCTTAATCTTGCTTAACAAACTCACCTATTGCCAATTTAAGAAAACAACAATCACGATTAAAACGTATCAAATTTTTCTCGTCGATGTCAGACTTCAAACTTGTAGAGTTCTTCTGAGTGACAGTTAGTCATAAAATAACCTAGTGCAATAAATATAAAATTGGTCAGTTAGTGAAAATGTTTTTAAAGTAGGTACAGCAGGCATATAGCAGGCCTATTAAAAAGAAAGGGAATAACATATGGGATACTTATACTTCTAAGGTTTAAAAAAAATGGGCAATGAAACTTCTCAGCTGTCAGGGCTAGAGATTGATGAAAAAGCTGTCGAGGTAACTGATTTTTGGACCCATCATACTGCTGTTGTTAATAATTCAGAAAGTGTTTCTGAATTGACTGTATTTATCGGAGAACCTTTGATTGGTGGTACATTATGGGTAAATCAAACACCTTTAGAAAAAGCTTCCAAGGTGGGTACTTAATTAATTATTGTCCACAACGGTACGTTTTTAGTTTATTGCAACTATTAATTCATGTAATATCCTTTAATGTCTTTTTAAAGTTAATTAATTTCTTTCATCATCAACATTAGATTAAACTGTGGGATAACTGTTGAAATTAAATATTAGTGAATACGACGTTTTCGTATATCCTTGTGTATGTTAAAATTATTTAATATTCTCAATCGTTGGGGTAAAAATGATGGAATTGCAAACGGACTTTGTCATCTTATTTGTACGTGATAAACATGTTCATTTAAATTACCACATTATACAAATTTGGAAGAGAAAGTTAACGATCAGCATTTGACGGTCTAGAACACAGGTTCTTAACTTGAACTGAATTGGTAAATGTAATTCATTTCACTTATGCTATGTTATAAAATATCAATAGTTCTATAATGAATATTTAATTTACTTTGAATTTTTTGAGGACTTCGGTTTTTTTATTACTCGGCCTTGCAATCAAATACTCTAACGTAACTGATTACTCGGTTAAATGTCCATGTATCGGTCCATACCTTTAGTTGACTTACGAAGCCGAGGATTAATAATTAGAGCTGTAACAAACCGTATATATTCGTTACTGAGTAACGGGTACATCGTCTGACTCGAAGTAACGAATCGTTACTTACAAATTCATTTCGTTACTCGCATGTTTCGTATCCATGTCAGTTTGATTCGTTTGATACGGTTATACGAACACAATGTGTTATACTTATATGAGTTATAAGTAGTCATAAAGTACGAAGTCATGACTCATGTCCTATCACATATGCGACGCGCTTTGGTGCGAAGCTACATGCTTATTGCTTGATGCTGTTAATACACTATATTTGTATGTCGTATCAAAAGTACCGAGTAACGTAACGATACGAAAGTAACGGGTACTGGTTCTTTAAGTAACGAATACATACGGGTACACAATTTCTCGTTACTTTTACAGCTCTATTAATAATAAATGAATTTTGTTTCAGAATTTAATGTTGCACAGACATCCTTGCATATTAAAATATATTTCATCGTGGAATAAGGGTTCAAAATTTTATTTGGCTGTCGAAAGTGTTCAACCTCTTTCTCATCATTTAACAAAACAGTCAACTTTACAGCTATGCATCGGCTTACATTCAATATTGAAAGCACTCGTGTTTCTTAACAATAAAGCATTGGCTTCACATAATAATGTTTGTACGGCATCGATTTACGTATCTGCCGATGGCGGCTGGAAATTGGGCGGCTTAGAATACTTATGTAAATTAGAAGACATAAATGCAAGCTACTTATCGAAAACTAGGAATCATAGATATGAAAAAGCTATCGATAGTA
Source organism: Xanthostigma xanthostigma (assembly GCA_963575645.1). Classification (NCBI taxonomy): domain Eukaryota; kingdom Metazoa; phylum Arthropoda; class Insecta; order Raphidioptera; family Raphidiidae; genus Xanthostigma; species Xanthostigma xanthostigma. The sequence goes on along the minus strand of OY754466.1, from coordinate 41,171,596 downwards.
ATGAAGATCAGCATGCTCAGAACGGGCTACTTAACTCGGGTGCTATTGATCAATATGCGTTCGGAATCTTAGCCGGAGAAGTTTTACGAAAGAAAAGTGACAGTGAGTCAAATCGTTTTTTTTTTTTGTTTATCTAAAATCATTAATTGACAGGCCTATCTGGATGTAGAACGGCTTCATATTTTCATTTTGTTACTATTGCTTATAATGATAAATTGGCCATTTGATCCTTTAATCAATACTGTAAGGCTTCAGACCAGGTATCAATATTTTAGTATCGGTATTTTCAGGATCTTAAAGTCAGGATCTATTTGAGATATGTTTTTGGTGTTAGTTGAATTTTTTCAAAAAATTCATCAAAATCTATAGTTCCCAGTTAAGGTAGTACGAGCACCAAGGCAATTTTAAATAAAAGGCTTGATTTTTTTTTATATGTAGTTGGACTAAGTCAACCAATTCTGAAAATTTTAGGGGGGTTGCCCGATTATTTAAATAAATAAATGACTTCAAAAGTAGGCATATTTAACATTGGCTTTATGGTAAAACGGTAGATGGGTGATATGTTTTCATTGATTTCTCCAAAACTAGTCGGTGGACTAAGATTAAATATCTTTTTAATTAGTCGGGCACAACGGGTTTTTTTTGTTTTCAATAATTTATTAAGGTTTTAACTTTAATTTAAATAGTTTTTTTTTTTTTAATTTCCACCGACTAGTTTTGGAGAAATAAATGAAAACGTATCATCCATCTACCGAAATATTAAAATAAAAATCAAGATTTTTATTTATAGTTGCCTTGGTGCTCGTACTACCTTAAGTTGCCGTATTTTATCAGGTGTTTTTTAATGAAACTTGACACAGTAAAGTTGATTCTTGAAATTGAAAATGTAACGACCGTGTCGCAGTATACCATATACTATAAAAACCGGCTGTAGAACATTAAGCAAAGGCTGGCGACGTGGTACAACACTTGCTTTGTAACCTAAAGGTCACAGGTTCAACCTTGGCGATGGCTGTCAATATTATTTTTTTTTTTTTGTTTTTTTTTTATACAATTGTACCAGCTTAACTTCTATAGTGTGTAGTGTAAAATACATAGTCTCTTTTTTTCAGGTGATTTGCCTAGTCTTCAGAGTTTCCGTGATTTCTGTAAAAACGAATTACAGAATATCGATATTCAGAAACGTCCAAATTTATCATCGGTGTTAGAACACCCATTTTTTACACACGATTTTATATTAATCCATTCGTTTTTGAACGAATTGCCATTAAAAGCGGAGTGTGAAAAATCTGAATTCTTTTCTACGCTACTTGAAAAGTTAAAGAAATTTTCAGAAAATGTAGTCGCTAGACAATTTGGCAGTTTACTGTTATCGAGAATGGTGTTACTCGATGAGACAGCGCAAAAAGAGGTTTTACCATTTATATTACGGCCCAAAGAAGGCAAGTTTTAATTTTATTTGAAGTTTATTTACTTCCAGAGAAACGGGATGCAAGGCAAAATAATAACAATATAATATTTTATTGAAGTGAAACTTTTTTAGGCGCGGTAGAAATTGACCTTGATCAGACGCTTTCCAACTTCAATGAGCAATTGATGTACTCTGTCTCTGTCAAAGCGTCATGCGCAGTGCATACTGCGTGTATAATATATATGTAGCATTTTTTTTAGCTACAGTAACTTTCACATAACCATTGCTTTAATCCTGAAATAATAAAATCATCAACAAATACTAGAACCCAAGAAGTTTCACTTCTAACGCGCTAGAGTCACACGCAACCTTTTTTTTTATATTTCTGAAGTAAGCACAATTCGTTTTGAAACGTTTGTCATCAAAAGAATTGAACAAATATTGTCAGTATTTAGTTTTGTACGGAGGACAGCTTCTTGTTAGCCTTTGAGTCGATCTGCTGTGCCCTTGAATACCACCTCGCTCATGAATGTTCAATTTTAATTGATGTTGCATGGAGACTATACCAAGGAGCACAAACTCATTCGGGACACGTTGACAGAATCTGCCCACTAAATCGTACATATTACGTTTTATTTTTTTACCACTAGCGTCGCTAATTTCCATTTTGTACTGACGCCATTTTAATTTTGCTACTAGTGACCATTATTGTTTCTTACTCCCTATGTAGTCCATATGTAGTCTCTGTGTAATAGACGGAGAGCTGGCTACGGAGAAAATGGGTGACTCGGTGCAGAGCTGAAAATTTGCAGAATAATAAGAGATAGTACAAGTAAGTAGGGAAAAAATTGCCAGAAGGCTAGGCGGAAGATAAAGAGCCGCCAGAAGGCGCTAATGTTGCGAAAAATCAGTGCTCTTCTTTCTATACTTATTCTGTAATTCAAAACTAGATTATATATTATATTATACATTATATAGTTATAAGGGCATACTGAAAATTCAAACATGATATAATAATTACATTCGACAAATATTCAAAATTATTAATGACATTTTGATAGAAATAAAATTAATCGTCATATATTTTCATTAATAAAATTACGTTGTTATAACAACGTAATTTTATTAATTTATTTAATTTTATTTCTATCAAAATGTCATTAATAATTTTGAATATTTGTCAAATGTAATTATTATATCATGTTTGAATTTTCAGTATGCCCTTATAACTATATAATGTATAATATATATATAATATATAATCTAGTTTTGAATTACAGAATAAGTATAGAAATTGCCAGAAGTGCACTGATTTTTCGCAACATTAGCGCCTTCTGGCGGCTCTTTATCTTCCGCCTAGCCGTCTGGTAATTTTTTCCCTACTTATGCTATCTCCTATTATTCTGCAAATTTTCAGCTCTGCACCGAGTCACCCATTTTCTCCGTAGCCATAATGTTGTTTGATGTAACAAAAACGCTAAAGCTGTCAAGCATCTATAATCTACAGAAAAAATATAATGTCTTGTAGGTGTCCCGTTTCTTTTAAAGTAACGTGATTTTTGATTATTAACACTGCAATTGAACAAAAAAATAATTTTATTATAATCATTTTTAGAAACAAAAGAAAATGAAGTATCACCGTATTTATTTAGCGTAAATACGTATAAAATATGTTTAGTACCAAAATTATTGCAAATATTTAGAGTACGTGATGCTCAAATAAGACTTTTGCTGTTAACTCATTTCAAGTATTTCATTCATTGTTTTTCGTCAGATGAATTACAGAATCACATTTTGCCAGAGGTATGTGAATTAGTGCCATTTCCTGGATAATATGGCGTAGGTATCTGTATTAGTGATGTGACGAATATGAATTTTTTGACCTTCGCGAACGCGAATATTGTTTCAAAATCCGGCGTCATTTGTGTCCGTTAAATAATATAGGTGTGAGCTATGGAAGCATGTCCGCTCGTTAAAAGATATGCATTTCGGTTACCTCCTGTAATGCGTGTAGTTCTAACTGAAAGCCGAATAAAAAATTTATTTCGTGTCTTTTCTAGTAAGATATTACAAATGCTCGCAAATACTTCTCATTCTTACTAGTAAGTATGGGTAAAAACGTATTTTGGCTATTTACGGTAACATATACAGTATGTAAACACGTAAGGTGCACATAGGGAAATTAACATTAGGAAAAAATGACTGGATCAGAGTGAGCCTTGAAATCTTGTTTTTCAATTTGACAGATAATATTCTTTTGCAAAATGAATGTGTATACTTCTGAAGAAAATATTCAAATGATTACAACATAATCGGACTTTTTTTATTAATGGGGCTTAAATTCCCAACAAATACTTAAATATGGTGCGAGATCAAATATCTCCGCCTATTCGAGTAGAACCTAAAGACATTGGGTCACTGAATTACCAACGCGCATACGTAATACCAGTCAGACAATTTTTGAATGAAATGTTTCCAAACAGATGGAGTTGTTTTTTTGTTTTATTTTTGTACAAAAAAAAATTAAAATAATGATTTATAAGAGCTTTTTATTGTTAAAAAAGCCAAGTAAAATAAAAATAAATCAAAATAAAATAGAAATCCACAAGATTACCACGATAATTCAATAGAAATAACAATTAATGCAGTCATGGCTAACTCTGATCCAAGTATTTTTTCCCAATGCTAATTTCCCTATGTGCACCTTACGCGTTTACATACTGTATAACGTGTCACTATACAGATTGTATCAAATCAAAACGGTCCATAGGACATTCTGTGTGTAAGAGAGAGATGATATATAAAGATCTAAAGCAGTAAGTAAGAATGAGATAAATGATCGCTAATATAGTTACTGTAGTTACGTAAATAAATAATTACGTACACTGTAAATCTATTTACTAATTTATCAATTAAAACAACTACAAATAAATTTATTATGTTGGCGGTTGAATAACCACCATAAAACCATTTAATTATTTGGATTTTTTCTCGAACAGTATATTAAATAGCCATTTTATCAATAATTTCACTAGTGAATACTGACATTTGATAAAATTGTGATTTTTACTGTAGAAAACAAAGACGATACTATCAGATTGTATAACCACAGTAACTATTAGCGATCATTTATCTCATTCTTACTTACTGCTTTAGTCCTTTATATAATATCGTCTCTGTCTTACACACAGAATATTCTATGGACTGTTTTGATTTGATACAATCTGTATATAACACAGATACCTATGCTATGGGAAATGGACAATAAAGTACTAAAATAACGTTAAATATTTTTTAATAGTGATTAATAATTTGTTATGAATACATTTCAGTTGTTATTGGGTATTAAAGATACAAATGATCATTTAGTCGCCACAACGTTACGTTCATTAGCAGATTTAGTTCCAGTCTTAGGCGCTGCCACCGTAATTGGCGGCAAACGTGCTAAACTTTTTACCGACGGTAGGCCGATGGCGCATATAAACCGTAAAGTGTCGAAACGTTCGTCTAGGCGCAGCTCTTCAGTACCGACTTTGCCTGTGGTGAGAGAACTACCGACACAAGAAAACGAAGAAGCTCCGTCGTCCTCATTTATAAATCAAGAGTCAGAGCATATAATAGATTTACCGGAAAGACCCAGTCCAGATGGTGGAGAAGACAATGTCTCTACAAACGAAGAAGTCGAACAATCTATCGATGATGATTTAGATAATTGGTCCGATTGGGATATTCAGGAAGGGATCGCAGATGAATCTGGATCTGGTAGACAACAAATTGATGTTATGGAAAATTTTAACACGTTACTTGTAGATACAGACAGTCCGATTATAGATCATTCAGATTTGGATTTTGCTGTGAATAATTATAATTCTGAAATTGACACTATTACGAGTGTGGATAATTTAAATACAATCGAATTAGATTTGACTAATATTAACAGACCAAGTTTACACTCTTCTGTACTGCAAAATAAAACGAATTCATTACCAGACATTTTAGAATTAGATATAAAAAACCAAAAAAATATTAAACAAAACAAAAACAGCGATGAAGTTGATTTCTTTCAAGATATGGAACCGGTTATCGAAAGTACCAATAAATTTTTAATCACTGAAAATGATGAAAATCAAAGATTAGATGAAATTGAATTTAAAACCGTTTCTTTTAATTTGAGTATAAATGAAGATGTAGCAAAACATGAAGAAAGCGGTTGGGGTGACGAACTTGATTGGGAAGAAGAAAATGATTAGGTAATGTAAATTATGTATTATATAATTATTGAAAATATTTATAAAGTCATTGTTGACAAATTAATATAAAAAAAATGAATATCTTTTTAAGATGTAATAATAAAATGACATAATATATTTGAGACGTGTGAAATTTAACATTTGGTGTTCAAAATATCAACAAGTTAATGTGGTAACTTTACGTTAAGAACTGTCTTAATGATAACTTAAGTCTTTGAATGGGTGCTTTATAGGGCAACGGGGTTTTGAATGTTCCTTGCCATCAGTCACCATCCTATGTCCTTTAAGAATCACGTCGGAATCATTTCATTTCATTCCAAGCCACTGACAGAAGGGAAATGAGGGGATTAATAAAATAAGAGAATATTTTCCTAGTAAACAATATTTATTTAGATCTTTGATTAACGTCTGATTAGAACTCTTCAATAAATAAAATTATCGACCAATTTTTCAGACAATAAAAATTATTGTCTGAAAAATTGGTCGATAATTTTATTTATTGAATATTTATTTAGCTCAATAATAATTAATCAGTGTACCAGCTGAATACGACCATAGGCCAAGCTGTAGAGCATTTTTGCTTGACATAAAGACTAGTAGCAAACCGATTGTGCGCCTGTTACTATATATACGCTTCTCCGCCGCTGCTCCTTCCACCACCACTGGACGCGCTCGGCCGTTTTTCACGAACTTTACGAGTGTTTTTAGCATGCTTCCAGGCATCTGATCGAAAAACTGAAATCTACGTTTTGTAGTGCACGATGTCAACTTTTCAAAACTTTTTTTGAAATTTTTCTGGGACTTACGGTAACGCATACAGGCCTGTCGGAAAAAAGCGCACTGCAAACTTTCAATCGCGATTTCGCGAAAACTAATAATCCGGCAGCTCCCACCTTTGGCACATATATAAAGAACATTATAATCCCTACTTTCTCTTAAAATTTTAACGCTCCAGCTCAAAAAATGACAGAGCTATGAATTTTCGAAAAAAACGCCTAATTTTCTTCTTTTTCCTAAATTTTTCAGGACCTAATTTTCCGATTGAGACGTTCGACCTCTCATTCTGTAGATATTTTAATTCTCCACAAACCATTTCATTGGGGCATTCCGATTGCTCCATTAGTTTCAAAGTTACATAGCAAAGAAAGACAAAAATCGCGTTTTTATTGCAATAAATTGTTGATAACTAACAAATGGACCGGAAACTCGAGTGAAAAACAAATACCTATTCATCTGCTTATTATCTTTTGTATCATCGCACAATCGGTTTGCTACTAGTCTTTATGTCACGAGAACGCTCTTTTAAATCTCTATAGCTTGGCCTACCAGTTAATTTATAACTTTACAGTAGACAATAAATTTTAAAGATATCGAGATTCAAAAGTTGTTTATTTCCTTAAGCATCCTGTAAACGATGCTCGGAGCTTGCTACGCTGCAGGATCGTGACGTTATTGATTGTTCTGCTGCTAGCTATATTTTGGTGATAGATTCCGTGCTATTTTTCATGCAAAGCTGCGTGTTCGTTCAAACGTTGCGCCAATCGCGGAGCAGGATTTTATCACGTGATTTAAGTAGTCGTCTATCAACACGTAACGTTATCCGTAGTTTGTGCAGCTAACTCTCGCAATATTTTGATATTTTTTGTTAATTGGCAACATAAAAAAGTTTGCTGTGAAAAGTGATGGGATCAAAATTAATCGACCCTAAAACTATGAAATGGACATATAAATAATTATTTTAATTGACGCGTACAAAAATGAAGCATGTTTGTATGCTGTCAACTGCTCACATTATCATAAACATTTAAGAAGTGTGGCAGGCGCGGTCCGAAGGGGGGGAGTCACAGGGCACATGACCCCCCCCCCCCAAAATCTAAGGTCAAATTGAAAAATCTCAAAAATTTGCCAAATAAAAGGAAATTTTTAGCAATCCCCTAACAAATACAAAAAGACGACTTCCATTGGTTTTATAGGTAATGTATAAAATAAAATTGTGTCTTGTGCAATAATGTTTATTTTATTCCAGACACCTATTTTTTATTAGTGTAGTGAGTGACCCCCTCCAAAATTTCAGGCTGCGACCGCGCCTGAAGTGAGGGTGGTGATGTGCAATGTAAAAACGTCGATGTTGATGATAAAAATTGTGCAGCAAAAATTAATTCTTTAAAGACCACTTCCTAAAGTACACAATTTCCGCTTTGCTTTGTCTCTTTTTCTCAACATTTCAATCCTACAATGAATTACTTCTTGCATACTTATAACACCCACGTTTTAACTAACAAGCTAACAGAGCGACAAGGAAACGAATAAGCTTCGTGTGAGGCCAAACCAGCAGTGCTCCCTGCCGACCTTTAAAGCATGCGCAGTAGCCTGTCAATGAATCTAGCAAGCGAGCGAGCATGAAATCAAACATCGTGTACGGAGCGCTTTATGTAGAATAGCAACATTTATAGCATATTCGGAACCCAAAGGAATGGTGAAACCTCTGGTGATAAATGCACCGAACTGCCCTAAGGGGGGTTTTTGACAGGTAAACTATAGAGGTATAAGGTAAACATTGATTTAGAAAGGCTAGGTCTAGCCTCCATTACGATTTTCTAAATCAATGTACCCCCCTTAAGGCAGTTCGGCGCATTTCTCACTAGAGGTCTAACCATTCCTTTGGGTTCTGTAATCTGTATACTAATCCCATGCTTTGTTTATAGCCATTGAATATTTTTAAAAGAAATATGATGTTTAGTTGATTATTTCTGATGTAATATAAAGCTATAAAATACGTCATCAAAAAATACTTAAAAAATAAAATATCTCGATTAATCAATTTACATTTTTTTAGACGTCTTAAAGATTTTGCTTAGAAACAATTTTTTTTTTTAATTTATTCCCCTCAGGAGAAACATTGGAACTTGATACATTCCAAGTCTTATGGAGATTAGAACTCCCATTAACGCAAGCTCGCACCGATCGGTTTGTGTATGTTGACTAAGAGACAATAATTTACAATCTATCTATTTTAAATTTATTGTATCTGGTTTATCGTCTGCGCAAAGATTTGCAGCCAACTTTGAAAAATACATTCGAAACAGGATGGTTATAGGAAAGAGAAAACAAATTGAGTTTAACGATTGCACAACATTTTTAATGATTCAATAGTACCTACAGAAAGTTACAAATACAGGTAACGCATCAATTATTCACCATTTGTTAATCGTTTTAATGTTGGCTCACTCGGTCGAATCAAATTTTCATTCTTGTGGAGAATTTTTGTGCATATTCTTAAGTTGTCAAGAATTTCTTGCATTGTCCAGTGTTTTCTCAGGAGCGCATGTTCTAAGGTGAAAAGACTGTGTCTGATGCATTGTATTCCTGTACAGTTTGCTGAGGATTTCAATTGCATTCCAATGTCATGCACTAAAGCCATAAAGTAATTTTCATATTCATTGGTGCATTGAATTTCTGCAAGAAAAATATTCGAAAATACAATTGTAACGTTCCCCGTGTTTTAAGGTGACGTAATCAACACGTAGTCACAAAAGGTCCGCTGCTTTTCGTCGGCCGGGATAGACTCGCCGGAAACCAGGGCACTTATTAGCAGCGGTATACGATGAATTGAATAAAGAGAAGTTTAGCCTCTACACAGTGTAGTGAAGCTATTCACTATGTACATGTGGACAGTTATTATCAGCGAACTTGTCGACTATTGCTTGGTGTTTCACAAGCTATGACTATATACACGGCCCGCCTGATATGCGAGAGCTGTTGATAATGTTACAACGTGCTATTTTGATAATACTGAATGAATGCTGGCCAGCTTAAACAAGTATAGAGCGTTCGCATATGGCGGGTTATTTTAAATACTATCTAATATTGCACACTTGGTGTCTCTCTGTTAAATGTATAACGGTCACTGGTTATTAAATATAATTTATTGTTAAATTATTACTATTTGCGGTTCTACGGAAGCACCGCTTCGGACACTGGTAAATTAATATAGTTCTTTACTATTTCCGGCGGTGTTGTTTAAACGCCGCCGCGGGCACTGATAATTAAATATAGTTATTTAACTATTTATCGGCGGTGTCGCGAAGACGCCGCCGCGGACACTGATAATTGAATATAAACACTCACGTGGTGAGGGTTAGTGACGCTACGAGTGTATCGTCACGCAATATATTTTATTTTTGACTGATTGTGGGAGAGAAAAAAGTCTAAGAAAAAAAAAACAGTTGTGTGGTATTAAGAAACCACGACGCAAGTGAAACTTTTATTGGATTAGGCGTTGGATTGTAGACACTTATCCATCACGATTAATTGTAAACAACATGAATACACGAATAAAAACATGTAAACACTGTACAGCACTTGCCCGCATGACAGACTGACTATGTGTTATACATACTACACGGTCAGCTGATGCTAACCATGGGCGCCGCCATATTGGCCTTGGCTGCTCTACTGAGCGCCTACTCCGAGCGCCTTTCACTTTACCCCTACTCCGCGGCCGCCTGTAATGCGACATGCAACAGACGGCCAGAAAAATTCGGGGCGATAGAATAAAAGTTTCACTTTAAAAATCGAATTCGAGATTTCAACAGATCTAGACGTTTCATGGTTCCTACATACTGAAAATGCCCTAACAAGTCGAATAAATTTCAAACTTGGGGTTGTTAGATGATTCCTCTTGCTCTCAAACAAGGACTCTTTTACCGATGAACAAGCATTTTGCGCTTTTTCTTTTTTTTTTTCGAAAACGGGTTTGGTGGTTTTGTTTATTAATGAACCTATCCACTGACTGGATACCCCTTTTGTCATAATGTAATAATAAAATACAGCCCAAGGTTAATAGATACACAGGTACCTCGATCCATTAATGACGTCAGCTGATAGAGGGTTCATATTTTATCGACCACGCAATATCAATTGACAGATCCGCTGGATGACGCCATTCCTCCCCACTATTATACAACTGAACAAGGTGACCTCTGTATTTACTAATCTTTTATGTGTGGCGAGTCCCCTTAACACATCCTTATATTTTACATAGTGTCAGCAGTAATAGATTAACACATAATGCAATGTAAATGAAACTGTATATATTAAATTACCAAATAAAGAAATTATCATTGTCTACGCGATGATCATGGTCAACACGTAATTGCTGTCCGTAGGACATTTAATTATTTGTCGCCACATATGTTACTCGTCAAGTAGGCTTTGAGATATCGAAAGATTTTTTTCAAATCGGTATATTTCTCGAGTTTTGAGGTAACAGATATAAATTTCATAGATATTAATAAACTAGCGGTCCCGTCCGGTTTCACCCGGGTGTAAAAGAACGAATGGGGAAGGGAGGAACATGAGTACACTCATTCATATTAGTTTACCGAGATGAATGTTGTGTCCAAACTCCAAATTTCATGATGATCGGAGTTACCGTTCAAAATTTTTTGTCGATTTTTTTTAATTAATTAAATTAAAATTAAAATAAATTTTAATGTAAGCCTTAGAAGAAAGCAATGTAGAAAATAAAAAAAAAATAAAAATGCATTCGCCCAACATAGGGCTCGAACCCACGATCCTGGTATTGACAGTCTTGTGCTCTACCGATTGCGCTAGTCGGCGTTGTATTCTTACATCGCTAATATGAGTATATTTAGTTAGTGCATTTCACCTGAATAGAAGCTTATTTTTTAGATACATTTGGAACATTTTTCATTAATGCTCCGCTCCTAATGGTCGTAGCCTGATTTTATATAGCCTATAGTCTTCCTCGATAAATGGGCTATCCAACAAAAAAAATTTTTTTCAATTTGAACCAGTAGTTCCTGAGATTAGCGCGTTCAAACAAACAAACAAACTCTTCAGCTTTATATATTAGTATAGATTATGTTCCGCGGAAAGCAAGTAAGTGTTCCGTGAAAAATGATAAAAATTAGCAATGCACGTCTCGTATGAATTTAAATACTGCGCAAAGTTGAAAAATATTTGTTACTCAGGTGTTCTGTTAAAATTTCAGAATTCCGGTCACAGTATAGGTTTGAGGATCGCTGGTATAGATTCATAGATGAACATAAATGCGGAAAATCAAACAACTTACCTAGTGTAAAATCGGGAGAATTGAAATAAATGCATTTTATGCCGTATAGTAAAGGCATATTTGCGTTTGCAGGTCGTATCAAACCTTGTGCTGCTGCTTCATAAGCCGCTTGTGTTTGTATGTCTAAACCTGAAAGTCTGTTAATAGAAATATTTAAATTTAAAATCAACAATTACGAGAGAATGTAGCCATCATTATTATACAAAATATTTACTTACTCGAACATTTTTTTTTGATGTGCAGTTTGCATATACGAGAGTAATCTCTCCATGTGATGCTTCTTTACGTGTCTAAATGTGGTTTTCTCAACAACTTTTCCATCTTTGTAATAATTATCTGTTGCTCTACCCAATTTTCCATGTACCCGATAAACTTTTGTTGGGCGCATTTGACAAAGTAAATTTGATAATTTATTTCCTTCATTTAATCCCATAACTGAAAAAACACTGCTATCAATACAAATAATCAATATAATAATATAATTGTAAATTTGTCTGCGAATTTGTAAGTTTTTAAGGAAATTTCGACTTAGATGTGCAATTTATAAGACACCTAAGTAATTAGCTACCTCGAATAATTAAGAACTCAAACATTTTAAGGATTTAAAAAATACTACATATTTCTGTGACATAATATTTGAAAGCTACGGGGAAAAACCATATTATTGTTGAATAATCAACATTTACTCAATAAAAAATTGTAACCAGTTTTCTTACGCGCGAAGACATACGGGCGCTGCACACGAGGCTGGTTTTGCTGCTAGGTTTCAAGCGTGCTATGGCGCTGGGTTTCGTGATAGCTTTTATGTGTTCGCTCCACACGCTGCGTGTTTTGAACATGGCTTTGGTGCGCGCGCAATGACAGTTCGAATTTTAACAAAAGTGAGTGTTTATTGCCTCCGAACAGAACACACACTATGACGCCATGCTTGTTTGTGGGCGTTTGCCAATTACTCCCACATGACAAGATACTGTTTTCAGATTGGTTCTTGACCAGAGCCAGCAGAGAAGCGAGCACGAAAAATAGCTCCGGTTCTAATTTTGAAATTCAGCTGGTAACCACGCACGGGAGCCCACAATGACGTCATTTCCATCCTCTTAGCAGGCACGGCAGCCAGCACAAGTCCTAGCAGTGATTCCAGCGGCAAAATCACTCACTTAAAATGTTTACGAGCCACCACTAAGTTAAATCTGTAATCAGGCCCTGGGAAGTGGGAATACCAGCATAAAGCATAAACAAACCTAAAACCCCGCTTGTGTGTCTTCCAAGAACTGTAACGGCACGACATTTGAAATCTTTTATATTGTATCTAGGGCCCACTATTAATGGATGATCGGCAAAACTTGGTCTGACCTCAACGCTGAGTTGTTTACTTGTATTGCCTTCAATAAAGACGTGTTGAACTGGTGATTGGCATTTCATTTCATTTAATTCTACAAAAATAACGAATGTTATTTATTTAAAAATTGTATCAATTTGTTTTCTAGCGATAAAATAAAATTAAATTATACAGTGAAACCTGGATAAGTAAGAAACCTCTATTATTGAGAGTTGCAATGAGGTCCCGGTTCTTTTTCATTAAATTACCTCTGTTAATGGGACTTTTTGAACCTGGTTAAATGAGATTTGAATTCTAAGACTTTTTCGATGTTTACCTCTATAATTGAGACTCGGTAGCTCAATTACCTGTATAAGTGAGACAAATTAATCAGGTTTTAACACGTATTGACATGTTTGTTTCCATACATTTCGACCTCTGTAAGCGGGGGCCTCTGTAAATGAGACAACTATAATTTTAAACCTGCTTAATTGGAAAACTGGATTATTGGAAACCCTCAATAATTGGCACATATGTCTTGGTCCCTTGAGATCCCAATTAACCAAGTTTCACTGTACTTAGTACAAGGCGCGAAAGTCATTTCTGTAAACCGTTTTGTTTTTTTTTTCAATATTTACAGCCAAAACTATTTCCAGCATAAAGCATTGCAATATTGAGATGTTGATTTTGTAAAATTGTAAATTTTTTTAACGTCTAGCAAAGTTATTAACGAATCGACCATCCTTAATAATTTTTGGGGGAGCGTGAGCGCCAAAAATAAAGAAAATATGTACAAGTAACTACCTATTGATTTTTGAAAAATTGAAAACTAAAATATTATACGATAAAAAATTGTTTCAAAATGTTCGTTATATCCTAAATATTGTTTAATTGTTACATTTCTGATAATGGTTTTATATTATTCGGCAATGCCCTTCAGTTCACCAGTTTGAAATCTAAGTACGCCACTGCCAAATAATAGATGGCGCTGCGTGAAAGCTTGCGTTTAGTTTGCATATTCTGTACAACATAGCTAGTATTCATTATTGAATTTATTTATAAGTGATTCAGTGAAGTGATTTTAAAGTACATGTACAAATTCTAAGAAAGTATTACATCAGTATTTATTCAAGTCATTTGACTGTAAGTACGACCTATTATTAAAAAAAGCTAACCTCTCGTTAAGTTGCCAAGTACTGCATTTCTCACATGCCCTACAGTTAATTCAGCCGGTTTATAGACACACATTATTCCTGTTAGCATATCCCATGCCACTCTTGCATCTTTTATCACGACCATTTTAACTAATTAATTACTTAGTCACAATTTTTCACGGAAATTTTGTCCTGTTAAATCCTGAACACTGATTGTGTAATTGAGGTTATGTTGTAATATTATTGTTCTAAGATGTCATTCATTTCTTACGCATCCTAACAGATGGCAGTACGTACTTTACGTCAAAGAACATTAATTTCGTTCTTGTCAAAGTGGTTCTTGTATCTGCTTCATCGAGAAGGGATCTGCTTGTATGTAATTTGTTTGCAGACACCACTTTTGTCAGTGATCCTCTTTATCAGTGTTTTTAACTATAACAATACAGTTTCTTCATAAAGTTATGTCATTTATTATTGCAAGACTAGTGCATAGAAGTATGATTGTTAATTTTTTTATCTTTATTTATTCTCCTGAAAAGAACACGTTCGTTGCATTTGTAGCAGGGCTGTAGCTAGAGCCAAATTTTGGTTAGACATTAGAAAGAAGTAGAGCTCACGTTTTTGGTAGGTTATAGACTTAGAGACTATAACCTACCCAAAACGTTATTAGTGTATTTGCCATAAGGCACTTACACTATTGGCGTCGGTCGGATGGCGGGACCTAGGGGTCGGACCAAAATTTCTCGACGTTTCATAAGTTTCTAAGAAGTTTGGCACCATTTTTGGAAAAGTATGTTTATATATGTATATATATATATACATATTTATATATATATATATATATATATATAGGTGCGGGCAATAACTTTCGAAGGAGTTAATTGATTTTAACGAAATTTGGACCACATGTTAAAATCCATCACCGCACGAAGCCTATTTAAAATGGGCCCGATCGGGCCACTTTAAGGGGGGCATTTAGGGGTTGAAAAATGTTTTTGGGCCCAAAAATACCGAAAAAATTCTCAGAATCGTTTCAAATTTGAAATTTAACCCTTTAGTAATTATTGAAATGTGCTGCTAAAATTTTAATAAAATCGGCCCGACAGGACCGGACTTACAAATTTTATGAAAACGCAAGTTTATTGATATGGATTTGCATACTGAAGGGTGTATATAATTTGATACAGATGTTGAATTGGTATATAGTATTGAAATTAAGAAAAAAATGTTGTTTTAAGGGGTGTATTAAGGGATAATTTTTTTCTTTTGTCCAAAAACAAAGTTAACTTCATACAATAGAGCCACACTGCTTATAAAAGCAAATACACTATATTGTCGGCAGGGTTTCGCACTGCGACCCGAGTTTTTTAAAAAATGTTATAACTTATGTCCTTTTTATATAAAGTATATTACTGTATGCTGACTGTTTTAAGATAAAGCATTATCTCTATACCCTCCTAGCTACGACCCTGATTCCAATTTATAGAACAGAAACCCTCCTTTTTCAAAAAGCTACAATTTGAACGGATTTCGTGCGAAATAAACTTTGAGAAAACTTCTTGTTTGAACGAAACTAAACTCTGACACGCAAAGCGATAATAGAGCACACCCCCTAGCAGTGTAGCGGTGTGAATATTACAAAAGGATGTCCGTGCACGGGGCAACATGAAAAAAATTCAACAGCGATAGGGTATCCCTTCGCTGTCATTTCTTATGAAAAGGAGTGGGGATTCACCAACAGATAGACGCGGCAGTGGGACTTTGTTAATTGTTTTATACCTATACCTAAATAAATATGAAGTAAATATAATTTTAGGAAAATTTTGCTTCTGACATTAATTGTTGATTCCGTATTTCAATTACCACGATTTCATTGTTTTGTTTTTGTTAGTTGTAAATAACTAACGTATACCTACTTACTTATAATATTACGATATTTGATTTAAAAAAATATATTGAAATAAGTATTATTGGAAATAAATTATTATATTTCAAGAATCAAGAAAAGTTATAGTTCAAGAATACAACTTTGAATTTCTTAATTATGCAATAATCATGTTGAATAATTAACCTTTATTTATCATTGGTCAATGCGTCGTCATTTTTGTCAAAATTACATTTAATAGAGCTCTCTTTTAAACTTCGGAAAGTTAATTAATATCTAATTTAAATGTAATTTTATCATAAGATAATTAAATCTCTCGACTGTGAATGGTGATTATTCTATCCACGTTCAAATAAATTGCACCTGTAAGAGAGCAGTTTTTTTTTTTTAATTTCATTAAGTGCTAATAATATTAAAAATACCTACAAAATTAAATTTTTTATCGCGTTGGCCGGCTGCATTACATCCACGTACTAAGAATAAGGTATAACTGTCAACTTATTATTTAAATAAATATTTGAACTTACCTTCGTCTTCAGTTACTGCACAAACTTTCTTTAATTTGATCTTGTTCCTATATTAAATCATTTATGAGGTCAAGAAAGTTTGTAATTGCGCTATCTTGGAGACAGTACGTTGCGTAATAAATCAGTAGGTAGTGCTGGGTTGCAGACAACATTGTCAAAAAAATTGATTTAACAATGGCCTCAGATTGTGATCATATTACTACTGTCGTTGTGAAACTCTCTGTCATGTAGAACATTAGACTGTACTCATATAAAACATGATTGAACTGAATATAGAAAAAGATCGCTTTTCAAACTAAATTTTAAACAAAATGCGTAGAAAAATGTTGCATCGAAGTGGAAACTGTGCAAAACACGATGCTAAATACATGAATACACAGTTTAAGAAAAATATCGTTTCAATCGATCCGTTATTTTTCGAGCAGAACAAATTTAAAATTTTGCAATACTTGTTTTGCGGAGTATTATGTCTGGTGTCACAATTGACAATACTTTCTGCAACCCAGCATTAAACAGCCAAAACAGAATGAAAATCGTGTTTTTAAATTAGCTAGTACGGCTCCAAAATAATTGTCAGTGCCGTCACACTTATACTTCACAATATAAAAGTAGCGGCATAGTTTTAGGCATGGGGCGGGTTTGCGAAACAAAGTGTGCAGCGCTTGACATTGAGTTACTGTAAAGGTGGCACTTCACATGGCTATTTGTGTTCGCTATTGGGTGTTTGTTGTATTTGGCAAAATATATGACGTTCAAGACAAACATGCAAATAGAGACAAATACGACCATCCACACATGGCAGTCAAATAGCAAACACACACACATTTGGCAGCAGAACGCAGGTTCAAATTGCAGGAATTTTAACACTGTTTCATTTTCAATAGTAATTGTTCCAATTCTCGCTCACAGCACAGACACAAAAATACTGCACGTCCGTACAGGTTCACGGCGCGTGCGCTTCTGAATATGGCCATTGTGTGGCAGACCTGGGCAAACTACTTGAAAAAAGTAGTTGAGTATAACTACTAACTACTTAAGCAAAAAAGTAGTTAAACTACTTAGTAGTTAAACTACTCGTTCTTAAAAGTAGTTAAACTACTAACTATTAGTAGTTAGTAGTTAAAATTTTAACTACTTTTTTAACTTCTATAATAATAATAATAATAATAATAATAATAATAATATAAATCTCTGTATTTATGTCGTACAATCTGTACATAATATCCCAACATAAACAAATAAACGCAAAATAAAAAAGATGCAACGTTAAGAATAGGTATAAAGTGTATTTTGTTTAAGATACTCCTAAAATTACAAATAAACATGAATTTTTTTTTTAAACTGTTGATAAAGATTCGCAAAATGAAAATTATTTTAAATAATAAAAAAATAACCAAATTAACAGACAAAATTTACATATATTTAATAACAACACCACATTTCGGCCAAGATGTTAGTCCTTTTCAAATGAATATAAATCAAAAATTCTATACAAAAAACAACATTAAAAATTAAGAATCATGGGAGAAAACAAAAATAACACATTAAGATAAAAAACAATTAACAACGTAGAAAAAATATATAGCTAGGTATATTACTGTCAATTGTCATCAAGTTTTGTATATTTTAATATTTCTTTTTGACATTCTAGTCTGTTAAGTTGTTTTTTTTTTTAATTTACTGTTAGTTTTTTGTAGAATTTTTGATTTATATTCATTTGAAAAGGGTAGCTATCGTGGCCGAAATGTCGTGTTGTTATTAAATATGTGTAAGTACATTTTGTCCAATTTTACCCATGATTAAATTATTATTTATTTATTTTAAAAGTAGTTAAAATTCAAAATAGGTAGTTAGATTACAAAAAAGTAGTTAGATTACAAAAAAGTAGTTAGATTACAAAAAGTAGTTAGATTACAAAAAAGTAGTTAGATTACAAAAAAGTAGTTAGATTACAAAAAAGTAGTTAGATTACCTAAAGTAGTTAGAACTAAGTAGTTAACTACATTTTTAACTACTTTTTGTGATTACTGTATAAATATTCAAAATAATAGAGTACAACTACTACGTGGAGAAAAGTAGTTAGAGTACAACTACTTTTCCAATAGTAGTTAACTACTTTTGTAGTTAACTACTGCCCAGCTCTGTTGTGTGGACGGTTTATTTGCCGTATTTGCCTATTTGACTCCTTTGATGTGCCTCGAAAAACCGACAAACGCACGGTAACGCGTATTTGGTATTGGCCGTATTTGTCAAATAGGCAAATAAGGCCAACACTTTGTCAAATAGACCCTCCACACTTGGTAATTGTTTGCCAAATATGCCAAATACACAAATACAAATAGCCATGTGTGAAGTGCCGGCATAAAATGTTTTCCGCACTGCCGAACTTCGACAAGTTTATAAATTGGTCCCGATCAAAATGGTTGGTGAATGGTGACATCTGAAGACTACTAATTAGTTCGTTTTTTTTACAGATATAAGTGTAAAGTGTCGGTTTTCAACAATGGCTGCAGAAGTGTTGTCTAAAGTTCCCGACGTCGACATCGATCCCGAAGGAGTGTTCAAGTACATTTTGATTCGCTTACACGGACCGGAGGAGAACGGGAAAGAAACTTCCAAAATGATTGTACGCGGTTACAAGGCATGCGGCTATCACGGTAGGAATTACAATTTTATTACACTATTAGCTGTATCCGGCCACGCGTTGCTGTGGCTCGGTTTGGTTTAATGAAAAAGAAAAAAAAGAGAACTTACGCACGTTTCTAATGTATGTTTGATTTCACAATGCTTGTCGGTATACAATATTTTTACACGCTTTATATATTAACTTCACTTGTAAGTTTGTATGTATGTATGTATGCTTGTTTGTAACCTTCCTTTGGACTACAGCAAGTGGTTTATTACTGTAGTATAATATGCCAGCACTGTAACTACAGTGGTAGCCGTGCGGTCTAAGGCACGGGTCTTCGCTGACGTCAACTTTCGGAATCACGGGTCGTGGGTTCCACGTCGAAAAAAATTGTTTTTTTTTCGGCAAATTTTTGACAATAAATTGAACTAAAATTTGGAAAATAAATATAGTTAAAAAAAAAACTAAAAAACACGCTTTATATCGAACTAAAAAGTAAAAAATATATTTTTTAAAATAAGCTTAAAACAATAATGAATAAAAAATACAAGTATTATTGTGAAAAAAGCGTGGGGCGCTTTGTTCCACATTTTCGTACATCGAGCGCCCTACGCTTTTTTCACAATAATACTTTTTTTATTCATTATTGTTGTAAGCTTATTTTAAAAAAAATATTTTTTACTTTTTAGTTCGATATAAAGCGTGTTTTTTAGTTTTTTTTAAACTATATTTTCATTGTTCCATTGACTGTGCAGATATAGAAATTGTCTGGTTTGTCGACTCTTGAACACGTAATTGTCTATGTGAGAAGCAATCCGTGCCTAGATCTAAAAATTCAATCGGAAACATTGAAAATACTGACACCAGCTGTCATTAATCACGCTGCCCGGCATGACCAATATTTAGTATTCCGTGTGTTGCTGTTACGTTCAATAGATGGCGCCACCATCGCCGTAAATTTGTTTGTGTAGCGTGTGTTGCTTTAATGTCCAACAGATGACGCTTTTTTTTTAAATAAGAATGTTTTCACCTAAAAAAGAAACGTGTTTTCACCTGCCACAGGTGTGACATCTATATTATAGGCATATTAAACACGCGCGTATTCGAATGTGCATCGTTGTGTCAAAATTTCAAAGCAATCGGTGAAGAATTTTTGGAAATTTAAGATTTTGAACAAACGAACATTGCATTTTTATTTATATAGATTATGTGAATGTAAAATATTTGCGTGTAAAAAGGATTTCTTTCTAATATAGTTTCAAAACTTGGGCACTTATTCCGATTAAATCCCCTACCTTTTGCTACTTCTACTAAGCTTATAGCATAGTTGAAAACAAAAAATTATACTCGTAATTGACGGCGCCCCATCAAGCGTTAAAAATACACATTGGGCAAAAATAACTCACTAATAAAGTAGATAGATATAATTATGATAGAGAAATTTTATTTATTGAGTTAATAAAGTACATATTTTTAGTTTGAATAAGATACTTAATTAATACAATAAATATACATTTATACGTCTATTGAATAATATACAAATATTGTTATACCTCTTTAGTCACGGATAACTTATCGTTTATAAAGGTCTTTTACTACATAACTAGACACTAGTTCTAAATAATTACAAGAACTATTTTTGGTGCATTGACAGTCATAAGTTGGTCTTTTTTTTGTAACCTACAGATATTTAAATTGATAGAAATTGAAATACTAATGTCAAATATGATTGTATACAATAGAACTCGGTTATAACGAGGGGACCACAAAATCTCATTCGTAATTCCGCTGTGAAAAGAAATACAGTAAAGCGTCGATTACCGAACTACGTGGGTCGGTATACAGTGTGTTCATCGATAGTGGTAACAGTGAATAATTCTTGTATCCTGCTAAATAGTTTTTTGTTCAACTCGAAATTTACTATCGGAAACTGCCGAGGTATATTTTTTTGTAGTTCAAACCCAACCGGAAGTGTACATGCATTTTTTTTCAAATGGTAGCATATATCTACTTTTTTACATTTTCGAAATCTCAATTTTTTTCTTTATAAATTCACATAAAATTTTCATAAGGTTACATAAGAAAATATTCGGAGAAAACGTTATTGATTTATTAAATAAACAAATGATTAGGTATACTATTAATATTTAGACATCTGTGGACTGTTATATGAAAAATATTTATTTGTGTGTTTTCATTCTCGAATATTTTCTTACGTAACCTTATGAAAATTTTATATGAATTCATAGATAAAAAAAAATAGTAATTTCGAAAATGTAAAAAATAATGTTTTTTTCATTAATTGTGACAATTTATACGCAATAATCGCTGTTGGTTTTCGACGAATAACTTTTTGGTATAATCGCGTTTTGTCAATTTTTGTTTACATTCGACATCTAGCTTCAAATCACATATTCTGTGAAGTCAATACATACAAACCGTCACAAAATCCAGCATCACAGCAGCGAATCTAGCGGCAAAACCAGCCTCGAGCGGTCTTTATGCAATATCGAATGTGCTCAGCCGGATAATCAACGCATTACTGTACTCATGCATAAACCAAATTCATTCGTTGAAAATGGTTCGTTTTAGACATCAATTCGCAGTAACCGTAATCGTTGTAAAAGAGTTGCACTGTTTGACTTTTGAAATATAAATTAAAATCATATTTGAATATATTGTTTTGGATTTATCAATGAAAGTACATAGGCCCTGATTAGCTAAATTCAGGCTCGTCTAGAAAACATTTTTAGTGCGTGATGGCTGCTACTCATTTTAGATATAAAAAATAATAATCTTTACAATTTTCAATTAGATAACTAAAATAAAAATATATCGTCTATAACAGGCCTGGGCAAATGGCGGCCCGCGGGCCGGTTCCGGCCCGCAGCGCAATCTTATCCGGCCCGCGAAGCATTTTAGAAAATTTTAGAAAAATAGTAGCGAAAATAGAATGCGGGGACCTTTTCTTTTTTGGTCTCCACATGCGAAAATAGAATGTGAGGACCTTTTTTTTTTTTTGCTCTCCGAATGCGGAAATAAAATGTAAGGATCTTTTTTTCTGCAAATTTTTGGCCCGCGGTGAAATTTTCGTCAGCCATTCGGCCCGCGGTCAAATTTTCATCAGCTATGTGGCCCGCCGATCAAAAGATTTGCCCGCCCCTGGTCTATAGTATCTATTAATATTTATATATGTTATCCTCAAAACCCAAAATCTGTAAAAAAACTCATTGATTCGGGTTTTAACGGTAGCATATACAAAGATTACCATAAAAATTTTAATATTGATTTGTTCTATATTATACGAAATGAATTAGATTAAAAAAGTTCGCGTGCTTTAATAATTTTGCCAATGAAATTTTCGTAATATGAGAAATATTACGAAAGTTCGAATTTAAATATGAAGTAAGATTGTTGATTCCAGATGTGTCTTAACATATTACATAGATTGTATAAAAATATAATAGGTTGCTAAAAAATATAACGTGGTTGTGGATTTAATACTACGCTCGCTGCGGAGCTGCCTTTAATGCTCTCTCGCACGCGCGGGGCTGCATAGCGCCCTCTTTCTCCCACTCAGCCAATTCAATTTAGTGGTACGGAACCCCAATACCGCCCAGTCGGTATGGCTCTTTGCATATGGCCGTTTTTTTCGAAGATACTGGTCAATTTTCAGCCTTGTAGAAATAAGTGGATTTCACCCCTAAACAGCAACCTTTTACCCAGTCCCGGATCGAGGGGGGACAAACCGCCCCGGGTGGCAGTCTCAGAGGGCGCCAAAATCATAATATAATATGGTAATAGATAATAAAGAGTGCTAAAGAGTTCTTGCCCCGTTTACGAAAAATGCTAACCAGTTCTTTTAAGTAATTTATCTCAAATGCTGGAGAAAGGGGGCGCCATTATCGTAGATCCGGGGCTGCTTTGACCTAGTATAACAGGTAGTATTCATCAACAAACATTATGGCAATTAAGTAGCAATTATTAATGTAAGGAGCTTCGTAAAAACGACACATTTTGCATTTTTTCTCCATTTTTAAAAATTCAAGGGTTATTTCACCTATGTCCTTGAGCCATACCGGCCTTTCTTTCTTTAAGGAAATCCAAACTTACACTTTTGCATATTTCCAGCTGTGTAGAAATGGGTGGGTACGTTATCGAGGCCAATAGCTCTTCGACTATTTAAAGATTTTAATTAAACGGTCTTATATATTAATTGTTTTATAATAATATTTTGAATGTACAGGTGAAATTTCAGTACTTTTTTTAATTACTAATCTCAGTTAGGCACACTTTGACTGGTATTTACAATCGGTAATTTTTTTTAGTATTTTTCAATATTTTTTACAGAATAGGTAATGCTAAAATATTGATATCGAGGAATTAAATATTAATGCTTAGTTCAGAGAGGTGCTGAATAATTGCCAGATATTATCCGGCCAACCAAAGAACGTCCAGTAAAAGAGTGTGCATAGGGTCCTTTATTTAGGGAAAGCGCCATGAAAACTAACGATTTGTAGCTAATATATTGAGTTATATAAAACGCTCCTGTCACATTGGGACATTCCAGTAACCCAGATATACCTATATATATTTAAATGACACCTTAGAGCGTTTCTTATGCAATATCTAGCTGTCTCAATGTAGGGATTGATTCATTGATGTATATTTAAGTGAATTGCCAGTGACGTTACGACGCAAATATGATAATATCTATAACAAATCCCGTCAACTACAAGTTTGGTCAGTTAACGACCGAGTTTGTAGTTGACGAGATTTTTTTATAAAGATTTGCGTGATTTTATGTAAAATAGAATCGTAAATGTTAATAAATATCTATCTATATAAATAAAACATTGTTTACAACAAAAGCTTTCCCTTTGTCGAAAGCGCATCAACGACTACGCGAGAACACTTTCTCCACCTTTTGTTCACATAATTCTAGCACTCTTTCCGCACAGACGTTCTTTGGTCGGACGCGCAGTATAAGTTTGTACAACTTTAAAAAGTCGCGTCGTGAAAAAAAAAACACATTTATATTTTTCTGACAGTATGTTATGAAGTTCGTCTTCCTCTTAAACAACACCATGCCCTCTGTATACTAAAACCTTTTTCGGCACTCTTCTTTTTGGAACTTTCGATTTTTTTGTCACTTTCGGCCGTTTCACAAACCGTCACCTCGCTACGCTTCTCGATAATAATTTCGTCAAAATCGCGTTTTTCTCCGCCGGTATGTTTGAAAGTTTCGGTATAAATGGCATTCGTTTTGAACGTTTCACTATTCCTACGAATATCGGACAATAATTCCGTGGCACCGGTTGCACGGTTTATAATTATTTCACATTCGGTGTTCCTTCTGTTCGGCGACACAGCAGGCGTGACGTTAACCAATTCGTTTCCAAGGCTAGTCGGTTTTATAATTGCATTAGTATTTCGATTGGGCGACTGTAACACATCGTCAGATTTATTCCCGTTAGGTTTCATAACAAACGCATTGTTATTTGTTGACGAATTTACATTGTTGTCGTCTATCGGTTGTACCACAGTTTTGTTACTACTATTCTCACAATAACTACGATTAATTTCGATAACAACAGTTTGTTTAAAATTGTCCCCCTCGTTTCAAGTTTTTTCCTTATCGACGTTCATAACTTTGGAATCTACTGTATTTTCTGACAATTTTATGGCTGCTGGCGATGCGTTTTCAATTTTTCTCTCGTAAAACTCTCGCGACATCAGTGTCGATTCGAAATCACTTCGCGAATGCATCAACGTGAACGGTAACTTGAGAGACACTTCACTCGTGGTGACGCTGACAATCAGTTTTATCTTAACGTAGTACGACACATAAATCGCGAACACGTTACGTTCCTCGGTGCTGTTGCTGTTTGGACTGACGGTCGATGCCAAGCTGGTGCCAGTTTTGGTGTACGAGTCTTCCAGAGCAATCCAGTTTTTTGTTTGACCTTTAGTTGGGATCAGGTCGTACTGTTTCTTGAATGTTGAACCCGGATGTAGTGGACAACCGTCTTTGGAATCTATGCTGGCGACGACGTTTTTGAACTTCCCGTTGGAGAACATGCAAACGTCAACGTGTTGAACGGTGAACACCTGAAACATCAAACCAATTCGTAAATTGTGATTAATATTGCTTGCCTTCCCCAGGCAATCTCTGGACAAATAAAGAAATATGCCATGGGTTTGCTCAAATTATCGTTAAGAACTTGTGTGTGCCTGCTAAGGCTGCAACTCCTCCGGATATTGATGATTGTATGTCCGGGCTCCGGTTTATCGCCGTTATGCTAGCGGTTCCAGGCGAGGCGTGAATAAATTCAGGCGCCGCGGTGAAGGCTCTCGCCTGACGAATAAGAAAATTGCTTGAAAGTTCTTCAGAAATACGCTTTTTAAATGTCAAGTTATGGTATGAATTAATTGATGTAAATAAGTAAGTATTATTTCAGAACACCAAATTGTAATTAATAGATAACAAATAATACGAAATACGGTAGAAGCTATAATTGAGATAGTATTTTAGTGTAATAAATTGATAATTGCCAGTTAAGTCAAAAATAGGAAAATACTGTATAAAGATACTGAGTTTTATTTAAGCTGCATTTTCCCCCGTGATCTCCGGATCTTGAGTCTTCTAAAGGTGTAAGCCCTAATATGATTTTAATTGTTTAAGGGAAGGTTGATGATAAAAGCCTTTTTTGAATTTTAATACCAATAATTTGTACTGCCACTTAAAAAGATGTCGATTAAAAGCCTATTATAATCAATATTAATACTGCCCTAAAAAGGCAAAGGGCAGTAAGTGACATTTGTTGAAAAATGAGTTCATACTGAAGCCAACAACAGCAGTAAGTGCTGCAGCAATAATTTTATTGTCTTTAAAAAATGTTTCTCCCATGTTTTGGTCTCCATAATCTAAAATTCTGGACGGTCAAGACATTTTTAGTAAATCTTGATTTACTCAAATTCATAAGTTGATCACTTACTGCCTTTTACCTTTTTCGACGTAATAATTCAGTAATTAAATGTTATACAAAAGAGACTAAATTTGTCGATAAATAAATATGTTATGAAAGGATATAAGATACTGACCTTGATTCTTCTAACAGTTTTGCGACTTCTGTTATTAACGGAGACTGTTATTTTGATATCTTCACCGTGTGAATAGATGGCTTTATCCAACGATCCTTCCAATTCGATTT
The DNA here is from genome assembly GCA_963575645.1 of Xanthostigma xanthostigma. Lineage (NCBI taxonomy): Eukaryota > Metazoa > Arthropoda > Insecta > Raphidioptera > Raphidiidae > Xanthostigma > Xanthostigma xanthostigma. Next base: position 41,145,111 of record OY754466.1, on the reverse strand, counting down.
GCCCGTCGCTCATCATGAACGTTTTGACAACGACTGCGCGCGGTGCTGGAAGCGTTGCCCTCAGCAGTTCGATGTCATCCATGTGAAGGTCATTCCCTCTCTTTTGCCCAGTTAGAAGATTCATATTCTCTATCTCTTTAAGGGATTTCTTTCGTTGAACGTTTTCTGGACTCATGCCAATCTCCGCCGTTTGGTTTGTTCTCATTTCTTCTACCTGACTCTGTTCGACGTCCATCTTTTTCGTTATTTTACGATTCGATGGCGACAGTTTGTTATCATCTTCGTCGGCATATGTTATTTCGTCTACGTTAAAACTCGCGTCTTTTTTCGATCTTTTCGCTGCTTCTGGCGTGGCGCTGTAGCGTTGCGGTTCAGTCTTTTGTTCGTCACTTGTTTCAGCGGCCGCAGTGCCCTTCGATCCGAACAGTGTTATTTTTGCACCGGGTTTTGTTTGCTGCTGTAAAGACTGTTGCTGCATGGGCGTTAACGATACCATTACTGGATTGTAGTTTGTCGGAGATGGTGGTGCGCAGGCTCTTTGCACGACGCGAAGACCCATTCGAACTGCCGCTCGTTTGTACAGTTTTTCATCAGCGCGTTCAGCTTAAGAAAAATAAACATAATATTAGCGTCTACATATATCAGATATGTGATTGGTTCACACGGGTACATGTCATTTTGATTTAGTTACTAGTCCCATAGAGCTAGAGCTTTTAATTTTTATAAATTTGTTGGTTGGTAAGAGCATAAAAAAACTGAATTGCCATTATGCTTTACACGAAGTCTTTAATCAGGAGACCTAGCTTCCTATGCTTGCTGTGTTTCGAAATGGACCGTTTTCTGGCGCACGCGAGATTGCGCTGTTATCACTACCTGGGACAACTTCTGTTCTTTTCACCTGTTTTCGCTATGGTTACCAAAGTTATTTAACTTCACAGATATACTGCACACGTCATGTCAGCCATGAACGTGTATACGTTACCCAGTATAGCTGACGCCATATTATTTCATGCGACAGATACCGGCCCACCGCTACGCTCGAGCTGGTTCTCCTTATTATGACTTTGTGATGCTCTATCATTCTTTAAGGCGGCAACATAAAAAGCTCTTACCAACCGAAAAATTCATAAAAATTAAAACTCCAACTACACCAAAATGAATACTGGAAGTGGTACAGTAGAACCTCTTTAAGTGGAACCTCGATAAGTCGAAAACCTCCAAAACTCGAAAAAATGATTTGTTCCCTTCCCTTCGAGGCCCAAAACCTCAATTACTCCTAATCTCAATACTCTATAGATTGAAATAATCAGAGAGCTCCTACAATCCATTTCGATACATATTTTCCCTCCGTAACTCCGAAAAAATAAATTGGATCTCTGTATCTCGAACATAGCAACTCAAAATTAGTTAGAATGAATCTTAACCTCGACAGGTCGAATATTTTCTTACAACATCCGCCTAAGTCGAAATCCTTCATAAGTCGAAAACTCTATAACTTTCGACTTACAGAGGTTCTACTGTATTTTCCCACTGTCGGGTTAGATTCTCAGTCCAGGGCCGGCGGATGGTTTTCATCCCGAGTGGGTAGTTGGCCGGGAAGGTGTGTATATGTTACGATAAATGTAAACTCTTGGGAAATGTACACTTTTACCGTAAAATGTGCCGGAAAATGTATACATTAAATGTAGATATTGCGGCAAATGTACACATTTTCCGGCACATTTTACGGTAAAAGTGTACATTTCCCAAGAGTTCACATTTACCGTAACATATACAATATCATAGAGATATAAGTAACTGGAGTTCGCTAGTTCGTATGCTTGCCATAAGTGAAAGTGTCCTCAGTTGAGAGAGAGAACGCTGCAGCTGGTCCAGAAAACCAGATGTACTTATTATGTTTACTCAAATCAGCATTGTTTTGTATCATTAGTTACCATAGAGATAATGAACTGTTCTCTCTCTGAATTGCAGACACTTTCACGGCTCACTCGCGTACTCTAGTCTAATATCTCTGTGGTATATATACGCCTCTTACGAAAGTTAGCACAATTCAGATTTTCCAACGTTATTCTAAATGGGAAAATCTAAGGCGTGTTACTCTTCGTTAGGGCAAATTAATTAAAAGACTAGGTTACTTCGCGTTACTACGGCAATCATGACCACATTATATTAATTTACCCACTCGAAATTCTGTGGTACCTCGGAATTTTTTGAGTGGGTAGTACTACCCACTGTACCCACATTATCCGCCGGCCCTGGTTCTCACAGAATTGCCTCGTCAAGTGATTGACAATTGTCCTATCTTTTCTGAAAGTTTCATCCTCTATAAAGTCGGAAGCGGTTTTCACGTCCGCCGCTTGGACTATTATTATTAACGTAATAACCTGTTATGACAACAATAAACTCAAAGGTCGATTCACAGGTGGGCAGTCTACAATTGTTGGCTTAAACCTATTTATATGCGTAACGTTACAATCAGTATACAACAATAAATTGGCCAATTACTTTTCTGACAAATTAGCAATAGTTGACAAATTCAAAATTTTCGTGTGCGCAACGTTGTGAAACACGCATATTCAGACAGGAAACAGCGAAAACAGGATAATTAATATCCTTTCGTCTGTCTTTATGTACTATAAAAATAGTGTGGTCATATACAGGGGATGTCGTAGATAGAGAGAGAGAGAGAGAGAGAGAGAGAGAGAGAGAGAAAGAAAGAAAGAAAGAAAGAAAGAAAGATTGTACATCTATATACTAATATATTATAAAGCGGAAGTTTGTTTGTTTCTTTGGTTGAACGCGCTAATGTCAGGAACTACTGGTTCAAATTGAAAAAAAAAATTATAGCTCATTTATCGAGGAAGGCTATATAATATCACGCTACGACCAATAGGAGCGGAGCATCAATGAAAAATGTTGCAAAATGTATCTCAAAAATAAGCTTCTATTCAGGTGAAATGCCCTAACTGGATATACCAATATTAGCGTTGCACATTCACAAGCCCGGCTGGCTCAGTCGGTAGAGAATGCGTCTGTTAATATCAGGGTCGTGGGTTTGAGCCCCACGTTGGGCGAATATATTTTTAATTTTTTTTTTATTTTCTACATTACTTTCTTTTAAGGCTTACATTTAAATTTATGATGAAGGTAGGTTTTGGTTGAGGATCATAAAATAAGCTTTACCAATGTTTCGCTAGTGGCCAACGTTTCGAAAAATTATTTTCATCTTCAGGGCCTATGAACATGTATATACTATATATATGTATATAATTTAGAACATATTGTATCTTACAATAATTGTAAGATACAATATGTTCGAAACGTTGGCCACTAGCGAAACATTGGTAAAGCTTATTTTATGATCCTCAACCAAAACCTTCCTTCATCTTAACATTCTATTGGATCAACACTACTTTATACTGAAGATTTAAATTTATTTTAATTTTATTTACGACTAATTAAAATTAAATAAATCTAATTAATAGCTCATTTGAAAACTGTTATAACTATAGGTACCTATATAAAAATAATTATCCTACAGTGTTTTCAATTAAATATTTATTATATTTTATTAATTACAGTAATTATTGATTTAAAAGAAATGTATTACTTAAAAAAGTGTAAATACTGCTTTTTATCGACAAAGCAGCCAAACAGTTTAAAAAATTTTAAAATTTAGAAATTTAAAAGAGAATTGAAAACTACTCTTCTTAAACAATGTCTCTATAAGGTAGATGATTTTGTTGTTAATGAGATGTAAACACGATTTATCTTTCTTTTGACGAATTCTATACATAATTGTATGTCTTTGGATAAATAAATTCTAATTCAAGGAATCTAGCGGCAAATCCAGCCTCGTGTGCAGCGGCCTTTATGTAAGTACAGATATAGAGTGCGGTATGCGATTATATATTATGTGGAAACATTTGTCACTATGGCAGAACGGGGACGTTTTATTTTGTAAAGTTTGCGTGCTTCGTTTGTCGCCCGAAATTAGTTCATCACTGATGTACTTGTGCTGTTTTGTAATTTCATTTGCCTCGCGCTCATTCAAATGTAGTGGTCTGTCTGAAAACCTATTGTGGTACAGTTAAATAAACAATAACATTAAATACAAATTGTTTTGATCATTCGATGTGGAATAATATGCTGTTTTTTTTTTTGTAGTAGCGTAACTATACAAGAATTAGGTTCAATATGAAAAAGGGCCTCGATATAAAAAAATAAATTCCAACCAATTGGGCGACGGGACCATTCTAACTTCAAAATGTTGACTTTTGATATAGTATAATAAAGAAAATAAAATTTCTGATATCGCGTGAGGTGACGCGGGTAATAACTAGTATTCAATATGACATTTGCTATTCGTTGCCATGGTTACCTACATAATATGTTCCACGTCACGTAATAATTAATCAAAGCATGCTTAACTAGTTTATTTCTGACAGATCCACAAAACAATTTTTTCAAAATATTTCCAAAACTAAAAGTTCAGAAAAAAAAATTTAACGAAAATCGTATGGTACCAATCCGGAAAAATTCTGAACAAAATGGCGTCAACATTTTTCAAATCGGCTAACCCCTCGAAAAGTTATGGCTGAACGTACATATAAAAAAGTACACCGCATCGAGAACCTCCACTTTTTTGAAGTCGGTGAAAAAATTAATTATTGTTTGTAAGAAAATTTAATTTCCTCCATCGGGACTAAAACTTGGAGCCCTCAATTTAGTGTCAGATTAACTTTCTTGAAAAAATAAATAGCGAATAATAACCCGTTATGAAAAGTATACCATTATTATTATATATTGAAAAACAACATTGTAGCATGCGCCGATTTTTCCCAAAAACAATAGCGCTCTTCATATTTGCATACCATCCTCTCAAAATTTGGTTTCAATCCGCTCATCCGTTTAAGTTTAACCTGTATCGTGCTCACAGACCTCTGACCGACACACAAACAGACGCATAGATTTTTTCCAAAAGTACGTTTTTTTGGATTCGTGGAACCTCAAAACGAAAAAATATTGTAAAATTTTCAAAAGTGGGTTTTGACGTAAATTAAGTACCCTTCCCCACTTGTGGATTGGAATGGTAAAATAACCATAATCTTTTTTTACACAAAATTATTTCATTCGGAGCATAAGATATCTACTCTTTTCATTTCAAATCCTTTCCCTTCTCCTTAAAACGATTACAGCTCCTCCGATGATATTGTTTAAGAGCGATAGGATAAGAATGGATTATTTAAAAAATTAAATAATATCGAGTTGAGGGTACGTCATATCGCTGTTGAAAAAAATCTTTATATTTAAAAATTATTTTTTACTTTATAGTGTAAATTGCTATAAAAGCGTGTTTTTTTTAAATTCAATTATTTCATACTAGACTTACCAATATATGCTCTGACGTCATAACTGGTACCGATTGGAGCGCCTTTATATTCTTTCGCCGGAACTAGTTGAACGCTTGGAGGCGCTAGCGGCGTTATCTCCATCGTGAACGGATATGCATTGGGTCCGAGACGTTTGACCAGTGCATCCTGCAACAACGTATCTTCTTTATTTATTATGTCACACTATATACTATTTTATTTATACTTTGTGTTTGTAACAATAATAAACCCACATGTTTATTAACTACCATCACGAAGTAAGGCCTTATGCACACTGAACAACACAAAAGGAGATACTGGGTCTGAACCCCGGCGGGGTCAAATGTAGCTGGAACATTTTCCTAATAGTCCAACACACACCTGTCTCACCAGTACAATATGGTGGCACACCAGTACTATTATGACGTCGGATTCATGACGTTTTTAGGACTGGTCAGTATACTGGGTTATATTTCGGAACCTATTACAACCCACAGCTCAGTAACCGCCTGGCAAACGCTCAGAAGCGACCAAATCTATATATATATAAAATTCCCGTGTCACAATTTTGGCTGCGCTAATCTCCGAAACCACTGAACAGATTTTAATGAAATTTTGTAGATGTGTCTTGCTTGGTGCAACTTACGCTATAGGATAGTTTTTATTAAATATTTTGTACAAAATTACGGTATTTTCTCCGAAAACCCGTCTTAGTAACACGTAATATCGTGTGGTAGAGTTTACTCAAAGCAAACAAAAATTTTAGTCCCAAGTAGCGACATTTGTTAGAATTTGCTCACAGCTATTAGTTCAGAAGCAAATCTGGTTGAGTTTGCTTAAAGCTATTAGTTCAGATGCCAGGTCGCAAACGAAATATCTATCGCACCCGGGTGAAACCGGGACGGACCGCTAGTGATCTATTATAAAATCAGACTGCGAGTCGATTGTTATTTTAGTCAGTTGCCACTGTTTTGTTTGCAAAAAGCATCTCACAATTGCGCATCGTTTCATATTATTAGTGTATTTGCCATAAGGCACTTACACTATTGGCGTCGGTCGGATGGCGGGACCTAGGGGTCGGACCAAAATTTCTCGACGTTTCATAACTTTCTAAGAAGTTTGGCACCATTTTTGGAAATGTTTATATATATATGTATATATATATATATATATATATATATATATATATATTATATATTATATATATATGTGTGACCACGATAACTCTCGATAGACTTAATCGATTTAAATGAAATTTGGTCCACATGTTGGAATCCATCATCGCAAGAAGCCTATTTAAAATGGGCCCGATCGGGCCATTTTAAGGGGGGTATTTAGGAGTTGAAAAATGTTTTTGGGCCCAAAAATACCGAAAAAATTCTCAGAATCATTTCAAATTTGAAATTTAACCCTTTAATAATTATTGAAATGTGCTGCTAAAATTTCAATAAAATCGGCCCGACAGAACCGGACTTACAAATTTTATGAAAACGCAAGTTTATTGATATGGATTTACATACTGAAGGGTGTATATAATTTGGTACAGATGTTAAATTGGTATATAATATTGAAATTAAGTAAAAAAATGTTGTTTTAAGGGGTGTATTAAGGGGTAATTTTTTTTTTTTTGTCCAAAAACAAAGTTAAGTTCATACAATAGAGCCACACTGCTTATAAAAGCAAATACACTATATTGTCGGCAGGGTTTCGCACTGCGACCCGAGTTTTTTTATCCATCAATTCAGTTTAATGAAATATGTAAACGGAGAGTTTTGTACAATATTTTCTCGTACTTACACTGCGTAAAAAACGATGTTTATAAATTCGAATGAATGAATAAAGAGTGAGACATCAAAGCTTTTGACTTAAGTTGTTCTTTGAAGCAGCTTGTACGCTAATACTGTCATAAATTGCTGAAGTATTAATGAAAGCATAAAGATAACGATATAATGTAATTCCTGTTCTGTCATTCTGTGTGAAAATATCGGTTATGCGTTTAACATTTGAATTGATTCATAAAATAATTAACAATTTCCATTTTCTTTGTTTCATTATGATACGTGCACAATGGAAGTCTTAATAAGATATTTTATTAAAACAAGTATTTGTAGAATGTTTCTGCTAATAATATTGAAGAGATATTACAAAACGGAATTTTAAGCTTCCATTCAGAAATGCTCTGCAGCCTTAGGCTATAGAGTAGAGCGTCGTTTATCCGAACTAATTGGGGGACACGGGTGTTCGGATAATTGAACTTTATTGATTCGCACAATAATACAGGTATACATACTGTATATTTATGTACAGGTGAATGAAAAATATATTTATTTATATCTTTAATGACAAATAGAAATTAAACAAAAAAAAGTGCAGTCTTGTAATAAAACAGGTACATACTAGTAGTCCGGTTAAAATAAACAAAAAAATAGTGGTAGGTTTACAATAATTCGCATAGAGATGAAAATTGGTATAGGTCTTAAGTACACTATTACTAATGAAGTATCAAATGTCCCCACCGATCCTACATTTGCTAAAAAAATTCTTGAAGATCAAAGATTAAAAGTATCGGGTTTTTGCACTTTTCTCGTAAACGGTAAATGTTATCTAAAAATAGGTCAGACAAAAGTTGTAGATCCTGCAATTATCTACAAGAATTGTTTTTGTACTTTTTTTCCTACGAATCACCATTCTTTTGAAGCGGCGATTTCATACATAAAAAATATACAAATTAATATTTACCGTTATTTTTGATAAATACGTTTAGTATGTACATAGACATTTTGGTCCTATATATTGATTCGTAGGGAAAAAAATATAAGGACAGTTTTTGTAGACAATTGCATGATCTACAACTTTTGTCTGGCCTATTTTTAGGTAACATTTACCGTTTACGAGAAAAATGCAAAAACCGACACTTTTGACCTTTGACCTTGAATCAATTTTGAAGCAGATGTAGGATCGGTGGGGACCTTTGATAGTTTATATTTTAATAGTGTACTTAAGACCTGTACCAATTTTCAGCTCTATGCGAATTATAATAAATTGAAATGTTTATTTTGGCTGGACTATAGATGCAATTAACGTTTAAAAAAATCTTCAATCTTCGTCTGCCGAAGCAAACCTACCCGCTTACGAGCGACTAGCTCACGCGCTTTTTTAAGGACAGATAGGAGAAGGTAGGCACGCGCGATTTGGGCGGGCATAGTAGTTCGGTTAAGCGGTCATTTGGTTGATCGACGTTCGGATAATCGACGCTCCACTGTAGCTATAGATGAGCGTACAACACGCGGCGGTTTTTTTTTTCATTTGCAGTGAGAATTGGATCGCTGCACACGAGGCTGGTTTTGCCGCTAGATTCCTTGCTACATTTGACGTGCTGTGGCGCTGGGTTTTGTGATGGTTTTTATGTGTTTATTGAGACTGGTTCCGTAGATGGGTTTGATGCGCACGCAGTGACAGTTCGAATGTAAAAACTGGAAAAGTGATTCGGAATACGGTGGAGCCGTAGGCTCTACTACTGTGTTGCTGCCGAGCGAGGCACAGTCCCGTAAAGCAAGACATGCAGTACGGTGGAGCCGAAGGCCGTGTTTTGTCTTAATCGCGTGCGAAATATATGGCAACGCTCTGCAAATAATCTATCTTTTATAGGCAATCTACAAATCCACGCGAAGCTGGACCGGGCCACTAGTAATAAATAAAATAAAGTTTGTGTTAACGCGTGTGGATGTCGCGGGTAACGGCTAGTATTGCATACTGAAAAACATCAATAAATCTGTAGCCCATTCAGCAGGCAGCTGCATATTTCTCTGTCCGTGAACAAAGTTAATTGTTAAAATATTTCAAGAATCTCTGTGAGTCTTCACAACTCAATTTCACTAACTCAATTTGTTATGTTTGTTGAAAAGAGATAAAAGATCAAAGAATAGAAATAAATCATAGAGAATGCTTTATTTGGCTTACGTTTGCCTTCCTGATTGCAGCGCCGCTATTATGAACTGAAATTTTGGCTCCAATGCCCCACTTTACTGTAGTGTCTAGACAAGTCTACGATCGTGCATCGCACATAGTCTAACCAAGAAATACATTGGGAATTCCCCGTTTCTTGATACATGAAACATGGTGTCTAAGTTTCGTGTTAAAAATAAATTTACCGCATTTTATTGGTCGTGTAAAAATGTTTATCTGCTGTAACGAATGTATTAGCAAATATATCTATTTTGTTGGCAGGGTTTTACACCGAGACCAATATTTTTTTTATACCTCCGACGTTGAAAACAGAAACAATATTTCCTTTTGCAAATTTTATTAATATTTTTCAAAAGGATAAAAATAAAGAAACCAAGGCCTGATATTTTACATAATATACAAATACGTAGATACTATACAAGTTGATCATGTTATTGTGTCTACTGTTGCTATCTTTAGAATATGTTAAGATTTAGCTGCTAGGTTTTAAGCGTGCTGTACCGCTGGATTTCGTGATTGATTCCGCCTATATAGGTATCGTGTAAGAAAAAATGCTCTAAATTAATTAAATAGGTTATATATCAGGCGGCAGAAAGTTGGGACGACATGTTTTTTTTTCACGTCAGCTCCCTAACATACGCCATCGCGGACTTTTCCGTAGCCCTATAAAAGAGAAACAATTCCACCATACTACCTACATTGTTTTGTTATATCTCAAAGGGAACAGGAAGCGTTTTTGATAAAAACTCCCAATCGGCTTGATTTTTTCTGACATCTTCAACATTCATCGTCATATTTCAACCAATTTACACAAAACATTAATGAATTATACACTTAATCCTTTGTCTTGAGTCACTCCTTTCATTGGTGAAAAATCCGTTCGGTAGTTTTTGAGTTTATCGAGTTTAGACAGACAGACAGACGCGGAGGGGGAACTTTGTCTATGTCTATCTATCTTTAACTGCGAATATCTCAAAAACCAATGACTTTACAACAAACTAACAAGTGTACATTATTGACTTAGAAAATATCAAAAAAATTAAAATTATAGTCAAAATTAAAATTTAGACAGCGGCGTAACATTTAGAAGGGGTACAAGCATTACTTACTCCTGCCGTACGCCACTGGTAGAGCGTACTGAACTATTTTTTTTATTTTTAGGTGCATTTTATGATATTTAACAAGTGTGCCGATTTGAGTAAAATTATACGGTGTATTAAAAAAATTATGGACATTAATAATTTTTCAGTTTTCAACTTCAACACCCCGTATTTCGGAAACGAGTAACATTTTATCTAAGCATATTTCGCTTAATCGTTTTATTTTGAATTGGAGAATCTGCGGTTGTTCTATGTCCCATTCTTAATGGGGCACCCTGTATATATAAAAATCTCGTGTCAGTGTTTGTTATCGAACTTCTCTGAAACGGCTTGACCGATTTTTATGAAATTTTTTGTGTATACTTGGTGGGTCTGAGAATAGGTCGTAGGCTATTTTTTATACCCCTAGGTGATAAGGGTGGCTCTCTCCAGAATTTTTTTTTATTTATTAGCCAATTAAAAAAAAATTTTATGATTTGCCACTAAAAAATACTTATAACCATTTTTCACCGTTCTACCACCAACCCTTATTTTATTAAAGTGATATTAGTATTTTTACTTTCATCCACAGATGCGCAATAGGGTTGCAAGATGGCAATATAACGGTAAATTTGTATATGTATTAAACCCAGTGAAAACGGAAAGTGCGATTGTTATAATGTGGTCGATAACTCACTCACCCGATTTCAAAATTTTTTTCACCAATATTTACAATGGACCTTCCGAATTGATACATGCTATCGTGTTTAAGGAGGTTGATCCGTTACAGTCCCAATCAAAAGTAAGTGGAATTCAAAATGGGAACTTTTCCATAATACATTTTTACAAAAGGGTGTAAGTCGATGATACCAATAAATTATTGTCATAATAAATAATTTTTTTTTAATATTATTATTTCAGTATTTTACTTAATTTGTACAAAGTTAGGTTAGAAAAATAAATTTATGTAAATATTTGTATTTTACATATTATTTGCAGTAAATAATTTAAAAAAGAAATTAGAAATAATAAAAATTAAAATTAAATCATTAAAAAGTTGAAAATTCAGTTAAAATTGTCAAGAATAAAAGTCCATAATTGAAAAGTGCTAAGGTTTAATAATTTTTTTTATTGATTAAAAGTCTCCTAATTAAATATGCGTAAGACATCATTGCTTTACATAGTTAGTTTTTGGAACTGCTGACATTATTTGGTTATTTACAAAAAATTAAAATGTACCGTTTGCATGCTAGATTGACATATTTTCCATAAGACTACATGTAAAAGTTTTTTTTAAATTTTGACTTTATAAATCTCCTAATGATTTTGGATTTTTTACAGAAAATTTTGTTATAAAAAAATCTATTAAAAAAACTTTATTTCAGATTTTTTTCATTATCTTCGTAAAACGGCTCAACCTCCTTAAATAAAAGCGCTTTTCGTGGTGACCAATTTTGCAACGCAAGTCGACGAAAAAACGACGACAAGCTACAAATTCGGGCGAAACCGAACCGGGCCGGTAGTAACTTTATAATATGTGTGGAACTTTAGGGTCGCAACTGTAGAGTTTCAATAAACGACCCACCTAATAGCTTGTTTTATTTTTTTATACATTGTCTGTATCTATTTTTTTGTCATATAATCAAACTAAGCGCGGTGTCGAGTCGTCGGATGTGTGGTAGAGTGTCTCACTTTCGGTGTCCGCGGGTTACATCCGCACCAATCGTTATCCGAATTGGCTTTGATGTGACTGCAAAGGAACGCCGAAGTCTGTCAATATACTTACTAGTGTTGTATAACATAGATCAAAGAACACGCACACACAGCATCTGTGTAGGTACTATGTTAGTGATGTGTCCTCATGACTCTTTATTGGGAGCTGGCTCCGTGCGCCCCGCTCACTAAAAAGAGTCGCTCAGTGAGAGTCGTTCAAAGGAGCGACACTAGACAGTACGCACTACACAAGAGTGCAGACTGCAGAGGTGTGAACTGTCATCATGCATGCTCAGGAGTCATGTAGCATTGCACAGCACAATATACACACTCAGCTCTGAACTCATTTTCATATGATTCTGATCTTATATTATTCGCATTTCGGATAAACTATAAAGTATAATAAAAGCTTAACAATAATAATGTTTATTGTTACAATATTATATCCGTCAATGTGAATGGTTTAAGTCACTGTAAACAGTGTGTCACTTAGCAAAGATAACTCCGTACGTGCAAAATTCACTAGTGCCTCAGTGGTCTGTGCTGTGTGCGCTCTGTAAATGTGCGAATGCAACAGTACAGAATAGCTCAGCACAGAGCAATGGCGCTCGGAGTGAGTCATTCACAAAAAAAAGAGCGACTCGCTCCGCTCCGCGAAAGAAGTCATTCATTATGAACGACTCGCTCAGGAGCGGCACATCACTAGTGTATATCCTTGCTGTGTCATTTCTGCGATATACCGTTGCTTCGCGTCATACACTTTGGCCACTTCGGGGCTCCGATGCAGGAACGTAGACAGACCAAAAGGCGTAACGAATGTTACGACTTACTAGGTGATATTCGGAGTTTTTTTGCAAGCTTTAGTTTTACTTCAGGATCGTAACTAGCTTTTTTGGGGCCATGGGCAAGACCTTATTACTGCCCCGCCCCTACACTAAATTTTACGAATTAACTAGCATTTTTTTACGGCCCGGCATTTGAACCAATAGCTTTGAGCAAATTCTACCAGGTGAGCGAATGCTATCAGATGTCGCTACTTGGTACTAAAACAGTTTTTTTGTTGGTTTCTGAACTAATAACTTTGAGTAAATTCTATGTTAAAACAGTTTATTTTCACAAAACACCGTGATTTTGTACAAAATATTTAATAAAAATTATACTATAGTCTAAGTTGGACCAAGCTAGACACATTTACATAATTTCATTAAAATCGGTTCAATGGTTTTTGAGATTAGCGCGGACAAACATCGTGACACGATATTTTTATATACAGTAGAATCTCGATAAGTTGAAGTTCAAGGGAAACGTTGATAAATTTAAGTTCTCGAGTTTTTTACTCATCGAGGGTTGAAGTTAGAGAGGTTTTGGAAGTCAAGTTTTAACTTAACGAGGTTTAACTGTTTTAATAAATTTTGTATCTATTTTTTTATTCAATTACATATTTATTAATTAAGCATAAAAAGTCAGTAATTTTTTTCGGTTTCTTTCACTTCTCGCTTCATTTTATATCACTCGTTAATTAATTATTTAAGTTAGCGAGGTTTTGTGCTTTAAGTAATGGAGGTTTTAATCTTTGAGGGGAAAGGGATTAAAAAAATGTTTAAGTTATAGAGATTTTTAACTTATCGAGGCTTTACTGTATGTAGATTAAAGCTACTTATTTCACCAAAATAATAGTTTTAACCAGTAGTATAACCAGAAAAGCAAACTTTATAGGGTGCTAAAAATTTTTTAGCTAGCCAAGTTTCCACTGATTTCAACAAACACTTTTTAAATTTACGTGTATTTTTCTAGTTCTTTTTTTGGCTACTATGTTGTTTAGGGCATGAGTAAGGGGGGAGGAGGTGAACTATTATTACGGACATCTTTAATCTTTCTGGGACTCACCTTACGTCTGGATTTTGAAATAAGAATTTCCATCTTTAAATTACTTTAATAAAAGTAAAAATAATTCACGTACCAATTATTTAAATAACAAGTTACAATGTGGTGGAAGTCCCGGTGGTGGAGATTGTGGGAGAACGTGTGTTTGCAAGTTTTTATATTTTAAATTAAGATAAAAATACAGTAATACTTTATTGTTTTATCTTTTATAAAAGTTTTCTGGAAGACTTAAAAATAATTGTTTTTGTGGCAAACCCGGTAATGGTCACCACAACCAGCTGAATTATTTTTACAACCAGCTGTTCTTTTGTTCTCGATATCTGTCAAAAAGAAATTTGGTAGATAGAACTGACAAACATGCCTTGGTTAATTTTGATATGATGTTATAACATATTATGTATATAGTAGGTAACGATGCAAGCGATTAGTAAATATCATTAATACTAGCCGTTACCCGCGTCCTTGCTCGCAGTATTTTCTTTATTATATATAATACTAACTGCCCGTCCCGGTTTCACCCGGGTGCATAACTGTTGAGAATATTATATTGTCTTCATCTACACAGCAGAACTATCAAAGTACATTGTTTTGATGTATCTCTAAAGATTTGACTAGCGTCAGCAATATAAGCGTATGAAAACAGTTTTTTTTTTTTGACAAAACACCGTCATATTTTAGCGATTTTATACAAAATATTTACAAATTATATACAGAAACCCCCCTCGTTTATAGCTCTTTCTATTAATGAAAACCGTTTGAAAATCCGTTCGGTAGTTTTTGAGCTTATAGCGTTCAGACAGACAAACAGACAGACGCGGTGGGGGAACTTTGTTTTATATATATGGATAGATGTTAAATGCCAATATTTTTGAAGTAGGAATGATCCTGTCGCCCAATTGGCTTGAATTTTATCATGTAATATTATAATTACTAAAAATTTAACAACAAAATACGCAAACATTTTTTTTAAAGAAGCTTTAATAAAAGTCTACTTGAAAGAAAAAAATAATCATTAGTTTAGGTTCATAAATATAAAAGAGTGGATCGTGACTGTAAAATATCAAAGATATTACGACCCACGCTTTTTTTTTAATCATGAACCTTATTTAAATATTATTTTTAGGATAAATTTTTTACCTATTTTATTTCTTATTTGGTCATATACACTAATTGTTTATCCTCGGTTAGAAACGCTGTCTTACCTCAGGCTCAAGAATGGAAATATCTTATTAGATACTAATTCTTGCAAGAATATTTTAGTTAATTTTCGATTGTCTAATGAAAAATGTTATAGACCTAGAGTTAGATCCTTCCACTAATATTCCGGGACGACGCCGTGGTGCGTTTGGCACGATTACACCCCAAGCGGGGCTTCGATTTGTTAGATATTATGACGTCAAATCGTATATTATGCATTGACCCTATCCTACACATCGATAGTAGGTAGGTACGGAGTGAAAGACGAAATGGTTATTTTTTTATAACATTTGAAACTGTTATGTTGTTTAAAAAGAACCGCTTACTGATAACAGTTATAAAATACTAGCGGTCTCGTCCGGTTTCACCCGGGTGTAAAAGAACGAATGGGGAAGGGAGGAACATGAGTACACACATTCATATTAGTTTACCGAGATGAATGTTGTGTCAAATTTCATGATGATCGGAGTTACCGTTTAAAATTTTTTGTCGATAAAAAGCAGTATTTATACTTTTTTTAACTAATAATTTTTTTTAATTAATTAAATAAAATTAAAATAAATTTTAATGTAAGCCTTAGAAGAAAGCAATGTAGAAAATAAAAAAAAAATAAAAATGCATCCGCCCAACGTAGGGCTCGAACCCACGACCCTGATATCGACAGTCTTGTGCTCTACCGATTGCGCTAGCCGGCATTGTATTCTTTCATCGCTAATATGAGTATACTTAGTTAGTGCATTTCACCTGAATAGAAGCTTATTTTTTAAATACATTTGGAACATTTTTCATTAATGCTCCGCTCCTAATGGTCGTAGCCTGATTTTATATCCTAGCCTATAGCCTTCCTCGATAAATGAGCTATCCAACAAAAAAATTTTTTTTCAATTTGAACCAGTAGTTCCTGAGATTAGCGCGTTCAAACAAACAAACAAACAAACTCTTCAGCTTTATATATTAGTATAGATTTGTGACCACGCACGCGAGCCCACAGTGACGTTATTTGCATCCTCGCGTTTATTCACACTGTATCATTAACTACAAACTGCGATCTGATTCATGAGCAGTTTTGTAAATATTGTAACAGAGACCCCCCAGCAGGCGACGACAAAAAATTTAGTGAGACAACAATCGGCTCGTCGTTCTAACAATGACGCACATTTTGTTGTGGGACAACAATCGGTTTGTTGTTCTAACAATGATTCACGGATTGTTGTTCCACAACAAACGGCTTTATTGTTCAAACAACAACACTTGTTGCTGTTAGAACAACAAGCCGATTGTCGTCCCACAACAATATGTGTCATTGTTAGAATGACGAGCCGATTGTTATCTCACGAAATTCTTTGTCGACGCCTGCTGGGGGGTCTCTGTTACAATATTAAACAGGTCATTGATTTTTACACATAAGTGTCCGAGTTTTAGAGTCAAGTGCCGGAAGCATTTCCCTCCGGGTTTCTGGAGTGTTAGCGTGTCTCCGGGCTTATGAATCTGTACTGCAATAGACTCAAACCGCGCTGAAGGCTTTAGATGACAAGCAAAGATCGCCTGTTTCTTAAGAACCCAACGGACATTTACGGAGTTAAATTGAATTTCATTGCTTTCAGTGAAATTCGAAGAGTAAATAGGTTTGATAACCCATTTAGTTTACGGAGACACTTATAGATATCGATCGAATTCTCGTCGGCTCATTGGTTGGTGTAAAGATGACGTATAGGCTGTTCGTTTCATATCTATAAATGCGCTCAGTTTTGGCCCACTGCAGTTTAATGTACAAAACACAGGGTTACCAACTCCTAAATATCTTTCCCCCCAACCACAAGTTGAAATATTCCTATAAATCTGATAAAATAGTATTATAGCTATGTTCCAACCTCTCGGAGAACTGTAACAGAACCGTCAGTCATGCGCAGTAACTAAAACGAAACGTTATAGCATAACAAGTATATCTCTTTTGCGCATGCGCCGATTTTTCCCAAAAACAATAGAGCTTTTCATATCTGCAAACCAAACATCCTCCTAAAATGAGGACAGCGTGGTGTAATGGTCAGCGTGCTGGCCTTTGGATCGCACTGTCGTGGGTTCGAATCCCACCTCTGCTCATGGATATTTTGTGATTGTCGTTTAGACTCAGCTTTACATACTCAAACATACTGGCCAGATACTAAGAGGTAGTGCCACCCCCCCAAGTGATATTCTCTTGTATATGTGCATATGCTCTATATACCTATGTGGATATATACAATTGGATATATGTACCTTTAAAAAAAAAAAAAAATCCTCCCAAAATTTGGTTTCAATCCGTTCATCCGTTGACCCGTATCGTGCTCATTGCGTATATTAATTAAATATATTCGGGGGCTCTGGTTCTACTTTATAACCGACAAAATGTTCTGACATCTTCATTTCTGGATTGTATAAATGCTGAACTAAAAGATTATAAAAATTTCAAGTTGCCTAAAACATGTTTTGTGGGGATATTTTTTTGCAGATGTCATATGCTGCGCAGACGCGAAATATCCGCAAACGCTCAGGCAGACTCGCCATTCCAGATTCACCCATTGAGAAAATACTGTTTTTTCATTATTTCAACTTGCCTAAAATACATACCCTAAATCGGTCGTCAACTCTCCGGCTGAGGAACGGTCAAGCCAGTTTAGTACAAGTATATTTAGAGATCTGTGGACGTAGCGAATGGAAATATCTCAATTTTACGTCGCACAGCAGTATCTATGGTCTAAGAGCTGGCTACGGAGAAAATGGGTGAACGGTGCAGAGCTGAAAATTTGCAGAATAATAGGAGATAGTACAAGTAAGTAGGGAAAAAATTGCCAAAAGGCTAGGCGGAAGATAAAGAGCCGCCAGAAGGCGCAAATGTTGCGAAAAATCAGTGCACTTCTGGCAATTTCTATACTTATTCTGTAATTCAAAACTAGATTCTATATAATATATATTATACATTATATAGTTATAAGGGCATACTGAAAATTCAAACATGATATAATAATTACATTCGACAAATATTCAAAATTAATGTAATTTTGATAGAAATAAAATTAAATAAATTAATAAAATTACGTTGTTATAACAACGTAATTTTATTAATTAATTATTTAATTTTATTTCTATCAAAATGTCATTAATAATTTTGAATATTTGTCGAATGTAATTATTATATCATGTTTGAATTTTCAGTATGCCCTTATAACTATATAATGTATAAGTACCTGGGTGACCGAGCTTTGCTCGGAAAGTTAAATAAAATACTGATATTCAAATACGTATTTATTTTAAGTCTCACTTGGATAGTAATTAAAGATTAACTGTCATAATATTTTGGAAACTGTTGTTTTATTGTTTGTATAAAATTCCAAAACCTACTTACAATATTTAAGTATTTTTATACGTCAAAAAATTGATTTTTATAATGATAGAATTTGTAAGAAAACGATTTTTTCGAGAGATGAGACCTAGGTAAAACGATTTTTTGCCCCCCAAAATCCCTTTTCAGTAAATTTCATCTAAATCGTTAGGGCCGTTTTCGAGAAAATATTTAGGGACATAGGTACATAGGTAGATACAAGATTAACTCGTTTAATAATATAGGGATATAGGGATATATATTATATAGAATCTAGTTTTGAATTACAGAATAAGTATAGAAATTGCCAGAAGTGCACTGATTTTTCGCAACATTAGCGCCTTCTGGCGGCTCTTTATCTTCCGCCTAGCCTTCTGACAATTTTTTCCCTACTTACTTGTACTATCTCCTATTATTCTGCAAATTTTCAGCTCTGCACCGAGTCACCCATTTTCTCCGTAGCCAGCTCTCCGTCTACTACTATAGTTACCGTTTGATTACTTTAATACTACAGGGAGAAAACTCTATTTTATTAACAATGCTTTGTTTGAACTCTGCCTACATAAAAACAGGGGAGTGTCGTGTTTGTTTGTTTAATTGTAATACGAATCACCTAATATTATTGGTCAATTTAAATAAAAATGCATGCTATTTTATTTTGACACCTTTTTAATTTTATAGCAAAATATTGATTTAAATTTAAATTGATATATCGATACAAAATATCCAATATCGAAAATTGTATCAAAAACGATATATTTTTTTTTATGTAACTAAAGTCACTAAGAATCCAAAAACGACGGAAAAAAGTAACTGTATTAGCCACTCCTAAATAGTTAGAAGATAGCTTATTAGTTTTTGATATTTTTGTAATTATTATATTGCCTAATAAAAAGAAATACTGGTAAAAGTACCTTCATTTTTATTGAGATTTTTGTACATTAAAATAATGTATATTTTGTATAAAAATTAGCTACTATTGATAATATTAAGCTAAATACACTATTATTTTAAAAACGCAAAATCTTTTGAAAATTTGACCGATATATCGATATTTTTTTCTCGATATATCGACGTCGATATTGATATTTTTATAAATATCGATATTTTTTTTCACTTCCGACATCCCTACCTTGAAGTTCGACTGACATAGGTTCTACTGTATAACATTTTTAAGATTCGGGTTTTTGACACACCACTTCAGTGACATTTTACCGAATCAGCATAGCAGAAATTTGGTAAAGATGTTTGCACATGAAAAATTTTTCTATTTTCAATTTTATTCGAATGGCTCTTATTTCCTTATTAGAGAGCATTATAGATGAAAACGTTACGTCATCGGTGAAATTTAAACTATCTAAGGTGAACCGGAGCGTAGCACAAAGTTACAAAGCTTTGATCTAAATTCTAAACTCGACTAAAATTCTTATACATATTATAAACAGTCGTTTGCGTTCAAATATAATATTACATGCTCATTGTATACAGCAGCTTTTAATTCACGAATCAGAGGCGTCGACTACTCGAGCACCATTCACCAATGAGATATTTTTTAGTTATTATAATACTAGTGGTCCGTCCCGGTTTCACATAATTTGCAAAATGTATTTCGTTTGCGATCCGGCATCTGAACTAATAGCTTTGAGCGAATTCTGACAGATGTCGCTACTTGATACTGTAAAACAATTTTTTTTTAAACTGATAATTGGCTCGATTGATAGCTGTATGATTAATAATAATAAAAGAAACAACAATTGGTCTCACTATTTGTCAGCAAAAATTGTTGAGTGGATGCGAGATTACGCTAGATTTTATATTATTAAATTTTAGAAATTTACCTGATGAGGGCCATGGCTTGAGCCGAGATGGCCGAAACGTTGTGATGTGAAGTGTTTATTTTAAATAAATAAATAAATTGATAGTGAGTTTTTTTTTGTTTGCTTCGATGAACTAATAGCTTTGAGTAAATTCTGTCAGATGTCGTTACATGTTACTAAAACAGTTTTTTTGAGAAAACATCGTAATTTAGTACAAAATATTTAATAAAAACTATCCTATAGCGTAAGTTGGACCAAGTAAGACACATTTACAAAATTTCATTAAAATCGGTTCAGTGGTTTCGGAGATTAAAGAGGCCAAAATTGAGACACGAAAATTTTATATATGCTGCAGGTATGAAGACAAATAGTTATAATGTGCACCGATACATGAGACTGTCGCTACTGCCGCCAGCCAATAGTCGCGACCAGCTGTTATTCGCGTTTTTACATATTATATAACCTCAAAGCTGCTTACTTGGAATGTATCTGTGTTTTTATGTAATTAATTGTAATTAATAAGCGTACTTTCGACCGAGGTATGAAGAAAAATAGTATACACCACACGGGGAGAAAATTTGATAGTCTTGATTCGCCGCATCATGACGCACAGTGCAAGAATCACAAACTTTCTGTCCTTGCGGTGCATAATATATCGCCGTTGGTTCTGTAATAGCTCTTATGTGCATATTAGTCATATTTTACGTTTTTTAAATGAAAGATTCAGGAAACGGAGCTCTATACACTAGTAATACCTCCAAATTAATTTTACAGAACCAACAAGGGGATGTAACTCTTATGTGAAAAGTTGTATCAAATAATTTCTCCCATGTGCCAATAAATCCGAAATTAACGTTAAATATTTTTTAAGAAAATACTTCGTCTTAATTAAACACGTATAGTAAAGATAAGTATGAATTAGTAATATACCTCTGAAATTGCTAGTTCTTACCATCCATTGCTGAAATAACCACTTTTTGGCCTTTACTGCAAATTTTACTTTTTGCACATAAGAGGTATTACAGAACCAACGACGATATTATCTGCTGTTGCTGTTTTTACCCTGAAATAAATTTGTAAACTTGTCATGTTTCGCGTAATATTAATGGCTTGCATAATTTTGACGCGAAGTACATTAATATCAATTATTGAATAGTGCCGGAGCATATTATTAGAGCGATCTACGTGCAGATTATTGGGTAATTAATTATTGTTAGTGTAGTTGTGATCGCAGTCGATTAATTAGCCGCCCGTTACCTGTAGTGCAGTGCTCGGCTCGGTGTTTTGCGGGTGCGGAGGATACAGCTGCGTCAGGCACATCACTGCTTCGTTGCAGAATTTCAGTCCCATTACTTCTTCGTCTTCTCGGCCGTATCTGCAAGAGAAGCGTCGTTATCTTAGTGTATATGTTCTAAAGGCCGCCGCACACGGGCCCGGTTTTGCCGCTGGGACTTGTGCTGGCGCGATCGCGTGCGCGGTAACAAGCTGCGACCCCTTCCGATTTGGATGAGTCAGAAGTGTTATTTCATCCAACGGAAAAGAATAAAAATATTTTCAATAATTATGAATAACGGGAATGCGGACACATAGGTATAATTCTTTTCTTTTATTGCTTACATTTCATCAATAATATTGACTTTGTCAAAGCTCAAAAAACAATTTTTTAAATTAGAAAATAAAGTTTAACATAAAAAATTATAATTTATTTAGTTTTTGACATAATAAAAAGTGGAAAATAAATTATAATTCTTTATGTTAAACTTTATTTTCTTATTTAAAAAATTGTTTTTTGAGCTTTGACAAAGTCAATATTTTTGATGAAACGTAAGCAATAAAAGAAAAGAATTATACCTATGTGTCCGCATTCCCGTTATTCATAATTATTGAAAATAAATATTACGGACTTTAAATGGAAAATAATAATAAAAAATATGTTTTTAAAAGAGTTACAAAATTGAAAAATTTATCATTTTTTGGAATCTTCCAAGTTTATTTTTTGAATATCTCGAAAACTAGTACAGTTACTAAAATCGACCTTGGTTCATTTTAAAGAGGATATTTGGGGCTACAAAAAATATAATTATAATAATAATGCGTTTAACGTCCGTTTTTCGACTTTATGTCATCAGAGACGCCATTCGTAACATTATACTATTTTCCATCTACATTTCCCGTTATTTTCTACATTTTTAAACTTTCACTTAATTAATCGCAATGGGCGAATGAAGGAATTTTAGGACATTAGAATAAGTTAGGCAAATTTTGAGCATCGGAGTATGAACAAGGAACCATCTCGATATTTATGTGGAATTGTTGAGGGAAATCATGGAAAACCTCAACAAGATGGCCGGTACAGGAATTACCGTTTCCCGGCGAGAGGCAGCAGGAAAAAGTCCCAGCCACATCTGCACCCCGTCGGGATTCGAACCCGGTAACTCTCGAATGCGAGTATAGTGCAATCACCACGACGCCACCCCGCTCAGTTACAAAAAAATGTATCTGAAGAAAAAAATTTGAAAAATCAAAAAATTCCAAAATTTATAATTTGTAAAATTGAATAAATCAAAAACTTTATTTTTTTTGGTTCAAATTTTTTTGCAGACTACGGTCTGATTTTGGCCGAACCCGAATTTCAATATGTTCTGTATTTATTAATACTGCATCTTTTTTCTGCGTTTCAGGAGAGATAATTAAATTTATACCTGTACTCAGAGAGTTTTGGTTATATAAACCGCAACTAATTTTGTTTTCAATATTCATTAATTTATCAGCGTTACTGAAAATCGCTGAATAGTGTTGTTGAACTATGTAATATAATAATTGTACATGAATATTCTCAAAGCTTCCTCTGATTGAAATTGAAATACACGAGCGTATACTCTATATTATGTACATATCTAATATGGGTGTTTCTACAATATTGTATTATACAGTACTAGGTATGTATGAAAGTACTTCTGTACATAAGAGGTTCGTTCAAACGGCTTATGGACGATTTGTAAGTACGTATAGTTAAAGTTTTGAATGAAAATCGGTGTTGGTTTCTCTATGAGCGTTGCAGAGTTGCAGAGCAACGGAAATTTGAGGTACTTGATAATTTTAGAGTGACTTATATTTTACATATACAGGTACTCCTCAACTTATGAACACCTTGGATTCCCGGGATTCGTTCGTAAGGCGGATCATATATAGAGATTAGATTATGTTGTTGTTTCGTCATATAATTTTGTTGACCCTGAAACAAACTTGGAGGATATTGTATTCCTTCCAGAAACCCGCAATCAGCAAACCACTGACTGGAACTTGAATCTAAGACATGGGACAAGAATGTTTGTGGGCCCTTCAAACAGGCTTACAAAAGACTTTATTTAATCTCAGTAGACCAAAACTCAGGAAAGTGGTTGGGCTCTTAATGCACCCCTCAGAAGCATCTATACACGGTGGGGATACGTCAGAAATCGACACGGTGTAGATATTGCGAAATGGAGAACGAAACAGCCAACCATTTACTGTTCAAATGCGAAACCTACAGGAGAACAACCATCTTTGGATACATTGATCAGAGCGGAGTAATTCCTCAGGACACCAATCTTCTGGAGTTAATGAGAAGGTCCAAACTATTGGAGGACTAGATCCAGGACAAATGGGAGCACAAAAATTCTTCTAGGATGACGTGCATAACGTGCTATTAAGCCATAACTCCTAATTTATTCATTCATTCCTTCCAGAAAGCTTGTAAAGTCTGTCCATCTTTATCCATGGCACTGATCATTGGAACGTGCTTCTGAGGTTATAGCTTTTGAAGGTAGATATGACTCCTTGGCTCATTGGTTGGAGTAGAGATGTAGTGTTTTCACATTCGGATGAATATTTTTGTTATTCGTAGGATGTCCGGGAGCATTGTCCATCAGCAGCAAAATCTTGAATGGAATGGCAGCCATAGCACAATAACTTTTCACTTCAAGAAAGAATTTTTGTCAGAAACCATTTTTGAAAAGACTTTAGAATTCGATGTCCAGTGCACCGGAAGCGATTCTTACATAAGTGGGAGGGTTGTGGGTAAATTTAATTGATCTGACTACCACAGATCCGACTTTTCGTATGTCCGGAGCGGTCATAAGTCGAGGAGTACCTGTAACCGATATTTAATGTTGGAAAATAGTGTAATAGTTGCACAATCAACGCTAAAATTTAACAGCCATACTGGCAGACCACAAAACTCGGGTGTGTATCTTGCGTTCAGGCGCTGTTCTGCACTCCGAAGCAGCACATGAAACGTCATCAGGTACGGTGTACACCGCGTAACTCCTAACTCACAAGTTATACGTGCTATTTAGATCGAGTTTTAGCACATCATACAAATAAGCATCTGTAACTGTAATTTGCCAGAAGTGTTCACTGAATCTATCTTATTCTGTCAACGGGAAGAAGCCCACACAAATTAATTCATTAATTCAAAAATTAATTTAAATGACGAAATAAAACACAGTCTTAAGCATTTTTGGTACCAAAAGAAATATTTCAAAAAAAGTTTCATTAAAATACGTCAAATTCATTCAAAATGCACACATACAAAGAATTTTATACAGGGTGAGTCAGACCACCCGTACCGTTCATTTTTTTCGAAAACGGTTAGTCGTACAGAGTTGTGTCAAAAATCTGTATTATAAAAGCCCTAATGAAGAATCGAATGGTGATATTTTTCCCCGGAAAGGAAAATCTAGTTACCTAATTAAACAGTCCCATAAATGTTTAAACTGTTTTCCATTTACTTCTAAACACTGATGTGCTCTTCTAGATATGCTATGGGTACCTCTAAGTATTTTCCGATAAAAAAAAAACAATTGCAATTATTGAAAACTTATTGTGACATTTAATATTGTTTAATTAGGGAACTATATTTTAAATGCCAACTTTTAAAATAAAGTTCGTTATTATGACATGGTAATTTAATAATTTCAAACGAATATTACTTAACAGGGGTGACAGTAATTAAAAAAAATGTCCTACAAAATTTGCTTTTATTTTAAAGATCTTTTCAACAATACCACTTTCGACCTATCGTGCCATTTAATATTTCGGAGTTCTGAACATTCTGGAGCAAACTAATAGAGAAGCCGACCTTTCCGGGAAAAAAATATCACCATTCAATTCTTCATTAGGGCTTTTATAATGCAGATTTTTGACACAACTCTCTACGACTAACCGTTTTCGAAAAAAACGAACGGTACGGGTGGTCTGACTCAACCTGTATAATAGTAATAGATAGAGTGTTTAGTCAAAATGGCTTACCTGAACGTAAGCGTGACCTGCCCGTAGACTTTTCGCTGGTCAACGTATTCTGGATCGATCAGAAGAACACCTTGCAGTCGATCAATTTTGCCATTGGACACCACAAGGTCGCGCGAACTTAAATACAGCGTCAGCTTGTTGTTTGGACTTGATTTTTTGAAAACCCTGTAACAAATGAAATATTCATTAATATTAATGTAATTGTTTTCTGAATGCCTGACTATATAGTTATCATAGTCCAAGAGCTACTGAACTTATTGGAAGCTGATTCAGGCATGGATGTGACATATAGTGTCGCTCCTGAGCGAGTCGTTCATAATGAAATTTCCCTTACCCCCACCTTATCCTTCATTCATTGCTATTAAGGAGGTTGATACATTACAGTCCCAATCAAAAGTAAGTCGAATTCTAAATGGGAACTTTTCCATAATACATTTTTACAAAAGGTTATAAGTCGATGATATACCGATAAGTTATTGTCATAAAGGTATAAATAAATAATTTTTTTAATATTAATTAATTATTTCAGTATTTTACATAATGGACTAATTTTTGAATTTTTTGTACAAAGTTAGGTTAGAAAAAATAAATTTATGTAAATATCTGTATTTTACATATTTTTTGCAGTGAATAATTAAAAAAAGAAATTAGAAGTAATAAAAATTAAAATTAAATCATTAAAAAGTTGAAAATTCAGTTAAAATTGTTAAAATTATCAAGAATAAAAGTCCATAATCGAAAAGTGTCAAGGTTTAGTAATTTTTTTATTGATTAAAAGTCTCCTAATTAAAAATATTAAAATATGCGTAAGACATCGATGCTTCAAATAGTTTTCGGAACTGCTGACATTATTTGGTTATTTGCAAAAAATTAAAATGTACCGTTTGCATGCTAGGCTGACATATTTTCAATAAGACTACATGTAAAAGTTTTTTTCAATTTTTAACTTTATAAATCTCCTAATGATTTTGGATTTTTTACAGAAAATTTTGTCATAAAAAAATCTATTAAAAAAACTTTATTTCAGATTTTTTTCAATATCTTCGTAAAACGGCTCAACCTCCTTAAATAAGTTGAAGTTTAAAAATTCGAGAAAATAACGGGAAGTGTGGTAGAAAAAAAATAGTAATGGTGCGAATGGCGTCTGTTATGTTAAGTCGAGAAACGGACGTTAAACGCATTATTAATAATAATAATAATAAATGTTTATTTGTTGCGCCATTATATAAAATGAATACAAAACGTCAGTACACAGTTAAAACATGTTAAAATAATTATTAATCCGATAGCAAATCGTTTATAGAATATGGAACTATATTAATTATGTATTGTTTCAGCTTTTTATCAAAATCTTTGGAATCTCTTATTGATTATTATTATATATTGCATAAAAACTGTCAGATATATTATTATGATTTATGAAATGCAAATCAGCTATTTTATAGGAGACACGATGCAATGAAGTATTTATTTTGAATGTAATACTTTTACGGCTCGTTTGACTGTGAAAACTCGCTGATTCTCATTTTTCCATAATGTCACAACTCGCACATAAATTAATGCATCGCATTCTAGATACATAAGTTACTATTTTGTTATCCATCATTTAACTTGTTTTGAATTTATTCTGTATTTGATTATAACCTTTGAAACAAAGAACAAATACGACAAACATTTTGATCCAATTAACTAAAGAGAATTTTCTTGTTACCTAATGAAAGTACGCCCATCTTTCAACACACGAAGCGACGCTATTATCTTTATTGACATAATGCGACGCAGCATTTTAAGAAGTCAGCGCGAAGCCGTTGACGAAATTCAGTTTTTTTATAAAGTGATTTCATTCATCAATTATTACAGCACGTCGTCTATACAGAATGGAATAAACGACCGCGCACACTTGTCAAGCATAAACCTTCGCGACCAGCACAGCGCAAACTTGCAACCTGCACGATGACGCACAATGATGACGATGACCTGCACAAACCAGCCATTTTTAACTTCAAAAAAAGGAGGAGGTTCTATGTTCGACTGTTTATTTTTTTTAGTTTTTTTTTTTTGTATGTTCACCGATTTGTCCGTCAATTATGGACCGATTTTCAAAATTTTTTTTTATTCGAAAGAGTGCACTCCGAGGTGGTCCCATCGGAACCAAGTCAGGACCTGATGGTGGAATCCGGAGAAATCGAGGGAAACTCTCAAATTTCAAAGGCACGCATACTTGGCCTACCCATTGCAATACTTTATCTAACACTAAAAAGAGAAAAATAAAAAATTTTTAACAAAAAAATTGAACCGACTTCAAAATATGCACTAAAAAGTAAAAAATAATAATTATTGTCATTTTTGGAGTCGGTGTCACATCGGAATTCGAAAGTAGCAATTTAAATCTTACATGTCTCTAGTTCTCGGAATAGATTTCATTTTGGCTGACACCGACTCCAAAAATAACAATAATTATTATTTTTTACTTTTTAGTGCATATTTTGAAGTCGGTTCAATTTTTTTGTTAAAATTTTTTTTAGTGCAGGTTTTGTAATGTGCGATAGACCGTGCACTTTGTGGCGTTATTGAGAGTTGTTGTTAAATGGAGAAAAGAAATAATCCATTACTAATTTTTACTATAATATGTTTTTACTCATCTATACTAATTATATAAAGCTGAAGAGTTTGTTTGGTTGAACGCGCTAATCTCAGGAGCTACTGGTTCGAATTAAATTTTTTTTTGTTGGATAGTCCGTTTATCGAGGAAGGCTATAGGCTATATAATATCACGCTATGTCCAATAGGAGCGGAGCATCAATGAAAAATGTTTCAAAATATAACTAAAAATTTGTCCGTCCTACAAAAACTTTTGAACTGTAACTCCGATCATCATAAAATTTGGACACAACAATAATCTCGATAAACTAAGATGATTGTATGTACTCGTGTCCCTTCCCCCCATTCCTTCCATCTTTTACACCCCGGTGAAACCGGGCGGGCCCGCCAGTAATATATAAATTTACAACTGACCAACAAAACAGCTGTGCTAAACATAATAATATGTAAGATAATCCCAACAAACAAAAGAACAAATTTCTTAGAATCGTCGATACGCATGATGCCGACAACAACGCAACAAAATAACAAACAAGTACTGTTTATTGCTTAACGATGACGTATTGTTGTCGTTATTTAGAGTGGGTGTGTCGTTATTTAGAGTGTATCATTGTATGAGCAACAAGGTAAACCAACTGGAGTTACGTAATTTTGACGTTTTAAGGAGTTTGTCGTTATATCGAGTGACGTTAAATGGAGTTTACACGGTAGTTTGATCAGTGAAAATTAATTAATAAAAACAACACAATAGTACAGTAGATTGGTCCAGCATGGCTAGACAGAAATAGCGGGCGACCGACTGATGGTTGTTGCTGGTCTAATGTGCGCAACTCCGTTAAATAACACGGGTAGCTCCACGAATAGGCTTTTTTTAATCGGTGCTGTGCAGGTCGTGCAGGTTAATGGTTGACAAGTGTGCGCGGCCTTTAAACGTATTCTCTTTGAACTTCAATTTCACGTTTTATTTATTCTAAATCAAAATAAGCCAATCAGAAATCATATTTTCTAGAGTTTGTTTTTGTATGAATCAGATATCCTCTGAACTCTCTTGAACTTTTTCTATATATATACAGCTTATTAAATGTAATCTATTTCAAAACAGAGACCGTTTTCTTTATCTACATTCCATCAGCGATTCGCTTTTTAATATCATTGCCGTAACCCATGTAATTTCGAGCTTTACTACCTCCGTACATAAAAAAAATTAAAAAGAAAAGTATCTTTTTATCACAGATCATAAAATTCAGTAATCAGTCATAATATTGAGCTGGTATAAATCGATACACCTGAAATAAATGCTTGCTTCGTGGTTGTTCCGTTTCGTAGGTAGGCAGAGATTTAACTTTTTTCTAGTATCATGACTATGAATCACAGTATGATCATTAAAATTGGCCATATTATTTTTAACAATCATTAAACAGCTATATATACCTATATATATTGACATGGCAATTACAAAATATTTAATTGCTGAAATAATGGCCTGCATTCCTGTCTAAATCCAGCATCCGAGATCAATCTTATAGCTTTCTTCTGTTGCAAAAACACTTCCTATCTTTGTCTTTCTCTACCTATTCGACTCGGCAACATTAGTTCGGACTAGGCCATACTAGTTTATCCTAGAGTGTACATATTCATAATAGGACAAACTAGCTTAGCCTAGGCTAAACTAGTTTGTCCTATTGAGCTTAGACCAGACTAGTTTGGCCTAGGCTATACCTGTTTATCCTATCGCATATAGGCAGAACTAGTTTGGCCTAGGCAAAACTAGTTTGTCCTGAAATCGGGTTTGGCCGGTAACATATGCATCTCATCAGAACTACATTCTCGTGTAGTTTTCATTGGGAATGTAGGCAGTGTGTATAAGGCCGTTGGACATACAATACCCACCTTTATATATACGTATGCATATAATATGTCTATTGTTGGCAAAAGAATGTTGACAATACATTTTCCTTTAATATTGACTTTAGCACTGTCATTCATTGTTCATTTTATTGCCTCGTGAAATTTTACTTTCTTGTGGCAATAATAAAACTCTACTGGGACATTTTACAACAGGGTTGTACAGACCTCGGCCCGCCAGCAACCGCTAAAATGGCCTGTTGACGCGCAATGCCGGTGCTTCGAATTCAAAATTATAATGCCATCAATTTCTTTTTGAACTTTTATTCAATTGTTTTTGCAGCGGCCCGCCTTTAAGTAAGTCTGCGCATCCTTGTTTTACAACAATAAGGTACAAAATTATTTTTAACTTCCAACTGTTGAATATTTTCAAAAAAAGGGAAGTTATTAGTTTCGGTCCGGCAGGTCTGTCAGCTTGAACTGAACAGTCCGCCTGAAGGCCGGTCGCCTGAACGTGTATAATGTTTCTCATCAAAAATATAAATGTGAAAAAAGGGAGCCAAGTTCAATATTCAGACTATTTTTATACTGTGAAAAATGGGACCATACCTCAATACAAAAAGAATTGAGATCTGAAAGGGTGTCAAGTTTTCGTGTTTAATATTAAGATTTATACCTTAACTTATATGAAAACTTGACACCCTTTTAGATTTCAATTCTTTTTGTATTGATGCATGGCCCCATTTCTCACAATATGAAAATAATATTCTTAAAATTGAACTTGGCTCCCTTTTTTCACCTTTATGTTTTTGATGGGATATCATTACTTTTTGTAAAGAAATTATTATTAGGTATTTATCATTCAAAAGTGATCTGTAAAATTAATCATTTTTTTCCTGTATATAATTTTCTTTTTCGAAAGGCGCTATACGTGTTAATGAAAATCGATTGCTTGAACAATATTTCAAATCTTAAAAATTCACTGTTTTCTGAGTTTTTACACACAATTACCTAGCTGGACGCCAAATTTCAACTCTCTAGGTCATCTGGAAGTGGGTTAGGTTTTTGATCTATGTATATTT
Organism: Xanthostigma xanthostigma; assembly: GCA_963575645.1. NCBI lineage: Eukaryota > Metazoa > Arthropoda > Insecta > Raphidioptera > Raphidiidae > Xanthostigma > Xanthostigma xanthostigma. The sequence continues at coordinate 41,113,905 of OY754466.1, read as the reverse complement.
CAGTGATAAAATACCGATTTTTAGACGTTAATATCTCAATAACCGTTTGAGCTGTATTTATGAAATTTGGGGTTCTAGTTAATCTAAGGGGTTTTAATAAACATACCAAATTTCATGTGTTTATTGAGGAGTCAAAAGTGGTTCGTTTTAGTGATGTGTCGCTCATAAAGAACGACTCCTTTCTCGGAGCGAAGCGAGTTGCTCTCACTCCGAGCGCCATTACGGAGTTATCTTTGCTGAGTCATTTAATGTTGAATGACACACTGTAAGTGCAATAGTACTAAGCTTAACAGAGACTTAAACCATTCACATTGACGTCGTTGACAAAGATATAATATTGTAACTATAAACATTATTATTGTTAAGCTTTTATTATACTTTATAGTTCCGAAATGTGAATAATATAAGATCAGAATCATATTAAAATGAGCTCAAAACTGAGTGTGTATTGTGCTGTGCAATGCTTCGTGACTCCTGAGCATGTATGATGACAGTTCACACCTCTGCAGTAGTGCGTACTGTCTGGTGTCGCTCCTTTGAACGACTCCCTCTGAGCGACTTTTTAGTGAGCGGAGCGCACGGAGCCAGCTCCCAATAAAGACTCATGTGGACACATCACTAGTTCGTTTAATATAACACTCGTCTGCTGCTTCCTTTTTCTTGGTTGAACTTGGCTTGACACGCTGCCGCGTGTCTAGATACACCCGCTCAGTCTGTTGAATCTGTTGGCGAGGCAGGAGAAAAATCAAAAGTATATTCGTTCATCCGGCCGACCTGACAGTAGAGGCCGTGGCCGAGACTGAAGAATCAGAATCAGATTTACCCATAGAGATATAAGACTAGAGTGCGCGAGTGAGCCGTAAAAGTGTCTGCAATTAAGAGAGAGAACAGTTCCTTATCTCTATGGTAACTAATGATACAAAATAATGCTGATTTGAGTAAACAAATATCTGATTTTCTGGGTTTTCTGCAGCGTTCTCTGTCTTAACCGAGGACAATCACTTATGGCAAGCGTACGAACTAGCGTACTCTAGTTACTTATATCTCTCTATGGATTTACCCGAACGTTTGGGCGGTCGACAGTCCATCCAACCGATCGACCTTCGGGCGGACTGTTCAGGTCAAACTTTCAGACCTGCCGGATCGTGTGCAGTCACCTTTACAACGCCGGTTTCCCACGCGATGGCGTTTTGTTACGTCGCTGACAGCGGAGCATCTAGTTGACCGCAGGGTTAACGCGGTTGACAATGAAGGTCGATGAACTCTGTCACTTACTTTTTCATTGCATGTCGCTTGACATAACGAATCCTCACACTGCACAGGTCGCCCTCTAATAAGGATGATTCACATTATCAAGCACGAAACGACGTCTGGACCGACCAACAGACACAACAAAATATGATAGCTATCCAAGTGTGTAGGCTTTCACGGCCGGTGTTGATACAAATCTTCTTGGTTTCCGGGCTTGTATGCCGTGGTCCATTGGTAATTGCACATACCGCTAAATTAGCGGTATGTGCTTTATTATCGCTTTGTGCGTCAGAGCTGACTTTCGTTCATATAAGAAGTTATATCTAAGTTAATTTCACACGAAATCCATTCAAATTGAAGCTTTTTGAAAAGAGGAGATTCTGATCTATAAAACAGAACCATTTTTAAATCAATTCGATTTCATAAATACTATTTAATTTGTAATTGAAAATTACAAACAGCAGTTGTCGGTTGGTCTGTACGTATGTACGGATGTACGTCACGACTCTACAGATCGCAATTTTGGTCGGATTGCCTTGGGTTATATTTTATTCACTTTGTTTAGTATCAGACTAGAACCCTATTTTAATTCACATAAATGTGTTCAGTAGTTTAATTTTTATAAACAGATTTATTTTATTATTTTTGACAGCTAATAGTTATAATAAAAAACCTTAAAAAAACAAAAAAAAATACCTATTACTGTTATTGTAATGTAGTGTATTACGTAGAATAACTGCTCCACTTCAATACCACAATAACAACGCAAGCTGGGATATCGGAATGGCCGAGCGGTTAAACGCGTAGTCCAGTAATAGCAAGGTGCCGAGTTCGATTCCCGCTGACACAAGTAATATTTTTTTTTCTATTCCATTTTATTTTTAATTTTTTTTCTATTTTTTTAATTGTTTTTTTTTTAAATCTATTTTCTCAATTTTTTTCCATTATAATATGTACAGTGGAAAACTTGCGGGATGTGCACTTTTGGTTTTGCCAACTATTTCTACTATATGATAGCTATGTTCACAGTATAAAATATGTCGTGGGTCGATAAGAGGCAAGAGCGTAGATAAAGTTTAAAAATAAATTAAAAGAATATTTGTACGAAAAACTATAACTGTACACTTTAAATGATTATTATGCTATATCTTAACTACCCTGACCATGTACAAAGGATTGTTTTTATGTACAATAAAAAAATATTATTATTAGGTATTATTATTATGGTGGGGTAATTACCCCCCCAGGATCATAATAATAAAAAAATAAAACTGAAAATAATACGAATACCTGGCTAAAAAATAAAATTCAGAAATACTTTGTAAAATTAGTTTGGGAATTAATATTTTGTTTGACACCTTCCATCATGAGTATTCTTGTGTGATATTAATAAAACTTATAAAAAATATTGATTTTTTTGCTTTACCCCCAGAAAAAAATATCTACGCTTTTGATGAGACAAGACACGAATTTGATTACATTATTATAACGAGTTCAGTCGAAGGCAACTTTCACAACCGAAGTCGGTTTTGTCCCACCTTCTCCCGAAGGCGAACTAAAGTAAAAAAAAAAATGGAAAACTACTTTTAGTTTAACAAGTGTTTATTTTTAACAATTCATATTTTATGTGCCCTAAATAGACAAATATTTTTGTAAATTATTACTTCAACATTTTTTTTTGTCAATTTAACCTGAAAATATTATTTATAACAACCCGTTGCTATGAATAAGAAAGAGCAATTTTTATAAGTAAAGGCCGCTGCACACGAGGCTGGTTTTGCCGCTGGAATCACTGCCGGGACTTGTGTTGGCTGTCAAGATGGAAATTACGTCATTGCGGGCTTTCGTGCGCGGTCATAAGATGGATTTCAAAATTGGCACCGGGGCTATTTTTCGTGCAAGAACCAATCAGGAAATGGTATCTTGTCACGTGGGCGACATGGGCAGACGCCCACAAACAAACATGGCATCATAGTGTCGATCTGTTCAGAGGCAATAAACGTTCACTTTTGTTAACATTCGAACTGTCACTGCGCGCGCACCAAAAACCCATCTTCAAAACTCGCATCGTGTGAAGCGAACACATAAAAGTTATCATAAAACCCAGCGTCACAGCGCGCTTGAAACCTAGCAACCAAATTTAGCGGCAAAACTAGTCTCGTGTGCAGCGACATTGTGTGCCAAATTAATTAAATGAAGTAACTTTTCTGTGTTTAAATTTAATATTTTGTTTAAGGTAGTACGAGCACCAAGGCAATTTTAAATAAAAGACTTAATTTTTTTATATTTAACATTGGCTTTATGGTAAAACGGTAGATGGATGATATGTTTTCATTGATTTCTCCAAAACTAGTCGGTGAAAATAAAAAAAAAACTATTTAAATTGAAGTTAAAACCTTAATAAATTATTGAAAACAAAAAAACCGTTGTGCCCGACTAATTAAAAAGATATTTAATTAAAAAGATTAAATATCTTTTTAATTAGTCTGGCACAAGGAGTTTTTTTTTATTGTCAATAATTTAAGGTTTTAACTTTAAATAGTTTTTTTTTCCACCGACTGGTTTTGGAGGAATCAATGAAAACATATCATCCATCTACCGTTTTAACATAAAGCGAATGTTAAATATGCCTACTTTTGCAGTCATTTATTTATTTAAATAATCGGGCAACCCCCATTAAAATTTTCAGAATTGGTTTAGACTTAGTCCAACTTCGTATAAAAAATCAAGCCTTTTATTAAAAATTGCCTCGGTGCTCTTACTACCTTAAGAATTTCTCTTAACTTTCTTTCAGTAACTTTGCGCAACTGCACAATGCTTTCTTTTTCGTTTTCGTCCAAACAACTCAAATGAAAATATAAGTTAATTAGTGCGTGTAATGATCGCGGTGTGTTACATGTAACGATAATTTGTCGTGTCGTTGTCGGTTTGTCGTTTCAGGTCTGTTATTAATGTGAATCATCCTTTAACGGGAAATAACGAACAGGTCAAGTCAAATACACGTGTAGTTCGTACATACAAGCGCCTAATGAATTTAACGACCGTTATTTTGACGGGGATAAATTGGTTGCCAAGTAAAACCAAAGACTCGTATATATATTTCTGTAAGACGCGTCAGTCGAACAAAGAAACTGGTTCTCGACAAAAATAGACGATCCTGCCAATTTAAATGCATTTTCGATCATATTCGGACACGTATATGTAATCTGGCGTATAATTTTAATGACCATGACCTATTTTTCTCTTTCTACCGTTACTGGTTACCGCATAAATGTTAACAAAATTCTTAAAAACACTAGATAGATTTATTTCAATTTTAAAATCGCAATTTTTTGGCATATCAAAACACTCTGCCCGCCATGATGATTTGAAGTGTGACGTCAGACTTGTAGTAAACATACATATAGGGGAGGACGGAGTCAATTGTAACACGGGTCAATTGTAACTGACTATTTTAGTGACATCTACCAACAAAATGAGAACATGATACTACTGCATTGATGCACATTCAGTCGCTGGTGACTGAATGTACATCAATGCAGTAGAATCATTTTCTCATTTTGTTGGTAGATGTCACTAAAATAGTCACTGTTACAATTGACCCGTGTTACAATTGACCCCGTCCTCCCCTACCCTATATAAAAATCCACTCACATGAGTAAACACTAAACCAACTTCGTGCCACACCGTAACGAAGTCGATGTCGTTTTTTATTCGCGAGTTTTCATGTAAAATTCACATTTTTGCAGTCATTTTGTTTAACAAAAAAAAAAAAAAACGGTTGGGCCGATTTCGATAAAAAAAAACAATTGACGTCCTAATTAAGTCAATTTTTATTCGCGAGATATTGTGTAAAATCTACTTTTTTGAAGTCTATTTGTTAAAAAAAATAATGGCTGGACCGATTTTGAAACGTAATCGATAGAGAGAGAGAGAGAGAGATCTTTACAAAAATATTGTTGTCACCTTGATACATAATAATTTGTTAAAAAATTTGATTTCGTTTTTCGGACCCATTACAACTTTCAAGTGTTCTAGCGAGTTAAAAAAGGCAATGATTTTAATAGCGTTTTTGGAAGTGTTTGGCACCGCTTTGTAACAATTTCTTTTGTACTCTTCTGTAACTGGACAATGCGTGCGGAAAAATTAAATAAATAAATAAATACAGCCAAAACGAAACACATTGTATGTTGTATATGTGATATTGTATGCTATAATTAGTCCTACAGGGTTATGTATACATGCAGTTATCCTACTAATTCCCAATATAGCAAACAAACAGGCACATTTCACCTACTCCTTTGACCTCGTCGTCGTCTCATACCCTGCCTACTTCAGGTTCGTACACCTACTAACCAGCAATTAGCAACAACATTTTGTTAGTAAAACAAATAGTCCAAGAGCTACTGAACTTTTTAGGAAGCTGATTCAGGCATGGAAGTGATATAGTTTATAACGTGGTTTGATCAGAGCAAACAATGAAAATAACATTTTGAGTCACCAAATCCAGTCGTTTTTAGCGGTAATCAACCCCTAAATATACACTAGTAGGGTTCAAAACGTCAACTCATTTTGACAAGGCTGAGATTTTCACAGTATTTAAAATACACCTTTTTTAAACTGTATTTTTATATTCCGGTCGGAACACCCTGGCGGATTGCCTGGAAGCGGTGAAAAAAGAGATGTTCAAAGCAGTTTGCCGAGGTCATTCGATTGTAATTTTAAATACTGTGAGAATCTCGGTCTTGCCAAAATGAGCTAACGTTTTCAGCCCTACTAGTGCATATTTAGGGGTTGATTACCTCTAAAAACGACTGGACTTGGTGACGCAAAATGTCATTTTCGTTGTTGTGTCGCTCCTGAGCGAGTCGTTCATAATGAACGACTCCTGTCTAGGAGCTGAGCCAGTCGCTCTTTTTTTGTGAATGACTCTCACCGAGCGCCATTGCTCTGTGATGAGCTGTTCTGTACTATTGCATTCGCACATTTACAGAGCGCACACAGCCCAGGCCACAGAGGCACTAGTGAATTACATGTACGGAGTTATCTTTACTGAGTTGAATTAAACACTTTATGTGTAATAGTACTAAGCTTAACAGTGACTTAAACCATTCACATTGACGTCGTTGACAAAGACATAATATTGAAACAATAAACATTATTATTGTTAACCTTTTATTATACTTCATAGTTTCTCCGAAATGCGAATAATATAAGATCAGTATCATATTAAAATGAGCTCAGAGCTAAGTGAGTATTGCGCTGTGCAATGCTTTGTGACTCCTGAGCATGCATGATGACAGTTCACACCTCTGCATTCTGCACTCTTGTGTAGTGTGTACTGTCTAGTGTCGCTCCTTTGAACGACTCCCTCTGAGCGGCTATTTTTAGTAAGCGGAGCGCACGGAGCCAGCTCCCAATAAAGAGTCATGTGGGCACATCACTAGTTTGCACTGATTATAAAATATTTTTAAGAAAAAAATTGAACCGACTTCACACTAAAAAGTAAAAAATAATTGCGTATTGAAATGTTTTGGAGTCGGTGTCAGCCAAAATGAAATCTATTCCGAGAACTACACCGACTCCAAAACATTTCAATGCGCAATTATTTTTTACTTTTTAGTGTGAAGTCGGTTCAATTTTTTTGTTAAAAATATTTTATTTTTCTCTTTTTAGTGTTAATCTAACACTAAAAATCGGTGAACATACATAAAAAACATTATGCGTGCCTTTGAAATTTGAGAGTTTCTCTCGATTTCTCTGGATTCCACCATCAGATCCTGACTTGGTTCCGGTGGGACCACCTCTGAGGTGCACTCTTTCGAATAAAAAAAAATATTTGAAAATCGGTCCATAATTGACGGAAAAATCGGTGAACATACATAAAAAAAAAATATACAGACGAACATAGAACCTCCTCCTTTTTGTTGAAGTCGGTTAAAAATACATTATAAAGTATGTCACTCTCATGTCTAAATCGCTTCCAAAAAGTTCAATAGCTCTCGGTCTTAAATACATACAGTACCTACTTTTTTTAATTCAGTCAATATTTATTTAATTTAAATATACACATCGAAGAGAAAATAATCCGTATATATCGATTTTATTGACGGGTTTATATACCTACACAGTATGACACGATCTAAATAAATAATGAAAAAACTGAAACATTAATTAAATTTTAAATGAACACATGGACAAATTTCTGATATTATTTAATTACTTTGAAAATATTTGTACCGCTCTGCATTAAAATATTGGTTTTGTGAATGAGGTGTATTTATTTATTATAGCAGTGCTGCGCAACCTTTTTCCTTCGAAGAGCCATTTATAGAATTACTAGCGGTTTGGCGGGTTTCACCCGGGTGCGATAGATATAATTCTGCAAAATGTATTCCGTTTGTGGCCCGGCGTCTGAACTAATAGCTTTGAGCAAATTCTACCAGATTTGCTTCTGAACTAATATCTTTGAGCGAATTTTAACAGATGTCGTTACTTGTTACTAAACAGTTTTTTTTTGTTTGCTTCTGAACTAATAGCTTTGAGTAAATTCTATCAGATGTCGTTAGATGTTACTAAAACAGTTTTTTGAGAAAACACCGTATTTTTGTACAAAATATTTAATAAAACTATCCTATAGCGTAAGTTGCACCAAGCAAGACATTTACAAAATTACATTAAAATCGGTTTAGTGCTTTCGGAGATTAGCGCGGCTAAAATTGCGACACGAGAATTTTATAGGTATATGTCGCCGGGATATTGTCAAATCCGTGATATTGTAATTTCACTAGCAATATCACGATTGACAAAGAGTCGTGATATTATAATTTCACTAAGTGAAATTATAATATCACGGGTTTGACAATATCCCGGCGACATATATATAGAGATTGTAAGTATTTTTATTTTCAGTTAAAGTCTTTGAAATAAAACTTTAGGCGCAAGTTGACAGTAACTCAGATCTTATTTCGAACGGAACTAACGTTCAATAAAGTTTATAATCAGTTTCCGCTATTTAAAGGCATCGACTGACAGATGGCGGCATCAAGGCGCATCTGTAGACACCATCTTGAACGAAAGTTTAAACATAGTTACGGACGCAAACCAGTTTCGTGATCGGTTTCCGCTATTTAAAGACAACGACCGAGACAGATGGCGACGCTATACACAGGTTTCCCGGCGGCATTTAGGCAGAATCTACCATTGATTAGCAATAGGCAATAAATTACGGTCTCTTATTGGTTCTTGCTAATCGCTGGTACGTTTTGTACGAACATTGCTAATCGCCGGTAGATTTTGCCCTACGGTAATAGGCATATGCAACTGTTGCCAATAGGAGGTAGGATTTGCCTTACCATTGCTAATCAGCGGTATGTTTTGTCTACACAAGCATTTGCTTCATCTTTTTCTGTGAGTAGTGCATTTCTGTTTTATTATTCTGGTGGTGTACCGACCACACCACCAGAATAATAATCAGTAACCCTTAATTATTATTACTTATATGTGATAATATGGATACTGATTTGAAATTTCCCAAGCAATTTCGCTATGAAATAGTAAATCAATCAAAAGAAAAAACAGTGTTATGGGCTGACATTAATTCTAGTGAAAAATGTATTCTGCTATCCACTGAATACATTTTTATGCATGATTCGGCATCACGGCACAAATCCAGGATCCCAATAGAATACAAATACAAATAAAAAATACATAAGAGACCTACAACCAATCATTTGTTTCAGAAATTCAGTTAAACTATAAAACGCAAAAATCTGAGTACTGTCCCTAATAATATGGCCACCCACTGTAGGTAGCAATTATTTTAAATGGATATGCGCATGTGTACCTCTGATTAGAAATGTCAAGGCAAATCCTATCTCGCATTGGCATCAGTAAAAATTGCAATGCCCACGGCGGCATAATCTACCCGTGATTAGCAACGTTCGTACAAAACTTACTAGCGATTAGCAACAACCAATGAGAGACCGTAATTTATTTCCCATTGCTAATCAATGGTAGATTCTGCCTAAATGATTCCCGGCGGTGTTAGAAGTTTTACTTCAACCGCGTATAAATGTTACACGCACTCATGTTTTTTCTTTTATGTAATTTTGATAACGTTTAAAAAAGTTTACTTGCAAGAAGCATAACCAACTTATTTTCATTTCTAATCGGAAGTTTTCTAGAAGCACTCAATTTTTGTTTTGATGTGGAAAATGACAATTTAGTCCCGTAAACATGCTCAACTGACAGCTGTCACTGACAGCTTGTTTGCCATTTACAACTCGAAGTAATACCATTCGCGTTCTGTTATCATCTTTTGTGTAATCGTTTTGACAGTAATATTGATATCACCACAGCTAATAAAGATGAATGCGAGATCTTTTTATACAGAATGTTTACTAATTATTATATGTGTATTCTCATATTAGCTATGACATTGTATTATGGGGCCGTTCTCGTCATTCCAACAGAGTTTTAATCTTACAGAAAAGAATTATTAGATTAATTTTTAATTTGGGTTTCAGATAATCATGTAAAAATACTTTTATTGACAACAAAATGTTAACAGTACCAAGTATATATTTATATGAATTACTGGTAGATGTTAAGAAAAATATTCACAGATACACTGTAAATTCAGATATACAGAATTATAATACGCGTGAAAGCTCGAGGCTCCGCATTGATAACACCGATGTGCTTTTTTTAAATCTACTCCACAGTGTTCTGGGGCTAGTTTTTTTAATAGGCTGCCAGTTACTCTGAGAGAGGAGAGAAATTTTAACAGTTTCAAAAAGAATCTGAAATCGTTTTTAATTATAAAATGTTTGTATTATGTAAATAACTTTGTATAATTTGATGTACCTTTAGGACAATTCTTATTTGTAACTTTGCAACATGAGATATGCTAATAAATCTAATCTAATCTAATCTAATCTATGCATAATGTGAACGGCTTATTCCCTGGGTTATTTTGAGAATATTTTGTCTTCTGGGGCCATTCAAGTATTACGTAAGCATTAAAGGGAGGGAGGGGGTCTTTGCTTAGCTTATTTTTGATGACATGGGAACGGGGGGTGTCTAGATGGTGATTACGTCAGCAATGTTTATTTATTTACTTTTTCTGATTTTACTGCAAAATTTAATGGATTATTATATGGCAACCCTACCTACTATGCTCGAAATCAAAAAACATTTTTAAAGATTCCCTAAAAAAATCTTAAAAAAATGTAACCCCTTCAAAAAATGATCACTATAAAGGGACCGATGTTTATGTAAGTATGGGGGGGGGTAAGAGCTTAGCTTATTTTTGCTGACAAGTGGGATGAGGGGTTCAGAATTACTAAAATTCTGCTTAAGTAATACTCGAATGGCCCCTCTGATGATTTTCGGAAAGCCGCTTTATTTCGACAATACGGAGTGCTAATTGTTTCTCAACAATAACAATATTATATTAACTAAATATTACATACAAGCCGCTCGGTCCGGCTTCGCCCGAATTTGTAGATTGCGACCGTTTTTTCGTCGACTCACTTAGCAACATTGGTCTCTACTCTCCACGAAAAGCGCATTTATTTTAATGCGATAATATATATAATAGTCTATGTTCATCTTGAAAAATCCATTCTAAATATTTGTGAATTTTTTTTAAATCAGTTGAGTAGTTTCGGAGATTATCTCCTACATCCAAACTTACAAACTTTACCTCTTTATAATATTAATACATTGATTTACCCGGACCAATCTGGACCGGAAAGCTAACTTTTATGTAAAAATAATTGATAATAATATTTATAATTTTAAAATCATCGCAGACTCCTTTGCCGCACTCTGTATCTTGTATATTGGTCTCAGTTAATTTTTTTTTCCATAGGAATCTCAGTTCTTAGCAACTTTTCTATTTTTGGTGATAAATCTGCAGTTGGGTTTGGATTTAATAAGTAATATTGAACGAATCGAAAATGATTTGAGAGTCAGATTCATGAATGTGGAAGTGAGTTCGACTCTTGTTATTTTGTAATGTCCGGCGTCCTGCAGAGATTTTGCTTTTTAGTATTTACAAATCTGATTTAGCTTTTTATTATCTTGTCATATTCATATTATATGAGCATGATATGTGTGCGTATGACGTACACATTTATTTGAGAATGTTATTTACAAAATATCATGGCGTCCGCGTCAGCCAACTTACAACTTATTTTACAGAAATCTATATACTAATATATAAAGCTGAAGAGTTTGTTTATAATATATTTTACAAATAATATAGTATATGGTTGTCCGGTGATTGTAAAGGATTACAAAATCCACATACTGTGAGAGTTGTCTTTGTATAATGAATTGTACAGACGTTAGCTCAATTATTTCAAATAAATAAAATCGTAACTTAGTCTGTAATTGAACAGTTTAAAAAGATTTCTAGAGCGAATTTTCAGTTTTCATCACTTTTTTCTGTTTATATTTTCTGTCAATACAGTATGTAAACACGTAAGGTGCACATAGGGAAATTAACATTGGGAAAAAATGACTGGATCAGAGTGAGCCTTGAAATCTTGTTTTTTAATTTGACAGATAATATTCTTTTGCAAAATGAAGGTGTATACTACCGAAGAAATTATTCAAATGATTACAACATAATCGGACTTTTTTTATTAATGGGACATTAAATTCCCAAAAATACTTAAATATGGTACGAGATCAAATATCTCCGCCTATTCGTGTTGAACCTAAAGACATTGGGTCACTGATTTACCAACGCGCATACGTCATACCAGTCAGACAATTTTTGAATGTAATGTTTCCAAACAGATGGAGTTGTTTTTTTGTTTTATTTTTGTACAAAAAATTAAAATATTCATTTATAAGAGCTTTTTATTATTAAAAAAAGCCAAGTAAAAGATTGCCACGATAATTCAATAGAAATAACAATTAATGCAGTCATGGCTAACTCTGATCCAAGTATTTTTTCCCAATGCTAATTTCCCTATGTGCACCTTACGTGTTTACATACTGTATAGTAATATCAAGAGCTGAAGAGTTTGTTTGTTTGGTTAAACGCGCTAATCTCAGGAATTACTGGTTCGAATTGAAGAAAAAAAATTTGTTAGCTAGTCCATTTTTCCAGGAAGGTTATAGGCTGTATAACATCACACTACGATCAATAGGAGCGGAGCATCAATGAAAAATGCAACTCAAAATTTGTCTGCCCGACAAAAACTTTTGAACGGTAACTCCGATCATCATGAAATTTGGACACAACATTCATCTCAGCTAATATGAACGTGCGTATTCATGTCCCTCCCCCCATTCGTTCTTTTGCACCCGGGTGACACCGGTCGGACCGCTAGTAAAATATATACTTATGTAAATAAAAATAAGTGCACTATGTACGCAGAGTAGGTATGTTTATGCATGTACTTGCGGTAAACTTTCATTAAGTCAGTGCCTACGGGGACTAGCTATTGGAGAAGGAAAACACGGATTTAACGGGAGCCGCTTTTCTTCATTTATTCTTAGTCCAAAACCAAACTGTATGGCATTTAACGTACCGCAGTCTCTCTACTACTAGCCGCCCAGGGAGCCTATTCTCAGCTTTTTTGCAAACTTTTATTTAGTTTCACCTGTCTCGGTGTCTGTCTGTATCAAATCTTGCATGTTAAATTTGATCCACTTCCCGTTATCCGATTGAGCTAAAATTTTGCACACGTATGTAGTTCTGATGACAATACAATATTATAATAACTAACTGATCGTTCCGGGTTTCGCCCGGTTGCAAATCGCACTTTTTAACTACTTCCCGTTATCCGACGGAGTCTACCCGATTTGTGCCAAAAACGCGCTCAGTACGACTTATTAACGATATCGATTCGCATTTAAAAGTCGACGTTTTGTTTTTTTTTTTATCGGATCTATGCATGTGACTCAGTAGGTTTTCCACTTGCATAGGAAAAAATAAATGTCACCGTCTGACTTCAATAGAGATTTAACATTGAGAAATTCCATCGCACAAAACCCATTAGTATGACTGAAATGCCAATATGAAAGTTTGTTTTAGGTTATGCCGATAATTCGATTTGACAAATCTGAATAAAAAATTAAAAAGTTGAACATCTATAAATAGCGAGTGCTAATCACTTAATGAATTCGTTATTATAGCGAAAAAAATCTGAGAATAAACTTCCTGGGAGTCTATTCCCAGCTTTTTTCGTTATAATAACGTTTTTGTATAACGTAAACAAGTGAATAGGAAGGGAAGTACACTGCCACATTAATATTATTGTGATCAAATGTTCGAGTGACAGCTGCTCTGGTGGTAAATCATCGGAGCTCTATCTACATGAATTATCATTATTTTGTTACGTCGATGTTCCATTAAAAATGTCCACATACAGGGAAAATCAATACGAATATGAATGAATTTTATATGCGGCATACAAATTTCATACAATTTTGTTATATTGTATAGGCTCGTTATATACAGTGCGGTCGCGATAATCGGACATATTGTTCTGCATGCTGGTGTCCTAAAATAATCGAAGTTGACCGATTATAGAGTACTGCGATTAAACTTTTAGTAGTTGAACTAATGCTGAAAAGCTGCTATTTTGTAGATGGCACGTGTAAAAAATGCCATATATACTCGTGCGTAATGGTAGAACAGCTTGTGTGTCCGTTAAATCTCTTGTGTTAAACACAATGATGCAACCATGGGCGGATTCAGTCGATTTTCAAGGGGAGGGGCTGTTGTCTACCGGGGAAGGCGGTTGAGAAGTTATTAAACCCCCAGAAAAGGATTTGAATATATAGGTACCTACAGTACTTAAAAACTTTTTTTAACATGCTTATATTAGCTTGACCTGCATATCAAGGAATCTTTCAGCATAATTTTCACCAATTTCAAGAAGTCTGATTAATTTGAAAATTTGCACGCGTATCAAGGGCCGATGACAATACGATTATTTCATAAAAATAAATTTGAATTGAAATATTTTAAAAAAAATTTGAATTTGAAAATTTTTGAAAAAAAAAATACTTTTGATGTCGTTTTGAGACTAAAAATTAAGAAAATGAATTATTGTTTAAAAAAACTAATAAAGCACGCTTTAATAGCATACCGAACTAAAAAGTAGAAAATAATTATTAACAAAATAATTCAATTCTAGTAAAAATGCGTGGGGTGCCAATTACTATATTTTCATTATAACTCCAATTTTATAAATAGCTACCAATGAAAAAATTGTAACATTTAATATCAAGCACCTCACGCTTTTTACTATAATTGAATTATTTTGTTTATAATTGTTTTCTACTTTTTAGTTCGGTTAGCTATTAAAGCGTGTTTTTAAACTACCTATATTTTTTTATGCCTGAAAAGCACCTTAAAATATTATTTTAAATCTGATATAACCTCGGGAGAGGGGGTTCTGCAGCTCCCCTGAATCTGCTCCCGGTTACAACCCATAACGATCCACAATCTGCTATTTCATGAAGCCAATGTATTGTCTTTCAACGTTTTTGAGTGAACTTTTTTGACGTGATAACGTCTTATAAATTGATGAATCACCAATCTTATAAATTGATGAAACACCGGCTGCATGCACGAAAAAGTGTAACGTTCCTAACGTTCCGCCTGACCCTGTGCGTGCTTTTCTCGAAAACGGCCCTAACGATTTGGATGAAATTTACTGAAAAGGGATTTTGGGGGGCAAAAAATCGTTTTAGCTAGATCTCATCTCTCGAAAAAATCGTTTTCATACAAATTTTATCATTACAAAAATCAATTTTTTGACGTATGAAAATACTTAAATATTGTAAGTAGGTTTTGGAATTTTATATAAACAAGGAAACAATTGTTTTCAAAATATTATGACAGTTAATCTTTGAGACTTAAAATAAATACGAAAGAAAGAAAGTTAAAAAAAACAGTTATTATTATAGGTGGTGACTGGTGAGTAATTTTAATAAGTAAAATTAACCTAAATTTGAAGCGAAAGATGCAATATCATAGATTCGAATTATTATAATTATTATATAAATTTAGGTTATGTATTATGGAATACGTTATCACGTAAAACTATCGTCCGTAAACCGACTTTACAAACAACCATTTTTTTTCAAAATAAGTTTATGAAACAAACAAAAATATTCATCAGTGCCTTTTCCTCAATTCAAAACAGTATTATATAAATGTAAATACAAATTGAATTGTATCGAGTTTGTGTGAAGAAAGATAAAACAAGGCAATTAATGACGATCGAATGTTTGCGGATTTCGAATCGATACGACCGACCGTCAGCACGGTGCGCGTTTACATTTTATAAATGCCGTATTTCGATAGCAAAGTTAATACCGCAATCGACTTTTCCTATACTTACACTGTACAGTAAATTTACCTACCTTTGCTTTTCCGGCTTCTCTGAGGGCTGGGTAATACTGCAAATTGACAGATTCTTAACTCATACGTCACTTCTCATGATATGTAAAAAATAATTTGTAAATATAATGATTTTTTTTCAACAGCGATATGATGTCCCTCCAACTCGATATACATTAATTTTTGGAATAAGCTATTCTCATTTTAAAAAATAAAATTATCGACCAATTTTTCTGACAAATATATTAACAAAAAATAATAATTAATACATTAACATTTCGGTCCGGATTTGGAACTTCTTCAGAACTGATCTAAAAATATAAAAAATAATTATTAATTAATTTTTATATTTTTAGATCAGTTCTGTTTTGCAACATTTTTTATTGATGCTCCGCTCCTATTGGTCGTAGCGTGATATTATATAGCCTACAGCCTTCCTAAAAAAATGGGCTATCTAACAAACATTTTTTTTTCAATTTGAGTCAGTAGTTCCTGAGATTAGCGCGTTCAACCAAACAAACAAACTCTTCAGCTTTTATATATTAGTATAGACTATAGATGTATTTCGTAAAATAAATTTACACAGGAAAATCTCGAGACAAGCTTTTATATCATATAAATTGTATAATGTAATGAATGATTGGATTTGATTTGATTTAAAGTTTATTTTCTTCTTTTTAGTGCATTTTAAATAAAAGCTTAAGTTTTTAAAAATATTTTTTACTATTAATTTAATCTTCTAAATCAAAAATAACAGAGCTAATTTCAGATGAATTTTCCACAGTTCCGTTTATAAATGTTCCGTGCTAGTAATTTGCGCGTCCACGTCGTGCGTAACGGCGGCGGAGGGCGATCGGAGTCACCTATATGTAAGTTTGTCCGGTTGCCATGGTTACCACGAGAGCATTTACACGCACACGCATGATTACCCATCTCCGATACCCGTCTGCGCACTCCTCCTACTCTCGCCAACTAAGAACTTCGTAAATTATTGAGTGGCGCTATGTGTATATTATGTATAACTGCCGGACTTCCGTAACTTAGCGTCTCCTGTTGTCCGATATTTTTAGGCCAGTAAAATGAAGATGATTTGACCTTAAACATTTCCACAAGTTCGCAAAAGGGTGCGAATTTGAGGGAACATTTATGTAAGTACTAGCGGTCCGTCCCGGTTTCACCCGGGTGCGATAGATATTATAATTCTGCAAAATGTATTTCGTTTACGGCCCGGCGTCTGAACTAACAGCTTTGAGCAAATTCTACCAGATTTGCTTCTGAACTAATAGCTGTGAGCGAATTCTAACCGGCGTCGCTACTTCATACTAAAACAGTTTTTTTTTTGTTTGCTTCTGAATCAATAGCTTTGAGTAAATTTTATCAGATGTCGTTACATGATACTAAAATAGTTTTTGAGAAAATACCGTATTTTTTAACAAAATGGTTAATAAAAACTACCCTATAGCATAAGTTGCACCAAGCAAGACACATTTACAAAATTTCATTAAAATTCGATCAGTGGTTTCGGAGATTAGCGCGGCCAAGATTGTGACTCGAGAATTTTATTTATATACTTAGATGATACACAATGTGTCAAAATTGCACCTTCGTGAAATGACTGGAACTTGTTAAAAAAGAGTTAAAAAACTGTGTTTCATCAGTTTTTTGCTTGTATCTCTAGAACAGTTAGAACTAGCGATATTTTTTATTGACAGTATTTGTAAAAGAGATAATGATTCGCGAAAAAGTCTTTAAAAATAATTCTCCACCTATTCACAAGAATTATTAAAAAAAATTTAAAGTAGAGACGTTGCAATATTCCACGGCTAAGAAAATGTCGAAAAACACCCAACATTTAAAAATGAGAAAAATTATCAGTTATTTGAATTTTTCTATTTTTTATTGATTTTTAAAAATCGGGCAACAAAAATTGTCTCCTTACCCGTTCCGAGTTTTTCTAACTTTCGAATTCGTTATTTTACTGGCCTATTTTTGTAACGCTCATCAATTCTTAATTAAGCTATTCGACTTTATACTCTGTATTAGAGTTTACCTGTGGCTTCGTCCGTGTTATTATTCGTTTTTATGCAACTTCTTGTATCGCGATTGTGCGATTCAGTCGCATCGACACTAAGAAAAAGCAACAAAATAATTGTTGGTGCCTTTTGGATCGTATAATTCAGTTGAACTAAACAAAAATGTAAAAAAATCTCAGACGGTTTATTTTTTATTTTTGATACGAAACTTTTCATGGAGTTTTCCAGTATATTAGTGACTAATTTTGGGGAGTTTGTGATTTTGAAGAATTTAGAAAATACTGCTCTAAGATGTAAAACACGTTAAAAAACGTACAACTTGAAAAAATTTTTTAGTGACTATAATACACTGCACCTATTAAAATAATCTTTGAAGTTGTTTTTGAAAAGTTGGAAATCTAGTTTTTTTCATGTTTCCAAGAACATCATTACAAATTTTTATTAGACATAGGTAAACATGGTTTTTGACAGTTTTCTGCAAAGCAACGTTAAACAGAGTCCCGTAAAAGATCTATATCTATTATATCTACACAATATTTTTTCGACCGTTCAGAATGTCATTTTATGTTGTTTTTATACTCGGAATTTTTTCTTCGTCCAACTCGATTTATTTGACAGTGTGCGTTGTATAAGTGATATTATGCAAAAATAAAAGAATTGGGTTATATAAAATATGCAAACAATATTTGTTGTTTGCATAAAAATATATGTTACAAGGATACCGTTCCAGAATACCTCGTATGATACGTGTATATACAGCGTGTCCACGGAAGTTCTTTACAAATGGATTTTTTTTTGTTAATTATTGAAGTAAAAATTTTTTTCTGTGGAAAAGTTCTGCTTCGTCCAAAACCTCTAAAACACCAAAGAACATTTTTTTCGGCCTAAAGTTATACGATGGAAATCAAAAAGTTTTATTTGACTAAAAATAAAAATTATCTGTGATATTCAAGATTTTCGAAAAATTAACTACATAATCAAATTTAATTCAAAATAATAACATAACTATAACTTCTAAGTAATTATTTATTCAAAATTATAAATCAGAATTCAACATATCATCCATCTCTCTCCATGCAAAGAACGGTTCTCCTTCCAAAATCCGTCACTGAATTTTGAATCATTGTAGAAAGAATTTTATGGATTTTTTCGGTGATAATCCTTTCCAATTGATCAATATCTTAAAAGGTCTTTTAGAGTACACCATTTTCTTTAGATAGCCCCAGAGGAAATAATCTAGGGGTGTCAAATCGGGTGATCTGGCTGGGCAAGGGTTTGCAGAATATCTTCCAATGCAGCTTGTCTGTACAATTAATTTTTTCTTGTAAACTTAATTTTACAGGCATTTTATTTTCAATTACTTGACATTTAATACGTGCTATTCTTTTGTTTTCCAGGCCTACTACGGGCGAAAATCTTGAATATCACAGATAATTTTTGTTTTTAGTAAAATAAAACTTTTTGATTTCCCTCGTATAACTTTAGGCCGAAAAAAAATTTTCTTTGGTGTTTTAGAGGTTTTGGACGAAGCAGAACTTTTCGACAGAAAAAAATTTTTGCTCCAATAATTAATTAAAAAAAAATTCATTTGTAAAGAACTTCCGTGGACACGCTGTATATATATAGAGTTACCTTAAAACTTTTTAATGCAGCCAACAATAACAAAATGCACCTAACAGAAGCGTATTAAAATGTAATCTAGTTGAGATATCATTATCAAGTTCTAAAGTGTGCATGCCGTTATAATGATATCAGAGCAGCACACATCCAAAGGTATTTACAATAATTATATTTTAATCCGATAGTGCATAAGAGGAGAATACAACTACTTAGAGATTAAGCGAATAAAATTAATGCTGCGTTACAGAAAGCGTTTGACAATGTTCTTAGATTGTGACCACACTTATTTTCTCTATAAGAGAAGCATAGTAGAATTTTTAATTTATCCTGTAACCGGTTCGAAAAATAATTGATCGATTGAAACAGTATTTTTTTTTAAACAGTGTATATTTGTATTTGAGATAGTTTTTTCCCACTTCGAAACATGTATTAAAAAAGCAAAATATCGTCGTTGGTTCTGTAATAGCTCTTATGTGCATAGTTGGCAGATTTTACGTTTTTTAGTTGAAAAGATTCAGGAAACGGAGCTCTATACACTAGTAATACCTTTAAATTAATTTTACAGTAACCAACAAGGGGAAATAACTCTTATGTGAAAAGTTGTATCAAATAATTCCTCCCATGTGCCAATAAATCCGAAATTAACGTTAAATATTTTTTAAGAAAATACTTCGTCTTAACTAAACATGTACTATAGTGATAAGTATGAATTAGTAATATACCTCTGAAATTGCTAGTTCTTACCATCCATTGCTGAAATAACCATTTTTTGGATTTTCCTGCAAATTTTACTTTTTGCACATTAGAGGTATAACAGAACCAACGACGATATATTAAAGTTTGTTTTTTTTTTACATATCCGTTCTTCCACCATATAAACCCGTCTGTACACCACAAAGTTGTACTAATTGATGAGGACTTAAGAATAACATGATATTATGATTCAGTTAAAGTATCAGCAAAAATGTTATGAAGCTAAGACTTTTCCATCTATATTATATAATATACAGGGTGTTTCGTGTTTCAGAAGCAACTCGGACGATTTAGAGTACCTATGTTCCGCATGCATAAAATACCGAATTGAAAAGCTCTTTATCATCCGATGCGTAACTACCACGTTATTAATGACACGAATGCTTATCTGAATAAAAAAACTAACTTTTTACGTTTTCATTTGCGCTGTTGTCGGACGCATCTAAATGAATCAAAGCTGAAATTTTTCTTATTCACACTTTTCGACTTAATTCTCGGTTTAGTTCATATTTTAATGATGCCTAATAAAAAAAATTAGCTCTCGGAGAATGTGGAATACTGTTGCACAAATGCTTTATCATGAGAAAGCTGATTGTTTAGATGCGTCACTGTACAATAAATGATAATTCAGCCGCCGCGATAGTGGAAGATTTGGGTTCGAGTTCCAAAAGTGATATATTATTTGAATTGTAATTTTTCTAATATCACATTGTAATAATACAGTGCAGCCAACGTAGAGATTTTCCCCCAAAACTACGGACAAAAAAATTTCGTGGGGATTTCTTGAGGGAGAAAAATGCTCAGGTGCTTTTTTGGATGCTTAAAAACTTATTATAACACATTAAAAAAATTAAACATTTGATTAAAAAAAACTTATGGCGTGTTATTTAAATTGGGTTTGAGCTGCATTTACCGTCAGCACACTAGTACAAATAAGCATCTATCACTGTCATGTGCTAGAAATGTTCACCGTCAACACGGTTTTGATTCGCTGGTACCTACATACACAATACACATGCATGATACACGACACACGGCTTATGGCAGTAGTGACAAGTATTACAGTGTATATTGTAGTTTGTTATCAACGGTGTTTGAAAAAGTTCATAAACACGGGTGTGATTCATAATTTAATTACCCCCTCCCCCCTCATTCCTAGCCCGTGTTTTAGGAGGTATTTTCGGTTGAACATCCGTTTAGAATGTTCACGCGCCGCCACTGGATCGGTGGCTGTGCAAATATATTGAATTAAAAATAGAATTGACGGAATGGTCTTGCAAGAAAAAGAGGTATTGTATTTTTGTCTTGGCAATATATTTTCTTGATCGTAACTCTGAGACCAATAGAAGAACGGTCTGCGAAAAGCGTAACGACTTTATTTACTCTGTGGATGAAAACAGAACACAAATACTATCTATGAGTGCCGTTTCGTAGAGCTCAGCTATATGCCCCAAATAAATTGTAATATTCGCTTTACTGTGACTGTTTTATTTGACCGTCGAATGGGTCGTTGAACATTACAATTTAATTGAATAAAGTTGCGGTGCGTTATTTGTATAGACAGATCGATTAATTTATTTGTATGGTTTCAAAAATTTGGACACGAGAAGTCAAGAACAAAATCTAGCACACAATACAATACGGTAAAACACCATAACAAGTGAAAAAGCTGCCTAAATAAAAAACAGTTGTGTGTTTTTAAGAAACCACGACGCAAGTGAAACTTTTATTGGATTGTAGACACTTATCCGTCACGATTAATTATAAACAACAATATTCACATGAATACACGAATAAAAACATGTAAACACTGTACAGCACTTGCCCGCATGACAGACTGACTATGTGTTATACATACTACACGGTCAGCTGATGCTAACCATGGGCGCCGCCATATTGGCCTTGGCTGCTCTACCGCGCGCCTATTCCGAGCGCCTTTCACTTTACCCCTACTCCGCGGCCGCCTGTAATGCGACATGCAACAGACGGCCAGAAAAATTCGGGGCGATAGAATAAAAGTTTCACTTAAAAAAAAATCCAGCCAATTGGGCGACAGGACCATTCCAACTTCAAAAATTCCAGCCAATTGGGCTACGGGACCATTCCAACTTCAAAAATGTTGGCATTTGATTATAATAAAGAAAATAAAATTTCTGATATCGTGTGAGGTGACGCGGGTAATTGCTAGTATTAAATACGTTATTTGCTATTCGTTCCCATGGTTAACTACATAATATGTTCCACGTCATGTAAAAATTAATCAAAGCATGCTAAACTAATTTCCTTCCGACAGATCTACAGAACAAAAAAAAAAACAGCTCGTTTTTTTTATTTTGAAAATATTTCCGAAACTATAAAGTTTAGAAAAAAAAAATTTAAACCAACTTTCTTGAAAAAATAAATAGAATAATAAGCCGTCATGAAAAGTATACCTTTGTTATATAAAAAAAAACACCGTTACACCATATATCTCTTCTACGCATGCGCCGAGTTTCCCCAAAAACAGTAGGGCTCTTCATATTTGCATGTCAAACATCCCCCCAAAATTTGGTTTTAATCCGCTCATCCGTTTGATCTGTATCGTGCTCACAGACTAACAGACGCAAAGAGTTTTTTTCCAAAAATATGTTTTTTGGATTCGGGGGACTAAAAAATATTGTAAAATTTTTGAAAAGTGAATTTTGATCTAAATTAGTACCTACCATTCCCCACTTGTGGTTTGGAATTGTAAAATGATAATAAAATAAATGTGCATCTCGATTTCTTATGGGGCGTATATAGACCGGTCATTTTAAATGTTTCAGCTGTTTACCGTTATACAGCAAACCAAAATATGTAAAAAATCGGAAATTTTCCGTAGAATTCAATGCTGTATTTTTAAAACAACTGACAGTGATGGGTCTTACCGAAAATTGGGACCAAAGTTGGTCAAAAACTGTTTTTTGCGTTTTTAAAAAAAAATATTCTTTGGATTGAGAAAAGTTTAATACAAAAGTTATAGAAATAATTATTACGGATCGATCTGGCTTGGTCCGATGTTAAAAAATTCGAAAATGGAGTGGCAATTATTAAAAAACCGTTAAAAATCGCTGTTTTTTGAAACGCTTGTATCTCTTTGGAAAAAAATAATCTTTAAGCGATACTTGGTGCAATCCAAACAAAAGCGTTTTTTAAAATTTGAAAACTAATGAAAAGTTTTTGCAAAAAACGATTTTTTCGAAAAAAAAGCATTTTTTTAAAATGCCAATAACTCATAAACCCGTAAGTTTTTATAAACGTTTTGGGGCTTGAAATTTTCTTTAATAGTTTCCGTAATGTTTGCAATTACTGCGCGCCTTTTTAATTGATCGGTAATGTGCGAAAAATCGGTCGAAAAATCGGTATTTTTTTTTCAATAAAAACAAAAAATTAAATACCTTCAAAAATTCAAATTTTCTACAATCGTCATTATTGCCATTTAATAGCTGGTATTTTTCTGTGAATTAAAAAAAAAAAAATCAACCCTCCGACTTTCTGGAGCCGAAATATTTTTTTTTTTTAATTCCTGCGGCGCCATTTTACAATATTAAGGGCTGAAATTTACATGAGTTACAGTTTAATACTTACAGATTAAATAAAAAATTACCAGATCCAAATCGGTCATCACTGAGCACTGCAAAGTTAGTTACATGAGCTGATCAGCACCGTGGCATGAGAACATTAGCACTATAGGTGGAGTGGATGAGAAAAACGAAAAACTGATAAAAACACAAGCATTATGATTAAGAGAAAGTCAGTGGGAGTTTGTTTTCATCCACTCCACCTATAGTGCTAATGCCACGGTGCTGATCAGCTCATGTAACTAGCTTTGCAGTGTTCAGTGATGACCGATTTGGATCTGGTAATTTTTTATTTAATCTGTAAGTATTTAACTGTAACTCATGTAAATTTCAGCCCTTAATATTGTAAAATGGCGCCACAGGAATTAAAAAAAAATATATTTCGGCTCCAGAAAGTCGGAGGGTTGATTTTTTTTTTTTTAATTCACAGAAAAATACTAGCTATTAAATGGCAATAATGATGGTTAAAGAAAATTTCAATTTTTGAAGGTATTTAATTTTTTGTTTTTATTGAAAAAAAAATACCGATTTTTCGACCGATTTTTCGCACATTACCGATCAATTAAAAAGGCGCGCAGTAATTGCAAACATTACGGAAACTATTAAAGAAAATTTTAAGCCCCAAAACGTTTATAAAAACTTACGGGTTTATGAGTTATTAGCATATTAAAAAAATGCTTTTTTTTCGAAAAAATCGTTTTTTGCAAAAACTTTTCATTATTTTTCAAATTTTAAAAAACGCTTTTGTTTGGATTGCAAAGGGCTACACTTTCACCAAGTATCGCTTAAAGATTATTTTTTTCCAAAGAGATACAAGCGTTTCAAAAAACAGCGATTTTTAACGGTTTTTTAATAATTGCCACTCCATTTTCGAATTTTTTAACATCGGACCAAGCCAGATCGATCCGTAATAATTATTTCTATAACTTTTGTATTAAACTTTTCTCAATACAAAGAATATTTTTTTTTAAAAACGCAAAAAACAGTTTTTGACCAACTTTGGTCCCAATTTTCGGTAAGACCCATCACTGTCAGTTGTTTTAAAAATACAGCATTGAATTCTACGGAAAATTTCCGATTTTTTACATATTTTGGTTTGCTGTATAACGGTTACAAAAAATTAACATTACGTTCAAAATAGAATGACTGGTCTAATACTTTACGTTAGAAAATACAAAAGCAAAATTTACTATTCATAATTTATATAGATAAGATATAAACTCGCAGAGTGGAATTAATGAATTCAATTAATTCAAAGGACGTTTGGTTCGTGTTAACTAGCAATAAATGCGTTATATTATTTTACATCAACTCGAACAACCGTTTCTGGGCACGAGATCAATTTCGAAAATGATTACTGCATACTGTAAATATATGTTGGATTGAATAATATTATTTTTTTGTAATAACTACGTGTTTGACACTTGTTTCTGATTACGAAAGTTTATAATTGCATGCCAGTGACGAAAAATGTTAGTCGCGCATAAGCAAAACAAGCGTTTTCTTCTCTTGGACAATGCTTTTCAGATCGAAAGTAAGCGAACGCTACTTAACTATAGATTCCTTTGACGGTACATACTCAAACATGATACACGACACACGGCTTATAGCAGTAGTGTATCAGTTTTACACTGTATATTGTACGGTCTATACCCGAATTCGGTCAATGACCGAAATAAATGCGCAAACTAGTTTTGACCAACGAATGTTGCCCAAACCCGAAATCTTACATTTAAACGGGAATTGAGTGTTATAAAATTAGCAATACTAGTTTTGCGCATTTTCAATTGGACAAAACTAATTCCGTCCATTTCTCAACGGACAATACTAGTATGGCATCGGAATCTTCTTTGCGTTTTTTAATTAACTTTTCCACATCAACGATACTTATTATATCAAAGTGATTTATTCTTCTGTATTGTTTAGTAGACAGAGGTTTTAATTCAGCTTTCAACAAATTTGCTTTCTTAACCTCACTTAGTGTAGTAAGGTAATTATGTTTCGTCATAAAATTATGTTTCAGAAGCCTCCAATAGCCAAACTAGTTGAGACTCGAATTTACCTTGCATTTTTACTTAATTATTACACTGAATATCCCGCACCATTATATTAATTATAACATTCAGAAGAATAATTCAATAGGTAAACAAGAACATAACCCTACTTTTATTCGGATTCTGACGTTGATTAAATGAAACAAGCAGAACAAGTATTGTCCGTTCAGAAATAGACAGAACTAGAACTGAACTGAACTGAACTGAAAATGCGCAAAACTTGTATTGCTCATTTTATAACGCTCAATACCCGTTTAAATGTAAGTTTTCGGGTTTGGGCAACATTCGTTAGTCAAAACTAGTGTGCGCATTTATTTCGGTCATTAACCGAATTCGGGTATAGGTAACATATACAATGGATTTAATTTATAGCGACGTCGGTTGTAACGACTTTTCGGTTTAGCAACGTAACACTTAAGTCTCCTTTTAAAGTATACTTTTCTTTCTCTATAGCGACTTCCGGATATAGCGACGGAATTATATGGTCCCTTCATCGTCGCTATAACCGAAATTCACTGTAATGTGGTTTGTTGTCAGCAGTGTTTGAAAAAAAGTTACTAATTAAAACATCATAAAAATGGATGTGGTTCATAATTTAATTCCCCCCTCAACCGTAGCTCGTGTTAAGAGGTACCACCGGTTGATCCTGCAGAACGTCCATTTAAAATGTTTATGCGCCGCTACTGGTTTTGTCTGTAACTTCCCAACAATGTTAACGTCTTACAGCTCACTGTTCACTCACTTCTAATTGTTGTATCGATTTGAAACTTTGCAAACTTCTGGTGACAATATGGTAATATGGTACCATTGAGCAAGTATGATGATGAAGGTATAGGAGGTGGTCGTAGAGATTAGAGACTTCTCAATGGCTAACAATATTACAGGGTGGCCACAGATTTGGAAAACCTGGAATTATCAACGAATTTAATTCAACCTAGAAATATCAGGGAATTTTATAAAGTATCAGGAAAAAATAGCATTTTGGAGTTTAAAATTTCTAGTTTTGAAAATTTTTTGTTGTTTTAAATCTTTTCCTTCAGTTTCGAAAAAAAGTGTTTCCAAGCTTTATGAATACCTGGTGTTCAAGCCTCAATTTGCTATTTTTTTGTTTGTTATGCGACTATTTATCGCTGAGATATCGGCGATCAAGTTAAAAGTAACCTTTGGTTTTTTTACCATCGATATGATCGTACAGTAAAAAGAAGGTTTACGGTGCCATCATTAGTTTAAGAGATAAATATTTGTATGCGTAAAAAATGCGAGAAAATTGTTTTAATGCTCAATTTCGATTTGAAAAAGTACGAAAGAATGACTTTAAGGTAGTACGAGCACCAAGGCAACTTTAAATAAAAAGCTTGATTTTTTTAATATTTCGGTAGATGGATGATTATGTTTTCATTGATTTCTCCAAAACTAGTCATTGGAAATTAAAAAAAAAACTATTTAAATTAAAGTTAAAACCTTAATAAATTATTGAAAACAAAAAAAAACCGTTGTGCCCGACTAATTAGAAAGATATGTAATCTTTTTAATTAAATATCTTTTTAGTTAGTCGGGCACAACGGTTTTTTTTAATATAAAAAATAATAAGTCCATCGAGTTTGGACCCGTTAGTGAGTCATTTGGTAACATATTGCGACTAGAAGATGTATGATGGAGGTGATCATAGGAACTTCTTAATTAATAACAAGCAATAAATCACCCACTTCTAAAGTAGTAAAAAAACGGTGTGAAAAACAGTTTAAAAAAACTTACATTTATAAATGCCCCTAACGCTTTTAATTAACAATTTAAAAATCAAATGTTTTATTATTTAGTTGTAACTGTTTTATTCCATGGAATGACAGAGGCCCGCGGGCCGCCGGTTTGACACCCCTGTATTATAAGTTGTACGAACAAAAAGCGCAATCTGAGTATATAAAGGTGATTTTTCTATTTGCCTGGACATAAGTGATACCGTACGGAAGAATACACAGAATACAGTAATTCAATTTGTTCGCCAAAGTTGAGATCTCTCTTGTTTGTGGAAGCTGGTATTTGTTTACATCTTTATTCTTTTGTTTGAATAAACGTTGAAGATTTCTGTTGCCCTAACAGCTACTAGTCTGACATGAACAGATATAAATACAAGAAAAGTCTTATTTGAACATTCAATTACTATTTCATTGTTTGTAAGACTCAACCTTTTTAGTTGTTGTTTTTAACAGTAAATATGCTACTCTCAATATAACTGTGGTCAGTGGCGGCCATTGAACACTTTAATTGAGTGTTCTGCAGGATCAACCGGAGGTGTGAATGAGTCGTCTGACTCGGTGTCCTATTTCAGTCGCCTGACTTGGTATCTTATTTCAGTCGTCTGACTCGGTATCCTATTTTAGTCGTCTGACTCGGTGTCCTATTTCAGTCGCCTGACTCGGTGTCTTATTTCAGTCGTCTGACTCGGTATCCTATTTTAGTCGTCTGACTCGGTATCCTATTTTAGTCGTCTGACTCGGTGTCCTATTTCAGTCGCCTGACTCGGTATCCTATTTTAGTCGTCTGACCCGGTATCCTATTTTAGTCGTCTGACTTGGTGGCCTATTTTAGTCGCCTGACTCGGTGTCCTATTTCAGTTGCCTGACTCGGATTCATGACTCAGTCGCCTAAGTAGGTATCCTTACTCAATCGCCTGACTCGGTATACGGACTCAGTCGTCCGATTCATCATTTTTTTCTCAATTGTCTGACTCAGTATCCTAACTCAGTCGCCTGACTCGGTGGCTTATTTCAGTCGTTTGACTCGGTATCCTGACTCGGATTCATGACTAAGTCGGCATCCTGACTCGGTATACGGACTGAGTCGTCTGACTCATCATTTTTACTCAATCGCCTGACTCGGTATCCTGAGTCAGTCATCTGATTCGTTAAGGAAATTTCATGCGAGTATTCAAATTGTTTCATTTGTCATTCTGAGGACAATTTCCTGTGACTGTGTTTGCACGGGAATGCACACTTGGACAACACATATAACTTTCACGCATGGCTTGCTTATTCAAATTTCATTGTGCGAATATTTCAGCGTCGGTCTGTCTGTCTGTAGGTGCATGTAGGTGGAAACATTATCTTTTAATCAGTCAGCGTTCACGTGGGAGAATGTGAATGTGTCGTGCGGGGGAGGAGGGGGGAGGGGCGACCAGATGAGTTGAGGGAACGCGGGCGAACAACTCTATCATCTCGGAAGGCACTTGATTAAAGCATGCTGACACAGCTGGAGGTCTGCCTCTATAGATGATACTACGACAATATCTTTTGTTTGTATGTATGTAGACATCACCCACTACAAGAAGTTTGCGCCAATTAGGCCGCCATTTTTAAATTTCCTAAATTTCTCTTTTAATTTAAAAAAATTGCGAGATGTAAGCCGAACCTTGCATGTGGATTTAAATTTTTTTTATAAAAATATCTTATGTAATGCAATGCTGATAATTTTCGTTCAATGCCCGTCGGCAAAAATTGTACTGACAAATACTCTCTCCAAACTTTGTATATGGCTTCATTAAGCCTAGTATGACACCTATTTCCTCTATGACTTTTCTTGATTTTGAAGCGTTTTCCCCCTAAATTTTCCGAAAGATGTCGTTTTGACGACATGTAAAAATTTATAGATACCTACTGTTTGTTTTGTTAATTGGATAGCTTAAAAACTTCAACTAAAACGCTAAAATAATGTTTGTGACAAATAACATGAACCATTTAAAATGTCTGACACCTCGAATATGTTGGACATATTCGAGGTGTCAGACAGTTTAAACGGTTCATGTTATTTGTCAGAGAACATTATTTTAGCAATATTCTTGATTTTTTTAATGAAACTCTTTTAGGCCATGGTTAGACGCAAGTAAAACGCTTTCCCATCTCCGTCTTGAACCGGCAGTTGAGAGGAAAGAGTAGGATTTTCTACCCTCTCTGCAATAGCATCATGTGCACTCTGAACGCATGCGCACTGCGTACTTTGTGTCACAAATTCCATTTAACCATATCCTAATCCTGAAATTATTAAATCGTCAACAAATGGTAGATCCTAAGAAGTTTCACTTCTATAAGGCGCGAGGGTTTCACAAGTATTTTTTCTGATGCAGACAAGCTATATTTGATTATTAGGGGGAGGAAACACACAGAACTGATTAAAGTAAAAATTATTTGCCACCACCTCGACATCAAGGGCGTAGATATGGAGGGTAATTTTTTTTTTAATTGCCCCCCCCCCCAGGATCATAATAATAAAAAATAAAACTGAAAATATGACGAATACCCAACTAAAAAACAAAATTTAGAAAGGATTGCACCAGCACATTTTTTGTTTGATACCTTCCTTCGTGAGTATTCTTGTTTGATATTAATAAAACTAAAAAAAATATCGATTTTTTTGCTTCAAGAAAAAAAAATATCTACGCCCTTGCTCAGCATCCCTCTGCACACAAATAAATACTATTAATATAGTTCACTACGCCACTGAGTTTAAGTAGGCTGACACCGAGAACAATTGCCGTTGTCGATGGATGACGTAGCTGTGTTTAACTTACAGTGTTTGAAGTCAACGCGTTTATGAACATAAGTTTTCTAACATTCTGGAAAAATATTCCAATACTTCGAAAGTATTGCGAAAAATTTGTTCATTTATGAAAAGTAGTCATATATATCGAAAATATGTAGATAAATGTCAAACTTATTCAATGTTACTTACCAAAAGTGGCTTCGTTATAAAAAAAAAAACTATAAGTCCCCGGTACTCTCAAGAGATCCGTAACACGATGACATCACTTAAGGTGTTCAATATGACCCCTTCTTCACCCGCATAACATTTGAATGTGTGTGTGCATATACAAAATACATGAAGTACAGTTCCGAAACACTCTAATTTCTAAGAAAAACGTTATTCAACCTTTGCTGGTAATGCTTTCAAAATAAACTAAAAAATTGTATCATTATTCAGTTATGATTTTGAGTCAGATTTTTTATATATTACTAGCGGTCCCGCCCGGTTTCACCCAGGTGCAAAGGAAATAATGGGAGGGAGGAACATGAGTATTTTTTTACCAAGATGAATGTTGTGTCCAAATTTTATGATGATCGGAGTTACCGTTCAAAGGTTTTTGTCGATAAAAATCAGTATTTATACTTTTTTAAGGAGATAATAAATTTCTTTTAAATCAATAATTACTGTAATTAATATCGTAAAATATAATAAATATTTAAGTGAAAACACTGTAGGATAATTATTTTTATATAGGTACCTATAGTTATAACAGTTTTCAAATGAGCTATTAATTAGATTTATTTAATTTAAATAAAATTAAAATAAATTGAGCCTTGGAAGAAAGTAATGTGGAAAATAAAAAAAAAAATAAAAAATTATTTTCGCCCAACGTGGGGCTCGAACTCACGATTCTGATATTAACAGTCGCATGCTCTACCGACTGACCTATCCGGGCTTGTGAATGTACGACCTAATATTGATATACGATATGTAGTTACGGTATTTCATCTCAATAGAAGCTATTTTTGAAATACATTTTGCAACATTTTTCATTGAAGCCTATAGCCTTCCTCGATAAATGGGCTATCCAACAAAAAATTTTTTTTTCAGTTTGAAGCAGTAGTTCCTGAGATTAGTGCGTTCAACCAAACATACAAACAAACTCTTCAACTTTGATCTAAACAAATTATTTAAAATCAGGCAAGAACAAGCTAATTTTCTCCTTGTTGTTAGCATACATTTGTAAAGAAGAAGAAAAAAATATGTAACAACGCTCGGTGATTATTTATACTCACGCAAAACTGCATAAGCATATAATGCTTCACCTCAGGCGGGCACCATACGCGCAGGGCAAAAATATCAAACTTTCGGCCTTTGTTGTGTAATGTACTATTTGCGACCACAATTTAAAATTTGCTGAAAGCATTTTTTACAATCTGAGTGAACAGTCACCTTAAACATAGGAAATGTCGAGCTAAGAAAAATTCAATCAGACCACTGTCTGGAGTATATATAAAGGTTCTTTATTAGGCCTGCAGCTCGATAGCTGACCAAGGATGCTCGAGTACAGTTGACGTATATAGTGAAGCCGCGCTTTACTAGTGTGACGGGTAAAATATTCCTTAGAACACAATCCTAAGTAGGTACACAATACTTCATTGATTTCTTTACTAGCTCTTATTCGTCAAGTTAATGTCGCTTTTGAGCGAACGATATAGCTCAAGTGCCGAGAGCACTTACAAGTCTCGCATTCGGAAGGTATCGAGTTCGAATCTCCGCAGGAGCAGATGCGAGTAAGACTTTTTCCTACCGAGTAACTAATTCCTGTACCGACCATCTTGTTGAGATCTTCCTTGGTTCTCCTCAATAATTTCAGATAAATATCAAGATGGTTCTTTATTCAAGCCCGTGGCCGATTACCTATAGTAAGTGTGTTATTCTCATGCTGTGTCACCAAATGTGTTTTGATTCTAACTAGTGATGTGCCGGATATCCGTATCCGCGGATATCCGAGGGAGAAGAAAGATCCGTATCCGTTAGTTTTTTTGCGGATCTTTTACGGATCTTTTACCTTATTAATTTTCAATTCATAGATGAAATTTTATATATATAGGTGATTAGGTAATAATGAAAACCTGTTAAATTCCATTCAGATTATTTTTTATTTTTTTAAATCTTATTTGGCACCTTTATATTGCAAACATTTATCGTAGTGAGTACTATACTAATAGTACATAACTCAAAGGTACTAAATCAACTATCTTTTTAATGAGATATTGCACATCGATCTTTGGAAAGAGACAATCTGTTATGAGAGTTAACTCTTAAAGAGGTCAATAACTTTTTCCCATAACAGATAGTCTCTTTCCAAAGGTCGATGTGCAATATTTACCGCCACGTACTCTAAGAAAGTTCAGATCCGTATCCGTATCCGCGGATCTTGAAACCAAAAATTCGTATTCAGATCCGTATCCGCGGATATACATTTTTAACGATCCGGCACATCACTATTGCATATTACACGTGTCAATATAACACGCCGTGTACTAAAATCATATTTTTTAACACGGTAAAAAGAATAAACACGCTTACACGCGTTGAAATAACACGGTTTGTAACACGCCTAGATTTGTAGTGTATCTGCCGAACTCCTATGATCAATGTTCCCTCTAATTTTTTCGCTGACTGCGCGGTACAAAAGTATACGGGAGGGGGTCCTGTCAAAACTAGATTCGTAGCTTTCGTGCGGCGTTCGGGAACGATCGGCGTAGTGGAGCGGCAGCAGAAAGTGTCAGAGTCACTGTCGGCTTCCCATCGCGCCCGTGTTAACTGTCCGCTAAAGTTTCGGTCGGATCTATTTGTATTAATGTTTAGACAGGAACCCTAAGCTTAACTCTAACGTGGCCGGATAAGAAGTATCGTATGCTTAAAGTTTGGATATAGTTATGGAATATGGAATTTTAGTTTGGGGAGGGGCACAGGCCGCTCAAAGAATTTTCATACTGCATAGAGCTGCTGTCCGTATTCTGGCTGGTGTGTGTAGACACGAGCATTGTCGACCCCTTTTTAAATAATTAAAAATAATGACCTTCTATTGTGCTTACATTTTTCACTGTTTAATGTATGCTAAAGTGCATTATAGTAATTTGGATACAAAGTCAAAGTTCCATACA
The DNA here is from genome assembly GCA_963575645.1 of Xanthostigma xanthostigma. Lineage (NCBI taxonomy): Eukaryota > Metazoa > Arthropoda > Insecta > Raphidioptera > Raphidiidae > Xanthostigma > Xanthostigma xanthostigma. The sequence goes on along the minus strand of OY754466.1, from coordinate 41,080,530 downwards.
TAATATAACACCAGAAATAAGGATTGTTTGCCACTACACCGGTTACAAAAAAGCTTTAAATATTCTGCATTTAAATTTTTCAATAAGCTTCCCAGTTATTTACAAAGCTTGCCTACGCAAAAATATAAAAACCAAATACAATTGCTTATCACTACTAAATTTTATTACAACAGAGGAATTTTTTGACTCGCAATTTTAATTAAATGTATCTTATTGATGACTTCACACTGTATGTACCTAAAATTTTGTGTGCAAATATATTCCATTCTATTCTATAGTCAGAAACAGACAAAAATTCTGGAACTGATTTTTTCTGTCTTGGTATCATACAAACCCTACAAGAAAACGTAATTGAATATACGGTTCGATATAATTTTATGTCGGTGTTAATATTACCTGTTGCTAATGAACATTTCTGGTACGCCGTGTATTATTCCGTGTGAATTTAATCTGGTAGAAATGATATTGTTACAACAAAACCTATTAAATACCTATAAAATATGTGCATTTACTACATTTCTGTGTGGTCAGTTTATAGAATGGAAAATAGAGATAACAATAGTAATAATCCCGGATTAAACATCAATTAAAATCAGCATTAAATTCTCTATACGATACATGCTATTTGTGTATACATTTTAATACACTAACTCTACAAGCGTAAGTGCATACAGGCCCGGCTCAGGGTAAACAGAGGCGTATCCACGGATTAACCCCTTCGGTCCTGGCGGTCATTTCAATGGACATGCTATTCTAACGCATGTAATTTAAGTCAGCGTAATTAAATATCAAATATAAACAATTCATTGTGTTTGGGGCTTATTTGAGATGTAGGCATGATAAACAAAACAAAGAAATACTGTGTGTAGGTAGAAATATCGAGTCAAGTGTTGACCGCAGTCATGGATTTACGCAAAGCTGGGTAAAAGTGTACATTCTGATTATGTATTAATTAATATAACTTACGCATTTTCATGATGTAATCTATTTTTCTTGTGCGGATATTTATTTTAATTTTATGATGTTAACTTTACTAATTATACTTAAAAAGTAATTAAACATCCTATGCTATAGTGATTACCGTAAAAATATTTTTTTTTTATCTGTTGTCCATTTCAAAAATTCTACAAGCACCTCAACAAAACAAATCTGAAGAACAATTGAAAAATGAACATTTCCATCAAAAGCAAATGCACATCTACTTGACAATGCGAAGATAAATCAATTAAGAAAAGGGATTAATAATTATTTTTGTAAATACCAGCGATTGGACTAGTGCGGAATTCATGTTAAGTATTACAGGTAATAAATCGAACCCTCATTAACAGATTAAGAAAGTGCGCAGTTCATGCAGGTCCATAAACCCAAAATCTTAAAAAATATTTTGTGTTTCAAAAATATAAAATTCAGGTCCGAAGGGAAGAGAGGCTACTGTAGATATATTATTGTTTGTTGCTATGCATGGATAGTGGTGCAGAGTAAGGGTTTTAATTTAATTTCCTTGTTTGGAGTTAATGGAATAGAAAATGTATATAGTGGTAGATGTCAAAAGTTTCAGCGTGATATGCGGCTCCGTTGGGTTTTGAAAATACAATAATAATTAGATATAACCTTTCCCGCACACATTATCTGTGACCAAAAGACAAAACAGCTCATGTTGCGAATTTGCGGTAAAATATGCTTAATGACGAGCCAGAGAAAGAGAGATTCTAGATTGTAAACGCACGACAAAATACGACGAGCTGATCATCTGACCCTTATAAATTATAATATTCGTGATTCAGTTCTTTATTGAACACACCGCTACACTGCTAGCGATATGTGCTTTTTTCAGGGTTCCGTACCCGAAGGGTGCCCAACGGGACCCTATTACTAAGCCTCGGCTGTCCGTCCGTCCGTCTGTCAGTGGACTGTATCTCATGAACCGTAATAGGTAGAGAATATGTATTTCTATTGCCACTATAACAACAAATAATGAAAAATTAATATGGCGAATTTCAAAATGGCCGCCACGCAAATCAGAAGAAAAATCTCCGATTCAGCCGTTATTAATGCATGCGTGTTCAGTTCTGTTAACAATATACGAAAATGAAAGAAAAAAAGACGGCGAATTTCAAAATGGCCGCCATATGTAAATTAAAAAAATGCTTTTTCGCAAGATCAAGACGAAGACCATACTTACACTAGCAAGACCAAGGCCAAGACCGAATAAACCAAACCAAGGCCGAAACCAAGATTAGAAGTATTTTAACAATAATAAGACCAAGCTATCTCAGTCTTTGTCTCAACAATATTAATTGTATACCGTAAAATGGGGTGACTTTGACCACTGGGGTGAAGTTGACCAAAAACTAAAAAAATGTTTCAGTGCTAAATACTTTCCGTATTGATATAATTATTCGGAAGTTTTATTGCTTAAATATTAAGCTAATATATTGTCAAAAGTTTTCATGTAAACAAAATGTTTTAATTTTTATCTATACATGATACATACGAAGCCAAAGTCATATATGAAAGTTAATGAAAATTCGTAGTGCTCAAACTATCATTAATATTTGCAAAACCAGAAACTTTACGACTAATATGTTTCGTTATTTTAATAACGTGATTTTTCTGTGTCAACACTTTATTATCATATTTTACATAACTTTAATAACTGGATCGCAGTATTCTAAATATTCAACTTTGACAATATTTTTACGATTTTGGGGTTAACTTGACCGCCTGGGTGAAGTTGACTAGCTTGCAGAGTCTTGCAAAAACTTGCAGTCTTGTGTGTCTGTACTGTTCTAGCAACGCGGTTTGTTCTGATGAATGAATGTGAGTGGTTGTAAAATTGAGTTCTTAATTATTTAAAAGTGTAATTTGACGATATGCCGAGAATATATTTAGGTGCTCGAGTTTTTAAAGATTATAGAGAAGAAACATTAGAAAAATGCTTAGAAGAGGTTTTAGAAGAAAAGATAAGTGCAACTCAGGCTTCTAAAAAAATATTAATAAATACATATTAATTAATATTAATTGTACGAACCCAAAACCGGTCGCAGAGGGGAATTTTTGTTTAATTTGGACCTTTCGGCGTTTAATTTTAGCTAAAATGTTTTTTTATATTTGAAAGTAGTTTTAGTGATATTTATATACATTTTTGTTGACGTAAACTGCTTAATTTCAATCTGATTTAAAGTAAACTGTTTAATTTCTACTTTTTTGCATTATTTAGGTTGTTCGGACTTTAATGTTCGTTTTTTTTTTAAATAAATGTTTCATAAAATGTTCTTTTCATATTCCTGTGGACAAACTAACCCCAACTAGCTAAAATAAACAATTAGAATGAAAATTAAAGCTGTGGTCAACTTCACCCCATTTGGGGTGAAGTTGACTATTACGCCATTTTATTTTTTTTCTTGATAATGGTAAACAAACTAAAGATACTACTTTCCCTTAACGCTAGTACTACCTAATACCCATATTGTCAAAAAACAATATCCCTGAATTTTTGTAGTCTTCACTTAGAAATTTTAGTTCAAACCTAAAAATTGGTCAAAGTCACCCCATTTTACGGTACCATAGTTTATAATTTATACCTATAGAAACCTTGACGATGATAGTATTCAGAAGAATTATTAAAAAGACGTAAGTAACAGGTTAAATGAGCAAAACCAGCACTGAATACGCAAAACCAAGATCAAAACTGGAAGTAGATGAACAAGATCAAGACCGATACCAAGCCTATCTCAGTCTTGGTTTTGGGTTTTGCTTTGATTATCACTAATAGTATTAACAATAGAAAAAGTCGTCTGGTAATGACGCCTTACCTTTGCGCACTAAGAGCGTCGCCGATGCCAATATCCGGTTGTGACGGAACTTCAAGTAAATGACGCGGCGTCTGGTCGGTAGATACTGATGGCACTTGCTGCACTGCCAACTGTTGCTGATCAGTGGTAATTATTGCGTCGGTCGTGGTCATTGTCGTTATAGCACTGATACCACCATCAACACAAGTAGTTGGACTCAACACGGACACTGCTGTGTTCGTCGTGGCTACGGATGCCATTATTGACGTCGTCGCCGATGACGTTGAACTGAAAAAGAAAACGAAAAAACTTCATTCCCATTCACTTGTACAAGAAATGTGTTAGCCTTTAGCCGTGTTAAAAATAATGTCTCCTGTAGACAGTATATTTCTAAACTAGAGTGACCTGTGCGAATTATTCGCACTAAATAAGTATAATAATTATCACTTTACAAAATTATTTTTTAAATATGATTGCATTTATTCAATTCGTTTCTAATTTTGCACACTGCTTATAACGTTCTTCTTTTTGTTGTATTACAATATGAAGCTCAGATGACAGATCGAAAAAATATTTTATTAAAATTGTCATATAGAGGCGCAAGTAACAAAAGCGTTGAGCTAAGCCGTCAGATGGCATCATGCAGCATTGCTGTGACGTTGTTCAGCGTTGCTCGCTGTTTCAAAATTAAAGCCGTCAGATGGCAGTATGCAGTGTTGTGTCTGTTGTATTACAATATGAAGGTGAGATGACAGATCAAAATTAAAGCCGTCAGATGGCAGACGTTGTTCAGCGTTGCTGTATTTTAATTAATTTACAAAAACAAAAGCAATAATAATTTTTTTAGTTGTCGATGTCAGTAGAGCAAGCAATTATCTGTAAAATGATATATAATTTATGTGGATAAATTGTGAGGTTTTTTCTAAAAATGGAGGCAAACATCTTTAACCTTAGCGTATTAATATTTATGATATAAAAAAATAGCAACATTGGGATTTGATACATGGGAGAAGTTTACTTGTGACGTAATCAATATGGCAGCACAAAAAGGGTAATTATGTTAGTGCAGTGCAATAGGAATTATTGCACATACCGCTAAACTAGCGGTATGTGCTTTATTATCGCTTTGTGCGTCAGAGCTGACTTTCGTTCATATAAGAAGTTATATCTAAGTTAATTTCACACGAAATCCATTCAAATTGAAGCTTTTTGAAAAGAGGAGATTCTAATCTATAAAACAGAACCATTTTTAAATCAATTCGAGTTCATAAATACTATTAAAATTGTAATTGAAAATCACAAACAGCAGTTGTCGGTTGGTCTGTACGTATGTACGTACGTCACGACTCTACAGATCGCAATTTTGGTCGGATTGCCTTGGGTTATATTTTATTCACTTTGTTTACTATCAGACCAGAACCCTATTTAAATTCACTAAAATGTGTTCAGTAGTTTAATTTTTATATAAACAGTTTTATTTTATTATTTTTGACAGCTAATAGTTTAAAAAAACAATATAATAATAATTGCTGTGTAAATATAGTGTAATCCATAAAACAAGTGCTACACTTCTATACCGTGATAACACCACTACACGTAGTAGGCCGCCGTGGCGTAATGGTTATGCCGTTGGATCCCCAAGGGCAAGGTCCTGGGTTCGATTCCTTACGAAATCATTGATTTTTTCTTATTTTTTCTTTTTATTTTGTTTTATTTTATTCCACTTGATATTAATTATATATTATATTATGTATAGTTCTTAATTTTTTTTATTTTTGCAAACTTAAAAAAAATATTTTTTCAATTTTTAATTATTTATTTCTTTAAATTTTTAAATCTTTTTAAATTTATTAAAAATATTTTTTAATTGTTATTTTTTTATCATACAGTGGAAAACTTGCGGGATGTGCACTTTTGGTTTTGCCAACTATAGCTTATTTTTACTTTTTATGACGTCAAAATTGAAAACAAATCTTTTTACCCATTTTATATTTGTCAAAAAATTCTCTTAATGATATTCGGTTGTAGCACATTCTGCTTTAAGAGGGGGAATACGTTATCTTCCATACCACACAGCACACTACGCAACAGACAGAGACAACCGAAACAAGTTCAAGATTTATTAGACAATATGTTTATACAGTTTTTATCTGTGTCAAAAAAAACTGTCTGAACACGTTCTATTATGCAAAATTTATGTGAAAATTTTTCCTCTCTTGTTTAAGAAAAGTTTCGAACCGATCTGACCTTGTTTGAACGAACTTTGGGACAAAAATTAGAAAATCTGGCGACGTTAGAATCAAATAGACTTTAGGCTTTAGCTAACTATTCGCGCCTAAAAACGACTGGAGACACGTTCTTCCACCACCAGCACCAGGACTTCCACCACATGTCTTTTCCATTCTATTGTGCAACAACAATAATTATATTAGATAGGATAAAAATACTTTATTGTCTTATTACATATAAAAGCTTTGTACAAAACTTAAAAAATAATGTTTTTTTTAATAGCGTACCCGGTAATAATCACCACAACCAGCTGAGTTATTTTTATTTCTGTGTGAATAGAGGAAAGTAGTTAGACTATGTTGTATTTTTCCAGAAAAAAAATTGAAAAAAAAAACTGGTTCTTTTGGGTTTTATAATTATATTATAATCTATATGTGAATGTGTTAAAATATTAATAATTATTGTTATTAATAATAATAATAAATGTGAGCCGTCGTGGGACAGCTGGCAGATGTGAAACATAAATTTAAGCAAAATTTAGTAATCAAATATGGCCCTGTAACTAAATTTCACTCTGTCATCAACTAAATTTTGCCCTGTCAACTAATTAAATTCTTCTAGTAACTAAATATCGCCCTGCAAGGACCGTTTTCGAGATATTCTGGAATGTACTCGTTTTCTTTATACGTGGTATGCCTCCAGCATGTTAATTATGCACATTTTGATTGTTAATATATCGTTTTACAAACGGTGAAAAAATTTCATTTTTTTAAATTAAATATAAGGCACTTTTATTAACCTTATACTTCAATTTTATTATATTCCTAAGAAAAACCGTTTCATGAGTGAACTACCTTAAGTACCAAACATGTGAAAATAAAGCTTCTGGATCATCCTGTTTGTATAAATGTATCTGTGTAGATATGAAAGAAGAAAGTTTTAATCCTTTCATTGGTGGAATGGACATCGCGCCAGTGAGTATCCTCATACAGACATAATAAAAGTTTTGTTGCTCGGCAAACTGTCTGTTTGTTGGTTGCCTCTTCCCATTTACGATTATATGTATACTGACTTGAATATTGCAAAAACTTTACATCTCTAAATAATTAACTGGTGCTTTTAGTAGTGTAGGTGTTTGCTTGAAATTTATACACGTTGCAGTTTATTATAAAAATCTTAAAATAAGAATTTTATAAAGAGAGGAAGAAAAGTTTTTTGCCACATTTACGTTTTTTTTTCTGTTACGGTTTTAACAATATGAAAGTTATCTTGCAGCTTAACAGATGTACAAATCATTATTTCGAGTTAAAGAAAGAAAATAATCAATTCTTTTTTAACGTTTAATTATGTAAACAATACATAAAATAATATTTTTTTTAAATTTAAATAAAATTGATCATTCGTTATAATATTTTTTTACGGGAATGAGGACAATTAAACAAGTTAAACTATTGTGTAATTGCTACGTTTCGTGTATATTTTATACTTCCTCAGGCAACTGTAATATAATTACAATAAAATAAAATTAGAATAACATAATATTACAAAAGTTCATAATATTTTTTTTTTAAATATTACCTTTACAGGTTAACTGTATGTCATTCTAAAATTTTCTATCCACACATGTCTGAAATTTCATATATATACAATCAGTGGCGGATCCACGGGGGGGGTTTTCGGGTTCAAACCCCCCCTTCCAGAGAATCAAAAATCCCAAATTAAAATCTTACTGCGCAATAAAAAAAAAGCTTTTCATGTTTGTCATGAATTCTCTGCAAAAGGAGTAAAAAATTTTCAAGACCCCCCCCCTTGCCGTAATCCTGGATCCGCCACTGTATACAATTGTTAACAAAATAATTAAAAAATAATTAATTTGACAAGAAATTGTATATATGCGCCAGTTAAATCAATAACTAATATAAACTATATTTTTTTCCTAAAGAGCAAAGCAACTAAATTTGTTTTTTAATTTATTTAATAATAAACTGACCAATCAGTGGCCGTAGTAATTACCTTACTTTAAAAACGTGGTTGCCTAAAATGCTTGAACTATAAATGCAAAAAGACCCTAATCATTTCTTAAAATGTCCATAAAAACTATATTCAAGGCTTGAGTGTCAGATCGTATGTTCATAGTCCTGTTCAGTTTCATTGAACGTGAAAACAACATGGATTTTTTATAATATTTTATTATTTGTTTTTAGCATAAATAGGTAATTCTTTCAAATTCGGACTGAAACGTAAATTGGTTATTATTTTAATAAAGATAGTCTGGAAAATTAGTCGTAAAGAAAAACATATTATTTAATACTTATAGTTTATTCATAATCGGTATAAATATCTAAAAAATATAAAAAATAATTAGTATTAAGCTATTTATTATCTAATAAATTGTACAATTTATTAGATAATAAATAGCTTAATACTAATTAATTTTTATATTTTTTAAATATTTCTGAAGAAGGTCCAAATCCGGATCGAAACGTCATCTTGTGTTATATTGATTTGTTAATTTTTTTTTAATTTTTTGTCAATATATTGGTCTGAGAAAAATTGGTCGACAATTTTATTTATTTAAAAATGTATATCATTTATGTAGTTTTTTAACAGATATTTTTCGTAAATATTTTTTTTATAATTAATTAATTTTTTTAACCGACTTTAAAAAAGGATGAGGTTCTATATTCGACTGTATATTTTTTTAAAATGTATGTTCACCGATTTCTCTGTCAATTATGGACCGATTTTCAAAATTCTTTTTTTTTATTCGAAAGAGTGCACTTCCGAGGTGGTCCTATCGGAACCAAATCAGGATCTGATGGTGGAATCCGGAGAAATCGAGGGAAACTCTCAATTTTCAAAGGCACGCATACTTGGCCTACCCATTGCAATACTTTATCTAACACTAAAAAGAGAAAAATAAAATATTTTTAACAAAAAAATTGAACCAACTTCAAAATATGCACTAAAAAGTAAAAAATAATAATTATTGTTATTTTTGGAGTCGGTGTCAGCCAAAATGAAATCTATTCCGAAAACTAGAGACGTAAGATTTGAATTGCTACTTTCGAATTCCGATGTGACACCGACTCCAAAAATAACAATAATTATTATTTTTTACTTTTTAGTGCATATTTTGAAGTCGGTTCAATTTTTTTGTTAAAAATATTTTATTATAGGTACCTAATTAAGAATAACGCTGGTTTCCATGTGTTTGTAAGTTTTGGGTGAAAAAAATCAAACACGAGATGGTACGAAGGTTGCTTGTCAAAGATACTTTTCTAGCGTTTTTAGAAAAAGACGAGCGCTTTTTTTTTCATATTGGTTGTTGTCATTACTACATTGTATTAACTAATGCTATGTCAATTTATTATTACGTCTATGTAATGAGTATATGTAAGTGCACAGTTAAATGTGTACTAAAATGTACGCAAGACTTTAAAGTTAAATCATATATAATTATTTACTTGCTAGTTTCTTAGAGGAGTTGCTAGTATTTCTGAGGATCACGTTTCCGGTGCTAGCTACTAACTTCAGTTCGTTAAACATAATTTGTACCTTATACAGCTTGCGTCTACACTATATCTATTTTGTCTTCAGTTTCGTGTGTAGTTTAATTAACGTTTCGAAATAACAATGTACGTAAAAAATTGGACAAGTATAATAATTAATTACTCAACTAGCGACATCGGATTGAACTTTCCGAAAACTTCTCAGAAACCACTGCGGACCGATTTTCTAGTTAGTTGAAATCGTAAACATTACATATCTTCCAAGTTTCGAGTTTCTGTTGGGATTTTACCTGAAGGCGAAGCCCGTTTCAAAATATTCAATATGGCCACACTATACGAAGCGTTTGCATCAAGAGCGTAGATATGGGGGGAGTAAAGGGAGTAATTAAGTAATTACCCCCCCCCTCAAGGATCATAATAATAAAAAAATAAAACTGAAAATAATACGAATATACCTACCTGGCTAAAAAAAAATATTAAAATATTTTTTGAAAAGGAATTTCTAAAATTAGTTTGCTAATTAATCTTTTTTCTTCATACCTCGATCGAAAGTGCATACTTTCGGCACCAATTGTAAGGCAGAAAGTCTAACATTTACTCCTTGGTGGGACTACACGGGAAGTACGTACGTTCGTGCGGTAGTAAAGCAAAAACAATAAATCAACTGTTGTTTAGATGTCGTTTCCATAGCAACCCTATTACATTTTAGCTAATAGTCGCAAACAGCTGCCATTCGTGTTTTTACGTATAACCTCAAAGCTTCTTGCTTGGAATTTATCTGTGTTTTTATGTAATTAATTAATGAATTTATTTAATAAGGGCGCTTACGACCGAGGTATGAAGAAAAATAGTATACACCACACTGGCCGAAAGTAGGATATCTTTCCGCCTCAGGCATCATATGGCGCACAAGGCAAGAATATCACACTTTCGGCCTTTGTAATGTAATATGCTATTCTTGACACCTTCCTTTGCAAGTATTCTTGTGTGATACTAATAAAACATAAAAAAATACAGTAAAACCCCGCTTAACGCTGTTTCGTTTAGAGCTGTTTCGGTTTAGCGCTCTTTTATTTCAACCCGGGGATTCCCCGAAATTGAGCGCAGCGTATGTACATAACATATCCGAAACAATGTAGTTGTGTTGCTTGTTTGGTGCGGTGCTGTACGGACGCATTTTTATCATTTGAAAAGTATAAATTTATATAATACTATATAACGATTAATACAGTGACAAATATTATGATCTTTGGTTTTTATCATAGGTGATAATGAAAAAAAAAACATAATTATTAAATTTAATACCTAACCAATTTTCTATCCATCTTCCTCTAACCCCATTAATTACGTGTTAAGATAGCCTCGTTTAGCGCTGTTTCGCATTACGCTCTACTTTGCTGGAACGTATCCCCCGCGTTAAAAGGGGTTTTACTGTATTGATTTTTTTGACAGTATACGAACTGGTCGCTGTTATATCGGATTGCTAAAATCGCATTACTTTTGTTATACTTCACGCACTAGTGCGAAATGGATCGTTTTATTATTTTATGGGGGATAGTGCAAAAATAAAACCAAACTATTTTTGATATTATAACAGGATGGGTATCGTGACGAACTACGATGTCGAGGTCACGAGACGGAAGGTATATAAAAAATGAACACGATAAATCAACTGTAAAAGTTTAGGTCTGAATTCCAACCAGGTGACGCTGCGGACACAAACATTGATACGTTTATCAGTGACATAAAGTTAGTTCGTTAGTTTCCGAGCTCTGACATATCTTTTTTTCGTAATAGTACTGGTGTCGCGTTCACATTAGCAGAGAAGAGATACTGTATAGAAGTTTATTTCTAATGGAACAGTGTGACCGGAAATTTTAGTTTGTCTTGTTTCTGTTAGGTGACAGAACGATCGAGGTTTAATGTCGGTTGTATAGTACGCGCCACGGATCTAAAAGGCTAGTCACAAACAGCGTCGCAAAGGCACATTTTAGAGCCGTTGATACTCCCACCACCTCCCAGCTACCTGCACGTAATGTGCGCTCGTCGGTGATCGATCGTGATCGCTCGTTGCCTTTGTGACATGTCGCTTTCCTGCTTTAAAGTACAGTCGAGTACGCTATTGTCAAGTTGTTATTGCTGTTTTAGTTTTGTTGAGTGGCGAGTTTGTAGTTTTTCAACAGACTGTACAAGAGCAAGCCTGCATTCGCATCTAACTTCCGAGCCTTTTAGATTCCAGGCGCGTACTATACACTGTACAGAGGTGGTGGACGTAAGTATATATTTCCATCTCTCATCTAGACATCTACTGTAGTAAATTTGAGCGTTTATCTAAACACCGTAGAAAATAAATACAGTTTAACCTCTTTCGTTATATGGAGGGAAGAAAGAAAAATAACCAAATTTCACCTAATTAATTTATTCCAAACACTAGTCCATTAACTTTGCCTGACGTTTTTTGCTATGCCAATATTTGTTCTGTATTTTATTAAGTACCGTATGCATGGCTTGGCGATGTGGTGGAATCATCTTCATTAAACAATAGGAATTTTTCGATAAGTTTGGCGGCATCAAGTGCTTGTTGAATAGTTGGTGATGGGTCAGAATCGTCCTCTAAGCCTCTTTACGGCTAAATATGAACATATTTCTTCGTAATAGAGAATGGCTGTTGCGCTATAGATAGATAAAAGATTTATTGTCACATTTTATAAAAATTTTACAATTTATTACAATAAATTTACAATACTGGTTCCTGTTTTTTACCCAGTTGCTAATTTTTTTTTGTATGTTACTATACATTATATTATGCTCCCATGCTTTCTTTTTATTTTTATGTAGGGAAAAATTTGAAAAAACCCTACGCAAGATTTTTATAATATAATATGCGTATTATAAAACTATCCTACTTAATATTATGGAAGCGAATGTGAGTTTGTTTGTGAGGATATCCTAGACTCAAAGTGTTTAATTTGTTTGTCTTGCGCTATAAAGAGTTTATTAATGGATTGGTTTTAAGGTAAATCAACCAAATTGTAAAAATGTCTACGTTATAGGAAGTTTTTCGTTATAACGAAGGGCGTTATAAAGAGGTTACACTACATAAGAAATGCGTCAATTTCTGTCGAATTTTTTTTTAATTACCTAATAAAAATTGTGAAAAAATACAATGATTAGGGTGTGAAGCTGAAATTGTTAATTATCGCCACCTGGCGTTGCGGTTCACAATATTAATGTTTGCGTTCCGTCAAATGATTTTGTAGTACAGTTCGTATATTCTAGAATCTAGATGTTGACTAATACAATCAGAGTGAATACAATTGTACTTCACAAAATAATCTGAACGGTACAGTTTTTTTATGCGTGGGAACCGTACTATAACGATGACTATATTTAATAACCGTATAGTATTAATAGCGATTGGATTCTTGTTCGGTAACTTTTCGGTTATACAGGGATCACTTTTTACGTTACGTCGAAAAAACGGCGTTTTTCTTCCACATACTTCGTCAGATGACCTCAACAATTGCCGGCGTTAAAAAAAGCGTAGGTATGGGTAACAACTGTGAACTGTGCTTTTGACTGGTTGTTAACGAAACAATGTCACATCGCACCGTCACCATTTTGTTACGGACAGATCATTCAGATAGAAAGGTCATTTAACTGTCACTTTAACAACTTTTCTTAACGCATACTACGTCCTGAAAATGTTTTATTTGACGTTTTTTTTTGTCTACATTATTCTCAGACAGACACAGACGTCACAAGTTACAGATGATTTTTTGGCGACTTTAAAAGTTAAAACGTGTTTGTTTTCTAAAGTTTTTAAGGCCCAATTTCACGTCTCATCGTCATTTGTACATACAAAATGGCGGTCAGATTACAAAGAAAAAGCAAAACTGTTTTAAGGATAAGATTTGAATATAGAGAAAAATTTCTGGTCGAAATTAAGTGCTGACATTTTACTTTTAGCTTTTCAACGCAGTCCTGCGACCATTTCTTCAGGAGTTAAAAAAAATCAAAAAGCAATTTCGAAGTCTTTTGAAGAGCAAAATGTTAGCTTCAAAATGACTAACTTGAATTTTCTTGGAATAAATTTTCTCTTTAATGTTTCAATTTTTATCGAAATGGTATAGGGAATCAAAAAAAAAACAAAAAAAAAACAGATTCTTTAGAAGAAAATCGGAACTTCCCTTATTAATAATGATGATAATAATAATAATAATAATAATAATAATAATAATAATAATAATAATAATAATGCGTTTAACGTCCGTTTCTCGACTTTATGTCATAACAGACGCCATTTGAACCATTACTATTTGTTTTTCTACCACACCTCACGTTACTTTCTACAATTTTTAAACTTCAGCTTAATTTATAGCAATGGGCGAATGAAGGAATTTTAGGACATTAGGATAAGGTAAGCATAGGAGTTTGACAGGTAATTGGTCATGGCCTTGAATAAGGACCCATCTTGATATTTATCTGGAACTGTTGAGGGAAACCATGGAAAACCTCAACAAGATGGTCGGTACAGGAATTACCGTTTTTCGGCGAGAGGCAGTGGGAAAAACTTTCAGCCACATCTGCCCCGCCGAGATTCGAACCCGGTACCTCCCGAATGCGAGTGTAGTGCTCTCACCGCTACGCCACCCCGCTAGGTTCCCTTATTAATAATCTCCTACCATATTTGCTGTATTCTTATAGAGTACTCCTGTACATCTATAAGTTAGAAACTCGCGTTAGTGAAAAACCTCCATAAGCGGAAAAGAGATCGCGGTCACTTGAACTCTGGCTTATCCAGGCTCGACTGTATATACGAATAATGACTACAATTCTACACCAAGTGTCTAACTAAATATGTATTTTAATTATGCAAAAAGGCTTTTATTAGTTCAAGCAGTCTTTATAATATATTATATTATGTTATGAACTGTGTTCCTGCGCGCTGGGAGTTGGGACTCAAGTTGAAGCTACAGAGTACAGAAATCATAGGTGGCCAACTGAAATAGCACATGCGAGTGTAGCATATCACATTATGTATTTTAAGCACACGGGCTGTCATAATTTATACAACACTCTTGGCGGAAAGTATTTAATAGTAGATTGTATACCAAGTGTCTTAATTGATTATATTCCGGTTAGGAAAAACTAAGCTTGTAAACAGTGAAATAATTTTTTCAGTGCCTGTTCACACCAGCCGAACACCGGAATGATTTTTTGTCGGAGCTTATTAGATATAATTAATTAGTGTTGTTGCCATATGGCACTATTGGCGTCGGTCGGATGGCGGGATCTAGGGGTTATTTTATATGGCATAGTTCACGTCTTCTATACAGGGGTTGATTTTTAAGTTGATTTTTTTAACCGCGTGTAGAAATCAAATAGACGAACAAATATTTCAAGTAACTTTTTTATCAAATCTCAAAAATGAAAGAGAAACGGGCTTTCAAAGTTTTATTAATTTTTATCAATTTATGAGGTCGGTCCTGGCTATGTTATGTCACTATGGAAATCTGTTATACAGTGGACCCCCGGTAATCCGACAAACATTTTGCAGGGCAGTGTCGGATTATAGAGTACTGCCTAAGATTCGTTACGATTTAGGCGGTCTAAAATATCACATTTTTCTTTGATTGTCAGAGTTTTGTGCTTTCGCTTCTGAGCTTGTGACGACATTACTATAGGTACGAATACGTAATACACAATGAATAAACAGTAAACAATGAACATACGCTAGACCGCACCGCTATCTTGTTCAAACTTCAAATTCAAACTAAGCAATCAGAATCAAAACAATATTCTACGCGTCGAACACAATAGTGGTGGTGCGTACAAGTTATAACTTTTTCAATCATGCATTAGCGAAGATTGTCAAAAAATATTCAATAATAAATAATAGACCATGGCGGATTACAGGGGGTGCCGGATTAGACAGGGGCCGGATTACCGGGGGTCCACTGTATGTCATTAGTCATTATCAAGGAATCGCAGAAATTGTTCGAAGTTGTCCCCGTTTTGTTGGACACAAAGATACATGCGTCGTAGAATTAATGCTTCTGTCCATGCGTGTGGTACCGATAAGGGTCTTCCGCGAATTATTTGGGATGCATTTCCGATTCGTGCTATCATTTCTTCGCGTGGGTTAACCGGGCTTTTGAATTAATTAAATAAAATTTAAAAAATAATTAATTAAATTTTGAACGTCTGTTTGTCTCTTAATTTTGGGTTTTGATAAAAAAGTTACATACTTAAAATATTTGTTCGTCTATTTGATTTCTACACGCTGTTAAAAAAGAAGAATCAACCTAAAACTGTAAAAACCGAATAATCTATAAGAGAACCCGATAAAAAATCGTTCTGGCATCCGGCTAGTGTGAAAAGGCATTTTAAATCAGTTCAGTAGTTCCTGTGATTACCCGAGACAAACAGACCGACGAATATACAGACGTTTCCTATTTATTATATGTATTCGCTATGTGCAACATCAAAGTCGCGACATCTAGCGCCATTGACCGGCGAACCCACTGCCACTTTTGTACATTATGTCAAATGGGACAACTAGTAAAAAGTGACTTAAAATTAAAATTAATGTTCAACATCGAAGCTTCAAACCAAATGTGAAAAAAGAAAAGTTAAAGTTTATAAAAATTGTGATCAAATAGTTCAATAATATTACCTAAAATCACTATTTTACCATTCCAACCCACAAGTGGGGAATGGTACTAGTTTAGGTCAAAAATCACTTTTCAAAAATTTTACAATATCTTTCCGTTTTGAGGTCCTCTGAATCCAAACAACATATTTTTGATAAATCTCTGTGCGTCTGTTTGTCTGTGAACACGATACAGGTCAAACGGATGAGCGGATTGAAACCAAATTTTGGGAGGATGTTTGGTATGCAAATATGAAGAGGCCTATTGTTTTTGGGGAAAATCGGCGCATGCGCAGAAGAGATATTTGCTATAACGGTGTTTTTTATATAATAATGGTATACTTTTCATAACGGCTTATTATTTTATTTATTTTTTCAAGAAAGTTTCGTCAAAAAATTTTTTTTCTAGGTAAACTTTTTAGTGTCGGAAATATTTTGAAAATAAAAAAAATAAGCCGCTCTTTTGTTTTATGAATCTGTCAGAAATAAACAAGTTCGGCATGTTTTGATTAATATTTACATGACGTGAACATATTATGTAGGTAACCATGGCAACGATTAGCAAATATCATATTGAATACTAGCCATTACCCGCGTCACCTCACGCGATATAAGATATTGTATTTTCTTTATTTTAATCAAATGTCAACATTTTTTAAGTTGAAATGGTCCCGTCGCCCAATTGGCTGGAATTTTTTATGTATTATTACACTTAATAATGCAGCATTTACGAATTGTCATTTTTTTACCTTTGATTTTATTTCTATGCATGTGCCGTAAAAATGCTAACTTCCGCCGCTAAGCGCGCACGGTCGTCAGCGTTTCCTTTCCAAGCGGCAACACATAGCAAATAAATATAATAATGCTATACCAAACCCGTGTTAATAGATTTTTATCAAAGACGCATTTTGCAGTTTTCGCTCAAAAGCTTTTTCCTTTGACCACGCTGTATATGAAACCATTAAAGTAAAAAATTAAAGGGTACAAGGAAAATGAATTTGGTGCTATATTAAAAAGGCAATAGCTTGCATAATAGAACCGAGTCATTAATGTGTAAGTCCCAGTCTGTGTAGGTTCTGTGGGGTTATGGGGCAGATATGTTGTAATTAAAAGGTTTACTGTGGTACTGCGGTGCGTTGAAACCTTGTACTGATTCGATGTTGCTTTTATGAAAGTTTTAGATAACGTCAAAAACACTTTGTTTTGAATGAATTCGTTATTTTTACAAGGAGGATAGTCAGTATATCAACCTATGACGATATATCATTATTATCTATGGACTAGCAAAAGCTTGCTTGTACATAATAAATTTTCCACTTTTTTCCACTCATCGTCTCAATTATATACCAAACTAGCTGTTACCCGCGAGTTTGTCCGCATGGGTTTTAATTTTTTTACGCGGAATCCTAATTCTTTTTTCTAAAATAAAAGTAGCTTAAGTTACTCTTTATAATATCAACTATCTGCCAGTGAAAGTTTCGTCAAAATCGGTCCAGCCGTTTCGGATATTAGCCGAAACAATACCGCATATAGTTTCATATGCATTTAGTAAATAGCTGTTATTTTGACATTATAAACAAGCATATCATTTTTATTTATTTGTATAGATGGCATATGAAGACATTAAAATGATTAATTATTTAAGAAAGAGTTTATGCTCGGTTGCAGTAAACAGTCAGAAAATCTGACTTGACAAGGGCCATACCTATAATGTCTCCATATGAAAAGCATTATAGATTTTAAAATAAAATCTATCTTGTTGAGTTGCTTTCATAAATGGACTTTTCAGTCTGTGAGAGAAAGGCATTTAAATAAAATAAATAAATAAAATAAAAATAAAGTTTATTGACCGATTGAAGTAATATTTTTCTTAAACTGGGCACACAATTGTATGTAACATAGTTTTTTATACAATTTACTCCTCGAAACAACTTTTTTCTACGAATTTTGATCAAAACTTAGCTTGATAAACAAGCTTTTCTTCGTAGATCAATCGTTTGTTTTTGGGTCGTGTGAGTACAATCTAATGTTCTATATGAGAGGGAGTTTCACAACGACATATCTGTAGCTAAAAATCTATTGGTTTATAGGCTATGCGCCCATGGACACTTTTTCTTAGCGACCTCTAAACTATAAAATAAAACCATTTTCGATCAAATCTTCCGAGCTTGTATGCCGTGGTCTATTAGTATTTCCACCTGACGTTTCGTCTTCAACTGCGGTAGACGTTATATCAAAGGCGATGTGGTAGCGGGCGAAGTGTCCTTCTAGGCTGCTCACAGGTGTGTCGACAAGTGTGGTACGTTCGTCTTTTATGGTCAGCGTGCTCGTGTTCTCTACTCGGCCGTAGTATGCTCTTCTGTGATTGGTCGTTCCATTCAGTGGGTTAGTATTGCACAGTGCTGGTGTCCAGGTTTTACTTAGATCAAACCTTTCCGGTTGAAATTATTTGTGTGTTTGTGTATTTCTATGGCTTCTCTGTATATGCGCGGGTATTAACTCGAAGTTCTGTCTATAACTTTGGTTTCTTCAAAAAGGATCTTATGGTTGTCTAGAGTCAACGTATGCTCGGCTATTGCAGATTTTTCGATGTGTCCCAGTCTACAACTTCTCTTTTGTTCTGTTATGCGTGAAAGCCTACACACTTGCATTTCTGATCAATTTAACTGAGAACCAAATCCCGTAAGATTTGTGCAGGGTCCTTTGTTTTCTGCAACCCTGCTTTAATGTTATAAAATAATGATTATTATCTTTCTACACTTTCTATAGCGAGTGTATGATGAATGTTAGATAATATATTGTTATAATAGATAGATCGTACATTGTTGGTATAGTAGCGTTCTGTATTCCCAGTCACAACAATATGCATTGTTATATGAGATCGGTAATTGATATGCTTTTGTATATTGAACATCATGAGTTCACAGGTGATCATCGTGAATGTTACGTAAGCTATCTAGTGCTTATGCTTAATAATAAGAAATAGTTCTTAGAAAATATATGTTACTAGCCTCTATCCGCGACTCCGGGAGGATGTTTGATATGCAAATATGAAGAGTCCTATTGTTTTTTTTGGGGAAATCGGCGCATACACAGAAGAGATATATGCTATAACGCTGTTTTTTTTATATATTATAATGATATACTTTTCTTAACGGTTTGTTATACTATCTATGTTTACAAGAAAGTTTTGTAATTTTTTTTTAAACTTTATAGTTTCGGAAATATTAAAAAAATCTGTTGTTCTGTACATTTGTTAGATAATTAATTTGACAAGCATGCTTTGATTAATTTATACATGACGTGATAACATATTATATAGATAACTATGAAAACAATAGCAAATTTCATAATATTTAATACTGGCTGTTACCCGCTTTAGAGGTGAAAATAGGGCTAAAATATTTTTTTCTTTGTATTTTTTATACGGCATGCTAAAAGACACTAAAATATTGAAAATTATAACAAAAATGGAAAAAAAATGTTTAGCCGTATTTTCACCTTTAAATTAGAAATATTGGTGGTAGCGTTCCGGAAGATGGAACTTTTTGTAGGAAATTTCCTGCTCTCTAAGAATCTTTTTTGTGATTTCAGATATCTGCAATAGTTTTTGAGATATTCGCAAAAAACAAACCCCTCTTTTTTCATTTACTAAAATGTTTATAACTTTTGCAATTTTATCGTCCCCCACTTCAATTTTTTCAAAAAGTTTCTAGATGTCATTCCGAAACGACACCATGATCATATTTTTCGGTGAAGGAGGACTGTAATTCATCAAAAAGAGACATGTGAACTAGACAAATTATAGTATATCAAATGTTAATATTTTTGAAGTTGGAATGGTCTCGTCACCCAATTGGCCGGCATTTTTTTCCCTAAGATAATGCTGGATGTTAGCGCTCATCACATTTTTGTCCGCTTTTGGTCATATTTGCTATATCTGAACAACTTATACTTAATTATTTTATGATTTACCGACTTTTTGAAAAGTTTTCTCAAATTGTATAGATCGTGTGCAGAGATTTGTGATATGTGCTGCAAAATGGCAGAAGGCAGCAGGGAGTATGATAAAACACGCTAGGCTACTTTACTCTGACACGGTTTTAATCCACAGTGTAGAGCACTTGTTATTGTAACAGTTATTTTTTATAGATTGTTCGTTCCTAAAACACTAACCCTCCATGTATCAAAATGATCAGAATTTAGCGAAATTGAGTTTCCTTCATACCTCGATCGAAAGTACATATTTTCGGCATCAATTTTAAAGCAGAAAGTCTAACATTTACGCATTGGTGGGATTACACGCACTGATGCGGGAAGTACGTGTGTTCAGGCGGCAGTAAAGTAAAATAACTTGGGTCGCAGTGCCAAACCTTGCCGACAATATATAGGGTGTTTCATTAAGAACGCCGGATTTAATCTTGTTATAACTTTATTAAAAAAAAATTATTTTGAACAAAAAAATTATATCAACCTATAGTACATATTCTCCGATTTAAGTGTGGAATATTACATCTGGCATATGTCCACCTCGGCTTCGCTGGTAAGCTTCTGTTCGGATCACGAAATTTGCTATCACTTGCTGACACATCTCCGGGTCTAGTTCACCAATGACACGACGAATTTCTTCTTTAAGTTCTTCAATTGTTCGTGGTTTGTTTTCGTAGACATGAGCTTTGACGTAACCCAGAGGAAAAAATCCATTGGAGTTAGATCACACGACCTGGGAGGCCAGTTCTGATCACCACATCGTGAAAGAAGTCGGCCCTCAAATTTTTCGCGCAATAACATGATTGTCGCACGAGCAGTATGGGAAGTGGCGCCGTCCTGCTGGAACCATTTATTGGTTATGTCAAAATCATTTAATGCTGGCCACAAAAACTCTGTTATCATATCTCGGTAACGTTCTCCGGTTACTGTCACTGTGTTTTAACAGAACGTTAGAAACAATCAAAATAAATGAATAAAACAAAATGTTATCGTTAAAACCTTTACAGCGTTTTATTGCGGAGAGTTTATAGATAACAATGATAAAAGAAACAGGTCAGCCAACACACAAAAAAAAAATACCGGGAAAATTAAATCCGGCGTTCTTAAAGAAACACCCTTTATATTGTATTTGCTATTACAGGCAGTGTGGGGCTTTATTATGTGAACTTAAATTTTTTTTTGGACAAAATAAAAAATTACCCTATATTCCTTAAAATAATATTTTTTACTTAATTTCAATATTAATATCAATCCAGCATATGCATCACATTAAATACACCTTTCAGTAAGTGAATCCTTATCTGCGAACTAGTCCGGTTCTGTCGGGCCGATTTTATTAAAATTTTGATAGCACATTTTAATCATTACTAAAGGGTAACATTTCAATTTTGAAACGATTCGGAGAAATTTTTCGGTATTTTTGGACCCAAAACATTTTTCAACCTCTAAAAACTACCTTTAAAATAGTCCGATCGGGCCCATTTTAAATAAGCTTTATGCGGTCATGGATTTCAACATGTCCAAATTTCGTTAAAATCAAGTTAATTGGTCCGGTGCGCGCGCAGTGACAATTCAAATATAAACACAGAGCAAAACGTGTCTGTTGTCTGACGCCATATTGGTTTGTGGGCGTTTGTTCAAGTCGCCCACGTGACACGATACTGCTTCCTGCTTGGCTCTTGCTCATACGTAGCAGCGGACCTATAGCAAGGGAAATAGCCCCTGTGCTAATTTTAAAACCTATCTTGTGAGCTAGCAGGCGAGCCCGCAGTGACGTAATTTCCAGTTTCGTACCCAGCCTACCGACCAGCAAAACTCCAAGCCTTAATTTGGTGTAAGAAGTTTTCACTTAAGCCATGTGGAACGACAAGCACACACTTGTTTTTATAAACGGCTTATAGTCACTGCGAGTTGTCTAATGGCTCTGTCAGATCGCATTGTAATACGGCGCTATGCTGTGATGTATAAACCCATTCAGTGTACAATACATGATACACAGCTGAAAGTGCGACTTAAAATGTAACATGGGGGACTGGGGAAGTGGGGAATTCATAAAATTCGCTGCCGCCATCGCCGCCCACTGTTATTCATCTGCACAGTTTTCATAGGGACTTGCACATTATTTATATATGCTTGAAAATAAAATTTAATATTGAAATATTTTTACTACTTTTTCTCGCTTCCATTTGGAAAAAAGAAGTATGGAGTTAGATTATGCATATAAAGTCGGAATAGGTCATATGCATGTATTTTTTGAAGTGAAACTTCTTTACGCACGCTTGACTTGGGGAGTAAGCTGGTGAATGCGTGACGAGAGATTTACGGAAAGTGTGATCGGGCGAGGCGAACGGAAGTTGAGAGGAAGATATAAATTAGTGAAGATAGAAAGAGGATGACAAATACTTCGCTGGCTAGTGGCGCCATAAGATGGCCGAAAATATAAGCAGAACTAACAATAGAATGACACATACTTTACTTGCCAGTGGCGCTATCGGGTGACAAAGTTTTGTAAACCTACTTTAAATAATATTTCATAAAGATTTACGCTTAAAATCCAACGAGAGCTAAGTAATTGCGATGTATTATCTACTTTTGTTTTCATTATCTTTATGTTTATATTTCTTTCTTCATACATTAGTATGTTCATTTCGTTTTTGAACAATTTTATAAATTAATATTTTGTTCAATACATTAAATATTCTACGTTTAAAGTGAGTAAAATTGTAAAATCATTTTAAAGTTCATATTTTGTGAAATTTCGGGTGAATAATAACAAATTATGGCAGGAAGAAGTTTTACTTCAGTCGTGTGGTCTAAAGCACACTCGTTTTTTAATATTTTTAATAGATTATTTAGTCTACCATAATACGGGAAAAAAATTGATAATCATTTAAAAATGTAATATTATAAGAACTAAAAAAATTAAATTTCACATTCAAAAATAGACAGTTGAAACAATCGGCCATGTTGGCGGGCTTATGTGGCGTCATGATATTATGATGCATGTCAACCTTGATGTCAAATTGTCAATGTTCTAAATGAAGTTTATTTGTTGTTTTCTCTAAATACTGACATTATCTTACTGTGAGAGGACACAGTCGTAATGGAAACTGTTGTTGATATAATATATGCTACGGTCTATACCCTAATTCGGTCAATGACCAACGAATATTGCCCAAACCCGAAATCTTACATTTAAACGGGTATTGAGTGTTATAATATGAGCAATACTAGTTTTGCGCATTTTCAGTTGGACAATACTAGTTCTGCTTGTTTCATTCAATGAACGTCCGGACCCGAATAAAAGTAGGGTTATGTTCTTGTTTACCTATTGAATTGTTCTCCTGAATGTTATAATTAATATAATGGTGGGATATTCAGGATAATAATTAAGTAAAAATGCAAGGTGAATTCGAGTCTCAACTAGTTCGGCTATTGGAGGTTTCTAAAACATAATTTTATGACGAAACATAATTACCTTATTACACCAAGTGAGGTTAAGAAAGCAAATTTGTTGAAAGCTGAATTAAAACCTCTCTCCGCTAAACAATACAGAAGAATAAATCACTTTGATATAATAAGTATCGTTGATGTCGAAAAGTTAATTAAAAAACGCAAAGAAGATTCCGATGCCATACTAGTATTGTTCGTTCAGAAATGGACAGAACTAGTTTTGTCCAGTTGAAAATGCACAAAACTAGTTTTGCTCATTTTATAACACTCAATACTCGTTTAAATAAGATTTCGGGTTTGGGCAATATTCGTTGGTCAAAACTAGTTTTGCGCATTTATTTCGGTCATTGACCGAATTCGGGTATAGACCGTAACATAACTACAAATTTACGGTTTTTAGGATTATTCTCTTTACTTGTGCTGTAAGACATTGCTTCTTGCAAAATTTCATGATTCTTTAAGTTTAACGGGAAGTGGCCTATAGGTTTTGATTCTCAAGAGTCTTGACAAACAACGTGATCCTATATAAGATTCCTTTTTTCCTTTTGAGGTACGAAACCCTCAGAATGAAAATTTTGTTTCCGTCATCTGAAAGGAACGTAACTTCGCGACGGTACCAATGCTCTTACCACTGTTTTATGAATGTTAACAACAGCACGGGCGATACCGTCGTGATAATAGGTTCGTTCCAAGCAGCCAGCGAACGACCGTCACCCGCATGCGCAGTAGGTAAAACGAAGTTGTTAGTGGCGATTTTAGAACACGTTTTAGCTATTGCGCATGCGGGTGACGGTTTCGAAACCGTTCACTGGCTGCTTGGAACGAACTTGTTATGTACGTAAATTACACATAATAATCTCGTCGGTGCTCGAGTACCGCTCGTAGTTTGCGGCTATTTAGGTAGCGTCGAACAATTGATCGTGTTTTCACGATCAGACGAATCAGTATTAGGTTGGGCTTAGAATTTAGATTGACCGAGAGAGAGAGATAGAGATCAATGGACAACGGTACGAACGAGCAAAAGCTTTCAGGGCCCGTTGTTACGCAAACATCAAACAGCCGTCACCTAGGGGCGACCTTGCATTATCGGTCACCGCACCTACATACATAGAGACAATGGTTATTGTACAGAATGTCTCGAAATAGGATGTAGGTACCTATACAGGGTGGCTACAGACCTGGAAAACCTGAAATTATCAGGGAATTTAATGCAACCTGGAAATATCAGGAAATTTGATAAAGTATCACGGAAAAATAGCATTTTGGAGTTTAAAATTTCTAGTTTTGAAAATTTTTTGTTGTTTTAAATCTTCCTTCAGTTTCGAAAAAAAGTTTTTCTAAGCTTTATGAATACCTAATATTGATTCTGGTGTTCAAGCTTCAGTTTGGTATTTTTTTGTTTGCTATGCGACTATTTATCGCTGAGATATCGGTGCTTAAGGAGGTTGAGCCGTTTTACGTAGATAATGAAAAAATCTGAAATAAAGTTTTTTTTAATAGATTTTTTTATGACAAAATTTTCTGTAAAAAATCCAAAATCATTAGGAGATTTATAAAGTTAAAAATTAAAAAAAACTTTTACATGTAGTCTTATGGAAAATATGTCAACATATAGCATGCAAACGGTACATTTTAATTTTTTCCAAATAACCAAATAATGTCAGCAGTTCTGAAAACTAACTATGTAAAGCATAGATGTCTTAAGCATATTTTAATATTTTTTCCAATTTAATTAGGAGACTTTTAATCAATGAAAAAAAAAATATTAAACCTTAGCACTTTTCGATTATGTACTTTTATTCTTGACAATTTTAACGATTTTAACTGAATTTTCAACTTTTCAATGATTTAATTTTAATTTCTATTACTTCTATTTTCTTTTTTTAATTATTTACTGCAAAAAATATGTAAAATACAGATATTTACATAAATTTATTTTTTCTAATCTTTGATTAACGTCTGATTAGAACTCTTTAATAAATAAAATTTTCGACCAATTTTTCAGACAATATATTAACAAAAATATCAATAATACATTTACGTTTCAATATTTCTATATTAAAAAATCTTTCACGAATAACATTAAAAATAAATAGAAAATAATTATTAATTATTTTTTTTTTTTTATATTTTTAGATCCGTTTTGAAGAAGATCCAAATCCGGATCGAAACGTAAATGTATTATTGATATTTTTTGTTAATATATTGTCTGAATAATTTATTTTTTCTAACCTAACTTTGTACAACAAATTCAAAAGTTAGTCCATTAAGTAAAATACTGAAATAATTAATTAATATTAAAAAAAAAAATTATTTATGCCTTTATGACAATAATTTATTGGTGTCATCGATTTACAACCTTTTGTAAAAATTTGTTATGGAAAAGTTCCCATTTAGAATTCGACTTACTTTTGATTGGGACTGTAACGCATCAACCTCCTTAAGTAAAATGTAAGTTTTGGTTTTTTACCATCGATATCTCTAACTAATGATCGTACAGTAAAAATAAGGTTTACTGTGACAACATTATTAGTTTAAGAGATAGTGTTCTGTGCTTGAAAAAATGCGAGAAAATTGTTTTGATGCTAAATTTAGATTTGAAAAGTACAAAAAAATGACTTTAATCAAAACGTTAAATATCTAGATCATAAGTACAAAAAACTCGGGTCGCAGTGCGAAACCCTGCCGACAATATAGTGTATTTGCTTTTATAAGCAGTGTGGCTCTATTGTATGAACTTAACTTTGTTTTTGGACAAAAGAAAAAAATTATCCCTTAATACACCCCTTAAAACAACATTTTTTTCTTAATTTCAATACTATATACCAATTCAACATCTGTATCAAATTATATACACCCTTCAGTATGCAAATCCATATCAATAAACATGCGTTTTCATAAAATTTGTAAGTCCGGTTCTGTCGGGCCGATTTTATTAAAATTTTAGCAGCACATTTCAATAATTACTAAAGGGTTAAATTTCAAATTTGAAACGATTCTGAGAATTTTTTCGGTATTTTTGGGCCCAAAAACATTTTTCAACCCCTAAATGCCCCCCTTAAAGTGGCCCGATCGGGCCCATTTTAAATAGGCTTCGTGCGGTGATGGATTTTAACATGTGGTCCAAATTTCGTTAAAATCAATTAACTCCTTCGAAAGTTATTGCCCGCACCTATATATATATATATATATATATAAATATATATATATATATACATATATAAACATACTTTTCCAAAAATGGTGCCAAACTTCTTAGAAACTTATGAAACGTCGAGAAATTTTGGTCCGACCCCTAGGTCCCGCCATCCGACCGACGCCAATAGTGTAAGTGCCTTATGGCAAATACACTAATAAGATATTCAAATCATGGAAAAGTATAATAAATTTCCTAGAAAACCTGGAATTATCAGGGAAATTTGAAATCTTTTTCTGTGGCCACCCTGCTATATCGCTTGATTACAGTGTTTGTTTTTTGGAAACTGCTACAAAAAAAAAAAAATGAGAGGTAGATTTCTATATCCACTTTATTGTAATGAGGCATTATCGTTTTGGACAAGTTTTTAAAAATGCATTAAGAGTTATTAAGTGACTTTTTAAGTGAATTTTTTCCGATATATAAGTTCCTAAAGTTATAATGTGCTCCTCCCCCTCGAACTTTGCAACCATGTAATTAAAAAAAAAACGAAAAAATTCAAGAGAGTAGCACTTTATAAATACTTTCAATGGAAATAATTTTGAACGAGATAGGAGTTCAGCTGATTATTCCTTACGGTATTTTTTATATGGCTGCCATATTTCTATTAATATAGCTAAGACAAGAACCACGATTATATCAACTTGAAAAAAAGCGTCCGATGTCATCAGTGTACATGACAATATTTATAAGAACTACCGAGCGAGGTGGCGTAGCGGTGAGAGCACTAGACTCGCATTCGGGAAGTACCGGGTTCGAATCCCGGCGGGGACAGATGTGGCTGGAAGTTTTTCCCACTGCCCTTTGCCCCGAGAAACGGTAATTCCTGTAGGTACCGGCCATTTTGCTGAGTTTTTCTATGGTTTCCCTCAACAATTCCAGATAAATATCGAGATGGTTCCTTATTCAAGGCCATGGCCGATTATCTGTCAAACTCATATGCTTAAAATTTGCCTACCCTTATCTTTAATTTCTTAGAAATTCCTTCATTCGCCCATTGCTATTAATTAAGTTGAAGTTTAATAATTGTAGAAAATAACGGGAAATGTATGGTAGATGGAAAATAGTAATGGTGCTAATGGCGTCTGTTATAACATAAAGTCGAGAAACAGACGTTAAACCCATTATTATTATTATTATTATTATTATTATATTATTTATTAGAACTACTTGGTTTATGAAAGACGGCCAATTGATTTTAATAGTGTAAGTAATAATAACTCATGATTTTAATTAATAACCTGCAAAACGGTATCAAAATACTGCATTGACGCGTTTCTAGGTAGGGTATGATATTTGTCGAGCAAAGATTGCGACCGATAAATACGTCATACGAACACTACGAAACCCTGTCATGAGTGGGCCCAACACGTGCCTGGCCGGTTTTTTAGGAAGTACGTACGTATCGTCGAGATCGCAATGAAGATAAAACGAAATAGTTTCTCACCGTGTATACAGTATCTATAGAGTAGTATATTATTCAGTGAATGATACAGTAATCTAGCACGCTACCTGAATAATAAATTGCTCCTCGCGCCACGTGTATTACAACAATGCATCTATCGATTGGTCTTTATATGCATGTGTTTCCTGCCCTCGATACCTACCTGTTATACGGAACGTTTTCAATTATTCACTTTCACATCGACCGCATTAGGGACACTTAATATAGCGCACTTTGAAAGTCAAAGCGTCGAACTTTTGTAACAAAACCTAACAGTCCAAGAGCTGCCTAACGTTGTTGGGTAAATATACTTGAGGCACTGTGAAAATTTGTGTAACATTTCTGTTGTAACTAGTGATGTGCCGGATCGTTAAAAATGTATATCCGCGAATACGGATCTGAATACGGATATTTGGTTTCAAGATCCGCGGATACGGATACGTATTTTAATTTTCTTAGAGTACGCAATGGTAAATATTGCACATCGACCTTTGGAAAGAGACTATCTGTTATGAGAAAAAGTTATTGACCTCTTTAAGAATTAACTCTCATAACAGATTGTCTCTTTCCAAAGATCGATGTGCAATATCTCATTATAAAGATAGTTTTTAGTACCTTTGAGTTATGTACTATCGGTATGGTACTCACTACGATAAAGGATTGCAATATAAAGATGCCAAATACGATTTTAAAAAATAAAAAATAATCTGAATGGAATTTAACAGTTTTTCATTATTACCTAATCACCTATATACCTATATAAAATTTCATCTATGAATTGAAAATTAATAAGGTAAAAGATCCGTAAAAGATCCGCCAAAAACTAACGGATACGGATCTTTTTTCTCCCTCGGATATCCGCGGATGAATAACAGAAACGAACGTAGCTTATGGTGCTATTCTGTACGGACAATGTAAGAATTTACAGTGATTGTAAATTATTTATCACTTTTTTACAAATAATAATAATGTCTGTATTTTTTTTGACATCTATTAATAGCGTTTAAAAAAAAAATTTAAAAATAATTTCGAAACTATCTAATTTGCATGCTGGATAAAGAATCTTTTAAATTTTATTTTTTTTACGTGTTTTTATTACATCGGGTTTTTTATTGTATATCCGTATCACGGCATGCCCTTTTTTACGGGTGGCATATTTGTGATTACTTATAGTTGTCAAATAGATTGATGTATTGTGAACAAAAACTGCACATTCTAATCTATACAGGTCAAAGACTGTTAGAATTTCAAGTTCTATAAAATGTTGAGGGCAGCTCTCCGTAGGGCCCAAATCTGCTATAATACGGATACACTTTTTTTGTAAAATTAATATTTTTTAGGGAGGCAGAGTTCCCCCAAAATATTATTATGCCGAAATTTATTAATGACTATGAAGTATGCGAAGTAAACCTTTAATAATATTTTAATACCCAGATATTTTGTATATTTCAATGTTCTTAAAATATATATGACCTTGTTAGTGTATTTGCCATAAGGCACTTACACTATTGGCGTCGGTGGGATGGCGGGACCTAGGGGTAGGTTTTAGGCGTTGAAAAATATTTTTGGGCCCAAAAATACCGAAAAAATTCTCCGAATCGTTTCAAAATTGAAATTTAACCCATTAGTAAAGATAAAAATGTGCTGCCGAAATTTTATTAAAATCGGCCCGGCAGGATCGGACTTAAAAATTTTATGAAAACTTTAGTTTGTAGATATGGATTTACTTAGTGAAGGGGGAATTTAATTTGTTAAATTGATAGTAATATTGAAATTAAGAAAAAAATATTTTTTATCGGCGATGTATTAAGGGGTTAAAATTTGTATGTTGTCCAAAAACAAAAGGATTAAGTTCACATAATAAAGCCACACTGCCTATAAAGGCAAATACACTATATTGTCGGCAGGGTTTCGCACTGCGATCCGAGTTTTTTAATTTTGGAATCAAATATGATACATGATTATTCCAATTAAGTTAAGTTAAAGTGAGACAGAAATTTAAATGCGCTGTTTAATGTTAACGTAGATCATACAGAATAGCGCCATAAGATGGCGCCAGGTCTGCATTGGTAGCTGGTAGTGATGGAATGTCTTCAAATTGAATATCTCCTTTGAATTTAAAGATATCGAAATAATTCATTATTATTATGATGTGACACTAACATTAATAGTATTTTCATCATGTGGAAAGTTTTTAATTGGCCTTAACCCAAGTTGGAACTGTTATCAAATGTGTATTCAGTTTCAATGTGAATTACATGAAAAAAAATTAACGAGCTGTCTTTGAGTTGACCAAACGCTTGCATGCCATTGCGAGA
Organism: Xanthostigma xanthostigma; assembly: GCA_963575645.1. Classification (NCBI taxonomy): domain Eukaryota; kingdom Metazoa; phylum Arthropoda; class Insecta; order Raphidioptera; family Raphidiidae; genus Xanthostigma; species Xanthostigma xanthostigma. Next base: position 41,049,939 of record OY754466.1, on the reverse strand, counting down.
TGCTTACATAAGTGACATTTAATATTATGTACTTCCGTGCGCTTATCTTTTGTTATCGTTGTCTTTCGGGAACAAAATAACGACTGCCCGGGGAACGTTACGTAATTGAAACACGAAGAGAGCCTCGTGTCGTAATTTATATTCTATAAAAAAAAGTAATTCGAAACCCCTCATCAATATAATGATGTTAATAGTACGTCATTTTACTCTGCACTGATGCTAAAAGCTATAATTGCAATTATTGACATTTGCATTATAGTGCCAAGCGTAGTGGTGAGGGCACTTCGGGATGCAATGAGGTCGAATCCCGGCGGGAGCAAATGTGGCTGGAATTTTTGACTGCTGGCGCTCGCCCGGAAACGGTAATTTTGCTTTTTTAAAAACGGTCTTTTTATAAAACATTTTAATATAATACAATATGTGTTTTAAAATCAGCGACAAACGACACATAAAGCGATTCTACGGTTCAAAATAAGACAAAAAAAAATAGACGAGTGTGCTTTAGACCACACGACTTAAGTAAAACTTCTTCCTGCCATACTTTGTTATTATTCACCCGAAAATTCACAAAATATGAACTTTAAAAATTATTTTATTCACTTTAAACGTAGAATATTTAATGTATTAAACAAAATATTAATTTATAAAATTGTTCAAGAACGAAATGTACAGTCTACTGTAAGAAGAAAGAAATATAAACATAAAGATAATGAAAACAAAAGTAATACATTGCAATTACTTAGTTCTCGTTGGATTTTAAGCGTAAATCTTTATGAAATATTGTTTAAAGTAGGTTTACAAAACTTTTTTCTGTCACCCGATAGCGCCACTGGCAAGTAAAGTATGTGTCATTCTATTGTTAGTACTGCTTATATTTGCGGCCACCTGATTGCGCCACTAGCCAGTGAGGTGTTTGTCATCCTCTTTCTATCTCCCTCTTAATTTCCGATCGCCTCGCCTGATCACACTTCCGTAAATCTCTCGTCTGCAGGCATTCACCAGCTTACTCCCCAAGTCAAGTGTGCGTATAGAAGTTTTATTTAAAAAACGAGCGGTGTATCGTGGTGGTGAGAGCACTACACTCGCATTTGGGAGGTACCTACTGGGTTTGAATCCCAGCGGAGGAAGATGTGACCGGAACTTTTTCCTTCTGTCTCTCGCCGAGAAACGGTAATTTATGCACCGGTCCTCTTGTTGAGGTTTTCCAAGGTTTTCTTCATAAATTCCGTATAAATATTATTCATGGCCATGGACTCTATGCTCAAAAAGTTGCCTATCGTATCCTAATTTTCTAAAATTCCTTCATTCGTACATTGCTATTAAGTCGAAGTTTAAAAAATGTAGAAAATAACGGGAAGTGTGGTAGATGGAAAATAGTAATTGTGCGAATGGCGTCTGTTATGGTGTAAAGTCAAGAAATCGACTTTAAACGTATTGTTATTTAGTATTGTTATATTATATTTGCATTTTATTTTTCGCGTTCATTTTAACTGTGTAGACTTCAGATTAACTCAACTGAAAAATATTGATGTGAAAATATTAAAAAAATTTTTTTAAAAATATTTAATTAAAATTTGACTGGATTAGCCAGTCTCATACTTTCCACCTAGTAAACAATATCTCATAAATGAAAATTTTCCAAACAAAACAATTCTATTTTTATTTTAAATTCTTGGTATTATAAAAAGGAGAGCCATCTTATTTGTTTGTTGATCTACTAACGTCAAAAAAATCATACACATCTTGATTATACAGATAAAAAACGATTTCCCCGCAACTTTTTCAGAAAATATTTTTTCCTCGAAATATACTACATTTGAGGAAAAAATCATCTAATTAAATAAAAAAGAACAGCCACGAATATTTATATGCTTAAGGTAGTTCTCTCGTGAAATGGCTTTTCTTAGAAATTTAATAAAATGGCTAATAAAAATGCTTTATAATTAATTTAAAAATATGAAATTTTTTCACCGACTGTAAAACGAGATATTAAGAGTATTCGTCCCTGCAAATACCCCCTGCACCCTTCATCTCAAAACATTTCCCCTCGCTTAAAAACGGTTCGCGCTCTCCTGACGCTATTTTTAAAGCTAGAGGGTTCTGGTAAACGCCAAATGAAAGACAAAGAATCGGACTACAGATCCTTCAGGCGAATTTTTTGAATAAAAAATTCCTGAAAATAGCGAGGGGAAAAGATTTGAGATGAAGGGTGCAGGGGGTGTTTGCAGGGACGAATACTCTTAACAATTAAAATGTGTATAATTAATTAATATGCTGGAGGTATAGAGCGTAAGAACACGAGTACATTCTATAATATTTCGAAAACGGTTCTATATAAAAAACTACTGCATTGTAAATTCAAAAATCATGAATTTTTAAAAAGAACTGATTTTTTTACCGATTTGTTAAAAAAGTATAGATTTTTAAAATAAATATATTTTTATTGTACGTGTAATTGTATGGGAATGTATCTGTATATTAAAGCTTAGATGTGTTGGGCACAGTCTCGTACAAAAATGAACGGAGAATCTCTAACTGTTAGTACTTAGTACTTATTACGCTATACTTTTGTCTACGATTGTCGCGAGTGAACTACCTTAATTCCTTGACTTAACTCACACATACCATTTCCGACCACAAAAAAAGTGGTCTTAATGTGGTTGAACTCGACCTTTTTCCATCAACAGTTTTGGGGGCACGCAAACGTTGGTGAAACCACAAATGAACCACAAATAAACCACACAGAACAGACAGTAAAGCGATGGATTTATTAATAGAATTTATTGGGTTCATCCAATTTTTGAAGATAGAAACGAGAGTCAATTTCAACAATTTTATCATCGTTTAAGACTGTATGATGACAAATTTTTTGATTATTTTCGAATGAGAAAAAGTACTTTCGATTATTTGTACGTCTGTTCAGTCTGTGGTCGGTTAGTGGTCGGCGAGTTGCACGTGTGAGCGGGGTTGACCATCATCGGCCGGTTTGTTTGTAGGCGATATCACCAACCCACGCGACGACTGTTGTTGACACCGACCACAATTTGTTGTCCATGTGAGCGCTATCACGACATTACATACTAATGCCGTACTCTCAACCATCGACACTTTTTTGTGGTTCTAATGTGGTCGGAAAGCGGAAGTGTGAGTTAAGCCTTAAATAAACGGGGTATATTATGTTCATATACATTTTTATCCTTCTAAAATTAGATGTCCTTTTATGTGTCAACGCTTGTCGGAGAGTCAATAAATCAACCTGTATTGTATTTTATTTTGTATGTATAATTCGTGTCTGACAGATCAAGCTTGTTTTGTATCTTTTGACAAAATAAACTAATTAATGAACTAACGTCAGTTTTTTGCTAAAATAGAAAAAGAGATACTTTTAGGCATCTTTACATAACATAACAACACATATTTCAACTATGGTTACCGAGCGGGGTGGCGTAGTGGTGAGAGCACTCGACTCGCATTCGGGAGGTACCGGGTTCGAATCCCGGCGGGGGCAGAAATAGCTGGGACTTTTTCCTGCTGCCTCTCGCCGAGAAACGGTAATTCCTGTACCGGCCATCTTGTTTAAGTTTTCCATGGTTTCCTTCAATAATTCCAGATAAATATGCAAGGCCATGGCCGATTTCCTGTCAAACTCCTAGGCTCAAAATTTGCCTACCTTATCATAATGTCCTATAAAATTCTTACATTCGCCCATTGCTATTAATTCGTTGAAGTTGAAAAATGTAGAAAACTACTTACATTCGGTGAATATGGCCATAAATCCTCTAATTGATGGTTCCACGAAACATTGTAGACGAGATAATAATTTCAAGCGTGTATTAATTACGAAATTCTTTATATTAACTATGTAGCTCTAAAAAAAATCCTTTGAAATTGTTATTTTACGTATGTTGTTAAAAATGCCTGTAGGCGGGTTATAAAGTTGAATTACTCATTTTAAACTTTAATCGTGTTAATTTTGAAGGTTTTAGTAAAGTTATGTGGCCAAACCGGTATAATAATATAATGGAAACTTGAAAGCTGTTGCTTGATATCGCTGCTAGTTTCCAAACGTGTTGGGGCGCTGGCTTTCATGATAGTTTTTATGTGTCTTGAAGCTGTATAGATGATTTTGATGCGCGCGCAGTGACAGTTCGAATGTTAACCAAAGCGGGCGTTTTTGTCTCTGAACAGAATACACACTAAGACGCCATATTTGTTTATTTGTCGGCCACGTGATAAGATATCGTTTTTGATTGGTTCAATTGCTAAAAGTCAGCACCATGAAACAAGTATGAAAAATAGCCACGGTTCTTATTTTGAAAGCCAGCTTTGTCAAAATTTTGGTAATTTTGAATAGAAATGCTTTTACAAGTTTTTAATTATCGGTACAGGTCAGTTCGACGCCAATGTTTCGACGCGTGGTCAGTTCGACGCGAGGTCGTTTCGACGCGGGGTCAGTTCGACGCCATACTTTTTTTCGTATTTTTTTAAATTTTAGAATAACTTTGCATCATTATTCAAATAAATGCGATATAATATTATGCCTGATATAATATAATATATATTTTATATACTTAACATGAATTCAGCACTAGTCCAATTGCTAGTATTTACAAAAATAATTATTAATCCCTTTTCTTAATTGATTTATCTTTGGTCTGCCATTTTTGAATTTTGAATATTTTGAATATTCCGACTATTTGATAGATATCTATTTAATTGACGAAAATGCAACTTTTCCACCGCGCATTTGGGCAAGCTTTACTGCCAGTATGGACATGACAACAAATTGTTGTGAATCGTTCCACGTAAAGTTCAACGGGAATTTTTAATAGTAAAGTACAACGACAGGTTTTTCTTATCAACGAAGTAATTCCTGTTGAATTCTTTGTTATAGCTTTTTGGGTTTCACATTACCATTTATTATATATAATATCTCTTATATCAGTCATATTACTTATTTATTTGAATCACGCTTCATATATATAATATATAAAATATATGTTATATTATATCAGGCATATCGCTTTTATTTGAATGATGATGCAAAGTTATTCTTAAAATAAAAAAAGCACGAAAAAAGAGTATGGCGTCGAATTGACCCCGCGTCGAAACGTACGGCGTCGAACTGACCACGCGTCGAAACGTTGGCGTCGAACCGTCGGCGTCGAAACGACCTGCTTCGTTTAATTATATAGTCATTTGTCTTGAAAGATTGAAATCTTATTAAAAAAACTTGAACAATTGACTTGCAGCTTTTGGAAAAATATTATATAAAAAAGGTGGTGGAAGTCCCGGTGCTGGTGGTGGGAGAACGTGTCTCTTGTCGTTGGTTGTAGATAGGGTTTTCAGTTTCGGTACTGAAATCGAATTTGTATTTCCCGGTACTGGGGCAGATCCAGTACCGAGATATATCGAGAAATTCGATACTATCGGTACTAGAGAAAAATGTGTTAAATGCTTGTTGTGCGTGAAATAAAATTTTGGAAATAGTTTTGAAGAATTTTAATCACAATAAGATAATACTTAATACTAAATTTGTTGATTATCAAAGATTATTATTGAGACTGCTTGTAATATTTAAAGTTTATTGAATAACGTAGGGTAATTCAGTTACCCTACGTTATTCAATAAACTTTAAATATTACTAGCAGTCTCAGTAATAATCTTTGATAATCAACAGTATTAAGTATTATCTTAACTCAACTTTAACAAAAAATAATCATTTTTGTCATGAAAAAGGAGCCTTAAATTCAAATTTTATAAATTGTACCTATTCAGTCTGGCTTTGAAAAATGCACGACAGTTCTAAACTCGTAGTCGTAACTTTACAGAAACTTGTATAGGTATAGTCGTAATAGACAGTAAATCAGAAAAAAATTGATGTAAGGTCACATGGGTGTTATTTTTAAATAAAACGTTATGTTTCAAATCACCGACGACGATTACAGCGTTTACAGTTTGAAAAAAATAGTTAAAACATTTAAATTAGTATAATTTTTTTAATACCGGAATTTCCGGGAAATTGGTTTCATTGCCCGGTACTGGCCATGCAATTTTCAGGGAATTCCCGGTAAATTCAGTACCGGGAATTCCCGGGAGCAATCTCTAGTTGTAGAGGAGAGAGAGAGAGAGAGATATTGTGCGTTATAGGCGTTGTTGTAGAGGATATATCTGGATCAGAAATTATACTTACTATAATAATGACGAAAAAAAAATTATAGCAAAATAAATATAAAACAAGCTTTTACTAAAATAGCGATATTTAATTTAGATTCATATTTATAATACAGTTTACAACTCACGCCATGCTCGTGTAAAAATGGACCTAAATTAAATATATTTTTCTTTTAAGTTCATTTTGATAAAAGCCTTTAATAAAAGTTTTTGCGCTATATGCGATACTGAAAGCTATTTAAAATTTAAATGTTAACGTTAATTATATTTAATGACATTCATTGTTATCCGAAAGTTACTCAAATTTCTTATTTCATAACTTGTGAATAGTGAAGTCCGTCTATAAATGACAGGCACGAAAAAGTTCAATTGACTACTAAACGGAAGACGTAATGAACAGAATAAAAATTATGTACACAACCTATTTTTACGGTCTGCAAAGGGTTGAAAAGGGCCATTTTCCGCTCATCACATACTCGAAAAAAAAATTTCGGTTTCCGATTATTATTGAATGTATTTATATACTTATGGATAGTGTTGGGCGATTATGAATGATATAATCGAAATATTTCGATTATGGCCGAATAATCTATCATTCGATTATGGCAACCGAGATATCATTCGCTTGAATCGATTATGAAATTTGAAATGAATATTCAATCCCGACACAGTACTATTATATATCGATATATCATTCGGTATCTGCATCTACATGCACTGGGATGTGAAGGCTTTGCTAGCACTGGAGAGTGGGGGTGTTTCGATTGTACATACTTTGTAGTTTGTTGGATCATTCATATTTCATAATCGATTTAAGCGAATGATATCTCGGTTGCCATACCGAGATATCATTCGCTTGAATCGATTATGAAATATGAAATAAATACTAATCCCGACACAGTAGGTACTATTGCTATGTCGACTGTCGATTATAATATGATATATTGATATATCATTCGGTTTCTGCATTAAATTTCAATTTTAATGTTTAACTCATTATGTGAATTGACGATCCATCTAGGGATTAAAAATATATTTCTATTTCTATTCGATCATATCAGTGATTCCATTATTAATATTGTGTTAGATAAGTAATATTAACAAATCGAAATTGCAAAGTTAGCACATAATTCATAATCGATGTTTTGAATGATCATTCGCTTACACTGTAAAAGTATATAAACGAAATTATAAACTGCCAGGTTTGCGCATCATTCATAATAGATAATTCGAATGATCATTCGATTTATCATTCATAATCGATAATTCGAATGATCATTCGTTTTATCATTCATAATCGATAATTCGAATGATCATTCGATTTATCATTCATAATCGATAATTCGAATGATCATTCGATTATAAAACCGATTATTTCGATTCATTCGATTATTGAAATGTATCGATTATGCCCAACACTACTTATGGATGTGTATTTTTTATTATATGAAATTTATGCCATTAATAAAGTAAGTTATAGAAATTATTGCCAAAAAAGCGAGTGTGTATCCATTTGTGTACATTTTTGTCGTTTTTTTTATCTTTGAATTAATTTCTTCCGAAGCGTTCCATGAACTATATTACCTTTGAGTAACAATGATTCATTATAGGATTGAATTTGAGTACTATTTTATTGTGGTTCATGGAACGCTTCATTAAAAAAATAATTCAAAGATTAAAAAAACGATAGAAATGTACAGAACGGGCTAAACACCAGTTTTTTTGGCAATAATTTCTATAACTTACTTTACTAATGACATAAATTTCATATAATAAAAATACACATCTTTAAGAAATAATAATAATAATAACGTCCGTTTCATAACAGACTCCATTCGCACCATTACTATTTTTTTTTCTACCACACTTCCCGTTATTTTCTACAATTTTTAAACTTCAACTTAATTAATAAATAGCAATGGGCGAATGAAAGATTTTTTAGGAAATTAGGATAATGTAGGCAAATTTTGAGCATAGGAGTTTAACAGGTAATGGGCCATGGCCTTGAATAAGGAACCATCTCGATATTTATCTGGAATTGTTGAGGGAAACCATGGAAAACCTCAACAAGATGGTCGGTACAGGAATTACCGTTTCTCGGCGAGAGGCAGTCACATCGCCCACGTCGGGATTCGAACCCGGTACCTCCCGAATTCGAGTCTAGTGCTCTCACCGCTACGCCACCCCGCTCGGTCACATCTTTAAGTATACAAATACATTCGATAATAATCGGAACCCGAAATGTTTTTTTCGAATGTGTGATGAGCGTAAAATAACCCTTATCAATCCACCTCCTTTTCAAATAATTTTACTTACTTATTTTCATGTCATTAATCCCTACTTCTTACGCAAAGTGTCTCATCTTACTCTGTACAGCCAATGGGAAAAAATACGTTAGATAACGTTTAACTTCAAATTAAGAAAAGTTTTTTTCTGAACGAGAGGTTGAAAATGCACGAGTCGTATAATTATTTTGTCGACAGATTTTTTTTGTAATTAATTAGATACCGTGTTTGTTGACTGTCTCTTCGTCTCTCTCAATATTTTATTTTAGCTAATAAGATCTCGTATTACGAATTTTTAGATCGAGCTGAAACTCCAATAAGTTTCAATTAAATGCATACGATATACATACTCATTTCTCTGCGACCTTTCTCGACTAAATGTCATGTAAAGTCATAAATTAACGTCGACTTTTAAATAAATGGCTTTATTTTAATTAACTTTAGTACAAAGATAACGTTTTCTTTTGTTATCGTATAAAGAAAATTTTTATAGTTTCATGACATTGATTTTTCTATAAATAAGCATTCAATCAAGAAAGACGAGACTATTTTTTTATCGATAGCGAGTTTAATCTCTTCAGATTACTTAATAATATTACAGTTTATTTGCTACTAGCGTTAACCCGCGGCTTCGCATGTTTTTCTGAGATATGAAAAAAAAATTTCTCAATATCGTGTATTAACATAGGTAAAAAAATTTCAACCAATTGAGCGACGGGACCATTCCAACTTTCAAATGTTGATATTTGATATACACTGACCGGCAAAAAAAACGCAACACCTAAAATGATGACCAGTTTCAAATTGCAATAACTTTTGAACGTATCACTCGATTTGAATGGGTTTTTTTTTATTTGAAAGATCTATGCTTTGTCAATATTTCTGTACGTGCTCTGCCCATTTTGGTGCTCTTCCATTTCAGCTGTAAAGAATAACGCTAATGCGCGTTTTCTTCATACACTTTGAAATTTAGAGCTTGTAACTTTGGTGTTAAAAGCAATAGAAACATGAATAAAAAAAATGCTCAGAACAGACGAGGCTACAAGTTCCTTTTGTTTAAAATTAATTTCTTTTATCGGTGTACCCCACAGCAAGCTTCAAAGTGTATGAAGAAAACGCGCATTAGCGTTATTCTTTACAGCCGAAATGGAAGAGCGCCAAAATGGGCAGAGTACGTACAGAAACATTGACAAAGCATAGACCTTTTAAATAAAAAAAACTCATTCAAATCGAGCAATACGTTCAAAAGTTATTGCAATTTGAAACTGGTCATCATTTTATGTGTTGCGTTTTTTTTGCCGGTCAGTGCAATATTTATAATAAAGAAAATCAAATTTCGGAGGTGACACAGGTAACAGCTAGTATGATATGCAGAGAAAAAAATGTTTTGGCACTTCTATAATCGTCTAAATTTCATCAAGCAGTGTTTGAGATTCTGACAAAAAAAAATCCGATTAAAAAAACTTAATTAGTCTGCCACCGATTTGATGTATTTTTTCATTATGTTATCTGTTAAATTCAGTGATAAAATTTTAGTAGCGCTGTCCAGTAGACTTTTGTATACGTCCAGTGCTCGGACTATTACATTTTATTGGTTCGCTACTAATGTAGCCGTTTCCCCTTTTATCAGATGTCTGCGCAAATACATTGGAGCTAAGCCTCGAGTAAGATCAGTTACTTGCCGAATTGTTCTGTTTGTATAATAAGATTGGGCGCCTAGTTATTGATTAAGCCGTCAATAAAATGTATTCAGGATTGTAGACATTGTTTGCAGTTAATCGAATATTCTGCGGCTTTAATCGCAAAACTTGTTCATCGCTTTCCAGAGGCGAATACTTGAATAACATTACGCTTTTTGGTTTTAGTAATTCTCGATTTGTGACACGGCTTTCAGCTTTAAGAGTGTCATTTGTTTTCGAGTAAATGGATAGTAATTAACACGCTTCGCCTGATGTCTGTATCTCTCGATTCAATGGAATCTTTCAATTTAATTTTCGACCACTTCGACGCGTCTGAATAATTTGAAATTTTGCACACGCGTTAAGCACCTATGACAATACAATAATCTATATGAATATATAAATAATTTATATAAATTGATTACTTAACTTGAAAAAAAAAACTGTAAGCAGGCTAACGAGCCGCGCGGTACTGTACGTTACGTTGCCGACTCGTAGACGTGTTTTATTAAAATTATAGTTTAAATAAAAAAAAAAAACGCTTTTATGGCAACGTGCACTAAATAGTAAAAAATTATCAATTTTTAAATATAATGGTTTGGTTCAAAGGCGATAGGGTATTCCGCGACTCGAAATAATTAAATTTTTTCAATAAACTTAAAATAAGAATGGCTTGTTAAACAATTAAATTAAATCGAGCTGGGGGAAGTTGAACAAAGCTATTGCATTCAAAAAACGAATTTTAACATTTTGGTGCACATTGCTATAAAAGCGTGTTTTTTTAGTTTTTTTATATAATTTTGTATCGTTGCCCTTACAGGGATTATATATCTATACTAATATATAAAGCTGAAGAGTTTGTTTGTTTGAACGCGTTAATCTCAGGAACTACTGGTTCAAATTGAAAAAAAAAATTGTTGGTAAAATCAGGCTATGACTATTAGGAGCGGAGCATTAATGAAAAATGTATCTCAAAAATAAGCTTTTATTCAGGTGAAATGCACTAACTAAATATACTCATATTAGCGTTGTCAGAATACAACGCCGGCTAGCTCAATCGGTAGAGCACACGACTGTCAATATCAGGGTTGTGGGTTCGAGCCCTACGTTCGGCGAATACATTTTTATTTATTTTTTTTATTTTCTACATTGCTTTCTTCTAAGGCATTTAAATTTATTTTAATTTTATTTAATTAATTAAAAAAAAATTATTAGTTAAAAATAGTATAAATACTGATTTTTTATCGACAAAAACTTTTGAATGGTTACTCCGATCATCATGAAATTTGGACACAACATTCATCTCGGTAAACTAAGATGAATGTGTGTACTCATGTTCCTCCCTTCCCCATTCGTTCTTTTACACCCGGGTGAGACCGGACGGGACCGCTAGTATGATATAAATTTATCTCGTTTAAATGGTTTTTCTTCCCGTGATATAACGTCTAACTCTATCTGCCTGAATGCGATGAACTCTGAAATTATAATAACCGTTTTTAAAGTTTTTGGGACAGTTTTAAACTACCCTAATTGGCTGGATATCTGTTAAAAGATGGTATCTACTGAAAAAAATTACATTTATAATACAATAAAAATTGAACTGCTAGTTAGTTCTGCGCTAGCAAAATGATGCAGAAAAAGAGAGCGATAAAGTTGGGACATTTTCTGTCTCAACACGTACATTTGCTGATAGTAAATATCTAATAAAAAATTCCAGCCAATTGGGCGACGGGATCATTCCAACTCAAAAAAAAAATATTGACATTTTATATTGTAGTATAATAAAGACAATACAATTTCTGATATCGTGAGGCGGATAATGGCTAGTTTTAAATATGATATTTGCTATTCGTTGGCATGGTTACCCATATAATATGTTCCACGTCGTGTAAAAATTAATCAAAGTATGCTTAATTAATTTCTTTCAAAAGAACAGCTGATTTTTTTTTTCAAAATATTTCCGAAACTATGAACTTTAGAAAAAAATTCTTAAGGAAACTTTCTTGAAAAAATAAATAGAATAATAAACCATTATGAAAAGTATACCATTATTATATAAAAAACAACGTTATAGCATATATTATCTCTTTTGCGCTTGCGCTGATTTTTCCCACATACAATAGGACTCTTCATATTTGCGTATCGAACGTCGTCCCAAAATTTGGCTTCAATCCCTTCATCCGGTTGACCTCTATCGTGCTCACAAACAAACGGATGCTTAGAATTTTTCCAAAAATATGTTTTTTGAAATCGGAGGGCCTCAAAACAAAAAAATATTGTAAAATTTTCAAAAATGATTTTTGACCCAAATTAGAACTGTTCCCCACTTGTGGGTTGGAATGGTAAAAATCTCAGAGACATATATGAACCACGGTCTAGAAACTGTACTATAGCTATTGGTAAAGGTAGGTCGCTTATCGAACCTCAAAGATAAGAATCACTTAGGATGGGAAAACAAAACTGATTTGAAAGTTCATAACTAATAAAGACAAGGAAAGCGTCGAGTATGGAGATAAGGATAACCGTCTTAATATATTGAAGTAAAACTTCTTTACGCACGCTTGACTTGGGGAGTAAGCTGGTGAATGAATGACGAGAGATTTACGAAAGTGTGATCGAGCGAGGCGAATGGAAGTTGAGAGGGAGATATAAGTTAGTGAAGATAGAAAGAGGATGACAAATACTTCACTGGCTAGTGGCGCCATCAGGTGGCCGGAACAAATATTTCACTGGCTAGTTGCGCCATCAGGTAACAATAGAATGACACATACTTTACTTGCCAGTGGCACTATCGAGTGACAGAAAAAAGTTTTGTAAACCTACTTTAAATAATATTTCATGAAGATTTACGCTTAAAATTCAACGAGAGCTAAGTAATTGCAATCTATTACTTTTGTTGTGATTATCTTTATGTTTATATTTCTTTCTGCTTACATTAGACTGTTCATTTCGTTCTTGAACAATTTTATAAATTAATATATTGTTCAATACATTAAATATTCTACGTTTAAAGTGAATAAAATTGTAAAATCGTTTTAAAGTTCATATTTTGTGAATTTTCGGATGAATAATATCAAATTATGGCAGGAAGAAGTTTTACTTCAGTCATGTGGTCAAAAGCACACTCGTTTTTGACGTGATAGCGTCTTATAATATGATGAAACACCAGCTGCACGCACAAAAAAGTGTAACGTTCCGCCTGACCATGTGCGTGCAACCGAGAGCGCAGTATAAGCGATAGAGAGGCACGATCGACACAAACGCAGCTACATTTTGTATCCTAAACAAATCTTGAGAGATATCTGCATTTCATAACAGCAGATAAATTATACGGTTTGTTAACAAATATATAATATATATACATTCCTTTAAATGTCTTTTATAATTGCTTAAAAATATGTATTTTGCTTTGGTTGATCAAATTATTAGTCGGTAAAAATATAGTTTGACAGCTACTAAAATTTAGGTTATGTATTATTAAATATGATATTCGAGCGGAATACGTTATCACGTAAAACTATCGTCCGTAAACCGACTTTACAGACAACCAATTTTTTTTTGACATTGTTTGTCTGTTTGACGATCCGACACTGTCATAGCTTAAAACGCTATAATGGAAAATCGAAGGACATATTATCCTTATACTGCAGATTATAATTAAAGGACAAGGCCGCTGTGTTCGTGTCTTGACGCAAACACCTTAGACGAGTCGACGATTCTGTTTTGTTGATGAAAACTTAATATTATCAGCCATTAAGGCTTTCTTGAGTGACAGGTCTCTTGTTCTAATTTATGTACCCTATTAGATTACGTAATGAACATTACGCCATAGAAACGTCCACCATTTTGTTCTTCAATGATAAATTGGCGCAAAAATACATTTTTACTGGAGGATTACAGAATATAAAAAAATAACGAAACACAAAAAAATCCGGTCAATTGGACCAATTGACATTTGACATATTATATAAAAAGAAAATAAAATTTCTATTAACGCGTGCGGTGACACGGGTAACGGCTAGTATTAAATATTAGGATATGCATGGTTAGCGCGCCTAAAAAAAGAAGAAAATAATTTGTTTCATGGATATTTTCTTCTTTTTTTTAGGCGCGCTAACCATGCATATCATAATATTTAATACTATAAGCCGTATAAATTAAAAATATAATTTGGAGCTAGAGTCTAATAACCCGGATTGCTGGTAGTTTAAAAAAAAATTGTAATAGAACATTTTCAAAATTTTAGAAAATTAATAAAAATAGAATTTCAAAAAAACTTCGCCATCTAACAGTGGATTTGTATCTGACATTATCAGATACAAATCCACTGTTAGATGGCTAAGTTTTTTTCTAAAATTTTCTAAAATGCTTTGCGAGCCGGATAAAATTGCGCTGCGGGCCGGATCCGGGCCGCGGGCCGCCATTTGCCCAGGCCTGGCCTAGACAGTTCGATTCTACATACGGTCTGTAACATGTTATGCAATATATATGCGAGTTTACTAATGATGTATGTATGCATGTATGTATGTATGTGTTAAGCTTTATATATTATAGTAGTTTAATAGTCGGTGGAGAGATACCACATAAACAGCACAATATCACGACATGGTAGCTGCCTGCCGCAGTTCTCCTTTTGTTCTAGTCTACTGCAGATTGCAAGCTTTTATAGTGTAAAATATTGTCAAGTATATTAAATGTGTTTATATATTTTGCATGGGTTTTCTGTATCTAGACTAAGACCATCGTTTCAGCGGAACCCCGGCCCTCCATTCAAGGGTTATCCTCTGTGAAACAAGATGAACGAGGTATTTTGAAAATTGAGAAAAAAAAATATTTTGTGTAAAAATGCATTTTAAATTTAAACTAACGAATCTCATAACGAGGGATGGAGTTTTTAGGGTTAAGAAGATATCATACAATAAAAGATGTAAACTTGCGATCTATGAACTATTTGGTTATTCCTGACCACAAGACGTCTAAGTTTCGGTGTAGTTTCTTTTATTTAGCACCATTTTTGTATAATAGCCTACCCAATGTAGTCAAAAACTTGAGTATTCATTCATTTAAAGTTAAAGTAAAAAACCTCTATAAATAAAATTATATAATTTAAATTATGTGCTAGAATATATTTTTCAATTATGACAATAAGTTGTTATTTTTATTACTATTTTATTATTATTTCTCACATATTTGTATTCTTTTTGTTATGGTTTGAATTCAAAACCAGCTTTAAGCTGAATTCACGCCTTTTGATAAAAATTCTTTTTTTTAATCAATAAAGACATTATTATTATTATTATTATTTAAACTTTTCAATAGACTTCCTGACGATGCTGACTAGGTACATGGCTATAGAGCAGTGATGTCAAAGATACGGCCCGCGACCAAAATCTATCTAGTGAGGATTCCAATGTATTCTGAAAATTACTAACTCAAATATGACACCTGACATCAACGAGCTTATCAAAAACAAGAGACTCGGGTGTCTTGTGACATATATAGTGTAGAAGTTGGCATCAATGAATGTACCAACAGTGTTGCCAGTCCTCTTTTGTTTTGCGTACTAGATCAGGGTTGAAAAAAGTAGGTACTAGAATTTTTTTAAGATTTGCCAACCACAAATGGCCTTTTTTTAACAACCAGGCTTAAATAATTTTGTTGTGTGCCCAATTGGAGAGAAAAAAAAAACAATGACCTCGTATATGGGCACAATGTAGGAGAGCGAAAAAAAAAGATCCTTTCATTTCACAACAAAAAAGTTTTTTTTTGGTAATTTCCCTTTTTCCGTTTGTTGTGGTGGGTGTGTGGACATTGGGTATTAAAAAGTACTAGATTTCTGCTTCAACGTACTAGCGTACAGAAAATGACAAAAAAGTACTAGATCTAGTACAATAATATTGTACTAGACTGGCAACACTGTGTACCAACTGGAACGTACCCGAATAGACATGAGGCAGTTGAACATAGACAAGCGTAGAGTTCACATGGTCATTGTAAAATAATAATAAAAACTAAAAATATTCCAACTATACCTAAACGTCCTTAAGATCATTACAGTCTGGATTCTCAAGCTCAGGATAATTTACCTTTTTAATCACCTTTATATGAAAATTGATTTCAACTAAATGAAGGTTTTAATTTAGTATGTGTTTTAGTTTTTAATTTAGAGTCTGGCTCGCTAACACAGCTTTTAAATGGCCCTTTAGAAACATCAGTCTGACACCCCTGCTATAGAGCATTTAAAATTATAATGTTTATACAATGATTTTCGTATATTTTCGTTAATATTTAAAACTATGCTTTTTAAAATTATTTGTATTTTTCATAAAGAACCCTATCCACATGCTGCACTTAAACATTTCTTTTTTTTTTATAATTTGCCGTTCAAAATAAACCCCCAAAATTGGACTTCGTTTATTTACGCTATGCGTCCATGTTTGGGTCATCTATCTCTATATACATTATATACCAAATTTCAACTTTTTTCGTCCAGTTGATTCGGAGAAATTAAGCTGTGACGGACAGACAAGAAAGTGATTCTATAAGGGGTCCGTTCATCATCGGATGTACGGAACCCTAATAAAAAACTCTTAATCAAATCTTTGATTAACATCTGATTAGAATTCTTCAATAAATAAAATTATCGACCAATTTTTCAGACAAATATATTAACAAAAAATAATAACTAATACATTGACGTTAAAGCGAATATTTTTAAATACGAATTAGAAATTAATTATTAATTATTTTTATATTTTTTAGATCAGTTCTTAAGAAGCTCCAAATCTGGACCGAAACGTCAATGTATTAATTATTATTTTTTGTTAATATATTTGTCTGAAAAATTGGTCGATAATTTTATTTATTGAAAAAAACTCTTACTTTTAGGCTACATACGCACTAGGCGGCTACCCGCAATGCGGCTAGCCGCGCGGCTAACCGCAGTGTGCGGTTGAATCTGCGTTCAGCCGGACGGCTAGCCGCATTGCGGGCAGCCGCCTAGTGCGTATGTAACGTCAGTTGAATCTGCGGTTGAATCTAATTTAAACCAGACATATTTTGTTTACCAGAAAGATTTTGTTTAACCAAACAAAACGAACCATTTCTACAATGGACGTTGAAGAAGTTGTAGCTGTTTATTATATATACGATCGCTACATAAAAAATAAAAAGAAAAAAAATACTGGATACATCCTTTCTTACAAACACGAAATGAAACTGGGCATTTTGATATATTTTTTGAAAACCTCAAAAAATACGAAGACAAGTTTTTTGGTTACATGAGAATGCGTTTAAAATCATTTGAAGAATTATTGAGTATATTAGAACATTCATAATGTAAATTGTCAGATTAAAAAATACACGACTACCCAGGTAACGGCTAACCGCAAACTAAACCGCATAGTGCGTACACGAACCGCGCGGTCAGCCGTCGAAGCGGCCGCTGTGCTCCAAGCGACCGGAGCGGTTGGCGGGCAGCCGCAACGTAGTGCGTATGCATTTTTTTATATATACAGAACTTACGTATAGTTTACTACTTGCGGCTAGCCGCGCGGCTAGCCGCTTTGCGGGTAGCCGCCTAGTGCGTATGTAGCCTTAGCGTCTTGTAAACTGCGGTAAATTTCAATTTTAAATGTACTTTAATCTTAAATCTACTTTGAAAGTCGTATTCAGAAATTAAAATGCTACGAAATAATATGTGTGATCACCATCTACAAAATTTATTTATTTAATGGTATTATAGTACCTACATTAACGATCTTATATTATATGTTAATTAGCGTCCAGAAATGATCTTGCTACATATTATCCATATAGAACGTCAACATTGTAGGAAGTTGCATATTTGTGCAAATCCACTGTTTGAGATCTTCCAGAACACTTGGTCAGTTGTGACATTCTCTTTATGTTAGCGTTCAAGTGTCAAGATTGTAGCTTATAGACGTTAAGCAACTGAGGCCATCAGCGTTCAAATGCCAAAGATTTACCCAAATTATATATATTGATTATAGAAATAAATTAAACATTGCTTTCTTTTTGTTTCAGGTGAGTTTTGCGTACCGATAGAAAATTGTATATCGGTAAGTTAATTTATTAAAACATTTTTTATCATCCTCCCAGCACCTCTCAATATTTTTTAATTCAATATATTTTTTTTATATTCATGGCTTATTATAGGATAGTTTTTATAAAATATTTTGTACAAAATTACGGTGTTTTCTCAAAAAAACTGTTTTAGTAAAATTTTTTTTTTTATTTGAATAAAACACGCTCAGCATCTAAGGCTATTGCGTGGATATTATATCGTTATCTACAGGTAAGGTATTACAATAATAATTTATGATTACACTTGTTTGTGATGTATATGATATGGTAAGTATATCATTTGATTATTATTTACTATTTTATATGTAACATTTAACGACATCTGATACAGTTTACTCAAAGTTATTAGTTCAGAAGCAAAATAAAAATTGTTTTAGTACCAAGTAGCGACATCTGTTAGAATTCGCTCAAAGCTATTAGTTCAGAAGCAAATCTGGTAGAATTTGCTCAAAGCTATTAGTTCAGACGCCGGGCCGCAACGAAATACATTTTGCAGAATTTTATCTATCGCACCCGGGTGAAACCGGGACAAACCGCTAGTAGTTTAATAAAAAAACTTAAAAGTTTATTTTCACCTAATACGAAGAAGTAGGTACACAATGTTCTTAAGGGTATACTGACGGTTTTATATATAAATAGAATTTGAAATACGTAGGCATATACAATATTGTGACTGGTTTATCGGATGCATTGATGTATGCACGAATGAAGTTGGGAATCGAACTCACTATTTCCTTCAAAGGATAAAATCCTAGTCACAGAATCATCCTGTACTTTTGTCATATTGTTGTTGGCCTTCATTATTTTAGAAAGCTTTGTAAGTACATGCGTTCGTACCCGGTGATTTTTTTTTAACTTTGCCTCTTCTAACATTTAAATCAGGCCTGACGAACCTTTATTATGCAAAAATATTAGCGGCCCGGCCCGGTTTCACCCGGGTGCGACAGATATTTATTTTGTGTTGTCGAAAAATTCTGCAAAATGGATTTTATTAAGAAACGACTACAGCGCCAAAATGTGCGAACTAATAGCTTTGAACTGATTTCGCTCGGCGGCAGTGCCCGCCAGCTCATGTCGCTAGTTACCGCCTGGTGCGTTGCAGTTACGCGCCATTTGACGCGGCCAATTGCAGTAGCTTAGCATTTTGACCCTTGTTACAGATTTTATACCGCCTTTAAATCTTTAGGGGTTTTTGATCATTCCTTGTGAACGTGTTCCCTAAAGTAGTCCCCTTGAAAAAAAGTCGCAGGTTGACAGATAAGCGAGCGAGAAGGCCACAAAACGGAGATGACTCGGTCTGGAAAATAAAGTCAGTGAAGCTCGGGCCGCGGGGACGGTGTTCTAACCTCCGCAAGGTGATGTTGGTTAGTGAATACCTAAACGCCCTAGCCAAGAGGGTTCAATGACCTTTTTGCCTCCCCTCTCACTCCCGTGGGAAGAGGACCACTCGCATAAAAAAATAACTATTCCCGTGACGCACTCTGTACAATTCACCGCTCAAAAACAACGAGGTCGTTCCACATGTCGAATTGTTTGAACAGCGTATTTTTTTTATGTGAAACATCTATTAGCGCGTTTAGTCAGCAAAACCATGCCGTGACGGAAACGGGATCGCGTTATGCCCTCTCTATTCCACCGCGCTCGACTTCCTGCGTGTGCGACTAATAGTATGCTCCACACGGTCACCGCTTGCATACAAACTTTGTATTAATTACAGGATGAAATTTAGTTACAGGGCTATATTTAGTCACTAGAATTTTGATAGTTGGCGGGACGAAATTTAGTTACAGGGTGAAATTTAGTTACTAGAATTTCGCTTAAATATAAATGTTTCATATCTACCAGGCAATGGCGGATTTACCAGTAGGCTGAGTAGGCGTGAGCGTAGGGCGACAAATTTGGGGCCCGAATTGTTTATTTTTTTGTAGCCGGTTTAATTACGTACATTATTGTGTAAGTAGTATAGATTACCACGCCTTATAGTAAGAGTGCCCGTCGGCAAAAATTTTATATGGCTGCATTAGCCCTAGTTTGACACCTATTTCCTCTATGACGTCAAAACGACATCTTTAGAGGGAAAACGCCCCAAAATCAAGAAAAGTCATAGATGAAATAGGTGTCAGACTAGGCCTAATGAAGTTTGGGGGGAGTATATAATAATAATAATAATTTATTCCACTTAAAGAAAAAAATACATCCTATACAAAAGATCGATTTGGAATTTTCCAACCCTACTTGGCTATTGCCAGTGCTAGGGTTGGATTAAATGGACGTATGCGAGAGTGAGTATATATTTAAAATTAAATAAAA
This sequence comes from Xanthostigma xanthostigma, assembly GCA_963575645.1. NCBI lineage: Eukaryota > Metazoa > Arthropoda > Insecta > Raphidioptera > Raphidiidae > Xanthostigma > Xanthostigma xanthostigma. The sequence goes on along the minus strand of OY754466.1, from coordinate 41,029,385 downwards.
AAGGGAAAAAAAGAATATAATAATAATAATAATAATAATAATAATAGCAAGCAAATGATACATTTTTTTTTATTTAAAAAGTTATTGGTTAGTTGAGGATTAGTTTAAGATGTTATAAATGACTTATGTATCAGTAAAATTTTTGCCGACGGGCACTCTGACTATTATTAGTTGTACATGATTAAGCTTTGATTAGATCAGAAATATACCCAAAAACTATTGTTTGTGCAATTTTAACAAAACTGTTTGATTATAAAAATAATCTAGGAACTGACAATTGTAGAGGCAAAGGCGGCAAAAATTTAAAAGCCTATACTTGGGGAATGTGTAAATCCGCCACTGCTACCAGGCGTCCCACGAAGGCTCCTAATTTTTTTATTCGTAAACAAATAATGTAAACCAACTAGTTACGGATTTTCTCTCAATTGCAAATACGAAATTTTCTTTTAAAACCTCCGCCTATCTCATCTATAATGATGCGAAGAATAACCGTCCCTGCTTGCGTAATACAGCTACTCTTTTAATAATAACTTAGTTCTCGCCATCGGATATAAAATAGAGGCCAAAAGTTTTTCCATTCCTGTTGGTCATGAAGATTGTGCAGTAGCCTGTTCTACTATAATGATTGTCGTTATGACGTTAGCAACGGTGCTGCCGTGACGTCAGATGACGAGTGTCTAGCTTTTGTCTGTAAAGTCTGTATCACACGATGCCATTGCATTGCGGCTATAACGATTACAATTTCATTGCAGAATATGATTGAATTTCATGCGGTTTGTTTTGCTGTGTTTTGTTAGCACCTCGATTTAATTAGATTTTGAGCAAAATCGGTTTAGTGAATCCTAAGACGTTTTCACAGGATAACGCTTTGTGACAAACTGCGAGCAATTTTTACAGAACAGGCAACGCTTGAACGTTTTGCCAACTATAAAAGAATCTTTCGATGATATGAAAAGTGTAAACGAAGATATACTTACGGAATAATATTAAACTTTTCAAAGTGAACCACTGATACTGATTATTTCAAATTTCTCATTGACTCAGACAGTGTACCTGTGTACCTACATGTAAGCTAGTGTATAATTTAATTATTTCGCGTAGTGTTGGGTGATTATGAATGATATAATCTAAATATTTCGATTATGGCCGAATAATCGATCATTCGATTATGGCAACCGAGATATCATTCGCTTGAATCGATTATGAAATATGAAATGAATTTAATCCCGACACAGTACTATATGTCGACTGTCGATTAATATAATATGATATATTGATATATCATTCGGTTTCTGCATCTATATGCACTAGTATTTATATGATGGAGGGTATTTTGCAAATAAAAATGCACATTAATGAATACACCAAAGTAAATGATATTCATAATCATGACATAAGAAACAATCAAGATATTAGACTAAACTAAAGAAATGCAGATTGAAAATGTCTCAGAAAAATCCATCCTATTTAATAAATTACCAAATAGCTTAACTGAAATTCAGTGTGGTAAAGAATTTAAGTTCAAACTTAAATCACTCTTAAATTTCAATTTTAATGTTTAACTTATTATGTAAATTGACGATGTATCCATCTAGGGCATTACCAATATATTTCTATTTCTATTCGATCATACCAGTGATTCCATTATTAATATTGTGTTAAGTAATATTAACAAATCGAAATTGCAAAGTTAGCACATAATTCATAATCGATATTTTGGATGATCATTCGCTTATCCTGTAAAAGTAAATAAAACGAAATAAATAATTGCCAAGTTTGCGCATCATTCATAATCGATAATTCGAATGATCATTCGATTATTGAAATCTATCGATTATGCCCAACACTAATTTCGCGTGTATGACCCAGTTGTCAAAAGTGCACTTTTTTTTATAATTAAAAAAAATGTTTTCGGTGTCTTATATTAAGGTCGCTGCAACACGAGGCTGGTTTTGCTGCTAGATTTCTTAGCTGCTAAGGTTCAAGCGTGCTGGATATCGCGATGGCTTTTATGTGCAGTTCGCTTCACACGATGCGTGTACTGAAACTAGCCTTGCGTAGACGGTTCGAATGTTAATAAAATTGAACGTTTATTGTCTCGGAACAGAATACATACTATGACGCCATGTTTGTTTGTGGACGTCTGCCCATATCGCCCTCCTGAATAGATACTGTTTCCTGATTCGTTCTTGCTCAAAACAAGCAGACAAACAAGCACGAAAAATAGCTTCGGTTCTAATTTTGAAATTCGTTAATTGTGACTAAGCATACGAGCTCGCAGTGACGTCATTTTCATCTTCGCAACCAGCGCGCCAACCAGTTCAAGTCTCAGGACTGATTACAGCGGCAAAATTGCCTCGTGTGCAGCGGCCTCTGCCAGTGTATAATTTAATTATTTCGCATGTATGACTCAGTTGTCGAAAATGCACTTTTTTTCATATAATAAAAAAAATGTTTTCATTGTCTTATATACAGTGTAAACTCTATATAGCGACACGCAAGGCACTGCGCACTTTGTGGCGTTATTGAGAGTTGTCGTTAAACGGAGAGAAGCAATAATCCATTTATATTTTTTTACTATAATGTGTATTTACTCAAAATATATAAAATTTACAACTGACCAACAAACATCCATACTATCAAGCAGCTGAGCTAAACATATGAAAGATAATTCCAACAAACAAAAGAACAAATTTCTTAGAATCTTCGGTACGCATGATTCCGACAACAAAGCAACAAAATAACAAAGTACTGTTTATTGCTTAATGATGACGTATTGTTGTCCTTATTTAGAGTGGGTTTGTCGTTATTTAGACTGTATCATTGCATGAGCAACAAGGTAAGCGAACTTGAGTTAAGTATAATTTCGACGTTCTAAGGAGTTTGTCGTTATATCGAGTGACGCTAAATGGAGTTTACACTGTATTAACATTATAGACAAAAAAAAAATAGTACAAATGCTCTTTAGATGGTAAAATATGAATCAGAACTTAATATTTATTTTTTCTAAAAAAATTGCGTAAATATTTTATCTGCCGAATCAAGATATTATGTATGTCTAACGTTTTAGTTGCCTTCAACTAACACATAAGATGGTCATGCTTTTTATATTAAAAACATAAAAAAGAGAATAGTTTTGTTGAGAAAAATTTTCAGTTAAGAACGATCGTTTACTAGGCGGGGAGTGTAGAACTGATTCCCCAGTCGATTTTTTTTTATAAGGCGGATGCTTAAGTATTATATTATGTATTTTATATAAGTGAAGATTTTGCTTTGTCGTACTGCGCGTGACCTGTCGATCAAAAGCTATAGGTACTTCCATAAAAACTCTCGAGGACCTGTTGGAGATGAGTGATGATGAAGTTGACAAGAGGGGGTGAACTGGAGTGAAAATTGCAGTTCCATAGCCAACTTGACAAGACCGTCAACCCCCGTCCCCACGCGTGTACCCGCTACAAAATAAAACACAGTAGCATTTCGTTTTTGTTTCACGGATTATCTTACGAGTTGTTTTTTTTAAATATTTAAAAAAGGCGACGTACTCTATAGAATATCTGGCCATATTCACCGAACGTAAGCAGTTATTTATTCAATTCATAATTGTTCTTCAGGTAACTATTTCTCCGAATAAATAGCGATTATTTAATTCACCAACCACAATTATGTTTACTGTATAGGTATAAATCTATTCTGTCTTACTTCCAGAGTATAAATATTTATTCGCCTGATAAAATAATAATGGCCGCCACATTAGATCATATAATACTTAACCTATAAACGTTGAGTATTATATCTACAGTTTGCTCTTGTGAATATATTTATGTGTTATTAACCTTTTGTGAAGTATATAGTTGTAAAACATTAAAGCTAGTGGAAGTTTTGTATGCAATTGGGTTACGATAAAACATTATTATTTTAATGAAACTTTTTTTTGACGTTTACACGGTCGAATTTTTGGGTGAACGTCACAATACCTATTCAACAAAAATGTCAAGAAGTATAGCGCAGTGTGTATATATTCTTAACTAACTATTTTACCTGATAATTTGGTTGGTGAATTGAAAGTAAATTTTGTTGTAACGAATAAATTTGTTCCAAGATTAGTAATTTCTATCTTTAATAGTGTTCGATGAATATGGCGCAATATATAAATATAAATGAGTTTATATATGACTAGTGAGACTTCTTTTTTGTTTATTTAGATTGCAAATGAACGTCACTGCGAAAAACAAACTTAAAATAAGCTTCTTGAATATATTTTGTACGCATGGCTGATGGCAGGCTACCATCGTCTCTTAATAATTACGAAGGACGATGAGTGTTTTTTAATGACTGTTATAATGATAGATGTTCAACAATCCTCTCGCGCACTTCTCTTGTTTTACAAAATTCTACTTCATTCACGTATTTATTATAAAAATTTCGCGTGCACAGAATAAATACTCAGATATTCTAGTTAGATATCTGGAACGCCAATTTTTTGTCCGGCAAACAGTGATTTCAGCTAGCGGTCCGGAACGCAAAATGAACAAAACTGTATAGTTCAAAAATGTGCATCTAAAATCGAAATGTTGTCTTCTATACAATATACTATATAAATAAAAATATATTGTTCGTTTATTCAAAATTTCAAATATCTGTTCTTCACCGATTGCTTTGAAATTTTGAGACAACATTGCATTCGAATACGCGCGTGTTTTTATATACCTATTATGTAGATAATATCGCACCTGTGACAGGTGAAAACATACTTTTTTTGAAAAATAATGCCATCTGTTGGACAGTAGAGCAACACATGGGATACTAAATATTTTATGCCAACGGGAACTCCATTTGTTGCATACGGCGTCATCTGTTGGACGTTAAAACAGCGCACACTATACTAAATATTTTACGGCAACGGAAGCGCCATCTGTTAGACGGTGCAGCAACGCGCGCAAACCAGACTGAGCCAGCTAGTACAATACGACATCTGCTCTATGGTTTGTTTTTCGTTTTCATGCTTACGCCGTTAGCGCAACATACCTATATATTATGCGGATCTATATAATGGCTTTTTGGGCTGCAGCCCAGAGCCCCGTGGATATAAAGGGCCCCCAGTCCCCATTGAAGACAATGGACACTATTGCGAATTAAAAAAATAAAATAATTAGACATAACCTGCTAATTTCTTTTGCAATCATGTCTTACAGTTGTTGATTGTAAAGTCATATTAAATAAATAAAATATTTCATTGTCCTAATTGTTTCCTATACCGTATACATTAGGCTGTTCTTTTATTTGTTTGTTTTCGGTCCCATTGGCTCATGTTTTAGTATTGGACCTAAAAATAATTCTCCAAAAATTTCAGCTGCCTAGATCAAATCTGTGACACGTGCAAACCGAGTGTGTTTCCCATTTTAACATGGGAAAAACGACGTTTTTACCCAAACATGGATAGCTGGTAGAAATTTTTTTATTTATTTTTGATAGCAGCAATTTAAAGAGAATTAAATTTTCCACAAGAAAGGTCCTTAGTACAAAATCCGTGAATTCATTATTTTCAAAGATATGCTCGTTTAAACATTAACTAACTAAATGAAATGCGATTTCTATGAGAATGTTTAAACGAATATATCTTTGAAAATAATTAATTCACGGATTTAGTACTGAAGATCTTTTTTGTGGGAAATTTAATTCTCTCTAAATTGCTGCTATCAAAAAATTAAAAAAGCGTCGTTTTTCCCATGTTAATTAAATGGGAAACAATCTCGGTTTGCGTCGTTCACAGGTTTGATCTAGGAAGCTGAAATTTTGGGAAAATTTTTTTAGGTCAATGCTAAAACAATAATCAGACGTTATTCAAAGATTTCAATGCTAAAACATTATCCAATGGGACCGATAAATAAAAAGATAAAAATAAACACCTATAGTATACATCATTATATAAAACGCTATTTTTGACAAGTAGGCCCCAAAAAGTGTTAGCCCAGGGCCCCACAAATTCACGGTCCGCCCTGTGGTTTGTTTTTCGTTTTCATGCTTACGCCGCCGTTAGCGCTAAATATTCAACGCAAAAGTTAAACGGCCCGAAATCACATAAGAAGTTGTGCTGCAATAAATTGTAATACAGAACTCTTTAGATTTTATGGTGGCATTCACATTTTGAATTTTATTCGTTTCAACTGCGCTTATAATATTTGCACAGCTTTCAAACATATGTATAAGCAAACAAGGGTAGATACTATTTCTAACTGGTTTATTCACAAAAAATTGAATTCCAATTTACAATTTGGCACGCTTCGCGCAGTTTAAATAACAATTCAAAATTCTATTCAACACCAGTTTTTAAATTCTAGTTTGCGTGTTTTTTTTAAGTGCATTTTTGACAACTTAGTCATTCATGCGGAATAATAAAATAACAAAAATTATACAATTTGCGTGATTTTATACGGCTTTTCATCGTTTTCTCGCGCAAGCGTCGTCGCCATGATCATAACACACCCTAAATCTTATAAATGGTCCTTTAAAAAAATCAGTCTGACACCCCTGATCTAGAGGATGTTTATTAATTATTACATATTTCGTATTTATAATTTCATTATTAGGTATAGTGCCCGCGGTGAGAGTTGAAGCCAGGTACGTCATCAATAATATGGTAGTGAACGCCTATTGCCTGCAGACAGTAGCGTGTGGAATAAATTCGACATATCCATTTATAGCGGTAGAATAAAAATAAACACTCGACGCACATGGATCTCCGAAACAGCCAATAGCAAGCTAGTAGGCGGGCGCAATGCGTTCACGTCACTATGACGCGGTGGCTTCATCTTTCGCCGCAGCTATTCTATGTAACTATTTTGTACACCGATTGTGTTTTAAACCAGTCTCTGACTGATCGTCTTATGTGGAGAATAAAGAGTTTAAAATCTATATAAACCAACTCACTTGAAAAGTTTATTATAGTATTAAGTACTCTAATTCTAAGTAATTATTCCAACTGAATAGCTGTACTTTGTAAACACGGTTCAATGGTTCAGTTTACCGGGTAAAAGAAAGTTTATTAGAAGGTTGGATAAATTAGCTTCAAAAGGATTACAAAATAAGGTTTCCACAAGTCTCAACAATATGTTCGCCTTAATACATCATTATGTACAAATATTTTTGTCTTTTTGTGTATTTGAGATATTTGATATTTGAGTGTATTTGGGTACGCCCATGTTAACGTCATAGAAAAATACAAATGAAACAGATATACTTTATTCAGATTGAATGCAAGTACATCAACCAATTCTATCATCGGAGAAATCAGGGAATTACATCGAAGAAAGAGACGCAGATATATTTTCGATACACTGTTGCCTTCGCTCACCGCACATTGAGTAGATAGACAATGATTCATATGGTAAATTATTAAATATATGGCTTTTACCCATGATTTCGCCAAGGTTAATTTCAGCTATAGGTATTGGTTTAATAACGTTTTCTCTTGGCTTTGCGCTAATATCGGTTTTGACAGCAACCTTATCTCGAGCTGAGTCCTATTAATAAATGACTGTAAACTGTATAGACCTGCTGCTCGACAAAAAGTAAGGTATTCGTTGGGTGCGTGACGACAGCACCGCCTGCCGTCCGCAATTTATTATACATATGCTCTTATAACATTGTGTCAAATAAATATTTTTCAAATAACTATAATAATAATTAAACGAAACCTTTTATTATCGAAATTTTTATACCCAGTTAAGGAGATATAGTGTTTAAATTGTTGCACTGTAAAATCATATTTATTATAAATATTATTTGGAAAAATGTACAAAAAAATATGACTCGACGTTCACGAAGACTACTATAGCGAGAGCGAGATTGAACTGCCTTGTTGTTATGGTTTTAAACCGCGGTGCTTTTTAATAAACGATATGGCAGGGAGCGCGACGGAAACGATATCTGACGGCCACAAAAAATCGTACTCTATAACCATTGCATGATCCACTCTATATTCTGCACCTGGCCAATACCTTAGTTTGAATACAATAGTAAATAGTCAAAATTGACCCAGCCGGTACTGTTTTACGAACATTTTTATATTTTTAAAGTCATCTGCATTTCTTGTTGGTTGGTTCCCTGGAAAAACAAACGAGCTATGTTGAGACCGCTGATTTAGAACTATTTATTTGTATAAAGATTTTTAAATAAATGAAATTAAAATTTTTTCAGACTATAATATTGACACAAATTATAAAATTATAATTCAGTAGATGACGTTTCGGTCCGGATTTGGATCATTTTCAGAATTATGCTAAAAAATATAAAAATCAAGTAGTAATTATTTTCTAATAGAATTAAGTTTGAATTTTATAATATCAAAATATTAATTCTATTAGAAAATAATTACTAATTCATTTTTATATTTTTAGTCTAATTCTGAAGAAGATCCAAATCCGTACCGAAACGTCATAATAACGTAATATTTTTTGTCAATGTATAATAGTCTGAAAAAATTGGTCAGTAATTTTATTTATTTTAAGAGTTCTATTCAAAGTTTTGAATACAGATTTTTAAGCTAAAAGTATATAGAAAATTATAGTTGGCAAAACCAAAAGTGCACATCCCGCAAGTTTTCCACTGTATGATAAAAAAATAACAAATAAAAAATATTTTTAATAAATTTAAAAAGATTTAAAAATTTAAAGAAATAAATAATTAAAAATTGAAAAAATATTTTTTTTAAGTTTGCAAAAATAAAAAAAATTAAGAACTATACATAATATAATATATAATTAATATCAAGTGGAATAAAATAAAACAAAATAAAAAGAAAAAAAAAAGAAAAAAATCAATGATTTCGTAAGGAATCGAACCCAGGACCTTGCCCTTAGGGATCCAACGGCATAACCATTACGCCACGGCGGCCTAATACATGTATTGGTGTTATCACGGTATAGAAGTGTAGCACTTGTTTTATGGATTACATTATATTTACACAGTAATTATTATATTTTGTTTTTTTAAACTATAAGCTGTCAAAAATAATAAAATAAAACTGTTTATAAAAATTAAACTACTGAACACATTTTAGTGAATTTAAATAGGGTTCTGGTCTGATAGTAAACAAAGTGAATAAAATATAACCCAAGGCAATCCGACCAAAATTGCGATCTGTAGAGTCGTGACGTACGTACGTACAGACGTACGTACATACGTACGTACATACGTACGTACATACGTACAGACCAACCGACAACTGCTGTTTGTGATTTTCAATTACAATTTTAATAGTATTTATGAACTCGAATTGATTTGAAAATGGTTCTATTTTATAGATTAGAATCTCCTCTTTTCAAAAAGCTTCAATTTGAATGGATTTCGTGTGAAATTAACTTAGATATAACTTCTTATATGAACGAAAGTCAGCTCTGACGCACAAAGCGATAATAAAGCACATACCGCTAGTTTAGCGGTATGTGCAATATTACATCTTATATCATGCAAAAAAACGTGAATATAAATTTAGAAGGTATAGATTTAATTTATGGAGAAAGCAGGTACTATAATAAATTAATATCGGATTAAAAGGTTGGAAAGGCTTTTCCGCGAAATTGAACAGGCAACTGATATAGGTTGTTTCAATGTAAAATTATATTAATATAATATGTTGCATTTACATAACCGTGTTTTATAAGTTCAGCTGGCTAGAGTTATATCTTTTTTTTTATTTTTTTTTTGAAATCTCTCTAACAGTTTTCTTTGAAAGGGTAATTTGTATGCACCTGTATAACAAAGCTTATACCTACATATTTATATTTTTCACTTTTTTCTCTCTCTCTCTCTCTCTCTCTCTCTCTGACTATATATGTTAAGATCAAATACCGCAAACGGTCACTGAGCGAAAAAACCGCCAACAATTCGTTCTGACAAATGTCAAATGACCACAAAACAAAATTCGTGTTGTATGGCTATTATAAAAATGCTCACAACGCGTTGAGGATATGAACAAAGCCACAAAGCGAAATTGGCGTTGTGGTTCTCTTGATATATAATCGACGTTATGATACATAATGTAAAGAAGCCACGAAGGGAAATTCGTGTTGTGGCTCTCTTGACAATTGATGTTGTAGTAATTTAAGATTTTTAACTTGTATAGGATTTGAAACGAAAAACGTGGGGCGCATTATTCGTTTTATCTCATAAATAGATTTGTTCATTGATAGCTACCCTCTACACGTCATAACTGTCGCATGCGCCCCACGTTTTTCGTTTCAAATTCTACAAGTTAAAAATCTGTCTGTAAAGAAATTTTTTTATACTTTTTAGTTTATTTTGAAAACGTGGTGTAATATTATTTTATTCTTTTTAGTTAAAAACAAAAATACACAAATTAAAATATTATATGGCTCATGGGGGATCGAACCCGTGACCTTCGCATTATTATCACGACGCTCTAACCAACTGAGCTATGGGCCGTTTGCTGTACTGTGCCTTACATTATTATATATCGATTAAATTAGAAATTTTATTTCATTCAATATTTTATTCTTTTTTTTTGTATTTTCTTGTATTGTCATCTAATTTTGAGTTAAGTTAAAAATTTCAAGTCTCTATCCAGGCCCGCCACAAGGGGGGAGCAACCGGGGCAAATTGCCCCGGGCCCCCGGGCTGAGGGAGCCCCAAAATTAGATTGAAACCTAAAAGTTAATTTTTTCATATTCTTCGTTTTGAACATTGAGCAATTAGTTACCTGGAGTCTCAAACCCAAGCATGCAAACATTTTAAAATATATATATATATATATATATGTATATGTATGTGGATTGTATTATACTAATCTACTTATAATTTTTAACAGTGCAGAGTAGAGCTATTGTATAATGGATAATAGTCTCTGTAAACATTAGCATCTCTTTTTTAGTGGCAGATTTTTTGAAATTTCAATCTCCTTACAGAGGCCCATATCATATTTTAGCCCCAGGCCCCGCAAGGTCATGTGGCGGGCCTGTCTCTATCTCATCAGGAAGTTAGTTTAAAATCAATTACAAAGTTCCACTCGGACAGACATACAACAAAGGGATTTAATAAAAACGTGGTAAAAAAGCCACAGACCGAAATTCGCGTTGTGGCTTCTCTTGATTAGCAGAACAAGAGAACCACAACACAAATTTTGTTCTGTTACACACACCACAACGACGATTGTCAAAAGAACCACAACAAGAATTTAATTTTGTGACCTACTTACGCCAATTATCAAGAGAGCCATGACATTAAATTTTGATTTGTGGCCGTTCGATATTTGCAAGAACGCGTTGTGGTCTGTTTTTTCGTTCAACGAGCGTTTTCGGTATTTGAACCTAACATATAGACTTAGATATAAAGTAGGTATGCTAAGAGACTGTGATATAAAGCTTTTCAAGCAGGAAATATTTACGTAAACCTCACTTAATTTTTTTTGCTTTTTGTTTTTGTTAAAAGTTTTAAAATGTAGTCGATATTTTTTATATTTTAGCATATTTTTTTATTTAATAAAACAAACTCTTTTGAATTGAATTCAGCTGTTCATAACATTTTGTTTGTTTGTTCGCTAGAAATGTGAAAAATATAGATCTCAAATATGATTTTTTTGCGACGACACTAACGCTTTACATTTTCCATATAAGTACTCAAGAAATAAGAACTTATTCTTCAGATGTCATATTACTGACACTATAAATTTGATAAATAATTGTAAATTATTTAAGTGTTTGTCTTTTATTTTAGTATGGGGCCCTCCCGATTTTTCCCCAGCCTACTAGCGATGTGTCCGCACATGAATCTTTATTGGGGCTGGCTCCGTGCGCTCCGCTCACTAAAAAGAGTCGCTCAGAGCGAGTCGTTCAAAGGAGCGACACTAGACAGTACGCACTACACAAGAGTGCAGACTGCAGAGGTGTGAACTGTCATCATGCATGCTCAGGAGTCACGTAGCATTGCATAGCGCAATACACACTCAGCTCTGAGCTCATTTTAATATGATACTGATCTTATATTATTCGCATTTCGGCAAACTATAAAGTATAATGAAAGCTTAACAATAATAATGTTTATTGTTACAATATTATATTTTTGTCAACGACGTCAATGTGAATGGTTTAAGTCACTGTTAAGCTTAGTACTATTACACTTACAGTGTGTCATTCAACATTAAATGACTCTGCAGCAAAGATAACTCCGTATGTGCAAAATTCACTAGTGCCTCTGCTGTGTGCGCTCTGTAAATGTACGAATGCAACAGTACAGAACAGTTCAGCACAGAGCAATGGCGCTCGGAGTGAGTCAATCAAAAAAAAGGACGAAGCGCTCCGTTCCGAGAAAGGAGTCGTTCATTATGAACGACTCGCTCAGGAGCGACAAATCACCACTAGTGATGTACCGGATCGTTAAAAATATATATTCGCGGATACGGATCTGAATACGGATTTTTGGTTTCAAGATCCGCGGATACGGATACGAATCTTTACTTTCTTAGAGTACGCGGCGGTAAATATTGCACATCGACCTTTGGAAAGAGACTATCTGTTATGGGAAAAATTATTGACCTCTTTAAGAGTTAACTCTCATAACAGATTGTCTCTTTCTAAAGATCGATGTGCAATATCTCATTATAAAGATAGTTGATTTAGTACCTTTGAGTTATGTACTATTAGTATGGTACTCACTACGATAAGTGTTTGCAATATAAAGGTGGCAAATACGATTAAAAAAAATAAAAAATAATCTGAATGGAATTTAACGGGTTTTCATTATTACCTAATCACCTATATATATAAAATTTCATCTATGAATTGAAAATTAATAAGGTAAAAGATCCGTAAAAGATTCGCCAAAAATTAACGGATACGGATACGGATCTTTCTTCTTCCTCGGATATCCGCGGATACGGATGCGGATACGGATATCCGGCACATCACTAATCACTACAGCCTACAATATAGTACAGGTTACATGCTCAGCGATTTCTTATGGCGCTATTCTGTATGGTCAATGTTAAAATTAACAGAGCTTTTAAATTTCTTAAACTTAAGGCCGCTGCACACGAGACTGGTTTTGCCGCTGGATTCCCTGCTTGATCTGGCTTCTATATGGCTTAAGTGGATTTCCTGATGGCTTTTATGTGTTCGCTTCACACGATGCGTGTATTGAAACTGGCTTTGTAGATGGGCTTGGTGCGCGCGCAGTGACAGTTCGAATGTTAACAAAAGTGGACGTTTATTGTCTCTGAACAGAACAAGCACTATAACGTTTGTCCATGACCCCCCCGTGATTAGATATTGTTGACTGATTCCTGCTCAAAACAAGGAGAGAAATAATTTTGATAAAAAGTTAAAAGCCGGTTTTTTATAGGGGGTACATGTACAAAATGTAAAACTTGCTAGTACTCGTTTTAAACATAATGTCTCACCTCGCCGTCATATAACCCATTAAGGACGTAGTCCTATGTTCAGGCTCGTTTTCAACCCTTATTTCAGAAATAATGTACAATAATTTCAGTTTTGTTCCATGTTTTTACTGACATCGTAAACTAAGAAAACAAAATTTTTTTGCTTAATTTTACGCCATTTTATAATTGTTTTTTTAACCTAAAGTATACAACTTTAAATGAAGCTAGGTGGGTAGCGCGGGTGATAACGTCACTTGGATTCATCTGAATTATAAAAATTAAATTGGTTATTGTTTTGTAGGCTTGTGGCTCTATCCCGTACTAGAAATAAACATTTTTTTGATAAATAACTAAATGGCGGGTTTTAAAAAACAAACTACGAGAAAATCGTGATTTTGTCGTTAAAAATCGGTTAAAAAAAATTGGTTGTCTGTAAAGTCGGTTTACGGACGATAGTTTTACGTGATAACGTATTCCGTAATACATAACCTAAATTTATATAATAATTATAATAATTCGAATCTATGATATTGCATCTTTCGCTTCAAATTTAGGTAAATTTTATTAAGTAGAATAATAAAACACTATAAAAAGTATACTATTATTATATAAAAAACAACTATGGCATGTATCTCTTTTGCGCATGCGCCGATTTTCCCCAAAAAATTTACAAAAATTTCTAGTAAAAATAGATAGAGTAAAAACCGTTTTTAAAACTATATTATTATTATATAAAACATCATTATAAGAGATATATTCTTTTACGCATGCGCCGATGTTCCCCAAAAACAATAGGCCACTTCATATTTGTATATCAAACATCCTCCCAAAATTTGGTTTCAATCCGCTTATCCTTGGTGTCGGAATGATAAGAAATGTCAAAAGTGACGTTTGCAACTGTCAAAGTATTATGTTCTAATAATAATTAGTTATTCCAATACTTAACTTAGAAGGCGTTGCATTTCACAAAATACTAATGTCAAAAAATTGAATTAAACATTAGAAATGCAGCCGTTTTCATGTTAAGACAAGACATACGTTCTCTTCTAATTTCCATGTACGGCAAACAAAGACGACCGACCGCGTCGCGCCATGCATTAGACAACATTGCATTTATACAGCTATTTTTCTATATAAATTTGTATAAAAAAACTGTTTAGGCAAATTCTGTTATACGAAATCTATGTAAAATGTTCTCCTCTTTCGTTTAAGACTGGTTTCAAACCGATCTGATTTAAATTGAGCGAGAAATTAGCAAAAAGCACGCACAGGGTCAGGCGGAACGTTACGCGTTAGGAACGTTACGCGTTAGGAACGTTACACTTTTTCGTGCATGCAGCCGGTGTTTTATCAATTTATAAGATTGGTGATTCATCAATTTATAAGACGTTATCACGTCAAAATAGACATAATTTGTATAATTAGGTATAATTATAGTACCGGATGGAGCTACTGTTGTGTAGAATACCCTGTGCAAAATTAAAAGCAATCGGTTGTATACAATTGTTTCAATCACCCGCGCCGCTTACAGAAACGTAGTTTTGAGAAAAACGCGTTTAGAGTTTTGATTTCAGATTTCTTACAAAAAAATAAAAACTAATATTTACACTAATCAGCTATGCCTGGTGTATAGTAAACCTTCCGTTTCTTCAATGGCATCGTTTTCTGCTAATTTTTTTGCAAGGGTAACGTGATAACAATTGAGAGGTAAGAGCAGGTAAGAGTCTTACCGTAAGACCGTTGCTGCTCTCGACTATATGCTATAGCTTTGTAAATATTTAATATTTCGGTCTAAAATTTTTACAGTATTTTCTCAATATATTATACTTACTAAAAATGTAAAAAAAATAAATTCAATTTTCCGAAACCCGAACACCAGGCTACGTTCTTAAGACACTAGATATACAATCTACTATTTATTCATAAAAAGCTTTACAAAAGCTGACGTATTTTTCTAGTACGATTTAAAAATATCGTGGTTAAATAAAATGATAAAAACCGCTATAAAAAACATAGACTCGCGTTTTTGTATCGTGAAATAAGTATATCTAAAATCTTTATATTTTCTTTATAGAGAAAATGAAGATAAGAAAGTAGGGTATTGAAAAAGAAATTAAATTCAACTAAAAGAAATGGAAAAATTTATTTAAGGCACATTTTCTATAAAACATTAACATCACAATGCTTTCGCATAATCGTCTAAAGTCGATTTTTATAAATGGAATAAAACTGTGATTGTAACACGATTTTATTCTTTTCACATATAAGTATTGCACAGCAGGAAGACATAACCCGTATTTGACGATGGCTGTATACAGCAGGCATGAACAACCTTTCACAAATGTGTAAACATTCCGCACACCAATCGGATTAAAGTTTGTCATGCCAAAAAGTGAGAAAGTTGATTTGTATAGATTTGTCACTGTAGTAGAACAAATGATAATTCATTCGACGCGATAGTTAAAGATTCAGATACATATAGTCGATACTTGATAAACCGTAGGTATACTATGCAAACCGGCTACGGTAGCTGAGAGGTACAGCGGCTGTCTCATATACAGAAGGTCGTACGTTTGATTCCGGTGCTTGGTGGAATTATTTTTTTATCAACTATTCCATATTCCATCTTTTTTTTTAAATATAGTCTTTATTTCATTCAATTAAACCAGCGATTTTAGAATTGTTTCTCGCAGGAGCAGATTTTCTCCCAGGGGTGTAGTTTTGCGTTTGCAGTCACTTCTGTAGTGGGTGTGTGAAATACGCAGTCGTTTTTTTGAATTAAAACTTCTTTAGGCACGCTTGACTTGGGGAGTAAGCTGGTAAATGCCTGACTAAATCGTTTACGGAAGTGCATCATCGCGACCATAGATATAGTAATAATCTTTCTTCCTCTAAGGCGAACGGTGTTGAGAGGGAGATATAAGTTACTGAGTGCGACAAAGGCGGAGCATTAAGTTGAGAGGAAGATATAAGTTAGTGAGTGCGACAAAGGCATTAATACAACTATTTGACGTTTAAAATTAAAACAACTGTTTTTTTGTATCAAAAATACATTTCATCGAATTTTGCTGCATTTAGTAACGGGAAATAATGTAGGTTAGTTAATAAATCCTTTTGAATGTATTATAAATCATGCTAATAAATATATATATTATGTCGTAGTCATAATGCAAAATTAGGCATTTTACAAAATGTCTAGGCATTTTATAAAAAGCCGGCAAAACGCGAGCGAACAATGCAGTTTCCGTTATGACTATACCAATTCAGGCAAATTGATAAAATGCCGGCAAAATGTGAACAGAAGAACGTGTATCTCGTTCTGACGCATTATTTTCAGGCATTTTACAATTTACCAACAGCGATGTAGTCAAAACGCACAACATTGCTTTCCTGATACAGTTGAGCCAAACAGCTGTACTTAAACCTAACCTAAAACTAAAACGTGAACGTTGTTTTGTTTGCTTTTGCTTTGCTTTTCTGATACAGTTCGCGCTAAGAATCTAATTGGAAAAGTGATGGACCTGAAAAATGGTCTCTACAAATTAGGTACCTACCTCTAAAGGAATTCTCAAAACTTGGTTTTCCAGAAATGATATTCAAGAATCCTTAGTCGGTTTTGAAGATGAAGTTCCTGATAAACTAATAACCGTAAGAGAGGCAGTTCTACATCATTCAAGATTTGGGGGTCAAGGGTTTCAAAAATGTTTCTGTAAGGCTAGTAGCAAACAGTGCAATTCAAAGAAATGTGCTTGCTTTAAAAATAACAATTTATGCTCGTCCAAATGTCATGGAAGTTCGACATGCAGTAATAAGTAGGTTATATGTGTTGACATCTCCATAAAATGTTAAAATATTTATATTTTTAACGATTGTTTATTATCTTATACTATTTTCTATATTTCATTTACCATTCCAACTCATAAATGTGGAATGGTACTAGTTTAGGTCAAAATTCGGTTCAAATAATTATTTCGCTCATATGACCTTATCTAGAAATTCTGAACTTGTTTATGATATAAAATATTATTTATTCAAATTGAATTTTATATTAGGTATCGTAATATAACCTCAGCTGTTACTCTTAAACCGCCAAAAACTGGACCCTTTACCTTAGGTACTTATTTAGGTAGTTACTTTATTTCGTGCTTTACTTTAAGATTACCTAACTGAAAGTTTTTATAGGTATGAAGTGTTTATTTAGATTTATATAATAAAGAAGTTTATTGTTTTTTGTGTCATTGTGCCATTTTATGAAATACTTACCTAGTACCTATCTCCCTAATTTTATTATTTTTTTCTCCCGCTTACGTTATGACTACATCGCTGTTGGTAAATTGTAAAATGCCTGAAAATAATGCGTCAGAACGAGATACACGTTCTTCTGTTCACATTTTGCCGGCATTTTATCAATTTGCCTGAATTGGTATAGTCATAACGGAAACTGCATTGTTCGCTCGCGTTTTGCCGGCTTTTTATAAAATGCCTAGACATTTTGTAAAATGCCTAATTTTGCATTATGACTACGACATATACATATTTTGCCTATTAATTAATCAAAAATTATATTTTGTAGATATGTGCTACAAAGTGAGGTTTAATTGTGTTCGATAAACTTTGAGACGATCCCACTGTATATTATTGTTCGTTTATTAATTTAACATGAGCAAATTTGAGGTATTTACGCATTATTCTTAATAAATATATTTAAAATAATTATGGCATGAAGAAGTTTTACTTCAGTCGTGTGGTCTAAAGCACACTCGCTTTTTTTGTATTTTTATTGTCATTTAAAAGTTTAAACATGTCGGTCTTCAAAATGTCTGTCGCCGGACCTGACACATGAGTCGGGCCTGTTCATTTTGATCCCAGAACATATTCTTTAAATATTGCGGTTTCTTCTCGCATCACACTGTACGCTATACAGTATATGTATGTATTTAGTGATGTCACGAATGTTAATTTTTAGAATATCTTTAGCCGATATGCTTTTTAAAATCTGGCGTCATTTGTCCAACGTTGAATTTTGACAGCTGATTGACCGCGCAAGTCGCAAGCACACATTTGTAATGGTTCTGGGTACTAGGTTGATTATTAATTATTAGATCTAAAGCTTTGTTACCTAATGCTAAAGGCTGATAAAAGATATAGTTGCAAGGTTAATGTGTTGTCTTGGGGCAGAACAATTAAAGATTTTCTTGCTGCTATTATTGAACGAATATTTAAAATGAAAAATATTTTTACTACAAATATTTACGTATTAAGAAACCAGGGTGTGAAATAATTTATTGAAATCTGTGTACAGGGGGTACACTACACTTACCTTAACGGAAAAACTTGTTTCTTAAAAAAGGAGTAAGAAAAACACATTTTTAATAGAAAAGAAATTAATATTTTTTTTTGTCTTATTGCACATACCGGTGCAGAGCTGACTTTCGTTCATACAAGAAGTTATATCTAAGTTAATTTCACACGAAAGCTATTCAAATTGATGCTTTTTGAAAAGCGAAGATTCTGTTCTATAAAACAGAACTATTTTTAGATCCATTCGAGTTCAAAATTACTGCTAAAATTGTAATTGAAATGCACGAACAGTAGTTGTCGGTTGGTCTGTACGTATGTACGTACGTACGTACGTCCGAGCTCTACAGATCGCAATTTTGGTCGGATTGCCGTGGTTTATATTTGAATCACTTTATTTACCAGGACCCTATTAAAATTCAACAAAAATGTGTTCAGTAGTTTAATTTTTATAAACAGTTTTACTTTTTATTTAATATTATTTTCTCATTTAAAAAAAATGTTTTTTTTATACCTACTAATATTCGCATGAATTATGAGAATTCCGAAAAATATGCGAATATTCGTTACATCATTACTATGTATAATATTATACGCATTTCACAAGCTTCTTCTTTTAAAGATGTATTCCAATTCGCAGATCGCAATAAAAAGCTTTGTGTGTACAAAAGCCAAGAACCTTTCGTCTCTTATGTTTTTTTTATGCATACACATCTCTTTATATTTTGTAGTGTTTTGTTAGATTCGTGTTTTTGTGTAAAATTCACGGTTTTTTTTGTCTGATATAATAACGGCACACCGCGATGAATAGCAAACAGGTTGCTTCTGCTATTTAAATGGCGAACGTACATCACCACTAAATTTGTAAGAAAATAAACAAAAAAATACTGTTTATATCTTGCTATAAATTATCATTTATCAATAAACCGTGAACATTCCTCAGTTTCTATTATTAACATATAATTTAAGATCAGCAGCAATTGATTTGTCTGTATTATGCGCAGGTACATTCAAGGCTGAACTACGGAGTCTGTTTCTGGGGCTCCTCTACTTCAGCTTTCAATGTTTTCATTTCACAGAAGAGGATTGTTAGATGTATTGGCGGGGTTATACAGTCTAGCTCCTGTAGGGAACGCTTCAAAAATTCAAAATATTTACTTTAACATCATCTTACATTTTGAATTAGTTTTATATACTTTTAGAAATAAAAATAAATATGAACAAGGTTCTGATATTCACAACATCAATACACGCCAAAAAAGCACTCTAAGAGTTCCTTATAGTCGCCTAAATTTGAGCAAAAGATCCCCAGCCCATCTAGGGGTAACTATTTTTAATAAACTGCCTGCACATATAAAATTAGCTACAGATGTAAAACATTTCAGAAATTCTCTGAAAATGTATTTACTGGAATACGCTTTTTATAATTTAAATGAATATTTACTGTAATGTTCATTCACCTGACATTTTTAATACTGTACTTTACAGTTTCTTAAAATAAAAGCTTTATTATTATTATTATTATTATTATTATTATTATTATTATTATTATTATTAAATGAATGCGATAATTTATCGAATAAGAAATCAGAAATTATCGGCTCGTATTCACAAAAACACAAGTTTGATTTAGTATGTCAATTGAATTGAAATTTTTTTGACGTGTCAAAAAACGCTGCCCGCCATTATAAAATTCGAAATATGACGTCAGACTTTAGTAAACACACATATTATGCTTCAATGGGTTTGTTCCAAGCAGCAGAGAACGCTATAACAGAACCGTCACAGTTTTGTTACTGCGCAAGACTGTCTTGTGCACTAGCTCAAAAATCTATATATAAACAGTTGCGTTTTAGCTAGTGCGCAAGACGGTGACGGTTTCGTTACCGTTCTCTGACTGCTTGGAACATACCTAATATACCTATATAACGCGACACACACGTGAATAAACATTAAATGAGCCTCGTGTAAACGACACCTAGCCTTATTTGCACTTGTTTGTATATTACAAGAATGACGTCACAGTAGGTTAACATGGCGGCTCCTGTTTTCGCGCTAACTAACGTATTTGAAATTTTGAGTGCTGTTTTATCCTATGAAACGGTTACATTTAAGCGAAATAAAAATACTTCAATAAATAAAATTATCGACCAATTTTTCAGACAATATATTAACAAAAAATATAATTAATACATTAACGTTTCGATCCGGATTTGGATCTTCTTTAGAACGGATCTAAAAAATATAAAAAATAATTAATATTTTATTTCTAATTCGCTTTATATATAAAATTCTTTCAAAATAATTAATTAGATAGTATCAAAATACCTGTCGTCGACTCATACTATACGACGTGAAAATTTTAAGATAATTTAAGGTCCAAATAGCCTCATAAAAATATTCTAATGGCGTAAACGCACGGAATGGTTGACGAACGGAACGGAACGTCCATTTTGGTATTTTTTAACAATTTCAACGCGCAATGGAGTCGTTTAACTTTTGAATGAATAATTGTGATGTGTCAAAAATCGGACAGCCTTATTGAAATATCCTGCACAAGCGTTGCGCTCTAGTTAAATAGTGTGCTAATTGCCCGTCTCCTTCTTTCTCTATCTATCTCTGTCGTATCCCTTTCGTTTTTAACGTCTGCAGAAATATATTTTAACGAAACTGACAAAACTGTTCTTTTTTGGTGGTAAAAATATTTATACTATACAAAAATAAATTTTAACAAAGAAAAAACTAAAAGTACTTCTCCTCAATAATGCAAAAAAATGAAATAAATTAAATAACGGAAAAACAAATGATAATACAACACTATTTACTATAGTATTTATATCAAAGGACACAGTTCTCAATTGCGCACTGTTCACTTCTTGTCTGACTGCCTTCCTGCCCGTTGCTGGTCCATAGCCATAGGCCTACAGTTGGTTTCTTGAACATTCTCGAAGCGTCGGCATTCTTCTACGCGGTTCCGGCAACAATGTGCGTATTGTTGTCTTCTCCAGTAGCGTCTCGTTACAATATTTTGGAATAACTCAGCTGTACAAAGTGCAGAAGTTCTATGCGTACTTTGTATAGATTTATCTAAATATTCATGAATGAAAACATGTCACATTTTTACTTCAAGTTATTGTTAAAAAATGCATTTCTAAGTTAAGCAAACGTAGACAAACATCTCCTCAAGGAATTTTTCTTAAGGCGTGAATATTAAGATATATTATATTATGAAAGACTACAACTTTCACGGTACGGTGAAAATTCTACGAAAGCAGAACGTATAATGAATTTCATGTTGTGTTTCGCATTAAATTAATCTCCGATGATGTTGTTAATGCAGTGCATATGTTACGGTCTATACCCGAATTCGGTCAATGACCAAAATAAATGCGAAAAACTAGTTTTGACCAAGGAATATTTACCAAACCCGAAATCTTACATTTAAACGGGTATTGACTGTTATAAAATGAGCAAAACTATAGTTTTGCGCATTTTCAATTGGACAAAACTAGTTGTGTCCATTTCTGAACGAACAATACTAGTATGGCATCGGAATCTTCTTTGCGTTTTTTAATTAACTTTTCCACATCAATGATACTTATTATATCAAATCGATTTATTCTTCTGTATTGTTTAGCAGACAGAGGTTTTAATTCAGCTTTCAACAAATTTGCTTTCTTAACCTCACTTAGTTTAGTAAGGTAATTATGTTTCGTCATAAAATTATGTTTCAGAAGCCTCCAATAATAATTAAGTAAAAACGCAAGATGAATTGGAGTCTCAACTAGACTCCAATTCATCTTGCGTTTTTACTTAATTATTACACTGAATATCCCCTAATTGTATTAATTATAACATTCAGGAGAACAATTCAATTATAATAATAATAATGATTTATTTCCAACATTACAATAGATAGGTACATAAACAGGAACATAACCCTACTTTTGTTCGGGTTCGGACGTTGATTAAATGAAACAAGCAGAACTAGTACTGTCCGTTCAAAAATAGACAGAACTAGTTTTGACCAAATTAAAATGCGCAAAACTAGTTTTGCTCATTTTATAACACTCAATACCCGTTTATATGTAAGATTTCGGGTTTGGGCAATATTTCTTGGACAAAACTAGTTTGGCGCATTTATTTCCGTCATTGACCGAATTCGGGTATAGACCGTAACACACACATAATATATAATACTAGCTGTGCCATCCACGCGTTGTTGTTGTTACGTTCGCGGTAAAATAGTTGGTATAGTGAGTGTTCCTTTAACGCACAACAGATGGCGCTCCCGTTGCGGTAAAATAGTGTGGCGAGTATTATTTTAACGTCACATAGATGGCGCTCTCGTTGCGGCGAAAAAATTCGTTATATTTGAGAAAAATAAACAAAATATCTCACCCTATTAACGTGTCTAATGTATGGGCACCTTAATAGAAATGTCAGCTGAATCGATTAGGCAAGTCCGTATCTCCTTTAGTTTAGACGTTATGACGGTTTTCAATGTACAACGTTTTAATTTGTTTAATGACTAATAAAAAGCTTTACAGCCTCGTTCGAACTGACGAAGATAGGACATACGGAACTATATTCTCTAGTGAAGGATTATATTAACTTTTTTGCAGGAACATCTGCAGCAAAAGTATAATAATTTATATTAATACTAAAGTAGGCAACTAGTATATACAGGGTGTCCCATTAAGAATGGGACATAGAACAACCGCAGATTCTCCAATTCAAAATAAAACGATTAAGCGAAATATGCTAAGATAAAATGTTACTCGCTCTACCAGTGGCGTACGGCAGGAGTAAATAATGCTTGTACCCCTTCTAAATGTTACGCCTCTGTCTAAATTTTAATTTTGACTATAATTTTAATTTTTTTGATATTTTCTAAGTCAATAATGTACACTTGTTAGTTTGTTGTAAAGTCATTGGTTTTTCGAGATATTCGCAGTTAAAGATAGACATGTACTTTTTATTTGTATTATTATTAATAATATTCATTTTTACAATTTTGTCTTAAAAAAACTGCGAATATCTCGAAAACCAATGACTTTACAACAAACTAACAAGTGTACATTATTGACTTAGAAAATATCAAAAAAATTAAAATAATAGTCAAAATTAAAATTTAGACAGCGGCGTAACATTTAGAAGGGGTACAAGCATTACTTACTCCTGCCGTACGCCACTGGTAGAGCGTACTGAACTAATTTTTTTATTGTTAGGTGCATTTTATGATATTTAACAAGTGTGCCGATTTGAGTAAAATTATACGGTGTATTAAAAAAATTATGGACATTAATAATTTTTCAGTTTTCAACTTCAACAGGGTGTATTTCGGAAACGAGTAACATTTTATCTAAGCATATTTCGCTATACGTTTTATTTTGAATTGGAGAATCATGCGGTTGTTCTATGTCCCATTCTTAATGGGACACCTGTATATTAAATTTTCAGAAAAATAATTCTGACAACTTTTAATTAAAATATAAGTCCTCTTGTATCTAAGTTGTTCGTTGCACAGTCTATTAAAATAGGCTTAAGAATAATTAATTTTAAAACAACTTTTCTACTTTCTAAACATTTAAACTTATTTTATAAAACGCATTTCATACTTGTAAAATATAATTATTTAAAAAAAATTAAGAAACCCGACTGCACAAAATGAAATTAATAACTAAAAAGAGGAAGACAAGTCGAAAAATCTAAATGTGCAGCAGGTGGAGATCTTATTTGTCTCTTTCGTTTTTTAATGGATTCCCAGCTGCATGTTGAGAGTTTCTGACTTTTTTATATCACTCTCACAATTAAGACAAAGCCAACGACACCTCATATGTAACAAAAAACTAAAACCCGACTACTAAAAAGTATAAAACAAGAAAATATTCTCATCTGAGGATAGCCGTGGTCATATGCCACCTACCCTAACAAAACATTACATTTTAACAGTAGTAAGCGATCATAAGCTCTAGGGCAAAGTGCATCACGCTATATATCTAGAGGGGCCCTCATATATATGAGATGGCATACGACCACGGCTATCCTCAGATGAGAATATTTTTTTGTTTCATACTTTTCAGTAGTCGGGTTTTAGTTTTTGAACTTATATTTTATTTAAATTAATTTTTTTTTAATTTATTTTCTATTTAAAATATTTTTTTTTATTTATTTTTATTTGTTTTCAATTTGCTCCCCTCTGAGATCAAAATTCAAAAATAAATGCGGTTTATGTTAACCGGGCTATAATAACGAATCGATTGACACCTTATTTATGAAAATCGGATGAATAGTTTAGGCGCTACGGTGGAACATCCGTAAATACAAACATACGTAAACTGCTAAACTTAACCCTTCCTTTTGGCTTCGCCGTAGTCGGATAAAAATCCATCAAGCCGTTTAGGCTACAGAGCATGCCAAAGAAATAGCAAACATACATCCAATTCGCAAAAAAAACAAACAAAAAAGTTCGAAAATATAGACGTTTTTGCGACACAAGCACAAGCAGAACATTGATGCAAACTTCAAATTATTTTTTTTTTTTTTTAATAAAGACATTAAAACCATTTCCAATTTTCCAGAAAATAAATAATGGCAAAAGTCTATTTTCCTGGTCTATAGGTTTTGTGTAAATTGGAAAAGATATACCATATTTGATCATATTATTTGACATTTAATTTTTAGATGCTGACGTAAAAACAATAATAAAATATAAATGTTTCTTTTATAAACTTTCATTCAGTAAACAGTTCAATATTTCGACATGGGAAATTCTTCTTTTTTGTGTGAAAATCTGATTTATTGATAACTTTTATTCGTTTCACTTCGAGTGAAAATATATAGGTACCATGTGTCTCAGATAAGAACGCACTGAATTATTCTTATAAAGGTGGCTGCACACTAGGCACACTAGAGTATACCTACCTATAAATATGCAATTTCACGCTTTATCGTAACATCGTACCCTAAACGTTTGTCTATGATTACGCACTGATTACAAAAACACTAACGACTTCTGTTCGCCGGGTTAACAAACAGCGAGTCTCGAAATTAAATATCAAAAAAATCGATCTCGAACAAATTTCGCCTAGCTATACGCAGAAGGTTCTTTACTTGCAATTACTAAATCACTAAATTTGGATAGCTCCGGACATGCAGCTCCAGCAACCACGTCCTCTGTCGGAGATGTTTCCTCATGAGACTACCGCTACTGCCAATAGTCGCGAACAGCTGTCAATCGCCTTTTACGTATGACCTCAAAGCTGCTTGCTTGGAATTTACCTGTGTTTTTATGTAATTAATAATCAATTAATGTAATTAATGAGCGTACTTTCGGCCGAGGTATGAAGAAAAATAGTATACACCACACGGGCAGAAGGTTTGAGAGCCTTGAATTGCGCGTCATGATAACCGAGGAGAGCCGAGGGCATCACCTCAAACTTTCTGCCCTTGTGGTGTAATATACTATTCTTCCTCGAATATTATTACAGCCAGTGTGTAGGAAGAATTTAGGTCGGAAATTTCGCTCACACCAACTCTCCAATGTGCGCCGTTTCAGATATGTACTTTCTTATTTTGGACACATTGTATATAAATGTATCTAAAAATTGTTTCCCTTTTATTTTCCTCTTCTCTTTTTTAATATTCTTTTTATATTTATTTTTTCGCTCGATGAAATATTAAAATTGAACAAACTTGACCTGAGTCGCAAGTATATATATATACAATTGTTATTGAATTTACTTCTTATAAATATCTTTATTCATTAATCAATGCTCTATATAACCAACTTATCGTACATATAAGTGCCCTGGTACCAATGTCAATGACCTAAGGGTCGATGCACCTGTTTATATTTCGTATTAATTTTTATTGAAGTAAAACATCTTTACGCACGCTTGCCTTGGGGAGTAAGCTAGTGGCTATTTGTATTTGTGGACAGTCTATTTGACAAAGTGTTGGCCTGATTTGCCTATTTGACAAATAAGGCCAATACCAAATACGCGTTACAGTGCGCTTGTCGGTTTTTCGAGGCACATCAAAGGAGTCAAATAGGCAAATACGCAAATAAACCGTCCACACAATGGCCATATTCAGAAGCGCACGCGCCGTGAACCTGTACGGGCGTGCAGTATTTTTGTGTCTGTGCTGTGAGCGAGAACTGGAGCAATTACTATTGAAAATGAATTGGGACAATGAAACAGTGCTATAATTCCTGGAATTTGGAACCTTGCGTTCTGCTGCCAAATGTGTTTGCTATTTGACTGCCATGTGTAGATGGTCGTATTTGCCTCTATTTGCATGTTTGCCTTGAACGTCATATATTTTGCCAAATACAACAAACACCCAATAGCGAACCCAAATAGTCATGTGTAGTGCCACCATAAGACACAGTAGGCCTATTGTCTGTATTACACTGTAGGAGCAAGAGAGAGCAGTGCGCGTGCACATTTTCTTTCTGTCTTCCTCTCATAGTCAGTGCATGGAATATATACAGGGTGAGTCAGACCACCCGTATCAGTCGTTTTTTTCGAAAACGGTTAGACGTAGAGAGTTGTGTCAAAAATCTGTATTATAAAAGCCCTAATGAAGAATCGAATGGTGATATTTTTCCCCCCCGGAAAGGTCGGCTTCCCTGTTAGTTTGCTCCGGAATGTTCAGAACTCCGGAATGTTAAATAGAACGATAGGTCGAAAGTGGTATTTTTTAAAAGATCTTTAAAAAATAAGCAAGTTTTGTAGAACATTTTTTTTTGTTACTGCCACCCCTGTTAAGTAATATTCGTTTGAAATTATTAAAATAACATGTCAGAATAACAAACTTAATTTTAAAAGTCGGCATTTAAAATCTAGTTACCTAATTAAACAAATGTCACAAAATATGTTCAAACTGTCTTCAATTTACTTCTAAACACTGCGGAGCTCTTCTAGATATGTTATAAGTACCTGTAAGTATTTTCCGACAAAAAAAATCAATTGCAATTATTGAAAACTTATTGTGACCTTGTTTAATTAGGTAACTAGATTTTAAATGTCGACTTTTAAAATTAAGTTTGTTATTCTGACATGTTAATTTAATAATTTCAAACGAATATTACTTAACAGGGGAGGCAGTAACAAAAAAAAATGTCCTACAAAACTTGCTTATTTTTTAAAGATCTTTTAAATAATACCACTTTCGACCTATCGTTCTATTTAACATTCCGGAGTTCTAAACATTCCGGAGCAAACTAACAGGGAAGCCGACCTTTCCGGGGGGAAAAAATATCACCATTCGATTCTTCATTGGGGCTTTTATAATACAGATTTTTGACACAACTCTCTACGACTAACCGTTTTCGAAAAAAACGACTGATACGGGTGGTCTGGCTCACCCTGTATATATCTCAGGCAAGTAGTTCGTTTGCGAGTTTGCTAGCGTTACGCGAACGGTGATTTTTTGATTATTTCGTAATTTCATTTCGTTCTTGAACAATTTTGTCTGTACATAATATTTTTGTAGATTGCTTGTTGCAAGCAATATATTGTATCATGTTTGGAATGATTATATTTCTCCCATTACACTGATATTTCTCTGTGCCAATAAAAACATTCAACGCACAAAATATAAGCCAAGTACCTCGCACAAACAGTAAACGCAAATACTGCCAAGTGCAAAAAACTTAATTTAAGAATATTCTATTTCAGTTATTTTTGTCTCAAAATTGATTGGAGCGAAAGGTCTTTAGCCGCGATGACAGTAATTTCGTTCAAAAAACAAGATGGTAAGAAGTGAGGCCCTTTTCTCGACTCCAATTTATTAAAAGTAGATATGGAAAAAAAGTGTAACATTTACGCGCTGTTGAAGTAAAACTTCTTTTAATTCGTTTCTACCAGTCTCACTTTTTGGGAAATATTCACTCAAAAATTAAATAATTCATAATTTAAATTAAGTTGGCTATGCTTATTGGTTTGGTTCCGTGGCTGTTTTCTACAGATGCCGCCAGCTGTCAATCGATGCCTTTAAATGGCGGAAGCCGGTCACAAAATAGGTTTGCTTCCGTAGCTATGTTTCATATCTCTTTCAAGATGGTTTCTATGATGCCGCCATTTGTCAGTAGATGCATTTAAATAGCGGAAACCGATCAAAAAATTGATTTGCGTCCGTAGCTGTGCTTCACCTCTAATTCAAGATGGTTTCTACGATGCCACCATCCGTCAGTAGATATCTTTAAATAGCCGAAACCGATCACAAAATTGATTTGCGACCGTAGCTGTGTTTTACCTCTAGTTCAAGCTATGGTTTCTACGATGCCACCTTCTGTCAGTAGATGCCTTTAAATAGCATAATCTGCGTAAAAAAAGTGATTTCCGTCCGAAAAAAGATCAGAGTTACTCTCAAGTCGCGCCTAAAGAAGTTATACTTCAAACATTTAATAAATTATTTGGCGCCGACCTAAAAATTTTAATATGTTTCTTCTTTTTTGGCTTTTTTGAAGGTGGTTAATTTTTTTAAGTACGATTGGCTGAGTCATATTCGCAGGAGCGTGATTTTTAATTTGCCGAGACGGCGTTCATCTCATTCCCAAGATTACGTACACAATGTGAATATTTGTTTACAGTTCTGTGCGCTACTCGTTGTTAGTGGAATATTTTTATGCTCAGTGCTCATTCACGGTGATTGATTTTTGTCTGTTTATTAGCGAGCGCGAACAAACACAATACGCGTATAATATGTTTGCATTCGTTAATACGCACACGTTATTGGTTCGGCCATATTTCGGAAAGAGTAGGTACGGGAAATCATAACGTGATGAAAATAAAGCTGAAATCAAAATTAATTTTTTTGTCAGACCATTTATTTCATTTTCAACCGACAAGAGAAGCCTATATAGGCTGTGTGCACAAAGCTTACTAGCGCCGCTAGTGAGTAATAGAGAATTATTTAACTCACTTTTTTATGGAAATCGCGACATGTTTCTACGGTGATAAGTCAAAAACTTTAGTTTACTTTACCCTCGAAGTCAGACAGAGTAGATTTATACCTACAGTAAACATAATTATGGTTGGCGATTTGAATTATCGCTATTTATTCAGAGGAATAGCTACCTGAGGAACAAATGAACCGAGTTAATAACTACTTACGTTCGGTGAATATGACCATCAGAGAAATTGATATGAAGAGTATTATTTCTAAATTTGTCCAAATTAAATCTAGAACATTTCGTTTTTAAACTTAAGAACCTATAGCAAACCAAGGGCATATCGATAGAATTTTTTTACGTGCCCCGCGCTGGCTTAATCCAGCACTGCGTAATCTTCTTTTTTGTAGTTACTTACGATAAAATAAAGTAAAATCCCAATAGGTATGATATTTTTTCTATTTTGTCGCTTTTATATACGTATATAGGACATAGGTAGATATTTTATAATGTAAACAAAAAACGTTGTTACAGTGTCCCATTGATTTTATAAAACAGTTTTACATCGAGCGAGGAGGGATTTATTTTTAATTTGATCATTTTATATAGAAAGGATAAAACGACTATTTCTTGTTTGTGTCTTTTCTTGCTCTTCCTGCACTTAATGGATAAAATGATCAGCCTTTTAAACGCTCGCTATAATCTCGGAGGTGAGACTTTGAGAGTGTACACGTACCAGAAATTGAAAGTCACTCGAGACACACATCTGTACGTAAAGACAACTATGTAGGTACATGTACCAATGAAATTAGAGACCAATTTTCTCCAAGAGATTATCGATGTTTTCGAAACAAGCACGTTCCAAGCCATCACTAAAAGAATCTTATAGATATATACTTTGCACTGGGTTCATGTTAGATACATGTAGGGGTGTCATCTATAAAGTCAATGAACTAGGACAAGAAGCTCAAAAAACCGGATTTTTGAGCTCAAAACCCGGACATAATTGCCGAGTAAAAATTCTTATTTTTGTGATGCAATTAAATAATACCTTAATAATACAGAAATAGTAGAGATGCATTTTTTTACAAGCTGTCATTTAATTATATCTATATTCTCTTTGGTAATCCCTATATTATTAAACGAGCTAATCTTGTATCTACCTATCTACTTATGGTATCTATGTACCCTACCTATGTCCCTAAATATTTTCTCGAAAACGGCCCTAACGATTTGGATGAAATTTACTGAAAATGGATTTTGGGGGGCAAAAAATCGTTTTAGCTAGGTCTCATCTCTCGAAAAAATCGTTTTCTTACAAATTTTATCATTATAAAAATCAATTTTTTGACGTATGAAAATACTTAAATATTCTAAGTAGGTTTTGGAATTTTATACAAACAATGAAACAATTGTTTTCAAAATATTATGACAGTTAATCTTTAATTACTATCCAAGTGAGACTTAAAATAAATACGTATTTGAATGTCAGTATTTTATTTAACTTTCCGAGCAAAGCTCGGTCACCCAGGTACTTAAATAATAAAGAGCCGTATAAAAATTAGAAAAACCAAACAATAGCTCTACTTCTAATAAGCAATAATAAATCTTTTCGAATTAAAGAATCAAAATTCTACTATCGTCTCTTGATAAAAAAAGATTTATCTAGTTAAATTAAAATCTGGACTATAAAAAAAACTCCGCCCGGATGCTCTTGGACGCCCTTAAAAAGAGAACAAATCCGGACGGATGGCAACCCTAGATACACGACACACATTGTATAAACTGACTATAAAAATTATCCGAAAGGTATTCTAAACAAGACAATAATATTGAGTGCAACAAGGAAGTAACATTTTCCATGCTCCAATTAAATTATATCTTTGTCTTCTTTAAGTCCAAGAGCTATAAAACATTTTTGGGTAAGTATCTGAGGCAGCGTGAAAATTTGTGTAACTATTTTTGGAATGTCTGAACACAAATTCGAAGACCTGGCTGAAGGGTTGAAGGGCTTAGCCTAGCATCGAATTTTTAACTTTGCGGAATTTTGTACGCAAAAAAGTCCGTTTGATATTTTGAAATTTTAATGCCTTCAGTATTTAATAAAATAAATATAAATAATCCAGCTCATTTAGTCGGATCTAAATGTTTTCCAGGCGATTTCAAAACTGTAAGGTTGAATTAGTGCCTATATTATCCGTGAGTGCGAACAAGATACTATACGGGTAGGTTGAAATATGAGAGAGAGCGTGCTATATCTAAAATCTCGTTAAATATATATGTAGCTAAAAATCGACTGGTTTTTAGGCTATGCGTCCATGGACATTTTTTCTTAATGACCTTTAAACTATAAAATAAAACCATTTTCTATCAATTTAATCGAGAACCAAATCCCATAAGGTTTGTGCGGGATCTTTTCATTTAAACTATTTTATTAGGTCTTGAAAATAGATCGAAATTACTACTGAAATCGAGACACAACCTTTCCTCTACCTATACCCAAATCTCAAATTTCGCGTGACTTCGCTGACGGAAATGCAGAGAGAAATTATCTCTGATGTCACTCTCAGCACTAGTAAAAAGTTTTCAAAGTCAACCTGTAGAAGTATTTATTACAAAAAAAAAAAAAAAAAACTTTCCATGTTAGTTAATGAACCATGTTTGGTGAAAAAGCAGAGCAAATCATCTTCACAGAGAATTTAATTAAAACTTGACACCTTTCACAGTGATTTTTTAACGATGCTTGTCATGTTCGCTAAAATAAGACTATTTTTAGCACATTCTACTGAAAATTTCAATACGTCGAGTCGGTTTATGAATACAAACCGGAAATTTCATAGAAATTCGATACTGAATTAAAAAAGAACTCGTTTGACTAAGTACTTTCTCACTAATGAAATGTTTATTTAGTAACTTTGAGACACTCGAACATAGAATAAATTATAGCGTTTATATACAGAATGTCCCATGACCATATAAAGTTTCGAATTAATTTACTTAACCCCTTCGGACATGAATTTTATATATTTGAAATTCAAAAAATTTTGTTAGGGTGTTGGACGTATTTAGGGTTTAATTAAGATATAGGTATTCAGTGAAAAACTAAATACTTATAATGTTGCGTTCTCCCCGTTGGGACGCCAATGCTTTCTGTCGAATGTTCTCGCAAACAACAACAATGACTGCAGATCATGTTTTTGTAAAGCAGGTAGCCAAATCCCGAACTTCATAGAATTGCCTGAAGAAGGCAATGCAAATGTTCTCGGCCCAGCTAGATGCTTCTGGAACATTCGCCCAGGCGGGGGTCGAAACTATAAATACGGTGCGAGGCAGTCAGTCAGAGACAGTGAGATTTCGTGTGTGAGTGAGTTCATAGTCAAACACGTGTTCGAAATAAATAACTAGGAAATAAATAAGTAGTGCAGAATGCGGTATAATAGACCACTGATTTCGATTATATAAATCTGGTTTAACATAAATAATCTCTTGTATATAGTTAATAAATAAGTGTGCTAATTAAATTTTTGTGTGTTACTGTGTTGTAAATATTATATTCTACATTATTCAAATCTTTGATTAACGTCTGATTAGAACTCTTCAATAAATAAAATTATCGACCAATAAATGTTAATAATGTTGATTGTCCTTTTATAGTAATTCCTTTTTTCGAAAATATTTCACTAAAATTTAATTCATTTCTTAAAAGTTTAAATATAAAAACTGTTTTTAATGTTAAAAATAAACTTAATAAAATTATTAAAAAGGGAAAAGATAAAATTAATAAATTACAAAAGCATAATGTTGTATATAAAATTAATTGTGAAAATTGTAATAAGTATTATATTGGTCAAACAAAAAGAGCTCTTAAAATAAGAATAAGAGAACACCAGAATAATCATAAATTAATCCCTGACAAACATAATGTAATAACTAAACACATATTAGAACTTGACCACGAAATTAATTGGGATGATATAAAAATTTTAGATAATGAAACTAATTTTTTTAAAAGAAATATTTCGGAAATGTTACATATAAAATCAAATAAAAATTCTCTCAATGCTCAATTAGATACGGAAAATTTAAGTAATATATATAATATTATTTTGAAATAATATTGTTTTAATAATTTTTCTTTCTTTATAGGTGCTCAAATTATTTCCATGACTACGTAATAAAACATTGTTTGTTATTATTTTTTCAATATTTATATATCAAAAAAATCTTTCACGAATTACATTAAAAATAAATAGATACTAATTATTAATTATTGCACATACCGCTAAACTAGCGGTATGTGCTTTATTATCGCTTTGTGCGTCAGAGCTGACTTTCGTTCATATAAGAAGTTATATCTAAGTTAATTTCACACGAAATCCATTCAAATTGAAGCTTTTTGAAAAGAGAAGATTCTAATCTATAAAACAGAACCATTTTTAAATCAATTCGAGTTCATAAATACTATTAAAATTGTAATTGAAAATTACAAACAGCAGTTGTCGGTTGGTCTGTACGTATGTACGTATGTACGTACGTCACGACTCTACAGATCGCAATTTTGGTCGGATTGCCTTAGGTTATATTTTATTCACTTTGTTTACTATCAGACCAGAACCCTATTTAAATTCACTAAAATGTGTTCAGTAGTTTAATTTTTATAAACAGTTTTATTTTTTATTATTTTTGACAGCTATTAGTTTAAAAACAATATAATAATTGCTGTGTAAATATAATGTAATCCATAAAACAAGTGCTACACTTCTATACCGTGATAACACCACTACAGGTATTAGGCCACCGTGGCGTAATGGTTATGCCGTTGGATCCCCAAGGGCAAGGTCCTGGGTTCGATTCCTTACGAAATCATTGATATTTTTCTTTTTTTTTTCTTTTTATTTTGTTTTATTTTATTCCACTTGATATTAATTATATATTATATTATGTATAGTTCTTAATTTTTTTTATTTTTGCAAACTTCAAAAAAAATATTTTTTCAATTTTTAATTATTTATTTCTTTAAATTTTTAAATCTTTTTAAATTTATTAAAAATATTTTTTAATTGTTATTTTTTTATCATACAGTGGAAAACTTGCGGGATGTGCACTTTTGGTTTTGCCAACTATTTTTTTATATTTTTAGATCCGTTCTGAAGAAGATCCAAATCCGGATCGAAACGTTAATGTATTATTGATATTTTTTGTTAATATATGGTCTGAAATATTGGTCGATAATTTTATTTATTGAAGATATTCTACATTACTTATTCTTTTATTTTATTAGTTAGAATTTGTTGTTTTGTTTCTGTTAAGTTAGAGAAGTACTTTTCGTTTGTGTGTTTAACTGTTTTGTTAGACGTTTGTTATTGTAAATAAACAGTTTCCACCACGAATTAGAACAGTTTTGTTACAATAACATTTATATAATATTGGAAAATCCTACGTCCATTCAAATGGATAACAGGTCTTACTCGATCATTTTTGTCTCAGTTCATGCGGCTTGTCCTAAAGTCTGAGTTAAGAAGCAAAGTTTCAACAAGTGGCAATATTTGGTTCTTTTTTTTTAATTAAACCGCCGTCTTATCGTAGCAAAACGAGTAGGTAGCTATTTTAAAGGTAACATCAGTCGAAGAATATGAGTTGGTAGTCCCCACACCGGCTGTTTGCCTGGACAACCTTTTTAAAATTGAATTTTTGATGACATTAACCACACCCCCAAACTGTACCAAATTGTGGATTGCAACTGGTTTATAGTTCAATAAAATAGGTGGGTAGGGTAGAAATATTGCCAACCTACGCAAATGCAACGAGCAGTCGTCCTACGGGGATACGTGTCGCGTAGGTTGACGATGTTTTCGCTGCCAATTTAATTTAGTTAAATTAATGAATTCGAGAAATGACGACTAAAAAAATCATTGTGAAAAAAAATTGAAATCAGAAAAATAAATAAAAACCGCTAGCTACATTTTGTTTCAGAATAATCAATCTCTTGTTTGTTCGCCATAAAACCCGTAGAAAAGTAACGTTGTTTGCTTTACCCGTTTTCTTATATATCAGAGATTATTTTCATATTTATAGCTTGTTTCGGAATTTGAATGAGGAAACATATAATGAAGGAAGTTTAAAAACAAGCATATTAAAATCACACATTATCGATTTTATCAGTGGCTGTTTCTCTAGAGCTGCAGAACAACCAAAATGTTAAGGCCGCTGCACACGAGGCTAGAAATACTGCTGGGACTTCTGCTAGCCGGCAGGCTGGCGACGAGACTGGAAATGACGTCACTGCTGGATCGCCTGCTAGCTTACAAGATATATTTTAAAATTAGAACAGATATTTTTTTTTCTGGGGGGTAAAAGCAAAAACATCAATATTTTTTTTAAGTTTTATTAAAATAATATATTTATTAAAGTGTCAAGCAAAATATTAATTTCCAAACCAATTTTACAATTTTTTTTTCAAGAAGTACCTATTTTTAAATTTTATTTTTTTATTATTATGATCCTGGGGAG
The DNA here is from genome assembly GCA_963575645.1 of Xanthostigma xanthostigma. Classification (NCBI taxonomy): domain Eukaryota; kingdom Metazoa; phylum Arthropoda; class Insecta; order Raphidioptera; family Raphidiidae; genus Xanthostigma; species Xanthostigma xanthostigma. The sequence continues at coordinate 40,993,284 of OY754466.1, read as the reverse complement.
TAATTACTATAGCTGCAAAAGTAACGAGAAATTGTGTACCCGTATGTATTCGTTACTTAAAGAACCAGTACCCGTTACTTTCGTATTGTTACGTTACTCGGTACTTTTCATACGACATACAATAGTGTACTTAACAGCATCAAGCAATAAGCATGTAGCTTCGCACAAAGCGCGTCGCATACGTGATACGACATGAGTCATGACTTCGTACTTTATGAATACTTATAAGTATAACACATTGTGTTCGTATAACCGTATCAAACGAGTCGAACTGACATGGTTACGAAACATGCGAGTAACGAAATGAATTTGTAAGTAACGATTCGTTACTTCGAGTCAGACGATGTACCCGTTACTCAGTAACGAATACATACGGTTTATTACAGCTCTAGTAATTACCCCCTCCCCATTATCTACACCCTTGGTAGTGACTTGTGTTACAATATATTATATTGTAATTTGTTGTTAGTAGGGTTTGAAAAAAGTTAATAATCAAAACATTATAAACATGGATGCGATTTGTAATTTAATTAAAATGTTCACGCGCTGCCACTGGATTTTATTATTAATAATTTTATCCGTACATTAAAGAGTGGAGCTAGCTGATAAACCTGATATTTGTGCTTTAAATAAATCATAATATACCCTTCTTTGTTTAATTTCGGTTGCAGTAAAATTACTAGTTTGTTCGCAGAAATAAACGGGAGACTTTGCGTATTAACAAAATTACAATTTATGCAGAAATTAGAATTTGTCATGTTTAAATTTGAAATATAATAGACCCTTGCTTAGTCGAATTAAAAGGCATCAGATACATGGGCGCTACTAGAAAATTTTCCACGGGTGGAAAAAAACAATACGCATATTTTAATTTATACCTACATTTTATTTATACATTCACTTTCCCTTTGTTTACTACATTTTTAAACTTAAGGCCGCTGCACACGAGGCTGGATTTGCCACCAGATTCCTTGCTAAATTTGACTACTACTTTTATAGCGCTGGTTTTCTTAATTGCTTTTATGTGCTCGCTTCACACGAGACGTCTTTTCAATCTGGTTATGGGAATAGATCTGGTGCGCGCGCAATGACAGTTCAAATATAAACACAAAGTAAAACGTGTCTGTTCTCTAAGCAGAATTACGCCATGTTTGTTTATGTTGCCACCGTGACAAGATACTGTTTCCTGATTGGTTCTCGCTCAGAGCAAGCAGAGGACCTAGTAAGAAAAATAGCCACTGTTCTATTTTTAAAATCTCTTAACCAGCCTACCGGCCTGTAGAAATCCAAGCAGTGTTTCTAGGATTGTTTCCAGCCTCGTGTGCAGCGGCCTTTAGTTAATAGCAGTGTGCTAGTGGAGAAATCATAGGAATTTAGAACTTTGGGAGCGTAAGATTTTGACAGGTATTCGGCTATGATCTCCTGTCTCGATATTTATCTAAAACTACTGAGATAACTACCGAAAACATCAACAGGATGGTCGACACTGGGATTACCGTTTCTCGCGGCGAGATGCATTAGAAGAAAGTCCTAGCCACATTTTTCTCCGTCGAGATATACGTAGTACTTTTGCGCAAGTGCCTTCACCACTAGCCACTAGGCCACTCATTCATTTAACGAACGAAACGTCAATTTTGTGGTAAGATAACATCACTACAGCGAATCACATCGGCGAGGCGCCGTCATCCATTCAAGGAACAGATACTGTCTCACGAAATGTCGGTAATGGCTTCAGAACGTTACACATCTGACAGTGAATATCGATTTATTGTACCTTTGTACCGTAAGCAGAAACAGTCCTTTTATGATTGTTCCTCTTCGCCAAAATACAGAACGATCTTAAAAACCTACATCGGAATAGTTTTCAAGTGTGCTGTGGCGCTGGGTTTCGTGCTGACTTATGCTTTACACGGTGCATGTAGACGGGTTTGGTGCGCGCGCATGTTAAAAGTGAACGTATATTGTCTCTGAACAGAACACCACTATGATGCCGTGTTTGTTTGTGGGCGTCTGTCCACGTCGCTCACGTGATAAGATACTCTTTTTCTGGTCGGTATCAGAGCCAACAGAGAAACAAGCACGAGCAACAGCCCCGGTTCTAGCTTTGAAATCCAGCTTGTAACCACGCACTGGAGCCCGCAGTGACGTCATTTCCATTCTCTAAGCCACCACAAGTCCTAGCAGTGATATCAACGACAAAATCAGCCTCGTGTGCCTCATGTTAAAAAAAAATTATTTATGCGATCCCGGGTATAGAAAATCGGGAATTCGGCTCCTTGCTTTATAATGTAATATTTTCAGCTTTCTAGGTCAACGGGGCCTTCTACAGGGTGTGGAAAGACGGACAGTCTGATAGATACACAATAATAAATATATATGTATCTACTGGGTATTTTTTTTAAAACTATGGTCGTTTTTCTTAAAAAAATAACGGGTTGAATAAAAAAAACAGTTCGAACGAAGGTTGTTGGGTTTCGAGAGGGAAATCGTTTGGACACAATACCCACCCCCACCACCTCTTAGCAGGGAAAGGGGTGACTTTTGTTTTCTAAGTGAGAACCCACATTTTTAATGGTCAGATATTGTTTTTTGTCAAAAAAAAATTTTTTTTTAACTTTTCTTCAATTTGGCTCGTAGTTTTTTTTTTACCAAAACGCTTATTAAAAAAAGCATTATTAGCGATTTGCAAAAAAACTACAAGCTAAAAAAAAATTCAGACAAAAGATGTTAATTTTCATATAAAAAAATTCGATGATAAAAAAACGTTCAAAGTTTTTAAAAAACACCCAATATATAGAGTATATAGATTAGAATTATTTCTTTTAAATATCCTCGCTCCTTCCAATTATGATTTCAGTCTACTGTACCTAATTATTAAAAGTTAATTACAACTCGATGTTAAATTGCCCAACCTTCCTAGAAACCGTTCGCCAATTATCAAAACTAAGATTATCTGAAATTAAAATACATTAAACAGTCGTGCGAGTAAATAATCCAAAATGTGCGTTCATTTTCTCTGATTAATAATCACAAACCGACTGCATAGATCGTACTTAGGTTTCGTTAGTAGTTATAATTATGTACGTGGCGTGGCTATTCAAAGACTGACAGATTTGGCATCATTAATAGTTTTAATCAGTGTTACACATCAACATAAAATTGACAAACTAACCAAACAACTTGACATATATTTAACCTTCAGCTCAGACCAGTTTAAAGTTCAAAGATAGCTCGTGCTCAAGTTCCGTTGCTTCGCATAGATAGATAAAATTATTAGGTGTGAATAAATTACTCTATTAATCTTCAGTTCTCTCCAAGGTATACACTGATTAAAGTGTTGTATGCAAAGAGAGTTTTCAATATTCTGCAACACTATAAAGTGGGTTGTTTTTATGTAGGTCGTAGCTATAGCTATATACTATTATCGTAGAAAAATGAATGTTACGTCACTATTATTAAAGTATTATGTAAGTAGATACAGGTCAGGGATGACCACAGAAACGTGACCATACGTCACGTTTTGAACGGGACCATCCCTTTTTTCGGTTATCTGTCTCGTTGTCCCCAAAGAAAGCTCTGCGGGACACACAATTGTCCCGTTTTCCGAAACCACGCGAAAATTATGGAGCTAGCCGGACGCGAGCGGTGCGGGTTTCTATTTTAGATAAAAAAAGTCAATTTACGTTAATTAAAAAGATGTAACTATTTAAAAAGCTGTATACCTATATCATATTTTTGACAATTGTATTTCAACCAATTTATATTTCTATATTTGTTTATCATAGATGTAAGTGCATATACCTTTCTCTTTTCTCATAAGTAAATGATATAAATATGTTCCTCTGATAAATATAAATATAACTAGATATTTGATGTTTTTCTGAATAAAAAACATTAAAAATGTGTTTTTTTATTGAGAACCTGCTAATTGACGTAAATAAACCAATGTCCCGTTTTGTGTAAAAAAATAAATGGTCACGTTAGGGATGACCAATTGCCTGCTCATCCGGTTCGGCAGGCCTTTGAAACCGACCCGTGATATTCTTGCCAAATTGTAAAAAATATAGATAGGCATGTGGCCGCTACAGGAGGAAAAAGAAAGTGTAGGGTGATCGTGTAATGAAAACAACGTTTAGTAAATAGGAAATATACTTTCATAGCGCATCTTCACTGAAATCTAAAAATGGTACAATGACTGGCTTTAGATCTTGTAGCTGATATTGTGTAGCGTAACGAAAATTGAAACACGCGTCTTTCTGCACTAGCGGTTTATGATACCAGTTTTTCTAAAAACACATGTACAAAATACAAAATCAGTCGTTCTAAATCTTGTAGTTGATATTGTTTAGCGTAACGAAAATTGAAACGCGCGTTTTACCTCACTAGCGGTTTATGATACCAGTTTTTCTAAAAACACATGTACAAAATACAAAATCAGTCGTTCTAAGTCTTGTAGCTGATATTGTTTAGCGTAACGAAAATTGAAACACGCGTCTTACTTCAGCAACGGTTTATGATGTAATTTTTTCTAAATACATGTACAGAATACAAAATCAGTCGTTCTAAATCTTGTAGCTGATATTGTTTAGCGTAACGAAAATTGAAACACGCGTCTTTCTTCACTAGCGGTTTATGATACCAGTTTTTCTAAAAACACATGTACACAATACAAAATCAGTCGTTCTAAATCTTGTAGCTGATATTGTTTAGCGTAGCGAAAATAGAAACACGCGTCTTACTTCAGCAACGGTTTATGATGTAATTTTTTCTAAATACATGTACAAAATACAAAATCAGTCGTTCTAAATCTTGTAGCTGATATTGTTTAGCGTAACGAAAATTGAAACGCGCGTCTTACCTCACCAGCGGTTTATGATGCCATTTTTTCTAAATACATGTACAAAATACAACATCAGTCGTTGTTCTAGAATCTAGATCTTGTAATTGATATAGTTTAACGTACCGAAAATTGAAACTCGCGTCATAAAGAGTGAGGCGATCGATATTTTCTCTCTCCCACCTCTCGCTGAGTGCCAAGTATGAGCGTTTCATTTATCGTTACACTCACCTTTACTAATCACTAAACATATTAATGCTACCGCTGTATGTACTCTATTTTATCTTCTGGAGGGGGGGACAGTCAGCTGCACTCCTATCCCTCGCTGAGTACGCCCTTGAGTGTAACATCACTGCCAACTATTTTGGAACCGTGCAATAGTATTGATTAACTTTTGTCTGAGCCTCTGTACTGACGTTAGACAATGATAATAACAAGCTTGTAGTTTGTAGTTTTTATCCGAGCTTTGTTTGTATGTCGGCCACAGACGACACGCGCCAAGTTCCGCCGCAATTAGTCGGAATGCGATGCATTCAAACAGCTGGGTCTCATTTCCACAACCCATTAACACGTTTCACTCTCTCTCCCACACATATACTTTCTTTGGTCTGCACTTGTATAGAACACCCATTTCTTAACTATAATGTCACAGAAGAAGGTTGCAGAATGGAAATTCAAAATGTAGGTACCGTTGAATTGGCTTTGTTTCGGATAATGCAGGGGTCGGCAACCTTTTGAGACGGAAGAGCCAAAAGTTACAAGTCACAAAATTTCCCAGTTTTTAAACTATTTTAAAGAGCCACTGAACATTTTCGTTTCAGTATTATAGTATTTGCTTAAATAGGTATAATATTATTTTTCAGACGATAATAGATCAAAAAACTCGGGTCGCAGTGCGAAACCCTGCCGACAATATAGTGTATTTGCTATTATAGGCAGTATGGCTCCCTTATATAAACTTTACTTTATTTTTGAACAAAATAAAAAAATTAATCCCTTAATACACCCCTTAAAATAATATTTTTTCTTAATTTTAATATTGTTATCAATACAACAAATTAAATTCACCCTTCACTAAATAAATCCATGTCTACAAACGTTTTCATAAAATTTTTAAGTCCGGTCCTGTCGGGCCGATTTTAATGAAATTTTGGTAGCACATTTTAATCATTACTAAAGGGTTAAATTTCAATTTTGAAACGATTCGGAGAAATTTTTAGGTATTTTTGGGCCCAAAAATATTTTTCAACCCCTAAAACCCACCCTTAAAGCGGCCCGATTGGGCCCATTTTAAATAGGCTTCGTGCGGTGATGGATTTCAACATGTGGTCCAAATTTCGTTAAAATCAATTAACTCCTTCGAAATTTATAGCCCGCACATATATATATATATATATATATATATATATATATATATATATATATATATATATATATATATATATAAATATATATATATATAAATTATAATTATATATATAATAATATTATATATATAATTATATATATATATATATATATATATATATATATATATATATATATATATATAAATATATATATATATACATATATATATAAACATTTCCAAAAATGGTGCCAAAGTGTTTAGGAGGCTATGAAACGTCGAGAAATTTTGGTCCGACCCCTAGGTCCCGCCATCCCACCGACGCCAATAGTGTAAGTGCCTTATGGCAAATACACTAATAAAGTTATATGCTGTTAAGCTATATTTTTAATCGCGACGTTTCGATTTAATTATTAAAACTTCATCAGGCTCTTAAAGAATAACTTAACATTGGTAATATTATGTATTTCATTTATAATATGTACCCAATTTTTTATAATATATGAAGACATTCAGTTAATTTAAATTTAAATTAAATTTATATTAACTGAATTTCTCCATATATTATCTTATTATCCTCTGAAAAATAATATTATAAAATTACAAGATCTGAAACACATATCATAGGTATAATATATATATATCCCAAGACGATACGTCGCGACGGGAGCGGTGCGGGTGAAATGCGAGTGGAAATGGCTGAGAGATGGACATGGTGCTCAATCATGGATCGTTTGTACGATTTTTAAGGGTTTATAATAAAATATTTATTTTTTTGCGTATGGAACTGGAGAGCCGCAACTTTACATCAAAAGAACCGCATGCGGCTCGCGAGCCGCAGGTTGCCGACCCCTGGGATAGTGTATATAGTTCCTACGCCTTAAGTGGGATATCGAAATATTACAATGGACCATATATTTAATACCAATGTGCATATTATTAATAAACAGAACTATGAAAAAGTTTGAAAACGCATTCATATTTCTGTTATCAATTAAGAAAACGAGACACTGTGTATTTTACACTACACACTACGGAAGTAAAATTGATTACACACCATATATTTAATACCTTCTATATTGCTACCAAAGATCGGGAGAAAGACTTAAACACTACGCTGCAGACATATATATACACCTGTCTCACCTATTATATTCTGAGTCTCATGCGCATGTCCTTGAATGGATGCGCGTCAGTTTGCACATGGAACTAAGCTGTGAAAGGGAGGTAGCTTGCTCTATTCCACTTACTAATTGGCCCACTACAGACGCGACACTTACGCACAACGGGTCAAGTAAAAAGAAATTGATAGAAAACAGTTATTTCTTGTCTCACTTTATGGGCCACGCTTCCACTTACGACTACTAGCAATATAGAAGTTATTAAATATATGCAATTTACAACTTGTGGAAAACAAAGTCCAATTTTCTAATTCACCGAAACAATTAAAAATACAATTACCGTTTGTTCCTTTAGCCGTGTTTCTATATTTATGGAATATCCTCCCGGCTACAGACAGGTATTGATCGAAGCTTATCCCGTCTTATTTTTTTATTTAACTTGTCTTTTAAAGAAGAAAACAAAACTTTAAATTCAATGAAAACGGAAGGCCTATAAGTTGTGATCATTTTCGCGAAGCTGCTAAAATGCGGAATTTATGCTTTCAGAATAGCGAGCTCGAGTTATATATGATTTTATATTTAGAAGATGTCCTACTTTTTAGTATTCGTATTCTTGACGGGCGAATCATACGTATAGGCCGGCTTAAATATTGGCGAATTATTTTATATATGTATATTTTTTGTATCATTTTTATACATGGCGGTGCAAAGGAGGCCGACGCCGACGGTTTTAGATAAAACTCCACACCTACTAATAATTTATGCTTAAATTCACTTTTCAAAATTTTACACTATTTTTTCGTTTTGAGGTTCGAGAACATAGTTTCTGAAAAAACCTCTTCGTCTTTTTGTTTGTTATAGTTTTGCGAGTATGATACAGATCAAATGGCTGGACGGATTGAAATCAAATTTTAATACTGGTTGTTTAACATGTAAATAGAAAGTTAACCCTATTGAAAACCGGGCAGAAGGGATTATATGCTGTAACTTTGTTTTTTTGTTGTGAAATATCTAAGGGTGAGTAAATCCGTGCAATTTTGGCGCGACACTTTTATGGGAGGTCGTTACGTTTTTGTGCGTTGGATTTAACATGGCTTTGGTTGAAGGCGACATCTAGATGACAGGGCAACATTTAGTTACTAAAATTTCGTTAGATGACAGCGCGTGATGCTTGCTTTGTGTCTTCATTGGATTATAACTTGGCTAAAATTTAGTTACAGGGTGATATTTAGTTACTAGAATTTCGTTAATTGACAGGGCGTAACTTAGTAGATTGCAGGGCAATATTTAGTTACAGGGCGATATTTAGTTACTAGAATTTCGTTAGTTGACAGCGCGTGACGCTTGATTTGTGTATGCGTTGGATTATAACTTGGCTTTTGTTAAAGGCGACAACTAGATGGCAGAGCAAAATTTAGTTACATGGTAAAATTTAATTGCAGGGCCATATTTAGTTACTACAATTTAGTTAGTTGACAGGGCGAAATTTAGTTACTAGAATTTCGCTTATGTGTCACATATGCCAGGCGTTCCACGACGGCTCTGCACCTTTTTTCTATTATAACGATACACTTTTCGTAATGGTTTGTTATTTCAATTATTTTTGCAAGAAAATTTTGTGAAACTTATCTTACTTAAGTTTGGCGTATCAATGTATATAGGTACAAGCGAAATGAAGCATTTGTCTTTATTAATACCATATCCTGAACTTGTTCAAATCCTTTCTAATTACCGCCCGCAGTGATAGGCCGCAGTGCGGGTTGCGAGATGCGTCTTAATTGATGATCTGCGAAACAGTTCTTTTCCAATAACAGTTTTTACTGTTCCCGTTTTTGAGGTCAAACTCCACATATCGAAGATTTGGGGAGACAATTGAATGAAACGATAATTAAGAGTGACACAAATGCGTTCACAAATTACTGACGTACTTTCCATTAGAAGTTCGAACAAACTTGTTATTTTAGGTCAAACATTTGTTGGTGTAGTGAAACTTTGTAGTTCCGTATAGCTCAAAAATTGCTGTTTATATCAGATCTTGTACTTAACGGAGCCTTCCCAACAATCTGTCAAAATTGGATGTCAAAAACTGCATCATCCAACAAATTCCGTTTATAGAAACTTTATTTCTTAAAATATGTGAATTTTTCTTACGATATAGTGCGTATTACTATAACAAATAACTTACAAGTGTAGCCACTGTTCGCTACATTGTTAAGAAACAGCCATTGTTACATCGCTATATTAGAAAAATTAATTTCTCAAACAATGTCACCATCGGGATACGAACTTCGAATCTTTCCACTATCGCGGCGGACTGAGTTACATTACTCCACAGTGATCAATTCATCATTCTAATATATAGCAATTTGTAACTGTTTATTTCACATCATGCGAGAGCTAATTTTTATCTTAGGTAACGCTAAATATGAATGAATTTCTTAAATTGACGGAAGTCTACACCAGACATATCTAAAAATTTATGTGTTTTTTTAGCGTCCTGTATATATAAAGTATTAAAGAGGGGCAGATGAAAGTATTTTAGTAATTTCAGTTCGCTGTTTTCCCCGTAATCCAACTTCATAATTGAACCAAAAAAAAAACTTTTTAAAAATAACAACGTTTTAAGGTCGGCCTCAATTTAATAACTATAACGTTTCGAGTACCTATGACTTCTATTAAATTAGCGCCAACCTCAAATCTTTGTTAATTTACACTTCTCAGTGGCCTCTTTTAGAGCAGGTTCAATTTTAGAAAATAAAGTTTTTATTTTATTTTTTGGTGGTTTTTCATAATGTTATTTGCACGTTATTAATATTTTTTTAGTAAACCGTTTTTAAAGGACACCGCACCAAATACATGTGAAAATGGATATCATTTAAATTCTTTCTAACTGGGAGGAATGAAATAGTCATTCGATGCTGAAAAAAGTTTCTAATACAACTTGGGTCTGAAAATCCCATTCCACAAAACAGCCGTTTTTGATAAGTTTGCAACTTTGGACACCGGGATTTTCAGACCCAAGTTGTATTGGAGACTTTTTTCAGCATCAAATGACTGATTCATTCCCCTCAGTTAGAAAGAATTTCACCGAGATCCATTTTCCCATGTATTTGGTGGGAGGTCCTTTTAGGTACTTATTGCAGATATATTAAGAAATAAGTTGACAAAATGTATTTCTCGGTGATGTGACCCCCTGAGAGCCCGTTCAGTTCAGAAACTGTTTAGTCGAATTCTAAGAACTGTTATTTTTAGAATCGGTTCTTTTTTGGTAACATTTCGTAATTAACTGTTACTGTTATTTCGTCCTATCACACGTCATTGACCATTCGTTTTTATTTTTGCTCATGGAGCGTTGAATAAAAAACTGCAAGAAAACATGCGATAATATGAATTACATAAAAGTACGAGAATCTACATAAATCTAAATTTTGCGTTTTTTAATGTTGTGAATTAAAAATACGAACGCTTAATATAGGGGTAGTTAAAAAGTTATTGTAGAGTACGAAAGTAAGAAGTTTTTTTTTATGTGGCGTTTTTCGTGAAAAAAAAATTTCAAATGCCCATCGAAGTCGTAGACCGCGGGTTCTGTACTGCATTGAACACGTTTTGGTCGACCAGCTTAACTTTGGTACCTGTCGCAATCCAAAATTTTTTCCCTTAGCTGTATTCACCATTAATATTATCGGAGATTTTTCTGAAACGTAAGCATTAATTGCACTACCCTCTATAGTCATATTTACATGCGCGCAAAGTGAACCATTACGCACTAGCGCAATAAAAAAATGGTCGCGTTAATGCACGTATGCCCCTCAGTTGTTTGTTCAAAATTTTAAAAAAAGTATTTTATAGAAGGTACGTGAAAAGAATGCCATATAATATATCTCGTGCGCAATAGTATTCCGACTCGTGTAACTCTAAAAACTTGCTCGTGCTCGTTTCAAAAATAATGCCACCTCTCGCCGTAATATGACCAATTATCTAAATATATACTAATATATAAAGCTGTTAAGAGTTCAAATCTTTGATTAACGTCTGAATAGAAGCTGTTAAGAGTTGTTTGCTTGAACACGGTAATCTCATGGACTACTGGTTCGAATTGAATTTTTTTTTTATCGAGGCTATAGGCTATATAATATCATGCTACGACCAATAGGAGCGGAGCATCAATGAAAACTTTTGAACGATAATCTCCGATCATCATGAAATTTGGACACAACATTCATCTCGGTAAACTAAGATGAACGTGCGTAATCATGTCCCTCCCCCCATTCGTTTTTTTTTTGTACCCGGGTGAAACCGGGCGGGACCGCTATTTCTGATATATACAGGGTGAGTCAGACCGGCCTTTTTTTTTGTTCGAAAACGGTTAGTCGTAAAGAGTTCTGTCAAAAATCTGTATTATAAAAGCCCTAATGAAGAATCGAATGGTGATATTTTTTTTCCTCGGAAAGGTCGGCTTCTCTATTATAGTTATCTCCAGAATATTCTGAACTCCGGAATTTTAAATGGTACGATAAGAGTCGAAAGTGGTATTGTTGAAAAGATCTTTAAAAAATTAGTAACTTTTGTAGGACATTTTTATTTGTTACTGCCACTCCTGTTAAGTAATATTCGTTTGAAATTATTAAATTGAAATGTCATAATAACGAACGTAATTTCAAAAGTCCTCATTTAAAATCTAGTTACCTATAATTAAACAATGTCACTTACAGGTACTCATAGCATATCTAGAAGAGTTCAGCAGTGTTTAGAAGTAAATGGAAGACAGTTTGAACGTTTGTGACATTGTTTAATAAGGTAACTAGATTTTAAATGCCGACTTTTAAAATTAGGTTCGTTATTATGACATGTTAATTTAATCATTTCAAACGAATATTACTTAACAGGGGTGACGCTAACAAAAAGAAAATGTCCTACAAAACTTGCTTATTACACGCTTTATATTAACTTCACTTGTAAGTTTGTATAAGTATATGTATGTATGTTTGTTTATAACCTTCATTTGGACTACAGCAAGTGGTTTATTACTGTAGTATAATATGCCAGCACTGTAACTACAGTGGTAGCCGTGCGGTCTAAGGCACGGGTCTTCGCTGACGTCAACTCTCGGAATCACGGGTCGTGGGTTCTAATCCCGTCCACGCCGAAAAAAAAATGTTTTTTTTCGGAAAATTTTTGACAATAAATCGAACTAAAAAGTGGAAAATAAGTATAGTTTAAAAAAAAACTAAAAAACACGCTTTAAGTAGGTATATCGAACTAAAAAGTAAAAAATATTTTTTTTAAAATAAGCTTAAAACAATAATGAATAAAAAATACAAGTATTATTGTGAAAAAAGCGTGGGGCGCTCGATGAACGAAAATGTGGAACAAAGCGCCCCACGCTTTTTTCACAATAATACTTGTATTTTTTATTTATTATTGTTTTAAGCTTATTTAAAAAAAAATATTTTTTACTTTTCAGTTCGATATAAAGCGTGTTTTTTAGTTTTTTTTAAACTACTTATATTTATTTTCTAAAGATCTTTTCAACACTACCACTTTCGACCTATCGTGTCATTTAAAATTTCGGAGTTCTGAACATTCTGGAGCAAACTAATAGGGAAGCCGACCTTTCCGGGAAAAAAATATCACCATTCGATTCTTCATTAGGGCTTTTATAATACGGATTTTTGACACAACTCTCTACGACTAACCGTTTTCGAAAAAAAAAACGACCGGTACGGGTGGTCTGACTCAAGCTGTATAATTCTAAGTAAGTTGAAACGAATAAAGAGATAAACAGAAATATAATTATATTATAATGTATGTATCTTATAGATGTTTTTTTTTTTATAAAAAATATAGCTTTTTTGTTTAAATTTATACCTGCAAACAGAATAAGGAAAGTGAATCCTGGAACTTCTATATATTATGTAAAATTATACGAAAATAACTTACCACTCTCCTGCTGTCGAACTCATTGCAGGTTTGGAATCTTCAATCATTTTCCTTTCGTTTGCAACAGTTCTTTTATAATACAGTTTATATAATTTTTATTCGGAATGTAAACACATTTTTATTTTAAAATTTTGCATAATATACACTTATGTCTGACAACACGAAACATTTATTTATTTTTTTATTTTGTATTTTAAATCAACTGAAAATATCCGAGGAAATAATAAGATTATATTATAATCTATAATACACGATAATATTAACACAAATAAGATTACTAAATTAATAGTTTCAATCAATAAAATAATTACTATTTCTTCAATCAGATTAGCTGCAATGAGCGATAATATTCTTGGTAAAAAAATGAAATAATAAAGTTAACACTAAGTCACAGCAATATTATCACAAAGAAAAATTGATAAACATTTTTTTATTAAAAATAAGGTTTTCAAATCTTTGATTAACGTCTGATTAGTATTTTTCAATAAATAAAATTATCGACCAATTTTTCAGACAATTATATTGACGGAAAATATAATTATAATTCAATACATTTACGTTTCGGTCCGGATTTGGATTTTCTTCAGAATTGAACTAAAAAGTATAAAAATTAATTAGTAATAATTTAGTTTCTAATAAAATTAAGTTAGAGTTTTTTTTAAACTTCGAAATATTAATTTTATTACAAACTAATTACTAATTAATTTTTACACGTTTCAGCTCAATTCTGAAGAAGATCCAGATCCGGACTGAAACGTAAATGTATTGAATTTAAAATTATATGTTTTGTCAATATAATTTTCTGGAAACTTGGTCGATAATTTTATTTATTGAAAAATAAGGTTTTGTTTAATGTGCGTGTTCTCGTGTCGATCCGCTCTGAACGACCGTTGAATCGAACATGAATCAAAAGTAAATTGAACGTGAAAACCACCTTTTAACTTGATTGTTCGACGGACTAATTCGATTCGACAAAAGTGGAAAGACTTTCTACTACGTTTGCCGATCGAGTGCTGCCGATTGTATGTTGAAAAGGTTTTCAGTTAACAGACTATTTGCATTTACGTTTTTATTCGGCGCTATTTTACTTTTAAAACGTTGATTCAAATAGTGTTAAACGTTTTCACTTTCAATGAAACTTGACCAACTAAAATCGCATGGTCAAGATCGAATAATCTTGAATAAAGAATTATTATTATTATTAATATAGGTACTCTTTTTTGTGTTCAATAATATTATTCATCTTCATAACTCAATATTGCACCTGTTTGATATGTTTCATCAAATGATAAATAAATAAAGTTAATTTCACAACAAAAAATGCAAAAGAAAAACAAATGAAACCATCTCATTCAGTTTGGTTCAGTGTAAGAGAGAGAATGTCCCTATACTTAAAATATTACGATTTTTTTAATAATCTTTAAAAATAACATATTTCTCTTTCATTTATGATTAAAATTTTACTTTATTTTGATTTAATTAAATGTTTTGGAAACCGTACTGAAGTTTAATGACATTTTCTGTATACAATATACAGGGTGATTCAGGAGAAAATGTCAATATTTTAGGTAAATATTCGGGGACCCAAAACAAACATAAAAGTTCCTATAAACATCGGTCCTATTCTCAACCGTTACAGAAATACAGGGGTAAACAAAATATTCAAATTAAAATTTTTATTAAATTATTTATAACAGGTAGGCTAAGTTTTATAGTTATCAAAAAATGCCACCGTTTACTTCTATAAACACAAGTCAGCTCTCAGATAAATAGCTCGGGTCGCTCTGTGAGTGGTGTAACGATTCAAAACTTTTAGATTGCATTGTACGTAGTTTAGAGGTAATAATTAGGCCTAGTTTATATGAGAGGCGTTCAACGCGCGTTGAACGCCTCTCATATAAACTAGGCCTTAGAATTGGGTATTTACTGTACTTGTCTATTTGTTTTGTCACGGCGCGTGTCAATTTTGGTTTTGGCATGTTGAACGACGCCGTGAAATAATGAAAAAAATATGTTTTTTGTCTGAAAAAAGGCAGTAGGTTTTAAAAGGTTGAAATAGAATGTATTAAAATAAGCTGTGAAAAAGTGCTGAAATATTTCCTTTAAACCACTTCAGGGAGAATGTGGAGTACTTGGTGATCTACCGATCCAAATTTCTTTTTGCATGTGTCGTTTAATTGATTATTTTTCACTTTGTCAATTCCAATCACATTAAGATATCAGAAATTTTCTGTGTGTACATTCTAAGATATCTTGTTCACAACAATTTTATAACAAAACATTCAAAATAAATATTTTAAATTGTTTATTAATTTTATGAAAATTTATTTATTTAATTGTCTCAATACTTAGCACAAATAGTTTAAATTATATTACGAGACGATTACGTGAGCTTATCCGAAAAAGTCCAAAGCGAATCGTTTCAGTGGATGTGGGTCTATTTCTTATAATTGCTGCTGCATATATTCGTTCGAGTAAAGGCCGCTGCACACGAGGCTAAAAACGCTGCCAAGAGTTCTGCTAGCCGGTAGGCTGGGTACGAAGCTGGAAATGACTTCACTGCGGCTGCCTTGCTAGCTCAGAAGATAGGTTTTAAACTTAGAACAGGGGCTATAATTTCCCTGCTAGACTTGCTGCTAGGTATGAGCAAGAACCAATCAGGAAGCAGTATCTTGTCACGTGGGCACTTGAACAAACACCCTCAAACCAACATGGCGTCATTATTCTCAGAGTCAGAGACAACAGACACGTTTTGCTGTGTTTATATTTGAACTGTCACTGCGCGCGCACCAGCTCTATCCACAAATCAAGCATGAAAAGTAGTCTCGTGTGAAGCGAGCACTTAACAGCAACCAAGAAAATCAGCGCTAGAAAACAAGTAGACAAATCAAACAAGGAATCTAGCTTGAATATATCAATGGTTTAAACCACCCCAAAGACAATAATTCTGTATCTCTGAAACTGTTGAGGATAGGATCCATGCTTATAGGAATTTTTATGTTTATTTTAGGTCCGTGAATACGTACCTAAAATATTGTTTCGTTACCCCTGTTGGGACGACTATGGGTTATGTAGAATCTTCTAGCAACAACAATGGAAAACCGGTAGCCAAGTAAAAACCCGCCCTTCTTGGAATTTCCTGGAGAATGCAATGCAGGTAAAGAAAGGTTCTTCTAGAAGATTCGATCAGGCGGGATCGAAGCTAATAAATGCGAGCGGATCGCTGGCGCAGGCAGTATGTTAGTCAATTGTTCGTGAGTTGTGTTGATACAAGTCTTGCGTTGCGACATAAATCATACTGTGAAGATAAATAAATTTTTGTGTGAGGTCTATAAAGTTAGCATATCCACATCAAAAGCCCACGAAGTTAATAGTACCATAATTTGTAGCTATTTTGTTGCTAATTTGTTACCCCAAAACTGACTTTGTTGCTCTGACCGTTTTCGAGAAACAATGGATACGGTAGCGTTATATAAAGATGGCATAGCCAGTGGTTGTATCTCTATAAGTAGCTTAGATATACTCATTATGAAAGTACCATAATTTGTTGCTAATTTGTTGCTTTTGAATGGTGTAATCACTTTCAGGCTAAATGATAAGAGATCGGTAGGATATAAACCGATCGAAAAAAATGTTAAAAACAAGAAAATTCATAAGGTTAAAGAAAAGCCTATGACACGAAACAAACACTTTATTGCTACGTTCCGAGATTAAAAATAAAGAATTATAAATAAAAAAAAAAAAAAACAAATAACTATATATACCTGTATTAGCCAGTACGGCTCGAAGCGACAAATCATCAGCAACAAATTCAGTCTTTGCGCATGATTTTGTTGCTAATTTGTTGCTCTGAGATTATATAAAAATTTATTTTGTTGCTGTGCATAGGAAAAAAATTAACGATGTGTTATGATTGATAACGTTCTTACATTAGCCAGTACGGCTCAAAGCGACAAATCAACAGCAACAAATTCATTCTTTGTGCATGATTTTGTTGCTAATTTGTTGCTCTGAGATTATATAAAAATTTATTTTGTTGCTGTGCATAGGAAAAAAATTAACGATGTGTTAGGATTGATAACGTTCTTACATTAGCCAGTACGGCTCAAAGCGACAAATCAACAGCAACAAATTCATTCTTTGTGCATGATTTTGTTGCTAATTTGTTGCTCTGAGATTATATAAAAATTTATTTTGTTGCTGTGCACAGGAAACAAATTAACGATGTGTTAGGATTGATAACGTTCTTACATTAGCCAGTACGGCTCAAAGCGGCAAAACAACAGCGACAAATTTATTCTTTGCGTATGATTTTGTTGCTAATTTTTTGCTCTGAGATTATATAAAAATTTATTTTGTTGCTGTGCATAGGAAAAAAATTAACGATGTGTTACGATTGGCAACTAACTTACATCAGCATTAAGCCGTAGGTAACACATCGTTAATTTGTTTCCTGTGCACAGCAACAAACTAAATGTTTATATAATCTCAGAGCAACAAATTAGCAACAAAATCATGCACAAAGAATGAATTTGTTGCTGTTGATTTGTCGCTTTGAGCCGTACTGGCTAATGTAAGCACGTTATCAATCATAACACATCGTTAATTTTTTTCCTATGCACAGCAACAAAATAAATTTTTATATAATCTCAGAGCAACAAATTAGCAACAAAATCATGCGCAAAGAATTTTGTCGCTGTTGTTTTGCCGCTTTGAGCCGTACTGGCTAATGTAAGCACGTTATCAATCCTAACACATCGTTAATTTTTTTCCTATGCACAGCAACAAAATAAATTTTTATAAACCTCAGAGCAACAAATTAGCAACAAAATCATACGCAAAGAATACATTTGTCGCTGTTGTTTTGCCGCTTTGAGCCGTACTGGCTAATGTAAGAACGTTATCAATCCTAACACATCGTTAATTTGTTTCCTGTGCACAGCAACAAAATACATTTTTATGTAATCTCAGAGCAACAAATTAGCAACAAAATCATGCGCAAAGAATAAATTTGTTGCTGTTGTTCCGCCGCTTTGAGCCGTAATGGCTGATGTAAATTAGTTGCCAATCGTAACACATCGTTAATTTTTTTCCTATGCACAGCAACAAAATAAATTTTTATATAATCTCAGAGCAACAAAATCATACGCAAAGAATAAATTTGTTGCTGTTGTTTTGCCGCTTTGAGCCGTGCTGGCTAATGTAAGAACGTTATCAATCCTAACACATCGTTAATTTGTTTCCTGTGCACAGCAACAAAATAAATTTTTATATAATCTCAGAGCAACAAATTAGCAACAAAATCATGCGCAAAGACTAAATTTGTTGCTGTTGATTTGTCGCTTCGAGCCGTACTGGCTAATACAGGTATATATAGTTATTTGTTTTTTTTTTTTTATTTATAATTCTTTATTTTTAATCTCGGAACGTAGCAATAAAGTGTTTGTTTCGTGTCATAGGCTTTTCTCCTTATGAAATTTCTTGTTTTTAACATTTTTTTTCGATCGGTTAATATCCTACCGATCTCTTATCATTTAGCCTGAAAGTGATTACACCATTTATAAGCAACAAATTAGCAACAAATTATGGTACTTTCATAATGAGTATATCTAAGCTACTTATAGAGATACAACCACTGGCTATGCCATCTTTATATTATAATGGTACCGCATCCATTGTATCCATTGTTTCTCGAAAAGTTTATATCCTACCTTACCGATTTCTTATCATTTAGCCTGAAAGTGATTACACCATTCAAAAGCAACAAATTAGCAACAAATTATGGTACTTTCATAATGAGTATATCTAAGCTACTTATAGAGATACAACCACTGGCTATGCCATCTTTATATAACGCTACCGTATCCATTGTTTCTCGAAAACGGTCAGAGCAACAAAATCAGTTTTGGGGTAACAAATTAGCAACAAAATAGCAACAAATTATGGTACTATTAACTTCGTGGGCTTTTGATGCTAACTTTATAGACCTTTTTGTGTGTGCAAACCATTCAGTGCAATTATATAAATCTGGTTTTACATAAATAACTTTTTTGTAAATAGTCGTGTGAATATAGTTAATAGACAAGTGTGCTGATAAACTTTAATGTGTTTGTGTGTTGTAAATATTGTGTGTACATATTTTAGTGACTTTATATTGTGTGTTAGTTAGTTTTTTATTTTATTATTTGGAACTGTCGTTATTTTATTTCTGTTAATGTTATTATTTATGTTAAGTTAAAGAAGTTCGTTTGTGTGTTTTGTTAAATATTTATTATTGTAAATAAATAATTTCCACCACGGACTAGAACAGTTTTGTTACAATATTGACATTTCCTCCTGAATCAGTCTGTATATTATACTTATGATACATTGATACATACGGATATTATGTTTAAAGATAGACTATACTTATATCAGTATTTTTTATTTTTAAACAATGTTTACGCTACGTTCTTTGATATACATTATTTATACAGTGAGCAACCTTTTTCTCTGTAATTTGAACGCTCTCATGACCTCAGGAAACACCACAGACATTCAATAAATTCAAAGTAGATATATTGAATAACGTATTTATTGATCTTTTCGCTGTCGAATTATTAACGTATTAAAGAACGTGGCAATTAATTTAAAAGCCACGTATTTTGATGCGTAACTACAACAGAGAGAGAGAGAGTAAGCATGTGAGACAAAGAAACGAAAAATCGAAACAGAGATCGCAACAGTAACAAAATTTTTAGTATTCTCGAAATCGTTTATGTTTGTCAAACATCTATACGAAAACCCAAAATTTTTGCTTTACGAGAAACGAGATAAGAATATCAATATTTTCAGAGCAAAGCACAATTTGTCAGTCGACTTCGCCCGAATCACTCGCTTCGTTCGTTCGCCCGGCCCGATTTCACCCGAGTGCGATAGATATAATTCTGCAAAATGTATTTCGTTTATGCAGCCCGGCGATAATATATAGCTTTGAGAAAATTCTACCAGATTTAATGGCTTTGAGCGAATTCTAACAGATGTCGCTATTTGGTACTACAAAAGTTTCTTTTTGTTTGCTTCTGAAATAATAGCTTTGAGTAAATTCTATCAGATGTCGTTAGATGTTACTAAAACAGTTTTTTTGAGAAAACACCGTAATTTTGTACTAAATATTTAAAAAAACGATCCTATAGCGTAAGTTGCACCAAACAAGCAACATTTACAAAATTTCATTATAATCGGTTCAGTGGTTTCGGAGATTAGCGCGGCCAAAATTGTGACAAACGAATAGCAAATATCATTATATTTAATACTAGCCGTTACCCGCGTCACCGTAAGCGCTAACAGAAATTTTATTTTCTTTATTAGAATATGTCAAATGTCAATATTTTTGAAGTAGCAATGGTCGCCCAATTACCTGTCTTTTTTAATCGATTCAAACTAATTAACCTTTAAAAAGAATAAGTAAGTACCCCTATACACAATTAATTGTACAATTACATAAAATACTTTTTTAAATAAATGAAATCAGTGTTTGGTAATCTGTATTTTTCACTAATCCGAACGTTCGCTGTTTTTAACCGACGAAAAACAAAAACGGAGGAGGTTCTCAAGTCGACGCGTACCTATTTTTTTTTTTTTTTTTATTTATGTATGACCACGCATAACTTTTTACAGAGTAGTCCGATTTTGATAATTATTTTTTTGTTTGAAAGGGTATACCCCGAAGTTGGTCCCATATAAATTTGGTAAAAAAATTCCAACCCTAAGGGTAGGAAAACGGGGGATGATTGGTTGTTCACTCACTGATTGTAATGTATGACCACACATAACTTTTTACAGAGTAGTCCAATTTTGATAATTCTTTTTTTATTGGAAAGGGTATACCCCGAAGTTGGTCCCATATAAATTTGGAAAAAAAATTCCTACCCTAAGGGTGGGAAAATAGGGGTGATTTATTGTTCACTCACAGATTTTCATGCTGAGTTGTGTATTACAATTTTAAATTATATAGCCACAAAAAATTATAAAATAAAAACTTTTTAACAAAAAAATTAAACCGCCGAAAAACTGAAAAGCAAAAAATAATAGATCTTTTTATTTAATTAAGTTCTATCTAAGTAGTTGAACGTATGTGACAGTCTAGTATATCTAAGTAATTTTGAGTCAGCGTCAAACAATCAATGAACAAAGATCACTAAAAGAAATAACCAAATCAAATTAATAATGATACGTGAAATCTCCAGCGATAAATATTAACATTCCAAACATGCGCTCTCCACACGACCACTCGCAAAGACGGTGCCCTCAGTGTTACCGTTAGGGTTGCTCTGTCGCTGACATTAACTTCGTGAACGCTCAGAAATTTCCGGCGAAAGATTGTTGACGCCGACTCAAAATTTCTTAGATATACTAGACTGTCACATACGTTCAACTACTTAGATAGAACTTAATTAAATAAAAAGATCTATTATTTTTTGCTTTTCAGTTTTTCGGCGGTTTAATTTTTTTGTTAAAAAGTTTTTATTATTTGTTTAGACTTTAGAGTACCGAGTGTGTAAATTCAAAATTAGGTACTTCAATGAATGTTACACAATTTTATGTTTAGTAAAACACAATTTTAAGTTACATTTAACTGTATGACGTTCCGATAAATCGTTATTTAAAACTACGCGTTATTATTTTCAGATTTATATTTAACGCGTTTAAAATGTTTTAAAAATGACGACAGAATTGGGTCGATAATTAAAATAACTACAATTCGACACGCGCGTACTTACGACTGAATAATTCGCAGTTTCTTCTCGTTTTATTCGCCATTTCATAATCTGATTCTTTTATTGCAGTTGTTTATTTGAACGGGAACACTTTCAAACATCTATAAACATTGAGTCTTGTTGAAAGCGCGCAATGTGTATATTATTAATAAACAGAACTCTGAAAAAGTTTGGAAACGCATTCATATTTATGTTATTAATTAAGAAAACGAGACGCTACGGAAGTAAAACTGATTACACACCGTATATATTTTAATACCCTCTATATTGCTAGCAAAGATCGGGAGAAAGACTTAAACACTACGGTGCAGACATTTATACGTCTGTCTCACTTATTATACTCTGAGTCTCATGCACATGTCCGTTAACAGATGCGCGTCAGTCCCAGCGTTAGTTTGCACATTAGCGGTGGTACAAACTGTTATTTTTTAATAACAGTTCCGTTCTGTTCCTGTTCCGCTTACGGAACAGTTCCAAAAATCTGTTACTTTTTAACAGTTCCAACGTTGGAACCTTGACATTCTCGGAATAGCTTGTAACATGCAACGTATAAAAATTTCAAATTTTGAAATGTGTATTACTTGTATTTTTTCGTGAATTAATTCTATTATTCAAGTTTAATAATTTAAGGTACCTAATTATTAAAAAAAAACAAATAAATTTGTCGACGGTATATTAAAAATATACTTTTTCAGAATGTAAGTAACAGTTGTTCTGCAGAATGCATATACTATGACAAAATCAAATAATATTATTTCACCACAGTTCAATATTATTTTGTTAATCTGGCGTATGTAATATAAAATGAATAAGCCGTCCAGTTTTGTCTGGAACTTTGCGACGCATGTTAATGTGATGGTGTGATACTAAAATCGACTTTACGTACAATGTACGCTAGGCGTAGGTGACGAGCATAACAGTTGCAGTTTGCAAGGTAGGTATAATAATTGACAACGGGAACGGAGAATGTTTATTTTATGCAGAAGAACGCCCGTTATGTTATTCGGAACAGTTGAAGCATTAGAACAGCCCGGAACAATTTTATTATACTGACAACTGTTCCAATCTGTTCCTCGTTCGAAACTATTCCAAAATAACTGTTCCTAGTATTTTGTATCATCTCTATTGCACATGGAACTAAGCTGTTGTAAGCACTTAATAAAGTTCTTACTTTAAAATAAATAAAACACTTAGATTTGAATTATAAAAAATTCGTTATGAATTGTTTTCTCAAGTTCAAATTAATTAATTTAATTTTTTCCAAATTGATAACAACATTCATTTTTCCTGCGTAGCTAAGGAAAATTAATTTTGACAATATTACAAAAGAGAGAGAGAGAGTTAATGCAACAATGCTTGCTACATTAGCACCCCCCCTCCGCGTGGGAAAAATTGAAGTGGAAGGAATATTTTCCAAACTGCAAAAACCCACGCGAAAAATGAATGTTGTTATCAACTTGGAAAAAATCAAATTAATTAATTTTATTTTTTCCACATTGATAACAACATTCATTTTTCCTACGTAGCTAAGGAAAACTAATTTTGACAATATTACAAAGGAGAGAGAGAGAGAGAGTTAATGTAACAATGCTTGATACACTGTGAAAGGGAGGTGGCTTGCTCTATTCCACTTACTAATTGCCCCACTATACAGACGCGACACTTGCGCACAACGGCTCAAGTAAAAAGAAAGAGATAGAAAAACAGTCATTTGCTGTCTCGCTTCATGGGCCACGCCCACTTACGACCGCTAGCAATATAGAAGTTATTAAATATATATGTTACACACACATTATGATCAAACATAATAGTATGGGGAGCTATCAAACATTTTTTGGGTAGGTATTTGAGACAGCGTTAAAATTTGTGTAACACTTTTTTGTGTTGTTTGAACTCAAAATCTAAAACCTGGCTGAAGGGTAGTAGGGCCTCGCCAAGCTGTGAATTTTTAATTTTGCTAAATTTTATTTGCAAAAACAGTCCTTGAAACAGGGTTGCCCAGGCAAGTGTTTGAAGTCACTGTATTATCTTTACTGAAAAATTCCATAAAATCGGAACCATTTTTTTACGTCCGTCGCTGGGACTGTAGAGCATATATGCATGAAATACGGCAGGGTGTAGAACTGTTTTCTTGCCATTTTTACGGGGTCTACTTTCACATACTTCCGTGAAGTGTTAAAAAACTTTTGGAACACCTCTGTTATTAATAATATTGGCCTATTGAAATCGCCTCATGAAGTTTAAAATGGGCACAATCAGACCATTTTAAAGATTTTATTTAGGGATTTAAAAAAAACGTGAATCAAAAATACCTAATAATTATCGGAGTTTTTCAATAAATAAAATTATCGACTTATTTTTCAGATAAATATATTGACAAAAATATATAATTATAATATAATAAATTTATGTTTGAGTCCGGATTTGAATTCTTGATACTTTTTAATAAGTAGTCATGGATATATTTGTAAATACCTAAAAAGAAAGAAAAAAATCATTAGAAATAATAAATATTATTTAAATTTAAGTGAATTTTTATTTGATTTTATATTATGTAACATTTTCAAAATATTTCTTTAAGAAATTTGTTACATTATCTAAAATTTTTATAGTATCTCAATTAAATTTATGGTAGTATTCGAATTTATGTTTTGCTACAACATTATGTTTATCAGGGAGTAATTTATGGCTGTTTTGGTGTTCTCTAATTATTCTTGTTTTAATTTTATTTATTGAAGATTTGAATTCTCGAAATTGTTTCAGTATTGAAATTTGACCCTTTTATAAAGATTAAAATTTCTTCTGTTCTTACACTGGAATTGTTCCGATCGTATTGACATGGCTGATTATGTCAGAGGATGTAGAGGCCTATAAACTATATATTAAAAAAAAAGATTAATAAAATGTATTGGCATAGCCGAACCACAAGAATAAAAAAAAATATTCTTGTGGCTGAACTTTCAAAATTTAAGAAAATATTATTTTTTGGATAGAAAATTACGTACTGGAAGGATATATAATAATTTGGTACCTAGATTGATAAAATAAATTATAGTCCATTGAAAAGTTACATTTGAAATTACATTTGTCAGAGGACGCAATTTTATTTTTTAGATATCAAGAAGGGGTTAGTGTAAAGTTAAATTCAAGTTTGTGGGGTCACAACCCTTGTCCCACGGCCGCCATCTTGAAAAAGGGGTGCAAGTGGTTTCAATGGTTTATCTCACAAAAAAATTCTTTAAACATTTTTTGTACAAAATATAATTTTCTACAACTTTGGTTCAGTAACTTTTTGTCGTAGATCCTATACAAGGTCAACAAGATCCTATAAATGTATACAATGTTGGCTGTCATATACAAGATCCTGATTCCTGAGCCGCAGCCTGGTCCATCAAAAATAAAGAGGACAGAATAATTAAGTCATTTCGAAAATGACCGTGGATTAAGCCTATTGGGAATACTACGACAAAAAGTTACTGAACCAAAGTTGTAGGAAATTATTTTTCTACAAAAAATGTTTAAAACATTTTTTTGTGAGACCTATAGCTCGTGAGATAAACCATGGAAACCACTTGCACCCCTTTTTCCAAGATGGCGGCCGTGGGACAAGGGTTGTGACCCCTTCTTTATATCTAAAAAATAAAATTGCGTCCTCTGACAAATGTAATTTTACCCCAAAAAAATGTAACATTTCAATGGACTATTAGGATTATTTAGATTAAGAAACATATATTTTTATATTATATTATATATTTTTAATTAAAATACAGTGTCTGACGCTTATAATGACCTTTACGTGAAATTATTTCCAAACTTTTTAGCAGCTATATAGTTGAATAAATTAGTGTAGCGCAGTGCAGTACAGCATCGCAAAAACAGGCTATACAACTCTAAACTCAACTTTTGCAGTTAATTGAATTTTCTTGTTAGATGATATTCAACATTTTATTTTCATACTGGTTTTCTTGAGAGATTTTTCCAGAGCTACTTTTTAAAAAGGTCACTGATTTTTTTGTTAAATGTTGCAATAATTAAATGAAGCTCTCAACTGCAAGCAAAAGCAATTTAATTTCTTTAAAGTGTTTGAAAAACTTTAAATTTATTTGCAAACTAGCGGCCCGGTCCAGCTTCGTCCGGATTTGTAGATTGCCTATTAAATATAGGTTATGCTGCATCGAATTTTCTTATAGAATAATAACCGTTTCTGCAGGGCGTTGTCATATATTTATTAACTAGCGTTCCCGCCCGGTTTCACCCGGGTGCAAAAGGACGAATGGGGGGGGAGGGAAATGAGTACGCACGTTCATCTTAGTTTACCGAGATAAATGTTGAGTCCAAATTTTATGATAATCGGAGTTACCGTTCAAAAGTTTTTGTCTGACGTACAAATTTTGAGTTGTATTTTGCAACATTTTTCATTGATGCTCCGCTCCTCCTCCTATTAGTCGTAGCGTGATATTATATAGCCTATAGCCTTTCTCGATAAATAGACTATCCAACAAAAAAAAAATTCAATTCGAACCAGTAGTTCCTGAGATTAGCGCGTTTAACCAAACAAGCAAACAAACTCTTCAGGTTTATATATTAGTATAGATAATTGCCGTTACACGATTGAGACGAAACATGCTCCACCGTATTACGAATTTGCCTCGCGGGGCTGCATCCCGTTTGGCAACGACAACAGTAGTGGAGCCTGCGGCTCTACCGCATTGCAGTTTTGCCTGACGGGAATACGCCACTGCCATTGTTTTTTCGTCCAACTTACGTCGCAAAATTGGTCTCAAATCTCCACGAAAACGCGATAATATATAACCTATGTCCATTCTGAAGGTCCATTCTAAATATTGGTGAAAAACATTTTGAAATCGGATGAGTAGTTTTGGAGATTACCCTCCGCATATACACACAAACTCACAAAATTCGCACTCTCTCTTTATAATATTGGTATATAGGTATATTGTAATTTATATTAATAAAAAAAACTTTAAAATTTTACTCACTGAGATCTATCGTACCTACCAATAATAAATTGTGAATCCGGCTTTAGTATTTACGCAAACACTTCATATTGATTGATGAATGTTTTTCTGGGTATTATGTTTAAATTCGTATCACTAACAAAAAGGAAAATTTTACAGACAATATTGGCACATTAATGTATAAATTTAGCGCATACACAAAGCTACAGCGCACAATATTTATCCAAACCTACATCCTATTTTACATAATATGCATACAAAAATATAAATACGCTTGTTCTACAATTACATATATCAGTGGCCTAAAAACAAAACCGTGTATGTCAAATTTGTGGCTAGCAGCGGCCGAACTGTATGAGCGCCATCTGACAAATAACGATTCTAGTCAGTGATAAATACATAATTTTGCATCTAGAACGCAATTTTGGAAATGCGGTAAAGGGCATACAATTAATTCGGCCAGCGACAGGCGAACAGGACATTTCACACTATAATAAAATTAAAGGTTAAGTTACGTAACTTGTCGAATAAGAAATCAGAAATTATCAGTCTGTATTTACAAAACCCGGGGTTGATTTGTTATTTCAATTTTGAATTTGCAATTTTTTGACGTGTCAAAAAACGCTGCCCGCCCTGATTGTTTGAAGTGTGACGTCAAACTTGTAGTAAACCCCACGTCACACATATACACACATGAGGAAACACTAAATAAGCCTCGGGTAAACGCTATCGAGCCTTATTTGTTATTTGTTTGCATACTACAAGACTGACGTCACTAGTAGGTAAAACATGTTGGCTCGTGTTTTGGCGCCTACCTATATATATTTAAAATATTGAGTGCTATATTTTATCCTATAAAACGACTGCATTTAAGCGAAAAAAAAATTCCTGTGGACTAATACTATGGTGTGAATATTTTAAGTGATAAAAAAATGAGAGTCAAAAAATCCTATTGTATTTTTAGTAGAGATGTACCTATATTGTACTCTCATAATATAGTATTTGTATACATCTTGAATGTTATGTGTGTGTAAGGGCGTAGGTATGGGGGAAGGTAAAGAGGGTATTTACCGCCCCAGGACCATAATAATAAAAAATAAAACTAAACTTATTACGAATACCTAACTAAAAAATAAATTTAAAAAAAATTGTAAAATTGGTGTGGAAATTAATATTTTACTTGATACGTTTCTTCGTGCGTATTCTTATGCGTATTCTTATGTGATATTAATAAAACTTTAAAAAATATTGATTTTTTTGCTTTACTCCCCCCCCCCCCAGAAAAAATATCTACGCCCTTGTGTGTGTGTGCATGTTTAATAGTATTCTCATAATTTTAAGACGCAAATAGTATCAATTTTTTAAATTGTTATCTAAACATACCTAAAAGATTATTAAAAAAAAATTATGTATAAGTATTGTAAAAAATAATGCATTACCGTGCATGATAGTGAAACACTTAAACATGTTTTATTGTGTATTAAAACCGAGAATTTATGAGACCTTGCATACAAGTAATTAAACTGTTTAATTGCTCAACTGGCAACACTCAAACATATAATTGTCGGTATATACGCGACTGTACTGAGAAAAAAAATTCAAGCCAATTGGGCGACTCCAAACGTAAAAAATATTGAAATTTGACATATTATAATAAAAAAAAATAAAATTTCTGCTAACGCGTGCGATGACGCGGGTAACAGCTAGTATTAAATATTAGGTATATTTGCTATTCGTTTGAACGGTTATCTGTATATGTTAGCACGTCAATGTAAAAATTAACCAAAGAATCTATACAGATCTACAGAACAAAAGACAGCAGATTTTTTTTTGTTTTAAAAATATTTCCGAAACTATAGTTTAAAAAAAAATCTGTACAACATTTTCTTGTTAAAATGAATTGAATGATAAGTCGTTATGAAAAGTATACCATTATTATATAAAAAAAACAACGTTATAGCATATATCTCTTCCGCACATGCGCCTATTTTCACCTAAACTAATAGGGCTCTTCATATTTGCATATCAAACATCCTCTCACAATTTGGTTTCTATCCGCTTTTCCTAGAATATATTTTTTAGATTCGGGAAAACTCAAAACGAAAAATGTAGAATTTTGAAAAGTGAATTTTAAATTCGTGTCATTCCCCACCTGTGGTGTTGGAATGGTAAAATTGTTTGAGGCATATAAATATTTGTTTGAGGCACAAAAATATCATCTTCATACGGATATTTTTATTTCAATTTTTCTTCGGCCGTATGTGCCGCAGGGCTAGCCCAGTCTGGTGAAACCCCGAACTTACATTCCCTCTTCCACCGTAGTCGGGTAAAAACAGTAACGGACCGGAAACCGGTGAATTTACCCTAATAGTAATTTATAATATAATAGTCATAAAACTGTTTTGGCAGTTAAATGTTCAATCATTCTAAATTTTAAATTTGATCGTAAACCTTAACGACTATATTTTCGATTGTATTTTATATTACGTAACGATATAACAATAAATCTTTGAAAATCGTAATCTATATATATATCTATGGGAAGGAAAAATTTGTTGTACCGATTTGAGAGTATTAATTCGCACACTGTGATGAAACATGCAGCGTTCACTTTGCTTTAATGAGGTGCGCAATGTATATATTATGTTTCTTAACGATGTGAGTGAATTAACACAAGTAAAATCGATTTTTAGAAGTTTGTTATATGTATTCGTATAGAGATGGGATAAACGGGTCTTTTTAGTGATCTGCATCTTTGCATCTGGATCCCGTATGTGAGCCGGCTTCCTGAACAAGTTCAAAAAGAGCCGAGTTCTGAATATGTTATTCGAGTCAACTGAGCCACTGAGTTAGTTGAGTCAATCATATCACGTAATATTATGCCAGTGACTGACTCACATATTATAAGGCGGGATTTTACAGATTGCTACTTGCTATGTTACAGAAAGCATATTACAATATGCAATACAATACCTTAAATAGTTGTGACTTAAGTAAAACACTGTAATAACTGTACCGCCTGTGCGTAGTGTGTACACTGTATAGTGTTGTTGATTGTATAATGCATGAGTCATTTGAGCTGATAGATACTTATTGCTTCTGTGTGTTAAGTGTTTCACTGAGTTATGCGGATCCGTTGGTCCGTCGGCTCATAAAAAAGTGAGTCGGCTCTCACGGATCTTCTGTCGGAGCCGGCTCATTGAACCGGTTCAGATCTGAATTACCCAACCCTATATTCGTATTGACCGCATTCGGATATAGACCGTAACGCATATATGATTATTCTTTCTGTATAATTTGCTTTGACGCTAAAGAGAACAGTGGAGGAAATTTCGACCCCCGTGAGTCTTAAAAAAATTGTTAATCTTAAAATGTTTAATTTGTGAGCCTCAGCCGCCAATGCTTAAAATTGTTAAAATATGTTACTTGCAAATATCCCCTGAACTTTATCTCAAATCCTTTCCCCTCGACTGAAAAACGGTTAGATACAGCTCTCCCGTCGGTATTTTTTAAGAATTATTATTATTATTATTATAGTCGATGCAACAAGAAGTTTAATTTCTGTAGCGTGTAATGTAAAAAACATATTTTTAACAAATTCAAATTCATTAAATGTTATTTCGTGCTTTTTTTTTATAACAGTGCTTTGAGGATGAAGGTATATCCTTCGAAACGTTAGTTAACAAATGCGAATAGCGTTTTTTTGGATCCTTTGGTCACTGAAGACGTCGTCTTCAAAATAGTTAACAAGTAATTTTGGATCGCTTTTTTATTATTAGTAAAAAACAGTTTTTTTTATCTGAGATTTTAATATTTTTTGCTTGTTTTAATTTTTACTGCGTAATGTTGGTTTTCCATACAGTTTCATTTTGTAAATATTACTTTGTTCCCTTTGTAGGTAAAACGAAAAAAAAAATAAAACGAATATTATTATAAATGAGAATACACAAAATAAAGATTATATAATATTAATAACGCACGATGAGTACAAAGCATTTTTTTCGCAAGCGATATTACCTGTAAACAATATTTTGATGTAAGTAGATAAATATCATTTCTCAGAGAGTATCCAATTATCCAAGACTGTTCTTCAGATCGATTATTTACACTGCGATTGTAAAATGGTTTTGCGTGAAATTTAATACAGGTTGATAAAAAAACAAAAAAAAAAAAAATACTTTCCTGACACAATGCTGCTTTAAATTTTAATGTAGAATATATTTGGATCTTTGACGTAATGTTTCTTTAAAATTATGCAATGAAAATAACCCTGCCATCAGTTCTAATACTAAAAAACCGCGCGCATTTGTCAAGCGTCAAATATAATATAGTTTAAAAAAAACTAAAAAACACGCTTTATATCGGACTAAAAAGTAAAAAATAATTGTTTTAAAATAAGCTTAAAAAGCGTTGGGCGCTTTGTTCCACATTTTCGTACATCGAGCGCCCAACGCTTTTTAAGCTTATTTTAAAACAATTATTTTTTACTTTTTAGTCCGATATAAAGCGTGTTTTTTAGTTTTTTTTAAACTATATTTTATTTTTCACTTTTTAGTTTGAGGATCTATAAAAGAATTTATTAATCCTGGGGGTCCTAATAAGGATAATGGGAAACTGTTATCAAATTATTGCATTGTCATCGGTCCTTGATACGTATGCAAAGTTTCAAATTAATCAGACTTCGGGAAATTGGTGAAAATAAAGCGTTTACTACAGAGGATCTATAAAAGAATTTATTAATCCTGGGGGTCCTAATAAGGATAATGGGAAACTGTTATCAAATTATTGCATTGTCATCGGTCCTTGATACGTATGCAAAGTTTCAAATTAATCAGACTTCGGGAAAAGAATTTATTAATCCTGGGGGTCCTAATAAGGATAATGGGAAACTGTTATCAAATTATTGCATTGTCATCGGTCCTTGATACGTATGCAAAGTTTCAAATTAATCAGACTTCGGGAAATTGGTGAAAATAAAGCGTTTACTACAGAGGATCTATAAAAGAATTTATTAATCCTGGGGGTCCTAATAAGGATAATGGGAAACTGTTATCAAATTATTGCATTGTCATCGGTCCTTGATACGTATGCAAAGTTTCAAATTAATCAGACTTCGGGAAATTGGTGAAAATTATGCTCAAAGATTCCGTTACGGACATACATACATAGTTACATAGTTACGGACATACATACACACATATTTACAACCCAAACTAATATAAAGCGTTTAAAAAAGAAACAGAGTGAACTCAACGGTTTGTAATCATTTGACAGCTGTCACTTTCAATAATTTACTAATGCCCATATTTATCGAACACTATTAAAGATAGAAGCTACTAATCTTGGATCAAATTTTTTCATCAGAATAAAATTTACTTTCAATTCACCAAGCAAATTATCAGGTAGAAAAGTTAGTTAAAGAATAAACATACACTGCACTGTACTCCTTGCTCTTTTTGCTGAATATTTTGACGTTCGTCCAAAAATCCGACCGATGGCGTTAGTGTAAACGTAAAAAAAAAAAAGCTTCAGAAAATAATAATGTTCTAATTCTAATCCAATTGCACACAAAACTTCCACTAACTTTAATGTTTCACTACTATACATTTCACAAAAGATTAATAACGTACCTGGCTCCTCATTATTATAATATCTTGCCTTCTGAGCTAAAATGTTTAAGTTTTAACTCATTTAAAACTAAAATTAAGTCTGTACTATAGGCTATACTTATGGCACCATTTGTTGTTTTTCTTTTTTGAAACCGAAACCATTTTGAATCAATAAAGACATTATTATTGTTATTATGAATAAACAACACATTAATAAAGCAAACTGTAGATATGCTACTCCAAGTTTATAGGTTAGGTATTATGATCTGTGTAGCAGCCATTATTATTTTATCAGGCGAATAAATATTTATACCCTGGAAGTTAGACAGAATAGATTTATACCTGCAGTAAACATAATTATGGTTGGTGAACTGAATTATCGCTATATTTATTCGGAGGAATAGTTACTTGAAGAACAAATGAACCGAATAAATAACTACTTATGTTCGGTGAATATGATCATAACACAAGTACGACACGTATACCTTTGTAGGGTCTACAGAATAAAGCTGTTTATTAGTATTATTATTATCATCATGCTTCTTCTTCGATTTTTCAATGACGTGCGTAAGACAATATTGTAAACAGTAAATATTTACAAAAATACGTATAGCGCGCAATGCTTTGCTATACGAGACGCTTTACATAGGATAGTTCGCAGAAATTCCGAGTAAACGGCGCATGGTCGAAGTAAAATCCCAATAGACGTGCGGTGGATATATGCCTACAGTGGCCCGCGGCATAACTCAACTTGAATCCGTTTCTGCGACAACATGCACGATGTTTATAAATCGAAATATGTTATAACGTCTTCCGTTATCTTGTGTAAATCCTCTGAACGACCTTAAGCTATATTTCATCGCAATAGATTATCTCTATTAAGCGTTCTGACTCGCATTATAATGCGCCATCTCCGGTTGCACTCGATGCAGACAAAAGCTCAAAAGTTAGTCCTAACAACTCCATAATAATATATCCCTATGGGCTATGTGCAGGGAGGCGGAATTTTTTGATGCGAGCGTTTGTGGTGAGCACTAGGGGAAACTTGAACCTCAAATTTTCCGTATGTCAGTGAGTAATGTTTATTAAAAGGGAAAATAGTTATATACAAATCTTTGATTAACGTCTGAATAGAACTCTTCAAATAGTGCTATGAAAAAAAATTATTACTGTCTAGGTATTTATAAAAATGGCTAATACGGTCTCTATTTTATATTAAAATTATTCCTGTTTAATGTATACATGTAAATGAAAATAAATTACGTTTCATTTATCAATGAAAATAATAGGTACTGCGAAAACCGCCGACTTTGTCACAATTATTTACATCCAATTACAGCGTTTAAATAAAGCGGATTACAAATTTGTGTTGTGTTTAAACCGGAACAACATATTGTTGAACCTGTTACCTATTCACATGTTTAATTGTTGAAGAGAATTAAATTAAAGTAAACGCAACAAACTATTGACCTAATAATATAAAGACATTTTTATATTTGATATTAATTATTTAACAGTGGTGATTAATAATTAATCAACTGTTAACAACATATTACAATATACACTGTAACACTAGTCACTACTGCCATAATCCGTGTCTTGTATTATGTGTGTGCATATACGACATATACAGGGTTCGGCAATGAAACGGGAAGATTTCGTAAATAATTTTATTGTTGAAAAAATATTTTTTTTGTAATTATTAATACATTAATGGAAAATAAAAAAGTAGCCATTTGATACACAATGTTAAAAAAAATATTTTTTGAACACTACATCTGCCAAATGTCCTCCGTTGACACCTATGCATTCATGGAGTCGAGCCTGAAAGTTCTGCATAACTCTTCGCAAAACTTCGCCTACTGTAACAAAGGTGAAGACCTAGGCTCCACAAATTATTTACGAAATCTTCCCGTTTCATTGCCGAACCCTGTATTATGTACTGCCGAGTCAAAACCGTCAAAGGTGTTGACCATGGGCGTACCCAGGGAAGGGCAGCTGCCCCCCTGGATTTTGGGATCCGTCATAAACCGTTTTGCTGAAGATCCTCGAAAATTACATTTAAAGTAGACGTCTAATTTAAATTTAATGTATATTTAGATAATATTTGTTTATTAAATTAGACTACCTATAAAACAGAATCTCACGCGGGTGTTTCCCCTACACACTACATACAACTAATGTTTCGTGTAGGTGTCTTCGTGAAGTATGTAGGGTAAACAAGCGTGGGGTCCCGGCTTAAGAAATTTATGATTTGCCCTCCCCCGACCAAAAGCTGGGTACGCCCATGGTGTTGACTACATACAGTGAACACTTCTAGCATATTACAGTGATTTGTACTAATGTGCTGACGTTAAATGCAGCTCAAAGTCGATGTAAACGACACGCTATAACTTGCTGGTCAGAAGTTGCACGGTGCGCTTCGGAGCGGAACGCAAGAAAGTTTGCCACCCAGAACACATACACGAGTTTTGTGGTCTGCCAGTGGCTGTTAAACTTTAGCGTTGATTGTGTAACTATTGTAGGTATAAGCTATTTTCTAACATGAAATATTTGCTAATATAATTCAATCTAAATTTATAAAGACATAGGTATCTAAGATTTTGGTTGTTCTGCAGCTCTAAAAAAATCATGGATCTAATATAAAATAATAATGCGTTTGACGTTCGTTTCCCGACTTTATGTCATAACAGACTCCATTCGCACCATTACTATTTTCCATCTATCACACTTCCTGTTATATTTTACATTTTTAAACTTCCATTTAACACAATGGTCGAATGAAAGAATTTTAGGACATTAGGATAATGTAGGCAAATTTTAAGCACAGGAGTTTGACAGGTAATCGGCCATGGCCTTGAATAAGGAACCATCATCTTGATATTTATCCGGATTTATTGAGGGAACCATGGAAAACCTCAACAAGATGGCCGGTACAGGAATTACCGTTTCTCGGCGAGAGACAGCAGGAAAAAGTCTCAGCCACATCTGCCCCCGCTGGGATTCGAACCCGGTACCTCCCGAATGCGAGTCTAGTGCTCTCACCACTACGTCACCCCGCTTGATCTCATGGCACTAATATAATACCAGGCAAACTGAAAATATTTACATTGTCTTTCAGTACTACATTAGGCAGTAAGGGGCCTAGACATGTGTGTCAAAGGATATACAATAACTTACCTTCTGATATACGACAGATTGAAAGTTATAATAAATTTAAAAGTTCCCTAAAGGTCTATTTAATTGAACAGGCGTTTTACTGTGTCGATGAATTCTTTGGAAATCCCACTTAATATTTGATTTTGACACTATTTGTTATCTCTAGATGTAACAAATAAAGAGAAATATTATTATTATTATTATTATTATTATTATTATTATAAATTAAGTTGCGCTAAGGAATCTAATCACATATTACAATTTTTATTGTTAAAAATATTGATGTTACGTACCTCTATGACGTTTAAGTTTCCTGCAAAGTGCAGATGCTAGGTTGTTGTCCTTTTTTATTTTTTTTACTGTTACGAATGAATTCTATTTTATGAATATTATTTTTAACAATGGATTTAATGTATTAGGAAGAAATATTTTCAAAAACACTTCTCTGTATATAATAAATGTAGAACAACTTGTATGTAACTGCAAAAGAAATTAAAAGATATTCTATAATTGGATATTTATGAATTGTTGAATTCTGCTTTTGTTCTCATTGTTTGTTATGTTTTTATTTCCGAGAATTTAAATTATATAAAATGCTAATTATGCCCAGACGATGCAACATTTGATACGCAAAGCTATTCAAAAAATAAGCTTCTCGTTTTCTATTCGAACAATGTTTTTTGGTGGCAATCTACAAATTCGTGCGAAGTCGGACCGGTTTGCTAGTAAAATTATAAAATATGTAAGCCATAGAATGTGGTTCATATGTTGCATTTTTATTATCTCTCTCAGATAAAAAATATTTTATGATTTTGTGTTGTCTGATACATCCTTACAGAAAGATTTAGATATTGATATACAGTTTTTATTAAATATCTATATTTTCATATTTCTTTATATAAATTTTAATCGTCCGATTATATTAAAAAAAGTTATGTTTTATTTCATTTACATTTTAAACAATTTGTTGCCAATACTTTATTTTCTTATTTAGGTACTCATTTTTATCCTGTAAAGCAAATTTAGTTTATCTGCTGTTTTTAATCTACATTTTGAAATTTTACCGAGTGGGGTGGCGTAGTTGTGAGAGCACTAGACTCGCATTCGGGAGGTACCGGGCAGATATGGCTGGGACTCTTTCCTTCTGCCTCTCGCCGAGTAACGGCAATTCCTTTACCGGCCATCTTGTTGAAGTTTTCCATTGTTTCCCTCAATAATTCCAGATAAATAAATAAAATTGTCGACCAATTTTTCTCAGACCATACGATATATTGACAAAAATGATAAAAATACAAATCAATATAACATAAGATGACGTTTCGATCCGGATTTGGATCTTCTTCAGAAAAATCTAAAAATATAAAAATTAATTAGTATTAAATTATTAATTATTATTTATTTACACGAATGATGAAGTTTAAAAGAATCAAACAAATAAATAATAATTAATAATTTAATACTAATTAATTTTTATATTTTTAGATTTTTCTGAAGAAGATCCAAATCCGGATCGAAACGTCATCTTATGTTATATTGATTTGTATTTTTATCATTTTTGTCAATATATCGTATGGTCTGAGAAAAATTAGTCGACAATTTTATTTACTTGAAGAGTTCTATTCAGACGTTAATCAAAGATTTGAATTCCAGATAAATATCGAGATGGTTCCTTATTCAAGACCATGGCCGATTACCTATCAAACTCCTGTGCTCAAAATTTGCCTACCTTACCCTAATGTCCTAAAATTTCTTCATTCGCTCATTACTGTTAATTAGATGGAAGTAGAAAAAATGCAGAAAATAACGAGAAGTATGTATGATAGATGGAAAATAGTTATGGTGTGTTTGGCGTCTGTTATGACATAAAGTCGAGAAATAGACATCAAACGCTTTAATATTATTATTATTTTGAAATTTTATTGTTGACATAAGTTGTACAATATACACGATGTAAAAAAAGCAGATCGCAACTCCGAATCAACGTGAAATTTTATACCTATGATTCGGATAGAAAAAAATAAATTGTCAGTGTCTATAATATGATTAGAAAAATTAATTAAATAACCATTTGTACCAAAATTAATTTTTTTTTTGTTTCAGGTGAGTAATTTTTTACACTTTCGGTAGGGTAAGTCCCTAAATTTGTAATTCCAAAAACTCTAGTTTCGTTAATATTGAATTTTATTAAAATAATGGAAGAAGTAATAATATTAACAAAAAGATATATTTTTCCGGATGTTAAAAATGTTTCATCTGTCAGTAAAATGATGCATTTATAGTGCAGTAGGCGTAAATAAGTCATAAAGCTGCACTTCTACAAGTCTTGTTCATCATTTTATGTGCTCTCTGTCATTTTATACGGTCGTTAAAATACGACTTTTACGAGAAGTCATCTGTCACAATAAATTACAAAGTTGTGAAGCCTATATTAAAAAAAGTTGAACATGCAACTTTGATTCAAATAATAAATCAATTTAATCGTACTCAAATTATAACTACATCATAGTCCCGGCATTACCCGTATCCCCGCCATAACACCGTGATTTCCATTTTAAAACGGTGAATGTCAAAAATGAAGAGACGTAATAAAATCCGCTAATATTTAAAAGCCGTTTTCTTTCGACAATTCACCGACAGTTTACATTTTTTTGAAGTAAAACTTCTTTACACACGCTTGACTTAGGGAGTAAGCTGGTGAATGCCTGACGAGAGATTTACGGAAGTGTGATCGGGCGAGGCGAAAGGAATTTGAGAGAGAGATATAAGTTAGTGAAGATAGAAAGAGGATGACAAATACTTCACTGGCTAGTGGCCCCATTAGGTGATCGAAAATATAAGCAGTACTAACAATAGAATGACACATACTTCACTTGCCAGTGGCGCTATCGGGTGACAAAAAAAAGTTTTGTAAACCTACTTTAAATAATATTTCATAAAGATTTACGCTTAAAATCCAACGAAAGCTAAGTATTTGCAATGTATTACATTTGTTTTCATTATCGTTATGTTTATATTTCTTTCTTCTTACATTAGACTGTTCGTTCCTTTCTTGAACAATTTTATAAATCAATATTTTGTTCAATACATTAAATATTCTACGTTTAAAGTGAATAAAATTGAAAAAACCTTTTAAAGTTAATATTTTGTGAATTTTCGGGTGAATAATAACAAATTATGGCAGGAAGAAGTTTTGCTACAGTCGTGTGGTCTAAAGCATAATCGTTTTTTTTTTAATGAAAGGTTGTCCGCAGATTTGTCATTCGCGAGCGGGCATCGATGACACTAGATTTTTTGTTCGCTTTGTTTTTATAAAACATTATTTCATATTGGCCATATACTTATATTGATATTCTGGAACATTGATGGGGAAATATGGTGCGTATAAAATAATATTTGACACAAACCGAAAACCGTGTGTTATCGATGCCCGGGCGTGGCGATATTTTATTACGCTATCATAACAGTAAGCTGTCATTATCGGGCATCGATGACACATGGTTTTCTGTTCTCTACTTTTTTGTCAAATGTTATAATATCATACTGGACATATTTTTGGACAAACGTAGCAAACAGAAAACCACGTGTTATCGATGCCCGGGTATGACAATATTTCATTACAGGGGGCTACCATTGTCGGGCATCGATGACACATGGTTTTCTGTTTGCTACTTTTTTGTCAAATAGTATAGGTATCATACTGGACATATTTTTGGACAAACGTAGCGAACAGAAAATCACGTGTTATATATGTGGCCATATTTTTAACAGAAAACCATGTGTTATCGATGCCCGAGCATGACAATATTTCATTACAGGGAGCTGTCATTCTCGAGCAACGCCGGGTAAATAGGACTAGTAGTATATATTTATTGACTCTTTTCATTTGTTCAATGATGTCTTAACTTCCCACTTGCGGTCGGAACAATTTTCGTCCCACTTGCGGTCATATTATGATGAAATGCAAATAATATCAAGGATGATCTCACTTGCGGTCAAGAAAATAACTTTATAAATCGGCAATTCCAAATTTCCTGCAGAAAGAATAAGCCATTAAGCCATCTAAACAATTCCGAATGCAATCTAACAGATTTTTTCAAACATCAAAATAATATGGCACAACTAATTTTAATTCTTATTACTACAGTCAATATTTGTCTTTATTTTTTATTTAACTCAACATTGTTGATGCGATTGTGTTCTTGTTGCGCAGTGAAAAGCGAAGGGGGTATGGGAAAGTTCCTTAAAAACGATTACGGGACAGGGCTGGATTAACCCTGTCCGGGCCCCTGGGCAATGCAATCAGGTCTTTTCAAGTTAATGAAGAGATGTGAGTAACTTCCAGATGATCGGCTCCAGGCATCCTGTTACTTCAATGTCTTATGTGATATTGTAACAACATGATTACTTTGACTAGATGCTGCAGCATCGCCTTACCTGACTCGTTAGCTTTATTGAAATGGCCTTAATGAATAGGTTATAGATAATAATTGATGATCCAGATTTTTTGATGGGTCAGGAAAGAGAAATGAGACGTGACGTAGTTATTTTAAATTATATCTTGTCAAATGCAATAAATTACAATAAACAACGAAAGAAAATAATATTGTTGTTGGGAAATTTCATACAAATTTTCAAATAAAATTTTCGTTCAATGAAAAGTTTTTTTTCTTGGTGCGTGCACGGGCCCCAAGTCGATGCGGCAGTTTCCTACTCTGCCTAATGATTAATCCGAAACTGTTACGGGGTGCTGTTGATACGACGGTGTTTCAGAAATTATCAAATTCTGACTCCTAACATTATTTTCTTCTAATAATAATATCGATTGACCGCAAGTGGCCCTATTTCCATTCAATACAAGAACAAGTCATTAAAAACCCTGTAATTCTAAAATTAGTACCGATAAACGGCGTTTCTAAAAGCAGCTGGTGTTATAATATGACGGGCTATTAATATAATTATTATGCATTTATGTGCAAACTGTAGGGCATAAAATAACATATAATATGCAACATGTAGAGAATTGACGTTACGCAAATTAATGCGCTGTAAGCTTTAGGCTTAAAGCGTGAATTTAAACGCGTTGCTCCTAACAGCGACGCGGATATAATACTAATTATTACCAATCAATACCTAATATACCGTCTGTTCAAAAAAAAAATGAAATAATAATGTTTTCGAACCGTTTGAAATAATCGTCGGCCGTAGATAAACTACAGACTGGATATTTCGAGTGAATATTGTCGAACTATTCGATTACTAAAATATTTCGAGATGTCTCGAGAGGCTATACAAAATTATTTGAATGATTTTTATACCTACGGTTTACAATTGTTATACTACGCTCTTACTTTACCCTTTAAAACACTGTATGCAATTGTCTCTCTCAAGTCTCATAATCGAAAACTAGAGCTAAATTCATTCGTTATAATAATAATCATACTGAATGCGTCATGTACGTTGGAATGAATAGACAAATAGAATGAATTGTGTTTTCAATCGCATAGTTACCTAACTAGTAGGAGAGCTATTACCATTTTTGAGTATGTACCTACTTAAGGCAGCATTAAAATTTGTGTAACACTTCTCTTGTAATGTCTGAACACGAAATCGAAGACCTGGCTGAAGGTTAGTGGGGCACTGGGGCCTAGCCAAACTGTGAATTTTTAAGTTTGCGAAGTTTTATTTGCTAAAAAAGTCCTTGAGGAATTTTGAAATGTTATAATACCCCATAAATTATAGTTTAAAAAAACACGCTTTAATAGCAAACCGAACTAAAAAGTAGAAAACAATTATTAACAAAATAATTCAATTAGGTATAGTAAAAAAGCGTGAGGTGCTTGATATTAAATGTTACAATTATTTCATTGGTAGCTATTTATAAAATTACAGTTATAATGAAAATATAGTAATTGGCACCCCACGCTTTTTTTACTATAATTGAATTATTTTGTTAATAATTAGTTTCTGCTTTTTAATTCGGTTTGTTATTAAAGCGTGTTTTTTAGTTTTTTCAAACTATAATTTATTTTCTTAATTTTTAGTCTCTAAACGACATCAAAAGTAATTTTTTTCAAAAATTCAAATTTTTTGAATTTTTCTTTAAATTCAAATTAAATTTTATAAAATAATTGTATTGTCGGCCCTTGACACGTGTGCAAATTTTCAAGTTAATCAGACTTCTGGAAATTGGTGAAAATTACGCTGAAAGATTCCTTTACATACATACAGGTCAAGCTAATAGTTGAAGAGCTGGCTACGGAGAAAATGGGTGACTCGGTGCAGAGCTGAAAATTTGCAGAATAATAGGAGACGTTATTCAAAGATTATAATAGGAGATAGTACAAGTAAGTAGGGAAAAAATTGCCAGAAGGCTAGGCGGAAGACAAAGAGCCGCCAGAAGGCGCTAATGTTGCGAAAAATCAGTGCACTTCTGGCAATTTCTATACTTATTCTGTAATTCAAAACTAGATTATATATATTATACATTATATAGTTATAAGGGCATACTGAAAATTCAAACATGATATAATAATTACATTCGACAAATATTCAAAATTATTAATGACATTTTGATAGAAATAAAATTAATCGTCATATATTATCATTAATAAATTTACGTTGTTATACAACGTAATTATATTATTTTATTTAATTTTATTTCTATCAAAATGACATTAATAATTTTAAATATTTGTCGAATGTAATTATTATATCATGTTTGAATTGCCCTTATAACTATATAATGTATAATATATATAATATATAATCTAGTTTTGATTTACAGAATAAGTATAGAAATTGCCAGAAGTGCACTGATTTTTCGCAACATTAGCGTCTTCTGGCGGCTCTTTATCTTCCGCCTAGCTTTCTGGCAATTTTGTCCCTACTTACTTGTACTATCTCCTATATTATTATGCAAATTTTCAGCTCTGCACCGAGTCACCCATTTTCTCCGTAGCCAGCTCTTAGAGTCCATAATATAAGCATGTCAAACAGGTCAAACATGTTTGGTACCTCTCCTACTATTACCTAATCAGTCGAGATACTAATGCATTACGATTCAAATTTTCATATCATGTTCAGGATAAAAAATACCTGTCTGGCAATATTAATTAAACTGTAAATTAAATGTATCGAAAGAATTAAACTTTTATCAGACTAATTTATTAAAACAGTTCGAATTTTATTCCGCGTTATTATTATCAGCCTCGGTATAATCCACGCCGTATGTGCAGTGCAAACAAATCGATTGGTAACAATAAAATAATCATTGCGTCTGTCCTTTTCCCGTCGCGCCGCTTCTCTTTTCTCTTGTTTTAAACGTCACGAGCACACGACAATTCCACCGCGACGAACTTAATCGTTTCTACGTTACATAAACGTAGGTACACGTATTTTTGAAATGTAACCGTTTAAATACGTTATTCAAGGCAATGGTGCGTATTTCAATCGGTGGAAAGCAACCGGATGACTCTTGGTATTTGAGTTCCTGAAGCAATTTGGAAACTTTTTTGTTCAGTACCTCATAACCCCAAAATGGAAGGAATCGGAGAAAAGGGGGGGGGGGGGGTCAAAACGTAAAAAAAAATTGTTTAGAAACCAAATAGAAAGGCGGTAGCATTAAAGTACGTGTACTCACTATTGTTTAAAAAAATTGTCATCCGAAACGTGCGGACGGTTTGCGCGAACCGATTTTTTGAAAATCGGAAAAAAAAATTGTGTCGCAACCGGTTGCGATTTTGAGGAAAATTCTTGTTTTTGTTCAGAGATGCTGTAAAAAAATTGTCATCCGTTTCTGCTGGACGGATTTTGAGGAATTAAAGGTTTGAGTGGCGAAAATTCTCGATTTTTCACTAGCTTTTTTCAAACATCATAAAAAAATTGCTAAAATTGTTAAAAACGGATGACGTTTCTTATACATGTTCTCAGAGGGTCCAACTATAATATGTATCAATGTCATCCGTTTTTATAACATTTAACCCCATTTTTCAACCCCTAAAGGGGTTGTGTACGTTATCTGTATGCCATCAGAAACGAGTCTAACCTCAATATTCTGATTAATATCGCACAAAAGTAAGGGGTTGAAAAATGGGGTTAAATGTTATAAAAACGGATGAC
The DNA here is from genome assembly GCA_963575645.1 of Xanthostigma xanthostigma. Lineage (NCBI taxonomy): Eukaryota > Metazoa > Arthropoda > Insecta > Raphidioptera > Raphidiidae > Xanthostigma > Xanthostigma xanthostigma. Next base: position 40,949,414 of record OY754466.1, on the reverse strand, counting down.
ATTGATACATATTATAGTTGGAGCCTCTGAGAACATGTATAAGAAACGTCATCCGTTTTTAACAATTTTAGCAATTTTTTTATGATGTTTGAAAAAAGCTAGTGAAAAATCGAGAATTTTCGCCACTCAAACCTTTAATTCCTCAAAACCCGTCCAGCAGAAACGGATGACAATTTTTTTACAGCATCTCTGAACAAAAACAAGAATTTTCCTCAAAATCGCAACCGGTTGCGACACAATTTTTTTTCCGATTTTCAAAAAATCGGTTCGCGCAAACCGTCCGCACGTTTCGGATGACAATTTTTTTAAACAATAGTGAGTACACGTACTTTAATGCTACCGCCTTTCCATTTGGTTTCTAAACAATTTTTTTTTACGTTTTGACCCCCCCCCCCCCCTTTTCTCCGATTCCTTCCATTTTGGGCTTATGAGGTACTGAACAAAAAAGTTTCCAAATTGCTTCAGGAACTCAAATACCAAGAGTCATCCGGTTGCTTTCCACCGATTGAAATACGCACCATTGCCTTGAATACGTGTACAGGAGTGATCGTATACACTTCACAATGTAATAATATGAGCGGCATACTATTTATGCGTGGGACAAATTGTTTTATTGTTTTGTCGCTGTATCAAGCGAACCGGACTGCTACAATGATGACTCGACGCCTACTATTTTCATACCTTAGTCTAGACTAGGGGTGGCGAACCTTTCTACACCTACGTGCCAATTTTTAAAAAAAATGTTTAATGTAGGCACGGCAAACCGACAAGCAACCAAAGAAATTTAGTTGTCAAAAAAATGAATCAAACAAAGATAAAAATAATAAATTTGATAATAATAGGTACTTTGAGCACCATGAAACTTTTTCGTATTTATTGATAGCCAATTGTTTTCGGCATTTAGCATATTTTTAATTTTTTCGATTTTGCACATCAATACCGTGCCATCAGTATAGTACGCGCCACGAATCTAAAAGGCTCGAAAGTTAGATGCGAATGCAGGCTTGCGCTTGTACAGTCTGTTGAAAAACTACAATCTCGCAACTCAACAAAACTAAAATAACAATAACAACTTGACAATAGCGTACTCGACTGTACTTTAAAGCAGGAAAGCGACAAGTGACAAAGGCAACGGGCGATCACGGCCAATCACCGACGAGCGCACGTTCCGTGCACGTAGCTGGGAGGTGGTGGGAGTATCAACGGCTCTAAAATGTGCCTTTTAGATCCGTGGCGCGTACTATAATCTGTCACATGCCACCTTTAGCACGCGTGTCATAGGTTCGCCACTCCTGGTCTAGATCATTTCGAGGAAACACTTCCCCGTTTTTAAAGTTCCCTGTACGTTATCTTAGTTTTATTTAACAGCTTCCGTGAAAATTTCTTCGAACCGAAGTGTGAGTTAAGGAGCAGAATTTTAATGTGAAATACAAAATAAGCATTGTAGTCGCGTTCTGGCAATTAGATTTATAGACAAAATTGAAATATATCTTTGTTTAAAGCAGGGGCGTAGATACGAGACGGGGGTTTTCTGGAGCACCCCCCCCCAACACTAATCAAATATAGTTCAATTTCTTTGTATTTTCTTCTTAAATAAATAAACGAAATTTTTTTTAAAAAACAAGCTTTTATTAGTTGTTAATAAAAATGAACTAAAAAGTTAAAAATAATTTTATTCCGATTAGAAATGAGTCGTTTTATACGTACTTATCACAGTCTCAAGTTTTTAAATAAAAGCGTGTTACACCGTCTTTTGTTCTCTCTTGTTATTAAAATCATTTTAATAACAAGAGAGAACAAAAGACGGTGTAACACGCTTTTATTTGAAAACTTGAGACTGTGATAAGTAGTATAAAACGACTTATTTCTAATCAGAATAAAATTATTTTTAACTTTTTAGTTCATTTTTATTAAGAACTACCTAATAAAAGCGTGTTTTAAAAAAATCGTTTATTTATTTTTAAGTTTGTAGTGTGCTTTATTAAAAGTGTGATTTGCATAGACAAGTCGGAAAATCCAATATTGTGCTAAAGTTTAAACATGCAAGGTTCTTACATGCAATTGAAAACGAAAAAATATAAAAAATAATATATACAATGATACATATTATGCACAATAAATAGATATATATTAAAAAAGATATATATAGGAAAATGCACTCCGTTTCTAAGCTATACAAGTTTTTCAATATTTGTGTAGGTGTTGAACTGCATTTCGTATAGAATTTTATACATAACATCGATTTTTCTATTCTTGTACATAAAAGCTTTTTGTTGAAAACTGAAATATTTCTGTTTTCACCAAAGAGCTTTATGCATACGAAAAAAAATCGGAGCTCTTTGCGAATAATAATATTATGAATTTTCATCGTACACTTCATCTATAGCTGAGTAAAAATTCTAAAGCCCAATACTCACGATCCAACGCTACAGTACAATTTTGTTGTAAACCAAACCTTAGAGTACGAAACGGTAATGAGAATCATATATTTAGTACCCTCTCTATATTGCTAGCAAAGATCGGTAGAAAGACTTAAGCACTACGGGGCAGACATATATAGGTCTGTCTCACTTATTATACTATGAGTCTCATGCGCATGTCCGTGAATGGATGCGCGTCAGTTGCAGCGTCAGTTTGCATATGCAACTAAGCTGTGAAAAGGAGGGTGGCTTGCTCTATTCCACTTATTAATTGCCCCACTACAAACGCCACACTTGCGCACAACAGATCAAGTAAAAAAAAAAGAGATAGAAAACAGTCATTTGCTGTCTCACTTCATAGGCCACGCTTTCGCACTTACGACCACTGGCAATATAGAAGTTATTAAATAGGTATATGATGAGAATATACTTTTTAAACATCCCCTTATATAAAAGCTACTTTTAATGCCTATACAGGATAGCATGACCCATTTCCCACTAGTGCGTTAAGTACTTCAAACAAAAAACATGTTATCTTACCAATCCAACAGTAATTTCCAAAAGCGGCCTGTTAGTTACTGTTTAATTCTGTAAGATGCGACACAAAGCAGGCATAGTTTTCGTAAGCAAACCCAACTGAAATGCAATATGGTTGCACACATAGAGTATGACAGCTGTCAGATTAATAAGAGGCGCGTGCAAAAAATGTCTTGGAGGTAATTCTTTTATGACTCGTGTCAAAACTCGCTGACATGCGTTTTTTCCTAATGTCACAACGTCAATCTAGAAAACTCGTATTTAGCGACAAGAAACGTACCGAAATCACACGATCGAATCGAAAGTCACAATACACGATCAAATAATTAATCCAACCAACAGTGTTGTTCCGTGGACTGACGTCATGTTTGACTGCGGTCAAAGCGCGCCGACTTGGGTCAGACCCGATTAAATAGTGTTCGTTTTTTTCACATTGTTGGATCGTGAGTAGCCGGCTTTATGTAAAACAAAAACTAGCTTGACGATTTTTTTTATCTATCATATTCATATACCTACAATTTTCTCAAAAATTATTTCTTTGATTCTTATCCGTTAAAAATATTGAATATTTTTTTGATGTTATGAGGTAAATTTCGTTCAGTTTGATTATTAAAAAATGTTTTTTTTTCATTATATGCATACATTTTTGTGCATTTTCTTTTCAACGGTGACATTTAAATGGTATCTATGGAAAAGTATATCTAATACGGGGGCCCTTTAAGATATACTTATTATTTTTTCAAATATTATAAAAATTGCAATAGGTATATGTAATACCAAATTATGTATAAATAATAAATAATAATAAGTAATAATAAATAATCTTATTTTATTCTATCCTTATATTATTTTACTTTAGCTGATTGCGAAATGCGAGATCGTACAAAAATATTTGGAGGTCGCAAGTAATTAATTCGCGGGACGCGTGTCTCTCATCGCCTCAGTACAGAGGCACGCTTTTTTCTAGAATATTTTAATCACAACAATCAAATGCTTTTGTTCAGTCCACAGCAGTGGCGGCGCGTGAACATTTTAAATGGGTGTTCTACAGGGTCCCCCAAAGATACGTCCTAGGAATGAGGAGAGTGTGGTGGTTAAAATATGAATCGTATCAATGTTTATGATGTTTTAATTATTAATTACAATATACACTGTAACACTAGTCACTACTGCCATGAGCCGTGTATTATGTATGTGTATGTACCGACATGAATAATATACAATAGTTCTTTATTTGTAGAGCCAAGTATGGATACAGTCGTCAAAACAATTAGAATAAAAAATCAGAATATATCTGAGATAAGGCACAGCTCCTACAAGATGTGCTTTTACCTTTTTTTTAAACTGATTGCCTTTGAAACATTTTATTTCTTGCGGTAAGGTTTGAAACTGAATAAGAGACTAATTTCTCAAAGAAGGCTGTTTTATGTTTGAGAGTAATCTTTGTGTTGCGGGTATCATACTTATTTGGCTCTTTAACGCTAATGAGTCATAATAATAATAATAATTTATTTAGAGAAAAGCCGCAAAGCATTAATCTCTCTCTAGGATTAATTAAAAATAAAATTATACCTGTAAAGACTAGATCAGTGTTTCCCAATTAGTGGTACGCGTACCCCCAGGGGTACCTGAAGTTGCATCAAGGGGTACGTGCGGCTGTCAGTAAAAACAAGAACAATTTCCAAAATATTATTTTATTACGATCATCATCGTAAAAGCACGGAGCACCGAGCACTATGACCGACCGTGCGCTATATTATTTTGATTTTCACTTTTGTACTGTAATTTGAAAATAATAAATGTTATTTAAACTGACTTATTTTTTTTATTTATCACTAGCTGTGCCCCGCGGTGTCACCCGCGGTTTAAGTAGCCTATCTGTTAATCCAGGGTGTCAACTACCTGTATACCAAATTTCATCAAAATTGGTCCAGGCGTTTGAGCGTGAAGAAGTAACAAACATACACACACTCACAAACTTTCGCATTTATAATATTAGTGTGATTGCTACAATAAGGGGTACGCAGGTTTGAGGTCTTTTTTGAAGTGGTACGCAGCAAAAACTAATTGGGAACCATTGGACTAGATAAAAATAATATATAAAATACGTACAAAACATTTACTTTTAAGATACATTTTAACAACGAGTTCTGTGATTTGCTAGTGCAGCTGTTAAACTTTAGCGTTGATTGTGTACCTAACTATGACACTATTTCCTAACATTAAATATACAAATCTTTGATTAACGTCTGATTAGAACTCTTCAATAAATAAAGTTATCGGCCAATTTTTCAGACAAATATGTTAACAAAAAATAATAATTAATATATTAACGTTTCGGTCCGGATTTGCACATCTTCTTCAGAACTGATCTAAAATATATAAAAATTGATTATAACTAGTTTCTAATTGGTTTTTGAAAAAAATTCACTTTAAGTTTTGAATTATTTTTTTTTGTTAATATATTTGTCTGAAAAATTGGTCGATAATTTTATTTATTAATTGATATTGGTTAAATATGAAAAATACGATTCAATCTAAAATTGCGAAGTTCTGCAGCTCTGCAGCGCTCATAGAGGAACCGCCACTGCGATAATTCAAATGCTTTTGTTCACCTCGTAAGTATATAGTCCGCAGTTTAATTACTGTGGAGGAAGTTCGCTTTAGTTTTAATTGAATTATCAAATGATAAACAAATATGAGTTCGTCTGTCTGTCTAACCGTCTGTACCTAGTGTAAACTTTAACATTTCATATTTAACTTACGAGATGCGTACTTCTATGTAGATATAGAGGCCTACCTTCAAATAAGACCTGTGAAACGGTTCACTCTACAATCGGTAACGAAAATATACGCGATGACAAAGGAGCTATATTTGCACAAAGTTTATTATGTTAAGGTACATCAGAGCGATGACTTGGTGACAATTATTCCGTACCTCAATTAAATAACGTTTATAGAAACCTCTTGAAACCTGTCGTAATTCCAAAGATATCTAGATTTAGTAACTGTCAAAATATTTTTTTCAACGTTGACTGCCTATACGCTAGGAAAGTATCTTTTGACAAGTGACATTTGCGCCCTCTGGTGTTTTTTTTTTTAATTCTGGTTCAGCCAAAACCTTAGTGTCATATGTTATACGTGCATTTTAATAAGGATTAATTGTTGAATAAAATGCGTAAAAAGCTATAAAATTGGAAGTGCTGTGTTGTTGATTGTAAAGATACACCAACTAAACATCCAGAATTACAATTCCACCGTTCTCCTGGATTTTCTTATGAATTAGAGAGGAAAAAAATGGACTGCAGCAGTATGTCGTCAAGGGTACTTAAACTTTATTTTACGTCTGTAATCATTATTAAATAAAAATATCATAATTGTTATTTTGTTAACAAAAATAAGATTTAAAAAGTTTTGAAATAATCAATGTATATCATTTATTTGTTTTTTTTACTGACATTTTGCGTAAATATTTTTTTTTATAATTAAGAATAACGCTGGTTTCCATGGGTTTGTAAGTTTTGAGTGAACCAGATTTTAAAAAATCAAACACGAGATGGCGCAAAGATCGCATGTCAAAAGATGCTTTCCTAGCGTATAACTTACCAATTTTTAAAGACATCGATATGGGACAAGAACATGATTTAAAGCGTTCTTTGCTTTATGAACACACGCAATTTCAATTTACAATTTCAGAAAGAACATAGCAAAAAACGCTGTTTAAACAAAAAAAATACATTAATATAATAATAATCCGTTTAACGTCCGTTTGTCTAATGCGGTTAACGTCCGTTTCTCGACTGTATATCATAACAGACGCCATTCGCACCATTACTATTTTCCATCTATCACACTTCCCGTTATTTTCTACATTTTTAAAATTTCATTTAGTTAATTATAGCAATGGACGAATGAAGGAATTTTAGGACATTAGGATAAGGTAGGCAGATTTGACAGGTAATCGGCCATGGTTTTAAATAAGGAACCATCTTGATATTTATCTGGAATTATTGAGGGAAACCATGGAAAACCTCAACAAGATGACCGGTACAGAAATTGCCGTTTCTCGGCAAGAGGCAGCAGGAAAAGTTGCAGACACACCTGCCGGGATTCGAACCCAGTACCTTCCCAATGCGAGTCTAGTGCTCTCACCACTACGCCACCCCGCTCAAAAATACATCCCCTATATTATTAAACGAGCTAATCTTGTATCTACCTATATGTACCTATGTACCTACCTATGTCCCTAAATATTTTCTCGAAAACGGCCCTAACGATTTGGATGAAATTTACTAAAAAGGGATTTTGGGGGGCAAAAAATCGTTTTAGCTAGGACTCATCTCTCGAAAAAATCGCTTTCTTACAAATTTTATCATTATAAAAATCAATAACTTTCCGAGCAAAGCTCGGTCACCCAGGTACTTAATATTTATCAGTGCAATTACATTTTATTTAAATTGGCGTTAATATTAGGTAGGTATTCATTTTGTAACACCTTGTTTGAAGTTTATATCTGCCTTGTAGACACATTTTATTGATAATGTCATTCTTGTGCCTTGTATTCTGTTCTCGTAAAGCTAATATTAGGGAAGTCTGCCGGCAGGCTGAGCTTTTACAGCGGGTCGGACGAGCTGAGGATTAACGCTCCCTATTCAAATTATCAGGGAGCTTTGAAACCGTAATTATCACTTACCACCGTAATACTGGGTTGCAGAAAGCATTGTCAAAAAATCTCATTTGATAATGGCCTTAGATTGTCATCATGTAATTACAGTTTTTTTTTATAATATGCAGGACCAGTTTAATATCGTTGTCGACTCTCTGTTATGTGGAACTTGACGCATAAACAAATTATTTATCTGCACAGAAACACGTCGCTTTTCTAGGTAGATTGAGCAGTAAAATGTTCAAATAAAAAATTTTAAAAATCGTTTTAATCGATCAGCTTTTTTTTTTGCAAGACCGACTTGAAATTCTACAATGATTTTCTTATACTTATGTTACACTAGCGGTCCCGTCCGGTTTCACCCGGGTGTAAAAGAACTAATGGGGAAGGGACGAACATGAGCACCTACACACATTCATGTTAGTTTACCGAGATGAATGTTGGGTCCAAATTTCATGATAATCGGAGTTACCGTTCAAAAGCTTTTGTCGATAAAAAGCAGTATTTATATTTGTAGATGATAGCGGGACAGTGGACACGTACAAAAAATCAAACAGCTTATTTGGCTTTGTATGACGTTTCGCTGGAGAATCCCAGCTTCTTCAGATACTTAGCTGAAAGATGTTATTGTTGTAAAAGCTATACATTATATTCAAACGGTTTACCAAACACATATACAAATGTTTTCTTTGTTAATAGAGTAAAAATTGTAATTAATTCTGCAGTAAACAATATAAAAAAATTTTTGTCTTTTATCTCCAAGCAGAACGTCATACAAAGCCAAATAAGGTGTTTGATTTTTTGTACCTGTCCACTGTCTCGCTATCATCTACAAATATCAATATAATGGACGTGAAACCAGAAAATTATAAAGCAGTATTTATACTTTTTTAAACTAATAATTTTTTTTAATTAATTAAATAAAATTAAAATAAATTTAAATGTAAGCCTTAGAAGAAAGCAATGTAGAAAATAAAAAAAAAATAAAAATATTTTCGCCCAACGTGGGGCACGACCCTGATATTGACAGTCGCATGCTCTACCGATTGAGCCATCCGACGTTGTGTACTCACAACGCTAACACGAGTATATATTTAGTTAGTGCATTTCACCTGAATAGAAGCTTATTTTTGAGATACATTTTGCAACATTTTTCATTAATGCTCCGCTCCTAATGGTCGTAGCGTTATATAGCCTATAGCCTTCCTCGATAAATGGGCTATCCAACAAAAACAAAATTTTTCAATTTGAACCAGTAGTTTCTGAGATTAGGGCGTTCAAACAAACAAACTCTTCAGCTTTATATATTAGTATAGATAAAATTTTTTGACAAAATTTTCCGCAAGCCAGGCATAAGCATTGTTTGATATTGTTGTTGACACTCTAATAATATTTTCACATTTGGTTCTAGATTAAGGCTGGACAACCGAAGATTCATAATATATCGATAAATTAAATTCTTGTGTAGGGTTAATTATGTAGTTTCGCCAAGAAAAAATGACTGTCGCATTCAAAAAACACATGCATTTGCGACCAAGCATTTTGTTTACGTGTTTGTGTACATAAAACCAAATGTGTCTAGAAATATCTAAATTTATCACACGAGACGATACAATACTGGCAATATCGTCTTTATTCCACTATGTCGTATACTCCGTTGAGAATACAAATGGCGCGGATGGACGAAGTCTTTAATAACGTCTGCGACGTTGTCGCCGTAACAATGAGCTTCGCCCCCAGTACAGTTGACTCTCGTCAGATACAAAGTCCCCTCTCAGTTCTCTCTTTATAAAGAACACGTCAGGAATATTATAATCCTCACTAAACAGAGAGCACAAAGAGAAAAATAGGGTTCTATCGTTGGATATAGAGAACCCTAAAATTATTAAACTTTGGCGACTTTCATTTCTCAAAGCTTTGTTATTTTACGCTTTTTAGTGGCCCGTTTTAAAGGATATTCAATTTTTTTAAACGTTTTTTCTTCATACCTCGATCGAAAGTACATATTCTTTCGGCATCAATTGTAAGACAGAAAGTCTAACATTGCATTGGTGGGATTACACGCACTAATGCGGGAAGTACGTACGTTCGGGCGGCAATAAAGAAAAAATGACCTATCAACTGCTGTTTAGATGTCGTTTTCATAGCAACCCTATAACATCGTTGCTAATAGTCGCGAACAGCTGTCATTCGTGTTTTTACGTATATAAATTCAAAGCTGCTTGCTTGGAATTTATCTGTGTTTTTATGTAATTAATTAATGCATTTAATAAGCGTATTTACGATCGAGGTAGGTATGAAGAAAAATACAACCACACCGGCCGTAAGTTTTAAATTCTTGCACTGCGCGCCATGGTACGTACGTTCGGACGGCAGTAAAGAAAAAATCACCTATCAACTGTTGTTTAGGTGTCGTTTCCACAGCAACCCTATTACATTTTAGCTCATAGTCGCGAACAGGTGTCATTCGTGTTTTTACATATAACCTCAAAGCTGCTTGCTTGGAATTTATCTGTGTTTTTATGTAATTAATTAATGTACCTATTTAATAAGCGCACTTACGACCGAGGTATGAAGAACAATAGTATACACCGCACTGGCCGAAAGTTTGATATCCTTGCACTGCGTGTCATGATGCCCGCGGCTCGCCTCGGGAATCATGGCGTGCAGTGCAAGAGTATCAAACTTTCGGCCCTTGTGGTGTAATATACTATATTTTTATGCCTATTCATTTCAATAACGGGATATGAAATCATATAATATAAAACACGAAAACTTGCCAAGTGAAAACTTGGCACCCTTTTAGATCTCAATTCTAAATTCTTTTTGTATTGAGGCATGGCCCCGTTATTCACAGTATGAAAATAATATTCTTAATATTAAACTTGGTTTCTTTTTTCACATTTATGTTTTTGACGCGGTTGTATTTACAAAAATAGTCACGAGATATTATTGTTTGTTAACAAACTCGAAATAACAAACTCAGTGAACAGTAGCAACACTAAAATTAATTGGTTTCGAGGAATTCCAAATGAAAAATGGTGTATAACAGATATTACATTTAAAACCTTGTTTGGAAGTAGGCACATATTGCCTGATATCTATACATTTATTTCTAAGTAAATGTCATGTTTTCACGTTAAAAATACAATCGCAATGTACATTTTTGTAAACTGCAGTCATTAATGTGAAACATCTACTGCCGCGTTTGGATGGGACTAAAAACGCGCATTTGACGTGACGCTGTGATGTCGTCACGTTATACGGTTGTTAGCTACCGGTATTTCGTTAGATGACAGCGCGTGACGTTTTCTTTGTCTATGCGTTGAATTATAACATGGCTTTTGTTTCAACTAGATGACTGGGCAAAATTTAGTTACAGGGCGATATTTAGTTACTAGAATTACGTTAGATGACAGGGCGAAATTTAGTTACTAGAATTTCGCTTCACATCTGCCAGGCGTCCTACGAGGACTCACATTTTTTTATGTGTAGATTTTTGTATGATTTCCCCTTCAAAGCAACACTTTTGATTAAAATGTAGCTTGAAAAAGTTTGCGAATCAGTCGTTTGTTTTTCTGTGATTACAAGTCTAATGTATACATAAAAAGAAACTTGACAACGTCATTAGATTGTCCCAAATCCCTGCATATATAAAAACTGTAATTAATGAGGTCAAAATCTAAATTGTCAACTCAAATTTTCTGATAATGGGTTCTGCAAGCTCACCATTTGTAAATTAAGTTTATCAATATTGAAAAAAAAATAATATTGTTAAGTGGTCGAGTAAATGAACTATTCTAACGTTTTTTTATATAAAAAATAAGTTACAAACTTTTTGCTCTGATCATAACAAGAATAAAACTTGTCTCCTTCATTTGTAGAGTGTAGACAAGAACGTTATGATTCGTTCATCCACCACTTCGTTCCGTCCTCCCACCACGTCTTATTATACGACATTGACTCCAATGGTTTTGTTAGTATTTATAATTTATATAAATTCCAGTGAAGATTGACTCTATTCAATAAATAGAGTAACTGTGATCCATTAAAGTTAATATGAGTATTTGGAAAGAATTCCGTGGCATAAGGATCGAAAATGAAGCAATACTGAGATTTTTTTAAACTTGATTTAATACTAACGTTTCGATACGTTTTGTATCATCTTCAGAGTCTTCTGTAATTATATTTTCTTAGTTATAAAATTGTTTTGAATTAAAATGTAATTATTCGTAAATGTTAGAAAACTTACCAAATGCTGTCAAGTTTTCTAACATTTACGAATAATTACATTTTAATTCAAAACAATTTTATAACTAAGAAAATATAATTACAGAACACTCTGAAGATGATACAAAACGTATCGAAACGTTAGTATTAAATGCAAGTTTAAAAAAATCTCAGTATTGCTTCATTTTCGATCCTTATGCCACGGAATTCTTTCCAAATACTCATAATAAATTCCAGTATTATGTTCGTTAATGGCAATATAGTTGATTGTTGAAAACGATAAAAAACTTATTAAAATCCGTAATTACTGAAAACGTTTGTGTAACAATTCGAATAAATACTTTAATTCATATATTAATTACAAACCATCACTGTGAATTTCTTTAAAGTCATTATTGAAAATAAACAGGAGACTGTGCATTTTACACTTTACACTACAGAAGTAAAACTAGTATAATTGTAAAAAAAATAGTAATAATGGCACCGAACGTCGGGTTCGAACCTACTACATTTAGATTACGAGGCAACTGTTCTACTTCGACGCCACCTCAGCTTAGTGTTCTATAAACGGTTTTATAGTATGTATATTGTATATGGTATAAGTATTTCAATAATGATTGTATGAACAAAACCAGACTGGTAAAAGTATTTGAGTAAAAGTATTTCAAAATACAAATACGTTTCTAGTACCTATTTGTATTTTAAATACTATTTAATGAAACTAATTATTATTTGTATTTAAATACTTAAAACCAAGAATTTGTTATCATATATATTAATACGCTAAGGTTAAAGATGTTTGCCTCCCTTTTTAGAAAAAACCTCACAATTTTTCCACATAAATTATATATCATTTTACAGATAATGGCTTGCTCTACTGACATCGACAAGTAAAAAATTTATTATTGCTTTTGTTTTTTAAAATACAGCAACGCTGAACAACGTCTGCCATTTGACAGCTTTAATTTTGAAACAATGTCAACACTTCGATCTGTCATCTGACCTTCATATTGTAATACAACAGACACAATACTGCATACTGCCATCTGACGGCTTTAATTTTGAAACAGCGAGCAACGCTGAACAACGTCACAGCAATGCTGCATGATGCCATCTTCAAGCAGTGTGCAAAATTAGAAACGAATCATATTTAAAAAATAATTTTGTAAAGTGATAATTATTATACTTATTTAGTGCGAATAATTCGCACAGGTCACACTGGTTTGTATTTAAAAACTTAAAATTGAGTATTTTTTACAAATAGGTATATACTTGCTTCAAAATAATATACTTAAAATTAAGTATTTTTTACAAGTATATATACTTGCTTCGGAATATTTTTTTAATTAGTTGAGCTTGTGTACTCGCTGATTGATCAAGCAATTACTTGAGAACATTTTTATAATTTATATAACCCAAAAGTATTTGTATTTATATTTCAAATACTTCAGGAGTATTTGTATTTCAAGTACTCTCTGCAGCAAAAGTATTTGTATTTAAATACCCAATGAAGTTAGAGTATCTATATTTACGTAAATACTTTTAAAAAAATTGGTTGTCTGTAAAGTCGGTTTACGGACGATAGTTTTACGTGATAACGTATTCCGTAATACATAACCTAAACCTCCCAAAATTTGATTTTCAATCCGCTTATCCTTGGTGTCGGAATGATAAGAAATGTCAAAGGTGACGTTTGCAACTGTCAAAGTATTATGTTCTAATAATAATTAGTTATTCCAATACTTAACTTAGAAGGCGTTGCATTTCACAAAATACTAATGTCAAAAAATTGAATTAAACATTAGAAATGCAGCCGTTTTCATGGTAAGACAAGACATACGTTATCTTCTAATTTCCATGTACGGCAAACAAAGACGACCGACCGCTTCGCGTCATGCATTAGACAACATTGCATTTATACAGCTATTTTTCTATATAAATTTGTATAAAAAAACTGTTTAGGTAAATTCTGTTATACGAAATCTATGTAAAATGTTCTCCTCTTTCGTTTAAGACTGGTTTCAAACCGATCTGATTTAAATTGAGCGAGAAATTAGCAAAAAGCACGCACAGGGTCAGGCGGAACGTTACGCGTTACGAACGTTAGGATTTTAGGAACGTTACACTTTTTCGTGCATGCAGCCGGTGTTTTATCAATTTATAAGATTGGTGATTCATCAATTTATAAGACGTTATCACGTCAAAAGTATTTTGTACAAGTCTGGAACAAACCTAACATTTTGTTTCCTAATTTCGATTTGGAGGGACATGACGGTGCGGGTGAAGGCCACGGAAATATCCCAAACGCTGCGAAGAATCTGCGTAGTAATTTCGTGTAACCAGCTGTGCGGGTTTGAATAGGAAAATGTACTACGTGTCTCTACATGAAGTCTATTAAAGCACACTCATTCAAACAACCCCACACAGTTCAACGCAGCATGGAAACACTATACGTCGGTTCTATGATTTCCTAGTTCGGGAATATTCCGTCGCCTTTTGATATTTTCTCGTGAACACAACAGTTGAAAGAAAAAGTGTTTTCCAATGTTATAACATAAAGATTAATAGTTTTTTTTTTATACATATTTTGTACCAGTTTTAAAAACGGTCTCCTTTAAATAGAACACTTTAATGACTGGCTGAGAGAAAAAGTAGCGTATTTTCAAATCGCGGACAAGAATGACGTAGAAATATTCGAGCGAAAAAATTACGCGCGTGAGGTTGCGGTCAAAAATGAGTTGGAAAAATGTTCCGGGCAAAAACGCTTAAGTATTTTCCTAATTTTATAATATCCCCCACGATATTATTTTAGTTTAATCAAAGCCCCTTATGGTGATTCATATTTATTACACGCTTTATATTAACTTCACTTGTAAGTTTGTATGTATGTATGTATGTATGTATGTATGTATGTATGTATGTATGTATGTATGTTTGTAATTTTCATTTGGACTACAGCAAGTGGTTTATATAGCGGTATAATATGCCAGCACAGTAAGTACACTGGCTAGCCGTGCGGTCTAAGGCACGGGTCTTCGCTGACGTCAACTTTCTGCATCACGGGTCGTGGGTTCTAATCCCGTCCACGCCGAAAAAAAATTGTTTTTTTTTCGGCAAATTTTTGACAATAAATCGAACTAAAAAGTGAAAAATAAATTTAGTTTAAAAAAAACTAAAAAACACGCTTTATGTCGAACTAAAAAGTAAAAAATATTTTTTTAAAAATAAGCTTAAAAAGCGTGGGGCGCTCGATGTACGAAAATGTGGAACAAAGCGCCCCACGCTTTTTAGTTCGATATAAAGCGTGTTTTTTAGTTTTTTTTAAACTATATTTTTTTCTAGTTTTTTTTTTTTTAGTACATTATCGATTGTACAATACAAGCTTTTAACTTAAAAAGTTTTTTACCTATTTTTATAAAAACTGACATTCAGATATTTTGAAATATTGTTGAATTTAACACCTAATCTTTGTAAATAATACTGTTTGTTGAATAATTGTTCACTACGTTCTGTATAATCCCAAATATTATAATTTATCTTGTACCCATATTGTTTTTTTATCTTGATTAATACGTCCGCATATAAATAAAATATTGTCTGAAGACACAAGTAATTCAAGAATTACAAGGCGCGAAATTCTATAAAATATACCCCGGCGTTATGTTTGAAAATTGTTGTATATTTTTAACGACACTTTGAGCTTAATAATATAATTTAATTAACTTAATCTACGAAAAAAATTACAGTTGAAAATATTGAAACACAGAAAGGAAAAAATCATTTTAATAATTTATTAATAATTAGTCACAACCAAATTTTTTATAATTATTACCCTAAATTATTAAAAGAATTATATTTCCATTTTGGTACATTTCAATAAAAACTTTCTTTTTATTATTATTTTATTTTTCTCTTAATAACATATATCTCTGATGCGCATGCGCCGATTTTTCCCGAAATAAAATACAAAAATTTCTTGTAAAACAGATAGAATAATAAGCCGCTATGAAAAGTATACCATTGTTATATAAAAAACGTTATAGCACATAATATCTTTTGCGCATGCGCCGATTTTCCCCAAAAATAAATTACAAAACTTTCTTGTAAAACAGATAGAATAATCAACCGTTATGAAATGTAAAGCATTATTATATAAGAAACAAAGTCATAGCCCATATCTCTTTTGCGCATGCGCCGATTTTCCCCAAAAAATTTACAAAACTTTCATGTAAAAATAGATAAAATAATAAGTCTTTTTAAAAACTATATTATTATTATATAAAACAACATTATAAAAGATATACTCTTTTACGCATGCGCCGATGTTCCCAAAAAACAATAGGCCACTTCATATTTGCATATCAAACATCCTCCCAAAATTTGGTTTCAATCCGCTCATCCGTGGTGTCGGAATGGTAAGAAATGTCAAAAATGACGTTTGCATCTGTCAAAGTATTATGTTCTAATAATTAGTTATTCAAATTGTTAACTCAGAAGGCGTTGCATTTCACAAATATTTGAAATTCCATCCGTTTTTGAACAAATGCAATCGTTTTATTTTAAGACAGAACAAACGTAATCTTTATATTACCATATTAAACCGTGCAACAGAGAGAGATAACCGAAAGATGTTTGCCATCGATTATATCAAATTGAATTTATTTCTAAATAAATTTGTATAAAAAACCTGTTTTGGCAAATTCTGTTGTACGAAATTTATGTAAAATTTTCTCCTCTTTCGTTTAAGACAGGTTTCGAACCGATCTGATTTAAATTGAGTGAGTTAGAAGCAAAAAACTTCGTTTTTTCTTTATTGCTCCCCTCTGGGGTCAAAATTCAAAAATCGGGCGACGTTAGGATTTAAGTTACCCGGAGACGAATCGAACAAAAAAAAGTTTTTTAAAATCGGTTAAGGCGTTTGGGCTGTACGCTGGATACAAAAAGCGTGACTCACAGATTCACAGACAAAGCGAGTACATATAAGGCGCTTTAGCTTACGCTAATCGCGCCTAAAAAACCGTGTATTGATAATATTGTGACAACGATTTTAAATTAACTTAGCGTTGTTTAACTTACAAAATTGAATGCCAAACTGCTCTGCGGTATAATATAATGCAAATGATAATCTACAAAGTTATTATTAAATTAAGAGTTTCCTAAATGAGTTTATCATTTGTTTTATTAAATTTACATTCGTGTGCGAATATATACTGTTCATTTCAGTAATCGATGATCATTTACAATTTAAATTCGAATCGACATTCACTAAATATATTTTGTTTTTAAGTCAAACAACCAGTCAAGCGTGAACGCATTACCTCGTGTGCCGTGCGTTCCGTACATTATTTACAAAAGAAAATTGACGCATAAAAATAATAAATAATTTGCGAGAAAAATTTTAAAAATAAAATTACGCTATCGTTCCTGGTACCACTACAGGGAATCGTTTATGAATGACATAATTTTATTATTAAAAAAAATATTTTCAAAAAATCTTTATATCAAAAATATAGCGATAATCACGCATCAAATTAAAATCTATATTGACATTCAATTAATTCTGTATAATGATATTTCAAGTTATGCCGTAAATTAGAGGTACAGAGTTTATGTAAATAAAATAAATAAAAGAACTCGGGTCGCAGTGCCAAACCCTGCCAACAATATAGTGTATTTGCAAATCTTTGATTAACGTCTGAATAGAACTCTTCAAGTAAATAAAATTGTCGACCAATTTTTCCCAGACCATACGATATATTGACAAAAATGATAAAAATACAAATCAATATAACACAAGATGACGTTCCGATCCGGATTTGGATCTTCTTCAGAAATATCTAAAAAATATAAAAATTAATTAGTATTAAGTAATAGATTTCACGCAGGATTGAAACTTTGAAAGATTCAAAAAATAATGTCAATATATCGTATGGTCTGAGAAAAATTGGTCGACAATTTTATTTACTTGAATAGTGTATTTGCATTTATAGGCAGTGTGGCTCTATTGTATGAACTTAACTTTGTTTTTGGACAAAATAAAAAAATACCCCTTAATACACCTTTTAAAACAACATTTTTTTACTTAATTTCAATACTACCTATCAATTCAACATCTGTACTAAATTAAGTATATACATCCTTCAGTATGTAAATCCATATCGGTAAACTTGTGTTTTCATAAAATTTGTAAGTCCGGTCCTGTCAGGCTGATTTTTTTTTTATTTTAACAGCACATTTTAATAATTACTAAAGGGTTAAATTTCAAATTTGAAACGATTCCGACAATTTTTTCGGTATTTTTAGGCCCGAAAATATTTTTCAACCCCTAAATACCACCCCGAAAATGGCCCGATTGGGCCCATTTTAAATAGGCTTCGTGCGGTGATGGATTCCAACACAAATTTCGTTTTAATCGAGTAAGTCTGTCGAGAGTTATCGTGCTAACACATATACATATATAAACATTTCCAAAAATGGTGCCAAAGTTCTTAGGAGGCTATGAAACGCCGAGAAATTTTGACCAACCCCTAGGTTCCGCCATCCCGCCGACGCCAATAGTGTAAATGCCTTATGGCAAATACACTAAAAATGGATTATAACAGTTATGATTCATTTTTATTTATTTTATTTACATAAAATCTGTTACCTCTAATTTACGATATAACTTGAAATATCATTATACAGAATGTTTCATAATTGAATGTTAATATAGGTTTTAATTTGTGCATGATTTTCGCCATATGTTTGATACAAAGATTTTTTGAAAATATTTTTTTTTAATAATAAAGTTATACCTATGTTATTCATAAACGATTCCCTGTAGTGGTACCATAAACGATAGCGTAGTTTTATTTTAAGAAGCAAATTATTTTGGAACTTCCACGACTTGTGGTGTAGTTCCACAAATCTGCCGCCTCTAAGCCACGATACACCTGGCTACCGTATATTGGTCCGGCACTGTTTCACTTGCAACAAAATCGATTCTACAATCAGTATTTAATATATCTAGGTATAGATATATCAAGTAGGTAGTGATGTAATGAATGTCAATTTTTTGGATATTCGCGAATGTGAATGCGAAAATCTGTTGCCGATATTCACGAATGCGAAATCGAATATTCAATTTTCAAATCTGGCGCCATTTGTCCAAGGTTAAAATTTGACAGCTGATTGACTGCGCAAGATACATAAATAGTTATTTACAGCGACCAGGCATATATCTGGAGCTAGTGGCCTTACCGCCGAAGCCCTATTAAAATAAAATTAAAAACAAAAAATAGATAAATAAATAGATCATATATTTGTGAAGCTATAAAAATTATTAGATACAAAATGTCGCACGCGTACATTTAAGATATATTTGCAAGGTTACTTTAGCGAAAAAAGTTGTTATTTTTTTTTTTAAAAAGGGAGTAAAAACAAACTTGTCTAATATAAATGCTAAGAAATTAATATTTTTTTAATTTAGTGTTATTTTCACATTAAAAAAATACATAGATTTTTCTCTGACATTAATATTCGCATAAAATATACGAATATTTATAAATGCAAATGTGAATATTCGTTACATCACTAACATCAAGCAGTAGTGAAACGTTGAAATGTAGGTTAATGGGAAGTACAATATATGAAAACACAGGTTATCCTGAATCAGACACGTACTTTTTAACCCTTTCCTGTCTGACCTTGAAGTTGAAAGTAGTGCTTCCTCAAGGCGGTGCATTACGGTACGTGAGCGAGATGGGAAACACGTGGGCATGTGGCATGTACAAATATAATGAAAGTAAAATTATGTCATTGAAAGTATTGTATTTTAAACATTTTTATTTCTCGAAACAAACATTTTCTAAATAAGTTATCTATAGGTACTACTAATATATAAAGCTGAAGAGTTTGATTGTTTGTTTGTTTGGTTGGTTGAACGCGCTAATCTCAGGAACTACTAGTTCGAATTGAATTTTTTTTTAATTGTTGGATAGCCCATTTATCGAGGAAGGCTATAGGCTATGTAATATCACGCTACGACCAATAGGAGAGGAGCATCAATGAAAAATGTTGCAAAATGTAACTCAAAATTTGTCCGCCCGACAAAAACTTTTCATCAGGAAATTTGGACACAACATTCATCTCGGCAAATTAAGATGAATGTGCGTACTCATGTCCCTCCCTTCCCCATCCGTTCTTTTGCACCCGGATGAAACCGGGTGCGACAGAAGAATTTTAAATAAATCGTTAAGCTATTTAAAAAAACTACGTTACTAACGAATTAGATTTCTATCGTAGTTAAGGAGTTTATGCATTCGTAAAGCGAATAGCACTGGCAGAGTGAACATTTCACGTACACACTACTATCTACTACTTTCAAATCTCACACATAAAACACGATTCAATTGGTTCCTCACGCCAATAGGTCTTGTGGCTCCTGCCCGGGAAAGGGAACCCATTATTGACGACTTTGGTCACTGTCGTAGCAGTGAAGGAGTTTAGTTTATTCATGCGTAAAGTGAATGACGGTGGGAGAAGTGAACATCTCGCGTACACACTACTACTCGCAAAGATTACACATCCTAATCAGCGAAAGTTTAAATAGTTGATTAATTTGTGCGTTTATTTACGTCTAACTATAGTTATTTTATTTTAGAATTTTCGAACGATCGTCATTGCGTCTTATCTATATGTATATAAAAATCTCGTGTCACAATGTTCGCACTAATCTCCGAAATCACTGAACCGATTTTAATGCAATTTTGTAAATGTGTCTTGTTTGGTCCAGCTTACATTATAGGATAGTTTTTATATTTTGTACAAAACGACGGTGTTTTGTGAAAAAAAAACTGTTTTGATGACATCTGATAGAATTTGCTCAAAGTTAATAGTTCAGAAGCAAACAAAAAAAAACTGTTTTAGTACCGAGCAAGGCCATAGGCAGGGGGGGTGTTTTGGGGGTTCAAACCCCTCCCGAAATGCCTTAATCAACCCACCGAAATTACTGAAATATTTTGGACTCTTTTTTCTATCTGTGATGCGATAATTGGATTCCACGTTCTTCGGAACGAGTAAAATCGAAATGTAATGCATTGTTAATATATTAATTGAATCATTAAACTCTTTCGTCGAAATCTAAGTCGGTTGCCTTTTAATTTTTGTATTTATGTATTATAATATAGGTACATATGTGTGCTTTTTTTAAAATAAAGTTGTTACTTATTGTCTCTGATGGTCCAGAGCTCGACTCCCCCCGAAGTGAATTCCTGACTACGGCCTTGGTACCAAGTAGCGACATCTGATAGAATTCGCTAGTAGTTCAAAAGCAAATTTTTTGGTATCTCATTGCACAAAATCTAATCAGATCTAAATTAAATGCCGGCAAATACAACCACAAAAACCGTATGATCCTATGTTCCGGTTTACACGATATCGAACGAGTAAAAATCTTTATCGCCTGCATAGACACACATAAAATAGTCGCAAGACATTCCTAGGATATCCGAACGTGAAGATTTGCTAAAATCCCAAAAAAAATAATCGAAATAGGTCTAAAACGTTTCTAGAGATGGGGAATAAACCATAAATATTGTACTTACAGATAATATGTGACTTACTGTTTGATTTAAATACTGCCCAGTAATTTTTTTCTCAGAAATTAGAAATTTGCTATAAGTATTGGTTTTTAATAAAACGTCTTTTCACGTAGGTAGTTTTTATGGCATCATTGTTACAACGAAAACATCGTAACAAACAAATCGAATTCAAACGTTAATTTTGTTATAAGAAAATGACACATTGTTTTTAATTATATGATAAAATTTTACTGGATACATGCAAGGCTAAAACATTCTTTAATAGCTAACGTTTCGGCAATATTTTTTTTTAAGAAAGCAGAAGCGGTTGCCGAAACGTTGGCCATTATGAATGTTTTTTTAAAATTTTTAGCCTTGTATCCCGTAAAACTTCTTCATATGTTAATTTTGTTGATAAATATTATTTTCTTCAAACTAATTATTTTTTATAAATTCCTTATTTACGTACATTTATCTGTTATATAAAAAACTCGTATGTTTCAAAAGTTGGTACAAAGAAAAGTGCAAAAGTTGGAATAAACAGTTTTCAAACAAACGAACTAACTGTTTTTGAAAAGATTTGCACGTTCACGAACAAACTTTTAGAGTTTTATAGCGCGTTATAAGATTGGTAGTATTATTACGAGCGGAGTCTACCAACGTTACGCAATATGACGTCTACGCGACGCGACGATCGAGAACACACTGAGCGTCGGTTTCTTCAGGCTCGGTTAAAAGTATCGCCGGTCACTTTCGTTCATGCGGACTGTGCCATCGATCTGTCTCTATCTGATGACGCTTGCTTGTTGCACATAACATTGACATGCCGCCGTGCATCGATCTTTTCTGCACTCTACCTTCATATTGTTTGGAAATTTCATATTTTATTCAAAGTTTTTTCACGTGAAATATTTATCTTCATTACCTTTTTTCCATCTACATCCTTTTTCACAGCATAATGAGTTTTTCTTATGGGAATTGTAGAGATAATTTCATCTGATGTTTCAACGAAATAAACCGACCAATTCGTGTGTCTATTTGTTTTTATTTCATTTAACTTTGCGGTTCCAGTGACGGTTCCTCTGTGAGCGCTGCAGAACAACCAAAATCTGAGGTGCTTCATAATTTTAGAATTATTTCCTACTAGCGGTGCCGTCCGGTTTCACCCGGGTGTAAAAGAACGAATGGGGCTGGAAGGAACATGAGTACACACATTCATCTTAGTTTACCGAGATGAATGTTGTGTCCAAATTTCATGATGATCGGAGTTACCGTTCAAAAGTTTTTGTCGATAAAAAGCAGTATTTATACTTTTTTTAACTAATAATTTTTTTTAATTAATTAAATAAAATTAAAATAAATTTAAATGTAAGCCTTAGAAGAAAGCAATGTAGAAAATTAAAAAAAAAAATAAAAATATATTCGCCCAACGTGGAGCTCGAACCCACGACCCTGATATTGACAGTCGCATGCTCTACCGATTGAGTCACCTGGTATTGTGTACTCAGAATGCTAATATGAGTAGGTATATCTATAGTTAGTGCATTTCACATGAATAGAAGCTTATTTTTGAGATACATTTTGCAACATTTTTCATTAATGCTCCGCTCTTAATGGCCGTAGCGTAATATTATATAGCCTATAGCCTTCCTCGATAAATGGACTATCCAACAAAAAATTTTTTTTTCAATTTGAACCAGTAGTTCCTGAGATTAGCGCGTTCAAACAAACAAACAGACAAAATCTTCAGCTTTATATATTAGTATAGATATACACCGAGTGTTTTTTTAAAAACTTTGGACACTTTTCTTTAAAAAACAACGGGTTGAATAAAAAAAAAGTTCTAATGACAGTTGTTGTGTTTCGAGGGGGAAATCGTTTGGACACAATAACCACCCCCGCCACTACACCCCTTAGCAGGGGGAGAGGGTGAATTTTGATTTTTAAATGGGAGCCCCTATTTTTTATCATCGATTTTTTTTGTATGTGAAAATGAACATCTATTGTCTGACATTTTTTAAAATTTAGCTTTTAGTTTTTTTTGCAAATCGCTAATAATGACTGATAACACATTGAAGTATCAGCAGGTTCTCGAGAAAACTCTCCATGATAACGAATTCGCCTCGTAGTTTTTTATCAAAACGCTTATTTAAAAAAAATCATTATTAGCGATTTGCAAAAAAAAAACTTAAAGTTAAATTAAAAAAAAATTCAGACAAAAGATGTTCATTTTCACAAGCAAAAAAAAAAATTCGATGATAAAAAATGAGGGTTCTCATTTAAAAGAAAAAAGTCACCCCCTCCCCCTGCTAAAAGGTAAAGTGATGGGGGTGGTTATTGTGTCCAAACGATTTCCCTCTCGAAACCCTACAACATTCGTTCGAACTTTTTTTTTTATTCAACCCGTTATTTTTTTTATTATGATCCTGGGGGGGAATAATTACCCTCTTTACCTCCCCATATCTACGCCCTTGCGGTTGACCCATTTAAAATGTTTACGAGTCGCCACTGTGCGGTTCTCTTCAAACATATATATATATATATATATATATATATATATATATATATATATATATATATATATATATATATATATGTTTTTGTATCAAGTGGAGATCCGACTAAATTGCAGACAACCCGAGGTCCACCACAAAAAAAAGGTTTTTTGGAGTATCTTTTTCACAAAAAGGCTCCTTTTATTGTCCTTAATCTATAACCCCGCAGAGGGGAAACAATTTCTGCGTTTAAATTTTTCGTGATAAAATTTGAACAAAACGAGATCTGTTATAAAATGTAAACAAGTGGAGATCCGGAAATGTATATCATGATGTATGTAGCATAAAATGAGATCCTGCAACATTGCCAAATTTTTGTGACGTTGCGACGCAGTACGCGTGCACTTTTAGTGTTCGAGTTGTGATAGTGACGAAAAATAATTTGCTCCAAAATGTTATCACGTGGGAAAAAGTTCGTAAATCTAGCTATAAATAAGAAATACACGACAACTGCTAGTAGGTATACAAGACGAAGGTAAGTTAAATTAACTTTTTAATTTTTTTTAAGCTACATTCAAGCAGAACTCTTTTTTGTGAATGCAAAAACCATTTTATAGTACAGCAAAATATTTTGCTGTTATTAAAAGCATTTTGTAATAAAATTTGAAAGACTATAAAATTGTTTTTTTTAAAATTTCATCATTGATAAATTAAAATTGTAATACATAAATTGCCTTTTGTTTCGTTAAAACGAAAAAAATCCGGGTACTTTAACATCTACCCGTCTCAGAAAACAAATTGCAACTGTTTTACAAATTTTAAACCTTAACGATAATGAAATGGAACAATTGGCTACTTTTATGGGTTATACGAAGAAGGCGCATGAACAGTTTTATAGGTATGATATTCTATAAATAAACTATAAAAATTGTAGGAAAAACATTATTTTTCTTTCGCTTTAATTAATACATATTTTAGGATTTTTTTTAAACATATCTTATATATGTGTACCAACTAGTGATGCGCCGGATATCCGTATCCGCGGATATCCGAGGGAGAAGAAAGATCCGCGGATATCCGAGGGAGAAGAAAGATCCGCGGATCTTGAAACCAAATATCCGTATCCGTTAGTTTTATGGCGGATCTTTTACGGATATTTTACCTTATTAATTTTCAATTCATACATGAAATTTTATATATATAGGTAATTAGGTAATAATGAGAAACTGTTAAATTCCATTCAGATTATTTTTTATTTCTTAAAATCGTATTTGGCACCTTTATATTGCAAAAATTTATCGTAGTGAGTACTATACCAATAGTACATAACTCAAAGGTACTAATAAAAAACTATCTTTATAATGAGATATTGCACATCGATCTCTGGAATCTGTTAGGAGAGTTTTAACTCTTAAAGAAGTCAATAACTTTTTCCCATAACAGTCTCTTTCCAAAGGTCGATGTGCAATATTTACCGCCGCGTACTCTAAGAAAGTTAAGATCCGTATCCGTATCCACGGATCTTGAAACCAAATATCCGTATCCGTATCCGCGGATCTTGAAACCAAATATCCGTATTCAGATCCGTATCCGCGGATATGCATTTTTAACGATCCGGCACATCACTAGTACCAACTAAAACAAATTATTTTTCAATACAGGCTGCTTCGTAATTGACTGTCAATTTTAAAGGGGGTTTATTAATTGTGCATGATTTTAAGACAAAAAGTTTATAATAAACATTAGGCCCGATTTGCG
Organism: Xanthostigma xanthostigma; assembly: GCA_963575645.1. Lineage (NCBI taxonomy): Eukaryota > Metazoa > Arthropoda > Insecta > Raphidioptera > Raphidiidae > Xanthostigma > Xanthostigma xanthostigma. Next base: position 40,923,748 of record OY754466.1, on the reverse strand, counting down.
TCATATTTGATACGCAGGGTGACACAGATTTTTTTAAAATTAAATTAGTTATTTTAATTGACTGTCAACAAATAATAAATTAATAAAAATCTTAGGTTAGCTTCAGGTTTATTAAAATACCTAAATCAATTTTTCAAAAAAATCTCTATCACCTTGTATATCAGAAATGAAGTAAAAACGAACCTATATGTATAAGTATATTCAATTATGAAACGCACTGTATATTAGATAAATATTTGTTATACGTCATCTCACATTATTAAGAGTGTGTGGGGGTTAAATAAGTTGTGCTTAAAAATTAAAATTAAGTACTTAGATTTAATATAATTGTAAAAATGTTTGTTTACATTTTTGGGAAAGTCGCGATTTACCGAAAAAACTCGTGCATTTAGTAAATGAGAAACATTGACTATTATTTCACTTTACTGTTCAAGTACCTGCGACTTTTTAAATATTTATTCACTGTCTCGCAAAACTAAACATATTACATCTCTTGCATCTCACTTATCCTTCCGCCAAGTAATTCGAAAAATAAATTTAAACTTTATTTTAAGATTACCACAGGAAGTTTACCAAACCGCAAAAATAGCCAAGTTACTTTTAATGATGGAAAGGGGGGTCGACAGTGATAAATTCGACGTCGAATTGGAACAATGGAATAGACAATCTTTCGAGGAAAACGAAAATGGTAACAATTATTATTAATGATTGGTAAAGAACGTATTAAGAAAATTTGTCCCTGCAAACACCCGCTGCACCCTTCATCTCAAATCTTTTCCCCTCGCCTAAAAACGGTTCGCGCTCTCCCGACGCTATTTTTAAAGCTAGAGGGTTCTGGTAAACGCCAAATGAAAGACAAAGAATCAGACTACAGATCCTTCAGGCGAATTTTTTGAAAAACAGTCTCGCCTACGTGTGAAATATTACGTAACTTATTATTTTTTTCAAAAGGTTGTAAGTTTTTTCAGGATTTTTTTTCAAAAAATTCGCCTGAAGGATCTGTAGTCTGATTCTTTGTCTTTCATTTGGCGTTTACCAGAACCCTCTAGCTTTAAAAATAGCGTCGGGAGAGCGCAAACCGTTTTTAGGCGAGAGGAAAAGATTTGAGATGAAGGGTGCAGGGGGTATTTGCAGGGACGAATACTCTTAATACCACGTATTATTATTAAAACTATTTTTCAAACATTAAAATATTAAAAATCACATACGTAACACTTTTTCTCATTTTTGACTGTCTGTTATCAGATGCCCCAAGTCAGCGAGGTACACTAGATGATTCAAATACTGTTGTAGTCCCCGAGTATGAAACCCAGAACGATATTAATTCTGAATCAGAGGAAGGTTGCGTATGAATGATCACCGAAAGTGCATGAACCACATAAAAATCTCTGTGGAAATTTAGAATTTTGAAAAATAATTATTGCTTACAGGTACATAAAGTTTATTCTGATATAGGTACAGAGTGTCACAGACATGACTTATTTTTGAAGATAATCCCATTAAAATCTATATACCCTGTAATATCCCGAATTACGCTACTCCAAATTGCGCGAACTCGAAGTTATGCGATTTCTGTAGACTTGCAAACTTGACAGAACAGCTTAAATCACGTTAAAATAAAATTAATAATCTTTGTATTATTAATACGAAAATTCGAATTCTTCTTACGCTTATTTTTTACAGAAACACCACGCAAAAAGGAGAAGAGTAAAGTAAACACAGACAAAAAAAATTGCCGTGGATCATGGAATAAACAGCAAAAATCTAAAATGTTACAATTTTTCAAAACTCATATTGAAAAAAAATTCTCCCAAAAAAGCAGAATGTCTAAAATTACGGGAAAAATATCCAGATTTATTTAAGGACAAGAACTGGGTACAAATAAAAGTATTAAATTAAAAAATATGTAATAAGTATAAATCTTTGATTAATGTCTGATTCGAATTCTTCAATAAATAAAACTATCGACTAATTTTTCAGACAAATATATTAACAAAAAATTTCAATTAATACCGAAACGTCAATGTATTAATTATTATTTTTTGTTAATATATTTGTCTGAAAAATTGGTCGATAATTTTATTTATTGTAATAAGTACAGTTTCAGTTTAATAAAAACTTATGATAATATTTTTTTTATTTTTTTTTCTGGAAATATCTACATTGATTGCTTCCTGCCTCAAGCCATTACTCCTCAATTATAAATAAACGAACAACTAAAAGAAATTATTGTAGAAATATTGATAATCTAATTTTTTTTACTTCAATTTGAATATCATAGCATGCTCAACTTTTTTTTCAAATACTCATATAATATGTAGATAAATCAATTATATTTAACCGCTAGCCTTTAATCTTACGCTTACCTATTCCTACGGTTTTACTCATTAACATGATCATTATAAAATGCAATGTTACAAAATTCCAAAGTTATGAATTTTATTCACTCGGTTTGAGGCTTGAGCTCCGAAACAAACTTAGATGATATAACATAAAATAAATAAACGCGTCTGTGTGTATGAAAATATGCGACGCAGTGTTGCCGATTATACAGGATCTCAGGTTGTGCACGAAATGTTATATACAAGTTTGGCACAGCAGTGACCTCACTAGTGCGTTTGGTGTAACTACTCGTGTATAAAAATTGATAAAAATGGGAAAATGGAGATCCGGACTAAAATTTAACTGCGCATTCCCCACACCCATATTAACCGAAAAAAATTGATATACACATAGAAACACAACGAGATCCGATTCGGATCTCGGCTTGTCAAAACGGATCTCCATTTGTATAGCATTTATCACCAAATGATCTCACCTTGTATAGAAAACATATCTATATATATATATATATATATATATATATATATTATATATATATTACATTCATATTCCTTAAGGCAATAGAGATGTAACGAATATTGAAGATACCAATTAAATTCGACCGAAATCGAATCAGAATAAATTGTTTGAAGTCGCATTATAGGTACGTATTGCCACCGTACAAATACTGATAGTATAAGCACTTAGTTTGTGCTGGGCCTAGGCCTGTCGTAATTTTTCGAAAGAAAACCCGAACGCTTGAAAGTAAATAAATTAGAGCTTTTTTTGCAATAATGGCTTTGTTGGTTTTAGTGCCAATTTTGGAAACTTGAAGTTATATATATGATTTTCCACTCCGATTTTTTAATTTAATTTTCGAACTTGACATATAACAAGCGGCAACGCGGCCAGCCTGAGTGGTTAACCTCCAATATTTCCTACACTTTTAAATATTCATTTAAAGTTGAAATGTTTTAGACTGTTTTTTGTAAAAATAATTTAAAAAAATACTTTTAACTAAATAAAGATTAATAGTTGACCTTGTTAAATTCGTAATAATAAGGATAGGGGAAAAGAGTCAAAAATAAAAAAATAAACACACCTGCCAGCATGTTATACCTACATATACGATTTTTTAAAAACAGTCAAAATTTATTTATGGAAAAAGTGTGCGTTAAGCAAATAACTATTATATAAAAATTATAATTAATTATTAAAGGTGCAATTAATTTTTCTTTTACTGTATTTACTCTATTTTTGAATTGCGTGTAGAGAAAAGTCATTAATTTTTGTACTTAAATATAAAAAAAAATGTCGCACTATAAAACATTAAAATACGCAAAGCTATTTTTGAAATTTAATAATCTGGGACGAAATCTGAAGTATGCTCCATTATTTAAATATAAATGTATATATTATGTTTTCAAATTTTGTTGATACATAATACGTCATACCTACCTATGTTAGGTATTTATTGCGTAATATAATAATGTTTGTAAACAATAGTTCAGAAGCTCCCATCGTTACATCGCTATATTCGAAAAATTTATTTTTCAAACACTGTCTACGTCGGGAAACGAACTCCGAATCTTTCCACTACCTCGGTAATAATTCTGATATTTAAAGCAATTTGTAACTGTTAGTTGAGAGCTAATCTTTACATTAAGGACGCAGTCCTATGTTCAGGCTCGTTTTCAACCCTGATTTCAGATTTTTTTTTAATAACAAAATAATGTACAATCATTTCAATTTTGTTACATATTTGTAATGACATCGTAAACTAAGAAAAAAAAATTGTTTTGCTTAATTTTACGTCATTTTATAGTTGTTTTTTTTTTTTTTTTAACCTAAAGTAGACGACTTTATATGGAGGTAGGTGGGTAGCGCGAGTGATAACGTCACTTGGAGTCATCTGAATTATAAAAATTAAATTGTTTATTGTTTCGTAGACTTGTGGCTCTATCCCGTACTAGAAATAAACATTTTTATTGAAAAATAACAAAATGGCGGGTTAAAAAAAAACAACGAGAAAATCGTGATTTTGTCGTTGAAAATCGATTACAAAAATAGAAATAATTTTTATAATTAAGTAATTCTAGTACCGGACGGAGCTATTGTTGTGTAGAATACCCTGTGCAAAATTGAAAGCAATCGGTTGTATATAATTGTTTCAATCACCCACAAAAACGTAGTTTTGAGGAAAAATGCGTTTAAAGTTTTGATTTCAGATTCCTTACAAAAAAATAAAAATGAATATTTACACTAATCAGCGATGCCTGTTGTATAGTAAACCTTCCATTTCTTCAAAGGCTTCGTTTTCTACTGATTTTTTTGCTGTACTCTGCGAGAGTATAAGGGTAACGTGATAACAATTAAGAGGTAAAAGCAGGTAAGACTCTTACCGTAAGACCGTTGCTACTCTCGACTATATGCTATAGCTTTGTAAATATTTAGGTAATATTTCAGTCTAAAATTTTTACAGTATTTTCTCAGTATATTGTCCTTACTAAAAATGTAAATGGATGTTTCTAAACACTTGTAGCAAACAATAGCTATATCTAGTGTTCTTAAATTTAGAATATATCCTGGCTGTGGAAATAAAACAATATAAAGTGTAATTTAAAATTTGAATAAATACGACACAAACAGGCATTAAAATCCGCCATCGTAAAAAGCGTCTCTTTGTTAGACTTAGAGCGACGTGTAAGTCATCAGAAGGGAGCTGTCAAGTGTCAACTTGTATAAGTGTAGATTATACGGCCAACGTTTGGAACAAGCCTGCATGACGGGTCTTACACTACGCGTCACGCGTCGTACTGGCGTCGTAGAACTTTCATTACTGAACTGGGATTCAGGCTGACAACTTGAAAATGGCTGAGAGGTGTGCAATCCTGCGAGGGAATGGGAAAAGCATTTCAAGGCGGGACCTTGTCGAGGCATGGCAGGACCGATGGCAGAAGGCAAATGTGAGGGCCCGGGCCAAACGACTGATTCCAAATGTGGTGGAGTGGCTTGCGGGAGACGGCACGGAGAAGTGAATTTCTCCATGACGCAGTTCCTATATGGCTACGGTCAATTCAGGGCTTACCTTCACCGAAGACATCGGAGCGATACGACATGCTGCACTTATTGCGGCGGAGAGGACACACTGTGTTCATTTGCAGTCGCTGGGAGAGAGAGGAAAGATTGTAAATTATAGACGCTCAACAGCTGAGGTCATCAGCGTCTGCAGTCGCTGAGTCCGCGAGTGAGTCTTGAAAGTGTCTGCATTTGTTCAATCTGTAATAAGGTTTGGTATAATTTTTTGGGGACATGCTACATCCGTCTTAAATATTTTAAAAATACAAAAAAGATGTCTTCGTATCATCAATCGATCGAATTTAAGAGAACATTGTAGACCTTTGTTTAAAAAATTTAAAGTATTGACGGTATTTGATATTTATATATATGAATGTTCAGTGTTTGTGAAGAGTAATCCTGATATTTTCAGTCAATATTTACCGGAACATGGCCATAATACAAGACATAAAAGCAACTTAACACTAAATCAAACAAAAAAAAACCAAATATACAAAGGAGTTGTAAACAACTGTATAAAAATTTATAATCATTTAGATGCTGACTTAAAAGCACTCCCAATCGCCATGTTTAAGAAAAAACTTAAATACAATTTGCAACAAAACTGCAGGTACTCAATCCAAGAATTTGTTGAAAATTTCTAATTTCTTATCTTATATACATGACGCATTCAATGTACTATGTACTGTACTGAATAAAGGCAAATTATTATTATTATTATTATTATTGAGAGAGAGAAGGCTGCTTACAATTCCGTATCACTATGGTAACTAAAGATATAAACAGCACATGGGGCTAGTTACATAAGGGTATCGTTTTTCTCCACCTTCCCTCTTCAGTTAACGATCTGTCAATGAGCGCTTATGAGAGAGACAGAATGATACGGAACGATTGCAGCGTTCTCTCTCTGAACTGCAGACACTTTCACTTATGGTAAGCATACCCGCTAGCACTAGTGATGTGCCGGATCGTTAAAAATGTATATCCGCGGATACGGATCTGAATACGGATATTTGGTTTCAAGATCCGCGGATACGGATACGGATCTTAACTTTCTTAGAGTACGCGGCGGTAAATATTGCACATCGACCTTTGGAAAGAGAAAAAGTTATTGACCTCTTTAAGAGTTAACTCTCATAACAGATTGTCTCTTTCCAAAGATCGATGTGCAATATCTCATTATAAAGATAGTTTTTTAGTACCTTTTAGTTATGTACTATTGGTATGGTACTCACTACGATAAATGTTTGCAATATAAAGGTGCCAAATACGATTTTAAAAAATAAAAAATAATCTGAATGGAATCTAACAGTTTTTCATTATTACCTAATCACCTTTCATCTACGAATTGAAAATTAATAAGGTAAAAGATCCGTCAAACACTAATTGATACGGATACGGATCTTTCTTCTCCCTCGAAAATCCGCGGATACGGATACGGATATCTGGCACATCGCTATCTAGTACTATGGAAGGAGCGCACTTTAATGCTTTGCCCAAGTTCGAAGGCTGATATTGTGCCGAGAATACTGAAGGATGAGGTGAGTTGAAGAGCGGTGGCGTTAATTCTCTCGTCCATCCTCGAGCAGAAAATTTTGGAAGACGGAGATTTAAAAACCCCTGTCGGCTCGAAATAATGCGAAGAGGAGGTGGCTTTAGTGGGTACCTATTGCTGTATCTTGAAAATAGTAGTCACAAGACTTAGCACCAGCAGCATAACTTGGGGGCGAATTCATGTCCTCGATTCCACGTAAAAGATAACATTTTATTGCTTCACGATAAGCTTATCTAATTCATTCATGTATTTACGGCTTATATAAAAAATAGTTTTACTACCGTAGCAAACAATTTTAAAATGACATAAAACAAGTATAGCCTTAAGCAAAATAATTAGATATCTGACGCGTAAAAACAATTCGTTGCAAACCTTCCAATGTCGTATATCTACATTCATATTTTGTGTCTTTGCATAAGGCAATCAAAATTACTCTTGTCAAAGTCTGATGGTTGACAAAAGCATTGCTGCAACAGATCATAAAACGGTGCAGAATAATTACAGGACGTCCAATGAGGTCACTGTGATCTGAATAAACGTGTTCACACCAAGGGCGTAGATATTTTATTTTTCTGGGGGGTAAAGCAAAAAAATATTTTTTTTTCAATTTTTATTAATATCACGCAAGAATAGTCACAAAGGAAGGTGTCAAGCAAAATATCAACTTTCAAACCCATTTTACAAATTTTTTTTCAAGAGTTGTTTCTAAATTTTATTTTTTCGTATTATTTTCAGTGTTATTTTTTTATTATTATGATCCTGGGATGGGGTAATTACCCCCTTTACCCCCCTCCCCTTATCTACGCCCTTGATTCACACAATGAAACCTGGTTAGCAGTGCCTTGTGGAGGTGTTGTGCCGTTGTGAACAAGATGACGAAACATCACTGACTGGGTTAAATGAAGCAATTCCTTATTCCAGTAATATGCGTTCTATGGCTCGTTGTAACCTTTTGCTAAATGTAAAGGTATTTTATAGGCTTGTATGCAAAAAAAACGTATATAATCGCTTTTTAATGAAAATATGGGATAAGCTAAGTAGTTACAGAGTATAAATTAAGATAGATGCCATTACCAATATGTACCTATATAAAATACTATAACGGGACCTCTCTCTGTAATTTTTTTCTTGGGGTATTTCGGGTGTTTTGTATGACATCACCGAAAAATGAGTGCAGCTTTTACAGGGCCGGAATAACCCTATCCGGGCCTCTAGGCAATGCAATCAGGTCTTTTCAAGTTGATGAAGGGATGTGAGTAACTTCCAGATGATCGGCTCCAGGCATCCTGTTACTTCAATGTCTTATGTGATATTGTAACAACATGATTACTTTGACTAGATGCTGCAGCATCGCCTTACCTGTCCCGTTAGCTTTATTGAAATGGTCTTAATAAATAGGTTATAGATAATTGATGATCCAGGTTTTTTGATGGGTCAGGAAAGAGAAATGAGACGTGACGTAGTTATTTTAAATTTTATCTTGTTAAATGCAATCAATTACAATAAACAACGAAAGAAAATAATTTTGTTGTTGGGAAATTTCATACAAATTTTCAAATAAAATTTTCGTTCAATGAAAACTTTTTTTTTTCTTGGTGCGTGCACGGGCTCCTAGTCGATGCGGGGCCTCTAGGCAGTTGCCTACTCTGCTGATTAATCCGGCACTGAGCTTTTAATGTCTTCTTCCATGCAATAGCGCTTCCAGCAAGTAGGAAGTCTGTACATATTTACTTGTGGTGGAAACCCCACACCAAGTTTGTGCCAAAAGCATGCGCTCTGCTGACATGAAACAAAATCAAAATACTCTACTTTAGTAGGAAGATTTCTTCAAACACAATATTGAATATACTTAGCTGTTTTCAAGAGTTTCCTGTCGTTATTCAAGTAATACTTCGCCTTGTAAGTTCAGCTTTCATACACTAATTTTGACACATACTCTTTTCGCTCTGATTTGACTGTGACGGTTTTATTTCGTATTGATTTATCACCCATTCATTTTCAACCTATTTCTGTTTTCGCACGTACACACACATTCATGTGCACTCACGTCACATAAGTCACGTTTCTACTACATTCAGACAATAGGCAATCCCCGTATAACGCGTACTTCTACAACACGATTTCGCTTTAAAACAGTTAGATATTTCAGTTCTTTAATTTTTCTTATAACTGTGCACGTTTATAAGACGCCCTGATTATGGTGCCGAGACCCGGGAAACTTTATATGCCGTGTTAAAAAAATTGAAGCGTAACGAAAAATGAAACGCTTATACTCGCAGTTAGTGCGTCAGTGAGAGGCAGCGAAGAGGGGAATATTAAACGCCCACTCCTTGCGAAATAACACACATTCATGTGCACTCACGTCACATAAGTCACATTTCTACTACATTTAGACAATAGGCAATCCCCGTATAACGCGTGTAATAAATTTTAATATTTTATTTTAAACATTTTTATTGTGTCCAGTTCGATAGTTTTTACAAGATTGATTTTACAAAAATAATTTTAACATAAATTTATAATTGATTACATAATAACTAAAATGACATTCTGTAATTATTAAATAAATGACATTCAATATACAACATCTCCCTTTTTAAGAGAATTCTTTTTATTTTATCCAAAAAAAATAATTATTATTCTTTTTATTTGATTGCATAGAAATTGTTACTGTATTGTCAATCTGTCTGGAGGCTTTACAACTCTTCCAAACTTAGTTTGTACGTTTGTGTATGATACAGGTTGTTCATCAAATAACATACTTAAATTAGTAACATCTTCAAGTGAATCATCAGAATCGTCAGAATCATTTACCGTATTGTTATCATAATTCAGTGGATTCAAAAATCTACGATTTCGTTCAAGTACTGAATCATGATTCATTTTAATTTTATACGATGTAGGTTTATCATTTTGTTTTATAATTTCACCTTCTTCCCATCGTTTTTTATTTAATTTTACTAATACTTTTTCTCCTTCTTTCAAAGTGGAAAGTGGTTTAGCGTTTTTATCATATATTTGTTTTTGTTGAAGTTGTTTATTTTTCAAATGTTCGTAATGAGATTCTGAGTTATCACTTTTTAAACTTATTGGTAAAATCCCTCTCAGTTTTCTTCCCATTAATAATTCTGATGGAGATTTACCATTAAGTTCTAACGGAGTATTACGAAGTTCTAACAATGACAAGTACGGATCTTTATTGTCAGCTTTAGCTTTGTACAACATATTTTTAACAGTTTGTATGTGCCTTTCAGCCATTCCATTTGACTGACTGTATTTTGCACTACTTGTTATGTGTTCAAATTTCCATTCAATACTAAAATTTTTAAATTGAAAACTACTGAACTGAGGTCCGTTATCTGAAATTATGGTTTCAGGTATTCCATGTCTTGAAAATATTGATTTTAACTGATTTATTAAAGCTACACTGGTTGTACTTGTCATTTTTGGAATTTCAATGAATTTACTAAAATAGTCTACAATCATTAAATAATTGATATTATCAAACATAAATAAATCCACACCAAGCTTTTGCCATGCTCTTTTTGGTAATTCATGAGGAATTAACGGTTCTTTTTGCAAGTTATTTTGATACAATTTGCATGTATAGCATTTATTGATTAAATTTTCAATATCTTTTGTCATGTTTGGCCAAAAAACGCATTGCTTAGCTCTATTATTACATTTATTAACACCTAAATGATTAAAATGAATTTTTTGTAATAATTCTTGTCTCAAGGTTTTTGGAACAACTAGTCTGTTATCTAAGAATATTAAATCATTGTAAATTGTTAAGTTATTTTTATATCGTTTATATAAATTTAACTGATACTTTTTCCAATTATTTCTTATACATTTTTTCAAATTTTGCATTTCTAAATCATTAATAGTTTCTTTTTTAAATTTTTCCAACTGATTTTTAGTAATATTTAAATTTTCAATTAGTGAAAAAACATGACATTCAATATCATCATCTATTTGCGAATATTCACGTAAAGTAGTTGCTCTACTCAACGTATCTGCAATGTACATATTTTTTCCAGGGACATGCTTGATATTAAAATCATAAGAAAGAAGTTTTAACATTATGCGTTGTAGTCTTTGAGGACATGACGATAATGGTTTGTTAAAAATACTAATTAAGGGTTTGTGATCTGTTTCGACATTAATTTTTCGACCAAATGTGTACTGTGAAAATCGATCACAACCATATAGAATTGCATATAACTCTTTTTCAATTTGTGAGTAATTCTTTTGGGTTTCACTTAGTGCTTTTGAAGCATATGCAACAGGTCTTCCCTCTTGCATAATTGTAGCGCCAACACCATTTTGAGAAGCATCTACTGATAAAGTTAATGGTTGGTCTACATCAAAAAATTTTAAAACTGGGGGTTTGACTAATAAGTCTTTTAGTTTGTTAAAGGCTTCATTCTGTTTAGGACCCCAAAACCAAGTAACATTTTTCTTTAAAATTTCCCGTAATGGACTTGTAATTTCTGAGAAATTAGGAATAAAACGGCTTACATAAGTAGTCATTCCCAAAAATCTTTGAACTGCTTTTTTATCATCAGGTTGAGACATGTTAATTATTGCGTTTAGTTTATTTTTATCTGGTTCTATGCCTTTATTTGAAATTTTATGACCTAAGAACACAACTTTTTGTACACAAATTTTTGATTTATTTTTGTTAAATGTTAAACCATATTCACTCGCTCTTTCAAGAACTGTTTTTAAAATGTTATTATGTTCCTCCAAAGAATTAGCCCATATTAAAATGTCGTCAATGTAAATTTTTACGTTTTCAATATCATCAAAAATTTGTTTAATTATTTTTTGGAAAATTTCTGATGCAGAGCTTATTCCGTATGGCAGTCGTAAATAACAATATCTCCCAAATGGCGTATTGAAAGTGCAAAGTAGTGAGCTTTCCTTATGTAATGGAACTTGCCAAAATCCTTGACTCGCATCCAAGGTTGTAAAATACTTAGCATTTTTGATCTTACAAATTATTTCATCAATTGTCGGAATTTTAAAATGTTCCCTTTTTATATACTTATTTAATTGTCTTGGATCTAAGCAAATTCGAAGACTACCATTAGGTTTTCGGACTAAAACTATAGAATTTACCCATTCTGTAGGAAAATTTACCTTTTTTATTATTTTATTTTTTTCTAAATTATCTAATTCTTTTTTAAGTTCGTTTTCTAAAGCAAAAGGTATTTTCCTTGGAGGATGTATAATAGGTATTGCATTTTCATTTAAAATTATTTTATGTGGTTCAACATTTAACACTCCTGTATGATCAAAACTAGAACTATAATTTTCTAATAAACTATTCAGAGCTGCATCATCTATACTCATCACTCGTTTAATTAATTTCAGTTCAATGCATGTTTGTAGACCAAGTACAGGCGGTGAGTATGGATGATCAACTATATAAAAATATACCAAAAATTTCTTATTTTCGTATTGACAATTCAAATAGCAAGTGCCAATTATATTTACTCTTGTACCTGAGTACGTTGTTAAATTATTCTGATTCTTTGAAAGTGATTTAGATTCCAAATTCAACATTTTGAATATATTAATAGGTATGCAATTAACTTGTGCACCGGTATCTATTTTGAATTTAATATTTTTATCGTTTATATTTAAATTAACTGTCCAAATTTTTTCATTATCATTTTCAGAATCATTAATCATTCCCAAAAACAATGTATTTTCTTCAGAACAATTTACTTCGTTAATATTTTTAGTATGACACTGACTTGCAAAGTGATTAAATTTTTGGCATTTATTGCATTTCTTTTTATATGCGGGACATTGATTCTTAGGATGGTTATTACCACACTTACCACATTTTCTTCTCGTGTTTTGTGTAACCTCCTTTTCTTCTGTTTTCTTGAGTGCCATAATTGCTCCTCCAGCGATATTCTGTGACTCTTCATTTGCTGTTTCTGCAGATCTGCATCTTTGGACTACCCTTTCTAGTGTCATTTCGTCATCTTGCAGAATGCTCTTGCGAACTTCATTGTTGATGATACCGCATATTATTCTCGTTTTTATCAAATCGTCTTTCAATTGACCAAACTCACAATTACTAGCTTGATTTTTTAATTCGGTGACGTATTGATCAATTGTCTCGTTGATTTGCTGATTTCTAGTAAAAAATTTGTGACGTTCATAAGTAAGATGTGTTTTTGAATTGAAATAGTCTGTGAACTTCTTCAAAAGTACGTCTATTTTATCGGTTTCATTGGGACCAAACGTAAATGTGTTGTAAATACATATACATTGATGTCCAACATAGTGCAATAAAATAGCGCATTGTACATCTTCCGGTTTTTTGTTCGTTTCACTCGCCTTTACATAAATCTTGAAATACTGCATCCACTGATTCCAGTTTTCTTTCAAATTTCCATCCATGCACATGGTAGGTAATACGCGATCCGACATCTGTAACTTAATTCTTATCTTATGCAATCAACAATTTTATTTCTTTATATTCAATTTATTTAATTTTGTCGCTTAATCCTCGTCGCCATGTAATACATTTTAATATTTTATTTTAAACATTTTTATTGTGTCCAGTTCGATAGTTTTTACAAGATTGATTTTACAAAAATAATTTTAACATAAATTTATAATTGATTACATAATAACTAAAATGACATTCTGTAATTATTAAATAAATGACATTCAATATACAACAACGCGTACTTCTACAACACGATTTCGCTTTAAAACAGTTAGATATTTCGGTTCTTTATTTTTTTTTATAACTGTGCACGTTTATAAGTCGCCCTGATTATAGTTCCAAGGCCCGGAGAATTTCATATGCCGTGTTAAAAAATTGAAGCGTAACGAAAAATGAAACGCCGATACTCGCTAGTCAGTGCGTCAGTGAGGGGCAGTGGAGAGGGGAATATTAATCGCCCACTCCTTGCGAAATAACACACATTCATGTGCACTCACGTCACATAAGTCACGTTTCTACTACATTCAGACAATAGGCAATCCCCGTATAACGCGTACTTCTACTACACGATTTCGCTTTAAAACAGTTAGAGATTTTTTTAAAATTAATTTTATGACTGTGCTTGTTGGGGAACTTCATATGCCGTGTTAAAAAATTGAAGCGTAACGAAAAATGAAACGCCTATACTCGCTAGTCAGTGAGAGGCAGCAGAGAGGGAAATATTAATCGCTCACTCCTCACGAAATAAATCATTTGTAAAGGAAAATGGGTTTGTTTCCTTTTTCGTTACCGTCTCAATAAAGTGAGGCTCTTTAAACTTTTAAGTTTCATTTGAACGCGAGGTGGCCATATATCCACTGTGTAATGAAATTTTACTTCAAGAAATTATTGAGAAATCCTGTGCGTACTACAATTTTACACGATTTCTCAATGACTTTGTGAAGTGAAACTTCTTTAGACGCGGTAAGCAGAAGTGATTCCGTTGTTTGACGAGATCAAGAATATTTTGTTTTTGGAACAACTCAAATTATTTTTAATGAAAGTAAAGTTTATTAGAGCGACAAAAATATATGTTTTTTTGGAACGTAATTTCTTTTTTTGCTGGTCTTTTTTTAGCTCCGTATTAAACAAGAAAACACGATAATTTATAGAAATATGTCTGTTAAGCAGGGATTTGCTATACTTTTATACTTGCGTTCATATAACCAAGTTTCATTTCTATGCAAGCATAAGTTAAAGTTTTTGTTTCCAGCCAAACTTTCTTTTTCAACGCATTTATTAACTTCTGTATTTAATCCTTTCACGTCAAAATCTTCTATAAACTCATTTTCTATAAACTAAACTTTGCAAGTGTGCGTAAAAATGAAGGTTTATTGTGTGCAGTGGCAAATCACACCACCAAAGACGCAAGAAAACATTATTTGGACTTTATGCTAGGCGGGCGTGAAATCATTCGGCCGATAAAAGATCGCGCACACTTGCCAAGCATAAACCTGCACGACATGCACAGAACAAACCTGCAACCTGCACGATATCGCACACTAGATCAGCGTAAACCAGCACTAACCAACAAAAACCAGCAAATTTTATTGCATGTTTCGTTATGTTCGGTAGATATTTTGCAGTTTCTAAGGAGTTTTATCTATGCAAATTATTATTGACAATACATCACTAGCACACTAGATCGGTCCAGCACGGCTAGACAGAAATTGCAGGTCGTTGCTGGCTGCTGGTTATAGGTGCTGGGCACTTTCACGAACAGACTTTTTTGCCTCCGCGCTGTGCAGGTAGTGCAGGTTTATTCCTGACAAGTGTCTACCCAAACCGAAAAACAGGGCAAGTGGTCTACGAGTTCGGGGACCTCTGATTTAGGGTGTGTGATTTTCTTTTTGTGTTCGGAGTCCGACTTTAACATACTGGTCCAGTACGATAACTCGATGTGCCTCAATTTTGAATTTTTATCTTTAAAGTCATGGAAAACGCTAAATTTTGACGTTCAAAAAAAACAAACTTTGCGAATTATTCACAAATTTCCCCAAAAATACGTAAAAACTTTTCGTCTTTCACTGTCATTTTTTTTAATCTAACCAATCGGAAATCACATATACACGTTATAACAACTGGTGTAGAATTACTGCATTACTATCTCACTTTGTATACACGACCCCGTAATTGTTTTTTGTTTTTTTAAAGAGCACCCCCCAAACGTCCTCCCCTTTTCATTGCGCAAAAAAACACCATCGCATCGACACGACCCTGTAATTGTTTTTTAAAGAATTCGCCCGGACGCCTACCTCTTTTCACTGCGTTCAACGCGCCACCAACGCGCGTTATCATGTAAACAGTTATATACAATTGTATAGAAACTGTAAACGCGCGTTGGGTTAACGCGCGTTGAACGCCTCTCATATAAACTAGGTCTTAACCTAGCCTGCCTAGCACACATGAAGAGCGTTCAACGCGCGTTGGGCCAACGAGCGTTGAACGCCTCTCATATAAACTAGGCCTTAATCGCTGCTGAATGTTATTCGGCGGAGTGTGTATCGACCTTGTAAGTGAGGGAAGAGCAAAAACTGTTTCCGTTACAAAGTTGTCGCTACATATTTATATAACGGTCTGCTTGGTTTTAATTAGCCATCAAATTTATTGCGATGCCAGTCTTATAATGAATTTCTGTAGAAATGTTACCTCCACTGTAAGAAATCAAAATATTATGTCAGCTCGTTTAAAATACTGCGGGCTATGCAAAAGTCTAAATCTATTCGAATATTTAATTGATACGGTTATTCCTTCGCATTGTATAATTGAGAGAATCAGTTGGTAATTATAATTAAATCAGTCTTTAATTTTATTCACTGACTGCGAACCATCAAATTAATTATAAAATTAAAATTGAAAAGCTATCGATGCCCACACATCGCATATGTATCAACCTCAGATAAATAAATGAAAAGGATATAGCTTTGCTCACATTTTTGCAGCCTAACTAATCGTTTTCTAAACTTACTCGGTGAAAACAAATCTATATCAGCGTTGTCAAACTGCAACTGATCATTGAATGATTTAATTGATTAAACTGATTGATATAAATGACACATTCAAGTCAGTTTGTAATTGATGTTATCAATGATATAGATAAAATAAAATTTGAAATGACCAGAGTCAGTTTGCACCCGAAACTTTATTACTTTCCTTTTTCTTTGAGCCGATTATTATTTATAAGGTTGCAAATTTGTCTATCTGTAGCAGCCAAATTACCATGGAGACCACATGAGTATTATTTTTTCGAAGGTGACTTGTTCTGTCGATTTTGCTGTGAATAAATCAGTGTTTTTGGTGAATTTAGAATTTTTCACGATTTTTAAGAATATATAAAGATGGTTAACCAATGCTATGTATGTAAGAAATTACGAAATAATTAACCTGCCATTTCACCGGTAAGTAAATACGACATTAATTTATCTTAAGTGTAGAATATGTTTTTGACAAGGTTTTTATCAATTAAATTTGATTAAAATAGATTTTTATCAACAATATATTAAGACTTATACTGCCCTAAAAAGGCAAAGGGCAGTAAGTGACATTTGTTGAAAAATGAGTTCATATGAAACCAACGACAGCAGTAAGTGCTGCAGCAATAACATTATTGTCTTTAAAAAATGTTTTCCCCATATTTTGGTTTCCATAATCTAAAATTCTGGACGGTCAATACATTTTTAGTAAATCTTGATTTACTCAAATTCATAAGTTGGTCACTTACTGCCTTTTGTCTTTTTACGGCAGTATAAACCTCATTAATTATCGTTTTTATATTCTTCAAAACTGCACACCTATATGTTATCAGTATTTAGAAAAAGACGAGCACTTCTCTCTCATATTGGATGTGGTCATCCCTGCATTGTATTAATTGATATAGGGAATGCTAGGTCCATTTATATACTATTAAGTCTTTGGAATCAACACGTGTATTGATTTGAAACCTATATTAAACAGTATAAAATTAATTCTCTGTTTCAGTATTTCAAATACCACCAAATAATGTGTTTGCATGTCAAAAACGTATGATATTTGTGGAATTTTTATTAATCCGTGTAAGGACCAGCGCACACGATTAAAAATTATATTTTTGCACAGAGCTCTATTCATGATCACTTCATGAAAATGTATATGACGTTTTTTCTGAATCTAAACGTGGAACTTTAGAAAGTCAATCAAACGTATTAAATGAAGACGATATTGCTTGGTTGGGGTGGAAAATATTTATTTATATAAACCAGCAAGCTAAAAGTACTTCTCTTATATAATGGAAATGAAATAGAATTAATGTAACAAACAAAACAACAACTTCTAAGTAACAAAAATAATGCAAAGTCATTAAGTACACAGAAATATATATACAAGAAATATTTATGTAAGCGCTCTAGAAATTTATATCCGAACTCAATGATTTATGTCTAGTCACTGTGTTTCTTGTACCGGCTTACACAGACTGTCTAACTGTGTCTGTTATTGTCGCGCGGCTGCATTTATATGCTTTGGGCACCCAATCTAGTTTTTTCTCGAACGTTCGAAACCCTTCTGTACCTGCTTCCACAAAAACTGTTCTACTAATATCAGTAGCGATATTAATAAAGGCCAAGATCCTGCGCTATGAACCAAAATAACAAAAAGAGAACAACTAGGGCACTGTTCACTATAGAAACCTGAGGCACCAAAAAGTTAAATCCGGCGCTGGTTCAAGGTTATACACTTTATGGTAACTCTTTCGTAACACGAGGGAGTCAGTGTACATAAAAAATGGTACAGTGATGAAATTTTTAATTTGCTCAGATCCTATGATATTCTATCGTCGTTTCACGGTTTTCAATTTAGTCGTCACATAATGGTACGCAGCAGTATGATGGGTGTACTGTATTCAATACGTTTTAATTTGCGTATAACATATCGCTCTTTGATGCATGCTGTCGATGTTCAAGCGAATGAAACATTGGAAAAGTTATAATGAAAAATAATGCCGACTGATTTTTAAAAAAATCGGTATACAGGGCGTTTGACTTCAACCAACGTATTGATTTTACGTCTATGAATGGAATTTTGTCAATTTATTTCTTAATATATGTGCAATAATAATAATAAAAATAATAATAATGCGTTTAGCTTCCGTGTCTCGACTTTATTTCATAACAGACACCATTCGCACCATTACTATTTTTTTTCTACCACACTTCCCGTTATTTTCTACATTTTTTAAACTTCAACTTAATTAATAGCAATGGGCAAATGAAGGAATTTTTAGGAAAATTAAGGATAAGGTAGGAAAATTTTGAGCATAGGTAATCGGCCATGGCCTTGAATAAGGAACCATCTCGATATTTATCTGGAATTATTGAGGGAAACCATGGAAAACCTCAACAAGATGGCCGGTACAGAAATTACCGTCTCTCGGTATATGCAATAAGTACCCAACATTTCAGAACGGTTTATTAAATAGTTTAGAAAAGGATCCCGCACCAAATACATGGGAAAATGGATTTCGCTGAAATTCTTTCTAACTGGGGGGAATGAATCAGTCATTTGATGCTGAAAAATGTTTCCAGTACAGCTTGGGTCTGAAAATTCCGGTGTCCAAAGTTACAAGCTTATCAAAAACGGCTGTTTTGTGGCAATTAACGAACAACGTGCAATATGTACGCACCCGTGGAGATATATATATATGATATTTATGTATGTATATTGTATATACAACGTGTCCCCGGATTGAACTCACAATAGGTGAGATTGACCAAAAATTTTCGAATTGGAATTTCTTATTTTGGGACTCCGCCCTGCTTGGTCTGAAACTTATTACACGCTTTATATTAACTTCACTTATAAGTTTGTATGTATGTATGTTTGTAACTTTTATTTGGACTCCAGCAAGTCGTTTATATAGTGGTATAATATGTCGGCCCAGTAAGTACACTGGCAGCTGCGCGGTCTAAGGCACGGATCTTCGCTGATGTCAACTCTCGGCATCACGGGTCGTGGGTTCTAATCCCGTCCACGCCGAAAAAAAATTGTTTTATTTTTCGGCAAATATTTGACAATAAATCGAACTAAAAAGTGGAAAATAATTATAGTTTAAAAAAAACTAAAAAACACGCTTTATATCAAACTAACTAGTGAAAAATAAATGTAGTTTAAAAAAAACTAAAAAACACGCTTTATTATATCGAACTAAAAACTAAAAAATATTTTTTTTTAAATAAGCTTAAAAAGCGTGGGGCGATCGATGTACGAAAATTTGGAACAAAGCGCCCCACGCTTTTTAAGCTTATTTTAAAAAAAATATTTTTTACTTTTTAGTTCGATATAATAAAGCATGTTTTTTAGTTTTTTTTAAACTACATTTATTTTTAGTTTACGTTCGATTTTTTTAAATCAAGTAGGCCTTTACAGTTGAGCAAAACCTCTTTTCGTTTCAGGTAAAGTATATACATTTTCCGTTCATAGTACGCAAAAGTGTCACTAAAAAAAGTTGTTCACAATGAAAAATTATGGCGTTATGCAAATTTTCAGAATGATCGGCCTACTTTGATAATAGAAGTAGACAATAGGAGAAAAATATTTATTATTAACGATTACATGATAAATCTTAGATGAGAAAACAGGGGTTTGCCGTATTTGTAATGTTAGCCTTTCGAATTTTTAGGGTTTGCTAGCTGCATTTTTAAGGTTTGCCGGTCGAATTTTAAGGGTTTGCCAGTCGTATTTTTAGGGTTTTCCGGTCGAATTTTTAAGGTCTACGGGTCGCAGTTCTACGGTCTGCGGGTTTTATTTCTAGAGTTTATCTACATATATGTCAAATGAAAACGAAACGTTGCCTAAATCATCGCTGCAAATACAACCATAGTGAAGGGGTTATTAGTACACCTGAGTGCATTCAATAATTCCTGCCACAGCAGTGTCGCAAATGCACAGAATATTGTAGAACGATAACCGGTCTGCGGCGACATCACAGATGAAGCCATATACGGCAACCGCACGAATCAATCAATCATAGATGGGACGAGTGACGGGAATCGGGAGACGGGAAGAGCGAACAGGATGCCCGCAGCCTGATAAGACGGATGGGGCGGAGAGATAGGACGGATGTGACGTCACGATTTCTCTCGCTCGGTAACGCACTTAAACGGAGTAGAACAGGAAACGACACTATCTATGTTTATTATAACGATCTTACGTCTCTGCTCTATAGACTATCACACGACCGATATAAGATCTACTCTGGTCTAGACTATTAATTGTTCAATTTTACATTCTCTGATCTTCCTACACAAAAGATAAAGGAGCACAATATAATATTATTATATAGAGATCTAACTAAAGTTTGCTATTGTTAAGACACACCCATT
Source organism: Xanthostigma xanthostigma (assembly GCA_963575645.1). NCBI lineage: Eukaryota > Metazoa > Arthropoda > Insecta > Raphidioptera > Raphidiidae > Xanthostigma > Xanthostigma xanthostigma. The sequence goes on along the minus strand of OY754466.1, from coordinate 40,902,921 downwards.
GTTACAGTGCTATATTAGAAAAAAATATTGTTTAAATCTATACTTTATACTAATATATAAAACTGAAGACTTTGTTTGTTTGTCTGTCAGAAACTACTGGTTCGAATTAAAAAAAAAATTGTTTTGTTGGATAGCCCATTTATCGAGGAAGGCTATAGGCTATATAATATTACGCTACGACTAATTGGAGCGGAACATAAATGAAAAATGTTGCAAGATGTGTCTCAAAATTAGTCCGTCCGACAAATATTATCAGGTGAAATACCTTAACTAAATATTGCAATATTAGCGTTCAAGAGTACAAGCCCGGAAAGCTCAGTCGGTAGAGTGTAAGACTCTTAATGCCTAGGGTTCAAGCCCCACGTCGGCGAATATATTTTTATTTTCTACATTGCTTTCTTCTAAGGTTTACATTTCAATTTTTTAAAATTTTATTACAACTAATTAAAATTAAATAAATCTAATTAATAGCTCATTTGAAAACTGTTACAACTATAGGCACCTATACAGGGTGTCCCATTAAGAATGGGACATAGAACAACCGCAGATTCTCCAATTCAAAATAAAACGATTAAGCGAAATATGCTTAGATAAAATGTTACTCGTTTCCGAAATGCGGGGTGTTGAAGTTGAAAACTTAAAAATTATTAATGTCCATAATTTTTTTAATACACCGTATAATTTTACTCAAATCGGCACACTTGTTAAATATCATAAAATGCACTTAACAATAAAAAAAATAGTTCAGTACGCTCTACCAGTGGCGTACGGCAGGAGTAAGTAATGCTTGTACCCCTTCTAAATGTTACGCCGCTGTCTAAATTTTAATTTTGACTATAATTTTAATTTTTTTGATATTTTCTAAGTCAATAATGTACACTTGTTAGTTTGTTGTAAAGTCATTGGTTTACGAGATATTCGCAGTTTTTTTAAGACAAAATTGTAAAAATGAATATTATTAATAATAATACAAATAAAAAGTACATGTCTATCTATATTTAACTGCGAATATCTCGAAAACCAATGACTTTACAACAAACTAACAAGTGTACATTATTGACTTAGAAAATATCAAAAAAATTAAAATTATAGTCAAAATTAAAATTTAGACAGCGGCGTAACATTTAGAAGAGGTACAAGCATTACTTACTCCTGCCGTACGCCACTGGTAGAGCGAGTAACATTTTATCTAAGCATATTCCGCTTAATCGTTCTATTTTGAATTGGAGAATCTGCAGTTGTTCTATGTCCCATTCTTAATGGGACACCCTGTATATAAAAATAATTTTCCTCAGTGTTTTCAATTAAATATTTATTATATAAAAAGAAATTTATTACTTGAATAAAGTATAAATACCTACTGCTTTTTAAAGACAAAAGCTTTTGAACGGTAACGCCGATCATTATGAAGTTTGGACACAACATTCATCTCGGAAACTAAGATGAATGTGCGTACTCATGTCCCTTCCTTCCCCATTCGTTCTTTTGCACCCGGGTGAAACCGGGCGGGACCGCTAGTCATGTCATATTTGGAAAATATAAAAAAGAGCGGTTCTTTTGTTCTGTAGATCTGTCAAAAAGAAATTAGTTAGGTAGTTGACAAGCATGCTTCGGTTAATTTTTACATGCCGAGAAAACATGTCGTGTAGGCAACCGTGCAAACAAATAAGAAATATCATAATATTTAATACTAGCAGTTACCCGCGTCACCGCACGCGTTAACGACAATTTTGTTTTCTTTATTATAATATGTCAAATGTTAATATTATTTATAAGTTGAAATGGTTTCGTGACCAATATTTAAAAAAAATTGCTACATAATCATATTTTATCTGTCTAACTAAGATGCATCTATGATTGTATTTGGTTTTTAGTTGAAGAAGTAACAAAGAAGATTGGTATGATTATCATAACTTCGTTCTTTTCAAATTTGGTTCCTTTTTGGACCAAAATTCAAAAATTGGACGACGGAGAATTAAACAGACCTTTAAACGAATCGAAAAAAAAAGATTTTTTAAATCGGTTAAGCCATTTGGGCTGTACGCGTAATACAAAAAAGTGGGACAGATTTACAGACGTACAGACAAATGTTAATGCTAAGTCGCGCCTAAAATATAACACTACAAAATGTGCAAATTAATTATTTTTAGTTTTTATATAAAATTATCGTATAACCAGCTGAATATTAATAGGCAAATAAACATGACCTAATATTCTCATAGTTGGTTGAAGCTTGTTAATATTTCGTTCCACAATGCCCTAAAACATTAGTTTGCACATCAATCAAATTACGGTATAGTACGTTCATGGATAAGAAATAATCTAATAATCTTGTCTTCCAATTGACTAATCTAAAAGGCCTCTTTTACAATTTTGTCACGCACGCGTACACTGTTAAAATAGCTTCATTATTTTAAGATCTGACAATTATGTCACTACGACTGTTCTAAATTAATCTGAAGTAAATTATACACTTCATTTTCAGAAAGACTAACCGAGAAAGTTTCCTGTTCGTTCAGTGTTTATTATTCTCTTTTTTTTAGTTTACCTTTCATGGCTTTTTCAAAACTCTTTTTCTTATGGGGTGCCATCTACCTGAACGCATTCTAAAGGAACGTCTTTTACGATTATTAGTGTATTTGCCATAAGGCACTTACACTATTGGCGTCGGTCGGATGGCGGGACCTAGGGGTCGGACCAAAATTTCTCGACGTTTCATAACCTCCTAAGAAGTTTGGCACCATTTTTGGAAATGTTTATATATATATGTATATATATATATATATATATATATATATATATATATATATATATATATATATTTATATATATATATATATATATATATATATGTGTGACCACGATAACTCTCGACAGACTTAATCGATTTAAACGAAATTTGGTCCACATGTTGGAATCCATCATCGCAAGAAGCCTATTTAAAATGGGCCCGATCGGGCCATTTTAAGGGGGGTATTTAGGAGTTGAAAAGTGTTTTTGGGCCCAAAAATACCGAAAAAATTCTCAGAATCGTTTCAAATTTGAAATTTAACCCTTCAGTAATTATATAAATGTGCTGCTAAAATTTTAATAAAATCGGCCCGACAGACCCGGACTTACAAATTTTATAAAAACGCAAGTTTACTAATATGGTTTTACATACTGAAGGGTGTATATAATTTGGTACAGGTGTTGAATTGCTATGTAGTATTGAAATTAAGTAAAAAAATGTTGTTTTAAGGGGTAATTTTTTTATTTTGTCCAAAAACAAAGTTAAGTTCATACAATAGAGCCACACTACTTATAAAAGCAAATACACTATATTGTCGGCAGGGTTTCGCACTGCGACCGGAGTTTTTTTAATATAAAAATCAGAGGAGTAGGATCAGGAAATCAGTCAAAACTTCATGCTTACTCGCGACGGTTTGGCTTTAATTAAGTCTGCCTCAGGCGTTCTGAAAATACATCACAACATAGTACAAATTAGTATAAACAACAATTTTTTTTAATATGGGTTTTATTGGCTTTTGTTTTGTAACATTTAGCCACGACAAATGTTTATTTATTATTTAACCGTTTCTTTCTTATACTTAATTAATTAGACAGGGACACAATAGAGGGATGGACCATGGAGAATAGTAAAAGGTTATAAACAACAATTAAATAAAATAAATATTTCATACCATAAACTATCGTTTAACCTTGTCATGATCCATCAACAAATACAATATAGAAATAACGTAATATAAGTTTCCAAAATAAATAATATTACGTTATTTCTATACTGTATTTATTGATGGATCATGACAAGGTTTACATGTTTGACTATGTAAAAACGATAGTTTATGGTATGAAATAATTTATTTTATTTTATTTAATTGTTGTTTATACTAATTTGTACTATGTTGTGATGTATTTTCAGAACGCCTGAGGCAGGCTTAATTAAAGCCGAAACGTCGCGAGTAAGCATGAAGTTTTGACTGATTTCCTGATCCTACTCCTCTGATTTTTATTAAATAATTACATCATCAAGGATCTTAAATAGTATCACAATGTCTGTTACGATTTTTTTTTTACCGAGAAATGAATGAAATTTTGTCAGCTTATTTTCTTAATATATCCACACTAAATAACCAAAATCAGAAGGGTTCACTAAACAGTCAAATACTTTCGATGTATGGAATCATCATTTCAAAAGAATGATGATTCGTAGGAAAAAAGTATAAGAACAAATTATTATTGTAAACAGTTGCATGATCTACAACTTTTGTCTGACCTATTTTTAGATAACATTTACCATTTACGAGAAAAGCGCCATAAAACGATACTTTTCACCTTTGACCCTGAATAATTTAGCAGATATAGGACCGGTGATATTTCATTTGTAATAGTGTACCTAAGGGCCTGTACCAATTTTCAGCTCTATGCGAATTATTGTAATCCTACCACTATTTTACACGCTTTATATTAACTTCACTTGTATAAGTTTGTATGTATGTGTGTTTGTTTGTAACCTTCGTTTGGACTACAGCAAGTGGTTTTTACTGTAGTATAATATGCCAGCACTGTAACTATACAGTGGTTAGCCGTGCGGTCTAAGGCACTGGTCTTCGCTGACGTCAACTCTCGGAATTACGGGTCGTGGGTTCTAATCCCGTCCACACCGAAATTTCGGCAAATTTTTGACAATAAATCCAACTAAAAAGTAGAAAATAAATATAGTTAAAAAAAAAACGCTTTATATCGAACTAAAAAGTAAAAAATATTTTTTTTTAAATAAGCTAAAACAATAACGAATAAAAAATACAAGTATTATTGTGAAAAAAGCGTGGGGCGCTCAATGTACGAAAATGTGGAACAAAGCGCCCCACGCTTTTTTCACAATAATACTTGTATTTTTTGAACTATACTTTTTATGTCTATTTTAACCGGACTTCAGAAAAACGAATCTGTAGAAAACTTGCGCTCATAGAATTTTTTGGTCCACTGTCGTACAGATTATCCATATTATTATTATTATTATACATACGCCGTGTGTGAATGAGGTCTTTTGTCAGAAGTTTGAGGCTGTTTTCATCGAAACACAACGCGAAGACGTCGGAATTATGTAGCTACACCGTACATAGTACATACAGCTGGAAAATGCTGGTGTAGGTACTCGAGCTTTGAGGTTATGGTATAACATGATTGATTACATAATGAGTGTGTGTTCACATACAAAGCCATACACGTGTAATTGTATAAAATAAAATACTTAATATAAAAAACCTTTTAAAAACAACGCTTTTGTTATTATATTAAAAAGAATAAAAAACTTTTTGCACTATCCTGTATAAAATAGCTGGCTTTACAGTCATGTAAAGCGCCTCATTACGCACTAGTGCGGTAAACTAAAACTAAACTGGTCGTGCGGTATCAATTCCTTAGTAAATCATTGCCGGTTGTTTCTTTATTATATCTACTATTAAAAGTGAGGTTTGCTCACAAGTGAATTGACAAAAATGTTAAAAATGAAGTGAAAAGCAGCTATTTTATAGGAGGTACGTACAAAAAATACCCTATATATCTCGTGTGTAATGGTATTACGACTATAGCTCTCGTTTAAAAAATAATATCGCTCTCATCGGAATATAATCTATTATTTATTTATTTTATTTTTGTTATTGTAACCAACTTTTCTATATAGTCTGCTATTTGCTGAGCTTACGAGAATTAACGTTTATAAACTATTAAAACTAAAAGCTTTGAACATTGCTTACGATTTGCAACTTTTCGCAGCCAACGCTTTTAGTTTTGTAAGTCAATAAAAATTTATTAAAATTGCTTGTAAGCGCAAAAAAAATTCTAGCCAATTGGGCGACTGGACCATTCCAACTTAAAAATATTGACATTTGATTATAATAAAGAAAATAAAATTTCTGATATCGCGTGAGGTGACGCGGGTAATGGCTAGTATTCAATATGATATTTGCTATTCGTTGCCATGATTATACCTACATAATATGTTCCACGTCATGTAAAAATTAATCAAAGCATGCCTAACAGATCCATAAAACAAAAGAGCGGCTTATTTTTTTTATTTTCAAAATATTTCCGAAACTATAAAGTTTAGAAGAGATTTTTTTAACAAAACTTTCTTGAAAAAATAAATAGAATAATAAGCCGTTATGAAAAGTATACCATTATTATATAAAAAAACACCGTTTTAGCATATATCTCTTCTGCGCATGCGCCGATTTTCCCCAAAAACAATAGGGCTCTTCATATTTGCATACCAAACATCCTCCCAAAATTTGGTTTCAATCCGCTCATCCGTTTGACCTGTATCGTGTTCACAGACTAACAGACGCACAGAGTTTTTTCAAAAATATGTTTTTTGGATTCGGGGGACTTCAAAACGGAAAGATAATGTAAAATTTTTGAAAAGTGATTTTTGACCTAAACTAGTACCATTCCCCACTTGTGGGTTGGAATGGTAAAAGCTTTTTAAGTTAAACGGTTTTATTGTTCAATCGATGATGTACCTACTAAAAGCTAGCAAATAATAATAAGTCACCATAGGGGGCTTTGGTTAAACTAAAATATAATTGTGGGGCGCATTTAGTAGAAAACTTACATTTGTTTGAGATGGGAAATCATATTTAGCTTTCGACTGTCTTCTTCGACCATAATGTAACTATAAATGCACCTCACGATTAGTACATACATCATCGATTTTACAAAAAAAAAAAAAAATTGGTTGTCTGTAAAGTCGGTTTACGGACGATAGTTTTACGTGATAACGTATTCCGTAATACATAACCTAAACCTCCCAAAATTTGGTTTCAATCCGCTTATCCTTGGTGTCGGAATGATAAGAAATGTCAAAAGTGACGTTTGCAACTGTCAAAGTATTATGTTCTAATAATAATTAGTTATTCCAATACTTAACTTAGAAGGCGTTGCATTTCACAAAATACTAATGTCAAAAAATTGAATTAAACATTAGAAATGCAGCCGTTTTCATGTTAAGACAAGACATACGTTATTTTCTAATTTCCATGTACGGCAAACAAAGACGACCGACCGCGTCGCGCCATGCATTAGACAACATTGCATTTATACAGCTATTTTTCTATATAAATTTGTATAAAAAAACTGTTTAGGCAAATTCTGTTATACGAAATCTATGTAAAATGTTCTCCTCTTTCGTTTAAGACTGGTTTCAAACCGATCTGATTTAAATTGAGCGAGAAATTAGCAAAAAGCACGCACCGGGTCAGGCGGAACGTTACGCGTTACGAACGTTAGGATGCAGCCGGTGTTTTATCAATTTATAAGATTGGTGATTCATCAATTTATAAGACGTTATCACGTCAAAAAACGTTCAACTTAAAAAGCTTTCTTACCTATATTTTATTTTTCAGTTTTTAGTGTGATTTGCAACCGGACAAAACCGGACCGGTCAGTTAGTTTATATAATATTGTATTGTCATCGGAACTGCATACGCATGCAAAATTTCAAGGCAATCGGATAACGGGAAGTAGTAGAAAAAGCTGTCGCAAGATTTGAAACAAAAATTCAAATTATACGGGATCAAGCTAAATAAAACCGTTTAATAAGCAAATTTGTTTTTCGCTCATAAAATACCTACGCGCAATAATAAAAGGCCTTCCACATGGAACCTTGCATAATAATAAATATATGCATGCCGATAGAATGTAAAAAATGATTATAGGAAAAAGATTTTATAAATGATTAAATTGCTCGCATAAAACGATATAATGTCCCATTTGGTATTCAAGAACGTACATTGTAGGTAATCACATGTGACTGCTATTATTGTCATCAATAGCTATACAATAAAGTGAAGACATGCTTTTGTCTCCAGTGCAGGATTAATATTTGGTGAGGCCCTATTCGCTGGGTGCGTGACGGCAGCACCGCCTACATCCGCAATTTTTCATGCTCTTATCACATTGCGTCAAATGAGGATTTTTTCAAATAGCTGTAATAATATTTAAACGAAACTTTTGCTTTATTAAAACCAATAATGTCAAAGCGAAAAAAAATTACGCTTAAGGAAAACTGAGCTTAGAATCATTTCCGGGCTCTTCTCAGGTCACTGCCCATTGAGGTATCACCTTAACACAATTGGTGTAACAGACACCATGTCACGCCGCTTTTGTTTGGAGGCTCCTGAAATATCGGAGTATTTGCTTTGCAGTCATGATTAGGGTTTGCAGTATCGGTACTGAAATCGAATTTGTATTTCCCGGAGATCCAGTACCGAGAAATACCGAAAAAATTTGGTACTTTCGGTACTAGAGAAAAACTGTGTTAAATGCTTGTACGTGAAATAAAATGTTGGAAATAGTCCTAAAGAAGTTTAACCACAATACAAATCACTGATTATTATTCTACGTAATTCATAAAACTTTAAATATTACAATCAGTGTCAATAATTATTTTGAGAATCAACAAATTAAGTATTAAGTATTATCTTAACTCAACTTTAACAAAAAATAATTAATCATTCTTGTCATGAAAAAAGAACCTTAAATTCAAATTTAATAAATTGTACCTATTCAGACTGGTTTTGAAAAATTCACCGGAGATGTTTACAGCATTTACAGCTTGAAAAAATAGTTAAAACATTTTTTGTAGTGGGCCGGAATTCCCGGGAAATGGGTTTCATTTCCCGGTACTGAAGGCGTTAACATTTTCCAGGAATTCCCGGTAAATTCGGTACCGGTAATTCCCGGGAGCAATCCCTAGCCATGATACGAAGACTCCGTCGCTTCAACTATACATTACCAACGCCTGATCAGGTTTGGGATACATATTCCAGAACCAGCCTAAGCTTTTTCAAAAGCCTTAACCTCGCTCAGGAATACTCAGGTACACAATAGATCTACCAAGGTCGCGGTGTTGACGAGGCGTGCCTCACACCCTAATCTATTATAATCTAAACAAAACCTTTAATTATCGAAATTTTTATACCCAGTTAAAGAGATATAGCGTTTGTATATTATATTCGTTGTGGGTGGTCTCACAAAAAAATTATTTAAATCGGTTCATTTGCAAAATGTTTTCTCACAGCCCCCCTGCACCCCTCCTGTTTTTAATTACAATTCTTAATTTTTCCAAACTTGAACAATTCACTCCAACAAATTCTGATATCATTTGAGGCCTCTACAGAGTCGTAGCTTCCTTTGCGTAATCTTAAATCCGGCACTGAAATCGTGTATTTACAGTAAAACCTGCATGTAGATGAAACTGTTATAAAATAAATTTTTATAGTTTTCTCGATTTCACTGTTTAAAAGTGCGCTTTACCCAATAGTTGTGTAAATTGTTATGAAAACATAATAGGGCACTTCGCCATGAAGTTTTTCGTTGCATTTTTATCTTAGATAAATAAATTAAAGGAATATAACTGGGCTCACATTTTTTTGCTGCCCGCAACTAATCACATTCTAAACGAACTTGGTGAAAACAAATCTATTCAATCTTTGATTAACGTCTGAAAAGAACTCTTCAATAAATAAAATTGTCGACCAATTTTTCAGACAAATTTTTCTGAAAAATTGGTCGATAATTTTTTTTATTGGAAACAAATCTATACCAATGTTGCCAAACTGCTAATGGGCATTGAATGATGACACATTTAAGTCTAGTTGTAATCGATGTTATCAATAAAATAAAATTTGAGATGACCAGAGCCAGTTTTCACCCGACACTTTATTACTTTCCTTTTTCTCTGACCCGACATTTGCAAACGTTGTAAATTTGTCTATCTGCAGTAGCAGCCAAATTACCACGGAGACTACATGAGCATTATTTTATTTAAATAATTTTTCGAATGTCATATATTTTTTCGATTTTGCTGTGAATGAATGTGTTTTTGATGAATTTAGAATTGTTCACGATTTTTTGAATATTTAAAGATGGTTAACCAATGCCAGGTGTAAGAAATCACGAAGTAATTATTCCAACCTGCAATTTCACCGAATTAGCCCCGTATCTACGATATTCTCGTACCGGGGTAGAAACTTGATAATGGCGCCCCCTTTCTCCAGCGTTTGAGATAAATTACTTAAAAAAACTCACAAATATATAATGGTTGGCATTTTTCGTGAACGGGAAACCGTCAGAAAACAAGCAGATTGAGTAAATCGGAAAAAGGACAGATTGGGTGTGGTTTTCAACCATATTATATTATGATTTTGGCGCCCCCTGAACCTGATACCCGGGGCGGATGCCCCGGTTTTCCCCACTCCTAGATCCGCGGCTGAAGTAAATACGATATTTTACTTTAAAAGTATGCTAGAAGTGTTCACTGAATCTGTCAACACCTTTGATCTACACATAATATGTGATACACGCCGCACGGCTTATGGGAGTAGTGACTAGTGTTACAGTGTATATCGTAGTTTGTTGTCAACAGTGTTTGAGTGTTTGAAAAAAGTTTATAATTAATACATCATCAACATGGATGTGATTCATAATTTAATTACCCCCCTCCCTATCATTACTAGCCCGTGTTAGGACGTACGACTGACAAGTGACGCATAAACATTAAAGTGCTTGTAAGATAGACCTTTGCGGTAGGGAGAGGTAAGTAGCTTCGATATTCTTCGCGGACATTTTAAGCATATAAATTAACAACTTAAGTTATGTTCATCAGTTGTTTAGATAGCGAAAGTACAATGAGTGTAGTTCTGTTGTTATTGTGTTTGGTTGTTCTGTGCTGTATTTTGGTTCGAATTATCCAATATTATTTGAGTCAAAGACCGTTTTATAAACTCGCTAGTAAGCTACCGGGTCCACCTACGGTCCCTATTTTGGGTAATGGACATTTATTTATAGGAAAACCCGAAGGTAATTTTGAGTTTATTGCGGTTTGATTGTTTACGAAAACATTTTTTTTAAATATTAACAATTATTACACTTTCTCAATAGATATTAGATTTTTTTTAATTTGCCGTATAGGATAAAGGCACGGGTTTCTGACCATCTACCTCTGGTCAGTCAGTCTTAATTTAGATATAGAGACGCTTCTTGTTTCACCGATAATTTTCAATTTGGGTGAAGAGAAATTAGAAAATAAAAGATTATAAAAGCATATTTTGCAAGTGAGTTACACATCAAGCCACAGATGTGCAACTCACTTGCAAATTAATATTTTTTATTTCCATCAACAGAATATGCCATTATACCAAAATACGAAAATATAGAGATTAGAAGAACTTTGAAGTAATAACATGAAACTTCATTAATAATGAGACATGTATTTATTCATTATTGTTTATAACAATGAATAATATTCAAATCTTTGATTAACGTCTGAATAGAACTCTTCAAATAAATGAAATTATCGGCCATTTTTTTTTTAATTTTTTGTCAATATATTGGTCTGAGAAAAATATTAATATTATTCTTTATTAAAAATTTTACTTTAATAATTAATGATTTCATTTTTTTAACGTTTATAATATTATCTCGGTTTGTTTCAATGCTGTAGCAGTCACATAAGACATGAACATTTTTTTTATATCATTATATAATATTTTCTGTTATGTAATAATTTATTCTGTCAACCATAAAAATAAAAGTGATCGATCACAATATCACATAGTGGTCAGAAATCAGTGTGTTTACTCTACAAAAGTTATGCAACAGTTTACAAGTATATAGCAAACAAAAAGTTTCATATAGAAAAAAATAAACGATTTTTCCTTACCCAACGTCGTAACCTCAGACGATCATCTTTTCGATTAAGCTTACTCAAAGCTTTCAATAAAACTTTTTTATATTCTAAAGTTACACTTTAAATAATAATAAGACTTTCTTCCTTTGTAAAAAAAAATCAATACTGTATATGCGTTTATAAGCTAGAAGTATGTAAAATATATTATTTCTAAAAATATTACAAATTCTTTCTTTTATATTCTGCTAATACCAGCATTTCTTAATAAAAATGGGATAACGTTCCGATTAGGGTACACGCCCGATTTGGACAAAATTTATTTTACGTGTTTTCCTCGATGAAAATTCCCAATGGGTCATAATTTTTTTATGGGGGTTTGAAGTTTCAATGACTTTTAGTCATTTATTTTTGGTGATTACCTACACCAAAAAGATGCAAAATTTTGTGGTTGAGTAGACCTTGACTACATAGGCTAGACGGCGAGGAGGTAAAAACATTAAAAAGTGCATTATTCGGACACAGGCGAGATTATTGTTGGAATCGTTTCGTTTTAGGGTGTAGTTCAACCCCCTAAGTTTGCTGGTCGGACTAAGCCAGAAAAATATAAAATCGATTAGAATTAATTTTTTCCGAAAATTCCAACGGGATACTAAAGTTGAATGGATTTGTGATTTTTCTGGCTTGGTCCGACCAGCGAAACCCGTTTGTGAAAAAAATGGCGCAATTTGCAATTAAGGAAACAAAAAAAAAGTGATCGTTAATTACTCGAGAAGTAATTGACCGATGACGCTAAAATTATTCATGCATGTTTGGGTCAACATAGACATCATTTTTGAAAATTTTCAGCCATCTATGTGCGGTCATTTCTTAGTAAAAAAATAGTGATAAAAACGTGCTTTTTTAACTTTCGGGGCTATTTGCAAGTTAACAATTGTACTTAGCGACATCTGTCAGTGCTCATTTTTTAGGAAATTTCATAAGGAACAACTTTCTCAATGCATATGCTATACTAAAAGTCAAGAGGAACGGAGATATTAAAGGAAATAGAGAAAAAAGCACTATTTTCGTCACTAATTGTCAATTATAAAATCAAGCACACCAACAATTTGTAAGCAAACTTAGGAGGTTGAACTACACCCTAAAACGAAGCGATCAACAATAATCTCGCCTGTGCCCGAAAAATACACTCTTAACTCCTCGCCGTCTTGCCTAACATATAAATAATCTCCAAGGGAGGTTTGACTGATGACATTTTTATGGGGGTTTTCGTTTCCACGTCGTATTAACTTGTTGACGATCATCAACGTTATGATCATTATCTGACCATCCCGGTTAACAGACTTTGAGCATCTGTTGACCTTGGTGGGACATGAAAAACTCAAGGATTTTTCAACAAATACCCAGAGGTTCATTCCAATCGGACTTGTCCCCTAAGGCTTAGTTAAGCCTAAATCGGAACAGTAGGTACTCAAAAAAAGTACATAACTTGAAAATGTCATTTTTGAACGTTATAAGTTTTGTTTTTACACGTTAAGATTATGATGAATGTAGAAAATAAATGTTTTCAGATATATTGACTAAAGCTGCACTTGTTGCCAAACAGTATCCAGTAAGTCGATTTTGGTTCGGTCCAAAACTAGCGATATTTATCAGGGATGCGGATAAAATTGGGGTTTGTAATTTTTTTCCATAAAAAAACAAATCTTACCGTCTGCTTTTTATAAGAAATTCATATTAACTGAAAAACTTTGGATGTCTTCTGCGTGAATCACAGTTAAAATATAATAATTCGCAAAGTTTCATAAACGTACAAAATAATTAGCATTAGATATATAAAACTACAATTAAAGAGACATTGGCGTCAAATAAGAGTTTCATCAGGAACATTTATAGTGACTATTTAAACAACGTTTCTTTCTTTTTTTACTACGTTTTTATTAACTCGCTTTCTTGTCTGTCTGTCTGTTCGATACATATTTTACAATTGATTGTAAACCAACTTCCAGATGAGATGACACTTGAAAGTTTGAACATAGTTGAGAATTGGATGACAATGCAAATATTAACTCGTTTCTTGTCTGTCTGTTCGTTAGAGTTCCGTACGGAATCCTGTTACTAAGCTCACGTCTGTCTGTCCGTCCGTTTGTCTATCCTCGCTTTAAAAGGCTGTTTCTTTTTGGTCTTATTAGAATTTATAAAACTAAAAAACAAAAAATATAATTACAGTTTAAAAAATCTAAAACAACATGCTTTTATGAACTAAAATAATACAAAATCATTTGACAATAAAGAAGTGTGGGGTGCTCTCTACTTAAATTTTCAAAATGGCTCTTAGATTAGATTAGAAGAGAATTATTTGGGGTGATAAAACACTTGATATCTCACAAACACTGCGACCTAAAAGATCTTTTGTGCATCCCCTAATAGTATTATTCCCAGTCTGGTAGAATGCTTTTTATGAACCTTATTACCTTACTGGGGGCTCAGGCTTTGGAAAAGGCCTGTTAAGATATAGCAGCCTTTAATAGAGCACTGCTTCACATTCACATAGGATGTGTTCAGCAGTTTCTTTTGCTTCTTTACAGAAGCGACAGTTATCATCTTAGGCTTTACCCATTTTTGAAAGTTGGTATCTCAGAGGGCAGTGGCCTGTAAGGAGTCCTGTCAGTATTCTCAGTTCTACTTTGCTGAGCATAAGGAGTTCTTTAGTCCTTTTGGTATTGTGCGAGATAAATCTCTTTGATTGTCTCAGTCCTAAGGTGGACTTCCAACGAGAGGCCTTCTTTTCGTCCTCCCATTTGCGAACCTCTAACTTGACATGGCTCTTAATTCAAAATGGCTCTACTTTTACTTAGTAATCTATACTTATATATTTGGTTAAACGCGCTAATCTCAGGAACTATACTGGTTCTAATTGAAAAATTTGTTTTTGTTGGATAGCCCATTTATCGAGGAAGGTTATAAGCTACAATTATAATATCACGCTACAACCAATAGGAGCGGAGCATCAATGAAAAATTTTGCAAAATGTATCTCAAAATTTGTCCTTCCGACAAAAACTTTTGAACGGTAACTCCGATCATCATGAAATTTGGACACAACATTCATCTCGGTAAACTAAGATGAACGTGCGTACTCATGTCCCTCCCTCCATTCATTCTTTTGCACCCGGGTGAAACCGGGCGTGGCCGCTATCGAAAATATATGACTACTGATATTGCACACCGCGCGCTTTTTTTTTCTAAAGTGAATTTTGTTGCCAAATTATTTAGCATTTTTTTATTCATAAAAACGTTTTGTTTTAGTTTTTTTAAACTCTAATTTTATTTTTTTGATGAAATTCTATAATAATCAGTCAGTGCCGTACTTAAGTCATAAAATTCACAAAAGACTGAACTAGGAGTGGAATTAGTTTTTATTGTTCCACAAAACATTTTACAGCAAAATATGACAAAAATGTACAATTCTATTTCAGGCAATCTTATCATCGCAAAAAATAACCCACAAAGATGATATTTATCGTTTCTTGGTACCGTATATTGGACAAGGCTTAATAAGCGGTTCAGGTTCGTACATCGAATACGGACCGTGCGTAAACAGTCACATATTCTGAGTCGTTATAAAAATGCTCATTTCGACACGGTTTCATTTTTTGTACGCGGGGCTTCCACTTTTTACGCATGTCCGTTTACGCATTGAAAGTCGCGTGCGTGATAAGTGTATTAGAAAGTGCCTCCTTTTTAAAACACGTTTAAAAAAGGCCACTTTCTCACACTTGTTACGCAATATACTGTTTTATATAACACATTATTTAGTCTACTCGTAAACAATTCATTGTTTTAAGGTCCAAGATGGAAAAGTCACAGAAAACTTATTGTGCCGATGTTTAATAAAAAAATATTAACGAGTTATTTTCAAATATTACAAGAGCAAAGTAAGATTTTGGTAGATAAACTGTCAGTGGAGGTTGACGGTCCAACTTTTGGAGTCGAGAAGTACGTCCATAATTGCACCTTTGACATGACTTGTGGTGAGAAATTTTCTATTTAATCGCTTCAATGGAAACTAAAATAAATTATAACAATTTTAAAATGATAGTATATTTGCGACGATGTTGAACTCGCAGACAATTGAACAATTTAAAAAAAGAATTATCGTTGGACGTTTCGTTGCTAATTGCAGTTCCTTCGTTCATATAGGAAGTTATATCTAATTAATTTCACATGAAATCCATTCAAATTAAAGCTTTTTGAAAAGAGGAGATTCTGGTCTATAAAATAGTACCATTTTTTACATTCATTTGAGGTCACAAATACTACTAAAATTGGAATTTGTAAATCACGAGCAGCAGTTGTCGGTTGGTCTGTACGTATGTACGTCCTAGCTCTACAGATCGCAATTTTGGTCGGATTGCCTTGGGTTATATTTGTTTACTATCAGACCAGAACCCTATTTAAATTCACTAAAATGTGTTAAGTAGTTTAATTTTTATAAACAGTTTTTTTGAATGTTTCACGAATTAATGAAATTTGAAATGAATGCGAATGTTTAATTAAATACCGTAGAATTTTACTTATCCGCTCCGTCCGTTACGGATCACGTCCGAATTACTGGAACGATGCCGTAAAATAATAATAATCCGGGTTTTACTGTAAGAATAATGTTGTGTGAAATAAAAAAGTACTGTGTTTGACATTTTCCTTGAAATTGCTATATTTAATTGTCTGTCCTTGTCTGACAATCGCATCGTTATTGTTTTTAGAAACCATTATGGATGTCAAGATGAAGTCACAAAGCGGCATGAATACTGAAATAGTCTATTGGTTAGACAGGTATTACTAGTTTTATGTTTTATTTTATGTTTATGTTTATACGTAATTCAACACTGCACATATTGCAATAAATTACACGCGAATTATATCGAAATAACTAAATTCGTTCCAAATGTGACAGGGGCGGCGGATTGCCATTTTCTCGACTGTTGAAATTTAAATATTTTACAAAAAAAACTCGCAGACTTGTAAAGTATTTGAGTAAAAGTATTTCAAAATGCAAATACTTTTCTAGTATTTGTATTTTAAATACTTTTAAAAAATATTTTTTACAAATATATGCAATATGCATGAAAAGTATTATTTGTACAGTAATACCCCGTTTAATGCAGGGGATACGTTCCAGCAAAGTAGAGCGTAATGCGAAACAGCGCTAAACGAGGCTATATTAACATGTAAATAATGGGGTTAGGGGAAGATGGATAGAAAATGGGTTAGGTATTAAATTTAATGATTATGTTTTTTTTAATAAAAATAAAACCAAACATTTATTTCTTAGAAAAATAAAAACAATATAAACCAGAATCTAATCTTCTAATCACTTGCATTTTAGTTTCCAGTGAAATGCTTTTTCTGGTTACTTTCTTTTCTTGTTTTTCATTATCACCTATGATAAAAACTAAAGATCATAATATTTGTCACTGTATTAAGGAGGTTGAGCCGTTTTACGAAGATAATGAAAAAAATCTGAAATAAAGTTTTTTTTAATAGATATTTTTATGACAAAATTTTCTGTAAAAAATCCAAAATCATTAGGAGATTTATAAAGTTAAAAATTAAAAAAAACTTTTACATGTAGTCTTATGGAAAATATGTCAACCTAGCATACAAACGGTACATTTTAATTTTTTGCAAATAACTAAATAATGTCAGCAGTTCCGAAAACTAACTATGTAAAGCATCGATGTCTTACGCATATTTTAATATTTTTTCCAATTTAATTAGGAGACTTTTAATCAATAAAAAAAATTATTAAACCTTAGCACTTTTCGATTATGGACTTTTATTTTTGACAGTTTTAACAATTTTAACTGAATTTTCAACTTTTTAATGATTTAATTTAAATTTTTATTACTTCTAATTTCTTTTTTTAATTATTTACTGTAAAAAAATATGTAAAATACAGATATTTACATAAATTTATTTTTTTTAACCTAACTTTGTACAAAAAATTTTAAAGTTAGAAATAATGAATAAATATTAAAAAAAAAATTTATTTATGCTTTCATGGCAATAATATTATTGGTATCATCGACTTATAACCTTTTGTAAAAATTTATTATGGAAAAGTTCCCATTTAGAATTCAACTTACTTTTGAATGGGACTGTAACGGATCAACCTCCTTAATCGTAATAGTATTATATAAATTTATACTTACAATAATGTCAACAAATGTTTCAAATGATAAAAATGCGTCCGTACAGCACCGCACCAAACAAGAAACACACCTACACTGTTTCGGATATGTTATGTACATACGCTGCGCACTATTTCGGGGAATCCCCGGGTTGAAATAAAAGAGCGCTTAACCGAAACAGCGCTAAACGAAACAGTATTAAGCGGGGTCTTACTGTATGTAAATACTTTTAAAAAGTATTTTTTACAAATCTGAAAGCACGGCAGGGAAGGCGCGATGGAAACACAATTTTTTTCAAGTCTATCGAGAAAATGTCTTAAGTTTTTTGAGAAAAAATATTTTTATACTCATGTTTAAACTTTTGTACACTTATAATGATTGAACATTATTTTCTTTTAGGATGTATTATCTAGTTTTTAATAGAACGATGAAAGTCTGGTTACATCCAGACGTAATTTATTATAGAACGAACTACGCTAAAGAAGAAAAAGAAACCACAGAAATTGTTAACAAATTTCTGCAAAATGTAAACAATATTTTTTAAATTATTATTTGCAATATCAGGAGAGTTAAAACAGGACCAATAGGCGTAACTGGAGTGAGCAGGAGGCCATAGTCCTCCCCAAAATTCTTTATTACGAAAATATAAGTCAATATTTTCATTCTGAGTAATCGAAAAAATGGCCTCCCATTCCAACTAGAAAATAGAATAGTCTGATTATATGATTAGCCACGGAATCTGTTTTTTAAATTTTGCAATTAATGATATAACATTTTATATTTTCATCTTTTAGGCAATAAATATTAAAAAATCAGAATTAAAGGAAAGAAAAAATCGCGAACAGGAAAAAAATGAAAATATATCAACTTTAGAACAGCTATTAGAAACTATGGAAAATGATTCAGACTCGTTCACAGAAACAGAACTAATTTATGAATTAAACACATTATTTAACGCAGTGAGTGAAAAACAATATATAGTAACAAACCATTGCTGCATTGCACAGTATTGAATACGATTATTTACGTCTTTTATATGCGTATGTACTATGAAGCATTAAATGTAGACGACTGTCTCAAGACTGACAATCGAAATCGAGAGCAAATTCATTCGAGAGTTGAAACATTAATTCATCCACAACTCCTATTATTATCATACATCATGCGAAGGAATCATTTCGAACAAATTAATTATTATTAAAATCAAATTAGTCCTAACATTAGTAAAAATGCAAGAAACGTAGTGGGTAGCCATCTAAATTAAAGAAGGATTGAGATTTCGATATAAAAAATGATCATGGGCGCCGCCAGGTTTACTTTCAGGGAGGTGCATCTACATCTACACATTATATTTATTAACTAATATAAAATATAGAATTATACATGTAATAAAACACTAATAATAGTATATTACATCACAAGGGCCGAAAGTTGAATTTTCGGCCCTGTACCTCATGAGCCCGAGGCGAAGTCGAGGCCATCATGACGCGCAGGGCCGAGATTTCAACTTTTAAGGCCCGTGTGGTTATACGATTTTTCTTCATATCCGCTCGAAAGTACGTACTTTCGTCAACAGGGACGAAAGATTGACATTTACTCCCAGTGAGAACGGCGGGAGGAAAAAATTTCTCATGCGTATTTATACTCGTAACTAGGGTTACCGCTGTCATTTAATATAATAAATAACAGGGAGTAAATGTCAAACTTTTGATCGAGGTATGAAGAAAACGCACTTTTTTTCTACATAATATAGGCTATATTATGTAGAAAAAAATGTGCGTTTATTAGTGTACACACGTACGAAGTGAAACTTCTATACGACATATCATGTTTATTTTGTTTTATATTTAAAATAAATGTAATGTCAAATTTAAATTGCGCGGGTATTTGCTTGAATATATTTCGCTCATCGAAAACATACTAGATCTCTTGGCATTATTGCTCGGGGAATTTTTTCTATGTATTTTCTTTTCTGACAGGGGGGTGCAAGTGCACACACGTGAGTTTTGCAGTCTGCCAGTGACCGTTGAACTTTAGCGTTGATTGTGTAACTATTACATTATTTCCTAATATTAAATATTGGTTAAATATCGAAAATATATTGCATTCTAAAATCACGACATACCTGAGATGTAGGTTGTTCTGCAGCTCTGCAGCGCTCATAGAGAAACCGCCACTGCTGTGTGTCCACGCAAATTCTTCCACGCATTTCATTGTTTTGTTATCTGAGTTAAAAATTGAAAACTTGGGGGTGGGGTATTTGCCTGCCCCCCCCCCCATGCAAGCTCACACAGATAGTTCGTCAGTTTATTCGATACACAGGACCGGCAGCTTTCGGACAATTAAGGCCCGATTCACACTATAGTGCCGGTCACGGTTCGCTCTCGGTCCAGTCTCGGTTCGGTAAACAAGAAACAATGAGCGTATTTATACTATCAGCACCGCTCAAGTTCGGATCCAATCACGCTCCGGCACCGATCGGGCTTTTTCTGAGTTGTATTGTATGAATAGGTTTTTGTTTCAAATGACGATACAGGGTGTAGTATTCGCCTTCCATTTTCCTCGCTAATAAGCTTGGATGCCCCCACATTCTTCTCTTCGTTGTCTTGCGTTTCACTCTTTTCTTATTTGCCGCATCTTCATCAAGAAGAATAGCTATAACAGCTAATTCTTCATTTGAAAAATCGAACGGCATTGTCAGACAACTAGAAAAATTGTACTTTAATAAATGAAATAAAGTAAAATTGTATTGCAAAGGAAATACATCCGAATTCTTGCAAATCGAGAATGAACCGTGATCGAACGCAGATGCAGATGGGGTAGATACAGTAAGATTTTATCGAACCTAGACTGGACCGAGAGGGAACCGTGACCGGCACTATAGTGTGAATCGAGCCTAAGTGTGTCTGCCGGGCTATACGTTTTTTATGCGCAATAAAATGTGTGATAGTTATAATTTTATACTAGATGTACTCTTCAATAAACAAAATTATCGACCAATTTTTCAGACAAATATATTAACAAAAGTTTTAAATATAGACGTACTCAATTTCAGAGCCAGGATCCGATAGCGACAATTGCGAGTTTTATGATACAAATATTTGGAATGTATCCAGAATATCAGGTAAATATAATAAAAAAACACTGTCGATGAAAATACTTCCATTCCGTGTATAAATTGCTCATTTAATAATCAATCTTGAATGTCGCATGACAATAAAAAATTGAAAAGTGGAATTTCAGTATGATTAAAAAATGTTTAAGTTGTTTAAAATAATAGTCTAATGGCCTTGATGCCGAAGCCTCATTAAAAAAAAATAGTGTTCAAGCCATATACTTAATACTCCTGTATTGCTAATTTCCGTAAATGGATATGTTGCTCACTAAGAGAGACAGCAACTGCAATAGGGAAGTGGACAAGTTCATTCTCGGACATGCGCATAACATTTGAGGTCTAAATTGGGTCGTCATCCTTTTCCAGACCCCCTACTAGCAATATTAGTTTAGTCAATGAGTGCTCATAAGGGGCATCTAGATGGAAAAGTCGAAAGCAGAACATTTGACTTAGGAACGTTGTTTGGACTAGTTAGGAGATAAACATACTAAAAGTCCTTGCCCCTCTGAGGTACGCCCGAAGGGGGGGAGCACAAAGAAGGTCCCGTTTTTTGGTTTTTTGCTTTCATCTCGAAAACGGTACGTCGTACGAAATTTTGTTGTAATACATAATGAAAGCTGATAAAATTCTCTACAACTTTAGCTTTCACACTTTTTATCTATCTCCAATCTTTGCCTAGCTATGAGCTCCGAAAAATGGTCGAAAAATGATCGATTTTCAAAAATATGTTAAATTCTCTGTAGCACATTGTAACAATACGAATTTGTCAAAATCATTTCGTATCGCTCATCCAAACTATTAAAAACACCCACACACTATTAAAAAATAACATAAGCTTTAACCTATTGAAGGCCCTGGGCACATTAGGATTATGGGGCCCCTATGACCTTAACAGAGCACTATTTTGTTAGAATAGACAAAGAAAATAGATAAACAAGGTTCTAGATTCTAAGTCGAGGAATGTGATATAAAATGCATATATTTAAAAGGATCACGTTCCCAATTTTAGCATGAAGGACACAAAAAAAATAAGTATATGAAAAATAGTTCACTGATGATTTTTGTTTAAAACAGTTTAGGTACTTAGTATACCATTAAACTAGGGGGTCCCTATCGATCGCGGGGCCCTGGGCACGTGCCAGAGTGCCCAGTGGGAAAGAGGGCCCTGTGTGGAGGTACTCCCAGCTTATGTTATTTTTTAATAGTGTGTGGGTGTTTTTAATAGTGTGGATGAGCGATACGAAATGATTTTGACAAATTCGTATTGTTACAATGTGCTACAGAGAATTTAACACATTTTTGAAAATCGACCATTTTTCGGAGCTCATAGCCAAGTAAAGATTGGAGATATATAAAAAGTGTGAAAGCTAAAGTTGTAGAGAATTTTATCAGCTTTCATTATGTATTCCAACAAAATTTCGTACGACGTACCGTTTTCGAGATGAAAGCAAAATACCAAAAAACGGGACCTTCTTTGTGCTCCCCCCCTTCGGGCGTACCTCGGAGGGGTAAGGACTTTTAGTATGTTTATCTCCTAACTAGTCCAAACAAAGTTCCTAAGTCAAATGTTCTGCTTTCGACTTTTCCATCTAGAATTATTCGTTGCCTAAGCTATATAGGAGTATTAAATATATGAGTCTGATTTTAGACGAAATTAGACTGAGAAATAAATGTTTCTCTTTTAATTTACGGGATATTTAGCTTTTTTTTATTTTTGTGAAACGTTTAAGGTAGTACTGTCGGCTAGAGAGTTACTGTTCAGAATCAAATGAAACTTGGCGTGTTGGTAGATTTTAATAAGATAATAAACCATCTAAAATTTCAAAAAGTTACAGAGAGCCAAAAAAAAAGTAATTAATATTAAACGTTTTTTGCCTTTAACATTGAACCTTATGAGAAATTACAGATTTTATTAAATTCCACATAAAGTATCGTTCAGATTTCAATGAATTTTGTATCAACAGAAAGAATAAAATTTTTCAAATATTTTGATATTTTTACAATGGAGGTTCAAAGCATGTGATAAGAGTAATTAGTAAAAATATACTTTTTATCTCATTATTTATTTAACTTCGACATTTTAAAAACGCATGTAACTACTAACTATAGCTTTATACGCAAATTATTTTGAGTGAAACAGTTACTGTCAGTCATATATGTGTATACTTTTATTCTATACCGAGCATAGGAATAAAATCGCAACCGAACCATTAGGGTGCAAACATATACTTCTGTTTTTTTTACACCGTAAGCACTGGCGTATCCAGGAGGGCAAAACAAACACGGCGGATCCGCCCATGTTAACGTCATAGAAAAAGACAAACTTTTTGAAACAGAGATACTTTATTCAGATTGAATGCAAGTACACCAACCAATCCTATCATGATATCATCCGAGAAATCAGGGAATTACATAGAAGAAAGAGACGCAGATATATTTTTGTTGCGTTCACTCACCGCACATTGAGTAGATAGGCAATGATTCATATAGGTTATTATTAAATATATGCTGTCAGTATTCCTCTATCTCCTTTACTTTTACGTGGCGTTGTCAAATCTAAATACTTACTACGTAAGTCGAATGTGTCTGAGCACACATTTGATACTTAACACGTAGACTGCCATGTGACATGACGTATGTGCCATGAGTAAATTTGCTATAGACGCCGCGTGGCACAAATATTGTGCCACTGGCACGACTAGGTTTAAACCACTCGTGGCTTTGCAGTTGTGCCATGCAGAGCGTGTATTTATATGGAAACATTTAAAGCTCGGCGCGGTGGACTTGCATGCTCGTTTCCCGACGAAAATGTTTTTCTGAAACTAACCCTAACATATTTAGACTTAAAAAGATGATACTAAGCTGTATTTTATAAAATACGGTGGTGGCCCTGGAGACCCAAAATTTAAATAAAGCGTGGCGGTCAACGTGTTAAAAACATATTTAACATTCAATTGTTTATACAGAGAAAAGCAGTGTTGGAAATTCAGGAAGTTTTAAAGAAACCTTTAACAACTGAAGATTTGCCAAAACTACAGTTTCTTGAAATGTGCATTAAGGAAGTACTGAGATTATTTCCGATCGGGCCGTTCATCATGAGGAAAACAACAGAAAATTTTACAATAGGTATTCTCTATTTTTTACTGTTTATTTTACTAGACAAATAGTTGCGTCAATGAAGCCTTTTACTTCGAACTTCGCAAGAACAGCTTCCATTTTGATGATTTTTTTTTTAATTTAGTTTTTTTATATTATTGAAAATCAGAAACATTTTGGGACGGGGAACGAATTATTTATATTGTTTAAGGGGCTACGGGTAGTCAGAGGCATGAAAAAATTTTTGTTCGACAAAATTTAATTTATTTTATAAAGTTAATAATATTTCAACTTGACTTCACTAAATCTTCAAAAAAAAAAAATTTGGATAAAGTTATAGGCATCTGTTGGACCCCTCTCACAAGTATCGTATGAAAACACTTTTTTAAGTCCTAGATTTTATATTAAACTAAAGACTTTTCTTTATTTTATTGATTTTGAATGAACTAGCACAAAGTTATGATGGTCACCGCAATGCGTTACTTTCTTGTGAGAGGGGTCCAACAGATGGCTATAACTTTATCCAAAATTTTTTTTTGACGTGATAACGTCTTATAAATTGATGAATCACCAATCTTATAAATTGATAAAACACCGGCTGCATGCACGAAAAAGTGTAACGTTCGTAACGCGTAACGTTCCGCCTGACCCTGTGCGTGCTTTTTGCTAATTTCTCGCTCAATTTAAATCAGATCGGTTTGAAACCAGTCTTAAACGAAAGAGGAGAACATTTTACATAGATTTCGTATAACAGAATTTGCCTAAACAATTTTTTTATACAAATTTATATAGAAAAATAGCTGTATAAAATATAAATGCAATGTTGTCTAATGCATGGCGCGACGCGGTCGGTCGTCTTTGTTTGCCGTACATGGAAATTAGAAAATAACGTATGTCTTGTCTTAACATGAAAACGGCTGCATTTCTAATGTTTAATTCAATTTTTTGACATTAGTATTATGTGAAATGCAACGCCTTCTAAGTTAAGTATTGGAATAACTAATTATTATTAGAACATAATACTTTGACAGTTGCAAACGTCACTTTTGACATTTCTTATCATTCCGACACCAAGGATAAGCGGATTGAAACCAAATTTTGGGAGGTTTAGGTTATGTATTACGGAATACGTTATCACGTAAAACTATCGTCCGTAAACCGACTTTACAGACAACCAATTTTTTTGTTGAAAATTTAGTGAAATTTAGTTAAAATATTATAACTTTATAAAATAAATTAAATTTTGTCAATATTTTTTCATGCCTCTGATAACCCCTAGCCCCTTAAACAATATAAATAATTCGTTCCCCGCACCAAAATGTTTCTGATTTTCAATAATATAAAAAAACTAAATTTAAAAAAAAATCATCAAAATCGAAGCTGTTCTTGCGAAGTTCAAAGTATTGCATGTTTTAGAGCCATTACGCACTGTCGACTGGTCGCCGGCGACTCAGTCGCTGGCGACTGTGACTTATTACAGTTTAAATAGATGGTTCCATTTGAAGCCGTGCCACGGCTTCAAATGGAACCATTCACACTGCGAGCAACTGTCTTTTCATTATTAGTAGCGCTACTATAGCAGCTTCTTCGACGTCCATTCTGCACGAATGTACTTGGAATACTGTCGCTCGGCTTGATCTCCTGGGCCTAGTTGCCTATGTTTTGGTCGCCGAGCGACCGAGTCGCCGGCGACCAGTCGACAGTGCGTAATGGCTCTAAATGTATTCATTGACGCGACTAAAACTGAAGATAGGCAATTTATGTTATGGTAAATTAAAAATCAATTTTTATTTGGTGGCAATAAGAGAAGTTTTGGGAAACGATTTTTTTTTTATTGTCACTTGGAATAAATACATGAATACTATTTTATAAAAGTCTGCTCACTTTAAAAATGAATGTCATATTGAAAAGAAAAATATTTACATCAAGTGTGTGATATTTTTTTGTTGAATAATTTTAAAAATACATTTAAAATAAAAATATAGGTATAGGTACAAATACAATATACTTGATAACAAGTCGGTAGCTACTTCAGTCATTGACTGTCCGAATGATCACCACTGCTGTCTATTGCGCTGCCTGCATTGTTGGCTCTGGCATTGTTTCGATTGTTATGTCTGTTGGTGTGATTAACATTGGTATTTCGAGAATCGATTCTTCTTCCTCTTTGGATGCGCCTAGTACCACCACTCCAAACTGAATTATTCCCAATTACTCTTCTGTTGATAAGTCGGCGGATAATTGATTGCCGTTCTTGACGCTGTTCGTCTGTAGCTAAATATAATAACATAGTGAGGTTATGTATCAATTTCGAGACGACTTAAATTTTATACCGGCACTTCACATGGCTATTTGTATTTGTGTATTTGGCATATTTGGCAAACAATTACCAAGTGTGGAGGGTCTATTTGACAAAGTGTTGGCCTGATTTGCCTATTTGACAAATAACGCCAATACCAAATACGCGTTACCGTGCGCTTGTCGGTTTTTCGAGGCACATCAAAGGAGTCAAATAGGCAAATAAACCGTCCACACAATGGCTATATTCAGAAGCTCACGCGTCGTGAACCTGTACGGACGTGCAGTATTTTTGTGTTTGTGCTAGAACTGGAACTACTATTGAAAATGAATTGGGACAATGAAACAGTGCTAAAATTCCTGGAATTTTGAACCTTGCGTTCTGCTGCCAAATGTTTGTGTGTTTGTTATTTGACTGCCATGTGTAGATGGTCGTATTTGCCTCTATTTGCATGTTTGTCTTGAACGTCATATGTTTTTGCCAAATACAACAAACACCCAATAGCGAACACGAATAGCCATGTGAAGTGCCACCTTTACAAATGTGACAATATGTTCAAAACGAGGGCAGTGTGGTGTATGCGGTCATCGTTCTGGCCATTAGATCAAACCGTCGTGGGTTCGATTCCCACTTCTGCTCATGGATATTTTGTAATGTCATTGAGACCCAGCTTTGATATTTGAAAATTTTTAGGGATAAATATTGACTGTGACTTAAATTGGAAGTCACATATAGAACAATTACAATCAAAATTATGTAGATCAATATATTTAATAAGATATCTAAAAAGAGTTGTAAATTTTGATGCACTTCTCAGCATCTACTATGCCTATTTCCATTCAAACTTACAGTTTGCCATAATATTTTTAATTTTAAAATATCGTTGTTGGTTCTTTAATAGCTCTGATGTGCATAGTTGGCAGATTTTACGTTTTTTAGATGAAAAGATTCAGGAAACGGAGCTCTATACACTAGTAATACCTCCAAATTAATTTTACAGTAACCAACAAGGGGAAGTAGGTAACTCTTTTGTGAAAAGTTGTATCAAATAATTTCTCCCATGTGCCAATAAATCCGAAATTAACGTTAAATATTTTTTAAGAAAATACTTCGTCTTAATTAAACATGTATAGTGAAGATAAGTATCAATTAATAATATACCTCTGAAATTGCTAGTTCTTACCATCCATTGCTGAAATAACCACTTTTTGGCCTTTCCTGCAAATTTTACTTTTTGCACATAGGAGGTAGTATAGAACCAACGACGATATATGGAATTTCTTAACATTTAATACATTAATAAAATAAATTGGGATAAACGAACTTAAAAGTAATTCGTTCACAACTCTTATTGAATGCAGGAGTTGATTGTAGTCGAACATTTTCGAACGAATCACTCACAGTTCTACATCATCATTAAATTTTCCTATAGAAATTTAAAAAGCAATTTAAAAAATGCCTGCAGAACCTCTTGGCTCGGACGCCTTTGCGTTTGACCGGAGACTCGAGGATCGTCTCCAAATCCCGAAAGCTGCGGGCGAAACCCGCAAAGGTGACAACCTTACTCCCAAGACTTTGCTATCCCACTAACGCCTTGCTTATTTGTGTTCCCCCTCAGGGGAAACATTGGAATGTAGTTCGCATTTCAGCGTTTTTTGGGAATTCGTGCTTCCAGGAGCCCGAGTCCGTAGGTACCAGTCGGTTTGTGTACTATGCCGGCTGACAGATTCTCTAATACACACAGACATGCTGACGACCTCAGTTGTTGAGCGTCTGTAATTTACAATCTAACCATCTAATTTGTTTTTCTTCATACCTCGATCGAAAGTAGGTAGACTGTCGGCATCAATTGTAAGGCAGAATGTCTAACATTTACGCATTGGTGGGATTACACGCACTGATGCGGGAAGTACGTACGGTCGGACGCCAGTAAAGAAAAATCGCCTATCAACTGTTGTTTAGATGTGGTTTCCATAGCAACCCTGTTACATTTAATAGTCACGAGCAGCTGTCATTCGCGTTTTTACGTATAAACTCAAAGCTGCTTGCTTGGAATTTCTCTGTGTTTTTATGTAATTAATTAATGAATGTATTTAATAAGCGTACTTACGACCGAGGTATGAAGAAAAAAATAGTATACACCACACTGGCCGAAATTTTTCTATCCTTGCACTGCGCGTCATGATGCCTCAGGCATCATGACGGCGCTCTTGTGGTACGTACCTTCATCGTCGCTACTGCTGCTGTCATCCGAAGTGCTGCCATTGCTTACAGTGTACGTTTGTGGAGGCGAAACATTGCGTCGGCGTCGTCGAACTTTTTCAATAACAAATGTGTTTAGAAATACGGAAATAAATTCTTTCCAAATGTATTCATCTAAACCGTCAGTATTTCCTTGTGGCAAGAGGTGTGATGTTTCCTTTGGTTTTCTTTTTTTATGAATTTGTTTCTTTATTTTAGAATAAGTCCAAGTGCTATACCAACCATTATCTTCCTCGGCTTCTGTATCATCGCTGTCAGAATCAGTAGTTACATCGTCAAATAATTGTGGATGAACGGGACAAGACGATTTGAATATATTATTCAATATTTTTTTATTTGTAGAGTCGAGAACATTAAATTGTGCAAATACAGTGAAGAGTGTGAAAAATAATATCCCATAATCATCGGTGCTCATTGCCTTAATGCTTTCTGTAATTTTTTTGACGTCGGGGTTATCAAAAATCTTAAAACATTTTCTTTCTTTATATTTTAATTCGGGCCTCTTAAGAAACTCCATTAGCTTTAATATTAAACTGTAATACTGTGGGTGTTCAACGAGAATCAAAACACACTGTTTAAGCACATTTACAAACGCATATTTTCTTCCTTTATGATCTTTGTATATCGTCAATTTGGCCAGAATGGCGTTCAAATCAGTATTTATTTTTTTTCGAAAATTTTTCTTATTTCGTTCAAATTCTACGTCTTCTGCAATATTACGTTCACTGTTACTGGCCGACATGATTGATAAAATTATAAATAATACTGAACGTTATCCTGTCCAACTAAACGCATTTATAACGCTGACTATTGTATAACAATAATAATTACGAAATTATTATTCAGCTGAGTTCACATTAGCCGCGTGAACCGCCGTTCAGATCACTTGAATTCATTTGACATGAATGCGTTTTAATACAGGGGGTGTTTAAAACATGTGTCGGAAAAGAAAGGGTGCGATTCCTTGGCTAATTCTAAGAAAAAAATTCCAGCCAATTGGGCGACGGGACCATTACAACTCCAAAAAAGTTGACATTTGATATAGTATAATAAAGAAAATAAAATTTCTGATATCGCATGATGTGACGCGGGTAATGGCTAGTATTCAATATGATATTTGCTATTCGTTGCCATGGTTACCTACATAATATTATGTTCCACGTCATGCAAATTTTAATCAAAACGTGTTTAACTAGTTTGTTTCTGTTCTGACAGATTTACAAAAGAAAAGAACAAATTTTTTTTACACGCTTTATATTAACTTCACTTGTAAGTTTATCTATTTGTATGTATGAATGTATGTATGTATGTTTGTTTGTAACCTTCGTTTGGACTACAGCAAGTGGTTTATTACTGTAGTAAAATATGCCAGCACTGTAACTACAGTGGTTAGCCGTGCGGTCTAAGGCACGGGTCTTCGCTGACGTCAACTCTCGGAATCACGGGTCGTGGGTTCTAATCCCCTCCACGCCGAAAAAAAATTGTATTTTTTTTTGGCAAATTTTTGACAATAAATCGAACTAAAAAGTGGAAAATAAATATAGTTTAAAAAAAACTAAAAAACACGCTTTAATCGAACTAAAAATTATAAAATATTTTTTTTAAAATAAGCTTAAAACAATAATGAATAAAAAAAATACAAGTATTATTGCGAGAAATGCGTGGGGCGCTCGATGTACGAAAATGTGGAACAAAGCGCCCCACGGTTTTTTCACAATAATACTTGTATTTTTTATTCATTATTGTTTTAAGCTTATTTTAAAAAAATATTTTTTACTTTTTAGTTCGATATAAAGCGTGTTTTTTAGTTTTTTTTAAACTATATTTTTGTATAATGCTGCTTATAGGTATACTACTAAATCTAGTCAGCAAACAAAGTTTTCACTTAGGTTTCCTTTCCACTCAAGATTCAAGTAAACTCAATTAAAAATGAGTCAAGTGTGAGTAGGACTCGCGCACCGAGGGTTCCGTACAAACTTGTACTTGAAATAATTCACCCATTATGGGAATCGAATCTGGAAGATTTTTCCTGCTTAGCCGTTGGAAAACTGTTATCTACATCAACAAAAGTCAGTTTGCCAACTGAGCGTGTAATTGCAATGAGTTCCGATGAACTACTGAACTGTATTGTACCTCGTGGCTATACCTGAGACTAGTTGTCGTACCGTGTTGCATGCCAGAGTTCTCATATTGTGCTGTATAAACGCACCGGTAGCGGACGCTTGTTTTGTATAAGAACTGTTACTGTGTATACGTGCGTAGAATATTTTTGCGGTTTAAAAACATTATTTTTTTGTGAAGTAACTACTTTACGATTTTCGAGTTTTTCCCTTTACTTGTGCTATAATATATTGCTTCCGGCCAAATTTTATGATTCTAGGTCAACGGGAAGTACCCTATAGGTTTTGATTCCCAAGTCTTGACAGACAGACAGACGGACAACAAAGTGATGCTATAAGGTTTCCTTTTTGCCTTTGAGATACGGAACCCTAAAAATGTACACTCGGCTTTAGAAAAATGAATTTGAACTTACGCGGTTACATAATTAACTACTGCAAAGTCATTTTATTTTTAAATTAGTTTTGTATTTCATAAATTGGAATATAAATTACTAATTTAAAAATGTAGGTAAACACCGATAAATCAATTTTGTTTTTTTTTTCGCTGATGATAGGAGAATTGCATCGAAATGTATAGGTACATTCCATAATAAAATTGTGTCGATTAAAAATGACATTCAGACACGTATTACCTGAGTTGTCGAGCGCCTATAATCTACAAAATCTGTTTATCTCATTTGACATTTTTAGATTATTGACGTGATAACGTCTTATAAATTGATGAAACACCGGCTGCATGCACGAAAAAGTGTCACGTTCCGAAATGTGTCACGTTCCGCCTGACAGCTACTAAAATTTAGGTTATGTATTATTAAATGTGATATTCGAGCGGAATACGTTATCACGTAAAACTATCGTCCGTAAACCGACTTTACAGACAACCAATTTTTTTTAGGGTCTGTACCTCAAAAGGAAAAAACGAACTCTTATATGATCGTCTGTCTGTCTGTCTGTCTAGACAGTTTTTATCAGGAACGCGTGAAGGTATCAAGTTGGAATTAATATCAAATACTCAGGTCTGAAATCCCTTGGAGCTGTGAAAGAACCAAACTTCTAAGTCAACGCAATCAAAAGACACGGCCGTTTATGCCGCATATTTTGAACTTGCAAGGGAATCAAAACCTATAGGGTACTTCCCGTTGACCTAGAATCATGAAATTTGGCAAGAAGCAATGTCTTATAGCACAAGAAAAATCCGAAAACCTTTTTGTAGTTACATCATAAAAAAAATATTATTTTTATACTGTAAATCGGCTCCCACGGATCTTTTGTCGGGAGTCGGAACCGCGTCAGAACTGAATTACCCAACCCTAAGACCTATTGTAGTCAGACACTTCTTAATCTGATTTTTATACATCGAGGCGATGTATATTATTTTTTATTAAAAGTGCGTTTTTGACAACTTGGTCATTCATGCGAAATTATAAAATAAAATAACAAAAATGTACATCGTACATTAGCTTACTGCTAGATAAGGAACAATTTATATTGTTGGTTCACTTTAGAAACTTTTATATTTTATTATATGTGTCCGTTTCTTTGTAAATATGATAATCTTATTTATTTCGCTTTCCTCATCGCTTAAGGATTTTTCCAGATTTTGCCTGCTTTGGGAGTGTTGATTGCAGTCTTAATATATTCAAATCTTATTTGTATTTACTGATGTTCAATATATTAGTTAATTGTGAAGTGTGGTGTACATCAGCTGTAATAATTAAATAAGTTTCCTATTATTTTTGTAGACGACGACATAACACTGCCAAAAGACTGTTCGGTAATTGTCGGTATATATTCAGTGCACAGGGATCCGGAGCACTGGGCGAAACCGGAGGAGTTCTATCCGTATCATTTTAATCCTGAAACTGCTGGCAAACGACATCCGTATGCGTACTTACCCTTTAGCTCGGGACCTAGAGGTTGCATAGGTAAACGAATTGTTATAAGATGCTTTATTTAAATTCCGATTTGCAACCGAACGAAAACCGGACCAGTCAGCTAGCTACTATATAATAATATTGTATTATCAGAACTACATACGTGTGCAAAATTTCAACTCAATCGGATAACGGGAAGTAGTTGAAAAAGCTGTCACATGCTTTATTAAAAATGCGATTTGCAACCGAACGAAAGCCAGAACGGTCAGTTAGTTATTATAATATTGTATTGCCGTCGGAACTACATACGTGTGCAAAATTTCAACTCAATCGGATAACGGGAAGTAGTTGAAAAAAAACTGTCCCAAGATTTAAAATAAAGATATAAAGAAATATATGGAGTCAACCTAAATAAAAGCGTTTAATAAAATCACGCGCGTGTTCTAATGCAACGTTGTGTCAAAATTTCATGACCGGGCAACGCCGGGCATAACAGCGGGTGTAAATGTATGACTAGTTTATTATTTCATTTTGATATTAGATACTTTATACCTTACCTGTCGTATTTTTTCATCTTCAATATTTTAGCGGTTTCTCTTTTCATTTTATCGTTTCATAATAAAATTTATTGATCGTTATACGATATTGCTATAATAAAACCCACAATGCCAAAAATAACTAAATTTAATATCGTGAAGAAGAAAAATTAGAATGCGACGAATTTTAAAAATTTGATTCTAAGGCCAAAATCAAATAATTGCAAAAATGAGACAGTTATTAATTTAGTAAAATATAGTAAATGTAGCGCTACAAAGTACTGTCACCGAGGACGCGGATAAAGTAAAACTTTTTTAGCCGCGATGGGAGTAAATTGACGAATAGAAATGAGATGCCAGCGGGGCACCGATCGAGATTGGCTGACAGGTAGAACGTTGATGGGGAAACACGATCGCCACGCCCCTTTATGTTCGTAAAGTATTGTGCAACCGTTTTTAAAACCATCAACTGCCGAAATTAACTGGGACTAGTATCAATTACTATGTTTGATATAATATTGTAAATTTTAATAGTATAAACCTTTAATACACACGGTTGATGTAAAACTTCATTTAATTTGTTTTTGTCACTTTTTTGGAAATATTCACTCACAAATTAAACCACTCCTAAATTAAATTAACTATGTTTCACATCCCGTTCAAGATGGTTTCTACAGATGCGTTTTGATGCAGCCACCTGTCAGTCGATGCCAGAAAATAGCGGAATCTGCGTAAACACGTTATTTTCGTCCGAATACTTACGTCCGTAAAAAGTTCTGACTTACTCTTAAGTCGCGCCTAAAGAAGTTTTACTTCAAAAATCCAATTTATATTTTTACACAATTTTTTTTATTGGTGATCAAATTTACTGAATTAAGTATTGTGTTGTAATCTGTCCTCAAATTTCATTAAAATTTTAGGTCAAGCTTACGCCGTCATGGCTATTAAAGTTATAGTCGTCAATATATTGAAAGAATATGAAATTGAAGCCGATGGAAAACTTGAAGAATTAAAATTAAAAACAGATATATCTGTAAGACCTGTACACGGTCACAACATTCGTCTAAAAAGAAGACAATGTACGAAAATGTAATGAAACGACGTATGAAAAAAAATACGCTGATTCCAATGAGCACACGCAAATTTATGACTTTTTTTTGGGGTTAGAAGTTATGTATGTTCGAAGATTTTTTTGGGAATTTTGAGAAACGTTAAATCAGAAGAGACTGTTTGCTTAAATTTATTGAAATCAGTGTGTCTTTCTGTACAGTGATTTTTGAAAAAGTTCTGAGCGTTTTAAAATTTTATCAAAAATCGCATTTTTTAGGGTATAGCCCCTAAACAAGCTTTCAACATGAAAATTAGTCGGTGAAAAGATATTACCTTAAAGTTTATTGTTTTGTAATGAAATTATTCTAGCTTTTTTGTACTTTTGTGTTTTTTTGTTCTCTTAATAAAATTTTTTATTTACGCTTTTCAGTTTTTTATTCAAGATAGTTTTATTCATTTAATAACCCCTATGTTTTACACATTTTTGAAATCCTTGCATTGATACCCCACACAAAAAGCTTAGTTGAATTAAGTTTTTTAGCGTTTTAAGAGGGGTTCTAGTCTAGTGCTCTTTTACAATCTAAAACACGTTATCTACCAGGTAATCTATATAATATATAAAATATAAAATTCTCGTGTCACAATTCTGGCCGCGCTAATCTCCGAAACCACTGAACCGATTTTAATGAAATTTTGTAAATGTGTGTTGCTTTGGTGCAACTTACGCTATAGGATAGTTTTTATTAAATATATTGTACAAAATTACGGTGTTCTCTCAAAAAAACTGTTTTAGTAACATGTAGTGACATCTTAGAATTTACTGAAAGCTATTAGTTTATAAGCAAACAATACAAGCTGTTTTAGTACCAAATAGCGACATATGTTGGAATTCGCCCGAAGCTATTAGTACAGACAGAAATACATTTTGCAGAGTTATATCTATCGCACCCGGGTGAAACCAGGACTGACCGCTAGTAACTTTATAAACCTTGTTCTTTTATACTTATGTTGAGTTCTACTTTCGTTAAATAATATATTTGTATTTTAAAGGGTAATCTAGGACTACTCAGTGCAGTTAATTATTTATTACCACCAAAGTTTCGATCGATATTCGATCTTTTTTCAAGGTTCTGTAAGAATCAAATTTATAAATTGTTATATTAGGTTAGCTACATGTATAAAATACATACATTTTTTTTTCTTTTATCTTTACAAATTGTTATTCTACATCAGTAAACATTTTTGTCGTGTAACAAAAAACAAAAACTACGTGGTTTTTAACCGACTTCAAAAAACAAAAGAGGTTATCAATTCGTCGTGTATATTTTTGTTAAGTACCTATCTGTCGTATTCCTTGTATTAACCCTTTACAACCGATTCTATATAGGCGTAACTATCTACATTTTTTTTTTTTTTTTTGCCGCGAAACAGATTAATTTTTGTGAACGCAACCGGCGTCGCACGGTTATTTCGTGCGGGTTATTTTCACAGTTAAGCAGGGGTACACGTTTTTTTTAATTAACTTTACTAGGTTTTTTGGTCCCTAAATAATCAAAAACAAAAAAAATTTCCCTGGTTGTAAAGTGCTATGGAATTATGATATTCTTTCTTCCTCAAATGTAAGAAAACTCCAAGCGAGCAGAAAAATTAAAAAAAAAAATGAAATGATTACATACACCTATATTCTATCAGCAGTAAACATTGAAAAATAAACTTCCTTTGAAATTGTTAATTAAATGCAAAAAAAAATCACTTTTAAAATGTAAATGTAAATATTTTATTTTTTTACCTGTATTTTATAATTTGAAAGGGCAGGAACATAACTTTTTTTATTATGTAATATGAAACTTATCTCCCCTGTTCTTTACATAATTAATATATTCTTGTCAACGCAGGGAGCTAAATTAAAAGTCTTCCTTAACCAGTAGCTTACACCTGAATCCTGGTACAAAACTGCGGGTTTATTTGTTCTTGTACGACGTTATTTCAACAATAAGTTTAACTTCGCGGAAATATTACAAGTAGGGAGTCTGTGACTAGGAGTAATACATAACCTCAATTTTAGAGGCAGTTATATAATGCATTTTTAAGGCGCTCCTATGTTCACGTGAATGAAGCAACGGCCAAAACTATCTAGTACAAGATCGCAATTTGGCTTGATCTTCATCCATCGAGTTTTCTAATGAAATTTGATAATATAATGTATTTATAAAGAAAATTGATTTGGTTGCCATTCAATTTCTAGGCACAGCTATTTTTAATAAAAAATTAAAGTTGGAAATGTAGTTCTCCAGTTTTCAGATAAATTTATTACCAATCGAAAGTTTGGTCGACATTTTGATTCCTGGCATAAAAACAGGTAGACAATTATAATATTCAATTTACTAAATAAATACAATACAATTAACAACTTAAATTTTTTATTACAGAGTAGCTACTGTTTGCTACAATTGTTAAGAAACACCCATTGTTACAACGCTATCAACATAGAAAAATTAGTTTATTTTTTCAAACAATGTCACCGTCGGGATACGAACCCCGAATCTTTCCACTCTCGCGGCGGATTGAGTTACATTACACCACAGTGACACAACTATCAAACTATCATTCTAATATTTATAGCATTGGTAACTGCTTTTTTCACATCATGCGAGAGCCAATTATATTAGTTAGATATGAACCATCACAGTAGTGAGAGCTATGAGTGATTCAAAGGTGAAATTGTTTCCTTACATTAATACGATCCCAAGTCACAGACGTCTTTTCTATATCGTCAGGAATGTTAATAGTGGAAACTTCTTGTTTCTTATGGATGAAACGATCCTTTAATATTTAGATGAGTTTTAGTTACAGTTAGTAATTATTATAATATATTACAGAGTAGCTACTGTTTGCTACAATTGTTAGGAAACACCCATTTTTTCTATGTTGATAGCGTTGTAACAATGGGTGTTTCTTAACAATTGTAGCAAACAGTAGCTACTCTGTAATATATTATAATAATTACTAACTGTAACTAAAACTCATCTAAATATTAAATTTTTTATTACAAATAGCTGTGCCAAGAAATTGAATGGCAACCAAATCAATTTTTCTTTATTAATACATTATATTATCAAAATTCAAATTTCTCGATGGATGAAGATCGAGCCAAATCGGGATCTTAGACTATTTATGTTTCAGAAAATTGCAAACTGATACGTCACTAAAAAAGCTTAAAACGTTTTTTTTTTTTAATTTTATTGTTTTTTTATTACTTTGGCGTGCGAATATAATTATATTCTCAATATGACGATAAATTTTGTTATGGGTTGTTGCCAGTTTGCGTTCTGTATCCATTTCGCGTGGAAAATTAAAGTTAGTTAAAAGTTGCTTGT
This sequence comes from Xanthostigma xanthostigma, assembly GCA_963575645.1. NCBI lineage: Eukaryota > Metazoa > Arthropoda > Insecta > Raphidioptera > Raphidiidae > Xanthostigma > Xanthostigma xanthostigma. The sequence continues at coordinate 40,865,310 of OY754466.1, read as the reverse complement.
ATCATTTTTCCAGTCGGATACGAACGGGACAGATTGTTAATCAGTTAAAGACTTTTGAATAAATCTACATAAATTACACTTGCTGCAAACAAAAATGGAAATATCTACTCACCTACAAACTGCCGCTGTTGCTCTGCCGTCGAACTTTTATAATGAAATTGGAATTACCTATGTCTTCCCACTTTATTATATAATAGCGGCCCCGTCCGGTTTCACCCGGGTGTAAAAGAACTAATGGTGAAGGGAGGAACATGAATACACACATTCATCTTAGTTTACCGAAATGAATGTTGTGTCCAAATTTCATGATGATCGGAGTTACCGGTCAAAAGTTTTTGTCGATAAAAAGCAGTATTTATACTTTTTTTAACTAATAATTATCTTTTAACTAATTAAATAAAATTTAAATAAATATAAATGTAAGCCTTAGAAGAAAGCAATGTAGAAAATAAAAAAAAAAATAAAAATATGTTTACCCAACGTGGGGCTCGCACCCACGACCCTGATATTGACAGTCGCATGCTGTACCGATTGAGCCACCTGGAGTTGTGTTATCTGAACGCTAATATGGTATATCTAGTTAGTGCATTTCACATGAATAGAAGCTTATTTTTGAGATACATTTTGCAACATTTTTCATTAATGATCCGCTCCTAATGGTCGTAGCGTAATATTATATAGCCTATAGCCTTCCTCGATAAATGGGCTATCCAACAAAAAAAAATTCTTTCAATTTGAACCAGTAGTTCCTGAGATTAGCGCGTTCAAACAAACAAACAAACTCTTCAGCTTTATATATTAGTATAGATTAGCGGCACGATCTGGCTTCGCCCGATTTTGTAGATTGCCACCGTTTTTTCGTCAACTTGCGTTGCAAAATTGGTCTCCACGAAAAGAGCCTTTATATGACTATCCTGTAGGCTCATTCTAAATAGTCCGACTCGCACTTGGCCGTTTTTTTTAAGTAGTAAGAACTCGTTGGTTCTGATTGGCTAACGTCATAGATGAAGGCATAAACCTTTTGATAAAGAGAGATATTATACTCCATGCTAATATACAGGGTGTATCATAGAAAAAATTCCAATGTGCAAATTAGTTAGGCTCAACGATTATTTTGGCCACATATGAGAATGGGTACCATGGTAACGCTGACTAAACATTATTTAATAACAATAATTTGCTAATAATGAATAGTCAGTTAAAATAAATTCTTCAGTATTAAAATGAATTTATTTTTATTAATGAATCAATTTTTTATTTAGATATTATTTTTTTTATTAATAATTAAACCAAACAAACAGTTAAAATCAAAATTAAAGCAAATGTTCAAATAAACCTCCATTTTGATTAAGCAGTAGCTTAATCGGTTATAAAAACTTTGTCACATTGAAACATACTTCGGCGATTTTGTCTTTAAGTTCATCCAGATTGTGCCACCATCTCGAATAGATTTCAATATGTAAAGTGTAAACCCTTAGTTCCCAAAGTGGTCCAGGTGGACCCCCAGGGGTCCACGGGAGATTCGACGGGGGTCTACGTTGGCGTAACAAAAAAATGGAGGTTCACAATTCGTAAGCGGGTGTCCACCAACATTTATCTGCTTTCGATAGTGAAGAACTAAAATGTTGGCCTGACTTTACCTATCAATGTAGGCGCAGATAATATTTTAAGAAGCTCAGCGACTGTTACCTGTAAAAACTTGCATATTCCATATTCAGTTACCACTCCGAATCGGGAATTTTCTAAATGAAATAAGTGACAATTGATTGGTTCCTTGTGCTGTGAGTATAGATGTCAAAAAAGTAAAGCTGGATGGAATCACTTTTTTGATTGGCCAACTTTAATCAATCTTATTCTCACTTATTTCATTTAGAAAACTCCCCATTCGAGGCTGGAACTCAGCCGCAACGCAAATTTCCATAGTTAGATCTAATCTTTACATTTTTTGTCGAGTTTTGAGAATATGGTAGAAATGTAGCTGTAGGAGGAAGTCCACCGGAACCAGCTAAATTTTGAAAGTGGTCTATGAGAAAAAAAGTTTGGGAACCTCTGGACTGTAAACCATGGTAACGACCTCTGTATAGAGGGTAACGCAATCTCTGATATGTAATTTGTACTGTGTAATTTTCCCTATGTACGTTTTCCTGTGATACGTCCTGTATATATAGATATGTGTCGGAATAACCAAGGAATTACTTCGAAAAATGAGGCGCAGATATATTTTCGATACGCTTTGTTGCCTTCGCTTACCGCACATTGAGTAAATAGACAAAGCATACAGTAATTATACAGATTGGTTTTTTAAAAACCGAACACCTGATTTATTCCCTTAGGTTGCATTCAAAGGAATTTTACCCCCGTAATATACTTCATAGTTTCAGGGGGGAAATCGATTGCCGTATTTTTTTATGACCTAGTGCATTCCGGTGCAGTGCAATGCACTTGCACTCATTTTTTTTAAATGGGGACCCCGTTTTTTTTGCAGTTTCTGATTTTTTAAATAAAAAAATTTCTATCATATCTTTATTCTATCATAACCTTATTTCTCCTTCCATATTGTTTTGATTGTTTTCCCACAACACAGGCAAGGTAAATACCTGGAAACTTGGATTCGACGCCTCGAAACGCGATTTCGTGCGTGGCATAATTTTGAGCGGTTATCGGTTCAGTTTCGCATTTTTTATTTAAATATCCGCGACAAAAAGTGTTTCTTTTTCATAAAAAATCAGAAATTGCAAAAAAAAATGGGGTCCCCATTTAAAAAAAATGAGTGCAAGTGCATTGCACTGCACCGGAATGCACTACGTCATAAAAAAATACGGCAATCGATTTCCCCCCTGAAACTATGAAGATTATTACGGTGGGTAAAATTCCTTTGAATGCAACCTAAGGGAATAAATCATGGTGTTCGGTTTTTAAAAAACCACTCTGTATATAATATGGTTCCATTATAGAAGTTCCATGTGCGCTACTAGACGTTACATAATGTATTTATTTTAATTAATATTCATTTACGCGCGTTTGTATATATATTTCTTTCATTACTCGATGTGTACTTTGCACATACCTATACTTCGTACGTTCGTAACGAAAGTTTGGTTTATGAATACGATTTTATTCGAGGCTGTGAAGTTGAAATCGCGAGTCACTGCAATACCCGGTATCTCTATTTTAACTCTGAATTTTACAAGAACTGAATTTTTAAAGGAAATTCACTGTATACCTGAGTTTTATTGATATGCTGGCTATAGAAATCGTTAACGCATTACAGAAAATCGTTCCACATAAAATAAACAAACACCCGGTTTATGCTACATGTTATGTCACTATGTGGAACGATTTTCTGTAATGCATTAATGATTTCCATAGCTACCATACTAGAGCTGTAACTGTAACTAGCTTTTTGGGGTCCTGGGCAAGACCTAATCACTATATTCCCCGTACACTAAATTTTATGGATTCAATAAAGCTATATACTTATTTTCCTAAAATAATAGTCATAATCAGTAGTTCAAAAAGAAAAACAAATTATGGAGCGAGCTAAAAATTTTCTAACTAGGTATGTTTCCACTGATTTCTTTTAAATTTAATTTTTATTGTTCTTTTTTTAGCTACCATATGCTGTTAGGACCCAAAGAGTTGTTGAAAAAAGTATAGTTTTTTTTAATATAATATAATGTGAATTTTTAATTGTTCTGGGGCTTTTCTGTGGTCTTCTTTCCGTCTGGACCCTGGACTTATTGCCCCTATTGACCCTCGCTACCATATCAACAAAACTCGTATTTAATAATAATAATAATAAGGTCAAATTAATAATAATAATAATGCGTTTAACATCCATTTCTCGACTTTATGTTATAACAGACGCCATTCGCACAATTACTATTTTCGATCTACCACACTTCCCGTTATTTTCTACAATTTTTAAACTTCAACTTAATTAATAGCAATGGGCGAATGAAGTAATTTTAGGACATTGTAATATGGTAGGCAAATAATCGACCACGGCCTTGAATAAGGAACCATCTCGATATTTATGTGGAGAATTATTGAAGGAAAGCATGGAAAACCTCAACAAGATGGCCGGTACAAGAATTACCGTTTCACGGCGAGACGCAGCAGGGAAAAGTCACAACCACATCTGCCCCCGCCGGGATTCGTAACCGATACGGCGATACTTCCCGAATAGTCTGGTGCTCTCATCACTACGCTACACCGCTCGGTCTCATATTGTATATGTAACAGTCTATACCCGAATTCGGTCATTGACCGAAATAAATACGCAAAACTAGTTTTGACCAACGAATATTGCCCAAACCCGAAATCTTACATTAAGGCCTAGCACACATGAAGAGCGTTCAATGCGCGTTGGCCCAACGCGCGTTTACAACATCTATACAATTGTATATAACTGTTTACATGATAACGCGCGTTCAACGCGCCACCAACGCGCGTTATCATGTAAACAGTTATATACAATTGTATAGAAACTGTAAACGGTCGTTGGGCTAACGCGCGTTGAACGCCTCTCATATAAACTAGGCCTTAAACGAGTATTGAGTGAGCAATACTAGTTTTGCGCATTTTCAGTTGTACAAAACTAGTTCTGTTTATTTCTGAACGGACAATAGGTACTAGTTCTGCTTGTTTCATTCAATCAACGTCCGAACCCGAATAAAAGTAGGGTTATGTTCTTGTTTATGTACCCATTGAATTGTTCTCCTGAATGTTGTAATTAATATAATGGTGGGATATTCAGTGTAATAATTAAGTAAAAATGCAGGGTGAATTCGAGTCTCAACTAGTTTCAGAAACATAATTTTATGACGAAACATAATTACCTTACTAAGTGAGGTTAAGAAACCAAATTTGTTGAAAGCTGAATTAAAACCTCTGTCTGCTAAACAAAACAGAAGAATAAATCACTTTGATATAATAAGTATCGTTGATGTGGAAAAGTTAATTAAAAAACTCAAAGAAAATTCCGATGCCATACCAGTACTTACTGTTCATTCAGAAATGGACAGAATTAGATTATTGTCCAATTGAAAATGCGCAAAAATAGTTTTGCTCATTTTATAACACTCAATACCCGTTTAAATGTAAGATTTCGTGTTTGGGCAATAATCGTTGATCAAAACTAGTTTTGCGCATTTATTTCTGTCATTGACCGAATTCGGGTATAGACCGTAACATACCGGGTGTCCCAGAAGTCACGCACTTCCTCGTAGGGATCGAAAGAGAAAATTATTCTGAGACGAAAAGTCCTTAGCTATTTTTTAATCAGACGCATAGATAATTAATTATTAATTAATGAAAGTGACCATTCAGGAGCGATTTTATTTGTTTTTCTCCCGTATCGTGGATAACTGTCTCTGAATTTTCTGACAACGAACAACGTTATTATGGAACAGCGTCATCTCCAACAGCGTTATACGTCTGCTGATTTTACTGAGATGCTTATCCTTTATGGAGAGTGTAATCGCAATACTGTTGCGACTGCACGCGTTTACTGCGAGAGGTTCCCGGATCGCGTCAGTTATCCGGACAAAAATGTCATCCTCCGCGCTGTTCACCGTGCTCGCGAATCTGGCAATTTGATACCAAACAAATAAAATCGGATAACAAATCAAATCGCTCCTGATTGGTCACTTTCATTAATTATCTATGCGTCTGATTAAAAAATGGCTAAGGACTTTTCGTCTCAGAATAATTTTCTCTTTCGATCCCTACGAGAAAGTGCGTGACTTCTGGGACAGCCTGTATATATTGCGTGTATGAAATTCGCTGTGTTTATAGGATATGAGCTTCGTCAGCCGTCACTTTCGTGATATTTTGATTTATATAAATATATAACCGAACGTAAATGCTTTAGCCAATTATCCAGTGTAATTTGTAACTGAACGAGGCAAGGACGTGCGTTGCAGATAACGAAGTTAAATATCGTGTTTTATAACAAATGGCTTTAAATTGTACCGCAATTACTAATTCATTTACAACTCGCGCCGCGCGTTAATTATTTGTTTTCTTGCGTAACCGTCGCGGAATTTTAATTACTAGGAACATATTATCGCACAGGTAAATATTGCTAAATTAGAATTAATTATTTATTTATTTAAAGATGGGTGCCAAACAGACTCTCGGTCCAGATAAATGACACCTCTTAATACAGAAAAAAATAGTCAGTTGTCAGATTATTACACAATAAAGAATTAAAAAGAAAAAAATGCAGTATTCAGAATAAACACAAAAGAAAATTGCTCGTATTCCTCTCGGGAGAAGATACTATGACTAATTTGGAATGATTTAACCTCTATCATTCGGGGGTCGGAAAGGCGTCATTTTTTTAATGATAGTGTAGAATTTTTATTTATTGTAAGTTTTAACACACAACATAAAATCTGACAGTAAATTTCGTGGTTTTTAGCTTTAGGAAGGTTGGCCAATTAGTAAGCTATCAGATCATGGAAAAATTCAGGCCAAAAAGCGAGATTTTTTTTAAATTTTAACTGCCAAAATTCGGAACTTTGTAAAAAAAAAACGAAGTAGATTTTCTCGAAGATGACGCATTTCCGACTCCCGGATAAAAGATATAAGTGAAATGCATTGAATGTGCCAGTTGATGAGAATCTGAGAGAGTGACAAGTACATGCGGTGTTTCAAAGAGTAAAGAAAGTAAATAATTCATTACTGTAGATTGTAGTAACTAGGTAAAAACGCATTCGACTCTTTTTGAATAGCCTGTCGAGTTATTTTAATAATCGAATAGTTCGACTACTTTCACTCGAAACATCCCATCACTACTCGCCCAAAGGAAGGTATAATATGAGCAATATCCTATTCCATAGTTAAATGCTCTGCGGTTTGATAGGAATTCCACTGTAATATCAAAGACAATTCAACATGACATTCAAAATTCATATCGAGGTATATATTATATACACGTCTCTTACCTTAGTTAGGGTCTGCTCTGCATTGTGCAAACGGAACATGTAATTAGAGATGGGATTTTTTGAGTGAAAATTGCAGATTAACTTATTCGATTATTTAAATGTTTCGAGAGGCTGTTCAAAACCATTCGAATGATTTTATGTCTACGAATTACGACTTATAATACTGTTTCCAGTCCTTAAATTATTATATTACCCTCTTTCTTTACTCTACATATAATTGTCTCTCTCGGATTACGTTCCACAGTATTGAATATGATTACTTACGTGTTTTATCTGCCTCTGTTCTATGCAGGTGAGTCTCTCATGTCTCATAATCGATAACGAGAGCTAAATTCATTCGTTATAATAATCGTATCGAATGCATAGACAGACAGAATGAATTATGTTTTCACCTCGCATAGTACCTGACCACTCGAGTGCATTTACGTTTTCTATCTGCGTCTGTATTATAATCGAAATCAAGTGCAAATTCATTAAAGAGTTGAAACATTAATTCATTCACACTTCGTATTATTATCATACATCATGCGAAGCAATAATTTCGAATGAAACATTCGATTATTAAAATCGTTCGAATAAGCCGCCTTTCGCTTATTAAAACCAACGATTATTCCCAACTCTATATATTATGTAATGATTGCGTGGGCGTCCCTCAGTTTAATGGAATGGAAGTACTTAAGGTACATTGTATATCCCTATGGAATGTCTTTAGTGCTTCCTGGTGCCGTGTTCGCACTAACTGCTGATTAAGGTTGTATTATAAACCAGATTTGGATCGCGGTTTCGATAACGTTCATGTCGATTTTGACCCGAACCTTGTCCGATTTATTGTATTGGGGTATACGAAATGATAGGTTGTCAAGTTCAATTAAAATTGACCTATGCCGTGCTTGGGTGATCATTGGCGTTGCAAGAGGGGGGGGGGCAGATGGGCCTACCCCAGGGGTCTACAACCTGCGGCTCTTTTGATGTAATATTTATTTTATTATTTCGTCCAATCGATCTATGATTGAGCACCATGTCTATCTCTCAGCCATTTCCATTCGCGTCTCACCAGCACCTATATATAAGCAAATACTATAATACTGTAACGCCTTCAGCGCTTTTGTTTTTACTTATTTATTTAATTATCTTTTGAGTTCAACGGGATGGCGTTCGTGGGCACGGGTCCATCAAAGAAAGACACTCATTTTCCTTAAATCTTATTTTAATTTACAAAAAGAACAACTTAATACAATTTAGAAAAGAACAACTTACCGTACCTGGTTGCGCCCATCTGAGGGGGAAGACTCAGGAGACACACACACGTTACACACACTGTCTATATGTCTATCTGTCTATATCCCCGCGCCGCGAGTTTCGCGGTTTAAATAGCCCCATGTCTGGCGGTTACCAGATGTAATTTTACCGCATCAGCATTTTTAATAAACGGACGGTGACTAATTATTCATTATCAGCCTGTTACAATACTGAAACGAAAATGTTTAGTGGCTCTTTAAAAACTGGGAAATTTTGTAAATTGTAACTTTTGGCTCTTCCGTCTCAAAAGGTTGCCGACTCCTGACCTCGCCCATCCTATAATCCTCCTGGCCTACCCTAGAATATTAATTGTTCACGTACAAATAACAAGATAAATCTATAATAATCTGCATATTTTCTTTGCCATGAAGTTTCTCCAGAAAGTTGTGTTGATCAATTTCCCTTCTATGAACAGTTTTCAAATTATGTGTAAATGGCAACTGGTAGAGGTAGGTAGAGTTAAAAATTTGCCAGGATAAAATCGTTGCTACGCTTATGCGGGTGATGCTAGTTCAAATAGATTTAAACACACAAATATAAAGTGGCAAATAGATAGTTAAAAAATCGGAAGAGACGTTTTCCCGTCCAGGTATACTAAATACAAAAAAAAAAAAACGAAAATTTTGCGTACGCCCTAAAACTGACGTTATGAACTGTTTATTATTACCAACTAGCTGTTACCGGCGACTTCGCCCGCATGGATTTTAATTTTTTTGCGCGGAACCCTAATTCTTTTTCTAAAATAAAAGTTGCCTAAGTTACCTACTCCTTATAACATCAGCTATCCGCGAGTGAAAGTCCCATCAAAAGCGGTCCAGTCGTTTCGGAGATTAGCCGGAACAAACAGACATACAAACATTTTTAAAATTGTTTTTTTGTTATAAGTACCTTATATAATATATTTTCATGAAAAGCTATTATTTTGGCATTGCAGACACTACCATTTTATTTATTTGTATAGACTGGCTCTACTCGGTCACGTGTTGCTCAGTCCAGTTTGCGTGTTTACGTTCAACGAATGGCGCTTCAGTTGCAGTAAAATATTTAGTATTCGCGAGCGTTGCTTTAACGTCCAACAAATGGTGCAGTCTCGCGCTGTTTTCCAAAAAAATAAACTCTACATACTCAAAAAAATTAACGCGATGGTAAATGACACGTTGCTTTAACGTCCAACAGATGGCGCTGTTTTTTTAAAGAAAAAAAGCGTTTTCATACATGTGACATCTATATAATAGGTATATAAAAACACGAGCGTATTCGAGTGCAACGTTTGTCAGAATTTCAATGCAATCGGTGAAGAACTTTCGGTGATTTTCGATTTTGAACAAACGAACTTTTTTATTTATATAGATTGTGTAGTAGGTATATTATTTTACTTTCATATTATTAATGTTGTCTTTTTTTTACAGCCGATATATTCGACTTAGTGTCAGCTAAACTCTCTGAGGAACACCAAGAAGCTGTGGAGCCGGAATGTGTCGGAGGAGGTCGCATTAATCATAATGCCGCCGAGAAGAAAATACTTGTCTATGGATACTCACAGGTTGGTGGTTTTTTTTTTTTTTTTTTTTGTTTTTGTACAGAAGTTCATAATAGAGCATCGCTTGCTGAACTTACAAACGCATTTTTCGACAGAAAATAAAAGAAATAAAAAAATTAATTAACAGACCACGTTTTTTAAACGAACTAAAAAGTATAAAATACTTTCTTTAAGTCTTATGAGTATAGGATTTGAAACGAAAATGTGGGGCGGATGCGACAGTTATATTATATGGAGAGTAGCTATCAATGAATGAGATAAAGCGAATAATGCGCCCCACGTTTTTCGTTTCAAATCAAATAAATTACTTTTTAGTTCGTTTTGAAAACGTGGAGTTTTAATTTTTTTTAAATTTCTTTTATTATTTATTTATTTAAGTTTAAAATGTCAAGTCTCTATCTCATCAGGAAATTGGTTCGAAATCAATTACAAAATTCCACTCGGACAGACATACAAGAAAGCGAGTTAATGAAAACGTGGTAAAAAGTTCAAAAGCAACCTCTTCCTGTACGCTTATAACTCTATAACCACTAAATCGATTCTCGTGTAGTTTTCTTTGTATAGATCAGGGGTCGGCAACCTGCGGCTCGCCAGCCACATGCGACTCTTTTGATGTAAAGTTGCGACTTTCCAGTTCCATACGCAAAAATAATTATTTTATTATATAAACCCTTAAAAATCGTCCAATCGATCCACGATTGAGTACCATGTCTATCTGTCAGCCATTTCCACTCGCGTCTCACCCGCACCGCCCCCGTCGCGACGTGTCGTCGTCGGATATATATATTATACCTATATAAGCAAATACTATAATACTGAAACGAAAATGTTTAGTGGCTCTTTAAAAACTGGGAAATTTTGTAAATTATAACTTTTGGTTCTTCCGTCTCAAAATGTTGCCGACCCCTGGTATAGATGCATAATATGTGATCATCAGATTTGTTGTATTTTATGAAAAATTTTGCCTAAGATTACGTCTTTTTATATCCATAAAAAAGCTTATATGATTTAAATGGTAATTAGAACTAAGATCTTTTTTCAAATCGCTGCAGCAGTTCCAGAGTTATAACGATTTTTTGCTTGCGATAAATATGAGTTTCCTATAATTGTAAATTGAGCAGTCCTCGCAGGAAAAAGCTAATATAGTATTTTTAAAGTGAAACTCCTTATGCCGCATTAGAGGTTTCACTTCAAAGATACTATGTCGCTGTCTCTCGTGTCAACGTAATGTCACTTACGGAAAATAGATGACATCAAATCCTAGATATATAAACCATCATTTTGATATATACATAATTCTTTTCAGGGCTACGGAAAAGCGGATCATAAAATTTCTGTTGAGCTTTTAAAAAAAGCTTATGCTGATTACAATGTCACCTGGAGTGACGAGGGATACTAAAGAATTAATATTTAATACCTAAAGTCTACATCATAATCGATTTATTGCTATTTCTTTTTTAAGACAGTTGATCTTTGGTTATCTGGATGGAAATATTTAAAGAAGAACACCGTTATTGAATTCTGACGAAAAACAACAAGTTGACACTTTTTAACAACAATTTTATGGTTGGATTAGCCGCCACCCGCGACTCCGCCCGCGATTAAAAAGAAACAATGTTTTTTATAATATAATACTGTACAGAATGAGGTTACATTTTTCCCGTTGTTATATTATTAAAATCTAATAAGAGGAATGATAAGAATATAAAATATGAGTTTTATTACTTCGCCCCGCTCAATAGAGCCTTCAGCTCCAACGTATTACAATATTGTTTGTTGGCTATTTATAGGTGTCTGCAATTTTAAGTATCATCTAATATTAAATTGAGATAAGATTTGTCTAATTTATAAAAATGCTTAATAAAATTACAGTCCAGATAAACGAAGTTCTACTGTCATTTAAATAGTTTTGTATGCTGCATAATTTTATTTATTGCTTAAAACAGCTGTTTATCATAAAAAGATATTGATATTCAATTTGTGTTTAATTCTAAAACTAAGTTGTTTTAAAATATTGTGTGTAATAATTTTCTGTTTATAATGTGAAATAAAAAAGCACCAGAGAAACGAAACGGAAATCTATTTATTGAACACCAATAATTTCAGAACCTTTCAAGCATTTTTACTAATTTTTCTAATAAATCAAACATAATAAGAAATATATTCAACACATTAACAATACAATCAAGAAAAGACATTGATAATGTCTACCGCAATTGTAGACGAAACGTCAAGTAGAAATACCAATGGACCACGGCATACAAGCCCGGAAACCAAGAAGATTTGGATCAACACCGGTCGTGAAAGCCTACGCAATTGTATTGTAACTCGTGGCTATAGCCTAGTTGTCGTAGCGTGTTGTACGCCAGAGTTCTCATATTGCGCACCGGTAGCGGACGCTTGTTTTGTATTAGAACATTGCTTCTTGCCAAATTTCATGGTTCTAGGTCAACGGGAAGTACTCTTTGATTCCCAAGAGTCTTGATAGACAGACAGACGGACAACAAAGTGATCCTGCAAGGGTTTCTTTTTTCTTTTCAAGGTACGGAACCCTAAAAAGAGTTTTATTATAAAAATAATAAAATACAAAATTTTCTCATTGATTATGTAACTGCTATAAAATTTGGATGATGTGCATAATTTTACAGTCAGTTATTGCCAACTGCTCTGACGTGAAAGGTGATAAAACAGTATGACACATTTTAGGACAGACGTTGTTTTGTTGTACGGTGAAGCTGGCAGAAGCACCCTGACTATATGCTAACTGTTTTTCCGGATGTCGTGACTATGAAGTACTTACCTACTTTTAATACTCTGTGCAACATTTGTGAATTTGTGATTTCCATTGTTTAAGAAAGTTTCCAAAATTTTGGGTAAGTACAAATTTTGTGTATTAATTTTTCTTTCAATTTTGCACGCGTTTAAAAATAGTATTAAAGATAAAAATATATTAGAATTACTACACGTCAAAGTTGCTCAGAGTTTGGAAAATATTTTCATCTCGAATTTTAGTTAATACAGCGAGCCCTTCAATAAACGTGAGCGTGTTTTCTTCTTAATTACATTAATTAACGATTATTTGCTGTTTAAACAAAAAATATATCAGTAATTTTACGCCGAATTGGGTATTAACAAATTAACAAAACAACATCGATAAATCGATGTGTAATATTCCCGGTTATTTCAATTCTTGTTTTCTCGCGCCTAGACAATAAAATTAAAAATACTTCTGTTTTTATTACCCAGTCACATGTTGATTCCTGTGTACCTTGAATTTATGAAACAGAAATAACGCAATTACATAACTTTAAATTTAATGAATAATAAATAAAATCTCATCATCAATTCTGTTGTCAATACAGTTTTCATAAACGACGGGATAGGGGCGGTGTCTGGTTTTTTAATTAAAATTTAAAAAACGAGATTATTTTTTAAACCATGCTAATGCGTTCTCTTATAGTCTAAAAAATAAAAGAAAATTAAAAAAACGTGTAGTTTTGAAATTTGGCAGTGATGTGGAGTGCAATGTTCTGAATAACATATTAAAAGTTCCAGAGTACCTTTATTTATCATGATAGTAACTTTCGGACAGTTTTCTGCGCGGGGTAAATTCTCCAGTTCGGCCTTTAATAAGAGCGAAACGATTTCAAATAGGAAAACCGAAATTTTGTTGACAAGTAAGATGAGACTTTATTATTTATCGATTTTCTCTTCCGACTCTAAATTTATTAATATCTTTGTTATCGAAAATATTAAAAATCCGTTTTTACGCATACTTATACCAGTAAAATTGCGAAGTATCTACGAGCGTTTGCAATTTTGCGTTCTTACTAGGAAAGCCACGAATTAACCCCTTCGGATCTGAATTTTATATTTTAGAAACAAAATATTTTTAGGGTGTTGGGTTTATTTAGGGTGTAATTAAGGTATATTCAGTGAAAATCTAAATTTAACATTTACAGAATTTTGGAAAATCCTGTGTTCATTGAAATGGACAACAGGTCAAAAAAATTTATTTTTTCATGGTTAATCACTAGCAAAGGATGTTTAATTACTTTTTAAGTATAATTAGTAAAGTAACATCATAAAATTAAAATAAATATACCCATAGCTCACGCCTCTATTTAATATTTAAAATCGGGTCTTTCGTAGTAAGAAGAACGCGAAATTACTTTTGTAGATACTTCGCATTTTTAGTAGTAAGTATGTACTACGCATAAAAACGGATCTTAGCTATTTCAGGTAAGATCTATATTCTATGCATATAATAAATAAAATTATCGACCAATTTTTCAGACAATATATTAACAAAAAATATATTGTCTGAAAAATTGGTCGATAATTTTATTTATTGAAGAGTTCTAATCAGACGTTAATCAAAGATTTCTATGCATATATATTTAACAATTTAATACTATATAAATCATTGTCTATCTACTCAATGTGCGGTGAGTGAAAACAACAAAGCGTATCGAAAATATATCTGCGCCTCTTTCTTCGATGTAATTCCCTGATTTCTCCGATGATAGGATTGGTTGATGTACTTGCATTCAATCTGAATAAAGTATCTCTGTTTCAAAAAATTTGGTCTTTTTCTATGACGTTAACATGGTCGTACCCAGCTTTTGACCCAGGAGGCGGCAAATTAGAAATTTCTTAAGCCGGGTCCCCCGTGCTTGTTTTGCTCTCCTGAATACGCCAGTGCTTACGGCGTAAAAAAAGACAGAAGTATATGTTTACGCCCTAATGGTTCGATTGCGATTTTATTCCTATGCTCAGTATAGAACTCTCTTCTCTATGGTATAGAATAAAAGTATATGATTCTATATTCGGCCGTACTCTTTTTGGCTACAGACAATGCTGCCATCTGTTAGCTGTAATATGTGATACTGAACTAATATATTATGCTGTTATCTGTTATGCAACTACTATAAAACAGCGCTACGCCACTTTGTTACGTCACTGATGTTACCGAAGAGTCCTCTTTGGATGTTGCATTCTAGAATGAACAATGTGGGTGCCCTCTAGACTAAGTACATTATTATAGCGAGAGAGAGCAGTTAAAACTCACATTTCTACTATGGTTTGAAACCAAACTCTTCTCTCTGTTTTACTTCAAAGGATATATAAAATATATACTCACTCTAGATGTCAGAACATATACTTTTAAAAAGAATACGCGACCATATTTTTTAACACTTTTTTAGGGTTCCGTACCCGAAGGGTGCTCAAACGGGACCCTATTACTAAGCCTCCGCTGTCCGTCTGTCTGTCTGTCCGTCTGTCTGTCCGTCTGTCTGTCTGTCTGTCAGCGGGCTGTATCTCAAGAACCGTAATTGGTAGAGAGTTGAAATTTTCACAGAGTGTGTATTTCTATTGCCGCTAGAACAACAAATAATTAAAAACCCCCCAAAACTCCCAAAAGAGGAGCAAACTAAGTTTTTTGCTTATAATTCGCTCAATTTAAATCAGATCGTTTCGAGACCTGTCTTAAACGAAAGAGGAGAAAATTTTACATAGATTTTGTATAACAGAATTCGTCGAAACACTTTTTTTGTACAGCTTTATATAGAAATATAATGTATAAATTCAATTTTGTCTAATCCATAGCATACACGGAGATCGTCTGTCTTCGTTTGTTGCATAGTGTACTATGGGAATTTAAATATTGCGTATGTTTTGTCTTAAAAAAAAAGATTGCATTTGTTCAAAAACGAATGTCATTTCAAATATTTGTCAGTCTTTTGACATTAGTATTTTTTTGCAACGCCTTCTGAGTTAACGATTTGAATAACTAATTTTAATTATTAGAACATATTGCTTTGACATGCAAACGTCATTTTTTACATTTTTTACCATTCCAACACCATGGATGAGCGGAATGAAACCAAATTTTGGGAGGATGTTTGATATGCAAATATGAAGAGGCCTATTGTTTTTCAGAGACGTCGGCGCAAGCGCAAAAGAAATATATATTATAATGTTGTTTTTATAAGATAATAGTATACTTTTCATAAAGGCGTATTATTTTGTTTTACAGGAGTTTTGTAAAATAAATTTTTGAAAAAAATCGGCGCATGCGTAGAAGAAATATATACTATAAGGCTGTTTTTTATATAATAACGGTATACTTTTCATTACGGTTTATTATTCTATCTATGTTTACAAAAGTTTTATAATTTTTTTGGGAAAAATTGGCGCATGCGCAAAAGAAATATATGCAATAACGTTGTTTTATATAATAATAGTATATATTTCATAATGGTTTATTATTCTATTTTAAAAGAAAGTTTTGTAAAAAGTTTTAGGGGGAAAGGCGGCGCATGCGCAGAAGAGATATATGCTATAACATTGTTTTTATATAATAATGGTATACGTTTCATAATGGTTTAATATTCTAAAGTTTTGTATTTTTTTTTTTTTGGGGGAAATCGGCGCATGCGCAACAGAGATATTTGCCATAACGTTGTTATTTGATATAATGGTATATTTATCAAAACCTTATATTATTTTATTCTACAAGAAATTTTTGTAAAAAAAGTGTTTAGAATATAAAAACCGGGGTGAATTATGTAAAATTTCACGCCATGAAATTCTTGAACTACTTGCATACTCCCACTGGTTACATATTGTTATAGCGCCTCTCTTGTTTCTTTTACAAAAGTATTTAAAAAGTACATAGTGTACGGAACCCTTCGTGTGCGAGTCCGACTCGCACTTGACCGGTTTTATTTATATTTTATTAACTTCACTAATCACTTATATGTATGCATCTGTGTATGTATTAATGGAATCTTACAATTTAATTTTCACCCACTTCCAAACGTCTGAATAATTTGAAATTTTGCACACGTTTTAAGAACCCATGACAATACAATAATTTATATAAATATTTATAAATTATTTATATGAACAGTCATTAGAGTGTTGGTTTTAAGGGTTTTAATTAAAATTACAGTTTAAAAAACTTAAAAAAAAACTATTTTTTTAGCAATGTGGACTAAAAAATTAAAAATAATTTTTAAATATAAAGATTTTGTTCAACAGCGATAGAAATTCCCTCCTATATCGAGTTGGGGGACTTCCTATCGCTGTTAAACAAAATCTTTATATTTAAAAATTATTTTTTACTTTTTAGTTTTTAGTCAACATTTTTAAAAAAGAGTGTTTTCTTTTTATTTTATTGAACTTAAATTTTTGTCCAAAAGAAAAGATTATTTTACCAGCTGTCAGTACCTTAACTAGCTCTTGGACCTTCGCAAGGGGCGCAAACCTGACAAGCCACAATTACCAATGCAATTATGATTTTGAATATATTAATCAACAAAATTTTGAGGGCGCGAAATCAAAATCTTGCCGTAACCGATTTTATATTAAAACTTTACGTTGTTTGGCCAAGAAACTATTTTTTAATAATCTGAAACTGTTTATTTCTGTATTTATTGTTGTAAGTTACGTCCACAGTCAGGGAAAAAATAAACTGGCAGGGCAAAAATTGCATCCAGGAGTCAATTTACAATTTTCGATTGCAGCTGATGTAAAAAAGACTGGATTCCATTAAAAAAAAAACTTAACGTTGATTGACCTTGAACCCTCCACCCAAGGTCATAACTGTTATAGTAGCATCGAAAGCCCCCCTTCGAATTTGGCAACAATTATCTGACATTTTTTCCTCGAAATTCTGTTCAGCCGGCCGGATTAAAATGGGACACCCTCTCTATATGACATTTTTATTGCATATCGTCGTTGGTTCTGTAATAGCTCTTATGTGCATATTTGGCAGGAAACGAAGCTCTATACACTAGTACTAATACCTCCAAATTAATTTTACAGTAACCAACAAGGGGAAGTAACTCTTAGATATGTGAAAAGTTGTATCAAATAATTCCTCCCATGTGCCAATAAATCCGAAATTAACGTTAAATATTTTTTTAAGAAAATACTTCGTCTTAATTAAACATGTATAGTGAAGATAAATATATGAATTAGTAATATACCTCTGAATGTGCTAGTTTCTTATTATCCATTATTGAAATAACCACTTTTTGGCCTTTCCTGCCAATTTTACTTTTTGCACATAAGAGGTATTACAGAACCAACGACGATATATTAATTAGAGCTGTAAAAGTAACGAGAAATTGCGTACCCGTATGTATTCGTTACTTAAAGAACCAGTATACCCGTTACTTTCGTATCGGTAACTCGTTACTTTTCATACGACATACAATCGTATACTTAACAGCACCAAGCAATAAGCATCAGAGAACATAAGCATGTAGTTTCACATCGAGGCGCGTCGCATACGTGATACGGTATGACTTCGTTCGTATAACGTATAACGCATCAAACGAGTCGAACTGACATGGATGCGAAAAATGCGAGTAACGAAATGAATTTGTAAGTAACGATTCGTTACTTTGAGTCAGACGATGTACCCGTTACTCAGTAACGAATACATACGGTTTGTTACAGCTCTAATATTAATTAACATCGACTGAATATTTTTTTAAGTCTGATAAAATATAAACGCGAAATGACAATTTTCATCAAAAAGATGTACAATGATGATAGCTGATTGGTGTTCAGTGTCGAGTGGGCGACATACGTTCTATGTGTGCACTTAGTGGCTTTTCTAACCGACGCCTGACGTCCATTGTGCTGCGGCGACGCTAAGCCGCTTATGTTAGGGCGTCGTGTGAATGAAGCACTGAGCACCAATAGAGCATAGCGGCTTGCTGTTCTCTTTCAGTCACGTTAAAACTTTATCTGACGCTTCGTATAAGATTAGACCGATTCACACATTTTTACACGCTTTATATTTTCACTTGTAAGTTTGTATGCATGTATGTATGTTTGTAACTTTCATTTGGACTACAGCAAGTGGTTTATATAGCGGTATAATTAAATATGCCAGCACAGTAAGTACACTGACTAGCCGTGCGGTCTAAGGCACGGGCTTTCTTTGACGTCAATTCTCGGCATCACGGGTCATGGGTTTTAATCTCGTCCACGCCGAAAAAAAAGTTGTTTTTTTTTCGGCAAATTTTTGACAAAACATCAAACTAAAAAGTGGAAAATAAATATAGTTTAAAAAAACATAAAAAACACGCTTTATATCAAACTAAAAAGTGAAAAATAAATATAGTTTAAAAAAAACTAAAAAACACGCTTTATATAGAACTAAAAAGTAAAAAATATTTTTTTTAAATAAGCTTAAAAAGCGTGGGGCGCTCGATGTACGAAAATGTGGAACAAAGCGCCCCACGCTTTTTAAGCTTATTTTAAAAAAAATATTTTTTACTTTTTCGATATAAAGCGTGTTTTTTAGTTTTTTTTTAAACTATATTTATTTTCAATCAAAAACCAATGTTTCACAGTTGGACTCTTGTATTTTCAGCACCATCTATTTCCAGCTGATTTTACTCACGTATTTTTAAGTTTTTAGTTCCTAATTTTCACGGAAAGTGTCTCCTCCTACGCTACTCAGCTATGGAAAAATACGTTTGACAACGTTTTACATCAAATTATTTTTTTTTTCTGATTAAACTGCCACGAAATGAGGAGAAAGGAGAAGTTAAAAATATAGGAGTTGATTAATTCCGATAGCTTGAAAATATGAGTAGATAGTAGGGAACCTAACTTTCTTGCGATAGATATAATTCTGCAAAATGTATTTCGTTTGCGGCCCGGCGTCTGAACTAATAGGGTTGAGCAAATTCTACCAGATTTTCTTCTGAACTAATAGCTTTGGTGAATTCTATCAGATGTCGCTACTTGGTACTAAAACAGTTTTTAGCATCTGAACTAATAGCTTTGAGTAAATTCTATCAGATGTCGTTGCATGTTAGTAAAACAGTTTTTGAGAAAACACCGTAATTTTGTACAAAATATTTAATAAAAACTGTCCTATAGCGTAAGTTGCACCAAGCAAGCCACATTTACAAAATTTTATTAAAATCGGTTCAGTAGTTTCGGAGATTAATGCGGCCAAAATTGACACGAGATTTTTATGTATACGTTACGGTAAATGTAAACTCTTAGGAAATGTACACTTTTACCGTAAAATGTGCCTGAAAATGTGTACATTAAATGTAGATATTGCGGCCAATGTACACATTTCTGGCACATTTAAAATTTAAAATTTAAATTTAAATTTAAAATGTGCCAGAAATGTGTACATTTGCCGCAATATCTAGTTTATATAAGAGTGCGAGTAAAAATCAGTAGAAATCGTCACATAAACGAAATAATATAGCTTAAGTTGGCATTAAGTGTGAGATACCTACGTATCTGGTGTTGGGATGGAAGAGCGCATAAAGCTTAGCTTATGTCAAGCGTTTTATGATTTTATCGCAACCGCTCAGAGAGCTTTTATAAAAGTGTTTCAAAACAGATATATTATGCCTATGGGCTATGAATATACTAGTTGATAACCACACATATAAAATATACAGCGTGTTCGAAACGTGTGTAATATACAGAGATGTACAAGATACCTCAAAAAAAGTATCTAAAATACAAGCTATTTGAAATAAAGTATTTGAGATAGCAGATACAAAATACTTTTGGAAATGGTATTTGAAATACTCGATACAAAATACATATTTTCTAAATACTTTTTTTTTAATAAAATACTTTTTGAAAACATACTTTTATTATTTTTGGGTAAAACTTAAGGTTTATTTTGTGAAGGAGCAACTTTGTGAGTTGCCGTGAATTTCATTTAAAATGCATTATAGACATGAGTTTTGTTGACATGGTAGCTTTGGAAATCATCAATGCATTACATTAAAAAACATACGAACTTCCATTGGGCGCTCGGTCTATGTTGCATTTTATGTGGAACGATTTTCTGTAATGCATTAATGATTTCCATAGACCAAGATCCCAGAGCCGCCAGACCTGCATCATTTTAGTATTAGTAAGATTTTATCAATAAATGTGTAATATTTAGTTAAAGCGTATGTCAACTTGCTAGTTTGAAAGGGGGCTTTTTAATGGGTAAATAGGTACTAAAGATACAAAAAAATCACACCTACTTAGGTACCTACGTTAAAGTAATACCGCTGGTTTTCATATAATAATATGTTTTATACAATAAAATTAGAAACCAACAATCATTATTGCCAGACGCGTTCGATGGTGCCAAATTTCCGCTATAGACGCGTTAAAATTACAGAAAAAACGAGGAACCTACGTTGTAGTAATACTCCTGAATTTATATAATAATTAGCCCGGACCGGTTTCATCCGGGTGTGATAGATATATTTTGCGCTATTATAAATTCTGCAAAATGTAATGAAAACGACTACAGCGCAGAAATGTCTGAACTAATAGCTTTGAGCAAATTCTATCAGATGTCGCTACATGTTACTAAAACAGTCTTTTTCACAAAACACTTTAATTTTGTACAACTATCCTATAGGGTAAGTTAGACCAAGCAAGACATATTTACAAAATTTCATTATATTATATAATGTATCTATATTTGGGGGACTATTTTACTTAAAAAAAATTCCAGCCAATTGGGCGACGGGACCAATCCAACTTCAAAAATGTTGACATTTGATTATAATAATGAAAATAAATCTGATATCGCGTGAGGTGACGCGGGTAATGGCTAGTATTCAATATGATATTTGCTATTCGTTGCCATGGTTACCTACATAATATGTTCCACGTCATGTAAAAATTAATCAAAGCATGCCGAACTAGTTTATTTCTGACAGATCCATGAAACAAAAGAACGGCTGATTTTTTTTTATTTTCAAAATATTTTCGAAACTATAAAGCTTAGAAATTTTTTTTAACAAAACTTTCTTGAAAAAATAAATAGAATAATAATCCGTTATGAAAAGTATACCATTATTATATAAAAGAACACCGTTATAGCATATATCTCTTCTGCGCATGCGCCGGATTTCCCCAAAAACAATAGGGATCTTCATATTTGCATACCAAACATCCTCCCAAAATTTGATTTCAATCCGCTCATCCGTTTAATCTTTATCGTGTTCACAGACTAACTGACGCACAGAGCTTTTTCAAAAATATGTTTTTTGGATTCGGGGGACCTCAAAACGGAAAGATATTGTAAAATTTTTGAAAAGTTTTTTTGGACCTAAACTAGTACCATTCCCCACTGGTGGGTTGGAATGGTAATACAATACAGCTGTATCCAATAGTTTTTTTTCAATCTCCAGATATTATGTTAAAATTTGTAACAGTTGTAAATTTTATTCGATTCAAGATTATGATAATTTCATTGTGCGCAGACTGTGTATACGTAAACCCCAGTTTAAATTTATCCATTGTCGTTATCCGCTAATGAAAATGTAATAAGTGGAATGGGTGCATACAAAACACAATCATTCAATAGATAAATCAGTGATTTTTATCGAATCTCAACTGAGAACGACTATATTAGTGTCATTTGTAATTCACTACATTATTTAGATTAACATATTTTATGAATGGAAAATTTTAGAAACACAGCCAATTGAATAATCTAATAGTTAAAGCCATATGTCAAGTTTTAAAATTTGATTTAAAAAAATGAAGCCTTGATGTGACCGCCGAGGTCAGGGATTCGGCAAACGTTTGAGATAGAAGAGTCGAAAGAGCTGCACATTTTTTGTTCTAAAATCATAAATACGTTTTGAAATAACTGGTGGTCGAAATTCGACCATAATTCAGTAAAAAGTAGTGTTGATCCAATAGAATGTTACGATGAAGGAAGGTTTTGAAGTTTAGGATCATAAATAAGCTTTACCAATGTTACGCTAGTGGCCAACGTTTCGAAAAATTTATTTTCAACAATTTATCACCTTTTGATCAGCTTGAGGCCCTGAAGATGAAAATTAATTTTTCGAAACGTTGGCCACTAGCGGAGCAATGGTAAAGCTTATTTATGATCCTCAACCAAAACCTTCCTTCACCGTATAATTCAGTAAATTTTTAAGTTTGATCGTTAGTCAGATTCTTATATGGATTTCTCCTGAATCAGTTTTACCTGTGTTAATTCGTTCACATCGTGATGAAACATATATTGTGCACTTCCCCTCATTAAAACGAAGAGAACAATGTGTTTCATCTCAATGCGTGCGAATTTACACAGGTAAAATCGATTCAGGAGAAATCCATATAAGAACCTCACTAATACTCAAACTTAAAAATTTACTGAATTAAGATATAAAAAAAAAACTAAGCCTTCTGTTTCAAAAAAGGCCACAAACAAGCGTAAATTAATAATAAAGTTTTGAGATCGGCGCCAATTTAA
This sequence comes from Xanthostigma xanthostigma, assembly GCA_963575645.1. Taxonomy (NCBI): domain Eukaryota; kingdom Metazoa; phylum Arthropoda; class Insecta; order Raphidioptera; family Raphidiidae; genus Xanthostigma; species Xanthostigma xanthostigma. The sequence continues at coordinate 40,842,239 of OY754466.1, read as the reverse complement.
TTACAATAACGTTTTATGTAGGTACTTCTATTAACTTGGTTATTTTACGCTTTTTAGTAACCTTTTTTGAAGCAAGTTGAGTTTTTTAAAAGTTTTTTTCTTATTTTATTACGTATGAGGCTGAATCTCTAAACGAACGAAGATAAGTTTTTTTTAAACAGATATTTGTGAAGAGGTGCCCTCGCTCTGTATTCATTTTTTTTTAAAATGAACTTGAATCAAAATATGTGTTTTGAATTCAGTGCGAAAAGTATTTTAAAAGTAGATTTAACGTCGTATAAAAAAAAAGAATTAATTTTCTGTATATTTCTTAGCGATTTTGCGAATGATTTTACTGTGATATCCATAAATAAAAGTATCTAAATATATTATTAAGAGCCCGTTTCCCCTGGTTTTCTCAATGCAATACAGTGGTCTGCGGTCCCGTATAAATCTGATCGTAAAACGAGAGATAAAATTATGAAAAATTATTTTTATGGAGATTAAGGATCAATCTATGTCCCTATTGTACCATTTTTTTAATTTTTTAAGCAGAAAATTTTTTATAAAAATTTTAAAAACCGTAAAAAGTGTCTTTTAAAAGCATTCGCCATTAATTAACAAAGTAAAAAATGAAAAATTTGTTACAATACAGACATAGATTGATCCTTAATATAACTAGAAAAAAATATGCCGTAGCCTGTTTTCCAAAATTACGACCCAGTTTATACGGGAAGCCGTAGCTCTGCAATGAAAAAATATCGTAATATGTTGAATTGACTGGTGCTGTAACTACGGAAAGAACGGGTGTTTTTGAAATTATCATCTGTGCTGGCATGTGCCGTTAAAATTTAGGGCTGGGTTGTATACTATATAGTGGTTTGATATATTCGTTGCAACGATTTTAATTTAAAGTTCGCTGCATACGAGGCTGGATTTGCCGCTAGATTTCACTACTAGTTTTCTTAATTGCTATTATGTGCTCGCTTCACACAAGGGCGTAGATACTTTTTTTCTGGGGGGCGGGGTATAAAGCTAAAGAAATCAATATTTTTAAGTTTTATTAATAGGAACACCAAAACCAAACGACTAAACTAAAAAACTTTGTTTTGGGTAGAATTTGAAGAGCCAAAAAAAAGTCTTTTTCATATAGCCACACGGGTCTCGTAAAATTCACGTAATAATGCGGGACATTTCCTATAATACGGGACACGGAACTTTAATGCAGGACTGACCAGGGGTATGAAACTCAATGCTATTCGAGCTTCTCTTATTTGTCTGAAGGAATAATTTTAATGCCAACATGATAGCATGAAAATTAATGAAAATGTACTTTTGACGAACTTTTTTCAGTCATTGGCATCGCTGAAATGGCGCCAGCTCACCAAAGCGCATCAAAGCGGGAGTTTCAAAATTGTCTACTTATGTTATGAACAATATTATTTAATAAAAAAGGATAAAAAACTGTTCAATTCTTACAAAATTACAATTATAAGAGGAAATGTATTTTAAACATCAACCATTTTGTTCGAAACGTGCTTGTTGTGACAACACCATTCCCAGGGCAGCTACGACACACACACCATTTTACACAGTTGGTATTAAAATCATTCCTTGTCATTTAAGAGGTCACCTTGCCATCACACGAGACATCTTTACAAACACACACTTTGTCATAATGTTTGTTTGTGGGCCTTTGTTCATGTCACCCACGTTACAAGATACCGTTTCCAGATTGGTTCTTGCTCAGAGCCAGCAGATGACCTTGAAAGAACAATAGCCCCTGTTCTTATTGTAATTTTGTGAGCTAGCAGGCGAGCCCACAGTGACTTCATTTCCAGCTTTGTACCAACAGAAGTCCAGCGTTTCAACATGGATTATCGCCGTGAAAAATAAACAAGATTACCTTTGTCAGCAGTACGTAAGAAAAAATGTAGCATTGCCAAATATAATAGGTAAATATGTTATCTATAATACTTATTTTATTGATTTATATTGATATTTAACTTCCAATAGGAAGTTATTGTATTTAATAGTAGAAGAAAAATTATCTGAAAAGTCAAAACAGAAAAAAAATTTTGTCACAGCATAATTAAAATGGAAGAGATTAATTTTACATCTATACACATAGAATATATTGAGAATTTTAATTATGAAGAGATAATAAAATAAATATGAATTCAAATAAAATTATGTACCTACATAATAAAAATTCAGAATTAATGACAAAATAAGAATTTTGAATTAAAATTATGTAAATAATAAAACTGTTTTAATTACTATGGCACTAGTACAGGTAATAGAGAATTTTTTTCTGCATTATCCTACAACTTTTTTTTGTTTTCTTAAATAGGTTCAGTATCACGTACTGACCCTAAATGCACAAAATCCTTACAAATTAGGAGGGCGGAAGTGCCGCCATTATGACAAAAACCGTTTCAGCCTATATCTCCCTAACCGTGCACTTGAGGCGAAAAAAGGTAATAACCTTTATTGTAGATAAATAAATTTACGATCTTTTTTGTTCAATACTTTTTTTTTGTATCACTTACCGTTTACGACTTATTCACTTATTACGATTTGTTTATTGACTTTTGGATCCATATCTCTTCTAATAATTGTTTAAACAATAAAATGCTAATGACTTAAGTTTTAAATCTACAAATTTTCTACAGCTTTTAATTCAAACTTTTTTTCTAAAATTAATATTTTTTAAGTTATAACGCGCTAATGTCAAAAAACCTGTGCCTAGGCGCATGAGTGGACATAATAAAATAAGAATGAATTGTAATAAAATTATGTACATAATAAAAATGCGATCGCCGCAAACCAGATCAAAATTGGTTCATTTGTTCATAAGATAACGTGAACGAAAAATTAGGAAAAAAGTAATTTTTTATAATTACTCGTGAAATTCTTATCAAATCGATTTTTTTGTAATGATTTACTTTCTTAGGTTAAAAAACTGCGTCGATCGCCGCAAACCGCATCAAAATCGGCTCATTTGTTCACGAGATATCATGAACGAAAAATTTGTAAAAAAGTGTTTTTTTTTTTAAATTGCTCGTAAAATTCCTATGAGATCGATTTTTCTGTAATAAATTACTTTTTTAGGTTAAAAAATTGCGTCGACTACCGCAAATCGCATCAAAATCGGTTCATTTGTTCATGAGATATCGTGAACGAAAATTTCGTAACAAAGTGTTTTTTTTTTTGGGCTCGAAGAGCTAAAAAATAAACTTCTTGCTATATTTTATATATTTTTGAGCGTTTTGAACTCGAAAATAGCGGGAAGTTACAGGGATGGCCTGCAGGGTCAAACTTCTTTTCAAATTTTTATTTATGCAACTGTATTAGATTCCATAGCTCATTCGTTAGCTCATAAGTTGGCTAATAGTTGTCTCACTGTGGAGTAAAGAAACTCAGTCATAAATTAAATAATTAAATAAATAATATATAAAACAAATAATGAAAGTCCTATATTTTTGCAACTTTAAAAAAATACTTTTTTTTCGAAAAAAAGGTGGCAACCCTAATTGTAACAAACAGTACTGTATTATAGTTATTATTATGAATATACAATACATTTTTTTCCATATTTTTGTGACATTTAACATAATTCTATTTTTTGTAAACTATTTCTTTGCAGATAAATTATATGTTGTAAAGTTTTGTAATTCTGGATATAAAATGAATATAGCACATCCCTATTTGATATCTGCAGTCTATACGTGTCTGTGTTAGTATACTAACACATGTAATAGTATGTATATCACTATAACGAGGCATATAATAATTCGGTTCTCTTTGTCAATCCTTCTCACATGTGTGAAAGATAGAGAGAGAGCATTCAATTCTCATAGACCACAATAATTAGGTGTACTATTATGAATGGAATGTTTCAAAATGTTTCCTCACCACACGCCGCAAAATACAGCTTCCCCTCTGTGATCGGCAAACGGGCTCTTAAAAATAGTATATTGTGCGACTAGTGAGAGAAGGAGAAGATTCCATGAGCGTGAAATTTGCCGCACGAGCGTAGCGAGTGGAATATTCTCCTTCGATCAATGGTCGCACATAATATTTTATTCAACTAGCACGAGTAATATGTAATCGGGGCCCTGATAAAAGAGGGAAAAATAATAAATCACTTCATTGATTGACGTACTCATCGCCCGCGATGCACACAAGATGGCTCTGACTTTCACTGAATTGCGATGCTGTTTTCATATAATATAGTTAATATACAATACCGCCTACCACGTTCCTATTGGTCCAGAAGCTGTGCAGTTTTTTTTCATTATTTAACTGCAGAAAATTCATTATCTCACGGTACGGCTTATTATTAGCACTCTACGCGTCAACATGAAGTAATTTATTATTTCTCCCGAATTTAGCAGGGCCCCGAAATTACATATTACTCACGCGTGTTGAATAAAAAAAATTATTTTCAAATTTTATTAGTTTTAAAAAAATAAAAACGTACTATTCAGTCTCCATGACAAATAAAAGCTCTGCCAATTATCAAGCTACAGCGATTTTATTGATTGTTTAATTGAATATTTACTTAATTTTCCGACCACAATATAAGCTATATAATATGTAGTTATGAGACAATAAAAGTTTTGACTATTCAACTCCTTTAAAAACCACCACTTGGAAATCAGAATTGTATAACGTATTTATGACTTGTATCATTGTATGTATAATATAAATGTAGTTTATTTCCAGTCAGTGGCGTAACTTTTAAATTTTCTCTCATTTTGCGTAAGATTTCTGTTAACCCTGGAATTAACGCGAGTGAAATATTATAGTGCCCGCGGTGAGAGTTGAAGCCAGGTACGTCTTCAATAATATGGTAGTACTCGCAGACAGTGGCGTGTAGAATAAATTCGACATACCTATTTATAACGGTAGAATAAACATAAACACTCGACGCATATGGATCTCCGAAACAGCCAATAGCAAGCTAGAAGGCGGGCGCAATGCGTTCACGTCACTATGACGCGGTGGCTTCATCTTTCGCCGCAGCTACCCAGATAGACAGGTTTACAGCAAATTTACTGCAAATTTAGATCATTTTTGATACATGAAATGAACTCACCATGGACCTATTATGAGTGCCTGTGTGAGCTCATAGTGAATGAAAATCATGACAGAATTCGTTGAGTAATATATTGTAGAAATATTGAAATCAAATGGATACTAATAATCTTCAACTAAAAGTTGTCTTCATATTAACAGTAGATCATGATAATATTTGAAAGATTCAACATTCCTACAAAATATAGGTACTTATTCCTATGATGAATATCGTTGACTCATATTTGCTTCATATTATGTACATTCTATGACGGTGTTAGAAAGATTGAAAATTACTTCAAATTTGCTTATTTTAATGATGAATATCGTTGACTCATATTTGCTTCATATTACGAACATTCTATGATGGTGTTAAAAAGATTAAATAGGTATTACTTCAAATTTGCTTATTTCTGTGATGAATATCGTTGACTCATATTTGCTTCATATTGTGAGCACATCATGATAGCCTAAGAAAATTTCAAAATTCCTAAAAATATACTCATTTCCATGAAAAATTTATTTGAATTATGTTTGCTTCATGAAATGATCACAATATGATAATCATAGATGAATACACACAGATAAATAATAAAATATACAAAAGTTTTATTCAGCTGACGTTTGATTTTATTTTTTTAATTAAATATAAAGTGAGACAATTACAGTAAAAATATATATATTCTACGATAGAGAGATCGGAGATTATAGACGCGCAACATCTGAGGTTATCAGCATCATGCGTCGGTTCGTAGCGGCGTCATCGGTCCATATTTCTTTGAGAACGACGTTGGCCAGGACATCACCGTCAACGGCGAGCGCTATAGGTCGATGATTACCAACTTTTTTGACCTGAATTGGATGATTTGGACATCAACGACATGTGGTTTCAACAGGACGGCGCCACGTGCCACACAGCTCATGCCACATTGGAGATTCTGCACGAATGATTTGAGGGCATGGTCATCTCACGTGGACGTGATGTGAACTGGCCACCGAGATCGGGCGATTTGACCCCCTTAGACTTTTTCTTGTGGGGTTTTCTTAAGTCGCTGGTCTATGCGAAGCCATCAAACCACAGTGGCCCTCAAAGCCAACGTAACCCATGCCATCGGTCAAATTCAGCCTGATTTATGCGCCAGAGTCATGGAAAATTGGACATTTCGGATGCGCGCCATCCAGAGAAGCCGCGACGGGCATTTGAACGATCTTATATTCCACACATAATGACATCGATAGGTCTTTCAAACGAATAAAAAGTTTCGATGATATCTCTTTGTTTTGTTTTTTAAAGATAGGAAGCGCTTAATGAAAGATTAAGACCCTATATAATCTTGGCTGCCGGCGGCCTTAAAAATAAGTACGCCACTGTCATTGTACTATACTATCAAATATCTATAACATAAAAAGACCCTTTAAATGAACATTATGCGTATATTAGATTCGACTGTACAATAAAATAACATTAGTAGTTAAATCTACAGCATATACTTTTTACAATAATACTTAATAGTATAGAGAGAACACAACCAATCCCTTTTCTAAATTTTATATCTGTTAAATTAGCATAACAACCCTAATTCAACAACATATAGATTTAACATGATACACAAGGGTGGTTCTTATTACCACCCCATACGCCGTAACACCCTCCCCAACAATAAACGTATTATCATATCTAACAATAAATAATTGTCGTATACAGTAATCTGATGATGCTATATGTGCCATGCATGTTACACTACATACTCGACTACGTGGTAGAATTTAGAACCTGCTGAATTGCACTGTGCGCGCGTAGTCAATGAAAAAAAAAAACGGAACCCTTACTACAGGATCCGAATCGACTGGGTGAAAAAAGTTTAAATTTGGTATATATTGTGTAGAGTTATAGATGATCCAAATCCAGACGTAAAGGGTAAGAAAACGAATTCCAATTTTGGGGGGCCAAATTTTTCAACTACATCATTTACAGTCAGAAGTCAAAAAATTATTAAATAAATGTTCATAATTGTTTTTAAAATGCTGTTTTTTTTTTATAAAACTCGTGTTGACTAATCAGGGACAAAAATATTATTTTTTTTTTAATATATTAACTCAAAAGTCGAGTATTTATTAAATTTAATTCGACTTGATTTTTCGCACATCCCTATTTATAAGAGCTCTAAGTAATTTTATTTTATATGCACAGGCGTTAGCGACATTAATTGTCGACCGTCTATAATCTACAATCTTCCCTATAGAACTCCAGAGTCACTAGTGTATTATTCAAAAACAACCAACTCTAAATCCCGTCTTGGATGAAAGCAAAAGATACAGTTGCTTTTATTCGCTGAAAAATTAACGTATCGCTAGGTGTAAAACTAAATTGTAGTAATAAGTCTACCTTTTTTTAAGATCATCAACTCCAGGTTTTTTCTGAGTTTATTAATGATTTTTATTTAATAAATTGAAAATCCAGTTGATACTTCAGTATAACTGGAAACTGATGGTTTGTTCCTTCAGTTTATAACAAGGCGTAATTCTGGTTATTCAATATGAAATAATAATTAACTCTGTATGCAGTGTAAAACACAAGCCCGGCCAGTGATGCCATATTAGGAATTTGTTTCCTAATTCTAGGGAATATTTGATAGATACGAATAATAATATTACACCAAAAGGGCCGAAAGCGTGATATCTTGCCCTGCGCGCCATGATGCCGCAGGGCTTCGCCTCAGGCATCATGGCGCGCAGGGCAAGATATCACACTTTCGGCCGGTGTGGTGTATACTATTTTTCTTCATACCTTGGTCGTAAGCACGCTTATTAAATACATTTATTAATTACATAAAAACACAGACAAATTCCAACCAAGAAGCTTTGAGTTTATACGTAAAAACACGAATGACAGTTGTTCGCGACTACTGGCTAAAATGTAATGGTATAGCTACGACATCTAAACAACAGTTGATTGGTTGTTTTTGCTTTACTACCGCACGAACGTACGAACTTCCCGCATTGAGCCCTGTAATCCCACCAAGGAGTAAATGTTAGACTTTCTGCTTTAAAATTGATACCGAAAGTATGCACTTTTCATCGAGGTATTAAGAAAAGGATTTTTATTAAATATCTAATTTTTTCACATACTCAACAACTACATATTTAAGAATTTCATTGGGCTTGCGTTTCGATATGAATAATTGCATAAATGTAAGTAGCAAGCGTTGTTACTTTTCTCTCTCTCTCTCTCATTTTCCTTGACTACAGAGGAATTTTTATTAGAATGTTATTAATAAGTAATAATATTTTTCTGCTACCAGTGGCCGGATACAACAGCTAGTAAAACATAAAAGAAGTATTGGAAAATCATACCTAAACCACGATTGTTCGTTTCGCTAATACGTAGGGTAGGACGGGGGAATGGCGTTCACTTAAGGAAAACATGGTGTATTTTTTAAATTATTTATTATAAATCAAAATTAAGAAGAGTAACAAAGTCTTTAATTATCGAGTAATCAACAATTTAACAACAAAAGCATATATCTTTCACCTACTAGTAGTAGGAAAACATTATTAAAAAAACATGTTTGAGCGGCTTTGTCCCTGACTTTGGGTAATGCCGCTCAGGGTCTCATAAAGTAGTGTCCCCAATCCAATCCGGCTGTTTTACTGCTTTGATCATAATTGTTTTTGATATTGTTGCGCTCAGCAAATTTATAAACAAGTTTACGCAAATCTGCAACACTGAGTCCATAGTATAGCGAGCCCAGCAACTTAACTTGTTCAGCACCTAATTAAAAACTAGATCAGCGCGGCCGCAAACAAAGAAACGCTTTTCACGGTCGCATGCCGCGAGCTGACTGTCCGTTTGCATCGCTGTCTATTAGAGGCCCCCTCCCCTCGCGCTTCACGCGACGTGACGTGTTGCTACGTTCCTTTTTGACAGAGTTACAGAGGTGAGCGCCATTACCCAGTGAGCGCCATTCCCCCTCCCTCCCCTACCTCCTTGTTTTCAGACCGGGAAATAACGGAGGAATATTCTATTCGAGTGTTACAATAAGTAATATAACTAAAGCAAGCAATCGAAATTAATGAAAACATTTTTGAGCAGTCGTTGTGAACTGTCATTTAGTGTCGGGTTAAAACTGATAAGAGAATAGTAAACTATGTTGTGTTGATCCTCTCTCTGGGGCAAATGGTTTTCGAAATAAAAAACAAGTTTTTTTTAACGACGTATTTTAGTTTAAAGACAAATGTAAATAAGTACACACGTACTTATCAGAATGCCATTGTAATTCATTTAGTAATCTGTTGTTATCTGTTTTCTAAGTTTGTCATATGTAATCAATAGAATTTATTCATTAAAAGCCTGAAGAGGTCGACACACCAGTCGATGAAACGTCGTTTTAAAAAAAAAGACGGGTTGCACTTCGGGAGTGCCGGCAGAAGTGAAAACTTGAATATTAATGTCTTAATTTTTTGCATTTAGAAGCATTGTTTATTTATTGGCAACACTTGTAAATAAAATGGTTTGTATCATAGATTGCATTTTTATGTACGATATTTCAACGCTAGATGTCTAACGTTGTATAAAAAATAAAATGGTTTGTATCATAGATTGCATTTTTATGTACAATATTTCAACGCTAGATGTCTAACGTTGTATAAAAAGTATCTTGCAATTACTATCACTTAGAGAGTCTCACCCAGTTCTTACTTTTCCTGACGCGAGTGTCACATTTTTTACCCATTACAAAAAAAGTGTACAACGCCGCTAAAGAAGTTTTCACTTCAAAAACTTGTTTTTTATTTCGAAAACCATTTGCCCCAGAGGATCAACACAACATAGTTTACCAAACTACATGGAGGGCGAAAAAAGATTCAATGATAAGAGAATATTTGAAAATTTCAATCTAGAGAATTCTCTAGGGACTTTTTGAGCCGACAACTCTATCTATTTCGCGCACTGCATCCACCTGGCAACGCTGGAGCACGGTGAGTGTGAAGTGTAAAATATAACTGCGAAGTAAAATATGAATATGAATTTATAAAACATGTCTGTTTGTACGTCTGTCGGAAACGCTTTTAGTATTAATGCTAAATATTCATGCTGCCATTCTCGCCGTCTGTACACCTATCTGTCTCAGCAATAGGGGCTGATCACAAACTACTAATCTATTCTACTCCGCACGATTGTTTTATATGGGGTAATTCCGGGGGAGATGGCCCTACTAACTTTAAGGAGCTATTGTGAAGGAACTAAGATGAATAAAATACTGAATTCTGCGGGAAACGAAACTTTAATTATAATTCTTACAGAACATTAACGAAATATTACTTTTAAATAAACAAAAACAAATTATTTTAAACTTTGAAAAAAAGTAGAATTGGCCATCTCTCCCGGAGTATCCAGGAGTGATGGCCATAGTGGTCGGGAGAGATGGCCAGTACTTTATTTGCCTTTCCCTTTGCACTTAAGAGTTTTTAACTCCTTCTTTTTTTGATTACCACACTTGGAAGACATGTTCTCGACCTGGCTGTTATTCTCATGAAGCTAGAACATACAAACACTGCACTAAATCCAATCTTCAATTATTTTTTTTCTTATGATAGTTTCCACCACAACCTCTGCAATTTTCTTCCTCTCAGTCTTTAGTTTCACTTACTGAGGTGTCACTGAAATCCATGAGAGTTTCTTCGCAACTGCGAATAGCCTTACGTTTCTTGTTTTGCTTAAATGTGTCGGTCTTAATTTATTTTTTTATTATCTTTGGTTTTCTAGATTTCTCTTCTTTTTCTTCTTTCTCTTTTTCTTTTATTTTTAGTTTTTTAATATGTTCTTCAGACGTCAAGAGGATGTCTGCTTTCTTGACTCGTTTGCGGACTTTGTTGAGTTTTACAGGCAGTGGAGATACTTTGTTCAGTGTTTTTGTTGGTGTTGGTTGGTCCATCGTCTGTATGTCCGATATATCTTTCATTAAGTGACTCAATGTCCATACTAAAAGCGTGTTCCGGAATGGCACCTGGATTTAGGGAAGAAACTCCTGCTGCCTTGAATCCTGAAATTGCATTTTATGGCCATCTCTCCCGGAAAAAATGTGGCCATCTCTCCCGATTGTCCGGATGAGATGATTACATTAGGTAATTAAAGCAGCGTATAAATTTTTGAATAAATTTTGAGGTTAGAACACGTGAAAATGATTATCCTAACAAGGAAAGTACAAAAAAATAACAAAACTTTTAAAACCCCTTTAAGACCACTTAATATGTCAAACCCTTAATTAATAATAAACATGTCTTAAAAATCAAAGTCAAATTACTCAACTTTCCTTTCTTTTTTTTACACAAATCCACTAACACTTGCTGCTTGTTGTGAAATGAAGCAAACTATATTGAAAATAGTGCCATTTATTTACTCTTAGTTAGACTTTTTTCTATTGGCCATCTCTCCCGTAAGGCCATCTCCCCCGGAATTACCCTACTAATATATAAAGCTTAAGAGTTCGTTTGGTTAAACGCGCAAATCCCAGGAACTACTGGTTCAAATTGAATTTTTTGTTGGATAGTCCATTTATCGAGGAAGGCTATAGGCCATATAATATCCCGCTACGACCAATAGGAGCGGAGCATTAATAAAAAATGTTGCAAAATGTAACTGAAATTTTGTCCGTCCGACAAAAACTTTTGGACTGTATCTCCGATCATCATGAAATTTGGACACAACATTTACCTCGGTAAACGAAGATGAACATGCGTACTCATTTGAATCGAGAATAAATTATTTTAAATATTACCTACTACAATTTCTAATTTTGAACAAAATTTTTTTTATTACTAAATTAATTATTTTTATCACCCTGTACGCTAGGAAAGTATCTTTTGACAAGCGACATTTGCGCGCTCTCGTGTTTTTTTTTTAATTCTGGTTCAGTCAAAACCTTAGTGTTATATGTTATACGTGCATTTTAATAAGGATTAATTGTTGAATAAAATGGGTAAAAAGCTATCAAATCGGAAGTGCTGTGTTGTTGATTTTCTTATGAATTAGAGAGGGAAAAACATGGACTGCAGCAGTACGTGGTCAATGGTAATTAAATTATATTTTACGTCTGTAATCATTATTAAATACATGAAAAATATCGTAATTGTTATTTTGTTAACAAAAATAAGATTTAAAAAATCTTGAAATAAAAAATGTATATCATTTATGTAGTTTTTTTACTGACATTATGCGTAAATATTTTTTTATAGTTAAGAATAACGCTGGTTTCCATGGGCTTGTAAGTTTTGAGTGAACCAGATTTTAAAAAATCAAACACCAGACGGCGCAAAGATCGCATGTCAAAGATACTTTCCTAGCGTATAGGCGACACATTTGTTAAGCCGTCTGTGGTTAAATAATTTTTACAAAATTTATAGACAACTGACGGTGTGCGATTCCAGCTGTTCCTTTATTAAAATTTTAGTTTGCAATTTGGAGTCAGGATATAAGACTGAACAATATTTATTTACAAATGAAAAATAACTCGCACTTTTCAAAATTTTCTAATTGTGACACATTTTATTGTAGTCATCCTGTTTAAAGTATGGAGCTACCTAGAGAGTCAACATAAATTGAGAGCTTTTATGTATTACTTATAGCAGCTAAAACTGCTTGACGGGGAAAGCTCTGCATGAAACGCTCTCAAAAGCTTTAAACTTCTGTTTGTGTGTGTTCAGTGTTTGCTCTGTGTACTGAAACCGACAGAATTACTTTCCTATATATTACCTACGTCCTGCTACATGCTGATATAAGACTGTGTGCGATACAAATTGTTTCAAAAGTTGTTGGTTTCTGTTGCGTCTGATCAGCTCTGGAAATTTCGACATTACAAAGGATAAAGTAGAATAGAATTTGTATTCTGTGAGTATACAGAATGGCCGGTAATTGCTCGTGTTCCTCTCGGGAGAAAAAAAACTATGATTAATTTGTATTTTATCAAATAAATAAAATTGTCGACCAATTTTATTTATTTGAAGAGTTCTATTCAGACGTTAATCAAAGTTTTGTTTTTTAATTTGTATTGAATTAACCTCTGTCACTTAGGGGTCGGAAATGTGTCATTTTCGAGAAAATCTACTCCGGTTTTCTTTGTACAAAAATTCGAATTTTGGGAATTAAAAGTTAGAAAAAATTATCACTTTTTAGCCTAAATTTTTCCCTGATCTGATAGCTTATCAATTGGCCAACCTTCTTAAAGCTAAAAATCACGACAGTTAGATTATATGATGTGTGTTAAAACCATATATCTATACTTTTATTCTATACTGAGCATAGGAATAAAATCGCAATCGAACTATTAGGGTGCAAACATATACTTCTGTTTTTTTACGCCGTAAGCACTGGCGTATCCAGGAGGGCAAAACAATCACGGGGGACCTGTAAAAAGACAAAGTTTTTGAAACAGAGATACTTTATTCAGATTGAATTCAAGTAGGTATATATCAACCAATCCTATCATCGGAGAAACCAGGGAATTACATCGAAGAAAGAGACGCAGATATATTTTCGATACGCTTTGTTGCGTTCACTCACCGCACTTTGAGTAGATAGGCAATGATTCATATAGTTAATTAATTGGTTAAAACGTACAATTATTTTTAAAAAATTCTTCACAAAAATGTCATTATCATAAAAAAATTACGCATTTCCGATCCCCAAGTAACAAGGTTAAATCATTCCAAATTAGTCATAGTTTCTTCTCCCGGGAGGAATACGAGCAATTATCGGTCACCTGTATAATCAGTGAACATTTTAAATGTGTGTTCTGCAGGGTCAACCAGAGGTATCTCCTGACACGGGCTAAGAAAGAGGAGCGGGGGCTAAATAAATTATGTATCACATCCATCTTGATGACGTTTTAATTATCAACTTTTTTCAACCACAGTTGACTGCAAACTACGATATACACTGTAACACTAGTCACTACTGCCATAAGCCGTGCGGCGTGTATCATGTATATCAAAAGTGTTGATTGAATGAGACAGATTCAGTGAACACTTCTGTGCTTATGATGTTTTATTAATTAACTTTTTTCAAACTACAATATACATTGTAACACTAGTCACTACTGTTGTAAGCCGTGTGTGGTTGTATTTACAACATACGTATACCTACTACTGAGTTTCTCTTTCTCCTACCTTCTTTTCACCCATCCCATGCTTCCTTTTTACCAATTCCCCCTCCTGATGGCGACGGCGGTCCGTATTAGAAAAATGTTTTCAAAAGGTAAAACAAGCTTTTTAAAAATCAACGTTTATTTTTATCGTTAAGTGGTGAAAATAATGGCAGGGTTGTACCTACAACAAATTGCCAGTTGGAAACTATTTGGTAACTAATTTCCATAGTTGTTTTTGTAAATATAACACAACTTAAACGTTAAATTGCTGTCATAAAATAATTTTCAAATTGCACCAAAACTTCTGTTTTGGGTAAAGTAATAGTCGCATGAGATACATATATTGTGTAGAGACTAGTGATGTGCCGGATCGTTAAAAATGTACCTATATCCGCGGATACGGATACGGATCTTAACTTTCTTAGAGAACGCGGCGGTAAATATTGCACAATGACCTTTGGAAAGAGACTATCTGTTATGGGAAAAAGTTATTGACCTCTTTAAGAGTTAACTCTCATAACAGATTGTCTCTTTCCAAAGATCGATGTGCAATATCTCATTATAAAGATAGTTTTTTAGTACCTTTGAGTTATGTACTATTGGTATGGTACTCACTACGATAAATGTTTGCAATATAAAGGTGCCAAATACGATTTTAAAAAATAAAAAATAATCTGAATGGACACCTATATATATAAAATTTCATCTATGAATTGAAAATTAATAAGGTAAAAGAACCGTTAAAGATCCGCCAAAAACTAACGAATACGGATACGAATCTTTTTTCTCCCTCGGATATCCGCGGATATGGATACGGATATCCGGCACATCACTAGTAGAGAAGAAATAATAAAATAACAAACAATATACTATAGTAGTGCTAGTCGAAAAATAAAACGTTGTGCTAGGTGCTTTATAACGATAAAGGTAAGTGTATTCGCTGTAGCAAAGTGTTGAGTTTTATGCAATATACATAAATAAGTATAAAATACATAGTGAAAATGATTATATGTTAATGTACACTTGTGAAGGTATGAACATATTATAAATATGCATAACTGTGTCTTTAATACTCTAAACTGACGCGAGTTTTCTCTATACATTATATGTAGTTTAAAGTGGGATACATAGATATCTACATTTAAGTGATGCTGCAAAATAACAGTCACGGTTTTAATAACTGTTGTCGGAAAATAACAGTTATCAAGGCGATCGACTGAGACAGACGGTCAAACATTTTTGGGTAGGTATATTTGAGGCGTTTGTTTAACACTTCTTTTGTAATGTCTGAACACAAAATCGAAGACCTGGCTAAAGGGTAGTGGGGCCCAGCCAAGCCGTGAATTTTTAACCTTGCGAAATTTTATTTTCAAAAAAAGTCCTTGAGGCATTTTGAAATTTTAATACCTTCACATTTAGTTTCTAACAAAATGAAAAATAATTAATCCAGATCATTTAGGCGGTTACAAAACTGTCTATTATACGTGAGTGGTGCGGGTAAGACGCTACGGGTAGATTTAAGTGTGAGATAGAGAGCGTTAAAAACTTAATTTGAAGATATTAAACATTTTTTTGCAAATAAAATTTCGCAAAGTTAAAAATTCACGGCTTGGATGAGCCCTCTTCAACCAGGTCTTCTATTTTTTTTTTATTTCGAAAGGTAGGGTTGCTAGTAGCTAGTATTTAATAACAGTCAGGAGTAACCGGTGATTTTCAAGTAACAGTGCTGTGTAATGCTTTATTTAAATTTTAAAAAACTTACATCAAGGATAATTTTTAACTTTGCTTTTTATCCGACTTCAAAAAAAGAGTTTATCAACATGTATCTACATATTTTTTATTTTTTCTTTGGTCAATGTTCAGTTGTTACTTTTCGTGGGGCTAACAAATTTAAAACAAATCAAAGCTATTTTCTTCAAAATGTTAACGAAACGATATCATACATATTATTTTTCTATATGAATATCTCATACATTCAACTAATATGAGCGGCTATAGTTTTAAAGTAGGTAATTAATAATTATTAAAAATGCGATTTTTATTTCATCTTAAATGAGATAGGCGCACTCACCGGAAATGCACACTATTATTAAAAGTAAACCAAATTAGCTCCAGCCAAAATAAAAAAAAACTGATTATTCGTAAGTTTGACTCTTAGTTGTCGTATCTATACAAATTAAAAAAAAGAAACTTTACGTACCTATATATAGACATAGTTTTGGAGAAATATTACTTACAAATTGTCGGAAGAACTGTCAAATCATAATACTCTTATATTGCTAGTCGCGTAAATGGAAGTGTTGCCCACCAAGAGAAACAGCAAGCATTGCGACTGTAGAGGGGCATGCGCATAACATTCGAGGTCTAAATAACGGAGACACATATATGTCTGCACCGTTGGGTCGTCATTCTTTCCCAGATCCGTACTAAAAGGAGTATTAAGTATATAATATTGTGTCATGATGTTTGAACTATACCTGTCTCTGTCAGATACATTATACGAAATATACTACTGTAGTCAAATGTGTACCTATTTTTTTATTAGTTACTTGAATATTAAAAAAATTAAATTATATAATAAATAAAGTCATAGCACATTTTTTACAACAAAATACGGATTCAATTATCTACTATTAATAGGGTAGTAGGTAATAATAATCTTTAAATAATAATTTGTTTTCTAGCAAACACAGTCGCATTTGAGACAAATTGTAAAGCAAACGCGATACATAAGGTAACATTTTCATTATATTCTAACAAATTTTCCATTTATTAGCGTGTTTCCCTTTTATCAAAGTACCTACATCAAATTTAAATTAATTTATTTGTGTGTGTGTACAACTGATTAGTAGGGTAAATGGGGAGAATGTGATGACAGGTTAGTTGCTTTGGAGTTTAGATATGCTTTGTGTAATCAAATTGATATTTTAGAAGCAGCTTCCTTTACTCATATCGCTTTATTAATTTTAATATTGCTACAAAATGAACTTCCAGAGCTATAGTTTAGTCAGTAAATTATTTTGTTATTTAAGCATATATAATATACAGTACGTTTCATTAACAAAATTAGACCTTTTTAAGGTCACCGGCAACCCGGATTATCAAGGGCTTTTATCAATTAATATTTTATTATTAATTTAATTTATATTTTTATTGTTAATAGTAAATTTTAAAACTGCTTTATATACCTATTCTTTGCCGCTATAAGAACATAATATGTATTGTTTACATGTTTTACTTCACACGTTAAGTGATCACCGAAATATCTCAGAGGCGGATTTAGGCTTAGGCCTGCAAGGACTTGGCGTAGAGCAACACAATTTGAGGGGAGACAACATTTAGGAGGCGTCTAAAATTTTAACAGCAACTAAAACTTGAAAGGCTGAAATAAATTTGGAAGGAACTAAAAACTCACAATTGAATGAGTTTTCCGTCGATTGTTACGGCTCAAAAACGTTAATATTTCGAGACTGTCGTTATTATTTTAAAGAAATTATATGCAATTACTAAAATTAAAAATACAAAACAAAAAGTAACGGTTTAGAATATAAATGAAGAAAATCCAAAACGGGTCCACTACAGGGATAGTTCTTCGTCCAAAGAGATGGGAATTTCGTATAGCTACATATAAGAGCGATCCTAGGGCGGCATCACAACCAAATTCGCTCCTTCGCTCCTAAATATCTGAGGAACACATCAGTCTGGCTTCGAGCCAAATTTTAACTTTCTACGGTTGACCGTTTAAAAGTTACATAGACAGGGGTTCCGTTTTTACCATTTTGGTAGGAAACCTTCAAAAATGATAATTACGTATCGATCTATAATATAGAGGTTTCGGTGATAACATATTTCACTGTACATATATATTATATATGTACGCACGCTTACTACATGGCTGAATCTAATCGAGTTTGGCGATATGAAGGAACTATATAACCCTTGTTCAGCCTCTAATGTTGCCTCAATAGACGAGTAAAGAGGATGTGATACATGCTTTGATTGTGTGTATCAACTACGCCAGATGACCCATTTAAAATGTGTAATTGACAATCAAAAAAGGAGTGTGCTTTAGACCACAGAAATGCTGCTAGAAACGCTGCTAGCAGTTCTGCTAGCTGGTAGGCTGGGTACGAAGCTAGAAATGACATCACTGCGGGCTGGCCAGCTAGCTCACAAGATAGGTTTTAGAATTAGAACAAGGGCTATTTTCCCTGCGAGATTTGCTGCTAGGTATGAGTAAGAACCAAGCTTGGAATTAACATGAAGAAAAATAGTAAACACCACACTGGCCGAAATTGTGATACCTTGCCCTGATGCCTGAGGTGAGGCCGCATCATGGCGTACATGGCAAGATTATCACACTTTCGGCCCTTGTGGTGTAATATACTATTTATTTAAATCAAATATGCAGGAGTATTTTAATGTAATCATGCGTATTTTATTTTATACAATACTAGCGGTCCCGTCCGGTTTCACCCGGGTGTAAAAGAACGAATGGGGAAGGGAGGAACATGAGTACACACATTCATATTAGTTTACCGAGATGAATGTTGTGTCCAAATTTCATGATGATCGGAGTTATCGTTCAAAATTTTTTGTCGATAAAAAGCAGTATTTATACTTTTTTAAACTAATATTTTTTTTTAATTAATTAAATAAAATTAAAATAAATTTTAATGTAAGCCTTAGAAGAAAGCAATGTAGAAAATAAAAAAAAATAAAAATGCATTCGCCCAACGTAGGGCTCGAACCCACGACCCTGGTATTGACAGCCTTGTGCTCTACCGATTGCGCTAACCGGCGTTGTATTATTACATCGCTAATATGAATATACTTAGTTAGTGCATTTCACCTGAATAGAAACTTATTTTTTAGATACATTTGGAACATTTTTCATTACTGCTCCGCTCCTAATGGTCGTAGCCTGATTTTATATAGCCTATAGCCTTCCTTCAATTTGAACCAGTAGTTCCTGAGATTAGCGCGTTCAAACAAACAAACAAGCTCTTCAGCTTTATATATTAGTATAGATTGTATTGTTTTTGACGTTTGCTTCCCTTGTGGCTACGCGAAGAAATATCTATCTATAAAATCGTTTATCTCTTTATATTCAAAGTACCTGGGTGACCGAGCTTTGCTCGGAAAGTTAAATAAAATACTGATATGCTGATATCGCCAAAACTTTGAGAACCGTAGGTTCTCTGTCGCTTCCCTTTGTGGAGCCTACGTCTCCACCTTTGTTACAGTCTTACCTCGCGGGGCTGCGCCCCGCTCGGTTGTAATCAACACTAGTCGAGCCTTCGGCTCTCCATATAAGAACCGTAGGTTCTCTGGGGAAGCTTCGCTTCCTTTTGTGGAGCAATAAGATAATATTGCTGAAACAGTTTGACTCCTTTGTGGAGAGGATTGTCGGCCCTTATGGCAATCCGGTACTTGTAAAACTGATTCGCCGTCATCTTGATCTATGATATTGCATCTTTCGCTTCAAATTTAGGTTAAAAATTTATTTATTAAAATTGCTCACCTATTGGGCTTTGACATGCTCACTCCTGACATCTGGTGGCTAACATAAAAAATAAAATGTGACTGCATTTAGTCGATCTATCATCTGTGAACAGTACTCCATTCCGCATTCGTACTTTTAAATTCTTATAAAATGAAATAAATAAAAAGCTTTGAAAATAACTGAACTAAAAAATCAATGAACGTTTGCTTAAAAAGATGATTTTATGTTATCAAGTTAGTATACAAGTGTAACGTTACTATTATACTATATAACCTCATAGAGTTTTAATATAATAATTTATTGTCTATAATTAATTTTTTTATCTACAGATACTGCTAAAAAACCAGGATTTGAAAGAAAATGCTATACCTTCAGTCAATTTGTCTGGGAAAAAAACACAGCTACTGATCAGAACCATAGGATTCAATTATTGTATGAATTAGGCAATAAAGAAAATGATGATAGTCTTATTGTTGAAAACTAAGATAATAATGAAGTTTATGATGATGATCATAACGACAATCAAAGTAATTATTTTACTAAAAAATTAGTTTTAGTTACAATTTATTATTATTTTCATTGATGTTTGATGTACTGAATCTTTATTTTCCAAATTAAATTTTTTGTTCTTCTTTTCTCTTGTTCCTCTGTATCCTACGGTTCTCATCAGTAGCTGTGTTTTTTTTCCCAGGTAAATTGACTGAAGGTACTTATAGCATTTATTTTCTTTCAAATGCTGTTTTTTAGCAGTATCTGTAGATAAAAATATTAATAATAAACAAACTGTATATTATAACTATGAGGTTATAATATAATAGTAACGTTACAGTTGTATAGTAGGTACTTACTTGAAAACATAAAATCATCTTTTAAAATGTGCAGAGCAAACTTTCATTGATTTTTAACTGCAGTTATTTTCAAAACATTTTATTTATTTCATTTTTTAAGAATTTAAAAGTACGAATGGAGTACTGTTCACAGATGATAGATCGACTAAATGCATTCACATTTTATTTTTTATGTTAGCCACCAGATGTCAGGAGTGAGCATGTCAAAGCCCAATAATAATAATTGTTTATAACTTTCTTTCAAATACGTATTTATTTTAATTAAGTCTCACTTGGATAGTAATTAAAGATTAACTGTCATAATATTTTGAAAACAATTGTTTCATTGTATAAAATTCCAAAACCTACTTACAATATTTAAGTATTTTCATACGTCATAAAATTGATTTTTATAATGATAAAATTTGTAAGAAAACGATTTTTTCGAGAGATGAGACCTAGCTAAAACGATTTTTTGCCCCCCAAAATCCCTTTTCAGTAAATTTTATCCAAATCGTTAGGGCCGTTTTCGAGAAAATATTTAGGGACATATATAGGTACATAGGTACATAGATACATAGGTACATAGGTACATAGGTACATAGGTACAAGATTAGCTCGTTTAATAATATAGGGATTGTTTCATTGTATAAAATTCCAAAACCTACTTACAATATTTAAGTATTTTCATACGTCATAAAATTGATTTTTATAATGATAAAATTTGTAAGAAAACGATTTTTTCGAGAGATGAGACCTAGCTAAAACGATTTTTTGCCCCCCAAAATCCCTTTTCAGTAAATTTTATCCAAATCGTTAGGGCCGTTTTCGAGAAAATATTTAGGGACATATATAGGTACATAGGTACATAGATACATAGGTACATAGGTACATAGGTACAAGATTAGCTCGTTTAATAATATAGGGATTGTTTCATTGTATAAAATTCCAAAACCTACTTACAATATTTAAGTATTTTCATACGTCATAAAATTGATTTTTATAATGATAAAATTTGTAAGAAAACGATTTTTTCGAGAGATGAGACCTAGCTAAAACGATTTTTTGCCCCCCAAAATCCCTTTTCAGTAAATTTTATCCAAATCGTTAGGGCCGTTTTCGAGAAAATATTTAGGGACATATATAGGTACATAGGTACATAGATACATAGGTACATAGGTACATAGGTACAAGATTAGCTCGTTTAATAATATAGGGATAGGTCACCTGTCGTCTGTTTTGCGCACACATATATTCATGTAAGGGAAGTTATAATATAAACCGCTATCCCTTTTCTCTATTATTAGTCTATTACATTATACTACGTTCGTCAACGTGTAATGTATTAAACAAACTTCTTCATGGTTTGGAATGGGTGCACAGTGTACACCCTCGACACACACACACACATACGGTCATGCGCCGGGAGAACTTGATGTAATGTCGTTAACAAAATATATACCCACTGTAAGTATAGGCACTGATTGAGGGTTTGTGAATTATGATGAGAATTTTTGACGTGAAGCACACCTCGACGATTTGGAAAGAAAAATTAACCGGACGAAAATTAAAAACAGTGACACAAATGCGTTCACGAATCAGTGACGTATTTTCCATCCATCGCAGATATTTTTATCCAAAAGATGATTCAGACCCGACGAGAGGGGGGGGGGGGCTGGATTTTCGACTGCAGTTCAGTGTTTTCGTAATTTAGTTTTTTTGAAGTAAAACTTCTTTTGGCACGGTAGGATAACAGTGATTCATGAGATTGAAAGGTGTAATGAACGTGTCGAAATGTAAGTACTATAAAAACTGGCTATGCAGAACATTAGCCTTTTCTCAGGCCATAGTACCAAATTCCACATCCTGAAATAATTAAATCGTCAACAAATGCTAGAACCTAATAAGTCTCAAGCATCTTTTCTTTTTATTTCAGGAGATGTGAAACCTGAGTGAGTGAGAACTGGGTAAGCGAGAAAACTCTCTAAGTGAGATTAATAGCCAGGTACCGTCTTTGTAACCCTCTTAAACCTCTATAATTGAGAAGCAGAAACGTCTATAAGAGGACGACGTTTTTCACTCATGGATCTCTATAACTCAGACTACTACTTGCCTGTACCTCTATAAGCGATAGTTTCGAATACTCGATGGTTGTTGATAAAACAATATTTGATAAAATCTTTGAACTAGAAAAATATACACAAAATGTAAAAACAGAAACGCAGAAGAAATTAACATTTCTTGTAAATATTAGTGTACGATTTTTGTTTTCTTTTTTTAGCATCTATGTCGGATTATTATCTATGTCGAATAATACATAACGTGTTTATCATTACATATTTGCTGTATTTTTATAGACCTCTATAAGTACGAAAGGCCACTCCTGTACCCTCTATAAGCTCAGAAGTGGATCTACACATCAGGGAATAATAGCGTTGATGCCCTGGGCTCCCAAATGTATAAATAAAATAAGATATTTTATCCGTATTATGGATGAATTTTGATAATTTTTTGGTGAATTTAAACAATTTTTTGGGTAAATTTTGACAATTTTTTGGATGAATTTTGATAATTTTTAAAGCGAATTTCAACCATTTTTTGGGTCAATTTATAGTATTGCGTTTATTTGATCAGGTCATCAAATTTCTACTCTGATTTTGATGTTATTAAAAATGAGTTTTAAACTCCAATTTAAAGATTTTTAACAAAAAAAAATGGGGTCCTATTGAACTTCAATAAGACCTAGGCTAGAAAATCGGGTTAGGGAAAAATCTCCGTAAGCGAAAAAGAGATCGCGGTCTCTTGAACTCTTGCTGATCCATGGTTCGACTGTATATGGTTTTACTAAACCCTGTTTAATTAAGACAATTCTGTCTACATATTATACAGTCTGTACCAGTGATAAGGCAGTGTAGGTATAGTAGGTACCTGCTGTGTAGATATAGTTTGTTCACAGTGAACGTTATGAAGCCGGTATGCGAGATAACGTCTCTAATTAACCGCAATATGGAGATCAAAGTGGGCTCCCAGTCTCTGATACACATGTGTTCTACCCTACCATACCGTATACCCGCCTACCTTCTTCATATATAGATAATATATAACCGGTATGACTGTCTAATCTACAACGGCTCCAGATTCTCGTAGATTGCATGTATGTAGGTTTGGCAGATTATAATCAAATCATCTCTCGTCATATTATACGCACACACATATATATCGGAACCTTGCCATGAAACTTTTATAAATGGAATAGACTGCTCATTCTAGCTGTACCTACCTACATCGTTCTCTCTCATCGAAGCTTTCAAAAAATTAAAATTCTCTATTTTACCGTCATCTTAAACGGTGGAAATTATAAAAGTACACAGGGTGTTTAAAAGTGATTCGGGAAGTGAAAATAAAAACTAATTTTCTTTCTCCATAAGTTTAAGTTTAAACAAACGTTTAGTTTTTGTTTAAAAACAAATAAAAATTAGTTTTTTTTTCATTTTATTCCATCACTTCTAAAAATTGAAAACATTCCTGAGTAGGTATAGAGGAAAAGGGCATTTTCTGACAAAATTTGGTAAGAGACACATTTCAAAAATTTGGTGAAAAAAATTATTTTATTTAATTTCTTTTCTTTTAAATTTTAACTTTAACCTTAAATAACTTATGGCGGAGTGAACTTATCAAAAAATCATAAGAGACCTTTTTATAGAGCGTTCAATTCCCTACAAAAACATGTATTTCTCATTACTGTACGTTCATTTATTTTGGAGGAAAAAAATTAAATGTAAAAAGTGAAAAAAACTCCATGTTATTTAAATCAAAATTAAGCGCTTTTTTGGTCTCAGGTCTGATACGTTTTTTTAGAGCAAAAACAAAAAATGTGTGTGGGGACCGTAAAAAAAAACTTGGGAAATAACGAACAGCCTATTGGGATATACGCGTCTGTCCATTATTATTGGGCACGTGTTTGCTATACCTCGACCTATATAGGAAGTTCGATTCCATTATAAAAGTTTCATGGTTCTTATATGAGATGTTATCTATAAGCTTTGTCTTCTATAGTGATGTTATAATTGTCAAATGGAAAGTAATAATTTTAGTGGATGGTACCCATGAGTTTTAAACAAAAATAAAGTGATGTATGACTAGTGGTGGCTCCTCTGTGAGCGCTGCAGAGCTGCAGAACAACCAAAATCTTACGCACCTCATAATTTTGTAATTAATTATATTTTCCACATTTAGTCAATATTTTAATGCTAGAAAATAGTGTGATAGTTACACAAGCAACGCCAAAGTTTAACAGCCACCAGCAGACCTTAAAACTCGTGTGTGTTCTGTGTGGCAGACTGTATGCGTTATGCGAGGTAGAATACTTCGTAAAGGTCATAGGTTCGGTGGTCATTGCTATTGCATTTTTTACAGCTCTACCTGCAGTTTTACTTCTGTAGTGTGTAGTGTAAAGTACGCAGCCTAGAAAACATCGCATTATTAATTTCTAACTACTGACTGACAGACCCTTAAGACCTCAGGCTCGATTGTAGAACCTCTGTAATTTTTATAAAAACAGTGTTCTCGTTTTGCTAGACACTGTAATCCGTCACTTCCACTAATCCGACAAATAAATGAGTGAGTACTGTACATTTATTTATTCACTAATTTTTTGAGACTTGGAATTATTGTTTTACTAGCGACCCGGTCCGGTTTCATCCGGGTACGATAGATATAGTTCTGTAAGTCATTTGCGTCCCGGTGTTTGAACTAATAGTTTTGAGCAAATTCTGCCAGATTTGCTTCTGAACTAAAAGCTTTGAGCGAATTCTATCAGATGTCGTTACATGTTAATAAAACAGTTTTTTTCACAAAACATCACCGTAAATTTGTACAACATAATTAATAAAAACTATCCTATAGCGTAAGTTGCATCAATCAAAACACATTTACAAAATTTCATTAACTTCGGAGATTAGCGCGGCCAAATATGTGACACGAGATTTTTTATAAGTATTTATATAAGAGCATGTTCAACTGTATATAAAATTTACACATATAGAAATATGAATGTTTAATGGGCATTAAGGTCATTAGTAAATTTATAGTAAAGCAAGTATAATATCTACCTACTCTGAAAAAAATCAGTTTTTCCCTAAGTATCTGATTTTTTGTAATTTAGATACCTACAAAAGTATACAGTAAATATTACGAAATATTCTTTTTAAGGCTGCTGCACACGAGGCTAGAAACGCTGCTAGGAGTTTTGCTAGCCGGTAGGCTGGGTACGAAGCTGGAAAAACGTCACTGCGGGTTGGACTGCTAGCTCAAAATATAGGTTTTGAATTTAAAAAACAGGCGCTATTTTCCCTGCTAGATTTGCTGCTAGGTATGAGCAAGAACCAAGCAGCATCTTGTCACGTAGGCACTTGAATAAATGCTCACAAACCAACATGGCGTCATTCTCCTAGAGTCAGACAGCAGACACGTTTTGCTCTGTGTTTATATTCGAACTGTCACTGCGCGCGCACCAGATCTCCACAAAACAAGCTTGAAAAATTGTCTCGTGTGAAGCGAGCACTTAACAGCAATCAAGAAAACTAGCGCTAGAAAACTAGTAGGCTAATCTAACAAGGAATCTAGCAGCGTTTCTAGCCTCGTGTGCAGCGGCCTTTAGATTAATAATTGCAGATAGCTGCAAAAATAATATAAATGTGTGTTTATCGTGTAAGTACTAGAAAATAATTTTATTTAGAACCGCAAACTAATAATCATTCGTAATTATCCAATATGAAGAAAATTACATGTACATTATATATTATGAAAATAAAACACTACATAAATAAAAAGCATTAATGTGAAACGGATATCGCAATATAAATACCTTAGTTATAAAAAGTTATGTATTATACTCTTTTACCGTACAAATTGCTAAAACATCGCGAAAACATTTGAAGGAGAAAAAACGATTCATTAAAATATATCAAGAGGTCTGGTTTAGGAACATTTGATATCATGGAACAAATGAATAAAAGAAAACAACAGAAGAATCGTTAAACTAAAAACCGACCATGATAAAAAGAAAGAAAAAAACAAAAGCAATTTAATATAGTGAGTATCAAGTTGACGATTGCGGAATAATCGTGAAGTAAAAACGGGGAAGTAGGAGAAAAGAGAAGTTACAGAGCGCGGAGGACGTTGTCTGAGGGCCGCGAGGGGATGACATTGATTGAACAAGACGCGCCTCCCGGTACATCGGCGCTCGCTATTGGTTACAGGCGTCGTGGATCCTCTCATGACGATCGCCCCAGCCTCCACGGTCTCCTCATCTGCTGACAAGGCACTGAGAGGAAACGATTATACACGTAGATGCTCTGGAAACACCTGGGGATGCGCCTTTTTTAAAGATAGGTATGTACTAGCAGTACATAGTAACCGTGAGCATATTACATTATCACCATTCGAGTGAATACGGTAATAATCTATATAAATAAAAATGTCAATATCTTAAATCTTCAAAAGTTCTTCATCGATTGCTTTGTCCTAGCCTTCACCGAAAATTATGATCATGGTGCCATTCGATTCGGAATGACATCTAGAAACTTTAAAAAAAATTGAAATGGGGGACGACAAAATTGCAAAAGTTATAAACATTTTAATACAAATATTAAGAGAAATGTATTTGAAACAAAAATAAAGAATAGTTACCTACTTCTTACCATAGCGGTTTTATTAGCGGATGTATAGGTACCTACATTTCGGGAGCTATGCTCTCATCTTCAGCAAACACTAAACTGTACATCCGCTAATAAAACTGTTGTGGTAAGAAGTAACTATTCTTTATTTTTTATGAACATTTTAATAAAAGAAAAAAGAGCGATTTGATTTTTTGCGAATATCTCAAACACTATTGTAGATATCTGAAATGATAAAAAATATTCTGAAAGAGCAGGAAATTTCCTACAAAAAAATCCCATCTCCTGGAACTCTACCACCAATATTTATAATTTTAATTTTGAGGTGAAAATAGGGCCAAACATTTTTTATACGACGAGCTAAAAGACACGAAAATATTGAAAATTATATAAAAAACAGAAAAAAAAATTTACTCCTATTTTCACCTCTAAATTCAAATTTTTGTATAGGACATTTCCTACTCTCAGAATTTTTTTTGTAATTTCAGATATCTACAATAGTTTCAGAGATATTCGCAAAAAACCAAACCCCTATTTTTTCTTTTGCAATTTTTTCGTCCTCCACATCAATTTTTTTAAAAAGTTTCTAGATGTCATTCCGAATCGAATGACCCCATGATCATAATTTTCGGTGAAGGAGGACTGGAATTCATCAGAAAGGGTCATGCGAACTAGACTAAATGTAGTATTAAAATAAGCGCGTGTTTTTATATACCTATAGATGATTTTTGAGTATTGTTTTCAGTTAGTCTGTTATTTTGTATCAACATCACTCAAAAATGGCTAACCAATTTTGGCATCTAGACACTATATAGGTATGTACCGGTACTCAAATAAATAAAACAAGCTTTTATTAAAATGTAAACGAATAAAATAACATACAATCTAGCAAATAAAATAATGTTATCATTGTTGGCCTGACCTAAGATTTTAAATTATGATTTTTTTATGAACATATCTCGCAGGTCGACAACGATATTAAAATTATAAAAATTATTTTATTTGTTTGACTGTTTGATTTTCTCTTCGTTTTGTTACTCGTTATCAAAAAGCTTGTTTAATAAATAATATTACCGATCAATTTTTCAGAAAATATATTAACAAAAATTATACAATTATATAATTCAATTAATTGACGTTTCGACCTTCTAGAAGGTCCAAATCCGGATCTAAACATCAATTAATTGAATTATAAATGTATAATATTTGTTAACATATTGTCTGAAAAATTGGTCGATAATTTTATTTATTGAAGAGTAATCAGACGTTACCTAATCTATAAGCACATAAAATGGGTGTAATTGCCATCAGAACGGTCTACCGACCAAATCGAGTCCAAAAACGTTATGTCTATTCGGAACCCAAAGGAATGTTTACCTGTCAAAAACCCCCCTTAGGACAGTTCGGCGCATTTCTCCCAAGAGGTCTCACCATTCCTTTGAGTTCCGAATTATACGCTGTTAAAAAGTTGCATAGGTATATAGTGATCTGACTATCAGACCATGGTTTTTTGAAGCTAGGGCGTAGATATTTTTTTCTAGAGGGGGGTTAAGCAAAAAATCAATATTTTTTATTAATATCACACAATAATACTCACGAAGGAAGGCGTAAAACAAAATATTAATTCCCAAAGTAATTTTACAAACTTCTTTTCAAAAAGGATTTCTAATTAGGTTTAGCCAGGTATTCGTATTACTTTCAGTTTTATTTTTTTATTATTATGATCCTTCTTTAACCTCCCATATCTACGCCCTTGATTTGATTGATGTTCAATTTTTTAAAAAGTTTTGTTGTACACTGTATAATGAAAAAATAAGCAAAGACTACACGTCGTAATATACAGTGTCAGTCGTTACCCAGTAGTGAAATTAGCCATCTATAAAGATATGCAAATGTCGTCACTTTATGACACAAGCGTTTCATCAACCTCCAACCCATTTCGTCACTTTTATACCCATCATATAACCCACTCCGTTGCCCTGCACACCACTTACTCGTACCCCGGCTCTCACGGCACGACAACAAGACATTAGGCCTTACATTAGAGAACCTGCATTGACGTTTTTTCATATTATACTTTTATGCTATGCTGAGCATAGGAATAAAATCACAATCGCACCATTAAGGTGCAAACATATACTTCTGTCTTTTTTTACGCCGTAAGCACTGGCGTATCCATGAGGAGGGCAAAACAAGCACGGAGGATCCGGCTTAAGAAATTTCAAATTTGCCCCCTCCTAGGCCAAAAGCTGGGTACGTCCTTGTTAACGTCAGAGAAAAAGACAAACTTTTTGAAACAGAGATACTTTATTCAGATTGAATGCAAGTATATCAACCAATCCTATCATCGGAGAAATCAGGGAATTACATCGAAGAAAGAGAAACAGATATATTTTCGATACGCTTTGTTGCCTTCGCTTACCGCACATTGAGTAGATAGACAATGATTCATATAGTAAATTATTAAATATATGCGTTTTTTAAAGTCATTGATGAGCTGAATTTACGTTACCTACGTGTATCTAAGTCAGGTGTTTTTTTTTCTTTATTATGAACTTTTGGCTTTTTTGTGTATCCAGCGAGAAAGAGAGATTGTGAATTATAGACGCTCAACAGCTGAGGTCATCAGCGTTGTGTATTCAGCCACTAACTAAAAAAAAAAAAAAAACAGTGGAAAATTTTCCTCCCTACATCACTAGCCCACATGAGTAAATGTTTGATATGAGGTTTTCTAGGTATACAAAAAAAAATTATTACAAAGCCTAGATGATGATAATCTAATACACAAAAATTTCGTCTTTTCGGAACCTATGTAACGTTCTTATACAATTCATTCGATAAGGTTTCTGACAAAAAAAAATTCTAATTGTAAAAACATCGTGTTTTTAAGTGGCACTGCTATACTGTTGACGCTGTCGAGCGGTACTCGACCCCGCGAGGCAATATTGTAATATGATGGAGTCGAAGGCTTCCCTATTGTTATCATCTCAATCGCGGGTTAGCAGTAAATAATTGATATTTCTCCGTATTCGAGATACTATGCAGACAACAAAAATGATACAGTGCTAATAATCCTATACGATTGAAGCATAATTATTTATTTTTGTTATTATTTTGTTTTTTAATTTTTGTTTTTCTCTATAAGTAATAAAAAAAATGATAAAAAAATGAACTAGTCTCCCCATACACCTCGTTCTTTTTTGGCAGTTTTAACCGCCGGGTAAAACTGTACGGTTAAACACGAACAACGGCCATCCCCATACACCTCGTTCTTTTATGGCAGTTTTAACCGCACGGGTAAAACTGTACGGTTAATTTAAACACGAACAACGGCCATATCCACACAGAGGCGTAGTTTCGTTCAGTTTTTCTGAAGTCGTGGCATCATTAATACGATCTGCTTTGATGGATCCTACGACAACGTTAGCAGTTGCAGCCGCAGTGGCTATAAAATTAAAATTTTCAAAAAGAAAACGTTCAAAATGGACTAAAGAATGGTTACTTAAACGCAGGCAATTTTCACACGTAAATCTTCTAAATGAATTACGACTAGAACCAGGAGATTGCTTTAATTTTCGATACAATTGTATGAATTGAACGAGCTGAAACTTGAACCTGGGGATTGGTTCAATTACCTGAGAATGGACGAACATACTTATTTTGAGTTATTATTAACCGTTAGAATGCTATGCGGCGCAAAAGCGCTGCGATCGTTTGTATCGAAAATTGCGGCGCAGCGCAAAAGCGCTGCGAGTATCAGTTTCAGTGTGTTGAGAGCTATTTTTTTTAGATTTTTTATTTTCTAAAAGAAATAAAATACAATAATATTGATATTATTTTATGTTTAATAAACATTAATAAACAATATAATGCAAAAATAATTAATAAAATTGATTGATATTTGTCTAAATTAGAGTGTTTTATTTGACACCATTATTTTTTCCTCTAAATTAATCAATATGTTTATAGCAATTTTCATTTATTTTTGTCAAAATTGCTTAGCACTAAAACGGTTAAAATATAAATCAATACTCAAACTAATTACAATCATTTAATTAATATGACTTATTTGCTGTACGTCGCACCACTGAATAAACACGTCGATTCTATCGGAAAGCGCCACACATTACGATTTAAAACGACAACCAGCAAACACGTCGTGTTTAAAATCAAGATTCGGCAGATAAAAAAACTGCCGTGTTTCATCGACAGTTTTTGCCCATACACTTCGGTTTTGACCGACGTGTTTTATCGTGACGATGAAAACTGCCAAAAAAG
This sequence comes from Xanthostigma xanthostigma, assembly GCA_963575645.1. NCBI lineage: Eukaryota > Metazoa > Arthropoda > Insecta > Raphidioptera > Raphidiidae > Xanthostigma > Xanthostigma xanthostigma. The sequence continues at coordinate 40,810,750 of OY754466.1, read as the reverse complement.
AACGAGGTGTATGGGGGCCTAACGATGTGATGTTTTTCATCATATCTTTTAAATTCAATAACAAAATTTTATTAGGGTTGTCCAGTAAACTTTGTACTATGTGAACACTTTATTACTTACTTAGTACTTACTACTTACTACAGACGTAATACAGTGGTACGGTGGTACCTCGATATACGAGCTTAATTCGTTCCGCAACCTTGCTCGTATCTTGAATTACTCGTATCTCGAAGCAAATTTCCCCATACAAAACAATTGAACTACGATTAATTCGTTCCAACCCCCAAAATGTCACCCCAGTTTGAATAATAAAAACGTATTTATAAATGACAAATATTTATTGTACAAAAACAAAAAAGAGAATGTAAAGAAATAAATTAGATATCCTCACTGGTCTTTGCCTTTTTCGCTACATTATTCCCGCTTTCACCTGTAGGCCGTTTAGAAAAAAACATGCCCAAGGAGGTTTGTTTCTTCCTCCCTCTCAGAATGTTCCGGAAATGAGTTAGGCAAGTGTCATTAAACCTGCTAAACCGAACTCGTATCTCGAATTTCGCTCGTAACTCAAAACAAAAAATCACTCGCTCGCCGGCTCGTATCTCGAAAAACTCGTATGTTGGGGCACTCGTATGTCGAGGTACCACTGTATGTGTAATATTTACTGGAGTTTGTAAAGTCAGGAACAAGAGTATAAAGTTACTCTACTGATCTCTGAGCTACTATAATATTCTGGCAAGTAAATGAAATGCCGACAGCACTTATATTTTCATAGAGAGAGCCCTCTCTCTCTCTCTCGCTCCGTCGTCGTCGTCGCCGTCCCAATCCCATTGCTTTAAGCGTCGACGAGTGACGAAGCGAGGTGTCGTTAATTTGTCTAAAGTGCAAATTTGATCGCCGCATATCCAATTTAAGGAAGAGAGAGACAGCCGTTTATGTCACACAACTCTCTGCTTTAGGCGCGTGCTCCCCTCTAACATCGGAATTGGACGCCACAGGACAGTGCAGTACAGTTTATTTTTTATACGGTAGCGACAAAAGTAGTGGAGCTTTTGGCTACATAGAGGAACAAATAAAAAAATACCTAAGCAAACAAAAAAGTATGATCTAGCTGCTAGAAAACAATTTTTTAAAACGCGCGTTGCATTAGCCCGCGCGACAGGCAGCCTTTGTGATATTAAGTCGTTGGAGGGGGAAGCGGTGAGCGGAAGTTTCGGGTTAAAGTCCCGACAGTGACATTGATGGAAAGTAATTTTTTTTTATATAGTATTGTAACTGTAACAATGTGAAATCTAATTATTGACATCAATTGTTTTTTTCAATGTGAATGTATTTTGACGAACTACAGTTTTTAATAGCCTAAGTTACTCCTTACCCTCTTTTGGGGCAATTCAAAAAAAGTGTATTCGTATCATAGCGGGTGTGGCACCTAGAGAACATTGTAAAAAATTATTTATTCAGTATAACATACTAACACTAGTAGATCTTTATATTCTAAATTGTGCAAATTTTGTACAAAACTATCCATCTTTGTTTAATGAAAATCATAATAAACATGAATATACCACAAGAAATAAAAATAATTTAAAAACTACTAATTGTACATTAGCAGTGACTCATAAAGGTGTCCGCAACGCTATGATAAGAATACACAATAAGATACCTACTGAAATAACTGATCCAAATTCCAAACAAAAGTCTATGAAGAATTTAAAAAAATATTTATTAATAAAGGCTCACTACAGATTGGACGAGTTTTTATAATTAATTGTTTTGTGTTGACGCTATTTATGTACATTTGTACCAACAAAATACAGATATTTATCTATTTATCTATAACATTAGCTATCTGCAGTGAAAGTCCCGTCAAAATCGGTCCAGTCGTTTAGGAAATTAGCCGGAACAAACAGACAGACAAAATTGTTTTTTTGTTATAAGTACCGTACATATTTTTCATATGCATTTAGTAAAAAGCTGTTATTTTGACATTACAGACACTTGAATTTTATTTATCTGTATATCTGTATACAGATGATTGAGCCGCCACTGTTCGAAGATCAGAATAAAATTACATAATATTATAATGTGCCTACTTTGTTTGATGTCTCGTTTCTAAGTACACTCTTTTAATATTTAAATATCTATTTGCATATTTATCTATACATATATGTATGTGACAGTATGTAACACATGTAAATTAGTGTACCAGTTATAAACATATACACAACTCTCTCTAAATTAGAATCTTTTACGTTGAAGTTCCCTTGAAATTATTTTATTTGATAGAAATATGTATCTCGAATTATGCGTTAAGGTAGTACGAGCACCAAGGCAACTTTAAAGTCGGTGGAAATTAAAAAAAACTAAATAAACTAAAGTTAAAACCTTAATAAATTATTGAAAACAAAAAAAAAAACCCGTTGTGCCCGACTAATTAAAAAGATATTTAATCTTTTCAATTAGTCGGACACAACGGGTTTCTTTTGTGTCAATAATTTATTAAGGTTTTAACTTTAGTTTAAATAGTTTTTTTTTAATTTCCACCGACAAGTTTTAGAGAAATCAATGAAAATATATCATTCATCTACCGTTTTACCATAAAGCCAATGTTAAATATGCCTACTTTTGAAGTCATTTATTTATTTAAATAATCGGGCAACCCCACCTAAAATTTTCAGAATTGGTTTAGACTTAGTCCTACTTCACAAATTAAAAAAATCAAGCCTTTTATTTAAAATTGCCTTGGTGCTCGTTCTATCTTATTTAAAACTCTTCTTAACTCGAACCTGCAAAAACAAAAATAACAAAATTTTGGTACGACATTCTATTAAATAAAATAAAAATCATCAGTTTCCTCTGCTATACAGCCTGTTAAAGTTATTCTTTTAATAAAAACATTATTAATTAGGGTTGTTACACGCTGCAGACCGTCAACATGGTAAATAAACATGACATTATTTATATTGGAGTAGAACATCCGGTTTGCGGTTTTAGCTGTTTAGGTAATTTAATCAACTGCCCATAATACAAATGTCCGTAAATACCTGACGTGTGTATTTAATACTGTTGATTTCAGAACGATGATGTCTCGGACTTCGGTTGAACACCAAATGAGTTTAAAAAACTGATGCATAGGTATTTGACTTCATGTTCTGTGAAATTTAGCACAAAATCTTCATACTATAATGACGATATATTAAGGTCACTGCACACGAGGCTGGTTTTACCGCTGGAATTACTGCTGGACCTTGCGCTGGCTGAAAAGATGGAAATGATGTCACTGCGGGCTTGCGTACGTGGCCATAAGATGGATTTTATAATTAGAACCTGCTTGTTTGTCTGCTTGTTTTGAGCAAGAACCGATCAGGAAATAGTATCTTGTCACGTGGGCGAGATGTGCAAACGCCCAAAAAATACATTCATATCTTGTAGAGCTCGATCCCACGACCCATGCTCTACCAAAATTACCATATACCAGTTTCACGTCTATTCATTAATTTGAAAAAAAAAAACATTAATTATTTAGTTTAATTCTAAAAACGCTTGGTTCATGCATTGTCATCGGGAATACCTACACGTACAAAATTTCAAGTCAATCGGTTAACGGGAAGTAGGAGAAAAATCGATCGGAAGATTTGAATCAAATATACCAACGGAATGTAATATTGCAGTTATGTGTACAATTTTCAGCCGTTTTGCCAGCTTTCTGTAAAACGACATTGTGTCTCTGTGTTTCATATGTGCACATTGTCTGTCGCTTTGTGTGTATGTGTGTATAAGCTATAATATTATGATCACCGCATCCGGTGATTACGCGCTCGCACCGGCGGCAAACCACCAATTGCCTGTATCACTGATGTTCTTGGGTCTGCCAATCGACGGTCCACGCACAGCTATTTTCTGTATATTCCTCCTGTAAGTATATTGCTTAATTTTATATCTTTGGACAACAAGACGAAGCATTTCCCACCGACTAGGCCAGGGGTCGGCAACCTGTGACTCGCGAGCCGCATGCGGCTCTTTTGATGTAAAGTTGCGGCTCTCCAGTTCCATACGCAAAAAATAATTATTTTGTTATATTAAGAGTATTCGTCCCTGCAAATACCCCCTGCACCCTTCATCTCAAATCTTTTTCCCTCGCCTAAAAACGATTCGCGCTCTCCCGACGCTATTTTTAAAGCTAGAGGGTTCTGGTAAACGCCAAATGAAAGATAAAGAATCAGACTACAGATCCTTCAGGCGAATTTTTTGAAAAAAAATTCCTGAAAATATATACAACCTTTTGAAAAAAATAATAAGTTACGTAACATTTTACACGTAGGCGAAACTGTTTTTCAAAAAATTCGCCTGAAGGATCTGTAGTCTGATTCTTTGTCTTTCATTTGGCGTTTACCAGAACCCTCTAGCTTTAAAAATAGCGTCGGGAGAGCGCGAACCGTTTTTAGGCGAGGGGAAAAGATTTGAGATGAAGGGTGCAGGGGGTATTTGCAGGGACGAATACTCTTAACCCTTAAAAATCGTCCAATCGATCCATGATTGAGCACCATGTCTATCTCTCAGACATTTCCACTCGCGTCTCACCCGCACATAAACTGATTGTTGGTCACTGGTTCAGAGGCGCACATGCATGCGTATGTATTAAATAGGTATATGCAGGCATATAAAATATTAATTATAAATCACATCAACTTCATATAATAAATATATAAACTACGTTATGAATGACAACAATAAACATTGAACAGTGTGTGTGTAATTCCTATAGGTCTACAATTATTTGTAAACTCAAATTCGGACAAAAAAATGTTCATAAATATCAACTAAATTGAGGTATTAATAAGCATAATGTCTATTGTCATGGTTTACTTGCTTGGCGAGAGTTGCGAAGCTATTTTGTCTTATAATTAAGCATATTTATATATAGTAGCCCGGTACGGCTTCGCCCGAATTTATAGATTGCTACCGTTTATTCGTCGACTTACGTTGCAAAATTGGTCTCCACGAAAAGCACTTTTATTTTAAGAGTATTCGTCCCTGCAAACACCCCCTGCACCCTTCATCTCAAATCTTTTCCCCTCGCCTAAAAACGGTTCGCGCTCTCCCGACGCTGTTTTTAAAGCTAGAGGGTTCTAGTAAACGCCAAATGGAAGACAAAGAATCAGACTACAGATCCTTCAGGCGAATTTTTTGAAAAAAAATCCTGAAAAAACTTACAACCTTTTGAAAAAAATAATAAGTTACGTAATATTTCACACGTAGGCGAAACTGTTTTTCAAAAAATTCGCCTGAAGGATCTGTAGTCTGATTCTTTGTCTTCCATTTGGCGTTTACTAGAACCCTCTAGCTTTAAAAATAGCGTCAGGAGAGCGCGAACCGTTTTTAGGCAAGGGGAAAAGATTTGAGATGAAGGGTGCAGGGGGTATTTGCGGGGACGAATACTCTTAACGCGAAGGGGGAAAATTAAAGCCGTGTTTCTTAATTATCAAGCTACCACTTTAGGCAAAAAATGTAATTCTAAACAGAATATTCCGTCCACTGAACTAATATTATTGAACTTAATATGTAAAAACACTATAAAAAAATTAGTAATATAAGAAAACTGAAATATTACTTAAAACTACTCACTAAAAATATGTTATCCTCTCTTTTCCTTTCAAATCAAATAATATACAGTCCAATTTGGTGATTTACACAGTGAATCGTAATTATTTTTGTCCCGATACCCTGAGACTTACATACATATTTTTTTTAAATACTTATAAATAAAAAATTCCAGCCAATTGGGCGACGGGACCATTCCAACTTAAAAAATGTTGACATTTGATTATAATAAAGAAAAGAAAATTTCTGATATCGTGTGAGGTGACGCGGGTAATTGCTAGTATTCAATATGCGATATTTGTTATTCGTTGCCATGGTTACCTACATAATATTATGTTCAACGTCATTAATCAAAGCATGCCGAACTTGTTTGTTTCTGACAGATCCATAAAACAAAAGAGAGGCTGATTTTTTTAATTTTCAAAATATTTCCGAAATTATAAAGTTTAGAAAAAAAAATTTTAACGAAACTTTCTTGAAAAAATAAATAAAATAATAAGCCGTTATGAAAAGTAGGTATAGCATTATTATATACAAAACACCGTTGTAGCAAATATCTCTTTTTCGCATGCGCCGATTTTCCCCAAAAACAATAGGTAGGTCTCTTCATATTTGCATACTAAACATCCTCCCAAAATTTGGTTTCGATCCGCTCATCCGTTTGACCTGTATCGTGTTCACAGACAAACAGACTAACAGACGCACAGAGTTTTTCCAAAAATATATTTTTTGGATTCAGGGGACCTCAAAACGGAAAAAAATTGTAAAATTTTTGAAAAGTGATTTTTGACCTAAACTATAGTACCATTCCCCACTTGTGGGTTGGAATGGTAAAATCATGCATTTAAGGGTTAAGTAAATATTAGAGTATGATTTTTTGTTTTAATTTTTTAGCATCTATGTCCAATGTTTATTATTACATATTTGCTGTACCTATTTTTATATAGACCTCTCTATAAGTGAAAAAGGCCTCCTGTACCTCTATAAGCTAGAAAATCGGGCTAGTGAAAAACCTCCATAAGCGAAAAAGAAATCGCGGTCCCTTGAACTCTTGCTTATCCAGGTTCGACTGTATATATTCCCGGTAATTGCATCGCTACATAACTCATAAAAGTTCATCTAGCCGTAGGTACATCAATAACAGAAGTACGGGCGTAGATAATCGTATAGGTATATGCAGTATGACGCGGATAGATATAGAACAGATAGGTACATAGATCGGCTGATTGTTAATTGAATTGAATTAAATAGAATCCGACGCAGCGGTAGACGCGCGGGTTCTCTTGTCTGTAATTAATACATAAAAGGAACATCAATTCGCGCTTCTGTGTTCGAATGTCTCTAGCTCTACGAACCCAGGCTGTAGTCGGAACGTTGCGGCCGCACAGTTACCTCACGCGATCAGTCAATATTTTTGACATATCTTCGGACGTTCCTTCCAAAGTTTATGCTTTAGTGACTTAAGGGGTTACACTACCCAGGCGCGTCAAAAAAATAAGCTTTTTTTGTGAATTTTTTTACGAGCTCTAGGTGGCGGATCAAAAAAAAATGTAAGGGTTTTTTACGCATATATTAAAGTTCTCAAAAATATTTGTTATTTATATATAATATATAACAAAATGGCGTCGTAAAAAACAAACAATTTTTTTAGGTGAAAACGGTGTAGGTACGCTGTAGCAGTCCTGGTGTACCATCTGGAACAAAAAAGAATTTTTTCTCTTTATTTACAATCGTTTTTCCATGGAAGTACCGAGGATTTTAAATTTTGTTTGAAAATTCACTTTGTATGAGTTAAATTTTTTTTTTCATTTTTTAGCAACAACTCGAGCTTAAATTGTTAACTGCAAACGTAATAATTTTTCAATCATAAAAATCGTGTGTACTTATATGGAAAAACGATTGTAAATAAAGAAAAAACATTTTCTTTCAAATTTTTCAATTGTTCCTCAACCAAATAAATCTCCTTCAATAGGTACATATTTTCGAAACAAAACTTCTAATATCAATCTATCTACTAATGATAGAATATATACGGTGTCTATAAGATCCGTACTGGATGCTATGGCACGCCGTTTTACTATTTAATAGTAAAATATTTTTCCAAAAATTATAAAAATATTTAACAATTTTAATTTCAAAAAAAAATTTGTGAGTGAATTTTTTTTATGTGGTGACATAATAAAAATACATTATTATTATGTCATGACATAATAAAAATATATTATTTTTATGTCATGACATAATTATAATTCGTCGTTTTTCCTATCTCTTCCTATGTAGGTATAAGCATTTAATTTTATGTCATGACATAAAAATAATGTATTTTTATTATGTCATGACATAATAATAATGTATTTTTATTATGTCACCACATAAAAAAATTCACTCAAAAATTTTTTTTCAAATTAAAATTGTTAAATATTTTTATAATTTTTGGAAAAATATTTTACTATTAAATAGTAAAACGGCGTGCCATAGTATGCAGTGAGTTTTCATGACTACAACCCGCCATATTTTAAAGGAATGGGTCGGACAAACATTTCTGTAGATACTTCAAACACAGTAACTGAATTCGACTTGAACTTTGCATAGATAGATATACCAAACTTATCATAACATGTTATTAGTAGAGTGGTTGAAACTAATTACCATCATCGAATAAAACCAAAAAGAAACTCGATATACTTCTGATACCAAATTAACACCAAAAAAAGCCCGTTAAGTGCGAGTCGTACTCGCGTGAAGAGGGTTCCATACTCCGTTTTTTGTGAGAACTGTAAGATTTGAGATTTTCGTTTAAGTTTTCCTGTAAACTATGAAGTGGTTTAATTTGTGAGTGAATATTTCTCAAAAAGTGACAGTGGTAAAAACAAATTAAAAGAAATTTTACTTCAACCGCGCGCACAGATTGCACGCATTCATTTTTTTTTTAAATGATGATCCATTCATAAAGAACGTTACACGAATTTTTCGATTTTTGGAAACCAACCCCCAGTCACAGGTAGTCTCATTTGTGTGACCCCCTCCCTTCCCTGGTGTGACGTCACATGTTTTGCCATTTTAAATTTAAAAATTATTAAAATAAAACATCACTACTAAAATTATTTATATAATTCGATTTAAAATCTTTTTTCATAAAATCAATTTCGGTAGAGTTGAAGTTTACAGTTTTTTAGATTTATACATGTGACATCACGAAGCTTATGACTCGCCCCCCCCCCATTTGTCACACGATGTCACACTATGTGGAACCCGTCCCTCCCCCTTAATGTGTGCCGTAATTTATGGATGGCTCCTAATGAACGAAAGTATAATACGCGCCACAAATCTAAAAGGCTCAGAAGTTAGATGCGAATGCGGGCTTGCGCTTGTACAGTCTGTTGAAAAACTACAAACTCGCAACTCAACAAAACTAAACTAACAATAACAACTTGACAATAGCGTACTCGACTGTACTTTAAAGCAGGAAAGCGACAAGTGACAAAGGCAACGTGCGATCACGGCCAATCACCGACGAGCGCACGTTCCGTTCAGGTAGCTGGGAGTTGGGTTGGAGTCTCGACGGCTCTAAAATGTGCCCTTGCGACGCTGTTTGTGACTAACTTCCGAACCTTTTAGATCCATGGCGCGTATTATACTCATTATATATATTAATACGTTAAGGTTAAGATGTTTGCCACCCTTTTTAGAAAAAACCACACAATTTCTTCACATAAATTATATATCATTTTACAGATAATTGCTTGCTCTACTGACATCGACAACTAAAAAATTTATAATTGCTTTTGTTTTTGTAAATTAATTATTTATTAAAATTACATTAAGACACAATACAGGAACGCTGAACAACGTCTGCCATCTGACGGCTTTAATTTTGAAACAGCGAGCAACGCTGAACAACGTCACAGCAATGCTGCATGATGTCATCTGGCGGCGTAGCTCAACGCTTTTGCTAATTGCGCCTCTATATGACAATTTTAGTAAAATATTTCTTCGATCTGTCATCTGAGCTTCATATTATAATACAACAAAAAGAAGAACGTTATAAGCAGTGTGCAAAATTAGAAACGATTTGAATACCTACAATCATATTTAAAAAATAATTTTGTAAAGTGATAATTATTATACTTGTTTAGTACGAATAATTCGCACAGGTCACACTAGTAGTTATTATAATTCTTTACTGAAAGCGTAATTTGAACCTCTTGAACTGATCATTGGACGATGACAGAATTGAATCCAGCGTTGCGCGTATATATGTAGCGCCGGTATAGACAGCTAATGAACTCAGTGGTAAGTTTCGTTAATTACGATTGAAGCGTCGTTCTCTCTCTCTCACTATATGTGTGTGTGTAGGTACTGCAACTACGTGTGTTGTTAAGTTGGAAGCGCCACAACCATCGTATGTTGGTATTACTGACGCCTCTACACGTAATAAACTAATTATAAAGTGGCCGAATGTGTCTATGAATCTGAATCATTATTATTATAGAGCGCCAATACATTTATTTTTTGTTTTGTATGTTTCGCTTCTGTTTAGTTCAATGCAGGGCTAACGATATATCGTTTTTGCCTACTTAAAATATTCTTTTTACATCTACCTATAAAACAGCTGCTTTTCGTGCATGTACAGCGATCGCCAAACGAGATATTTAAAACACTAGTGGTGTAAAGTTGCGTAAAGTAAAATACACTTACTATTTCCATTGTAAATCATAGTCTAACCGCATGAGAATACAACGTAGCCTACAAATTGGTGCTTAAAATTGAACTGTCAGAAATTTTGAAAACCATGTGAAAATCAGCTATATTAAAGAGCCGACTAACGCCGAAGTAACGTCCGACCAAGTGTTTGCTCGGTTGGGCGGCATTCGGCGTGATCAGCCGTCTAAAATGATCACTTTGTAACTATACGTTCCAAAGTAACGTATGTTGTTCTATGTCACCGCAGTCACGACGGTCGCTCCAACCGAGTAGCCGACGTAACGGCAGACCGAGTGTTTGCTCGGTCGGGAACGACGTGACAAAGTCACGATGATTTTTCACTGTGATTTTTGTGTAACTGGAATAACAGTCACTGTGATCACAGAGTAACGACTTTTCCCATGTCTAGTCATTAGCGTCTTTTAATTATTATGTCAAGACTATTGTCAATACGCTAGCACTCTAACTCGAAGTATTTAAATTCGACTTAGAGAGATTTATTCATAATAATATCGAATATAAACTACTAATAATAAAGGAGTTGAAGGTACTTGAAGAATAGTTATATATGAAATATCCATTTTCATAACTCTGGTAATAGCATTTGCGTACAAATAAAATAAAAAATAATCTGCAGACAAATTTAGAATTGGTATACAGACGGGGTGTATTTATCGTAACACTTGATTATATCCACATATAACAAGGGTAGTGCAGTGTACAGGTTCGGTGACAAAAATTTTGACGTCTATACTAACAATATAAAGAGATAAAGTTTGGATGCAGGAGGTAATATCCGAACCTACACAAAAAGAAATATTCGTCAGTATTTAGAATAGACCTTCAGGATGGACATAGGACAGGGGTGGCGAACCTTTCTACACCTACGTACCAATTTTTTTCAAAAATGTTTGCCGACAAGCAACCAAAGAAATTTAGTTGTCAAAAAAATTAATAAAAAATAAGTAGATAAAAATGATAATTTTGATAATACATTGACAAATTTGACAATTTTTTTCTTATTTGTTGCATCTAACATATTTTTAATTATTTCCATTTTCCACATCAAAAAATGCCGTGCCAACAACCTGTGGCGTGCGTGCCATAGATTCGCCACCCCTGACATAGGCTATATATATTATAGCGTTAAAATAATAGCGCTTTTTGTGGAGACCAATTTTGTGCGAGGCCCATAGATCTAAGCCCGCTAGATCCACTCTTAAAAACGACTTTATGCACTAGTATTTTACAACCGCTATACAAGTATGATAAGCAACTATATTTTCTTCATACCGCGATCGAAAGTGCATACTTTTGGCATCAATTGTAAGGCAGAAAGTCTAACATTTAGTCCTTGCGGGGAGTTTGTACGTTCGGGCGGTAGTAAAGCAAAAACAACCAATCAACTGTTGTTTAGATGTCGTTTCCATAGCAACCCTATTACATTTTAACTAATAGTCGCAAACAGCTGTCATTCGTGTTTTTACGTATAACGTCAAAGCCTTTTGCTTAGAATGTATCTGTGTTTTTATGTAATGAATTAATTAATGTATATTACATTATTATTATTATAAATTTATATTTCACCACACTGGCCGAAAGTGTGATACTTTGCCCTTCGTGCCATGATGCGCCTCAGGAATCATGGCGCGCAGGGCGAAAATATCTCACTTTCGGCCCTTGTGGTGTAATATACTATTTATAGGAGGTCGTACAAAAATGAAATTATAAAATTATACGGGATACAAGGCTAAATATAAAAAAGACAATTTTAATTCACTAGAACATAATTTAATCGTCAACATTTCGGCAGAAATTCATGTCTTCTTCAGAACTTTAAAAATGTCTAGTAAAAAGTCATAAAATTAAAAGAAGGCATGAATTTCTGCTGAAACGTTGACGATTAAATGATGTTTTAGTGAATTAAAATTGTTTTTATATTTAGCCTTGTATCCCGTATAATTTTATCATACCATAATATCAATGTGTCTTATTTTATTTTGTTAAAAATTAAATTAGACTGCTGTAACGTGTCTTTAGAATTTTGACGATACCTATATTAGAACTCGAATTTCACATTTCGCGATACGGTTTTTTTTCGACTGGGGACTTGATATTAACAGTCGTCACCCATTTCTCTGCCTGTCGCCGGGCCTGACAATACCTATAGAATAGCGCAGCACGAGGACGGTGCATATAATGGGGTGATAATGTACATAGTGCGACGAAACGGGACACTGCACTGAAATGGGATGGGATGGGGTCGTTATATGCAGTTTCCCCAACCACGGAAACTTTTATGCACGGCCCATAAAGCCAATGAATGCTAATAGCATTATCTATGCAGCGACTTCCTCTGTATCATGCAGCGACTTCCTCTGTATCCAACAGCGACACAACGCGGTAATAGTAATTCAATCCTGTCTGATATAGCACTATCATACGCCGTTATTAGCAAAGTGTATACACAGCGTTGAATTGTCAAAAGATCCTTCAACTCTTCAAATACGCGCTGATTTTTCCTAAAAAACAGTATAAGGCTCTTTTTATTTACGTGTGTCTAAAGTAGTGATGTGCCGGATATCCGTATCCGTATCCGCGGATATTCGAGGAAGAAGAAAGATCCCTATCCGTATCCGTATCCGTTAGTTTTTGTCGGATCTTTTACCTTATTAATTTTCAATTCATAGATGAAATTTTAAATATACCTATAGGTGATTAGGTAATAATGAAAAACTGTTAAATTCCATTCAGATTATTTTTTTAAATCTTATTTGGCACCTTTATATTGCAAACATTTATCGTAGTGAATACCATACCAATAGTACATAACTCAAAGGTACTAAAATACTATCTTTATAATGAGATATTGCACATCGATCTTTTGAAAGAGACAATCTGTTATGAGAGTTAACTCTTAAAGAGGTCAATAACTTTTTCCGATAACAGATATAGTCTCTTTCCAAAGGTCGATGTGCAATATTTACTCCCGCGTACTCTATAAAAAAAACGACATCGCATCGACACGACCCCACAATTGTTTTTAAAGAATTTCCCCAAACGCCTTCCCTTTTTCACTGCGCCAAAAAAATAATGTATAAAAGTCAAAACGGCTAATAACACTGTTATAATGTTATATAAAATAATAATTGTGTATTTTCAATGGATATTTTGCACATCGAGTTATCGTACTCTAACCGATTTCAGATGACATAGGTATATCGATTTATAAAAGAGACCTCTTCGCAAACTTTTATTTTATTTTTCTACAAATATAAGCAATTCGATTAGAGTTTATATAAATTGAGGAGAATAAAAAAAAAAACGTTGCTGAAGGAAAACAAGAATGGTGGGAGGTTAGGTTGACGAAAAACGACGACGTTGTTCTTTTTGAACCCTCTGATATCCCTCGGCCAACGAATGTCCCGGGAGATAGGCTCGAGGAAAGTAGCCAAAGACATCCTCACAGTTTATTTACCACGTTTACATAAGCCTCAATTTTTTGTCAGTTGTATTTAAACCTAACAGTATCGCTTTTGAAATAAAACTTCTTAAGACGACAGTTACGTGTTTACGCAGGCACGATTGACAGATGGCGACGTCGTAGAAACCATCTTGAACGAAAGGTGAAACATCTTAGCTTGGCTGTAATTGGAACATCGTGTCGCTAGACAACAAGTGTGAAGTTCATTTTTAAATAGTCAAAAGCTGCCATTCTGTGAGAATTATGATATAAGTATGGATTATAAAATCAAACCATGGTTATTAGATGAAGGCATTCACATATTTTTTTTTTATTCATTTTACCATTCCAACCCACAAGTGGGGAACGGTAGGGATATTCGATATACATCGATGCATCGAATTCACTCGATGTTTACAATACAATGCATCGAATCAATCCGATGTTTTGAAAAGCTATTGATTTACTCGATGTATTGTCAGAAAACATCGAATCAATGATAGATAAAGATAAAGAACACTGGAAATAGGAATTTCTGTAATTGTGGATGATTTTTATTTTGTTTGTACTTTTTGTAATAATAACAGAGAACATTCTCACACATTATCTTTATTATTTTAATTAAACAACAACCGAATCACCGAAAATTTCCATGGAAAGTCGTTTCTTAGTTACATAGATTCCCTGAACACACTCTAAAGGCATACGGACAAAGACAGTGCTGTTATAGGAGTAGTAGATGATTAAAAAGTGTTGTTTCTTTGTTTCTATGGAGGGTCAGGAGGTTGACTACAGCTTTGTGATGTAAAGTTAGAAAAAGTACTCGATTTTGAAAAAACATCGATGTTTCTAACCGATGAATCGGAAAATATCGATGCACAGTCACGATGTATTACATCGAAAAAAAACATCGATGTATTTTTTAAGTGGACACCCCTAGGGAACGGTACTAGTTTAGGTCAATAGTAACTTTTCAAAACTTTACAATATTTTATAGTTTTGAGGTCCCCCGAATTCAAAAAACATTTTTTGGAAAAATTATGTGCGTCTGTTTGTCTGTGAGCATAATACAGGTCAAACGGATGAACGGATTGAAACCACATTTTGGAAGGATGTTTGATACGCAAATATGAAGACTTCTATTATTTTTATTATTAAATCGGCGCATGTGCAGAAGAGATATATGCTATAACGCTGATTTTTTATATAATAATGCTATACTTTTCATAACGGCTTATTATTCTATTTATTTTTCCAAGAAAGTTTCGTTAATTTTTTTTCTAAACTTTATAGTTACGGAAATATTTTGAAAATAAAAAAAATCATCTGTTTTCTGTTTTGCAGATCTGTCAGAAAGAAATTAGCTTATAAGCATGCTTTGATTAATTTTTACTCAACGTGGAACGTATTATGTGTAGGTAACCATGCCAACGAATAGCAAATATATTTAAGACTAGCCATTACCCGCGGCACAATATCAGAAATTTTATTCAAATCTTTGATTAACGTCTGAATAGAACTCTTCAAGTAAATAAAATTGTCGACCAATTTTTCTCAGACCGAACGATATATTGACAAAAAATGATAAAATTACAAATCAATATAACACAAGATGACGTTTCGATCCGGATTTGGATCTTCTTCAGAAATATCTAAAAAATATAAAAAATAATTAATATTAAGGTATTTATTAACTAATCGATTGTACGTAAAATTGAAAGTTTGAAAGATTAAAAAATAATGAAAAATTAATAACAAACAAAATTTATAAACCGTAGTCATGGATATCAAAGTACCCATAAAGAAAAAATTATTTGAAAAAAACAAAATATTATTTCAAAATAATATCATAAACTAGCGGACCCGGCGAACTTCGTACCGCCTAACAGTATTATATATATATATCTATATAATTGGAACATCTATCTATCTACGAGTATTTTATTTATTTTAAAATATACATGGACGTATATGTGTGTATGTCGAACACTCCGGCTGCGCCGTCGTGCCCGGTGCAAAAGAACGAATGGGGATATTTGAATATTTGATTAACGTCTGATTAGTACTCTTCAATAAATAAATTATCGACCAATTTTTATAAGATCAACAACATTTTCGATATGAATAAAAAAAAGTATACTTACAACACAAAATCCGTTGTTATTGGAAGCTCGTGTCACGTGTTGAGTACTTTTGAGGTTATAAAATCACTTGAAAATTATTTAATGATGAAAAATGTTAAAAGTATAATATAAATCAATGTTTTTTTAATTTTTGACAGAATTTTTTCAAATCATACATAAGGCTGTTTATATTTTAAAACCATGGATACGAATTTAAAAAAAAAATCGTGTCTTTAATAATAATTATAATCAAAGGAAGAAAAAAAATTTAAGGGTGGACTACCCCTAACATTTAGGGGGATGAAAAATAGATGTTGGCCGATTCTCATAGATACCGGATAAGCACAAAAAAATTCATCAAAATCCGTCAAGCCGTTTCGGAGGAGTATGACTTCGAAAACTGTGACACGAGAATTTTATATATTAGATATTACTTAAATTTTCCGTATCTAATTGAGCATTAAGAGAGTTTTTATTAGATTTTATATATAACATTTCCGAAATACTTCTTTTAAAATAATTACTTTCATTATCTAAAATTTTAACACTATCCCAATTAATTTTATGGTCGTAATCAATTTTATGCTTAGTTACGACATTATGTTTATCAGGGAGTAGTTTATAATTGTTTTGTCAATATATCGTTCGGTCTCAGAAATTTTATTTTCTTCAAATGTCAATATTTTTGGAGATAGAATGGTCCCGTCGTCCAATTAGCTAGAATTTTTTTAGTTGATGAGTGATGTCCATTTTATTACTATATTTCAAATAAAAATTTGATAAAAAATGTAATAGCGGCAGAAGAGTGTTTTAATTTAAAATCGATTAAAAAATATGCGGCTATCACAGGCATGTAAACATAATATAATACCTACATTTTATGGCGAGAGCAACATGAAACATGTTCAACAAATTTAAAGAAAAACTCCCTAACTAGTGTTTTAAAAGTTGGAGAAGCCGCTAAAGTGAAGTGAGTGGCGTTTTAACAAATTACACTTTCGTTTCTTTTCATTTCTTTTTAAAAGGACCACTCAACGAAACAACTTGTGCGTGTACAAGCCTTGTTCACCCCCGATATCCTTTCTACTTAAATCTCTACTCCTTGTTTTCACTCCCCGCCCACCCTCTTTCGTTCGAACATTTGCATTTTTAGTTATTCACAAATAATGTAGAAAAATTTTCTTCACAATTGTTTCGAGAAAAACTCTATTAATCTCGGCATGAATCGTGCTTTATTAAAATCTTATTATTTACGATAGAAATTTACAGGACAATAAAATTAATAATGATGCGACCATTGTTAATTATAATACGCGCCACGAATCTAAAAGGCTCGGAAGTTAGATGCGAATGCGGGCTTGCGCTTGTACAGTCTGTTGAAAAACTACAAACTCGCAACCCAACAAAACTAAAATAACAATAACAACTTGACAATAGCGTACTCGACTGTACTTTAAAGCAGGAAAGCGACAATTAGTGACAAAGGCAACGAGCGATCACGGCCAATCACCGACGAGCGCACGTCCCGTGCAGGTAGCTGAGAGGTGGTGGGAGTCTCGACGGCTCTATAAAATGTGCCTTTGCGACGCTGTTTGTGACTAGCTTCCGAACCTTTTAGATCCGTGGCGCGTATTATAACTGAGCAAGCGAAGCGAGTGAAGTCTCGTTGTAACCTGATCTTGTGGTATTTAGTTGTTTGTCTGTCTGTCCGACTGCTCGCTACATCGGTTCGATCAAAATGAGCTCCGACAGTTCATTTTTTCATGAATTATTTCGATAAATTATTAATACTGTGTCAAATTTCACGCTACCTAAACCTCTATGGACACGGCGACTTTAAATTACTAGCAGCGCCACCTAAGTCATCAAAAGCCATGTTACAATCGAACACAGCAAGCGTTACGCGTTGTCATCTAACGGTGTACATAGTAACTGAAAAATGCCCCGATAAAACGCTGTCCCATATAAGTGTCGTCCCAATTGCACGGTTTTACTTCCAACCAAACGCGCCATTAGATGTCCCACATAAAAAATGAGACTGTATATTTTACACTAAACAATAAAAAAGTAAAACTGGTGTAATTGTGAAAAAAAACTAACAATATCCCCGATCTCTGGTACCGTTTAGTTGCGAGGCAAATGTTCTACCTTGCGGTCACCTTAGCTTTAATGTTCTATGACCGGTTTTTAGATAGTAGGTAGTACATTGCAACACGTTCGTTACATTTTCAATCTCATGAATGGATTTTACCCTTTCGTGCCAAAAAAAGTTTTACAGTTTAAACTCCATTTAACGTTACTCGATATAACGATAAACTCCTTAAAACGTCGAAATTACTTAATTCTAGTCGGTTTACCTTGTTGCTCATACAATGATACACTCTAAATAACGACACACCCACTCTAAAAAGCGACAACAATACGTCATCCTTAAGCAATAGACAGTACTTGTTTGTTATTTTGTTGCTTTGTTGTCGGCATCATGCGTACCGAAGATTCTAAGAAATTCGTTCTTTTGTTTGTTGGTGTTATCTGTCATATGTTTAGCTCAGCTGCTTATCGATAAGTTATAATATTCTTAGTTCCCTACAAATTTGCAAACTGTGAACAGGCGAGTAAAAAAGGGAGGAACATGAGTACACACATTCATCTTAGTTTACCGAGATGAATGTTGTGTCCAAATTTCATGATGATCGGAGCTACCGTTCAAAAGTTTTTGTCGATAAAAAGCAGTAGGTATTTTTTAACTAATTTTTTAACTAATAATTTTTTTTAATTAATTAAATAAAATATATTCGCCCAACGTGGGGCTCGAACCCACGACCCTGATATTGACAGTCGCATGCTCTACCGATTGAGCCAGCTGGGATTGTGTACTCACAACGCTAATGTGAGTATATCTAGTTAGCGCATTTCACATGAATAAAAGCTTATTTTTGAGATACATTTTGCAACATTTTTCATTAATGCTCCGCTCCTAATAGCGTGATATTATATAGCCTAGCCTTCCTCGATACATGGGCTATCCAACAAAAAAAAATGTTTTCAATTTGAACCATTAGTTTCTGAGATTAGCGCGTTCAAACAAACAAACAAACTCTTCAGCTTTATATATTAGTATAGATTTACATTGTATTTCGAAAATTGGCATAAACGATTTTATCTTGCGGTCACCAATTTGAATTAAAAACATAATGGTAATTCAGTGTTCATACAAAATCCTGTATTTCGAAGCAGAGTATAGAATATAAAGCGACGAGTGGGGGTTGAATTGGTCCCGTCATCCAAAAAATGATTTATTTGTGTTTACACACGCATTTAAATTTTAAAACGGGCGCTTTTGAACAGTGTTTTGCAGTTTCATGGCGCGAACAAAAGCCGCCACAGCCAACTCTATATTCTTTTATACATAAATAATATAATATCGACTACTGCGTTTATATATCCAACTGTTCCAGAGTTTCTCAACTTATAAAAAACTCCGGGTCGCAGTGCCAAACCCTGCCGACAACATAGTGTATTTGCTTTTATAGGCAGTGTGGCTCTATTGTATGAACTGAAAATAAAAAAATAACCCCTTAATACACTCCTTAAAACAACATTTTTTACTTAATTTCAATACTACATATCAATTCAACATCTGTACCAAATTATATACACCCTTCAGTAAGTAAATCTTTATCAGTAAACCTGTAATTTTATAAAATTTGTCGGGCCGATTTTTTTTAAATTTTAGCAGCACATTTTAATAATTACTAAAGGATTAAATTTCAAATTTGAAACGATTCCGAGATTGTTTTCGGTATTTTTGGGACCGAAAATTTTTTTCAACCCCTAAATAACACCCTTAACATGACCCAGTTTAGTCCATTTTAAATAGGCATCGTGCGGTGATGGATTCCAACGTGTGGACTAAATTTCGTTTAAATCGATTAAATCTTAGGAAGCTATGAAACGTCCAGAAATTTTGGTCCGACCCCTAGGTCCCGCCATCCGACCGACGCTAATAGTGTAAGTGCCTTATGACAAATACACTAACAAGACGAGTTTTGACGAATATTGATTTCGCTCTTGTAATTTACACATATCCGTTTCGCTGTAGCAGCCGGCGAACACACATAACGAAAAAGGCCGCAGCGCAGGAGTCTGGTTTTGCCGCCGGAATCACTGCTGGGACTAGTTCTGGCTGGCGCGCTGGCTACGAGAACGGAAATGACGTCACTGCGGGCTTTTGTGCGAGGTCACAAGACGAATTTCGAAATTAGAACCGGGGCTATTTTTCGTACTAGTTCGTCTGCTTGTTTTGAGCAAGAACCAATCAGGAAACAATATCTTGTTACGTGGGCACACAAATAAACACGACGTCTTAGTGCGCGTTCTGTTCAGAAACAATAAACGTTCACTTTTGTTAACTATCATTGCGCGCGCACCAAACCCATCTACAAATCAATCTTCAGTACGCGAATCGTGTGAAGCGAACACCCTAACCAGCGACACAGCACGCTGGAAATCTAGCGGCAAAACCAGCCTCGTGTGCAGCGGCCTTAACGCAACGGAAAAACCGGTCGTCCCGCCTATCAGATAATTTTAAACAGTGTACATTATTCCTTATAGTAACGTGGTACTGGAAACAAGGCTAAACATTTTTTAAAACAATTTTATATTTCTCAGGACCTTAAAAATGTTAGCGAAAAGTCACAGGCCACAGCTTTAAAACAATAAAAAACAAGGTGTCTTATTTTATGTCATTCTTTATACTTAAACAAATAATGTAAAATTTCAAGTAAATTGAATAAATTCCTACTAAAAAATATTTGACAATTCCTGATTTTAATATACATTGTCTGTTTCTGAAATGTTGGCAAGAAACTTACTGTACTGTTGTATATTTCTGCCGAAATAACGAATAATACATTGTTCCAATAGTTTTTTAAATTATAAAAAAATATTTACAAAAGAGCAAACATAGTCATTTGTTATTATCATATTATTTAAAACTGTTTACAATAAAAAAGTTCGGATTAAATTTTGATGATTTTACTTTTCGTAAGTATTATGAATTATCTTGACAAAATGAAATGACCCTTACCCGAAAATATCGATACTGAGTCGATATTGAAACCATATTGGAATTTGGGACATCCGTCGATATTTTCGAGAAAGTGTAAGATGCTAGAATAGAGATATTCGACAGCTAAGTTCATCAGCGTCTATGATATTCTAATGAAACAGCGCCTGTTGAGACGAGATGATCGTTAAATAACGACACGGCATTGTCATATTCTTAATCGAGACCAAGATAATATTTTTAAAAATCTCGTCGCGCACTATTTCTTTCTAGTCAGAGTGCCATTTAAAATGTCTGACACCTCGAATATGTCGACATATTCGAGGTGTCAGACATTTAAAATGGTTCATGTTATTTGTCAGAGAACATTATTTTAGCGTTTTGGTTGAAGTTTTTAAGCTATCCAATTAAAAAAACAAACAGTATCTACAAATTTTTACATGTCGTCAAAACGACATGTTTCGGAAAATTTAGAGGGAAAACGCCCCAAAATCAAAAAAGTCATAGAGGAAATAGGTGTCAGACTAGGCCTAATGAAGCCATATACAAAGTTTGGGGAGAGTATTTGTCAGTAAAATTTTTGCCTTTTTTTACGAACTTTGAATATTTTAGCCTTCAATCTTTGCTAAAACGGACATTAAAAACATGGCTGTAATATTATACATTACATGGTTGATATGTTAATATGTTCAAGCTATGATAGCGTTTGTGAATAAGTCTCTAACTTCGAATCAGAGCCAAACTGGCCCGGCGCCAAATGTCAGCACAATATCGGATCATCATTTGAAATTAGTAAAATGAACTGGAAACACCATTGTTCCATTATAGTTTACTATTTGCCCGTACACAATGTTAATAAATATTGACATCATAATAATATAATGTATTGCGTATTTGATCGGTTGCCAATAGGCGTGAAGATCTCACGAATCAATTTGTAAAGACATTAATTTTTCATAATATAAAAATAGAAAACATAAGATTAATTTTATTTAAATAAAATGATGACAACGTCATGGTTTGCACAGAAACAAAGAAACGTCGCTCATATGAACGTCACTTGTCATTTTTATAACAAAATGTGTGCCATTTTGCTAACAAACTATCATCATTCAATTATTCATTATTAAATTGCCTTGTTTTTTTTTTTTTAATAATTGCTGATAAGATATATTTTTACTTCAGCTTGTATAGAATCTTCATTCCCATATATTGAGTGTAGGTAATAGGTATGTGCTAGAGATACCACGAATATTCGGCTACTATTCGGTATTTAGCCTATCAAGGGCGTAGATATTTTTTTCTAGGGGGGGGGGGTACCTAAAGCAAAAAAATAAATATTTTTTTAAGTTTTATTAATATCACACAAGAATACTCACGAAGGAAGGTGTCAAGCAAAATATGACTTTCCAAACTAATTTTACAAATTCCTTTTCAAAAAGTATTTATAAAATTTATTTTTAGCCAGGTATTCGTATTATTATATTATGATCCTGGGGAGGGTGTAATTACCCCCTTTACCTGCCCATATCTACGCCCTTGCAGCCTATTCGGCTACTATTTTTAATATTCGGTATTCGCCCAAATGTTGCGTACTATTCGGCCGACACCGAATATCAAATCATGAATTAAAATGCACATATTACTCACAAATAAGCAATGTTTGGAGTAAAACTTCTTTACGCTCGCTTGACTTGGGGAGTAAGCTGGTGAATGCGTGACGAGAGATTTACGGAAGTGTGATCGGGTGAGGCGAACGGAAGTTGAGAGGGAGATATAAGTTAGTCAAGATAGAAAGAGAATGACAAATACTTCAATGGCTAATGGCGCCATTAGGTGGCCAAAACAAATACTTTACTGGCTAGTGGCACCATCAGGTGGCCGAAAATATAAGCAGTACTAACAATAGAATGACACTTACTTTATACTTGCCAGTGGTGCTATCGGGTGACAGAAAAAAGTTTTGTAAACCTACTTAACTTTCAGAGCTAAATAATATTTCATAAAGATTTACGCTTAAAATCCAACGAGAGCTAAGTAATTGCAATGTATTACTTTTGTTTTCATTATCTTTATGTTTATATTTCTTTCTTTTTAACCGACGAAAAACAAAAACGGAGGAGGTTCTCAATTCGACGCGTATATTTTTTTGTTTTTTTTTTTTTTTTTTTTTTTTTTTTTATTTATGTATGACCACGCATAACTTTTTACAGAAAAGTCCGATTTTGATAATTATTTTTTTGTTTGAAAGGGTATACCCCGAAGTTGGTCCCATATAAATTTGGTAAAAAAATTCCAACCCTAAGGGTAGGAAAACAGGGGATGATTGATTGTTCACTCACTGATTGTAATGTATGACCACACATAACTTTTTACAGAGTGGTCCAATTTTGATAATTATTTTTTTATTGGATAGGGTATACCTCGAGGCTCGTCTCATATAAATTTGGAAAAAAAACTCCTACCCTAAGGGTGGGAAAATAGGGGGTGATTTATAGTTCACTCACAGATTTTCATGCTTTGTGTATTACAATTATAAATTATATAGCCACAAAAAATTATAAAATAAAAACTTTTTAACAAAAAAATTAAACCGCCGAAAAACTGAAAAGCAAAAAATAATAAATCTTTTTATTTAACTAAGTTCTATCTAAGTAGTTGAACGTATGTGACAGTCTAGTATATCTAAGTAATTTTGAGTCGGCGTCAAACCATCAATGAACAAAGATCACTAAAAGAAATAACCAAATCAAATTAACAATGATACGTGAAATCTCCAGCGATAAACATTAACATTCCAAACATGCGCT
Source organism: Xanthostigma xanthostigma (assembly GCA_963575645.1). Lineage (NCBI taxonomy): Eukaryota > Metazoa > Arthropoda > Insecta > Raphidioptera > Raphidiidae > Xanthostigma > Xanthostigma xanthostigma. Next base: position 40,786,984 of record OY754466.1, on the reverse strand, counting down.
CTCCACACAACCACTCGCAAAGACGTGTGCCCTCAGTGTGCCCGTTCGGGTTGCTCTGTCGCTGACATTAACTTCGTGAACGCTCAGAGATTTTCGGCGAAGGATTGTTGACGCCGACTCAAAATTACTTAGATATACTAGACTGTCACATACGTTCAACTACTTAGATAGAACTTAGTTAAATAAAAAGATTTATTATTTTTTTACATTAGACTGTTCATTTCGTTCTTGAACAATTTTATAAATTAATATTTTGTTCAATACATACATTAAATATTCTACGTTTAAAGTAAATAAAATTGTAAATTCATTTTAAAGTTCATATTTTGTGAATTTTCGGGTGAATAATAACAAATTATGGCAGGAAGAATTTTTACTTCAGTCGTGTGGTCTAAAGCACACTCGTTTTTTTATTAAATGGCTATATTTTATAAAGCTTTTGGTGAACAAAGAGTGATATTGTTTAGTAATAAAGACTATTAAACACAATTTCATGTAAGTTAATTTACTGTACTTAGCCATAGTTCCCATTATCCTACTGTTTATTTTATTATTTCTCAAAACGAGACTAACGGACTGGCCTGGCCTGATTATCGTCTTCAAAACGAAATCAAAACATCTAAAATAGGTAATTTGTGAATGCATATCTACAAATGTTCCGGAAAGAGATACTTTTATTATTTCAAAATTGTCAACAAAATAAAGCGGCTGTCACAATGAATCAAATTTTTTGTTTTGTATGTGACAGTTGTATAAAATTCATGCGTCATAGTTGTACCTAAAATGTATAAAAATGTCTCTCAAATAAAACGGTAAGTTTTATTTTAACGGTCCGTTAACTAAATTATTAATTCATATTATATATTGTTACAACGAGGTCATAATAAATATATATCGTAATTACAGGTTACAATATGTAAGTACACAAATAGAGTTCCAGTCAGTGGCGGCGCGTGAAAATTTTAAATGGGGTATTCTGCAGGATCAACTGGAGCTATCTCCTCACACGGGCTAGGAATGGGAAGGGCGGGGAATTAAATGACGAATCGCATCCATGTTTATAATGATTTCATTATTAACCTTTTTCAAACACTGCTGACAACAAACTACAATATACACTATAACACTAGTCACTACTGCCATAAGCCGTGTGTCGTGTATCATGTATGACATACGTACCGCCGACTCAAAGCAATTAAATGTGATGAGATAGATTTAGTAAACACTTCTAGCTGATCACAGAGATAGATGCTTGTTAATTGTACTAATGTGCTGGCGGTAAATGCAGCGCAAAGTCGATCTATATAACATGCTATAACTTGTAGATCAGGAGTTGCGCGGTGTACATCTGGAATATCTGATGACGAGGTGTCGTGTGCTGCTTCGGAACGCAGAACAGCGCCTGAACGCAAAAAGTCTCACACAGAGTTTTGTGGTCTGCCAGTGACTGTTGAACTAAGCGTTGTTTGTGTAACTATTACATTATTGCCTAACATTAAACTAATAAACTAATTAAACTAATAAAGGAACCGCCACTGATTAAATTTAGAGTTTGAGACGAAGGCACTCACTATATCTATGGCCCAACTACAAAATCGCTTATGTATAATTTATCGTTGAATAATAATAATAATAATAATAATAATAATAATAATAAAAATAATAATAATAATAATAATAAACTTTATTCAGGGCACAACAAAGCCCGATGGCTGTGAAAGATGTCCCTTTCAGAATTAATATGTAGATACATATGTAGGTACAGCATAAGATAATAACAATTATCAATCATTAAATAAATTCTATTTTTACACGTGTCTGTTATCTGACTCTGAGCAGAATGACGCCGTGTTGGTTTGAGGGCGTTTGTTCAAGTCGCCCACGTGACAAGATACTGTTCCTGATTAGTTCTTGCTCATACCTAGCAGTGGACCTAGCCCCTGTTCTAATTTTAAAACCTATCTTGTGAGCTACCAGGCCAGTCCACAGTGATGTCATTTCCAGCTTCGTACCGAGCCTACCGGCCAGCAGACCTCCAAACAGTGTTTCTTCCCTCGTGTGCAGCGGCCTTAAGTTTAAGGTCTGACGAATTTCCACATTGTTACGCACTACGCAGAACAATTATTACAAAATAAAGTTCTTGATAGTGTAACTGAATTAATATCTCAATTAAAATATCTGTTTTTAAAAAATCACACATGGATCCCCGACAAAATATGTTTGGGAAATGCTGACGTTGATGATACAAGATATCTATGCTTGTAAATTGTACCTATTGTGATTATTGAATGGTACTATTTCAAATTATAATTATAAATGAACAAAAATAGCCGATTACATTTAGTTGCATGACCCTAATCCGGTACACAATTGCTGTTATTTTATGAGCTGAATAAAGTTAGTTTGCGGAAATGCAGATTTTTTATTGTGTTATAATTTAATTGTGTGAAAAAATACCACAGCAGTCTTTGTAAAAGAAAAGTAAAGCTCATATTAAAAATAATTCTGATTATTTTCTATGTCTTTATTGAAAACCAGGTCCGACTTCTCCCGAATTTGTAGATTGCCACCGTTTTTTTCGTTTACTTACGTTGTAAAATAAATTGGTCTTCACGAAGAGCGCTTTTATTTTAGCGCGATAATATATAGCCTATGTCCATCCTGAAGGTTCATTCTGAATAGTGGTGAAAGAATTTTTCAAATAGGTGCAGTGATTCCAGAGATTATCCTCTGCAATCACACAAACTTACAAAATTCGTACTCTCTCTTTATAATATTAGTGTAGATAGTTATTCTTTGATTGCTTTGGCAACTAGTTGAATAAATTTACCATGCATCACCAAGCTTGTAACAGTCTTGGATTTTCTTCACTGGAAGCAACTCAACTCCCTCAGTTAACTCATCTCAGCTCGATTTTTAGGAGTTTATTTTATTATAATTCTCGACTGTCAGCTCGGAGATATTCGGATTCAAATCTATTTTATTTTGTCACTGACTCACTCACTCATCGATCATCAAAACCTCTTGGCCACTTCCGGTGGTACTAGAGCAATTGACATAAAGGTTGGGTTTTGCATGTATAATGGAAAGAAAATAATTCCTAAACTAAAATTTTCCTCTGTTGAGTTTCAAATTAATGATTACCGATTATTTTAAAGTGGCAAACCAATTTTGTGATCGGTTTCCGGTATTTAAAGACATCGACTGAGAGATGGCGGCACCAGAACGCATCTGCCGAAATCATCTTGAACGAAAAGTCAAACATAACGACGAAGGCAAACCAATTTTGTAATCGGTTTCCGCTATATAAAGACATCGACTGACAGACGGTGGCATCAAAACGCATCTGTAGAAACCATCTTGAACGAACAGTGAAACATAGCTACACAAACCAATAAGTATCGCTAACGTAATTGAATTAACGAGTAATTAAATTTGTGAATGAAGAAGTTTTTCATCAACCGCGCGTAAAAGTTACACGCACTCATGTTTTCTGTAATAGTGTTGCGTGCCCCATGTTGAGACGACTATGGGCTGCATAGAATGTTCCAGACCACGACAACGACAACAATGGTAAGTAGGTAAAAACTCGACCGTCTTAGAATTGCCTGGAGAATGCAATGCATGTAAAGAAAGGTTGAGATGCTTCCAGAACATTCTATAGGCGGGGGACGAAGCTATAAAATACGAGCGGAGTGGTTGGCTATTCAGTCAGTTGGTTAGTTGTTCGTGAGTTGTTCATGTGCTCTGGCGTTGCGACATAAATCATTCAGTTATACTGTGAAGATAAATAAACTTTAGTGTGTGTAAACCATTGAGTGCAATTATATAAATCTGGTTTTACATAAATAACTTTTTGTAAATAGTCGTGTGAATATAGTTAATATACAAGTGCGAATAAGTGTACTAGATAAACTGCGGTGTGTTTGTGTGTTGTAAATATTTTGTGTACATAATTATAGGACTTTATATTCTTCTGTTACTTAGTTTTCTATTTTATTATTTAGAACTATTAGTTTTGTTTCTGTTAACGTAATTATTACTGTTTGTTAAAGAAGTACGCTTTGTTGTGTGTTTAACTGTTTTGTTAAACGTTTATTACTGTAAATAAATAATTTCCACCATGGACTACAACAGTTTTGTTACAATATTGATTTTTTTAAATACTTTGGGTACACTATCAAACTTAAATATTATGATATTATGAATGTTTAGGTCGGACAATAGAAAGAAAGAGGGCATACAAGTATCTATAGTGAATACACAGCTGATGGGGAATGTTTTTGCAGTATCATTCTCTACAATGAATATAGGTACATAATATTTATTTGAAAGCCATGTAACCGAGTACTCGGTACTGTCTGCAGATAATAATAAATTATGTAATATTTTATTTGAAACATGTTCACTGTTCATTATGTAAGTGAGAACTTTATGAATTCATCATTTACAACAATAGAGAATGCGTCGCCAACTACGATTAATCAAAAAGTACATCCAATGATTTGATAGATGTTGAAAAGAAATATTTTATAAACGATTTTCCAAATTATTTGTTTGTGAATAAAAAACGTTTAATGAAATGTGAGCGCTGACTTTTAAAGTGAAATAAGAATGGCATACAGAGCAGGCAAACTTTTAACGAATCTTGCAAGTCATTTTAAATCGGAGTTGTTTCTGTGTTCCTCATCGAGAGAATTATTTAAATTAAGGCTGAATAATTTAAATGCCAAACATGATATATTATTATCACAAAATAATATGCGACCGATAAAAAGCTTCATTGTTTAAAATCAAAAGGTTTTATTAAAAATAAATAGAAACTAAATATTAATTACTTTTTATATTTTTAGATCATTTCTGATGAAGATCCAAATCCGGATCGAAACGTTAATGTATTAATTATATTTTTTTGTTAATATATTTGTCTGGAAAATTGGTCGATAATTTTATTTATTGAAGAGTTCTAATCAGACGTTAATCAAAGATTGTTTATTAAATATTGTTGCCTTAAAAAATAATTAACGCATTAAGTAATTAAGTATATTATATAAAAAGGGTTTCATGAAGCAAAAAATTTATAGGCCAATTATTTGAACATTTTTTGTTGTTGTCAACGGAACTTTATTCTTTTAAGTGTTAAGATAACACCGTAATTTATTCAAATTTTTATATTGTTATTTAATGCGCTCGAGCTGTTACGGCCGCGCGAAACCCTATTTTCAACGTTAAATTAAAACTATAAATAATAGAGATAGAATTCAGCGGGATGAGACTTTTTTATTAGAAATTTCCTCCTCTTTAAAAATCCTTTTTCCGATTTTGGCTATCGCTTATAGTTTTTGAGATATCAGCGAAAAACTAAATGCCTTTTTTCTTTCATCTTAATTTGTTGCACATACCGCTAAACTAGCGGTATGTGCTTTATTATCGCTTTGTGCGTCAGAGCTGACTTTCGTTCATATAAGAAGTTATATCTAAGTTAATTTCACACGAAATCCATTCAAATTGAAGCTTTTTGAAAAGAGGAGATTCTAATCTATAAAATAGAACCATTTTTAAATCAATTTGAGTTCATAAATACTATTAAAATTGTAATTGAAAATCACAAACAGCAGTTGTCGGTTGGTCTGTACGTATGTACGTATGTACGTATGTACGTACGTCACGACTCTACAGATCGCAATTTTGGTCGGATTGCCTTGGGTTATATTTTATTCACTTTGTTTACTATCAGACCAGAACCCTATTTAAATTCACTAAAATGTGTTCAGTAGTTTAATTTTTATAAACAGTTTTATTTTTTATTATTTTTGACAGCTAATAGTTTAAAAACAATATAATAATTGCTGTGTAAATACATATAGTGTAATCCATAAAACAAGTGCTACACTTGTATACCGTGATAACACCACTACACGTATTAGGCAGCCGTGGTGTAATGGTTATGCCGTTGGATCCCCAAGGGCAAGGTCCTGGGTTCGATTCCTTACGATATCATTTTTTTTTCTTTTTTTTTTATTTTTCTTTTGTTTTATTTTATTCCACTTGATATTAATTATATATTACAGTAGGCGCTCGATAATCCGGCACCCGATTTTTTCCCTCTATGCCGGATTGTCGGAACTGCCGGATTATCGGATTTTCGCTTGCTTCTTGCCATAATAAATTTTTTTAATTATCATTTCTCTTAACTTTCTCAAATTCAGTAGAAACAGCATCATTTATTATTTCTTCATCGGTCATTACAGGGTGAGAATCCGAGTTTTCCGCAAACCATTCCTCAATATCGAGAGAAACTACTCGAACCCGCTCAGTAGTCCGGCGTTCAGCAGTGTAAAATGCCGGATTATAGAGCGGGCTACCTGAGTCCCAAAATGCCGGACTACTGAGCGTGCCGGATTGGCGAGCGCCGGATTATCGAGCGCCTACTGTATATTATGTATAGTTCTTAATTTTTTTTATTTTTGCAAACTTAAAAAAAAATATTTTTTCAATTTTTAATTATTTATTTCTTTAAATTTTTAAATCTTTTTAAATTTATTAAAAATATTTTTTAATTGTTATTTTTTTATCATACAGTGGAAAACTTGCGGGATGTGCACTTTTGGTTTTGCCAACAATTTATAACTTTTGCTAATAAAATATTTCAAACACTTTTTCTAGACGTCATTCCGAATCCAATGAGTCATCGGCCATTTTTGTGGGAGCTATTTCAAACCTCAACACGTTTTTGAGTTTGTGAACTAGACTAGCTCTCTTACAATAAAGTTACAGTTTGTATGCAAAGTTTTGGAACTGAAAAAAATTTTCTGGTAATTTTCTCCTTTTTTGCTAGTATGGTAGCACCAAGTTATGCATTGTTCGATAAGCACATCATAGTTTACGACTGCTTCATAAAACACAAGCCTTTCTTAATTATCGTCATTATTTATAAATGCGACTGAAAAGCTAGACTGTTTCGTAATTACAAGCATACGCCATTATAAACACTTCACTTCAAGCCCTACATAATATATTATTAGACTACAGGACGTCTTTGATTAGCAGGAAAGTAACGATAGAGCTTTTAATTTTTATTGAAGTAAAACTTCATTTGATACGGTAGAATCAAAACGAGTCATGAGATTGAAAATGTAACGAAACTTTGCTATACAGTGTGTTCACCGAAAGTGGTAACAGTGAATAATTCGTGTATCCTACCAGATACAAAAAAAGTTGAAATAGTTTTTTGTTCAACTCGAGATTTACTATCGGAAACTGCCGAGGTATATTTTTTTGTACTTCAAACTCAACCGGAAGTGTACCACTGTATATGCATTTTTTTAAATGTATAACATATATTTTTTTACATTTTCGAAATCTCCGTTTTCTTCTCTATAAATTGATATAAAATTGTCATAATTTACATCAGAAAATATTCGAGAAAAACATTATCATTATATTATTATTAATTAAATATAGCTAGGTATACTGCACAGTAATTATTATTATTAATAACTAGCCGCTACCCGCGGCTACGCCCGCGATTGAGATGGAAATCGACTTTTGACATGCATATCAGGGGTTGAAACAATTTTCTTATTTTTCGTAAAAAAATTTTATTTTTTTTTAATAAAAAGTATCCTATGTTACTTCTAATACCTTCAAGAGTGTATGTGCAAAGTTTCATGATGATCGGTTAAGTAGTTTTTGCGTGAAAGCGTAACAAACAAACTTACATTCGCATTTATAATATTTCGTTTTCATAAAATTTGTAAGTCCGGTCCTGTCGGGCCGATTTTAATGAAATTTTAATAGCACATTTTAATCATTACTAAAGGGTTAAATATCAATTTTGAAACGATTCGGAGAAATTTTTCGGTATTTTTGGGCCCAAAAAATGTTTTCAACCCTTTCTTATTTTTCGTAAAAAATTTTTATTTTTTTTTAATAAAAAGTATCCTATGTTACTTCTAATACCTTCAAGAGTGTATGTGCAAAGTTTCATGATGATCGGTTAAGTAGTTTTTGCGTGAAAGCGTAACAAACAAACTTACATTCGCATTTATAATATTAATATGATATGATTTACGATATAAAATATAATAATAATAATGCGTTTAACGTCAATTTCTCGACTTTGTCATAACAGACGCCATCCGAACCATTACTGTTTCCGTCTATCGCACTTTCTGTTATTTTCTACATTTTTAAACTTCAACTTGGATTATTAGCAATGGGAAAAATGAAGGAGTTTTAGGACATTAGGATAAGTTAGGCAAATTTGAGCATAGGAGTTTGACAGTTAATCGGTCATGGTCTTGAATAAGGAACCATCTCGATATTTATCGGAAATTATTGAAGGAAACATTGGAGAACCACCACAAGATGGCCGGTACAGGAATTACCGTTTCTCGGCAAGAGGCAGCAGGAAAAAGTACAAGCCACATCAGCCCCTGCCGAGATTCGAACCCGGTACCTCCCGAATGCGAGTCTAGTTGTCTCATCACTATGCCACTCCGCTAGGAGTGCTATGAAAAATAATTATTCTATTAATATAGTACAAAAATTACATAGAACTATATCTACTCTGTTGCATATAAATTTACTTTTTAGAAAATTATTAATCGTAATAATTTTGTCCAAATTAGGACATAAAATATATTATAATTTTAACACGGCGTGTTTCTTCAACGAAGCAATTTCTCCTGTATCTGATTACATAATGATCATGATAAAAAAATACATGCGCTACATTAAAATCCAATTAGCAACTTTGAGATTGTTAATTAATTATTTTTAGTTGCCCTTGTGTATGTTGTCAGATGAGTATTATATTTTATATTCGGTAACACATTAAACCTAGTATGTATTTCATTTTGTATGGTAGATTTGTTTTATAGACAGAAATTTTAACGAAATTAACGAAAACAAATGCCAAAACTTCATTTATTCAACTCATGCGCGTTATTCATGTTTTATCATGCCTAAAAACCGAACCCTAAATAGCCATTTACCGACTGGTGACAATTACTTGTCATAACTCAATGAAGATTCCTACTAGCTCGGCCATTGTGGAGTAATGAAAATAAACGTAACTATTTTCTGAGTCGTAACGAAATAGTAGGTAACAACAACTCCGTTGTTACCCATTGAGACTAAAATTGAGAGGCCGAATGTTTTCGACATGGAGTTTATTCATAACCGGCTAACCTCAAACCAAAACATTGAATCGTGCTGTTTGGTGCTGTTAGTATTGACAGTTTTTTTTATAAAGAAATAAATAGATATTTACAACATCTCATTATAATTAAAACATGAATAACGCGCAATTGTTGAATAAAATTATGGGCGCAACTTGTAGGCTAAGTCATGACCTGTCAGCGCCATGAATGACTTAGACTACTAGTTACGCCAATAACTATTCAGTTCATTTCATCAGTCATTAATCTGGAGCTTATTTTTTGAGTTAATGTTGAAGCCGCTGCACACGAGCTGATTTGCCGCCAGATTCCTTGATTGATTTGGCTGCTAGGTTCCAAGCGTGCCATGGCTTTGGATTTCGTAATGGCATTTATGTGTTCGCTTCACACGATGCGTGTTTTGAAGCTGGTTTGTAGATGGGTTTGGTGCGCGTGCAGTCACAGTTCTAATCTTAAAATAAAGTGAGCGTTTATTGTCTCTGAACAGAACCAGTGGCGGATTTACCAGCAGGATGAGTAGGCTTGAGCCTAGGGCGGCAGATATTAGGGGCGGTATATAAAGATTATTTAATTACGGTTCACCGTATGTACATTATTGTGTAAGTGGCATACATTACCCCGCCTTATTAGTCGTACGCGTGGTTAAGCTTTGATTAACTCAGAAATATACTCAAAAACTATTTCTTGTGCAATTTCATCCAAATTGTTGGATTGTAAAAATAATCTATAAGAACTGATAATTATGGCACGCCGTTTTACTATTTAATAGTAAAATATTTTTCCAAAAATTATAAAAATATTTAACAATTTTAATTTCAGAAAAAAAAATTGAGTGATTTTTTTTATGTGATGACAAAATAAAAAAACGTTATTTTTATGTCATGACATAATTATATTTCGTCGTTTTTCCTATCTCTTCCTATGTATAATCATTTAATTTTATGTCATGACATAATAATATTGTAATTTTTATTATGTCATGACATAATAATATTGTATTTTTATTATGTCACCACATAAAAAAAAAATCACTCAAATTTTTTTTTCTAAACTTAAAATTGTTAAAAATTTTTATAATTATAAAAAATATTTTATAATTGTTAAGGTAAGGGCGGAAAAAATTTAAAAGCCTATACTTGGAAAATGTGTAAATCCGCCACTGAACAGAAGTCAGAACACACACATTTTAACAATATATTGGTTTTAAAATACTTATATTTTATTAACTTGAGTGTCAGTAAATGACATACCAAATTTTGTCAAAATTGGTACAGCATTTCTTGAGTGATGTTGACACAAAATAATAGACCAATTGAAAACAATGATTCATCAGAATCAAAAGCATGGGAACTGAGAGATTTGTCAGATCCATTAAGAAGTGGCTCCAAGACTATCGACATTTAGTGGATTGTCGGGGAAACACAATTGGCCTTTGGAGGCTTCGATGGAAAGATATTTTTTTTCTGTTTCCAATGAGCCTTTTTCCTGAGAATAGTGCAGCGAAAGTGTCACGAGAGGCAGCACTAGTAGTAGGACAAACATAAAATATTTACATGCCAACCAATGTTATTTACGTGATATTATTTTATTATTTAAAAATATAAATCTGAAATAAAAAAAATTTTGAACTGATAAACTTATCACTGAGAGTCATCATTTACATATGTTATCGAAATTATTTTTAAAATTAATTAAATGAATAAAAAATGAATAGTAAATTTTTGACAGTTTATTACCATTGATTAGAATGAGATATAACCTCAATCTTTTATTAAATTATATTCATTTATTATATTTAATTAAATTTATTTTATTACCATATATTTTTTATTCATATTTCATTTGGAAATAAATCTGAAATTCATAATTATTTTCAATTTCTCTTATTACAGTTTGAATTTGTCGCTAATATTTTACTAGAGTCTGCATACTAACCTGTCTATTAATTCATTTTTTTTTCCAGATACTTTTAAATTACGACACGCAAGCCAACGTTTTAATGTTACTACATTGTTATCTTTTACAGTTGCAAATTTTAGTTTTGCTCCAGGAACATCATCTTCTGTTAAAAACATTTTTTTTTTCAAGTACACTTTAATGTGTGTTTATATGGGGATTTGACAGTGTTTGTCCCTACCGAACTACTAGCGCTACTAGTGAGTGATTTTTCGTACTTCATGAAAAAGGCTCATTATCTATCATTTACTGAGTCAAAACTAGGACACTAACACGGTAGAAACTGCAAATACATTAAAATAATAAGTTTGCAAATTTTAATTTTATCTTGGATTACCTTTGATAATCTTGAATATAAAATAGGCATTAAAATGTTTGCGTAATAAGTCGCTGAATATAAAAAGCTTGTACAATTTTATATTACAATTGTCTGATAGATACGAATATTTTTCAATAAACATGTAAATATATATTTCCTGCGAAGAAAAATTGTCCTTTTTATAGGATCATGAATAAAAACATCCACTAAATTCCCTGCTTCTGGCCCATTTCAAATACATCAATAAAAGTTCTCCGGTTTTCCTGGCTTTGTTAAGTTCATTCGTCCATCTTATAACAGATTTAAAGTCAGTCACTTCAAATGCTAACACGTCGAGAATGTATTTGCATTCCATTATTTTTGTTGGCCTGCTATATTTACATTGTAGGTTATTTTGTTGAAAGAATTTTCGCAATTTTCTACATTATATAGACTACACTATGTTGACTTTATTTTCTTTTGACTGAGGAAAATGTTAAGTCGTAAATGAATTTTTATTTGAGTTGACGGTTTTTCACTATTTTTCTAGAATATATACGTAAACTGTGTGTTTTACGATTAGCTATTTCGATATGAATGGAACTGCGGTGCAACTACGTGTGAATTCGAAGTATGCGTGTTTATGAATAATATATTATGTACTTTATTAGTTTTTTCTTCTTCTGGGAGTGTCGTTTTATCAGCTTGAATGAAACAAATTAAACGATCTGCTAAAACAAAAACCTACAACTTCATTTAGTATTGTAAGTACTTAGTAGATGTTAGTGTACCCGTGCAAAACTTTTTGCATGTATTTTCATATTGTTTTAAAAAATTGATGTTTTGACACAGACTTACAACAATAATTTTATTCCTCTTGCATTAGTTTTCATTTATACAGTCGACTTGTCAAACTGTTTGCATAATCTCCGACATACGTCCATATTTACATCTCTCACACTCATGTATCGTGAACATTGATGGATTTTCTCTGTTTACGTTCATCTTTATCCCACAACCCCCTCGTCTTTTTTATTTACGAAATTTCACAAAAAAAAAATTGAAAAGAAGTTTGACCCTGCAGGACATCCCTGTAACTTCCCGCTATTTTCGAGTTCAAAACGCTCAAAAATATATAAAATATAGCAAGAAGTTTGTTACGAAATTTTCATTCACGATATCTCATGAACAAATGAGCCGATTTTGATGCGGTTTGCGGCGATCGACGCAGTTTTTTTAACCTAAGAAAGTAAATTATTACAAAAAATCGATTTGATAAGAATTTTACGAGTAATTATAAAAAATTACTTTTTTCCTAATTTTTCGTTCACGTTATCTCATGAACAAATGAACCAATTTTGATCTGGTTTGCGGCGATCGACGCAGTTTTTTTAGCCTAAGAAAGTAATTTATTACAAAAAAATCGATCTGATAACAATTTTAAGTCATTTTAAAAAAACACTTTTTTACGATTTTTTCTTTCACGGTATCTCGTGAACAAATGAACCGATTTTGATGCGGTTTGCGGAAATCGACGCAGTTTGTTAAGGAGAAGAGCTGATTAGATTTTGGAATTAATCGGTTTAGTAGTTTAGAAAATATTTTACAAAAACAAATTTTTAAAAATTTTTGAAACTTGTTTTTTTAAGATTTCTCAAAATTTTTTGGGCCGAATCGTTTCAAATTTTCAGGAAGTCTAAGTTCACCAAGATCACGTCAGATGCCGCAAACCGCGTTTCAGTCGGACACTCCGTTCAAAAGATATAAAAGGTTTACATACATACATACACACACACACACACACAAATACATACAGCCCTACGGACATCATCGCCAAAATAATTTCAATAGCTTCCTAGGACCTCAAAACGTCGAGATCTGGCGAAAACTCGATTTTCGAAAATCAGGGTGAAACCAATAACTTCCCGATTTTTGAAAAAATTTTTTTTTTTTTTTTTTTTTTAAAGCGGGAATTTAAAAATAGTGATAACACATCTGTGGACTACAGCTTCAGTTTAAAAAAAATGTGGCGGATTGGCTAGAGAAATAGGGCTTGTGTTTTAATATATAGATTTACTAATAAACGACAGGAATCTTTGAATGATGCATGTAATTGATAAAGCAAAGATTTACAGAAATAACACAATCAAGTCAGTTGTAATTGATGTTATCAATGATATAGATAAAATAAAATAAAATTTGATTTGAGCAGAGCTAATTTGCACCCGACACTTTATTAATTTCTTTTTCTCTGCAGATACATTTGTTAACTTTGCAAAATTGTCTATCTGTAGCAGCCAAATTATCGTGGGACCACATGAGTATTATAGTTTATATTAATATTTTTTCTAAAGTGGCATTTTTTTGCGATTTTGCTATAAATAAATTGAATGTTTTTTGGTGAATTTCGAATTGTTCAAGATTTTTAAGAATATTTAAAAATAGTTAAGCAGTGCTATGTATGCAAGAAATCACGGAATAATTATCCCAACATATCATTTCACCGTTAAGAAAATATATTTTACTTAGGTGTCGAATATGTTTTTGGCAAAGTTTTTATCAGTTCAGTGTCGTTTTTATATTCATTAAAACTGCACATCTATATGTTGTCGGTATATTTAGAAAAAGACGAACGCTTCTCTCTCATGTCATCATTACATTGTATTAACTAACTAGCGGTCCCGCCCGGTTTCACACGGGTGCAAATGAACGAATGGGGAAGAAAGGGACATGAGTACGCACATTCATCTTAGTTTACCGAGATGTATGTTGTGTCCAAACTTCATAATGATCGGAGTTACCGTTCAAAAGTTTTTGTCGTTAAAAAGCAGTATTTATAGTTCTTTTAAGTAATAAATGTCTTTTAATATAACAAATATTTAATTGAAAACACTGTAGGAAAATTATTTTTATAATAATAATAATAATAATAATAATAATAATACGTTTTATTTCATATATGACTACAGAGCCGTGAAACAAGTCAAAAATTGGTACAAATTTCTATATATATTTTTTCAGATCATAATTTGTCTGGGCTATTAAAAATGTTTTTAATTCTTTTTTAAAAGTTCCTGCATTCCGAATAGATTTTACATTTTGGGGGATAGTATTGTGTATCCGTATTATAGCGTTGCGTACACCCCTGTACGCTACAGCAAGAGTCGTGTTTTCAGTCTTGAAATCATTTCTGTGTCTTGTCTCATACTTATGGTCAATTATATGATTCGCAAATAAATGCGGATGAGATCGAAAGAATTTCATACATTCTAATATATATAAATCGTAGACTGTAAGTAGATTTAAATGTTTAAAAATGTTGCGACAGCTAGTACGGGGAGGTACGCCCGCCATAATACGGATACACCGCTTTTGAATAATAAAAATTTTTTTGGTATGGGAGGAATTCCCCCAGAACAGCAAACCAAACTGTAAAATTGACTGGAAATGGGCAGTATAAACTGACTTTAAGATATCTGTGCCAACATAATTTTTTAACATATAAATTAGATATGTGGCTTTGTTTAATTAGGTACCTACCTATAGTTGTAACAGTTTTCAAATTCGAACTATTAATTAGATTTATTAGTGTATTTGCCATAAGGCACTTACACTATTGGCGTCGGTCGGATGGCGGGACCTAGGGGTCGGACCAAAATTTCTCGACGTTTCATAACTTTCTAAGAAGTTTGGCACCATTTTTGGAAATGTTTATATATATATATATATATATATATATATATATATATATATATGTGCGGGCTATAACTTTCGAAGGAGTTAATTGATTTTAACGAAATTTGGACCACATGTTTAAATCCATCACCGCACGAAGCCTATTTAAAATGGGCCCAATCGGGCCATGTTAAGGGTGGTATTTAGGGGTTGAAAAAAGTTTTCGGGCCCAAAAATACCGAAAAAATTTTCGGAACCGTTTCAAATTTGAAATTTAACCCTTTAGTAATTATTAAAATGTGCTGCTAAAATTTTAATAAAATCGGCCCGACAGGACCGGACTTACAAATTTTATGAAAACACAAGTTTCTGATATGGATTTTACATACTGAAGAGTGTATATAATTTGGTACAGATGTTGAATTGATATGTAGTATTGAAATTAAGTAAAAAAATGTTTTAAGGGTTGTATTAAGGGGTAATTTTTTTATTTTGTCCAAAAACAAAGTTAAGTTCATATAATAGAGCCACACTGCTTATAAAAGCAAATACACTATATGTCGGCAGGGTTTCGCACTGCGACCCGGAGTTTTTTTAATTTTAATAAGTCGTAATAAAATTTTAAAAAATTTTAATGTAAGCCTTAGAAGAAAGCAAAGTAGAAAATAAAAAAAAATAAAAATATTTTCGCAGAGGTGGGGCTGGAACCCTAAACCCTGGCATTAAGAGTCTTGCTCTACCGAGTGAGCTATCAGGACTTGTGATTGTTACGCGCTAATATTGCAATATTTAATTTAGGCATTTCACCTGATAATATTTGTCGGACGGACTAATTTTGAGATACATCTTGCAACATTTTTCATTGATGTTCCGCTCCAATTGGTCGTGATATTATATAGCCTATAGCCTTCCTCGATAAATGGGCATTTCAACAAAAAAAATTTATTTCAATTCCAACCAGTAGTTTCTGAGATTAGCGCGTTCAACCAAACAAACTCTTCAGCTTTATATATTAGTATAAATATATATAGGGAATGCTCGGTCCAATAATATATTTTTCGTCTGTGGTAAAAACATTAGTCTCATCTCTGGGTATATGCAGCATCAGATATAAAATGTATTTTAAAACTATTTATTAAAGTAGAACTTATTGGAATATAAAATGTTGAAATGGGATAAAAGGGTCCTTTTCTATATTCCAGATGATAAGTTGCAACTTTTAATACATTTAATAGCATCTTGACATGTATAGGTATTTCCAATCCATATAAGCAAGAGAAACGTAATATTATACACAATCAATTTTATTTTGACATATTTTTAATATTACTCGTTCGCTAGTTTTTGAATTTATATTAATGTTTTTTTTTCAACTTTCTTATGTCAGTTTCACATATTGAAATGTCTAATATTATGTAACATAAATCAAGTTAAACTGTTTAAATTTGTTTTTGTATCGTTTATGACCTTATAACTTATATTCGTAAGCATATAACATGATATAACAGTTGCAGAATAAACATATGAGCATCCCCAAGTTCAGCTGTATGATTCCTGCAACCACGAAGTCATAACCAGGAGAACCAGCTCGAGCGTAGCGGTGGATCGATATCTGTCGCATGAACCAATATGGCGTCAGCTACTGGGTAACGCCATATATTTAATACTTTCTATATTGCTAGCAAAGATCGGGAGAAAGATTTAAACACTACGGTGCAGACATTTATACGTCTGTCTCACTTATTATACTCAGTCTCATGCGCATGTCCGTGAATGGATGCGCGTCAGTTGCAGCGTCAGTTTGTATACATGGAACAAAGCTATGAAAGGGAGGTGGCTTGCTCTATTCCACTTACTAATTGCCCCATTACAAAGGCGACACTTGCGCACAACGGATCAAGTAAAAAGAAAGAGATAGAAAACAGTCATTTGCTGTCTCACTTCATGGGCCACGATTCTACTTACGGCCACTAGCAATATACATGTGTGTAGTGTCTGTGAAGCTAAACAACTTTGGTTACTATGGCGAAAACAGGTAGAAAGTTTTCACAGGTAGTGATAACAGCGCCATCTCGCGAGCGCCAGAAAACGGTCCATCTCGGAACACAGCAAGGAAGCTAGGTCTCCTGGTTAAAGACTTTGTGCCTGCAACACAGAGATTACTCTCAAACACAAAACAGCCTTCTTTGAGAAATCAGTGTCATACAGGACTCAAAACGTTTCATTCTTTACCGCAAGAAATAAAATGTCTCAAAGACAATCCGTTAAAGTTAAAAGCTCATCTTGTATGAACTGTACCTTATAATATCTCAGATATATTGTGCTTTTATTTTCTAATTGTTCTGATGACTGTATTCATATTTGACTCTACAAATAAAGAATTATTCTATTCTATTCTAAGTGCCCCTCTAAATTTTTTATATTGTTTATGTAGTTTATGAATTAACAAAACATTAAAATACAGCTTTTTCCTTTTCGTTTTTGATTCTTCTTGATCCTGAACCTCCTTCTTGTGACCTATAAACAGTTGTTGGGAAATCACAATGGGCTCTTGTAGTACAGAGGAGCATTTTTCTTGTCCCCCAAATTATCTATTGTCTGTGTGAAAAGGGCCGTTTTTTCAGTTTTGATTGGTATGTAAAATTAAACAGAAAAAATAATTCTAAAGAATTAGAGGATCTCTTAAATAGATGTACCTGGCCCAAGGCTAAGAACTGCTGATTTAGATGATAAAGAGATTTTACTTGCATACTAGCGGTCCCGCCCGGTTTCACCCAGGTGCAAAAGAACGAATGGGGGAAGGGAGGGACATGAGTACGCACATTCATCTTAATTTACCGAGATGAATGTTTTGTCCAAATGTCATAATGATCGGAGATACCGTTCAAACGTTTTTGTCGTTAAAAAGCAGTATTTATACATTTTTTAAGTAATAAAATTCAATATTTAATTGCAAACACTGTAGGAAAATTGTTTTTATATAGGTACCTATAGTTGTGACAGTTTTCAAATGAGCTATTAATTAGATTTATTTAATTATAATTAGTCGTAATAAAATTTTAAAAAATTGAAATGTAAGCCTTAGAAGGAAGCAATGTAGAAAATAAAAAAAAATTAAAAATGTATTCGCCGGCGTGGGGTTTGAACCCACGACCCTGGCATTAAGAGTCTCATGCTCTACCGACTGAGGTAGCCGCGCTTGCGAATGTGAGGCGCTAATATTGCAATATTTAGTTAGGGCATTTCACCTGATAATGTTTGTCGCACGGACAAATTTTGAGATACATCTTGCAACATTTTTCATTGATGCTCCGCTTCAATTGGTCGTAGCGTGATATTATATAGCCTATAGCCTTCCTCGATAAATGGACTATCCAACAAAAAACATTTTTTTCAATTCGAACCAGTAGTTTCTGAGACTAGCGCGTTCAAACAAACAAGCAAACAAACTCTTCAGCTTTATACATTAGTGTAGATTTTTATTTAAATAGATAAATTCACTTCATTATCCCTAAGTATACTACTTGGTGACCGACATAGAGAGAGCAGTATTCAGGGAAAAGGACAGCCAGTTGGGGTAATAAATAAACGTATCGATGTAAAACCATTTTCTCGTATTTGCGGTGAATTTATTTCACTGTGGGATGCCTCGGGATAAATAAATCTTTATTTGCTTTGGGTGACCTCGAACGTAATACATACATGTCCACGTAATTTATGTGAATAACACTCCGAGTCTCAAAAAATTGACGCCGAACAGCGGAGCACAATAAAAGATAACGTCCTCAAAATTTCAAGTTACCGACATGCTTAAAATAATTCTTGCACTACTGTCATTAAAACAGGTGCTTTACATGCATGTAAAGTGACTCATTACGCACTAGTGCACTAAAGTAAAACAAAAAACTAGTCGCGCTAATTGCCAATAGTAGGTATATCAGTTTCTTTTATTTGTCAGAAATTTTGAAAATGAAGTAAAAGCCAGTTTTTTTAATGAAAATACGTAACAAAAATACTATACCTTTATCTTGTGCATGTGACGCTCATTTTAAACATAATGTCACAGCTCGTAGTAATATACAGTCAACTATTATTTGTCTGAGAGCCTCACCCTATTCTTTGTATTAAAGAGCACCAAATTTCAATGAAATCGGATTAAAAGTCAATCCTTCAAAACTTTTTTTTAAAGGCTTCGGCAGTAAGCCTATTAGCTCCAGGTATAAAATAGGTTGCTGTAAATAACGAGGTTTAATCGATGCTTAGATTTTGTTAAAAAGTTCAGTACCTTCAAAACTTTTAAATTCTTAATCCGATTCTAATGAAATTTGCTACAGTCTTACAGAGACAGAAACATGAATTTCCTTGCGCAATTTTTTTATTATTAGCAGTGCCGGATTTAAGTTTTTGGGGCCCTAGGTTTTTATAGTGAACGGTGCTCTAGTTTCTTTTACCATTCCAATATCACCAGTGTCGGAATGGTATTAATTTAGGTCAAAATTCACTTTTCAAAATGTTTACAATATTTTTTCGTTGTGATGCCTCCCGAATTGAAAAACGTATTTTTGGAAAATGTCTGTGCATCTGTTTGGCTGTGAACACGATACAGGTCAAACGAATTGAGCGGATTGAAACCAAATTTTTAAAGGATGGTTGATATGCTAATATGAAGAGCCTTATTGTTTTTGGAGAAAATTGGCTTACATAACATACTATTTATTATTATTATTGATAAAATCTTAATTAATGAAAAATATTGCTCTCACCTTGATTTGTATGTTATATTGCAGTAAGTTTTTATTATAATTTTGAACATTGAAAATTGCCAAGACTTTTATAAAGTGATCATAAATGCTATCATATAATTTTTAATCTGAAGTCTAATAACCTATAAATACTTCTAACAAGGGAATAAAGTATAATCTCTTTTGTGGTGTCCACTCTGTAGTAATGCCCTAGACCAGGGGTTGGCAACCTGTGGCTCGCGAGCCGCATGCGGCTCTTTTGATGTAAAGTTGCGGCTCTCCAGTTCCATACGAAAAAAATAATTATTTTATTAGGTATATAAATTCTTAAAAATCGTCCAATCGATCCATGATTGAGCACCACGTCTATCTCTCAGCCATTTCCACTCGCGTCTCACCCGCACGCCCCTGTCGCGACGTGTCGTCCTCGGTTATATACTATATTATAAGCAAATACAATAATACTGAAACGAAAATGTATAGTGGCTCTCTAAAAACTGGGAAATTTTGTAAATTGTAACTTTTGGCTCTTCCGTCTCAAAAGGTTGCCGACCCCTGTCCCTGACCGGTGGCTAGTGTGTCTTATTAAAAATCCAACACCTATTAGCGTTGATTGATAGGAATAAAATACACTTGAAAACGGTAACGTCGAAATGCGAAACGAGTACTTTTTTATGCGAAGAGTAGAAAATTTTAGCAGTTTACAGAACACACCGCGGAAATAAGAAAAACTGAATTTATTCCAAATGAAAAATGCACAGACAGATGAAGGTTTACGCTGAGAAGCAACAAACGTTGTTAGAAACTTTTTATTTACATGAATCTAGCAAGTACAAAGCTTCCCGTTCGTTGAGAGCTTGCAGTTTATGATCTAAACGCAAGAGAGACGCTTTTGATCATAAAAATTTATTACTGTCATATTAAGTAGCATTGCAGAAAACTTGATTTCTTTTTATTTTAAACTTTCATTTACGATGTTCAAACATAAAATAATGAAGCTTTTAAAAATGAAATAAACAAATATTTAGTGTTTGTTAAATTCAAAATGGTAGATAAATGGCCAAACTTGAGCCAAATTGTTTTTCAGATTACAACTAAGAATTTGCGTAGTTGCAAATAGAGAATAATGAACAATATGCAAAAATTAACATATCTATTATGTTTGGACACATGTTGGATTTAGATATTCTCAGATAATACGGTGTATGCACAATTTTTGAAAATAATATTTAAAATCAATTATTTTCATATTAAAAGTTATCAAGCACATGAAATCATTCATTACAACATTCTTATTGAATTAAAAAATAAATATTCTTTTTGGGCAAAATATTTTGATTATTCAAACACGCCATTTGGCAGAGGAATCTGTGACGTCATATAAGCCATGTCAACAATTTTGTTTAAATTTTGTATTGAAAAAGACAACCATACGAATATTTTATGTTTTCGTGGTCTTTGACGTCACACTACGGTCTAATCAATAGCATTGTGTTGGATAATTTATATTTCGCGCGTATTTATTGCATTTTTGTTCAGTTAATACTTATTATTTAGCAAAAAATTAAAAAGAAAAACCTATTTAGAGTTTAATCAATTTCAATAAAGATTACAAAAAATAATATTTGAACTAACTGTAAGTTACATACTAAAGTAAAATGGATTTGTGATTTTTCTGGCTTGGTCCGAC
Organism: Xanthostigma xanthostigma; assembly: GCA_963575645.1. Taxonomy (NCBI): domain Eukaryota; kingdom Metazoa; phylum Arthropoda; class Insecta; order Raphidioptera; family Raphidiidae; genus Xanthostigma; species Xanthostigma xanthostigma. The sequence continues at coordinate 40,765,438 of OY754466.1, read as the reverse complement.
CAGCGAAACCCGTTTGTGAAAAAAACGGCGCAATTTGAAATTAAGGAAAAAAAGGTGATAGTTAATTACTCAAGAAGTAATTGACCGATGACGCTAAAATTATTCATGCATGTTTGGGTCAACATAGACATCATTTTTGAGAATTTTCAGCCATCTATGTGCGGTCATTTTTTAGTAAAAAAATAGTGAAAAAAACGTGTTTTTTTAACTTTCGGGGCTATTTGCAAGTTAACAATTGCACTTAGCGACCTCTGTCAGTGCTCATTTTTTAGAAAATTTCTAACTTTCTCAATGCATATGCTATACTAAAAGTCAAGAGGAACGGAGATATTAAAGGAAATAGAGAAAAAAGCACTATATTCGTCACTAATTGTCAATTATAAAATCAAGCACACCGAAAATTTGTAAGCAAACTTAGGGGGTTGAACTACACCCTAAAACGAAGCGATTCCAACAATAATCTCGCCTGTGCCCGAATAATGCACTTTTTAATGTTTTTACTTCCTCGCCGTCTAGGCTACAACTATACATTCAAAATACCAAAGTACTGGGTCTCTGAAAATGCGAAATTTTTAATTCGACTTTTTCGCTATGAGCCTATGACAAGCATTTTTTCGCTTTTATGGTTGCTCGAAAGTAAGAAATGCAGGCAGCTGAATTACATAAATGAAAAATCCTTCGACTTACGTATTTCCTCTTGAAATTGTTAGAACTATTAAATAAAGATCTAAATTATAAGCAATTTAAAAAATACAAAATAAATACAATTTTCACATATTTATTATACATTTAAAAGTATTCACAATTTCAAACACCAGATTTACATATAAAATTGCTTGCAGCCTACCTATTTTAAGATAATTTAATAGTCACGATTTAAAATATTCATAAGATTTTTGATAATGTCATTTATGTAGTTAATTAAGTCAAATTGAAACAATTCAATGATATTTAAAATCTCATCGATTGTAATGAATACACTATGAAAATCAACTTCACTCAGTATTCCATTTTTTTTGCAGTTAATTCAAAGCACAATTATTTTTCTTTATTAAATTTCGACATAATTGATACTATAATACGGTGGCGGTGAATCTAAATAAGAACGGTCCTGATTTGCTGTAGTTTTAGGTGGTGAACTATTATTAGCTTGCGTCCAAACATCTTCATTTGTCAAGTCTGTGATTTTTCTAGTGTTTAACCATGTTCTTTGCGCAGCATAGACGATTAAACAGCAATATGTGGAGAAAACTGAAAAAAAAACACGACGCAAGTGAAACTTTTATTGGATTGTAGGCGTTGGATACACTTATCCATCACGATTAATTATAAACAACAATATTCACATGAATACACGAATAAAAACATGTAAACACTGTACAGCACTTGCCCGCATGACAGACTGACTATGCGTTATACATACTACACGGTCAGCTGATGCTAACCATGGGCGCCGTCATATTGGCCTTAGCTGCTCTACCGAGCGCCTACTCCGAACGCCTTTCACTTTACCCCTACTCCGCGGCCGCCTGTAATGCGACATGCAACAGACGGCCAGAAAAATTCGGGGCGATAGAGTTAAAGTTTTACTTTAATAATTTTTTTATTAGGCTAGAAACACTGCATGGAGTTCTGCTGGCCGGTAGGCTGGGTACGAAGCTCATGGAGATGACGTAACTGCGGGCTCGCCTGCTATAGTGCCCGCGGTGAGAGTTGAAGCCAGGCACGTCATCGCAATGATATGGTAGTGAACGCCTACTTGCCCGCAGACAGTGGCGTGTGGAATAAATTCGACATATCCAATTATAGCGGTAGAATACAAATAAACACTCGACGCACTTGGATCTCCGAAACAGCCAATAGAAAGCTAGAAGGCGGGAACAATGCGTTCACATCACTACGACACGGTGGCTTTATCTTTCGCCGCAGCTGGTGTAGCTCACAAGATAGGTTTTAAATTAGAACAGGGGCTATTTTCCTTGCTAGGTCCGCTGCTAGGTATGAGCAAGAACTAATCAGGAAGCAGTATCAATCACGTGGGTGACTTGATCAAACGCCCACAAACCTACATGGCGTCATTCTGCTCGGAATCACACAAGAGACACGTTTTTCTCTGTGTTTATATTTGAACTGTCACTGCGCGCGCACCAGATTTATTCACTAAACTAGCCTGAAAAGACGTCTCGTGTGAAGTGAGCACATAACAGCAATTAAGAAAACCAGCGCTAGAAAACTAGTAGGCAAATCTAGCAAGAAATCTAGCAGCGTTTCTAGCCTCGTGTGCAGCGGCCTTAAGTTCATTCGCTCGAGAGTCGGTCTGTTAGTGTTTACACTTTTAATCTGACGCTGAATTCATATGCTAGATTCTTTGCTATAGATTTGCCTACTAGTTTTCTAGCGCTGGTTTTCTTGATTGCTGTCTTAACAGCAATCAAGAAAAATCAAGAAAAATAGTCTTGCATGAAGCAAGCACTTATGCTTGCTTCATGCGAGACTATTTTTCAAGCTTGATTTGTGGATAGATCTGGTGCGCGTGCAGTGACTATAAAAATCAGAGCAAAACGTGTATGTTGTCTGATGACTGATGCTGAGCAGAATGACATCATGTTGGTGTGTGGGTGTTTGTTCAAGTGCCCACGTGACAAGATACTGCTTCCTGATTGGTTCTTGATCATACTGAGCACCAAATCTCGCAGGGAAATTAGCCCTTGTTCTAATTTTAAAACCTATCTTGTGAGCTAGCAGGCCAGCCCGCAGTGACGTCATTTCTAGCTTCGTACCCAGCCTACCGGCTAGCAGAACTCCTAGAAGCGATTTTAGCAGCATTTCTAGCCTCGTGTTTACACTTTTGTATAGAAATAGCGTCAAACGTGTTAACACTTATTAAACTGGAGCTAGCTTATTTGACCGGTTATATATATAGTAGAATATGTTTTAGCTTACCTATATATATCGTTGTACTTAAAATAATTGTATGACGTTTATCGTCTTTAGGTTTGAAAAGGTGATTGAGCAGTGATCCAATATGAACACTGATGCTCAAAAAATGACATATAAACCATGGAAGTGTACACCAACGGTTCTCCTATAAAAAAATTTTTTTTTGAGTATTATGATAACGATAATTAAAGCATCAATGATTAAAGTTTTTAATAAATCAGTCTGTTGTTTGAATCTTACCATTATGCTTCCAAAAATTAAAATCACGCAAGACAGTATAAACACTAGCGAGTAGATCAAAACAATAGTCGGAAGTGTCTTTCCTAAAAAATAAATCAATAATAAAAATGACACAATCATTAACATGAACTTAAGTAGAGAGCTATTTTTGGGTAGGTATTTGAGGCAGCGTGAAAATTTGTTTCTTTTGTAATGTCTGAACACAAAAATCGAAGAACTGGTTGAAATGCAGTGGGGCCTAACCAAGTCGTGAATTTTTAATTAGCGAAATTTGCCAAAAAATTCCTTCAGACATTTTGAAATACTTTCAAGTTTTAGAATTTACTAAATTAAAAAACAAATAAACCAGATCATTTAGTCGGGTCTAAATGTCTGCCTAGGTGATTACAAAACTGCATCTTATACGTGAGTGGTGTTTAAGACGCTACGGGTAGGTTGGAGTGTGAGAGTGGGTGCGTATATTGGCATACGCACCACAGCACGCTTCAATTCAGCTCATATACGCTTAGATCCGACTAAATGATCTGGCTTGTTTATTTTTCTTGGACTGACACTCAGTGAACGTTATCAGTCGTCCGTAACTATGGTCTAGCACAGGCGCGGTCGCAGCCTGAAATTTTGGAGGGGGTCACTCACTACACTAATAAAAAATAGGTATCTGGAATAAAATAAACATTATTGCACAAGGCACAATTTTATTTTATACATTATTTGGCAAATTTTAGAGATTTTTCAATTTGACATAGATTTTGGGGGGGGGGGTCATGTCCCCTGTGACCCCCCCTTCGGACCGCGCCTGGTCTGGCAACCGGGGCTCGCCCCAGGGATGCAAAACCTTGGGCATCATGACGCGCAGTGCAAGGCTCTCAGACTTTCTGCCCTTCTGGTGTAATATATTTATGTATTTGAATATATCAAACAACAAAATTTTGGGGGCGCGAAATCAGAATCTTCCCATGTGCTCCGATGACGTTACGGTCTGCACTGCTATGTTAGGCAAGATTTAAAATTTCAAAAAAATAAAAAGAAATCACCTGAAAGTTCTGGTGTTCCGTCATCAAAAGGTAAAATGTCTGTCCAATCAAAACCAATGGAGACTTCCAACTGTGCTTCGTTGGCTTTATTTGGGCGTGTTAAGTCGTTTGTTATTACATTTATTATTATCACGGATATCATCTACAAACCAAATATTAATTAAATGATTAAGTTTATATTTACTTCTTGTCTTTATATGGGCTTAAAATAATTAATGGTAATTATTTGCAAAATACACTTCACTTTGCAGCACATATTTCAACCAGAGCTGGGCAAAGCATCGGATTTAAGTGCATCGAGCAGTATCACAAATATTCGATTTATTAATCAAGCAAGAAGCACATTCATTTTCAAAAATGCTTATAAAAGCATCGAGTACTTGCTTTAACATTTTAAACTAACTTCTTCAATCTTAACTTCCAACATTAAGCTATTATGTAAATTTTGGATATAAGCAATATTTCTAAATAATAAAGTATTTCGGCGTAAACAAACAAGTAATTGGTCTCTAACATAAAACGAATTAAGAATTATAAAAGTCGAACCAAATATGTTTTATTAAAGTTTATGAGACATTGAAAATGTGTATTAAAATGCTTGATAAGCTTGTTGAATGCTTATTAAGAAATTTATAATGGTTCAAGTATTTATACAAGTCGTGATACAAGTGCTCTAAGCATCGTGCATCTGTTTTTCAAAGTGCTTCAAGCATTTTAAGTGCTTAAAGCATTATTACAAGCACTAAGCTCTCAACACTATCCAGCTCTGATTTCTACATTTCTACAATTATTATGTAGTCTAAATAACAATTAATTATGCTTGGTGTACGTTGGTTAAACTATAAGAGGTATATTGAAGTGATGATTATTTCTTTGTTAAATCAAAATATAGTCGGGAGAAGCCGGAACGGAATACTAGTTTAATATTACAAATCGAGTATTTTTCTTATAGTTATAATATTTACCATCTCGATAGTGGCGATTAATCGAGCAGCCCTCGTTAAATCTATGCAGCAAAAATTAAACATTTTTTTCGCGTATCTAATAAAACTTTGTCACCTTTTCAAAAGCACTTGGCTCGATCAGTAGGCTGTACTGCACTGTGAGATAAAATTGGTGCTTTGTAACGTAATTAAAGTTTTTGAAATTACGTCAAAAAATGTTTTTTTGGGTTGTCATAAAGGTGTCCATTCATGTACAATTTGTGATTGATCGAATATTATGAATTTGAGAACGCGTCTCAAACTCATATATTGTTTCCTTCATTTGAAAATGCAATATTTCGACAACTTTTCTCTAAAATTTAACTTGTTCAAGAGTTATCAAACATTTTTTGATAGGTATTTGAGGCAGCGTAAAAATTTGTGTCACATTTCTTTTTTAATGTCTGAGCACAAAATTGGTGAAGCCGTGAACTTTTAACTTCGCGAAATTTTATTTGCAAAAAAGACCTTGAGGCATTTTAAAATTTTAAAAACTTCATACCTACTCCAAAAAACATATTTATGCGTGGATGGGTACCTTAAGAATTTAATATTACGCAATGTTCCTTAAAAACTTTGCTAACAAAAGAGTCAGATATCATAATAATCTACTTTAAAATAAAATACATTTTGATAAATAAAATTTTTCAGACAATATATTAACAAAAAATATAATTAATACTTCAATCCGGATTTGGACCTTCTCCACTCTCCAGAACTGAATTTATTGAAGAGTTCTAATCAGACGTTAATCAAAGATTTTAAAATACATTTTGGTTTAAAATTTTAAATAAAAAAAACACAGTTTTGACTACTGACCAAAGACAAGAATCAGGTTATAATCGCGCTAAATTCCGAAACCGCTGAACCTATTTTAATGAAATTTTGTAAATGTGCCTTGCTTGGTCCAACTTACCCTATAGGATAGTTTTTATTAAATATTTTGTACAAAATTGCGCTGTTTTGTGAAAATAAACTGTCTTAGTAACATGTAGCGACATCTCATAAAATTTACTCAAAGCTATTAGTTCAGAAGCAAACAAAAAAAACTGTTTTATTACCAAGTAGCGACATCTGATAGAATTTTTTTAAGCTATTGGTTCAGACGCAAATCTGGTAGAATTTGTTTATAGCTATTAGTTCAGACGCCGGGCTGCAAACGAAGTACATTTTGCAGGATTATATTTATCGCACGCGGGTGAAACCGGGAGATACCACTATGCACTAATACAAAATCAATCTTTTAACTAATTTATTACAAGATAAAATAAAATAAAATCAGTACTACCTACTGGATTTTTTTTATTATTTATCTCAAACGCTTTCAGGCAATCGACAAGCTGTTAACCTGTTAGTGAAAAAAGTCAGAGGAAAAATTTTTAGATAGTAAAGTCGAGAAAAAAACAGATCTTTTTTTAATAATAAAAAATTTCGTCTTGTGCAAGTCGCGTCCATCTAGATCCTTGAGCCGGGCCTGAATGAGAGCTCTTGCAAACGGCGATATTAGAGCTAACTAAGAGGGTGAAATGGGGTTGATGTTGTTATTGGTCAATGTGGGTGTATAGCCGCATTAAATGGCAACAGTCTATTAGCTCCGTACAATGGTCAACGGCTACACAACATTGAATAGTGTATACTAGCTCCTAATGGATTAATTCTTGTTGCCCATAAAGCGTAAAGGACAATCTGAGTCAACGATGAATTCTCGACAAATTTCTGTATAAAATGACATTTTATAACATTCACTGACTCACCAATTCTCCATACAATAGAACTAAGTAGACGTGTTTAATAAATGATTTGTATGCTATAAAAGGTTTATTATAGGAAAATTAGATTCCTGATTTAGAGAATATAGTTACTCAGACGGGAATTAGGGTAGTTACAGTTCGTTGACTTTTTTTTGTAAATTTATGTTTCGTAAGTGCTTGCTTCATTCAAAAAACGTATGTTGATGAATTTAATTTCAAGAAGAAACAAAATCAACGGTCCAACACAATTTATTTCAATATAGTCTAGAACTCCAGAAGTACCGTCATCCCGGATTTGAAAAATTCTCGTAAAAATTGAATGTAGAAATATGAAGCATTAGCTGTTTACTCAATGTGCGGTGAGCGAAGGCAAAACGTATCGAAAATATATCCGCGTCTCTTAATTTCGGCAATATACAGGATGTCCCTAAAAGGTCTTTACAAAAGCCCACCACATATTCTTCAGGCCAAAACAACTCGATACAAGCAAACTTACCTCAGTACAAAGTTGCTTAGTTTGGGCGCTAGACGGCTCTTAAGTTACAATTTTCAAATTGTTTTTGCTTTATAACTTTGAAACGGCTCATGAGATTTTACTCAAATTTGGTAGGTACGTTGGCATAGCTTTATTGGGCAATAAAACCCATATCATAATAATGATGAATATCATTCCATGGGCGTAGAACTTGATTTTTTCGATAATTAAACATCTAAAACTTCTACGCCAATAGAAAAAAATCAGTTTTGAGTTTCGACAAAATTTTAATTTTAGTAATTTAGAGCATAATTAAATACACGCAAGACTCCTGTGAATACTGTAGAACAAGCAACAAATAATCTTACAGGCGATGAAGAAATTATGCAAAAAGTACATTTCAATTTTTTGCGTCGTATACATTTTTGTATACGTGAAAATAGTGAACATTTTGAACAATATTTTTATGAAATATATCTGTTATTCGTTTTAATATTTAGTTATGCTCTAAATTACTAAAATTAAAATTTTGTCGAAACTATGAGAGTAATCGAATTTTATCAAGAGTACCTTTTTTGTAGTAAATGAGTCTCGTGATCCAGATTTCATACTCAAACTGATTTTTTTCCATTGGCGTAGAAGTTTTAGATGTTTAATTATCGAAAAAATCAAGTTCTACGCCCATGGAATGATATTCATCATTATTATGATATGGGTTTTATTGCCCAATAAAGCTATGCCAACGTACCAAATTTGAGTAAAATCTCATGAGCCGTTTCAAAGTTATAAAGCAAAAACAATTTGAAAATTGTAACTTAAGAGCCGTCTAGCGCCCAAACTAAGCAACTTTGTACTGAGGTAAGTTTGCTTGTATCGAGTTGTTTTGGCCTGAAGAATATGTGGTAGGCTTTTGTAAAGACCTTTTAGGGACACCTGTATATTATGTATATTTAACATGTAATGATTAAGTATATCTCTCTGTATAAAAAGTTTTGTCTTTATCTATGGCGTTAGCCAATCAGAACCAACGAGCTCTTACGACTTAAAAAAAGACAGAAGTCTATAATATGTTTGCACCTAATGGTTCGATTGCGATTTTATTCCTATGTTCAGTACATATATAATAAAAGTACCTAAATGACGACAGCCCAAAAACTGGCATATACTCGTATACTTATCATACCGGTTGTACTGCCTAAGATTAGATTTTTCAAAAAAAAATATGTATCACTCAATGTTCATCATATCAATATTTTCCAAATTACTCAATGAATTAACCCAAAAACATCCGCGTGGAGATATGAAAACATACACTTTAGCGTACTGTCCCCTCCATTTTATATTATATAGTAGTATGACAAAGATTTTACAGTACCCAGAGTGTTAGTACCGTCGTCGGTTATGTTTTTGCCAAATTCGATATACGTAGGTTTTTCTATTTATTTTGTATTGCCAGATCTGTACTGTAGCTAAACAATATTCACGGAGAAAAGTCTGTACGGTGCTGTGTATTTTATCCTCCTTGGAATAACAGCAGTCGACTCACGTCTCTACTGACTGCTCCGCCTTTTATGTTATGAAACGAGACACATGTCAGTAATTGTGATACAGTGTTTTAAATTTATTTTAATAAAGTGCTAAAAATGACGGTTGTTGAAATGGATTTAGCATTAAATGTGTGTTCAAATCCCGTTTCAGCACAGATACAAAAGGTATTTACAATTAATTGTTTAAAAAATGTGCGTATTTTATTTGAGGTTATCTAACATACTTTATTTTTTCTAGAGAGAAAAACCAAGAATTTCACGTCAAATAGAGAGACAATCAAGGCAAGAAAAGAAGGAAAAGAAAAAATTAAAATTAATTCAAAGCAAAGTGAATAATAGTTCATTAAATCAAAAAAATGGAAATGACAAATCGGAAGATACATTCAGTTTTAAATGGAATACAGGCAAGACTTCGGGCAAAGTGTTTAAAAAAGCAGGTGGTGCAAGTACTGTAAATGTAGAGAAGAAAAGTTTGACATCGGCTAAACTTCTTCAAAGCAGTGCTAACGAGAGTTTTAAAAATAAAGTAAATGATAAATTCAGTGATACGACTGGTAAAAATGTTGAACATAAAAAGGGTAAAGTTGAAGTACAACCTACCGGGAATAAATTAAGAAAATTTTCCGGTTTAATAAATATTTCTGATGATAATAATAAAATTAACAAAGTAGTGACAAACAATAACGACGTAAAAAGTGTTTTACCTAAGAAAAGTCCTGAAAAACAGGAAACAGTACGTAAATTGCCATTTAATTTTGAACATAAAACACAAACGAATAAAAATAAACCTGCGAATAAAATTTATACGAAACGCACCGCTAGTGAATTTAATTCAGAAAAAAATAAAACTCAAGTGGATAAACCTAACACAGTGTCATTTGAATCGGATGATGAATTTGAACAAATTGAGAAAAGTGATAGTCCACCACCAGAGAGAAGTTCAGAACCGACTAAAAAATTTGACAAATCGAAACAGTTCAGAGGAAAAACGTCGGCCCTTTTTAGAAGTGTATATGAAGTACCGAACATCGGGAAACAGTTTGTTAAACCTATAGAAGAGAAAGTTTTTTCAGGCAGTAAATTTTCAGACCTGCCCATTCATCCATTTTCAGTTCAAAATTTAAATCAGAATTTAAATGTGACTGAATTGACAAACGTTCAGAAAAAAGCAATACCTGTTCTTTTAAGTGGTGTAGACGCAATGGTTAGTATTATTTTACATGTTTATTATTATTATTTTTTTAATTAATTACTGATGTATATTTTGCTATTTTTTTTAAAGATTCGTTCCCAAACCGGATCAGGCAAGACGTTAGCTTATGCCCTTCCGATTATCGAAACGCTGCAAGGTATTCAGCCACCAATAAATCGTTCGGACGGTGTTAAGGCTTTAATTATCGTCCCCACACGAGAACTCGCACTGCAAACTTACGAGCTGCTTCGAAAGTTGATAAAAGTAAGCTATTTTTATATTTTTGTTATCGACTGATATAACTATTATAAATGAATTCAATTGGCGATTGCGAAGTTTATTTTAAATATGATGAGTTTATGGGTCCAGTACGATAACACTATGCACCCAAATTTTGAAAAATTTTTTTTTAAGTCATAGAAAACGCTAAATTTTGACGTTCAAAAAAAAAACTTTGCGGATTATTCACAAATTTCCTCAAAAATACGTGAAAAAAATGGCTACTTTTCGACTTTCACTGTCATTTTTTGAATCTAACCAATCAAAAATCACAAATACACGTCATAGCAGCTGGTGTAGAATTATTGTATAACTATCTCACTTTGTATGCAGCTTTCGATTGTGTTATGGAAGCAGGGTCGTATTTAGATTCGCATACCCGTTTATCGTTCACCCCGGAATTGTTTTTTTAAAAACTCAACATTTGCCCCTTCCCGTTTCACTGCGAGACAATTCGCATACCCCTTTATCGTTCACCCCAGAATTACAATTCGCATACCCGTTTATCGTTCACCCCGGAATTGTTTTTTTAAAAACTCCACATTTGCCCCTTCCCGTTTCACTGCGAGACAATTCGCATACCCCTTTATCGTTCACCCCAGAATTACAATTCGCATACCCGTTTATCGTTCACCCCGGAATTGTTTTTTTAAAAACTCCACATTTGCCCCTTCCCGTTTCACTGCGAGACAATTCGCATACCCCTTTATCAAAAAAAGCGGTGGTTTTCAATCTTCATGAAAATGTGAGTTTTAAATTTAAAATTCGTTTTATAAATTAAAATTTCCAAATACGACTCTGCCCTGAACGTTCAATTGTATTTCATTCCAACCAATTGATATTTCTATCTTTGTTTATCATAGATACAGGTATATATAACTTATCACTATATGAGACCAGATAGCGATCGCTATAGTAAATAATATACTCTCAACTTATTATTTAATTTTTTTAAATTAATTTTTAAAAATTAATTTTCCGCACTTAAAACGACCAATAACGCTGTTATATGTTATATAAAACAATAATTGTGAATTTCCAGTGGATATTTTGCATAGCAAGTTATCATACTCTTACCTAAGTTTATATTTAAAATCATATTTCAATAAATATTTGTTTAAAATAATCTCAATTACTTGTTAAATTTTTTGTACGTTTGGTTAGAAATTTGTATTGCAATGTGTATTATTTTGTATTTTAGCCATTTACTCGAATTGTTCCGGGCTATTTAGTCGGAGGCGAGAAGCGCAAATCAGAAAAGGCAAGGCTACGTAAAGGTATCACGGTCTTAGTGGGCACTCCGGGTCGTGTTCTGGATCACGTTCAAAACACGTGTGTATTGAAACTAGATACAGTTAAATGTTTAGTTTTGGACGAAGCAGATCGAATGCTCGACATGGGCTACGAGAAAGACATCCGCAGGTAAACAAACGACCGCTTGACCGCGTAAATTTTAATTAGCAGTTTATTAATAATAATTTATTTCCAGTTTAATTCAAGCTTTGGATTCTCATAAAGTAAACGCAAGTTACGATCCGGTTTCAATGTTCAGAAAAACACTGAAAGCTAACAGCGAAGGCGGTGCTGAGGCGAATTCGAAACACGTGTATTTCGATTGTGATGACGCCTATCCAGAAGCTGCGAAGAGTGACACGCAAGACGTTGCCGACGAAGCGAGTCCCGTAGAGGATGTAAAGTCGCGGAAACGTCAGACCGTATTATTGTCAGCAACGTTGGGTCATGCTGTCGAACGCTTAGCCGGCTTGACACTCGAAAATCCAATATTTATAGACGCTGCATCGGATAATACGACTTCGGAAAGTTTGTCCCAAGATACGCCTGAAAATGTAGTTATTCCGGAAAGTGTTGTCCAGAAATATTTAATTACGCCTCCAAAACTGCGTTTAGTTACTTTGTCAAATTACATAATCAGTAAAGTTAATAAGAATTGCAAAATGTTAGTTTTTATGGCAACGCAAGATATGATCGATTATCATACCGAATTGTTGAGTGGTGTTTTAACAAATAGTGATTCAGATAAAGTGATCGACAGTGATGACGAAGTAGATGAAAGTGGTGGTGAGAAAGACGAAGACAACGATAGAAATGTGGGTGATAGTGAGTTAAATAGTGATAGTGAGTTAAATAGTGACAGTGATAGTGAAAATGAAGATAATAAACAGTTGATCGATGTCGAATTCTTCAAACTTCACGGGTCGATGGGTCAAAAAGAACGAACTGATGTCTTCAAAACGTTTAGAGCAGCCAAAACTGGAGTATTGCTGTGTACGGTGAGTTTTTACAAACATTCTATCAAATCTTGTAATCCAAACCATAAATTTATTTTTCTTCATACCTCGATCGAAAGTACATACTTTCGGCATCAATTGTAAGGCAGAAAGTCTAACATTTACGCAATGATGCGGGAAGTATGTGCGTTCGAGCGGCAGTAAAGAAAAAACAACTTATCAACTGTTGTATAGATGTCGTTTCCATGGCAACCCTATTACATTTTAGCTATAATAGTCGCGAACAGCTGTCATTATTGTTTTTACGTATAACCTCAAAGCAGCTGGCTTGGAATTTATCTGTGTTTTTATGTAATCAATTAATTAATGTATGATACCTGAGGCAAGCCTCGGGATGCATGGGGCGCAGCGCAAGAATATCAAACTTTCGGCCCTTGTGGTGTAATATACTATTTAATTTTCTGTTGCGTGTAAATAGGACTAGGCCCCATGCTAACCCTCACCATTTTCCGTAAGGGCGGGACTATTGGGTAACTCCTTTGGGCTTTGGCTGACATTCGAATCGTTTAAGAGTATTCGTCCCTGCAAACACCCCCTGCACCCTTCATCTCAAATCTTTTCCCCTCGCCTAAAAACGGTTCGCGCTCTCCCGACGCTATTTTTAAAGCTAGAGGGTTCTAGTAAACGCCAAATGAAAGACAAAGAATCAGACTACAGATCCTTCAGGCGAATTTTTTGAAAAAAAATTCCTAAAAAAACTTACAACCTTTTGAAAAAAATAATAAGTTACGTAATATTTCACACGTAGGCGAAACTGTTTTTCAAAAAATTCGCCTGAAGGATCTGTAGTCTGATTCTAGCTTTAAAAATAGCGTCGGAAGAGCGCGAACCGTTTTTAGGCGAGGGGAAAAGATTTGAGATGAAGGGTTCAGGGGGTATTTGCAGGGACGAATACTCTTAAGGACGATATCTCACATTTTTTATGGAGTACCTACCTGTACTTTGCGAAAAAATGATTAATAAGATACTCGTAAAGCCTTCACGAAAAATTTTGAGTTGTAACAAACTAACGGTTGTACCAACGAATAATTAATTACGACACCTCAGTGGCAGCAATTCCTTTAAAAAATTTTACAGTGAAAAAATAATGAAAATAGTATATCTACTGCAGTCCAGAAATAGTAGAGAGTAACTCATCATTTTAGTACGGTTCACTTAATGGAGCGGTTAAGTAATGAAACAATGTAAAGCATACCCACCGGCTCATAAACTTGTGCCACTTATATTTATATTGTGAAGTATAAGTGTAGGTAATTGTTCTCTTACCTATTTTTCGTGCCTGTTTGTCTGCTTGTTTTGAGCAAGAACCCTTCAAGAAACAGTATCTTGTCACATGAACAAACATGGCCTCATATAGTAGCTTGTGTTCTGTTCAGAGACAATAAACGTACACTTGTGTTGACGTTCGAGCTGTCACTGCGCGCGCGCACCAAATCCATTTATAAAGCTGCAGCTTCAGTACACGCGTCGTGTGAAGCGAACACATAAAAACCACCACGAAACCCAGTGCCACAGCACGCTTGAAACGTACAATACGCGCCTCGAATCTAAAAAGGCTCGGAAGTTAGATGCGAATGCGGGCTTGCGCTTGTACAGTCTGTTGAAAAACTACAAACTCGCAACTCAACAAAACTAAAATAACAATAACAACTTGACAATAGCGTACTCGACTGTACTTTAAAGCAGGAAAGCGACAAGTGACAAAGGCAACGAACGATCACGGCCAATCACCGACGAGCGCACGTTCCGTGCAGGAAGCTGGAACGTGGTGGGACTCTCAACGGCTCTAAAATGTGCCTTTGCGACGCTGTTTGTGACTAATTTCCGTATCTTTCAGATCCGTGGCGCGTATTGTAGCAGCCAAATGTAGCTGCAAAACCAGCCTCGTGTGCAGCGGCCTTTACTCTGTATACAGTGAGCGATATGATTATTTATTGCCCATTATTGTAATTAACAAAAATTTTAATAAGGATTATATATCATATTACCTTCACGAGGATTGTAGGGGGTCGTCTTGGCGGCACCGGATTTAGATCCATGACCACCCGCTTGGACTATTTGCGGCGGCACACGCAATAACGGGTGGCATGTTGATAGGCGCGGCCACCCGTGAAAATTTTGTACTATTTTTTTTCAAAATTTCTTCGGTTAAACATATTATATTATTACTTCGTTATTAAAAACTACCTCATAATTCAATAATAAAATACTTGGATAGGGATGCATTAAAATATAGGAGCAGTTTTTAGATTTGGTTTATCATCATTATGTTACAAAAAAAGGAAAACATAATTGTTTGTTTGTATCTTGAGGGTAATGTTTGTAAATACTGAACCGATCCTAAAAATTCTTTCACTAATAAAAAGCTACACTATATATAAATTTAATGGATATCCCTATATTTAAACACTAGCGGTCCCGCCCGGTTTCACCCGGCTGTAAAAGAACGAATATGGAAGGGAGGAACATGAGTACACACATTTATCTTAGTTTACCGAGATGAATTTGTGTCCAAATTTCATGATGATCGGAGTTACCGTTCAAAAGCTTTTGTCGATAAAAAGCAGTATTTATACTTTTTTAAACTAATATTTTTTTTTAATTAATTAAATAAAATTAAAATAAATTTAAATGTAAGCCTTAGAAGAAAGCAATGTGGAAAATAAAAATAAAAATACTTTCGCCCAACGTGGGGCTCGAACCCACAACCCTGTTATTGACAGTTGCATGTTCTACCGATTGATCCATACGACGTTGTATACTAACAACGCTAATATTTATATATGAGTATATTTAGTTAATGCATTTCACCTGAATAGAAGCTTATTTTTGAGATACATTTTGCAACATATTTCATTAAGCTCCGATCCTAATGGTCGTAGCGTGATATTATATAGCCTATAGCCTTCCTCGATAAATGGGCTATCCAACAAAAAAAATGTTTTTCAATTTGAACCAGTAGTTCCTGAGATTAGCGCATTCAAACAAACAAACAAACTCTTCAGCTTTATATATTAGTATAGATATCTAGCTTAAAATCTCTTGGTTTTTAGGCTATGCATGGACACTTTTTCTTAGTTACCTTTAAACTATAAAATAAAACCATTTTTGATCAATTTAATCGAGAGCCAAATCCCATCAGGTTTGTGCGTCGAGTCCTTTGGTTATTTCATTACCCGGCGACTCTAAAATGAAGATAAAATTTCAGACATTAAGCGGGAGAAGCTGCTGGTAACTACTAGTAGATATCCATAAGATTCTGTAAGCGAAGAGGTAGTAGTGGTTTTAATTTGTAAATCGCCACCTACTGAGACAAGAATGTTACTTGATTTGTTATACAAATAATAGAACTTTATCTACTGCATTCCAATTATAAGTTCTGTATACATTTTATTTAAAACGATAGGTCGGGGTTCTTGATTTCTCGTCGCAAACCACAATGATTGTGTTGTTCCATTTCGACGTGCTGTGGTTCCTAAACGCTTGGAACTGTTCAACTCATTTTTTTGTTGGGAGAATTTTGCGGTCCGTCCCGGTTTCACCCGGGCACAATAGATACAATTCTGTAAAATGTATTTCGTTTGCGACCCGGCGTCTGAACTAATAGCTTTGAGCAAATTCTACCAGATTTGATTCTGAACTAATAGCTTTGAGCAAATTCTACCAGGTTTGCTTCAGAACTAATAGCTTTGAGCGAATTCTATCAGATGTCGCTACTTGGCACTGAAACAGTTTTTTTTTTCTTTTGAACTATTAGCTTTAAACAAATTATAATAGATGTCGCTGCGTGTTAGTAAAACAGTTTTTTTTTTTTTTGAGAAAACACCGTAATTTTGTACAATACATTTAATAAAAACTACCCTGCGTCAAGGACCGATGACAATACAATTATTTCATAAAAATAAATTTGAATTTAAAAACTTTGAAAAAAATTGAATTTGAAAATTTTGAAAAATTACTTTTGATGTCGTTTTGAGACTAAAATTTAAGAAAATAAATTATAGTTTTAAAAAAACTAAAAAAACACGCTAGCAAACCGAACTAAAAAGTAATAATTATTAACAGAATAATTCAGTTATAGTAAAAAAGCGTGGGGTGGCAATTACTATATTTTCATGACTCTAATTTTCTAAATATAGCTACCAATGAAATAATTGTAACATTTTATATCAAGCACCCCGCGCTTTTTTACTATAGTTAGATTATTTTGTTAATAATTATTTCATACTTTTTAGTTCGGTTTGCTATTAAAGCTTGTCTTTTTATTTTTTTTAAACTATAATTTATTTCTGTTGCGTTAAAAATCGCGGAACACTCACTGTATAGCTATATTTCATTTAATAATGTCCAACGCTTTTAAATTTCAAAGACATTTATTTTAAATAAAAATGAAATATTAGGAACCACTGATGACTGCAGGTACATTACTATACGCGTATAGAATTCGATTTGTATATATAAAATAAAAATAAACCAGCGCATGTTACTATGTAGGCACAATACAAAGATAAACTATTTAAACGAATGTGATTGCTTTCCTAACCGGGCAAATGGAAACATTATAAGATCTTTTGTAGAATTAATAAGGTTTTTAGAGCAATCTGCGTAGGCAGGTCTACGGGATCGGTCTACGGTCTGGTACGGTCGACACGCCGCGCCACGGCATCAGTGTGGACTGACAGCACACGAGGCTGGTTTTGCCGCCGGAATCACTGCTGGCTGCGAAGATGGAAGTGACGTCACTGCGTGCGTGGTCAGATGGTTTTTAAAAATTAGAACCGAGCCTATTTTTCGTGCTTTTTTGTCTGCTTGTTTCCAGCAATTGAATCAAATAGAAAACAGTATCTAGTCACGTGGGCGACATGGGTAAACAGTCACAAACAAACATGGCGTCATAGTGTGTGTTCTGTTCAGAGACAATAAACGTTCACTTTTTGTTAACATTCGAACTGTCACTGCGCGCGCACCAAACCCATGTACACGGCCAGCTTCGATAGACGCATCGTGTGAAGCGAACACATAAAAGTCATCGAGAAACGCAACGCCACAGCACGCTTGAAACCTAGCAGCCAAATCTAGCAAAGCCAGCCTCGTGTGCAGCGGCCTTTACTCGTCTCACGTCAGCGTTCACCGCTCCTTTAATTTATACTTCGATCAAGCCCTAATAGTCCAAGAGCTATCAAACATTTTTGGGTACGTATTTGAAGCAGCGTGGAAATTTGTGTAACATTTCTTTTGTAATGCCTGAACACAAAATCGAAGACCTGGCTGAAGGGTGGTGGGGCCTGTACAGGCCTTGAATTTTTAACTTTCGCTAGGTGTAATGGTACGGCATTGCAGGATGTTGTAGAGCAACTCTCGATGAACAAAAGCACGTTTGAAAAATTGGTCTACGCTGGCCCAAAACTTTTTCAGGGACCCTTTTCGGAAGGGCCTTTTTTCGGTTTTTTCAAAGTTTCTCAAAAAGTTTAACATCGATCTTGCTGAAATTTTGTATGCATATTGAAGCTTATAAAACACATATTCTATTAAAGTTTCAAGTCTTCATATTTAATTGAACGGAAGTTATGGAATTTCGAAAAAATGGCCCAAAAAAGCGGTTTTTTGCAATTTACTAAAAAACTACTGGACCGATCGGAGCTCACAAAAACTCATTCGATTCGTCTTTTTATTGCGCATTTTTTATTTCTTAATTTGTCAAATGCATAGTTTTCCCGTAAATCGCCAAAAAGTGATATGGACGATTTTTGCCATTTTTTTTAACCATCGTGCGGTGCTCCGATTGGCGTTTAAACTTAATATGTTACTTATATTCGTATTATCTAATAAAAAAAAAATTAAAATCGACGTTCGCAATTGCACGTTTTTTAGGACACGAATCAGCTAATTCTACCCGACTAGATTAAAACTTTCAATCTTTCTGAAGAATCCGGTTTGAAACGTCATCTTGTGTTATATTGATTTGTATTTTTATTATTTTTTGTCAATATATGGTCTGAGAAAAATTGGTCGACAATTTTAATTATTTGAAGAATTCTATTCAGACGTTAATCTAACATTTGAATTTAATGTAGTTTGTTGTTATAACAATGTTTAAAAAGTTTATAATTAAAAAATCAGTAAACACAAATGTGAGACACAATTTAATTATCCTCCCCCCTCATTTCTTGCCTGTGGAAAGAAATCCGCCCGGTTGACTCTGCAGAACACCTGTTTAAAATGTTCACGCGCCGCCACTGATTTATATCAGTTTTGTTTTAAAATAGAACATGAATGCAATATTCGTCAACAAATTCTCGAACCTAAGAAGTTTCATAAAAAACAGTTGTGTGGTTTTAAGAAACCACGACGCAAGTGAATCTTTTATTGGATTGTAGGCGTTGGATTGTAGACAATCCATCACGATTAATTATAAACAACAATATTCACATGAATACACGAATAAAAACATGTAAACACTGTACAGCACTTGCCCGCATGACAGACTGACTATGTGTTATACATACTACACGGTCAGCTGATGCTAACCATGGGCGCCGCCATATTGGCCTTGGCTGCTCTACCGAGCGCCTACTCCAAGCGCCTTTCACTTTACCCCTACTCCGCGGCCGCCTGTAATGCGACATGCAACAGACGGCCAGAAAAATTCGGGGCGATAGAATAAAAGTTTCACTTTAAAAAACCTGAAAACCATGTCCCTTATCATCATCCTTATAAAACAAGAATGCTGTCTTACAATCCCAATAATACACAAGTACCAAAAATGACGAAAACTTTCAGCCAAAACTACGCGGTATTCCTTGGTCCTAAATTACATAACAACATACCTGTAAAACTCAAAACAATTAAAAATATAAAAATATTCAATAAAAAAATATTCAACTGGCTGTTCCATGACGAGGAATCAAAAATTATATACGACATCCTCAACTAATGTGACTGGACTAATTGACTGGTTAATAACATTCTGCATATTATAACATCCATAAAATATTTAATTTACTATTATTATTATTTTTTCATTTTTTACCAGACAGCACAATAATAAATTAGCTCATAAGAATCCCTACCCTAGAACTGGCATTGCTAAGTTGGATAGGAAAACTCAAATAAATCTTATATTGAATTGTTTTGTATAATAAAAAATATAAAAAAATAAAATAAAAAAGCGCTAGAGCCTCACGCATGTTTTCTTTTTAATTCCAGGACGTGGCAGCTCGAGGTCTCGATCTTCCACACGTCGACTGTATCGTCCAGTACACTGGTCCGACATCAATTTCCGATTACGTCCATCGGGTCGGTCGTACCGGCCGAGCCGGCGCATCTGGCGAAGCCGTAATTCTGTTGGCGGCCTCGGAAATTATGTTCGTTCGCGAATTACAGAATCGTCGCATCCGACTTAAAGAAGAGAAACTCGAGTTGGGCAACGTTGCCGCTGCGCTTGCCGAAATGGACAATGATCAAGTGACGACCGTTCAGGAAGCGGCGTTCAGACTGCAGAGGCGGTTCGAAGATACGGTACTGGAAAGTAAACGGTTGAAAACGTTAGCTGTTAAAGGTATGTATTTTAACACGTTTTTATTAACTCGCTTTCTTGTCTGTCTGTCCGTTCGGCAAAAATGTTGCAATTGGTTTTAAACCGACTTCCCGTTCTAAATCTTCTTGGTTTCGGGCTTGTATGCCGTGGTTCATTGGTATTACTACCTGACGTTTCGGTAGACATTATCATAATAAACCATAATAGCATCTTTATTAAGAATCAGAGTAGGTATAATAGCGTTAAGAACAAATGCAATATAATATCACTTAAAATCACAGTTTAAAATTTGAACACTATCATAAAAGACAGTCATTAAAAATTACAATGCACCATTTAAAAGGTTTAACAAAAATACAACTTTAACATAGTAAGAGGTTAAAAAAAATAATCTATCAGAGAATAAAATTCCGCATCAATCAAAAAATTGAAAACAGCCGTTTTAAAAGAAGAAAAAGATTTAATTGCTCTAATTTCCCTTGGAAGCTTATTAAAAAACCTTGTACACATATTATATCTGCAACTGCCTTCGAACATAGCCGTGAAAGCCTAGAAACTTCGACTTTCCGTTATTTGATTCAGTTGAAATGTTGAACACGTGTGTAGTTCCTGTCTGTATGAATAATAATGGTAACTAAGTAGCTGACCCCCCCCCCCGTTTTTACTCGTCTGTCAGTTCGGTACAAATGTTGCAACTGATTTTAAACCGACTTCCCGTTATCCAATTCAGTTGAAATTTTGAACACGTGTGTAGCTCCGATGACAATACAATGTTATGGACTATGGTGACTAGCTGACCGGCTCGGCTTTTACTCGCTTTCTTGGCTGTCTGAAGAAAATTTCTGTTAACGCGTAAGATGACACGGGTAACGGCTAGTAATAAATGTTATGATATTTGCTCATTGTTACCTACATAATATGTTATCGTCATGTAAAAATCGACTACAGCATGCTTGTCAGCTACCTAACTAATTTCTTTTTGACAGATCTACAGAACAAAAGAACAGCTGATTTTTTTTCAAAACAATTCCTAAGCTATAAAGTTTAGTAAGAAATTTTTTTTACAAAACTTTCTTGTAAAAATAAGTAGAATAATAAACTTTTATGAAAAGTATACCGTTATTAAGTACCTATATAAAGAAAAAAACAACATTATAGCATATTATAGAATAGCGTCATAGTGACGTGAACGCATTGCGCCCGCCTTCTAGCTTGCTATTGGCTGTTTCGGAAATCCATGTGCGTCGAGTGTTTATTTTTATTGTATACCGCTATAAAAGGATATGTCGAATTTATTCCACACGCCACTGTCTGCGGGCAAGTAGGCGTTCACTACCATATTATTGATGACGTGTCTGGCTTCAACTCTCTTCTGCGTATGCGCCGATTTTCGTCAAAAACAACAGAGCTCTTCATATTTGCATATCAAACATCCTCCCAAAATTTAGTTTCAATCCGTTCATTGTGTTATCAGGCTAACCAGACGCACAGACTTTTTCCAAACATTTTTTTTTTAGGTTCGGGGGACCTTAAAACGAAAGAATGTAATTTTGTAAAGTGAATTTTGACCTACTTTTTTGACCCACTAGTGGAGTTGGAATGGTAAAAAATGATAGTTCTTATTGCACCGGATTGATAATCTTATAGGCCCCACTCACGATCAAACTTTATGCCACAGTTCAGTGTTCAAACTTATAGTTCAGTG
Source organism: Xanthostigma xanthostigma (assembly GCA_963575645.1). Taxonomy (NCBI): domain Eukaryota; kingdom Metazoa; phylum Arthropoda; class Insecta; order Raphidioptera; family Raphidiidae; genus Xanthostigma; species Xanthostigma xanthostigma. The sequence continues at coordinate 40,743,446 of OY754466.1, read as the reverse complement.
AAGCATGATAATGTGTGGGACAAATAAACACTGAAACCAACACTGAAGTCAGGCATGAACTCATCAAATACATCTTGATTTTTGAACGACTTTTAGTTCAGTGTTCAAGTAAACTGCTGTGTGTGTGGGTTTTTTTCAGTTCAGTTTTTGGAGTTCTGTGTTTTGTACAACCAGAAGCCAAAAATCTCAATGCTGCTGCAAGTCTTTTGTGGAGAAATAGATTTTCGCATATCTGTGTCCTGGTTCTTAATAAATAGGGTAACTAATTCCATAGTAAATAATTGGAAGTTAATTCATCCATTCGTAAATAATTATTCCAATCAAGCGGTTCAAGATGTAATTCATTAATCAAATAAACATTACTTCTTGAATCACGCATTTCTAACAAATTTTTCACCCATATTCTTCTTTTTTTTTCTTATTTCCCTGTTTTAAATACAATCCCATAGCTATGAACAGCCAATTCTCACCATTTAAATAACTTATTTAGTTCTTATTAATTATCTATAGTATAATATTATAGTATGTATATAATATATATTTTATATATCTATACTCGACGAGTGTATGCCAACAACTGAACCAAACTGAACACAAAAAATTTAAAAAAATGAGCAGTTTGCATGAACTGTGTGTGGTACCAGTCAGTCTTTCGATTAATCGGTCCAACTTCACTGAACACTGAACTGTGGCATGAAGTTTGATCGTAAGTGGGGCCTAATAATTGCTCCTTTCATGTCGCCATATTGATTACGTCACAAGTAAGCTCCCAGTAGTCGCATGGAAAATGCAGGGTTTAGTCGATAACGTTTATGTCGTGAATCGGCTACTGAACACTGTTGAATGCCGACGTGAAAGTGGCATTGACTGCCAGATCGTTAGTGTGTTGAAACTTGAAACAGCTTCCAAAGCTCGAACTAAACTAGTCAAACCGACGGAGTAAATAGATGGACTTCGTGTTATTTGCGATCTCGATCCATCATCGGTGCACCCAACCTGTACTGAGATGTTGGTCAGAACTGGCACTTTAGCATTTAGCAAAATCTTTGTACAGTAAACTCTTGTTAATCCGATTACAATTATGAATTAATCCGAATAGGTTATTTGACTCTTATTTTTAAATTGCCTTAAAAAGGATTGCTACTGTAGAAGCCTGTTTTTGATACTTAATTTCGTGATTTTTTTCTGGGAAAAGTATAATTAAGAGAGTTTATTTATAAGTCTGACGTCACACTTCAAACCATCATGGCGGGTAGCGTTTTAAGACATGTTAAAAAAAATTGCAATTTTTAACTGAAATAATAGATCACCTTGTGTTTTTGTAAATACAAACCGATAATTTTTCATATCTTTGATAAATTATCGTACTCACATCAAGGGTGTAGATATTTTTTTTTCTGAAGGGGGGGGGTTAAAATAAAAAAAAATAAAAATATATCTTTTAAAAACAAATGACCTTTTTTAGCTATACCTAATTTAAAAAAACTTAGCCCTTGTGTTATAGGTTTGAAGGGCAAAAAAAGGTTCTTTTCACTTCCCGAAAAAAAGGTCTTTCCTTCGGCGTTCCTGTTCCGCGGATAAGTGACCGAATAAAATATAAACGAGCCTTGTAAAATTCACGTAATACTGCGGGACATTTTCTCTAATGCGGGACACGGGACTAATTCGGGACGGTTGGTCGTCCTCATTTTTATGGTCCTGAGGGGGGGTGGGTAATTACCCCCTGTACCTCCCCATATCTACGCCCTTGATTCACATAATTTTATCATTTATTTTTTAGAGTCACAAAAAACGTCGTTATAGCATACATTTCTTCTGCGCATGCGCAGATTTCCCCCAAAAACAATAGGGCTCTCCATATTTGCATATCAAACATCGCGCAGATTTCCCCCAAAAACAATAGGGCTCTCCATATTTGCATATCAAACATCTTCTAAAATTTGGTTTCAATCCGCTCATCCGCCGTTTGATGTGTATATCGTGTTCACAGACAAACAGACGTAGGCTTTTTCCAAAATATGTTTTTTAGATTAGGGGGGCCTTAAAACGAAATATATTGTAAAATTTAAAAAAGTGAATTTTGACCTAAATTAGTATCATTCCCCACGTGTGGTGTGGGAGCGGTAAAAATAACAACTGACAGACATAGGTTTAGCGCGACTAGTTTTGTTTTTTACTTTACCACACTAGTGGCGTAATTGATCACTGAACAGTTTACATGCATGCTGTTTTGTAGGGGATTTGCTATTTTATAGCAGCTATTTTGCAGGGAATGGTGCAAAAGAAAATGGTAGTTTGAGAAATTATTTGTTTGTTTTATGAACGTATTGGTCGTCTGCAGTTAATTTTGGATGTCATTATTATTACGTGTTCAGTTTGGCAAAATGGAAAACACATCTTGTGTTTAGGTGTACCGTATGGTATATAATATAGGTACATGCTTGGATACTGCAGTATGTAGTAATCATATTAAACACAGAAAACCACTTGCGGCTGTCACCGTTGGTTTTACGCGACCGACCGAGGTTGCTTCGTGGTCCTCGGACGCTGAGGGTTACTGCTATATATACAAGCTGTCCTAATGCACAATATCGATATTTTCTACCTTTAAATCACAAGTCGGGAAAGGTACCTACTAATTTCAGTTAAAATTCATTTTTTTAAATCTTACATATTTTTGTTTTGAGATCTTCCGAATCCAAAAAAACATATTTTTGGAAAAAGTATGCTCGTCTGTTAGTTTGTGAGCACGATACACGTCAAACGGTCAACATGGATCGACATCAAATTTTGCTACGATTTTTGACATGTAAATCGCCCGCGTTGACAGAAATTTTATTTTGTTTATTATAAAACTAGCGGTCACACCCGGTTTCACCCGGGTGCAAAAGAACGAGATAAGTACGAACATTCATCTTATAGTTTACCGAGATGAATGTTGTGTCCAAACTTTAATATAATAAATATTTAATTGAAAACACTGTAGGAAAATTATTTTTATATAGGTGCCTATAGTTGTAACAGTTTTCAAATGAGCTATTAATTAAATTTATTTAATTTTAATTAGTCGTAATAAAATTTTTAAAAACTGAAATGTAAGACTTAGAAGAAAAAAAAATAAAAATATATTCGCCGACGTGGGGCTTGAACCCTAGACCCTGGCATTAATAGTCTTACGCTCTGCCGACTGAGCTATCCGGGCTTGTAAACTTCACGCGCTAATATTGCAATATTTAGTTAAGGCATTGCACCTGATAATATTTGTCGGACGGTCTAATTTTGAGATACATCTTGCGACATTTTTTATTGGTGTTCCGTTCCAATTGGTCGTAGCGTAATATTATATAGCCTATAGCCTTCCTCGATAAATGGGCTATCCAACAAAAAAAACATTTTTTCAATTCGAACCAGTAGTTTCTGAGATTAGCGCGTTCAACCAAACAAACAAACTCTTCAGCTTTATATATTATGTAGTATAGATGCCAATATTTTTAAAGTAGGAATCGCGGCCCTGTTGCTCAATTAGTCGGATTTTTTTGAGTATAAAAATGATTATCTGTAATCAATATTTATTTTTTCTCAGTTTCGAAAATTTTTATATATAGATTCCAATATGGTGGACAATTAATTAAATTTTGGTCTCGTAGACATAGCTTGTATTAATTTTGTAGAAGAATACAGTATTTAAGGAGGTTGAGCCGTTTTAAGAAGATAATGAAAAAAATCTGAACAAAGTTTTTTTAATAGATTTTTTTATGACAAAATTTTCTGTAAAAAATCCAAACTCATTAGCAGCAGTTCCGAAAACTAACTATATAAAGCATCGATGTCTTACGCATATTTTAATATTTTTTCCAATTTAATTAGGAGACTTTTTTTTTTTTTTTTTTTAATAACATAAGTGCTCAGCATCACAGGCTATATGCACTATAAAAAAATAAGGAGACTTTTAATCAATAAAAAAAAAAAAAATTATTAAACCTTAGCACTTTTCGATTATGGACTTTTATTCTTGACAATTTTAACTGAATTTTCAACTTTTTAATTATTTAATTTTTATTTTTATTACTTTCAATTCCTATTTTTTAATTATTTACTGCAAAAAAAAAATGTAAAACACAGATATTTACACAAATTTATTTTTTCTAACCTACAAAAAATTCAAAAGTTAGTCCATTAAATAAAATACTGAAATAATTAATATTAAAAAAATTATTTATTTATGCCTTTATGACAATAATTTATTGGTGTCATCGACTTATAACCTTTTGTAAAAATTTATTATGGAAAAGTTCCCATTTAGAATTCGACTTACTTTTGATTGGGACTGTAACGCATCAACCTCCTTAAAATAAACGCTTTCATCCATCTGTTTTTACACTTTTTTTCACACACTCCTGTACTTGAACTGGTATAATTGTTGTGCTTTCTTTTGTTCTAGCTTACATGTCATGGTCACGCTTTTATTCGTCATATCCAAGAGACATGAAGCAGTTCTTCAATATTAAGAACATACATTTAGGCCACTATGCTAAGAGCTTTGCACTCAAAGACCCGCCTTCGTCAATCGGTGGATTGGGGAAGAGATTCGCTGAAATCATTCAAAGGTTAGTAACATATTTTTTTTTAATGCTGGATATTTTTTTACACGCTTTATATTAACTTCACTTGTAAGTTTGTATGTATGTATGTTTGTTTGTAACCTTCGTTTGGACTACAGGAAGTGGTTTATTACTGTAGTATAATATGCCAGCACTGTAACTACAGTGGTTAGCCGCGCGGTCTAAGGCACAGGTCTTCGCTGACGTCAACTCTCGGAATCACGTGTCGTGGGTTCTAATCCCATTACGCCGAAAAAAAATTGTTTTTTTTTCCATCAAATTTTTGACAATAAATCGAACTAAAAAGTGGAAAATAAATATAGTTTAAAAAAAACTAAAAAACACGCTTTATATCGAACTAAAAAGTAAAAAATATTTTTATAAAATAAGCTTAAAACAATAATGAATAAAAAATACAAGTATTATTGTGAAAAAAACGTGGGGCGCTCGATGCACGAAAATGTGGAACAAAGCGCCCCACGCTTTTTCCACAATAATACTTGTATTTTTTATTCGTTATTGTTTTAAGCTTATTTTAAAAAAAATATTTTTTACCTTTTAGTTCGATATAAAGCGTGTTTTTTAGTTTTTTTTAAACTATATTTATTTTTAAATATAGGTACTTTAGGCGACTGTAAGAGCATAAGGTATTATTATAAAAGTTACCGCCTGCCGGTTATAAATGTTGAGAGAAAGTTGGGTAGAATAAAAACAGGTTTCACTTGTGACCGACGTTTCGAAAAATGTATTTTCGTCTTCAGGGCCTTAGAGGTAGTGGTCAATTGTACTAATCTTAAATACATGAAACATCTATACCTTGACTATCACCCCCCTTAAAACGACCCTGGATATATATTCTACCTTCATAGAAAATAATTGACAGAACACGAAACAGAAACCTTTTGTGTTCCGTGTTTAAAGTACATGGAGTTTGTATGAAAACGAACGCTTTTTGTTGTGTATTTCGTTGGTGCTATTAATTAATGTTTCTGAATCAATTTGTCACGGTTCAAATAATCAGTACAAAACTAAGCTCTTCTTCAAGCACTTTTAATACTGCGTAATAATAAACAATCATTTATATAAAGCATTCAAACACAAATTTAGCAGTATACCGATTTGTTTTTATTATATTGTCGCAGTTTTACAAACCGATCGATTTTTACTATTACACAAGTGGTGAATGATACTATAGACCAGTACAGTTAGCCCAAAATCAAGTAAAAAGGGACAAAATTAATAACAGAAAACGAATGATGAGGAAGGGAAGAAACTGCAGTCAGAAATACAGAAATCAAAAATTCAAATGCGTAAAAGGCCGGAGGGATGTGGGGGGCGCGTTTTAGGGGTCAAACGCGGTTTTTCGTTATTTCCGGTGAAAGTTGACCTCCAATCGAAAAATATTGCATGGCAATGTTGTAGGTATTAAAAGGATCTACAACTTTTATAAATATAAAATCAGCTTTTTTTTTGTTTTGTAGATCTGTCAGAAATAAACTAGTTAAGCATGCTTTGATTAATTTTTACATGACGTGGAATATATTATGTAGGTAACCCTGACAACGAATAGAAAATATATTGAATACTAGTCATTACCCGCGTGACCTCACGCGATATCAGAAATTTTATTCTCTTTATTGTACTATATCAAATGTCAATATTTTTGAAGTTGGATTGGTCCCGTCGCCCAATTGGTTAGAATTTATAAAAATTATTTGCCTAATATATCGGACAGAAAAAAATGATTATAGATGCTCGTCAGGTTAGGTCATTAGTATATAGACCGTAGATTAAAGACCTGACAAATAATGCAGGTGCATTTATCTGAATTAATTGCGTAATTAATTATATTGTCAGCAAAATTTTCCTTTTGATGAAACGCTACTGACGTACACGTAGCTTGTTTATTCAAAACGCGGTCATTTGTTGATAAAATTACGCTCGAATCGAATTTTAAATAAGCAAATTATACATCATTTTGTTAGAGATAAAGATTTTATAATGTCATATTTTTTAAATGAACAGTAATGAATACATTGCAGGTTACTTTTTTGTCTATTTTTTAATATATCTATTGTAGAACTTGATCGGTATCATTTTTGTTAATCTATAATTGATCGTGCATCAATTACTTTTATTATTATTTTATATATTATGTTTTATTCGTTTTGTCAAGGTAATTTAAATTTCAATGACAGCTGTATTCATTTTTAACCCTTTTAAGATACATACCGATATACAGCTGATTTTTTTATTTTCAGAATATTTTATCTTTTTAACCGACTTCAAAAAAGGAGGAGGCTCTATGAATCTATGTTCGACTGTATATTTTTTTTTATGTATGTTCACCGATTTCTCCGTCAATTATGGACCGATTTTCAATTTTTTTTTTATTCGAAAGAGTGCACTTCCGAGGTGGTCCCATCGGAACCAAGTCAGGATCTGATGGTGGACTCCGGAGAAATCGAGGGAAACTCTCAAATTTTAAAGGCACGCATTATTGGTCTACCCATTGCAATACTTTATCTAACACTAAAAAGAGAAAAATAAAATATTTTTAACAAAAAAAATAGAACCGACTTCAAAATATGCACTAAAAAGTAAAAAATAATAATTATTAAAATAAATAGAGTCTGGATATTTCAGTTATATTTTACGACAAGACAAATTATTGTCGTTTTGTTATTTTTTTTTTATTTAAAAGTTAAAACGTTTCGCCTAAAAAGGCATCATCAGTTATAATAGATTTAAGCATGGTAGTGTGGTAAAAAATTTATGAAAATAAGTAGAAATAAGCACTATGGGGTAATAAGAAGAAGTAATGACACTTTAATAAATATGTAGTACAAAAACATCACTTCAAAGTATTTTTTTCCCTTACTTCTGCAAAAGTATTTTATATTATTCCTCCCTTACTTCTGCAAAAGTATTTTATATTATTAATATAAAATACTTTTGCAGAAGTAAGGGAGGAGTAATATAAAATACTTTTGCAGAAGTAAGGGAGGAATAATATAAAATACTTTTCCAGAAGTAAGGGAGGAAAAAAATACTTTGAAGTGATGTTTTTGTACTAGATACATATTTATTAAAGTGTCATTACTTCTTCTACGTGAATAAAATTGTAAATTCATTTTAAAGTTCATATTTTGTGATTTTTGGGTGAATAATAACAAATTATGACATGAAAAAGTTTTACTTCAGTCGTGTGGTCTAAAGCACACTCGTTTTTTTTGTGATAACCAGTCACTAAATTTGGAACTAACGAATCACTGGCATTCTATAACCTTACCCCGGTAAAGCCGAATAAAACATATACAAAACTGAACAGATTTAGTTTAATATGAGAGCGAGATTCTTAAATTGTTCTTTAATTAAAATATTAATTTAATGATATTTTATTAGGCCCAGTTAAGTGTGACAGTCGGTGGCCTTTGCTTGAAAAAAGTGGCTATTATTGTATTTTAATGAATTAATAGTGATTAGCAAAAATTTAATTATCACTTTGTAATATAATATCTACCGCTGTAAGTATTGTCATTTTGTAATGAAATTTGATTTATATATATTAACGGGTCCGGTTGCTGCAGCACAATTATTTTATGTAGAAACGAATTCAATTAGTCGAATAAATTAGCCGCGGGGGTCACGCTTTTTAATAGTGACCTACTATTTTTTTTGGATCCAGAGACTTTGTTTTGATCAAAATATCGTCAAGGCATTAATTGCTTTTTTATATTACCCCCTTTAAAATAATTGCTTTAAGCCGGCCTCACACGAGGCAACACGAAAGCAATTCAACAGTGATACGATAATATTCCTTCCCTGTCACTTCCGAGGTAAAGAAGTGGGAATTCACCAACGGGGCAATATAAAGCGATGTATCAGCGATAATGCGATATACTTTACTTGCGTGACCTGAGCTATCCGGACATTAAAGTATCGTCAGGACATTACTTGCTTTTTCTTCATACCTCGCTCGAAAGTACATTCTTTCGGCATCAATTGTAAGGCAGAAAGTCTAACATTTACGCATTGGTGGGATTACACGCACTGATGCGGGAAGTACGTACGTTGGGGCGGCAGTGAAGAAAAACAATCTATCAACTGATATTTAGATGTCGTTTCCATATAGCAACCCTATTACATTTTAGCTAATAGTCGCGAACAGCTGTCATTCGTGTTTTTACGTATAACTTCAAAGCTGCTTGCTTGGAATTTATCTGTGTTTTTATGTAATTAATGTGACTAATTAATTAATGTAAGCGGATCACTCAGTAAAATCTGAAAAAAAAATCACATGAACATTAAGAATTAGGTGTAGATTGAACGAAAATTGTCAGGGTACAAAAATACTAGCGCAGTCAATTGTTATCTATCTATACTTCTATACTAATATATAAAGCTGAAGAGTTTGTTTGCTTGTTTGTTTGCTTGTTTGAACGCGCTGATCTCCGGAACTACTGGTTCAAATTGAAAAAAAAAAATTTTTGTTGGATAGCTCATTTATCGAGGAAGGCTATAGGCTATATAAAATCAGGCTACGACCATTAGGAGCGGAGCATTAATGAAAAATGTTCCAAATGTATCTAAAAAATAAGCTTCTATTCAGGTGAAATGCACTAAGTATACTCGTATTAGCGATGTAAGAATACAACGCCGGCTAGCGCAATCGGTAGAGCACAAGACTGTCAATACCAGGGTCGTGGGTTCGAGCCCTACGTTGGGCGAATGCGTTTTTATTTTTTTTTTATTTTTTACATTGCTTTCTTCTAAGGCTTACATTAAAATTTATTTTAATTTTAATTAATTAATTAAAAAAAAAATATTAGTTAAAAAAAGTATAAATACTGCTTTTTATCGACAAAAAGTTTTGAACGGTAACTCCGATCATCATGAAATTTGGACACAACATTCATCTCGGTAAACTGAGATGAATGTGTGTACTCATGTTCCTCCCTTCCCCATTCGTTCTTTTACACCCGGGTGAAACCGGACGGGACCGCTAGTAAACAATATAATTAAAGAAATATATTGAGGGGTTACATTTTCTGTTTTGTCAAAATTCACATAATAAAGCGACACTGTCTGTATTAGCATATACAGTATACACTATGTAACTATGTTCCCGTAGGGCTTGGCACTGCGACCCGCGTTTTTTTTAAATTTTGTGTTTGGCATCTACCTACAGAACAGTATATTAGAATGTGCAAAATGTTTTCCATTATAGAAAAATTATCGTATTAAGATTCGTAGCGAATTGTAAATTGTTGTTACTTTTTCATTGTAGCCACATATAGAATAATATAAGCAAGTCTATCTATTTACGTATTATTATTATATAAAATGATTACGCAGAGCGAGAATAATGTCTAACTAAAAAGTGTTATATACTTAAATTGTCCATGAAAAATAGCCTTACCAAATGTTGTCTGCGCTAATGTCTGATTAACAGAAGATGGCAACTGACTGCTACGTTACACTCGTGGACTAATGAATTAGTAAGAGACTTGTAAAAAACACGTCTAAATATTTAAAATTACTCGTTTACAATTCCTGTATACACCTTCTCTTCCGCACCACGAAATTCGAACGCAGTACTAAAAACATCTCGAAATTCGAGTTTATCAAATTTATTCAATTCAATTCAAACTTTATTAGTCAAAAACACACTTAAAATTGTACAAACATTGTTAATAACTTTGTGTCATATTGCACATATAATATTCGTCAAAACTGTAAAATGGTTCTAAGATCAAAAACTGCTTTGTGATTTTTTTTTTAATATTTAAAGGAAAGTTCTTTTATTTTCTCCGGTAAAAAGGTGAAAAGTTTATGTCCCATGAAGTCTGGGCTTCGCTGACGAATTTTTAAGCGGTGGTACATCATGAGAACTTCATTTTTACTTCTGGTATCATAGTAATGATGATCGGCACCGGTTGATAAGTTATCAATATTTGCTTTGAAGTAACACAAAACGTTGAAGATATATACAAGTTAAAGACAGTCATAATACGTAATTCACCCATGCAAATCCTCTGCTCCATCCGTCTTGTATCCCAGTGTTGTGTGTATTGGGATATTTTTTTCCTCCCTTTTTTTAAATTTATTTTATTTAATTAAAAGTAATCTAGTTAAACAAGACGTGGCTAATTATTAAATAATGTAGAAGCCAAAAATCAGTATATTAAAAAAAAAAAACGTAATTCAGTAAACAGTGGTTCACAATGAGAGTCATAAGTAGCATTTATTATTAATAAGTCAAGAACCCTGAACCATATAAACAACGGTACATTTATACAAACTCTCAAACCCAAATTAATATACTTAAAATCATAGTTATTGCCACCTTCTTGTAAACCGACAGTGTTTTTGAATTTGTCGTGGATATTTTTTGATATAATTTGCTTTTAAACTATAATTGGATGTTTTATGTGTTATAAATGAATTAGATTAAAGGTAGAGAATGTTTTGAAAAAAGTTACACAGTAATATTGTTCGTCAGTGGAAACCATATGTCTTTAATTATCTAATTCGCATCTCAATATTTAATAACACATCAAATAAATTCATTTCAGAGCAAATATTTACCACCTACCTGTAATTTGGATGCTTTAGAATTGAGCGTCCGACATCTTGTTGGAATCATTTCCCGGACATGCGCCTTAAATGTATTTGCGATGCAGCGGACTTAATGCACGTCCAAGCGGCATTATTTTTTTTTATCCACGTGACTGAACGCGTGCGTATGTGCATGACCCGTAAAAGGTCCATACAAGATGTCGGACGTAATGTTGGTACCATCGCAAGGAGTGCGTCGTCCAAATTCTCGCACTGTACTGTGTTATATTTACATAAACCATTTCAAGCTCTTTTTTCCGAGGCTAGTTACGTTCCAGAACTGATTTTTTTTTCATATTGGTTAAGGTTACCATAAAGGAGCAGTATTCCAAATTTCATACGCCTATAGATGGAATAGGGTCCAAGATATGAGTGTTCAAAAATCACGATTTTGGGCATTCACTAACACTGACTTATGGATTAATTATCATAAAGTAGTTCACTTTGGTCGAGTCTGCAAGCTCCATCTCCAAGCAAAATTTTCAAGCCTGTAATTCTATGGTTGAAGGCTATAGGGGTTGGAGCTAAAGTTGAAGCTAGAGGTCGGACCTGGGGTTGAATGTTAGTGCTTGGAGCTAGGGTTGAAGCTAGAGGTCGGAGCTGGGATTGAATGTTAGCGATTGGAGCTGGAGGCTGGGAGATTTATATTTTTGATTGGATAGAATATTCGATACATATCTATGGGTATATAAAGAAAGGTTTCAGGAACGCGAGTGATACAGCGGATAAACGCTATCTTCAATAAACGTGTATTCCATATAAATAATGTTGTTATTTAAATTATTATCTAATCTATATCTATACTAATATATAAAGCTGAAGAGTTTGTTTGTTTGGTTGGTTGAACGCGCTAATCTCAGAAACTACTGGTTCGAATTGAAAAAAAAATTGTTGTTGGATAGTCTATTTATCGAGGAAGGCTATAGGCTATATAATATCACGATACGACCAATAGGAGCGGAGCATCAATGAAAAATGTAACTCAATATTTGTCCGTCCGACAAAAACTTTTGAACGGTAATTTCGATCTTCATGAAATTTGGATACAACATTCATCTCGGTAAACTTCCATTCGTTCTTTTACACCCGGGTGGAACCGGGCGGGACTGCTAGTATATAATAAAAACGGATGTCTGTCTGTTCGGGACCTACGTGTTCCATTCATCCGATTACGACGAAATTTTGGCGAGTTGTTATGGCCACCCAAATGTGTAAAAATACTGTGTTTTAAAGTGGCACTGCTGTACTGTTGTTTCTGCCAAGCAGGGCGCAGTACCGTGAGGCAAGACTGTAATACGGTGGAGCCGAAGGCTTCACCACTGATATAGAGCGGGACGGAGTCCCGTGAGGCAAGACTAATACGATGTAGCCGAAGGCTCCACTACTGTCGTCGCTGCCTAGTTAGGTCTCAGTCGCGCGCGAAGCCGCCGGTAACGGCTAGTGTTTTATAAAAACACCCTTCGCCCTTTTTTTTTTGTAACATTTCATTCTTTTGCACAATTCCGCGTTACGATAATCCTTTGTATTAACATTTATCACTATTATAACTTCACAAAGGCGTCTGCGGCTGAGTTACGGTTTTTTTTACTCACATTTTATCCACATAATGCGTTATATGTGTGTATGTGCGCAGGCGCGCTTGTATGTGTTAGTACGGGGGCGATCCGCTTTAATGCGATAATGATGGCTAAACATTAATCAATCTAGTCTAGTGTATAGTGACTTTTGACATGTATGTGTTGTATAAATACATTTATAACAGTGGTAACACTGACTCTTACTACAAACTGCTCGGGTATGAACGATATACGAATTGTGGATTATGTAATAGTACAAGCGGTCCGGCCCGGTTTCACCCGGGTACGATGTATATAATTTTTTGATAAAATTATACGGGAACAAGGCTAAAATATTAAAACAATTTTTATTCACTAGAACATTATTTATTGGTCAACGTTTCGGCAAAATTTCTTGACTTCTTCAGGACCTTAAAAATCTTTAGTGAAAAGTCACAAAATTAAAAACATAAAGTAATTTGAAATCATTATTGTCAAACATAAGTATAAAACTTTTTTAAAAAAACTAAACTTCATTAATAATAAAAATAATAAAAACTTTAAAAGACCTAGCTATTTTCAAAAATTATAAAATTATCCTTTCTTTGTAAAAAATTTAAGATTCTATAGTTTTTGCAAAATGTTTTTTGTTTGCGGTCCGGCGTCTGAACCAATAGTTTTGAGCAAATTCTACCAGATTTGCTTCTGAACTAATAGCTTTGGGCGAATTCTATCAGATGTCGCTACTTGGTACTAAAACAGTTTTTTTTGTTTGCTTTGGAACTATTAGCTTTAAACAAATTCTAAAAGATGTTGCTGCGTGTTACTAAAACCTTTGAGAAAACACCCTAATTTTGTACAAAATATTTAATAAAAACTATCATATAGTCGTCCAACCAAGCAAGACACCTTTACAAAATTTCGTTAAAATCGGTTCAGTGGTTTCGGAGATTAGTGCGGCCAAATTTTTAACACGAGATTTTTATATATAAGTATAGATAGCGACTAGGTCAGGCTTCGCCCGGATTTGTAGATTGCCCATTAAAGATTACAGACGTATTATGCTGCAAATGACTTTCTTATAGAATATTTTAGAAGTCTACTCTCCTCGTATATTAAGATTTTAACAAAAAAAATAGTGAATTCCCTCATACCAAGCGATAAGACAAGATTTTTTTTAGAATTTTCATTAAACATCAAAATTTAAAATTCATAATATCTCCCCGCTCCCATTATCAACAAATATTAGTCAATTGTGATGTAACGAATGTAAATTTTTTAACATTCGCGAATGCGAATATTCGGTTTTCTGATTGGCGCACACATTTGTAATGGTTCTGGATACTAGGTTGATTATATTAATGCTAAATCTAGACGTCTAGAGCTTTAATACCTAATGTTAAAGTAAACGCTGATAAAAGATTACAAGGTTATCTTAATTAAAAAAAAAATTGTATAAAAAAACTGTTTGGGCAAATTCTGTTGTACGAAATTTATGTAAAATTTTTTCCTCTTTCGTTTAAGACAGGTTTCGAACCGATCTGATTTAAATTGAGTGAGTTATTGCTCCCCGCTGGGGTCAAAATTTATGAATCGGGCGACGTTAGGATTTAAGTTACCCGGAGACGAATCGAACAAAAAAAATTTTTTTTTAATCAGTTAAGGCGTTTGGGCTGTACGCTGGATACAAAAAGCGTGGCTCACAGATTCACAGACAAAGCGAGTACATATAGGCGCTTACAGCTAAAGCTTGGGTCGCGTCTAAAAAGTAGTAAGAAAAAAACGTTTGTAATAAAAGTGCTAAGAAATTAATATTTTTTTTACGTCAATATTCGCAAAATATTCGAATGAATTTTCTGATTGCGAACGTCAAGATATATGCGAATATTTGTTACATCATTAGTAGACAAGATTTCGGGTTAGCTCTACATTATATTCTTTTTCATAAAACAAAAACAAAGAATATTTAATTAGATTTGTTTGAATTCGCGATGTAAAAATTGCAATATTAATCATAATAACGTCAAAATTTTTGTTTTGTTTACACACAAGTGCAGTCAACATAACAAATATTCGCAATCATCTCTGCTTATTCGTCTTTTATATGATTTATTCATGGTGTATTGTTGATAATTTATATAATCTGAACGCAACAAAGAATGCATTAAGAATAATGCACCTGCACGGTGCACCTCCTGTTGCAATTCACCACGAGATTATACTTAAAATGTCTGCTCTAATATAATTGTATTATTTTTTGCCAGCGGGGCTTATAAGTAATGTAAGCTTTTCTGATTTAGCTTTTCGTTAAAATTCGTTTTGCATCGACGGTTTTTTTTATTGTATATTTATTAAATAAAGTAGTTTTGATTCTTTTTTTATCGAAAAAATATGGTGATATCTGACCTATGCTTTTTAGGATAGTTAAACACTATACCTTTTGCCCGTGGTTCCGCTCATTTTGACGGGATATTAGATTAGTTTTTTTTATTTTACAATATCCCATCGATATCAAGTACACTTATTCACACTTGTCTATTGACTATATTCATACGATTATTTACAAAAAGTTATTTATGTAAAACCAGATTTATATAATTGCACTCAATGGTTTACACAGCTCATTTATCTTCTATCTCAGCAGTTGCCTCGGTCTTGTTGTACCGACTAAACAATTTATTTCACAGTTCTCTGTTATTCACTGTACGTACGCTGCAACTAACCGCCTGATTGACTTGCCAACCACTCCGGCCGCATTTTATAGCTTCGTCCCCCGCCTGGTAGAATTTTCTAGAAGCACCGAAATCCTTCCTTTACATGTATCGCCTTCTTCAGGCAACTTTATGAAGATCAGGTTTTGACTACCTGCTTTCCATTGCTGTTGCTGCGAGAGTATTTCACAGAAAGCATAGTCGTCCCAATAGGGGGCGCGCAACAGTATTTACACACAACCTGCAAAGAATACAAAAAAAAATTCTTTTTAACTTAAACGTAAAAATTATTCAGTATCGGCGCAGTCGGTTGTTTCTATATACTTGTGTGTTCTTGGCACCTTGTCCTTATCCTTATGCATAATTTCATTTGAGAAAATTAGCGACTGCGTGTATTATATAAATTAATAATATCTTCATTCTACACTGTTGCAGTAATTATATAAGTGAGAACTAAATAACATTTATGTGAATTTTGAATAGTATAGTACCAAAGAGTATGTAAGTTTTATAAAGAGGCGAAGCTTCCTTTAACCTTGAAAGGTTTGCACTTTGGATCGCTCTTGTTGCTACTGAATGACTTCAGAAATATCAGTTTGAATTAGATGCTAGATTTGGTATCTTCATAATCTAGAAACCCTGAATAAATCGACCAAACGCGTGTTGTATGACGTATTTATGACATAATTAATTATTATTGGTCGCACTCGTCGCTTGACAAACATCATACCTTAACGTACAAGTGCGTTATTGAAATATGTTTGTACTGTTTTGTAGATTATTAATTTTTAAAAATGCGTGAAATTCTCCCACGTTGGCGACTTTACAATTTCAGGATTACGAAGTGGTTACGTGGAATTTGTTTCCGTGGCTAGAGAAAATCCCACGTATCCACACAGTGCGCACTGCGCATGCCTTGTGCGCATGACGCTTTTACGGAGATAGTAGAAACGCGATTCTTGCACTCTTTTCTTTCAGTTGCCGCTTAAAAACCGAGAAGGGGAAGCGTTTCACGCTTCGTCTGAGCCAGGCCAATTTGCCCTACTGCGCCTAAAGAAGTTTCACTTCTAAAAAGGAAGTGAAACGAGATAGGTTCTGTCAAACAATGGGACGAAATCGCTGCTCGGACACGTTCCATTTTCGTTCTGTCTTTGGAAATAGTATATTGTGCGACTAGTGAGAAAAGGAGAAGATTCCATGAGCGTGAAATTTGCCGCACGAGCGTAGCGAGTGCGGTAACACGCACGCGAGTGGAATATTCTCCTTCGACCAATGGTCGCACATAATATTTTATTCAACTAGCACGAGTAATATGTAATCGGGGCCCTGATAAAAGAGGGAAAAATAATAAATCACTTCATTGATTGACGTACCCACCGCCCTCGATGCACACAAGATGGCCCTGACTTTCACTGAATTGCGATGCTGTTTTCATATATACAATACCGCCTACCACGTTCCTATTGGTCCAGAAGCTGTGCAGTTTTTTTTCATTATTTAACGGTTTGGTTTTGCTACTGCGTTCCTATTGGTCCAGAAAATTCATTATCTCACAGTAAGGCTCATTATTAGCACTCTACGCGTCAACATGAAGTAATTTATTATTTCTCTCGAATTTAGCAGGGCCCCAAAATTACATATTACTCACGCGTGTTGAATAAATGTATTTTTCTTCGTACCTTGGTCGAAAGTATGTACTTCCGGCATCAATTTTAAGGCAGAAAGTCTATGCATTGATGGGATTACACGCACTAATGTCCGAAGTACGTACTTTCGATCGGCTATAAAGAAAAATAGCTATCATGTACACGGCTTCATGACACTGCCGTCAGCCCAACAGTCGCGAATAGCTGTCATTCGTGTTTTTCGTATAACCTAAAAGCTGCTTGCTTGAAATTTGTCTGCGATTTTATATAATTAATAATTAATGTAATTATTAAGCGTATGAAGAGGTATGAAGAAAAATAGTATACAACACACTGGCAGACGGCTTGAGAGCCTTAAACGGCGCGTCGTGATGCCCGAGGCGAGGTTAGAATCTCAAACTTTCTGCCCTTGTGGTGTAATATACTATTGTTTGCAAGCCTAATATCCTGTCCCTTCGCTATAATCAATACCGCTTACTATTTCTTTATAGGTTTTGGGTTTTTTTAAACTTTTCCCAAAAAAAAAATTATTTGCTCTTCCATGTATACAGTTCTAGTATGTTTATTTTGCAGTAGGTTTAAAGGTACACTAACAATGATGTTATTTTTTTTTGTATCATTTTATAACCAGACGAATAAATTTTTTTTTTTATATATTTCTTTAGAGAGAGAAATGTCGAGCTCGCAAACTAGCGAATTTCACACTGGTCCGAATGTGGGCGACAATCTACCGATCCTGCAGATCGTTATTAGCCGTCCCTCTTCGAGTGTCGTGTCTTGTAGAATTACCTCTAGTCTTCTTGACTCTTGAAGTAGTACTTCATAGTAAGTTTTACGTAGGCATGTTTGTTGTAAAAGAACAACAGATGTTTAAAACAGATAGTGTGCAAACACATTTAATCAGGTTTACGGTTCGCCTGTTCGTTATTTTCCGGCCAATTATCCACCATACATGTGAATATATATTCTGTGTTCAAGATAAAGCGACTTTACGCAAAGTTTTTGTATAGAAATGTTGACTGCGTCAGTGTAAAGATATTGTTGGAGCTGCGATTTTTTGCGTACCAAACATTTTCGATCTTTAGTGCATATAGTTGCACTTCCCCCATGTAAAATAGCGATCGTAAAATAACGCATTTCACATTAGTGCGTAACGAAAAAAAAGTATGCGTGAGGCTCTCGCGCGTTAGAAATAAAACTTCTTAGATTCTAGCTTTTGTTGACGAATTTGTTATTTCAGGATTGGGAATTTGTTACCGTATAGCTAGAGAAAATACCATGTATACACACATTACGCACTGCGCATGCGTGTAGAGTGCGTATATGATGCTTTGACACAGAGAGTTGAAACGATTCTCCCATTCTTTTCTCTCAACTACCGGTTGAAGTCGGAGAAGGGGAAGCGTTTAACTTTTCGTCTGATTCAGGCATATTTACCCCCCTAGTGCGCCTAAAAAAGCTACATCCTTATAAGTAAATAAGAAAAGGCTCCACAATTATAGTAATGCAATTCGTGGTGATATACTGAGATTTCTCCTTGGGAAAATTGTGAAAATTTTGACACTAAATACGGTAATTTGACGTGGAGAAGGGTCCTCTAACTAAAGATTGGCCAGTCCTTGAGAGGATATTTTGAGCAAATCGATAGCAATTTTTTAAAAACGTGCCCATCTGCTTGTAATCTCTGTTCTTGCTGAGTATTTTATTTCTTGTTATTTATTTCCGTAGAAATGATGATGCTATATCAGCACCTATAATGATAATAATAATGTGTTTAACGTCCGTTTCTCAACTTTATATTGTCAGAACAGACGCAATTCGCACCATTACTATTTTCCATCTATTATCACACTTCCCGTTATTTTCTTTATTTTTCAACTTCAACTAATTAATAGAAATGGGCAAAAAAGGAATTTTAGGACATTAGGATAAGGTAGGCAAATTTTGAGCATAGGAGTTTGACAGGTAATCTGCCAAGGCATTTAATAAGGAACCATCTCGATATTTATCTGGAAAATTATTGAGGGAAACCATGGAAAACCTCAACAAGATAGGCAGTAAGAAAAAGTCCCAGCCACATCTACCCCGCCGGGATTCGAACCCGGTGCCCCCCGAATGCGAGTCTAGTGCTCTCACTACTATGTCTAGAAAATATTATGTATTTAATGCCAGTGTTGGTGAATGCGAGTTAGTTCACAATATCACATCGACATGTGCGTATATACTACATAATTCTAATAATTACAACATACTTAACTAAAACATATTTCCAGCATTTGGTATATTATGTGACATATGCGTGCAATTGTTTAAATGCACGCAAATTATATACCTGCGTCGAAAATTATAAGTTTTAAAAAATTGTTCGAGCGGAAAAAATGTTATCAAAAATGAATGAAATGAATAATTGTAAATTATAGACGCTCTGTGAAATATTGCGTTGGACAACCTTTGAAATAGCGCTGTTTGTGAACCGTCGTATTCCAAGTGAATTAAGGCATTCATCAGGGAAAAAATTCCAGCCAATTGGGCGACGGGACCATGTCGACTTCAAAATTTTGACATTTATTGATATAATCATATAGTATAGGTATAATAAAGAAAATAAAATTTCTGATATCGCTTAACTAGTTTATTTTTGACAGATCTACAAAACACAAGAACAGCTGATTTTTTATTTTTCAAAATATTTCCAAAACTATAAAGTTTAGAAACAAAAATTTTTAACGATCTTTCTTGAAAAAATAAATAGAATAATAATAGGCTGTTATGAAAAGTATACAAGTATTATATAAAAAACCATATATCTCTTGTGCGCATGCACCAATTTTCCCCAAAAACAATAGGGCTCTTCATATTTGCATACTGCAAACATCCTCCAAAAATTTGATTTCAAAACGTTAATCCGTTTGACCTGTATCGTGCTCATAAACTAACAGACAAACAGACGCACACAGTTTTTCTAAAATAATGTTTTTTGGATTCGGGGGACCTCAAATCGCAAAGATATTGTAAAATTTTGAAAAGTAATTGTTGACCTAAACTAGTACTTGTGGGTTGGAATGGTAAAATGTTGTTCTTGATTTAAATAAATTCTTAAATAATTAATGAGAAAATCGACAAAAAATGTCCAATATTTTTATTTTATGTTGCCTACGTTTCGTCGACAATATAGGCAATAAAGAGTAAAAATATTGGACATTTTGTCGACTTTCGCACGATTTAAGTAATTATTTATATAAATATTCGGCTACTATTCGGTATTCGGCCTATTCGGCTACTTTTTTTAATATTCGGTATTCGGCCGAATGTTGCGTACTATTCGGCCGAATATCAAATCATGGGGAAAAACGCACATATTACTCAAAAATATGCGATTTTTTCTTAAATAGTATTATTTTGTAAAGCTGTTGGTGAACAGTGATATTTTTTAGTAATAAGGACTATTAATAACACAAATTTGATGTAACAATGAACAAATAATGCGTGTCGTGACATGGTCTAGTTGCGCAAATGAAACAAATACGCCCGCGGCGTTGCTACCGCACGCTCCGTAATGGGATAAGTTGTAACCTGTCACCCGCGAAATGTACACATAATTTGCCGAACATTCGGCCGCCGAATATTCGGCGCTTCGGCCCAGAACATGGCCGAATTTTCGGTATTCGTTATTCGGCAAAATCACTATTCGTGGCATCACTAATAAATATTACGGACGATAAGATTGAAAAATCTTTTTCTTAATTATTTGACATGTGTAATTATATTTGCAATATATTTTAATGCTGCAATTATACCCTTTAGAGAAGTCTAAGATGATGACGCCTATCAAACAATGTCCGTTAATAGAAGTTTCGTTCCAAAAATATGTATTAAAGGAGATCTGTTTGGTTCAGGAACAAGTTAGAAATAAGCTTTACCAGAGTATCGCTTGTGGCCAACGTTTCGAAAAATATATTTTCATCATCAGGGCCTATGAAGATAATATTAAATGTAACGATTATTATACATGTTCATAGACCCTGATGATGAAAATATATTTTTCGAAACGTTGGCCACAAGCGATACTCTGGTATAAAGCTTATTTCAAACTTGTTCCTCAACCAAACAAATCTCCTTCAATGTCCGTTAATAGAGAAAATTTAATAATGGTAGTGGGTGTTTATCGGGTCATAGTTAATTAACAGGTAGCGGGTAATAAACGTGTAATTAAAGTTCTGTAGCATAGGCAAACATTTGACAAATTGATTTTTAATGTGATTCGCCGCATATTGCCAGTGGCCAAGTTGAAAATTACATACGTAGATTGATTACCTTTCTTCGTACTCAAATTGTTAAGCATGTTGCTTTATTTTTACGTAGCAGTATTAAAACCATAATATATATTTTAGCCTTTGACGATTTACCTATGAACTAGCACAGCTAGGCTTCACACTTGCTGTCCAGGCCCTTATTCACACGACGTTCCAGGGTGGCCACAGACCTGGAAAACAAGAAATTATCAGGGATTTAACGCAACCTGGATATATATTAGGGAATTTTAAAAAGTATCAGGGAAAAATAGCATTTTGGAGTTTAAAATTTTTTGTTGTTTTAAAACTGCCTTCAGACTCGAAAAAAATTTTTCCAAGCTTTATGAATACCTGGTCAATGAGCCTGCGGTGTTCAAGTCTCAATTTGCTATTTTTTTGTTTGCTATATGCGACTATTTATCGCTGAGATATCGACGATCAAGTAAAAAGTAACCTTTGGTTTTTTTTACCATCAATAGCTCTAACTAATGATCGTACAGTGAAAGGAAAGTTTACGGTGTTATCATTAGTTTAAGAGATAAAGTTTTGTATTTCGATTTGAAAAAGTACAAAAAAATGACTTCAATCAAAACTTTAAATATCTCGGTCATACAAATAAGATATTCAAACCATGGAAAAGTATACCTAATAAATTTTCTGGAAAACCTGGAATTATCAGGAAAATTGGAAACCATTTTTCTGTGGCCATCCTGTAAGAACAAAAACTTTTAAATCTATATTAATATATAAAGCTGAAGAGTTTGTTTGTTTGTTTGTTTGAACGCGCTAATCTCAGGAACTACTGATTCAAATTGAATTTTTTTTGTTGGATAGCCCATTTATCGAGGAAAGCTATAGGCTATATAAAATCAGGCTACGACCATTAGGAGCGGAGCATTAATGAAAAATGTTCAAAAGGTATCTCAAAAATAAGCTTCTTTTCAGGTGAAATGCACTAACTAAATATACTCATATTAGCGTTGTCAGAATACAACGCCGGCTATCTCAATCGGTAGAGCACACGACTGTCAATATCAGGGTCGTGGGTTCGAGCCCTACGTTGGGCGAATACATTTTTATTTTTTTTTTTATTTTCTACATTGCTTTCTTCTAAGGCTTGTTCCTCCCTTCCCCATTCGTTCTTTTACACCCGGGTGAAACCGAACGGGACCGCTAGTATAATAGAATATAGAAACGCCATATGAACAGCGGCTGGTTCTTATAGATATAGTCCGTTTTTTTTCTAAATATGGGTGATAACATAATGCCTAAAATTTTTAAACGTCAACTTATCGTCATATTCACCTTAATCCGTGAACATTTTAAATAAAAATATGGTCGAACATTTTTAAATAAAAAAAAAATTATACATGGTGAATTTATAACCTCTTTTTTTGAAAACGGTTAAACATGTAAATAAAACTTTCGTTAACATCGGCTCCATTTCCGTTCTGTCTGTAAACCAAGCGCAATTGTTAAACAAGCTGGACTGAATGCATCCAAGACCCAAGACGAGACACACCCAGTATATGCCATAAATTACAGTACTATCATTAATGAAACTGAGAAAACCTAGCTTCTTCATTAAGAGCTACTACACAGAATATATTTTAATATATAATAATATATAAATTATGATAGTGCTGCTGACGCGGTAAAAAATTATTGAAGCCAGCGGAGCGATTAATTCACGCATTGCCTTTTAAAAAGCATAATTTTATAAGAAATGTTTTTTTTTGTGAAGTGATGTTTTTTTAGCCGCAATGAGAAATATAAAAGAGAAACGACAATGTCAGATTGGCTGACAGCTAGTGTAGATATGCATTGAGGGGAAAACGCAATCGACACGCCCCTTTCTGTTTAGTGCTTACTTGGTTACAAATGCTTACCCATGAATATCTGCTTATACAGACAGAACACGCCTGTCCTGTCCATACAATCTACAAAATCCCAAAAACTTAAAAAAACTTACAATAATTATGTCTCTTTACAATTTTATGTTATAACTAGCTGCTACCCGCGACTCCGTGCGCGATTGCGATGAAACAGTGTTTTGTATAACTAATAGTGGAGCATTCAGCTTCACCGTATTACAGTATTATTTGTTGGCTATTTATTGGATGTCTACAGTTTTTAGTAACATCTAAATTTGTAGATTAAATATTGAACCTCTTTTCAAAAATATTTTCTTAATGCCTATACGTTAGATATACAGGTGGTTTTTTAAAAACCGAACACCTGATTTATTCCCTTAGGTTGCATTCAAAGGAATTTTACCCCCCCCCCCGTAATAATCTTCATAGTTTCAGGGGGTGCATTCCGGTGCAGTGCAATGCACTTGCACTAATTTTTTTTTTAATGGGGACCCCGTTTTTTTTGGCAGTTTCTGATTTTTTAAATAAAAAAATTTCTATCATATCCTTATTCTATCATAACCTTATTTCTCCTTCCATATTGTTTTGATTGTTTTCCCACAACACAGGCAAGGTAAATACCCGGAAACTTGGATTCGACGCGTCGAAACGCGATTTCGTGCGTGGCATAATTTTGAGCGGTTATCGGGTCAGATTCGCGTTTTTTATATATCCGGGACAAAAAGAGTTTATTTTTTCATAAAATTCCTTTGAATGCAACCTAAGGAAATAAATCAGGTGTTCGGTTTTTAAAAAACCAATCTGTATAAGAAATCCTGTGCAAAATTTCATCCTTCTAGATCCACTGGCTCAGACTGTGCGTTGTCTGTCAATCAGTCAGTGTTTTATTAAGTAGTAGTTTTATTAAAATCAACCGATAAAATGTTAAGATAGCCCTTGAACTCGCAATAGACAAGTTGGACTGGAAAATTCTGTATTCTAAATTGTGTGTATTTTTATTTTGAATCAAAATCGTGTTATATTCGTTTATGGTTTTCGGGTGGATTTGTAGCGTTTCAACAGCGCTAAATTTAATAATATAATTATGATGATAATTGCAAACACTCCACTGGTCGTACACAAGCGTTATATAAAGTTAATTTAGTCGCTTGACAGCGCAAACATTCAGCGGACTAAATAATAAAACATATTAAATCGTGGAGTCAACAAATAATTGCAATTACTTTTTATTGTTCCTACGTACCACTTGTCTCACTAAAACGAAAATGTTTTCAGTCTCAGAATAAATCTAGACGTATGGGGCGCCGTCCCGCTAAATTAAATCTACTGACACGATTAGGTACTGCACAACATATATCGTGCTTCTTCTTTGATTTTACAAGGAAGCGTGTAACTGCCATAATTGTAAACAATAAATGTTTACAAAAATACGTAGCGCGCAATGCTTTATTATATGAGACGCTTCGCATAGGATAGTTCACTGAAATGCTGAGTAGATGGCGCATGGTCGAAGTAAAATCCCAATTGAAATGTCAAAGGTACAGTCTTGGTCGCGAGCGTTGCGGACGCGAAGTGGAACGCGTACTAGAAAACTAATATACAGTGTAAACTCCATTTAACGTCACTCGATATAACGACAAACTCTTTAAAACGTCGAAATTACTTAACTGTAGTTATCTTGTTGCTCATACAATGATACACTCTAAATAACGACACACCCACTCTAAATAACGACAACAATACGTCATCATTAAGCAATAAACAGAACTTGTTTGTTATTTTCTTGCTTTGTTGTCGGCATCATGCGTACTGAAGATTCTAAAGAAATGCGTTCTTTTGTTTGTTGGGAGTATCTGTCATATGTTTCAGCTGTAATTTGTGATAGTATGAATGTTTGTTGGTCAGTTGTTATATAATTATTATGAGTAAATACATATTATAGTAAAAAAATATTAATGGATTATTTCTTCTTTCCGTTTAACGACAACTCTCAATAACGCCACAAAGTGCACTGCGTATATCTGAAAGTTACAAAATTCTTTTCATTGTTTCAGGAAAACTTACGGGAATGCGAAGAATAAATTTAACGGTAAGAATCGTGAACGAGACGGTCAGCGCGGAAAACCGGGCAGAACAAAACGTCTAATCGTTTCCGAATACGAGAGCGGCTTGGAGCCTGCAAAGAAAAGAAGGAAAAATTGAGAAGGTGCATTTAATAACCAGTGACACTTTTTTCTCAACCGTGTTACACCATAATAAACTGATTTATAGTGTCCGACCGAAGGTCGACTTTTGGCCGAAGCCGATTAATCGGTTATCGCCACAACCTTCGGCCGAAGCCGAAGACTTAAAAACCCTGAGAAATTCAGTTTAAATTGGCTACAACTGCTACAAGCAAAATTAATAATATAAATGATTTAAAACTTTTAAATTCAAGGTTTACATTGACTATGTAATATAAAAAGGTAATTTTAATCATATCTAGAAGTCGCCACGTCCTTCGCGCTCTCGCTCATTCGTAACAGTTCGTTCATTTTCGTAGCTTGTTAGAAACCTTCGGCTTCGGCCAAAACTTCGGCACATTTTGACCGAAGCCGAAGGTCTCGCTGATGCTTCGGTCGGACACTACTGATTTTTCAAATAATAAAATTGTCGACCAATTTTTTTCAGTAACATGACTAGCAAAACAAACGTCGGGGAAAAAGTTCTATGGTCATTTAATTCATTTTTTGGACAGATTTTAATAAAAGAAAAATTATATAAACTCTGCGAATCACCTTACGTTTTAAAGTAATAGGTTTCACAACGTTTATCTAATATATATACTATTGTTTCGTAACTTTAATTTTTTTTAATAATTTATCTTGATTAACACTGTTTTATCATATTTATAAATAGTGGCGGATTCTCCGGCTCTGTGAATATTCTCTTATTTGTGTATTAATGATAGATAGATATTATATTTCACTAATATAATAAATATGTGAAGTGACATCATATATTAGGTAAATATATTTCAATTTTTATTGTTATTTACTATAGCACTGAATACTACACATTTGTTAAAATAAATATATTTTATGTACCCAGGTGTATGTATTTTTTAAATTTAATTAGCCTTTTACGTTTCAAATATTTTTTACGTGTTTCATAAATGGAATTTTGTTGATATAGTAGCTATGGAAATCAATAATGCATTACAGAAAATCGTTCCACATAAAATGCAACATAGACCGGGCGCCCAAAGAAGATTCGTATACAGTTTATGTGGAACGATTTTCTGAAATGCTTAAATGATTTTCATATCAATTTACTGTATATCGTTAGATTGAAATCGGAAGAATCAAAGACGTTAAATATATAAATGGACCTAGCATTACATTAGTTAATACAATATAGTGATGACAATATACAATATGACAGAGAAGCGCTCGTCTTTTTCTAAATACTGATAACATAATTATAGGTGTGAAGTTTTGAAGGATATAAAAACTACGGGTCCAGTACGATAACACTATGCACCCAAATTTTGAAAATTTTTTTTTTAAGTCATAGAAAACGCTAAATTTTGACGTTCAAAAAAAAAAACTTTGCGGATTATTCACAAATTTCCTCAAAAATACGTGAAAAAAATGGAACTACTTTTCGTCTTTCACTGTCATTTTTTGAATCTAACCAATCAAAAATCACAAATACACGTCATAGCAACTGGTGTAGAATTATTGTATAACTATCTCACTTTGAATGCAGCTTTCGATTGTGTTATGGAAGCAGGGTCGTATTTAGATTCGCATACCCGTTTATCGTTCACCCCGGAATTGTTTTTTTAAAAACTCAACATTTGCCCCTTCCCGTTTCACTGCGAGACAATTCGCATACCCCTTTATCGTTCACCCCAGAATTACAATTCGCATACCCGTTTATCGTTCTGTAGTGTTGGTATTGACTGGCAGGGTCGCCATGTAGTGTTGGTGGTTATCAGGTTCTTTTAAATTAGTAATACTCTTTAAATTTGGTTTAATATTGCTTTATTTACTTTACCAACGTTGACCTACGCCAGCTAGCGCTGGCATAGCCACGTGCGTCCACCACCTCACTTCTTCCTTCCTTCCAAATACACATATATTTATATCATTCAAAATGCAAACGTCGCGTTATTAACTAGAACGATTATTACTATAACCGCTTTAAATTAACATATCTTGCAGTTCTACATTTCAAATGATATACGTAATTATAGCCTACTTACTGATGTATCCACTACACCTCCCCCGAAATTTTAAAAATAAAACATATTCGAAGGATGTGTTTTGTTTTTACATACTTATAAGTAATACAATTCTTAACCTAAATATACAAAAAAAATTACATTAGTATTACAATAAAATTTGTTTCATTATTGATATTAACACATTTTTTCTTTCAATAATCATTAAATTCGTCTTAATCATTTTAATATATATTTCGTCAATATTCATTTTCTTTTATATATAATTGTTACAATTCATTAATATTCGTCTCTTTATTATTTCTTCATTATTTAATTCTTTCTCAATATTTATTTTAATACATATTCCTCCAATTATTCATTTTCTTACATCATTTTTCCACTTTATTAATATTCGTCTCTTTATTATTTCTTCAATATTCAATTCTTTCTCATTATTTATTTTAATACATATTCCTTCAATTATTCATTTTCTTACATCATTTTTCCAATTCTCTCAACAATACGACTCGCGTGAATGCCGATCGAGTAAAAGGATTTATTAATTAATCATACAATTTTCCTATTCCTTTGTCATAACAATAATATAACATATATATCTTCCTTTATTCTTGTCAATATAATTCTTCTATATACTTTTAATATAATATGTTCTCATAAGTATAAATATATCTTAATTTATTACTAATTATAATATCCAAAGTATCTACTGAATAACTAACTATTCAAAAATAATATTTCACTTATCTAGAAAAATAGAATTGCAATTATTTGGAAATCTTCCCGAGGAACAGTCTCATTTATAAATACATACATCTTGGTTCATTATTTTAGTAATTTCCATTAGGTCGACTATTTCTTTAAAAAATTTATAATTATTACATCCCTGACCAAAATTGTAATTATTACATCTATCTTTGATTAAAATTTTGCTGACTGTAATTTTATCTATTAGTTATAAACATTAAACTGCCTATGGTTGTTTTTGTTAAGGTTTCTGTTTGCGGTCGTGTATTCTTTATTGCTGAATTGTGCAGAGTTGCCATTTTACAATTTGCCTATTACGTGTGAAATTAGTAGATCAAATATTTTAGCTGCATATATGCAATTAACAATTACTGATTATAATATTATTTATGAAGAACAATAACACATATGAGTGACATTTACGATATTATAGTGTGATTCACCAAAGAAATATTCACAGACAAAAGTTTTCCCGTGATTAAAATTTTCATTTAAAATTCAATTAGGTACATAAATGCTAACCATTTTTGATTAAACAAAAACCTGATACAAAAACAAACATGTAAAAAAAAAATCCTTTACTTCAAATACTCTATTTTAAAATCATTACTCGATAAATCAAAAGGTAGTTATGGTTCATAATCTAATTGATAATTCTGTTTCATTATTTATTTATTTATATTACGTAAACCAAAATTTCACAAAAATAATATTCTTTACTGATTTCGTCAAATTCTACTTGTTAACTTTCTTATCCTCTCAAATTCACTTATAAATCCATCAAAATAATAAATTAACAAATTCACAAAAAAATCATACTTCACAAAACAATGTTAATAGTGCTGACTGTCCCTTTATATAAAATTCTTTATAAAATACAACGCATTTCTCGAAATTAGCCATTAATAAACTTAAATAATTATTAATATTCAAAAAGATAACTCAATAAATTTAAAAAAAAACGGAATTTACTAATTTCAATTTTCAATGAACAAACGATATTTAAATTTCTTATAATTCAACAGAAAATTCCTATTACAAAAATCTTTTCAGCTCTAAGTGACCACGTAGCAAATTCTTTACACAGTTTCAATAATCTTAAAATGTTGCAAATAAAAGCCAATCTCAGACATATCGAATCTAATTTGAATACTTATATATATTATTAAAGAAAAATTCAACCAATTCTGCAAAATTTTACTACTGTAACATCAATTTGAATTGTACATAAATTAATTATTTCTTTATCAACATAAAATTATTTTGCTGCGCTTTCAAAAAAAAATTACTTATTATTAATTAGTGCGTATATTCTAAAAAAAAATGTCTTACATTGTTTACTTGAATGTTGCGCAGGTCTTGCTTGTTATTTTGATGTCGTTGACAATCGTTTTGTGAATCTTTTCTTTCACGCCGTTGGCTGTTAGTTGATGATCTGTCTTCTTCAGATGATGGACTTTCTTCAGATCGTTGATTGTCCATCGACTGGTTGCTGTTATCGTCTTGATAATGTTGTTGTTGTTGATTTTCATCGAGCTGTCTGTGTTGTATTGTTTTCCTTTATTGTTGCCTTTAACTGCCAAGTTGATGCTGACTGTTGCTATGTATTGTTGCCTTGAGCTGGCAAGATTGCTATGTATTGTTGGCTTGAACTGGCAAGTCGCCATGTAGTGTTGCCGTTAACTGGCAGGATCGCCATGTAGTGTTGGTATTGACTGGCAGGGTCGCCATGTAGTGTTGGTGGTTATCAGGTTCTTTTAAATTAGTAATACTCTTTAAATTTGGTTTAATATTGCTTTATTTACTTTACCAACGTTGACCTACGCCAGCTAGCGCTGGCATAGCCACGTGCGTCCACCACCTCACTTCTTCCTTCCTTCCAAATACACATATATTTATATCATTCAAAATGCAAACGTCGCGTTATTAACTAGAACGATTATTACTATAACCGCTTTAAATTAACATATCTTGCAGTTCTACATTTCAAATGATATACGTAATTATAGCCTACTTACTGATGTATCCACTACAGTTCACCCCGGAATTGTTTTTTTAAAAACTCCACATTTGCCCCTTCCCGTTTCACTGCGAGACAATTCGCATACCCCTTTATCAAAAAAAGCGGTGGTTTTCAATCTTCATGAAAATGTGAGTTTTAAATTTAAAATTCGTTTTATAAATTAAAATTTCCAAATACGACTCTGCCCTGAACGTTCAATTGTATTTCATTCCAACCAATTGATATTTCTATCTTTGTTTATCATAGGTACAGGTATATATAACTTTCTCTTTTCTTATCACTATATAAGACAAGATAGCGATCGCTATAGTAAATAATATATTTACTATACCATATTTAATTTTTTTAAATTAATTTATAAAAATTAATTTTCCGCACTTAAAACGACCAATAACGCTGTTATATATTATATAAAACAATAATTGTGAATTTCCAGTGGATATTTTGCATAGCAAGTTATCTTACTCTTACCTAAATCTTATATTGTTGATAAAAAAATATTTTAGATTTGTTTAATCAAATTTAACTGATAAAAACTTTTTCAAAAACATTCTGCACCTAAGATAATCTGTCATATTTACTTATCGGTGATATGGCAGGTGGAAAAGATTCGCAGGGTATTAAAACGGGCAATCCCGATGAAAATAATTTAGACTTCACTACCGCAAAAGTGGGAAGTAAAAAGTAATAATGAAATTTAAAAACCGGTCAAGTGCGAGTCGGACTATCGTACAAGATATAACACTGTACTTTTTACACGCATGACTGATACCAGCTGAATCGGATTTTTTTTAATTTACATGGCGGGCATTTAGAAATTTGCCGTTTTGGTTTTATTTTTCATTCTCATGTAAATTTAATAGGACTGAACACGCATGTTCGATATCAGCTTAATCGGAAAATTTTTTTCTAATTTACATGGCGGGCCATTTTGAAATTCGCCATAATAATAATAATAATAATAATTATTATTATTATTTATTTGTGGTGCCAAAGACTGGGTACAATCGTCATTTTTAGTAGGTCCATCAAGAACTCCATCATTCATAACTTAAAAAGTCATCCAGTTCATAAAATGCGGTTGTAAGTAGGAATTCTTTTAAGTATTTCTTAAACTTAGAGAGTTTATCGGATTTTTTAATGTTTTGGGGAAGTTTATTAAAGACAGTTATACCTAGACTATTTGGGGATTTCAATGAAATATTTAAACGATTTTCGCAGATTATTAATAGGACTGTACACGTATGCTAATATCAGCTTAACCGGAGATATTTTTTTCTAATTTACATGGCGGCCATTTTGAACTTCGCCATCTTGATTTTTCATTATTTGTTGTTATAGCGGCAATAGAAATACACACTCTGTGAACATTTCAACTCTCTATCTATTACGGTTCATGAGATACTATGACAGACAGACGGGTATTGAAGCCTAAATAGTATAAACATTTTAATAAATACCTACTCACATTACAGTGTACCTTTTTGGTTCGATGTAGAGCCGGCGCTGCTTCAGTGGTAAGTAAGTATATGTAGAGTATTGAAGGTAGGTAATGATAAACGCAATGGGTAATTAAAATGAAGTAAATTAAATAATTATTGTATATACCAGTACTTCCGCTTGTTCATAATCCACAATTACTGCACTTTGTATTCTCCCTCTCTGTAAAGGTGTTGAGACCACACTGTAGTTTGATTTCAATTGAACAAGCTGACTTTTCATACCCTGAGAAAGTAAAAACGAATAATCCGATTTGTTTTATCTCCATCAAGATCTAAACAAAAAAAAAAAAAAAAACTCGGATTGCAGTATCAAAACCCTGCCGACAATATAATATATATTATGCTAATACGCGACAAAATAAGAAAAACTAACCCCTAATATACTCCTTAAAATCATAATTTTTTTCATAGTTGAAATATTATCGATCCAACATTTGCACAAAATCAAATATACCCTTTAGTAAGTTCGTATACGCAAACTATTATTTTTAGAAAGGACCTCGCACAAACCTTATGAGATTTGGTTCTCGGTTAAATTGATCGAAAATGGATTTATTTTATAGTTTAAAGGTCACTAAGAAAAAGTGTCCATGGGCGCATAGCCTACAAACCAATAGATTTTTAGCTACAGATATATTTAGTGAGATTTTAGATATAGGTATGTCCATTGAATTCAAAGTCTTAAAAAATCCTAAGCTCTAGAAATATGTTTTCGAGTGCGCTGAATTCGAATATGACAATTATTATATTATACAGGTGACACCTTCCAACATTACCTAGTTTTCGACTATTTTTCTATTTCTAAAAAAAGCACACAAGTTGAACATGGAACATGTTTGTGAATTCAATGGATATCCCTACATCTAAAATCTCGCTAAACATATCTATTGGTTTTTACGCTATGCGCCCATGAACACTTTTTTTAGTGAACTTTTAATTATAAAATGAAATCATTTGCGACTAATTTAACTGAGAACCAAATCCCATATGGTTTGTGCGGGGTCATTTGTATTTCGGTCTTTTATTTTATTAAAATTTTAACAGTACCCACATTTTAATCTTTACAAAAGATTAAATTTTAATTTTGAAAGTATTCTGAAAAAAATATCAACCCTTAAAGTAGCCTGATAATCTATACTAATACCTATATGAAGCTGAAGAGTTTGTTTGTTTGGTTGGTTGGTTGAACGCGCTAATCTCAGAAACTACTGGTTCAAATTGATTTTTTTTTGTTGGATAGCCCATTTATCCAGGAAGGCTATAGGCTATATAATATCACGCTACAACCAATAGGAGCGGAGCATCAATGAAAAAATGTATCTCAAAAATAGCTTCTATTCAGGTGAAATGCCGTAACTACATATTATCAATAAGTCGTACATTCACAAGCCCGGCTAGGTCAGTCGGTAGAGCATGTGTCTGTTAATATCAGGGTCGTTTTATTTTTTTTTTTATTTTCCACATTGCTTCGCTTCTAAAGCTTACATTTAAATTTATTTTAATTTTATTTACGACTAATTAAAATTAAATAAATCTATAATTAATAGCTTATTTGAAAACTGTTATAACTATAGGTAGGTATACCTATATAAAAATAATTATCCTACAGTGTTTTCAATTAAATATTTATTATATTTTATTAATTACAGTAATTATTGATTTTAAAGAAATTTATTACATTACATTCATCTCGATAAACTAAGATGAATGTGCGTACTCATGTCCCTCCCTTCCCCATTCGTTCTTTTGCACCCGGGTGAAACCGGACGGGACCGCTAGTTAAATATAATTCCAGCAGAGTAACTGAAAGAATATTTCTGGCTTTTGCAGTTGTTGATATTTTTTTAAATCTATAGTTACTTATAGTCCGGGGGCCAGTAACAGGTTTTTCTTACCAATTTCCGCATGCCTCAAAGACTCGTAAAAAGCTTTAGACAGTTGTACTATGTAGCATCGTGGCCGTCAGCTGCGGCACTATCGGGGGAATAGGTAGCTTTATAGCTTCGGAAATATTTTGAAATTAAAGAAATCAGCCGCTCTTTTGTTTTATAAATCTGTCAGAAATAAACTAGTTCGGCATGCTTTGATTAATTTTTACATGAGGTGGAACATAATATTTCCATGACTACATAATAAAACATTGTTTGTTATTATTTTTTCAATATTTATATTTTAAAAATATCTATCACGAATTCCATTCAAAGTAAATAGAAACTAATTATTAATTATTTTTTTTATATTTTTAGATCCGTTCTGAAGAAGATCCAAATCCGGATCGAAACGTTAATGTATTAATTTTTTTATATTGTTTGTTAATATATTGTCTGGAAAATTTGGTCGATAATTTTATTTATTGAAGAGTTCTAATCAGACGTTAATCAAAGATTTGAATAATATTATGTAGCTAACCATGGCAACGAATAGCAAATATCATATTGAATACGATCCCATTACCCGCGTCACCTCACGTGATATAAGAAATTCTTAATATATAAAACAAACATTATTAATTTACAGTTAATTTGTCTCAAAACAGAAATCCATACAATTTCTAATTAGAAATAATAATTTATTCATTCGTTTACGTCTGTTTTCATTTATTTAAACTAAATATCTATACAAATTTTAACGTATTTTAAATGGAACTCAAGAACACACATTTATATGCTGTACGCGCAAAGAGCATGGTATCAAACAAATTCAGATACGTTATTTCTTTACGTTTGAAAATGTGTATCAGCTGGCAATTTGCTGGGGAAAAACACGTCAGCCAGGCTATTTAAAAGCGCGATCGACGTTCCCAACTGTCTCTTCTACCACACCCTTTTTTGTATCAACTGACAATCTTTCCTCCAATATACAAGCAGCTGACGATTTTATTTATTTTAAATATTATAGAAACTACTTTTTGACAAAGTTTCATGTGATAGGAAATGACTGAATTCATATTTAATTTCGTCAAGTTCGTATGATCAGCTGACGTAACATCCACCATCGTACAGCCAGCTGACGTTTTTTTTTATGAAAGATCATTAACAACTATCTTTTGACAAGTTTTCAATCTATAGGTAATGATAAAAAATATTATTCAAATAAATAAAATTATCGACCATTTTTTTTCAGACTATACCTATATTGACAAATAATAATAAATTATAAATCAATATTTCACTAGATGACGTTTCGATCCGGATTTGGATCTTCTTTAGAAATAATCTAAAAAATTAATTAGTATAATATCTACTTTCTAATAGAATGGAGTTTGAATTATCGAATTTTAATGAAAAATTAATAACGAACAATTTTTTAATAAGTAGTCATGGATACCTATGTACCTAACAGACGTATGTCAAAGATTTGGATATAAAAAATATTATCTTTTTAACCGTGCGTGGGAGGCTATTCCACCGATACTGGCGCAGCTGACGGCCACTATGCTATATGGTACCACTGTCTGAGCATTTTACGAGTTTTTCAGCCGCGCGGAAATGGACGACCTAAATAGGTCGCTGGCCCCCGGACTATTATAGACGCATCGACATCAAAGGTCATTAGATCTATAGATTATTATGGATCTAACTATGAATTATGGATCTATTAAAACTAAATGAGAGAATATAATCCTGATAAGTGGAGGGCTATGATCTTATCAATTAATTATTAACATATCTACCTAAATTAATTTTTTGGCATTATTCAAAGCTTGTTTATATTTTTATCATCAAAAACTAAAGCAAAGTACATTTTAGTTGCTAGCAAGATTTTGTTATAACTATAGAGTTGTATAGTCAAATATATTTTATGTGTGACATAAGGACGCAATATTTTATGATTGGTCCATTTAACAGCGTCGTGCTTTTAGTTACGACGACGAGAGAGTGTATTGTGTGAACAGCGAACAGCGTTGGATGCTAATGATAGGAGGATATTGCCCACAAATACACGTACAATACAGTGGCATTATTACAAAGTGTTCATGTAGACACAATGTAAAAGTAATTAACGACATTTTGCCGACAACAAAAGCTTTGCGCGCCGTTCGAACAACACCACAATGGTCGGTCATCATATTCCAGATCCGGTCTGCAACACAAACGACTCTATCCAATGATCAACGAAGAACGGATGACAGCAAGAATTCTTAAGAGTATTCGTCCCTGCAAATACCCCCTGCACCCTTCATCTCAAATCTTTTCCCCTCGCCTAAAAACGGTTCACGCTCTCCCGACGCTATTTTTAAAGCTAGAGGGTTCTGGTAAACGCCAAATGCAGAAAGACAAAGAATCAGACTACAGATCCTTCAGGCGAATTTTTTGAAAAACAGTTTCGCCTACGTGTGAAATATTACGTAACTTATTATTTTTTTCAAAAGGTTTTTTCAGGAATTTTTTTTCAAAAAATTCGCCTGAAGGATCTATAGTCTGATTCTTTGTCTTTCATTTGGCGTTTACCAGAACCCTCTAGCTTTAAAAATAGCGTCGGGAGAGCGCGAACCGTTTTTAGGCGAGGGGATTTGAGATGAAGGGTGCAGGAGGTATTTGCAGGGACGAATACTCTTAAGGCCGCTGCACACGAAGCTGGATTTGCAAAAGAAGCAGAAAAATCAGGGCGTCTGATTTACGTAAGTTTTACAAGTGTGTCGGAGTATTTGTGGTTGCTTCGAGGAGTTTGTGAATATTTACAACAGTTTAGATCTTGTACTCTGTTATATTTAGCGGCTGCAGTATCGGATTTTTATGTGCCTTCCAATAAAATGGTATGTGTTTCAGTACAGTGCAAAAAGAATTATTTCCTGTGTTTTGCACAAGAGGCTTGAAACGTTGCTAGATTCCTTGTCAGATTTGCTTACTAGTTTTCTAGCGCTGATTTTCTTGATTGCTTTTATGTGCTCGCTTCACATGAGACGTCTTTTCAAGCTTGTTTTGTGGATAGATCTGGTGCGCGCGCAGTAAGAGTTCCAAACGTGTCTGTTGTCTAACTGAGCAAAATGACGCCGTGTTGGCTTGTGGGTGTTTGTTCATGTCGCCCACGTGACAAGATACTGCTTCCTGGAGGTAAATAATCAAAGAAAATTCATTGGGAACTGCCAATCGCTGCCCTGAAATGAATTAAAATATTGCACGATGAAAGAAGGTATTGGTTGAGGACCAAGAAAATGAAATAAGCTTTATCAATGTTACGCTAGTGGCCAACGTTTTAAATTCATCTTCATGGCCTCAAGCTGGTTAAATGGTGGTAAATTGTTCTAACAATCTCCATGATCCTTACTGAAGATAAAATATTGGTTACTTACCTTCGTTTAGTCGGAAGGTCTTAAAATTTTATTTAATCCTTTTTAAATTACAACGTTTACATTCGTCGTGGGTTTTTCAAAATTTCTAATTCTCTTTGATTATAATTCGATAAACGTTTTTGTGTATTATCAGGCTAGTACAATATAGTCACATCATTGCCTATATCCATTCTTTGTATTAATGGTGCAGGAATTTTTTAAATGCTTGCATTGGATCATTAGCGTTTTTATTACGAAATAATAGAACGAGTAGGCTTGTTTTTTATGCTATATGTGTGTGTTAGATGAAGAATGAAAGAATTATTAATTTTGTTAGTCGATTACAAACTGTGAATGGAGACGGATGACGGCAAGAAGATGATGGAGAAAGAAAAACGATGCTATTGTATGATATAATACGAGTAGTTTTGGGTTATAATTAGATGCCGCAGAAGTGCTTCAACATTACAAATAATTAAGGAAAAGGTCCCTTTTTATACCTGGATGAAAAAAACATTTAAATACATATTTTGTTAATTACATTAATCAATATCAGTAATAGGGTATTTTGCACCATGTAAGAAAACAATCTAATAGTACATATTCTTGATAGATTTTGTAAAAAGCAAACGAGAAATGTTAATTTCTATTCATAATAATGCAATATAAATTATATAATTCAATTTTAACAATTCTATTTTTTAATCTGTTCTTCAAAAGTCTGAAACGCTGTTCGCCATGTTGGATTCCGGCGTGACGTCATTTTGATTGTAACCTAGCTACGTTTATGTTGGGCTGTGTGTTATTTTGAAGTTCTTTCAAGTTATTATCAGGTTCATAGACTTCTATCCTATATTTTATTGATTTCGCATCATGAAAGACGGTTTCGTAAAAGCAGAAAGTAAAATAAAGTTTTACTAACTTGTGTACTTACTTACACTGGTAACGTAATAATCATAGCAATCTTAAATATTTGTAAAGTGTTACCATGGTTACTGTGTCACTATTAAAGTACTGTTTTTAGTGTTCAGTCTCAAACGCAACACTTGTGGAATCACTTCGGTATCCGATCGTCCGTCTGTCACAGGCGATTTTTTTAAACACAACTTTGTAATAATCCAAGTATAAAAAAAGTATTTGTCTGAGAAATATAAAATTCTCGATATAACGTGTCTTTTTTGTTCAGTGTATAATTGATGAGAGTTTGAGAAGCGCCAACTCTATTAAAATTAGTGCGAGCAGAGTTTTGAACTGAAGGCGGCGATATCTTTTTTTTTTGCCGAGGATGGTAATTAAGAGAAGAATTTGTTTTGATACACAGAGGTTTATTAATGCCTCATCTGCCTTCATAAAGAAGTCACTCCTTCAGTCGCCAGCAGTTGGCAGTCTCGTGGAGTGAAGGAATTTCAGTAGCAAGTCAAAGGCTATACTATTATCTACCCAGGGGTCTTCACCCTCCGCTCATCCTTCTATTCTTACATTCAATCTATCTTTATATTATATCTGTATTTTTTTATATGATGCTATATCACACCGATCCAGTATTATTAACACTTGTGTAACTGACGCCATGAAAAAATCAGATTTTAGCAGATGCTCGTTAAAATCAACGCTCTAAAGGTAGTTAAAAATTCCGCCAATTTGTTTGTACTTATCTGCCTACTGACATCAAATCCTAGACATTTCACGAGTCTCGGTAATTTGTGTGATTAATGCAAATATTCACCAAACACTATTAAAGATAGAAGTTACTAATCTAGGAACAAATTCCTTTAGAATAAAATGTACTTTCAATTCACCAAGCAAATTGTCAGGTAGAAAAGTTAGTTAAAGAATAAATATACACTGCACAATACTCCTTGCTCTTTTTGTTAAAATTTTTTACCCAAAAATCCGACCGATGGCGTTAG
This sequence comes from Xanthostigma xanthostigma, assembly GCA_963575645.1. Taxonomy (NCBI): domain Eukaryota; kingdom Metazoa; phylum Arthropoda; class Insecta; order Raphidioptera; family Raphidiidae; genus Xanthostigma; species Xanthostigma xanthostigma. The sequence continues at coordinate 40,704,463 of OY754466.1, read as the reverse complement.
TGTACACGTAAAAAAAATCGCAAAATAATAATGTTTTATCCTAACCCAAAACTTCCACTAACACATTCGCGTTCGCTTAGTCTCGGTATCTCTCGGCGAATGTGTACTACAGGTAGAGAATACAATCCCGAGCATGTTTTTCAATCCCGGGATTACGGGATTTTTGATGTGTAATCCCGGGATCCCGGGGCTATTCCGGGATTAGACTATGTGGTTACTAATTAGGCTGAAATGAAAAAAAAAACTTGAGTAATTACTTAAAAAATGTTTTTAATATCGTTGCACAACACAAATGACAATATAGTAAGGAAAGAAAATAGACAAAACAAAAAAAAAACATTACTTTTGCTAGAAATTCAAAAGACAACACAAAAAAACTATTTAGAATTTCGAAAATACAATCGCAGTAATATCAAAGCATCCAATGTTTGACTTACAAGCCTGCTTCGTAGTTTATTGCCATCATAAGCAGCAGCAGCTGAAAACGCTCGCTCAGGTTCTACGCTGGTTGGAGGAATAGACAATAGAACTTATATGCAGTTTTCTAAGTGATATCCACGAACTCCTCCATTTTAGAACAGGCTTGTACTTAAGGATCTGGAGATTTCATATTCTTACGTATCGTACCGCGTATTTAAGGATTGTTTTTTGTCGTTATGTAATAAATAATATTAATATAATCTAGGCAAGGTAATTGTCAAGGCGCAACGGATTACGGAATGCAAACTAGATCTGTTTGTGCCAATCCCGAAAATCCGGAGATTAGCCAAGTACGGTCCCGGGATTTTCGGGACCAGAAAACGGCCGGGATCCCGAGATTCGGGCTCCCGGGATTGTATTCTCTAACTGCAGGCATAAGATTTTGTTTGTGATGCAAATCTGCAGCGCTCATAGAAGAGCCGCCACTGCATTAATCGATTCTATGTGTGGGAGTGGAACATACTCTTACTATAATTATAGTTAATATGCAAGAGATCGGTAATCGTTGAAGGTGTAAATTCTTTGAATTATACCGCCTCGCCGTACCGCGTGTTTCAGTGTACGGTACGGGAGCTATCGACTATTAGCTTACATCATCGCTTTAGTTGTAATAGAGTTCGTAAACCTAATGCGTTTCACAGTACCGGGCTTCAGTTTTCTCCGAACACGCGTTGCTGTGGCTCAGTCTGCTTTACGTGTGTTGCTGTTACGTTCAACCATTAGTGTCCGACCGAAACTAGTTTTTACGGCCGAAACCGAAACCGAATTCTCTGTTTCAGCCGAAACCGAAATTTCATGTTTTCACCATATTGAAATCATTCAACCTCTGATATTTTACCTAATTATTCACTTTAGGAGGCATAAAAGACACTTCGTCGCTCGCTGCTGCAACCGAACATGTCTGATTTCAGCACGAAACCTCCCGAATGTAGTTTCTGTTTCGGCCGAATGGCAGCCGAAACCGAAACTAAGCCGAAACCAGTTTTTTTGCCCAAACTAGGCCGAAACCAAAATCGAAAGTTCGGTCGCACACTATCAATCATATTATATACAATAATAATTTAATTACTATATCAAGCATTGCCTATTTACTCAATGTGCGGTGAGTAAAGACAACAAAGCGTATCGAAAATATATCTGCGTCTCTTTTTTCGGAGTAATTCCTTAGTTATTCCGACAATATATTAGCATTGAGTATGTTTCTCTTTATCAAAAGTTTTATGTCTATCTATGGCGTTAGTCAATCAGAACCAACGAGCTCTTACGACAAAAAAAAGGACAGGAATATATTCTGCACCCTAATGATTCGATTGTGATTTTATTCCTATAGGTATGTTTGGTATATATTTAAAAGCATATGCGTTACGCAGACGACGCTCTCATTGCCATAAAATATTTAGTATAACGTGTGTTTCTTTAACGCCTAACAGATGACGCTCCCATCGCCGTAAAATATTTAGTATAGCTATTCCTTCGAATCGATTACGATCGCCATAGAAATTTTCACTTGGGCCGTGCGGTGAACACATTTTTAAGTGAAATTTTTATAGACGCGGTAGGGAAAATAAGCCTGAATCAGACGAAAATCGAAATGCTTCTTCTTCTTCTTCGACTTCAACCGGCAGTTGAAAGAAAAGAGTTTCTACTCTCTCCCTCTGTGTCAAAGCTTCATACGCACTCTACACGCATGCGCACTGGGTACTGTATAGCCACGGTAACAAATTTCACGTATCTAACCAGTTTCTAATCCTGAAATAATCAAATCGTCAACAAATGCTAGAACCTAATAAGATGTTTCACTTCTTACGTATTTTACCCGACTGCGGCGCAACCAAAAAGGAAGGGCTGTAACTATATAGCAGTCTATCAAAGTCTGTATTTACGGATGTTCCACCGTAGCGCCTAAAATATTCATCCGATTTTGATAAATAAGGTGTTAATCGATTCGTTATTATGGTCTGTGTAACATAGGCTACATTTATTTTTGAATTTTTGTTCCAGGGGTGAGCAAATTGGAAACAAATAAAAAATAATTTCAAAAAAAGTAATTTAAATAAAAAATAATTTCAAAAACTAAAACCCGACTACTGAAAAGTATGAAACAAGAAAATATTCTCATCTGAGAATAGCCGTGGTCGTAGGCCACCCACCTTAACAAAACAATACATTTTAACAATAGTAAGCGATCATAAGCTTTAGAATAAAGTGCAGCATACGCTATACATCTAGATTCTAGAGGACCTATATATGAGGTAGAATACGACCACGGCTCAGATGAGAATATTTTCTTGATTCATACTTTTCAGTAGTCGGGTTTTAGTTGAACTTAACTTTTATTTAAATTATTTTTTTTTTAAATAATTTTTACTTGTTTCCAATTTGCTCATCCCTGGGACCAAAATTCAAATATAAATGTTACCTGGACCATAGTCGGGTTTTAGTTTTTGAACTTATTTTTTTTACATTAGGTCCGATAAATCTTCACAAAATATGTGCTTCTGAATAACTGAACAAAACAATAATAATTTATTAGGCAGTTTTGAGAAAATATCAATTAGGTATAATAAAAAAAAAACAAATGAATCGTAATTTAGACGGAACTAATTCATCGTGCTTCCATTTGTGTGCAAATATTTAATTAGGAATAAATTATTGCGACGATTATTTTGTATATTAGGGATGACGCATCTGTTAAAACACCGTGAAATACATAATTTATATTTCAGGTTAATGTGTATGTTTGTGTGAAAGAGAGATAGAGACAACGGTAATTGCTAATTAGTAATTACATATTGTGATTCTTTCATCATTAAAATCTCGATGTATACGTAACATAAAGCAGGTGGAAATATTGTTTGTTAATGACACAAAATGTGAACAATCGTTTCCATTTTTGCACAGCAAATATTTTTATTCCAAACTCAAATACATTTAGACATCGTAATCAACACAAGGAGCGGATTTACATAGGGACTAATAGGGCTTAAGTCCCGGGTCCTCTTAAGGATCAAGGACCCACAAAAATCGAATTCTCATCATACATTTTTGATATTTTTTTGACGTGATAACGTCTTATAAATTGATGAATCACGTCAAAATAAAAAGATGAGTGACCTAGTTGTCGACCCACCTAAGTAAATAAAAAAAAAAAAAATAAAAAGATGAAACACCGGCTGCATGCACGAAAAAGTGTTCCTAACGTTCCGCCTGATCCTGTGCGTGCTTTTCTCAAAAACGGCCCTAACGATTTGGATGAAATTTACTGAAAAGGGATTTTGGGGGGCAAAAAATCGTTTTAGCTAGGTCTCATCTCTCGAAAAAATCGTTTTCATACAAATTTTATCATTATAAAAATCAATTTTTTGACGTATGAAAATACTTAAATATTGTAAGTAGGTTTTGGAATTTTATATAAACAATGAAACAATTGTTTTCAAAATATTATGACAGTTAATCTTTGAGACTTAAAATAAATACGAAAGAAAGAAAGTTAAAAAAAACAATTTTTATTATAGGTGGTAAGTAATTTTAATAAATAAAATTAACCTAAATTTGAAGCGAAAGATGCAATATCATAGATTCGAATTATTATAATTATTAGGTATATAAATTTAGGTTATGTATTACGGAATACGTTATTTTTATTAACAACTAGTGGCCCGGTTCGGCTTCCCACTAGATTGCCACCGTTTATTCGTCGACTTAGTTGTAAAATTGGTCTCCCCGAAAAGCGACTTTTTTTAACGCGATAAGATATAGCCTATAGTCATCCCGAAGATCCATTTTAAATATTGGTGGAAAAAAAATTGTAATCGGATGAGTAGTTTCGGAGATTACCCACAAATTCACAAAATTCTCACTCCCTCTTTATAATATTAGTAGGTATACCTACTATAGATATATAGAATAAAATAAAAATTTATTAACTTAAAATACAGTTTTGTACAATGAAAAAGAAAACAATATAGTTTAAAAGCGTTCCATCAGTATATAGATTAGTACTTATCGTATAGTAAAAAATATTAGTGATTATATTTTTCATGAGTGAATTTTGACAATTTTTGGGTGAATTTAATTTTCTTAGATAAAATTTAACAATTTTTTGAGATAATTTTGTTATTTTTTCGGGTGAATTTGAACATACTTTTAAGTGAAATTTGTCATTATATAGTTTTGTTTGGTCAGACCAACAAATTTTACTTGTAATATTGAAGTTATTAAAAATTAATTTTAAGCCCCAATGTAAAAATTCTTAATCTAACAAAAAAGAGGAGCCCCACTGAACTCCAATAAGCTATAGGCCCCAAAAATCCAAATTCCGCTCTTGATCAATACAATTGTTTAGGGTTTAGGCCATAAATGGAACACACTATAGAAATAATGTTTATTTAGATTTAGTCGTATTTTACTGAAAAAAAAATGTTATAAGTGGGTAGTTATTACGTTGATCCTAAACAACCTTAACCAGTAGATTATCCTTAGAGGTTCTGATAACAAAGAGACTGTATTTCACACTACAAACCACGTCTTTATCAATTTCTCAATAAATAGATAAGTACCGCCAGTTGCAAAACGCCTTTTGCTAAAGCATTTTTAACCGACTTAAAAACGAGGAGGTTACAAATGTTCGACGCGTATTTTTTATGTATCTTCAGCCATAATTTTTTGCCGATTTGAAAAATTATGACGCCATTTTGTTTATAATGTTTCCGGATTGGTATCATAAAATTTTTATAAAAATCAGTTCACTCGTTTTTAACTGAGTTCAAAAAAGGAGATTTTTTTGTATGTTCATAGTTAACCGATATGAAAAATTTCGATGCCATTTTGTTCAGAATATTTCCGAATTGGTACCACACAATTTTTATAAAAATCGGCTCAGTCGTTTTTAACTGATTTCAAAAAAGAAGATTCTTTTCGTATGTTCAACCATAGCTTTTCGAGGGGCTAACCGATTAAAAAAATTTCGACGCCATTTTGTTCAGAATGTTTCCGGATTATTAACCATTTTATCAAAATCGGTTCAATCGTTTTTAACTGACTTCAATAATGCAATTTTTTATTAACTTTAAACAATAACAGCATTCTCGAAGAAATCTATCCGTATACCTGTAGTGAATTATTATGTAGAACACAATCCATGTTATACTTAATTTTAAATGTCATTGTTATTGGTTTACAATGCTCATGGCTGAACGCTTAGTTTATTGTTAATTTATATTATTTTTTTATTCAAATGTAGGTAACGTTGCAATTGGTGTTATCTACAGTAAGCTATTAAAGTAAAATTTAATGTTATTTGTATAGAACGTTATTTGAATGATTGTTATTATTTAAATCATTGTTGCATTGATTTATTTCGGTTTGGCCTCGTTCATCATTATTCAGATAAAGAAATATGTTATTTCATTAAATTGACGTATTCACCAAATACAGTCAATTTAAGAGCAAGATTGATGCAGGTATCTGTTCCTGAAAAAAATTGTAAAGGCCGCTACAGACGAGGCTCGCCTGCTAGCTCACAAGATAGATTTTAAAATTGGCACAGGGGCTATTTTTCTTGCTAGGTCCCCTGCTTTATATGAGCAAGATTCAATTAGGAAGCAGTATCTTGTCACGTGGCCGACATGAACAAACGCCCACAAACCAACATGGCGTAATTCTGGTCAGACAAGAGACACGTTTTGCTCTGTGTTTATATTTGAACTGTCACTGCGCGCGCACTGAACCTACCTATAAAACAAACTTGAAAAGACGTCGCGTGTGTAGCGAGCACATAAAAGCAATCAAGAAAACCAGCGCTAGAAAACTAATAGTCAAATCTAGCAAGGAATCTAGTGGCAAATCCATCCTCGTGTGCAGCGGCCTTAAGATAGAAAGGAATTGTTACAATTAATCTAAGGTTAAATTTAATTGGGTTTTGTGAATGCGATACATATACCTAAGCTAAAAAGCAGTTGCGAACAGAATAGTGTCCTGCTGGGTTGCAGAATGCATTGTCAGAAAATCTGGTTTGACAATGACCTTAAGTTGTGACTACACAATATTTCTCATTAGAAAAGCATTATAGAATATTTTAAATAGATTTTAAAAATTAACCGTGTAACTTACATATTATACAGTGTAAACTCCATTTAACGTCTCTCTATATAACGACAAATTCCTTAAAACGTTTAAATCTATACTAATATATAAAGCTGAAGAGTTTGTTTGTTTGGTTGAACGCGCTAATCTCAGGAACTACTGGTTCGAATTGAAAAAAAAATTTGTTGGATTGCCCATTTATCGAGGATGGCTATAGCCTATATAATATCAGGCTACGACCAATAGAAGCAGGGCGTCAATGAAAAATGTAGATACCTCAAAATTAACTAAATATTTCAATATTAACGTCGTACATTCACAAGCCCGGGTACAACACGCGCGACTCTTAATATCAGGGTCGTGGGTTTAAGCCCCTCGTTGGGCGAATATATTTTTAAATTTTTCTTATTTTCTACATTACTTTCTTACATTTAAATTTATTTTAATTTTATTTACGACTAATTAAAATTAAATAAATCCAATTAATAGCTCATTTGAAAACTGTTACAAATATATATTTTATTTCCTACAGTGTTTTCAATTAAATATTTATTATATTTTATTAATTCCAGTCATTATTAATTTAAAAGAAATTTATTATCTATACTTATAAAAAGTATACCTAAATACTGATTTTTATTGACAAAAACTTTTGAACGGTAACTTCGATCATCATGAAATTTGGACATTCATCTTGGTAAACTAAGATGAATGTGCGTACTCATGTCCCTCCCTTCCTCATTCGTTCTTTTGCACTCGGGTGAAACTGGACGGGACCGCTATTACTTATAAATTACAATAAATTGTTGTATTGTCATGGGTTATTAACGTGTGCAAAATGTCATATTATTGAGACGTCTGGAAGTGTGACAATTGATTTGAAAGATTCCATTTGATAGATAGATAGATACATACATGCAGTGAAGCTCAAGCGTGTTGTAAAATACATGTATGCCATAATTATGACAGTAAAAAATATCAAAATGAATTCGTTTTTAGTAGGTATAGACATAGTTGCTACTAGATATACGCATATTATTTAATAATAAACAGTTTCCATATTACAACAATAGAAGTAATTAAATATTAATTAATATTATAATATGTATAAGTGTTAAAAATCGAAGGCTGCTGTAATTGAGGTCACTAATTACAGTTTATTTTTTTATCAGTAAAAACGCAATACTGGAAATTGATTCAGTAATTGTTGTTTTATTGTTTATTAATAATTTTAAACAAAATGAACAATATTTAAATTTACAGGAAGAATATATAAAAAAATTTACATTGCGTGTTTCGTTGCAATTCCGTTGATAAATTACGTTTTATGTTTATGAATCACCGACATTATGTTTTAATAATTATATTTTATTCTACAACCAAATACTAATGGACTGCTCAAACTCTATCTCGTCTAGAAACACGCGTAACCAACATTATCGATAAAAGTAAGTTCAACAGATCAATGGTTGCCGAACCGGCCATCACGAGCATAGGCGTAGCGACGATTTTATTCTAGGGGGGGTGGGCAAATTTTTAACTTTACCTACCATTACCAGCTACTACTTATACAGTGTAACCTCTCATAACGGACACCTCTAATGAGCGGACAGCTCTATTAGGCGGACACCATGTGATAGTCCGGAATGAAGTACAAGAGAATTCCATAAGACATAATCTCTCTTGAGCGGACTCTCTCTTGGGCGGACGCGGACGCAATATTTAAGTACAAAACTAGTAAAATTCTCTCTTAAACGGACACAAAATTAAAAATGTTACAACACGTTGGACTATAAAAAAATTATTTAGGCGAATTCATTACCATCGATAATAACTTATTAGTGGAATATAATGATGACACCTCTTTTAACAAAATTGTAAAAAAAGGCGACAACCTGACGTTAGTTGAATCTGACGAATCCGATGAAGAAATAACCATAACTGATCAATCTAATGCTATAAGTTATCAGCAGGCCATTGGTATGGTAAAAACAATTCAAGAATTTGCTCAAAACTAAAGGAGATTCAACAACAATGCAGATGTTATATCTGACTTGAAATTACATTTACAAGACAACATGCTTAAAACTAATACGCGTCAAACTACCATAATTGATTTTTTCAAGCCAACTAAGTTATACTTTTTATGTTTGATTTTTTGATTTCATACGTAGATATTATGTAGTATATATGTATTAATAATATGTGTTTTTTAATTTTTCCCATACGCGGACATCTCTCTTAGGCGGACATATTTTAATAGTCCCGAAGGTGTCCGCTTAAGAGAGCTTTCACTGTACATAATTTGAAAACTGTTCATAAAAGCGAAATCGCTCAACACGACTTTCTGGAGAAATTTCACAACAAACAAAACCTAGATTATTGCAGATTTATCTTGTTATTTGTACGTGTGTGGGCCAGGCTCACTTGCCCCCTCCCCTCTTGCTACGCCAAAGATCACGATTGTTGCTGGTGGCTCCACTAAAAATTAATATACTAAATGCACAAAAATAATAGTCCGGTCAAAATAGACAAAAAAATAGTGGTAGGTTTTACAATAATTCGCATAGAGCTAAAAATTGGTACATTATTACAAATGAAATATCAAAAGTTCCCACCGATTCTTCATCTGTTAAAAGACTTATTCAAGGTCAAAGGTTAAAAGTATAGGGTTTTTGCACTTTTCTCGTAAACGGTAATTGTTACCTATCACTTATCTAAAACTAGGTCAGAAAAAAGTTGTAGATCATGCAATTGTCTACAAGAATTGTTATTATACTTTTTTTTCCTACGAATTACCATTCTTTTGAAATAGTGTTTTCATACATCAAAAATATGCATATTAATATTTAACGTTGTTTTTGACAAATACGTTCAGTAGGTATTTTGGTCTCATATCTCAGGAATAGTGATTCGTAGGAAAAAAAATATAAGAACAGTTTTTATAGAAAATTACATGATCTACAACTTTTGTCTGACCTATTTTTAGATAACATTTACCGTTTACGAGAAAAGTGCAAAACACTGATACTTTTGACTATTGACCTTGAATAAATTTTGAAGCAGGTGTAGGTCGTAGGATCGGTGGGGATTTTTGATATTTTATTTGTAATATAGTGTACTTACGACCTGTACCAATATTCAGCTCTATGCGAATTATAGTATGTACATGAAATGTTTATTTTGACTGGACTAAGTAATTGTAATAACTGCAGAACATGCTTTTTATTAATATATTCTCTTTTTATCGGCAATCAATATTAGAGATGAGGCGAACTTTTTTGGAATGTTTTCGTATCATCTACTAACTAATTGTAAATATATATACCTCAGTTAATATTGTAAATGTTTTTATTATTTTCTACAATAAACTTTTTGCTTTAACTACCTCTGCTAAATGCAAATTTAGTTTTGACAGCTTGAAGCAACTTAATTTCGTTGTTGAACATTTAAATATTTAATAGCGTTTTATTTTGTACCAATGAGCCATATAACAATGAATAAATAAATAATTGTTAGATAATGATTGCGTGTAAAGCTCAGGATAATCCAATAAAACAATAAAATGAAATTGAAGTTATCATTGTGAAGATTGCACGGCCTCCGGACTTTAATGTAGTATACATAATATACAAGATGTAACAGAATGCTATGTCTTCTCGGGGTGATAAAGGTTATCTGATTGACGGAAAGCTATTGAGCGTCTATAAGTATTCTATAATAATCTATAATCAATGGAGTTTTCAGTGACTAAATTTTAAATTTGTATTTGTATTATGACTATGTTACATGCTCAACAGAGCTTTTCTAAAACGAATAAAATTATTAATATTATTATCAAATGTAGAAAAAATGTGAACTGTCGTAGCCCGCGGGGTGTCGTCTTTAATAAAAGCCAAGTAATAATCCAACGCATACACAAAGCAAGCGTCACGCGCTGTCATCTCCTCAGTGTTCTGGGACTATTTCTTTAACAGGTTGCCAATAACGTTAAGACAAGAAGGAAATTTTAAAATATTCTGCAAAAATTTGAAAGAGTTTTTAATTATCAAATGTTTTTACAGTGTCAACGACTTTGTATAACTATATTAATTATTACTAATTGTAAATCTTTCTTGTATTTTCCTATTTTATTGTGACAATTCTTATCTGTAAATGTACAGCTTACAAGGCTGATAAATATACTATACTAAACTAATAACTAAATTCCGCCCTGTTATCTAGATGTCGCCTTCAACTAAAGCCATGTTTAATTCAATGCACACAAACATAACGTCCTCCCATAAAAATGTCGTGTCAATTTCACGGTTTTACTTCCAACCAAACGCGCCTTTAAATGTTTCACATCAAACACAATCCTGGTCCCACAGTATTTTTGAAAACACAAGGATACTTATTCCTGTGACATAATCCAGCATATTTCTCATTTCGTTCTAGTTTAACATTTTATATAATCGTCTATAATTTACGATTTTTTACTTAATTACATAATCTGTATTTGACATTGGTTGCGTGGTGTAATGGTCAGCGTGCTGGCCTTTGGATTGCACTGTCGTGGGTTCGAATCCCACCTCTGCTCATGGATATTTTGTGTTTGTCGTTTAGACCCAGCTTTGAAATTTAATTATACTGGCCAGATACTAAGAGGTAGTGCCACCCCCCCAAGTGATATTCTCTTGTATATGTGCATATGCTCTATATATGTGGATATATACAATTGGATATCTATACTTTTAAAAAAAAAAAAAAATAATTCGATATCCGGGCAAATATAAAGTCAATAACAATATTATTTGTGAAAACTTTAAAAATAATGTAACACGCTAATGTGAAATAAATGAATGATACTAAATTTATGACGTCACTAACTTGAGATGAACATTTTGTTAATTTAACGTCTGTGTTTGTGTTGCCATGTGAAGTTATGCTGATCACTGCTGAGAATGTAAGTAATTGATATAAAAAAAAAATAAATGTATACTCTTATTTTCTATTTTTTTTATATAAAATCTGCAGCGGTGTAGCGAAGTGGTGAGAGCACTAGACTCGCATTCGGGAGGCACTGGGGCGGGGGGCAAATTGTGACTGGGACTTTTTCCTGCTGCCTCTTTCCGAGAAACGGTAATTCCTGTACCGGCCATCTTGTTCATGGTTTCCCTCAATAATTCCAGATAAGTATCGAAATGGTTCCTTATTCAAGGCCATGGCCGATTACCTGTCAAACTTCTATGCTCAAAATTTACCTATCTTACCTATCCTAATGTCCCAAAATTCCTTCATTCGCCTATTGCTATTAATTAGTTGAAGTTGAAAAAAATTATAGAAAATAACGGGAAGTGTGGTAGGTGGAAAATAGTAATGGTGCGAATGGTGTCTGCTATGGCATGAAGTCAAGAAACGGAATGATTGAAACATTTGAAAAAAAAAACAAATATATGTAAAAAGTGCAAAGTGACGTAATTCATAATAGGAATTTATTTATTTCACGTGTATAACCATAATAATAAAACAATTAAGCGGAAATGCGCGGTATATACGTTTATAACAAAACAACTGACTGCAAAATATACAATAATAACAATAATTATACAGTCATGCCAACTTTCAACAAACGAATAGTTTCCCTGTGCACATACAATAAGTGTCAATACTTTGCTCACTGTACATGGGTTATGTGTTTTTAATTTAACTCGCAGTTAATATTGCCTTTTCAGTTACAATTGAATCCGTGTGCAATAATAAAGTATAATAGTTTATTAGGCTCTATAATACACGATTTTATTATGCATATTATATACCTACGTGTAACGTACAGTGTGTACCTACTTTACAATGCTTTATATACCATATAACTAACAGTTAACACCGCAATTATAAAGGCCTTATCACATTCATTATATAAATATTAGCTGTCCCTGGCCAGACGTCTGATTTGCCTGTGTTGCTGTTACGTTCAACCATATACTGAGCATAGGAATAAAATCGCAATCGAACTATTAGGGTGCAAACATATACTTCTGACTTTTTTTACGCCGTAAGCATTAGCGTATCCAGGAGGGCAAAACAAGCACGGGGGACCCGGCTTAAGAAATTTCTAATTTGCCCCCTCCTGGACCAAAAGCTGGGTACGCCCATGTTAAAGTCATAGTAAAAGACAAAGTTTTTGAAACAGAGATACTTTATTCAGATTGACTGCAAGTACATCAACCAATCCTATCATCGGAGAAATCCGGGAATTACATCGAAGAAAGAGACGCAGATATATTTTCGATACGCTTTGTTGCCTTCACTCACCGCACATTGAGTAGATAGACAATGATTCATACAGTAAATTATTATTGCGAGTGTGAGTATAAGACGCTTCTACTAAGAGAGATTATTATCAATAATTATTATTGGTCCAAAATCTATGTTAACATCCACTATCTATAGCCAAAATTTATTAATATTCATGAATTCTGATACTAATTTTTTTTGTTCCAGAATTGATATTTTAAAAATTTTGTTCGAAATCACGGTTTGCTACAAAAAAGTTCAATCTCTTGGAACTTTATCATCAATATTTCTAATTTTAATTTAAAGGTGAAAATAGGGCATATTTTTTTCTATTTTTTATATAATTTTCAATAGATATTTTCGTGTCTTTTATAATTGTATAAAAAATTGAAAAAAAAAATTTAGCCCTATTTTTAGTCCAAGAGACGGCTGCAGAAAATGCGTCGTCATAAGGTGGACTAACGAAAAAATTAGAGATGATAGTTAACCTGCCGAACAATGTTTTTTTAATTTGTTTATCAGTTAATAGACCAGTGAAGTTAGCTTTTGACAAGGACAAAATTAATAACAGAAAACGAATGATGAGGAAGGGAAGAAACTGCCGTCAGAAATACAGAAACCAAAAATTCAAATGCGTAAAAGGCCGGAGGGCTGTGGGGGGTGCATTTTAGGGGTCAAACGCGGTTTTTCGTTATTTCCGGCGAAAGTTGACCTCCAATCGAAAAATGTTGTATGGCAATGTTGTAGGTATTAAAAGGATCTACAACTTTTATGAATATAACTTTTTTACATAACCTTAAATATTCAAAGAAATATTGAAAAAACCGTGTTTTTCGTTTTTAATTTTTTTCTCCTGCAAATTACAGCTTATTTAGGACATAGAAAGGTAAGACTCCTGAAAATTTCATGAAAAAAAATCATTTTTGCAGGAAATAAAAATTAAAAACGAAAAACACGGTTTTTTCAATATTTATTTAAATCTCTTAAGTTATGAGAAAAAATTATATTCATAAAAGTTGTAGATCCTTTTAATACCTACAACATTGCCATACAACATTTTTCGATTGGAGGTCAACTTTCGCCGGAAATAACGAAAAACCGCGTTTGACCCCTAAAATGCACCCCCCACAGCCCTCCGGCCTTTTACGCATTTGAATTTTTGGTTTCTGTATTTCTGACGGCAGTTTCTTCCCTTCCTCATCATTCGTTTTCTGTTATTAATTTTGTCCTTGTCAAAAGCTAAATTCACTGGTCTATTAACTGATAAACAAATTAAAAAAACATTGTTTCGGCAGGTTAACTATCATCTCTAATTTTTTCGTTAGTCCACCTTATGACGACGCATTTTCTGCAGCCGTCTCTTGGACTATTTCACCTCTAAATTAAAATTATAAATTTCGGTGGTAAAGTTCCAGGAGATAGGACTTTTTTGTAGCAAATCTCCTGCTCTTTCAGAATCTTTTTGTGCAATAGTTTTTGAGATATTCGCAAAACACCAAACCCCTCTTTTTTTCTTTTACTAAAATGTTTATAACTATTGCTATTTTTTTATCCTCCACTTCGATTTCTTCAAAAAGTTTCTAGATGTCATTCTGAATCGAATGACACCATGATCGTAATTTTCGGTGAAGGAGGACTGGAATTCATCAAAAAGGGTTTAGACCAGGGGTCGGCAACCTGCGACTCGCGAGCCGATTGCGGCTCTCCAGTTCCATTCGCAAAAAATAATTATTTTATTATATAAACCCTAAAAATCGTCCAATCGATTCATGATTGAGTACATTGTCTATCTCTCAGCCATTTCCACTCGTGTCTCACCCGCACCGCCCCCGTCGCGACGTGTCGTCCTCGGATATATAAAATATTATACCTATATAAGCAAATACTATAATACTAAAACGAAAATGTTTAGTGGCTCTTTAAAAACTGGGAAATTTTGTAAATTGTAACTTTTGGCTCTTCCGTCTCAAAAGGTTGCCGACCCCTGTTCTAGACTATTGCGCACACAGCGTATATAAAATATCTTAAAATATAAACCTGAGCTTTAATTGAACGTTACAGGAGCTTTATAGTAAAAATATAATACATTCATACGATACATATATATGTAGGTCTGTTGAACAAAGTCGGTTTTTGTAATGTTATTTGCAAATTTTATTGCTAACATTTCCTTCCTTTTGCTTAACTGGAATTGCAGGAGGATTGTTGTTAAAATGTTTTAAACGCGAAAACAGTACATTTATGTAGCATTCTTCTATGAATGATTGTATATGTTTCGTTATTATTATAATATACTATAATCAATGACCGATGCACACGAAGCTGGTTTTGCCGCTAGATCCATTGTTAGATTTGACTGCTAGTTTTCAAGCGCTGCGGTTTTCATGATGGGTTTTATGTGTTCGCTTCACACGATAGATTGTATTGGCTTCGTAGATGTCTTTGGTGCGCGCGTATTGATGGTTCGTGGACGTTTATTGTCTCTGAACAGAACGCACGCTATGACGTTGTGGGCGTTTGTCCATATCACCCACGTAACAAGTTACTGGTTCTTGCTCAAAACAAGCAAGAAAAATAGCTCCGCTTTTAATTTAGAAATCCATCTTGTGAGCTCGCAGTGGTGTCATTTCCAACCTCGTATAGCCAGCCTGCCGGCCAGCAATCGTCCCAGCCTCGTGTGCAGCGGCCTTTATATAAACATTCAACTGTTTAAGGTGATTGCTCACCAGCTGTTCAATATGATCCTTTATTCACCTGCTTGGCTCTATATTACGAGGTTTGAATGTGTGTAGAGTTCATACAAAATGCACTGAACTCATATGAAAAACAATTCCGGAAGTCTCTATAAAACCGTATTCACTGTGAAAAACTTATTCAAAAAATGACGTCATTTTCATCCTCGCAGCCAGCACAAAGCTGCAAATCCAGCGACAAATGCAACCTTGTATGCAGCAGCGGCCTTTAAATACCTAATATAAATGGCCCAAGTTATTAGGTGATAAATAACTTGGATCATAGGAGGTAAGGGCGTAGATATGGAGCCTTCCCCCCATATCTACGCCCTTGTTTCCTTGCAGGGTCCCTCCAGGATCATAATTATAAAAAAATTCAATTTTTTCCTATAAACAAAAGTTATTAGTTATTAGTAAAATGTCAGTCTTTAGGGAAAAAAAAACAAAACAGTAACTGTTAACATACACTAAAATGTATCAACAGTAGGTATATTTAACAATAATTGTATTACTTATGTAAATGTTAATTTTCTTTAATAAATTTATTTTTATTATTATTATTATTAAAAAAAATAAAACTGAAAATAATACGAAAATAATACGCTAAAAAATTAAATATACAAATACTTTTCGAAAAAGAATTTGTAAAATTAGTTTGGGTTTTAATATTTTTCTTGACACCTTCCCTCGTGAGTATTCTTGTGTGATATTAAAAAAATATTGATTTTTTGCGCTTTACCCCCCGGAAAAAAATATCTACGCCCTTGATAGGAAATATATTGATACTTGATGTTCAAATCTACCAAAACAAATCTTTGTAATAAATTCGACAGCGTATTATATCCTCAATATTTTAATCTTTGAACTACTTTACAATATTATTAAATACAATTAATTCAATTTGTCAAACATTATATTCGAGATTTATTATTATATAATCGTAACGCTTCGGAAATATTGGAATTTGGAGGTTGTATTTTCGAAGCAAAGAAACAGATAATAAAGGTTTGTTTAAACTAACAACGCTTAAATATTTAATTCCATTGTTATAGCTGCTGCACACGAGACTGGTTTTGCCGCTATATTCCTTGCTTGGGTGTTAATTTCAGCGTTGCCAGTTTTCTTTTTTGCCAAGTCGGGATTTTGGAACTCTTTGAGTGAAAACAGCGGGACTCTTTCGTCGAAAGCGGGACATAGTAAAAAAACGTATATAATCAGAAGTTTTCAAATAGGTACCTATTTATTTTTTTATTTGAATTAAAATTACGTTTACGTGACAATAGATAGCAAAAATAGCCATAGAAAATGTATTTTAATAAAAATATAATATTTTAAATCAGATTTACCCTATCGTTAAATAGTTGAGTCTTATTCGTCTTCAGAATACAAAAAAAAAAAAAACAGAAATCAAAATCAAAAAAGTTTTATTCATTAGAAAAATATGGCGTTTCAAACAAAAGTCTGTGGAGTGAGTGTTACAAATTGCAACTTACAATAAGAGAATAATTGCTTATATAAGAATTACTTATTCATGATACAATATTTCTGTGAAGATTTAACTTCTTTTAAAGTTATCCCCGAAAAGCGGGACTGAGCCTGTCCCGCGCGGGACATTTAATTTTGATTTAAAAATCGGGACGTCCCGCCAAAATAGGGACGTCTGGCAACGCTGGTTGATTTACACGATGCGTGTTTTAAAGCAGGCTTTGTAGATAGGTTTGGCGCGCGCGCTGCAGTGACAGTTCGGAAGTTAACAAAAATGTGAACGTTTATTGTCTCTGGACAGAACATACACTATGATGTCTTGTTTGTTTTGGGCTAGCAACGAAACAAGCACGAAAAATAGCCTCAGTTCTAAATCTAATTCTGAAATCCAGCCTGTGACCTAGCAACGTTGCGGGCTCCCAGCAACGATCCCAGCGACAAAACCAGCCTCGTGTGCAGCGGCCTATACTGCGTGACTAAATAGAATTATGGCGCGCAGAAGTGAGACTCGTAACGGTTAAAAACAGTAAGACGCAGAAGGGGGAATGTTGATTATACACTTAACGATTGAACCAGATATATAATAATAATTAAACTATATAAAGTATTGTCTATCTACTCAATGTGCGGTGAGTGAATGCAACAAAGCGTATCGAAAATATATCTGCGTCTCTTTCTTCGATGTAATTCCCTGATTTCTCCGATGATAGGATTGGTTTATGTCATCATAGACATGTCAAAACAAAGCAGTCAATAGTATCTCTGTTTCAAAAACGTTGTCTTTTTCTATTACGTTAAGCCAATCAGAGCCAACGAGTTCTTATACGACTTAAAAAAAGACAGAAATATATCTTTGCAATCTAATGGTTCGATTGCGATTTTATTCCTATGCTCGATATAGAATATAAAATATTTTTAACAAAAAAATTGAACCGACTTCAAAACATACACTAAAAAGTAAAAAATAATAATTATTGTTATTTTTGGAGTCGGTATCACATCGGAATTCGAAAGTACCAATTTAAATCTTACATGTCTCTAGTTCTCGGAATAGATTTCATTTTGGCTTACACCGACTCCAAAAATAACAATAATTATTATTTTTTACATTTTAGTGCATATTTTGAAGTCGGTTCAATGTTTTTGTTAAAAATATTTTATTTTTCTCTTTTTAGTGTTAGATAAAGTATTGAAATGGGTAGGCCAAGTATGCGTGCCTTTGAAATTTGAAAGTTTCCCTCGATTTCTCCACCATCAGATCCTGACTTGGTTCCGATGGGACCACCTCGGAAGTGCACTCTTTCGAATAAAATAAGAATTTTGAAAATCGGTCCATAATTGACGGAGAAATCGGTGAACATACATAAAAAAAAATATACAGTCGAACATAGAACCTCCTCCTTTTTTGAAGTCGGTTTTTGAAGTATATGGATTGAACTAAAGACTACTGTATAACAATTTCGCGTTGCGTCGCGACGTTTTTGTCAAGGCTTTAAGTCTGTATACACCGACTCACCGATTTTATCTGGCCTAAGATCGTAGAACAGCGCATTTCGCCAATGCTTATCTCGTTTTATTTCAATGTACATATTTTAACTTTTACAGCCGAGCGGACCAATTGAGCGTTACATATTACACAGACACACACACACACTACAGTTGATATTAAGGCGCACCAGTATAGATATAAATGCGCGCACGCACACATAGGATAGGGCCCCACGTACAATCGCGCCGTAAAATGTCGTCTGCCCACACAAAACTATGTCTTATTTATCGACAAAACCACCTGCTGAATATCACATCAATTACGTTGCGATCAACTCAGAGTTTTACAGATACCTTCGGTATCTTCGTTAGCGGTACGGCATTTTCGCACAAGATCAAGGGCGTAGATAGGAGGGGTGGGGGTAAAGGGGGTAATTATCCCTCCAGGATCAAAATACTAAAATAATAAAACTGAAAAAAATATATACGAATACCTGACCAAAAAATTAAATTTAGAAATACCTCTTGAAAAACATTTTTAAAATTGGTTTGGGAATTAATATTTTCCTTGACACCTTCCTTCGTAAGTATCCTTGTGTGATATTTAAAAAACTTCAAAAAAATATTGATTTTTTTGCTAGCCTGCTAGCTCACAAGATAGATTTTAAAATTAGAACAGGGGCTATTTTTCTTGCTAGGTCTTCTGCTTGCTTTGAGCAAGAACTAATCAGGAAATAGTAGCAGCGTTTCTAGCCTCGTCTGCAGTGGCCTTAAGGAACTCCCGTGCAAAATTTCCCACCGGTTTAGGCTGATGTGCGTTAATCAGTCAGTGTTTTAATTAAGTAGGTTAAAACCCCTAGAATAGAATAGAATAGAATAGAATAGTTCTTTATTTGCAGAGCCAAGTATGGATACAGTCGTCAAAACAATTAGATGAAAAATCAAAATATATCTGAGATTTATAAGGCACAGTTCCTACAAGATGTGCTTTTAACTTTTTTTAAACTGATTGCCTTTGAGACATTTTATTTCTTGCGGTAGCGAGTGAAACATTTTGAGTCCTGTATAGGAAACTTCAAACTGATTTCTCAAAGAAGGCTGTTTTATGTTTAAGAGTAATCTGTGTGACATTTCAAAAATTCTTTCTTAGTTTCTTGACCCGTCGCCGTAAAAAAATAATTTTTTTTGTCATATTTTAATGTTAATTTCACATTTAACAGAAAAAATGATTTTTTTTTTATATTAATTTTCGCAAAACATTCGCATGAATTTTGCGATGCGAATGTCAAAAAATATGCGAATATTCGTTACATCACTACCTACTGCACCTAAAGAATCCATGCACAATAATTTTTGAACCGAAACAATCCGATATCTGAAATCGCATATCTATAAAGAGCGCGTTTATAAATTGTAAGTTATTTGATTCAAGTGACTATGGACACATTCCGATATTTATGTTTGCATGAGTATTCAATTAGTCTGTTAGCAAACAACTATTTTACAATTTATTTCTCTACTAAACTCAGTGTATATGTATTTTTATTGCTGGTTTATTCGAATATCTCAAATTGTTATGCATTACGTAAAATTTTAGTGTTTTTAATAGTTGTAAATATTACTTGTAACGGAATTCTAAATTAAAATGATTGAACTTTATCACAAATGACATAGATTTACATTTTATCAAATTATTCTGTATACCATGAATGAGAGCAGGGGCGGCGAATATTTATTTGTGTATATTGAAGATTCAACAGTCCACGAGTTTTTGCCACTTGATTTCAACAGTCCAGGTCACGCCCCGGTATAAAGAAATATACAGTATGTAAACACGTAAGGTGCACATAGGGAAATTAACACTGGGAAAAAATAACTGGATCAGAGTGAGCCTTGAAATCTTGTTTTTCAATTTGACAGATAATATTCTTTTGCAAATTTGCAAAATGAATGTGTATACTACCGAAGAAAATATTCAAATGATTAAAACATAATCGGACTTTTTTATTAATGGGACATTAAATTCACAAAAATACTTAAATATGGTGCGAGACCAAATATCTCCGGCTATTCGTGTTGAACCTAAAGACATTGGGTCACTGATTTATTAACGCGCATACGTCATACCAGTCAGACGATTTTTGAATGAAATGTTTTCAAACAGATGGAGTTGTTTTTTTGTTTTATTTTTGTACAAAAAAAATAAAATAATGATTTATAAGAGCTTTTTATTATTAAAAAAGCCAAGTAAAATAAAAATAAATCAAAATAAAATAGAAATCCTCAAGATTACCACGATAATTCAATAGAAATAACAATTAATGCAGTCATGGCTAACTCTGATCCAAGTATTTTTTCCCAATGCTAATTTCCCTATGTGCACCTTACGCGTTTACATACTGTATGAATTTTTAGTAATTAAATTTATTAATTTGATAGCAGTGTCTCAAAACAGTCGACTGCGGCGTGCGCGAATGATATACCTTCAATTGGAGCTTCAATTTGTTCATCATTTGAAACCTTCAATCACGTGAACATTGACAATCGCAAATGATCGTTTCGGAGACCCTTATCGAAAATTTTGTCGTAAAAGTGTTTTCACGTAAAGATTTTGAATTACTATTCGAAACTCTTATTTGATGCGATAAGCACATGGCTGATGGCCGGTTTTTTAAAATACATTTTCATAATGACCATATTCATTGAACGTAAGTAGTTATTTTATGGTTCATTTGTTCTTCAGGTAGCTATTCCTCCGAATAAAAATAGCAATAATTCAATTCACCAAGCATATTATTATGTTTACTGCAGGTATAAATCTATTCTGTCCAAATTCTCGGGTATAAATATTTTTATATATATAGATATGTAGGTATAGAAATAGATCATAATATCTAACCCATAAACGTGGAGTATTATATCTACAGTTTGTTCTTGTGAATTTATTTATGTGTTGTTTATTAACCTTTCGTGAAGTGTACCTATACATAGTTGTAAAACATTAAAGTTAGTGAAAGTTTCGTGTGCAATTGGGTTAGAATAAAACATTATTATTTTGTGAAACTTTTTTTTGACGTTTACACTAACACCATCGGTCGGATTTTTGGGTGAACGCCAAGATATTCAACAAAAAGAGCAAGGAGTATAGTGCAGTGTATATTTTTTCTCTAACTAACTTTTTTACTTGATATTTTGCTTGGTGAATTGAAAGTAAATTTTATTCTAACGAATAAATTTATTCCAAGATTAGTAACTTCTATGTTTACCTAATAGTGTTCGGGTAATATAGGCATAAGACGAAAATCTTACATATGACAATTAGTAAACTTTAGTCAGACAACTTAATCTTCTTTAATTATTTGGTTCAGGAGACTTGTATTGTGCTGATTTAATGTTTTGATAAACTATGAGGATTCCATTGACGACGATCGTGCCTGGCCATGTAAAATGTTCACTACGCTCAAATAATGGTGTTCGGTGAGACGGAAAATGCCTGCTGACGCCTTGTGTTGTTTTGTTGGTCATTGGCAGTTGGCTAATTCGATTTAACTTCGAACGAGACAAGAGTCGTGGTTTTAATAGTTTCATGTTAATTATGTTACAGCTGCGTTCCAATTTATTTATGAAGCTCGTCAAATCGTTTCGAAATTTACAGCACACTTCGATTCGATTTTCAATTTAGAAAGATTTCGTTTTTAAAAGAGTGTAGTTTTATCATATACTTTTATTCTATACTGAGCATAGGAATAAAATCGCAATCGAACTATTAGGGTGCAAACATATACTTCTGTCTTTTTTTACGCAGTAAGCACAGGTGTATCCAGGCGGGCAAAAAAACACGGGGGATTTACCCCCTCCCGGGCCAAAAGCTGGGTACGCCCATGTCAACGTCATAGAAAAAGGCAAAGTTTTTGAAACAGAGATACTTTATTCAGATTTAATGCAAGTACATCAACCAATCCTATCATCGGAGAAATCAGGGAATTACATCGAAGAAAGGGACGCAGATATATTTTCGATACGCTTTGTTGCGTTCACTCACCGCACATTGAGTAGATAGGCATTGTTAATTATAATAGATATATGAGTTTAATCAACTGTGTTTCATGTTGCAAAAAGTAAATTTTCAAATCATACTAAAATATTATATGAAACTAGATTGTCGGCATGGCTTCTTTTGTGTAGATTTGGATTTTGCAAAGAATTCTTAAGAGCAGCCCCTATACAATATAACTTTAGAAGTTCAGTGTATCTTTATACATAATATATATATCACCGGGATATTGTCAAATCCGTGATATTGTAATTTCACTAGTGAAATTACAATATCACGATTGACAAAGAGTCGTGATATTGTAATTTCACTAAGTGAAATTATAATATCACGGGTTTGACAATATCCCGGTGACATATATACTCAATTTCGGGGTGCGTGTCTTCGTAATTGTTCTCCTCCTAAACGGCTTGACCGATTTTGATAATTTTTTTTGTACTTATTGAGTCCCCTGGATGGCTCTATTGTCGAGATCTGGATTTTTTTTCGACCAATTTTTTAAAATATATGTAAAGAAAGTAGGCTTTCTTCATTTGAATCTGCCGCGCTTCAAACACTTCATATGCCTACTTCAATTAACTCTCACTAAATGGAATTAATTGGCAGATTAGAAAAACAATTGGAGATACAGAGAAATAATTTTAAGAGTTAAATAAAAGTAATTAAAAGATAGATTTCGTTGAGTGTTAAACAAGTGAATTAAAGAAGTGACAATAATAAACTTCAATTGTTGTTTCTTTATTTTACAGGTAACTTTGTAATTATTGTAAATAGCCCTTGTAATTAGTAATAAACTAATCTTTATTTTACAGAGAAACAAATTTGTTTATTGTTATTGAAGAAAAATTAACACCCTTATATATATATTTAAAAAAAAACTTTTTATCGGCACAATGAATAGGTATTAGGTATTTTTATGTATCTATTATATTTTATTTAGTTACTTCAACTTAATTACATCAATTTTTGCCCCACAGTATATAATTAAGAGCTCTGTTAAGTTTGCACATTGCACAGTAAATGTAAACTAAATACGATACTAATTTTTGCGGTTTCTGCCACTGCATATTAAAATATGTGAATATATTTCTCATACTGATAGTTATTACACTTTGTAATGTACACGTTTACTAGCAAATTGTTTGCTCCACAATTTATAATATGTAGTAACAAGTAATAGATATAAACACAGAACCAGAAAATGTATTGCGTTTATTTATTTATTTATATTTTTTTTTTTGGTCAAACGCTTTTTGATATGTAGTTTTCATCACTGGATTCATTGGCGCCTATGGCAAGATGCGGCTTCAAAATTTTGTTGGTTAATATATTCAAATACAAGAATTTAGTATCGCATTGCTGATTAGGCATTCAGGGTTTGTGTTCCTGGCCCGTGCCGCGCTTGTTAAAAATATTAAAAATAGTTTTTTTAACTGTTAGATATAAATAGAAAATAATAGATACATGATTATAAATAAGATGTAAAATGTTATATTATCATAGCATAGCTTTCGACATGTACATCCACTAATAAAACGGTTGTGGTAAGAAGTAATTATTCTTAATTTTCTTTTTTGTTCCAATATGATTATTATTTTTACCCGACTACGGCGAAGCCAAAAGGAAGGGTTTTGAGTTTCGCAGTCGATGTATTACATACTATGTATGTTTGTATTTACAGATGTTCCACCATAGCGCCTAAACTATTTATCCGATTTTGATAGATAAGGTTTCAATCGATTCGTGATTATGGCCCGGGTAACATAGGCTACATTAATTTTTGAATTTTGGTCCCAGAGGTGAGCAAATTGAAAACAAATAAAAAATAAGTTAAAAATAACTAAAACCCGACTACTGAAAAATATGAAACAAGAAAATATTGTCATCTGAGGATAGTTGTGAACGTATGCCATCTCATATATTACATGAGGTTCCTCTAGATCAGTGTTTTTCAACCTTTTTCATGATGCGACCCCCCTGGTATGAAAAAATATTTCGCGACCCCCTGATCCTTCGCTTTTTTATCATGTATGTATGTGTATGTTACAGTGTTACAAATATTCATTCCATACGACGTTTTTATACGTCTCCATAATTAGGATTCGGATATAAGTACATAATATAGTACGTGAAACACATTATTTTACAATTATGTACATACATCGAATACGTATATCCTTTTGTTAAAATTCTCTTACTTAATAAATCAATCTTTATTGCTTTTCAAATTTTGATTAACGTCTGATTAGAACTCTTTAATAAATAAAATTATCGACCAATTTTTCAGACAATATATTAACAAAAAATATCAATAATATATTAACGTTTCGATCCGGATTTGGATCTTCTTCAGAACGGATCTAAAAATATAAAAAAATAATTAATAATTAGTTTCTATTTATTTTTAATGTAATTCGTGAAAGATTTTTTTTATTATAGAAATATTGAAAAAATAATATTGAATTACATTAAAGATAAATAGAAACTAATTATTAATTATTTTTTTTATATTTTTAGATCCGTTCTGAAGAAGATCCAAATCCGGATCGAAACGTTAATGTATTATTGATATTTTTTGTTAATATATTGTCTGAAAAATTGGTCGATAATTTTATTTATTGAAGAATTTTATTTATTTATTGTTTTTTTACTAAAATTCTCTCGACCTCTAGCGACCCCCCTACAGAAGCTTCGCGACCCCCCAGGGGGTCGCGACCCACAGGTTGAAAAACACTGCTCTAGATGAATAGCGTGATGCACTTTGCCCTAGCGCTTTTGATCGCTTACTACTGTTAAAATGTAATGTAATATGACCATGGCTATCCTCAGATGAGAATATTTTCTTGTTTCATACTTTTCAATAGTCGGGTTTTAGTTTTTGAACTTATTTTTTATAATAATATTGACTATTGACTGTCACCCTGATAAATGAAATTACAAATTTGAAATATATAATTTGTACTAATAACAAGTAATTTGTTATAACAGATCAATCAAGAAGTTCTTCATCCAAACATCATAATCAATCAAGGAGCACAGTCTTCTCTTCTTTGAGATAAGTTTTCTTCATTTGAGAGATAGTTTTGTTATTCGTTTATAAACGAACTGTACACTATTAGTTCGCTATTAACAAATACGCTGAAAATAAAGTAAACAGTAAACGCTTACATATGTATACAGCAGCCGTCAGCCATTAGCGTAGACTCGTGAAAATTAGTAGAAGAAAAATGACGAACATTATAAATTTAAGTACTTATATATAAAAATTCCAGTCAAAAGAACCACAGGGCCATTCCACCTTCAAAAATATTGACATTTGACGTATTGGGGGACGTCCATTAATCACGTGAGTTACAAATGGGGAGGGGGCGTGTCCGGCAAAATCTAACCAAATTTCATTTAAAAGGAGGGGAATCTATGAAAATCTCAAGTCAAGTTTTTAATTCAGAGAATATGCATTATTATATAACAGATAACATTTAAAAATTATAGGGTAAATCTCACCGACAAAATATCATCTTGACTAAATATCCTACGGGAAAAATATCCCCCGACATAAAAACAATTACGGGGTCATGTCGTCGATACGATGGCGTTTTTTTGCGCAGTGAAAAGGGGAGGGCGTTTGAGGGAGTTCTTTAAAAAAAGAATTACGGGGTCATGTCGAATCGATGGCGTTTTCTTGCGCAGTGAAAAGGGGGAGGCGTTTGGGGGGATTTCTTTAAAAAAACAATTACTGGGTCGTGTCGATTCGATGGCGGTTTTTTGCGCAGTGGAAAGGGGAATGCATTTTTGGGGGGAGTTCTTTAAAAAACAATTACGGGGTCGTATCGAAGCGATGGCGTTTTTTGTGCAGAGAAAAGGTGAGGGCGTTTGGGGGGAGTTCTTTAAAAAACAATAATGGGGTCGTGTATACAAAGTGAGATAGTAATACAGTAATTCTACACCAGTTTTGCTGATAGGATATTTTCTCAGGTGATGAAAACGCGCGGAATCGAGGCAAATACTGTGTAGCCAAAAACTGTTATCGCTGCCGAGCCGGGCAGTCAACCCGGCAACAGTACTAAAATCCTTGTTAAAATAATGGAACTCTTGACTATTTGTACCGGCACTGGATACGTAACTATAAAGTAAAGGTAACTAGATCGTCGAGGTTACCATATAACTACATTATAACCGCAAGCGATTGGTTCTCATACCGCTCCCATTACAACGGGCAACCAGATCACATCTCAACGCGACGCGACGACGAACATTATTCACATTATATTTGCTTCCACCCCCTGGTCCGCGCCGTCACCCGCGCCGTCGCACCGTTACTTGAGTTGTCTCCTTTAGTTGATCTTAATTGCGTATTAATGATATTTAATAATAGTGTTGGGAATAACCATTGCTTTTAATAATCGAAAGATTGCATTTCGAATTATTTTGAAAATCGAATGTTGGAATATTACAAGGATACAAAAATTAATCTTTACTATTTTAGTAATAGTTTCAAAACAAATATATATCTATTATATAATATTAAGTGATGAATGATTATTTTTCTTAAGTGATAAAAAGTAAATACACAGAGAAAATATTCTGTCAAGAATATAAGGGTTTCAAGTACTTATGTTTATGCGATAGTTTTAAGATAAGTATAGAAAAGATCCCTCATATGGTTTTTAAGTATATTATAGGAAATAGTCTAATACAGATATTCATACAGTTAACACTGCCTTCCTTAGTGCGTCTTTTTAAATAAAAAGAATAATTATTTGAAGAATAAAAGTGTTATTTAATTCATAATATTGAAACCTGATTCCCATTTTCCAATAGGTTATGGGCCCAGGACACTCGTGCTTTAAGTTTTGTTGAACGCCCTGGACACTCGTGTTATTACTAATAATAAATTAAAATCCAGTATTCGTGCTATTATTATTATAATTTAAGTTTTGTATAATAAATTAAAAATTCTGGATACTCGTGTTATTATTTAAGTTTTGTATAATAAATTAAAATCCAGTAATCGTGCAGTTATTTAAGTTTTGTTAAACATCCAGGATACTCGTGGTGTTAAGTTTTGTATAATAAATTAAAAATCCAACAGTGCAATTATTTGATTTGTATAATATTAAAAAAATTTCTATTTATTGTGTTTTGTGTAACGTGCTATTATTTGAGTTTTTGAATAATGTTAAAATTTCTATTAATTGTGTTTTGTGTAAATAAAACAAATTAAAGTGAAATTAAGTGAGTCATCTATAAGTGACTGTGAAATAAAAAGGGGCACATAAAAATAAGTGTAATTATTAAAAAAAAAAAAAAAACACTTCAATATAAAAATAAAAATCAGAAGAAAAGAAATGTTCAAACAATACAACTAGCAGAGCAATCAACAATCAATGATATTCTGGATCATCCGCTCATCTAATTAACAGAGAAGATTTAACTAACAATTTTTCAGAATTACAAACACCAATGAAAATATTAGTATCGAAGAATGGCACAATTATTACGGCGACAAAGAAGGGTACACTGCATGTTACAAGCAACATGGGCTTCAAAGAAACATTGGAGGATGTTTATTATTGTCCGAAAGTTCCGTATGAATTATTATCAATTTCAAGAATCCAACAGGCTGGAATGACAGTGATTTTCAATGCACAAGGTATTCAAATTAGAAAAAAGGTAACAAACTTCTGATGAAAGGTAAGCCGTCAAACAATTTTATTACAGTTGATTTTATAATAAATGCAAGCATAGAAAAATCTGTTGTTCAAGCATTTAGTACCACAAAAGTTAATTATGAATTGTGGCATCAACGTTTAGGCCATATAGGAAAAGATAAAGTAGAGTTAAAGAATAAACAAATGACAGATGACATAGGACAGTTAGATCATATTACACTTACTGATAATTTATGTGAGGCCTGTATGAACGGTAAACAAACACGGTTACCATTTGAAAGAAATAAGAATAAAAGTTACATAAGACGACCACTGTTTATAGTACATTCTGATGTTGCAGGTCCAATCACTCCTTCTACAGTAGATAATAAAAATTATTTTGTGTTATTTGTTGATGAATATACTCATTACTGTGTCACATATTTAACTACTTATAAAGCTGATGTATTTTCAGTTTTTAAAGATTATGTAGCAAAAAGTGAGGCTCATTTTAATTTGAAAGTAGTTAATTTATATTGTGACAATGGGCGAGAATATTTATCTAATGAAATGAAAAATTATTGCGTACAGAAAAGTATTAGTTAGGTATCATTTAACAGTTCCGCGAACTCCTCAATTAAATGGGGTGTCAGAGAGAATGGTTAGAACATTAACTGAAAAGGCTCGAACAATGTTAGTTGGTGCTCATTTAGAAAAAATGTTCTGGGGTCAAGCAGTTCTCACTGCTACATACTTAATTAATAAAACTCCAACTAAAGCCTTAAAAACAAATAAAAAACCATACAAATTGAGGCATAATAAAAAGCCGCAAATAAAATATTTGAAAGTTTTCGGTTCAACTGTGTATGTACATAGTAAAACCAGTAAAAGTAAATTTCATGAAAAATCATGGAAAGGAATACTGGTCGGACATGAACCGAATGGTTATAAAGTATGGGATGTAGAGAATAATAAATTTGTTGTTGCTAGAGATGTAATTGTAGATGAGATAGGTTTTCTGAAGTCTAGGCCAGAGTCGAATAGGATTAGTTGTGAAAATCCTAGTGGTTATGACGACAAATCTGATAGTGATAATTCACATAAGAAATCAGATATTATTGAGTCGAATAGGATTAATTGTGAAAATCCTAGTGGTAACGACAAGAAATCTGATAGTGATAATTCACATAAGAAATCAGATATTATTGAGTCGAATAGGATTAATTGTGAAAATCCTAGTGGTAACGACAAGAAATCTGATAGTGATAATTCACATAAGAAATCAGATATTATTGAGTCGAATAGGATTAATTGTGAAAATCCTAGTGGTAACGACAAGAAATCTGATAGTGATAATTCACATAAGAAATCAGATATTATTGAGTCGAATAGGATTAATTGTGAAAATCCTAGTGGAAAAGATGAGAAATCTGATAGTGGTAATACACGTAAGAAATCAGATATAACAGACGACAAATCTGATAGTGGTAATACACGTAAGAAATCAGATATAAAAGCCGAAAAACCTGATAGTGATAACACACATAAGAAATCAGGTAGGGCAGGGCCTAGAATAAATGAAAACTCTATAGAATAAAAGATAATAAATCTGATAGTGATAATACACGTAAGAAATCAGATATAGTAGGACCTAGAATAAATGAAAAAAAAAATCTGATAGTAGTAAGTAATACAAATAAGAAATCAGATATAATAGGACCTAGAATAAATGAAAACTCTAGAATAAAGATGATAAATCTGATAGTGATAATACACATAGGAAATCAGATATAGTAGGACCTAGAATAAATGAAAAATCTGATAGTAGTAATACAAATAGGAAATCAGATATAATAGGACCTAGAATATATGAAAACTCTACTCAAGCTAATGAAATGAATTATAAACGTAAATGTGTAGATAAATTAGATAAAAATGATAACGAATCTGTATCGCAAATAAATAAATTCAAATAACATGAATTTTCTGAACTTAGATGGAGTGAAAGGGTTAAAAGTCGTCCAACTATTTCTTATAACGAAGAAAATATATTGAATGATTATTTTATGTGTGCTCAGTCATTTATATGTAAAATACCTACTTCATTTGACGAAATTAAAAGTAGGAATGATAAAAATCTTTGGGAACAAGCTATTAAAGATGAAATAAATTCGTTGTTAACGAATAAAACTTGGAATTTAGTAGAAAAACCAAAGAATAGAAATATTGTCGATTGTAAATGGGTATTTTCTCTCAAAAATAATGAACACAGAAATCCATTAAAATATAAAACTCGGCTAAAGGTTTTAGTCAAGAGTATCTTGTAGATTATGATGAAACTTCGCACCCGTTGCGAGAATTGCTAGTTTTCGTTTTATTATAGCGTTTGCAAATCAATTTAATTTACTGATTCACCATATGGATGTTAAAACAGCTTTCCTTAATGGGGTGTTAGAAGAAGAAATATATATGAAAGTACTTGAGGGAGTTTCTAGCAAAAATAATCAAGTATGTAAATTAAATAAAGCTTTGTACGGTCTGAAACAAGCAGCAAGGTGCTGGTTTGAGATATTTGAGCTAACTCTCAAAGAAAAAGGATTTCAAAATTCAGCTGTAGATAGATGCATTTATATTTTAGATAAAGGTGATGTAAGTAAAAATATTTATGTTTTTTTTATTATTATTATAACACGCTCAGCTGCTATGGCTATATGCGTGGAATGGAATAAATATTTATGTTGTGCTCTATGTTGACGATCTTGTCATTACAACGGCTAATATTGAAACAATGAATAGTTTCAAACATTATTTGATGAATAAATTTTCAATGGTAGATTTGAAAGAAATTAGACTTTTTCTCGGGATAAAAATCACGAGATGTGATAATAAAATAACTCTAGACCAAAGCGCTTACATTAAAACAATTTTAAATAAATTTAGAATGACTGATTGCAACCCCGTGAGTACACCACTTGAAAATAGATTAGATTATAATGCTTTAAACTCAGATGAAAAATACGATGCACCGTGTAGAAACGTTATTGGATGTTTAATGTACGTAATGATATGTACACGACCCGATTTAAGTACAGCAGTAAACATACTGAGTAGATATATGAATAAAAATAATAAAGAACTGTGGGTTTGACTTAAACGTGTGTTAAGATATTTAAAAGGCTCAATAGATTTGAAATTAACATATACACGCGGTGATTATGAAAATATATTAATTGGGTATGTAGATTTTGATTGGGGTGGAAATGACAATAATGATAGAAAAAGTACAACTGGTTATTTATTTAAATTATTTGAGCAATGTATAATAAGTTGGAATACAGAGAGATAATTGTCTGTAGCAACTTAATCAACAGAAGCTGAATATATGGCTTTTTCGAGGCTGTTATAGAAGCATTGTGGTTAAAGCTAGTGACTTTATAAAAGTATCCACATAATTATTTCAAAACCAGTATTAATTTTTGAAGATAATAATGGTTGTATAGTATTGCAAATAATCCCACCAGTCACAAAAGGTCGAAGCATATCGACATAAAATACCATTTTTCCAGGGAACAAATTAAAAAAAAATGTAATTAAATTGCAATATATTTCCACAGGTAACCAACTTGCAGATATACTGACAAAGCCACTACCGGCAGCCAAATTTCGAGAGCTGAGAGCTGGAATGGGCTTGGAATAATTGGTTGTTAAAGAATTATAAATTGCAATATAATGTAATATAAATGAATTAAGCAATATGGTCTGATTAGGTTTTTCTGGGTTTTCCCTAATCCATAGCAGCAAATGCTGGACCATTGTAAATATTCCCCAGAAAGCACAAGGAAGGAAGGTAGTTAGAAGTTAGTAGTTAATATAATAAGAAATTATAAAATATAATGTATTCGAGCTAATTATATTTAAATATATGTATTGAAATATATTTTATGCAAGCTACCCGATTAATTTTTGAGGGGGCGTGTTGGAATATTACAAGGATACAAAAATTAATCTTTACTATTTTAGTAATAGTTTCAAAACAAATATATATCTATTATATAATATTAAGTGATGAATGATTATTTTTCTTAAGTGATAAAAAGTAAATACACAGAGAAAATATTCTGTCAAGAATATAAGGGTTTCAAGTACTTATGTTTATGCGATAGTTTTAAGATAAGTATAGAAAAGATCCCTCATATGGTTTTTAAGTATATTATAGGAAATAGTCTAATACAGATATTCATACAGTTAACACTGCCTTCCTTAGTGCGTCTTTTTAAATAAAAAGAATAATTATTTGAAGAATAAAAGTGTTATTTAATTCATAATATTGAAACCTGATTCCCATTTTCCAATATCGAATGATTCATTCGAAATGATGTAGAATGTTTCAACTCTCCAACGAATTTGTTCTCGATTTTGATTATAGTAGGTACAGATAAAAGACGTAAATAATCGCATTTGATGCTGTGCAATGCATTAGTATTTTTGTGGTTAGGTATTATGTGGTGAAAATACAATTCATTCTATCGGTCTATGCATTCGGTAATAACAACATAATATATAATAATTACTATATGAAGCTTTGTCTATTTACTCAATGTGCGGTGAGCGAAGGCAATAAGACGTATCGAAGTAATTCCTTGGTTATTCCGACAATACATATTATACATATACAGGGTGAGTCAGACCACCCGTATCAGTCGTTTTTTTCGAAAACGGTTAGTCGTAGAGAGCTGTGTCAAAAATCTGTATAATAAAAGCCCTAATGAAGAATCGAATGGTGATATTTTTTCCCCCCGGAAAGGTCGGCTTCCCTGTTAGTTTGCTCCGGAATTTTCAGAACTCCGGAATGTTAAATGGCACGATAGATCGAAAGTGGTATTGTTGAAAAGATCTTTGAAAAATAAGCAAGTTTTGTAGGACATTTTTTTTCGTTACTGCCACCCCTGTTAAGTAATATTCGTTTGAAATTATTAAATTAACATGTAAGAATAACAAACTTAATTTTAAAAGTTGGCATTTAAAATCTAGTTACCTAATTAAACAATGTCACAAATGTTCAAACTGTCTTCAATTTACTTCTAAACACTGCAGAGCTCTTCTAGATATGTTATGAGTACCTGGAAGTATTTTCCGACAAAAAAAAAACAATTTCAATTATTGAAAACTTATTGTGACATAGTTTAATTAGGTAACTAGATTTTAAATGCCGACTTTTAAAATTAAGTTTGTTATTCTGACATGTTCATTTAATAATTTCAAACGAACATTACTTAACAGGGGTGGCAGTAACAAAAAAAAATGTCCTACAAAACTTGCTTATTTTTTAAAGATCTTTTCAACAATACCACTTTCGACCTATCGTGCCATTTAACATTCCGGAGTTCTGAACATTCCGGAGCAAACTAACAGGGAAGCCGACCTTTCCGGGGGGAAAAAATATCACCATTCGATTCTTCATTAGGGCTTTTATAATACAGATTTTTGACACAACTCTCTACGACTAACCGTTTTCGAAAAAAGCGACTGATACGGGTGGTCTGACTCACCCTGTATATTAGCATGGAGTATATCTCTCTTTATCAAAAGTTTTATGTCTTTATCTATGACGTTGTCAATCAGAGCCAACGAGCTCTTACCACTTAAAAACAGACAGAAATGGTTCGATTGCGATTTTATTTTTATGCTCGGTATATAATAAAAGTATATGATTATAATAACGAATAGCTAACAATTGAGAGAGTCATTTGCATGCGGTGATTTATAGAACAGAGGCAGATAAAAGACTAAGTAATCATATTCAATACTGTGAAATGCAATCTGAGAGAGACAATTACACGCAATGTTTAAAGAGTAAAGAGAGAGCGTTATATAATAACTTATTACTGCAGATTGTATCATAAGTCGTAATTTTTATATATATATATATATGAAGCATTCGAGTGATTTTGAATAACCTCACGAGACACTGTGATATTTTAATAATCGAATAGTTCGATCATTTTCACTCAAAATATCCCGTCTTTAATGATATTTAATATCTTGTTTGAATTACATTAAACTGTTATAAATACATAACATGTACATGCTTTGTGCACTTCGCTTCACTCCAATAAAATCAGGTGGTTAATATTTTTATTGTCAATGCTTCTGATATTATATGATACGATATGAGGTTTATTAAATAATGCTGATTGTCTATGAAAATTAAACGCGAAAAATCGAAACGTCTGGCAAAACTGAGTCGAATCAAGTGAGACATTCAGGATTTACTTTATTCCTAGAAACCATTACCCTCTTTTCATTTGCTACTTGGAAAGCTGCGATATGAAATTATCGTTTCTCGAAATCTATGAAGTACCTAATACCTAAGTTTTTGTTGTTCTCATGGAAGAACGGCCACTGCCTAGCCCAGGGGTCGGCAACCTGCGGCTGTTTTGCTGCGGCTTTCCAATTCCATACGCAAAAAAATAATTATTTTATTATATAAACCCTTAAAAGTCGTCCAATCGATCCATGATTGAGTACCATGTCTATGTCTCAGCCATTTCCACTCGCGTCTCACCCGCACCGCCCCCGTCGCGACGTTTCGTCCTCGGATATACATTATATTATACCTGTATAAGCAAATACTATAATACTGAAACGAAAATGTTTAGTGGCTCTTTAAAAACTGGGAAATTTTGTAAATTGTAACTTTTGGCTCTTCCGTCTCAAAAGGTTGCCGACCCCTGGCCTAGCCTCATTCGTATCCAGTGTCTTCTAATTTACGAAAATGAGTATTAGCTGCAGAATCGCAGATATATAGACGTTGAGAAGTAGATACTTTTGGACTGTACTGTGTGGGGCGCAGTTGTCAGTCGTAACACGGTTGTTCATTTCATCTTTCTTCGTCTATATTATAAATGATGCATCTAATGATTGTTGTAATAGACGCGGTTGTTTGGAATGTGTGTATGCTACTTGTAATAGATCTTATAGTCTCTACAACTAATACTACAAGTCCGCTGAACTATCATGAATAACTTATGAATTATTATTATGATCGTTGTATGAAGGATTATGCCATTGGCACTAACCAAAGACGTAATAGTATATGGACCTAGCATTCCCTATATAATGTTTGATGACAACATCCAATATGAGAGAGAGGCGCTCGTCTTTTTCTAAATACCGATAACATATTATAGGCGTGAAGTTTTGAAGTATGTAAAGCGACAGTTAATTAATCTGTAAGTCTATGATTAACTCAGGTAATTTTTCGGTTACCCTTTATAAACAATTGCATATTTAAAAAATTCAGTACCTATATGATGTCTGTACTCCTGAAGATGGACTGATTTGTCCGAAGCGATCGTCGAGAGCGAAAATATTTTGCAGAATTTTTAAGTGTTTTTTTTATTTGTTATTTGTTAATTTGTAAATCTTATATTGTTGATAAAAATATATTGTAGATTTGTTTAATCAAATTTAACTGATAAAAATTTTGTCAAAAGCATATTCAAAAATCTACACCTAAGGTAAAATGTCTTACTTATCGGTGAAATGACAGCTTAGGATAATAATTATTTCGTGCTTTCTTACATACATAGCAACACGAACAAATCTTTAAACGTTTTTAAAAATCGTAAACAGTTCGAAATGCACCGAATACACTTATTTATTCACAGCAAAATCGCAAAAAATGCCACTTTCTATAGAATATTAAAATAAAATAATATTCATGTATAATCTCCATGGTAATTTGGCTGCTACAGATTGACAAATTGTAACGTTATCAAATGTCGACTCAGGGAAAAAGGAAAGTAATAAAGTATCGGGTGCAAACTGGCTCTATTCAATTAAAATTATATTTTATCTATATCATTGATAACATCAGTTACAAACTGACTTGAATGTGGCATTTCTATTAGCCTATGCTTTATCAATTACATCATTTCATGCGGTTTGGCAACATTGATATAGCTTTGTTTTCACAGAGTTAGTTATTTAAAATGTGTTTAGTTTCGGAGAGCAAAAAATGCGCGCAAAGCTATATCCCTTTCTATTATTATTTATCTGAGGTACTAACAGTAGTTGTATGAAGAGATAAATATAGCTGCTAATAGCTAATTCTTTATCTTCTAATATACGTCTTCGACCCCTACTTTGGTGCGGGGTCGTAGCCAGATCTTAATCTTAAGAAAGGTCAAATAGTGTTGCTGCCGTCTGCTAGCTAAGTAAATTGTAAATGGCTAACAGCGGAGGACATCTGCAAGATGTCATCTCTGCAATAATATACGTTAAGTTTACAATATAAACGAACTTTTAAAGCAAGTGAAGTCGCTGGTCGATGCTAACTTATAATAAAATAGTTACTTAAAAAACCGGTCAAGTGCGAGCCGAACTCGCGTGGAGAAGGTTATGTACCATTCCCTATTTTTTTCAATATTTTAGGCTCAGTAGTTTCGGAAATAAAGAGAGGGGAGACACTATATTTTCTTAAATATTTTTGAAACTATGTATTTTAAGATTGCAAAAAAGTACTTTTTTATTTCTCGTAGCGAAACATTTCATTTGATATGTCACATGATGCACTTGAAAAATATGTTTTTTTGCATTTTCTCATTTGTCCCCAAAATTAGTTTTTAAAATCGGATTTAGTTTATTTGCGCTATATGACCGTGATTGGATCATGTACCAAATTTTTCATCCAATAATGGAGAAAATTGGCTGTGACAGACGGGCAAACACATGGATTCCGCTTTTTCATTGGATGTACCGAACCCTTAAAACCGTGTATTCTGTCTTTTTGTAATTAAAACACCCAAAAATCCTGATAAATCCGCATATAAAAACGAAATTACTGCAGGCAGAGATTTCCCCAATAATTTATAAAGTAATTAGGTATTGTAATTTAAATATCCTATACGAAAAAAAAAGTTTATGTTTAGATCAATTTTATAGTTTTGATTGCAATAAAAAAGCGAGTAGGTGTTATGTTGTGTGACAAAAAATGAGAGACTCCATTTACTTTTTAATTTAGAGAATCTGAAAAAATGTTCTACACTCTACACCTGTCTTGAAACAAATGATGATTCCGTATCAAATATTAATAACAACCGTACAATATTTTATTATAAGGCGTCGTACAAATGATTATATATTATTTATATAAGATGTTTTAAAATATTGGGCCTGCAGCAGGTTTTCTTTGGATATTTTTAAACAATACGTAAAGTGACCATCCAATCCAATGATTTTAATTACAACTCATGTGTTTTTAGCATGTCATGTATTTTCAACTTTAACTTTATCCTCACTTCGTGGCAGTCATAGATCAATCAGAAATAGTATATTACACCACAATATTACATTTTACCTAATAGTCTTCAGGCATCATGGCACACAGGGCAAGATATCACACTTTCGGCCATAGTGTCGTGTATACTTCATACCTCGGTCGTAATCACGCCTATTATATACATTAATTAATTAATTACATAAAAACAGATAAATTACAAGCAAGAAGCTTTGAGGTTATATACGCAAAAACAAGAATGACAGCTAATATGTATTTATATATTATTATATGTTTACTGCTAATAATCCTAGGGATTGAAGCACATTTTGTTTTGTTTTTCTCTTTAAAATAAAAAAAAAGAATGACAGCTGTTCGCGACTATTAGCTAAAACGTAATAGGGTTGCTATGGAAACGACATCTAAACAACAGCTGATTGGTTGTTTTTTGCTTTGCTACCGCACGAACTTCCTGTAATGTAGCGTGTAATCCCACCAAGGAGTAAATGTTAGACTTTCTGCCTTACAATTGGTGCCGAAAGTATGCATTTTCGATCGAGGTATGAAGAAAAGCTTTTTCTTCATACCTCGATCGAAAGTTAACGAACTTCCCCTAATGTAGCGTGTAATCCCACCAATGGGTAAATATCAGATTTTTTGCTTTATAATCGGCATCGATTATAAAGCAAAAAATCTGATATTTATACCCATTGGTGGGATTACACGTTACAA
The DNA here is from genome assembly GCA_963575645.1 of Xanthostigma xanthostigma. Lineage (NCBI taxonomy): Eukaryota > Metazoa > Arthropoda > Insecta > Raphidioptera > Raphidiidae > Xanthostigma > Xanthostigma xanthostigma. The sequence continues at coordinate 40,666,201 of OY754466.1, read as the reverse complement.
TACGGGAAGTTCGTACGTTCGTGCGTAAGTAAAGCAAAAACAACCAACCAACTGTTGTTTAGATGTCGTTTCCATAGCAACCCTATTACATTTTAGATAATAGTCGCGAACAGCTGTCATTCGCGTTTTTACGTATATAACCTCAAATCTGCTTGCTTGGAATTTATCTGTGTTTTTATGTAATTAATACGTAACTAATAAATTAATGTATTTAATAAGCGTACTTACGACTGAGATCTGCAGAAAAATAGTATATATGTTACGGTTAATACAAGAAAGTAGTTTATTCGCGAATTAACCGGCTAATACCCGAATTAACCAACGTCAAGGATTGGTTAATTCGGGTAATTAGCCGATTAATTCGCGAATTAACTACTTTCTTGTATTAACCGTAACATATACACTATACTGGCCGAAAGTTTGATATCTTGCACTGCGCGTCACGATGCCCTCGGCTTCGCCTTTGAAGCATTATTGTACTGAAAAAGTGCAAAACGCCTCAAGAAGTTCCGCTACAAAAAGTGATCTGCAGACTTCAACTTGAGTTAATCGATTTGAGAACAGTCTGTATACACCTAAAATGTGTTTTTATCACGGTTGGTGTCAGTTTATGCAGGCGATGGCCCTCCGTCACCCCTGCCATCCAAACTCCTGTGTTCACACCGCATCCAGGTATAGGGTGCTCTGCCCTGCCCGGCTCTGTCTGCGGCAAAGTATGGCGTGGTTTTATGGATGTGTGTGTATATGAATATATAGAAGGATTGGACATAAATAGTTAATAATGTGAATCTAATTACACGCGGGGCACGTCATCAATCAAACTGCTTGTCACTTGATCACTGTTGCTGCAGCAGCCCGGGCCGCCGACAGCCGCGCCGCACCGCCACTCTCAACTTGGACTGTAGCCACACCACCACACTCTGCACCTCACGCACGACCTATACGATATGTCCATTCGCAAACGGTATATAGTCTGACTGAAAAAAGTACGATCGCCAAAAGAATGCGCATAGGATCCCTTGTTTAGGGAAAGGGGCATCGAAACAATACAAAATGATTTTTTTAACAGCGTGTAGAAATCAAATAGACGAATAAATATTGACGTGATAACGTCTTATAAATTGATGAAACACCGGCTGCACGCACGAAAAAGAGTAACGTTCCGCAAGCGAGAGCGCGATATAAGCGATAGTCTCTCTCTTCTCGCGTGACGTCAGAGAGTAGTGTGCGTTCAACATTTTTTTCGGCTGTTCCAGTGAAAGCTACATCTGACAGATGGCCAGATAAATTATACGGTTTGTTAACAAATTTATAATATATATACATTCTTTTAAATGTCTTTTATAATTGCTTAAAAATATGTATTTTGCTTTGGTTGATCAAATTATAAGTCGGTAAAAATATAGTTTGACAGCTACTAAAATTTAGGTTATGTATTATTAAATATGATATTCGAGCGGAATACGTTATCACGTAAAACTATCGTCCGTAAACCGACTTTACAGACAACCAATTTTTTTTTAAGGCACTTTTTTACCAAAACTCAAAAATAAGAGAGAAACAGCCTTTTTTTAAATTTTATTTAATTGATTCAAAAGCCTCGTTAACACGCGCAAAGAAATGATAGCACAAATCGGAAATGCATCTCAAATAGTTTGCGGAAGGCCCTTATCGCTACTACAAGCGTGTACAGAAGCATATGGCTACGCGGACGAACGGATCTTTGTGTCCAACAAAACAGGGACAACTTCGAACAATTTCTGTGAATACTTAATAATGACATAACATATTTCCAATGTTACATAACATAACGCCAGGACCGACCCCAATGGGGCCATTTTAAGAGTGGGTTTTAGGGGTTGAATAATTAATATTTCTGGCTCCAAAAATACCGAAAAAATTCTCCGAATCGTTTCAAAATTTAAATTTAACCTATTAGTAAATATAAAAATGTGCTGCCAAAATTATATTAAAATCGGTCCGATAGGACCGGACTTAAAAATTTTATGAAAACATCAGTTTGTACCTATATATATGGATTTACTTAGTGAAGGGTGGATTTAATTTGATAAATTGATAGTAATATTTATATTAAGAAAAAAGTATTATTTTAAGGGATGTATTAAGGGGTTAAATTTTTTATTTTGTCTAAAAACAAAAGAGTTACGTTCACATAATAAAGCCACACTGCCTGTGTTAGCAAATACATTATATTGTTGGCAGGGTTTTTATTTATTTAATGGATGTTAGTTTTATCATTATAGTACTAAATTATCAACATATATGTTGCTATGTTCATTTAATATTCAATTTAAACTAGACGAATTACATCGAAAAATATTTGTCTACAGTTTCTACTAAAGATCTCGCGGGCCAGATAGAAAAGTTTCGCGGGTAGGAGGTTTCCCACCGTTGGTCTAGATATCTGTGTATAACACTGTCTAATTTCTGGTATTTATTATTACTTTTATGAAATACTGGCATCATTTAAATTTAATTATTATTGTTAATTGAATTTTGAATATTAATTTAATGTGTTTAAAAAATGTTCTACGTTTTGGATTGACATTGCTTGCTAATTGCTATTGTGATAGTTTTAAATGTTTTTATTAATGAAAAATTAAACATCTCTGGCAATAATATTTTGTTAAAACATTATTGTTATTGTTCAAGTCTTTTACTACTATGAAACGCAGACATCATTCACCAATGAAGGGCTGATGCCTTATGAAATAATTAAGTTCTTGCGAGTTGAGAAGATTTGTGGTCAGGTCACAGATTGATTAATGTTTAACTATTTGTTTTGTCCGACAAGGGCACACATAAAACAGTGGCAACGTTAATTTAAAATTAAAAGCACCAAAACTACAGTGATTTACTGCGCATGTCTCCAGACGAGGCGTTACTTCTAATTTGTATAAAATGTATTTATTGTCTTTTACAACATTCTCAGTTCCAAAAACAACTGCAATAAATTAAGAAAATAATTCCAGCCAATTGGGCGACGGGACCATTCCAACTTCAAAAATGTTGACATTTGATTATAATAAAGAAAATACAATTTCTGATATCGCGTGAGGTGACGCGGGTAATGGCTAGTATTCAATATGATATTTCCTATTCGTTGCCATGGTTACCTACATAATATGTTCCACGTCATGTAAAAATTAATCAAAGCATGCCGAACTAGTTTATTTCTGACAGATACATAAAACAAAAGAGCGGCCGGTTTTTTTTTATTTTGTGTGATATATTTTTGGATCGAGGCGTAATAAAAGCAGGTGCATTTTATTATATTTTAAACATCTTTATTTAATATAAAATAAAAATTGTTCACAATTTATCATAATTTTTAAAACATAATAATGTTGTATCTAAAGAAAAATCTTAATTATATAGTAATTTGGGGTCTAAGAGAAGTTTTCAAATTACATACATTTGTTGAAGTGTTAGTTTTAACATAATAATAAAAAAAATAAATTAGTGTTTATTTTCTTTTGTATATTTAATTGGGAATTTTATGTTTCTATAAGTTTTTACCTTTATACTACATTCATTGAGGTAGATAAAGTCAACAGAAATGCTTGTCTTTATTTATTCCTTGCCCTGTTTTTACACCATTATTAATACAATTACAAGCAAAAAATATATCAGTAATTTTTTGTTATAAGTATTAAAACACACTATATAATCAACCAACGAAGAAACACGAGAAGTGCGATTCTGTGAGAATACGTATTCGAAACCCAAAGGAATGGTAAGACCTCTGGTGAGAAATGCGCGGAACTGTCCTAAGGGGGGTTTTTGATAGGTAAACATTGATTTAGAAAAGCATGATGGAGGCTAACCTAGCCTCCATCATGCTTTTCTAAATCAATGTTTACCTTATGCCTCCATAGTTTACCTGTCAAAAACCCCCCTTAGGACAGTTCGGCGCATTATCACTAGAAGTCTTTAAAATTGCTGGATCCTCAAGCTCAAGATAATTTACCCTTTATATTACCTTTATATGAATATTGATTTAAAGTAAATAAATAAAGATTTAAATTTAGTATGTGTTTTACTTTTTAATTTAGACTCTAGCCCGTTAAAACACCCTAAATCTTATAAATGGCACTTTAGACAAATCAATCTGCACCCCTGCTCTAGACAAGGCATTTTAATACCAAACTGTAGGGGTGTTTCAAACATTTGGCAGCCCTGACTGTGTAGACTCGTCATTCATTGACGGTTGAAAACAGTAAGGCGCAGGAAGGGAAGAGCGAGAAGCGCCGATTTAATGAGTAACGACTTACTGAAAGGCCACTGTAGTAGGTCTAGAATCTAGATAATGTTGATGTAGTAAATTTACATGAATTCCGACTGATGATGCAATATATATCTTGTAGTTCGTACTGAAATATAAACGTACTTATTTTCACGTACAAATCTGATGTATGACTCTTTAGAACGCATTGGCAATGGCGTACGATCGCTATAGAAACGGTAAATCGTTGAAACAACACATTGACGAACGTGCGATTATGCACAAAAGTTACTATACCACCGTTTCCAAGATGAATGCATGTAAGCATTTGTTTACATCTACTGAGTTGTGATTGGTCAGTCGGGACAATCGAACGGCAGTATTTGTATGAATTATTTGTTTACATCTATTCACCTTGAAAATGAATTTAGTATATGGTCACAGTTTATAAAGTTAAATGATTTGGGTGATTGTCAAATGAAGCCTACGTGCAAACTACTGGATCGATCTTGATGAAATTTAAATACCGTTTCCTAAGTGTTTATCTGACTGCGATCTAAGTAAGTTCAGGTTTCAGTCAAAACTGGCATTAGCATTCATAAAAACGATAAATCAAAATCTTCATTTTACTGCTAGATGTCAGGGATAGTATAATATTTATCTATTTCAAAGCATGAGTGTCAGACTGATTTTTCTAAAGGGCCATTTATAAGATTTAGGGTGTGTCAGCGGGCCAGACTCTAAATTAAAAACTGAAATATTTATTTATTTAGTCAAAATAAATTTTTATATTATAAAGGTCATAAAAAGGGTAAATTATCTTGAGCTTGAGAATCCAGACACTTGAGGTCTCTTATTTTTGATAAGCTCATCGATGTCAGGTGTCTAATATCTTCACTGGATAGATTGGTCGCGGGCCATATTGAGATTGCTTGAGGGCCGGATGGGGCTCTCAAGCCGTATCTTTGACATCACTGTTTTAAAGGTCGTCTGCTAAATGTCATCGCTACGAACTGACAAGATAAGGTCTAACGATCAAAAGTGACATCAACACAAGCGAATCCTCGTAGATTGTGGATTATAGACGCTCAACATGTGAGATTATCCTATAGTGTAAAGCCTAGATGATTATAATAGTTGAATCTTTATTCAGCTCTATCCATAATAATGTAAGAATTTGAAATGAGTGACTATAGAACATGACGCTTGCATGTGATTTTAGTCGCGTGTTTCGTAGAGCAGAGCAAACGCAAGCATCTCGTGTATCTGCAGCATGTAAGTCCAGTAGCACAGCCACCTACATTTGATCTACACTACAGATAACATTGCACCTTTCATAGATTTTATTATTTCGGATTGGATATACCTGCCGAGATAAGTTCAAACATACCTACGTAGGTACATAAATACGAGGTGTACATCAGTAAGGTACTTAAAAAGAAATATCTCAAATCTTATCTATACTATAATGTATAAAGGTGAAGAGTTTCTTTGAACGCGCTGATCTCAGAAACTACTGGTTCGAATTGAAAAATATATCTTTGTTCGATAGCCCATTTATCGAGGAAGGCTATAGATAGGCTATACAGTGTGTCCCCGGATTGAGTTCACAATAGGTGAGATTGACCAAAAATTTTCGAATTGGAATTTCATATTTTGGAATTCCGCCCTACTTGGTCTGAAATTTATTTTTAGTTTACTTTCGATTTTTTTAAATCAAGTAGGCCTTTACAGTTGAGCAAAACCTCTTTTCGTTTCAGGTAAAGTACCTTTTCCGTTCATAGTACCTACGCAAAAGTGTCACTAAGAAAAGTTGTTCACAATGAAAAATTATGGCGTTATGCAAATTTTCAGAATGATCAGCCTACTTTGATAAAATCCGCTTTTGTTTTGTTTTGTTTGAAAAACAATCACGTGGAGGAAGCCAAATAGAGTAATTTGAGTTTAATTTATTTTTTTGATAAACTGTAAAAATTTGAATTTTAATTTCACCCTGTTTTCTCATCTCAAGATTTATCATGTAATCGTTAATAACAAATATTTTTCTCCTATTTTCTACTTCTATTATCAAAGTAGGCCGATCATTCTGAAAATTTGCATAACGCCACAATTTTTCATTGAGAACAACTTTTCGTAGTGACACTTTTGCGTACTATGATCGGAAAAGGTACTTTACCTGAAACGAAAAGAGGTTTTGCTCAACTGTAAAGGCCTACCTGATTTAAAAAAATCGAAAGTAAACTAAAAATAAATTTCAGACCAAGCAGGGCGGAGCCCCAAAATATGAAATTCCAATTCAAAAATTTTTGGTCAATCTCACCTATTGTGAACTCAATCCGGGGACACACTGTATAATATCACATTCATGCTACGACCAATAGGAGTGGAGCATCAATGAAAAATGCAAAATATAACTCAAAACTTGTCCGTTCGACAAAAACTTTTGAACGGTAACCCCGATCATCATGCAATTTGAACACAACATTCATCTCGGTAAACTAAGATGAACGTGAGTACCTACTCATGACCCTCTTTTGCACCCGGGTGAAACAATAAAATTGGTTAACAATGAGATAGAACAGTACATGTTTAACACTATATCGCAGAACGCCCGGTATAACTAATAATATTTTACAATCATGTTATTATGTAGACACAATGAACGTGGGCTCGTTTGGTATTAGTAACCAGAAACTACTGAATTTGATTCTTGGTCATAACTAATATCCCCAGTATCCCATTTCTTTAATAACATATACAATTTTGCAAAGTTAAAAATTCCCGACTTGACCAGGCCCCATTACCGTTCAGCCAGATCTTCGATTGTGTGTTCCAGACATTACAAAAGAAGTGTTACACAAATTTTCCCGTTGTCTCAAATAGCTACCCAAAAATATTTGATAGCTCTTGGACTGAAAGTGTATAACAAACAGAATGATATTTTATTCCAATCGCATTATGTAAAGTACAAAAACCGAGAGTAGCAAGTAACGACAGATGGCGTTTTAACTTTAATATTATTAACTTGCAATTGGCACCTTTTTATTATTATAATTGCTGGGAATGTAAATTGCTTCTGTAAACTGCTCTTTCAAGTTCTGGCTGCACGTTCTGTTATTTGTTAAGGCCGCTGCACACGAGACTGGTTTTGCCTCTGGAATCTTTGCTGAAACTTTCGCTGACTGGCGCACTGACTACGAAGATGGAAATGACGTCACTGCGGGCTCGCGTGCCTGGTCACAAGAATGGATTTCAAAATTAGAAGTGGGGCTATTTTTCGTGCTAGTTTGTCTGCTTGTTTTGAGCAAGAACCAATCAAGAAACAGTATCTTGCATAAACTCAAACAAACATGGCGTCGTAGTGTGTGTTCTGTTCAGAGACAATAAACGTTCACTTTTGTTAGCGCACCAAACCCATCTACAAAGAAAGCTTCAATACCACGCATCGTGTGAAGCGAACACATAAAAGCCATCACGTTACTCAGCGCCGAAGCATGCTTGAAACCTGGCTGCCAAATCTAGCAAAAAAACAACTTTATGTGCAGTGGCCTTGAGATTGTTTTTATGCAGAATCGTGCTTATATAGTTTGTTTTGAACCTGACATCCCTGTTTGGTTAATTTTTGTACCAGCTCCGAAAAATACTCTCAACCCGATGTCTTCATGAACTGAAATTTGCATTTTTTTTGTGTTTTATTTATAATACAAACCGCGCTCATTTTATTGAGTGTATTTATACCTTCGTGTATGTAAATCTAATAGAGGTGTGTCTATATATTTAAATCTATTATTTTATAGACAATTTTATGAAGTAATCGAATAAAAATACTATTTTTTGCTCGACGGGCAGAAAGCGTCAACTTTCGTCCCGCTGCGCTAAACGAAGTTGCCTCTTCCTGCCTACGTCGAGCAAAAAAATAGTATACACACCACGGGAAGTAAAGTAAGAAAGCCTAAGATCACATCTTTGTTGGCCGAGGCGAAATGCGATCTCAGACATTTCTTACTTTACTTCCCTACATGTGTAATATACTATTTTAAATCGGTTTCGCGTTACTTATAGACAAAGCTAGGCTCTACAGCTGTACTCAGGGCCCTCGCGCCCTATAGTGCGATGTGTGCGACGCACGCGGGCGGCACATTCAAGGGGCGGCAAATGGCCTAGTTGTGTTATGTTTTTTGTACTGTATAGAAAAAATATATAACTGATATTATATCAATTTTATTTGCGTGAAAACTCTTACGAGTAGTTATGTATTTTTTAATGAAATTCGAATTCGAAATATTTCGCGCGCAGTTTTCGATTCGATAGTTAGTTCACATCAGCGCGTAGACAGGGCGCCCCTATCGGGAGACTCCCGCGTATGTTTATATCTTGAATTTTCTTGTCGATTCCTGCAAGAGTGCGAGTGAAGTAAAGTATTTTTCAATAAACAAATACTTTTTACTAATTGATGAACTAATGATTATTTTGACTTAATGAATTCTCTCAGCTCAGTGGTGAAACTAAATTTTTCTCTCATTCATAAGTACGACAGGAGAAGAACGCCGTGAAAAATCGCACGGAGTAAACTGTTTTTGTAGAGAACAGTTTACTCCGCGGAGTGATTTTTTTAACGTGAAGAGAGAATTTTTGAAGTTCACTCTGTAAGGAGTGAATTTTCAAAATTCACTGTTTAATGTGTTTCATTTTAATTGAATATATTTCATTATTTCATCCCGCTTTTGTCCTAATTAAAAATTGAACTCGTTTTTACTTTTAGCCTATCATTTGTAAAGTATCTTTCACTGTTACATTTTTCACATTTTTATTTGTTTTCAAAAATTAATTATCTTATTAGTAATTTTACCTGTCCAAATCGTTTTGTAATGACGATGTGAAGTGAAGCATTGTTGCATTTTAGGAAAGTAATAAAAGAAAAAAACCTTCGGATGCACAATTTCGGCAGTTTAAGAAAATTAGGCAAGAAGAAAAAAACAAAATGTCTGATTCTATGAAGAAGTATTTGCACTTACAGTATTAGTTATTTAGAATTTTTAACGTTTTTCAATTTGACATATCGTCTAGTGAGTTTATCCCCAATAAGGGGCGTCAATTATGAATCCGCACGCGGGCGGCGTGAGGCCTTACGAGGGCCCTGGCTGTACTAAGGCCGCATATAAAAACTCGTAATATACAAAGTCTACACCTTTGAAAAGAGAACATTCAAATGTAATGTTAAGTTTCAAATATTGTAAAATTAAATAAAATTATCATGTATTTATTTTTATTTTCTTTTTGCTAATAAAACTACTTTTTTCTTATTTTGTAAGATGTCTGAGTAAAAAACAGTTATCGAAATATTTTTTTCAAATTTGATATCGTATCTTTCACGTCATGTTGAGAAATGGTTGTTCGGCCATTATATGCCGTAATACTTAATTTTCTAGATTGGTTGTGTAGTATTTGGATGGCTTGTCGTTTTGTTCTCTGACAGCACCTTGCACTTACAACCAGTTCACGTCGTAAACAACAAAAATATTGACTAGTGCAAAATATCCACTGGAACTACACAATTATTATTTTATATAATACTAGCGGACCCGGCGAACTTCGTACCGCCTAACAGTATTATATATATATATATATATATATATCTATATAATTGGAACATCTATCTATCTATTTTATTTATTTTAAAATATACATGGACGTATATGTGTGTATGTCGAACACTCCGGCTGCGCCGTCGTGCCCGGTGCAAAATAACGAATGGGGATATTTGAATCTTTGATTAACGTCTGATTAGTACTCTTCAATAAATAAATTATCGACCAATTTTTATAAGATCAACAACATTTTCGATATGAATAAAAAAAAGTATACTTACAACACAAAATCCGTTGTTATTGGAAGCTCGTGTCACGTGTTGAGTACTTTTGAGGTTATAAAATCACTTGAAAATTATTTAATGATGAAAAATGTTAAAAGTATATAAATCAATGTTTTTTTAATTTTTGACAGAATTTTTTCAAATCATACATAAGGCTGTTTATATTTTAAAACCATGGATACGAATTTAAAAAAAAATTCGTGTATAATAATAATTATAATCAAAGGAAGAAAAAAAATTTAAGGGTGGACTACCCCTAACATTTAGGGGGATGAAAAATAGATGTTGGCCGATTCTCATAGATACCGGATAAGCACAAAAAATTTCATCAAAATCCGTCAAGCCGTTTCGGAGGAGTATGACTTCGAAAACTGTGACACGAGAATTTTATATATTAGATATATTTGTCGTTTTAAGTGCGGAAAATTGATTTTTATAAATTATTTTTTTTTTGCACAGTGAAAAGGGGAAGGCGTTTAGGGGAGCTCTTTAAAAAACGATTATGGGGTCGTGTCGATGCGATGGCTTTTTTTTGCGCAGTAAAAATGGGAAGGCGTTTCGAGGGAGTTCTTTAAAAAAACAATTACTGGCTCACTATACAAAGTGCGATATAGTTATACAGTTATTCTACATCAGTTGCTATAACGTGTAATATATGCGATTTCTGATAGTTAGATTATAAAAATGATAGTGAAAGACGAAAAGTAGTTCCAGTTTTTTTACGTATTTTTGAGGGTGAATAATCCACAAAGTTTTTTTTTTAGAACTTTAAAATTTAGTGTTTTCTGCGAACGGTAACAGAACCGTCACAGTCATGCGCATGTTGTCACAAAAATTTAAAGAAAATATGTGACCGTCTCATAAGCGAACCACGTATATAAATGCTTTACTAACACATTTATTATTAAACCGGCTATCTATACAATATGCACCTTTTAAATATATAAAGTGCATTCATTTATTACAGAACTACAGACCATTGTTACAAACACTTGCAAATAAATTACATTTCATACAGCAAATTATTTTTATTATATGTGTGCGTTATATAGAAAACCACAGAAAAAGACATAATATTATATAGAATGCTGGAAGTATAGATTATTACTTAAAACTAGTGATGTGCCGGATCGTTAAAAATGCATATCCGCGGATACGGATCTGAATACGGATATTTGGTTTCAAGATCCGCGGATACGGATACGGCTATTTGGTTTCAAGATCCGCGGACACGGATACGGATCTTAACTTTCTTAGAATACGCGGCGGTAAATATTGCACATCGACCTTTGAAAAGAGACTGTTATGGGAAAAAGTTATTGACTTCTTTAAGAGTTAACTCTCATAACAGATTGTCTCTTTCCAAAGATCGATGTGCAATATCTCATTATAAAGATAGTTTTTTATTAGTACCTTTGAGTTATGTACTATTGGTATGGACATGGTACTCACTACGATAAATTTTTGCAATATAAAGGTGCAAAATACGATTTTAAGAAATAAAAAATAATCTGAATGGAATTTAACAGTTTTTCATTATTACCTAATCACCTATAGGTATTGAAATATAATTGTTATCGACCAACTGCATATTCTTTTCTTTGTTACATTTCTGCACAAGTTTCTCAGAACAGTAGAAGAAGTGGAGCTGTACCCTCTCTGATCACTATGGGCCCAAAATAACACCGGTACAGCCCAAACAATCCACCGTTTTGAGAAATCTGTCCGTCTTTTTTCTTTTATTTATTCACAGGTGGGAATGGACCTACGTTACCAGAAATCCTTCCACTGCCGTGCTATAATTGGTAGCAAGGAGCGTAGTTAATTCCTGAGTCCTGTTCCTGTCCGATTCCACGTCTTCCAGTCGACCATGCCGCGCCATAAGTCCTGCCGCAGCCCAAAGTCTCCGCCGACACCCGGCCAAAGCAAATCTCCAGGTCCGCCTCCGACCACCGCTGAACTTCCAGACTCTCCGCCGGCGATGGACGATCCTCCAGTGCACTCACCGAGTAAGTCCGAGCCAATTCTTATTTCCGTTCCAAATCATACCGCTTCGCATGCAAATATGGGCGATATCCGGGACTTGTTGCGTAACGTACCTACCGCTACAGGTACAGATCTTGACATTTTGATACAATTCCTGTTAGAAATCGAGAACGTGAGTCAATTCGCTTTAGTTCCATTTCATATTTTGTTAAAGAGTTTAGGCACTAAGACTGACGGACCCCTCCGACAGTGGTGGAGACTTAATGTCTATTCTGAACTCGAATGGACACAGCTCAAAAATCTTATTCTAAACCATTTCACCACTTCTATAGATCGGGCTATGCTAATAGAACGCTATATCAGTAGGCGTCAGAACCTCTCTGAGAATTTTCCCGAATATGCTGAAGACGTCTTGAAATACGTCGAATTATTGGGTCCTAGCCTGTCTGAATCGGAGATAATTGCGCGCATTTGGCTTAACCAAAACGAATTCACATTTAATTATCTACAATTCAGAGATACCCCAACTTGTTTAGCTGAGCTTCACCAGCTTATAAAACATTTGAGAGTAGTTGAACGTCAACGTAAAACGTACACTCACCCCAATTCGACCGGACTTGTCGCTCCTAATTTTTCCCCTTGTTGCCGATATTGTAAACAACCAGGTCACTTTATAGCCCAGTGTCCGGTTCGTCCCCCACGTCCTTCTCCTTCTGAACCTAAGGCTATCCTGCCCTCTCAAGGGTGAGATAGCGTTGTCAAAATTTTTAGTAAACCGAAAGATGTAGAACAAATTAATGTCTTTCCCCGGTTAACCACATTAGTTAATAAGTCACCTCTTTCGAACCACCCCCCTCCAGCTAACTTGTCCTCTCCTGTAAATACGTCTATTCGATTGACTTCTCCCGTCCCGAATTATTCCTATAATTCCCCAAGTCAATCAAGTAGCTCTACGATCCCTCTAGTTTATCTCTACTTTCAACATATTCGAGCTTCGGCACTGCTTGATACCGGTTCTACCAAGAACTACATCAATGCCGAACTTGCTAATTATTTGTCATCGTTAAAAATAGGTACGATCACAAATTCGATTTCTTATGCCCAAGTAGCCAACAGTTCTATCGCTAGATCTAATTTCACGTTAACAGTAGTCATTACTATTAGTAAATTTACCTGGAAGATTGATTTCCTAGTTCTCGACGCTCTATCGTATCCCGTCATAATAGGTTATGATTCTTTATGCAAAATGGGTGCGAACGTTAATTGTACCGAGAATAATCTTTCTTTTAAATTCGATTCCTCTCACGTCATTCCCTTTGTACCGTTACCCGCTTCGTCCAAAACCTTCTCCCTGGATCACGTTACCAGTATAGATTCAAATGCGGCCAACTTTAGTAGTTTGCTTGCTGAATTTCCAGAAGTTCTTACCGAAGAACTAGGTCAAGCTAAAAATTACAAATATTCAATTCATTTGTCTGACGGTATTCCAGTCCGAAAGGCCCCGTATCCACTTTCCCCACCTCAAGCTAAAATAATGAGGGAACATATTAGTGATCTTTTGAATAAAGGCGTTATTTCACCTAGTAAATCCCCTTACGCTTCACCGGCTTTTCTTGTCAAGAAATCAAGTGGAGGTTATAGACTTTGTATTGATTATCGCCAGTTAAACAAAAAGGTTGTCATGGATAGTTTTCCTGTTCCGTCGATTGAGCACATTTTCCAGTGCTTAAAAAACGCCAAAGTTTTCACCACGTTGGATCTAAACAGCGCCTTTTACCAAGTTGAATTATCTGACAAATCAAAGAGTCTAACTTCGTTCGTCACTCCTGAAGGCCAGTGGAAATTTCATAAGGCTCCGTTCGGGCTATCTATTTCACCTAGTGCTCTAAAGTCTAAACCGTCTGATGTTTGACATTTTTGCCGATTTAAGATACAAGTTTGTGATTGTATTTTTCGACGACTTATTAATATACAGTCCCGATATGGAATCTCATATGGTACACGTTCGAGAAACGTTAAGACGTCTAAAAGAAGCTAATCTTACCGTGAATCCGGATAAAATAAAATTCGCCCAAAGCGAACTCAACTTCCTGGGTCATCGTGTCTCAAGCAACGGTCTTTCCATGGATCCCGACAAAGTAGAAGCGATAAAGAATTTGCCAATTCCGAAGAATTTGAAACAGCTTCAAACGTTTATTGGAATGGTTGGTTATTACGCTAAGTTTATCCCCGAATACGCTCAGATAATGTCGCCACTCAATGATCTACGGAAGAAAAATGTCAAATATAATTTAACGGAAACGCATATTCAGTCTTTTCGCAAACTTCGTGAAGCTCTGTCAAGTTCACCAGTTCTACGTTTTCCCGATTTTCAACGCGAATTCATTCTGCAAACCGACGCCAGTCAAAATCATGTTGGTTGTGTTCTTTTACAATCCTTTGAAGATGGTCTACACCCGATCCAGTACGCAAGCCGACGTTTGACATCCGCCGAGAAGAAATACAGTACGTACGAACAAGAAGCTTTAGCATGTATTTGGGCTATGGAAAAAATGAAATCTTACCTCTCGCATCAAACTTTTATTCTTCAGACAGATAGTTCCTGTCTCAAATGGTTAATTCAGCACCCCCGCAACTTAGGTCGTGTAGGTAGGTGGTTACTTCGCATCAGTCGTTTCAGTTTCAAAGTCGAACATATTCGCGGTAAAGTAAATTGTACTGCCGATTGTTTATCCCGTTTGGTAGCTGAATCCGAAACTTCTGAGAAAAATGCAATACAATCAAATTTTCTCAATCCTATTACGGAAATTAAAAATCCGTTTACCGAACTTAATATCCTGCAAGATCAAGATCCTGAGTTAAACCGCCTTAAAAGTCAAATTAATCAAGGTTTACCTCAGAAAAATTTCGCTATTCACAAGAATTTCCTGGTTCGACTCGTAGGCCGCAACCGTCGTCGACGTATTGTTGTTCCGTCCGCCTCCAAGAAAGAAATATTGGAACAGTTTCATAATTCACAAATCGCCAGTCATCCCGGAGTCACGAAGACGTATCGTTCAATATCACGAAGATTTTGGTGGCCGCGCATGTTTGTTGAGGTTCGTCAATTTATTAAAGATTGTATGCTCTGTGCAACGCATAAATCAGATCAACATCCTGATAAAGTAGTTATGTCGTCTAATCCTCCACAATCTGTGTGGGACAAAATTTACATTGACCTCATGGGACCGCTTGTCAAATCACATTCCGGGAATAAATATGTTCTTCTAATTCTGGATAGTTACAGCAAGTGGTTAATAACTTACGCGATTCCTGATTCCAGTTCCACGTCGATAATAAAATGTCTGCATCAAGTCTTTACCACGTATGGTCCACCAACTAAAATAGTTTCCGATAACGCGACTTCGTTTACGTCAAACAAGTTTAATGAATTCTGTACTTCCTGGGGTTCACGTGTCATTCACAGTTCGCCTTATCATCCTTCGTCCAATGCTGTAGAAAGAGTAATACGAAACGTTAGAGCTGCTCTGTCAATTTTACTTCAACAAAAGTTTGACGATCATCTCAGTTGGGACTTGTTATTAAATCACATAACCTTCGCCAATAATTCTTCATATCATGAAAGTATTAAAAATTTACCTTGTAAGATATTTTTGTCAAGAGAAATCAAATTTCCACTCGATTTACAATGGAATTTGTCATCTGTGTGGGAACAAGACGCTTTGCCTTCCGAAAATCAAGTTCGCCTAGCTCTGTCAAAATCACATGATCTACAAGCGAAATATTTCAATAAAAACCGTTCGTTGCAGTCGAAGTTTCAAGTCGGCGATTTTGTTGTACAAAGGTTACATTATAACAAAATGAAACCGAATTTTCACCTCAAACTTTGTCCTCGTTACAGTAATCCCCGTGTAATTTTAGAATTTACGAGTCCTGTTAGCTGCATCCTTCAAGATCCATCCTCCAAAAAGATGTTTAAATCTCATATTGAACATCTGAAGAAAATTCCGTCTGTTAACAATTGAACAATTCACCCGAGGTCATTGCCCTCTAGTTTAATTTCAAGTTCAATGTCAGACAGCTGACATCTGTCAAACGTCAAGTGTTGTTAGGTTAGGATATTACTAACACTAAAAGTTTAAGTTATTTTTCGTACCTGAGTTATGCTTTATTTTCCTAAATAAAGAATTCTCCCTGTGTTATTTCGTTATTCTCGTCCTTTGTTTTAGATTATAAGCTTGTCCTTGTTTACATTCCGGCGCTTTCCTAAGGCCCAATTTCGTCTAACGTCTACGCTGTCTCCTTTCAGCCAGTCAGGTTACGACCCCATAATTTCCGTATTATCGGTGGTTGTTTCATCTCGTTAGATCAATTTAGATTAGTTAAATTTAATTAGAGCTTATTTATGAAGAGCACACTTCAACTGCCATAGTATGGGATATGGTAGATTGTCAAGTGATTGTTGACTTAGTTACAACAAAGATAAATTCATTGTTGTGAATTTCTTGTTGTATGTACAGTTAGTAGTATAGCGGAGTACCTCCTAATCACTAAAGAGGGGGAGCCTGTCACGTGGTGCCATAGCACCGCGACATTTTTTTAATATTAGCATAAAAATTATTATAATAAAATAAATAAATAAGGAAATCTTAAATCACTAAATTCGCGGGTATTTGCATGCGCGGTACGATTTGGATCGCGTGGCTTGGACTTATAAACATAAGTGTGCTTATCGTGTGATCCAGTCGTCTGACTCTAAATACGCGGTATCTGTGATTTTCAAAAGTGAAAAAGTGACAAACAATAGTTGTTAGGTTTGAAATAATTAAAATCAATATTTATTAGTTACGGAAAATAAAAAACATTAAGTTGTTTTCCGGGATTCGGTGTGGTCGCATGAAAAGGACGCTCATGGAAAAACCACAGAATCATCTTCAAGCTTCTTCTCCAAACCGAATTTAGACTTCATTGTACTACCATGAAGCGCCTAAATACCCGTAGTCACTCACGAATTATGTAAAGTATTCCTAGAATAAGTATTGTTCAAGTGTAAGTAAGTACTCTTCAGAAAAAGGTATGACGCTCACGCCTAGTTTTCTTTTCCTCTTTCACGTTTTATTATTTTTTTTTTTTAATTTAAACAACCTTATTAAATGTACTTCCCTAGATAATTAAGTGATCACCTCGTCCGGGTTCTACCCCCAGTTCCTAATTGTCAATCATGATCAAACGATATTGTTAATATTAAGAATGTACTTGTAAATAAGATTTCTTTGTACCTTATCACCGACACGTTTTTGAAGTGATTATGAAATATAATTGTTATCGACCAACTGCATATTCTTTTCTTTGTTACATTTCTGCACAAGTTTCTCAGAACAGTAGAAGAAGTGGAGCTGTACCCTCTCTGATCACTATGGGCCCAAAATAACACCGGTACAGCCCAAACAATCCACCGTTTTGAGAAATCTGTCCGTCTTTTTTCTTTTATTTATTCACAGGTGGGAATGGACCTACGTTACCAGAAATCCTTCCACTGCCGTGCTATAGTATATATAAAATTTCATGTATGAATTGAAAATTAATAAGGTAAAAGATCCGCCATAAAACTAACGGATACGGATACGGATATTTGGTTTCAAGATCCGCGGATACGGATACGGGTACGGATCTTTCTTTTCTCTCGGATATCCGCGGATACGGATATCCGGCACATCACTACTTAAAACGTCAAATTATCCAAGCTAGAGAAATATAAACGGCAAGACAAACGGATTTGTTGCATAATGTGGCTTCATTCTAATCAGGAAACCTATATTAACCCAAATGTAGCCTTATTAGGCCAATAAAATGACGAGCTCAGTTTATTAAAATTAAAATTAGAAGAATTTTTCCATGTTTACAATATTGAATTTTGAGAAGATACAAGCAAAAAACTGATGAAACAGTTTTATAAAATTTTTTTTAACAAGTTGTGTATCATATTGTTGTTCCCTTTTTGCACACTTTTGTGGAATTCATCTTCGTTTTATTGACCTAATATAATATGTACCTGGCTTACTAGAAGTACCCTTCATAATCAAAATCGATCAATCCAATCGTGATCGAGTAATACCAAAGAGATATTAGACTAGAGTACGCGCGTGAGCCGTGAAAGTGTCTGCAATTCAGACAGAGAACAGTTCCTTATCTCTATGGTAACTAATGATACAAAACAATGCTGATTTTAGTAATAGAGTGCCCGTCGGCAAAAATTTTACTGACAAATACTCTCCCCAAACTTTGTATATGGCTTCATTAGGCCTAGTCTGACACCTATTTCCTCTATGACTTTTTTTATTTTGGGGCGTTTTCCCTCTAAATTTTCCGAAACATGTCGTTTTGACGAAATGTAAAAATTTATAGATACTGTTTGTTTTTTTAATTGGATAGCTTAAAAACTTCAACCAAAACGCTAAAATAATGTTCTCTGACAAATAACTTGAACCATTTAAAATGTCTGACACCTCGAATATGTCGACATATTCGAGGTGTCAGACATTTTAAATATGGACACTTTCACTTACGGCAAGCATACGAACTAGCGTAGTCTAATTACTTTTAAATCTATGAGTAACACACTAACAGTTTGGAAACATATTCTCCCATCTAGGTATTTTACAAAAAAAAAAAAAAAAAAACTCCAGATAACAAAATTACTATTTAATACTATTATCAAATTTCCAAATGCTTGGATTTGATAGATCGAATCATAATACATTAGTCGCCAATCGTGTGTAAAATTTGATATTTATTAATACTTACTTTACCCAGCTTTTCAGAAATGAATTCGTAAAACGAACTATAATATAGTTATTTTATAAATGTTTATTTCACACTGTTGACAGCTGCGTCTTCATTCTCTCCCTAATACGCTGCAGCACATGCACCAACTGTAGGTCGCACCAAAGAATCGTATTATTATAGTAAATTGAATAGCGCGCGCTTCTCTCACTTCCTTGACGCATTTCACAAAATTACTGTTCATATCGAGAGCTAAAATGTTACACATTAAGAGTATTCGTCCCTGCAAATACCCCCTGCACCCTTCATCTCAAATCTTTTCCCCTCGCCTAAAAACGGTTCGCGCTATTTTTAAAGCTAGAGGGTTCTGGTAAACGCCAAATGAAAGACAAAGAATCAGACTACAGATCCTTCAGGCGAATTTTTTGAAAAACAGTTTCGCCTACGTGTGAAATATTACGTAACTTATTATTTTTTTCAAAAGGTTGTAAGTTTTTTCAGGAATTTAAAAAAAAAAAATTCGCCTGAAGGATCTGTAGTCTGATTCTTTGTCTTTCATTTGGCGTTTACCAGAACCCTCTAGCTTTAAAAATAGCGTCGGGAGAGCGCGAACCGTTTTTAGGCGAGGGGAAAAGATTTGAGATGAAGGGTGCAAGGGGTATTTGCAGGGACGATACAGACAGTTCGGTCTCCTGTAAAAAAAACAAATTTGTTTTATTGGTCATCATAAAATTCACTCATCTGTATGTACGGGTGCAGTTTTAATAGTTGATGGTATTTTGTCCCCTGTATTATAAATAACAACACGAATTGGTAATTTCAGTGAGGTCGGTTTTGCAGAAAGCTAACGTATGTTGTTTTCTTAATAAGCACAATTAATTTACAGAAGACTGCATGTTGATGTAATTTGTGCATTTAATACATTACAGTCATTTGTTAACGACTTCCTAAAATATTTATTTCTGATTATATCTCTCGATAAAAGAAATTATCTTTTTGTAGATTAAAACTTATAGGTGTTCGTATAGCTAATTAATTTATTGAGAAAACCCGCGGTCAGTGCTTTTTGTTTAACATTTTTTTAAATTTAATTTGTATGTTAAAAAACCAGTAATTTTAAAAGGTGATCTGAGAAGTAATTAAATATCTCATCAGGCACTGATCACAGATTTTATTACAGCTATATTGACGACGTGGAGTTACAAAATAGAAACACTCACAAATTATTATGTACTAGAATTTGTACAAGATGATGAACAGTAAAATGTTATGCAACTATAATATTTTCAAATGTCAGATATTTCTGGTTCACCCTATATATTTTGCCATTTTTAAATTAAATTTATTTTATTATTTTCTTGCATATTTTAGTATTTTCTCGTGTTGTCATCTAATTCTGAGGCATGTTGAAAATTTCAAGTCTCTATCTCATCAGGAAGTTGTTTAAAATCAATTACAAAGTTCCGCCCGACATACACGAAAAGCAAGTTGATATAAACGTGGTAAAATCAGCATAGATTCCAAAAAAGAATAACAACTATAGGTATAATGTGTAATTTAATTTTTTGGAGGTATCCGCCACTCATCAACAATTTTACATCATAAAAATAGCAGCAACGATTAAAACATATTTTTTTATATAAATTAAAATTCGGAGTCATAGCCAAATCTGATCCCGACATCAAATAAAAAATGTGAGCCGTCGTGAGACGGCTAGCAGATATTATGAAACGTAAATTTAAGAGTATTCGTCCCTGCAAATACCCCCTGCACCCTTCATCTCAAATCTTTTCCCCTCGTCTAAAAACGGTTCGCGCTCTCCCGACGCTATTTTTAAAGCTAGAAGGTTTTGGTAAACGCCAAATGAAAGACAAAGAATCAGACTACAGATCCTTCAGGCGAATTTTTTGAAAAACAGTTTCGCCTACGTGTGAAATATTACGTAACTTATTATTTTTTTCATAAGATTGTAAGTTTTTTCAGGATTTTTTTTTCAAAAAATTCGCCTGAAGGATCTGTAGTCTGATTCTTTGACTTTCATTTGGCGTTTACCAGAACCCTCTAGCTTTAAAAATAGCGTCGGGAGAGCGCGAACCGTTTTTAGGCGAGGGAAAAAGGTTTGAGATGAAGGGTGCAGGGGGTGTTTGCAGGGACGAATACTCTTAAGCGAAATTCTAAATTTCGCCCTGTCAACTAAATTTTGCCGTCACCTAACAAAATTCTAGTAACTAAATATCGTCCTGTAACAAAATTTCACCCCGTAACTAAAACTTACATTGGCATCTAGTTGTCGCCTTTAACAAAAGCCAAGTTTAAATCCAACGCATACACAAAGCAAGCATCACGCGCTGTCATCTAACGAAATACTGACAACTGTATCCACCGTGGACAGCACTCTATCCACCTTGGATACAACAACTAACCACCGTGGACACAACTGTGTCCACAGTGGATAGAGTTGTGTCCAAGGTGGATAGAGTTGTGTCCAAGGTGGATTGAGTTATGTCCACCGTGAACATAACTGTGTCTACCGTGAGCATAACTATTAGTGATGTGCCGGATATCCGTATCTGCATTCTCGGATATCCGAGGGAGATGAAAGATCAAGATCCGTATCCGTTAGTTTTTGGCGGATCTTTTACCTTATTAATTTTCAATTCATAGATGAAATTTTATATATACAGGGTGTTTGGCACATGAACCGACACAATTTTGGGGGGGGGGTCGTGGTCATTGTGATCATTTTAATCCCAATGACTTTTGCCCTAAGTGTCATGGTTATCGAGATACGATTTTTTTTAGTTATTTTCGAAAATTGGCCTAAAAATTGCCTTCAAAAAATCATAACCTGTTTGTTTTTGGTACTAGAGACACGAAAATACATTTATTGAGTTCTCGAATTACTCCTTGTTATAAATGAATCATAATTTTGTGCAAATAGTATCAGGAAAAAGACCCTAAGAACTTTTAAAGTGCCTGTATTAATAAAAACCAGTAGAAAAAAATAATTTAAAAATCATTAAAAAAAAAAATTAACGGGTATTTAGAAATTAATTTGGTTTAGATAAATGATCACAATGACCACGAGAACCTCCCAAAAAATTGTGTCGGTTCATGTGCCAAACACCCTGTATAGGTGATTAGGTAATAATGAAAACCATGTTAAATTCCATTCAGATTATTTTTTATTTTTTTAAATCGTATTTGGCACCTTTACCTATATTGCAAACATTTATCGTAGTAAGTACCACACTAATAGTAGGTACATAACTCAAAGGTACTAAATCAACTATCTTTATAATGAGATATTGCACATCGATCTTTGGAAAGAGACAATCTGTTATATGAGAGTTAACTCTTAAAGAGGTCAATCACTTTTTCCCATAACAGATAGTCTCTTTCCAAAGGTCGATGTGCAATATTTACCGGCGTGCACTCTAAGAAAGTTAAGATCCGTATTCGTATCCGCGGATCTTGAAACCAAAAATCCGTATTCAGATCTGTATCCGCGGATATAGATTTTTAACGATCCGGCACATCACTAATAATTATATCCACCCTGGACACAGCTGTGTAACGTCCTCCCATAAAAACGCCGTCCCATAAATGAACGGTTTTACTCACAACCAAACGCGCCATTAGATGTTTCACATTAAAAATATTTTTTTTGTCATAATTGATAATTTCTTTTATCCACGACATTAAGAAGGTAGGTGTGTTAAATGCAGTAGCCAGCTACATCATCGATATATCTCTTAAAACCATTATCATCGGTAATTAGTACAAGCCATAAGGCGTCTAATCGGTGATCAATCAATGTATTATAATTTGTGTGCCGCACCACTTTGATTGACAACAGGAAACGATTGATATCCGCGTGAGAAAGATTTTTATGTATAATAATATAGAAATACACTAATTATACACTTATAGATATTTTATACAAGGATGTTGCAATGGCAGCGCCAAAGATTTTGATGAAATATTTTTTACTAATTTCGAATTGAAAAGCCATTTACCGTTTTTGTGTTCAAACTGAAACCAAGCTATTTATTCTAAATCTCTTTGATTTCCGGGCTTGTAGGCTGTGGTTCATTGGTACTTCTATCTGATGTTTCGTCTACAACTGCGACTCATAGGTATAAATGTGTCAGTCTCAGTAACTAAATGTGAGAGTGTTTTCTGAGTGAAAAATGCTTATTCTGAAATGAGAGCGCTTAATAAATCTGAAATTCTATTGAAAATACTAAATACAGCACGCAAAAGCAAATCTGAAAATCGTTGCCATTTCGGATCACTGCGATATCTCAGAAAACGATCTTGCAAAAGAGATCAAAAAAGCGTAATTAAACTAAAGCTGCTTAAGTTTATAAGCTTAGAGTTGTCAAGCGCTAAAACAAAAGTTTTAATTAGATATTTGTGTGTATTTTTTAAATTTTCTACTTTATAATATATAGGGTTGTCATAAAGTAAAGGTATATACTTTGAAATTAAGTTGGTAGTAAAAAGTAAATGGAATTCTAGTTGCTTCAATAATTGGATTTATGGAAAATTAGCGGCCTGGTCCGTCTTCGCCCGAATTTGTAGATTGTCACCGTTTTTTCGTCGGCTTACGTTGCAAAATTGGTCTCCTGCTCCACGAAAAAGACTTTTATTTTAAAGCGTATATATAACCTATGTTCATCCTGAAGGTTCATTCTAAATATTAGTGAAAAATTTTGAAATCGGATGGTAGTTTCGGAAATTTAAATTTACTATCTTTACCTCTTTACCTTTTTTGTAAGTATGTATATGTTACGGTTAATACAAGAAAGTAGTTTATTCGCGAATTAACCGGCTAATACCCGAATTAACCAACGTCAAGGATTGGTTAATTCGGGTAATTAGCCGATTAATTCGCGAATTAACTACTTTCTTGTATTAACCGTAACATATAGATAAAGTGTTGACGTGTGGCAACTACTGATACAATAGTCCAAGTGCTATCAAACATTTTTGGGTAGGTATGTGAGGCAAGGGCGTAGATATTTTTTTTTTGAAGGGAGGGGGGAAGTAACGGAAAAAAGTAATATTTTTTTTAAGTTTTATTAATATTACACAAGAATACACACGAAGGAAGGCGTCAAGCAAAATATTAATTCCCAAACGAATTTTACAAAAAATATTTAAAGAAGAATTTCTAAATTTTATTTTTTAGTTAGATATTCGTAATATTTTCAGTTTTATTTTTTATTATTATGGTTCTTGGGGGGGTAATTACTCCCTTTTACCCCCCCCCCCCCACCTATATCTACGCCTTTGATGTGAGGTTGCGTATAAAAAGTGTAACACTTCTTAATGTCTGAACACAAAATCGAAGATCTGGCTGAAGGGAGTAGGAGTTAGCCGACCCTTAAATTTTTACCTTTGCAAAACTTTATTTGCAAAAAAGTCCTTGGGGCATTTTGAAATTTTAATACCTTTAAATTTAGTATTCAATAAAAAAAAATCAGATCATAATTTAGTCGCGTCTAAGCGTCTGGCAGATGGTTATAAAACTGTAGATTATACTTGAGTGCGAGTAAGACGCTACGGGTAGCTTGAAGTGTGAGAGAGAGAGTATATGGGCTGAATTGAAGCACGCTGCGGCGTAGATATGGAGAAGGAGTAATGACCCCTGAGTTTCATAATAATACAAAAATAAAACTGTAAATAATACGAATACCTGGCTAAAAAATAAAATTTAGAAGTACTTTTTGAAAAGGAATTTCTAAAATTAGTTTGGGAATTTATATTTTGCTTGACATTATCCTTCGTAATTATCCTTGTGTGACATTAATAAAAGTTTTAAAAAATTGATTTTTTGCTTTACCCCCCCCCCCCCCAAGAAAAAAAATAGCTACGCCCTTGACGTGCTCTCTCACACTTCAACGCTGATCGTACAAGAAAGCGCTAAAAGAATGATTGCATAAGTCGCGGATTTATTGAACATAGGGTAGTCACTGTGCAATACGCCATTGATTAACGCGACTGATGTTCTTTTTTTTATTCCTCCCGTCATGTGCAAGCACTTCCACATTTCCTATCATAGCGCGAAAATATCAAAAAGCTGATATTAAAGCTTTGCTGCGCGAAAAAAGTAATCAGTTGTCATCGAGCTGGAAAAAAATTTAAATTACATCTTGTTAGAGCAACTTATTTGACGTTTAAATTGGGTTGTAGACTGTGCAGTGTAATATTCACATCAGTCCGAGAAAAAAAAGAAGAAATAAAAAAAACACGACGTACACCAAAGCCAACTCACATCGCATTGGCAATATTATAATAATATTATGTATGTGATAAATACGCTATCTAAATAGTTGCATCTTTGTCTCACTTCAGAGACGGCGTATTTCTTTTTCTTTGTCGCCTGTACTGGAATTTGTGACGGTGTCATACAGTGGCGTACTTGATGAGTCGATTATTTAATGTCATAATGTGAATAAGGCTAGGCTGGATAAAAAAATTCTAGTTAATTGGGCGACGGGACCATTCCGAAAAAATTGACTTTTGATATATAATAAAGAAAACAAAATTTTCGTTAACGCGTGCGGTGACGCGGGTAACGGCTAGTATTAAATATTTTGATATTTGCTATTCGTTTGCACGGCTATCTACATAATACCTATGTTATCACGTCATGTAAAAATTAACCAAATCATGCTATAAAACAAACAGATCTACAAAGCAAATGAACAACAGATTTTTTTACTTTCAAAATGTTATATTATAATAGCCTTTATTAGGGGTGGAGTTCAGCTAAGCTGTTCTTCCATTCAACCCATTAAAAATTCAAGAAAATTTAGAGAAAAAAAATTTACAAAACTTTCTTGAAAAAATAGATAGAAAATAAACCGTTATGAAAATATATACCAATGTTATGCGCCGATTTCCCCCTTTAACAATAGGACTCCTCATATTTGACAAACCGAAACCGTATCCGAATTAACATTAATCAATAACCAAACCGAAATAACTTTTGATTTGTGTCCTTGATAGACTAATAGACAAAATACTGAAACCAATTCCTGTCCTCCCCTCCCCCCTCTTCTTAGAGTTACTTTAATGTTTTCTCCCTTCAAAAGTTACTTCAGTATTAATTGTCATACTATATAGTAGTCTTATTAATGTAATTTAATTAATAAATCAATTACGTAATTTTCTATCGAAATATTTTGTTTCGTAGTAGGTATAATAATTATTAAATTCATTCCTTCAATTCGGAACCGAAATTGTAAAAAATAATAATATTTTGCTATTTTAGTTTTTTTTGCAAATTATATACATTGAGAGTTATCATATATATTAATACGCTAAGGTTTAAGATGTTTGCCTCCCTTTTTAGAAAAAACCTCACAATTTCTCCACATAAATTATATATCATTTTACAGATAATTGCTTGCTCTACTGACATCGACAACTAAAAAATTTATTATTGCTTCTGTTTTTGTAAATTAATTAAAATACAGCAACGCTGAACAACGTCTGCCATCTGACGGCTTTAATTTTGAAACAACGTCAACACTTCGATCTGTCATCTGACCTTCATATTGTAATACAACAGACACAATACTGCATACTGCCATTTGACGGCTTTAATTTTGAAACAGCGAGCAATGCTGAATAACGTCACAGCAATGCTGCATGATGCCATCTGACGGCTTAGCTCAACGCTTTTGCTACTTGCGCTTCTATATGACAATTTTAGTAAAATATTTCTTCGATCTGTCATCTGAGCTTCATATTGTAATACAACAAAAAGAAGAACGTTATAAGCAGTGTGCAAAATTAGAAACGAATTGAATACCTGCAATCATATTTAAAAATTAATTTTGTAAAGTGATAATCATTATACTTATTTAGTGCGAATAATTTGCACAGGTAACTCTAGTTAAATGTTAATTTTTCGATTGTTCATACAGTAGAATTGATCACAAAAGTATAAATGACCTCTTACGGAATATGCGTGTAGCTTCTTGTTCAACTAAAAATTACATAATATATAGTTTGTTTAGACTTCTTAATAGTACAGTAGTAATTGTAATTTTTGTCTCTATAATGATTATAATCGTGTTTGGTATATGGTTAATTCTGTGTGCAGTTTTCACTTTTGTGTTGATTTTATTAGCGCTTATGTTTTTATATGCACATATTTTTGGCTCGGTTTAATCCAGTTTCGTGAAAATTGAATTCAAGAATCCATTGTCTAATAACAGTGCGTTCAAGAACTTTTTAAAAATTTTTTTTGAAATGTGTGTCGTTTTACTGACTATGAATTTATCAGTGCTATATGTGCAGTTGCAGCCATTTTGAATCTGCATCTGACGTTTTCAATTTCGCACCAACATTAAGGTAAAAATAATTTATAGGCAAGACGGCGAGGAGTTTTGGGTGTATTTTTTGGGCACAGGCGAGATTATTGTTGGAATCGCTTCGTTTTAGGGTGTAGTTCAACCCCCTAAGTTTGTTTACAAATTGTTGGTGTGCTTGATTTTATAATTGACAATTAGTGACGAAAATAGTGCTTTTTTCTCTATTTCCTTTAATATCTCCGTTCCTCTTAACTTTTAGTATAGCATATGCATTGAGAAAGTTGTTCCTTATGAAATTTCCTAAAAAATGAGCACTGGCAGAGGTCGCTAAGTGCAATTGTTAACTTGCAAATAGCCCCGAAAGTTAAAAAAACACGTTTTTTTCACTATTTTTTTACTAAAAAGTGACCACACATAGACGGCTGAAAATTCTCAAAAATTATGTCTAAGTTGACCCAAACATGCATGAATAATTTTAGCGTCATCGGTCAATTACTTCTCGAGTATTATTAACGATCACTTTTTTTTTGTTTCCTTAATTGCAAATTGCACCATTTTTTTCATAAACGGGTTTCGCTGGTCGAACCAAGCCAGAAAAATCACAAATCCCGAATAATGCACTTTTTAATGTTTTTACTTTCTCGCCGTCTAGTCTATTAAATTACAATTTTATCTTCTGACATCACATTTTATGTTGCATTTTCGACTGACGCGTTCTTTGTCATTTGTGACATACCTAATATTGAATAAAGGTCAATTCTATTCTGTTCTATCTGGCATCTGATATATTTCTAAAGAGTGAATGTTTATTTGGCACAATGAAAATAATTTGCAGAATAAGTTGAATATTTATGTATTAATATATAAAAGTAACCAATGTTTGAAAATAAATAAGGGTAATAAAAAACTACGTTCCATGCGGCGGGGGGCATAGGAAAGTCAACGTTAAGCAACATGGAGGGAGGGAGGAGTTCCAGAAGGACTGAAATAGGACCACGTAGTTTATGGACAATCTCCTAGATATTGATCTCTTCTTAAATAAAAACTGTCAAGCCATTCAATATTTTTTTTACTTTTATTTCCAGCTAATTGCTTTGATTTCTAAATATAGTTAAGTTTGGAACAAATATAAAATTTAAAATTATTATTTAACTTAACAATTTTTTTTGCTAAACAAAGAATAAACAAAATATGTTTTAATGCATTCAAATACCTTTTTTACATGCATTTATACAGCCACGTAAAGTTACTGATTACGCACTAGCGCGGCAAAGTAAAACCAAATTGATCGCACTGTACCATTTCCATAGTAAATCACTGTTTGTCTGTCAATTGTTTTAAGTTTTTTTAGCCTACTGTTAGAGACGTTAGTAAGGTGTCAACAATTTTGAAAATGAAGTGAAAAGCTGCTTTTGTACAATATTATACCTCGTAGAATCGTACGTAATGGTTTACCACTCGTGTGACTGTTAGAACCCGCTAGCGCGCGTTTTAAACATAATGTCAGAACTCGTTGGAGTATAACCCATTACTGATGTTTTTTCTGTTGTACGCTACTGATGTCGATGATCGTTATTATAAATACACTTCACTTTTGAATCAAATATAATTTTTAACTTCCTTTTTATTCAGAATTAAAAAAGTTGTTTTTATTATCATTTCATGTCAGTTTATAATACTGGTTTTTATACCTATAAGTCAGTTTTATAGCATATCTCATAAAAATATTTATAATATTTCATGAACTAGTTTAAAAAATTGAAAAAGGCAGGTGTTGAATTACTCAGTTGTCCTTTTGCATCAGATTTTACTATTTCTGTTTTGTATAAAAAAATTGGGTATTAATCCAGTAAACATCTATACTAATATACTTATGAAGCTAAAGAGTTTGTTTGTTTGTTTGGTTGAACGCGCTAATCTCAGGAACTACTGGTTCGAATTAAAAAAAAAAAATTGGATAGCCCATATCGAGGAAGGTTTATAATTTTATCTTATTTTACAGCGATTTTGTTTACAATTAAACTATATTGATACTTAAATTAATCATAAAAAACTGCTTTCTAAAGTAATACGATCATTCAATCTTATGAGATTTTTGTTTAGTGTAAAATATCGATAGTCGCAAAGTTATCAGAAATTATAGAGTATCGACTGTTAACACCTTCTACACCTGTGTTCAAACAAATGAAATGACCTGTAAACGTATCGTTCAGACTTGGGGACACCTATACATCCATAGAGCTGCACTTTATACCAGGGGCTCTCTACATGGCCACACGAAATTTCTTATGTACTTAAATTTCATGGCAATTTGGCAATTATAATAAAATACTACTATAGAACGAAATAATTAAGATATCAATGCAGGCATAATTTATATACAGGATGGCGCAGAGCTGACTGCCGGATTTCAAATGAGAATCATTTCTGGTGATGCAGCGCATTAGAGAAATAGATATAGAGAGAATAGGAGAAAGAAGACACAGTTGTCAATAGTCAATAAATGTAATGTTTCAATATCTTTGACTATTACTGTAAGACTCGCTCATTTTTTAGGGTTCCGTGCCTCAAAAAAAAGGAACCCTTATAGGACCACTCCGTTGTCCGTCTGTCTGTCAATACCCTTTTTCTTAGGAGCGCGTATCAAGTTGAAATTAATATCAAATACTCAGTTCTACAATCCTTTGGAGCCGTGAAAAAATCAAACTTCTAAGTTAACGCAATCAAAAGATACAGCCATTTATGCCACATATTTTGACACTCCCAAGGGAATTAAAACCTACAGGGTACTTCCCGTTGACCCAAAATCATGAAATTTGGCAAGAAACTATGTCTCTTACAGCACAAGTATAGGGAAAAATCCGAAAACCGTAAATTTGTAGTTAGGTACATCACAAAAAAAATATTTTTATTCAACACGCGTGAGTAATATATAATTTCGGGGCCTTGCTAAATTCGGGAGAAATAATAAATTACTTCATGTTCACCCGTAGAGTGCTAATAATGAGCCGTACTGTACGATAATGAATTTTCTGGACCAATAGGAACGCAGTAGCGAGCGGAAGCCGTACAATAATGAATAATAACTGCATAGTTTCTGGACCAATAGGAACGCGGTAGCGATTTGTATATATGAAAACAGCATCGCAATTCAGCGAAAGTCAGGGCCATCTTGTGTGCATCGAGGGCGGTGGGTACGTCAATCAATGAAGTGATTTATTATTTTTCCCTCTTTTATCAGAGCCCCGATTACATATTACTCGTGCTTGTTGATTAAAATATTATATGCGACCATTGACCGAAGGAGAATATTCCACTCGCGTGTTACCGCACTCGCTATGCTCGTGCGGCAAATTTCATGCTCATGAAATCTTCTCCTTCTCTCACTAGTCGCACAATATACTATTTTTTGCGATTATAAACTTATTTGCGATGTTTTATTCATTCCTTTTTGTCACCACTTACAAATCTGGTTCAAATTTAATACTTAAGTAACAAATAACTTTGATTTCCAATTTTGGTATGAACTGTTACAGATCGTTTGTACAGAATCATCAGGGCGCGAGTTCTACTAGCACTTGTCCGTCTCTTTTTTGTTTCGATTAATTTCTATATGATAAGCGGCGCTAATATAGAAGTATTATTTGGGCTAAACTAGAAACTACAACAAAAAGTCGGGGAATCACAGAAAAGGAAGCCACGAGCAAAAAAAGTGGAGATACACTGGTGGGTACGGTAAAAAGCATTGCATAGATTTCATTCATATTTGATACATATCTTGTGTTATTGCTCTTGTTACAGACTAGGTATATCAAGTTGCAATGGACAAGTGTCTCATTTGTGGGTCCTGTCAATCCTTAAAGGGGTTAAACTTGACAAAAGACACATCCATACACATCTTCCATCGCTCTCATCTGAAAAGATGTTTTATAATGTCATCCTTGTTGAACATATATTTGTAGTATACACGTTCAAAATTATATACGTTACAAAACTGTAATGCGTAAAATTCGATTAAATTTAGTATATTAAATTTCTGATTTTCTGGACCTCCCATCGTGATATTTAGATGATATTATAATGGAAAGATTTTACAGCAGACCAAATTGGTTTTCGATTTGCATTTGTAGAATTAATGTTACAAGCTAAAAGAATATTTGTTTATGGATAATTTTTTCTATTTTCCAAAGTTTATTTTGTCAAATTTTAAAACTGTGGAATTAATCAAAAAGACAGATTCTTTCTGTAATATATATAAAAGGAAACCGTGATTGACTGACTGATTGATTGATTGACTGATCTATCAACGCACATCTCAAACCACTGTACGGATTGGACTGAAATTTGGCACACAGATAGTTATTACGACGTAGGCATCCACTAAGAACGGATTTTTGAAAAATCAACCCCTAAAAGGATGTAACGAGGGTTCAAAATTTGCATGAAGAAATCATATAAGAATCAATTCGTAAATGCGCAGGATTACTCCTGTCAACAAATAAATAAACACGTGTTTCGTTCTTTTTAAAAAACAACCCCTTCAGAGGGTGAAAAGAGAAAAATAGTCTAAAAATCAACATGGTTTGTCAGGACAATAATCACGTGAATGTCGTCAATTTTAAAATTTATGAGGGGGGATCTACGTCGAGAAAGAAGTAACTATGCCAAATAATGGGAATGCGTCCGTGTTTCGTCTCAATCGCGTGCAAAGCCGCGGGTAACGGCTACTCCTCTGTAAAATCGCAACCATTTTTTGGAGTTTACTCCTTAAGAAACGATTTCGAGTTATAAGGCCCGGTAGTAAAATCAATTGGTGAGGCGTTACGCTCCACCGCTTCAAGTGTGACGTTACTCTCGACCGCTTCAAAAGAGACAAACATATGTATCTGTAGGATTTAACGGGCGAATGAATGAGATGGAATACATTACACTTGTACGATGCTAGACTAATCTTGTATAATATATGTATATAGACAAAGTACATAATATATTATATCTGTAGGATTCAACGTGCGAAAGAATGAGATGGAATACATTACAAAGCGTATCTAAGGAGTAAACTCCAGTCTTGCGTCGGAGCCAGCGTTGCCAGACGTCCCGATTTTTAAATCAAAATTAAATGTCCCGCGTGGGACAGGCTCAGTCCCGCTTTTCGGGGATTACTCCGGGATAACTTTAAAAGAAGTTAAATCTCCACAGAAATATCATGAATAAGTATAATTCTTATAAATAATTATTCTCTTATTGTAAGTTGCAATTTGTAACACTCACTCCACAGACTATTGTTTGAAACGCCATATTTTTCTAATGAATAAAACTTTTTTTATTTTGATTTCTGTTTTTTTTTTTTTTTTTATTCTGAAGACGAATAAGACTCAACTATTTAACGATAGGGTAAATCTGATTTAAAATATTATATTTTTACTAAAATACATTTTCTATGGCTATTTTTGCTATCTATTGTCACGTAAACGTAATTTTAATTCAAATAAAAAGATAAATAGGTAATTGAAAACTTCTGATTATATACGTTTTTTTTACTATGTCCCGCTTTCGACGAAAGAATCCCGCTGTTTTCACTCAAAGAGTTCCAAAATCCCGACTTGGCAAAAAAAAAAACTGGCAACGCTGGTCGGAGCTGACACACACACACTTTTTATAATGTCGACTACTGTAGTTGGTCGCATGCAGGGCGACAATTTACTCTGCGTGTGTTGGTAGATTCTGTGATCTCGTGAGCATTATAAGCCTTATATGGGACAGCTACTTAGTGTTTTTATATGGTGTTTAAATAACAGTTATGTGACATAAAGCTCTTACACATCACTTGCCTAATGCCTCATTCCTTGTGTTTCGATTCTTTTTTTTTGCATTGCATTGCGTTGGATTCTCTGCGTGTGCCTCTTTGGTACCGATTTCTGATTAGTCACTGCGATTGTATGCTGTCTAGTGTGCCCACAGCCCAAGGACGTAGATATGGGGGGGGGGGGTAATTACCGCCCCCCAGGATTATAATAAAAAAAACTGAGAATAATCGAATACCTGACTAAAAAATAAAATTTAGAAATACTTTTTGAAAAAAATTTAATATTTTGCTTGACACCTTCGTTCCTGAGTGTTCTTGTGTGATATTAATAAAACTAAATAAATATTGATTTTTTTTGCTTTATATTTTTTTATATTATTCAACAAAAACTTTTGACCGGTAACTCCGATCATCATGAAATTTGGAAAAAACATTCATCTCGGTAAACTAAGATGAACGTGCGTACTCATGTCCCTCCCCTTATTCGTTCTTTTGCACCCGGGTGAAACCGGGACGGACCTCTAAGAACTAAACATAAGAAGTTGAAAAATAAAAACAATCGTGCCTCAACCTCCCCTAATTTTTTTTTTGTTAAAATTTATTTTTATAAATAAATAGTAGAATAATGGAACCTTGGACTAAATGTTATATTTAATCCAAATTCTCATTATTCTACTATTTCTTTATTATCATGGACGATATCAATTTTAATTTGTTTTGTTTCTGAAAAAAAAACATTAGCTTTATTTTGAATTTCATAATTTGTACCAAATGTAAACAAATTCTTAGAGACGCCGATAAACTATCGAGCGTCTATAATCTCCGATTTGCCTGCCTTAACAGATCCTCGTTAAATTGTGCTATTGTTGTATTCTATAACCTGTGACTATGAATCACAACTATTTATTCAAATTTTTAAGTTTTTTTCTATTTCAATCAAGCATAATTTAATCTTATATTACAATATGTAAAACTGTGTTATTTGAGATGTGCAGTGTTACTAATTTGTTGAGAATAACATTATTGTGTTTAATTTAATTAACACTCACACCAACAGAGTTAACTCAAGCGTTCAATATTTGACATTTAGTTTGCCAGAAATATAATATTATAAAACTATGTACCTATATCTACGATAAAACTTTGCAAAAAAAACTGTTTTAATTGGTGGTTTAGTTACAAAAGTTGTACTAAATATACAGTGAATTCCATTTAAGGATGTGTGAGGGGTACCTACAGCCCTTATCTACGAATTTTTCGAACCGGGGCAGAAACTTGATAATGGTGTTCCCTATTTCCAGCGTTAAACGGGACAATAAGAACCCGTTAATAAATTTGCACTCTTTATTATCTATTACCTAATAAGTTTTTCAATTGTGAGACATGTGTGGTTTTCAACCATATTTTATTATGATTTTGGCGCCCCCTGAAACTGTCTCCCGGGGCGGGAGCCCCGGTTTGCCTCCCCCCGGGGATGGAGGGATATCTTAAATGAAGTAATATAACGCCCATTTTTGGGCTTTGGCCTCTCCTAGCTGTTTGCAATGTATTTTGTTTTGGACAGTTTTTTCATACCAAGTTCCGACTTTTTCAGTGAACTCGTTATTCCGTCTTTTTCTGCAGGGTCATACCTTTTCTTCTTTTTTGTTGCCCTGCAATCCATTTAGTTATCTGAAGCTTATCTTGAAGCTTTTTATCTCATGTCCACACTATTTCCATTTCAGACGACAAATACAATGCTTTTAACTTTGGTTTTCTGTCTCAGGTCCTCATTTCTTATTTTGTCTTTTAAAACGATACCCAGAATGGAAAGATCCATTTCCATTCTTCTCTGATTAATTTGTAGGTACTAATGTCGCCCAGTAGTCGAAATTCAACCGTAATTCGTAAGTTCGAACGTTATATGGATTTCTCCTGAATCGATTTTACCTAGCTGTTAATTCGTACACATTGTGATGAAACGTATATTGTGTACTTCCCCGCGGTAAAACGAAGAGGACGATATAATATGTTTCAACACAATGTGTGCGAATTAACACACTCAAATCGGTACCACACTATTTTTTTTCCTTCACGTATTTATATACAGATTCTTTGATACTTTTTTCTAGTTAGAGTGCAAGTATTAAAGAACATAAAATATTTTGGACACATTTTAAACTTTGATTGTGTTACCTTTTGGATATCTTGTATATCGAAATTATAACCAAAAATAAACATAATATATAATAGAAATTTGACACCGGTAAACATATAAACGTGGCTATTATAATATTACACACCCATCTGTAGACATGTAACTTTTATTCTCTTACTGAATGCAAAGGATATCTGTACAGCGAATTTCATTTATATATACGTGAGTTTTGTTGATACGGTAGCTATGGAAATCGTAAATGCATTACAGAAAATCGTTCCACATAAAATTCAACACAGACCGGTTCGTATGTGTTTTATGTGGAACGATTTTTTGTAATTTCCATGATAGCTACTATATCAACAAAGTTCATGTATGTCAAGGTATTGAATTTTTTTCCTGAAAAAATTTAAAAGCCGTTTAATTTTTTGTCTTTGTTCCACCCTTCATAGCTGATCCCCAAATCAAAATTGTACTTTTCGTACTTCACGTCTGTAATTGGGCTACCACTTCCTATAAGTATGCCTAATTTCAACTTTTTATTTCTAATGGTCTCTGAAAAAAATGTCTGTACAAACCATAGAGATATTATACTAGAGTACGCGAGTGGGCCGTGAAAGTGTCTGCAATTCAGAGAGAGAAAAGTTCCTTATCTCTAAGGTAACTAATGATACAAAACAATGCTGATTTGAGTATACATAATATAATGATACGGAACGTTTGCAGCGTTCTCTCTCTGAACAGCAGACACTTTCACTTATGGCAAGCATACCCGCTAGCGTACTCTAGTTACTTATATCTCTATGGTACAAACAGACAGCACGAAGGTGTAGTTATAGTACCAATTTGAACCAATTTCGGTACAGAACACGTGATTTTTTTTTTTAATACATTCATTTGGAAATTATTTTAAAATAGTAGGTAGGTACCACCTATCTGCAAGATTTTTGCCTATTAACAAAGGAAATTTTGATACATTTTTCAAAAATAAAATCTCTTAGATTCCGACGCGTTTATATAAAAAATCACGCAGAATCCAACGAACACACGCACAGCGTTGTATAACTTTTAGTTTAGGTCTTAGGTGACTTTTTATGTTTTTTTTTTGAAGTGAAAACTTCTTTAGCGGCGTTGTACACTTTTTTTGTAATGGGTAAAATATATTAAACTCGCGTCAGGGACACGTGACCTCATCGAAAATTCGTAAGACGAAAACTTTTGTGACATGCCCTAAATGAAATCCATTGTATTAATGTGCAAGGTATATATTTTTTTTGGGACTTGTCTATGCAATCGAATGGTTTTTAACTACACTATAAGTTTTGTTTTGGCGACATCAGACGGAATTTCTTGGAAGTTATTAGTTCAAACTTTTCTGCGCTTTGGTCGTTTAACATAGACGTTCATATTCAAGTTTTCACTTCTGCCGGCACTCCCGGAGTACATTTGCGTTTTTTTTTAATAATAACTCTTATAATGCGACTTATTTGAGTAATTACTCATTAATAATTATTTCAGACGCTGGGGACCTCAACTGTTGAGCGTCTATAATCTACAATCTCTGTCTCTCTCCCTCTCTCAATAATAATTTCAAACAGTTTACATTAATATGTAAATATTAAATCGGATAATGTTTCGTCTAATTTTGTTTACAATATATCCATTATAACACTATATTTTTATCAAATTGACTGTCAATAGGTGCTTTAATTTTATATTTTGTAACATTTTTGTGGTTTAATTTTAATGTAAACCGCTGTTTAATGAATTTGTTACCTATAGTTCGTTCACTATTTTTTAAAAGATAATTCTATGAGTTATAGAGACTTTATTTACGTGTATAATAAACCGCGCACACATTTCAAGCATAAACCTGCACAACCAGCACAACGATGTCACACACTAAAACAGCATAAACCAGCCTAAACCATCAAAAACCAGATAGTACCGCGAGGTTTCGTAACATTTTGCAGTTTTCGAGTAGTGCTATCTATGCAATTTAATTAATGAAAACGACACATCACTATAGCACACTAGATCGGTCCAGCACGATTAAACATAAATTGAAGGTGCTTGTCTGACGGTCGTTACTGGCTGTTGGTTACAGGTGTTGGTCTAAAATGCAGGGGTCGGCAACCTTTTGAGACGGAAGAGCCAAAAGTTACAATTTACAAATTTTCTCAGTTTCAGCAAAAGTTTGCCGCGTTTCCTTTGGTCCAGAAACTATGCAGTAATATATTACCGTGCAGTTTCGGCTCATTATTCGCACTCTACGCGTCAACACAAAGTAATTTATAATCTCTTTTATCAGGGCCCCGATTACATATTACTCGTGCTAGTTGAATAAAGTATTATTTGCGACCATTGATCGAAGGAGAATATTCCACTCGCGTGTTACCGCACTCGCTACGCTCGTGCGGCAAAGTTCACGCTCGTGGAATCTTCTCCTTCTCTCACTAGTCGCACAATATACTATTATCTGTATAGATATAGATGGCATGCATAAAAATAGGAGAGTCAATCTTGAGTTGCGGTAATAAACGACTGATAATTTTGCTTGACATGTTAAATGTGTCAGTTTTCATAAAATGATATGGGAAATAGTTATTAAATTAGATCTCACAATCAGCGGGAAAGTCAAGCGGAATAATGCCATGACAGCTTACATTGTCCTTCGAAATATCCACACAAATGCCCATCATCCAGTACACGTATGTTATACGTTATAATATAGATATATATATAATATATATACGTGCATGCACTATTATAGTGTAGCCTTGTACTTATGCTCAGCTGTTTACCGTCTATACTCTACAATCTTTCTCTGTCTTATTCATAAATTCTCCAAATAGAAAATTAATTGTTCATAGTCCAGTCAAAATAAACATTTCAATTTAGTATAATTCGCATATAGAGCTGAAAATTGGTACAGGTCTTAAGTACATTATTACAAATAAAGGTCAAAAGTATCGGTTTTTTGCACTTTTCTCGTAAACGATAATTAATGTTATCTAAAAATAGATCAGACGAAAGTTGTAGATCATGCAATTGTCTACAAAAACTGGATGTTGAATCTGAAATTAAGTTTTTTTAATAGATTTTTTTATGACAAAATTTTCTGTAAAAAATCCAAAATCATTAGGAGATTTATAAAGTTAAAAATTAAAAAAAACTTTTACATGTAGTCTTATGGAAAATAATATGTCAACCTAGCATGCAAACGGTACATTTAGGTAAATTTTTTGCAAATAACCAAATAATGTCAGCAATTCCGAAAACTAACTATGTAAAGCACTGATGAGATTTTTAATTAATAAAAAAAATTAATAAACCTTAGCACTTTTCGGTTATGGACTTTATTCTTGACAATTTGAATTTATTCTTGAAAATTTTCAAGTTTTTTTTGATTTAATTAAATTTTTTACTACTTCTAATTTCTTTTTTTAATTATTTACTACAAAAAATATGTAAAATACAGATATTTACATAAATTAATTTTTTCTAACCTAACTTGGTACAAAAAATTCAAAAGTTGGTCCCTTAAGTAAAATACTGAAATAATTAATTAATATTAAAAAAATTGTGTATTTATCCCTTTATGACAATAATTTATTGGTATCATAGACTTATAACCTTTTGTAAAAATTTATTATTTCGACTTACTTTTGATTGGGACTGTAACGCATCAACCTCCTTAATATATGCATATTAGTATTTTCGATGTATGAAATCCCCATTTCAAAAAAATGGTGAATTCGTATAGGAAAACTTATAGACAATTGCGTTGATCTACAACTTTTGTCTGACCTATTTTTAGATAACATTTACCGTTTACGAGAAAAGTGTAAAAAATCAATATTTTTTACCTTTGACCTTGAATAAATTTTTTAGCAGATGTAGAATCGGTAGGGACTTTTGATATTTCTTTTGTAATAGAGTACCTAAGACCTGTACCAATTTTCAGCTCTATATGTGAATTATTGTAAACCTACCACTATTTTTTTGTCTATTTTGACTGGACTATCAATAATGTTTAAAATGTAAGAAACTAACCCTAAAATTTTAACAAAATCTGCCAAACGTTACCGGATTCACAAATTACTTGATTACCGCATGCTCATACAAAGCCATGCACTTTTGTACACTTCAGAACATATTCCATGAAAGTATTTTTCAATAACTAAACTGTAATCCTTTTAACTTTATTGTTAAACCAAAAATATTGTTATTGGATAAATGTTTTATTTTGCATCCTAAAAATGTACCACCGGGCAATTTGCAAATTGGCTTTTACAAAATTAACACAATACAAAAATGAAATATGACTTATAAAAATCATTTTTCATGTAATAGTTTTTCGTAAGAAATAGGTACAAGCAAAACGTACAAAGTTGAAATATTTAAAAGGGTTAAAACGATTACTACTGTCGATATGCAAAATTGTTTTACGACTTTAGTAATTCTGATTATTTGAAGAATTTCCAAATCTTTTAAACAAAAACTACTGTATTATAAAAGGTTTTGGTCAAAAGAAAAAACTGCATACATCGAATTTTTGTAATTTTTTTAAACTGTAGTACTTAGTTTAATGTTTCCTAAAAAATCTCAGCCAATTGGTGACAGGACCATTCCAACTTCAAAAGTATTGACATTTGATATAGTAGTTATAAAGAAAATAAAATTTCTGTTATTGCGTGTGGTGATGTGGGTAACGGCTAGTATTAAATATTATATTTGCTACTCGTTTCCATGGTTACCTACCTATGTAAAAATTAACCAAAGTATGCTTAACTAATATCTTTCTAACATATCTAGAGAACAAGGAACAGCTGATTTTTTTATTTTCAAAATATTTCCAAAACTAAAGTTTAAAAAAAATAATTTTAGCCAACTTTCTTGTAAAAACGAATAGAATAAAAAACCGTTATGAAAAATATACCATTATTATAATAAAAAAATGTTATAGCATATATCTCCTTTGCGTATGAGCCGATTTTTCCCAAAAATAACAAGGCTCTTCGTATTTGCATATCAAACATTTTTCCAAAAGTTGGTTCCAAGTCACTCATCCGTTTGACAAAGAGACCTAGGGACTTTTTCCAAAAATATGTTTTTTGAATTCTGGTGACTTTAAAACTAAAAAATGTAAAATTTTGAAAAGTGGATTTTGACCTAAATTAGTAACATTCCCTACATTTTGACCTAAACTGCTTTTCACTAAGTTGATTCTTCAGTCGCGAATTTAAAAAAATATTCTCTGCAAATTTCAAAAAGCACATTTTTTTGTTCTAATAAAATTTTATATTTTTTTAATTTTTATTTTATTTCATAAAAAAAATAGATGGTCGCAAACGATGATTTGATTAAAAAAAATTCACAAAAAACGTTGAGACTTCCCGCTTTGAGTTCATTTATATTTGCAATATTCAAATGTACTTATATTGTTAACCTTACTGCTGGTTAACAATAAATCCTTGTAATCTCATAAAGTAAATCCCTGCATTAGATATGATACAGTAAACATTAGTTTTGCGTTTGAAGTTTTAACCACTGTTTAAAATGAACGAGGTGATAATTTATGGCAGTGCATTAAAAAGACAGGTTTATGGTGCTTCGGTCTGAACCGTTTAAAATATTATATGTTATACTGTTTCGTTCTTAGTAGTCGAACAAAACAAAAACATGACGCATCGTATTAGGAAAAACATTTGAATATTTTAGCAATTTACATATTTGGGTCAAACAGATAGCACATTTTTTTGGGGAAGCAAAATTTCGCCATCGATAAAAAACTAAACATCAGGATTAAGCGATTTGTTTTCTTGTATTTTATATCATTTGATTTAGATCTGTGATTAGATTTGTATTTAAATTAGTTCAGTGAATCCCAGCCACAGATCTACGATTTTTTGAACCGGGACAGAAACTTGAAATGGCGCCCCCTCTCTCCAAGCAGATTGAGTAAATTAAAAAAAGGACAGATTGGGTGTGGTTTTCAACCATATTATATTATGATTTTGGCGCCCCCTGAAACTTGCACCCAAGGCGAGTGCCGCCTCTAGAAGCGGGGCTGGTGAATCCTAGAATATTTACAAAAATTTTTCAATGTCAAGTATTCACATATCTCTAGGTCAGGCCGAACTCGCGTGGAGAGTTCGGTACCATTCCGTTTTCGGTAAGAAGTTTAAGACTTAGGATTTTCTTTTAGGCTTTGCTGTAAACTGTGAGGTCCCTATATTTTTTAAATTTTTTGGCTCTGTATTTACGGAGATCAGGAGAGGACGTATGCTCAATTTTTGTGTATTTTCTTTGATATCTTTTAAGCTATGCAATTTAAAATGATTTGTATTTCTCACAACGAGTCCTTTCATTTGGTACGTCACAAGATGTATACTTGACAAATATTTTTTAATATTTTAATTTTCTAATTTGCCCCCCAAAAAAATTAAAAAAAAGAATACCTAATTCGATTATCAAAATCATTTGAATATTAAAATCAATTATTCTCAACTCTATAATCTAAAATCGTCAACAACTAATCATTTTCAACTGAATCTGATACCAAAATTTATTGTTTTTATTTATTACCACGTTTATATCAACTCGCTTTTCGTGTATGTCGAGCGGAACGTTGTAATTGATTTTAAACTAATTTCCTGATGAGATAAAGACTATACGAGAAATATTGATAGCTACTCTTTACACTTTTTATATTACTGTCGCATGTGCCCCACGTTTTTCGTTTCAAATCCTACAAGTTAAAAACATTATTTTATACTTTTTAGTTCGTTTTAAAGACGTGGTGTATTAAAATTTGTTTTTATTTATTTATCTATACTAATATAAAATGCTGAACAGTTTGTTTGTTTGCTAGGTTGAACGCGCTAATCTCAGGGACTACTGGTTCAAATTGAAAAAAAAAATGTTAGTTGGATAGTTCATTTATTGAGGAAGGCTATAGGCTATATAATATCACGCTACAACCAATAGGAGCGGAGCATCAATGAAAATTGTTGCAAAATATATATGAAAAATAATCTTCTATTCAGGTGAAATGCCGTAACTAAATATACCAATATTAGCGTTGTACATTTACAAGCCCGGCTGGCCCAGTCGGTAGAGCATGTGTCTGTTAATATCAGGGTCGTAGGTTCGAGCCCCATGTTGGGCGAATATATTTTTAATTTTTTTTTTATTTTCTACATTACTTTATTCTAAGGGTTACATTTAAATTTATTTTATTTTTTTACGACTAATTAAAATTAAATATATCTAATTAATAGCTCATTTGAAAACTGTTATAACTATAGGTACCTATATAAAAATAATTATCTACAGTGTTTTCAATTAAACATTTATTATATTTTATTAATTACAGTAAAATTAAAAGTTAATTACTTAAAAACAGTGTTAATACTGCTTTTTATCGGCAAAAACTTTTGAACGGTCACTCCGATCATCATGAAATTTGGACACAACAATCATCTCGGTAAACTAAGATGAATGTGCGTACTCATGTCCCTCCCTTCCCCATTTGTTCTTTTGCACCCGGGTGAAACCGGGCGGGACCGCTAGTTTTATATAAACGTTCTCATCTATTCATTTTTAGTATAGTACTACAGTCGTCGGCTCACCCTTAACGCGATAGACAAGTCTCGTTATGGTTAAACCAAACAGTATAAAAGAGCGTCCTAGAGTTATGATGCGTCAATGCGGCGTGACGAACGGTACATTGCGTTTGTTATGGTTTTTATGGTTTATTGTGTCGTATAACTCCCGTGAACAGTACGGTACTTACATTATGTCTACCTTTGCTTTTTGAATCCTTCAGCTTGTCAATGATTCGAATACGACATAGTTCATTTTTACACACTTTACAAACTTTTATTTAACTTCAGGTGTCTGTTTTCAGCCAGTTTGGATCAATTTTTGAACCACTGTCCCATGTCCGATTGATTTGAAATTTTGTACGCATATTATGTATTCCCAATGACGATACGTGAATCAATAATTTTTGAATTAAATAATTAAGTAATTAATTAATGTCTGACCTGTCGGGTCATTTATTTTGAATAATCGAAACCCTACTATTCGGAACCCAAAGGAATGGTGAGACCTCTGACGAGAAATGCACCGAATTGTCCTAAGGGGGGTTTTTGACAGGTAAACATTGATTTAGAAAAGCATGATGGAGGCTAACCTAGCCTCCATCATATTTTTACACGCTTTATATTATGTAGTTTCACTTGTAAGTTTGCATGTATGTATATATGTATGTATGTATGTATGTATGTATGTATGTATGTATGTATGTATGTATGTATGTAAGTATAAATGTTTGTAAACTCGTTTGGACTACAGCAAGTGGTTTATATAGTGGTATAATATGCCAGCACTGTAAGTACACTGTCTAGCCGTGCGGTCTAAGGCACGGGTCTTCGCTGACGTCAACTCTCGGAATCACGGGTCGTGGGTTCTAATCCCGTCCACGCCGAAAAAAAAATTGTTTTTTTTTCGGCAAATTTTTGACAATAAATCGAACTAAAAAGTGGAAAATAAATATAGTTTAAAAAAAACTAAAAAACACGCTTTATATCGAACTAAAAAGTAAAAAATATTTTTTTTAAAAATAAGCTTAAAACAATAATGAATAAAAAATACAATTATTATTGTGAAAAATGCGTGGGGCGCTCGATGTACGAAAATGTGGAACAAAGTGCCCCATGCTTTTTTCACAATAATACTTGTATTTTTTATTCATTATTGTTTTAAGCTTATTTAAAAAAAAAATTTTTTTACTTTTTAGTTCGATATAAAGCGTGTCTTTTAGTTTTTTTTAAACTATATTTATTATAAATCAATGTTTAGGTACCTTATGCCTCCATAGTTTACTTTTTAAAAACCTCCCTTAGGACAGTTCGGCGCATTTCTCACCATTCCTTTGGGTTCCGAATACTAGAAAGTTTAAATATCTATGGTAGCTATATGGAAACCATTAATATATTTTATTTATCAAATATGTTGCATTTTAAGTGGAACGATTTTCTGTAACAAAACAAATCACAAAACCCGCTTATATGATGCGTCTTAACTGAAATTCACTGTATAATTTATAACTAAGTCCTCCATTTCCATGTCCAGTGTTTGTTTCCTTCTTTGTAAGAGATACAAAAAAAAAAACAGCCTTAAGGTAAAGCAAGATCATGCATAAAATATTAGCGCTGGGTAATTTGGCTTAAATGGTTTTATA
This sequence comes from Xanthostigma xanthostigma, assembly GCA_963575645.1. NCBI lineage: Eukaryota > Metazoa > Arthropoda > Insecta > Raphidioptera > Raphidiidae > Xanthostigma > Xanthostigma xanthostigma. The sequence continues at coordinate 40,621,785 of OY754466.1, read as the reverse complement.
ACGTAAATTGAACAATGATTGTTGAGTGCGTCTACCTCTTATTGCTACTGACTATTGAATAATGCATTGACTATCGTTTACCTATGATAATCGTTTTGACTCAAAGGCAAATGGAATTGTATAAATGATTTACCTGACCCGTAGTGGATCTAGGAACTATAGAAATTGATTTGAACTAAACCAGTTTCAAATATTTTGTTAGTTTATTTGCCATATGATTTTTGTACTTATGGATAGTTCTTAGCTATAGTTGAACACGTAGCCAGAGTGCCAGAGTACCATGACACATACTCTCCCCAAACTTTGTATATGGCTTCATTAGGCCTAGTCTGACACCTATTTCCTCTATGACTTTTCTATGTCGAACATATTCGAGGTGTCAGACATTTTTAATGGTTCATGTTATTTGTGAGAGAATTATTTTAGCGTTTTGGTTGAAGTTTTTAAGCTATCCAATTACAAACAAACAGTAGGTATCTATAAATTTTTACATGTCATCAAAACGACATCTTTCGGAAAATTTAGAGAGAAAACGCCCCAAAATCAAAAAAAGTCATAGAGGAAATAGGTGTCAGACTAGGCCTAATGAAGCTATATACAAAGTTTAGGGAGAGTATGTGTCAGTAAAGTTTTTGCCGGCGGGCACTCTGACTATAACGGTAGATGGTGCTGTTGTCGAGATCCAGATTTTTTTTTTATTTTTTGACTAAATTTTTTGATATCTTCTTTTTTATTTCACACATAAAAAAAACATCTAATCCTATAATTATTCAACCTCTCAACTTAATATTTTTAAATTCAATATTTGTTTTATATTCATAACTTATTAAATCATGAGCGTTCCATTCATAACTTACCGTTTGCCTACCGGGTCCGCAATTATTCTATAAATGCAGCATAATGTTTAATATAGTAAGTTGTTATTTTTAAAGGAAGAAGGATCATAGAAAACTATCAAGACGAAATATAACAACTTACTATATCATCATCCAGGATCTCACACACTTAAATAATGTTTAATAACGCAGCTATGTTTAATAGGTAATCTACAAATTCGGGCGAAGCCGGATCGGACCACTAGCTAAATATTATAATGCCAGTCTATGAACTAATTATATACACAGATAAAAGTTTTATTTTATAGAATATAGAAACTGATTTATTATAGTTGTAATTTTATTTTACTTTTTCTTTAGGCTAAATACAACTTTTGATATGTATGATTATTTTCCTTCTGTAAATCACATAGCTACAAATGGTTTCTCTGATTCAAAATTCGTAAATCGATTAATAAAATGACTACAAAAAAATAATCTATTTAAAAAATATGTAACTGTTCGTTCGAACTTCGTTCAAAATCTTATTTTTGAAAGGTCTTCACCGATTGCTTTGAAATTTTGGCAACGTTGCATTCGAATACGCTCGTGTTTTTTACGTATGTATAAAGTTGTCATACCTGTGACAATTGAAAACATGTTTAAAAAAAAACAGCGCTAACTGATGAACATTAAAGCAACACTGGCTATACTAAATATTTTACGGCAACGAGAGCGCCATATGTAGAACATAACAGCAACACACGCGATACTAAACATTGTTCATACCTATAACAGCGTGCTACATGACTTAGAATTGTCAATTTGTCCGACTAAGTTGAATATTTTATATCTAAACACGGATTGCTTCTCACATGGACAATTATATGTTGCGTGTTCTACAGTCGGCCATCCAGAGAATCTTTGCATCTGCTCAGAGATAATGAAACTGCAAAAATATTGTATACCCAAAAACATCGTGAAATTAAACATATTAGAAACGTGTGCCTCCTCTTTTCTTTCTTTTTCATGAAACCAGACTGAGCCACAGCTATATTGTTATAAAAGTTTGATACAATTCTATAGATACCGTAAACTGTGTAAACAAGTAACTTCCGTCCGAAAAAAAGATCTGAGTTACTCTCAAGCTGCACCTAAAGAAGTTTTATTTCAAAATATATATTAGATATCGTGTCCATCGAGATAATTATAAATAAATAAAAAAAATCAGTGAAATGTGTTTTATTAGAAAAAACAATTCTATTAATTATAGAACAGACACTCAAAATTTAAGTGGTCAGTACAACTATATTATGAAATTGAACTAACTTTCGAATTTTTAATCTATTTTTATTTTTATTGTTTAAAAAAATTTATACATTACTTGTTGCCATGTTTTTGTCTTATGTACCTTAACTTTTGTTAATTGCTATGGTTAGTAATTAATGTTTATTTTCATAATTATTGTTTTAATAATTTTCAACTTGTACTTGAAAAAGTCTAAATTTTATAGACGAAACGTCGTACAATTAATAAATCTAATATTTGTCCACAATCCTGCGATTTTTTATTTATTTATTTCAAAAATTGAACTCATCTGCCAACGATTCTATCCTATCTGTTGAACTTTTGTACCGTGGGAGCTTGAACAAACTATCAGAACTTTTGACTTGAAGTTCTTAGACTTAAAAACAATAGCTTCTGCATTACGAAGGGGAGCTTCAAATTGCCTTTTATGATCAGAATCGTTTATAAAGGGCAAACTGTTATTAGTGAGTAGCGGTCACTGTGTTCGAATACCGCCTGGCACATACAGTTATTGTGTAAGATCGTGTATGGTTATTGTCCGAGAAACGATTAGCGGCTCGCCTTTTGTTGTGGACTGTGGCTACAGGCCACTGGGATGACGCCTTATGGTTGGCCGCAAGGACCGACAAATAGTACGCTTTCTGTTCACCGTTCAGGACTAACGCGTACAGTATCGGACAATTTATAGTCAGCCAAAGGATTGTAGATCTTTTGATAGGCTAACTGCGTCAAAAAAAATATAATAATCTAAAGTGACTCAAAAAATGGTACCTTTTGACTAAAAATGGAAACGCTTGATAGATAGATAGATTTATTTAGCACATAATAGTACAGTTGTACATGTGACGTCAAAACAAAAAAAATAAACATTCCATAAATTACATACAGCATAATACAAATAAATTTTAACTAATGTTGAAGGACTCTAGTAAGAAAGGTGTTCGAGAAATATTAAATTGCCGCGTACAGACTTTATAGACTTATCCGTGGGCTATACGACTGAGTTAAAAAATTTGGAAAATCTGGCAGTGAACACCGTCAAGAAGCACTTGGCACTAAATTCTCTTCTAAGAAAGTTATCAATAAATATTGTGGAAGTAGATAGAAAACTCCCGAACATTCTAGAAAGTGGCTAAAGGATATATGTAGATCGCGCGTGCGGTGCAACGGACAGTCATTCAGATAATTCACACAGTAACGTGCGAGCGACATAAATCATTGAGTTCGTGTATAAATCAGGATTGGACATAAATAAGTTTTGTAATATTAAATAAATTCGGAGTGTGCCTGCGTAATGTGTTGTAAATATTTCTGTATATACTTATATAGTGACTTTGTAGTATAGAGTTTGTCGTTTTGTTTCGCTATTATATTTATTTCATTTTTAATTATAACAAAAGTATTTTTTAGTTTATTAGTTTTGTTAACATATTTTATTGTTGTAAATAAATATTTACTACCACAACAAAGAGCATTTTTGTTACAATATTGATTTTCCATGTAGGGATTATAGACCTATCCATGGCCTAACTAACTGTGTTGAAAAATTTGGAAAATTTGTTCGCAACCACACTGAAGTATTTTTTTTTTTAAGGTAGCACTTTCTGACTAAAAATAGAAAAATTTGACGAGGAGTGCTCAATAAATAACGAGTTTTAAAATGATTCGTTGTAAAAGAATGTCTTTTCTGAGATAATTTTAACCGATTCTGTACTCAGAAAATTTGTACGTGACAACCGTGTTCTTAAGTATTTTGAGTATAAATTATGATTTGTATGTACAGATGTAATACATAGCAAGATAAATGATATTTTGTGGTTTTCATGGTTAATTTAGTCTTCAGTCATTTTTAAGGATAATTTTACTAAATTGTCTATGAAATATACCTAATCTTAAAAGTTGTGCATAAAAGATACCTGTTCAGTTTATATACAATTTTTTTGAGCACTACATGCAAATTGTCCGACTTAAAATGGAAATTTGTTTAGACATATAAATCACAAAAAATTGTACTATGTGCTGACTGTAAATGCAGCTCAAAGCTGATCTCAATAACGTACGTTATAATTTGTGGGTCGGGAGTTGCACGGTGTATACACCGGGGGTATCTGATGATGACGTTTCAACTTTCATGTGCTGCTTAGGAGCGCAAAACAGCGTTATGAAATATTTAAGATTTTGGTTGTTCTGCAGCTCTGCAGCGCTCATGGAAGAACCGCCACTGGTATAAATATATACTAATCTTCGTATAAAACTGAAGAGTTTGTTTGTTTGGTTAGTTGAACGCGCTAATCTCAGGAACTACTGGTTCAAACTGAAACATTTTTTTTTGTTGGATAGCTCATTTATCGAGGAAGACTATAGGCTATATAATATCACGTTGTGACCATTAGGAGCGGAGCATCAATGAAAAACGTTGCAAAATGTAACTCAAAAATAGCTTCTATTCAAGTGAAATGCCATAACTAAAACTACATATATCATAGTTATTGGCGTAACTAGTAGTCTAAGTCATTCATCGCGCTGACAGGTCATGACTTAGCCTACAAGTTGCGCCCATAATTTTATTCAACAATTGCGCGTTATTCATGTTTTAATTATAATGAGATGTTGTAAATATCTATTTATTTCTTTATAAAAAAAAACTGTCAATACTAACAGCACCAAACAGCACGATTCAATGTTTTGGTTTGAGGTTAGCCGGTTATGAATAAACTCCATGTCGAAAACATTCGGCCTCTCAATTTTAGCCTCAATGGGTAACAACGGAGTTGTTGTTACCTACTATTCCGTTACGACTCAGAAAATAGTTACGTTTATTTTCATTACTCCACAATGGCCGAGCTAGTAGGAATCTTCATTGAGTTATGACAAGTAATTGTCACCAGTCGGTAAATGGCTATTTAGGGTTCGGTTTTTAGGCATGATAAAACATGAATAACGCGCATGAGTTGAATAAATATTATTTAATATTAAAAATAATTTGGTCTTCAACTAATAATGAATTCATTTAAAGTGACACAGCATTGAACAATAATTTTACTTGAGGAATGACTAAAAAAATTGCATTTACTTATAGTGTACTACATATTTTCTCTAACGACTCTTTATTAAGAAGCTGGGTGAAGAATCGCTGCATAGTGTATTTCTTGTTTCGGTGAATGATACAGTCCACCTAATTATTTCAACAATTAAATCAGAAGTGTTTTGACCATTGAACCATTAATTTAATGAACTATTAACAGCCGGCACCTTTGAATAGCGCCACCTTTGACCTGACGGCTCATCTATGTTGTTTGTACGTCCGTTGTCTACCGATGACGCACTGAGAAATGAGGACTGTTGCCACACTTTTTACACCACTCTAAAACATCTCCAAAGTGAACGTGCAGCTAGGTTTGCTCCTCTTCTTAAGGTCGCTGCACAGGAGGCTAGAAACGCTGCTAGATTCCTTGCTATAGATTTGCCCACTAGTTTTCTAGCGCTGATTTTCTTGATCGCTTCACACGAGACTATTGTTCAAGCGTGTTTTGTGGATAGATCTGGTGCGCGCGCAGTGACAGTTCGAAACACAGAGCAAAACGTGTCTGTTGTCTGGCAGAACGACGCCATGTGGGCGTTTGTTCAAGTGCCCACGTGAAGATACTGTTTCCTGATTGGTTCTTGTTCATACCTAGCAACAAATCTAGCAAGAAAAATAGCCCCTGTTCTAATTTTAAAACCTATCTTTTGAGCTAGCAAGGCAGCCCGCAGTGACGTCATTTCCAGCTTCGTACCCAGCCTACCGGCTAGCAGAACTCCTAGCAGCGTTTCTAGCCCTCGTGTGCAGCGGCCTTTACATTAACTATCCCGGATTTACCCTTTGCGAAAAAGTGAAAAGGCCTCTATAATATGTTGGTATTTGCATTTTTTTTTATTTTGTGTTATATTGACGCAGTAGTAAATTTTAAATAATTAAATCTGATTTGAAATAAGTTTAAAAATATTTTTTGGAAAGAGAAGAATTATGACTAATTTGGAATGATTTAAGTTCTATCACTTGGGAAAAATCTACCATGGTTTTATTTTTACTAAAATCAGAATTTCGGGAGTAAAAAAGAAATAATATTTTTTGGCCTGAATTTTTCTATGATCTGATAGCTTACTAATTGATCAACTTTCCTTATTCCTAAAGCTAAAAACCACAAAATTTACTGTTAGTTTTTGTTGTGTGTTAAAACTTACAATAAATAAAAAAATAAAATAAAAATTCTTCACAGAAGTGTCACTATCATAAAGAAATGACACATTTCCGACCCCCAAGTGATAACGTTAAATCATTTCAAATTAGTCATAGTTTCTTCTCCCGAGAGGAATACGAGCAATTACCGGTTACCCTATGGCCTATTAAGTATAATAAATTTCGAACGTTTTTCCTCATTGAGTAGTAATGTAATTGCAACTTTCCCATATTTTGTTTTCTTTAATCAAAATTGATCGAGAGTTGTCGGTAATCAAAGTTGATGTTTACATCACCAATTGACTATTAAAATTTGAAGATGAATATAGTCGGACTAATGTATTTTCAATACCATCAATTTTCTTCCGTTTTTACACACGCTGCCTAGTCAAATAAAAATTTATGACAATTCATTTAAAATTAATAAAGGTTATTTCTTATTGGACTATAATCTATATGAATGCCACGAATTGAGGATGAAGGGCAAGTTGAAAACACTTGCGTTTTACTCTAACAGAAAGACGGCAACGCTAACAATCGTGATAAAACATACAGGACTAGCTACGTGGTTCAGCTTTGCCAGAATGCAAATCAATGTTTTCTCTCATATCTAATCCCCCTTTTGCTGTAGCGATATAACATAATATAGCCTATGATATTCGTCACGAAGTGGGCCTTTTTGCAGTGAATTTTTCAAATCGTTTTATTGACTCTCGAGTTATGAAGAAGTAACATAGCTTACCTACTTTTTATTTTATTTATATCTATATAGATTGTAAGTAAAGAATTTAATATAGATGTGTGGAGATTTCAATGATCAGTAAGAAACGTAACTTTATTGACTACGTGTTCAAAGAATGTTATTTTCGATGTTTCAACCGTTTTTTCGTATAGGTATTCTTTCGGAAAAAGAACTTTTGCCTGGACACCCTTTATTTTTTTTTAAATTATTAATTTTTATCTAATTACACGAATGATCATCATTCGTGTAATTAGAAAATAATTAATAATTTAATGCTATTAACTTTTATATTTTTAGATTTTTCTGAAGAAGATCCAAAGCCGGATCGAAACGTCATCTTATGTTGTATTGATTTGTTATTTTTTATTTTGTCAATATATTGGTCTGAGAAAAATTGGTCGACACTTTTATTTATTTGAGGAGTTCTATTCAGACGTTAATCAAAGATTTTAGTATTTATCTTTATCTACCTACCTATATTTTGGTCTATAGCGGGTATTCGTAATTCTTCTCCCTCTAAACGGCTTGATCGGTTTAGATGAAATTTTCTTTTGTCCTTATGGGGTCACCTGGGTAGTTATTAGCTATACAGAGATGCAGATTTTTTTTTTTTTTATTTTCCGATCAAAATATTTTTTTGATTTCTCACATAAAATATTTTATAACTATATTTATATATTTGAAGAAATATATATTTTGCTAGCGAAGTCTAGCGAACGTTTGCCTACCGGGTCCGCTAGTATTTTGTAAAAATCTACGAAGCATTAATTTAAAAGCATCTACTTTATCAATAAATCAATCCGACACATCATAAATTTGATAGAAGGTGGGTGCACCTGACTGTTTGGTCGATTTCTAACAAACAAAAGTCTTTTTATTTCTGTGGGAACTAATTAAGCTACCAGCGGTAAACAGGTGTGAAGACACCAATCTGCACACTGTAATCACTCGATGGCCTGTTTTTGCACTGGATTATAATTGCTGCATAGAGATATGAACATCATAGAACCGCATTTATTTTTAATGGACATTTTTAGGCAGGTGTATTTAGAACAAAATAATTCCAGAATAATTTATTTACACGTCTCCAAACGTTTAAAAATTAAAAACACTTTCAATCAACTGTTATATTATTAGTGAAAGAATAAATTATTTCAAAATGCTAGATATTATGAATTATACATTTTTTTCCACCCAGTACCTATTAAGGATATCTTGTAACTGAAAACAGTTCATTTTCTGAAAAATATCCATTTACTAAAGGCCAACTCAAATCATATAGGAAATCTTGAATTGGCTATATTAAAAAATTATTTGCGCGCAATTTTTGAAATTTTTTTTTCGAATTCTGTGTTTTAGAAAAAAATAATATTTCATTTATAATTAAATAGCGGTTCCGTCCGGTTTCACCCGGGTGCAAAAGAACGAATGGGGGAGGGAGAGACATGAGTACGCACATTCATCTTATTTTATATAGGTAATCTACCTATATAATTATAACAGTTTTCAAATGAGCTATTATTTAGATTTATTTAATTAATTAGTCGCAAATAAAATTAAAACAAATTAAAATGTAAGCTTTAGAAGAAAGTAATATTGTAGAAAAAAAAATAAAATAAAAATATATTCGCTTAACGTGGGACTCGAACCCACGACCTTGCCACCTGAGCCATCCGGGCTTGTGAATGTACAACGCTAATATTGGTATATTTAGTTAGGGAATTTCACCTGAATAGAAGCTTATTTTTGAGATACATTTTGCAACATTTTTCATTAATGCTCCGCTCCTAATGGTCGTAGCGTGATATTATATAGCCTTTAGCCTTCCTCGATAAATGGGCTATCCAACAAAAAACATTTTTTTCAATTTGAACCAGTAGTTCCTGAGATTAGCGCGTTCAACCAAACAAACAAACAAAATCTTCAGCTTTATATATTAGTATAGATATTTTAAATGCGTTTAGTTATTTTTAGGGTTCCAATGACAAAACGGAAACTTTATAGTATCACTGTCGTGTCTGTCTGTCTGCCCGTCTGTTGCGGCTTATTTTCTCCGAATTTACTGGAAGAAAAAAGTTGAAGTTTGGTAGAGTTAGATGACCCAATAACGTAAATAAACGAATTCCGATTTGGGGGGGGAAAAAAGAAAATTAAAAAAAAAAATTTTCAAGTGCATCGTGTGACATATCAAATGAAATGACTCGTTATGAGAAATACAAATATATATTTTTTATAATGTTAAAATGTAAAGTTTAAAAGATTTTATAGAAAATACACGAAAAGCAAGCATCTCCCACCCTATATCCGAAATTATTGAGTCAAAAATTCTGAAAAAATAGGGAATATTGGGTTTCACTTACAGTTTATAAGAAAGCTTAAACAACAAAACTTGAGTCTTAAAGTTCTCACGGAAAACAGAATGTAGATACGGAACCCTCTCCTGCAAGCGAGTTCGTCTCGCACTTGGCCGTTTTTACCTAGATACAGTGCCGGATTAAGACTCCTTGATGCCCTAAGCATTGCTTGCCTATGGGCACTCATTTTTAACAGCAGTCCAAAAAAATTCTAATAATATTGTCAGTCATATTAAGTTTATAAAAAAATTGTGAATGTTATAAGCTTAAAATTGATAAAAAATTTAAATAGCACAGTATTTTAGGGAAAAAAATTGAATTTAACAATTAATGCTCTTATTGAAAATTTGACTGTCTATAAAATCGATCCTTACGCATTTTTATACAGTTAATTGAAAAAAAGTTAAAAAAATGTAAAGTTAAAAAAACATTACGTTTTTATTTTCAAAAATAAATTATTATTTATTTTTAATTTCTGTACTTCTAAAGACAATTTTATATCAATAGATCACATTTTCGAGAACCTGACAAAAAAAATTTGTTGACATGGTCTGGTGAGGTATTTTTCATTTCTGAGTTGTGATTTTTGATGCCCTAAGCAATTGCTTATTTTGCTTATAGGTTAATCCAGCACTGCCTAGATATTATGTTAATACCTGACATTGAGAACATTTTTGTAAATATTTTAGGATTCATTTAACTATTTTTTTCAAACTTTAATCAGAGATCTAAATTAAATGCTATCAAATACAAGAAAACAAACCGCACTATTCTGTTATTTGGTTTTTAAAATGTCGTTAGCGAAAAATGTCACTACACACACACAATTGCTTCGACTTGCATAAAACTGAACCGTTTTAAAGTCGTGCCCTGAACTTTTGAGCATCGTATTCGTTTCTATAGATAGTGCAGTCGCTTAAAGTGACAGATAAAATATTTGGTTATAATTAACTCTTTATAAAGCATCATGTTTTCTCAAATGCCAATTAAAATAATCTTTTATATTGATGACAGATTGTTTCGAAAATAAACTGTATATTAAATATCACAAGTCAAATACGTCAATATTTCGATTGAAATTGTAGTAATGCTTTAATGATAGCCACCTTTCAGAACAATAAAAAATAATAATCAGTTCAGTCAGTTGCCAGAACAATTTCAATAAAATATTCATGCATTACCTATTATGCACATTAGGGTAGTATTATCATATTATATTCCCCTCGCATAATGTCGTTAAATTACTTCAGAAGTTCTGGAATCGTTAATAGTATTTAATGTCATTCTACGAATACAGAAAACCCTGCCACTTATTACATAACTACCGACGTTCTTTCGAGAGCCCCCCCCCCCTGTATCTACGCCACCTATCTAAACCAGTGATGTCAAAGATTCGGTCCTCAAGCCATCCCCAGAATCTATCAAGTGATTTTAGACGGCATTCGATGCCACTACGTATTTTTAAAATTGCTGGATCCTCAAGCTCGAGATAATTTAACCTTTTTATTACCTTTATATATGAAAATTGATTTAAACTATAGTTATTGGCGTAACTAGTAGTCTAAGTCATTCATCGGGCTGACAGGTCATGAATTAGCCTACAAGTTGCGCCCGTAATTTTATTCAACAATTGCGCGTTATTCATGTTTTAATTATAATGAGATGTAAATATCTATTAATTTCTTTATAAAAAAAACTGTCAATACTAACAGCACAAAACAGCACGATTCAATGTTTTGGTTTGCCCCTCAAAATCCCTTTTCAGTAAATTTCATCCAAATCGTTAGGGCCGTTTTCGAGAAAAGCACGCACAGGGTCAGGCGGAACGTTTGGAACGTTACACTTTTTCGTGCATGCAGCCGGTGTTTCATCAATTTATAAGATTGGTGATTCATCAATTTATAAGACGTTATCACGTCAAATAATGATTTTTAGATTAAATTTTTTTTGTTCAAAAACAATCTTAGATTCAAATAAAGCCACACTGCCTGTCTTAGAAAATACAAAATAGTCGGCAGGGCTAGGCACTGCGACCGAGTTTTTTTTTATTATTGAGTAACCCTAAATATTGATATATTTTTTGAACGGTCAATGTAATCTAATCTACACGATTTAAAGTCACAGTGTATAATATTTAAATATAATATGGACGCCTAAAATAATACTGACTACCTATAAGCTCATGTGTAGTAGGTAATATAAAAGATAAAATAACAAGTTTACTTTTATTAAAAGTAACAAGTATGCACATTACGGGTTCAATCAATCATTGTACGGGTTATTTGGAACATGAAACACCTTACACAGTAGCTACACGGCTCACTGTAAATGTTACTAAAGATGCTTTCGACGCTTGCATAGATTGTCTTTCAAAATTCTTGTATTTTCAACACCATTTATTTTCAATTGATTTTACTCGCGTATTTTTAAGTCTTTAGTCGAAATCTTTCCTTCTACTCTGCTCAGTCAATGAACAAATATGTTTAACCTCAAATTAATAAAAGTTTGTTCTGATTGGTCGATGACTACCACGAAGTGAGGATGAAGAAGAAGCTGAAAATACATGAGTCGAATAGTCCCTACATGTTGAAAATACATTACTTCTACTGTAATAGATCAGAAATATTAGAGACAAAATATTTTATGGTTTGAAAATACCTTTACATAGATTCCTTGCTCGATTTGGCTGCTATAAAGGCCACTGCACACGATGCTAGAAACACTGCTGGGACTTCTGTTGGCCGGCAGGCTGGCTACGTCATTGCGGGCTCGCCTGCTAAGCTCACAAGATGGATTTTAAAATTAGAACAGCTTGGTCATTTGCTTGTTCTGAGCAAGAACCAATCAGGAGACAGTATCTTGGCGACATGAACAAACGCCCACTAACACTGTGCCATGGTGTGTGTTCTGTTCAAAGACAATAAACGTCCACTTGGCACTTTTGTTACCTTTCTAACTATCAATGCGCGCGCACCGAACCTACTTACAAAACAAGCTTGAAAATACGTCTCGTGTGAAGCGAACACATATAAGTGCAATCAAGAAAACCAGCTCTAGAAAATTAGTACCTAGTCTAACCTAGCAAGGAATCTAGCGGCAAATCCAGCCTCGTGTGCAGCGGCCTTAAGTTTCAAGCGTGCTGTGACGCTGGATTTAGTGTTACACGAGGCGTCTTTTGAAGCTGACTTTGCTTGATGGACTTGCGCACGCACAGTGACAGTTAGAATGTTAAAAAAGTGAACGTTAATTGTCTCTGAACAGAACACACACTGTGATGCCATGTTATGATGTTTGTTTATGGGCATTTGTCCATGTCGCCCATGTGACAAGATACTGTTTCCTGATTGGTTCTTGTTTAAAACAAGTAGACAAAACTAACACGAAAAATAGCCCCGGTTCTAACCATCTTGTGATCACGGTATGCGAGCCCGCATTTCCATCCTCGTAGCCAGAATAAAGAATTTTGTGTTATACAGTAGAATCTCTTTAAGTCGTACCTCGATAAGTCGGAAACCTTCAAAACTCGAAAAAATGTTTTGTTCCCTTCCCTTCAAGCTCCAAAACCTCCATTACTCGAAATCTCAACCCTCGCGCGTTACATCCTACAGGTATATATGTTTGTCTCTTTTGAAGTGGACGAGCGTAACGCCACACTTGAAACGGTGGAGCATAACACCTCACCAATTGATTTTACTACTTCAATAAATAAAATTATCGGCCAATTTTTCAGACAATTTTCTGAAAAATTGGTCGATAATTTCATTTATTGATAAAAATACAAATCAATATAACACAAGATTTTATTTACTTCAAGAGTTCTAATCAGACGTTAATCAAAGATTTGATTTTACTACTCATAAAATTTCCGTACCAGACCTTATAACTCAAAAACGTTTCTTAATGAGTAAACTACAAAGATCAGTAGACTTTTCCATAAGGAAGAAGTTCCAATCTCTGTTAACGATTTGATATTATTGAAATAGCACGGCGCAGTTATCACAAGTTGATAGCCTACTCGGTAGTCATTTTGACAGCACGATATATTTTTATTGTCTCCATCCAGACAGACATATAAACTCACTTATAAACACATATCTCCCGTGTGTTGATAAGTGATATCTAGAAATCTAATAAGAAAAATGATTTGTCATTCCATCCACAAACATACTCAGTCACAGTGAAGATATAGAATTTGACCTTTCTGGTTATTATATTAAAAATTGTTCTATGTTTTGTTGTGAATCGCCAAATATTTTTTTATAAATAGACATTATTAACATTAGTTGTCGGGCGTCTTTCTCATATTTAAAATTACTTGGAGTAAGAACCTTACAGACTGTATAGATATTTACAATACGAGGCAAAAGATGCAATGTTAAATGCTGGTTCTGGGTTCACCTTTCGGGATTAAAAAAATCAAAACATATTGGTCTCAAAACTACAAAAATGGGGAATGGTACTAGTTTATGTCAAAAATCATTTTTCAAAATTTTTCTATATCTTTTCGTTTTGCAGTCCCTCGGATCCAAAAAACTTATTTTTTTAAAAACTCTGTGCGTCTGTCTGTGAGTACGGACGAGCGGATTGAAACCAAATTTTGAGAGGAAGTTTGGTATGCAAATATAAAGAGCCCTATTGTTTTTGCAGAAAATATATATGCTATAACGGTGTTTTTGATATAATAATGGTATACTTTCCTTAAAGGATTATTGTTATATTTATTTTTTAAGGAGGTTGATGCGTTACAGTCCCAATCAAAAGTAAGTCGAATTCTAAATGGGAACTTTTCCATAATACATTTTTACAAAAGGATATAAGTCGATGATACCAACAAATTATTGTCATAAAGGAATAAATATTTTTTTTTTAATATTAATTATTTCAGTATTTTACTTAATGGACTAACTTTTGAATTTTTTGTACAAAGTTAGGTTAGAAAAAATAAATTTATGTAAATATCTGTATTTTACATATTTTTTGCAGTAAATAATTAAAAAAAGAAATTAGAAGTAATAAATATTAAAATTAAATCATTAAAAAGTAGAAAATTCAGTTAAAATTGTTAAAATTGTCAAGAATAAAAGTCCATAATTAAAAAGTGCTAAGGTTTAATAATTTTTTTTATTGATTAAAAGTCTCCTAATTAAATTGGAAAAAATATTCAAATAGGCGTAAGACATCGATGCTTTACATAGTTTGTTTTCGGAACTGCTGACATTATTTGGTTATTTGCAAAAAATTAAAATGTACCGTTTGCATGCTAGGTTGACATATTTTCACATGTAAAAGTTTTTTTAATTTTTAACTTTATAAATCTCCTAATGATTTTGGATTTTTTACTAAAAATTTTGTCATAAAAAAAAATCTATTCAAAAACTTTATTTCAGATTTTTTTCATTATCTTCGTAAAACGGTTCAACCTCCTTAAACTAGTTAATTTTACATGACGTGGAACATATCATGTAGGTAACCATGGCAACGAATACCAAATATCATATTGAATACTAGCCATTACCTGCGTCACCCCACGCGATATCAGAAATTTTATTTTACTTTATTATACTACATATATATCAAATGTCAACATTTTGAAGTACCGTTGCCGAATTGATTGGAATTTTTAAACAAAACATAATTAAAAAGTGCCTTTCCTGTAACATATATGCACTGAGCAGTTGATATTGACGCATTGGCGGCGAGAGATTGAAGTGTTGCTGAGATCATTAATTAATGTCACCTCCACCGAGTTAATTAGAAAACCGCGGGGCGCTAATATCAAACTCTTTGTATATTCCGACGTGGATTTCACCCTCGCAATGATTGTATCGCTTCGGCTAGCATCGACACTCGACGCACCACTACACATTCAATGTAATAATGCAATTTTTATGATTCAAATTATTACTTTGGCATAAAAAAATGTTTTTTTTTAACCTACTAGTTTAGGTCAAAATTCACTTTTCAAAATTTTACAATATTTTTTCGGTTTGAGATTCCCCGAATCCAAAAAACATATTTTTGGAAAAACTCTGTGCGGCTGTTTGTGAACACGATACAGGTCAAACGTATAAACGGAACGTAACCAAATTTTGGAAGGATGTTTGATACGCAAATATCGGCGCATGCGCGAAAGAGATATGCTATTACGTTGTTTTTTATATAAGTATAATGGTATACTTTTCATAACGGTTTATTCCATTAATTTTTTCAAGAAATTTTTTTCTAAACTTTATAGTTTCGGAAATACATATTTAAAAAATAAAAAAAAAACAGCTGTTCTTTTGTTTTGTAGATCTGTCAGAAAGAAATTAGCTAAGCTTTACTCGACGTGAAAATATTGTTAGATATTATAGTTAAGTACGCGGTGACAAAAGTGCCTTGCAACTCCCAAACGGATGATAAGCACGTTTTTGTATAGTTCGAGTGTCGTTCTCGAAATCCGTGTTGTCGAGTAGGGGTCTGGCGTCCGGCGTTGAACGGCTATAGTATTTTTTCCGAATTTTGCCCAGCGGTTCCAAAAATCATTTCCCAAACGGATGAAAATGACTGGAGGGCATCTACGCAAACCCCCAATTACCGGAAAAATATTTTCATCCGATTTGATCCTTGCCGTAGCCTGCAGTACAATTAAATGGACCCAGACTCCGAAATGAAAAAAATCATCAGCCGCATGCATGCAACCGGACTGATATGAATGGTTATTATTTATGTTATTAGAAAAAAAAGTTTTCATCCAAAATGCGCCTGGCTAAACTATGCCAAATAACAAAAAACCCCGCCAGCGCGCGTGATTTTGATCCCGGAGTTCTCCGTAAATTTTCTGATAATATGTGGCTATACATAATATATACTTTGGTATCAATCGGCCTATATAATAACCAAATTTAATTCACGAGCAAAGCGAGTCAAACGCTAGTAAAGAGATACTAGCTAATTTGTGGATGAAGTATGCGCTTGGAGCGTTCACACGGTCCAAAAGTCGGAGTGTTCCCTTCATAATCGTCAAATCAGAGGAAAATAGTCTCATCAATGTTTAGGACAATAATACACAGTTTGATTGTAATCGGCCTTTCCACATTAAAGATTGAACATTCAGATCCTACAGTTTCCCGTGATAATGAATATATCGGAGCATTATTATGGATGATCTGGACTTGACCGCAACAAATTTGGATGAAAATAATTTTTCGATGTTCTGTACCTAAGTGTCAAAGAACCTGTGGGCAAATTTTCATCCATTTGGGAATTACTTTATCAAATTTGGCCCATTTAAATTTTGGAAAATTGTTACAAAGCGATCGCGATACATAGAGCAAAAACAATTTTTTTACATATTCTCAGACACGAACTATATCTCCCTGCCAACTTTCAAGTTCAAATGAGGAAATTTTTTCCCCCCCTTTTTTCCATTTTTTTTTAGAGCTTCTGGAAGAGCTCTTTGCAAATATCAAATCGGATGAAAATATTTTTCCGGTAATTGGGGGTTTGCGTAGATGCCCTCCAGTAATTTCCATCCGTTTGGGAAATGATTTTTGGAACCGCTGGGCAAAATTCGGAAAAAATACTATAGCCGCGCAACGCCGGACGCCAGACCCCTACTCGACAACACGGATTTCGAGAACGACACTCGAACTATACAAAAACGTGCTTATCATCCGTTTGGGAGTTGCAAGGCACTTTTGTCACCGCGTACCTAACTATTATTATTATAAATATTATTATTATTAGGTAACCATGCCAATGAATAGCAAATATCATATTTAAAACTAGCCATTATACCCATACGTCACGATATAAAATTTTCATTGCTTTATTATACTATATCAAATGCCAATATTTTTTGAGTTGGAATGGTCTCGTCGCCCAATTAGCTGGGATTTTTCATGATAAAACACTAAAACCACACTATTTTGAGTCGTATCATTTTTTATGCATACGGAAATTATCTAAAATAATTTTTGCACATTTTGCAACTTAGACTGTTCGACAGCTGACGGCTAAATGTATTAAAAATATTTAGTAATATGTACATTGATAAATGACTTTTATTTAAGTCGATTCGCATCGTAGAAACGCGCACCGCTCTAATCGCTTCCCAACTTGGCGTTTACTTTTATATCGACGAGATATATACAGAGTAGCAAATGGGCTTCAATTAGGCTACCTTATACCTGTGGCAACGCAACGTGTACACACCTTCATTTATACATATAGGTACCTGTATTACCGACTGCACTGCTGGATCCTGCGGTGTTTGTGCTGATGATTTCACGACAGGGTTCGAACGAAATCATCAATTAAATAATACAATTTTGACTTAGCTTACACGATTTAATTGCTTCAATTAATGCGTAAATCCATTTAAATGATTCGCTATATATTAGAAACTAGCCGGTACCTGCGATTTCGCTCGCGTTAATGTCGGTTTGTTTGTTAGTTTGTTTGTTTGTGCACTCGAATGTCGCCATTTATTTGGAAAACGGTTTGATCAATTCAGATGCGGTTTTCTGTAAAGGGTTTGTAATTCATCTGCGATTGTTCTTAGATAGATATTACGATTAAATTAATTAAATTACAAAATCTATAAAAAGTTTAAAATAAAAAAAATAAAAATTTTGAAAAAACCCACGACGAATGTAAATGTTGTAATAGAAAAAGAATTAAATAAAATTCTAAAACCCCCCGACTTAACGTAGGTAAGTAACCAAAGAAAATCCGTCGAGGGCTGCCATTCGCTGCCCTGAATTAAGAATGTAAGAATATAAATTAGACTCCAGACTGTTATTCACGTACCAAACGTGATTTCAATCAGTCACATACTTTAAAATTGCAATATTTTAGGTCATTTCAGGGCAGCGAATGGCATCCCCCGACGAATTTTCTTTGGTTACTTACGTGTTTTAAGTCGGGGGATTTTAGAATTTTATTTAATTCTTCTTCTAACTCTTGTGGGGCCATGTCAAGGCTCATGTCTTCAGGGATAAACCAGCAACGATTGACGCACTGGAAGCCAATATTGAAGCGTTTATTCGTGAAATATTGGCCGATATGTTGGAGAGAGTATGCCAAAATTGGACCTTGCGCATGGGAAATCTACAGCGGAGCCGCGGCCAACATTTGCATGAAATCATCTTCAAACATTAAATTAAATTGATCGTTCTATCGATTCCAATAAAGATTTCATCAATTTTTTCAAATTTTTTGTGTTTTTTTTTGAAAATCAAATCCTATACCTCTTAAAAAATCACCCGTTATTACAACATACTCGTCGAGGGTTTTTTCAAAAATTTTAATTTTGTTTTTGACTTGAACCTTTCATATACGATTGTAGCGATGACAGCTGACATACGATTTTTTAAGTCTATACTAAATACTAATATTATAAAGATGGTAAAGTTTGTAAGTTTCATGGATATAGAAGGTAATCTCCGAAACTACTCATTCGATTTCAACATTATTTTTTCACCAATATTTAGAATGGACCTTCAAAATGAACATAGGCTATATATCATCGTTGAAAAAATTTTTAGTGAAAATATGAATCTACTTTCAAAATAGTCTTCTTAAAATCATTTACTGTACAAGATAGTTTTAGGAAGACAATTTTGGAAGTGGTTTGAAATTTTTACTAAAATTTTTTTCAACTATGTATTCCAACATTCTCGGCGGACATTGGCAATATATATTATCGAGTTAAAATAAAAGTGCTTTTTTTGGAGATCAATTTTGCAACGTAATGTACAAATTCGAGCGAAGCCGAACCGGGCCGATAATAGTATATAAACAGCTTTAAATTGTTTCTGATATCTCTGGGTGTCACAATACTATTTTTCATTAAAATTGGTCAAGGAGTTCTCGAGCGATTCTGATAGAGAAGAATTCTCGAAACATTTTTTCAGAATTCGGTGATAAAAACACAGTTTTGGAAATATATTTTCCGGATTCAATGACAGAAATACAGGCTGACTAAAATTTTGCAGATTATAAACAAAAAATCGTGATACTATTTTATATATTATTATTAATTGGCATTAATTTCTGTACAATATAAACTTTTTCATTTCTTATCTTATGAAATGAGGTGTATTATTTGCTTTAACATCTTACAATACGAAGTTAATCGACGACACGAGAAGTCATTAAACAAAAATTAACTTACTGGGCGTACATTAAAATCATTAATTTTCAACATGTTTTTAATGCCTTGAACACATTAAGTATTAAATAAGTGCTTTGTTTTAATAATAAAAAATACTACTGAATGTTTCAAAAACATAACTAACATGAGTCTAAAATAGTAATATGGGGAGGAAAATGTTCCACTATGTTTTTCCGGAATATTTTCAATGTCAAAAAGACAATTTTTTAGTAAATTTTTTATAGGACACAATTGAACTTTCCTTACTTTGTTTTATTAGTCAATTTCTGTACCATTTAAACAAAAACTACAGATTATAAATCTAACTTTGTAATCCACATGAATAAAATTAAGTTAGATTCTGTTTTACTTAATATTTGTCGTATTGCTTAATTTGCAACTCATAACAAGTCAGTTCATCTTATTTCATAATGAAAGAGCACTCAGAAATTGAATCACTCATTTCTCCTGTTATTTCATAAACGATGGCACCACTGGCTGCTGCAGTTATGAAGGGAATTCCCCTCATGTAAACAGCACTAGATTATTTTTTTTTGTTGGAAGAAAAAACCTCAAAATGACACCACGCATCCACACCTGCTGAAAATATTCGTTTTGTTTACTTGAAGCCTCTAGTGAACGATATAGTTTGATTTTACAATACCTTATTAATTTAGTGGCTTAGAAAAATTTCCAGAAATTATCCGAAAAGTTTTACAGAAAATTTTCTGTTTCAAAATCCGGAAAATCCACAACTCTAGTCTAAAATGTCGGTTTGGTAGTAATTAACATAATATGTACCTACTAGCATTTACCCGTGACTCTGACTGCGTTAATGTCTGTTTTGTTTTTATTTTTAACAATTAGTAGTAAATTATCTATTTAATTTTTAAAAAAATTTAATGTCTGTTTAAATTGAACGCGTTTTACTGTATTCTGATAGTAAAGTCAAAGCGAATAAACAATTAAACAAGTATATCCGTCAAGAGTTGCGACCTGTACAGTTCGGACGTTACAGCTCAATCGACAATTATGATCTTCGCGATTTTCAACTTCAGTTTTAGAACGGTTTATGATCTCAAATCTATCTAGAATTAGTTCCGTTTTACAGAAGAGAATCTCCTTTTTTCGAAAAGCTATATGATTTGATTCGGTTTCCTGCAAAATTATCCTTGATATAATTATTTTTATGAGCGAAACTCAACTCTGATGCTCAAAGCGGTAATAGAGCACGTATACTTGCAGTCTGCAAGAATTATTGGAAATTTAACTGCTATGCGTCTGACTGGAATTTATAATTATTATTGTTGCACCCAGCATAAAAAATAATACAGATAATGTGTGTATGCATAATAAAATTAATCTTCTTTTGTTTTGCTCCTCTCTTTTTGTTCATTCATTTTTTTTATAGAATCTAATAACGAAACAAAATGACGAATGATGTTCGTATAGTGCCTTATGAACCAGTGTGACCTCACCTTTTGTTTTAAATAAAAGAAGCAGCTTTAATACTTAAAATAGCTAGCTACTATTAAGTTGCTGCCTACAATAAAATATAAATTGACTTTTAATTACCTAGATTTCATATTCACGACTCTATACCTACCTACAGTGAAACAACAATTCAGGAAATAAAATATCATACATTTTTGTCAAATTAGATTATATTGTCAAGAGATATATTAATATGCTTAACCTGTTCAAAGAACAGAGCCGTACTGACAATGAAGCAAGCGGGGCGGTGCCCCGGGGCCCCAGACGAAAAGGGGTCCCAAAGGAGACTCTTTTTAGGGATTCGAAGGTGTCCACACTCGTTTTTTACTTTTTGGAACCCACAAATTACCTCTAGAATTGTATGTAAAAAACCCATTGCAAAAAAGCACTTTTTTAATTCTACGTAGGGAACCCCGATTTTATTTCTTGCCCCGGGGCCCCCGAGGTTCTCGTTACGGCTCTGCTAAAAAAGGAAAGAAAATCCGACAATGTAACGGCTTTGATAGGACTATGTTTTAAAAATTGTATCCCTATCTATACTAATATATAAAGCTGAAGAGTCTGTTTGTTTGGTTGAACGCACTAACCTCAGGAACTACTGGTTCGAATTGAATTTTTTTTTGTTGGATAGCCCATTTATCGAGGAAGACTATAGGCTATATAATATCACGCTACGACCAATAGAAGCAGAGCATCAATGAAAAATGTTCCAAAATGTACCTCAAAATTAGCGTCTATTCAGGTGAAATGCTCTAACTAAATATTCCAATATTAACGTCGTACATTGGCAAGCCCGGCTAGCTCAGTCGGTAGAGCACGCGACTCTTAATATCAGAATCGTGGGTTCGAGTCCTCCGTTGGGCGAACATATTTTTATTTTATTTTTATTTTCTACATTACTTTCTTACATTTTTTATTTTAATTTTTTTACGACTAATTAAAATTAAATAAATCTGATTAATAGATCATTTGAAAACTGCTACAACTATAGGTGCCTTTATAAAAATAATTTTCCTACAGTGTTTTCAATTAAATATTTATTATATCTTATTAATTTTAGATTTAAAGAAAATTATCTATATATTTTATAAAAAGTATAAATACTGCTTTTTATCGACAAAAACTTTTGAACGGTAACTCTGATCATCATGAAATTTGGACACATAACATTCATCTCCCTTCCCCATTCGTTCTTTTGCACTCGGGTGAAACCGGCCGGGACCACTAGTCTACTAATATTACAAATGCGAAAGTAGGTAACTCTCTGTCTGTCTGTTAGTTTTTCACGCCTAAATTGCTGAACAGATTTCCATAAAAACATGAGGAAGGAAATAGGCTACCATTTGTCTAAAAAAAAATCGTAATTGAAATAACCCATTGTTTTTCAAGTTAGGGATATGAAAATGCATATTTAGGCTTTTGGTAAGAGAGAATAACGTGTTTCATGTGTTTTTTTCAAAATCATCCTTAAAAGGTATAAAATAGAGGTGATTTAAAAATTTACACGTAATATTTCTATATCCATCTTTTATAAAAGTTTCAAAATGTTGGTATTATTTTGAAAATCGGTCTCGAACCTCCTTAAGTCTTAAATGGAAGACAAACACTTTTTTCAAGTTTGTTTTGACAACAAAGATTAATACCCCGCAATTTTAACAGTTTGCATCGAAAAGCAACTACTTTATATGTAAACAAATTGAGCCAATAAAAAATAAATTAATATTCAGTAGTAGAAATAATTTAAATTACAAAACCTACCTGCACAGTGCACGGTCACAAAGGGATGAATTTTAAAGGAATGATAATTATAAAATAAACAACGTTTATAAAAGGCGTGTTAAATAAAACGTGTATAGTTGTATGTAAAGTCGGTTCCACAATATTTCACAAATCTAAATTTTTTTTTCCTGTTACACTCGGGTCTACAAAGGCCACTTGTACTTTCCAGACAACTAAGATCACGAACAGGCATGGGTCCACTTGAAAAGGCACTCAGCTCCTTTCGTGACGGATATCATAAACCTCTTGCATCTGATAGGTAGCTCATTTGTATAGTTCTCGTTGTTCGTTATTGTCAGAAAGTCCTGAGTTTTTAGTTCTCCAAAAGGCATACCGTACGATAGCTCGATGTGCCTTTTTACCATTCCAACCCACAAGTGCGATATGGTAGGTACTAGTTTAGGTCAAAAATCACTTTTCAAAAATTTTACAATATCTTTCCGTTTTGAGGTCCCCCGAATCCAAAAAACATATTTTTGGAAAAACTCTGTGCGGCTGTTAGTCTGTTACACTTTGAACATGATACAGGTCAAACGGATGAGCGGATTGAAACCAAATTTTGGGAGAATGTTTGGTGTGCAAATATGAACAGCCTTATTGTTTTTGGGGAAAATCGGCGCATGCGCAGAAGAGATATATTATAACGGTGTTTTTTATATAATAATGGTATACCTACTTTTCATAACGGCTTATTATTCTATTTATTTTTTCAAGAAAGTTTTGTTAAGAATTTTTTTTCTAAAAGTTTCGAAAATATATTGAAAATCAAAAAACTCAGCCGCTCTTTTGTTTTATAGATCTGTCAGTAGAATTATTGTATTACTATCCCACTTTATAGACACGATCTCGTAATTATTTTTTAAAGAACTGCCCCAAACGCCTTCCCCTTTTCATTGCGCAAAACCGCCATCGCATCGACACGACCCCGTAATTGTTTTATAAAGAACTCCCCCCCAAACGCAGTCCTTTTCCTCTTGTCAATGCGTCCGCCTCGGCAACGGGGGCGCTATCTGTCGAATACACTGCCATCTGTTGGACGCTAAAGCAACACACGCTATACTAAATATTTTGCGACAACGGGAGTATCATTTGTTGAACGTAACAGTAACACACGCAAACCAGACTGAGCCACTGCAACGCGTGGCCGAGTATATAACTTGTCATGTTATACATATTTTGATAACGTAAGAAACCGACTGTAGTGTCTAGAAACGCAAGTGTTGTAGCTTAGATAGCATGTTTATAAAACATTATAACATATACGTTATGCTATGCATTACATTTCAAGTGACACGACATACGGCAAGTCTTTTAATTGTACCGACATATGTTATGTAATATTATAAGCTCTAACTATTAACATAGGAATTACACTTTTTACTTATTATGTTATAATAAACACTGTAGTAGTTTTTAATTCTATGTAAATTTTATATTTACCACTTTGGTCTAAAGTCTAAACTAATTAGGGAAACGTAAGTTCAATTTTACACCTATTTTCCAAAGACAAGTTTACACAAGGTGTGTGTTAAAACGGAGGAGAAGTTATTTTCCTTATTGCCACCCGGTTGATCCGCCAATGGCGGTGTAGTAACACCTATTCAACGATAAACATTTATGTGAATACACGACGTAAAGTTCTGCTATTTATACGTTAAATTACTAACTCAATTAAAAAGTTTTGTTACATAAAGATGACACTGAGTCGACTAAAATGCAAATTTGAGTACAGACCCTCAGGTAATTAGTGGCATGCGTGATTCCAGTTCAAAATGTAAAGAAAAGAACAAACACTATTTTCATTATCGTTAACTCAGTGCGATAATCAGACATATTTTTTTTTGCATTGTGGTGTCCAAGAATCAAGTCTGTTCGATTATAAAGCGTGGTTATAAACCTCTTGTAACTGGGCTATCGGTATAGTATTCAGTGATCAAATACCGATCGAAAATAAAAGGACAATAAATTTGGTTATAAACAGTAATTATTTTTGATACTTTTGTTTAGTTTGATGCATTGGTTAATGTATTATACTAATCATATTGTTTAAATAATTAATTTATTACTGGTATATTAGAAAAACTAAAGCTAGTATCAAAATTGGGGTTAGTGTTTTTTTATAAAAATCTCAAGAAATCGTATAGATAAAAGCAATATTAATATGTAATCAGCTAAATTCGTTAATTGTAACGGCGAACGTTAGCAGACTAAGTGTATAAGTTACAAATAGTTACTTAACCTATAAAAGTAATGTAGGTAGTGAATTTAAGCAACTATATATGTTTTTGTCGGACAGACAAGCTTTGCAAGAATAATTGGCACTCTTTATGTTTCTATTACAGTCAATCTAAAAATATGAACTTATGAGCAGTAAGCAACCGTAAGTTTCATTTTATAAAGATTCCCTATAAAATCACTTCTTTAATTAATTATACTACCTATTTTATTTATTCATTTACCTGCCGCGTATTTTCTGGAATACTCAGTGAGAATGAAATCGTAGCACAGCATCCACGAATTTGTTATTAAACGCCTTGCAGGTCGCCCGGGTTGCTCATATCACTGATGGATTTCTTTCATATTGCCCCGTTGCATTGGTCCTACCTAGGAAGTGACAGCGTAGGGATGCTTTCGAGTGAAAAAGGAAAGTACACAAATTCTTATAGGATGACGTGCACAACTGAACTGCTCTACCAGTCAATTAATCAATTGCTCTTAGCTAAGAGAAAATATCATCTGCACTGTTTATTTCATAAAAATATCAGTTTTCACAAAAACTATTGTCTTATGCCGGCACTTCACATGGCTATTTGTATTTGTGTATTTGCCATATTTGGCAAACAATTACCATGTGTGGACAGTCTATTTGACAAAGTGTTGGCCTTATTTGCCTATTTGACAAATAAGACCAATACCAAATACGCGTTACCGTGCGCTTATCGGTTTTTCGAGGCACATCAAAGGAGTCAAATAGGCAAATACGCAAATAAACCGTCCACACAATGGCCATATTCAGAAGCGCACGCGCCGTGAACCTGTACGGACGTGCAATATTTTTGTGTCTGTGCTGCGAGCGATAACTAGAACAATTACTATTGAAAATGAATTGGGACAATGAAACAGTGCTAAAATTCCTCTATTGCCTCTATTTGCATGTTTGTCTTGAACGTCATATATTTTGCCAAATACAACAAACACCCAATTGCGAACACAAATAGCCATGTGAAGTGCCACCATTAACCCAAGTGTAGTCGGATATGAAATTTAGATTGCCCACTCAATTATACTGTGGCCTCCCAATCTTACTTGTTTTTATATGTAGTCCATTTTAATTGTAATACGGTGCGACTCCCTGTGGAGTCATATGACCCATGTTGAAAACCACTGGTCAAGAGAAACAATTATTTATCTTGTCTATTGTTCGTTTAATTAGATGCACGCACTGCAATGTCTTATTAATATGTATATCGTTCTTCGGTGCCCAACAGACAATTATTTTTATTATCTTAATCGTGTTTTTTAATTACGGACGACGATCTCAGTATGTCGTTTTTTTATCCGCAATAATAATGTCAAATAATAGTTTATAATAATATATATATTTTTGCATTGCATTTTTAATACGTTTTAATAATGTTTAATTTCTTTTAACTATTTTTTTATTTTGTGTCTGTGTTTGAAGTTAAAATATTTTTTTTAATAATGTGTACTCTTGAAAATTACATTATAAACAGTCCCGGATTAAGACTCCTTGATTCCCTAAGCATGCTTGCCTATGGGCTCTCATTTCTAGCAGTATTTTTTAACTTCTATACTTCTAAATACCTATATCAGTAGATCAGTTTTTTGAAAACATGGCAAAAAGGAAAAAAAAAATTGTAGACACGGGCTGGTGAGGTACTTTTCATTTCTGAGTTGTAATTTTTGATGCCCCCTGAGACGTAATGCCCTAAGCAGTTGTGCTTACTTTGCTTATAGGTTAATCCGGTTCTGATTATAAAGCATTTTAATGCCACACAAAGAAGAAAGGATTTTTACATTATCGTTCATATCTTTGTTTGGATTTTTGCCATTTTTGGATGCAATTCTTTTATAAAAGAAAAAAATTGGTTGTCTGTAAAGTCGGTTTACGGACGATAGTTTTACGTGATAACGTATTCCGTTCGAATATCATATTTAATAATACATTACTGCGCTCTCGCTTGCACGCACAGGGTCAGGCGGAACGTTACACTTTTTCGTGTGTGCAGCTTGTGTTTCATCAATTTATAAGACGTTATCACGTCAAAAACTTAGTCCGCCATCAGCAAGCCCTTTCATTTGATACCCATATTGTAGGAAAGCATAATAAAATTAGTCCGCCATCTTTAGAAGTCCGCCATATTGGATTTAGAGTGACGTCACTTTATTTTTCGAGTTATTCTCAGCAAGCCCTTTCATTTGATACCCATATTGTAGGAAAGCATAATAAAATTAGTCCGCCATCTTTAGAAGTCCGCCATATTGGATTTAGAGTGACGTCACTTTATTTTTCGAGTTATTCTCAGCAAGCCCTTTCATTTGATACCCATATTGTAGGAAAGCATAATAAAATTAGTCCGCCATCTTTAGAAGTCCGCCATAATGGATTTAGAGTGACGTCACACAGCTAACCATGCATTGTCATTCAAACTAAACGTGTATACAAATTTTCATCTCAATCGGTTGATGATATCTGCTTCAAAATTACCGAAGGCATTCTAGTCGCTCACTTAGTAACGTTAGGAACGTTAGGAACGTTACACTTTTTCGTGCATGCAGCCGGTGTTTCATCTTTTTATTTTGACGTGATTCATCAATTTATAAGACGTTATAACGTCAATAAAAAAAATAATGAAAGACCCATTGTGCGCAGAATACAAAAACGACTGCGCAATTTTCGAAAAATTAGTGCGCGGCTGCGCACCCGTGCAGCATAGAGGGAACTTTGGTTACAAGATAAGGTCACAACGAAATTCTCTCTTATCAATCAATCATTAAAAGTTCTCGTGTGATTTTTGTATGATTTTTAACATTTTAAAAATATCAAATCTTATAACGAAGTTGTTGCAATGCCAATGACCAGACCACATCCCGTAAATATATATATTGTTTTGTACCCCAACGCCAAAAGTCTGACCACTTTTCAAAGGGATGTCCGCAGTCAATTTAAACATTTTTTCTTTTACCGGGTGCCCAAATAATATAAAATTAAGTGATTTTAACGAGATTTGGACCACAACTGAAATCCATCACCGCTCGAAGTCTTAAAATGGGCCCAATCGAACCACTTTCAAGGTGGGTGTTAGGGTTTGAAAAATGTTTATGGGTCCAAAAATCCCGAAAAAATTCTCCGAATCGTTTTCATAATTGAAATTTAACCCAGTAGTAACGATAAAAACTTATTAACATCGGCCCGACAGGACCGGACTTAAAAATTTTATGAAAACATTAGTTTGTAGATATGGATTTACTTAGTAAAAGGTGGATTTAATTTGGTATAA
Source organism: Xanthostigma xanthostigma (assembly GCA_963575645.1). Taxonomy (NCBI): domain Eukaryota; kingdom Metazoa; phylum Arthropoda; class Insecta; order Raphidioptera; family Raphidiidae; genus Xanthostigma; species Xanthostigma xanthostigma. The sequence continues at coordinate 40,593,414 of OY754466.1, read as the reverse complement.
AGATAGTAATATTTAAATTAAGAAAAAAAAATATTATTTTAAGAGATGTATTAAGGGGTAAATTTTTTTATTTTGTCCAAAAATAAAAGAGTTAAGTTCACATAATAAAGCCACACTGCCTGTATTAGCACATACACTATATTGTCGGCAGGGTTTCGCACTGCGACCCGAGTTTTTTTTATTTTTTTTTCAAATGTAAGTATATTTGTTTTTTTATATCGACAGCTGTTAGAAGGGACACCTTGTATAACTGCAATGACATGACGCCAATATAATGTAGCGTTATATAGATTTATATTACAAAAACCATGCTCTAGTGGTAGTTTCCACTTCCGGCCGGATGTGGCAATTAGTTGTTACCCTTAATGTGTGTTGTGTTTATCAATTCTGCAGAAAAAAAGTAAACATTATCTAAAATGCCTATCTAATTTTCGTAATTATATAACTTTAAATAATGTAACAAAAAAAAAAAAAAACACTTGAGTTAAATTTACTGTACATCGTATTTTTTTAAGGCTGTCGTGACGGTTATGGCGATATGCTATATCAGCATTTATTTCGTACTAGCTTTTACCCGCGACTTCGTCCGCGCGGAATCAGTGTGTACAATTGATAAAAAAAAATTAATATATTCAATCAAGAGTCTCACTTAAGACGGCCCTATAAACAATGTTTTTTGTTATACCATCTTTTGCAAAAACATAAAGATTTTGTGGATTCGATACACGTGATCAAGCCACATAGAGCTGGCCGTGCGAAAAATATGGTTTTTCTAAATGAATGCTAGCTACCTTAAGTAATTGCCCGTGGGCTTTGTTTATATAGTTATTCCGAAAGCAGTTTTTAATAGAAATTGTAATGTTGGAAGATTAAAGGATGAATCCTGCTGGCATAAGATCGATGAACTAAGCAAATACTAAAGATTTTTTTTATTGCATTTTATTGTATGACGTTTCGGCAAACTTTATGCCATCTTCGGAGAACCAATTCTGTCTGTTTTCTCAGTATTGTTGTTATGTATAAAATAAATTAAAATAAAAAATGTCATCAACGGGTATTAAAATTACTATTTTTCTTGAAAAAACAACTGATTTTTACTGAGTAATCAGTAGCGTCGTAAAATCGGTCCTTCTATATGGATCTGAAACCTGGAAAGTGACGAAAGCCATAACAACTCAACTGCAAATCTTCATAAACAAATGTCTCAGAACAATCCTCAAGGTGAAATGGTATGAACACGTCTCGAACAACGTACTTTGGAAACGTGCATGTCTTGAACAAATCTGTGTAACTATAAAACGTAGGCATTGGATAGGACACACGCTACGAAAGACAGATGACGACATAGCGAAGAGAGCCTTGGATTGGAACCCACAGGGATACCGAAAAAGATGCAGACCAAAAATATCCTGGAAAAGAACTGTTCGTGAAAAAGTTATGGAACAAGGAACTACCTGGCTACAAGTCAAACATATGGCAAAAGATAGGACTAGATTTAAAATTTTCGTAGAGGCCCTATGCTCCACTTAGGAGTTAAAGGAATTTATATTATTATTATTATTGTTATTATTATATGTTAAATTTGTTAGATTGAGAAGAAGAAAAGTTAATAGCACTGTGAATTCTAACACTGACTATACAAAATAACCCTACCTACCATAAATTTGAATATCCGATAAATAATTTTTCAGCAAAAGTTCAGTTGAGAAATCGTTAATTTATAACGTGAAAGGTTGTGTTCCTAAATAATAAGCATAAAATAATGAAGAGTAATAAAATAATCAGCCGTACAGTAGCCAAAGTCACGTCAATGCGGCGGTTTGGCCTAGTTATTATATTATATTAATTTATCAATTTACTAAATTCAAAGGCGAGAGCTGTTTTAAGGGGACCTGCAACACTTGTGCACCCTTCCAGTTTCTGCCACAGTAATTTCTCTCATCTGTTCTCCACACATTATATCATTATGTAGGTACCTATTTTATACCGCGTGTTCGCCCAGAAATATTGCATGGGTCGCTATTATGCAAGTTAGACGAGAATTGACTATTTTACTTAGAAACGGAGTCCATTTCAAAATATTCAATATGGCCGCCCTGTGCGAAGCGTTTGCGTTTAGACTGTACGAGATTTCGGTGTTTTCCGAGAAATAATTTTGTCGTTGGGGTCAATGAGGGTCAATCCTTCTAAACGTAATTATATTGAAGGGAAAAAATAGCTTCTTAGGGGGCACCAAAAATCACAAATGAAAAATACCTCACCAGACCGTGTCAACAATTTTTTATCTTTTTGTCACGTTCTCAAAAATTTGATCTACTGATATAAAACCATAGATTATTATAAAACTGTCTTTAAAAGTATAGACGTTAAAAATAAGCAATTTATTTTTGAAAATGAAAACGAAATTTTTTTAACTTTAATTTTTTTTTCAATTAACTGTGTAAAAATGCCTAAAGACCGATTTTATAACATTCAAATTTTCAATGAGAGCATTGATTGTAAAATTCAATTTTTCTATAAAATTCTATGCTTTCAACATTTTTATATCAATTTTAAGCTTTTGACATTCACAATTTGAATTTTGTTTTTATAAAGTTAATATGACAAACAGATAATATTACAATTTTTTAGACTGCTGTTATAAATGGGGGCCCATAGGCAAGAAATGCTTAGGGCATCAAGGAGTCTTAATCCTGCACTGTTTGTAATATTTTCGTTACGCCTTTGGAAATTTCTAATATCTCCACAGAACAACCATATTGTATCGATCTAAGGAACATAAAAAGATGAACAGCCTGTATAACTGTATACATAATGTGTGTACACATTTATATTACATTAGGCTAAAAATATATAAGGTGTGAATATTAAATCGCCTAAGGCTATCAATTAACTTCAATCAACTCAAACGAGTCGAATTATTAGTAATAAAATATAGCCTAAACCGTGCATTGTATCCCTTATGTTAGTTTATTACTTACAGAAATTGTGCGTTTATAAATGCGCTCGACTTTGACATCCAATATTTATCTATACTGCTATATAAAAGCTGATGAATTTGAACGCGCTAATCTCAAGAAATACTAATCCAATTTGAACAATTTATGTTGCCTTAGATAGCCCATTTATTTAGGAAGGCTCTGGGCCAATGATGTCAAACACGCGGCCCGCTAATACATAGATTGCGGCCCGCCGAGACGTTAAAAAAATATTATGTCTAATAATATAATCATTCTGATATAATAGTATTTTATTAATATTTTTAACATTAAAAACATGCGGCCCCCAGTTTAGTACAAAATAAATAATGTGGCCCGCAATATCATATAAGTTTGAAATGCCTGCTCTGGGCCATATAACTTAATGCTATGACCCTAAGGAGCGGTGGCTGCGCATTTAGTCGGGGGCCGTTTAGTTGCACGCCGAGAACCGAACATTACCGAGAAGGTCCGAACTGTGAATGCCCATGTCAGCACAGTCGTATGGTCGGATTCTTATGCTACGAACTAATTTTTGTGGTTGTTTTTGGTTAATTTAACTGAATAATTCTATGCAGCATTTCCTTAATCGGAAATCTACAAATAAGGAACCGACTATACGACTGAGCCGTACGGCATGGTACCTCGCTGTCCTGGGCATTCACAGTTCGCATCTTCTCGCTAATGTTCGGAGCTCGGCGTGCGACTAGCCGAACATTTTAATTCAAAAAGAACTTTTCAAATCGGACTAGTAGTTCCTGAGATTAGCGCAAACAAATAAATTCTTCAGCTTTATTTATGTAATCATATATATTAATACGCTAAGGTTAAAGATGTTTGCCTCCCTTTTTAGAAAAAACCTCACAACTTCTCCACATAAATTATATATCATTTTACAGATAATTGCTTGCTCTACTGACATCGACAACTAAAAAATTTATTATTGCTTTTGTTTTTGTAAATTAATTAATTATTAAAATTACATTAAGACACAATACAGCAACGCTGAACAACGTCTGCCATCTGACGGCTTTAATTTTGAAACAGCGAGCAACGCTGAACAACGTCACAGCAATGCTGCATGATGCCATCTGACGGCGTAGCTCAACGCTGTTGCTACTTGCGCCTCTATATAACAATTTTAGTAAAATATTTCTTCGAACTGTCATCTGAGCTTCATATTGTAATACAACAAAAAGAAAAACCTTATAAGCTGTGTGCAAAATTAGAAACGAATTGAATACCTGCAATCATATTTAAAAAATAATTTTGTAAAGTGATAATTATTATACTAATTTAGTGCGAATAATTCGCACGGGTCACACTAGTAGAAGTATTGATTAACTTATGCTTTATTCAATTCGCTGTTTCGAAAAGTGGATCAACAAATTGGATTCCACAGATTCGTAGATAGGTCACGAACGCATAGCCTCGGGCGCTTCATTCATGACAGTGGTGGCACCACTCATGTAATATTCTTGTATTATGTGTTAACTACCCTTCTGTCTATTTACGTATTAGTTATAGTAAGCGTGGAATTTATTCTTCAATGAACATTTTGAAAAAGACGGAAATGAATAATGTATTTAAGTTCACACAATTTATACATGCACAGACATACATTCTACATACGTATTAAACAGTTACATGTATACTTGATGTTCCATTATCCGATGTGTTTCGAACTAAATGTGAGACAGAGATATTGTGTATTATAGACGCTCGATGTGCCCAGATTTTGACTTTTTTTGTTATATTTTTTCGAATAATTGGTTTGTTAATAATTTTTCATTAATATTTCAGAAATAAAAAATTCAATCTTAATTCTATATTAGAAAAAAAATAGATACTAATTAATTTTTATATTGTTTAGATTATTTCTGAAGAAAATCCAAATCCGGACCGAAACGTCATCTACTGAATTACAATTTTAAAATTTCTTGTTAATATACAGTCTAAAAGAAAAAATTGGTCGATAATTTTATTTATTTGAAGAGTTCTATTCAGACGTTATTCTAAGATTTGATTATATTTTTTCGTTCAAAAAAAAAACTGCGGATTATTTGCAAATTTCTTCAAAAATACGTAAAAAAATGGAACTACTTTTCGTCTTTCACTATGATTTTTTGAATCTGACCAATCAGTAATCATATATACACATCACAGCAACTGGTGTAGAATTACTGTATTACTATCTTACTTTGTATACCCGACCCCGTAATTATTTTTTTTAAAGAACTCCCCCTACAAAAATATGCATATTGAGACGTTTCTTTTAAACAATCCACTTTTTCAGAAATAATTTTTTGATTTTAGAATTTTATTTATCCTTTACAAAATTCTATAAATCTAAATATGGTCCTGAGATGGTTTGTAAGTTACCTTTCAAAGAGGAAACAGTAGGTTGCATCTGGTAAGAACAAATAAATCAGTTACGGTGTGCCGCAAGGTAGCGTCCTAGGCCCTATACTATTTTTAATATACATGAATGATCTGTATAACATATTCATCCGTAGTATCATTTGCTGATGACAATGTGCTACTATTTTCCGATGTAACCTGGGGGAAGGTCGTTTAGTTTTTTTCTGTCTGTTAAAGTTAGCGAGATCTAAAAAAAATATTGAAATGGGACACTCTGTACGTTTTGTTCTTTGTATAATATTTTATCTTTTACGAGTATGAAATGTGAGGCACGGGAGAAAATAGTAGTTTAATTATTTATTACATTATATTTCGCGTAAAATTGATAATTGAAAGTTAATTACTGCTCTTTTACAAATGTTAAATATTTTTTTATGTAATTGTTTTTTCAGGGCTGTCAAATGATTTGTGTATATAATTGTTTTGTTTCAGTTGTATAATAAATACATTGCAGGAATATTGTATTTCGTTATCGGAATAGAAAAAAAATCTTAAAAAAAAATTGAACCTCCTGCAAAAAGGGTCACTAAAAAGAGTAAAATAATTACATAAATACATTTTATGTACTTCTATATTAAATTGGCGTCGACTTCAAAATTTTGTTATTTTAGGCATTTTAGTGACTGTTTTAGAAGGATTTGAAACGAAAAACGAGGAGCGCATGCGACAGTTTTATAAGAAGTGTACTACACTACACTATATGAAAAAATCTATTTCTGAAATAAAACGAATAATGCGCCCCACGTTTTTCGTTTCAAATCTTATAAATTAAAAATCGGTCTGTAAAAATTATTATTTTATACTTTTTAGTTCGCTTTAAAAACGTGGTATATATATATTTTTTTAAATTTTGTCTTGACATGCTACTATAAAAAAATCGCTATTTTATTTTTCGAACGTGAAGCACCTTAGCAGGGAACTAACGAACTATAACAGCGAACTAGTTCGCGGAAGAATGATGAACTAAATTGAGCGCTCTTTTTAGTGAACTTCGGAAAAAAATGTACACGGCGCGCCTAAAAAAGTTTGCACTGCAAAAACAGACAAGTTTAGAAAATACTTATATGAATTTGTTTTAGCACAGAATATAAAGATACGGGAAAACTTGTGAGCTTTTTAATATATAATTGAACGAAATTGTTACACATGCAGGTACATTAGTCGCTAATGAGCAACAAATTATTATTGAATTACACGGTACAATGATCGCATTGCGACCCCGACCACCACGCCGCGCGCAGTGCCATGTGTGAAGTATTATGTTTTTATTGTTTGTGTACTCAACAGTCACTCGACACTACAGCCATGAAGACTTTCGACATAAATGAATGGACAGCGCACGACTATATATATCCACTATTGGTCATAGAAAACGCTAAATTTTGATGTCAAAAAAAAATTGGTTGTCTGTAAAGTCGGTTTACGGACGATAGTTTTACGTGATAACGTGTTCCGTAATACATAACCTAAATTCCACATATAATAATTATAATAATTCGAATCTATGATATTGCATCTTTCGCTTCAAATTTAGGTTAATTTTATTTATTAAAATTACTCACCACCTATAATAATAATTGTTTTTTTTAACTTTCTTTCTTTCGTATTTATTTTAAGTCTCAAAGATTAATTGTCATAATATTTTGAAAACAATTGTTTCATTGTTTATATAAAATTCCAAAACCTACTTACAATATTTAAGTATTTTCATACGTCAAACATTTGATTTTTATAATGATAAAATTTGTATGAAAACGATTTTTTCGAGAGATGAGACCTAGCTAAAACGATTTTTTGCCCCCCAAAATCCCTTTTCAGTAAATTTCATCCAAATCGTTAGGGCCGTTTTCGAGAAAAGCACGTACAGGGTCAGGCGGAACGTTAGGAACGTTACACTTTTTCCTGCATGCAGCCGGTGTTTCATCAATTTATAAGATTGGTGATTCATCAATTTATAAGACGTTATCACGTCAAAAAATAAAATAAAATTGCGGATTATTCACAAATTTCCTCAAAAATACGTAAAAACTTTTCGTCTTTCACTGTCAAGTTTTGAATCTAACCATTCAGAAATCACATATTATAGGTACACGTCATAACAACTGATGTAGAATTACTGTATTACTATCTCACTTTGTTTAAACGACCCCCAAACGCCCTCCCCTTTTTACTGCGTAAAATAACGCCACCGCATCCAAGCTGCCTAGTGCGCTTTCATTTCGTCATAAATGTATCAAAGGAAAAAAAATGATACTGAAGGTTTACAAATGCGAATGTTTAAAAACTAATAAAAAAATGTTATTCATGTAGCAGTGTTAAATTATTTCAGTAAAATGTTTTAAAAGATGTATAAAGCATTGTTTTAAAAAACAATTACCTAAGCTTTATTAGATTATCTATATACCTATATACGTTATTAAATATAACCAACGTAATAACAACAAACATTTTTCATGTTGTGACGGATTCTCACAGCTCAGTAAGTAGAAAGCATAGTCGCGCGTACACACAATGTGTGCAGTGGCTCCCAAACTGTGCATTGCAGGTGCTATGAAGTTATTCTATTATCTAGATTCTAGACTCTATATAGATTAGTATATTGAACTACAAGCATTCAAAAGCATTAATCCCAAAGTGTCAATAACCGCAATTACAATATTCGTAACTGATATACTCATATATCGATTAATTAACTAAGTATATGAATCATTGCCTATCTACTCAATGTGGGTGAGTGAACGCAACAAAGCGTATCGAAAATATATCTGCGTCTCTTTCTTCGATGTAATTCCCTGATTTCTCCGATGATAGGATTGGTGGATGTACTTGCATTCAATCTGAATAAAGTATCTCTGTTTCAAAAACTTTGTCTTTTTCTATGACGTTAACATGGGCGTACCCAGCTTTTGGCCCAGGAGGGGGCAAATTAGAAATTTCTTAAGCCGGGTCCCCTGTGCTTGTTTTACCCTCCTGGGTACGCCAGTGCTTACGGCGTAAAAAAGACAGAAGTATACGTTTGCACCCTAATAGTTCGATTGAGATTTTATTCCTATGCTCAGTATAGAATAAAAGTATATGATTATACTATACCACAGTGGCGGTGCGTGAACATTTTAAATGGGTGTTTTGGTTATAAACATTTTTCAAACAATGTTAACAATAAACTACAGTATACACTGTAACACTAGACACTACTGCCATAAGCCATGTGTCGTGTATCATGTACGGCACATATATACCGCCGAGAAGAGTTCGTGTGGCTCGTCACAAGACTGGATAATGGTACCTACCCGCTGGCTTGCGACAAATCCCACAATCCAGGCCCGTGGAGGCCCGCTCAGGCTGGGGCCCGGCTGGCAAACGCCACCTCGACTATATAGTCAGTCTGACGCTGGTTCTGCAGCTCTTTAGCGAATGTCCAGTCCCGCGCGTGGCGACGGAAGCGCAACGTGGAAAAAGTTTGTGTGTCGCCGGTGCATTAACGTACATATGTACGTATTTATGTAGAGGTACCGGTGATATAATTAGAGCACGCACACGGATGCGTAAATAGCCTGTGGTGACAAACCGTCGCACCACCTGGCGTCGCGTTGAGCGGCCACACTCACTGCATGTACGCACCTCTCCACATATTATGTCAGTGTATTTTTAATATAGAGTTGCAGGTTCGGAATAGGCTCTATGGATTAATTGGATTACACTCCTTTTCGTATGCGATAGGGCCAATAGGTCATATGCATGTGATTTTTTATATTTTTAATAGATTAATTATTTATAGTCAACCATAATACGGGAAATATTGAAAATCATTTAAAAATGTAATATTATCATAAGAAAACAAATATTAAATTTCACATTCAAAAATAGATAGTTTAAACAATCGGCCATGTTGGCGGGCTTATGTGACGTCATAATATATGATGTATGTCAACCTTGATGTCAAATATATATAAATAAATATAAATTCAAGTAAATAAAATTGTCGACCAATTTTTCTCAGACCATACGATATATTGACAAAAAATAATAAAAATACAAATCAATATAACACAAGATGACGTTTCGATCCGGATTTGGATCTTCTTCAGAAATATCTAAAAAATATAAAAATTAATTAGTATTAAGTAATTTATTATCTAATAGATTTCACGCAAGATTGAAACTTTGAATATATCGTATGGTCTGAGAAAAATTGGTCGACAATTTTATTTACTTGAAGAGTTCTATTCAGACGTTAATTAAAGATTCAAATTGTCAATGTTCTAAAATCTAAATGAAGTGTATTTGTTGTTTTCTCTAAATACTGACATAACCTTACAGTGAGACGACACAGTCGTCATGGAAACTGTTGTTGATATATACTCTGACGTCACGCTGCGTTTGGATAATTCGAAAATAGCGCGTATTTTCTACATTTCTTTTTTATTATTATTTATATTTAATAAAATAACCATTACGATATGATCAGAAACTAAAATATATTTCGAAATAAAAATTTAAACCAATTTGGAGTCTCATGCATATGATCTATTCCGTTCATGAGACTGGGTGTAAAGAAAAACGGGCTAGGGATCAAACCAATCCACGTACCTATACCGTATACTATAAAAATCGGTTGTATATCATTAAGATATAGTGGATAAAAGGTATAGTGGCTTCATCGTACGTAGGACACCTTAGATTCGATTCCGGCAGTCGGCACCATTATTTTTTTTTTATTTTTTTTACAACTATTCCATATTCCACTATAGTTATATGTATAGATCAGGCCTGGGCAAATGGCGGCCCGTAACACAATTTTGTCCGGCCCGCGAAACATTTTATAAATTTTAAAAAAATAGTAAAGAAATAGCAAAGCCCAGTACCTACAGACGAAAAAAGGACCTTTTTTTTTGCTCTCCAAATGCGGAAATTGAATGTGAGGACCTTTTTTTTCTTGCTCCCCAAATGCGGAAATAGAATGTGGACCTTTTTTTTGTTCTGCAAATTTTTGGCCCGCGGTCAAATTTTTATCAGCTATGTGGCCCGGCGATCAAAAGATTTGCCCGCCCCTGATATAGATCGATTCAATTTTACCATTCCAACTCGAGAAGTAGAGGAGAATGGTATCTATCTACTAATTTTGGTCAACATTTATTTTTCAAAATTTTACAATATTTTTCGTTAAAAGGTCCAAACAATATATATTTTTGGAAAAAGTCAGTTCGCTCGTTTGTGGTCACCCTGCATAGATTTCTAAAATCATAACCCCCCTTTTTCATATACAGTGTAAACTCCATATAGCGACACTCAAGGGACTGTGCACTTTGTGGCGTTATTAAAAGTTGTCTTTTAACGGAGAAAAGAAAATAATCCATTAATATTTTTTTATTATAATATGTTTTTACTCTAAAACGTTTTCCAACATCACTTATCTTTTTTCCCGCCTGTATTGCGCGTATTAAAAAACTTTTTCGCCAATACATGCACAAAGATTTTCTTTACTCGCCATGTTCACAATTTGCAAGTGTGTGGGCAACTAAAAATATGATAACTTATCGATAAGCGACTGAGCTAAACATACGAAAGATAATCCCTTTAACAACCAAAAGAACGAATTTTTTAGAATCTTCGGTACGCATGATGGCGACAACAAAGCAACAAAATAACAAACAAGTACTGTTTATTGCTTAATGATGACGTATAGTTGCCGTTATTTATAGTGGGTGTGTTGTTATTTAGAGCGTATCATTGTATGAGCAACAAGGTAAACCAGCTAGAGTTAAGTAATTTCGACGTTTTAAGGAGTTTGTCGTTATAGTCAGAGTGCCCGTCGACAAAAATTTTATTGACACATACTCTCCCCAAACTTTGTATATGGCTTCATTAGACCTAGTCTGACACCTATTTCTTCTTTGACTTTTCTTGATTTTGGGGCATTTTCCCTCTAAATTTTCCGAAAGATGTTTTGACGACGTAAAAATTTATAGATACTGTTTGTTTTTTTTATTGGATAGCTTAAAAACTTCAACCAAAACGCTAAAATAATGTTCTCTGACAAATAACATGAACCATTTAAAATGACACCTCGAATATGTTCGACATATTCGAGGTGTCAGACATTTTAAATCCGAGAGCCGGCCCTGAACGGTGTGAGAGAATAAAACGAGCCTCGAGTCGCCTAACCACAACGAGCCAATGTAACCATCGCACACACAAGCTGTTAATTAGTCAACCCCTGTCCACGCATCACTGCTTGGCCACTTGCATCAAACGTATATATTCACGCAGACTACAGAGAGACAGCTCGCAAACACGGCGTTTATTTCAAATCACCGAGAAATGAACGAAATTTTGTAAACTTATTTCTCTGCAATAAGTATCCAAGATTGCAGGACAGATTCCTAATCCAGTGTAAACCAGGCCTGGACAAATGGCGGCCCGCTGTAGAATTTTGTCCGGCCCGTAAAGCATTTTATAAAATGATTATTAAGAGCGAAAATATATAAAATATAATTTGGCGCATAAAAAAAAATTAAAAAAGGGCCACAACAGACGAAGAAAGACCTTTTTTTTGCGTAAATGAAAGAACCTTTTTTTTTGCTCTCCAAATTTTTGTTCCACGGTCAAATTTTTATCAGCAATGTGATCCGACGATCAAAAGATTTGCCCGCCCCTAGTGTAAACCCATTTAACGTCACTCGATATAACGATAAACTCCTTAAAACGTCGAAATTGCTTAACTCTAGTTGGTTTACCTTGATGCTCTTACAATAATGCACTCTAAATAACGACACACCCACTCTAAATAACGATAACAATACGTCATCATTAAGCAATAAACAATACTTGTTTGTTATATTGTAGATTTGTTGTCGGCATCATGCGTATCGAAGATTCTAAGAAACTCGTTCTTTTGTTTGTTGGGATTATCTTTTATTATGTTTAGCTCAGCTGTTTGTTGGCCAGTTGTAAATTTTATATATTATGCGTAAATAAATATTACAGTAAAAAAATATTAATTGATTATTTCTTCTCTCCGTTTAACGACAACTCTCAATAACGCCACAAAGTGCACAGTCCCTTGAGTGTCGCTATATAGAGTTTACACTGTATTTCATTGAAATGTGATTGTGGAGCTGTCAGGACATCTTTTATGTTAGTATGCATTAATATAACTGCACTAATAGGTATGTATCTATGTTTTGGTGTATAACAAACTGTACCACAGTGGAAGTTTTGTTTCATTCGACGTTCTTTATAATGTCTTATAAGTATAGGTATACGGTACAGGACACATTTTTGTGACTACGATTGTAAACCTCAAACAACTTTAAGAGTATTATTTGTGAAACAAGTGGAATTATTTTATTGTACATCTGCATTTTGAATAACCCCTCGAGACATCTCGAGATATTTGAATAATCGAATAATTCGACAATTTTCACTCGAAATATCCCATCTTGAATGAAAATGACCATGTCTATCCAAAGTAAACGAAACGTGTGTTCTTGTGCTAGAGGTACAATTTTATAAACACAAAATTACTAATCATCATTACCCACTGACTACCATTCCCCCGTGCTCCTCCAATAGTCGCAAATACTAAACACCATTTAAAAATTTCTCATTAGTGAGCATTCATAAAATAGTTGAAGGCTGATAAATATAGTAATCAATTTTATTAAATTTTTGAGGTTATGACTCAACACTTTTTTTTAACTTTGATATTTTTTGATTAATAAGGATACGAGGGTAGAAACGAGTAAAAAGTCAGTTGTATTTTTTATAATATAATTTTATTTTAAATACTTATATATTTGCACTATTTTATTTTATGTCGTCAAGTTCGTTTTAAAACGGAAATACATTTTTTGTTTAAATATTTACGCCATACAAAGCATTTTTTTGTGTTCGACAATTTTACAAAAAATAACAACAAAATTTATTTTTATTCCAAGCAGTTTCAGTAATTTTTTTCAGTGACATTTTTCAGAAAATAATATGGTATTGGTTTCTGTAATACTGAATCATTATTCGGTTTTATTGATCTGAACAATATTCAAAATATTTTTAAATTAATTTTTACATTTTTTTTTGTATCTTACAAGGGGAGATCTGTGAGCTTCGGAGTCGCAAATTTTTATATTTGTTTTCTAAAACTATTTGCTACCATAGACTTTATTATATATCGTGTTTTTGAAAAAGTCATTCCCATTGTTGAATGTGCAGTATGTCAAGCAAGAAGGCTATTTGCTCTTCTACCTCTAGGTATGCGTTTCCAGTTAGTGTTAAAAAAATTCAGATCTTAACAATTTTTGCATTGACTCCTCTATTACAAATTCTTGTCCGAGAATAAGTAAAAGTATCTATTAATAATAAATTTTCAATTCATTATTAATAAATAATAAATTAAAACTATGAATTGGTGCTATGCCCAAAAAACTCTAGCCGTTTGTGGCCTTTATATAAAAAAATCAAATGTCTACAAAATGTTTAGAAACGACATATCTACAATACGACTGAGCATTTGACGAAATGACTACTCCAATTTTAATATGTCAAGAGATATGGCCTATGGTATTCGAACGTTGAGACTCATTTTCATTTTATGGGCTAATTCAGTGCTTCTCAAAATGAGAGACGCGGCCGTAATAAGCCGTAAAGTTTTAGTTATAGTATCGCGTGCAATTACATATGCAATTTAATTGGCACCAGGCCCAAATAACCGCAACTCCTGGTGGCCTTTAAAACTAGAAGCGCAGCCATTTTTTTCATTATTTTCGCCACAGTGTCCTATGTTCACTAATGCCACTTCATTATTTAGAGGGCTCTGGATATAAATATTTAAGAAGCACTGGACACAAAAATAAAAAAATGGTTGAAATTGGCGATCCTTCAGGATCGTCCCTTGTTAAGTTTTTTACACATATCTTTTTTTAGATTTGGAATATTGTTCAGCAAATAATTTAAAATTATTTACAAACATTATTTATATATAAATATAAATACAATATTTACACAAATTCTAAAGCACATTGCACAATAACCAAAAAAGTTCACATTTTTTCATTCCAAAGACATCACACTAATATTTCTTTTTCTTTCAGCTACGAAATAAAAAGATTCTTAAGACGTATAAAACTTCACTAAGCTTCTTTACACATTTACGATATTAGACGAGAAATATTTCAAAATATACAGATCGTACTTTTTTAAAAGTTTTTATATTATGGTCTTCTTTCCAAAATACTGTTGTTATTCAAAATTCTTCTATCATACGTTCATCAAAGATTTGATTTATTCAGAACATTAAAAATGTATATGAGACAAAAAATATTATTTTTAAAGCCCTTACACACGGCACAATTTGTTGGGTCGCTGCAGATCGAGTGGTCTGAAGGTCAATCTGTCTGACACCATCTTCAGACTCTTCGCAAGTTCGACAATGGCTGATTATATAAACAAAGACCAAAACTTGTAAATTAAAACAAAAACAAGTAGGGTCGTATGTAAGACGACAGGGCAGATTTTTCCATCATTAACCTTCAAAATTTTGAAATGAAAAAATCAAAATGACACATATTAGTAATTAGACTAGTCCAGGGGTCGGAAACCTGCGGCTCGCGAGCCGCATGCGTCTCTTTCGATGTAAAGTTGCGACTCTCCAGTTCCACACACAAAAATTAATTACTATATTATAAAAACCCTTAAAAATCATCCAATCGATCCATGATTGAGTACCAGCTACTTCCACTCGCGTCTCACCCGCACCGCCCCCTTCGAGAAATATATAATATTGAAACGAAAGGTAGTGACTTTTTAAAAACTGGGAAATTTTGTAAATTGTTACTTTTGGCTCTTCCGTTTCAAAAGATCACCGACCCCTGGGGGCTAGTCTATTGCCAGGTTGGTTCGTATGGAGACTGACCCTCGATTTATCCCTATCGGCTACCCTGCACATCAGACCCAACATATTGAGTCGTGTGTTTAAGTTTTGACGTGATAACGTCTTATAAATTGATGAAACACCGGCTGCACGCACGAAAAAGAGTAACGTTCCGCAAGCGAGAGCGCGATATAAGCGATAGTCTCTCTCTTCTCGCGTGACGTCAGAGAGTAGTGTGCGTTCAACATTTTTTTCGGCTGTTCCAGCGAAAGCTACATCTGACAGATGGCCAGATCAATTATACGGTTTGTTAACAAATATACATATAATATATATACATTCTTTTAAATGTTTATAATTGCTTAAAAATATGTATTTTGCTTTGGTTGATCAAATTATTAGTCGGTAAAAATATAGTTTGACAGCTACTAAAATTTAGGTTATGTATTATTAAATATGATATTCAAGCGGAATACGTTATCACGTAAAACTATCGTCCGTAAACCGACTTTACAGACAACCAATTTTTTTTTTTAATAATGATTTTCGTTCATGGAAAAAGAGACCATTTAAAAAGATTATTGAAACATTTATATAAGAATCAGTTTATCAAAGAATTTTTGCAAATTATACATCTAAATATAAGTAGGTACCCTTTTTCTCGACCACCCACTTGTGTTCTACTTTATCAGGACTATAATTTTATGGAAAGTGCATTTCTACATACAAATTAATTACATTTATTTCACAGGCATGGAAGATAGAAAATATATTTACAGTACTTACTTAATTTGAAAACAAAATATTTAACGTTATAAAAAAACATGAACAAAAAAAAACGGAATGTTAAAATATCACTATTTAATATTATTTACAAGAAAAAAAAAACAAAATAATATCAACAATTTGTTACCATCCTCTTATTAATGAATTTGTTTCTATTTACACTTCATAAATTCACTCGATTAGTTTTGTTTCAACAACTCATTTGTTTCTTCAATTCATTCATTTGTTTTTTACACATGAATCGTGTCATCATCCTCACTAGTTGAATGAGGTCCGACAGAATCTATTCTAACCGGCGACCCCGGATTAAGTGGAGAACCCGGAGGTGATGGTGATCTCGGCATGACTTCCGGTGGTCCTTGCGGCGTCGAATAATAACTGCTTAGCGTACTTAGCGAGCTACTTGCCGCCAATGAACTCAGATGCGCACTAGGTCCCGGCGCCGCTAGACCGAGTCCACCGAGACCGATCCCCGGAGGGTACAGTCGATAGGGAAGCGGTTTTTGGAGAGTCACGGCTGCCGCGGCGGCTGCCTGACGATAATAAAGATCGGCAGCTCCTGGACCCGCGCCCGGTCCACCCGCAGTCTGCGGCGGATACCAACAACCGTAAGGTGGGGCGCCGTACAAACGCTGGAAAGCAGCGTAATTTCCAGCTTCGGCCAATAGCTCCAAACCGACTGCTGTCTGACGTTTCCATTTTGTTCTGAAACAAAAATATCTGTTTTAGCACTTTTATTTTAATAAACTTTTTTCTCATTTATTTCATGAAAATGAGAGTTAACTGTTTTAAATGAACATTAATAATTTCTTGCTGAAATTAATAATATTAATATTAATAATAATAATAATAATGTTTTGTATAAATAAAATTCGCATTAATTGAGATTCTTCTTTTTTTCTAGGCTGCAGCCATTATCGTGTCCCGAGGAGGAAATGGAATCAAGAGTTAAACGTAAGTTATCCTGTCTTTTACGAGTATTACATCGATTCATTATTATAGTACAGTGTAAACTCCATTTAAAGTCACTCGATATAACGATAAACTCCTTAAAATGTTGAAATTACTTAACTCTAGTTGGTTTACTTTGTTGCTCATACAATGATACGCTCTAAATAACGACACACCCACTCTAAATAACGACAACAATACTATCATTAAGCAATAAACAGTACTTGTTTGTTATTTTGTTGCTTTGTTGTCGGCGTCATGCGTACCGAAGAGTCTAAGAAATTCGTTCTTTTGTTTGTATAACCAAATTGATCTAGTATCTCAAGATATGAATAAAATATAAGAAAATACAATTAAAATATTGGAGCATCGAAAAATGCCAGACAAAGATACGCAATAAGCGTTGTAATTTGCGATAGTATGAATGTTTGTTGGTGAGTTGTAAATTTTATATATCAGGAGTAATACATATTATAGTAAAAAAATATCGATGGCCTATTTCTTCTCTCCGTTTAACAACAACTCTCAATAACGCCACAAAGTGCACAGTCCCTTGATTGTCGCTATATAGAGTTTACACTGTAATTTGGTTGATCACATCTGTATTAACGTACAAATCTATCAAACTACAATTTACTAGAAATCTGAATCAAAATAAGTTAATTGTAATTTCATAAAACGGTTGGTTTTGAAACACTTTTGAATGCCCGGTTTATACAGGAGGCTACAATAACACCAAATTGATTTACTTAAGGCGCGGTAAGGCAAATTGACTTAGATCAGACGAAAAGAGAAACGTTCAAATAAATAAAATTATCAACCAATTTTTTCAGACGGTATATTGACAAAAAATTGTAAA
The DNA here is from genome assembly GCA_963575645.1 of Xanthostigma xanthostigma. Taxonomy (NCBI): domain Eukaryota; kingdom Metazoa; phylum Arthropoda; class Insecta; order Raphidioptera; family Raphidiidae; genus Xanthostigma; species Xanthostigma xanthostigma. The sequence continues at coordinate 40,575,551 of OY754466.1, read as the reverse complement.
ATTATACTTAAATATCTCAATAAATGACGTTTCGGTCCGGATTTGGACTTACTTCAGAAATCTTCTGGAACTTCTTCAGAAATATGTAATCTAAAAAATTACATATTTCTGATCCAAATCCGGACCAAAACGTCATTTATGGAGATATTGAATTACAATTTTACAATTTTTTGTCATTATACAGTCTGAAAAAATTGGTTGATAATTTTATTTTTTTTGAAAATATCTATATTCAGACGTTAATCTAAGATTTGCAAAGAGAAACGCTTCCCCTTCTCCAATTTTCAACTTGCAGTCGAAAGGAAAGAAAGCATCCTGCGGGGATTGATAGTTAAAAAACCATTGGTAGGATGCAAGAAAAATTAAACTATAAGATTTTGTAATAGGAAAACATTATGGTGCCAAAACCTTCCAAACTATATCAGAGAAGCTCCGGTTTACATTTTAAGAATTGTTTAAACTTTTTTTGCTTTATATACATTTGGAACATTTTAAGACAGTCATTTCATAATTGGAAGACGGCGCCTAACACTTATTATATTTTTCGTCAAAACTGTTAGGACGATACATTTTCAGTTATCTGCAACAGACTGTAAGCAACCAGTAATTGGTTATGGCATTCACAACAGATCGGTGAACGTTTAGGCGTTAACTTATAGGTTATTATAAACAGATTAAGGTGTAAAAAATGTCAAGTCATTGTCGGTAAATATTTCTCATAGAAAAACCCACACACACACACACACATTTACGAAGTTGTAAACATGCAGGCATTACCTACATGAATATTAGTTTACCACAAAAGGTATTCAATGCTTCGAGTTTATTTATTTACTAGCCATTACTTGCGGCTTTGTTCGCGTTAATGTCAATTTTGAGAGAAATCACATTGATAACATTTATAGCAGACAACATATAAATAGGTTATACTGAATTCACTAATAATTAATTAATTGTCATGACGCGCATGCGCCTACACTCTTGCGAAGACGTCACAGGCAAAACAAATTCTGCGCGATAAATTCGTAAAGACATGCTCTACCGGTTGTGGAATTATTGGTCTCGTGGTTATTAGTGATTGAAATCTAAAGGGTATTTTACGAGAAAGTTTGATATCAATGTACTTAACGAGCGATTAGTTGAAAACTTGTTTTTTTTTGTGGATGTGTGGGGGCTCTGGGCTTAGGCCTGCCCTTAAAGACGGTCCTGGTCAGTAACATCGTGCATACGCAATAAATCGAGAACATTCATGGGCGTAGATATATATTTTTTTGAGGGGGGTAAAGCAAAAAAATCAATATATTTTTATTTTTTAAATTTTATTCATGCGAATAACCTTTTTTTAGCAACCTAACGAAAATTTTGCCGTGTGCACATTTGGTGAGCAAAAAAAAAAACAAGTCCTTTCATTTCCGCAACAAAAAGTCTTTTTTTCGTTTGTTGTGGCTGGGTGCCTGCGTTCCTGATGAGTCCTGGGGGGAATAATTACCCCCGGTACCATATCTACGCCCTTGAAAACATTGTTAAAATTGAAAATCTTTAAAATACGTATAAGTTGTTACAAAGTCTTTGTAATACGGCAGACAGTTTAATGCAACAAAAAGGGCTGTTAGTTGACTAGAATCTCTTTAACGCATTTCTCGCTTTTTGTACGAAAATCGTGTTTGTGACTTTTATTATTATAAGTAGCGTGCAGCCCGATGATGGACGTTGTGTTGCCGATAGACAAACAATCGGTAGCGTGTTGTTTGTTATACGAACCAGCAGACTCATGGCTGACCTGATCTGATCGTCCGACGTTAATAAAAACCGTGAAGTAATGCTCAAATAGCCTATCTATGAAAACAAAACCAATATAATGCACACCTTTTAGCCTTAACCGGCTATTAAAATCATCTTTTCACAAAAACCTATACTAATTTTGTGTGGCATTGTACAGGGTCGCATTTAAATCTCATATTATTATACAAAATCGAGTGTTTGTTTGTTTGCTTATAGTTCTTCTAAACTACAGCATGGCTTTTGATGTGGTTTTCACCATCATTTAATGAATTTATTCCGGAAGGTTGATGTGTATAACACATGGAAATAAAATGGAGTAGGAAAAAAAAAAACTACAATGATATTGGCGGGAATCGAACCCGAAACCCTGCCATTACTGGCCTTACGTCTTAACCGCTCGGCCACTGGGGGTGGTCACAGTGTATCGCTATTATGTCGTATAGAAGTACTATATGGGTGATATGAAAAATCGGTAATACGAAAATCACGTGGTCACAGAACTATAAAACTTGCAAACTGGCCTCATATACACGACGTTATATGGGAGAAATGCAAAATCAATGTATAAGAATCTGTTAGAGATTCGTCGGCATATAGCACAGAAAAGAATCTCTAACGAGATTCTTCGATCAGTAGTAGTTCCTCTATGAGCGCTGCAGAACAACCAAAGTCTTATAGGCATTTCATAATTTTAGAATGAATTATATTTTTCATATTTTATCAACAATTAATGTTAGGAATCAACGTTAACGGTACCTACTGATAAACCACAAAAATGTGCGTGTTTTGTGTGGCAGACTTTTTTGCGTTCAGGCGTTGTTCTGTGCTCTGGAGCAGCACACGAAACGTCATCATCAGATATCCTCAGTGTACACCGTACAATTCTGACCCAATAATTATTTAGATCTATCGTCAGCACATTGGTACAAATAAGCACCTATCACTGTCATATCCTAGAAGTATTCATTGAATCTGTCTCATTCAGTTAATACCTTTGACTAAGAGGTACCGATGTCGGCACATACACATACATGGTACACGAAACACGGCTTATGGCAGTAGTGATTAGTGTTACAAGTATATTGTAGTTTGTTGTCAGCAGTGTTTGGAAAAACTTAATACGTAAATCATCATAAACACGAATGTGATTCATAATTTAATTAATCCTCCGCTCATTTCTAGCTGATATTAGGAAGTACCTCCGATTAACCCTTAGAATACCCATTTAAAATGTTCACGCGCCGCCATTGTATTATGGTGTTTTAGAATATCTGAGAATAGTTCCAGCTTACTCGTATGTGTAAGAAATTTATGAATTTCCCATTGAGCGTAAATTCGCCTCTGCAGCTCTGTGTATGTAATGGTGATTTAAAAAGATTTTGTTATAAAAGGCGGTAAAAAGACCTGCTGTAAGAAGTTAAGCGATACCGTGACCAATAGTATATAAGCACCCGTGAACATTGTCTTTTGTTACTGCTTTGCGACGATATCAAAGTTAACTATTGTAAAAAAATCACGATGGAAATTATTTTTTATAAAAAAATAATAATAAATTGGCCATGCATCGACATCCTGAATATTATCAACATAGATATAGTATGATGGATGATTATTATTATTTAAAATAAAAATAATTAACTTTTAATCTCGTGGATTTTTTTTTCTTTTTCAAACCGTTTTCGCAGACTGAGTAAGTAAATTAATGATAAAATAATGGCACAGTTATGCAATATGATACGTTGTATGCATATTCTCCGAATAAAAAAATTCCTCGGTAGGTACTCTTGAATCTGAATGTTGACACATACTATGTGTCAACATTCAGATTCGAATGTGATGACAGTTATAACCTCAAAAAAAAAAAAATGATAGCTGACCAATGTTTTGCTATTAATATTTTTAACGGCTCAGTTTTGATGGCGCATATTTTAAACGCTTTGTTCAAATTTTAAAAAAGCTGTATTCAATAAGCTGTCCAAAATTATACGCGGCTTATCTGGAACCTTGCATAATTTGACCTTAAAAACCGAGCGGTATAGCGTAGCGGTGAGAGCAATAGACTCGCATTCGGGAGGTACCGGGCTCGAATCCCGGTTGGAGACTTTTTCCTGCTGCCTCTCGCCGAGAAACGGTAATTCCTGTATCGACTATCTTGTTGAGGTTTTCCACGATTTCCCTCAATAATTCCAGATAAAAATCGAGATGGTTCCTTATTCAAGACCATGGCCGATTACATGTCAAACTCCGGTGCTCAAAATTTTCCTACCTTATCTTAATGTCCTAAAATTCCTTAATTCGCCCATTGCTATCGATTAAGTTGAGGTTTAAAAATGTAGAAAATAACGGGACGTGTGATAGATGGAAAATAGTAATGGTGCGAATGGCGTCTGTTATGACGAGAAATAGACGTTAAACGCATTATTATTATTATTAATTTGACCTTAAAAAAATTAATACCAAACTAACGAAATACAGATTTTTGATAGTCCATAGTTTGAAATTTTTGTTAAAATGAAATTTTTCACGTTGGTAAAGTGAACGATGTTGCACGAATACTGAACAAAGTCATATCGTAAAGAATCGATAAGAGAGTAAGTACGTATACTACCTAAACTAAAGAACTTTAGGTGGCATCATAGCCGTCAAATACGCCCAGTTCGTAGACCGGATGGAGGTCTTTTGTTTAAAAGCATTTAGTCACCTAATTGTTATCGGTGCGGACTGCGGAGAACTGGTACTCTGCCCCCGTATTACAAAAGTGCTGACGTGTTATTCAGGCGCCGACAAACAATTATAGGGTTTCTGTAATGCCGACCGAACACAAATTAAAGGACTGTTGCTTAATTATAAATAAAAATCTTTGCACTTCTAAATAACTATGATTTGTTTTGGAATATATTGTTGTACAATTATGTACCATAAAAGGTTCCTTTTAAGTTTCATTTGTGGAAACGTCATTTAATCATCATTCGTATTAAATAAGCATTAAAAGCAAAAAAAAAGTTTAAATGCTTATTACACTTATAGCCACATTCACCGAACATAAGTAGTTATTTATTCGGTTCATTTGTTCTTCTAGTAGCTATTCCTCCGAATTCAATTCACCAAACATAATTATGTTCACTGCATGTATAAATCTATACTATCTTACTTCGAGGGTATAAAAATTTATTCGTCTGATAAAATAATGATGGCCGCCATATAGATCACAATATCTAACTTATAAACGTAGAGTATTATAATATCTACAGTTTGCTCTTGTGAATTTGTTTATGCGTTGTTTATTAACTTTTTGTGAAGTGTATAGTTAATTAACAGAATATATTTAAACATAATATTTTTAAACATTTATAATTATAGTACCTATATAATTTCCTAATTTCGTATTATAGAATGTTTATTACCGAATAAAAAGTTAATTAAATAAATTTTGCGGCAGAATTGCATGAGTTGTGATCATAAATTAAAATAGTTGGCAAAACCAAAAGTGCACATCCCGCAAGTTTTCCACTGTAGGTATGATAAAAAAAACAAAATTGAAAAGATATTTTTAAAAAATTTAAAGAAATAAATAATTCAAAATTAAAAAAATATTTTTTTAAATTTGAAAAAAAAAATAAGAACTATGTAGGTATACATAATATAATATATAATTAATATCAAGTGGAATAAAATGGAATAGAAAAAAAAAATAAAATCCAATTATTTCGGAAGGAATCGAACCCAGGACCTTACTGTTGTGGGTCTGATGACATACCCATTACGTTACGAAACTTGCTAAGCATTCTACTGTTATTACGGTATACAAGTGTAGCACTTGTTTTATGGACATTTACACAGTAATTATTATATTGTTTTTCAAACTATTGACTGTCAAAAAATAATAAAATAAAACTGTTTATAAAAATTAAACTACTGAACACATTTTAGTGAATTTAAATAGGGTTCTGGTCTGATAGTAAATAAAGTGAATAAAATATAACCCAAGGCAATCTGACCAAAATTGCGATCTGTAGAGTCGTGACGTACATACGTACGTACATACGTACGTACATACGTACGTACATACGTACAGACCAACCGACGACTGCTGTTCGTGATTTTCAATTACAATTTTAGTAGTATTTATGAACTCGAATGGATTTAAAAATGGTTCTGTTTTATAGATCAGAATCTCCTCTTTTCAAAAAGCTTCAATTTGAATGGATTTCTTGCGAAATTAACTTAGATACAACTTCTTATGTGAACGAAAGTCAGCTCTGACGCGCAAAGCGATAATAAAGCACATACCGCTAAACTAGCGGTATGTGCAATTTAATAGCAACCCTTGATAAAAATCGAAGTATGGTAAACGAATTATGTATCCAACTCATGCTGTTGCCACTGTGGTTTATTGTTTACAGGTTATTTACGCATATTTGGCGACACTAATTCTCAGTTGCAGAAAGCATTGTCAAAAAATCTGATTTGACAATGGCTTTAGATTCTAATCATACATATTTCTCGATATATGAAAAGCATTAAGTATAGAAGTTTAAATCGATTATTGATCGATCGAAGCGATAATTCTCTTAAACTGTATATACATGTATTTAGAATCGTTTTTTGTACAATTTTCACTTCAAAACAACGTTTTTCTTCATGTTTTAGCCAAAATTTAGCCAGACGAGCTGTCGTTTTCTATGTAGATCTATCATTAAGTGATAGATCTACATAGGTCTTCAAAAGGCTGGAGTGACATGGCATTTAGCCCTCTGGGCTCCCCTATAATCATTTTTTATTGTTAACTTATCTTCATTTTTTTTTTCAATTTATCAGATTAAGAAAATCCCTCCAAATAATCGTCAGATTATGGGTCAGCATGACTTAGGACATCAAGCTGAATCGCCTGTATAAATAATCTGACGCGCTCGAGTATTTCAAAATGGCGAGTTTTTTTTGCATTTTCAAGAAGCCGCCACGAGCTTGCGTCATGTCCAAATCATCAGTATTTTGAATGGGAGCTTTTTTCGGGTTCATTGAACATCCCCTTTGAATATCTGACGTGCTCGAATAAAATCTTTTTTTTCCGTTTTCAACCCTTCCGTACAGCCACCCCCACCATGCAAACTGGCAGATTAACATACAAATTTTGTTTTTTGCATGAGTACAATCTAATGGTCTAGATGACAGGGAGTTTCATACCGACATTAAACTGTCCCTGATGTAAGTAAAGTGTAATTATACAGGCTGAGTTTTAAGTTGATGCTTTTTTTTACAGCGTGTAAAAATCCAATAGACGAGCAAATATTTCAAATAGTTTTTTTATCAGAACTCAAAAATAAGCGAGAAACAGCCTTTCGAAGTTTAAATAAATTTTCTTTAATTTTTTCTTTAATTTGATAAGTGTGAGCGGTCTTTTCATAGGGTCGCCAGCTCTATTTTTTTAGTTAATTTTTCAGTTTGAATCCATTTAAAGTTTGCTAGTTAGTTTGACATTTCACTTTTCCGTGTTCTGTAGATTTAATATCCAAGAAACATTAATGTTAAATAAACACTTAGGTATTTAGTATACAGGCAAAAACTTATTCTAGAATTCGCTAGTCATCATTAATGAGTCGTGGGTCGATACCATTTTTATATAACTTTTAAAATAATGTTTGCTCGTTAATAAAAAGAGAACGGACTAATAATCGAAACAGAAAAAGTAAACACCTATATACAGTGCAATCAAATAAATGAAGGAAAAAAACAACACCCTCACATCGCAATCAAACACTGTGTGTACAAGTAAAAAGTCGTAACCCTCTTAAGAAAGAAAACGAACCTAATTTGCATCAGAACTACGTCAGTAGTGACTCGTGAGGCAAGGGGGCACGAAAAATTATTTTTGCACTTCTCTAACTCAGGTATATTTTTTTGTACTTCTAAACCGGAAGTGTAAATGCATTATTTTTTCAAACATTACATTTTCGAAAATTCCATTTTTTTTTCATAAATTCATATACAAAATTGTCATGAGGTTACACAATAAAATTAAATCGATAACGTTTTTCTCGAATATTTTCTTATGTAACCACATGCCAATTTTATATGAATTTTTATAAACAGAAAAAATGGGGATTCCGAAAATACAAGAATTATTCACTGTTACCACTATCGGGCAGCCCCGGATCTACGATTTTTTCGAACCGGGGCAGAAACTTGATAATGGCGCCCCTTCTCTGCAGCGTCTGAGATAAATTACTTAAAAAATCGGAAAAAGGACAGTATTTCAACAATATGTAACGTTCCGCGTTTAAGGTGACGTAATCAACACGTCGTCACAAAAGGTCCGCTGCTTTCCGTCGGCCGGGATATACTCGCCGGAATCCAGGGCACTATATTAGCAGCGGTATACGATGAATTTGAATAAAGAGAAGTTTAGCGTATTTTCAATGTCGAGTTAGGTCGACTTTTATTAAACAAAAACCTTATAGTGCTAACACACGGTCGAACTTGGTCCGGTCCGACAACGGACATGGTACGGCGGATCTTGCAACAGACGACCGAATCTGTTCCCATCGAACCGGGCGGACACGCAGACTACTGTACAGACGAACAGATTTGGTACGGAGCGGACCAGATCCGCTGTCCGCTTCGAACCAAGTTCGACCGTCTGCTAGTACTATTAGTGTTTACAATTACAAAAATAATTACATAATCGGTACAATGCGAAAATAATAAACGGTTACATAATACACTCTAAATACATATATCGGTGAGGTGATTTTGGCGTCCCCTGAAACTGCCACCCGGGGCTGCTATCGAGTAAATACTCTGTATGCAGCTGCCATTCTCAAAATAGTTGGCTTCCCAAAATAAAATTCTTCGTATAGCAACGAACAGTCTCTGGATTGCATGCACAATAAAACGGGTGGAGTATGGGGTAGAGTGAATTATTTATACAAAAGAATTCAAAACGTCTAGAGGTTAATTTGCTACCACTTAAGGTTAGTTTAGCATACATTATACAACATAAGATAAGAACTCTCCAGTTCTAAATACTTCCGACGGGTACTTTCAATTGCGCGGCGCTGCAGTCGACTTATGTTACCAATTGTTATACATAGCGCGCCGTGAAAAGCAATGAGCGTTCAACACGCGAACTAAAATATGTGTTGTGTAATACAATATGTTAGAGGTTATGTTCTCGCCGTCGAAATTCGTTGTAATAAGCATTAAAAGCCACACCGAACATTAAGACGGTTTAATGAAAGGAAGTGATTTAATAAACAAAACAAATCTTAAGGCTATTTTCGCAGTCAGTGACTGTGTAATCTGCACATTTTATTTTCGCTTTTTTAATGAAAATTGCGCTCTTCTTTCCGATTGATTTTTTAAGAGAAACGTTTTATGCACACTTCAACATTCTCGCAGCGTCTTACTTGCACTCAGGTCTGGCAGATATTTAGACCTAACTAAATGATCTGGCTTATTGCTTTTTCATTTCATTAAATATTAAATTTAAAGGTGTTAAAATTACAAAATGTCTCAAGGACTTTTTTTGCAAATATCATGGCCCCACTAGCCTTCAGTCAGATTTTGTGTTCAGAAATTACAAAAGAAGTGTTACACAAATACCTACCCAAAAATATTTTATAGATCTTGTACTATAAAGAAAAGTACTGGCATGATTTTGAAAATATATCTTGAATCTGATTTCTCCAACTTGATGGTGATGGTAGAATGTTTAAGTTTTTAATATAAAATAAGAAAGTCAATGATTGCAAAATGGATTTACGGTTAATATTAATAAAAAATATATAAATTTAAACACTAAAGATAATGAAATAAAAACGAAAGTTTGTCAACATTTCTAAAAAATACGGAAGCTTAAATGAAATAAAATTTACATCGTTACTTCTCTGACTGGTGAATTAACAAAAGGAAAATATTTTAATACTGTAATGATAATTCCATTATTTGTTTCTTTAAGGCTTTGAGTTGTGTTGTTACATTTATGAAACAGGTCAAGCTGGCAAGTTATTAGCACTGTCAATATCTGCCAATGCTCATATATATTATATTCCTAATTCAATTTAAAGAAAAGTAGCTTCACTCAAACCGCAAACATAATTGCATAAATTATTTAATATATCAGACCGTAGTAATGCAAACGGTTCATGTATGTATTCTCTTATTCTACGTCATATGTTGCATTCATTTAACTGAACATATCATGAAATGTTTAGACAGTTTTTGAAACGAAGACAAGTATAGATAAATACACAAAGTCAAAAAGTACTCGACGACTACAAAGCCAAAACGAAGATTTTAACAATCTATTATGCATGTATGGACGTATGTATTGATGTTCCTTGTTAGAGACCAAATTATTTGACCGCTTTTTAAAAATAACTAGCGGTCCGTCCCGGTTTCACCCGGGTGCAAAACTTTTCTGCAAATATTATATTGACCTTCCCATCTACACAGCAGAACTATCAAAGTACATTAATTGGTTTGATGTATCTCTAAAGATTTGACTAGCGTCAGCAAGCGTATAACGAAAACAGTCATAGTTCAGCCATTTTGTACAAAATATTTACAAATTATATACGGAAACCTTCCTTGTTAATCGCTCTTTTTATCAGTGAAAACCGTATGAAAATCCGAAGGTAGTTTATCGTGTTCAGACAGATAGACAGACGCGGCGGGAGGACTTTGTTTTTGTATATACGATACGAGTGATTTGTCATTGAATTCGTCTTAATGTCAAGAGTATCATAGACTATATAAGAAATTCAATATGGCACCCATTTGCAATTGTGGTTTGATGCTGTGTTTTTCCAAAACGTTCTAAAATCTTTTTAAAAATAATTGAGCATTAAAGTAACTTGTCTATCTATAACAAATTAAAAAAATCTAAAATTAAATTAATTGTTAAAAAAAACTAAAACTCGACTACGTAAAAGAAGAAAGCCGGTAAATCAAAACATGAGATCGTATTTTTTGTTATATATCAAGTGTCAGGGACTTATTCGGGAGCAGAAGAAAAAAATTCGGTATACAAGTCCCCGACTACTGACATAAAAAATACTGTCTCACTGTTTATTTTTATTAAGATATTTAGCTTATAAACGGAAATGTGTTTTTAAAAAACCACTCAATATTTTTGTTGTACAATCACTCAATCGTCATTTTTAGTCAGTTTGCTCTAAAATTTTAATCGCAGTTTTCCGCTCGGTTTATAATACCGCTTTGCTGAAATGAAATATTTAATATCATGGAGAAATATAATTTGCTCCGTCAAAAGAAAAAAGCTATTTGAATAAAATAACACGTAAATAAACGTTTGAGAAAAACAAGTGTTAAAAACATTTTCTCGATCAAAATCAACTTTGACGGCTCGACAGGTTTACCTTAAAAAATTGTCCGTCATGGAACCGGCGCCTGAATGTTGTTACATGTCGTAATCTGAACATGAAACTGTTTTAACATTTCATAGTTGGTTACACTGGCGAATATATCAACGAACTGAATATATCAACATACTGAATATATCAACGTACGTAAATAAAAGGAATGTAATTACAGATATACATAATTGCTGCAATTAAGGGTTGAAGATAAGAAAGGCGTTTTTTTTTCTACTTTGATTTTTTATTTTAATTACTCTGCATTTAAAAAATGATTTGACGAAAATAATTACTTTGAATAAATTACATTATTATTGAATTAAAGCATTTTGATTCAAATTTAACGCATGGAAAATATAGAGCTGCATACCACTCAAAATATCTACGATTATCTGAACCGAGTTGGGTGGCGCAGTGGTGAGAGCACTATACTCGTATTTGGGAGGTACCGGGTTCGAATCCCGGCGGGGTCAGATGTGGCCGGGACTTTTTCCTGCTGCCTTTCGCCGAGAAACGGCAATTCCAGTACCGGCCATCTTGTTGAGGTTTTCCATGGCTTTCCTCAAATATCGAGATGGTTCCTTATTCAAGGCCGTGGCCGATTACCTGTCAAACTCCTATGGTCAAAATTTACCTATCTTATCCTAATTTCTTAAAATTTTCTTCATTCGCCCATTGCTATTAATTAAGTTGAAGTTGAAAAAATGTAGAAAATAACGGGAAGTGTGCTAGATGGAAAATAGTAATGGTGCGAATGGCGTCTGTTATGACATAATATCGAGAAACGGACTATTCGCTATTCCAGTATTTTAATTGTATTTTACTTATATTTTATTTATATCTTTAGGTATTGTTGAATCAATTTGGTTATAAAGATAAACCCAACAAACAAAAGAACGAATTTCTTAGAATCTTCGGTACGCATGATGCCGACAACAAAGCAATAATATAACAAACAAGTACTGTTTATTGCTTAATGATGACGACGTATTGGGTGTGTCGACATTTATAGAGTGTATCATTGTATGAGCAACAAGGTAAAGTTTACCTTGTTACCGTAAACCAACCAGAGTTAAGTAATTTTGACGTTTTAAGGAGTTTGTCGTTATATCGAGTATGACGTTAAATGGAGTTTAAATTTTAATATTAGATTTTCGATCGATTTAAAATCATTTGCGTGATAATTTCATTATACTTGAACTGGAAAAAACATAATTTGCATTTAGTATAACGAATTCAATGATACATGAAATCATTAATGCCATGCACGAATGAAGGTTTATATATGTACATTTATTATTATCATTACGGTTTAAGGGTCACAAAAGGTTTTAGAGTTATACAGAGATTTGATATATTATTTTTGTCTTCAGCAAATAGGGTTGCATCCCTTCGCATGATAAATGTTCACTAGAAGTGGTTTTCAAGTACTGTATTGAATTTAAACCGCGAACCGTAAAAAACAGGGTACATTTAAAACGACGAGAAAAATATATTTATTTGTATTCATTAACGTGCGCCAATGAATTAAATAATGACACTGTGGTATACAATAATAGAAATTACTGCAAATAAATTTTACATTATACGTATCTTGTAAACCGGTTAAAATATATTATTATTGGTACCGCGTATTACATAATGTATATTGAAATAAATAGTCTGTTAGGTATTATAAATGTACCGACAAATTGCTCCAAGTGTTTCCACTCAAATGAACATTTTAAATAGAGGCGCAAATGGTCGCAGATTCAGCTGGAAATCTGTTTATCAATTCATCATCTTAACAAATCAACCGATATATACCCTTCTTGTTAAGAATACCTATATTAATTATTTTTGTAACAATTCATTATTATTTTATCCAACGTATTTATTAACGTAAGTTTGTAACATGAATATTATTTAATTCAACATATTTATTAACGTAAGTTTGTAACATGAATATTATTTAATTCAACACATTTACTAATTTAAGTAAACACTACTTCCTAGTTCATACGCTCCGCTGCCATCTTGCCTCTGTTTCTCTACAATATGACCACCAGGGTACACCAGTGGTGGCGTGACTTTTTAAGACGTGGTGTTACAATTTTTGTTTTTAGTGTTCCGTGTAAACGAAACATTTATGGAATCACTTCGGTGTCCGTCTGCCACAAGTGATTTTCTCTGAAACTATTTGACTTATGGCCATATTCATCGAACGTAAGTAGTTATTTATTCGGTTCATTTGTTCTTTAGGTAGCTATTCCTCCGAATAAATAACGATAATTCAATTCACCGAATATAATTATGTTTACTAATCTATTCTCTCTTACTTCGAGGGTACCTATAAATATTTATTCGCCTGACAAAATAATAGTGGCCGCCACATAGATCCAGCAATATTTAGAATGAACCTTCAGGATGGACATAGGCTATATATTATTGCATTAAAATAAATTTTGCAACGTAAGTCGACGAAAAAACGGTGGCAATCTACAAATTTGGGCGAAGCCGAACCGGACCGGTAGTATTTTTATATTTTCCAAAACATATAGTATTTCATTCTATAAAAATTGAACTGTGATATTTACTGCAAGTGGACAGTGCTTGGTGGATAATTGTCAGATATGTATTTTTGGAATATTGTTTCGGATGAACGAAAATAAATTTTCGCAAAATACAAACGAATATTTTATGCATCAATTTTCTTGACATTAACATTTCCCTTACGTGTCCATTTCTTATCAAGTTACGTGCGGTTTATAGTGGAGTGTATTTACACTGATTTTATAACGTAAATGCTGTAAAAATACTTTATATCATGCAGGCTAATTGCATCTAAACTGTATAGGTACTAACATATTATGCTAGGGCAATTGTTGGTACTGCATTACTGCAACACGTCAGTAAAAACAAAGTGCTGTCATGCTATAGGAAATAAAACATAGTAAAAGGACGAACAATTCGACTCTAATCGTTCGTTTCTGCAAGAATGTAGTTGCTGATATATTCATGTCGGACTGCAGAAAGAATTGTCAAAACAATTCATTTGACAATGACCTTAGATCATAAAATTACAGTTTCCATACATCAGGAGCATATTCAAACTTCCTGTAATCTAGAACATTCGATTGTACTCACACTGCGAAAACAAATGATTGTTCTACATAGAAAAAGACCGCTTTTCAGGCTAAGTTTTGATCAAAATGCGTAGAAAAAGTTGTTCCGAAGCGGAACCTACAAAAAACGATACTAAATACATGTATACACAGTTTAAGAAAAATATAGTTTCAGTCGATGAATTATTTATTCGAGTACCATACTTTTCCTATGGATAAATTTAAGATCATTGTCAAATCAGATTTTTTGATAATCCTTTCGGCAACCCGGCATCACTAATTTTTGTTTATAATAAGTATATTCAGGCCTATTCTACTAACGAAAACCAAGTGCTTAACAAAATAGGCACTCTAGGTAAATCGCTTTTGTCAGTTGTTTATTCTGCTAAGCAAAGTGACTACCAAAATAATTTTAATTGGATTTTAGGTTATTGCATTCACTTTGTCTGTGAGCCTGTAAAATTGAGCTACGCTATTTTGCATAGTTTCCAATTGCGACCAAGAGACTCAAAATTTTGAACCAATATCGACCACTTTGCAGGTCTCCTAAATCGACATTTTCGACTAAAAAAAGAAATTGATTTTTTTTTAATTTTTAAGTAACCAACTGTTAGAAAATTCCACAGTACTTTCAAAATTTTGTATTTTGTTTTGGCATAAAATAATTTAGCATATTTTGGTGAAATCTTAGAGGAAAAAATTGTGTGTTCAGCCCTAGTGCAATAATTTATTCCTAGAATTCGAAACGGGTGCAGAAAAACAATATCTACGTACCTACATTACTATTGTACACTGATATCAGTTGCATGGAAATGTTAATTCTAACAATAACCCACAGGTAATTGCTAAGAGTTGGTAAAACTGCATTTCACGAACGAAACAGTTGGTAACACTGCATCGTACATATGTACTACGTGATTGCACATTGCATTCGGATAATTTGTTCTACATTAACATCGCTCTTAGATCGCGCTACCGATTCAACTAAACGACTACGTTTCAACTAGTCATTTCGCAGTTTTAATTTTACTCAACGGAAATGCGGCTGAACATTTTTCACAGCTTTCTACATATTTTATGTAGGCTTGCTTTTCAATGCATCACTCTTTTTGAAGTAAAACTTCTTTACGCACGCCTTGACTTGGAGAGTAAGCTGGTGAATGCCTGACGAGAGATTTACGGAAGTGTGATCGGGCGAGGCGAACGGAAGTTGAGAGGGAGATATAAGTTAGTGAAGATACAAAGAGGATGACAAATACTTCACTAGCTAGTGGCGCCATCAGGTGGCCGAAAATATAAGCAGTACTAATAATAGAATAACACATACTTTACTTGCCAGTGGCGCTATCAGGTGACAGAAAAAAGTTTTGTAAACCTGCTTTAAACAATATTTCATAAAGATTTACCCTTAAGATCCAACGAGAGATAAGTACCTAATTGTAAAGTATTACTTTTGTTTTTATTATCTTTATGTTTATATTCCTTTCTTCTTACATTAGACTGTTCATTTCGTTTGAACAATTAAATCATTTTAAAGTTCATATTTTGTGAATTTTCGGGTGAATAATAACAAATTATGGCAGGAAGAAGTTTTACTGCAGTCGTGTGGTCTAAAGCACACTCGTTTTTTTTAAGTGAAACTTCTTTGACGAAATACCGATAGGCCGACCGATTATAGAGAACGACAGATGCGGGGGATTCCACCAAATAATATGGAAAATCTAAAATAATTAACCGACTTCAAAAAAAGGAGGAGGTTCTATGTTCGATTGTATTTTTTTTATATGTCTCCGTCGATATCTTCGCCTACTGTAAACTACATCTCAAAGTTTGTCCCATATAAATTTTAGCAAAATCGGTTCAGCCACTTTTTAGAAAATTAACAAAAATCAACGAAATATTGCAAAAGTTGTAGTTGTCGCTGTGAACGTTGCCCTGTGTGAACTATTACGCTATTTCCTAACATTGTATCTATATTGGTTAAATTAGGAAAAACTAATTAATTCTAAAATTATGAAGTACCTAAGATTTTCGCTGTTCTGCATGAAGAAAAGAAGCCACAATACATATTTTATGCAGTGCCGGATTAATCATTAGACAGAGTAGGCAACTGCTTAGGGGCCCCGCATCGACTAAGGGCCCGTGCACGCACCAAGAAAAAAAACTTTTCATTGAACGAAAATTTTATTTGAAAATTTGTATGAAATTTCTCAACAACAATATTATTTTCTTTCGTTGTTTATTGTAATTTATTGCATTTAACAAGATAAAATTCAAAATAACTACGTCACGTCTCATTTCTCTTTCCCGACCCATCAAAAAACCTGGATCATCAATTATCTATAACCTATTCATTAAGACCATTTCAATAAAGCTAACGAGTCAGGTAAGTCGATCCTGCAGCATCTAGTCAAAGTAATCATGTTGTTACAATATCACATAAGACATTGAAGTAACAGGATGCCTGGAACCGATCATCTGGAAGTTACTCACATCCCTTCATCAACTTGAAAAGACCTGATTGCATTGCCTAGGGGCCCTAATAGGGTTAATCCGGCACTGATTTTATGTGTTCAGAATTTAGATAGTTCATATCGTAATATATTTAGATGTTTTTGACACTCACCTTCTGTTTTGATACCACGTCTTCACTTGCGTGTCCGTTAAACTTAATTTGGCTGCCAATTCCATTCTGTCCTGTACACTGAGGTATTTTTGTCGTTCAAAACTCTTCTCTAACGTCTGTAACTGTAAGTCTGTGAACGCCGTTCTTGCTTTTCTCTGTTTTTTGCTTAACGCCGAACCACCCCCACCAGACGATCCGCCACTGACTGAACCTGCATCGCCACCGTTCGCACTGCTGCTTGTTCTTTTGACACCCGTTAAGGAATCTTCATTGGTCTGACCTGCAACAAAATGACATATTAATATACACCTAAGTTATAATGTTTAACAAATTGTCTAAAGCATATTTTAATCGCGTCGTGTTTTTATTTTCTAATTGTGTATACAGCCACTTCTATTTAAAGGTGACTGTTGACCAGTGACGTAACCATATTGGCAAGGCAAATTCATCGGATGTAAAGGTAGCACTTCACATGGCTATTTGTGTTCGCTATTGGGTGTTTGTTGTATTTGGCAAAATATATGACGTTCAAGACAAACATGCAAATAGAGGCAACTACGACCATCCACACATGACAGTCAAATAGCAAACACACAAACATTTGGCAGCAGAACGCAAGCTTCAAAATTTCAGGAATTTTAGCACTGTTTCATTGTCCCAATTCATTTTCAATGGTAATTGTTCCAGTTCTCGCTCACAGCACAGACACAAAAATACTGCATGTCCGTACAGGTTCACGGCGCGTGCGCTTCTGAATATGGCCATTGTGTGGGCGGTTTATTTGCGTATTTGCCTATTTTACTCCTTTGATGTGCCTCGAAAAACCGACAAGCGCACGGTAACGCGTATTTGGTATTGGTCTTATTTGTCAAATAGGCAAATAAGGCCAAAACTTTGTCAAATTGACTGTCCACACTTTATAATTGTTTTCCAAATATGCCAAATACACAAATACAAATAGCCATGTAAAGTGCCGGCATAAAGAAGCACAACCAATACGTTATACATTTTTTTTGTTTAATTTGTGTACATATTCTTTAGTAGGTAACTTTAATCTATACTAATATATAAAGCTGAAGAGTTTGTTTGTTTGTTTGGTTGAACGCGCTAATCTCAGGAACTATTGGTTCAAATTGGATTTTTTTTTGTTGGATAGCCCATTTATCGAGGAAGGCTATAGGCTATATAATATCACGCTACGACCAATAGGACAAAAACTTTTGAATGCTAATTCCGATCATCATAAAATTTGAACACAACATTCATCTCGGTAAACTAAGATGAATGTGCGTACTCATGTCCCTCCCTTCCCCATTCGTTCTTTTGCACCCAGGTGAAACCTGGCGGGACCGCTAGTTAAATATAAAACTACTAATATTTTTACTAAATGTTGTAATAATAAATGTTAGGATCCTCCTGTGCTCACGAACTTCTTGGACTGGGGGTCCGTAGTATTTTGCCCGTCCTGCCACCCTATTGTTACGCCACTGGCTGCAGTAAATAGCCGAAATAAAATTTTAATTCCTGTCATTCCTAGTAAGAAATTACAAATTATACTTCGCATTCTTACTAGTAAGTACGCGTAAAACAGATTTCGGATATTTATGGTAACATATATAATAATAAGTGTAAATTAATAAACAAGACATCATATAAAATATCCACAAAACTGATCATCACATGATTTTTTACTTTCGGTAAATGTCTATGCATAAATATGACATTATCGCATTGTCATAAATTATTATTTCAGCTGCAATATGAATGCTTTTATCATCACATAAATATAATCAGCCTTTCCTAGTTTTTTATATTATAAAATTATGTAAATAATTTCAAATTTTGTTTTTTAGTATCAACAAGCAGATATCTATTCCATTCGCGGCAGTAATGTCAAAGTGGTAAAATAGAATTAATGATGATTTAATCATCTAGATTCTAGAGTTTAGTTCACACAGTCTCCATTTTTTCTTGCAATAAAAAAAGTAGTTTATGTATTTATAGATTGAAATGCAACATTTTATGTGCGACCTGTGACAAAATGGTCTTCATGGTAATTTGGCTGCTACAGATAGGCAAATATGCGACATTAGCAAATGTCGGCCCAGAGAAAAATTAAAGTAATAAAGTATCGGGTACAAACGGGTTCTGCTCATTTAATTTTTATCATGATTTTACAACTGACTTAAATGCGTTACTTCCATTAATTTATGATTTATCAATTACATTATTAAATTATCAGTTGCAGTTTGGCAACATTGATATAGATTTGTTTACACCGGTGTCGTTTAGAATGTGGTTAGTTGCGGGCTGCAAAAAATGTGAGCACAGCTATATCTGAGGAAATATCGCTCATCAACTAACCAAGTGTAATGCTTATATTGAATAGGTACGATTTTATGGCTAACCACAATTTCCTTCTTTCCAGAAGAATGATGCACAGCCAACTTTTTTAGATCAATTACACAGTTTTCAGACATGGATAACTTGATCTGTTTATATTTTAAAAGTCATTTGAGGTTTTAAATTTACTCGTACGTTGTTGTTATTAGCTGCATTGTCGATGGTAGGTGAAGCCTTAAATGTATTTTTTCCACCTAAGTAAAAGTATTATCATACTGGTTCTTAAGAGATTACTTTATTATAGAAACTGTTACCTTTCAATATTTTACATGAATAATTTGCACATGTCATATTATACCTTAAAAGTCAAATTTGTATGAATGAAATGCAATTTTGACGTCAAACATTTTTCAATAGGTATACATTTCAATTTATGAATGAGATAAGTTGCAAAGAAATATTTGTATCAAGTATAACAGGCTTAAAGACTATATTTGTATTTTTCTGAAATGTTGAAATTTTATCTGTGCGTGGCGTAGTACTTTACAATAGGTTTAATTTTTAAATTAATAACAAATATTCTAAATGTCGGTCTTATGACTTCTGAAAGGGCAGGTATAATAACTTCTGGACGGTACGGAGTATACTGTTAACCATAGTTACAATTCATAAAACTACGATAATATTATTATCCATAATATACCAATGTCCACGTTTTAAAAATTGTATTAGACTTAACCAAAGACTTAATAGTACACTTAATATTACTGTGGTCTTGATGGTAATTTGGCTGCTATACAGACAGACAAATGTCGGCTCAAAGTAATAATAATGCATTTAACGTCTGTTTCTCGACTTTATGTCCTAACAGACGCCATTCGCACCATTACTATTTTTTTTCTACCACATTCCCGTTATTTTCTACAATTTTTAAACTTCAACTTAATTAATAGCAATGGGCGAATGAAGAAAATTTTAAGAAATTAGGATAAGATAGGTAAATTTTGACCATAGGAGTTTGACAGGTAATCGGCCACGGCCTTGAATAAGGAACCATCTCGATATTTATCTGGAATTGTTGAGGGAAACCACGGAAAACCTCAACAAGATGGCCAGTACAGGAATTACCGTTTCTCGGCGAGAGGCAGTGGGAAAAACTCCCAGCCATATCTGCCCCCGCCGGGATTCGAACCCGGTACCTCCCGAATGCGAATCTAGTGCTCTCACCGCTACGCCACAAGAAAAAGGAAAGTAATAAAGTATCGGTTGCAAACTGGTTCTGCTCATTTCAAATTTGATATTGATAACATCAATTGCAGATGATTTAAATGTGTCATTTCTATTAATCTATGCTTTATCAATTACATCATTCAATGATCATTTTGCAGTTTGGCAGCACTGATATACATTGGTTTTCACCGAGTTCGTTTAGATGTGATTAGTAGCAGGTTGTAAAAAATATGAGCAAAGCTATAACCCTTTCATTTATGTCTTCAGCATAAAGTAGCCTTAATCCAATAGAATGTTACGATGAAGGAAGGTTTTGGTTGAGGATCATAAATAAGCTTTACCAATGTTACACTAGTGGCCAACGTTTCGATAATAATAATGATCATGTATATTGTTAGAACAATTTACCACCTTTTGACCAGCTTGAAGCCCTGAAGATGAAAATAAATTTGTCGAAACGTTGGCCACTAGCGTAACATTGGTAAAGCTTACTTATGATCCTCAATCAAAACCTTACTTCATCGTACCTTTCATTTATAATTTATATAAATAAAGCTATTATAGGTGTAAGATTACCACAGTAATGACGCTGGTAAAATTTAAAAAAAATAATACATACCTAGAGTTGGGTAAAGTAGGTAAATAAATTGTATGTATCCAGTCCATGATGACCAATATTTCACGAGGCCCAGCGAGTTAAACAGTTACATGAGTTATAATATCATCACGCACTATATTTTTCTCACGTAGGGGAGGGAGGGGGAATGGCGCTCACTGGGTAATGGCGCTCACCTCTGTAACTCTGTCAAAAAGGAACGTAGCAACACGTCACGTCGCGTGAAGCGCGAGGGGAGGGGGCCTCTAATAGACAGCGATGCAAACGGACAGTCAGCTCGCGTCATGCGACCGTGAAGAGCGTTTCTTTGTTTGCGGCCGCTCTGATCTAATTTTTAATTAGGAGCTGAACAAGTTAAGTTGCTGGGCTCGCTATACTATGGACTCAGTGTTGCAGATTTGCGTAAACTTGTTTATAAATTTGCTGAGCGCAACAATATCAAAAACAATTATGATCAAAGCAGTTAAACAGCCGGATTGGATTGGGGACACTACTTTATGAGACCCTGAGCGGCATTACCCAAAGTCAGGGGCAATGCCGCTCAAACATGTTTTTTAATAATGTTTTCCTACTACTAGTAGGTGAAAGATATATGCTTTTGTTGTTAAATTGTTGATTACTCGATAATTAAAGACTTTGTTACTCTTCTTAATTTTTTTTTTTTTTTTTTTTTATTTAGGAAAACAAAAAACAAAGATGTGCTTCGACTTCTGAGGTCATTAGCACTTCTGCCGTAAGGCAAATTATGCAATAAGCATATTCTTAATTTTGATTTATAATAAATCATTTAAAAAATACACCATGTTTTCCTTAAGTGAACGCCATTCCCCCGTCCTACCCTACCTATCCCATAAAATAGCTGGTTTTCATCTAATTTTCAAAAATGTTAACAGTCCAATTTTGACCAAGTTCAATTCTAGGCTGCGTTGTATTCTCATGCGGTTGAACAATAATTTACTAGGGAAATTATTGTCCGATTGCGTGTATTTTACTGTTCGGCCGATGTACTTACAGACATTAAAACCAGCAAAAAAATTATACAAGCGTGGAATATTGCTCGACGAACGTAGGATATATTTTTTTTGTTACATAAACCTGAAGGTTTGACACAGCTGTTGCAGATATGTAAATATTTTTTATAAACGTAATTAATTAAACAATGATGTTTGATGAGTAATATCACGTGAGCGTTTTGCAAAACGTATGAAGAGAACACTTAGATAATCTGACATTTTATATTCAACTGCCAATTAAATACAAAATAAGGGAAAATGTTATTTTTTTGTGATTAGTAATGTCATTTAATTAGACACATGAATGGCAAGATTAGACAAAGCATGAAGGCTGTTTTCAATTTAATTTAATAAACTGAGCTCTCAATCCGCGCATCTGTTTAATTGTCATATTATTTTCCAGATTGAATTAATACAATTATGGTTAATTAAGTATTTTTAAAGACTTTCAATTAATGTACAATATACATATCAAGTAAATTGTGTTTGTCCTTATTAACCCGGGGTCATGGGGGTGGAAAAGTGTTACACGGACGTTGGGGTGGGTCTCACAGACCCGTTCATTAGATATCAATTATTCCAATACTTTATAAATAATAAAGTTAATATTTGTTCGTGTTTAGTTTTTTAGGTATTTATGTAAATAAATGAAACCCAAATATCATATTATATTATGTTTTAATAATATTTATCAGAGCTTTAAAAAGAACGACAAATATCAACAAAATCTTTCTCTTCAACTTAAATGTAATTCTATTATTAATTAACAATCAGTTTTAATGTTTTAATGGCACTTTTTTGTAGGAAACTATATTATCTTTAGAAGAAAAAAAACAATTAATCACTCCGAATCATTATCTTTGGTACAGTCAACACAGAAAGGTACAATATGTTCTAAATAAATATATTTGTTGCAACTCTCGCAGGTGTAATTTGTTTTACGGTCTTTCGTGGCTGGACACACTTGGCACCTTTTGCGAACATTAGCCTTTTTTGTCGGAGGTTCCCTTGAAGATTTACCAACAAATTTTCCAATTTTTTGTCGCAACTCACGTGGAAGCACTGATACATTTTGGCGAAGTTTTAGGTGTTCCATGGCAAGACCGAGGCCTAGGTTTTTTATAAATCGCCTTCGTTTTATTTTTGAACAATTATTATTAATTTTGTTAATTATTAGGCAATTAATGGCAGCTATATTCAATGAGGCATACTAGGGTTACTACGCTCACTCAAGTGATCATCTTCATCACACATCTCCTGGTCTGACAACGCAGAACCAGAGTCAGACTCTAGTAAAATTGAAAGAATACGCTGTCGTTCTGCCTCTTCTCGATCCATTTTTTTACTAAGTGCCCACAAAAAACAAATAAAATATATGTAAATATGTAAACAACAACAAAAAAACAAATATAAAAGGATAAATACACGGATAATAATTAAAATAATATCTATACAAAATGGCGCGAAATTGTTACACTAACTGCGGGGATGGGTCTCACATACCTTTTGAAATTTTGTGCACTTATAACTTTCACTGGGGCTGTCGCACGATTGACGTGTTACCTGCGAACCATAGAACAACTCAACAGCTCCAGCTATTGAGAAGAACGGCAACGTCGCACGCATAGTAACCGAACTAGAAGCGAAATAAAATGTAACGGGTCTCATAGACCCAACCCCCATGGCGCCGGGTTAAAATATTGTTTCTTATGTAATATTTGTTATTCTTGTTTCTGTCTAATGTAACGAAATATGATATCGAGACAATAATATTTATCATATAGAGACGAGAAGTTTCGATAAATCTCTACAAAATTTTGAAATGTCGAAATAATTAAAGCAAATAATAAGGAAAATGTCGCCTTTAATTTAGTCTTATAGACTTAGCTCTCGGTTTGGTGAAGGTTCATATTTGCGAAAGTTGTAACATAAATGATAATTTTTTTATTGCATTTTATTGTCTGACGTTTCGGCAAACTTTGTGCCATCTTCGGAGAATCAATGCTGTCTGTTTTCTCAGTATTGCTGTTATGTATAAAATAAATAAATAAATGATAATGCAGCCGCCGCGATAGTAGAAGATTCATTTTTTTTAATATCGCATTGTAATGTCAACAATGGATGTTTCATAATATTATACTATAATAGCAAACAATCAATTGAAAAAAAGTAGTCGTTATTCTTTTTTATAATAAAAAAACAGTTTAAAAAACTAAAAAAAACCCTAAAAACCAACACTCAAACGACTGTGTTTATATAAATTGCTTATAAATATAAATTATTGTATTGTAATGAGTTCTTAATACGTGTGCAAAATTTCAAATTATTCAGACGTCTAGAAGCGGGTCAAAATGAAACTGAAATATCCTATTAGATAGATACATACATATACAGATGAAGTTACTAGAAGAGTGCTCCTGCCTGTTTTAACGCAAGTAGATTTTCTTATACGTCGCTTAATATACTGTATTCAGCCCGTGTATAAATTTAGCTCCGAAAATGCGCGCGGGATCGTGTACTTGCTTTACATTTTCCCACCTTCTGTCTTAACCCACGCTGTTCACGAAAAAGTGGAATTTTAAACAGTGAAAGAATTTTTCAAATCGGTTCAGTAGTTTAGATGATTCCATCAATCAACAAACAAACAAACATTTTTTTATTTGTAATATTTTCAAGTTCATGCCCATATCAGTTTTAATTCCAGACAAGTAATTTCGATAGATTATTAGGTTCGCTTTCTAACTGCAGGCTCACAGCTCTATTAACTACCAATTATTTGACACATCATATTACATAATTTGTATGTACATAGTCAATATAGTAAAGGCACTGTACATATATTACAGTGTTAGTATTCCGCCCCAGTACTTTACCCCGAGGGATGCGAGGGACATAAGGTCACCCTTAACCTAACAACAAACTTACAGTCACTTTGTGAAACTCTACACCCTTATGCTCAGTCCTTATGTGTGTGTGTGTGTGTGTGTGTTATATACGCGAAGTTGCCTACGGAATTATAACTCATTCTACTAACAAACTTACTAGCTGTCTTGCGCTTCGTGTTTACAAGTAAATCATAATTATTAATCATAGAATTTATATTTTTTTCATACCTCTATCGAAAGTGCATACTTTCGGCATCAATTGTAAGGCAGAAAGTCAAACATTTACTCCTTGATATGGGATTACAATGCGGGATGTTCGTACGTTCGTGCGGTAGTAAAGCAAAAACAACCAATCAACTGTTGTTTAGATGCCGTTTTCATAGCAACCCTATTACATTTTAGCTAATAGTCCCGAAGAGCTCTCATTCGTGTTTTTACGTTACACCTCAAACCTTCTTGCTTGGAATTTATCTGTGTTTTTATGTAATTAATAAGTAATTAGGTAATTAATTAATGTGTTTTATAAGCGTATACTTAAGACCGAGGTATGAAGTAAAATAGTATACACCACAATGGCCGAAAGTGTGATATCCTTGGCCTTCGCGCCATGATGCTCTCGGATAACGGATTCGCCTCAGGCATCATGGCGCGCAAGCAATAATATCACACTTTCGGCCCTTGTGGTGTAATAAAATATTTCAGTTCTTAAATTAAATTAAAAGAATTTATCGGGACGGGCAACGTCCATATAACGGTGAGTAATTGGTGATCTTAAAATCATTTAAAAAATACTTTGGTCACAAGAATAACCAGAAGTATCTCTCTCTTACGCACTTTATTCGTTCCCGTAACCTCGGTTCCCGGTTAACCTGAGATAGTTTATCCTGAAACGGCCAGTGCTGTACCGTCTCGAGTTTTGGAAGGTTTGTAGCGCGTCGGATTTAAGAAGACTTTTTATGTATAGGTATATATTATATAGGTACTTATTTTGTTACTATAGTAAAAATATTTTTTTTAATATATATTAATTAATGAGGTACGCCTTTGGAAACAATGTTTTCTTTTGCTTGGAACCAAGGTCACAAATCCGTCGGTAACCACCTCCTCCGAGTTATGCTTCTGGTTATTTACTTATTCTTATGTTTTGAAAATTTTAGTCAATGCGGTGCAAAAGATTGACATTTATTCCAGCAAGAAAATAATGACGTAAGTTTCTGAAATATATCTACGTCGACTTGAAACTGCTGCTTATATAGTTTTCCAGACTTTTGTGACATGATCCTGATGTATTTTTTGCGAAAGAAAACTCGATCTTTGAACTTGAGCAATATATTATTATTATTTGTATGTATGCAGCAGTTGTCTATAAAAATAGAGAATTATTTGATTTTTAAAAAATCTTTAAAAAATCAGAATGTATATATTTATATAAAAAATATAAATACGTAATTAACATTTCTAATAATAATAATAACAATTGCACTCTGATTTATATTTTTTAAGATCTTTTTAATAAATTGAAAGTTCAATTCAAACTTTTGCCAATTTTTTAAATAAAACCAGACAACTAAAGAGTTTGTAAATTATAATAATTTATACACTCTTTAGTTTAATATTTTAAAAAAGCACTGTGCTTAAAAAAAATCGGATTTAGCTAATAAATTTAACATCATAAAATTTTGTAGTTCTTAAAACTCAAGATTTAAATTAAATATTAAAATATGTTCTTCATTACTAAAATAATTCAATTAGGTATAGTAAAAAAGCGTGGGGTGCAAATTTCTATATTTTCATAATAACTCTAATTTTTGTAAATAGCTACAATTGAAATAATTGTAACATTTAATACCATAATTGAATTATTTTGTTAATAATTATTTACTACTTTTTAGTTCGGTTTGCTATTAAAGCGTGTTTTTTAGTTTTTACTATAATTTTTATCTCTCTACTTGAACTATACTTACAACAATCTTAACAGCTTTTGCATTTTTATTTTACTTTAATAAAATGCACATAAAATAGGGTGAAATTTCCGCACTTAAGGTTCATAAACGCTCCTGTAATGTGTTTCATAAGAGCAGTATAACTTTAAAATTCTACAGACTGTTTAAAATAAAATAAAAAAGAAAACAATGATTTCCGCACTTGACCGGTGCAATGGTTATAACAGGTTTGTAATCGAGGCCGGGCGTCTGGTTGGCAGATAACTGGGAGATCAGAGAGTGGAATGAAATGGGCGTCCCGCGGGTGTAAAGCGTCGCGATGATGCCGACACGGCGGCGCCCCAGTCTGTGATTGGACCGACGCTTCCGGCCCTCCCCTTGTCTCTCTGACTCTTCTATGCCGCCAGTGCAGTGCCACCCCACATAAGGGGCTTCCGTTCGCTGTTTTATAATATTTAATATGTTACGACGAGAGCCCGGTTATATCTGTTTTAATTGTAAATACGTCTACGAACTATTTTTGGTGGCTTTTTTTTTCAACTTTTTTCAGCTGTGTTTCTTTTATCTTTTTCACACAAATGTTTATTTTTGTGTTATTATAAAAAAAAATATGACACGGTGACCGAAAATACATTGCTGAAAGGACACAAAAATTGTATAAATTATTTTTAACAACTAGCCTTTACCAGCGGCTTCACTCTCGTTAATAGGAACAGTATCCTAATCCGAGCGTATATAGTTGGAAAAAAATAATCTAGCGTTTATATCGATATAATTAAAAGACAAGGTGTTTTTTGTCCGAGAACATTCAGGTTTTAATGTTAGATCAATCAATATGTGTGTACTAAACATTTTTAAAATTTGATGGATAACGGATATAGACAGAAAAAGAATCTGAAAATTAAAGTAAAATTTTGATAATACAAGAACGGGAAAAATGGAACCTTTAACTTTATGTTTATTGCCAACGTTTCGTCTGCAATTTTATTCAGGGCTCAAAATGTAATTTATGTAGATGAAACGATGGACAATAAAAATAAAGGTTTTGCACAGACTTAAAGGTTCCATTTTTTTGGGGTTATTATATTATCTGAATCACATAAGAGGAACTATACCAATATTAAATATGAATTAAATTTAAAGTTTAACAACATAATGACGTAAATTTGAATCTGACGTTGCAATTATAGGTTTTTTGATGTCAATACACTTTGTATTTATTTTTCAGTTAGTAGTACATACCGATCTGTTTTGGCACAGGAAAAATACAAAAATTAATTCCATAAACACATCAACAAGACTTCTAAATTGTTATTTTTTTATTGAGAACCTGAAAATTTATTGCACTACCACATTGCAATCTGCAAACAGGAGACTTTAATTTAAAATTGTATGTATGCAAGTTAAATAAGTTTTAAAATGAACAAAACAAAAAACAATAATTAAATAATTCGATTTATCAATATCAAAATGAACCCTATTCACCAAATTTAATATATATATTTTTAATTTGTAATTTATATATACTTTCATATAGTGTTGAAACAAAACACCGTCGCGGTATTTGAATAAAACAAAGGCTAGCGTCGCGGTGTTCGAGACGCCAAGAAGGTAAATGACATTCTATCACGCCGACCGACGTGATTAGTTGTTTAGTACCTAATTTGTATTTACATTCTGTTTTGCCAGTCCATATAGCCTGGCGTGTTATCAGTTAACTTGCAAACATTGCCTTAATTAATTGTTCTCTTACATGGATTTATTTATTAACAAAATACATGCGTCAAACCCCCAGATGTGTCATAAAATATGTAGGCGTTTTGTACGCCAGTTGAAACGATTAAAATATTATTTATTTACATATTCTATCGAATGTTTCAAACGTATCTTTAACATTTTCAGCTGGTACTTATTTAGTTTCTCAGAGTTGGGATGTTATCTAAATCAAGTGTGTGAGACTGATTTTTCTAAGGGGCCATTTATAAGATTTAGGATGTGCTAGCATGCCAGACTCTAAATTAAAAACTAAAACACATACTAAATTAAAATTTACTTAGTTTAAGGACGTGTCTGGTGTTCGGGTTTTGAAAAAACGAATTTATTTTTTTTACATTTATAGTAAGTATAATATATTGAGAAAATACTGTAAAAATTTTAGACCGAAATATTAAATATTTACAAAGCTACAGCATATAGTCGAGAGCAGCAACGGTCTTACGGTAAGACTCTTACCTCAATTGTTATCACGTTACCCTTATACTCTCGCAGAGCAAACAAATTAGTAGAAAATGATGCCTTTGAAGAAACGGAAGGTTTACTATACACCAGGCATAGCTGATTAGTGTAAATATTCATTTTTATTTTTTTGTAAGAAATCTGAAATTAAAACTTTAAACGCGTTTTTCTCAAAACTACGTTTTTCTAAGCGGCGCGGGTGATTGAAACAATTGTATACAACCGATTGCTTTCAGTTTTGCACAGGGTATTCTACACAATAATAGCTCCGTCCGGTACTAGAATTACTTAATTATAAAAATTATTTCTATTTTTTTAACCGATTTTCAACGAAAAAATCACGAATTACTCGTTGTTTTTTTTCTAAAACCCGCCATTTTGTTGTTTATTAATAAAAATGTTTATTTCTAGTACGGGATAGAGCCGCAAGCCTATACGAAACAATAACCAATTTAATTTTTATAATTCAGATGACTCCAAGTGACGTTATCACCCGCGCTACCCACCCACCTCCATTTAAAGTTGTCTACTTTGGGTTAAAAAAACAATTATAAAATTAAGCAAAAAAAAATTTTTTTTCTTAGTTTACGATGTCAGTAAAAACATGTAACAAAATTGAAAACATCGTACCTACATTATTTTGATATTAAAAAAAAATTCTGAAATAACGGTTGAAAACGAGCCTGAACATAGGACTACGTCCTTAAATCAATTTTCATATAAACGTAATAAAAAGGACAAATTGTCATGAGCTTGAGGATCCAGCAATTTTAAAAATACGTAGTGGCATCGAATACCGTCTAGAATCCCTACTGGATAAATTTTGGTCGCGGGCCGTATTGGGATGGCTTGAGGGCCGGGTGCAGCGTGGGCCACATCCGGCATTCAAGCCATCTCTTTGCCGTATCTTTGACATCACTGATTCCTAGATTCTTTTTTTGTATCTTAGATACTTGCAAAATGCTAAACATATTCTTTACGCATGTTTTTCCAAAGGCTGTAATATGTGAATAGGTCTTTTTAGAGCCTCATAAAGTATGGACAGCAGCACACGTTCTCCAATCAAGTAGTAAAGTTTCTCAAAAATAGGAATTCACAAAAGATCTTTTAGGTCGTAGTGAATGTGAGGCCTTATCGCCTAATATAGCTTAGATCCTTTTTATTGTATATGCCTCTCGTCAAAGGCCCAAAAGCGCTGGTGAACCTAGCCACACACAGTTTTCTACTTTCTATCGATTAAAATGTTGTAAAAAAGGCAGGATATTGTAATTATATGATCACATCCTAAGGTCATTGTCAAATCAAATGTTTTGACGATCCTTTCTGCAACCCAGCATAAAAGTTGTAAATTTATCTAAAATCTTAACGAACAGTCTTTTAAATAAAAACAGTTGTGTGGTTTTAAGAAACCACGACGCAAGTGAAACTTTTATTGGATTGTAGGCGTTGGATTGTAGACACTTATCCATCACGATTAATTATAAACGACAATATTCACATGAATACACGAATAAAAACATGTAAACACTGTACAGCACTTGCCCGCATGACAGACTGACTATGTGTTATACATACCACACGGTCAGCTTATGCTAACCATGGGCGCCGCCATATTGGCCTTGACTGCTCTACCGAGCGCCTACTCCGAACGTCTTTCACTTTACCCCTACTCCGCGGCCGCCTGTAATGCGACATGCAACAGACGATCAGAAAAATTCGGGGCGATAGAATAAAAGTTTCACTTTAATAACTATAGCTGTCAAGTTTCATTAGAGTTTCGCCAAATATTTTAAACAAAAAAAAAATCGGCATTAAACAGTAAGCATTGTTCGGAATCATTAGAGTTTGTTTGAAATGATTAATGCTGGCATGTTCGTGTTTACCAAATGTCCGAGAATCGTCTACCACACATATATCCTGGAAACGAAAATATAAAAGAGGAAATTACATTTAAATGAGTTTTCAATAGTTGTGTGGAGATATAATAAATTTTGTTTGCATATACAAAAGAAAATGGAAAATTTATTATACAAAAGTGTGTTTAAGGACATGCAAACAATTATTTAACAGTATATCGGAGTGGTTAACAGACAGGGATATAACAGCCTGGCAGGGGGATTATTTTTGACCGTTTCGCTTAGAGCTTAAACTGTGGCCGTGACCCATCACCGGTATATATACAATAAAATGTCAGTCTAAATAAAAAGAAACCGACGTACACGCGTTCGCGCCTTGAAAGTTCCGTGACGTCATAACAATTTAATATAGTTTATAATCCTTGCGTAGGGTGGCGCCACTTTCGTTTAGTTTCAACACTTTCAATAATGCACACATTAGAAAAACTAATTTTGTATAGTAAAAGGCCGTTACTTTTTATTGCATTAAGTAAGAAGTTTAATTTTTTTACAGGATTCTGGTGCTGTAAACCTTAGTATTTGAGAATACTTGATACGTCTCTATCCGTTCCCGTGAAAAATGGTTTTGACGGAACCCTAAAAATTAAATTTGTTACGTGATATTTCCACACCTTAATGATTTTCGGATTTTTTTCCTTTTGTGCCAAATTTCAAGATTCTAGGTAAAAGGAAAGGAGAGAGAGATTATAAATATAGACGCTAAACATCTAAGTCTTAGATGTTTAGCGTTGATACACGCTGATGACCTTAGATTCTAAGGTCATCAGCGTCTATCAACGGGAAGAACCTAATAAGTTTTGATGATAAAGTTTTTTAAAATCTTTTATTGCGATTAGTTAGAAGCGCTTTAAAAAACTAACGTTCGAGAATATAGCATTTGAAAACTTAAAAAATTAAAAGTAAGCGATTTTTTTTAACTATTTCAAATGGAGTATTTAACTTGAGCCTTTCTCAGTTTTTTTCAGTCTACGGAACGCTTAGGTTTTTCTCAATCTCCAACAAAGCTAGTATTTTTAAAGCCCCACGGTTAGTGGGGCCTAGTACCAATAATAAATTGAAAACCAGGCCTCGGGTGCTCGGAGCTTGCGTACCAACAACATTTCTGCACTTTCGGCTATTCTCAAAGTCTGAGAAAAATAGCTAATAGATGTGTTTGTATATTTCTTCTTTTTGAAGATTTCCATCAAAATTTACTTTTAGAACCTTGCGTGCGCATTTTCCACTATTTTGTTAGAACGATCCTCCTGCAATTTTAATTTAATTTAAGTAGAGAAAGTGATTGCAAAATTTTAATGTTTGTATATTATTTTAACCCCGTTCGCCCGGATTATGCAACTACTCTAAGATCCTTCTTTAGGAAATTCTAAACACTTCGGGCAAGGTTTTGATCCAAAGTGAAGTCGGTTACAAAAATGGAAGCCCGTTTGTAAATTCATTTTTTTTTCTTGCGAGAATAAAAGAATCAAAAAGAAGAAATTATGAAAGCACCCAACATAGAACATCACATTATCAGGGATAATTGCTTCTAAAGTGCTGCTTTGACTAAAAAAATGACGCAAATAAAAAACGTTTCTATGAAAGGTAAAATATACGTTTCTGTGATAGAGATATTTGTATGACTATTCATTTCTGAATACAAAAAGAAAACTCTTTATTAAGGTTAAATTGGCCTGAAAACACAACAGACATAATTAAAATTGAATTAAAGTTCCGTGCTGACAAATGCCTGATTCTAATCTATTTAGTTACGTTTTGAATGCGTTCTCTTTTAGTTTTTTTTTTTTATATATGCCAGCACTCACACATGTACTTAAAAAAGTATTACAAAGTGAACTGTGATCTATATTTTATGGCGATTTACAAATACAAAAGTTAAACGACAATAACTTTACAATAGCAGCTAAATAAATGTAGCAGGTCCGTACTTATATTTTTAGTTTCCCAGTATATTGGGAAGTTATTGTAAAGGGTCCGAAAATATAAATCGACATTTTTAATATATTTTTATATTTCAAGGTTCGTACACTATTTTTGAAAATAATAATAATAATAATGCGTTTAACGTCCGCTTCTCGACAGACAGAACCCCGTAATTTTGTACAAAATATCCAATAAAAACTATCCTATAGTGTAAGTTGGACTAAGCAAAACACACTTACAAAATGTCATTAAAATCGGTTCAGTGACTTTGGAGATTAGCGCGGACGAACATCGTGACACGAGATATCTATACTAATATTTATAATAAAGCTGAAGAGTTTGTTTGGTTGAACGCGCTAATTTCAGGAATTACTGGTTCAAATTGATTTTTTTTTTGTTGGATAGCCCATTTATCGAGGAAGGCTATAAGCTATATAATATCACGCTACGACCAATAGGAGCGGAGCATCAATGAAAAATGTGACTAAAAATTTGTCCGTCCGACAAAAACTTTTGAACGGTAACTCCGATCATCAGGAAATTTGGACACAACATTCATCTCGGTAAGCTAATATGAACGTGTGAACTCATGTCCCTCCCTCCCCATTCGTTCGTTTGTACCCGGGTGAAACCGGGCGGGACCGCTTATAGTATATACGTGTAATATAGATGAGCGTTTCATTCATAACTGGCAATGAATAAAATATTTTATATCAAGAAATATGTTATTAGCGAGGTCTGTGGTCTGCCTCGCAGGTTCGTTACTATTAGTTTAGAATTTAGATTAAAGCCTTTTAACTATAAAAAATAAATATATTTACATATGTGTGTGCAATTTACCGATATTTAAGTTATTCCAATACCATATTAAATACATTATACACCAGCATAATTAGAATCTTCGTCGGCATCTCTGATTTGTTAGCGGAGATTTGACTACTTTACAAAACGAATTGTATATATTTATACAATGTGATATACACACTTGATATTCAAATGGG
Organism: Xanthostigma xanthostigma; assembly: GCA_963575645.1. NCBI lineage: Eukaryota > Metazoa > Arthropoda > Insecta > Raphidioptera > Raphidiidae > Xanthostigma > Xanthostigma xanthostigma. The sequence continues at coordinate 40,541,560 of OY754466.1, read as the reverse complement.
CTGGTGACTGTATTACGTCACGCAAACCGGCTGTTAAGGCCCTTTTCACTAGCTGCTATACACTCCTACACCTTCAAACCAACAGTTAATTAAGGGCGCGTTGAATAACAATGTCGACGTCAGCTTTGTTCAATTTACCTCTCTTCGTTATTAATGTCCGCAACGTTTTGATTTTTCTTCCTTCTTCTTTATATTACAATAAACTTTCGTTAACACGCTGCCTATACGCTTGCGCAAAACATCTCTAAAGACGGAACGAGCACGGCGTTTTCTTTGTAGAACGGACGACACAATCGAGAAACGATCACGTTCCACTGTTTCATTAGCAGTTTTGCAATGAAGGATTCTATGAGTGTCTGCGGGTTGCTGAACCGATTTGGCGATTCTAAAATCTAAATTGATCGGAATATGCTACTCGTACATGCCACACATATGCACTCTCATTCGAGAACGAACTGATACTCACAATGTGGTCGCTGTTGGACTTGACAGATCCCGTGATGGGCTCGAACTATAGTCAAATTTCATCACGAGATTATAAAATCCGACTATAGCCCGATTTCACACGAGATGATGGAATCGGATCATAGTCCGATTTCATCGCCAAATCTGTCGCTGTTGTTCATAGTGTTAAGATGCGTACAAAGGAAAGTGAAACATCTCCGACAGAGGACATATTATGGTTCCAGGAACTTTCTGAAATTACCTAAGTCCAGAGCCTATGAGGCTACTATAGAGAAGAATACGTTTACAAACGAACAAGAGCTCTTTACTTTTTCTAATTCAAAGCCAAACGAACTGTGAGATCCAACTTCTCGAAGATTTTTATTTTTAAAAGGTCTTCCCTTAGTAGTACCTATGTTTTGACTAGTAAATTTTGTTTTAATATTAAAAATACTTTCTTCAATAAGTAACCATAAACAAATTATAGTAATTATATTAATTAATTATCAATTGATATGGAATCTTCCAGAAAATATTGTTAACATTGTCTCAGCGTCAAAAAATATCCAAGATTGCCCAATATAGGTAATTTCATTTAAGACGCAACATATAAGCAGGTTTTGCTTATTTAGCAACTATAGAAATCATCAATGCATTACAGAAAATCGTTCCACTTAAAATGCAACACACACCGAAAAATAATATACTTGACAGATAAAAAAAATTCATTAATGTTTTCCATATATTCAGATAGGTAATATTAAGAATTAAGAACAGTCGAAAGTCATATTTAAGAATTATAAATAATATTATACAAAATTTTGATTACCAACTAAAGTCACGGGTTAACTGATTACGTAACCGTATAAAGCAAACGTAATGCTAACAAATTGTTCGGGCAACGTATCAGGTAAAATTCAACGATTAAAGGACGTAAGAAGTCAACGTAACCCTCTAACTAGATTGAAAGTGATAAAGTCAGAATAGTTTTTCTTTTCGGTTCAAATTATTATTTAAGTTGATTGTTACAAGCAAGCATGCATTATGTTTTGTGAATAAAAGAAGCACAGAAATCTTTGTGTTAGTATTATTAAGCTTTTCAAATGGCCATTATGAGAAAGTGTGAACTTGTTTTTTGAAGAATGTGTGCTATTTATTAAAACTTCATGGATGGGGTGATTTCCCTACGTTTTACTGAGAACAAAACAGTCCGTTTTCTTTATAATTCACGTAAGTAATAAACATACTGTACCTACTATTGAGTTACTGCTAATATTCTAAGGAAAATTAAGTTTTTGTAGGACCAAAATTTTCGGTTAATTAACTTTGATTCAGTAGGAAAAATTCCAGCTAATTGGGCGACGAGACCATTCCAACTTCTAAAATGTTGGCATTTGATTATATAATAAAGAAAATAAAATTTCTGATATCGCGTGAGGTGACGAGGGCAATGGCTAGTATTCAATATGATATTTGCTATTCGTTGCCATGGTTACCTACATAATATGTTCCACGTCATGTAAAAATTAATCAAAGTATGCCGAACTAGTTTATTTCTGACAGATCCATAACACAAAAGACCGGCTGATTTTTTTTTATTTTCAAAATATTAATAAGCCGTCATGAAAAGTATACCATTATTATACAAAAAACACCGTTAGTTTGTTGATAAATTTATTATTTCAAGGTTATGTGGAATATACACACCGTACGCATTGCGCATGCGTCTACAGTGCACATGACGGTTTGACACAGAGTAGAAACAATTCTCCCAGTCTTTCCTTTCAACTGCTGGTTGAAGGGGAAGCGTTTCACTTTACATCTGATTCAGGCCAATTTACCCCCCTTCGCTCGCCTAAAAAGTTTCACTGCACTAACTTAGCAAGTAAAGAAAGCTTCAAACTTTGAACATTTGAATAGTTAACTTTAACTCGAAATGTTTATTGTTTCGTATCACATTCGAATCAATTTTTGTTTTTTATTTTCGCGTATTTTGAACGACGTCAATAATGTAATTTCTGTAGGCCTGCCGGTCATTTGTTTGTAACGGATTCACTCGAGAAGGATTAGACCGATTTTGATGAAACTTCGTACCTACTCAAACTTAAAGTGTGTGGTAGGTACCTATCCGCCAAAATAATGTGTTATCACTTCACCAGATAGCAAATGCATAACAAGCTACAACTGACGATTGTGGCAAAAAATTCGAATGAATCGATTTCTTTAAAATTTCAGATTTGTGGTAAAACAGTATTTTATTCAATTCGTATATATGCTGTGATTATTTATCGTTTTTTAACAATGTTCCCAAACACAAATTAGGGTATACCTAGTGCTATATCTCTACGTAAGTACATGTTATTTTTTTATTAAAATTCTTAGTAATTCATTTACATAGCGGCGGCAAATTATGCAGTGGAGTTTATTTGATTATAGGTAAACTAATAAAGTCACATATACAGACTATATTACCTTCTTTATTTATGTGTGGAAAATAATGAAATCTTGCCAAGTTAAAACAATGCCTCATATTAGATGAAGCGCTATTTTGTTTGAGCAGAACTCACGAAATTTTTTTCTATAAGTGTACCTACATTTCAAAAGAGATATTAAAAAATGAAGTTGTATTCTTAATTAAAAAAAAATATATATTCGAATCTTTTATGTCTGGCAATATTTGGGCATACAGCAACGAAAGAGTAAATTTTCAAAATTGTGAACCATGTTTTAATAAAACAGTAAAAAATATTCACATAAAATGCAACAAAGACAGGGATTAATGATTACCAATGTTACCAAATAAACAAACCTTGCAGCGGAGATATATTTATTGAATAATAAATTTAGTAGCCTCAATATAAATTTCTCTTAAGTTCTGGTTTTCTAAGACACAGGAAACCAGAACTTAAGAACAGTATAGCCTTAGATTCCTAAAACTTAGGGCTTGTTCTTTTATTATAACGTACGTAACTAATTACAAATTGTTATTCTTTTAATCTAAAATATGTTGTTATAGTTCCAAAAATTATAAATTATATCAACAATTAATTTCGCAAAATACACTACAATAATTAGAACAATGAAATGTGCTGACCATGAGTGTCATTTCTGTTTCTTCTATATGAATAAAAACTAATTATTCGAATAGGAAAAATATAAATTTCAGCCTTGACCTAATTTATTACGATTTCAGATTTACATTTATGCACTTTTTGCTCTAAATTTGAGCCCTTTATAGTGTTGTCCGGCGTGTCTTAAACAATATTATATTCGTATTTTATTGTCGTTTTTTTACTAAATAGCAGCTATAAATTAATATCACCTACTCGCTTAGTGATTTTGGTATGACGTATAACATATTGATTTGTACCTACTTGGTCATTTTATGGTGTTTTTAAGTATTGTAGTACAAGCCTTTTTAACAATAAAACACGCATATATCTGTATCAGATGTCAGAACACATACTGACTGTTAAATCTGAATAAAAAAATATATTTTCAATCAGATAAAACCCTGATCTTTTTTATGATGTGATTCTTTATGGGTTTTTGAGACTCTTCATGATAAATCTATACAAAAATTGGACATGTTTTCATTTTAAAATTTTCGTTATTCGCAAATTATATGCTAACGTAAAAATGGCTTATACACTTATAGATTTATAAATCCAGAATTTCGAGGACAAACATATTATAAGAAGTAAAAATCTAAGATTTTCGATTCTGTAGCTTTTAAAGATTGAAAACGCTTCTCTAAACCGCGACTGAGTTTTTACGCAACTTTAAAGCACTAGTATTAAATGTATCATTTCACGATCGCTACACAGGAATGAAAAGCAGCTTTTTATAGGGGGTATGCAAAAATGTGTTTCTTGTATTGTTTAAAGTATATCTTAATTTCTGAATTATTTAACCACTTAAAAATTTCGTACTTTGTAATTATCATAATTTACACGTGAGGAGAAAGGACACTGATTATTATTAGTGTGGGTTATTTGCAACATGCCATGTCAATTAGTCTTATAAATATTTACAATTATTAATTATTATCATAAAGTATTCAAAATTAATTATATATACGTGCGTAAATTATTTTCTCACGACAAAATTTAATATGCATGCAATTTACTTTTTGATAATTACAGAGCAGTTATATATATTTTTTTAATCAAGGCTCTGTATTTTTTTTAATAATCCGACCTTACGTATTAAATTTTGGAAAATGCAATTCGACGTACAAGAGTACATTATATGAATTATTTATTTTTAAATACTTTTCGCGTAAATAAATACTACAGAAGGTAGGTATATGTTTGAGAATTATAATCCAAACTCAAGATGTCGTTGTTTAGGTATTTGGCACAGACGTTAATCGCCATAAGATTCGGTATTAGAAATATATACCCTCATCTGTTATTTGATGATGACAAAGATTATATGTTAGATAATATATACATTGATAAATCGCACATGGGTTGCCTAGCTAAATCGCGTACCGATGTTGTAAAATTAATTAAATCTAATTGACTTTTTTTGGATCAGCTTCCCCGATTTGTTAATCATAAAAATCGAGCCTAAGATGAGAGAATATGACACAAGGAATTGGAATATACCACTGATTCTATACAAAAATATATAGATAATCCACATAAACATACCTTGTAAATAGTTGTGTTCTGTGTACTTTGAGTTTATTTGTTTTGTTAATATTTTATTTGTGTCATATTCTCTCATTTAAGGCTCGATTTTTATGATTTGGTATATAAAAAAATAGTAAACTGAATTTATGAAATGGCACTAGGCCCACATAAACTTGGCAGTGGGTGGATTACAATTCTTAAAAAATTGTGAACTGTCGTGGGATGCCTGGCAAATCTAAAACATAAATTTAAGCCAAATTCTAGTGACTAAATTTCACCCTGTAACTAATTTTCGCTTCGTCATCTAACGTAATTCTAGTAACTAAATTTCGCTCTGTCATCTAACGAAATTCTAGTAACTAAATTAAACATATCAATGAACGCCATATTCGCTACTCCAGCACACACACACACAAAGCACTAACACACAGCTATCCAACGCATACACACACAGAAAGCGCAATTCAAACGTAACGCGTCCCGTGAATAACGTCGCGCCAATTGCACGGTTTTAATCCCAACCAGACGCGTCATTAGATGTTTCATATCAAAAAACGTTTGAGCCTACGGCGGAAGTGAAACTTCTTTAGCCGTTTGAGTTATTTCTTTAGTTTTGTTTTATATGAAATCTTAAATTTATTATGAACTCGTTTTATTGATGCGGCGTTATCCATTTTGGGTTACTAAGGTTTCTCTTATATCTCCCCGGCGCTGAATAATTTCCCCTTTATCGTCACAGAAAATTTCAAATGGATTTCAGTTCGAAAACGCTTAATATAAAATTCTTCCTAATAATTTTTAGTAATTTTGTTAAGTAGGTATATATTTTTCCAAGAAGGGCTTTGTAAATACAAATAATATTACAATATATATGTCTGGTGATAAAAAAAATTATCTTCGTGTCATTATGTACATTTCTTCGGGGAAAATGTTTTCACTTTTCCAAGTAATTCAACGGAAAAATATGAACAACTGTACTGTTATTATAAATTATAAATATCTTTTAGAGGGTAGAGCATCGCGTTAAAGGTCTATCGTTCACGTGATTTTACACGTGTGTATTAATTCTATTTTTTAATCTTTTCAACAATATTTCACTCATCAAAATAAATCAGTTTAGTAAGAGCCACAATCTTCGTTGTATAGAATATTAAAATAAGCAAATCTTCCATTTCTAATAATTCACTTTGATTTTTTAAAGAATTTTTTATGCGTAATATCTTTACTCAATATTAAAGGTAACTTAGTGAAAAGTCACGGAAGTTTATCGCGGAGGTAACGCTTGCGACCGGCAGTTGAAACAGTCCAGGAAACAATGATAACACACACTTTCCAAAATAATTTCACATCATTTTTCTATGCTGTCTTAAATCGTTAGAGGTCCCCTATTCTGCACGTCGTGATAAGAATGCTTGGGCTAAGAAGAAGAAGTAAAGATTCCGTCAGTTCATCGTCAAACCCTCTTAGTACCATGGTTTTTACAAACAAAATTTTGCATTTTAGCTTGAAATTAATTACAAATGTCACTCTTTGCATGCTAAGTTAACATTTCTATTCCTTTCCTCCTGCGCCTTACTGTTTTGAACCATCATGAATCCCCATCCTTTAGTTACAAACTTATTTTAGCCATATTTCTTGAAATTAGTTATACATTCCACTGTACAGATTGAAGCCTCATAGCTTCTATTCTTTCTCCTCCTGCACCTTACTGTTTTAGACCGTCACGAATCCCCATCTTTTCGTTACAAATTTAGTTTAGTCATTTCTTGAAATTGGTTATAAATTCCATAGTTTCCACTGCACAGAATTCTATTATTTCTCCTCCTGCGCCTTACTGTTTCAGACCGTAATGAGACTCCCCACACTTTTGTTTCAAACCCAATTTTGCCATTACTGTTTTGAACTGTCACGAATCCCCATCCTTTCGTTACAAACTTAATTTAACCATTTCTTGAAATTAGTTTTAAATTCCACAGTTTCTACTGTACAGAATTCTATTATTTTTCCTCCTGCGCCCTACTGTTTCAGACCGTCATGAGTCCCCACCCTTCTGTTTCAAACCCAATTTTTCCATTTCTTAAAATTAGTTATAAATTCTACTGTATACAGAACCTCATAGCGTCTATTTTTTCTCCTCCTGCGCCTTACTGTTGCGCCTTACTGTTTTGAACCGTCACGAATCCCCATCCTTTCGTTACAAACTTATTTATCCATTTCTTGAAATTAGTTATAAATTCCACTGTACAGTATGAACTGTTACAGGTTCTCACCTCATTGAAAATTCCTCAAAATTAGTTATTCTACTGTACTTGAAACAGTCTGTAACGATTAAAGAAGACGTAATTTAGTTTGACTTTTAAGTCCGAAGCTATATATGTCAGCAAATAAATCGACGCTCTATGTATTGTTCCCCGATTTACCTGTTCAAATATTTACACAGTATTACCGTTCTGATCGTTGTACATAACATTGTGTACAGAACTAAATAATAGCGTTCTTGTGTTGTCGATAAACATATAGATAATGTATACTACACAGCCCGCCCTTCACATCATCAAGTATTCTATCATATTAATTCCTACCACTGATTACATTTATATTAAATAGTTTAAGCGCACGTGCTTCAAAGAAAATTACAAACCCTCACCCGCGGCTTCCCTCGCGTAAACGTCGTTTTTGATGTGGAACATCTAATGGCGCGTTTGTGTGGATGTAAAACCGTGAAATTGGCGCGACACTTATGGGACGACGTTTTATGGGAGGTCGTTACGTTGTGATGGCGCGACACTATTATGGGGAGGTGACGTTACGTTTTTTCAGTTACTAGTATACTGTTAGATGGCAGCGCGTAACGTTTGCTGCGTCGGATTGTGACGTAGCTTTTTTTTTGATACGGACATCAAAGAATAGTCGTTGAGTTGGCGCTGCTGGTAACTTAAAGTTGCAGTGTTCATAGGGCTTTAGGAAGTGTCCGTATGTAACTTAAAGTTGCATTTGGCAAGCTTAAATTTATGTTTCACATCTGCCAGCCGGCCCACGCTTGCTCCTTCTTTTTTCTTCGATGGAAACCCTATTTTAATCCAAACAAAGCCGGGCGTGCCTGATATTTTAAACACTGAAGACATTTTCAAACGAGATTCTATATTTGAAGCCTTTTTATTTTTGCAGCCAATAGATATTTTTTTTAACAATAAATTGAAAATTACAGTTATCAGAACAAAACGTTTAAACTGGGGGCTTGAACGTCATAACTACGCGTTCGGCCATCCTAAAGTTCCTAGGCTATTAAGAAAAAGTTGTTTTTTTTTTTAATTTTCAGGTTCTTATAAATAGTTAGTTATTTTATATACCTACTTATATAAAGAAACCGACGGAGCAAGTAAATAAAAGTCTTTAAAAATATCTACTAGGGGAGAATAGGGAAAAAATTACATGTAAGTAATTGTTTCAAGTATGCTCCAATATTGTTTAAGGTTCGTATTAGTGTTATTTAAAAACAGTAAAAAATCTTGAAGGAGATTTATTTGGTTGAGGAACAATTGAAAAATAAGCTTTACCAGGGTATCGCTTGTGGCCAACGTTTCGAAAAATATATTTCCATCATCAGGGCCTCAATGCAAGTTAAGATGGTAAATTGTACAAATTATTGTAATATACATTATATTATAAAACTGTGGAAATTTATAATAAATGATCATGTATATTACAATAATGAAGGAGATTTATTTGGTTGAGGAACAATTTAAAATAAGCTTTACCAATGTATCGCTTGTGGCCAACGTTTCGAAAAATATATTTTCATCATCAGGGCCTCAATGCAAGTTGAAATGGTAAATTGTGAAAATAATTTTAATATACATGATCAATTTATTATGAATTTCGACAGTTTTTTAAATTTAAAAATATCTAAAACAGTTTTCTTATAAAATTGTTTTGTCATTTGTGCAGTACAATATTATTTGCACAAATGACAAAACAATTTTATAAGAAAACTGTTTTAGATATTTTTAAATTTAAAAAACTGTCGAAATTCATAATAAATTGATCATGTATATTAAAATTATTTTCACAATTTACCATTTCAACTTGCATTGAGGCCCTGATGATGAAAATATATTTTTCGAAACGTTGGCCACAAGCGATACATTGGTAAAGCTTATTTTAAATTGTTCCTCAACCAAATAAATCTCCTTCAATACATATTTTGGAACAAAAATTCTACTAACTATTACAATAATCTTAATGTGCCTTATTCTCAAATTCAAAAAAGAAACTGTTACACTAATTTAATTATTTCTGTAGAGATATGAAGGATTTAAAATACATGTCATTGAAATATTAATAAACGCATGGTAACTCGGTAACTGACGTGGTTTAGTAGCACCATAATAGTAACTGCCTTTACCCACCGATTTCCATTACCCCGCTTTCCCCTACATTGCAAGATTCTCTTATACAACATAATTAAATATTTGCAAGGCATCAACATCATATAAATGTTTATATATATATTTTTATTAATTGCAGTTAATGATATAATATCATTAGTTGTTTTTAATGTTTAGTAATGTTTAACATACAATTAAAATAATTTTTATCATCCGGTGTTGAGTTGTCTTTACGTGATATTATGAGAAATAGCAACAAAGCTATGCCATTGATAATAATATAACTACAAGAATTAACACTAGAAAAAACAATGTATAAAGCCGGTTCATTTTTTTGACATTTTGATCCTTGAATTATATATTTCAAAATACAATTTGTGGCTGGTTAATTTTTTGACACATTTTCCGAGTTTTGTGGCAAATTTTGACTTTCCAATATACTAGCGATCCGGTCCGGCTTCGTTTGAATTTGTAGAATGCCACCATTTTTTTCGTCGACTTGCGTTGCTAAATTGGTCTCCACGAAAAGCGCTTTTATTTAAACGCGATAATATATAGCCTGTATCCATCCAGAAGGTCCATTCTAAATATTGGTGAAAAACATTTTGAAATCGGATGAATAGTTTTCTGACGCTCTAACTCCTTCACGCTTTGAGAGGAAAGCTTGAATTTTTTACAGGGTCTCAATGAAAAGGACCTCAACAACAAATACAATTTTCATGTTACAAGCTTAATGCGTAGCAAGGTTATGAGGTTGATTAAAAAGTTGCTACGAGACCTCGGTTAGATGAATTATAAACTAATTTTAATTTAGAATAAAAAAAAATAGTTTTTTTCGAAGACAACAATAGATACACTACTTTAGTTCATTAAATCGAGCAAAACAATAATATAATAGACTATAATATTTAACAGAATATTATTTTCATAGTGTAGTAAAAAAAACAATTATAATGATATTATTATTGTGAAGGACAACAAATTAATTCCGTCATTAGTCACTACAAACCAGCACATATTAATATTGTACTTTGCAGATGTTTTCTTTCCATGTGTTACACAATATGTTATAGGTTGTTAATAATAATTGAGAACAATACGATCTGAATAAATTGTCTAAAGTACCTAATAAAAAAACCAGCCAAGTGCGAGTCGGACTCGCGCACTGAGGATTCCGTACAAACTTGTAGGTACGTAAATAGTTCGTCCATCACGGAAATCGAGTCTCGAAGATTTGCCCGTTGGAAAACTGTTGTCCCCATACATCAACAAACGTCGCGGTCAGTTTGCCAACTAAGCGTGTAATTCAAATGAGTTCAGATGGACTAATGAACTGTATTGTAATTCGTGGATAGCCTAGTTGTCGTACTGTGTTGTATGCGACAGTTCTCATATTGTGCTGTGTAAACGCACCGGTAGCGGACGCTTGTTTTGTGTTAGAACTGTTAATGTGTGCGTGCGTAGCATGTTGTTGCGGTTTAAAAGCATTATTTTTTTATGATGTAACTAAGCACAAATTTACTGTTTTCGGATTTTTCCCTTTACTTGTGCTATAAGGGTTCCTTTTTTCCTAAAAAATGAACTATATTCGTTGCTACAGTCACGTTGATATCGGTTTTCACAGGAAGTTTATCTCAATTCGAAAGTAGCCGGATAAAAAGTGTTGTAGACTTAGGTATAGTTACTAATTCATAGTTTAGGAGGTTTCATAAAAATTAGTCCAGTCGTCGCGTTTTAGGAGTGATGGTAAGACAAACATACATACAGAAAAATAAAAATGGCGAATTGAATATAGTATAATCGTGCTTCTATTATAAAGAGCGCTGCGAGATAGCCAAAGATCGAGATCAATGCCAGAAATGTCAATTTTTCCACTGGGCGGTATTATAGCTCAAGAGCTGCAGTGGTCTATTATAAGACGAAGGGGCCAGGATATTTTAAAAATTGCCATATTAAAGGATAACAGAGTAGCCTTTTTTGGTCAGTTTTCGACACAAAATAGTTCAATATTAAATATAAAACTAATTTCAACGCAAGGGACATATAATTTACGTGCCGTTATTACTTTGTAAGCTAGCTTGTCTTAACCTAAAAAATAGTTAAAAGTAAAAACATCGTTCAGAAAACGGCTGTGCTTCTCTGCTACAAGATTGTTGAGTTTGAAGAACAAAAAAACTATTTAAACTTTTTTTTTCTTTTTTTTCTGTATCTAGTAGAATACACGAATTAATTATTCGCTGTTACCATTTTCGGTGAACGCACTGTACACGGGTAAAAAATTAAATAATTGGGTATACTTTATTATATTTAATATCAAATTCAAATCAAAATATAATTGGCATTAAAATATGCGACCTTAACAAAAGATATTGCAAGTATTAATTCCTAGGTCGCTATTAATGTTAAAATCTGTAATTGGAAGTATAGGTACCTACATTTTCGATTACCTTTTACCATATGAGGAAACACGTATCATCGTTCTAGGAACAATTATTTTTTTATTTATTTAGCAATTAACTTTATTAATGGCTTGCATTATATGAATATTTACAATAACTCTTTGACACTCATTATTATTGATTAATTACTAAAATAGAAACTTAATTTAAATACGGAAGGATTGTTTAATTTGAATAACATTTTCAAATGTATATAACTGGAACTATTCTTACATAATCATTTTTATTGTACGTAAAAATTACGTTAAAAGGATTCACTTACGATCAAATATTAGAAACACTAAATATACAAGTGTGCTTATTTAATTACAAGCCGTTGAATAGAATTTAAGCCAAATCATCCTGACTGTTAATAACATTAAAAAAAATTTCAGACAATTGGGCGACGGGGTCATTCCAGCTTCAAAATGTTGACATTTGTTATAGTATAATAAAGAAAATAAAATTTCTATGATATCGCGTGAGGCGACACGGGTAATGGCTAGTATTGAATATTATATTTGCTATTCGTTGCCATGGTTAGCTGCGTAATATGTTCCACGTCATGTAAAAATTAATCAAAGCATGCCTAGCTAGTTTATTTCGACAGATCCATAAAACAAAAGAGCGGCTGATTTTTTTTTATTTTCAAAATATTTCCGAAACTATAAATTTTAGAGCAAAAATTTTAAACGAAACTTTCTTGAAATAATAAATAAAATAATAAGCTGTTATGAAAAGTATACCATTATTATATAAAAACACCGTTATAGCATATATTTCTTCTGTCTATGCGCCGATTCATCCCCAAAAACAATAGGGCTCTTCATATTACTCCGAAAATTTGGTTTCAATCCGCTTATCCGTTTGATCTGTATCGTGTTCACAGTCTAACAGGCTAACAGACGCACAGAGTTTTGCCAAAAATATGCTTTTTGGATTCGGGGGACCTCAAAACAAAAAGATTAAATTTTTGAAAAGTTATTTTTAACTAGTAGGTACCATTCCCAACTTGTGGGTTGGAATGGTAAAATAGTCTAAGGTGTCTTTTCTGAGCGCGTCATACAGATCAAAATTTTGTAAAAGAATGAATATTTCTAAATTCTGAACTGCTAAAATTTTAAAATTTAATTTTGTAAAATAAATATCAAGTCATAAAAGTTCGCAAACTTTAAAGCTCTTAAAATATTTGCTAGGAAAATACGTTGTTAATATTACTCGTATATACCTAATCTTCGCTAATATAAAGTTAACTTTATTAATAATATTCAGGTTTCAATTTGTTGACGTGTAATTTATAATACGAAAGTTATCAAAGGGTTAAACTGAATACTATAATTGAAATTTATAATGTTCACACATTGAAATGGGACGTATTAAATTAGACAAAATGAAAGCATTTCCGTACAGGAATGTTCCAGTAAACTGAACATAAAAAACAAAAACGTCATATTCGTGTCCATTATAAAGTACATCTAATCAGGATCGCAGGAAGGTGAACCAGTGGTGTAAATGAATTTAATTCAAAATTGAACGTTTCGTAGCTTTATTATCGCGACTTCATCTCATCAAACTTATTTTACCATTCCAACTAGTTTAGGTCAAAAATCACTTTTCAAAAATTTTACAATATCTTTCCGTTTTGAGGTCCCCCGAATCCAAAAAATATATTTTTAAAAAACTCTGTGCGTCTGTTAGTCTATTAGTCTGTTAGTCTGTTTGTCTGTGAACACGATACAGGTCAAACGGATGAGCGGATCGAAACCAAATTTTGGGAGGATGTTTGGTATATGCTAATATGAAGAGCCCTATTGTTTTTGGGGAAAATCGGCGCATGCGCAGAAGAGATATATGCTATAACGGTGTTTTTTATATAATAATGGTATACTTTATAGTTTATATAACGGCTTATTCTATTTATTTTTTCAAGAAAGTTTCGTTAAAAATTTTTTTCTAAACTTAATAGTTTCGCAAATATTTTGAAAATAAAAAAAAATCAGAGGCTCTTTTGTTTTATGGATCTGTCAGAAATAAACTAGTTCGGCATGCTTTGATTAATTTTTACATGACGTGGAACATATTATGTAGGTAACCATGGCAACGAATAGCAAATATCATATTGAATACTAGCCATTACCCGCGTCACCTCTCACGATATAAGAAATTTTATTTTCTTTATTATAATCAAATGTCGACATTTTTTAAGTTGGAATGGTCCCGTCGCCCAATTGGCTGGAATTTTTTAATTCAATTGTCTGATGGTGTACATAATTTTTCTACCGTTGCTTTGACGAATAATATTTTTACTTTTCCATTCTTTACATCAAACATTCATTTTTAGTAATATAAATAAATTAAAAGTCGTTTTAACACTCATATTATTGAACCAATGAATAAGTTTGCTGATGATGTCGCAAAAATAAAGCTACGAAACGTCTAATTTATTTAAATTCATAGGTCCACCTCCTTCCGATCCTGATTATATAGATAAAAACATGATTTAATAGTTTGATGTTTTCGATTTTAAATAAATTTTAATAAGCTTTGCTGAAATATTCCTTTTCATTGCCATTTCAAATTGACTGTACGAATGAACCTTGATTTTTTTATAAATATTAATATTTAACTCATTGATGATACGAACTATAAATTTAAATTTAAATGGTTGAATTTATTAAAATACACTCATTCAGCCATTTTAAACTTGTTTGACCTTTGCTAATTCATTTCACGTAAATTAATTTTATTGTTAAAGTGTCATTTTTACTGTTAAAAATTGTCAATTATTTAACCATTGTTGGTGACCTTGTGAAATTAGTTTTTGGTCAACCGATTGTGCATTTTATTGAACTTCTCCTGTATAAGAATGCATTTTTTTGTGATCACAGAAAGATCTATAGACGAGTTAAGGAGATTAGTCTCCATCAAAGAGCAGATCAAGAGCAACCCGGATCATAGACGTCTCTGACTCTATAATCCCATCAGAATAGTTGACAGTCGCTCTTTACTGTTGAATGGTTTGACGTTTGTATAGTATCAGGCGTGAAAATCGCTACCGGTTTTTAAACTTGAAACATGTTTCACACACGGTATACGCACGGTATGCGACATTTAAATATATAACTCACTCCCTATATTTAAATATTAAAAAGGAGTAAGGTTTTATGATCGATCTCTGATAAAAACGATATCTTCAACTATAAAATCTATATACGGTTGGAGATCTATAGCTAAAGTTTTGCTATAAATATTCATTCAGCCGCGAAAGTGGAAAGATTCGGGTTCGTGTCCCGACACTGACAGTGTTTAAAAATATTTTTTTACTAATATTTCTATAATATAAACAGTAAACTTTAGCTATAGATCTCTAACTGTATAATTAGTCTTACACAGTGGATATTTGAAACATTCAAAATCTATAATAAACACGGGAAGGAAAAAAGAGCGTGGTAGGTACCGATTTGAGTGTGTTAATTCGCACACATTGTGATGAATACCATACATCGTTCTGTTCGTTTTAATGAGGGGAAATGCACAATATATGTTTCAATACGATGCGTACGAATTAATATACAGGTATAAAATCGATTCAGGAGAAATCCATATAAGAACCTCAATATCGTTCAAACTTAAAAATTTAATGAATTACGATCGAATTTCGATCACTAGTTATTATAAAATTTATATCATAGAATTCCGTAATAGGATATTTTCATATTTTTGTTTTGTAGGGAATTGACGCAATTTGAGTAAAGAGTAAAGATAGATGACAGATAATCATTTTCATATTTAAAAATACATAAAATGTCAGAAAGATTTGTGTTAGGTATCACGTTATTTGAATATTAAGGTAGTACTTACGAGCACCAAGGCAACTTTAAATAAAAGGCTTGATTTTTTTTATATTTCGGTAGATGGATGATATGTTTTCATTGATTTCTCCAAAACTAGTCGGTGAAAATAAAAAAAAATATTTAAATTTAAGTTAAAACCTTAATAAATTATTGAAAACAAAAAAAAAACCGTTGTGCCCGACTAATTAAAAAGATATTTAATCTTTTATAGGCACAACGGGTTTTTGTTGTTTTCAATAATTTATTAAGGTTTTAACTTTAATTTAAATATTTTTGTTTAATTTCCACCGACTAGTTTTGGAGAAATCAATGAAAACATATCATCCATCTACCGTTTTACCATAAATATGCCTACTTTTGAAGTCATTTATTTATTTAAGCAATCGGGCAAAAAAAATAAGCCTTTTATTTAAAATTGCCTTGGTGCTCGTACTACCTTAAGTATTAATTTTCATAGCTACCCGTAGCCATGAATAAAATTTATTTTTTTTAAATGAGAAACTGTTAAAATACTTTCAACGAAAAAATGTTTTTAAAGGAACATGATATCTGATGTCCGGTAATCTAGAAAAATAATGTATTAATTCGCTAAATCATTGTACCTAAACTAGCTTCAATATAAATAATTAAAATGTCACTGAGTTAAAAAGGAACTTCAATTATTTCGCTTATTCGGTTAAATAAAATATTATGATCAATTTCCTCGCAGACATATTTTTTAATGTGCCGTTGAATTTGTACAAAACATTTATAAAAATTCATAAAACACGTACAATTAAAAATGATTACCTAAATCACTGTAATAATAATATTATGAGCGAGACATTATGTTAAGTAAAACAATGTAAAGAGATAGTATAGGTACCTAGTTTTACAATTACGCAATAATAACTATGAGTGAAACAAACAATAACAAAATGCGGAAATTCCACATAAAATGAGTGATTGTCGCATACCTTGTTGATATTTATATAGCGTAACATAATAATAGGTATGATGTGTTGCTTCTATAACAAACAACAAATTAATTCAAAAACTAACTAAACTCAAATCGTTTAAATTTTAAAACAGCTTTCACTATATATAGTTTATTCACATTATGTTTGTGATATGTCATATAAAATGTGGTGTTCAACCTTTATAAAACTCTAGTACCTACTGGGTTGCAGAAAGGATTGTTAAAAAATTTGATTTGACAATGACCTTAGATGTGTGATCATTTAATAATTACAGTTTCCATACATCAGGAGCAGCCTAATGTCATCTAAAACATTAAACTGTACGCACAAAGAAAAAACTCGGGTCGCAGTGCGAAACCCTGCCGACAATATAGTGTATTTGCTTTTATAAGCAGTGTGGCTCTATTGTATGAACTTAACTTTGTTTTTGGACAAAATAAAAAAAATTATCCTCTAATACACCCCTTAAAACAACATTTTTTTACTTAATTTCAATACTACATACCAATTCAACATCTGTACCAAATTATATACACCCTTCAGTGTGTAAATCCATATCAGTAAACTTGCGTTTTCATAAAATTTGTAAGTCCGGTCCTGTCGGGCCGATTTTATTTAAATTTTAGCAGCACATTTCAATAATTACTAAAGGGTTAAATTTCAAATTTGAAGTGATTCTGAAAATTTTTTCCGTATTTTTGGGCCCAAAAACATTTTTCAACCCCTAAATACCCCCCTTAAAATGGCCCGATCGGGCCCATTTTAAATAGGCTTCTTGCGATGATGGATTCCAACATGTGGACCAAATTTCGTTTAAATCGATTAAGTCTGTCGAGAGTTATCGTGGTCACACATATATATATATATATATATATAAATATATATATATATATATATATATATACATATATATATAAACATTTCCAAAAATGGTGCCAAAGTTCTTAGAAACTTATGAAACGTCGAGAAATTTTGGTCCGACCCCTAGGTCCCGCCATCCGACCGACGCCAATAGTGTAAGTGCCTTATGGCAAATACACTAATAAATCATTGTTATCCACTTAGAAAAAGATCGCTTTTCAAGCTAAATTTGAATCAAAATACGCAGGAAAATGTTGTTTCGAAGTGGAAACTATACAAAAAACGGTGCTCAATATATGAATATACACAGTTTAAGAAAAATATCGTTTCAATCGATCAATTATTTTTCGAGCAGGATCGATTTAAAACTCTATATTATGCTTTTTATATGGAGAAATATTTGTGTTCACAACCTAAGATCATTGTCAAATCAGAAACTTTTTTAACCAAAAACAGCGATTCTTAGAAGTAATATATATTTAATAGTACACGTTCCAACCTTTATGAAGCTTTGAAATCCTACAGAATAAGAAAGATTATAGATGCTCGACAGCTCATGTCGCATTAAAGAATAACTCCTATGCTCAAAATTTGCCTACATTATCCTAATGTGCCAAAATTCCTTCATTCGCCCATTGCTAATTATTAGTTGAAGTTGAAAAAATATAGAAAATAACGGGAAATGTTGATATAGATGGAAAATAGTAATGGTGCAAAAGGCGTCTGTTATGACATAAAGTCGAGAAACCGACGTTTAAATGCATTATTATTATTAATATGCGACTCAAACATAATCTAAGCTCCAAATAAAAATTATTCTTATGCGAATATTTATACGACTTACGAAGAATCTAATTATATTAAGACGATATAAATAAAGTACTAACTGATTATATAATAGATTATATATATTATACTTATTGGCCAGTAACTCAATATGCGGAGACACAAATAGATTGAAACAATTATAGTCGTTATATAAACTGTCATGCATACATCCTCTTTAATTGAGGAAACAATTGAACAATAAACATCGTGTATTGTTACAACGCAAGCGCTCTTTTTGCACACAGTAAATAATTAACTTGTGATTTTTACCGTAAAAAACATATTATATATTATGTACTTACTATATTATATTATGTAGGTATATCTACGTATATCTATATGGAAGTTATTTCATTGTGATTATTAAATAAATTGTTAATATTCGTTGTAATCTAACTTGTTATTATCAGCGCAAAGATATTTTTCATTATAAAGTAAGCAATTACTTAGCTGTAACCATTCATGAAAATTTGTTAGTTTCAATGTAAAAAGCTATATACGCGTCGTCAGGACCGTGCTAAGGGGGAGGTTGAAAGGAGCCTAGGGTCAATGAAAAAAATTACAAATTTCATGCACTTTGTTTTAAATGATAGGTGACACATTTATCTCTTAACAAACCAAGAGATGAAGGTTAAAAATTTGTGTCGCAGAGGAAAAAATGGTGAGAACCCCTGACTTATAGAGCACTATAGCAGTCCGGTTCGGCTTCGCCCGAATTTGAAATTTAAAAATATTGAGAGGCGCTGGGAGGCGGGAGCCTGAAAATTTGAGATTACCTATATGTTTTTTTATATGAGAAATCCAAAAAAAATATTTAAAAAAAAGTTGGTCGAAAAAAAATATATTCTGGATCTCGACAACAGCGCCACCTACCGGGTCCAAATATAATAATTGAGAACCATCCAGATGACCCCATAAGTACAAAAAATCAATGAAATCGGTCAAGCCGTTTAGATGGAGAAGAATTACAAGCACGCGCTCATCGAAATTTTATATTTTACTATATACCTATACTACCCTAAAAAGGCAAAGGGCAGTAAGTGACATTTGTTGAAAAATGAGTTCATATACCGAAACCAACGACAGCAGTAAGTGCTGCAGCAATAATTTTATTGTCTTTAAAAAATGTTTCCCCCATATTTTGGTTTCCATAATCTAAAATTCTGGACGGTCAAGACATTTTTAGTAAATCTTGATTTACTCAAATTCATAAGTTGGTCACTTACTGTCTTTTGCCTTTTTACGGCAGTATAGCGGCCCGGTCCGGCGTCGCTCGAATTTGTAGATTGTCACCGTTTTTTCGTCGACTTTGCAAAATTGATATCCACGAAAAGCGCTTAACATTAAAATGGGTATAGTAAGTTATCCTTAAAAGATATATCATATATGCCATCGCGGACTTTTCTGTAGACTTATAAAAGAAGAACAATTCCACCATACATTGTTTTGTTATATATTATATCTCAAAGGAATTAGGCAGCGTTTTCGATGAAAGCTCCCAGTCCGCTTGTTTTTTTCCGTCATTTTGACGTGATAACGTCTTATAAATTGATGAATCACCAATATTATAAATTGATAAAACACCGGCTGCATGTACGAAAAAGTGTAACGCGTAACGCATAACGCGTAACGTTCCGCCTGACCCTGTGCGTGCTTTTTGCTAATTTCTCGCTCAATTTAAATCAGATCGGTTTGAAACCAGTCTTAAACGAAAGAGGAGAACATTTTACATAGATTTCGTATAACAGAATTTGCCTAAACAGTTTTTTTATACAAATTTATATAGAAAAATATTTTATACAAATTTATATAGAAAAATAGCTGTATAAATGCAATGTTGTCTAATGCATGGCGCGACGCGGTCGGTTGTCTTTGTTTGCCGTACATGGAAATTAGAAGCAAACGTATGTCTTGTCTTAACATGAAAACGGCTGCATTTCTAATGTTTAATTCAATTTTTTGACATTAGTATTTTGTGAAATGCAACGCCTTCTAAGTTAAGTATTGGAATAACTAATTATTATTAGAACATAATACTTTGTAAGTTGCAAACGTCACTTTTGACATTTCTTATCATTCCGACACCAAGGATAAGCGGATTGAAACCAAATTTTGGGAGGTTTAGGTTATGTATTACGGAATACGTTATCACGTAAAACTATCGTCCGTACAGACAACCAATTTTTAACAATCATCATTATATTTCAACCAATTACACAAAACATTAATGAATTATTCACATAAATCTTTGTCAATTGAATCACTCCGTCCATTGGTGAAAACCGTATTAAAATCCGTTGGATATAGTTTTTGAGTTTATCTATAATGTGTAGTGAAGATATTGGGTATTTCTTGTTCGGACCAAGACAGAGTTTACGAAAACGTAAAGCTAATTTTCAATAAAACAAAGAAATATAGCGTGTCATCCCGTATCAACTTTCTAATAATTAATATAACTTAAAAATATGAGGAACTTATATATCTTCTCGCAACATACTGTAACGTTGTAGGAATTATAATAACAATATACATGCATCACATAATATATCTACCTATACAAAAAGTAATATGCATAATTATAATATGTGACTAATTAAACAAAATTAACTACAAAGACTTTATCGTTAATTTTAGCTTCTTTAATTTTTCAAAGATTACATCGAGGAAGTTAATTATTTTATATTATTCATTTTATTATCAAAATGATAATTATGAATTTTTTGTGCATTGATTTAATAGTTACGTTATCTAAAATTTTAATAATGCATTTTTAATCCGATTGTTAATTAATTATCTATATGCATACATGCAAATTACCCATCTATTACCCGTATCATTTTATCAATATTTTTGCGTCATTAATTTATAATATTTAATCGTTAATTATGAAATTTTTAGGTACCTAAGCCAATTTGAATATGATATGAAAACCTTCAAAACTTATCAAAAGTGATGCGCGTATATTGTTTAAAAATATTCAAATTTTATTGGTATTTGTAAAAATAACCTTAATTTGCATCAGTTTGTACGAGTTCGAATGCAAAATGATTTCAATGGGCAGTGAAGGTTCGAATATAATAAATATACAAGTTTCATTCGGCCATTTTAGATATTATAATTTATAAAAAAACTAAACTTTATTTTAGAAGTTAAACTGGTATAATTGTAATAAAAAGAGCAAACATAATGGCACCGACCGCCGGGATCGAACCTACGAGTTATGAAGCAACTATGTTCTGCCTCATCGTCAGTTTGTTTTTATAGTATTTGGTATACGTACCTACATTGCGATACGCGTTGGTTGCATTTTCAATCTTATTAATCAAATTTACACTAAATTTAAAGTTACATAATTTTAACGATTTATTATCTCAAAAATAGCTCTGTCTTCTGAACAGAAAGGTGTATAACCACCATTTTCGGATAATAACTTCGCGACGGAGATAATTTGGTAAATTATGACAACAGCACCGGTTCCGTCGCGATGTTATTGAATACCTATGCATCCCTCCTTTCAGCAGATGGACAATTATTGTTTCAATATAAGGACCGTTTCAAAAATCGACAGGGTCTGACAGACCCTCGTGTGCGATTTTTAGAGTTAATTAGTGAAACGACGCATACAAGTACAAGAAACGTGCGCAATTTCACAGGAGACTCAAATAATCAAATTATTTCTAATGTCTTATTAATTGGTGAAAAAGTTACGATTTTCAATCCCAAATGCTTATTCCAACATACTGTAGTTACCTACTGTACGTTTTATAAATGTTTAAAATTCAAAAGTCGCAAATTTTTAAAATGCAAATATTGCTATCGGAATTTTATTTTGAAATAGCTATTTTGTTGTGAAACAAAAAAAACAAAACGAACTATGTCATGTCGCCTACTAATTTCAAAGACAAAATAAAAAATGCCAGTTTTGTAAAGGTTAAGAACAAAAACAAAAAATAAGAAACGTTTCGGTGGACCTGCTAGGTATATAATTTCAAATTTAAATTGTTACTGCAATAGAATGTTCTTAAAATTGTTCATACAAAATTTTTAATATCAGGTTTTTTCTATTTAATTTGTGTATGTACTATAGGTATTACCCTGAAACCGCGGGTAAATGCTAGTAAATTTTAAATGCACGTTCTATAACAGTTAAGAAATGAAAATATCTAGAAACTTAACATATAAAAAAATTCTTTACCTACCTACTAGCTATATTAAGTCGTGAGAATTTTACGTAGCATTGAAATCTTCACGGAAAAAAGATACACAGCGAAATACGAATACCTATATAAACAAACATATACGGTTCCACTAAGCATAAGCAAAATTCTAAGAATGCTGCAGTGATTTAATGAGTATAATATGTTAGCGCAAACTACTGCACTGCTATTAAAAATTTAAACCCCGGAAATATCTATAATAACTATTAGTTGAATAAAATGATTTTTACCTATATTATCATATTTTATGACAACTCAATAATGCGACCTAATTATACCAAGCTATTTCTATTTTTATCTGAAATAGTCATTTTTATAATATACATTTATAGAAGAATACACGTTTTTTGATGCGCACATAAGTACTACTTACTGATAAAACAGGTATCTGCGCATAAAATAATAAACATCGCAAGTTTTGCATATGCTATTTTCAACATCGGGTAAGCTTTTAGTGTGAAATTTTTACCTAGGCATATTTAAAAATCTCCCCCAAACTTAAAATATAAAATTGTTACTGGACATCTTTCAAGTTTTCGTTTTGTGTTTCCGTACACTTTTTGACTGTCTAAGTCCGTAAGTATCCCATGGAATGGACCGATATTGATTTATAAATTTGGTATATACTATCAACTGGTACCCAAAGTGTATCAGGGTTTCAGATTAAAGCGTATCTTTCAAGTTTTCATTTCGTGATTCCGCGTACACTTTTTGACTGTCTGAGCCAGTATGGACGTAGACCGATTTTGATTAAATTCGGTGTAGTACTATCAACTGGTACCCAAAGTGTATCAGGGTTTCAGATTAGTGTAAAAGGTAGTAGCACTTACCATTAGAACAAACACTAGACGTATCCGGATGTCCACTAGAGTCCGTATCACTATCACCGCCCGTGTCTCTGTGGTGTTGATGATGTGCCGCAACCGCGTGATGATGCAGCGCCGCGGCGTGAAGCGACAGATCTCTAGGACCTGCTGGACTCGGACTTCTGTCACCGGTGCCGGGTCCGACGACTTCGTGACCGCCACCCCCGCCGCCGCTGCTAAGAATGTCCGTTATCATAAACCTGGATCTTGCCGTCGACGTGTTGTGTGGCATTGTTGCAGCAGCTTGATGATGATGATGCAAATGATGATAAGAACTGGGCGGGTGATGCTGTAACTTCACCGAGTCGTTTTGAACGGTCATAACAATGGTTTTGTTGATCGGTGAATATAACAAGGAATTATGCACAACTGCCGGTTTTTATGAAAAAAATGTTAAATGTTTTTTTCTTCTTATTGATGCTTGGTCATCACAAATATTGTCATCAAAAACAAATTCACAATTTCTTTTATTAACTTGTATACACTTATCGTCTCGTTTCTTTTTATTGTTAGTTAGAATCACGCAACAATCTTTTCAAAAAAATCACAGTTCATAACATAAAATAAAATTTGTTTTCAATTAACATTAAACTGTCCACGTCAAAAATATTTTATATTTGTTTTATATATTCCAATCCATAGTGTCAACATTGCAAACTGAACCCACTAAAAAATTTTATATAAAATCCAGAGTCGCGTTATTCAAAATGTTCACTTGTTTAGAACATTCACTTGTTCAGAAAACAAAACACAACACACGTTGCAATTATTAATCAAAACAAAAAAAAAATTAATCTCCGATTAAAGTACGTAATATAATCATTTAGAGAACGACTTAGTCTGGTCACATTGGATAATAGAGCCAAACTAACCTATAGCACATTGTGACCACATTCACAAACACATAGTAAATCAGCCATATTGATTATCCCCTCTCCATCACCATCACATACGCAACAATAATCCCCTCTTTGAAATCGACCAATGGAACACAAGCATTTATAAGTGTGTGACCAATGACGGGTCTAGAAGGCGGCTGTATGTTTAACTTGTATCTGTTTATTGTATGGGCCGGGCATGTAACACTTGTATACTGTTCTTATTATTGTGATTTTGACTCAATAGAGGTACTTATAACCAAACATGTGAACAATTAACTGACTCTATAGTATCACTATTATACCATTATAATGCAGTTTTGTACTGTTACTTATATTATATCGCATGTGCCAATTAAACATTGAGTGCTGTCGCAATTAGATTCGCCTCATTAGTTCCCACTTAATGTTATCAATTATTGCTAATAACAACTTTTATCATTAATATATTTTATGTTCGTATACCTACTAACCATAATTTTATTTGAATATTTGATAATCGCCGACTTCGCAGTAATTTATTATCCATTTAGATATTTAATTATTTGTTCTACGAACTTTATAAACTCGAAATAAACTAAAATGAAATTACAATAAAGCTCACCTATATATAGTATTGGCACTTTTGTGTCGAAATTGAATTGAAAATAATATGCTGATTGAAACAGACTTCATGAGAAGCATTAAACATTGATTTATAGTTTTGTTTATTTTTTACAAATATAAAAAAAAATTATGGAGTCACAATTTTTTTGACCGCGCTAATCTCCGAAACCACTGAACTGATTCTAATGACATTTTGTAAATGTGTCTTGCTACGTCCAACTTACACTTCAGGATAGTTTTTATTAAATATTTTGTACAAACTTACGCTGTTTAGTGAAAAAAAATTGTTTTAGTAACATGTAGCGACATCTGATAGAATTTACTCAAAGCTATTAGTTCAGAAGCAAACAAAAAAAAACTGTTTTAGTACCAAGTAGCGACATCTGATAGAATTCGTTCAAAGCTATTAGTTCACAAGCAAATCTAATTGAGTTTGCTCAAAGCTATTAGTTCAGACGCCGGGCCGCAAACGAAATACATTTTGGAGAATTATATCTATTGCACCCGGGTGGGACCGGGACGGACCGCTAGTATATGATAAATAATTAAACCCAACATCTAGATTGGTGGTAAAAATTCGACTTAAGAGAATAATTCGCGTTATAGAAGTTCAAGCTAAAAGTATATGCTCAAACTTCAACTGTACCTATTTCAATATAAGTACCTACTATAATATTGCCTAGTAGGTATATACCAATGGCCAAACTACATGAAGGGAGATCTTAGATTAAACTTCAAAAAAAATCTGTTATTGACCGATACCGATATTGAGGCACCTCAAATGTGGATATATTATAAGAATAGGTATAGCAATATAATATGAGCGTCGCGGCGTCGACCTTGCAGTATCGGCAAGAGAAAAATATTTTCATAGATTTCGATATACATTTGAGGTAGGTAGGTACCCCGCCTATATCGTTAATCGTTATATCGGTATCGATGACATATCGTTAGCGTATCGGCCAATGAAAAAATGCTCTGTATAACGTGGATAATCGCAGCATATTTACAAAAAAAGTTTACTGAAACTGAGTTAAAAATCAAGTACCTATAATGATTAATGTTTTAAGATTTTGATGATCTATTTTTGATGAACATCAATATACTACGTTATAGGTTATAAATTTATAATATTACTACAGTAGAACCTCTGTAAGTCGAACTTCAAGGGAGACGCCAAAAATCGAGTACCTATATAAAGTTTTCGACTTAAGAAGGATTTTGTAAGGAAATATTTGACTTGTACAATGTACATTGCTACTATATTATGTTCGAGATACAGAGGTCCAATTTATTTTTTCGAGTTATGGAGGAAAAATATGTACCGACATGGCTTGTAGAGACTCACTGATTAATTCGACCTAAAAAGGGTTGAGATTTCGAGTAATTGAGGTTTTGGAGGAATATTGATAATATTTTTAATATAGCGGTTAAAACTATCGTCTTCTAAAAACTTCTGGGGGCTAAATTAGAATATATATACCTACAGTAGAAATATAGGCATTAGAAATTTGTTGATCTTGATTATTATTTATTTTGTTGCCAAACCAAAATCTGAACAAAGCCGGATCTGACAGCTATATAGTATATAGAAAATTAGAATTAAACAGCTTTGAAACGCTCGTTGTTGTACTTATATACCTCAGATAAACAAATGAAAGGGATGTAGCTTTGCTCACATTTATTGCGACCCGCAACTATAATCACATTCTAAACGACACCGGTGCAAATAAATTTATATCAATGTTGCCAAACTGCAAATGAGCATTGAATTATGTAATTGATAAATCATGATATACTTATGATTAATAGAAATAATACATTCAAGTCAGTTGTAATATTGATGTTACCAATGATAAAACTTGAAATAGCCAGAGTCAGTTTCCATAGCCGACACTTTATTACTTTTATTTTTCTCTGAGCCGATATTTACTAACGCTGAAAATTTGTCTATCTGTAGCAGCCAAATTACCATGAAGACCACATGAGTATATTATTTTAGTTTAATATTTTTTTGAAAGTGACATTTTAGAATTGTTCACGATTTTTAAGAACATTTAAAGATTATAAAACAGTATATATGTATAGGTATGTAAGAATTTACGAAATAATTAGCCCAGCTTGTCATTTTTATACCGGTAATTAAATAGGAAATTTTGCTTTAGGTGTAGAATATGTTTTAGACAAAGCTTTTATCAGTTTTTGATTAAACAAATCTAAAATATATTTTTATCAACAATATAAGATTTATATAAACCTCATTAATTATATCGTTTTTTATTTCCTTTAAAACTGCACATCTATATATGATATGTTATCAGTATTTAGGAAAAGACGTGCGCTTATCTCTCATATTGGAAGTTATCATCACCGAATTGTATTAACTAATATTAGGCTATGTGCAAGGAGGCGGAGTTACAAATTTT
This sequence comes from Xanthostigma xanthostigma, assembly GCA_963575645.1. NCBI lineage: Eukaryota > Metazoa > Arthropoda > Insecta > Raphidioptera > Raphidiidae > Xanthostigma > Xanthostigma xanthostigma. The sequence continues at coordinate 40,514,155 of OY754466.1, read as the reverse complement.
TCGATGCGAGCGTTTGTGGTGAGCACTAGCGGAAACTTCAAGCTCAAATTTTCCGTATGTCAATAAGCAATGTTTATTAAAAGTGAAAATAGTTAAGTATAATTTTATGAAGTTTTTTTAATTACAAAGAAAACATGGGAAAACTAAGCGATTTGAAAATGCTTGGCGCTTGTTGTGTTCAGGGCTGTTGCGCTGGTGGAGATTTAAGTAAAATAAAGACCATTGGCGCCCTAATTTGACGTTCCGCTGTCAGTGTAAACAAATTAACATCAATTTTCCTGATTACATTTTTTTGACACATCATGGCCATCTAAAGTTTTTGATTTACCTATCACCATAAAAGCATCTCGCGATTTGCATAAAAAGTGAGTTCAATAATTCTCTATTACCCACTAACGGCGCTAGTAGGATTCTGCATGCATACAGCCTATAGGGAATGCTAGGTCCATTTGTATACTATTACGTCTTTGATATATACCAAAATATTCTACAACGCCGTCGACTCTCACCCCTGTCTACACCTATCACATTAATTAATTGTGTTATCTAAATTGAATTTATATTACTCGTTTCTTAATTTAAATGCCTTTTGTAAAGTCTATTTCAGACACAAACAATTTGAACATCTTTGTAATTAAATTTACGATAAATATTTTACAATCGTGTAAAACGAAAATGGTTGATCAGAAAACTGATTTGATATCTTTGCGAACTTTGTTATTGAAGCATGCGCAATAGTCGCTCTATATCTGCTCATCATTATAATGTATTTGGTTGTATTTGTAGGGAGTCTCGTTAACTATAACACTCAGGTGCAAAAAAAACTGTTCGCCGTAAAATTTTGATAAGCGTTGTAGGTTTCATAACTTTTTTATTTTTCGTCCGATTTTAGTAATTTTTTTAGAGATTTATAGATACCACTATTAACAAAATTATTTCAAAATGCTGGTTTTCATTAACTCCCATCTATTCCTTACATTTTATATTTTTTTGTTTATTTCAATACGGGCATTCGTTTGCACACAAACGCAAAACGATTACCAACAAAATTTTGCATCGATATGAAATATAACTTTGTACCTATTTTTATATAGACTTATAAAGTTTCAAAAAATCGTACAGAATCACATCATTTAGTATGTAAAAACGACGCACACTTTTCAAGCATAAGCCTGCACGACCTGCACAGCACAGAGCAAAAAAATTTGAAAAGTAGTTTGACCCTGCAGGCCATCCTTGTAACTTCCCGCTATTTTCGAGTTCAAAACGCTCAAAAATATATCAAATATAGCAAGAAGTTTATTTTTTAGCTCTTCGAGCTCAAAAAAAAACACTTTGTTACGAAATTTTCGTTCACGATATCTCATGAACAAATAAGCCGATTTTGATGCGGTTTGCTGCAATCGACGCAGTTTTTTTAACCTAAGAAAGTAAATTATTACAAAAAAATCGATTTGATAAGAATTTTACGAGTAATTTTAAAAAATTACTTTTTTCCTAATTTTTTGTTCACGTTATCTCATGAACAAATGAACCAATTTTGATATGGTTTGCGGCGATCGACGCAGTTTTTTTAGCTTAGGAAAGTAATTTATTACAAAAAAATCAATTTGATAACAATTTTAAGAGTCATTTTAAAAAAACACTTTTTTACGATTTTTTCGTTCACGGTTTCTCGTGAACAAATGAACCGATTTTGATGCGGTTTGCGGAAATCGACGCAGTTTGTTAAGGAGAAGAGCTGATTAGTTTTTGGAATTAATCGGTTTAGTAGTTTAGAAAATTTTTTACAAAAACAAATTTTTAAAAATTTTTGAAACTTGTTTTTTTAAGATTTCTCAAAATTTTTTGGGCCGAATCGTTTCAAATTTTCAGGAAGTCTAAGTTCACCAAGATCACGTCAGATGCCGCAAACCGCGTTTCAGTCGGACACTCCGTTCAAAAGATATAAAAGGTTTACATACATACATACACACACACACACACACACACACATACATACAGCCCTACGGACATCATCGCCAAAATAGTTTCAATAGCTTCCTAGGACCTCAAAACGTCGAGATCTGGCGAAAACTCGATTTTCGAAAATCGGGGTGAAACCAATAACTTCCCGATTTTTGAAAAAAAAAAAATATTTTTTTTTTTTTAAAGCGGGAAGTTAAAAATCTGTTCGTGAAGGGACCCATGTTATTTAAGCGCACATTAGAGCAGCAGCCAGCAACGGCCGTCAGTCGCAGATTTTCTGTCTATAGTCGTGCTGGACCAATCTATACCTATGCTAGTGATGTGTTGTTTCCATTAATTAATTTGCATCGATAAAACTAAATAGCTTAGTCTTAAATGTCAAACGGTGTGTCTGCTTTTTCATAAAAGAAAAATATTACCTCAAATAAACTGCATGTTAAATGGTACAAATCTTGAAGTGTGTACTTGTTGTTCCTTTTTAGGGATTACTTTAGATAATCAATTAAGTTGGTCTTTTCATATTGATCGGGTTTGTAAAAAATTGAATAGTGCATACTATGCGATCAGAAATCTAAAGCAGTGTCTAATTACTGAGCAATTATTGAAATTGTATTACACATTGGTTTACTCACACTTAAGCTACAATATTATCGTATGGGGTCAGTGTGGCGACATCAACAGAGTTTTCGTATTACAAAAACGTATTTTGCGACTCATTTTCAACTTGAAGCATCGAGAAAGCTGCAGATCTTTATTTGTCAATAATAATACCTATACTGACTGTTACGGGTATTTATATAAAATTTTGGTAAATGTTAAAAGGAATAGGGACGAGTAGGTATACAGACAATTGTATGATTCATGATCATAATACGAGACACATTTCTCAAATTCACATTTATAAATGCAAATCAAATTTTTATTCTAAATCTCCTAAATGCGCTGGACCTATTCTGTTCAACAATTTGCCTAACCAGCTACGGGAAATTAATGACCTAAAATTGTTTAGCAAAACGCTTAAAGTATTTTTATTGGAAAAATGTTTTTATGGCATAAATGAATTTTTTAACTGATTGATGTTATATTTTTGACTGTTCATATCTGTATATACAGCGATATGAATCAATAAATTATTATTATTATTATTATTATTATTATTATTATTATTATTATTATTATTATTATTATTATTATTATTATTATTATTATTATTATTATTATTATTATTATTATTATTATTATTATTATTATTATTATTATTGAAAACTGCGTAAAATGCCCACCGCACAGTACGACACCTGCACAAATTTGCTGGTTTGTACTGGTCTACTGTTTATGTTTGAAAAGTATGCGCGGCCTTGAAAAGTAATAATCTAATGCGGTTGTTTTGTTTATTGCAGGATGAAGCAGAAAAATGTGACGGTTTTCAAATTTGATTTTATTTGGGCGTCCAGGCAGCTTGAATTAGCGAGGTTGCAGCCCGTACCACTTCACCATGGAAGAGTAGAACAAAACAAGAAGCACTTAAAGAATTGTGATTATATCATCACAACACAGCAATTATTTCAATGTCCCTTCACCATCGTTCGACTTCCACTTACTGGCCGTAAGATTGCAGTTCGACCAAGAAGCAATTCAAATTGACTGTGCAATTTTTTCTCCAAAATAAGATGAACGTTGTATTTAGGTATGTATTCCAAGCAGCTAGTCACACGAAACCGTCACCGTATTGCGCAGTAGCTAAAACGAAACTGTTTGTATCGGTTTGTGAGCTACTGCGCATGACTGTAAGTTACTGCGCAAGACGGTGACGGTTTCGTGTTCGTTTGCTGGCTGCTTGGAACATACCTTTTATTATAAGATTAGACACACAATATAAATACTAGTGATATCACGAATATTTAGATTCGAGAATCTTCCCGTATTTTTTGACGTTCGCATTCGCAAAATTCGTGCGAATAATCGAATATTTTGTGAATATTATAGTACTAGATAAAAATCGTATTTAAAAAAAATGTGGAAATAATATTAAATAAGACAAAAAATATTACTCCTTTTTGAAAAATGACTTAATTAAGTTTTTTCACTAAAAATCTTTGCAATTATAGGTATATCTTTTATCAGCCTTTACTTTAACATTATATAGGTAATAAAGATTTAGACTTAATATTAATAATCAACCTATATAATACCTACCCTGAAGTGTGCGTGCAACTTGCGCAACCAATCAGCAGCCAAATTTTAGTCTTGGAAAAATGTCACTAGATTTGGAAACTTAATATTCGCATCCGGGAATGTCTAAAAATTGATATTCGTTACACCACTAATAGCGATACAAACAATATAGGTAGTAGATTATATACCTAGCTATGGTTGAGTAATATTTATACGCCCGAGATATATAGGGTATTTTTGCATGTACTCCCTGTAAAAGAACTGGTTTTCACTTCATATTTAGAATATTTGCAACATATTTTTGACAGTTCGGAACAGTGAAACAAACTTCGCTCCTATATTGAGATGTTTAATAATAATTACTATACTCGCGTCTGCTGCTCTTCTGCATATACTTCTATTGTTAGATAGTTTTGTTTTTCATTACAACACTAGTGCGTAATGACACACTTTACCTGTATACATGTCTGTCATTTTAATATAGGGAGCAAAAAATTACAATACGATATTATAATTTATTTAAAAAGTTGTCAGGTTTTTCCCTTACATTATTTTAAAATTTTCACGAGAGATAAACAAACTATTAAAACATCAACAACTAGAATAAATGATATAATTACCTTATAATACAGGAAAGGAATTCGTTGGCCATTACTAATTTTTTTAGCGCGTTTTATTAAACTTCAAGTCAATTAAAATTCATAAGACAATTACTTTGATTGTTATCAAACTCGTAAGCTACATATTAATAAAATATTTATCTGTTATGTATTTCGTAAAAAAGTATAATTTCAAACGAACGTAATAATTTTATTATTTAAAATTATTACATTTTAATGGACTTTTACTTTCACTATTAATTTTATAAAAATTCATTTAAATTTTACAACTGGCTGCAATTAAAAATATAAAATGTGAAATCGGTTTTTGTGTAAAATAATTTTATTTGCGGAAGATTTTATAATGATTTACATATAAATAAATATTTATGTACTTTTTAACAGATTTCATGTCAGCCACTGTTCTAAGTAGCTACTTTAGTCAGGTTTCCGGAAGTAAAGAGTGACAAGTCGATTTATTTATGGTAGATACAAATGAATAATACCTGCAGTACCGCCTGATGCTTCTATAATTACGCCCTTGAAAACTCAAAAACTTGGTCCTGGTCTGGTCATTTTTGCGCCCCTTCAGGGTCTGTGTCCTGTGCCTGGGCACCTCTGGCACTGAACTCCTGACTTTTCTATAATGTAATAAAAGATGGTATATCGTGTAATTTTTACTTTCATTCACTAAAAACAACTGTCGTCTGAAATTCAAAACATCAAAATTTAAAATTGTGAAAAAAATATTAAAAGTGCCATAATTTAACGTTTTTAATTATTTTATTTCCTAGATATCGTTATCTGAAAGACAAGTATCTGGAGTTATGAGGAAATCGATCGTTACAAATAGCTTTTAATCAAAGAAAATTGGATATTATATACACGCTCAAGAAGATTTTAGCCTTTAAGGAGCCTTTAATAAATCTGTTCTACAGAAACAGTTGTTCTGCTCCAACTGCCTTGGACATTTTGCGTAAGCTTATGTATTAACCCATTAATTAGAGATCTGTGTAATAGAAGATCAGGAAGTGTTTTGACTGCGTTTATTTTGCACAGAAAGTCGAGTGCCGCAATCACACGACCTAAGCTGGCTCTTTACTAGTGATGTGTTCACATGACTCTTTATTGGGAGCTGGCTCCGTGCGCTCCGCTCACTTAAAAGAGTCGCTCAAAGCGAGTCGTTCAAAGGAGCGACACTAGACAGTACGCACTACACAAGAATGCAGACTGCAGAGGTGTGAACTGTCATTACTAATTAAAAATGCTCAGGAGTCATGTAACATTGCACAATGGACTCAAGGACTTTTTTGGAAAATAAAATTTTGCAAAGTTGAAAATTCAAGGCTTCGGGCAGGTCTTCGATTTTCTGTGTTCAGAATTACAAAAGAAGCGTTACACAAATTTTCACGTTGCCTCAAGTAGGTACCTACCGTATTTTTTAGTGTTATTTTCGGATCATTATTTTTATTTATTTGATTTAGAGACGCTGACGATTTATTAAAAATAGTATATAACGTCACAAGGGCCGAAAATTGAATTTTCGGCCCTGCGCGTCATGAGCCCGAGGTGAAGCCGAGGGCATCATGACGCGCAGGGCCGAGATTTCAACTTTTAAGGCCCGTGTGGTGTATACGATTTTTCTTCATATCCGCTCGAAAGTACGTACTTTCGTCAGCAGGGACGAAAGATTGACATTTACTCCCAGTGAGAACGGCGGGAGGAAAAAATTTCTCATGCGTATTTATACTCGTAACTAGGATTACCGCTGTCATTTAATATAATAAATAACAGGGAGTAAATGTCAAACTTTCGTCCCTGCTATAAGGGACGAAAGTACGTACTTTCGATCGAGGTATGAAGAAAAATATTTTAATATTACCTTTGGACCATAAGACGCAACCAAAATTTGAGTTCATTTTCTATGTAAAAACGTGCGTCTTATAGCCCGAAAAATACGGTAGGACCCACAAATGTTTGATAGCTCTTGGACTAATTGGAGTATATGGAGTATAATAATTACCGCGAGGCCATGTAGGTATACGGCAGTGGAATAAATATAATATAGCATAATACTATAATAGTCGTAGTGATAGTGAAAGTGCTAATGCATACACCATAGTCACAATATATTGTTATATGTGTAGAATATATCTGCAACTACCGTCTTATTAATGATGGTTTAGAAAATGAAATTGTTTGTATCAGAGCGTGAATATGGAATGTACCCATGCCTTCATTAATATTATATGGTAGGGTGTTTTTATTATTATTTTTTTTCGGTCCCGTTGAATAATGTTTTAGCATTGGACCTTAAAAAAATTCTCCCAGAATTTCAGCTTCCTAGATCAAACCTGTGAACGGCGCAAACCGAGTTTGTTTTCAATTTAATTAACATAAGAAAAACTACGTTTTAGCTCAATCATGGATACGATGAAGGAAGGTTTTGGTTAAGGATCATAAATAAATAAGCTTTACCAATGTTTCGCTAGTGGCCAACGTTTCGAAAAATTTATTTTCATCTTCAGGGCCTCAAGCTGGTCGAAAGGTGGTCATGATCATATATATTATTATGAGTTAAAACATCAGTCCACATAGAAAGTGCTTTTTGGTTATATATTTTCAGACAAATATTTCAAAAATCTTTTTTACTGCGTGACATTTTTATAAAAATGTAATAATTTTTTTTAATGGTTTTTATAATAAGATGTTCACAATAATATGTTTTAACTCATAATAATATGATCGTGTAGGTATATTGTTTTAACAATTTACCACCTTTCGACCAGTTTGAGGCCCTGAAGATGAAAATAAATTTTTCGAAACGTTGGCCACTAGTGAAACATTGGTAAAGCTTATTTATTTATGATCCTCAACCAAAACCTTCCTTCATCGTAATATTCTATTGGATCAACACTACTTTATGCTGAAGACATCAATCATGGATAATTGGCAGAATTTTTTTTAATTTTTGATAGCAGAATTTTATGGAGAATTAAATTTCCCACAAAAAAGGTCCTTATGATTTCCATTGCTATCACATCAAGAATGTATTGTGTCTTAAATGAAAATAACTTTATAGACAGTTATATTCCAAATAATTTGTAAAAATACCTTTCTTAAACTACAATGACCAGATAATGGTTTCTTGATGACGAAAAATGCGTACCAAGTATGACATAAATGATTTCTTATGTTCAAGATTTTATTTTATTTAGAATTTCTGTCATTAGTGCATTTCTTATCGATGCTCTCAATAACGGTTTTATGTTTTATTGCAACATTCTTAAAAAGACTCCAGTTTTTTTTATTGCAATTTCGTTAGTTTTTTTTATTTCAATTATGTATTTTTTAAAATGTTCTGTTGAAATAAAGAAAAAAACAACACAATTTGTAGACCATAGACGCTTAAAAGTTGCGTGTTTATAATGATCACATATAAAAATGATCACACTCAAAATTATTCACGTTAAAAATAGTAGCGTAGTAGACAGATTTATTGACATTTCTTTAAATTTATAATAACCATATTCAACTGCAGCAATAAACCTGTTAAAACCAGTTCTCGAGAATATCAAAATTATTAATTTATACCTAGATTTCCCTCTGGTTTTTTGGGGTAAATATTCTCATATTTTACAAAAATGTCAATTCTTATATATAGATAATTAGGTATATATTTTTAGAATCGAGTTTTTTAAAAACTTTCTAATAGTTCAAGAAAATTTACAATAATAGTTTTATTTTCAACAAATTAACACGTAAGTTTTTACAAAAAACCCGAAACTTGATCAGTAAAAAATAGCAAGATTAAACTACATAATTATATAGTTTAAATTCTATACAAAATAATTTCTAAAAGAATAAATTAAATTATTAGAATTATCATCACTGTTGTCCTCTAAAAGTTGACAAATCGTATTTTAGGTATATATGAAACTATAACTGAATTACTCAAATCTTTGATTAACGTCTAATTATATTCTTCAATAAATATAATTTTCAGGCACAATTAATTAATATTCAATTTCCAAAATTTTGATAAAAGGAAATATTATTTATTACAATTTTTGATATTACGATACATTCAATTAATTAGAAAATATTACTTAAATTAGATTAATTATTATTACTTCTGTCTGTGATTGTACATCCCAAACATCCTTTAAAGTGGCGTTCACAGTCAAGTTTAAAAAAACGAAGCATGTATTATCTCTAGTTCTGTGTCATTGTGGTAATTTAGTTGTACACATTTCTTGTTCATTATTTCTGTCACATTACGTGAATTGTAACAATTTGTTGCAAATATAATACACACACTCGTACCTGTGTATGAACTATATGTATATGACGTTAGTATATCCGCAAAGCAAAACCTTTTATGTCACATTTTGTTTGTTTTTTAGGATAACTCAGAAGGAGAAATAAACCGACACCCAGTGTATAGCAGCACTTTGCTTATGAAGGATTTCATATCTAAAATCTAAAAATCCTGAGCTAAAAGGTCTACAACCACACGCAGTCCTGTAAAAAGTTCGATCTCCTACAGTTCTGAAGTCTAAGGGCCGTATTCATAAAGAGTCAATAACTAATTTAACAGGTAGATTGTACTAATTGTCTGATTTGGTATTCACAAAGAACATTTAGTGCTATTGAACGTTTAAATCGTCGGATAATAATTTATAGGTACAAGTACCCTGCTATCAAATGCATTTTTAACAAAGTTTTTAGCTTAAATAATTCTGAAGATGGTTCAAATCTGGACAGAAACATAAATTGGTTAATGATTTTAACAAAGATTGTCTGGAAAATTTTCTTAAATTCTATTTATCGTATACTTAACATAATCAGACGTTAACAAAGATTTGATTATGTTATAAATTTGATGGTTTTTTATATTTGATTTTTTGTATAGGTATTTGACAAATCTATGCAATGTTTGTATTGTCTCTGGAGAATTAATAAACTAAACTAAACTAACTATTGTTTCGGTTTCATCAACGTGAAAAAGATAAAATATTTAGGGATATTTCATGTTACCAGATATCCACTGAACAATTTATACTAAGGCCACAAATCTTAACGAGTCAATGGTTATATATTTGACAATTCTGTTTCGTGAATACCAACTTCGCTTATTGATTCAATATCAGTTAACAAGTCTTTATGAATACGGCCCTAATGGAACCAGAATTTGCTTCGTAGTGTAAAACGCTAAGCCTAAAACACTGCGCACACTTGTCAAGCATAAACCTGCACGATGTCACACGCTACACCAGCATCTAAACCAGCAAATTTTTGTGCAGGTTTCGTAATCTGCGGTTAAGATTTTGCAGTTTTCAAGTAGTTTTTTCAATGCTAATTAATTAATAAAAATGATACATCACTAACATACTAGATCGGTTCAGCACGGCTGTCGACTACAGTCGTTTTTGACTGCCGGTTGTAGGTTGCTGGTTGCAGATGCTGGTCTAAAGTGCGCTATTTCGTAAAATAACAGGAGTACTTTCACGAGCTCCGTGCTGTGCAGGTCGTGCAGGTTTATGCTTGACAAGTGTGCACGGTCTTTAATATACCAAACACTCAATATAATACACTTTCATTCGCGGGAACAAACAAATTCTGATACTGTGGCCTTTGTTGGACTCGACGATGGCAATAGATCTCGCGATGAAATTGGACTATATTCAGAGTATGAATGTTCATCAAGAAGAAGAGGGTTACATCTCAAAAAACAATGTTTTTAGGAAAGCCAGTTTAAGTTTCACATTAATTTAAAATGCTTATTTTATGAAGTATCGAGCTATCATTTTCAATTTGTAATTAAGATTTTACAAGTGCTTCAAGACAATATCAAATACGTATTTCCAGAAAATTAAAACTAGGGAGAATTTGAAATTATAAATTATTTACAATTAATATTGATAGGATTGAGACAGTCTTGGTATCGGTCTTGGTCTTGCTTATTCGGTATTGGTCTTGGTCTTGCTTATTCAGTCTTGGTCTTAATCTTAAGTAAGGTCTTGGTCTTGCGATAAAGCAAGACCAAGACCGATTTTGCTCATCACTAGAGGAAAGATAGATAAGCCTCTGACCGGGAACATAGTTCCAAGGGCTATACATGATTAAATCATTGTTGATGTTATATTTTAACAAAAATTTGACATAAGCGATTGTGCCTTGATGCACCTCTTTACAGAGGAGCAGTCAGTAAGTAAATACTCGCACACATCAGAGAGACCATTATTGTGTTATAATACCTATCATACATAGTTTGTACTGATTGTTGTTATATTGTTGATGAAAGTAGTTTATTAACAATTAGTTTCATAAAATATGTACAATGACTCTTCCTTATTATCTACATATTTATAGTTTTGTACAATAAAAGTCCAGAATTTTGTACCATTATTTAGTGTATATTTGCCATATGACATGTACACTATTGGCGTGGGTTGGATGACGGGACCTAGGGGTCTGACCAAAATTTCTTGACGTTTTACATCATTGTAGTAACTCTTTTGATAGCTATTGCCAAGTTGTTGGCAATATTTTTTGAGTACGTATTTTGTAATAATAGAAACTCAAAACAAAACAATGTTGTGATTGACAATTCAAATTTGTCTCAAAAACTCAAAAAGATCCAACTTCGCACCAGTACCACCCACGCTTATTATAGTGTATGTGGCATTTAGTACTAAGTGTACGCAAATAAATGATATTGATCTTAGCTATCGGGCGTCTATAATTTGCAATAAAACAGATCTTTTTAAACGCTTTATATTAGCTTGGGTTGTAACTAACTATGTATGTATGTAACTAACTATGTATGTATGTCCGTAACGGAATCTTTGAGCATAATTTTCACCAATTTCCCGAAGTCTGATTAATTTGAAACTTTGCATACGTATCAAGGACCGATGACAATGCAATAATTTGATAACAGTTTCCCATTATCCTTATTAGGACCCCCAGGATTAATAAATTCTTTTATAGATCCTCTGTAGTAAACGCTTTATTTTCACCAATTTCCCGAAGTCTGATTAATTTGAAACTTTGCATACGTATCAAGGACCGATGACAATGCAATAATTTGATAACAGTTTCCCATTATCCTTATTATTAAACGCTTTATATTAGTTTGGGTTGTAACTATGTATGTATGTCCGTAACGGAATCTTTGAGCATAATTTTCACCAATTTCCCGAAGTCTGATTAATTTGAAACTTTGCATACGTATCAAGGACCGATGACAATGCAATAATTTGATAACAGTTTCCCATTATCCTTATTAGGACCCCCAGGATTAATAAATTCTTTTATAGATCCTCAAACTAAAAAGTGAAAAATAAAATATAGTTTAAAAAAAACTAAAAAACACGCTTTTTATCGGACTAAAAAGTAAAAAATAATTGTTTTAAAATAAGCTTAAAAAGCGTTGGGCGCTCGATGTACGAAAATGTGGAACAAAGCGCCCCACGCTTTTTAAGCTTATTTTAAAACAATTATTTTTTACTTTTTAGTCCGATATAAAGCGTGTTTTTTAGTTTTTTTTAAACTATATTTTATTTTGGAATACAACTGTATATCAAATTACGTAACATATTTGCAGAAAAAAATGAGAAAATTTATTTTATAATGTAAATTTAATGCAGTATAAACTATCCGTACTTATCTATACATAATACAATGAATAATATTTCAATTAGAAATTATATTTACATTACATTATTCTTATATGCATCATTATTATGCCGTACTATGCGATTCAAATTACACTTGTGCGCTTTATGTCTTTTCCGGAATATAATATACAGGTTGATTCTTTAATATTACGAAAAATTCCATGGGAAGATACTTTTGAATAACAATTAAAATAAATATAGTTTAAAAAAAACTAAAAAACACGCTTTATATTGAACTATAAAAAGTAAAAAATATTTTTTTTAAAATAAGCTTAAAACAATAATGAATAAAAAATACAAGTATTATTGTGAAAAAAGCGTGGGGCGTTCGATGTACGAAAATGTGGAACAAAGCGCCCCACGCTTTTTTCACAATAATCTTGTATTTTTTATTCATTATTGTTTTAAGCTTATTTTTAAAAAAATATATTTTACTTTAGTTTTTTTTAAACAATATTTTTTCCACTTTTTAGTTCGATTTATTGTCAAAAATTTGCCGAAAAAATAGCAATTTTTTTCGGCGTGGACGGGATTAGAACCCACGACCCGTGATTCCAAAAGTTGACGTCAGCGAAGACCCGTGCCTTAGACCGCACGGCTACCACTGTAGTTACAGTGCTGGCATATTATACTACAGTAATAAACCACTTGCTGTAGTCCAAAGGAAGGTTACAAACAAACATACATACAAACATACATACATACATACATACAAACTTACAAGTGAAGTTAATATAAAGCGTGTAAAAAATGTTCATGTGAAAAATTGCTATCTGTACAGCTCGGACGTACATAGATCAGACGACAACTGCTGTTCACGACTTACAATTACAATTTTTGTATTTATTATGAACTCGAAGCAGTATAAAAATGGTTCCTTTCAATAGAACATAATTTCGCTTTTTTGGAAAGCTAATATTTTAATCAATTTCTTGTGGAAAAAATTAACCACAGCGCTAGCGAAGTGTGCAATAGCATCAATTTGGCATAGGACATTATGAATTGTAGCCACAGACAGTGGCGGTTCCTCTATGAGCGCTGTAGAGCTGCAGCACAACCAAAATCTTAAGTATGTAGGTACTTCATAATTTTAGAATGAATAATATTTTCCATATTTAACCAATATTTAATGTTAGGAAGTAGTGTAATATTTAGACAATCAGTGCTAAAGTTTAACAGCCACTGACAGACCACAAAACTCTTGGGTTCTGTGTGGCAGACTTGCGTTCAGGTGCTGCTCTGCGTTCCGAAGCAGCACATGAAACGTTATGATCAGATACCCCCGGTGTACACCGTACACCTCCCGATCCACAAGTTATAACGTGCTATTTAGATAGCCTTTGAGCTGCATTTACCGTCAGCACGCCTTAAAACAGTTATTGCTCTCTCGACGTTATTTTTAAAGATAAATGGTTCGGGCATATATCTATTGATTAGCTATATGAATCAATGTCTATCTACTCAATGTGCGGTGAGTGAACGTAACAAAGCGTATGGAAAATATATCTGCGTCTATTTCTTCGATGTAATTCCCTGATTTCTCCGATGATAAGATTGGTTGATGTAGTTGCATACTTTGTCTTTTTCTATGATGTTAACATGGGCGTACCCAGCTTTTGGCCCAGGAGGGGGCAAATTAGAAATTTCTTAAGCTGGGTAATAGTGGCTAGTGCTACAGCGTATATTATAGTTTGTTGTCGACAGTGTTTGAAAAATGTTAATAAATAGAAATTTAAAATTATATGTGATTAATAATTTATTTAAATCCCCTCCTCATTCCCAACCTGCTTTAAGAGGTACCTTCGGTTGACCCTGCCGAACACCTATTAAAAAATGTTCACGTGCCGCTACTGAGCAGCGCTACCCATCACATAAAATGAATTTCAATAGTAAAGAAATAGGAATGAGCCTTCCAACAGCACGGAAGGCGGCACAAGAGCCAGCAGCGATTCTAGTCCCATAGCCAGCCTCGTGTGCAGCGACCTTAATACTAATTGAGAATATCCAATGCTAAAAGTGGTAGAAGCTAATAATATTGGGAGTATGTTTATTTTGCATAGCCATTTTGTTTTTATTCACACCAAATTTAATAAAGATACACTTTAAAGATATATTGATTTTTATTTAATCTATTGGAATCCATCTTCATCTGTGTTTTTTCCCTTGATCTCCAGGTTTAGATTCTTGTAAAGGTGATAGCCCTGATTGCATATCTATTTTATTCTTTTCAATTATTCAATAAGACGCATATACTCTCTGTTGTCGGTCGTCGATAATATGTACCTATTGACTAGCTATATAAAATTATTAATGCATTACTGAAAATCGTTCCACATAAAATGCAATATAGTGTGGTCTATGTTGCATTTTGTGTAATACGATTTTCTGTAATGCATTAATGATTTCCACAGCTATAACCAGTGGTGTAACAATAGGATGGCAGAACGAGAAAAAATGCCACGGGCAGGGCCCGATCCAGCTATTTCGCCGCTCCGGGCAAAATAATATTTGCCGCCTTTTACCCATGCGTTGTTCCATAGGTGGTGTAATTTTAACCTTTTAAAAGACAAGTTTTCCCTGTCGATATTAATGAAACAAAATAAGTTTCGTTTTAAGATATTTGTTCAAAAATAAATTACAGTAATGTCAATAATCTATTATATTCTAACAATTTTTGTGTAGGGTGTGGGTTTTTTTTTGTTTAACCATCTTTCAAATTTTCGCTGCTGACGCCGCGCCGCCCTCAATATTGCCGCCCCGGGAAATTGCCCGGTTTGCCTCCCCCCTAGATCGGGCCCTGGCCAGGGGCCCCTGGCCTGAGGGGGCGTCCGGCCCGAGAGGCCGTTAGGACAGGAGGAACCTATAACATTTATTACAAAATTATATCAATTTTGTATTTAATCAATTTAAGTAAACTCAAGAACATACACGAATTATATAAATATATCTATACTTTACTTCGTGATTTATAAACATGAAACTACAACGTGACGCTTTTTTATATTAAGGGTGGGCCCTATCCAATGAATTTGCCACGGGCCTCAGGTGGTATAGTTACGCCACTGATAGCTACCATATCAACTAAACTCATGACTATATTGCGTCTTAATTAAATGAAATTCACTGTATATCTACATCAATTATTTTTGTGACAGTTTTATAGAACAAAAACGTCTATGTTTTGTTTATAAATTACTTTTAATTGGTAAACGATAAGCTTCGATAAGTTCTGGCTGCTTTACGTGGAACTTTGCATCGAGCGGTGTTACGCTGATTGTGTAAGCTCTGTTTAGAAGCGGTACCAACTGATGTGCTTATATATAAGGCAACCTATGTATAGGTATAGATGCAGAACTGTTGAAAGGAAACAGATGGTGTCACAATAACAATTAAGTTGAAATTAAGCACCCTCCGAACACAATAAAACGTAGGTACATATACACTGAATACAGAAGTCTTTTATCCGATTCAAGCATGAGTGATCCTCCCTAATGGATAATACAGTTAAAATTCGCAGCATTGCAACAACCCCCCCATTGTATGTTGTAGCTTTGGTATAAAACTGTTCTATACCCAATTTACAATTAAAAACAATGTCTAAATTTCAGAAATAATAATAAGTTCTTCATTTAGCTGCAGACATATCCTTTATTTTTTTATTTGGAGTGTCGTTCCCTGTTAGTATAAGCCGTGTGAACCAAAAAAGCGATTTATTGGAAAATGTTGAACAATTTTGGACGATTTCTCGAATCCGATTCAAATTCGGTAGGCTTATAGAAAATGACACCCTGAATTCAATGAGCGCAACCGGAGGTATGTATATCTATTACCGTTTCTGAGAGAGACCCGTTCAAAGGGCTTTTCTGGAAAGTCTGGAATACGCATCGGATACATTTCAAATTCGGTGTATTGATATAAAACGACGCGCTGAATTCAATGAGTGCACCCGGAGGTCTGTATCTAATACAGTTTCGGAGATAGAGACGTTCAAATGTTGCTTCGGTGTTTAAAGTGTTTAAACACACTTCAAATCCCCAATTGGGATGTCATTTCCTGTTAGTATAAGCCACGTGTGGACCTAAAAAATGAGTTATTGGAAAATGTCGAAAATCGACTAAAAACGAGAAAATTTCCTTAGTCGATTCAAATTCGGTAGACTTATAGACTAAACTAGCTGCTGTTACCCCCGCGGCTTCGCCCGCGATTGTGATGAAACACAATAGCAACAACAGTAGTGGCTGTGCGTTGTCCGTCAGTAAGTCAATGTTAAAGTAGATTATCCCTCTAAGGAGATAAATTTTCAAAAGTCATTTCACTTACGCTATCTAGGGGACTTCTGTGCAAAATTGCATGCTTCTAGACCCATCGGTTTAGAATGTGTGTTGTACGGTCAGTATTGGTTAGAGTTTTAACCAAGTAGATTAACCCCCTTAGGGGATGAATTTTCAAAAATCATTTTCGAGGCCACAGTATACGTTAATTAAGGAACCCCTGTGCAAAATTCCATGCATTTAGACCCTTCGATTTAGGCAGTGCGTTGTCTGTCAGCCTTTAGAGGATTTATCAAGAAAAAGTGAAGAAAAGAAGCATTTTTATTGCAAATTTCTACCAAAACGTAAATATCATTTTTTGCTATCCAGCTCCCAGAAGCAGTTAGGAGGTATTTATAGCGAATAAAGCAAGACGTCAGACTGTTATCTAATAAATTATATTTTTAAAATTTTAACCCATTCCACAGTCAGGACCGGACTAATTCACTTTGACCTTTTTGAAATCTGAAAAATAGTTGAAAAAAAGTTTTAAATATTTCTTTTTTTTGAGTGTATAAAAAGAATTCTAAATTATCGGAAAAAATTGTTTTTAATAAAGTGAAACATGAGAACACATTTGTTTTAGATTTTAGAATAACTATTTAAGCAATACATTTTTGTTTATTTGTTTATTATACACAGTTGTCCAACAGAAAACTAAACTATCTTGTTTACAAATCTGTTCAAAATAGACAGTTTGACCGGGTGCTTCTAAAAACTGGGGCATAGACATTAATTGTCTATGCAATAATCCGGCTCTGCCCACAGTAATATAATATTATTACCTATTGCATAATAGTTTTAAAATTCGACTTTGACAAAGTATAAAACAACCAGGTATAATAATAATTAATTTGGTACCAAAACAGTTATTTTTTTGTATTTTTGTAGATATCTAAAATTTAAAGTTGAGATAAAAACATCAAAATATATCACCAGTGCTAAATCTATTTAATTTAAATAGATATTATGCATGCATTATAAAGCATGATAAAGAAACAAAAGAGGAATTAATAGCTTTTCAAGTCTAAATATTTCAAAAATGCCAAATTACAGACATGACCTCTTGGTTTAGTACTGCAGTATACTACGCAGCATTCGATATTACGCAATCTTTAAAAATTCGTCAGTCAATAATATAAACACAAAAGTATCAGGCGTGCAGCTAAATAATAATTTTTTATACATAAACTAGCTGTTACCCGCGGCTTCGTCCGCGTGGAATTTATATTTGTAAGCTTGGTATATTTGAATGTATACTATTTGCAATCAGAACTTTCAAACTTAACATTTACATTTCAGAGATAAAGACGTTCAAATGTTGCATTGCAACGATATTTAAACACACTTCAAATGCCACCGAACCAAAAGTTGAGCTTATTTTTTGATTTGGGGTGTCGTTCCCTGTTAGTATAAGCCATGTGAACCAAAAAAGCGAGTTATTGGAAAATGTCGAAAACTCACCATAAACGAGATTTTTCGCATAGTATAGCCTTAGTTTCTTTGTGATTTTTTGGACAGTTTTGGACGATCTCTCGAATGCGATTCAAATTCGGTAGGCTTATAGAAAATAACACCCTGAATTCAATGAGCACACCCGGAGGTCTGTATATCTATTACCGTTTCGAAGAGAGACCCGTTCAAAGGGCTTTTCTGGAAAGTCTGGAATACGAATCGGATACATTTCAAATTCGGTTTATTGATAGAAAACGACGCGCTGAATTCAATGAGTGCACCCGGAGTTCTGTAACAGTTTCGGAGAGACGTTCAAATGTTGCTTCGGTGTTTAAAGTGTTTAAACACACTTCAAATGCACACATTTTTTTAATTGGGATGTCATTTCCTGTTAGTATAAGCCACGTGTGGACCTAAAAAACGAGTTATTGGAAAATGTCGAAAATCGACTAAAAACGGGTAAATTTCCATAGTCGTAGGTTTTTTTTTGGACAATTTTGGAAAATCTCTCGGAACCGATTCAAATTCGGTATAGACTTATAGATTAAACTAACTGCTGTTACCCCCGCGGCTTCGCCCGCGATTGAGATGAAACACAATAGCAACAACAGTAGGGCTGTGCGTTGCCCATCAGTAACTCAGTGTTAAAGTAGATTAGCCCTCTAAGGAGATAAATTTTCACTCACTCACGCCATATAGGGGACTTTTGTGCAAAATTGCATCCTTCTAGAGTCTAGACCCATCGGTTTAGACTGTGCGTTGTACGGTCAGTCAATGTTAAAGTTTTAACGAAGTAGATTAACCCCCTTAGGGGATGAATTTTCAAAAATCATTTTCGAGTACACAGCTACGCTAATTAAGGGACCCCTGTGCAAAATTTCATGCATTTAGACCCATCGGTTTCAGTGCGTTGTCTGTTTCTTAAGAAAAAGAGAAAAAAGGTACAAAAAATTTCTCTAAAACGTAAAAATCAGTTTTTTGCTATCCAGCTCCCAGAAGCAGTTAGGAGGTATTTATAGCGACTAAAGCAAGACGTCAGACTGTTATCTAATGAATTATATTTTTAAAATTTTAACCCCTTCCACAGTCAGGGCCGGACTAATCCACTTTGGCCTTTTTGAAATCTGAAAAATAGTTGAATGAAAGTAAATTTAAATATTTATTTTTTTGAGTGTATAAAGAGAATTCTAAATAATCGGAAAAAATTGTTTTTAATAAAGTAAAACATGAGAACATATTTGCTTTAGATTTTAGAATAACTATATAAAAAGCAGCACATTTTTATTTATTTGTTTATTGTACACAGTTGTCCAACAGAAAACTAAACTATCTTATTTACAAATCTGTTCAAAATAGACAGTTTGACCGGGTGCTTCTAAAAACCGGGCCCTAGACATTTGTCTCATTTATCTATACTAACAATCCGGCCCTGCCACAGTATTGTAATAGGTATTGCATAATACTAGTTTTAAAATTCGTCTTTGACAAAATATAAACAAGCAGATAATAATAATTAATTTGTTTAGGTATAAACATCAAAATATATTACTTCAGTATTAAATCGACGAATTTTAAAACTATAGTATTATGCAATACATATTACAATACTGTGACAGGGCCGGATTATTAATATAGACCAAATGAGACAAATGTCTAGGGTCCGGTTTTTAGAAAGGATCCGGTCAAACTGTCTATTTTGAGCAGATTTGTAAATAAGATAGTTTACTTTTCTGTTTGACAACTGTGTGTAATAAACAAATAAACAAAAATGTATTGCTTTTTATATGAATATTATAAAATCTAAAAAAAAATGTGTGTTTGTTTCTTTTTATTAAAAACTAATTTTTCCGATAATTTAGAATTTCTTTTATACACTCAAAAAAAGACATATTTGAATGTACTTTTTTTCAACTATTTTTCAGATTTCAAAAAGTTCAAAGTGGGTTAGTCCGGCTCTGACTGTGGAAGGGGTTAAAAATTTTTTAAACATAATTAATTAGATAACAGTCTGACGTCTTGTTTTATTTGCTATAAATACCTCTTAACTGTTTCTGGGTGCCGGATAGCAAATTTTTGATATTACCGTTTTATCGATTTTTACACATTTTTTTAAAAAAAGTCCCTCTAAAGGCTGACAGACAACGCACAGCATAAACCGGTAGGTCTAGAGCAATGAAATTTTGCACATGAGTTCCTTATATAACGTGGATGTGTACTTAAGAAGAATTTTTGAAAATTCATCCCTTAATATAAGAGTCGAAACTCTAACATTGATAGACCGTTACAACGACAGAAGTCCCCTATATCAGGGGTGTCAGGCTGATTTTTCTAAAGGACCATTTATAAGATTTAAGGTGTGTTAGCGGGCCAGACTCTGAATTAAAATCTAATACACATACTAAATTGAAATTTTTATTTAGTTATCAATTTTCATATAAAGGTAATAAAAAGGGTAAATTATCTTGAGCTTTAGGATACAGACACCTGAAGTTTTTTGTTTATGAAATAAGCTCATTGATGTCAGGTGTCATATTTGAGGTAGTTATTTTCAGAATATAGATTCTATAGTCGCAGGCCGTATTAACAGGGCCGTCTTTAACCTATTGGAGGTCCTGGGCACATTAGGATAATAGACAGAGCACTTTTTTTTATTATGGAGAAAAAAAAAGTGTTTCAATCTTGAGATTATTGACAGGTGGTTGGGACAATTCTGCAAAATAAAACAAAAATATATCCAAACGGAAACGTTAAGCTTACAGTTCTAACTGCAAATAGTATAATATATTCAAATATACCAAGCTTACAAACTTAAATTCCACACAGACGTAGTCGCGGGTAACAGCTAGTAGCTGTACGCCTGATACATTTTTGTTTATATTATTGACTGACAAATTTTTAAAGATTGCATAATGTAGAATAGCGTCTACTGCAGTACTAAATCATACTAAGTCATGTCTGTAATTTTACAGAAGTTTTGAAATATTGAGAAAAGCTGAATATATATCTTTTATTTCCTTGACAAGTGTAATTCTTCCCGGAAATGCACCCGATTGACAGGTGTGTGGAATAATTCTGCAAAACAAAACAAAATATAGGTATATCCAAACGGAAATGTCAAGTTTAAAAGTTCTAACTGCAAATAGTATCTTGGGCACATGCTTTCCGCAAATATAGTAAGCGTTCTAAATTTGACATTTAGAACAAATAACTTTAGATCACGATCATATAAACAGACCGATAGACACTGTGGCAGAAAGATAAAGAACAGGCGATAAAGAACAAATGAACAACTTTTAAATTTGTAACGCTTCTCTTTAGCTTACGCCGTTTTTTAAGCATTTATCTCTTTGCACTAAAATTATTCTTTTGTTTTAATTTGCTTTCCCGATTGCAGCGTCCTACCCCCACCAATGCTAATCATATTACCGTGAGTATAGACTGGTATAGACCTGTCTTTTTAACGATCTTTGACAAAATCTATCAATTGCCAGCTCAAAGAAATATCCACGTGGTTCAGAAACTGACAATAAAAAAGTTTTAGAGACACTGCATTGTCATTAAAGACGGCAAAATGTGGTGTGAGTATAAAAACTCTTATACAACTATGTTTTGTCTTGTTCTATTCGCTATAAATACCTCTTAACTAGTTCTGGGTGCCGGATAGCAAATTTCTGATATTTAGGTACGTTTTTTTCAAATATGCCAATAAAAAAAAATAAAATGTATTTTTCTTTTCACTTTATTTATTAATAAAAAAGTCCCTCTAAGGCTAAACAGCGCACAGCCTAAATCGGTGGGTGTAAAATGCATGAAATTTCGCACAGGGGTTCCTTGTATAAACGTAGGTGAGCACTAAGAAAAGATTTTTGAAATTTCATCCCCTAAACGGGGGTTAATCTACTTAGTTAAAACTCTTACATTGACTGATCGTACAACGCACAGTCTAAACCGGTGGGTCTAGAAGCAAGAAATTTTACACAGAAGTCCCCTATATGACGTAAGTAAGCACTAAGAAATGATTTTTGAAAATTCATCCTCTACGAGGCTTAGATCTACTTAGTTAAAAGTTAAAACTCTAACACTATGACGTACAACGCACAGCCTAAACCGGTAGGTCTAGAAGCATGCAAAGCACTAGACATGGGAAAAGTCGTTACTATGAGATCACAGTGACTGTTATTCCGGTTACACAAAAATCACAGTGAAAAATCATCGTAACTTTGTCACGTCGATCACTCATATCACAAGCCCGCACGGTCTGACGTCACAACGGCGTTGATTGCCTACTCCGTTCATGTTTGACTTTGAGCGACAGTGAGTACTGAGTAGTGACTGCGGTGACATGGAACGACATACGTTACTTTGAAACATAGATCTATTGGAACTTCGAGCGACCGTCGTGACTGCGGTGACATGAAACGACATACGTTACTTTCGAACGTAGATATCTCGTCAGATCATAGTGTCATGTTTGAGCGACAGTGACTGCGGTGACATGGAACGACATACGTTACTTTGGAACGTAGATATCTCTTGTCAGTTCACAGTGATTATTTTAGACGGCTTGTCACAGTGATTTTTTCATCGTGAAGTTATTTTTTCCCCAACTCTACAAAGCACAGAAGTTCCTTATATCAAGGGTGTCAGACTGATTTTTCTAAAGGACCATTTATAAGAGTTAAGGTGTGTTAGCGGGCTAGACTCTAATACACATACTAAATTGAAAACTTTATTTATTTAGTTTTAATCAATTTTCATATAAAGGTAATAAAAAGGGTAAATTATCTTGAGCTTGAGGATCCAGAAACCTGATGTCAGGTGTCATACGTATATTAAATTTGAGATATTTACTTTCAGAATAGATTCTGGTCGCGGGCCGTCTTTAACCTATTGGAGGCCCTGGGCACGTTAGGATAATAGGGCCCCTATGACCTTTTTTATTATTATAATAGAAAAAAAATTGTGCTTCAATCTTGTAATTATTGACATGTGTTTGGGACAATTCTGCAAAACAAAACAAAAATATACGCAAATTAAAATGTTAAGCTAAAAGTTCTAACTGCAAATAGTATATATTCAAATATACCAAGCTTACAAACATAAATTCCACGGGGACGATGTCGTGGGTAGCAGCTAGTTTATGTGGAAAATTATTATTAAGCTCTGGGCGCCTGATATTTTGTGTTTATATTATTGACTGACGAATTTTTATAGATTGCGTAATGTCGAATACTTCGTATACTGCAGTACTAAATCAAAAAGTCATGTCTGTAATTTTATAGTTTTGAAATATAGACTTAAAAAGCTGCAATATTAATTACTCTCTTTTTCCTTATCAAGCTTATTATGCATGCATAATATCTATGTAAATTATATAGAATTAACACTGAAATGTGATATATTTTGATGTTTTTATCTTAACTGAAAATTTTTAATGATTACAAAAATAAAAAAAACTGTTTTGGTACCAACTTAATTATTATTATACCTGCTTGTTTATATTTTATCAAAGACGAATATTAAAACTAATATTATGCAATACCTATTGCTATACTGTGGCAGGGCCGGATTATTGTATAGACCAAATGAGACAAATGTCTAGGGCCCGGTTTTTATAGAAAGAACTCGGTCAAACTGTCTATTTTGAACAGATTTGTAAACAAGATAGTTGAATTTTCTGTTGGACAACTGTGTGTAATAAACAAATAAACAAAAATGTATTGCTTTTTATATGAATATTCTAAAATCTAAAGAAAATGTGTACTTTTGTTTCTTTTTATTAAAAACTATTTTTTCCTATAATTTAGAATTCTTTTGATACACTCAAAAAAAGACATATTATTTGAATGTATTTTTTTTCAACTATTTTTCAGATTTGAAAAAGGCCAAAGTGGGTTAGTCCGGCCCTGACTGTGGAAGGGGTTAAAATTTTAAAAATGTAATTAATTAGATAACAGTCTGACGTCTTGTTTTATTCGCTATAAACACCTCTTAACTGTTTCTGGGTGCCGGATAGCAAATTTTTGATATTAACGTTTTATCGATTTTTACACATTTTTTCACTTTTTCTTAATAAAAAAAGTCCCTCGAAAGGCTGACAGACAACGCACAGGCTAAACCGGTAGGTCTACAGCAATGAAATTTTGCACACGAGTTCCTTATATAACGTGGATGTGTACTTAAGAAGGATTTTTGAAAATTAAACCCCTAAGGGGGTAAATCTACTTACTTGAAACTCTAACATTGATAGACCGTTACAACGACAGTCTAAATCGGTCTGATAAGCTCATTGATGTCAGGAGTCATATTTGAGGTAGTTATTTTCAGAATAGATTCTGGTCGCGGGCCGTATTGACAGGGTCGCCTTTAACCTATTGGAGGTCCTGCGGGCACATTAGAATAATGGGGCCCCTATGGGTCTAAATATACATGTAATTTATAAGGGGATTTATATACTTAGAAGTTTAGAACTCTAACATTGACTGACCGTACAACGCGCACAGTCTAAACCGGTGGGTCTAGAAGCATGAAATTTTGCACAGAAGTCCCCTATATGGCGTAAGTGAACACTAAGAATGGATTTTTGAAAATTCAGCTCCAAAGGAGGTTAATATACTTAGTTAAAACTCTGCAGTGAATTGACCGTACAACGCACATCATAAACAGGTGGATCTAGTAGCATGAAATTTGGCACAAGATTTTATATAACGTAGGTGAGCACTAAGAAAAGATTTTTTGAAAATACATCCACTTATGGGGCTAATCTACTTTAATACTTACTGACTAATGGCCAACGCACAGCCACTAATCTTGTATGTCTATGGCCACTACTCTTGCTGCTGTCGTGTTTCATTTCTATCTTCGAAACGGTAAGTGATACAGCGCAATGGATGGGCTTGATACTAATAAAGTACTTTAATTACGAAATTTTATTGATCAACTTTTATTCCCAAACAGTAATGGTGTGACGGTTGGTTCAAAAACGGAGATTTACTATAGTACAGTTTTTATTAATAGTGTTTTGATTTAGAATAACATATCAACAATATAATTATTACAAACAAAAGAATTCATAAATAATAAATATAATAATAGTAAACTGTATACAAAAGCAGAAAACTTGAATAAGGATTAAATACATAAATATATGGTGTTTAGTTTGTATGATGCTGCGATCGTCTAGTATTCTTTGATTATTTGTTATTCAGTCAGGTTCGGGCATAAGACAACGATAGTGCTGAGCTCTGGCTGCGCTGATGATTAAAGGCCACTGCACACGAAGCTAGATTTGCCGCTAGATTTCACTACTAATTTTCTAGCGCTGGTTTTCTTGATTGCTATTATGTGCTCGCTTCATACGAGACGTCTTTTCAAGCTTGCTCTGTATAGGTAGGTTCGGTGCGCGCGCATTAATAGAACGGTAACAAAAGTGGACGTTTATTGTATCTGCAGAACAGAGCACACACTATGGTACAGTGTTTGTTTGTGGGCGTTTGTTCAAGTCGTCCACGTGACAAAATACTGTTTCCTGATTGATTCTTGCTCAGCAAGAAAAATAGTGCCTGTTCTAATTTTAAAATCCATCTTATGAGCTAGCAGGCGAGCCCGCAGTGACGTCATTTCCAGCCTCGTCGCCAGCCTGCTGGCCAGCAGAAATCCCAGCAGTGTTTACAGCGACTTTAAGACAACAGTGATGAGCTCTGGTAGAATTCCGCTGATGACTAAAGTTGAAACCTAGAACAACAAAAATAAATAGATACCTATTAGACATAAACACACTCGTACGATCATTGCGATGAACTGTTCAGGTAGCTAAAACGAGTTCCAAAACCGATACAAATAGCTGCGTATTAACTACTGCGCATGCAGGTAACGGTTTCGTTACCGTTTGCTGGCTGCTTGGAACATATCTATTATCAAAGGCGATGTGGTAGCGGGAGAAGTGTCCTTCTAGGCGCTTCACAGGTAAGTGTGTCGACGACCGCTGTTTCATCTCCTTTTATGCTCGAACGTGCTAGTGTTCTCTGCTCGGTCGTAGTATAGGACCACTTGTTTGTGGTCGGAAAGTGGTACGTGTGAGTTAAGCCTAAAATAAACATATCCACGGGCATACCACCACCTGTGAACATCTTGAGCAAACCACAAGAGCTGCTCCCTAAGCAACGGTAGGACTAAGGTCTCGCAACCAGTTTCCTTAATTCACTCATTGGCAAGTGAAATTAAAGAGTCAGAATCAGTTGATATTGTCTACCGCAGTTGTAAATCAAACGTCAAATAGAAATAGCAATAGACAACGGCTTTCAAGCCCGGAAGTCAAGAAGATTTGGAACAGCACCGGCCGTGAAAGCCCACATATTTGGATATGTTAGTTCTGTATCATACGTTTTTATACAATCATAATATGCAACCCTTATAAACATAGAGTTTAAGGGACACTGTTAGTCTACTCACGTTATAAGTACCCACGTTTTAATTCTCTGTAGTGTAATACAATAATTATTTATTTAATTTTATTGTATTGCGTGTTTCGCAGCCTTGCGTTGAATTTAATGGAAGCAGATAACATTTTGAGATTATCTTTCACTGATATAGTTCTTATTTTAAGGTAATATGACGGGGATAATAACCTTTTTGTGTATTACGTCGAACATGTGTTTCTATATCAGCGATTATTATAAATAAAATATGTCTCTATTTCAATTTTTAAAATGTTCCGAAAAAGGTCTTTAAATGCAATTTTTATTTTTTTTTCTAATTTTT
The DNA here is from genome assembly GCA_963575645.1 of Xanthostigma xanthostigma. NCBI lineage: Eukaryota > Metazoa > Arthropoda > Insecta > Raphidioptera > Raphidiidae > Xanthostigma > Xanthostigma xanthostigma. The sequence continues at coordinate 40,487,203 of OY754466.1, read as the reverse complement.
GTCGCTATAGTTTCGTTGTGGATTTTCACTGTTAGGTTCCAAGCGCGTGCTGTGTCGCTGAACTTCGTGATGGTTTTTATGTGTAGGCTTCACAAGATGCGTTTTGAAGATGGTTCTAATTTTTAAAATTTTTAAATCCAGCTTGTAACCACGCACTCGAGCTCGCAATGACGTCGTTTCCATCCCTGCGATCAGCGCGCCAGCCAGCATACGTCCCAGCACTGATTCCAGCGGCAAAACCAGCCTCGTGTGCAGCAGCCTTTACTTATTTAAATAGGACATTCTTTTCTTCCATTTAAGGTTTTGTACCCAAATGAAGTCCTGTTGTTGTCTGCTTCTAGCCTGTAAACAGGAAAAGATAGACTGGTATAATGACAGATTATGTATTACTCAAAAATGAAATTGAAACAGACGTTTTAGTATTCGAATAAAAATATATGTAGATTCTAGAATACTTATTAGGGTGTTTTTTTCGGTGCTATTGGCTTATGTTTTAACACGGAATCTAAAAATTTTCTTTCCAATATTTCAACTTCCTAGATCAAACCTATGAACAGCGCAAACCAAGCTTGTTTCTCATTTAATGAACATGGGAAAAAAGACGTTTTTACTGAAACATGGATAGCTGGATAGAAATTTTTGATAGCAGAATTTGGTAGAGAATTAAATTTTCCACACAAAAGGCCCTTAGTACTAAATCCGTGAATTCATTATTTTCAAAGATATGTTCGTTTAAACATTCTCATACAAATCGCATTTCATTTAGTTAAATAATGTTTAAACGAACATATCTTTGAAAATAATGAATTCACGTATTTAGTACTAAGGACCTTTTTTGTGGAAAATTTAATTCTCTACAAAATTCTGCTATCATAAATTTCTATCTAGGTATGTATCCATGTTTCAGTAAAAACATCCTTTTTCCCATGTTCATTAAATGGGAAACAAACTCGGCTTGCGCCGTTCACAGGTTTGATCTAGGAAGGTAAAATTTTGGGGGAATTTTTTTTAGGTTCAATGCTGAAACATTAGCCAATAGAAAAGAAATAAAAAAAAACACCCTTATATTTTAAAATTTGTTAATATATATAAAACTGTATTTTATGTTATCTACCCCCTGCGTCATGGTGTGCAGGTTACATAATCAGCGATCATTCACTCTTATGTAAAATAATAATCAACAATCAGGCAACCGACAAGCCACTAGCAATTAAAACTTAAACTGTTATAGCAATTCTTATCAGCCAGGTCTACAAATGTATGCATAGAGAATATTATACTAAACGCCATATGTAGAATAAACCAATGTTATATTATAATATAGCCAGCCACGCATAATACATGCACTGGTGCCTGTGTTGTTTAGCAGCTTTATGTAGGCACTAAATTGATCATTATCACCATGAGAACACTTTGCACTATTTATGTACAGCTGTGGATAATAATGACTGGGTGGGCTTGAAAATAATAGTCCAAGAGCCAGTGGCGTAACTACACCACCTGAGGCCCGTGGCAAATTCATCGGATGGGGCCCTCCCTTAATATAAAAAGCTTCACGTTGTAGTTTTATCTTTATAAATCACGAAGTAAAGTAGATATAAATTTGTATAATTCTTGAGTTAATACCTAACTTAAATTGATTAATCAATAAATAAAATTATCGACCAGTTTTTCAGACAAATATATTAAGAGTATTCGTCCCTGCAAATACCCCCTGCACCCTTCATCTCAAATCTTTTTCCCTCGCCTAAAAACGGTTCGCGCTCTCCCGACGCTATTTTTAAAACTAGAGGGTTCTGGTAAACGCCAAATGAAAGACAAAGAATCAGACTACAGATCCTTCAGGCGTGTGAAATATTACATAACTTATTATTTTTTTCAAAAGGTTGTAAGTTTTTTCAAGATTTTTTTTTCAAAAAATTCGCCTGAAGGATCTGTAGTCTGATTCTCTAGCTTTAAAAATAGCGTCGGGAGAGCGCGAACCGTTTTTAGGCGAGGGGAAAAGATTTGAGATGAAGGGTGCAGGGGGTATTTGCAGGGACGAATACTCTTAACAAAAATAATAATTAATACATTGACGTTCCGGTCAGATTTAAATTGATTAACTACAATATTAATGTTGTGAACAGCATTAGGCGACGAATGCGGTTTTTTAGTTACTAAGAATAAAAAACATTATGAAAAAATAAGAACAAGAAAAAAATACTTGACTAATTTTTAGATGTAATTGTCAATTCTATAAAATATTATATCTGTACTAATATATAAAGCTGAAGAGTTTGTTTGTATGTTTGTGTTTGTTTATTTGTTTGTTTGTTTGGTTGAACGCGCTAATCTCAGGAACTACTGGATCGAATTGAAAATTATTTTTTTGTTGGATAGCCCATTTATCGAGGAAGGATATAGGCTATATAATATCACGCTACGACTAATAGGAATGGGGCATCAATGAAAAATGTAACACAAAATTTGTCCGTCCGACAAAAACTTTTGAACGGTAACTCCGATCATCATGAAATTTGGACACAACATTCATCTTGGTAAACTAAGATAAATTTGTGCACTCATATACCCCCCCCCCCATTCGTTCTTTTGCACCCGGGCGGGACCGCTAGTGTTTAAATAAAACCCTACACGTCCTATTGAAATTTCACTTCAAAAATATATCCGCTACTGTAATGTAAAAACCATAGCGGTGAGCCATTTGATTTGCTGTTTGCACCAACTACACACACAAATAAACTCTAATAATATGCACGTGTATGTGTTATGCTTATGACTGTGTGTGTGCCATAACTATTTTATAATGAACGTGCAGGGTACAGGCAACGATTGCGCACCACACACCTGTGGTCGATTACTTATAATACATTTGTTGAAGTGAAAACTTCTTTAGCGGCGTTGTACACTTTTTTTGTAATGGGTAAAAAATGTTAAACTCGCGTCAGGGACACGTGACCTGATCAAAAATTCGTAAGACCAAATTCGTACGACGAAAACTTTTGTGACATGCCTTAAATGAAATCCATTGTATTAATGTGCAAGGTATATATTTTTGGGTATCATTTAAGCTATCACCAATTTAATTAGTTTTGTGTTTCTTAAATAATAGGGTTTGTCCTCAAAATAGTAGATCTGTCACCAAAATGTAGTCACCAAACAATGCAAAATCAGTTCCACAATAAATCACCTAAAATCCTGAGATATAAGGTCTAGTACCAAATAAATGTTTTTGTATGTATTATAATAGGTGTGTCCTAATAAGTATTTAAGCAAACTAATTTAAAGAGATCACCAATAAATCATATTATGTTACTAGAAAATTGCATTAAGTTCAAATAAAAAATTAGGGTTGTCATCATCGTTTCAACCAAAAGATTCTGCTACTTAACTAGACTCCCAAGGTTCTAAATTTCCACTGGTAGTATAAATTATATTTAAATAAAATTTTTAGCAGAGTAGTAAATAAAACAATTAAAGTCAAAATAATCAATATTTATTCTTAAAAAACAATAATCACTGAATAATCAGCGCTGGTTTGGATTTCGAAGGGCGCCCCCTTTTTCTTTTCTGGCCGATAAGCACATTTTTTGCTTCTGGTGATCGTGTGATCGAACCTAGTTACCTACTACCCATCGTTGAGGCCGGATTGGTCAATTTTTAAAGCGCGCCAATTTGTCTCCGCCCCTTTGATCATTTTTTCATTAAAATTATAAATTGATGTATTAAATTGGTAACGAATACTATTAATTTAATATCTGAACGAAATAAAATGTTACTACTGTATTGGTGACAAAATATCAAATAAAAAGGAGTCGCAGTCAGGGATCGATAATCGATTTATTTGGTGACAGATCTACCATTCTGAGCACAGAGCTATTATTTAAGTAACAAAACTGTTATTATAAGAACGAAGTTTATATTCATGTAATGCAATATAATTTTTTTGGTTATCGATCTCTTATTTTACACATATATTAACATTAATTTGATAATTCATACCTGGGAACAATTTTTGTTTATCTGAGAACGAAAATATTTCGTGGCGATAGATCTATTTATTAGGTGATACAACTTGATGACAAATATAAATTTTGGTGATAGAAAATATAGTTCCGTATATTTTTTGGGACTTGTCTATGCAATCGAATGGTTTTTAACTACACTATAAGTTGTGTTTTGGCGACATCAGACGGAATTTCTTGGAAGTTATTAGTTCAAACTTTTCTGCGCTTTGGTCGTTTAACATAGACGTTAATATTCAAGTTTTCACTTCTGCCGGCACTCCCGGAGTGCATTTGCGTTTTTTTTTTATTTACATTTTATGGCTGAAAGTTGAGTTACGATTTTGTGACTCGATTTGAAAAAAAAAACTTTCACACGTCAAACACGTTATACCGCTCGCTTTGATTATACTTTTTCTCGCTTTGTTTTCATTTCTCTTATGTGAACTTAACAAAACGCTTTTAAAAACAAAAAAAATGTTTTCGAAAGCACTGATAATTTTCCGAATCGCACGCAATGGGAGAATCGTTAATTTTATTCAAGAATATAACCCAGTCAAATATGACACGATGTTTTTTTCAAATCGTCGTATCTTCGAGTCAAAAAAATATAGCTTGACTTTCAGTAGCTGATTTGAAAGCTGAGATGTTAATTTCAAATCTATTTAATTATAATTTTTTGTCAATATACAGTCTGAAAAAAATGGTCGATAATTTTATTTATCTGAGATGAAAATCTTTTAAGCTGTGATAATAAAATTGCGAAAGAAAATTGACAACATTTTTGGTGTTTATATCAGATCAGCTTTGAAGTGGTGCAGCGAGGCACAGGCACTTTATCATATAAGGTATTTCCCGAAAAAATGTTTAATTGGAAATGTTTTATGACTATTTATAGGTATGAGCTTTAAATTTGATGATTTTTCACTTCGTGATAGTTAATCCTCCTATTCTTTTGAGAAATTTATATATCACTAGCCGCTACCCGCGATTTTGCTGTGAAACAGTAGTAGAACCTTCGGCTCCACCGTGTTGCAGTATTATTTGTAGCGTCTGCAATTTTTTGTATCATCTAAAATTAGCCACCTTTTTTGTTTACAAATTTAAGTATTTATTTATTCTAGGATGACGTGCATAACGGGTTATTAAGCTATAACCCCTAATTTATTCAATCATTCATTCAAGTATTTAATCTCTTTAGGGGATGAATTTTCAAAAATCCTTTCTTACTGCTCTCCTACGTTATATAAGGAACTCCTGTGCAAAATTCTATGCTTCTAGACCCACCGGTTTAGGCTATGTTTTGTCTGGCAGTCAGTCAGCGATAGAGTTTTATTAAGTAAATGTTTCTCCTGTGAACAATAAATAAAGTGGTCGTTCACAAGTGAGTCGTGTCAGGAACTAGCGCTGTTACCTTATGCGTAATATTATAGCTATATATTCCTACTATAACAATATGATTTATATAACATATTTTGTTAACTTTTAATGTTCTGTTACGGTTTTATTACTTATGGAAATCACCACATATTCATATAATTTCAAATTCATTATAACAACGCTTAACTGTATCCACAGTGTGTTTCTAGACTGATTTCAATCCAATTTCCAAAATAATAAATATCTACTTACATGCCTAATAAGTGAATCACATGATGCTGGATTTTGAGCTCGCTTGTTTGCTTGAAGTCTTGCGGGCAGTTTTGCACGCTACGCTGCTGGATTGTGACGTCACTGATTGGTCCGCTGCTCGCTATCTTGCTATATTTGGGCGATAGGTTCAGTGCTATTTTTCATGCAGCGCTGCCTCCTAGTTTGAGAATTTGACCAATTATGGAGTCGTATTTTATCACGTAATATCGTCTGACATTTGTTAAATATGATGTTGTCTGAAAAAAGTTTCAAGTGAACAGCGATGGGATCAAAAGTTGTAAAATCAAAATGTAAATGGACTCGACAAGAAATAAGTTTTCGCTTTGATTTTTCTCTTCTCTCCCGAAGCTTTTCAATCATTATTAAAGTCATAGTAGTAATAAATCAATGACGAATTATTTCTTGCATAACCATTACATCCATATTTAAATTTTAAATATAACTGTCAACGTAGCTAAACAGCGAGCAAACAAGCAAGCTGCGTGTGAAGCGAAACTAGCAGCGCTCCCTACCAACCACCAGGCAGGATACCATTCACGGCAGCCTGCAAGACTTCAAGCAAGCAAGCGAGCTCGAAATTCAGCATCGTGTGAAGGGGCCTTTACTGTCAACAACAATTTTTTTAAATGGAAATATTAATTTGTTAGAAATAGAAATGTATTATTCTGAAGAAATTAATTATTAAAAACAAACTTAAAAAATTTATTATTGTAATGATATTATCACTCGACTGACTTAACGAAATCGCTCGTGTAAACACTATGGCACACTCTTTCATTACAAACGAGATACATAAGCTACTATTTTATCTGTATACAGCATCGTATAGCTAGGACCAGGCAACAGGAGCTAGTCAAGGGCGTAAGCCCCGGATGGCGCGACCAGCGATACGACATTCGTGGCATTGAGTACATTTTATGAAAAAAGGAATTTTGGGGAGCGAAAATTATAATCTGACTCAAGGCGCCATTTATTGGAACAAAATATATAAGCTTATACATTATATTATGTGTTAGTGATGTGCCGGATATCCGTATCCGTATCCGATATCCGAGGGAGAAGAAAGATCCGTATCCTTATCCGTTAGTTTTTGGCGGATCTTTTACCTTATTAATTTTCAATTTATAGATGAAATTTTATATATATAGGTGATTCGGCAATAATGAAAACCTGTTAAATTCCATTCAGATTATTTTTTATTTTTTTAAATCGTTTTTGGCACCTTTATATTGCAAATATTTATCGTAGTGAGTACTATACTAATAGTACATAACTCAAAAGTACTAAATCAACTATCTTTATAATGAGATATTGCACATCGATCTTTGGAAAGAGACAATCTGTTATGAGAGTTAACTCTTAAAGAGGTCAACAACTTTTTCCCGTAACAGATAGTCTCTTTCCAAAGGTCGATGTGCAATATTTACCGCCGCGTACTCTAAGAAAGTTAAGATCCGTATCCGTATCCGCGGAACTTGAAACCAAATATCCGTATTCAGATTCGCATCCGCGGATATACATTTTTAAGGATCCGGCACATCACTAATATGTACACGTTCATATTTTAAATGTAGGGACGGCGGAAATTCATTAAGAACGGTACAAACTGCTGGTCTGAAATCTGAAGGAATTTTATAACCCGTACAAAGTAAACAACTTCAAAAACATGAACTAAAGAAATGTAGGTACGTACATAATAGCTGGATAAGTTTATAATTTTAATTTCTTAACTGTTACAATTAACATTGTCTGTTTAGATTAAACGTAACTTGTTATACGCATAAATTATTCCATACAACAGGCATTGTGGTTCCTTCGTAAGACTGCGCCACAATAAGCACGCATTTGACTCTGTTATATGCGATAAAATATATTATTACTTTCAGAGACTGTTCGTGAATTTAGACACAAATTTATAACAGAAGTAATATTGTTAGAACTGTATAATCATAATAATAGATATAATATAATAATATCCACGACACGACGAGCGTAATAAAAATATGAATATATAATATTTCAAATCTTTGATTAACGTCTGATTAGAACTCTTCAATAAATAAAATTATCGACAAATATACTTATAAACAAAAAATATAAAAATTAATACATTACCGTTTCGGTCCGGATTTGGACTTCCTTCGGAACTGATATAAAAAATATAAAAATTAATTAATAGTTAGTTTCTAATTGGTTTTTAAAAAATTAGTTTTAAGTTTATAATTATTAAATTTTGAAAAAATAATTAATAACTTAAAGCGATTTTTTTTTAAACCAATTAAAAACTATCTATTACTTAATTTTTATATTTTTTAGATCAGTTCTGAAAATTCCAAATCCAGACCGAAACTTTAATGCATTTTTATGTTTTTTGTTAATATATTTGTCTGAAAAATTGGCCGATAATTTTATTTATTGGAATAATATTTCATCTGTTTGTTTTGGCTAATTTCTGTTAACCTTCACTATCTATAATAATACTGTATTGGTCCAATAACTCTTAAATAAGTGTGGACAGGCCCCCCTTATGTGTTATATACCTAACCAAATTTTGGTTCTGTAATTAATAAAGAAATAAACAATTAAATTGATCGCACTAGAATTATTTTTCAGTTCTGAAATTTTTTTTGTTTGTTAGGCTTTCAAATTTTTTCATATTTAATACGAATACACGTCTGTAGTAGACTGTTTTGAACATCCCTTATTTCAGGCAGTCTGTCGGGATATTCCGGCTGGAATTTTGTTCTGCCTTTTTTAGAAAAGGTGTATTTGAAATACTGTGTAAATCTCAATCTTGCCAAAATGAGTTGACGTTCTCAACGCTACTAGTGCTTAATTTAGGGGTTGATTACCCCTAAAAACTATTGGACTTGATGACGCAAATTGTCAGTTTCATTTCAAATTCATTATAAAGTATGTTACTTCCATGCCTACATCAGCTTCCAAAAAGTTCAGTAGCTCTCGGACTATACCCAATCTATAACTCATGGCATAGGCCATAGAGTATTGAATTGTGAATTTTATTTCAGATCATTTTTCTATTTGCTATATTAAAAAGCAAAAAAGCTAAACTGAAAATAAAATTCACAATATTTTTCTGCCTAATACACTACGTTGCCTGAAGTGAAATGAAACCCAACTCCACAAAAATAAAATTAATAACAAAAAGGAGGAAAACAAGTCGGAAAATCTCAACATGTGCAGACATAATATTTGACTCTTTCTTTTGTTTTTGAATGGGTTACCATCCGTTGCATGTTGAAATTATTCGGTTTGTTTTCCACTTTTTAGTTATTAATGTCATTTTTGTGCAGTCGGGTTTCTTGTTTTTTAAATAATTAATTTTTATTGTATGAAGATATATGAAATTAAAACATTTTTTCTAAAAACAGTGCCAAAATTCTGTATACGACCCGCAGCTGATTTTTGAAGCGTTCACCCGGCTGCCAGAGTCTTGTGTCTTCGCTACACTTGCCTTAATCTTTGCATATTCATGAAACTTAAACTGTTCTAAACATGGAGTTTAGTTTGTAATAGAAGCTGCTTATAATAATATATAATCTGGTTCACAAATATCTAACCATGTTAGGATTGCTTCTCATAATCGTAATGTTTTAACACGCAGTAAATAAAAAAAAATACTCGTAATAATAGTATAATATAACGAGAGCCAGCGAGTTCTAACAGGTCTAGTGAGCCTCGTCTGTTGTCGTCAAACTTCGTCTGTTGTCGCGTTTCGTGTGTTGGCTGCAGAGAACACAGATCTCTGGGTGGTTATTCTTCAAACAATGCTACAAGATCTCGCATACGCTGTCGCATGCAAAACCCGACTTTCGCATGCGAGATCTATGCTGGGTTTCAGAAAGTATTGTAAAAAAAATTTATTTGACAGTGACCTTAGACTGTGAAGATGCATATTTCCCCATATGAAGAGCAATGTAGAGTTTTAAATCGATTCTGCTTGAAAAATAATTAGTCGATTGAAACGAAACTTTTCTTAAACTGTGTGTACATGTATTTAACATCGTTTTTTATACAGTTTCCACTTCCAAACAACTTTTTTACGCATTTTGCTCAAAATTTTTCTCGAAAAATGGTCTTCTATGCAGATCAATCATTTGTTTTTGTGTGAGTACATTGTACAATAATCTACTGTTCTTGATGACAGGGAGTTTGAATACGACATTAAGGCTAGTTTACACAGTGCGAGCTGCTGACCAGACAGTAGACAGCTACTCGGCTTGTCTACTCGTACGCCAGTAGCTCGGCTCGCCTTTGCTGTCTACACGATACGAGTAGCTGCTGTCCAGTCTTGCGAGTTTCCACGATGTCGAGTGAACGTGTTATAAAAAAACGGTGATACGCTCTATGACAACAATATTATGTCAAGAATTGGAAAATGTATATAACAAACTTCAAAAAAGAAAAGAGCGAAAGAAAAGAGTCAAGATGTATTTCTTTTGCGATATGTTCCAAAGAAGCTTTTCTCATATCTCTATTTCGGTAGTTTTTATCGAAACAATTCCATAAATTTTCTTGCTCTCTGTATAGTTTCATGAATAAAATATTATTATCAGAAGACCATTCTATCCGCCGCCATTTTGAATTCGTTAAACACTACGCAGGCGCAGCACAAAACACGGGTTCCGCTCAGTAGACTATCCCGCTCGCACTGGCGAGCTACTGCCGAACGCGTCCAAGCGATGCGAGCGACGGCCGAGCTGCTGTCATGTACGAGTTGCTAGCGGGCGAGCATGCGAGTGAAAACAAAAAATGTTGAAGTAACTCGGATGCGAGCTACTCGTAAGTGACGTCCAAACAGTGCGAGTTACTGCAGAGCAGCTACTCGGCAGGCTGACTCGTACGCTAGCTCGCACTGTGTAAACTAGCCATTAGACTGATCCTAATGTATGGAAACTGTAATTATATGATCACAATCTAAGGTCATTTTCAAATCAAATTTTTTGAGAATCCTTTCTGCAACCCAACCTAGTGTCATTTCGACATAACCTACAAGTTTTTCCTGCATTGTAAAGTTTTATTGCGAATAATTTATTTCAGTTCTGTTTTAAAATTAATGCAATATTCGCCGGCAAATGTCAGAACCAAACAAGTTTCCCTTCTAACTCGCATGTTTTTTTCTTCAAGACATTCATTGACTAAATAAAGAGCAGTACAATACGCGCCACGAGTCTAAAAGGCTCGGAAGCTAGATGCGAATGCGGGCTTGCGCTTGTCCAGTCTGTTGAAAAACTACAAACTCGCAACTCAACAAAACTGAAATAACAATAACAGCTTGACAATAGCGTACTCGACTGTACTTTAAAGCGGGAAAGCGACAAGTGCGATCATGGCCAATCACCGACGAGCGCACGTTCCGTGCAGGTAGCTGAGAGGCGCTGGGAGTATCAACGGCTCTAAAATGTGCCTTTGCGACGCTGTTAACCGAACCTTTTAGATCCGTGGCGCGTATTATAATTTTATTTTCGGATCGCCTATGGTTTGTCACTGTTTGTGAATGTACATGAGATATTCCATTTGTGAGCATTTAGGAATGAGTTGAGCATGCAAACGTGCGTACATATACAGGATAGTGAGTCAAAACAATGGTTATCTTCAGTCCGCATCATCACAATGATAATGGGACTCATCACGGCACTCAGACCACGTTAAATACAAGAAATTTTACACTCGAGGGAGCAAAACGTTACGTATATATTATAATGTCTTGTCTGTGTTGCGAGTCTATAATACTATCGAGTTTAGCTCTTCATTTAGTTTCAAGCTATATATTTACATATCATTACTCATTCATAGAAATATTAAAACATCACTATTTCCAGTGGCAGTTCAAATTAGAACTTTATGTGTCTAGTGCCCATATTCACCAATCACCGAACACTATTTAGAGACAGAAGTTACTAATCTTGGAGCAAATTTATTCGTTAGAATGAAATTTACTTTCAATTCACCAACCAAATTATCAGGTAAAATAGTTAGTTGATGAATAAATACACACTCCTTGTAATCTTGTTGAATATTGTGACGTTCAAAAATGGTAAAATTTTAAAAATTTCTACCGCTTTGTTTTTAGGTTCTGTTAAAGCCAAATGACCGAGAAATTCCAGCGGCAGAATTTTTTGACCAATTGCACCTTCCCAAAACCACCCCTAAAAGGGTAGTTTTATGAATTTGCCCCATTCTTTTTTGGAACAAAGTATCTTATGGGACGATATGAATGGAGAGAGCTAGAAAAAAAAACGTAAACATAAAAAAACAGAAATAAACACTGTATAAATTCAATTTTGCCTAATACATCGCGCACGTGGATCGGTTATCCTTTTCTCTTACACAGTTTGTTATGGACATTTCAAGATTGCGTATGTTCTGTCTTAAAATAAAAAGATTTAATTTGTTCAAAAACAGATGCCATTTCAAATATTAGTTAGTTTTTGTGAAATGCAACGCCTTTTAACTTCACGATTTGTTATTACACCTATATAAATAGCGGTATCTAAGCAATTTCAATGGTTCAATGGTAGAATACTCATCTGCCATGCGGGTGGCCCGGGTTCGATTCCCGACAGAAGCGCAACAAATGTTATTTTTATTTTTTTAGAGTTGCAAATCAAACAATTCATTTTTGTTTAATAATCATATTATAGTATGAATAAAATTTTCGAATTATTTATTGACAAATTAGTAGAAAAATTATATGATACATAATAATTAATTAGCGAAAAGAACTTCGTTCCAACCGGGTGTTTCACGACATCTCTCGTCTTTTTAAATTGGATCGCCCCTTTTCCCTTATGTATCTGATTCCTTCTCCCTATATAATTTTTAAATAAATAAATTTATTTTACAACATCATGTATTTTGCTTCATATAGGTACCTACCGCTAAATACTACCTAAGTGTCAATAATTCTATGTAAGTATAACATTTCTTCTGTGAAATAAGAGGAGAAAAATGATACAAAATTTTATCTGTTACAATAATGTATTCTCTGAATTTTTTTAACCTTCCCTCACTTTAAACGAGATTTTGTCAAACCCCTCCCCCATTTTTAAGCTCACGTAATTAATGGACGTCTCCTAATTGCTGTAAAAAAAATTCCAGCCAGTTGGGCGACGGGAACATTCCAACTTCAAAAATGTTGACATTTGATTATAATAAAGAAAATAAAATGTCTGATATCGTGTGAGGTGACGCGGGTAATGGCTAGTATTCAATATGATATTAATTATTAACTATTCGTTGCCATGATTACCTACATAGTATGTTCCACGTCATGAAAAAATTAATCAAAGCATGCCTACCTAGTTTATTTCTGACAGATCCATAAAACAAAAGAGCGGATGATTTTTTTTTATTTTCAAAATATTTCCGAAACTACAAAGTTTAGAAAATTTTTTTTTAACAAAACTTTCTTGAAAAAATAAATAGAATAATAAGCCGTTATGAAAAGTATACCATTATTATATAAAAAATACCGTTTTAACATATATCTCTTCTGCGCATGCGCCGATTTTCCCCAAAAACAATAGGGCTCTTCATCACCAGAAGCGAATTTGGTTGTGGTTCCGTCCTAGACCCGCTCCGATATGCCGTTCTTCCTGTAAATATATGAAGTTCCCATCCTTTTGGATGAAGAACTACCCCTGTGACAGACCAGTTTTGACTTTTCTTCATTTATATTCTAAGCCGTTACTTTTTGTTTGATATTTTTAATTTTAGTAATTGTATACGGTTTTATTAACACAATAATGATTGAGTTGTAACAATGAGAGAGAAAGCAATCGACAGAAAACTCATTCAATTTTGAATTTTAGCTCTTTTCAAATTTATTTCATCATTCAAATTTCAGTCGCCTCCTACATTTTGCCGGTAACCTCAAATTGTGTCGCCATAGGCCCGGGTCTCACGGGCGTAGGCCTAAATCCATCACTGCCAGCATCGGTCTTCCGTGGGCCGGTCCGGATCTTTGTCTTCTTAGTTACACGATCACGTAGAGGAGTGAAGAGTACATTTACTTTATTTCGAACAATTGTTTGATAATTTTCCCCTTTTAAGGTCCCAGATCGAGCCTAACCACTGCGCATCGAATCTTTGTGTTTCGTCATGTGAAAAAAATTCTCTGAAAATAAAGAAAAAATAAATAAAAATTCGTCATAAGCCGTTCTGAATTTTAAACATAAAAATAAAATCATAACGGCTAGATATTTATTATTTTTGCCAATCATTTTATTCAGAATGAATAAAACCGTTGATTTATAATAACTTTATACGTCTGACATTTACTGGTAGGCAGGCAAAACATTCCGTTTGTAATTAAGTACAGTAAACTTGTATTTATTCGTTTGCTAAAGTATCGTAAAAAACCACAAACGAGCATATTTTTTATATACTCCGGCCATTTCAATCATAAAACTTGACTAACGACCGTATTTTGTTCACCTGTCAGAAATATTCGATGCACGACCACAAAACAAAATCTAATCAAAACAATAGAAATGTTTATTAAACATGATGCATTTATAGTCCGACCTGTACATGTATTGACCGGAAGTTCAGTAGGCCGGAAGTGGTTGAAAAAACGCCATTTTGTACGCTAGTTGACTTCGGTTTCGTGCAGTATTGCTCACCTTTCCATCGACCAACATGATTGTATTATGATTGTTAAATAAACGAATATAATCACGTATGTTATATATTGTATACAATATTATAATATGTATAATATTCAGACAGTTCATTCGTAATCACATCTCGACCCGTAATTAAAACCGAATAACTAACGTGAGCTATTGCACTCGTGCTGTCAGAATTAATATCACTGCGTTTATACCTTTTCACTCGTGTTTACCTTTGTTTTTCTATAAAACTAAAATTTAGGGCTGGACTAGTGCTCCAAAAATCGAATACCGGGCGAATAACGAAATAAAAAAAAAATTGGTTGTCTGTAAAGTCGGTTTACGGACGATAGTTTTACGTGATAACGTATTCCGTAATACATAACCTAAATTCTACATATAATAATTATAATAATTCGAATCTATGATATTGCATCTTTCGCTTCAAATTTAGGTTAATTTTATGTATTAAAATACTCACCACCTATAATAATAATTGTTTTTTTTTAACTTTCTTTCTTTCGTATTTATTTTAAGTCTCAAAGATTAATTGTCATAATATTTTGAAAACAATTGTTTCACTGTTTATATAAAATTCCAAAACCTACTTACAATATTTAAGTATTTTCATACGTCAAAAAATTGATTTTTATAATGATAAAATTTGTATGAAAACGATTTTTTCGAGAGATGAGACCTAGCTAAAACGATTTTTTGCCCCCAAAAATCCCTTTTCAGTAAATTTCATCCAAATCGTTAGGGCCGTTTTCGAGAAAAGCACGCACAGGGTCAGGCGGAACGTTAGGAACGTTACACTTTTTCGTGCATGCAGCCGGTGTTTCATCAATTTATAAGATTGGTGATTCATCAATTTATAAGACGTTATCACGTCAAAAACTGAAAAAAATTTAAGCTCCTTCCAAAAAAGTCACCAAAGCGTTAAATAACAAAGTTTGAGGCCGGCGTTTAATTACTCTCACGTTTTATGTACTTATATTAAATTGGTGCCGATTTCAAAACTTTGTTATCTTATGCTTCTTATGCTAGATTGTAGAAACGATTGTCGAAAAACATTCTTTGACAATAATCTTAGGACTTTAATTGACCACACATTTTTCTTCATAAGAAGAATATCGTAGAATTTTAAAACGATTCTGCTCGAAAAATAATTGATCGATTGAAACAATATTCTTTTTAAACTGTCGGTACATGTACTTAAGATAGTTTTTTGTACTTCAAAACAACGTTTTTTACGCATTTTAATCAAAATTTAGCTTGACAAGCGGTCTTTCTCTACATAGAACAATAAAATGTTTTTGTGTGAGTACAATCTAATGTTGTACATGACAGGAAGTTTGAATACGACATTAGACTGCTCCTGATGTATGGAAACTATAATTATAATGATCACAATCTAAGGTCATTGTCAAATCAAATTTTTTGACAATTCTTTTTGCAACCCAACATTAGTGACTTTTTTTGAAGGAGGTTAAATTTTGAAACTCATAGTTTTTTATTTTCTGATTTGATTTTAATGGCTCAGTTCGAAATGTTCAGAGTTCTGGAATCGTTCTAGGATATGACCAACCAACATATATACTGTAACTACGTAATCAACTACTAGTAGGTATACGGGTAGTATTTAAACGAGTGACTGTAAATTACAATTTTGGGTGACGAAAATAATCAATTTGGGTTACTGTATTACTAAGTGAGCGAATGATTGCGCGTGACGAGAAAATAATAGTTGAGTGACTAAATTACTAAGTGAGCGACTAAATTACTATGTGAGCGACTAAATTACTAAGTTGTTAATAGTTAATTGTTTGAATAGAACTGCGTTTTCCAAAAAATATATATTTAATTGACTGTCAATTAAATATACATTTTTTTGAAAACGCAGTTCTATTCAAACAATTAACTATTTAATTCGCATACCCCGTTATCGTTCACCCCGGAATTACAATTCGCATACTCGTTTATCGTTCACCCCGGAATTATTTTTTTAAAAACTCCACCTTTGCCCCATCGCGTTTCACTGCGAGAAAATTCGCATACCCCTTTATCAAAAAAAGCGGTGGTTTTCAATCTTCATGAAAATGTCAGTTTTAAGTTGTAGTCTCAAAGTGAAAAAAAAAGTAAAAAGTAAAAACAAAAGAAGATATCTGCTTCAAAATTACCGAAGGCATTCTAGTCGCTCACTTAGTCATTTAGTCACCCAACTATTATTTTAATATCTCAAGTTATTAAAACAGTATCTCATCATCAGGCACCAAATTTTTTTTTATTCGACCGTTTTATAATTCCCCCTAGTATACTACCTAAACTGAGATTATGATCTGTCCTGTCGAGCGTCTATAATCTATTTAACGCAGTGATCGGAGTAATGAATATTTAAAATATTGACTACTAGCCGTACATCCCTAATAAAATTATACAATTTGATTATGTTTTATGCACGAATATGACTTGTCTTTTATGATTTTAACTTTTATATTATTGATATGATGATAGATATACTCGTATATCTGTTTGGAGTTTTGACTAGCTATGTCGGCAATTTAATAACATAACGATCTAATGAAGATAACGCCATATTAGAATACAGGATAGTTTCCGTGAATTGAGTCGCTTCAAATCAATTAATTAAATATATTCGTAGCATACTGACAGTGTGATAGTTCAAGAGTTATCAAACATTTTTGGGTAGGTATTTGAGGCACCATGAAAATTTGTGTAACACTTCTTTTGTAATGTCTGAATACAAAATCGAAGACCTGACTCAAAGGTAGTAGGATCTAGCCAACCCTTGAATTTTTAAATTTGCGAAATTTTCAGGGATTTGTTTTCAAATAAGAATTCATAAAGTTTGCCAGGCGGTTTGAAAAATATCATAAATATCGAAAAAATATATTTGAAGCATGCTGAGATTTAGACAGAATAATATTTATATCTAGAAAAAAATTTTCCGGCCGGTGTTGAACCAAATCTTCTTGGTAGACATTATCAAAAGCGATATGTCTTTCTAGGCTGCTCACAGGTAAGTATGTCGACAAGATGTGGTACTTCCGTCTTTTATAGTCAGCGTGCTCGTGTTCTCTACTCGGTCGTAGTATGTTCTTCTGAGCGCGCTGACCATAAAAGACGGAAGTACCACACTTGTCGACACACTTACCTGTGAGCAGCCTAGGAGGACACTTTGCCCGCTACCACATCGCCTTTTGATAATGTCTACCGCAGTTGTAGACGAAACGTCAGGTAAAAATACCAATGGATCACGGCATACAAGCCCGGAAACTAAGAAGATTTGGATGACAAAAGAGTGTTCCACAAATTTTCACGAATCACGCTCCCTCAAATACCTTTTCAAAAATGTTTGAAGGTGCGATTTTGTTAGTTTAAGCGAAGACGCGGGGGAGGGGGGTGAGCACCTCAGCGCCCCTGAATCCGCTACTGTATAGTAGGATTAATTGAACTACACATAAGCGTATTTTATCCATTTGATAGTCTTCCCACTTAAGACATTGTTTATATACCTATTATTTGTGTATGATAAACATTTATATTAAAAATAAACACAAATAAGCGTCGTTAACTTATAGCAAATTACTCGATTCTTGTGTGTATTTTATTCTTAGCGTACCGTTATAGCTTTTACAATATTACATGTTTGTTGGAATCGATTTGAGTTTAATTTTATTACACTTAAAAGGAAAAAAAACACAATGGTTCTTGTAAACTACTTTTAAAGTAACAATAAAGGGTACGATATAAAAGTTTTCCGATTGAATTTAATGCTGCGATCGTATACACAGCCCACAATCATTGAAATAGCTTTTAACACACTCAACTACAAAAGCAAATGCACGTATCTATTTATAGGTACTAGAACTTATTCTGTAAATGAAAATATATTCCCCGATATTTAGAACGTATAAACATTCAAAAATATCAAAAAAACAAAAATCTCGATAACGCCTGTGACAGGTCCTTATTGTTAACCCGCCCCAAAAACCACTAATAGATAAAAAAATATACTTTTTAAACACTTTCTTTATTAAACACAATCCTTACACTCTCTCCACATTCTAAGCCTACTCGCTTCTCTTCTTTCTCTCACAACCCCCCTCTTATTGGATCTTAACTTCACAACGGCTATAACACAAAAGTACAAAACAAGCTTCCAATACGCAACGAAGTCGGGTAAAAAGATATTATTTACCTAAAGTTATAACATTGTTTTGATTTTTGTGTTTTGACAATACAGCGCCGTCTAGTGAGACTTGCATGACGAATCAATCGAAAATACGTTCAGCCATTTCAGTGCTACAGAAAAACAAACATACTAGGGGAAGGGGGGCATGATGGGGTACCTAAGGGAAATATCAAAAATACAGCATAATCATTACGTTTATTATTTATTTATGGCACGATATCTAATTAATCTGAGTACAATTTGGCATAGTCTTTGGGAGATAAACGTACTACATTTTTTTTTTAAATAAATGATTTATTAGGAACATGCAAAAAATCATCTTGCCCCGTACCATGGGGCAAGATGGGGTAGGCTAATTATTATCACAATTTTGTTTATTCTTAGCATTTTTTTGAGCCGAGGATCATTAGGATTGGATACTTTTCTGGGTTTTTTCAAACTGTCTAGTTCATTTTTATAAGGAGTTGAGGTAATGATGGCTATTTTATCTCTCCGGTATTGTTTCCTCTTTTTATCTTGTTGGACTGAAGCGATTGGCAAAACATCACTAGGGGATGCGTTTTCAAAGCTAGATGCACGGATGGGAGATTTAGAAGCAAAAGAATATCTTCAGGAGCAGATGTTTTATTCAAAGTAGGCGTGACTTGCGTACCCCTTCTTGCCCCATACCCTATATCTCGTCTTGCCCCAAAGGCTGACTTAGAAAAAAAATTCCTCAAAAATAAAAATATTAATTGAATTTTTATTTGATTATACCACAACAAAGTAAACAACACTAGCAACCATATACCAGAAGAGACATCATTTGGATAGTCATTATTACCTTACAATTAAGACGTTTCAAACTGAATAAAATTAGATTGACGAGACACTCAACATGATTTTCGTTTGTAAACGAAAAACGCGTGCACTTCCACGCACTGTTTCTGTCGCGCTAACCGTTGATCGAGTATGGCTTCTTATTGGCTTGTTGATTTCAATTCGCAAACGTTTAGTTTCTTGTAAGTGTGCGTTACACCGTCATACCTTGCTACCCCGTCATGCCCCCCCTTCCCCTATTTATGTAGAACCAGATTTATATAATTGCACTCAATGGTTTACACAGCTCATTTATATTCTATCTTAGCAGCGGTCTTGCTGTACCGACACTGAACAATTTATGTCACACAGTTATCTGTAATCTTCTGTACGTACGCGCTGCAATTAACCAACTGACTGATTGACTGACTCGTCAACCACTACGCTCGCATTTTATAGCTTCGTCCCCCGCCTGTCGAATGTTCTAGAAGCATTTCAACCTTTCTTGCATGCATTGCCTTCTCCAGGAAATTCTATGAAGGTCGGGTTTTTACCTGCTTTCCATTGTTGTTGTTGTCGTGGTCTGGAACATTCTATGGAACACATTATCGTCCCAACAGGGAGCACGCAACAGTAACAAATAATATTGTCGGGAGGGTTTTGGCATTGTGACCCGAGTTTTATTTTATATTCACTTCATCAATTTTGGAGTCCAATTACACACAACTAAAAATGTCCAGACAAATCATTTTAAAAATTGCAAGTTTAGTTGTCATGTAATCTAAATATAGTATTATGTATTCCACAAATGTTGCATTCAGCATTTTTTCTCATACATCATAATACTGTTAATTTATTTGATTGTTATAAATGAATGTCTTGAGAACTGTGTAACTTGTATAATATTAAAACAAAAATGTTAATTAATATGTATCTTACAAAGCAGTAGTTGTATTTGATGTATGTTAATGGTTTGTTTTGCGGAAACAGTATCGTGACTTCAAGACACTTGAAGACGGAACCGGATATGGTATTTAACAACAAATGGCCAGTTAGTGTGGCAGCACTGTACAACTAGGCGTAGGTATACTCCGTCTAACAAAGTAGTTCCCAAACTGTGCGTCGCGACGCCCTGACACGTCCAAAGTGTTATCTTTGGGCGTAGCATGCCAAGCGACCAGCACGAAACAAAAATTAGATTTTGATGATCACAAGCTTGTCAATCTCTTAAAAAAATCTAGCCATTTCTATTCGATTCTATTCTAATTGGGCGACGGGACCATTCCAACTTCAAAATGTTGACATTTGATATAGTACATATAATAAAGAAAATAAAATTTCTGATATTGCGTGAGGTGACGCGGGTAAGGAGTATTATTCAATAGGATATATTTGCTATTCGTTACCATGGTTACCTACATAATATGTTCCACGTCATGTAAAAATAAATCAAAGCATGCTTAACTAAATAAAATTGTCGACCAATTTTTTTCAGACCATATACTGACAAAAATTATATATATAAAAAAATATAAATCAAAATAACAAAAGATGACGTTTCGATCCGGATTTGTATCTTCTTCAGCAAAATCTAAAAAATATAAAAATTATTAGTATTAGTTATTTAATATTATGTAATAGAATGCACGATGATTGAATATTTTTCATTAATTCTTTTGATTCTTTCAAAAATATTCAATCATCGTGCATTCTATTACATAATATTAAATAACTAATACTAATATTTTTTATATTTTTCTGAAGAAGATCCAAATCCGGATCGAAACGTCATCCTTTGTTATTTTGATTTATATTTTTTTTATATAATTTTTGTCAATATATGGTAAAAAAAATTGGTGGACAATTAGTATATTTATTTTCTATTTAGACGTTAATCAAAGATTTGAACATTCTTGACTAGTTTATCTACAAAACAAAATAACAGCTGATTTTTTTTATTTTCAAAATATTTCCGAAACTATAAAGTTTAGAAAAAAAATTTTTTTAACAAAATTTTCTTGAAAAAATAATTAATGGAATAATAAGTCATTTTGAAAAGTATACCATTATTATATAAAAAAATATCATTATAGCATATATATCTTCTGCGCATGCGCCGATTTTCCCTATAAACAATAGAGCTCTTCATATTTGCGTATCAAACATCTTCCCAAAACTTGGTTTCAATACCTTCATCCATTTGACCTGTATCGTACTCAAAGAGTAATAGACTTACCGACAAACAAACAAATAGACACACAGAGTTTTTCCAAAAATATGTTTTTTGAATTCGAGTGACCTCAAAACGGAAAATATCGTAAAATTTTGAAATGTGAATTTTGACCTAAACTAGTAATACCATTCCCCACTTTGGGTTAGATAATGGTAAAAAACAATCATAATCGCATTGCTGAATGCGGCCACCCGAGTTTGCGTCCCCGGCGCGGGTCCCTGGTGCCAGGTCGTAGTCACGGCGCTGGGTAACTTATTTTCGGCATTTTTGACGGCCCATAATAGGGAAGTTTTTTTCAGGAAGACGCATTGAAAATTCAACATGATTATAGGAAGGCGTAACATGGAAAAGTTTCAGAAGCAGCCGTCTAACGCGCCATATTATATTGTTGGTTATACATACGTGTGTATTCAATTCATTAGTAAAACAAGTGAAGTGGCGGGTATGCTGCACACAGTCAACTGTCATGTATAGCCGTCGGCATTTGTTTTTATGTGCTCGACTCACGCGATCAAAATCTGTCGAGACGTGGTAATTTGTATAAAATGCTATTTTAGTTAGTGTTCGTGAGTATTTTCGAATGCAAAATTTACAAATATGCCCGTAATAGAAGCATTTACTTATTGTTTCTGAATACAAATTAAATTGCAAATGGTAATTAGTGCTTGTAACTTTCAACTTAAGCTATATTGCAAATTTTCTCTCAGTTTACAGACATACTTTCAATATTAAATGTTAATTTTGAAATCTACATATTGCATTTATCTTCTTTTTTAAGTGGATTTAAATCTGAATCAATGAAACATGTTGATTATTGAACATGCAATAAACACTATTTTGTTTCCCATTATTCTTTAGTTAACGGACTTAATTTCTTCTTTTTCTGATTTTCTAGAATAATTAATTAATATATGATACGATTTTTACTCTGTAAAAATGTATATATTTTATTGAAGGCAGTGGCGGTTCCTCTATGAGCGCTGCAGAGCTGCAGAACAACCAACATTTTAGGTACTTCATATTTCTATTTTTCATATTTTACCAATATTTAATGTAAGGAAATAGTGTAATAGTAATACAGTCAACGCAAAACTTTAACAGTCAATGGCAGACCACAAAACTCGTGCGTGTTCTGTGTGGCAGATTTTCTTGCTAATTAGATCGGCTGTGAGCTGCATTTACCGACAGCACATTAGTACAAATAAGCTTCTATCATTGTCATATTTTAGAAGTGTTCGTGTTCACTGAATCTATCTCATTCAGTCAACACCTTTGACGGCTTAGACTGGGCGGTACGTATGTCGTACATACACATTAGTGATGTGCCGGATCGTTAAAAATGTATATCCGTGGATCTGAATACGGATATTTGGTTTCAAGCTCTGCGGATACGGATCTTAACTTTCTTAGAGTACGCGGCGGTAAATATTGCACATCGACCTTTGTAAAGAGACTACTTGTTATGGGAAAAAGTTATTGACCTTTTTAAGTGTTAACTCTCATAACAGATTGTCTCTTTCCAACGATCAATGTGCAATATCTCATTATAAAGATAGTTTTATAGTACCTACCGTTGAGTTATGTACTATTGGTATGGTACTCACTACGATACATGTTTGCAATATAAAGGTGCCAAATACGATTTTAAAAAAATAAAAAATAATCTGAATGGATTTTAACAGTTTTTCATTATTACCTAATCACCTATATATATAAAATTCCATCTATGAATTAATAAGGTAAAAGATCCGCCAAAAACTAACAGATACGGATACGGATCTTTCTTTTCCCTCGGATATCCGCGGATACGGATACGGATATCCGGCACATCACTAATACACATATATGGATACACGACACTCGGCTTATGGCAGTAGTGACTGGTATGTGTTTGTTGTAGTTTGTTGTCAAAGGTGTATGAAAAAAGTTTATAATCAAAACATCATAAACAATAAATATGGATGTGATTCATAATTTAATTACCTCCGTACCTCATGAGGTTGATCCTGCAAAGCGTACCCATTTAAAATGTTCAACCGCCGTCACTGGCTGAAGGTTATTTATTGGTTTGATATTTACAAATCAAACTGGTTGAACATGTTCGAAAAAAATATGGTCGTTGAGTTGAGCACGTTTAATATAATTATTACATACTAAGAATAACGTTAAATCAAAATATTAACGCAAAAGAATACAAAATTTCTAAATATTACCTATAAACTCGTTGCTGGAACAGCTGTAATCAAATAAAGATAGATATTTATCAGTTATGTTCTATGATTATATACCTACATATGTACAAATGCAGTGTCGATTAATTATTATTTTGTGTACAGTTCACACGTACTTCTTTTGCGGAAGATTTAGCATATAGTTTTGTTTGTACGGAAAATCCAATTGATATTTTCATCAGTTCTCGTATTAGAACCCTAAAAATCCGCGCACACTTGTCAAGCATGAACCTACACGACCTGAACAGCACGGAGCAAAAAATCCAGTTTATACCCGTGTTATTTAACGGAGTAGCATATATTAGACCAGCACCTGCAATCAACAGCCAGCAACGATCGTCAGTCGGTCGCCTGCAAATTCTGTCTAGCCGCACTGGACCGATCAAGTGTGCTAGTGATGTGTCGTTTTCAATAATTAATTTATATTGATAAAACTATTTGAATACTGCTAAATGTCTACCGCACATTACTAAACCTGCACTTAATTTGCTGGCTGGTGCTGGTTTGTGCAGGTTGGTGCTGTGCAGTCAACAACAAATTTTAACATGGCCTTAATTTTTTCGTTTTTAAAGACGAGTACAGTAGTTTCCAGGGAATCGAAAAGTGATTGGAATAACTCCAAAACAGTAAGTTTTAAGACAAAAAAAAAGCATTGTTTAGGGCAGTGATGTTAAAGATACGCCCCACGGGCCGGATGCGACACTCAATTCGCCTCAATAGGGCCCGCGACCTGAATCTATCCAGTGAGGATTTTAGACACCCAGCTGACATCAATGAGCTTATCAAAAACAAGACCTCAGGTGTCTGGATCCTCAAGCTGAAGATAATTTACTCTTTCTATTACCTTTATATGAAAATTGATTTTAACTAAATAAAGAATAATTTAGTATGTGTTTTAGTTTTTAATTTAGAGTCTGGCCCGCTAAGACACCCTTTAAAAAAATCAAATAACCCCTGGTTTAGCGCATTGCTGTTGAACAATATGTTTATATTTAAAAATTGATTGTACTTTTTAGCCCACATTGCTATATAAAAGAGTGTTTTTTTCGAGTGTTTTTAAACTCTGATTTTATTTTAATATGAATTTATCATGTGCACTGTAATACAGCAAAAAAAAAACTATTTTATTTTTAATATTTATACTATAATAGTAAAAATAAGTCTCAATTATCAAATGTGGTCAAATCAATTATTAAATAAGAAATGATCAGAAATGATAATGCTCAAAACTTATTTCGCATTGAAATTATAAATAAATGCCAACACGTACTATGATAAATATAAACCTTTCAAGAAAGCAACAAAATGACCAATTCAGATGATTACCTACATAGATATATAATGCATTTATATATAAATACAGGTGACCCAGCTTAAGACTTTACAATTTACTTATGCCGCCATTTTTAACACTTGACAGTTGTCGACAAATCTTTAGTGTATACGCGGAAAATACATATGACGTGACCTCATCAAAATAGCAGCGACTTTAAAGAAACAAGGTTCAGTTATTCCTCCAGACCAAATTTCACACCTCATTTTTCCTTTATGAGGATGCAATCATGCAATGGTTGTACGAAAATTAATGTTGTACTTCACCCTAATAGGGAGAATTTTGTTTGTTGAGGTCGAAAAGGGCTTCGTCACTTATTTTCTAAGAGTTTTCGAAATAGAAGACTGATTTTCATAAAACAGTTTGATAGTTAATACACGCTGTTATGTTGTAAAACGCTCCATAACGAATTTCCGCGTCTTCACTAAAGATTCATCAGTCTGTGGCGCAGTGCCCGTTGCAGATTAGCAACGACTGTGGAAGGTTCTGGAAGCTTGAAATAGTAAATGTCGATCGTTCTAAACACCGACAGATATTCAAACAATAATCATTAACAAATCTTTTTTTATTTAATGGGAGTCGGCTTATCACTGGGAATACCGCAGACTCCAATCTCTTATATCACTCGGTCCAGTATCCTCGTTCCTTGCACTAGCAACAAGTCAAATTAAAAAATACCTTTAATTGTGTAAAGCACCGGTTTCCAAACTTTGTGCACTAACGCCCCCCCTAATAAAAAATCTTACATCTATCGCCCTCCTCCCTTTGAAAAAAATTGTCAACAATTTGTAAATAATTTTTTTACTGAAAAAAAATCAGTGTTAATATATAAAATGCCCATTATTTGGTAATTATGTTTGAGCGTTTATTCTTAACACCATGATTTTATCAGAACAACGACGATATTTGCAATTAATCTGCGCCCCCCTGATGAATCTTGCACCCCCCGACTTTGGAAACCGCTGGTGTAAACTATGGTCTGAAATCGGCTTTGAAATGGTAGTCGTGGCTTTCGTGGTTTAATATAATGCGCTCACTTGTTTTGCAGGATCGCGACAATTATGGTAAATATTGGATTAAATCTCGCCACAATTAGGATTGCAATTTAGCGTTGAAGTTAACAGATAACAACTTATCAATTTGAATATTAACGTTCTATAATAATAATAGCTTTGATAGGAAATAGGGTTTAATTTTCATTAAATTTAACATACTAACTAGATTGTTACAAGTCAATAACTGTCAGAAATGGCTGCAAATCAAAATGGCGGCATAAGTAAATTGTAAAGGTCTAATTGGACACCTGTATATATGTACCTACTGATACCATGCGATGGGAGCAAATGTACAACGAAATAGGTACGTTCTCCGATGATGCATACTTAACTCTGTTGCTATGCAATACTCAGTTTATCTCAACTTTTGCATCATGTCATGACATTCTTATATATAGCATTGTAACAATGGGTGTATCTTAACAATTACAATAGCAGGCTATAGCTAGATGAGTCCAGAGGCGGACTTTCCATAAGGCCGACTAAGCCCGGGCCTAGCGCAGGCGCGGCGTGGTATTTTCCTTGAACGCCGTAAGGGACAATTCAAGTATCGTAAGCAGAATTTTAGTAATTTTAACCCCCCCCCTTCTTGTCAGCAAAAGTAAGCAAAGCTCTTACCCTCTCCCCTCCTTACGTAAACATTGGTCCGTTTTTAGTGATGCTTTTTTGAAGGAGGTTATATTTTTTTAAAAAGATTTTTTTAGGGAATTCCTGAACATGCTTTTCACTTTCGAGCATAGACAAGTAGGGTCGCCACATCATAATTCATTAAAATTTGCAGAAAAAGTAAATAAATAAATATTGCTGACGTAATCAGCATCTAGACCCCCATTTCCCCATGTCATCAAAAATAAGCTAAGCAAAAACCCCCTCCCCTACCTTTGGTGCTTACGTAATACTTGAATGGCTCCTAATTAATTAACTGCTTAACTGAATGCAATATTGTTTTTGTAAGTAGATACTTTACATTTTTACTCTGCAAAATCAGCAGAAAAGGGCGGCTAGTACTAAACGGCTTAGGGCGGCCGAGACTGCTAGTCCGCTTCTGGCTAGATCTAACTGCACAGGATTAAATATTAATGTTGTCTCAATCAGACTTAACACTCTTTATATACTTAGTTTTCTTGAAGCCATTGAACTGAAACCATTACCTTGGGATGCTTACAGTTATGACGCTATTGATGAAACATTTTCATTCGACCATACAAGAAACTGAAACACATGTTTCTGCTGAGATATCTGACTGTGTATAATTGAATCTAACAAAATGATATTTTCACGACATGCCATTAAAACTAAACACATAGCCGTGGCCGCGTATGAAACTTGCAACACGCCTCACGTAGATATAGTGTAATGTAATGATTGCATGAAATCTGGATGGTGGATCAACGTATTGTACTAAGACTTGAGTCTTGACCATTCTCTTACAGGCTACACGATATTTAAGACTCCATCGTACCATTCATATTACACACCAGCATTGAATAAATGGTCCACATTTATACAGCTTCCACAAGCAATATGGCTAATCCGTCTTTGGACTTTGATGTTGAATATGGAAGCAGGCTTTTAGATTAATTCTATAAAAAAAATCCAGCCAATTGGGCGACAGGACCATTCCAACTTCAAAATGTTGACATTTTATATAGTATAATAAAGAAAATAAAATTTCTGATATCGCGTAAAGTGATGCGGGTAATGGCTAGTATTCAATATTATATTTGCTATTCGTTGCCAGGGTTACCTACATAATATGTTCCACGTCATGTAAAAATTAATCAAAGCATGCTGAACTAGTTTATTTTTGACAGATCTATAAAACAAAATAACAGCTGATTTTTTCTTTTTTCAAAATATTTAGTTTAGTAAAAAAAAATTAATGAAACTTTCTTTAAAAAAATAGAATAATAAACCGTTATGAAGTATACTATAAATATATAAAAAGCATCATTATAGCAAATATCTCTTCTGCGCATGCTTCGACTTTCCCCAAAAACAATAGGGCTCTTCATATTTGCATAGCAAACATCCCCCCAAAATTTGGTTTCAATCCGCTTATCCGTTTGCCTGTATCGTGCTCACAGACTAACAGACGCACAGAGTTTTTCCAAAAATATATATTTTGCATTCGGGAAACCTCAAAACGAAAAGATATTGTAAAATTTTGAAAAGTGATTTTTGACCTAAACTAGTAGGTACCATTCCCCACTAGTGGGTTGGAAAGGTAAAATCAATCGCCGAATAGATTCGAATCGAACGTACTAGAATTAATTCTCGTTTAAATCGAGCATTAAAGGATCTATTAGTCTAATCGTTAGTCGATTGCGCGTTTGGATGGAAGTAAAAACGTGCAAATACCGTAACACTCGACGCTGTGATTCCGTAATGCTCGACGCTGCTCATGATACGTATTACGTTTAATTTAGTTACTAGAATTTCGTTAGATGACAGCGCGAAAATGTGTGTATGAGTTGGATTATAATATAGGTAGCTTTTGTTTTTGGCGACATGTACACAACTGACGTTTATTAGTTACTATAGAATAGTCATTTAAATGGCACTGCTTGTAACTTAAAGTTGCATAAGACGATCATGACGTTTATTGATAGCGACATCTAACATAAATTCGGACGTGTCTTTAATGTTTCGACTCGTACAATAAACGAAGCCATAAGGAGAAAAAGGTAAATTGCAGGGTTTCCCATAAGAGCCTACATGTAAATACAAATTCTAATTTCTTCGTTACTTAGCTCAGGATATTCACAGATTTTGAATGTAGTGTTTTGGTTAATATTTATTATTTATTACATGTAAACTCGATTTCACTGTATTCTGATCATTTTGATATATGGATGGAACTCCCTTAAGTAACGTTTACATATTTTAAATTAGTAAACTTATCTATTAACATTTATTCAACTAATAATTTATTTAATAAAATATGTAATTAAAAAAAAAAAATTTCCTCTACGCATTGATGAAACCGATTTTTTACTATTATCAGTGTATATAATAATAAAACTATAAAAACGCAAATTATTAGGTTTTTTTTTAATGTAGCTGTACAAATCCGGTGCCCTCTTACTGCAAAACCGGCAATCAATTGCTGCCTACAAAAAGGTAAGCTGCACTGCAGTGTTCTTACACAATGTGTTAAAATTAACCAATCATAAGGCAGAACATAAAACAAAACCTTCACATAGCATCGCGCCATGTTCTCAACGAATAAAAAAAACAGAATAACGACCTAACCTCACTTTTTTGTCTACATATAATGATACTTCAATATATAATTTAATTCATAGACTGTTTATAATGACAAAATGACATAGCTGTATATATTTTAAAGTTGAACAGAGTGGTTTTTATTATTGTTTGCCGTCATATCAATTTATTGTTTAAGATGACTGACTGTAAAAGCTATCATTGGTAGGATAAGATAAGTAAAAGAAACGTTGAAATACTATACTATTTAACGTAATGTGTTGTACGTGATGTTTCGAGCCAATTTATTAAGATTATTTCTGGAACAACTACACTTATGACTTGGTTGAGATCGTATCATTCACATAAACAGATGGAAGATGCTATTTTTTATAATAATTTTTATAATGATCACTCTTCGAATAAAATGATACATAAATGCACGTTTTATAAAATAAAAGTTATGCTTCTTATGTGCACTTAAGCGGTTTCAATAGCGCATTATTTACTGCGCTATAAAATATCTTTAGCATCTTTTCTAATTGTGATTCTCCAAGTGAGATATTATAAATTTATAGCTATTCAATATTTATGGCATATTCGACAAGTGCTGAAACTTTGCATAATAATAAAATTTTTAATAAGTCACAAAAAAAATACGCAAACAACAATGAATAGGTAAGTTATGAAAGTTAGGTGCAAAGAGCATAAAGGCCGCTGCACACAAAGCTGGTTTCTGTTAGGACTTGGACAGGCTGCCGCGCTTCGTGGGAGAATGGAACTGTCACTGCTATAGGGTTGCCAGACCCAAAAATAGAAAAGCCGGACTCGGAATTCTATTTAGCCGGACATTTAGCTCTAAAAGCCGAACTAGACTAGGTATTTTTAATTGTTTTATACTAATCAATCACTGTGTTTATTACAAAATTAGCCGGGCGTTATAATTAAAATCTGTATAACACCACGTCTTAAAAAGTCACGCCGCCACTGGTGTACTGTGGTGGTCATGTAGAGATACAGAGGCAAGATGGCAGCGGAGCGTATGAACTAGGAAGTAGTGTTCCTGTTAAAAAACTTAAATTAATAAATGTGTTGAATTAAATAGTATTCATGTTACAAACTTACGTTAATAAATATGTTGAATTAAATAATATTCATGTTACAAATTTACATTAATCAATATGTTGAATAAAATAATAATAATTGTTACAAAAAACTACCATTTAACAGCGAAATTCTATTAAATAGATAAATCCAAGACAGCAAACACAAATAGCCATCTTCTCATTTTTCTGGTAGGAAAATAATAGCTACACGCCACTATTTGACTTTGGCATTTCAATTAGGAAAATTAAAAAAATATTTAACATTTGAAAAAAATAACAATACTCGGTAAGTATGTATGAATATTGGAAATTTAAACATTTTAGCTACTTTATCAGTTACGTCAGTTTCCCTGAAATTTCATTGACAAAAAGCTTAACAAATGCCGGACTTGTAAATATTTGGTCGGGCACAACCATAAAAAGACAAACATGTCCGGCGGCTACCCTAATCAGGTGACAGTATCTTGTCACGTGTCGACATGGGCAAACGCAACCAAACAAACATGGCGTCGTAGTGTGTGTTCGGTTCAGAGACAATAAACGTTCACTTTTGTTAACATTCGAACTGTCATTGCGCGCTACAAAATCAGCTTCAAAACATGCGTTGTGTGAAGCGATCACATGAAAGCCATCATCAATACCAGTGCCGCAGCACACTTGAAATATAGCAGCCAAATCTAGCGATGTATCTAACGACAAAACCAGCCTCGTGTGCAGCGACCTTTATATATAATGATTTGTAAATATCTACTAATAGCAAAGCATTAATCGGTATATGATCATACCTATGTTAAATAAAAATCATTTTTAAAAAACATTTATACAACTTCAACAAATATCTCAGAAAAGAATAAAATAATGATTTAGAGTTTATTTATTTATTGTAGACTCTCACTAGATTCGATTAAGTCGGCAACATGAAAAAAATATGAAAATTAAAGGACACTCTTTTTATATTTATATTTTTATTTTTATTCAACAATAAGTCTAAAAAACCATGGAAATTAATATTTGTAAAAAATTATTTCAAAAAAATAACATAATATAACAAAATCCTCTTGAAAGTGTAGGTATATATAGGTATTAAGGTAATATGATAATATCTAATTTTCACACATTAAAAGCTATTTGTAACTACTGGTCACTTTACTCATAACTTCAGATAGTTGTCTTTCTGATAAAGATTTCGAAAAATAAGAAGGTATGTTTGCTAGACCATCAAGAGAAATCAGTTAATTTCTTGGGTGTTGTTTTAGATTCCAGTTTCAATTGGAATTGTAATATTGACAAACTGGCAAAAAAATTATGTTCTGCAAATTATGTATTACTGAAACTCACAAATATATTAGACGACGACGTCCTTAAGATGACGTAGCATGCATTCGTCCAATCGCATATTCAGTATGGAATGATATTTTGGGGAAATTCACCCAATTGTGATCGTTTATTTAAACTTCAAAAACGTGCAATAAGAATCATTACAAAATCAAAATGGAACGAATCCTGCAGACCTTTATTTGTTAAACTGGAAGTAATGTCTCTCTACTCTCTTTACGTTTATTCTTGTTTGCTATTTGCGAAAAACAATACTGTAGAGACACATTCAGATCAACATAACTACTATACAAGAAATCGTAATGACACATGCATACCAAAGGTGCGATTGGATTTAGCTAGTAGAAGCTATTTATGCATTAGCTATAAACTTTTTAATGCTTTGCCTCTGGAATTAAGGAATTTAAATTCAAGGTCTTTTAAAAAAACGATAAAAAAAATTTGTACCAGAAATTGTCTATACTCCATCAGTGAATTTTTTAATATTAATTTTAATATGTTAAACACAAACTGATTATTATTGTATTGTATTTTGACGTTATCAATGTGGGTTTGCCCATCTTTGATAATAAATCTTATCTATCTTATCTATCTATCTATCTATCTAATAGCAGATAAACTAATTTAAAAACGATTTGAAAAATTCTTTCACCGCTATTTAGATTGAACCTTCAGGATGGACATAGGCTATATATTATCGCGTTGAAATAAATTACCGCTTTTCGCGGAGACCAATTTTGCAACGTAAGTCGTCGAAAAAACTGTGGCAATCTACAAATTCGGGCGAACCGGACCGGGCCGCTAGTATGAATGTAAAGCTGCTTTCTAACTATTAAAAAGTCAGGCGTTGTTTATTTGTTAAAAGTCTACAATAAATAAATAGACTTTACAATCACATTTCTTATTTTATCTATACTAATATATAAAGCTGAAGAGTTTGTTTGTTTGTTTGTTTGAACGCGCTAATCTCAGGAACTACTGGTTCAAATTGAATAAAATTTTTTTTGTTGGATAGCCCATTTACCGAGGAAGGCTATAAGCTATATAATATTACGCTACGACGATTAGGAGCGGAGCTTTAATGAAAAATGTTGCAAAAAATATCTCAAAAATAAGCTTCTATTCATGTGAAATGCACTAACTAGATATACTCATATTAGTGATGAAAGAACACAACCTCTGGTAGATCAATCGGTAGTGCATGCGACTGTCAATATCAGGGTCGTGGGTTCGAGCCCCACGTTGGGTGAATATATTTTTATTTTTTACATTGCTTTCTTCTAAGGCTTACATTTAAATTTATTTTAATTTTATTTAATTAATTTTAAAAAAAATTATTCGTTAAAAAAAGTTTAAATACTGCTCTTTATCGACAAAAACTTTTGAACGGTAACTCCGATCATCATGAAATTTGGACACAACATTCATCTCGGTAAACTAAGATGAATGTGTGTACTCATGTCCCTTCCTTCCCCATTCATTCTTTTGCACCCGGGTGAAACCGGGCGGGACCGCTAGTTTATTATAAGTCTTATAATTTGAACAGAAACCAATAGCTAGTTTAATAATTTCAAAAAATTATAAAATATAAAGCAACGGTAGTTTCAGAAAAAAAACGGGAGAAGGGGAGAAATAGTAATCAAATGGTATAGATCTACGGATAAACTGGAGATCTGGCAACATTGATTCCAAGAGCTATTTTTTACATTGGACTTCGCAGGATATGAACCTTCACTCGAGTGAGAGCTTCTTTATTCATAAGTGTGAATCAATGTTTTAATGTTGAATCCATATTTACTTTGTCCCGTCAATCGTCATCGACGGATAGACACATTCATTGAGTAGATAATAAATAATAATAGGCACTCTATTTTAATAGAAGAAAAACTCGCTAATTATTGAGTATCGGAAGTAATACCGCCATACTGTTCCTTCTATTAAATTATGCATCATAAATATTTCCAAATTTTTGCAATTATTTTTAATTATTTATCTCCGTTTAAATTTATTTCGTATAATTAAGAATGCTCTGTAAATACTTTAATATAAATTCATTAAATATTTATAATGTATAATCGAGCGTTTAAAAAAAAGACACGGTACATTAAGTAAGCCACAGTTAAGAAGGTATAAGAGAGAGATACATGTGTTAATATACTACAATGTTTAATCGGAGTTAATATATTCAGCACAGTTAAAAACAACAAAATTGCTATAATGAGAACAGTTTAATGATCTAATCATTGTTACGGATCTTAATCATCAGCAATTATTAAGCTTAATGAGTTCTTCTTTGTCTTTTATAATAATAACTTCTAAGTAAAGTAAATTATGTATATGCGGATATCATTACACACTATGAAACTGATGAAACATATCAAAATGAAAATATGGACGAGACAGTATTAACATTACCCGTCGTGATGATGAGCAGTCTCAGACAAAACGTAACTATATATTAACCTACAAACGATCTGTCCCGATTAGGGTTGCCAGGTGTCCGGATTTTTACGTTCGTGTCCCTTTTCAGCTTTTATTAGGCTTTTGGTCTGTGTACTTTTATATAATTATAGACTTTTTGATATTTTTCAAGAGTTTGAAATTGTTATTTTTTAATAAAGATCTTTTTGTTTTTATCCAAAAAAATGGACATATTTTTTATTTTGTTAACTAAAACTTTTAGTTTTTTGTATTTTGTTAAAAGAGAGCTATATTTGTTTGTTTGTTTTTTTTTTTAATTTCTCTACTAATAGTGTACAGCAGACAGAACATTTTTCACTTCATTAATATCATAGGTATAAATTATTAATATAAATGATGATAGGTAGGTAGAACTGTTTGTTGAATGTTGTTAATTTTGTAACAAAACTGTGATTCACTATCAAATAATAATTAATTAATAAACAACTTTAATACGAAACAGAGTTTTTTGACGTGATAACGTCTTATAAATTGATGAATCACCAATCTTATAAATTGATAAAACACCGGCTGCATGCACGAAAAAGTGTAACGTTCCTAAATCCTAACGTTCCTAACGTTCGTAACGCGTAACGCGTAACGTTCCGCCTGACCCTGTGCGTGCTTTTTGCTAATTTCTCGCTCAATTTAAATCAGATCGGTTTGAAACCAGTCTTAAACGAAAGAGGAGAACATTTTACATAGATTTTGTATAACAGAATTTGCCTAAACAGTTTTTTTATACAAATTTATATAGAAAAATAGCTGTATAAATGCAATGTTGTCTAATGCATGGCGCGACGCGGTCGGTCGTCTTTGTTTGCCGTACATGGAAATTTGAAGATAACGTATGTCTTGTCTTAACATGAAAACGGCTGCATTTCTAATGTTTAATTCAATTTTTTGACATTAGTATTTTGTGAAATGCAACGCCTTCTAAGTTAAGTATTGGAATAACTAATTATTATTAGAACATAATACTTTGACAGTTGCAAACGCCACTTTTGACATTTCTTATCATTCCGACACCAAGGATAAGCGGATTGAAACCAAATTTTGGGAGGTTTAGGTTATGTATTACGGAATACGTTATCACGTAAAACTATCGTCCGTAAACCGACTTTACAGACAACCAATTTTTTTTATTATAAATGTGATGTCCGGCTGTAAAAACGTATGTACAGCTTTAAAAAGGTATGTTTCGCTTTTAAAAAAGATTTGTCGGCTTTTAGGGCAAAATGTCCGGCCTAATATAGTGCCGAGTCCGGCTTTTTTATTTTAGGGCCTGGCAACTCTAGTCCCGATGCAAGAATAAAAACTCGGATCGCAGTGTTCTGTCGGCAATATATGTTATCGAACTCCTCCGAAACGGCTTGACCGATTTTTATGAAATTTTTTGTGTATACTTGGTAGGCTGAGAATAAGTCTTAGGTGATAAGGGTGGCCCTCTCCAGATTTTTATTTTTAATTTTTTGGACAATTTTTTTTAAATGCTTTTTATGATTAGTCGTTAAAAAAATACTTATAACCCTAAATTTTCACCGTTCCACCACCAACCCCTGCTTGCAATATATACATCTCTTTACATTTATATTTATTCGACACTAGATGACACATAGATGTAAATATTTTCATCAAAAATGGAGGCTTGATAATAAGTAACAAAGCAGGGAACTGCCTAAAACTGCAAAAAAATTGGACACGCAATATTGATCTCGGTAAACTAAGATGAATGTGCGTACTCATGTCCCTCCCTTCCCCATTCGTTCTTTTGCACCCGGGTGAAACCGGGCGGGACCGCTAGTATATATACAAATTTAAAACGATTCTGAGAGTTTTGTCGGGTTTTTTTTTGGTTTC
Source organism: Xanthostigma xanthostigma (assembly GCA_963575645.1). Taxonomy (NCBI): domain Eukaryota; kingdom Metazoa; phylum Arthropoda; class Insecta; order Raphidioptera; family Raphidiidae; genus Xanthostigma; species Xanthostigma xanthostigma. The sequence goes on along the minus strand of OY754466.1, from coordinate 40,451,076 downwards.
AAAAACTTTTTCCCTAAATACCAACTTTAAAATTGCCCGATCGGGCCCATTTTAAATAAGCTTCGTGCAGTGATAGATTCTATCATGCCTACCAAATTTCGTTAAAATCTATTATCTCTTTCGAAAGTTATTGCCCGTACAACTTTAGCGTTAACTGTTATTTCACTATTTCCTAACATTAAGAATTGGATGATGAAATTAACTGGATACAAGGTTAAATATAAAAACAATTTTTATTCACTAGAACTTCATTTAATGTCAACGTTTCGACAGAAATTATTGGCTTCTTCAGGACCTTAAAAATGTCTAGTAAGGTCATGAAGAAGCCAATAATTTCTGCCGAAACGTTCACATTAAATGAAGTTCTAGTGAATAAAAATTGTTTTTATATTTAGCCTTGTATCCAGTTAATTTCATCATAACATAATACCAAGGTGTCTTATTTTATTTTATATTAAGAATTGGATAAATATGGGAAATATAATTTATTCTAAACAATTATGAAGTACCTTAGATTTTAGTTGTTCTGCAGCTCGTTGCAGCGCCCATGGAGGAAGCGCCACTGCATAACATTATCATCAAATTAAAATAAAGTTCATAGACAAATATAATTTTTCTTTCACATCTACAATACTCATTTGAGTTTAATAATTTGCATTACAACGCCCCGTTAATTTAGTAATTAAGAAGAGTAATTTATATAACGTTCATATAATTAGTAAGTGCCGCGTTGAGACTATAGGAACTACAGTCTACACCAGTGATTCCCAAAGTGGTCTATATTGACCCCCAGGGGTCGACGACAACTTGCAAAGGGTTCATGTCAGCGGGAAAAAAAATTGGGGGTCCATGAAATGAAAATGGGGGTCAACGATAGTGAATCTCCTAACAAAAAAAAGAAACAAACTGGACATCGTTAACCGAAGAGATTTAAGATTAAATCTAACTAAATTGATGCCAAATGTTGAAAATTTATTATTAAAGCATCAGGTTCATCCCTCACACTAAAAGCATTTATTTTTTGCTTAGTTATTTTATGTAAAAGAAAGTAAATTTTAATTTGATTCGTTTAATTTGAATCTAATTAACAAATGTATAAAACTAAACATTTCACACTACATTTCACTGCCGTTATAAATTTAAATCGTTCAAAATGAGTAGCACTATACCGGTTGTCAAAAATACATTTGAAATTAATGAATTTGCAAAAAATCAATATCAGATAAGCAGAGGGTCTACCCAAAACCGAAAAACATGGCAAGTGGTCTACGAGACAAAAAGTTTGGGAACCTCTGGTCTACACTAATTTCACTGTGTGAAACTCTTTTTCTAAAAGAACTAATAAAACTTCACGTAATCATATTAAAAATATTCACAATTAGTATACCAAATAATTTTATGATCGCGTATGTAAAACAGAATCTTTTCAGTATGAAAAAATATACTATGTGAAATAACAATACTAGATTGTATATCTCATGTCGCAATGAATTATATTACGGCGAGTTGTGACATTTTGCTTAAAACGAGTGCTAGAAAGTTTTAACAGTCGCACTAGTAGTAGAAAATCTAAAAACCATAATTCCCTAATCCGAAAAGTGTAAACCAGAGTCAAGACCTGTGCAAAGACGTTTCTGTTAATTTATTTTTGCTCATAAGGGGTTTAAAATTAAATTTATTAAAATCATTTTCATCGCAATCTATAATGAGTACCTAAATGGATGTAATTCAAAAATATTAAAATATTGTAAATCTCAAAGAGAGAGAAAGGCAGCAATACGTGACAAAATTCCATATCCGACTGTTTGGAATAAACAATTGAAACCGTTTTATTACATCCATCAAACAATTGTGGTAAATTATGGAAATAGTTCATGCGCTACAAAATACTTACGCAATAATATTATACATTTTACATCAAACCTATTGTACATTTACAAAAATGATTAAACAAATTTAAATACATTTAAAGAATATAAAATTTATGTAAAATTTTTGCAATTCTATCATCCATAAGTTTTTTATTCAAAGCTGTGGTCAAAAAGCGAAACTACTTATGTCGATATTTAGCTTTCAAAACAAAAAGTAGGCTATTATTACATAAATAAATATAGCAAATGGGAAAAATATACAAAGATCGAAGTACATATGTATATTAGCCATATTAGTTATTTTGAAATTTTTGTAAATTTAGTTATGTAAGATTAAGTGATATGTCGATTTGACGAATCATAAAAACAAATACTGAAATACTGATATTAGCTTTCCGGTCCAGTTCATTCGAGTAGACCATAGTTTGGCAACTGCAGAATAATCAAAATTAACGAATTTTTCATGGATCACTTTGGTGTGTTTTTTATAATTTTACTAGCTTAGAAATCGCAAATTTCTTTTTAGTAATTTCTTTAGAAATGCAATTCGTCAAAAATTGTTACCCGTACAGTTTGAACGTACGTAGACCAGGCGACAACTGCAGCAATTACAATTTCATTTTATAGAACATAATTTGGCCTTTTTGGAAAGCTACTATTTTAATCAATTTCTTGCGGAATTATTTAACCACACGCACTAACGAAGTGTGCAATAGAATCAAATTGGCATAGGACATTTTGATTTGAGGAGGTTCTTCTATGAGCGCTGCAGAGCTGCAGAACAACTAAAATCTTAGATACTTCATAGTTTTAGAATTATTCATATTTTCCATATTTAACCAACAGTAATTAATGTCAGGAAATAGTGTAATAGTTACACAAACAATGCTAAAGTTTAACTCGTGGGTGTTCTATGTGGCAGAATTTCTTGCGTTCAGGCGCTGTTTTGCGCTCCGAAGCAGCACATGAAACGTCGTCATAAGATACCCCCGGTATACACCGTGTAACTCCTGACCCACAAGTTATAGCATTAGTTATTTAGATCGGCTTTGAGCTGCGTTTATCGTCAGAACATTAGTACAAATAAGCATCGACCGCTGTCATATGCTGGAAGTAGAGCTGCAAAAGTAACGAGAAATTGTGTACCCGTATGTATTCGTTACTTAAAGAACCAGTACCCGTTACTTTCGTATCGTTACGTTACTCGTTACTTTTCATACAACATACAATCGTGTACTAACAGCATCAAGCATGTACCATCGCATCGAAGCGCGTCGCATACGTGATACGGTATGACTTCGTGCGTATAACGTATAATCGCATCAAACGAGTTGAACTGACATGGATACGACAAATGCGAGTAACGAAATGAATTGGTAAGTAACGATTCGTTACTTCGAGTCAGATGATGTACCCGTTACTCAGTAACAAATACATACGGTTTGTTACAGCTCTAGCTGGAAGTATGTCATTTAGTCAACACATCTTTGACTCGACGGCACGCATACACACACTGCACACACACACACACACACACGATACGCGACTCTCGGATTATGGCAGTAGTGACCAGTGTTACAGTGTATATTGTAGTTTGGTGTTAACAGTGTTTGAAAAAAGTTAATAATAGAAACATCAGAAACATGTATGTGATTCATAATTTGATTACTCCCCCTCCATTCCTATAAGCCCGTGCTAAGAGGTACTTCCGGCTGACCCTGCAGAGTACCCATTTAAAATGTTCACGAGCCGCCACTGGCCATATATTAAAATATAAATATATAATGCAGATATAGGTTTCTACTAATAGTACATTATAATAATAAGTATGCAAAATAAACCTTTTGTTAATTATTGCGAAGATGAGCGCAGAGCAGAGCAGTGACCCATTATCTCCTCATTACCATTGTTACTGTGTGAGACAACGACGAACAAATAATATACATTTGTAATGTGTGTAAGGTACCGACGTAGGTACAGTCCCGCGTAACTGAACGATTAATAACAAAATTGTACACCCGTCTTACTATACTCAAATTAAATATAGAATGGCATTACAATTATTAAATATGTATAATAAAGTTGTCCAAAAAAAAGTATATGTGAAACAAAAATATTGACATAAGTAATATTATAATAAAGAAAATAATAATAAATAATAATAATTTTATTACTCCAAGAACATACTACAATGTATAGGAGAAGTCATCGTTTACAAAAAACATTTAAATAATATAAAATTTACCTATTAAAAAAATCACTTAAAGAATAAAAGCAGCTATTACTTAAAAAAGCTCTAAGTCTCTTTTTAAAGTGATGAACGTTAGGTGCGTTTTTAATATCATCTGGAATGGTGTTGAATATTTTACTACAACAGTACATTGGGCTTTTTTGATATAATGTCAATTTTGGCGTATTAGACACTAAATATTATGTTTGTGTCTTGTGAGGTACTGGTGATTATGTTCCGAAAATAAATTATAGTTGTTCCAAACGAAGATGCCAGACTTACAGATGTAAATAGAAGGAACTGTATAACATTTCTGTTAACTCATGCGGTGACGCAGGTAACGACTAGTTTTAAATATAATAATAATAATATTAGTAGAAGTTTTGTTCCAAAATAGTATTGAAGGAGATTTATGTATATGGTTGAGGAACAATAGAAAAATAAGCTTTACCAAAGTATGGCTTGTGGCCAACGTTTCGAAAATTATATTTTCATCCTCAGGGCCTATTGACATGATAGTATTCAATTACATTAATATTGCTCTGATTTCTAAATTGTTTAGTTTATCTGATTTGTAATGCATTTATTTGTAATTTAGAAATTCAAACAATATTAATATAATTAAATACTATTCATGTTTATGAAACGTCGAGAAATTTATGTCCGACCCCTAGGTCCCGCCATCCCACCGACGCCAATAGTGTAAGTGCCCTATGGCAAATACACTATTAAAATGGAGTCGTTCGGAGTTTTCGTCAAAAATAATAAAATGTTTGAAATAGATGTGAGGCAAGGTCGGATTTTATTGCTACTCTTCTGGGAGAATGTCGTCTAATTAATCATACTATAAGCATTAAAGTATATGAGAACAACAATTAAATTCCTTTATTTGTTTGTTATCTAATCTCATTTATATAATTGGGAGCATTTATCGTAATTCATCATAATAATTTGCCTATTATATGTTATATTCTGTTCCACTCTAAAATTCTACTTTTGTTTGCTGTTACACCTTTTCTTTTCCTCTTTTTAACCGGATACATTTTTTTTTCTGCGCAACGGTACATTTTAATTTGTGAGTTTGCAGTTTTTATATTACAGTAATTATAATATGTATAATACATTAATTTGAATAAACCGGAGTTAGGACATTTTTTTACATACTTTTATTACAAGACGACTCTTAAAATGTAATTTTCAAAATGCCGGCAAAGCTGCGTTTTCATAAAAAAAACATTGGAGTATAATTCATCATCAGTGCTGGATTAACCTATAAGCAAAATAAGCAACTGCTTAGGGCATCACGTCTCAGGGAGCACCAAATCACAACTCAGAAATGAAAGGTACCTCACCAGACCGTGTCAAAAATTTTTATTTTCATTTTGTCATGTTCTCAAAAATTTGATCTTCTGATATAAAACTGTCTTTAGAAGTATAGAAGTTAAAAATAAACAATAATTTATTTCTAAAAATAAAAACGATTTTTTTTAACTTTATAATTTTGTAACTATTTTTCAATTAACTGTATAAAAATGTTTAAGGACCGATTTTATATAGGCAGTTAATGGAAGCAATTATTGAAAAATTCAATTTTTGCCCTAAAATTCTATGCTTTTTAAATTTTTTCTATCATTCACAATTTTAAATTTTCTTTTATAAACTTAACAGGACAGAGATAGAATACTAGAATTTTTTTAGACTGCTGTTAGAGATGAGGGCCCATATAAGCAAGAAATGCTTAGGGCATTAAGGAGTCTTAATCCGGCCCTATGATGTCAAAATAAATAAAAATCTATCTAAAAACAAATTAATAAATTATAATCACAGGTATTTCAATAATTGTTTAATTGTTTTGACATTTAGATCAAATATCTATGACTCTATACTTCATTGAGTGCTATAGTGGCCCGGTCCGGCTCGTCCGCCCGAATTTGAAGATTGCCATCGAAATCATTAATGCTATTATGAATTACAGAAAGTCGTTTCACATAAAATGCATACAAACCTCCCATAGGCACCCGGTCTATGTTGCAGTCTATGCGGAACGATTTTCTGCAATGAATAAATTAATGGTTTCTATAGTTATCATATCTTAATGAACGGCGGAATTTTTTCATACTTACATTGAAGCAGGGCCGTAACGAGGCAGGAGCTACAGGGGCACGTAAAGGTGAACCCCTCCCTACTACTGTCTTAAACCCATAGTAGATAAAAAAGAACAAGAAAAATACACGTAAACTTAAAAACTGTTAGAAATCAATAGAAACATACCCGGCTACAAGAGTTTTTAGCTCCCTCCAAAATTTGTTTTCCTGGTTTTACTACTGGTTAAAACTATTATTTTTAGAAAATAAGTAGCTTTATTTAATTCATGAAATTTAGTGTAAGGGGGCTCAGTGACGAGGTCTTGCCCAAGGTCCCAAAAAAGCTAGTTACGGCCCTGCATTGTAGTGTACGTTTTTAAAACAATTAAGGCCTAGTTTATATGAGAGGCGTTCAACGCGCGTTGGCCCAACGCACGTTTACGATTTCTATACAATTGTTTAGAATTGTTTATATGATAACGCGCGTTCAACGCGCCACCAACGCGCGTTATCATATAAACAGTTCTATACAATTGTATAGAAATTGTAAACGCGCGTTGGGCCAACGCGCGTTGAACGCTCTTCATGTGTGCTAGGCCTAAGTTATTCCTGGAATAAAACTGATTATAGAACAAAATTGAATTAATTACGAGAATTAAAAATTAAATTATAAAACACAAAACGCTTATCTCTAAGTTGCTTATCGCTACCTTAGTTAATTACATAATGTATAATTTTCATGAAACGACCATGCATCGTGTAGGTACTACAATACAACCTCAACATTATTAGGCACATAATGTTAATAAAACTCCACCTGTTAATTATTTTAAATATTGTTTCATTTTTCCAACTCCCTGCAATGCTATTATGCGTATAATTCAAAATAACTGCTCTAACATTGTCATTGTTAAACGATTTTCATTCATATAGACAGGACACAGACAACAATTAAAGTTTTAGAAACGGTCTCTATTATTGTTTAAACAATCCGGCACACACTACACCGAAATGTCCATGGTATGTTCCGTGACATTTTTGAAAGCGCACGACAGAACAATGACTTCTATTTAACCACCAGCATTGGGAATTTGTGGCTCTTTAACTCTGAAGAGTGTTCCTCTGCTTCCCGCGTTCGCCCAAGCTCTTAACGCACGCGAACCACTTTCCGACCACATTAGAACCACAAAAAAGTGGTAGATTGTTGAGAGTATGGCATTAGTATGTAATGTCGTGATAGCGCTCACACGGACAACAAATTGTGGTCGGTGTCAACAACAGTCGTCGTGTGTTGGTGATATCGCTCACAAACAAACCGGCCGATGGTCAACCCCGCTAACACGTGCAACTCGCCGACCACTAACCGAACACAGACTGAACAGACGTACAAATAATCGAAAGTATTTTTGCTCATTCGAAAATAATTTAAAAAATTGTCATCGTACAGTCTTAAACGATGATAAAGTTGTTGAAATTGACTCTCGTTTCTATATCTTCAAACATTGGATGAACCCAATAAATTCTATTAATAAATCCATCGCTTTACTGTCTGTTCTGTGTGGTTCATTTGTGGTTTCAACAACGTCTACGTGCCCACAAAACTGTTGATGGAAAGTGGTTGAGTTCAATCACATTAGGACCACTTTTTTGTGGTTGGAAAGTAGTACGTGTGAGTTAAGCCTAATACGCGCGGTATATGAATAGCAATCGTCTTTCCGATACGTTTTCCCAAAAATCTCTTATTTTATCGGTCAAAGGTTATTTGTTTCAGACTATAACTTTTCCGTTTTATTATTATTACTCAACTTCCTAAATGTTTCTATTGGGTTCAGTTCAGGTGGCTGAATTCTTTTGAACACTCCCAGGGCAGGTTCTGGACCAATGTATGGAGTTGACGATCCTTTCCTCTACAGGTTATCAGCTTCTTCGTTGCCTTCTATTCAGAGTGTCCCGGCATCCACAGTAAAGTTCTGCCAGAACTCTAAGTTCACTTGGGCATTCTCAAACCAGCGTCAGACACGGTTACCAGGTGTGCTTTGTTTCGGGTTGTTATCGTGGTAAAAAAAAACTAAAAGCATTTGAAAATATTCGTTCAAAAAGTCTTCGCTATTCCCAGCATAAGAAGAGAGATTTTTGAACTGCAGAGAGAGCCAGTCTATGTGATATTAAGTCATTGTTTACAGCGTTATCTCTAATGGGTGATCTCGACTAGTTAGTCAGTGGTTTTAATCGGTTGATGTATTATTAACGCTATTTTGTAACCGAGATCCTCTATCTCATATCCGTTCTGCGACCACCATACTCTACCTCTTCTACTCTATACACCAGCTATTTTTCTATATGTATTGTACGGTATGTAAGAAGATTTAAGCAAACTGCTGCGTAAAAACGGTGGAAAGTGGAGAGCTTTTTAACCGACTACAACAAAAAGGAGGAGGTTCTGTGTTCGTCTGTGTACGTTTTTTTTTAATTAATTAATTTTTTTTTTATGAATGTTCACCGATTTCTCCATCAATTATGGACCGATTTTCAAAATTTTTTTTTATTCGAAAGAGGGCACCTCAGAGGTGGTCCCATCAGAACCAAGTCAGGATCTGATGATGGAATCCGGAGAAATCGAGGGAAACTCTCAAATTTCAAAGAAACGCATAATGTTTTTTATGTATGTTCACCGACTTTTAGTGTTAGATTGACACTAAAAAGAGAAAAATAAAATATTTTTAACAAAAAAATTGAACCGATTTCACACTAAAAAGTAAAAAATAATTGCGTATTGAAATGTTTTGGAGTCGGTGTAGTTCTCGGAATAGATTTCATTTTGGCTGACACCGACTCCAAAACATTTCAATACGCAATATATTTTTTACTTTTTAGTGTGGTCGGTTCAATTTTTTTGTTAAAAAATATTTTTTATTTCAAGTATTTTCAGTTTATTAGACACTAGCTTTCAAACCCAGATTCGCCTGGCTAGATTTTGATTTGGCAATTGTAACAATTGTATGCCAAAAACATTCTTATATGCATTGACGCCCAGAATTTCGAAATCCAGTCATGATCTATGATTGCCTCAAAGTGGGGATGAAGGAGAAGTTGAAATTACATAATAAAATATTACATTACTAGTTTATATGAGGCGTTCAACGCGCGTTAGCCCAACGCGCGTTTACAATTTCTGTACAATTGTATATAACTGTTTACATGATAACGCGCGTTGGTGGCGCGTTGAACGCGCGTTATCATGTAAACAGTTATATACAATTGTATAGAAAACGGCACATCACTAGAACGGTCGTAGACAAAAATTTCAGGCGATTGACTGACGGTCGTCCCTAGTTGCTGGTTGCAGGTTGCTGGTGCTGGTCTAATGTGCGTCACTTAAATAACCATAGGTATCTTCACGAACTGGCTTTTTTGTTCCGCGCTGTGCAGGTCGTGCAGGCGACAAGTACCTATGCGCGGTCTTTTATAGACACTGTTTTTCCTTATGTTTGTGGGTACACTGTATGAAATAAATAATTCTATGCACATTACTGTTATATATGAAAATGCAATTTTTATTTTAAAAAACTATGTTTAATTAAATGAAATAATTACAAAGATGAAAGATCATCATAGATAATTTATTCCGGAAAGAATAGAAAGAAAAGAGCCTATGAGAGATTAAAAACTTATATGGTTTCTTATATTTATTTTTTTTTTTTTTTAATTATTGATTTATTACTTTGAAAGTCAAAACGAAAAAAATCGTTTTAAGATATCGACACGTTTAAACGTTTCATCGTAAAAAGTTTTGAATGTCCGTCTGTCCATAAAAACAGAGACTTAGCTGACGCGCCGCCGTTCAACTGATCGAAACCACATTTTAAATTTAAGAGTACAATAGCAATTAGTTGGCAAAAATTGTTAAGAAACACTCATTGTTGCAATGCTATATTAGAAAAAATCACTTTTCAAACACTGTCAGCCTCAGGACTCAAACCGGAATCTTTCCACTATCGCGGCGGAATGAGTTATCAATAACCCAACAGTGACATATTCAAACAGTCAATCTTTGTCATATTTAAAGCGTATTTTTAACCGTTTTTTTCACATCATGCGAGATGCTAATTTTTGAACCTTCACAATAGTTTTAGGAAGTTTATTTTGATTGAAAAACAATTGAGAAATAGTTATTGGCGTAACTAGTAGTCTAAGTCATTCATGACAGGTCATGACTTAGCCTACAAGTTGCGCCCATAATTTTATTCAACAATTGCGCGTTATTCATGTTTTAATTATAATGAGATGTTGTAAATATCTATTTATTTCTTTATAAAAAAAACTGTCAATACTAACAGCACCAAACAGCACGATTCAATGTTTTGATTTGAGGTTAGCCGGTTATGAATAAACTCCATGTCGAAAACATTCGGCCTCTCAATTTTAGTCTCAATGGGTAACAACGGAGTTATTGTTACCTACTATTTCGTTACGACTCAGAAAATAGTTACGTTTATTTTCATTACTCCACAATGGCCGAGCTAGTAGGAATCTTCATTGAGTTATGACAAGTAATTGTCACCAGTCGGTAAATGGCTATTTAGGGTTCGGTTTTTAGGCATGATAAAACATGAATAACGCGCATGAGTTGAATAAAGAAGCTTTACAAACGATACTCTGGTAAAGCTTCTTTGCTCAATTGTTCCTCAACCAAAATAAACTTTCTGAAACATATTATTTGGAACAAATCAACTACTAACAACTTCACAATAGTGACAGTCAGAGATGAAAGTATTTCCTTTCATTAATCTAATTTAAATTTAAGATTTTTAAGAGATTCTTCAGGGTTTTTTCTCCCTGATAGTAAATTATTGATTAATGAAAACAAAAAATTGCTGGAACACAAGTGAAACTTTAGAGAAGACATCAATGGATCCCACTTGTCCAGATTCGACTGTATGTGCTTATTTATTAATGCATTTTTTAAGAAAGCTTTTGATGGCAGTACAAATAGTATAAATAAAATGTTTCGACGTTGTGCATCTGACCTTAAGATGTTCGATAAGAGAAGTTAGCGCAATTTTACACTCAGTGAGCTTATTCGTTCATCATCAACCATTGTGACTACTTAAATATTAATGAATACAGCAGATATTTGTATAATGCTCGTTACATGGAGAACGTTTTACCGATTGATTCAAAAAAGCGAATAATTACAATACAAGGGCGTCCATGTGAGAAAAATCTCAACTTCCTTCAAAGCTATCATGCATTTTAGTAAATATTCAATGAACTTAAATGCAGCAAAATCTATCAATGTCGATTCCGGGTCCAGTTCGATAACTCAACGTGCCGTTTTAACTTTTTTTTAAGTCATAAAAATCGCTGAATTTTGACGTTCCAAAAAAAAAAAAACTTTGCGAATTATTCACAAATTTCCTCAAAAATGCATAAAAACTCGTCTTTCATTGTGATTTTCTGAATCTAACCAATCAGAAATCACATATACACGTCATGGCAACTGGTGTAGAATTTCTGTATTACTATGTCACTTTGTGTACACGATCCCGTAATTGTTTTTTAAGGAGCTCCCCCCAAACGCCCTCCCCTTTTCATTGCGCAGAAAAAACACCATCTCATCGACATGACCCCGTAATTGTTTTTTTAAGAACGCTCCCCAGACGCGTTCCCCTTTTCACTGTATAAAAAAAATGTCATCGCATCGACACGACCCCGTAATCGTTTTTTAAAGAACTCCCTCCAAACGCCTTCCCCTTTTCACTGCGCAAAAAAAATGAGTATAAAAAAAACTAGTGTTAGCTTTAGACCACACGACTGAAGAAAAACTTCTTCCTGCCATAATTTGTTATTATTCACCCGAAAATTCACAATATATGAACTTTAAAATGATTTTACAATTTTATTCACTTTAAACGTAGAATATTTAATGTACTGAACAAAATATTAATTTATAAAATTGTTCAAGGACGAAATGAACAGTCTAATGTAAGAAGAAAGAAATATAAACATAAAGATAATGAAAACAAAAGTAATACATTGCAATTACTTAGCTCTTGTTGTATATTAAGCGTAAATCTTTATGAAATATTATTTAAAGTAGGTTTACAAAACTTTCTGCTGTCACCCGATAGCGCCACTGGCAAGTAAAGTATGTGTCATTCTATTGTTAGTACTGCTTATATTTTCAGCCACCTGATGGCGCCACTAGCCAGTGAAGTATTTGCCATCTTCTTTCTATCTTCACTGACTTATATCTCCCTCTCAACTTCCGTTCGCCTCGCCCGATCACACTTCCGTAAATCTCTCGTCAGGCATTCACCAACTTACTCCCCAAGTCAAGCGTGCGTAAAGAAGTTTTACTTCGAAAATTCCGGTCCTGGTAGTTAGAATTCATTGACATTTTTTTCGTTTGTCGATTTTGTGACATACTGTAGACGGGAACATAACAGTTGTGTGTGAACAATTTACTAGTATCTGAATACTCCATCTGTTTTATTTATAACGTTATACAGCAGTGCACAGTCCAACTATAACCATTTATGTTAATGAACTACCTATTTATTAATAATTCTTTAACACCACAAAGGAAAAATAATTATACAATGTGAAACGAACACGCCTGTTGTAAATACATTCAGTTTCAATGTACATAAAATCAACTCGCAGCGGTTATATTATGTGAAAAATTATAGAAACTTAAATATGAAATGCTTAATTTTTAATGTATTATTAGTTAATGACTCAATTATTATTTATTATTCTTATTAACAAGTTTCGGAAACATGGACAGATTAAAACGAAAGCGCTTTCTGGCGGATTTTCGTTGAACACTTCCATCTCATTAATTATATCAAGTCGAACATGTAGAAAAATTATATTGTTTATATGACATTTCCATTTGGTTCCTCTTTTACAAGACCTCAGTTCGCAGGTTCTTATCCGAGAGCTGGTAAGAGTGTCAATAATTGGATTTTTAATGTATTATCTTTATCATTAGATAGTGTAAAATAAAGTCGCTGATTCCCTCTATCTATTTCTCCGCTAACTTCTTCTAAACCACGCAACGGAAAGAGCGATAAACGAGGAAGGTTTGTATATATATAATTTTTAAATATTTTGCACAAAATATAGCTGAACTATGGGGGTGTTTTGTCAAAAAGCACTATCACTATACATAGTATAAAAAAGTCGCTGTCTGCCTCTGTCTGTTTCTCCGCTTACTTCTTCTAAACCACGCAACGGATTTTGGAAACGGTTTTCACTAACAGAAAGAGCGATAAACGAGGAACGTTTGTGTATCTAATTTGTAAATATTTTGCACAAAATATAGCTGAACTATGAGGGTGTTTTGTCATAAAGCACTACCACTATACATAGTATAAAAAAGTCGTTCTCTGCCTCTGTCTATTTCTCCGCTTACTTCTTCTAAACCACGCAACGGATTTTGGGAAACGGTTTTAACTAACAGAAAGAGCGATAAACGAGAAACGTTTGTGTATGTAATTTGTAAATATTTTGTAGAAAATATGGCTGATTTACGTGGCGGTGTTTTGTCATCAGTAGGCCTAAATAGCGCCACCAATCATCGGATAAACTCACAGGCACAAGAAATGCGCATGAATCTCAAAAAACCAATAATAAAAATTATTAAAAAAACAACTATTTTTTTAAAATAATTATAAAAACAGTTCCAGTAAATAGTAACAGAAGTTTACGGAGTTTTGTGAAAAAAAAACTGTTATAGTACCAAAATATAGCGATAGGTATCTGATAGAACTTGTTCAAGCTATTAGTTCAAAAACAAATCTGATAGAAGTTGCTCAAAGCTATTAGTTCAGACGCCGGGCCGCAAACGATACATTTTGCAGAATTATTGATATATATCGCGCCTGGGTGAAACCGGGCCGGACCGCTAGTATAAATATTATATTTTAAAACGCTGTACTTGTACATAAACTATAAAGCGAACACGAATACTTTTGTTAAATTGAGTGTAGTTTTTAGAATTTTAATGACTGATTTGTTGACCTAAACGAAATAATCCGTTATTTAGTAAATATAATGGTATTTCGAGTCCAACCGCAAATATATAATTCGTAACACAGTCGAGTGAATTGTTTAATAATAGTAATAAATGTCGTGGCGATTGTCTTTAACGAAAATCAAGTCAAAAATTACAGAAATAAATGCTTGCCTGACTGCAAACGTGATATCATTCAAGGCATGTTGATCGTCAAAAAATGTACTCTAAAACATTGTCAATGCTATAATTTAATGCGATTATAATTACATATTATCAAATATGACTACTTTTGTTTATTCTTTTATAATAAATGTTACCAAAAAAGGACACTATTATTTTATAATAGTTTATATGATGTCATTTAATTTAAACTGTACCTAAGTTATGCGCGAATTAATTTGTTGCGATTTTTACGTCACAAATTTTAAATTTCGGGCCCAGTACGATAACTCGAGTGCCCAAATTTTGACAATTTTTTTTAAAGTCATAGAAAACGCTAAATTTTGACGTTCCGAAGAAAAAACTTTGCGGATTGATACGTAAAAAAAATGGAACTACTTTTCGTCTTCACTGTCATTTTTTGGTACTAACCAATTAGATATCACATAATATACACGTCATAGCAGCTAGTGTAGAATTACTGTATTACTATCTCATTTTATATACACGACCTCGCAATTGTTTTTAAAGAACTCCCCCCAAACGCCTTTCCCTTTTCACTGCGTAAAAAACCGCCATTGTATCGACACGACCACGTAATTAATTTTTAAAGAACTCCCCCCAAACGCTCTTCCTTTTCACTGCGAAAAAAACGCCATCGCATCGACACGACTCCGTAATTGTTTTTTAAAGAACTTCCCCCAAATGCCCTCCCCTTTTCACTGCGCAAGAAAAATTAAAATATAAAAATCAATTTTCCGCACTTAAAACGGCTAATAACACTGTTATATGTTATAAAAAGTAATAATTGTGTATTTCCAGGGGATATTTTGCACATCGGGTTATCGTTCTCTAACCTTAAATTTCTTTTTGAACTTGCCGTGTAATTTACTTCAAAACATTAGGATATTACGGATTTAAAAATTAAATTTTAATACTTGCTTTTCCGTATGTCATCAGCGCCGATCGCATTAGCTGCGTTGTTGTGCGTTAAGAACATAGGCGTTAGTGACGTCATTCGCTCGAAAGTATACTAGAAAAAAATCCAGTGTAATTATTTAAGGACACAAGATTTGAAACAAAGACAGTAACAAACAAATATACGAGATGAAGCTAAATAAAACCGTTTAAAGAACACTGTTGAGCTTTTGTAACATTTAAATATTTTGATTGCATCTATTAGTAGGTATTATTTTAGTTCGGACGTAAAAGCCTTGCCGAATTTTATCGACTATATTAAATTACAAATGCAACATTTTATATTGTGTGATACGTGGAAAAAATTAATTTTGGAATGACTATAGTTTTTTTAATGTAACCAATAATCAGCGGTGAAATTATTTTAAAGACATATATAAGACATGATGTTCGTACATTTATTCGGCAATTAAGAAACGGATTAGGCTATTCCACAGACAAAAAATACGCAGTGGCGTTCGTGCCTCTTATACCCGCGAAGTATAAAACAAAAAATATAGTTTAAAAAAAACTAAAAAACACGCTTTATATCGGACTAAAAAGTAAAAAATAATTGTTTTAAAATAAGCTTAAAAAGCGTGGGGCGCTTTGTTCCACATTTTCGTACATCGAGCGCCCAACGCTTTTTAAGCTTATTTTAAAACAATTATTTTTTACTTTTTAGTCCGATATAAAGCGTGTTTTTTAGTTTTTTTTAAACTATATTTTATTTTTCACTTTTTAGTTTGAGGATCTATAAAAGAATTTATTAATCCTGGGGGTCCTAATAAGGATAATGGGAAACTGTTATCAAATTATTGCATTGTCATCGGTCCTTGATACGTATGCAAAGTTTCAAATTAATCAGACTTCGGGAAATTGGTGAAAATAAAGCGTTTACTACAGAGGATCTATAAAAGAATTTATTAATCCTGGGGGTCCTAATAAGGATAATGGGAAACTGTTATCAAATTATTGCATTGTCATCGGTCCTTGATACGTATGCAAAGTTTCAAATTAATCAGACTTCGGGAAATTGGTGAAAATTATGCTCAAAGATTTAAAAGAATTTATTAATCCTGGGGGTCCTAATAAGGATAATGGGAAACTGTTATCAAATTATTGCATTGTCATCGGTCCTTGATACGTATGCAAAGTTTCAAATTAATCAGACTTCGGGAAATTGGTGAAAATCATGCTCAAAGATTCCGTTACGGACATACATACATAGTTAGTTACATACATAGTTACAACCCAAACTAATATAAAGCGTTTAAAAATTCAGTTCTCTCAGCTCTTACATTCCTTAAATATAAATCTATATAATATAAAAATCTCGTATCATGATGTTCGTCCGCACTAATATCCGAAACCACTGAACCGATTTTAATGAAATTTTACTTAGTTTTCAATTTTTTTATTGCAAGAAAGAGGGATCCTTATATATAAAGTATATCTATATCGTGTCTTAGTACCAAGTAGCAACATCTGGTAGAATTTGCTCAAAGCTATTAGTTCAGACACCGCGGGCCGCAAACGAAATACATTTTGCAGGCCGGGCAGGTGTATAATACGCGCCACGAATCTAAAAGGCTCGGAAGTTAGATGCGAATGCGGGATTGCGCTTGTACAGTCTGTTGAGAAAAAACAAACTCGCAACTAAACAAAACAAAAATAACAATAACAACTTGACAATAGCGTACCTTACTGTACTTTAAAGCAGGAAAGCGACAAGTGACAAAGGCAACGAGCGATCACGGCCAATCACCGACGAGCGCATGTTCCGTGCAGGTAGCTGGGAGGTGGTGGGGGTCTCAACGGCTCTAAAATGTGCCTTTGCGACGCTGTTTGTGATTAACTTCTGAACCTTGTTAGATCCGTGGCGCGTATTATATACTATAAAAATTATTTTTTTAACTAGGAAGTAGGTACATTTGAAGTGTGCGCAAATGATGCGTTAAAAAGTAGAACGATACGAGTTATTTCAGTTTTGGGTAAAAAATAACTAAGACACCACTGCTTCTAAGTGACCACTAAATATACCAAAATGAAATGATATAAAATTATTGTCGTTAGCACAAAAAGTACAAGAGACCAAAGAAATACATTCTATATGTCCTTACATATCTTTTCCTTGTTTTTTTCGTATAAACCTACTATTGCAAGGCAAACGGTCATGACTTTATCTTTGTTCAACTCATTTTACCTTCTATGAAACACCGTCTCTAAAAGTTAACTCAATAAAATAATGAATAAAAATTATAGTGATTGTGGGTGCATTTTGTCTTTGTAAAAAGGGGTGTAGGATGGAAAGACCAGGTCAGACCATTAAGTGTGTTTTGTCTCAGACCGCTAAGACTGCTGACTCCACTCCACAGTCTCTTTAACAAAAGAAAATGAAATGATATATAATTGAACGTACTTATTATTCTATTATTATTTCTTTTTACATTTCAGTTGCAACGTCAGCTGTCCTTTTTGTTATTTTATATCAAGTTATAACGTAACGATTAGCGTTGCCAGATCCGTTTTTCTAAATATCGGGACTCAAACTTAAAAAAAGCGGGACTGGGAAGAAAAAATCGGGACACAGAAAAATTCATAATTATAGTTACAATCATTTATTTAAAAAACAAAAAACTTTACTGAGATCACTCAAACTTTAACATAATAAACAAAAAAGAAATATTTTACTTTTAGGAACTTGTTTTTAAAAGGAACATTTTTATCAAGACAAGTATCAAAAAATGAACGATACTAATAAAACAAAAATTATTAAACATAGAATAAACAAAAAACATAAATTATTTTTTATAGAAAACGTATTTTAAGCTTGATTTTGCCGCTTTTAACTGATTGATTGATAGATAACACGCGTGAGCGGAGTAAGTCCCCCCGCCCTCGCCCCGCTTCCACTCCCGTGCGTTGCACTGTTGCACAGTCGACTCGACAGACGTAAAATAAAGGACCTGCTGAGCTGAATTGGCTACCTTCAAGAAAAAGCGGGATTTTGGGCGTCCCGCTTAGGGGTCCGGCGGGACGCGTCCTGAGGGGGTCAAAAAGCGGGACGTCCCGCCAAAAGCGGGACATCTGGCAACGCTAGTAACGATGCTTTTAAAAAAGACATAGGTTGGTTCTGCGAGTTGACACTCAAGGCTTTTAGATATATAAGACCGCTTATTCGACATTTCATTCTTAAGTATTATCTACCAGTTGAATTAAGTTAGATAAAAAAGTAACTAAATAAATAAAAAATAAGTTCCAAAACTATAACCCGACTAGGTACTGAAAAATATGAAACATTAAAAATGTTCTCATCTGAGGATAGCCGTGGTCATATGCCACCTACCCTAACAAAAACATTACATTTTAACGGTAGTAAGCGATCGTAAGGTCTAGGGCAAAGTGCATCACGCTATACATCTAGAGCATAGTTTCTCAACCATTTTTATGTCGCGACCCACGAAAAAGCCAAAAAGTTAAGTAAAAATTCTTGCGACCCCGTCAATATAAAATTATAATAATATTTTAATTAATAGCTTATTTATACGTTTAATAACTAATTTTTATTATTTTATTTTATTACGTCTCGATATTGTATCATTTGAAAGGGGTATAGTTTTTAATTTTTTAGCTTCTTCTGGACTCACAATCAACTCATTGAACTATTGGCTGATAAAACTTTACAACTGGAATTTTTATCTCAAGATTTAGATAGATTTTGGCTTGCACGACGACGTGAGTACGGAAGCCTAGTAACGGAAGCTTTGAAAACATTTATACCATTTGCTACTTCTTACTTATGTGAAAAAGGTGTCTCTTCTATTGAACTTATTTTTTATTTAATTTTTTTGACGTGATAACGTCTTACAAATTGATGAAACACCGGCTGCATGCACGAAAAAGTGTCACGTTCCGCCTGAGCCTGAGCGTGCAAGCGAGAGCGCGGTATAAGCGATAGAGAGGCA
The DNA here is from genome assembly GCA_963575645.1 of Xanthostigma xanthostigma. Taxonomy (NCBI): domain Eukaryota; kingdom Metazoa; phylum Arthropoda; class Insecta; order Raphidioptera; family Raphidiidae; genus Xanthostigma; species Xanthostigma xanthostigma. The sequence continues at coordinate 40,431,784 of OY754466.1, read as the reverse complement.
CGATCGGCCCAAGCGTCGGCTTGTACGCATTTCTCTCTCTTCTCGCGTGACGTCAGAGAGTTCATCAATGTTTCTTTATAACGTTATCACGTAAAACTATCGTCCGTAAACCGACTTTACAGACAACCAATTTTTTTTGGAACTTATTTTTTATTTGTTTTCAATTTGCTCCTGTCTGGAACCAAAATTTAAAAATAAGTGTAGCCTATGTTACCCGGGTCATAATAACGAATCGATTGACACCATATTTATCAAAATCTAATGAATAGTTTAGGCGCTACAGTGGAACATCCGTAAATACAAACATACATACATAAAGAAAACAAATCATCACAAAAATAGTGTTTTGTTACCGATTTCATATAATCACGATTTGGATATTTTATTTCCAATTTCTTCATTCAATTTAGGCGGTTCTTTTGTGCAGTAGCAATTGTTACAAGGATAAAACAATGGGCCGTTAAAGCATAATTTATGTGGTATTTTCAATAATGCATACATTAAAACAAATGACTATAGTGGACAAGAAAGAAGGATATTATTAAACGTGATAGCGAGTATACATGGCGCCTAAGAATCAAACAAATACCGCGCTAGTACCTAATATCAATACATCGTTACCCTATTAACTCCCGCTATTGATAAATTAAAAAATTAAAATGAAGGTAAGTATTGGTTTCTGTCCGATTTTCGAAAATCCATTTTTCATCAGATCTTGACGTTTCAGGGTCCTATAGGAAGCTATGCTAACTATTTTTGAATGGACGTCCGTATGTTGGACGTCCGTATGGCTGTAGGTATGAATGGGTAGACAAATGTTTGTCGTATACGATATCTTTAGAGCGAATCAACCGATTAAGATCGGGTTTGCGGCATTCAAAAGGCTTTATCGAGTCTTAGACCTGACCAGATTTTGGAGACAATATGTCAAGTAGTTTCAAAGAATAAAAATTGAAACCTTATTTTCTAATTTAAAAATTTGTTTATTGGTAATGTATATTTTTTATAATTTTTATTTAAATTTGTTTTGTAATTAATAATGTTGTATAATATCCATTTTTACAGAGCTTTGACAAAGTCAATATTTTTTATGAAACGTAAGCAATAAAAAGAAAAGAATTATACCTATGTGTCCGCATTCCCGTTATTTATAATTATTTAAATTAAAAATAACATTCTTTAATTTTTTGTCATATAACTCCTAATCTGCTCGACTGATTAGTCTCAAAATTTGATCCGATAAAGTTTTGATTAGCTCTTTCAATCTCCAAACAATTGCACAACAAAAAAAAATTATTTTTTTTAAATACTTTTCTATATATCTAGATAATTAAACTGTAAAAACTAATTGAGATCAAACATAGTATTTTTGAGCTCGAATAGCTCAAAAACACATATATAATAACGTTTATGAGCTCAAAGAGCTCTAAAACAAATGATAAGTTTAGGGGTTGGCCCGCATGATTAATCGCTGTTCAGATCTTTTTTTGTTTCTCGCAATATTATAAAATTATTTATTATTACGTATTTTAAACATAGTAGGAAGTTTTAGGGTTGGCTTACAGGTCACCCAGCTCATACGTTTCTTTTTTAACAAAAAAAGTTCTTCTTCAATAATGTCCTAATATTGACAATACGTGAGTTATAATCGATTTTAAATATTTTGGGTTACTCGTCTGATGGAGCATTGAAGTCTTTCAGTCCGTATAGATTTTCATGGTAATATGTACTTTCATACTTAATTCGGCTATAAAGAAAAATACGTAAAATTTACAAGGTACCGAAATTAAAGCATTTTATTGAAGACATTTTTTTACACGAATGAATTTTTCATATAAAGCTTCGTTTACACGATACGACATGAAAATATGTTTTTTACCAGAATTTCTTATATATTAGTCAGTATTCCAAAAAAGTTTATTTTTTTAACAAAAAAGTTCCTTTTCAATTATGTCACAATTTTTAAGTTAGATGAGCTTTAAAATATATTTTTTTCGTATGACTCAGAAATAAATATTTTTTGTTAAAATCTTCTTTAATGCAAAATTAATTAATATTATACACATTTTTTTCTACAGATGTTTATAAATTCCTATAAGTATTAAGTATCTATGTATAAGCTTTAATAACAAATACAGTGAAACCATATTTCTTAAGCTATATAAGTTGACAAATTCTGATCAATTCATTCCAAATTAATCATTTATATCACAAGAACAAACGCTGCTGTCTACATTTTGATGGAAACACAATGTTAAATTTTCAATCTTTGCTTTCCGAAAGAGGAAAAGAAAATAAGGCATAAACAAAACAAATGGATAAATATGTAATTGACGTTTGTAACCAATTTTAATTATTGGATCAGCAATAAATTATTATCTTATCTTATCATAACAGTCTATCAACTGATTGTGTAATAGTGTAGGGGAGACCGAGGAGAGTTGTGACAGAGGAGAGTTGTGACATCGTCGATTTCTCGGAACCTAGCGAAACTATCGAACTCGCAACAGCGCTCGTTTGTTGTTTTTGAGACTCGTTATTTGACGCAGTACGCGATAACAGTGCGCGGAAAGCGGTTGTGAATATACAACATTAGTGTACAAAAAATTTCCAAAAGTAAGTTTTTTACCAAAATTTTGATTACATATTATATATCGTTATGTATTATGTTTGCATTGTTATGATATTTTTTCTTATATGCTTTGGTCTTTCAAGTTTCCTAGCGTAGTATTGTTTTTTTTTGTACTGACATCTTATTTCGACAATAAAAATTATTATTCTGACCGCCTCACTATTTTTTGCACCTAGGCGAGTTGTGACAGCTTGTCACAACTCTCCTATTATTGTTTATTTCTCTGGCAAGGTTCTTTTGTTTGTCTTGTGGTGTCATATTGCATGGTAAATTGCTATTTTTTTGTTTCAGAATGCCAAATGAATATAAACGAAAGACTGATAGGGGTATGAGTAGTGTCGAAATTTATGTCACTTAGGCCGTTGCCAAAAGCTCCGCCAAGAAAAAGGAACCAACCGAATAGATGCAAGATCAAATCTGCTGTGCTTACTGATACACCTACCAGGGATGAAATTGCTAGTCGAAAGATAAAAAATTAAAAAATGTAAAAAAAACGTGTTTTAAGTGATAAAAAAAAGAAACCTAAAAAAATTTAGAATAAGAAAAATAAAGTTGATGATGAAGAGGATGAAGCCGAAGAAGATGCAGAAAATGATTGTTTTTGCTTGTGTTGCCTTGAGACCTTTGTCAATAGCAAATCAAAACAGAAGTGGGTACAGTGTCTCGAATGCAAAAGCTGGTCTCACGAAGCTTGCACTGGGGGCGAGCTTCAATATACGTGTGCAAGAGTATAGATTGAGCTACATTAACTCATACAACGTATAGATATAAAATGTTTCTCGACTTAGATATATTAATTAAAATAAAAATTGTCACAACTCTCCTCGGTCTCCCCTACCTATTTAATAATATCGATTGAAATGTTTCTAGTACAAATAGTTCCTCTGTCTAGATATCATCCAAAATAAACAAAAAACTGCGAAAAAACGAAATTACTGCACACATAATATATTCCATCCACCCTAGCACTGGCTATGCCAAAAGTTGGGTGGATTAATTTCAAATATAATACAGCAAAATCTAAAACATTATTTGTATATAACATTGAAATAAAATTTATTAATTATTATTATTACAAGGGTTTACATAGGTACACGAAATCCAAAGTTTTGCAATTCCGGAATTTCAGAAAAAAAAATTTTTTAGCTGAATAATTAACCTAATATCGAAATTCCGGAATTAATTAAAAGATTAAAATTAACACACTTTTTCTTATTTTTCCGTTCAGCTTTGGACCTTAATAAACATTTTCAACCAATGATATATACAATAGAAATGGTTTTTGCATGCATATTTTTGACTGAAAACTTCATTCAACGAATAATATTTTGATTTAGAAAAAGACGTGTTCTTTTTTCGGATATTCTATTTTTAAGTTCTATGTTTTGTTGACATAATTTGTCAACGACGTTTTTTTTGCAAACATTTTGACGTCAACCAATAAAATGATAAAGGTTTCACGGTAAATTGTGTTGTTATTTTTTTCAAAAAATCCGCTCTTTAGGTATAAAATAATAAATGATCAGGCATTAAAATGCCCGACACCATTCTTATATTAGCGTACAATGTCATTGTCCACACCTATAGTCTGTCTACAACATGTGCGCTTAAATCCGCCAGTGCAGTGCCGCGTCTTCCATTTTTTTGGAATGGTAAAATTGAAAAATTAAAATAACTTTTAAATTTCCCGCTGAAACACTCAAATCTGTCACGTGACTACGACCTACGTCACGAACCTCTGTCAGTGTATCGAACTTGCTTGTGAATTGAGATTATCGTATAAAAAAGGCTTTGATTATAAATACAAAGTTTTATAAATACTGTGCAGTGCCCTTGTGCAAATTCACATCGATAAGCACACTGGAAAAACTATTCATTCACGTTCCAAAAAGGCATGAAAAGCAACTATTTTATAAGATGTGTGGAAAAAATATTTTTATTCAACACGCGTGAGTAATATATAATTTCGGGGCCCTGCTAAATTCGGGAGAAATAATAAATTATTACTTCATGTTGACGCGTAGAGTGCGAACAATGAGCCGAAACTGTACGGTAATGTATTACTGCATAGTTTCTGGACCAATAGGAACGCGGTAGTAATTTGTATATATGAAAACAGCATCGCAATTCAGCGAAAGTCAGGGCCATCTTGTGTGCATCGAGGGCGGTGGGTACGTCAATCAATGAAGTGATTTATTACTTCTCCCTCTTTTATCAGGGCCCCGATTACATATTACTCGTGCTAGTTGAATAAAGTATTATGTGCGACTATTGATCGAAGGAGAATATTCCACTCGCGTGTTACCGCACTCGCTACGCTCGTGCGGCAAATTTCACGCTCATGGAATCTTCTCTTTCTCTCACTAGTCGCACAATATACTATTACTTCTTTGCGCCTTGGCAGTATTTTTTTTATTTCTACCTACACCACTGTTCTCGACTTATGAGCTGGGTGTATATGAGATTACCAATAATTGTCGTACGTCGCGCGGCGGTCACTATAGGTACCACGATGACAGTTCTCAATGGCGCTAAACACTTCGGTGACCCTGCTGACGCCACAACTTTTCTTAAACGATCAAGATACGAGCACATACAATGTTTCTTTTACGCTTAACCAAGTCACTACGATTTATAAAGGTTTGGTAACAACTACGTTCCGCTGGGAATTTATATACGTTTCACCTTTGATTTTTGTTCAGCTCGAAAAGAACGAATGGGGGGAGGGACATTAATACACACGTTCATTTTAGTTTACCGAGATGAATGTTGTTTCCATGATGATCGGATTTACCGTTCAAAAGTTTTTATATATTTTTTACACTTTGAATTACATTATTGAAGTTTTCGTAGGGGTCCCTAATTTAATACGATTAACAATATCGCCTATGTTACTCAGTGATTATGTAGCATTCTATTAGTGAAAGAATTTTTAAAAATCGGGCCAGTAGTTTTTGAGTTTTTTCATTATAAACAAAAATACAAATCTTTTCTCTTTATAATATTAAGATTATGTAATTGCGTCATTTCTGTTTCTTAAATACAAAATACGACGTAATCATTGTGTTACTGCTTAATAAAACCAAAAACAATTATAATTTTAATGTCCAAACGCGAGAAAATAAGAAATAGTCGAAAATCCTGTATGAAAACATTTTTCAAACTTAGTGATTTAATATAATTTTACCTTTAGTTGAGTTATTTCAAATTGAAAGCAGCTAAAAAGAAAAAGTAATAAACAAGGATTTGTACTTACTCCAAAAAAATGGAAACTTCATTAAACACAGATTCACAAAGTCACAAGCGTTGCACACGACGTCCGAGAAAACTGTTAGCATACAGTCTACATGCTTGTGCAGAATTTCCTCCAGCTGCATCGCAAAACAAAACCACGTCTGTTTTTCAATACACTAATTTTCTAAATTGTTTTATGAACATCGCGACAAAGCAATCGGTAGGTAATTACTGAATATAAAATAATGTGTTTTATCTAAATTTTATAGCAGTTACGCAATCAGTGATTAGGTTTGTATTTATTTCACCAGTGGCAGGTACAATTTTTATAATAAAACTTTTTTCTTTTTTGACGTGATAACGTCTTATAAATTGATGAATCACCAATCTTATAAATTGATGAAACACCGGCTGCATGCACGAAAAAGTGTAACGTTCCTAACGTTCCGCCTGACCCTGTGCGTGCATTTCTCGAAAATGGCCCTAACGATTTGGATGAAATTTACTGAAAAGGGATTTTGGGGGGCAAAAAATCGTTTTAGCTAGGTCTCATCTCTCGAAAAAATCGTTTTCATACAAATTTTATCATTATAAAAATCAATTTTTTGACGTATGAAAATACTTAAATATTGTAAGTAGGTTTTGGAATTTTATATAAACAATGAAACAATTGTTTTCAAAATATTATGACAATTAATCTTTGAGACTTAAAATAAATACGAAAGAAAGAAAGTTAAAAAAAACAAATTTTATTATAGGTGGTGAGTAATTTTAATAAATAAAATTAACCTAAATTTGAAGCGAAAGATGCAATATCATAGATTCGAATTATTATAATTATTATATGTAGAATTTAGGTTATGTATTACGGAATACGTTATCACGTAAAACTATCGTCCGTAAACCGACTTTACAGACAACCAATTTTTTTTCTGAAAATGAACCTGTCTATTTCATTCATTATTTAAGCCTGCTTGATTAGTAGAATTACCTTCTATAAAATAGCTGGTTTTCATTTCATTTCAAAATTTTTGACAGTTCACAGTGTTTCGTCGACCTTCGCTAAAGTTTCGGCCGATCACAAAATTGGTTTGCTTCCGTAGTTATGTTTCAACTTTCGTTCAAGATAGTTTCATAAAATGCGTTTTTATAAAACAAAAAAAAAAAAACAACAAACAATTGTTTTTCCAAGGTCATCACTTCATAATTTCAATTTATTGTCATTTTTATCAATTGATAAAATAACTAGCTCTCATATTAGAGCTCGATAAGGCCTAGCACACATGAAGAGCGTTCAACGCGCGTTGGGCCAACGCGCGTTGAACGCCTCTCATATAAACTAGGCCTAACTGTGGGTTTGTTATAAATGAGTCTATGGATAAAACATAAAATAAAAATGTTCGTACGTAATGATCTCCGCTGTCTTAAGCCTTATTTTTTATATAGATAAAGATTTGTCAGTCTAAAAAATAAAGACATTTATCTACAATGTACCTCTAACATTTTGCAAAGCAAAAGAGTTACACAACTTACGAAAAAATCTTTCAATAAACGTTGACGTCATATTAACGTTCTCGTAAAAAGCCCCGGATCTACGATTTTTTCGAACCGGGGCAGAAACTTGATAATGACGTCCCCTCTCTCCAGCGTTTGAGATAATTTTCTCACAAATATATAATGGTTGGCATTTTTGGTAACCGGGAAACCGTCACAAAACAAGCAGATTGAGTTAATCGGAAAAAAGGACAGATTGGATATGTGGTTTTCAACCATATTATATTATGATTTTGGCGCTCCCTGAAACTGCTACCCTCCTAGATCCAGGGCTGCTCTTAAATGTGTCCCAAGCACGAATGGTTTCGGTCGAGTGTTGATGTCGTACGGTCATTTGTATGTTCAGTTCACCACACGATCGAGTGATCATCCGCCCTCACAAATTATATCCTATATACGCGCAATAGCAGCGTTTCCCAAACTGTTTCACCTTTCAAAACCCTTATATAGATTAGTAAATTTGTTACGGACTTCCATCAATATTAAGCAGAATAATTTATTTAGGTATTTAATTCTTTGTAATGTAACTTCAAATAGGCTATTACACCGTTTTTTTGAAAAGTTTTTTAAATGACGCCTAAAGTGATAAAGAAGCACTACAATTTTTATAATAATATTTTATAACCGAATAGTGCCATAAAAGCGACTTTTAATTTATCATTACGAATTTTCACGCGAAAACGACTAGTGACGTCATTATGATTGTAAATAATATTAGTAACCATAATAACACTTTACAATTAAATATATTTAAGATTGACTGAATTATTACGTTACCATTGTAAGTATACAAGTTAGTAAAACTTTATTTATTTATTGAACGTATTTATCCTTGGTAGATTAGTACTTTCTGCTTTTACGAAACCGTCTTCCATGATACGAAATCAATAAAATACGGGATAAGAGTCTATAAACGTGATAATAACTTCAAAATAACACACAGCACAAAATAAACGTTTGTAGTTTACAAACGAAGTGACGTCACGGCGGAATCCAACATGGCGAACGACGCTTTAGACTTTTGAAGAACAGATTAAAAAAACTAATTTCTTAAAATTGAATTCTAAAATTTATAGTGCATTATTATGAATAGAAATCAACATATTTTCTCGGTTTGTTTTTTACAAAATCTATCAAGATCAGAGATGAGTTCGCGGACCCCCCTTGAATTTACAAACCCCATTTTATGAAACGCTGCTCTAAACCGTACAGATATCTACCTGTCGACAAATACCATGCTGTGCCTAATGTAACATCTATCTATTTCCATTGAGGTAAGAATGTCCGGAGTTATGTTATCACATCATGACTGATGGTTATCATTTTTTTTTCATGGGTACCTATATGAAAAAAAAATGTTTGTAGTCTAAAATTTTTCAAAATTACTGACGGTTTTTAAAAAAATATCTTTGAAAATAACGGAGTTGTGCAGGTAAATACTCAAAATCTGAGGGTTCCACTCGCTTTGTGAGTGACGTCACGCGGCACACTGTGAGACGCAATCGCATACGCTTTCATAAACATATGATTCCTGCTGACAACAAGAGCCTATGAGTGACAAAAAATATATTATATCATCGCTTAAAGTTCAAAGTGCTGTCTGTCAGGGTTTCACGGAAATGTTTCGTTTTAGGGTGTTTGAGTGGCTTTTTTAGGAGCGTCCAGATCATAAATTTACTTGCGGCGAGAACTAAAGCATTAACTTTAGACAACACACAATATAGTGTATTGAATTGTTTTTTTTCATGACCGGTTTTTGACTCGAATCTCCTGATATTTGAGGCATGTTGTATTTGTCTCAGGTTTTAAAAATCAAACATGCCAAATTTTTTCACCGGGGCACGATACTAAACACACCTATTGTGAGCTCAATGGTATACGCAGAAAGGCTATTATAGTGACTATTAGAACGCGCCACCATCAAAGTGTCTCCGGATAGACTCCGATCCAGTTGCCTGGGGCGGTTTACACCACAGCTATTTGTGTCGTAACCGAGTGTCATTAATGAACTCTCAATTATTTTATCTCAAAATGTTCATTCACTTTTATTATTTCGGTGCGTTTTTTTTTTTTTTTAATCGTTTATGACAGGCCCGCTCATAGGGTATTTGACTGATATTATTTTTGTTATAATTAAAGTTTATGCTCTAAAATATTTTTTATAAATATTATTTTTGTTATAAAAGTTTCGTAAACGTATTTAAATAAATTAATAAAATCATTATTTTTTTATACCTCGAAAGAAGTACATACTTTCGGCATCAATTGTAAGGCAGAAAGTCTCACATTTACGCACTGATGCGGGTAGTACATACATTCGAGCGGCAAGTAAAGAAAAAATAGCCTATCAACTGATGTTTAGATATCGTTTCCATAGCAACCCTATTAAATTTTAGCTAATAGTCGCCAACAGCTGTCATTCGTGTTTTTATGTATAACCTCAAAGCTGCTTGTTTGGAATTTGTCTGTGTTTTTATGTAAATAAGTAATTAATTAATTAATTAATGTATTTAATAAGCGTACTTACGACCGAGGTATGAAGAAAGTAGTATACACCATTGCACTGGCCGAAAATTTGATATCCTTGCACTGCACGTCATGATGCGCAGTGCAAGAATATCAAACTTTCTGACGTTGTGGTGTAATATATTATATTTTATTCATATTTTCAGGTGATCTTAAAACGTTCACTTAAATTAAAGTTCAGTTTTTAAGATCTTTTTACAACAAATGTATTTTTAATCATATATTACAAAAGACACAATTTTAGCACATCAAAAAAACGTACCCGGATTTTATATTATACCTGGTCAATGATATAAGTCAAAATGTGCTTTAAAAAAATAACGATTTAGTAAAAAACAGGTATTTACCAACATTCGGTCGTAAAATTAAAACGACTTTTAAACCTGTGTAGTTTTCATTGATAAAAACTGTTATTGATTGTAAAACCACAATTAGGAATGAAAAAGAACTTAAGTGTTTATAAAAAGGACAAAAAGAGAAAAAAAAAGATTATTCCTACACCTTTTAAATTATGTTTTAGAAAATAACATCACTATTTCTTTTTACAAATTGAATTAGCAGTTTGTGACCTTTCTATAAAATTTTATATCTATACCACTTTAACATTAATTTATCCAATGTTTCATATAAGTTGGAAAAACTTACAACTATAGACTTTACGATTTTATTCTTCAGTATAATTAACTACACTAGAGGCCGCCAAGTGATAGAAATTCGACCGTATTTCATTATTTTATTTAGTTTGAACGTCATTGAGGTTCTTATATGGATTTCTCCGGAATAGATTTTACCTGTGTTTATTCGTACATATCGTGATGAAACATATATTGTGCACTTCCCGTTATTAAAACGAAGAGAATGATGTGTGTTTCATCACAATCTGTGCGAATTAACACACTGAAATCGCTACCATATAACAAAAATTAATAGAAAGAGCGAGAAACGAGGAAGGTTTCTGGATAATAATTTGTAAATATTTTGTACAAAATGGCTGAACTATCACAGCGTTTTGTCAAAAAAAAAATTGGTTGTCTGTAAAGTCGGTTTACGGACGATAGTTTTACGTGATAACGTCATAAAGAAACATTGATGAACTCTTTGACGTCACGCGAGAAGAGAGAGAAATGCGTACAAGCCGACGCTTGGGCCGATCGTGCCTCTCTATCTCTTATACCGCGCTCTCGCTTGCACGCTCAGGCTCAGGCGGAACGTGACACTTTTTCGTGCGTGCAGCCGGTGTTTCATCAATTTATAAGACGTTATCACGTCAAAAACACTGTTGTCGTATACGCTTACATGGCTAACGCTGATCAAATTTTTAGAGATACATTAAAACAATCTACTTTGATAGTTCTGATGTGTAGATGGGAAGGTCAATATAATATTTCCAGAAGAGTTTTGCACCCGGATGAAACCGGGACGGGCCGCTAGTATATGGTAATACATTAATTTCTGAGTTAAAAGCGAAGTTCGCACAACGTATAAGCGCTCTCTCCGGTAATAGGCGCATTATAAATAACTGTAACAAATTAGTTGTTCATAATATCCTATTATATTTACCACAAAACGAGGCAGGCCGGAAATCGCCTTAAATTTCGGTCAGAACTCACCATTCTCTCAGTTTGCTGACAACAGAGATTATTATTGTGCGTCAACCGTCTATTCGTGTATTAATTTAAAACGCCAGTGGCGTAGACGTCGACTAAATTGAAAACTAAAATATCAAAAATATTATAACAAATCTGCAAAATTATTAATTTGCGTGTTATATATTTAAAAAAAAAAAAAAAAACAACTGTTTTTCTATATTATAAATGTTTGAATATTCATATTTGCTTCTTTCCTACTTTCATGTAGTTGTAATATTTTTTAACACTTGCTTTTTTTAATTCTTTGATAACGTTTAATTTTTAATATTTAAATATAAATATAAATATAAATATAAATATAAATATAAATATAAATATAAATATAAATATAAATATAAATATAAATATAAATAGGGGAGAGTCGGCTATATTGGACCGGCTCCTAAATTGGACCGGCCGAGTTTCTCCTATACAGCAGAAAACTAGAATCATCTCGTGGTGCCTGATCGAACTACTAATTGATACGGTTATGATTCTCGGTGGAAATATTTCTAGTGTTTGCAGTTGTTGAAATATCGGGTATTTTTGGAAAACAACATATTTGATGCTAATTTTACACCACTTACCGTTACCCTAAACAAATACCAGGTATGTAGATGAAAGTTTTTTAAAATCGGCATTGTTTTTCTAATGCTTTTTGTTAATTTTAATGACATAACCTCTAATTTATATTCACGTGTTCTGATAGAAATGACGTTTGATTCAAAGCAACGTAGTAGTTTCCTAAATTGGACCGCCAGGTGGTCCATAAAATGGACCGGTCAAACTTGGTAGCTGAGAATACAACTGAACATAAAGATGAAAGTTGGTTTTGTAATATTTGTGAGGATGAAAAAATTGAAGAAATGATACAATGCATGTCATGTAGCATGTGGATTCATGCAATATGTGCTCAAGTTTCGTCAAAAGTTAAAAAATATTATTGTAATGAGTGCAAAAAGTAAAACATAGCCTACTTGTTTCTTGCTATGAAACGTTTAATTTTTTCACCTATTTTTCTTTTGTTAAAAATTTATTGATACTGAAAATTGTTTGTTTGTATTGCACATACCGCTAAACTAGCGGTATGTGCTTTATTATCGCTTTGTGCATCAGAGCTGACTTTCGTTCAGATAAGAAGTTATATCTAAGTTAATTTCACACGAAATCCATTCAAAATGAAACTTTTTGAAAAGAGGAGATTCTGATCTATAAAACAGAACCATTTTTAAATCAATTCGAGTTCATAAATACTATTAAAATTGTAATTGAAAATCACAAACAGCAGTTGTCGGTTGGTCTGTACGTATGTACGTACGTACGTACGTACGTACGTACGTATGTACGTACGTCACGACTCTACAGATCGCAATTTTGGTCGGATCCCCTTGGGTTATATTTTATTCACTTTGTTTACTATCAGACCAGAACCCTATTTAAATTCACTAAAATGTGTTCAGTAGTTTAATTTTTATAAACAGTTTTTTTTTTATTATTTTTGACAGCTAATTAAAATAAAAAAACAAAAAACATAATAAATATACTCAATTAATGTAGTATGATACGTAAAATAACTGCTACACTTCTATACCATAATAACAAAGGCGTTGTACGGCATCGGTGTGGCCGAACGGTTAAAGCGTAAGTCCTGTAATCCCAAGGTGCCGGGTTCGATTCCCGCTGACATAAGAATTTTTTTTTTTTTATATTCCCATTTATTCCACTTAATTCCACTTAATATTTATATATTATATATAATATATTTCTCATATATTTTTTTTATTATTATTTTTTTTTTTATTTTATTTTTTTCATTTTAATTTTTTAATTGTTTTTTTTAATCTATTGCACATACCGCTAGTGTAGCGGTGGGATATTCTTGAAAAATAGTGTTTTGGGATATTGTGTCTATAAAATGCGTTCTTCGATAAACTAGAAAGTCAATAAACTAGGACAAGAAACTCAAAAAATCGGGATTTTTGAGAGCAAAACCCGTGCATAATTGCTAAAAAAAATTTCTTATTTTACTAATGTTTCTCGTATACTTTTATTTTTTTTTTATTTGTTTTAATCTATTTTCTCAATTTTTTTCATTATAATATAATGTACAGTGGAAAACTTGCGGGATGTGCACTTTTGGTTTTGCCAACTATATTATTTTTATTTTTATTTTGTTTCTTTATATGTTTTAGTAGGCAGGTCCAATTTAAGAAACCACTGGTCCAATTAAGGAGCCTGGTTTCCTAAATTGGACTTTTGCAAGCGTTTTTATTTTGTGTTAAATAAAATATCTACAATTATTTTTGACATTTGTTGATTTTTTTGGAAGATGATCATGAACTGCACTTTGAGGCTCTATAGTCAAATTATCCGGAATTTTTGTTATTTGACTCCCAGAAATTCAAATAAAAAAATGGTCCAAATTAGGCGTCTCTCCCCTATAAATATAAATATAAATATAAATATAAATATAAATATAAATATAAATATAAATATAAATATAAATATAAATATAAATATAAATATAAATATAAATATAAATATAAATATAAATATAAATATAAATATAAATATATATATAAATATAAATATAAATATAAATATAACTCAACCGACTTTATTTTTTAACTTTTAAGGCAAACTCAAAAAATAAAAGCAAATAATGAAACACTTGAAAATTCTACAAAATATTTTCTCTCTCGTGATCGTTTCGGTTAATCAGTACATCTTCAGGAGTTCATCATAAAAAAATACTTATTTGGAAAGAATTCCGTGGCATAAGGATCGAAAATGAAGCAATACTGAGATTTTTTTTAAACTTGCATTTAATACTAACGTTTCTATACGTTTTGTATCATCTTCAGAGTGTATCGAAACGTTAGTATTAAATGCAAGTTTAAAAAAATCTCAGTATTGCTTCATTTTCGATCCTTATGCCACGGAATTCTTTCCAAATACTCATCATTAACTTCAATGGATCACAGTTACTCTATTTATTGAATAGAGTCAATCTTCACAAAAAATACTTATCTGAAGATGACTGAATGTCAAAAGCGCTTATAATTATAAATATTTTAATAAATTTATTATTATTCTTTTAGAATTTCTAATTTAAAATGAGTATCAATCCAAATTTCTTTAAAACGTATAATTCTTTAATTTCATTAATTAATTCAGTAAAACTTCTTTTGGCACGATAGAGGAAGATTTATTTTTGAGATTGAAAATGTAACGAACATGCTGCATTGTACCTATAGCGTAAAATATAAAAAAACCGCTGTGGAACATTGATCTAAGCTGGCGGCGAGGTAGAATACTTGCCTCGTTACCCGAAGGCCGTAGGTTCGATCCCGGGGGTATATGCTATTATAACTTTTTTGTGTGTGTGTTTTTTACAATTATACCAGTTTTACATCTGTAGTGTGTAGTGTAAAATATACTCATTGTTTTTATTATAACGCCGCCAATGGTCAAAACAACATAATATGAACGTATTAGCAAGGAACCACAATAACAGTGGAGTCATTTACCTCTCCCTAACTAAAGTTTAAACACAATTAAAGGTTCTTTTCCTGCGTTTGTCTGTAATTTATAATACCTCTGGCTGTTTGTTGCCAATTTTAACATTAAATACTTATTAATAGTCTGTCTTTCTCTTTTCGAATCAGCAAATTTAAGTTGCATTAAAAGTTTTTTTTTTATTTGAGTAAATATGCTGTATCTTACCTTAGTTCTAGCGAATCAATTTAAGTTGATCAATGAATGTAGCTCGCGCACCGACGGTTCCGTACAACAAACAAACGAAAATATATTATATACATACCTACCTAATATATTAATAAAATAAAAAATTACATTTCAATAAATCATAAGCCACACTATTTAAGAACCCCACACAAACCTTATAGGATTTGGTTCTCGGTTAAATTGTTCGAAAATGGTTTTATTTTATAGTTTAAAGGTCACTAAGAAAAAGTGTCCATAGCCTAAAAACCAACGGATTTTAGCTACAGATATGTTTAGCGAGATTTTGGATAATATAGGGATATCCACTGAATTCACAATCTTAAAAACCTCTAGGCTCTAGAAATATGTTTTCGAGTGCGCTGAATCCGAATATGGCACTATTATTTTATACAGGGTGACACCTTCCAGCATTAGGTACCAAGCTATCGACTATTTTTTTATTTCTAAAAAAAAAGCACGAAAGTTGAACATGGAACATATTTGTGATTTTTAATGGATATCCCTACATCTAAAATCTCGCTAAACATATCTGCAGCTAAAAATCTATTGGTTTTTAGGTTATGCGCCTATACACTCTTTCTTAGCGACCTTTAAACTTAAATACAACACCATTTTCAATCAATTTAACCGAGAACCAAATCCCATAAGGTTTGTGCGGGGTTCTTTGTTTGTTATCGAATATGGTTTATTATTAAAACTTTAGCTTTTGTCGTTTAAGACGCATAGTCGGCGTCGTGTAATACGTCGAGCAGTTGTCGTTTAACACATCGAGACGCATGTGTGTGCCCAACACATGCATGGCCGTTTTATTTTTTTTTTTATTTTGAGGCACAGAATCTTAAAAATACAAATAAATCAAAGTAAACCCCAGACTGAAATAGTGATGCGTCACTCCTGAGCGAGTCGTTCGTATTGAACGACTCTTTTCTCGGAGCGGAGCGAGTCGCTCTTTTTTTTTGTGAATGACTCACTCCGAGCGCCATTGCTCTGTGCTGAGCTATTCTGTACTGCTGCATTCGCACATTTACAGAGCGCACACAGCACAGGCCACAAAGACATTAGTGAATTTTGCACGTACGAATTTATCTTTGCTGAGTCATTTAATGTCGAATGACACACTGTAAGTGCAATAGTACTAGCTTAACAGTGACTTAAACCATTCACATTGACGTCGTTGACAAAGATATAATATTGTAACGATAAACATTATTATTGTTAAGTTTTTGTTATACTTTATAGTTTATCCGAAATGCGAATTACATAAAATCAGAATCATATTAAAATGAGCTCAGAGCTCAGTGAGTGTATTGTGCTGTGCAGTCTGCACTCTTGTGTAGTAAGTGGAGCGCACGGAGCCAGCTCCCAATAAAGTCATGTAAATACATCACTAAACTGAAACAAAGGATCAGTGGGTAAGTAATAGTTCTGTTATTTGAAGCAAGTAAATTCAATCCATATTTCATCGAGTCTATAAAATTGTGTCAAAAATATACATCCGTTTTTGTTTCGATGCTAAACACCATATTTCCGCCAAATTAAATAATTGTACAGGTGGTCTACTGGTTTCAATCGGAATAATATACAATAAAAAATAGAAAGAAATCTGTTATATCGATACAATAATTATGATTACATGGCAAAATAAAACCATAAAACTGTGTGAATTCAATTCATTTAATTAAAAAAATAAAACGTAAGTTCTAACTGTAACACATCCTGCTATATCAATTAAATTAAATAAAGGCACGACAAATATGTGTAGATATGTCTGTTATTTGTAACAAAAAAGTACCGAGTCATTTTCATCAATCTGTGTGCCACACTAACTGACACACTAGATTACGTTGCCATGGCATGTCGAATCTATGAATGACATCCAATTTCGACTATTTTGTAACTAATGAATACTATTCGAATGTATTTAAAATGTGTTTAAATTTATTAGAACATATCTCAACAGCTTTAATTTCTCTTCTTCTATCGGAAGTTAAACATAGACAGGCATTTTCTGGTAGCATAGGTTTTTGTGAGTCACACACAGTGTGCCCCCGGATTGAGTTCACAATAGGTGAGACTGATAAAAAATTTTCGAATTGGAATTTCATATTTTGGGATTCCGCCATGCTTGGTCTAAAACTTATTTTTAGTTTACTTTCGATTTTTTTAAATCAAGTAGGCCTTTATAGTTGAGCAAAACCTCTTTTCGTTTCAGGTAAAGTACCTTTTCCGTTCATATAGTATGCAAAATTGTCACTAAGAAAAGTTGTTCACAATGAAAAATTATGGCGCTATGCAAATTTTCAGAATGATACCCTAATAAATACCTTACCTATTTTATTTATTTATTAAAAAAAAACAAGAGACCCGACTGCCCCAAAATGTTTATAACTAAAACGAAGAATTCAAATAAATACGAAAATTTATTATCAAAAATCAATTTACAGAAACATTTTTTTTAATATTCTTATAAGACTTAAAAAAAAGATCAATGCGTTTCACATGGAATGTTTTTAAGTTATTATTTTGATATTTTTAAAGCAACTCTGACCCTCCAATTATGTATTTATATCACGTAAAAAATTAGTTTAATGATTTCAATCGCATCCGAGTAAATGATGTAAAAAATAAAAATCACTTTTCACGATTACATTAAATAACATCACGTATTTCTGCGTCTTAGAAGTCACTAAACAAACATAATCTTGTTATAATATCTATCAGATACTTAAGAATTATTGTTTTGTGGTTAAATTTAAATTTAACCAATCAGAAGAACCGACTTCTTCATTTGTTTCACATAGGTTTTTTTTATACTGTAAGGTTGGCGGCTCCGATGTCTGTAATAAGACAAAACCAACAATACAAATAAGATTTAAAGGTTCGATAATTTCTCAGCAAATACAGTAGCGATAAACAACTAAATTGTTTTATATTTTCTTTTCAACATCTTTTTTATGGACATTCTTTTTTATATTATTAATTGTATTATATTCGTATAACAAGTCGTTTACGTTTTAGAGAAATTTTATTTTACTGATTAACAATTAGTTTACTGAAATTATTTAGAATAATATAGAAAATCAGTTGATACATTGGATGAGAGATTGTAGTGTAACAAAACTAGTTCGTGGTGGAAATTATTTATTTGCAAGAATAAGCGTTTAACAAAACATTTAAAAACACAAACAAAAAGCTCTTCTTTATAGCGTAACAGAAACAAAACTACAATTCTAAATAACAAAATAGAAGAATAATTAACGAAGAATATAAAGTCACTAATTATGTACACAAAATATTTACAGCTATATACACAAGATTATTTACAAGACAGGAACACCAAAATTTATTTAGTTCACTTATTCACACTTGTCTATTAACTATATACAGTTCTATTTATTTCGTACACTATTATTTACACAGTTCATTTATTTATTTATCTTAGCAATTACCTCAGCACTGTTCACTGACTGTTAATTTATGTTGAATCTTCACTGTCCCCGTATCACTGTCGTATCATGACTGCCGTATGATGATTGACCTCAATCGTCAGCTATCTCGTGGTTTATAACCTAGGCGCTGGATCGTTCTTTCCTTTGTTGCTTTCATTATTGTCTAGATTTGGCAAGACAGCCCTTTTTACCTACGCATATTGTTAGAGCAACAATCAAGGCGATTGTTGTCCCCACAACAATATGTGTCTCATTGTTAGATTGCCTAGCTGATTGTCGTCTCATAAAATTATTGTACCAACGGGGAGATTGTAACAGTAGATTATAGACACTTAACAGCTGAAGTCATACCTCCCTGCTTTTAATGTAGATAAATAATTTTAAATAAATCGTACTTCGCCTAGGTGGCCTTAGCAATGATTAAAAGACAACTTATGAAGTCAACAAGTTATTGAAATAAAATAAATAAAAGTTCTGATAATTAAAAAATTTTTGGTTGTATCTGTGCCTGATGAAGACTCAATAAAAAAGCCGAAGCGTCGCAAAATTAATAATTGGTATATTAATTGGTCCACATTCTTGCGGTTTTCACTATTTTTAAAAAAAGGTTTTATATTATTAAGTTTTTGCAAATAGAAAAAAATCAGAATAAACCATACAGAATTTTTAGGCATTTTATAAAATGTTTAGCTATTGTATAAAATATCTAGGCAAAGTTAGAAGGCCTGATCTTCATAGTAACACAACGAGCAACTAACGAAGATTCACAAAAAAATCCTAAAATCTTCACACACTGTTACTGCAATGAAAAGTTAAAAGTTTAATACATATTTTTATTTAAAAGAGAGCAGTAGCTCTTATAACAAATGAAAATCGGGCACATATTGATATAAGATTTAAGATTCCGAAACTAAGAAGTTTTTCTCGAAAATAGAACTGTCCGAAAACACTTTGATATCATCAATAGGGAATTATCAAAACAATAGTAAATATAAACACAAAATGATCAAACATAATATATTACAAGAAAACATCTAGAATAGTCACCTGCTATATGAAAGCTAATAAGATAAGGATGGTCTACTGTACAAATGCATTCCTAGTACAAACTTACGCCACAATTTTGAGAATAGGTTTTTTTAATGTTTTTTTGCCTAATATTATTTTAAATTTATTTACATCCATTATTAAAAGTAAAAGTCATGTACTGGAACCGCCAAGATGTAAAAACCAATGTAAACGTTTATATCAATGACAATAAAGCTCTTTTATATATAATATAAGGTCCCGATGGTGTGATACAAAGTTCAGTATATTACAATTCCAAAAGTAAAGTACAATATTTTGATCTCCTTAATATTTGATAGATGATATTGCTACTTCAGTATCAATTTTATTACAGTTTTGTATACGAGAGTGTTTGATAATGATTAGTCACGATCTTCTGGGGTTGCTGGTTGACTGATCATCCAAAGACCATTTACATACCATACTTCAAGTCTGACTTCAACGAGAATCCCCCCCTCTTACTCCTTGATCAATGCTTATTTGCTGGAGCCGACATTGATTGTTATCTAGTTATCTTAACTATATACTATAAACTCCTGGTCAAAATTAATGGACTGCTATATTTAAAGGTACGATTGGACTGGAAGCATGCTTTGTTTTCTGGGGAAAATTGGTAGATAGATTGTAGATTATAAACGCTCAACAGCTAAGGTTATCGGCGCCAACATACACAAACCGACTGGTGCGATCCCGGGCTCCTGGGAGCGCTAATTCCCAAAAACATAGGACTGCAAACCACATTTCAATGTATCCTCTGAAGGGAAAAAAATTATGGAAACTTTGAAACCATTAGATGATCGTGAACGAGTATATATTGCGACACTATGCTTTATCAATACAGTCTCAAGGAACCGAACATTTTTTTTCGTTATAAAGAGTTTTTGTTATATGGAGGGAAGAAAAAAAAACTTTCACCTAATTAATTTATTCCAAACACATATAGTTTGTTTACTTTGCCTGGCGTTTTTTGCTATTCCAATATTTGTTTTGTATTTTATTAAGTATCTTATGCATGCCTTGGGATGTGATGGAATCATCTTCATTAAACAATAGGAATTTTTCAATAAGTTTGGCGGCATCAAATGCTTGTTTAATAGTTGGCGATGGTTCAGAATCGTCCTCTTTACGTCTGTAAAGATTTGCTGACGCCTGAATATGAACATATTTCTTCGTAATAGAGAATGACTGTTGGGCCATGAAGAAGGTATTAATGTATGGGTTTTAAGGTAAACCAACCAAATGGTAAAAATTTCTACGTTATAGAGAGTTTTTCGTTATAACAAAGCATGTTATAAAGAGGTTATACTGTATACGCAAGTCTTGAAGAACATTTTTCCTCAGAATTCCAAATGGGTCTCTTGCCGAGATATTTGGTGCTCTGGGAAGAAATTTGCCTTGACGCCCGAACAGAGTTACGGAGTTAATATCGGTCCATGTCTTCGCCATGCGTAGTTTCATAATCTGCATCTGATGGTTTCTGTAAAGTATCTTCATTTCATCAGAAAACTAAAAATACTCTCAGTACAATTATTATTTTAACGCTACAAACGTAGATAACATTATTTACTGGTGCGTTAATTTTGACCAGGAGTGTAGAGTCGAATTATCTGATTACAAAGCACCAGTAACCACACAATAGAGTAATATCGTCTCAATATTAATATTTCCATATATAGATATATTTAGGGATGCGCAAAAAGTTACTTAAAAAAGCTTGTGTCGAGAAGTCAGGGTCGATTTTAAAGCTGATTTTAGGACCATCTCCTTAAACAGGTTTAAACCGGCAATAATTTATTTGGTACGGGGTTCTTCCCCAGTTCGGGAGTTGTCCAACATCACCCTATCTGCAAACTTCGCACCAAAAGAAGTCTGCTTTTATTATTTTGACATTGAACCCTAAATAATAAGAAAATCTGAAAAAAACTCGTAAAAACTCATAAAGAAAATTTCTTACTCATTGTTAATAAGCTACACCTATTTGATGGTACCCAATCTTGGATTCATAGAAATAAGTTTGGTTTTCCATTTGCTTATTTATTACAAAAAACAATTCACAGAATAAATTTTAAAAACATTAAACAAAACTATTTAAAGTGATTTCGATGAATCCAAGATTGGGTACTATCAAATATGTAGCTTATTAACCTTATAGTCCGGGGGTGGTGTCAAAATTTATCAGTGATTTATCTCCGACTCAAATGTAATTGATTGAAGAGTTTAACCATTACTCTGTTCGAAATCGAAAGTCAGTCAGCGCACCCGCGGTAGGTGTGGGCGTGGGAGGCTGTGAAACTCGTCGGAAAAACTATAAAAAAAGTGATAAATCTGCTGATGAAAATTTGTTAGATTGTAAATAAGTGATGATTAAACGTGAAAATACACGTCAGTCACTTTCCCGACGGGGGAAACATCGTCAGTCAGAGTTTAAAGCCTTTAAAGAATATCAATCTCAAGTGTTTGAATTTAAAATCGATATTTTCAGAACGAATAGTAGGAACTGAAACATTCTAATCCTACTATCCGGTCTGAAAATATCGATTTTAAATTCAAACATTGAGATTGATATTCTTTTAAAGGCTTTAAACCTCTGACTGAAGATGTTTCCCCCGTCGGGAAAATGACTGACGTGTATTTTCACGTTTAATCATCAATTATTTACAATCTAACAAATTTTCATCAGCAGATTTATCACTTTTTTTCATAGTTTTTCCGACGAGTTTCACAGCCTCCCACGCCCACACCCACCGCGGGTGCGCTGACTGACTTTCGATGAGTCGGAGATAAATCACTGATAAATTTTGACACCACCTCCCGGACTATTAGTAAAAAATTTTCTTTATGGGTTTTTTACGAGTTTTTTTAGATTTTCTTATTATTTAGGATTCATTGCCAAAATGATAAAAGCAGACTCTATATGTGTTTGAATCCATCTTTTGCTTTTCTAATGGGAGCAATAAACATATTTATTCTTCCCTGTCAAGCAATCCTTTCGTAAAATGGAATATGTTTGTATACAGTAATTTACTAAATTAAAATTATAAGTGTTTAGATTGTTTTTGGAGAATGTCTGTGTTCGTGCCGCCAGCCATGTATATTTGACAAGTTACCAGTTCCATCAAGCGTCTTCTTTATCGGTTCCGAACGTATTATATTATGATACATGCAAAGATATTGTCTGGACATAGAATACGTGATGCTCATTCTGAAGAATCTCATTGTTTTAATGGCGCTTAAATATTAACGTGACAAAATGCACACCATAAATGATGTTTCCTGTATGCATGCAGACTAGCCTAATCTTGCGACGGTAGCCGGTACTACAAAAATTATTAAATCTACATAAAATCATAGTTTTATATTGTCTTAAAAAATTTTTAAATAATATTTGAATACTAATAATTCTGTAAAATGCTTTAGTCGAGACAAAATATACTGCGTCATTTTAAAATATTACATCAGTGTTTTGTTTGAATTTTAAACATGATCAGGTTCGGGATTTTAATCCGAATACTCTTTCGCGGTAAGTAGATTAGCTAAGAAGGGCTGCTGCACACGAGGCTGGTTTTCCTACTAGATTCCTTGCTAGAATTGGATGCTGGGTTTCAAGCGTGCTGTGCCTCTGGCTTTTATGTTTTTCCTTCACACGAAGCGTGTATTGAAACTGAATTTATAGATGGATTTGGTGCGCCCGAAGTGACAGTTCGAATAATAACAAAAGTGAACGTTTATTGTCTCTGAACATAACACACACTATAACGCCTTGTTTGTTTGTGAGCGTTTGTCCACGGGACAAAACGCTGTTTCCTGATTTGTTCTTGCTCAAAACAAGCAGACAAACAAGCACGAAAAATATCTCTGGTTCTGATTTTGATATACATCTTGTGACCACTCACGCGAGTCTGCAGTGACGTCATTTCCATCTTCGCAGCCAGCGCGCCAGCCAGCACAAGTCCAAGCAGTGATTCCAGCAAAAAACCAGCCTCGTGTGCAGCGGCCTTAAGAAGGGGTGCATAATGCTTGTACGGTGAAATGTAATCATGCCACTGAAAGATATTTTTTTTCTATTCTTGTCTTCTTCGTCTCTATACCAGAGGGTCGCAACTTCTTTTAAATAATTCAAGGTTTAACGCTTAAAAGAAAACATTTTGATGCGTCAAGGTGAATTCATTATGTATTTTAATTATTATTGGTATTGGTATTGCTATTATAAAAATTAGTAATTGATAAAATTTATTAAGCATCGAGTCCTTCAATGTGAACCGCTTTATTATAATAATAGAACAATCAATGTATGCCGGTATTATTGACCTTATTTTCACCCTTAAAAGTAGATTATAAATGAGCTTTGAATAAGCATGACATCAAACATTTTTAACCAATCAATGTTGCTTTATAAATTATACTTACCTGTCACATAAACTTTTGTATTGATGTCCGACAAAAATAATTACAAACTAATATATATATAGGTATACTATTTTATTCATACAATAATATAATAGCTCCGTTCCAAGCTCTTTGAGAACGGTAGTTTCGTTTTAGCTACTATGCAAGAGGGTGACGGTTCTGTTACCGTTCTCAGAGAGTTTGGAGCAGAGCTCATGATAAGTGATACAGTATTTCGCTAGCAATCGAAAGTATCAAACGTATACCTATAATATAATGTTTTCTGAGGTTTCGCACCGAAAAAAGAAGCCATTGCTATTCTGTGACAAACAAAATCATTTTATCACTGTTGACCTGACCTAAAAAACTTTTTCCAAGAAATTTAAATTATGAATTTTTCTCGCGGCAAACTTTTAAGTCAGGTCAAAAATGAAAAAAATTTATACGTTTGTTATTTTCTTCGTCATCAATACTAACATAAGTGACTAGCCGTATCCGCGGCTTCGCACGCGATTGAGACGAAACACGGATGCATTCCCATTATTTGGCATAGTTACTCCTGTCTCAACGCAGATCCTCCTAATAAATTCCAAATTTGATGACATTCACGTGATCAACGTCCTGACAAACCTTGAAAATGACTCCCATGTTGATTTTTAGACTATTTAGCTCTTTTCACCCTCTGAAGGGGTTGTTTTTGAAAAAGCACGAAACACGTGTTTATTTATTTGTTGACAGGAGTAATCCTGCGCATTTTTGAATTGATACATCTATATCGTATATGATTTCTCCATGCAAATTTTGAACCCGAGTTACACCCTTTTAGTGGTTGAATTTAAAAAAATATGTTTTAAGCAAATGCCTACGTCAAAGTAACTATACCTATGTGTACCAATCCAATCCGTCCAGTGGTTTAAGCTGTGCGTTGATAGATCAGTCAGTCAGTCACGGTTTTCTTTTAAACATTTAGACACGGGCGTATATAAGGGGGGGTTTAGGGGGTCCGAACCCCCCCCCCCCCCATTGAAGCCCCGCGCTAAAAATTTTTAACCACGCGACGCGCGCTTTTTTAACATTCACATACAAAATTATCGAAATACCTTTAGTTTTAATACAGTTTCAAATGAAATTTAACTTTATGTCAGAGTTTCATGTCAATTATTACTTTTATGTATTAATCTAATACTTCAAAATTAATTTTTTTCGTTACGTCTTCGAGTAACATTTATATAGTTATTCGAATATTTTATTTATTTAATAATTTTGAAAGTATTTCAAGACCGCTAAAAACTATTGAATATCTCTGAAAAACGATAATGAATTTTTTGCATTCAATTTGGAAGGTTTTTTAATCAACTCAAAACAATAACCCAAAAATATGTTGGATAAATATACCAAAGATGTTCCTTGTATTTCTGGAATATTTCTTGAAAACGCACACGTAATACCATGTTTAAAACAATTCAGAAGAAAAATTTCTGGAATTTACATATGATAAGACATACGAAACAACCCAGTGATATTCCTATCTCATTTTATAGATTTTGTCTTCAAGTTACTTCATAAATACCATAGATTCCGCTTTTGATCAATTCTGCCGTCACAATGTCATTTCAGCTCCAATAACTGCTGTAAAGTAGTAACATTTTTCCTGAATAAAGTGCAGTGTCGGACCCCCCCCCCTCTTACGGAAGCTATAGCTACGACCGTGGTGTCGGACCCCCCCCTTACGGAAGCTATAGCTACGCCCGTGCATTTAGATAAGTATGAAATATTTTATAGTAATAGATCAAGCGGTATAATGATTTAAAATCGACTTGCAAGTTTTGACCCAACTTACTGATTACTGACATCATGTACAGTTGAATAAAAGCTTGTAAAAATATATTGCTCTAAATAGATAGTAATTCGTGAACACCATATATTTGCACCTGTTCGATGGGTACGTACAACATACATTAAAATATAAATTATTCAAAGAAATTACACACATACACTCACACAAGATATGTGTTGATAGCACGTAATAACCAACTAATAAGCTAAAGCTTGGCTACTGTACTTTTACACAGATATATCTAAGGAAAAATAAATAAATCGCTTATGTTGAATTTTCGGCATTTTTTCTTAGATACATTTTTAATTCAGTGTTGTGTAAAGGTGGAACTTCACATGGCTATTTGTGTTCGCTATTGGGTGTTTGTTGTATTTGGCAAAATATATGACGTTCAAGGCAAACGTGCAAATAGAGGCAAATACGACCATCCACACATGGCAGTCAAATAGTAAACACACAAACATTTGGCAGCAGAACGCAAGGTTCAAAATTCCAGGAATTTTAGCACTGTTTCATTGTCCCAATTCATTTTCAATAGTAATTGTTCCAGTTGTCGCTCACAGCACAGACACAAAAATACTTCACGTCCGTACAGGTTTACGGCGAGTGCGCTTCTGAATATGGCCATTGTGTGGACGGTTTATGAAAAATTGGCCTACACGAAAAGCGCTTTTATTTATCGCGATATTATTCAGCCTGTATCCATCCTAAAGACCCATTCTAAATATTGATGAAAAAAATTTTGAAATCGGATGAGTAGTTTCGGAGATTGCCTCCTACATCCAAACTTACAAACTCTTTATAATATTATATCGGTCTGTCCCGTTTCACCAGGGTGCGATAGATATAATTGCAAGTTCTAACAGATTTCGCTATTTGGTACTAAACAGTGTTGTTTGTTTGCTTCTAAACTATTAGTTCAGAAGTAAACAAACAAAACTGGCTTCTGATAGAACAGATGTCGTTACGTGTTACTAAAAAAGGTTTTTTGATTAATATAAACTATCCTAAAGCATAAGTTGCACCAAGCAAGAGACATTTACAAAACTCATTAAAATCTATTCAATGGTTTCGCGGAGATTAGCGCGGCTAAAATTGTGACACGGGGATTTTATATATAGATATAACAGTGTTAATAGCCGATTTTTTAGTACAGAAAATTATTTTTTATAAATTAACGGTTACAGCTCTTCCGACGTTATTTTTTAAGCTAACGTGTTCGTGTAAACGCCAAATGAAGAACCAAGAGCCACATCACAGTCCTACGGGCGAAAAATTGAAAAAAAATTCTGTCAATATTTTTTTTCAAAAAATTCGTCTACAGGATTTGTAGTGCGATTATTGGTTTTTCATTTGGCGTTTACCCTATAGAGATATTGCAATAGAGTACGCGAGAGAACAGTGAAAGTGTCTGCATTTAAGAGAGAGAACAGTTCCTTATCTCCATGGTAACTAATAATGAAAAAACAATGTTGATTTGAGTAAACAAATTTCTATTGGTCTGCGGCGTTCTCTCTCTTAACTGAGGATACTTCGCACTAGCGTACTCTATGGTTACCCGAACGCTTTAACTTTAAAAGTAGCGCCGGGAAACTGTAAATGTTTTTAGGCGAGGGGAAAGAATTTGAGATGAAGAGTGCAGGGGGTATTTGTAAATTGCAATCTTATTTTTCCCAATTTTACATAAACTGTTTTGCATTTTTGCCTAAGATCATCAGTTATATTATGTAGGTAGGTAGGTGCCTACCACCGACAATAAAATACGATAATATGATATATTAATGGACTAACAAACTCTATATAAAACCCATTTTATTTATCGCATTAGTTTAATTATATTTAATTAATGTATTGATAGTTTGTCAGAACTAATATTCATTTCTATAACTTTAATAAATAGTTATATAATGATTGATAATAATGAATAAAATAACTTAACGGTCACATTCACAGTATGTAAAAAATTCCAGCCAATTGGGCGACGGGACCATTCCAACTTCAGAAATGTTGACATTTGATTATAATAAAGAAAATAAAATATCTGATATCGTGTGAGGTGACACGGGTAATGCCTAGTATTCAATATGAAACTATTCGTTGCCATGGTTACCTACATAATATGTTTCATATCATGTAAAAATTAATCAAAGATTGCCTAACTAGTTTATTTCTGGCAGGTCCATAAAACAAAAGAGCGGCTGATTTTTTTTTATTTTCAAAATATTTTCGAAACTATAAAGTTTAGAGAAAAAAATTTTAACGAAACTTTCTTGAAAAAATAAATAGAATAACATGCCGTTATGAAAAGTATACCATTATTATATAAAAAACACCGTTATAGCATATATCTCTTCTGTGCATACGCCGATTTTCCTCAAAAACAGTAGGGCTCTTCCTATTTGCATACCATACATCCTCTCAAAATTTGATTTCAATCCACTAATCCGTTTGACCTGTGTCGTGTTCACAGACTAACAAACAGACTAGCAGACGCACAGAGTTTTTCCAAACATATGTTTTTTTGGATTCGGGGGACCTCAAAACGGAAAGATATTGTAAAATTTTTGAAAAGTAACTAGTACTTATCGTTCCCCACTTGTGGGTTGGAAGGGTAAAATCCTATTGGTATAATATTAGTGATGTAACAATTCCTGTTTTTACGATTATAATTAGCAAACCAATAATCGGACGATTACGATTATAAACGAATTAAAGATACAATGTAAAATAAACTTTATTGATTGTTCAATGAAAAATTAACAAATCATAAAAATGAATTTATAAAATATCAAAACAAAAATCTTCCATCAATTCCACGAAAAATAATTTAAAAAAAACAAGAATTAAATAGTATTAAAGCCTATATTCCATGTCTACACATTATACAATTTTTTATTTAGAAATTTGCAAATTCTGTGGGCTTAATCTGTTATAATATTGTTAATATATTTCGCTGCAAATACCTTTAGCAGCTGTAGTCGCACAAACACAGAAAATCGTATAAAATAATCGTAATTTACGATTAATCGTACAATTGCCATCCCTAGTGAAGATCGCGAATCACAAAGAAAAATTGTTGTGAAGTTTATTATAACACTAGCGTTCCGTCCCGGTTTCAACCGGGTGCAAAAGAACGGATGTGGGGGTGGGCATTCATGTTAGTTTACCGCACAAACCTTATGGGATATGGTTCTCGGTTAAATTGATCGAAAATAGTTTTATTTTATAGTTTAAAGGTCACTAAGAAAAAGTCTCCATGAACGCATTGTCTAAAAACCAATAGATTTTTAGCTACAGATATGTTTAGCGAGATTTTATAGGTAAAGGGATATCCATTGAATTCACAATCTTAAAAAATCCTAAGCTCTGTTTTCGAGTGTGCTGAATCCGAATATGGCATTATTTTATACAGGGTGACATCTTCCAGCATTTCCTAGTTCTCGACTATTTTTCTATTTCTAAAAAAAGCACATAAGTTGAACATGGAACATGTTTGTGAATTCAATGCATATCCCTATATCTAAAATCTCGCTAAACATATCTGCAGCTAAAAATCTATTGGTTTTTAGGCTATGCGCCCATGGACACTTTTTTTTAGTGACCTTAAAACTCTAAAATAAAACCATTTTTAATCAATTTAACCGTAAACCAAGGCCCATATGGTTTGTGCGGGATCCTTTCATGATGATCGGAGTTACAGTTCAAAAGTTTTTGTCGGACAGACAAATTTTGATTTTGATTTATATATATAGATTTACTTTATAGTAAACAAGTGTATAAATTAAGTGAAATTTAATAATTATTTAAAGACATAAATAAAATTAAATTATATGCAAAATCAAACAAAATAGTGACTCGATTGGACATTAAAAAGTTAACTATACAGTGACAAGGTGATAAATCCGTTTCATTCTCTCAACTGTCAAACAAAATTATGTTAAAAGTGTCATTTAATAAATTAACTATGCTAACTTCATTCATTAAACTGTTAATTATCCCATTACATTTATTTTATATTTATTTTATTTTATCGTTATCGAATAAACATTAAAAAAATTCAATATAAATAAAGTACATGTTAAAATTTTGAATTCGAAAGTATTATAGATAAGGTACTCTGGAAAAAATAAAACTGCAGTTATAGTTAAATAGAAAAGAAATGAGAAAACGTTACGTTTACATCATTAATATACTGCCAGATAATAAACCTAGAGCAGCCACGAGGTAAATTGCCTAAAAGATGGTTTTAAATTTCACTAAAGACAATTTTATGTCATCATAAAAAATTCCAGCCAATTGGGCGACGGAAGCATTTCAAATTGAAATATTGACATTTGACATATATTATAAAAAACAAAATAAAATTTTTGATAACACGTACGGTGACACGGGTAACGGCTAGTATTTAATATTATTATATTTGCTATTCGTTTGCACGGTTATCTATAAATAATATGTTATCGCGTCATGCAAAAATTAACCAAAGCATGCTTGTCACTATACCAAACTAACAGATCTACAGAAGAAAAGACAGCTGTTTTTTTTCCACATTATTTTCGTAGCTCTACAGTTTAGAAAAACTGTCTTGTAAAAATGAATAGAATATAATAATTATTATTATTATTAGTAGAAGTTTTGTTACAAAAATATGTATTAAAGGAGATTTATTTGGTTGAGAAACAATAAATTGAGGCCCTGATGATGAAAATATATTTTTCAAAACGTTGTCCACAAGCGATACTCTGGTAAAGCTTATTTTTCAATTTTTCCTCAACCAAATAAATCTCCTTCAATAAACCATTATGAAAGTATATCATTATTATATGAAAAAAACAATGTTATAGCATATATCCCTTTTGCGCATGCATCGATTTTCCCCATAAACAATAGAGCTCATCGTATTTGCAGTCTCCCAAAATTTGGTTTCAATCCGCTCATCCGTTGACCTGTATCGTGTTCGCAGACTAACGGACGCACAGACTTTTTTCCAAAAATATGTTTTTTGGATTAAAATTTTGAAAAGTGAATTTTGACCTAAATTGATACCACTTTCCATTTATGATGTTGGAGTGGTAATCTATACTAATATTATAAAGAAAGAGAGAATTTTGTGGGTTTGTGTATATGTGGAGTGTAATCTCCGGAACCACTACACCTATTTGAAATTTTTTTTCACCGTTATTTAGAATGTAGCTTCAAGATGGACATAGGCTATATATTATCGCGTTAAAATAAAAGGGCTTTTCGTGTAGACAAATTTTGCTACGTAAGTCGACTAAAAAAACGATGGCAATCCACAAATTCGGGCGAAGCCGGACCGGGCTACTAGTAGGACATAAAATGAACAATTCAGGGAAGGTTATATTTTTGTATTATATTAAAGTTAATGAAAATTTGTCAGTTTCTAAGAGATTGTCGACTTTCTAGTAATAGCTATACATTTTTAGAGTGTAGAATTTGTCGACACAAAAAGTATAAAGGAAGAAACATGGAGGATAGAAATCAATTTTATGAATGTCAATATCATTGATCATTGTAGAAACAAACAATTAGAGTTTATCTGTCGGCCGCCCACCGGTATGTCGGTGTGTGTAAATGTGTGGGGACCTAAACCTGTACTCGCTATGAGCTCCAAGGACGGAGAAACTTTTTTGTAAAGGAATATCTCTCTTACATGTTCACACAATAGGTATAGTCGAGGTCAGGAGTCGGGATTTTTTTAGGGTTTTTGCTTTTTTTTTGCCAGAGCGCCAATCTAGAGACCCTCCCGGTTTTCGAAGTCGCTGAACACGACGGTAAGAGTAAATTTTTTTCCTCGAAAACCCCTTCAAATTGGAAAAAAACCACCCCCAAATCGCCTTTCCGCTTACAAATGATTTTCGGCTCCCTTTTTTGGCCTGGTTCAGACTTCCTCGAGTGCAGAGATTCGTTCTTCGAGGCAGATGAGCCAAACCAACCCCACCCCCTGATTTCCATCCTACTGGAAATCAAGGGTTGACGGTGGTTCGGCTGATCTTCCCCGAAGTCCGAACCTCTGTACTCGAGGAAGTCTTAATCAGGCCAGAAAAGGGAGTCGCAAATCATTTGAAGTGGAAAGGCGATTTGGGGGTAGTTTTTGGCCAATTTGAAGGGGTTTTGGTATAATTCGAGATTATTGCCACTATATCTTATGATATGCGATAATGAACATACTTTTTGCTACGACTGTATAACGCAAGCATTCTTAATAAAAGCGTTGAAAAAGGTAGATTTTGTCTATTTGAAAGATAACTCGACAGTTTTCTCATCCTTGTTAACCGATCCGGCACGAACTGTAGGTATCATACACGGATACATTATAGCGACATTTATCTATAATAAAATTAAATAAACACATTAAATGATAAGAGGCAAGATGTCGTTCTCTAATCTATTGGAAAATATATACAGACATTTATAGTTTCAGACAGAACAACATTACGTTTGCTCACATCTGAGCACCTTTAGAAACACCTTAGCACCTCTCAGGTATCTAAATACACGTATACCTAAAAACCTGAAATCATTATTTACAACGCACGAGCTGTGTGCAGCGATATAGATTAGAATCCACATTATCCCCATATTCACCGAACACTATTAAAAATAGAAGTTACTAATCTTAGAACAAATTTATTCGTTAGAATAAAATTTACTTTCAATTCGCCAAGCAAAATATCAGGTACAATTGTACGAAAATTAGTTAAAGAACAAATGTTCACTGCACTATACTCCTTGCTCTTTTTGTTGAATATGTTGGCGTTCACCCAAAAATCCGACCGATAGCGTTATTATGCAAACGTCAAAAAAAGTTTAACAAAGTAATAGTTTTATCCTACAAAGCTTCCACTAACTTTAATGTTTTACAACTTTACACTTCACAAAAAGTTAATAAACAACACATAAATAAATTCACAAGAGCAAACTGTAGATATTATAATGCTCTACGTTTATAGGTTATGTATTGTGATCTATGTGGCGACCATTAATATTTTATCAGGCGTATAAATATTTATAACCGAGAATATGCACAGAATAGATTTATACCTGCAGTAAACATTATTATTTTTAGTGAATTGAATTATCGCTATTTATTCGGAGGAATAGCTACCTGAAGAACAAATGAACCGAATAA
Organism: Xanthostigma xanthostigma; assembly: GCA_963575645.1. NCBI lineage: Eukaryota > Metazoa > Arthropoda > Insecta > Raphidioptera > Raphidiidae > Xanthostigma > Xanthostigma xanthostigma. The sequence goes on along the minus strand of OY754466.1, from coordinate 40,398,570 downwards.
ATAACTACTTACGTTCGGTGAATATAGCCATTCATGACATTAGCAATGTTCCAACTTCTGTTATCGTCACAGTCATGCGCAGTAACTAAAACAAAACTGTTGTGTATCGAATTTGTGCGCATTGTTTTGTGGCTTAAAGGACAGTTCTAAAACCGTTCTAATCTCGGTTGGAACACATTTTATCTACTACGCATGACCGTGGGGATAATATTACCGTTCGCAGAGAGGTTGGAACAAAGTTAATTTGAAAGAATATTCATCATTCGAAGAGAGTACGGCTTCTACTTATGGCGGACTTTCGAAGTTTACTGAAATTTTAGGTTAATTAGACATTATAAATGTTTCATTGTCACTGGCTTTGTTGATGGATTTGATGCGCGCACAGTGACAGTACGAATGTAAAAAAAGTGAACGTTTATTGTCTCTGAACAGGACACACACTATCGCGCCTTGTTTGTGTGAGTTTGCTCATGTCGCTCACGTGACAAGATACTGTTTTCTGATTGGTTCATGCTCAAAACAAGTAGGCAAACAATCTCGAAAAATAGCCTCCCGGTTCTAATTCTGAAATTTATCTTGTGACACGCACTCGAGCCCGCAGTAACGTCATTTCAATCTTCGCAGCCAGCGCGCTAGCCAACACAAGTCCCAGCAGTTATTCCAGCGGAAAAAACAGCCTCGTGTGCAGCGGCTTTAACACGCTAGCTATATGCTGAGGTTGAGATCAAAACAAGTTAACTTCATCTTGCAACAATTTGCTAATCTAGAAAGCGTATATAAATCTTTAGAAGGAACGTAGATTCGTACACACTTTTTAAAAAACAGACAGAGTACAAAATGTATGTAGTGATAACAGCGTTCAATCAATCATTGTGTTAAAATGAGACAGAAAATACGGCATTAAAGTGAGACAGGATATATATGCCGATATATTATGAAGACGTAGTGTGTTGGTGTATTAAAGGGCACAAGACAAAGTAATTATCGAAATTGCTTTTCTATTGGTGTTAACTAAATTATCAGAAAGCGTAATGAGATTTAAATCCTATAAATTTGATAAAATTGCGATTGAGTTTGTCGTTTAATGATCAACCTTGATAATAAATATTTTCGTTAAATGCGCTATTTTTAAAACGAGTTTTATTTTTTTATTGATATTAAATAAAAGTCAAGCTAAAAGCCATGAATAAAAAATAATATTTTGACATATTAAACAAGTATTTGAAGGAGACAAATATATTTTCGCAACGACAACAATGGAAAGCTGGTAGTCAAAAGCCGACCTTCATAAAGTTGCCTGAAGAAGGTGATACATGTAAAGGAAGGATCTCGGTGCTTCTAGAAAATTCTACCACGCGCGGGACGAAGCTATAAAATGCGAGCGGAGTGGTTGGCAAGTCAGTCAGTCAGTTGGTTAGTTGCAACGTACGTACAGTGGATTACAGAAAACTGTGAAATAAATTGTTCAGTCGGTACAGAAAGCCGAGGCAACTGCTGAGATAGAAGATAAATGAGCTGTGTAAACCATTGAGTGCAATTATATAAATCTGGTTTTAGATAAATAACTTTTTGTAAATAATCGTGTAAATATAGTTAATAGACAAGTGCGAATAAGTGTACTAGATAAACTTTGATATGTTTGTGTGTTGTAAATATTTTGTGTACATAATTAGGAATTCATATTCTTCTGTTACTTAGTTTTCTATTTTATTATTTAGAACTATTAGTTTTATTTCTGTTAACGTTATTATTACTGTTTGTTAAAGAAGTAGGTACGCTTATTGTTGTGTGTTTAACTGTTTTGTTAAACATTTTTTTATTGTTAATAAATAATTTCCCCCACGGACTAGAACAGTTTTGTTACAATTACATAAATTCAAGATAGATACATTGTAAATTACAGACGCTCAACAGCTGAGGTCATCAGCGTATAGACGCTCATGTAAAAAGTAATACTGACTAAAAATATTGCGCGGATCTTGGACAATATTTAGTTGTTAATAATTTTTATCTGCGTAATTATCTCCATTAAACAGTAAGAATGTATATTCACTTTTTAGAAATTTATAATTTTGGGAAACTTTAAGATTTTGTTGTGTTCATGTCTTCAAGGTTTCTTTGTCTGTATAGCATAAAGCAAATTAATTGCGGACAAAAAAAAGTTGAGATAACATATGGTGTTTGCGTGATTTATAACAATAGAAACGGTAGCCGTAGAAAGGGCCACTTGCAGTAAGCAGGATATTTATTATTTATCTTATTTTTTTTATGAAGACGCGGTTTTAAAATCTAAGACCGCTGCACACGAAACTGGGTTTGCCGCTAGATTCTTTGCTCGATTTGACTGCTAGGTTTCAAGCGTGCTATGATGCTGGGTTTTGGGATTGCTTTTATAACATATGTGCTAAAAGAGCGATTCCCGCGCGAACTAATTCCGTCGACGTTTTGTAGACAAATGAGATACTCGCAGCTAACTCACTAGCAACTATGATCACACACGGCTAGTTTACTAACTAACAAGCCCACACGTCAGCGAGTAGCGAGCAAAGTAGCCCGACTTTCAACTTTTCTCGGTAGATTGTTTACAATCTGCTATAGTAACTATAGTGAATATGATAACACTGGGCGAGTTTACTAGCAAATAGTGAATTCGCTGGCTAGTAGATTATAAACTCGGTCAATGTAATCGAGCCTGAAAGGGATATATAGGGTGTTTTTTTGCATTAGAAACCGCCCTATTGGAAACACAACAACCTATTGGGCTTAGTGTGTTCTGCCCCCAAACTACAGATATATATATAAATAGTCCCTCAATATAAGTAGTTATAATATATTTTTATAACGCAGTCAGTTTTTGGGAGAAAAAACCTTAATCGACTTGTAAGTACTTTCTATAAAGGCTCTCACAGACCAAGGCGGCCGCTGTGGCGATAACATAAAACATCATATATATTAATACGCTAAGGTTAAAGATGTTTGCTTCCCTTTTTAGAAAAAACCTCACAATTTCTCCACATAAATTATATATACCTAATTTTACAGATAATTGCTTGCTCTACTGACATCGACAACTAAAAAAATTATTATTGCTTTTGTTTTTGTAAATTAATAAAAATACAGCAACGCTGAGCAACGTCTGCCATCTGACGGCTTTAATTTTGAAACAACGTCAACACTTCGATCTGTCATCTGACCTTCATATTGTAATACAATTGACACAATACTGCATACTGCCATCTAACGGCTTTAATTTTGAAACAGCGAGCAACGCTGAACAACGTCACAGCAATGCTGCATGATGCCATCTGACGGCTTAGCTCAACGCTTTTGCTACTTGCGCCTCTATATGACAATTTTAGTAAAATATTTCTTCCATCTGTCATCTGAGCTTCATATTGTAATACAACAAAAAGAAGAACGTTATAAGCAGTGTGCAAAATTAGAAACGAATTGAATACCTGCAATCATATTAAAAAAATAATTTTGTAAAGTGATAATTATTATACTTATTTAGTGCGAATAATTCGCACAGGTCACACTAGTGTTGCTTTAATGTACGTATTCAGACAGAAGTGCGTTCGCGGTCATTTTGGCGGGAATTTGCAGCGTTGTCTTGCGGCCACTATGCAGTGGCGGCCAAACGCTTCGTGTCGTATTTGGCTGCTGAACGCTGTGTTAGCCGTTAGTTGCATATACACGTTATTACGACTGCAAGACGTTGCATATAGGCTCGATGGGCTCTCGATAATTAGTATAATCCTTTTCTATATCACCTTTAATGAGATTGAAAAGCTCATCAAAACATTTGAGGTTTATTCGAAAATATACGAAAAATAGCTCTTCATGACTCCGGAGAAGTTTATATAATGTATGAAATTCATCTTGATCTTAACTTCATAAATCCATTTTCTTCTCTTGTTACCTCTATTCGGGCAGACAAATACATTTTATTATGTAAAAGTCGAGACACTAATAAGACAAAATAAAAAAAAACTTCTTCGTTGTCTTCTAAAATGGCTGCTAAAAGTAAAAATTCTTCTAGTTCACAAGTCATATTTATTAAACTCATTTAACTCATTGATATAATATGTAGGTACATATAGGTACGTTTTATTTTAATTTGTTTTGCGTATTTCTATGTGCGTGATCAGGCGATAAATTCGCTTTGGTGTGTCTGGACCTGATCGCAACCATGACCGCCATCGCGGCCGCTACCGCCACCGCAGCCGCCTTGGTCTGTGAGAGCAGTTTCATTATTTACATAGAAGTTGAAGCGTTCAAACTGCTCCGAAACACGTCTAGAGCTGCAGTTAGTCCCAATTCATGAATAGTAAGCGGTAGCAATCAGCTATCGCTTCACTACATTCATACAGTATATTCACTACCAAAAGACGTCATCAAAAACTGTCATTTCAATAAATTTCAAAAACTGAAATTTCTTTTTGATGCGAAACATCTAATGAAGCGTTTGAATGGGAGTAAAAACATGCAAACGCCGTGACGCTCGACGCTGTGATGTCGTGATGGCAAGCGTTACGTTTAATTCAGCGCGAAAATGCGGTAGCGTTTGCTGTGTGTATGCGTTGAATTATAGAATGGCTTCTTGATGGCGACATCTAATTGAGACTTATATTAGTTACTAGAATAATTACTTAAGTGGCGCTGCCAGTAACTTAAAGTTGCGGTGTCCATAGAGCTTTAGAAAGTACCTTTACGTAGAGTGTCCATCGGACTTTGTAGATTAACGTTACATTTGGCGATTTTAAATTTTGTTTTTTAAATCTGCTATAGGCGTCTCACGACGGCTTACATTTTTTTTAAATTTAGGATTTTTCATTACATTAATACATCAAAAGAAAATATTGTTGCGCATTTACCCCACAGTGATGCGTCTATGGGAGTTTCTAGAAAAGTCTACACAATGCCCGAAGGTCAACTAACAACAATGAAAGCAGGTAACGGACATCCGACCGTTAGAGACTCCCACGCATGTAAAGGCAAGCAACAATGGATGCAGGTAGCCAGCACCCGACCGTAGAGACCCGCACGCGTGGAGAGGAGAGGAAATCTCCACTCGAATATTCTATAAACATAGACCGAAAACTATAAAAAGGCGAACAGAGGAAGGAAGCGAGTTCAGTCAGTTACAGCGTGTTAACAGTGAGTGGACGTACACTCGGTTACAGATAACTGTGTGACATATATTGTGCAGTCGGTATAATAAGACCGAAGTAGCTGTAAATAAATAAATGTTAAAGGGCAGTTAGTTATTGGAGCTGTTTGTGTGTTGACACAGTGCTCTGGCATTAACATAAATCTGTGGAAATAAATATAACTCTAGTGAGTGGTTTTAAATAAATGACTTATAGTGAATAGACAATTGCGCTGATAAACTCTGTATTGTGTTCCTGTGTGTTTGAATAGACAAGTGCGCTGATAAACTCTGTGTTGTAAATATTTCTTTGTACATAATTTAGTGACTCTTTATTCTCTGTTACTTAGTCTTTTGTTTTATAATCTAGAACTATTAGTTTTATTTCTGTTAACGTTATACGCTTTCGTTTGTGTGTTTTTACTGTTTGTTAAACAGTTAATATTGTAAATAAATAATTTCCGCCACGGACTACAGCAGTTTTGTTACAATATATACCTATGTAAATAATATTATTATCATGCGAAAAAATACTTTTTTACACACATCCCTAATAAAATATCCTCTTTTGATGTCTGTACGGCTGTCGTAAAATGACCCATTTGGCACTTGCGCGTAAAGTAAAATAAAAAATGTGATCTAACCTGCAATTTAGCAGTAAGATATACCATTTTCCGAATGTATGGCACCTGACGTTAGTCCATGGCGTTTAAATGTCTTAGGACGACTCTGGATTAGGAGCCAAAGTCGTGAAAGTGAGTCATCATTATTGTAGTGTTTACTCAATGGAGCGGCAAAGCAAGGAAACAATATAAAGCATTTTTGAATATAGACTATAGATTTCTTTATATGATTAGCTTTAATAGTATATATTTTTAGAAATAAACGTGCATATAATATGTTATATCTACAATAACTGAACGGTCGATATATTTTCATTTTACAGTGTTTATTATTTAGAAATATTTCTTTATTGTTTGTGGAAAACAGCAATTTTCTATCAGTCACAACCAGTTTCTATATATATAATGACGTCAAATATTATAAGGGTTGATAGACAATTATTGTTGGCTAACTACATAAGGGCTACTGCGACTAATTTATGGTTTCCCATTTATACTTTGTGTCACATCGAATATATCACATAATATTAGTAGACTGAAGTTATACACGTGTGATATCGTATTAATAAGTGTTCCTTTTAATCACGTACAATTATATTGAAGATGCTTTGTTATCATTTTGGAAAAAATTCCAGCTAATTGGGGACGGGACAATTTCCACTTCAAAAATGCTGTTATTTGATTATTATAAAGAAAATAAAATTTCTGATATCATGTGAGGTGATGCGGGTGATGACTAGTATTCAATATGATATTTGCTATTCGTTGCCATGGTTACCTACATAATAAGTTCCACGTAATATAAAAATTAATCAAAGCATGCCGAAATAGTTTATTTCTGACAGATCCATAAACCAAAAGAGCGGCTGATTTTTTTTATTTTCAAAATATTTCCGAAACTATAAAGTTTAGAAAAAAAATATTTAACGAAACTTTCTTGAAAAAATAAATAGAATAATAAGCCGTTATGAAAAGTATACCATTATTATATAAAAAACATCGTTATAGCATAATTCTCTTCTGCGCATGCGCCGATTTTTCCAAAAACAATAGGGCTCTTCATATTTGCATAGGAAACATCCCCTCATTTGGTTTCAATCCGCCCATCCGTTTGACCTGTATCGTGTTCACAGACTAACAGACGCACAGAGTTTTTCCAAAAATATGTTTTTTGGATTCGAGGGACCTCAAACCGGAAAGATATTGTAACATTTTTGAAAAGTGATTTTTGACCTAAACTAGTACCATTGTGGGTTGGAATGGTAAAATTTAAATATAAAACTAGTTACCATCATGACTCAAACCCGAATCTCCCAATTTCGCGTTGTTTAATTTATCAATTAATCTACAATAACCGATAGTACAGTGTTGTAAGAAATAATTATTTATATTTTGATAACTGAGAAACACTGCATGTGCTTCTCAGTTATCAAAATATCATAAATAATTATTTCTTCTACTTTATTCTACTTTTTTTCTTCTTTATTCGAACCTGAAGCGCCTTGACAGCAAACTAAGGAATTGCGCGCTCTTTTTAGTGAACTGAAGTGCCTTCGTATGTGCTAAACAGAATATAGATTATAGACGCTCAACAGCTGAGATCATCAACGTTTTAGAGAATCTGCCACCCAACATACACAAACCGACTGGAACGAGCTCGGGTTCCTTGGAATGCTAATTCTCATATAAAGGTCCCGTTATTAGTAGTAATAAATATTTCATGTTAAATTTAATATAACAATATTTAAATTTTTGATTAACGTCTGATTAGAACTCTTCAATAAATATAATTATCGACCAATTTTTCAGACAAATATATTAACAAAAAATAATAATTAATACATTAACGTTTCGATAATTTTATTTATTAATATAACAATATTACCTACTAACCTATTTAAAACTTAAATATAACTATACCATATATAATATATGCTTTTTATCAGACCTTTCGCATTTTCCACAAGTTATTTAAATAAGCTCAGCAATGATGTGTATAGGTATTGACACGGTAAATGCTAGTACCCATTAATTTGTCATGATAATATTTACCCTTCAATCTGATATGTCAATATTTACTTAATACATATTACTATGTCGTGTGCCATATAAGTAACTAAATTCATTTCTAACTCGTACTCAACAATATTTACACAAAAGTATAAGAAATTTGTTTGAGCGTTTGCGTCACCATTTTAGTAAAAGGCTATCAAACATTTTTGGGTTATAAGTATTTGAGGCAAAGTGAACTTCTTTTGTAATGTTTGAACACAAAATCGAAACCTTTGCTGAACGGTAGTGGGGCCTAGTCAAACCGTGAATTTTTCATTTTTTTTTTTGCAAAAAAAGTCCTTGAGGCATTTTGAAATTTTAATACCTTCAAATTAAGTATTTTATAAAATAAAAAACAAACAAGCCAGATCTAAATGTCTGCCAGGCGGTTACAAAACTGACTATATTATATACGTGAGTGCGGTAAGACGCTAGGGGTAGGTTGAAGTGTGAGAGAGAGCGTAGTACATGGCTCCAGTTGAAGTGTGCTTCGGTGTGATATCGCTCTCGCTCGGACTTCAACCTACTCGAACTCACGTACATTAGACAGTTTTGTAGCCGCCTGACGGACATTTCGAGCCGACCAAATGATCTGGCTTATTAAAATGCTAAATATTAATTTTACAAAATATTTCATTAGATTGTTATAGTTAATGCATCTTGAATTTTTATGCCGGGTTGCATAAACATTAAAAAAAAATTGTTTAGACAAATGATCTTAGATTGTAATCTATACTAATATATAAAGTTGAAGAGTTTGTTTGTTTGTTTGGTTCAAATTTAATTTTTTTTTGTCATGGATAGTCCATTTATTGAGGAAGGCTACGGGCTATATAATATAATATCACGCTACGATCAATAGGAGCGGAGCATCAATGAAAAATGTATAACTCAAAATTTGTCCGTCCGACAAAAACTTTTGACCGGTAACTCCGATGATCATGAAATTTAGACACAACATTCATCTCGGTAAACTAAGATGAACGTGCATACTCATGTCCCTCCCCGCATTCGTTCTTTTGCACCCGGGTGAAACCGGGTGGGACCGCTGGTCATATATAATTACAGTTTTTGCTCAGGCAGGAGCAGTACGTAGGGAAAAAAATAATATAGATCTTTAATGACGTAAGTAGAACTACAAATTCCTCTGCGCATAAAATACATCAAGATATTTTGTATTGAAGTACACAGGTGATGTTTACCAAGTTAAAATACGGCTATTGGTTTTATTTCTATAGCATATAATATTGTTGCGTGCTCCCTGTTGGGACGATAATATGTTCCATAGAATGTTCCAGACCACGACAACAATGGAAAGCAGGTAAAAACCCGACCTTCATAGAATTACCTGGAGAAGGCAATGCATGTAAAGGACGGATCTCGATGCTTCTAGAAACTTCGACCAGGCGGGGGACGAAGCTATAAAATGCGAACGGAGTCATTGGCAGTCAGTTAGTTGGTTAGTTGCAGCGCGTACGTACAGTGAAGTACAGACAACTGTGAAATAAATTGTTCAGTGTCGGTACAGCAAAATCCGAGGGCGCTGCTAAGATAGAACCATTGAGTGAAATTATAGAATAGAATAGAATAGTTCTTTATTTGTAGAGGCTAGTATGGATACAGTCGTCAAAACAATTAGATGAAAAATCAAAATATATCGGAGATATTATAAAGCACAGTTCCTACAAGATGTGCTTTTAACTTTTTTTTAAACTGATTGCCTTTGAAACATTTTATTTCTTGCGGTTCTACATAAATAGATTTTGTGTTGTAAATAATCGTGTGAATATAGTTAATAGACAAGCGCGAATAAGTGTACTAGATAAACTTCGGTGTGTTTGTGTGTTGTAAATATTTTGTGTACATAATTAGGACTCTATATCCTCTGTTACTTAGTCTTTTATTTTATTATTTAGAACTATAAGTTTTGTTTCTGTTAACGTTATTATTACTGTTAAATTAAAGAAGTACGCTTTCGTTGTGTGCTTAAATGTTTTGTTAACAGTTTATTATTGTATATAATTAATTTCCACCACGGACTAGAACAGTTTTGTTACAATATGTAATTCTTATTATTTGCTGACCTTTATGTAATATCTAACTGCGTACAAATTGCAATTAAACTTATATAACTAGTAAATATCAAGGGATTATTGGTACAATTACGATGTCCCTTATTTTCCCGATAACTATTGATCACTTATTAGTGTATTTGCCATAAGGCACTTACACTATTGGCGTCGGTCGGATGGCGGGACCTAGGGGTCGGACCAAAATTTCTCGACGTTTCATAGCCTCCTAAACACTTTGGCACCATTTTTGGAAAAGTATGTTTATATATGTATATATATATATATATATATATATATATATATATATTTATATATATATAGGTACGGGCAATAACTTTCGAAGGAGTTAATTGATTTTAACGAAATTTGGACCACATGTTAAAATCCATCACCGCACGAAGCCTATTTAAAATGGGCCCAATCGGGCCACTTTAAGGGTGGGATTTAGGGGTTGAAAATAATTTTTGGGCCCAAAAATACCGAAAAATTTCTTCGAATCGTTTCAAAATTGAAATTTAACCCTTTAGTAATGATTAAAATGTGCTACCAAAATTTTATTAAAATCGGCCCGACAGGACCGGACTTAAAAATTTTATGAAAACGTTAGTTTGTAGATATGGGTATATTTAGAGAAGGGTGAATTTAATTTGTTGTATTGACAGTAATATTAAAATTAAGAAGAAAATATTATTTTAAGGGGTGTATTAAGGGGTTAAATTTTTTATTTTGGTCAAAAATAAAGTTAAGTTTATATAAGGGAGCCACACTGCCTATAATAGCAAATACACTATATTGTCGACAGGGTTTCGCACTGCGACCCGAGTTTTTTATTATTATAACATTAGTTATAGTCTGTGGCTTTGAAGGCCAAGTAAAAACACTCTAGCTTTAACCCAAAACCGATCTAACTGTCTATAAAGAACGCTGCACACGAGGCTGGTTTTGCCGCTGGAATTACTGCTAGGACTTGCGCTGGTTCAGAGGATATAAATGACGTCACTACGGGCCAAAAACAATAGGGCTCTTCATGTAAGTAATATGCATATCAAACATCCTTCCAAAGTTTAGTTTGACCGGTATCGTGTTCACAAAACAAACAGACTTTTTCCAAAAATATGTTTTTTGGATTCGGGTAACCTCAAAACAAAAAAAAAATTGGTTGTCTGTAAAGTCGGTTTACGGACGATAGTTTTACGTGATAACGTATTCCGCTCGAATATAATAATACATAACCTAAATTTTAGTAGCTGTCAAACTATATTTTTACCGACTAATAATTTGATCAACCAAAGCAAAATACATATTTTTAAGCAATTATAAAAGACATTTAAAAGAATGTATATAATATATTATATATTTGTTAACAAACCGTATAATTTATCTGCTGTTATGAAATGCAGATATCTCCCAAAATTTGTTTTTGATACAAAATGTAGCTGCGTTTGTGTACAAACTATCAATTGATCAATACATTTCCATTCGTTGTGAATAATATCATAATTTATCCATAATGACGGCGATCAGTTATTTTTAACAAAATAAAATGACATTTATTAATTATTATTAGCGCCATATTGCCATTATCGTGCGTTCAGTTATACTTTGGCTTGGATGAATCGGTAATAATTATATGTCTCAAAAAATATCCGTGCAAAAACGAACAAATAACGATGTATTATCTGAAAAATTGCTTTAAAAATTCGATAATTTATGACATTTTTATTAGATATCTTGATTTTAAGTCTTAATTTCCACGGTTTATAAAACAAAGGCCATCTGTCAGATGTAGCTTTCGCTGGAACAGCCGAAAAAAATGTTGAACGCACACTACTCTCTGACGTCACGCGAGAAGAAATGCGTACAAGCCGACGCCGATCGTGCTTCTCTATCGAATATACTGCGCTCTCGCTTGCACGCACAGGGTCAGGCGGAACGCGACACTTTTGGAACGTTACACTTTTTCGTGCGTGCAGCTGGTGTTTCATCAATAAATAAGACGTTATCACGTCAAAAATTACAAAATTTTGAAAAGGGCATTTGAAATAAATTAGTACCTACCATTCCCCAATTGTAGAGTTCGAATGGTAAAAATAAATAGTAAATTTTCGACTTAATAAAGTAGTTGATTTTTTTTGCATCTTTTGTTTCACTATAATCAAACTGCGACTCTAATAAAACAGTGCAACATTATAAATAAATAATATATAATGCATTAATGCGACATAATAGATTGTTACAAGTAGGTATTCGTGTACATATGAAAAGCGTGGTTTAAATACACGCTATGAGAAAATTACCGCTCGTCAATTGTTATTGTATTGCCGCCGGTAATGTAGGGTACCTGAAGTGGCTGAGGGTGTTGTCGGTAGAACCATACATGCATGCCCGTTATATGTATTTGTGAACATAATGGCCCTTAACTCGGGGTGTCAAGTGCGTGCTGTCCATCATATCAGCGCATTATGTGTACACATATTAAATATATAGGGATGGATCAAATAAAAATACTAATCAAAATTGATTCCGCGCGTTTTCATCCCCCGATAAAATATTCTACAGACATAATATCCTATCAGCAAAACTGGTGTAGAATTACTGTATTACTACATCACTTTGTATACACGACCCCGTAATTATTTTTTTGAAGAACTCCCCACAAAAGCCTTCTCCTTTTCACTCTACAAAAAAACGCCATCGCATCGATACGACCCCGTAATTGTTTCTTAAAGAACTCCCCCCCAAACGCCTTCTCCTTTTCACTGGGCAAAAAAACGCCATTGCATCGACACGACCCCGTAATTGTTTCTTAAAGAACAAACGCCTTCTCCTTTTCACTGCGCAAACAAAAACGTCATCGCATCGACACGACCTCGTTTTAAACAGACACGTCGTTAAAGAAGTTTTACTGCGTAATCTTTCACAAAAAATTGGTTGTCTGTAAAGTCGGTTTACGGACGATAGTTTTACGTGATAACGTATTCCGCTCGAATATGATATTTAATAATACATAACCTAAATTTTAGTAGCTGTCAAACTATATTTTTACCGACTAATAATTTGATCAACCAAAGCAAAATACATATTTTTAAGCAATTATAAAAGACATTTAAAAGAATGTATATATATTATATATTTGTTAACAAACCGTATAATTTATCTGCTGTTATGAAATGCAGATATCTCCCAAGATTTGTTTTTGATACAAAATATAGCTGCGTTTATGTACAAACTATCAATTGATCAATACATTTCCATTCGTTGCAAATAATATAATATTTTATCCATAATGACGGCGATCAGTTATTTTTAACAAAATAAAATGACATTTATTAATTATTATTAGCGCCATATTGCCATTATCGTTATTGGATGAGAGTGCGTTCAGTTAAACTTTGGCTTTGATGAATTGGTAATAATTATATGACACAAAAAATATCCGTGCAAAAACGAACAAATAACGATGTATTATCTGAAAAATTCTTTAAAAATTCGATAATTTATGACATTTTTATTAGATATCTTGATTTTAAGTCTTAATTTCCACGGTTTATAAAACAAAGGCCATCTGTCAGATGTAGCTTTCGCTGGAACAGCCGAAAAAAATGTTGAACGCGCACTTTGTCAGAACAAACGTCAAATAGTTTGATGAACTCTCTGACGTCACGCGAGAAGAGAGAGAAATGCGTACAAGCCGACGCTTGGGTCGATCGTGCCTCTCTATCGCTTATATCGCGCTCTCGCTTGCACTCTCAGGCTCAGGCCGAACATTACACTTTTTCGTGTGTGCAGCCGGTGTTTCATCAATTTATAAGACGTTATCACGTCAAAAAATGTTCTTAAAATTCATCGGTAGTGTATTTCCTGGTTTTTTTAGTTTTAATAATAATGTCGGGAGAGCTCTAACTGTTTTATGGCAAGGAGAAAGGATTTGTGGTGAAGAGTTCAGGGACCAGTGGTGTACTCTATTTTCAAATTTCTGTACTTTAAATATTTCGTTCCATGAGATATTTGTGATCACCCAATACTATGCATAATGACAGATGTGGTTTTTAAACCATTGCCGTGCTTATCGGAGTCGCTGTTATTTACTCAAAATAATTAGTGCAAATCGAAAACATGCATGCTTATTTTTCATTGTGTACAAGCAGTGCCGGATTAACCTATAAGCAAAGTAAGCAACTGCTTAGGGCATCACGTATCAGGGGGCACCAAAAATCACAACTTGGAAATGAAAAGTACCTCACCAGACCGTGTCAACAATTTTTTTTTTATTTTGTCAAGTTCCCAAAAATTTTATCTACTGATAAAAAACTGTCTTTTGCAGTGTAGAAGTTGTAAATATAAATAAATAAAAACAAAATATTTTTTTAACTTTTCAACTAACTGAATAAAAATGCCTAATGCCCGGTTTACATTATTCCAATCCAGCGATCCAGTCCAGTGCTGGATTGCAACTGGAATAATGTAAACCCTCACTGGAATGCACTGGATCCAGTAAGCATTCCAGTCCAGTAACTGGATTCGCGGTCTACTTTTGAATCCAGTGCGATAAATCCAGTGCAACTGGAATAATGTAGACGGCCAATCCAGTGCCAGTCTATATTCATTGGGATCTTCTACCTTCAGTTGTTGCAAAAGCATTACTGACCCTCCTTTTTGATCTCTTTCGCTGATCCAATTTCTCACCCACATCCGTTCCTTTTTTCTTAGTTCATTATCAACCTCATTAATAACTTCTTGTAGCAAGAGTGATTGAGCACGTTTGAAACATTTTCGAAACTGATCTCTTTTTGAAATCATTGTCACTGTAGTGTTCACAATGAAAACGGCTTCTAAATGACTGGAATAATGTAGACAATGAATCCAGTCCAGCGATCCAGTCCAGCACTGGACTGGATCGCTGGACTGGAATAATGTAAACCGGGCATTAGGACCGATTTTATAAACAGTTAAATTGTCAATGAGAGCATTTATTGAAAAATTCAATTTTTTCCTAAAATTCTACGCTTTTTAACTTTTTTCTCTCAATTTTAAAGTTATGACATCCCCAATTTAAAAAAAAAAAATAAACTTAACATGACAGAGACAGATAATATTAGATTTTTTTTAGACTGCTGTTAGAGATGAAGCCCCATAGACAAGAAATGCTTAGGGCATCAAGGAGACTTAATCCGGCACTGTGTACAAGTGTATCAGGTGATGTAACAAAAATTAGACTAAAATATTATGACAGATTGTAATTTGATTTTGCAATTTATTAGAAAAACAATATTTTTGAAAAGGCAGCCAATTTTTATTATTTATTTATTTTACATAATTTTAAAAAAATATATTGTTTTCCAAAAATATATACAAATTAATGTCACATTAACAGCGTTTCATAATTTTTCAAAGTAAGATATCAATTTAAGAAAAAAAAATTGACTGCCTCTCAAAAAAAAAATTATTGTACTAATTGTGCAAAGTATCAGCTTCGAGGAGTTTATGGAGAGTAGGAACTAAGAAATCGTACAGGCACACATTAAAAATCAGATATATGACTTTTTTTAATGTTTGTCTGTTTTACATCTGCAGATTTTAGAACGACACTGGTGATTGCGGTATAGACACTCGCAACTACAAAACAATAATAATTAATCTAACCCTCAGTTTTGGTTCGCCGCAAATATCCCGTCGTCGACTAACTAAACTACTGAGAACACTTGGCAGTTGACGTCAGTTATATTGTGTTATTGTATATGTTAAACACCCTTCACTAATAACCCTCCGCCCATACACACCAAAATGTATAAAGGCCACTCCACACCGAGGCTGTTTTTGCCGCTACATTCCTATTTGGCTGCTAGATATCCGACAATCCCTCTGACTTGAACGCCTTAACTCCTGATGGTCATTTCCTTATGAGTGACTCACCCAGCGTCCTTTTAGAGCCAAATCTTGCAAAAGTCAAAGAAAACCGGCTGTCCCGATGGCAGCGTTTACAGCAACATTTTTTGGTTAATTTTATGTCAATTTATGTCTTAATCTTTATTCAAAACTTTGATAAACGTTTGAATAGAACTCTTCAAAATCATGTTTGAATGATTAAAAAAATAATGAAAAATTAATAATATTAATTTTTCATTATTTTTTAATCATTCAAACATGATTTTGAAGAGTTCTATTCAAACAAAATAATGAAAAATTAATAATATTAATTTTTCATTATTTTTTAATCATTCAAACATGATTTTGAAGAGTTCTATTCAAACGTTTATCAAAGTTTTGAATAAAGATTAAGACATAAATTGACATAAAATTAACCAAAAAATGTTGCTGTAAACGCTGCCATCGGGACAGCCGGTTTTCTTTGACTTTTGCAAGATTTGGCTCTAAAAGGACGCTGGGTGAGTCACTCATAAGGAAATGACCATCAGGAGTTAAGGCGTTCAAGTCAGAGGGATTGTCGGATATCTAGCAGCCAAATAGGAATGTAGCGGCAAAAACAGCCTCGGTGTGGAGTGGCCTTTATACATTTTGGTGTGTATGGGCGGAGGGTTATTAGTGAAGGGTGTTTAACATATACAATAACACAATATAACTGACGTCAACTGCCAAGTGTTCTCAGTAGTTTAGTTAGTCGACGACGGGATATTTGCGGCGAACCAAAACTGAGGGTTAGATTAATTATTATTGTTTTGTAGTTGCGAGTGTCTATACCGCAATCACCAGTGTCGTTCTAAAATCTGCAGATGTAAAACAGACAAACATTAAAAAAAGTCATATATCTGATTTTTAATGTGTGCCTGTACGATTTCTTAGTTCCTACTCTCCATAAACTCCTCGAAGCTGATACTTTGCACAATTAGTACAATAATTTTTTTTTTGAGAGGCAGTCAATTTTTTTTTCTTAAATTGATATCTTACTTTGAAAAATTATGAAACGCTGTTAATGTGACATTAATTTGTATATATTTTTGGAAAACAATATATTTTTTTAAAATTATGTAAAATAAATAAATAATAAAAATTGGCTGCCTTTTCAAAAATATTGTTTTTCTAATAAATTGCAAAATCAAATTACAATCTGTCATAATATTTTAGTCTAATTTTTGTTACATCACCTGATACACTTGTACACAGTGCCGGATTAAGTCTCCTTGATGCCCTAAGCATTTCTTGTCTATGGGGCTTCATCTCTAACAGCAGTCTAAAAAAAATCTAATATTATCTGTCTCTGTCATGTTAAGTTTATTTTTTTTTTTTAAATTGGGGATGTCATAACTTTAAAATTGAGAGAAAAAAGTTAAAAAGCGTAGAATTTTAGGAAAAAATTGAATTTTTCAATAAATGCTCTCATTGACAATTTAACTGTTTATAAAATCGGTCCTAATGCCCGGTTTACATTATTCCAGTCCAGCGATCCAGTCCAGTGCTGGACTGGATCGCTGGACTGGATTCATTGTCTACATTATTCCAGTCATTTAGAAGCCGTTTTCATTGTGAACACTACAGTGACAATGATTTCAAAAAGAGATCAGTTTCGAAAATGTTTCAAACGTGCTCAATCACTCTTGCTACAAGAAGTTATTAATGAGGTTGATAATGAACTAAGAAAAAAGGAACGGATGTGGGTGAGAAATTGGATCAGCGAAAGAGATCAAAAAGGAGGGTCAGTAATGCTTTTGCAACAACTGAAGGTAGAAGATCCCAATGAATATAGACTGGCACTGGATTGGCCGTCTACATTATTCCAGTTGCACTGGATTTATCGCACTGGATTCAAAAGTAGACCGCGAATCCAGTTACTGGACTGGAATGCTTACTGGATCCAGTGCATTCCAGTGAGGGTTTACATTATTCCAGTTGCAATCCAGCACTGGACTGGATCGCTGGATTGGAATAATGTAAACCGGGCATTAGGCATTTTTATTCAGTTAGTTGAAAAGTTAAAAAAATATTTTGTTTTTATTTATTTATATTTACAACTTCTACACTGCAAAAGACAGTTTTTTATCAGTAGATAAAATTTTTGGGAACTTGACAAAATAAAAAAAAAATTGTTGACACGGTCTGGTGAGGTACTTTTCATTTCCAAGTTGTGATTTTTGGTGCCCCCTGATACGTGATGCCCTAAGCAGTTGCTTACTTTGCTTATAGGTTAATCCGGCACTGCTTGTACACAATGAAAAATAAGCATGCATGTTTTCGATTTGCACTAATTATTTTGAGTAAATAACAGCGACTCCGATAAGCACGGCAATGGTTTAAAAACCACATCTGTCATTATGCATAGTATTGGGTGATCACAAATATCTCATGGAACGAAATATTTAAAGTACAGAAATTTGAAAATAGAGTACACCACTGGTCCCTGAACTCTTCACCACAAATCCTTTCTCCTTGCCATAAAACAGTTAGAGCTCTCCCGACATTATTATTAAAACTAAAAAAACCAGGAAATACACTACCGATGAATTTTAAGAACATTTTTTGACGTGATAACGTCTTATAAATTGATGAAACACCGGCTGCACACACGAAAAAGTGTAATGTTCGGCCTGAGCCTGAGAGTGCAAGCGAGAGCGCGATATAAGCGATAGAGAGGCACGATCGACCCAAGCGTCGGCTTGTACGCATTTCTCTCTCTTCTCGCGTGACGTCAGAGAGTTTATCAAACTATTTGACGTTTGTTCTGACAAAGTGCGCGTTCAACATTTTTTTCGGCTGTTCCAGCGAAAGCTACATCTGACAGATGGCCTTTGTTTTATAAACCGTGGAAATTAAGACTTAAAATCAAGATATCTAATAAAAATGTCATAAATTATCGAATTTTTAAAGAATTTTTCAGATAATACATCGTTATTTGTTCGTTTTTGCACGGATATTTTTTGTGTCATATAATTATTACCAATTCATCAAAGCCAAAGTTTAACTGAACGCACTCTCATCCAATAACGATAATGGCAATATGGCGCTAATAATAATTAATAAATGTCATTTTATTTTGTTAAAAATAACTGATCGCCGTCATTATGGATAAAATATTATATTATTTGCAACGAATGGAAATGTATTGATCAATTGATAGTTTGTACATAAACGCAGCTATATTTTGTATCAAAAACAAATCTTGGGAGATATCTGCATTTCATAACAGCAGATAAATTATACGGTTTGTTAACAAATATATAATATATATACATTCTTTTAAATGTCTTTTATAATTGCTTAAAAATATGTATTTTGCTTTGGTTGATCAAATTATTAGTCGGTAAAAATATAGTTTGACAGCTACTAAAATTTAGGTTATGTATTATTAAATATCATATTCGAGCGGAATACGTTATCACGTAAAACTATCGTCCGTAAACCGACTTTACAGACAACCAATTTTTTGTGAAAGATTACGCAGTAAAACTTCTTTAACGACGTGTCTGTTTAAAACGAGGTCGTGTCGATGCGATGACGTTTTTGTTTGCGCAGTGAAAAGGAGAAGGCGTTTGTTCTTTAAGAAACAATTACGGGGTCGTGTCGATGCAATGGCGTTTTTTTGCCCAGTGAAAAGGAGAAGGCGTTTGGGGGGGAGTTCTTTAAGAAACAATTACGGGGTCGTATCGATGCGATGGCGTTTTTTTGTAGAGTGAAAAGGAGAAGAAAACTGTTATCAACATTCCGCGATATCCGGAACAAGAAGTTTTTTGACGTGATAACGTCTTATGAATTGATGAATCACCAATCTTATAAAATGATAAAACACCGGCTGCATGCACGAAAAAGTGTAACGTTCCTAAATCCTAACGTTCCTAACGTTCGTAACGCGTAACGCGTAACGTTCCGCCTGACCCTGTGCGTGCTTTTTGCTAATTTCTCGCTCAATTTAAATCAGATCGGTTTGAAACCAGTCTTAAACGAAAGAGGAGAACATTTTACATAGATTTCGTATAACAGAATTTGCCTAAACAGTTTTTTTATACAAATTTATATAGAAAAATAGCTGTATAAATGCAACATGAAAACGGCTGCATTTCTAATGTTTAATTCAATTTTTTGACATTAGTATTTTGTGAAATGCAACGCCTTCTAAGTTAAGTATTGGAATAACTAATTATTATTAGAACATAATACTTTGACAGTTGCAAACGTCACTTTTGACATTTCTTATCATTCCGATACCAAGGATAAGCGGATTGAAACCAAATTTTGGGAGATTTAGGTTATGTATTACGGAATACGTTATCACGTAAAACTATCGTCCGTAAACCGACTTTACAGACAACCAATTTTTTAGATATTTCTGAAGAAGATCCAAATCCGGATCGAAACGTCATCTTGTGTTATATTGATTTGTATTTTTATTAATTTTTATCAATAGGTATATGGTCTGAGAAAAATTGGTCGACAATTTTATTTATCTTAATCTTTATGTTAAAAGTATTAATACACTTGTTTAATATAGATTAAAATTAAAACCATGAAAACAAGGTCTGTAAGGTTTTATTACGATTGAATTCAGAAGTCTAAATCAGAGGTTCCGAGACTTTTTTTTCTCATAAACCACTTTCAAAATTTAGCTGGTTCCGGTGGACCCCTTACAGCTGTAATTGCTACTATATTCCCAAAACTCGACAAAAAATGTGAAGATTAGATCTAACTATGGAAATTTGCGTTGCGGCTGAGTTCCAACCACGAATGGGGAGTTTTCTGAATTAAATAAGTGAGAATTGATTGGTTAATTAATTACATGATTGTGCTGTGAGCGGATGTCAAAAAAGTAAAGTTGGTCAATCAAAAAAGTGATTCCATCCAACTTTACTTTTTTGACATCTACTCACAGCACAAGGAACCAATCAATTCTCACTTATTTCATTTAGAAAACTCCCCATTCGGAGTGATAACTGAATATGGAACTTCTTAATATATTATCTGCCTACATTGATAGGTAAAGTCAAGCCAACATTTTAGTTCTTCACTATCGAAAGCAGATAAATTTTCGTGGACCCCGCTTACGAATTAATGAACCTCCATTTTTTGTCACGCCAACGTAGACCCCCGTCGAGTCTCCCGTGGACACCTGGGGGAACTAAATGTCTAAATCCACCCTGCTGGATCCCGCAAATACCTGGATCCAGCGGGATTAAGATAGTTCAGTCCCGCAAATAGCTGGATTGAAATTATCTTGCGGGATTGCATTCCACTACTCGGAACAGACCCAATTCCATCTTCGCAGTCAGTACAAGTGCCGTCAATGATTCCAGCGAAAAAACTGCCTCGTGTGCAGTGGCCTTTATATATATTTAGGTACGCATTACGCACCCGAGCCGTGTTTGAAAATTATTATTGTAACAGTCGACCAAATAATTATATCGTATTATGTCGCACACGTCCTGTAACGAGTTTGTGGTCAAAGGACATTTTCTGTTATTTCATTCCCATGCTTAAACCTGGATTTACGGAACAGGCAACGTAGGCAGCTGCCTAGGGCGGCAAGATTTAGGGGGCGACTAATTTTGGGGGGAACTTTCAAAATTTGGTCAATTAGATTGTGAGGATACTATTAATAACTTCGGGATCCAAAAATCAAGACGTAAAAACTTTTTTGTAGACATTAAATGTTTCACAAAAGTCAATCATACATATTATAATGGTACCTAATAATTGAATAAGTCATACTACAAAGTTGTAAAGTTACCTATGATAAAATAAAATAATTGATCACAGGAATGTGCATTGTATTGATTGAAATTCTATTGTATCTAGCTTATTTCAATATTTCTACACTAAAAGACAGAAGTGGGGGGGGGAGTAAACTGCCGAGGGGCGCTATATTCCTAAATCCGGGCCTGCCCATGCTTAATAAAGCCTGGGTTTCCTGAGATACCGGCACCGCAATATATCGACCGTAATATGATGGTGAATGACGGTACATAGAAACAAATTGATGTGGTTTTCTCGGTAGCAGCGGCACCATCGTAACGTAAAAAAGCGGCATCCATTTACTTCTATGCACACGCTTTTTATTACGTAATTCCTATAATTATAACCTCACTCTCTATGACAGGGTTGAAAAACGTGTTTGAGATACATCAAATTACGATTTCTTATACATAAATAAGTATTAATTTGGTGACTTGGCATTATGTAGTTCGCGCGTTATTAATCGCCTTCTTCCGTAATATTTTAATACTAAACTTAAAAAGCCGCTGAACCGATTTATATAACATTTATGTGTGACCATCCTGAAGGTATGTCCTACTGAATAGAAAAAGATTCATAAAAATCGATTCACAAATGCTGGAGATATAGTATGGTGACAAATATATAAAAAAATAATTTTTAAAATCATTTAAAAGTACTAAACCGATTTTTATAAAAATTATATATTATGGTACTACAATCCGGAAACATTTTGAACAAAATGGTGTCGAAATTTTTCAAATCAGTTAGTCCTTCAAAAACTTATGACTGAACATACATAAAAAATACGCGTTGAATACAGAACCCCCTTGGTTAAAAATTGTTATCATTTGACCACAAAGTAACAAGCTTAGTAGTTTCTGACATTATTTGCGACAAACAAACTCTTTCTGCTTATAAAATTAACCTAAATACGACGGTTAACACGAGCTGCACAGTGATAACTATTTTAATGCCCGTGTTCACCGAACACTATTAAAGATAGAAGTTACTAATTTTGGAACAAATTTATTCGTTAGAATAAAATTTCTCTTCCATTCACCAGGCAAATTATCAGGTAGAAAAGTTAGTTAAAGAATAAATACTCCTTGCTCTTTTTGTTGAAAATGTTGACATTCACCCAAAAATCTGACCGACGGCGTTAGTGGAATAATAAAAAAAGTTTCATTAAAATAATAATGTTTTATCCTAACACAAAACTTCCATTAATTTTAATATTTTACAACAATACACTTCACAAAAGGTTAATAAGCAACACATAAATAAATTCACAAGAGCAACTGTAGATATAATACTTCACGTTTATAGGTTAAGTGTTATGATCTATGTGGCGGCCATTATTATTTTTTCAGGCGAATAAATATTGATACCCTCGAAGTAAGACAGAATAGAGTTATACCTGCAGTACACATAATTATGGTTGGTGAATTGAAATTATCGCTATTTCTTCGGAGGAATAGTTACCTGAAGAACAGATGAACCGAATAAATATCTCCTTACATTCGGTGAATATGGACATAAGTACAATATTTCATTTGGCACCCCATAATGTAATCCCGACTGCACATAATAAATAAAGTAACCGCATTTTCGAGCACCAATTATACACGCATATAATTCACGCATAGGTCACGTGGCAGCACTATACAGCCAGAGAGCTATATTATATAATCGGCAAGCTTAGATACTTATGTGAAACAGCTATTAACTGACGCACGCCGTATTCGATCGTCAAGTGTTGTTAAAATGACTAACGACTCTTAATGCACATGCGTCTTTAGTCGTTATCAAACAAATGAATCGGGGTTAACTGTACTCAGTGAGGGCACTGAAATCGCGAAGTTAATGTTTTAAGTGGATATATGTGCTTGAAAATAAATACATAGTGTTCAAGTTGCAATTGCATGCTCTATGAAGCGAACTGTAATTTTGAGGTTATACAAATTGGTAATTCTTTTTTTTAAGTCGTTATTTAATTACACTTTCACGCACAACGTGAGAGCATGATATCAAAAACTGTTTTGATCACAGAATACGCAGTGTTCATTAATGGCTGCCGTTACATAATAATAATAATAATAATAAACAGCTGTAAATTTTTGTTTAACGTATTATTATATATTCCATGACCGACAGTTAATCTCAGGTTGGCAAGTCGGAAACAAAAAAAAAAAAATAAAAAAAACAAATGATATCTTAAAAAGAAAGGTTTCTTACGTGCCAAATCACCTCATTTACAAAAGAATCCTAAAAAAGAAAAAATGGCGGATGTTTAAAAAAACCTAAAAATCGGCCTATTTTCCACAATTTTACCATTCCAACCCACAAGTGAGGAATGGTCCTAGTTTAGTTCGAAAATCACTTTTCAGAAATTTTACAATATCTTTCCGTTTTGAGGTCCTCCGAATCCAAAAAACATATTTTTGGAAAATCTCTGAGCGTCTGTTAGTCTGTTTGTCTGTGAACACGATACAGGTCAAACGGATGAGCGGATTGAAACCAAATTTTGGGAGGATGTTTGGTATGCAAATATGAAGAGCCGTATTGTTTTTGGGGAAAATTGGCGCATGCGCAGAAGAGATATATGCTAAAACGGTATTTTTTATATAATAATGGTATACTTTTCATAACGGCTTATTATTCTATTTATTTTTCCAAGAAAGTTTTGTAAAAAAAATTTTTTTCTAAACTTTATAGTTTCGGAAATATTTTGAAAATAAAAAATAATCATCCGCTCTTTTGTTTTATGGATCTGTCAGAAATAAACTAGTTAGTATGCATGCTTTCATTAATTTTTACATGACGTGGAATATACTATGTAGGTAACCATGACAACGAATAGTTAATATCATATTGAATACTAGCCATTACCCGCGTCACCTCACGCGATATCAGAAATTTTATTTTCTTTACTATAATCAAATGTTCGCATTTTTAAAGTTGGAATGGTCCCGTCGCCCAATTGGCTGGATTTTTTTTCTAGCTAAAAGTTTATATTTTCATTATTTGGCCAAATTGAGGACAATTGGCATACAAAGCACGTCAATAAACAAAACGCGCCAAGATTTATTAAAATCGATAAATAGATTATCGGTCATTTGAAAAAAAGTATAGTTTTGAGAAAAAAAAATTTTCTCATATTTATCAAATATTAAAAAAAAATCAAGTTCATCAATTACAATCAGTTAATTTGTTATTCCGGGACCATACAACAGTGAGAGAGAGAGAGAGAGAGAGAGAGAGAGAGAGATTGTATATTATAGACGCTCAACAGCTTCCACACAGCAGTAGACCACCTCCTCCTCCTATTGTTGGATGTAAACAGTGCCGGATTAAGACTCCTTAATGCCCTAAGCATTTCTTGCCTATGAGCACTCATCTTTAACAGTAGTGTGAAAAAAAATTCTAATAGGTATTATCTGTCTCTGTCATGTTAAGTTTATAAAAAAAATTCAAATTGTGAATGTCATTATAAGCTTCAAATTGATAGAAAAAAGTTTAAAAAAAATTGATAGAAAAAAGTTAAAAGCATAGAATTTTAGGGAAAAAAAATTGAATTTTACAATTCACGCTTTCATTGAAAATGTGACTGTCTTTAAAATCGGTCCTTAGACATTTTTATACAGTTAACTGAAAAAAAGTTAAAAAAATGTAAAGTTAAAAAAAACATTACGTTTTCATTTTCAAAATTAAATTGTTATTTATTTTTAATTTCTGTACTTCTGAAGGCATTTTTATATCATAGATCACATTTTTGAGAACATGACAAAAAGAAAAAGAAATTTTTGTTGACACGGTCTGGTGAGGTACTGTTCATTTCTGAGTTCTGATTTTTCGTGCCCCCTGAGACTTGATGCCCTAAGCAGTTGCTTATTTTGCTTATAGGTTAATGTAAACTAAAAATAGTTGGCAAAACCAAAAGTGCACATCCCGCAAGTTTTCCACTGTAGGTACATATTATAGGTAATGAAAAAAAATTGAGAAAATAGATTAAAAAAAAAAAACAATTAAAAAAATAGAAAAAAAATTGAGAAAATAGATTAAAAAAAAAACAATTAAAAAAATAGAAAAAAAATTAAAAATAAAATGGAATAGAAAAAAAATATTACTTGTGTCAGCGGGAATCGAACCCAGCACCTTGCTATGGACTAACGCTTTTAACCGCTCGGCAATACCGATATCGCAGCTCGCGTTGTTATTGTGGTATAGCAGTGTAGCAGTTATTCTACGTTATACACTACATTTACAATAACAGTAATAGGTATCTTTTTGTTTTTTTTAAGGTTCTTTATTTTAACTATTAGCTGTCAAAAATAATAAAATAAAACTGTTTATAAAAATTAAACTACTGAACACATTTATGTGAATTTAAATAGGGTTCTGGTCTGATACTAAACAAAGTGAATAAAATATAACCCAAGGCAATCCGACCAAAATTGCGATCTGTAGAGTCGTGACGTACATACGTACAGACCAACCGACAACTGCTGTTTGTAATTTTCAATTACATTTTTAATAGTGTTTATGAACTCGAATTGATTTAAAAATGGTTCTGTTTTATAGATCAGAATCTCCTCTTTTCAAAAAACTTCAATTTGAATGGATTTCGTGTGAAGTTAACTTAGATATAACTTCTTATATGAACGAAAGTCAGCACATACCGCCAGTTTAGCGGTATGTGCAATCGGTATTTTTGATAGAGAGGCTGTAGTGTACAACTAAGAGCGCTGTACTGTTAGATTTCGAATTTTTTAAAAATGTTTTAGAAGTTCTAAGAAGTTAAGAAAAGCAAACAACGTCAACACTTCGATCTGTCATCTGAGCTTCATATTGTAATACAACAGACACAATACTGCATACTGCCATCTGACGACTTTAATTTTGAAACAGCGAGCAACGCTGAACAACGTCACAGCAATGCTGCGCGATGCCATCTGACGGCTTAGCTCAACGCTTTTGCGACTTGCGCCTCTATGTAACAATTTAAGTAAAATATTTCTTCGATCTGTCATCTGAGCTTCATATTGTAATACAACAAAAAATTGGTTGTCTGTAAAGTCTGTTTACGGACGATAGTTTTACGTGATAACGTCATAAAGAAACATTGATGAAAAATTGCATACTTTTATGAGTTACACTTTTCGGAACGTTACACTTTTCGGAACATTACACTTTTCGGAACGTTACACTTTTCGGAACGTTACACTTTTCGGAACGTTACACTTTTCGGAGCGTTACACTTTTTCGTGCATGCAGCCGGTGTTTCATCAATTTATAAGACGTTATCACGTCAAAAAAAATATTTTTTTGAAAATTGTAAAGTAGACAAGTACCTTAAACAAATTACAAATTTCATTTCAACTTTTAACTCAAAATATTATAACTTTAAACTTACAAAGTTGTGAGAGATCGGTTATATTGCGAACACTATAAGATAGACATTATGATAAACTGTTCGCTTTGATACACGTGAAACGGCGTTAAAGTGTGATATAAAGTAACGTTTACACTACGCATAAATAAACATAACCTCAAACCTGTTCTGTAGGTAGTACATATGAGAGAGCAGATGTAATAAATGTCCTGTTAAATCAGACAAAGACAGGTATAGAGACCAGGCGAGCGGCAGGCAATTTGTCCGTATGAATAATGTCAAAGTGATTTGAGCGGCCACTAAAAGCCTGCTATCAGTGACGCATCAACCATCAACGCATGCCGCCCGCGACACAAACGCAACCAAATCTATAATGCACGCGTCCACACACCGACTGTTTGGTTTTATGGCGCTGCTGAAGCGCTCCGCACTAACTCAAATATTGACCGTGCGTACAAAGCAATCTGCAGGGTATCGTGCCTCAGGTTTTTGCACACCCGAATGATAAATATCAGCTTTTCATGTCTGTATAGCGATCATAAAACAAAAAAAATTGGTTGTCTGTAAAGTCGGTTTACGGACGATAGTTTTACGTGATAACGTATTCCGTAATACATAACCTAAATTTATATAATAATTATAATAATTCGAATCTATGATATTGCATCTTTCGCTTCAAATTTAGGTTAATCTTATTTATTAAAATTACTCACCACCTATAATATAATTGTTTTTTTTAACTTTCTTTCTATCCTATTTATTTTAAGTCTCAAAGATTAACTGTCATAATATTTTGAAAACAATTGTTTCACTGTTTATATAAAATTCCAAAACCTACTTACAATATTTAAGTATTTTCATACGTCAAAAAATTGATTTTTATAATGATAAAATTTGTATGAAAACGATTTTTTCGAGAGATGAGACCTAGCTAAAACGATTTTTTGCCCCCCAAAATCCCTTTTCAGTAAATGTCATCCAAATCGTTAGGGCCGTTTTCGAGAAAAGCACGCACAGGGTCAGGCAGAACGTTACACTTTTTCGTGCATGCAGCCGGTGTTTTATCAATTTATAAGATTGGTGATTCATCAATTTATAAGACGTTATCACGTCAAAAAAATTCAGCCAATTGGGCGACGGGACCATTCCAACTTCAAAATGTAGACATTTGATATAGTATAATAAAGAAATTAAAAATTCTGATATCGCGTGAGGTGACGCGGGTAATGGCTAGTATTCAATATATTTTATATCCGTTGCTATGGTTACCAACATATATGTTCCACGTCATGTAAAAATTAATCAAAACATGCTTAACTAGTTAATTTCTGACAGATCTACAGAACAAAAGAACAGCTGATTTTTTCATTTTCAAAATATTTCCGAAACTATAAAGTTTAGAAGAAAAAATTTAACGAAACTTTCTTGAAAAAATAAATAGAATAATAAACCGTTATGAAAAGTATACCAGTATTATATAAAAAAAGCGTTATAGCATATATTTCTTCTGAGCATGCGTCGATTTTCCCCAAAAATAATAGGGCTGTTCATATTTTCATACCAAACATCCTCCCAAAATTTGGATTCAATCTGATCATCTGTTTGACCTGAATCGTGCTCACAGACTAACAGACACACGGAGTTATTCCAAAAATATGTTTTTTTGGATTCGGGGGTTCAAAACAAAAAAATATTGTAAAATTTTGAAAAGTGATTTTTGACCTAAACTAGTACCATTCCCAACTTGTGGAATTAAATTGGTTATTATACTGGTTTTAAATAATATGGAGGAAGAGACGGGTATACATTTGGTGGGAGGAACGGATATGGGGCAGTTACTAAATTTTTAAATATAGTCTAACACAGCGGTTCTCAACTTTTTTGGTGACGGAACCCTTTTGGAAAGCGAAATACTTGACGGAACCCTCAATAAAACAAAAATGTCTTTATATGCGTTCTTTATTAATAAGCATAATACGAGGACAATGTAACAGTTACTTATTAATAGTATTATAATCCGAAATAAAAATAGAAATACAAATTGACAGTGCAAGCAATTCTCGACTTTATGTTTTGTTCATAACTATAGCGCCTAATCTCAGGGGTGGCTTTTATCAAAGGGACTGCGCTCACACAAGTAGATATATCGGCGGCGGTATAGTACAATAATAATTTGTACTGTGGTGGCGACTAAGTTTGGCTGCGCCTCGTGAACATCGCCTCAAACAGAGAGAGAGAGGTGTTTTTAATATTTTTCTAAATTCTTGCGGAGCCCCCACAGGGGTTTTCTCGGAACCCTAGGGTTCCGCGGAGCACACTTTGAGTATGGCTGACTCTAACATAAAACCATTGTGCGAATAAACCTGTTTTTACTTGAAAATATATTAAATATAAGACGTTAGTAAGTACTGAAATAAAAACTTGTTAAAAATAAGAGAAACGTAAGTAATTAAAACACGTTTCCATCATTTATGTGAAGAGAAATTAAGCGTATCCAGCAGCTAGTTTTGAATAAAAGCTCTTCAGTGAAACCCAATAACACTTTGATATAAATTTTAACGTGAAATGGTAAACGCAATCGGTTTTATTCATGTAATTCAACCCCATGGAGTTTGCAGGCCACTTGGGGGTTGTCTATTTGTAAAGATTGTTATCATTCATGAGTTGTATTTATCTAACATAAAAGCTGTCGACTGTAGTTTATGCTGCTATAATTTATTTCCTATAACATTTATATCTACCAACTATAAGAATTCTAGGATATGGAAAAGAAAATATACGTAAATTGATATATATTTAGATATTAGACATTGTATTCGTATTTCATTGTAATTCAATTTATAAAATACAAAATAATTATTTAATAAAAATCAGTCAAAACTTCATGCTTACTCGCGAAGTTTCAGCTTTAATTAAGCCTTCCTCAAACGTTCTGAAAACACATCACAACATAGTACACATTAGTATAAATCTTAAAACAACAATTAAAATGAAATAAAGAAGTTTTGACTGATTTCCTGATCCTACTCCTCTGATTTTTATGAAGTTTTTACTGATTTCCTGTTCCTACTCCTCTGATTTTTATGAAGTTTTGACTGATTTCCTGATCCTACTCCTCTGATTCTTATTAAATAATTACATCATCGAGGATCTTAAATAGTATCACAATACAAAATAATGATTGAGTAATACAAGCATTTATTTATTTATTTTATGGGGCAGTTAATCGAAATTTTTGACGTGCCTTTATTTCAACAAAACTGGTACATTTTAGATTCAATAAACATTACAAACAGTTTTCATTGAGTATTCATCAAAAATTACAATAAAATTGA
This sequence comes from Xanthostigma xanthostigma, assembly GCA_963575645.1. Taxonomy (NCBI): domain Eukaryota; kingdom Metazoa; phylum Arthropoda; class Insecta; order Raphidioptera; family Raphidiidae; genus Xanthostigma; species Xanthostigma xanthostigma. The sequence continues at coordinate 40,368,286 of OY754466.1, read as the reverse complement.
AAATAAAACGCTCATTCAAGTGTATAAAACGTTTGTTAACATTGATGACTTGCTGAATTAGCCCCTTACAAAGTATTAAAAGCGAATATGTATTATTATTAATTATTATTTAGTAGTCTTCAATGCACATGCATAAATAACTGCTAATACAATATTTATAATCAATGTAGGTATAATCAATAATCATAGACCTGTACCAATGAACTGAGCAATCGGTCAGAAGAATCTCTATGGTTTCGCTCAATCGTACCGTGTTCATCCCATATATTAAACGATTGAACGGAAATAAGACCTTAATGGTTTATCTCAATCATTCCGTGTTCATTCCATATTTGGAATGATTGAGCACAGCCATATACCTTTATCATTCCGTCTTCATTCCATATTTGGAACGATTGAGCGAAACCATACGGTTCCCTCCAATCATTTAATGTTCATTCCATATTTGGAATAATTGAGTGGAACCATAGAACTTAATGGTACCGGTCAATAATTCCAGGTTGCAGAGACTCGGTAATAAATCAGAAAATGTGCAAAGAAATCGCGAACGTGCTGCTCAGTACTGTAGTTCGGGTTGACAAGGATAGATGTTCACCGCATGCACGCGCTATCTCTCTCATGTTTGTGACCATTTTCAACAAAATGACACAGTCCAGGCGCATAGGTCTATGGATATAATGCACATCGGCGCCTGAAGGTATTATTAAGTTCGTTCCAGGCAGCCAGCGAACGGTTTCGAAACCGTCACCCGCATGCGCTGTAGGTAAAACGAAACTGTTAGTGGCGATTTTAGAACACATTTTACCTACTGCGTATGCGGGTGACGGTTTCGAAACCGTTCGCTGGCTGCTTGGAACGAACCTATTATAATATTTTATATAATTTAATTAATAATTTTCAAGAGACAATTCCCATGACATGTTAAAAAAAGAGGAGGTGTATTCTACTCTACACACTACGGGAGTAAGACTGGTATAATTGTACAGAAGCTCAACCAACGTTATGCATTTTTTTGTTTAATTTGTGTATGTAGTACTTTAGTAGGTAACTTATATTATATATACAAAATTAATAAATTTTACTAAAATAATATAGGTACTAAATGTATTTTAAATTAGAAATTCCAAAAGAAAAACTATTCCAAATTATTTATTTAATAAATTTGGAATAGTCTTTTTTTAGAATTTCTAATTTAAAATAAATAAAAATCCAAATTTCTTTAATACTGTAACAGAACTGTTGTAGTCCGTGGTGGAAATTATTTATTTACAATAATAACGTTTAACAAAACAGTTAAACACACAACGAAAGCGTACTTCTTTAACAAACAGTAATACTAACATTAACAGGAACAAAATACCGACAGTTCCAAATAATAAAATAGAAACTAAGTAACAGAAGAGTATAGAGTCACTAATTATGTACAAAAAATATTTACAATACAGGAACACACCAAAGTTTATTAGCACCCTTGTCTATTAACTATATACACACGATTGTTTACAAAAAGTTATTTATGTTAAACCAGATTTATATAACTGAACTTAATGATTTATGTCACAACGCACTGGCACTGTATCAACACATGAACGCCACACAAAAAACTGACTTTTGCCTGCGACCCGCTCGCCTTTTATAGCTTCAATCCCCACAACATAGAAACTTCTAGAAGGACCGAGAACCTCTCTTAACCTGCATTGGCTTCTCCAGGCATTGTATGAAGGTCGGGTTTTCTTAACTCCCTGTTTTCCATTGTTGTTGTTGCTAGGAGATTCTACAAAAGCCGTAGTCGTCCCAACGCAACAATACGTGTAATTTTTTACACTTAATGTAATAATAAATATATTCGGGGTTCGTATCCCAACGGTGACATTGTTTGAAAAAATAAACTAATTTTTCTCTGTTGATAGCGTTGTAACAATTGGTGTTTCCTAACAATTGTAGCAAACAGTAGCTACTTTATAAATAATATATTATAATTATTACTAACTGTAACTAAACTCATCTAAATATTAAAAGGATTGTTTCATCCATAAGAAACACAAAGTTTCCATTATTAACATTCCTGACGATATAGAAAAGACGTCTGTGACTTGGGATCGTATTAATGTAAGGAAACAATTTCACCTTTGATTCACTCATAGCTCTCACTACTGTGATGGTTCATATCTAACGTTAACTAATATAATTGGCTCTCGCATGATGTGAAAAAATCAGTTACCAATGCTATAAATATTAGAATGATAGTTTGATAGTTGTGTCACTGTGGTGTAATGTAACTCAGTCCGCCGCGAGAGTGGAAAGATTCGGGGTTCGTATCCCAACGGTGACATTGTTTGAAAAAATAAACTAATTTTTCTCTGTTGATAGCGTTGTAACAATGGGTGTTTCTTAACAATTGTAGCAAACAGTAGCTACTCTATAAATAATATATTATAATTATTACTAACTGTAACTAAATTCATCTAAATAAATATAAGGATCCTCCTGTGTTCATGGACTTCTCGGGTCGGGGGCCCCTTCCGGCCGGGATCTCGTGGCATTTTGCCCATCCTGCCACCCTCTTGTTACGCTACTGGTACACGGCATACGTACATAGCGACACGTTCGTTACATTTTCAATCTCTATAGAATGAATTTTATCCTAAAAGTAGTTTTATTTAAAAAAAAAAATGTAACTTTAAACCCTCGTATGAATATTATAGAATGGTATGATTTTTATCCATTGCGCGGCGTTTATATAGACGAGAGAAGATAATTCGTTGCGACGTTAGCTGATGGACGCCAATTTATTCTGTGTATTAGAGTCGTTATATTGCGACGGATGGAGCATACGTGGTCATTGAAGCGTCGCATCCTTTCAGATACCATTCTGATGATGTCATCTTAACGCTCTCGCTTTTCATTTTTATTGAACCTTTTTATCTGGTTTCAGATTGTTTTATGTTGTGAATTTCATACGCAGTAAAAATAAATAAGGGAACTCGTTTGTCGTACCCATTAAAAAATAGCTAAGAAATATTTTCCAGTCGAAGCTATTTCATAATTAACTTTTAAGGATCAAATCACCGAGAAAAAAATTAATTCTGTCAACTCATTTCTTAATATAACTGCAATAAGTGCCCAGAATTTCAAAATGGTTTACTAACTAGTTTAAAAAATTCCAGCCAATTGGGCGACGGGACCATTCCAACTTCAAAAATGTTGACATTTGGTTATAGTAAAGAAAATAAAATTTCTGATATCGTGTGAGGTGACTATAATACTGAAACGAAAATGTTTAGTGGCTCTTTAAAAACTGGGAAATTTTGTAAATTGTTACATTTGTCTCTTCCGTCTCAAAAGGTTGCCGACCCTTGTCCTATACCAATTGACGGTGTATCAAGTTTGATAAAATCGGTTCAGTAATTTTCGAACGCTGTCAGTACAAATAGACAGACAAACATTCTGAAAATACGTCGTTGGTTATAGATATTATAATAAAATACCCAAAATGTTATGTGGTGTGTTTTTGTTTTTAATGTTATTTGATGTATTTGATCTAAGTTGTCGTGTGATAAAAAAAAATAAAAATAAAGTCTCTAATATTCTCGTATTATTCTCGGTTAAACACAAACTTAAAGATCAAATCGTATCGCTGTACAAAAATAAATATTTAGGAAGAATTTCCGTTCAGTTCCAATATTAGTTTTGATCGATTGTCGTACAAAACATATTTTCTATGCATCACATTTATTGGCACAGCACATATTTTTGAATTGCACACACAAACACAAAACACACATTTTTAAAGCGAACAGATCCCCCTTATACATAACTCAGTTCTATAAAAATTGACAAAAACTTTAAAATTCCTAAAGAGAAACTGTATTTCCTCGAACTAAAATGTGTTTTCGAATGAATTCTCATTCACTGTAACATGGAACAGGCACGACCGAAAAAGGAAAAATATTTTTCACTCGGGCAAGATCAGATTCTCAAGATAAAGAATTGATTGAAGTAATAACTAGACAATACGTCATATCTTTACATATATAAGATTCCGGTGTTTGTAATTCATTTCCTCCTAAACGGCTTGACCGATTTTGATGGACATTTTTTTTGACTCCTGGTACCTGGATGGTTTTTAGCTATAGTTGAACCCGGTAATTCAAAATTATTTTTTTTTTTAATTTTCCGACCAATTTTTTTTATATCTCACATAAAAAACATATAATCTCAAATTTTCAGCATCTCACCACCTCTCAGTAGCTTTTAATTCAATATTTTTTTTATATTCGTTAAATAATGAGCGCTTCATTCATAACTGCCGGTTTGCCTACCGGGTCCGCTATTATTCTATAAAAAAGTTCGATGCAGCATAATATGTCTATGTTTCATAGGTAATCTATAAATCCGGGCGAATCCGGACCATTTTATATGTTTTGGAACCATTTACCACCGAGGACATTTAATTCACTATTATTTTTAAGAAGGCTTTATATACTTGAAGAGTCATTATTTCAACATATCAACTTCAAACCAGCTAACTCCACTTTTGGCTGAATTTTCGGTTTTGATACGATCTGTTAATAACAATTCAATTGCTTTAACAAAATAATTTTAAAACATAACAAATTTTCCTTTAAACGTGCCGCACATAAACCAGGCAATATGGTATTTAAATATAGAAGACTAGCCGCTACCCGCGGCTCCGCACGCGATTGAGATGAAACACGGTATAACGACAACAGTAGTGGAGCCTTTGGCTCCGCCGTAGTATTACTTTAAAACACAATATTTATACACTTTGATTTTTTTGCCAGAAGCACTAAACTATACCTACCATCGTGGTTTAAAGCAATTCAGTGCTAAAAACACTTTGAAAGAAGATTTATGCAGGGTTTCTGGTACGAGTTTCAGATTTTAAATCTAAATTTAAGTAACGGGAATTTGGACAAAAAACTTTTATTATTTAATGTTCATCTAATTATTGTACAACGTTTCGTTAAGTATGTTAACTGTTTCAAGTACTGGAAAGTACTGAAAAGTAAAAAAAATATTTTATGTACCTATTTAAATTAGAACTGATATGTATTTATTAATTTTGTAATATGTTTACTTTCCAGTACTTGAAAAAGTTAAGATACTTAACGAAACGTTGTACAATAATTAGATGATCATTAAATAATAAAAGTTTTTTGTCCAAATTCCCGTTACTAATTTGTGTATATGTACATTATGGGCGTTAATTACCATTCTAGATTTAAGCTGAAAGTTGAACCAAAAATCCGGAATTAGCGAGAGTCGTATTGAAATTAAACAGTAAAAAAAAAACTGGTTCCGTTTCTGAAATACTGTGAGGCGAATACACAGAAGAAATAAAGAAAAAGTAAAGAAAACATCGAAAAGAACCTTTTAACAGTCTCAAAGTAACGAATCGAACGAAAATGTCGTTAGATGTAAGCTGTTCGGTACACTGTTAATCTTTATAGGATATGAAATTCGTTTATTTCGATGACATTTCTGGATATGCATTAACAATTTACAGCAGTTAAACTATATATCTATTAACTAACTATATGAACTCAATGTGCGGTGAGTGAACGCAACAAAGCGTATCGAAAATATACCTGTGTCTCTTTCTTCGATGAAATTCCCTGATTTCTCCGAAGATATAGGATTGGTTGATGTACTAGCATTCAATCTGAATAAAGTATGTCTGTTTTAAAAACTTTGTCTTTTTCTATGACGTTGACATGGGCGTATCCAGATTTTGGCTCAGGAGGGGGCAAATTAGAAATTTCTTAAGCCGGGTCCCCCGTGCTTGTTGTGCCCTCCTGGATACGCCAGTGTTTACGGCGTAAAAAAAGACAAGTATATTGACTGCGATTTTATTCCTATGCTCAGTATAGAATAAAAGTATATAAGTTAAACTGATACCAAAATAGAATTGCAGAAATATGGCTTTTTCGGTGTGTTCTATCATTTTGCTTCGAGTTTCAGATCTTTATTTAGTTCTAATCTTTGATTAATGTCTGATTGTCTGAAAAATTGGTCGATAATTTTATTTATTTATTTAGTTCTTAATTAGATTTTAGTAGGTACTTAGACTGTAATTTATAGACGCTCAGCAACTGAGTGTATCAGCGTCTATAATTTTCGCACTCACTAATAGATCTGAGCAATTATGTTAATATGGGGTCACATCCAAATATCACAATTTCAAACCTTTTTTAAATTCCAAATTAGCATAATTTTTTTTCACTATAATGTATTTTTTTAATTTCTTAATACCTAAATAAAAAATATAAAAATTTAATTTTGTATATAAAAGCAATACAAATTTAGTAAGTTCGTTGTTTTTTTTTTTGTATACAGTGTGCTCACCGAATATGATAAATAATTCGTGTATCCTGCTAGATACAAAAAAAATTTTAAATAGCTTTTTGTTCAACTCTAAATTTACTATCGGAAACTGCTGAGGTATATTTTTTTATACTTCAAACTCAACCGGAAGTGTACATGCATTTTTGTATTAATGGCAACATAATATATTTTTTTTTTATTTTCAATATCTCCATTTTTTCTGTATCTATAAATTCATATAAAATTTTCATAAGGTTACATAAGAAAATATTCGAGTAAATCATTCTCAATTTATTAATTAAATACATAGCAATAATTAATTATTATTAATAATTTACCCTGGAAAAATAATTATTACTGTGAATTTAATAAACTGATAACGTTTTTCTGGAATATATTCTTTCCAGAAAAACGTTATCAGTTTATTAAATGGTACTTTATGAAAATTTTATATGAAGTTATAGTGAAAAAAATGAAAATTTCGAAAATGTATAAAAAAAATGTTGCCATTGGAAAAAAATTCAAGTGCACTTCCGGTTGAGTTTGAAATACAAAAAAATATACCTCATGAATTACCGATAGTAAATATCAATTTGAATTCTGTCTAGTAGGATACACGAATTAATCACTGTTATCGCTTTCGGTGCGTCTGTATTAGTGATGTGCCGGATCGTCAAAAATGTATATCTGCGGATACGGATCTGAATACGGATATTTGTTTTCAAATTCCGCGAATACGGATACGGATACGGATCTTAACTTTCTTAGAGTACGCGGCGGTAAATATTGCACATCGACCTTTGGAAAGAGACTATCTGTTATGGGAAAAAGTTATTGACCACTTTAAGAGTTAACTCTCATAATATAACAGATTGTCTCTTTCCAAAGATCGATGTGCAATATCTCATTATAAAGATAGTTGATTTAGTACTTTTGAGTTATGTACTATTGGTATGGTACTCACTACGATACATGTTTGCAATATAAAGGTGCCATATACGATCTTAAAAAATAAAAAATAATCTGAATGGAATTTAACAGTTTTTCATTATTACCTAATCACCTATATATCTAAATTTCATCTATGAATTGAAAATTAATAAGGTAAAAGATCCGCAAAAAACTAACGGATACGGATACGGATCTTTCTTCTCCCTCGGATATTCGCGGATACGGATACGGATATCCGGCACATCACTAGTCATACGTAAATCTTAAACATTAATCTAAAACGAGTAAGGAACATAACTTCCGTCGTGTATCCACGAGCCGACACACCTCTTTTTGACTTAAGATATTTTTTTCAGTGTATTTACTCGTAAGATATCGAACTTCATGGAACATTGTACTGAGGTACCTTTAAAGCATATAAAATGCCGAAACGAATCAGAAGAAAGAGACGGAATGAATCATTTATATAATATCATGTGATAAAAAGAGTGAGGTAGACACGATATAGCGAAGAACAATCCATTAGGAAGAAAGAGAGGAAAACCATGTCTATCTATAGACCGTTTCAAATGCACGATGATTGGTCTGAAAAGCTACGGTTTTCCCAATTGATTAGATTTTCCTTCATAGCTTGCAAACTCGACTATACATTCACAATAAGTATCATCTCAACTCTTATATAAATTCAACATTTATGCTCATTATTTAACGATTTTTGGGCTTAAACAGGATTTAAATGTTAAGAATAAAACTATATCAGTCCATTTTTGATAGCAGATTTTATTTTTTGTCGATATTGAAATATTTTTTGAATATGAACGACTCAAACATGAATCTGTTTTAATTTTGAACGCGGTGTTCTATCGAACTGTACAGTCACTAAGTTGGCGTTACGCGCGGCAATGTTCTAGATGTTCACTTTAATGGCTGTTCTACTTCATTTGTACACTCGGCAAAACAAATTTATTTCTCGTAAAAATTCCAAAAAAGATGTCTTTCATCAGTAAATATTAATGCAGCGATATAACCGATAACTTAAAAATTGCTCTCTTTTTAAGCATGACAATTTTGCGTGATGAATGGACAAATATAGGTATCCAAAGAGCATAATGTGGGTACAGTGGGTAGTTCTACCCACTCAAGAAATTCCGATTGGGTAATTTATCCACTCGGAATTCTATGGTACCTATAATATAGATTTGTTCAATTTATGTGAAAGAGTTGAAATAGTTTTTATTCTCACGCGAAGTAATCTAGTCTTTTAATTAATTTGCCCTAACGACTTATAGTATAAGAGTCAGTGGCCGGTTACCAGTATGTAATTGACCAGACCTGAATTTTTACACAGTGAGTCTCCTACACCTACCATACATGGGGTGGGGACTCACTAAGCCCAGCGTGGCCGCCGCGACCCGTGCTCAGGTGCGACAGGTACAAAATTTTACTAATTTAAAGTATATGACCACGTATGCCATTTGGAAGTTTCATAATATATTATTATTATTATTATTGAAAAATAACATTGGCAGACCATTATCGTGGCAGACAATTTTCAAGGTACTAAAAAATATGAAATTTTGAAAGGTATACTTTCCATCACGGCTTATCATACTATTTATTATTTCAAGAAAGTTTCGTTAAAAATTTTTTTTTCTAAGCTTTATAGTTTCGGAAATATGAAAATTTAAAAAAAATCAGCTGTTCTTTTGTTTTGTATATCTGTCAGAAATAAACTAGTTTCCCATTTAGAATAACGCACACGTGTGTGCAGTGGCGTTATTTCCATCTACGCAGCCAGCCAGCACAACTCCCAGCCGTGAATCCAGCGGCAAAACCAGCATCATGTGTAGCGACCTTTACATCTGTGTTACCTATATACAGTTTGTAAACACGTAAGGTGCACATAGGGAAATTAGCATTGGGAAAAAATACTTGGATCAGAGTTAGCCATGACTGCATTAATTGTTATTTCTATTGAATTATCGTGGTAATCTTGAGGATTTCTATTTTATTTTGATTTATTTTTATTTTACTTGGCTTTTTTAATAATAAAAAGCTCTTATAAATCATTATTTTAATTTTTTTGTACAAAATAAAACAAAAAAACAACTCCATCTGTTTGGTAAGTGGAAACATTTCATTCAAAAATTGTCTGACTGGTATGACGTATGCGCGTTGGTAAAACAGTTACCCAAATGTCTTTAGGTTCAACACGAATAGGCGGAGATATTATTTGATCTCGCACCATATCTAAGTATTTTTGGGAATTTAATGTCCCATTAATAAAAAAAGTCCGATTATGTTGTAATCATTTGAATATTTTTTTCGGTAGTATACACATTCATTTTGCAAAAGAATATTATCTGTCAAATTGAAAAACAAGATTTCAAGGCTCACTGTGATCCAGTCATTTTTTCCCAATGTTAATTTCCCTATGTGCACCTTACGTGTTTACATACTGTATAATCAAATTTTAGAAAATACTGCCAATGACTTAAAATCAATTTTATAACAATGTTTTTTTTTGTATGGGATTAAGTCAGTCGCTTTGCAATAAAATACAATTATAGTAGATTTCGATTTTCTGTTTTATTACATTTTCTAAGATACTTTATTGTTTTAACTTAGCAATCTATAGCCGCCTATTGCGTTAGTATTATTTAATTTCTTCGTAGTATATAGTCACTTTATCGTTTCGTATAAATTTCTGTTACGATTGTACTTAAATAAAAGAGGGAATTAGTGAAGTTAAGGAGCTGGGTTGAATTGATCAGAACAGATTCGACATCTCTCTGCCCTATACGCACAGATGTATTGTACCCTACATTACATGGATATACAAGAATGTTTCGAACGAAAATGGTGCTTATGTTACCATATCTTAAAGATTCATAAAGCTCAAGACTTTCTGTCATTCCTCCGAGTAACCCGAGAAACACGAAAATAGAGCTATTTGACAGCATTGCGAAGTCGTTTAGTCAAGAAACAAAATAATAGCGATATTTTCTAGAACTCTACTTAAAATGTAATAAAAAATGTATGTATGCCTCACCATTATGAAAAATAACTTTTTGTACTACTCCCTATAAAATATCTGCTTTATATGCATGTATACAGGTATGTAAAGTGAATAATTACACATTAGAGCGGTACAGTGAAATTAAATTATTTTTAATAATACATGAATAAAAATTCAATATATTAAATTTATATATGAATTTAGTACGACGCTTTAATATTAGAATACATGGATAGTTAGCCAACAAATTTAATATGGGATGAATAGAGATTGGAGAACCAATCAGCGGTTCAGGATTGCATCAGATCGTTAAATGTTTGGTTCAGAAGTAATTTTATTTGACCCAAAAATAATAAACCGAGATAAAAAATTCCAGCCAATTGGGCGACGGGACCATTCCAAATTCAAAAATGTTGACATTTGATTATAATAAAGAAAATAACATTTCTGATATCGTGTGAGGTAATTTCTAGTATTCAATATGATATTTGCTATTCGTTGCCATGGTTACCTACATAATATGTTCCACGTCATGTACATTAATCAAAGCATGCCGAACTTGCTTATTTCTGACAGATACATAAAACAAAAGAGCGGCTGATTTTTTTAATTTTCAAAATATTTCCGAAACTATAAAGTTAAGAAAAAAATTTTTTAACAAAACTTTCTTAAATAAATAAATAAAATAATAAGCCGTTATGAAAAGTATAGGTACCATTATTATATAAAAAACATCGTTATAGCAAATATCTCTTCTGCGCATGCGCCGATTTTCCCCAAAAACAATAGGGATCTTCATATTTGCATACCAAACATCCTCCCAAAATTTAGTTTCGATCCGCTCATCCGTTTGACCTGTATCGTGTTCACAGACAAACAGACTTACAGACAAACAGACTAACAGATGCACAGAGTTTTTCCAAAAATATGTTTTTTGGATTTGGGGGACCTCAAAACGGAAAGATATTGTAAAATTTTTGAAAAGTGATTTTTGACCTAAACTAGTACCATTCCCCACTTGTGGGTTGGAATGGTAAAACAGATTCCTATGGAGATGACCTTGATATTTCGGAGATAAAAAAAAACTACACCAATGTTCTTCTCCTTTGATTCCCTGCAACTTTTGTTCGCATTTTTTTTTTCGAAAACCCTTCCCCTACGAAATAAAAATGTTCGGGTTTTAAAAATCTACCTGTATTGATAGAGATTATGAAGTCTTATGTTTACAACAAATGATACAATTTTAATATTATTTTTGTTGGAAACAAATGCTATTTTTTAAATATATATAAAACAAGGTTAAACAAACATAATAATACAAAGGATTTTAGAAGAAAGAGAGGTATTATGAAATAATTTATGATACATATATGTCCTCTATATACAGGCCCTGCTCTTCGAAATTTAGCTTTGTGTGAAAAATAATGAAAGACGCTTCAAAAATTGAGGAAGAGAAAATGGTTTCAACATGAGTTTTAAAACTTGTTGTTATTAATCAAAAATATTACTTAAGAAACACAAGGAAAACTTGTTTTCATGGATGATACATTGATACAAATAGCTTATGTACGTATGTTCGAGCTGTAGGTACATATCACAATTCTAGACGCATGGTCTTCGGTTATTCTTTTCATTTGTGTAAGTACTATAAAAATTGAAATTCATTGAAACACGTTCAACAGTTTAATTGCTATTAACATTTTATGATAAGCTTTAATTTATAAGTAAAAAAATGGTCAAAAGCGCTTTTTGAAATGATGCTTCTTTGACGCAGTAAGTAGGGGTGATTCCGTTCGGATACAGAAGACGCCATATTTAAAACCCTATTCCACTTCCGCAATCAAGACGAATCTAACAAATCTGTTAAAATCAATCAAAAAATCGATCCAAAAAAATAGACTCGAACAACAATATCCTCCGTCAGGTTTAGTTTGGTAAAATGGGAATATGAGGTTTAACACGGCAGAAGTGAAACTCTCTCATTTATTCATCGACATACTTTCGCGTTCTGCTGCACACGAAGCTGGATTTGCCGCTAGATTTGGCTGATAATTTTCAAGCGTGCGCTGTGGCGTTAGGATGTGGTTTTGTAGGCGTTTGCCCATGTCGCTCACGTGACAAGATACTGTTTTCTGATTGGTTCTTGCTCGAAACAACCAGACAAACAAGCACGAAAAATAACCCCGGTTCTAATTTTGAAATCCACGCCCGCGAGCCAGCGGTGACATCATTTCCAACATTCGAAGCCAGTGCGCCAGCCAGTACAAGTCTCTGCAGTGATTCCAGCGGCAAAACGAGCCTCGTGTGCCGCGGCCTTTATTCACGTACACTGAAAACAATGCGAACTTTTAAATATACTGAGCCGGACCTGCGTATATACCTACACAACCTAAGTACTCAGACAATAAATAATATTTAAAAACAGGACATTTGTGCAGACTTCCTTAGCTTTTAAATATATTAACCGAGCGATGTGTTTATGTAACTGTAATGTAGAGAGTAGGTGCCTCCTCCTAGGTGGACCGGCACGTGCAAAGTACCCACCATCAAGGGCGTAGAATTTTTTTTTCATTTTGGGACGGAGGTAAAGCAAAAAAAATAATATTTTTTAAGTTTTATTAATATCCAAATTTTTGATTAACGTCTGATTAGAACTCTTCAATAAATAAAATTAAAACAAATGTTTTAACCTTTCTAATATTGTGCTGTGAACAGCACAATATTAGAAAGGTTAAAACATTTGTTTTAATTTTGTGACAATAATTTTATATTTAAAAGAAACTAATAATTTTAAAACATTAACATTAACCAGTATCCACATTAAAAATATATTAAAAAAATAACAATTAACAAGTTGAGTGACATCATGTTCTCAATCCATCAACAACAATATACCTACTGATAACATGTGACAGCATTTGAACACTCTGAAGATGATACAAAACGTATCGAAACGTTAGTATTAAATGCAAGTTTAAAAAAGTCTCAGTATTGCTTCATTTTCGATCCTTATGCCACGGAATTCTTTCCAAATACTCATCATTAATATTAATAAATAATATTTAATTTCAAATTCGTTTTATATAAAATTCTTTCAAAATTATTATTATACTTAATAATTTTGAAAGAATTTTATATAAAGCGAATTAGAAATTAAATATTAATTATTTTTTATATTTTTTAGATCAGTCCTGAAGAAATCCCAAATCCGGATCGAAACGTTAATGCATTAATTATATTTTTTGTTAATATATTGTCTGAAAAATTGGTCTATAATTTTATTTTTATTAATATCACACTAGAAAGGAAGGTGTCAAGCAAAATATTAATTATCAAACTAATTTTACAAATTATTTTTCAAAAAGTATTTCTAAATTTGATTTTTCAGCCAGGTATTCGTATTATTTCGGTTTTATTTGAACTTAGCTTATTAACCAATAAAATTGTTTTATTTTTGTTGGTGGAAGTAAAGGTGTAGTAAAATCTTTACTTCCACATTTCATAACGAAATTATGGTGACAGGACCATCACGTCTAAGAATCGAGACAAGGACGGGTAATATTATAGGCCAGTAAAATAAAAATGATTTGACCCTAAAAATTTCCATGAAATCACAAAAGGGTGAAAATTTGAGAGAATATTTATATAAGTATTATACACAATCTGTCAAAATTGCATCTTCGTGCGATGACTGGAACTTGTTAAAAAACGAGTTAAAAAGCTGTGTTTCATCAGTTTTTTGTATGTCCAGAACAGTTAGAACTATAGCCATATTTTTTTATTGATAATAATATTGTAAAAGAGATAATGATTCGCGAAAAAGAAATAATTCTTCACCTGGGGCACCCGTCCTGGGTGGCGGTTTCAGGGGGCGCCAAAATCATAATTCAATATGGCTTGAAAACAACACACAATCTTTCCTTTTTCCGATTTACTCAATCTGCTTGTTTTCTGACGGTTTCCCGTTTACACAAAATACCATCCATTATATATTTGTGAATTTTTTTAAGTAATTTATCTCAAACGGTGGAGAGAGGGGTTCGAAAAAATCGTAAATCCGGGGCTGTCGTTTCTCGTCAAGAGTTATCAGGAAAAAGTCCCAGCCACACCTGCGCCCGCCGGGATTCTAATCAAGTTCCTCCCGAATGCTAGTTCAGTGCTCTCACCACTACACACATCGCTCGGTCGTGCAATAGAAATTAAGGCAGTTTGTGGTTAGTCAGCTCATGGCGTGCCATTATGACACTTATACTTGCTCTACTTACGTCACGAGCTCTCGTGTGACGGCACACTTATCGCACATTAAGGACATTAAAAGATGTGCATATTCTGCTTCCTTTTTCCACTTCCGTCAAGGGGGTGTTTTGTGCTGGAGTGTTCTCCAAGTACATACTATGTAAGTATATAAGCTGTGTACATTATACACTTTTTCTTTGTGTACACAAATCCTATATTGTTTTTCTATTCATATGAATATATATTATTACACAATAGGTCATATGCATAAGACTCGAAATTGGTTTGAATTTTTATTTCGAAATATATTTCAGTTCCTGATCACATCATAATGGTTATTTTATTAATCTAATCACTGAAAAAAATACAAATAATAAAAAAGAAATGTAGAAAATACGCGCTATTTTCGAATTTTCAAAACGTAGCATGACGTCAAAATATATATCAATAACAGTTTCCATGGCGACTGTGTCGTTTCACAGTGAGATTATGTCAGTATTTAAAGAAAACAACAAATAAACTTCATTTAGAACATTGACACTTTGACATCGAGGTTGACATGCATCATATATCATGACGTCACATAAGCCCGCCAATATGGCCAACTGTTTAAATTGTCTATTTTTGAATGTGAAATTTAATATTCTTTTTCTTATAATAATATTACATTTTTAAATGATTATTAATTTTTTTCCGTATTATTGTTGACTAAATAATCTATTAAAAATATAAAAAAAATACATGCATATGACCTATTACTAGCAGTCCGGGCCGGCTTCACTCGGATTTCTAGATTACCTATTAATAAAGACAGACGTATTATGCTGTCGCGGACTTTTTTATACGTATTATATTTTAACAAACTAAAATAAGACACCTTGATATTGTGATATGATAAAACTATACGGGATGCAAGGCTAAAAAATTAAAACAATTTTTATTCACTAAAACATTATTTATTGGTCAACGTTTCGGCAATATTTCTTGTCTTCTTCAGAACTCTATAGGACTATAGTGTGCTTTAGACCACACGACTGAAGTAAAACTTCTTCCTGCCATAATTTGTTATTATTCACCCGAAAATTCACAAAATATGAACTTTAAAATGATTTTACAATTTTATTCACTTTAAACGTATAATATTTATTGTATTGAACAAAATATTAATTTATAAAATTGTTCATGAACGAAATGAACAGTCTAATGCAAGAAGAAAGAAATATAAACATAAAGACAATGAAAAACAAAAGTAAAACATTGCAATTACTTAGCTCTCGTTGGATTTTAATCGTAAGTCTTTATGAAATATTATTTAAAGTAGGTTTACAAAACTTTTGTCTGTCACCCGATAACGCCACTGGCAAGTAAAGTATGTGTCATTCTATTGTTAGTAAGTACTGCTAATATTTTCGACTACCTGATGGCGCCACTAGCCAGTGAAGTATTTGTCACCCTCTTTCTATCTTCACTAACTTATATCTCCCTCTCAACTTCCGTTCGCCTCGCCCGATCATACTTCCGTAAATCTCTCGTCAGGCATTCACCAGCTCACTTCCCAAGTCAAGCGTGCGTAAAGAAGTTTTACTTCAACAAACGCTTAGCATAAAAGAAGGGAGGATTCTCTATAAAACGGGGACAGAAGAAAAATGAACAATCGAAGGATCGACAACGATGAATCGATTACTATAAAAACTGGTGCGAAATGATTTCTGGGACACCTGGACATTTGTAAGCTACGGTAAAAACACAACAGAGGGCGTTACAGTAGCTGATGGAACATAGTACTTAAAGTACATCCAAAACATATAGAGTGTGTGTGTACAATATATGTATTAAATCCGGAAGAAGATGAATGCGTATATGTATTGTTTCCGGTCTGACAGTGAGGATGAAAAGGAAGAAAAAGCCTCTCCTAACACACACAACAGCGATTCATTACGTGTTCTCTTCTCCCCGCACCTCGTTCTCTTACCAGCTTCGCTCAACTTCTTCTTACTTTTCTACTTTCACTATACGCATTTCATGCTGCCTTTCATTCAGTTGTTTAGTTATCCTCAATTTTGTTAATCTATTTTCTATAAAAATTACACAATCACATGAGCTACTCAAAATGAAAAACTTTAAAAAAAATAAATTTAGTTTAAAAAAAACTAAAAAACACCCTTTATATCGAATTAAAAAGTAATAAATATTTTTTTTAAAGAAGCTTAAAACAATAATGAATAAAAAATACTAGTATTATTGTGAAAAAAGCGTGGGGCGCTTTGTTACACATTTTCGTATATCGAGCGCCCCACGCTTTTTTCACAATAATACTAGTATTTTTTATTCATTATTGTTTTAAGCTTATTTTTAAAAAAATATTTTTTACTTTTTAGTTCGATATAAAGCGTGTTTTTTTAGTTTTTTTTAAACTATATTTATTTTCCACTTTTTAGTTCGATTTATTGTCAAAAATTTGTCGAAAAAAAAACAATTTTTTTTCGGCGTGGACGGGATTAGAACCCACGACCCGTGATTCCGAGAGTTGACGTCAGCGAAAACCCGTGCTTTAGACCGCACGGGCTAAACACTGTAGTTACATTGGTGGCATATTATACTACTGTAATAAACCACTTGCTGTGTTTACAAACAAACATACATACTTACATACATACATACAAACTTACAAGTGAAACTAATATAAAGCGTGTAAAAATGAGCCTCTTTCAAAAACAAAAGTGCCGAATACATTTAAGTAAAATTTATGTGAGATGAACAAAAAGGTTTGCTCTAATAAACAGGAAAAAATTCCTCAAAATCGATTCACAAACGCTGCACATATAAGAGATGGCATATATAAAAAAAAAACTTTTTTAAAGCTAGTTAAAAACTACTGAGCCGATTTTTATAAAAATTTTACGGTACCAATTCGGAAACGCTCTGAACAAAATAAAGTTGAAATTTTTCAAATTAGTTAGCCCCTCGAAAAGCTATATGTCTGAACAAACATAAAAAAATATACGTATCAAACATTATAACCTTCTCTTTTTTGAAGTCAGTTAAAAACATCAAATCATCGTTGGATGAATCAATGATGATTAGATGCTATTTTTATTTCTATTATTGCACTGTAATTTCAAGACTGGGTGTTTCATAATATAATAGCAAACTATAGCTATGTTAATATGTCGTTGTACAATATATCTAAACATATAAAAGGAAACCGTGACTGACTGACTGACCTATCAACGCACAGTTCAAACCACTGAACGAATTGGGCTGAAAATTGGCACACAGATAGTTATTATGACTTAGACATCCGTTGAGAACGGATTTTTGAAAATCCAACCCCTAAAAGGATGTAACGGGGGTTCAAAACTTGCATGCATAATTCATATACGATAGATGTATTAATTCGAAAATGCGCAGGATTACTCCAGTCAACAAATAAATAAACACGTGTTTCATGCTTTTCAAAAACAACCCCTTCAGAGGGTGAAAAGAGGTAAATAGTCTAAAAACCAACATGGGTGTCATTTTCAAGGTTTGTCGGGACGTTGATCACGTTGGTCTACGTCGAGAAAGGAGTAGCTATGCCAAATAATAGGAATGCATCCGTATTTCATCACAATCGCGTGCGAAGCCGCGCGTAACGGCTAGTCTGTATATATTTTATTATTGTATTGACTTGCAGCAGACAAGTATCGCTATTGCTATACCAAATAAATATCTATCTATCTGTGTATTTATAACGTTCTTATTTCGTTAAAAAAAATTTTAATTTGGAATATTAAAAATGTAAAAAAAAACTCTATTATTATAGACAAGTATATTAACAGAGGCGTCCATTAAAGCCACACTGTCACTTGTTTTGTTCGTATAATGCACAGAGAGAATAATACATTGTCAGTAACTGGATCTGTTTATCAGTTGTGTGCATCGTGTCCGCCCATTGCTTTTCTCTTCCCCGCGCCGTCGTGCGGCGCCCCACCGGCCTCGGGCAGACCGGAACACGGCGAACGTTCGCAACTTCAACAGCGGCTGTAACTTATTCCCAGCCCATGAATATCAATGCTCGAACCGATAGAGAAACGAACGTCTATAGTACAGTACGGTGTACCTAATACCGGCTAGCTACAGTATTCTGTGTCTGTACAAATATCAGTTATGCCAACCTTACACAGAGATGCAAAGTACGATTCACAATGGGCGCTTCCCATTTACCCAATTCCCGGCTAATTTTAGCCAAAACACTTCCAAATATAGAATGATTGAATAGGCGTCTATGGTTCCGTTCAATTATTCCAAATACGGAATGAACATGAAATTATTGAACCATAGAGGTATACGGTTCCGCTCAATCCATGTTCATGTCATATTTGGAATGATTAAGCGGAACCGTATACCTCTATGGTTGAATAATTTCATGTTCATTTCATATTTTGAATGATTGAGCGGAACCGTATACCTCTATGATTCAATCATTCATGTTCATTCCATATTTGGAATGATTGACCGGAATCGTATACCTCTATGGTTAAATAATTTCATGTTAATTCCATATTCAGAATGATTAAGCAAAACCATAGAGATCTCTAGTTCCGCTCAATAATTTCATGTTCATTCCATATTTGTAATGATTGAGCGGAACCGTAGACCTCTATGGTTCAATAATTGCATGTTCATTCCATATTTTGAATGATTGAGAGGAACCGTATACCTCTATGGTTCAATAATTTCATGTTCATTCCATATTTTGAATGATTAAGCGGAACCGCATTCCTCTATGATTCAATCATTCAATATTTGGAATGATTGAGCGGAATCGTATACCTCTATGGTTCAATAATTTCATGTTAAGTTCCATATTCAGAATGATTGAGCAAAACCATAGAGATCTCTAGTTCCGCTCAATAATTTCATGTTCATTCCATATTTGTAATGATTGAGCGAAACCGTAGACCTCAATGGTTTCGCTCAATCATCCCATGTGCATTTCATATTCGGAATGATTGAACGGAACCATAGACCTCTATAGCTCAATCATTCCATGTTTCATGGAGTCGATAATCAATCAGAATATTGATTCGGTTCAAAAAAGAGACAGCGCGAACGTGCGGCAGATATTTGTTTCTCTCGGCGCATTACTGTAGTTAGGGTTGTCAAGGATATAAATTGGCCGTAGGCACCTTCTATCTCTGTCATTTCGGGACCACTTTCAGTACATTGTGAAGATACGAATGGTTCACTTCAAGAGTTTGAGCGGAAACATGTCCTTGGAACTGTCTAGTTCTACTATACTAACGACAACTTTGGATTGAAGGAAATTCTTCGTAAGCTTCCTTTAGTTCTAATTATAACACGGAACA
This sequence comes from Xanthostigma xanthostigma, assembly GCA_963575645.1. Taxonomy (NCBI): domain Eukaryota; kingdom Metazoa; phylum Arthropoda; class Insecta; order Raphidioptera; family Raphidiidae; genus Xanthostigma; species Xanthostigma xanthostigma. The sequence continues at coordinate 40,348,381 of OY754466.1, read as the reverse complement.
ATTCCACACTTTCATCTTTTCTCTGATTATTTTGTTTTGGTAGATAACATACAAATCAATTGGGACGCACTTTTGACGATACAAGTCGACTAGCGACAATTCATATCTCTAAATGGAAAGCACCCAATCTGTAGAACCTATGACCTATACCATTGTTGATTTGATTGGCTGCCCGCACGATAAAGCAGTGCATGACAATTTCGTCTCTATCAAACAGTTATTACAGTAGAATGACTTCAAAATTCATTTAAAATACAAATCACAGTTCGGCCAACGACTCCTATTATTACTGAAGACACCATATAGTGCTGGATCCGTTATTAGAAATATATTATACCCTCATCTGTTATTTGATGATGACAAAGATTATATATTAGATACTATATTCACTGATAAATTGCAAATGAGTTGCCTAGCTAAATCGCGTGCCAATGTTGTTAAATAAAATAAATTCTAATTAACTTTTTTGTGTCAACATCCCCGATTTGTTAATCATAAAAATCGAGAATTAGCTGAGAGAATATGACGCAAGAAATTGGAAAAATAGAGGCTGCCTACTTTCCCTGCATCACAACTGTGAAGTTGCCAGGTATAAACAGGTAAGTAAGCGTTATTAATATATCCTCTTCGGTTATTTAATCAATTTTTGGATGAAATGAAAGCTTATTTCATTCCCTACGCAAATGTATTAGATAGAGGAAATAAATATTTGTCAAACTCATTACCTAAATAAAGAAAAAAAAATACCTAATATGTACTTAAAAGTAGCCATCGAACATTTTTCTAAGCAAATTAATTCAAAATTTTTAATTTATCAATTAAATTAAATCTTTGTCTCAACTTTTTGATAAAATAGGTACTTAATTAATATGACGCTGATTTAAAAAATTATCGAGATAATAATAATAATAATAAATATTTATTTCCCAACAGATATAACTCCAATAACAGGGAAATTACAAATTACAGAAAATGAATACATGTTAAAAAAAAGAAAAGAAAAACACGTTATAAAAATATTACCAATATCTAAATCATAAGTTCATAATATTGATTACTACGTCTTTCGTATACCTATAATAATAATTATTATGTCGATCTATAATGGCTCTACAAATAAATTATACCTATCTATCTATCTATTTACATTTAAATATCCTTCTTTTATTAAAAATTATTTTAGTTAAATACATAAAGCGATAATTTATAAGACAAATGATTCCCGGGTCAGATATCACATATTGTAATAATATATTTCGTCAGACACGTACTTCCACCATAAGTGTTTCGTACTCCCACCATAATTGTTTAGTTTTAATTTTGGATATCGCAGAAAAGAGAAGGGATAAATTTTCTTCTTTTTGTAACAAATTTATACTTTCCATACCGGTTAATTACTCTACTCATTTTTACAAGAAAGTTTAGTAAAAAAATGTTTCCAAACCTTCTTAAATATTACTTTGAAAATAAATTCAGCTGTTATTTTATTATGAAATATTTGTCAAATACCTGATAAGCATGCTTTGATTAATCTTCACATGTGAAGTGATAAGTAACCGTTGATAAAATGTAAAAATATTATAAATATTTGTTACTAGCTGTCGCCCACGGAATCGCACGCAATTCTTTAGGCATATGTCGGCGTATTAACGGGCTAACCATCCAATTAACTGTCTAATTTAACTATCGCGCTGCGACACATGCATAGATATTTCAAAATGATAAGAATAATCAATTTTACCATTCCAACCTACAAGTGGGGAATGGTAATAGTTTAGGTCAAAAATCATTTTTCAAAATTTGACTATATCTTATCGCTGTGAGGCACCCCGAATCCAAAAAAACATATTTTTGGAAAAACTCAGTGCGTCTGTTAGTCTGTTTGTGAGCACGATGCAGGCAAATGGATGAGCGGATTGAAACCAATTTTTGAGGGGACGCTTGGTATGCAAATATGAGGCGCCCTATTGTTTTTGGAGAAAATCGGCGCATGCGCAGAAGAGCTATATGCTATAACTTTGTTTTTCATATAATAATGGTATACTTTTCACAACGGTTTATTATTCTATTTATTTCATCAAGAAAGTTATGTTAGGAATTTTTTTCTGAACTTTATAGTTTCGGAAATATTTTGAAAATAAGAAAAATCGGTTTCTTTCTGTTTTGTAGATATGTCAGAAATAAATTAGTTAAGCATGCTTTGATTAATTTTTACATGACGTGGAACATATTATGTAGGTAACCATGGCAACCAATAGCAAATATCATATTGAATACTAACCATTACCCGCGTCACCTCACGCGATATAAAAAATGTTTTTTCCTTCATTATCCTATATCAGATGTCAACATTTTGAAGTTGAAATGGTCCCGTCGCTCAATTAGCCGGAATTTTTAATATATTTCATTTTTTTTTTTATTTGACGCTTGTGTTAATCTAACTCAGGGTAGAGTAAATTTGTCGTTTGAACAGGTCTTGTTCAAACGACAGTATTACCATAACTATCATCCCATAGACCCTGAATTCCCCAGTGGAGAATACCAACTTCAGTGCTTTAAAAGACCACGACTTGAGCGTGAATAATATCACACACAAAGTATTGCATTTCCACTCGGATGTAACAAATAAAGGTGCGAGCACATTTTGGTTTGACGTCCGAATTCAAGGCGGTATCTGAATATTTTCATAGATTACTAGCGGCCCGGGCCCTGGGCTTTACCCGGGTGCGATAGATAAAATTCAACAAAATGTATTTTGTCTGCGATCCGGCGTCTGAACTAATAGCTTTGAGCAAATTCTGCCAGGTTTGCTTCTGAACTAAAAGCTTTGAGAAAATTCTATCAGATGTCCCTGCATGCTACTAAAACAGTTTTTTTTGACAAACCACAGTAATTTTGTACAAAATATTATAAAAACTGTCCTATAGTGTAAGTTGGGCCAAGCAAGACACGTTTACAAAATTTCATTAAAATCGGTTCAGTGCAGTTTCGGAGATTAGAGTGAACATCGTGACACAAGTTTTTTATACATATAGACTAGCCGCTACCTGTGGCTTCGCACACGATTGAATGAAACAGGGGAACGACAACAGGAGTGGAGCCATTGGCTCCACCGTATTACTGTCATGCCTCGCTGGACTTCGGCTCCACTGTATTCCAGTACCGCTTTTAAACGCTATGTTTATACACTTTGATTTTTTTGGCCAGAAGCCTTTGCGGGCGCGCGCACAACAACTCATCAAACTTTCATGGTAAACGGATAAATGGTATCGGTTATGTGCAAGGAGGCGGAGTTACAAATTTTTCGATGCGAGCGTTTGTGGTGAGCACTAGGGGTAACTTCAACCTCAAATTTTCCATATGTCAGTGAGCAATGTTTTATTAAAAATGAAAAGAGTTATAATTTTATTAAGTTTTTTAATTACTAAGAAAACATGGGCAAAACTAAACGATCTGGAAATGCTTGTTGTGTTCCGGGCTGTTCCGATCGTTGGAGCCCTAATTTGACGTTCCGTTGTCAGTGTAAACAAATTAACATCAGTTTTTCTTATTACATTTTTTTTTGACACATCATGGCCAACTAAAGTTTTTGACTTATCACCTTAGAAACATGTCGCGATTTCCATAAAAAGTTAGTTCAATAATTCTCTATTACCCACTAGCGGCGCTAATAGGCTTCGTGCACACAGCCTATAGGCACAGAAAAATATTTCAAAATATTCTCTTTTCTCCTTTATACTTTTGAAACGTTTTCCCCGTTAGTCAATTTTATAAATTGTCAACTTGTTGCCAAATACTGACGTAATACGATGCCGCGAATATTATGACCACACCTTCCAACTATATTACGACTGATACAAAATGTATTGCATTTCAGCAAACCCAGAGCTACTGTAGCTCCACACATACATGCGAATGTAGAACGTCATACGTGCTTGTTTTGCATTATGTGTCGACATCAAGGGGTCACCGCACAGCTTTCCCAAAAAAGAAAATTTGATTTTTTTTATATAATATAAAAAGATTTCAAAAAGGATTTATCCTATACGAATGCCGTAGCGTCCTCATATCTTTGGTTTATATATATGAATAAAATATTAACACTTCTCCATATTCTCCTCGATGTCAGATTTTCTTTATAAAAATATGTTAAAATACAAAATTGGTACATGCGCAATATAAATATGTTAAAATAGAGAGCTTTTCGTCAAAGTATCTATGTTTACTGAATAAATTTATTTTGGGGCGAGAATATGTAACACTGCTTTGTAATATTGCTTTTTGCTTTTCTCGTAGTAAATTTAAAAAAAAAATGTAATTTAAATATCTTCTTGCGAAATTAGCAGCACATATAATGTAACAAATGTCATGCAGAATCGTATATATGACTTCCGAGTTCTAAAATTATTTTCAAAATAATTTTTAAACTAAACAATTTCTGTGGAATTTGGTTATTAAATTACTCGCCACTCGACCAAAATACTAGCATAATCCAAACCAGGCTAAAAAATCCGTTCGTTTTTTCTGAACTATTGTAACAGAAAGAAATTCCGCTACTCGGAAAATCACTTTTTGAGGTTAGTTTTGAATCAAAATCTGACCTTACCTCGGAGTCGGATTCGATTTTTCCGTCTCTATACCATCATCTTTTTCCGTAAGTCTTGGTTTCCTAAAGGTCGCAGCACGCGAAGCTGATTTTGTCGCTATAGATTCCTTGCTAGGTTTCAAGCGTGCTGTGACCATGGGTTTCGTGATGACTTTTATGTGTTCGCTTCACACGATGCGTGTTTTGAAGCGCGATGTGACAGTTCGAACGTCGAAAAAAGTTAACGTGTATTGACTCTGAACAAAATACACGCTATGACGCCATGCTTGTTTGTGGGCGCTTGCTCATGTCACTGATACAGTTTCCTGATTGGTTCTTGCTCAAAACAAGCAGGCAAACTAGCACAAAAAACTACTTCGGTTTTAATTTTGAAATTGATCTATTGACCACACACGCGAGCTCGCAGTGGCGTCATTTTAGTCTTTTCAGTCAGCAACGGCAAAACCAGCTTTGTGTGCAGCGGCCTTAAGACAGCAGTACCGTAATATAGCGGCCGTAATATGAGGATGAATGACGTAAACGAAAACGTGTGCGTAGAAGTAAATGGACGCCACTGTTACGGTGCTGCCGCCGCTACCAAGAAAACAACATTTATTTACTTCTATATGTACATGTTTTTGTGACGTCATTTTACGGCCGCTATATGACGATACTGCTATCTCAGGAAATCAAGATTTTATGGAACAGGGAAGAAAATTTATGAATCCCGTTTGTTTTATTAATAATAATAATAATTTTATTTATTGCCTAGGCAATAGGTCACAGATTCAATCCTAGGATTGGTCTTCCATCTGTCCTTTTATTGTGACTGATGAACGAAAAATAAGGACATAAAAATAGCAAACTGAATAATTCTTTTTCGAAATAAAAAATACAAAATAGAGTAAGTATTGTTTATTCGGTTATAATCGGGCTAAACTAAGGTTACAATCAAAATTGAAAGTAACCAGAGCAAATTTACAGGTAAAAGTTATTGTTATCGATAAAAATATTCAATCAAAAGTCGTTTTAAATTGATTTTTTTTTAAAGAAACCTGAAAAAGCGAATTCGTGACATAATCTAATAAATAATAATCAATCAAAAACAATATACCTAATAACAATAAAAATTTCAATAACAATAACGAATCATAACAGACCAAAAGAAGAAAAAAACAGTAGTAAAAAGTGAGTAGTTTTCTAGAACGATTGTCAGAACAAAATAATGAAGAAAAACAACTTTGTTCTTCAAAGAATTGATGATAAAATGACCAATTCGTTGTTGAATAACTGCAAATAGAAAGAAACTACAATAGCAATCTATATAAAGAGATAACTATAGTTTTTTTTATGAAATACTGAACTAAATCGACCGAAATATACTATAATAGAACTGGAAGACATCGTAATACACTCACCGTACCAAATAGGGTAACACTTTTCATTTTCCAGTGAAGTACTGGCATACACCATTATATTTTCGACGAGAAACATCTAATGGCGCGTTTGGTTGGGAGTAAAATCGTGCAACTGGCGCGACACTTTTATGCGACAAACGTTTTATGGAAGAACGTTACTTTTGTGTGCATTGGATTAAACATTAAGTTGAAGGCGACATCTAGACAACATGGCGAAATTTAGTTACTGGTATGTCGTTAGATGACAGCTCGTGACGCTTGGTTTATGTATGCGTTGGATTATAACTAGCTTTTGTTAAACGCGACAACTAGATGACAGGGCAAAATTTAGTTACAGAATGAAATTTAGTTACAGGGCGATATTTAGTTACTAGAATGTCGTTAGTTGACAGCGCTATTTAGTTACTAGAATTTCGTTTTTTATAGGCGCGAATGGCGTAAGCTAAAGCGCCTATATGCACTCGCTTTGTCTGTACCTACGTCTGTGAATCTGTACGTCCCACTTTTTTGTGTCACGCGTACAGCCCAAACGCCTTAACCGATTTAAAAAAACTTTTTTGATCGATTCGTCTCCGGGTAACTTAGATCCTAACGTCGCCCGATTTTAATGTTTCATATCTACAGCCAGGTGTCCTACTGTAATAATACCATGAGTGGTGTGACTGTTAGAAACTGAAACTCGTTTTACTATGTCATAACTCGTCGATAATATACTTCATTACGTTCTAGATACATAAAATACTATTATAAATGAGTTTCCTAGTTTTGAGAACAAAGAATAAAACAGGAATAGAATAATATCATAGCAAATAAACACCCGCCTATCAGAACGCAGAGTTATAACTACCTATACAGACACATAAATGTAATATTAGATCTGCGGCCAGAAAGAAAAACTGCTTAAGTAAACCGAATTTGTGATATAAATAAAATGGCACTTTCTATTCATTTAAAATTTAAATGAATAGAAAGTGCCATTTTCTTTTTATCACAAAAAAAACTCAATCATTTAAATTTTAAATGATTGAGTTTTTCGTTAATGCCGAATCGAACAAAATTCATTGTGAGAGGAAGGTACCACAACTCAAAAGATCGGTGGTTCTGGGAACAAATTACAAAAAATTCAGAAGATCGTTCCACTTAAAATGCAACATTTACATACACCGAAAAAGAATATAATATGTACTTGATAAATAAATATAAAATGCATTAATAATATTCACAGCTTCAATATCAACAAAACCTATGTTAATGCGGAATTGAACGAAATTCATTGTGAGAGGAAAAAAATTCAGAAAATCGTTCCACTTAAAATGCAACAACATCGAAAAATATTAAACGAAATTCATTGTATGTTAGATTGTTTAATAGCTATGCATTTTTCATTCCTTTTATTGTTTTTAGCGAATCGTCTAAAATTTTGTGAATCGTTCTTTTCGAAAATCATGAAAAAATCGGCATAAGTGGTTTTGCTTCTTGGCCAAAGATTTTATACTATATCAACACACAGAGACGATTGGCACTTCCTGATGCAAGAAACATGAGCTGCGGAGAGAGAGACAGAAGAAATGTTCTGATTCTGTTTTTTTGTTAATAATGACGTAGCGCCGATAATATACCCCAAAACGAATAAATTGTATGAATGTTGCAACGAATTTATATCTCCTGTTACGTCACGATAACACCGTATTTTTCGGACTATAAGACGCACCTCAAAATAAGATGATTTTTAGAAAAATATATTTTAATCATTTAATGTTACCTTCGATCATAAGACGCACCCAAAACTTGAGTCCATTTTTCTATGTAAAAAGGTGCGTCTAAATAGTCCGAAGAATACGGTACATAAATATCTACTAGATATTATATAATATTTGTTATTAAAAGAAAAACTATGAAACTCTGAGAAAAAATAAATATGTTTTAAATAACTGACATGTCGGCAAAAAAATAAATATGCAATGAAAAATGCTAAAAACCATTTTTGTTAAAATTTTAAAGGAACTAATATTTTCCAAAATAAGCGAAAGCGTGTAACCTAAACTGCCCCAGTTAAAAATATTTAAACACTAGACCCAAAAATCAAGATTGTCGAAGCTGGCCCGATTGGATCAGATCCCAATTACGACAATTCGATAAATAAACGTCTATAATCTATAATATATCTACTGTCCATTCCGGTTTCTCCCGGGTGCGATAGATATAATTCTACAAAATGTATTTCGTTTGCGGTCCGGCGTCTGAACTAATAACTTTGAGCAAATTCTACCAGATTTGCTTCTGAACTAATAGCTTTGAGCGAGTTCTAACAGGTGTCGCTACTCGGTACTAAAACAGTTTTTTTGTTTGCTTCTGAACTAATAGTTTTAAGTAAATTCTATCAGATGTCGTTACGTGTTACTATCCCAGTTTTTTTTGAGAAAACACCGTAATTTTGTACAAATATTTAATAAAAATTATCCTATATAGCGTAAGTTGCACATAGCAAGCACACTTACAAAATTTCATTAAATTCGGTTCAGTGGTTTCGGAGATTAGAGAGACAAAAATTGTGACACGAGAATTTTATATATACTTATATATAGATAGAAAGTCCCTCCGCCGTGTCTGTCTGTAAACTATACCGAACGAATTTTTATACGGTTATCACTAATAGAAAGAGCGATATACGAGAAAGTTTTTTGTATATAATTTGTACAAAATAGCTGAACTATGACGGTGTTTTGCCAAAAAAAAAAAAACTGTATTCGTAGGCGTAGGTACATGGCTAACGCTAACCAAATCTTTAGATATACACCAAAACAATGTACTTTGACAGTTCTGCTGTGTAGATGGGAAGATCAATATATTTCTAGAACAGTTTTGCACCTGGGTGAAACCAGGACGGGCCGCTAGTATTCTATAATATTATTGCAGTGACGAAACGGCAAAGCAATTTTGTTGTAGTATAAAAGACGTATCATAATTTCAACGATGTTTTGCTGTTCTCGCCGAATCAGCTTACAAAAATAAATTTATTGATGGTGGAAAAGTCGACGAAAGGAAAACAGAAAATGGTTTGATTTATCATATGAAACGGTCTTTTGTGTCACTGTGTTATATTTATTATAACGCTGATTTACTGAAATCCGTGATAAATCATCTCTTATTATACAATAACAACATTTATGCGTTCCAGATACTTAGAAACGTAAACTTGATCAAAAATATCTGGACCGATATTATTAACAAGCGCGGCCAGGGGCGCTGGAACGTCCCGGATCTCTGGAATTGGAGAAGGCCCAGGCTCTTTCAACCTCAACAAATTACTGACAGACCCTCAGGCCCCTACAAATAATAGCGACCTTGAAAAAAATATAGGCAGTCCGCGTCTGATTATTAGAACTGTAAAAAAAATTTTAAGAAAAAAACACTGGCGTTCGTCATTATTTTTTTCCTTTTTTGTTACTTTTTTACAATTATACCCAGTGGCGTAGCTATCGGAGGTTTAGGCGAGGCAGTGCCCTTCGGCCTCCTGAATGACGTTCAAAAAAGTTATTTAAATATCCTAATCGAATAAAGAATTTTTAACTTTTGGCTTTTTGGCCCCGGCAGTCTAGTTCACAAGTTGAAAAACGAGTTAATAATTCTTGCTACTGCGAGTTCAAATACGTCTGATAGCTCACTGGATTTGTAATCACCTCTAGAAAAATGTGCAAAAGTTTCAAACCCGCACATAAACAATTGTAAAAATTATTAACAATTAAAGAATCCCAAAAAAGGGGGCCTTTTTTTGCAAACAACTCGGAAACTATTAATGCTAGAAAAATTTAAAAAAAATGATTCTTAAAGAGGAATAAATTTCCGAAAAAAGTCGACTCTCGGAACTTCATCTCTATTATTAATATTTTTCATTTAATGTTGAAAATAGGGCTCCGTGTGGACGGCGCTGTGCTGTTACGCTGTCTCTAAACCGGGCGTTGCAAATGAGAAGCAAAGCTGGATTTCTGGTTATTACAGATTTAAAAAATATTTACAACCACAAATCCAGCTTTGCTTTTCATTTAAACAATGAACACCATAATTACGATCCTAAGAACTATTTTCAAATTTTAGAACTCAAACATAAATTTACTCTTCTGAATGAATTGGAAAAACATATATAGTATTATAGACGTCATCAAATCAAAACCACAAAAAAATCTTAATATAATTATGGATGATTTAGATAATAATAAATTTTATCTCAATAGCATTATTCATTACAAATTTTAAAAATTCAATTCTTCAATTAATTGTTCTAATAATTTTCAACAGAATAGGCATATCTTTAACGATTATTATTATTATTGATGCAAAAAATATTTCGTTTTACCTAATATTTCATATTAAATTTTAAATTAAAATAATTCTAAAAAATCTTGAATTATACAAAAAAATCGACTGTAAATTTTCAAACCAAAACATTTCAAATGTATTGACAATGATATAAAACAAAATTGGGATAGGTAGATATATGAATGTTGTAATACGCAGTACGTATCGCCCGAGTCTTGTATATTTGCAGATAAATGTTTACAGAGACGAACTACCCCGAACCAAAATAAATTTTATAAAAAATTGGTTGTCTGTAAAGTCGGTTTACGGACGATAGTTTTACGTGATAGCGTATTCCGTAATACATAACCTAAATTTATATAATAATTATAATAATTCGAATCTATGATATTGCATCTTTCGCTTCAAATTTAGGTTAATTTTATTTATTTAAATTACTCACCATATAATATAATTGTTTTTTTTAACTTTCTTTCTTTCGTATTTATTTTAAGTCTCAAAGATTAGCTGTCATAATATTTATAAAACAATTGTTTCACTGTTTATAATATAAAATTCCAAAACCTACTTACAATATTTAAGTATTTTCATACGTCAAAAAATTGATTTTTATAATGATAAAATTTGTAAGAAAACGATTTTTTCGAGAGATGAGACCTAGCTAAAACGATTTTTTGCCCCCCAAAATCCCTTTTCAGTAAATTTCATCCAAATCGTTGGGGCCGTTTTCGAGAAAAGCACGCACAGGGTCAGGCGGAACGTTACGCGTTACGCGTTACGAACGTTACGTTAGGAACGTTACACTTTTTCGTGCATGCAGCCGGTGTTTTATCAATTTATAAGATTGGTGATTCATCAATTTATAAGACGTAACGACGTTATCACGTCAAAAAAATCTAACAGCAATAATATATTCTTTTCTTGGCCTCTTTTAGTTCAAACAAAGTTGTGGATATGGGTCATAATAAAAAAAATAATACGGATAACTGACAAAAAAAATAAAAATTAGAAATACTTTTTGAAAAGGAATTGGTAAAATTAGTTTGGGAATTCATAATTTGCTTGACAGTTTTCTTCGTGAGTATTCTTGTATAATGTTAATAAAACTTAAAAAAATATTGGATTACCCCCCCCCCAGAAAAAAATATCTACGGCTTTGCTTGATTGAAAACAAATAAAAAATAAGTTTTAAAAAAACTAAAACCCGACTACTGAAAAGTATGAAACAAGAAAATATTCTCATCTGAGGATAGCCGTGGTCGTATGCCATCTCATATATTATATGCAGGCCTCTCTAGATGTATAGCGTGATGCACTTTGCCCTTATAGAGCTTATGATCGCTTACTACAAAATGTGTAGTGTTTTGTTACGGTAAGTGGCATATGACCATGGCTATCCTCAGATGAAAACATTTTCTTGTTTCATACTTTTCAGTAGCCGGGTTTTAGTTTTTGAACTTACATTTTATAATCTTTGAAGAATTGAGTTCAGACCTGGCGTCTGAATTCCCCCAACACAGCAGTAGCGTTCAAACTTACTGAACCGGAAGTGTTAACACTCGATTATTAGCTGTATATTAGCCCTCCGTTCAATCCCCTCGACACACCAATCCCTACACCCCCGCTCTCGTCACTACATCGCGATCCTCACCCCCCTTGTAAGTATTTATATTTATAGACTTTCATATATATCAATGTATATGTATGGTTCAGATGTACATTACAATCTATTTAAGGGTTTCATCTGTCACATTCGGGGTTGGTGATTGTAGTAATAATGGTCATCTCTATCAAAGGGATGAATTTATTGCCACATTGGTTATTTTTATCGGATACTAACACACAATGGTCATCAAAAGAATATTTTGTTGGTCGATAAATTTGATTTTCTATACCTTTTGAATAATCGTCATCGGATATTAGATAAGTACTTAAAGATCGTAGGACACAAATTATTGAAAACTTCTGCGCTACTTTAGGAAAAAGAGATCATACCGCCCGGAGTGTGCTGGCCAAGTTCTCGCAAAGCACTGTACCCTAAATGTTCGTGCCCTTTCAACAACCCTCTGTCTCCGAGGCTATAGTTACGTTACAGAACTGATTTTTTCAATGGGATTTAGGTTACCATAAAGACGCAGCATTCCAAAGAAACCCGCACAAACCTTATGGGATTTGGTTCTCGGTTAAATTGATCGAAAATGATTTTATTTTATAGCTTAAAGGTCACTAAAGTGTCCATGAGCGCATAGCCTAAAAACAGATATAGGTATTTAGCGAGATTTTAGATATCTATAGGGATATCCATTGAATTCACAATCTTAAAAAATCCTAAGCTCTAGAAATATGTTTTCGAGTAAGCTAAATCCGAATAATGCATTATTATTTCATATAGGTGATACCACCCAACATTATCTAGTTTTCGACGACTATTTTTCTATTTCTAAAAAAAAAACACACAAAAGTTGAACATGGAACATATGTTTGTGAACTCAATCCCTATATCTAAAATCTCGCTAAACATATATATGTAGCTAAAAATCTATTGGTTTTCAGGATATGCGCCCATGGACACTTATTCTTAGTGATTTTTAAACTATAAAATAAAACCATTTTTGATCAATTTAACCGAGAACCAAATCTAGACGAAGATCCAATAGTCACGATTTTGGACACTCACGCACTAACTAGGTGATAGATCATCATAATTAACAAGCGTCTAGCCGGTGCTGGGGGCATTGGCCCGAATGAATCAACTGCTCGTCCCAAGACTACTCGCGTATAGTTCTAGCTGATGTAATAGGATATAATGAAGTATGGTATATAACTACCATATCTAATGTGTTAAAATCCCATCAAAAACATAAATGTGAAAAAATAGCCACATTGTTGAAAAAAGCCGGCTTTGTTGAAAAAAAGAAGTGCAATCTAAGAAGGTGCCAAGTTTTCACTCGGCAAGTTTACATCTTTTAATAGAATTGAGAAAGTAACGAGACGGAGTTATAATATTTCGCTCTTCGAAATTCAAGACGAGAGTGTAAATGACTAGATCTCATTGAGACGAGAAAATCTAGTTTTAATACCATAGAGATATTGCAGTACGCAGAGAACTGTGATAGTGTCTGAAATTAAGAGAGAGAACAGTCTCTCATCTCTATGGTAACTAATTATGCAAAACAATGCTGATTTGAGTAAACAAATTTGTGGTTTTCTGCAGCGTTCTATCTCTTAACTGAAGACACTTTCACTTACGGCAAGCATACGCACTAGCGTACTCTAGTTACTTATATTTCTATGGTTAATACGGAAAAATAAAAGATTTTTTACCTTTAAAGATCCAGGTTGATTGGCAAATGCTGATCTTAGGCACAGCTACTACTTGCGTCATTCCAATGGGGTCGAAAATCGGAAACATTTCAAAGTATATATGTCGCCGGGATATTGTTAAACCCGTGATATTGTAATTTCACTTAGTGAAATTATAATATCACGAATCTTTGTCAATCGTGATATTGTAATTTCACTAGTGAAATTACAAAATCACGGATTTGACAATATCCCGGCGACATATATAAAGTTGGACAGCTTTACCACGTGCTCTGACTCAGAATAATTACACTAATCCTCGGCCACTAATAATATTTGTTTATACAACCACGATAATTGCGGAACGCGAAAATTAATTAACAATCACTTATTTTTACATTAAAAAAAAACACTCAACATGTGACTAAAAACGAAATACCTACTAAATTTTGATTACGAAAACGAATTCTAACAGGCAATCAAAGTGGTGGGGGTTAAATCAAAATTGTGAAACATTTCAATAGATATTACATAATAGTATAAGAATTACCCAATTAAACATAGACGTAGAGTTTCTGAAGTGTCTAGGGGCAAAGTATTAAAAATAAAATAGATGTTCGAAGACAGTCATTATATTATAGGTTGGTAAAAATATGGACGAGACGCCAGTTGACGTCATTCCCGCGCGTAAGTCAGATATAGAACGAGGTAGCCTCCGTAATCTACAAACGTATACTTTTATTCTATACTGAGCATAGGAATAAAATCGCAATCGAACTATTAGGGTGCAAACATATACTTCTGTCTTTTTTTTACGCCGGAAGCACTGGCGTATCCAGGAGGGCAAAACAAGCACGGGGGACGCGGCTTAAGAAATTTCTAATTTGCCCTCTCCTGGGCCAAAAGCTGGGTACGCCCATGTTAACGTCGTGGAAAAAACAAAGTTTTTGGAACAAAGATACTTTGTTCAGATTGAATGCAAGTACATCAACCAATCCTATCATCGGAGAAATCAGGGAGTTACATCGAAGAAAGAGACGCAGATATATTTTCGATACGCTTTGTTGCGTTCACTCACCGCACATTGAGTAGATAGGCAGTGATTCATACAGTTAATTAATAGATATATGTCTACAAACCTTGCTAAGTGCAATTACCTACTCCGCTTAATATTTCCAACATTTTTATAGGCGCAAATAACCTAACTTGTCGCGCGTCTATAATCTACAGTTCCTTTCTAGAAATTTTAAGACATATTCTGTACTGTCTAATGACTTGAACGACGCAACACAGGTCCAATAATACAGAAAAGAATAAATGACCTCTAAAACTAAATAAATGAAATGAACTTACTGCTATGCGCTCTTGTTCTGGCAACCATTTGCAATCAACATATTACAGTAAAAACATGTGACTGTCGTCGAACGAAACAACAACATACGGTCATTTGGTAGTTATTCAATGTTGACTTTCTATTGTCCTGTCCTTAATACAGTATACAGAAAGAATGGAAAGCTTTTGTATATAGCTTTAGTATAAAGCTTTTTGATACGAACTGTAATTCTTCTTGGAAGAGATTTAACACGGAAAAACCTTTTTAGTTGCCTTTCAAAACACATACATTTATTTTATTCTCTTGTAAAACTGTATATAGGGCGGCGTTACACGCAGCTTGAACTATTGTTTTCTCTTCTTTTTTCGGTCTAACCTTTTAGTGTAGTTTCCATTGTAATAGTTGACAATAAAAAATGTGAACGTAATGAATAACGACTTTAGTTATCGAGCGTCTATAATTTGTAATCATCATCAATGATAAATAAGGATTAATATCATGTCGGTCTCGGCAAGTCTCGCCAAGCAAGTACTTACACCATAATTTATTATTTGGTTGCGAGTAATTTTTACCGCGACTTCGCCGGAAGGAGGGTAATGTTTTTCGAGTGTATGTATTTATAAAATATTTTTAACAAAAAAATTGAACCGACTTCAAAATATGCACTAAAAAGTAATAAAATAATTACAATTATTGTTATTTTTGGAGTCGGTGTTATTATTGCTATTATTGTATATTGTAGTGTTTCCTTGGCTGACACCGGCTCCAAAAATAACAATAATTGTAATTATTTTATTACTTTTTAGTGCATATTTTGAAGTCGGTTCAATTTTTTTGTTAAAAATATTTTATTTTTCTCTTTTTAGTGTTAGATATTTACTCAATAAATTATGCAGTTATTTTATGAAGTATTACAATGGGTAAAATTTGAGAGTTTCCCTCGATTTCTCCGGATTCCACCATCAGATCCTGACTTGGTTCCGATGGGACCACCTCGGAAGTGCACTCTTTCGAATAAAAAAAAGAATTTTGAAAATCGGTTCATAATTGACGGAGAAATCGGTGAACATACATAAAAAAAAATATACAGTCGAACATAGAACCTCCTCCTTTTTTGAAGTTGGTTAAAAACTGTGATATCTTCTCAGATATTCATGTAAACTGGTGTATAATATTTTTTTTTAATTTTGTAAATCGAAATAAAAAATTTATGAACTAAATCTGCCACCCCTTAAAATTTGCCGCCCTAGGCTTCAGCCTGCTGGTAAATCCGCCACTGATTTTCTGTCAATCTATTTGCGCTCGTTTTAAAACAATAGTAAACATAAAATACGTCCCTAAAATTTTAACAACAGCGACCAGGCAGGACTGAACATAAAAAATTCATGAAAACACTAGTTTGCGGTAAATAAATCTCTTGCTGGGACTTAAAAAATCACCGGGAAAATTGTCAAACGCCTCTACGAGACCGTGTAACTAAGAAGAAAAAAATCCGACTCGGACTGAACCGGGAAGACCGGCGGCCCAACGGGAAAAGTCCCGATATTCCCTGATGCCAGACCAACGCTGGGTGTATATAATTTAATTTAAAAAGGAAGAGATCAAAAATGTTCGCATCATTTGCAATGCCAGGTTGGATACAAAAATCCCGGATCTAGGAAGGGAATTCATGACCAAATTTAGGAGTTGAGATGTATTGATAGAGCTTAAAAATTTCAAAATTTTCGATTTAATGTACGTAAATATTTTCATATGATTTTTATGATAATAGAAATAAAAACACTGCGACTAATATACAAATGACGAATTGCTGGCCAATATTAAAAACTAAGTTATATATTGATATAAAATTTATATCAATAATAATAATACAATAATTATATAAATAATTATCTAAAACACATACTTGAACGACCGAAATATTAGTAAAGGTATAATTTTTTCTAATAAAAAATGTACGATCACTCGTTTGACCGGAAAGAAAACAAAACGTGTTTCGGTGGCGGAACACCGGCTACTGTACCCAAAAAATCAAAATAGTATATTACACCACAAGGGTCGAAAGTTTGATATTCTTGCACTGTTCGGCTTGCCTCGGGCATCATGGCGCGCAGTGCAAGATATCAAACTTTCGCGGCAAGTGTGTAGTATACTAATTTTCTTCATACCTCGGTCGTAAGTACGCTTATTAAATACATGAATTAATTAATTACATACTATTTACATAAAACACAAATAAATTCCAAGCAGCAGCTTTGAGGTTATACGAAAAAACACAAATGACAGCGGTTCGCGACTATTAGCTAAAATGTAATAGGGTTGCTAATGAAACGACACCTAAACACGCCGGGACGTACGTACTTCCCGCATCAGTGCGTGTAGTCCCACCAATGCGCAAGTGTTACACTTTCTGCCTTACAATTGATGCCGAAAGTAGACACTTTCGATCGAGGTATGAAGAAAAGAAAATTACATATTGTCAATATTCTTTAAGGAGGTTGATGTGTTACAGTCCCAATCAAAAGTAAGTCGAATTCTAAATGGGCACTTTTCCATAATAAATTTTTACAAAAGATTATAAGTCGATGATACCAATAAATTATTGTCATAAAAGCCTAAATAATTTTTTTTTTTTAATATTAATTAATTATTTCAATATTTTACTTAACTTTTGAATTTTTTGTACAAAGTTAGGTTAGATGTATTTTACATATTTTTTGCAGTAAATAATTAAATAAATAAATTAGAAGTAATAAAAATTAAAATTAAATCATTAAAAAGTTGAAAATTCAGTTAAAATTGTTAAAACTGTCAAGAATAAAAGTCCATAATCGAAAAATGCTAAGGTTTAATAATTTTTTTTTTATTAATTAAAAGTCTCCTAATTAAATTGGAAGAAATATTAAAATATGCGTAAGACATTGATGCTTTACATAGTTAGTTTTCGGAACTCATGACATTATTTGGTCATTTGCAAAAAATTAAAATGTACCGTTTGCATGCTAGGTTGACATATTTTCCATAAGACTACATGTAAAAGTTTTTTTTAATTTTTAACTTTATAAATCACCTAATGATTTTGGATTTTTTACAGAAAATTGTCATAAAAAAATCTATTAATAGTATATTGTGCGACTAGTGAGAGAAGGAGAAGATTCCATGAGCGTGAAATTTGACGCACGAGCGAAGCGAGTGCGGTAACACGCGAGTGGAATATTCTCCTTCGATCAATGGTCGCACATAATACTTTATTCAACTAGCACGAGTAATATGTAATCGGGGCCCTGATAAAAGAGGGAAAAATAATAAATCACTTCATTGATTGACGTACCCACCGTCCTCGATGCACACAAGATGGCCCCCACTTTCACTGAATTGCGATGCTGTTTTCATATATACAATACCGCCTACCACGTTCCTATTGGTCCAGAAGCCGTGCAGTTTTTTTTCATTATTTAACTGCTTGGGCTTGCCACTGCGTTCCTATTGGTCCAGAAAATTCATTATCTCACAGTACGGCTCATTATTAGCACTCTACGCGTCAACATGAAGTAATCTATTATTTCTCCCGAATTTAGCAGGGCCCCGAATGAACATATTACTAGAGTCCGACCGAAGCTTCGGCTTCGGCCTTCGGCCACCTTCGGCGAAATCTTCGGCTTCGGCCAAATTGGGCCGAAGTTTTGGCCGAAGCCGAAGGTTTTTAACTAGCGTCGAAATTGAACGAACTGTTACGAATCAGCGAGCGCGGGTGGACACATTGCGTTGTACTTGCGCAAAACAAGTTCGTACGCGCATTTAAACATCAACTTTGCAGTGTTTTGTGTACAGTATAATGTATTTGACATAAAACATTTGTTGTATCTCTATTTATTGTAATTATTTTTATGTGATTGTCGATTGAAAAGTCGAGAAGGTTAAGCTAGTGTCAGTGAAAAACAGAAGAAAAAAGAAAACAAGTAGGAATTGGTTAGATAAACTGAATTTTTTAGGGTTTTTAAACCTTCGGCTTCGGCCGAAGGTTGTGGCGATAACCGATTAATCGGCTTCGGCTTCGGCCAAAAATCGACCTTCGGTCGGACACTACATATTACTCACGCGTGTTGAATAAAAAAACTTTATTTCAGATTTTTTCATTATCTTCGTAAAACGGCTCAACCTCCTTAATTGAAGGAATCGTCAAAAAAAGTGAAAAATCAGGTTCCACTTATCAAATGCTTAATCGGTCACCGGTTTTTTTTAAGCTGTTTAAACGAATGACTTCCACAATTCTTAAAAGAAAAAGTAATACAACAACCATATTTTGAAGTATATAATATTCATTTTTCTAATAAAACCTTCAAAACTAATCCATCGTCTTATAAGGGGACCTTACAGCTGAGAAGTCGCTAATTTCGACAAAAATAGCTTCGACATCCGGTGAGTGCAAACCACTCGCCGGTTATTATAACAATGGCTGTAAACGTCTCGCGTCTCAGTGTAAGAACTTACAAATTCACTCTCAAAAACGTTTGGAGAGGAAAAAGACGTTAACACATCAGTAATAAAAATGGTACGACCTCCCCAGTTATAAGATTTCTTTCTTAGAAAAAAATTAAGGATCGTTTTTAACGTTAAACTTCACATTTTTAAAGTGAAACTTTTATTCTATCGCCCCGAATTTTTCTGGCCGTCTGTTGCATGTCGCATTACAGGCGGCCGCGGAGTAGGGGTAAAGTGAAAGGCGCTCGGAGTAGGCGCTCGGTAAAGCAGCCAAGGCCAATATGGCGGCGCCCATGGTTAGCATCAGCTGACCGTGTAGTATGTATAACACATAGTCAGTCTGTCATGCGGGCAAGTGCTGCACAGTGTTTACATGTTTTTATTCGTGTATTCATGTGAATATTGTTGTTTATAATTAATCGTGATGGATAAGTGTCTACAATCCAACGCCTACAATCCAATAAAAGTTTCACTTGCGTCGTGGTTTCTTAAAACTACACAACTGTTTTTTTTTTTTTATAACGCCGCCAAGGAAGTAAAGATAAGCGTCTGGCAACACCGTCATACATCTCGGTGTAAAAAGAGAGCGCTCAATAATATTTAAAAACATCTGTATTTAAATCGTAACTGAACATAAAAATAATACATATTTTTATTTTATTTTTTTTCACTAGACTATCACAATATTACTTATAGGTTGTTTCATATTTTAAGATGGAGCAATATACTTTATACAACAATACAACAAAATCTAAACAATCAATAGTGCCAACTTGTTATAACAATTTAAGGACAGCGATCCGAAATCGATTAATTGGAGAATCGATTTGTTGGGATCCAAAAATCGATTTTTCATACTATTATTACTTCACCTGTATATACAGTGTAAACTCTTTATAACGTCCTTCGTTATAACGAAAAACTCCCTATAACGTCGAAATTTTTACGATTTGGTTGGTTTACCTTAAAACCTGTACATTAATACCCTTTTTATAACGCAACAGCCATTCTCTATTACGAAGAAATATGTTCATATTTAGGCGTCAGCAAATGTTTACAGACATAAAGAGGACAATTCTGAACCATCACCATCTATTCAACAAGCACTTGATGACGCCAAACTATAGGTATATGTTCAATAAATAAAATTATCGACCAATTTTTCAGACAATATATTAACAAACAATATAAAATTAATACATTAACGTTTCAATCCGGATTTGGACCTTCTTCAGAATTGATCTAAAAATATAAAAATAATTAATAATTAAATATAATTCGCTTTTTATAGAATTTTTTTCAAAATAATTATGATTATTAATTTTTTCATTATTTTGAAAAAAATTCTATAAAAAGCGAATTATATTTAATTATTAATTATTTTTATATTTTTAGATCAATTCTGAAGAAGGTCCAAATCCGGATTGAAACGTTAATGTATTAATTTTATATTGTTTGTTAATATATTGTCTGAAAAATTGGTCGATAATTTTATTTATTGAAGAGTTCTAATCAGACGTTAATCAAAGATTTGAATATAGGTATATGTGTTTGGAATAAATTAATTTTGTGAAAATTGGTTATTTTTCTTTCTTCCCTCCATATAACGAAAATTCTTTATAACGAAAAAAATGTACGGTCCCTTAAAATTCGTTATAAAGAGATTATACAGTACATTGAATATTATTGTTAATTTGGTTGTTTTTCTTTCTTCACTCCATATAACGGTAACTCTCTATAACGATAAAAAATGCTCGGTCCCTTGAGTATCATTATAAACAGTTTACACTGTATGTATCTATCTAATGGAATCTTTCAATTTAATTTTCGCCTATTTCCAGACGTCTGAATAATTTGAAATTTTGCACACGTATTAAGAACCCATGGACAATACAAAAATTTATATAAATATTTATAAACATATAAATAATTTATATAAACATAATCATTTGAGGGCTGGTTGTTAGGATTATAATTAAAATTACAGTTTAAAAAAACTCGAAAAAAAAACTCATTTATAGCAATGCGAACTAAAAAGAGTGTTTTTTTATAGTTTTTTTAAACTTAATTTTTTTAAATCAAACTCGAGTAATAAATCGATCCCAGAACCCCAAATATCGATTTAAATCTATTTTAATACGTTTTAATCAATTTTTTACGGCTTTACAAAGTCAATTTCAAAAAATCGCAAACAAATCGATTAATTGAAGAATGAACGCATCAGTTACGATTTATTCGAGAATTCGTTCTTTTGCTTTCGAGTCAAAGATTGATTTTTCAGAAAGGATCGCCATCCTTACCAAATACTTCTTACAACAGTAACTCTCAACAACATGTGCATAATATTCTCGCATCACATTTTGCAAATTTTTATATCTTAATTTTAATTACACACGATTTAGTGGAATAAAAATCGTATTTCACCTTTCTTCCTAAAATTCTATTTATTTTGTATCGCATGCGTAAACTATTCATTGCAAGAAAGCCTCTTCTCAATCAAAATTTCTTTTATAAGTTTTCAACAATGTTTAAACATAACCTAGAAATCTGTTTTCTGATCAAAACAAAATGGAGGGTTGCAAAATGAAATTCTATGAAACGCAAAAAAAAAACAACTTGGGACTTCTGTTATGAAGTTATTTCTGGGCCGTTTTATAGATGCTCTATGTGTTAGAAAGCATTGTTTGAACATTTCATAAAAAATAAATGTTTGTACATCGATACCAAGCAATACTACACCAAAACCAAAGTCCATTTGGACATAAACGCTGATTTAAATTACACATAAATTACTCCATTGAATAGAACACATGAATTATATTAGTTGAAAATACATTTTTAATATAAATCTAATAAAATACCGTTTATCTTTTTCTATTAAAGATTAATATATCGACGTATACATTTAAAAAATAAGTATTTTGTTTTCAGTTGGCAATTATTACATTAAAATATCAGAAACAACCTTAATATAATATGATTAATTTTTGATAATTTTGTTGCACTTAAATTTTACCGAAAAGATTTACCTCAACTTCTAAAGTTCGGGATTTTGTCATTAATTTCTATACACAGATTCAAAATACACTAATATTATTACAGAAACCAAGAAGTAGGTATATCTTTAACGGAAATTAAAAATGCAAATACTTGTAATCGAGTAAATTTATTTAAACGATGTACACATTTATTATTGACTACGAATCTCAACTGTCTAAACCGTCTTTCGATGACACTTCGCTCGTTTTACTGTCATCCGATAACTCACCTTCATATAATTCGTCATGCGTGTCATCGGCACTGTCCTCAACACCGACGAGAGATGGATAAAAACTATTGTCGCGCATCGGCGAGTCGACATTTCCATGTTTCTCCGTTAGCTTTTCACGTAACTTTTCCAGTCTTAATAAAAGTGCTTTGTATTGAAATTTACCACGATCGTCTCGGAAAGGATCCTATAAATTACAAAACAATTACATATTAATACAAGCTTTGTATGTTGTAGCACACGGACCTATAATGGTCTAAGAGCTGGCTACGGAGAAAATGGGTGACTCGGTGCAGAGCTGAAAATTTTCAGAATAATAGGAGATAGTACAAGTAAGTAGGGAAAAAATTGCCAGAAGGCTAGGCGGAAGATAAAGAGCCGCCAGAAGGCTAGGCGGAAGATAAAGAGCCGCCAGAAGGCGCTAATCTTGCGAAAAATCAGTGCACTTCTGGCAATTTCTATACTTATTCTGTAATTCAAAACTAGATTATATATTATATATACAGCGTGTCCACGGAAGTTCTCTACAAATGGAGTTTTTTTTTATTAATTATTGGAGCAAAAATTTTTTTCTGTGGAAAAGTTCTGCTTCGTCCAAAACCTCTAAAACACCAAAGAAGTTTTTTTTCGGCCTGAAGTTATATGAGGGAAATCAAAAAGTTTTATTTTACTAAAAATAAAAATTATCTATGATATTCAAGATTTTCGCAAAATTAGTTACATAATCAAATTTAATTCAAATTTATTCAGAATTATAAATCATAATTCAACATGTCCATTCAAAGAAAAGTTCTCCTTCTAAAATTTTCTTTTGTGTTTTAGAGGTTTTGGACGAAGCAGAACTTTTCCACAGAAAAAATTTTTGCTCCAATAGTTAATAAAAAAAAATTCCATTTGTAAAGAACTTCCGTGGACACGCTGTATTATACATTATATAGTTATAAGGGCATACTGAAAATTCAAACATGATATATTATCACAACGTAATTTTATTAATGAAAATATATGACGATTAATTTTATTTCTATCAAAATGACATTAATAAATTATATCATGTTTGAATTTTGAGTATGCCCTTATAACTATTAGTTAAACTTTAAAGCAATGGCGCGTATTTCAATCGGTGGAAAGCAACCGGATGACTCTTGGTATTTGAGTTCCTGAAGCAATTTGGAAACTTTTTTGTTCAGTACCTCATAACCCCAAAATGGAAGGAATCGGAGAAAAGGGGGGGGGGGTCAAAACGTAAAAAAAAATTGTTTAGAAACCAAATGGAAAGGCGGTAGCATTAAAGTACGTGTACTCACTATTGTTTAAAAAAATTGTCATCCGAAACGTGCGGACGGTTTGCGCGAACCGATTTTTTGAAAATCGGAAAAAAAAATTGTGTCGCAACCGGTTGCGATTTTGAGGAAAATTCTTGTTTTTGTTCAGAGATGCTGTAAAAAAATTGTCATCCGTTTCTGCTGGACGGATTTTGAGGAATTAAAGGTTTGAGTGGCTAAAATTCTCGATTTTTCACTAGCTTTTTTCAAACATCATAAAAAAATTGCTAAAATTGTTAAAAACGGATGACGTTTCTTATACATGTTCTCAGAGGGTCCAACTATAATATGTATCAATGTCATCCGTTTTTATAACATTTAACCCCATTTTTCAACCCCTTACTTTTGTGCGATATTAATCAGAATATTGAGATTAGACTCGTTTCTGATGGCATACAGATAACGTACACAACCCCTTTAGGGGTTGAAAAATGAGGTTAAATGTTATAAAAACGGATGACATTGATACATATTATAGTTGGACCCTCTGAGAACATGTATAAGAAACGTCATCCGTTTTTAACAATTTTAGCAATTTTTTTATGATGTTTGAAAAAAGCTAGTGAAAAATCGAGAATTTTAGCCACTCAAACCTTTAATTCCTCAAAATCCGTCCAGCAGAAACGGATGACAATTTTTTTACAGCATCTCTGAACAAAAACAAGAATTTTCCTCAAAATCGCAACCGGTTGCGACACAATTTTTTTTTCCGATTTTCAAAAAATCGGTTCGCGCAAACCGTCCGCACGTTTCGGATGACAATTTTTTTAAACAATAGTGAGTACACGTACTTTAATGCTACCGCCTTTCCATTTGGTTTCTAAACAATTTTTTTTTACGTTTTGACCCCCCCCCCTTTTCTCCGATTCCTTCCATTTTGGGGTTATGAGGTACTGAACAAAAAAGTTTCCAAATTGCTTCAGGAACTCAAATACCAAGAGTCATCCGGTTGCTTTCCACCGATTGAAATACGCACCATTGCCTTAACTATATATAATGTATAATATATTATATAATATACAGGGTGAGTCAGACCACCCGTATCAGTCGTTTTTTTTTCGAAAACTGTTAGTCGTAGAGAGTTGTCTCAAAAATCTGTATTATAAAAGCCCTAATGAAGAATTGAATGGTGATATTTTTCCCCCCCGGAAAGGTCGGCTTCCCTGTTAGTTTGCTCCGGAATGTTCAGAACTCTGGAATGTTAAATGGCACGATAGGTCGAAAGTGATATTGTTGAAAAGATCTTTAAAAAATAAGCAAGTTTTGTAGGACATTTTTTTTTGTTACTGCCACCCCTGTTAAGTAATATTCGTTTGAAATTATTAAATTAACATGTCATAATAACAAAAAAGTCGGCATTATAATCTAGTTACCTAATTAAACAATGTCACAATAAGTTTTCAATAATTGCAATTGTTTTTTTTTTGTCGGAATATACTTCCAGGTACTCATAACATATCTAGAAGAGCTCTGCAGTGTTTAGAAGTAAATTAAAGACAGTTTGAACGTTTGTGACATTGTTTAATTAGGTAACTAGATTTTAAATGCCAACTTTTAAAATTAAGTTTGTTATTCTTACATGTTAATTTAATAATTTCAAACGAATATTACTTAACAGGGGTGGCAGTAACAAAAAAAAAATGTCCTACAAAACTTGCCTATTTTTTAAAGATCTTTTCAACAATTCCACTTTCGACCTATCGTGCCATTTAACATTCCGGAGTTCTGAACATTCCGGAGCAAACTAACAGGGAAGCCGACCTTTCCGGGGGGAAAAAATATCACCATTCGATTCTTCATTAGGGCTTTTATAATACAGATTTTTAACACAACTCTCTACGACTAACCGTTTTCGAAAAAAACGACTGATACGGGTGGTCTGACTCACCCTGTATAATCTAGTTTTGAATTACAGAATAAGTATAGAAATTGCCAGAAGTTCACTGATTTTTCGCAACATTAGCGCCTTCTGGCGGCTCTTTATCTTCCGCCTAGCCTTCTGGCATTTTTTTCCCTACTTACTTGCACTATCTCCTATTATTCTGCAAATTTTCAGCTCTGCACCGAGTCACCCATTTTCTCCGTAGTCAGCTCTCCGTCTATAAGTTCATATTTCTGTTTCATTTGCAATCGACATTGCCAAACTGCACCTAGAGTTGGTACTCCTTTTATGAATTTTATGACAGCCCTAGGAGCCTGCACCCATTGCAAAACGACAGAGCCGATTCATATTATAAATTATTGTACATACCTGCATTTGTATACCGTCCATGTGACAGTTTTTGTTTGCGACCGTAACGTAATGGTCATAATACTGTAAAAACGTCTTTTCCATAATTTGACGTAACGACATAGGTAAGTTCAGCAAACAATCATTTTCCAGCATACCGCACACTGCCACCCGCAATGTTTCATGCTCTATGACTTCATTGTAACGCTTGACATCACCAGGATTACGTTCCTAAAATTTACAAAAATTCCTTTCAGTATTTCTATCGTACTTCGTTCTATATATAACTTCAATTTCATTTGTTACATGTGTTCGTTACCCAAGAGGCAGTACAATTATAGAAGTTGACTTTATCTCGGATTTGATTTTTTAACTGAATCATTAATAATCGCACTTCCGTTTCCTTACAGAATACGGAAGTAAAATATGATTGCACGAGAACACACATTTGTAATAATCGATTCATTTTTATTGATTGTGTCGGAGTTGTTCCAAATCTTCTCGGTTTCCGAGCTTGTACTTTCACCTGCTGTTAACATTTTCAAAAGTGGTGTGACAGCTGACGAAGTGTTCTCCGAGATGGCTCACAGTGTATTCGTGAGCACACTTCACCTGCTGCCATTCCGCCTACGAAAATATCTACCGCATTTGTAGACGAAAGGTTAGGTAGAAATACCATCGGGCGACAGCCTACAAAAGCCCGGAAACCAAGAAGATTCGAACTCATTTTGAATTAAAGACGCTCGACAACGTTCGTAACAACACTCGACAGTAACAAAAAGTAAGATATTTTTTTTATTACCTTTTCAAATCCAGGCTCATTGTGATACGGCTTTTCAGTTAAGAGACTCTGTATAGAAATTAACAAGCTTGAAATCTGTTGTGCCGGACTCCATGCTGGACCATCCCATGTTCTATAAATAAAAAAAGAGTTGTTAGCTTTCATACTTTTTAGTGTCTGACCGAAAGTAGTTTTTACAGCCGAAACCGAATTTCGGCTTCAGTCTCAGTTTCGGCCGAAACCGAGACTTCATGTTTTCGTGGGAAAAATAAAGTAAACATTATCATAATCAGTCTTTCACATATTAATCATTCAGCCTTTGATATTTGAACTAATCATTAAATTTAGGAGGCATAAAAGACACTTTGTCACTCGTAGCTACACCAAACATGTCTAATTTCAGCGCGAAACGTCCCAAATGTAGTTTGTATTTCGGACGGATGTTAAGATAATTGTTTGTAATTCAAAATATTCTATTTTCACTATTAAGAGTTAGGTGTACATTATTCGTATTAATATTCTTTACTTACCCTAATATACTCAGACAGACTTTTCCATTTTTGTACAAATTCGGATTAAATCTGACCGTGCCTGCTCCGGTTGTCATTAGTCTTACACGTGGTGGCCTAATAGGATAATCCGGTGGACACTTAAGTACCAAATAAAAGAATCCGCCTTCATACGGAGTGTCAACTGTGCCCATTATAATCGCATGAATTAACATCATGTCAGATTCATCGGCAATAACGAACAGTCCCGGAGGAGGTTCATTGTATAGTGATAACAGATCTCTGAAAAAATCAAATCGGTTACGAACAGCTCAACTTGTTTACACAGTTGTTTTTTCGTTAATTTCAACTAGGTCTTCCAATACTAAAATCTTAGGATCTCAATTGATCGTAGTACCGAGAGAGTGGAATTAGGATTCGTAAATACAGACAGCAATCGGTCAATCATATTTAGATTTGTTTGTCATGTTAAACGTATTTCCTATTTTATTATGGGTCTGTTTGAATTACTAGAAATATTTTGTTCAATAAATATTGTTAAAAAATTCTGATCCCGAGACAAAACTTCCGTCTCTTTAACTCGAAAATCAGAACTTATATAGATACCCAGATTCCTAATTTAATCTAAACTGTAATTTGGATAAATACAGCTAATTTGTTCTATAATTTTCTTCCGTTAAACTTAACTACCCTCTAAGCAGCAAGCATCTGTCTTATAAAGTGCTTACAAGCATTTAAGTTCTCAGTACTACTCAGGTCTGGTTCATACATTACAGCGCTTTTAAGATTTGTATTTATGAAAACGTGGTAGTTTTGATTCTAATTCTTAGGCCTAATTGTAAAATATCAGAAGTACAAAATAACAGACAGAAACTCCGAAAACATCAAATTTAGCAATGAACTTGACAATCATAAAAATTGTAAACATAACCTTACCTTTTAACACGAGAAATAGCTATGTGTGTTGCTTGTAAATCATCATCTCCACAGGCTGAAAATGGATCCCACGTGTGGGTTTTTCTCGCCAACTGACTTGGAATACTACAAAATTTGGAACTGGCGTTTGGTAATGTCGGCGGTGGAGCCATTTGTTTACTTTTTTTTAGCAAGATTTACACGATACACTTGACAATTATTTCTAAAATTATTTTAAAACTATTTTTCGTAAATTATAGGAACCTACATATGAGAATTTACTAGTACAACAATTTACATCTTTCATTTACACGTTAACACAAATTTTAAAAATGTGGACTTCACCAAAAGTCATAAATATAAATGTTTTGTTTGTCACGTATTCTTCTTGCCATGCTACAGACCATAGACAAATAGTAGACATTTAAATCTATAGTATGAAGACCAAAAGGAGTAAACATCGAAAATTACAAAGGAGAATAAAATATGTTACTGGGACACATTTCAAGATTAAAGGATGTATCAACAATTATTTGTATTGCTTTTATATAAAAAAAAACTTCAGATGAAGTCTTAGAAACCACTAACTGTGTCGTAGTGATTCATAATTGATATAAAATAGTTAACAACAATACAAAAACGTGAAATTTTATATAAAAAAAACTACCAATATACTACCAAGGTCGTAGGTGGGGGGGGGGGGGTAAAGGGGGTAATTACTCCCCCAGGATCATAATAATACAAAAATAAAACTGAAAATAATACGAATACCTGGCTAAAAAATAAAATTTAGAAATACTTTTTGAAAAAAAATTTGTAAAATTAGTTTGGGAATTAATATTTTGCTTAACACCTTCCTTCGTGAATATTCTTGTGTGATATTAATAAAACTTTTAAAAAATATTGACTTTTGTTTTGCTTTACCCCCCCCCCCCCAAATTAATGCTAAATTGGAAATATGAATTAATTTTAGATTCTGATAAAAGGTAGCTGGCGGATTCTCAAAATAAATAATAAAAAGAAACATTTATCCACATAAACACAGACATAAATAAGTAGATAAAACCAAAACTTTGGTCTTGAAATGTAAGTTTTTAGCGAAATCTCGATTCAGGCTTGGTACCGTATTTACTTAACAGCGGTGTTTTTCAAATTGTGGTCCTTGAACCGGTACCAGTTCGCGAAAAATTTCGCCCGAATCTTGCAGCCGTTTTATGATTCGAGCGCTACGCATGGCAATTTTATATTTTAACTTAATTTAATAAATAAAACACCACTAGCACTGATTGTTATTTCTTTCTTTCATATAGTTAACACGCCGCGAAATGTTCTCTCTACTTCCGTTGGTCTGCAGATGTAAACCAGTGGGAGTATATGCTCAAGTAATTCAAGAATTACAAGGCGCGAAATTTTACGTCATATACCCCGGTGTTTTGTTTGAAAATCGGTGTATATATAATTATATTTAACGACACTTGGAGAATAATATAGTATAACTTAATTTACTTATTCTAAGAAAAAAATAACAGTTGAAAATAATGAAACACAGAAAGGAAAATATAATTTTAATAATTTCATGGTTCTCTATGTAATATGTTATTGTGTCATGCAAAAATTAAACCTAACTAACATCTTCAGAACAAAAGAACAACAGATTTTTAATCAAAATATTTCTGAAATTATGAGTTTAGAAAAAAAATTTCATAACTTTCTTGTAAAAACAGATAGAAAAATAAACCGTTATGAAAAGTACCCAATTATTATATAAAAACAACTTTATAACATATATGTGCCGACTTTAGCTCAAAGAATTTTTTACAAAACTTTCTTTAAAATAAAATAATAAAACATTATAAAAAGTACACCATTATTATATAAAAAACAACGATGGCATGTATCTCTTTTGCGCATGCGCCGATTTTTCCCAAAAATTATACAAAACTCTTGTAAAAATAGATCGAATAATAAACAGTTATGAAAAGTATACCATTGTTATATACAAACAACTTTATAACTTATACCTCTTCTGCGCATGCGCCGACTTTCCCTCAAAAAACATTTTACAAAACTTTCTTGTAAAGTAGAATAATAAAACATTATAAAAAGTACACCATTATTATATAAAAAAATTGGATGTCTGTAAAGTCGGTTTACGGACGATAGTTTTACGTGATAACGTATTCCGCTCGAATATCATATTTAATAATACATTACTGCGCTCTCGCTTGCGCGCACAGGGTCAGGCGGAACGTTACACTTTTTCGTGCGTGCAGCTGGTGTTTCATCAATTTATAAGACGTTATCACGTCAAAAACTTAATCCACCATCTTTAGAAGTCCGCCATATTGGATTTAGAGTGACGTCACTTTATTTTTCGAGTTATTCTCAGCAAGCCCTTTCATTTGATACCCATATTGTAGGAAAGCATAATAAAATTAGTCCGCCATCTTTAGAAGTCCGCCATATTGGATTTAGAGTGACGTCACTTTATTTTTCGAGTTATTCTCAGCAAGCCCTTTCATTTGATACCCATATTGTAGGAAAGCATAATAAAATAAGTCCGCCATCTTTAGAAGTCCGCCATATTGGATTTAAAGTGACGTTACTTTATTTTTCGAGTTATTCTCAGCAAGCCCTTTCATTTGATACCCATATTGTAGGAAAGCATAATAAAATTAGTCCGCCATCTTTAGAAGTCCGCCATATTGGATTTAGAGTGACGTCACTTTATGTTTCGAGTTATTCTCAGTAAGCCCTTTCATTTGATACCCATATTGTAGGAAAGCATAATAAAATTAGTCCGCCATCTTTAGAAGTCCGCCATATTGGATTTATAGTGACGAAACTTTATTTTTCGAGTTATTCTCAGCAAGCCCTTTCATTTGATACCCATATTGTAGAAAAGCATAATAAAATTAGTCCGCCATCTTTAGAAGTCCGCCATATTTGATTTAGAGTGACGTCACTTTATTTTTCAAGTTATTTTCAGCAAGCCCTTTCATTTGATACCCATATTGTAGGAAAGCATAAAAAACTTAGTCCGCCATCTTTAAAAGTCCGCCATATTGGTTTTAGACTGACGTCACTTTATTTTTCGAGTTATTTTCAGCAAGCCCTTTCATTTGATACCCATATTGTAGGAAAGCATAAAAAACTTAGTCCGCCATCTTTAAAAGTCCGCCATATTGGTTTTAGACTGACGTCACTTTATTTTTCGAGTTAATCTTAGCAAGCCCTTTCATTTGATACCCATATTGTAGGAAAGCATAATAACATTAGTCCGCCATCTTTAGAAGTCCGCCATATTGGATTTAGAGTGACGTCACTTTATTTTTCGAGTTATTCTCAGCAAGCTCTTTCATTTGATACCCATATTGTAGGAAAGCATAATAAAATTAGTCCGCCATCTTTAGAAGTCCGCCATATTGGATTTAGAGTAATGTCACTTTATTTTTCGAGTTATTCTCAGCAAGCCCTTTCATTTGATACCCATATTGTAGGAAAACATAATAAAATTAGTCCGCCATCTTTAGAAGTCCGCCATATTGAATGTAGAGTGACGTCACTTTATTTTTCGAGTTATTCTCAGCAAGCCCTTTCATTTGATACCCATATTGTAGGAAAGCATAATAAAATTAGTCCGCCATCTTTAGAAAACCGCCATATTGGATTTAGAGTGACGTCACTTTATTTTTCGAGTTATTCTCAGCAAGCCCTTTCATTTGATACCCATATTGTTGGAAAGCATAATAAAATTAGTCCGCCATCTTTAGAAGTCCACCATATTGGATTTAGAGTAATGTCACTTTATTTTTCGAGTTATTCTCAGCAAGCCCTTTCATTTGATACCCATATTGTAGGAAAACATAATAAAATTAGTCCGCCATCTTTAGAAGTCCGCCATATTGGATTTAGAGTAATGTCACTTAATTTTTCGAGTTATTCTCAGCAAGCCCTTTCATTTGATACCCATATTGTAGGAAAACATAATAAAATTAGTGCGCCATCTTTAGAAGTCCGCCATATTGGATTTAAAGTGACGTTACTTTATTTTTCGAGTTATTCTCAGCAAGCCCTTTCATTTGATACCCATATTGTAGGAAAGCATAATAAAATTAGTCCGCCATCTTTAGAAGTCCGCCATATTGGATTTAGAGTGACGTCACTTTATGTTTCGAGTTATTCTCAGCAAGCCCTTTCATTTGATACCCATATTGTAGGAAAACATAATAAAATTAGTCCGCCATCTTTAGAAGTCCGCCATATTGAATGTAGAGTGACGTCACTTTATTTTTCGAGTTATTCTCAGCAAGCCCTTTCATTTGATACCCATATTGTAGGAAAGCATAATAAAATTAGTCCGCCATCTTTAGAAGTCCGCCATATTTGATTTAGAGTGACGTCACTTTATTTTTCAAGTTATTTTCAGCAAGCCCTTTCATTTGATACCCATATTGTAGGAAAGCATAAAAAACTTAGTCCGCTATCTTTAAAAGTCCGCCATATTGGTTTTAGACTGACGTCACTTTATTTTTCGAGTTAATCTCAGCAAGCCCTTTCATTTGATACCCATATTGTAGGAAAGCATAATAACATTAGTCCGCCATCTTTAGAAGTCCGCCATATTGGATTTACAGTGACGTAACTTTATTTTTCGAGTTATTCTCAGCAAGCCCTTTCATTTGATACCCATATTGTTGGAAAGCATAATAAAATTAGTCCGCCATCTTTAGAAGTCCGCCATATTGGATTTAGAGTGACGTCACTTCATTTTTCGAGTTATTCTCAGCAAGCCCTTTCATTTGATACCCATATTGTTGGAAAGCATAATAAAATTAGTCCGCCATCTTTAGAAGTGCGCCATATTGGATTTAGAGTGACGTCACCGATTTTCCCCAAAAAAATAACAAAAATTTCTAGTAAAAATAGATAGAGTAAAAACCGTCTTAAAAACTATATTATTATTATATAAAACAACATTATAAGAGATATATTCTTTTACGCATGCGCCGATGTTCCCCAAAAACAATAGGCCACTTCATATTTGCATATCAAACATCCTCCCAAAATTTGGTTTCAATCCGCTCATCCTTGGTGTCGGAATGATAAGAAATGTCAAAAGTGACGTTTGCTTCTGTCAAAGTATTAAGTTCTAATAATTAGTTATTCAAATTGTTAACTTAGAAGGCGTTGGATTTCAGAAATATTCGAAACGGCATCCGTTTTTGAACAAATGCTATCTTTTAATTTCATTATTGTCATAAATAAAATTATCGACCAATTTTATTTTAAGACTGAACATACGCAATAATTATATTACCATGTTATACCGTGCAACAGAGAGAGATAACCGAAAGATGTTTGCTATCGGTTATATCAGATTGAATTTATTTCTATATAAATGTGTATAAAAAAACTGATTGGGCGAATTCTGTTGTACGAAATTTATGTAAAATTTTCTCCTCTTTCGTTTAAGACAGGTTTCGAACCGATCTGATTTAAATTGAGCGAGTTATAAGCGAAAAACTTCGTTTTTTCTAAATTGCTCCCCTCTGGAGCAAAAATTCAAAAATCGGGCGACGTTAGGATCTAAGTTACCCGGAGACAAATCGAACAAAAAAAAGTTTTTTAAAATCGGTTAAGTCGTTTGGGCTGTACGCTGGATACAAAAAGCGTGACTCACAGATTCACAGACAAAGCGAGTACATATAGGCGCTTTAGCTTACGCTATTCGCGCCTAAAAAGTTGAAGAGTACTCCTTTATGGAATATATACACCGAGTTAGCCATTTCCAAAGTTGTTAGCCTATTCCAGGGGTGGCGAACCTATGGCACGCGATCCAGTAGTGGCACGCGATAGATGATTGTTAGCACGGCATTGATTGAGATGCAAAATCGGAATAATTAAAAATATGCTAGATACCGAAAACAATAATACCACCAAATAACAAATACGAACATTTTCATGGCGCTTAATGCATTATCAAAATGATCATTTTTATCTATGTTTGATTCATTTTTTTGATAACTAAATTTCTTTGGTTACTTGTTGGCACGTCAAACATTAAAAAAAAAATTGGCAAGTATATGTAGAAAGGTTCGCCACCCCTGGCCTATTTTAATCGGAACTGTAGTCTGAAAACTGAGAGCAGAGTAGAGCGCTGGTTTAAAATAGTTGGCAAAACCAAAAGTGCACATCCCGCAAGTTTTCCACTGTATGATAAAAAAATAACAATTAAAAAATATTTTTAATAAATTTAACAAGATTTAAAAATTTAAAGAAATAAATAATTAAAAATTGAAAAAATATTTTTTTTTAAGTTTGCAAAAATAAAAAAAATTAAGAACTATACATAATATAATATATAATTAATATCAAGTGAAATAAAATAAAACAAAATAAAAAGAAAAAAAAAAGAAAAAAATCAATGATATCGTAAGGATTCGAACCCAGGACCTTGCCCTTGGGGATCCAACGGCATAACCATTGCGCCACGGCTGCCTAATACGTGTAGTGGTGTTATCACGGTATACAAGTGTAGCACTTGTTTTATGGATTACACTATATTTGCACAGCAATTTTATTATATTGTTTTTAAACTATTAGCTGTCAAAAATAATAAAAAATAAAACTGTTTATAAAAATTAAACTACTGAACACATTTTAGTGAATTTAAATAGGGTTCTGGTCTGATAGTAAACAAAGTGAATAAAATATAACCCAAGGCAATCCGACCAAAATTGCGATCTGTAGAGTCGTGACGTACGCACGTACATACGTACGTACATACGTACAGACCAACCGACAACTGCTGTTTGTGATTTTCAATTACAATTTTAATAGTATTTATGAACTCAAATTGATTTAAAAATGGTTCTATTTTATAGATTAGAATCTCCTCTTTTCAAAAAGCTTCAATTTGAATGGATTTCGTGTGAAATTAACTTAGATATAACTTCTTATATGAACGAAAGTCAGCTCTGACGCACAAAGCGATAATAAAGCACATACCGCTAGTTTAGCGGTATGTGCAATAGGATTGTTAGATACTTAATCGCTTTCAACGAATTTTTTCAAAAAACATAGCTCTAAATATTCTAAGCGATTTGGTTACTATATAAATAAAATAGCAATATGTGATACATTATATAAATACTGTTTGTTTGTTTGTTTTTTTTTTTTTTTTTTTTTGTAATATACATACTGTCAGTGGCGTAACTACAGAGTGGTAGCTGGTTGGCAAAATAGTTAGGGGCTCCGCGATACGAAAGGAAATGTACATCGCACCATTTTTTTTTTAATATAATGTTTATTGGCTTCTGCGCCTATATGCGTAATTAGTCGCGCCAAAATCTAAACGCATCAATTTATTTATTAATTTCAAATCTACCAAAATCAGTTTCGCTTTAATTTCGTCGTTTTCAATTTTCTATTCTAATACAAATGTTGAATGTGCGAAGACCAATTCAAAAATATCAAAAATATGTTAAAATACTTTTCATTTAATGAGCAGCTTTCGTAAAATACATCTGCAGATTAAAATCTGGCTACAATCAAAATTATAATATCATGAACAATTTTTATACATTGAATAAATTTTAAAAATACTTTCATAATGTGAATTATTATATGTACTTACAAAGTTTTGAAAAATAATTAATTCAAGTTATATTTCATAGCGAAATTTTTATGATATAAATGAATGGAAGAAAAATGATGATTTTAGTTTTGAATACATTATTTAAAATTGAATTCTATTCTAAATTTAGGGGGGGAGGCAACCGGGGCGCCAAAATCATAATATAATATGGTTTAAAAATGTCAACCATTATAATATATTTGTGAGTTTTTTAAGTAGTTTATCTCAAACGCTGCTATCAAGTTTCTGCTCCGGTTCGAAAAAAAAATTGGTTGTCTGTAAAGTCGGTTTACGGACGATAGTTTTACGTGATAACGTATTCCGTAATACATAACCTAAATTTATATAATAATTATAATAATTCGAATCTATGATATTGCATCTTTCGCTTCAAATTTAGGTAAATTTTATTAAGTAGAATAATAAAACACTATAAAAAGTATACTATTATTATATAAAAAACAACTATGGCATGTATCTCTTTTGCGCATGCGCCGATTTTCCCCAAAAAATTTACAAAAATTTCTAGTAAAAATAGATAGAGTAAAAACCGTTTTAAAAACTATATTATTATTATATAAAACATCATTATAAGAGATATATTCTTTTACGCATGCGCCAATGTTCCCCAAAAACAATAGGCCACTTCATATTTGCATATCAAACATCCTCCCAAAATTTGGTTTCAATCCGCTTATCCTTGGTGTCGGAATGATAAGAAATGTCAAAAGTGACGTTTGCAACTGTCAAAGTATTATGTTCTAATAATAATTAGTTATTCCAATACTTAACTTAGAAGGCGTTGCATTTCACAAAATACTAATGTCAAAAAATTGAATTAAACATTAGAAATGCAGCCGTTTTCATGTTAAGACAAGACATACGTTCTCTTCTAATTTCCATGTACGGCAAACAAAGACGACCGACCGCGTCGCGCCATGCATTAGACAACATTGCATTTATACAGCTATTTTTCTATATAAATTTGTATAAAAAAACTGTTTAGGCAAATTCTGTTATACGAAATCTATGTAAAATGTTCTCCTCTTTCGTTTAAGACTGGTTTCAAACTGATCTGATTTAAATTGAGCGAGAAATTAGCAAAAAGCACGCACAGGGTCAGGCGGAACGTTACGCGTTAGGAACGTTACGCGTTACGAGCGTTAGGAACGTTACACTTTTTCGTGCATGCAGCCGGTGTTTTATCAATTTATAAGATTGGTGATTCATCAATTTATAAGACGTTATCACGTCAAAAAACTTCTTGTTCCGGATATCGCGGAATGTTGATAACAGTTTTCTTCCATTATGTACGAAGATTGGGGAGGTCAATGTTCCTTTCTGTCGGTTCAAAAAATTTTCAGTAGGCTGGAAGGCCCACCATAAAAATATGCCATGAACCTTAGATATTTTATAGTCACGTCACTGCATATTATATTATAGCATATCATATTATACTGTATAATATACACCATTTATAGAAAATGTTGCAAATTTTACCTATTTATGTCATAACACACGAGAAAAAATCCAATAAAACTATGTTATAAATAAATTGATGGATTCAGGAAAGAAAAAAAAGTGAAGATACAAATTACCGGTTTTTTTCATCTGTAAGCGTGATATTTCAAATTTTACTATTGAACAGGTTCTTTTAGTAACATCATTTGACATTCAGAACTTGTATAACATACCGAATATATATGTAAGTACATATTTTGTAAATGAAAGCAACGTGTAAACTGTGTCAGAGGTGTGAAGGTTGCTTTTATAGTAATTATAAGCAAAATTAATTTGAATTAGAATTCATGAATTCGTTTATCTAGCAGAAAGTCGATTAATTTTTCTTCACATCATTTCTCAGTCAATACAAGCGATGTTTTATTGTTTCTATAAAAGTGTTTGTGAAAATAAGATTTGTTTAAATTTTAGTAGCGTTTAAACAGCAGTAAAAATTATCTAGTTCAAAGGTTTTAGTTCTAGGCATAGACGCGTTACGCAAGGGTTAGTGCAGCCCCCCCTGCGATCTGAAGTGTGAAAGTCCATGAAACTTATTTCATATTATTGCCTTTTACATCCCGTTAATGAGCTTTGGCGTTTGAAAATTCCCTAAATTGCACTTAGTGCGTTTGACCGTTTATGACTTATGCATATATCTATTAATTAACTATCTACTCAATGTGCGGTGAGTGAACGCAACAAAGCGTATCGAAAATGTATCTGCGTCTCTTTCTTCGATGTAATTCCCTGATTTCTCCAATGTTAGGATTGGTTGATGTACTTGCATTCAATCTGAATAAAGTATCTCTGTTTCAAAAACTTTGTCTTTTTCTATAACGTTAACATGGGCGTACCCAGCTTTTGGCCCAGGAGGAGGCAAATTAGAAATTTCTTAAGCCGGGTCCCCCGTGCTTGTTTTGCCCTCCTGGATACGCCAGTGCTTACGGCGTAAAAAAATTTGAAAAGAAGTTTGACCCTGCAGGCCATCCCTGTAACTTCCCGCTATTTTCGAGTTCAAAACGCTCTAAAATATATAAAATATAGCAAGAAGTTTATTTTTTAGCTCTTCGAGCTCAAAAAAAAAACACTTTGTTACGAAATTTTCGTTCACGGTATCTCATGAACCAATGAACCGATTTTGTTGCGATTTGCGGCAGTCGGCGCAATTTTTTAACCTAAAAAAGTATTTATTACAGAAAAATCGATCTCATAGGAATTTTACGAGTAATTAAAAAAAAAAGTTTTTTACAAACTTTTCGTTCACGATATCTCATGAACAAATGAACCAATTTTGATTTTGTTTGCGGCGATCGACGCAGTTTTTTTAGCCTAAGAAAGTAATTTATTACAAAAAAATTGATCTGACAACAATTTTAAGAGTCATTTTAAAAAAACACTTTTTTACGATTTTTTCGTTCACGTTATCTCATGAACAAATGAACCAATTTTGATTTTGTTTGCGGCGATCGACGCAGTTTTGTTAGCCTAAGAAAGTAATTTATTACAGAAAAATTGATCTGACAACAATTTTAAGAGTCATTTTAAAAAAACACTTTTTTACGATTTTTTCGTTCACGGTATCTCGTGAACAAATGAACCGATTTTGATGCGGTTTGCGGTAATCGACGCAGTTTGTTAAGGAGAAGAGCTGATTAGATTTTGGAATTATTCGGTTTAGTAGTTTAGAAAATATTTTACAAAAACAAATTTTAAAAAATTTTTGAAACTTGTTTTTTTAAGATTTCTCAAAATTTTTTGGGCCGAATCATTTCAAATTTTCAGGAAGTCTAAGTTCACCAAGATTACGTCAGATTCCGCAAACCGCGTTTCAGTCGGACACTTCGTTCAAAAGATATAAAAGGTTTACATACATACATACACACACACACACACACATACAGCCCTACGGACATCATCGCCAAAATAGTTTCAATAGCTTCCTAGGACCTCAAAACGTCGAGATCTGGCGAAAACTCGATTTTCGAAAATCGGGGTGAAACCAATAACTTCCCGATTTTTGAAAAAAAAATTTTTTTTTTTTTTAAAGCGGGAAGTTAAAAAGACAGAAGTATATGTTTGCACCCTAATAGTTCGATTACGATGTTATTCCTATGCTCAGTATAGAATAAAAGTATATATAATATGTACTTATGTAACTGCCGTAATATGTGATGTCCATTGTCCATGTATCATAGCTCTTACACCTCCTGAACAAAATTCTGCACACGTAAGTTAATGTACGAGTGATTTAATTGGTGAGCTAATATTTCCCAAAAATTAAGAGTGCATGGTAAAAAATAAATAGAAGTTTGACACACTTGTGTTCAGACTTATGTCCACGGTAGATACAGTTGTGTCCACGGTGGATACATCTATGTCCAGTAGCAAATATCCAATTATGTCATAATATTATTATATTCAGTAGATATACGAAGATAAGTATATTAAATTTCTGTTGATACGTAGAAATAATTTTATGATTTTATTATGAGTTATGACTTATGTGTATTTAATTGCAATACTATATATATTTTTATAAATTAAATAATCATCTTGTGCTTATAAAATGTTAAGAATACGAGTAGGTACATTCAAAATTATTTTCATTAAGGGAACTTGATAGTTCACAATTTCGCCTATTAACAATGTATTTCTCATAAAGCAACATTTAGTTTAAACTCTAAACCAGTGATTCCCAAAGTGGTCTATATCGACCCCCAGGGGTCGACGACAACTTGCAAGGGGTCCATGTCAGCGGAAAAAAAATTGGGGGTCAACGATAGTGAATCTCCTAACAAAAAAAGAAACAAACTGGACATCGTTAACCGAATAGATTTAAGATTAAATCCAACTAAATTGATGCCAAATGTTGAAAATTTATTATTAAAGCATCCGGTTCATCCCTCACACTAAAATCATTTATTTTTTGCTTAGTTATTTTATGTAACAGAAAGTAAATTTTAATTTGATTCGTTTAATTTGAATCTAATTAATAAATGTATAAAACTAAACATTTCACACTACATTTCACTACCGTTATAATACATAAATTTAAATTGTTCAAAGTGAGTAGCACTATACCGGTTGTCAAAAATACATTTGAAATTAATGAATTTGCAAAAAATCAATATCAGATAAGCAGGTGGTCTACCCAAAACCGAAAAACATGGCAAGTGGTTTACGAGACAAAAAAGTTTGGGAATATCTGCTCTAAACAGTCTAAGCCTTCAGCCGTTATAGAAAAAAATTCCTGCCAATTGGGCGACGGGACCATTCCAACTTCAAAATTTTGACATTTGATACAGTCTCATTTTAGCTACTGCTCATGACTGTGGCGATAATTATTACCGTTCGCAGAGAAGCTGGAACAGAGCTATTATAAGTTGATAAAAATTCCCGGGTTAATTACGCTGATTGGTCAGATGAAACGAGGCGGCCTCTGTAATCTACTAACCTTGCCTACAACGTACTGTTTAAACTAGACTTCCCGTCAAAACCGACAAAAAACCCGAACAAATTCGCGGTTATAAAAAAAGTTTTCAATCAATCGAGTTCTCTTAATCTGACAAATTATTATTTATGTATATGCTATGTACTGTTAGTTTTCATTAGGACTTATAACTTTTTTGTTATTCATTGGAATAATACCGATGTGTAGTCGTCTTTAGAATTAAACAATGGATAATAATGCAACCTGACAATTGGTTAACGATTATATATTCTTTTCGTGTGTGTCACGTTCATATATTATAAAATATATGTACACTAGGACCCGTTATATTGAGGATGCACGAATGTAAATAAACGACGTGCGACAGTCGCGTCCGTCATTTGTTATGTAAGCGCTAATAAATCGCTGTATCGTATACATAACAATATATTATCATATTATGTAACTTAGACGCCTATTCAAATTGCTATCCGATTTTCTCGAAGACGGTAAATACATTGGACATTTGAAGAATGTAGTTTAATGACCTTTGAATCAAACTGTCATGGGTTTGAATCCCATCTCTGCCCATGAACCCATAAACATTTTGTCGATGTCGTCTATTACGATTTTACATGCGCCATCTAATCAGCATTTCAGTGAACTATCCTATGCGAAGCGTCTCGCACAGTAAACCATTGCGGGCCACGTATTTTTGTGAATATTTATTGTTTACAATTATGGTAGTTACACACGTCATTGAACAATCGAAGAAGAAGCACGATATGCGTTGTGTAGTAGCTAATTTTGTTAGTAGATGTTGATATCAAATTATTCTATTGAAAAATGACAGTTGTCAGCTGACTATGCACATTGTTATTTTTTTTTTGAGAAATCATGAAATCTATAGGTACTAATATTATATAAAGAGAGAGTGTGAATTTTGTGAGTTTGTGTACCTATATGCGAAGGATAATCTCCGAACCTATGCACTTATCCGATTTCAATTTTTTTTCACCAATATTTAGAATGGACCTTCAGGACGGACATAGGCTATTTATAATCTATACTAATATATAAAGCTGAGGAGTTTGTTTATTTGGTTAAATGCGCTAATCTCAGAAACTAGGTACTACTGGTTCGAATTGAAAAACATTTTGGTTGGATATCCCATTTATAATATAATATCACGCTACGACCAATTGGAGCGCAACATCAATGAAAAATGTTGCAAGATGTATCTCAAATTTAGTCCGTCCGACAAATATTATCAGGTGAAATGCCTTAACTAAATATTGCAATATTAGCGCGCCAAGAGTACAAGCCTGGATAGCTGTCAGTATATAGAGCCTAACTGTTAATGCCAGAGTCTTGGGTTCAAGCCTTACGTTGGCGATTATATTTTTATTTATTTTTTTATTTTCTACATTGCTTTCTTCTAAGGCTTACATTTCAATTTTTTTTAAATTTTATTACGACTAATTAAAATTAAATAAATCTAATTAATCGCTCATTTGAAAACTGTTACAACTATAGGTAGGTACCTATATAAAAATAATTTTCCTAGAGTGTTTTCAATTAAATATTTATTAAATTATTATATTAAAAGAAATTTATTAAAAAAGTATAAATACTGCTTTTTAACGACAAAAACTTTTGAACGGTAACTCCGATCATTATGAAGTTTGGACACAACATTCATCTCGGTAAACTATGATGAATGTGCGTACTCATGTCCCTTCCTTCCCCATTCGTTCTTTTGCACCCGGGTGAAACCGGGCGGGACCGCTAGTATAATATAAAATCAATTCAGAGTAGTATTACAATTTTCAAAAATAGAGTAAAGAAATTGCTGATAGATAGTTGCGTGCAATTCTAAGACAAATTTGCCCAATTATATTTTTTCCCTAAATGACGCTATTATACCTTTTTGGTTTTTAATAAAGTAAATATTCAGTTCTATTCTATTATCGCGTTAAAATAAAATCGCTTTTCGTGAAGACCAATTTTGCAACGTGAGTCGATGAAAAAACGGTGGCAGTTACGGATTTAGGCTTGCTGCCGCCCTAGGCCCCATTCGATGCGCCGATGATAAAATGAATTTCATTAATTTGGATCCAATATGTTTAGATAAAAATAACTTTATTTATTAAAATATTATTTTTAAATATATCTAACTAATAAGCATGACAGATAAATAAGTTATAAATTAATCTCACTAAAGGAACAGAAAGTAAGCTACTCGATAAAGACTATAATTGATCTATTAAAAAATTAACATCTTACCCATACAGATTGAGAAGTAAATTAATGAATTGAATTGTAATATATTCTATAGAAAAATTTTTATGAAAACTAATCTGAACCAATTTTTGAAATTGATTGTCTTTACTTTTCGCCTCTAAAATTTTGACATTTCAACAATTATGCCGCCCTAGGCCCGGGCCTCACGGGCCTAGGCGTAAATCCATCACTGAACGGTAGCCATCTACAAAGTGCGAAGCGGACCACTAGTGTTAAATAAATGTATTCAAAAGATTACATGATAATAATATTTTAATGAGCGTACAGTACTTTAGAACATTTCATTTGGACTCAGAGACAAGTAATGACATTACGACTAAAAATATTTACTTGAAAAAATAGTACACTTTAAGGTAATTAATTGTATTTAACTTTAACATAAATGATATTTATAACTGAAGATTAAAAAGAATGTAGTTTTTACCAATCGATGAGTAATATGCGATATTCATTATAGATTAAAATTCAAATATATACGAATAAAGTAGAGAAAGAAGTTAGCCTTGTGTAAATATTTAAATATTAATTTACTATAATAATTTCGTATACGAAATGTTCCAAAAAAATAATCGACACAGGATGAATTTACAGGATCAATATGGTACACTCATTAGGCAAGTTTCTTTCTGTAAAAATATGCTAATAATACCCAACACTGATAACTTAAAAAAAATAATCGTTTCACGAACAGTTTTACAACATCCATCGTTGTCGCACCCACTGTATTCGAACTCTGTCTTTTTCAAATTGCAAATTGACAGTAATATGAATAGAATAAAATTTTTACTTTTCGCAGCTAAAAAAGATTGACTAAACGTCATATTATAACATTATATGATAAATAAATACATATTTCAAACAATTAATCTAATATTATCTATACCCTTTTTACGTAATTTAAAAAACTAAACGTCGACTGACGTAGAATTTTATGTACTTGAATTTAATATGTTAAAATTACATTTTCTTAAAAATGCGTCGTTTGTAAATTACTCGCAAAAAACGAAAACAGTCTCAATTCACTTCAACACCTCAGCTAGAGCACAAGCAGAAAATTGGTGCAAACTTCAAAGTAGGTATTTTTTTTGCATGTAAATTAAAACTAATTCCAATTTTCCACGACTTAGTTGATGGCAAAAGTCTCTTTTTCTGTCGTATTGTTATTTTATAATATATTTTCGAGAAAAACTCTGTATCTGCGACAGGTTTTTATTTATTGACTTATTATTTACATAGTTTTAGTCAAAAGGTAGTAGTTTTAATTGTCTTGTGCTGTGCAATTTAATATTAATAATATACACTTTTGCCAGTGGCGGCGCGTGAATATTTTAAATGGGTATTCTGCAGGGTCAACCGGAGATACCACCTAACATGGGCTGGGAATGAGGGGTAAATTACACTATTAAATCATGTTTATGCTGTAATCA
Source organism: Xanthostigma xanthostigma (assembly GCA_963575645.1). Taxonomy (NCBI): domain Eukaryota; kingdom Metazoa; phylum Arthropoda; class Insecta; order Raphidioptera; family Raphidiidae; genus Xanthostigma; species Xanthostigma xanthostigma. The sequence goes on along the minus strand of OY754466.1, from coordinate 40,303,615 downwards.
TTATTAACTTTCTTCAAACACTGCTGACAACAAACTACAATATACACTATAACACTAGTCACTACTGCCATAAGCCGTTTACCATGTATGTGTATGTACGACATACGTACCGCTGAGTAAAAGAGGCGTCGACTGAACGAGATAGATTCAGTGAACATTATAACAGTGATAGATGCTTATTTGTACTAATGTGCTGACGGTAACTGCAGCTCAAAGCCGATCTATATATAACTCGTAGGTCTAGAGCTGCACGGTGTACGCCGAGCGTATATTATGATGTCGTTTCCTGTGCTGCTTCGGCGCCTGAACGCAAGAAAGTCTGCCACACAGAACACACGCGAGTTATGTGATCACCAGTGGCTGTTAAACTTTAATGTTGATCGCGTGACTATTACATAAACATTTATTAAATTATAGAAAATATAATTCATTTTAAAAAATTATTGATAGAGTATTTGGAAAGAATTCCGTGGCATAAGGATAAAAAATGAAACAATACTGAAATTTTTTTAAACTTGCATTTAATACTAACGTTTCGATACGTTTTGTATCATCTTCAGAGTTTTCAAATGCTGTCACATGTTATCAGTATCTTAAAAAAATTTCACGAAACGTTCGTATTAAATGCAAGTTTAAAAAAATGTCACGAAACGTTAGTATTAAATGCAAGTTTAAAAAAATTTCATGAAACGTTAGTATTAAATGCAAGTTTAAAAAAATTTCAGTATTGCTTCATTTTCGATCCTTATGCCACGGAATTCTTTCCAAATACTCTATCATTAACTTCAATGGATCACAGTTACTCTATTTATTGAATAGAGTCAAATTCACTTAAAAAAATATGAAGTACCTACTTAACATTTTGGTTGTTCTGCAGCTCTGCAGGAACCGCCACTGACCTATGCTTATAACGATGAAGAGTGAAAGTGTTAAAAAAACATTAATCGTTTACTGTTTTGTGAGTTTATATCCGTAAAATATGTAAGCTAATGACTATATATACCCGTATTAAAAAGAAATGTCAATATTTATCTGACATATTATATTACTGTAGCTAATTAACTTTTCTCTCTTCTTTCTAACCGTCAATTTTATTATTATGCCTAATATTATTTTATGTTTTAGTTCATAGATCTGCGTAGATATTTAAATTCTGTGTCTAAAATAAAAATATAGAACTGTTAAATCATATTCTTTTATCGAAAGAAAAAAATATTTCGGACTTTTGAATGATTTACGTATTTATTCACTTCAACGATCCTCAGATCTAATTTAAATTTCATGAGTTTCAGCGGACTATCACCAATTCAGTATTAGTTCTTTGTTTGTATAAATAAAAATTTTCACTAAAACCATATAATAACCGCTGTTTTAATGTCTAAACATCTTATACAGCTAATAATAAAAATCGCAGGATTGTGGACAAAAAGTTATTTATTTAGTGTACGGCGTTTCGTCTATAGATTTAGAGTTTTTCAAGTACACTAAATAAATAACTTTTTGTCCACAATCCTGCGATTTTTATTATTAATTATCTCGATGGACACGATATCTAATATATATCTTATACAGCGGTATGGGTCTAATTCGATTTTGCAACGGAAGTGTTTAGGCCGCTGCACATGAGGCTGGATTTGTCTCTAGATTCCTTGCTAGATTTGACTACTAGTTTTCTAGCGCTGGTTCTCTTATTGCTTTCATGTGCTCGCTTCACACGAGACATTTTTTCAAACTTGTTTTGTGAATAGATCTGGTGCGTGCCGCGCAGTGACAGTTCAAATATAAACACAGAGCAAAACGTGTCTATTATCTGACTCTGAGCAGAATGACGTCATGATTGGTTTGTGGGCGTTTGTTCATGTCGCCCACGTGATAAGATACTGTTTCCTCATTGGTTCGTGCTCAGAGCAAGCAGAGGACCTAGCAAGAAAAATAGACTCTGTTCTAATTTTAAAATCTATCTTGTGAGCTAGCAGGCGAGCCCGCAGTGACGTCATTTCCAGTCTCGTACCCAGCCTGTCGGCCAGCAGAAGTCGGCAGGCGAATAACGGAAGTACTTATGTAAGGGAAAATTAACTTTGCGCAGTCGCAATAATAGAGTATAGAGAGTTCAAGATATTTAATATTTTTAACTAGTATCAGAACTTTGTCTAACAGACCGCGCACACTTGTCGAGCACGAACCAGAACGACTAGCACAGCACAAACCTAAAATCTGCACGATTCCGCACACTAGATCAGCAGCGGCCAGTACAGACCAGCAACGTTTAGTGCAGGTGTCGTATGCGGCTGACATTTTGCAGTTTTCAAGTAGTTTTATCAATGCAAATTAATTAATGAAAACGACACATCACTAGCATACTAGATCGGTCAAGTAGACGTCTAGACAGAAATTGCAAGCGACCGACTGACGGTCGTTCCTGGCTGCTGGTCTACCTACACGAAGAGAATTTTCTGGTCCGTGTTTGATAAGTGTGCGCGGTCTTTAACGAAGCAACTGCGTTGTGCGAATGAACTGCTCGATAAAAATATACATAGCTGTGCTATAAAAAATAATAATTTTTTGAAATTAATAAACTAATTTCTTTTAATCCATTCTTTCAGCGGATTGGTTATTTTATAAAATGAGTTTAATGACCTTTGTTATGAATGGAAATATGATAATATACCGTGACATTTAGTTTTAACAAACCTATCTTACAGGAACAACCGTTTTAAATAAATATCTAATAATATAATATAAATAGCAATCAAATAAAATACCAAAATAGTGGATGTGACTGTGAACTATTAGTTTGTTAAATGTCTTGTTTCCTGTTTGACGATGCTGTCTCATGACATTTTGACATTATTTTCTATATACTACATAAATTCTCTTACATAGATATAGTATCTATGTATTTTGATGATGCCTGGAAAACCAGTAGTCTTAAAATCTCATGGTTATTTTTACTATAGCGGCCCAGCGTCTGAACCAATAGCTTTGAGCAAATTCTACCAGATTTGCTTCTGAACTAATAGCTGAAAGCAAATTCTATCAGATGTCGCAACATGTTACTAAGACACGATATAGATATACTTTTAAATAAATAAAATTATCGACCAATTTTTTAGACAAAATAATTATAATTCAATAAATTAACGTTTCGGTCCGCCTTTTTCAGAAGCTAAAAAATATAAAAAAAATTAGAAAGTAGTTAGTTTGTAACAGCATTCAGTTTGATTTTTTTTATAATATCGAAATATTATATCCACGCACGAGCCGTAGTGATGTCATTTCTATTCCCGCAGCCAGCACTGAAACTAGCACAAATACCAGCAGTGATTCCAGCAGTAAAACCAGCCTCGTGTGCCTTAAGAAAGAGGCACTCCCAGGTTAAAAAACGGATAAGTATATGTTCACAACATAAAATTATACAATTAATGCACAATAATTCTGCATGTAATGATTTTTATTGTAAAAATTATTAATAACCGTAATATTATTTGGCGATTCTTTTTCGCCGTTATTGATGTTATCTGATATATTTAATTTTAGTCAAACTTAAATTAATATCTTAAAACGTATTTTAATTATATATGTTCAGCGTGCTGTATAAAAATCAATGTCAAATTAGGTAAAATATAATAATTAAATAAAATTTAACGCATTCTAGACAGTATACACTATACAGGATGTTTATATACGATTGAAATAATAGTAACTCATACAGGGTGTTGATATTGCCAGTGTAAGATGTTAAAGGAAGTATTTTATTAACCAATACTTATACAGCTAGGCATACTTATAAAGCTCTATCTGTAATCTTGTTTTGCATACAAGCTTTTCGTTATTTTGTATAACACCTAGACGGGAAACGTGATTTCCAGAATTTTTGTCTGTCTGTTGTGAGCAACTAGACCGATTTTAATGACACTTTGTATACTATCAACCAGTTTCCTAGCTTTTGAAGATGGGTTTGGTGCGCGCGCAGTGACAGTTCAAATGTTAACAAAAGTGAACGTTTATTATATGGAGGGTAGAGGTAAGGAGAACCGTCTCTAAGTATGAAAAGTGTCCTTCAATAAGAGTGAAATTAAGATGGGACTATATACCGTAGGTAGAGTGTCAATTTCTCTCTGATGATTTTATAGGTTATATTTACCAAATAATGTTTGGCTCCGTAAGTGATTGAGGTTTTAATTACTGTGAATATCTTAACTATTCTAGTCGCCAAAAATATTACATTTTTCCTTTCAGCACACTTCATTTCGTCTACAACTGCTAAGTTTACAAAACACATTTTTTCTACACTAGCGCCGTTCTGGTCACTTTTTGAACTGTTATTTGACGCTTTCAAATGGACACTTTTTTAGTTTTACCCCCTCTACCCTTTATAGTTTATTATTCATGTTTGTTTGTGGGCATGACGTGTCCATGTCGCCCACGTGACAATATACAGTTCTCTGATTGGTTTTTGCTCAAAACAAGCAGACAAACAAGCACGAAAAATAGCCCTGGTTTTAATTTTGAAATTCACTCTGTGATCACTCACGCGAGCCCGCAATGACGTCATTTAGATGTTCGCAGCCAGCACAAGTCCCAGCAGTGATTCCAGCGGCAAAACCAGCCTTGGGGGCAGCGGCCTTTACAGTTTTATTACGTAGGTTAATACTGTTCATTCAAATCTAATTTAATTGACGTCTGATTGCTCTTCAATAAATAAAATTATCGATCAATTTTTCAGACAATAGATCACAAAAATATTTAATTATAATTCAATATATTATATCAATGACTTTTCGATCCGGATTTGGATCGAAACGTAATATATAACGAAATATATATTGAATAATAGATAAATATTTTTGTGATCTAAGTATTGTCTGAAAAATTGGTCGACAATTTTATATTTTTATAGGTGGGGACGAGCCTATTGAGAATCGCTGAAATATTAATAAAAGTACTCTATTATGTAGTATTTCTATATGTACACAAGCAACAGTCAAATTCCTGATGATTTTATAACAGTAGTAGGTGTAAAGGCGCGGTTTGATGTTACTTCCGCTAATATAATAATAATATTAATAATAAAGCAATAAAATCAAACACAAGATGTAATGACAATTAACAAATACTAACGATGCATAATACTAGAAGAGTACTTTCCCAAATTGTTTAATTAGACATTGTTATTTTCAGGCAAACATGTGTTATGCAACCCATCCTATGTTAATTACATATTGTTGGCAATGTTCAACAATACTAACAAGAGTTCAAGAGACTTTAAAACGATAGATGATTATAGAAATTCGAGAAAACACTTGTACACATTAGAAATTCATAATAGAACCATTATTTGTTTTCAGTACAGTAGCTGGTATTCCCCAGCGCCCATGGTAAGATTTTGATTTCGCGCCCTCAAAATCTTGTTGGTTGATTTATTCAAATAAAACAATCATAATTGCATTACTGATTGCGCCCCCCCGGGTTTGACTTAGTTGCGGCGCTGTTTGTTTTCAAAATAATTTAATTTATAAATACCAATTTTGTACTTAGACTTCTATAGACTGTATACACGAAGCCTACTAGCGCCGCAAGTGGGTAATAGAGAATTATTGAACTCACTTTTTGTGGAAATCGCAACATGTTTCTATGGTCATAATTCAAAAACTTTAGTTGGCCATGATGTGTAAAAAAAATTAATAAGGAAAACTTATGTTAATTTGTTTATACTGACAGCGGAACGTCAAATTAGGACGCCAATAGTCTTTATTTTACTTAATTCGCCATCAGCGCAATAGCCCGGAAATTTGAGCTTGAAGTTTCTCCTAGTGCTCACTACAAACGCTCGCGTCGAAAAATTTGGAATTCCGCCTCCCTGCACATAGCCCATAGAGAGATTTCGTGTAGACATTTGAAACCACGTTAAAATGTAATAATATTATTGAATCTTGTATACCTGCTGAACAATGAAATTCGTTTCTGTCATAGTTCCCTGCGACCAGAGAATACATATCTACTAAAATATTTTAGAAATATAAAAAATCAATTGTTCTTGGCCACCTTGGCGCTCGGAAAACTAGGTATAAAAAAAATTGGTTGTCTGTAAAGTCGGTTTACGGACGATAGTTTTACGTGATAACGTATTCCGTAATACATAACCTAAACCTCCCAAAATTTGGTTTCAACTTTCAATCCGCTTATCCTTGGTGTCGGAATGATAAGAAATGTCAAAAGTGACGTTTGCAACTGTCGAAGTATTATGTTCTAATAATAATTAGTTATTCCAATACTTAACTTAGAAGGCGTTGCATTTCACAAAATACTAGTGTAAAAAAATTGAATTAAACATTAGAAATGCAGCCGTTTTCATGTTAATACCAGACATACGTTATCTTCTAATTTCCATGTACGGCAAACAAAGACGACCGACCGCGTCGCGCCATGCATTAGACAACATTGCATTTATACAGCTATTTTTCTATATAAATTTGTATAAAAAAACTGTTTAGGCAAATTCTGTTATACGAAATCTATGTAAAATGTTCTCCTCTTTCGTTTAAGACTGGTTTCAAATCGATCTGATTTAAATTGAGCGAGAAATTAGCAAAAAGCACGCACAGGGTCAGGCGGAACGTTACGCGTTACGCGTTACGAACGTTAGGATTTTAGGAACGTTACACTTTTTCGTGCATGCAGCCGGTGTTTTATCAATTTATAAGATTGGTGATTCGTCAATTTATAAGACGTTATCACGTCAAAAACTTTTTTTGGCACAGCCGTTAAGTACATAAAGTGATCTTTATTTTTCCCATAAATATAGTAGTTTTATGAACAATTTGTAATATTGACCATTAAAAAAAAATAAAAAATGGCGATTCAGTAGGACTCTTTTTTGAAAATCCTTGCTGATGGTGTACACAATTTCTCTGTTAGCCTCGTCAGAAAAATAAAAAAGTTTTCCTTATTTAAAAAGAAAATAGGTACCTACAATGTGACGTAGGATAAAATTTTTTTTTGTAGAAATGTTTAAAAAAACTCGTATTTGCATCGAAATTAATTTATAATTTTTGAACATGGTATCCAATCAAAAAAATCCTACGCCACATTGTAGATAATATTATGAAAAATAAGTGTTGTAAATTTTAACCAAATCGGTGGAGTAGATCTTGAGATATCGTGTAGGTACACCGTTTTAAAAAATGTATGTTTCGAGAAAAACGAAAAAAGAAAAAATTAACTGATTGAATGCTTTATGACTAATATGAACTCGTTATTGCTTTAACTTCGGTAATAGTTTAAATTTTGGAATAGTTAAATGCTTAAAATATTCTCAAAGGTATAAACAGACTTTTATCCCCTTGAGGGATAATTTTGCAAAAAACGCTGAAACATGCAATACTTTATTAAAGCCCAAATATAGAATTTTCATATCCGCAACTTGAGAAATAATTATGCAATCGCCATACAAACTTTCATGCCCTATTTCAACCCCTTCAGGTTTTTTTGGAACAAAAGGTAGCCTATGTTCTTCCTCAAGCTACAATCTATCTCCTTGCCAAAATTCATTGAAATCTGTTCAGCGTGAGGAACAGAGTTACTTTCGTATTTATAATATGGTTGTTTACGTTTAGATTTATAATTAAAATAGAAATCAATAAATTACTAATATATTATATCATGTTATATCATAAGAACATTTTAATAATGTATGTTGTTTTCTTGCACTGCGGTATTATGTTTATCATATAGAGAATGATTTTTAAGTTGATTCTTCTTTTTTAACAGCATGTAGAAATCAAATACTAGACGAACAAATGTTTTAAGTAACTTTTTTATCAAAACTCAAAAATAAGAGAGATACAGCCGTTCAAAGTTTATTAAATTTTTGAAATTTTATTTAATTAATTCAAAAGCCCGGTTAACACACGTGAAGAAATGTTAACATGAATGGGAAATGCATCACAAATAATTCGTGGAAGGCCCTTATCGCTACTACAAAAATGTACAGAGAAGCATGGCTACGACGCACGCATCTTTGTGTCCAACAAAACGGAGACAATTTCTGTGAACACTAGATAATTACATATTTCCATAGTGACATAACATACCGTCAGGACTGACCTCAAAATTTGATAAGATTTAACAAAACTTTGAAAGCCCGTTTCTCTTTTATTTTTGAGTTTTGCTAAAAAAGTTACTTGAAATATTTGTTAGTCTATTTGATTTCTACACGTTGTTAAAGAAAAATAATCAACTTAAAAATCATTCTGTATATAAATAATAATTTAAGGAATTTGTGAGAACTAAGCATAACTGATCCAGTCCTATAATGAGTTGGTATAATGGCATTCCCAAAATATCAAAACACATCTATTAAAATGGTGAAAGCTTGGGGAAAAGGTATGACAATCGTAAACTATATCGTCAACTGAATGCAAATCTTTCCAGTATTAAAATTTTTAACAATGGAACTACATGTTTACAGTTAATAACTCAATTATGCCGCATTACAGAGATTATCATAATGCTGTATCAAAAAGGATATATCTTATAGAGTCGTCATACAAAGATAAAAAAAAGCGTGACTGGAGTCAGTGGCGGTGCGTGAACATTTTAAATGGGTGTTCTGCAGGATCAACCGAAGAGGGAGGGTAGGTAATTAAATTATGATTCACATCCATGAATTATTAACTTTTTTCAACCACTGTTGACAACAAACTACAATAAACACTGTAACACTAATCACTACTGTCATAAGCCGTGTGTCGTGTATATTGTATACGCGCACGACAACGACATACATATCGCAAAATCAAAGCCGTGAAAAGTGTTGACTGAATGAGATAGATTCAGTGAACACTTCTAGCATGTGACAGTGATAGATATACTCATTTGTACTAATGTGCTGACGATAAATGCAGCTCAAAGTCGATCTAAATAACAGTGAGTCAGGAGTTGCAAGATGTACACACACGTGACTAGAATTCCTTCCTGATTTCTTTGAAGTATCATAAGGACTCCATCAAGTTGAAATAAGGTTTACCTCATCAGCGCTAGCCTGATGAGTTCCATATTAGAATGGCATCAGGATGGCCTTATTAAAAAAAATATATATATTCCTCATCGCGTTAACCTGATCAGGTCCATCTAAGGAACTTCTCAGGATGGCCTTACTGTATATCATATCATTACGTTTCAAGTGCTGCGTCGGAGTGCAGAACAGCACCCGAACGCAAGAAAGTCCACACGCACGAGTTTTGTGGTCCGTCAGTGACTGTTAAACTTTAACGCTGATTGTGTCACTATTACACTATTTCTTAAGATTAAAAATATAATTTATTCTAAAATTATGAAGTACCTAAAATTTTGGTTCTTCTGCAGCGCTTATGGAGGAACCGCCACCGACTAGAACTATACTAATGAAGTTGAACGTATATATAGGTATCGTCTGAATCCAGTACTAGTAAGATGTTACTGTAAGAATTAGTTCCTATAGGTTAAAGATAAAAAATTGTATAGATAATTCAGCAGAACAGAGGAGAGACTTTTGGCGCTATATTAAAATGAACAGCGCTATGATGAATGTTTGTCCCATTTCAAATTACGTGATGTCAATTTGTCAAAGTTAGATAGTGAGAAAAAATTAACAAACTAAATTCCCACATTGTAACCTAAATTCGACCGTAAATCATTAAACTTTTAAATTTAAACGTTATTGAGGACCTTATATGGATTTCTCCTGAATCGGTTTTTCCTGTGTTAATTCGTACACATCGTGAAGAAACCATATATTTAATAACTCCTATATTGCTAGCGGCCGTAGTGGAAGCGTGGCTCATGAAGTGAGACCTGAAATGACTGTTTTCTATCTCTTTCTTTTTACTTGACCCGTTGTGCGCAAGTGTCGCGTCTGTAGTGGGGCAATTAGTAACGGGAATAGATCAAGCCACCTCCCTTTCACAGCTTAGTTCCATGTGCAAACTGACGCTGCAACTGACGCGCATCAATTCACGGACATGCGCATGAGACTCAGAGTAAAATAAGTGAGACAGACGTATATATATATATGCACAGTAGTGTTTAAGTCTTTCTCTCGATCTTTGCTAGCAATATAGAGGGTATTAAATATATATGGAAGAAACATATATTGTGCACTTCATTAAATACGTACTTATATATGATGCCGTTAAAATTATTAATTTTCAGGACAGAAGAGTTTTTCTGAAAAACTAATTGCGAAACTTTCCAGAAAATAGCGGTCTTATGGTAAACCCGACTTGTAACCAGGCAGCTTACCTGTCTATGAATGTACTTAGTATATTATGGTAAAATTATACCAAAAATGTTGAATGACGAGCAAGGAAGTGGATCAAGGCAGCTCTGTATGTGCGTGCAAGTGACAGGGCGGGGTTCATATTACATTAATATATGCGTAAGTAAATAATATCTGCGTTACCTGTATTTACTTACACGCTCAAATACATCTCTACTCGGCACTAGAAACATTTTACAATACCGGCGAAATTAATTTCTATTATGAGCTTATAAGGGGCCATTCAAGTATTGCATAAGCACAATTTTAGTAATTCCCCCCCCCCCCATTGTCAGCACAATTAAGCAAAGCTCTTACCCCTCCCCCTATGCTTACGTAAACATTGGTATATATTTTTTTAAATCTGTTCAAGTTCTTTATTGTTATAAATAAATATTGCTGACAACATCACCATCTAGATCAGTGATTCTCAAAATGGTCTATATCGACCCCCAGGGGTCGACAAAAACTTGCAAGGGGTCCATGTCAGCAGAAAAAAAATTGGGGTCCATGAAATGAAAATGGGGGTCAACGATAGTGAATTTCCTAACAAAAAAAGAAACAAACTAGACATCGTTAGCCGAGGAGATTTAAGATTAAATCTAACTAAATTGATGCCAAATGTTGAAAATTTATTATTAAAGCATCAGGTTCATCCCTCACACTAAAAGCATTTATTTTTTGCTTAGTTATTTTATGTAACAGAAAGTAAATTTTAATTTTATTCGTTGTAATTTGAATCTAATTAATAAATATATAAAACTAAACATTTCACACTACACTTCACTACCGCCGTTATAAATTTAAATCGTTCAAAGTAAGTAGCACTATACCGGTTGTCAAAAATACATTTGAAATTAATGAATATGCAAAAAATCATTATCAGAAAACCAAAAAACATGGCAAGTGGTCTATACGAGACAAAAAAGTTCGGGGACCTCTGATCTGGATCCTCGTTTGTCATGTCATCAAAAATACGCTAAGCAATAATCTTCTTTCTAACTTAGGGGAATGAATCAGTCATTTGATGCTGAAAAAAGTTTCCAATGCCACTTGAAATCTATTTATTTTGTCAAGAAAGTTTCATTAAAATTGTTTCTTTCTAAACTTTATAGTTTCGGAAATATTTTGAAAATAAAAAAAAATCAGCTTTTCTTTTGTTGTGTAGATCTGTCAGAAATTAACAAGTTTAGCATGCTTTGATTAATTTTTACATGATGACGCGGAACATATGTAGGTAAACATGGTAACGAATAGCAAATATCATATTGAAAATTACCCGCGTCACCTCACGCGATATCTGAAATTTTATTTTCCTTTGTTATACTAGATCAAATGTCAACATTTTTGGAGTTAGAATGATCCCATTGTCCAATTGGCTGGAATTTTTTGAAGTCGGTTAAAAAATATACATCTGTAGCTATAATGCAAATACAATTATAATTGTGATTGTGACAGTGTGCAGACGTGTCGCGAAACGTGTCCCGAATCATATTGATTTATTAACTAATTTAATTAAAATAATTTCGATACTTATACTTATATATAAAATAATACTTTAAAATTTCTTTTTAATAAAGTGAGTTAATAACGGAACAAATGTGAACAATAACCAAATAACTCACTGATTGCAATTATTTTGTATTAACAAAGAAAAAAGAGTTAAAAAAAGTAAGTAGATAAATATAAATAAACTGCAGTTACAAAAATGTCAGACGTTTGTGGCCAATGTAATATTAAGATAACGGCCACTAGGCAACTACCAAAGGTAAACTGCAGTGATTGTCTTAAATCATACCACGGAAAATGTGTGAATATGAGTACAGTGGATATTGATTTTCTTAATTCGAGTTCCAATATTTGGAAATGTGACAAATGTACTACAGTTGTCAAGGAAAAAAGTAGACGTGATTCGGTTAGTAATGTTACTGATCTAACGCTTCAAAAAATACTTGAACAATTAACGAAACTAAATGAAACGCAAACAAGTATGGCCGAATCTCTAGAACTTTGTCACACTAAAATTTCCGAAAACAACGAATTAATTTTGGAACAAGAAGAAAGAATTAGTAAGTGCATAAATGACATCAGTAAACTAGAAGCATGTAACAAAATATTAAAACAGGAAAATGAAGAATTGAAACTTAAAATCAACAGGCAAGAACAATACACCCGAACCAATACTGTGGAAATATACGGAGTCCCGGATGTACGTGATGAAAATTTATATTCCACAATAAGTGCTATATCAAATGCTATAAAATTTAATTTCCATGCAAGCATGATCGACGCAGCACATCGCCTTGGCCTAAACCCAAACCGTCCTCAAGAACCCAGAGGAATCATTGTTAAATTTGTGAGAAGATTTGATAAAGATGAATTTATTCGTCTAAAGCGAATCTACAGAACCTTAAGCACTAATGACCTGGGACCTGAATTCGCCAAACTTACAAACCAACCGCATCCAATTTACATAAACGAATCACTTACTAAGTTTAATAGAATACTATTTGCTAAAACTAAGGCCTTTGCCAAATCTGCAGATTATAAATTTGTGTGGATAAAGAACGGAAAAATATTCATGCGCAAGGACGAAAAAACCAAGTCATTTTTGATTGATTCAGAAAATAAGTTTCCAACAATGCCAGAAATATAAAAGTATTCTATAATTTTTTATCTATAATTGTCATTTTAGTATATAACTTTACAATGATTATCAGGCTGTTCATGCTGTAACCATTGTTGTAGAATCACTGTAAAATATAACGTAATATTGCAAGTTTCTTTTAGTTTAAATCCGCAATATCATCCTCTACTTATTTGTACATTAAAAGAATACATTTATTTTTAATTTTTCATTAAAATATTGATATAGAGAAGTGTATTAATGTAACATTATTTACTTAAGTTCTTCTTTTCTTTTCTTTTTCTTATTTGTTAATACAAATTGATACAATTGCTAAACAACGTCTATATATTTTCTTGTAATTTACTTAATTATTTTTTGTTTTGTTTTAGTTTACATAAAAACTCTTATTTTTTTTTTTATTTTTTTATCAAATACAAAGACCACACATACTCACAAATACACACATCTACATAATTGAATGGAACAATTAATGAAAGACATTGACACTGAAAACCATATAACGAATATTTCCACACATGATATAACATACATACAATCTTTGCAGACTAAGAATGATCTTTCTATAATCAGTCTGAATATAAGAAGTATAACAAAAAATTTTGATGAATTATTGGTTTTGCTGGACTGTTTAAAAATAGACTTTGATATTGTGATCCTGACTGAATGCTGGTTAAACGATATGTATACACCGAAAGAAATTAAAAATTATATCAGCATTCAGACAGAACTACACTACAATCAGAACAGTGGAATAGTCATCTATACTAAAGAACATCTTAACATTACTAGTCTCGAAATCAAAATAAATCAAGGCAACTGCTTAAAAGTTACAATTGATGGCTCACTTTCAGTAATAGCAGTTTATAGATCCCCATCCGATAAAAATACCCTCCCGTTTCTTCATGACCTAAGACAAATCATTGAGACAACTAACGAACAAGACGTGATTGTAATTGGAGACATGAATATTAACATACTCGACAGAAACAGACACCCACAGGCGGACGACTATTTAGATTTGCTGGCAGAATTGAAATTCAGACCAGCCATCACAGTACCAACGAGAGTCAATGAAAATTCTCAATCGTGTATCGACCATATAATGTTAAAAAGTAGAAGAAACGCACGAGCAGCCGTTTTTGAGACCACACTTACAGATCACTACACTACACTGATATTTCTTGAACACAACAAAGTACATAGCACAACACAAAATAAAAACAAACTCAACAGCATACGTTCGATTCATTTTGAGTCGCTAAAGAATAATCTAGAACAAGAAACATGGCACTCAACACTGTCCACCCAAGATATCAATTTGGCAACACACAACTTTATAACAACACTGCAAGCACACATTAACACTTCAACACAGACACGACAACTCAAACATAAACAAATCACACTAAAAAACTGGATCAGTCCTGGAATTCTGCGGTCAATCCACAAAAGAAACAAACTACACCAACAAGTCAAGAGATTTCCTCTTAATAATGCATTAAAAATCTATTATAAAAAATATAAAAATATATGTACCAAACTTATTAGACAATCTAAAAGCGAATATTACAAAACGGAACTAAATAAACATTCATTCAACATACAAAAAACTTGGAAAACAATACGAAATATCACTAACAAAAATGCACAAAAAACACAGTCAATAAACAAAATAGCTACCAACACACCTGACCTTATAATAGATGCAAACAAAGATCCAAAAACAGCTGCAAACGCTTTTAACAAACATTTTACTGATATAGGGACACGACTTGCAACACAAATACTCGAAAGACTAAACGTGACAGAAGAAATCCTTGCCAATAATACCAACCCCTCAATAAATCCGACACATTCCATTTTCCTAACACCAGTATGTGACCAGGAAGTTGCTGACCTCATACAAAATTTAACAGCTAAAAATTCATCAGGACCTGACAAAATTACTTCAGATATGCTCAAAAAAATAAATAAACAAATTTTAACACCTTTGGTATATATTTTTAATCTGAGCATATCTCAAGGACAAGTACCGGCACATTTTAAAGAGGCTATAATTTGTCCAATTTACAAAGCTGGAGACAAAACTGACGTATCAAATTATAGACCCATATCATTATTAAATACAGTTAGTAAATTACTTGAACAAGCCATAAAAAGAAGACTGACAAACTACTTAGACCAAAATAACATACTTTCAACTAATCAGTACGGTTTTAGACACGGACGGAGCACTGACGACGCCATTATACACTTGACTCGACAAATAGTTACTGACGTAGACCAACATAAAAAAAGTTTAGCAATATTCTTGGATCTGGCTAAGGCTTTTGACACAGTATCCCACAAAATCCTTCTTCGAAAACTATGCAACATTGGAATACGTGGAGTGGCGTTGGAGTGGTTTGAGAGTTATCTCCTTGGTAGAAAGCAAGTTTCAAAAGTGAACGGTGTAGTCAGCGAGGAACAAACGATTACGTTTGGTGTTCCGCAAGGTACAGTCTTAGGTCCAATATTATTTTTAATATACATGAATGACCTCTGCAAATTAGATATTGACGGATCAATTGTTTCTTTCGCTGACGATACTGTTCTGTACTTTTCTGCTGAAACCTGGTGCGAAACCCATACTAAGGCATCGAATGGCATAACAAAAGTACATGACTGGCTTACTAATAACTTACTTACCTTAAATACAGATAAGACTAAATATATGACTTTCAGCCCAACTACTCACGGACAACCAGACTATGTAAATTTAGCAATTCATCAGTGCGGACAAAACAGACAACGGAAATGTAATTGTAAAACCTTAAATAAAACAGAAAATATCAAATATTTAGGTGTGACAATTGACAATAGACTCAAATGGACCATTCACGTACAGAACTTGACAAATCGACTACGAAAACTTATATATATATTTCTATCTTTACGTAATATCTTAAATAGACAACTTATGAAAAATGTATATTTTGCTTTATGTCAATCCATACTTAGTTATGGTATAGCTGCTTGGGGGGGTACCTACAAATCCATTCTTGCACCACTCAAAAACACGATAAAATTACTTGTTCGTATTATTTTGCATAAGGATCGATTATTCCCTTCCAAAGAATTGTTCAAAGAATTCACAGTTCTACAGATAGAACAAATTTACACTAGAACAATTCTTTCCTTTTACCACCGACACCCTAACCTTCAAAATCCTATCGATCATTCGTACCTGACAAGATCCCAAAGCCATTACTCTGTCCAAACCCCTAAAATGTCAAAAACTTTTGGCCAGAAACATATGGTGTTCCTTGCCCCAAAACTATTCAACCTACTGCCTGCAGAACTGAAGTCCATCAATAAACAAGAAACTCGCAAATTCAAATCAAAGCTAACAGACTGGTTAATTAAAGAAGAAAACTTAGACTGCATCCAGCAAATACTTTCGTAAGATTGCTCCACTCAATATTACACGTAACACATACCACTGTATTATCACCTTACCATTCATACATATATACACACATAAACAAAACAATACACATACAAATAAAAACACGATTCACAGACACTAACATACACTTTCAAATACTAACCCACGCTACGCCATACACTGTTTTACGATTATTTTTCAATTAATTGCTCCTACCCTAGCACTGACTTAAGTCAAGTTGGGTAGGAAAATTCCGTAATTTTAGATTTATAATTTGTTTTGTTTTGTAACATTTTTGTGGGAATAAAATTTATTATTATTATTATTATTATTATTATTATTAATAAATTATATTATCGACAGCACCATGGAAGAGAAAAGTTAATTTGTATAAATAAGAGCAATGTGGATCAAGAACACTATTTTGTATAATATATGTAAAGTGACGATCAAATGACATCGATCATGGTGACTATGAACCATGCTTCGAGCACCGAAACAGTAAATAAATAATGTTATATACTATAATTTAGTTTATATATTATAAAGCACTTTGTTTTACACGGTTATATTCATGACATTGCCCTCGGCACACCCAAAAAATATTGATCTTTATTTACTGGAATAATCTAGAAAATATATTTAGTATATATGTTACGGTCAATGTCCGAAATCCGGGCAATGTCGACAATGCCCGATCCACATCGGGCAATGTCCGAAATTAGACAAGGTTCAAAAAATAGATTTTTTATCAACATGAAACGCTGACATTTGATTGTATCTTTATCATGATAAGTTATCATTAACGCTTTATGGAATTTCTATCACTGATATCAACTATTGAAGAATATATTTTTCAGCTTTCTATTACAATTATTGATGATTGAAACCACCGCAATTTCGTTCGCGTGTAATTTATTTTTTTGCGCGAAACCCTAATTCTTTTTCTAAAATAAAAGTAGCCTAAGTTACTCCTTATAACATCAGCAAAGTTCCGTCAAAATCGGTCCAGTCGTTCAAGAGATTACCCAGACCAAACAGACAGACAGACAAAAATTTGAAAAATTGTTTTTTTTTATTATACCGTACCGTATATACTTGCATATGAATTTAGTAAAAAGCTGTTATTTTGACATTAGAAACAGACACTTCAATAATTTATTTATTTGTATTGATAAATAAAATATCCGAATAATTTTTCAGACAAAATGTATTAAAAATAATATTTTATTTATTGTAAAAAGCATAATTTCAAAATTTGATGAATTGTTCTACTTCGTACGTTGAGCCATATATGCACAAAAAAATGATTAAAAAAAATATTACGCGAATAGAAAAAGTGAATTGCCTTCGATAAATTTTAAACATTGTTTTGTTTCAATTTGCATTGAAATGCATATTAATGTCACACTTATTATTCTAATTGCTGAACCAATTTTGGAAGACCTTCAATTTTAGATTAACATTGACCGTGAAAGCCGAAAAAATTGTATAAAATTTTAATTTAAAAACATTCTCTTAGATTTTGTGTAGACTTTAATTTTAATAAATTGCAATGAAAGTTTTCATTTAGAAAAGCTAGAATTATATATTCTTTTATTATATATATTAGAATTTAATTTCACAGTCGATGAATTTTATAACAATTATATTTTGTTCTATGCTAAACTGTACTCATGCCTACTGACGAATGAAAACTTACATATTCAAGAATAGAATTTGATTAAATGACAAGACAAGCTTTGCATATTAATATTTTAATAATAAAATTGCCAGTATTACGTATATTCATAGTAAAATTTTAATTATATATCTATAATAATTATTAATTATTATATCAGCTGTTCATAAATGTCTATACCTATTTTGTTTGCGAGGGAGAGTTGTACGGAAGTTGTAGACGCTCAACCAGTGGCGGTTCCTCTAAGAGCGCTGCATAGCTGGCAGAACAACCACAGTTCTACGTAGTTCATAATTTTAAAATGAATTATATTTTCTATATTCAATCAATATTAATTGTCGCAGGAAATAATGTAATAGTTCTGGGTGGAAGACTTTCTTGCGTTCAGGCGCTGTTCTGAGCTCTGATGCAGCACAGGAAACGTCACGATCAGATACCCCCGGTGTACACGGTGCAACTCCTGACCCACTAGTTATAGCGTGTCATTTAAATGATAAACCGTCAGCATGTTAGTACAAATAAGCATTGTAATATTATGCTAGAAGACAAAATTTATCTCATAAGTTCACAGTTAAAATATCTTAAACACTTTTAACTACTCCTCTCTTATTTCTAGCCCATGATAGGAGGTACCTCCGGAGAACCCTGCAGAACAAAAAATATTCACGCGCCGCCACAGTGCTCAACATCAGCGGACAGTTGATAACAAAATTTTACTGAACTATTTTACCTTATTGATTTTGTCATCAATAAATTCATTTATTACTAGCCGTTGCCCTGGGCTCCGCACGCGATTGAGATGAAACACAACAGCGACAACAGTAGCGGAGACGTGCAACAGTTGTATATGTATTAATATCAAAGCTAGGTCTAAAGGCCGCTGCACACGAGGCTGGATTTGCCGCTAGATTCCTTGCTAAATTTGACTATAGGTGCGCTATTTTTCGAGAGCTGGTTTTCTTAATTGCTTTTGTATGTTCGCGACACACGACACGTCTTTTCAAGCTTGTTTTGTGGGTAGATCTGGTGCGCGCGCAGTGACAGTTCAAATATAAACACAGAGCAAAACGTGTCTGTTGTCTGATTCTGAACAGAATGACGCCATGTTGGTTTGTGGGCGCTCATGTGACAAGATACTGGCAAGAAAAATAACCCTTGTTCTAATTTTAAAATCTATCTTTTGAGCTAGCAGGCGAGCCCGCTGCAGTGACGTCATTTCCAGCCTCGTACCCATGAGCCTGGCGGCCAGCAGAAGTCCAAGCAGTGTTTCCAGTCTCGTATGCAGCGGCACAAAATATACATACCCACGACAGCCTGATTTAAGAGTGATCACACTGATCATCCCACCTTTAAATCTTTTATTTAAATAACAAAAAAAATCTCATCAAAATCCGTCCACTGGTTCGCGAGATTAATCTTCATGTTAGATAATAAAGAAATGATTTTATCAGTTTTATAATAAAGACATTTGTTAAGACTTTAGCGTGACAAAGTTATTCTGATATACATGAATAACTGTCAACAAAAAAAAATATTATTTCGAAATTAACTGTCTCATAATATATTAAATAAGCACATATTAATGAAGTGAAATCATTGCAAATATTTTCTGTACAATGCATATTTTTATAACATTGTAATAAAGATCTATATTAGCATATTCATGATCAGTATATCCTTGAACAAGGATACCGGTGTCGGAAACATGATTTGACCCTGCTTCACTAAATACCAACTCATTGACTGTGCGTAAAAGTTTGTGATCAGAAATTAATTCACTAAATTAGTATGAATTTGTTTGTATTAAAAAAACTACGTATATACCTACATAATTCCCCTCTCTGCTTTTACATTCTACAAATTTAAATATATATGACAAGTTAAAATTAAATTTTGTCACATACAATCAATCGTTGATTGAAATTGCACTTATATGATCGTTTATTATTAAAATAAAAATGTTTTACTGAATAGAAGTGCAATTCTAAATTTATACCTTACTCTTCTATATTAATATTGTAAAGAGGTAAAGTTCGGATGTAGGAGGTGATCTCCGAAACTACTCATTCGATTTCAAAAATGTTTTTACCAATATTTAGAATGGATCTTCAGGATGGTCAGAGGTTATATATTATCGCGTTAAAATGAAAGCGCCCTTCGTGGAGACCAATTTTGCAACGTAAGTCGATGATAATACGATGGCAATCTATAAATTCGGGTGAAGCCGTACCGGACCGCTAGTATATAGGGTGACCATTTTTATCGTAACATAATGCGGGACAGAGAGCGTCGAAGCGTGTGAATCATAAATCTGAAACATTACAAATTTACAAAAGTTTGCAAAAAATTATACAGGGTCCAGTACAACAACTCGATGTGCCCAAATTTTGATTATTTTTTTGTCATAGAAAACTCTAAATTTTGACGTTCCAAAAAAAAAAACTTTGCCGATTATTCACGCATATTTCCTCAAAAATGCGTAAAAAAATCGAACTACTTTTCGTCTTTCACTGTCATTTTTTGAAGCTAACCAATCAGAAATCACATAAAACGCGTCATAACAACTGGTGTAGAATTACTGTATTACTATCTTACTTTGTCTATACACTTCCCCGTTATAGGTTTTTTAAAGAATTTCCCCAACACCCCCCTCTTTTCTCTGCGCCATCACATTGACACGACCCCTTAATTGTTTTTAACCCCCCCCCCAGACGCCTTCCCCTTTTCACTGCGCAAAAAAATTAATTTATCACAATCAATTTTCCGCACTTAAAACGGCTAAGTGATATCTATACTATTATATAAATCTGAAGAGTTTGTTTGCTTGGTTGAACGCGCTAATCTCAGGAACTACATGATTCGAATTGATTTTTTTTTTGTTGGATAGCCTATTTATCAAGGAAGGCTATATAATATCACGCTACGACCAATAGGAGCGGAGCATCAATGAAAAATGTTGCAAAATATAACTCAAAATTTGTCCGTCCGACAGAAACTTTTGTACGGTAACTCCGATCATCATGAAATTTTGACACATCATTCATCTCGGTAAACTAAGATGAATGTGCGTACTCATGTCCCTCCCATCCCTATTCATTCTTTTGCACCCGGGTGAAACCGGGCGGGACCGCTAGTGTTATATAAAATAAATAAATAATAATTGTCTATCGAGTTATCGTACTCTAACCAAGTTATACAATATTAAATAGGTAGATAGTATTTATTGCAATTTTTCTTTGAATAGAATTATAGAAATTAATTATGTTGGTAGAATATCTTAACATTCTTAACATACAAAATATGTGTAGCATACGACTTGCGATTTCGTACACTAAAATGATCGGTGACATCAACGCTCGGTAAAGAACCAAGCCTGTACGTACGGCTGAACGTGTCACACGCGTGTGTTAAAGAAACTGCATAGCAGACAGACGACTGTATAGTTCTAGATCAAGTGCCAACTGCGCCAAACCCATTACAGATGAAGTGAATCAAAATAAAATGGCGTAACTGTGTCATTATTTCGACATTTAATTCAAAGAACCCCGCACAAACCTTATGACATTTGGTGCTCGGTGAAATTGGTCGAAAATTGTTTTATATATTATAGTTTAAAGGTCGCTAAGAAAAAGTGTCCATGGGCGTAGCCTAAAAACCAATAGATCTTTAGCTACAGATATGTTTAGCGATATTTTAGATATAGGGCCGATATCCATTGAATTCACAAACATGCTCCATGTTCAACTTTTGTGTTTTTTTTTTAGAAATAGAAAAATATGGTCGAAAACTAGGTATTGTTGGAAGGTGTCACCTCTATATAATAATAATGTCATATTTGGATACAGCTAAACATATCTGTAGCTTAAAATCTTCTGGTTTTTCGGCTATGCGCTTATGGACACTTTTTCTTAGTGATCTTTAAACTATAAAATAAAACCGATTTCGAACAATTTAAGCAAGAATAAAATTCTATAAGGTTTGTGCGTGATCCTTTGTGTAACGTCTGCGTTATAATGAAATACGTACATATTATTGATTTGATATCATAATAAAATACTAGCCAATTGGGCAACAGGACTATTCCTTCTTCAAAAATTTTGACATATTATAATATTATAATAAATAAAAGTTCCGATAACGCGCACGATGACACAGGTAACGGCTAGTAATAAATATTATGATATTTGCTATTTGTTGGCATGGTTACATAATACGGTTTCCCATGTAAAAATTAGTCAAAGCATGCTTGTCAGCTATCTAATTTCTTTTTGACAAATCTTCACAACAATTAGAGAGAGATATTGTAGATTATAGACGTAGAACAAAACAACAGCTGATTTAATTTTTTATTTTTGGAAATATTTTCGAAACTACGAAGCTTAAAATTTTTTAATAACTTTCTGGGAAAAAAATATAATAAAGCGTAATAAAAAGTACAGCATTATAACATCAAAAATAATGTTATAGCACGTATCCCTTCTGAGATCTCTTCTGATAATGCGCCGATTTTCCCCCTAAACAATGGAACTCTGAATATATGCATATCAAACATCCTCCCAAAATGTGATTTCAATCCGCTTATTCGTTTAACATATATATTGTATCGTGTTCACAGACAAACAGGAAGAGTTTTTCCAAAGGTATATGTTCTTTTAACTCAGGGGATCTCAAAACGAAAAATTATAAAATTAAAAGTAAATATCTATACTTATTCCCAAGTTGTCAAGAAATAATTAGGTGTGTATTTATTCTATTTAAGATATCTCAGTATAGGTATTAAAAATTTGAATGTATTGAAGATAATTTAACATATAGGTACCTACTACATCTCCATTATAAAGTATGAAATAATAATTAATGGTAAAACATTATGTTAATGAACTTAAATGGCAGTTTTAAATGTTATGTAATTATTATTTATACGTTACACTATACCAGCTGATATAAACTGTGTAGGTATAG
Source organism: Xanthostigma xanthostigma (assembly GCA_963575645.1). NCBI lineage: Eukaryota > Metazoa > Arthropoda > Insecta > Raphidioptera > Raphidiidae > Xanthostigma > Xanthostigma xanthostigma. The sequence continues at coordinate 40,280,598 of OY754466.1, read as the reverse complement.
TAGAACCTCTCTAATATATTACTAGGTATTTCATTAAATAAAATTATCGGCCAATTTTTCAGACAAATATATTAACAAAAAAATATAAATCCAATACATTAACGTTTCGGTCGGGATTTTGACCTTCTTCAGAACTAATCTAAAAAATATAAAAATTAATTAGTATTTAGTTTCTAATTAGTAATTAGTTATTAATAAAATTCGTTTAAAGTTTTTTAATATCGGAATATTGAAAAAATAATAACAAAAAAATAACTAAATTCGAACCGAAACGTTAATGTATTGAATTTATATTTTTTGTTAATATATTTGTCTGAAAAATTGGTCGAAAATTTTATTTATTGAAGAGTTCTAATCAGATGTTAATCAAAGATTTGAACAGGTATTTCAATTCAATCCGATTTTCATCCGGACTAAGGAAAGTATCACCTGATTAAATAGTGAAAAAATTAAAATCGGCTTAGTGCTTTTGAGAGTATTCTCTATTTTCACCCAAGCGTAATCGGGTCAGTCAGTTATTGTAATCTATGTCCTAAAACAAAGTAGGTATCCCCTATCGAATTGTGAAAAAATTGAAATTAGCTCAGTAGATAGTCCTCGACCTTCATCCTGGTGAAGCCAGGTCAGTCAGTTAATATTTATAGCACATGTCTTAAAGCGAAGGATCACCTATTCAATAACGAAAAAAAATGGGAAATCGGTTAATAGTTTCTGAGATTACTCCAGATGTTTACCCGGGTGAAACCGGGTCTGCCAGTTACAATAGTCAATGTGCTAAACCAAAGTATCGCCTACCGAACAATGAAAGAAATTTTAAATCGAGTAGGTATACTGAAAATTAATATGAGGCAGCAAATAAAAACAAACAAAACTGATTTTGTATTTAAAATTAATAAACACTTTTCGACTGATGCGATGCATATCGACTTCCGGTGCCTTCCGAAGCCGGGGGCCCCTGATTTTTTGCCAGTTATGACCCTCTGTAGTGTCGTCTTGTCGTAATTAATAAATTTGTAGATTCTTATAGTCTAATTATTATTTAATTATTGCGCAATGTTGGCGTTGACCATTAATAAAGAATTAAATAATTATTATATGTTTTTTGATTGGAATGCTAGAGATAATAAAATGACAGAATTTTCTGTAACGGTAGTAGATATAAAAGGAAGTGCAAAGATTATGACAATAAATGCCCTTTCTACGAAAGCTGTACGGAATCTTCAACTTTCTGTTGTCATAATATGTTATGCTGATTCATAAATACCCATCTAGTATTCCGTACATTTAAAATACCACAGATTAGTTAACGTTGTTATATTAATAGCTTCTACCAGTGGCGGCTCCTCTATGAGCGCGGCAGAGCTGCAGAACAACTAAAATCTTAGGTTTTTTCATAATTTTAGAATTAATTATAGTTCCCATATTTAACCAATATTTAATATTAGAACACAATCAACGCTTAAGTTTAACAACTACTGGCAGAACACAAAACTCATGTGTGCTCTGTTTGGCAGATTTTCAGGTGCTGTTCTGCGTTCCAAAGCAGCACATGAAACGTCACTTCCGGTGTATACCTTGTAACTCGTGACTCACAAGTGATATAGATCGCCTTTGAGCTGCATTTACCGTCAGCACGTTAGAACAGATAAGAATCTATCACTGTCATATGCTAAGAGTGTTCATTGAATCTATCTCATACAGTCAACACCTTTGATGGCTTTGACTCAGCGTAATTTTCGGACTATACCTCCTTTTTACATAGAAATAGTGGGTGCGTCTTATGGTCGGAAGGTAACATTAAAATATTTTTTTCAATAAATCGTCTCTAAATTTGAGGTAGGTACGTCTTATAGCCACTGAAGGTATGACGCAAGTGAAGATGAACCTAATTTTGCTAGTACGAGTTATATTAACAATAAATAAAAATAAATAATAATGATCGGAAAGTAACATTAAAATATGTTTTTCTAAAAATTATCTAATAAATTTGAAGTGCGTATTATAGTTCGAAAAATACGGTACCAATATGTCGGCACATACAAATACATGATACACGCCACACGGCTTATAGCAGTAGTGACTAGTGTTACAACGTATATTGTAGTTTGTTATCAGTATAAGCGTTTGAAAAAGTTATGTAATAATTAAAACATTATTAAGATGGATGTGATTTATAATTTAATTAACCCCCGTCATTTTTAGCCAGTTGACCCTGCAGAACACTCATTTAAAATGTTCACACGCCGCCACTGCTATATGATCATATGTAAAATATGCATAATTTGGTATTTGACGCTTTGTATTCTGGCTGACTCTAAATTGTACCTATCTGTCTATCTATGAATTGGTATGCTAAGCCCAAAAAGCCCTGTTAGTGGCCTTTAAAAAGGACACGGCTACTTCTTGAATTTCCAGAAATAAAATTACAAAATTAGCACGAGATATTGAGGGATTTACTGTAAGAACAGTGCTTTAAAATCTTCCCACATTTATAAAAAAAAAACACCATTATTTATTAATAAAAATCACACATATACAATAATAAACTATAAATTACTTCCTGTGCATCGTGTGTGAATTACTGTATACCTACTAATAAATTACAAAAATTAGCGAAAAAATTTTATGGTTTCCAGTTATTATTTTTTTTTCTTTAAGTAACTGCAAATATTACTTCATTATTGCATTAATAGACATCTGAATAGTGTATTATCTGTTTGAAACATTTAACAAGCCGTAAAATGTTTTGATACGCATTCTTTTTATGTCAAAAAAATAAAAAATAATTTGTGTTCCCCATTAAATAACACTTACCTACGTATTACGTTTCAATACAGTGCCGCTGGGTCGCACAAAACATTGTCAAAAGTCAAAAGACATGAATTACCACATTTTACTTAGTATCTGTTTCTAAATATACTGCATACTAATATTTAAAATATATTTTTATATATTTAGTGTCAAAATATTCTGAAGAAGCTCTAAATCTGAAATGAAACGTCAATTAATCCTAACTAATATTATAAATGCGAATGTGAGTTTGTTTGTTATGCTTTCACGCGTAAACTGCTGAACAGATTTCGATAAAAATTGGCAAGGAGATAGATTTCATCCCGAAGAAGGACATACGGTACCTTTCGTCTAAAAAAAACCTGAAGGGAGTGAAATAGGGGATGAACGTTTGTATGGGGAATCCATCAGTTCTCAAGCTAGGGATATGAAAATTCATATTTAGGCTTTTGGTAAGAAATAAAGGATTATATAAACAATAAACGTTCACTTTTGTTAACATTCTAACTGTCACTGCGCGCCCACCAAACCCATCTACGAGTACAAAGTTAGCTTCAATACTAGAGCTGTAACAAACCGTATGTATTCGTTACTGAGTAACGGGTACATCGTCTGACTCGAAGTAACGAATCGTTACTTACAAATTCATTTCGTTACTCGCATCTTTCGCATCCATGTCAGTTTGACTCGTTTGATGCGATTATACGTTATACGAACGAAGTCATATCGTATCACGTATGCGACACGCCTCGTTGCGATGCTTATGCATATGCTTGATGCTAGTACACAATTGTATGTCGTATGAAAACGAGTAACGTAACGATACGAAAGTAACGGGTACTGGTTCTTTAAGTAACGAATACACACGGGTACACAATTTCTCGTTACTTTTACAGCTCTATTCAATACACGCATCGTGTGAAGCGAACACAAAAACTAACCATGATGAAACCTAGCGCCACAGCAGGCTTGAAACCTAGCAGGGAATTTAGCGGCAAAATTAGCCTCGTGTGCAGCGGCCTTTATATAGATTGTTCTTAGCGCTCTCAGTCTATAAGGTCATGTCAATTAAAATTTTCTGACAATGCCTTGTGCAGTCAGATTACGGCCTTAGTGACCATTGGAGTCAAAGTAGGTACCAATTAATTTTTATTCCGAAATAAAAAAAAAAAATATATAAATAAAATATTTTTTCGTATCCCATCGTTTTATTAAATAAAATCTACTGTTGTCTTTTAGGTTCATTTTAATACGACAAATATTTGCCTTTTTATAATCTTCACTTTATATTAAAAATTTTTGACACAATGTATTACTATTTTGTCATCATAATATTTTTAAATATTGAACTCAATATTTTTCCAAACAATACGTGTGAAATGTGTTTCTCTAACTCATTTTATAAATAATAAACTTTAATTTTCAGTTCAATTAATAATAATTTGCACGCAAACCGTCTTCAACTGTCTTATGTTTAATGCAGTTGTGTCACTGCATTTGTTTGGATCCGTGATAATTATTGCCACGAATGTGTGCCTATATTTTTTTCCTACTATATTATTGCTGCTATAGGAATGCTACAAAAATAATGATGAATCAACGACTTACCGTATTTTTCGGACTATATAACACACTCAAATTTATAAGATGATTTTTAGAAAAATATATTTCGGATCATAATTTTTATTTATTGTTAACATGAATATTTAATGACGATTTATTGAAAAAAATGTTTTAATGTTACCTTCGGACCATAAGACGCACAGAAAATTTGAGTCAATTTTTCTATGTAAAAAGGCGCGTCTTACAGTCCAAAAAATACGGTACTTCATTTGTTTCTCGAACAAATAATTTGTTTTTGTAATGTAACTCTATACGTACGGTAGAGTGAATTGGATTCATGTGGCTGAGGGTGTAATGAAAAGACGTTTTGAAACGTTGCACCACCACTTCTTTGCGCTGTAAACGCGTATGTGTGTGTGTGTCGTTAATAAATGTATAAAAAATTATCTGCAAGTGTTAAAATTCATAAAATATAACTTCTTTATCAAATGGGAAAAAATCGAAATCTTTGGGGCAAGGCTTAAAAACGAGATGGGAACTTTTAATTTTGGTAACATTTTTATTTTCTAATATAATTTTTCAGAGGATAAATAGATCAATAAAGATATATGCTGTTAAGCTATATTTTTAATCGCAACGTTTCGTTTTATATATTAAAACTTCCTCAGGCTCTTAAAGAATAACTTAGCATTGGTAATATTATGTATTTCATTTATAATTGTAATTTTTTAATAATTTATTATGGAGACATTCAGTTAATTTAAAAATATAGCTTAACAGCATATATCTTTATTGATCTATTTATCCTCTGAAAAATTATATTATAAAATTAATAGATCTGAAACACATATAATTTTTATTTTCAAAATTTATTTAGAAACATAAGATCCCATCGGTGCATTAATATTCTGAAATAACCATATTGACGTTCACCTTAATAAAAACAATATATTTCATTCATACCCATATTCACCGAAAAAATCTTGGAACAAATTTATTCGTTAGAATATAATTTAATTTCAATTCACCGAGCAAAATATCAGGTAAAAAAGTTAGTTAAAGAATAAATATACACTGCACTATACTCGTTGCTCTTTTTGTTGAATATTTTGACGTTTATCCAAAAATCCAACCGATAGCGTTAGTGTAAACGTCAAAAAAAGTTTCACAAAATAATAATGTTTTATCCTAACCGAATTGCACACAAAACTTTAATATTTCACAACTATACACTTCGCACAAAAGGTTAATAAACAACACAATATAAAAAAAATCAACTGTAGATATAATACTCCACGTTTATAGGTTAGGTATTATGATCTATGTGGCGGCCATTATTATTTTATCAGGCGAATAAATATGTATACCCTCAAAGTAAGACAGAATAGATTTATACCCGCAGTAAACATAATTATGGTCGGTGAATTGAATTATCGCTATTTATTCGGAGGAATTGTTCCTGAAAAACAAATGAACCGAATAAATAACTACTTACGTTCGGTGAATATGGCCATTAGTGAATTAGCTGAACATTTATTTCGGGGTAACGGTTAAGTAACAATGCAACCGCCAATCGTCTAAGTTTAATAATTCTGTTCGTATATCCAAGAAAGACGGTGAAGTAGATATATTATGTATGCCTAAATAGAATCTTCTATATCAAAATTAATTGTTATTCATGTAACGTTTGCAAGCGTCTACATTTGTCGATCTGCCAGGCCACAAGCCTTTCGATGGTTCGATCGTAACGTTACGTTACGTTCGTCTCTATCGAGCGAGTCGAAGGAGTCATCAACATCCGCTCCGTGTCGCCGTCGCGGCTCTCACCGGCCGCCGTGAAGTAGACGTGGTTTCAAGTGGGGGCTCCAACTTGCCCACATTGGGTATATAAGACTTGCCTATGCATTCACTTAACTCAGTTTATTTGTTGATAACTAAATTCATTTTTCTGTTTTGTGTTTTCTATAATAGATTTTTTAAAAATATTTTTTATAAAAAAAATGACGACGACGACGTGCTTAATTGTGCTTGTGGCACTTTGCGGATATGGTACGTAAAATTTTTAGTGATTATTTTGTCCTTGAATAATTTGTGAAAAAAATAGTGAATCAGTGAATTTTATTTTACATTTATAGTCATAACCCATACTTTTCGGTTTTGCCGCAGTCGGGTGAAAAATAGTTGATTTTTAAAATGCCCTTCTCTTCTAATTTTTTTTCAAATATAGTTACCTATGATTCTTTTAAATACTTAATTTTGCGATTATAAAATATAAAATGAAGTGACCTATAGTACATTTTCAAAACTTAAGTTCAAGTAGAATATTTTTCACAAAGTGAAAAAGCATCATACATATAATATTGGAACTTTTTGTAAATTCATTTGTTCAGAAAAATATTTACATATATTAACAATTTATTAAAAAAAAATATTTGTTTATTTAATGAAGCTCATATCAAAAAATTAAAACATTTTTTTTGTTAGTACAATAAAATTATAATGATATAATTTTATTCTCGCCTAACCTATCGTTGAAATCTCCGCGTATTTAAGAGTTGTTCGTTCATACATTTTTCGTCAATCTGAAAATGTGATTATTTTCGATATATGCATATAAATAAATCTTTGCAGCAGATTGCTAATTGTGACTTTTTTATCATTTTATGTTAAGTAAATTATGTGTACCTATACCTAAATGAATAGACAAAATATTTTTCTATTCTCAAAAATGTCAATATATGAAGTAGTTTGCAATCTAATAATTTCTTAAACAATAATAGGTACCTAGTAGCTTTGTCACTTTCTTCGACATACATTTTTGAATAAAATGCCTTTTACGTAGGTATGCACTAAAACAAGGTGACATTTAATATACTTAAACGTAAAATGAACATTTATTTACGATCATTTCCTTAACTATTTCCCTATCGCAGCTTAAATTAGTTAATTTTACATAATAAATTAATAACTAATTTATTAAATTAACAACTCGTTATGTGATCGTTTAATTTTAAACAATTTTATTATTATTAACCGACTTCAAAAAGGAGGACATTTTATATATAATATGATCAGTCATAGCTTTTCAAGGGGTTAACCAATTTTTTAAATTCATTTTCTTATTATTTAAAATGCGGGATCATCACATCTATAATTAGTAAAATTGATATAAATTATAAAAAAGTGACTGCCTATTTTACACTACACACTAGGGAAGTAATACAGACAACAAAAAAAAAAAAATAATGGCACCGGCCTCCGGGATCGAACCTACGACCTTTAAGTCACGAGGCATACGTTATACGGTCGGTTTTTATAGTAATAGCAACGTTTCGTTACACTCAATCTTATGAATCGATTTTACCCTATCATGCCAAAAGAAGTTTTACTTTTCATAATGTCTTACCGTTTCAAACACATCAGTATTATAGTAACTGTTTGCTGTTTAGTCCGACCCTGAGTTCAAGTACTGTTTATTAAATCAAAGCGTGTTCGATGCGTATTTACTATGAGTTACACCTACTTTTAAACGAATGCTATTACTTTTTTATAACAATCTACCTATTTGATTGTTTAACTAGAATCTTCTATTTCTCACGGTAAATGTTAATATTCAATAGCAATTAACATTGTTTTTAAATATATACTGTGCATTGAAGTAATGTTTGCACAGATGTACCTACAAATAATTAATAAATCTAGGTTAAACATTCATATCACACTTTTTTATGCATATTGTGCATCAATTTTTATTTGAACATATGAATTTAAAAGCTCATTCTTAAATCAAATGTACAGGAAATCCTCGTTTAACCGGGCTCTGCAACACTGTTTTTCTCTAACACGTCCGTTAGCCCAGAGGTGTCAAACTGATTTTTCTAAAGGGCCATTTAGGGTGTGTTAGCGGGGCAGACTCTAAATTAAAAACTAAAAGACATACTGAATTAAAATCTTTATTTATTTAATTTAAAATAATTTTCATGTAAAGGTAATAAAAAGGGTAAATTATCTTGAACTTGAGGATCCAGCAATTTTAAAAATACGTAGTGGCATCGAATACCGTCTAAAATCGTCACTGGATAGATTCTGGTCGCGGGCCGAATTGAAATGGCTTGAAAGCCGAATGCGGCCCGCGGACCGTACCTTCGACATCACTGCGTTCGGCTAGCTGACGATTGTACCTCTCGCCTTAATTCCTATTATTTCGATATTCGAAATCGAAGAATCTCGTTAGAGATTCTTTTCTGTGCTAAATGCCAACGAATCTTTAGCGTATTCTTATACATTGATTTTGCCTTTTAAAATATACACCAATAAAACACGCCTACAGAATTGAAACAAAGCCCGCATAATACGGAAATTTGGACTATTGTGGGAGGAAAGCATTGTTTTTATGTTAGATGTAACATTTCTACTTTAATGTCCTGTTAAGAGCTATTTTAAATATTATACCGACTATTTTAACAAAAAAATTGGTTGTCTGTAAAGTCGGTTTACGGACGATAGTTTTACGTGATAACGTATTCCGTAATACATAACCTAAACCTCCCAAAATTTGGTTTCAATCCGCTTATCCTTGGTGTCGGAATGATAAGAAATGTCAAAAGTGACGTTTGCAACTTTCAAAGTATTATGTTCTAATAATAATTAGTTATTCCAATACTTAACTTAGAAGGCGTTGCATTTCACAAAATACTAATGTCAAAAAATTGAATTAAACATTAGAAATGCAGCCGTTTTCATGTTGCATTTATACAGCTATTTTTCTATATAAATTTGTATAAAAAAAACTGCTTAGGCAAATTCTGTTATACGAAATCTATGTAAAATGTTCTCCTCTTTCGTTTAAGACTGGTTTCAAACCGATCTGATTTAAATTGAGCGAGAAATTAGCAAAAAGCACGCACAGGGTCAGGCGGAACGTTACGCGTTACCAACGTTAGGAACGTTACACTTTTTCGTGCATGCAGCCGGTGTTTTATCAATTTATAAGATTGGTGATTCATCAATTTATAAGACGTTATCACGTCAAAAATATGTTACTAATAGCCCAAAATGACGCGTTTTTGAGCCTTTGTGGTATTATTGTGGATGTAATATTCCAACATTTGTGAATTTGCCCTGTTAAACAGTTATAAAAAAAATATCGGATAATTATATTGGGATATTTTTTAACAAGAAACAGTGAACAGCAACGATGGCTATATTGACTGTGAGAACAAGAGGTGTGTTATATTATTGGGAATTTAATCTTTCTTTAAGTGCTAGTTCGCAGTAAACAAAGGTGTCGAGATCTTATTCTTATTATACGAGGATTTACTGTACGCATATTCATACACTTGCAGTCCAGCTGTTGTGGTATTTAGTTAAGTAGTACATCTGTGATAATTTTAATGTTAAATCCGCGATCTAAAGATTGTACAAAAATGAATAGAATTATTCTTCACGTACTTTATTAATAAATACACCTATCTTATATTTTTTTAACTCATAACAAATAAAAAATTTGGGTAAAAGTTTACTGGAAGCCAACAAACGCAATAAACACACGCAGGGGCTGATCTAGAGTTATTTACGGCGGGAGGGAGGATAAAATACAAAATATGTCTTGCCTGTGCAAGTTGTAAATATTTCCTCTATTCCGTCCCTGCACCACTTTTTAGCGAACACTAACTGCATCCATGTCCTAAATGCTGTTTGTGCATAATTTTTTTACGTGAATTTTCTATTATAACAATTAAGTTTCGTATATACCTAAATACCTATATGTGTTCCATAATTAATGCATTTTTTAATTTTTGACCAAAATTTCCCACGCGATTGTTAATTCGTATTTAATATTCTATTGTTGTTTCTTCCAAGGAATGTAATTTGTCTTATTAACGGTTCTTTGTGTGTTATATTAAAGAAAGATACTTACACACCGTTTGAGCAATTCCCATAGCTACTTATTTATGTACCCACCTCACACAATCGATTAATTATTATTCAAAAACTTCATCTAAGTAAAAATCGTAGTTTTGCAAACTTGTCCCATGTTATGAACGATGCTTATAACAGCGTGGGGCCTGCAAAATCGTATCATCCTCAATTCCAAAACTGCTTTAAAAATTTGGTTCAATTTTTAAGTTGATTCTTCTTTTTTAACAGCGTGTAGAAATCAAATAGACGAACAAATATTTTAAGTAACTTTTTTATCAAAGCTCAAACTAAGAGAAAAACAGCCTTTCAAAGTTGAAATAAATTTTTAAAATGTTATTTAATTAATTCAAAAGCCCGGTTAATACACGCGAAGAAATGACAGCACGAATCGGAAATGCATCCCAAATAATTTGCGGAAGGCCGTTATCGCTGCTGCAAGCATGTACAGAAGCGTGGCTACAACGCACGCATCTTTGTGTCCAACAAAAGGGGGACAACTTCGAATAGTTTCTGTGAATACCTAACATATTTCCATAGTGACATAACATAACGCCAGGACCGATCTCAAAATGTGATAACATTTAATAAAACTTGGCAAGCTTGTTCCTCTTTCATTTTTGAGTTTTGATAAAAAAGTTAGGTTAGGATATTTGTTCGTCTATTTGATTTCTACACGCTGTGAAAAAACGAATCAACTTAAAAATCCATGCCGAAATTCAGAGATTCCTTGAACTGTCAAATGATAAATAAAAGCATGTCCGCAATGGAGAGCTAATCACTAATCAGCGCGTTAGATAATGAAATTTGCGCATTTAAGATTCTTAAGGCTAGAGTCGCCTCTGATGGCCATATATAGCCTCGTCGGCCGTTGTTGCACTATAAATTGACATCAAAATTCTGATGATTTTATGTAAGGAATCTGTTAAGCATACATGTAATTACTTTAACCCTGATAAAATACCGTTAAATCAAAGTAAAATAGTGCAAATACCCTTTGCATCGCGCATACAATAATAATTATTAGATCGAACGGTTAATAATTGTATAATAATAGTATGTTTAATTATTCCGCCTTTAAATACTTTATAGTTGTTGGCCTCGACGACAAGTTATTGCATTTAGTAACCAATAGTATGATGTGTGAACTGGCATCGGCTGGATTTCCACTGTCCCAGTGGCGTGACCAGGGCGCAAAAAGGGACAAAATTAAAATTTAAATTGGCGGTGCTCCGCGGAACACGAATCTACGGGTTTTAGAGGCTCACGCGGTGTTATAAACATCTAAAAAAATCGAAATTGATGTAATTTAAGATTGTTTTTATAAGGGTGGAAGTATAAGCTACAATAATCAATTTTTCAATTCCGAAAAAAAGGAAAGCGGGGCCCACGTTTGTCGAGTTTATGCAACCGTTGTTGCGTATCTGATTTAAAATAGGTAGTGTCGAATATTCGATGAGGCACTTAATTATTAAATTAAAACAAAAGACTTCAACCAATCGCTTTCTTGTTTATTTGCGTATAATAAAAGCAAGTCAATATTAAGTTGTAGATAATAACATATTATTAAGTTTAAATTTTTTCTGCATAAACATTGATGAGTTACGTTTATAATATTTAGCATTCTAAAACTTCAGAAAATGTAGGAAATTTTAAGACATCTTTCAATACATTCCGTAAAGAGATAAATGTTAAAAAAATTGGTTGTCTGTAAAGTCGGTTTACGGACGATAGTTTTACGTGATAACGTATTCCGTAATACATAACCTAAACCTCCCAAAATTTGGTTTCAATCCGCTTATCCTTGGTGTCGGAATGATAAGAAATGTCAAAAGTGACGTTTGCAACTTACAAAGTATTATGTTCTAATAATAATTAGTTATTCCAATAGTTAACTTAGAAGGCTTTGCAAATCACAAAATACTAATGTCAAAAAATAAACATTAGAAATGCAGCCGTTTTCATGTTAAGACATACGTTATTTTCTAATTTCCATGTACGGCAAAGAAAGACAACCGACCGCGTCGCGCCATGCATTAGACAACATTGCATTTATACAGCTATTTTTCTATATAAATTTGTATAAAATATTTTTCTATATAAATTTGTATAAAAAAACTGTTTAGGCAAATTCTGTTATACGAAATCTATGTAAAATGTTCTCCTCTTTCGTTTAAGACTGGTTTCAAACCGATCTGATTTAAATTGAGCGAGAAATTAGCAAAAAGCACGCACAGGGTCAGGCGGAACGCTACGCGTTATGCGTTATGCGTTACGCGTTACGAACGTTAGGAACGTTAGGAACGTTACGTTACACTTTTTCGTACATGCAGCCGGTGTTTTATCAATTTATAATATTGGTGATTCATCATAATATTGGTGATTCATCAATTTATAAGACGTTATCACGTCAAAAATTGAAGAACAAAATATTGCAGTCGGGCGTAAAAAGTTGTACGTACCTACAAAAGAGAGAAATTGCATATTATAGATGCTAGACAACCGAGGTTATTGTCGATAAATCTGCATCTGAAAATATAGGTATTGTTATTCAAATTTTGAGAGTCGACTATTAAATAATATTAAATTTATTAAAGGCCTATTTTTTAAAGTAAATATCTTCTAATGTTCTAATTACAACTATCATAGATGATACAAATAACTATTCTATATTTTTTTTTATCATAGATGAAATAAAAAAAGTAGAGCGAATAAAACAATACCTATCTTTTTTATACGAGATTTCGCGAGAAAAGTAATATTTATTCAAATTAGAGAAATTTGTATAATTTTGATAACTTCATTTTAAAAATGTTGTTCTGCTTTTTTATAAATACAGATTAAAACATTTCAATAAACTACATCGTTAAAATAACCAGCCAATAGTTTCTCATATATTATGGTGTTAAGAATAATTAAAATATTCCGTTTGTCGGATGTGTAGATTATGCAAATATAAAACACCTTGAACTTTGTTATAACAATTAAAATTTCACTCAACACTGATGCTACATTCTGTCATTTTTTATAATTTATTAACATTTCACTTATAATAACGATCGAGAAATAAGAAATCGTATAAAAATTATATTCATAATAATCGCTGAGAGAATCTATTTCGAATGTATAATATTCATATCAATAAATAGATTTTCGTTGTCAATCTATATTATTATAATCGTTCAGGTAGAGTCGCCTTATAAAAAATTATTGCATTCAAAGTTTTTTGCATAATCGTGCTCGGGACTTATTAATGCATTTTCTCGGCCGTTGATCCACGGAACGCAGTAATGTAAAAAATTGGCTTTGTTTATTAAGCAATTAAACGACATTGATTTTGAAAACGCATAAATTTGCCTAAAATAACTTCCGGGAAGTGCCTTAAAAAAATATTTTTTTCATCGGATACTTTTTTTTACATCTTCTTTCAACTATCTTAACAAGGTTTGTACAGCCCTGATTTCCTAAAATAGCGGGATCGCAGTACAGCGGCTGTAATATGACGGTGAATGACGTCACAAAAAACGTGTGCATAGAAGTAAATGAATGTAATTTTCTCGGTGGCGTCGACACCGCCATAACGTACAAAAGCGTTAGTCATTTACTTCTATGCTCACGTTTTTTGTGACGCCATTCACCGTCATATCTTAGAAGACCGAAGCCTAAGGGCTATTTTATAATTTTTGATTCCGCCTGGACCGGAAGGAGAAAAAATTCGTATGCAGGCACGTCACAAATATTCTTAGGTACGATTTAAAATGTTTTTTCACTGTTTTACGAATCATTATTACGCTAAAACAAAATTTATTGATATTTTAAAGCTATTTCTTTTGCTTATACACAGAACAACTAATGTCAGTATAGATCTCGAAGTATCTATCAAGATAATGGAAGCTTTGGGTGATATAAGATTTATGCACATCTTCCCAATTCAGGGTAAAACCCGGTACAATTGTCTAATACAACAGCATGCCGTAGAATCATAGAGAAATGTGAATGTAAAAATTACTGTCAAGGTTTTCCTAGAACACAATTTGTTGTTTGCAAGCTGTAATACTAAAGTACAAATTAATTCATTTGTTTGTAAGATTTTATTTCCGATATCACAGCCAACTATCACGATTCAAAGTGAAGACAGTTGACGACATCGCCGTTAAAGAAAACAAAAGACATTAACACTTGCAAAGATGTCGCATGTGAATACGATATTTACATGAAGATGATTTCACAACAACAATGATGTATTCTTTATCTTCTCCTATCGTTTAAATACTTCATAATGCAACTCTTTTAATTTGTAAATTTATGGAAACATCAGTTATTTTTACATTTTTTTTTAAGTCAAACAAAAGTTGAAACATTGCGCAATTAATTATGTGAAAACAATTGAAACTTTTAGACAGTGCCATATTTTTACTGAACAATGTAAGTCTGTAACTAATTATTATGGATAGTGTTCATAAAATCCTCGTGTAAACCCGTGGGTACTAATTTTTGACTCTTTTATACAAAAATTGACCAAGAACTCTTTCTGATTTCAATGAAGATTCGAAATAAATCTCGCATTTGGCCTGTTTTACTTCAAATCTTCATTGAAATCAGAAAGAACACTCACCTACCGTAACACATGCAAAGAATGTTCAAGCGGTTAGAAGTGCATTTTTTAATTTAAATAAAATCGATATGTATCACTTGTAAATATCAAGTCTCCAGACTGCGATAGAAGATTTCCGCACCCATTATTAATTTTATGTGGATGGTGAAGACACCCAATCACCCACGGAGTCGACGCCCCTGCATAAAATACAACTTCATACTGATGCTCTTGTTAAAATATAGATGTAATTTGTTATAATTTTATATATTCTACTAAGAAATTGACTTGAATATACAATTTTCAATTAAATTAAATATTTTGCTAGCTAGAATATACTGTACCTACTAGTACTACCTAGTAACTTTTGTCATTATAAAACAGCTTGTCTTTGAAAAAACCGTTAGTAAAGTTACATGACAATAAAGCTTTCTTAAAAAGAGTTAACGAAGGTTACTAAGAAGCTCGTTTTTAACTTAACTATACCTACATCAAAAAACAAGTATGAATAAACTAGGTTAAACCGATATTTCAAGTTCTCTTTCGTTTGAGACACCTGTAAGAGCCTCCGACCTTGAAATCTCTATTTTTCGACGTCGTTGCCACGGCGACAAGAGCTTGTTTCTTTTTACCTACATAACACATCACCCGTACACAATGCAGGATGCAATCTGTTTTTTTTTTTTTTTATTTTGCCAGTGGTGTCGGATGGACGACGGAAATGATTTGTGATTAAAATATTTTCAACTTTGTTGTAACTTTTCTCTCCTATAAGTATATCGAAGATTCTCGAAACAAAAGTTTCTCTTTTAATCGATCATTGAAGTCTTCCAAATTGCTTTCTTATTGTTTCATTTCTCGACACTTTCAATATTATCACGCCATGGCTCCTGTGTTACAAGCCACCGCCCACCAGCTCGCCCCCTCTTTCTACGCCAATGTTAAAACCCCTTAAAAAATGTTGGCTACTTTGTGCAGGAATGTATAAAAATGATTTCACTTTTACAAAAGAGGCTTTTAAAAATTGTTTTTGTAGTGCAAATATTGTAAAATCATTGCGAAATAAGGGCTTGGCTGCATGTTGACTGCATTACCAACCTACTAAAATTAATTATTCAATGTAGGATACGCACGTGAATTTTAAAATGTCTCAGCTCAACAATTCAACTAGTGCATTGCAATAGTGATCGTTCAGCAATATAATGCATATGGTGTGGATAGCCAACACGATAGGAGACGCTTAATGGCATATGGACTATTCAACTGACTGAACACAATCAGGAAAAGTTCCAGACGATTGCGTTTGTACAACGAGAACTATATATGCGCATAATATATTATCAACAATCAAGTGGCTTTAAATACAGAGCGTCCGAGATAAAATGATCCGCGTGGTAGCAACCTTGGTACAAGGACACAAGGTCAGTTAACTAAAAAAAAATTGGTTGTCTGTAAAGTCGGTTTACGGACGATAGTTTTACGTGATAACGTCATAAAGAAACATTGATGAACTCTCTGACGTCACGCGAGAAGAGAGAGAAACGCGTACAAGCCGACGCTTGGGCCGATCGTGCCTCTCTATCGCTTATACCGCGATCTCGCTTGCACGCTCAGGCTCAGGCGGAACGTGATACTTTTTCGTGTGTGCAGCCGGTGTTTCATCAATTTATAAGACGTTATCACGTCAAAAGCAAAAGCGTTTTGTGTTTGTTAATCTGCCAAGATAATTTTCTGACAAGTTCTAAAAGTGATCAAATCTTTCTTGTTAATTTATGTATTAAAAACCAATTTAAAAATGTAGTTGTTATGAATTAGTACCACGGAAAAATTAAATTTAGATTTAATTTGTTCTATGACCGAAAAGTAATAAGTACCTACTAAGCGCTGCACGCGATTGAGATTAAACCATGTTTTCTACAACAGTAGTGGAGTCGTCGGCTCCACCGTATTATAGTGTTAATTGTTGGCTATTCATCAGTTGTCTGCAATTTTTAACATCATCCGGTCGAACTTTTTTGTGTTATAAAATACCCTTTGATTTCAATCGCTATAATAACTTTACAAGACTAATTACGCGTTAACAACGGGTAGAGTTTGTCGCGCAGGATTTGTTTTGTCTGTGACGTCATCGCACGAGTGTAGGCACATGAGATAGTCACGAATTAGCTTTGTGTAAAGTTTAAAATTGTTAAAGTTTAAAATGTGGCGTGGAAACGCGCTTAGTTAGGGCGTTGATTCTGGTGTCATTTTAAAGAGCTCGTGAAGCACTATTGGGAGCTACAGTGAAACAATAAAAATAGTCGCCGGAATATAAGTGCAAATTGGTATTAAATAGAAAATTACAAAATAGTTAAACATAATATCGTCTCATCAGATTTGCAAATATACTCGGAATTATAAAAAACGCAGTCAGCGGAAACCCCGCATCGAGAGGAATGCACTAAGTGTAAAAAGTCCATGGTGTCGAGCGAAATCGAGAGCTACGGCAGCGTCGAAAAGGGAACGAAAAAACCCAAACGTCTACGGATCATGTACAGTCGATACAAGAAACTGTAATACTCGACGTTTTCACGATAAATTTACGTCGTGGACTCGAATTGCGCCTTTTTATAGTTTTTTTTTTAATATTGTGATTCAGTGACAATTTTGTCTTGAGCACTCTGTATTTGTTCCGTAGTTGCGCTGAAACGGTCTACATTTTGTACACGCATATAAACAATAAAAATATTAAATATCAATCATTTTGTAATATTGGTGCGACGGGAATGTAAAATAATTTCATTGTTAATTGAGCTGTAAACAAACAACATTTTGTTCAATTTAATAATCTTATATAAAACGTTTCAGATATTTTAATTATACTTTGTATCGGTTGTCGATATTCATAACATCGATCCATCAAACCGGAACCTTTTTTGAAGGCTTGAAATGACGACATAACTTTTCTAACATACATATTTGATCGTTAAATTTAGTTATCTAACGGAACAGAAAAATTATAATATTCACCTTTCATTATTTTCATATGGTGTAAACAGTTTTACCGGCGCCCCTTGCAAAATTTCTGCTATTATGATTGGTGGAATGTTACGAAAGCTAACAGCCGCATCAATTTTTTTCTAATTATTGATAACATATACAGTCGAACCTGGATAAGCAAGGGTTCAAGGGACCGCGATCTCTTTTTCGCTTATGGAGGTTTTTCACTAACCCGAGTTTCTAGCTTAGAGAGGTACAGGAGTGACCTATCTCACTTGTAAGAGGTCTATAAAAATACAGCAAACAAAATCAATGATACAAAAACAATATTAGTTAGTTCAGATATTTATAACTCGTACTTAAATTACGTGGAACTGTCGCTTATAGAGGTACAGGCGAGTAGTAGTCACAGTTATACAGGTCCATGAGTGAAAAACGCCTTTCTCTTAGAGAGGTTTCTGTTTCTCACTTATATAGAGGTTTTATAGAGGGTTACAAAGATGGTACCTTACTCTCACTTACAGAGTTTTCTCGCTTACCCAGTTCTCACTCATACAGGTTTGACTGTATTTGTAAAAAATTAAAATTGGCTCGGTGATCAACAAAAACTTTCGATTCCTGGCGGATTGATGAACGATCCACTGGGAATTTTCCCGGTCCCACCCGCCCCTGAATTTTACAATACATAGGTTAAAGTAGGACAGATATTTAACAGTGCTGTTAATTTTAACATTGACCATATTGCAGAAGAGCATTACTAGCAAAATAGCTGATGTTTTGCATCAGTGAAGCCGCAGGCAAAAACTAACAATATTACATTGCACGCAAATGCACGTCCTCTAACAAAATGACATTCGCTGCATGCAATTAATTTTCGCCCGATTCTGTCTCAGTGTTAAATCTTTAATCAACTATATATATGTTACCGGCCAAACCCGATTTCAGGACAAACTAGTTTGGCCTACTATTCATACTAGGATAAACTAGTTTGGCCTAGGCCAAACTGGTTTGTAGAACTAGTTTGGCCTAGGCCAAACTAGTTTGTCCTGAAATCGGGTTTGGCCGGTAACATATATACCTTCTTCAGCATGTCATTGAAACACATGTCACAGAAACGTCTATCAAATAAAGTAAAACCTATCCAATCTTTTCTTTGATCTACTGCTAACCGATTTCTAAACTTACGTGATCTAGAAATATAACATTCCAAATATTTTCGTTTAAAAATTGCAAGTTCACTAAAAATAAAACATTTTTTAGTACAGTAGAATGGTATATATTACTTAGTAAACTTGCAATTTTTAAACGAAAATATTTGGAATGTTATTTGATATGCTTATCAAATCTGTACCTCAAGAGCAAACATATTAAATTTTTATACATTTTTACGCAATAGTCTATGAGCGAATTTATGCAAAGTAGTTCTGCACGTAGGTATCTCTCTTACAGAAATAGTGTTGGTATGAAATTAAATACAACCAGAAAATGTTTTATGAAAGAAAACTTGAAAAAGTATATTCTATGTCGAATTATGTATAGATTTAGATTTATTAGCTTCTCTCATGTTGCAAAGTTACAAATGAGAATTGTCCTAAAGGTACATCAAATTATACAAAGTTATTTACATCATACAAACATTTGATAATTAAAAACGATATCAGATTCTTTTTGAAACTGTTAAAATTTCTCTCCTCTCTCAGAGTAACTGTCAGTCTGTTAAAAAAAAACTAGCCCCAGAACACTGTGGAGTAGATTTAAAAAAAGCACATCGGTGCTTATCAATGCGGAGCCTCGAGCTTTCACGCGTATTATAATTGTATATATCTGAATTTACAGTGTATCTGTGAATATTTTATAGAATATAGAAACTAGATATTTATAATCAATACAAATAACTTCCATTTCGAAATGGATCGTTCAGATATTGTTAAAATGACCATCTGATGCACCATATGTTTTAATTAAAAATTTAAAAGTCTTTCATGAGAATTGTATTTAGTCAAAATAATGTAATATTCAGCTGTTGCTATTAGCACAATAGTGAAATCAAAACACATGTTCGAGGAATTAAAACACAAGTTTCTTTTTTGTCTAAAACTCTCAGTAACTTTGATCGATAAAAAAAAAATCAATCGCACAATTTTGAAAAGTTTCCTGTTCTGCTTTGTTTTTTATTTATTTATTATATTATTCTTGCACAGAGTCCTCTATTATTTTTTTGTTAATTTGGGTTCCGACAATGAATTTTTAAATTTTAAAAATACAGTAAAGTCATTATCCTGGCAGACCTTTTATACTTTTAAAATATCAAAATGTTAAAAAAAATTTTTCTGTTGATACAAAATTCATTGAAATCTGAACGGTACTTTTTGTGAAAATTAATAAAATCTGTGATTTCTCATAAGTTCAATGTTAAAAGCAAAAAACGTTTAATATTAATTACTTTTTTTGGTTGTCTGTAGCTTTTTAAAAATTTTATCTTATTAAAATCAACCAATATGCCAAGTTTCATTTAATTCTGAACAGTAACTCTCTTACCGACAATACTACCTTTAAAGCAGGCCGTCAAAATTAGTGACCTCCAAATGATCAATCCGCCGGTGTCTACTGTAACATTTAAATGCATTTTTTAAATGTCGAGTACATGCGTTATTTCATGGACACTAATAACTATGGAGACTTTTAACATTGTATTTAAATCAATTATAGTTGTTGACGAGAAACAAATAAGTTATATATTATTAGTGCGCTCAGCATGGTGCAAACGACAAACGGCATTTCAGTCAAGATGATCTCAGAGAACCAAGTATACAATAGATTTGAACACTGGAGCATCGGTGACTGCACTGTCCTTTGTCGTTATGTGTAGGTACAGTGTACACTCACTTTGCCGCGCCCGTAGGCTTCACTTTCACTAAAATAAATTAGTACGCAGTACGTATTATTGTGATACTTCGGTACTAGATCATTGCTATCATATCTTAATCAGCAAACTGCAATATTCTTCCGAATTGTTGTTTGTAAATGAATTGGTATTTTGACGAATAAACAACACTATGTTAAAACGAGCGACAGCGTCGTAATATCATTCAGCATCGAACTGGGCCTAAGATCTGGGCAGATATTTATCCGTAATGCTTAACAAATCAGAATGTACACTTTTACTAGCTTTGCGTGAATCC
This sequence comes from Xanthostigma xanthostigma, assembly GCA_963575645.1. Taxonomy (NCBI): domain Eukaryota; kingdom Metazoa; phylum Arthropoda; class Insecta; order Raphidioptera; family Raphidiidae; genus Xanthostigma; species Xanthostigma xanthostigma. Next base: position 40,259,571 of record OY754466.1, on the reverse strand, counting down.
ATGACTGCGGTCAACACTTGACACATAGTATTCCTTTGTTTTGTTTGGCAAGCCTACATCTCAGATAAGCTCCAAACACAATGAAATGTTTATATTTGATATTTAATTACGCTGACTTAAATTACACGCGTTAGAATAATTGAAATGACTGCCAGGAGTTAAAAATATATCATTTTTTAAGAATGCGTTGAAAATGAAGATGAGCCAAACATTATTGAATGAAATATTATTTTGTGAAAACAAAAGAAAGCTGAACTAATCGATTACTGGAGAACTTAATAAGAAGCCAAAGATAAGCAATTTAATATGCAATTCGATATAGACTATGGAACTTTAGACATTTTTTCAATTAAATATCTGTGATTGTGGAGAAATGGAAGAGAGAAAACAAAGATAAAACGAAAGCATACTTAAGTGGTGTATTGATTTACATATACTATATACAATCCCAATAATCATGACAAAAAAAAATACACGCGGCAGCAACAGTAAATTCTTAGAAGGAAGTTTTTGTAGACAGTTATTTCTCCAAACACCAGACGAATTTTAAACTTACATGTTACGCAATAACCATTATTTGAATAGGTAAAATTTGTATGCGGACATCATAACGCTCAACGACATGTTTAGTCAATTTTATGAATGCAAATGACTACAATTTCTATTTCTTTTTAGTTATTTAAATAACTAGTTAAAATTATTTTAATAAAATCAAAGACCAAACGCCCTTTTTGTTCAAAACATAGTTAAAAATCTATTGGAAGATAAGAAATATTTAATACTAGCAACCCGGTTTGATCTCGCTTGAATTTGTAGATTACCACCGTTTTTTTTGTATAGACTTACGTATAGCAAACTTGGTGGTCACGAAAAGCGTTTTTATTTTCACGGGATAATATACAGCCTATGTCCATCCTGAAGGTCCATTCTAAATATTGGTGAAAATATTTTTGAAATCGGATGAGTAGTTTCGGAGATTACCTCTTACATCCAAACTTATACAAATTTTACCTCTTTATAATATTAGCATAGATAAGTGATTTTTGACATTTAATCACAGATTTGTAGGTTAATATATTTAAATAGTTTTGATGTTGACTATAAAAAATATTTCTGCATTAAATTCTGTAACAAAATAATTCATAGGTACCTTAAATCAACAATGTAATTCGTCATGAATGTCTGAGCGTGTAATTCCTACAAATAAGCTTTACAATACGTGGGACAGCGAGTATACATCGTTTTTAAAAGACCATTTTTATTTATATTTCTTTAAAGGATACAAAAAAGTTTAATGAAAATCAACATAAAGTGAATTCTTTCACGATTTAACGCAAAACCGTTATATTTTATTGAGAATCGCTATATGTATGCAAGTCATTGGAAACCAGTGACCGCGACGGCGAGAGAAAAAAAAAACAAAATGTACAAGCCTGAAGTATTAAGTACTTTGGCAGAATATAGAGTAACCTACCATGCATATAGATTCATATAAATTAAACATAACACGTGTCATGAACAGTGCCGAGGCGTTTTACTCCCATCCAAGCGCGCCAGTAGATATTTCAAATCGTCTCAAAAATCGAAATTATTGTATTGGGTAAATCGAAGACTTATGACTAACTTACGGAACTATTTATTAATTTGTAACAAAAATTGTGAATTAACTACGTGAATCAAAGTTTTGAAATCATTGCAAATTATATATAAGAAATAGAGCGCTGTTAATTATAGTGTTTCATATTTTGTGTTGTCACCAATAGTCACTAAAATGGAAATACGGTTTACATAATCTAGTTATAATTAGTGACAACAATACTATATATTAACAACGTGACCTTTTGTTTTTATATCGTTGTACAACAGTACAATATACGTTAGGAAAACCGCATCTTCTTTTAAAAATGTTTGTCGTTTGAGTCTTGACATTATAATAATCAATAAATCAAATGATTATCTATTCAAGCTCTTTAGGATCGTTACATCATTCCAGATTGCAGATTAACTTTCTACATGCATATTTCACTGTATAACAATTATTGATAAAAATAAACAATTGAGATTCTCATTTGCGACTATTAATTGTAGGAGAGTGATCAAATCAACATGCCTCAAATATATTTTTTCGGTATTTATATTTTCGAAATCGCCAGGCAAACATTTAGACCCGACTATATAATCTGGCTTATTTATTTTTTATTTTATTAAACACTAAACTTAACCGTATTAAAATTTCAAAATGCCTCAAGGATTTTTTTTGCAAATAAAATTTTGCAAACTTAAAAATTCAAGGGTTGGCTAGGGTCCTACTACCCTTCAGTCAGGTCTTCGATTTTGTATTCAAGACATTACAAATTTTCACGCTGTCTTAAATACCTACCCAAAAATGTTTGATAGCTCTTGAACTACATGATTATGATTCCAATATAGATTGCTTGTATGTGGGTAGAATTTTATCAAGTGAATGATTTCATTTTGCATGCAACTTTACTGAAATTATGTTTTCACTTACCCTAGACAGCAGAAGTAAACCAGGATGCTTTACAATTTAACAAAGCTGATCACGTGTTGGCAAAATGTCTGATAAAAAAAAATAACAGAATTAATAATTTGCAATAATTAAATCAAAAATAAAACAGAACTAAAATTATAAAAAAGAAAAATTTAAATGCAGTCTTCAAGACGATTAGGAATAACGTGGTTAGGTAGCAAATTTTAAAATTTATTTTATAAAAGTGAAGATAGAAAATGGATTACGCGAATAAACAAACTATAAAGATAATGTCTAGATTAGTTTTATTTTGATTTTATGAAATGGCATCCCTGTTAAATATGCTAAATGAACAACTTAATATATGAAAATTTATTTTTTGTTATTTATTCCTGTAATAACACTTTGTTGATTAATTTTTCTTTGAAGCGAACGCAAATATTTAAATTAAGGTCAAATAACAATTATGCTTATAAAATTTGAATATATGAAGTGAAATTATTATCAGTACCGCCTATCACTTATCTGTTAAGCTATTACAGAACTAGAAACAACACAATGTAATATAGATATTTAAATAAATATATTAATTATGAACTTTCTCTTTCACCTGATAATATATGTATTTGTTTTTCGAATTTTTGTGAACTTCATAATATTATAATTTAAAAGACAAATAGCTACAGCGGAAACGATTTAATGTGTTCAGCATACTTACTTCTTATGAGTTTGTTTGTTTACATTTTAACACTTATTGACAAACACACGTTTCATTTAATATATAATAACACAGGCTCAGAAATGCGCTAGTACATTCAAATTTATGTAAAACACGATTTAAAAAAAAACTTTGAGACATACTCTATCGAAAAAAAAAGAATCATCGATATCGATGATACTGACATACAAAAAAAAAATACAATCGAATAATAATAATAATAGAGAACATCCTCCTTTTTTTGAAGAAGGTTAAAACTACCGACCCAATCCTCCTAGTTGAAGGATGCATCTACGTGCCATTTTTTTCAAAATATGTTTAATGTTGCGATGACGTGCCACCAACAAATAACTTAAAAGTTGCATAATACGTTCAAATTTTAAGAGTATTAAGTAATTTTCACCTCTGACCTGCGATTCGCCATTTAATAACTTCTGTTTTATCTATAGTTTTTATGAATGAATCAATCAAGCGATATTTATTTTTTAAATTAATGCATTATTCATAAAATATTATATATTTCGATATGCATAATAAATCCAGTTTCGCTTTTCAATCAACTATTTTTTATTTTCGCCAATAAATTATCGCACGCGTTTGTTAAATAACAATTTTATTTTCTCTTTGAGAAATGCAAGAAATTGTGCGTACAAGAAATTTTCAGGAAGAATTGAAATTTTTATAATGCGCGCGTAATACTTGATTCTAAATAGTATTATAAAATGATTTTTTTTGGAAATAATTTAAATATGAATAACTTCAGTGAAATTTCTTTATCTCGATAGACAATATTCGTGCATAAAAATTGTGAATACTTCCAAAATGTTTTAAGAGTAGTACATTTTATTAGAAACTGGTCTTATTTGGAACGAATTTTCAATACTATCTCCGTACTTCCATTTTCTTTACGGAAACAACAAAAAATTGTAATTAAAAGTGCAAAACAAAAATTCAATAAATAAAATTATCGACCAATGTATTAATTATATTTTTTTTTGTTAATATACCTATTGTCTGAAAAATTGGTCGATAATTTTATTTATTTGAAGAGGTCTAATCAGACGTTAATCAAAGATTTAAAAGTGCAAAAGTTACAGACGGTTATAATTCAATTGTATTATCATTGACTGAGCCGTGTGTTTTAACCTGATGTCCATTTAATACACAAAAATTTCACATTAATTAATTAAAACACTAAATCACAACTCAACAGCACAAAAATCTAACAAATTTTGAGTCAGAGCTGCGACCTTTACAAGAGCACCGACAATCATTTAGGTAAATTGTATATTACGTAATTGATTTGGTGGCAGAGAGGTAAACGCGCTGATTGTTTGTTTTTCGAGAATTCATTAAAACAAATTACGGAAGGTTAATTTACGTAATTTTTGTGTATTCAATACTACTAACAGAACGGCGTTTCGAATTTGTTTGTGGAATTAAAATATACGTCATTTATGAATGAATTTTATTGAACGTGTCAATTTTACGCTGTTACCATAGTTACCTTTCATAATCAAGCTAACAGCAATGCATCGTCGTAAGTTGAGTAATCTGTTCTTTCAGAAAAAAACTAATGGCGTTTTCGGCATCAGATGTGCCCCGGGGCAGGGCAGGCCGAATGGGTAACTATTGGTTAAAGAAATTTGTTTATTGTTTAATATAATTATTTAACCAATAGTTACCCATTCGGCCTGCCCTGCCCCGGGGCAGTTCTGATGCCGAAAACGCTATAAGACATTGTAGATTATAAACACTCACCAGCTGAAGTTATCAGCGTCTATGCGTGTATTAGAGAATCTGCCAGCCGGCAAAAAATATTGGAATTGTTTCAATGTTTTCCTCGAGGGGCGTTCTTTCAGAAGTCGGGCACAGATGCATTCGGAGAATCTCGTTAGAGATTCTCTTCTGTGCTAAATTCCGCACATAAAATAAAACAAATAATAAAAATTCACATAATAAAAGCAATACTATATACCTAACACATGTTTCAAGGGAATTATATACATTGAAATGTAGTTAACATTGCAATGTTTTATGGGAATTAACGCTCTCAGGAACCCGAGCTCGTACAAATCGGTTTGTGTTTGTTGGCTGGAAGATATTCTGATACACATAGACGCTGATGATGTCAGTTGTTGAGCGTCTATAACCTACAATATATCTTTTTCAATAGAGTTTATTGACATTAAGGTACTTATTAACAATTAATTATTAGAATAAATGTCAACAAGCGTGCATATAAATAATACAAGAAAGTACAACTAAAAATAGAATATAAATGTTAAATTCGTAGCTATAATTTATGTGAGAACAAAAAGTGCAATCATAAGTCAAATACCAAGCAATTATTTATAATGTTAAATGTTAATTGGTAACTAATTGTCACCGAAGTGTGCAAATTTTTTCGTGTGCTTAAAATATTTTAATAATAATTTTTTTTTTATATTTTAATTTATAAATGCATGGTCATTATTAACCAAATAATTTATAAGCCATACATTTTTTTTATTAATAAATCATAACATATTTACCACTGACTTCATTTACTTATTTTTGGACAATCACATTATTTTGTGATATTGATACTAGAGGTAAAATTTGCGGCACCAAAATTCAACAATTAAACGACATTAGGCATAACTTCACCTCCGGAAGAAATCGAACAAAAAAGTTTTTCTAAATCGGTAGTTAGGACTGTACGACTGATCAAAAAAGCAAAATAAAACAAACTTATTTTTTATACTGAGCTCCGACTGCTTTTTTAACTCACTTCTTTATATAATATTTGCCACTAACCGCTGCTTGGTGCGCGAAGTAGATGAAACACGGGAGCGACAACAGTAGTAGAGCCCTCAGCTCCACCGAATTACAGTCTTGTCTCCCGGGGCTGCGCTGCGCTCGGCAGCAATAATAGTAATGGAGCCTTCGGCACTTCAAAAACAATGTTTTTTCACTTTAATATAAAAAAATAGGAACGCATAGGCCCCGAACAGACAGTAAAACGAACATTCATTTTATATAGGATGGCCGGTAATTGCTCGTATTCCTCTCGGGAGAAGAAACTATGACTAATTTGGAATGATTAAACCTCTATCACTTGGGGGTCCGAAATGAGATAATCTACTTTGGTTTTCTTTTTACAAATATCCGAATTTTGAGTTAAATATTAAAAAAAAATTCACTTTTTAGCCTGAATTTTTCCATGATCTGATAGCTTACTAATTGGCCACCCTTCCTAAACTTAAAAATCACGAAATTTACTGTTAGATTTTGTGTTGTGTGTTAAAACTTACAATAAATAAAAATTCTTCGCAGAAGTATCATCATAAAAAAATTGACGCATATCCGACCCCCCCCCCCCCCAAGTATTAGAGGTTAAGCATTCCGAGTTAATCATAGTTTCTTCTCCCGAGAGGAATACGAGCAATTACCGGTCACCCGTATATAAGATTAGGTAATATAGAAGGTTCATCTTAAGATATCTTTAAACAAAGGAGATAAAATTGCAACATGAATCGAACTTTTCTATTTCTGATAAGAGTAATAATGTTCTATGTTCATTATAATCGTTTCTACTTACTATAAACAATATTACTTTGCAGTTCCGTGTAATACGTCAATGTATAATAATAATAATTAATAACCCTATCAACTGATTGTCTGATGTGTCCTCAATTAACATTTATTGAAAATAGGAAACGTTTATTGTGCAATCATCCTGCACACATTATAATTTACGAAAATCTGTGCCATTTGCGACGCTAATATAAAAGAGCTCCCGATGCCACAAAGTGATCAGATGCTCTAATTAATGATCTCAAAAGTAGATAAGTCAATAGGTAAAGACCTAAATTTGATGTGGACAAGATAAAGTTTGAGAGGCTCTCTGAAATGGGAAATACCCGCCGGATGTCACAGCAGCGCCAGTAAATGTTGCTAGACTAGATTTAAAAAAAAAACGAAGGTAGTAGGTTAGTATTTCGAGATGCTTGCTAGTTGGCGGGATTTGTCGTTTTATGAAGAGTAAAATCTTTAAAAAATAGCTTTTCTTTCCGTTTTGTCTCAGACACGGTGTTTCGATCTAAAATCACCATTCTTCCATTTCCACTTGAAGCACGATGGCTTCATTGCTTATTCAAATATGTAGATTCTATTTACATATTTTATAACAAATCGTTTGTATTACTTTTCTTCAGATTGATATATTGTTGAATACTTAAACAGAATGAAAGTGAACATTATGATAATGACGACGCAAAACATTTCAAATGTCAATGCCCAATCTACAATGTAATATGCAGGAAGGAAACACGTACCGAATACGTCTATATTTTTATCATACATAATCTGATATTCGACAGTTGATAATAATCACAACGACATAGAAAAGGAGGGGGGAATCATTGAAAATCTGTAGTCAACTTTTTAATTCAGAGAATATAGCAGCCAAACAACGGTAACAGAACCGTACCGTCTTGTGCAGTGGCTAAAACGAAAATGCTTGTATCGGTTTTTGAGCTACTGCGCAAGACTGGCTGCTTAGAACATACATATTATGACAACAGATAACATTGCGTATCATTTTTCTCCTCTTATTTCACAGAAAAAAATGTGGTACATCGTACATATACAAGATATCATTTTTAACGCTTAGGATTTAGTGGTATAAAAGAAAATACATGAACATATCAAATAAAATAAACTATTTTGATAATTATAGGGTATATATCACCACATCTCACCAAAAGGTGGGTCCAAATTTTAGAAAAAAACACTTCGCGTTATTAATGTACGTTCTCTAATAGGAAAACACCATAATATATAATTCGTCTGTAAAGGTATAACTTCTCGGGCGACTGTCAGAACTCGCTAGCGCTCGTGATAAACATAATGTCTACAGCTCGTCGTAAATCGTAATATAATCCAGTACGACACTATAGGTATATAAACTACTATAATTATTTACTTGTATTTTGGATAAAACAAGAAGCATGCTACTGAAGCAAAAATCAGTTGACATATTTTATTTCATTGTCGCTATTAGTTATACGGTAAAATATGTAACGGAAGTATGAGCATATTCATTGAAACGGTTTTAGTTTTTCCGGTTTCCTTATACTGTACACAGATATCAAATCAACAACAGTTAAATGACAATCAAAACAATCTAACTAACAAACCGTTCTTAATATTAAGCCTTTGATACATATAATACCTAGAGCTACAAAGTAGTGAATATTTTGACCAATTAGAAATATAAAAAAAAATTAATACAATGCAATTACCGTACCTGCAACATAATTGAATAATTAATTTTACGCAAAATAAACGACTCTATTGCTGGTTTTCTCATACGACAATTAAATCCGCTTTCAAAGCCGATTTAGCATTGACTTTCAACTGTTATGCTCGGACTCTGTTACTTTCAACAACTTTAAATCTATAAATTTTAAAGGTGGCACTTCACATGGCTATTTGTGTTCGCTATTGGGTGTTTGTTGTATTTGGCAAAATATATGACGTTTAAGACAAACATGCAAATAGAGGCAAATACGACCATCCACACATGGCAGTCAAATAGCAAACACACAAACATTTGGCAGCAGAACGCAAGGTTCAAAATTCCAGGAATTTTAGCACTGTTTCATTGTCCCAATTCATTTTCAATAGTAATTGTTCCAGTTCTCGCTCACAGCACAGACACAAAAATACTGCACGTCCGTACAGGTTCACGGCGCGTGCGCTTCTGAATATAGCCATTGTGTGGACGGTTTATTTGCCACATTTGCCTATTTGACTCCTTTGATGTGCCTCGAAAAACCGACAAGCGCACGGTAACGCGTATTTGGTATTGGCCTTATTTGTCAAATAGGCAAATAAGGCCAACACTTTGTCAAATAGACCCTCCACACTTGGTAATTGTTTGCCAAATATGCCAAATACACAAATACAAATAGCCATGTGAAGTGCCGGCATAAGAATGCCATTTGTTTTCAACTAAAATGGAGATCTCATTTTAGTTGACAACAAATTATGACATTCTTAAAATCTATAGATTTGAAAGTCGTAACAGCGAAATTATACTAGAGTGATGTTGGGTTTCTGATACGACTTACAAATTTAAATCTATAGATTTAAGAATGTCATTTGTTTTCAACTAAAATGGAGATCTCTATTTATTTAAAAACAATGACTCATTAATTAGGCACTAGTATAGCGCATATTAGACCAGCACCTGCAACCAGCAGCCAGCAACGACCGTCTGTCGGTCGCCTGCAATTTCTGTCTAGCCATGCTGAATCTAGCATGCTAGTGATGTGTCGTTTTCATTATTTAATTTGCATTAATAAAACTACTTGAAAACTGCAAAATGTCTACCGCACATTACTCAACAGGCACTAAAATTTGCTGGTTTGTACTGGTCTAGTGTGCGACATTGTGCAGGTCGTGCGGTTAAGATCGATAAAGTTTTTTTTTAATGAAAACTTAAGGCTAGTTAATTATAAAACGCGTAACGTAGAATTTCCTTGAAAAACCGTTATATAGTATATTGTTTTCCACTGTTGATATAGTTATGATATTTATGGAGTCGGTAAATGTCACCTGATTTAATAAATGACTAACGCATTGAACATTCCCTTCAGACTTAGCACCTTGTGAATGCTATGCGGTTGGTGCCACTCCCAACGCGCGGCAAAACGCCTGTCACGTATATACTTACCTATATTAATATTTATAATATAATTTAATATATATATATTATAATTGAATGTTTCTGTCGCCGGCGTGCAGTTTCGAAAGCGCGTCATACGTACAAGTTCTTCCCGTGACCTTGTCGTTGATCCGCGAGTCGTTCTCCACCGGTTCCATCCAATGTGCTCTCATTGCACAAGGTGATACGACCACACACCTGACCCGTGGGCATTTACCTTTGAATACGTGGTCATTTATTTTAAAGAAGAACGTCTCAGAAGTCCCTGTGTATTTTGTTAAATTAACACTTTGACGCACACTTAAAAATTCAATTTTGTTCCAATTTTGACACTATAGTTTTTTGCCGTGATAACGTCTTATAAATTGGTGAAACACCGGCTGCACGCACGAAAAAGTGTCACGTTCCGCCTGAGCCTGAGCGTGCAAGCGAGAGCGCGGTATAAGCGATAGAGAGGCACGATCGGCCCAAGCGTCAGCTTGTACGCATTTCTCTCTCTTCTCGCGTGATGTCAGAGAGTTCATCAATGTTTCTGTATGACGTTATCACGTAAAACTATCGTCCGTAAACCGATTTTACAGACAACCAATTTTTTTCATATGTTTGAAATTGAATTACTTTTATAAGTTATGTTGTGACAATATTGCCTTAGTAGATATTTGTACGGTGACACAAAGCACACAGGGTATGTATTCTACACTGGAAAATAGACTGCTACACCCGTCTGGCTATAAAACGTTCCGTAGTATACGATGGCTTCAGCCGTCGTGTCAAACTTTTGAAGTTTTGTTTATGCCGGCCTAAGCCGGTGTTAAGATCAAACTACACATTGAATTTCACTTAAGACCACACGAAGCTAGAAACACTGCTTGGACTTTTGCTGGCCGGCAGGCTGGCGACGAGGCTGGAAATGACGTTACTGTGGGCTCGCCTGCTAGCGCACAAGAAGGATTTTGAAATTAAAACAGGGGCTATTTTTTTTTTTGCTTGGCTCTCCGCAAGAACCAATCAGGAGACACTATCAATTGTCACGTGGGCGACAAACGCCCATAAACAAACACTGTGTCATGGTGTGTGTTCTGTTCAGAGACAATAAACGTCCACTTTTGTTACCTTCCTAACTATCACGGCGCGCGCACCGAACTTATCTACAAAACAAGCTTGAAAAGACGTCTCGTGTGAAGCGCGCACATGAAAACAATCACGAAAACCAGCGCAAGAAATCTAGCGGCAACGCCAGCCTCGTGTGCGGCGGCTTTTACATTTCGTACGTTAGAGAATGGGGAGCTGCACATGGATCGACCGATTTGGAATTAGTTTCAAACTGGTCGTGTGCGACCGTGTTTGCATGTCGAGAAGCAATTTCAGTTGCATGTTGTTGCGAAATTTTTCTTCTGTAAGGTACAGGAGCAACAATCTTTATCAAACACAGTCGCGCTCGCGTGCGAAAAATGAACGTCAATCGATTGTAAACCGATTGCACAATAGTCGCATCCTAAATTGGTTTAAAAATCAGGTTGCGAAACAGTCGAACCATGTGCGGACGGCTTTAAATCACATAAAAAATGCAACATTCACTGAACAAAGACATGCATCACTAACAATATTTTGTTAAAAAAAATCAATTAAAGCGTTTTTTTAATTTAAAATATTTTTAGTCCCAATTGTGAATGATGTACGACGTACGTTTATGTTTAAAGGATATTGAATTTTAAGGTGACAGAATCCCAGCTGATCATCTTTGTCAATGCACTAATGTTTTCATAACTAAATAGGTCAAATGAAACCCGCCTATGTTATGCGTCTTAACGTATTAAATTCCAATAAAATAACCTGGAAACTCTAGTTATTATTTTTAATCAATGTCAATTTTTGAAATAGATTACCTTCATTACAGCGAAACACATTTCCTCAAGGGTTATCTGCATCCTTAATTTGATTTTTCTGCAATTTTATTAAGGCCGCGGCAATGAGATGATGAGATCAATCAATTAATTAATTTTGTCTTTATGATATTTTCAAAACGCCTACGCTACTCAGACAGTAGAAAAAATAACTTCAAATCAATACAAGTTTTCTCTGATTAGGTAGTCTATGACTGCCACAAAGTGAGGATGGAGGAGAAGTTGAAAATACATCAATTCTAACCCAGACGCTAGAGAAACATTCGTTACAACATTAAATGTAAATTCAGGAATACCCGGACGCCCTACAAAAGAGGCCGGTGTCAGGGGGAAGGGGACGGTGCAGTCATTATACCAGTGCAGGGCGGCAATACAAATCAATGCGGTCCTGTTAAATTGTTGGTGTATTTTCAACCATGAATGAATGGACCAATAAAACGTTTTAAGATAGTTCAACAATAATAACTATAATATATAACTATTATGTTAATAGTAAACGATCCCTTTGCATAAAAGAAAGTTTGGTATGTGAACAAAACACACACGCACACATTCATTTGTCAATACTAGATTGCTATCTAATACTAAATGTATGGGTATTATATCATATTGTAAATACGAGTAATCGATTTGTACATAAATATATTTATACATACAATATTAAAGAAATTCAAAATATGTAATGGGTGTTTACGTGCGTTTTACTTTCTTTGAATATCAACTATTCTTAATTTCCATTTCTTTTTGCGTTACGAAATATTTATTTATATTATATACATGTGTCTCAAAACAAAATACCCAGGGTCGGTTTTACCAAACAACGGTCATTGTAGCTAGGCCCTCTGAATTTTCGAATAATGTATTTTGATATATATGTTACGGTAAATGTAAACTCTTGGGAAATGTACACTTTTACCGTAAAATGTACCGGGAAATGTGTACATTTGCCGCAATATCTACATTTAATGTACACATTTTCCAGCACAGTTTACGGTAAAAGTGTACATTTCCCAAGAGTGTACATTTACCGTAACATATATAAAACCAAATTTTCTTCCATCGCAATTTACAATCACTTTTTTTTCAAATATATTTTTAATTATTCTAAACTCAATATAATCACGAACAGACTTACGATCACTTATCGAAGCTTGCATAGTAAAGAGTAATTTATCATGTTAATTTACATTTTGGGTGATAGCCTCAAAACTCTTCTTGTTCTTATTAGTCGTGAATAGCTTTTCAACGCCATATGATTTCCAGTTTTAAAATTGGGTGAAGCGCGTGTTGGGCACATCCGTATAGTGTTCGTATAACGTAGTTCTAAATTAAATATCAGTCGCATTCGTTGGTTAACATCATACCCTAACCTAGAAATGCGTCATTGCAATATGCTGATACTGTTTTGTAGATTACCAATTAAAAAGAAGTCGAGCATCCATGAGCTATTATTTGCATTATTAAAAGCACTTTGGAGCCTTCCAAAAACCAACTAATTCTAACAAATATTGACACGTACACTAGTGACATCGGACGGTTTTCTTTTGAACTTTGAGCCGTGGTTCTTGTCTTCGCTATATTAATAGAAAAATGACAGTCATATCAAAAATATTGTGCAGCTTAATTCCTATACAAATTGATCTTGGCTGTGACATACGAACAGACAGACGGACGGATATGATGAAATTATGAAGGTTTCATTTTCGGCCATTTGACTACGAAACCCTGAAAGTGAGAGTTAAATCTGTCCAATTAAAATTATAATGAATGATGTCACGACTTCATATACAAGTGTATGTGCGCTATTTTTAGTTTTCGACCAGTCTGTACGACTGTACGCAGCCGTTGCAATGACTTGCTGGTCAGTAGGTCGTTATAAAACCCGTTTTCTGAAATGAAAGAAAAGAAAAGAAAACGCATACCGCGACTCACGAATAAGTTTCGCTTCTGGTCGATCAACAATAACGTGCAGATATCGTGACGCGGCACGCACTTAACACATGTTTTTGTATAAGCAGACGAAATCAGAGCTGGTGTATTCTCAATTATTATTCATGCGTTGAAAAAAACAAAGGCCTTTATTACAACGGCACTAATTTTTTTATTGCAACTGTGACCAAACAATTATTCTTTTTACTTCAAAAAAATTTATGGCTGCCGTCTGGCTGTCTGTGATCTCACTTAAAGCTCAAACCGTTGGTTCCATTATATACTACTAGCTGCTATCCGCGGCTCCTCACGCGATTGAGTTGGAACGGGATAGTGACGACAGTAGTGGATCCGTGCCACTTTAAAAAACAATGTTTATACACTTTGTTTTCGCCAGCAGTTTTTGCGTGCTATAACTATATTACGTGTAAATTTTAAAATCATCCCCTACTTTACCCTCTTGGGAGATCATTTTGAAAGTAATCCTTTATTTCTTACCAAAAGCTTAAATATGAAATTTGATATCCCTAACTTGAGAAATAATGGGTTCCCCATAGAAACCCATATTTCACTCCCATCAGGTTTTTTGTTAGACAAAATGTACCCTATGTCCTTCCTCGGGATGTAATCTATCTCCTTGTCAAATTTTATCGAAATCTGTTCGGCGGTTTATGCGTGAAAGCGGAACAAACAAACAAACTCATATTCGCATTTATAATATTAGTTAGGATTTCTGCATGCCTTGTTTTGTTCGGGACGGTTACCCCTCAAAGTGAAACCGCAAATCGATTCCATAGTAATTCCCATCAACAGATATGGTCCACCTTGACTTTGCCAGGTAAATCTGGTAAAAAGTAGAAATTCTAGATTATACTGTCTGACGATCTGTTAATAAATCAAAAGCTTTTTGTCAGTGAGTATGTGAACAAAATACAACAGAACTAGTTTGGAGGACATTTATTTTGGGTGAGGAACAACAAAATAAATGTCCTTTTGGAACAAAACTAATACTAACAATAGAACTAGTGTATTATCAACCAGTCGGAACTAATTGACTCCAGTATTTTAAACTTCTCCATCATCCTCACTTCGTGAAGGACGTAGATCAATCAGAAAATAACCTTTGTTAATTTAAGATTAAACGTTACCAAACGTATTTTTCTATTGACTGAGTAGCGTAGGAGGAGACACATTCAGTGAACAGACATTTGAGTGAGAAGTAGAGACTAAAATCTTGAAAATATACGTAAGCAAAATCGGTTGAAGATAGATGTTTGACTGCAATCGTTTTTCAAAATCAATAACACTCAGCTATTATTATTTGAAAATTAATCGCGAGAGATTCATTTGTGCGTACATCGATTCTACAAGTAAATAATAAGGCTCGATTCACACTATAGTGCCGGTCACGGTTTGCTCTCGATCGTCTCGGTTCGATAAAATCTTACTGTATCCACACTATCATCTGGGTTTGATCACGGTTCAATCTCGATTTGCAAGAAGTCGGATGTATTTCCTTTGCAATACAATTTTACTTTATTTCGTTTATTAAAATACAATTTTTCTAGTTGTCTGACAATGTCGTTCGATTTTTCAATTAAAGAATTAGCTGTTATAGCTATTCTTCTTGATGAAGATGCGGAAAATAAGAAAATTGTGAAACGAAGAGAAGAATGTGGGTGCATCCAAGCTGATTAGCGAGCAAAACGGAAGGCGAATACTACCACCCTGTGAAACAAAAACCTATTCATACTATATAAATACAAGTCAGAAAAAGTCCGATCACGTTCCAGCAAAATATTCTTCTAAACGGATCGTCGCCGGAGCGTGATTGCATCCGAACTTGAGCGGTGCTGATAGTATAAATGCGCTCATTGTTTCTTGTTTACCGAACCGAGACTGGACCGAGAGCGAACCGTGACCGGCACTATAGTGTGAATCGGGCCTAATTATTAAAAGCGAATATTGCGACTTATAGCTATGTGTTTGTTAGTTTGAAAAGTGTCCCACATCGAGTTCTTTCACCTTATCAGAATGGAAGGTATGCGCGTGCTATGCTGATTGCTCAGTGCTTTATTATCTGCATCCACACAAACACTGGAGCTAGGATTCGTTTACTGGTGAAGTAATCGTAGTACGTCTTAAGCTATTGAACGTGTAGGTGCTGCCATATTATATTTCTTACATAATAATGTAGGTAGCGTAAATGATGAACGAACTATTGCTTAGCTCAAATGGTCACATTGATATTTAATTAAATTCTTGACACACCTTGAACATCAACAATTTTGTTTTACAAAAATTCCATTACACAAACTGACTAAAAACTTTGAGTCTGCAAGGATTTACTAATAAATTGCAACAGACATTGATGCTGACTTTTAAAAATGGTCGTGGGTGCTCGCATGCCAAAAGAGTGAATTTCATTTAAAATGCAACATGAGTTTAATTGATGTTAGCTATGGAAATCATTAATGCATTACAGAAAATCGTTCTACATAAAATGCGACATAGACCGGGCGCCCAAGGGAGGTTCGATGCATTTTATGTGGAACGATTTTCTGTAATGCATTAATGATTTCCATAATAACCGTATATCAACTAAACTCATATTGCATTTTAAATGAAATTTACTGTGTTGACCATTTTTTGGAAAGCAGCTCATAAATGTTCTAAGAGTGCACCAGGAGTCAATCAAGATTTTTTGAAGTAAAACTTCTCTTGGCATGGTAGGGTAAAATTGATTCAATTGAAGAGACCCGTATTTTTGTTTGTTTGTTTTCTATTTTTTTTTTTTTTTTTTGATAAGTTCCGCCAAGGGCGTAGATATGGGGGATAAAAGGGGTCCCCCAGGATCATAATAATAACCTGCGGCTAATAAATAAAATTTAGAAATACTTTTTTGAAAAGGAAATTGTAAAAATAGTTTGGGAATTAATATTTTGCTTGACACCTTCCTTCGTGATAAAACCTAAAAAATATTGATTTTTTGCTTTACAAAGAAAAAAAAACTACGCCCTTGTGTTCTCCGACATCTCCGCCGGCTGTGAATCGAGTTTAATGATTTTTGCTGTTTTATTTAAGAGAGCATACTTTCAGGGTGGTCACACATACATTTTTTTAAATCGGTTCAGTAGTTTTTTATATATGTTTCACAACATCTCCGCTAGTTGTGAACCGATTTGTTATTTAATGATTATTATTAAAGAAGATGAATGAAATGTCAAAAATGAAGAACAGCATGCCCGAAAGCGCTATAGCGTTTAAAATTCAATAGATATTTACATATTGCATAAAACACACAAAATATGTTTTATAAGAGAACGTTTTAAAGAAATCAGTTCACGATTACCTTTGCCTTAATAAATGTTAATTTTATGTAAAGTTTACATTAAAAGTATTTAGAAGTCTTCAACGTGCACGCAATATTATATACATCAATGATGTAATATTATGTTACACCCATCTTAAATTGAATATGGCGCATATTATACACATGTTTAAATTTAAAATTCGGTTAATTACACCGATAAATATAAGTAGTAAACAAGATTTGTACTAAAATGTGATCAACAATATTACGTACAAGTTTTGTCAATTAGCATTAATGTTATAAAAATTATAGATTTAGATTCGTGCGATCGTCAAAATTATCTGAAGGTTCATTCTAAATAGTGATGAAATAATTCTTCAAATAGGTGCAGTGGTTCCGGAGATTACCCTCCACATACACACAAACTCACTAAATTGGCACTCTCTTTTTATAATATTGCTATAAAATTGATATGAGCTAAAATTATCCACAAGTAATTATATATGTCATATATATTAATACGCTAAGGTTAAAGATGTTTGCCTCCCTTTTTAGAAAAAACCTCACAATTTCTCCACATAAATTATATATCATTTTACAGATAAAAGCTTGCTTTACTGACATCGACAACTAAAAAATTTATTATTGCTTTTGTTTTTGTAAATTAATTAAAATACAGCAACGCTGAACAACGTCTGCCATCTAACGGCTTTAATTTTGAAACAACGCCAACACTTCGATCTGTCATCTGACCTTCATATTGTAATACAACGGACACAATACTGCATACTGCCATCTGACGGTTTTAATTTTGAAACAACGAGCAACGCGGAACAACGTCACAGCAATGCTGCATGATGCCATCTGGCTTAGCTCAACGCTTTTGTTACTTACGCCTCTATATGACAATTTTAGTAAAATATTTCTTCGATCTGTCATCTGAGCTTCATATTGTAATACAACAAAAAGAAGAACGTTATAAGCAGTGTGCAAAATTAGAAACGAATTGAATACATGCAATCATATTTAAAAAATAATTTTGTAAAGTGATAATTATTATACTTATTTAGTGCGAATAATTCGCACAGGTCACACTAGTATCCACATAATTACCTATATGTGAATAAGTAGTATAAATAAGTAAATATTATATTTCTTTGTTGCAGGCTTAGCACAAGAAAACTTCAAGTGTCCCGATGACTTTGGCTTCTACCCGCATCACATCTCGTGCGACAAATATTGGAAATGCGATAACGGCGAAGCGGAACTCAAAACATGCGGAAACGGTTTGGCATTCGACGCTGGCGACAGCAAATTCTTGACGGAGAACTGCGACTACTTACATAACGTCGACTGCGGCGACAGAACGCAGCTTGGTAAGCAAAGACCATATAATATATATTAATACTATATATGAATCAATTGTCTATCTACTCAATGTGCGGTGAGTGAACGCAACAAAGCGTATCGAAAATTTTTCTGCGTCTTTTTCTTCGATGTAATTCCCTGATTTCTCCGATGATAGGATTGGTTGATATACTCGCATTCAATCTGAATAAGTATCTCTGTTTCAAAAACTTTGTCTTTTTCTCTGACGTTAACATGGGCGTACCCAGCTTTTGGCCCAGGAGGGGGCAAATTAGAAATTTCTTAATTTTTAGACTATTTACCTATTATAACCCTCTGAAGTGGTCGTTTTTGAAAAAGCATGAAACGCGTGTTTATTTATTTGTTGACAGGAGTAATCCTGCGCATTTTCGAATTGATACATTTATCTTATATTATATGATTTCTTTATTATTTTGAATAATTTTCTATTTGAAATAAGGGGCGATAGACCAAATAAGTTTGGGAATCTCTGCTTTAGAGCGACCATATAGAAATGAAGAAAAAAATCAAATTAGATTTTAAGATTGAACGGACTTAGACGTTCCATGCGATTCTTGCAAACCGAAAAAGAGAATTTTAGATATTCGCAGACTCACTAAATTTGACTTTTATTTTCCGATACGCTGATATGTAAACACAACGATTTAATCACATTTGTTCTCCCTTTATTACGTTATAGAACCAGCGATTTCGACAACACACTGTGAAAGACTTTACGGTATTTTCGCCGACGAGAAGAAATGCGACGTTTTCTGGAACTGCTGGAAAGGAGAAGCTTCAAGATACCAATGCTCACCCGGTTTAGCGTACGACCGTGAAGCTCGTGTTTGTATGTGGGCTGATCAAGTTCCGGAATGCAGAAATGACGGTAAGTTTACTTGTCAATTACGTTTTCTCTATGAACACGATTTTATTATTATTTGTTATATTATACTCGCGGAGAAAAGTTCATAAATAGTGATTTGTTATAATTTTTTTTTGCTGTGAAACATCTATTGGCGCGTTTGGCAGCAAAACGTCACGGCAAACGGCATGATGCTCTCCGCCATCGCGTATACTATATTCCTTCTCTGTGTGAGCTGTGCTGCGTGTATTGTGTACACACTTTGTATTAGTTACAGGGTAATTTTTTTATATTTGACAGGGTAAAATTTATTTACAGGGTGAAATTTAGTTACCAGATTTTATATATGAAAGGTACACGGAAAGAAGGCGATTTGTCAAAAAATGTAAATTGTGCAGGAGAGCATTTTGAAGTGTTTAAGATCGTACCATTTATACTTGCTGATGCATTTCTTTCAACGCTTATAACTTTTGACCTAGCGTATTCTTGTCTAAAATGAATACACCAACAGAAAGGTACGACTTTTGGCTACAAGATGGCATAAAAAAATTAATTTCGAATTTTTCACTGACAAATCGCCTTCTTCCCGTGTACCCTTCATATGTTCACATCTGCCAGGCGTCCCGCGACGGAAAATTTTTTGTTTTGGATTAGGAACGCCCCTTTATCTTGTGTTTGAAATATATAACAGAATTGTATTAATGGCATAAAAATACTCACTATTTATGACATTTTCATTTACGAATGTTCAATATTCTGGAAAAAATATCAACAACTATTTATGAACAATTTATGTCAACATAAGCACGACACCAGAACGAGAAGCCACTCTATGTAGCATATTTTCTGCAGTCAACCAGAGCATCATTATAAAAATATACAGTGTAAACTCTATATAGCGACACTCAAGGGACTGTGCACTTTGTGGCGTTATTGAGAGTTGTCGTTAAACGGCGAGAAGAAATAATCCATTAATTTGTTCTTCCATATTGTCGATACGGTCGAACGATTGAATCCAAAACTTCTTCCAACACCACTTGTCTTTTCTCCCGCATCTCTTGCGCGTATTTATAAAACTTTTTCGTCAATGGGCATCTAAGAATATGATAACTTATCGATAAGCAGCTGAGCTGAACATATGATAGATAATCCCAACAAACAAAAGAACGAATTTCTTAGAATCTTCGGTACGCATGATGTCGACAACAAAGCAACAAAGTTACAAACAAGTACTGTTTATTGCTTAATGATGACGTAGTATTGTTGTCGTTATTCAGAGTGGGTGTGTCGTTATTTAAAGTGTATCATTGTATGAGCAACTAGCAGTCCCGCCCGGTTTCACCCGGGATGTAAAAGAACGAATACGGAGGGGAGGTACATGAGTACGCACGTTCATCTTAATTTACGGAGATGAATGTTGTGTCCAAATTTCATAATGATCAGAGTTACCGTTCAAAAGTTTTTGTCGGACAGACAAATTTTGAGTTATATTTTGCGACATATTTCATTCATGCTCCGCTCCTATTGGTGGTAGCGTGATATTATATAGCCTATAGCCTTCCTCGATAAATGGGCTATCCAACAAAAAAAACATTTTTTCAATTCGAGTCAGTATTTCCTGAGATTAGCGCGTTCAACCAACCAAACAAACAAACTCTTCAGCTTTTTATATTAGTATAGATAAGGTAAACCAACTAGAGTTAAGTAATTTCGACGTTCTAAGGAGTTTGTCGTTATATCGAGTGACGCCAAATGGAGTTTACACTGTATAAGCATTTTCCTCATAATTATTAAAAATTTAAGCCTATCGAAATTCAAAAAGAAACTCAATGCCTTATTGTTACGCCATTATTTTTATAACAAGAAGCAATTTTTCTCAGTATTCTAATATGTTTGTAATTGAAATAACGTTTTTCACACTGCACATGAAGTTGTTTACGGAAATAAAGGGATTATTATATAAACTTACAGAAGTAGCAAACGGTTTCCAATGTCCCGCTGCCGGTGAATCGGCTGCCACCGGTTCGTTCTCTCGTCATGCCCACCCCGACGATTGCCGCAAATACTACATCTGTCTCGAAGGAACAGCCCGCGAGTACGGTTGCCCGATCGGAACTGTATTCAAAATTGGAGACACTGACGGAAGCGGAAACTGCGAAGACCCCGAAGATGTTCCCGGATGGTAAGTTGAAATATATACATCTCTTTAAATTAAAACTGGTTAAATAAATTTTAAGTTATACCCTGTTCAGTACTTCATCATAAGCTGATAAAATGACATGTGAGTTTATATAAGTCAAGTCTTGTTTACACTGTAGCAAAAGCATGACACAACCATAGATATATATTTAATAGATTGCGGATACACTAGCGCCTCCTGTACCATTTAGAAGCCATTTTGTACGTGGAAAACGCCGTAAAAAGCGCGCGAGATTCAAAAATAATAATTATTTTATAACATGATTTTATTGAGAAAAACAACAAAACTCACAGTAAACAGTGATATTTCGCTCCAAAACCTATTTTTATACTGAAACGTTTCAAAAATTACAAAATTGAGCATAAATATAAAGTAAAACCTTAGAACATTTTACATTGTGAATTTGGCATCAAGGTTGACAAGCATTGATGCCAATCTAACAATGTAAAATGTTCTAAGCTTTTATGTTATATTTATGCTCAGTTTTGTAATTTTTGAAACGTTTTAATATAAAAATAGGTTTTGGAGCGAAATATCACTGTTTACTGCTAGTTTTGTTGTTTTCTTCATAAAATCATATTATAAAAAAAATAATATTTTTGAATCTCGCGCGCTTTTAATGGCGTTTTCCACGTACAAAATGGCTTCTAATTGGAACCATTCCGCACAATGCTCAAGGATAGGCATCCGCTATCTATATTAATATATATATCTATGGACACAACAGATAGGCTCACAAGTGCACAATATGCATGTAATTTTTGCACGAGCATGTTAATTAATTTAGATTTTCATCCAATAATATCACCTCATTAACAATTATATTTTTCAAACTAATTATTATAACTGCGAAAGACCCGAATTCTATAGTAAAATGCGTTTTTCAAAATTATTACGCGAAACTGAATAAAATACAAAAAAAATGCCTAAAAATATTTACAAAACAAACGACTGCAAACAAATTAACCCCCTAAACATATAAAAACAAATGCAACACTTCCGGTTCACAGCGAGGACTACTATGGTGATCTTGACTTGAAGAGCATCCGCAAGAGTGAATTATTATCCGGTCATCACAGCACCGGACCAAGAAATCCGCAGACAGCCCCAAAGAATCTGAAACCGCGTCCAAACACATCTGCGCCAAAAGCGACGCCTGCATCGTCAGAGAGCAATAATTAGAGAAATCCTAATAAATAAAAAAAATTAATAATAACACAAACACTCAAAAACAAAACACAAAATACAATTACATGTTTTTTTATTATTATTGTTTAAACAAATAAACATAAAAAACAAAAATCATTAAAATAATTATATAAAAGACAGATGGCCGCTTATTCGAATCGCATTTCAATTTTTTTTTTTCATTTTGTAATTTACAATCTGCACACACGAACGGTTATTTATTTAAATCATACACTTTTATCTTTACAAATAAATGAGCCTACTTTTTAGAATGCTAGTCAAATAAAATAATTAACACTATAAGAAATGAAATACTTTTTGAATAAGTGACTGTCTTATTTTCTGAAATGTACAGAGGCGAATTAAAAATTATTTGCACAAAATGGGTTCCATTATTAATAAAAGTATTATTATTAATATAACAAAACAGCGATTTTTGAGCCCTGTAGCTTCTCACAAAATATGTTTCTTTTTGGTTGCCACTGTACCAGTATTCGTTTTTGCCTTTTACTTTTTTTTTCTATTTTTATTAAATTTTTTATAAAAAAAGTAAATAAAATCCTGTTTTTTACAATAACTCTGTGGTTTCATTCTCTCCTTTTTTTAACTATCCTTTTATATTGGGTCTTTTTTCAGAGGATCTAGGTCTGTATTTAAACATTATTTTTACCTACATCTTTTTTCTCTCTAATTAAATCTTCAGTTCTTCACAGAGATAAGGTTATCTCTTAATTCTTCATTAATATTTTATATAGATTAACATATTAAAATTATTAAACGAATGGTCACATCGCGCGTTTCCGTAACTCATCGACTACACGAAACGAAAACGCATATATAAAATGTGACAATCAATGATTAAAACAGTTGATTGAATAATAAGTCATTCACTTATAGAGCTGCTTTTTTCACTATTAAAAGACGCGTTCAGATATCCGCATGTTGAAAACTGGTAGTATATTGAATAAATTTAAATATTATTTAATATATTATACTTTCCTAAAGACCGTTTCACACGAGGCTGGTTTTGCCGCTAAAATCGTTGCTGGTACATGTTTTGGCTACGAGGATGGACATGACGTCACTGCTGGCTCGCGTGCGTGGTTACAAGCTGGATTTCTAAATTAAAACCGAAGCTATGTTTCGTGCTTGTTTCCATCTTGGCTTTTAACAAGAACCAATCAATAAAAATTATCTTGTCACGTAGGCAACATGGATAAACATCATAACGAAATATGGCATCATAGTATGTGGGACAATAAACTTCCATTTTCGTTAATATTCGAACTGTCACTGCGCGCGCACCAAAACCCGTCTACAAAGGCAGCTTCAATACACGCATCGTGTGAAGTCAATACCTACAAACCACCACAAAATCCAACGCCACAGAACGCAAATCTAACAGCAAAACCAGACTCGTGTGCAGCGGTCTTAGTCATAAATTTAAGATGTAACTTGATTTAAATTTTAAATTAGCAGTTTTTTTAATGTTAAAGGTTTATACGCATATTTGATTTTGTCAAAACGGGTTATTAATATGTTAATCTACTTCCTTTAAAGCAAAATCGAATTAATAAGTAAGAATAAAGTAGCAAAAAATAATACCTCGTTTTAGAAACGTCTACAGTCTATGTGCTATTAGTAGTATCTAATAGAAAACTCATATTAGACTTTTATACTGATTGGATTATTTAGAACCGATTTTAAGAATAAATTTGGTTCGCATGCACTTATCATATATTAATAATAAGGTGTTTTATAAATGTAACTTTTCTCTATAACAACATTATTAAGTCTATAACACTATAAACTTACATACGCCATTGTTTCCATCGACGTAAAATTTAAGTTAAATAAAGAAAAGTTTGCGATGGAAACATTTAAGCTGATTTCATTAACCTCAAGTTAACCCTAGTTTAGTGATCTTAAACAGTGATGGAAACACGCGGAGAAGCATGACTCATCATTTAATCCAAATTTTATATCGATGGACACATAGCCTTATAACAGAATCACCAGTGAAAATTGAATGAATAACACAGGAAACAAAGTTCTAATGTGTTGATGTATTATATTATATGAAATGATTGCATTGGCATACCAGATTTATTAGGTGATTAAGTGATCATTTTACTTACAAAACATATTAAACGCATGCATGGTACCACGAAAAGAAAAGAGCGAAACGTCAGCTCTCTTCTAAGTCTATTCTAATGGTTACGAAGTGTTACATACTCAAAAATAAGGTACACAACTCTCAGAAAAGTGTTGATCGGGGTCGTGATTATTATTGGCTAAAAATTGAAATTGTAAAATAATCTGAACGGGGTCCTGAAATCTGATCAATAAAGTTGCCGAAAAATGACTACCGTGGTAGATATTTCATAATGAATCGCGTCAGTCGTCATTTAAGTTGTAAACGTTCCTTCGAGCCAGTGTCGGATCCAACGGAGGCTGCAGCCCCCTCCAGGTTTATATAATATTTTAAGGTGTTTTTGAGGCACTCACATAGCATAAGAAGAAGCTTCCAAGCACTGTATGTTTAATTTTTTTTCTGGGGAGGCCCCTCGGTTCCTCCGCGCTGAACTAGGGATATTCCATACCTGTCCCCCATCTCAGGATGCAAGACAGCCTTCCCTTCCTTGAAAATCGGCTGGATCCATCCAAGGGCGTAGATATTTTTTCTGGGAGGGACGGGTAAATAAAAAAAACAATAAAAGTGCAATAAAATTACATGTAATTAATTGAAATACTGACAAAGAAATATGTAATCAATAGTTTGGGTTTCAAAATTATCTGTCGCCGACAGATAATGGAGAAAAATGCTTCCTTAATCCCGTCAGGTGATGATAGAATTAAAAAAGAAAATGGAAAAAATCCTCCAGTTCGTTTCATGCGTGGGTGCACCCAGAGAACATACACGGTGCGCACGCCTATGAATGAGACATCTTTCGGGGAAGTACCCGTTTGTCTCTCGCAAATTGGCAGTTAAGAAAAGTTCCTAGGGAAGCAAGGCCGTAGCTAGGATTTCATTTCGGGGAGAGTCGAGCTCTGGACCAGAGACAATAAGGAACAACTTTATTTGAAAATAAGCATACATATTACCTATATTATAATTTTACATAAACACAAATTTAATTAAAAGGCAGCCGACGTAGATTTCAACGAAAGAGTTATTGATTCATTTAATTTATTAACAATGCATTACATTTCGATTTTACTCGTTCCGAAAAACGTGGAATCCAATTATTGTATCACAGATC
Source organism: Xanthostigma xanthostigma (assembly GCA_963575645.1). Taxonomy (NCBI): domain Eukaryota; kingdom Metazoa; phylum Arthropoda; class Insecta; order Raphidioptera; family Raphidiidae; genus Xanthostigma; species Xanthostigma xanthostigma. The sequence goes on along the minus strand of OY754466.1, from coordinate 40,233,617 downwards.
CGAAAAAAGGGTCGAAAATATTTTAGAAAGTATATGTATAAAACAGTGGGTTGGTTAAGGTATTTCGGGAGGGGTCTGAACCCATAAAACTAAAACATCTCCCCCCCCTGCCTACGGCCTTGCAGGGAAGCATTCCGATTGTTCCTTGTAATGTGATTTAAAAGATAACAGGAAGACACGCGCGGTATACTTTGTCTATATAATAGAAAAAATTAGTTTGCCATGGGTATTCTAAGGAACTACTGATTAATAGCTAGTCTAACTCTTTCCGAGTAGCATATAGGCATCTTTTTATCGCTACGACAAAAGGGAATGAGCAGTGAGCGAAACTGCAAACCATGTCGGGGGGATCCCGCACGCAATTTCTGAGCTAATTTGGTGTACGCTGGCTAAACTAGAATATAGAGTGCTTGATTATTTCGTTTCCAAATCGAAATCTAGCAAGGCGAAGCCGGGCCGAAAAACTAGATAATCCACCAAAAATTCATCATACTTTGAATAAAAGAGGATTATAAAATTCCTTTGGGACAGATCCGTAAATCGGCAGCTGGAACACAAATAATGCTAACATATTTTCCTTACGCGCTCCCTAATCCCTATATATTGAAAAGATTGAGTCATAAGTCTCAAGAAGGCTATAACAACAAATTGTTAGTTTTAAGTTTCTACTGTTTTTGTGCTTGTTCACGTTGAGGTCGCGGGTTCAGGCGCGGCGGTCTTGGCGAGTTCGTGTTCACATCGACTACCAGGCGTTTGCGAGTGTGTGACGTGTTACAGACTCTTCTGTTTTGAAAGACATAGTTCCCGTCGTGCTACCGTCTCGAGCGAATCGCTCAAACTGATTTGACGTGAACATACACAAACAACTCCACACGTTTGATATTATCGCTAACTTATCCGCGTCTTCCACTGCACCGGCGTTTTGTACGTAAACAATTAAGGCCGCTGCACACGAGGTTGGAAACGCTGTTTGGATTTCTGCTAGCCTGCAGGCTGGGTACGAGGCTGGAAATGACGTCACTGTGGGCTCGCCTGCTAGCTCACAAGATAGAAGGCTGGCGCAATGCATTCACGTCATTATGACGCGGTGGCTTCATCTTTCGCCGCGCGTGGTATACCATATGTTTGATATTTCTCGACTGCGCCCGCGTATTAACGTGAACAAGCAAAAATCTAAAATATTAATAATGTAATAGAAAAAGATGCTAACAAAATATATTATAACGTTTGTTTAAAAACGTTCACTTAAAATATAAAACGATTAATGCTTGATAATGTGCGCCAAATTATTTTTAATTATTTGTTTCTTTTTTTTATAAAGCGAGGATTATTATAAAGATGTCGACCTCAAAGCTCTGAAGAAACTTGGCTACAGGAAATGATGAGGCAAATCAAAATGCCTACCATCTTCTTAACACAGTTACACACGTCCAACGATTTCAACAAAAGCACATCACTTTTAATACACATTTTTAAAAGGCATATAAATAAAGCAGCCTGCCGTGCAGCGACTGATATGTTATTATCAAAATATGTGACTGTATTTGTGATAAAAATAAGTAATTGTTATTATTTTTATAGAAAACAACAAAAAATCTTGTTTTTTCTGTGGTGGTGTCTATTAAACTAACGAAAATGATAATCTAAAAGCATAAATTAATAGTTGAAATTATTTTAAATTAAGATGCAGTCAACACAAATTTTATTTAAAAAATATCAAAACGTGTTAGACACAAAGAATGAATGGAAATTCTTGTTTATTAAAAATTTCATTGTCAAAAGAGAAATTGAAAAATTGTGAATAAATTATCGTATATAAAACACTGTAGTCTAACTAAATATATAAAGAATTATTATTGTTAACAATGACATCATAAGACCAATTACTTTAAAATTGTAAAAACATTTTCGCTGGAATGCCAGGGTTTCTCCACTAGCTAAAAATGGAAAAAATATATTTATTCTTAGTTATAACTTTTATTGCTTTGTTAAAAGTTTTTAACCGACGAAAAACAAAAACGGAGGAGGTTCTCAAGTCGACGCGTATATTTTTTTTTTTTTATTTATGTATGACCACGCATAACTTTTTACAGAGTAGTCCGATTTTGATAAATATTTTTTTGTATGAAAGGGTATACCTCGAAGTTGGTCCCATATAAATTTGGTAAAAAAATTCCAACCCTAAGGGTAGGAAAACAGGGGATGATTGATTGTTCACTCACTGATTGTAATGTATGATCACACATAATTTTTTACAGAGTAGTCCAATTTTGATAATTATTTTTTTGTTTGAAAGGGCATACCCTGAAGTTGGTCCCATATAAATTTGGTAAAAAAATTCCAACCCTAAGGGTAGGAAAACAGGGGATGATTGATTGTTCCCTCACTGATTGTAATGTATCACCACACATAACTTTTTACAGGGTAGTCCAATTTTGATAATTCTTTTTTTTTTATTGGAAAGGGTATACCCCAAAGTTGGTATCATATACATTTGGAAAAAAAATCCTACCCTAAGGGTGGGAAAATACACAGATTTTCATGCTGAGTTGTGTATTACAATTATAAATTATATAGCCACAAAAAATTATAAAATAAAAACTTTTTAACAAAAAAATTAAACCGACGAAAAACTGAAAAGCAAAAAATAATAAATCTTTTTATTTAACTAAGTTCTATCTAAGTAGTTGAACGTATATGTGACAGTCTAGTATATACTAGACTGTCACATATACATTCAACTGTCACATAACGTATATGTGACAGTCTAGTATATACTAGACTGTCACATATACGTTCAACTACTTAGATAGAACTTAGTTAAATAAAAAGATTTATTATTTTTTGCTTTTCAGTTTTTCGTCGGTTTAATTTTTTTGTTAAAAAGTTTTTTATTATTGCATCTAAGACAGGGGTGGTAAACCTATGGCACACGTGCCACAGGTGGCACGCAAGAGATTATTGTTGGCACGGAATTGATTGATGTGCAAAATCGAAATAATTAAAAATATGCTAGATGCCGAAAACAATTGACTATCACCAAATAACAAATAAGATGGCGCTCAATGTATTGTCAAAATTATTATTTTTATCAATTATTCATTTTTATAACTTTTTTTTGGTTGCTTGTCGGCATGTCATGGCTAGATTAAACATTTTTGAAAAAAATTGGCACGTAGGTGTAGAAAGGTTCGCCATCCCTGATCTAAGACAGCGCTGTATCTAGGGTCTTTTAACAGGGCCGCAAGCCCGAGAGAGCGCAATCTGCAATGTGATTATGACTGTTTCATTTGAATGTATCAATCAACAAAATTTTGAAGGTGTAAAACCAAAAAAATGGGCGGCAAGGAAACGTTCTATTTAAATTTATTTTGCATCCCAGCACTTTTTTTAGGCCTACATCCCTGGAAACAGAAGAATATATTTTCTACTAACTAATAAATTGGAGACATTTTTAGATATCATTTTTGTGATAAAATATTATAGACACGCTGCATTCCATTTGAAATAAAATGTTATCTAAAAAAAAAATATTTTTTAAAGCTGTCACTGTTTTTTTTTCTGTTATTATTTCAATATTTAATAAGTCTGAAAAATATTTAAGTATCTACATAAGTTATTTAGACATATACAAGCTTTGCGTATATATATTTTTAATCGTAGATTATTTTTTAAAAATTCCGCCGTATTTTAAGAAAAAACAAATAACATTTAAATTTTGTATTGTTGTTTTAATAATAATTACCCAGTAGTTAATAGATTTACATAGACGTACGATAAGGCAATAAATTGCTCATGCGTAAAATGCAATAACTAAAAAATGATTGAATTTTTGTTGCGTCTTATCTTTACAATTATATAGCGTACATATTTGTCAAAAAAACGTATTAATAAAAATATTGTTTTATTTTTCTGTTGTTCGATACCAAATTTTAAACCAGTGTAAAACCAAAAAGAAAAGTACGCCAACTTAAAAAAAATGTTTGTACATAGAGTTTAATAAAAAAATATGTAATATACAATATGTCATTTATTATTACCTACTTACCTTCTCTTTAAAAACCAAGCGAAATTCCTTCTTACCAGCCACCCAACTAGAGTGAAATTAACAAATTCTGTTATTTTCTTTACTGGTACACTCCTATCAAAAAAATTTAATAAGCAACATTTAGTTTTCCTTGGATAACAAATATTTGCATTCAGAAATAATTTATCATCAAATATTATAATAATTCATCGCATAAAGCAACTGTCATAATCCAGCAATGACGAAACTATAATTATTTAAAAGCACACTGGAATATTATTTTGACGAATTTTAGTCGTTTGTCACAAACGGGTCATTTTTCTTCAGTATTTTTTGGGCTAAACAACCAGTATCTCTGACTAAATGATCCAACGACCTGGATAGATAGAGTGCTAATCTGGCCTGCGCGAACCAAGTTCCGATAGAAAGAGACAGGAACAAATGGCTTAATAGTTTCGTCTTCGTCACACTCATTACGATATATTATAGTGTGCCATGTAAATTTTGAAAAACAAAGAAATGTCACATTTTTAGTGAAGATTTATTTGATTAAAATGTCTTCTAGGTAATAACCACCGAGATATAAGTAGGTATGATAAATTGTCCGGCATGAGAAAAAAATTAGGGTACATACTGTTTTACATACAGTATGTAAACACGTAAGGTGCACATAGGGAAATTAACATTGGGAAAAAATGACTGAATCAGAATGAGCCTTGAAATCTTGTTTTTCAATTTGACAGATAATATTCTTTTGCAAAATGAATATGTGTACTACCGAAGAAAATATTCAAATGATTACAACATAATCGAACTTTTTTTATTAATGGGACATTAAATTCCCAAAAATACTTAAATATGGTGCGAGATCAAATATCTCCGCCTATTCGGGTTGAACCTAAAGACATTGGGTCACTGATTTACCAACGCGCATACGTCATACCAGTCAGACAATTTTTGAATGAAATGTTTCCAAACAGATGGAGTTGTTTTTTGTTTTATTTTTGTACAAAAAAATTAAAATAATGATTTATAAGAGCTTTTTATTATTAAAAAAGCCAAGTAAAATAAAAATAAATCAAAATAAAATAGAAATCCTCAACATTACCACGATAATTCAATAAAAATAAGAAGCAGTCATGGCTAACTCTGATCCAAGTATTTTTTCCCAATGCTAATTTCCCTATGTGCACCTTAGGTACGTGTTTACATACTGTATGTTGATTTAGTAGACGCCAAAGAGCGCACTTATTTTAACGGGATCATTAAAGAACTGAAACCAGAATATTATTAAATTTTTGGTTTTCTTTCTTTTATTATAATATATACAAAATCCAGTTATAATTAATTCATTCTTTCAAACTATACACAATAAAAATAATACAGAATGATAAATATATGGCAACATTTCTAATTTTAATAAAAATAATATTTACATTTTGCACAATCGAATAAAAATGAAGGTGAATAGAATAACACACTCTTTAAAAAAAGCATATTTTCAAACGCTCGTACTATATTACATTTTCCTGACTATTTATATATCTATATAGTTATTTAATATTTACAATATTTCATAGTCATTAGTCTTAAAACAAAAATACATAAATACAGTCTTCTCACCGAAAATGATAACAGTGAATAATTCTTGTATCCTACTAGATACAAAAAATGTTGAATAATTTTTTGTTCAACTCGAAATTTATTATCGGAAACTGCTGACGTATAATTCCACACTCAACCGGAACTGTACATGCATTTTTTTTTCAAATGGCAGCAATTATATATTTTTTTTAAGTTTCGTAATCACCATTTTTTTCTCTATTCATTCATATAAAATTGTCATAAGGTTACATAAAAAAATATTCGAGAAAAACGTGATCAAACAAACAGCGATTATTTATTATTAATACAGTAGAACCTCTTTAAGTCGAAAATTTCAAAAACTCGAAAAATTGTTTTGTTCCGTCCCCTTCAAACCCCAAAACCACCATTACTCGAAATCTTAACTCTCCATAGGTCGAAATAATCAGTAAGTCCCTGCAAGCCATTTCGGTACATATTTTCCCTCCATAACTTGAAAAAATGAAGCTTTGTATCTCGAACATAGCAACTCAAAATTAGAATGAATCTTAACCTCTACAGGTCGAATATTTCCTTACAAAATCCGCTTAAGTCGAAAACTCTATAAGTCGAATTTTTTGGCGTTTCCTTTGAAGTTCGACTTACAGAGGTTCTACTGTATTTACACATGTGTGGAGTGCCATGAAAAATAATTATTACCGTGTGTTTAATTAATAAACGTTTTTCTCAAATATTTTCTTACGTAACCTTATAATTTTATATGAATGTTTAGAGAAGAAAATGTAGATTTAGAAAATGTAAAAAAAATATATGTCGCCATTTCGTTTTCAAATTTGTTTCAGTTTTATAATTTCTAAATTTGAAAAGTAACATATTTTTAAAACAGAAAAATTGACTAGAGTATTATTCTATACACCAACTGCTTAATATTTTTATAGAATATAGTTACTTAAATAAAATATTTGGTATGTTTTGGACCAAATCAGCTTTAAAAATTGAGCTTTTTCTTGTGAATATATACTTTCACAAAAATTATATTATTGCAAAATAAATTATAAACACTTAATTAAATCATTTTTGCATTTTAGTTTTTGCATGAATAAAATTATTCATGGATAAAAAAATTATCCTTTTTTTTATAGAAAAGCTACAGCTAATTTATAATTACCAATTTTTTGGCAAAAACAAAAATAATAATATTTGTAACGAAATTATACATATTTTGTGATAAATAATAATTTAGAGATTAAACAGAAACTTGTTAATAGTAGCCAGCAACATTTATGACTTTTTTAATATTTAAACAGCCGCCATTTTAAAACAAAATGGCGCGGAAAAAAACACTCACGGCAAAACACTATCGCGGTGAAAACTATTCTAATTTCTAACATTTTTGAAAGGCACAATTGCACTCTAATTTATTTTCTTTTGGTTTTATTTTATAGAATAAAACTGAAAATGCAAAAATGACTTGTGAAATTATCTAAAATATTAATAAATACACAGCACACAATTAAAAAAAAAAACGCAGTCTAATTGTTATAAATATCTGTAAAATCAGTCAAAACATTTTTGCACCTTAAAATGTTAGAGAAACCTACTTATAATTTTTTTAAGCTTTATATTCTGCATTTTACAAATACACATATTTCAACACGACACTTGTGTCTGAAATTTAAAATGTTGAGGGGGGGGGCAACGCTTTCGGTAATTTGTATTCCAAAAACCATGTAGCCGGGTTTCTGAAATAGAGTGTAAACTCTATAAAGCGAAATTGAAGGGACCGGGTATTTTATTGCGTTAAGTGGTTTTAATTTCGACTAAATTAAGTAAAAAAAAATTTACATAACAAAATTATAATCTGTTAACTTTGTCGAAATAATACAAGGGCGGAGAAATATAAGAGAAACGTCGGTAACGCAAAATGGATAATGCATCAATAGGTTTGGTTCGCGCAACGATCCGAAACAATTAGTATATTGACGACGCATGCGCATTTGCTTAAGTCTTCGCAAGCGAACGCTTTTGACAATAAAGCTATATTGAAACGAGTTCATAACCCTAAAGAAGTTTCATTTCTCCCGTGGGTATGAGTTATGTGCAAGGAAGCGGAGTTACAAAATCGATGCGAGCGTTTGTGGTGAGCACTAGGGGAAACTTCAAACTCAAATTTTCCGTACATGTCAGTGAGCAATGTTTATTAAAAGTGAAAATAGTCACAATTTTATAGTTTTTTTTTTTTAAATACAAAGAAAACATGGGCAAAACTAGGTGATCTGGAAATGCTTGTTGTGTTCCGGGCTGTTGCGCTGATGGCGATTTTGGTAAAATAAAGATCATTGGCGCCATAATTTGACGTTACGCTGTCAGTGTAAACAAATTAATTATCTATATATTGTACGTCATAATTGATAAATTCTCACGTACCTTTTATGTTATGCTATTTATATAATGGTTTACAATCTGAATTTTATTGTATATAAAATTAACAGTAGTTTTCCTTATTACATTTTTTTTACTCATCATGGCCAACTAAAGTTTTTGACTTATCACCATAGAAACATGTCGCGATATCCATAAAAAATGAGTTAAATAATTCTCTATTACCCACTAACGGCGCTAGTAGGCTTCGTGCACACAGCCTAGACTCGCGCGGTTTTTTTTTTTTTACTACTGCCCCCTTTAAGATCGAACTCTAATCATTCTCAACGTTTTAAAAGCACTACGTTACAATATTTCATAGCATCAACACATACTCAATATTCATATAAGAAAAAACAAACGCAATTTAACACCGTTAACATACACCAGGCGGAAATACATTTTGATAAATGAGTAGCTAATAACGTCGCGTATTGTAATCTACATTTTATACACTATCATATTTTACGGTTATGTATGGCACGCCGTTTTACAATTTAATAGTAAAATATTTTTCCAAAAATTATAAAAATATTTAACAATTTTTATTTCAGAAAAAAAATTTTGAGTGAATTTTTTTTTATGTGGTGACATAATAAAAATACATTATTCAAGTAAATAAAATTGTCGACCAATTATTTACTTGAAGAGTTCTATTCAGACGTTAATCAAAGATTTGAAAAATACATTATTATTATGTCATGACATAATAAAAATACATTATTATTATGTCATGACATAATAAAAATACATTATTTTTAGGTCATGACACAATTATAATTCGTCGTTTTTCCTATCTCTTCCTATGTATAAGCATTTAATTTTATGTCATGACATAAAAATAATGTATTTTTATTATGTCACCACATAAAAAAATTCACTCAAAATTTTTTTTCTGAAATTAAAATTGTTAAATATTTTTTGGAAAAATATTTTACTATTAAATAGTAAAACGGCGTGCCATACTTATGTAGCAGTGCCGTAAGAGGACATCTTGCCGTCTTTTTTCTTATTATTATGGAGGGTAGAGGTAAGGAGGACTATCTTATATGGGAGATAAGGTGAAAAAGTGTCCATCTAAATGCTGAACAGTTCAAAAATCATCCAGAATGGCGCTAGCGCTGCATCCGAGTATAAAATGAATTTAGCAGTTGTTTACCCTCCATAGCAGTTATAAACGGATTGAAGTTGGAAAATTTAGTATTTTTAATGATTACAGTCGTTAAAAACACTGCAGTATATAAAATCTAAACTGTTTACGTAGTCCAAAATAATTTAATAAATATAACTTAAAAACCTGCTGTGAAATAGTATCGAGAGTGATTTAATTTTTGGTAGCTTTTACTAATATTTTTTAGTCATTTTATAGTTTATTCATATCAGTATAATCGTTTATTTACTACTAAATGCATAATAGCACGTTTAAAAATCATATTTTAATCAAAAATTAATTTTATATCATATTGTTTTTTATTTTACTTTCGAAAAGTACGCCATTAAAAAGCGGAAATTCTTCTTTCCTTGTTTACTTTTCTATCCCACTCTAATAATTTTGGCCTTCCATACGCTTGCTATAAAATTTACTCTTTTGCGACAGTTGCGGTCCCCTAATTTAACGCTTTTTGATGAACACTTTTACGTATACAGAGATGGTTCTCCTTAACCTCTACCCTCCATACTTATTATGCAAGTGGCACTTCATATTTACAACATGCGAACAAATACACGCAAATTACCCTCAAAAAGTGTTAAGATAATGTAACTGGCAGTGAAGCTTTAAGATATATGCGTGACACATCACTTCCGTGACTTTTCACTGAATCACGCTAGCAGAAATTGTGGGGGGCGCGAGGGCAGTAAGGATGTTTACACGTAATAAAATTATTACTACTTATAAGTTTATAACTTATAATTTTAACAGTGATATCAGGTGTATATACTTATAGTATAGATATACCGTGGAAATTACAATTTCAGAAATAGTATATTGTGCGACTAGTGAGAGAAGGAGAAGATTCCATGAGCGTGAAATTTGCCGCACGAGCGTAGCGAGTGCGGTAACACGCGAGTGGAATACTCTCCTTTGATCAATGGTCGCACATAATATTTTATTCAACTAGCACGAGTAATATGTAATCGGGGCCCTGATAAAAGAGGGAAAAATAATAAATCATTTCATTGATTGACGTACCCACCGCCCTCGATGCACACAAGATGGCCCTGACTTTCGCTGAATGGCGATGCTGTTTTCATATATACAAATCGCTACCACGTTCCTATTGGTCCAGAAACTATGCAGTAATTCATTATCGTACAGTTTCGGCTCATTAGCACTCTACGCGTCAACATGAAGTAATTTATTATTTCTCCCGAATTTAGCAGTAGCATAAGCAACGAATAACTCTAGATGGAAAAGTCGAAAGCAGAACATTTGACTTAGGAACTTTGTTTGGACTAGTTAGGAGATAAACATACTAAAAGTCCTTACCCCTTCGAGGTACGCCCGAAGGGGGGGAGCACAAAGAAGGTCCCGTTTTTTAATAGTGTGTGGGTGTTTTTAATAGTGTGGATGAGCGATACGAAATGATTTTGACAAATTCGTATTGTTACAATGTGCTACAGAGAATTTAACACATTTTTGAAAATCGACCATTTTTCGGAGCTCATAGCTAGGCAAAGATTGGAGATAGATAAAAAGTGTGAAAGCTAAAGTTGTAGAGAATTTTATCAGCTTTCATTATGTATTACAACAAAATTTCGTACGACGTACCGTTTTCGAGATGAAAGCAAAAAACCAAAAAACGGGACCTTCTTTGTGCTCCCCCCCCTTCGGGCGTACCTCAGAGGGGCAAAGACTTTTAGTATGTTTATCTCCTAACTAGTCCAAACATAGTCAAATGTTCTGCTTTTGACTTTTCCATCTAGATTCCTCTTATGAGCACTCATTGACCAAACTACAGGGCCCCGAAATTATATATTACTCACGCGTGTTGAATAAAGTAATTTATTTCGTATTGAACTTCTGTTATTCATTTTACAAAACTACAACTATTTTTTGACGATAGAAAAATAAATTAACGTTTGTTCGTCAAATAAGATACCCGTATATTCATTAAATTAAAATATAATAATAATCAAATCCGAGGGATATATTGTTTCAATGGAACACGAATAAATTGCCATAGCGACACATAAATGGCTGACAACACGGGGATAAGTCGGATAATCAGGACTTTACTATATTACGTTATTTTAAAATATTTGTAGCAGAATACCGAGACCGTTAAAAAATAATAATAACAGCAACGGTCACTTTGAATTGCACTATAAAATCCCAACAACATTGAAATTAATAAAACATATTATTTTGCAGAATGCAGATGACAATGACTACGTAATAACAAAAAAAAAGTTTAAAACTGAATTTCACATAATTATTCTTTTGAGTATTATTAGCATCTTTTTAGTACCTACCTAACCTTGTATAATTTTCTAACAGTGCGGCGCTCGAAGGGTTATTCACTAAAAGAATCTTGCTAGAAACCTCACGGAATGTAAGAATTCTTGACTTCACGAAATCACTACAGAGCCGATTTTTGGAGTCACGATCTCTCGGTCACTGAGAGCTACAAAAACTTTTTTTCGTCGCATGATGGCGCCACTAGCAAGTGACATATCTTTTATTCAAAATACCCTCAGGGGAAACATTGGAATGTAGTTTGTACTCCAACGGTTTTCTTTTATGGGTGGTTTTAATAAATAAACCAAAGACGTGATTATGTTAAATAGATTTTGAGTTATGAAGGGGAAAAAAAGTGGTTCCAAATGGTTCGCGTAATTATAACACATGGCTGCTGCTTCCTTTCTCATTTTTGAACTTGGCTTGATAAATTGCGCTACACAGCCATGTATAAATACGCTTCACGGATCTAAAAGGTTCGGAAGTTAGTCACAAACAGCGTCGCAAAGGCACATTTTGGAGCCATTGAGACTCCCACCACCTCCCAGCTACCTGCACGGAACGTGCGCTTGTCGGTGATTGGCCGTGATCGCTCATTGCCTTTGTCACTTGTCGCTTTCCTGCTTTAAAGTACAGTCGAGGGTAAGAGTACGATAACTTGCTATGCAAAATATCCACTGGAAATTCACAATTATTGTTTTATATAACATATAACAGCGTTATTGGTCGTTTTAAGTGCGGAAAATTAATTTTTAAAAATTAATGTAAAAAAATTAAATATGGTATAGTAAGTTGATTTAGAGTATATTATTTACTATAGCGATCGCTATCTTGTCTCATATAGTGATAAGAAAAGAGAAAGTTATATATACCTGTATCTATGATAAATAAAGATAGAAATATCAATTGGTTGGAATGAAATACAATTGAACGTTCAGGGCAGAGTCGTATTTGGAAATTTTAATTTATAAAACGAATTTTAAATTTAAAACTCACATTTTCATGAAGATTGAAAACCACCGCTTTTTTTGATAAAGGGGTATGCGAATTGTCTCGCAGTGAAACGGGAAGGGGCAAATGTGGAGTTTTTAAAAAAACAATTCCGGGGTGAACGATAAACGGGTATGCGAATTGTAATTCTGGGGTGAACGATAAAGGGGTATGCGAATTGTCTCGCAGTGAAACGGGAAGGGGCAAATGTGGAGTTTTTAAAAAAACAATTCCGGGGTGAACGATAAACGGGTATGCGAATTGTAATTCCGGGGTGAACGATAAAGGGGTATGCGAATTGTAATTCTGGGGTGAACGATAAAGGGGTATGCGAATTGTCTCGCAGTGAAACGGGAAGGGGCAAATGTGGAGTTTTTAAAAAAACAATTCCGGGGTGAACGATAAACGGGTATGCGAATTGTAATTCTGGGGTGAACGATAAAGGGGTATGCGAATTGTCTCGCAGTGAAACGGGAAGGGGCAAATGTTGAGTTTTTAAAAAAACAATTCCGGGGTGAACGATAAACGGGTATGCGAATCTAAATACGACCCTGCTTCCATAACACAATCGAAAGCTGCATACAAAGTGAGATAGTTATACAATAATTCTACACCAGTTGTTATGACGTGTATTTGTGATTTTTGATTGGTTAGATTCAAAAAATGACAGTGAAAGACGAAAAGTAGTTCCATTTTTTTCACGTATTTTTGAGGAAATTTGTGAATAATCCGCAAAGTTTTTTTTTTGAACGTCAAAATTTAGCGTTTTCTATGACTTAAAAAAAAAAATTTCAAAATTTGGGTGCATAGTGTTATCGAACTGGACCCACAGTCGAGTACGCTATTGTCAAGTTGTTATTGTTATTTTAGTTTTGTTGAGTTGCGAGTTTGTAGTTTTTCAACATACTGTACAAGCGCAAGCCCGCATTCGCATCTAACTTCCGAGCCTTTTAAATTTGTGGCGCGTATTATAGATGTTTTAAAATGTGAACCCAGAAAAAAAGGATTTGACACATACCTTACTTGCCACTAGCGCCATCTGAAGAATGAAAACGGTACTCCACGTTGCAGAACTCACGACATACGCCACTTAATTAAAATTGGAGAAGTCGTTTGAAATTTTTTAGAAATCACATTCTGATTGCAAATGATTCCATAGTGAATAGCCCCTCGATAGCACCAGATTATATACACAACACTATAATCATACATCTGTACGTATTTTACTTAGTACTCAACCAAAATTAAGTACTCTGAATACTAATTCTAGATATACGAATAAATAATTTCAATTTTTATATGTCCCCTATTGCACATAAAAATGACTATTGTAAAATTAAACAATTTCCGTTATAAATTTAACATAAAAAATGTTTTGTAAAAACGGATATTTTAGAATTTAAACCAAAACAATGTCAATTTTTTTAAAAAACAACGTTCTCAAACAAAATTAAAGACATGATTACACAAAGAACTGTTCTTATTTAAAGATTTTTTTTTAAATAAAACGACAGATCATCGACAAGTGTTTACGTAATACAAGTTGATTTTGTAATGACCATATCGAAGTCAAAAAGTTTTAAAAATGTAGTTGCATAACCACAAAAAATTGAAAATAAATTGTGGGAATTTGTCTTTGCTGAATACGTTTACAGAAATGTCGTTATTGTATCGAAATAATTAAGGCTGATAGAAAGTGAAATTATTATAAAGCACCCTGTATTACTTTCGTCTCAAATAAATTTGTTTGCTGTGGGGCACAAAGGTTTCCAGAAAAGTGGATAGTAGACCTGACTCGAAAATAAAATTATATCTTTTTAGGTAAAAAGGCTACATTTTCTGAATTTGTCACGTAATCCACAAAACGTTCAAGTTCTGTACAATTTATCAATACAAGTTTTCCTAACAAATAAAGTTCCCGCCATTCTTCAAACCTTTATCCGTGACTAACAGCAAGCATAAAATATTTCAATAAAATGTATTTTAAAATGACGAAAATAAGACAGGCCGCAGGGTGTTCTAGTTGACTATAACCTCACTAAAACCATTTCTATCCATATATTTAATAACTTCTATATTGCTAGTGGCCGTAAGTGGAAGCGTGGCTCATTTAGTGAGACAGCAAATGACTGTTTTCTATCTCTTTCTTTTTACTTGATCAGTTGTGCGCAAGTGTCACGTCTGTAGTGGGGCAATTAGTAAGTGGAATAGAGCAAGCCACCTCCCTTTCACAGCTTAGTTCCATGTGCAAACTAACGCGCATCCATTCACGGACATGCGCATGAGACTCAGAGTATGATAAGTGAGACAGACGTATATAAATGTCTGCACCATAGTGTTTAAGTCTTTCTCCCGATCTTTGCTAGCAATATAGAGGGTATTAAATATATATTTCTATCAACCAAATTGCTGTATTGTTTTAACAAGCTCATAAAATACGCTGTAGAATTTAACAGTTCTCATTAAAGTTCTTCTGTGATCTCCATTAATCACAAATACACCAGTCCGCCCGTTAAAAGTTTGACGGCGTCAGTAATCTGGCTGTCATTAATCTGGAATTTTTCTAGCGCCCTAAGTGTATTAGCTATTATATAAGCCATTGTCGGTAGCACATCTGACACCTGCTATAAATCTGGAGTACTTAAATAAATTTCGTGTATCTTTCCACAATTTCCGGTAATTTGACAGTGCCCCGGAAAAATAGGCGCCGGATTGTTGAGTTTCTACTACACCAGCAAAATACAATGTAAGCTGCTTCACGGGAAAAAATAAAACGGCATTTTTATTTACAGAAAACGTCTCGGTACGTGATTGTTCATAGTTTTCCCAATTTCGATGATTATTCTGACAGCTAGGTGTGTTAGTGCGAAGATCTGACGTTCCGAAGTGAATTTATAATGCAATATTAATATTACGATAAAAGACCTAAACGTTCCCAATAGTGAAAGGTAAGTTTGCGAGCAGGTCGTAGTTATGATAAATCATTGTTGCGGAAAAACCGTCTTTGTGGTTCCGGCGTATGTAGAAAGCGCGCACGGACGTGCTGAGGTGAACCGGGAACCGAATTGCTTTCGGTTAGCCGTCTCGGTGGGGGCTGAGGAGGCGACGGTGAAATATATCTGAATATTAAACAACGCAATTATTTTTCTTTCTCAGTATTCATTTCTGAGGTACGTTGAAGAATACGAGTCCCAATATACAGCATATTATCAAAACATGAAATATTAAGATGGCAGATTCACTTACCTCCTTGGTAAACTAGGCGAGCTAGGGCAAGCGCCATCTAGAAGCGTTCTTCTCATCGCTAGAGGACTTTGGTTTGTATCATTTGTACCCATCTGACGACTAAGTCTAGGAGGTGGATCAGGACTTTGGTTACGTCTTCTGTCACCACCGAGTTGCAATTTAATATACGATGCGAACCTTTTCTTACCTGAAAGTAAAAACAAAGTGATATTATTTAACAAGCCACTGGAGTCGTACCCGATTTCATTCTATAAATGACACAAGGGCAGCCAAAACCCTACACGTATGGGTAGCTCGTGTAATATACAAACAACGAGACAAATTGTTATTACAAAAGTTGCAGGCACTCAACTGTTCAATAACTTAAAATTATTTTCAATTACCTCTTTACGCCATGTCTGAATACAGACGAGTCCGATAATTATCAGTCGAAAACAGTATTGATTTACTTTTATTAAGCTGTGAGGTTTACTTTACAATTTGTGCAAATTATCCACGATCATATTTAAACTACATATACAGGGTGTCCCATTAAGAATGGGACATAGAACAACCGCAGATTCTCCAATTCAAAATAAAACGATTAAGCGAAATATGCTTAAATAAAATGTTACTCGTTTCCGAAATACGGGGTGTTGAAGTTGAAAACTGAAAAATTATTAATGTCCATAATTTTTTTAATACACCGTATAATTTTACTCAAATCGGCACACTTGTTAAATATCATAAAATGCACCTAACAATAAAAAAATTAGTTCAGTACGCTCTACCAGTGGCGTACGGCAGGAGTAAGTAATGCTTGTACCCCTTCTAAATGTTACGCCGCTGTCTAAATTTTAATTTTGACTATAATTTTAATTTTCTTGATATTTTATAAGTCAATAATGTACATTTGTTAGTTTGTTGTAAAGTCATTGGTTTTCGAGATATTTGCAGTTTTTTTAAGACAAAATTGTAAAAATGAATATTATTAATAATAATACAAAAAAAAACCGGTCAAGTGCGAGTCGGACTTGCACACGAAGGGTTCCGTACACTATGTACTTTTTAAATACTTTGTAAAAGAAACAAGAGAGGCGCTATAACAATATGTAACCAGTGGGAGTATGCAAGTAGTTCAAGAATTTCAAGATGTGAAATTTTACATAATTCACCCCGGCGTTTTTATATTATAAACACTTTTTTTACAAAAATTTCTTGTAGAATAAAATAATATAAAGTTTTGATAAATATACCATTATATCAAATAACAACGTTATGGCAAATATCTCTGTTGCGCATGCGCCGATTTCCCCAGAAAAAAAAAACAAAACTTTAGAATATTAAACCATTATGAAACATATACCATTATTATATAAAAACAATGTTATAGCACATATCTCTTCTGCGCATGCGCCGCCTTTCCCCCTAAAACTTTTTACAAAACTTTCTTTTAAAATAGAATAATAAACCATTATGAAATATATACTATTATTATATAAAACAACGTTATTGCATATATTTATTTTGCGCATGCGCCAATTTTTCCCAAAAAAATTACAAAACTTTTGTAAACATAGATAGAATAATAAACCGTAATGAAAAGTATACCGTTATTATATAAAAAACGGCCTTATAGTATATATTTTTTCTACGCATGCGCCGATTTTTCAAAAATTTATTTTACAAAACTCCTGTAAAACAAAATAATACGCCTTTATGAAAAGTATACTATTATCTTATAAAAACAACATTATAATATATATTTCTTTTGCGCTTGCGCCGACGTCTCTCAAAAACAATAGGCCTCTTCATATTTGCATATCAAACATCGTCCCAAAATTTGGTTTCATTCCGCTCATCCATGGTGTTGGAATGGTAAAAAATGTCAAAAATGACGTTTGCATCTGTCAAAGCAATATATTCTAATAATTAAAATTAGTTATTTAAAGTTAACTCAGAAGGCGTTGCATTTCACAAAATACTAATGTCAAAAGACTGACTAATATTTGAAATGACATTCGTTTTTGAACAAATGCAATCTTTTTTTTAAGACAGAACATACGCAATTTTTTAATTCCCATAGTACAGTATGCAACAAACGAAGACAGACGATCTCCGTGTATGCTATGGATTAGACAAAATTGAATTTATACATTATATTTCTATATAAAGCTGTATAAAAAAAGTGTTTCGACGAATTCTGTTATACAAAATCTATGTAAAATTTTCTCCTCTTTCGTTTAAGATAGGTCTCGAAACGATCTGATTTAAATTGAGCGAATTATAAGCAAAAAACTTAGTTTGCTCCTCTTTTGGGAGTTTTGGGGGGTTTTTAATTATTTGTTGTTCTAGCGGCAATAGAAATACATACTCTGTGAAAGTTTCAACTCTCTACCTATTACGGTTCTTGAGATACAGCCCGCTGACAGACTGACAGACAGACAGACGGACGGACAGCGGAGGCTTAGTAATAGGGTTCCGTTTGAGCACCCTTCGGGTAAGGAACCCTAATAAAAAGTACATGTCTATCTATCTTTAACTGCGAATATCTCGAAAACCAATGACTTTACAACAATCTAACAAGTGTACATTATTGACTTAGAAAATATCAAAAAAATTAAAATTATAGTCAAAATTAAAATTTAGACAGCGGCGTAACATTTAGAAGGGGTACAAGCATTACTTACTCCTGCCGTACGCCACTGGTAGAGCGAGTAACATTTTATCTAAGCATATTTCGCTTAATCGTTTTATTTTGAATTGGAGAATCTGCGGTTGTTCTATGTCCCATTCTTAATGGGACACCCTGTATAATTTTCTGATGTGTATTTGTCCAGCTGTTCGTCTTTCCACGCCCTCCAGAAGACCTCCCCCCATTGAACTAGAGCTAAAACTTTGCACACATAGTACAGAGCACAGGACAAAACCTAACAGAGCTGGTTTTTTTTTCTCCACGGGAACAGAAACGGAGGGAGGTTGGTTTTGAATAGGCAAATGTACAGGTAAAAACATAAATAAACATACCATGATCTTCTTTCGTCCCGTTCTCATTGTCAGGTTGACTCGTCGAACTTTGATTCACCGGATAGCTGTAATAATGCGGATGATATTCGGTGCCTTCGGTTCTTTGTTTTTGTAACTGACTCTGTTGATGGTAAAATCTTTGCAAGACAATAGGACTAGTATTACCAATATTAAAGTGTTGATTTGGTGGACTATGTTCTGTAGTGGCAGGTACTAAGTTAGGGTATCGTTTTCTAACAGGTAACGGTGAACCAATCGGTACCTGCCAATAATTATTATCTCCTTGTATATTCTTTTTTTGTTGATACGAGTTGCTGCTGCTATCTGTGAAGCGTCTTTGTTGAAATGGTGAAAATCTACCGTCTTGAGGATAGCCGCTAGGCGGCAGTGTCGGTTCATTTGTTCTTTTTTGAAACGGAGAAAATCTACCGTCCGATACTAAATTCGACTTTTGCTGCTGGAACGGTGAAAATCTACCTCCAGTATCTTGAAAGTTAGGCGGAGATTGACTACATCGATCACTATTCGACGACGGTTCAACCATTCTCCGTTGGTGGAAAGGTGAAAAACGTCCACCGGATTCCGGTGGCGAGTTATTTATCCTGGCGTGCGGAGACGCATGCCTATCGGGAGGTGAGCGCTGCTGATAAGGCGAACGACTAATCGGTGGCAAACTCGATACGTTTGGTATTCGATCGTTTGCTGCAGGAAGGAATGTATTGTTTCTCGGAGGTGAGGATGGTGCCGCGGCATTCACCGTAGAAGAACCATTTGTTAACGGCACACCGTTCGTATCTGACATGGTGCGTTGGTGCAATGAAAGATGTCTACGTGCGGGAACGGGAGAAGGAGGTGTGTACCTACAAACAAGACAAAGAAAAACTATAATTTTGTTTTTTAGAACACAAACTTTATTACAACATCAACATACACAAAGAACGATAACAAGACAAAAAAAACTTAGGTACGACATGAAAAAAAAAAAAATTAGCACGAGCAAGATATAGTTTCAAAGTACATTTTCCACAAAAAATGAATTTGTTTTCAAAAATATGAACTTACTTTTTTAAACAATAATTTTGTAATATGAAACCATTCTACAATGCAAACAAAAATGAAAACGTATAAATAAAAAACAAAAAAAAAAAAATCAGCTGGAGTGAAAAACAAAACACGAAACTAACCATGCAACCTACCTACGAGTTGCCATGTAAGTCACCGTGGTACTATTAATCGAAACCGATGGTGGAGTGGTACCGATTGAAGCTTGATTTTCAGTTTCCTGAGTGATTTTCTGAAACCACTGGTCCACCGCTATATTCAAGGATTCATACTTTTTTATAAACGGATGCTCCAGAAGTTTCGGATATTTGGGTCGCTTTGTATAATTTTTTGTTAAACTAGAATAGAGAAATATAATGAAATTTCGTAAAACTACGGGCACAAAACGAGTGTTGAAGAGCACGAGATGCGTTTCTAAAAATATTAAATACTAACCAACAATCCACAAAAGATCGGAATTCGTCACTAAAGCCTCTGTCTCCCGGAAGAGTCGGAGGTGTCTCGTTCATTATTCTACATACGACTTCAAATTCTGTTTTACAGTCTTGATACGGAAATGTGCCCAGTGCCAATTCGACTAGTGTTATTCCCAATGACCAAACATCTGCACGAATATCGTAGTCTGGCTTTGCAGGATCGGGAGGATCTATTCTTTCCGGCTGAAAATACATACATTTATTAATATTTTCAAATATTAACCACGCCATGTACACAATGAGTCAAAAATATATTACCGCTACGTTTTTTTTTATTTATTTAAAGTAGATAAAAATAAACTACAGCAACTAACAATATTAAACTTCGAGTTGAAAAAAAACAAACACACAAACTACAGTGTAAACACCATTTAACGTCACTCGATATAACGACAAACTCCTCAAAACGTCAAAATTTTCTTACTCTAGTTGGTTTACATTGTTGCTCATACAATGATACACTCTAAATAACGACACAACCACTCTGAATAACGACAACAATACGTCATCATTAAGCAATAAACAGTACTTGTTTGTTATTTTGTTGCTTTGTTGTCGCCATCATGTGTACCAGAGATTCTAAGAAATTCGTTCTTTTATTTGTTGGGATTATGTTTCAGCTGCTTATCGATAAGTTATCATATTCTTAGTTGCCCACAAACTTGTAAACTGTGAACATGGCGAGTAAAAGAAAATCTTTATGTATTGAAAATATCAATGGATTGTTTCTTCTCTCCGTTTAACGACAACTCTCAATAACGCCACAAAGTGCACAGTCCCTTGAGTGTCGCTATATAGAGTTTACACTGTATTTAATTTTTTTTTTGTATCTAGTAGGATACAAGAATTTATTCACTGTTACCACAATCGGTGAATACACTGTACAACATTAATAATAATAATAATAAAAGCCCTTATTAAGTGTTTTATTACCTACATAATAAGCACTAATACAAACACTGCGTCTAGTATGTAAGTTTTAGAAATATTCTTTTAAACTGTAGTAATTATTTGCAAGCAAAAAATGTTTAACTTTTGACGTGATAACGTCTTATAAATTGATGAAATACCAGCTGCACGCACGAAAAAGTGTAACGTTCCTAAAGTTCCGCCTGACCCTGTGCGTGCAAGCGAGAGCGCAGTATGCTTCGGCCCAAGTTTGACAGCTACTAAAAGTTAGGTTATGTATTACGGAATATGTTATCACGTAAAACTATCGTCCGTAAACCGACTTTACAGACAACCAATTTTTTTTTTTTGAAATGTTTTTCATCTTTTATTTCTCTTATCTCTACTGGTAATGTCTTGACGTAGACTACCCAGCCTTACGCGAACTCGGAGTTACGCGTTTACTTTTTTTTCCCTCCCGCTTCACTCCTCACTCACATTTGAAGCGCTTGGCATGCATTTCACGCAGTACCCCAATTTACGCGATCTTTGTTAGTTTCATCTATCGTGTAAGTTCGAGGTACTACTTTATAATATGACAATGACGTTTCACTAGCTATTTTCAATAGAATTTGGGTTATTTCTAAATCGTTGGCTATCGAAACATTCAACAGAAAGAAATAAAAAAAAAATACTTACAGCCATATACGCAGCACAACCCGCACTTTTTGTTTTTGCTTTTGAGTCCACAAGTCTTCCACTAATACCAAAATCACAAAGCTTTATATTTCCTTTTTCACTAAGTAAAATATTCGATGGTTTAACATCTCTGTGTATTAAATCGTGCTTCTCTTTAAGGTATGATAACGCTTTTACAGTCTGAAAAATATTATTATTGATTTAATTTATCTCGAAGCGTTGCAAATTATTTAAGCTTAAATCTACATGAGAACTGGTCTTAAAAAATAGCGCCATTCAATGATTTCACATTAAAACATTGAACGGTAGCATCAAGTGCAGTCCGAATAAATTGAGACGGGTAAAAAAAAAAACATTACTATCGTAGTGCATTCTATAGATGATAATTAACTAATACTAATTAATTTTTATATTTTTTTAGATATTTCTGAAGAAGATCCAAATCCGGATCGAAACGTCATCTTGTGTTATATTGATTTGTATTTTTATTATTTTTTGTCAATATATGGTCTGAGAAAAATTGGTCGACAATTTTATTTATTTGAAGATTACTATCGTAGCATTATAAAAAAGTGAAAGTCAATTTTCCTTGAAGATTCACCCGCGTTATTATCGATTGTAACGGGAATCTCTTCTTAAACAGCGCCATTCGTATTAAAAGCGATCATCAAAAATGAAAAAATGAGATAGAGCACGTGACAGCTAGTTTCTATCTGTTTCAAGGCTTGTGATAGTACAGCGGCACTACATAGAAAGTGCTACAAACTGGCCATTACATGCCATTCTTCTCGCTTTATCGACCACTTTTCATTATTTGTCCAGTTCTTTATGTCTATGATAGTAACCATGTAAAAGACATCCTATGCTTCAAGTCCGGACACAATTATTGTTAATCGTTGTGTTTACAACATTATGCGGGGAAGGGCAGGTGAACTCTGGTGGTCGTCACGCTGTATACAGCTTTTGGCACATAGGATATTATGTCTTTTTATCATTTGAATTAAGGTTCTTTAAGGGGTTACACTACCCAGGCGCGTCAAAAAAATAAGCTTTTTTTGTGAATTTTTTTACGAGCTCTAGGTGGCGGATCAAAAAAAAAAAAATAGGGCTTTTTTACGCATATATTAAAGTTCTCAAAAATATTTGTTATTTGTATATATATAACAAAATGGCGTCGTGGTAGTATAAAAAAACAGACAACAATTTTTTTTAGGTGAAAAACGGTGTACTTTGTAACAGTCCTGGTGTACCATCAGGAACAAAAAAGAAATTTTTTTCTTTTTTTACAATCGTTTTTCCATAGAAGTACCGAGGATTTTAAATTTTGTTTGAAAATTCACAAACTTGTATGAGTTAGAAATTTTTTTTTTCATTTTTTGGCAAAGACTCGAGCTTAAATTGTTAACTGCAAACGTCATAATTTTTCAATCATAAAAATCGTGTGTACTTCCACGGAAAATCTATCTAAGAAGTTGTCATTTAAATTTCAAGTCAATCAGACAAAAATTGAGCAAGATACGGTGTACACCAATTTGAAAAACATAGTTTCGAAAAAAACGCGTTTAAAGTTTGAAAACGTATTTCTTACATGAAATTTTCAAAATTTTTGAGAACTTTAATATGTGCGTAAAAAACCCCTAAATTTTTTTTTGATCCGCCACCTAGAACTCGTAAAAAAACATTTACAAAAAAAGCTTATTTTTTGACGCACCTGGGTAGTGTAACCCCTTAAGCCAACATTACTGCAAACGATGTCGCGAGTAAAGAGAAACATTAAATTTAAAAAATCGAACTATACGTACCGCGACAGTGACTTTGCCTAAAATATCTTCCGGGATGGGTCCTTTCAGTCTTTTTAATAATTTATCAAAACAGGAGGCCATCAGCTCCATGCAAATCCATACCTCGCTTTCCATAATAAAACAACCTAAACATTGTACTATATAAGGACAATCGTACGATTTATAAACTACATCGATGTCCATTACTATTCTTTTGTTTTCTTCGCTATTTCCAGTCCTTCGCATTTGCTGCAATAAAATCAAATACTCAGTAGGGTAGCGATATTTTAGAGCCAACGCACAATTGCTACGTTTTGTAGCACGATTTAGCGATTAAGTTGCTATAGGATCGTCAGATGTCAGCATCGTAAAACCGCAAAGTCTTTCCTGAAATACAACACTGATGTATCACGAACGCGCGGTGGTCGAAAGCACTTCGCACACTTAAACTACTCCATGCCGTGGATTCCGATGATGCTGCAATCTTCACGGGTAGACATACGAATATGGAATAAACGCATCGATCGCGTCGCGC
Organism: Xanthostigma xanthostigma; assembly: GCA_963575645.1. Lineage (NCBI taxonomy): Eukaryota > Metazoa > Arthropoda > Insecta > Raphidioptera > Raphidiidae > Xanthostigma > Xanthostigma xanthostigma. Next base: position 40,209,442 of record OY754466.1, on the reverse strand, counting down.
AATCGAACGACAAATTTCAAGAGGCTAATCGTCAAGCGCGATGCAATTACTAAATCACGAGTTTTTGATACAAAAAGTAGCATGTGTGTGTTGCCCTTATACACAAAATATTAATTACATAAAGAGATAAGTTTTGATCAATTGTTTATCGTCGCTAATTTCAGAAACTACTGAGCTGATTTGTAAAAGTATTTCATTGTTGAAAAGTTCAATTCTTTTCCAGTGAGATAGACTATATTATTATGCTACGGCAAAAAAGAGGCAGACACTGAAAATGTCAAGCAAGTTGGGGATTCGGCACGCAATTTCTAAATTATAGATATAATACGCGCCACGAATCTAAAAGGCTCGGTTAGATACGAATGCGGGCTTGCGCTTGTACAGTCTGATGAAAAACTACAAACTCGCAACTCAACAAAACTAAAATAACAACTTGACAATAGCGTACTCGACTGTACTTTAAAGCAGGAAGTGACAAAGGCAACGAGTGATCACAACCAATCACCGACGAGCGCACATTCCGTGCAGGTAGCTGGGAGGTGGTAGGAGTCTCAACGGCTCTAAAATGTGCCTTTGCGACGCTGTTTGTTACTAACTTCCGAACCTTTTAGATCCGTGGCGCGTATTGTACTCTAATCTCACTAGCAATAAAACTCGCTGTCAAACTAAAATACGTCCAGACAAATCTAAGGTGGAAAAGTCAATCTTTAATGAAATGACAATACGTCCAAATATGTATTTTTCAATATACAGGACTAATATTTACAAGACTGTAGGAATGTGTCCATACATAATTTCTTGGAAGAATGTGTATCTTTTTTAAGATATCTGTTTACTAACGCATTCCTTTCGAACGTTCTCAAAAACAAAATGTATTTATTACATAATATGTATGACATTCTCTAAAACACGACTGTATACTCTATTAAAATTGTTATTAAAAAAATTCAATACATACTTTGACTGCAATGATCTCTCCGCTAGGCTTGTGCAACATTTTAACAACGTGTCCACAAGTTCCGTTACCTAATTCCCCTAAATGTTCCATGTCTTTAATGTCCGTCTGATACTTAACACCATTTATTGTTAATATTCCACTAAGTTTCATAATTTCTTTCAATTTTAATTCAGTCTCGGTCATGTCACTGCGACGTGGTGGAAATTGATTGACTGGAAGTTCCAAATTTCCTCTACGGACTGGTGTGTCCATACCAACTGAAAATTGTTAAACAGAACAATGTAATTCGAAGTAGTATCAACCATTAAATTAGTCTAAAACGGCGTTTCCAAAGCTTTTTCATCTACGGATCCCTTATATATATATATAAAAATATTTATTGACTTAATTTATTTACAATTTATTTACAGAGTATGCTTATATATAATTGTTCCTGTCACCAATTGATAAAATATTTCAGTAAATGCGTTAATATATTATGTATAAAATACATTGTATGTACGTGTAGTGTAAAAAAAAGGGGGGAAAAAAAACACCACTTTATAGTACGGAATACGGATCCCTTAGAGATTGGCTATAGTATAGCGGACTTCCATAAAAAAAAAAAACAGTAGTAAAAATGTTTTTTTTTTCATAATTAAATGTAGTGTCTGAAGTAGAGATGCCACGAATATTCAGCTACTATTCGGTATTCGGCTACTTTTTTTGTTATTCGGTCGAATGTTGCGTACTATTCGGCCGAATACCAAATAATGAAAAAAAACCGCACATTTTGCTCAAAAAGAGGCGGTTTTTCTATCAAATGGTACCATTTTGTAAAGCTTTTAGTGAGCAAACAGTGATATTTTTTTAGTAATAAAGACTATTAGTAACAATTCGATGTATCGATGAACAAATAATTAATACGTGTACACAATCTGCTCGCAAATGAAACAAATACGCCCGCGGCATTGCTATATACCGTAATGAAACAGGTCGTAACCTGTCACCCGCGAAATGAGCACATATTTTGTCGAACATTAGGCCGCCGAATATTCGGCACTTTGGCCGAGAACGCAGCCGAATATCCGGTATTCGGCAAAATCACTATTCGTGGCACAAATTTCTAAATCTAGATGTATTTTGTATCATGAATACCAATTCTCAGTGCGATCGTAGTTTGTTTATTTAATTTTTTTCTCATTATATCCCAGAGGAGTTCGCGGACCCCCTTGGATATACTCACATGGTTCGAGTACAAGCCACTCACCAATAAACAAGCAATATATTTTAGGCAGGAATGAATCGATGAAATTTTCCACGAGATACGGGGGGACGTTGTTATAGTTGCAGCAGTTGCAGGCATTTTATTTAAGTTTATGTATTATGTGAATGTTGGTAAGTTCTGAACTCTCCAAGTATATGTCGGCAATACAGAGCTCTTCGGATACACCTGCGCGTTTGTCGATCAAATTCTCGGATTATTCGGACTGTTTGAGCCTGGTTTAAGTAATTCTCGGCTTCTACCAGTCCTACGAACCTAGACCTGCTAGCATCGAGTTTGAACAGTTCGAGAATTTAACCGACTGCCTGAAGAGTTCTGCATTGCCATTATTTGCCGACATATTCTTTGAGACTAAAGGCCCCCATACACCTCGTTCTTTTTTGGCAGTTTTAACCGCCGGGTAAAACTGTACGGTTAAACACGAACAACGGCCATCCCCATACACCTCGTTCTTTTATGGCAGTTTTAACCGCACGGGTAAAACTGTACGGTTAATTTAAACACGAACAACGGCCATATCCACACAGAGGCGTAGTTTCGTTCAGTTTTTCTGAAGTCGTGGCATCATTAATACGATCTGCTTTGATGGAAAATATTGATATTATTTTATGTTTAATAAACATTAATAAACAATATAATGCAAAAATAATTAATCAAATTGATTGATATTTGTCTAAATTAGAGTGTTTTATTTGACACCATTATTTTTTTCTCTAAATTAATCAATATGTTTATAGCAATTTTCATTTATTTTTGTCAAAATTGCTTAGCACTAAAACGGTTAAAATATAAATCAATACTCAAACTAATTACAATCATTTAATTAATATGACTTATTTGCTGTACGTCGCACCACTGAATAAACACGTCGATTCTTATCGGAAAGCGCCACACATTACGATTTAAAACGACAACCAGCAAACACGTCGTGTTTAAAATCAAGATTCGGCAGATAAAAAAACTGCCGTGTTTCATCGACAGTTTTTGCCCATACACTTCGGTTTTGACCGACGTGTTTTATCGTGACGATGAAAACTGCCAAAAAAGAACGAGGTGTATGGGGGCCTTAAGAACCAACAAACATAATATCAAATATTATGTGAATAAATGAACTTACTAGTTTTTCTTGTAAGGACTTGCGTTATAGGCACAAGTTCCATAATTAAATATTGAGTGAGTTAGAGAATCAAGTCATTGAAAATCGAATTATTTTAATGCCTGACTACTGAAAGGGCAGTTGCATAACTTTGTGACGGTACCGGTGTTGTTATTATAGTTTTATTACAAATGGTAACAGCCTCTCTGCGAACGACAACATTATCGTCACAGTCTTGCGCAGTAGCTCAAAAATTCTTTGCAAAAACCGATACAAACAGTTTCGTTTTAGCTACGGCGCAAGACTGTGGCGATATTTGCAGAGAGGTTGAAACAGAGCTTATAGCAACTGCAACCAGTATTGCGAAATCCTCGATGAAAAATTAATGTATCGCCTTCTACTCGGGCTAACACACTTAAGCTTATCAACATAGGCATATATATATTTTTTTTATTCAAGCAAGCATATCATGTATATTGTATATGATTAATATCGAAACCATAATTAATGTGGCAGATGTGAAACAATTCTTTATAAAAAAAAATAGGAGCGTTTGTGCCACTCCTAAAAAGCTGAGCATTAATTGGCATAAATTTATTTTCACAATACTATATATAGTCACAAATGTCAACGTTACAGGCATTACAATTTAAACAGATAAAATAAATGTCACAAACATTCTCAGCCAAAAAAGCAATCTTGAAAATTCCGATTAACAAAATCTGGACAATTCGAAAAATATTGTTATATAAAATTCGCAATAGTTTGTCGCCAAAAAAAAACAATATTTATAAGGTCTTCAACAAATTATAAAAAAAGACTTCTTTAAATTATGTTGCTCATATGACGATTAATGATATTTAACGTAAATTATAACGCAATGAAACTATAATGTTACTTTTATTCTGTTTAGAAAATATGATCTTGGTATTTTTTATAATTTTATGGGTAAAATAATATTTTCATTTAATTTATGGTCTGTAAGGGAAGGTTAGGTGTGTATTACATATTTTACTTACGTATTCGGGGCCTTCCATGTCTGGGACTACTTTTCATAGGACTATCTGAAGACCCCACTGATAGATCACGATCCCTTGTTCTATTTTCTGCCATCAGTCGTGCCTGGAGGCCCTGAATTTTGCTTTCAATTGACGAAGTAGACATTTTTGTAGGCGGATACAAACTGCGTATTATTTTAAACAATGACCCAAAAATAAATGTCCCTAAATTTTAAGTTAAGAGCTTTATCCTTGTTACATGTAATAAAGAATTTCTTTAGATATTTTTTTAATACATTATTTATTATTATTGAGGTATTATCGATTACATTCTTAAAAAAAAATAAACCATCTGTTACTAGAGCACAATAACACCATGGAACTTTCACTATGGCATTAATAACATTAAATTCTGAAAATGGAAAGAACAAAACAAGTTTTAACAATTTATCAAAAATTAATAATGAACTTCAACACAACTTGAACGAAGCTTACAATTTACAAATAAGATGCGAATATTTTAATAATAATGATTGTAATATTATTTGCAAATAATCTAAAAACTATCAAATAAATTTGCGTTTACAAATTGGTTTATAGACTCCCAACTGAAAAATGTCTTTGCATATTTTTTAATTTAGCTTAATGAGAGCTATTCAATAATAACATAATAATTTTCAAACATTTTAAAAAATTAAAATTGAATCTTTTGACGGAGGTATTTAAAATTTTTAAATGTTGGTGGCTGGTGGCAAGAATATATGTATATATCTATGGTGGCAAGTGGCAACCGTGGCCTCAACGCAGAAAAGACTCAAGGACACATACGTCATTTTAGCACATATGGTAGTCTGTTATGCACGTTGTTTTATAAAACTGAAATAGTGTATATTTATTTGAATAAAAAAAAATAAAAATGTCTAGAAAAAAGGGAAACAGAAAAAATCAAGATTTTGACAGCGATTTGGAAGAAAAAGTTAAAATTACTAATTCTGACAATATAACCTCAAAAAATGCAAAAGGTAAAAGTGCTACCAAAAAGGGTAAGAAGAACAGAAAAGGTGACGATTGGTCCGATAATGAAACTGGTGAAGCAATTGTTAACAGTGTAGAAAATGATGAAATTCCTAGTAAATCTGTAAGCAAAAAGAAAGGTAGGTTTTCGACGTGTACTATATAATTTGGCTATGTTTATTGACAGCAGAACGAATTTTTTTAGAGATCACTTATGAAAACTGACGTAGTAAAGACTATTAAACACGTTTCAAAATTGGGGTCCAGGGGTTTACGGGGACTTAATAGCAGCCTTATACTAGAATGTTTAAAGAATACTATTTTTTTGTTTTAGAAAAAAATAAGAAACAAGCTTTACCGGTTGATTCTGAAAGTGAAGAAGATAACGATGATATCTCAGTTACAAGTGCTGGAGATAATAGTAAAGCACGACAAAAAAACGCAAAGAAAAAAAAAGGTAAAGGAAAGAAAGATGATTGGTCAGATGACGAAATAAAGTCTAAAAGTAGTAAAAAAGTAATTACTAGTAAAGTGAATGATGATGATGATGATGAAGATGACAGTGTTCCAAAACCTATTCTGAAAAAAGATAAAAAGAAAAATAAAGGGAAAAAAATCGAAATTGATTTTGATGAAGACGAGGATATACCTAAACCTGTTTCGAAGAAAAATAAAAATAAAGCAAAATTTGTAAACATCGATAGTGAGGACGAATTGAGTGAAGAAGATTTCTCAGAGTCTATGTCTTCAAAAGATAAAAACGAAACAGCAAAGAAGGTTGAAAGCGAAGACGAATTGAGTGAAGAAGAAGTACCTAAGCCTGTCTTAAAAAAAGGTAAAAAAGAAAAAGCATCAAAGAAAGTTGAAAGTGAACAAGAATTAAGCGAAGAAGAGGTAGTACCGCCCAAATCTGAACCAAAAAAAGATAAAACAGGGAAAAAAGATAAGAAAAATTCAAAAGCAAAAAAAGTAGAAAGTAATAAAGAAGAAAATGATGTTAATGAAATTGAATCTGAAATTAAAACTGGCAAGAATACAAACGAAATCGAAATCCTCACTAATAAAATGGATGATTTAGATGTTGAAGAACCGAGTGTCGTCACAAAACTCGAAACAACACAAAAATACGATCAAAGTGCCGAAAAGAAACTTACACACAAAGAGAAGAAAAAACTTAAGAAACAAGAAGAATATGAAAAACAGATGGAACTCATGACTAAAAAAGGTGGACAAGGTCATTCCGATTTGGATAGTAATTTCACTGTATCGCAGTCTCAGAAATCAGCAGGACAAATGGCTGCACTGGAAAATGCTGTCGATATCAAGATTGAAAATTTCAGCATTGCTGCAAAGGGGAATGACTTATTCGTTAATGCAAACTTATTAATAGCTCACGGTAGACGTTATGGTTTAGTGGGACCGAACGGTCACGGTAAAACAACCTTATTACGGCACATCGCTCAAAGAGCTTTTGCAATACCGCCTAATATCGATATATTGTATTGTGAACAAGAAGTTGTCGCTGACGATAATACTGCTGTAGAATCTGTCCTTAAGGCTGACGTTAAACGAACTGCATTATTAGCTCAATGCAAGGAAATTGAAACAAAAATTGAAGCGGGAAATTTGGATCTACAGGAACGCTTAAATGAAGTTTATGCTGAATTAAAAGCAATTGGGGCAGATTCAGCAGAACCAAGAGCTAGACGTATTTTAGCTGGTTTAGGGTTTTCTCGCGAAATGCAGGACAGAGCAACTAAAAATTTTTCTGGTGGTTGGAGAATGCGTGTCTCTTTAGCAAGGGCACTGTATATTGAACCCACTTTACTTTTACTCGATGAACCGACAAATCATTTAGATTTAAATGCTGTTATTTGGTTGGACAAGTAAGTTGAAATTTCTATACGAACTGTTGCCATCCATGTCTTTACTCTAATAATGTTGTAATTTTTTAGTTATTTACAAGGCTGGAAGAAAACTTTGTTGATCGTATCTCACGACCAGTCATTTTTAGACAATGTTTGTAATGAAATTATTCATTTAGATCAACAAAAGTTGCACTATTATAAAGGAAATTATTCGATGTTTAAAAAGATGTACGTTCAAAAACGTAAAGAAATGATAAAGGAATATGAGAAACAAGAGAAACGTATTAAAGAATTGAAAGCACATGGCTCTTCAAAAAAACAAGCTGTTAGTTTTTTTTTTTTTAATATATATATTATTAAAATAAGTGAAACAAAAATTATTTGATTTGTCATACATTTTAGGAAAAGAAACAGAAAGAAGTGTTGACTAGAAAACAAGAAAAAAATAAGAAAATGCAAAAACAAGACACTGACGAAAATGGGCCGACCGAACTTTTACAAAAACCGAGAGAGTATATGGTCAAATTTTCGTTCCCCGATCCTCCACCATTACAGCCTCCAATTTTAGGAATGCACAGTGAGTAGATATATTAATCATTTTAGAAAATGTTCGTTTTCTGTATTTAAAATAACTTATTTCTTGTAGACACCAGTTTCGCTTATCCTAATCAAAAACGATTGTTCATCAATGTGGACTTCGGTATAGATTTAAGTTCTCGAGTGGCAATCGTTGGACCAAACGGTGTTGGAAAATCAACATTTTTGAAATTGCTGACTGGTGATCTTACACCACAGCAAGGAGATATTAAAAAAAATCATAGATTGGTAAGTTAAAAATTTCATCAATAACATTAAATAAACTATTAAATGTGTATTTATGTATTTTACAGCGTATTGGAAGATTCGACCAGCATTCTGGTGAGCATTTAACAGCAGAAGAAACGCCAAGCGAATATTTAATGCGCCTTTTCGATCTCCCTTACGAAAAAGCAAGAAAACAGCTGGGAACGTTTGGTTTGGCAAGTCACGCACATACAATTAAAATGAAAGATTTATCTGGTGGTCAAAAAGCACGAGTCGCTTTAGCCGAATTGTGTTTAACTGCTCCCGATGTCGTCATTCTGGTACGTGAAAGTTGTGTTATTTTCAGGAATTTTACATTCAGACGATTTTTACAGTCGTCTCTGTTGACTGCTTCTTGAACTCCATTGTCCTGTTCTGTAGTTTAATTTGTCAATTGTAGCAAGTGACTATAAATCAAAGAATGGCTACGCTTTGCATTGTTTCATTGCTTTGCCGCTCTGTTAAGCTTCTTCAAGTTGCTGCACACAAGACTGGTATTGCCGTTGGGATTTGTGCTGGCTGCGAGGATAAAAATGACATCAATGCGAGCTCGCGTGCGTGGTTACAAGCTGGATTTTAAAATTATAACCGGGGCTATTTTTCATACTACCGAGAACCAATCAGAAAACAGTATCTTGTCACGTGGGCAACGCCCACAAACAAGCATAGCGTCATAGTGTGTGTTCTATTCAGATACAATAAACGTCCACTTTTGCTAACATTCGAACTGTCACTGCGCGCGCCCCAAAACCATCTGAAAACACGCATCGCGTGAAGCCAACACATAAAAACCATAATGAAATCCTGCGCCACAGCACGCTTAGAACCTGGTAGTGAAATCAAGTAATGTATCTAGTGGCAAAACCAGCCTCGTGTGGACTTTAGTTCAGGCTAGTGTGTGCAATTTCCGCACTAAACTATCTTAAAATAACAGTTTTGTGGCAAAACTCACTGAAGTATTAAAAATGTTTTTGGGAAATTAATGTCATGTTTTTCTATACCAATATAATTTATGTGGGAATTTTGAAGACTCGCAATAACGAACCTTTTAATTTTTTAGGATGAACCTACCAATAATCTCGATATTGAGTCGATAGATGCATTAGCTGACGCTATTAACGATTACAAAGGAGGCGTTATCATAGTATCTCACGACGAACGTTTGATACGTGAAACGGAATGTGCACTTTATATTATTGAAGATCAAACCATTAATGAGCTAGACGGTGACTTTGATGATTACAGAAAAGAACTGCTTGAAAGTTTAGGAGAAATTATTAATAATCCAAGTATAGCAGCTAATGCAGCTGTTCAACAATAGGAGCCGATATTACATTTGTATTTTTATAGCGATATTAATATTATTAATAATCAATATCTATTTTGATTTCAACAATAAATAAAATACGAAACTGTATAGTGCATCTATTTATTCCTAAAAAATCATAATAACTTTAATGTCTGTTTATCCATAACAGACGCCACACGCACCGTTACTATTTATCACTTCCCGTTATTTTCTAGTTTTTTTTTTTTTAACGTCAATTTAATTCGAAAAATGTTACTTTATCAACTAACAAAACATTAAAAAACCGAGGTTCAAGCGCGCGTTTTTTACATTTGTGCAGTGATTTACCATCAGATTCAGTGATTTTTTAATCAACCTTTTACATATAAGGGAGTAAAACTGAAAGCGTCAAATAACAGTTCAAAAAGTGACCAGTGTGGCGCTAGTGTTGAATGTAAACTTTGCAATTGTAGACGAAGTGAAGTGTGCTGAAAGAAATATTTTATATTTTTGGCGACTATAGTAGTTAATATATTCGCAGAAAATAAAACTTCAATCACTTACATAGTCAAACATTATTTGGTAAATATAACCTATAAAATCCTCAGAGATAAATTGACACTCTTCCTACGGTGGCGCCATCTTAATTTCACTCTTTTTGACAGACACTTCATACACAGAGATTTTTCTCCTTACCCTCTACCCTCCATACTTTTACATAACTATAGTTAGTAATATTTGGGTTAAAAAAAAATTTGTAATTTCGAATATCCATTTTATTACACTACAATTCGTATAATACCAAGCTAATTTTATAAAAAATTGTTATTGTGAACTACCATCCAGACAGCCATTTATTTCTTAAATATCTACGAAGTGTATGTCCATCCATTCTTTTTGGATTGTTGTCATGCGCTTCAGTAGCTTCTTGTACAGCAGGATCAACACGGAATTTATGAGAAATCATAAAGTCGCCGTTTTCGCGTAAATATGTGCCTACATTTTCTAAATTATTCATATCCGGTACACCGTTTGGAGTTTGGATTGGTGTTACTTTAATTAAATGCTTAATTAGAAACAAATGTGAATTTATTTCAGGGATATTTTTGACGATTGCTATATCCTGCAAAAAAAATTGTATAAATTATTTCTAGCTTCAACCGTATGATTCCTAACCTGGGATTAACGGATCCCTAAAAGACCGCAAGTAGATCCGAGGGGGTTCTCGTGGATTCATCTCTGATGTAAGTAGGCCAAACTTTATACACGTCCGTTCTATAGTCATTAGAGCTGTAAAAGTAACGAGAAATTGTGTACCCGTATGTATTCGTTACTTAAAGAGCCAGTACCCGTTACTTTCGTATCGTTACGTTACTCGGTACTTTTCATACGACATACAATAGCGTACTTAACAACATCAAGCAATAAGCATGTAGCTTCGCACCAAAGCGCGTCGCATATGTGATAGGACATGAGTCATGACTTCGTACTTTATGAATACTTATAAGTATAACACATTGTGTTTGTATAACCGTATCAAACGAATCGATCTGACATGGATACAAAACATGCGAGTAACGAAATGAATTTGTAAGTAACGATTCGTTACTTCGAGTCAGACGATGTACCCGTTACTCAGTAACGAATACATACGGTTTGTTACAGCTCTAATAGTCATGATCTGGACTGCGTTTGTAAGTGGGCAAAGTTACGCTGTTCGGGTGGCGACGGCTAAACTATATGAACGTCGCTCGGCAAACAGTGATATGTTGTTTATTCAACTCATGCGCGTTATTCATGTTTTATCATGCCTAAAAACCGAACCCTAAATATCCATTCACCGACTGGTGACAATTACTTGTCATAACTCAATGAAGATTCCTACTAGCTCGGCCATTGTGGAGTAATGAAAATAAACGTAACTATTTTCTGAGTCGTAACGAAATAGTAGGTAACAACAACTCCATTGTTACCCATTGAGGCTAAAATTGAGAGGCCGAATGTTTTCGACATGGAGTTTATTCATAACCGGCTAACCTCAAACCAAAACATTGAATCGTGCTGTTTGGTGCTGTTAGTATTGACAGTTTTTTTTATAAAGAAGTAAATAGATATTTACAACATCTCATTATAATTAAAACATGAATAACGCGCAATTGTTGAATAAAATTATGGGCGCAACTTGTAGGCTAAGTCATGACCTGTCAGCGCGATGAATGACTTAGACTACTAGTTACGCCAATAACTATTACACAACACACTACAGATGTGAAATTTGCTTACGCACCAGGGGCGGATGGCCCCACAGGGATTTTGGAAGTTTCCCCGGTAGGCCGATTGCCTATATTAATTTATATCTTTTACGGTGGATACAGTTATCATGTTATGTCCACGGTGGACGCAATTCTGTTCACGGCGGACACAGTTATGTCAACACACTAAATTCTAATAACTAAATTTCACCCTGTAACTAAATTTGGCCAAGTAACGAAATTCTAGTCAGTAAATATCGCCCTGTAACTAAGTTTTGCCAGGTTATAATCCAACGCATACACAAAGCAAGCGTTATGCGCTGTCATCTAATGAAATACCAGTAACTAAATTTCGCCGTTATCTAGATGTCGCCTTCAATTAAAGCCGCGCACAAACGTAACGTCCTCCCATAAAAGTGTCGCGCCAACCAAACGCGCCATTAGATGTTTCACTTAAAAAAGTATTGTACAGATTCTACAATAAAAATATTTTGTCGTCCGCACCTTCACTGCGTGGTAGATAAATGAACTAACGAACTAATTTATTGATTGGCTGCGAACTAGAGCACTCTTCCGAACTAGTTCGTTCGCGAACTACAAAACTCTGGTTGGTAGACGGGGCCGATGGATATAGATACAATTGGGACGCAAATTTTAAGTCTCGCCTAGTACGCATGGAATCCGACGTAAAACTTATATTAATTAAATAAGTACTTACTGTTCCAGTCAATTTGTATTTTTGTAATATTTCTCTTTCCCAGTAAGGTGTTCCTTTTATAGGTTTAACACGTTTTATCATCAGTAGTTTGGTTGGTTTATATTGACGGTCTTTGTAAGGCTCATTCTCAAATCTATTAAAATAATTTAAACATTTAGCTAATATTATTTGTTAACAAATTGACATTAATTTATCACACGATCAGTTTTCAGTCGACTTTGATTCTCAGAACTATTATCACTATTTAATTTTTACTCGGAACAGTAACGATACAAATATTAGTAATGGCGTTTTTCATTCACCAACTCAATAATGATATATCGTCACAAACACCAATAGGAACGCACCTCAAATATATAAGAAATGCTTTTTCTCTTGCCGATAAGATCAAAATTTATCGGTGTTGAGTGTCGACATCGTATTAGTATGTTAAAGAGCATTCCATAGACTTCTATACATTATTTTAAGATGCTCCAATTTTGTCATATCGGTATCAGCTACGACATATCGTTATCTTGACCGATTATATTTTGATTTTGTTCTCACGTTTTTGTAATTATTACGGTAAGAAATTAGTCAATATAATAAATCAAGATGTTTTACTGTCTGTATCTACTACCTACGTATACTAAAAGCTGATAGGATAAGTTTATCGGTAGAAAGATAATTCAAGAATTACAAAATGCTAGACAGTTTTTTCCAAACTTAGCCAGACAGAATTTGATATTAATTCATACTATAAAAAAATTAAAACATAACCTCGTTTACCTTGGATAATATTTGAGACCACCTGGATATCTCACTCCTTCTCTAGGATCATAACGCCGTACATATCTAAAATTCCTCTTTATTAAGGATAACTGATCAAACGCATAAGTTAACAATTTCCTCGACATTATTTTCTCGTTAAAAATAATATTGCATTAGACGCCAAATCTCCGAACTACTAATCAGCCATAGAGAAGAGTATTGAGAAACCTCTCTTCTCTATGGTATTGAGTAACCAGTACAGAGCTCTGCACACACCATAGAGAAGAGCATACACTCTAGGGCCTAGAGAATAGAACGTGGTATGTGCTACTGATATATGATGCTACTAATCTGCTAGCATTTATAACAGTTTGATGTAATGAATGAATTCTTTATCAGTTAATATTAATTGTAGAGTTACTTAAGGAACCTTGAAGCAGGTCAATTTTTGATTTTTAAATTACGCTCAGTAGCGTAAAGTAAAAAGTTCACCCCTCGCTTCAATCTCCTCATCCCTAAATTTTCAAATTGGAAGGGTAGGATTGTGATACCTCATTTGAAAGGCATTTTTAATCACCATTCGAATAGGTATATCAATTATTTTTTATTCAACTAGAAGTTCAAGTAATCTATATTATGGAGATCCAAGAAGATTCGACTGAAAATACTGCAAAAATGCAAAATAGTTTATGAAATTATGTAGGTGGAATATTATAGGAATTTTTTCAATAGATAGATAGTGATAACTTGTTAATGAAAGGTTTATTTCTTCATTAATTGTATCACCAACAAATAAAAAGAAAACTAAAATACAATCAACTATAATTATAATGTTCAAATAATATTTACAATTTATTATTAATATTAGATTTAGGTATAACATGCTAATAAAATTGTTTAAAATTGACTATTATAGATAAATTGAAACTCTATCGTATCTATCGAAATTTATAAGTAAATTTTTTTTGATTTTTTTTTCGTTTTTCGTTTTGGACGCAAAAAATATGTTTTAATTTAACAATTATTTTGACCACTATTATTTATAAACGTCTGGATGGATTATTAGCTTTACAGGAAACTATAATATACGAAATATGGTAATTATTATCAATTTTCCACATTTTTTAATTCTAAACAATGTCAAAATTAACTTGAGATGAACAAGCGACTGAATAAGTTAATGATACTGTAGAACTTCGATTATTCATCACCTTCTGTTATCCGTCATAGGTAAATAGGCAAGGCTGAGAATACTATAATGCAAGAATGCAAGATGTGTTTAATATCTTGATATCTTCAATAAATAAAATTATTGACCAATTTTTCAGACAATATATTAACAAAATATAATTAATACATTAACGTTTCGATAATTTTATTTATTGAAGAGTTCTAATCAGACGTTAATCAAAGATTTGAATCTTGATATCTTGTTTAGCGTCTACAATACACAATAATATCAAATTCCAGTACTTATTCGTCTACAAAGGTTTTTTTGTACATATAGTACAGTAATAGACGCGCAAGTGCTACAGTTCGATATTGTTGTGGATTATAGACGCTGGATGAGATATCAAAAATAAAACAATAATTAAAGCACATTAAATTAGTAAAAAAAACTATCATCCAATGCATACAATATAATATGACGTGTTGTGTTGTAAAAATAATAGATAAATTAGATTTTAGATTACAAAGCTCTACCGAATAATCGAAGCTCCACTAAATTCACAAAAATATAAATTAAACTCTATTTTAGGCTAGTACGAGACGAGCGTACATTACGCTGCGTGCTTTCTGATTTATTAATTTATTCAAATGAGAATAACGCGCAATATCTCTGCTTGCGTTTAAATTGCGTTGATAGCGTTTCCACGACGCGTATAAGACGCGACTATCAACCTGCGACTAACAAACTCGATCGCGTGTATCACTTGTGTCTTTACTTCATTTTGAAATTAGATCCAGAACCGACCGTCGAATTTCGTATGTGTTGAATAGATATTATGGCCGCTGCACACGAGGTCCGCTGCTGGAACTTATGCTGGCTGCGAGGATGGAAATGACGTCACTGCGGGATTAGTTGCGTGGTTACAAACTACATTTAAAAATTAGAACCGGGACTATTTTTCGTGCATGAATCTCTGCTGGCTGTGAACCATAACCAATCAGAAAACAGTGTTTTATCGCGTGTACGTTATAAACAAAGATGGCGTCATAACGTGTGTTCTGTTCAGAGACAATGAACGTCCACTTTTTTTAACATTCAAACTGCTATACTATGCACACAGCAAAACCATCTACAACCTCAACTTCAACACACGCATCGTATGAAGCCAACATATAGAAATCGTCACAAAATCCAGCGCAATAGCACGCTTGGAACCTAGCATCGAAATAAAGCAGCTAGTCCAGCGGCAAAACCAGCCTCTTGTGAAGCGGCCTTTAGGCACCGAGGTTTAGATATGGAGCATTAATGTACTAGGTACAGTGCCGGATTAAGACTCCTTGATGCCCTAAGCATTTCTTGTCTATGCCCTCATCTCTAACAACTGTCTAATTTTAATATTATCTATCTGTCGTGTTAAGTGTATAATTTTGTTTTCAAATTGTAAATGTCATAAGCTTAAAATTGATAGAAAAAAGTTTAAAAGCATAGAATTTTAGGGAAAAAATTGAATTTTACCAACAATGCTCTCATTGAAAATTTGACTGTCTACAAAATCGGTCCTTAGGCATTTTTATACAATTAATTGAAAAAAGTTACAAAACTCTTAAAGTTAAGAAAAAAATCGTTTTAATTTTCCAAAATAAATTATTATTTTTAACTTTTATAAGTACTTCCTAAGACAGTTTAATAACAGTAGATCAAATTTTTTAGAACATGACAAAAAGAAAAAAAAAATGTTGACATGATCTGGTGAGGTACTTTTCATTTCTGAGTTCTGATTTTTGGTGCCCCCTGAGACGTGATGCCCTAAACAATTGCTTATTTTGCTTATAAGTTAATCCAGCACTGACTACGTATATTATAGGAATTTGAACGCGATAATGGTATATGGTTTTCTTCTTTCTGGTCCAGCTTGTTGTCGTTGTCAAACAAAGATGGACTGATTGCCGCAACTGTCGCTATCCTTTTCTGTCATTTGGCTCGCGTAGCACTCCATATAATATAACATCGATGGGATATTGGGACAGACAAATAGGAAGCTACAATTCTTTATTTTTATGTTGCCGGAAATTGAAAAATTAGGGCATTCCATGACGATATGAAATTACTTGAAACCGAAATTATGACGTCAATTTTTATCAAGCAGTCCACGATTTTAGAAGACAATACAAAAAATGACCGGAAGTGGTTCCCTATTTGACTGCCCCAGTTCTAACCCACACAGGCAAAGTTAGTGTAGGTATTTGATACATAGAAAATCTGACGGTGAGCTCTCGGTCTAATTTAATATAGGTACTTCTCTTATTCCGACGGGAAAAACGCTTGTCTATTACTAGTCTAAAAGTACTCAAAATTTTAAAATATATTTTGTAAACTGGGGGTCACGGCATTTTAAAAACTGTACATTTTAAAGCAACTTGATTATAAAAGGCTAGAACACCAAAAAAATTTATTAACGCCTGTTGCTAAATATTTGATTTCAATATTTATTTATTTTTGAATATTTAACATTTCTCCGCAAATTGAAAAAAAATCGGGAAGATGTAGGATTTTTGGAGCACTTTTATCACTGTTATAATTGAGCGAAATTATGTCAATGTTTTGTTTACACAATTTTACCAAAATAATCACTTTGAAGTTTAAACACAGTGTGTGTCAGCATAGCTGCTGCCACTGTATCAGAAAATCATATTTTTTTTTACGTTTGAACGGCAGGTATTTGCTGTGACGTAATATTTCCTCGTCTTCTACGACGTAATTGTTTCCAGAAGCGTCTGTCTAATTGCTTATCCTAAAAAGTAAAATAAATAACAAGAATCTGATCATAACAATACGTTTTAATTGTTTAAAACTGATTCAAAACCGATTTTTTATTTTTGAATGTTATATACCTACTATTAGTCCAAGAGACGGCTGCAAAAAATGTGTCGTCATAAGGTGGACGAACGAAAAAATTAGAGATGATAGTTAAGACCATAATAAATTAAGAAAGATCGCTAAGGTTGCCTACGAAAATGCTGCCGAAACAATGTTTTTTAATTTGTTTATCAGTTAATAGACCAGTGAAGTTAGCTTTTGGCAAGGACAAAATTAATAACAGAAAACGAATGATGAGGAAGGGAAGAAACTGCCGTCAGAAATACAGAAACCAAAAATTCAAATGCATAAAAGGCCGGAGGGCTGTGGGGGGTGCATTTTAGGGGTCAAACGCGGTTTTTCGTTATTTCCGGCGAAAGTTGACCTCCAATCGAAAAATATTGTAGGTATGACAATGTTGCAGGTATTAAAAGGATCTACAACTTTTATAAATACAGTAAAACCTCGTTAACACGAACTCGTAAAAATCAGGCAAAAAGTTCGTGTTATGTGGGAGTTCGTGTAAACCGAGTATGGCATAAAATACAGTCATTTTTTAAGTGTCAAATCATGATTTATTTTAAGTAAACATTGAATAATTATTTATCATAAATTGTTAAGAAGCCTTTGCCTTTGTTAATTAGTTTACAACCTTTTCAATAAATAAGAGGGGAAAAATTTTGAGGTATATATGTTTCTATTTATAGGATTTCGAGTGAATTTTTAATCTCTCAATCCTTTGTCTATTTTTAGAATGTGAGTTAATTACTTTTGTAATCCCTTAAGCGAATCTTTTCTTTTAGTTGTATTGTATATTCATTGATCAAAATGATTAAAATATATGATTTGAGAATTTTTGTAGTTCGTATTATCCGATAATTAACCGTGAAGGGACGAAAAAGTTGTTCGAAGTTCGTATTAACGAGGGTTTGTGTTAACCGAACATAATTACATTAAAGCTTATGTGACCATTGTCGAGAGCAAATTTTTGTTCGCGTTAAACCGAAATTCGTGTTAACCGTGTTCGTGTTAACGAGGGTTTACTGTATAACTTTTTCACATAACCTTAAAGATTCAAAGAAATATTGAAAAAAACGTGTTTTTCGTTTTTAATTTTTTTCTCCTGCAAATTACAGCTTATTTAGGACATAAAAAATTAAAAACGAAAAACACGGTCTTTTCAATATTTCTTTGAATCTTTAAGGTTATGTGAAAAAGTTATACTTATTCATAAAAGTTGTAGATCCTTTTAATACCTACAACATTGCCATACCTACAACATTTTTCGATTGGATGTCAACTATCGCCGGAAATAACGAAAAACCGCGTTTGACCCCTAAAATGCACCCCCCACAGCCCTCCGGCCTTTTATGCATTTGAATTTTTGGTTTCTGTATTTCTGACGGCAGTTTCTTCCCTTCCTCATCATTCGTTTTCTGTTATTAATTTTGTCCTTGTCAAAAGCTAACTTGACTGGTCTATTAACTGATAAACAAATTAAAAAAACATTGTTTCGGCAGGATTTTCGCAGGCAACCTTAGCGATCTTTCTTAATTATGGTCTTAACTATCATCTCTAATTTTTTCGTTCGTCCACCTTATGACGACACATTTTCTGCAGCCGTCTCTTGGACTATATATATAGCATATCTCTATGGTTATAGCAGATAATCAGGTCTATTCTATTAAAACAATAGTGATTGCAAAATATCTACAAACAGTGTTGACAATTTTTTGAGTTCATTTTAACAATTTTTATAAAGAATTTTGACAATTTTACTTGTGAATTTTGATAGTTAGGTATTTGAGTGAATAATAACATTTTTAGGGGGAATTTTGACAGTTTTGTGAGTTATTTTATACAACTTTTTATTTGGTCTGGTCACCGAGTTTCAACTCTGATTTTGATGTTTTATTAAGTTGAATTTTAAACCACCAATTAAAGTTTCTTAATCTAACAGAAAATGGGACCCCATTGAACATCAATAAGCCCAATGTCCCGCAATACCTAGATTCGCCCCTGCAAATATATAGAACACGGCAAAATATATTGTTATTTATTATAAAAAAAATTCGTACATTTTGTCGTCTGGGTGAAAACGGTCGCTGAGAATATGTTGTAGGAATATCGTCTCCGTTGCTGGTCTCTTTCGAGAACAGTTTCAGGATTTGTCGTCCTGTGCCATGGCCGATCTGTTCTTCTTCTCGCCGGTCGCCACTTCTTCCACTTAGGAACTCCAACCTGAAAACATTTCGCTAGCACGTACATACAACGTTATAAATTTGTATTAATGCCACGGTAAAGTAGAATCCGGTTTATCCGACATATTAATCGAAACGGGCAAGCAATTGCACCTAACTGAAATGGCAGAATAAAAAAAAAACAGTTGTGTGGTTTTACGAAACCACGACGCAAGTGAAACTTTTATTCAATTGTAAGCGTTGAATTGTAGACACTTATCCATCACGATTAATTATAAACAACAATATTCACATGAATACACGAATAAAAACATGTAAACACTGTACAGCACTTGCCCGCATGACAGACTGACTATGTGTTATACATACTACACGGTCAGCTGATGCTAACCATGGGCGCCGCCATATTGGCCTTGGCTGCTCTACCGAGCGCCTACTCCGAACGCCTTTCACTTTACCCCTACTCCGCGGCCGCCTGTAATGCGACATGCAACAGACGGCCAGAAAAATTCGGGGCGATAGAATAAAAGTTTCACTTTAAAAAACGAAAAATTAAATAAAAATTGGGTACACGTTTGATTTCTGCGCCTGGACTAACCGTTTTTAATCTTTTCAACGGTTCACCTTTTTGCCCCGTTGGGATTTTACCTGGAAAATATTCAACATGGCCGGCCTATACGAAGCGTTTGCACTGACAGTATACTAATCATTTAAAACGGGAAAAAATCGTGAGTGCTGGTCGCTTCGTAAAATAATGGCATAGTCATTGCTGCAAGTTGTAGAGATAAGGCTAACTTTGTTGCTTTCGTCATGTAAATGTTAAAGAAAGAGAAACCGCGTGAAATTAACGGTGTATAATCTGCTGGCAGCTGTCACTTTTCAATTTAATAATTTGATATCAATATTTACACTTGACCTATACTAACAAAATTAGGTTCTGCACAACACATACCTATTGTTGAAATTAAAATAGTTTGTGTTGTAATAACAAAATGTATTAAGTAAGCTGTATGAATGATTTAGTAACTAAGGGATGATTTTTGTTAGAATAGAAAATAAAATAACAAGACATAGGGTTTAATAAAATATATTATATGTAACTGTTTTCAATAATAAAGATACGTTTAAAAACGTCAACACATATCACGCTTCTTCTTCGATTTTTCAAACATGCGTGTAACTGCCATAATTGTAAATAATAAATATTTAAAAAAAATACGCAGCGCGCATTGCTTTACATATGAAACGGTTCGCATAGGATAGTTCACTGAAATGCTGAGTAGACGGCGCGTAATCGAAGTAAAATCCCAATTGGGCATGTTTTACAGTCGCATTCTTTGTTTTGATGCTTAAAAATCATTAGTAGCGCCCCTTGACAAAAATTCTGCTACGGTGACTCGGTGATATGTAACGGAAAATGTGTGTCGCGGAAATGACGCTCCAATAAAGTATAAACCCTCCTTAGTCAGCGATACCAAAGATTTGTAGCCACATGCCATCATATCCGAATCTACAATATATTACACGAGAGTAACGGAACTGTTTGACAAAAAAAAAACATGATATTAATTTGTATGGTACGACTATACTGAAAGTCGGATAAACGAGACTCTATTGTATTTTCGTTATCGACTGATGATTGATAAACGTGTATCTACAATGGCCAAGCGCACGTGACACATTTAAAAGACATACAAACGGTTAATTCTAAATTTTATTATCGACATTACATTGAAACTATAAGTCTTCGAATTCAATTTTTAAAATCGGAAAAGATCTCCGAGTTTTGTAAAAATAGGCGATATACACCTTTGATACAAGTCGACTTGCAGATCGAGTTCATTAGTGTAAATCGATCAATTTTATTGATTGATTAATTGAACTAATAGTGTCAGGGAACACATATGTAATAACTAAGTACAAATTGGGACACATTCGGTACTTAAACATTGAGAAATAACAAAATTTTCGCAAGTTTGACAACTATCTAGTCACTAGCAGCAATGAATGAATGATCTAATATGCATAATGCATAGAACGACTAATGTTCACTGAAATACCGACCTTGTCAGTACTTTATATCCGATCCATTTATTCTTAATTCAGAATAAGGCGGTGGAGGGGATCTTTTAATAGTTATATTTTTAGTTTAATTCTCATAGTTTATAAATAATAATAGTACGACTAGTGAGAGAAGGAGAAGATTTCATGAGCGTGAAATTTGCCGCACGAGCGTAACGAGTGAGGTAACACGCGAGTGGAATATTCTCCTTCGATCAATAGTCGCACACAATACTTTATTCAATTAGTACGAGTAATATGTAAGCGGGGCCTTGATAAAAGAGGAAGAAATAATAAATTACTTAATTAATAAATTACTCCCGAATTTAGCAGGGCCCCGAAATTATATATTACTCACGCGTGTTGTACAAATAATATTAATCAGATATCCCAATTATTTACAAATACTTAAATATTGAAATTGAAAAGAAGCTTTTAATCTAAAAAAATTATTTCGTAAAAAAACTGTAATTTTGAGTTAATTGATTTGATGTCATGTTAAAAAGAAATTTAAGAACAAATCACAGATTTAAAATTTCCGCCTTTGCAACGCCACTGCACAAGATTAAAGACCAGGCATGATTAAGTAATTACAAGGAAATAGCCCGGATTGTCCTGATTTTAATCTTTCTATCACAATACCGATCGATGTTATGTGTAGACAAAGGTTAAATAAAATTAACCGAATACGTTAATCACTTTAGTTGTCGAGCGTCTATCATCTAATCAAATAATTCTCTGATATCATGAAAGTATACTTTTTTATAGACTTTTTAAATATTGATTATAAGTAGGTAGATAAATTTAACTGACAAGTAAATAAAAATATAACTATTTTATAATGTCAATGACTGTTTAACTTGGAAAATGGAACAGACCTATAATAAATTATTAAAATTTTAATCCCATTTATTATGACAATATCATTATTAACTACTGACATTCAAACAAGTATTATAATTACTATTATGCAGAATATTGATTCTTCCGATTTAAAAACTTCTGAAAAAATGTGATTAACACTATTTTCGTCTTATTTGTTCTCTTTTAATGCAGCTATGTGGCAGAAATAACAAAATTATTGGTGGCAACTTAGAAAAAAGGTTGAATGATCTGTATTATCAAATCAGAAATTTGAGTAATAATTTATGGATAACAATAAATGTTAGCTTGTTACTTATACTTCTTTGGGCGCGTTATGAAAAAATGTTGAGAGAAAATTTACCTACGATGCAAGATCAAAATTATAATAAAAATTCGGGTCTCAGTGCCAAAAACGTGTCAACAATACAGTAGTGTATTTGCTAATACAGGCATTTCGGCTTTATTATGTTAACGTAAAATTAATTTCAGACAAAATTTTGAAACTCACAGTAGGTAGGTAATACATTGTTGTCGATTTCAGAACAGACACGGGTGTTATTATCATTCGTCCAGCAATAAAATAAATTCAGGGTAAATATTTTTACGAGGATGAAAACCGATTTTTCAAATAATGATTTAAATTCTCAAAACAGGAACATTTATTATTCTGCCAATCAATAGGGTATATGCATGTAACTCATATTTAGTTTAAATGTTATTTTTTGTAATCTTTATTGCAATTGATTAAACTCTAAATAGTTTTTTTCTATTTAATTTTTTGCTAAATAATAAATATTAATTAAACAAAAATGCAATAAAAACGCGCGAAATATAAAATATCGAAACGCAATGCTATTGATTCGACCGTAGTGTGACGTCAAAAACCACGTAAACATATGGTTGCCATAGAATTATTGCCTCTTTTTCAATACAAATTTATTTAAACAAAACTGTTGACATGTTATATGACGTCACAGATCTCCCGCGCAAAAATGGCAATCAAAATAGCTTACCCAAAAAGAATATTTATTTTTTAATTCAATAAGAATGTTTTAATGAATGATGTTATGTGTTTGATAACTTTTAATAAGAAAATAATTGATTTTAAATATTTTCAAAAATTGTGCATAATATAGGTACCCTATTATTATTTCAAATAAAGATATATCCAACTTACAGTCTAGTACTTTTTGACCTGTGACTTGTAGAAACGGCGATTTGTTCAAAATCAATATCTTTGTTGACAATCGTAGTACGTTTCCTCGGTAATGGCCGTATCCTCGAGAAGAAACTCGAATCGTCTTCCACTGCATTATAAAAAAAAAAAAAAATTAACGGGTAAGAAACCAGTATACCTATGCAGAAATATTCCAAAATCCTATGGCGCTATAAAATAGAATTTTAATTCTTTAATATTTAACTAATCTAAATAAAATATCTAAAAAAATTACGTATTTTTCTTTCATGGATGCACAGACCGCGGCCCGCCAGCAATCGTGAAAATGGGAACTGTTGACAGCTGAATACGTAACAAATTTTTTTCTTTGATAAAAACGCGTATATAGTATCGCGAGCAAATGCATTGACATGCGTAAGCTTGTTTGGATCAACTCATATTTATGAAAAATCTAAACTTCCTAGCAAATAAAAATTTGGAACCAATTTTACGAGTGGTGCGACTTTGGAACCAAATATCAAAACAATTGTTAGCGCGATGCAATGCCATGCTTCGAATAAAAAATTAAAATACCGTTAATTTCTTCTTAAACTTTTATTCAGTGATTTTTATTTGCAGCGGCTCGCCTGCCCGAGTGACCCTTGGTCACAATAAATCTGTGCATCCCTGAATTAGATGTTATAATCATTCTGTCTTCAGAAGTGAACAGATGGCGGCGGAGAATGCAAATATAACACCTTTGCTTCCACCAGCATCTTTGCTTCCACCATTTGTAAACACACGTAAAGGTAAGTGTCCATTTGAGACAAAAGAGTCTCGAGAGCAGTCTCGAGACTAGACTCACAAATGTATATGGGCCTGAGACCACTCTCGGAGACAAGTTGTTACTGCTCGCCGAGACAACGCGTGTCGCAAATGGACATGTTCATTTCTGCAATCGAGATCTAGTCTCCAGTCTTCCGACCAATTCAGAAAAGCTGAGAGCACTCTCAAACAGCGTGTATTTATTTAATCTGTACTTTGACTATTTTCAAAATAATTATATTATTTTTTTTCGTGTTTAAATTAATTTATTAAAATGAGTGTACGACAATGGACAGATGAGGAAATTTTTCAATTAATAAATCTTTATCCGAATAAAATTTTTAAATTGCTGTGCGTCCTCCAACTTCAACTCATTTACGAGAGTTGAACCGGCTCCCAAGTCAATTCGACGATCCACCCATTTCCTTACCCAACACTTCTTTTTTTTAATTTTCCGTTTTTGCACAATCTTATATGCAATTAAAAATGCTAGGGCCTGACGCGAATCCATTTTGATATAAACACATGTACTTATGTGCGATCAAGTCACACAGCAGACTGCGTGTTGACTCTCAAGTCGACACGGAATTGTCTTGGTCTCGAGACTAAAGTCACTGTCGAGTCTTTCACACCTATCTCGAGACCGCAAGTGATCTCAAATGGACAACACCCTGAGACCAATCTCGAGATTTTCTCTCGAGATTTTATCTCAAGTGGACACTTAGCTTAACTGATTTCGATATTACCCACGCCCTACGTGTAGTGTGCTCAAATTGTGACGTTGCTGCACAACTGGTGGTGGAAGCAAAGGGACGAGTGGAAGCAAAGAGACTGGTGGAAGCAAAGGTGTAATATTTGCATTTTTCACCCAACCATTTGCGCTCTTCTGAGGACAGAATAATAATCATACGAGGCTAAATTAAATACTTCGCACTGTTTTGATATTCTATCTAGAAATTTTGCTATTGGTCAGTCGATATTATAAACAAGAGTTAAAATGGGTAATTTGTTCCATTTTTAAAATAGCATATTTAAAAAATAATAAGAACTGAAAAATAAAATTTTAAATTAGGTTTATAATATCGAATCTAAGAAACTAAATAAAGCGTCGCCTAAATATAATTTTGCTATTGAAAAACAAGTAGTAATATTCGTTCCATCACTAAAAAACTCTTCAAATTAGTTTTTTCTACAACTATTATTTGACAAGACAAAATTTTACACAAAAATAAATTGATACAGAACATAAGAAATAAAAAAAGAATTAAGGTTACTAAAATCGAAAAGTTGCGTATTAACACGCTCTACATATTATTGAATCTATATTACAAATTTACAAAAGTTGTATTGTACTACTAAAAATTTGGATATTTTTTTTTATTCCTGTACGTACTGACCATACGTCGAACAGCATCGCATCCTTAAAATTGCAAATTATTATTATAATTTTTTTTTTGTAATGCGCGCATTGAAAATTAACATTACATACTTGTTTTCTGGGACGAAAGCTAGTCTTTGCATGCGACCGACGAAAAAATACAATGTTTTCGTAGGTGAAAGTGTTGCCACCTTACGCGATTATTAAGAACTATATCTGACAATTCTCCTAACCTATAATATTCATTTCGATGTTTTTTTTATGTTTCCAGTGTAGCACTTTCAATTCACTTATTGCAAAATATACTTTGTTGGCGATTGCGACGAATTTGAATTTCGCTCTCGCAAACGTCACACTCGTTCGCAATAGTCAACTTTGCACCCTAGATGTGCAATGCACCGTTTCGGCGATAGTGTTGTGTTCAAATTTTATCAGCAACTTAACACGACAACGTCATCAAAAAACCGTAGACATTTTACCTATATGTCTGTAACTCGACGTCCGAGCCAGACGCTCCAATGCCGGCGTCGTGACATCTATTTCTGAACTGCTGAAGGTTCCACTCGTTCTTATTCCTATAGTCGCTCCAGCAGCGTCCATCAAACTGTTGTCCGGATTTCTCCGGCTCGCTGGTGGAGATAACAAACGGGGTTCGTCCTCGTCCAAGCTGCATTGCCTGCTTAGACTTAAAACAGGACTCTGGCCAACATATTGACGTCTGCTGTCCAGTGATTGCCGATTCTGACACTCGTCTTGTTGATTGTTTTGATCTGATTGGTTGTTTTCTTCTGACGGACTTAAAGCAGCAGAGGAAATGTCAGCAACACCGCCAGATTCGCTGCCCTGCCAATATTTCAAATACGGAATACACTCGTTTACCTATTTTTAGCCTCGGTAATCTCGATAATATTTCGAAGATATTCTCTGATGGCCACATTTAAGTAGAGTTTCAAAGCTTCCAGAGGCACACAAGAATTGTTAGTTTAAAAAAAGAGACTGTGTACTTTACACTACAGAAGTAAAACCGAATAACTGTAAAAGCAAAAAAAAAAACAGCGAATTGAGCAACGGGAACATTCTAACTTCAAAAATAGTGACATGTTATAATAAAGAAAACGCGGGCGGTGACGCTGTTAACGGCTAGTATTAAATATTATGATCTGATATACAGTATGTTAACGCGTAATGTGCACATAGGGAAATTAGCATTGGGAGAAAATACTTGGATCAGAGTTAGCCATGACTGCATTAATTGTTGTTTCTATTGAATTATCGTGCTAATCTTGAGGATATCTGTTTTATTTTGATTTATTTTTATTTTATTTGGATTTTTTAATAATAAAAAGCTCTTATAAATCATTATTTTATTTTTTTTGTACAAAAATAAAACAAAAACACAACTCCATCTGTTTGGAAACATTTTATTCAAAAATTGTCTGACTGGTATGACGTATGCGCGTTGGTAAATCAGTGACCCAATGTCAACACGAATAGGTGGAGATATTTGATCTCGCACCATATTTAAGTATTTTTGGGAATTTAATGTCCCATTAATAAAAAAAGTTCAATTAGTATGTTGTAATCATTTGAATATTTTCTTCGGTAGTATACACATTCATTTTGCAAAAGAATATTATCTGTCAAATTGAAAAACAAGATTTCAAGGCTTACTCTGATCCAGTCATTTTTTCCCAATGTTAATTTCCCTATGTGCACCTTACGTGTTTACATTATGTAGATGTTTGGAAGTAAAGTATTTATAACAAATAGTGAAAACAAAAAACACGTGAAAACTACAAAATATTTTCTCCTCTCAACGATCGTTTCGGACATTAAGTCCATCATCAGGAGTACTGACATATTATACAGGGTGAGGCACATAAAGTGTTACAGAGCAATAGCACTCAAACTATTGATCATATCCAAAAATGTTTCAGACAAAAGTTTAAGTGTTCGAGAAGGCCGTCATACTGGACCACCCTATTTTTTTATCGGTGGAGGCGCTGAAGCTACGTCAAGGTCAACTTCACTTTTTTAAACGAAACCATGTATTTTTTTTTCGATACATTAATTATTAGCGATTTTAAGACGAATTCAGCAACCTACAACACAACGTCATTCAAATTATTTTATTTTTATTTATTTAAAAAAAATTCAAAATTTTTATTTTTAGAATATTCTGTTCAATATTCAGAATATTTAAAATAGTCCCGTATGTACCGAAATTACACCACAAATGTCATCATTTCGAGCATCTTCCGTAGGTAGACCCAAGCAAAGGTTAGTGGATCCTTTAAAAGTGAATATTCCGATATGTTTAGATTTTTCGACTACGATTTTGCGTGATTAGAATGACCTTGTGTTGTAGGTTGCTGAATTCGTCTTAAAATCACTAATAATGTCATCGAAAAAAAACATGGTTTCGTAAAAAAAGTGAAGTTGACCTTGACGTAGCTTCAGCGCCTCCACCGATAAAAAAATAGGGTGGTCTAGTATGACGGCCTTCTCGAACACTAAAACTTTTGTCTGAAACATTTATGTGCTATTGCTCTGTAACACTTTATGTGCCTCACCCTGTATAATATGTCAGTACTCCTGATGATGGACTTAATGTCCGAAACGATCATTGAGAGGAGAAAATATTTTGTAGAATTTTCACGTGTTTTTTGTTTTTACTATTTGTTATTAATCATAGTTCTACCAAGTGCCGAGTGAAAATCAGTGCAAATTGTAAAGTATTTAGTCAAGAAAATTAATAAAAAGCCGGTTCCGTTTTTTCCTTTGTATGAAACCCCAAAAAAATTAAATTTTTAGAAATCCAAACTGCTAAAGCTCCTTGATTATTGAAAATTAGATTCGTTGTGTTTCTTATTTATAGTGCCCGCGATGAGAGATGAAGCCAGGCACGTCATCAATAATATGCTAGTGAACGCCTACTTGCCCGCAGATAGTGGCGTGTCGAATAAATTCGACATGTCCATTTATAGCGGTAAATATAGCGGTAGAATAAAAATAAACACTCGACGCACATGGATCTCCGAAACAGCCAATAGCAAGCCAGAAGGCGGGCGCAATGCATTCATGTCACTATGACGCGGTGGCTTCATCTTTCGCCGCGCGTAGTATAACACACAAAGCACCTGCTACTGAGCACAGGTACATAATATTTTCCTTCAAATACGACATTTTTATTTTATATGTAGAATGTTTCAATTTCTGTAAGATTCTGAAGAATTTATAACGAAAGACAAACGCAATAAATTGTTAAGTAAGTAAATAAAAATACATAAACAATATTCCTTGCTGTGCTAGCATCACTGGAAATTGTGAACAATCCAATTCTAAATTTACAACGTCGTATGTATCCTTCATGTTTTTGACATAATCCTATTGGGCTTTGGCGCCTAATTGCGATATGATTACCGGACGTTTACTCTCAAAGCACTTGCCACCCCTCCGAACAAAATTATGCGTACGCCCTTGTACACTAACGTTGGGCAACAATACGGTGTCCCACCTACTTTGCTACAATGCATGCATTACCTAAGCGCTTTTTTTAAGAATTAAATGCAACTAACTTTTTTATTATTTATTATTTAAATAAACCGCTACCATGCACTTGTATTTGGACTAAGAATTATACATTAGATAGATGTTTATTAATTGTTAGTTAAATCGAATAACAATTATACAATTATTAATTATATTCTGATGAATTTTAAGAAGCTTTGTGTTTAATTATTATAATATACAGTATGTAAACACGTAAGGTGCACATAGGGAAATTAGCATTGAGAAAAAATACTTGGATCAGAGTTAGCCATGACTGCATTAATTGTTATTTCTATTGAATTATCGTGGTAATCTTGAGAGTTTCTATTTTATTTTGATTTATTTTTATTTTACTTGGCTTTTTTAATAATAAAAAGCTCTTATAAATCATTATTTTAATTTTTTTGTACAAAAATAAAACAAACAAACAACTCCATCTGTTTGGAAAGTGGAAACATTTCCTTCAAAAATTTTCTGACTGGTATGACGTATGCGCGTTGGTAAATCAGTGACCCAATGCCTTCAGGTTCAACACGAATAGGCGGAGATATTTGATCTCGCACCATATTTAAGTATTTTTGGGAATTTAATGTCCCATTAATAAAAAAAGTCCGATTATGTTGTATTCATTTGAATATTTTCTTCGGTAGTATACACATGCATTTTGCAAAAGAATATTATCTGTCAAATTGAAAAACAAGATTTCAAGGCTCACTCTGATCCAGTCATTTTTTCCCAATGTTAATTTCCCTACGTGCATCTTACGTGTTTACATACTGTAGGTATCTTTCATAAAAACTTGTTCATGTCGACATTTCGAGTTAATATACTTCACAACTTCTTGAACGAGTCGATAGTTTTTTAATTATTCTATGCTTGATTAAAAAGAAATGGCTTTGATACCCCATGTCGAGCGAATTTACATAAACTGAACTCGGTTCAGCAAATACAAGATCGTTGTAATACACGATCCTCGATTCTTCGATATAAAGGACGCTGTACACGAGGCTGTTTTTACCGCTGGATCGTTGCAGGAACTTGCGCTGGCTACCGCGGTGGCTACGAGGATGAAAATGGCGTCACTGAGGGATTTTTCGTGCTTATTACTCTGCTTGTTTTGAGCAAGAACGGTCAGGAAACATGTCATGTGGGCGACATGGGCAAACGCCCACAAACAAACATGGCGTCATAGTGTGTGTTTTGTTCAGAGACAATAAACGTTCACTTTTGTTAACATTCAAGCTGTTTCTGCGCGCGCACAATTACGGCTAAAAAACCAGCTTTAAAACACGCATTGTGTAAAGCGAATACATAAAATTCATCACGAAATCCAGCGACACAACACGCTTGAAACCTAGCAAAGAATCTTGCGGAAAAATCAGCCTCGTGTTCAGTGATCTTGTATTCGGCGCATCTCTACTAAATAACTACCACCACAATCTTTCAACAATTCGTATACCTGCTCCGGTGAAGGTGTTGTATCATCCTGCGCATTGTTAACGGAAGTTGTGGTACAGCTGTCAGTATCTTCTTCTTCAAGTAGTGGCTCTAATCGTCTTCTGGGTAATAAACCTCTGATAGCACCAGCTGTCATTGGAGGAGCCATTAATAACTCGTCCATCATCAAATCATCATCTTCACATGTCGCTGATGAATTTGAATCATGTGGTGACTACGATAACATTGGAATTATTAACAAAGCTACCCGAAAGACACGAAAAGATTGCCTTATGTCACTTACAGATAGTGTGCCTCCGTCCGAATTAGGAAATGTAGGAATGTCATCCAATTCTCCGCCACTGGTAGGAGTTCCCCACACTTCTTCACCAGACGTAGCACCTGAATTTTCGTATTCTTCTTCAAGTCCTCCGGAACTTAAAGTTGAAGGATCATTTTCATAATCTTGCTTGGTTATAACTGTCTCTTGCGGTCTTAAGTATCTAAAAAATGTTATCAGAAATTCATTTTGAACGACACCAGCAAAAAATTAAATTTTTAAAACATTACCTATCTAATACGGCTTTAGAATCACCACCCAATTTTTCAAAAAGCGCCATTTTCTCTGCAACAAATGAACCAGCTCTAGCAGTCCATCCTCTTAAAGAAGTGGTAATTGGTTCTTTTTCTTCGTTGCCAGATTTTCTATCTTCGTATTCGTCCTCTTCATAATCGTCTTCTTCTGACTCTTCTTCCGAAGAAGAATTCTTATCGTTTTGTATTTCTTCAGCCTCTACTAATTCATCGGATGGTATTCTTAGACTAGACCATGTACCATAACGTTTCAGTCCGGGATTTTTTGGCACCATAACCAAATAGGGTGGTTCTTCATTTTGTATCGATTCATCACCCGAATCTTCATTGTCGTTCGCACCTTCTTCTTTTAACTGCTTCACGTAATGAAATAATGTCATTTATCAGTATCCCGGATAGACAAGACTAAATAAAAATAAAAATTTGCCAGAATCGCAAACCAGGTTTACTGGAATAGCTAAAAAGTAAAGTATCTCAGCCAACTCGCCTTACTAGGATTTAGGAACCTTCGCCACCCTAAATCCGGCACTGTACTATATGAGTTATGTTTCATTGACTACTATTGAGATTTTACCTGGAGGCGGAGTTAATTTCAAAATATTCAATATGGCCGCCCTATGCGAAGCTTTTGCATTGGCAGTATACGAGGTTTTGATGTCTTACCTCTATAAAATGTGTATTTTAGAGGAAGCAATGTGTTGTTGAGGTGATACTAACTCTTCAAAACGTAACTGTTTTGAAGCGAAACAAATCGCGGGTACTGATCACATCGTCAAATGTGACAGAATAATTTATGCAACTTGTAGTGATAAGGTTAACTTTGTTACTTTCTGCATGCAACCATCAAATTTGAAAGGGAAACCGCATGAAATCAACGGTGTATTATCAATTTAATAATTTGATATCAACATTTACACTTGACATACTAACACAATTAGATACTGCACAACACATATCATGGTTCTTCTTCGATTTTTCAATGACTTGTGTAACTTCCATAATTGTAAACAAAAAATATTTACAAAAACACGTAGCGCTCAATGCGTTACAATATCAGACGCTTCGCATAGAATAGTTCACTGAAATGCTGAGTAGATGGCGCATGGTCGAAGTAAAATCCCGACAATTATGACTGCATTATACTTATTACTAATTCAAATCCATCAAATACATACATTCAGTCGTTTTGGCGACCGTTTTGGGCTGAAGGCTTTTTTCAGTTCATTGTCGTTATCACATATCAGTGGAAACTGCGTTGTTTCAGTACTACTACTACTACGGGGTAAAGTGTCTGGCGTTGGGGGCAATACTGATATCTTTGGCACTTCGGTTGGGGCAAATGGATCCATTTTTAAAAAACTGGCTGCTGGATTTATTGCCGTTAGTCCCATTAACATTAAAGATCCCCAATCGTCATATATTTCCTCGCTGTTGTTATCTATAACAAAGAATTATATTTTTTCACGTAAGAGTTATAAAATTAAATTAATAATCGAAATCAGTGGCGGCTCGTGAACATTTTAAATGGGTGTTCTGCAGGATCAACCGAGAGTACATGCCAACACGGGCTAGGGGAGGAGGGAGTAATTGGATTATGAATCATATTGGTTGTGATGAATTGAATTATGAAATATTAATGAAAAATAATTTTTTTAATATTTCGATAATTAATTTCAAACTTCATTCTATTAGAAAATAAGTAGATATACTAATTAATTAATATATTTTTTATATTACTTCTGAAGAAACTCTAAATCAGGACCGAAACGTCATCTATTGAATTAAAATTTTATTATTTTTGTCAATATATAGTCTGAAAAAAAATTGGTTGTCTGTAAAGTCGGTTTACGGACGATAGTTTTACGTGATAACGTCATAAAGAAACATTGATGAACTCTCTGACGTCACGCGAGAAGAGAGAGAAATGCGTACAAGCCGACGCTTGGGCCGATCGTGCCTCTCTATCGCTTATACCGCGCTCTCGCTTGCACGCTCAGGCTCAGGCGGAACGTGACACTTTTTCGTGCGTGCAGCCGGTGTTTCATCAATTTATAAGACGTTATCACGTCAAAAATTGGTCGATAATTTTATTTATTTGAAATATTATACTTTATTCTCGGAACTAAAGTGGGTCACTCGGTGACCCGCGGGTCATAGGTTGCCGACCCCTGTATTAGAAGGAAGGAAATTATTGTTTGTGTTTAATTTTACAAAATAAATAATTTTTACAATATTAAATTAAAACCATCAGAATCTGTTCAATATAAAATGTGAATTGTGCCTATTTCTTACCATTTTTTTCAGTTTTCATGTTATCTACGTTGTCTGTGTTTCCATTACAATTGGTTTTCGTTGCATTGTTTGTACATTTTTCAACGATATTGTTGTTAGTATGGTGTATATTTAGATTAGGACTATTATTGGCCGACAAACATGTCTTATGACATTGGCGGCATACAGGAACTGTTTCAGGTACAATTGGACTCGATCTTACAGTTACCTACAAAAAAATAAATAAATATACATATCATAAAGTACCGTCATCCCATATATAGGTGACCGGTAATTGCCCGTATTCGTCTCGGGAGAAGAAACTATTACAAATTTGGAACGATTTACCTCTATCACTTGGGGGCCGAAAATGCGTCATTTTTTTACGATAATGACATTTCTGTGAGGAATTTACATTTTATTTTTTTTTTAATTTATTGTAAGTTTCAACACACAACATAGAATCTAACAGTAAATTACGTGGTTTTAGTTTTAGGAAGGTTGGACAATTAGTAAGCTATCAGATCATGAAAAATTCAGGTCGAAAAGTGAGAATATTTTTTTTTGAAGTGAAAACTTCTTTAGCGGCGTTGTACACTTTTTTTGTAATGGGTAAAAAATGTTAAACTCGCGTCAGGACACGTGACCTGATCGAAAATTCGTAAGACGGATGGAGAGTAGAGGTAATATTCAAGTTTTCACTTCTGCCGGCACTTCCGGAGTGCAACCCGTTTTTAATTTTTAACTTCCAAATGCGGATTTTTGTAAAAAAAAACCGAAGTATATTTTCTCAGAAATGACACATTTCCGACCCTCAAGTGTTAGAGGTTAAATCACTCCAAATTAGTCAGTCTCTTCTCCCGAAAGGAATACGAGCAATTACCGGTCACTCTGTATAAAAATGAATGTCAGTTCGTTCGTTCGTTCCTCTGTTCGGGCCCTATTAATTTCTATACCATTCCTCCGATTACGACGAAACTTTGGTGAGTTGTTATGCTCGCGTTCGCGAAGGTTCTTGGCCAAAAAAATTAAATGTGTATAAATATTGCGTTTGAAAGTGGCATTGCTATACGGTAGAGCCGAAGGCTCTACTACTGTTTTCTCTGTCGATATCTAAATCTATACTAATATAATATATAGCTGAAGAGTTTGTTTGTTTGTTTGGTTGAACGCGCTAATCTCAGGAACTACTGGTTCAAATTGAAATTTTTTTTGTTGGATAGCCCATTTATCGAGGAAGGCTATAGGCTATATAATATCAAGCTACGACCAATAGGAGCGGAGCATCAATGAAAAATGTTGCAAAATGTATTTCAAAAACAAGCTTCTATAAAGGTGAAATGCTCTAACTAAATATATCAATACAGTAGAACGCCGATTATCCGAATTAATTAGGACCGGGGTCGATTCGGATAGTCGAAAATTCGGATAATCAGACATGTAGTGCCCTGCCTCTAACTTTCAACCGTAACAGTTGAAATATATCTGGACTCCAGCGAGTTCCAACTTCGACGTGTGCTGATACCATTGTAGCGTCTACACGGCAATTGTCACTCGCATTTTTGTATTCTTGCGTCCCCACAAAACTTGTTTTTATTGAAAAATTACTTGGTTTTAATTTTTTATATTACGCTTAGGACCGATTCGGATAATTGGCGATTCGGTTAATCGGCGTTCGGATAATCGGCATTCGACTGTATTAGCGTTGCACATTCAGAAGCCCGGCTGGCTCAGTGGGTAGAGCATGCGGCTGTTAATATCCGGGTCGTGGGTTCGTGCCCCACGTTGGGTGAATGTATTTTTATTTATTTTCTTTTATTTTCTACATTGCTTTCTTCTAAGGCTTACTTTTAAGTTTATTTTAATTTATTTACGACCAATTAAAATTAAATAAATCTAATTAATAGCTCATTTGATAACTGTTATAATTTAGTAATTACAGTAATTATTGATTTAAAAGAAATTTATTACTTAAAAAAAAAATAAATTCTGCTTTTTATCGACAAAAACTTTTGAGCGGTAACTCCGATCATCATGAAATTTGGATACAACATTTATCTCGGTAAACTAAGATGAATGTGCGGACTCATGTCCCTCCCTCCCTCCATTCGTTCTTTTGCACCCGGGTGAAATCGGGCGGGACCGCTAGTAAGCAATATACGCGAGCGAAGTTAATTGTTGACAAAACACTGACTTACTTGACTTCCAGAGGTTGTACTCTTAGAAGGGCTCCCGTCGGATATAGTTACTTCCTCACAACGACTTTCAGTCCTTTTCAATTCGTTGTCTTTATTTTTTGTAACTCCATCGAGATCAAACAAATGCAGCTCGCGCGACCTCCGTTTCAAATCTTCTTGGGTCCAAATTTCCGGTTCGGGTTCTTCCGGACTTGTTTGCTCACTGCTCACCACAGTTGGAGTGCCCCCCAATTGACCTTTCATCCATTGAGCTAAGTGAAGGGCACTTCCTTTGTTGGAACCGCTTTTACCCAACTGACGACATTTATGCTCTATTAATTCGTCGAGATGTTTTTGCGAACCCTGAGTCGCTGACCGATTTGAATGTTGTGGTGTCTGGAAAGTTCAAATTGAGTTTCATAAACAGTGTTTGTTGGATAATTTTCATTTCGTGCAGTCTGAAAAAGAATGTACGGCCAATCTTCTTTTAATTCAATGGAATGACATCTTTTCAAGTAGATGTTTTCTTTCGAAATTCAGATATGTCTCTTGGAAAGCCGTTATTATAATTTAGAAAAACTGTCGAACATTTTCAAATAGAATTGAAAGAGTGAAAGAAAGTTTGCTTCTAATAAAAAAACTAAAAGCAAATACTAGCTAATAATTTGCAATAAAAAAAAGATATTCATGCAAGCGTTCAAATATATCAAGCCCCCGTAAAAGCTGCTAGCAATAACTTATACCCATTTGTATAGCAAGAAGGTGCATACATAAAAATATAAACAAAAATTGATAAAAAAATGCAACTTTCAAATTTGATATAATCAATATTTTTATTTTCATCATAACTATTTTATAAGATTTGGTTTTATTACAATTGCATAGTCAATAATAACAATAAAACTTTTTTACCAACGTATTTAAAATTATTATAATAAAAATATTGTTACGTAACTGTAAACTTGAATTACTTAAATAATCAAGCACTATAATTTTAAGGTACTATTGAAGTTTAGCGCAAAAACTTCATAAAATACAAAACAGTGTTGTTTTCAGTGTCGTGAACGGATTTTGGATTTAATGGATATTTTGGAAATCATTTAGAATTGTTTTATTTGGGTTTTTGTGCTTGTTGGATATATCGGAAAAGAAAGGAAAAAACAGATAGAAGAAATAGCATTTCAAATTTCCAAAAAATCAAACATGATAAGTTCACGTGAATAAAACATTCAATTGTAAGTTTTTAATGTAAAATATGCCTAATTACTTTGGCAGCTTTTAGAAGTCTCATTTTTTGGAAAAATACAAAAGCGTTCAAGACAGCAGCATGACAATTATTTTCAAACAGGTTTCTCATATAAAAAGCGTGATATTTATGTACAGTTGATAATATTTAAACAAAACAAAAATTGATATAGAAAATATAAAGGTGAAACGAATTTTAGTGAAAAAGTGGTAAAAATAGTTTTGCAGCGTTTTTATACAGAAAGCTAAAATGAAGTCATGATTTGTGTATTATGATTTTTCTTTGTTTGAAAGACAGTCGTTTAAAATAGTTTCTCTGTTAATCAATTTGGCATTAAAATGAGGCAATTTATTTACTTGTATATAAAATTTGGCAACAAATTCAAGGGCACATTTAGACAAAGAAGTATCAGTACTACCTATTTAAAGTCTGACAGGAATTTGATAAAACTTTACTTTGCACGCGATCAGAACACTCGAGAAAAGTGATATGAAAAAAATGTTCACAATAATACTTTTTCAAATTGATTTCTATAATAAATTTGTCATGGTCCAAATTTCTTTTTTTTAATTTAATTTTATAAACACGTATTTTTGACAGAATTTAACAATATTTCATAAAACATAATACGTGTATTATAAAACCATCAAAACTCCAACGAAGAACTTTTTTCGAGTTTCGATTCTTTACTTTCGGAATCATTTTCGAATGCACCGAATTTACTGTCTCCAACAAATTTACTATCAAAAGAATTAATGTTCCACGGGTCGTCTTCAAAACACTGCGACAGATTTGGTGGAAATTCCTGATAATCTTCAACATTAATCTGATTATCGGTACCGGAAACATCCGAACTCGGTGTCAAAATGGCCGACGGTGACGTCGGCGGGTCCAAGTTAACATTATCGTTACTAGATGCGTCGTTGTTTTTCGTAACCAATACTAAACTACTGATCGACGCGAAATGCGACGTGAACGTTTGTGAATTTTGAGAATCGTTAGACGAATCGCTCGGAGTTAAATTAGCCGAGGGCGTGTCGGGAGTTTTGGTTTGGTTGCTGTTTTCTTTTCTATTGTCTTTAGAAGAGGACTTCGTCGGAGGCGGCGTGGTCGGACTTCCGGGATGACAAGGAGAAGTCAGCGAAGGCTTATAGTTGCGGCGGGTCTGTCGCGCGGGCGGGATGGTATATGAATGGTTTGCGGACGCGGCGGTTTTCGGTTGCGAGAGGATCGGTGGTGGTGGCATGAGATCTGTGGTTGTCTGACGCACCTGACGTCGCAGCGAAAACGAATCGGCCGATTGCAGTGTCGCCACAGAAGACGTTATCGCCGGCGCGTCCGGCGAATCCATCGGACTACTGAACGGCGTTCCACCGGTACCGCTATGTATGTGATATCTGAAACAAACACAGAACAGAATATTTCATTTCTTTTTTTCTAATATGTCATTCCTTTTTTTCTAACAAAAATTCAACTTTTTGTCCTAATTACTTAGGTTTACAATTTTTTAACAAACTTTTTGGTCTTTCCTGCAAATATTTACTTTTGACGTGATAACGTCTTATAAATTGATGAATCACCAATCTTATAAATTGATAAAACACCGGCTGCATGCACGAAAAAGGGTAACGTTCCTAAATCCTAACGTTCCTAACGCGTAACGCGTAACGTTCCGCCTGACCCTGTACGTGCTTTTTGCTAATTTCTTGCTCAATTTAAATCAGATCGGTTTGAAACCAGTCTTAAACGAAAGAGGAGAACATTTTACATAGATTTTGTATAACAGAATTTGCCTAAACAGTTTTTTTATACAAATTTATATAGAAAAATAGCTGTATAAATGCAATGTTGTCTAATGCATGGCGCGACGCGGTCGGTCGTCTTTGTTTGCCGTACACGGAAATTAGAAGATAACGCATGTCTTGTCTTAACATGAAAACGGCTGCATTTCTAATGTTTAATTCAATTTTTTGACATTAGTATTTTGTGAAATGCAACGCCTTCTAAGTTAAGTATTGGAATAACTAATTATTATTAGAACATAATACTTTGACAGTTGCAAACGTCACTTTTGACATTTCTTATCATTCCGACACCAAGGATAAGCGGATTGAAACCAAATTTTGGGAGGTTTAGGTTGTGTATTACGGAATACGTTATCACGTAAAACTATCGTCCGTAAACCGACTTTACAGACAACCAATTTTTTTGCACATAGAAGGTATTACAGAACCAACGACAATTTGCCCAATTTATATTACAGGACGTACAGTGAATAAAAATATAGGTAGGAGGAATTTATAATAAGCTGTCATTTGAATCATAATCTTATTTAAATTTAATAATTGTTTATTTTATAATTTATATTAAACAAATAATAGAAATGTTATAGACAGTACTTGTCCAATAATTGGTTTTGAGGATATTGTAGTGATCATAACTTACATTTGACGCTGTAGAAGATTTTGCCAAACAGCCTTCATTTCTGTCGTTGGAGCTCTAAGAACTAAGCATCTTCGACGGGTATTTTTTCTTGGTGTCCTTGTTAAATCGGGGCCACAGTGCGCAGTTGGGCTTTCGGTCGGATTTCCGCCGGGATCTACGTTTATTCTAAATTCAGTGGCTGTAACGAAGCAAAAGAAGAAATGTGATCATAAAAGAATTAATATTCAAATTATTTTAAGATCTCTTTTATCGAATCTATATATCTATAAATATATAGTTATTTCACTAATATATATGCTTTCTTAGCTTCCTGCTATGGAAAATTTTCAAAAGAAGGGAAGTTATTGGATTCGGTCCGATTTTAGAAAATCGAGTTTTCATCAGATCTCAGCGTTTTGAGGTCCTAAGAAGCTATTCTGACTATTTTTGAAAGGGCGTCCGCGTATGTGTGTTGGTGTGTGTAAAATGTTTGTCGTAAGATATTTTTGAAGCGAATTGACCGATTGCAGCACTCGAAAAGGTTTATTGAGATTTAAATCAGATTAGATTTTGGAGCCAATCGATCAAATAATTTCAAAGTTATTCAACGAATAAAAATGAAAAAAACATTTTTTCTCGTTTTTGTCGCATAACTCCCAATCTACTTGTTTATACGGTGATCAGAAAAGCCTATAAGAAATCAACATTTTTTTTATCTTTCTGTGGTTTAGAACTTCGTAAGTATTTTGTAATAACTTTCTTTAAAGTATTATAAACACAACACTATCAATTATTTATTGTAACGTATTTAACACATAACGTGAAGTTCTAGGATTGATCCACAGGTCGAGCGGTTTCCACATTTTTTCATTAGTTCTATTCGAGGTTTTTATTTCATGCGATATCTCGAAACATTTACGTATGTATTGAAATACACAAACCTTTTTTTCTAATGTTAAAAAATATATCTGTAATATTTGCCAGAGCCAACGGCTCCTCGGTAATAAATAAAACACGATCTCTTGATACTTTCGCAAACAAAAGAATGTCGCTGAACAATAGCGCCCAATACGATCTCACATTGCGTCCTTCGACTCTACTCAAATCACCACCGAATATCCATTGTCGACCGGGTGAGTTCAAAACAAATGGCTGCAAAATAAGACAACACTACATCAGAAAACGAAACAATAATGGCGTTTACAATACGCGCCACAGATCTAAAATATTCGGAAATTAGTCACAAGCAGCGTCGCAAAGGCACATTTTAGAACCGTTGAGACTCCCACCACCTCCCCGCTACCTGTACTCTATTGTCAAGTTTTTTTTGTTATTTTAGTTTTGTTGAGTTGCGACTTTGTAGTTTTTCAACAGACTGTACAAGCGCAAGCCCGCATTCGCACCTAACTTCCGAGCCTTTTAGATTTGTGGCGCGTATTGTACATTAAATTAACTGTATGGTAATGATTTCTAATTTAGCTTGAAAAAATTACGAAAAACAAGAATTTGGTTAAAGTCGAAATTTTTAGAATTGGTATTACTTGCATTATTGCAACATATGAACCGTTAGGGGTTCCACACATCCAATAAAAATGGCACCCTTATAGAATTACTTTCGTGTCTGTCAGTCTGTCCGTCAGTTTATTTTCTCCGAATCTACTGGACGAAAAAAGTTGAAATTTGATACATATATATAGTTACTAAGTTAGGTGATCCAATCACGGACATATAGCGTAAATAAACGAATTTTGGGGGGCAAATTAGGAAAAAAATTTTTTTTCAAGTGCAACATATGACATACAATGAAGGGAAAGATGAGAAATACAAATATATTTTTTTTTCTAATTGTGAAATGAATGGTACATTTACGAAAATTGAGCATCCTCCTCTTATCTCCACAACTACTGAGTCCAAAATTATGAAAAAAATAGGGAATATAGGGCGTTACTCATAGTTTAAAGGAAAACCTAAACGGAAATCCCAAGTCTCACGCTGGGTTGCAGAAAGGATTGTTAAAAAATCTGATTTGTGAATGACCTTAGATTGTGATCATATAATTACAGTTTCCATACGTCAGGAGTAGTCTAATGTCGTATTCAAACTCTCTGTCATCTAGAACATTCGATTGTACTCATACAAAAACAAATGATTGTTCTACATAGCAAAAAGATCGCTTTTCAAGATGAATTTTGATCAAAATGCGTAGAAAAACATTGTTTCGAATTGGAAACTGTACAAAAAACGATGTTAAATACATGAATACACAGTTTAAGAAAGATATCGTTTCAATTGATCAATTTATTTTTCGAGCAGGATCGATTTGAAACTTTACAATGCTTTTCATATGGAGAAATATGTATGTCCACAATCCAAGGTCATTGTCAAATCAGTTTTTTTGACAACCCTTTCTGCAACCCAGCATTATTAAAGTTCTCACGGCAAACGGAATGATACGAAACCCTGCCTACGTGAGTTTGATTGGCAACTGATCGATTTTTGAATAGTCATTTGATACTCAAGTAGAAAGTAGAATTTGTTGTACTTAAAATTTAGTTTTAAATATTCTTGGTAGCTAATTGAACAGCAATACTTACTTTACACCGAGTGAATACTAATCGACTTTCAAGATCCTGTACAGATAGTAAGGGTCGTCCTTCTCCAACAGGCTCCATTAACCCAGCACTGGACGTCATATCTCTGTATGTTTGCTAAAATCAAACACGTTTAAGCATTATTGTTTAAGCCTAGAAAGTCGAACATGAAAGAATTTACGACAGTCTGTAAAATTTTATCCGAATCGATTTTGCATTTGGTCGGCGACCTATTTTGCGTTTTAGAAAGGGGAATTATAAAACGGTCGAATAAAAAATTGGTGACTGATGATGAGATACTGTTTTAATAACTTGAGATATTAAAATAATAGTTGGGTGACTAAATTGCTAAGTGAGCGACTAAATTACTAAGTGAGCGACTAGAATGCCTTTGGTAATTTTGAAGCAGATATCTTTTTTTGTTTTTACTTTTTATTTTTTTTTTACTTTGAGACTACAACTTAAAACTCACATTTTCATGAAGATTGAAAACCACCGCTTTTTTGATAAAGTGGTATGCGAATTGTCTCGCAGTGAAACACGATGGGGCAGAGGTGGAGTTTTTAAAAAAATAATTCCGGGGTGAACGATAAACGGGTATGCGAATTGTAATTCCGGGGTGAACGATAAAGGGGTATGCGAATTGTCTCGCAGTGAAACGGGAAGGGGCAAATGTGGAGTTTTTAAAAAAACAATTCCGGGGTGAAC
Organism: Xanthostigma xanthostigma; assembly: GCA_963575645.1. NCBI lineage: Eukaryota > Metazoa > Arthropoda > Insecta > Raphidioptera > Raphidiidae > Xanthostigma > Xanthostigma xanthostigma. The sequence continues at coordinate 40,166,881 of OY754466.1, read as the reverse complement.
GATAACGGGGTAAGCGAATTAAATAGTTAATTGTTTGAATAGAACTGCGTTTTCTAAAAAATGTATATTTAATTGACAGTCAATTAAATATATATGTTTTAGAAAACGCAGTTCTATTCAAACAATTAACTATTAACAACTTAGTAATTTAGTCGCTTACTTAGTAATTTAGTCACCCAGCTATTATTTTCTCGTCACGCCCAGTCAGTCGCTCACTTAGTAATACAGTGACCCAAATTGATTATTTTTGTCACCCAAAATTGTAATTTACAGTCACTCGTTTAAATACTACCCTTTTAAAAATAGGTTGTCAACCAAACGCAAAGTCACACTAACCTGTAATTCGTGTACCACTTTAGAGACAACTGGATAATCTTCGCTATTCGATTTGGTGTGACTTAGTATCGTCTGAAGTAATTTTAAAATTTCCCTGTAATGTTCTAACGGTTTGTGTATAAAACTAGTAATGTCCGGCCTTCTTCTGGGTATCATTGGCGTGTGCAAAAATCTCACAAACTCCGAATTGGTGTTCCTCGTTTTATTGGCCAATATACAGTCTGCTTTTTTCAGGCCGCTAAAATATTTTCTATACTGCGATGTTATCGTCGAGGCTTTGGATAAGTACACGCGCGGTATTAAGTGGATTTGTACGTCGCCATCTTCTAACACTAAATTGTCTAAAATATCTTCCGTTATATGACCCAGCTGAAAGAAACAAAACACGAACACTATAACTTGAATTCCATTTTTGTAATAGGCTTGATGACATTTTTTGAAATCCAGTTCTATAATGTAGTCTACTATTTCAGAAAAAAAAAACATTACTTCATTGCAATAATTTTAACGCAAATTATTGCATACTTATCTTCTTATTTTGAAGTAATCGCGAAACGCTTGTGACGTCACGCCTTAGTGACAGCTGACATTAGATGTATTTATGGATGTAGAACTGTGGTTCAGAGATATTTCTTAGAAAGGTGTATAAATTTACTTAATGATATGGTTTATATTAAGCATTTTCTTAAAAATAGGTAGTAAAAATAGTACGGTTTTCTTTAGTTGCAAGTTAACTAACCTCAAAAATAATCTGTGACATAAGTGTGATAAAATATTAGAAAAAAAAACGAATAGGTAAGCAACAAGTCAACTAATTAAATGATGCAGAAGCGAATGATCGCAAAAGAAATTTAAGCGAGTCGGTGATTATTTACTTCAAATGTTTATATTCTCTTTGATTTAAGAAGGCGTGACGTCATTCGGTGTTTCAAACAACATGGCCGATTGCAGTATTTTATAGTTTTATTTTATTAATCTCAATGTTCATATTAACACTGGATCATTTTTTAGAATCCTTTCAACATATATTTTTCTCTAAAACCATTATTATTCTTTGATTCTTTTATATTGTCATCATGCCTATTCTGAAAACATTGTTTAGCGTATTTTACACTTTATACTGACATCTTCGATATTTTGAAATAGAATATGATGATCAGTTGGCGATAACAAGTCCTTCCGTTCAGCAAGCGGGGCGGAAAATCGATTAATTCCGAATTGCATGGCTGTCGAATAATGCTGTTCTCTCTGAATAAGTTGGTACATCGCCCTCTTGCGCGCTTCCTCAGGGCTCGCGCTTGAATTCTGTTAAAAATATAGATGTTTTTGTTACCACGTTTCTTAGACAAATCTTCCGACTAAGACTAACATTGGATCCATATTTCTCGCAATCCGATGTCAGATGACATCGGAAGAAAAGCCAACACCAAGATTACAATGTGGATGTCTGTATTGGAACGGAAAGTCCGATTTATTTTCCAATGGAGGCCCCTAATTTAAGCACCTAATCTTGGTAGTTTTTTTCTGATATCGTCCGACATCGAACGATACCGGATCGGAAGAAATACGGACCCATTATATTATAAGTGCAACTTAATAATTTTTATTATTAGGCAACGTTCCAATACTCAACACTTTTTTGAGGCTTATTTAGGTCTAGTACCAATTTATATTTTTATGTATATTTTTGAGGTTTTTGTGTATTATCGTAAAATATCTCGAACAAAATGGGTTTTTTCTCGAGAACGGCTGAAGCGATTTTGATGAAACTTGGCATACAATCAACTGGTATAAGGTACTTTTTTGGTTAAGATAAAAGATCTATTAGGTAATCATTAACGCGGATGAAGTCGCGATAATGGTTAGTAATACTCAAAACCTTATAAAAAAAGTTTTAAAATCAAAATAAGTAAAGAAAAATGTATATTAGGTATATTTGTATAGTTTTGAATACAATTTGAATCGTCAGAAAACATCATTGATACAGATCTTAACGCTGTGAGTGGGCTAGCGAAACACTAGGTCCGTCCTTTCTTAAAATCAATATTTATATAACTTTCTAATAGTGTATCTGTTTATGAAGTTTATTGGAATAATCAGTGCCGGATTTAGGGTTGTGGAGGCCCCTCAGCAGTCATCAATTAAGAACTATCCTTAATACTAACATTTTCATGGAGATCCCTGGGCAGTTACCCAGTTCTAAATCTGGAAGATTAGTTTCGTAAGTCCTACAGCTCTATCGGGGAAGAAAACGCTGACATAACGGCGTAGAGTGTAGACTTATTATTAGATACTAGGTAAAAAACTATTTTCTGTGATTAAAAAAAAACTTGACTTCAAAACTTTTTCTTATTGCTTAATTCAAAATTTTGTATTTTCAGTAAAGAAATAATTTTCGAACAAATAAAAATTTATGGAGGCACCGGGACTTCATCCCTTGTTGCCTTCCTTTAAATCCGGCCCTGGTGACAACGTGAACGGTTTGAAGTACGTTATAAACACGTATAGTCATAATTTAGGTCATAAATCTGAAAATTGACATCTAATACTTGTTTTTTTAAGTATAAATTCAATAACATATTTTTTCTGCATAAATGACCGCAGCAATAATGATAATACGGGCGGTGGGTCTGTTTTCAGTCGGCTTGTTTGTTTATTTAAACGTTTTGTATTGCAGCGTTTTGATAACAATGAGCCATAATGATGCAGGGGGTTGGTATGTGGGTACAGCTGATGCATATTGGATGTTTAAAAATGTAAACATCACATTCACAGTCCGCTGTCACTGCATCGACCATCTATTATTCGTTTTAGTTCTAAACCAAATCATAATAATCTAAATATATAAAAGGAACACGTGACTGATTGACTGACTGATCTATCAACGCACAGCTCAAATCACTGGACGTATTGGGCTGAAAGTTGGCACACAGATAGTTATTATGACGTAGGCACCCGCTGAGAACGGATTTTTGAAAATTCAACTCCTAAAAGGGTGTAATGGGGGTTCAAAATTTTAATAGAAAATCAATGCATAGCTCTAACCGCTGGACGTATTGGGCTGAAAGTTGGCTCACAGATAGTTATTATGACGTAGGCACCCGCCGAGAACGAATTTTTGAAAATTCAACTCCTAAAAGGGGGCTCTAAATTTTAATGGAGAATCAACGAATAACTCAAACCACTTGACGGATTGGGCTGAAATTTGGCACACAGATAGTTATTATGACGTAGGCATCCGCTAAGAACGGATTTTTGAAAATTCGACTCCTAAAAGGGTGTAACGGGGGTTTAAAATTTTAATGGAGAATCAACGCACAGCCCAAACCACTGGGCTGAAATTTGGCACACAGACAATATCGCTTATTAAAAAGCTTCGCGATTTAAAACAACAATAACAAGGCAGTTCAATCCCGCTCTATTGCTTGCTAGCAGCGCAAGTAGTCTTCGTGGAAGTAAGTCTCTAATAATACAATTGTTCTTACATTTTTCCAAATAGTAATTATACTCAATGTGTTTTTTTTCAGTGCAACAATCTAAACAGTATATCCTCCTTACCTGCAGGGTATAAAAAATTCGATAATTAAAGGTTTCGTTTAATTATTATTAGTTATTTGAAAAATTGTTATAAAGCATTTCTCCTGAATCGATTTTACTTAAGTATTATTTCGTACACATCGTGATGAAACGTATATTGTGCACTTCCCCTCATTAAAACGAAAAGAACGATGCATGTTTCATCATAATGTATGCGAATTAACACACTCAAATGGGTACCACAACTTTTTTCCTTTCCGTATTTATATATAGATTTACTAGTTCCTTGCAAAAAGTTATTTGTTTTTGATAACTTTGTTTACTCATAACTAAATTCAAAAATTCGACCCCTATGACAAACAATAGATAGTATAAAAAAAGGAATCTATGGATACAAAAAAAAAAGAAAACATAAAACAAAACACGTATATTTACAAAAAAGAATAGAAAAAAAAACATTTTTATAACAAAAACAGGACGTACAAAAAAAAAGCTAACACTAAAAAATAAGTTAATAAATACATAAAAATAACGAAAATTAACATTAAATAGTAACAATTAAGAGATGAAAATAACAAAATATTTTTTTTAACTTGAAACTGTTTTTGAATTTAAAATTGGTCACTTACATGATTTTGAAGTATAATTTATTGAACAAAAAAACCGTTATTTGTACTGTATATTTTACAAAAATCAGAAACAGTTTCATGATAAAAAGCACTAAACAAAAAAAAAAAAAAAATAATAAAATATAGTCTTAGTCCATAAAAATTATCTCTAAAATGCCCACGAATTGCCATATTTTTAAAAACTAAACATTATGCATTGTCCTATAAAATAATATGCTTTGTCACGTATTAACTATATTATTTCTAAATAAAAAGCACAATAATAAAAATTTTAACTAAAAGCGAAGCAGATAACACAAATATTTTGCTGGCATAACATAATAAAAATAATTATATAAAAATGACAAAATAAAAAAAAAAAAACCCTAAAATATTTACATTATTTTAGCTGCAATCTCTACACGTCTCATGTATATTTTTTGTATATAGATTTGTTTAAAAGCTAAAATGCACTTTAATTAAATACTACGTTATAAGTTAATGAGACAAGGTGTAATCAATTATTTTATATCAACAGTTTAAAACAAACGTATTTTTTGTCGAATGACAATTATATTTACCACCATTTTAGATTTTGTTATTGTTTTACATTTCTAAAATATAGTCAAAGGTTTTACAGATTGACAAAATGAACAATACGAATTACTCTCGGGTTAATCTATAACCCGAAATAAGCACAGGCAAGTATCAGTTCAACATCAATAAACATTTTTAGCGTAATCCAAACTGATACTAATTCGCTTAGTATAAACTTTCCAAACGCAAATCTAATAAACATTGTTTTATGCTTGATCAGTATCTGAGAAGATATTAACTCAATGTTTAAAAGACCGCGCACACTTGTCAAACATAAACGACCAGCAAAAAAGCCTGTTCGTGAATGTACCCATGTTATTTAACGGAGGGGCGCACAGTCGACCAACTGCAGCCCGCAACGACCGTCAGTCCATCGTCGTGCTGAACCGATAACTGTTGTAAGGTAAAGGTACCAGTTCCCGATTACCTACTTGTGGTTAACAATTTTTATATTATTATAATTTATAGTTACCGGAATCGAATGTTATACACAGAATATTTTGTAACAAAGAAATAGGTAAGTATATAATTTTTTGCACTAACGCCTATAAAATAGCTGCTTTATATGCATTTGTACAGGCACGTAAAGTGACTCGGCACGCACTAGTGCGGTAAAGTAAAACGAAACTGGTTGTTTTTTTATAACCTACTGTTTGGAAGTTTTAAAATGAACATAGTGCAAATATTTTTTACGTGTTTGTTTTAAATGTCAATATAAAATAATTTGATATACACAGTTCAATTTCTTTTAACTATTTGTACAATGTGCAAATTTATGAAATTAGGTATTTATAAAACTTACTTGACTGGTTACTTCATTTTCATTATAAATACGCATCGTTTCCTATAATAAAGTATTGAAAATACTAAATTATACCAGAATACAATAAGTACCTACGTATCTAAAGAATTTTATTATGTAATGTCTTTTTAAAAATTAAAAATATGCTTTTCGTTGCTTTATGAACTGAATTCTTTTTTATATAAACGAAGATCTTATGTTTTTTAAATTTATTTCTAATTTCTATTTAATTTTGTAAATTCGCCACGGTTTAATAAAGAAAACAATAAATTACGTCATCGTAATTTCTTCCCAAAATAATCTAATCGCATTAAATTTGTTATTCGATCTAGTTTTAATTTAATTTGTAAAAAAATATTTTACTTTTCCTTAACTCAATCTATTTTCAGATATTATACAATCAAAATCGAAAGTTCAGCCAAAAGTGAAGTTAGCTGATTTGTAGTCTAAGTCAACAATATGGAAAACATAAACCATTGATACATATCTCTACTAAACAACAGAAAAAAGGGTGCAACGCAAGACAAAAAAAATAACACACTTAAAATGGTCGTGTATTACATGTACACTGTACATTGTACTAGTAATGTGTCGCTCCTGAGCGAGTCGTTCATAATGAACGACTCCCTTCTCGGAGCGGAGCGAGTCGCTCTTTTTTTTTTTAGAATGACTCTGTGCTGAGCTATTCTGTACTGATGCATTCGCACATTTACAGAGCGCACACAGCACAGGCCACAGAGGCACTAGTGAATTTTGCACGTACGGAGTTATCATTGCTGAGTCATTTAATGTTGAATGACACACTGTAAGTGTAATAGTACTAAGCTTACAGTGACTTAAACCATTCACATTGACGTCGTTGACAAAGATATAATATTGTAACAATAAACATTATTATTGTTAAGCTTTTATTATACTTTATAGTTTATCCGAAATGCGAATAATATAAGATCAGAATCATATTAAAATGATCTCAGAGTGTGTATTGTGCTGTGCAATGCTACGTGACTCCTGAGCATGCATGATGACAGTTCACACCTCTGCAGTCTGCACTCTTGTGTAGTGCGTACTGTCTAGTATCGCTCCTTTGAACGACTCGCTATCTGAGCGACTCTTTTTAGTGAGCGGAGCGCACGGAGCCAGGTCCCAATAAAGAGTCATGTGAACACATCACTACATTGTACTTGCAGGCGCGGATATAGCATTTCGTTTATGCAGAAAATTCGTTCTAAACAAATGTTTTCATAAAATTTTAGTTTGTCTTCTACGTAATAATGCTTCGATAGTGAGTCAAAAGAGGGGGGGAGTGCATACGTTGCCCCTCTCCCGTATCCACGCCTATCTAGTAGATATGTCACCGGGATATTGTCAAACCCGTGATATTATAATTTCACTTACTGAAATTATAATATCACGACTCTTTGTCAATCGTGATATTGTAATTTCACTAGTGAAATTACAATATCACGGATTTGACAATATCCCGGCGACAGATACGCCACTACCGCACAGCTACTTGCAATGTCGCAGTGAATTTTGACAACTTTTTGGGTAACTGTTGACATTTTTTTCTTGAGTGAATTTAAATAATTATTTTTTCCTCTCGACACAGAGTTCGCTCTAGTGAGGGGAAGTATCTTTCATACAAACTAAACATTAAAAATATAATTCTGAGAACTGTTATTTTTAGAATTTGTTCTTTTCCAGTAACTGTTCTAAACTAACTGTTACTGTTATTTTGTATCATTATAAAAAAATAGAACAGCTATCGATTTTTATAAGCTGGAGGCGACCGTATTTGTATTGGATATTATATAAAAATAAGAAATAAAAAAATTATATGTTTGGTCAAGTCCCCAAGTTTCAACTTTGATTATGATGTTATTAAAAATACATTTTAAACCTCAACTTAAAGATTCTTAATTTAACAAAAAATTAGACTTTATTAAGCCCTAAGCTCAAAAAAACCAGATCCGTCCCTGACTGTGTGTACAAGTAGATTATAAATCACAACAAACGCGGTCGGTACAAACGAAATGCACAGTCTTTTCTTTACGTCATTGTGAACCAGTTATACAAAATATAATATCAACAAGTTTGGTCAAACATAAATAAACTTAAAATAAATTTGTAATAAATAATAATAAAATACGGAGCAAGCTTAGGAGCACATTAACAATATTAAATTAAATTTCCTATTCATTAGACCTCTCCATTTCTTTTATATTTTCTACATTTTTAAAGATAATAATTAATATGTTATTCTTCATTGGTTAAAAAATACAATAATTTTGTATTTAGTACCACCTACAGCACCTAAAAGAACTCACAGCACCTAGTAAAATCTTTAGAGAATAATATTTTTTCAATCTATTTAATCACCGATATCTAATTTTTTATTTCAGCAACCAAACACGTAATTAAACGAATAATTTGTAGGGAAATATTTATTACAAACTGAACGAAATTTTACGTAGGAGATAAGAAAAAAATTATTCCACTAATTTTTTTGTTTAAGCTGGAGCTGTGAGAGGCCACGTCTGACGTCGTCAATAATAAATTAGCAAAAATACTAATTAATATTTTTAAAATACGTAAATGCAATTATGCCAAAAATTGTGTAAATTATTGTTTCATTAGATATTTCGAAAAAGTACGTGATTTCTATTAAATAATACATTTTTTTCCTGTCGGGACTTATCGACTTATGTATTTTCAACTTCTCTTTCATCCTCACTTCGTGGTATAATACGCGCCACGGATCTAAAAGGTTCGGAAGCTAGTCACAAACAGCGTCGCAAAGGCACATTTTAGAGCCGTTCAGACTTCCATCACCTCCCAGCTACCTGTGCGGAACGTGCGCTCGTCGGTGATTGGCCGTGATCGTTCGTTGCCTTTGTTACTTGTCGCTTTCCTGCTTTAAAGTACAGTCGAGGACGCTAATGTCAAGTTGTTATTGCTATTTTAGTTTTGTTGAGTTGCGAATTTGTATTTTTTTAACAGACTGTACAAGCGCAAGCCCGCATCCGCTTTTTAGATTCGTGGCGCGTATTATAAAGAATAAACCTGTATTAATTTTAAACGTCCAAGGTATTTTTCCATTCACTAAGCAGCGACATTTTGCGTGAAAATTGGAGACTAAAAACTTGAAAATACGTAATTAAAATCAGTTGAAAACACATAAGTCAGATCAATTTTTAGTAATATCCGTTAACAATAATCAGTACCGCTCATGGCAAGATTCTGATTGTTGATTGATATATCCCAATTAAACAATCATAATCGCATTGTTGACTGCTCCCTTACGTGTCTGCGTCCCTGCACAGGCACCGGTTACCGGCGCCTATTTACGGCACTGACAATAATTGGCGATTACAAATCATTACCAACTGCTAGACAATAACTCCGTTACCCACCTCGGAACTGAACGTGACTTGCGGCAGATGAAGTCTGCGACGGTTGTAATCACCGCCCGATGCTGTGTTCGTGGAACAAGCCGTTGACGATCTCGGCTGTGGCTGTTGTAGTTGTTCTCTAACAGGTACCGTCATTCTTGTGGTAGGGTCGGCAATTGTCACGCTGGCCGACCGCGATCCCGCTACCAAACCATTCTGAGCCGACATAGCCGACGATGCACAAGTTGAATTTGAGCCACGACGAAAGATTTCCAGGGTTAACGTATTACCGAATGATCTGAAGAAAAAATCATTACAGTTAAACGAACTCAATCTTATTCATTTATAATTAAGTAAACGTTGTTTAATATATGCTCTGCTTTATTGTTATATTTTTTATTCAACTCATGCGCGTTATTCATGTTTTATCATGCCTAAAAACCGAACCCTAAATAGCCATTTACCGACTGGTGACAATTACTTGTCATAACTCAATGAAGATTCCTACTAGCTCGGCCATTGTGGAGTAATGAAAATAAACGTAACTATTTTCTGAGTCGTAACGAAATAGTAGGTAACAACAACTCCGTTGTTACCCATTGAGACTAAAATTGAGAGGCCGAATGTTTTCGACATGGAGTTTATTCATAACCGGCTAACCTCAAACCAAAACATTGAATCGTGCTGTTTGGTGCTGTTAGTATTGAGTTTTTTTTATAAAGAAATAAATAGATATTTACAACATCTCATTATAATTAAAACATGAATAACGCGCAATTGTTGAATAAAATTATAGGCGCAACTTGTAGGCTAAGTCATGACACGCCATGAATGACTTAGACTACTAGTTACGCCAATAATTACTATTATAACTGCCAAAATACCTATGATCTATCCTTACAGTGGGGAATACACTCAAGGTCAGATGTACTGCCAGAATATTGATTAAATTGCTCGATATATATATCTTCGTAAGATAATTGATCGAATTGCTCAAGATATCGCAAGCAACTTCACGACAGAAAAGAGAACCAATGAAGAGCTCGGAAAGCCGGATGAAAATGGCAGCCTACACGGTGGCAAACTAAATATTGTGTTCTCCTTTTTCTTTTTAAATAATAGTAGACTAGAGAAAACAGCAATTAAGGCATTCCTTAATTACCATTTTCATAATATGACGTGATGATTCAAACCCTTTTCTTAAACTAAATCGAACAAACTTTACCGATAATATTGCTCACGTTAGACCAGAGAATTGATCAAAAGGAAAGTGGTATGACATAATAATTTAAAAAAGTACTTACCTAATTAAATTAAGAATATCGATTTCAGGCATCATAACAACGTTGTGTTTATCAACAAAAATAATATAGTCCCCAGGTAAAATGCCTGCTTTGTCGGCTGGCAAACCTTGCTCAACACGTTCGACTCTGGGAGGATGCGTCCACACAACCGAAAATCCAAATCCGGAATTGTTTGGTCTAACAAGTCTTTTGGTGGTGGTAAACGGCGTCCTTCCACATTTGTTTCCGCTCGCTTTCCTCTGCATCGCAGCTGGAATTGCTTCCGGACCCTCTGTCGGATCCAATTCTAAATAACGCAAAAATAAATTCTCATCTGCATCTTTCTGCTGCTGATTCAATTTCTTTTTACTGGTTGTTATTTTATTTAAATCCTGAGAAACAACGTCTTGCATTTCTTCTAATGTCAATATTTCCTCGACACTAGATTGACTGTTATCGCCCATTTTGGATTCGATGCCCGACTGTTTAAATGATAGATCTTCAGTTGTCACCGTGCACGAGGACTGTTTTGTGGATAATTGTTCGTCGCTTATGGATTCTTTTAATTGCTGATAGCCGACAGTTGGAGTTTTTTGTTGTTTAGAAGATAATTTATGAACTGATGATGATCTTTGAGGATTTTTTGTGAATTCTAAAGCTTTTTCGGGTTTTGCTGTGATTTTTGTTTTACTACTATTGCCGCTTAACGTTGATAGTGTAGAAGAAGAGTCGTTTTGGTATTGTTGAGGAGTTTCAATTTGAGATTGAGGTTGGTTAAGTAATGCAACAACGGGAAGATTTTGAGTGCGACCAGTTGTCTGGGATAAGAGTTTGTAGGAACCATCTATGTCCTGAAATTAAAAGAAAAATACGAATTAGTCAAACATGAATACCTTGTATATATATCACTTAACTATCTGTAATTTCTTTTTCGCCATTGTTTATCCAAGTTGTACACGCAACTCTCTTTTTTTATGACACTCTATCTTTAATTTGTTACATTATCGTCCAGTATATCACGTATTTCGAGTAAACTCATCACATAAAAATTCACATAAAATTGTCGTAAACAATTTTTAATGAAATGAATAAATTAATGTAGCTATACTGACTTTAATTTGATTTTAGACATGATATTTTCATGTCCACTAATTTGATTCAATTATTCCGACTATAAAAAATCGTGTTTATCGCATTGAAAAAGCGTTAACAATTCTGCAAGTCTCTAAAACTTAGCAACGAGAATTAAATTTATTATTATTTTACTTACAGAGTGCGTATTTTCACTATATAGATTTAAAGTTTCAAAAAAAACAGAGTAGGTAATTGTTACTTGTATAAAAAATATGAAATAAATAAATTAAAGGTCGTCATAATTGCTGTGCTGACGTTTACACAAAGGAAGCCATGAAAATATTCCTCGACTGTTATTTAGTACACGACATTATATATGGCCTGGCCCCAGTATTTTAACTGTGATTTTAAACCGATTAACTTACTTTCACCTTCAAACTTTTTGATATACCTACTTTTAAAATAAAAATATCGAGAAGTAAAATTTCATTTGACACTTTTTATACTCATACAACCAAAAAAATAAAAAAGTGGTTTATGTATCAAGATTGTAATGCATTATTTTATGTACGATGTTGTGACATTGTTAAAACGAACGATAAGCGAGTTTAAACAGTCACACGAGTCATAATATCATGACGAACAAGATACATACTACCTTTTCGGACGTACCCCCTATAAAATAGTTGCTTTTCACACCATAATAAGTATATTTGTAATATCTTTGACAGTTCAGTTCGGCCATATTAGAATTATATATGAACTTTTTACGATGCTATCTCTTTTGCTCAAATGAATTTAAATGACAATTGATAGAGATATTGGTAAAATTGGATAACTTTTGTTTTACTTTACGTACTAGTGCAAAAAGGGATCATTTTAGAACCGATATGAAAGACAGCAATTTTATAGGCAAAAAATATATCATTTTTCTTAAGGTACCTTCTTTTAAGTTTATTTAGGCACTTTAGAAGAACAAGATACAAGGCAAAATTACAACAAAATTTATTTGCTAAAATCTTTAATGATCAACGTTTCTGCGCTGATTGTTATTATTTTTCCTTGTATATCATTTGGCCTAAAGTGCATAAAAATATAGATATTTTATAAAAGTAAAGAAACTGGAAGAAACAAACCTTTTTAACTGCATGTTTTATGGAGAAGGACATACATCCTAGGAATTCACTGCGCCTGAAACAAAACAAGAAAAATTATTAATTTCAATGTAATCTTTTTTTTTCTTAAAAAAAAATATATATCAAGCAAATAATTGTAAATTACGTGACAATTAAACTGAAACACCACACTCGCAAGAAAAAAGCATATTGAAATAGCTTTCTGATTTGTAATGAAACACCCCATAGACATATTATTACATTTTTAATTTATGCAAAACAATTTCTTACTTATTTGTAAGGTACAGTATAATATGTTGAATTAATTATATTTTTGATAATTATAATATTAACCACTTCGAAATGTCCCTAACACGACACAATCATTATTCGTATACATCAGTTAGTCAAATTTGAGGGCAGGATTACTGAATAGTAAGTTCTGTATCTGGAACGTAACAGATTTATATTATTGACGGGTTAAGTATTTTTCTTGCTCCGAAGCAGAACGTGACATGACATTTATCAGGTACCCCAGATGTACGCCGTGCAATTTCTGTTATAGCGTGTTGTTTAAATCGACTTTGAGCTGCATTTACCGTCAGCACATTAGTACAGATAAGCGTCTATCGCTGTCATATGCTATGAGTGCTCACTGAATCTATCTCATTCAGTCAACATCTTTGACGGTGGTACGTTTGTCTTACATGATACACGACACACGGCTTATGGCAGTAGTGACTAGTGTTACAGTGTATATTGAACTTTGTTGCCAACTGTGTTTGAAAAAAGTTAATAATTAAAACATCATAAACATGGATGTGATTTATAATTTAATTAACCGCTCTCCTCATTCCTAGTTCGTGCTAGGAGATATATCTGGTTAATCCTCTAGAACACCCATTTTAAATGTTCAAGCGTCGCCACTGCAGTATATTATTAGCCATTCGAACTAAATTATTGCACCGATAGAATTGCAAAGTTAATTTAAAAGCCATTTCACTTATTCGTCGAGTGCATACATAATGGACTGCAAAGTGTGTCTTTGTGGGAAGCGAATCTAGTGGAGCCTCGAGCCAACTGTTTCCTTTCAGCCAGAGTGTTCATGGTGAACAGAAACATAGGCGTACAGTATGTACTATTATACACATCCATATAACATACTGTTACAATCTCTCCGTTAGCACAACTAAGAATTTCAAAAGACGACAATCAGTTCGTTATTCTAACAAAAACACACATTGTTGTCTAACAACAATCGGCTCTCATTCTGACATTGATACACAGATTGTTGTGGAGCAACAACAATCGGCTTGATGTTCCAACAATATGCGTAGGTAAAAAGGGCTTTGTTGCCAAATTCCAAACAATGACAGCAACAAAGGAAAGAACGATCCAGCGCCTATATAAACCACGGGATAGCTCACGATCGGGGTCAATTATCATACGGCAGTCACGATACGACAGTGATACGGTGAAGAATCGACATAAATTAACAGTCAGTGAATAGTGCTGAGGTAACTGTTAAAATAAATAAATAAATGAACTATGTAAATAATAGTGTAATAAATAAATAGAACGTGTATCTATATAGGTAGTTAATAGTAAGTGTACTAAATAAATTTTGGTGTTTCTATCTTGTAAATAATCTTGTATACAGGGTGAGTCAGACCACCCGTATCGGTCGTTTTTTTCGAAAACGATTAGTCGTAGAGAGTTGTGTCAAAAATCTGTATTATAAAAGCCCTAATGAAGAATCTAATGGTGATATTTTTTCCCCCCGGAAAGGTCGGCTTCCCTGTTAGTTTGCTCCGGAATGTTCAGAACTCCGGAATGTTAAATGGCACGATAGGTCGAAAGTGGTATTGTTAAAAAGATCTGTAAAAAATAAGCAAGTTTTGTAGGACATTTTTTTTTGTTACTGCCACCCCTGTTAAGTAATATTCGTTTGAAGTTATTAAATTAACATGTCAGAATAACAAACTTAATTTTAAAAGTCGGCATTTAAAATCTAGTTACCTAATTAAACAAGTGAGAAAGAACTAGCTATGTCAAATTTCAAGTCAATCGGCCGTGTAGTTTTGGAGATTTCGTGATGAGTTAGTGTGTCAGTGAATCAGTGAATTGTATTTTGCTTATATCTAGGTACATAGACAAGATAATGTAATAGAATTATTGCAGACAGTTTGAATAATGCCGGATATAGCGCTCGTAATTTTATTAAACACGGAGAACAGTGCCAAACCATTTGTTTAAAAATGCTTTTGCGCAAAAGACCAGTTAACTTAATTTATAGCATTTTTTTTGTTCATCATAAAGTCATTTTTAGTGGTCCGTGCAAAATGGGACACTTATGAAATCACTTCGGTGTCTGTGTTAGGCGATTTTCTGTGAAATTATTTGACGTTTTGTGTGATGACTCAAATACAGACCTGAAGTATCTAAGTATAAAAAGTTGAATTTTGATTATGGGTGTTAATACCTGGGGGTACATTGGAACACGCAATGGGAATGCAACAAAATGTATGATGCTTTTTTTAAACAGATTTCGGGAAAACGTATAATTATTGCTGCCCCTCACCCTTATCACCAGAAGAATCACTCAGAAAAATTTGAAGAAACTATAAATATTGAGAATTAGGTGTAGTTTGAATGAAAATTATCAGAATTGAAAAATTTCAGCGCGATCATAAACAATGTAATTGTTTAAATTCTTTATAACTGCCCAACCAAAATTTGACTACACAACACAAATAAAAAAAATATAATCCCAAATTTTCAGCCTCTCAATATTTTACAAATCTGGGCGAAACCGGGCCGGGCCACTATTCCGCTATAAAATAGTTACATGCATGTATAATACGCGCCACGGACCTAAAACGTTCGGAAGTTAGTCACAAACAGCGTCGTAAAGGCACATTTTAGAGCCGTTATGACTCCCACCACCTTCCAGCTACCTGCACGAAACGTGCGCTCGTCGGTGATTGGCCGTGATCGCTAGTTGCCTTTGTCACTTGTCGCTTTTCTGCTTTAAAGTACAGTCGAGTACGCTATTGTCAAGTCGTTATTGCTACGTTAGTTTTGTTTAGTTGCGAGTTTGTTAGCTTTTCAACAGATTGTACAAGCGCAAGCCTGCATTCGCATCTAACTTCCAAACCTTTTAGATTCGTGGCGCGTACCTACTATATATCTCAATCACCTTGGTTATTGTTTTTAGGGATGATTAAAGTTGTTATTTTACGCAACAAACGTGGACACAACAGAGGCATTGCTCAATCGAATTTTTAATAAAAATCGGTGTTTCCTCCCTCATCACCGATTCTATATACGGGCGTGACTATCGACAATTTTTTTTTGCCGCGAAACAGATCATTTCTCTTGTAGTCGGGTAGAATTAGCTGATTCGTGTCCTAAAAAACGTGCAATTGCGAACGCCGATTTTAAATTTTTTTTTGTTAGATAATACGAATATAAGTAACATATTAAGTTTAAACGCCAATCGGAGCACCGCACGATGGTTAAAAAAAATGGCAAAAATCGTCCATATCACTTTTTGGCGATTTACGGGAAAACTATGCATTTGACAAATTAAGTGTAGGGAAATAAAAAATGCGCAATAAAAAGACGAATCGAATGAGTTTTTGTGAGCTCCGATCGGTCCAGTAGTTTTTTAGTAAATTGCAAAAAACCGCTTTTTTGGGCCATTTTTTCGAAATTCCATAACTTCCGTTCTATTAAATATGACGACTTGAAACTTTAATAGAATATGTGTTTTATAAGCTTCAATATGCATACAAAATTTCAGCAAGATCGATGTTATACTTTTTGAGAAACTTTGAAAAAACCGAAAAAAGGCCCTTCCGAAAAGGGTCCCTGAAAAAGTTTTGGGCCAGCGTAGACCAATTTTTCAAACGTGCTTTTGTTCATCGAGAGTTGCTCTACAACATCCTGCAATGCCGTACCATTACACCTAGCGAAAGTGCGAAAAAAAATGATTTTAAAAAAGGGAGCTGGAAATGCGGCTATATGGCAAATTCTGCAAATTTTTGACTGAAAATTTTTTTTTGCTTTCTTTGCGTTTTAAAGCGAAAATGGCAATAATAATAATGATATCATTATATATTTACGTACAATTGTGCATATGTGTCGCATGGATACAAATAACAGCATTAATTAGACATTATTTTTGAAAATCTGTTTATTAAAAAAATAAGTTCGCGGAAGCTCCCTTTTTTAAAATCAATTTTTTTCGCACTTTCGCTAGGTGTAATGGTACGGCATTGCAGGATGTTGTAGAGCAACTCTCGATGAACAAAAGCACGTTTGAAAAATTGGTCTACGCTGGCCCAAAACTTTTTCAGGGACCCTTTTCGGAAGGGCCTTTTTTCGGTTTTTTCAAAGTTTCTCAAAAAGTATAACATCGATCTTGCTGAAATTTTGTATGCATATTGAAGCTTATAAAACACATATTCTATTAAAGTTTCAAGTCGTCATATTTAATAGAACGGAAGTTATGGAATTTCGAAAAAATGGCCCAAAAAAGCGGTTTTTTGCAATTTACTAAAAAACTACTGGACCGATCGGAGCTCACAAAAACTCATTCGATTCGTCTTTTTATTGCGCATTTTTTATTTCCCTACACTTAATTTGTCAAATGCATAGTTTTCCCGTAAATCGCCAAAAAGTGATATGGACGATTTTTGCCATTTTTTTTAACCATCGTGCGGTGCTCCGATTGGCGTTTAAACTTAATATGTTACTTATATTCGTATTATCTAACAAAAAAAAATTTAAAATCGACGTTCGCAATTGTATGTGACGGATTTGCTAATTCTGCGCGACTATTGAGCGCAACTGGCTTCGCACGGCTATTTGGTGCGATTTCTTTTTACAGTTTAGCAGGGGTACTATACAATTTTTTTAATTAATTTTTCTATGTTTTTTGGTCTCTAAATAATCAAAAACGAAAAAGTTTCGCCGGTTGTAAAGGAAGAAATATTGTAGATCACATAAATGCTCCTCGATCTCTGTTACCTATCGTTGCTTCAATGAACGAACACAGTCGATAATAATAATAATATAAATGAGCGTCTACAGTGCCAAGTTTCAATATTGTTTCCATCGTTTGGCAACCGCAAAGGTATTATTATAGGCACTGTAAGTGCACAAAATATTGTACATTTATCGCTCATTTTATGCACATTACATTCAAGAGATTGCTAATAAAATTTATATATATTAGCATTATAATTTTCCTCTATGATGAAAATTTAAACATAAATACATAAATTGATATTAAGGCCGCTGCACACGAGGATAGTTTCTGTCGCTGGATTCTGGAATCACTGCTGCAACTAGTGCTGGCTGCCGAGGATGAAAATGACGTCACTGCGTAATTACAAGCTGGATTTCAAAATTAGAACTAGGGTTATTTTTCGTGCTTATGTTTATGTGCAAGCTTTCAGCAAAAAACAGTATCGTGTCATAATATAAGCGACATCCACAAATTCCCACAAACAAACAAACATAGTGTGTGTTCTGTTCAGAGACCATAAACGTCCACTTTTGTTAACATTCGAACTGTCACGGCGCGCGCACCAAACCCATCTACAAAAAAACTCGGGTCGCAGTGCGAAACCCTGCCGACAATATAGTGTATTTGCTATTATAGGCGGTGTGGCTCTATTGTATGAACTTAACTTTGTTTTCGAACAAAATAAAAAAAATTACACCTTAATACACCCCTTAGAACAGCATTTTTTTACTTAATTTGAATACTACACACCAATTTAACATCTGTACCAAATTATATACACTCTTCAGTATGTAAATTCATATCAGTAAACTTGCGTTTTCATAAAATTTGTAAGTCCGGTCCTGTCGGGCCGATTTTATTAAAATTTTAGCAGCACATTTCAATAATTACTAAAGGGTTAAATTTCAAATTTGAAACGATTCTGAGAATTTTTTCCGTATTTTTGGGCCCAAAAACATTTTTTAACCCCTAAATACCCCCCTTAAAATAGCCCGATCGAGCCCATTTTAAATAGGCTTCTTGCGATGATGGATTCCAACATGTGGACCAAATTTCGTTTAAATCGATTAAGTCTGTCGACAGTTATCGTGCTAACACATATATATATAAATATATATATATATATATATATATATATATACATATATATATAAACATTTCCAAAAATGGTGCCAAACTTCTTAGAAACTTATGAAACGTCGAGAAATTTTGGTCCGACCCCTAGGTCCCGCCATCCGACCGACGCCAATAGTGTAAGTGCCTTATGGCAAATACACTAACTAGCTTCAATACACACGTCGTGTGAAGCCAACACATAAAAAATACCACGAAATCCAAGGCCACAGCACGCTGGGAACCTAAGAGCGAAATCAAGCAACGAATTTTGGAGCGAAATCACTCTCGTGTGCAGCAACCTTTAGATATCGTGTCCATCGTGATGATGATAATAATAAGTACCTACTTAAAATATATGGACGAAACGTCGTACATAAAATAAAGCAATCTTATATTTTTCGTCCACATACCTACCAATTTTTCTTATTATCATAATAAAGACGCGAATGAACCTGGAATTTTTCTTTAACTATCAGATATACTGTTGTGAAGTGAAAATGAGCTATTTTATAGAAGGTAGGTATATGCAATATATTTCGAACGTAGTGCTATTATGACCGATGTGACTTAAAACTCGCCGGTACTCGTTTTAACACAGCGTCTCAACTCGTACATAATAACTGCACACACGTTCTAGCTAGATCAGTGACGATGAACCTTTTTGAGAGGTGGGTCAAATTTTGTTCATTATTTTTAGTGTACTAGCTCGTGGGTCACCAAGTCAGCGGTGTCACTTGGAAAGGGGAAGGGGAGGATGGTTAAAAACTTTTTTTTGTTTCAACTGTTTTTTTTTCGGCGAAATACGACTTTTTACGGCCATGTACGTCATACACAGGTGCGTGATACGATAGAAAATCAGCTAGCCAATATCCAGTGGGAATTCTTTTTTTATAAGATATTTTTACCTACTTTATTTTTTAAATATTTTTGTTTGTCTGTTCCCTCTTTTATGATATAAAAAATCTATATATATAAAATTCTCAATTTTGGCCGCGCTAATCTCCGAAATCACTGAACAGATTTTAATGAAATTTTGTAAATGTGTCTTGCTTGGTGCAACTTACGCTATAGGATAGCTTTTATTAAATATGTTGTACAAAATTACGGTACTTTCTCAAAACACCCTTTTTAGTAACACGTAACGACATCTGTTCTATCAGTCGTCAGTTTTGTTTGTTTGCTTCTGAACTGTTAGTTCAGAAGCAAACAAACACTGTACTAAATAGCGACATCTGTGTGCAATTTGCTCAAATTTAGTTCAGACGCCGGGCCACAAACGAAATACATTTTCCAGAATTATATCTATCGCACCCGGGTAAAACGGACTGCTATAATATTATAAAGAGGTAAAGTTTGGATGTAGGAGGCAATCTCCGAAACTACTCATCCGATTTCAGATTTTTTTCACCAATATTTAGAATGGACCTTCAGGATGGGTACAGGCTATATATTATCGCGTTTAAGAAGCGCTTTTCGTGGAGACCAATTTTGCAACGCAGGTCGATGAAAAAACGGCGACAATCTACAAATTCGGGCGAAGCCGAACCGGACCGCTAGTAAGTTTATAAAAATCAACGCGCGTGTCATTTAAAAAGTCTGCGTGTCTGACCCGCGGGTCATAGGTTCGCCATCACTGTTCTAGATACTACAGTAAAACACAAATCTTACTGGAAGATTAAAAGGATGAATCCTGGCGGCATAGGATCGATGAACTAAGCAAATACTGAAGGTTTTTTTATTGCATTTTATTGTCTGACGTCAGTATAATTTTAAACAAGTAACACTAGACACATTTATACAATTTTTAGTAAATATCAAGTCGTTTTTTCAAGAAAAATAGTAATTTTAATACCTTTTGATGACATTTTTAAAGTGAAACTTTTATTCTATCGCCCCAAATTTTTCTGGCCGTCTGTTGCATCATGCATGTCGCATTACAGGCGGCCGCGGAGTAGGGGTAAGGTGAAAGGTGTAGGCGCTCGGTAGAGCAGCCAAGGCCAATATGGCGGCGCCCATGGTTAGCATCAGCTGACCGTGTAGTATGTATAACACATAGTCAGTTTGTCATGCGGGCAAGTGCTGTACAGTGTTTACATGTTTTTATTCGTGTATTCATGTGAATATTGTTGTTTATAATTAATCGTGATGGATAAGTGTCTACAATCCAATAAAAGTTTCACTTGCGTCGTGGTTTCTTACAACCACACAACTGTTTTTATTTTAATTTATTTTATACATAACAACAATACTGAGAAAACAGACAGCATTGATTCTCCGAAGATGGCATAAAGATTAACGTCAGACAATAAAATGCAATAAAAAAAACTTTCAGTATTTGCTTAGTTCATCGATCCTATGCCACCAGGATCCATCCTTTTAATCTTCCAACATTTAAACAGGATCATCATCACTCTAAATTATTAGAGTTATTTTTTACAATCACAAATCTTACTGTTCATGCTGTCAGGCGTGATCGTTTTCTGGTATGTCGCGATCAAAAGAAGAACAAAACTGATCTAGACTGTTTTTTCGCGCCACGGCTGTGGTCACCACTGCCGACAAACTCGATCGTCTGATCTGTTGTTGAGTTGTTGTTGACGACGTCGACACTCCGTGATGATCGTGTTGGTGTTTCCGACAACAACAACTTCTGGGGGACGAGGAGGGTAACAAAGGAACTGAACAACGTCGGCTTGAGCCACAACATGCAGCTGTTTGATACACGAAAGACATTTGCTCGTCTGATTTAAATCTTTAAGATTACACGTTCACGCACTTTTTTTGAGTAGAACCAGTTTTTATAATCATTCAACCTTAAACACTTCCTGTTAAGACGACAGTCTTTGTTTATTATTAATATTAGTAAAGTAAGTATTTATTTTCGATATACAACAATATTGGTAGGATTTCAACAAATCAGTTTCATTGACTAATCACATTGAAGGATGATTTAAGCGTATAAATTCTTCTACCCATAGTGCGAGATCCGGTATTAGAAATATATACCCTCATCTGTTATTTGGTGATGACAAAGATTGCCTATATGTTAAGGTGGCACTTCACATGGCTATTTGTGTTCGCTATTGGGTGTTTGTTGTATTTGGCAAAATATATGACGTTCATGACAAACATGCAAATAGAGGCAAATACGACCATCCACACATGGCAGTCAAATAACAAACACACGAACATTTGGCAGCAGAACACAAGGTTCAAAATTCCAGGAATTTTTAGCACTGTTTCATTGTCCCAATTCATTTTCAATAGTAATTGTTCCAGTTCTCGCTCACAGCACAGACACAAAAATACTGCACGTCTGTACAGGTTCACGGCGCGTGCGCTTCTGAATATGGCCATTGTGTGGACGGTTAATTTGCGTATTTGCCTATTTGACGCGTTTGATGTGCCTCGAAAACCCGACAAGCGCACGGTAACGCGTATTTAGTATTGGCCTTATTTGTCAAATAGGCAAATAAGGCCAACACTTTGTTAAATAGACTGTCTACACATGGTAATTGTTTGCCAAATATGCCAAATACACAAATACAAATAGCCATGTGAAGTGCCGGCATTAGATAATATACACATTGATAAAACGCACATGGGTTGCCTAGTTAAATCGCGTACTGATGCTGTTAAATTACATAAATTCTAATTAACTTTTTTGGATCAACTTCCCCGATTTGTTAATCGTAAAAATCGAGTCTAAGATGAGAGAATATGACACAAATAAAATGTTAACAAAACAAATAAGCTCAAAGTACACAGAACACAACTATTTACAAGCTATGTTTGTGTGGATGATCTATATTTATGTGTCATATTCCCTTATGTTAGGTTCGATTTTTATGATTAACAAATTTTACGTTAAAGTAGAAGGGGAGACTTGTGTCAACCCGCTGCTTTAGACTATAATCAACCTAATACCCAGAACCACTACAAATGAGTGCGTGCGACATGCGCAGCTGTCAAATTTTAACCTTGGACAAACGACGCTAGATTTGAAAACTGAATCGTCAAAACATATAAATATTGTTTAGAAATCAAAATATTCTTTGAGAGTTCCTTTGCTGTTTCGATAAATTGATACTTACTTTATTTTGCGTAAGCTTCACAATAAAGGCAAATAATTTTTACTATATTAGCTGTTCGATTTTAAATAGTTTTTAACAATATATACACAGTTCTTTACACATTTTGTTCGTGAACTGTAAATTTCTTTTTAACATCACATTTAAAAAAATTAAAATCTTATAGCTTTGTAACGATTTCATGTAACCTTTTTATAAAACAAAATTCATTATGTAACATTAAAAAGTTTTGTAGATACATTTTGAAAACATCGATTTAAATTTTTGTGTAGTTTGTTTTAATATTCTCTTCGAAAACATGTTCTTGTTTACTAACAACTCTAAAAATCACTTAATAATTAATTTTTTATTTTCACACGCAAACATGTATTAAAAGCATACAGATATTTTTGTACCAAAAATGTATTTGTACTATCAGTGCACTGTTCTTTTATCATTACTTGTACCACGAAAAAAAGAAACCATTTTTGAAGTTACCTATACTTCCTTTGGCGCGCTATGAAAAAACACCTCGGTAGACTGCTTTGAACATCCCTTATCTCGCCCCTTCAAAGCAGTCTGCCGGAGTGTTCCGACTGAAATTTTGTTCTGCCTTTTTAAATACAGTTTAGAAAATGTGTAATTGTAATACTCTTAGCCTTCCCAAAATGAGTTGACTTTTTCAACTCTACAAGTGCATATTTAGAGGTTGATTACCTCTAAAATCAACTGGACTTAGTGACGCAAAATTTCATTTTAGTTGTTTGCACTGATTAAACTTCATTATAAAGTTTGCCACTTCCATGCCTAAATCAGCTTTTAAAAAGTTCAGTAGCTCTCGGTCTATTATAAAAACAAAAAATATAGTTATGAATGACCCGTCTATTCCACCACAGTCAACCCGTCTAGTCCACCATATTATGGTGTATAGAGACAAAACAGAATATGTCGTGACTCGTGTTTAAAAAATACTGTAATATGAATAAAAGTTTGAAAAATATTGGTACATTTAGTTTTTCCACTAGCTTTTACTTCCGAGAGTTCAAAATAGCGTAAATTTACAGTGTCTTCGATCAAATACACCTAAAAAAGTATTGCAAAATGCAACTTCCTTCAAAATTTTAGTTTTAAAATAACAAAAAAGATAGATTATAAACGCTCGACAACTAAAGCAATTTTAAACTAGCGAAAACACGCATTATTCAATCTCCAAGTTAAGAACAGGCAATTATTGCTTATTAACGAATCATTAAATAGTTTTTAGGTTAATTTTGTTCAAATTAATGCATATTTGAAGTCTACGTTGTAAAAATACGCTTAAAAATGCCATGCCAATATCTTATAGTCCGAGAGGTGGTGTCAAAATTTATCAGTGATTTATCTCCGACTCAAATGTAATTGATTGAAGAGTTTAACCATTACTCTGTTCGAAATCGAAAGTCAGTCAGCGCTCCCGCGGTGGGTGTGGGCGTGGGAGGCTGTGAAACTCGTCGGAAAAACTATGAAAAAAGTGATAAATCTGCTGATGAAAATTTGTTAGATTGTAAATAATTGATGATTAAACGTGAAAATACTCGTCAGTCACTTTCCCGACGGGGGAAACATCGTCAGTCATGGATGATTTCCTTAAAAGAATATCAATTGCTCAGTATTTGAATTTAAAATCGATATTTTCAGAACGAATAGTAGGAATAGAATGTTTCAGTTCCTACTATTCGTTTTGAAAATATCGATTTTAAATTCAAACACTGAGCAATTGATATTCTTTTAAAGGAAATCATGTTCTCTTCCCTTCAAGCCTCAAAACCTCCATTGCTCGAAATCTCAACCCGCAAATGAAATAATCAGTGAGTCTCTACAAGCCATTTCGGTACATATTTTCCCTCCATAACTCGAAAAAAAAAATAAACTGGACTTTTGTATTATAACAACTCAAAATTAGTTAGAATGAATCTTAACCTTTATAAGTCGAATATTTCCTTACAAAATTCGCCTAAGTTGAAACCCTTCATAAGTCGGAAACTCTATAATTCGATTTTTTGGCGTTTCTATTCAAGTTCGATTTACAGAGGTTCTACTGTGTTATGTTATACGTTTATTGTAACCACTTACGTTACATTTTCAATTTGCAGAGTCACCGTGCCAAAAGAAGTTTTACTTCAAAAATGTTTATAAGATAAACGAATGATTTCTTTATTGTTTTCATTTCATTTCAAAACTGTTTAGCTAACACGCATAGCTCATATAATTGGCTGTATATTTGACAGTCACTACTACAGGGTAACGATAATTGTTGAAAGGGGTCAGACTAATATCACGTCATATGAATATTTCAACAGCAATCCACTTATCGTGCCATTTGACCAACTAGTTACTAGACTGTACCCACCACTTATCAAGCGGTGGGCGGCCGCACTTCGTTAATAAAATGCCAATGTACGAGTACAGAACTGTATTAAGGCCGCTGCACACGAATCTAGAAACGCTGCTTGGACTTCTGCTGGCCGATAGGCTGGGTACGAAGCTGGAAATGACGTCACTGCGGACGTCACTGCTATAGCTCACAAGATAGGTATTAAAATTAGAACAGGGACTATTTTCCTCGCTAGGTCCGCTGCTAGGTATGAACAAGAATCAATCAGGAAGCAGTATCTTGTCACGTGGGCGACTTGAACAAACGCCCACAAACCAACATGGCGTCATTCTGCACAGAGTCGGACAACAGACACGTTTTGCTCTGTATTTATATTTGAACTGTCACTGCGCGTGCATCAGATTTATTCACAAAACTAGCTTGAAAAGACGTCTCGTGTGAAGCGAGCACATAACAGCAATCTAGAAAACCAGCGTTTCTAGCCTCGTTTGTGGCGGCCTTTAGTTACTTTTTGGTACACCCCTCTCTTAAATAGCTGCTTTTCATGCTTGTTTAGCGGTAGTAAAATGACCCATGACGCTCTCGTGTCTTGAATTAAAACAATTGCATACAATCTTAGTAATCCAAGAGTAAATTTCAAAAGCGAATTGTCAGTTACCTTTGATTCTATACGTTGAACAGATATAGCAAAGCAGCACAAAGCAAGCGTAGTTTTTATAAACAACCCGAAATGAAATGCAAATGACTCAGACTTAGCTGCTAAATGTACATACAAGCATTTTTTTTCAATTGGTAATATATATTTCTTTTTTAATTTTCGAAATCCCTATTTTTCTTTATACATTCATATAAAATTTTCGTAAGGTTACATAAGAAATTATTCGAGAAAAACGTTATCAATTTATTAATTAAATGCACAGTAATAATTATTATTAATAATTAATTTACACATGTGTGGAGTGCTATATGAAAATAATTATTACTGTGTATTTAAAGAATAAATTGATAACGTTTTTCTCGAATATTTTCTTGTGTAACCTTATACAATTTTTTTTATAAATGTACCTATAGAGAAAAAATGCAGATTTCGAAAATGTAAAAAAATGTTGCCATTTGAAAAAAAAACGTATGTACAACAGTACACTTTCGGTTGAGTTTGAAGTACAAAAAAATATACCTCAGCAGTTTCCGCTAGTATATTTCAAGTTGAACAAAAAACTATTTTTTTTTTTATATCTAGTTGAATACACGACTTATTCACTGTTACCACTTTCGGTGAACGTACTGTATATAAACAGGAATTTCAAAAAAAGTACCAAATATTCATAGGACGCTCTAAAACGTCGAGAAATTTTGGTTAGACCCCTAGGTCTCGTCATCCGACCGACGCCAATAGTGTATTTGCCATATATGACAAATATGTTTGAAACGTAAGTACATAAAATTTTCGGAGAGTCAAAGTTTTTCGTTGCGATTCAATGTTATGCATTCTGTTGTACATATATAGAACTTATGTAATGATACATTATATATACATATACTTATGTACTTTCCTTCTAACTTCACTGCAGTATGTATAATCCGTAATGTTCAACAAATAAAGATAGTTCGTACTTTCAACAACTTACGAACCAAATTTTGTGCCTAAGTTTTCTCCTCGTTATTGTTAAATTATTTTTTGCACATCTATCTATATTTATCACAATTTTGGCCACGCTAAACTCTGCAACCAGTGACCCGATTGAAATGAAATTTTGTAAATGTGTCTTGTTTGGTGCAACTTACGCTATACCTAGAGTAATTTTTATCAAATATTTTGTACAAAATTAGTGTTTTCTCAAAAAAACTGTTTTAATAACATGTAACGACATCTTAGTTCAGCAGCAAACAAAAAAAAACTGTTTTAGTACCAAGTAGCGGCATCTGTTAGAATTCGCTCAAAGCTATTAGTTCAGAAGCACAACTGGTAGAATTTGCTCAAAGCTATTAGTTCATAAGCCGGGAAATACATTTTGCAGAATTATATCTATCGCACCCGGGTGAAACCGGACCGAGTTGCTAGTCCTATAAAATAACTACTTTGCATGCCTGTATTGCGGTCGTCAAATGACACATTCAACACTAGTGCGTAAATTAAAACAAAAATATGCGATATAATTCAACAGTATTTTCCATAAATCACCCAAGCGTGCCATTAGAAATAGCAGACTTGATGATGAAAATCCCACTATAGATCATGTATTTTTTTGGACAACTATTTAACGTTTAAAATGAAAACAATTGTTTTTGTATCAAAAATACATTTCATCGAATTTTGCTGCATTTTGTAACAGGAAATAATGTAGGTTAGTTAATAAATCCTTTTAAATGTATTATAAATTATACTAATAAATATATATATACATATTTTGCCTATTAATTAATCAAAAATTATACTTTAAACATTACATATTTCAATGAATTTGGATTGGTCGGTACATATAGAAAACATAATTTCCCAACTCACTAAAATGTGCTATTTAATTAAGAAGCTCAAGACATATGTAAGTATTGATGTTATTATGCAGTTTGGAAATTTCCAATCCAAACTAAATTACGGCATCATATTTTGGGGAAACTCGACGTCAGCAATACGAGTTTTTAGGTTGCAAAAAAGGGTTGTAAGGATTCTGAGTGGGGTTAAGCGGTTGGAGCATTGTAGAGGGCTTTTCAAGTTCTATAGAATTTTGACTCTACCATCGCTTTTTATTTTACAGTGCGCATTATTTGTCAAAAAGAATATCTCTTTATTTACTTTGACCTCTACTGTACATTCATATAATACCAGGCAAACTGAAAATATTTACATTCAGTCTTTCAGTACTACATTAGGCAGTAAGGGGCCTAGACATGTGTGTCAAAGGATATACAATATCTTACCTTCTGATATACGACAGATTGAAAGTTACAATAAATTTAAAAGTTCTCTAAAGCTCTATTTAATTGAACAGGCCTTTTACTGTCTCGATGAATTCTTTGGAAATCCCATTTAATTATATATTTGACTTTGACACTATTTGTTATCTCTAGAATGTAACAAATAAAGAGAAATATTATTATTATTATTATTTCGTCTTTGTAGATATGTGCTACAGAGTGAGGTTGTATTGTGTCGTCAAATCAGGATGTCTAATCAAAATATGGAATAGATTATCGATTATTATTGTATCATTATTATATATTAGATATAGATATAGGTATATGGCAGAAAGAAGTTTTTCAGTCGTATGGTCTAAAGCACACTCGCTTTTTTTTATTTCTTTTATTAATTTCTTTTTTATGTATTTAAAATCTCTATCTCATCAGGATGTTAGTTTAAAATCAATTACAAAATTCCACCCAGACAAACATAGGTACAAGAAAGCGGGTTAATAAAAACGTGGTAAAAAGGAGGTCTCTGAAATATTTGGAACCGTTGTTGTCCAACTATGGAAATTTTCACTGTACACTATAAATGAACGGTTAATAAAACAACAAATAATGTTTGAAAATCAAATAATCGATACGTAATATCATATGAACACGAATGAAAGAATAGAACTGTGTAGTTTATATAGTTTTTAGATAAAATTTCATAAATTGCCTATGAATATTAATGCGTGTAAATTTCCTAAGCAATCTTTTACTACCATGTTCCGTAAAGTAGTGCAGTGTCGGTTCCTCTATGAGCTCCAGAGCTGCAGAACAATCAAAATCTTAGGTAGGGTTGGGGAGCATAGTGGGGTTCTTAGTACTTAAGCATAACTACAAGATAAAATATTATGATTAAACAACAAATTTTAACTCAATATCGTGGTTTGACGCATTGTGAACGACTATATAAAAATATTTTTTTCGATAACGATAATAAATATACGATATGTGAATAGATACATAAATGAAAAATGGAATATTCCCCGCTATGCCCCGAGTATGGGGCAAAAAAAACACTGATTTCGAGACTCTTGTTTATATATAGCATAAACGGCTGTCGAAATGCCGTGGATCGCTCATGAAAGTCGCGCGCCTACTGACGACCAATCAAAGCAATCCATTTGACACTACACATGGCGTTTCATTCGAGCCGCATGAGGGATTCCCCGCTATGTCCCGCTACCCCCTCCCCGACACTTCATAATTTTAGAATGAATGATGTACTAAAGTTAGAAAATAATTATGGATCACCAATCTGGAGCTTTGATCAGACTAAAATAAAATCGTGGGACCCATTTAGTAAAAAACCTTTTATTACAGCTTGGAACATATATCTGGTTTTCAACTGTCTTCTTTAACCTTAATGTTACTAAATGCATCCCACGATTTTAGTTTTAGTCAGGTCAAAGGTCCAGATTGGTAACCTATACCTAATTGTCTTCTAGCTTCATTGATTGTACAAAAAAAACGTTGAACTCAAAAAAAAATTTACCTCTTTTATTTTAAATGTTTATCATAAGGACCTCTTAGCTAGGGTCGATCTGAGACCTAAAAAGTTACCGGGAAAATTGTCAAACATTTGTTCGAAATAAAGTAATCATCACGTCTCTACGTGACCATGTAATTAAGAAAAAGACCCGGACCGGCTCACGGAGTTACGGCGACCTATTGATATTAGTCACTTTTTTGAAACGCAATTTTGTGCACATTTTGTAGCTATATTGTTCAATTATCATAATTTTATCTATTAGAAATTATTTTGAAAAATGATCTTGAAAAATGCAATTGATCTACAAACTGATATTTTCCATTAGTATCTAGATCATTGCCACTCGCAAGCGATACCGAACGCTTTTCAACTCATAGAGTTCCTTTTTTTAAACGATCTTTAATCTGTCTACTTATATAATTTGAGCAACTTTTTGTCGATGAACTTGAAAAGTTTATTGTTATGATACAGCAAGCATAAGTACCTACCTACATCGTCATACTTATACAGTGTGTGCGTTTATTTTTTTTTTTTTGCCAGATCGCCAATCTAGACCCCTCTCCCGTTTTCGAGGTCGTTGAACACGATGGCAAGAGTCCAACATTTTGTTTTCTTCAGGAACCCTTTCAAATTGTCCCCTTCCCTGATTTCCAACCCTTGAAAAAAATTATAAAAAATTTTGAACACAATTTTGTATAGGAAAATTAATTCTCTACAAAAAATCGTTCTTGTTTTTTTTTCTGTAAATATGATACTTTAAGAATTACAGGCCTTCAAATATGATCATTTATGAAAATTTTACGTATAAACGACCATCTTTGAAGGTCTGTAATTATTAAAGTTTCACATTTACAGAAAAAACACAAGATCGATTTTTTGTAGGGAATTAATTTTCTTACAAAACTGTTGTGCTCAATTTTTTTTATAATTTTTTCCAAGGGCTGGAAATCAGGGGGGCTAATTTGAAGAAGTTGCCTAAAGGAAAAAAATGTGGAACCCTCGCCATCGTGTTCAGCAACCTCGAAAACAGAGGGGAGTCTCTATATTGGTACTCTGGCAAAAAAAAGGTACCTCTTCCGACTCCTGACCTCGACTATAACAAAAAAATGCGCGTTTAATACGTAAGACAGACCTGTCCAAGGGTTTTTGCCGCAGACGACCCGGCATTTGTTTTTTTGTTTCACATGTATTGTTCTACACTAAACGTGCGGACTGTATATAAAGTACATTATGTAATACCTATGTATTACATAAGTTTTTCATACTTTTGTTAAAAAGAAAATATAAGAATAACAAAAGTCGACGGTACTTTTTTACAACAAACAGTGAAAGTCGTCGAAATAGAACATTAACCGGCTAAGCATGCAAGAAAATGCTTATCAACGAAATCATAAAATATAAAAAAAATCGGTACAAAAACAAAAGCGACTCTTCTGAGAAAAGAATATGAATAAATGTTATTAACAGCTTAAATATATTTATTCTACATCAAACATGTCAGAATCTGATATGATGGATAGCCCATTAAATAAATATAAGTATAATATGACGTTCACTGTACAGTATTATTCATGAAGGATGATGACTCCTCAGAAATTGGAAAGTACAGTGTACACTCAGTGCCGTATTAAGACTCCTTGATGCCCTAAGCATTTCTTGCTTATGGGCCCCCATCTCTAATATGTCCAACTTATAAAATAAAAAATCAAATTGATAGAAGGGAAAAAAATTGAATTTTACAATCAATTTTATATTTAATTTTTATGCTTCTAAAGACATATCAGTAGATCAAATTTTTGAGAACATGACAAAAAGGAAAAAAAAATTGTTGACACGGTTTAGTGAGGTACTTTTCATTTCTGAGTTGTGCTTCTTGGTGCCTCCTGAGACGTGATGCCCTAAGCAATTGCTTACTTTGCTTACTTATAGGTTAATCCGGCACTGTACACTCTATATAGCAAAATTGCGTTTTAAAGAGTTTTCGTTAAACGGACTCTAAAGGAAAACAATATATTTTTATGAATAAGTGATTTCAATTTTGATTAAATTGAGTGCAAAAAATTTATATAACAAAATGATAATCTGTTAACTTTGTTTGTCGTTTTTTTACTATGCCAGTATTTTAATTGTATCTTCCGTTATATTTCTTGGGACATAGTGGGATCATCTTCGTTAAATAAAAAGAATTCCTCTAATAATTTTATGATAAAATTATACTAGATACAAGGCTAAAATATTAATACAGTTTTTGTTCACTAAAACATTATTTATTGGCCAACGTTTCGGCAGTTTTTCTTGACTTCATCAGGACCTACAAGAAATAAATATTACCCTACACATCTAAATCCTAAACATAAAAGATGTGTAGGGTATTATTTATTTGATATAGGTCCTGAAGAAGTCAAGAAAAACTGCCGAAACGTTGACCAATAAATAATGTTTTAGTGAACAAAAATTGTTTTAATATTTTAGCCTTGTATCCGGTATAATTTTATCATATCATAATATCAAGGTGTCTTATTTTATTTTGTTAACATCTAATAATTTTGCGACATACAGAGCTTGTTCAATGCTTGGTGGTGGCTCACGATCATATTGGGGTCTTAATAATGACGTATTGTTTTGCTATTGAGAGTGGTTGTTACGTTATATAGAGTGTATCGATATATAGGTAACAATGTAAACCAAACAAACCTTAGAAATTTCTACGTTTTAAGGAGTTTTTCGTTACAGAAGTTCACTACATAGAGTTTATACTGTATATCAATTATTTCATCAGAGCTTTTATCCCCTCTACCTCTTACTATGGAAGGTCTAAGTAAAAAAGGCAAATAAAATTTTTAAAGGGAGAAAAGGGAAAAGTGCACCAAAAGTGTGAATATTGGGCAACAATTGAGGACAAAAATAAACGCACCGAAAAAAATTGAATTACCTTTTACCATTCCAGATTCATAAACGGAGGAATGTTACTAAATTTGACATATTTTTTCATTGCAAGGCCCCCTGAGTTCAAAAAACATTTTTGGAAAAGTCTGTTCCTTTGTTAATTTGTCTGTGAACACGATATAGGTTAAGCGACCGAGCGGATCGCAATCAAATTTCGGTTAATATGAAGAAATAATTAAAAAACTTTTGAGCGCTCAATTATGAGCAAGTTCACTTCCAATTGTGGACTGCGTTTGATATTCATACTTTTACTATGGAAATGGTAGTACGACTACGTTTCGTAATTTCTTTTGTTTTAATTACGCATTAGTGCAAAAAGGGTCATTTTACAACCGCTATACAGACATGAAAATCAGCTATTTTGCAGAGAATCGTGCAAAAAATGTATTTTTAGAAAGTATGTATTGAAAATTCCATTTTAACAAAAAGTTTTAATTAACTTAAACAGCACTGTATCCAGATATTATATAATTCATTCAGCGGTATTTTTAGAAGTGAAGCGAAGTACAAGTCAAAAGATGACATATTTTTCACAACTTATGGCACCGATATGGAAGAATAATTCCTAGACACCCTGTACAAAATCAAACTGTAAATATTACGGCAATATACTTTTCTCAATTAAATTTTTAACCTTCTAAAAGAAAAAAAAAACTTTCGAACTTTACACAAATTTTGTCTCCATTTTAACGACCGTTTGTTAATATTTACAATAATTTTCTGTTTTACCCTGTATAGTTTCTTCCTAAAGAAAATGTTTTATTAAAGGAAAAGTTGCCTCGCAGAATGTATTTAAATATGTATATACATTAAATAGGCCGCACCTAAAAAAACACAAAAAAACGCTCCCTAATCAATAATGCATATAAAAAAAACCTATCTTTTATTATATCATACATTTTGCAGTACAATTTCCAAACAGACATTTTCCGTTTCAGAGCTGAATAAATCTATATGCTGAAATAATAAAAAAAAGTATTTTCAAAATTAATCAAAAAGACCAAATTGAAAAACCAAAATTACCAGATATTTAAACACGATAGCCTTTTACAAAATAATAAATAAGCACACAGATTTAGAATTTTCAGGAATAATCCACTATGAAATATTTTATTATTTATCGGTAATTGGTATCCTAAAATTGTTTTCATTATATTAATACTTCCAAAAAAAAACACAATTTTTAAAGATTAATTATTTTCGATAAATTCCAAGTTTCCGTCACAACTTACACAAAATTTACATTTTCACATTTTCAAAATTTTCGAATTTTAAAGTAAAAAAAAATTCTAAACTATCACTTTAAAGCTTTCAACACAATCCACACCAAGCTTTTATATATAAACAGCACTTGGTTATTATTAAGCGGCACTAAAATGCACAAAGAACAATTGCACATCGACACGAAGCCATATTAAAAAAACAGCAAATAATACAATTAATTAACGTTTTACGTGGAGCCGTTCCAAAAACGAGTGAATGTCTTGTGTGCTGTTGTTGAGCCCATCTTCCGATGCGGCAGACATTTGTGTGCGTGTAAATTTTTGGTGTCCGTGTGTGCGTGCGTGTTCCGCGAGTATATGTGTGTGTGCCGTAGTGTGTTTGTACCGGGTAAGTGGTACAGCCTCCTGTAGGAGCTAGTAGCTCTTCGCGGGATAGAGCTATGACGATGTGGACGCCGGTGTGGTGGCCATAGTGAACGAGCGCGCGCTGCTACGCTTTTCGCTTGCTCTCTCGCTTCAACGTACTACCGGCGTGTTTTACAGCGACGTTCAAACTTTTCGGTTATCAAAACGTAGAACTAGCCGTTACCCGCGGCTTCGTGCGCGATTGAGACGAAACACAAAAGAGTTGCTCCTTTCTCAACGTAGACCACCCTAATAAATTTCAAAATCGATGACATTCACGTGATCAACGTCCTGACAAACCTTGAAAATTACTATTTACCTCTTTTCACCCTCTGAAGGGTTCGTTTTTGAAAAAGTACGAAACACTTGTTTATTTATTTGTTGACAGGAGTAGTCCTGCGCATTTTCGAATCTTATATGGTTTCTCCATGAAAATTGTGAAACCTCTTTACATTCTTTTAGGGGTAAATTTTCAAAAGTCTGTTCTTAGCGGATGCCTACGTCATAATAACTATATGGGTGCCAAATTTCTGCCCAATTCGTCCAATAGTTTGAGCTGTGCATTTATTCTCCATGCAAATTTTGAACCCCCGTTACACCCTTTTAGGGATTGAATTTTCAAAAATCCGTTCTTGGCGGATGCCTACGTCATAATAACTATCTGTGTGCCAAATTTCCGTCCAATCCGTCCAGTGGTTTGAGCTGTGCGTTGATAAATCAGTCAGTCAGTTAGTCAGTCAGTCAATCAGTCAGTCAGTCAGTCACGGTTTCCTTTTATATATCTAGTTGAATGGCAATTGCTCGTATTCCTCTCAGAAGAAGAAACTATGAATAATTTGGAATGATTTAATCTAATCACTTGGGAGTCGGAAATGCGTTATTTTCGAGAAAAACTAATACGGTTTTCTTTTGACAAAAATTAGAATTTTGGGGGATGAAAATTAAAAAAAAACTTACTTTTTGACCTGAACTTTTCCATGATCTGAGAGCTTATTAATTGGCTAACTTTCCTAAAGCTAAAAACCACAATATTTACTGTTATAGATTTTATGTTGTGTACTAAAACTTACAATAAATAAAAAAAAATAAAATTCTTCACAAAAGTGACCCCCAAGTGATAGAGGTTAAGTCATTCCAAATTAGTCATAGTTTCTTCTCCCGAGGGGAAATCGAGAAATTACCGGTCACCTCTATATACAGACGAGAACAAAGATTTCGTAAATCGTAATTATAGAAAAAAAAGTTTTTGCACTACCCAATAAAAATATCTGCATTACGCACTAGTACGTAAAGAGAAACAAAAAACTGGTCGCGCTATACAGTGAAAAACAATGTTCACGAAACGAATTACTGAATCAAATCATCGTGAAAGTTTAAAATCTAGATATCTGATGCTTTGAATATAGCGTTTTATTTTAGACGCGCTGATTTTTGCAGAATGTGTGGAGCTACTAGTGGTTCAATGGCAAACGTAGAGGTATCCACAGTATAGAGAGACATACCTACAACACACATACACATATAGCGTCACGACGGATACCGGGACGCCGTCGCCTAATGCCTCTGTGACTATGTGAGAGTGAGATGAAATATGTGCGACAGCAATAATGTGGAACAGAACAGATAGAGATGCAGAGCGTACTCTGTAAAATGCGAGAATCACTGATTATACTCTATTTCATTTCTGTCAAAACTTTTTCGAATTCCGAACTTTCACTATAACTAATTTATTATTAAGAAATCTTTAAAAAATTAAGGCTCAACCTTCCACAGGGCCACTTTAAGAAAACAAAGAATTTTCATTAAAGGTGAGAGGACAACTTTGAATTGCTAGACTACTTGTAGTATATGCAGACATGCGTTCAAAATGTCCTTTCAGTTGTGCGTGAGGAAAGTAAAAACTTGGGTTTGACAAAATATGACAATACTACCTAAATTAAATTTTTTTGCACACTCTACCTACAAACTGGCCGCTTTTCATGTCTGTACCTAAAATGACACATTTAACACTTGTGCTGTAAAGTTGAGTAAAGAAAAATAGTAGTCGTACTACCATTTCTATATAGAAAACCGCATAAGAATAGAACGCAGCCGACAATTAGAAATGATTTTGCTCAAAATTTAATGGTCAAAAATTTTGAAAATTAAGTGAAAATCAGTTATTTTTATAGTACGTGCAAAAAATACTGTATATATTATGTGGTTAATCGTGGGACTGTCAAAACTCGCTAGCGCTCGTTTATAACATATTGCCTTGCTTCGTCAAAATATTACTAATCACGCACTATTATAAAATACATTTGTACAACATTAAAAAAATAACGTTTAAATCAACTAGTTTCAAAATAAACTACAATGTTTCTCTTACAAAATATACCTATATATATTGTCAAAATCTTAGGTTAATGTCAACACTAACAATACTGTTGCGCACGCCACTGCTTTCTGTCGAATTCTCTAGAATACACAGCAACAATGAACGCAGGTATAAAGGTTTTTGTGGCGGTCGAAAGCCAAATCCCAAACTTGTAACAACAATAAATGCAGGTCAAAAAGGGACCAGAAGATTCTAGAAAATGCTGGAAAAACTACCGAGCGCCTATAAATACGACGAGCTCGGTGAGTCGAGTCAGTCAGTTACAGCGCGTTAACAGCGAGTAACAAACTAGCTAGTGCCAGTCACTGTTGTGTCAGTATACTTGATGTATAGTGCCCGCGATGAGAGTTGAAGCCAGGCACGTCATCAATGGTAGTGAACGCCTACTTGCCCGCAGACAGTGGCGTGTGGAATAAATTCGACATATCCATTTATAGCGGTAGAATAAAAATAAACACTCGACGCACATGGATCTCTGAAATAGCCAATAGCAAGCTAAAAGGTGGGCGCAATTGCATTCACGTCACTATGACGCGGTGGCTTCATCTTTTGCCGCAGCTATTCTAATACACAATTAATTAAATATAATGTTCAGATACAATATTGATACGAATTTGTCCCTTTCGTGTAGCCTTTTAAATCTACCAAAATTCCAAACACCCTGTATATTACCTTTACTTAAAATAATTAAAAATTTAATGTGTCACAAACGAAGATTCGGATTATTGGCTACATAAGTACAGTAACTACACTGTATCGGTCTTGTAGCGTCATTTTAAAGGATCATTATTGGAATTATTGCTTAGAAAGACGGCGGATGTAGACAGCGCGATGGTGTAGGCGACGGGTATGTGCATTTGGTATCGGCGCATGCGTCGAGCAAATCGATCGCAACGACCGCCGGCTCGGTTATAGCACGGCGTCGAGCACAGCCTATGAGTCGATGCACACTGCTCATTGGCGTACGACGCGGATGACCGTCGGACTGCAGCTAACGGGTCCTGAAGGTCGACAATTTCAATAAATACGAAATTTCTCAAATGACAAAAATGCGACCACAATAGATGGAAGCCCGTTAGATTTAATATAGGTACCTACACAGACAAATCTGTGCGGAGAACAGACAAATTGAGAGTCCACAATTAGTTTTTTTTTTGCCGGATCGCGGAGTACTGACATCATTTTCGGTAATTTTTTGGATTGATTATTTATCATTATACTAGCGGTCCCGCGCTAGCTGTCGTGAATTATTTTCTAAACTGTCTATTCTTACTGTCTATGATCTACACATCTATAAATGCAGCAAATTTATGAAAGATCATCCATATTTATTCAATAGGAACCACAGAAATCATAATTACATCACTCGTGACAAAAATAATTTGAAAACCGATTTCTCGACGCTGACAGTCACATATAGGGGTGTCAGAAATGCCATGATTAGAATATATAATAAAATGCCAAATCATCTAAAAGATGAACCAAATAAAAACAAATTTAAAAGGGAATTAAAAATGTACCTGCCGGGACTTAGTAGTTATTCTTTAAAAGGAATTAATTTTATGACACTATTTATACTGTGTGGTAAACCAAATAAAGAGTTATATTATTATTATTATTATTAATTCATCCGGGTGCAAAATAACGAACGGGAGTACGCACGTTCATCTTAGTTTACCGACATGAATGGTGTGTCCAAATTTCATGATGATCGGAGTTACCGTTCAAAAATTTTGAGTTGTATTTTGCAACATTTTTCATTGATGCTCCGCTCTCATTGGTCGTAGAATATTATATAGCCTATAGCCTTTCTTGATAAATGGACTACCCAACAAATAATTTTTTCAATTCGAACCTGTAGTTCCTGAGATTAGCGCGTTCAACCAAACAAACAAACAAACTCTTCAGGTTTATATATTAGTATAGATATATAAAAAAATCTCGTGTCACGATGTTCGTCCGCGTTAATCTCTGAAACCACTGAATCTATTTTAATGAAATTTTGTAAATGTGTCTTGCTTGGTCCAACTTACACTATAGGATAGTTTTTATTAAATATTTTGTAAAAGATTACTGCAGTGTTTTATAAAAAAAAAACTGTGTAGTAACATGTAGCGGCATCTGATAGAATTTACTCAAAGCTATTAGTTCAGAAGCAAACAAAAAACTGTTTCAGTACCAAGTAGCGACATCTGATAGAATTCGCTCAAAGCTATTAGGTCAGAAGCAAATCTGGTAGAATATGCTCAAAGCTATTAGTTCAGGCGCCGGGCCGCAAACGAAATACATATTGCAGAATTATATCTATCGCACTCGGATGAACAGGAACGGACCGCTAGTACATAAATAAAATTGACATCAAAATGTCGATTTCAACGAGTGCGTTCATATCATCATGGGGGTGCCGCAACCCTTTAGCAGCACTATTTTCCAATTTCCGGTAAAATTAAACTATTTATAACCTTACCGCCCTATTTTCCTGCCCCAATGGTTAATTCACACAAATAAATTTATGTCTGTATATATTTGATAAATAAGTAGAAAATCGAATGGTCGGCTCTGGGACTTAAAACACCATTTTTTGAAGAAAAACTTCATGAATTTTGCGAAAGGGCAGCTCGCTGATTTGCCGGAAATAACAGAAAAATCTTTTCGATCCTTGGCTAT
Organism: Xanthostigma xanthostigma; assembly: GCA_963575645.1. Taxonomy (NCBI): domain Eukaryota; kingdom Metazoa; phylum Arthropoda; class Insecta; order Raphidioptera; family Raphidiidae; genus Xanthostigma; species Xanthostigma xanthostigma. The sequence continues at coordinate 40,127,480 of OY754466.1, read as the reverse complement.
AAATATTTTTTAATATATGTATATTATTTACATGTTTTACTTCACCAGCGTGTAAAGATTTTTTCTCGATATATTTCAATAAGCATATCATGAGAGTAATCTCCCGATGGCGCTAACATGGTCACCAAAACGTTCGTTGAGAAGATGGTGCTGCAGTTTTGTGGTTACTTTTTTTTGTACGCAGTGTCGTCACATCATAGACTCCATCCCTTATCAAGATATTCATGCGGTCAAACGGCAAAAACAATAATTAATCTTGCTGAATTTCCGATGAATAAAAAGATGAGACGAGTTTGTTTGCTTCCTAAATACGTCAAGTCTTAATAAATTTAATGTCTGACGCAATTTGAACCTCATATTTTTTTCGTCGAGGGGGAAACCGTTTGGACACAATACCTACCCTTAGCAGGGAGATGAATGACTTTTGTTTTTTTAAATGGGAACCCCCATTTTTTATCTTCAATTTTTTTAATGTGAAAATTAACATTCTTTGTCTGAACTTTTCTTTTCGTAGTTTTGTTACCAAAACGCTCATTAAAAAAAATCATTAACGATTTGCAAAAACAAAATACAAGCCAAATTAAAATAAAAAATTCAGATAAAAGATGTTTATTTTCGCATAAAAAAAATTCAATGATAAAAAATGATGTATTCCAATTAAAAAACGAACGTCACCCCCTTCCCTGTTAAGGGGTGAGGTGGTTGGTATTCCAAAAGATTTTCCCCTCGAAACGCAACAACTTTCGTTCGAACTTTTTTTTATTCGACCCGTCATTTTGTAATGAAAAACGTCCAAATTTAAAAAAAAACACCCAGTATAAGCAATCTAACAAATGTAGGCTTGCATAATAATACATTAAAATACCAAAACGTAGTGTATCAGTATTACACACTATTTTGTCAGTAGGGTTTTGAACTGCGACCTGGATTTTAAATAATTATAATTTCGTTAAAAGCGCTTGTGTAGTTTTATTACTACGTTGTTAACAGTTTAGAAAATCGTTTTCATTAATGAAAATTGTAGTGTATGAATGGGTTAAGCCATCAAGTGTGCGATCTCACGAGAATAAAATGTTATTCTCGAGGGAACCATTTTAAGTTGCAGAGAGAACATATCACTGTACAAAATAAATATATAATGAGGAGAACTAGATACTATGCTTGCTAGAGAAATCGTCAGAACAGAACATTTGTACCTATAGAGCAGGTAAATTCGATACTACACTATATTTTAAAAGTAGGACAAATGTAAATAGTCCAAGCGGCGACCGTAAAAAATCGCTACGGGTCGTCCTTATATCTCACAATTTTGCAGTCGTGGAAAAAAAGTTCTGAATAAAACTTGCCTACCATCGAGGGGGCAATATAGTGCCGTACCGCAACATGTCACAGCTGGCGCTACAGTCGAAATAGCAACCACAAATTTGTTTTTTTTTTAACACGCTTTTAATTAACCTGTATGTATGTAAAGGAGTTCAAATTTTTGATAAACGTCTGAATAGAACTCTTCAAGTAAATAAGGCCTAGTTTATATGAGAGGCGTTCAACGCGCGTTGGGCCAACGCGCGTTGAACGCCTCTCATATAAACTAGGCCTTAAAGTTTCAATCTTGTGTGCATACTATTAGATAATAAATTACTTAATACTAATTAATTTTTATATTTTTTAGATATTTATGAAGAAGATCCAAATCCGGATCGAAACGTCATCTTGTGTTATATTGATTTGTATTTTTATTATTTTTTGTCAATATATCGTATGGTCTGAGAAATATTGGTCGACAATTTTATTTACTTGAATATGTAAAGGAATCTTTCAGCGTAATTTTCACCAATTTCAAGAACTCTGATTAACTTGAAAATTTGCACACGTGTCCAGGGCCGATGACAATACAATTATTTCATAAAAAAATGTGAATTTATAAATTTTGAAAAAAAAACTGAATTTGAAAATTTTGAAAAAAATTACTTTTGATGTCGTTTTGAGACTAAAAATTAAGAAAATAAATAATAAACCGAACTAAAAAGTAGAAAATAATTATTAACAAAATAATTCATTTAGGTACCTACCTACCTATAGTAAAAAAGCGTGGGGTGCCAATAACTGTATTTTCATTATAACTCTAATTTTATAAATAGTTACCTACCAATGAAATAATTGTAACATTTAATATCAGCACCCCACGCTTTTATACGATAATTGAATTATTTTATTAATAATTATTTTCTACTATTTAGTTCGGTTTGGTATTAAAGCGAAGTTTTTTTAGTTTTTTTAAACTATATTTTTTTTAATGGAAATTCACAGTTTTTATTGGCTCATTAGGAAGAGGAGCGGAAATGCTATCACTAACGTTCGGACCATTTTTTGCTCCAGCCCAAAAACGAGGGAGCGAATAATTCTAGCAATGTAAGTTTGATTTAGGTAAGCAAGCTCAACTGTATTAGCAAATAATTTTTGCAGTACCCCTATAAAATAGCTGCTGTATAGGCATGTAAATTTGTCCATTACGCACTAGTGTGGTAAAATAAAACAAAACTGGTCGCGTTAAACCAATTTCATAGTAAATCACTTTTCATCTACTGACTTACTATTAGAATTGACGTTTGCTCACAAGTAAACTGTCAATATTTTTGAAAATGAAGTGTAAAGTTAGCTACTTTATAGAAGGTACGTGAAAAAAAATACCAAATATAAATCGTGTGACTGTTATAAAACTCGCTAGCTTTCATCTTAAACATAATGTCACAGCTAGCTAGTACACAATCTACTCTAAGCACTGTTAAGCTCTTACTTAAGGTTATACGCCCTCGACCGTATTAGTAAAAACTGCGTCCGTATTTTGTTGTAATAAAAAAATGTTATATGACTTGGTAAATTTATTATTTCTTACGGAAATATTATATCCTGTTGATCATAGCTTTATTTTTTTAATATTTAAGAAATAATATTTAAACATTTGACATAATATCATAAAGTTGTGACTTTAGCAGTATATTTAATTAAGCCCAGTGTACACGAATGATTTTATCTTACGTTTTGGTTTTAAAAACCTTTGAACCGTTAGACGTATAGTTTTTGAGTTATTGGATATTAAATGCAGTTTTTAATACACGGTAAATGAGATCCAATTTTCAAGTTTTAGTTATTAGCTACGTCAAAAAAATTATTTAATAAAAACAAAATTTATGAAAAACTTTTCGTGTAATCTGGTTTTCGTGGTGACATAATTCAAATCTGGAAAATAGAGATTTTGAGAGTGGTTTCGAAAACTTTTAATTAACATTTCTCCAAAACTGCACGGGAAAGTTGTTTTTTTAATTTTTACGTTATCTAAAAGAGTCAAACTTTCGAATAATCAGTTTTTTAAAAATTTGTCTGTAGCCAATTTGGTTTAATCTTATTTTTATATACACTTCCGGTCAGACTTCTCATTTATCATTGTGTTAAAAATCGAATTTTTAATAATTAATAACTTGAAAACTATAGGTCAATGTTTTTTTAAAAAATGCAGTTGAATGTATGAGATATCCATAATTAACGTATTAAAATTTCAGCGTATTATCTATACATTGCTCTATCGGACGTATAACCTTAAAAAAAATGCTTTAATTGAATTATAAATAATTCGTAAAATAATGTTTTCTCTAGAGAAGAAATTAATCAATTAAATTTTTCCAAAATAATAACAACATTCATTTTTCCAGCGTAGCTAAGGAAAACTAATTTTGACAATATTACAAAAGAGAGAGAGAGAGAGAGAGAGAGAGAGAGTTAATGTAACAAAACTTGCTACACTACTATTCATTTGTCGGCAGGGTTCTGCACTGCGACCCGGGGCTTTATTTTAGTTTGATTCGAATATTATTAATCAATAAAATGCCCTACCTGCATTCTTTGTCACGATGCCAAACTGCTAAATGAACGCGTTTGTTCAAATCGGTTTTGGATACGTCGAACGTGAACATCTGATCGAAGTAAGGATTAGCCGAGTCCTTGTGGACGGACGTTCGTTGAAAGCCACCGGACGATTTTTCTTTGCAGACACTATCATCTCCCGATCCGGATATCAGAGCCACCTGAAACAATTGACATGCTTTAACGAGGACAATTTCATTTACATAATATCGACGTGCCATTTCACAATAATACTTTAGATTATTAGGAAGTACGCCAACTTTCAGGATCGTCTAAGAGGACACTACAAAATTAAGATTAAAATACTGTTAATAAAGTGATAATTGATTTTAAATTTAATAAAAAAAACTCAGGGAATCAATTTATTTACAGCTAGCTGCTACCCGTGTCCCTGCACGCGATTGTGATGAAACACGGCGGCGGCAAGGGTCCACCGTATTACAGTCTTGCCTCACGCAAACTGAACCCTGCTCAATAGTAGAGTTTTTGGCCTTCGGTACCACTGTATTGCAGTACCACAACACAATGTTGTAATCGGATAAATGGTTAAGGAACGCATAGGTCCCAAACAGAAAGACAAACATTATATATTATAATTAAGTTGTAAGTAAAGGGTAATCTTGGACTAATATTTAGTGCAGTTAATTATTTATTCCACCAACGTTTCGATCAAAATTTGATCTTTTTCAAGGCTTGAAAAAGATCAAATTTTGATCGAAACGTTGGTGGAATAAATAATTAACTGCACTAAATATTAGTCCAAGATTACCCTTTACTTAGGTACAACTTAATTAAAATTTTTAACGGACATAGACCACAACATATTATATATTATATTATATTAATATGTTATTTTATAATTTACTAATATTTTGGATAACTGAACAGTCAATTGTAAATTGTGAATTTTAAAATCATCCCCTATTTTACCCCCTTGTGGAATGATTTTGCAGAAGCACTGAAATAGGTAATTCTTAATTTCTTCCCAAAAGCCTCAATATGAATTTTCATATCCCTAAATAATGGGTTCTCCATACAAATTTTCATCCCCTCTGTCACCCCCTTTAAGTTTTTTTTTAACAAAAAAGGTTGCCTCTTTCTTCAAGATGCAATCTATCTCTTTGCCAAATTTATGCGAAATCTGTTCAGTGGTCTAGGCGTGAAAAGATAACAGACAAACAGACAGCGGTACTTTCGCACTAATAATATTAGTATTAAGAACGTTTACCTATGTCCCCAAATTGTCTACGCTTTTGTGAGACAGCCAGTGTATAATTTATCCACAATCAAATCGTTCTCAGGGCTCTTGTTAACGACCGTTTTAGTCAACGGGTAACGGGCCGACGCGATGCGGTTACCCTTGTGTACGATCCGCTAATATACGTGAGCGCGTCCGTTGTTATCGATATCAGTTCTATACTTGAAGGGCGAAGAAATGCAAGTACGTTATGTCTTGCTTGTTTATTTTTGTAATTTTCTAAAGTCTTGTCCCAACACTGGCCTATTATGAACAAGGCTATTTAATAAATCCGTATCAATATCAATTTTAAACTCCATATTCCCAATGAGCAGCACAAGGTAGGTAGGTAGGTATAGGTAAAAAAGTGCGCGCACATCTGTCGTCGTCAACAGACTTCTATGAAATTACGTGGTTCACTGCATCGGACCGACCGCCGTCGCGCCGAGGGGCGACGTGCGGGTATCCGTTGAGTTCTGTTGCAACGGTTACAAACACCCACACTAACCTATTGAACACTGCGCGTCGGCTCGTCGCCCGTCATAAAAATCGGGCCGTTATCCGTTGTCGTTAACAAGAGGCCTAAAGGTGCGAATAGCGTTAGATTAAGCACTCGCTTTGTACGTGTGTCTCGTAAGTGACGTTTTTTATTAATGAAATTAAATTTTAATTTTATGAAAAAGCATTTCTTACATCAGCACACTTTGTGCTATTATCAGCTGTTAAATTAATGCTTGCGCCTATCAACGAGTGATGCACGCAAGGCGAACAACTTATTTCGGAAGTAATACCGATTATTACTGCTACAATACAAGTAATCAACGTAAACTCCCATTTCCGTATTTATAATCAGATAAGGTCATAAAACCACGTCAGATTATGTAAATACACGTTGCAAAAACCATACAATTACATACAATCGTGGTTAAAAATTACAATTTTTTTTGTAAAGGTGAATATATTGAGATTAACTAGTATTTAGGGTGTTAATCTACTATACAGTCAGCAAGTCAATGGTTGGTAGAAATTCCAAATTTCTACTGACTGCTGACTAGATTGGTGTTACCCAATATAAGGTCTGGTTTCTTGTTTTGCCCGACTACGGCGAAGCCATAGGAAAGGGTTATGAGTTTAGCAGTATGTTTGTATTTACGGATGTTCCGCCTAAACTATTTATCCGATTTTGATAAGTAATGTGTCAATCGATTCGTTATTATGGCCCGGGTAGCATAGGCTACATTTATTTTTGGATTTTGGTCCCAGAGTGGAGCAAATTGAAAACAAATAAAAAATAAGTTAAAAAAAATAATTTAAATAAAAAATAAGTTCAAAAACTAAAACCCGACTACTGCAAAGTATGAAACAAAAATTCACATCTGAGGATAGCCGTATGCAATCATATATATATGAGGCCCCTCTAAAGATTATGATCGCTTACTACTGTTAAATTGTAATGTTCTGTTAGGGTAGGTGGCATATAACCACGGCTATCCTCAGATGAGAATATTTTCTTGTTTTATACTTTTCAGTAGTCGGGTTTTAGTTTTTCAACTTATTTTTTTTTTTTTTCATAAACTATATGCAAGTGACGGCCCAGAACGGCTTCGCCCAGATTTGTAAATTACCTAACAAAGATAATAATATGTTTCATTGGGTAAGATTTAAACTATCGTATGTCGGTTAAAACAGCTTCGCTAGTCTCGCTAAGCTAAATAAACCATAATTCATTTTTAAATCTGTGGTCTCTTATGGGTCATTCCATGTCATATCGACCGCTAGTTGGAATCGACCCTTTCCGATTTGGATGAAATTTGATCAGAAGTTTTCTTTCATCCTATAACAAAGTTTTACCAACCGAAAAAAAATAAAAAATGTTTAAAAAATTTATCATTTTTCGAATCTTCAAAGTTTATTTTTTGAATATCTCGAAAACTATTATAATTACAAAAAATCGACCTTGGTTCATTTTAAAGAGGATATTTGGACCTACATAAAATATGTATTTATTTTTTTTTTGGAAAATGAAAAAATTGCTGAATTTTTTTATTTTCAAAATTGACTAAATCAAAAACTTATTCAATCGTTATGAGCAGAGCTAAGGCTATAGGCAATTATAATAAAAATAAAATTAAAAAAAAGAGTTTCAGTTTAATTAGTGCTAAAAATACACCGATTCTTACCTTGACATATGCATTGACGCTTTTATTTCCCAGTCTGTAGAGATCTTTGCAGCGAATTACTGGAACAAAAAATAATACATTATTGTTAATTCTCTTTCAGATAAATATTTAAGGCCATAAAAGAGCATAAAAAAATAAAAACAAATGTTTGAACTGAAAATATTAGAATTCAATTCTTTGACTAACGTCTGTTTACTCTTCAATAAATAAAATTATGGAAAAATTGGTCGATAATTTTATTTACTGAAAATATTAGATTACTATTTAATTTGATAGGGAGTCGATTTCAGAACATATGAAATATTAAATAAAAGATTGTATTTACCATGAACTAGTAATTTTCCATCATTATATTTGATATTTAGATCGACGGTTCCTTTCAAAATTAAATTGTCGCGTGACAGTTTTGTTTTCGGCGTGATAGTCATTTCCAAGAAACCTTTTGCATCACTGGAAATATTCAATAACGAACTACATGCCTTCATTTGTCTAGACTCTTCATCCCAGATCGGCGTCCACGGCTCACTGTACGGCGTTTCTGGACTGTTGGCTCCGAAAAGCACCCTTTTAACAGAGTTTTTATTTGGAACTCCTCTCAAAGAATGGTATGGAGAAGTGTTATCATTTATTAAGGTTAAACCGAACTTATTACTATTATTTAAGTCAGATGACATTTCGTCATTTTTGTTGATATCTAAAATATCGCGTTCCATAACCGGTGTTCTCGGACTTGGAATACCGTTTTTTAACGTCAATCCGAAACGACTTTGATTTGCTGATTGGCGATATCCTGGCAAAAAATGAAGAGGTGTTTCTTCTAGGTTCTCCAATAGTTCGTCGATATTAATAGATCTTTTTGGAGTCAATGGAATATCGTTTGGGAAAATTACACCGCACCGTCTGATTTTTTTATCTTCACTTTGATTGATCACTATTAAATTATTATTGTCACTTTTTGTGCCTGAATTATTTCGATTGAAGTCTTTCAAAGCTGAGTTCGGACTCGGAATTCCATTTTCTAATGTTAAACCGAAATTTTCCATTTTATTATCCTCTAACGTATTTTTCTTCCTTCGGACACATTTTTGTCTTTTCAAATGAACGCCGGGCTCTAAGCTTTCAATACTCAAATTAGTCGAATCATTATTCACAATTTTATCCGATGTTCTTTTGCGGTTATTTCTCTTTAATTCAGACGAAATATAACAATGTTCGAAATTAAAGTCAAGGATTCCGTTATTACTTAATTTCGTCTCCGGCGTTTTTACCTCTCGCTCGTTAAAGTTTGTGATCGGAACATTACAATTATTTTGATTCAATTTAACTAAATTATGACAATTTACTACACACTCGCAATTTTCAGACATTCGCTTTTCATGTTCTAAATTAACAAAGTTATCCTCTTTGGTGTGATTCAAATCATTTTCTCGTTCTTGCAAATGCTTTACTACAGGATGGACATTATTTCGCGGAGTAGAGCAGCACTTTTGTACTATAGTTCCATCGTTCCCTTTATGCTTGGGTGTACTTGTAATATCTGGTTCTTCAGTTGTCTCCAGTATGGCTTCAACCATTTTATCTAGTGATAAATTATCAAAATCCGAGTCATCATCTGTGGCCTGATTCGACTTACAGTCTCGTGTTTTGCTATAAATTTTACTAAATCTTAAATCAGCTAACCGATTTGTCAGTGGAGTAACTGATATTTTGTCTTCTGTCAGTATATGTTTCTTCATTCTATCTGAAACAGCCGCCGGGGTTATTCCACAGTCATCGACAGAAAGATGATTTTCTTTCGGTAAACTTTTTATAATATCCGGTGTTGGATTATATTTTCGCTTAAAACCGGTAAATTGCATTCCTATATCTTCGGGTGACGTTGTAAAAGAAATTTGATGCAAAAAATCATTAACGTGATCTATTTTAGTTTTCTTATTCTCTAAACTCTTAAAGTTATGAGAATAATTTAAATTTGGTAGTGTTCCTAAGCTTTTATAAGGCGGTATATTTGAAAGGTTGGTATGTCTCATACCTAGAACACTTTGAGTCGATCTCATTGGACACGGCGAATATTCAATTTGAAAGGTTGGTAGAACTGACGTGTGAGTCGTGTTTTGTTTTTTACTATTTGCTAAAGGCCCTTCAAGACAAATTTTATCGTCCGAATATACAGTTTTGTTTTGCATTTTGTATTCACAGCATGCATTTGTTTCTGGAAAGGCATACTTTAAAAATGCTTCTTGACTCCTACATTCTTCCAAAGTTTGCTCGATTTTAGGTGAAGTTTGAAGCGGGATATTCAATGACGTTTTTCTCTGACAACTCTCGCTATTATTGTCACTCAAAGGTGAAGCGTTTTTCAAAACGTGCACTTTGTTACAGCTCTTTTTCGATACTATTCTATTTAAATTTTCAATTTGATTCGGCTTCTCACATTCGTTTGTTTTATCGAAATATAAATCAAAAGGTTTAGCCTTTTTCATGACCGGAACTCTATTTTCAACATCGTCATGATCGTTAATTAGAAATCTTTTTTTGAGCGAAGGTCTCGTAGACGGTGGCGTTAAATTAAATTTATCTAAATCGTTTTTCATACAGAAAGCTTTCTTTTTTTCGTGAGGCTGACTTCGACACCTTTCGTAGGGGCATAATTTCCTGTTCGGTGGGGTATTGGTAGGAGTTATGTTGCTGACATCCCTGAGCGCAATTGTATCAAATCTGTAATACGATCCTGCATCTTTAATAAGGGGCCGCGGTGTACATTGATGATCATTTTCCTTATCTGTTGTGATTAGCGATTTCATTTTCTTAACGTTGCCGTGACTGTGACGTCTTTTTTTATGACGTTCTTTCGTCGAACTGCTAATTTCTTTACCTACACTGTGACGTCGACACATGTCGATTTTAGTTTGTTCTAAACAAGTTTCCTGCTGTTGTGCACCGACACTGGCCGGCGCATTTTCATCGTTCGCTTTTTGGTTGTTCGAGAGCGCGTTTGTTTCGTTCGCAGCGGTGGCAGCACTGCTCGTGCCATCTAACGCCGATGACGTTCGCTTGCTTATGACTGCCCACTTTAACATGCTGGTTTATTTCTGAAACAAAATTAAACAATGTTAATTGATATTGCATAATAATTACAACGTTATATTCATAATAATAAAAAAGTTTGCAAAATAAATATACACCGAATTTTATTTAATGCTTTCATTCCAACATCACGGAATGCTAATAATTTATAGTCTAGTCCCTAGTTTCTCAACCGATAGTCCTCGGAGATTTTTGGAATATTGTATTTTATGGATTTTTAAACTATGTTTTCTAATATACTTAAATATTGTTATATCAGCATATACGGTGTTACAAAATAAACACAGTACAACTTCGATTATCCGAGTCGCAATTATCCGAGCTCTGGATTAACCGAGCCAATCTAATGCGTCTATATGATCCGGATTTATCGAGCCACTAAAGACCTAATATCCGTATTAACCGAGCTTCTAAAATATAGTATGTAATGTACATATTTCCATTTAATATCGTCGGGGCGATAAAATAATTTATTAATAAAAATATTCATGGTACAAACGTTTATAAACCGTTTAAAGTACATTTGTGTTTATTTTTTTAATGAATAAAAAATAAATCCGGATTATCCGAGTTTTCAGTTATCCGAGTAGGGTGTTCCCCATGTTACCTCGGATAATCGGGGTTCTACTGTAATAAAAAATCAATTATATAAATATTTATTATTTTATTCCAATGTTGATGGTCCGCAAAACATTTTTGGAATTTTTGGTGGTCCGCGGGTGTAAAAAGGTTGAGAAACTAAGGACTAGTTCACATGACCCTTTTTGATGAATTCCAGTCCTCCTTCATCGAAAATAATTATGATCGTGGTGTCATTTGATTCGGAATGACATCTAGAAACTTTTTGAAGTGGGAGACGAAAAAATTGCAAAAATTATAAACATTTTAGTACAAGAAAAAAAAGAGTTTGGTTTTTTGCAAATATCTCAAAAACTATTGCAGATATCTGAAATCACTAAGAAGATTCTGAAAGAACAGGAAATATCCTACAAAAAAGTTCCATCTCCCGAAACTCTATACCTACCACCAATATTTCTAATTTTAATTTAGAGGTGAAAATAGGGCTAAACATTTTTTTTTCTATTTTTATACAAGCTAAAAAATACGAAAATATTGAAAATTATATAAAAAAAAAATGTTTTAGTCCTACTGTCACCTCTAAATTAAAATTAGAAATATTTGTGGTAGGTATAGAGTTCCGGGAGATGGGACTTTTTGTAGGAAATTTCCTGCTCTTTCAGAATCTTTTTTGTGATTTCAGATATCTGCAATATTTTTTAATTTATTTGCAAAAAACCAAACCCCTCTTTTTTTCTTTAACTAAAATGTTTATATCTTTTGCAGTTTTTTCGTCCCCCACTTCATTTTTTTCAAAAAGTTTCTAGATGTCATTCCGAATCGATTGACACCATGATCATAATTTTCGGTGAAAGAGGACAGGAATTCATCAAAAAAGGACATGTAAACTAGACTAGTAGGTCAAAATTACTTTTCAAAATTTTACAATATTTTTTGGTTTTGTGGTCCCCCAATCCAAGAAAAATATTTTTTGGAAAAAGTCTGTGCGTCTGTATTTGTGAACACGATACAGGTCAAACGGATGAGCGGATTGAAACCAAATTTCGGGATGATGTTTGATATTCTAATATGAAGAGCGCTATTGTGTTTGGGGAAAATCAGCGCATGCGCAGAAAAGATATATGTTTTGAATTTCTAGCAACGTTTATTATAAGCGCAAAAATATACACCAATTTGAAGCAAACTCTAAAATCGAAAAAGCATTGAACGATTCTGTGAAGCGAATTAATTTAATTATATATAAAAGCCGCTGGTAAGCACTACTGTAGAAATATGATACATGCATCTAAACAATAGCCAACGGTGAAATGAATTTCCCACAGGAAAAAATAACGTATCTGACAAAAAGTATATACAATATACCTACAAAGCAAGTCAAAATTATCAAAGGTGACATCAGTAAATTTGTCTTAATCTAAATGGAGAGAAGTCACTCACAGTCTATAGAAAAGAAAGATAAGTAGACAAAAGCTTAGAGAGAATGAAACATTGTTTCGCTCACGCGAATTAACGCACCGATACGTGACAAGTAAAGTAACAAACACAATATGTGAACCTGTAGGTATTCATTACCACAGGAAGTTTGACATTCCTACAGCCGTTAATCATTTCTTATATAAACAATAAACTGCACTTGTTTGTGCATATCGATGAGAACAAAAAGTTGGTAATTAATTTTATTAATGACCAGTTGTTAAGCTTGATGTTGCCCGTAATCCCTACGGCTTAGCGCAGATCTCATTACAATCTAGAAAATGGCAGCCGTTTCGACAACAAAACTATTCCAACTTTAAAAAATAGTGATATCTGACACATTATAATAATTATAATAATAATCTTAATAATAATGCGTTCAACGTCCGTTTCTCGACTTTATGTCATAACAGACGCCATTCGCACCATTACTATTTTCCATCTATCACACTTTTTATTTTCTATATTTTTCAACTTCCACTTAATTAATAGCAATGGGCGAATGAAGGAATTTTGGGACATTATAGGATTAAGGTAGGCAAATTTTGCGCTTAGGAGTTTGATAGTTTGATATATCGATATTTATCTGGAATTGTTGACGGAAAACCTCAACAAGATGACCGGTACAGGAATTACCGTTTCTCGGTAAGAGACAGCTGGAAAAAGTCCCAGCCGCATATATGCGAGTCTAGTGCTCTCACCACTACGCTACACCACTCGCTTATAATAATTATAAAAAAATGTTTGTTAACACGTGCGGTGACGCGGGTAACCGCTAGTAATAGATACTATGATGTTTGGGTTTCGTTTGCATGGTTAGGTAACACAGTTTCACATGTAAAAATTATTAATCAAAATATGCTTGTCAGTTACCTAACTAATTTTTTCTTTTTAACGGATCTTCAGAGCTAATCACAGCGGTTTTTTTTAATTTTAGAAATATTTCCGAAAATTTAAAATTCAGAAAAAAAGCTTATTTACAAAACTATCTCGAAAAAAAAAACAAATCGAATAATAAACCGTTTTTAAAAGTGTATACAATTATGATATAAAGAACAACGTTATAGCATAGGTATACAAATCTTTGATTAATAACGTCTGATTAGAACTCTTCAATAAATAAAATTTATTTATTGTTATAGCATATATTTCTTCTGCACATGCGCCGATTTTCCTCAAAAACGAAAGGACTCTTCATATTAGCATATGAAACATCATCCCAAAAAGTTTCAGTTCGTTCATCCGTTTGGTCTGTATCGTGGACAAACTGACGCATGGATGTTTTCTAAAAAGTATGTTTTTTGGATTCGAGGGACCTCAAAACTAAAAATTATTGAATTTCGACCTAAATTAGTACTATTCCCCACTAATGAAGTATGAAGAATGGTAAAAAACGATTTCTACGCTTTAATCTCATTTATAAATATTTTATTTAAATACCTTCTTAGGCCATGTTACGAGCTGATCGTGAAAATGCATTATGGCTAGACCAATATTATTTAATAAAAAATAGAGAATAGTTACTTCTTACCACAACAAGTTTATTAGTGGATGTACATTTCGAGAGCTATGCTCTCATCTTCAGCAATACACTAAAGAGTTTAGTGTATTGCTGAAGATGAGAGCATAGCTCTCGAAATGTACATCCACTAATAAACTTGTTGTGGTAAGAAGTAACTATTCTCTATTTTTTATTAGATTCAAACCACAGTGCTCTTAATATTTTTGTCAATATTATTTATTTATTTTTTGTTATTAGACATTAAATTTTATTCTTTTGTAGAAACTTAGAGTGGGCTGACCAATAATGTTACTATAATGTTGATATACATCATTTAAATCGAAAATTGCGCTCGTGAACAGTCTGTTTAGGCGTCAAAAAGGTACACGCGCTTGAAAACTAAAAACAAAACAGTTAAATTAACCACCTGCCACCTGCCAGACTACAATTCGACGACTGTAGGGTGCAACTACCTGTTTCGTATATTATGCGTTAAAATCATTCATTATTATAGGAAATCAAACAGATAATAAAAAAAACAACTTTCTCTCTGTCTACGATTGTAAATGCTGTTGGAGTGCACATATGTTGAACATAATATATCTAACGCCCCCGATTAAATACGATTTGTTCGATTAACAAGGAAATTAACAATTACATTCAACGGTTTTCTTGTTACCCGCTTCAACAAAAACATAGCTGTGTTCGTTCCTCTATGTTATAAACAAAAAAAAAATTCCAGCCAATTGGGCGACGGGACCATTCCAACTTCAGAAATGTTGACATTTGACTATAATAAAGAAAATAAAATTTCTGATATCGTGTGAGGTGACGCGGGTAATAACTAGTGTTCAATATGATATTCGCTATTCGTTGCCTACATAATTTGTTCCACGTCATGTAAACATTAATCAAAGTATGCCGAACTTGTTTATTTCTGACAGATCCATAAAACAAAAGAGCGGCTGATTCTTTTTCGGAGCAGAGCGAGTCGCTCTTTTTTTTTGAATGGCTCACTCCGAGCGCCATTGCACTGTGCTGAACTGTTCTGTACTGTTGCATTCGCACATTTACAGAGCGCTCACAGCACAGGCCGCAGAGGCACTAGTGAATTTTGCACGTACGGAGTTATCTTTGCTGAGTCATTTAATGTTGAATGACACACTGTAAGTGTAATAGTACTAAGCTTATACAGTGACTTAAACCATTCACATTGATGTCGTTGACAAAGATACAATATTGTAACAATAACAATTATTATTGTTAAGCTTTTATTATACTTTATAGTTTATCCGAAATGCGAATAATATAAAATCAAAATCATATGAAAATAAGCTCAGAGCTGAGTGTGTGTATTGTCCTGTGCAATGCTACGTGACTCCTGAGCATGTATGATGACAGTTCACACCTCTGCAGTCTGCACTCTTGTGTAGTGCGTACTGTCTAGTGTCGCTCCTTTGAACGACTCCCTCTGAGCGACTCTTTTTAGTGAGCGGAGCGCACGGAGCCAGCTCCCAATAAAGAATCATGTGGACACATCACTACTGTATACAACAGATCGGTCTGTCATTTTATTTTTCGTCTGCGAGCTCTCAGCAGCTGTACAGGTCTAATGGCTCGGGCACGGGGCAGAGCGGATCGAAACCTTTAGGTAAGATGCTTGACATGTAAATATGAAGTGTCTTATTGTTTTTGGACAAGATCGGCACATGCGCAGAAAAAATATGTGCTACAACTTTTTCTATTATACTGACATATATTATATGGTGTAAAAATGTTAATAGTTAGAACTACTTAGTGTTAATTGTCTTTATAATTTTAATTAGATTTTTATGAGGAAGCAATTTATAAACCTACCCATAAACAGGTTACAAGGACGTAAAATTTATTAGCCACTGTAGTCTTCACGTTTTGATGGACCTTTAAGAAATTACATTTTAACTATCCACCTGCTTTTAATAGAGATGCACCGACGTTCAAACGCCCAAATGATTTTAAGTAATTATATCATTATTTCCGAAGGCCAAAAGACATTTGTAAACAGTGTTTCTAATGAACTGAATATGAGTTAGAATGTAGATTACAGACGCTCGACAGCTAAAGTACATTATCGTCTGTACTAAATATGCATGTGAGCTGTTTACAATAACAATTTCCCAGTGGCGCGCAGTAAAAAAAAATTACAATTCGAAATCTTTAAACTTACGAATCGTAAGGTATTTAAAAAAAAGCGGTGACCGTGTCAAGTATACTGTAGTCGGATAGAAAGGCACACGCAGTACACAGTTCACACAGAGAAGCAACCCAGTATACGCGCGCGCACACACACAAGAGTCGAGAGCGGTGGCGTAGAGAAGGCACGACGGCATAAGAGAGCGTCATGCCGTTTTGGTATGGTTTTACTGCCAAGGCGCGCCAATAGATGTTTCACATAAAAAAATAACCACAGGAGATTAATTAGTTTCAATACAATAATTATAAGCAAAAATCAAGTTCAAGTACTGAATTGTATTATTCTTTTTTTTTATTTTAAATGTTTATTGTTTACTGTTTATTAAAAAAAAAGCGGTTTACAAAGCAAGAAAAATGAGTAGCGGACGGGGGTTGGTCCACGAAGGAACCCATAGGCCATAACCCTGCAGTTATATATAAAAAACTCGGGTCGCAGTGCGAAACCCTGCCGACAATATAGTGTATTTGCTTTTATAGGCAGTGTGGCTCTATTGTATGAGCTTAACTTTGTTTTTGAACAAAATAAAAAAATTACCCCTTAATACACCCCTTAAAACAACATTTTTTTAGTTAATTTTAATACTACATATCAATTCAACATCTGTACCAAATTATATACACCCTTCTGTATGTAAATCTATATCAGTAAACTTGTGTTTTCATAAAATTTGTAAGTCCGGTCCTGTGGGGCCGATTTTTTTTAAATTTTAGCGGCACATTTTAATAATTACTAAAGGGTTAAATTTCAATTTTGAAACGATTCTGAGAATTTTTTCGGTATTTTTGGACCCGAAAACTTTTTTCAACCCCTAAATACCACCCTTAACATGGCCCGATTAGGCCCATTTTAAATAGGCTTCGTGCGGTGATGGATTCCAACGTGTGGACCAAATTTCGTTTAAATCGATTAAGTCTGTCGAGAGTTATCGTGCTAACACATATATATATATATATATAAATATATATATATATATATATATACATATATATATAAACATTTCCAAAAATGGTGCCAAACTTCTTAGAAACTTATGAAACGTCGAGAAATTTTGGTCCGACCCCTAGGTCCCGCCATCCGACCGACGCCAATAGTGTAAGTGCCTTATGGCAAATACACTAATAAAACATTCAGACCATATTATTATCAAGTTGCACGCATTTAATCATATACATGTACAAAGCATTTTATTATTTAAACTTAATAACTAGGAAAAGACTTGAACTGTACGTATTTCTGGGGTTAAACGACAAAACCACGTATGTCAATGTTATGGTAAAAAAATATTGCGTGACACTCTCGCAAGTTTCACTCTTATAGGTTCTAGCATTCGTTGACGATTTTATTATTTCAGGATTCGGAAATGGTTATGTGGAATTTGTAACCGTGACTAGAAAAAATGCCACGTAATATTCACACAGTACGCACTGCGCATGCGTGTAAAGTGCGCATGATGCTTTGACAGAGAGAGTACTGGACATATAGGAGTATCAGCGCATTTAGAACGCAAGTAAAAATTAAATATTCCTCATGTTACAAAAAGAGATTTAAACAAAACTATCTAAAGATAAGTGAATTCAAGAGTTGATTGTATTGCATTTGCACAGGATGTTTACACTATACTGTGTAAGCATTCAGATCAGAATACGGTGAAAGCTACAAATAACCTCAAAAAATGTTGGCGGTTAGCCAAGGGTGAGATTTGCATACTCGCCACGAATCTAAAAGGCTCGGAAGTTAGATGCGAATGCGGGCTTGCGCTTGTACAGTCTGTTGAAAAACTACAAACTCGCAACTCAACAAAACTAAACTAAAGTAACAATAACAACTTGACAATAGCGTACTCGACTGTACTTTAAAGCAGGAAAGCGACAAGTGACAAAGGCAACGAGCGATCACGGCCAATCACCGACGAGCGCACGCTCCGTGCAGGTAGCTGAGAGGTGGTGTTAGTCTTAACGGCTTAAAATGTGCCTTTGCGACGCTGTTTGTGACTAACTTCCAAACCTTTTAGATCCGTGGCGCGTTGTATACACTTCTCTGAAACATTTCGCGAGTTACTCCAGTATATTTTTTTTGCGTGAGGCGCTGGTAAAGACGTTTACACATTAAAAAATAATTCCAACAAAGAATGACAAATGAAGACAAAATAATGGTTATGTCAATAGAAAAATCTTGTCTTGATGGCAACAAACTTTGTGTCATCATTCGCTGCATTTCATTAGCTCGCTTTATAGTAGCTAGCGATTTGGGAGGGTGGGTAGTTTATTATTATGAAATGTTCTAAAATTACCGAAAATATGACATAAGCATTTTTGCTTTTTCATCGCAGATTTATAAGACGTACTATACATACTAAATAATTAATTTATGCACATAGATATTATGTTCACTAAGTTCTAAGAGAGCGTGTAATGAATGCGGCACGCGCTAAAGAATATTAATTTAGCGTGACGAAACATAGCGGTTTCCAAAGTGTAATCTAATGACAGCTCTTTAGTCAATTGGGGGTGTTTTTATTTTACATTTATAAAATACACATTATGGATAGGTACATGTAAAGAGACGAGAAAATTGTCAGTGTATTTTGAAGCTACTTTAGAATCACTGACGACTATTCAGGAGAAGAAGAATCTTTATTTTAGATCGTTTCCCGAAAAAAACATTTTTTGTAGATTTGTTACGGTCTATACCCGAATTCGGTCAATGACCGAAATAAATGCGCAAAACTAGTTTTGACCAACGAATATTGTCCAAACCCAAAATCTTACATTTAAACGGGTATTGAGTGTTATAAAATGAGCAAAACTAGTTTTGCGTTTTTTGAACGAACAGTACCTACTAGTTCTGCTTCTTTCATTTAATCAACGTCCGAACCCGAACAAAAGTAGGGATATGTTCTTGTTTATGTACCTATCTATTGAATTGTTCTCCTGAATGTTATAATTAATATAATTGTAGGATATTCAGTGTAATAATTAAGTAAAAATGTAAGCTGAATGGGAGTCTCTATACTAGTTCGCCTATTGGAGGCTGAAACATAATTTTATGACGAAACATAATTACCTTACTACACTAAGTGAGGTTAAGATAGCAAAGTTGAAAGCTGAATTAAAACTCTGTCTGCTAAACAATATACAGAAGAATAAATCGCTTTGATATAAGTATCAAGTAAATAAAAATTAATTAAAAAACGCAAAGAAGATTCCGATGCCACACTAGTAAGTACTGTTCGTTCAGAAATGGACAGAACTAGTTTTGCCCAATTGAAAATGCGCAAAACTAGTTTTGTTCATTCTATAACAGTCAATACCCGTTTAAATGTAAGATTTCGGGTTTGATAAATATTCGTTGGTCAAAACTAGTTTTGCGCATTTATTTCGGTCATAATCGAATTCGGGTATAGACCGTAACATATATACTTTACAAAAAGTTCTTTGACACTCGCAATTTACGATGACATTTTTTCTTCCCCTAGGCTATTTGGCCACACGATTCTTACAAAACATTGATACGTATACCGTATTACTCTATAAGGCACGCTTCGAATACTTCAGCTGAGTGCACGCAATCTTTTGAGTCTGAGCGTCGAGTGACTGCTAATGGAAAAGCGTTGAGTGCGAATTGACTGCAGCCGACTGCATATAGAAATATTATACTTATACGAATTGAGATTTGGCATACGGACGCAATTTAGGTCAAATATAATGTCGCATCCACCATTTTTTTCCATATATCGTCGTTGGTTCTGTAATACCTCCTCTAATGTGCAAAAAGTAAAATTTGCAGGAAGGCCAAAAAGTGATAATTTCAGCATTAATTAAGAACTAGCAATTTCAGAGGTATATTACTAATTCATACTTATCTTCACTATACATGTTTAATTAAGACGAAGTATTTTCTTAAAAAATATTTAACGTTACTTTCGGATTTATTGGCACATGGGAGGAATTATTTGATACAACTTTTCACATAAGAGTTATTTCCCCTTGTTGGTTACTGTAAAATTAATTTGAAGGTATTACTAGTGTATAGAGCTCCGTTTCCTGAATCTTTTCATTTAAAAAATGTAAAATCTGCCAACTATGCACATAAGAGCTATTACAGAACCAACGACGATATATGAGACTGGTCGTTAAAAATTAAATTACTTTAAAACCGACAAAATAGATGGGGATTTTTATTTCTGGATTATATAAATGCTAAAATAAAAAATTAAAAAAATTTCTAGTGGCCTAAAACATATTTTTTTGGTTTATTTTTTTGCAAATGTCATATGCTACCCAGAAGCGACTTAACCGCAAACGTTCTGCCAGACTCGCGATTCCAGATTCATCCATTGATAAATACTGTTTTTTTATTATTTTAACTTGCCTAAAAGACGTACCCTAAATTCGTCTTCAGCTTTCCGTTATTTAGAATATATTTTTCAACTTTTACTTTAATAATCATCAAATAAAAATATTGTAGTTAACTATAAGTATTTCTTGAACTTGAAAAGTCGGTATAACTGTAGACTGTTAGAGCAACAAGAAATAACTCTTGATAGCATTGTAATTTAAACATTTTTTATCTGTCTCCCAAGATCTCTTTAGCATGTGTTAACCACGAGCCGAGTGAGGGACGACGTTGTAAAGATCGAGGACCCCCACAAAAACAAATGTTACTGAAACACCTGTTGCTCGACACAGAACTATGCTTGCATCTAACAAAATAGCCAAGCAAAACCATCAATTCAAATGATGGAACAAACTGTTATTAGGTATAACTCTTACTGTTATTTGAAAATAACCGATTAGAAACGGTTAAAAACGATAAAAGTCACATTACTTTTTAATTGCAATTTTAAATCCAATTCTCTTCATATAAAAGTTTGATCTAGGCTAAAATTCAATTCTTAGAATTTTAGTCTAGATCAAACTTTTGGAATCAATAAGCTATCATTACTTTTGTAAGAAAAATTATAAGTAAGTGTTTCTAAAATCTTGGTAACGAATAAATTAAGAAAAAACAGTTACCAAATAACAAACAACTTCCAAATAATTTTTCCAAGAAACTAATGACTATTATAGAGATGAGTAGGTCCGGATGTATACCGGTCCAGACTCGTATCATCTGTGTAAGTTGGATGGATGTAGGTCCAAGTTTGAGTCGTAGACAGTCGTAGGTACACGTATTATTTGGAACTTTTAGGTACTCGGAACTAATAAGCACATGGAACTGGTGGCTACACGGACCTGGTTGTATAATTGTAAACGTCCGTGTCACAGCCGAAATTATTTGGTAGAGATTCAAAATCACAATTGACTGAATATTATAGCAGTGAATTTATATAATGTTATTATAGTGCTTTAATAACTATTACCATTGAGTATAAGGTATTACACTAATATTTTAATCAATGCTATTACATACTTACTTTATGCGCCTAGACCAAGCATTCAGCAAAATAATGTGAAAAATCTTAACATATCCAAGAACTTATAGCTCTAAGGTATAGTGGATCTGTTATTTTCTTGTTTATTTTTATATACATAGATTATTATTAATGATTTTATATCACCTGTTACACCTGTCATTCTATCTACCTAGGGGGTGCAAACTACTTTTATTTGGATACAAAGCACCTACAAAGAAACCTTGAATCCATGTTCGATTATAATAAATTTGAAAAATTGAATATTTTAATCTTAAATCTGTAAAATTGCGTATAGGTATACAAAATGCATAAAAACCCAAAAGGGATTTCTGTTAAAAGTGAAAATGTCTATCTCAGTTATAACGTCACCAACAGTCAAGGTTATTTAAGCCTAGTATACAAATTCATATTTTCAATTTATTATTTTTCACTTCATATAATAAGTATAAACTATAAATACACCCATTTATTTATCTGACAGTTAAGTGTTCTCACGAAAAAAACTGTTTTCGTAGGACGCGTGGAATTTTGGTTGATGAAAGTCATGTTTGACTTTTGTCACATCTACAATTTTGACGCCCGGTCAGCTCCTTTGTTACGCCTGGGTCCTGGTGCCAGAGACGGATCTGCATACGGGCTAATAGGGCTTAAGCCCCGGGCCGCCCACTGTCAAAATTGAATTATCGTCACAAACTTTTAATACATTTTCATTAAGAATAATTAGCACTAATCGTATAGTAAACCAGTGGGAGTATATACCCAAGTAATTCAAGAATTACAAGGCGCGAAATTTTACGTCATATACCCCGGTGTTTTGCTTGAAAATCGGTGTATATATTTAACGACACTTGGAGAATAATATAGTATAACTTAATTTACTTATTCTAAGTAAAAATAACAGTTGAAAATAATGAAACACAGAAAGGAAAATATAATTTTAATAAATTCATGGTTCTCTATGTAATATGTTATTGTGTCATGCAAAAATTAAACATAACTAACATCTTCAGAACAAAAGAATAACAGATTTGTTTTCAAAATATTTCTGAAATTATGAGTTTAGAAAAAAAAATTCATAACTTTCTTGTAAAAACAGATAGAAAAATAAACCGTTATGAAAAGTACCCAATTATTATATAAAAACAACTTTATAACATATATGTGCCGACTTTAGCTCAAAGAATTTTTTACAAAACTTTCTTTAAAATAGAATAATAAAACATTATAAAAAGTACACCATTATTATATAAAAAACAACGATGGCACGTATCTCTTTTGCGCATGCGCCGATTTTTCCCAAAAATTATACAAAACTCTTGTAAAAATAGATCGAATAATAAACTGTTATGAGAAGTATACCATTGTTATATACAAACAACTTTATAACTTATACCTCTTCTGCGCATGCGCCGACTTTCCCTCAAAAACATTTTACAAAACTTTCTTGTAAAGTAGAATAATAAAACATTATAAAAAGTACACCATTATTATATAAAAAACAACTATGGCTTGTATCTCTTTTGCGCATGCGCCGATTTTTCCCAAAAATTATACAAAACTCTTGTAAAAATAAATCGAATAATAAACTGTTATGAAAAGTATACCGTTGTTATTAACAAACAACTTTATAACTTATACCTCTTCTGCGCATGCGCCGACTTTCCCTCAAAAAACATTTTAGAAAACTTTCTTGTAAAGTAGAATAATAAAACATTATAAAAATTACACCATTATTATATAAAAAAATTGGTTGTCTGTAAAGTCGGTTTACGGACGATAGTTTTACGTGATAACGTATTCCGCTCGAATATCATATTTAATAATACATTACTGCGCTCTCGCTTACACGCACAGGGTCAGGCGGAACGTTATGGAACGTTACACTTTTTCGTGCGTGCAGCTGGTGTTTCATCAATTTATAAGACGTATCACGTCAAAAACTTAGTCACCATCTTTAGAAGTCCGCCATATTGGATTTAGAGTGACGTCACTTTATTTTTCGAGTTATTCTCAGCAAGCCCTTTCATTTGATACCCATATTGTAAGAAAGCATAGTAAAATTAGTCCGCCATCTTTAGAACTCCGTCATATTGGATTTAGAGTGACGTCACTTTATGTTTCGAGTTATTTTCAGCAAGCCCTTTCATTTGATACCCATATTGTAGGAAAGCATAATAAAATTAGTCCGCCATCTTTAGAAGTCCGCCATATTGGATTTAGAGTAATGCCACTTTATTTTTCGAGTTATTCTCAGCAAGCCCTTTCATTTGATACCCATATTGTAGGAAAGCATAATAAAATTAGTCCGTCATCTTTAGAAGTCCGCCATATTGGATTTAGAGTAATGTCACTTTATTTTTCGAGTTACTCTCAGCAAGCCCTTTCATTTGATACCCATATTGTAGGAAAGAATAATAAAATTAGTCCGCCATCTTTAGAAGTCCGCCATATTGGATTTAGAGTAATGTCACTTTATTTTTCGAGTTATTCTCAGCAAGCCCTTTCATTTGATACCCATATTGTAGGAAAACATAATAAAATTAGTCCGCCATCTTTAGAAGTCCGCCATATTGGATGTAGAGTGACGTCACTATATTTTTCGAGTTATTCTCAGCAAGCCCTTTCATTTGATACCCATATTGTAGGAAAGTATAATAAAATTAGTTCGCCATTTTTAGAAGTCCGCCATATTGGATTTAGAGTGACGTCACTTTATTTTTCGAGTTATTCTCAGCAAGCCCTTTCATTTGATACCCATATTGTTGGAAAGCATAATAAAATTAGTCCGCCATCTTTAGAAGTCCGCCATATTGGATTTAGAGTAATGTCACTTTATTTTTCGAGTTATTCTCAGCAAGCCCTTTCATTTGATACCCATATTGTAGGAAAACATAATAAAATTAGTCCGCCATCTTTAGAAGTCCGCCATATTGGATTTAGAGTAATGTCACTTTATTTTTCGAGTTATTCTCAGCAAGCCCTTTCATTTGATACCCATATTGTAGGAAAACATAATAAAATTAGTCCGCCATCTTTAGAAGTCCGCCATATTGGATGTAGAGTGACGTCACTTTATTTTTCGAGTTATTCTCAGCAAGCCCTTTCATTTGATACCCATATTGTAGGAAAACATAATAAAATTAGTCCGCCATCTTTAGAAGTCCGCCATATTGGATTTAGAGTGACGTCACTTTATTTTTCGAGTTATTCTCAGCAAGCCCTTTCATTTGATACCCATATTGTAGGAAAACATAATAAAATTAGTCCGCCATCTTTAGAAGTCCGCCATATTGGATGTAGAGTGACGTCACTTTATTTTTCGAGTTATTCTCAGAAAGCCCTTTCATTTGATACCCATATTGTAGGAAAGCATAATAAAATTAGTCCGGCATCTTTAGAAGTCCGCCATATTGGATTTAGCGTAATGTCACTTTATTTTTCGAGTTATTCTCAGCAAGCCCTTTCATTTGATACCCATATTGTAGGAAAGCATAATAAAATTAGTCCGCCATCTTTAGAAGTCCGCCATATTGGATTTAGAGTGACGTAACTTTATGTTTCGAGTTATTCTCAGCAAGCCCTTTCATTTGATACCCATATTGTAGGAAAGCATAATAAAATTAGTCCGCTATCTTTAGAAGTCCGCCATATTGGATTTAGAGTGACGTCACTTTATGTTTCGAGTTACTCTCAGCAAGCCCTTTCATTTGATACCCATATTGTAGGAAAGCATAATAAAATTAGTCCGCCATCTTTAGAAGTCCGCCATATTGGATTTAGAGTTATGTCACTTTATTTTTCGAGTTATTCTCAGCAAGCCCTTTCATTTGATACCCATATTGTAGGAAAACATAATAAAATTAGTCCGCCATCTTTAGAAGTCCGCCATATTGGATGTAGAGTGACGTCACTTTATTTTTCGAGTTATTCTCAGCAAGCCCTTTCATTTGATACCCATATTGTAGGAAAGCATAATAAAATTAGTCCGCCATCTTTAGAAGTCCGCCATATTGGATTTAGAGTGACGTCACTTTATTTTTGGAGTTATTTTCAGCAAGCCCTTTCATTTGATACCCATATTGTTGGAAAGCATAATAAAATTAGTCCGCCATCTTTAGAAGTCCGCCATATTGGATTTAGAGTAATGTCACTTTATTTTTCGAGTTATTCTCAGCAAGCCCTTTCATTTGATACCCATATTGTAGGAAAACATAATAAAATTAGTCCGCCATCTTTAGAAGTCCGCCATATTGGATTTAGAGTAATGTCACTTTATTTTTCGAGTTATTCTCAGCAAGCCCTTTCATTTGATACCCATATTGTAGGAAAGCATAATAAAATTAGTCCGCCATCTTTAGAAGTCCGCCATATTGGATTTAGAGTGACGTCACTTTATGTTTCGAGTTACTTTCAGCAAGCCCTTTCATTTGATACCCATATTGTAGTAAAGCATAATAAAATTAGTCCGCCATCTTTAGAAGTCCGCCATATTGGATTTAGAGTAATGTCACTTTATTTTTCGAGTTATTCTCAGCAAGCCTTTTCATTTGATACCCATGTTGTAGGAAAACATAATTAAATTAGTCCGCCATCTTTAGAAGTCCGCCATATTGGATTTAGAGTGACGTCACTTTATTTTTCGAGTTATTCTCAGCAAGCCCTTTCATTTGATACCCATATTGTAGGAAAGCATAATAAAATTAGTCCGCCATCTTTAGAAGTCCGCCATATTGGATTTAGAGTGACGTCACTTTATGTTTCGAGTTACTTTCAGCAAGCCCTTTCATTTGATACCCATATTGTAGTAAAGCATAATAAAATTAGTCCGCCATCTTTAGAAGTCCGCCATATTGGATTTAGAGTAATGTCACTTTATTTTTCGAGTTATTCTCAGCAAGCCCTTTCATTTGATACCCATGTTGTAGGAAAACATAATTAAATTAGTCCGCCATCTTTAGAAGTCCGCCATATTGGATGTAGAGTCACGTCACTTTATTTTTCGAGTTATTCTCAGCAAGCCCTTTTATTTGATACCCATATTGTAGGAAAGCATAATAAAATTAGTCCGCCATCTTTAGAAGTCCGCCATATTGGATGTAGAGTGACGTCACTTTATTTTTCGAGTTATTCTCAGCAAGCCCTTTCATTTGATACCCATATTGTAGGAAAGCATAATAAAATTAGTCCGCCATCTTTAGAAGTCCGCCATATTGGATTTAGAGTGACGTCACTTTATTTTTCGAGTTATTCTCAGCAAGCCCTTTCATTTGATACCCATATTGTAGGAAAGCATAATAAAATTAGTCCGCCATCTTTAGAAGTCCGCCATATTGGATTTAGAGTGACGTCACTTTATGTTTCGAGTTACTTTCAGCAAGCCCTTTCATTTGATACCCATATTGTAGTAAAGCATAATAAAATTAGTCCGCCATCTTTAGAAGTCCGCCATATTGGATTTAGAGTAATGTCACTTTATTTTTCGAGTTATTCTCAGCAAGCCCTTTCATTTGATACCCATGTTGTAGGAAAACATAATTAAATTAGTCCGCCATCTTTAGAAGTCCGCCATATTGGATGTAGAGTCACGTCACTTTATTTTTCGAGTTATTCTCAGCAAGCCCTTTTATTTGATACCCATATTGTAGGAAAGCATAATAAAATTAGTCCGCCATCTTTAGAAGTCCGCCATATTGGATGTAGAGTGACGTCACTTTATTTTTCGAGTTATTCTCAGCAAGCCCTTTCATTTGATACCCATATTGTAGGAAAGCATAATAAAATTAGTCCGCCATCTTTAGAAGTCCGCCATATTGGATTTAGAGTGACGTCACTTTATTTTTCGAGTTATTCTCAGCAAGCCCTTTCATTTGATACCCATATTGTAGGAAAGCATAATAAAATTAGTCCGCCATCTTTAGAAGTCCGCCATATTGGATTTATAGTGACGTCACCGATTTTCCCCAAAAAATTTACAAAAACTTCTAGTAAAAATAGATAGAGTAAAAACCGTTTTAAAAACTATATTATTATTATATAAAACAACATTATAAGAGATATATTCTTTTACGCATGCGCCGATGTTCCCCAAAAACAATAGGCCACTTCGTATTTGCATATCAAACATCCTTCCAAAATTTGGTTTCAATCCGCTCTTCCTTGATGTCGGAATGATAAGAAATGTCAAAAGTGACGTTTGCATCAGCTGTCAAAGTATTAAGTTCTAATAATTAGTTATTCAAATTGTTAACTTAGAAGGCGTTGCTTTTCATAAATATTTCAAATGGCATCCGTTTTTGAACAAATGCTATCTCCTTTGTTTTATTATTGTCATAAATAAAATTATCGACCAATTTTATTTTAAGACAGAACATACGCAATAATTAAATTACCATGTTATACCGTGCAACAGAGAGAGATAACCGAAAGATGTTTGCTATCGGTTATATCAGATTGAATTTATTTCTATATAAATGTGTATAAGAAAAGTGATTGGGCGAATTCTGTTGTACGAAATTTATGTAAAATTTTCTCCTCTTTCGTTTAAGACAGGTTTCGAACCGATCTGATTTAAATTGAGCGAGTTATAAGCGAAAAACTTCGTTTTTTCTAAATTGCTCCCCTCTGGAGCAAAAATTCAAAAATCGGGCGACGTTAGGATTTAAGTTAGCCGGAGACAAATCGAACAAAAAAAAGTTTTTTAAAATCGGTTAAGTCGTTTGGGCTGTACGCTGGATACAAAAAGCGTGACTCACAGATTCACAGATTCACAGATTCACAGATTCACAGATTCACAGATTCACAGACAAAGCGAGTACATATAGGCGCTTTAGCTTACGCTATTCGCGCCTAAAAATGGTCACTAATAATAATTATCAATATCATGAGTGAATTTTGATATTTTTTTTGGATGAATTTTGATCTTTTTTTGGGTGTTTTTGTAGTATTATTTGCTTGGTCAGGTCACCAAGTTTTATTTCTGATTTTGATCTTTTTAAAAATAAATTTTAAACCCCAATTTAAAGATTTCTCATTTAACAATCTCAAGGCCCATAGATCCGCCCCCGCTTGAGGCAATTAATTTATAGATCGCACTAATGCGAAATGGGTCATTTCGCACAATCGCATGAAAATCAGCTATTTTATAAGAGATCGTGCAAATAAGTACTTTTTTTGCAATTTTATATAACAGTTGTAAATAACGTTGATCATACTCTCAACCAAGGGCGTAGATATTTTTTTTCTGGAAGGGGTAAAGTAAAAAAAATGTTTTTAAGTTTTATTAATACCACGCAAGAATACTCACCAAGGAAGGTGTCAAGCAAAATATTAATTCCCAAACTAATTTTACAAATACCTTTTCAAAAAGTATTTCTAAATTTTATTTTTAGCCAAGTTCTCATATTATTGAAGTAAAACTTCTTTACGTACGCTTGACTTCGGGAGTAAGCTGGTGAATGCGTGATGAGAGATTTACGGAAGTGTGATCGGGCGAGGCGAACGGAAGTTGAGAGGGAGATATAAGTTAGTAAAGATAGAAAGAGGATGACAAATACGTCACTGGCTAGTGGCGCCATCAGGTGAAAATATAAGCAGTACTAACAATTATAGAATGACACATACTTTACTTGCCAGTGGCGCTATCGGGTGACAGAAAAAAAGTTTTGTAAACCTACTTGACATGCAGAGCCAAATAATATTTCATAAAGATTTACGCTTAAAATCCATCGAGAGCTAAGTAATTGCAATGTACCTATTACTTTTGTTTTCATTATCTTTATGTTTATATTTCTTTCTTCTTACATTAGACTGTTCATTTCGTTCTTGAACAATTTTATAAATTAATATTTTATTCAATACATTAAATATTCTACGTTTAAAGTGAATAAAATTGTAATTTCATTTTAAAGTTCATATTTTGTGAATTTTCGGGTGAATAATAACAAAATATGGCAGGAAGAAGTTTTACTTCAGTCGTGTGGTCTAAAGCACACTCGTTTTTTTCAGTTTTATTTTTTCATTATCATGATCCGGGGGGGTAGTAATTACCCCCTTTGCCCCCTATATCTACGCCATTGCTCTCAACGAAACCTCTAATTATAATATACTGGACCATATTAACGCTACACTGAGTAAATCTAATTATATAGTACAATTATGCATTCATAAGTCACCTTTATGCAATAAAAAACTATTAAATGATGAATATATAAAAATAGTTGTATTAATTAACTTGTAACCGTCATTTATTAAATAACTGTTCGTGGTTAATTTATTTATCAAAAAGCCATATGCTACATATTTAGAATTAATAATATTCTGCTAGATGGTTTTTGGTACAAAATAAGAGACAGTTATGTAAAGTATAGAGTTTATGAGCTGTTGACCTCTCTGTTCAAAAATATACAACACTCAAAATCAACTACTGTTAAATTTTATGCACGGCACGCAGTCCCCCGCAAACATCTGGTGATGAAGATAAATCGACATATGTAAACGAAACAAATTTGAATATTAGCGACGCAGACCACAATTTTATCCCTATCCAGTTTATGAATAATTAATTTTTTTTGTTGTTTAAATATAATTAACCAAAAAGTAATGGTGGTTTATGTATCTTGTTCGTGAATGAAGATATTTTAAGTTATAACGAGGAACAGCGAGTTTTGACTGTCACTCGAATCATAATATCAAGACGATACTCGTGTTACGTATAAAAAGTCACAAACATTTTATCTGAAATTGTCAGTTTTTTGAGTTATTCGGCGAGGAAAAATCAAAATTGTTTGAGGTTTTTCTTCAAAATTTCTTTTTCGAGAAAAAAGTTCTAAAACTTATTTTTTCTCGCTGAATAACTCTAAAAACGAACATTTAAAAAAAAAAAATTTAGAGCAAAAGTAATCTATTTTTAGTCAGACCAGGGGTCGGCAACTTTTGATGTAAAGTTGCGGCCCAGTTCCAAACGCAAAAAATTATTATTTTATATATAAACCCTTAAAAATTGTCCAATCGATCCATGATTGAGCACCATGTCTCAACCATTTCCACTCGCATCTCACCCGCACCTCCCCCGGCGCGACGTGTCGTCCTCGGGTATAATATAATAATAAATGTTTATTTGTTGCGCTATTACCTATATAAAATTGATACAAAACGTCAGTACACAGTTAAGAGTATTCGTCCCTGCAAACACCCCCTGCACCCTTCATCTCAAATCTTTTCCCCTCGCCTAAAAACGGCAGCGTCCTAGGGGCGGCAGATTTCAGAGGAGGGTCACTTGAGTTCAGAGGATAAAAGTCAAACCCTATAACTTGGATATAGCTCTCCGCATTGCACTTTCCACTCCGGCTACAAATTGTTCTGGGGAAAGGAGTTTTTCCTGTTTAAAACGCGTGAAAAATTATCAAAGGTCTTCATTGTCTCAAGAAAAAAAGAATTCTCTAGCTCTACTCTACATAGAAGCAGAGATAATAAACACCATAAACTATGATGATATTATAGACGATTTTGCTATTAAAAAGTCCCGTAAAAAATTGTATATCTTGTAAAAAAGCGCTCTTTCTTAATGACTAATTCATTCATTTATTTAACTTTAAGGCCTTCTTTACTACAAATGAAAAATCATTATTTTAGAAAGGTATGTACATGGAGCGGCGGAAATAAAGTGGCCTACACTCATCTTTATATATAAAAATTACGTGTCACATGTTTGTCCGCGATGAACTCCTAAACTACTGAACCGATTTTAAATTTGATTTGCACACCGTGTGCAATTCGACCCAACTTGAAAGATAGGATAGCTTACATTTTAATTTATAGTCGCAATATTATTTTATTGCAAATTATTTGTCTATTCCTTGACAGTCATAATTATCTGTTGACTGGATTGAGTGAATATTCAATAGATGGCGCAACGTTTCATATAAGCTACAATTCAATAGCATAACCACCACGTGTTGCTGAGGTTAAGGTATCGAGCACGAC
Organism: Xanthostigma xanthostigma; assembly: GCA_963575645.1. Lineage (NCBI taxonomy): Eukaryota > Metazoa > Arthropoda > Insecta > Raphidioptera > Raphidiidae > Xanthostigma > Xanthostigma xanthostigma. Next base: position 40,095,875 of record OY754466.1, on the reverse strand, counting down.
GGCGCAGCCGGAGTGCTCGAATATATATATATTATCGCGTTAAAATAAAAACGCTTTTCGTGGAGCAACTTTGCAACGGTGGAAATCTACAAATTCGAGCGAAGCCGAACCGGGCCGCTAGTAAAAAATATAAATCCGGCACTGATCTTATGAGGGGCGGTGTAAAAAGAAATTAAGAGACTGTCAAGCGTAGAATATGTCCTTAGCTTAGAACTGATTCAAATTTCGACTGTTCTTAAACGGTTCCACTTCACATGCGATTCGCGACAGTGAAATGAAGAGAGTAGACAGCCGTGACTGGAGAACAGCCCGAAGCATACCGTTTACAGACAGACAGACACGCAGACGTATAATAACGCACGCATAATATATATAACTAATAATTTGCATATACGTTTGAACGGTATATAATATACGCATATGGTGCATTTCATGACACAGCAAACATATTGCACTGGACAAGTACAGCACAAACACGACACAATGGGTTTCATAACGATCATCGAACACTTGTCACACAATAAACCTGCCCCCGGTTTTAGTAATATTGTCCGATCTATACTCGAATTGAAATCGAATTATTCGCTGGGTGCGTGATGGCAGCACCGCCTACCGTCCGCAATTTCATGCGCGTCAAGTTGCATGGACCAACTTTTTCAACGTCAATCGTTTGTTCTATACGTTTGTACCTGACGCCTGCAAAGTTTCAGCGTTTGTACCGAAAAAATAAAAAAGTTATTAGCAATAGTCACTAATAAATGTACACTGCAGGCCAAAAGTAAAGCGACTAAGTAATTTGAATATTAATCTTCGTCGATTTACTTTTGGCCAGTAGTGTACATTTATTAGTGACTTTTGCTAATAACTTTTTTATTTTTTCGGTACAAACGCTGAAATTTTGTAGGCGTCAGGTATAAACGTAGAACAAACGATTGGCGTTGAAAAAGTTGAAAAAAGTGGTTATTAGGACGTGGTCCATACAACTTGACGTCTGGCTGGCCACCTATTATTGCCTATAACTTTTTCATTTTTTCGGTACAAACGCTGAAATTTTGTAGGCGTCAGGTACAAACGTAGAACAAACGATTGGCGTTGAAAAAGTTGAAAAAAGTGGTTATTAGGACGTGGTCCATACAACTTGACTTCAAGTTCGCTGGACACCTATTATTGCTTATAACTTTTTCATTTTTTCGGTACAAACGCTGAAATTTTGCAGGCGTCAGGTACAAACGTAGAACAAACGATTGGTGTTAAAAAATGTAAGTTGGTCCATGCAACTTGACGCGCATCGCAATTTCATGCCCTTATAATATTGTGTCGAATTAACACCGGTATAATCGATTCAGGAGAAATCTGTATAAGTGACAAAAAAACTCAATAACGTTCAAACTTAAAAAATTAATTAGTTAATAGCGATAAGGGCCTTCCACGAGTTATTTGGGACGCCTATCAGCTGGGTTTTCAAAGATTAAATTTTTCATCCACCCCCACAAGAAAAAATTCTTAGATTCGGTGATATAACATAACCGGCCTCAAAATTTACTTTAACTTTGAAAAGCTGTTTCTCTCTTATTTTTGTGTTTTGATAAAAAAGTTACTTGAAACATTTGTCTATTTGATTTATAGACGCAGTTTAAAAAAAATTCCTCAACTTTAAAATCACTCTGTAGGTATAGCATATTAAGTGGACGAGTTTTTTAACCAAAGGTTTTTTAAAAATTCTCACAGGTAAAAATGTTTTCAACGTTGTGAAAAAAATCGAATAATAATTAAAAATTCTTGACATGGCCAAAATAAAGCATCAAGAAGGCAAAACATCATGTCGCAGGGTCGATATATTTTAATTTGCATAAATATTTGAAAAGAGTGCTATTCTTTTTTAACAAACGACTAACAAGAAGCTTAGGTATTTACTAACAGACGGTCACAAAAATTAGCATTATAACAAACGAAGTGTTTTTTTTTTGCTTTGAATGCATGCATTTTTAACAGCGTTTCAACTTCCCATCATCCCATCGTCTTCCGTCTTTGCATATATAGGTTCCGGTTTTTGTAGACCAGTTTCCAACAGTTTCCAAATCAGTTCTTTTACCTTCTTTCTCTTTTTATCCAACACGTACATACCAAAACAATATACGATATGTCTGAAGGACTGTGACTTCCTTGTTCATTGAAAACATATAAAGTTGAATTTTAAATACTGAAATAAAAGAAATAAAAACATTTTTTAATAATCCGCGTTTTTAAAACGAACTAAAAAGTACAAAATAATTTCTTTACAGACAGATTTTTAGCTTGTAGAATTTGAAACGTAAAACGCAGGGGCGATTTTTTCATTGATAGTTACTCTCTACACTTCTTATATAACTCGCATGCGTCCCGCGTTTTTCGTTTCAAAACCTGCAAGTTAAAAATCTGTCCGTAAAAAAATTATTTTATACTTTTTAGTTCGCTTTAAAAACGTGGCATATTAATTTTTTTTTATTTCAATTATTATTTTCTTCTTATTAGTATTTTCTTGTATTGTTCTCTAATTCTGAGTTATGTTACAAATTTCAAGTCTCTATCTCATCAGGAAGTTAGTTTAAAATCAATTAAAAAGATCCACCCGACATCACGAAAGCGAGTTAATAAAAAAGTGGTAAAAATGCAAGGAAGCACACTTCACGAATTTAGAAACTCGATTGAAATTTGAAGGTTATCTGATCTTATTGTACAACCAGGAAGACGTAATGAAGATCTGATCATCAGTTAAATAAAATTAGAGTTAAGTAAACATCTTTTATAGGAATGTAAGCTAAGAAGTAAAGAATATTTATTTAAATGTAAACAAAATTTTTATACTAAAAAATATTTTTTACTTCTTAGTTCATATTGCTATAAAAAGTGTGTGTTTTTTTTTTTTAAACTCTATTTTAAATTAAAATGGTAATGTGGTTAGTATTCCACATTTGCTTGTCATCTTTGTTCTCCGGTATCTTACGAACACTTGAAACAATTTTGACAAATGACATTTTGAAAGGTTCATTTCAATCACAGAAGTATATGAAAATTTTGCCCAAAATAAAAAAATCTAAGTTTTTTTTATTGATTGTAGATTATAGACGCTCAACGGCTAAGGTCATCAGCATCTATTCCCTACTTAAAAAAAACCTACATAAAATTTAATCGGATTTTTAATACTTTTTATTATCTGGTATTGTTAGTTTGTAAGTCGAGATCATTTTGTTGAAAATTATAGTTTATTTTATTTTCAAGTTAATTGATTGGAATCATAAAAAATAAATTCAATAAATAAAATTATCGACCAATTTTTTCAACAAATTTGTCTGAAAAATTGGTCAATAATTTTATTTATTGAAGAATTCTAATCAGACGTTAATGAAAGATTTGCATAAAAAATATATCTATAAAAGAAAAAATAGTATGCACGCTGCGAAAAAATAAACCAAGGCGATCCGTCACGAATTGCAATATGTACAGCTCGGACGTACGTACAAAACAGTCGACAAATGTTCCAACTCGAATCAATCTAAAACTGGTTCCATTTTATAGAACAGAATCTCTTCTTTTCAAAAAGCTACAATTTGAATCAATTTCTTACGAAATTAACTAATGTAACTATTTTTATAAGCTCCGACGCGCAAAGCTATACTAGAAGTAGAGCACACGAAAAACATTATTTAATATTTATTTAATAACGCTCGACTTGTTTTGAAGCATCCTGTACCATCAACTATAGAAATACAGTTAGAAATAAATATAGGAATACATTTTGTCTCAGAAAAAAATCCAGGTGCTTATCCTGTTCCTTTTAGAGAATAAATCTTACCTGTTCTTTATTGTATAACGTTACCTTTGACATTAGGTAATTTTTTTTACCGCTTGCATTTGCAATAACTGATTTATAATAAGATTTTTCAATTTTTAAATTAGGGGCACAGTAAAGGCATCCTTGTACAAAAAAACAGAAAGCTTTATAAACCTTTTTTTTCAAGCAAAATGATTATTCCTCCTATAAAAAATTATTCGATATAACTTGAAAAAAACTGTGCCACGTACTGAAAAAAGAAAATTTAGAATATACCTAGTAGGCAGAAACTAATTTATAAACATCACTCGTTTTCAAAATTTTAAAAATAAATATGATAACTATTTTATACTGCTTTCTAGTGATGTAACGAAGGTCAATTTTTAGACATATCGTATGCGAATATCTGGCTCCGATATTCGCGAATGCGAATATTCAGTTTTCAAATCTAGCGTCATTTGTCCTAGGTTCAATTTCGACAGGTGATTGGTCACGCAAGTCACACGCACACTTTTGTAGTGGTTCTGGGTACTAAGTTGATTAGTAATACTATAAGTCTAAAGCTTTTATTACCTAATGTAAAAGTAATGGCTGATAAAAGATATAATTGCAAGGTTGAGTTGAAGCGTGCTGTATGGTGCAATATATGCCGATATAAGATCTCTCTCTCTCTCTCTCTCTCTCACACAGACCTACCCGTAGCGTCTTACTCGCGTATAATAGACAGTTTTGTAACCGTCTGGCAGACATTTAGACCCGACTAAATGATCTGACATTTATTTTTTATTTTATTTAATGCCAAATTCGAAGCTATTAAAATTTCAAAATGCCTCAAGGACTTTTTTTCAGACATTACAAAAAAAGTGTTACACAAGTTTTCACGATGTCTCAAATACCTACCCAAAAATGTTTGATAGCCAGTAAAGTGATGATGATTTGACCCTAAACATTTCCACAAAATCGCAAGGGGTGCAAATTTGAGGGAACGTTTATGATACACAATCTGTCAAAATTGCACCTTCGGCGTGCGATGATTGGAACTTATTAAAAAAGAGTTAGAAAACTGTGTTTCATCAGTTTTCTGCTTGCATCTCCAGAACAATTAGAAACTACCATATTTTTTATTAAAAATATTGTAAAAAAGATAATGATTCGCGAAATTAATAAAAAATTATTAAAGTAGAGAAGTTGAATATTTCCACGGCTAAAAACACCCAACATGTTTAAAAATACGAAAAATTATCAATTATTTAAATTTTTCTATTTTTTTTGATTTTTAAAAACCGGACCAAAACTATCTCATCCGCTTCGAGGTCATCTAACTTTCGAATTAGTGGAAATTAGTGGAAACTGAGACTGTCATTTAACTGGCCGATATTGTCTATTATACCAGACTTGTAAGAAATGCTTTTTAAAAGTATTTAAATACAAATATACAAATACTCTTGCTTCATTGAGTATTTAAATACAAATACAGTGTAAACTCTATATAGCGACACTCAAGAGACTGTGCACTTTGGGGCGTTATTGAGAGTTGTTAAACGGAGAGAAGAAATAATCCTTAAGAACTTTTTACTATAATTTGTGTTTACTCATAATATATAAAAAACAACAAACATTCGTTCTATCGCAAATTACAACCCTTATTGCGTATAGTCTGTTATCTTTATCTGACGTTTTTCGCTACTCCACTATTTTAATTGTATTTACTTATATAATTTATTCATCAATACACAAAGTTTTTTTTATACTCGCCATGTTTAAGTTTGTGGGAATCTAAGAATTAGATAAGTTATCGATAAGCAGCTAAAACATAATCCCAACAAACAAAAGACCGAATTTCTTAAAATCTTCGGTACGCATGATGCCGACAACAAATCAACAAAATAACAAACAAGTACTGTTTATTGCTTAATGATGACGTAATGTTGTCGTTATTGAGAGTGGGTGTGTCGTTATTTAGAGTGTATCATTGTATGAACAACAAGGTAAACCAACTAGAGTTAAGTAATTTCGACGTTTTAAGGAATATATCATTATATCGAGGGACGTTAAATGGAGTTTACACTGTACTTTTACTGAAATACTTTACAAGTCTGGCTATTACTATATATCTTCTCTCTTGTTAGCATCGAACTAATATTTTAATCGCTAGTTATTAAATAAAAGATTTTTTCATGTGCAAATACAGACTGATAAATGATTCATATTATGTATAAACAGTAACCTTTACTTCACGTTACTGTCAAGGCAAGACGCAATATGTATACGGATATGTTCTCCTCACTGCAGTGTATGTATACCCTACTCAAATAGGTGAACAATACCTGATCTAATTTTAAATATAACAATGTGTATTATTATACAAAATTCTTATATATATATATACGCTTTATTGTTATCCTCAGTTTTGTCCTGAAACCAATAACTTTCTCACACAAAAACGAAATGAAGGGCGCATTTTGCAAGATGTAACGATTTTTTCTCTTTTCAAAGTGATTTAAGGATTTATATTTTCGAAGAGATTTGGTGCACATGTTTGTTCCTTGCAATTCATACAAAAAAAATTGCACGCCAATTTATTTTAACTCCAAATAACTTCCGAGGTCTGGTTTGACCTATTCTAGATTTATTTGAATTTTTTGTTCAGAAACAAATAATTGCATTTTTCAACCCAAAAATAACAAGAAACTCGTCTCCAATTTGTTACAATAAAATACTGTTATAGAGACCGACATTAGTTTACTAAGCCTATACATTATGGACAAGAACAATAATTGTAGACGCTCGATAACTGTTGTCATAAGCGGCCTAGATAAGGTACTAAACAAACGTTTCGTCTATACATTTAGACTTTTTCAAGTAGAGCAAAATAAATAAAAATAAATATAAAAATCAACTAACTATAGCAATTAAAATTGTATTTTAATTATTATAAGGTAGGTAGCGTGCATAAGACAAAAAAAAAACACGGAAACAATAAATAATGCATATATCGTAGGTAGAGAATACAATCCCGGGATCCCGAATCTCGGGATCCCGGGATCCCGGCCGTTTTTTGGCCCCGAAAATCCCGGGATCGTACTTGGCTAATCTCGGGATTGCCAAAGCTAGTTTGCATTCCATAATCCGTTGCGCCTTAACAATTACCTTGCCTAGATTATATTAGTATTATTTATTACATAACGACAAAAAACAATCCTTGACCTTAAATACGCGGTACGATATATAAGAATATGAAATCTCCAGATCCTGAAGTACAAGTACAAAATGAATCAGGGTTGGCAAATAGTATTAGACGTGAAATAAGCCTGTTCGAAAATGGAGGAGTTCGTGGATATCACTTAGAAACAGCATATAAGTATCTATTGTCTATTCCTCCAACGAGCGCAGAAACTGATCGAGCGTTTTCAGCTTATGTTGGCAATAAACTACGAAGCAGGCTTGGAAGTCAAACATTGGATGCTTTGATATTTCTGTGATTGTATTTTCTAAATTCTAAATGGTTTTTTTGTATTGTCTTTTTGATTTCTTGCAAAAGTAAATTTTTTTTTGTTTTGTCTATTTTCTTTTCTTACTAAATTGTGATTTGTGTTGTGCAACGATTTAAAAACATTTTTTTAAGAAATTAAAGTTTTTTTTCATTTGAACCCAATTAGAAACCACATAGTCTAATCCCGGGATAGCCCCGGGATCCTGGGATTACACATCAAAAATCCCGTAATCCCGAGATTGAAAAACATTCTCGGGATTGTATTCTCTAATCGCAGGCAAAAATTCGAATGTTAACACAAATTCATATTTACCATAACTGTATACTGATTACTTAAATATTGTTATCACGATGGACACGATATCTATATACTAATAAATAAAGCTGAAGAGTTTGTTTGTTTGGTTGAACGCACTAATCTCAGGAACTACTGGTTCGATTTAATTTTTTTGTGTTGGATAGTCCATTTATCTAAATCACGCTACGACCAATAGGAACGGAGCATCAATAAAAAATTTATCTCAAAATATGTCCGTTCAACAAAAACTTTTGAACGGTAACTCCGATCATCATGAAATTTGGACACAACATTCATCTCGGTAAACTAAGATGAACGTGCGGAATCGTTTTAAATTTGAAATTTAATCCTTTAGTAATTATTAAAATGTGCTGCTAAAATTTAAAAAAAAATCGGCCCGACAGAACCGGACTTAAAAATTTTATGAAAACACAAGTTTACTGATATAGATTTACATACTGGGTTTATACAATTTGGTACAAATGTTGAATTGATATGTAGTATTGAAATTAAGTAAAAAAATGTTGTTTTAAGGGGTGTATTAAGGGGTAATTTTTTTTATTTTGTCCAAAAACAAATTTAAATTCATAGAATAGAGCCACACTGCCTATAAAAGCAAATACACTATATTGTCGGCAGGGTTTCGCACTGCGACCCGGAGTTTTTTATTTGTATAGATTTGTACATGTGTCATTGCCTGATTCGAACTAAATCTTTTATGACATTTAAATCATTTAATCCGTTTTTAATATACTCTTTAAAATTTTATGCGTTTACAATATATGAAGTCCATGCTATAACGAGATTATCTATAATATTATAAAGAGGAAGTACGAATTTTGCGAGTTTGTGTGTATGCGGAGGATAATCTCCGGAACCACCGCACCAATTTAAGAAATTCTTTCACCACTATTTAGAATGAACCTTCAGGATGGACATAGGCTATCGCGTTAAAATAAAACGCTTTTCGCGGAGACCAATTTTGCAACGTAAGTCGACGAAAAAACGGTGACAATCTACAAATTCGGGCGAAGCCGGACCGGACCACTAGTTTGAAATATAGATATAAACAGAATTGAATTTCTCTCTCTCTCCCGCCCATGTCGGGTCAGTATCTACGCCGCGTTAGTAGTGTAAACCTTTGATAAACGCAAGGGCGTAGATATTTATTTTCTGGGGAGAAGGGGTTAAAGCAAAAAAATCAATATTTTTTTTAAGTTTTATTATACCACACAAGAATACTCACGAAGGAAGGTGTCAAGCAAAATATTAATTCCCAAACCAATTTTTTACAAAATTTTTTTCAAGAAGTACCTATTACTAAATTTTATTTTTAGGCAGATTATTCGTATTATTTTCAGATTTATTTTTTTATTATTATGATCCTGGAGTGGGGGGTAATTACCCCCTTTATCCCTCCCCCATCTACGCCCTTGGATAAACGATAAAATATAGATATTGTAAGGGGATCATAAAGCCTTTACGTTTTAAGGGATCGCAATAATAAAAAAAATGAGAAATGCTGATCTAGGCCATTGCAAATGACACAGCAGAAAATTTACTAATGTATAATATTATACGCATTCTATGAACATTATAAAATCTATAGACAAAAACCCGCCAAACCGTAACAAAAACTAGTCAAAAATAGACGCATAAGTTACTGAATAATGCACAGGTAATAAATCAGGTTTGTCTATCACCATAACTTGGTGAAAACATATAACTCTTGCTCTTCAATAGTCGCTTGTTTTTCTGAACAAAGAACTTGCAATGTAATATAAAATCATTTATATTCTGTTAGTTTAATAAATTTTTCTTTTAATTGTACCTAACTTTCAAATTTTTTACTACATATGCTTAACTTTTGATAACAAAAATGTAAGATCCGTGTAAGATCTCAATAATAAATATTTCTGCCTATTAGAAGAACCGACATTGGAGATTTTTTTTTTTTGCATAATGCAAATGATGCACTAAAAGGGTTTCCAACCCTTTCAAAGCATTATTTTCACCATAAATCTAATATCCTGCCTTTTTATAGTTAGTTTTGATGTCAACCCTATGTTTTACAGAAAGTTACCGGTTAGGATTTTACGGAACTGCGCACCGTCGTTTGGGCGTGGGTCGATAAATAATTAATATAATAATAATAGTCAGTGATTTTAAACAAATTGTATTACAACAAAAAAATAGGTATTCAATTGTCGAATTGAACATAACCTATGAGCGCTGCAGAGCTGCAGAACAACCAAAATCTTAGCTACTTCGTAATTTCAGAATGAATTATAATTTATCTTCTCCATATTTAACCAATATTTAATATAAAAAAAATAGTGTAATAGTTACACAATCAAAACTAAAGGTTAACAGCCACAAAACTCGTGTGTGTTTTGTGTGGCAGACTTTTTTGCGTTCAGGCGTTGTTCTGCTCTCCGGAGCAGCACACGAAACGTCATCATCTTCAGATAACCCCGGTGTATACCGTGCAATTCCTGACCCACAAGCTATAACGTATTATTTAGATCGCCTTTGAGCTGCATTAATCGTCAGCACATTAGTACAAATAAGCATCGATCGCGGTCGTATGCTAGAAGTGTATCTATCTCATTTAGTCAACATTCTTGATGACTGAATCGACGGTACATATACATACACACCATATGGCTTATGGCAGTAGTGACTAGTATCACAGTGTTTGTTGTCAATAGTGTTTGAAAAATGTTAATAATTGAAACATCATAAACATGGATGTGATTCATAATTTAATTAACCTCTCCCCCGTATTATGGAAGGTATCTCCGGCTGACCCTGTAGAACTAGTGTTGACACTTTGAGTATTGATTTTCCCCTAATCCTATAATGAAAATCCCCTAAAAAGCATAGTTTTCAAAAAATGTTCCCCTAAATGTTTAAAATTGAATTTTTGTTATAAATAATAATAAATTATTTTTAAAATGTGTATTAATTGACTAAAAATTAAATTGTTAAACTTCTGCTGTCGACAATACAGTAGAGTTGTAACAAACCGTATGTATTCGTTACTGAGTAACGAGTACATCATCTGACTCGAAGTAACGAATCGTTACTTACAAATTCATTTCGTTACTTGCATCTTTCGTATCCATAACGGCATCAAACGAGTCGAACTGACATGGAGTTCGACTCGTTTGATGCGGTTATACGTTATACGAACGAAGTCATACCGTATCACGTATGCGACGCGCCTTGATGCGATGGTACATGCTTGATGCCAGAGAACATACACATCTTGATGCTGTTAGTACACGATTGTATGTCGTATGAAAAGTAACGAGTAACGTAACGATACGAAAGTAACGGGTACTGGTTCTTTAAGTAACGAATACATACAATTTCTCGTTACTTTTACAGCTCTACAATACAGGGTCATTATTTAGATCAGCTGACGTAGGAGCGCTTGTGCAGTATTTTTAAATTGGTATTTTTTAATATTTTAATTAGGGCCATGTAAAAATATTTCACCCTAAAAAAATATATAGTAGGTACCTTAAAAATTTCCCTGAATAGAAAAAATCCCCTAAATTTACGGAAAAATACCCTAAGCTGGAAACATTGCGTAGAACATCCATTCAAAATGTTCACGCGCCGCCACTGACAAGGGTACTTGAAGACGTGGATAGTTTTACATTGTTCATGTCTTTTAAAGGAGACTCCGCTAATCTGTCTGCTCAGTCTCAGTGTCCTGTCCATTTATTGACTGACCGCAGACGGCAAAGGGTTGGTCATTGTCGATGGAGGGTCCTGAATATCGCTGTTTATATAGGGGTGTAATCATAATTTGTGAACGCGACTCAAAAATCACGCCTAATTTTTTACTCTCAATAAATACAATTAACAGCACATTGTTTTATTACATATACTTCCCACCTATCAAACCATCGCTCGTAACTGAAAATTTTCACGACAAAACAATTATCTTTTTATATTATCTTAATCATCTAATTGGTTTATTGGTTTACTAACTAAAACCATCAGCACATAGATTATGAGCTAACGGCTAAGGTAACAAACAAAAAGTCATAATTTCAGCATATTTTTTGAATTTACATTTTACGAAAAAACATTAAGATAATTTAAATTTTAGACTATAGCTACTGTTTGCTACATTGTTAAGAAACACCCATTGTGTGATTAAATACTGGTCATTACCCGCGTCACTTCACACGATATCAGAAATTTTCTTTTCTTTATTATAATATGTACTAGGTATATCAAATGTCAACATTTTGAAGTTGAAATGGTCCCATCGCCCAATTGGCTGGAATTTTTTTAACCTATGTTAACACGTGACTTTGAGAGCATTGCTTTCTGAAGATCCACAGAATCAATTTTGCTAAAAATTTTAAAATGCGAAGATATATAAAATTCTCGAAAAAAAATGTCTTGTACATAATAATCTAACATAAGGAACTCAGATGTCTAGCGTCTATAATGTATAATCTCTCTCCCTCTCGTCATGTATATAGTAGACTAGCGGCCCGGTCCGGTTTCAACCGGGTGCGATAGATATATTTCGTGTTATTTGAAAATTCTGCAAAATTGACTTCATTCAGAAACGACTACAGCGCCAAAATGTGCGAACTAATAGCTTTGAGTTGGTGGCAGTGCCCGCTAGCTCATGTCGCTAGTTCCCGCCTGGTGCGCTACAGTAACGCGCCATGTTTGCAGCCAATTGCAGGAGCTTGCGCCCGCCTACATGAGGTCGCGACACGATACGAATACGGTTTTTATTTAGAAAACACCCTCATATTGTACAAAATATTTACAAATTATATACAGAAACCTTCCTCGTTTATCGCTCTTTCTATTAGAGAAAACCGTATGAAAATCCGTTCGATAGGTTTTGAGTTTATTGCGTTCAGACAGACAGACGCGGCTGCGGGACTTCGTTTTATAATATACTAGCGGTCCCGTCCGGTTTCACCCGGGTGCAAAAGAACGATTGGGGGGAGGGACATGAGTACGCACGTTCATCTTAGTTTACCGAGATGAATGTTGTGTACAAATTTCATGATGATCGGAGTTTTTGTCGAATGGACAAATTTTGAATTACATTTTACAACATTTTTCTTTGATACTCCGCTCCTATTGGTCGTAGCGTGATATTATATAGCCTATAGTCTTCCTCGATAAATGGGCTATTCAACGAAAAAAAATTTTTCAATTCGAACCAGTAGTTCCTGAGATTAGCTTTATATATTAGTATAGATGTGGGAAGTAACAATGCCCAGGCAAAGCAGCCACGAGGTATAGATAAAATATAAATAATAAGTACAGTACAGGAGTTAAAGACGGAAATACGCTATTCAATTTGATAATAATAATGTGCAAAGAAGCGTATCGCAGCTTGTCAATAGGGTGCCTTATAATACTGCGAACACGTCGTATGCATTCATAAATATCGACAGAGCTGTCACCATTGACAGATTTGTGTGGTCACGGTTCGATTGTCGTTTATTATTTAATATTAAGAGTGTAATTGCATAATATTTCGTATTTCTTAGGGGCCTCAGCTTAAGTACAATAATATTTATAGTTTTGCCTTCTTATACTCTCAATATAATTTCACCCTTTTACTTCCTCTATTATCCGAATTATCCGTTTTATCAATAATTTACGTCTATATAAATAAATAGAATAGTATTTGTCTCACAACTGTGACTCATAAAATAGAGAACAAATTTAGTTTTCATGATCTTAAAATTATCAACGAACAAATCGTCGTTGGTTCTGTAATACCTCTTATGTGCATAGTTGGCAGATTTTACGTGCTTTAGATGAAAAGATTCAGGAAACGGAGCTCTATACACTAGTAATACCTCCAAATTAATTTTACAGTAACCAACAAGGGGAAGTAACTCTTATGTGAAAAGTTGTATCAAATAATTCCTCCCATGTGCCAATAAATCCGAAATTAACGTTAAATATTTTTTAAGAAAATACTTCGTCTTAATTAAACACGTATAGTGAAGATAATTATGAATTAGTAATATACCTCTGAAATTGCTAATTCTTACCATCCATTGCTGAAATAACCACTTTTTGACCTTTCCTGCAAATTTTACTTTTTGCACATAAGAGGTACTACAGAACCAACGACGAAATATTGTTTTTTTCCCCAAAAACAATAGGACTCTTCATATTTGCATACCAAACATCCTCCCACAATTTGGTTTCAATCCACTCTTCCGTTTGACCTGTATCGTGCTCACAGACAAACAAACGCACAGAATTTTTCCAAAAATATGTTTTTTGGATTCGGGAGACTTCAAAACGAAAAGATATTGAACAATTTTTTAAAAATGTTTTTACCTAAACTAGTACCATTCCTTACTTGTGTTGGAATGGTAAAAGCAGTAGTTCATTCCATTCCTAATTTTTTCACTAATGAAAAAAAAATAGCATGAGATAAGTTTTTTTTTGTTAAACGCTAGCGTGATTTTAAATGGGTATACAACTCTATTAAATCAAAAATAAAATTTTACTATATAGAATCGAGAACTAAATTGCGTAGTAAAAATTTATAAGCCCGGTCGGAACAGAATAAGGACAGATGTTCTTTGTATAGCACACAATTGTATTGAGACCCCGACAGTATTGTCCTTAAAAGGAAAGGAAATTTATAAGAATTATCTACAGCTGAATGATCAATACGCATAAAAAATCACATCAAAATGGACAAAAATCGTTCAAATTTCATGAGTGAAAATGTCAAAAGCCAACTACGGTAGAACCTCTGCAAGTCAAACTTCAAGGAAGACGCCAAAAAATTCGAGTTATAGAGTTTTCGACTTATGAAATATTTCGACTTAGGCGGAGTTTGTAAGAGGTTTTGTAGAGGTTAAAATTCATTCTTACTAATTTTGAGCTGCTATGTTCGAGATACAGAGGTCCAATTTATTTCTTCGAGTTATAGAGAGAAAATATGTATCTACCGAAATGGCTCTGATTATTTCTATCTATAGACGGTTAGGATTTCATGTAGGTAATGGAGGTTTTGGGGCTTGAAGGGAAGGGAACAAAACATTTCTTCAAGTTTTGGAGGTTTTCGACTTATCGTGGTTCGAATTACAGAGGTTCTACTGTATTAGTATGTACCGGATGTTTTCGGTTTACTTTTTTTATTTTCAAAAAAGCTCCAAGTTTCTTTTTCAATTGAACGTTAGGTAAAAACACGTCCGTGTCAAAATTTCAAAGCGATCGGTGCAGAACTTTCAGAGATTAAAGTTTTTAAACACACGAACATTTACATTTTTATTTATAAAGATTAATTACTTGAAAACTAGACATACAACATTTTTTGCAAATCATTTGAATGTATAAGATGTCCATAGATATAGTATACAGGTTGTTCAAAAAGTCCCGAAACGCCTGAATATTTCAAAGAGATTACCTAAGTTCTTTTGAAAAATCCAATCTTTGATTAACGTCTGATCAAACTCTTCAAGAAATAAAATTATCGAGCAATTTTTCAGACAAATATATTAACAAAAAAATATAATTAACACATTAACGTTTCGAACCGGACTTGGATCTTCTTCAGAACTGATCTAAAAATATAAAAAATAATTTTTTTATTGGATCGAGTTCTTCCGGTAAAAAAGACATCTTTTGTCCTAAACCTTTTTTTTATTCAAGCTACAGATCACCGAGTACGCGAGGCAAAATTTTGCAGGGGGTCTCAATCATACAATGTAGTTTCATTAACCTCGAATAGAATGCAAATTCCACGTTAAAAACGACAAATTTAACTTCAAGATTATTATCAAGGCCATGTAAAAGAGTACCATTCCTTGACCTGTTACAAAATGAACAAATTTTATTTGAAGGGGTGCAGTGGTGGATCCACGGGGGGGGGGTTCGGGTCCAAACCCCCCCTTCCAGAGAAGCAAAAATCCCAAATTAAAATCTTACTGCGCGATAAAAAAAAAGCTTTTCATGTTTTTCATGGAATCTCCGCAAAAGGAGTAAACATTTTTCAAAACCCCCCCCTTGCCGTAATCCTGGATCCGCCACTGAAGGGGTGATTATAACTTGAAAAATTTTACCCCGTATACTCGGTGATCTGTAGCTTAACAAAAAAATATTTGGGACAAAATACGTCTTTTTTTTCCCGAAGAACTCGACCCAATAAAAAAAATTGCAGTTGCCATTTAAAATTTTAGAGTTACCCCCTGCCCCCCTACGGAGACACTCCCTTGGGAGGAATTTTTGTGACCAAAAAATACATTACAATGAGTTGAGCAACTGTCATTCGCAACATTTAAAAAAAAATATACTTACTCTCTGAGATATTCAGGCGTTTCTGAACATTTTGAACACCAGGTATATTAAAATTTCAGATTTTTATGTGTTGTTTCTGATGAAGTCACCTCATGAAAACATTTACTTATGCCCTATAGGTATAGCCAGCTGTACACACTTTTAAAAACCGGGTCAGTTCTATCTCTTAAATAATATTGAACCATTGTTCATCGTATCTTGTTTGTAAGTACATAGAGAGGAGTTGTGTCCCGGTATTAACGGTGGAGGAACCCATACGCAAACACATTCCGTTACGGGACATAGACAAGGTGCTTTCCCACGGGACCCCTCGTTTGGACAGTACGTCGTTTCTATATATACTTGTGTGTATCTATATTATACTCGAAACGAAATGACAAAACTATCAAGCCTTGCCCTGGTGTAACTTATACCTACGTAAACTATTTATAAATTGTAACAGTATACAATATAATGACATTTTAATTTAAACAAGGTGTTCAGATACGTAAGGCCGCTGCACACGAGGCTAGAAACACTGCTTGGACTTCTGCTGGGTACGAAGTTGGAAATGACGTCACTGCGGGCTCGCCTGCTAGCTCACAAGATAGGTTTTAAAATTAGAATAGGGGTTATTTTTCTTGCTAGGTCCGCAGCTGAGTATGAGCAAGAACCAATCAGGAAGTAGTATATTGTCACGTGGGCGACTTGAACAAACGCCCACAAACAAACATTATGCCACAGTGTGTGTTCTGTTCAGAGACAATAAACATGCACTTTTGTTACCGTTCTAGCTATCACTGCGCCGAATCTACCTGCAGAGCAAGCTTGTAAAGACGGCTGTAGGTAATTTGAAAAAGTCTGTAGAAGTAGGAACGAAGACGCAGAGAACAATGCCGAAAGTTACAGTAATGAAATTTTATGTTTGATCACACAGCGACCAAAGGCGGAGCTAAAGCCGTTGCATACGAGGCTGGTTTTGCCGCTCGCATCGTTGTTGGGACTTGCCGTGGCAGGATGGAAATGACGTCACTGCGGGCTCGCCTGCTAGCTCACAACATGGATTTCAAAATTAGAACCGACGTAATTTTTCGTGCTTGTTTCACTGCTTGTTTTAAGCAAGAACCAATCAGGAAACAATATCTTGTCACGTAGGCGACATGAGCAAACGCCCACAAACAAACATGGCGTCATAGAGTGTGTTCTGTTTCAAAGACAATAAACGTTCACTTTTGTTAACATTCGAACTGTCCATCTACAAAACCAGCTTCAATAGACGCATCGTGTGAAGCGAAAGCCATCACGAAACCCAGCATCACAGCACGCTTGAAATCCAGCAGCCAAATCTAGTAAGGAGTCTAGCGGTAAAACCAGGTTCGTGTGCAGTGATCTTTTATATGCTCGTACATTATACATTTTACACTAAAATTCAGTTCAGAAATAATAGGCAATGATTAATGCTTAGTTATTATAACAAGCTTAATAAAGTGACGAAGCTGTGTCCACCGTGAACAAAACTGTGGACACACTGTGTCCAGCGTGAAGTATTTTTCGCTCAATTAACTGCACTCTTCATTAGATCCGTTCTGAAGAAGATCCAAATCCGGATCGAAACGTTAATGTATTAATTATATTTTTTGTTAATAATATATTGTCTGAAAAATTGGTCGATAATTTTATTTATTGAAGTATCGTTCTTATTCTTCTTAAAATCATATAAGAAATCACCTCTCGAAGTGATTCGGTGTCGTTTAGAAACACACTGTATATACAAAGAAATCTCGAGGTTACAGTGCTAATCGAGCGTTGAAGTCTTCCGTCTGCGACATACAGTGTGCATTGCACACAGTAAGGCGTGGTTCACTTAAGGTATAATACGCGTCACGAATCTAAAAGGCTCGGAAGTCAGATGCGAATGCGGGCTTGCGCTTGTACAGTCTGTTGAAAAACTACAAACTCTCAACTCAGCAAAACTAAAATAGCAATAACAACTTGACAATAGCGTACTCGACTGTACTTTAAAGCAGGAAAGCGACAAGTGAAAGAGGCAACGAGCGATCACGGCCAATCACCGACGAGCGCACGTTCCATGCAGGTAGCTGGTGGGAGTCTCAACGGCTCTAAAATATGCCTTTGCGACGCTGTTTGTGACTAACTTCCGAACTTTTTAGATCCGTGGCGCGTGCTATAAGTCGACGGTTTGCTAAATTTAGTTTAAATATTGGAAATTTATTAAGAATACGTTTTCGTATACGACAACATTGTCCACGAATATCCGTTGCACTTGTACGCGCGTGTAAGATTCGTTTGCATTTCCTCGGAGAAAGGTAGGTACTCCTGGTTGATGAATGCGCAGTTTTTGAACAAGCACTTGACTTTAAACACGATAAGTACAAGTTTGTGTATAGTCTAGGCAAGATAAAGAGTCCGATAAAATAATACGGGATACAAGGCTAAAATATTAAAACAATTTTTATTCAGTAGAACATTATTTATTGATCAACGTTTCGGCAAAATTTCTTGCCTTCTTCAGGACCTTAAAAATCTTTAGTGAAAAGTCACAAAGTTAAAAACAAAAACCACGACGCAAGTGAAACTTTTATTGGATTGTAGGCGTTGGATTGTAGACACTTATCCATCACGATTGATTATAAACAACAATAGGTATTCACATGAATACACGAATAAAAACATGTAAACACTGTACAGCACTTGCCCGCATGACAGACTGACTATTTGTTATACATACTGCACGGTCAGCTGATGCTAACCATGGGCGCCGCCATATTGGCCTTGGCTGCTCTACCGAGCGCCTACTCCGAACGCCTTTCACTTTACCCCTACTCCGCGGCCACCTGTAATGCGACATGCAACAGACGGCCACAAAAATTCGGGGCGATAGAATAAAAATTTCACTTTAAAAAATAAATTAAAAACATAAAATAATTTAAAAATTTTTAATTTTGTAACTTTTCACTAAAGATTTTTAAGGTCCTGAAGAAATCAAGAAATTTTGCCGAAACGTTGACCAATAAATAATGTTCTAGTGAATAAACATTGTTTTAATATTTTAGCCTTGTATCCCGTATAATTTTATCAGACCATAATACCAAGGTGTCTTATGTAATTTTGATAAAGGGTCCTTAAATATCTGCAATTGAAAAAAAAATTAGGAGCCGTCGTGGAACGCCTCGCAGAAGTGAAACATAAATTTAATCTTGCCAAATGCAACTTTAATTTACAAAGCCTACGAACACTGTCTAAACCCCTATAGGCTCACTACAACTTTATGTTACTATCAGCTCCACTTAAGTGACCATTCTAGTAATTAATAAATCTTAGATGTCGCCGTCAACAGAAGTCATGTCACGATTCAACGCATACACACAGCAAGCGTTACGCGTCGCCATCTAACGAAATGCTATAGTAACTAAAAAATTAAACTAGTAACTAGATTTCACCCTGTTATCTAGATGTCGTCTTCGAATACATCCACGTTTAATAAAACGCACACAAACGTAACGTCCTCCCATAAAAGTGTCGCACGCATTGCACGCTTTTACTCCCAACCAAACGCACCATGAGATGTTTCACATCAAAAGTCTAACTATCTATACTTATTATATAAAATTCTCGTGTCACAATTTTGGCCGCGCTAATCTCCAAAACCACTGAACCGATTTTAATGAAATTTTATAAATGTGTATTCCGTGGTGAAACTTACGATATAGGATAGTTTTTATTAAATATTTTGTACAAAATTACGGTGTTTTCTCAAAATGACTGTTTTAGTAACATGTAACGACATCTGATAAAATTGACTCAAAGCTATTAGTTCAGAAGAAAACAAACAAAAAACTGTTAAGTACCAAGTAGCGACATCTGCAGATAGAACTCACACAAAGCTATCAGTTCAGAAGCAAATCTGGTAGTGCTCAAAGCTATTAGTTCAGACGCCGGGCCGCAAACCAAATACATTCAGCAGAATTATATCTATCGCACCCGGGTGAAACCGGGACGGACCGTTAGTATACCTATAAAATGCAAATGTACTATCTGTCTGTTTTTGCTTCCGGTAAGACAGAAGGTTTAAATTAGACAAAAAGTTTCCAAACCCAAAAATGATATTCAAAATTCTAAATCTAAAAAGAAAGTGAATCTATGGCTTCAAAAAATGTCCATGTTTACCTATGAAATGCACGGAACACTAAAAGCAGTTGGAAAATTAAAGGATGAATCCTGGTGGCATAGGATCGATGAACTAAGCAAATACTGAATGTTTTTTTTATACAGTATAATTTTAAACAAGTTACATTGGACACATTTGTACAATTTTCAGTAAAAATCAGTCGTTTTTTCAAGAAAAATAGTAATTTTAATATCCGTTGATGACATTTTTTATTTTAATTTATTTTATACATAACAACAATACTGAGAAAACAGACAGCATTGATTCTCCGAAGATGGCATAAAGTTTGCCGAAACGTCAGACAATAAAATGCAATAAAAAAAACCTTCAGTATTTGCTTAGTTCATCGATCCTATGCCACCAGGATCATCATCACTCTAAATTATTAGAGTTATTTTTCATAAACTAAAAGCAGTCTTTAACCTCCCGACGAAGACGAACTAAAATATTATGCAGTAAATTTGTACGAGTCGATTTAATAATAATTTCTGTCTGTAAATTACTGCTTGCAGTTCAAATATCACATACATAAATGCATAGATGGTCACAAGTTGTCCATATCATAAATTCATCTAAACAATGGTAGCCAGAACTTATTGCTAAACAACAAAGGGGTAAATGGCTATTGTCAAGATACGCGTATAGAAGAAACCATGACTAAATTTCATACTGCACTGAGCTTGAACTAGTGTTTATTAGGGTTGATCAAATTACTATTTACTACCTGTTCAACTACTTTTAATATTAAATAAAAGTTGACGCATAAACAGTAATCTGGCCGGATTTCAATTAAGTATTATTTAAAATATTTTGCTTTCGTATTAAAAACAAATGCATTCATATTTTAAAGAAAATCAAAAGAAATCTTTTTAATGCTCGGATTGGCACCGCCCTAATTTCCGAAATTATATTGTGCTTTGTAATCTATAATTGAAAATCAAGCAATTATCGTTTAGACTTTAGAGTAATAAAAATCAATAGAAAAACACAAAAAAAATCTTATTATTGTTGAAATAGGTAGGTATATCGGGCAACATAAAGGCCGCTGCACACGAGGCTAGAAACGTTGCTAGATTTGCCTACTAGTTTTCTAGGGCTGGTTTTCTTGATTGCTGTTAAGTGCTCGCTTCACACGAGGCTATTTTTCAAGTTTGTTTTGTGGATAGATCTGGTGCGCGCACAGTGACAGTTCGAATATAGACACAGAGCAAAACGTGTCTGTTGTCTGACTGACGCCATGTGGTCGTTTGTTCAAGTGCCCACGTGAAGATACCTACATGCTTCCTGAGTGGTTCTTGCTGATACCTAGCCGCAAATTTAGCAGGGAAAATAGCCCCTGTTTTAATTTTAAAACCTATCTTCTGAGCTAGCAGTGACGTCATTTCCAGCTTCGTACCCAGTCTACCGGCTAGCAGAACTTCTAGCAGCGTTTCTAGCCTTGTGTGCAGCACATAATTTGTTATTTCAACCGTCTACTACGCTTTATATTTTGAGGAATCTCTTGTTTTCTATTTTATTTAGTTTTTGTATCAATACTTTTCATGTGCGTGAGTATCGGTATACGCAAATAAAGTAGTAAAAGTATTTGATATCTAAGATACATTATAATAGGTATATCTTAGATATTTTAAATAATTAATAAACTTTTTTTGATAAAATAACTATCTATAATTAATAAACTTTTTAAATTAACCTAGTTATACATACCTATATCTTACAGTCGGACTCATGTATTTTTAACACCACCCAATTTCAACTGATTTTACTAATGTATTTTCAAGTACTTAGTTCCTACTTCTCGACCTACGTTGCTCAGCTACTGAAAAAAAAACCTTTCACAACGTTTTAACCTCAAATTAATAAAAGTTTTTTTCTGATTGATCTAGGACTGCTATACGAAGTTTGGTCCAGACAGATTGAAAATACATGAGTTCTACTGTAGATAGGTACTTTAATGTAGGTATATCAGTCGGTAGAAAATATCTAAAAGCCGCGGCACACGAGGCTGGTTTTGCCACTGAAATCGTTGCTGCGACTTGCACTGGCTGCCGCGCTGACTGCAGATTCGCGTACGTCGTGTTTGAATTTCAAAAATAGAACCGAAGCTATTTTTCGTATCTTGTCACCTGGGCGACATGGACAAACGCCCTCAAACAAACATGGCGTCAAAGTGTGTGTTCTGTTCAGAGACAATAAACGTTCACTTCTGTTAACATTCGAACTGTTTTACTGAGTTCTTTGTCTTTAGAAAAAAATGTCGAGTCGACCCGGCTTTGTCCGTGCAAATTTAATTTTGTTGTCTCAAGACTATCATTAAAAAATCGTTTGTTAAATGTGTTAATATCTCACTCACTCGCCTCGCTCGTTCACTAAAATTTATAACTAATTATAATGTTTGTCACTCACTTCGCAAGTTCGATCTCTTAGTATTAATCTTAACTGCACTCGGGAGAATTCGGGCCTTTATATCTAAACTTTTCTCAAGAAAAAAAATAGCGAATGGTAAAAACTACATTCAAGTCTGTTCAGTATTGTGAATTCAACTCGAATTTCATCCGGGCGAAGCCGGGCAGACCAGTTATTAAAGATTTAAACCTTCGCTAAGAAATAAGCTATATATGTTACGGTTAATACAAGAAAGTAGTTTATTCGCGAATTAACCGGCTAATACCCGAATTAACCAACGTCAAGGATTGGTTAATTCGGGTAATTAGCCAATTAATTCGCGAATTAACAATTTTCTTGTATTAATCGTAACATATATATCAAATAGTGAAAACCTCATTCCAATCCGTTCAGTAGATCTCGTGTTTTTAGCGGACATACGCAAACCGATATATTATTATTAAGTATTGTTTGAATATGGCAAATAAAACAATATTTTTATTTTCATTTATACTATAGGTAACATAATATGTCAAGATCGATAAAAGAAATATTATTTTAACTATAATAAAAAAATTTAAATTTGAATTAAAAAGACGTTAGTAGTTGGTCCTGAAGAATTTTATCATTATTTTAACTCATATTTTAGAAAAATTGGCCGAAATAAACTATAAATCAATGATCTAAAAAATTTTAGAAATAAAAAACAGTTATTTCAATTAAATCAATTGAAACACTTTTTCATCAATAATTATTTTGTTTTTATAACTAAACTATTTTAATTAATATTGAAATCTAGATTATGCTTCTCATTTTTCTGCATAGTAAATACACAAAAGAACAACTTAATAATGACAAAGTAAACAGTATAAAGGCAAAAAGAGATATCAGTATCAATTAGTTTGAGTTTTTTTATTTTAATTTTGCCCAATTCAAACCACTGTTGATTCTATATTAATGACCAAGTTATCAAAAATGCAATTGTAATAAAAAAAAATTATTCTTTTGTTTTTGTTTAACCAAGCAGCAGGTATTGGGAACGCTGTCTAGGAAAGTGTTTTATTTTTCTCTACATTATGTATAATGTCTTGCTAATAAATTAATTGATCTTATCTTAAATACCATTTTTGACGTGATAACGTCTTATAAATTGATGAATCACCAATCTTATAAATTGATAAAACACCGGCTGCATGCACGAAAAAGTGTAACGTTCCTAACGTTCGTAACATTCGTAACGTTCGTAACGTTCCGCCTGACCTTGTGCGTGCTTTTCTCGAAAACGGTCCTAACGATTTGGATGAAATTCACTGAAAAGGGATTTTGGGGGGCAAAAAATCGTTTTAGCTAGGCCTCATCTCTCGAAAAAATCGTTTTCTTACAATTTTTATCATTATAAAAATCAATTTTTTGACGTATGAAAATACTTAAATATTGTAAGTAGGTTTTGGAATTTTATATAAACAGTAAAACAATTGTTTTATAAATAGTATGACAGTTAATCTTTGAGACTTAAATAAATACGAAAGAAAGAAAGTTAATAAAAAAAATTATTTTTATAGGTGGTGAGTAATTTAATAAATAAAATTAACCTAAATTTGAAGCAAAAGATGCAATATCATAGATTCGAATTATTATAATTATTATATAAATTTAGGTTATGTATTACGGAATACGTTATCACGTAAACTATCGTCCGTAAACCGACTTTACAGACAACCAATTTTTTTTAAAGTTTCCTTTTCGCCTCAAAAATGCTAATTTATCGCATCTAATAACTGTATCAAATAAAAGCAACTACAAATAACTATATTCCATTCAAACTTTTTAATCAAAATAACGCTAAAGAGATGATTTATAAACAAATACAGCAATGGCACAAGGGCGTACTTAGATTTTTTCTGGGGGGGGGGAGGTAAAGCAAAAAAAATATATTTTTAAGTTCTATTCCTATAACACAAGAGTACTCACGAAGGAAGGTGGCAAGCAAAATATTAATTCTCAAACTAATTTTGCAAATTCCTTATTTCAAAAAGTGTTTCTAAATTTCATTTAATTAGCCTGGTATTCGTATTATTTTCAGTTTTATTTTTTTATTATGATGATCCTGGGGGGGGGGGTAATTATCCACTTTACCCCCTATATCTACGCCCTTGCAATGACGCCAGATTGCGTTTCTATAAAATGTGAATTATTATCTAATAAGCAATAAACCGTGAAATGGAAGACACCTATTGGGTGATGTGGATTGGTTATGTCCAATTGTTTTCAAATGATCTGCGAGAATCACAGCTCTATCTTTAATATATTAATGTCTGAAATCACATATTTAAAATAATTTTTGTATACACCCTCCCATACTCTTATAGCGATCGTGATTGACACATTTAACACTAGTGGTATGTAAAATAAACATATAATCGTACAAATATTTCCATAGTAAAACATAGTCTAGCCGCATGAGAATACTACGCCGTCTACAATTAAAAGTGAAATCAACAAAAATGAAATGTCAAAAATTTTGAAAATCAAGTGAAAATCAGCTATTGCAAAAAATACTACAGTGAATTTCAGTTAAGACGCATCATTTACGCGGATTCTGTTTAAGTATATGATAGCTATGGAAATCATTAACGCATTGCTGAAAATCGTTCCACATAAAATGCAACACACATCAAAAAAGAATATACCTACTAGATAAATAAATAAAATGCGTTATTGATTTCCATAGCTACCATATTAAGAAAACTCATGACTATAGATGAAATTCAATTTAAATATATCTCGTGCATGATGATATTACTCGTGTGACTGTTAAAATTTGCTGGTACTCGTTTTTAACATATTATCACAGTCATGAAATATTCTAGTCATCACGGACTAGATACATAACTTATCTACTATTATTTGGTCATCCCTTAAAATAGATAAGAATGAGTGGCCAGTTTGAAGTAAATGTGACTTGACAGATTTTTTTTATTGAGTTGTAGTTAACAGAAATTATTCTATTAGATACATATACAGAGCCTTTCTAATATAATGCTCGTTGCTCACAGAAAAAGATACTTTGTTCCAAGCATACTCGGTTACGTAGAAACTAGATTAAAGGGAGACAGATTTGTTAGATTTCTTTTTAATTCGCACAGAGGGGATGCTCATCCTCACATTACAACAGTGGTTGTCAAACAGAGCGCCGTGACGCCTCGCTTAGACGCGGTCTTGTGAACCAACTAAAAGAAGCTGCAGCATGCAAGTTTGTGAATTCGATAGTTTTCGATGTTTTTTATTTTTGAATTTTTAATTAAAAAAAAAAATGTCAGCCAATTGGGCAACGGGACCATTCCAACTTCAAATATTGACAGTTGATACAGTATAATAAAAAAAAAAACAAAATTTCTGATATCGCGTGCTAGTATTACATACGATATTTGCTATAATTCGTTGGCATGGTTACCAGCATATGTTCCACGTCATCTAAAAATTAATCAAAGCATGCTTAACTAATTTCTTTCTGACAGACCTACAGAACTAAAGAACAGTTGATTTTTTTATTTTCAAAATATTTAAAAAAAAATAAAGTTTATAAAAAAAATCTTAACAAAACTTTCTTGAAAAAATAAATAAAATAATAAACCGTTATGAAAAGTATACAATTATTATATAGAAAACAACGTTATGGCACATATCTCTTTTGCGCATACGCCGATTTTCCCCAAAAAAATAGGGGTCTTCATATTTGCGTATCAAACATCCTCCCAAAATTTGGTTTCAATCCGTTTGATCTGTATCGTGCTCAAAGACAAACAGACGCACAGAGTTTTTCCAAAAATATGTTTTTTGACAAAACAAAAAGATATTGTAAAATTTTGAAAAGTGATTTTTGACCTAAACTAGTATTTGTATTTCTCATAACGAGTTCTTTCATTTGATACGTCACATGACATACTTGAAACACATTTTTTTTAGAATATTCTAATTTGCCACCCAAAATTTACTCCCAAAATTGGAATTCGTTTATTTACGCCATACGTCCGTGATTGTGTCATTTAACTCTATACATGTACCAAATATTAACTTTTATCATCCGATAGATTCGGAGAAGATAACCTGTGACAGACGGACAGACAGACAGACAGACAGGAGAGTGCTCGTATAAGGCTTCCGTTTTTTCATCTGAAGTACCGAATCCTAAAAAAGGCTAATCATTTACTTATTTTCCAATAAAAGAAGTCAAATTCAAAAAGTGGGGTTTCCCACTTTTATCTATCAATAAAAGTTTTATTAATTATCGAAAGTTTAGTTGTATCGATAGTGACGGCTCTCGAAGGTTCTTCACTTCTAGCAAAGTTTCGTAAAATACCAGTTGGCAATTTCTTTCCATTTTCTCATGGCCGCTAGAGCAACGTTGCACTAAAACGTTTGGGAGCCACTGAACTAGAATATTAGAATATGCATAGGTACGTCTATCATAGTAAAATAAAATAGCTACATATTATAATAGACACGAATGTTCTGCGGTTCGGTTATGACCTTAAAGCCAGTACTCTCTGCCGAGTACTGGTTTTCTTTATAAAGTAACTCCTATTTTTTTAATTTTTTTACAGTTTGTTTGATATAAAATATTCCTGCAGTTCTTTAGCAGCGAATATTTACCTTCTCGTTTACAGTCGAATTTTGCCGCGAAATTTATTTAAAAATCCAGAAAAAACAGTCAAGTTTACTCATTCGAATCGTCTCAAATTGAAAACAATATAGAAATAAAAAAATATGTAGGTATCTATACCTATGGTATATTAGAGCTTAATTTTTGAATTGAAAAGATGTTATAATATCATCTATACAAAAAATGTCATATATACCTTGTGCGCAATGGTATTACGGTTCGTGTGACTGTTTAAACTCGCTATAGCGTTATTTTTAACACCTCGCCGTAATATAACTCATTACAACACTAGTGATGCGTTGCACAAATGATGATCAAAAAAATTGAGTTGACAATGACCTTAGGTTGTGAACATACCAACATCTCGATATCAAAGACATATAGTAGTTTTAAATCGATCCTGCCCGAAAAATGATTAATTGAAACGATAGTTTTCGTAAACTAGTGTATATTATGTCGCCGGGATATTGTCAAATCCGTGATTTTGTAATTTCACTAGTGAAATTATAATATCACGAATCTTTGTCAATCGTGATATTGTAATTTCACTAAGTGAAATTATAATATCACGGGTTTGACAATATCCCGGCGACATATACATGTATTTAGCATCGTTTTTTGCATTATTTTCACTTCGAAACAAAATTTTTATACGCATTCCAATCCAAATTCAGCTTGAAATGCAATCTTTTTCTACGTAGATCAATCATTTGTTTGTGTGTGAGTACAATCTAATGTTCTACATGACAGGGACGTTTATAACTGATCTTAAATATATAATCACGTTCTAAGGTCCTTGTCAAATCAAATTTTTTGACAATCCTTTCTGCAACCAAGCATAGAATCCACTCAGTGGCGTACCTATACCACCTAAGGACCGTGGCAAATTCATCGGATTGGGCCCTCCACCTTCTGCCACCCTATTGTTATGCCACTGAATCCACCATTTCAAGCGTTTGACCCAACCAAAATCCGAACTGACCGGATGACATCACGTGATCAATCCAAGATGTCTTGCGATCCAATATTGGATCGTGGCCACGAGATTGGGAACTAACAATTTAAGAAAGAAAGAGAGATTATAGATGCTTGACAACTTACGGCAGTAGCGTCTATTTATACTAGTGATGTGCCGGATCGTTAAAAATGTATATCCGCAGATACGAATCTGAATACGGATTTTTGGTTTCAAAATCCGCAGATACGGATACGGGTCTTAACTTTCTTAGAGTACGCGGCGGTAAATATTGCACATCGACCTTTGGAAAGAGACTATCTGTTATGGGAAAAAGTTATTGACCTCTTTAAGAGTTAACTCTCATAACAGATTGTCTCTTTCCAAAGACCGATGTGCAATATCTCATTATAAAGATAGTTGATTTAGTACCTTTGAGTTATGTAGGGGAGGGAGGGGGAATGGCGCTCACTGGGTAATGGCGCTCACCTCTGTAACTCTGTCAAAAAGAAACGTAGCGACACGCCACGTCGCGTGAAGCGCGAGGGGAGGGGGCCTCTAATAGACAGCGTTGCAAACGGACAGTCAGCTCGAGTCATGTGACCGTGAAGAGTGTTTCTTCGTTTGCGGCCACACTGATCTAATTTTTAATTAGGTGTTTTTTGTCGGTAAGTCCAAAACTTTAATGCTTATTTAATTACTAATTTTACTTTTCTGCCAATAAACTATTCTATTTTGTGATATTGCAGTCAATTTTCAACAATCGTGTATGATTTTTTTAAAATTTCAAATTAATTAGAAAACGACCGGTTAGGGTTATACCGCTCATCTGAGCGCCATTACCCCTTAGTGACTTATTTTTTTATTGTTTTAGATAGATATGCCAAGAAATCGTCAAAGGACCACCGCTAAAGCGGCTTGGACCGAAGAAGCCCGTTTTCCACCCAACAGCAAGAAACTGAAATTGCTGAACAAGTTAAGTTGCTGGGCTCGCTATATTATGGACTCAATGTTGCAGATTTGCGTAAACTTGTTTATAAATTTGCTGAGCGCAACAATATCAAAAACAATTTTGATCAAAGCAGCAAAACAGCCAGATTAGATTGGGTACACTTCTTTATGAGACCCTGAGCGGCATTACCCAAAGTCAGGGGCAATGCCGCTTAAACATGTTTTTTTAATAATGCTTTCCTACTACTAGTAGGTGAAAGATATATGCTTTTGTTGTTAAATTGTTGATTACTCGATAATTAAAGACTTTGTTACTCTTGTTAATTTTGATTCATAATAAATAATTTAAAAAATACACCATGTTTTCCTTAAGTGAACGCCATTCCCCCGTCCTACCCTACTATTAGTGTGGTACTCACTACGATAAATTAATGTTTGCAATATAAACGTGCCAAATACTATTTAAAAAAGTAAAAAATAATCTGAATGGAATTTAACAGGTTTTCATTATTACCTAATCACATACATATATACATATATATAAAATTTCATCTATGAATTGAAAATTAATAAGGTAAAAGATGTGTAAAAGATCCGCCAAAAACTAACGGATACGGATACGGATCTTTCTTCTCCCTCGGATACGGATATGGATATCCGGCACATCACTAATTTGTACCAACGATTTGAGCTGTCCATCAATATTAAACCTCTTTGAACGGTACCACACCATTAGGCGATGATAAAGATAGCAATTAACACTGCAACGGATTAATTTCAGACCAGCTGCAGTAAACATGGA
Source organism: Xanthostigma xanthostigma (assembly GCA_963575645.1). NCBI lineage: Eukaryota > Metazoa > Arthropoda > Insecta > Raphidioptera > Raphidiidae > Xanthostigma > Xanthostigma xanthostigma. Next base: position 40,066,024 of record OY754466.1, on the reverse strand, counting down.
GTGACAGCACAAACAACAGTATGTTAAATGTTTGTGTATGTTACCATGAATAACTTAGCATGTGCGTGTCCCACCAACTATTGACCATGCAGGCTATTATCAAGATATACAGTGAATTTCAGTTAAGACGCAACATAAGCGATGTTTCTTTATTTGGTAGCTATGGAAATCATTAATCCCTTGATCACCTGGTCTATGTTGCATTTTTTGTGGAACGATTTTCTGTAATGCATTAATGATTCTCGGAGCTACCAGAAAAACAAAACTCATGTATATATTGTATTTTTAATGAAATTAACTGTACCTATATAAACCCATTATCAATTAGAATCGATTTATCATACAAAACGATAACCCACAAACATATAGGTAGAAGTGTAATGGATTCAAAAGACTATACCTAATAGCAACCTCAGATAAACGAACTCGGAGAAAACAAATCTATATCAACGTTGCCAAACTGCAAATAAGCTTTGAATGATGTAATTATTAAAGCATAGATTAATAGAAATGACACATTTAAATCAGCTATAATTGATATTATCGATGATATAGATAAAATGAAATAAAATTTGAAATGATCAGTCAGTTTGCACCCAACACTTTATGTACCTAGTACTTTTTTCTCTAAGCCGACATTTCGTAACGCTGTGATTCATCAATCTGTAGCAGCCAAATTACAATGGAGACCACATGAATTTTTTTTCAAAGTGACAATTATTTGCAATTTCGTTGTAAATAAATAAGTGTTTTTCTGCAGGGCATTTTGAACTGATCACGATTTTTAAGAATAAAAGATGCAGGTTAAATAGTAATGAATGTAAGAAATTATACGAAATATTTATCCCGGTAAGTAAATACGACATTTTACCTTAAGTGTACAATATATTTTCAACATGATTAAACAAATCTAAAATATATATTTATCAACAGTATAAACCCCATTAGTTATCGTTTTTATATCCTTCAAAATTGCACTTCTATACCTATGTGATCGGTATTTAGAAAAAGACGAGTGCTTCTCTCTCATATTGGATGTTGTCATCATTAAATTGTATTAACTAATATAGGGAATGCTAGGTCCATTTATATTTTGCGTCTTTGATAGCAGTCATCCTGTCCACGGACTGTGCAAGCTAGTACAAGGAACGAGGATACTGTATCAAGCGATTGGGAAACCCTAGGGGCTGTAGTGCTCAGCCCCGGATCTAGGATTTTTTCGAACCAGGGCAGAAACTTGATAATGGCACCCACTCTCTCCAGCGTTTGTGATAAATTACTTAAAAAAACCCACAAATATATAATGGTTGGCATTTTTCTTGAACGGGAAACCGTCAGAAAACAAGCAGATTGAGTAAATCGGAATAAGGACAGATTGGGTTCAACCATATTCTATCATGATTTTAGCGCCCCCTTAAACTGCCGCTCGGGGCGGCTGCCCCGGTTTGCTCCCCCCTAGATCCGGGGCTGGCAGTGCTCCCGGTGATAGGACGGCTCTCAATGTTAAAAAAAAACTAGATATGGAATCAAATGTTTTCTCTCCCTTTTAATTTTTTTTTTCAAAATTAAATACGATTTTTGTTTCTGGGCCAAAGATAATGAATTTCAAGTTAGAAGCCTCTGACAAACAGAAAAAGTTGCCACGTAATTTTATATAGGGTACCGTTATCTATGACACGGAACTCTATTTATGAACAATTTATATTATTTCTTTAATAATTTGTATAAAATAAAACTAAATTAATACACTTAGTGTCTATTTACCTGTTATAAATTTTTATAATAAAATCCTGGATTCTTCACGCCAGTGTCATAAAAATTTGCAGCACTGCTCAGTATACCAGTAAGTCCGAAACATTTTCAATAAAACCGTCAAATAAAAGAAACACATCGTGGCATTGTTACGCAATCACACAATTTAAGATTATGAAAATTATATCGAAAATATCTTTCATGATTAAAGAAACGTTTAATATATTGAATGTCAACCGTTTTTATCAAATTTAAAAATACAAATTCACTGTTTTTCCTTCACTCTGTAGTTTAGCACAGGTAAAAACACAAAAATCCATAAATCGCAGGTAAAAACTGCATTTCGAAAAACCTTGGTTAGGTAGAACGTTAAAAGAACGCACAGCGGCACATAAAATCAAGAAGGCTTTACAAAGTTAACGATATTTAAGTTTAAAATTACGAATTTTAACAATCAAAATTTAATAATATTTTACACAAAAAAATAGCAACAGTTATTTAAAAATGACGAAATTAAAAAACACTTAATTTTAATGTCTAAAGTTTTTTCAAATAATCAAAATCCAACAATAACAAAAATATAAACAACTTGTCTAGGAAAATTAACAGTTTGTGTTGATCTTATTCGACTTTGCAGTTAATATTTGAAAATGAAACTGTCAACCAACTGTTGAATACACGAGAGAAGTTACGTAACTATCGACTTATCGAAAAATTATTAAATAATTTATTTCACAGCACGATTGATTTTTGTCATTCAAAATTAGAAAAAAAATAATTAAAAAAAAAATTAATTTAAAAAAATATTTATTAAAAAAAAACGATATTACGTAAGGTAAGAGCCGCACATGGCAGAGAACTGATCCGGTAGTCGTACTATTTGAACGACAAACGCTATATGTCAAACCCGTCTGAGAGGCCCCGCGCACCGGTAGACGAGGAGGTGGTTCGCCCCGGTCGACAGTATGTGGGTTTACTTGTCTGAATACCAGAGAATAATACGGGGCAAAACACTACACTAGACTATAATATGTAAGCACGCACACATACGCACATACCTACATATGAGTTACCTGAGTTTATTAATGCAATTTACCTATGTCAGTCAGATAGGCTGTATATCCCCACTACTAAACCACCTGGACATTCGTGGTCGGTTTCTGTGACCACGTAGTTACCAGGATGCTAACGCCATAGACGCCTTTGACTGATGAAGGCTGTGTCACAGATCAAAATGTTTGTGTTCTTTATGGTTTGGTTTCGGTATTATGGACTAGTGATGTGCCGGATCGTTAAAAATGTATATCCGCGGATACGGATATGAATACGGATTTTTGGTTTCAAGATCCGCGGATACGGATACGGATCTTAACTTTCTTAGAGTACGCGGCGGTAAATATTGCACATCGACATTTGGAAAGAGACTATCTGTTATGGGAAAAAGTTATTGACCTCTTTAAGAGTTAACTCTCATAACAGATTGTCTCTTTCCAAAGATCGATTTGCAATATCTCATTATAAAGATAGTTGATTTAGTACCTTTGAGTTATGTACTATTAGTATGGTATTCACTACGATAAATGTTTGCAAAATACGATTTAAAAAAATAAAAAATAATCTGAATGGAATTTAACAGGTTTTCATTATTACCTAATGACCTATATATATAAAATTTCATCTGTGAATTGAAAATTAATAAGGTAAAAGATCCGCAAAAAAACTAACGGATACGGATCTTTCTTCTCCCTCGGATATCCGCGGATACGGATACGGATATCCGGCGAATCACTATTATGGACATGCCATATACTTTTTTGTCAATATGGTAAAATAAATATTATTATATTATTATGAATCAATCGGTTGGTCGATTTATTGAAGAGCAATGACTACGAGGTTATATGAAAAATTTCAGCCGATTGGGCGACGGGATCATTCCAACTTCAAAATGTTCACATTTGATATAGTATAATAAAGAAAATAAATTTTCTGATATCGCGTAAGGTGACGCGGGTAATGGCTAGTATTCAATTTTATATTTGCTATTCGTTGCCATGTTTACCTACATAATATGTTCCCTGTCATGTAAAAATTAATCAAAGCATGCTTAACTAATTTATTTCTGACAGATCTACAAAACAAGGGAACAGCTGATTTTTTTTTATTATGAAAATATTTCAGAAAAGAAATGTTTAACGAAATTTTCTTGAAAAAATAAATAAAATAAAAAACTCAGGTCGCAGTGCCAAACCCTACTATATAGGCAGTGTGGCTTAATTATATGTGAACTTAACTCGTTATGTTTTGGACAAAATAAAAAATTTAGCCTCTTAATTATTATTGTTATCAATTCAACATTTGCACCAAATTGAATACGCCCTTCAGTACGTGAATTCATGTCTATACAAAAATAGCATTTTCAAAAAATTTTTAAGTCCGGTCCTGTCAGGCACATTTTATTAAAATTTTAGCAGCGCATTTTAATAATTACTCAAGGGTTACATTTCAAACTTGAAACGATTCTGAGTTTTTTTTTCGATATTTTGGGACCCAAAAACTTTCAACCCCTAAAAACTACCCTTAATATGGTCCGATTTTGTTACGAATTTTAATTTTCAGTCATTAATATTCAATGGATAATTTTTATTTGTTTCTTGACGTACAAATTACATCAAGTTTGAACTGTATAAAAGTGCTACGCACCATAGTAGTTATGATGTTATTATAAATTTGTTTCTTGGCCTAGTAAGATTCTTTTTAGAACGGCTTTCCGCGACTAGATGTCGCATGAGTATTTTGTTTGATTAAGTTTTTTATTTTTATTATTGGACGGTCGCATATTGTGCGGTACGTATACTATGATATCTGATCTAGATTTTCAATGTAAAATCAGTCTCTCACAGTTCGCTGAGTTAGACTCATACACTATACAGAGTGAGTTTGCAGTTCGACCGCTCTAACACATACATATATACAGGGTGAGTTTTGCAATTCGACCGCTCTAACACATACACTATACAGAGTGAGTTTTGCATTTCGACCGCTCTAACACATACATATACAGAGTGAGTTTTGCATTTCGACCGCTCTAACACACACATGACACCACATACGCCTGTTTGAGGGTTGATGAGTTTGTTTTCCGACGATCCGCCCTCATCAATGGGTTACATCACGCCACTGCACACGAACGCTAGATCTTCAATCTATGAACTTATGTCCCGTTAAATTTGTATGATGTACGTCCGTTATGATCTGTCCTAATAAAAAATCACAACGTAGGAAAATTGTCCAATGATATAATAGCTTGATATTATTTTGTCCGTGCCGTGTCCGTAGACCGTTCTATAGAGAGAACTAAATTAAATTTTGACCGTCGTACGTAAACGACCATAATATATTGAACTGTTCGTCTTGGGGACATCATTAATTATTTATTTGTGTATAGTGTTACTAGAATATTATTATTATTTTCTTATGTAATCGATGTAAACTTTTATGTTCATTTATAATTGTTTTTATTACGAATTAAAACCGAGTGATTTTGACTAACTTAACCTACTTATTTATTATTAGAAAAATCTACCCGTAACAATTTATTAACAATAAACGTATTATTATTATAGATCTAAATCAAAATAATGAAAAATATAGTTTTTGACATAGAAATACGATTGTGATAATTATATTACTATAGTAGATAGGTACTTTTGCTTTCAGAAACTGACTATGAAAATAATTTCTAAATAATTTACGCAAGAGTTTGTACCGATGTCTTTTAAGTGTATTTAGTACTTTTATTATGTAATAAAATTTTGGTGACTTTGTTTCGTTCTTTTAGCTATATCCAGAAATTAAAATTTGTCCAATTTTAATAACTCGCCATAACTTTGCTATTATAATGCTAATTTCAAAACACATCACGCAGATAGTAATTACATTTTTTTATGTTAGAATATAGTTCCGTTCGTTAAGCGGCCTATAGACGCTCAATATTATTGTGCAATGTGGGTAGCACAATATTTTGACGGCGGCAATAATTTGGTTTGTGAAAAAATTTGTACTGTATGGAGGCGATATTGAATACCTTATATTGCTCAATTGCGAGCACAGACGGTACAGCCACATTTTGCAAACAGTCCCCACCAGAACTTCACGATTGTCACGATTACTATAGTCTTTGGAATTTACATCCCACAGAGCCGGAAGACCACGATACACCTCGATAAATTCAACAATAAATTGTCTTTCGGCTTTCTTGTCACCCATGATAAGGCGTAGTTGAGACGACTTGTTGAAACGACCGCTACTTGAGATCAACTGACGGGATATTGCGCAATCTTGACAACAGACGGCACAATATTTCCCCGTTTGTGCAATATATTTTCAAGATTTTGAAAACACACAATATATTGCGCAACCTTTCAATCTCGTCTACACACGGTCAATTATATTGCACAAACCCAAATATTGCGCAATAATATTGAGCGTCTATGGGCCGCTTTACACTACCTAATCAAAGGATAATGATTTTATGATATATTGTGAGGGGTTCAATAATAGCGAAATAGTAAATTATATATCTAGTATCGTAATACCATGCATTACGCACGGGGTATACAATATATTTCCTGCGCACGCCACTCCTATAAAATAGCTTGTTTTCACTTCATTTTCAAAATTTTTGACAGTTCACCTTTGGACAAAGCGCATTTCTAATAGCAGGTTCTAAAAAAAATGAATCAACAGACAAAAATGATTTACTACGGAATTGGTATAGCGCGACCAGTTTTGTGACTTTACAGCACTTGTGGTATAATGGATCACTTCAGTGTCGGCCCGAGCCCCGAGGCAAGTTATAGGATGAAGCGCGATCCAATTATGGTGCCCCTTACTTAATATCGAAATCAAAATATCGAAAAGCAAAAAAAATATGTTTTTCCTTTTCTTTCTTTACTACTGAGGTACCCACTGGGATTTGGCGCCTGATGCGGCGCTCCGTTCGTCCTATTGCAGGGCCCGGCGCCCGCCCTGTATCATTTTGCAAAAAAAGAACGTTACGTATAATATTTGGTTCGAACGGTCTTTTTATGGCAAGATTTTTCGATTCTCATTCTGGGCATCGCACATTAACCAAAATCCATCTCGCAAACTATGCTTCCGGCAAGCAAAACTGTTCCCGAAAGAAAACCATTGTTCCTTTAAACAGAACTATAACTGACCAGCAAAATAATATAAAGGCCGCTGCATACGAGGCTAGAAACCCTGCTTGCCAGTGGCCGGTAGGCTGGGTACGAAGCTGAAAATGACGTCACTGCGGACTCGCCTGCTAGCTCACAACATAGGTTTTAAAATTAGAGCAGGGGTTATTTTTCTTGCTAGGTTCGCTGCTAGGTATGAGAAAGAACCAATCAGGAAGCAGTATCTTGTCACAACGCCCACAAACAAATACTATGGCATTGGGTGTGTTCTGATCAGAGACAATAAACATGCACTTTTGTTATCGTTCTATCACTGCGCGCGCATCGAATCTACCTGCAGAGGAAGCTTGTAAAGACGTCTCGTGTGAAGCGTGCACGTATTATAGTGATGTGCCGGATATCCGTATCCGTGGATATCCGCGGGTGAAGAAAGATCCGTATCCGTATCCGTTAGTTTTATGGCGGATCTTTTACTTTATTAATTTTCAATTCATAGATGAAATTTTATGTATATAGGTGATTAGGTAATAATGAAAAACTGTTAAATTCCATTCAGATTATTTTTTATTTCTTAAAATCGTGTTAATTGGCACCTTTATATTGCGAAAATTTATCGTAGTGAGTACCATACTAATAGTACATAACTCAAAGGTACTAAATCAACTATCTTTATAATGAGATATCACACATCGATCTTTGGAAAGAGACAATCTGTTATGAGAGTGAACTCTTAAAGAAGTCAATAACTTTTTCCCATAACAGATAGTCTCTTTCCAAAGGTAGATGTGCAATATTTACCGCCGCGTACTCTAAGAAAGTTAAGATCCGTATATCCGTATCCGCGGATCTTGAAACCAAATATCCGTATTCAAATCTGCATCCGCGGATATACATTTTTAACGATCCGGCACATCACTAACGTATTATTAGCAAATAGCAATCAAGAAAACTATAGTAGTGAAATCAAGCAAGGAACCTAGCGGCAAATCCAGCCTCGTGTGCAGCGGACTTAACTTATAATTTAAAAGTGTCAGGATTGGTCACGGTATTAATTTTAATATTTATTTATTTAAGACTGCACTCTTAGCTTTTAACTAAAGAAAACTGTCTGCATGTAGGTATATAGCTATAAGAATATTTTGAATTAATTCCAGGTAAACAAAAAGTTTGTTCTGAATAAAAGTGACTGCGTTGCACATCTGCAGATTTTATTTAGGTTGGATTCATCCATTCTTTTAAAATAATATAACGGCTCCGAATAGGTTTGGGGTCGTCACCTATTTGTGTATTCTGACGGCTCTAACTCGCACGAGCTGCCAAATCATTGTATTCAATAAAATGCATTTCTTAAGAAAGAGACCCATGCACCAAAAATTTTCTTATTTTTTTGTAATGCGCTTATTCCTTTGTACAAACATTGTGAAGATGTCTGTACAAAAGACAGTTTGACAGAAAGCACACGACAGCATTTTATTCCATAATATATATTTCGCATTGTTATATGTTTTTACGTTGGCTTATGTATAAATTGCAACCAACTAGCGGGATACACAAAATCTATATATTTAAAACACAAGCCCTAAATCTCTAGACAATCCGCCAGCCATCCCTACTAAACCGATTGACACAATTTTTTTTTTAAACTGAAGCCTTTAGTCCACAGATATGTTATCGCTATTTTTTTGACGTGATAACGTCTTATAAATTGATGAATCACCAATCTTATAAATTGATAAAACACCGGCTGCATGCACGAAAAAGTGTAACGTTCCTAACGTAACGTTCCTAACGTTCGTAACGCGTAACGTTCCGCCTGACCCTGTGCGTGCTTTTCTCGAAAACGGCCCTAACGATTTGGATGAAATTTACTGAAAAGGGATTTTGGGGGGCAAAAAATCGTTTTAGCTAGGTCTCATCTCTCGAAAAAATCGTTTTCTTACAAATTTTATCATTATAAAAATCAATTTTTTGACGTATGAAAATACTTAAATATTGTAAGTAGGTTTTGGAATTTTATATTATAAACAGTGAAACAATTGTTTTATAAATATTATGACAGCTAATCTTTGAGACTTAAAATAAATACGAAAGAAAGAAAGTTAAAAAAAACAATTATATTATATGGTGAGTAATTTAAATAAATAAAATTAACCTAAATTTGAAGCGAAAGATGCAATATCATAGATTCGAATTATTATAATTATTATATAAATTTAGGTTATGTATTACGGAATACGTTATCACGTAAAACTATCGTCCGTAAACCGACTTTACAGACAACCAATTTTTTTTTGTGAAATTTCTTTAAAAGGGCTTCTTTCAAGCGATAATAGTAAAAAAGACGAGGGGGTAGCGGGGTGAAGAGGAACGTAAAGAGAGAAAATTCTTCGATGTTCACGAGACATGAGTGTGAGAGAAATGCAAATATTATGTACGTATATGTCGGAGATTTTACAAATAGTTTGACAAGTCGACTTTGACAATTGAAGTGTATATTTAAATTAGTTAGTTTTTTAGCGCAAATATTCCAAATATTAATACACAAATAAATTTTATTTTATTTTCCAAATAATTTAAGAACGTGTAAGTTTATGTTAATTTAATGCCAAAATAGAGTTTTTAAATATTACGTGGACTGTACCAAGTCTAAAATTTGGTCTCAGATCAGAAAAAAATAGTGAAAATCGTAAATGTATCAAATGAGGTTAGATTTTCTAAAAATGAATTGTAACAGCTCTTGCAGGGTAGCCATGACAACGATGAACAGATCTCATACCTACATTTTCTTTGAATTTATAACCAATTAAATATAGAGACAACTTGATGGATCAAGCTAAATCAAAAGAAAAATAACGGTAAATGGAAACTAATGCAAGAGCAATAAAATTATTATCGTTGGTCTGTATCAAAATATCGATTTTTGAAAACAATATGAAAATACATGCAAAAGGTTTTGCACGGGTACCTACACTAGTATAATAGTCCAATCGGTGGAGATAAAAAGCTCCAGAAATTCGCAAACAGGCTGAATTTTTTTTTAATAAGTAGTTTAAAGTGTACTGATTGAAATAAAAAAAAGTTCATTCGTCTATCGATTTCCCAAAGTAAAAAAAAAAATTGAAAATCATTTTGATTTTCAAAATTCTTTGATATTTTGAAATTTAAAAAAGATAGGAAGAAATAAAAAATACCACGTTGTAGAAGACGTTTTTTTCTATAAAAAAGATATCTTATCCTTTTTTCGTCCGACTTATAGTTTGCCCGCAAAAAATTCGATAAACTATGTATCTATTTTACGCGCAGGATGCTCGGCTAGCCATGCGAGAACATACTTTTTCATGTCCGGCGTATTGAATTATAATATTTTACATACTTATAGAGTAATACAATAAAAATTCAAATAGCCTATCTTCAAGTAGAAAATCTGAACTTTTCAATGGTGTAGTTAATTTTTTTTTTTGAATAAAATATCATGTATAAAAATGCAAGTATAGATATATATTTGAATCGAAAATCGAACGTAGCAATAATAATTTTTTTTAAACATAAGGAAAAGTTTTTTTTTTTTGAACATGGTAAACTATTCTTTAGATATTCTTTTTCATAAATAAAAATTCCTGACCATAAATCTTATCTCGTTATTAAATACGGCCCTTGTTACTATTTTCAATTTTTTCGGAATCTTGAATTCATTGGAAAAAATATTTTTAAACCTCTGTAACACGATGAAAACTTAACGGATTTCAATGTATATTTTTTTAAATCGTAGGTATAATTAAGTGTATTAAGAATCACTAAGTATAAATTTGTTAAGTTTTCAAATTTTTTTAATATTAACGATTTTTCATCCATTAAGAGAAAACAGACATTTTTTTGGTTTTTCGTTTGTATCTTTTTATATCGTTGAATATAAAATTTCACACTATTACATTACAAAGATAAATACTCAAGGAATAGAATGTGATATGTGGCTAGGTAAGCAAGTATCTAGGTAAAAAATACAATGGAAATTAAAACAGGTAAACAAATCTTTGATTAACGTCTGATTAGAACTCTTCAATAAATAAAATTATCGACCAATTTTTCCATGACTACTTAATAAAAAATTGTTTGTTATTATTTTTTCATTATTAGTGTATTTGCCATAAGGCACTTACACTATTGGCGTCGGTCGGATGGCGGGACCTAGGGGTCGGACCAAAATTTCTCGACGTTTCATAACTTTCTAAGAAGTTTGGCACCATTTTTGGAAATGTTTATATATATATGTATATATATATATATATATATATATATATATATATATATATATATATATATATATATATTTATATATATATATATATATATATATATATATATATATATATATATATATATATATATATATAAGTGTGCGGGCAATAACTTTCGAAGGAGTTAATTAATTTTAATGAAATTTGGACCACATGTTGAAATCCATCACCGCACGAAGCCTATTTAAAATGGGCCCAATCGGGCCATTTTAAGGGTCGGTTTTAGGGGTTGAAAAATATTTTTGGGCCCAAAAATACCGAAAAATTTCTCCGATTCGTTTCAAAATTGACATTTAACCCTTTAGTAATGATCAAAATGTGCTACCAAAATTTTATTAAAATCGGCCCGACAGGACCGGAATTAAAAATTTTATGAAACCGTTAGTTTGTAGATATGGATTTACTTAGTGAAGGATTAATTTAATTTGGTCGATAGATAGTAATATTGAAATTAAGAAAAAATATTATTTTAAGGGATGTATTAAGGGGTAAAATTCTTATTTTGTTCAAAAACAAAAGAGTTAAGTTCATATAATAAAGCCACACTGCCTGTGTAAGCAAATACACTATATTGTCGGCAGGGTTTCGCACTGCGACCCGAGTTTTTTTTGATAATCATTAATAATTTTGAAAGATTTTATAAAAAGCTAATTAGAATTAATATCTCAAAAATGGTGCATTTTATAGGACAATCATAAGAGACCTTTTTTCTTTAGAATTGTCCAAAAAACCTAAAAAAATTGGTTCCGACGCCAAAAACAAAAAAAATTTATTTTCCGAAAATTTTTTACAAATTTTGAAATTTTTTTTTGAAAATTTTGTTTTTTTTTTAAATTTTTTATTTGGTATATTTAGAATATGCATTTCTAGACAAATAGTGTTATAAACATTTTAGTAAAATTTAATGATTCTTGCTTCTGCAAAGTGATTTATTTGCTTGTTTGCCGACGCAAGATGACTTACTAACTTTCCGATTTTTTTTCCAGGTAAACTATAGCTCTGACGAAAAAAGTACAAGATATCTTTTTTATAGAAAAAAATGTCCCCTACAAGGCAGTATTTTTTATTTATCTCTATCTTTATCCCAGCTTAAAATATTCAAGAATTTTGAAAATAAAAATGTTTTTCAAAATTTTTTTTGACTTTGGGAAATCGATAGACGAATGAACTTTTTTCTATTTCAATCAGTACACTTTAAACTACTCATAAAAAAAATTTGAGTCTGTTTGCGAATTTCTGGAGCTTTTGGTTTAAAATTGTCTCCACCGACTGGACTATAAATTAATACAGCAGCCTGTCAATTAGAGCTAGATTATGTACCGAGCCTTAAGTGTTTGAACGTCAAGCACTTTCATATAAATATTCGGTTTACTCACGGAACAAGCACTTTCATTTTCAAAAATGCTTAAATAACTATGATCTGTGCCAAATTTCAGTCCAATCCGTCCAGTGGCTTGTGCTGTGTGTTGATAGATCAGTCAGTCAGTCAGTCACGATTTCCTTTTATATACCTATATTTTTTGGAAGTTATAAAGACTTACGCAGTTACTTTAAAATACCTACTTGAAATATTTGATCTTCATTTTTTTAGCACTTTAGAAAATGCTCAAAAAAATGAGGATCAAATATTTCAAGTATTTTAAAGTAACTGCGAAAGTCTTTACAACTTCCAACATTAAGTTATCTAAATATATAAAAGGAAACCGTGACTGACTGATCTATCAACACACAGCTCAAACCACTGGACGGATTAGACTGAAATCTGGCACACAAATAGTTATTATGACGTAGGCATCCGCTAAGAACAGATTTTTGAAAATTCAACTCCAAAAAGGGTGTAACGCAGGATTACTCCTGTCAACAAATATATATTATAAACACGAGTTTCGTGCTTTTTCAAAAACAACCCCTTCAGAGGGTGAACAAACGTACAAAAGGTCTAAAAATCAACATGGGTATCATTTTTAAGATTTGTCGGGACATTAATTATCAGGTGAATTTCATACATTTTGAAATTTATTAGGGGGAGTCTACGTCGAGAAAAGAGTAACTATGCCAAATAATGGGAATGCATCCGTGTTTCGTCTGAATCGCGTGCGAAGCCGCGGCTATCGGCTAGTTAGGTAGGGGAGACCGGGTACAAAAGTAACATTTTGTATATTTACCTTAGTTTCTGGTTAGGTGTTATTATTTTAATGAAATTAATATAGCCATATATAAATTCCGTTCATGTTATTTACATTAGTATCTTGATTTACCTTATTATTGTGTATTTTGTATGAATTACAGAGACTTAAAAAAAATTCGTCAGTTGTTACTTTCGACCACGCTAGCAGGTCGAAAGTAACAGAGCAAAGGGGTTTGTAATTAATGTGATATGACATGTTAAATCAACAAATTATTAGAAAACTTAGTATTAATAACACAAATAAACATTTGCATTTTAAATAGGTACTCAAAAATTATATTATATATTTTATGAAAACAAATCAATATTATTAACCCCTCGTTAGAAATTATTCTTAGTTTAAGTATGTATGTATAATGAGATCAATTATTATATGATAATCATTTTTTTATAATCAGACTATTCAGTATCTGTCTTCTATTCAGACTCGCAATTATGGCACACATAATTTGCATCATCATTGATGCATTCAGAATGTGCCCACATTTTACATTCGATACATTGTATCCATTGCTCATTTGGTCGACTATCGCTAAAAGTTTCTAAGCAAACAAGACAAACTATCTTCGGCAGATTTATTTTCTTTGTTTTTGGCTGCCTTCTTTGACTTTATTCCTTTTCTCTTTCCTTTCGTGAATATCAACATAAAAAGATTAGGTAAGTAAATCAATGCGGGGACAAAAGTAACGTGTTACTTGTGTAGGTACCCATAGGGCTATGTTACTGGCAACGAGGCTGGAAATGACGTCACTGCGGGCTCGCCTACTAGCTCACTGCAAGATATATTTTAAAATTAGAACAGGGTCTATTTTTCTTGCTTGGTCTTCTGCATGCTCTGAGCAAGAACCAATCAGGAGACAGTAAACAAATAAACGCTGTGCCATGATGTGAGTTCTGTTCAGAGACAATAAACGTCCACTTTTGTTACCTTTATATCACTGCGCGAGCACCGAACCTACCTACAAAATAAGATTGAAAAGACGTCTCGTGTGAAGCAAGCACATAAGAACAATTAAGAAAACCAGCGCTAGAAAACTCCTACCTAGTATAATAGTGAAAGCTAGCGGCAAATCAAGCCTCGTGTACCTACAGCGGCCTTAACATCACGTCTTTTTAAATACGAAAACAATATACACCTTTACGTAAGTGACGCCAAAGTGGGAGGATCCTACAGCTAGATACAAATGTCGGCACGCCATTTTTTTTTTCTCCAAGTTTTCATTCGGCCAATAGACACACAGGTTTTACAGCATTGGTCAATGGTTTTCCCCACCACCTCTCTTGAGGCAAATGAAAAGTCACGTTTGGGTGCGCTCAAGTCACGTGACCCACTTAGTGCTGTCACTTGTTCATTGCTGCAGAAGTAGAATATTATTTCTATTAAAATTATAGCTTCAAAAATAATAAATAACCTTATTTTTCAATAGCATTGAAAATAATATTAGACTTTCATGTCTGTCATAATATAGCTTCGTTTATAATTTTTCCTTTTTCCTACAAAAATGAATTAAGGAGAAGGTAAATATATAACCAAAAATACGTTCTATAAAAATGAGAAAATTAAATACTTAGGTACAATATTAATACAATCTTGGTTATTAAATAAACTTGGAAACCACGAAACTGAACTTATAAACCGAAGTCGATAATAAAATTGACAAATATATTAAATAAACAATAATATTTCAAATTGTCAATATACTGGGTTACTTACATTAAATTTCGTTTCATAACTTACAAACGTAACATGCGCTCCCAGGAGTTACAACTAGTGATGTGCCGGATATCTTTTTCCGCGGATATCCGAGGGAGAAGAAAGATCCGTATCCGTTAGTTTTTGGCGGATCTTTTACCTTATTAATTTTCAATTCATAGATGAAATTTTATATATATACATAGGTGATTAGGTAATAATGAAAAACTGTTTCATTCAGATTATTTGTTATTTTTTAAAATCGTATTTGGCACCTTTATATTGCAAACATTTATCGGAGTGAGTGCCATACCAATAGTACATAACTCAAAGGTACTAAAAAACTATCTTTATAATAAGATATTGCACATCGATCTTTGGAAAGAGACAATCTGTTATGAGAGTTAACTCTTAAAGAGTCACTAACTTTTTTCCATAACAGATAGTCTCTTTCCAAAACTCGATGTGCAATATTTACCGCCGCGTATTATAAGAAAGTTAAGATCCGTATTCATATCCGATCTTGAAACCAAAAATCCGTATTCAGATCCGTATCCGCGGATATACATTTTTAACGATCCGGCACATCACTAGTTGCAACTAGGCAGCTGTATTAACCTCGAAGGGAAATTACCACCACCAAAAAATACAAAGACAATAAGTCGCGACGATTATAAAAGAATTTTGGGCTGAGGCTACGAACGAATGAAATAATAGACAGTTAATCAACGGATTACGAAATCAAAAAAATTGTAAAAAGTCGACTCTATAATCATTATTTTAAAGTTATTGTCAAAAAGCAAATTGCAAATATTGAAAAAATAACTAAATTATTGTTAATTTGTTTGAAAAAATAATTTTTAAAAATTCACAGATTAGAAAAAAATGAAAAAAGGGGGTTTAGTTGTCAATTTTTTCATTGTTGGGTAAGTCTTATCCAGGCAATGCTCACTTAGTATACTTCTATTAGAATTTCTAATTTAACTCTTCCTCAGGTCGCGGCAAGGCGCATCGATCGATTTTTTTATTTTAATTTTAATTATAGGTAAATGATCCAGAGTTCACTGACTGTCATTTCAAATATTCATTTTTGTTTTCCTGTCATTTTTTCATGCATAGATAACGATTTTGTGTTCAAGCGATCAATGTTAACAAAATTTTTATTTTTATAGTAATTTTTATAGTTAATAATAATATTTACTACTGAAAAGTGTTTTGGATTGTCTGTGGAAAAACCTAAAGTGAGATTCTACACTTTTTTTCTGGTAATTACAAGGTAAGAAATCTGTTTTTATTAATTTAATATTCCCTTCAGTAAATATCCAAACAACAATATTCTCATGTAATATTCCGAGTATTTTATATAAATATAATATCCAAAAAAATATGCATTTAATATTTTTAGATACATTTCTTAAAAATTCTTGTTGACTTGAAACCAAATTATTATAATTTTGTCCAATATGCAACCCATTTTAATACAAGTTTTTCTCAGTATTCGCTTTAATCTTCTGATTTTGTTGCAGGTTCACGTTATGAATATTAAAATATGCAACAGCTGTAGATGGAACTAATTCACAGGTCCCGGTTCAAATTTACCTATATGTCTGCGAAATTTAAATCACTGGATAATTTTTTTCATGTTTGAGATCAAATATTTCTTTTTTATAAATGGACTTCCATAACTAATATTTTAAAAAATGAAATATTTACCATAAATAAAGTTAAAAATTTGTAAATTAATATTCAATTGATAATGAAACTGTAAATAAGAAATTAGTCTAAATAAATCATCATTTTGAAGAGAAGTAAGAATTTATATTATTCTAAACCTACAAATATTATCCTTTCAGGTGTCTATTCAATTAATTTTTTTATAATGAATTGAAAATCCAATTGATAATTTTAATAATTATCAGTTTAGTACCTGGGAATAGGGGGCTTGTAATAGTCTAATAGAGGAGCCATGGAAACGCTAGTAGCATCAGTAACGCCATTAGCATTAGTGTCCTGAGGAAGAACTAAAAACTAAATTTGACCTTGAACGTCAAGTGAACTATCTATAAAACTAGGTAATCTATGGTCTTATCTGCCATCGCTGGACGTTGTTTCCGCGTCTTTAACCCAAAAACTTAAAACGCATTCACCATAATTTGGTCTACAAACGAACTGGATGTGCAATTAACGAAAGAATTACCCATTCAAAAAGTGATAAGCCCTGATGTTTTCTCTATAAAAAATTTAGGTCTACAAGAATTTGAAAATTACCTAGTATTGAAAGAACGATTGATTGATTGTAGATTATGGAACGACCTGGCCCACAGTGGTTCCTGAAAAATTATCTTTTTTAATTTGAACAAATATTTTAAACGAAAGATTTCAATAAATGAAAGGTAATGTTAAAGAAAATTTTAGATAGGAAAAAGACCGAAAATCAACGTCATAAATCTGAAAAATAAAAATTAGTTAAAATTAGTTAGACTCTTTTTCTGTGAAAAATCTGAATCCACAAAATCCTACACGCACTCTCGCCCCCCTGCCCTAACACAACGATCGGTCTTCACAGCGGAGGTCCGTCAACGCTCTAGTCTCAACAGCTGTGCATTTATTGATAACACTACGAGTGCGTTTTCTAAAAGAACAGGAGCTATGTACCTGCTGTTGCAGGAGACGAGCATTAGACTTACAGCTGCTGCGACTGAACGTAAGCCTGCTGTTCGAACGAAGTTGTGGGATAGCTTTTTTCGTAAGGTTTGTTAGAGCGTTACGAAACCAGCAGCCCCCAGGCATAGTACCCTAGGTGCGGTCCAACGCGGATGTCCTGTTCGGTTCCTAGAGACCGCGGAATGCGCAACTAGATAAAGAATGCGAAATTCGCACGAGATACCACCAGTTGCCATCGCAACATTGTATGCGAAAACACACAGGAAGCCGTACAATATAAGAAAGCAGTAACAAATAAAATACAAGTGTATTGTGTGTCCCTAAACTCGCGATATGCAGAAATCCACTAGGGAAATATTGGACCACCTTAACGCTCCTAGCGCGATGGAGACTAGACCAAACCCACAGAAAGTACAGCGACCTTATCTTTTGGAAAACACAATCGATTTTCAGTCAGAAAAACACAGCACTTCGATTTTCACAATAGAAAATACGACTAGTGCGATTTTCACTTTCGAAAACACGGTTACACGATTTTCACGGTGGAAGGTACAGCTATTGTGACTTTCGCTCGGAAGCTAAGGCTATCTCGACCGAGCCAAGACCAAAGATTTGAGGGCGGTCATCATAGCAGGTGGTCCCCTAACCGCGGAGTCCTATCCGACCTATACGCGTAAGGACAAATTTGACCGATTGACGCCCTACAGCTACCCTAAAATCTAACGTCCCCAAATGGAACCTCTTTGGAAAAAAACCCTAAACACAGCAGTGCAAACAATCAAAAGGTTCTCTGCCCTCCTTACATATTATGTGCATCGATGTCTCCAAGTTATAGTTAAACTGCTTCAATAGCCCTGAAGCTATACAAAAAACGAAAAACTTCAATGTCTGGTGAAGTCACCTATATTCTGTACCACATTTTAAAATTCAATATTTTAGTTAAAATGAATTCTCATTTTTTTTTCAGTAGATATTTTTTTTTGTGTACTGAACTTCAACTATCAAACAAAATAATAATAATAATATATCGGGTAATGCATCACACACGTACCAAAATTATTGAATTTTTAGAGCTGATATGAAATGAAAAAAAAGAACCGTGTGTTTTACATTGCTTTTATACAATATTTATAGAAAATAGATTTGCAGGGAAAGTATGGGTTGATTTTATCACAGACTAAAAACTTTAGCAATGAGAAAAAATATACCTATTGTATTTGTATTCAATTTAAATCTTTTTTTAAAAAGCGACGCAAACCGAAGGAGTGATCCTGACAGCGTTTCCAGACAAAACAACGGTATTTTTTTAACAAAAATATGAAACAAACGAGTTTTCAAAAAGACGCGTATCCGTTGTTTTAGTTCATTCTGAAAATGAAATTTACAAAAATATTAAAAATTCAAGTGTTCACTGATATTTTTAATGTCAAAAAAATAAAAATAAATTTGAAACAATATTATCAGATAATATACTTATTTTTCATTTTAGATTATTATATTATCCTTAACAAAAAAATGACAAAGTGTATCAGTGATCACTTTTCCACTTTATAAAAGATATTGTTGAATTTTGGCCGAGATAAACAGCCATATATTTCAACAGACAAGTTTCGTAAACACAGGGGACATAAATTTGTTGACCCGAGCTCAGAACGGCAAACAATTTAAATACAATTAAAACACTCACCAATTGTCATGTCCACCCGATGCCTGAAAACGAGATTTAAAAGCGCGCACTACTTTTGACACTAATTTTCAAACTTCATCATTCGAGGTAATTGAATTAAAATTATATGAATAGTGAATACGTGTTTAAAAGCGCGCACTATTATTATGGAATATTTTATTTTACAAATTCTTGAATTCCGTCTGCCATCAATTCAACGGTTGGCTGCCACCTGGTACTGAATTTTAACGTGTTCGATTTATTTCTACAGTATTTTTATTTGGTTTAATTATTCCATTTATAAAGTTACAAATCGCCTTCATCGAGTTTTGATATGAACATCCGTCGTCTTAGAGAGACATATTCTGCTCTGTCAAGACTTTCGCAAATATTTCGAAGAATTGCAACCTTCCCTTTGCGTCATAGCACCGTCTGGTTTCCAGGACACAGCAGTACCTCGCTGTTCAAATTACCCATTTTATTTCCCGTCGTTTACATTTAACTTTCATCTTCAATGAAGAGTTATCTATGACCACTGTTGAAAGCGACAATCCTTCAAAAATATCTACGAGATGCATCGATATCGACACTACCGCACTTAAAAAAAGAAACGCGAGAGCCTGCACCGGCGAACTGCGGCTCAATACGCGATACGGTTGGTCATCGTTCAATTAGCAATAAAATGTGTAAATCGACACATATGATTTTAAGTTTTGAATTAGGCACCCCAAAGTAAATTTTCTGAAGCAAAAACAAATAGCGAGGGTTTTCCGTTCTGTTAAAAACTAATGACTAGAGATTAGAACTAGCTACAAATTGAACAGATTTATGACCTCTGCAAAAGTAAAACACAAAGCGAACAAAAAATCATCAAGGGAAGAATAGCATAGCGGAACACTATCTTCCCCGGAACGTAAAATAGACGCTTCGTTTATTAATATACAAAATCCTTTTCATTTCACACTAGACTGAAACTGCAATTTAGTAAAGATTGACGGCTCCATAACACCACCAAAAACACGTGGCAAAAAATATAAAATAAAACAAAAAGGTGAAAAAAGAATTGCTGTTTTTGTAATGTGAAAAAAAAATAATAGTAAGCACTTAATTTACATTTGGAAATCGAATCCATAATCTAAAAACTATCGAAAAAAAACTGGCAAGTACCTATTGAATTATTTATATATTATTTTTGATTTTAAGGGACGAAAAAAGTTGTCACTCAAACAAATTTAAATTTGAAAGTTAAATCTCACTTCAGATAGGACTCAAACCCACAAAATTCATTTGACAAAGAACGGCTACGCTGCAGGAGGCAATTTAGTTTTAAGTGATATCGCAAACAGTCAATTTATTTCCAACTAGCGGTCCCGCCCGGTTTCACCCGGGTGCAAAAGAACGAATGGGGAAGGAAGGGACATGAGTACACACATTCATCTTAGTTTATCGAGATGAATGTTGTGTCCAAATTTCATGATGATCGGAGTTACCGTTCAAAAGTTTTTGTCGATAAAAAGCAGTAGATATTTAAACTTTTTTTAACTAATAATTTTTTTTTAAATGAATTAAATAAAATTAAAATAAATTTAAATGTAAGCCTTAGAAGAAAGCAATGTAAAAAATAAAAAAATAAATAAAAACATATTTGCCCAACGTGGGGCTCGAACCCACGACCCTGATATTGACAGACGCGTGCTCTACCGATTGATCTACCTGATTTTGTGTTCTTGCATCGCTAATATGAGTATATCTACTCAGTGCATTTCACATGAATAGAAGTTTATTTTTGAGACACATTTTGCAACATTTTTCATTAAAGCTCCGCTCCTATGGTCGTAGCGTAATATTATATAGCTTATAGCCTACCTCGGTAAATGGACTATCCAACAAAAAAATTTTTTTTCAATTTGAACCAGTAGTTCCTGAGATTAGCGCGTTCAAACAAACAAACAAACAAACTCTTCAGCTTTATATATTAGTATAGATAGATTTAATGAATTTATATAGCTGTAAGCATATCTAAGTAGAAGTTACACAAATAGACGAAGGCTCAACGTTTCGTAAAAAGTTAGATGTTTGAAAATAATTTATTTTAAATGAGTGTGATTCACAGTAGTCGATCGCAGTCCAATTCCAAGCGTAGATGAAGAAACTATGTTCCAAGGATGCCTGAAACACGAAGCGGACATATTTAAACTTGAACTAAAAAAAATTGGTTGTCTGTAAAGTCGGTTTACGGACGATAGTTTCACGTGATAACGTCATAAAGAAACATTGATGAAAAATTGCAAGTGCACGCTCAGGCGGAACGTGACACTTTTCGGAACGTTACACTTTTTCGTGCATGCAGCCGGTGTTTCATCAATTTATAAGACGTTATCACGTCAAAAATTCAAAAGCGACATTTGAGAACAGAAGTCCCACGTGAGCCGGGATGATCCGGATGAAACTTTAACTTCCCTTCTCAAAATGTCACAATATACATCGTTTAAAAACAAATATATATCCCTAAATGTTGTCAAATCGGATTCCAAAAACACCTGTAAAAAACAAAACTGGTTAAAAAATGTAAATAACTCGAGTATTCAAAGCAATGGCACGTCAATCCGGTGTCGGAGAGGCAACCGGATGGCGAGTGGTAATCTGGGCCTATGAGTGGTGCAGAACCCCCTGGTAGCGGCCAAAGTGACCCCAAATGGACGGGGGCGGCGATATGGGGGTGGGGAAAAATCGAAAAATGTTTGAAAAGGCAACCGGATAAAAATGCGGTTGCATTAAAGGAAATACCCTAATTATATAATAAATTTTTTTTGCCATCCGAACCACGCGGGCCGTTTTTGCACTAGCGAATAAAAAAAAAATAAAAAAAAAACTGAAAAGGCAACCGCTTCAAAATTAGTGAGCATACTTATTGACACCACCAAACGTTGGAAAAAAATTGCCATCCGATCCTGATGGGCAGTTTCGGAGAAACAACCCCTCAAAGTCGCCGAAAAACCGTTATTTTCGATTTTTTCAACAATAAGTAAAAAAAACACACTAAAAATTGTTCAAATCGGATGGCATTCGAAATTTATACTGTCCTAAGTACAAATAATAGTGTGAATCAATGCCATCCGATTTTGATTAAATTTACCCCTATTTAGCCAACCCCCAAAACTCAATAACAATAAAAATAATGCCATACGCTGCATAAAATTGTTATTTTCACCAGTTTTGAGGGGTGGCTAAATAGGGGTAAATTTAATCGAAATCGGATGGCATTGATACACACTATTATTTGTACTTAGAACAGTATAAATTTCGAATGCCATCCGATTTGAACAATTTTTAGTGTGTTTTTTTTACTTATTGTTGAAAAAAGCGAAAAAAAGGGTTTTTCGGCGACTTTGAAGGGTTGTTTCTCCGAAACTGCCCATCAGGATCGGATGGCAATTTTTTTCCAACGTTTGGTGGTGTCAATAAGTATGCTCACTAATTTTGAAGCGGTTGCTTTTTCAGTTTTTTTTTAATTTTTTTTTCATTCGCTAGTGCAAAAACGGCCCGCGTGGTTCGGATGGCAAAAAAAAATTATTATATAATTAGGGTATTTCCTTCAATGCAACCGCATTTTTATCCGGTTGCCTTTTCAAACATTTTTCGATTTTGCCCCACCCCCATATCGCCGCCCCCGTCCATTTGGGGTCACTTTGGCCGCTACCAGGGGGTTCTGCACCACTCATAGGCCCAGATTACCACTCGCCATCCGGTTGCCTCTCTGACACCGGATTGACGTGCCATTGCTTTGAATAGAGTAGGTTATCAATTTTTTTTTTAGTGTATTTGCCATAAGGCACTTACACTATTGGCGTCGGTCGGATGGCGGGACCTAGGGGTCGGACCAAAATTTCTCGACGTTTCATAAGTTTCTAAGAAGTTTGGCACCATTTTTGGAAATGTTTATATATATATGTATATATATATATATATTTATATATTTATATATATATATATATATATATATATATATATATATATATATATATATATATATATATATATATATATATATGTATATATATATATAAATATATAAATATATATATATATATACATATATATATATATATATATATATGTATATATATATATATATTTATATATTTATATATATATATATATATATATATATATATATATATATATATATATATATATGTGTGACCACGATAACTCTCGACAGACTTAATCGATTTAAACGAAATTTGGTCCACATGTTGGAATCCATCATCGCAAGAAGCCTATTTAAAATGGGCCCGATCGGGCCATTTTAAGGGGGGTATTTAGGGGTTGAAAAATGTTTTTGGGCCCAAAAATACGGAAAAAACTCTCAGAATCACTTCAAATTTGAAATTTAACCCTTTAGTAATTATTGAAATGTGCTGCTAAAATTTAAATAAAATCGGCCCGACAGGACCGGACTTACAAGTTTTATGAAAACGCAAGTTTACTGATATGGATTTACATACTGAAGGGTGTATATAATTTGGTACAGATGTTGAATTGGTATGTAGTATTGAAATTAAGTAAAAAAATGTTGTTTTAAGGGGTGTATTAGAGGGTAATTTTTTTTATTTTGTCCAAAAACAAAGTTAAGTTCATACAATAGAGCCACACTGCTTATAAAAGCAAATACACTATATTGTCGGCAGGGTTTCGCACTGCGACCCGAGTTTTTTTTTTTATAAAAGAGGAGACTATTTGTAAACTTTCGAGTGAACAAAAGTCTTTATTATTATATTATGTCGGACTTGAAACCAATAAAATATTATTATTTCATCAAGTGGGAAATTTAATCAAAATACCGCTGAATACACTAATTTATTTTCCAGAAAAAAATTACGAAAAACGCACAACCAAAGCGTTTAAATTACTTTAGTTTAGTTTAAAATAGAGTTTTTTAGATTTGCAAAAAAAAAATAACGATGATAATTACGTTTGTAAGGAGCCTGGTGTCACCGCTTCATCACAGTGTGACGAAGAAGACAGTAGACGAGCAGATTTTGATGAAGCATCGTATTATTATCGACATCGACTAAGGAATCGGTAACTTTATGAATCGTAAGGATTTGGAAAAAAAATATTGTGAAAATCAATTTGGAATCAAAAGCTAAATTTCAAACAGAATGAAGCTAATTTACTTGCAAATAATCTCTGTAAATATAAAATAAAAATAGTTTCAAACTTAAAATCATACCTAATGCAGTGAATTCGCCGAATACTAATTTCTACAATTAATTTTATTTAAATAAATTCGAAATAATTGTTTATACGAAAATAATGAAGGTTTTTTTAGCATAACGTGTATTATTTTGAATAGAATCTAGTATTAAGAATAGTTAAAAAAGTAATGAATTTTGTTAGCCGTACTCAATCTGGGTTACATAAGAGGACAGGATGTAACAGGTTTAATTTTAATAATATTGCCGAGCTCTCATAAAGGTAACACATTATAATCGAGGGGAATTTATTTCCACGCAGTTATCTTTTGGCATTGCTTGTAAAAATAGTTATTGGCGTAACTAGTAGTCTAAGTCATTCATGGCGCTGACAGGTCATGACTTAGCCTACAAGTTGCGCCCATAATTTTATTCAACAATTGCGCGTTATTCATGTTTTAATTATAATGAGATGTTGTAAATATTTATTTATTTCTTTATAAAAAAAACTGTCAATATTAACAGCACCAAACAGCACGATTCAATGTTTTGGTTTGAGGTTAGCCGGTTATGAATAAACTCCATGTCGAAAACATTCGGCCTCTCAATTTTAGTCTCAATGGGTAACAACGGAGTTGTTGTTACCTACTATTTCGTTACGACTCAGAAAATAGTTAGGTTTATTTTCATTACTCCACAATGGCCGAGCTAGTAGGAATCTTCATTGAGTTATGACAAGTAATTGTCACCAGTCGGTAAATGGCTATTTAGGGGCCTAGGGCTCGGTTTTTAGGCATGATAAAACATGAATAACGCGCATGAGTTGATTAAAAATGATTGTTCAACTGCTTTTTGACGAAGAAATTAATTAAAGAAAAAATAAAAAACGAAAGCACAGATATAGTAGATATACCTACTGTACACTGTACAGTGTACGGTGTCATATCGAAGAATCTCGTTAGAGATTCTTTTCTGTGCTAAATGCCGACGTATCTCTAACGTATTCTTATACATTGATTTTGCCTAGCTCCCATATAACGCCGTGTATATGAGACGAGTTTCCAAGTTTTATAGTTCTGTGACCACGTGACTTTCATAGGACCGATTTTTCGTATCACCCATATATACTTCTGTACCACAATAACAGCTTATACTGCGAGGGTGCCCGTGGACGAGTGGTTACGGCGTTAGACTAGTAATAACAGGGTCTCGGGTTCGATTCCCAGCAGCATCAAAGTTTTTTTTTTCTACTCCATTTTATTTCCACTTGATATTTATATATAATCATATATATATATTTTTTTTAATTTTTAATTTTAAATTTTTTTTTAATTTTTAATTTTTTTTACATTTTTAATTGTTTTTTTTATTTTTAATTTATTTTCTCAATTTTTTTCTCATATACCTACTGTAACGATTCAAAACTTTTAGATTACATTGTACGCAGTTTAGAGGTAATAATTAGAATTGGGTATTTACTATACTTGTCTATTTGTTTTGTCACGGCGCGTGTCAATTTTGGTTTTGGCATGTTGAACGACGCAGTGAAATAAAGGAAAAAATGTGTTTTTTGTCTGAAAAAAGGCAGTAGGTTTTAAAAGGTTGAAATAGTATGTATTAAAAATAAGCTGTGAAAAAGTGCTGAAATATTTCTTTTGAATCACATCAGGGAGAATCTGGAGTACTTGGTGATCTACCGATCCAAATTTCTTTTTGTATGTGTCGTTTAATTGATTATTTTTCACTTTGTCAATTCCAATCACATTAACATATCAGAAATTTTCTGTGTGTACATCCTAAGATATCTTGTTAACAACAATTTTATAATAAAACATTGAAAATAAATATTTTAAATTGTTTATTAATTTTATTAAAATTTATTTTAAATT
Organism: Xanthostigma xanthostigma; assembly: GCA_963575645.1. Classification (NCBI taxonomy): domain Eukaryota; kingdom Metazoa; phylum Arthropoda; class Insecta; order Raphidioptera; family Raphidiidae; genus Xanthostigma; species Xanthostigma xanthostigma. Next base: position 40,039,478 of record OY754466.1, on the reverse strand, counting down.
ATATTACGAGACGATTACGTGAGCTTATCCGAAAAAGTCCGAAGTTAATCGTCTCATTTGGCGCCCGAACAGGGACTGGACCTTGGAAATTATCCAGACTAACACCAAGTGACATTGTGGACATTTTAATAATAATATCAATAATTATTATTAAATCAATATCAATCAATTAACTATAAATCGATGTGTTTATATATTATAAAATTTAAGTTATTAAAATGACTACAAAAAGTGAAAAAAAAAAAGATCGTGCAAAACAAATTCAGGACAAATACCAGCAAGTACTAACTAAATGATTTGTTAAGAGATGAGGATAATAAATATTGTGTCGATTGCGATACAAAAGGTCCTCGTTGGGCATCGTGGAACATAGGTGTGTTTTTATGTATAAGATGTGCAGGAATACATAGAAATCTCGGCGTTCATATTTTGAAAATAAAATCAGTGAATCTGGATACATGGACATAATATATCTCAACAAATGTACAACAGTCGTGTTTGGACTGTTTACGAAGCAAATTTGCCCGACCATTTCCGGCGTTCTCAGAACGATTCTAGTTTAGAGTCATTTGTGCGCACGAAATATGAACATAAATAGTATATCGCCAGAGAATGGGTACCTCCGGCACTGCCAAAAGTAAATTGGGATAAAGAAGACGACAAATCCAGTGTCTAAAACGCGAAAGTTCAAAGCGAAGAAGAAAGTTTCTTTAATCAACCGACTCCGACCGAAAAAGAAGAGACTAAATTAAGATGGCATATTGGCATTATACGGCAATGCTCCGATGCAACAAACCACGTTTCAAGCAAATTACGCTCCGACTGGGGCAATTCCTGGCTTTCAAGTTCAGCAACAAGCATTTCAAGTTCCAGTTTATCCGACAAACTTGCAAGCTTCCTCGCAACCGCAGCAAGCTTTTCAAAACCAATCGACATTTGTTTCGCCGCCTCAGAATCAATTTGGGATGGCTCAACAAACGATGCAATCTCAAAACTTCGCTCCTAATACGGGCGCAGCAGTGCCTAATCCCTTTTACGCTAATCAACAATCCCAACTAAGTAGATAGTCAATTGTTTGTGTAAATGTGCATTCTTAGATTTAGTTAAATTTTGTTTTTGAAGATCTAAATGCACAGATCTTTATTTTATATTTTGCAGTAAATATAAACACACTTGTTTTTTTTTTATAGTTGAAAATTTGTCGAACATTTTATATTGTTTTCAGTTGAGACGATTGATTAACTAATTTTTTTTTAATGGTTTTGAAATTTTTATGTTTTTTTTAAATATTTTATATAGTACGTGTAAAAGAAGATTAGTATTTTATTCAATGTGGTAAATCTTCGTAAAATTCCAGGTAGTACATAATTCCCATTTATTTAAGCGGTTCATCCTCCATGCATTTCTTTATTCTAAAATTGTTCGTATGAACCGCTGGGGGGGCCATGTAACGATTCAAAAACTTTTAGATTACATTGTACGCAGTTTAGAGGTAATAATTAGAATTGGGTATTTACTATACTTGTCTATTTGTTTTGTCACGGCGCGTGTCAATTTTGGTTTTGGCATGTTGAACGACGCAGTGAAATAAAGGAAAAAATGTGTTTTTTGTCTGAAAAAAGGCAGTAGGTTTTAAAAGGTTGAAATAGTATGTATTAAAAATAAGCTGTGAAAAAGTGCTGAAATATTTCTTTTGAATCACATCAGGGAGAATCTGGAGTACTTGGTGATCTACCGATCCAAATTTCTTTTTGTATGTGTCGTTTAATTGATTATTTTTCACTTTGTCAATTCCAATCACATTAACATATCAGAAATTTTCTGTGTGTACATCCTAAGATATCTTGTTAACAACAATTTTATAATAAAACATTGAAAATAAATATTTTAAATTGTTTATTAATTTTATTAAAATTTATTTTAAATTATATTACGAGACGATTACGTGAGCTTATCCGAAAAAGTCCGAAGTTAATCGTCTCACTACATATTTTTATTTCTTTTTTTATTTTTAATTTTTTATTTTCTTGTTTTTTGAAAAATACACTTTCGTCAAATTTTTTATTAAAAAATAACAAAATATATGATTGAAGTTAGATTTAAATAATTTAATTTATTAAAAAACATATTTATCATATAAAGTGCAACAAAAATTAAAAAGTGGAAAGTTTTCAAAGTGAAACTTCTTTTTTTAATGCAAAATAAGTATTTTACAAATGATATGAAAAAAATGTTGTATTTTTAATGGTTGGCCTTGTTCATTGATTTTTTTTCATGCCTTCAAAATTGGCCTTCATGGAATCTGTGGCCTCTTAATTCTAAAAATGCACATATGTTTATTTTTTGGAGAAAAAATAAAAATAATGTCTCACACTTTGGAAAAAGACGTGAAATCTTCAAAAAAAAACTTCGGAGAAGTAAAAACTTCGTTCTGTGCTAAATTCAAAAACTTGAGGCGACTGAATCTCAGAATTATAACTTAAAAAAAAAGAATTTCGAGGCAGACAAGAAATTGAAATCAAGCTCGAAATTCTGTGCCTAAGACATCGAAAAAAAAAAGAATTTCGAGGCAGACAAGGAATTGAAATCCAACTTCGAAATTCTGTGCTTATAAAAGCTACAAGAGCAACAGCAAAAAAAAGTGCACAGACGGCGTTTTTTTAGTGGTAACTAAAGGAGTTATGCGAACACCGTCTTTGCATTTTTTTTTGCTGTTGCTCTTGTAGCTTTTATAAGCACAGAATTTCGAAGTTGGATTTCAATTCCTTGTCTGCCTCGAAATTCTTTTTTTTTTCGACGTCTTAGGCACAGAATTTCGAGCTTGATTTCAATTTCTTGTCTGCCTCGAAATTCTTTTTTTTTAAGTTATAATTCTGAGATTCAGTCGCCTCAAGTTTTTGAATTTAGCACAGAACGAAGTTTTTACTTCTCCGAAGTTTTTTTTTGAATTATCTATACGTTACAAAAAAGAGTTCCTTGAACACATTTAAATAATACTTTTAAAAAGTTGCTTGTAGATGAAAAACAACCCAATATTTTAGATTAATATGTCGAACTATTATGAACTGCTTGCACCATGATCTGCAAAAAAAAAATGGCCGTGAACAACGCAAACGCGAGCGCCGATTCTACGGGCCGTCACAAAATGTTACGGGACAGAGCGGATCTTGCTGCAGCCCGCTCTGTTTCGTCAATAACGTGCGACAGTTCATGCAAAATAAAAAATATCTGTGCGGATTTTTGGAATGCAATTCAACTTGCTGCTGCTAATGAGCACCAGGCTTCATAATTAGTCTATTAAAGGCTCTCAGTGCTCTTACAGACCAAGGCGGCCGCGGCGGCGATCGTGGTTGCGATCAGGTCCAGACATACCAAAGCGAATTTATCGCCTGATCGCGCATATAGAAATACGCAAAACAAATAATAAAACGTATATGTATATCAATAAGTTAAATGCGTTTAATAAATATGACTTGTGAACTAGAACTTAGAAGAATTTTTACTTTTAGCAGTCATTTTAGAAGACAACGAAAAAGAAGAGTAAGTTTTTTTATTTTGTCTTGTTAGTGTCTCAGCTATTTATAACGTATAGTAACGTAATAAACCGTATTTAATCTGCACAAATAGAAGTAAAAATCATATAAAATTGTATTCATTTTAACAAGCTCAATATTTTTTTCGGTAATACTCGACATTTCAATTTTGTATTCAACTAACAGCTATAACTCAGCGTTCAGCGGCCAAATACGACACGAAGCGTTTGGCCGCCACCGCATAGTGGCCGCAAGACTGAACGCTGCAAATTCCCGCCAAAATGACCGCGAACGCACTTCTGTCTGAGCCATAGATATATATCTATGGTCTGAACACGTACATTAAAACAGCATGTTTTATGTTATCGCCACCGCGGCCGCTACCGCCACCGCAGCCGCCTTGGTCTGTGAGAGCCTTTAATCAGAGAATTGAATTTAAATTATTATACTAAAATTATAAATAAAAAAATGTCACAAAAAGTTACAAACTCTACTCCTGTTGACATCTGTCAAAACCGTAACTATGAATAATGAAAACGAAATTTAATATTTCCTATACTTTACGCAGCAAAATGACAATCTCAGGATACACTAGTAGGGCATTTGAATCACCAGACATCACATCTATGCCTCTATGGGTTCCAAATTCATGTAGTAGGTCACCGACTCACCAGGGCAGGATCTTTGAGCGACCCTCCCTGCCTACTGAGATGGTAATTTTGGGGACGCTTTCTTTATTAAAAAAAATAAGGAAACAAATATTTACTGTACAAAGTTTTTTATAGGGTGAATGGGCTTTTTAATTAATTGTCTTTGCTTTTTATGTGTATTTTTATATGCTTGACGACTCACATATTGTAGAATATCAATATTATATCAATTCATGTATTGCTACTGTGAAATAAAATCTTTCTTTTATTTGAATTTATTTGAATTTGAATTTATTTACTTACTTTTACATATTACATATTATTATTTTTACAAAATATCATTATATGTAAGTTTTCCTACCCAACTTGGCAGAGCCAGTTCCAGGGTAGGAAACAAAACATTTTACAATTTTAAAATTTGTAGCGTATAATATTTGCAAAATACGAATGAAAAAAAATGGAAAGAAAATAAATAAATGAAATGAATTAATAATGACTTACGAAGTTTTAAATTCAGAGTGATTGAGGATGCTGTAAACAATTTTTGAGTTGTTTCCATGTAACAACCAGCCGAATATTTTTTTATTAAATGTTTGTAGGCGCTTTATTTTTTTGAATTTAACAGGTATGCTGTTGTATAGCTTAGGAGCAAGGAATATCTACCGCATGGTTTTGGCTAAAAGTCTTCGACATTTTTGGCACTTGTATATTTATATTATTATATAAAGTTATTTATGCAAGGAGAAGTGTTTATATAAAGCTATTTTTAAGCGTTTCAAGTTTGAAATTTAACCTTTAGTATAGACTAAAATGTGATGTTACATTTTAAACAAAATCGGCCCGACAGGACCAGACTTACAAATTTTAAGAAAACACTACTTTTCGGATATAGAATAATGAATTTTCAGACTGAAGGGTGTATTTAATTTGGTGCAGATGTTGGATTGACAATAATATTGCAATTGTGAAAAAAACGTATTATTTGTAGAGGTTAATCTTTTTTTATTTTGGCCAAAAACAGTCTAGTTCACGTAACAAAGCCACATGGCACATTGTCTGTAATAGTAATAGTAAATACTTCCACGGCAGGGTTTGGCATTGCGATCCGAGTTTTTATTTATTATGATTTATATTTTATTTTGTTAGTTCTGACTGCCATTGTTGGCTTTTTACTTTTGTAAACAATTAATAGATTTTCTATAAAAAAAAAACAACATAATGCCAGTTTATTATAGTACACCTAATAATTATATTTATTTCTAATTAGTTGCATTTTTAAAAAATATAATTAATTTATAGTTAGCCTATGGACAGTTACGGCCGGTTCAGATCGATTGTTGCAATAAGAATGGAATCAAGTAACAATTTTTGATGCTGTGAATCGTTTGAAATGAGTACCTACCACTTTTACAAACATCATAGAAACACTCTTTTGTTGCCCTATTTTGTCACACTTTAATGTTTTTTTCAGAATATGCACAAATGAATGTAAAAAGAAGTTTCAAACTTACAGGAAGCTGTCGCTATGCGAGTCTGCGCCTCTTTTCTATGGTCTGCGCAAAATACTTTGTTGTACTGTTTCTATACTCCTAGATAACTCCTGTCAAAATTAAGTGCTTGCCAACCATTGACATAAATAGATCATGTAATTAAACAAAAGACAACAATGATTTTTTACGTTCTTTACTAATTATTCCATGCTCTGAACTATAGCGTGCATACAGGTTGACAATAACTTTATTTATTTAGTTAATGTATTATATATGGATTATTGATATTTTCAAAATAAGTGAGAATGCATGTTGTCTAGTCTATTTCTTATGTCTGTGCTATACGTCTGCCCGAGACACTGTCGTATTTTTGATGGCGAACCATAGAGATGTAGCGAGAAGTGAATAAAAACGACAACAACCTACCTATTCAGTATTCAGAAAATCTAATATTCCCAAGTCTCCAAAAATTTTTTTTGTGAAATAAAAGTGTGAAAGTGACATTTGGTGATGAAACAGTTTTCCTAAATATAACAGATTCTCACTGGAAAATTATACAATGTCAGATATTGAGAAGTATGTTGAAAAATATTGAAAATACAACATTAGGTTCTTTAAGTGTTAGGTTATACTTAGCTTATAATTTTACAATTTTTATACATAAATATACGTAAAACTGCCGTTTCGTAAGAAATTTCACTTTTATTATAAGTTGTTAAACGCAATAGATCAAACTTCTAAGATGTGACGTTTATTTTACCAGTATCCAAAAGATAGTTGATTTACGAAAATAATCTTTACCGATGTTCGCGTCTGGCCAAAGCTTCGAAAATTATTTTTCATCGCCAGAGTTTGCTAAGCATTTCGAAGCATGATGAAATCGTTGGCTCCAAGCGAAACATCTGTAAAGCTTTAACCACGCTTTTCCTCACTGATTAATAGGTATTGTATTGAAACAAAACTAAATATGGACAATATTTTTTTTTACATTCAGTGAGGACGAATTGCTCGGAGAGCAAATTGATGATGAAGACTACAATGAAGAAGTTGAAAAAGCACTGCTTGAAGGAGATGAAGAAGCATATCTGGCAAGCACAGGCCGATCTCGTCAAATACAACAGCAAGAAGAACAGGACCAACAACAGCTTATCACCGAAAGCGGAGAGGCAGAAGAGGATGTACTTGATCTCGGCGATACGGATATAGACGGACTTGACGAAGAAGATCAAGGTTTGTTTTTGCTAATAATAACATTTTATTAAATTTAAGGGGTGCTTTTTTATTTTAAAACCAGTAAATCTCGACATTTTACTCTTGGAAATTTCTTAATTTAACATTCCGCAATAATTGAACGGGGGTAAACCTAATTTTTTCAAAAATATTTGATACTTATCGATACGTTGTTTTTTTGTAATTCTTTCTAAATTTTCGCAGCTCATAGAAATAAAATTGATGTAAATTTGACAAATGAAGAATTTGGTGACAGCGAAGACGTTGTGGACGAGGGACGTCAGGATCGTTTCAAAAACGAGAGACCTAATACGTCGGGTCACACGCCCATTGTTTTTGATCGTGAAGATAGTAACATAGGTAATTTTATGCTAACGATAGTAAATTTAATAACGAACATACTTATTTAATAACATTCGTATCGTGTTAAAAAATTGACTGTTAAATAGAGGTGTGAGCTATCATATGGAAGTATGTTTGCTTGTTAAGAGATACGTATTTTGGATACTTACTGTTGTGCGTGTAGTTAGAACAGGTTTCTAACTGAAAGCTGCAGTAAATAGCCGAATTAAAATAATAATTCGTATCTTCACTAGTCAGAACACAAAATTACGAATGTTTGTAGATACTTCGCATTCTGACTAGTAAGGGTACGTGCACCACGGAGCTGTGATACTAGATGATAGCAGTGATGATAGCTTAGAGCAGTGCTCCGCAACCGGTGTGCCGTGAGCCGGATACAGGTGTGCCGCGGTCAAATTCAGTGTATTTGACATTTTATATTTTGCAAAATTTGAAGAATTAATTTTTTATTTCTTAGTTATCGCTCAAAAAATTCTGGTATCCTTAAAATGTAACTGAAATAAATTAGCACTATTTTTTTTTCAATGTTTGAAAATTTTTATTTGTTGGTACATTGTTACTAATTTTTTCAATTGTTATTTTAATATGAAGAAAAAACACAGTGTGTATAGAACGCACGTTTGCCGTCGTGTCAATCTGAGGTGGTTGTCGCCTCAGTCGTCGCAACAGTGCAGAGCTGTCACTATTTTAACAATACAAAGTTAAATAAATAAGTTTCTACCATTAACGATAATTACTATTAATTGTGTTGCTGAATTGTATGTGGTTAGTGTTCATATTTATTTTTATACCCCTTTAAATATGGATAAATTTTTACGTGGAAAAGATCGGTCTTCACGTACAGATGATGAAGAACCCAGCACAAGTGTTACAAAAAAACCAAAGAAGATATCTAGTGATATATTTTAGCTTTTGGTGTGCCGCGGAAATCTAGCAAGAATTTTGGTGTGTCGTAGGTGAGAAAAGGTTGCGGAGCACTGGCTTAGAGAGTGGAATACAAGCGCTGATGAGTGTGCACAACTAAGCATAATAATAATTTCCTTTATTCCATATTGCTAGTTACAGCGTAGATAGCGTCAATAGGATTTAAAATATCAATAAAACATCTTACTTGCTGCGATTGTAGAATAATTTCAATAGCCAGTCCATTAATTCAAGATGTCGAGTAGTAGCGACGATGATTATTTCGCTTCTGCAGCGACAAAATGGTTTATTTTAAATAGGCAAACTAAATTTTTGTCTAGACGTTCACCCTATAAATAAGAACCGATCTACGCTTGGTGAATATCATCACCTCTTTAATGAATTAAGAAATTATTTTTTAATATATGAGAATGGAGCCAGTCACGTTTGATTATATTTTGGAAAAAATAAAGCCAAGGCTTGTAAAACGATGGAAAAATTGCCACAAGAACCATATAAGTGCGGAAGAGAAATTAGTAGTGACCAGCTTGCAGCGCGCAGAAGAATGGTAAATACCATTCTTTAAAACACAAGCGATTATAACAATTCGCATACTCGATGTACTCTCTGCTTGGTTGTGCACGCATTCATATGAATATGCGATAAAATTCTACCAGCGCTGTAAAGCTATCTGCTATCATCTAGTATCACAGCTCCGTGGTGCACGTACCCTAAGTACACATAAAAACGAATTTCGACTATTTACGGACAAGTATGTAAACAAGTAATTGAAAGAAAAATTAAATAAAATATTCTAATTAATTATTTAAAAATATGATTTGTTATTTTAGGTATCATTAAACAAAAAAAAATATTTTTTTATCTTATGTTTTAGATCAAACAAAAAATAGTGATCAACGTATCAACAAATTTGGAAATCAGTCGTTTCGTGGTAGGGGTCGCGGTGGTAGAGGATATTTTAACAGGCAGTTTGTTAACAACAATGCGCGTGGAAATTTTCAAAACCGGATTGGAAAGCCTAACAATTTTAGGCAATATCAAAACAATATGTATGAAGAACAGAACATAAACCAAGGCCACAATATGAATCAAAATGCATTTAATCAAGAGCAAAGAAACCAGGGATTTGCCAATCAGGGTCAGTTTAATCAAAACCCTATATATAATCAAAACATGAATCAGGGTCAACCGATTCCTATTGCTCATGAATCGAAAACAGTTCTTATCAATCCACACTTTAGAGGAAATGTTCAACCGAGGCCTGATGGTAAGTTGAAAAATTAAAAAACGTTAATTTAATTATTACCGAACAGTAGCTACATTTAGTTGTATCCGTCTCGAACACTTCGAAAGTGAGTTTTCTCTAAACAAATTATTGCTACATTACAAATATGACTCACGTGGTGATTTGTTCAGCACCTCCACGATAGATTCCATTGAAATAATTTCGTTTTTATGTACAGCTAGGTTACGGTGGGATCCCACCGCGCAATCACAACAAATTCCAACACAGATAATGCAGCCACAGTTCGGTGGGCCGCCTTCGCAACAGATGAATCAGTTCATGAATCAGCCGCCAATGAATATTCAAAACAATCACCAACCGTGGGTCGTAACAAACCCACAACAGGACATGAACCCAAATTTTCAACAAACACTTCCTATTCCTGTCGTTACGTTTAACAACCCGCCGGCTCAAGAGGAGTTTCCACAACAGGAACAGATCCTGCATCCGGTACAGGAACCGGGTCCGATGTTCATTAACAGTCCGCATTTCAACACAAACTTCCCGCAGGTATGTGCACAGTAATTTTATTTTATTGTTGTCCGAGAAATTTTAAATGGATAAAAAAACAGTTCTAAAAGTAATCAATTTTAGTTTTTTTGATTATTGACGTAATATATTTGCTAAAAATAATTATTATAGTACCCTGTACAATTATCAGTTTAGAATGTAAAAAATAATTTGGAGATCATTTTGAAACAAATTTATAATAGTATTAAAATTGGGTTATTGGCATCTAACCGCTGAACTACCCCCAACTGGATCAGATTGGTAATAAAATATTTTTAACAAAAAAATTGAACCGACTCCAAGATATGCACTAAAAAGTAAAAAATAATAATTATTGTTATTTTTGGAGTCGGTGTCACATCGGAATTCGAAAGTAGCAATTTAAATGTTACATGTCTCTAGCTCTCGGAATAGATTTAATTTTGGCTGACACCGACTCCAAAAATAACAATAATTATTATTTTTTACTTTTTAGTGCATATTTTGAAGTCGGTTCAATTTTTTTGTTAAAAATATTTTATTTTTCTCTTTTTAGTGTTAGATAAAGTATTGCAATGGGTAGGCCAAGTATGCGTGCCTTTGAAATTTGAGTTTCCCTCGATTTCTCCGGATTCCACCATCAGATCCTGACTTGGTTCCGATGGGACCACCTCGAAAGTGCACTCTTTCGAATAAAAAAAATTTTTTGAAAATCGGTCCATAATTGACGGAGAAATTGGTGAACATACATAAAAAAAAAAAACTAAAAAAAAATATTCAGTCGAACATAGAACCTCCTCCTTTTTTGAAGTCGGTTAAAAAATACAATTTAGTTTATTTGACGATTTGCCTTTGATCAGTTTAACCGTTTTCCTTCTCGCGCTTTACAGTAAATAAAACGGTTTAATTCAAAATTGCATTGTTTAGTCGAAATAAAAATTCAACTTTTAAACTGTAAGTTGCGATTTTTTAAGAACAATAACCTCAACTTTTTATGTAAGAAAAAAAATATGATTGTCGGTTTATAATTTGTTGTCATTAGGGTGATTGTTCTAATCAAATGGATTGGTACAACACACCCTCCGCAGATCTTGTTCCATCTAATAACACCGGTGAACAGTACTTCAAAATACCAACCCAGGTAAAAAGTTACTGTACAGTGGAAACGTTTGTTTAGCTTTGAATTTTTATTTTTGCTTTGTAATGATTATTTTTTTCCATTTTGCACTGAAAAGTAGATCTACTAGAATAGTTTTGACAAGAATATGCAATGTAAAAATTAGTTTGTTCATCTCTTCGGGACCTATGCGTAACTATACCATTCATCCGATTACGATGAAACTTTGGCTCCTGGCAAAAACAATGTGTGAAAACATTGTGTTTCAAAGTGGATTACGGTAGAGCAAAGGCTCCACTACTGTTGTCTCTGCCAACTGGGGCATTGCCCCATGAGGCAAAGCTGTAATAATGTGCAGTCAAAGGCTCCACTATTATTGTCGCTGTCGAGCAGATCGCAAACCAATGGGGCAAGATTAATACAGTGGAGCCAGGAGCTCGCTGCTGTGTTTCATCTCAATCGCGTGCGAAGCCGCGGGTAGTGCCTATTATTGTATAAAAATTCCGTGCAAGCTCTTTTTTATTTAACCAATCATGAGTGTGCATGATACATTAACCTCACATTTTTTCATACCACTAAGTTTGCGACAAAAAATTGGCGAAGTTTGTAATTGTTTTTCGTCTTTGATAAAATCTTAACATAGCTCTGCTCATTCAGCAAAAACTACGGAATCATTCCACAGAATAATCTAGTAGCCAATTTTCTGGAGTTTTTAAGGAGATGCCGATTATTTGCTAATTATATCCAGCATAAAAAAGGAAGCACAAAAATCCTTATAGGATGTGATACATTTTTTGGGCCAATCAAAGACCACCCTTATTAGTTATAATCTTCAGTCTTTCTCAGCAAATATTTGTTTTTATGTAAATCGTTCTTTGTGGTGTTTTGCTAAACCTTGCTTCTATGTAGTGTCCGACCGAAGTTTCGGTTTCGGCCACTTTCGGCCAAAAAACTGGTTTCGGCTTAGTTTCGGTTTCGGCTGTCCATCCGGCCGAAACTGAAACTACATTCGGAAGGTTTTGCGCTGAAATGCGGTGCAACTGCGCGCTCCGCGTTTTTTTTAAAAAACTTTTTTTGTTTTGATACATTCGATTGAAGTAGGTACCTATTATTTTCATTAAAAATATTTATTTAGTTGTTGTATTTGGTAGGTAGGTACTTATTAATTTTAATTTTATTGTAGTTCGTTAACAAGAGTGCCATACAAAATGACCAAAGTTTAGAAGAAATAATTTTGTTCTTAAGATGTGTTAAGATGTGTAAGAGTGTTTTTTTTTGTTGTGTGTACCTATACCTAAACATATTTATTAGATAAATACTTTTTACTAAAAAAAGTAGCTTTTATTTTATTTCATGATATTAAAAAAAAGTATATTTATTTGTGTTTTTGAAATAAGGGGGGTAATAATATGATATGATAAGTTAATGATTAGTTAAAATATCATAGACTGAATGATTAATTGAAAAATTAAAAAAATAAATAATAAAGCCTGATTATGATATGTTTAATTAATTTTTCCCACGAAAACATGAAGTTTCGGTTTCGGCCGAAACTGAGACTGAGGCCGAAATTCGGTTTCGGTTTCGGCCATAAAACTAGTTTCGGTCGGACACTACTTCTATGGTACAATATTTTATGAATGTGTAGATTGTTAATCACTCAACAGCTATGGTCATGAGCGTCAATATTTTTAGAATTTATAACGCACAGAGATAGCTGTCATATCGTTGAAGTCACCTGAAACTCACTGTTTTACTCAGGAAAAGAAGTATAATTTCCTATTCTAACATTAATTTTTACAAATATAGCGCTCTTTTATTAATAACTAGCGATCCCGTCCGGTTTCACCCGGGTGTAAAAGAACGCATGGGGAAGGGAGGAACATGAGTACTACACACATTCATCTTAGTTTACCGAGATGAATGTTGATCGGAGTTACCGTCCAAAAGTTTTTGTCGATAAAAAGCAGTATTTATACTTTTTTTAACTAATCATTTTTTTTTTAATTAATTAAATATAATTAAAATAACTTAAAATGTAAGCCTTAGAAGAAAGCAATGTAGAAAACAAAAAAAAAATTAAAAATATATTCGCCCAACGTAGGGCTTGAACCCACAACCCTGATATTGACAGTTGTGTGTTCTACCGATTGAGCTAGCCGGCGTTGTATTCTGACAACGCTAATATGAGTATATTTAGTTAGTGCATTTCACCTGAATAGAAGCTTATTTTTGAGATACATTTTGCAACATTTTTCATTAATGCTCCGCTCCTAATGGTCGTAGCCTGATTTTATATAGCCTATAGCCTTCCTCGATAAATGGGCTATCCAACAAAAAATTTTTTTTTCAATTTGAACCAGTAGTTCCTGTAATTAGCGCGTTCAAACAAACAAACTCTTCAGCTTTATATATTAGTATAGATGTGTTTTATTACTTTTGCAGTCGGGCTTCCGTGGTATACAAAGAAATGCAGTTCGCACGGTCGTCGCAAACAATGCAGTAAATCCCAGAATAAATGTGAATTTACAAAATGGAAACGGATTCATAAGAAGAGAACAGGCCTTTCCATTTCCTCCAAATCAAGGATTAAATATGAACAACCAAGTGCTTGTGAATCCGAATTTTCCACCCAAACGGGACTTAATATTTGAATCTCAACCAATGAACATCAATCAAAACATTCCTAATTTGAGTATTCCTAACCAAGGTAACAATATACCTCATCAAATGATTCAACAGCATCATCAACAACAACAGCAACAACCACCACCCATGATTCAGAATCAATTGCAACAACCAATAAACCAACCTTTCCAACCTGCAATGCAACCACATATGCCATATAACATGCCCCGAAATCAAATTCAAACAGTAAACAATATTCCATTCAATAATCAAAACATGCCAAATCAACAAAGGCCTCAGTTTTTCCCAAATAATCAAAATATGCAGATGCATCAACAGCAAGTAAACCAGTTCAGGCCTGAACAGAACAGACCCCATCAACAGTATCAGCAGCGAAATAATCAGAACCGGAATAATATATCGCCTAAGAATAATCATATGAATCAATCTTTCAATCGGGGAAACCTCAACAGAAAACAAGGTCCCTATAATCAGCAACGGTCGCCGCAGAAAAGAAATAACGATACGTCAATGAATGAGACTCAAAATAAGAAAAAGAAAGGCGTGCCGGATTTTAGAAACTTGCAAGAAGTTCCAACTGTAGATATGCCAGACACTACGACTACAGTTGAAGAGAAAGCTCCTGAAAACGAGGATGAAGAAACTAGAGAATATAGGATGAAAATTGAGCAGCAGAAAAGAGAGCGCGAAGAGTATCTTCGCCAAAAAGAAGAAAGAAGACTTAGAAAAGCAACGACATTGAATCAAGGGTCTAACGAGTCTTTAAATAATGTCGCTCAGTCGATTCCAGCAAACGCTGTAAATAGACAACAAAATACTGTAAATAGTACAACGTCAGTTACATCGTCAAAAACACAATCCTTTGCGGTGTCTCGACAGAAAGTAAATGTTCAGCATGCAAAAGTTAATCAAGCGATAAATCGACAGAATTTAAAAGTGGTTTCTGGAAAACCAGATGCAATCGCTTCGAGTAGTAGAGTGATTGTAAGACCAAAGAATAATATTGTAAATAAAAGTATAGCAAAACCGATTCAAACGTTGCTGAAATCAAATGCCATTAATATCGTGAACAGACAGAACGTCGCTGCTTTGAACACTCCTAATCGTACAGTTGTTTTTAAAGCAAACGCTCAGGTGTCGAGCACACAGCCGAACATCCCACGAACAGTGAGTGTAGTAAAAAGAAACAGTGTAACAATTGAAGCTAAGAACAAGGATCAGCTTACCTCGTCATTCTTAAACACAAGAATCGTAGTACCTAAAACAACACCGATTACTAACGGACCACTGAGCAATATCACAGCGGGTTCGCCCATTGTTCCGCTAGTGAAGACTTCTGTGGTCTCAATAAGCAATCTGGCTGCTGGGACTTCGGAAATTAAACTGCGGCAAATGTGCAAAGGAGTCGGTCGAATTCAGGTAAGACGTGATCTCTTCACTTCAAAACATGATTGCCATAGCTGATAGAAGTAGTAGTTTTGAATATGTTTTACATGAATAGAATTTTGTGATTAGATTTTTTGAGTGCCTCAATTATCAAAAAAATGTCTTTGTATACAAAATTATTTTATTATTATTTGATTGGTTGGTAACATTGTCCGCTGCACACGAGGCTGGTTTTGCCGCTAGATTCGTTGTTTGATTTCGCTGCTACTTTCCAAGCACTACCACTGGATTTCGTGATGGTCTTTATGTGTTGGCTTCATGCGATGCGTGTTTTAAAGCTACATTTATAGATGGATTTGATGCGCGCGCACTGACGGTCCAAATGTTAACAGAACTGGGCGTTTACTAATATCGCCCATGTGACAAAATACTGTTTTCTGATTGGTTCTTGCTAAAAGCTGCACAGAAACAAGCACGAAAAATAGCTCCAGTTCTGATTTTGAAATCCAGCTTGTAACCACATCCATTCTCGCAGCCAGCACAAGTCCCAGCAGTTAATCCAGCAGCAAAACGAGTCTCGTGTACAGTGGCCATTATGTTTTATTTGAATAATTTTTTTGATAACTGTAATGCGAGTACTTTAACTTGTTTTGAATGAAAAATTTGATATTGATTTGAAATCTTTGTACAAGCATATTTATTTATTTATTTTTTTTATGTAATATTTTGATGTTCAATTGCAAAATGATATTCATATAAAATAGATTTTAATCTTGTTCATTTTCTTAAGTGTGGTAGTTTGTTTGGATTGCTTTTGTAAATAGTCTATA
This sequence comes from Xanthostigma xanthostigma, assembly GCA_963575645.1. NCBI lineage: Eukaryota > Metazoa > Arthropoda > Insecta > Raphidioptera > Raphidiidae > Xanthostigma > Xanthostigma xanthostigma. The sequence continues at coordinate 40,023,532 of OY754466.1, read as the reverse complement.
GCAGGTGTTCTAAAGAATCTTGTAAATATTGTACATAGAACACGAATGTTAGTTGTTTTGATTTTTGTTTTATTAAAAAAATCACAAAGCTGATAATTTGTTGTATTGACTTATCCACTCTAAAGCGCGTATTGTGAGATGAACTAATTTAAAATTCTAGGACTTTTAACAAATGAATAAAACGAATTCGTTTGATCGCACGCATGCCAACGTTGGTAATGTAGACATGTACATTATACGTACAGGTTTGTTTATTCGTACGCGCCCCAACGCAAATTCCGCGCTCGTCGGATTTACATGGAGCCCAGAGCTAGTCATTGACCAAGGTTAGTAGATTGCAGAGGCTGCCTCGTTCTGTTGAATAGTACTGGGCGGATGACGTCATCCGGTGGACGTGTCATTTGCGTGACAACGGCTGATTATAAACTTTAATTTAACAAATGTCAAAAAAATCAAAAGACAAGGCATTGATATTATTTATAATAAATTGAATTTTTAAGATAACAGATTTACACAGTCCTAGTCGACAATTTTGATGTTGTCATTATAGGTTGATAAAAATATTAACAGTCCGCCATCTGGCGTCATTCCCGCACTTACGCTGCTGGGTAAATTGGAACGAGGCAACCTCTGTAATCTATTAATCTTGTTCGTTGAACTACAATTTCTGAACTAAACTGCATTTATGTAGCTTTATTTGTTTTTAAACAGACTAGTGAATGTTGTAGCGTTTATATGAAAAAGTAAAAAAAGCCTGATATTGTACATTTTTGGTATTATTTTGTAACAATGGTGACAAGGGCGTAGTTTTTTTTTCTGGGGTGAAGCAAAAAATCGATATTTTTTAAAGTTTTATTAATATCACACAAGAATGCTCATGAAGGAAGGTGTCAAGCAAAATATTAATTTCCAAACTAATTTTTGTTTTTTTTCAAGAAGTATTTCTTAATTTTATTTTTTAGTTAGGTATTCGTAATATTTTCAGTTTTATTTTTGATTATTATGGTCGTTTAATTACATATATTAAATAACTTCTATATTGCTAGTGGCCGTAATTGGGAGCGTGGCCCATGAAGTGAGACAGCAAATGACTGTTTTCTATCTCTTTCTTTTTACTTGACCAGTTGTGCGCGAGTGTCGCGTCTGTACTGGGGCAGTTAGTAAGTGGAATAGAGCAAGTCACCATCCTTTCACAGCTTAGTTCCATGTGCAAATTGACGCGCATCCATTCACGGACATGCGCATGAGAATCAGAGTACGGGCTATGTGCACGGAGGCGGTGTTACAAATTTTTCGATGCGAGCGTTTGTGGTGAGCACTAGGGGAAACTTCGAACTACAATTTTCCGTATGTCAGTGAGCAATGTTTATTTAAAATGAAAGTAGTTATAATTTTATAAAGTTTTTTAATTACAAAGAAAACATAGGAAAACTAAGCGATCTGGAAATGCTTGTTGTGTTCCGGGCTGTTGCGCTGATGGCGATTTAAGTAAAATAAAGACCATTGGCATCCTAATTTACGTTCCGCTGTCAATTTTTTTTTTTTTTGACACATCATGGCCAACTAAAGTTTTTGACTTATCACCTTAGAAACATGTCGCGATTTCCATAAAAAGTTAGTTCAATAATTCTCTATTACCCACTAGCGGCGCTAATAGGCTTCGTGCACACAGCCTACAATAAGTGAGAAAAACGTATGTATAGTTGCACCATAGTGTTTAAGACTTTCTCTCGATCTTTGCTAGCAATATACAGGGTATTAAATATATGGGTAATTACCCCTCTACCCTCATATATCTACGTCCTTGGTTGATGAGGAAAGGAGCATAATATCTCGTACTGTATGTTATTTGTATTCAGTATTTTTTCTTTTTCTATATCTGAAAATGAAAAACATTTCTAAATAGTACATATTTTTGCAAACTATTTTATGTGGGATATACAAATTGAATATTTTTTTTATTATTTGATAATATTTACAAAATTTATATTTTATAATTTATAGTGTGGTTTAGAAAATACTCAAGATTTCTACGATTTTGAATGTTGACCTTTCATGGATTTGGTAAGATAATTTTATTTGGCATTTCATCAAAATTTATTTAAAATGAAAAAAAAAGATCACAAATATGAGACGCTATTTATTAGTTGTCGAACGTCTATAATTTACAATGTCTCACGAATAATATGTACATTCATTTGAAATCTTACAAAAACAGTCAAAATTTTCTTAACGATAGTTATTAAAACAAAAAAATTGGTTGTCTGTAAAGTCGGTTTACGGATGATAGTTTTACTTGATAACGTATTCCGCTCGAAAATCATATTTAATAATACATAACCTAAATTTTAGTAGCTGTCAAACTATATTTTTACTGACTAATAATTTGATCAACCAAAGCAAAATACATATTTTTAAGCAATTATAAAAGACATTTAAAAGAATGTATATATATTATATATTTGTTAACAAACCGTATAATTTATCTGCTGTTATGAAATGCAGATCCATTATCGTGCGTTCAGTTATACTTTGGCTTGGATGAATCGGTAATAATTATATGACACAAAAAATATCCGTGCAAAAACGAACAAATAACGATGTATTATCTGAAAAATTGCTTTAAAAATTCGATAATTTATGACATTTTTATTAGATATCTTGATTTTAAGTCTTAATTTCCACGGTTTATAAAACAAAGGCCATCTGTCAGATGTAGCTTTCGCTGGAACAGCCGAAAAAAATGTTGAACGCACACTACTCTCTGACGTCACGCGAGAAGAGTGAAATGCCTACAAGCCGACGCCGATCGTGCTTCTCTATCGGTTATACTGCGCTCTCGCTTGCACGCACAGGGTCAGGCGGAACGTTACGGCGTTACACTTTTTCGTGCGTGCAGCTGGTGTTTTCATCAATTTATAAGACGTTATCACGTCAAAAATGTACCTACTGTAAGATATTTAAAAATAAAAATGTCACCATTTCGTTAATCTTACACAAAATTATCTCTCTTTTTTTACAGAACATTGAAATGATTCCCGCCACCAGACAAGCAACAATAAAATTCAAAAACGTTCTCTCAGCTCATAATTTTTTTTCAAAATACCAACGGAAAATGGTCGACTTATCTTTAATTAATGTTGAACTTGTACCTGTAGATTAAGAATAAAATTATATTCCTTAGTCAACTGTTCGAGTGAAGTTCCGCGTTAAAGTTAGGACACTTCTATGTAATAATAAAAATATTTATTAGTATTAAAAAAATATAATATCTAGTTGTAAGACCGAAAGTTATATTGGAAAGTGAAGATTAATTAATTTTTATAGTCCGATTTAATTATTTTGCAATCGTTATTTGTAGCCAGTAAAGGCCGCTGCACACGTGGCTGGTTTTGCCTCTGGAATCATTGCTGGCTACCGCGCTGACTGCGACGATGGAAATGACGTCATTACTATTTTTCCTACCGGCTTTGAGCAAAAACCAATCAGTAAACAGTATATGGTCACGTGAACGACATAGGCAAACGCCCACAAACAAACATGGCGTCGTAGTGTGTATTCTGTTCACTTTTGTTAACTGCGCGCGCACCAAACCCAACCAGCTTCAATACACGCATCGTGTGAAGCGAACACATAAAAGCAATCACGAAATCCAGCACCACAGCGCGCTTGAAACCAAGCAGCCAAATATAGCGGCAAAACCAGCCTCGTCTGCAGCGGCCGTAAGAAAGTTTTGGTTTGCCCCAAGCGCAATCTGATTTTGATGCCTCCTGTAAATATTTTAAATGATGCTTTTTTAACGCAACATAAATTGCCGTTATTAGCGTTTTTCTCATTTGATTTTTTTAAGTGAATTAACAGAACGTCGAAAATAAGAGACTGCAGTGTTGCCAGTGATAAGACGGCTCCCAAAGTATGTAAAAGTGACCCGTTTCGCACTAGTACGTAAAGTGAAAACTAAAAAATTCGATCTTACAAGTCTAAACAATAATTACCAAAAACGACCTGTCATTTGCAGTTTATCACTGTAAGAGAAACAGAGATAACAAAGCAAGTCTTGTTTTCATAAACTTCTCTAATATTGACCGAGCAGAATTGTGAAATAGTATTTTATATATTTGTTTTGAGTGAAAAGGAACCATTTTATAGGAAGTACGTACAGAAATGGTAGTATAGTCGTTTTTTTTTAGTGTGAAGAACTGCTTTTTATGTTGTCATGTCATTTGTAAAATATTACTCATGTTCATAGCAAAGCGTAGCCTTGAAAAATCATTTTTTTTTTTTAATAAGCTGTCAAAGTAATTTCAACGAAAAAGAGTAGTAATAATATAAAAAAACCAATACGGGAAAAGAAGAATATTATGTTGAAATCGAAGCTAGAAGTGTTTTGAAAACAAATTTTTCGTTTATCGAAAAAGAATGCTGGAAAATGACGCTGGTAAAAATATTTTCTGAAATGATTTACCTATTCGGTAGTATTACATTAGATTTTGTAATGATACTATTTTTAATTTATAACACCAACGACACCCATTCGTCAAGCATCCTTAGGATTTATTTTGTAGATACATATTTATCGTGGTCTTAAATTTTTAAACGAAGAGTTATCGTGTCATTTTTGACAGATTCAATCGCTAGTCTGATTTACAAATTTCAAAGTAAAGATGCTTTTAAAAAAATCCTCAATTACAACAAAACTAGTGATGTGCCGGATCGTTAAAAATGTATATCCGCGGATACGGATCTGAATACGGATTTTTGGTTTCAAGATCCGCGGATACGGATCTTAACTTTCTTAGAGTACGTGGCGGTAAATATTGCACATCGACATTTGGAAAGAGACTATCTGTTATGGGAAAAAGTTTTTGACCTCTTTAAGAGTTAACTCTCATAACAGATTGTCTCTTTCCAAAGATCGATGTGCAATATCTCATTAAAAAGATAGTTGATTTAGTACCTTTGAGTTATGTACTATTAGTATGGTACTCACTACGATAAATGTTTGCAATATAAAGGTGCCAAATACGATTTAAAAAAATAAAAAATAATCTGAATTGAATTTAACAGGTTTTCATTATTACCTAATCACCTATATATATAAAATTTCATTTATGAATTGAAAATTAATAATGTAAAAGATCCGCAAAAAAACTAACGGATACGGATCTTTCATCTCCTTCGGATATCCGCGGATACGGATACGGATATCCGGCACATCACTAAACAAAACAGTAGCTAATGGCATTTTTGGCATCGAGAACTGCCCTGGGGCAGGGCAGGCCAAGTGGATAAGTATTGGTTAAATAAATTTGTTTATTGTTTACATATAATTATTTAACTAATAGTTACCCATTCGGCCTGCCCTGCCCCGGGGAAGTTCTCGATGTTGAAAGCGCTATAAAGTAACCAAATCTGGTTCCTCACACTAAAAAACAAACGACGGTATGTATGTATTTCGAATGTAATGCTTACAACTCGTGTGACTGTTCAAACTCGCTGGTGTCTCATTATTAACGTAATGTCACGACTCGTCAATAAAAAAATGCATTACAATCTAGATACATTGTACTATTATAGACTAGAATGAGGACTACCGGGCTTTTTTTCTGCCATCTGACAGCACCACTGGCAAGTGAGGTCAATGTCATTCAATTGTTAGTATTAGTAGTTGTAGGTACAGGAAATTTCAAGGAAAACACCACGAAGTCTGTAACCAGGAGACCCAGCTACAGTGGACCGATATCTGTCGCTACTGTCAGCCACTGGGTAACGCACACACGTTCATATCTTACATGCATGTAGTGTCTGTGAAATTAAACAACTTCGATAACTATGACGAAAACAGAGTGATAACAGCGCTATCTCGCGTGCGCCAGAAAACGGTCCGTCTAGAACAGAGTTCCCCAAACTTTGTCTCGTGAACCACTTGCCATGTTTTTCGGTTTTGGGTAGACCCCCTGCTTATCTGATATTGATTTTTTGCAAATTCATTAATTTCAAATGTATTTTTGACAACCGGTATAGTGCTACTCACTTTGAACGATCTAAATTTATAACGGTAGTGAAATGTAGTGTGAAATATTTAGTTTTATACATTTATTAATTAGATTCAAATAAACGAATCAAATTAAAATGTACTTTCTGTTACATAAAATAACTAAGCAAAAAATAAATGCTTTTAGTATGAGGGATGAACCTGATGCTTTAATAATAAATTTTCAACATTTGGCATCAATTTAGTTAGATTTAATCTTAAATCTCTTCGGTTAACGATGTCCAGTTTGTTTCTTTTTTTGTTAGGAGATTCACTATCGTTGACCCCCATTTTAATTTCATGGACCCCCAATTTTTTTTCCCGCTGACATGGACCCCTTGCAAGTTGTCGTCGACCCCTGGGGGTCGACATAGACCACTTTGGAAATCACTTGTCTAGAAACACGGCGAGCATAGGAAGCTATGTCTCCTGGTTACAGACTCCGTGGAAAACACTAATCATACTTGCCACTAGCGCTATCTGACGAATAAGAAAATATTAGCCCGTATAACTGTTAAAAGAAATATATATTTCAAAACATATGAGTCCTAACTTCGACTTTGTTTTAAAATGTAAGTCAAAGAAGTTTGTTTATGGTAGTTTTTTAAGAGCTACCAAATTAATTTTATATGTAGTTTGTACGTTTGAGTTTGATTTTTTATTAACTGTATTAAAAACAGAGTAAATTTATGTTTATATTATCATTAATATAGAAATAAAGTACAGAATCTATGATGTCCTTGTTTTAATATGTGTTATTATTTGTTGTTTACATGTAGGGATACATTAATTAAGAATTAAAATATCAACTACAAAATTTTAGTATTCGACTTTATTAAAAAATTCCAACCAATTGGGCGACGAGACCATTCCAACTTCAAAATTTTGACATTTGATTGTAGTACAATAAAGAGAATAAAATTTCTGATGAGGTGACGCGGATAATGGCTAGTATTCAATATGATATTTGCTATTGGTTACCTACATAATATGGAGAGGGATCCGTACCATTCCGTTTTCCATGAGAACTTTTAAAACTTCGGATTTTAGTTTAGGTTTTCCTGTAGACTATGGGTGAGGCCATATATTCCCTATTTTTTAACTTCACGCTATAAAAAAAAGTCAAGAAAAATTTTTTTTTTCAAAAAAATCGGGAAGTTATTGTTTTCACCCCGATTTTCGAAAATCGAGTTTTCGTCAGATCTCGACGTTTTGAGGTCTTTGGAAGCTATTGAGCTCCTGGTTAAAACCGATCAAGAGCCAATTCACATTACTATCGTGAAAAGGAAATTCCTCTGGATGGATCACACAGATTCACACTTAGCACGTTAAGCGCCATATGCATCCATAAAGATCCACACTTAATTTTATTATTAGGCCGCGTGTTTCCACATTTATACACAGACAAGGTTTTACTTTTAGGCACCGTGTGCTTATACAGCTACACAATATCCATATCTAAGCATAGGATGCTCGCTAGTATGGCCCAGGGAGTTAAACTATGCGCTGGTCCACGATAATTTTTCTTCATTTAGTACATATTAGAATAAATTACATGATATTTTCTGTTGCTAATACACAAAAAAAAAACACTTTGGCCCATAGAACAATTGCAATCTGCATATACGTGGCGCTTAACGTGTTAAAGAAGAGAACCTCAAGACGTTACCAAGCAGATCTAGTATGAACACCACAAGAACAGGGAATAAAGGACGACCGATTAATAACTGGAGACGCAATGTTTTGACAGAAATTAGCATAATCATAATTTTATTTATCCAGTATTACATACAAGATGTGGACAAGTCATAGCATTTAAAATTAAACAGAGTATGGACACTTTTCCAAAAAATAGTTTTTCAGCTTAATGTTGAAATTCTTTTCACCAAAATTGGCTTTGATTTGGTCTGGCAATCCATTATAAATGCTCACGACAGAGTAACGCAGGCTTTGTTTGTACTTTGTGAGGCGATGCACCGGGACTTCAAGATCTTTTCGTCTAGAGCTATACAAGTGAGTGAAATTATTTGAAAATCCGGATTATTTTTTAGGAACATTATACTTTTGTACATATAAAGCGCTGGAACTGTTAGTAATTTATTCATTTTAAATGTATCTTTACATGATTCTCGGTAATTTAAATGAAACATGATTCTGATATTTTTTTTCTGAAGCTGAAAAGCTCTGTATGTCCAAGTGGACCGCCCCCAAAATACAATACCGTACGATAGTATTGAATAAACATAGCCAGAATAGGCAGCTAAACATACTGATTCGTCACAAATGGTACGAAGTCTGTAAAATAGGTAAACCAATTTTGATAATTTATTACATATATCGTCAATATGACCGTCCCATGTTAAAGACGAATCGACTCTTAGACCTAGAAAATTAAAATTTGAAATGATTTCTATTGCTTTGCCGTCAGGCGCGGTCGCAGCCTGAAATTTTGGGGGGGGTCACTCACTACACTAATAAAAAAAATCGTCTTTTTGTATTGTAGCTAAAAATTTTCTTTTATTATTTGGCAAATTTTTGAGATTTTTCAATTTGACTTTAGATTTTGGGGGGGGGTCATGTCCCCTGTGACCCCCCCCTTCGGACCGCGCCTGTTTGCCGTCAACATTCAAAGTAGGTGTCCGATCTATAGAAGTTTTCTTTATGCTAAAGTTCATAATCTTAGTCTTTTCGATATTCAATTTTAGACCATTTTCATTACAGTACTGTGAAAGTATGGAGGCAGCTACCTTGGGTTTTTTTATTGCTTTAGCGAGTTCATTATCTTTTACGCATACTGTGGTATCATCTGCATAAAGAATCACAGAGTCAATATTCTGCATATCGTTTGGCATGTTATTGATAAAGATCAAAAAGAGATATGGACCCAAAGATGAGCTTTGTGGTACGCCACAATTTATGAATCCAGGGTTGGAAATCGCATTAAAGCCATCCTTACGGAAATGAACTTTCTGTGTTCTATCCGACAAAAATGATTCTATCCATGATAAGCAGCATTGTGCAATACAGTTGACAAGAGCTACAGGCTCTATCAAAAAATCTTATATGATTTAAATCCTTCATAGAAGGCGCATACTCATCTCATAGGACAGGGATGACGAACCTTTCTACACCTTCGTGCCAATGTTTTTCAAAAATATTTAATTTAGCCATAACGTGATAAGCCACCAAAGAAATTTAGTTGACAAAAAAATTAATCCAAAATAGATAAAAATGATAATACATTGAGCGCCATGAAACTTTTTCGTATTTGTTATTTTAGATTAGATTGGATTAGATTTTATTTACACATAATAGTACAGATTGTACATGTGACGTCAAAAACATTAAAAAATATAAAAATTCCAAGTAAATTATAGAATATTGCTTTTTTTAAAATTGATAGTTAAAAAATTCTTCGATGTTATAAAAACAGTTTGCAGTTAAAAATGATTTCAATTTTTTTTTTAATTTTTCCATCTTTAAAATTTTGAAATCAAGAGGTATTTTATTATAAAGCTTAAGGGAAACATATGTAAAATGTTTTTGTACGGTGGCTAATTTATGCAGTGGTAATGTTAACGAACTTTTATTTCTCGTTTCATAGTGATGAAAATCAGAATTTTTTTCCAAATCTTTTATTTCACCAAGCAATGATATAATATATACGTAGCTGAAAGTGTCATTATTTTGTTGTTTACAAAAATAGGCCTACAGTGTTCACTTCTTTCTACTCCTGCCAATACACGAACCGCAGCTTTCTGTAAAATGAAAATTCTTTTAGCAGCAGGTACGCCTCCCCAAACTTGATGATAGTCAATTGTTTTCGGAATCCAGCATATTTTTAATTATTTCGATATGTGCCTTATGTCAAATACACCGATAACAGGTGTCCGATGTCCTAGACATAACTTTCCAGGCCTGTATTTCGATTAATTATTGAAACGAAGTTCCTTATGGGACGTTATAGATATGAATAAAAAGGGCTGGAAAAAAACGTAACAAAAAAGCGTAAAGAAAATCTAATCTAATTACCTATTGTATGTCTGTCCGTAGACATAGAAAATTGAAATTTGGCACACTTATAATATAGGGCATGGGACAGATCCTAACGGAATCGGAATTTTGATCCCTGCAGAGGGGAGCAAATTGAAAACAAAAAAGTTTTTCGCTTATAATTCGTTCAATTTAAATCAGATCGGTTCGAAACCTGTCTTAAACGAAAGAGGAGAACATTTGACATAAATTTCGTATAACAGAATTCTCCCAAATAGGTAGTTTTTTTTTATACATAAAAAAGCAGAAATAAACACTGTATATAAATTCGATTTTGCCTAATACATCGCGCACGTGGATCGCCTATCCTTTTCTCTTACACAGTTTGTTATGGACATTTAAAGATTGCGTATGTTCTGTCTTAAAATAAAAAGATTGCATTTTTTTAAAAACAGATGCTATCACAAATATTAGTTTTTTGGCATTAATATTTTTGTGAAATGCAACGCCTTCTAACTTCACAACTTGTTATTAAACCTATACAGTATGTAAACACGTAAGGTGCACATAGGGAAATTAACATTGGGAAAAAATGAATGGATCAGAGTGAGCCTTGAAATCTTGTTTTTCATTTTTACAGATAATACTCTTTCGCAAAATGAATGTGTATACTACCGAAGAAAATATTCAAATGATTACAACATAATGGGATTTTTTTTATTAATGGGACATTAAATTCCCAAAAAAACTAAAATATGGTGCGTGATCAAATATCTCCGCCTATTCGTGTTGAACCTAAAGACATTGGATCACTGATTTACCAACGCGCATCCGTCATACCAGTCAGACAATTTTTGAATGAAATGTTTCCAAACAGATGGAGTTGTTTTTTGTTTTATTTTTGTACAAAAAAATTAAAATAATGATTTATAAGAGCTTTTTATTATTAAAAAAGCCAAGTAAAATAAAAATAAATCAAAATAAAATAGAAATCTTCAAGATTACCACGATAATTCAATAGAAATAATTAATGCAGTCATGGCTAACTCTAATCCAAGTATTTTTTCCCAATGCTAATTTCCCTATGTGCACCTTACGCGTTTACATACTGTATAAATATGGAGTGGTAGAATATTCATCTGCCATGCGGGTGGCCCAAGTTCGATTCTCGACAGATGCGCAACAATTGATATTTTTATTTTTTTTAAGTTGCAAATCACACGATTAATTTTTGTTTAATAATCATTTTATAATATAAATAAAATTTTCGAATAATTTATAGATAAATTAGTAAAAAAATTATATGATACCTACATAATTATTAGCGAAAAGAACTTCGTTCCAACCAGATGTTCCACGACACCTCTTGTCTTTTTTTTCAGAATAACCTTATCAAAAACTTGTATGTTCGTAGATAAGATGAAATTCGATAAAGTATGGCGGTCAATCATCACAATATCTCGGTTTAGTCTCCCATAGACTTTTTTCACTCTTTTGATCCCTCGTCTTCTCTGATAATACGTACCATACAGGCTACTGACGCAACGGTAATAAAGTATCAGTATTTTCACTTATTTTAATTCGTACATTATATGTATTTCGAAATATGTTTACGTGAGCGGAACCACAATTTTGGCCGCGTTAATCTACGAAACTACTGAACCGATTTTAATGAAATTTTGTAAATGGGTCTTGCTTGGTGCAACTTATGCTGTAGGATAGTTTTCATTAAATATTAAAATAACGTTTTCTCAAGAAAACTGTTTTAGTAACATGTAACGACATCAAAACTATTAGTTCAGAAGCAAACAAAAAAACTGTTATAGTACCAACTAGCGAGATCTGATAGAATTCACTCAAAGCTATTAGTTGAGATGTAAATCTGGTAGAATTTGCTCAAAGCTATTGGTTCAGACGCCGGGCCGCAAACGAAATACATTTTGCAGAATTATATCTATCGCACCCGGATGAAACCGGGACGAAGTGCTATAGACTTGAACGCTCAAACAGTTAAACCTTCGGAATCTTTAGCCTATAAAAAAGTGGGTAATTACAAAAATCGCCATCCAATTAGGCTATGCTTCATGGTTTGCTTATTATGCTACAGTCATTATGTTGTCGTGCAAATTACATACAAATAAATAAAGAGAATAAAACAAATAAAAATAAAAATATGTTTTTGTAATGTGTTTGTGAATACCTAAACATGATTATTAATATCAGGACTGGTTCAGCAGAGACCGTAACGTGTCTATGTATACAGAGTGTCCCATTAAGAATGGGACATAGAACAACCGCAGATTCTCCAATTCAAAATAAAACGATTAAGCGAAATATGCTTAGATAAAATGTTACTCGCTCTACCAGTGGCGTACGGCAGGAGTAAGTAATGCTTGTACCCCTTCTAAATGTTACGCCGCTGTCTAAATTTTAATTTTGACTATAATTTTATTTTCTTTGATATTTTCTAAGTCAATAATGTACACTTGCTAGTTTGTTGTAAAGTCATTGGTTTTCGAGATATTCGCAGTTAAAGATAGATAGACATGTACTTTTTATTTTTTATTATTATTAATAATATTCATTTTTACAATTTTGTCTTAAAAAAACTGCAAATATCTCGAAAACCAATAACTTTACAACAAACTAACAAGTGTACATTATTGACTTAGAAAATATCAAAAAAAAATTAAAATTATAGTCAAAATTAAAATTTAGACAGCGGCGTAACATTTAGAAGGGGTACAAGCATTACTTACTCCTGCCGTACGCCACTGGTAGCGCGTACTGAACTAATTTTTTTATTGTTAGGTGCATTTTATGATATTTAACAAGTGTGCCGATTTGAGTAAAATTATACGGTGTATTAAAAAAATTATGGACATTAATTTTTCAGTTTTCAACTTCAACACCCCGTATTTCGGAAACGAGTAACATTTTATCTAAGCATATTTCGCTTAATCGTTTTATTTTGAATTGGAGATTCTGCGGTTGTTCTATGTCCCATTCTTAATGGGACACCCTGTATAACACAGTATTGTACTTGAAAAATTGTCACAAACTGTGATGGCCATTGCTCCTGTTTGTTTACCGAACCCAGATGAGAAACTTGTAAACATGTACCATTACTTCAGTATAAAGTAGTGTTGATCCAATAGAATATTAAGATGAAGGAAGGTTTTGGTTGAGGATCATAAAATAAGCTTTACCTGCAGTGTTTCGCTAGTGGCCACTAGCGAAACACTGGTAAAGCTTATTTTATGATCCTCAACCAAAACCTTTACACAATTTGGGCGCATTAAGATTTCGTATTAAAAGTGCCGGAACACCCACTTTTAACTTTAATTTATGATAAGGCATTTAAACCTCTAGGCCTAGGGGTTAATTATAAAAAAAAAAAATTGGTTGTCTGTAAAGTCGGTTTACGGACGATAGTTTTACGTGATAACGTATTCCGTAATACATAACCTAAATTTATATAATAATTATAATAATTCGAATCTATGATATTGCATCTTTCGCTTCAAATTTAGGTTAATTTTATTTATTAAATTACTCACCACCTATAAAAATAATTTTTTTTATTAACTTTCTTTCTTTCGTATTTATTTAAGTCTCAAAGATTAACTGTCATACTATTCATAAAACAATTGTTTCACTGTTTATATAAAATTCCAAAACCTACTTACAATATTTAAGTATTTTCATACGTCAAAAAATTGATTTTTATAATGATAAAATTTGTAAGACAACGATTTTTTCGAGAGATGAGACCTAGCTAAAACGATTTTTTGCCCCCCAAAATCCCTTTTCAATAAATTTCATTCAAATCGTTAGGGCCGTTTTCGAGAAAAGCACGCACAGGGTCAGGCGGAACGTTACGAACGTTAGGAACGTTACACTTTTTCGTGCATGCAGCCGGTGTTTTATCAATTTATAAGATTGGTGATTCATCAATTTATAAGACGTTATCACGCCAAAAACAGTTTATGTCCTTTATAGTGTAAACTATCTTCATATTAAATATCGCGACAATCGGCTCAGCGGTCTCGCCGCACACAATATTACAACCCCCACTTCATCCCCATAAGGGTTGAATTTTTTTAATAGTGGCCTATGTCCTTCCCTAGGCTTCAAACTATCTCCATATTAAATTTCATCGCAATCGGTCCAGCGGTTTGGCCGTGAAAGTGTAACAGACAGACAGACAAACAAACAGTGATATAGACAGGCAGACAATTACTTTTGCATAATTATAATAATTAGAATGGTTTATTTTTCAAAAATAAATTAAAAATTCAATCGATACTTTTACCAATTCTCCGATTAGACCGTGCCCGGAGGCTAATAATAGAGGAGGCAAGGAGACGTCATAAAAACGCCCGGAAATTCTCAAACCCGAAAGAAAAACTTGTCTTATACGACATGTAATGGTCTAAGATCCCGATTATTTGTTATTCATTGCCATAGTTACCTACATAGTATATGTTCCACGTGTTCGCAATAAAATTATCTACATTTTCATATACTGCAAAATACTAATTCAAAGGTGCCTGTCTACCTGGTTTTATGCCAGGAATCAAATGTCGACCAAACTTTGGAATTTTTTATACATAATGTTGCGCATTTCAGTGATGCGCCTATGAGAGTTTCTAGAAAAATCTACACAATACTCGACGGTCAACTGACAAACAATGAAAGCAGGTAACGGACATCCGACCGTTAGAGACTCCCACGCATGTAAAGACAAGCAACAATGAATTCAGGTAGCCAGCACCCGATTGTAGAGACCCGCACGCGTGGAGAGGAGAGGAAATCTAGATTCGAATATTCTAGAAACATAGCCCGAAAACTATAAAAAAGCGAACAGAGGAAGGAAGCAGTCAGTCAGTTACAGCGTGTTAACAGTGAGTGGACGTACAGTCGGTTACAGATAACTGTGTGACATAAATTGTGCAGGCGGTATAGTAAGACCGAAGTAGCTGTAAATAAATGTTAGAGTTCAGTCAGTTATTGAAGCTGTTCGTTGCGTTGACACAGTGCTCTGGCATTACAACATAAATTCCGTTAATCTGTGGAAATAAATATAACTCTAGTGAGTAGTTTTAAATAAATGTCTTATGGTGAATAGACATTATTGCGCTGATAAACTCTGTGTTGTGTTCCTGTGTGTTTGAATAGACAAGTGCGCTGATAAACTCTGTGTTGTGTTCCTGTGTGTTGTTAATACTTCTTTGTACATAATTTGGCGACTCTTTATTCTCTGTTACTTAGTCTTACATTGTATAATTTAGAACTATTAGTTTTATTTCTGTTAACGTTATACGCTTTCGTTTGTGTGTTTTTACTGTTTGTTAAACAGTTAATATTGTGAATAAATAATTACCGCCACAGACTACAGCAGTTTTGTTACAATATTTTACTTTCGATTCGTAATAAATGTATTTAAAAACCCGATAACTACATTTCAGAAATAAAATTGACAACTTTAATTTTTTATTATAATTAGCTGAGCCAAGAAATTAAATGGCAACCCAACCAATTTTTCTTTATAAAAACATTATATTATCAAATTCCAAATTTCATTAGGAAACTCGATGGATAAAGATCGAGCCTAATGGGGATCTTGTACAATAAGCGCGATGGGCAATATGTAAATAACTAAACCGGTTCTGTTATTTTTTGCTGCATTAACGGAATAGTTAATGTATTGTGATTTGATAAATGATTATTCACATTCTCCCCCTCTTGTTTTAACAAATAATTTCAGTAAATAGATTTAAGCGCTGAAATTATTAATTATTATTAATAAGTTTACTGTTCAGAAAGGAAGCGTTTTTTTCACTGATCTCTTCCAAAATGGAAAACAAGGTAAAGACATTTGATTTCAAATTTTTATCCTCGAAAAAACATTCAGGTATAATGTAAACTTGAAGTTCATGATTGCAAAGGGAATAACAAAAATAACTGACATCAAGTTCTCTAGACAAATTGAGAGTATAGTAAGAATAAAATTAATAGAACGAACTTATATTTGTTAAGATAGTCCCTTTTTTTAGTTAAATAATTGACGTTTTATTATTAAAGATTAATGTTCTTTATTTGACATGTAGTTTGTTTTTTTTTAATTAAGCCTACTCATTGTACAATCATACATAGATCAATTTTTTGCTCCCCGAAACCCATTTTCAGTAAATTTTATCCAAATCGTTAGGACTGTTTTCGAGAAAAACATCTCGTTTAATAATATAATAAATAATATATTTAATTAGTTATATATTAAGGCCATCTCTCGGTATAAAAATTAAAAACCAAACTGCCTTTGAATTACGTTAAATAAGGCTTTTAGTAGATCGTCTGTCTAACGAACTTGGCGCTCTACCAATCGCTTTGATATCTGCATAGTAAATATTTCGTAGATTATAAAATAGAAACATAAAATCTATCCAAGGATTGTATCCTATAAAAGCAGTGCCAGGGTGCACAACATTTCTATCGGACTCGCCTATTTGATAAAATCTGATCTTAATTTGTCGAGCGTCTATAATTTCTCAAATGTTTCAGATAAAGTATATTTTAATAGCAATAGGAATGATACTAACTGAGCAAGTAGCGAATGGAACACTTCAGGACGCGGTCAGTGCAAATGAAGAATTAGGTTTCGCAGTGTACAAGGTATAATCTATATAATTATACGTTACATAAGAAAATATTATACAGTATCGTCCCTGTAAACGGTTGCTATAGGCGTTGATAACCTCAGCTGTTGAGCGTCTATAATCTACAATGAATTTATTAAAAGGGGGATGAGCAGTGGGCAAAGTCAAACTGGACAGCTGGTAATACAGCAAATATTTTTTTCAAAAATAATCTATTATCACTTTGTTTACTTTTGCATCATATCAATGTATAGACCAACCAAAATACAGAAGGTTAAAACGAATCAATAAATTATCGCGGTGTGTTTAACATTAAATGTTTCGTTTTTTTTGTAATAAAAATATTAATTTATCTATTATGTTTACTGACAATATGTTATAAATTACGTAATTGTAATACAAAGAAAATACGGGGTGTTCAGCTATACGAAAATTGGTTTCAATATTTAAAATAATTAAGAGTTTAAAAAAACTTAAAAAACACTCTTTTATATTAATGTGGACTAAAAATAAAAAATATTCATTTTATATAAAGATTTTGTTCAACAGTGATAGGAAGTCCTCCAACTCGATATAAATTAATACTTTTAATAAGCTTAAAATGAGAATAGTATATTATAAAAAATTAAATTATATCGAGTTGGGAGACATCCTATCGCTGTTGAACAAAATCTTTAAATTAAAAAATTATTTGTCCACTAAATATATAAAAGAGTGTTTTTTTTTTTAATTTTCTTAAACTCTAATTTTAATTTTAACCGTAAAAACCAACACTCAAGTGACTATGGAGTAGGTAACACAATGTACGCTGCACGGCTTGCTAGCATCTTACAGTAATTTTTCAGTTAATTAATTTATTTACATAAATTATTTATATATTTATATAAATTATTGTATTACCGTGGATTATTAATACCTGTGCAAAATTTCAAATTATTCAGACGTCCGGAAGTTGGTGAAAAGTAATTTAAAAGATTCTATTAGATAAATACATATATATGTTACCGGCCAACCCCGATTTCAGGACAAACTAGTTCAGCCTAGGCCGAACTGGTTTGCAGAACTAGTTTGGCCTAGGCCAAACTAGTTTGTCCTGAAATCGGGTTTGGCCGGTAACTATTACAAACATACATACATACAGGTTAAGCTAATAAAAGATTGTTAATGAAATTTCCTTCCTCACAATACCATTAATTCAACTGGTTATGATGGTTTTTTTTTCTTCAAAATAAAATGTCTATTGAAATTTATTTTTAAGGAAATGAGTGATAAAACCAGTGGAAATATTTTATTGAGTCCATTTTCAATTGAAACCGTGCTGGCTTTAACATACGTCGGAGCGAAAGGTGATACAGCGAAAGAAATGAGTCAAGCTTTAAGATTACCAACAACCCCGGATGCAACTGCGGAAAGTTTCCGTCAACTCACTTCCGGATTAACAGCTGAATACGACGTAAAAATTCAGATTGCGAATAAAGTTTATTCCAGTTCGAATGCGCCATTGTTAGATCAATTCAAAACAACCGCTGTTGATGCATTCTCGTCTGAAATAGAACCAATCAAATTCAGCGACGCTGATGCTGCTGCCAATACTATTAATAAATGGGTGGAATCAAAAACCAATAATAAAATACAAAATTTAATATCACCGTCTAGTTTACAAGCGGATACGGCAATGGTACTAGTAAATACGGTTTACTTTCGTGGTGGGTGGGATCGTCTGCTCACAGAGATACCGGAGACAGAACGTACAGCGTTCCATCTAGACAAAGAAAAGACGGCAAATATTCCGATGATGATGTCATATGGTGTTCATCTGGCGTATGGAGAAAGTACTGAGCTCGATGCTAAATTTATCGACTATCCTTATAATGACAACAATTATGTTTTCACCATAATCCTGCCAAATCAAGTTGATGGTCTAGCGGCGCTCGAAAAAAAAATTAAGCCCGAGCATGTCAAAAATTTCAGTTTTAATTCAGGAAGAGTTACTGTGGTTTTCCCCAAGTTCAAAATTACTCAGGATATTGATTTCGTACCTATTCTCAAAAAAGTAAGTGGCTGTTTAATTGGACATAAAATTTACATATAAAAATTTTTAAACTTGCAGTTTTTTTTATTTGGCTTTCTTATCTATCAAAAATTCTAGTTTGAAATTAACCAGTAAGTGAAAAAATAGTCTTCAAAATAAGTAATTAATACCAAAATAGAAAGTTGTAATGAGATGCAGTTTGATTATCTTGCAACAGTTTTCAGGTTTCTGAATATTTTTGTATTACACTTTAGATACGTGAATACATGTTTTTGTCTGTCTGTCTTTTTTATACGTACACTTGGTAGCTTAAGAACCAGTAGCCAAATAACAACACATATTTTAACAAACCTGAAATTTTTATATCTTATTTATAGTAATATTATAAGCCTTTATTTATGATGGCAGACAATTCCTTCGGTTGTAATATCCCGACAGACACAATAAAAGGTCCGCTGTATGTGCGCGATGGTATTATCAAGCAAACGTATGAGTGCGAGTGAGAGCTTCCGATGGCTTTTTTGACAGCTTCATGAAATTTATTTGTTAACACACACACACATGCAGAGTAGTGCATGCGTTTAAAAGAGAAACATTCAATGGAAACAAATGAACAACCTAAATTTCATGAAGTTGTCAAAAAAAGTCATTGGATTCTCTCACTCGCACTCATATGTTTACATAATAATATCATCGCGCCCATTTGTTGTGTCTGTCGGGATGTTGCAACCGGAGGAAATGTCTGCCATCATAAATACAGGCTTATAATATTACTGTGAATAAGATATAAAAAATATTAAAATATGTGTTGTCATCCGGCTACTGGCTCTTAAGCTTTGGGACATAATCACAATATCAAATAAAAGGTACTTTTTGTCCGACTACCCTACGAAATTGCAGAACGAAACAGCGAAAAAAAACGTAATTAATTGTAAAAAACTAAACTGATTATTGTTTTTTTTTTCATTTTCAAGTTTGGAATGAACAAAGCTTTCAGCAATGGAGCAGACTTTTCAGGAATCAGCAGCGTTCCCCTAAAAATAGACGAGGTTGTACAAAAGACGTTCATAGATGTAAACGAAAGAGGCACTGAAGCTGCAGCTGCATCGTTTGGTTTGTATATTATTTAATTCTTAATAGTTTATTTCAAAAATGTCCTCTGTTGATTATCAAAAATATCTCTAAAAATAATCGAATAATGCTAAAAACAAAGATGAGCTGGAGAATGATTGAACGTGTAGCAATGATGTATACTTTATATCGCGTCCATTGCTCCTCTATTACAAGCCCCCTGTTCTCAGGTTCCAATCCGGGAACTGGTAAAAGTATCAATTGAAAATTTAATTTGTTATTAAAAAAATGGCAAGCATGAATTAGTTGAAAAAAAAAACAATGAAATTATAATTTTGTTTTAATATTATTGAACTTTATTTTAGTTAAAGGAGTTCCGTTATCAGGATTTATTGGAGAACCCGTTAAATTTATCGCCGACCATCCATTCTTATTTTTGTTGCGTCAGAAAACTACTGGAGCCACACTTTTTATCGGAAGATTTACAGGCATCTAACAAAAATATGTAGCTTTGTATGCGTAAACAGAAATTTTTGTAGTTAATTTTTAAATCTAATAAATAAAAATGCAAATGTTCGATTGTTCAAAATCTTAAATCTCTAAAAGTTCTTCCTTTTTCCGCCGCCAATAACTTTAGGGTTTGATCCATATACCAATTACTTATTGCCTTGAAAAAATCAACATGTATAAAAGGGCCACAAAATAAAAGTTTTTAAAAATTGTTTATAATGTTTATTATAATTTTTTCCAAAAATATGATGGGGTTTTAATTTCGTTGTTTGTTATTAAAAAATGGAATTTTTGTCGGCGAAAAAATCATAAAAACGTCTTTTTCGGAATTTTTTTTGACCGAATTGAATTAGGCTATTGCTCATATTTTTGAAGACATAGAACTATTTTTCTCAAGAACTCACTTCTCTACTAGACTATACTATATATGAATGATTTCGTGCAATATTAACCTAGATAATTCGTAACTTCTTGTATGAACGAAAGTCAGCTCTGACCAAAGAGCTAAACTTCCTTGGCTCCGACGCGCAAAGCAATAATAGAACACACTCCCGCTAGCCGTGTAGTGGTGTGTGCAATTCAATAAAAGCGATTAAAAAATATATAAATAACTAAACCGGCTCTGTTGTTTTTTGCTGCATTACGGAATAGCTACAATGTATTGTGATTTGATTAATGATTATTCATATTCTCCCCTCTTGTTTTAACAATAATTTCAGTAAATAGATATTTAAACTCTGAAATTGTTAATTATTATTAATAAGTTTACTGATCAGAAAGGAAGTGCTTATTTACACTGATCTCGTCCAAAATGGAAAACAAGGTAAAGACATTTGATTTCAAATTTATATCCTCGAAAAAACATTTACAATGTCAACTTAAAATTCGTGATCTTTCAAACTGAATGACAAAAATAACTGATATTAAATTGTTAGACAAATTAAGAGCGTAGTAAGAACAAAATAAATAGAACGAACGCATATTTGCTAAAATAGTTCCTCTTTTTATTTAAATAATTGACGTTTTATTACTAAAGATTAATGTAATATACGACAATATGTAGTTTGTTTTTTTTTTTTAATTAAGCCTACTCAGTAGGTACTGAGTATACAACCGTATTTTAAAGTGATAAAATCAATAAGAAAACGAATTTTGCGAGGGATGATACCTACTTAGATCGATTTTTTGCTCCCCGAAACCCATTTTCAGTAAATTTCGTCCAAATTGTTAGGGCTGTTTTCGAGAAAAAAAAATTTGGTTTAATAACATATTATTAGATAATAAACATATTTAATTAATTTACATTAACGCCATCTTTCGGTATAAAAATGAAAAACCAAACTGCCTTTGAAATACTTTAAATAAGACTTTGGTAGATCGTCTCTCTCACGAACTCGACGATCTACCGATCGCCTTGATATCTGCATACGGATTGTTTCGTAGATTTTAAAATCTTCTTCTAATATATAAAAATTAAAATTTGTCTGTCCGACAAAAACTAAGATGGTGGGAACAAGAGTACGCTCTTGTTCCCACCCCCACATCCGCTCCTTTGCACCCGGGTGAAATCGGGACGGACCGCCATAGTAGAAACATAAAATCTTTAATCTAAATCTTTGATTAACGTCTGAATAGAACTCTTCAAATAAATACAATTGTCAACCAATTTTTTTCAGACCATATATTGACAAAAATTTAAATTATATAAAAAAATATATAACAAAATAACAAATACTAATAATTTTTATATTTTTTATATTTTTCTGAAGAAGATCCAAATCCGGATCGAAACGTCATCCTTTGTTATTTTTATTTATATTTTTTTATATAATTTTTGTCAATATATGGTCTGAAAAAAATTGGTTGACAATTTTATTTATTTAAACATAAAATCTACCCAGGATTTGATTCTATAAAAGAAATACCAAAATGCTCAACATTTGTATCGGATTTGTCTATTTGATAACATCTGACCTTAATTTAATGAGCGTCTATAATTTCTCAAATGTTTCAGATAAAGTATATTTTAATAGCGATAGGAATGATACTAACACAGCAAGTAGCGAATGGAACACTTCAGGACGCGGTCAGTGCAAATGAAGAATTAGGTTTCGCAGTGTATAAGGTATAATCTATAAATACGTTACATAAGAAATTGTTCTGTCAATTGACAGAACAATTTTATAAGAAAACTGTTTTATGATAATTTTAAATTTAAAAAAATTGTCGAGATTCATAGTAAATGATCATGTATATTATAATTATTTTTACAATTTACCATCTTAACTTGCATTGAGGCCCTGATGATGAAAATATATTTTTCGAAACGTTGGCCACAAGCGATACACTGGTAAAGCTTATTTTCAATTGTTCCTCAACCAAATAAATCTCCTTCAATACATATTTTGGAACAAAACTTCTACTAACAATAAGAAAATATTGTACAGTATCGCTCCTATGAGTCTTATAAACGGTTGATATATAGGCGCTGATGACCTCAGCTGTTGAGCGTCTATAATCTACAATTCATTCCTTAAAAGGGGGATGAGCAGTGAGCAAAGTCAAACTGGACAGCTGGTAAAACAGCAAATTTTTTTTTCAAAAATAATCTATTATCACTATTTACTTTTGCACCATATCAATGTATAGACCAACCGAAATACAGAAAGGTTAAAACGAATCAATGAATTATCGCGATATGTTTAACATTAAATGTTTCGTTTAATTTTTAAATAAAAATATTAATTTATCTATTATGTTTACTGACAATATGTTTATAAATTACGTAACCGTAATACAAAGAAAATACGGGGTGTTCAGTTATACGAAAATTCGTTTTAATATTTAAAATAATCAGCGCTAGATTTACACTAGGGGCAGTAGGGGCTAGTGCCCAGGGCGCCAAATTTGAAATGTGGGAAAACAATTTTTTGCGTTACAGAACATTCCTCGGAAAGTGTGATCGTGTTGAAATCATAAATAATTTTTTTGTCAGACGCGTTAAAATATCTCGCAATTGATGAGCAATCGTTTTGTTTATCAATTTATTATTTTTAATACGAAAAATAATGTTTTTTGTCTAATTATCCCATTAGCAAAAAAAAATATTTTTGACATAAATGAAAGATTTTATTTATTTGAAAATTGTACACCGAATCTTTACTCCATTTTAAGTAGGATTTAGGTAATGGGGCGGCATTTTTCACGCTGCCCCAGGGCGGCACTTAGAGTAAATCCGGCCCTGAAAATAATTAAGAGTTTAAAAAAAGCTTAAAAAACACTCTTTTATATTAATGTGGACGAAAGAGTAAAAAATATATTTTTTTATATAAAGACTTTGTTCAACAGCGGTAGGAACGAGTTGGGAGACATCCTATCGCTGTTGAACAAAATCTTTAAATACAATAATTATTTGTTACTTTTTAGTCCGCATTGCTATAAAAGAGTGTTTTATTTTTGAATTTTTTTAAACTCTAATTTTAATTATAACCGTAAAAACCAACACTCAAGTGACTATGTGGTTGGTAACACAATGTACATCGCTGTACGGCTTGCTAGCATCTTAAAGTAATTATTCAACTTAATTAATTTATTTATTTACATTATTTATATATTTAGAAATATTTATATAAATTATTATATTGTCATGGGTTCTTAATACGTGTGAAAAATTTCAAATTACTCAGACGTCTGGATGTGGGTAAAAAGTAATTTAAAAGATTCTATTAGATAGAGAGATACATACATACATATAGGTGAAGCTAATAGAAGATTGTTAATGAAATTTACTTCCTCACAATACCATTAATTCAAAGAGCATTCATGGATAGACTGGTTATGATGTTTTTTTTTCAAAATAAAATGTTTATGAAATTCATTTTTAAGGAACTGAGTGATAAAACCAGCGGTAATATTTTATTGAGTCCATTTTCAATTGAAACCGTACTGGCTTTAACATACGTCGGAGCGAAAGGTGATACAGCGAAAGAAATGAGTCAAGCTTTACGATTACCAACAACACCGGATGCAACTGCGCAGAGTTTCCGTCAACTGACTTCCGGATTAACAGCTGAATACGACGTAAAAATTCAGATTGCGAATAAAGTTTATTCCAGTTCGAATGCGCCATTGATAGAACAATTCAAAACGACCGCTGTTGATGCATTCTCGTCTGAAATAGAACCAATCAAATTCAGCGACGCTAATGCTGCTGCCAATACTATTAATAAATGGGTGGAATCAAAAACCAATAATAAAATACAAAATTTAATATCACCGTCTAGTTTACAAGCGGATACGGCAATGGTACTAGTAAATACGGTTTACTTTCGTGGTGGATGGGATGATTTGCTCACAGAAATACCGGAAACAGAACGTACAGCGTTCCATCTAGACAAAGAAAAGACGGCAAATATTCCGATGATGACGTCATATGGTGTTCATCTGGCGTATGGAGAAAGTACTGAGCTCGATGCTAAATTTATCGACTATCCTTATATTGATAACAATTATGTTTTCACCATAATCCTGCCAAATCAAGTTGATGGTCTGAAGGCACTCGAAAAGAAAATTAAGCCCGAACATGTCAAAAATTTCAGTTTTAATTCAGGAAGAGTTACTGTGGTTTTCCCCAAGTTCAAAATTACTCAGGATATTGATTTCGTACCTATTCTCAAAAAAGTATGTGACTGTTTAATTGGACATAAAATTTACATATAAATATGTCTAAAATCAGTTTTTTTTATTTGATTTTCTTATCTATCAAAAATTCTAGTTTAAAATTAAACAGTAAGTGAAAAAATAGTTTTCAAAATAAGTTTTCAATATACCAAAATAGAAAGTTGTATTGAGACTTCCGTCGGCAGTTTGATTATATTGCAGCTGTTTTCATGTTTCTGAATACTGTTTTTGTCATTCTGTCTTTTTACGTATCAGCTTCACTAGAGCACGGGTAGCTCGATTTTGATGACACTTGGTAGCAGAGCCAGTAGTCAGATGACAACACATATTTTAACAAACTTGACATTTTTATATCTTATTTATTATAGTAATATTATAAGCCTTTATTTATGATGGCAGACAATTCCTTCGGTTGTAATATCATCGCGCTCATCCAGTGGACCTTTCATTGTGTCTGCCGGGATGTTACAACCGGAAGAAATGTCTGCCATCATAAATATAGGCTTATAATATTACTATAAATGGCATATAATTTCAGGTTTGTTAAAATACGTGTTGTCATCCGGCTACTGGCTCAATCTATGAGACACGATCCACATATCAGATAAAAGGTACTTTTTGTCCGACTACCCTATACAAAATTGCAACACGAAATAGCGGATAACACAAACTTTATTATAAAAAACAAAAGTATTTATTGTTTTTTTTTTCATTTTCAAGTTTGGAATGAACAAAGCTTTCAGCAATGGAGCAGACTTTTCAGGAATCAGCAGCGTTCCCCTAAAAATAGACGAGGTTGTACAAAAGACGTTCATAGATGTAAACGAAAGAGGCACTGAAGCTGCAGCTGCATCGTTTGGTTTGTATATTATTTAATTCTTAATAGTTTATTTCAAAAATGTCCTCTGTTGATTATCAAAAATATCTCTAAAAATAATCGAATAATGCTAAAAACAAAGATGAGCTGGAGAATGGTTGAACGTGTAGTAATGATGTACTTTATATCGCGTCTATTGCTCCTCGATTACTAGCCCTCGGTTCCCAGGTTCCAATCCTGGAACTGGTAAAAGTATCAATTGAAAATTCATTTGTTATTAAAAAAATTGCAAGTATTAATTAGTTGGAAAAGAAAACAGTGAAATTATAATTTAGTTTTAATATTTTTTTTAATTTTATTTTAGTTAAAGGAGTTCCGACATCGGGATTTATTGGAGAACCCGGAAAATTTATCGCCGACCATCCATTCTTATTTTTGTTGCGTCAGAAAACTACTGGAGCCACACTTTTCATCGGAAGATTTACAGGCATCTAACAAAATTATATAGCTTTGTATGCGTAAACAGAAAATTTTGTAGTTAATTTTTAGATCTATATAAATAAAAATGCAAATGTTCGTTTGTTCAAAATCCTAAATCTCTAAAAGTTCTTCCTTTTTCCGCCGCCAATAGCTTTAGGGTTTGATCCATGTACCAATTTCTTATTGCCAGGCTACACAAAAATAAAAGTTATAGTACTATATATGATTTTTTAACGTTAACAAAAATTGCATTTTTTTAATTTATTGTTAACTTTAAAACTGTATTATAAACAAATTAAATAGTTCTTAATTAAATATTTATATGACGTAGTCTTGTTAAGTATATACCTATGTAAAAGAAATTTCATGAAGCAAGAAAATAGGGTAATTTTAAATCATTTGTTGTTTTCAATGGAAACGATTTTTGGAAAAAAAATATCTAGTTAGACAATAGCTTCTAAAAATAAATAAAAAAAAAATTCAACGGAACTTTATTCTTTTGAGCGTTAAGATGACACTATAATTTATTCAAATTTTTAAATTGTTATTACTATAAAAAAATTATTTTGTGTGTTGTACTCTATAAGCAGGCGGCCGTGCGCTCGAGCTGTAACGGCCACGCGGAACCCTATTTTCAACGTTAAATTAAAACTATAAATAATAGAGATAGCGTGCGGGGGGCGGGACTTTTTTATTGGAAATTTTCTTCTCTATAAATTTTTTTTTCAATTTCCGCTATCGCTTAGGGTTTTTGAGTAATTTCCAAAAATATAAAGGGGTTTTAATTTCGTTGCTTGTTATTAAAAAATGTAATTTTTGTCGGCGAAAAAAAAATCATAAAAACGCCTTTTTTTTGGGAATATTTTTTACCGAATTGAATTAGGCTATTGCTCATATTTTTGAAGACATAGAACTATTTTTCTGAAGAACTCACTGCTCGACTAGACTGTACTATAATATATGAACGGATTTCGTGCAATATTAACCTAGATAAAAATCTTTGATTAACGTCTGAATAGAACTCTTCAAGTAAATAAAATTGTCGACCAATTTTTCTCAGACCAAACGATATATTGACAAAAAATAATAAAAATACAAATCAATATAACACAAGATGACGTTTCGATCCGGATTTGGATCTTCTTCAGAAATATCTAAAAAATATAAAAATTAATTGCGTACAATCTATTAGATAATAAATTACTTAATACTAATTAATTTTTATATTTTTTAGATATTTCTGAAGAAGATCCAAATCCGGATCGAAACGTCATCTTGTGTTATATTGATTTGTATTTTTATTATTTTTTGTCAATATATCGTTTGGTCTGAGAAAAATTGGTCGACAATTTTATTTACTTTAACCTAGATAATACAAACTTCTTGTATGAACGAAAGTCAGCTCTGACCAAAGAGCTTAACTTCCTCTCCGACGCGCAAAGCAATAATAGAACACACTCCCGCTAGCCTTGTAGTGGTGTGTGCAATTCGATAAAAGCGATTGAAAAATATATAAATAACTAAACCGGTTCTGTTATTTTTTGCTGCATTACGCAATAGCTAAAATGTATTGTGATTTGATTAATGATTATTCATATTCTTCCCCCGTTGTTTTGACAACAATTTCGGTAAAGAGATTTAAGCACTGATATTATTAATTATTATTAATAAGTTTACTGATCAGAAAGGAAGTGTTTATTTACACTGATCTCGTCCAAAATGGAAAACAAGGTAAAGACATTTGATTTCAAATTTATTTCCTCGAAAAAACATTTACAATGTAAACTTGAAATTCGTGATCTTGCAAATTGAATGACAAAAATAACTGATATTAAGTTGTCAAGACAAATTGAGAGCGTAGTAAGAATAAAATAAATAGAACAAACTCATAATTGCTAAAATAGTTCCTCTTTTTATTTAAATAAATGACGTTTTATTACTAAAGATTAATATAATATTATTATACATGTAGTTTTTTTTTTCAATTAAGCCTACTCAGTAGGTACTCAGTATACAACCGTATTTTAAAGTGATAAAATCAATAAGAAAACGAATTTTTCCAGAGATGAGACCTGCTTATATATTTTTTGCCCCCCGAAACCCATTTTCAGTAAATGTCGTCCAAATTGTTAGGGCTGTTTTCGAGAAAAAAAAATGGTTTAATAACATATTAATAAATATATTTAATTAATTTACATTAACGCCATCTTTCGGTATAAAAATGAGAAACCAAACTGCCTTTGAAATGCGTTAAATAAGACTTTGGTAGATCGTCTCTCACACGAACTCGACGATCTACCGATCTCCTTGATATCTGCATACTGTATGTTTCGTAGTTTATAAAATCTTCTAATATATAAAAAATAAAATTTGTCTGTCCGACAAAACCTTTTTGACGTTAACTCCGATCATCATGAAACTTGGACACAACATTTATCTCGGTAAACTTAGATGAACGTGCGTACTCTTGTTCTCACCCCCACATCCGCTCTTTTGTCGGGACCCACCGCTATAGTAGAAACATAGAATCTACCCAGGTTTTGATCCTATAAAAGTAATGCCAAAATGCTCAACATTTGTATCGGATTTGTCTATTTGATAACATCTGACCTTAATTTATCGACGTCTATAATTTCTCAAATGTTTCAGATAAAGTATATTTTAATAGCGATAGGAATGATACTAACACAGCAAGTAGCGAATGGAACACTTCTGGACGCGGTCAATGCAAATGAAGAATTAGGTTTCGCAGTGTACAAGGTATAATCTATAAATACGTTACATAAGAAAATATTATACAGTATCGTCCCTATAAACGGGTGCTATAGACGCTGATGATGTCAACTGTTGAGTGTCTATAATCTACAATTAATTCATTAAAAGGGGGATGAGCAGTGAGCAAATCCAAACTGGACAGCTAGTAATACAGCAAATTTTTTTTTTTTCAAAAATAATCTATTATAACTTGGTACTTTTGCATCATAACAATTTATAGACCAACTCAATTGCAGAAAGGTTAAAATAAATCAATAAATCGTCGCGGTTTGTTTAGTAATAAATCTTGTTTTTTTTTTTAATAAAAATATTAATTTTTCCACTATGTTTAATGACAATATGTTTTTAAATTACGTAACCGTAATATAAAGAAAATACGAAGTGTTTTATGCACCATTAACACTGAAACTTCTTTCTAAATTTATAAAAAGACGGCCAAGTAAAAATTCTATAATCATAAATGTATGATTTTTAGGATTTATTTCTTTACTTTTATTATGCAACCTTGTTTCGCGCCAAACAAGATTCTAGGTTAAGGGGAATCATTAAAGGTTTTAATAAGGGAGTCAGTTAAAAATTTAATTTTTTTGTGAAATAACTACAAATTTACGGTTTTCGGATTTTTCCTTTTACTTGTGCTATAAGACACTGCTTCGTGCCAAATTTCAGGATCTGGGTCAACGGGAATTACCCTATAGATTTTGATTCCCTTGCGAGTATCAAAATTTGTCGCATAAACGGCCGTATCTTTTGATTTCGTTGACTTAGAAATTTGGTTTATTTACAGCCCCAAGTGATTCCAGACCTGAGTATTTGATATTAATTTCTACCTGATCCTCCACGCGTTTTTAGTAAAAAGGGTCTTGACTGACAGACGGACAACGAAATGATCCAATAAGGGTTCCTTTTTTCTTTTTGAGGTACGGCACTCTAAAAATTAACCTAAAAATGCACCCATTTGTAGCAATGCGGACTAAAAAGTTAAAATAATTTTTAAGCATAAAGATGTCGTTCAACAGCAATAGGAAGTTCCCCAACTCGATTAAATTAATTTCTGGAATAATCTTAAAATGAGAATAGCTTATTCAAAAAATTAATTTACATCGATTTGATGGACATTCTATTATCCTATCGCTGCTGAACAAAGTCTTTATATTCAAAAATTATTTTTAACTTTTTTGATCACATGGCATAAAAGGGTGTTTTGAAGAGTTTTTTCAAACTCTAATTTTATTTATACCTCACCCCAAAGCAACACTCAAATGACTATGGAGTAGGCAACACAAGGTAGGTACGTCGTCGTATATGCCTTCTTAAATGCTTGCAGTAATTTTTCAAGTTAATTAATTAATTTATATAAATTTTTCATAAATATAATTATTTATATAAATTATTATCAAATGTGAATTTTAATACGGTATAGTGCGTACTACTATTTTAATAACTTTAAAGAATAGCTTCTGTTGCTACATTGTTGAAACACCCATTGTTACATGTCTATATTAGAAAAATTTATTTCTCAAACAATGTCACCATCGGAATACGAACCCTGAATCTTTCCACTATCGCGGCGGACTGAGTTACATTACTCCACAGTGACACAGTAAGGTCAATTCATCATTCCAATATATAGCCATTTGTAACTGTATATTTCACATCATGCGAGAGCTAATTTTTATCTTAGATAACGTCAGATATGAACCTTCACAGAAGTGAGAGCTGTGGGTGAATCAACGATAGTCCGCCGCGATAGTGGAAAGATTCGGGGTTCGTATCCCGATGGTGACATTGTTTGAGAAATAAATTTTTCTAATATAGACATGTAACAATGGGTGTTTCAACAATGTAGCAACAGAAGCTATTCTTTAAAGTTATAAATTATTATATTTATATAAATTGATCATATAAATATATAAATATTTATATAAATTATTATATTGTCACAGGCTCTTAATACGTGTGGCAAATTTTAAATTATTCAGACGTCTGGAAGTGAGTAAAAATTAAATTGAAAGATTCTTTTAACGCATACATAATACACGTGACGTTAATAAAAGAGTTTTATTAAACATTTCTTCCTCACATCATCATTAAAGAGCATTCACTGGTAGAGTGTAGTTATCATGTTTTTTCTACAAATTAAAATATCTATTGAAATTTATATTTAAGGAACTGAGTGATAAAATCAGCGGAAATATTTTATTGAGTCCAGTTTCAATTGAAACCATACTTGCGTTAACATACGTCGGAGCAAAAAGTGATACAGCGAAAGAAATGAGTCAAGCTTTACGATTACCAACAACCCCGGATGCAACTGCGGAAAGTTTCCGTCAACTCACTTCCGGATTAACAACTGAATGGGGCGTAAACTTTCAGATTGCGAATAAAATTTATTCCAGTTCGAATGCGCCATTGTTAGATCAATTCAAAACAACCGCTGTTGATGCATTCTCGTCTGAAATAGAACCAATCAAATTCAGCGACGCTGATGCTGCTGCCAACATTATTAATAAATGGGTGGAATCAAAAACCAATAATCAAATACAAAATTTAATATCACCGAGTAGTTTGAAACCGGATACAGAAATGGTACTAGTAAATACGGTTTACTTCCATGCTGGTTGGGATAAACTGTTCTTTGAGTTACCGGAAAATAACCGTACAGCGTTCCATCTAGACAAAGAAAAGACGGCAAATATTCCAATTATGATGTCACATAGTGTTCATCTGTCGTATGGAGAAAGTTCTGAGCTCGATGCTAAATTTATCGACTATCCTTATATTGATAACAATTATGTTTTCACCATAATCCTGCCAAATCAAGTTGATGGTCTGACTGCACTCGAAAAGAAAATTACACCCGAACATGTCAAAAATTTCAGTTTCAATTCAGGCAGAGTTACTGTGGTTATTCCCAAATTCAAAATTACTCAGGATATAGATTTCGTACCTATTCTCAAAAAAGTAAGTGACTTTTTTTATTTGCAAATAAAATCTATATATACGAGTGAAAATACAAATAAATTCCCACATTTGAGAACGGCTCGACCGATTTTTTGTTGTTGTGTTGTCTGGACAATTATCTTGCAGCCGTTTTCATACTTTTGTATTAGGTACACTTTAGATACGTGAAAAAACGTTTTCGTCTGTCTATTTGAATCAGCATCACCAGAGAACGGGCTGCTCGATTTTGATGAAACTATTTATTGTTTTTTTCTTTTTTCATTTTCAAGTTTGGAATGAACAAAGCTTTCAGCAATGGAGCAGACTTTTCAGGAATCAGCAGCGTTCCCCTAAAAATAAACGAGGTTCTACAAAAGACGTTCATAGATGTGAACGAAAATGGCACCGAGGCTGGAGCTGCAACTTTTCGTATGTATATTATTTGATTCTTAAGACCCCTTCACACGATGCTGGATTTCCTGCTCGTTAGCTTGCTTGAAGTCTTGCAGGCAGCTTTGTACGCTACGCTGTTAGATAGTAACGACACTGGTTGGTCCGCTGCTCGCTATCTTGGTATATTTGGGTGATAGGTTCAGTGCTATTTTTCATGCAGCGCTGAGAATTTGACTAATTATGGAGTCGTATTTTATCACGTGATATCGTTTGACATTGGTTAATTATGGTGTTGTTTGAAAAAAGTTTCAAGTGAACAGCGATGGGACCAAAAGTTGTAAAATAAAAATGTAAATGGACTCGGCAAGAAATAAGTTTTCGCTTTGATTTTTTTCTTCTCTCTCGAAGCTATTCAATCATAATTAAAGTCATAGTAGCAATTCGTCAATGATGATTTATTTCTTGCATAACCATCACATCCCTTATTTAAATTTTGAATATAACTGTCAATCTATCAAACCGAAGCGAAACTAGCAGCGCTCCCTATACCAACCAAGTAGGGTACCATTAATGGCAGCCTGCAAAACTCCAAGCAAGCAAACGAGCTCGAAAGCCAGCATCGTGTGAGGGGCCTTTAATAATTTATTTCAAAAATGTCCTCTGTTGATTATCAAAAATATCTCTAAAAACAATCGAATAATGCTTAAAACAAAGATGAGTTGAAGAATGGTTAAATGTGTAGCAATGACGTACTTTATATCGCGTCCATTGCTCCTCGATTACAAGCCCTCGGTTCCCAGGTTCCAATCCTGGAACTGGTAAAAGTATCAATTGAAAATTCAATCTGTTATTAAAATAAATTGCAAACATGAATTAGTTGAAAAAAAAAACAATGAAATTATAATTTTGTTTTAATATTATTTTTTTAATTTTATTTTAGTTAAAGCAGTTCCGCAATCAGGATTTTTTGTAATACCCGGCAAATTTATCGCCGACCATCCATTCTTATTTTTGTTGCGTCAGAAAACTACTGGAGCCACACTTTTCATCGGAAGATTTACGGGCATCTAACAAAAATAATAGTTTTGTATACGTAAACAGAAAATGTTAATTTTTAAATTTATATAAATAAGAATGTAAATGACCGTTTGTTCAAAATCTTATATATTCGAAAGTTCTTCGCCGATTGCTTTGAAATTTTGACACAACATTGCTTTACACACTCCCAGTAGCCGTGTAGTGATGTGTGCAATTCAGTGAAAGCGATTGAAAAATATATAAATAACTAATTCTGTTATCTGTTATTTTTTGCTGCATTACGGAATAGCTATAATGTATTGTGATTTGATTAATGATTATTCATATTCTCCCCTCTTGTTTTAACAATAATTTCAGTAAATAGATATTTAAACTCTGAAATTGTTAATTATTATTAATAAGTTTACTGATCAGAAAGGAAGTGTTTATTTACACTGATCTCTTCCAAAATGGAAAACAAGGTAAAGACATTTGATTTCAAATTTTTATCCTCGAAAAAACATTTACAATGTAAAACTTGACGTTCGTGATCTTGCAAACTGAATGAAAAAAATAACTGATATCAAGTTGACAAAACAAATTGCGAGAGTAATAAGAATAAACGAACGCTTATTTGCTAAAATAGTTCCCCTTTTTATTTAAATAATTGACGTTTTTATATTAAAGCTTAATGTCGTCGTTTGACAGGTTGTTTTTTTTAAATTAATCCTACTCAGTAGATAGTAGATACTCAGTATACAACCCTATTTTAAGGTAACTGAGCTGAAAAGAAATTTTTTTTGAAATTACGTAGCAAAATGCATGCAAATTTTTATATTATTTAATGGCATAGGAAAATAAATGAAAATATCCTATTTAAAAAAAATCAATTTTTTCCGAGGTTTTAAAAATGTTCCTCGCGGATCAATTTTTTTCTAAATTTTCTAATTTTTTTATATTAAGCATGGATTTTTTATTTAACTCATTTTTTATTTAATTAAAATTAAAAAGTTGATTTTACTTGGAAATTTTTGATTTTTTCCTAACATACCAAAACTTAAACTAAAGTAAAATAACAAAAAATTATAATATTCAAAGTCCATACACAATAATGTTCAGAACAGTAACAGAAACTATTCCTACAAATTTCAAAAGAATATATAATTTTTTGAATCGCAAAGATCAATTTGAATCTATTACAAATCATGAAAAAACTTTTAGAGGAAAACGCGAATAAAGAAAATAATTACCATAATCATAAACGTTTCCGTGTTTAGTAAAACTCCAACATTTAAACTGTACTTATTTCGAATTCTTTTCAGACCGTTAAAAGTAAAAGATATATATGTATCCAAAGACAAGATTTCAGGTCATATTAAAATCTCAAAATCGATATTTTTTAAATATTTTGCCTCTCCGGTCCCCTTAATTAAAGTGATAAAATCGATAAGAAAACGAATTTTTCCGGGAATGAGTCCTACCTAGATCGATTTTTTGCTCCCCGAAACCTATTCTCAGTAAATTTTATCCAAATCGTTAGAGCCGTTTTCGAGAAAAATATTAATTAATAAAATATATTATATTAACGCCATCCTTGGTATAAAAATGAAAAACCAAACTGCCTTTGAAATACGTTAAATAAGATTGGTAAATCGTGTGCCTCACGATCGCTTTGATATCTGCAATCTGCATACTGTTTCGTAAACTACAAACTCTTCTTTTAATATATAAAATTCAAAGTTTGTTCTAATTTATGGAACGGTAATTCCGATCATCATGAAAGGACAGAATATTCATCTCGGTAAACTAAGATGAACGTGCGTACTCATGTTCCCACCCCCACATCCGTTCTTTTGCACCCGGGATGTATCCTATAGAAGTAGTGCCAAAATTCACAACATTTCTATCGGATTTGTCTGTTTGATAACAAATGACCTTAATTTGTCGAGCGTCTATAATTTCTCAAATGTTTCAGATAAAGTACATTTTAATAGCGATAGGAATGATACTAACACAGCAAGTAGCGAATGGAACACTTCAAGAAGCGGTCAATGCAAATGAAGAATTAGGTTTTGCAGTGTACAAGGTATAATCTATAAATACGTTACATTAGAAAATTTTATACAGTATCGTCTCTACAAACGGTTGCTATGGGCGCTGCTTACCTCAGTTGTTGAGTGTCTATAATCTACCATTAATTCATTAAAAGGAGGATGAGCAGTGAGCGAAGTCAAACTGGACCGCTGGTAATACAGCAAATATTTTTTTCAAATATAATCTCTTATCACTTTGTACTTTTGCATCACAACAATTTATAGACTAACTGAATTGCAGAAAGGTTAAAACAAATCAATAAATCTTCGCGGTGTGTTTAGCAATAAATCTTTCGTTTTTTTTAATAAAAATATTAATTTATCTCATATGTTTAATGACATTATGTTTGTAAATTACGTAACCGTAATACAATGAAAATACGGAGTATTCTATGCACCAGTAACACTATAACTGTAGGTTTCTATATTTAAAAAAAAGACGGGCAAGTGCAGCGGGTAGAACTCGCGTCCTGAGAGTTCCGTACTGTTATTTCATAAAAATTAAATCTGTCATGTAAAAATAAATTTCTATCTAGAATCAGAAATACAACCTTCTTTTGCGCCAAACAAGATTCTATGATTACCGGAAACATTTAAGATTTTTATTACTGAGTCAGTTAAAAAAAATATTTTTTTTGTATGGTTTCCGGATTTTCCCTTTACTTGTGCTATAAGACATTGCTTCTTGCCAAATTTCATGATACTAGATCAACGGAAGTAGTACCCTATCGGTTTCGATTCCCTTGCGAGTATCATTTATTAACAGCCCCAAGGGATTCCAGACCTGAGTATTTTGATATTAATTTCTATATGATCATCCACGCGTTTTTGAGAAAAAGGGTCTTGACTGACAGACAGATAACGAAATGATCCAATAAGGGTTCCTTTTTTCTTTTGAGGTACGGTACCCTAAAAATTAAACTAGAAAAAGCACCCATTTGTAGCAATGTGGACTAAACAGCTAAAATAATGTTTAAGTATAAAGCTCAATTCGATATAAATTAAATTATTTTGAATAAGCTTAAAATGAGAATAGCTTATTCAAAAAATTAATTTACATCGAGTTGGGGGACATTCAATTATCCTATCGCTGCTGAACAAAGTCTTTATATTCAAAAATTATTTTTAACTCTTTTAATCCACATTGCTATAAAAGAGTGTTTTTAAAAGTTATTTCAAATTCTAATTCTATTTATAACCCCAAAAACAACACTCATTTGACTTTGGAGCAGGCAACACAACGTACGCCGCGGTACGCCTTGTTAATTGATTACAGTAATTTTCAACTTAATTAATTAATTTATGTAAATTATTATATTATCGTGAGTTCTTAATACAGGGTGGGCCAGAAAGGCGTGCGATTTTAAAAACACTCTTGCGTTTGAACCTTATGAGAGGGGGCTGCGCGGGTGGTGGGGTTGAGAAACTCGGTTCTCGGAAATTTAGTCGCGATGGATCGATGATATCGATATTATCGGCTGATCGCTTGCGAGTCGATAGTCCAGGATTACGTTGAACTGAAGCTCTAACTTGTTCAATTTTGTCTTCCGTTCTTGTTGACCTGAGCGTCCCGCAGGCTTCTGTTTGAGAACCGAACCAGTTGCTTCGAACTTTCTGACCCACAATCGAATCACACTTTCTTTCGGACACTGATTTAGGTCATGTAATCGAACAATAACGCACGAATTGCCATTTTTGTAATAATGTTTAACGCAGAATGCACGTCGCGCTCAGGTGATCCATCGCGACTAAGTTACCGAGAACCGAGCTTCTCAACCCCACCACCCGCGCAGCCCCCTCTCATAAGGTTCAAACGCAAGAGTGTTTTTAAAATCGCACGCCTTTCTGGCCCACCCTTTACATGCACCGAATTTCAAATGATTCAGACGTCTGGAAGTGGGTGAAAATTAAATTGAAAGATTCCATTAACACATACATAATACAGATGGCGTTAATAAAAGAGTTTTATTAAACTTTTCTTCCTCACAATATCATTATAGAGCATTCACGGATAGAGTGTAGTTATCATGTTTTTTTTACAAATTAAAAGCTCTATTGAAATTTATTTTTAAGGAACTGAGTGATAAAAACAGCGGTAATATTTTATTGAGTCCATTCTCAATTGAAACCGTCCTTGCCTTAGCATATGTTGGAGCGAAAGGTGATACAGCGAAAGAAATGAGTCAAGCTTTACGATTACCAACAACCCCGGATGCAACTGCGGAAAGTTTCCGTCAACTCACTTCCGGATTAACAGCTGAATACGACGTAAAAATTCAGATTGCGAATAAAGTTTATTCCAGTTCGAATGCGCCATTGATAGAACAATTCAAAACGACCGCTGTTGATGCATTCTCGTCTGAAATAGAACCAATCAAATTCAGCGACGCTATTGCTGCTGTCAATACTATTAATAAATGGGTGGAATCAAAAACCAATAATCAAATACAAAATTTAATATCACCGAATAGTTTGAAACCGGATACGGAAATGGTACTAGTAAATACGGTCTACTTTCGTGGTGGGTGGGATGATTGGTTCACAGAGATACCGGAAACAGAACGTACAGCGTTCCATCTAGACAAAGAAAATACGGCAAATATTCCGATGATGATGTCATATGGTGTTCATCTGGCGTATGGAGAAAGTTCTGATCTCGATGCTAAATTTATCGACTATCCTTATATTGATAACAATTATGTTTTCACCATAATCCTGCCAAATCAAGTTGATGGTCTGGCTGCACTCGAAAAAAAAATTACACCCGATCATGTCAAAAATTTCAGTTTCAATTCAGGAAGAGTTACTGTGGTTATTCCCAAATTCAAAATCACTCACGATATTGATTTCGTACCTATTCTCAAAAAAGTAAGTGGCTTTTTTTATTTGCAAATAGAATGTATATATAAATACCAATTAATTGTCACATGTATGACGGAGCATCACTTGAGAACTGCTCGACCGATTTGACTGTTTTTTTTTTGCTGTATTCGTAATTGTCGGGACAAGGTTTGTATGAAAGAAATTTTTTGGAAAATCCACCGGAAAAGTCGGACATTTCGATGCTATTATAATAGTTTTTAAAATAAACAAAATTAGAAAGTAGTAACAAGATCTCCGTCTGCAGTTTGATTATCTTGCAGCCGTTTTCAGGTTTCTGAATATTTTTGTATTACACTTTAGATACGTGAAAACACGTTTTGTCTGTTGTCTATTTGTATCAGCATCACTAGAGAACTGTCAGCTCGATTTTGATTAAACTATTTATTGTTTTTTTCTTTTTTCATTTTCAAGTTTGGAATGAACAAAGCTTTCAGCAATGGAGCAGACTTTTCAGGAATCAGCAGCGTTCCCCTAAAAATAGACAAGGTTCTACAAAAAGCGTTCATAGATGTGAACGAAAATGGCACCGAGGCTGGAGCTGCAACTTTTCGTATGTATATTATTTGATTCTTAATAATTTATTTCAAATATGTCCTCTGTTGATTATCAAAAATATCTCTAAAAACAATCGAATAATGCTTAAAACAAAGATGAGTTGAAGAATGGTTAAATGTGTAGCAATGACGTACTTTATATCGCGTCCATTGCTCCTCGATTACAAGCACTCGGTTCCCAGGTTCCAATCCTGGAACTGGTAAAAGTATCAATTGAAAATTCAATTTGTTATTGAAATAAATTGCAAACATGCATTAGTTGAAAAAAAAAGAACAATGAAATTATAATTTTGTTTTATTATTTTTTAATTATTATATTTTAGATACTAAACTAGTTGCTCACACTATAATTGTTGACGAATCCGTTTTTATCGCCGACCATTCATTTTTATTTTTATTGCGTCAGAAAACTACTGGAGCCACACTTTTCATTGGAAGATTTACAAGCATTTAACAAAAAATATAGTTTTGTATAGGTAAACTAAAAATATTGTAGTTAACTTTTAAATCTATATAAATAAAAATATAATGTTCGTTTGTTCAAAATCTAAAATCTCCGAAAATTATTTTTTTCTTTGGGCCACCGACGGCTTCAGGTTTTGACCAATGTGCCAAATTCTTATTACTTGAAAAATTCAACATGTATAACAGGGACACAATGATGGATGGATTGATGGAACTTGAAATACCTACTTGAAGTACCTACTTTATGTATTTATAGCGGGTTAAGTTGAAAAACAGCGATTTCGCTGAACTTCGTCCATTGTATCGACTGTAACATTGGTGCAATAAAGGCATTTATTATAATTATAATTATTATTATAATTATTATTATTATTATTATTATTATTATTATTATTATTATTATTATGATTATTATTATTATTATTAATTAGAGTCATCGATAGCAATGGTCCCTTAAAAGCAGGACCGACACAAACCCGAAAGTTCTTCACCGTTGCTTTGAAAATTTGACGCAACGTTGTATTCGAATACGCGCGTCTTTTTGCCGTACCTATCATATAGACGTCACACCAGTGACAGGTGAAAACATGCTTTTTTTGAAAGACAGCGCCATCTGTTGAACGTAACTGCAACACACGCAAAGCAGACTGAGCTGCTGCAACGCGTGGTTGGGTACAGCTAGTTCAAACTATAAAAGAAATAAAGAAACTTAATAGTTTTGCAATATTTTGTAACCATACTACCAGTATTCTGCTGTTCAATTTTCCTAAAGTGTATATCAATGTTACTTAAATAAAAAATCTTTTTTTAGGTTTTAGTATCATTAATTGTATTCGTGAATTATAAAAACAGTGTTCATTCAAACTTGTCAGTTTACCTAATTAATAAGAAAAACCTCAGAAAGTTAGATTTATTAATGTACGACGTTTAATGTATATAGATTTAGACTTTTTCAAGTACAATATGAAAATTCTAAACAATATTGTAGGTACTTGAAAAAGTCTAAATCTATAGACGAAACGTCGTACATTAATAAATCTAACTTTTTGTCCACAATCCTGCGGTTTTTCTTATTAATTATTATCTCGATGGACACTATATCTATTATTATATTATCTTGTCAGTTTAAATTTCGAAACGTATTATGAATTAAAATAAACCTGAAAATGGTTCCATTTTATAGAACAAAGTCTCTTTTTTTCAAAAAGCTACTATATGAATGGATTTTGTGCAATATTAACCTAGAAATACATACAGAACGTCTTGTAAGTCAGCTCTGACCAAAGAGCTTAACATCCTTAGCTCCGACGCGCAAAGCGATAATAGAACATACTGTAGTGGTGTGTGAAATTCAATAAAAGCGATTGATCGCTACTCTCGATTAAGATGAGATAATGTTTTATACAATAGTAGTGGAGCCTTCGGCTCCACCGTATTACATCAATATTTAGCGGTTATTTATTGTATGGCTGCAATTTTAGTATCATCTAAAATTAGCCGACATTTGACATACATTTAATTTATAGATTAAATATTTAACCCCCTTAGGTAAGGTTGCCATCCGTCCGGATTTCCCCGGATTTGTCCTATTTTTAAGGGCGTCCGGGGAGCGTTCGGGCGGGGTTTTTGTTCACAGTCCGAGTTTAAATTTGACGAGATAAATCTTTTCTTATCAAGAGACGATACTAAAATTTTGTTATTTTAATTCAAAAAGGCCCTTTTTTAGCTTATCGGAATAAAGAAAGTAGAGTTATTGTTTGCTTTTTTCTAATTTTTATACGGCTCTTTAACTTAATTACCAAAGAGAATAGAGATATAATTAAATGAAAGCTTGTAAAATTCCACATATTACTTTAATTTTGTACGTTAAGTTGCACCAAATATGGTAAAAAATTCATTTATACTATTGCTGTATTATTAATGTATTATTTAATTTCATCAGTAAAATAACAATTTTCCTTGGTAATTATATCCGGGCTTTGAGCTCAAAAATTCGGTTGTTTTGAGCTTCTTGCCCTAGTTTATTGACATTACAAATGACAACCCTACCCTTAGGGGATGATTTTTCAAAAATTCTTTCTTATAGGACTCACCTACGTCATAATATAAGGAACTCATGTACAAAATTTTATTATTTTATACCCACCGGTTTAAGTTATGAGTTGTCTGTCAGTCAAGTCAGTGTTAGAATTTTATTAAGTACTAGCGGTCCCGTCCGGTTTCACCCGGGTGTAAAAGAACGAATGGGGAAGGGAAGAACATGAGTACACACATTCATCTTAGTTTACCGAGATGAATGTTGTGTCCAAATTTCATGATGATCGGAGTTACCGTTCTAAAGTTTTTGTCGATAAAAAGCAGTATTTACATATACTTTTTTTAACTAATAATTATTTTAAATTAATTAAATAAAATTAAAATAAATTTAAATGTAAGCCTTAGAAGAAAGCAATGTAGAAAATAAAAAAAAATAAAAATATATTCACCCAACGTAGGGCTCGAACCCACAACTTTGATATTGACAGTCGCATGCTCTACCGATTGAGCCAGTCGGGGTTGTTTACTCGCACAAAGCTAATATGAGTATATTTCGTTAGTGCCTTTCACCTGAATAGAAGCTTATTTTGGAGATACATTTTGCAACATTTTTCATTAATGCTCCGCTCCTAATGGTTGTAGCGTGATTTTATATAGCCTATAGCCTTCCTCGATAAATGGGCTATCCAACAAAAAAAAATTTTTCAATTTGAACCAGTAGTTCCTGACATTAGCGCGTTCAAACAAACAAACTCTTCAGCTTTATATATTAGTATAGATATCGTTTGTGTCAGGGGTTTACATAATTAATATGAATTTAATTATATATATTAGTATCAAGTATGACACGTAAACATCGCTGTCACTTGTCAGTACACCTGTTATTATTTAACTGTTGCATATTTTACACTTCACTTGTTTAATAAATTGAAGGTCAAATGCTTCCCAATTCATAAATTTGTGATAAACTTGGATTGTATTTTAATATATGGTAGGTATGTGTCAACATTCTTCATTATCCTTTGTCTCTAAAATGCTGAACCCTAAATAATTAAAGTACTAAACCTTATATAATTAAACATTAACGTTATGAGGGCATATTCTAAAGACGAAAATTACGTGTCACTACCGAAATCATAAGGCCTAGTTTATATGAGAGGCGTTCAACGCGCGTTGGCCCAACGCGCGTTTACAGTT
The DNA here is from genome assembly GCA_963575645.1 of Xanthostigma xanthostigma. Classification (NCBI taxonomy): domain Eukaryota; kingdom Metazoa; phylum Arthropoda; class Insecta; order Raphidioptera; family Raphidiidae; genus Xanthostigma; species Xanthostigma xanthostigma. The sequence goes on along the minus strand of OY754466.1, from coordinate 39,980,899 downwards.
TCTATACAATTGTATAGAACTGTTTATATGATAACGCGCGTTGAACGCTCTTCATGTGTGCTAGGCCTTAAGTTTCATTATGAATAGGTCCAGAGCGGACCGTCGAATTTCTTCTGTTCGAATACAGAGACAAAGTCTATGTGAGACTTTAAATATAAAACCACTATTTTATATTCAAAGATGTGAGATAACATTGAGACCATATATGTATTACTTATATGACGCAGTGTCTATTTTCTGAATGTGCGGTGAGCGAAGGCAAAAAAGCGTATCAAAAATTCTTCTTTTTTCGAAGTAATTCCTAGGTTATTCCGACAATATATTACATATTTTAGCATGGAGTATGTCTCTCTATATCAAAAGTTCTATATTTTTATCTGTAGCGTTAACCAATCAGAATCAACGAGCTCTTACGACTTAAAAAAAGACAGAAGTATATATTTGCACCCTAATGGTGCGAATGCGATTTTATTACTATGTTTGGTATATAATAAAAGTATATGATTGGGCAGACAAATAGGAAATCACAAAAATCATTATTTTTATTTTGCCGTAAATTTAAAAATGAGGGCTGTTAAGGGGCTGCAGCAAGATTAACACTGACACACCCCATGATGATAAGAAAATACTTCTTGAGATCGACATTTTGACGTCAGTTTTATTATAAAAACTGGAAGTAATGTCATTACCCCATAATCCAGGAGTACAAAACTACTAATAATTAATTATGGGCTCGTTCTTCATCTTTTGGATACTGCGTTACAAATAGGCATTAAAACAATTTTTTTTAAGAATGTGATATAAGAAAAACATTCCCAAAAGTATATGCTTTTCATTGTAATTTTAAACAGAATAATCCCGCTACGGAGTACGTCATAGCTAGACCGCATGAGCTGCTTGAATAACGCCCTTTGCTTCTTAAATTTGAAACATGCGATATCAGTATAGATAACAATTATATACATCTCTTTCCAAAGACATACCTCTTTCCATCTATTCGCGAAAGTAATGTACCGGCTGTGTTAAGTTTTGACGTCATCATATGGCATCTAAACGCAGTCGTTTGAAATAAACACATTTTTTAAATTCTTTTCTCCAATTAAGAAGCACAAATAAGCCTCTATCACTGTCATAAGCTATAGGAGTGTTCCCTGAAACCATTTCATTCAGTCAACACCTTTGACGCTTATGCTCGGTGGTACATACATATAAACACGACACACGGCTTATGGCAGTAGTGACTAGTGTTACAGTGTATATTGTAGTTTGTTGTCAGCAGTGTTTGAAAAAAGTTAATTGAAACACCATAAACATGGATGTGATCCATAATTTAATTACCCTCTTCCCCGCATTCCTAGCCCATGTTAGGAGCTACTTACCTCCGGTTGTCCCTGCAGAACACCCATTTAAAATGTTCACGCGCCGCTACTGCTAATGTGCACAACAGTATGTAATTACTTGGGTTGTTTAACGCGCTCATGTCCGTGTAATGAACTTGGCATTGTTAGTACATAGTCATTGTTGAATATAAAAGGACACATTCAGGCGGCATTGGGCATAGGCCAAGTGCACCTTATATTAGGAAGAAAATTTACATTTGAGTCAGAGGCTAAGGTCACTAACAATTTTTTTTGGCTACTATTGTAGCCTTCTATACAGTGATTAAAATAAATAATCAATAAAACATTTGAATCGACTTCGAAAATTGAATCTAAATGCCATTAAAAAGAACAAAATATTTTTTGCACACACTGCTAAAAAAATAGTTCCTTTACAAACCAGTATGAAATTAACACACCCCTTAACCTTTTTATAGACATTTTTTGATGATACATTTTTTTTAAGTGATAAATATATTAGAGTTAAGGCCTCAGCACACAAGACTCGATTTGGCTGCTAGGTTTCAAGCGTGCTGTGGCGCGCTGGGTGTCGTAAATGACTTTTATGTGATTGCTTCACACGATGCGTGTATTAGATGGGTTTGGTGCGCGCGCAATGACAGTTCGAATGTTAACAAAAGTGAACGTTTATTGTGTCTGAACAGAACACACGCTATGACGCCGTGTTTCCTGATTGGTTCTTGTTTAAAACAAGCAAACAAACAAGCACGAAAAATAGCCCGGCTTTAATTTTAAAATCCATTTCTCTTTAGGTGAATATTTCACGATATATGTATAAGATCTTGAAGTCGTAAGTAATGTGCCTCGTTTCCTCTAACTTTCCAACCATATGAATAAAAAATCTGAAAAAAATCAAGATACTGTCAATGAAAATTATTTTGAGCAAGATATTATGTTAAAGAGTTTTTTTATATATCTCTACTGATAACGAAAGAATACTCTACAGAACACTATAAGTTTTTGCATGTCGGTTTTTTATTTTATTAAAATGGTATTTGGTTGATATAAAAAATAGTTGATAAGAATGTCATAGATGAAGTTGAAGCTAAAAATAAATTGTTTATTTCTAACACACGTCGTAAACTGTAGTTGTCCATCACAGCTAAACATTATTACGTGAGGTTTTATCATTGATGGAACAATTAAAATACAATGTCAACAAACGTCAACAAATCGCCGTAAAGGAAGTAATTTGGTAATGTTGTCAACGTGTAAATTTTGCGTGCGGTAATAATATTTTAATAATTATATAAATCGTTATATTTCAAATAATAGTAATCACGCTGCATATACCATATGGATGTAATTTTCTCTGTATCACTCGATTGGAAATAGTTCAGAGACTAGAGTTGGGAATAATCGTTGATTTGAATAATCGAAAGGCAGCCCCAGGTCTAGGGGGTAGGGCAAGCCGGGGCACCTGCCCCGGGTGGCAGTTTCAGGGGGTGCCAAAATCATAATGATTGAAAACCTGCATACTCTGCAATCTGCCCTTTTTCCGATTTACTCAATCTGCTTGCTTTCTGTTCACGAAAAATACCAACCATTATATATTTGTGAGTTTTTAAAAGTAATTTATCTCAAACGCTGGAGAGAGGGGGCCCCGGTTCGAAAAGGCTATCGAAAGGCTGCTTATTCAAATGATTTTGATAAGCGAAAGATTCATTCGAAATGATTCCTTTGCATGATGTATGACAACAATCGGAGGTGGGAATGAATGAAGTTTCAACTCTCGAACGAATTTGCTCTCGATTTCGATCGTCAATCTTGAGAGAGTCGCCTACATACAGTGCGCGGTCTTAAGTGGATTAGTCACAAACAGGGCCGTCTTTAACCTATTGGAGGCCCTGGGAACATTATAATAATGGGGCCCCTATGATTGATAAAGCACTATTTTGTTAGAATAGACCAGATATTCCCAATTTTATTTGGGCATGGAACCCTAATTGATCATACTTTTTTGGCGGAACCATAGCAGGATATTTTAATAACTAAAGTGTTTACCTTGTAGTCTTTATGTTAGACTCGAAGAAAGAACAAATTATAAATGAAAAAAAAATATTATAAGCCGTAACTAGGGCGGTGTCCAGGCACAGGGCGCAGACCCTGAATGACCAGATCAGGACCAAGTTTTAAGATTTGAACATTTTTTAAAGACGCAGTTGTAGACGCTCGCACCGGACGCATAAATATAGTTACGGTACTGATCTAAAGATTTTGATATATAGGTAATTGCTCGTATTCCTCTCGGGAGAAAAAACGATAACTAATTTGGAATGATTTAATCTTATCACTTGGGGGTCGAAAATACGTCATTTTTTATGATAATGACACTTCTGTGAAGAATTCTTATTTATTCTAAGTTTAAACGCACACAATATAAAAATAATCTAACAGCAAATTTTGTGGTTTTTTATAGCTTTAGGAAGGTTGACCAATTAGTAAGCTATCAGATCATGGAAAAATTCAGGCCAAAAAGTGCGATTTTTTTTTTATTTTTAACTCCCAAAATTCGGATTTTTGTAAAAATAAAACCGGAGTAGATTTTCTCGAAAATGCCGCATTTCCGACCCCCAAGTTAAATCATTCTAAATTATAGTCATAGTTTCTTCTCTCGAGAGGAATACAAGCAATTACCGGTCACTCTATATAGCATCTCCATCGATGATCGTTGATGTAGATTACCGCAAAAACAATTATAAACTTGACATATTTTATTTACAAACTAACACGTAAGTTCTAAATTTGAACCACCGACCACGATATGTCTCTCGCGGTGTTGCTATAAAACAATGACATTTTATTGTTGCCAAAATGAGTAACTTGTTTTGTGAAAGTTTGCAGTTTGTGAATGATATTCTTACAATTTTACTAAACAATTTACAGTACTTGAAAATTTTCGATTGTATGATTTATTAACAAGCCTTTAAAGATTTCCAGTTCAACTTGAAGTGGATTATTAAGTTGTCTTATGGCTTATCAGTTTAATATTGGGATTATGTGAAGTATGATATTATTACATTTGAGATTAAAATAAAACAAAAAAACGCTATTACTTACAGATAAAAAACTACAAAACAAATTCCAGTATGAAAAATTGTTGGGTTAGTTTGTGTCATTTTTTTTTTTATTACTCATGCGGGAAAAGTGGTATGTTTACGCATGCTGTTACGGTTGAAAAGTAGCTATTTTCATTTGCGTGCGGAAACTTTATTTGTCGCACTGAAATTATTGTTTGCCGCACGCAAATTCAGAGTTACCATAGTTACCAATACAATAACAATTTTAACTGAATTTTCAACTTTTTAATGATTTAATTTTAATTTTTATTACTTCTAATTTCTTTTTTAATTCGTAATAAAATTTTAATTTTAATTTAATTTAATTCGCAGTGGTTCCGGAGATTACCCTTTAAATACACACAAACTCACGAAATTCGCACTCTCCTTTAAAATTATAGTTGGAAGATTAAAAAGGAAGAATCCTGGTGGCATAGAATCGATGAAACAAAGAAAATACTGAAGGTTTTTTAGGAAGAATCCTGGTGGCATAGGATTAATATTTATTATAGTAGAGATTTTTTATTTTACACTTTTTAAGTTTTTCATTGTATATATTTTTGGAATATTTGCATTTGCTACCACACATAGATGCTTTGATTTTCGCGTTTTGATAATATGGCGTCTAGCAAATAGGTACTAGCGGTCCCGCCCGGTTTCACCCGGGTGCAAAAGAACGAATGGGGGTGTACGCACGTTCATTTTAGTTTACCGAGATGAATGTTGTGTCCAAATTTCATGATGATCGGAATTACCGTTCAAAAGTTTTTGTCGGACGGACAAATTTTTAGTTACATTTTGCCTTGACGCTTCGCTCCTATTGGTCATAGCGTGATATTATATAGCCTATAGCCTTCCTCGACAAATGGACTATCCAACAAAAAAATTATTTTTTAATTCGAACCAGTAGTTCCTGAGATTAGCGCGTTCAATCAAACAAACAAACTCTTCAGCTTTATAGATATATAGATAGATAGAAGATAGGTACAAAAAAATATAAACAGAAAAAAGTGATGAAAACTGAAAATTCGCTCTAGGAATCTTTAAAACTGTTCAATTACAGACTAAGTTACGATTTTAGTTATTTGAATTAATTGAGCTAAGGCTGTATAATTTATTAAAAAAAAAAACTCTCACAGTATGTGGATATTGTAATCCGTTATTCTATTATATATACAGACACCGGACACCCTGCACCCATACCATATTATATGTAAAATATAATATTATAAACGAAATCTTCAGCTTTATATATTAGTATAGATAGATAGAGATGGACGTTTTGAATGTTACAGTGGCACAAATGATCCCACAAACTTATGTACCCACAACTTTGATTATATTTGTGGATTGTATGTACTTACCTTATGTTCTATTTAAATTTTAATGTTTTACCAATATCTGTAACATAACACGGTCACCTTGTATATAGATATTGTAAGCATTAGTGTTAATAATCTTAAGATTGAAGCACAGTTATGTTTTTTTTTTTTCTTTTAATAAAATAAAAAACAATTTGATTATTATCATTATATTATTATTTATATATTAAACAAAAAAGCGGAGTTTTTACATAGGTCATAGGTTATTTCTGTCGAAAAAGAGACACGCGGATCGTGGTTGCAGTAGATAAGTTTTTATGGCATGCAGTATTGTATTATTATAAAGCATTTTTTTAAGTCATTGTTTAAAATATAAAAACAGGTTGTTTTGTTCTATTAATTAACTATTACAACGCACCGATATATATCTATACAAATATATTATGCAGATAAAATCATTAAAATTTTCCTATACATAACAAAAAATTCAATTGCACAGAAACAAAAGAGTAACCTTTAAGTTCGCTGCATACGAGGCTGGAATTACCGCTAGATTCCCTGCCATATTTGGCTGCTAGGTTTCAAGCGTGGCGCTGAACTTCGTGATGGCTTTTATGTGTTAGTTGATTCTTTTTTGACGTGATAACGTCTTATAAATTGATGAAACACCGGCTGCACGCACGAAAAAGAGTAACGTTCCGCAAGCGAGAGCGCGATATAAGCGATAGTCTCTCTCGTCTCGCGTGACGTCAGAGAGTAGTGTGCGTTCAACATTTTTTTCGGCTGTTCCAACGAAAGCTACATCTGACAGATGGCCAGATAAATTATACGGTTTGTTAACAAATATATAATATATATACATTCTTTTAAATGTCTTTTATAATTGCTTAAAAATATGTATTTTGCTTTGCTTGATCAAATTATTAGTCGGTAAAAATATAGTTTGACAGCTACTAAAATTTAGGTTATGTATTATTAAATATGATATTCAAGCGGAATACGTTATCACGTAAAACTATCATCCGTAAACCGACTTTACAAACAACCAATTTTTTTTAACAGCGTGTATAAAACAAACAAATATTTCAAGTTTCACCAAGGTTTTTATCAAAACTCAAAAATAAAAGAGGTTGGTCCTGGCGTTATGTTATGTCACTATGGAAATATGTTATGTAATAATCAAGTATTTGTTAGAAGTTGATTCGGTTTTGTTGGACACAAAGATGCGTACATCGTAGCCATGCTTCTGTACATACTTGTAGTACCTAGCAATAAGGGCCTTCCGCGAATTATTTGGAATGCATTTTCGATTCGTGCTATCATTTCCTCGCGTGTTAACCGGGCTTTTGAATTAATTAAATAAAATTAAAAAACATTAATTAAACGGCTGTTTCTCTCTTATTTTTGAGTTTTGATAAAAAATGTATACTTTAAATATTTGTTTGTCTGTTTGATTTTTACACGCTGTTAAAAAAAAAGAATCAACTTAAAAATCATTCTGTACCTATATTTAAATTTTTTCAATACGTTGACGTTTTTAACAAAATAGTCACAACTTTGTATATAAAATTGCACATACCTAATTGAAAAATTTTGATCCAACTATATTAATTCAAATAACAAGAGCACGAAATAAATTTCTTTTGAGTGATTCTCGAGACATGCGTGGGTAAATTAATAACGCACAAAAAAACGTATTGCGTCTTTTTGTGTCAATATAAATACCCTGCATTGAGCTAAGCTTTAGATACAAACAAGTTTAATTAAATATATAATCTCGTTACGAACAAACCTATTTAGACCTTATCGTTATTAAATCAAATTTTATTGTATTTTTTTTCATTGTTTTTATAAAAATACAAGTAAAATTATTTGATGATTTAGTACCTACATAAAAATGTCTTGATTAAATTATAGATTATAGTTGGACAATAATTTAGCAAAATTAATAGAAATAAATAAATATTTTCAATTGAACTCGCAAAGAAGTACCTAAACGAAACGTTCAATATTTATTTAAAGATATTTTTGCCCGACACCCTATAAAATAGTTTGCTTTTCATGCCTATATATTGCGTCCAGTAAAACAAGTAGCGCAATTTTAATCCAATAGTTATATCTCTATCAGTTGCCATTTAAATCCGTATGAGCAACAGAGACCGCAATGTAGACAGTCATCGAAAACAATCCAAATTTGCAAAATGGCCGAACTATCAGATTATATAAATATATACTATTATAAAGTGAAAATCAGCTATTTACCACGTTTATATTAGCTCGCTTTTCGTGTATGTCGGGCGAAACTTTGTAATTCATTTTTAACTAACTTTCTGATGAGATAGAGATTTGATATTTTAACATAACTCATAATTAGATGACAATACGAGAAAATACTAAAATGAAGAAGATAATAATAAAAGAAATAAAGAAATTTTAATAAATACTTGTTTACTTATTTACTGTTGTACGACGCCTTGCAATCATCGGTCGTAGCTCAGTTGAACACAGCGTCGCGCTAAGAACGCGAAAGTCGCGAATTCGACCCCCCCCCCATGGGCCATATAATCTTTTTATTTTTTTTACGATGTACTTATGTATTTACTACGTTTTTATTAACTAAAAAGAAGAAAATAATAAAAAGAACTAAACAAATTTTTAATATACCACATTTTTAAAACGAACTACAAAGTATAAAATAATTTTTTTAACTTGTATCGCTGACAGGTCATGACTTAGCCTACAAGTTGCGCCCATAATTTTATTCAACAATTGCGCGTTATTCATGTTTTAATTATAATGAGATGTTGTAAATATCTATTTATTTCTTTATAAAAAAAACTGTCAATACTAACAGCACCAAACAGCACGATTCAATGTTTTGGTTTTAGGTTAGCCGGTTATGAATAAACTCCATGTCGAAAACATTCGGCCTCTCAATTTTAGCCTCAATGGGTAACAACGGAGTTGTTGTTACCTACTATTTCGTTACGACTCAGAAAATAGTTACGTTTATTTTCATTACTCCACATTGGCCGAGCTAGTAGGAATCTTCATTGAGTTATGACAAGTAATTGTCACCAGTCGGTAAATGGCTATTTAGGGTTCGGTTTTTAGGCATGATAAAACATGAATAACGCGCATGAGTTGAATAAAAAAACATCGAGTGACTGTCGGGAGAAAAACAAATAAAATCGGAAAACAAATCAAATCGCTCCTGATTGGTCACTTTCATTAATTAATAATTAATTATCTATGCGTCTGATTAAAAAATGGCTAAGGACTTTTCGTCTCAGAATAATTTTCTCTTTCGATCCCTACGAGGAAGTGCGTGACTTCTGGGACACCCGGTATATAATAAGTGTAGAGAGTAGAGCTATATCAATGAAAAAATCTATTTACGAGATAAACAAATAATGCGCCCACGTTTTTCGTTTCAAATCCTACAAGTTAAAAAAATTATTTCATATTTGATACTTTTTACTTTGTTTAAAAAACATGGTGTATTAAAAAATGTTTTTATTTATTTTATTTATAGGAAATACGTGTAAAAAATATAGTATGTATTTTGTTTGTAATGATATTATCATTCGAGTGATTGTCAACACGCGCTAAATCACTCGTGTTAACAACCCTCGTGATAACACTTTTCATTACAAACGGGATGCATACTAATATCTGGTGTTATTATTTGTATTTGTCTTAATATCTATTATCTATCATATTTTAATCAAGATACGCAATAAAATATACAGAGGCGGAGAATTTAAAAATATTCTCCGATTACGTTCGGAACTAATATAGTTGACCCGCGGTAATTCGACTAACGTATTACAAGGCGGTGTCAAATAATCGAATTTGTCGGAATATAAAGTACTGCTACTTTTTTGAAAAGGAATATCAATTGTAATCCGACAAATTACATACACTATAAACGTCACAGTGCCGCGAGAAAATCACAACATAATATGTTAAGAATGCATTGACAAAGAGTTGCCGCAATTAAGGAGGTTGATCCGTTACAGTCCCAATCAAAAGTAAGTGGAATTCTAAATGGGAACTTTTCCATAATAAATTTTTACAAAAGGTTATAAATCGATGATACCAATAAATTATTGTCATAAAGGCATAAATAAACATTTTTTTTAATATTAATTTATTATTTCAGTATTTTACTTAATGGACTGACTTTTGAATTTTTTGTACAAAGTTCGGTTAGAAAATATTTGTATTTTACATATTTGTTGCAGTAAATAATTAAAAAAAGAAATTAGAAGTAATAAAAATTAAAATTAAATCATTAAAAAGTTGAAAATTCAGTTAAAATTGTCAAGAATAAAAGTCCATAAATTAAAAGTGCTAAGGTTTAATAATTTTTGTTTATTGATTAAAAGTCTCCTAATTAAATTGGAAAAAATATTAAAATATGCGTAAGACATCGATGCTTTACATAGTTAGTTTTCGGAACTGCTGACATTATTTGGTTATTTGCAAAAAAATAAAATGTACCGTTTGCATGCTAGGTTGACATATTTTCCATACGACTACATGTAAAAGTTTTTTTTTAATTTTTAACTTTATAAATCTCCTAATGATTTTGGATTTATTACAGAACATTTTGTCATAAAAAAATCTATTAAAAAAACTTTATTTCAGATTTTTTCATTATCTTCGCAAAACGACTCAACCTCCTTAATGTGCTTTGTATGTACTGTTATAGGCATGTCGGATTATAAAGGGTGCCGGATTAGAGAGGGATCGGGTTACCGCGGGTCAACTGTATATGCACAATGATGTCACTTGAAATTTCCAATTAAGTGTCATCTCGAGAAATTTTATTACATAAATCTTTCAATTTCTATTATTCCTTACAAAAAAACTTGTCAGCCCCCTCCCCTAAATAAAAATCTGGTTCCACCTCTGAATATATACGGGTGGGACATATATCTTCCTCCTTCTTGATGGCTATAAACAATGCATAAATAATGATCATGTGATAATAGTTTTTTATTCAAGTTTTACTGCTCATGCGTAATTGAATATTTTAAACAAGGCGTTACTGAAAATTTGCATCAGAAAAGCAGGAAGTAAGAGCAATAATGTTTTTTTGCTCAAAGTTATTGATTACAACAAACAATAATATAGGTTGATGAAATAAAACATATAATTTGCGTAAGGTAGGAATTCTATGATACCTATATTGTCAATACTTCTAAAGAGATACATATACCTATAGCTTTATCATACAAGTTAATAAACAATTACTATTTTTAATTGGGAATAGTGTAATTGGTGAAGAAGTCAATATTTACATCATGATACCCGGTGCAAACAGAAGGTCTATAATTTAGTTTAATTTTTTGCTTCTCGGAAAAATGATTTTTTTGTGCTATTAAATTCAGCTTTCTATATAATAATTCCAATAACATTTTTATCCACGTGCATAAGTTGCTGTGCACGTTATATTTTAACAAAAAAAATAACAATTTCTTTGACAGTTCTTGCACCCTTTGTTCATTTGTTTAAATAAAGTGCTAAAAATTTCGCAATTATATCGAATTTTTGTTCATTTTTAAATAAATAAATGCAAAAGTCAAAAAATGTTATACTTCAGAAATTAGAAAATGATACTCGATCCAAATCTGCAAAAAAAATTGGAGGGTGCTGTTAAGAAAAGGCAATTATGTCATTCTGAAAAGAGATGCGCCTAAGAAAAGACGACTATCAACAAACATGGGCGTTAAAAAAATAAAATTCACATGTACGAGGCTGATGATTTTTTTTTATAATTGTTCCACACTTTTAACGCATGCCGTATAGAGTATTGATATTATTTATTTGCCCGTTGTTTGTTAGTACTTATATAGTCAAACATTTTACATTAATTAGGTAATTAATCTGTATTTAATTTAGCTACATTCTATAAACAGAGAAGGATTCAGGGTTAGTTCCGCGAGGCCCGAGCTTAGGGTAGCACAATTTGAGAGGCGATAAGATTTAGGAAGAGACTAAAATTTGAAAGGTGAAAAAAATTTGGAAAAATTAAAAATTGAATGAGTTTCCGTCGATTGTGAGAAAAACAAAAATAAAATAAAGGCACCGACCGCCGTAATCAAACGACCAGTAGGTTACGAGGCGACCGTTCTACCTTGCTCACCTTTGTTCTACAGTCGGTTTTTATAGTAAGTGGTAGGTATACGTACTTTCCGACACAGCCGTTACATTTTCAATTTTTCGCTGCCGTGCCAAAAGAAGTTTTACTTCAAAAAATATGTATTCAAACACTAAAATTAAAAATATCAAACAAAAAGTAATGGTTTAGAAGAGATAGCACAATAAGCCCAAGAGGCTGCGGTCTTTCCGGTGACAATCTGACTCCCGTTAATTTAAAAAAAGGTTTAGAAAATAAAAAAAGTCAAAATGGGTTCGCCACAAAGGATGTTTTTCAAACAAAAGAGGATGCTGCGTCAACGATATAGGTGGGAACTTTTTGACTGTCCAAATTAGTCTCTCCTAGGGCTAGACAAAAATTCGTTAGTCCAACGCTATTGGTTTGGACTTTGACTAAGACTTTATGTCAGATCTGAGGTTTGACTAGCCAAACCTATATGGAAGGCCAGAGCTTTGACTAGCGAAACCTATATGGGAGACCAGAGCTTTGATGTTTGACTATAACATATATATTCTTTGACATTACAAGAAAGGGGGTATATCAAAACGGGCCTAGGGCAACATCACAACCAAATCCGCCCCTGTGTCTATAAATGGAAGTTGCTAACCTTGTGTACTCAGCACTGAGTGTAACTACCTAATCATCCTTGCAATATTATTTCTGGGTTTTGATCTCAGAACAAAGATGCAACATTTAAAATCATTTTTAAAAAGAATAATTTATATATTTATAAATACAGTAAAATTTTAATGGGTTGACGACAAAAAAGAAATAAAAATAATTAATTCAAATCTTCTTGGTTTCCGGGCTTGTATGCCGTGGTCCATTGGTATTTCTACAACTGCGGTAGACATTATCAAAGGCGATGTGGTAGCGGGCGAAATGTCCTTCTAGATTGATCACAGGTAAGTGTGATACTTCCGTCTTTTATGGTCAGCGTGCTCGTGTTCTCTACTCGGTCGTAGTATGCTCTTCTGTGATTGGTCGTTCCATTCAGTTAGTTGGTATTGCACAATGCTGGTGTCCAGGTTTTACTTACGATTCAAAGCTTCATCTTTGCGGTTGAAATTATTTGTGTATTTCCATGGCCTCTCTGTATATGCGTGGGTAGTAACTCGATGTTCTGTCTATAACTTTGGTTTCTTCAAAAAGGATCTTGTGGTTGTCTAGAGTCAACGTATGATCGGCTATTGCAGATTTTTCGATGTGTCCCAGTCTACAACTTCCCTTGTGTTCTGTTATGCGTGACTTTACACTTCGTTTGTTGTCCCAATATATACTGATCCACATGTGCAGGGAACCCGATAAATACCGGGTCTTTGGTAACCTTGACAGACCTTTGGCACTCCTGAATCTTTTTTTTTTGTTGGCTTGTATATTGTATAGTTACATCGTAACTTGCCTGTAAACGTTGTTCCCACTACGAGGAGCGGTGCCGTCCCTGCAAAATAACTTACGTTAGATTTCTTTCTGTTTGATTTATGTTACGCTTGTTCATTTTTTTGTTGTTTCTTTGTTTTATAAGACTATTTTTACTCTATAATTGTTTAAGAAGTGTCTATGTTTGCTCAGTGGACATTTATAACAAATTGTGATTTTAATTATCTGCTCCTGCCACGTTTCAAAAGACTTTTAAAAACATACCTATCTTAAGGCCACTGCGCACGAGGCTAGAAACGCTGCTAGGAGTTCTGCTAGCCGGTAGGCTGGGTACGAAGCTATAGAAATGACGTCACTGCGGGCTGGCCTGCTACCTCACAAGATAGGTTTTAAAATTAGAAAAAGGTCTATTTTCCCTGCTAGAAGTAAGAACCAATCAGGAAACAGTATCTTGTCACGTGGGCACTTGAACAAACACCCTAACCAACATGTTGTCACATTCTGTTCAGAGTCAGACAACAGACACGTTTTGCTCTGTGTTTATATTCGAATTGTCACTGCGCGCGCACCAGATCTATCCACAAATCAAGCTTGAAAAATAGTCTCGTGTGAAGCGATCAAGGAAACCAGTGCTAGAAAACTAGTAGGCAAATCTAGCAAAGAATCTAGCAGCGTTTCTAGCCTTATTGACAAAAGTTTACCATAACGCATAATGGTGCGCCCACCAAATTCGCGCAAAGCATACTGTGCTCTATATTAACACGAGCCATTTCGAGCTCTTTTCGACTCCTCGCTATCTCGGAAGCCAGTTACGTTACAGAACTGATTTCAGACCGGCCAAAATATTCTACTTCGCAATTCACAAGTGTCTAGCCGGGTTTGGGAGGAGCATCGATCCCGAATGCATGAGCCGGTCATCCGAAGACTACTCGCGTCTAGTCGGTGCTGGAATATGGCGCGTGATGTAAAACAAGTGCGATCTAAGAAGGTGCCAAATTTTCACTTGACAAGTTTTTATAAATGACTCGTGTATGTAAACTTGGTAAGTGAAAACTTGGCACCTTCTTTGAACTACGTTGTTTTTTTACAGCAAAGCCACTTGTTCTTTGTATCGAACTTAGCTTTTTTCACATTTGTGTTTTTGGTGGGATAGACTATGGGCAGTTTGTATAAAAAAAGCAACGATTCAATAATAAAATTAGAGTTTAAAAAACTCAAAAAAAACGCTGTGAACTAAAAAGTAAAAAATAATTTTTAAATATAAAAAATTTGTTCAACAACGATATAGAAACAATTTGAGAGACTTCCTATCGCTGTTGAACAAAATATTTATATTTAAAAAATATTTTTTACTGTTTAGTCCACAGTGTTTTTTTTTTAATTTTTGTTAACTTAAATTTTAATTATAACCTTAAAAACCAAAACTCTAATGGCATTATTTATATAAACTATTTTTACATTTATAAATATTTATATAAAATATTGTTTTGTCATAGATTCTTATTTCTTAATACGTGTGCAAGATTTCAAATTATTCAGACGTCTGGAAGTAGATGAAAATTAAATTAATAAATTACATCAGATAGATACCTACATAGATACAGGTGAAGTTATATATAATACAGTGTAAACTCTTTATAACGTCCTTCGTTATAACGAAAAACTCCCTATAACGTCGAAATTTTTACGATTTGGTTGGTTTACCTTAAAACCTATACATTAATACCCTCTTTATAACGCAACAGCCATTCTCTATTACGAAGAAATATGCTCATATTTAGGCGTCAGCAAATGTTTACAGACATAAAGAGGACCATTCTGAACCATCACCATCTATTCAACAAGCACTTGATGACGCCAAACTATAGGTATATGTGTTTGTATATGTGTTTGGAATAAATTAATTTTGTGAAAATTGGTTATTTTTCTTTCTTCCCTCCATATAACGAAAATTCTTTATAACGAAAAAAATGTTCGGTCCCTTAAAATTCGTTATAAAGAGATTATACAGTACATTGAAGATTATTGTTAATTTGGTTGTTTTTCTTTCTTCACTCCATATAACGGTAACTCTCTATAACGATAAAAAATGCTCGGTCCCTTGAGTTTCGTTATAAAGAGTTTACACTGTATATGAATATGAACTTTATTGTCAATTGAACTGTACATATATACAGTATATTTGACTAGTCAAAATTACACAGTGTAGGTACATAATATTATTTAAAATAAGAATAAAATTCGTCAAGAGAATAAAATGCGTTATTAACAAGTAGTGTTTTAACTTTGGATTTAAATTTTGTGAAGGAAGCTAAATTTCTGCATTCTGCAGGAAGTATATTGTATAAATGGGCTGAAATATTTGACGGACTATATTTAAAAATATTATTATTTGCCATAGGTGTTATTAACCTAAATTTCGTGCGAGTATCATGCGAATGAATAGTGTCTACAGTTGTAAAATTGGCTATGTTTTGGCGAGCAAAAACAATGCAATAGATGTAGATACATAAATACTTTCTTGTCTACAGTACTGTACGCACATATGCTTAGTGGGAGGTAACATAGATAGATGACAAGTTCATATTATTTAATAATAGATAGGTATATATAAAAAGCAGTAACATACTAATATATAGAGATACATACCTGCTAAATACTACCAGTATCAAACGTTTATTAAACTGCCAAACGATAGTGACACTGACTTGATGAGTAGTTCTTGTAACTCGTTTGGAATTTCGGTGGTCTCGTTTATTTAGAACAAGTGAAATTGTGTAAGTGAATCAATTTAAATATATTATTAAACACACCGTTGAGTAAGCTGGGTCCGAAAAAAATGCGTTAATGCACCCGACGAAAATATTTAATGCACTCACGAAAAGTAAACGTTGACCTAAATTTAAGTTCCCCTTCTTGTGCGGCTAGAATGGTAAAATAAATGAAAGTTATTAAATGGTAAATTAGTGAATTGTAGCACGTGTATAGTTCGCATCATTATTAATAACATTTAGATATAGCTATGGTTTGCTTCAATTGTTAAAAAATACTAATTGTTACTTCGCTATCATAATATTATCAATGCGAATGTGAGTTTGTTTGTTATTTGTTTGTTTGTTACGGTTTCACGCGTAAACCGCTGAACAGATTTCGATAAAATTTGGAAAGGAGATAGAGAAAAGACATAGGGTACCTTTTGTCTAAAAAACCCTGCAAGGAGTGAAGTAGGGGATGAAAGTTTGTATGGAGAACCCATCATTTCTCAAGTTAGGCATATGAAAAGTCATATTTAGGGTTTTGGTATAAGAAATAAAGGATTACGTATTTCAGCGTTTCTGCTAAATCATCCGTCAAGAGAATAAAATAGGGGATGATTTTAAAATTCACACTTAATATATAATTATATAGCACGCAAAAACTGCTGGCGAAAACATCAAAGTGCGTATAAACATTGTTTTTTAAAGTGGTACGGCTCCACTACTATTGTCGCTGTCCCGTTTCATCTCATTCGCGTTCGGAGCCGCGGGTAGAAGCTAGTATTAGATATTTTTGAAACACCGTCATCGTCGGGATACGCAAACTCCGAATCTTTCCACTATCGCGGCGGATTGAATTTCCTTACTCCACAGTGACACAACATATCAGTCAATCATTCTAATATTTATAGCGATTTGTAACTGTTATTTCACTTCTTGCGAAAGCTAATTTTTATTTTAGGTAATGCCTGATTTGACAGCGTTTGAAAAATATTTTTTTCTTAACAATTATAACAAACAATATCTATATCTAATGTTATTATGGTAATTACGCACAGGAGTCAGTAATTACTATATTAATTCCTTTTTGTTATTTATTTAAAAAAAATGTATTTTATTTTCTGGTTTCTGTCGAATGTATTGACATGGCGATTATATCATAAGATGTAGAGGCCAATAAACCTTATATTAAAAAAATAAATCTAATTTCTAACCTTTGAGTGCTTATAGAAACATTTTTTTGAAGAATTACTTCATCATTGCACAGAATTTTTGTTATGCAAGAAAAGAGTTGTTAAAATTACTTTAACCAGCTACACCTTGTAGAGATCTTTACACTTACACAAGTCGAAATATTTTAGCTCGGTAGCGGTTTTCAGTTTATTTTTAGTGTTCCGTGCAAAACTGAATAGTTATTTTTTTAAAAGGACGCGCTGAAACCGGGTAATATGCGTCGAGGATTGAATTTAGACCTTGGTTTATTTAGTTATACTAATTAATTATAACGTGTTCTTCAGCAAACATAAACCTTGTTATGATACAAGTGTCTTTGTTTTTAAAATATTTCCTTAAAAAATATGGGTAAATTAGTTTTAAACTATCTATGAAGTCTAGTTTATCGACTTGGAATTAGATTCATTTATTTTTTCAAAAATGTGATTAAATTTTTTTGCGAATATTGCACAGCTAAATGAAACGTAAGTTATTTTTTTTAAAGGAGTAAGAGAAAAACTATTCTAATAAAATGCTAAGAAATTAATATTTTTTGTTTTATTTAATACTAGCGGTCCCGCCCGGTTTCACCCGGGTGAAAAAGAACGAATGGGGGGAGGGGCATGAGTACTACACACATTCATCTTAGTTTACCGAGATGAATGTTGTGTCCAAATTTCATGACGATCGGAGTTACCGTTCAAAAGTTTTTGTCGGACGGGCAAATTTTGAGTTACTTTTTGCAACATTTTTCATTGATGCTCCGCTCCTATTGATCGTAGCGTGATATTATATAGCCTATAAAATTCCAACAAAAAAAAATGTTCAATTCGAAGTAGTAGTTCCTGAGATTAGCGCGTTCAACCAAACAAACAAACAAACACTTCAGCTTTATATATTAGCATAGATTATTTTTACATTAAAAAAATGACTTTTCTGATATTAATATTCGCATGAATTTGGCGAACGCGAATAGACGCAATATATATACACGAGTTTGTTGATATGGTAGCTATGAAAATCATTAATGCATTACATAAAATCGTTCCACATAAAATGCAAGAGAGATCGCTCGCCGAATGGAGGTTCGTGTGAATTTTGTGACACGCTTTTCTGTAATGCATTGATGATTTTCATAGCTACCATATCAACAAAACTCATGTTTATATATTATTATTCTATATTGCGTCTTAAATGAAATTAACTGTATGAACAGGTGGTAATAAAATTTTTCACAATAGAAATAACCATGCATTTTATATGCTAAAGTCGAAGCTCATTCTTCTATTATTTAATATCATTTTTAGTGTTCCGTATAAAACAGAACACATCAGGGAATCTATTCGGTGGCCGTTCGTCTGTCACAAGCGATTTTCTCTGAAATTATTGGACGCAAAAATGTTTAATTTGGTACAAAAAGAGTGCAGTGACCCAAATACAGACGTGAAGTATAAAGCATTGAAGTTATGGGGGTTAATTTTAGGGGGTAAATTGAGATTTTCTAGGTACGGGAAGGAAAAAAAGAGTTTAGTACAGATTTGAGCGTGTTAATTCGCATACATTGTGATCGTTCTCTTCGTTTTAATGACGGGAAGTGCACAATATATGTTTTATCACGATGTCTACGAATTAACATCGGTATAAAATCGATTCAGGAGACAAAAGAACCTCAATAACGTTCTTTAAAAATTTAATGTTGAATTTCGGCCACAAGTTATTGTAAATGCTGTTGACGTACCTTAATTTTTAGTAAAATGTTTTTTTTATCCGACTACGGCGAAGCAAAAAGAGGGTTATGATTTTTTAACTTTTATATTGTTTTTTTATTGGAATGATATCTGCCAAATAATATTAAGAGGATATTTTGTGATGAAATCATATTAAGAAAATAGTCTATTTTCTCTAAAATTCATGGAAAATCTGGAAAAGTCTGGGAATCAAAAGTATGTTTTTCCAAAGTTTTCAATCCTGCGATACACCGGACACCAGTACTACCAGGATAATGTTCTATACAACCATGAAAAATTCAAATCAGTTCAACGGTTTTCAAATTTACTTCGAACATACGGACAGACATTTAGACGCGAAAAGAAGATTTTATATAACAGATTATTTTATAGGCTATTTACCGAAATAAGATAAATGTTGGACCCACTCGTCTAAATTTCAATTCTTTTTTTCTATCTTACCAATTTATCTAAAAACAATTACTAATCACGACATGCAATACTTATGTGATTTTATGTTCTGGAAATTTTTAATTAGTCATTGAAACTCTAGAAAAAATAAGGAATTCTGTATTGAACTATACTGAACTATACTTGAGTAATTCTGTATGAAGCATGGTTTATTGCAATATATACAGGATGTTTCGCAGCTTTGGGTTGTTTTTAACACGCTTATATTAGCTTGACCTGTATGTAGATGTAGATATGTAAAGGAATCTTTCAGCGTAATTTTCACCAATTTAAAGAAGTCTGATTAACTTGAAAATTTACACACGTGTCAAGGGCCGATGACAATACAATTCTTTCGTAAAAATAAATTTGAATTTATAAATTTTGAAAAAATTATTTTTGCTGTCGTTTTGAGACTAAAACTTAAGAAAATAAATTATAAATAGTTAAAAAAAAACACGCTTTAATAGCAAACTGAACTAAAACGTAGAAAATAATTATTAACAAAATAATTCAATTATAGTAAAAAATCGTGGGGTGCCAATTACTATATTTTCAATATAGCTCTAATTTTATAAATAGCTACCACTGAAATAATTGTAACATTTAATATCAAGCACCCCACACTTTTTTACTATAATTTAATTATTTTGTTGATAATATTTTCTACTTTTTAGTTCGGTTTGCAAATAAAGCGTGGTTTTGTAAACTATAATTTTTTTATGTACCTACTATTGTTATGCAGGACAGCAAAGACCGGGTAATGTTTTTCACGCGTATCAAGATATGTATGTATGTATGTGGGATTCTTTATACCCTCGAAACATCTCAACGGTTGGATGGATTTTTAACCGACGAAAAACAAAAACGGAGGAGGTTCTCAAGTCGACGCGTATATTTTTTTTTATTGTTTTTTTTATTTATGTATGACCACGCATAATTTTTTACAAAGTAGTCCGATTTTGATAATTCTTTTTTTATTGGAAAGGGTATACCCCGAAGTTGGTCCCATATAAATTTGGAAAAAAAATTCCAACCCTAAGGGTAGGAAAACGGGGGATGATTGATTGTTCACTCACTGATTGTAATGTATGACCACACATAACTTTTTACAGAGTAGTCCAATTTTGATAATTCTTTTTTTATTGGAAAGGGTATACCCCGAAGTTGGTCCCAAATAAATTTGGAAAAAAAATTACTACCCTAAGGGTGGGAAAATAGGGATGAAATATTGTTTACTCACAGATTTTCATGCTGAGTTGTGTATTACAATTATAAATTATATAGCCACAAAAAATTATAAAATAAAAACTTTTTAACAAAAAAATTTAACCGCCGAAAAACTGAAAAGCAAAAAATAATAAATCCTTTTTAACCGACGAAAAACAAAAACGGAGGAGGTTCTCAATTCGACGCGTATATTTATTTTTATTGTTTTTTTTATTTATGTATGACCACGCATAATTTTTTACAAAGTAGTCCGATTTTGATAATTCTTTTTTTATTGGAAAGGGTATACCCCGAAGTTGGTCCCATATAAATTTGGAAAAAAAATTCCAACCCTAAGGGTAGGAAAACGGGGGATGATTGATTGTTCACTCACTGATTGTAATGTATGACCACACATAACTTTTTACAGAGTAGTCCAATTTTGATAATTCTTTTTTTATTGGAAAGGGTATACCCCGAAGTTGGTCCCAAATAAATTTGGAAAAAAAATTACTACCCTAAGGGTGGGAAAATAGGGATGAAATATTGTTTACTCACAGATTTTCATGCTGAGTTGTGTATTACAATTATAAATTATATAGCCACAAAAAATTATAAAATAAAAACTTTTTAACAAAAAAATTAAACCGCCGAAAAACTGAAAAGCAAAAAATAATAAATCCTTTTTAACCGACGAAAAACAAAAACGGAGGAGGTTCTCAATTCGACGCGTATATTTATTTTTTTTTATTTTTTTGTTTTTTTTTTTTTTTTTTTTTTTTTTTTATTTATGTATGACCACGCATAACTTTTTACAGAAAAGTCCGATTTTGATAATTATTTTTTTGTTTGAAAGGGTATACCCCGAAGTTGGTCCCATATAAATTTGGTAAAAAAATTCCAACCCTAAGGGTAGGAAAACAGGGGATGATTGATTGTTCACTCACTGATTGTAATGTATGACCACACATAACTTTTTACAGAGTGGTCCAATTTTGATAATTATTTTTTTATTGGATAGGGTATACCTCGAGGCTCGTCTCATATAAATTTGGAAAAAAAACTCCTACCCTAAGGGTGGGAAAATAGGGGGTGATTTATAGTTCACTCACAGATTTTCATGCTTTGTGTATTACAATTATAAATTATATAGCCACAAAAAATTATAAAATAAAAACTTTTTAACAAAAAAATTAAACCGCCGAAAAACTGAAATGCAAAAAATAATAAATCTTTTTATTTAACTAAGTTCTATCTAAGTAGTTGAACGTATGTGACAGTCTAGTATATCTAAGTAATTTTGAGTCGGCGTCAAACCATCAATGAACAAAGATCACTAAAAGAAATAACCAAATCAAATTAACAATGAAACGTGAAATCTCCAGCGATAAACATTAACATTCCAAACATGCGCTCTCCACACAACCACTCGCAAAGACGTGTGCCCTCAGTGTGCCCGTTCGGGTTGCTCTGTCGCTGACATTAACTTCGTGAACGCTCAGAGATTTTCGGCGAAGGATTGTTGACGCCGACTCAAAATTACTTAGATATACTAGACTGTCACATACGTTCAACTACTTAGATAGAACTTAGTTAAATAAAAAGATTTATTATTTTTTGCTTTTCAGTTTTTCGGCGGTTTAATTTTTTTATTTAACTAAGTTCTATCTAAGTAGTTGAACGTATGTGATAGTCTAGTATATCTAAGTAATTTTGAGTCGGCGTCAAACAATCAATGAACAAAGATCACTAAAAGAAATAACCAAATCAAATTAACAATGATACGTGAAATCTCCAGCGATAAACATTAACATTCCAAACATGCGCTCTCCACACGACCACTCGCAAAGACGTGTGCCCTCAGTGTGTGCCCGTTCAGGTTGCTCTGTCGCTGACATTAACTTCGTGAACGCTCAGAGATTTCCGGCGAAGGATTGTTGACGCCGACTCAAAATTACTTAGATATACTAGACTGTCACATACGTTCAACTACTTAGATAGAACTTAGTTATATAAAAAGATTTATTATTTTTTGCTTTTCAGTTTTTCGGCGGTTTAATTTTTTTGTTAAAAAGTTTTTAATCAATGATGTGTATGTCGATTCATTTGCACCGTGCGATAGTTATAGGTTAAGTTTCGTTTTTATTAGAAACCAAAATGGCGGTAAAAAAATGGTGTACCATATTGAGTGACGTATATCACTGATTAGGTCTTTCAAAATCAAAATGATGTTTCCTGAACTATTTTACAACCATAAGTTCCGTTAAAGAATTACATTACAGCTGTTTGTGCAGGTGCGTAAAAATGACTAACTAAAAGGAAGAAAATGATGCAGCGGGTTCGGACCCATGCAAAAACAAATGAAAGAGACAAATCAGTCTTCACCTGCTGCATGTTGAGATTTTCCGACTTGTTTTCCTCTTTTTAGTTATTAACTTCGTTTTTATGCAGTCGGGTTTCTAGTATTTAGTGTAATTTAGTGTAATTAGTGTTATCGCACTTAAAAGTTCGAATAACGTTATAAAAGTAAATTATTTATGCCACATATTATTGAAATTATTCGACTTAAGCACGTAAGTATTTAAGTTATGTACTTCTTATTGCAGAACACTCTGTATAGACGAATAGATATGTTTATCAGTTTAACTTGCAACTGATAATTTAATAGAAGCTCATCATTAATTTTTTGAAAATAAATATGTTTGTCTTTTTGAATCAAAATAATTCGAGAACTATTGTTGAAGAATGCATTTCATCTTTAAACGAAATATCCTCACTATTTGAAAATGTTTAATATATAATAAATTCGTCCTTTTTAGAGAAAATATATATATATTTCATCAAACAAAGCCGGGCGCTGGTCTACTAGTTATTAATAATTAACAATTAAAATATAATGCTGTTTGAAAAATTATTAATGTTCATATAGCAACCCGGTTAATTTTTTTTTTTTAATAACTTGTCAAAATAATTAAAACCTAGCACTGTAAAGTATTCTTGCATTTATAAATACCATCAATATTTCGTTTTATAATTTATCATCAGTAAAGGTCGCTGCACACGAGGCTGGTTTTTCCACTAAATTCTTTGCTAGATTTAGCTGTTAGATTACAAACGTGCGCTGTGGTGCTAGGTTTCGTGATGGCTTTTATGTGTTCGCTTCACACGATGCGTGTATTGAAGCTGTCTTTGTATATAGATGGATTTGGTGCACGCGCAGTAACAGTTCGAATGTTAACAAAAGTGAACATTTATTGTGTCTGAATAGAACACACACTATGACGCCATGTTTGTTTGTGAGCGTTTGCCCATGTCGCTCACGTGACAAGATACTGTTTTCTGATTGGTTCTTGCTCAAAACAAGCAGACAAACAAGCACGAAATATAGCTCCGGTTATAATTTTGAAATGCATCTTGTGACCACGCACGAGAGCCCGCAGTGACATCATTTCGATCTTCACAGCTAGCGCGCCAGCCTGCACAATCAGCAGCGGCAAAACCAGCCTCGTGTGTAGCGGCCTCAACTGTAGATATAGAGATGACAGTAAAAATTTAATAATTGATTTATCAATTATTTGATTAATTGAACTGTAATAATCGATAACCCGATTAAAATGTCGGAAAATAATCGATAACCCGATTAAAATGTCGGAAAATAATCGATTATTATCATTTGATTAATATTGCTTTTATGTAAATAACAGATCACCCAAAACGTATTGAATTAGAGTGTCCATGCCAAAAATTACGCGACTGTTATTTTTATTCTTATCTGTCGTGGCATACTCTAATTCTCTATTATCTTTAGGATCACAAATAATATTTTTATCAATTACTAGCGGGCCCGTCCCGGTTTCGCCCGGGTGTAAAACTTCTGAAAATATTATATTGACCTTCCCATCTATACAGCAGAACTATCAAAGTTCATTGTTTTGGTGTATCTCTAAAGATTTGGCAAGCGTTAGCCATGTAAGCGCACAAAACCATTTTTTTTTTACAAAACACCGTCATAGTTCAGCCATTTTGCACAAATTATATACAGAAACCTTCCTCGTTTATCGCTCTTTCTATTAGTGAAAACCGTATGAAAATCCGTTTGGTAGTTTTTGAGTTTATCGCGTTCAGACAGACAGACGAGGCTGGAGGACTCTGTTATATATATTTATTATATAGCCTTTAGCCTTCCTCTATAAATGGATTATCCAACACAAAAATAATTTTTAAATTCGAACCAGTAGTTCCTGAGGTTAGTGCGCTTTTGTTTTTGCAACATCAACTTTAAATGAAAAGGTGTATATTGTTCTATGAATCAAACTTAAAACGTCAGTCTTTTTAAAGACACTCTGTACAAATAATCGCAATAAAGCAAAGTAATAGGTAACGAAGGAACGGAAGCATTGTAATGTTTAATATTTTTTAGAAATATAAAATAATATCAGATCTTTTCTGTGTATATTTGATTATACGTAATTATGTAGTTATAGTTATAATCTACAAACAGACATTTCCTTGCAGAAGTGGACAGTTTATTTATTTTTATAAAAATCACTCATCCGAGTCCTTTTCAGTGTTGTGTAACAGATGTTTCTTTTTTCAGTCTGGATATTAAAAAAACAATTAAATCTTTGAGTCAATTCTATGGCGAATTTTTTTTGTATAGGCTTCATCCGGGTATCAATTAATAATTAATAATTCGCTTGTTCGCTCGAATTTCTAATAATTAATTAATACTCCCAGTCGCTTCGTCCGTTCGCTCGCATCTGCAATTTAATCGTCCACGACGTATGTACCTACCTATTAATGCTAATTTAGGTATAATATTATATTTCACACCACTTCTGACATAAAGGACCCCGCACAATCCTTATGGGATTTGGTTTCTCCGTTAAATTGATCGAAAATGGTTTTATTTAATAGTTTAAAGTTCACTAAGAAAAAGTGTCCATGGCCACATGGCCTAAAAACCAATAGTTTTTTAACTACAGATATGTTAAGCGAGATTTTAGATATTATAGTCCATTGAATTCACAATCTTAAAAAAACCTAAGCTCTAGAAATATGTTTTTGGGTGCACTGAATCCGAATATGACATTATTATTTTATACTGGGTGACACCTCCAGCATAAGCTAGTTTTTGACTATGTTTCTATTTCTAAAAAAACGCACAAAAGTTGAGCACGGAACATGTTTGTGAATTCAATGGATACATCCCTAAATCTATAACTCGCCAAACATATATCTGTAGCTGAAAGTCTATTGGTTTTTATAGGCTATGCGCCCATGGACACTTTTTCTTAGTGACCTTTAAACTATAAAATAAAACCATTTTCGATCAATTTAACGCCCATAAGGTTTATGCGAGATCCTTTGATTTCAATCTCACCTGATCAATGTCGGGTCAAGCAGCTAGTATAAACAGTGCCGGATTTAAAGGTGTGGATGCCCTGGGGCAACGAAGGAGTGGAGGCCCCTAATTATTTTCCAAACAAGTTAAACCATTTTTTTCTTTTAAGTGTTCCAATAATTTATTGCGAAACAAATCAAATCATCACATAGAAGTTTCACTTGTACCGCGTGACTTTTCACGCACCCTCTTGTTTTATATAATTTTGCATATTATTCGTTATTTGTTAGAAAATTTTATCTAGAAATTTCTATTGTGAAGGCCCCGGGGCTTCAGGCCTTGAGTATAAACAATATTAAATGGTATAAAAACCGCATTCATGGCGGCGTCAATTCGATTTACACTCGGGAGAAACCGAACCGGACCGATATTATAGTTTAAAACCTTCCCTAAGCAACGAACTATCGAATGGTAAAAGTCACATTTGAATCGGTTCAGTAGTTCCCGAGATTAAGCGGTACAAACAAATACCTACCGAGACAGTATAGATTAAACGTTCTGTGTTTTGTTTCAGTCGTGCGAATTATTTATCTGCAAAACAGATACAAGATCATTAACATTCGGATTGTGAACGGCTAATCGAAGAATGTTCGCTAATTCAGTTGGAGATAGTGGAGAAACACGCGTAGCAACGGTGAGCGAAAATGGAACGAATGGAAGGAGTCCGGCGGCTGTTGTTCCTGAAGAATCCCCAGGAATGCTCGGCTGTAAGTATTGTTTTGTTTTTAAAAGTGAAAACTTGTTTAAGCGCATAGTGGCCTTGAAACGATAATAATTTCGGGTTAACTCTGGGAACCAAGTTTAACAGAGCTCTACACCCGGCTGTAACTATGGTAGTCAGAATGGCATTCGGAGGTATGCAAATTTTGAGCATAGGAGTTTGACAGGTAATCGGCAATTGCCTTGAATAATCATCTCGAAATTTATCTGTAATTATTGAGGGAAACCATGGAAAACGTCAACAAGATGACCGGTACACGAATTACCGTTTCTCGGCGAGAGGCAGCAGGACAAAGTCCCAGCTACATCTGCCGCCGCCGGGGTTCGAACCCGATACCTCCCGAATGCGAGTCTAGTGCTCTCACCACTACGCCACCCCGCTCGATATTAACAAGAAACATGTTCTATATAATTTTCTTGAGGCTTAAAACTTATTTCACAAACAGTAGTATGTTGTGTGACTCTGTTATTATTCTTATAATTTGTTTGACATTATTCATAAATCACAGACACATTGTCAACCGTATTATTAATTGTTGCAATTATTACATCTGTAATTAAATAAGGACATTTTAATTGTTGTAAATTGTCTTCAAGTTAATGAGATAATTGATATAATTTGATTGCAACAAAGCGTTCTCATTATGCATCCTTGTAAACAGGTCAATTTCTAATTATTTAAGACATAAATTCATTGTAGGTCGTCGGGTTAAAAAGTTGTATGTTATGAGATTAATTTTTAATGGCTTTGTAATCTTTTTAATTTGTTTGATAAATAAAATCCTGCATTTATAAATTATATGGTCTAAACCAGGTTTACATATTCAATAAATAAAATTATCGACCAATTTTTCAGACAAATATATTAACAAAAAAATATAATTAATACATTAACGTTTCGATCCGGATTTAAATCTTCCTCGGAACTGATCTAAAAATAAAAAAAGTAATTAATATTTATTTTTAATGAAATTCGTGAAAGATTTTTTAATATTGAAATATTGAAAAATTGGTAGATAATTTTATTTATTAAAGAGTTCTAATCAGACGTTAATCAAAGATTGAATCAGGTTTACATATATTCAAAACTGAATAGCGTATTGAGGCATCTATAACCTCAAAATAATTACGTACATTTTTGAAGTAAAACTTTTTCAGGCGCGACTTGAAATAGCTGGTTTACGCTGTTTCTGCTATTTAAAGACATATCGATGGCGGCATCAAAACGTATCTGTAGAAACCATCTTGAACGAAAGGTAAAACATAGCTACAGACGCACACCAATAAGCGTATCCAACGTAAATTTAATTTACGGGTGATTTAATTTGTGAGTGAATATTTCCCAAAAAACTGAAAGTGGTAAAAACAAATTAAAAGAAGTTTTACTTCAACCGCGCGTGAAGGTTACGCGCACTTATGTTTTGTTTTTTTTTAAACAGCTAGGCAATTATATAATCAATGTTTGAAACTGAATCCAAACACAGTTGCGGTATCAAAAACTCAATTATATAAATATAATGAGCGCATAATTATTTTTAACGGGAATCGAAAAAACTAAAAAATGAATAATACCAAAACGGACCCTCAAGAAAAAGTCATTTCTTGTTTTTCCTGAGTCGCGCTCGTAATCTAGTCGGATCCTTGCTTGAGTGCATCTGAGTGGCGCAAAAACAAAAATATTTCTCCCCTTTTATTTTCAAGTTAGATTTGTCGTAGAAATCGTAATATTTCCGAAGTAATGAATCTTTCCATCATAAAAATAAAAAAAATACAATTGTCATGAAAAACGGTTCGAATCGATTGTTATGATTCCTTCCGTTTTGTTTCAAATTGTTCTGCTAAAACTGGATTTAATTTTTGAAATGGAATAATTGTTATTACCTCAGTAAATCGCAAACTCGAATAACGAAAGGTAAGCTTAATCCGGGCTCTATCCAGAAACGTACTAGCAATCTCGGCTCCCTAGGCCGTTTAGTAGTAACTAGTGATGTGCCGGATCGCTAAAAATATATATCCGCGGATACGGATGTTAATACGGATTTTTGGTTTCAAGATCCGCTGATACGAATACGGATCTTAACTTTCTTAGAGTACGCGGCGGTAAATATTGCACATCGACCTTTGGAAAGAGACTATCTGTTATGGGAAAAAGTTATTGACCTCTTTAAGAGTTAACTCTCATAACAGATTGTCTCTTTCCAAAGATCGATGTGCAATATGTCATTATAAAGATAATTGATTTAGTACCTTTGAGTAATGTACTATTAGTATGGTACTCACTACGATAAATGTTTGCAATATAAAGGTGCCAAATACGTTTTAAAAAAATAAAAAATAATCTGAATGTAATTTAACAGGTTTTCTATATATAAAATGTCATCTATGAATTGAAAATTAATAAGGTAAAATATCCGTAAAAGATCCGCCAAAAACTAACGGATACGGATCTTTCTTCTCCCTCGGATATCCGCGGATACGGATACGGATATCCGGCACATCACTAGTAGTAACCGCCTTTTTCTGCTGATTTTGTAAAAATGTAAAATATCTACTTATGAAACCAATATTGCGTTCAATTAGTTAATAACGGCGTTCATGGAAAACACGACGCCGAGTGCTGGCCGATACCGTGCTCTCCACTCTCCCTACGCGCCCCTAACAGCCATAGGTCCGGGCCTAGTGGATTTTATGAAAACTTCACCTTAGGCTCTACCGTAATTCATTAAAACATACATTATAACAGATCGAAATAAAATATTTTTCGCTGTCTGTAGCCGTAAATTGAAATCGTAATAATATTTACACACAAAAACAGTTTAAAGAAAGCTCCATCTATTGGAATTACTGTGAAAGATTTTCAATGATAGTTACTTTAAAAACAAACCGTTGAGTTCGTCATTGGATAATAATAATATTACATTCTAAATTTAACTACATGACAAGTGGCGACATCAACAGCAAGTTTATATACTACATAAATACAAGTGTGTATTGAAATCATAGCGCACGAAGTGCCAGCCAAGTTCTCGCAAATAAAGTGACAAACCGATTCGAGTCTCGTTCGACCCTCCTCCCAACTCCGGGACTAGTTACTGAATTTTTTCAGGGGGTTAAGGCAGGGGTGGATGGATAAGCCAGGAAAGTAAGATTCCAATTCCGTCGATATGAATGGTATTTTTTATATACAGCCGACACTAGTTTTTGCCGCCCTGAGCGTTGTTTGACACCCCCTGTTTGCCGCAAGAAAAATCATGACTGGTTGTGAAAGTTTTTACAACAAAAGCAAAAAAATCATTATTAAATTTAACCTTAGAGTTATATCTATTAAATCAAATAATCAAATAAAGAAGCAGTATTTTAGGACATAAAGTGGATTTTATATAAAATAATTTAACTGGGTACAACATATCATCTATGTCACGCGGATGAAGTCGCGGGTAAATCGCTGTGGTATCTAATAATTTTGTTATACAAAATGTTTTATCGTTCTGAGAAAAAATGGTTGAAATTACACTTTATAACAGAAAGGTTATCAGAAAATGTTAGTAAATCAAAATAACTTGCAATCTCAGTTATCACACATAATATATTTGTCATATTATTGGATTTTTTTGTTTTAATACCCTCAATAAAATTTTTTAATTATCAATTTACATTTGTTATCGAAATTATGAAAATAGATTCACTAGAGTTAGGGTCTAAAATGCCAGCATTTCGTTCATTCAGAAATAGTCTCCACGTTCCTCAGAACAAGTAGTTTTTTTTTTACGTATTTATTAATTATTTTTTATAAGATTCCCTTATAATGATATAGTTTCTTTGTACATAGGCAATTATCATATTATATATTAATACACTAAGGTTAAAGATGTTTGCCTCCCTTTGTAGAAAAAACCTCACAATTTCTCCACATAAATTATATATCATTTTACAGATAATTGCTTGCTCTACTGACATCGACAACTAAAAAATTTATTATTGCTTTTGTTTTTGTAAATTAATTAAAATACGGCAACGCTGAACAACGTCTGCCATCTGCAGACGGCTTAAATTTTGAAACAACGTCAACACTTCGATCTGTCATCTGACTTTCATATTGTAATACAACAGACACAATACTGCATACTGCCATCTAACGGCTTTAATTTTGAAACAGAGAGCAACGCTGAACAACGTCACAGCAATGCTGCATGATGCCATCTGACGGCTTAGCTCAACGCTTTTGCTACTTGCGCCTCTATATGACAATTTTAGTAAAATATTTCTTCGATCTGTCATCTGAGCTTCATATTGTTATACAACAAAAAGAAGAACGTTATAAGCAGTGTGCAAAATTAGAAACGAATTGAATCATATTTAAAAAATAATTTTATAAAGTGATAGGTATTATAGATACTTATTTAGTGCGAATAATTCGCACAGGTCACACTAGTTAGAATTATATTCCAATCCACTCTATGTTTCTTGGTTATATGGCGTCTTTAATGAATTGGTGCCACTTGCGGTCAGAACAATTATCGTCTCACTTGCGGTCAATCGATATTATTAAAAGAAAAGAATGTGAGATGTGAGAATTTGATAATTTCTAAAACACCATCGCATCAACAGCACCCCGTAATCGTTTTTTAAGAAACTCCCCCATACCCCCATCGCTTTTGACTGCGCAACAAAAACACCATCGCATCGACAGCACCCTGTAATCGTTTTTAAGGAACTCCCCCATACCCCCATCGCTTTTCACTGCGCGACAAAAACATTTGGAATTGCCGAATTTTAATGTGGTTTTCTTAGCCGCAAGTAAGATCATCACCTCTGATATTATTAGCATTTTATTATATGACCGCAAGTGGGACGAAATTTGTTCCGACCGCAAGTGGGAAGACACCTCAGAAACATTATAATTGAAAAGTTTTTGCGTTTTGATATGTGGAGAGGTTAAATTAAACATTATTACAATTGACTGATTGATCGGTCTAGTACTATACCATTTCATGTAAATAGACAGCGAGCTAGATAATATTTGCTTTTTTGAACGCTACTTAAAATTGGAAAGAGCGCTGTGCAATAAAAAATTCTACATTTTAAAACGTTCGCCTGTCGAGTACCGAGAAAAGATTCGTCTCTTTAATAATTGACATTAAATGAAAATAGGTAAGATTGGGAAAGTTTAATAAACTTTTGTTATAAAATAAAATAAGACACCTTGGTATTACGGTATGATGAAGTTAACGGGATACAAGGCTAAATTTTAAAACATTATTTAATAGCACTTTATTTAATAATCAACGTTTCGGCAAACAATTATTGCCTTCTTCAGGACTTTAAAAATGTCTATTAAAAGTCACAAGTTAAAAACATAAATTAATTTAAAAACATGATTGTCCATCATTTAAAAATTTTAAAAAAACTAAACTTCATAAAAATAATAAAAACTTTTAAAATTTTTTTTAAAAATATATCCTTAGCCCTTTGTAAAATCTTAAGAATCTTAAAATTTTACAAAGTGTAAGAATATTTTTTAAAAAAAATTTTTAAAGGTTTTTATTATTTTTATGAAGTTTAGTTTTTTTTTTAAGTTTTTAAATGATGGACAATCATGTTTTTAAATTAATTTATGTTTTTAACTTGTGACTTTTAATAGACATTTTTAAAGTCCTGAAGAAGGCAATAATTGTTTGCCGAAACGTTGACTATTAAATGAAGTGCTATTAATTAAATATTGTTTTAAAATTTAGCCTTGTATCCCGTTAACTTCATCATACTATAATAAACTTTTGGGAAGAAAAAAAGTGTGTGTGTGTCAGCTCCGACGCACGACTGGAGTTTACTCCTTAGATAAGCTGTGTAATGTATTACATCTCATTCTTTCGCACGTTAAATCCTACAGATATATATGTTTGTCTCTTTTGTATCCCATCTCATTCTTCCGCACGTTAAATCCTACAGATATATATGTTTGTCTCTTTTGAAGCGGACGAGCGTAACGCCACACTTGAAGCGGTGGAGGCGTTACGCTCTACCGCTTCAAGTGTGGCCAATTGATTTTACTATACCTACTCATAAAATTTCCGTACCAGGTCTTATAACTCAAAATCTTTTCTTAAGAAGTAAACTTAAAAAATCTTATTATGTGTGCGCCAGCTTTTATATGCGTCAGTTTCCGCAAAATCACCAATTTACCTCATCAAATCTAAATCCGTTCCTGATTTTGACAAGTTCAAGATACATGAATTATTTAATTAAACATAAGTAATTCCTGAGTAACTTGAATAATATAACAGCACAATTATCTAGACAGCTAGCATATGTTAAAACTTATCTCTTAATTCAACTTTAAGGTTAAATAGCGCACTTCTTTGCGTTTTCAGTTTCTGATACTAACGTATTTTAAGCACATCAAACAGTTTATTAAAAACTGCATGAATAGACGCTAATGCTCGCAGTTGTTGAGCGTCTATGATCTTTTATATCTCGTACGAAAAGTCCATGATTAAAATTTTTCAAATTAAACTTTACATAAGAAAGCAGTCTTCAAAGTATGTTCGTTATTTTTGAAATTTACAACCCCTATACAGGCTTTGAAAAGCAGTTTTTCATAGGGATGTGAAAAAATAATCGATTTTTATTTTAATCGATTATTTTTTTCATATAATCGATTTTTTGTAATCGATTTTATTTATGACAATAATCGATTTTTAATTAATCGATTATAAAAATTACACATTTTAATCGATTTTTGTAAATGGTGCAATCTGGGCGACAGACGATTCTTTTTAGTTTTTTGATTCTTTAAATTCAAAGTTTAAAGCATGATTTGTTTTGTATTTTAGTTTTCATACCAAAAACTTGTCGGTTTATTTTTGATTCTTATTGTTTGATTTTATTTTTATTGTAAATTACAATTTGTAATAAAATGTCAAATTGTACTAGAAATTGTTTCAACAATTCTAATCTGTATCAATAACCATAAGGTTGTCATTTTGGTTATTATTATTATACTTACCATTTTAAATGATTTTCATTCTAATAAATTGTTAATATTATTCTACATATAGAAAAAATCGATTTTTCTACAAAAATCGATTATTTCTTTTAAAATCGATTTTTTAAAAATCAATTTATATTCAAACGAAAAAAATCGATTATTAATTAATCGATTTTTTTCATTCAATGTCACATCCCTAGTTTTTCATAGGGGGTATCATATTTCTGAAACGTAACCAGCCGTAAAAACAAATACTCAGTGCTGGATTAACCTATAAGCAAAATAAGCAATTGCTTAGGTCATCACGTCTCAGGGGGTACCAAAAATCACAGCTTAGAAATGAAAAGTACCTCACCAGACCGTGTCAACAAAATTTATGTCCCTTTTTGTCAGGTTCTCAAAAATGTGATCTACTGATATAAAATTGTCTTCAGAAGTACAGAAATTAAAAATAAATATAATTTATTTTTGAAAATGAAAACGTAAACTTTTTTTTAACTTTTTTCAATTAACTGTTTAAAAATGTCTATAAGGACCGATTTTATAGACAGTCAAATTTTCAATGAGACCATTAATTAAATTCAATTTTTTGACGTGATAACGTCTTATAAATTGATGAAACACCGGCTGCATGCACGAAAAGGTGTAACGTTCCGAAAAGTGTAACGTTCCGCCTGAGCGTGCAAGCGATAACGTCTTATAAATTAATGAAACACCGGCTGCATGCACGAAAAAGTGTAACGTTCCGCCTGAGCGTGTAAGCGAGAGCGCGATATAGGTAAGCGATAGAGAGGCACGATCTGCCCAAGCGTCGGCTTGTACGAAGCTCCGCCCACCTAGACGGATGTCATTATCTGTAGCATGACGTGTTGAATACGAGACAACGTGTTTTGTATTTATTGACGTGATAACGTCTTATAAATTGATGAAACACCAGCTGCACGCACGAAAAAGTGTAACGTTCCGCCTGTGTAACGTTTTGCCTGACCCTGTGCGTGCAAGCGAGAGCGCAGTACAAGCAATAGAGAGTCGGTAAAAATATAGTTTGACAGCTACTAAAATTTAGGTTATGTATTATTAAATATGATATTCGAGCGGAATACGTTATCACGTAAAACTATCGTCCGTAAACCGACTTTACAGACAACCAATTTTTTTTCCCTAAAATTCTATGCCTTTTAAATTTTTTCTATCAATTTTAAGCTTATGACATTCACAATTTGATTTGTTTTCATAAAGTTGACATGACAGAGACAGACAATATTGTTAGAATTTTTTTAGACTGCTTTTAGAAATGAGTGCCCATAGGCAAGATTTGCTTAGAGCATCAAGGAGTCTTAATCCGGCACTGCGAGCACTGCCTGTACAACATTTTATTCTTGATGAGCAAATATTCCGCCTTAAAGTAATACAAATAAAAAACATTAACGTATGCATTACGTTAATTTGTACGTTAATGATTTCTATTTATTATATCATGTTGATAAATTATTAGTTATTCAAATAGTATAATAATCGTTCTATCTCTTTTTCTGTTGTAAAAAATGTATTAATTGCATAATTTTGATGCACTGTATTTTTATGGTCTTCTCATATTTTGTTAAAAAATTTTCACTCTTCTTTTTTTGTTAAAAAAATTTCACTCTTCTTTTTTTGTTAAAAAAATTTCACTCTTCTTTTTTTGTTTAAAAATTACCATATCACAAGAACTTCATCGTCGTCCAAAAAATGAGCTCGAATCGAACCAAAATTTTACCGTGTAGTAACAAATGTCCTGCAGGACTCAATAAAAAATCGTTTCGACAAAGGACTAGTGTTAATTAGCCCTTAGGCTACCGCATAAATCACTGCTGTGACGTGTGCTGGTTGGCGCGCTAGCTGCGAAGATGGAAATGACGTCACTGCGGGATCACGTGCGTGGTCACATGATGGATGATGGATGGATGCTTGTTTGTTTGCTTGTTTTGAGCAAGAACCAATCAGGAAACAGTATCTTGTCACGTGGGCGACATGGAAAAACGCCAAACGAACATGGCGTCATTGTGTGTGTTCTGTTCATGAACAATAAACGTTCACTTTTGTCAGCATTCGAACTGTCATTGCGCACGTACCAAGCCAGCTTCAATAGACGAATCGTGTGAAAAACCATCACGAAACCCAGCGCCACAGCACGCTTGAAATCTAGCAAAGAATCTATCGGTAAAACCAGCCTCGTGTACAATCTACTTTATTATACCCGTGTGCTTGTGCGTCTTCTTCTGAATCAGTCTGTATTATATAGCTTGCAAATTCAATGCCAACTTGACTTCTTGATTAATGTATTACTTGACACAGGATTTTGAAATATGACGGTTCTAGGTCAATGTGAAAACTTTTACACATTAAATAATCAATTTATGTAACAGCACAAACTGTACATGGCTGTACCACTAAGTTTAGTAATAGTAATACAGAAATATCTACAAAAATCAGTGAGAGTATTAAAGAATAAGACGGCTACTTTAAAAGACATCTGAAGTTTATCACAAGTTTTGGATACAAGTTTTGAACTGTTATTTGACGCTTTCAGATGGACACTTTTTCAGTTTTACCCCCATATAAGATTGTTCTTCTTACCCTCTACCCTCCAACCTCCATAGATCACAGTTTTGAGCTAAGATGTTTTATCTAAGTTAGGGGTCGCTCATTAACTACGTAATACTCTTTGGAGTGGTAAGGAGGTCAGCAGAAACAAATAATCTACCTCTTCAGATGTAAAAAATGTTTGGTTGAAATTTTTTCATTTACTACTTTTTCTAAGTTTTCCACACAGAAAACTAAGAAGTCCTTTTGTTAAACCTAAACTGTTCGATTGTTTAATAATGGAAAAATTAAAAAAAAAATGTTAAAACTTGCATAATTTTACGACAAAAATAATGTAATTGCATAGTGGGTAATGTAGATAAATGCATTATCTAAAGCTTTAAAATAATAAATAGTGATATGGATAGGACGTGTGGATGACTCATTGAAAGCTTCTATTTCTGCTGGGGGTCAATGAATTTGCAATATCATTTAAAAACATCAACAGATTGGGCTTTAAAGCAATGACAGTATTTTTACCATTCCAACATCACAAGTGGTACAAATTTAGGTCAAAATTCATTTTTCAAAATAGTACAATATTCTTTTAGTTTTGAGGTCCTACGAATCCAAAAAACATATTGTATTTGTCTGTGAACACGATACAGGTCAAACGGATGAGTGGATTCAAACCATTAACCATAATTTGGGAGGATATGCAAATACATGAAGAGCCCTATTATTTTTGGGGAAAATCGGTGCATACGCAGACGAAATATATGTTATAACGTTATTTTTTATACAATACTGCTATACTTTTCATAATTCTATTTATTTTTGCACACGAAGCTGGTTTTGCCGCTAGATTTCACGCCTACTGTTGTGCTGACTTTCGTGATGCGTGTTTTAAAGCTGATTTTATAAATGGGTTTGGTTCGCGCGCAGTGATAGTTCGAATGTTAACAAAAGTTAACGTTTATTGTCTTTGAACAGAACGCACACTATGACGCCATGTTTGTTTGTGGGCGTTTGCCACCTGTTTGGTTCTTGTGTGTAAAGTGATACAGTTTTACAATCCAATAGTTATATTATAGAGATAGAGGTCAGTAAGTTGTCATTTAATTCTATATGAGTAACAGAGAAGCCAAGTACCTATGCTTTGTCTTCCTAAACAATAAAATTCCCAATATAGCCGAACTGCCAGATAAATATACGATATTTTGAAGTGATAATCAGTTTTTATGTTGCTTGCAAAAAATGTGAAATATTGTTCGTAAAAATATTATAACTCGGGTGACTGGTCGCTCGTTTTAACATAATGTCACATTTATGCATAAACGGTAAAGTAAATATTTTTGAAGTAAAACTTCTTTACGCACGCTTGACTTGGGGAGTAAGCTGGTGAATGCCTGACGAGAGATTTACGGAAGTGTGATCGGGCGAGGCGAACGCAAGTTGAGAGGGAGATATAAGTTGGTGAAGATAGAAAGAGAATAACAAATACTTCACTGGCTAGTGGCGCCATCAGGTGGCCGAAAATATAAGCAGTAATAACAATAGAATGACACATACTTTACTTGCCAGTGGCGCTATCGGGTGACAGAAAAAAGTTTTTAAAATCCAACGAGAGCTAAGTAATTGCAATGTATTACTTTTGTTTTCATTATCTTTATGTTTAAATTAGACTGTTCATTTCGTTCTTGAACAATTTTATAAATTAATATTTTGTTCAATACATTAAATATTCTACGTTTAAAGTGAATAAAATTGTCAAATCATTTTAAAGTTCATATTTTGTGAATTTTCGGGTGAATAATAACAAATTATGGCAAGAAGAAGTTTAACTTCAGTCATGTGGTCTAAAGCACACTCGTTTTTTTTTTGTAGTGAATGAATTACGTGCAGCCTTAAAACACTCTAAAATAAAAACAATTATTTTATCGCACACAAAATGGTATTACCTTTTTTTTTAATAAGAAAATAAAAATGATTGCATAATTTTATTATTAAAAATTATATCTTTTAAATAATATCATGTAAAACAAAAAAGAGAGCAGGAAGACAGAATTTTAACCTTAGCGATTAAAAAAAAACTTGGGAGATACAATTGGTTTCCTACTTACCATGTAGTTGTAATAAATTGTTTAAATGTACTCGGCTTTTTACATAAAATACCAAGAAAACAATACTATCACAAAGTTGTAAAAAACTTGAACCTTGATCAACTGACCGGACAAAACTTTAAACATAGATTAAAAACAGTATGTTTACATATGTATTAAGATTTTCATATTGCTTGAAGTGTCGCTCGTCGATCATAAGATTGTCTGTTGACTGCTATAGTAAAACACAGGCTCGGATTTATTTATTTTCCGATCATAAATTAACAGTCTATATTGCGTTATAATCGTGAGTCATGTTTCAACACGCATGCGAACAAATTAACTTGTAACAACTATGAGGTGAATAAATAAAGGTCTGTACACACGAAACTGGTTTTGTTGCTAGTCCGTGGTAGATTTGGCTGCTAAGTTTCAAGCGGGCTGTGATGTGCTGTGGCGATGGGTTTTGTGATAGATAGATAGATATTTATCACAGTTGACCCTGACAAAAAATAATTAATAAATTAATTAAAATCGTCAAATTCTTTCGTCATAAAAGCAATTCACAACCAAGTATTTATACAATATGCGCGTTTAAATGAAGTATAGCTTTTATTGAAGCTTTCTTTGTAGATAGATTTAGTGCGCGCGCAGTGACAGTTCGAATGTTAACAAAAAAGTAAACGTTTATTGTCTTTGGAACAGAACACACACTATGGCGCCATGTTTGTTTGTTACTGTTTTCCCATGTCGCCCACGTGACTAGATACTGTTTTCTGTTTGATTCAATTGCTGGAAACAAGCACGAAAAATAGCCCCGGTTCTAATTTTGAAATCTAACTTGTAACCACGCACGCGAGCCCGCAGTGACGTCATTTCCATCCTTGTAGCCAGCGCAAGTTCCAATAACGTTTCCAGTGCCAATACCAACCCCGTGTGCAGCAACCCTAAGTAAAAAAATGATTCACACTTTTTGTACCTGGAGTATTGATTTTATGGCAACATAGCGTCGTCGTGTGTTAATATTGCGTCGCTATAAATATTTTCTTTCTTCTTCTACTTAAATTAAATTCAAATAAGGCCGTCTACACACGGAGCTATTCATTAGAAACAAATTACTGACGCAAATCACTAACCAGTCTACGTTTAGTCACTATGTTGTTCAATGGCACACAACAGACGGCGCTACTGGTTAGTAATTACTTAGTTACTAACGCGTTTGTGATCCATTCCAAGTGATTCGACTGTCGAGTTACTTCCAAGTTGCGTCACGTCGAATTGTGTGATTTTTTATATCATTATCGCTTTGCGCGTCAGAGCTAGCTTTCGTTCACATAACAAGTTATATCTAAGTTAATTTCGCACGAAATCCATTCAAATTGAAGTTTTTTGAAAAGTGGAGATTCTGATCTATAAAACAGAACCATTTTTAAATCCATTAGAGTTCATAAATACTACTAAAATTGTAATTGAAAATCACGAACAGCAGTTGTCGGGTGGTCTGTACGTATGTACGTACGTCAGAGCTCTGCAGATCGCAATTTTGGTCGGATACCCTTGGGTTATATTTGTTTGTTGTTGTAGTTCCTTCGCTGCTACAAATAATCTACAGTGAATGTTTTTTTTCGAGATACGGATGTACCCAAAATCTTCTTTTCCTTTTCCTACTTCTAAGGTGGTACATCATAATTTCTTCATTTTCAAGATACGGCTGTACCCAAAATCTTCTTTTCCTTTTCCTACTTCTAAGGTGGTACATCACCATAATTTATTCATCACTGGAATCCGTACTTGACATGGTTATGTAACAAATTTGTATGACGTATATACCACAACTATATTATATAACCTAACTTAACTTTATACTACTATACTACGCGCTCATTTCTTAGTGCAAATCGATTTTGGTCGCTATTGAGTAGC
Source organism: Xanthostigma xanthostigma (assembly GCA_963575645.1). Lineage (NCBI taxonomy): Eukaryota > Metazoa > Arthropoda > Insecta > Raphidioptera > Raphidiidae > Xanthostigma > Xanthostigma xanthostigma. The sequence goes on along the minus strand of OY754466.1, from coordinate 39,940,519 downwards.
TTCGTGTGCGGATCCGAGTCACCAACGCGTTACTGTTAGTAATCGATAAGTAATTTAAATCTCAAACGCGTTTACTTTCTTTTGAATAGCTCCGTGTGTAGAGGTCCTAACTGACTGACAGACAAAGCACAGCCTAAACCGGTATTTCTAGAAGCATTAAATTTCGCACTGGAGTTCCTTATATAACGTAGGTGAGTACTAGGAAAGGATTTTTGGAAATTCGTCTCCTAGAAGGTTAAATATTTAATCTATAAATTAAAAAATGTTAACATTGTTGGCTAAGTTTAGATGATATTAAGCATTGCAGACATCTGATCAGCCAACAAATAATATTGTAATACGGTGGAGCCGAAGGCTCTATTACTGCAGTTGTAGAAAACATTGTTTCATCTCAAGTCTCAACCGCTGCCGGAGCCGCGAGTAACGGCTAGTTATATTACAATGCACCAATGGCAGCAACAATGCTACATTTCTGTAAATCAAAAACTCAAAAACGACATTTTTGGTTATGAAATTTTACAAAGTAACTTTTTGCACACCCCCTCATAAAATGGCTACTTTTCGTACTTATATCTATAGCGGTAGTAAAATGACCCGTTTAACACTAGTTGCATGAACTAAAACAAATGCTATCTTATCAGGCCGACAGTAATTGACAAAAGCGACTTGTCAACTATAAGAGGAACAGAGATAGCAAAGAAGGCGTAGTTTTCGTAAACAATTCAAGTAGATTGCAAAGTTTTTATAGTAGTACTAGCGGGTCGTCCTGGGTTCACTCGGGTGCGATAGATATAATTCTGCTAAATATATCTTGTTTGAGGCTTGGCGCGGACGTCTGAATTAATAGCTTTGAGCAAATTCTACCGGATTTGCTTCTAACAGATGTCGCCACTTGGTACTAAAACAGTTTTTTTTTGTTTGCTTCTGAACTAATAGCTTTGAGTAAATTCTATCAGATGTCGTTACATGTTACTAAAATAGTTTTTTTTTGAGAAAACACTGTAATTATGTACAAAATAATTATTAAAAACTATCTTATAGCGTAAGTCCGGCGTAAGTAGCTAAAACGTGTTCCAAAACCGATACAAACAGTTCCGTTTTAGCTACTGCGCAGGACTGTGATGGTTACGTCGCTGTTGCTGCATGGAACAAACTTCAAGACGTAACGTTTGACGCATCCAACGCTTGGACTAATAAATACAATGGCACTTAGTCCAGCTCTGAACAACCGCAATCCCTTATACAATGATGTATTTGAGATTCAAGTATGATAGCACTTTTATAAATTAGCTCATTCGAATATAGACAGTGGTAGTGTCGACTAGTGCCGTGGTCTTTTGAACAAAGTCCTTTCACTTGGACATTGTTGTACCTACAATTCGCGCTCAAATTTGAAATTTGGATATATTGTTGGTATTGTGCAATAACGTTTGTCAAACATTATGTCAACTAAAGGTATGTGATAATGATATTATGTTGATTCAGTAATTTAATTTACTTTTAAATTTAACGTGATTATCTAATTATATCTTATTTATCTGAAATGTTGTCGTATGGAACGCATGTGTGACAAAATTTAAAATATTTCTTACTACAGCAGAATAATTATCTTAACTACATTAAAATATAATTTCGATAGATGTTTTCAAATTAGGTAAATTTTTTGGCAATTTTAAAGCTGCGTAATTAATTTTTATGTGTTGGTTGAAATATTTAAAATTAACTCTTCGAGGTGGTCGTTTCGTAGAAATATATTTAGTTTAATTTTAAACAGTGCGTTTTAAAATATTTTAAAATTTTTTAAGACACTTTGTGCTTTAATTTGTATACTTTTAACTCACTATTTTTGTAGATTAAAAAAATAGATTCGATCAACTTTTTAACGCCAGTTTTTATTGACTACAGTGTTAGTGACTAGTGAATTTAATTCGGGACAAATGGGCGCTGAAGTAGTTCAAATTTTAAATTCGAAAGAGTAAAAGTAAGCGTTATTTACTAGTGTGATTTTGGCATATCTCGTTACAATTTATTTTTGAAGAAATCGAATATTATACAAAAGAAAATTCGAGTTGTTGACCCTCTATGTCATTTTCACATTTTAGTATTTAATTATGTACTGAATTATTGAAAATGATACATTTATAATTAAGTATTCATAATGATACATTTTTATAACTCCATCTCCACAATACGAATAAATTTTCATTAGTGAATTACTGTTTTCAGACAACTATGTTGACATTAACGTTACAAAGTATAATTAGTTGCTCTAAGTTTTGCGGAGCCTAGGGCTTATTAGTTCACCGGGGCCCAATTTTATGTTAGATTAAGAATTTCTAAAATGAGGTTTAAAATTAATTTTTGATCACATCAAAATCAAAGTTGAAATTTGATGACTTGACCAAACAAATTATGTTATAAATTCACCCAAAAAAATTCACCAGAAAAATTTTCAAATTTCACCCGTAATAATGATAATAATCATTAATATTAACAATTTTTTACTCATTGTTGATGAAAAAGTTTTAAAACTGTATGATAATAATTCAATTTTCGTCAACTCCTGATACTTGGAGACCCGCAGGACTTAAGCCCTATTAGTCCCTATTTAAATCCGTCCCTGCATAGTAGAAATAGATTATAAACATTTATTTTGTGATCATTAGTTTTAAAAAAGTTGACGACAAAATATGTGAACAAGTTGATCGTGAACTATAGACGCCCGACAGGTCAGGTCATTATAGAGCAAATTATTTTATCTAATAGATAATACTTCGCTATTTTATTAAAAAAACTAAATTTAAAAAAAACGCATATACAGGCTGGCGCAGAGGAAACGCATGTTTTTCATCTAAGCATAACATTTTATATTTTCAAGATACTGTTGTTTTAATTACAGCTAAATGAAGTAATAATAATGCACTTTTGAATCAATTATGGAAAATAATGTCAGTCGAGTGTCGCCCTGCTTCGCGGTCGCACATCTCCAACCGCTCTTGAAAATTGTGCATCACATTTAAAATCATTTCTTGCGATTTCTTGACGAATAGCAATTTTCAGTTCCTGTAACGTACGGGGCTTGTTAGCGTACACTTTAGACTTAAGGTAACCCCACAAAAAGAACTGAAAATTGCTATTCGTCAAGAAATCGCAAGAAATGATTTTAAATGTGATGCACAATTTTCAAGAGCGGTTGGAGATGTGCGACCGCGAAGCAGGGCGACACTCGACTGACATTATTTTCCATAATTGATTCAAAAGTGCATTATTATTACTTCATTTAGCTGTAATTAAAACAACAGTATCTTGAAAATATAAAATGTTATGCTTAGGTGAAAAACACGCGTTTCCTCTGCGCTACCGTGTATATATTGAGCTTCGAATAGTTTTTATTTCTGTTTATCAACAATGATATTATTTGCATCTTTAAAGAAGTTCTTTTGAAATAGTGTCTCAAAAAAAAAATCGTTAAAGTGGGCAAAACGTGTGTACCTTTCTAGTTAATTATGAAAAAAATCGATCCATTTATTGAAGAAGATTTACAGATACACAGACATACAAACATCCCTTTCTTGTGGGTCATACCTTACACATTATGAAACTATACATCAAAAGTGAAATAAGTAAATATTGAAATTTTAACTAGTTTATGAATAAAAAATTACTAGTTAATTGACATACCTTAATCTTTTTTTAAACAAACAAAACGTATTTCTGAATTCTGTTTACTTTGCGGTAAATTTTTCGCATCGTTTGAATTGATTGTTATGTAATATATAAATTAATATTCAGTGCTACTGTATTTATGGTAATATTTATACTATTGACAACACATCAGCGACAAAAAATTTCATAGCAATCAATAATCTTCAACAAACATACTGTTTCAATAATACAAAACTGTATATGATAAATATTTATTAGAAGTTTATAACATACAAAAACTGGTATATCTCTGAGTGCTCCTCCCTGAACACAAGACGTGTTTTGTTATCGTAAAAAACAAAAAATGCGTGAAAAACAGTCGCAAGTGACATTACAGACATAATTTGTAATTCGTTACTGTTTTGTAATTAATATTAGTTATAAAAAATTGGTTGTCTGTAAAGTCGGTTAACGGACGATAGTTTTTTTTTCCGCTCGAATATCATATTTAATAACACATAACCTAAATTTTAGTAGCTGTCAGGCGGAACGTGACACATTTCGGAACGTTACACTTTTTCGTACATGCAGCCGGCGTTTCATCAATTTATTAAGACGTTATCACGTCAAAAACCGTGCACACTTGTCAAGCATAAACATGCACGACCTGCACAGCATGGGTTAAAAAAGCCTGTTCGTAAAGGTACTAATGTTATTTAACGAAGTAGCGCACATTAGACCAGAGTACCTGCAACGACCGTCAGTCGGTCGTTTGAAATTTCTGTCTAGCAGTGCTGGACCGATGTAAAGGCCGCTGCACACACGAAGCTGGAAACACTGCTTGGACTTCTGCTGGCCGGTAGGCTGGCTACGAGGCTTGAAATGACGTGACTGCGCGCTCGCCTGCCAGCTCACAAGATTAGAAACAGGGGCTATTTTTCTGGCTAGGTACTCTGCTTGCTCTGAACAAGAATCAATCAGGAAGCAGTATCTTGTCACGTGAGTGACATGAACAAACGCCCACAAACAAACACTAGGTACCATTATGTGTTCTGTTCAGAGACAATAAACGTCCACATGCGTTACCGTTTTATCATTGCGCGCGCACCGAACCTACCTACAAAGCAAGCTTGAAAAGACGCCTCGTGTGATGCGAGCACATAAAAGCAATTTAGAAAACCAACGCTAGAAAACTAGTAGTGCAATCTAGCAAGGAATTTAGCGGCAAATCCGCAGCGGCCTTAATTTGCTAGTGATGTTTTGCTGGTGTGCGACATCGTGCAGGTCGTGCAAGTTTATGCTTGACAAGTGCGCGCGATCTTTAACTGAAACTAAAATTTGTATTACTGTTGTCGGGGCTGATATTCGAAAAAGGATTTTTACACGCATAATTTTGTCTGTTGATCTATCGCGGCCCGCGGGTCATCTCAGGAACTACTGAACCTATTTGAAAAGTGCTTTCATTTTTAGGAGACATTATTATGTTACAAAAGTCGATCCGGGCGTCTAAGTCGGAAAGTAGTAGCCATTGAAAAATACAGAATATACGATAATTTACGAGCTTAATCGAATGACTTCAGACATCCATCAATTGTCGAAACACACAACAATAAAGCTAACAATATTAAACGTGTTTAAAGTCATTTTTTTATTAATGTGAGTAGCTATAAAATAAATAGATAATGATGTACTTATGCTTTGTTGTTAGCTTCATTATTATTCATGTTAAATAATAATCAAAATAGCGTTTTTATGCATGTTCATTATGAATTATCATTTACATAATTACATAATAAAATCTCTATGAGTGCAATCCAATTCAAAATTTATCTGTAAATATACAATCAATAACAAATAAATAAAATAATAATTTTATAGTGCGGTGTTGTCCGTATTTAGTTTCATTCCAATCTATATAGACAAGCAATTTTTTTGTACTAAACTATTGGGCCGATTTCTACGATCGATGTGTCATTTGAAAGGCCTCGACGTACAGATGTACAATATCATGTAAGAAATGCGATAAGTGGATGTTAAAGATTAAAAATCAATTTTAACGTTACAAAATACACGCTTTATTATAAGCAGACTTTGGAAAAACAAATTACATAACAATTAATATTTTACTTGCCGTCCTGTTGCTCTGAAATAGAGCAAATTTATTTTTTCGACTAAACGTTCTTGTTTATTTTTGCCGTTTTGGCATAATATACATATATTATATTCAATTTTTCAAAATTTCGCGCACTAAAATGGCGATGTTTCGCGAACGAGGGGTTGTCTGATCAGACCCTGTCTGACACGAGCATATAGGGATTATTGTTCTCTACAACTTTTGTTGGGACAATAATGGGGCAAAAACAGGTTTTCCGGAACTTTAAAGCCGTCCCCTCCGACATGCGGTCACAAACTATACCAAAATGTCGAGGGAGTACGACTCTACAGTTTTTGTAGGAAACATTTTTCGATTCGAGACACACCGGATTTAAATTCCCAATCCACTCCACTATTAACGAAATTAGCCATTTTCATAGTTATCTTTCTGCCTGTCTGTTTGTCAGTTTATTTGTTCTTGGATAACTCAAAAACTACTAAATCGATTTTAATTGCTACATAAAACTAATACAAGAAATAATTATTCATTCCGTATTAACAATAAAACACTGGACTATTGTTCGTGAAATTTGATATTTGCATATAATATTATAATATTACCATGACACAGCAGACTATGGATATGGAAACAATGATTTTGACTTTTAACGATCGTTGAACATTAGTCCGTGTCATTGAATTGGGCCTTAGTATTAACCATATATTTAATAATTTAGTATATTGTAACAAAACTGTTCTAATTTGTGGTGGAAAATATTTATTTACAATAGTAAAACCTTAACTAAACAATCAAGCCGATTGTTGTCTCCCACAACAATCGGTGTGTCTTTGTTAGAATGACGAGTCGATTATTGTCTCGCGATCTTCTCAACGGAGAGTTTGTAACAATATGAATCATTGTCTATCTACTCAATGTGCGGTGAGCGAAGACAACACAGCGTATCGAAAATATATCTGCGTCTCTTTCTTCGATATAATTCCCTGATTTCTCCCGTGATAGGGTTGGTTGATGTACTTGCATTCAATCTGAATAAAGTATATCTGTTTCAAAAGCTTTGTCTTTTTCTATGACGTTAACATGGGCGTATTCAACTTTTGGCCCAGGAAGGAGCAAATTAGAAATTTCTTAAGCCAGGGTCTTCCGTACTAGTTTTGCCCTCCTGGATACGCCAGTGCTTACGGCGTAAAAAAAGACAATAGTATATGCTTACACCCTAATGGTTTGATTGCGATTTTATTCCTATGCTGAGTATAGAATAAAACTAGGTATAAGGTATTAACTAAGGCCCGATTAACACCTATGTCGAGTTGTGTCCCTCTATCGACTATATCCATATTCTGCAGCCCTCGATAACTCAAAACAATGAAATGCGTTTGAAGTTTTCGCGTGAACATCCGGTTTACTTTATCTGGTCAAAGCGGTGAATGTAACACATTTTTAAGACAAATTCAATCTCGAAAAAATTGTTACGATAAATCGCAACGTTATTCGATATCTACATATATAAAATTCTCGTGTCGCAATTTTGGCCGCGCTAATCTTCGAAACCATTGAACCGATTTTTATAAAAGTGTCTTGCTTGGTGCAACTTACGCTATAGGATAGTTTTTATTAAATATTTTGTACAAAGTACGGTGTTTTGTGAAAATAAACTGTTTTAGTAACGTGTAGCGACATCTCATAGAATTTACTCAAAGCTATTAGTTCAGAAGCAAAAAAAACTGTTTTAGTACCAAATAGCGACATCTGTTAGAGTTCGCTCAAGGCTATTAGTTCAGAAGCAAATCCGGTAGAATTTGCTCAAAGCTATTAGTTCAGACGCCGAGCCGCAAACGAAATACATTTTGCAGAATTATATTTATCGCACCCGAGTGAACCGGGCCGGACCGCTAGTATGACTATAATTTGCCAATTTTAATTCATAAGTTTTTATTTAAATTTTAGTTTCACCTTTAGGACGTAGGTTAAATAAAAAAAAAACGTTAAAATCGAAGAAACAAAAAATAACAAAAAGTTGAGATACCTGCTAATAAAACGTAGGTATAGACTATATAGAATATAGATTTCATAATAAGTTTATCTTATTTTATTCACGCCATTTTAAAGTTATCACAAAAAGGTCAAAGAAAGAACACTAACTTATCATTATTTTTGCAAAACTGTCTAACAATTAATTGACACTTAATGTTCACGAACGTCAATTATCAATTTTGTTCGTCTTTAAACTTAGCATCCTGTTTTCGATAATTGGCGAAACATCACAGAAATTAATAGGATCAGTGGCGTCCATCATTGAATGATAGAATAAAGGCGCCGGTTTCAATTACAAACTTGTGTAGTCAGTGGCGTAACTACACATTTAGGGCCCTTGGCTTATAATAATAACAATAATAATTTATTCCACGTAAAGAAAAATACATCACGTACAAAAAATCAATTAGGAATTTTCCAACCCTACTTGGCTATTGCCAGTGCTAGGACTGGAATGTTATGGACATACGCGAGAATGAGTATATACTTAGAAGAAAAGTAAAAATAGAGTATAATAATAATAATAGATAGCAAGTAAATGATACGATAATTTGTTTTGTTTTTTTTATTTAAGGAGTTATTGGTTAGTTGAGGATTAGTTTGTTAGTTTGAGATATTATAAATGACTTCAGACTCTTTTCTGTCGCATAACCACCTGAATATTTTTTTTATTGAAAGTTGTAGGTAAAGGCCCCCATACACCTCGTTCTTTTTTGGCAGTTTTCATCGTCACGATAAAACACGTCGGTCAAAACCGAAGTGTATGGGCAAAAACTGTCAATGAAACACGGCAGTTTTTTTATCTGCCGAATCTTGATTTTAAACACGACGTGTTTGCTGGTTGTCGTTTTAAATCGTAATGTGTGGCGCTTTCCGATAAGAATCGACGTGTTTATTCAGTGGTGCGACGTACAGCAAATAAGTCATATTAATTAAATGATTGTAATTAGTTTGAGTATTGATTTATATTTTAACCGTATTAGTGCTAAGCAATTTTGACAAAAATAAATGAAAATTGCTATAAACATATTGATTAATTTAGAGGAAAAAATAATGGTGTCAAATAAAACACTCTAATTTAGACAAATATCAATCAATTTTATTAATTATTTTTGCATTATATTGTTTATTAATGTTTATTAAACATAAAATAATATCAATATTATTGTATTTTCCATCAAAGCAGATCGTATTAATGATGCCACGACTTCAGAAAAACTGAACGAAACTACGCCTCTGTGTGGATATGGCCGTTGTTCGTGTTTAAATTAACCGTACAGTTTTACCCGTGCGGTTAAAACTGCCATAAAAGAACGAGGTGTATGGGGATGGCCGTTGTTCGTGTTTAACCGTACAGTTTTACCCGGCGGTTAAAACTGCCAAAAAAGAACGAGGTGTATGGGGGCCTTAATGTTTGAATTTGAACCGGTATGCTGTTGTATAGTTTTGGACCAAGGAACGCTGTGTGTTTTTGACTGAAAGGTTTCTACATTTTTGGGATCTGGATGGGATTTAAGATCTGCGCTCTTGTACTGTAGGGATTTTGGTAAGCTGCTTGATTTCCTGGATGCATATGGAACAAGGATAGAACTGATTTAGCATATTATGTTTGATATATATTAAGTACCCTTTGGAGAGTATTTATATGGTTTTAAATGTCAACTTACAAGTCCCGGTTGGAATTTACTGACCCAATTGGCAAAATCACGTTTCTTTGATTTTACTTTACGCACTAGTACGAAATATGTCACTTTGCTATCGCTATACAGGCATAAAAAGCAGCAATTTTATAGGGGGTCGTGCAAAAACTCTTTTTTTTTTAGTGTTGCGTAGTTTTTGTACCGTTGTTTTGTTGAGTCATTAAATAGCAAATCGTAATTAAAATGCAGTTTCCGATGTAAATACTGCTTATATAACAAAATAATGTTTTTCCTTGATGTGTGATTAAACTGGCGTATTTCTCTTTGTATTTATCCTTTATTTGTGTCAAGGAAGTTTTTTTTATTTGGTTTATATCGATAAATTGAAGAACAGGTTCAAGAATTATTACGAAAGTAACTGCTAGTGGAGATTGAATTGGGTTTTACTGAGCACTGTTTACCAAGCGGTTTTCCCATGCGCGTAAAGAATCTACCTAACATACTTCTTCCTACCTATGGATAAGCATATAAATACAATGCGTTCACCGAAAGTAGTATTCTTGTACCTATTGTACTAGATACAAAAAAAGTTTTTTGTTTAATTCGAGATTTACTATCAAAAAAATATTTTTTTGTACTTCAAACTCAACCATTTTTTAAGTAAAACTTCTTTACGCACTCTTGACTTGGGGAGTAAGCTGGTGAATGCCTGACGAGAGATTTACGGAAGTGTGATCGGGCGAGGCGAACGGAAGTTGAGAGGGAGATATAAGTTGGTGAAGATAGAAAGAGGATGACAAATACTTCACTGGCTGGTGGTGCCATCAGGTGGCCGAAAATTTAAGCAGTTCTAACAATAGAATGACACATACTTTACCTGCCAGTGGCGCTATCGGGTGACGGAAAAAAGGTTTGTAAACCTACTTTAAATAATATTTCATAAAGATTTACACTTAAAATCCAACGAGAGCTAAGTAATTGCAATGTATTACTTTTGTTTTCATTATCTTTATGTACCTATATATATTTCTTTTTTCTTAAATTAGACTGTTCATTTCGTTCTTGAACAATTTTATAAATTAATATTTTGTTCAATACATTAAATATTCTACGTTTAAAGTGAATAAATTTTAAAATCATTTTAAAATTCATATTTTGTTAATTTTCGGGTGACTAATAACAAATTATGGCAGGAAAAAGTTTTACTTCACTCGTGTGGTGTAAAGCACACTCGTTTTTTTCAAATGGTTACATATTTTTTTACATTTTCAAAATCTCCATTTTTTCTCTATAAATTGATATAAAATTTTCATAAGGTTACATAAGAAAATATTCGAAAAAACATTATCAATTTATTAATTAAATATCTACACAGTAATAATTATTTTTCATACCACTCCACACATTTGTAAATTATTATTAATAATATTTGTTACCGTGTATTTAATTAATAAATTGATAACGTTTTTCTCGAATATTTTTTTATGTAACCTTAAGAAAATTTTATATCAAATAGAGATTTTGAAAATGTAAAAAAATATGTTACCGTTTAAAAAAAAGCATGTACACTTCCGGTTGACTTTGAAGTACAAAAAAAATATACCTCAGCAGTTTCCGATAGTAAATCTCAAGTTGAGCAAAAAACTATTTAAACTTTATTTTGTATCTAATAGGATACACGAATTATTCACTTTCGGCGAACACACTGTATTGGTAGTACAAAATGAGATAAATTACATTTTTCAAGAAATCATTAATAAGAACTAGAAATGTGGAAAATTTCTAATTTTAAACTGTAGGTATGGGAATTAAGTTCCAGTTTTTGTTTAATTAATATCCGCAGAAAATTGAAACTAATACCCAAAATTTCCTGCAAAAATAATTCCCAGAATCTTCGCTTTAAGATGCTCATATTTTAATTAAATCTTTAAAAAATAAAAACTTTGCTGCAATCAATCAGTAAAATATAGTATAAAACAGGTAGGTAATAGTTTCGATTTGTTGGGGTTTTATGAAGTTTTTGAGTATTTTTTATGACGTGAGAACACGCTTCTTAGAAATTAGAATTAGTGTCTATACGTTTGTCCCCTGCACTCTTCATCATAAATTCTTTCCCTTCACCTAATAATGGTTACAGCTCTCCCGACACTATTTTTAAGTCTAAAGGGTTTATAAACGCCAAAATGAAGTAAAAAGAATTACTGTGCACACTTAAAAAACCGTATATAAATTAACGTGTATCCAAAACTGTTTTTCAAAAAATTCTCCTGTAGCATCTGTAGTGTGATTTTTGGTCCTTCATTTGGCGTTTGCTCAAACCCTTTAGATATAGCTTTAAAAATAGCGTCGGCAGAGCTGTACCTATATTTAGACGGGTGGAAAAAAGAGTGAAGGGGGGAATTTCTAGGTAACATAATATACTTACTTTAAATTTAGGCATCATTAAATCTACCAACGTTTTCATTCACATTACAGTGTTCAATTTAAATCAACTGGGGATGTACCAAATTTCATTGAAATCGGATAAAGAATTTGAAAGCTATGACGAAACAGACAGACACCCGTTTACAGTTTTATATTTAGTTTTGACCGTTATTGAAAAAAAGATTTCATTTGGTTGCGTCATTTCTTGGTATAGTTTTATATAATTCTTCAGGTAACCGCATTTTATTTTATTGCCTTATTTATTGAACTAATTAGGCGTACTACTTCTTTGAATTCTTTATCACGTTATCAATACACCAATTGTACAAACATTTATATTTGAGTTAATGGTTAAGTATTTGTCTGTCCAACACTTGTTTATATATTAGAAAGATACAAGGTGTTCTGTAATCCCTTAATACTTTGACCGACGATAAGGCTGGCCATGTTCTATTAAAATAACAAAAGATGGCCCCAATAAAAACCTCAAGGTTTTCGATATATTTAAACTTTTAAAAAACATTTAAATATTTGTTGTGTTCATAATCTGAATTTGCCAATTTCATCCATATTCTAAAATAACATAAACCATCATTTTTTTGGAATAACAATATATTGCTATTTTAATTGGACAGGGTCTAATGTTTGAGTAATTACGAACTATTCGAATCTTACTCAATTTTAAGACCGGACACAAGCGTTTTTAAGGTTTTAAAAAAGTTTAAATATCTCGAAAAATGATGTTTTAATTGAGATCATGACTCGTTCTTTCGATGGCACATACCCAGATCTAAAACCGCTTAAAGTCTCACAAAAAGTTTACCGAACATCCTGTGTATTATACGCACCTTGCACAATTGACTAAATACTAATATTTAAGTCTCAAATAAAGCTATTAATAGTAAAATTTGTTGAATTTATGCTTATTAAGGCGTTAAGCAGTAAAGTCATAAAGTAATAAAAGCAATTAATAACATTCTATTTATACCACTCGACATTCCATAAAAATAATAATTATCTCGAAATAAAAAATGTTTTTTAAAACGTTAAAAATGTATTTATTCAACACGCGTGAGTAATATATAATTTCGGTGCCCTGCTAATTTCGGGAGAAATAATAAATTACTTCATGTTGACGCGTAGAGTGCTAATAATGAGCCGAAACTGCGTACGATAATGTATTACTGCATAGTTTCTGGACCAATAGAAACGCGGTAGCGAGCCGAAACTGTACGGTAATGAATTATTACTGCATAGTTTCTGGACCAATAGGAATTTGTATATATGAAAACAGCATCGCAATTGAGCGAAAGTCAGGGCCATCTTGTGTGAATCGAGGACGGTGGGTACGTCAATAAATGAAGTGATTTATTGTTTTTCCCTCTTTTATCAGGGCCCCGATTACATATAACTCGTGCTAGTTGAATAAAGTATTATGTGCGACCACTGATCGAAGGAGAATATTCCACTCACGTGTTACCGCACTCGCTACGCTCGTGCGGAACATTTCACGCTCATGGAATCTTTTCCTTCTCTCATTAGTCGCACAATATACTATTATTGAAATGGTAATAAGAAAACGAATTTTTCCACGGATGAGCCTACCTAGGTCGACGCCAACTGTAGGTATAAAAATGAACAGCCAAACTGCCTTTGAATTATGTCAAATAAGGTTCTTACTAGATCGTTTATCTCACGAACTTGGCGATCTACCATTGACCTTGATTAATAAATTAGCATTTAATTTGACGGCGATTATGAATAGGAAACAGGCATTTTTACACGCTTTACATTAGCTTCACCTGTATGTATGTATTAGTGATGTGCCGAATATCCGTATCCGTATCCGCGGATATTCGAGGGAGAAGAAGATCCGTATCCGTTAGTTTTTGGCGGATCTTTTGTGGATCTTTTACCTTATTAATATTCAATTCATAGATGAAATTTTATATATATAGGTGATTAGGTAATAATGAAAAACTGTTAAATTCCATTCAGATTATTTTTTATTTTTTAAAATCGTATTTGGCACCTTTATATTGCAAACATTTATCGTAGTGAGTACCATACCAATAGTACATAACTCAAAGGTACTAAAAAATTATCTTTATAATGTAGATATTGCACATCAATCTTTGGAAAGAGACAATATGTTATGAGAGTTAACTCTTAGAGAGGTCAATAACTTTTTCCCATAACAGATAGCCTCTTTCCAAAGGTCGACGTGCAATATTTACCGCCGCGTATACTAAGAAAGTTAAGATCCGTATCCGTATCCGCGGATCTTGAAACCAAATATCCGTATTCAGATCCGTATCCGGGGATATACATTTTTATCGATCCGGCACATCACTAGTATGTATGTAAACACGCTTATGTTGTAACCGACTCCTTTGGGCTCGATTTTGACCCACTTTAAACGGACAGATTTAATTTAAACTTAGTACACTTATCAAGAACCGGTGACAATACAATAATTTGATAAGTTTATCTCATTATCCTGATCAGGATCGCCAGAATTCAATAATTATGTTTGTATGTACGCCTAGATTTACGGTCATTGCAAACCTGGAGGTAACCAACACAACTCTGGAATGGCTGCAACGTTGTTACGTTACTCCCTTGCTGAACGAAAATTACAACTTCACATCGAACTAAAAATAAATATAGTTTAAAAAAAACTAAAAAACTTACTTTTATAGCACATCGAACTAAAAAGTGAAGAATAATTCTTAATATAAGCAGAAAATAATAATGAACAAAAAATTCCAGCCAATTGGGCGACGGGACCATTCCAACTTCAAAAATGTTGACATTTGATTATAAGTAATAAAGAAAATAAAATTTCTGATATCGCGTGAGGTGACGCCGGTAATGGCTAGTATTCAATGTGATATTAATTATTCGTTGCCATGGTTACCTACATAGTATGTTCCACGTCATGTAAAAATTAATCAAAGCATGCCTAACTTGTTTATTTCTGACAGATCCATAAAACAAAAGAGCGGGTGATTTTTTTTTTTTTTCAAAATATTTCCGAAACTATCAAGTTTAGAAAAAAATTTTTTTAACAAAACTTTCTTGAAAAAATAAATAGAATGATAATCCGTTATGAAAAGTATACCATTATTATATAAAAAATACCGTTTTAGCATATATCTCTTCTGCGCATGCGCCGATTTTCCCCAAAAACAATAGGGCTCTTCATATTTGCGTACCAAACATCCTCCCAAAATTTGGTTTCAATCCGCTCATCCGTTTGACCTGTATCGTGTTTACAGACTAACAGACGCACAGAGATTTTCCAAAAATATGTTTTTTGGATTCGGGGGACTTCAAAACGGAAAGATATTGTAAAATTTTTGAAAAGTGATTTTTGACCTAAACTAGTACCATTTCCCACTTGTGGGTTGGAATGGTAAAATATTAGTATTGCCTTTTGCGAAAAAAGCGTGAGGCGCTTTGTGCCATATTTTTCGTATATCGAGCGCCTCACGCTTTTTTCACAATAATACTAATATTTTTTGTTCATTATTATTTTCTGCTTATATTAAGAATTATTTTTCACTTTTTGGTTCGATGTGCTATAAAAGCGTGTTTTTTAGTTTTTTTAAACTATATTTATTTTTGATAAGGACAATAGATACGTAACTGTTACGTGAGTACTAATGGCCTGTGTAGTGTATGCAAATGTTTGACATTATCACCTGTGCTGACGTACGACTACGGAATTAAGTATACACATTGTAAATAACTGTATAGTCGCGGTGCATCGTAAATGAACGAACGTCACCTTGCGTCAAAACTCCGCCCACTTACTATCTTTTGAATGCCGTTTCGTAGAAATAATAATCTAAGTATTAGTTGATTTTATGACAACTTTGAGACACAATGACAGTGGCGTAACAATAGGGTGGCAGGACGGGCAAAATGCCACAGACCCCCGGTCCGAGGAGGCCGTGAAAACAGAAAGATTCTAACAATTTTATTATTACAACATTTAGTAAATTTTTCAATAAATAAAATTGTCGACCAATTTTTCAGACAAATATATTAACAAAAAATAATAATAATTAATACATTAACGTTTCGGTTCGGATTTGGAGCTTCTTCAGAACTGATCTAAAAAATATAAAAATTAATTAATAATTAGTTTCTAATTGGTTTTTGAAAAAAATTCGCTTTAAATTTTGAATTATCAAATGTATTAATTATTATTTTACCATTCCAACCCACAAGTGGGGAATGGTACTAGTTTAGGTCAAAAATCACTTTTCAAAAATTTTACAATTTCTTTCCGTTTTGAGGTCTTCCGAATCCAAAAAACATATTTTTGAAAAAACTGCGTCTGTTAGTCTGTTTGTCTGTGAACACGATACAGGTCAAACGGATGAGCGGATTGAAACCAAATTTTGGGAGGATGTTTGGTATGCAAATACGAAGAGCCCTATTGTTTTCGGGAAAAATCGGCGCATGCGCAGAAGAGATATATGCTGAAACGGTGTTTTTTATATAATATTGGTATACTTTTTATAACGGCTTATTATTCTATTTATTTTTTCAAGAAAGTTTCGTTAAAATTTTTTTTTTCTAAACTTTATAGTTTCGGAAATATTTTGAAAATTAAAAAAAATCAGCAGCTCTTTTGTGTTATGAATCTGAATTAAACAATGAGTTATCAGATTAAAGATCCTTTAATAAGAGACTGGACACAATGTATGTCAAAACTATTTTTTTTACTTCGACCATACACCGTGGACAGATAGAAATATGCGTAACCAAGATATCAGTATACACGTCGGTTCAATACACGATTAGTTAACTATTTAATTTCCATCGTGAGAGTTTTATAAATGAACAGGTCAGTTATTATTATTAACTGACTTGCATTATTTGTTTATTACCGTTTATACAATTATTAATATTATCGTAGTTCAAGACCTATGGAACCAAATTCAATTTATTTAATCAATAACCTACAACGTGGCCATAATATTATGTAAACTTACATTGGAATGAAACTAACAGACATATAGACAGCAAGACGCTGTATTTTATAATGACAGACATTATTTAAAGCTGTGGTAATATAATAAAACTCTGGAAAATTTGTGTGGTATTTTCAAATTTTCACAAAAAATTTTCACTGACAGTCTTTATATACCTAGATACTTCTATTGCGTTTTTGTAACAATTTTGATAAAATTGGCTGAATTTAAGGTACAGCTTATTATAGTGGGTCAGTAGGAAGCGGCAGAATCCCGTAATGTACATTTATATCGACGGCATTTGAAACGGTAGGTACAGCTAGTTAAGAAATAAGTTATTTAAAACACGTTTTTTTTTTTAATTAGTACCTTAGGAAATAAATCTTTCTCATGCATTGATAAATCCCAACTTTCAGAAAAGAAATAACAAGATTTACGTATATACCTAATATTCAAGATCTGAATTTCCTTATAATTTCATGTTAAAAACCTATGTTGTACGTCACAATTTTTTTCCAAAATTTCCTATACGTGAGTTGTAGGTCACTCAACCTCAAATATGAAACCGTAAAGTTCCCCGTTTGGATGTTCTGTCATTTTTTACAAATTATTTGAATTGAATTTCGCGCACGTAAATACAAAACCTGTTTCAAGTGGGCATGGTATCCACCAATCACATCAAACCACGGTTTAACCATTAAATATGGATCCACACGTTATAATGCAGTTGAACTAGAGTTCTAAAAATGTTTAGATATACAAGTACCTGTTTTCATTTTTCGAATTTTAGGTTAACTCGACTTTTGGGCAGTTGAGTCTAAATTACTGTTGATCGATTAGCATTTACTTGTAAAGTAAATTTACATTGGCAAAATAAAAAGCAAAAATTTTCATTTGTTTAAATAAGGTTTAGTACTATGATATATAAAAATGAGCAGAGTAACGCCATCTCTCGATGTAAAAAAGAATAGTAAATAAGACTTTTTAGTAGAATTCGGCGATCTGCCAATCGCCGTTCTATAAAAAATGCATCTATAAAAAAATATGCATGAGACTTCTGTGGTGAAACTTCATAAATTCTAGAATTTGTTGACGATTTTATTATTGCAAGATTAGAAAATAGTGATGTGTCGCTCCTGAGCGAGTCGTTCATAATGAACGACTCCCTTCTCGGAGCAGAGCGAGTCGCTCTTTTTTTGTGAATGACTCAATCCGAGCGCCATTGCTCTGTGCTGAGCTATTCTGTATTGTTGCATACGCACATTTACAGAGCGCACACAGCACAGGCCATAGAGGCACTAGTGAATTTTGCACGTACGGAGTTATCTTTGCTGAGTCATTTAATGTCGTGACACACTGTAAGTGTAATAGTACTAAGCTTACAGTGACTTGAACCATTCACATTGACGTCGTTGATAAAGATATAATATTGTAGCAATAATCATTATTATTGTTAAGCTTTTATTATACTTTATATTTTATCCGAAATGCGAATAATAGGTATAAGATCAGAACCATATGAAAATGAACTCAGAGCTGAGTGTGTGTATTGTGCTGTGCAATGCTACACAACTCCTGACCATGCATGATGACAGTTCACGCCTCTGCAGTCTAAACTCTTGTGTAGTGCGTACAGTCTAGAGTCGCTCCTTTGAACGACTCGCTCTGAGCGACTCTTTTTAGTGAGCGGAGCGTACGGGGTCATGTGGACACATCACTATTAGGATATGTGGAATACGTTTAACCATGGCTAGAGAGAATGCTACATATACACGCAGTACGCAGTACGCATGCGTGCAGAGTACGTACGAAGCTTTGACAGAGAGAGTAGAAACGATTCATTCCTTTCAACTGTCAGTTGAAGTCGGAGAAGGGGAAGCGTTTCACTGTAAGTCGGATCCAGGCCAATTTGCCCTACCGCGCGTATAGAAGTTTAACTTCAAAAACTGTAATTGCATAATCACAAATCATTGACAAATCAGATTTTCTGACAGAACATCTGCAACTCAGCACTGATATTCAAATAATTCTGATTCTTTCAAAACACGTATGACATGTAAACATTGTAGATACGTAGGTGCTGGTAGTTTACCAGACATCAACATATAGTTAACTAGACGGTCGCGTGTCAGTAAAAATAGACTAATCGATTATATTTAAATAAGTAAAAGCAGTAGCGGCAGGTAGCGGTTCCTTTATTAGCACCACAGAGCTGCTGAACAAACAAAATCTCAGGTACTTCATAATTTCAGAATGAATTATATTTTCCATATTTAACAAATATTTAATGTCAGGAAATAGTGTAATAGTTGCACAATCCATTGACAGACGCGCAAAACTCGTTTGTATTTTGTGTGGCAGACTTGCGTTCCGGTGCTGTTCTGTGCTTCGAAGCAGCACATGAAAACTCATCATCATATACCCCTTCGGACCCAGGTATAGACTGTTATTTAGATCGACTTTGAGCTGCATTTACCGTCAGAACATTAGTTTAAATAAGCATCTATCACTGACATATGCTAAGTGTTCAATGAATCTACCTCATTCAGTCAACACAAGACAATACGTATACACATAATATGTGATACACGGCTAATGGCAGTAGTGACTAGTGTTACAGTGTATATTGTAGTTTGTTGTCAATAGTGTTTAAGAAAAGTTAATAACTAAAACATCATAAACATGCATTCATAATCTAATTAACCGTTCCTTTATTTCTATCCCGTGTTAGGAGGTACCTCCGATTGACCCTGCAGAACACCCGCATTTAAAATGTTCACTCGCCGCTACTGAGTAAAAGTTACAACTGTTTTTTCTCACTGAACTTTTTTATACTGTCCTTTGTTTATCATCACTTTACAGTAAGCACAGAAATAGAATTAATACATCATGTGCTTTAAAGTCCAATGAGAGAAAACGCTTTGAAACAAGTTTCGCGGTCATCAATGGTTGAATAACACTGCTTTAAATTCCAACTAAATACTTTCTCTCTCACCTGGAACCCACGTTGCAACTGACAGACTAAAAATAGTTCCACGCTTTCATAGTTACAAGTCACTGACAACCGTTGTTGACTTTATTGACTGCATACAAATTAGTCTGATAGTAAAATGTCGGCCGAGTCGTGTGTCGTTTAAAATGGAGAGTGATTCCGATGAAGATACGACAGTGTTGACGTTATTAAATAACAAATCAAAACAAAAGAAAATCGTCAAGTATTGTTCTCGGTGCTGTCAAAACAATGGAGGTGATATTTGTTCAGTTATAAATCTCTCTGTAGAACACGTGCGCAGTGTTGCCAACGTGGAGGATTTAACTTCCGTGTGGTGACAATGTGGAATTACCGAATGATGTTAATTGTTCATATTAGTGAATGATATCTTTTATGTAAATATAATGGGTAATTTACTAAAGAAGCAACGATGAACCTACCGGGTGTCGATACTATATTCGAGGAAATTTTAAAAGAAAATCAAAATTGAATATCTTATGTTTTGTTTCGCAACTGTTTGAGAACAACAAAGTGCGTAATTTTGTCGTTATTTAAACGGGCCTTAATAACTTTAAAATTCATCCCCATTATTAAAAAATAAAGTGAATTATAAATGGGGGTGCTAGGTCCAAATAGCACCAATTGTCTTGAAAACAAAAACAGATTTTTCTGTGTTCTTTTATTTTTGAGTTGTTTTATTTTCATTTTGTTTTATCTCATAATTTTATCGCATAAACGCTATAATCTCATATAAGCTCAAGCGTCTGTAATCAATACTGTAAAGCTGAAGAGTTTGTTTGTTTGGTTGGCTGAACACACTAATCTCGGGAACTACTGTTCGAATTGAAATTTCTTTTTGTTGGATAGCCCATTTATCGAGGAAGGCTATAGGCTATATAATATCAACCAATAGGAGCGGAGCATCAATGAAAAATGTATCTCAACAAAAACTTTTGAACGGTAACTCCGATCATCATGAAATTTGGACACAACATTCATCTCGGTAAACTAAGATGAATGTGTGTACTCATGTTCCTCCCTTCCGCATTCGTCCTGTTACACCCGGGTGAAACCGGACGGGGCCGCTATTACCGAAAATAATTGACTAAATATTATCACCAAATAACAAATATACGAAAAACTTTTATGGCGCTCAATGTATTATCGAAATTATTATTTTTATCTATATTTGTTTCATTTTTTTGACAACTAAATTTCTTTGGTTGCGTGTCCGCACGTTATGGCTACATTAAACATTTTTGAAAATATACATATAAAATATATAAAATGACTGCATTCCAATGTTTCCGCCTGAGGGGAGTAGACTTATAGAATAATGAAGCAAACACACTAATAAATTAAGCATGTTTGTCTTAGACTGTAAATGTACTTTTTGATTTATTTTATCTGATATAAATAAAAAAAAATATTGTGGGTGTGGTAGAGTAAAATTTGTTTAAATATTAATATAATTGTTTTTTTGATTTGTCATTGGCCTTGATATCATACACGGAAAATAATACACAAATATTATTAAAGAAAATCTAAAACTAATAATTATAATTTATGATTTAAAAATCACGTTTCTGTCCTAAAATAAGGAAATAACAATGTTTAATCACTTCAACTTGATTTGGTAATAAAATAACTGGATTTTTCTCTATTTTCTTTCGCATTATAAATTATTATAACGCGATGTTTTTTTCGTATTAAGAGGCAGGGATGTGCGCTATACTCGATTGGTGAGCTAAGTTGAAACAAAGGCATCTGTGAAACTGCTTATGTATGAATAATCTAATCTTACATTTACGATAAATATTTCCACTTTCGAAATTTATTTTTGACAGAAGAGAGCAACGACATGTAGGCATCCAAATCTGCTTGTAAGAGAAGAACTGAATTGGCTGACATGTCTTTGTCTCTTTCACTGAATACTAAAACGTGAAAGAATAGACAAATCGCACGTTGAAAACAAAAGTGGCATTATGTAAAAAATGACATTTTACAGTAGAGCATTTTTTAGTTTTAATATTATTGTTTTGTCCTAAAAAAGTTACTATTAATATACTACTGCTTATAGAGATTCTTTTGTTAATAATGAGACAATTTATTATTGTTTTAATTTATTTTTTGACCACAATGTTAAAAATAAAGTTATTAAAAAAAAGTCCTTTTTACAATAATTTTTGTTTAGTGTCATTGTTGTCATAACCTATAATCAGTAAATTGGAGACTTCAACTGCAAAAAGTGTCTCTAAACAAAATGTGTCATTTTATGTATTTACTTACTTGCATTAATTTTTGTAGCAACTGTAATCGCAGTAAACTGTCGTTTAACAAAATGTGTCACTTTTTCACTTACAGCGACGTGCGTACCAAACAACTGCTTTGACACAATCAAAATAGTGTCGTTATATCAGTCATGACCATGGGCAATTCTTTCAAAATATAAAGTGACACTAGCTCAGTCTAGCGGAAGTAAGTGGGTTTATGAGCAAACGAAAATTTTCGTATAGTGACACTTTTGCAGTAAAAAATGAATCTTACAAAAAGTGAAAAGTCAACTTTTTTATATAGTGTCACTATTGTTTTCAACGTGCGAAATATTAATTTTGAACTAAACAATTTCACATTTGTTTGAAGTTTTCAAAATTTACATGACACGCTTTGTACCGGACTAGCAGTCTATTAATTATTCCATAGGTCGTTGGTGGACCCAACTGTACTTAAAAATCAATTAAATACTTGACTCGATGCGATTCCAAAAGGAAAATCCACTAATCGCACATCCCTATTAAAATATTATGTGTACCTACATAAATCACGTAATTTTTTTTTAGTTATTGTTTTGTTAGATTTCTTAGAAGGTTGCACAAAAACTGAGATAGTTTTTACGCTTTAACAATTGTAAGACGACATAATAGCTATTAGAAAATTATAAATACCATTAATCATACTGCAGTTATTTTAAGACGATCTATAAAAAAGTATTTACAAATTGATTTATTTGACAGCAAGATGCAAGAAATTAAAGATTCGTTATAATGTTTACCGCGCAGCATTACTCAAAAATGTTAAAATTATATTCTATCTAATTCGAACTGCTGCTGAGTTATTTTTGAAAATTTGATGGTTCTTAGCTATAGTTGAACCCGATAGGTGACGCTGTTGTCGAGATCCAGATTTTTTTTAATTTTCCAACCATTTTTTTTTTTAATTTTCACGTAAAAAACATAGTACCTATATCAAATTTTCAGCCTCCCAGCACCACTCAATATTCTGCGAAGCCAGACTTAGCTATAGTTAAACCCGGCAGGTGGCGCTTTTTTAACTTTCTGACCATTTTTTTTAATTTCACATAAAAAAAACATCAAATTTTCAGCCTCCCAGCACCTCTCAATATTCTTCGAAGTCGGGTCAGGTCAACAGTAATGTTATAAAGTCCCTAGTAGTGTAAACAAATTAAAGCGTTTTTTTAATGCATCATGTTAATTTATATCAAGTAATAACCGAATCTATTAATTATTAGTTAGGTTTGTTGATAGATAACAAATTGTTGAAAAACTGCTATCTTATGCTCATGATATACACTTGAAATCAAATAGAATTGATTACGCAATTATATCTAATGATATACAATATTTAAATCAGTTCATCATAAGTACTTCACAGATTTAGATAAAAAGGCATCAGGGCAGAATTTATGAATTTCATAGATTTTGCGTTCGGAAATGTATGTACTACTTAGATAGGACATTCAGTGCTGGATTAAGACTCCTTGATGCCCTAAGGCCCTAAGCATTTCTTGCTTATGGGCCCCCGTCTTTCCATTTATAAAAAAAATCAAATTGATAGAAGAAAGTTAAAAACATAAATGTTAGAAAAAAAAATTGAATTTTACAATCATTGCTTTCATTGAAAATTTGGCTGTCTATAAAATCGGACATCTGGCATTTTTATACAATTAATAGAAAAAAAGTTTCCAAACTTTAAAATTAAATAATTGAACCCTTAAGAAATAATGTTTTTTTTCGTTTTCATTTTCAAAACTAAATTATTATTTCTTTTTAACGTTTATACTTCTAAATGCATATCATTAGATCAAATTTTTGAGAACATAACAAAAAGAAAAAAAAATTATTGACAGGGTTTAGTGAGGTACTTTTTATTTCTGAATTGTGCTTCTTAGTGCCCCCTGAGACGTTATGCCCTAAGCCATTCAACAACGAATATTGCCCAAACCCGAAATCTTACATTTAAATGGGTTTTGAGTGTTATAATATGAGCAAAACTAGTTTTGCGCATTTTCATTTGGTCAAAACTAGTTCCGTCCATTTTTGAACGGACAGTAGTAGTTCTGCTTGTTTCATTAAATCAACGTCTGAACCCGAACAAAAATAGGGTTATGTTCTTGTTTATGTACATATCTATTAAATTGTTTTCCTGAATGTTATAATTAATGTAATTGTGGCATATTCAGTGTAACAATTAAGAAAAATGCAAGATGAATTCGAGTCTCAACTAGTTCGCCTATATTGGAGGCTTTTGAAACATAATTTTATGACGAAACATTTAAGAAATCAAATTTATTGAAAGCTGAATTGAAACCTCAGTCTGATAAACAATACAGAAGAATAAATCGCTTTGATATAATAAGTACCTATCATTGATGTGGACAAGTTAATTATTATACTGTCCGTTCAGAAATGGACAGAACTAGTTTTGTCCAATTGAAAAACCGCAAAACTAGTTTTGCTCATTTTATAACAGGCAATACCCGTTTAAATGTAAGATTTCGGGTTTGGTAAATATTCGTTGGTCAAAACTAGTTTGCACATTTATTTCGGTCATTGACCGAATTCGGGTTTTAGCCGTAACATAATATATACTACAGTAATGTACCAAACACATCTATTATTTATTCCTAAAAGCTGAGATTATTACTTAAGCTTAATTTTTAAAAATTTATAAAAATTAATCGTTGTCAAATATTTCAGTGAAAGTCAATTTAATTTATCATTTTAATTTTGTCAACAAAACAAATCATTTTTATGGCTCTATAATCTGATTCCAATTTGTCTTTGAGGACGGCTCTGAAAGAGCCTGTAACCCTGAATTATTTCATCCTTTCACTACATAATTTACATTCCATATTTATACTCAGACACGTTTTTAAAATTATTATGTACAAAAGATCAAGCAATTAATAATAATTATTATAAAAAGGTATAAAAACGTGATTGTTTTGTTGTGTATACCTATATATTGTACGATATTGTCCATAATAAAGCCTGAAATTTATTTTTACAGTAATTTACAACCTGTAAAATTCAATATTATAAATGCGAAAGTAATTCTGTCTGTCTGTCTATTACCTTTTCACACCTAAACCGTTGAACAGATTTCGATAAAAGTTCACAAAAAGATAGATTCATCCTGAGTCATAGGCTACCTATTATGTAAAAAAAAATTTAAAAGAAGTTTGACCCTGCAAGCCATCCCATCGAGTTCAAAACGCTCAAAAATATATAAAATATAGCTAGAAGTTAATTTTTTAGCTCAAAAAAAAAACACTTTCTTACGAATTTTTCGTTCACGATATCTCGTGAACAAATGAACCGATTTTGATGCGGTTTGCGAAAATCGACGCAGTTTGTTAAGGAGAAGAGCTGATTAGATTTTGGAATTAATCGGTTTAGTAGTTTAGAAAATATTCCACAAAAACAAATTTCTAAAAGTTTTTGAAACTTGTATTTTTGAGATTTCTCAAATCATTCCAAATAATAAAACTTTGAAAGCCTGCCTCTCTTTCATTTTTGAGTTTTGATAAAAAAAGTTACTTCTACACGCTGTTAAAGAGTACAGTATGCGCAGTAATCTCATAATCCCCTGAGGCAAAACTGTAATACGATGGAAGATATTATGTAAAAGCATTATTACATTGAGCGAGTTTACAAGCTGCTTGTTGGCGAGTTTAGAAGCGGGCGAGTTGGCTAGTGAGATACGGATGATGACACACAAACTTCTCACTCGCTCACTAGCCAACTATAGCTAACGAACCACGTATTGTGAATTTGTTGTTGTTTTTCTTTCATTTCCGTCGACATTTTGTAGACACTGAAACCAGAAACTACCAAGACGCATCTAGTTCACTATAGCAACTATGATGACACACGGCTAGTTTACTAGCTAACAATCCCAAATGCCAGCGAGTAGCGAATAAAGTTGACCGGCTTTCAACTTTACTCGCAGATAGTTTACAATCTGCTACTTGGCTAGTAAACTGATTACACTGAGCGAGATTACTAGCAACTAGCGAATTCGCCAACAAGCAGCTTCAAGCTTGTAAACTCGCTCAATGTAATTGAGCCTTAAACACAATAGTATCAATTTATTGTAACGTATTTATCGGGAAGTGTTAAAGACCGCGCACACATATAAACCTGCACAGCACAAACCAGCAAATTTTAGTGCAAGTTTCGTAATGTTCGGTATATAAATTTAGCAGTTTTTAAGTAATTTTATCAATGCAAATTAATTAATGAAAACGACACATCTCTAGCACACTAGATCAGTCCAGCACGGCTGGCGTCCCACTATTTTGTGGCACGCGCACAGCCCAAACGCCTTAATCGATTTAAAAAAAAAACTTTTCTATGTTCCATTCGTCTCCGGGAAACTTAGATCCTAATTCCTAACCAAGCCCGATTTTTGAATTTTGATCCCAAGAGGGAGCAATAAAGAAAAAACAAAGTTTTCGCTTATAACTCGTTCAATTTAAATCAGATCGGTGCGATTTTCAAACATAACGCCGGGGTATATTATATAAAATTTTGAGTCTTGTAATTCTTGAATTATTTGCACATACTCCAACTGGTTATTTTTATGGTTTTGTTTTCTTTTTTGATTGCAGGTATCAAGAAGGCCATGGCCGGGTTGCCTAGCAACAAAGAAAAGTTGACACTGTTCGCTGCAGAACTGATTGGCACCGCAATGCTTGTATTTATGGGTTGCACTGGATGCATCGGAACCGAAACACCGTTCTTCAACATTGCTTTTGCCTTCGGACTGACCATCATGGTCATTATCATGGTCAGTGCTATTGATATGTTTTATTGTATTTTTTTTTGTCAAATGTCCTTCGGAAAAACGTTCTCAAGAGTATTGGGTATTTGCAGTGGCGTAACTATAGCGCCTGAGGCCCGTGGCAAATTCATCGGATGGGGTCCTCCCTTAATATAAAAGAACTTCACGTTGTAGTTTCATCTTTATAAATCACGAATTAAAGTAGATATTTGTAAAATTCGTGTATGTTCTTGAGTTAATACCTAATTTAAATTAATTAAATACAAAATTAATATTTTTAACAAATTTTGTAATAGATGTTAGGTTCCTCCTGTCCTAACGGCCTTTCGAGTCGGGGCCCCCCCCTCAGTATTGTTTCGCTATTGAGAGTGGTTGTTACGCTATATTATATAGAGTGTTTCAATATATGGGAAACAATGTAAACCAAATAAACCATAGCAATTTCTACGTTTTAGGGAGTTTTTCGTTAAATAGAAGTTCCCTCTATCGAGTTTACACTGTATTTGGCAATCATGAAGTTATCGTTCTGTTTGCAAAAATAACGCTCCTTTTTATGAAGTAACAAATTAAACAATGATAATAAATATTTATGTTTATCGTGTATTTTAATCTTGCTTATTGTAAAACGAAAATATTAAGAAATTGTGTAACTTTTTCGGTTCTAGTTCAATAAACCGACGTCATTATCAGTCCAAGAATACACTTCCATAATTTATGTATTGTAAATATGTCATTGAAATATTTAATCAAAGTTTTGCAGTGGCCTCGCCTGTTTATGCGTTACATTATCATCAATGTGGAGTGATTGAATAATAATTAAAATGTTTTTATTTGCTTTCGCTGATTGGCGTGTACTTAACTATATACACAGAGATTGATAAACACTGTAAAGTAAAATTTTTAAATACACTTTATACCGAGGATAATTTATTTGTACTAGTGGTCGCCCGTAATTCATTCAATTTTTAAATTTGCACGTTATTGAGGTTCCTTTGTCACTATATGGATTTCTCCTGAATCAGTTTTATCTGTGATAATTCGTACACATCGTGATGAAACATGCACTGTGCACTTCCCCTCATTAAAACGAAGAGAACGCTGTATGTTTCATGGCAATGTGTGCTAATTAACACACTCAAATCGACGCCACACTCTTTTTTTTCATTCCGTATTTATATAGACAGATTCATGGTAAATAATTTTATTTATTGAAGAGTAATCAACAGACTTGTAAAAAATACTTTTTAAAAGTATTTGAAATACAAATAGGTACTAGAAATGTATTTGTATTTTGAAATACTTTTACACAAATACTTTACAAGTCTGGTAATCAGACGTTCATAAAGATGTATCTTAACAATTACTTACATAGTTGAAATTATAAAGTCAATGTTATAAAGCCACACAAGAATATTATGGTTAAAGATTGTAATATCGAATATCATTTTTAGATTTCAAATAACAGAAATAAAAATATTGCAATTTTGCTTCAGGTATTTGGACACATATCAGGAGCACATTTAAATCCCGCAGTTACAATTGCCGCTGTATTTTTGGACGTTTTAGCGTACCCTTTGGCTCCTATTTATATGGCCGGTCAGATTATTGGTGGTGTTCTAGGCTTTGGATTAATTAGGGTAAGTCTTTATTGTTTTCAAAATTAATATATGGTTGATATAAAAAAATATTAGCTTGCAAATAGCCGTGACATTGAATTCATAAAATTATTAGTGTATTTGCCATAAGGCACTTACACTATTGGCGTCGGTGGGATGGATATATATACATATATATACATATATACATATATATATATATATATATATAAGTGTTTAGTGTACGGGCAATAACTTTCGAAGGAGTTAATTAATTTTAATGAAGTTTGGACCACATAATTTGAAATCCATCACCGCACGAAACCTATTTAAAATGGGCTCAATTTGCAACTTTAAGGGTAGGTTTTAGAGATTTTAAGGGTTGTATTAAGGGGTTTAAATTTTTATTTTGCCCAAAAACAAGAAAGTTTAGTTCACATAATAAAGCCACACTGTCTGTGTTAACAAATTCACTATATTGTCGGCAGGGTTTGGCACTGCGTCCTGAGTTTTTTTTTTTGAACTGTCATCAACCTGAATAATTAATTTTTTAGGTGATAATTCCAATGCATTATTGGAACGGCACGGAACCTGGATTATGTTCAACTGTACCGTCTCCGCACGTATCTACTTTACAGGTGATTTAACAAAAATAATTTATTTATTCCATTATAAAATAATTATCAGTTTTCAGAATTAATATATATTGATTATTATAACTTACCTATCTGCTTTGTCTGCGCTATGTTGACACTGACAGGACCTTTATCTTAACTCAGCGTGTGACATTGTATTAACTTAAATCAAAATTGGTCCAGCCTAAGGTAAAATGTCGTATTTACTTACCAGTGAAATGATTTCTTAACTATCTTTAAATATTTCTTAAAAATCGTGAACAATTCTAAATCCATCGCAACAAAAGCCCAAAAAAATGTCATTTTTGTATAAAATAATAGGTACCTACTCATGTGGTCTCCTTGGTAATTTGGCTGCTATATCTAGGTAGACAAATTTGCGACGTTAGCAATTAATGTCGGATCAGACAAAAAGGAGAGTAATAAAGTGTCAGGTGAAAACTGGATTTGCTCATTTCAAATTTTATTTTTTTCTATATCATTGATAACCTCAATCAGTGGCGGACTTACCAGTAGACTTGAGCCTATAGGGCGGCAGATTTAAGGGGCGGCAAATTTGGGGTCCGAATTTTTTCCTTTTTTGTAGCCGGTTTAATTACGTTTACTGAATGTAAGTAGCATAGGTTACCATGCCTTATTAGTTGTACATGATTAAGCTTTGATTAGATCAGAAATATACCCAAAAACTATTGTTTGTGCAATTTTAATCAAATTGTTGGATTGTAAAAATAATCTAGGAAGTGACAATTGTAGAGGCAAGAGCGGCAAAAATTTAAAAGCCTATACTTGGGAAATGTGTAAATCCGCCACTGGCCTCAATTACAAATGACTTGAATATGTCATTTCTATTAATCCATGATTTATCGATTACATCATTCAATGATCAGTTGCAGTTTGATGACATTGATATAGATTTGTTTTCACCGAGTTCGTTTAGATTGTGATTAGTTGCGGGAAGCAAAAAAATGTGCGCAAAGGTATATCCCTTTCGTTTATTTATAGGAGCATTAACAATAATTACATAATGACATGCTTTTTTCAGGCATTGGCTATTGAAGTCATAGCAACTTTGGTTTTGATATTCGTTTGTGCCAGTGTTTGGGATCATCGCAACTCACTTAAACACGACTCCGTTTCGCTTAGATTTGGTCTCACCATTACCGGACTCGCTCTAATATTTGTAAGTATCAAATAAATAGTGACGTTGTCAGAATATTGCACAATTAAGCATTTTTAGCTTCCCCTTATGTTGGGAAGTCACTGTAATGGGTTCGAAAATAGAAATAAAAAATTTTCACATATTTTTAAGTTTCGAGGTCACTACCATATTTTTACATTATTTTTGAAAAGATGTATGAATGCGCGCGGGTGTGTGTGTGTAGTAGGTATGTGTCTGAATACTTATGTTAAAACTCGTTGGTCGTTCGTCTTAGCACAATATCACAACTCGTATAGGTACATAAAATCATGCTAATCTAGATACCTAAGCAATATACTGAAAAAGACGCTTGAACACATCAAGGGCGTAGATTTAGGGGGTAATTACTACCCCTCCCCCCAGGAGTATAATAATAAAAATTACACTGAAAATATTACGAATACCCAACTAAAAAATAAAATGTAGAAATACTTTTCAAAAAAAAAATTGTAAAATTAGTTTGGGAATAATTATTTTGCTTGACACCTTCCTTCATGAGTATTCTTGTATGATAATAAATAATAATAAAACTAAAAAAATATTGATTTTTTTGCTTTACCCCCTTCCCCAGAAAAAAAATCTACGCCCTTGGAATACAGAAGATGTTCTATATTCCATATCTAAAAGAGAAAGAGAAGAACATAAGAGTGAAGTTACCGTTTCTCTCCATGTAGACAGCCATTTTCGTCGGGCTTTCCGAGCTCCTGATTGGTTCCCTTTTCTATCGTGAAGTTGCTTGCGATTGTCGAGCAATTCGATCAATGTATGTCTTATAACAATATCTTGAGGTGAGCGAATCGTGCAAGCTATACTTGGTCGGTCTGGGATTTTATAAGAAATTACCGGGAAAATTGTCAAACGCCTCTACGAGACCGTGTAATTAAAAAGATAAAAATCCGGACCGGACTGGATCGGTCCACAGACCACAGATGACCGGCGGCTCACCGGGAAAAGTTTCGGTATTCCCTGAGACCAGACTGACGCTGCTGCTATACCTGTTATATTTAAATAGTTAACTGTATTGATAAGTGCAATAATACCTATTTAAAAATGTTTTTTTTTTTTAATTTTTTTAGGGACCATACACAGGTTGCAGTATGAATCCTGCAAGGACATTGGGGCCAGCACTATTTAACGGGGATTGGGACCAGCATTGGGTAAGTGAAACATATAAATTGTAAATAGAGCCACTTATAGCACTTTATAGCAGCCGGGTGAAGCCTATAATCTAAGAAAGGATGTAGGTAGGTATATTATAATCAAAATTTCATTGAAATTCGTTCAACCGTTTAAGCGTGAAAAAAGATAACTAAACACATAACGTTTCACTTTTATTATACGTAATCCGTTCTTATCAGGTATTGAAATCACTTTGAAGTCGGCATAGGTACTAATAACGTTGTAGGATTTTCCGTTCCATGTATTGAAGTCTCTGAAATATGGGTTAATATTTTATAGAGGAAACATTTGTTCGTTTGTCGGGGATAAACTCAGAAACTACTGATGCGATTTCAATTTTTTTTTCACTGTTCAATAGCCAGTACTTTACTTTAGGGCATAGGCTATAATAACCGGCTGGCCCGGCTTGGTCTGGCTGAAAATTTCAGAATATATTTAATCAACATCAATTTTTTTTTCACTGCTCGTTAGGTGGTATACCTACTTTGCTTTAGGATATATGTCATAAGTAATAACTGGTGACCGGGCTTCGCCCGGGCAAAAATCGAAAGCTAACTCAAAAACTACTGAACTAATTTCGATTTTTTTTCATTTTTCGCTACGTAATATACTTTATTTTACAATAGAGACTATAATAATTGGTCTTTTTAGATCTACTGGGTCGGACCAATGTTTTCCGGAGTTGCGGGAGCTGTATTTTACAAAACACTCTTCGCAAGGCCACCGCCTGAAAGTGATGTCATCGATCCGACAGACGACGTTCCACTGAACACAATAAATTCGAAATGATTGATTGGTGTCGACGATTTTAAACTAATTAAATAAATTGTAAAATATTTTATACTTAAGCGAAAATTGGTGTAAAAAATAACCGACTCCTCTAACAGCGACAATTCGATATTACTACTTTGCCGGTATAGCGGAACCGACAATTTAGGTTCTTGGGGGTGAGCAATTAAAACACAAATTCACGTTTCGCTATTTTAAAACGAAAAAGACGACAAAATAGAAAGCTAATTTGTACATATAGATATTTCTACTCTGTTTTTCTTTTTCGAAAATGTTCGTCTCGTTCACTCCAAAGGCTTAAAAGACCTGGTTGATATAGTGTGACCAGTAATTGCTCGTATTCCTCTCGAGAGAAGAAACTATGACTAATTTGGATGATTTAACCTCTATCACTTGGGGGTCGGAAACGCATCTGATTTTGTTATGGTAATGACTCTTCTGTGAAGATTTTTTATTGCATTTTTCCTATTGTAAGTTTTAACTAGTGATGTGCCGGATCGTTAAAAATGTAGTATATCCGCGGATACGGATCTGAACACGGATATTTAGTTTCAAGATCCGCGAATACGGATACGGATCTTAACTTTCTTAGAGTACGCGGCGGTAAATATTGCACATCGACCTTTGGAAAGAGACTATCTGTTATGGGAAAAAGTTATTGACCTCTTTAAGAGTTAACTCTCATAACAGATTGTCTCTTTCCAAAGATCGATGTGCAATATCTCATTATAAAGATAGTTTTTTATTAGTACCTTTGAGTTATGTACTATTGGTATGGTACTCACTACGATACATTTTTGCAATATAAAGGTGCCAAATACGATTTTAAGAAATAAAAAATAATCTGAATGGAATTTAACAGTTTTTCATTATTACCTAATCAAATTTCATCTATGAATTGAAAATTAATAAGGTAAAAGATCCGTAAAAGATCCGCCATAAAACTAACGGATACGGATACAGATCTTTCTTCTCCCTCGGTTATCCGCGGATACGGATACGGATATCCGGCACATCACTAGTTTTAACACACAACATAAAATCTGACGGCAAATTTCGTGGTTTTTAGCTTTAGGAAGGTTGGCCAGTTAGTAAGCTATCAGATCATGGAAAAATTCAAGTCAAAAAAGTGAGAATATTTTTTTTCGATTTTTAGCTCTCAAAATTCAAATTTTTTGCAAAAATAAAAACGAAGAAAATGTTCTCGAAAATGACGCATTTCCGATCCCCAAGTGATAGAGGTTAAATCATTCCAAATTAGTCATAGTTTCTTCTCCCGATAGGAATACGAGCAATAATGACCGGTCACTTTGTATATTCATAATCAATTTTGATTTGATGAATGTAATTTTAAAACACAAATTTTAAATATGTTACATACTTGCAGCCATTTTTTAGTTATAGATAGGTATTGATTTTTAACTTTATTGCTTCGGCATCAAAAATATAGATTTGTTTTTTTTTAAACCGCCATGCGCGCTGGAAATGAAATTTCCAAGTTAATTTTATTGAGAGCGTAACAAAAATTGAAACATATGCCTGTTTTGTTTAACTGGCGTTTCACTTTTCGTTACGCCTTCATTTCTTAACCGTGACGAAATCTGGTTTGTTAAATGTAGTAAAAATATGGTTGCTAGTGCTTCGCTCAATCTTATTCATAAGTACAAAGTGTTATATTTGAAAGCCATTGTACAGTCAAACCTGAGTGAGTGAGAACTG
The DNA here is from genome assembly GCA_963575645.1 of Xanthostigma xanthostigma. Taxonomy (NCBI): domain Eukaryota; kingdom Metazoa; phylum Arthropoda; class Insecta; order Raphidioptera; family Raphidiidae; genus Xanthostigma; species Xanthostigma xanthostigma. Next base: position 39,906,482 of record OY754466.1, on the reverse strand, counting down.
GGTAAGCGAGAAAACTCTCTAAGTGAGAGTAATTGTCAGGTACCGTCTTTGTAACCCTCTAAAACCTCTGTAAAGGAGAGACAGAAACCTTTATAAGAGAAAGACGTTTTTCATTCATAACTGAGATAGGTACTACTTTGCCTGTACACGAAATTTAAGAACGAGTCATAAATAGCTGAACTAACTAACATTGTTTTTACACGCTTTATATTAGTTTCACTTGTAAGTTTGTATGTATGTATATGTGTAAACTCGTTTGGACTACAGCAAGTGGTTTATATAGTGGTATAATATGCCAGCACTGTAAGTACACTGACTAGCCGTGCGGTCTAAGGCACGGGTCTTCGCTGATGTCAACTCTCGGAATCACGGGTCGTGGGTTCTAATCCCGTCCACGCCGGAATAAAAGTTGTTTTTTTCGGCAAATTTTTGACAATAAATCGAACTAAAAAGTGCAAAATAAATATAGGTAGTTTAAAAAAAACTAAAAAACACGCTTTATATCGAACTAAAAAGTAAAAAATATTTTTTTTAAAACAAGCTTAAAACAATAATGAATAAAAAATACAAGTATTATTGTGAAAAATGCGTGGGGCGCTCGATGTACGACAATGTGGAATAAAGCGCCCCACGCTTTTTTCACAATACCTAATACTTGTATTTTTTTATTCATTATTGTTTTAAGCTTATTTAAAAAAAAAATATTTTTTACTTTTTAGTTCGATATAAAGCGTGTTTTTTAGTTTTTTTTTAAACTATACCTATTTATTGTACAGTTTATATAATAAAGGTCACCCTGTACTTCTATAAACTCGGGTTAGTGAAAAACCTCCATAAGCGAAAAATAGATTGCGGTCCCTTGAAATCTTGCTTATCCAGGTTCGACTGTATATTGTTTTTCAAACATTTATATTTTAATTTAAGAACTAGAACTTTGCGTGATTGTTAATGTTAATTTTATATAAAAAAATTCATGAGTCAACTTGCAAAAAAATCGAATTAAAAATATATATTAAGTAATAATTAAATTGAACATATAGTTCACAAATAATAAATATATCATAGATCCTTTTCTGTGACGGCTCAACATCAAACAGTTTGTTTTTTTATTGTAACATTTGACCAACCTTGGAATCGAGGACTCGAGATGATTTTAATGTTTGTTAGTTACCATAAATATTTATCGATTTAAAAAAAATGATAAGTGGAATATTAAAATCTTCAATAAGCATTTATTTTTTAATCATTTGATGATTATTTTTCAATATTTTAAATTACTAATTATAGTTTTGATCTTCTCTAAACTATGGTTGCACCGTTCAATAGGGGCCAAAACCAATGATAAATATATTGTAATTAGTACCCATAGAACCGTATCTATCAAATGTCTATGAATTTATATGTATATTTGTACACTTAAATTGTTGTTTTTAAAGTTATTGTTAGATATGTTTTTTTTTTCACTAATATGTGATAAGACTGGATGTAAACAAAGTGCATAATAATTGTTAGTTACACTGTACAAAGTTTAAATATATATTTGGTAGCTACGATTATATCAAATGCATTGAATAGTGCCTTAAAAATAGATTTTTTTGTACTTTAATGCAACACTAATAAAAGTAATTCTATTTTTATTAAAATATTGAATTTTGACCTATTAACCACCTAAATTTTATTTGTCATTTTTAAGGTTCCGTGCCTCAAAAGAAAAAAAGGAACCCTTTAAGATCACTTCGTTGTCCGTTTGTCTGTCTGTCAAAACGCTTTTTTCTCGGAACGCGTAGAGGTATCAAGTTGAAATTAATATCAAATACTCAAGTCTGCAATCCCTTGGAGTTGTGAAAAAAACAAACTTCTAAATCATCATAATCAAAAGATATACGGCCATTTATGCCGCATATTTTGACACTGACAAGGGCAAGGGTACTTCAAGGGCGTAGATTTTTTTTTGAGGGGGGGGGGTAGAGCAAAAAAATAAATATTTTTAAGTTTTATTAACACGAATGACTTTTTTTTGGCACCCTAACTTAAAAAATTTTGCCGTCTGCACATTTGGAGAGCAAAAAAAAAAAAAACAAGGTCCTTTCATTTTCGCCTGCGTTCCTGATGAATCCTGGGAAGGATGTTAATTACCTCCTGTACCCCCCCATATCTACGCCCTTGGGGTACTTCCCATTGACCTAGACTCCTAGAGTCATGAAATTTGGCAAGAAGCAATGTCTTGTAGCACAAGTAGGTAAAGGGGAAAATCCGAAAACCGAAAATTTGTAGATCACAAAAAAAATATTTTTTTATACTGACTCACTTATCGAAACCTTTAATGTTTCGCAATGACTTAGAATTTTGTTTGGCACGAAAAAAGGTTGCATAGCACAAGTGAAGAAAAGAATCCGAAAATCATAAATTGTAAGGTAAGAGAATTTACATATTCCTAGTTATATCTAAATGATACATTTTATACATATTAGACATCGTGTCCGTCGATAATAATTAATAAGAAAAATCGCAGGTTTGTGGACAAAAGTTATATTTATAAATGTACGACGTTTCGTCTTTAAAAAGTCCAAATTTATCGACGACACGTCGTACATTTATAAATATAACTTTTGTCCACAAACTTGCGATTTTTCTTATTAATTGATACATTTTATATTGTCATTGTAGATTGATAGATACACAAACAGTCCGCCAACTGGCGTCAATTGGTCAAGTGAAAGGAGGCAACATAGCTAATCTACAAACCTTGAGTTGATGTATTCGGAAGTATTTCACATTAAAATACAATAAAACAAAATCTTGTATAATTACTTGAAAAATGTATATTTTTACGTCTGATTTCCAAGGCTAGTAAATACACAGGTTACCTCGTACCATTAATGACGTCAGCTGGCAGACCGTGCATATTTTTAACAGCTACGCAACATCAATCCACAGGTCTCCTGGATGAAGCCATACTACGGAACAAAGTACAGTTGACCCGCAGTAATCCGACAAACGTTTTGCAAGGCGGTGTTGGATGATCGAATTTATCGGACTATAGAGTACTGCCACCGACCCTTTGTAATCCGACACTTTTTTTTTAAAGAAGTACCTTGTAATCCGACATAAAGTCACAGTGTCGCGAACTAGTCACATGTTAAAGTATGCTTGACGAAGATTTGTTGCAATAAATGTGCTTTAAATGCATTGTTATTAGTGATGTTCCGAATGTCCGTATCCGTGGATATCCGAGGGAGAAGAAAGATCCGTATCTGTATCCGTATCCGTTAGTTTTTGGGGGATCTTTTACGGATCTTTTACCTTAATAGTTTTCAATTCATAGATGAAATTTTATATATACATATAGGTGATTAGGTAATAATGAAAAATTGTTAAATTCCATTCAGACTATTTTTTATTTTTTAAAATCGTATTTGGCACCTTTATATTGCAAACATTTATCGTAGTGAGTACCATACCAATAGTACATAACTCGAAGGTACTAAAAAACTATCTTTATAATAAGATATTGCACATCAATCTTTGGAAAGAGAATCTGTTAAGAGAGTTAACTCTTAAAGAGGTCAATAACTTTCTCCCATAACAGATAGTCTCTTTCCAAAGGTCGATGTGCAATATTTACCGCCGCGTACTCTAAGAAAGTTAAGATCCGCATCCGTATCCGCGGAACTTGAAACCAAACATCCGTATCAGATCTGTATCCGCGGATACACATTTTTAACGATCCGGCACATCACTAATTGCTATAGGCATGTCGGATTATAAGGGGTGCCAGATTATTTGTAACCTCGTCTGCATAGGTGCCGCCAGGATTACCTTCAGGGATGTGCATCTGCATCTACACATTATATTATTAACTAATTATATAAAATATAGAATTATACCTACATGTATATTATGTAAAAAAATATTGTCTGAAGACACAAGTAATTCAAGAATTACAAGGCGCGAAATTCTATAAAATATACCCCGGCGTTATGTTTGAAAATTGTAGTATATTTTTAACGACACTTTGAGCTTAATAATATAATTTAATTAACTTATTCTACGAAAAAAATTACAGTTGAAAATATTGAAACACAGAAAGGAAAAAATCATTTTAATAATTTATTAATAATTAGTCACAACCAACTTTTTTATAATTATTACCCTAAATTATTAAAATAATTATATTTCCATTTTGGTACATTTCAATAAAAACTTTCTTTTTATTATTATTTTATTTTTCTTGTAATAACATATATCTCTGATGCGCATGCGCCGATTTTTCCCGAAATAAAATATAAAAATTTCTTGTAAAACAGATAGAATAATAAGCCGCTAAAAAAATTTTACCGTTGTTATATAAAAAACGTTATAGCACATAATATCTCTTGCGCATGCGCCGATTTTCCCCAAAAATAAATTACAAAACTTTCTTGTAAGACAGATAGAATAATCAACCTTATGAAATGTAAAGCATTATTATATAAGAAACAACGTCATAGCCCATATCTCTTTTGCGCATGCGCCGATTTTCCCCAAAAAATTTACAAAACTTTCATGTAAAAATAGATAAAATAATAAGTCTTTTTAAAAACTATATTATTATTATATAAAACAACATTATAAAAGATATACTCTTTTACGCATGCGCCGATGCTCCCAAAAAACAATAGGCCACTTCATATTTGCATATCAAACATCCTCCCAAAATTTGGTTTCAATCCGCTCATCCGTGGTGTCGGAATGGTAAGAAATGTCAAAAATGACGTTTGCGTCTGTCAAAGTATTATGTTCTAATAATTAGTTATTCATATTGTTAACTCAGAAGGCGTTGCATTTCACAAATATTTGAAATGCCATCCGTTTTTGAACAAATGCAATCGTTTTAATTTACGACAGAACAAACGTAATCTTTATATTACCATATTAAACCGTGCAACAGAGAGAGATAACCGAAAGATGTTTGCCATCGATTATATCAAATTGAATTTATTTCTAAATAAATTTGTATAAAAAACCTGTTTTGGCAAATTCTGTTGTACGAAATTTATGTAAAATTTTCTCCTCTTTCGTTTAAGACAGGTTTCGAACCGATCTGATTTAAATTGAGTGAGTTATAAGCAAAAAACTTCGTTTTTTCTTTATTGCTCCCCTCTGGGGTCAAAATTCAAAAATCGGGCGACGTTAGGATTTAAGTTACCCGGAGACGAATCGAACAAAAAAAAGTTTTTTAAAATCGGTTAAGGCGTTTGGGCTGTACGCTGGATACAAAAAGCGTGACTCACAGATTCACAGACAAAGCGAGTACATATAAGGCGCTTTAGCTTACGCTAATCGCGCCTAAAAAAGGTGCGTGTTTTAGTGTACACACGTACGAAATGAAACTTCTATACGACATATCATTTTTATTTTATCTTTAATCAAACAATAACTTAATAAAAAAAATTTCCATGTATTTTCGTTCCTGACAGGGGGTGCAAATGCATCCTCTTGCATCCTGTTGCCGGCGCCAATGCTCGTCTGGAAATTCACAGCCGACTTGAATGTTTCGCAGCTCGCAAAATATAAATTAAATTCCCTTGAAACATACAACCCGCACAACTGTGCTGTACAGAAGATGTCTATATTCTACACAATTCATAATGTCAGTTTCTGAGTCATGCTACAAAAAAAAAGTGACTGTGTATTTTGCACTACACAGTACAAAAGTAAAACTGGTTTAATTGTTATAAAAAAACAAAAAAAATAATTATAATAGCGCCGGCCATCGGGATCGAACATGCCTTATGAGGTAACCGTTCTACCTCGTCGCTACTTTAGTAAATGTGGCTCAGTCTGATTTGCCTGTGTTGCCGTACGTTCAACAGATTGCGCTCCCGTTGCGGTAAAATATTTATATTGCAGCGAAACTTAGTAAACTTAGAACAAAAACAATTTTTTTATAACAATAATAAGAGAAATATCAATAAATTTTTTAAATTTTTGTTTACAACTTATTTTGCAGCACTGATATTTTTAATATTATTAATTTCAAAAAATTGAACAAACGCCAATTTCCTGTTTTTGACGCTCTGAAAGTATAATTAAAAAATGTTTTTTATTATTATAAGAAATAATGTAACAAAATATTTTCTTATTGTATCTACTTTTAGATCGTCAAAACGGGCAATTGGCGGTTTTTCAAATGTTCTGTATAAACGTTAAAACCAAATTTAAATTGGTGCAGCGGTTTTCAAGCTTATCCCAAACATACAAACAGACGCAAAAGGCAACTTCATTTTGTAATAGGTAATAGAGGTACCTATTAACATTAAGGCGTAATGTCTCATTTCAGTAAATATTTTTAAAAATTTAATTTGCTACATGTAACTATTGAGTAAGTATTACGCCTGCAATTATTATTCACTATCTCCATAATCTATATAATTAGATTTCAGGAAAATTTTTTTCATAAAAACTCTGATCATTTCATAAAAACTCTGATCATAAAGTGACCCCCGCTCTACTTAAATAAAACAAATTAAGTTAAAAAATATCCTTTCACAGTAATTATAGATAATATTAAAAAAAATTATTACAAAAACTGTCAGATTTGAAATACCTAGTTAATTGAAGAATAATACAGGACAGTACTTAGGGTAATTGAAAGATTCTGGGACTTGTTATTTTTCAATTAGTTGCCCAGTCAAAATTCGCGCGAGGTTGCAAATCACTATTTTCGCTCTCTGTTCATATTTTGTATTTATTTGTATAAAATTTTAAGATAACATTTTATTGAATACACACCTACGATTTTGGCGAATTTTTGCACTACCATCGACACCACCTCGTTATTGGTTTTTTAGAGAACTTTCCCCTCTCGCCTTCCTCTTTTCACTTGGTAAAAAAAAAAACGCCATCGCATCGACACCACCCTGTTATCGTTTTCTAGAAATCGTAGACTGTTTTCCGTTTTTTTATTATTTTGTAAATAATCAATATTATTCGTAGTAATCCAAACTCTTTAATAATCCGAATCACCTGTGGGCTGTGTAATTTCTAATATCAGGTCTATAGTGTATTTACTAATGCAAAGCGAACAAATAACGTGGTTTAAGATTTCTCGCGGCTTATAGATCAATAAAAGTAGGTACTGTTTTGATATTTTGCTTTAATATCTTTTGAAGTATGTGGTTTAGGATTTCTTGCGGCTTATGGGAACCGAACTTCGTGACTTTTACATCATCTCGTGGTAAAAATGTTAATTTTATGGGCGCATTTATTCAAAATATAATGATATATTATGAGCAGGCTTTGCATAAAAAATTGGATTTATATGTCAATTAGTGACAGTTTGCTTTTCAGTTATCGAAAATATAAGTAAATTACAAAGTAAAGTACTAATATTATACAAAATATTATGTAATAAAGAAGAAATTATTTATACATAGCGTAATTTTTACATTATACACTTTAGACACAGTTGTTTTTGGTACAACTTTGCGGTTATGACAGCTTGCCCATTTAAATAACCTTCGACAACATCATATACATGACCAGAATTATTATATTAATACACGAGTATTAATTATTACAGGTTGAAATGTGTACTTCTTATTTTTTCAATTTTTTCAAATAATTTTCATTGTTTACTATTATAAAATGATCCCATTTACTTCATTAATTAGATACTAGCGAGCGCCAACTTCGGCAGTGTGCTTGCCTCTATGTTTCACGCACGGTCCCCATAGGTCAATAAAAGTAGTACTGTTTTGATATTTTGCTTTAATATCTAAAAACGGATCACAACTCGACGACATAGTAGTTTTACAACGAACAAATAATGTTGATTCCGGACCTGTTTGAAATACGAAGCGTTCGGATAGGTTCGTCGCGCGTTTGAAAGTGCCGCTCGCAGCATTATCGATTCATAGGCACATGTACGGAAATAGCCGAACGCTTGTGAAAACAAGTCCTCTCAGTTCGAAAGATCATGGCGCATAGTGTAGACGTACTTGGACGTTTGTCTACGGTGTTTCATTCGATTCTCGTCTTTTATAAATTGTGTTTGTGAATTTGTGTAGTGAAATCAAACCCTCAGCAGTTGCAGAATGCAGTTCGCTAATTTTCAGCGCACCCAATAAGGTATTTGTCATAAAACATTCCGGTTATTTTGGTTTTGTTTACGTTTTGTGTACATCTGACAGATGTACAATGCATCGACAGGTTCAAGTTCTTGTCGAAAAATTGAAATACCAAGGTTGTTATTTTATATTGTTCCGTTACGTAATGATGGAATAACTCAAGGTGAATAATTATTTTGATGAGATTTTATTTCGCTGCTGTTAATAATGTTATTCAATATTTACAATGCCTATTAAGCATCTTTACTACTTTCACCTGTTGTATCTGCTACTTACCTGAGTCTACCGCAACGTTAGCCTAGTTCTAAGAATGTTTTTTTTTTTAATGGTCAGCTGATGCCGGTTGCAATTTCGAAAATAAAACACGTTTCGGCATATTAACCACACTTGGACTTAAAAGAAAATACTTTACAGTGTCATAACGAATTTAAAATAATTTTTCAAAGTCAGTTGGTTGGTCTTTTAGGAATAAAATAAAATAAATGGGCATGCCAATTACATTATTATCAGTGTTCAATAGATACCGGCCGGCTTCTAAGATGCATGTCTCAAATACTTACCTAAATTGGACAATTTATGTAATATTTTAATGTAGTAATTTATAATCATTAGATACTACTAATGAATAGCTAATGAGATATCACGACCAAAATATATTGAATCACATTTTTATAAACATGAATCACTTCTGATATTGCGTTGAAAAATAATAATAATACAGTAGAACGCCGATTATCCGAATTAATTGGGACCGGGGTCGATTCGGATAATCGAAAATTCGGATAATCGAACATAGATTGGTAATAAAGAAAAACCGGTCAAGTGCGAGTCGGACTCGCACACGAAGGGTTCCGTACACTATGTACTTTTTAAATACTTTTGTAAAAGAAACAAAAGAGGCGCTATAACAATATGTAACCAGTGGGAGTATGCAAGTAGTTCAAGAATTTCAAGGCGTCAAATTTTACATATATCACCCCGGCGTTTTTATATTATAAACCCTTTTTTTACAAAAATTTCTTGTAGAATAAAATAATATAAGGTTTTGATAAATATACCATTATATCAAATAACAACGTTATGGCAAATATCTCTGTTGCGCATGCGCCGATTTCCCAAAAAAAAAAAAAATACAAAACTTTAGAATATTAAACCATTATGAAACGTATACCATTATTATATAAAAACAATGTTATAGCACATATCTCTTCTGCGCATGCGCCGCCTTTCCCCCTAAAACTTTTTACAAAACTTTCTTTTAAAATAGAATAATAAACCATTATGAAATATATACTATTATTATATAAAACAACGGTATTGCATATATTTCTTTTGCGCATGCGCCAATTTTTCCCAAAAAAATTACAAAACTTTTGTAAACATAGATAGAATAATAAACCGTAATGAAAAGTATACCGTTATTATATAAAAAACAGCCTTATAGTATATATTTCTTCTACGCATGCGCCGATTTTTTTCAAAAATTTATTTTACAAAACTCCTGTAAAACAAAATAATACGCCTTTATAAAAAGTATACTATTATCTTATAAAAACAACATTATAATATATATTTCTTTTGCGCTTGCGCCGACGTCTCTGAAAAACAATAGGCCTCTTCATATTTGCATATCAAACATCCTCCTAAAATTTGGTTTCATTCCGCTCATCCATGGTGTTGGAATGGTAAAAAATGTAAAAAATGACGTTTGCATCTGTCAAAGCAATATGTTCTAATAATTAAAATTAGTTATTCAAATCGTTAACTCAGAAGGCGTTGCAAAAAAATACTAATGTCAAAAGACTGACTAATATTTGAAATGACATTCGTTTTTGAACAAATGCAATCTTTTTTTTTAAGACAATACATACGCAATATTTAAATTCCCATAGTACACTATGCAACAAACGAAGACAGACGATCTCCGTGTATGCTATGGATTAGACAAAATTGAATTTATACATTATATTTCTATATAAAGCTGTACAAAAAAAGTGTTTCGACGAATTCTGTTACACAAAATCTATGTAAAATTTTCTCCTCTTTCGTTTAAGACAGGTCTCGAAACGATCTGATTTAAATTGAGCGAATTATAAGCAAAAAACTTAGTTTGCTCCTCTTTTGGGAGTTTTGGGGGGTTTTTAATTATTTGTTGTTCTAGCGGCAATAGAAATACACACTCTGTGAAAATTTCAACTCTCTACCAATTACGGTTCTTGAGATACAGCCCGCTGACAGACAGACGGACAGACAGACGGACAGACAGACGGACAGCGGAGGCTTAGTAATAGGGTCCCGTTTGAGCACCCTTCGGGTACGGAACCCTAAAAACGAACTGTCACACATAGAATAAACTTAAAGTTTAACAAACACAGTTCGACAATAACGCTCACTTGAACATCTCGATCAGAGTAATTGTCACTCGCAATTTTGTATTCTTGCGTCCCCACAAAACTTGTTTTTATTGAAAAATTACTTGGTTTTAATTTTTTATATTACGCTTAGGACCGATTCGGATAATTGGCGATTCGGTTAATCGGCGTTCTATACTGTAATGTAAAGTTGAATCAAACACATCATAATATATTAGAAGCCTCGTCTGGCTTCGCCCGAGTAGCAATTTATAATTAACTAGCGGCCCGATTCGGCTTTGCCCGAATTTGTTTTTTCATCGAATTTATACCTTGCAAAATCGGTCTCCATGAAAGGCGCTTTTATTACAACGCGAAAATAGCCTGGTGTTCATCCTGAAGGTTCATTCTAAATATTGGTGAAAAAAATTTTGAAATCGAATGAGTAGTTTCGGAGATTATCTTCTACATCCAAACTTACAAACTTTATCTCTTTTAGTATAGAATATAGATTAAGAGTATTCGTCCCTGCAAATACCCCCTGCACCCTTCATCTCAAATCTTTTCCCCTCGCCTAAAAACGGTTCGCGCTCTCCCGACGCTATTTTTAAAGCTAGAGGGTTCTGGTAAACGCCAAATGAAAGACAAAGAATCAGACTACAGATCCTTCAGGCGAATTTTTATCTTAAGATATCTTAAGATATAATAAAGACGCTCAACACCACTTTATTCTTTAATTGTCTTTGCATTATTTTAAATGATTATAACTAATCTTAGTTTTAATCATATCTTAATGATGCTAAAATGTTTAGCGAAACATGCGTCGGGAAAAAAATTACAGATCTTGCATGCTTTTTAGGTGATGAATTATTGTCTAAGTCAGAGGTGTCAGACTGATTTTTCTAAAGGGCCATTTCAAAGATTTAGAGTGTGTTAGCGGGCCAGACTCTAAGTTAAAAACTAAATACACATACTAAAATAATATTATTATTTATGTAGTTTAAATCAATTTTCTTATAAAGGTAATAAAAATGGTAAATTATCTTGAGCTTGAGGATCCAGACACCTGAGGTCTCTTGTTTTTGATAAGCTCATTGATGTCAGGTGTCATATTTGAGGTAGTTATTTTCAGAATAGATTTGGAATCCTCACTGGATAGATTCTGGTCCAAAAATATCTATGCCTTTTGTCTGGGTTTGTTGTAGCATTACGCTTTCTTAAGTACATTCTGTAATTATAAAAATAAACTGTTTTCCTTAAAACATTATTTTAGATTTTGTTATTTGCTCTTCAAAAATATTAACAGGGATTGTAATCGCAACAACAGTATATTAAACACTCACGTCCGATATAAAAATCACTCAAGTATTTGGGAAGTTGCACTAAACCGTTCGACAAGAATATGTCTCGTGGTTTTGTATAATACCGCAAGACATATCCTTATCGGACAGGGAATATAGTTAAAGTTTTTGACAAAAAAAAGGAAAAACTAAACATGCACAGTGACTCAAAATTGAAAAAAGTATTAAATGGGTTATACTTGGTGACCCGCAGGTTATAGGTTGGCCACGGCTGCTTTATGATGTGAGTTAGTAAGTATCTACCCAAAATCGTGATTTTTGGATACTCGTATCTTGAAAACTATTCTAATCTGCGGCTCTCCAGTTCCATACGCAAAAAATAATTATTTTATTATATAAACCCTTAAAAATCGTCCAATCGATCCATGATTGAGTATACCATGTCTATCTCTCAGCCATTTCCACTCGCGTTTCACCCGCACCGCGCCCGTCGCGACGTGTCGTCCTCGGATATATTATATACCTAATAATTATACCTATAATATATAAGCAAATACTATAATAGGTACTGAAACGAAAATGTTTAGTAGCCCTTTAAAAACTGGGAAATTTTGTAAATTGTAACTTTTGGCTCTTCTGTCTTAAAAGGTTGCCGAAATTTGGAAATATCTAAAATTTCAAATACTTCTAGCTCAGTTAGGATAGCGTTCCGGGTATATGTTCATTAGACATTTTTGACTTGAAATCACCCCAGCAACACAGTCTCAGGCTATGGCAGTCGTGTCGTGGGATATCCTGTATATATAGCTTTCAGATCAAGTTTTTCAGAACTTATCCTGTCATGAAGGACTCAGACTATAAATGAGGATTAAGAAAGTGTTAATAAAAGTGAATAAAATTGTTGATTATTTTCGATGCTCGAGGTCTTTAGCGTGTTGACAAATCAATCGGCCTTGCACGGAATACAAACGTTTGTGTACCCTACTACCTATATTATACTTTATGTCCAGGTAATGTGTCCAGTCACGGTGCAGGAAAGATTATTATTATTAATTTATTTTTCGTATGAATAATTGAAATGTTTGTAAGTGATAATTGGGACATGTTCTGCGAACGATGTTAAAATATTAATGATCCGTTTCAGTGAAACATTATTTTTCCTGTTTGTTGTTACAAGTTTTGGTTGACTTCACTGTTTTCTATCAAAACAACACAAACAATTAATTTATGGATTATTATTTACTTTAAACATTAAACATGTTTCCAACGTTTACCCGGGCAGGCAATGTTTTAATTAAATGTGTTTTTTCTCTCTCTATAGTACCTAAGGTACGAAAGTTTAAGGAGTTAGTCATCATTATAGTTTGGTTCGCTTAATGAAGTGGTCAAGCATTAAATAACAATGCAAAACATAAAAACTCTGCCACTTATGTTACAGTAGCGGTCCCGCCCGGAAGAACGAAAGAGGGGGCGGGAGTGACACGAGTACGCACATTCATCTTAGTTTACCAAATGAATGTTGTTTTTGTCAGACGGACAAATTTTGAGATACATTTTGCAACATTTTTCATTGATGATCCGCTCTTATTGGTCGTAGCATTATGCCTATAGCAGGCCTGGGAAAATGGCGGCCCGCGGGACGGATCCGGCCCGCAGCGCAATTTTATCCGGCCCGCGAAGCATTTTTAGAAAATTTAAAAAAATAAAAGCGGAAATAGAATGCTAGGACCTTTTTTTTTTTGCTCTCCAAATGCGGAAATAGAATGTGAGGATCTTTTTTTCTGCAAATTTTTGGCCCGTGGTGAAATTTTCGTCAGCCATCCGGCCCGCGGTCAAATTTTCGTCACCTATGTGACCCGCCGAGCAAAAGATTTGCCCGCCCCTGGCCTATAGCCTTCCTCGATAAATGGCTATTCCACAAAATTTCAATTCGAACCTGTAGTTCCTGAGATTAGCGCGTTCAACCAAACAAATCAACCTCTTCCGCTTTATATATCAGTATAGATTAGTGTATGACTCACTCCTTAACATTTGCATTTTATCCATACTACGAATTGTGGTTCTGCGGTTCTACACTATTACCTGATATTCTACGACAGGGGTGGCGAGCCTATGGCACGCGTGCCACAGGTAGCACGCGACATATTATTGTTGGCACGGCATTGATTGAGGTACAAAATCGAAATAATTAAAAATATGCTAGATGCCGAAAACAATTGACTATCACCAAATAACAAATATGAAAAGTTTCATGGCGCTCTCAAAGTAGATATCTATTATCAAATTTATTATTTTTATCTATGTTTGATTCATTTTTTGACAACTAAATTTCTTTGGCTGCTTGTCGGCTTGCCATGGCTCCATTAAACATTTTTGAAAAAAATTGGAACGTAGGTGTAGAAAGGTTCGCCACCCCTGTTCTACGACAGATACTAATGTTTCGATGAGCCCCGGTTTTCTAGTTTTGTTATTTTTTTTCGAGATCACATATCCACTTGTTGGCTAATATGACATGAAGTGCTATATTATGTATATATGTACAAAGAAATAAAAATGGCCCTGAAACACATTCTGTTTTATTATGAATAAAAGAAAAGAGGAAAGAGCGTCCCATAAGAGTATTAAAAGTACATTTTATCTGTTATTATTTGGAACGTGCGTGTTTTGGTGCAAATATGCATGGCATAACATAACGTAACATTACCGTTACGTTTGTGCAGCGATTCCCAACGTGTATCTTAAAGCATAATATTCAGTATTTATTACGTAAAATAGTCCAGCGGACTGCAAACTTTTTCAGTCGCTCCTCTCTCCTTCATTGATATGTATATCTTTTTCGTTCAGTGTAATAATAAAGTCTGATATAAAATAACTATACTTACTTTAGTATAGGTATATGTATATAGCCTAATAGTGCTAACACACGGTCGAACTTGGTCCGGTCCGACAACGGACATGGTACGGCAGATCTTGCAACAGACGACCGAATCTGTTCTCATCGAACCGGGCGGACACGCAGACTACTCTACAGACGAACGGATTTGGTACGGAGCGGACCAGATCCGCTGTCCGCTTCGAACCAAGTTCGACCGTCTGTTAGTACTATTAGGGGCCATTCAAGTATTACGTAAGCACCAAAGGGGGGAGGGGGGTCTTTGCTTAGTTTATTTTTGATGACATGGGGGACGGGGTGGTCTAGATGGTGATGACGTCAGCAATATTTATTTATAACAATAAAGAAATTTGAACAGATGTAAAAAAATATATGCCAATGTTTACGTAAGCATTGGGGTATGAGCGTTGCTTACTTTTGCTGACAAGGGGAAGGGGGGGGGATAAAATTACTAAAATTCTGCTTACGTAATACTTGAATGGCCCCTAAGTTGCTGAGCACGTTTATCTAAAAAAAAGACGAACAAGTGGGAGTAGAATTCACGCACCGAGGGTTCCGTACAAACTTGTAGGTATGTAAATAGTTCGTCCATCACGTGAATCGAGTCTCGAAGATTTTTGCCGCTTAGTCGTTGGAAAACTGTTGTCTCCATACATCGACAAACGTTGGGGTCAGTTTGCTAACTAAGCGTGTAATCTCAATGAGTTCAGATGGACTGCTGAACTGTCTTGTACATCGTGGCTATATCTGATAGCCTAGTTGTCGTGCCGTGTTGTATGCGAGTGTTCTCATATTGTGCTGTATAAACTCACCGATAGCGGACGCTTGTTTTGTATTATAACTGTTACTGTGTACGTGCGTAGCATGTTGTTGCGGTTTAAAAACATTATTTTTTATGTAAGTAACTAAGATAAAGACTGCTTCTTGCCAAAAATGATTCTAGGTCAACGGGAAGTATCTTATAGGTTTTGATTCCCAAGAGTCTTAACAGATAGACGGACAACAAAGTGATCCTATAAGTGTTCCTTTTTTTCTTTTAAGGTACGGAACCCTAAAAATGGCGGATGTACATTGTACATGGAGGCTTTGCCGCAAACTCTAATGATAAACATGTTGAGTCATCAATTTATTACCAAACAAACAAAAAAACGGCTGACCGTTTTATGTTAAATTTTTGGAAGACCACCCTAATATGCCCTATTAGTAGAAAAAAAATCATTAACTTTGGTTCACAAATGCAAAGACTCCTTTTTTGAAGTCTGTCAAATAGTTGCCTATTTAGAAAAAAGATGAACGTTCATTTATCAATATTTGCAAGACCAATATTTAATAACAATATACCTATGTCAACATTGACTGACTACTAAAAAGATACTTAAATATAAATTGATGTAAAATATGTTGTGGATTTTAAAGAATGTGTAGGCAAATATTTGATCAAAATAAAAAAGTGTTTCTTTATTGATCAAAGACTAAAAAGAAAAAAAAACAAATTTTATTTTCTCATCTATAACGTTTAGAAGCGTAGGGCACTCACTTTACTTATATTTCATTTAATTCATCGAGTGCTCCACGCTTTTATACGTTATAGAAGAAGACGAAGAAACTTATTTTCTACTTTGATGTGCTTCGAGATAAACGTTTTTTTAGAAATTTTTTAAACAGATTTTTTCTTTCTATATATTTAATAGCGGTCCCGCCTGGTTCCACCCGGGTGCAAAAGAACAAATGGGGGGAGCGACATGAGTACGCACATTTATCTTAGTTTACCGAGATGAATGTTGATGTGTCCAAATTTCATGATGATCGAAGTTACCGTTCAAAAATTTTTGTCGGACGGACAAATTTTAAGATACATTTTGCGACATTTTTCATTGATGCTCCGCTCCTATTAGTCGTAGTGTGCTATTATATAGCCTTCCTTGATAAATGAGCTATCCAACAAAAAAAATTTCAATTTGAACCAGCAGTTCCTCAGGTTAGCGCGTTCAACCAAACAAACAAACTCTTCATCTTTGTATAACTTGGTCGTCTGCAGTAATTTAATATTTCGTGATTCTTCTTCACCAACCGGTGTCATAAAACTCGATACAGACATTGTTTCGAAAGTGAAAATTCTATTGAACTGATCTGACCTCAGACCGCGGACCACCCGCGAGCTCTAAAGATGATACTGCATTAGTTCCGATGATAGACCGAGTGTAGTCTGCGACAAGTCATGTCCGTTTATTATTGTTTAACTAATGATTTGCAAACAAATAGACATCGACGTTATGAAAGCTATGGGGACATCCATTAATTACGTGAGTTGCTTTTTATAAAATTTGACCCCCTTCTCCTTGATGAGATTTGGTAATATGTGGTGGGCGTGGGAACCCTCTCTGGTGAGATTTACCCTATAATCTATATCTATACTAATATAATATAAAAAGAGACCGCGAATTTTGTAAGTTTGTGTGTATGCGGAGGAAAATTTTTGGAACCACTGCACCTATTTGAAACATTCTTTCACCACAATTTAGAATGAATCTTCAGGATGGACATAGGCTACATATTATCGCGTTAAAATAAAAGCGCTTTTCGTGAAGACCAATTTTGCACCGTAAGTCGACGAAAAAACAGTGGCTGTCTACAAATTCGGGCGAAGCCGGACCGGGCTGCTAGTTTTTAAATAATTAAATGAGTTAGTCCGCATGTAACAATGCGGATTCTGCGTAACCATAGGGCACAGGCTATACACATTCTTTCGACGGGGGCATACTATCCTCGGTCAGAAACCGCTGTATAAACTTAGATTTTAAATCTATCATATATATTAATACGCTATAAGGTTTAAGATGTTTGCCTCCCTTTTTAGAAAAAACCACACAATTTCTCCACATAAATTATATATCATTTTACAGATAATTGCTTGCTCTACTGACATCGACAACTAAAAAATTTATTATTGCTATTGTTTTTGTAAATTAATTAAACTCTGAACAACGTCTGCCATCTGACGGCGTAACGTTAACACTTCGATCTGTCATCTGACCTTCATATTGTAAATACTGCATACTGCCATCTGACGGGCAACGCTGAACAACGCTTTTGCTACTTGCGCCTCTATATGACAATTTTAGTAAAATATTTCTTTTACAACAAAAAGAAGAACGTTATAAGCAGTGTGCAAAATTAGAAACGAATTGAATGCCTGCAATCATATTTAAAAAATAATTTTTGTAAAGTGATAATTGTTATACTTATAGGTCACGCTAGTATCTATATAAAGCTGAATAGTTTGTTTGTTTGTTTGGTTGAAAGCGCTAATCTCAGGAACTACTGGTTCGAATTACATTTTTATTTTGTTCAATAGTTCATTTATCGACGAAGGCTAATAGGCTATATGATATCACGCTACGACCAATAGGAGCGGAGCATTAATAAAAAATGTTGCAAAATATAACTCAACATTTGACCGTCCGACAAAAAATGAACGGTAACTCCAATCATCATGAAATTTGGACACACATTCATCTCGGTAAACGAAGATGAACGTGCGTACTCATGTCCCCCCACCGTTCGTTTTATGGCACTCGGGTGAAACCGGGGAAGACCGCTAGTGTGTTATATTCTCGAGAGCTTGTTTTCATACAGCTTAAAGTTTACGTAAAATCCAACGGGTCACTCCGCAGAAGAATGTGTGTTAACGGCGCTATAACGCATTTATCTGTACAGCTGTTCCAACTATTCGCTGTGTGTTATGAATAATTATTGTGTGTGAGCTAAATTAACCCACATTTTATAATACGCGTAGCAGAGAACGAGAGTACCTTGCCATTATATGCGATGTACAGTTGCGGACAAAGACTGTGGTGTTTGTATACCTTTCATGCGTGGTTTTATGTGCAATATTTCGACCTTTAGCGTCCTTGACTTGAAGTTTTTAAGCTATCCAATTAAAAAAACAAACAGTATCAAAAGTATCAAAACGACATCTCGCGGAAAATTTAGAGGAAAAATGCCCCAAAATCAAGAAAGTCATAGACGAAATAGGTGTCAGACTAGGCCTAATGAAGCCATATACAAAGTTTGGGGAGAGTATGCGTCAGTAAAATTTTTGCAGACGGAGACTGACTATAATTAATACACATTTTAAAACTAATTTATAACATTCAATTTTAAAAGTCCAAGGGAAAATATTTTGAAAATTATGTTTTTTTAGGGGATTTTCATTTTAGGGTTAAGGGAAAATCAATTTTCAAAGTATTAACACTGTCCATCGTCAAAACTGATTTGAGTAGCCTATATAAGTGACAAGAATATAGAATTGATCTGATTTTTCCGCACTTGTACATCCTGCCAGTCTCACAACAGAGTAAGAGGTCTTCTTAAATAGCCTTGTTAAACTATAAATAGTTGAAATATTGCGCTTCCGGCGGTTCGCTAAAATTATAAAACCAACTTCGAGTATTTTAACCTACAATTATGTTATACTAGCCGCTACCCGCGGCTACGCCCGCGATTGAGATGGAAATCGACTTTTGACATGCATATCAGGGGTTGAGGTATTGCACATATTTTGACAAACAATTTTCTTATTTTTCGTAAAAAATTTTTATTTTTTTTAATAAAAAGTATCCTATGTTACTTCTAATACCTTCAAGAGTGTATGTGCAAAGTTTCATGATGATCGGTTAAGTAGTTTTTGCGTGAAAGCGTAACAAACAAACTTACATTCGCATTTATAATATTTCGTTTTCATAAAATTTGTAAGTCCGGTCCTGTCGGGCCGATTTTAATGAAATTTTAATAGCACATTTTAATCATTACTAAAGGGTTAAATTTCAATTTTGAAACGATTCGGAGAAATTTTTCGGTATTTTTGGGCCCAAAAAATGTTTTCAACCCTTTCTTATTTTTCGTAAAAAATTTTTATTTTTTTTTAATAAAAAGTATCCTATGTTACTTCTAATACCTTCAAGAGTGTATGTGCAAAGTTTCATGATGATCGGTTAAGTAGTTTTTGCGTGAAAGCGTAACAAACAAACTTACATTCGCATTTATAATATTAGTATGATATAGAGTCGCGTGTTAAGGGCCGACCACACACACATGTGTCGTTGTGCTTGAATAATTCGGAAAAAAAAACTTGTGTGGGAGCATCTTTAATGAACTTTATTACAATTAACTCTTCCACACACTTGGGAGCTTGGGACAGTAAACACATTAGTCTTGGTAATAAATAATAATCCATTCAGACAATTAATAAGCCAGTACCTTATTCAGTAATCAAACATGCACCCATAATCGAATAGGCATGCCTTAATGTACGAACGGCGTTGTTAATTATTATAACTAATTAGAAGATGACCTTGAACGTATGACGTGGGGATCACAAATTAGTGGCGCCAATATTTTACAGAATGTTACAAAAATGTATTCGCTTTATATGTATAGTCGGATTTTTGAAGTGAATACTTCTTTAAAAACGAAGGTAAACTCGTTTATATATAACAGATTTTGTCACGAAATGGTATACTATTAGTAACCCTATATAAACAATGATTCTTTGTAAGCATTGATAGCTCAGTGGTAGAATGCTGGTATAACACGCGGCCGGACCGGGTTCGATTACCGTCATGTGCGCGCAACAATTTGTTTTTTTTAATTTTTTTTAATATTTTAAGTATACCTATTATACATAAAATTTTCGACTAATTTATCAGAATAATACTTGAGTTAAAAAAACAATACCTCTTTGCAGTAGGGTAGGACGGGGGAATGGCGTTCACTTAAGGAAAACATGGTGTATTTTTTAAATTATTTATTATAAATCAAAATTAAGAAGAGTAACAAAGTCTTTAATTATCGAGTAATCAACAATTTAACAACAAAAGCATATATCTTTCACCTACTAGTAGTAGGAAAACATTATTAAAAAAACATGTTTGAGCGGCATTGCCTCTGACTTTGGGTAATGCCGCTCAGGGTCTCATAAAGTAGTGTCCCCAATCCAATCCGGCTGTTTTACTGCTTTGATCATAATTGTTTTTGATATTGTTGCGCTCAGCAAATTTATAAACAAGTTTACGCAAATCTGCAACACTGAGTCCATAGTACCTATAGCGAGCCCAGCAACTTAACTTGTTCAGCACCTAATTAAAAATTAGATCAGCGCGGCCGCAAACAAAGAAACGCTTTTCACGGTCGCATGACGCGAGCTGACTGTCCGATTGCATCGTTGTCTATTAGAGGCCCCCTCCCCTCACGCTTCACGCGACGTGACGTGTTGCTACGTTCCTTTTTGACAGAGTTACAGAGGTGAGCGCCATTACCCAGTGAGCGCCATTCCCCCTCCCTCCCCTAAACCTGCGAAAATTTTATTGTCTGCTTGTATTTTCTTATAAGCGACCTGTTTTGTTGTACATACCCGCACTAGTGCGTAATGAGCCACTTTATATAATTAATGTGTATAAAGCAGCTATATTTTATAACTGATAGTGCAAAAAATCTAATTTGTGAGGTATGAAATAAGTAAGTAAAAACTTTTAAGTATGAGCTTTTGTTATGCTTTGGTGTCTCTAAAACAGGACGTATGAAATATGATATTTCAAACAAATAGAAAAGCTTTGTCGAAGAAAATACTATATAGTAAAAGAGATGTGATTGATATCTGAAAACACCAATGTCATTCTTTCAACATCTTTGTTCAACTGAAAGAAATTTTCTCGGAAAATGTTCTGTAGATGTTTGTGAAGCCGTAAATTTTCTGAAAATTATTTTACATTTGATGTGTATAGATATTATGGTAAATATATGTAACAAATTAGAACTAATCGGTTTTCAAAGTATTGTGCGCTGTTCACAAGATCACAGGTTCGCGTCCAGCTGAAGTAATATAAAATACACCTATCCCCCGATTTACACGGTAGATACGTTCCTGAGAAAAACGTGTAAATCGAAAATTAAAAATTTTCAAGTCAAAACCGTGTAAATCGAAAAGCTTGCAGAAAATGCATAATTTTGCTATTTAACAGTTGTGATTTTTTAAAATATTTTTAGGTGTACACAGAAATAAAAATAAAATGCATTGACAGGTTAAAATATGTAATATATTACGGAAACACTGTTTTTTTTATTTAATTACAATACATTAAACAGAAGAACAAAAAATAAAACCAAAGGTGTTTTATTATCCTTCATCACTGTCAGAAATTACTCTCATTCTTTTTTTTCGGAATCGAAGGTTCGAATTCACTTTCATCACTCCAAGTTATTTGTGCCGATTCGATGTTTGAAGCAGAAATATTTACATTATGAGAGATGGTAATAAAATCGGTTATTAACAATTGCTTCGAATTTTTTGTAAGATCTTTGCAAACTTCTTCATATTGAGCCAAGCAGCGATTTATGTCACGTTGGAATCGTAAAGCCCTTTCAACATTTGTGCCATTTTGTATAAAATGATTACCCAGCTTTCTTCCCAATGCGAGTCCTTCGCGGATGACTTTAGCAGTGAATGTTACTGGTACTAATTCCTCTTCATCAGATTTGTCAGACTCACTACGTGTTCAATCACAGTAAAAAAAAACTTATTTGGAAAACCGTGTAAAAGCGAAAACGTGTAAAACAAGTACCGTGTAAATCGGGGGATGGGTGTATAATACTGAATTTTGATTTTATTTATTACATATTAAGCACTAGCTGCCCGATTAGGTTCGCCCGGATTTGTATAGATTGCCAATTATTTTAATCAAAAATTACACACAACTGTTGCACAGTGGGTCGACCACATGACTGAGCCGTACGGCATGGTACCTCATTGACCTGGGCATTCACAGTTTGGCCCTTGTCGGTAATGTTCAGTTCTCGACGTGCGGCTAACCGGCCCCCGACTTAGTGCAGTTATACGGCCTAGAGCAGGGGTGGCGAACCTACGTGTCAATTTTTTCCAAAAATGTTTTATGAAGCCAGGACGTGCCGATAAGCAACTAAAGAAATTGAGTTGTCAAAAAAATGACTCAAACAGATAAAAAAAAATAATTTTGATAATACATTGAACGCCATGAAACTTTTTCGTATTTGTTATTTGGTGATAGTCAATTGTTTTCGGCATCTAGCATATTTCTAATTATTTCGATTGTGGAAAAAATTCCTATATTGTGAAAATGAATACATTTATGTGGTTTACAAGAATATATCAAAACTAAGTTAGCTCTCCTCAGAATGTAGTTTTTATTAATGCAGTTTTTACAATTGCTTTAATTAATTCAAAATAACTCGTCTTCCATAAGTACTCAGTTAACAAGTTCAACTATAACAATGGCCAATTTAATTAACGTGAAATATTAAGAAAACAATTTTTGCAACAAATTAATTTAATTAATTCTTGGTTGCGTTCTTTCATAACGCAATGTTTAATTAACTAATGATATAAGATGTTCATTTAAAAATGGAAATTATATTATTTTATAAGAATCGCGTATTCGTTATAATATTTAGCACAGTATGTCTCAAAAGTCTGCATTTTGATAAAATGGAATTCGTTTCAAACTGATTTTTAATGACATATTATGAGACTGTGGGCCGTGGACACAACAACACGAAATGACACATTTTTTTTAATTTTATTAAGGCTGTTGATAAAATTATTTAACTTACTACTTTTTATAATTAATGTGAATCGATCCCATGCAAATTGCAATAAAACTGGTATCCCAGATACTTCCGGCAGTTTTTAGGTACGTATACCAAAATATTTTTGAAGATCACATCAAAACGAGTAAAAATAATTTTATAAAAATTTCCACGTGATAAAGGAAAATTTTTCCCTCTCTCACGCCCTTCAAATAGGTATGCTAGACTATTTCGGCCGAATAAAGTTTGTCAGCCAATTTTTTTCTGTTAAATAACGAATTTTCCTATATATGTCGAATACACTACAATTTATCAAGGTCCGCGATAACGGCCCATTTTTGCTTTCTTAGGATAATTAATTTATTTTCGGCTTATTAAATCAACGCGTACCAAGCTCATTTTGTACGATAACTGTTAACTATTAGCCGGAGAGCTTACGACGAATTTGGGGTATGTGTTTTAGGCATGTTGAAATAAAAAAAAAAAAAACAATATTTTATCAATGGGTAAATCTAGAATCGCCATACTCGTGATTCCAGATCAGCGTTGCCAGTTTTTTTTTTTTGCCAAGTCGGGATTTTGGAACTCTTTGAGTGAAAACAGCGGGTCGTCGAAAGCGGGACATAGTAAAAAAACGTATATAATCAGAAGTTTTCAAATACCTATTTATCTTTTTATTTGAATTAAAATTACGTTTACGTGACAATAGATAGCAAAAATAGCCATAGAAAATGTATTTTAATAAAAGTATAATATTTTAAATCAGATTTACCCTATAGTTAAATAGTTGAAATCAAAATCAAAAAAGTTTTATTTATTAGAAAAATATGGCGTTTCAAACAATAGTCTGTGGAGTGAGTGTTACAAATTGCAACTTACAATAAGAGAATAATTATTTATAAGAATTACTTATTCATGATATTTCTGTGAATATTTATTTATATATATTTATATTATATTTATTTATTTATATATTTATCCCCGAAAAGCGGGACTGAGCCTGTCCCGCGCGAGACATTTAATTTTGATTTAAAAATCGGGACGTCTGGCAACGCTGTTCCAGATTCACTAAAATACTGTTTTTTATTTTATTATTTCAATTTGCCTAAAATACATGCCCTAAATTCGTCGTCAGCTCTTGGAATATACCTATTGATTTACATAAAAAAAATTCAGTTCCGCGATTACGCGATTTCAGTGTCACCGGCTCCAGACTATGGGGATACTAGCGCCTTTCTTAATAACATTGGCGCTTACAGGGAGCCGATACCCCCCCACTTTGGTAAACACTGATTTAAGGACGTAGTCTGGTGTTTGGGTTTTGGAAAATTGAATTTTTTTTTTTTACATTTTTAGTAAGTATAATATATTGAGAAAATACTGTAAAAAATTACACCGAAATATTAAATATTTACAAAGCTATAGCATATAGTCGAGAGCAGCAACGGTCTTACGGTAAGACCGTAATTGTTATCACGTAACCCTTATATTCTCGCAGAGTATAGCAAAAAAATTAGCAGAAAACGGAAGGTTTACTATACACTAGGCATAGCTGATTAGTGAAAATATCCATTTTTCTTTTTTTGTAGGAAATCTGAAATCAAAACTTTAAACACGTTTTTCTCAAAACTACGTTTTTGTAAGTGGCGCGGGTGATTGAAACAATTGTATACAACCGATTGATTTCAATTTTGCACAGTATATTCTACACAACAATAGCTCCGTCCCGTACTAGAATTACTTAATTATAAAAATTATTTCTATTTTTTTAATCGGTTTTCAACGACAAAATCATAATTTAATCGTTGTATTTTTTTAAAAACCCGCCATTTTGTTATTTACCAATAAAAATGTTTATTTCTAGTACGGGATAGAACCACAAGCCTACAAAACAATAACCAATATAATTTTTATAATTCAGATGACTCCAAGTGACGTTATCACCCGCGCTACTCACCTACCTCCATTTAAAGTTGTCTACTTTAGGTTAAAAAAACAATTATAAAATTGCGTAAAATTAAGCAAAAAAAAAAATGGTTTTTCTTAGTTTACGATGTCAGCAAAAACATGTTACAAAATTGAAATGATTGTACATTATTTTGTTATTAAAAAAAATTCTGAAATAAGGGTTGAAAACGAGCCTGAACATAAGACTACGTCCTTAGTAATCTTAAAGCACATGCCTACGTCACATTAATTCTCGAAACAAATGAACAGCGCACTGTGCACATGCAATGGTTAATTTGCTAAACACAAGATAATAACATCTATATACATAGACGCTTTCGCCTCGGGCTTAAATTGGTAATGCCACCTATTTACGGGTGCAGAGGTGAGGTGGTAATTTTTACAACAAATGATTTAATTAATTTAGAGTGGGTCTGCAGCGTATATGCTCAGGTAGGTCGGCGTCTTCAGTGACGCGACGTGAAATCGTTTGCGATGCGCGCGATTATAGGTCGTTCGATGAGAGCTATAGAACCGTTCCAATCGCGACATTCCGGAAACTCATCGTGTGTAAAGGTCGCTGCACACGAAGCTAGATTTGCCGCTAGATTCCTTGCTAGATTTGACTACTACTTTTCTAGTGCTGATTTTCTTAATTGATTTTATCTGCTCGCTTCACACGAGACGTATTTTTAAGATCTGGTGCGCGCGCAACGACGGTTCAAATATAAACACAGAGCAAAACGTGTCTGTTGTCTGACTCCGTGTTGGTTTGTGCCCACGTGACAAGATACTGTTTCCTGATTGGTTCTGGCTCAGAACAAGCAGAGAACCTAGCAAGAAAAATAGCCTCTGTTCTAATTTTAAAATCTATCATCTGAGCTAAGAGACGAACCCGCAGTGACGTCATCTCCAGCCTCGTAGCCATCCTGCCGGCCAGCAGAAGTCCAGGCAGTGTTTCCTGCAGCCTCGTGTTAGCGGTCTTAATGGTCGCTGCACACGAGGCTGTTTGCCACTAGATTCGTTACGGCCGCTGCACACGAGGCTGAAAACTGCACTGTCGGGACTTCTGCTGACCGGCAGGCTGGTTACGACGCTTGAAATGTCGTCACTGCGGGCTCATTTACACAAAATTTACACAAAACATTAATGAATTATACACATAAACATTTCTCTTGAATCACTCCGTCCATTGGCGAAAACCGTATGAAAATCCGTTCGGTAGTTTTATTATTATTATTTTTATCATATATATTAATACGTTAAGGTTAAGATGTTTGCCTCCCTTTTTAGAAAAAAACACACAATTTCTCCACATAAATTATATATCATTTTACAGATAATTGCTTGCTCTACTGACATCGACAACTAAAGAATGTATTATTGCTTTTGTTTTTGTAAATTAATTAATTAACAGCAACGCTGAACAACGTCTGCCATCTGACGGCTTTAATTTTGAAACAACGTCAACACTTCGATCTGTTATCTGACCTTCATATTGTAAATACTGCATACTGCCATTTGACGGCTTTAATTTTGAAACAGCGAGCAACGCTGAACAACGTCACAACAATGCTGCATGATGCCATCTGACGGTTAAGCTCAACGCTTTTGCTACTTGTGCCTCTATATGACAATTTTAGTAAAATATTTCTTCGATCTGTCATCTGAGCTTCATATTGTAATACAACAAAAAGAAGAACGTTGTAAGCAGTGTGCAAAATTAGAAACGAATTGAATCATATTTAAAAAATAATTTTGTAAAGTGATAATTATTATACTTATTTAGTGCGAATAATTCGCACAGGTCACTCTAGTTATTATTATTATTATTATTATTATTATTATTATTACTATTATTATTATTATTATAACTAGTTTTATTTTTATAACAATTGCAAATGTTCTAATTATAATTTTCTAATTTTCTTTTTTTTACAGGTAAGCGACAACAGATTTAACGGCTCTAATGACGTAAGAATGGTAAAAATTTTAGTGTAAGTAGCTTATCTTAAAAAAGTTTTTTACTAAGATCTCTGTATAGTATAAAGTATAAACACTAGTTTTTTTTATGAACCGACAGTGCAATGACAACGTTTTATGTAACAACGGCTGTGAATTTAATGCGCGATGACAGGTGTGTACAAAATTAACAGTCATTATTAAACACTTAATTAATAACAAACAGGATTTGTTGTGCGCATGATTAATGATCGACACAGTGCGAAGCATTAAAATGTTCTCAGTAACGTTGCGGGGTCGATTCGCCAGAGTCAGTTATTTACTGTCAATTAACCAGATCGATTATTTTTTAATTCAGTTTATTTCTATTTGTGCAAAAATTATTCAAATCGTCCGGCTTCATCAAAATCGGCCCGGAGATTTTTGGGAAAAGAGCCCCAAAAACTTGTGCAAATACGGAGCTGGTACTTGAACATTTTTATTTGCACGGGGGGGGCATGTTTTCTTGTAACTTACTATTAAAAATGTTTGCTCAAAAATGAACTGTCAAAAATTTCGAAAATGAAGTGAAAAACAGCTCATTTATAGGGAGTGCGTACAAAAAATATCTGTATAACTAGTGCGTAATGATATTACGACTCGTGTGACTGTTTATTCTCGCCGGCGTTCGTTTTAAATATAATGCAGCTTGTTATAGAATGTAACCCATTACGACTCTATAATCAACTATATTATTATATATAGTTATTGCACTCTTGTATTATCACATATTCGTTTCGTAATAATAAAATTACAGATTATAAAGTATGACGTTTAGCTTAATCGAAAAAAAAAACGCAATTAGTATCGCACATTATTGCCTCGTTTCCGGTTATCGATAATTGAATTTTTATTTTTTACGATTTTCATCGCTGCATATTGTGTGTGTATATACTATAATATATTGGAGGACTAGCGTTCCCGCCCGGTTTCACCCGGGTGCAAAAGGACGAATGGGGAAGGGAGGGACATGAGTACGCACGTTTATTTTAGTTTACCGAGATGAATGTTGTGTCCAAATTTCATGATGATCGGAGTTACCGTTCAAAAGTTTTTGTCGATAAAAAACAGTATTTATACTTTTTTTAAGTGACAAATTTCTTTTAAATCAATAATTATACAGTAATCAATAAAATATAACAAATATTTAATTGAAAACACTGTAGGAAAATTAATTATTTTTATATAGGTACCTACCTATACCTAGTTGTTACAGTTTTCAAATGAGCTAAGATTTATTTAAAATTAATTAGTCGTAAATAAAATTAAAATAAATTTAAGTGTAAGAAAGCAATGTACAAAATAAAAAAAAATTAAAAATATATTCGCCCAACGTGGGGCTCGAACCCACGACCCTGATATTAAGAGTCTCATGCTCTACCGACAGAGCTAGCCGGGCTTATGAATGTACGACGCTAATGTCGGAATATTTAGTTAGGGTATTTCACCTGAATATAAGCTAAATGACGCACAAATTTTGAGGTACATTTTGCAACATTGATATTATACTTTAGTCTATAACCTTCCTCGATAAATGGGCTACCCTACATTTTTTTTTTCAATTCGAACCAGTAGTTCCTGAGATAAGCGCGTTCAACCAAACAAACAAACAAACATTTCATATTTATATATTAGTATAGATATGCTGTGTGCATGACGGCAGCACCGCCTATCGTACGCTATCGTTATGTCAAATTTTTCAAATAACTGTAATAATATTAAACGAAATCTTTAATTAGGTATCGAAATTTTTATACCCAGTTAAAGGATATATCGCACATCCCCAAGAAAAGTGTCATAAGTCAGAAAAACTAAATTTTACAGAAGAGAGCAAAATATAGTTTCCCAATTTTAAATTGCTAGTAGAAAAAGCTTATGTAAATTTATGCAGTTTTAACTTACACCAGTCAATAAGTTATCAAAAGATAATCTAAAACTCTGGTTGTTATTTAAACAAAATTTGTTTTTGAAATATTATTAGGATTTTTTTAATTTTTTTTTTTTTACTTATTACAGTTTTCTTCCAAAAATATTTATAATTTTTAGATAAAGGGCAAAAGATACAACTTCTACAAATGGAAAAATATTTATTACAGAAGAGTTGTGAACAAAATACAAATGAAAATAAACTGAAATTCTTGTTTTTACATTTGCTTGTATAATTTTTACAATAATGAATCGTAAAACAACTGGTAATATTTTGGAATGTAGCCTTTTTTCACCAAACTATCGGGATCAATTAGCTGGCGACCAGTTTCATTTTCTTTATTATGCTGATCTTGTTCACTTTGTAAGGCAATAGCAGCATCCACCATCCGTCTTGCTCTTGAATTCATGATATCTATGAACTTAATAACAAAATACAGTGTAAATAGCAAAGAAAAATTACTCTATAATATTATTAATTAAAAATATTGTTTATAAAATTACGAAGAAAATAGTATTAACTAAAAATGAAACACAATTTGATCGCAAAATTCCAAAGAAAACAGCAATAATTGCAAATAATACATTATTGTAATAAAAATATAAGTAAGTTTTTTTAATACTTACCGAAGAAAATAGTGTTAACTACAAATACCACAATATTCGGCGGATATAAAGCCGGAGTATTGGCAGATATTCCGATGATAAGAGTAACAACTAAAAATATTACGCTTTTATTCGAAAAAAACAGGAGAAAATTTTAAAACACTACGAAACTAAAAAGCAATAACTACTAATACTACGCTTTTCGTCGCAAATAGACCCAAGTGCCGCGAAGCGTACAGTGATAACTCTCATTTACTACTGTTTTCATCGAAATACGTCAGTGGACCTGTTCCGAGGAATAGTGATTTGCGCGTCATCTATGAGGAAACAGTTGAACTAGAATTATTACGGTCTTCTTGGGAGCAAGTGAACCAGATTTGTTACTTATTTCGGAAATAAAACGAGATGGGGAAATTTTTTAAGTTATTACCCTTTTCTTCGGGATGTGCGATATAGTGTTGATGTTGTTACACATAATAATATATCGACTATAATTATTGTTTGGAAAAATGTAAAAAATCACTCTTCATATAATCCCAGAAAACTAAAATGAAAAATATAAACCTGCTTTATTATTTTCAATTTGACGAGAAATGGAAATGTTTTCGACTGATTTTCTAAAAAACTAAAAAAATGTGGGTATTTGTGAAAAGAACGAAAACAGTTATTGGGAAAAGGTGTACGTATAAAATTTTGTGACAATACACAAAGGTTGTAAAACGTTAATTTTTCCATTTCAGCAGTTTTTAAAGTTTTTGTCTGCCTGTTTAACTTTTGCTAGTGGAATTAAAAAAACTAATGGTATGGATTCTTTTTTGAAAAAAGTTTATTAGCAAAAGAAAGTTTGTGATTTTGGTTTCATCATGATATGACATCAATCATAGTTTATTAAGTGTATAAACAAACACCCACGAGATACAGTAATGAGTAAAGTGATAAATGACATTTTTTTACTTTTGATTATTCCGTCACCACACCATAATCAACCCGTTAGAAACTGGACCGGAAATATATACGAACGAATTTTCTCTGTCCTTGATGTCATATTTTTTAATTATATGCAGACAACATAACATTATTGTTGCGCAAAAATACAAAAATAAAATTGCTTAATATAATATTTATTACTTCATTTAGTCAACAGTATTTATGTGAATCATAAAAAAATAAATCGTTATATTTACAACACACTTTTAATGTTTAAAAATGTTTTTGTCAGTACTGCGGTGCATAATTTCTGCGTGTGTCCTTGACTAAATTAAAATCAAACCCAATTCAATTTTTTATAACACGAAATAGCATTTGTTACTGCTGAAAATCAGTCAACCGCGCTGTAATTAATTTATATACGGTGTAGTCGTTACTGCTGCACATAAGAAATAGTCGTTACACACAGTTAGTACCTATACAATTAATTTTATCATTACATCGAGTTAGCGAATTTAGGGAGATATTGATTTCATTAAAACAAAACATTTTTCCCTTCTCTTTTGACGTGAAAAAAACGTCTATTCGCTCGTTAAGTACCTACAGTGATAATCGGTCAAATTTTCTTGTCTTAAGTCTGCTGCACACGAGGCTGGATTTGCCGCTAGGTTCCTTGCTAGATTTCACTACTAATTTTCTAGCGCTGCGGTTTTCTTAATTGCTATTATGTGCTCGCTTCACACGAGACGTCTTTACAAGCTTGCTCTGCAGGTAGATTCGGTGCTCGTGCAATGATAGAACGGTAACAAAAGGGCATGTTTATTGTCTCTGAACAGAATGGCATGCTATGGCATAGTGTTTGTAGGCGTTTGTTCAAGTCGCCCACGTGATAAGATACTGCTTCCTGACTGGTTCTTGCTCATGCCTAGCAGCGGACCTAGCAAGAAAAATAATTTTAAACCGACCTTGTGAGCTAGCAGGCGAGTCATTTCCAGCTTCGTACCCAGCCTACCGGCCAGCAGAAGTCCAAGCAGTGTTTCTAGCCTCGTGTGCAGTGGCCTTTACAAAATACCGTCAGATTCGAATCGCTAATAACTACGGGACTAACAATGCGTTAACAACGATTGAGCCCACAACGGGTAGAGCATGTCTTTACGAGTTCGTCGCGCGCGACTTGTTTTGCCTGTGACGTCATCGCACGAGTTTAGGCGAATCCGCGTGATAGTCACGAATTAGCTTTGTGTGAAGTTTAAAAATTATTAATCTAGCTTGGAAACGCGTTTAGCTAGAACGTTGATTCGGGTGTCATTTTAAAGAGCTCGTGGAGCACTTCTAGGAGCTAAAGTGAGACAATAAAGATAGTCGCCGGAATATAAGTGAACGTTGATATTAAATTGACAATTACAAAATAGTTAAGTATATCGTCTCATAAGATTCGCAAATATGCTCGGAATTATAAAAAAACGCAGTCAGCGGAAAGCTCGCATCGAGAGGAATGCACTAAGCCTAAAAAGCTCAGTGCCGAGCGAAAGCGAGTGCTACGGCAGCGTCGAGAAGGGAACGAAAAAATCCAAACGTCTAGTGATCATATTGTAACAAAACTGTTCTAGTCTGTGGTGTAAATTATTTATTTACAATAGTGATAACGTTTAACAAAACAGTTAAACAAACGAAACGTACTTCTTTAACAAACAGTAATAATAACGTTAACAGAAACAAAACTAATAGTTCTAAATAATAAAGTAGAAAACTAAGTAACAGAAGAATATAAAGTCCTAATTATGTACACAAAATATTTACAACACACAAAACACACTGAAGTTTATCTAGTACAATTATTCGCACTTGTCTATTAACTATATATTTACAGTTTACACGATTATTTACAACACAAGCTATTTATGTAGAACCAGATTTATATAATTGCACTCAATGGTTTACACAGCTCACTTATCTTCTATCTTAGCAGCTACTTCGGTCTTGACTCTTGCTGTACCAACACTGAACGATTTATGTCACACAGTTATCTGTAATCCGCTGAACGTATGCCACTTGCTGTTAACGCGCTGTACTGACTGACTGACTTGCCAACCACTCCGCTCGCATTTTATAGCTTCGTCCCCCGCCTGTCGAATGTTATAGAAGCATCTCAGCCTTTTTTTACATGCATTGCCTTCTAAGAAGGTCGGGTTTTAACCTGCTTTCCATTGTTGTTGTTGTCGTGGTCTGGAACATTCTATGGAACACATTATCGTCCCAACAGGGAGCACGCAACAATATGCAGACCATACAGGAAATTATGACGTTTTCACGAAAAATTTACAACGAGAACCCGAACTGCGCTATTTAGTTTTTTTGATTCGCAGACGCCATACCGTATGTCACTCCCACAATTAAGACGAATCTAACGACACCGCTTATGTTAAAATCCATCAAGTTGTTTAGGTTACAGAGCGTGCCAAAGAAATAGACATACATATACCTACTCGAAAAACATTACCCTCTTTCTGAGGCAGTCGCGTAAAAAGCAGCATGTGTGCGCTGACCTTTAAAGAAACATGTTTTAAGGACTGTCGGATTGTACGTAAATTGATGATCACTTGTCAAAATCGATAGCTGGGCGAACATTTCAATGTACTTACAGCGAACACACTGTGAACAAGCACAGGTAAATTGATCGAGTGTAGGTAGGCTGGCTCGGCTAGTGCAACTCGTGATGACTGATGATGAATGTGCAAGAACTGCTTCTGGAATTTGTGTGCGATTAACACAGTATAACACACCTTAGACCATACACTCATGGACTACTCGAGTCGTATATATAATACAATGAACACGCGTATAACCAATATCTTTTTAAGAATATTACGAATTTATACGAAGTTTATGTGAACACAGTTATTATGTACGAGTTCTAACATTATGGAAAAACGAGTCACAGCGAGTTTTAACAGTCACACAAGTCATAATAATAGCGTTACGTTCGAAGTATATATATTATGTTTTTTGCACGTAAGTATACCTAGCCTCCAATAAATAAAATTATCGACCAATTTTTCAGCCAATATATTAACAAAAAATATAATTAATACATTAACGTTTTGATCCGGATTTGGAACTTCTTCAGAACGGATCTAAAAAACATAAAAAATAATTAATATTTAATTTCTAATTCGCTTTATATAAAATTATTTCAAAATAATTAATTAGTAGGTATCAAAATAATGAAAAATACTTAATAATTGTTTGTTATTATGTATTATTTTGTCAATATTTTGATACTAATTAATTATTTTGAAAGAATTTTATATAAAGCGAATTAGAAATTAAATATTAATTATTTTTTATATTATCCCCAGGCGGGGATCGAAGCTATAAATACCGCGCGAGACAGGCGGTCGGGTAGTGAGATTTCGAATGTGAGTGAGTTCATAGTGTTAAATTTTTAAAAAAAATGTATTACTTTATTGCTTTATGACTGTAGTTATTTTGTAGAATTTAGAAAGATGGACAAAATAGAATCGGCCACATGTTGACAATATTCAAGAACTTGAGATTGACAGTTTAACCCTTAAAAGTGATTAACTGCTTTAAATTTGTCAAAAGTAATTAAAAAAGGGTTCTAAGAATTATGTATGAATGAGTGACAATTGCAATGTGTTTTGGTATGATTGGTTGAGAGAGAATGACAGTTGCAAGGGTTTTTGAATGTGATTGGCCATCGTGGGTGTGTGTGAGAAAGTATTGAATGAGTGAAGATGATTTTTTTAAGATATTGGAAGTAAGGAAGTAAGTGATGTTTGAGATAGTTGGATAGAGTTGGTTGAAGTAAGTTGATGGTTGAGGTTGAAGTTGAAGATTGGAGTTGGAAATGTAAGCTGAGAGTTAAGTGAAATTGTAAATATTGTAAATAAAGTTGTAAAAAGTCAAGATTGTTTATTTCAATTTATTTCCATCCTGACAAGAGAAATAAATTAGGGATAAATATACATATATCAATTATTCAGAAGTGGGCTATAATTATTCTTCAACAATTATCTGAAGTGGGATTAATTGTTTCTGTATCAATTATCAGAAGTGGAGATAGAATTATTCTCTATCAATAGTCAAACACGTGTCCGAAATAAATAAACTAGGACATAAATAAATAACCAGTGCAGAGTGCGTTAAAATAAACCATTGATATCGATTAATATAAATCTGGTGTAACATAATCTCTTGTATATAGTTAATAAATAAGTGTGCTAAATAAATCATTGTGTATTACTGTGTTGTAAATATTTTGTGTACATAGATGGTGACTTGTATTATTTATTACAAATTCTCTTATTTTATTAGTTAGAATTTATTGTTTTGTTTCTGTTACGATAAAGAAGTACTTTTCGTTCGAGTGCTTAACTGTTTTGTTAAACGATTGTTATTGTAAATAAATAGTTTCCACCACGAATTTGAACAGTTTTGTTACAATATGTATCGATTGTAAATGCTTTTATGAATTGTGTGACTGTCAAAACTCGCTATCCTCGTTGAAATACTTACTTATAACGTTGCAGTATACATAAAATAACGCATCAAAAATCAAAACGACTGGTTGTGGGGGGGGGGGGCTAAAATCCTGGCCTGGAAAACCGCTATGCCCTACGGAATATGGAGACCATTCACCTTTTCTCGAAAGTCTTGCACTATACACGAGAAGTCAATTCCTGTTCCCATGTATTCAAGTCAATCGAATTTGAGAAGGGCCTTGGCTATGTCTCATTACTCTGTGATAACAGGAGGCTGTCATTTGCGGACAACGACGGATAAACGCGGCCAGAGCGGTGCCTACGTAATGACAGCCAGATTATTATAAGTAGCATGGCGTTGCGTCATGTCCGCAAGACGAGCACAATAGTGATGTGTCGCTCCTGAGCGAGTCGTTCATAATGAACGACTTCTTTCTCGGAGCGGAGCGAGTCGGTCTTTTTTTGTGAATGACTCACTCCGAGCGCCATTGCTGTGTGCTGTTGAATTCGCACATTTACAGAGCGCACACAGCACAGACTACAGAGGCACTAGTGAATTTTTCACGTACGGAGTTATCTTTGCTGAGTCATTAATGTTGAATGAAGTGTTATAGTACTAAGCTTACAGTGACTTAAACCATTCACATTGACGTCGTTGACAAATATATAATATTGTAACAATAAACATTATTATTGTTAAGCTTTTATTATATACTTTGTAGTTTATCCGAAAAGCGAATAATATAAGATCAGAATCATATTAAAATTAGCTCAGAGCTGAGTGTGTGTATTGTGCTGTGCAATGCTAAGTGGCTCCTGAGCACGCATGATGACACACCTCTGCAGTCTGCACTCTTGTGTAGTGCGTACTGTCTAGTGTCGCTCCTTTGAACGACTTGCTCTGAGCGACTCTTTTTAGTAAGCGGAGCGCACGGAGCCAGCTCCCAATAAAGAGTCATGTGGACACATCACTAGAACACAACAGTCTGTGACCATGTGTGCGTATGTTGTGTAGTTTAATGTTTGTATATATGTTATATATGGAAGGTAATTACTTCGACCTCTGACCGCGCCCGACCGGCTCGCAGACAGACCGCGTGATCCACCGTCCCTTGCACAGTCCGTGTGATGCCGCCGCCCCTCGACACCGCCGTCTGCACCTGCTGTGCGCCGCGCCTTTCAGTTCTCTCTCTCTCTCTCACACACAAACATACGTTATATTTTCTCTCCTGCTAACCCTAACCATAATACCTAGCAGGACCGGTCCTATAATCATTGTTATTTGTGTTTAAAACTATCACCGAATATGATTTATTCAATTACCTAAACTCGACTTCGTACAACGGTCCGAATTTTAAAAGGTACAGCGTGCAATAAGATTTAAGGACATAGGGTGCGTTCACAAATAACGTGAGGCGTTTAGAGAGGGAAGGGGTCGAGCCGAACCTCACCCAATCTCACGTTTCTTGGCAAATATCACGTAGTTTTTTTTTTCGCAAGAAACCGTAAAATTGCGAGAAAACTGGGTTAAAAAAAGAGAAGAAAGCAAATTATGTCTTCAGTATAAAGTAGTGTTGATCCAATAGAATGTTACGATGAAGGAAGATTTTTGGTTGAGGATCATAAGTAAATAAGCTTTACCAATATTTCGCTAGTGGCCAACGTTTCGAAAAATTTATTTTCATCTTCAGGGCCTCAAGCTGGTCGAAAGGTGATAAATTGTTAAAACAACATAATTGATCATATTATTATGGGTTAAATATGATCATGTATGTTGTTTTAACAATTTACCACCTTTCGACCAGCTTGAGGCCCTGAAGATGAAAATAAATTTTTGGAAACGTTGGCCACTAGCGAAACATTGGTAAAGCTTATTTACTTATGATCCTCAACCAAAAACCTTCCTTCATCGTAAGCAAATTATGTTTTTCTTTTAAATCTCACGTGGGATTAGGGGAGGGGGTCGAGCAAAATCTAACCAAGGAGCGGAGGGGGGTCGAAAAGTTGCCAAATTTGCCTCACGTAATTTGTAAACGACCTCTTATTTAAACCGTGACGAATCCCGCGAGGGATGCGCAGGACGTAATTCGCTCGCGCCGAACGAACCAGGTAAATGTATGAACGTCGCGGTCGCGTGGTGCAGAGTGCAGACAAAGGGTCGGAAAAAAAAGCGTGAATTTTGGGTATAGGCAACGTTTTTTTTTTGTCTTGAATTCGTTGGGGGATCGGTGGTGAGTTTTCGGGATGGTCGATGTCCCCATTTGGCCATCATCTTGAAAAGTAATGTGTATGTAAATTTTTTACTGTATTGGTGGCATATATCATGGATCTTTAGTAGGTGAACCGATTTTTTATGAGAATTTTTTTATATGACAATAAAGCGGATACAATACAACACAAAACAATTCCGCTAATTGGGCGACGGGACTTTACATTCCAAATATTGACATTTGATATAATTTTCAGATTTCATTAATAAAGTTAATTAAATCTGAAAAATTGGTCGAAATATTTATTTGATCAATAATATATATAAATATATATATATTGCCAGGGTTATAAATTTTTTTTTTTTTTTATTTTCGACAGGTAACTAGTCCGACGTTAATACCGATTGTATATATATTATGTAGGTACTATAGATTATGTTGTGGGCTAGTTCGTCCCCGACTAAAGGTGCGTCTACATTATTAACGACGACTTATGTGAGCCCGTGTCGTAGTGTGTAAACAAGAACTCGAACGCTCTTGAATCATTTAACAGTTTCTGCAATAGAAATGTGTTAAGGCAAAGTATCCCACGTCCGTGTAACCTTTACGTCTACAGGTATACCATTCATACTAGGGTTGGGACTATTTATATGCCAAATAACGATAACTAACCAATTCGGAAACCAAAGGAATGGCGAGACCTCTGGTGAGAAATGCAACGAACTGTCCTAAGGGTGGTTTTTGACAGGTAAACTACGGAGGCATAAGGTAAACATTGATTTAGAAAAGCATGATGGAGGCTAGCCTTAGGACAGTTCGGCGCATTTCTCACCAGAGGTCTCACCATTCCTTTGGGTTCCGAATTTTTGAAGTGAAACTTCTTTTGACACGGTGGAGAGAATTTGATTCTTCAGTTTGAAAACATACATAACTAATATGGTTGCAATATATATATGTTACGGTTAATACAAGAAAGTAGTTAATTCGCGAATTAATCGGCTAATTACCCGAATTAACCAATCCTTTACGTTGGTTAATTCGGGTATTAGCCGGTTAATTCGCGAATAAACTACTTTCTTGTATTAACCGTAACATATATACTATAAAAATTGGGTACAGCTCTCGCCTTGTAAACTAAAGGTCCCAGCGACTGGTGATATTATATATTTTTTTTAATTTTTCAATTTTACTTTTTTACCTTCGCAAGAGGGAAATTTATATAAGTCAAAATTTTACAATATTTTTTTATAAATAACGCACTAATTAATGCATTAAAATATACTAGTGCGTACCCGTGCAAATACTTTTGCATATATTTTCATATTGTTTTCAAAAATCGATATTTTGATACAGACCTACGACAATAATTTTATTCCTCATTAGTTTTCATTTACAGTTAATTTTCTTTTGATTTAGCTTGATCCTGCAAGTTGTCTTTATATTTGATTATAAATTCAAAGAAAATGTATGAGATCTGTTCATCGTTGTCATGGTTACCCCGCAAGAGCTGTCACAATTCATTTTTAGAAAATCTAACCTCATTTGATACATTTACGATTTTCACTATTTTTTTTCTGATCTGAGACCAAATTTTAGACTTGGTACAGTCCATGTAATATTTAAAAAACTCTATTTTGACATTAAATTAACATAAACTTACACGTTCTTAAATTATTTGGAAAATAAAATAAAATGTATTTGTGTAGGTATTAATATTTGGAATATTTGCGCTAAAAAACTAACTAATTTAAATATACACTTCAATTGTCAAAGTCGACTTGTCAAACTGTTTGTAAAATCTCCGACATACGTACATATTTGTATTTCTCTCACACTCATGTCTCGTGAACATCGAAGGATTTTCTCTCTTTACGTTCCTCTTCACCCCGCTACCCCCTCGTCTTTTTTACTATTATCGCTTAAAAGAAGCCCTTTCAAAGAAATTTCACCAAAAAAAAATTAGTGATAACAGATCTGTGTACTAAAGGCTTTAGTTTAAAAAACAAATGTGTCAATCGGTTGAGTAGGGATTGCTGGCGGATTGGCTAGAGAAATAGGGCTTGTGTTTTAAATATATAGATTAATACGGCTCGACAGTATTACAGTCTTGCCTCACGCGACTGCTCTCCGCTCCGCAGCGACAATAGTGGTGGAGCCTTCGGCTTCACTGTATTGCAATCTTGGATCACGGGGCTGTGCGCCCGGCTCTGCATTGCCAACAGTATTGGAGCCTTCGGGTCTACAGTACCACTTTAAAATACAATGTTTATACACCGAATGTTTTTGGCTAGGAACCTTCGCGGGGTACCGCACATCTAATCGGATGAATGGTATAGGAACTTCAATGGCACGTCCGTTTTATCCTGTCGATCAGAAGTTCCCAAACTTATTGTGTGTTTAGTAGGCAAGTATAATGACTAGCGAATTTAATTGCATTTTGCCCAGCAGATGAAACATGTAGAAACGGTTAAAAAGAAAACATTTTCTTCTTAATTTGTGCTTCCGCCGCCCCCTTGTTTTTATGCAATGTCCCTCAACTGCTTCCGAAAATTCAACCGCCCTCCCTGGATCGTTCCAGCGCCCACGTTGAGAAAAAAACGACTGTAAGAATTAATTCTCTCCCTACTGCAAAGTGTACACTCCTATATATTTTTCGATCTTTATTTTTAACGCCATGTACCTATATGACATATACTTGAACAACCCATTCATTTTATAGTGAGTCCCGCGAGGAAGACGTTATAAATTTTATCATGATAATATGAACGTGCCCGAACCCATCGACATTATTTTTTCTCATTAAAATTTTGAAACTCATCCTTTGACATAGCCTGCTCTAAAATTCAAGAATAGTTCAAAGATACAGGAAAGTTACCTATTTATATTTAGGTAGTTATATCGATTTAACTGTTCGACCCCGTTCAAAAACTACATTTTAGAAAAATAAAAATGCTGAGAGTGATAAATATTTTATACTAGCGCTCAGTGTTGCCAGTCTAGTACAATCTAGTACTTTTTTGTCATTTTTTGTACGCTAGTACGTTGAAGCAAAAATCTAGTACTTTTTAATACCCAATGTCCACACACCCACCACAACAAACGAAAAAGGGAAATTACCAAAAAAAGACTTTAAAATTAGGTTTTTTTTACCTCTCCAATTGTGCACACCACAAAATTATTTAAGCCAGGTTGTTAAAAAAAAGGTCATTTGTGGTTGGCAAATCTAGTACTTTTTTCAACCCTGATCTAGTACGCAAACAAAAAAGTTCTGGCAACACTGCTAGCGCTCCGTCCCGGTTCGCCCGGGTGCAAAATAATGTCAATGTGAATGGTTTAAGTCACTGTTACGCTTAGTACTATTACACTTACAGTGTGTCATTCGACATTCAATGACTCAGCAAAGATAACTCCATACGTGCAAAATTCACTAGTACCTTTGTGGCCTGTTCTGTGTGCGCTCTGTAAATGTGCGAATGCAGCAGCACAAAGCAATGGCGCTCGGAGTGCCGAGTGAGTCATTTACAAAAAAAGAGCGACTCGCTCCGCTCCAAGAAAGGAGTCGTTCATTATGAACGACTCGCTCAGGAGCGACACATCACTAGTTCTGACCAGTTGTGAGTAAACATAGCCGTTGAGAGATTCCCATTTTTTTTGTGTTTTGTAGCACAGGTTGAGAATCTCACGTATGTATTTATTGTTGGCTTTACAGTTTTGTTTCAAAATTGTCACATAATGTTTTTCCGTCACGTTCAGCGTTGTTCGACACTTTTTATTACAGTATGGGAAAAATGAACGTGATATTCAACAAGCGAAGTTAAAAACGTTATCCCTATAGAATCATCAATTTCAGAGATTTGGCTTCACGATTAGTGTTGCGCGTCCGATATATGTTTTCAAAGATAAATCTACATTTACCATTGAAATGTACCGTGATTTCCATGTTTATCCAGTGTTAAAAGTAGTTTTAGTATTGAAAGTTGTAAAACTCAACATTAAATTTGCAACAATAAGTTTAGATCCAGTCGTTTCTGAGAAAAACGTGACATCACTAGCTACGTAATTCATTATTAAGGTAGATAGGTAGATCGTCGAGTTCGAGACAGACGATCTACCAAAAGCCTATTTCGCGTAATTAGAAGGCAGTTTGGATTTTAATTTATACATACCCAGAGACCGATTTTTTTACTTTTATATAGTGACTAGTGATGTGCCGGATATCCGTATCCGCGGATATCCGAGGAAGAAGAAAGATCCGTATCCGTATCCGTTAGTTTTGGGCGGATCTTTTACGGATATTGTACCTTATTAATTTTCAATTCATAGATGAAATTTAATAGTAGGTACTAACAGACGGTCGAACTTGGTTCGAAGCGGACAGCGGATCTGGTCCGCTCCGTACCAAATCTGTTCGTCTGTACAGTATAGTCTGCGTGTCCGCCCGGTTCGATGGAAACAGATTCGGTCGTCTGTTGCAAGATCCGCCGTACCATGTCCGTTGTCGGACCGGACCAAGTTCGACCGTGTGTTAGCACTATTATATATAGATATATTATGTGATTAGGTAATAATGAAAAACTGTTACATTTCATTCAGATTATTTTTTATTTTTTAAAATCGTATTTGGCACCTTTACATTGCAAACATTTATCGTAGTGAGTACCATACCAATAGTACATAACTCAAAGGTACTAAAAAACTATCTTTATAATGAGATTATTGCACATCGATCTTTGGAAAGAGACAATCTGTTATGAGAGTTAACTCTTAAAGAGGTCAATAACTTTTTCCCATAACAGATAATCTCTTTCCAAAGGTCGATGTGCAATATTTACCGCCGCGTACTCAAAGAAAGTTAAGATCCGTATCCGTATCCGCGGAACTTGAAACCAAATATCCGTATTCAGATCCGTTTTCGCTGATATAGTACATTTTTAACGATCCGGCACATCACTAATAGTAACTAGGCTTTGAAAAAAAAAACAAACTACTTTTGAAATAATGACGTTAATCTTTAATAGTATAAAAAAAGGAACTATTTAAGTAAATAGTATAGCTGCAAGTATGTAACTCTCTGTGTATAAACAGACTTGATAATTGATCTATTTTTGAAAAGATAAATAATTTTCGATATTATTGATAATCTTGTAAAAAAAAATATAAATCAAGAATTATGCTTTGTTTTCAGTTATAAATGAAACTTTTACTAATCGTAACTAGTACAGAAAAAAATGATTGTGTTTTGAAATTAAGAAAAATTTTGTATATGCAACTATTTAAATACGTTTGTCAACCTGTGTGATATTGATTGAATTTAAATGAGTATTGAGAGGTACTTTTTATTTGTTCGGTGCATTTATTTCTTTTTTATTGAGTATAGCAAATGTTTGGCAATAAAATATGAATACGGATGAGTCTAGGTATTAAACGTTAAAT
Source organism: Xanthostigma xanthostigma (assembly GCA_963575645.1). Classification (NCBI taxonomy): domain Eukaryota; kingdom Metazoa; phylum Arthropoda; class Insecta; order Raphidioptera; family Raphidiidae; genus Xanthostigma; species Xanthostigma xanthostigma. The sequence continues at coordinate 39,863,652 of OY754466.1, read as the reverse complement.
AATTTATGTATGCCGTATAGGGTTGGGAAAACTCGTATAATAGTTGGCACAAAATATGTAGATTACATAGGTAATAGATAGATAGATAGATAGGTGTTTATTAATTGCAAGTTAAAATCGAATAACAATGCGCCATAATATAATCAATGTTAATTATTAATAATAAAAAATAAGGTAAGCATAACAGTTTAAAAACTAAGATATTCATTTATAGTGTAAAAAAAAAATCTGCATTAAAAAATTACGAAGATTGCATTTAAAGTTTTTAAAATTGTCAATATTTTTAATCGATGGTTTACTAAAAAGTTTGATACGGGGCACCAAATAAAAATAATACTAGATATTGCGACCTCGAGTTAAGGATCGACTTTTTTGCGTCAAATTACAAAAGTTCCAAGAAAGGACATGGTTCGAACAGTGTATGTATTTAAAAAACATGAATGCGTGTACCATTTACGCGCGGTTGAAGTAAAACTTCTTTTAAATCTTTGACGTCTGATTGAACTCTCCAATAAATAAAATTATCGGCCAATTTTTCAGACAATATATTAACAAAAAATATAATTAATACATTACGGATTGAAACGTTAATTAATTATATTTTTTGTTAATATATTGTCTGAAAAATTGGTCGATAATTTTATGTATTAAAACTTCTTTTAATTTGTTTTTACCACTCTGGGAAATATTCACTCACAAATAAAAACACTCTTAAATTAAATTGCGTTGGCTATGCTTATTGGTCTGCGTCCGTAGCTATGTTTCCTACAGATGCGTTTTCATATCGCCATATGCCAATCGATGATAACGGAAACCGATTACAAAATTTATTTGCGTCCGTAGTTATGTTTCACCTTTCGTCGATGCCTTTAAATAGCGGAAACTGCGTAAACACGTTACTTCCGTCCTGAAAAAAATCTGAGTTACTCTCGCACCTGAAGAAGTTTTATTTCAAAAAAAAAATTTTTTTTTTTTGTGAAATAAAATTTTTCTACGCATGTTTAGCTTGAAAAGCAATATTTAAGGTCATTGTCAAATCAAATTTGGATGACAAGACTTTGCATAAAATTTTTATGTAGCTAACACCGAGTTTAGTCAGCCTTTAGATTTTATAGACGAGTGGTACCCGGTAGAACCAATAAAATATTCTTGTATATATTTTTTCAATTGTTTAAATTAGTTATTTTTGACTTTAAAAACTGACAATTTTTATAGTCTTTATATTATTCATCGACATATTTTATAACTATAAAACATTTTTACAATTTTTCAGTCTTTACTGTGAATGTTTAAACTATAAATAAGGTATTTCAATAGTTTATGAAGTTTTATATTGGTGATTTTTTAAAATATCAGACATTCGTAAATACTTTTATAGGAATAGTTTTGTTTGTTTGTCAGTGAAACCTATTCATTTTCGGAAACGTAATCAATTTTTTATTGCGTAAAATATAGATAGTTTTTACTACATAATTCTATAATTTTACTAGCGGTCCAACCCGGTTTTACCCGGGTGCGTTAAGCGGCCTATACACTAGCAATATTATTGCGCAATATTTTAGATTGCACAATATTATTGACAGTCTGTGAATGATATTGAAACATTGTGCAATATATTGAGTATATCAAAATCGGTTTGATATTTATTGTGCAATCTAAAAAAAGTTACAGTCTGTGGTTAATATTGCACAATAAAAATAATATAATATTATTGCACAATAATATTGTACAAACACTGAGTTTTTAAGTGTTTTAACCTAGATTGTCAATATTATTGCGCAATAATATTGCGCAAAAATTGGAATTTGCCCTATACAGCAGAATTAAATTGCACAATATTTATCTCTGAAAAGTCCTGATCAGTGAACATGCTAAGTGATGTTGAAACAAGTTGTGTTGCCATCGCACTGGCTTTATGCTTGCGAAAAAACACCAAGAAAAAGCGTAAATGGATGAAAGAGTGGTATAAAAAAAGAGATAGGTACACTCACGAAAATTTGCTAAGGGACCTGAAAATAAGCGAACCAAAGGATTTTTGCAACTTTCTACGAATGGACGCTTCAACATTTTATGAACTTTTAAAAATGGTAACCCCCGCTATTGAGAAAAAGAACACCCGTCTGCGAGCCGCTATTCCTCCAATCCAGCGTTTGTCACTTACCCTGCGTTATTTGGCTACGGGAAATACTTTTCAAGATCTAAAATTCATAAGTGCTATATCTCCACAGTCCATTGGCAATATTAACCACAGACTGTACTTTTTTTATATTGCACAATAAATATCAAACCGATTTTGATATGTTCAATATATTGTACAATGCTTCCAATATCATTCATAGACTGTCAATAATATTGCACAATATAAAATATTGCGCAATATTATTGACAGTCTAGGGGCTGTTTTTTTATATTCTCAATATATTGTACAATATTTCAATATCATTCACAGACTGTCAATAATATTGTACAATATAAAATATTGCGCAATATTATTGTCAGTCTAGGAGCCGCACAGAAATTTTCAATTTTTTGTGCAATATTATTGCACAATAATATTGACAGTCTAGTGATGTTTCAATTTTTTGTGCAATATTATTGCGCAATAATATTGCCAGTGTATAGGCCGCTTTAGATATAAATCTGCAAAATGTATTTCGTTTGCGGCCTGGCGTCTTAAATAATTTGCTTCTGAGCGAATATTAACAGATGTCGCCACTTGATACTAAAGCAGTTTTTGAAGTGAAAACTTTTTTAACGGCGTTGTACACTTTTTTTGTAATGGGTAAAAAATGTTAAACTCGCGTCAGGAAAAGTAAGAACTGGGTGAGACTCTCTAAGTGATAGTAATTGCCAGATACTTTTTATACAACGTTAGACATCTAGCGTTGAAATATCGTACATAAAAATGCAATCTATGATACAAACCATTTTATTTTTTATACGTTAGACATCTAGCGTTGAAATATTGTACATAAAAATGCAATCTATGATACAAACCATTTTATTTACAAGTGTTGCCAATAAATAAACAATGCTTCTAAATGCAAAAAATTAAGATGTTAATATTCAAGTTTTCACTTCTGCCGACACTCCCGGAGTGCAACCCGTCTTTTTTTTGTTTGCTTCTGAACTAATAGCTTTGAGTAAATTCTATCAAATGTCGTTACATGCTGCTAAAACAGTTCTTTTTGAGAAAACACCGCAATTTTGTACAAAATATTATAAATTCACCTAAAAAAAATTGCATAATATACCCAAAAAAATGCCAAAATTCATTAAAAAAATTGTCAAATTCACCAAAGAATGTGTTAAAATTCATTCGATAAAATGCCAAATTCACTAAAAAAAATCGTTAAATTTCTCCCGAAAAATATCAAAATTCACAAAAAAAATCAAATTTTACCCATCCAATTGCCCAAAATTGCCAAAAATCACCCATGATGATATAATAATTACACTATATATTATATATTACATATATTATATTATATTACATATATTATGTTATATTATATATTATTACACTATTACACTATATTATTATCTTAAAAAAAAAAACTTCGGAGAAGTAAAAACTTCGTTCTGTGCTAAATTCAAAAACTTGAGGCGACTGAATCTCAGAATTATAACTTAAAAAAAAAGAATTTCGAGGCAGACAAGAAATTGAAATCAAGCTCGAAATTCTGTGCCTAAGACGTCGAAAAAAAAAAAGAATTTTGAGGCAGACAAGGAATTGAAATCCAACTTCGAAATTCTGTGCTTATAAAAGCTACAAGAGCAACAGCAAAAAAATGCAAAGACGGTGTTCGCATAACTCCTTTAGTTACCACTAAAAAAACGCCGTCTGTGCACTTTTTTTTGCTGTTGCTCTTGTAGCTTTTATAAGCACAGAATTTCGAAGTTGGATTTCAATTCCTTGTCTGCCTCAAAATTCTTTTTTTTTTTCGACGTCTTAGGCACAGAATTTCGAGCTTGATTTCAATTTCTTGTCTGCCTCGAAATTCTTTTTTTTTAAGTTATAATTCTGAGATTCAGTCGCCTCAAGTTTTTGAATTTAGCACAGAACGAAGTTTTTACTTCTCCGAAGTTTTTTTTTTTTAAGATTTCACGTCTTTTTCCAAAGTGTGAGACATTATTTTTATTTTTTCTCCAAAAAATAACCATATGTGCATTTTTAGAATTAAGAGGCCACAGATTCCATGAAGGCCAATTTTGAAGGCATGAAAAAAATCAATGAACAAGGCCAACCATTAAAAATACAAAATTTTTTTCATATCATTTGTAAAATACTTATTTTGCATTAAAAAAGAAGTTTCACTTTGAAAACTTTCCTCTTTTTAATTTTTGTTGCACTTTTTATGATGAATATGTTTTTTAATAAATTAAATTATTTAAATCTAACTTCAATCATATATTTTGTTATTTTTTAATAAACAATTTGACGAAAGTGTATTTTTCAAAAAACAAGAAAAAAAAATTAAAAATTAAAAAAGAAATAAAGATATGTATATGAGAAAAAAATTGAGAAAATAAATAAAAAATAAAAGAAACAATTAAAAATATAAAAAAAAAATTAAAATAAAAAAAAAATAAAAATAAAAAATATGATTATATATAAATATCAAGTGGAAATAAAATGGAGTAGAAAAAAATTTTTTTCCAATGATGCCGGCGGGAATCGAACCCGAGACCCTGTTATTAGTGTTATTACTAGTCTAACGTCGTAACCGTTAGTCCACGAGCATACTCGCCGTATAAGCTGTTATTGTGGTACAGAAGTATATATGGGTGATACGAAAAATCGGTCCTATGAAAGTCACGTGGTCACAGAACTATAAAACTTGGAAACTTGCTTCATATACACGGCGTTATATGGGACAAAGGCAAAATCAATGTATAAGAATACGCTAGAGATTCGTTGGCATTTAGCACAGAAAAGAATCTCTAGCGAGATTCTTCGATTATAATCAAATCTTTGATTGACGGCTGATTACTCCTCAATAAATAAAATTATCTACCATTTTTTCAGACAAACGTTAATTGAATTGTATAATTGAATGATTTGTTAATATATTGTCTGAAAAATTGGTCGATAATTTTATGTATTGATATTCATTGATAATAACTATTTTTTATTATACGATAAAGTGTTTGTTAATAAAAAAGTATTCAAACTTTATGATAATTTAATTTTTGTAGGCCGTTGACACTTGGGGGCGCAGGGCTTAAGTCTAATTAGTCGCTATGTAGATCCGCCCCTGAAACTAGTAAATAGAGAATGATTGTTTACGGCGAGTGTTGAGTAATACAGAAAGAGCATTGTCTGAATAAATGTAGCCGGTTTAAATTCTGTGGTATTAATGTCCTGCAGTCTATTTATATTTCTCATAACTCGGCCACTTGGACGAAATAATATAAAAGCGTTCTCGATGTCATATAAAAATAATTAAGGTATTCTAATAAAAGATCTACAACTATGTAACTAGTGATGTGTCCACATGACTCTTTATTGGGAGCTGGCTCCTTGCGCTCTGCTCACTGAAAAGAGTCGCTCAGAGCGAGTCGCTCAAAGGAGCGACATTAGACGGTACGCACTACACAAGAGTGCAGACTGCACAGCACAATACACACACTCAGCTCTGAGCTCATTTTAATATTATTCTGATCTTATATTATTCGCATTTCGGATAAACTATAACAAAAGATTAACAATAATAATTTTTATTGTTACAATATTATATCTACACAAGAGTGCAGACTGCAGATGTGTGAACTGTCATCATACATGCTCAGGAGTTACGTAGCATTGCACAGCACAATATACACACTCAGTTCTGAGCTCATTTACAGTGTGTCATTCAATATTAAATGACTCAGCAAAGACAACTCCGTACGTGCAACATTCACTAGTGCTGTGTGCGCTCTGTAAATGTGCGAATGCAACAGCACAGAGTAGCTCAGCACAGAGCAATGGCGCTGGGAGTGAGTCATTCACAAAAAAAAGAGCGACTCGCTCCGCTCCGTGAAAGAAGACGTTCATTATGAACGACTCGCTCAGGAGCGGCACATCACTATATGTAACTTTGTACAAAACTCACAAAATTCTACTGTACTGACGTCTTTATAATAATAGATACGTTCTCAGCGTACCTGTGACCTATGCGCAACTTGCCGTGTGGCGCTAACTGGCGAGTGTATTTGAAAGCATTTGCAGTTTCATTTATACGACGTAATATGAAGAGAAAATAAAAACCGGCCAAGTGCGAATAATACTTGCGCACCGAGGGTTCCGTACTAACTTGTAGGTATGTAAATAGTTCGTCTATCACGGGAATCGCTTAGCCGTTGGAAAACTGCAGTTGTTCATCGACTAACGTCACGGTCAACTTGCCAACTAAGTGTGTAAATGCAATGATGATGGACCACTGAACTGTATTGTTACTCGTAGCTTATATCTGATAGCCTAGTTGTCGTACCGTGTTGTATGCGAGAACTCTCATAGTGTGCTACATAAACGCACCGGTAGCGGACGCTTGTTTTGTATTAAAATTACTGTTACTCTGTACGTGCGTAGCATATTGTTGCGGTTTAAAAACGTTATTTTTTTGTGATGTAACTACAAGTTTATGATTTTCGAATTTTTCCCTTTAGTTGTGCTATAAGACATTGCTTCTTGCCAAATTTCATAATTCTAGGTCAACGGGCAGTACCCTATACGTTTTGATTTCCAAGGGTCTTGATAGACAGACAAACAACAAAGTGATCCTATATATATAAGGGTTCCTTTTTCCTTTTGAGGTACCGAACCCTAATGATAAATTATTATTTGTGAAGTGATTTGTTAGTGATTAATTACATCCTTTTGATATTTATTAGACAAGTTTCCTTAATTTACGAAGTAAAACTTCTTTAGGCGCGACATGAGAGTAACTCAGATCTTTATTCGGACGGAAGTGACGTGTGTACACATTTTCTGCTATTAGTTTGGTCAATGAGTGCTCATAAGGGGAATGTAGATGGAAAAGTCGAAAGCAGAACGTTTGACTTAGGAACTTTGTTTGGACTAGCTAGGAGATAAACATACTAAAAGTCCTTACCCCTCCGAGGTACGCCCGAAGGGGGGAAACACAAAGAAGGTCCAGTTTTTTGGTTTTTTGCTTTCATCTCGAAAACGGTACGTCGTACGAAATTTTGTTGTAATACATATTATTGAAAGATGATAAAATTCTCTACAACTTTAGCTTTCACACTTTTTATCTATCTCCTATCTTTGCCTAGCTATGAGCTCCGAAAAATTAAGTATATGAAAAACTAGTTCAATGATGATTTTTGTTTTAAACAGTTTAGGTACTTAGTATACCATTAAATTGCAGTTTTATATATTTAAATTTACCTAAACATGCTGAAATCGAAAAGCCTGATTTTCGGGCGAGAATAGAGTAGCGTCGCGCATACAAAAGCTAATAAGCAAATAGGTGTTCTAGTCAGTCATTCGAAATAAATATGTTTTTCGGTAATGAATATCGATTATCGTTTGGTGATCTGGCAGGAACTAAGGGTGCCTATCGATCGCGGGGCCCTGGGCACGTGCCCAGAGTGCCCAGTGGGAAAGAGGGCCCTGCGTGGAGGTACTCCCAGCTTATGTTATTTTTTAGTAGTGTGTGGGTGTTTTTAATAGTGTGGATGAGCAATACGTAATGATTTTGACAAATTCGTATTGTTACAATGTGCTAAAGAGAATTTAACACATTTTTGAAAATTGACCATTTTTCGGAGCTCATAGCTAGGCAAAGATTGGAGATAGTTAAAAAGTGTGAAAGCTAAAGTTGTAGAGAATTTTATCAGCTTTCATTATGTATTACAACAAAATTTCGTACGACGTACCGTTTTCGAGATGAAAGCAAAAAACCAAAAAACGGGACCTTCTTTGTGCTCCCCCCCTTCGGGCGTACCTCGGAGGGGTAATGACTTTTAGTATGTTTATCTCCTAACTAGTACAAACAAAGTTCCTAAGTCAAATGTTCTGCTTTCAACTTTTCCATCTAGAAATTATTCGTTGCTTAAGCTATATTTAAAGGCATCGACTGACAGATGGCGGCATCAAAACGCATCCGTAGAAACTATCTTGAACGAAAGGTGAAACATAGCTACATATGCAATAGATATATTACAATAGAGTACGCGAGAGAGCAGTGAAAGTGCCTGCAATTAAGAGAGAGAACAGTCGTTTATCTCTGGTAACTAATTATGTAAAACAATGCTGATCTGAGTAAAGACATTTCTGATATTCTGCAGCGTTCTCTCTCTTAACTGAGGACATTTTTACTTATGGTAAGCATACAGAAGTTTTTTTTACAGAATGTTTCAAATATATCCATGGCGACAAACTATGCACAATATTTCTAATTTCGCCACTCCGAGTGCGGTATTTGAAAACTGCTTAGCTCCGCCCACTTTGCACATAGCCTATAGGTGATGTTTACATTCTATTTAATTCTTAATAAAAAAAAACATAAAAAACGAAATTATATAAACTTGTATATAGCTCCGCCTTGTGTGTGTTACTTAATGGACTGAACAGCGCAGAATTATTAAATTATGACACTGCACTGTAAGGAGATTCAATTTTAATTTTATCACATTTAAAATATTTACACAAATGCTTAGCGGCCGATGTTTCGTTTCAGAACACCGTTTTGTTGCCACAGTGCGCTTTCTAACTTTCATATACAGTGTACGTCAAAAGTATATTTACTATATTTTATTATTACACGCTCCCAAAGGATTTCGTGAGGCAACAATTGGCTCGTCATTCTAACAATGACACACCGATTATCGTGGAACAACAGTCGGCTTGTTGTTCTAACAACGTTACACAGTTTGGTGTGGGGCAACAACAATCGGCTTATTGTTGTAACAATATTCGTAGGTAAAAAGGATTTTGTTGCCAAATTCCAGACAACAATGAATGCAAGAAAAGAAAGAACGATCTTTTGGTTTAGAAATTATTTACGTTTAGGTATAGGTTTCAGAAAGTCATATAAAACCTTCGGATGGCCGTACTTTCCAAACTAAAATAGATGCAGACGTTTGCTTACGCTCATTGAATTCAGCGTAATTTTTTCTGTAAGCATGTCGTAAAACCTCGTGTGTCATCCAAAAAAAGTTTCAAGCTAAAAAAGATAGTATTTAACCATCTGCAGCCCTCTCCCTTTCCAAGTAACGCCACTGACTTAGTGGCCCACGAGCTAGTACTAAAAAAATAATTAACAAAATTTGAACAAATTCTCAAAAAGGTTCCCCATCACTGCTATAGGTTTTGATTCCCAACAAGAGTCTTGACAGACAGACGGACAACAAAGTGATCCTATATAAGGGTTTCTTTTTTCCTTTTGAGGTACGGAACCCTAAAAATACTAATTTCCGTATTTAATTTGTAGTAATACCTTTAAATCCTGGTTGCATCAATTATGGCAACAGGAATTTGTATCGAAAATTTGATTTTAAACTGTTCCTTCAGATTGTAATCTCAGGAAATACTAATCTGATTTGAAAAATTATTTTTGCATTAGATAGCCCGTTTATTCACGAAGTTTCTAGGCTATATAACTTCATGCTATGACACTCTAAAACGGCGGCGGCACGTTGAGTCGGGGGCCGGTTAGCCGCACGGCGATATTCGAACATTACGAGAAAGGCCGAACTGTAAATGCCCAAGTTCAGTCATGTGGTCGGCTCCTTATGCAACCGTTGTGCTTCAGCGAACTAATTTTTGTGGGTGTTTTTGATTAATTTTAATTGAATAATTCTATGCGTTTCTTTAATTGGCAATTAGTAACAGTGAATATGCAAAAATATATATAAGTACTAGAGTTTTGGTGATATAGTAGGTATGGAAATAATTAATTAATACATTATACCCATATACTGTGCGATCGGCGAAAGAAGACCGGTGGGGAAAGGGCAAGAAGTCGCTGATGTGTTCCCAAATTATCGGAATTCATAGGCGGCGCATAGCAAGGCATGCAAACAATGTATAGCTTTAAATTTTAAGGCATTATTTTGAGCCTCTAACTCGCACATTTTAATTACATTCGCTATGACCTCCCTAGCGCCACTTCTAACTGTTTTTCCCTTTTTACTTTCCATTTTGATGATATTCAGACAACACCTCTCAACTTAGTCCGTGGACGCACGCCTATGTACTGTCTGGTGTATGATTTTTTTGTACTGTTAGCAAGTGTCGCTGTATAGTCGTACGGCTATAGCAATAGTACAATTATCGCGATAACACAATTATTGTTATACGTTTGATCGACTGGACTCCCTTATTGCATAGAAGCGGTTCCAGGATCAGTACCTTTTACTAATATAAAATACATGTGCGCTCTTCTGCAATAAGGTCATAGGACTACATTCCATAGACCGGTCTTCTTTAAAAAATCCAACAGTACAAAACTTAAAAATGCCGTCCTTCAAAAAACATTTAAAAAAAATTTTATTAACAAAAAACTACTATAATCTGAAAGAATTTGTTGACTGGTAGTCTTTCATACTTCATTTTTTAATGTAACTTTTAATATGTATTTGTATGACGTTTAGCATACCTTTCGGTTTAACTGCAAATAAAAAAAATTATTATTATTATTACAGAAAATCGTTCCGCATAAAATGCATACTAACCCCGGGCGCCCGGTCTGTGTTTCATTTTATATGGAACGATTTTTTGTAATGCATTAATGATTTTCATAGCTACTATATCAACAAAACTCGCGTATATATTGTATCTATAATGAAATTCACTGTATATCTGGTTTGATGGCAAACGGATAGCAGCAATACTGTGGCGTTTTGAATGAAAGCTAACGAGTAACGAATGTTTGCGGCAAAAGCTCTTATATTACGATGGCGATAGTAAAAGCGTATACACATCCGTCGTTAATTAAAAACATTACGCAACATAAAAGCGAATTTCAGTTAGTTGTTAAATTGTAATTTGTAATAATAATAATAAATTAGGAGCCGTCTTGGGACACCTGGCATATGTGAAACATAAATTTAAGCTTGCCAAATGCAACTTTAAGTCACAAAGTCTATGGACATTGTACGGATACTTCCATAGGCCTGTGGACACTGCATCTTTAAGTTACTAGTAGCGCCACCTAAATGACTATTCTAGTAACTATAACAAATCTCAGATGTTCCGGCCAACAAAAGCCATGTTTATACAATCCAATATAGCAAGCGTTACGCGCTGTCAAGTTATGGTGGACCTACTAGTAACCGAAATACGTAAAGTCCCCCCAAAAAACGTCCCTTTATAGTGTCTTCCCAATTACACGGTTTAACTTCCAACCAAACGGGCCATTAGATGTTTCACATAGTTAATAATTAATTATCTCGATGGACACGATATCTAATATAGTTGGCAAGACCAAAAGTGCACATCCCGCTAGTTTTCCATTGTATGATAAAAAAATAACAATTAAAAAATATTTTTTATAAATTTAAAAAGATTTAAAAATTTAAAGAAATAAATAATTAAAAATTGAAAAAATATTTTTTTTAAGTTTGCAAAAATAAAAAAAATTAAGAACTATACATAATATAATATATAATTAATATCAAGTGGAATAAAATAAAACAAAATAAAAAGAAAAAAAAAGAGAAAAAAATTAATGATTTCGTAAGGAATCGAACCCAGGACCTTGCCCTTGGGGATCCAACGGCATAACCATTACGCCACGGCGGCCTAATACGTGTAGTGGTGTTATCACGGTATAGAAGTGTAGCACTTGTTTTATGGATTACACTATATTTACACAGCAATTATTATATTGTTTTTTTAAACTATTAGCTGTCAAAAATAATAAAATAAAACTGTTTATAAAAATTAAACTACTGAACACATTTTAGTGAATTTAAATAGGGTTCTGGTCTGATAGTAAACAAAGTGAATAAAATATAACCCAAGGCAATCCGACCAAAATTGCGATCTGTAGAGTCGTGACGTACGTACATACGTACAGACCAACCGACAACTGCTGTTTGAGATTTTCAATTACAATTTTAATAGTATTTATGAACTCGAATTGATTTAAAAATGGTTCTGTTTTATAGATTAGAATCTCCTCTTTTCAAAAAGCTTCAATTTGAATGGATTTCGTGTGAAATTAACTTAGATATAACTTCTTATATGAACGAAAGTCAGCTCTGACGCACAAAGCGATAATAAAGCACATACCGCTAGTTTAGCGGTATGTGCAATATAGTTTTACATAGTGATGCGGGGAGGAAAATGTTCCACTATGTGTGTCCGGAAAACTTTCAATGTCAAAAAGGCAAGTTTTTAGTAAATTATAGGACACAATTGAACTTTCCATACTTGGTGTATTAATCAATTTCTGTACCATTTAAACAAAAACTACATGTTATAATTCTAACTTTGTAATCCGCATGAATAAAATAAAGTTTGATTCTGCTGTACAGATTTGTCGTATTATTTCATTTGCAACTCATAACAAGTCAGTTCATCCTATTTAATAACAAAAGAGCACCCATTTCTCTTGTTATTTGATAAACGAAGCAATGACGTAGTGGCAGAAGTCAGAAGATGACACCACTGTACTAGCTGCTGCAGTTACAAAGGGAATTCCCCTCATGTAAACAGCACTAGATTATTGTTTTTTGTTGGAAGGGAAAAACTCAAAAGGGCATCAAATCCAGAGCTGATGAAAATACTCGTTTTGTTTACTTGTAGCCTCTAGTGAACAAGAGTTTAATTTTACAATAGCTTATTAATTTACTGGCTTATAAAATTGTCCGGAAAATTTGCCAGAAAGTTTTCTATTTCAAAATTTTTCAGAAAATCTACAACTCTAGTTTCACATCAATACTGATGCTTTTCTTGCATTTTCTAAATTATTATTACTAATTGTATGAAGATTGACTCTATTCAATAAATAGAGTAACTGTGATCCGTTGAAGTTAATGATGAGTATTTGGAAGGAATTCCGTGGCATAAGGATCGAAAATGAAGCAATACTGAGATTTTTTAAACTTGCATTTAATACTAACGTTTCGATACGTTTTGTATCATCATTTGAACACTCTGAAGATGATACAAATCGTATCGAAACGTTAGTATTAAATGCAAGTTTAAAAAATCTCAGTATTGCTTCATTTTCGATCCTTATGCTACGAAATTCCTTCCAAATACTCATCATTACTAATTGTATGCCATCGTCTATTCGGAACCCAAAGGAATGGTGAGACCTCTGATGAGAAATGCGCCGAACTGTTTACCTTATGCTTCCATAGTTTACCTGTCAAAAACCCCCCTTAGGACAGTTCAGCGCATTTCTCACCAGAGGGCTCACCATTCTTTTAGGTCCAAATACTTATTACAGGAAGTTTTTGACAGTGTTTTATTTTGACGAAACAAAAGTATGAAGTGACAATGGCTAGTCTGGACGTCACGTTTGACTTGGCGAACTTCAATGAATCGACGAAGTGTTAAGTTATAGATGAGTTAAGTTATTCATTTATAGTTAAGCGACGATATCTGCCTGTCTGCCGGTGCTTTACAGTGTTGATTCGATCCGCTGCGTCCTGAAATGAAGCATATCAATGAATTCATAGTCTATAGTATTGCAGTTATTGTGTAGCGTTTTACTAAATAAATAATATACTGTGTTGTCTCCTTGACTTACATTCAAACTTTTATAAATCGTTCCAAGAAAAGAACAAAGAAATGATTGACATTTTGTTTAAAATATAGAGTACATACTAGCTGCAGAGTAATCCGGCTTAACTCGAGGGCAAATCCGTGTTTTCGCTCACTGCTTATTCTCATTTTGTTGTAGCATTATCTATATATTAATCATTTCGTCGAGATAATTTTGAAGCATAAAAAAATAATTTCAAACCGACAACATGTGTATCTGAAGAGTATGAATTCTCACGTTATTACAATATGTATTAGATACTGAATAACACTGTACCTATGACTTTCGTACTAGCGGTCCGGTTCGGCTTTATAGATTTCGTAGACTTACGCTGCAAAATTGCTCTCTACGAAAAGCGCTTTTATTTAAACGCGATAATGTATAGCCCGTATCCACCCTGAAGGTCCATTCTAAATATTGGCGAAAAAAAAATTTGAAATCGGATGAGTAGTTTCGGAGATTGCCTCCTACATACAAACTTACAAACTTTACCTCTTTATAATATTATAGCGGTCCGTCGCGTTTCACCCGGGTGCGATAGTTATAATTCTGCAAAATGTATTTCGTTTGCGGCCCGGCGTCTGAACAAATAGCTTTCAGCAAATGGCAAGTTCCAACAGATGTCGCTATTTGGTACTAAACAGTGTTGTTTGTTTCCTTCTGAACTATCAGTTCAGAAGCAAACAAACAACACTGACTTCTGATAAGAACAGACGTCGTTACGTGTTACTAAAAAAGGTTATTTCAGAAAATACCGTAATTTTGTACAAAATATTTAATATAAACTATCCTATAGCGTAAGTTGCACCAAGCAAGACACATTTACAAAATTTCATTAAAATCTGTTCAGTAGTTTCGGAGATCAGCGCGGCCAAAATTTTATATATATAGAAATAGAAAAATTTACTGTTGGAATATGCTGCTCTATCCAATTAATTTCGTCATGTATATAGTTAAAACTTAAGCGTTGATTGTGGAACTATTACACTATTTCCGAACATTAAATATGAAAAATATAATATTCACTTATTATAAACATACCTATTATCTATTAAATATATAAAACTCAAAATTTTTCCATCCGACCAAAACTCCGATCTTAATGAAATTTAAACACAACATTCATCTCGGTAAACTAAGATGAACGTGCGTACCTACTCATGCCCCCTCCCCCCATTTGTTCTTTTGCACCCGGGTGAAATCGAGACGGACCGCTATATATTATATAGTTATAATTTATGAAGTACCTAAAATGTTGGCTGTTATAGTTCTGCAGCGCTCATAGAGGAACCATTACTGATTAATGTCTTTTTTCCTGTTGAAAAATGCAATAACCTTTAAACTATTCAAAATCGTAGTCGCAGATATAATTTTGTTGTTTTGTTCCGATACACATTATTGGTAGACATAGTATATATTGTATTTTAATGACAGCTTTGTTGTTATGTATAATGCTGTTAAATCCACAAACGAACAATAATATAAATTATTGAACACAAGAGTAATTACAGTTATTCAGCATGTGCCATTTATAGTTGGGTTAATAATTGACGGAAACTGCACAGATATGTAAAATATATTATAGGTATGAGTATATTTTGTGTGTAATATCATGTTTATGCAGAATTTTGCGGAAAACGTGACGACGTGACAGAGAATATGCACTCCTTCTAAGTCCCCGGTGTTGTTTTCCTTCCTTTGACACAGCTTCAGTGGCCGTCAACTTGTTTTGTTTCGTGAACGTGAGCCGCCATTAATAGAAATGAAAAAGTCTTGAAGTATACCAAGTTTATGCTCTTGGCCAGTGGGTTGACACTCAATGCTATTAAATAGGAACCTTATTCGACAGACTAGTATTACCAACTATGAATTGAGTTGGATAAACTAGCTTAAGAGTATTCGTCCCTGCAAATACCCCCTGCACCCTTCATCTCAAATCATTTCCCCTCGCCTAAAAACGGTTCGCGCTCTCCCGGCGCTATTTTGAAAGCTAGAGGGTTCTGGTAAACGCCAAATGAAAGACAAAGAATCTGACTACAGATATTTCAGGCGAATTTTTTGAAAAAAAAATCCTGAAAAAACTTACAACCTTTTGAAAAAAATAATAAGTTACGTAATATTTCACACGTAGGCGAAACTGTTTTTCATAAAATTCGCCTGAAGGATCTGTACTAGTCTGATTCTTTGTCTTTCATTTGGCGTTTACCAGAACCCTCTAGCTTTAAAAATAGCGTCGGGAGAGCGCGAACCGTTTTTAGGCGAGGGGAAAAGATTTGAGATGAAGGGTGCAGGGGGTATTTGCAGGGACGAATACTCTTAAAGTAACTAAATATCAGTAGAACTTTTAAATTTTCCCAAGTTTCTTTTTGATTCATTTTAGTACACAATCACTTTTCATAATAGTTTATAACAATTTCTTGTATCACAATCACTATATTTCAATGCTATGCTCAGCACGTAGTCTTGAATTATTTTTGAGGTTATCTAAAACCATTATTATTTAAATCAATGATACCACTTGATTTCATTTTCAAACATTTTTGTTGTTGTGAACTTGTGGTATGACAATAGAGCATCTACAAATAAGAACGTGGGAGGGGAGACGCTGCTTTTGACGATGGAATAGTGTTCCGAAACGTCCGTTTAGTAATTATCCAAGTAATTGTTTTATAGTAAAAACGGTTACGAGTTTATAGAAGATGACATTTTCGGAAAAAAATAGTAGATAACAGTGACTTCAATCACTTGCCTAGGCAACCCCGCGAGAACACGATCCAACCGTTGAGCTGTAGTTATATGCTGGGTTCCAGAAAGAATTGTCAAAGTAATTGATCTGACAATAATTACAGTTTCCATTCTTAGGAGAGCAGTCTAATGTCGTTGTGAAACTCCCTCTCATCTAGAACTGCAATCACTCGGCTAGGCCCTAGACAACCCTGCGCGAGAACTCGAACCGACCATTGAGCTATTAAGTGCTAATGTTATTACGACGCATACAAACCGACAGAAAAGAGAAGGCTATAAACACGATCTGTTTAAGTCTCTTTTTGACTTGTATGTTGTTAAACAAAGAGGGAATGACTACCACAATCACCGCTATCTGTTTCTAATGTTTTGTTCGCCCAGCCCAGACTAGCATTCCATAACTACACCTCAATGGATGCGACGGCGGGAAACACCACTTCATATATAACATGTTGAGAAACACTGCTCTAGTATCTAGATAGGTGAAAAACAACAACAGCGTTGGGAACACGAGGACGTGCGGCAAACCGCATTCTGTGTCGTTGATAAAAGATGTGTTTACTGGAAAATATATAAAACTGGGTTGGCACTATGGAAGTTATATTATATACAGTGTACGCTGTACAGTGTACAGGCTATTCGAACCAGTGGAACTTTTATAATGGAATATGAATTGCCAATACCTTCCCATAAGCAGAGGTGTGGCAACCACGTGCGAGAAAAAAAAAACTCGGGTCGCAGTGTCAGAACCCTGCCGACAATATAGAGTCTTTGCCGTGACGTTTTGCTGCCAAGACCCGCCAATAGAAAAAAAAAAAACAATGACAAGTGATATTGCTTTTCCTGGCCTTGCACATTCTATCTTTTTTTTTCGGTTGAGGAAAATCTTTTTAAGACACCACAATGGTAATGTGGGATTTCCACCCACTAAAAAGCACCTATACTACCTCTTCGCCCACCATTTCGGAACTTTGTGAAGCATAAAGTAAGAATGGTCGCTGTCAGTATTCCAGTTGTATAATTCTTCCATCCTTCTCCTTCCTTACCATAATATTTTTTCTCATCTCTTTTCTTCGTTCCGTGATTGTTTTCATCAAATTTTTGACCGTTAGTGTTATTCCCACCCTTACGTTAGCTTCCTGTCTATCCCGTTCCCACCTTGGGCAGTAAAAAGATGGTGTGTTCTGCTGTGTCTGGTTGCACATTCTATCTGGTGCTACTGAAATGGGTTTATCGAAGTTTATTTATTGTTTTCCATTGCTAATAAAAATTTAATTATCAAGAAAGAATCAACATACTTTTCATTTTTTAAATCGTTACCTGACTAAATATGTGTTATCTTTATTCAAAACAACGCAACGGTGTTTCGACTATAATTATTACTCTATCTAAATATCGCGTGTATACTATAAAAGCTGATAATAATACTTACTATAGTGTGTTCACAGACTTCTATAAAAACTGACACACTGCATCTCGGATTTGATATTTTTTTTTTTTGGATTTTTCAAGCTAGTCAATCAATGCTAATATATCAATTTGAAAATTGTATTGAGAATTTTACAGAAGCTTGTTCTATAATATAAAAATTTCCAAAAGTCTATTTTTTAATAGAATATTAAACAGAACTAGCTGTCCTGTTGCTCTACAATGAAGCATTAATGCAACTTCTTTTTTTTGTTCTAAAACTGACCTTTTCCCAGTTATTTCTAAATAACTGTTTTCTAAACGCTTTGCAACCTTCTATAGAACTATGCACCTCACTCCGGAAAAAGGTTGATACGTGTTTCGTAATTATCCAGTTGCGACTTTGTGAGAAAAAAAAATATTTAAAACTTTTCACTGAAAATATGTTATTCCTTTATTTCGTGTTTTCTTTTCATTTTTGACATATATATGCAAATTGTTTTTCCAAAATCTGCTCATAATATATAATGTCGTTAAAAATTCCATTTTTGAAATTTTAACGAGACCTAAGACGTTACACATCAATCTCCGTTAGTAACTCAGTCAAGTTTTTGAACATACTTTACGAGCAAGATGACAGCCGAGCAGACACTAGGAAGTAAGAGGATAACTGACGCATTGGGCAAACCATCCAACCACCACCGCCGGGGTAGCGTTATAAAGGGATATGGTGGGAGAGGAGGCTACGGGAACAGTCTGTGTCGTGAAGAGAGACGAGATGGGCGGGTATCAATTTGCGATTCCCGATTAATTTTCCGGTAATTAATAATGTTTACGTGTTGCCTCGAGTGGAATGTACACATACTTCACTTGACTGCTTCTCTTCGGCGCTCCGCTGACAACATAACATTGAGTTTTGCGTGTGGCGTGCAATCGGGCGTTACGCATTGTTCACTTGTTATCGAACGTCACGCCAAACGTATTCTGCAGAAGTGGGATACTTTTCGGAGTCAGCTTTGTCAAGTAACCAGGTTTTTTGCCTTCGGCTTCATTCGCTTTAAGTCGTCTGCATACGAGGCAACACGAAATCAATTAAAATCACTAGGTGATGTTGGCAATATTGGCGATATAAAGGCGGCGGTATCGGTGATCTGAGCAACAGGGTTGCCAACTTGCAGGTTTTCGCCCTAAATTTAGGGGGGATAAAATATAAAATGGGATTTTGTTACGCCCCTAATAATTTTATGGGTAATTTTAGAGACACAAAAAAACTTAAAATTTGAGTTACAAAACCGACTCATTATTAAATATCGGGTTACTGCTCCTAACCTAAGTTCTAATAAATAATATAGTATTATAGTAGCATCATATTCATGTGGCGCTCGGTCTCCTTCAATAGCAGAATACCGCCGTCACAGCGGCAGAGTTTGTTGAAGATGAGTTAACAATGAATTTCGATTATTGAATTGTAGAACAATAATTTTTTTTATTAACTTTGACAACGGTATTCACTATTCTGCTATATAAGGATACCGAGCGCGGTCTCCTTAAATATTAATATAAAATAATAGAAATAGACAAATTTTCAAAGTAAAAAAAATTTTTTTTTTTTGGGGTTTTAGGGACATTTCAACTTGTAGTTGGGGGGGAAAGATTTTTAGGAGTTGGCTACCCTGCAATTAACGTCTTGCGCATTTAAATTTCAATATGAGTATAACCAGCCCCGGATCTGGGGGGGGGCAAACCGGGGTACTCGCCCCGGGCGGCAATTCCAGGGGGCGCTAAAATCATAATATAATATGGTTAAAAACCTCACCCAATCTGTCCTTTTACCGATTTACTTAATCTGCTTGTTTTCTGACGGTTTTCCGTTGACGAAAAATACCAATCATATATATTTGTGAGTTTTTTAAGTAATTTATCTCAAACGCTGGAGAGAGGGGGCGTCATTAATAAGTTTCTGCCCCGGTTCGAAAAAATCGTAGATCCGGGACTGAGTACAACATACACATTCGTTTTGATTTTGAGGTTATAATGAAAGATCGGAGCAGCTGCTTGTATTTGAAAATAATGCGCAGAAAGTGTTTAAATAATTCATATCTGTTAGATATCCCCTACTTCAACTAGCAGATTATCTGTGGAACAAATAAGTATTCTGGAAGTAACAAAAACGATTTTGTTGATAATTGGTATGTTCCAAGCAGCCAACAAACGGTAACGAAACCGTCACCCGCATGCGCAGTAGCTAAAACGAAACTGTTTTGGAACACGTTTTAGCTACTTGCGCATGACGGTGATGGTTTCGTTACCGTTTGCTGGCTGCTTGGAACATACCTATTGTAGTTATTTCGAACTTATCCTGTAGTAAAGAAATTTGGTAATAGATTCTTTTGCTATATTGTACGTAGTGATGGCGTTACAGCAAATGTATAACCGATCAAGCACAGTCGTATTTTAAAGATGGTGGTGAGGAATAAGGTCGTATCTTTTAAAACTGGGGACGACGTGAAAGGAACGAAACTGTACGGGGTCGACCGTGCTAAGCGTCGACAACGCATTTGTTTTCGCGTTTCAGCTGTTTCACGAGATATTCGCGGTGCTGTGCTCTCTTCATCTTCGAACTCGTTGAGTTGATGCTATAGCCTTTTATTCATCGACTTGGGACAATATTGGGGATATGCGATTCAAATAATATGCTTTATTGAAGTATAAGATAAATGGGGCTTTTTATTACTTTTTTCTCATTATTCAATTTAATGACCTTCGACTTCAGTGAATGAATGCTGTGTTATTAATTGCGCTTATAAATTCAGAACTGAAATGGCATTAAGAAGCCAATTTTAAAGACATAAATTTATCAGTTTTCGTTTATGCTGTTCCAAGAAAATTGTTTTGAAGGGTATAATATTTCAAGACATAATTTTCTTTTATTTAAAACCCAAGACGTAATAATATATAAATAAGGAGCAACCATGCAAATACCTGATAAATCCAGTTTTACTAGTTTCGAGTAAACCGTATAAATCTGTCACACAGAATCAGTGGCATATATATAGATGAGTTTACCAAATTTAGAAAAAAATATTAATTATATTAAAAAAATAAAGCATTTATGTTTGGATTTATCGGGTTTTTGCATGAAACCAGAATTTTATCAGGGTTTTTTTTTGCAAATCAAATATTCAAGTATTTCAGAACGCGTTTATTAATAGGGTACACCGAATAAAAAGAAGAAAAAATGTTTTTTTCAAAATTATAACAGTATATAAAAAAATTCTTGAAATTTTTTCAAAAGTTTTTTAAGAATTAAAATTAAAAAAAAATAATAAAATACAAACATAATATTATAACAGTACCTACGTACGTATTAAAAACAAAACGGTTTTTTTTTCTCTTAATTTGCATGGGTCTTACATTTATCGGGTTTTGCTTTTAAAATCTCCATTTTAACACCCGTTTTTTTATAGTATTTATCGGATTTAACTTCTTTCCTATAACTCAAAAACAAACAAAAAAAATGGTTTTATCGGATTTTGCATGTTTGTTCCTCAAATGGCCCTAGCAAATTAGCGTTTCCCATGTAATTCAACTAAAAAATTTAGTAAGGCTTTACTGTAATATTGAAAAAACAATATGCGTGGTCTACAAAAAAGTCACATAATAAGTATATATTATGTTGAATGTAAGATTTCTTTAAACGTTTCCACTTGACTGTGGTTGAACAAAAACCGTTCTATTTTTTGCTCGATCATTAATTGTGCATACTGTGTTAACAATTAAACAAGGTCCTCCTGTTTGTACACAACAACAGTGGCGGAAACTTTTCTCATAATATTAGTGAGGCCGTTTTTGTGTTGGTTCAACTGGCTGCAAGCGATTGGTACTGCAAAACAATACACGAAGCAGCTGTGTCCATTTTGTGGTCTCCGCGTATATTATGTGACAATAGAGCCTGCCGGTTGCTGAGCTTGGATTCAATTAACCTATTTGTTTTGTACACTACTATAGTTCAATTCGGAAATTGTAGGCAGTGACTAGTACTAGTACAATGCAAAATAAGTTTCTTCCGAAACCGTCTGAGTTACGAACATGCTGATCATTGTCAAAATTAGAGATACGTTCCTATTCGTCGAATATTAGCATTTTTAAGAGTGAAAACGGGAGTAAAACTTTCTTTTTAAAGGAAACCGCTTAAGGGGTTAGGCCTTGACGCTCGGAAAACTAGGTACCTATAAAAAGAAACTTTTTTTGGCGCATTCGTTAAGTATATCAAGTGATCCTTATTTTACACATACAGTGTAAACTCTTTATAACGTCCTTCGTTATAACGAAAAACTCCCTATAACGCCGAAATTTTTACGATTTGGTTGGTTTACCTTAAAACCTATACATTAATACCCTCTTTATAACGCAACAGCCATTTTCTATTACGAAGAAATATGTTCATATTTAGGCGTCAGCAAATGTTTACAGACATAAAGAGGACCATTCTGAACCATGACCATCTATTCAACAAGCACTTGATGACGCCAAACTGTAGGTATATGTGTTTGGAATAAATTAATTTTGTGAAAATTGGTTATTTTTCTTTCTTCCCTCCATATAAAATTCTTTATAACGAAAAAAATGTTGGGTCCCTTAAAATTCGTTATAAAGAGATTATACAGTATATTGAAGATTATTGTTAATTTGGTTGTTTTTCTTTCTTCACTCCATATAACGGTAACTCTCTATAACGATAAAAAATGCTCGGTCCCTTGAGTTTCGTTATAAAGAGTTTACACTGTATATATGTTTTATGAACAATTTGCAACATTGACGATTAAAAAAAATAACAAAATGGCGGAGATATGAGCCGATAAGTAGGACGCTCTTTTGAAAATCCTTGCTGGTGTAGGTACACAATTTCTGTTAGGCATTGTCAGAAACATAAAAAAAATTCCCTTATTTACGAGTAAATTAGCTACAATGTGACGTAGGATAAAAATTTTCAATTTTTTTTTTGTAGAAATGACAGTTGTTTAAAAAAAACTCGTATTTTCATCGAAATTTGAGTTTAAAAAATTTATAACTTTTGAACACGATACCCAATCAAAAAATCCTACGTCACATTGTAGATAATATAAAAAACAAGTATTGTAAGTTTTAATCAAATCGGTTGAGTGGATCTTGAGATATCGTGTACACCGTTTTGAAAAATGTAGTTTCGAGAAAAACGCAAAAGAGAAAACTAACTACATACCTACGTATGCAAAATTTCAGCTCAATCGGAAACCGGGAAGTGGGTCAAATTTAACTTGCAAGATTTGATTTCAGACAGACAGATACCGGGACAGATGAAACTAAATAAAAGTTTGTAAAATTAATTTAAGTAATTTAAAAGCATCGGTTGTAAACTCTGTGATAATTCATTAGTCACGACCCACGCTTTTATAATTGTGAACTGAAATAATGAAAAATTATATTTTCTGTTTTAGTACATTTCTATGAAAGCTTATCTTGTAAAAGTTTTTTACTGATATTCTAAAAGTTCTTCGGAAAACGGGGTGGTCCTCCTCCTTCCCGTTCGTGTAGACTGTAGACTGTAGATTTTTGGAGTTACTACCATTATTTATAATTGGCGGGACGCTGGCAAAGCTAGTAAAATATTAATAATAAATTTTGTATTTATAACCAAGTGGTTTTTATGATTATAAAATCAATAATATGCTCAAACAAATTGAATTTTAATGATACGTGGACACATATATTTTATTTATCATTTTAAAATACATAAGTATAGAGTAGCATATAAAAGAAGAAAAAGACATTTTTTTTTATTTAAAATTCTTTGAATGCGATGAAATCAAAATTTTCTTTTTTATAGCCGATAAATTAAAACGATTAATTTTTGTATGAACTTTAAAATTGATTTTTATTGTAAGTTGTTTTCCTATTCCGAAAAATTCTTCTACTTGTTCACCATTTAATATTTTTTAGTTTATGTGAAAAATCTAATAGATTAAATGTACTTATTTTAATTTTTACAATACACGTGTGCACTGTGTATAATAATTTATTAGTCGACAGGGACAAATAAAAAACTCAAAAGTTATAAATCGAATGAATTGATTTATTGAGAGAGGGAATGTGTTTCACAGGGTAGTATTCTCTGTGGCTGCAAGGAAAAGTAGCTTATGTTGCATTTTTGATTTTTTTTAAACCGAAACTTAACGATATAAAAAAAGTCATTCCATTTATCCGAAATCGAAGCCACTATTTCATATAGTACCTATCATAGAAGCCAATTAAAGTTGGTTATCAAGAAACATTTTTTCTCTACTTTTACGATAGATAAGTTTCAAAATTATCAAGTTTTGACTTTTGAAGCATCACTATTGTAGCGAATTTGCCTTATAATAATTGACATGCAATGCTAATCGCTATGATTAGTAATTATTAATTAATGTTTATTTCTTATTTTCTTTCTTTTGCAGGTAAGCGACAACAGATTTAACGGCTATAATCACGTAAGATTGTTAAAAATTTTATCTTTGAAAAGTTTTTTACTAAGATATCTATTCTCTGCAGTATAAGCTTGAATAGTTAGGGTTGCGTACCTCAAAAGGAAATAAGGAACCCTTATAGGGTCACTTTGTTGTCCGTCTGTCTGTTTGTCTTCAAGACTCTTGGGAATCAAAATATATTATAGCGTACTTCCCGCTGACTTAGAATCATGAAATTTAGCAAGAAGCAATGTTTTATAGCACAAGTAAAGTGAAAAATCCTAAAACCGTAAATTTATAGTATAACAAAAAAAAAACGTTTTTAAACCGCAACAACATGCTACACGCACGTACACAGTAACAGCTCTAATACAAAACAAGCGTTCGCTACC
The DNA here is from genome assembly GCA_963575645.1 of Xanthostigma xanthostigma. Taxonomy (NCBI): domain Eukaryota; kingdom Metazoa; phylum Arthropoda; class Insecta; order Raphidioptera; family Raphidiidae; genus Xanthostigma; species Xanthostigma xanthostigma. Next base: position 39,838,896 of record OY754466.1, on the reverse strand, counting down.
GGTGCGTTTATACAGTACAATATGAGAACTCTCGCATAAAACACGGTACAACAACTAAGCTATCAGAGAGTTACAATACAGTTCAGTAGTCCATCTGAACTCATTGCAATTATATGGTTAGTTGGCAAACTGACCGCGATCTTTGTCGACGTATGGGATTTTCCAACGACTTTGCGGGAAAAATCTTCGGGACTCGATTCCCGTGATTGACGAACTATTTACAATTTAGAGATGGGATAAACGGGTCTTTTTAGTGATCTGCATCTTTGCATCTGGATTCCGTATGTGAGCCGGCTCCCTGAACCGGTTCAAAAAGAGCCGAGTTCTGAATATGTTATTCGAGTCAACTGAACCACTGAGTTAGTTAAGTCAATCATATCACGTAATATTATGCCAGTGACTGACTCACATAATATTATAAGGCGGGGTTTTACAGGTTGCTACTTGCTATGTTACAGAAAGCATATTACAATATGCAATACAATACCTTAAATAGTTGTGACTTAAGTAAAAACACTGTAATAACTGTACCGCCTGTGCGTAGTGTGTACCTAGCCAGACATATGATGCATGAGTCATTTGAGCTGACAGATCTTATTGCTTCTGTGTGTTAAAGTGTTTCACTGAGTTATGCGGATCCGTTGAGCCGTCGGCTCCTAAAAAGTGAGTCGGCTCTCACGGATCTTCTGTCGGAGCCGGCTCTTTGAACCGGTTCAGATCTGAGTTACCCAACCCTAATTTACATACCAACAAGCTTTTTTTTCTCTCTAATATCTGACATAAGCCACTTGGTGTTGTAATTTTGTGGTGTACACAGAAATGCTCGCTGCTACACCAGTGCAATATGCATGTGAATATTTATTATTTACAACTGCATTTTAATCATGTTGATTTACAGTTGGTAATTACATGTAATTATATTCACATTTGCGACAAAATATCGTTAAACGTTTTATATGCGGCCGCTGTCATTGCAGCTACATTTTATACTGCGGGTTGGCTAGCTTACTGCAGATTTTATCACCTCGCAAACGCGCGAATAGATCAGCATAATTACAATTGAGAATAAAGAAACCGAGTAAAAATTGTACATTTTAAACATTAAGTTGCAGAAAGTAGTGTTGGGCGATTATGAATGATATAATCGAAATATTTCGATTATGGCCGAATAATTAAACGATCATTCGATTATGGCAACCGAGATTCGCTTGAATCGATTATGAAATATGAAATGAATATTAATCCCGACACAGTACTATTGCTATGTCCACTGTCGATTATATAATGTGATATATCGATATATTATTTGGTTTCTGCATCTACATGCACTGAAATGGGAAGTCTTTGCTAGCACTGGAAAGTGGGGGTGTTTCGATTGTACATACTTTGTTGTACTTAGTGTTAACTTATAGTTGAATAATGAAGTGACGCGGTGCTTGTATTAATTTAAATTATATTCATAATCATGACATAAGAAACAATCAAGATATTAGACTAAAGAAATGCAGATTGAAAAATCCATCCTACTTTGGCAGTGTTTTATTTAATAAACTACCAAATAGCTTAACTGCAAATTCAGTGTGGTAAAGAATTTAAGATAAAACTTAAATCAAATTCCTAAAAAATTGTTTTTATGAGATTAAGGATTTTTTAAATTTCAATTTTAATGTTTAACTCATTATGTAAATTGACGATGTATCCATCTAGGGCATAACAAATATTATATTTCTATTTCTATTCGATCATACCAGTGATTCCATTATTAATATTATGTTAAGTAATATTAACAAATCGAAATTGCAAAGTTAGAACATAATTCATAATCGATATTTTGAATGATCATTCGCTTATACTGTAAAAGTAAATAAAACGAAATTAATAATTGCCAAATTTGCGCATCATTCATAATCGATAATTCGAATGATCATTCGATTATAAAAACCGATTATTTCGATTCATTCGATTATTGAAATATATCGATTATGCCCAACACTAAGGATTGTCAAAAAATTTGATTTGACAGTGACTTTATAGTCTAAGATCCGGCATTGAAAAAGTATCCTCATTTGTGAATTGAATAAAATATTGCTGTAAAGATTGATTACAAGATAAAGAATTTAAAATTGTAAAGTCTGCCAGAATAGTCCTGCAGCCATTAACATAAATTATTTAATTAACAATCATTTTTTTCCATCGCACAGATAATATAAGTAAACTGAATTTATTTTTATTTATTTCCCTCACGTGTTGATTGATAAAATAAATTGCTATATTAAATCGCGTCAAATTATATGAATGCGATAATATTTGGCTAAGATCTAGAAAAGTAACATAAACAGCAAATTACTAACATAAAATGCATGTGCGCTCTTCTGCAATAAGGTTAGGACAGCCTTTCATAGACCAGATTAGAGATGAGTGATATTTCACTACCTGTTACTTAGTCGCTAATATTTGGATTTCACGGTTCACTGCAGTGACTTCAGAGTAGCTACCTGTTACTGAAAGGGACCCAGTATAATTTATAAAACTTACGAGGAAATTTTTTTTAACTAAATGTATTACCCATTTTAATAAAGAAATGTGATCACTAATGTAAAATATGTATACTTTATATACTTATAACTTAGTCGTACCTTTCAATAATGCATCATTACAAGCATTTTTTAGGTGTAATGTTATACTAATACATAATAATATTGTGCATGGGCTGTTTTAGCACCGAACGATATTTTACCTGTGATCACTGTTCGCTGAAATCAATATATTAATATCTCTGCTCTGCACGTGCATAGTCATTCAAGTGGTCGGCGAACGCCGGTCGCTTATATTTATCTGCACTGCATGCGCATAGGTTACCAGCGATCACGGGTCGCAGTTAAAAATCACAGGTATTTGAAAGTCGCAGTCGCCAAAGTACCTGTTACTTGAAAGTAGCTAATAATCTCATCCCTAGACCAGATGCTTTTAAAATTCGTACTGTATGTCGCTCCGTTTTTTAGATATCAAAGGAGAAAACCAGTGATGAGCAAAGCAAGACCAAGACCAAGACTGAGACAGTCTTGGTCTTGGTCTTGTTCTTGCTCAAATACTACTATGCTGGGTTGCAGAAAGGGATGTTAAAAAACCTGACTTGACAATCACCTTAAAGTGTGTACATACATATTTCTCCATATAAAAAGCATAGTAGAGTTTTAATTAGTGATCCTGCTCGAACAATAATTGATAGATTGAAACGATATTTTTCTTAAACTGTGTATACGTCATGTATTTAGCATCGTTTCTTGTACAGTTTCCATTTCGAAACAGCGTTTTTCTACGCATTTTGATCAAAATTTAGCTTGAAAAGTGATCTTTTTCTATGCAGAACAATAATTTGTTTTTGTGTGAGTACAATCTAATGTTCTAGATGACAGGGAGTTTGAATACGACATTAGACTACTCCTGATGTATGGAAACTCTAAATTACATGATTACAATCTAAGGTCTTTGTCAAATCAAATTTTTTGAAAAATTCTTTCTGCAACCTAGCATTAGTCTTGGTCTTGGTCTTGTTCTTGCATACTCTGTCTTGATCTTGGTTTTGCTAGTGTAAGTACGTATGGTCTTGGTTTGGGACTTGCAAAAATGCAAGACCAAGACCAAGACTGCAAGATCAAGACCGATTTTGCTCATCACTAGAGAAAACATTTCATCGCAGAGAGATAATACTTAGGGTGGTAGGACGTGAAGATCTATTATTATTTAAAAAAAATCGTACTAGATTCTGTACTTCCCTACCATAGTAGAGATGGCAGGTAAAAATTCAAGTTGAATAAGAAACAAATCGCGAAGTACCCGATCTGTAAGAATAAGACGTCTATGAACCCGAAATGAACGAAAGTGTTTTTGAGTGCGAGAGTCTTCAATTATATTATACGCAAGCATTTTTGATGAAATCGGTCTGCAGAGAGGTTTCCATTCCAATTTCGCGTTTAATTTACACAATTTTAGCAAAGTGCAGATAAAAACAAACAGACGTACTGCAGGGGCAGGCAGATAATATTTGAATTGAAACATTTTACGAGCCATTCCTCACTATAAGACAATATAACCCTGAATTCGTTACACGCGTTCTCGGAGGAATAAGGGAAGATAATATGTAAAGTTATGTTACTCGCACAGCACAGCGTACGCGCATTAAGGCGAAACTCTTGATTTAACTCCGAATGTCGACCCTTATTCAAATGCTGATATTAAAAAAAAGAGGTGCTTCAGTTCGTAGACACTCGATGGAAGCTATTGGCAATATTCACAGAACGTAAGTAGTTATTTATTCGGTTCATTTGTTCTTCAGGTCACTATTCCTCTGAATAAATAGCGATAATTCAAAACACCTAGAATAATTATGTTTACTGCAGGTATAAATCTATTCTGTCTTACTTCGAGGGTATAAATATTCATTCGCCTGGTAAAATGATAATGGCCGCCACATAGACCATAATACTTAACCTATAAACGTGGAGTATTATATCTGCAGTTTGCTCTTGTGAATTTATTTGTGTTTTTTATTAACCTTTTGTGAAATGTGTAGTTGTAAAACTTTAAAGTTAGTAGAAATGTTGTGTGCAATTGGGTTAGGATAAAACATTATTATTTTGTGAAACTTTTTTTACGTTTACACCAACGCCATTGGTCGGATTTTCGGGTGAACGTCAAAATATTTTACAAAAAGAGCAAGAAGTATAGTGCAGTGTATATATTTATTCTTTAACTAACTTTTCTACCTGTTATTTTGCTTGGTGAATTGAAAGTATAACGAATAAATTAAAATGTTACTTTCGCGTGATTTTCATGTTATCACGTACATAACCTGTTAGTATTTTAAGTCCAGCAAAATGTTTCGCTATTCGCCACCACGGGCGCTGTAAGTTTTATTATATATAGCTAGTCAAAGTAGATTGTAGACAGTAAATAGCTGAGGTCATCAACGTCTCTATAGCTAGTCAAGGACCAAGGTAGCAAATATGTTATCTATACTAATATATAAAACTGAAGAGTTTGTTTGTTTGAAGGCGCTAATCTCAGGAACTACTGGTTCAAATTGAAATTTTTTTTTTGTTGGATAGCCCATTTATCGAGGAAGGCTATAGGCTATATAATATCACGCTACGACTATTAGGAGCGGAGCATTAATGAAAAATTTTGCAAAATGTATCTCAAAAATAAGCTTCTGTTCATGTGAAATGCACTAAGTAGATATACTCATATTAGCGTTGTGAGTACAAAACCCCAGCTGGATCTATCGGTAGAGCTTACATTTAAATTTATTTTAATTTTATTTAATTAATTAAAAAAAATTATTAGTTAAAAAAAGTATAAATACTGCTTTTTATCGACAAAAACTTTTGAACGGTAACTCCGATCATCATGAAATTTGGTCACAACATTCATCTCGGTAAACTAAGATGAATGTGTGTACTCATTCGTTCTTTTACACCCGGGTGAAACCGGACGGGACCGCTAGTGAATTGTATTTGAGGCCAGGCTTTCAACTTTCAGTATTTCGCGTTCGCTGTAGGTTTATTGATGCGTGAGGTGAGTTTTCTCGCGTCTTTTTTCATATCCACGGCGCATCACTCAGATGAATTACACAGAATGTTTGCAGCAACTGAATGCCAACCTCCTGCTCTGAATATATTATGTATTATACGCGCATCTGTCTTTGCCTATGTCCTATGTGCCTCTATATAGTGTGTTCACTCAGACTGTTAACTCGGATACTTGACACGTTTGCTGCCAAATACATAACTCAAGATAGCTACGGTTTGGGAAAAGACATGTCATAATTCGTTTAGTATGATTTAGGTAGCTTGTCCGCCCAAAACTTGACACTGAACTCTACTTTTTACATATTATAACACAACAATGTGAATCGGCTTCAAAATTCATTATCACCACATAAAAAAAGAAATTACAGTGGTATTGGGATCCGTTAAATGGGCGGAGCTTTAAAAACATAGCGCCGTTGGGATATAGTTTCCCATAGTCCCAATAGTATACAGGGCAATTGTGAATTTTTTGAAATGCAATAAATACTACTATAAGTACTATACAGATTAACTTTTTATCTGTTTTAAAACTTCGCAGGTTCCATAATGGGTCATTTATTAATTTATTCAACGTTTTTTATTATTATAACAAAAAAATTCACGATTAACAGTACGATTCATAACCATGTTTACAGGATTTTAGTTGTAAGTTTCACCGCCAGATACACTAGTCCATATAAACTATAAAGGATCCCAATAATACGTTAAATAAATTATATCATAACGGTATGAGAACAGTACAGTGTGTTCACCGAAAGTGGTAACAGTAAATAATTTATTCGTGTATCAGCTATTAGACACAAAAAAAAAAGTTTAAATAGTTTTTTTGTTCAACTCGAAATTTACTATCGGAAACTGCTGAGGTATATTTTTTTGTACTTCAAACTCAACCGAAATAATATATAAATTCATATAAAATTTTCATAAGGTTACCATAAATAAGAAAATATTTGAGAAAAACATTATCAGTTTATTAATTAAATACGTACAGTAATAATTATTTTTCGTAAAATATTTAGTATAGTGTGTGTTGCTTTTGTGTTGCTGTTTTTCAATAAAAGCATGTCACAGGTGTGACATCTATAGATAGATAGACATATATACATTTATTTAATAGGTAAATAAAAACGGGCGTATTCGAGTGCAACGGTGTGTCAAAATTTCAAAGCAACCCGTAAAGAACTTTCGGAGATTTAAGATTTTGAACAAACGAACAGTTACATTTTTATTTTAAATATAGACATCACATGTTTTAACGACCTCGTGAATATTAGTGTCAATCAGTCAACGAAGTCAAAGTTCATTAAAAATTAATGAAATAGAGATAACCTCACTTTAATCAATCTCTTATTAAAGACAAATACTTTAATATGTTATGCATATAAATTGATATAAACACTTATGTTGGCTATTGTGTCCGATCAGTGTTTTAATTTACAGCGCTGTTAAATTTTTGTCTCACTTTAATTTATGTAATGTTGAATTTGTTAGACATAGACAAAAGATCAACAATAGCATAAATTCTTGCATTGGCCATACAGAATAGCGACATTAACACATTAATTACAATAAAATATTCATTCCGTTTCTAAATATACTGCATATAGGTAGTAGGTATTTATATTAATTTTGTTATTGTGATGTCCACGGGATTTCCTTACAAATTCAAATGTAAAAGAACAAAAAAAAATATATATATATATATCTGCTTGGTAACATCAACGTGTAAAATATTATAATTTTATAGAGTTAGTGTTGTTTTTATGCAATTATTTGACGATGGTTGTTTTGACTCAAGGCCGCTGCACACGAGGCTGGATTTGCCACTAGATTCCTTGCTAGATTTGACTACTAGTTTTCTAGCGCTGGTCTTCTTGATTGCTCTTAAATATGTCTCAAAAAAGCCGAAAGGGTTGAAATAGGGAATGAAAATTTATATGTGGAACCATTTCTCAAGTTAGACATATGTAAATTCATATTTAGGTTTTTGGTAAGAAATAAGAAATTACATATTTCAGTATTTTTGAAAAGCGGGAGACTTTTTTTATTTTTTATGACTTACGAAATATTTTAGATGATCTCATTATGCTATTAGGTATAACAGGCAGCAGTAATTCGTAGTCAATGGCGGATAAATACGGCTATATTCAAGAATAAATATAGTTTAAAAAAAAAACTAAAAAACACGCTTTAATTATATCGAACTAAAAAATAAAAAATATTTTTTTAAAAATAAGCTTGAAACAATAATGAATAAAAAATACAAGTATTGTGAAAAAAGCGTGGGGCGCTTTGTTCCACATTTTCGTACATCGAGCGCCCCACGCTTTTTTTCACAATAATACTTGTATTTTTTATTCATTACCTACCTATTGTTTTAAGCTTATTTAAAAAAAAATATTTTCTACTTTTTAGTTCGATATAAAGCGTGTTTTTTAGTTTTTTTAAACTATATTTATTTTCCACTTTTTAGTTCGATTTATTGTCAAAAATTTGCCGAAAAAAAAAACAATTTTTTTTTGGCGTGGACGGGATTAGAACCCACGACCCGTGATTCCGAGAGTTGACGTCAGCGAAGACCCGTGCCTTAGACCGCACGGCTAACCACTGTAGTTACAGTGCTGGCATATTATACTACAGTAATAAACCACTTGCTGTAGTCCAAACGAAGGTTACAAACAAACATACATACATACATACATATAAACTTATAAGTGAAGTTAATATAAAGCGTGTGAAAACGTTGCGTCGTAATGTGTCTATAGTGGATTCAAAATTTTTAACAAAGTTCGACACTGTTAAAAATTTTGAATCCACGTCAGATGCACTAATTTTAATGATTTTAAAAAAGTGTTTAATTAGACTAACAATATTATAATTTGGACACATTATTATGTTTTTGTAAATTTTTATATTGATATTTTTATTCTGCATTTACATGTTTTTATTCTGACTTTTTGTATCTAATTTGTTGACATTGCAAATAAAAAAGAAATTAATATTGCTATCTATCTATTAAAGATTAATAGGCAATCTACAAATACGAGTGAAGCCGAACCGGGCTGCTAGTAATGTATGTTTTATGGAACGTAAGTGCAAAAAATACCGTATGTCTCGTACGTAATGATATTACGGCTTGTGTGACTAATAAAACTCGCACGTTTTGAACTTAATGTCACAACTCACCGTCATATAACTTACTACTAGGTATACCTATTAGTTTCAAATCTTATAGATTCACGTCTGAATAGAACTCTTCAAATAAATAAAATTATCGACCAATTTTTTCAGCCTGTATATTGACAAAAAACTATAAAATTAAAATTCAATAGATGACGTTCGGTCCGTATTTGGATCTTCTTCAGAAATAATCTAAAAAATATAAAAATGATTTAGTATCTACTTATTTTCTAATAAATAAAAAAAATCAATCTTAATTCTATTAGAAAATAAGTAGATACTAATTCATTTTTATATTTTTTAGATTATTTCCTGACCGAAACTTCATCGATTTAATTATAATTTTATAATTTTTTGTCAATATACAGTCTGAAAAAACTGGTAGATAATTTTATTTATTTGAATATTAGTTTCAGTTGAGACACGTTTTTCAGATATTAAATCCATCATTGTTGTTGGGTTCATAAATTAAAATGATGATAACAATCACGTTATTAAGCGATATTAATATTATTTTATGAACTTATGATTAAAATACCTGGATATGCTATTATATTCCTCACCCGTGAGCTGCGGAATAAGATGAGTAAAGAATTGATAACACTACACACACGCCTGTTTATTTCATTCCATATATAGGCCGCTCAATGATATTATATACAGAATAGTCAGATGTAACGAATATTCGCAATTTTTTTTCCATTCGCTTTCGCAGAATTCAAGCGAATATTGATATACGAAAAAAAAAAACGGCCAAGTGCGAGTCGGACTCGCGCACCGAGGGTTCCGTACAAACTTGTAGGTATGTAAATAGTTCGCCAATCACGGGAATCGAGTCTCGAAGATTTTTCCCGCTTATCCGTTGGAAAACTGTCGTTCCCAATACATCGACAAACATCGCGGTTAGTTTGCCAACTAAGCGTGTAATTGCAATGAGTTCAGATGTAGGGGAGGGAGGGAGAATGGCGCTCACTGGGTAATGGCGCTCACCTCTGTAACTCTGTCAAAAAGGAACGTAGCAACACGTCACGTCGCGTGAAGCGAGGGGAGGGGGCCTCTAATAGACAGCGATGCAAACGGACAGTCAGCTCGCGTCATGCGACCGTGAAGAGCGTTTCTTTGTTTGCGGCCGCGCTGATCTAATTTTTAATTAGGTGCTGAACAAGTTAAGTTGCTGGGCTCGCTATACTATGGACTCAGTGCTGCAGATTTGCGTAAACTTGTTTTTAAATTTGCTGAGCGCAACAATATCAAAAACAATTATGATCAAAGCAGTAAAACAGCCGGATTGGATTGGGGACACTACTTTATGAGACCCTGAGCGGCATTTCCCAAAGTCAGGGGCAATGCCGCTTAAACATGTTTTTTTAATAATGTTTTCCTACTACTAGTAGGTGAAAGATATATACTTTTGTTGTTAAATTGTTGATTACTCGATAATTAAAGACTTTGTTACTCTTCTTAATTTTGATTTATAATAAATAATTTAAAAAATACACCATGTTTTCCTTAAGTGAACGCCATTCCACCGTCCTACCCTACCTACTACTGAACTGTATTGTAGCTCGTGTATATATCTGATAGTCTAGTTGTCGTACCGTGTTGTATGCGAGAGTTTTCATATTATGCCATATCACCGGTAGCGGACGTTTGTTTTGTATTTGAATAGAACTGTTACTGTGTGCGTGCGTAGCATGGTGTTGCGATTTAAACATATTATTTTTTTTTTGTGATGTAACTACAAAACGGTTATCCGATTTTTCACTTTACTTGTGCTATTGCTTCTTGCCAAATTTCATGATTCTAAGTCAACGGGAAGTACCCTATACGTTTTGATTCCCAGTGCGTGCGACTTGCGCGGCCAATCAGCTGCCGAATAACCGTGGACAAATGACTATAAACCTGAAAACTGAATCCGCATTCGACGGCCCGGTCAGCTCTCTGTTTAGTTGGTCTCAAATATATATTAGTTCCCATCATGCGATTTGCACAATAAATTATGCAACATCTGAGGTTGGACACACCGTATATAAACTTAAAGCTAGGGGTCTTGACATTTGTTATCAGTCATATAAGAAGATGACGCACAGTCGACTGCGAGCGGCGATATGCAAAAAGACGAATTACAACACATAAAACAACTGAATGTGCATACACAGTGTCTCGCACAATGATATAACGATTGTTCACAAAACGAACTTACGTGTTCGCGCGATAATTCTCGGAAGATTTAATCTGTTTAAACGAAATTTAATATGGAAATTGCATTACATCGCCGCACGTGTGAAGTGTGTGAAGCGTGCGTTTACTACAATTATGACGTCAAACTTCAAACCAACATGACGGACAGCGTTTATTGACATGTCATAAAATTGTAATTTTAAAATTAGAATAACAAATCAACCTCGCGTTTTTGTGGATACAAACCGATAATTTCCGATTTCTTTTTCGATAAATTATCGTATTCACATAATAATAATTTATTTTACCATTCCAACTCATAAATGTGGAATGGTCAAATTTACTTTTTAAAATATTTTTTCGTTTTGAGGTTCCCCGAGTCCAAGAAACATATTTTTAGAAAAACTTTGTGCGTCTGTGAGCACGATACAGATCAAACGGATGAACGGATTGAAACCAAATTGTGGGAAATATGTTTGATACGCGAATGCAAAGAACCCTATTGTTTTTGGGGAAAATCGACGCATGCGCAGAAGATATATATGCTATAACGTTGTTGTTTATATAATAATGGTATACTTTTCATGACGGTTTAGGTATTATTATATTTATTTTTTCAAAACAAAATTTTTTTTCTAAACTTTATAGTGTTGAACATATTTTGGAAAAAAATAAAAAAAATCAGCTGTTGAAATTAGCCAAGTATGCTTTGATTAATATTCAGATGATGTGGATTATATTATGTACGTAACGATGGCAACGAATAGCAAATATCATATTGAATACTAGCGATTACCCGTGTCACCTCACGCAATATAAAAAATTTTACTTTTTGTATTATACTACATCAAATGTCAATATTTTTTAAGTTGGAATTTTTATAGTGTCAAATGCTCAAGTGATGAGTTTACGATTCGTACCTCACTCATTCTTGACACCTTGTATACATCTGTTGTCTGCGAGAGAACAGATAACATAAAACAAGACGTAGATATAAATATTTTGGCTCATTTATTACATTTAAGAAACGTATTATATGCTGGCGGAGGCTCCTCATTTTTATGAGCGCCAATGCGAAAGATCTTTGGCTTACTTTGTACGCAGGAGTATCCAAAATCGCACACTGAAGAGCAGAACGCATTGGACAATGAAATTGTTAATTTTTGGTAACTGTTACTGTTATTTGAAACTAACAAGTTCAATAAAAAAACTTTTTAACAAAAAAATTAAACCGCCGAAAAACTGAAAAGCAAAAAATAATACTATCTAAGTAGTTGAACGTATGTGACAGTCAAGTATATCTAAGTAATTTTGAGTCGGCGTCAACAATCCTTCGCCGGAAATCTCTGAGCGTTCACGAAGTTAATGTCAGCGACAGAGCAACCCGAACGGGCACACTGAGGGCATACGTCTTTGCGAGTGGTCGTGTGGAGAGCGCATGTTTGGAATGTTAATGTTTATCGCTGGAGATTTCACGTATCATTGTTAATTTGATTTAGTTATTTCTTTTAGTGATCTTTGTTCATTGATGGTTTGACGCCGACTCAAAATTACTTAGATATACTAGACTGTCACATACGTTCAACTACTTAGATAGTATTATTTTTTGCTTTTCAGTTTTTCGGCGGTTTAATTTTTTTGTTAAAAAGTTTTTATTTTATAATTTTTTGTGGCTATATAATTTATAATTGTAATACACAACTCAGCATGAAAATCTGTGAGTGAACTATAAATCACCCCTATTTTCCCACCCTTAGGGTAGGAGTTTTTTTTCCAAATTTATATGAGACGAACCTCGAGGTATACCCTATCCAATAAAAAAATAATTATCAAAATTGGACCACTCTGTAAAAAGTTATGTGTGGTCATACATTACAATCAGTGAGTGAACAATCAATCATCCCCTGTTTTCCTACCCTTAGGGTTGGAATTTTTCTACGAAATTTATATGGGACCAACTTCGGGGTATACCCTTTCAAACAAAAAAATAATTATCAAAATCGGACTACTCTGTAAAAAGTTATGCGTGGTCATACATAAATAAAAAAAAAAAAAAAAAAAAAAATATACGCGTCGAATTGAGAACCTCCTCCGTTTTTGTTTTTCGTCGGTTAAAAAATAGGCGGAGTGGCAGAAAAATCTCCTTGCATTTGAATCTGCAATTTTCACCAACGATCTAGGGGTCCCCTATCGATCACGGAGCCCTGGTTAGTTGCCCAGTGGGAAAGCCGGCCTGTAAAAATGAATTGACTGCAAGTCATCCCCCTACTACTATCCGACGGAAATAGGCAAACTCTGCAATCTACTAGCCTTGGCTTATAGGTACCTACTATAAAAAATAAATACGTCTATATAATTGTTTATTAACTAAAATTGCACGTTCGTCAAGGCAAATGTCTGTTCAAATAACCAATTTGCGGCATCGTATAATTGGAGTTGCATTTTTCACATACAATTAAAATATATCTATACATTTGTGCCGCCACACAGGAAGGAACACAACATTGTAATTATTATTATCCGTTGAATTGAAAGAGCAAAAAAAAGAAAGCGAGGAAAATTTGCTGGGAATTGTCTCATCTATACTAAACGAGACAGAGAGCCCTACTCCAATTATTCTAACTCACAGACTGCTGTGGTCCTTGATATAGTTATTTCCGATTATTATTAATTCTTTAATGGAATGAAATGTTTCTAAATATAGTGGATGCGTCTACTTATTTACGCTTGTTGGAAGTTATAGGTACTTTTTTAGCGTGATTTTGAGGTCCCCCGAATCCAGAAAAAAATATTTCTGAAAAAAATCTCTTTATCAGCGAGCACGATACAGGTCAAACAGGTGAGCAGATTGAAACCAAAATTTGAGAGACTGTTTGACAGGCAAATATGAAGAGCCCTATTGTGTTTGAAAAAACTCGGTGCATGCGCAAAAGAGATATATTATGCAATAACATTGCTTTTTCTCTTATATTCTATTTATTAGAGTTATTAGCTATTAGAGTTAGATAGCTACAAGCATGCTTTAGTTAATATTCACAGTGAAACCATACTATAGGCAAACGAACAGCAAATCCGTTACCTATGTCACCGCACTAAGCCGCAATATATCGTATATACGTGAGTTTTGTTGATATCAGCGTTGCCAGTTTTTTTTTTTGCCAAGTCGGGATTTTGGACCTCTTTGAGTGAAAACAGCGGGATTCTTTCGTCGAAAGCGCGGGACATAGTAAACAAACGTATATAATCAGAATTTTTAAATATTTATCTTTTTATTTGAATTAAAATTACGTTTACGTGACAATAGATAGCAAAAACAGCCATAGAAAATGTGTTTTAATAAAAATATAATACTTTAAATCAGATTTACCCTATCGTTAAATAGTTGAGTCTTATTCGTCTTCAGAATAAAAAAAAACCAAATCAAAATCAAAAAAGTTTCATTCATTAGAAAAATATGGCGTTTCAAACAATAGTCTGTGAAGTGAGTGTTACAAATTGCAACGTACAATAAGAAAATAATTATTTAAAACGCTTCCTCAGCACGCTGATCGCACGGTCGAGTTATCCCGAAAAGCGGGACTGAGCCTGTCCCGCGCGGGACATTTAATTTTGATTTAAAAATCGGGACATTCCGCCAAAATCGGGACGTCTGGCAACCCTGGTTGATATGGTAATTGTGAAAATCATTAATGTATCAGATAAAATTCAACATAGATCGGACGCCAATAAGTTGGAATGGTTCTGCCGCCCAGTTAGTTGATTTTTTTAAAGTCGGTTAACAAGAAATTTCATATGTATACTAAATATTATAAAGTGAGAGTGCGAATTTTGTGAGTTTGTGTGGTAATATCCGGAATCACTGCATCTATTTGAAAAATTCTTTCAGCCATATTTAGAATTTGCCTCCAGGATCGACATAGGCTATATATTGTCGCATTAAAATAAAAGCGCTTTTCGTGAAGACCAATTTTGCTACGTAAAAACGGCGACAATCTACAAATTCGGGCGAAGCCGGACCGGACCATTAATAATAATAATAAGTTCCTTTAACTCCTAAGTGGAGCATAGGGCCTCTACGAAAATTTTAAATCTATTCCTATCTTTTGCCATATTTTTGACTTGAAGCCAGGTAGTTTCTTGTTCCATAACTTCTTCACGAACAGTTCTTCTCCGGGATATTTTTGGTCTTCCTCTTTTTCGATATCCCTGTTGGTTCCAATCCAAGGCTCTCTTCGCTATGTCGTCATCTGTCTTTCGCAGCGTGTGTCCTATCCAATTCCATTTCCTACGATTTACAGTTTTACAGATTTGTTCGGTTTCAAAGTTCGTTGTTCGAGTCGTGTTCGTACCATTTCACCTTGAGGATTGCTCTGAGACATTTATTTATGAAGATTTGCAGTTTAGTTGTTGTTTCGTCACTTTCCAGATTTCAGATCCATGGACCGGATCATTACCAGTAATATTGGCCAACAAAGTACGAACAATTTCAGTGATACAC
Source organism: Xanthostigma xanthostigma (assembly GCA_963575645.1). Lineage (NCBI taxonomy): Eukaryota > Metazoa > Arthropoda > Insecta > Raphidioptera > Raphidiidae > Xanthostigma > Xanthostigma xanthostigma. Next base: position 39,823,446 of record OY754466.1, on the reverse strand, counting down.
AGCGTGTCTTTGTCGTACAATATTGATGAAAAATTTGTTTCTATTCCACATGGAATATCGCCCTCTTAATATTGTTACCGTGTTTTTTGTGACACGAATTCACGAAACAACAGTTCGTCAAATCGTCATGAATACAGAAGTGAGATGATACAATTATACGAATGTGTGTTATTCTGTGCGTTGGAACGTAACGTCGGCGGCGGCGCGGTGACGGCGCGGACGCCCGATGAGATGATTGAGGACTCGAAACTGAATGGTTGGCACATGGTGTTAATTAATTAACGCTAATTTAATAAACGACCTAACGCCACTGATGTATACATGGACATACACTGGGGTCAGTTAGTTGGTTTTTTTCCCAAATGATTTAAACATTTTATTACGCATCCACAAAAGCGCGAGGGTTCTATATATACGAGTTTTTGTAGCGGTTCTTCGTTACTGCTTCTTCCAAAATTGTTGAACGAAGGAAATAAATCTTTGAACGATTGTTGCGTTTGAAACATTTTAAATTTATTGTTAAAACTAATTGGCATTGAGCTTAGATAACCCTGGTCTTTATTTAAAAAAAGTATTAGAAAAACCTTTTTAAAAATAAGCATTTATTGAAATTTAACTAATATTGAAAAAAAAATATTTTTAATAATTCTGATTTTAGCTCAGTTAAACCATCCGAAAATAGAATCCCGCTGTGCAAAAGATCGGCTAGTTTTGATTTTTTGATATGTTGTTAGGTACTCAAAAATCCAAGTTTGTTGCCGTGCGCCTATTGTAATCGAAAATATCAAAAAAAATCGATCATTTCTATGCTTTTTCAAAATATCTTCTGAACGGCCTGTTTACAATTTTTTTTTTATTTAAACTAGATTAATCAAGTCTTTGATTAACGTCTGATTAGAATTCTTCAATAAATAAAATTATCGACCAATTTTTCAGACAAATTGATCGATAATTTTATTTCTTGAATAAACTAGATTTTTGTTACCAAAGCGTAAAAGTAGCTCTGTAGTTTATATAGTGACTAAGATACATGTTTTTGAAAAATTACAGCAAATATTTCTCCTGAAAACGAAGCACACTAGGACGTTTCTACGACCAATATTTCAAGATATAGTTCAAAACTTTGATTAACGTCTGATTAGAACTCTTCAATAAATAAAATTATCGACCAATTTTTCAGACAATATATTAACAAAAAAATATAATTAATACATTCACGTTTCGATCCCGACTGGGATCTTCTTCAGAACGGATCTAAAAATATAAAAAAATAATTAATACTTATTTAGTTTCTATTTATTTTTAACGAAATTCGTGAAAGATTTTTTTAATATTGAAATAGGTATTGAAAAAATAATAACAAACAATTTTTTATTACGTAATCATGGAAATAATTGTGAGCACCTAAAAAGAAAGAAAAAATTATTAAAAACAAAATATAAAATTTTCTGTATCTAATTGAGCATTGAGAGAATTTTTATTTGATTTTATATGTAACATTTCCGAAATATTTCTTTTAAAAAAATTAGTTTCATTATCTAAAATTTTAATATTATCCCAATTAATTTTGTAGTCAAGTTCTAATTTGTGTTTAATTATTACATTATGTTTGTCAGGGATTAATTTGTGATTATTTTGATGTTCTCTTATTCTTGTTTTAAGAGCTCTTTTTGTTTGACCAATATAATTCTTAGCACAATTTTCACAATTAATTTTATATACAACATTATGCTTTTGTAATATATTGTCTGAAAAATTGGTCGATAATTTTATTTATCAAAATATAGTTGTTCAAAGAAAGAGTTTAAAAAAATATCGTGCAAAAATGTTATCATTTTATCTCTTTTTATAGTGGATGTGTTTTTGTCACGCTTTTTTGTGTTACGGATACCTATACAACCCTAATGATAATAATAATTTTCAAAAACTTTATTTTGTAAATTCTTCCAAAGTCTAGTGCAACGAAGCAGCATTTATTAATTTTGGTCCCAGTCGAGAGCACATTACAGAAAAACAAGGTTCTCTGCTTATAAACTCGCTCATTAAAAGTCATATCAACACGAAATGAAAAATTCTAAATGACAGGAAAAGTTAGTAAATGGTAAAATATTGATGGTGCGACTGACATTTGAAATAACTTACTGTCATTAAAATGGACATTAAACACATTATTATTATTAATTAAACATTGAATGGATGTAAATTCCACCGGGCGCATTCCAGACGGTACAATAATAACTGACAAGAGCGGAAACTTCAGAAGAATTTGGCCGGAGAACATACGATATTATTTACAGATAATTGTTATAGCCCGTGTATGTAAATAAATTATGCAAATTATCTTATGAATCAAACAAAACAATACAGTATACAAACAATAATAGTCGCTCATCGGCCATTATGTAAATACCTCTAACCTATGTCTATAAGTATGCACCTCTATAATGGATTATGCTATCACATTTTGATAGTTTGTGTATTCTTGCCATTAACGGCCCACGTACAGTTGTTCAACAACAAACCACAACCATTCATTAAATTACCATATTTATCTATTAGTTACTTACCGGAGAAATAATATGATGTTTGTTATGTTATTATTGGTGAGAAGCAAATGTCCATTTCTCTGACAATATAATATACTGTTTTCCTCGTAAGATTACAACTGGTCGTTTTTGGCTTCGCTTCTGCCTTCTCTCAGGCTTTAACACGAAGTCTCGTGGCTTGTTAGGCATATGTCCGAGCTCCGGGTTAAAGTCGAAATTCTCCGGAACACATCAGCCCGAGCGTACATAAATGTCTGCCAGACAGTTACAAAACTAGGTATATAATATACGCATATATTTAATACCCTCTATATTGCTAGCAAAGATCGGGAGAATGCAGCCATACATATTATGTCTGTCAAACTTATACTCTGAGTCTCATGCGCATGTCCGTGAATGGATGCGCGTCAGTTTGCACATGGAACTAAGCCGTGAAAGGGATACATCGAATAAATGGACTATCGAACAAAAAAAATATTTAATTCGAACCAGTAGCTCCTGAAACAAATAAACTCTTCAGCTTTATGTATTAGAATAGATGATTTGCTACTAGACCGAGATAACCGAAGCAATTGGTAGTCTTAAAAAAAAATGATATGTTAATTTTTGAAAGACATTTATAATGACTTTCCATGATTTAAATTGATAGCTGGATATCAATAAAATAAAAAAAAACTATCCATGCTTATATGTTATGTTTTTTTTTTTAATATAAAGGCGTTAGAATAGAGAGCTGTAGAACTTTTTGTTGAAGAAGTACCATTAAAAATTGAGTTTGCTTCTGATAAAAAGAAAAGTAAAAAAAGGTCTCGCTAGTGGATTTATCTGTAATCTCAGTGAGGAAGTAGAAGCATAGTCGCTTTCATCGCGTTCTGTGTCGACAAAAAAAAAATAAAGGGAAGCTGCACAAAACTGATGCACTTTAATTCGTTGTCAGTTCAAATAAGTATTGAATATTGAAAGATGCACCTGTCTTACCTCCACTATTGATATTAGATATGTTTTACCATGGCGTATACGTACCTACTATACCTATAGAATTTAATATACGTAAACCTTGATTTAAAAAAAAAAATAAAAAACACGCTTTATATCGAACTAAAAAGTAAAAAATATTTTTTTTTAAATAAGCTTAAAACAATAATGAATAAAAAATACTAGTATTATTGTGAAAAAAGCGTGGGGCGCTCGATGTACGAAAATGTGGAACAAAGCGCCCCACGCTTTTTTCACAATAATACTAGTATTTTTTATTTATTATTGTTTTAAGCTTATTTAAAAAAAATATTTTTTACTTTTTAGTTCGATATAAAGTGTGTTTTTTAGTTTTTTTTTAAACCATATTTATTTTCCACTTTTTAGTTCGATTTATTGTAAAAAATTTGCCGAAAAAAAAACAATTTTTTTTTCGGCGTAAACGAGATGAGAACCCACGACCCGTGATTCCGAGAGTTGACGTCAGCGAAGACCTGTGCTTTAGACCGCACGACTAAACACTGTAGTTACAGTGCTAGCATATTATACTACTGTAATAAACCACTTGTTGTAGTCCAAAGGAAGGTTACAAACAAACATGCATACTTACATACATACAAACTTACAAGTGAAGCTAATATAAAGCGTGTAATGGACAAGCAACAATAGCGCCGCTCGCAGATTGGGATACTACAAACAATATTATAATGTTCAATTTTTTTTTTAATTTTTTTATTTATTTGAAGAGTTCTATTCAGACGTTAAGCAAAGATTTGAATATTATAATGTAACTAGCGGTCCGTCCCGGTGCGATAGACATAATTCTGCAAAATGTATTTCATTGCGGTCCGGCGTCTGAACCAATAGGTTTGAGTGAATTCTAATAGATCTTGCTACTTGGTACTAAAACAGTATTTTTTTTTTTTGATTCTGATTTAATAACTTTGAGTAAATTCTATCAGATATCGTTAGTCGTTACATGTTACTAAAACATTTTTTTGAGAAAACACCGTAATTTTATATAAAATATTTAATAAAAACTATCCTATAGCGCAAGTTGCGCTAAGCAAGACACATTTACAAAATTTCATTAAAATCGGTCCGGTGGTTTTGGAGATTAGCGTTAGCCAAAATTGTGACACGAAAATTTTATATATACAATATAGATACTAGATTAGGGGAATTCATGACAGCATTTACATTGTTTCCGATTGCATTGTTAAATTGAATTTTTTAGATCTAGACACGGATTGCTTCTCACATAGACAATTATATGCTACGTGTTCTAGAATCGGAAAACCAGACAATCTCTGTATCTGCACAGACAATGAAACAACAAAAAATATTGTATACCCACAATACATTGTGAAATTAAACATGTTCGCTACGCGTGCATTATCTTTTTTTTAAACCAGACTGAGCCACAGCAACGCGTGACCCGGTACAACTAGCTTTAAATATTTTTAACTTCTTTGACACATGTCATAATGTACGCAGGAGAATGTAGCTTATTTTATAGTCGTAGGGGTCAATAGTTAAGTGACAGAAATAATAGGGACGCAATCTCTGCAGTCCGGGACTGACAAGTACACTGCCTTCTGTCATCTCAGGATTGTAGTGGAACTGTAGCAGTAGAGCTAGCTCATAACGCGTGTTTTGAGCCAACAACTTACACGTTATATTACGTTAGATTTTCCTGTGCTATAGCAGAAGTGGCCAACCTTCAGACATACATATGGGTTTTCCACGGCAATTTAAAATGACAGCGAGCTGGTTTTCCGCACAAATTCACATTAAAATTAATATACTCGAAGAAAATAATTACTTAATTTTTAGGGCTCCGTACATCCGATGATAAAACGGAACCCTTATAGGATAATTCTCGTGTCTGTCTGTATGCTTGTCAGTCTCAGCTTATTTTCTTCGCCTAGCGGGGTAGCGTAGCCGGGTAGCTGTAAGAGCACTAGACTCGCATTCGGGAGGTATGCCGAGAAATGGTAATTCCCACACCGGCCATCTTGTTGAGGTTCTCCGTGGGGTCGCACAATAATTCCAAATAAATATCGAGATGGTTTCTTATTCAAGGCCATGGCCGATTACCTGTCAAACTCCTATGTTCTAAATTTGCCTACCTTATCCTAATGTCCTAAAATTCCTTAATTTGCCCATTGCTATTAATTAGTTGAAGTTGAAAAAATATAAGAAATAACGGGAAGTGTGATAGAAGGAAAATAGTAATGGTGCGAATGGCCTCTATTATGACATAAAGTCGAGAAACGGACGTTAAACACATTATTATTATTTTCTCCGCATCTGCTGGACGAAAAAAATTGAAATTTGGTACATATATAAGTTATATAAGTTATATAAGTTATATGTGACCCATTCACGTGCGCATAGCGTAAATAAACGAATTCCGAATTTGGGGTGGGAAATTTTAATATGAAAAAAAAACCAGTTTCTCAAGTGCGTCATGTGGCGTATCAAATGAAAGGACTCACGAGAATTGCACGGTTTTATTTCCAGCCAAAGGCGCCACTAGATGTTTCACATCAAAAAAGGTTAGCCACTTCTGTGCTGCAGTCTTGGGCATAGCCGTTGAATTTATGTGTGTATAACCAAGAGGTAACTTTGACAGAAAAGTGACTGTAAACTCACTGCGGATGTAAATAATTAGGGTGGCCACACGAGTGGGAGAATAAGAAATGTATAATGAATGTTTGAAATTATAGTACACTAGCCGCTACCAGCGGCTCCGCAAGCGATTGAGATGAAACGAATGTTTTATACAACACTAGTGGAGGGCTCGGCTCCACCGTATTACAGCATTGTTTGTTGGCTGTTTATCGAATGTCTGCAATTTTTAGTATCATATAAAATCATTGACATTTTTTTTTATTTTATAGATTAAATATTTAACCCCCTTAGGGCATGAATTGTTAAAAATCCGTTCTTAGTGCTCACGTACGTTATACAGTATGTAAACACGTAAATTAACATTGGGAAAAAATGACTGGATCAGAGTGAGCCTTGAAATCTTGTTTTTCAATTTGTCAGACGATATTCTTTTGCAAAATGAATGTGTATACTACCGAAGAAAATATTCAAATGATACAACATAATCGGACTTTTTTTAGTAATGGAACATTAAATTCCCAAAGATACTTAAATATGGTGCGAGATCAAATATCTCCGCCTATTCGTGTTGAACCTAAAGACATTGGGTCACTGATTTACCAACGCGCATACGTTATACCAGTCAGACAATTTTTGAATGAAATGTTTCCAAACAGATGGAGTTGTTTTTTTTATTTATTTTTGTACAAAAAAATTAAAATAATGAGTTATAAGAGCTTTTTATTATTAAAAAAGCCAAGTAAAATAAAAATAAATCAAAATAAAATAGAAATCCTCAAGATTACCACGATAATTCAATAGAAATAACAATTAATGTAGTCATAGCTAACTCTGATCCAAGTATTTTTTCCCAATGCTAATTTCCCTATGTGCACCTTACGCGTTTATAAGGAACTCTTGTGCAAAATTCCATGCTTCTAGACCCACCGATTAAGGCTGTGCGTTGTCAGTCAGTATAACAGTTTTTCAAACTGTAGATTATTTTTAGACGCAATCGTTACAAATATGGCATGGTCATTTTTTCGCATTATGCTGTGAAATTAATTTTAATAATATAACAAAGCACGCAAAACTATTCTTTGTCGGTAGTTAAAATATTTATTTACAAACAGAAACATTAACAAAAACAAACTAAAAGTAATAATGAAAAATGAAATCATAAATAACGAAAAACAAACGAATCCTAAAACAACAAAAATAACACTAAACTAGGTACTATGTACAGTGTACACAGAATATTTATATCTCACAGATGTCTATGTATCTTTATATTTATAAAGACACTTATTTATTTATGTCGTGTACTGTTCATTGTCACTGACACTGGCTTCTGACTTACTGCCTGACATCCACGCTAACGCTGTTCTTCAGTCGCGTTCTGGAACAATCGTACGCATTCTTCTATGTGGTTTTGATGATAATGAGTGTAACAATACGCGCATTGTTGCCTATACGATTCCGACAACAATGCAAGTATTGTTACCAACGCGGCTCTGACAACAATGCACTGCCACCGCCTCCAGTTGCGTCTCGTTCCAATAATATTATAGCATAATGTCTGCGGTCACTTAAATTTGTATCATGCTTGGAAAGAGAACTGAGTAGTTTTATCATTCCAACCCACAAGTGAGGAATGGTAATAGTTAAGGTCAAAAATCACTTTTCAAAAATTTTACAATATCTTTCCGTTTTGAGGTCCCTCGAATCCAAAAAACTTATTTATGGAAAAACTGTGCGTCTGTTAGTCTGTTTGTCTATGAACACGATACAGGTCAAACGGATGAGCGGATCGAAATCAAATTTTGGGAGGATGTTTGGTATGCAAATATGAAGAGCCCTATTGTTTTTGGGGAAAATCGGCGCATGCGCAGAAGAGATATTTGCTATAACGGTGTTTTTTATATAATAATGGTATACTTTTTACAACGGCTTATTATTTTATTTATTTTTTCAAGAACGTTTCGTTAAAACATTTTTTTCTAAACTTTATAGTTTCGGAAATATTTTGAAAATAAAAAAAAATCAGCCGCACTTTTGTTTTATGGATCTGTCAGAAATAAACAAGTTCGGCATGCTTTGATTAATGTTTACAAGACGTGGAACATATTATGTAGGTAACCATGGCAACGAATAGCAAATATCATATTGAATACTAGCAATTACCCGCGTCACCTCACACGATATCAGAAATTTTATTTAATCAAATGTCAACATTTTTGAAGTTGGAATGGTCCCGTCGCCCAATTGGCTGGCATTTTTTTTATTGATTTTGTTCTTTGAGCATGACTTATGAACTGATCATTTCTCAAGTCCAACCGTACCGCATAACCAACATATTATCACACATCGGTTCAGTCCTGAATAGTGCCAATGCCATGCCACTTTCTTTTGTTTCTTGCCGTCACTTTCTGCAGAAGTGGTATATATATGTAGGTATACTGCGCTTATATATATGTTTTCAACGATTGGTTGTACAATTTACTATCTCCGCATTATCCGTCTTTTGTTTCTTGAATTTTTTAACAGTTTTCGAATATCATACGTTTTTCTTGTCTGCACCTATTCTATTATTAAAAAAATGATACAGGTAAAAGGGAAATATATGCATGTTCTTGTTTACAATTTACAATAAATAAAATATAGTTTAAAAAAAACTAAAAAACACGCTTTATATCGAACTAAAAAGTAAAAAATAATTTTTTTAAAATAAGCTTAAAAAGCGTGGGGCGCTTTGTTCCACATTTTCGTACATCGAGCGCCCAACGCTTTTTAAGCTTATTTTAAAAAAATTATTTTTTACTTTTTAGTTCGATATAAAGCGTGTTTTTTAGTTTTTTTTAAACTATATTTTATTTTTCACTTTTTAGTTTGAGGATCTATAAAAGAATTTATTAATCCTGGGGGTCCTAATAAGGATAATGGGAAACTGTTATCAAATTATTGCATTGTCATCGGTCCTTGATACGTATGCAAAGTTTCAAATTAATCAGACTTCGGGAAATTGGTGAAAATTATGCTCAAAGATTCCGTTACATGCATACATACATACATAGTTAGTTACAACCCAAGCTAATATAAAGCGTTTAAAAACATTCGTTCCGAAAAAGAAGAAGATATTAAACACAATTTTATTTTTTATAAAACTGCCGTATGTTATACTTATACAACTAATATTGGGATAGGAATATTTTAATATTTTCAGAAAGCACATTTTTGCGAAACAATTTATTTAGAAACATTTTTTAACCGACGAAAAACAAAAACGGAGGAGGTTCTCAAGTCGACGCGTATATTTTTTTTTTTTTATTTTTTTTTTTATGTATGACCACGCATAACTTTTTACAGAGTAGTCCGATTTTGATAAATATTTTTTTGTTTGAAAGGGTATACCCCGAAGTTGGTCCCATATAAATTTGGTAAAAAAATTCCAACCCTAAGGGTAGAAAAACAGGGGATGATTGATTGTTCACTCACTGATTGTAATGTATGACCACACATAACTTTTTACAGAGTAGTCCGATTTTGATAATTATTTTTCTATTTGAAAGGGTATACCCCGAAGTTGGTCCCATATAAATTTGGTAAAAAAATTCCAACCCTAAGGGTAGGAAAACAGGGGATGATTGATTGTTTACTCACTGATTGTAATGTATGACCACACATAACTTTTTACAGAGTAGTCCGATTTTGATAATTATTTTTTTATTGGATAGGGTATACCTCGAGGTTGGTCTCATATAAATTTGGAAAAAAAATTCCTACCCTAAGGGTGGGAAAATAGGGGTGATTTATTGTTCACTCACAGATTTTCATGCTGAGTTGTGTATTACAATTATAAATTATATAGCCACAAAAAATTATAAAATAAAAACTTTTTAACAAAAAAATTAAACCGCCGAAAAACTGAAAAGCAAAAAATAATAAATCTTTTTATTTAACTAAGTTCTATTTAAGTAGTTGAACGTATGTGACAATCTAGTATATCTAAGTAATTTTGAGTCGGCGTCAAACAACCAATGAACAAAGATCACTAAAAGAAATAACCAAATCAAATTAGAGAACTCTCGTGAACTCTCAGAGATTTCCGGCGAAGGATTGTTGACGCCGACTCAAAATTACTTAGATATACTAGATTGTCACATACTTAAATAGAACTTAGTTAAATAAAAAGATTTATTATTTTTTGCTTTTCAGTTTTTCGGCGGTTTAATTTTTTTGTTAAAAAGTTTTTAAGCTATTGCATAGCTTCTATCGCGGGCTTTGAGCGCGGCGACCGAATCAAGAAATTCCGTAACGAAAAAAAACCGAACACCCCCCACTCCGACCGGCACAGCTGTGCGACGTTGACAGCCGTGCATCGTCTAACGTCGTTTCAGTTCGGCAGACTTCGGCACGGTGTTTGTGTGCTCATAACTGCATAACTGCTCATAACTGATTCTATCTTTATTTGTGTATAAATGAATTTATATATAATACTGCTATAAAAATAACCTAAAGTATTTAGGTTATGTGCAGAGAAAGTATATATGATATTATATCTATATAAATGTACATCGCGCGAAATTCTATGATCAAACTCTTAATATCGTTCTTTTTGTTCAAATTTTTTGAATGAATAATTGTTTTGGTGTGTAATACACTATTTATACCTACCTTATTATTTATACCTAGCTATTTTCGTTTTATAGAGAAGAAAAACTTAAAGACCTAAAAAGAATATGCAATAGCTTTACCGCGGCAGTCCCCGAGTTCCACACGTATTTTTTTTTATAAAATTGCAAATAATATTTTCAGGAGCTAGACAATGTATGCTTCGTATGTATAAGACAGGTACATAAGGATATTTTTTCTATATTGTGTTTGTAGATTTTCGGAACAATAAAAAAATCGTTATGCGTTCCATGTCAGCTTCAGCGATTTTAAATATACTTTTTAGCACACACCCTTATTATAAAGTAGCTGCTTTTTCATGCCAGTATACTGACAGCAAAATGATCCATTTCACACTCCAATCGCTATTTAAAAGTATATGAGCAACAGAGACATCGAATTGTCAGATATAATATAGGTACCTATTATACATGCTAAATGAAAATCGACCATTTTATAGGAGGTACGTTAAAAAAATGTAGTTCGTAATGATATGACTCGGGTGACTGTTAAAACTTGATATTCGCTCGTTTTAACATAATATCGTTATTTGCAAAGGAGACATTATTATTATTATTATTGCAGATTTATAAAAAAATGAGTGCGTTTAACCGTACCGCACGGTTGAAGTAAAGGTTTTTAAATTTGTTTTTATACCACTCACTCTTTCTATATTCATGTTTTCGCCACTCCCACTTTTTGGGAAATATTCACTTACAAATTAAACCACTCACCAATTAAATACGTTGACTATGCTTATTGGTTGGCAGCCGTAGCCATGTTTCACCTTACGTTCAAGACCGTTTTTACAGATGTATTTTGATGCCACCATCTTTCAGGCGATGCCTTTCAATAGCGGAAACCGATCACAAAATTGATTTGCGTACGTTGCTATGTTTCGCCTTTCGTTTATGCGTTTTGATACCGTAATCTCTCACAGTCGTTACCTTTAAATACCGGAAACCGATCACAAAATTGGTTTGCGTCCCTAGCTACGTTTCACCTTTCGTTCATACGGTTTGGTGCCGCCATCTATCAGTCAATGCCTTTAAATAGCGGAAAACGATCACAAAATTCGTTTGCGTCCGTGGTTATGTTTCACATTTCGTCCGTAGGTTTTCAGTCAATGTCTTTAAATAGTAGAAACAGTGTAAACACGTTACTTCCGTCCGAAAAAAAATCTGACTTACACTCAAGCCGCGCTTAAAGATGTTTTACATAAAAAAATTCGATTAATGACCTACTCGTGTTTTAAACATAAAGATATAATTAACTGGAGTACGCTAGTTCGTATGCTTGCCATAAGTGAAAGTGTCCTCAGTTGAGAGAGAGAGAACGCTGCAAAAACCCAGAAAAGCAGATATTTGTTTACTTAAATTAGTTTTGTTTTGTATCATTAGTTACCATAGAGATAAGGAACTGTTCTCTCTCTGAATTGCAGACAGTTTCACGGCTCACTCGCGTACTCTAGTCTAATATCTCTATGGTTTTAACACAACATAGTTACATACCGCACCCGCGCGCCGCGTATTAATGAATGATGAAAGAAAAACAGATTTTGTTATGCAAAATTAAGGAAGCCGCAAAATGATACTGTGCGTGGATTTAGAGCGGCTATATACATCACTATACCTAAGTGAAGAGTTGGGGATTTGCAGTAGGTTAGAAGCGAGCGAGTGCCGCGTTATAGTGCATTCAATGACAGAAAAAAAGCAGAAAAAACAAAACAATCAGTGTATTTTCCATGTATCTTAGCTAATGAATCATTGTTTATCTACTCAATGTGCGGTGAGTGAACGCAACAAAGCGTATATCGAAAATATATCTGCGTCCCTTTCTTCGATGTAATTCCCTGATTTCTCTGATGATAGGATTGGTTGATGTACTTGCATTCAATCTGAATAAAGTATCTCTGTTTCAAAAACTTTGTCTTTTACTATGACGTTAACATGGGCGTACCCAGCTTTTGGCTCAGGAAGGGGCAAAGAAATTTCTTAATCCAGGTTCCCCGTGCTTGTCTTGCCCTCCTGGATACGCCAGTGCTTACGGCGTAAAAAAGACATATAAGTATATGAGAATTGGAAAATCACAGGGAAGTGGACAGGTTAAAGAAAAGATAACACCTTTCTTTATAAAGTATAACGTTTCGCTGTTATATTACAGCATCTTCAGATACTGAAAATTTGATACAAAGAATTAGTTACATTAAGTTCTCAACAAAAATGTTACAATTTGCGTACCTTTTTCAGTATCTGAAGATGCTGTAATATAACAGCGAAACGTTATACTTTATAAAGAAAGGTGTTATCTTATCTTTAACCTGTCCACTTCCCTGTGATTTTCCAATTCTTATTCAACAAATGGACATGACTACTACAAATTGTATAAGTATATGTTTCCACCCTAATAGTTCGATTGCGATTTTATTCCTTTGCTCGGTATAGAATAAATGATATGGTATTTTCGCATAATATCTACCATATTTTTTAGAAACATATTTATTCATTAGTTTTGCACATGTTGTTTTTAGTTTGGCAACGAAACAATCAACTTCTTGTACATCGCGTTAGTGTATCAAAATACTACATGCATTTGCATGCATTGCATTTTTCAGCGTAGAATATGATTACTTACATATTTTATCTGCGTCTGTTCTATGTAACACTGTATGCACCTTCGGTCAAAGAACCCACCTTCGGATTCTGCCAAAATAGACCAAAGTTTTTGCCGAAGCCTAAGGTTTCTAACAAGCGTCGAAATTAATCAAACTGTTACGATTGAGCGAGACCACGATGAACGTGGCGACTTCTAGGGATGATTAAAATTGCCTTTTTATATTTTATAGTCAATGTAAACCTTCAATTTAAAAGTTTTATATTATTAATTGTAGCTTGTAGCAGTTCTAGCCAATTTAAACTGAATTTCTTAGGGTTTTTAAGACTTCGGCCGAAGGTTGTGGCAATAGCCGATTAATCGGCTTCGGCCAGAAATCGACCTTCGGTCGACACTACTTACAATCCAACTTGGAATCAATTTACACCGGGATGAAGCCGGGCCGAGCAGCTAGTATGTATTCAAATCTTCCTCAAGAAATAAGCTATCAAATTGCAAAAACTGCATTAAATAGTTCTGGAAATTAGCCGCAAAGACCTTTTGAGACTCTTTTTACTATGCATAGATGAAGTATTTTTATCTAACATTTATTTTTGTGTTTCAGGTATGATTTTTTCAAGTAATTTTGCATCTGTCATCTAATTAATGAGTACGTGAGTATTTTTTTTATAGTTTGTGCAATTATTTTTCATTTCAATATTCTTTCGAATGAAGTTTTATTTAGTTACCAAACGTGTAACAATAACTCAATTTTGCTTCCCAAACCTAACCTAAATCTTTTTCGTAATTGCCCTGAAAATACTATAACTGTCTTCCTAGTCCTACTGACACAGACGCGGGGCATTTTTGTGTGATAACCACGAAGTCTGACCCAGCTCGAGTGTAACGGTGGACCGATATCTGTCGCATGAACCAATATGGCGCACACACGTTCATGGCTTACATGTGTGTACTGTCTGTGAAGTTAAACAACGTTGGTAACTATTGCGAAATCAGGTCGAAAGAACCGAAGTTTTCCCAGGCAATGATAACAGCGCCATCTCGCGTGCGCCAGAAACCGGTCCGTCTCGAAACACGGCAACCATAAGAATCGAGATTTCCTGGTTTAATACTTCGTGCTGATAACTTATCTTTAAGAAAATTTGTTCTAAAAAATATTGTACTCTTTGACGTGTGACCATACTAACTAGTCGGCACATACAAATCAAAATACATAATTTGTGGTGGCACTGACTCTACGCTCATAAACATTTTTTTGTTTATATAGTTATCCGTTAATAACGACCTTAACAATTATAATGATGTCCTCGATGACGATTTCAAAATTTTGTAATTGATTTAAAAAGTGCTTCGGTGGTGCGTTGGGGGGAGGGGATGGCATTTGCACCCATTGCCCCCCCCCCTGTATCTGCGCCTGTACTGACATGAAGATATTACCATTTCCTAAATTTACAAGTGAACTTAAGTCACGGTTAATTAAAACTTTTTTTTATATTCTGCTAATGAATTTAAATGATGATTTTTCTAATAGGTCATATGCATAAAACTCCAAATTGGTTAAAATTTTTATTTCGAAATATATTTTAGTTCTTGATCATAGCGTAATGGTTATTTTATTAATCTAATCACTGAAAAAAATACAAATAATAAAAAATAAATGTAGAAAATAAGCGCTATTTTCGAATTTTCAAAACGCATCGTGACGTCAGAGTATATATCAACAACAGTTTTCATGACGACTGTGTCGTCTCACAGTAAGATTATGTCAGTATTTAGAGAAAACAACAAATAAACTTCATTTAGAACATTGACAATTTGACATCAAGGTTGGCATGCATCGTATATCATGACGTCACATAAGCCCGCGAACATGGCCGATTGTTTAAACTGTTTATTTTTGAATGTGGAATTTAATATTTTTTTTCTTATGATAATATTACATTTTTAAATGATTATCAATTTTTTTCCGTATTATGGTTGACTAAAATATAATCTATTAAAAATATAAAAAAAAATCATGCATATGACCTATTGTATTCAATCTACGAATCTTGCGTATATATAGCTGTTTTGGATAATAAATTCATTCTATTTTGTTCTATTCTATTCTAATATCGTCGATAAAATTTGGCCTTTGTTTCCGAAGGTCTGTAATCGTCAATATTGATTTATTAAAAAAAAAATGCTGCATGGTTTGGAGAGCGAACAAACTATAATGAATAGGCGAAGCTACTGCAGACTACAAGGGGAGCAGAAAGGGGCAGCAGTCGAGTCGAGAGGGTTCATTGTTAAATAATTCTGTTGTTGTTTTGTAGTTTACAACGATAATAACATAATGCATAATGAATTATCCCGCAGAAGCAGGTCTCTGCAAAATACGTACAATATTTGCTTCTAAATTATACCGCGCAACATACCTGCCTACTTGTAAAAGAGCGCTAAGCATTTTCACCTGTTGGTTTGTATATACTGGCGGTTCAAATCTAGACAAATGTCCAAGATTTTACAATTTTCCATATATCTATTAATTAACTATATGAATCATTGCCTATCTACTCAATGTGCGGTGAGTGAACCCAACAAAGCGTACCGATGTAATTCCCTATGATTTCTCCGATGACAGAATTGGTTGATGTACTTGAATTTAATCTGAATAAAGTATCTCTGTTTCAAAAACTTTGTCTTTTTCTATGACGTTAACATGGTCATACCCAGCTTTTGGCCCAGGAGGGGGCAAATTAGAAATTTCATAATCCGGGTCCCCCGTGCTTGTTTTGCCCGCCTGGATACGCCAGTGCTTACGGCGTAAAAAAAGACAGAATTATATGTTTGCACCCTAATAGTTCGATTGCGATTTTATTCCTATGATCAGTATAGAATAAAAGTATGTGCAATTTTCAGACCTCTCTTGGCTTAAGTCGTTGCCCGTTAACAATTCAATGTTTGATAATTAATCTTGTTGGTACGCCGCTTGTCACGAGCATTTATGCCCAAAATTCTATTTTAGGCGAATGGATAAGCAGAAGGTATATCTAGTGTTTCTGAGTTGTTTCGTTCTTCTATTTTTAACACAGCTAAGTAGATAGTGGTGATGTAGTAGGGATGTTGAAAAAGTATCGATATATCGATATTTTTAATTCAAAACATTGATATTTTTAGCCGATATGTTTTGATCCGATATATCTATACAAAATATCCAATATCGAAAATTGTATCAAAAACGATATATTTTTTTTATTTATGTAACTAAAGTCACTAGAATCCAAAACCGTAATTATTATATTGCATAGTCCTAATAAAAGGAATACTGGTAAAAATAACTTCATTTTTATTGAGATTTTTGTACATTAAAATATAATGTACATTTTGTATAAAAATTATTATTGATAATATTCTGCTAAATAGGTACACTATTATTTTCAAAACGCAAAATCTTTTGAAAATTTGACCGATATATCGATATTTTTTCCTCGATATATCGACGTCGATATTGATATTTTTATAAATATCGATCCATTGATATATCGATATTTTTTTTCACTTCCGACATCCCTATGATGTAGTAACTAATGTCAATTTTTAGACATGCCAGTGCGAATATCTGGCGCCATTTGTCCAAGGTTAAAATTTGACAGCTGATTGGCCGCGCAAGTTATACGTATAGTGGCTCTGGGTACTAGGTTGATTATTGATATACTAAGTTTAAAGTTTTATTCCTAACCCGAATGTTAAGGTAGTTCACTCGCGACAGTCGTAGACAAGAGTATAGCGTAATAATAAATGCCAACAGTTATGGATACCCCGGGCATTTTTGTAAGAGACTGTACCCAATACATCTAAGCTTTAATATACAGATACACTCCGTGACTCCTGTACAATTACAAATACACTAAAATATTTTTATTTTAAAAATCTATATTTAAAAAAAAACAGTAAAAAAATTCAGTTTTTTTAAAAAAAGTATAATTTTTGAATTTACAATGCATTAGTTTTTACCCGACTGCGGCGAAGATAAAAAGAAGGGTTATGAGTTTAACAGTCTATGTATGTTTGTATTTACGGATTTTCCTCCGTAGCGCCCAAACTATTCATCCGATTTTGATAAATAAGGTGTCAATCGATTCATTATTATGGCCCGGGTAAAATAGGCTACATTTATTTTTGAATGTTGGTCCCAGGGGGAGCAAATTGAAAACAAATAAAACATAAGTTAAAAAAAAATAATTTATATAAAAAATATGTTCAAAAACTAAACCCGACTACTGAAAAGTATGAAGCAAGAAAGTATTCTCATCTGAGGATAGCCATGTCATATATATGAGGCCCCTCTAGATGTATAGCTTGATGCACTTTGCACTAGAGCTTATGATCGTTTACTACTGTTAAAATGTAATGTTTTGTTAGGGCCACCTACCCTAACAAAACATTACATTACTACTGAAAAGTATGAAACAAGAAAATATTCTCATATGAGTTATGACCACGGCTATCCTCAGATGAGAATATTTTCTTGTTTCATACTTTTCAGTAGTCGGGTTTTAGTTTTTGAACTTATTTTTTTAAAGAAATATACTTAGAACCGTTTTCGAGTTATTTTGGATTGTACTCGTTTTCTTTATACGTGGTATCTACTATCTACCTATACCTCCGGCATGTTAATTATGCTCATTTTTTTATTGTTTATATCTCGTTTTACAGTCGGTGCATTTTTTTAAAATTAAATATAAGGCGCTTTTATTAATCTTACCTATACGCCAATTTTATTAAATTCTTAAGAGAAACCATTTCTCGAGTCAACTAAACCTTAAAGTAAAGGTTGATAAAAGATATAATTGCAAGGTTACCTTAGCAAAAAAACTAAAGTTATTTTTTAAAAAAGGAGTAAGAAATTATTAGGTATAGAAGATTTGATGGAATCGCACTGCGACACTTGGTATAATTAGGCGTACGGTTGTATATTTGTTAACATTTATATAACATGACACAACACCTACAATAACCTAATTTATTATTTACATTGTGTGTTTTAACCGTTAAAACCATTCTGCTGTTGGAATGATTATCATCTTTTGATGTAATGTACGTGCCTTACATATAGCGTAGTTATCATACTATTTAATATGTAAATGTTAATGTCATACTTTCCTGCAGAGCTAGATATGACTTTTGTTGAAGGAAATACAACAAAAACAAATTCATACAAAACTCGTATTGAACTCAGTCTATAATAATCTGTAGGTACTTATATACAGTAAGGACGCTGATGACCTCAGTTGTTGAGCGTCTATAATTCACAATCTCTCTCTCTCTATATGCAGTATGTAAACACATAGGGAAATTAGCATTGGGAAAAAATACTTGGATCAGAGTGAGCCATGACTGCATTAATTGTTATTTCTATTGAATTATCGTGGTAATCTTGAGGATTTCTATTTTATTTTGATTTATTTTTATTTTACTTGGCTTTTTTAATAATAAAAAGCTTTTATAAATCATTATTTTAATTTTTTTGTACAAAAATAAAACAAAAAAACAACTCCATATGTTTGGAAACATTTCATTCAAAAATTGTCTGACTGGTATGACGTATGCCCGTTGGTAAATCAGTGACCCAATGTCTTTAGGTTCAACAAGAATAGGCGGAAATATTTGATCTCGCATTATATTTAAGTATTTTTGGGAATTTAATGTCCCATTAATAAAAAAAGTCCGATTATGTTGTAATCATTTGAATATTTTTTTCGGTAGTATACACAAAAGAATATTATCTGTCAAATTGAAAAACAAGATTTCAAGGCTCACTCTGATCCAGTCATCTTTTCCCAATGTTAATTTCCCTATGTGCACTTTTCGTGTTTACATACTGTATAAAGCCGAAGAGTTTGTTTGGTTGAACGCGGTAATCTCAGGAACTACTGGTTCGAATTGAAAACATTTGTTTTGTTAGATAGGTAGTCCATTTATCGAAGAAGGCTATAGGTATAATAAGTTGTATTTATGGTACGTTTTTACTATTCTATTTCTACTTTAAATCTTGCATTTTGTATGTATATTGACTGGTCAATTCAAACTATGTTTGACGTTATGATCAATACACTGTCTATTTATCTATCACGCTACGACCAATAGGAGCGGAGCATCAATGAAAAATGTTGCAAAATATAACTCAAAATTTGTCCGTCCGACAAAAACGTTTGAACGGTAACTCCGATCATTATGAAATTTGGACATAACTAAGATGTACGTGCGTACTCATGTCCCTCCCCCCATTCGTTCTTTTGCACCCGGGTGAAAACGGGCAGGACCGCTAGTATTCATATAAATCGAGTTTATGGTCGTGTCCATATTGTTAATAATAGACCAAGATTCCAGACCCTCCAGACCTACGTTATTTCAGTATCTACTGCTAAGATTTTATCAGTAAACTAGCGGTCCCGTCCGGTTTCACCCGGGTGTAAAAGAACGAATGGGGAAGGGAGGAACATGAGTACACACGTTCATCCTTAGTTTACCGAGATGAATGTTGTGTCCAAATTTCATGATGATCGGAGTTACCGTTCACAAGTTTTTGTCGATAAAAAGCAATATTTATACTTTTTTTAACTAATAATTTTTTTTTAATTAATTAAATAAAATTTAAATAAATTTAAATGTAAGCCTTGGAAGAAAGCAATGGAGAAAATAAAAAAAAAAATAAAAATATATTCGCCCAACGTAGGGCTCGAACCCACGACCCTGATATTGACAATTGTGTGCTCTACCGATTGAGCTAGCCGGTGTTGTATTCTGGCAGCGCTAATATGAGTGTATTTAGTTAGTGCATTTCACCTGAATAGAAGCTTATATTTGAGATACATTTTGCAACATTTTTCATTAATGCTCCGCTCCTAATGGTCGTAGCCTGATTTTATATAGCCTATAGCCTTCCTCGATAAATGGGCTATCCAACAATTTTTTTTTTCAATTTGAACCAGTAGTTCCTGAGATTAGCGCGTTCAAACAAACAAACAAACAAACTCTTTAGCTTTATATATTAGTATAGATGTACAATATTTAGTTAAAAACGTATGCCAATTTTATAACTTGAAAGCGGGAGCTTTTTAAAGATAACAGGTTCTAGATATAAAATTTTTTTTTAAATAAATATAAAGAATACACTAAAGTTTAGTGTTTGCTGAAGATGAGAGCATAGCTCCCGAAATGTACTTCCACAAATAAAACTGTTGTGGTAAGAAGTAACTAGTCTTTATACTTATTTGTGTTTCAACCACGCTGATCTTAATATTTTTATCTTTTTTTAAGTCTGAAAAAAAAACAATTAAAAAAATATTTGAGACCCATCCATAAACATTATAAACAAAATGGTGTCGAAATTGTTCAAATCGGAAAGTTATGGCTGATAAAAAAAAACACGTGACAAATTGATAACCTCTTTTTTAAGTCGGTTAAAAATAACTATTAGTTTTTATTCAGTTATTAAATAAATGGACACAGGTTAGTAGAAAGCAATCAGTTTTTAAAACAAAACCATTTCATAATAGTTACTTAGACCAGACTGTTTTTAAAGAACGGAAACACTGTTATTGAAGAAGAACAGTCTATTTTGTCCATCGCTAGGGAGTACCAACGTGAGATTTCAAGACCGTAAACCGACTGCGTCGTGCTGTAAATACGTTAGAGCGATGCGCACCGTAAATGGGGCAACAAAACGAGATCGTTCCATTTAACGACGGGGTTTTGATACGCCAATATAATGTTCCGCTGCCGTAAAAGTCTAGCGTTTATTATAATATTAATTAAAAATAATTTATCGCCGTCGAACGTTTAAAATAAGCAAATTGCAACGCACACCGGTGATACGAATCATTTGGGCCGGGTTTACAGTTTTCTGTATTGGCCAGGTGCTTCAAAAACGCGCGCGAAAATCGAGTAGGCTGTCGTTATTGCTGTAGCGTAGTTCGTTGACCTTCGAATCACACCACTTTCGTCGTTTTCACTCGACACAATCCGAAGTTACACTGGCGTTAAGCCCGCCGGGCACCGTTTCATAAACGCACGTAAAAAGTAGTGTGTCACTGTCGAGGGCTCACAAAAATTGACTTATTTATCATAAATGTTTAATACTTTTTTTTAAGAATGGTCACTTATCGTATACTGAAAAATAGTTATTATTATTATTATTACAGTAGAACCCCGATTATCCGAGGTAACATGGGGAACACCCTACTCGGATAACTGAAAATTCGGATAATCCGGATTTATTTTTTATTCATTAAACACAAACGTACTTTAAACGGTTTATAAACGTTTTTACCATGTAAATATTTTTATTAATAAATTATTATATCGACCCGACGATTTTAAATGGAAATATGTACATTACATACAGCGTTGCCAGTTTTTTTTTTGCCAAGTCGGGATTTTGGAACTCTTTGAGTGAAAACAGCGGGATTCTTTCGTCGAAAGCGGGACATAGTAAAAAAACGTATATATAATCAGAAGTTTTCAAATACCGCTATTTATCTTTTTATTTGAATTAAAATTACGTTTACGTGACAATAGATAGCAAAAATAGCCACAGAAAATGTATGTATTTTAATAAAAATATAATATTTTAAATCAGATTTACCCTATCGTTAAATAGTTGAGTCTTATTCGTCTTCAGAATAAAAAAAAAAAACAAATCAAAATCAAAAAAGTTTTATTCATTAGAAAAATATGGCGTTTCAAACAATAGTCTGTGAAGTGAGTGTTACAAATTGCAACTTACAATAAGAGAATAATTATTTATATAAGAATTACTTATTCATGATATTTCTGTGAAGATTTAACTTCTTTTAAAGTTATCCCCGAAAAGCGGGACTGAGCCTGTCCCGCGCGGGACATTTAATTTTGATTTAAAAAAAATCGGGACGTCTGGCAACGCTGATTACATACTATATTTTAGAAGCTCGGTTAATACGGATATTGGGTCTTTAGTCGCTCGATTAATCTGGATCATAGACGCGCATACCTCGCATTAGATTGGCTCGGTTAATCCAGAGCTCGGATAATTGAGACTCGGATAATCGAGGTTCTACTGTATTATTATTATTAATTGTTTGGGTGAATATTTTGGATTAATTTTTTTAATATTTTGAGTGAATTTTGACAATTTTTTTGGTGAATTTCGACAACATTTTGAATGAATTATTACAGTTTTTTTAATTTTATTTTGGAATTTTTTAGGATAAATTTTGACAATTTTTGACAATTTGTTTTATCAGGTCACCTATTTCATCTCTGATTTTGATGATATTAAAAATGACTTTTAAATCCCAATTTAAAGATTCGTAATTTAACAAAAAATGGAACTCCTTTGTACTCAAAAAACCTAGATCCACCCCTGGCGTTGTGTAAACCAATTTTTGTTTCCAGTGTAACGTAGAAGATTGTATAAAGTATTTTATCGGTGCGTTTCTTGCAAACTTAGATTAATGTTGCGTTATCTATAATGTAAGGTAAATTGTTGCTTAGCATCCTGTATGGTTTATGCGACTGAGAATTGTTTTATTGTATTACTAAAGAATCTCATTTCTTGCTCGTTTCGCTTGTTAATCACTTGTTCGAAGCACAAAGAAATAAATTCAAACTTTAGTCTGAATCTTGATAAAATACGATTTTATACGGAAATTGCCTGGAATCGTGAAAGTTAGTTTTCTAATTTTATATGCTCAAGTTTTTATGATAATTGGCTTTTGAATACGTTTTTAAATACGACATAAAAATTATAAACTTACGTTTTCTCTAGCCAAATTTCTTTTGACGTGATAACGTCTTATAAATTGATGAAACACCGCCAGCACACACGAAAAAGAGTAACGTTCCGCAAGCGAGAGCGCGATATAAGCGATAGAGATGCACGATCGGCCCAAGCCGCATTTCTCCCTCTTCTCGCGGTACGTCAGAGAGTAGTGTGCGTTCAACATTTTTTTCGACTGTTCCAGCGAAAGCTACATCTGACAGATGGCCTATATAAATTATACGGTTTGTTAACAAATATATAATATATATACTTACATTCTTTTAAATGTCTTTTATAATTGCTTAAAAATATGTATTTTGCTTTAGTTGATCAAATTATTAGTCGGTAAAAATATAGTTTGACAGCTACTAAAATTTAGGTTATGTATTATTAAATATGATATTCGAGCGGAACACGTTATCACGTAAAACTATCGTCCGTAAACCGACTTTACAGACAACCAATTTTTTTTTATAAAAAATATTAATCAGTTATATCATATAGCCAAGGTCTCGCAATGCACTCTGCACGAACCATTTTGAGCCCTTTTCGACTCCCCCTTCTATCTCCGAAACTAATTACGTTACAGAACTGATGTTTTTCCAGGGTGACTAAGGTTACTATAAAGAAGCCGTATTTCGAATTTCATACGTCCAGGTCAGGGGTCGGCAACCTGCGGCTCTTTAGATGTAAAGTTGCGGCTCTCCAGTTCCGTACGCAAAAAATAATTATTTTATTATATAAACCCTTAAAAATCGTCCAATCGATCCATGATTGAGTTACCCTGCCTATCTCTCAACCATTTCTACTCGCGTATGACCATCACCGCCCCCGTCGCGACGTGTCGTCCTCGGATATATATTATACCTATATAAGCAAATACTATAATACTGAAACGAAAATGTTTAGTGGCTCTTTAAAAACTGGGAAATTTTGTAAATTGTAACCTTTGGCTCTTCCGTCTCAAAAGGTTGCCGACCCCTGGTCTAGGTGGATTAGTTTCCAAGATGCGAGTGTCCAAACAAATCACGATTTTTGGCACTCACTGATTCATAGACTGATACTTTCAAGTGATGCAGTTCTTGAGTTCCGTAAATTATAATTTTATCCATACTAATATTATAAATCCGAAAATAACTCTGTCTGTTATGCTTTTAGCCTATGTCCTTCCTTAGGATGCAGTGTACCTCCTTGACAAAAATCGAAATATGTTCAGCGGTTTAGGCGTGAAAAGGTAATACAAACAAACGCAGTTACTTTCGCTGCATTTTTCAGTCTCGTACCTAATCATCATAGTTAAGTACGCGGTGACAAAAGTGCCTTGCAACTCCCAAACGGATGATAAGCACGTTTTTGTATAGTTCGAGTGTCGTTCTCGAAATCCGTGTTGTCGAGTAGGGGTCTGGCGTCCGGCGTTGAGCGGCTATAGTATTTTTTCCGAATTTTGCCCAGCGGTTCCAAAAATCATTTCCCAAACGGATGAAAATTACTGGAGGGCATCTACGCAAACCCCCAATTACCGGAAAAATATTTTCATCCGATTTGATCCTTACCGTAGCCTGCAGTACAATTAAATGGACCCAGAATCCGAAATGAAAAAAATCATCAGCCGCATGCATGCAACCGGACTGATATGAATGGTTATTATTTATGTTATTAGAAAAAAAAGTTTTCATCCAAAATGCGCCTGGCTAAACTATGCCAAATAACAAAAAACCCCGCCAGCGCGCGTGATTTTGATCCCGGAGTTCTCCGTAAATTTTCTGATAATATGTGGCTATACATATATACTTTGGTATCAATCGGCCTATATAATAACCAAAAATTCACGAGCAAAGCGAGTCAAACGCTAGTAAAGAGATACTAGTTAATTTGTGGATGAAGTATGCGCTTGGAGCGTTCACACGGTCCAAAAGTCGGAGTGTTCCCTTCATAATCGTCAAATCAGAGGAAAATAGTCTCATCAATGTTTAGGACAATAATACACAATTTGATTGTAATCGGCCTTTCCACATTAAAGATTGAACATTCAGATCCTGCAGTTTCCCGTGATAATGAATATATCGGATCATTATTATGGATGATCTGGACTTGACCGCAACAAATTTGGATGAAAGTAATTTTTCGATGTTCTGTAGGTGTCAAAGAACCTGTGGGCAAATTTTCATCCATTTGGGAATTACTTTATCAAATTTGGCCCATTTAAGTTTTGGAAAATTGTTACAAAGCGATCGCGATACATAGAGCAAAAAAAATTTTTTTACATATTCTCAGACACGAACTATATCTCCCTGCCAAATTTCAAGTTCAAATGAGGAAATTTTTTTCCCCCCCTTTTTTCCATTTTTTTTAGAGCTTCTGGAAGAGCTCTTTGCAAATATCAAATCGGATGAAAATATTTTTCCGGTAATTGGGGGTTTGCGTAGATGCCCTCCAGTAATTTTCATCCGTTTGGGAGATGATTTTTGGAACCGCTGGGCAAAATTCGGAAAAAATACTATAGCCGCTCAACGCCGGACGCCAGACCCCTACTCGACAATACGGATTTCGAGAACGACACTCGAACTATACAAAAACGTGCTTATCATCCGTTTGGGAGTTGCAAGGCACTTTTGTCACCGCGTACTTAACTATCACTACATAGTGTAAAACAAAGCCGCTGTCTGCGTCTGTCTGTTTCTTAGGTTACTGCTTCTAAACCACGCAACGGATTTTGAAACGGTTTTCTCAAATAGAAAGAGCGATAAACGAGGAAGGTATTAAATTTGTAAATATTTTGTATAAAAAGGCTGAACTATGGCAGTGTTTTGTCACAGAAAAAACTGCTTTCGTACGCTCATAAATGGCTAACGCTGATGGCCAAATCACAAAATATCAAAATAATAGATGGGCAGGTCAGCGTAATATTTCTAGAAAGAGGGAGAAAAAGAGAGAGAGAGAGAGGCTATTCTATCTATATAAACAAAATTCCCGTGTCACAATTTTGTCCGCGCTAATCTCCGAAACAGATTTTAATGAAATTTTGTAAATGTGTCTTGCTTGGTGCAACTTACGATATAGGATAGTTTTTATTAAATATTTTGTACGAAATGACGGTATTTTCTTAAAAAGCCTGTTTTAGTATCCTGAGACTGTACGCCAAGCTATTAGTTCAGAAGCAAATCTGATCGAATTTGCTCAAAGCTATTAGTTCACATGCCGGATCGCAAACGAAATACATCTAGTAGAATTATATCTATCGCACTCGGGTGAAACCGGGACGGACCGCTAGTGTATTAATAAATCTTACAGCTCTGCACCCGGGCGAAACCGGAACGGGTCGCTAGTACCTATATGATATTTACTGACGCAATAAACAACAACTAATATTTATTTTAGAAACCTGTGTTTTTTGTCTTGTACCAGGTGTTGTTTCGCATATTGACGTTAAACGTATAAATAATGTTCAGGTACCACGTGTGCGCGCGGCACCGTGGCAGATTGTGCAATTTGTAAATTAAACTTGACACGTGCGAAACGATTTGAATAATAGTGTGCCGTATTTTTAACACTTGTTTGCTTTCAAGTGACAGGTACGGTTTAGCAGAACAAAATATTATAAATATGCATACCTGTACGTCTTCTCCATAGGTGTTACATCCAGGCAATTATCAGGTCTATTCTCCTAATGATAAACCAGTAGAAGCGTTGGATGCGTCAAACGTTTGAATTTTGTGTCTGTCTTTATTGGACGAATCGGCGAAAAAAGAAATTCCAAAACCGTAACGAAACTGTTTCTATCGGTTTTGTGCGCATGCGTCGACTGTGTACTGTTTTATGACGAAACATTTGTTAACATTGGTTGGAACGCTTTCGTGACCGTTTTGTTTTGAAAGCACGTGATTTGTTTAAGGCCGCTGCTAGAAACAGTGCTTGGAGTTCTGCTGCCAGTAGGCTGGGTACGAAAGATGTCACTGCGGGCTCACCTGCTAGCTCACAAGATAGGTTTTTAAAATTAGAACAGGGGCTATTTTCCTTGCTAGGTATGAGCAAGAACCAATCATGAAGCAGTATCTTGTCACGTGGGCGACTTGAACAAACGCCCACAAACCAACATGGCGTCATTCTGCTCAGAGTCAGACAGCAGACACGTTTTGCTCTGTGTTTATATTTGAACTGTCACTGCGCGCGCACCAGATCTATCCACAAAACAAACTTGAAAAATAGTCTCGTGTGAAGCGAGCACGTAACAGCAATCAAGAAAACCAGCGCTAGAAAACTAGTAGCAAGGAATCGAGCAGCGTTTCTAGCCTCGTGTTCAGCGGCCTTTATAAACAATAAATTATACAAATGAACAATCTATGCAGACAAGCGTAATATAGTGTTTAATGCGCATGTCAGTTGCCGCAGTTTCATTTCAGTTTCATGTTTAGCAATCGTCACCAAACTGTCACAAATTCGGTTGGAACGCCTAAAGGACGGTTCGACAACCGTCCATATCTCAGTTGGAACGCGTTTTAGCTACTGCGCATGACCGCGAATATTATATTACCGTTCTCATAGAGGTTGGAACGTAGCTATTATCTTTTAAATATTATTTTACTAGCGCTGTCCAGTCGATTTTTGTACGATCAGAGCTTGAAGTATTACTTAATAAAAATAAAGATACTGACTTCATTGAGAATTGAGATATGACCGATGACAAGCGGCGGTTCGGACGCCACTGAGTAATCCAGACACGTACGAAAGTACTCAATAACATTGTAATTTGAGTTGGGCTATGTTGTCGCACTGTATGCACACGCGCATGCGTCCCGCGGTGATAAATGACAATCGCGTTTACACTACTTGTAAATACAAATGTAACTATGCACTCCTGCTGAATATAGCAGGATTATCTTCCGCACCTCGTCTGAAGATACGACACCGACGCAATGTCCTCACTAATTTTTTCGCTGACTGCGCCGTATAAAAGTGCATGGGAGCAAAAATGTTCAAAACGTATGTTAAAGTGTTGGCAGTGGGGGGGGGCATCTAATTAACTTTTTTGGATCAACTTCCCCGATTTGTTAATCATAAAAATCGAGCCTAAGATGAGAGAATATGAAACAAATAAAATGTTAACAAAACAAATAAACTCAAAGTACACAAAACACAACTATTTACAAGGTATATTTATGTGGATGATCTATATTTATGTATAGAATAAATGGTATATTCTAATTCATTGTGTCATGTTCTCTCATTTTAGGCTCGATTTTTATGACTAACAAATTGGGGAAGTTGACCCAAAAAAGTCAATTAGAATTTGTTTAATTTAACAGCATCGGTACGCGATTTAGCTAGGCCACTCATGTGCGATTTATCAATATATCCTATTATCTATACTTCTATACTAATATATAAAGCTGAAAAGTTTGTGTTTGTATGCGCTAATCTCAGGAACTACTGGTTCAAATTGAAATTTTTTTTTGTTGGATAGCCCATGTATCGGAAAGACTATATAGGCTATATAATATCACGCTACGACCATTAGGAGCGGAGCATTAATGAAAAATGTTCCAAAATGTATCTCAAAAATAAGCTTCTATTCAGGTGAAATGCACAAACTAAATATACTCATATTAGCTTTGTGAGTACACAACCTCGAATGGCTCAATCGGTAGAGCATGCGACTGTCAATATGAGGGTCGTGGGTTCGAGCCCCACATTGGGCGAATATATATTTTTTTTTTTATTTTCTACATTGCTTTTTTCTAAGGCTTACATTAAAATTTATTTTAATATTATTTAATTAATTTAAAAAAAAAGTTATTAGTTAAAAAAAGTATAAATACTGCTTTTAATCGACAAAAACTTTTGAACGGTAACTCCAATCATCATAAAATTTGAACACAACATTCATCTCGGTAAACTAAGATGAATGTGTGTACTCATGTTCCTTCCTTCCCCATTCGTTCTTTTACACCCGGGTGAAACCGGACGGGACCGCTAGTCTAACATATAATCTTTGTCATCATCAAACAACAGATGAAGGTATATATTTCTAATACCGGATTTTAGACTAGTATAATCACTAATGTTTAACAATTGATTTAGATAGAGTCACTTGCTTAGCAAAATAACAAACAAAAATAATTGCGGCAATGCCCAAAGTGTTTATTTTGCTAAGCACTTGACAATCACCGTGGTCATCGTCAGTATAGAATAAGCGCCTGAATATGGGATAGTGAAACAAACACTTTGGGAACTGCTGAGTTGATGCTTGCCACAATTATTATACGTTTCCGTATTGGTTGCTAACTTTTATGGTTGTCATAAATTTTAACATTGTACGCGGTTAATTAAACGTGAAAAGTTCTATAAATGAGTCGTTCAAATTCTCTTTTTTTTTTAATTTAATTTTCTCATATTGTGCTGTATAAATGCACCGGTAGCGGACGCTTGTGTTGCGTTAGAACCGTTACTGTGTACGTGCGTAGCATGTTGTTGCAGTTTAAAACCATTTTTTTAAATGTAATTTACGGTTTTCAGATTTTTCTTTTTACTTATGTTATAGTACATTACTTCTTGCCAAATTTCATGATCCTAGGTCAACGGGAAGTACGCTATAGGTTTTGATTCCCAAGAGTCTTGACAGACAGACGGACAACAATGTGATACTATAAGGTTCCTTTTTTATTTTTGAGGTACAGAACCCTAAAAAACAAAACCAAAAAAAAAGCATTGAAAAATGAGTATACAGAAATCATTTTAAAGTTTGAATCGATTTTTGCCGATATTCTTTCCCAAAATTATTGTTCGATTCGCATATTTATCTGACTATTCCTGTGCTCCTGGGACTGACATGTTTTGGTACTGCGGTGTTCTCGCGGAGTTTTGGAGGACAGCAGACGGTATTGTGAGAATTACAGTTGACAAAAACACAGCCCCGGCAGCATGATCGACCGGTCACCGGTTTCAACACTCCACTTCTTCTCTTCATAACTTCTCTCATATATACAGTTGATTATTAAACGTGTTGAATGTCAGGAAAGTGAATAAACTCTTGGTCAGAATTAATGCACCACTCGATTTTTAGTGTTCCGTAACCAAGTGACAAAAAAACGAAATCTTTATAATTTCGTCATGTTCTTCCTTACTACCATTACTATTTTCCATCTATCACACTTTCCGGTTATTTTCTAGATTTTTAAACTTCCACTTACTCACTAGCAATGGGCGAATGAAGGGATTTTAGTACATTAGGATAAGGTAGGCAAATTTTGAGCACAGAAGTTTGATCGGTAATGGGCCATGGCCTTGAATAAGAAACCATCTCGATATTTATCTGGAATTATTGAGGGAAACGATATGGAAAACCTCAACGGTACAGGAATTAACTTTTCTCGGCGAAAGGCAGCAGGAAAAAGTTCCAGCCACATCTGCCCTCGCCGGGATTCGAACCCGGTAACTCCCGAATGCGATTTTAGTGCTCTCACTTCTACGCCATCTCGCTCGGTCTTATGTCATAACTCCGCAATCTTTTCATCGTTTCGGATCAAATTTTACAGGCAAGTATTTTACGTGAAACACCGTATAATTTTGAAATGAATTTGCAAAAAAATAAAAAAAAAATAGTAGTATCTTTCCATACATAGAACTCAGGGATGAACATAGGTATTTGTGTGCAACCCCATTGCGCAGGGTATCATATATGACCGGTTTTTAAAAATCTATACTAATACTATATAAAGCTGAAGTGTTTGTTTGTTTGGTTGAACGCGCTAATCTCAGGTTCGAATTGAAAATTTGTTTTTGTTGGTTAGGCCATTTATCGAGGAAGGCTATAGGTTATATAGGCTATATAATATCACGCTACGACCAATAAGAGCGGAGCATCAATGAATGTTTCAAAGTGTAACTCGCAAAATTTGTTCGTCCGACAAAAACTTTTGAACGGTAACTCCGATCATCATGAAATTTGGACACAACATTCATCTCGGTAAACTAAGATGAATGTGCATACACATGTCCCCCTTTCCCCATTCTTTCTTTTGCACGCGGGTGAAACTGGACGCGGGACCGCTAGTTCAATATAAGATCTTTAGTCACTTTTTTATTAGGTGAATACTTCCCGAGATATGTGCTCCTAAAGTCGTTAATAATATGCCCTTCACTCCTGTGACTTTGCAACCATCTGATTAAAAAATGTGAGAAAAATGAAGAGAGTAGCACTTTACAAATCTCTCCACGAAAATTATTTAGAGCAGTACTTATATGTTAATAAGTTGTAAGGGTAATTCAGCTGATCTTTTCTTACAGTATTTTTTGTATGGCTATCATATTTCTATTAATATAGACTTATATGTTAACAAGTTGTAAGGGTAATTCAGCTGATCTTTTCTTACAGTATTTTTTGTATGGCTGTCATATTTCTATTAATATAGCGGAGACAAGTATCACGGCTATATCAACTTTCAAAAAAATGTCACTATAGTGTACGTGTGAATATTTATTAGAACAACTTGGTTTTTAGAAGTCTTCAAAGCGATTTTACAAGTGCAAATAATAACTAATGAATACTCGACATCTTTCTATTTAATAATCTCCAAAACAGTATCAATACATGGCAATGATGTATTTGTAGGTTAGGGTATGATATTTGTCAAGCAATGAATGCGACCGATATAATTAGCTCATAAATACGTCATATGAACACTATGGAAACCTATCACGTGTGTGCCCAGCACGCGCTTGGTCGGTTTTTATTTATTCTTGTGGTTTTGTGTATAAGATTGTACAATCCATAAACCACATATAGAGAACTGGAATGATTCGTGCGGTTGCGGAGTGCTTTCGAAGTTATTTCGCTTCGATCGCTCTGTATAAACGGCGCGTCTCTTGCTACACAAACGCGTCACAGCGGTCGTTTCCTGGCACAGCGGACCCGAGAGTTGCACTTGCATATATTTCACATGCACTGTGCGCATGATTCACAATCACTTATCGTAGTGTTAACGTGATGTTAGAACTGTTTCGATGTCAATTGGATCCCATACGGCAAACAGCATTGTTAGATAATTATTACTATGTCAAACTGGGAATTTTAGCATTTAGTATAAATTGTACATAGCACATAAATATGTTATATTTATAATAATATTTAAAATTTACTTATACTTATACTGCCAATCCTGAGATCTGCATCAGAAATTACCAGCTTTCAACTATGGTAACGTCTACTTCCGATACGTTTTATCTACATTCTTTTGACATTACTGCAACTAATGAAATTTTGGTAAAATTTCAGTGAATGGGTTCCAACGATTGTGGCGAATTTAGAAACGCACGAAACTGTTCATTGCTATAGGACAGTTGAAGAAGTCATTTCCCTTTGAAAGACACTTTTTTTTAAGTAAATTTACAAACGCCCGATACTGATAGCACAAAATACTGTACTTACAAGTATTTTTAATACCGTATAGCCATCTTGTTAGTTGCTTTCGGTATGGCCAATAAATTATTAGTGTAGTCACACTGAAATTCAATATGGTGTCTAAATCTTCATTATTTTGACGTTTCTGTGTGAATTTCTTTAACTTCTGGCGTTTGTACAGTTTTTTTTTCCTTGAAAAAAGTGTGTTTCAAAGAGAAATGACTTCTGCAACTGTCCTATACTGCCCTAAAAAGGCAAAGGGCAGTAAGTGACATTTGTTGAAAAATAAGTTCATACTGAAGCCAACGACAGCAGTAAGTGCTGCAGCAATAATTTTATTGTCTTTAAAAAATGTTTCCCCTATGTTTTGGTTTCCATAATCTAAATTTCTGGACGGTCAAGACATTTTTAGTAAATCTTGATTTACTCAAAATTTGAAATTGGAGGCCATTCACTGAAATATTACCGAAGTTTTACTTCAAAAATTCCAATGTCACCGCCGGATCTGGACCCCGAAACTCCCAACGCAATCTTTGTTGATATAGTTCAGTTAAAGTGAATGTAAAGCGTAGTTTATAGAACATTGAACAGCGACACGAGACCCGTTTCCCTGTTGGAGATCTTTTAACCGGTTATCGCGCGATCCTCTCGACTGCCTCCCAGTACAATTCACTTTATAAAATACCCGTACTTAACCTATACTAATGTACATAAATATGTCCGAACACTTGTGCAGCCGCGTTAAATGCATTGCACAAGTTTTAACGGAAAAAATGTTGCAAATTAATGTTGTAGTTGCAGGGATCGTTAAACACCTGGACTCCAACAACAACTTGTGTAAGCTATTATTTTCACAACTTGAACGGAACTGTCTCCGTGAGAAAATAAAAAGCGCAAGACTCAGACGAACTTTTTATTAGCGCTTTACTGTATTTGTTTCATCAGAAACGGATTTATAAATATAGAAAGTTAAGAAACGTATTGTTGCGTGCCCCTTGATGGGACAACTCTGGAATCGGTAGAAACTACTAGAAACAACAACAATGGAAAACAGGTAAAAACATCCGACCTGGAGACAATCGCTTGGAGAGACACAAATACATGTAAAGGAAGGGATCTCGATGCGTGGAGAACATTCTAGAGCATGGGCCGAAAACTATAAAAGGCGAGCAGAGTGGGCAAGTCAGTCAGTCAGTTATACGTGTTTTTTATGTGTTGACACAGTGCTCTGGCATTACGACATAAATAATACTGCGAAGATAAATATAAACTTTAGTGAGTGGTTTTACGTAAATGATTTATAGTTAATAGGCAAGTGTGCTGATAAACTTTGTGTTGTGCTCCTGTGTTGTAGTAAATATTTTGTGTACATAATTTAGTGACTCTTTATTCTGTTACTTAGTCTTTATTTTATTATCTAGAACTATTATAGTTTTGTTTCTGTTAACGTTTTTATTTCTGTTAAGTTAAAGAAGTACGCTTTCGTTTGTGTGTTTTACTGTTTTGTTAAACATTTATTATTGTAAATAAATAATTTCCGCCATGGACTACAGCAGTTTTGTTACTTGAAAAGACCGCGCGCACTGGTCAAGCACGGACCAGTACAATCAGCACAATAGGGAGCAGAAAAGTCTATAAATGAAAACACACATGTTTTTAACGGAGTAGCGCACATTCGACCAGCATCTGCAAACATGGCAATTTCTGTCTAGCCGTGCTGAATCGATTTAACGTGCTAGTGATGTGTCTTATGCGACCTGCACTAAACGTTGCTGGCCCGTGCTGGTCTAGTGTGCGACAACGTGCAGGTTGCAGGTTTGTGCTGTGCTACAAACATACATACGGACCCAATTATTGGACTTTGCAATTTTTTAATAAATTACCAGAGTATATATTTTCTTCCTGCTAACGCTTTCAAAAGAACGACAAAAACTAAATTAATGAATGTTTTTTATGGGACTTTAAAGATTTTTTTACAGTTTATTAATTATTTTAGCAAACCACTTTTAAAGAGACTTTATGTGAATTTGTACATTTCAAAATGTATTTTAAAATCTTAAAATGTGTACCTGTTATTTGAGGCTATTTTATATCGAAGGACCCCGTCACGCCGCACAAACCTTATGGGATTTGGTTCTCGGTTAAATCGATTGAAAATGGTTTTATTTTATAGTTTAAAGTTCACTAAGAAAAAGGGTCCATGGGAACATAGCCTAAAAATAGATTTTTAGCTACAGATATGTTTAGCGAGATTTTAGATATAGGGATATCCTTTGAATTCACAACCTTGAAAATCCTAAGTTCTAGAAATATGTTTTCGAGTACGCTGAATCCGAATATGACATTATTATTTTATACAAGACGACACCTTCCAACATTACCTAGTTTTCGACTATTTTTCTATTTCTAAAAAAAGCACAAAAGTTGAACACGGAACATGTTTGTGAATTCAATGGATATCCCTATATCTAAAATCTCGCTAAACATATCTGTAGCTAAAACCATATTGGTTTTTAGGCTATGCGCCCATGGACACTTCAGTGACCTTTAAACTATAAAATAAAACCATTTTCGATCAATTTAACCGAGAACTAAATCCCATAAGGTTTGTGTAGGGTCCTTTGATTCTTAAAGATTACATCTATCTCTCTCTCCGTGTCTGTCTGTTTGACTGTCTATCTATGCTTGAAAAGTTTGCGCGATCTTTAAAAATTCATTTTTTACACAGATTGCAAAGATATAAAATAAAAAAAATATTGCGACAAGTGTAATTGACATTGGCAATCGAATAAAAGTGTTATTGTAGGCGTTTGAAAAAAAAAACAAGTTTTATGAATTATGGAAATATCGATAAAGCAGCGCCTCTCAGGTCTCCATTAAGCCATTATGCCGCGAACACTTGAAGAACAGAATGCTATTGTCCCTACCTATAATAATATACATAGAGCATGAGCATTATACCTTGTATCGAACTCACAATAGACGTGGGAACTGTGCGGAATGACGGTGGAGACAGAGGAGGAGCGAAATAGAGGAGGAGGAGGTGAAAGAGACGATGCGGAAACGAGCCTTAAACTTGCCGATTGCGTATTTTATGTGTTGTGTTTGATGGCCGATATTCAGACTATATCGTTAAGATATTCATTCCGTTACCAGAACGGCTGCTCAAGGGTTTCAAAGGTTACAAGTTTTTGAAGTGAAGACCAATTATTGGAATTGGTCATCTCCTTGAGTCCTTTCTCTTTCCAAGATTTCTCATCGCGTCCATCGAAGATTACGTAGAGACTAGTGATGTAACGAATATTCGCATTCATCCGAATATTTTGCGAATATTAGGAAAAAAGTTTTCTTTTTTTTTTAAATAACCTTTTTTCGCTAAGGTAAGCCTTGCAGTTATATCTTTTATTGACCTTTAACACTAGATAATAAAGTTTTAAACTTAGTTTTAATAATTAACCTAGAACCACTGCAAATATGTGCGTACCTACGACTTGTGCGGCCAATCAGCTATCAAATTTCAACCTTGGACAAATGACGCCAGATTTTTTAATACTGAATATTCGCATTCGCAAATGTCTTGAATAGGTCATATGCATGTATTTTTTTTAAATTTTTAACAGATTATTTAGTTAACTATAATACGAGAAAAAATTGATAATCATTTAAAAATGTAATATTATCATAAGTAAAAAAATATTAAATTTCACATTCGAAAATAGACAGTTTAAACAATCGGTCATGTTGGCGGGCTTATGTGACGTCATGATATACGATGCATGTCAACCTTGATGTCAAATTGTCAATGTTCTTAATGAAGTTTATTTGTTGTTTTCTCTAAATACTGACATAATCTTATTGTGAGACGACACAGTCGTCATGGAAACTGTTGTTGATATGTACTCTGACGTCACGCTGCGTTTTGAAAATTCGAAAATAGCGCGTATTTTGTACATTTCTTTTTTATTATTTGCATTTTTTTTCAGTGATTAGATTAATAAAATAACCATTACGTTATGATCAGGAACTAAAATATATTTCGAAATAAAAATTTAAACCAATTTGGAGTCTCATGCATATGACCTATTGGCATTCGTTACATCACTAATAGAGACGGTAATCTTTCATTAATAATTGATAATTTTTCTATTGTAATTCGTGAATCCGCCATGCGCTACTTAGTTTTTGTAATCAACGTGTGCAACAATTTTGAATCAAAATGTCCACGCAAAAACCTACACGATTCCGTTCGAAGTTCGATTTGAGATTTTCACAGTTTAGTAGATACCTGGGGGTATTGTAACTATTTGCAACACTAGACACCGATATATGAATGACAGTGGACAGCCCTGAATTCGTGTCGTGATCGCGCACAAGTACAAGATCACGCTCACCTAAGCGAATAATGGACACAGCAGGTGGTTTATTTGATGGAAAATACGTTCAAACATTGACGTTTCCACATTTAAACGGTTGTTGGTTGGCAACGCTGCTTATGCGTCTTTCTCACCGATCTCAAAGTCGTGGATAGACACCTAGTCTCTATACAACGCCTTTCCAGGAGGTTCAGGGAAGCGACAGGAAGTGAACAAGGCGCATCGAAGAAGACAATTTTGGAGTGAAATTTGATTTAACGTAGGTACTCTATAGATATGTTTACCATAGGTATATTTATTGTTTTGAAAAAAGCGGGGACAGAAACTACAGTTTCGACGTGTAGTATATTCAGCCCCGATGTTGAATCTATACCAATATTATAAAGGGAGAGTGCGAATTTTGTGAGTTTTTGTGTATGCGTTGTGGAGGGTAATCTTCGGAACTACCGCATCTATTCTACTTTTCGTGGAATCAAATTTTGCAACGTAAGTCGACAAATTCGAGCGAAACCGAACCGAGCCATTAGTTCTGGTATAAATGAAGTAGAGAAAGTGTAACATTTTGGAATAACAGATTGTTTTAAAGGAGTCAATGGAAAAGGAGAAGAGTTATCCCAAATAAAAGTGCGTGAAATTATGAGAAGATTAATAAACTTTAATGATACAAAAATTAATGGCTTAAACTACGAACCGTCTCAAAAATTGACATAATCAAAAAATCTCCGGAACCGTGATTTGAATAACGGTGCGGTTAATTTTGAATATGGATAAATATCCATATTTCAAATTATATTCTTATTAATGGCGGTTAATTTGGAATATGGATAAATATCCATATTCCAAATTAACCGCCATTAATAAGAATATAGAGTTAATAAATCAACTCTATATTCTTGGTATGACTGTAATTGCAATCAAGAATAGCAGAAATTATTAAGTTAAATTCACATATTTTACGAAGTGCTGAAACTATCGCGTTAAAATAAAGATAGTTAGAATCCATCTCGATGAATGAGCTTTTCTTATTCCAGAATGCGTTCCCTTACGGTTTTCCAAATTAGCAACACGACATTCTAACCTAAAACTCCATGTTAGATTTTTTATTCTTGAAATATCCACAAAATCAAAACAAAACCACACACTATTAGAATCACCAAATAGTTTACGATGTTCATTTCCGTGCCACTGGCACCAGAAATTACAAAAACGGCGACCCGTGTTTAATTCTCATTGACTTCATAAGTAGCCTAACATTATGTTTACGGTGTCAAAACACAGATGGCGTTTACAATAACTGAGAGAAATTAGTATTCCAAATTGCCTATATAGTATTTCAAATCTGCTGTACTTCCTCTAATTGTGGCGTGAGTCATTAGCTTTCGAATGACATAATTTTCGTAATTCTCAATTGACGCAATCCAAAGTTACACTGGTCCAGAGCCCGCCGGGCACCTTAGAGTTTACGTTATATTAGTATAATCATCCGCTTTGTGCTACCCTCGACTCTTCGTGGATGTCTTTTCAGTACTGTTCCAGCTTTAAAGACGTAGCCACACCAAAAATCACTCATCAATATCAACTACGGCGTTGCATAGATTGGCCACCATTCACTGTGCATTATTTATTAGAGATCAGTGGTGTTGCTCGTCTGCAACCAACTCTAATGGTACTCACCTTATAACTATGTTTTGCCTGTTCCACCAATTATGCGATGTACTCTATAATAGGGATGACCATTATATATTCTATCCGTAATTGAATTCGTTCTTTCCAAACGATGCATCGAAAGAGTCCAATGAGTCCAATTAATTTAACTATGGTGTGTATCGATTCGATTATTTTGTCCATTCGTAGCACCGTGACGATACTATCTATACACCTACCAGTGATTAAAATAAAACGATGGACAATTACATTACAGGTATTAGAATTATGTTTGTAGCTCCGATTTCTTTTAGGTATGTGAAACATCTAATGACACGTTTGGTTGGGAGTAAAACCGTGGAATCGGCGAGACACTTTTATGGGAGGAGGTTACGTTTGTGTGCGTTGAATTCAATATGGCTTAAAATTTAGTTACTATAGTTTACTTTTTGATGTAAAACATCTAGTGGCACGTTTGGTTGGGAGTAAAACCGTGCAGGCACGAAACTTTCATGGGAGGACGTTACGTTTGTGTGCATTGGGTTTAACATGACTTTAGTTGAAGGCGACATCTAAATAACGAGACGAACTTTACTTACTAGTTCAGTTTTTTGGTTACGCTTATACTGTGTATGCGTGTAACATGGTTTTTGTTGACGGTGACATCTGATATTTATTATAGTTACTAGAATAGCCACTCAAGGGGCGCTGCCAGTAACTTAAAGTTGCAGTGTCGATAGGGCTTAAGGAAGTGTCCATAGGGCTGTAGGAAGTATCCATAAGCTTTGTAACTTTAAAGTTCCATTTGGTAAGCTTAAATTTATGGTTCACATCTTTCAGGCGTCCTACGATGGTCCCATTTTTTTTCTTTTATAATTATGTAGATTAAAGTAACTATTTTAGTTTCTTCAGTGCATTATAATACGCGCCACGAATCTAAAAGGCTCGGAAGCTAGATGCGAATGCGGGCTTGCGCTTGTACAGTCTGTTGAAAAACTATAAACTCGCAACTCAACAAAACTAAAATAACAACAATAACAACTTGACAATAGCGTACTCGGCTGTACTTTAAAGCAGGAAAGCGACAAGTGACAAAGGCAACGAGCGATCACGGCCAATCACCGACGAACGCATTTTCCGTGCAGGTAGCTGGGAGTCTCAACGGCTCTAAAATGTGCCTTTGCGACGCTGTTTGTGACTAACTTCCGAACCTTTTAGATCCGTGGCGCGTATTATATTCGTTATTTTGTTCGATATATAAATAACATCCGTTGCTTCGTAGGCATTTGGCAGGTCCGCCGAATAACGTCATCCTCCACTATACTATTCAACAAAACAACATCTACTTACACTAACCTTTTTAAATTGAAAGTTGTGTCAAAAATCAAACATTAGTTTCGACAGTCATTTGCGAAGTTTCGATTTGATTGTTACGCGAGATGTACAGTGACGAAGATGTAGACGCCCAAGTATGCGCATGCGCAGCGAGCGGTGGTCGTTTATTTTCAGTAAACGACATGTGACTGTATACGGTCATAAACGGAACACAGCGGAACCGATTAGCCTCATTATAACGTTATTTATGCAAGGAACAGTTACCGAACGGGTACTCATGTCTCCTGAAACTGGAGCACAAATTGTCATTCTCAACAATTTGACGCCAAGTCTAGACCAGGGGTCACCAACTATCTTTGATGATACTTCAAATATAAACTGCACCGAGCAAAACGTGTCTGATATGTGATTTTGAGCAGAATGACGCCATGTTGGTTTGTGGGCGTTTGTTCATGTCGCCCTGATTGGTTCTTGTTCAGAACAAGCAGAGGACATATAGCGAGAAAAATAGCCCCTATTCTAATTATAAAATCTATCTTGTGAGCTAGCAGGCGAGCCTGCAGTGACGTCATTTCCAGCCTCGTACCCAGCCTACCGGCCAGCAGAAGTCCAAGCAATGTTTCCAGCCTCGTGTTCAGCGGCCTTTACTGTAAATACTAACCCTCTGTAAATGCTATCTATTACAATCTACTATACTATAGGGCTCACAGCCATGTTAAACGAGTTTATGCATAATTATAAATGTCTCACAACTTTGCCTACAACTCCAAACGTTCTTCTGTAGGATCAAAGTTTGAGAAACGCTGGTCTAGAGACAGTCATGGATTGTGTGTTGACATAAGTTGATTTTAACAGTAGTCTGGAATTTTATAGTAACCGTTCCTAATGAATAGCAAACGCTGTGTCGTTAGAAGAGTACTAATGTAAAAATAAACAGTTCCTTCTATCTTACTAGAATAGCTTTTTTCAAATTGCTCTTTGAAATTTACGCCTAGCCCCGGGATGCAATACCAGTTCCTATAACCTATAGTCGATACTCGTACTATATATAATAATAGCTGCGATAGCAGTTACTATAGCGGCTGCTTAGTCCACAGAAGATTGCAGATTCAATTCCGATTTTTTACAATTACTCAACATTTTCATACTTATTTAATATTTATTTATAGATTTTTCATTTTGATCTGAAAACGTCTATTCGCTCGTTAAGTACATTGACAGCAGGTCGAACTTTCTTGTATTACAAAATACCGTCAGATTTCAATCGCTAATAACTACGAGACTAATAACGCT
This sequence comes from Xanthostigma xanthostigma, assembly GCA_963575645.1. Classification (NCBI taxonomy): domain Eukaryota; kingdom Metazoa; phylum Arthropoda; class Insecta; order Raphidioptera; family Raphidiidae; genus Xanthostigma; species Xanthostigma xanthostigma. The sequence goes on along the minus strand of OY754466.1, from coordinate 39,782,199 downwards.
TAACAACGGTTGAGCCCACAACGAGTAGAGTACGAGTTCGTAGCGCAGGATTTGTTTTGTTCGTGACCTCATTGCACGAGTGTAGGCGCACGCGCGTGATAGTCACGAATTAGCGTTGTGTAAAGTTTTAAGTTAATGTAACGTGCAAACGCGTTTAGCTAGAACAGGGGTCGACAACCCGCGGCTTGCGAGCCGCATGCGGCTCTTTTGATGTAAAGTTGCGGCTCTCCAGTTTTTTTTACGCAAAACATAATTACTTTATTATGTAAACCCTTAAAAATCGTCCAATCGATCCATGATTGAGCACCATGTCTATCTCTCAGCCATTTCCACTCGCGTCTCACCCGCACCGCCCCCGTCGCGACGTGTCGTCCTCGGATATTATACCTATATAAGCAAATACTATAATACTGAAACGAAAATGTTTAGTGGCTCTTTGAAAACTGGGAAATTTTGTAAATTGTAACTTTTGACTCTTCCATCTCAAAAGGTTGCCGACCCCTGAATTAGGACGTTGATTCGGATGTCGTTTTAGTGTTGCGTCGCGGAGGTTAATCGCTTGTTTCTTTGAAGGAAAACAGTTGCGCATCACTGATATGGACAAAAGTACCGGTCAACCAGTGATTGTTTGTCCACAGAAACCAATTGTAAATATAATTATATAATCGCGTTTTTTTATTCGGTCACAGGGAACGGAATTGGACGAATGATGTTTCATCTTTCACGTAATAATTATCTGTTACATTATGTACAATATTATGCTGTAATCTTACACGACCGATGGAACAAATCCATTGGTTACACTGCGTTAAATCAGGAGCATTCGTGCGGAATACAGAGGCGTTAAGTGTAATTAGACACTGTAATTATAGGTTATGTTTAAAACACTCACCGGCCATAAAAATGTAAGCATATTATTGAACAAAACTATTTTTTGTTTTGCAAAGATACGCAAAATGAAGATATAAATACGCTTATTTGACGTTTTAATTTTAAGTTATATTTAGACATTCACCTGCCATTAAAATGCAAACGTATTTAATAAACAGTCAGTGAAACAAATGAAGACCTAAAAAACAAGAGAGAAAACACAGTGCGGTAGAAAATGTAGATTTTTTCAAAATAAAGGTTTTAGCGTTTTGAACGTCCCGATCGTATTTTTGAAGCTAGGAAGTTCGAACGGACAGTAAATGAAAGACAAAGAATTTTTGAAAAAAAGTAGTTTATGTCCTTCCCCAGAGTTTAAATTATTCTCATATTAAATTTCATCACAATCGAACCAGCGGTCTGGCCATGAATGCGTCACTTCATAAAATATTACAACCCCAACTTCAACCCCCAAAGGGGTTGAATTTGAAAAAAAAAGTAGCCTATGTCCTTTCCTGGGCTTAAACTATCTCCATATTAAATTTTATTACAATCGACCCAGCGGTCTGGCCGTGACAGCGTAAATTCATACAATATACAACCCCCACTCTATCCCCATTGGGGTTAAATTAAAAAAAAAGTTGCCTATGCCCTTCCCTAGACTTCAAACTATTTCCATATTAAATTTCATCACAATCGGGCCAGCGGTCTGGCCATGAAAGCGTAACTTCATACAATATTACAACCCCCACTTCATCCTGATAGGGGTTGAATTTTGAAAAAAGTAGCCTATGGTCCTTCCCTGGGCTTTAAACTATCTCCAAATTAAATTTTATCACAATCGGCTCAGCGGTCTGGCCATGAAAGCGTAACTTCATCAAATATTACAACCCCTACTTCCTCCCCATAGGCGTTGAATTTTGAAAAAAAGTAGCCTATGTTCTTCCCTAGACTTCAAACTATCTCCATATTAAATTTCATCACAATCGGCTCAGCGGTCTGGCCGAGAAAGCGTAACTTCATAAAATATTACACCCCCACTTCATCCTGATAGGGGTTGAAGTTTGAAAAAAAGTAGCCTATGTCCTTCCCTGAGCTTTAAACTAGTTCCATATTAAATTTCATCACAATCGGCCCAACGGTCTGGCCGTGAAAGCGTAACATACAGACCGACAGACATATAGCTCTTTCGAATTTATAATATTAGTAAGTATGACTTATATGGATAAGTTGACAAAATTTCATTCATTTGCTCGGTGATTTGAGATATCTCTCATGTATCCTTAAGAAGTTCGTGTTGTTATGGCATTGCATGGTTGTTATGGATAGTGGTACCTATAGTGACTACACATATTATAACCACAGTGTACAGCTGCAATCGATTCAGATGCTAGTTTAATAGGAATTTCCAGCGGAAACTAATTTCCGAGCTTATGGAAAGGAGTTATACGGTTTGATTAACTGCGGAAATTTACATATTCCACTACAGTGACGGCGATACGCGACGGGATTGGGAACCCGGGCTCGTCGTTCCACACACGTCGTGTTGACGTTGAACACCCTGGAGCCGAGTTCCCATTAATTCGCGTCGTTGATACTCGTACAGTGATATCCTACAGGGGACGTCTTTTCTTAACATCAAACCGACCTTCGACAAAATACTTCATGGACTATTCAAGCCTATTGGTGCCAGCTTAACCAATATATATACCGGGTGTCCCAGTTTTCGTTATATGGGAAAATGTCCCGAATAAAAGTTGTTTGGTTTGGAGGGGGACATCGTATAAAGACAAATACCACCCCCTACTCTCATCCTCTACGCAGGGATGAGAGTGACTTTGATTTTTTTAATAGGAATACCTATTTTATACAAAGACGTTGCGCAAAAAATTATGAGAGGTAAGTGTTGTGTGTTTTGGGAAGGGTTATCGATTAAACATACAAAAAAACACCGCCCCCTGCGCGGGGGTGGGGGTGACTGAATTTTTTAATGATTAAAGGGGGCGGTGGTTTTTTTTATGTTTAATCAATGACTGTTCCCAAAACAAACAACACTTATCTCTCATAATTTTTTGCGCAACGTCGTTGTTTAAATATAAACATTTAATGGAGTTTCAGGAAACCGATTTTTGACATGCATTTTAAGGGTTGAGGAAGGCATCGGGTAAAAAAATGTTTCAGACAAATGTTGCATATTTTTTCTAGAAAAATCTCAATTTATGATAAAAAATGAGAGTAGGGGGTGGTATTTGTCTTTATACGATGTCCCTCTCCAAACCAAACAACTTTTATTCGGGACATTTTTCCACATAATGAAAACTGTAAAAGTTATTCAAGGTGTTCCTTTAAAATGGGACACCCGGTATACAAAATTTTTATCATTCCAACCCACAAGTATTATAGTTTAGGTGAAAAAACACTTTTCAAAATTTTACAATATCTTTTCGTTTTGAGGTACCCCGAATCCAAAAAACATATTTTTGGAAAAACCGTGCGTCTGTTTGTCTATGAGCACGATACAGGTCAAATAGATGAGCGGATTTGAACTAAATTTTGAGAGGATGTTTGATATTCAGATGTGAAGAGCCCTATTGTTTTTAGGGAAAATCGGCACATGTCCAGAAGAGATATATGCTATAACGGTGTTTTTTTATATAATAATAGTATACTTTCCGTAACGGCTTATTATTCTATTAATTTTTTCAAGAGAGTTTCGTTATTTTTTTTTTCTAAACTTAAGTTTCGGAAATATTTTGAAAATAAAAAAAATCAGCTGTTCTATCGTTTTGTAAATCTGTTAAAAGTAACCTTGTTAAATGACGTGGAACATACATATTATGTAGGTAACCATGGCGACGAATAGCAAATATCCTATTGCATTACTAGCCATTACCCGCGTCACTCCCCTCGATATCAAAAATTTTATTTTCTTCATCGTACTATTTCAAATGTCAACATTTTGAAGCTGGAATGGTCCCGTCACCCAATTGGCTGAAATTTTTTTAGTACGTCGCCCTTCCAATAATTTTGAAGCTATATGACAGTTATAGGACTTGATTGCCGGAGTATGGACATAGGGAAAAATTGGACACATCTCCGACAGACAACACGATTCCCGGAGCTATTACATGTCCGGAACTACCCGAGTCTAGTTCCCCGTAACTTTATTGTTACGCTACTGCGCTTACCTCAACATCGTGTGTTATACATGTATAAAGCACAACTTTACAACGTAGACGTTGTAATTAGCTCGGTTGATCATCATTCTTAGTCTTGACTCTAATTTAATGTCAGCGTGATTAGTTTTCTAATAAAAACTGCACAAGACATCTCAACAGGAGGTTATCTGCTTACTCTTATTTAGAAACTTTTCTTTACCTTTGATATTACAGTCGGTTCTTTCTAAAAGCAAATCTGTAAAAATATTAATTGTTTATAAAAACAAGAAACCTGCCTGTTTTTTTTTTAATTATTAATTTTTATTTTATTCCTTTTAGTTACCAACTTTGTCTTTCATGCACAACTATTGGCCCGGTCCAGCTTCGCGTGGATCTGCAGATTGCCTATAAAAGATAGATTATTATGGAATAATAGCCGTATTTCCAGAGCGTTGCCATATATTTCGCACGCTATTGAGACGAAACACTCTTGTCTCACGGGGCTGAGTCCCGGTCGGCAGCAATAACAGTAGTGGAGCCTACGGCTCCACCGTAATCCATATTAGAGTCTCGCCTCACGGGGCTGCCCCCGCTCAGCAGTGACAATAGTAGTTCACCATATTCTGAGTTTATGTTCCAGTTTTTCTTTCCACCAAAATCTTATTGGTATATACTATCATGAACATACACAAGAAAAAAAATCGAATTCTTCCATTTTTTGGCCGTTCCTTTGGAATTTTATGTTTTTTTAATAAACCACCCGTGTATTCAGATAAACAAAACAAAAAAAAAAATATTCAAATCGGTCGAGCCATTTTCGAATTTTTGCCAGTCTAACGCTTATTATATGTAGTGATAGTTATTTTTGACAAAACACCGTCATATTTCAGCGATATTTAGCACGAAATATTTACAAGTTATGTATACAAACCTTCCTCGTTTAACGCTCTTTCAATTAGTGAAAACCGTTTTAAAATCCATTGCGTTGTTTAAAAAAAGTAAGCGGAAACCATGGACAGAGGGAAACGGCAACTTGGTATTAATAGTATTTAGTGATGATAAAACACAGTCGTAGTTCACCCATATTTTGTACACAATATTTACCAATTATATACCCAAACCTTTCTTATTTATCGCTCTTTCTGTTAGTTAAAACCGTTTCAAAATCCATTGCGTGGTTTAGAAGAAGTAAGCGGGCAAACAGACAAAGGCAGGCGGCAATTTTTTTTCAATATTATGTAGTAATAGTGCTTTTTAACAAAACATCCTCATAGTTCAGCCATATTTTGTACAAAATATTTAAAAATTATGTATACGAACTTTCCTGGTTTATCGCTCTTTCTATTAGTGAAAACCATTTCAAAATCCTTTGCGTGGTTTAGAAGAATAACGCGGAGAAACAGACAGAGGGAATCTCCGACTTTATTTTATACTACCTATGTAATGATGATAACATTTCAATAACTACTTTAGGAAATACAACACATTCATTTTAATAAATAAACTTATCGACGTTAATCAAAGATTTGGACAACACATTCATTCATTACGCGCAACAAAAAATATAGCGTCGAGATCCTACCTACACAATTTTCAGGTTGTGTAACTCTTAACCGTAGCTTATGGCTGTAAAAGAGTCTAGAAAACATTATCTTGATTTTGAAAGACCTATTCAGTGATATGCTATATACTCAATATATTACGCAATTTTTTCCGTCTCTACCGCCGTTTACGGCCGCCATTTTGGTTGTATAAAAACAAAACCTAGCCTGTAATCATCGCGTGGTTTAGTAGACGATACGATAGACACCTTATTGAGTAAAATCCATTCAGTCGTTGCCCGTTGGGATGAGAAGCTCACATGCATACATACCTAGATACGCGTGAAAAGCATAACCCTCTCTTTGCTGATGCGCAGTCGGGTAAAAAACCAGCGGCGTGTGCTCTGTTATCCCTTTGAACGCCTGAGCTGAGTTTCGCTCATGCAGTTATTATAGCTAGGTTAATTTCGCAAAAAAAAATGATTCAGACTGTATCTATAGCTTTTAGAAAAGGGAAGCTTTTGTTCTATGAACTAGAACCAGTTTGAAATTGATTTGAGTTCATAATAAGTCCTCAAATTGTAATTAAAAATTACGAACAGAAGTACAGGTCGCAATTGACTAGTATATTTTTTTTTACCATTCCAACTCATAAATGTGGAATGGTACTTAGGTCAAAATTCACTTTTCAAAATTTTACAATATATTTTTGTTTTAAGGTCCCCCGAATAAAAAAGAACAACACATTTTTGGAAAAACTCTGTGCGTCTGTTAGTTTGTTAGTCTGTTTGTCTGTGAATACGATACAGGTCAAACGGATGAACGGATTGAAACCAAATTCTTGCTTTGTTGTTTATCAAAGTAGAACCTCATTAGATCGAGAGCTACTAAACTTTTTGGAAGCTGATTTGGGCATGGAAGTGACATACTTATAATGTAGTTTCAGTGCAAACAACGGAAATGACATTTTTCATCACCACCTCCAATCGTTTTTAGGAGTAATCAACCCCTAAATTCATTAGCTGGTCCTTAACTGAAAACCAGTATAATAAACTGCAAACTAGTCAAAGATCAATGGAAAGGAAAATTCTCAACATAAAACTAATAGATAAAATTAATTCTAATATCATAAGAAAGAAAACAAAAATAATAGACGTAAAGCAAAAAATAAAATACCTGAAATGGACTTGGGCAATGGGCAGGGCATATAGCAAGAATGAGTAACGATAAATGGACAAAGATAATAACGGAATGGTATCCAAGAGATGGTAAAAGGAAGCAAGGAAGACAGAAGAAAAGGTGGAAAGATGATATAGAAAAGTTAGCTGGAAAGTATTGGCATCGTACTGCTAAAGACAGGAAGACATGGACAAACCTGGGGGAGGCCTTTGCCCAATAGTGAGATGAAAAAGGCTATATATTATTATTATTATTATTAAATTCATTATGTCTTAGGACTATATATGTCTACAGGTCGCAATTCTTGACGGATCTACTTTTTTCATATTTCAGTTGTGACACATTTAATTCTGATGTTTTGTGCAAGCAGCAGTAGTTCGGTGCCGGATCAATAACAGCTCACTTGGTGTTCTTTAGGCATCCTGCAATGTTTATTTGTTCGTTTGTTTGTTTTGCGAACGAATCCCTGCGGATTATCCGTCTTGCAACCTCTTTCTGTTAATTATACTGTATTTCAAAGTCTCTGCTGCTAACTCACACATATAGTGCCTTGTATTTACAACATATTAAATATATATTATGCAGAGATATATATAACATATTTCATCAAGGGATGGGAATGCATAAATATTTCAGAATTTGAGCCATTTCCAGCGGTTAAAAAAAGTTGAGCGATTAATGTTTTGTACGCTGGCTTGGAGTGGCAATAGACTAATGAGTAATGATTTGACGTCTTTTACCATTCCAACTCACAAGTGGGGATTGGTACTAGTTTAGGTCAAAAATCACTTTTCAAAATTTTACAATATTTTTTCGTTTTGAGGTCCCCTGAATCCAAAAAAACTTTTGGAAAAACTGTGCTCCTGTTTGTCTGTGAGCACGATACAGGTCAAACGGATGAACGGATTGAAACCAAAGGGAGAATGTTTGGTATGCAAATATGAAGAGCCCTGTTGTTTTTTAGGGAAAATTGCCGCATGCGCAGTAGAGATATATGTTATAGCGGTGTTTTTTTTATATAATTACAGTATAATTTTCATAACGGCTTATTATTCTATTAATTATTTAAAGAAAGTTTCGTTTTTTTCTTTTTCTAAATTTTATAGTTTCGGAAATATTTTGAAAATAAAAAATAATCACCCGTTCTTTTGTTTTTTAGATATGTCAGAAATAAACTAACATGCTTTGATTAATTTTTCCATCACCTGGAACATAATTATGTAGGTAACCATGGCAACGAATAACAAATATCATATTGAATAATAGCCATTACCCGCGTCAACTCACGCGATATCAGATATTTTTTTTTATACTAAATCAAATGTCAACATTTTGAAGTTGGAATGGTCCCGTCGCCCAATTGGCTAGAATTTCTGATATCAGATCAGCGATTTCACTCTATCGTGGCCTTTTTCAACACACCAACAGGACCGCGGCTGCAGACTATTTGTTCTAATTACTGTTTTTACGTAATCACAGTGATTACAAAATTTATACTCACTGTTTGTATTCACTTAATATGTTTAACATGCTATTTAGGTAGTCACAAAAGTGATCACCCAAAGTGCCTATTTTGCTAAGTATAGGTACTTGATAATCACCGTGCGATCATCGCTAATAGAAAAGACTTGATTGTCATTGGAGAATTTTTATTATTTTTTTACCGTTTAATTCCATTTTTATTAACACTGCTCACATTAATATCCGTGAATGTCAAACGTCAGTAACTTAAAAAAATGCCACTAGTGCGCTCCACTAGAGCTACATAGCTCCAGCTAGTCTATATGCGGCTCCTATATTAACTGGACACTAACCTCATTCAGCTTGTCACAATTCGTATAGATTCGTTTTTAGTGGACGACGAGCTTTAGTTGTTCTCCAACTTTCATATCGCCCGTTCATATCTCCGCATTGATCGTTTAAGTATAAAATTTTTGATAGTGAAAACATTTTATCGTTGAATAAACATTTCAATCTTATTTTGTAAGCTTGTCACACGAATGCAATTTAATATTTTCTACTCGAAATGGTGTCAAAATATTTTCCGCATGATTACTTAGCAACGCGTTGAGAATGTGGTACCTTAGTAACGGTTTACTTGTAGTATCTAACATGAGCATTGTCGCAGTGCGTGTACAGGGTTGTGTAAAAGAAACATGACAGAACGCAATGGAGGTTATGTTACGAGCTGTGACATGGAAAAACGAGTGTCGGCAGTTCGAAATTAATATCGATTTTGTTGTTAATGAAAAATTATACTTCTATCTAAACCGGTTCAAAAACCCGACTCCGACAAAAGATCCGTAGGAGTCGACTCACTTCTTTTTGAACCGACAGCTCAACGGATCATTTAACGCAGTGAAACATTTATCACATTTATACACATGTGTAGCAGATCCAGAACAGCTCTGTAGTGTTCTAATGAACCAGTATTATGTCTGCAGTTCTTCTTGTGAATTTATTATGTGTTGTTTATTAACCTTTTGTGGAGTTGTAAAACATTAAAGTTAGTGGAAGTTTTGTGTGCAATTGTGTGCAAAACATTATTATTTTAATGAAACTTTTTTAAACGTTTTCACTAGCGTCATCGGACGGATTTTTGGGTGAACGTCGCAATATCCAACAAAAATACCAAGGAGTATAGTGTAGTGTGTTCAGCTAACTATTTTACCTGGTAATTTGGTTGGTGAATTGAAAGTAAATTTTATTGTTACGAATAAATTTGATTCAAGATTAGTAATTTCAATATTTAATAGTGTTCGATGAATATGGCCATAATATTATAAACGTTCCCTATTCGTGTTTTGATGTCTGTTTGTATTCTCTAGGAAAAGGCAAAGGCATATTAATAGTGATATATTAATTAGTTTTATTGCAATTTGATGACCGTGCAAAAAATTGTGCAATTAAATTCGAAATTACAAAATGAAAACTAAACAATAAACAAGTTATTAATATAACCAGCCGTCAAATTCATTGTGGCGATTATGCAATGTTTGTATAACTCACATCTTTTATTGTTACAAAACAATAAATATGGATTGCTATACTTCATTAATAACGAACAAAGAATTGTTCATTTAAATTGCGTATTTGATTTATATTAAAACTTTAGTTGCACGATAAGTAAAAATATTTATGGATCCGTTTTGAGGCCCTGAATTAATCTTCTGTTTTATTGTTTCCCAGAGCCGTAATGTTTCTTTTATGCAGTGTTGTACATAAATTTAAACAAGGTGTCCCAGAAGGAACGCCGATGATTTCAACAGAACATACTTTGTAGATTTTCGATTCGAAAATCCGTTCACCATTTTTGTTTCCGAAGTGTACCAGACTTTCAAATTATATTAATCTATTCCAAATTATATTAAAGTAGGGGTTTGTGTCTATAATAACTCGAAACTAGAAAGCCACTGTACCGATAATAATAATAGTAGATAATAGTAATTTATTGATTCATACAACTGTATAAATCTATATTCTATACTAATATATAAAGCTGAAGAGTTTGTTTGTTTGGTTGGTTAAACGCGCTAATCTCAGGAACTACTGGTTCGAATTGAAACATTTTTTTTGTTGTATAGTCCATTTTTCGAGGAAGACTGTAGGCAGCGTAGCCAGTTTTTTTGCCAAGTCGGGATTTTGGAACTCTTTGAGTGAAAACAGCGGGATTCTTTCGTCGAAAGCGGGACATAGTAAAAAAACGTATATAATCAGAAGTTTTCAAATACCTATTAACTTTTCATTTGAATTAAAATTACGTTTACGTGACAATAGATAGCAAAAATAGCCATAGAAAATGTATTTTAATAAAAATATAATATTTTAAAACAGATTTACCCTATCGTTAAATAGTTGAGTCTTATTCGTCTTCAGAATAAAAAAAAAAACAGAAATCAAAATCAAAAAAGTTTTATTCATTACAAAAATATGGCGTTTCAAACAGTCTGTGCAGTGGTGTTACAAATTGCAACTTACAATAAGAGAATAATTATTTATAGGAAAAACGAGACTAAGTCTGTCCCGCGCGGGACATTTAATTTTGATTTAAAAATCGGGACATCCCGCCAAAATCGGGACGTCTGGCAACGCTGGCTGTAAGCTATATAATATCACGCTACGACCAATAGAAGCGGAGAATCGATGAAAAATGTTGCAAAATATAATTCAAGATTTGTCCGTCCGACAAAAACTTTTGAACGGTAACTCCGATCAACATGAAATTTGGACACAACATTCATCTCGGTAAACTAAGATGAACGTGCGTACTAATGTCCCTCCCCCGTTCTTTTGCTTCCGGGTGAAACCGGGCGGGACCACTAGTACAGATATAAAATGTCAAATCTAGAAACATCCATAATGACAAGGTGGCATGTTTCTGCTAAGATTATGTTTTTTATGGATATAATTTAACAGTTTCATTTTGCTAGGATTTTATTGTACGGTATGTAATTAGTAGATACGCTAGGAAAAAGGGGCGGTGAGAAGAGAGCGAAACTGTAGAGTCAGTCAAGTATCCCGCACTCGATTTCTGAGCTAAAACTATATGAAGATGAATAACCTGGATATAGTTCTCCAGTAGTCTGGATCTTCTCATGAACTCCAGAAGATTGGTGATTAGGTTATCCTCAGGAATTACTCCGCTCTCATCAATGTATCCAAAGACGGTTGTTTGCCATTCGAACAGCAAATGGTTGGATGTTTCGTCCTCCATTTCGCAAAATCTACACTCTGTCGATTCCTGACGTATCCCCGGCTTGTGTCGATGTTTCCTTAGGGGTGCATGGCCAGTAAATTACAACAAAATGATTAATTATTGGAAGATTAAAAGGGTGAATCCTGGTGGCATAGGATCGATGAACTAAGCAAATACTGAAGGTTTTTTTATTGCATTTTATTGTCTAAGACAATAAAATGCAATAAAATAACCTTCAGTATTTTATTGTCCAAGAAATGTTGGAAGATTAAAAGGATGAATCCTGGTGGCATAAAATGCAATAAAAAAACCTTCAGTATATTTGGTTAGTTCATCGATCCTATGCCACCAGGATTCATCCTTTTAATCTTCCAACATTTAAACAGGATCATCATCACTCTAAATTATTAGTTATTTTTTCACAAAATGATTAATGTTAAATTTATTGCTTTTGATTATTTCGTTCGCAAACCAAAAACTTAGAAATATTTTTTGGAAAGGAATTTGTAAAATTAGTTCGGAAATTAATAATTTGCTTGACACCTTCCTTCGTGAGTACTCTTGTGTAATATTAATTAAACTTAAAAAAATATTGAATTTTTTTTATTTACCCTCCCTCCCAGTAAACAAAATATCTGCGCCTTTGCCTGGACGAAGCCGACCATAATGCTACTGTAATTAATAATTTATAATAAGGGTTTTTCGATGCGATTTTTGTGACACGTCTGATATTACACACTGTATAAGTATATGGTGTAATGCGATGTTATTGAGGTCGAAAATTGAACCGAACTATCATGTTATATGACGTAACCATTCTTCAGACTTGATTAAAGCTGAAATTATGTTCTCAAGTTGAGTTGACAAGATGAAACGTACTGCTTTGTCGCATGCGACATAAACTATCATGTAGTGTTTATGTATTCTATTCGCTTGAAGGCCTGCTTATAGCAGGGCTGCGTTCAAAATAACTTAAATTCAAGAAGTTATAAAAAACAGTTCCTAGCAGCGGGACGACGACAGAACAGTACGAACGCTGTCCGGCAAACAGTTATTTGAATCAGCGATTTGGCACGCAAATTTCAAAACACCACCACGTTTTTAAAACGAACTAAAAAGTATAAAACAATTTCTTTGCAGACGGATTATTAACTTGTAGGATTTGAAACGAAAAACGTGGGTCGCATGCGACAGTTATATATAAGAAGTGTTGAGAGTAGCTATCAATGACAATGACAAAATCTATTAGATAAAACGAAAAATGTGCACCACGTTGTTCGTTTCAAATCCTACAAGTAAAAAATCTGTCTGTAAAGAAATTGAAGGGTAGGTACACGGGAAGAAGGCGGTTTGTCAAAAAATGTAAATTGTGCAGGAGAGCATTTTGAAGTGTTTAAGATCGTACCATTTACTTGCTGATGCATTTATTTCAACGCTTATAACTTTTGACCTAGCGTATTTTTGTCTGAAATGAATACACCAACAGAAAGGTACGACTTTTGGCTATAAGATGGCATAAAAAAATTATTTTCGAATTTTTACTGACAAATCGCATTCTTCCCGTGTACCCTTCAGTTATTTTATACTTTTTAGTTCGTTTTAAAAACGTGGTAAATTAAATTTATTTTATAATTTTATTTCCGATTAAAGTGTTTGTATTGATAATATTGCGATGAATATAATGAAAACCGTCCTATAAGTCTTTATTGTAAGAAGTAGAGCACATAGCTGTCGCAATATAGTGTTTCGTGATTTATACAATAGTTGGAAACAATTAGATTAATGGAATGGCCATGTTGTGTGTCTGTGAGGTCGACTCCCTTAATCTTGATATTGGAACTTCATTAGTATAATTACAATAACACAACTAGAATCTCTCTCTCTCTCTCTCGCTCTCTGTCTCTGCGTGACAATCACACTGTATAGTGTCCGCTCACAACTGACCATCTTTACTATATCGGTAATTTTACTTTGGATTAGTGATGTAACGAGAGCCACGCGAATATCTGTCGCCAATATTTGCGAATGTGAAATGCGAATATTCAGTTTTCAAATAATAAAAAAACGAGTGTGCTTTAGACCACACGACTGAAGTAAAACTTCTTCCTGCCATAATTTGTTATTATTCCCCCGAAAATTCAAAAAATATGAACTTTAAAATGAATTTACAATTTTATTCACTTTTAACGTAGAATATTTAATGTATTGAACAAAATATCTATATAATATATAAAATTCTCGTGTCACAGTTTTTGTTGCCGAACTCCTCCGAAACGGCTTGACCGATTTTGATGAAATTTTTTGTGCTTATCCGGTATCTATGAGAATCGACCAACATCTATTTTTCATCCCCCTAAATGTTAGGGGTAGTCCACCCCTAAATTTTTTTTTATTTTTTAGACAAAATTTTTAATTTCTATTTTTTTATGATACAACATACAAAAATACATACAATCCTCAATTTTCACCCTTCTACGATCAACCCTTATTTTTTAATAGCCATTTTAGTAATTTAATCATTTTTCCTCTCCGGTCGAAAACTGATCAATCGTCATTTAATTAGTTATCCCCGCCAGATGTCTACAGGTGTCACTTCGCCAACATCTATTTTTCATCCCCCTAAATGTTAGGGGTAGTCCACCCCTACATTTTTTTTCTTCCTTCCCCATTCGTTCTTTTGCACCGGGCACGACGGCGCAGCCGGAGTGTTCGACATACACACATATACGTCCAATTAAATTGTTTTATTATTTCACTTTATACGTAGCGAAGCACGTACAGGGCCGCTATATATATATATATATATATATATATATATATATATATATATATATATATATATATATATATTATATTATACTGTTAGGCGGTACGAAGTTCGCCGGGTCCGCTAGTTAATTTATAAAATTGTTCAAGAACGAAATGAACAGAAAAAAATATAAACATAAAGATAATGAAAACAAAAATAATCCATTGCAATTACTTAGCTCTCGTTGCATTTTAAGCGTAAATCTTTATGAAATATTATTTAGCTCTGCAAGTTAAGTAGGTTTACAGAACTTTTTTCTGTCACCCGATAGCGCCACTGGCAAGTAAAGTATGTGTCATTCTATTGTTAGTACTGCTTATATTTTCGGCCACCTGATGGCGCCACTAGCCAGTGAAGTTTTTGTCATCCTCTTTCTATCTTCACTAACTTATATCTCCCTCTCAACTTCCAATCGCCTCACCCGATCACATACTTTCGTAAATCTCTCGTCACGCATTCACCAGCTTACTCCCCAAGTCAGGCGTGCGTATCAATAATATTTATTTATGGTGCCAATAGAGGTAGAGGATACAAGTCGTCATTGTGTAGTTGGTCCGTCAAGGGCTCAATCAATTCATAACTTAGAAAGTCATCCATTTTATAGAGAGCCCTTGTTAGTAGAAATTCTTTTAAGTATTTTTTAAACTTCGACAGTTTCTCGGATTTTTTAATATTTTGGTGAAATTTATTAAAAACAGTTATACCTAGGCTATTTGGGGATTTTATGGAAACATTTAAACGGTTAAAGGGACTTTAAGTTCAGATTTTGATCTAGTATTTAAACTATGAATTTCTGAGTTCTTGATGAACCTAACAAGGTTCTTAAATACATAATAATATATTGAGAGTTCGTGAATCTGAATTTGTGTAAGGTTATTTGACAACTGGTTGGCTTGGCCGCGCAAATCCCTCGCACACATTTGTAGTGGTTCTGGGTACTAGGTTCATTATTAACACTAAGTTTAAAGCTTTATTATCTAATGATAAAAGATATAATTGGAAATTTGCCTTAATAGAAAAAAGGAGTAAAAAAACTTCTAATAACAATGCTAAGAAATTAACATTTGTAGCCTGATTTAATATTATTTTGACATTTTTTTTAAATGTGATTTTTCCCTGAATTTCATATTCGCAAAAAAATTGCATGACTTTTACGAATACGAATGCAAATGTCGAGAAATATTATTCTCAAATGCGAATGCGAAATATTCGTTATACCTGCACTGACTATTTTCTGGTACCATATAGGTACATGCGCGTTAAAAATAACAGCACGTTATATCCAACATAAGCCTACTTAAAATAATGTGTCGCGACATCTACGACCAAAGTAAAACTTCATATGAACGAACATAATTTCTCACAGAATTTTACGTTAGTTATTCAATTGCGATGACATTTCTTTATTTTTGCGATCAGTCGACGCCGACGTTCATATGATTGTAAACAAACCGTGAATGCCGGATAATTGAGGCTCGACTGTACTTCCTTTTCAAGGAATAGTAAATTACGTAAATGATTTGTGAACATTTTTCTAGGTCATACTATAATATCTACAGTTGAAGTACCTACATGATAACAGTGGCGGCTCTTCTATTTAGCTATACTTCTAGAATGAATTAGATTTTCTATATTTAACCAATAATTAATGTTATAGTATAAATAGAGTAATGGTTACACACTCAACGCTAAAGTTTAACAGCCACTGACGGACCACAAAACTCGTGTGTATTCTGTATGGCAGACTTTCTTGTGTTCTGGCGCTGTTCTGCGCTCCGAAGTAGCGCATGAAACGTCATCATTAGATACCCCCGGTGTGCACTGCGAAACTTCTAACCTACAAATTGTAGTATGATATTAAGATCGGCTTGAGCTGCATTTACCGTCAGCCCATTAGTACAAATAAGCATCAATCCATGTTAGAAGTGTTCACTGAATCTATCTCATTCAGTTAACACCTTTGACGGCTTTGTTGGTACATACACTTACATGATACGTTACTCACGGCTTATGGCAGTAGTGACCAGTGTTGCAGTGTGTATTGTATAGTTTGTGTTTCAACAGTGTTTGAGAAAAGTTAATAATTGAAACATCATAAACATGGTTGTGATTCATATAATTTAATTAAATCTCCCTCCTCATTTCTAGGCATGTGAAGAGGTAGCTCCGTTTGACTTTGCAGAACACCCGTTTTAAATGTTTAACGCGCCGCCACTGCATTATAATATAGTAGGTAGATTGTCATCGTCATAATATTCGATAATGCAGTTTGTAAATTGACAGCTGTCTCGTTAACGTGTCAACAGTTTGTGTTGTTTGTTATGTCCTCTGTCACCTCCATGGACTCCTCGTATCAACGCTGTCGGTTCACCCGTTGCACAGTGGGACACAATACTAGGGCACGTTATCAAAATCGCCACTTTTCAAGTATACCCGAATGTTTGGGCCATTTTACCACGTTTATATTAACTCGCTTTTCGTGTATGTCGGGCGGAACTTTGTAATTGATTTTAAACTACTTCTTGATGAGATAGAGACTTGAAAGTTTTAACATAACTCAGAATTAGATGGCAATACGAGAAAATACTATAGTAAAGAAGAAAATAATAAAATAAATAAAGAAATTTTAATAAATGCATATTCCTTCTTACTTATTTAACATTGTACGACGCCTTACGATCATCGGTTGTAGCTCAGTTGGTTAGAGCGTCGTGGTTTACATGCATGAATAAATATAGAGGGTAGGGCAAAAATATCATTAGGTATATACAAAAACTCCCTATAACGTAGAAATTTTTACAATTTGGTTGGTTTACCTTAAAACCCATACATTATTACCCTCTTTATAGCGCAACAGTCATTCTCTATTACGACGAAATATGTTCATATTTAGGCGTCAGCAAATATTTACTGACCAACTATTCAGCAAGCACTTGATGCCGCCAAACTTATCGAAAAATACCTATTGTTTAATGAAGGTGATTCCATCACATCTCAAGACACGCTTTAAATACTTAATAAAATACAAAACAAATATTGGCATAGCAAAAAACGTCAGGCAAAGTTAACAGACTGTATGTGTTTGAAATAAATTAATTAGGTGAAATGAGATTCGTTGTAAAGAGGTTACACTGTATTTTGCAAATTTTTAGGTCTTGAAGAAAACACAATTAGGTTGATATTCTCTGCGGATAAAGTTGAATAATTTTTAAAATTTTTAGATCGAAAAAAGTAAGTGATCGTGATTAAGATCTTACTACCCCGCCACTGGTTTTACCGGACAACTTGCCTAATATTAAACAAAATGTAGTTATTTACGTAATTTTGCATCAAAGCCATTAAAAATATATCATTGCAGCAGAATTTGTTATGTTTTTGGACAGTTCGGTTGTTCATTTCTAGTGCGATATTGTTGTGTATTAACATTGTGTGGTGTTTATGATGTTGTCTGTAAGCAATAATATTATTTAAGAAAATCCAGTCATGATTTGTATTGCTATAACTTTTAATTAATTTCGATAACAATAATTATTATTAATTATTACATTATTATAAAAATAATTGTGACCAAATATTCAGCACATATTATGTCCCACTGTGCGTTGTACCCATATTTGGTACTTGCTGATGGATGCGCTTGCTTCCTGAATGCCAAAGTACTACGTAAGTATTTATGAAGTTAAAATAGTAATTCTCTGAGCACAATAGATATATTTACAATTTTTTCTACGAAAAATCAGATCTGAACAGATTTAAAACTTTTCAAGTTATCATTAAATGAAGATTGACTCTATTCAATAAATAGAGTAACTGTAATCCATTGAAGTTAATGATGAGTATTTGGAAAGAATTCCGTGGCATAAGGATCGAAAATGAAGCAATACTGAGACTTTTTTAAACTTGCATTTAATACTAACGTTTCGATACGTTTTGTATCATCTTCAGAGTGTTCAAATGCTGTCACATGTTATCAGTATATTGTTGTTGATGGATTGAGAACATGGTGTCACTCAACTTGTTAATTGTTATATTTTTGATATATTTTTAATGTGGATACTGGTTAATGTTAATGTTTTAACCTTTCTAATATTGTGCTGTGAATAATACAACAATATACTGATAACATGTGACAGCATTTGAACACTCTGAAGATGATACAAAACGTATCGAAACGTTAGTATTAAATGCAAGTTTAAAAAAGTCTCAGTATTGCTTCATTTTCGATCCTTATGCCACGGAATTCTTTCCAAATACTCATCGTTATCATTAAAGTTGTGTTCAGACTTAGATTAAGATTGAAATAGTATTATTGTTATTTTTTATCTAATAATTTACGATATTGTAACAAAACTGTTCTAGTTCGTGGTGGAAATTATTTATTTACAGTAATAAAAGTTTAACAAAACAGTTAACACACAACGAAAGCGTACTTCTTAAACAAACAGTGATAATAACATTAACAGAAAGAAAAGAATGGTTCTAAATAATAAAATAGAAAACTAAATAACAGAAGAATATAAAGTCTTAATTATGTACACAAAATATTTATAACACACCTAAGTTTATCTAGTACACTTATTCGCACTTGTCTAGTGACTATATTCACACGATTATTTACAACACAGAAGCTATTTATGTAGAACCAGATTTATATAATTGCACTCATTGGAGTACACAGCTGATTTATTTCTATTATGGCAGCTACCTCGGTCTTGCTGTACCGACACTGAACAATTTATGTCACGCAATCTGTAATCCGCTGTACGCTTGCCACTTTCTGTTAACGCGCTGTACTGACTGCCTGACTGACGTGCCAACTAATCCGCTGGCATTTTATAGTTTCGTCCCCCGCTTGGTGGAATGTTCTAGAAGCACCGAGAAGCTTCCTTCACATGTATCGCCTTCTTCAGGCAACTTTATGAAGGTCAGGTTTTGACTACCTGCTTTCCATTGTTGTTGTGAGAATATTCCACAGAAAGCATAGTCGTCCCAACAGGGATCGCGCAACAATATTTTCAACCTATTGAATGCCGACAAAAATAATCGCCTTAACATCGTTTTCTGTAGTTTTCGAGACATTTTTTATTTTCGATACAAAAGTATCTGACAAGGACCGAAAAATATATATTTTTACTGATTTGATTTTATAACATCACATTTAAAACCTTCCGAACCCCCCTGTCACATTTTTTTACAAATCTAAGACGATTCCGTAACGTTTGACGTAATTTATGGATGATCCCTTACTATGGAGATTTGACATGGAGGCGTGGCCTAATAGCTAAGCTCCATTTTATTATATCACCATTTTTCTGCCACCAGATGTCACAGCGTCAAATTCCTAGTCTGTTTTATTTTTTGTCACCAAATCTATAATCCTTGAATAGTTCTGCGTTTTTTTAAAAAGAGAACCGGCCGTTCAAAGTAAGTCTGTTTGATCTCCGAACTTTTGATCAATGAGTGAATCAGTGAGTTATGGTATATGGTTCAGAGTTTAGTACCTACCTGTAAGTTGACAACACAAGCACCTCCTCAGTGGAGCTCGTTTTGCTTACAGTCAACCTACATGCATTATAATAGGTGACATGCCACTGTTACCAATATCATATTTTACATAAAATAGAATACTCAGTTACCTGTCTGGCCCTTAAAAAAAATAAATGAACATGGGCATTGTGCAGGCTATAACGGACTTTTGTACCTAACTATTTCGTGATAGGTTTTATCGACGTGTGCCCGAAAAACTTTCTCAAAAAAGTATAGTTTCAACCAAGTTTTCCGCTATAAACTCAAATCATATATAAAATAATTTTTAAAAAACCATCCGATTTCCAAAATAAGTTAAATAATTTTTCTCTTTTTACAAACAATATTTTCCCATTATACAGGGTGAGTTTTAAGTTGATGTTTTTTTTTTTACAGCGTGTAAAAATCAAATAGACGAGCAAATATTTCAAATAGTTTTTTAATCAAAACTCAAAAATAAGAGAGAAACAGCCTTTCGAAGTTTAAATAAATTTTCTTTAATTTTGAGGTCGGTCCTGGGGTTATATTATGTCACTATGGAAATATGTTATTATTATCAAGTATTTTGCTTGTAGTAGCGATAAGGGCCTTCCGCGAATTATTTGGGAATTTGATAATAACAACTTATTTCCATAGTGACATAATATAACCCCAGGACCGACCTCAAAATTAAAGAAAATTTAATAAAATTTATTTAAACTTCGAAAGGCTGTTTCTCTCTTATTTTTGAGTTTTGATAAAAACACTATTTGAAATATTTGCTCGTCTATTTGATTTTTATACGCTGTAAAAAAAAAGCATCAACTTAAAACTCACCCTGTATACTTACATTCAAACTGAAGTCGGCACAAATATACGACTACAGTAAAGTTAGTAAATTAAAAAAAAAAACATTTTTTACACCCAAAAAGCAAAAAATTATAAAGTTTGTGATTGGCACCAATTTAATTAGGTAATTAAAAATTATAGTAACTAAATTCGCGCCGACCTCAAAACTTTTTTTCCGCTTTTTAGTGACTTTTAAAAGCGATTTAATTTTTTTAAAGATTCTTATTTATTATTGTTTTCTCTAAATGACATAATTGTAATATATACCGGGGCGGTCAATTATTTCGAATACTGCACGTTGGATTAAAAAACAAAAAAAAAAAAACACGTGTCCAGTAGAGGAGCGGGGGGCTAGTTGTAACAATTTTTCGTTTCTTGGCTATGGAAGCTTATTTGTTGGGTATTTAGGAAATGCAGTAGTATTGTTCGAATGGTCTATTATTCAACTATCGATTTAAAATGAAATTTTGATCAAATCTGTGACGAATTCTTGTAAAAATGGCTTAGAAAAAAAGTGACGAGAGTTACAACTTACCCCGTGATTGGGGCTAGTTGTAACAGGCTTGGGGCAAATTGTAACAGTATAGGAATTGAAAACTAGTTTTCTATTTTTCAAAGATTTATTTAGCATATTTATACACACATGCTAAATGTATTTGAATAAATCAACAACTGCTGAACAATTTTAAATCAACAATAATCAATTTTGTGCAAACAAAAAAAAGTCCATTACATGGTCTTATCGGAGCGCCTGCACAACACCGCCTCCTGTGTCGTCTAGCGGGATACTGATCGCGCTCATATAATAGAATAGGTAGGTATTAAATAGTAGGTTAGGTTGAAAAACAAATGAATATTCTTTTATTAACTAGGTAAAAAATGCTTGTTACTACTTACCCTTGTTACAACTAGCACCCCGCTCCCCTATTGTTAAAAGATCTATTTAACGACACTAAATTTGAACCACCCCTCCCTTCCTTCTGGTGGCGGTGGTAACTTTGAAATTGTAAATGGATACACCTAATTTGTATTACAGATTTGTATTCTACGTTGAAAAATAAGACACTTTTGTCTGAAACAGTTTTTCGAATTCTCAGTAGATGGCGTTGTAAATGACGGAGAAAAAAACAGTAACTTGTCAGGTAGGCGACATGAACTAACGCCAACAAACCAACATGACGTCATTCTGTTCAGACAACAGACACGTTTGACATGTAAAAAATGCTGAACACGTGTTTTTTTGTTATTTACTTCAACGTGCAGTATTCGAAATAATTGACAGCCCCGGTATTTTTGACAGACCTGTATATAGAATAAAAGTAGCCTAAGTTACTCATAACATCAGAGCTATCTGTCAGTGAAAGTCCCGTCAAAATCGGTCCACTACAGTTGTCGCTACCGTGTTTCATCACAATCGCGTGCGGAGCCGCGGGGAGCAGCTAGTAGACAATAATAATGTGAACTTTGCCTGAAGGCGTATAAGCTAAACTTCATCGAATAATGCTGTTTAGTCATATTAATTTTTTTTATTTATAGATATATTTTATTAATAAAAGTGGAAATAATAAATTGAATTTTAATAATTTCCTGTTACTTATTTTAATTATAACACATAGTGTTTCCTTTTCTGATTTTTTATACAGAAATTTTAATTTATAATGCACGGCTCCTCAAAATGATTCCAAAACTTGTTTCGATTCGAGATATCAATCTTTTGTTAATTAAGAAATCAAAATTGCACATATTATATTCATAATTTATTTTCTGGGATAATTTTTATCCCAGAGATAATATCTTAAGGTCGCTGCACACGAGGCTATAAATTAGCAGTTGAATTTGCGGGTTTCGTTGCTTATTTAAAAGCTGGATTTCAAAATTATACAACCGGTGCTATTTTTCGTGCTTGATTCTTAGCTGACTTTGAACAAGAACCAATCAGAAAACAGATCTTGTCACGTGGGTGACATGGGCCAACGTCATAAACAAACGTGGCGTCATAGTGTGCGTTCTGTTCAGAAACATTAAACATTCACTTTTGTTAACATTCGAACTGTCACTGCACGCGCCCCAAAGCCATCTACAAAATCAGCTTCAAAACACGCATCGTGTGTAACCACTACAAAATCCTGCGTCACATCACGCTTGGAACCTGTAGAAGCGAAATCAAGAAGCGAATCCAGCGGCAAAACCAGCCACGTGTGTAGCGACCTTTATTTCTCATACGGCCTTATACAGTATGTAAACACGTAAGGTGCTCAATGCACATAGGGAAATTAACATTGGGAAAAAATGACTGGATCAGAGTAAGCCTTGAAATCTTGATTTTCAATTTGACAGATAATAGTCTTTTGCAAAATGGATGTGTATACTACCGAAGAAAATATTCAAATGATTACAAATTAATCGAACTTTTTTGATTAATGGAACATTAAATTCCCAAAAATACTTAAATATGGTGCGAGATCAAATATCTCCGCCTATTCGTGTTGAACCTAGACATTTGGGTCACTGATTTACCAACGCGCATGCGTCATACCAGTCAGACAATTTTTGAATGAAATGTTTCCAAACAGATGGAGTTGTATTTTTGTTTTATTTTTGTACAAAAAAATAAAATAATGATTTATAAAAGCTTTTTATTATTAATTAAGTCCAGTAAAATAAAAATAAATCAAAACAAAATAGAAATCTTTAAGATTACCACGATAATTCAATAGAAATAACAATTATTGCAGTCATGGCTAACTCTGATCCAAGTATTTTTTCCCAATGCTAATTTCCCTATGTGCACCTTACGTGTTTACATACTGTATTTTTAATTTGGTATTATTTTTAATAATAAATTATAAATTCAAATTGACACTTTCACCAGTTGTCAATTTAGAAACTATAAGAACTGACGGTAGTGTTTTTTTCGTCATATTATCTTAAGAAGTCAAAATACGACAGGCCTTAAATGTGTCCAGATTTTGCTTGATTATCATAATTTATGGATATTTCTACGTGGCATTTGCTCATTGTTTTTTCTTTGATTTCAGGTACGAATAATTTGAATATTCTTCTTCTTCTTACAATGAAATCAGCTAACTATGCGATATACCCAGGTAATTACTTCAAATTTACGTTAAATTAATGTCCTTTATTTATTTCGGCAATAGTTATTGGCGTAACTAGTAGTCTAAGTCATTCATCGCGCTGACAGGTCATGACTTAGCCTACAAGTTACGCCCATAATTTTATTCAACAATTGCGCGTTATTCATGTTTTATTTATTGTTATTAATGAGATGCTGTAAATATCTATTTATTTATTTATAAAAAAAACTGTCAATACTAACAGCACCAAACAGCACGATTCAATGTTTTGGTTTGAGGTTAGCCGGTTATGAATAAACTCCATGTCGAAAACATTCGGCCTCTCAATTTTAGCCTCAATGGGTAACAACAGGGAGTTGTTGTTACCTACTATTTCGTTACGACTCAGAAAATAGTTACGTTTATTTTCATTACTCCACAATCGCCGATATAGTAGGAATTTTCCTTGAGTTATGACAAGTAATTGTCACCAGTCGGTAAATGGCTATTTAGGGTTCGGTTTTTAGGCATGATAAAACATGAATAGCGCGCATGAGTTGAATAAATATAATTGTCTCTTTTTTAATACATAGTTTGTGTTAATTTGGGACTATTGATCGATATGTTATAGTCAAACATCGAGCTCTGGCACTCGTAGGTTTGCCTAGTCATTATTGAATTTATTTTATGGAACTTCTTCAAACGTGAATTTAGCTACGTACAGTAGACATAACCTCAACTCGATGCATGAATCCATGGTTACACGACCCGGTCATGTGTCAGGTTCACTCACGGCAGCTACCCTGCTTTGTAGTTAATATAATTCAAGATGTTGTATGCAAGTTTAGTTCATTTGGCTATACTAGCGTAGATTGATTTACGACATAAGTTTATTTTATGCAAGTTCTTGACATGTGAACTTAGTTACATATCTGTATATTGTAAACATAACCTCATTTGATAGACGTGAAATGGACATGTATAACTTGTATATAATTTAAGATGTTTGTATTAAAGTTGAATGCGTACCTACTGTTGATAAATGTTTATTACATAATATAGCTATTTGTACAAGTTTATTTTATGTTAGTTCTTGACATTTATTTAGTGCGTTTATGTATATCATCGTCAATAATAGAGCTGTCTTTTGTTTTACATAACGAGAACAATACGCCGCGTTAGATTTACGTTTCACTGACTTTAAAGGTCTTTTAAAATAGTAGATTGTATATCTAGTGTCGTAATGGGTTATATTACGGCGATGTGTGATCTTATGTTTGTAACGAGTGCCAGTGATTTTTAACAACCACACAGACAGCAATACCATTACGCACGTGATATAGATGGTACCTCGTATGGAATAGCTGGTTTTCACACAATTTGTACAATTTTTGACAGTTCACTTTAGAATAAGTGTCACTTTTAATACCAGGGTAAAAAAAACCTGACAGATAAATGATAGCGCAACCAGTTTTGTTTTACGTTACCGCGCTAGTGCGTAACGGATCACTTTACATGCCTGTATACGTGCGTGTGAAGCAACTATTTATAGAAGGTATTTCAAAAAGTAACTTTTTCACTTTTTTAACAAATATAAACACGTCATAGGCTGCAGAGTCTCTCTCATTCGCGGTAAAAAAGTATATGGGAGTAAAAATGTTCAAAATTTATGTAAAAGTGTCCAAGTGGGATGAGAGGGGGCCCTGTGTCTGCGTTTGAAGTAAAAAAAAATATTTTAATACATTTTTTGACACTCTAAATTTAAATTTTTTTGTTAAATTAAATAAAAAGAAATAAAAGAAATGATGAACAAGCCCACTGTGCGCAGAATACAAAAATGACTGCGCAACTTTCGAAAAATTAATGGCGTGCAGATTAGAGGGAACTTTGGTCATAGATCAATAGACGTTGCCCTCGAAAATTGGTAAATTGTGTCAAAGGGTGCCACCCACATATTCTTCTAGTGGCGTTACGCCGTTTGCCTTGGTCTTGTAATTTTTAACATTAAAAAACAATATTTCCGATTAATTATCCATTAAATACATTTAGTGATTTAAAAATTTTGAAAACAATAAAAAACGACGTTTTAATAAATTATTCCATAACCACAATAGAGATGGGTACTGCCCAATTTGACCGCCAGGGGCGCCAGCTATATATAACAATTTCGATTTGTGGACAGTTCAAAATGTCGTGTACAGAATAATTGTTTATTTAAAATAAAATACTAAATCGTTGACATTATTGATAAAACATTCAAATCATAGAAATTTTGTATTTCCAATGGATACGATACTAAACAAGAAAAGGTGTTAGGTTTATAAAATGCCATTTTGACGCGTTTTTCTATAAAAACCAATGACGATCTAGGTGGCTCTATATCTGCTGCCATCTGTATTCCGTTTCTTATAAGCCCATCTCTATTCTGAATTAGCAATAATAAAATTGAAACCACAAAATCAAATATTCAACCGACATAATAAATATGTTCCGAAATATAACCCAGTATACTGGCCAGTGTTAATGACGACTGTTGATTCGTTTCGAAATATACTGGCCAGCGCGTGGACGTATTATTAATTCCCTCGTCCATCAAAAGTAATTACTTACTTTGTTGAGAAGACATTGCAAATAACAAATAAAAAAATCCACAAAGTCTAATGCACACACGTCCGGTTAAATATTTATGCTGCGTCGCACCTGTCTCACCAGTACAATATGGTGGCACGCCGGTGCAATTATGGTGTCGGATTCATGACGTCATTAGCACTGGCCAGTATACTGGGTTATATTTCGGAACATACCCAATATATAATCAGACAAACTTAGCTGAAGTTCAACAAAGTTGGCAACCGTGTTTTGTAAAGCTGGTATGTCTGACAAGGTTTTCCTATATTGTGCATGCGCCATATAATATTATGTTCCTGAAATGATCTCCGTGTCGTCAATTATCTTAAAGGCGGATAAAAAAGAACTGGTTCGTGTCGAACGATAAGATGGCCGTCAGCCGCAACGGACGTGCCAATGACTTTGAGTTCAGTCCGATCCGATCGTCCGGTTCTCTTCCCTGCTTCATCTAGACTTG
This sequence comes from Xanthostigma xanthostigma, assembly GCA_963575645.1. Taxonomy (NCBI): domain Eukaryota; kingdom Metazoa; phylum Arthropoda; class Insecta; order Raphidioptera; family Raphidiidae; genus Xanthostigma; species Xanthostigma xanthostigma. The sequence continues at coordinate 39,755,436 of OY754466.1, read as the reverse complement.
TGGAGAGAATCGCATTCGAGATTGTCTTGGATACACCATCCTGCCACAAAAATTAGTGACATGTTGAATGATGGATCGCATATCTAGTTACGTTGTAACGATGCCGGCCCTGTGCAATGACATAATTTCATTTTATTACAAATTATAGAGTAGTTATGCAAGGGCCTGGCATCCTTATAGTGCTAACACACGGTCGAACTTGGTCCGGTCCGACAACGGACATGGTACGGCGGATCTTGCAACAGACGACCGAATCTGTTCCCATCGAACCGGGCGGACACGCAGACTACTCTACAGACGAACAGATTTGGTACGGAGCGGACCAGATCCGCTGTCCGCTTCGAACCAAGTACGACCGTCTGTTAGTACTATTACTTTCAATTTTAGAATTCACAATTGTAAAATTATTTTTAAAACAGTTCAACATTAGGTATCATTCATCAAAATAACATTAATATAAAATTCTGACCGCAGCCGCCAGAATTAGTATTAAATGTTTAAAGAAATAATTTGTTCTAATCTTATAAATTATCAGCTTAATAATTGTAGTAAATTAATGAACACCATTTTAATAAAAGTAATTTTATTTTATAAAATCTATTTAAAATATTAAACCTAAAAATAAAACAATAAACAAAAAATTCCACTGCGTTACAACGTAATGGTAAATAGACCGAGCAGGGTGGCGTAGTGGTGAGAGCACTACAGACTCGCATTCGGGAGTTACCGGGTTGGAATCTCGGCGGGGGCAGATGTGGCTCGGACTTTTTCCTGCTGCCTCTCGCCGAGAACGGTAATTCCTGTACCGGCCATCTTGTTGAGGTTTTCTATGGTTTCCCTCAATAATTCCAGATAAATATCGAGATGGTTCCTTATAAGCCATGACCGATTACCTGTCAAATTCATGTGCTCAAAATTTGCCTACCTTAGGAAAAATATGCCTAGTGTGCAGCGACCTTGAGGTTGTGCATGAAAATTACTACTTTCGCCTGATGCTGTTTTACATGTATTTCTAATGGTAACTGATACGATTGTTGAATTGTTAAATCGCGTACGTTTGTTCTTCATTACACTACTAGTGCGTAATGGCATATTAAGCAGTTATTTTATAGGGGATAGTGTAAAATAAGTAATATACATGCTTAGGTATATTTCAAGTAACTGTTTCACGGGTCTTCTGTCATGTTCTTACTGTAGCTGAGCTGCGAAGGAAGAATAACTATTTTAAAAGCATACTACTTCAGATTGAAAGCAGGTACTTTATAGTTCGTTGCAAGTACTTCACAATCCTCAATTTTCGAGAGCATTCACTGGCATTTAAGTGAAGTTGCTGTTTGAGACTGCGAGTGGAAATAGTTTTTTTTTCGTTATAAAAATAGCTACTTTCCGTACATTTCAATGGGTCAAACAAAAAATTGCACCAAGGATGTATACCGCACATTTTTCAAGTATAAGAGTCAATTTTGTTATTTAGGGAGAGTAAAATACCCGCGCTTAGATTTATTTAGTCTTGAGAACAGTGGGGTAACAATTCATTGTGTCACACCGCGTTATAAAATAATAAATCAAGCACTAGAGATGTAACTTATTTAATACATCTGTTTATTTGTTGCTAGGGGTAGCCAATTTCGACTGAATGTGAAATGCAAATAACATTTTGTGATATAACCTTTGACTATTTAACAATGGACTCGCAAAGCTAATCACACTGATTGTCAAGACCTCTAGCGACACGGTGTTTCAGTGGCGGCCAAGCTAAGAACTAAAACATAATGACGTTGTTATGGGAACGCCATGTAAACAGCGGTTGGTAATTCGGAACCCAAAGGAATGGTGAGACCTCTGATGAGAAATGCGCCGGAACTGTTCTAAGGGGGGTTTTTGACAGGTACCTAAACATTGATTTAGAAAAGCATGATGGAGGCTAGGTTAGCCTCCATCATGCTTTTCTAAATCAATGTTTACCTTATACCTCCATAGTTTACCTTTCAAAAACCGCCCTTAGGACAGTTCGGCGCATTTCTCACCAGAGGTCTCACCATTCCTTTGGGTTCCGAATTATAGTATGATTTTTTTAATGTACGCAAGATGATATTGTGTCAAATTTTTAAACGTCAAGTTTTTGTCATTTTTGGTAGATGCGATTTTTAAAATCACTTACAACCCACATAAATGTTAAAGTAAATACTCAATTACAACAAAACACTGACCAAAATAACCAGATCTATTATCTACCTTACGCAAAAAAAAAAAATGAACTGTACAACATTATAACTCTCGCTTCTTTGGAACGTTGAGTACCAAAAAAGTTGAAATATGTTGCCGACGATCGTTATACGCTAGGAAAGTATCTTTGACATGCGATCTTTGCGCCATCTCGTGTTTGATTTTTTAAAATCTGGTTCACTCAAAACTTACTTAATTATAAAAAAAATATTTACGCATAAATGATGTACATTTTTATTTCAAAATTTTTTAAATCTTATTTTTGTTAACAAAATAACAATTATGATATTTTTCATGCATTTAATAATGATAACAGACGTAAAATGAAATTTAATTAATTTTAATTTTATTAATTCATAAGAAAATCCAGGAAAATGATGGAATTGTAATTCTGGATGTTTAGTTGGTGTATCTTTACAATCAACAACACAGCGCTTCGGATTTGATAGCTCTTTACCCATTTTATTCAACAATTAATCCTTATTAAAATGCACGCATAATGTATGACACTAAGGTTTTGCCTGAACCATAATTAAAAAAAAAACACGACAGGGCGCAAAAATCGCTTGTCAAAAGATACTTTCCTAGCGTATACTATGGGAAAATGAGATTCAAAACTAGGTGTCCATTTCTAAATAGTCAAAGGATTGTACGTATGCTACGCTTCTGACATAATAGAAAGTGAGTCTTCATTAATTATACTATGGTTCGCTTAATGGAGCGGCGAAGCAGTGAAAAACATACAATGCTGCTCGTTGTATGTAAGCGTATTTAGTCACTATCTATAATAATAATTAATTTATTTGTGGTGCCATAGTGGATACAAATTGTCAATTGTGAGTTCATCAAGGACGTTAGTGGGTTCATCAAGGACACATTCGTTCATGATTCAACAGAAATTCATCTAATTTATATAGAAAGAATATAGAATATATAGAATACTGGAATAAGTGAACCACCGGACTATAGATACATACTTTTTCGGTTCGTCAGTGTATGAGACATTACTTTTGTTGCCCGAAGCTCAGCTTCGTCTGAAACAAGATGCAGTGTTGCTGCTCAACCTGCTCATCCCGAAGCCTTGATCTGATGCACTGCTCTCTATGTATATCGAAATGGCTCCACTTGCAATGTTCTTTGTTTGTTTGTGCAGGATCAAGGTACATTGAGATTGAGTGAACAAATTCTATCCTCTTGAGGATTAAGGGTTGAACAGTACCGCAACTGATAAGGTCTTTGTAGTTCAGACCGTTATCAAAACAGTTAGTTGTTTACTTTAGAGAAAATACATTGGAATAGGCATCACGATCCTTTATTAAATTTTTATCAGCCGATGCAACTTTTCCTCCATCAGATGTAAATTATAAAGGCCGCTGCACAAGAGGCTAGTATTGTCGCTAAAATCATTGCTATATGAAATTAAATTTTGACCGATGTCGTCAGTACCTTCTAAGGCCTCTTGTTAACGACAACGGATAACGGCCCGATTTTTATGACGGGCTGACGCGCAGTGTTCAGTAGGTTAGTGTGGGTGTTTGTTAACGCAACAAAACTCAACGGATACCCGCACGTCGCCCCTCGGCGCGACGGCGGTCGGTCCGATGCAGTGAACCACGTAATTTCATGGAAGTCTGTTGACGACGACAGATGTGTGCGCACGTTTTTACCTATACCTAGCTTGTGCTGCTCATTGTGAATATGGAGTTTAAAATTGATATGGATTTATTAATTAGCCTTGTTCATAATAGGCCGCTGTTGAGACAAGACTTTAGAAAATTACAAAAATAAACAAGCAAGACATAACACACTTGCACTTCTTCGCCCTTCAAGTATAGAACTGATATCGATAACAATGGACGCGCTCACGTATATGCGGATCGTGTACAAATGTAACCGTTTCGCGTCGGCCCGTTACCCGTTGACTAAAACGGTCGTTAACAAGAGCCCTAAGTCGCTATTTTCACACTTACTGCACAGCAACGTTATCAGATAATAATTTAAAAAAATTAAAATTGTGAGACAAATTAAAAAAAAAACAGTTAAATATTTCAAAATTTTTATTTTTGTACTTGGCTGAACATTTTACCTCTTGGAAATTTTATTTTTGATCTTAAGGACGTTCCCACAAAAATCTGTTTTCTTACGATTCCAAATATGGACTATTAAAATTTGCATATTTAACATGGGAACCCTATCCCGATCGATGTTGAAGCCAATGTTTTATTAAATAACAATAGTAATTTTCTTACAATTGTTTTTAAAATCTGAGAATCATTAATTAAAAATATAACAAATATATTTCTGTAAAAATAACTATGACGGGCGGTATTCGTTTTGTTATAAACGTGTTAAAAGCGAGCTAATTTTCGATGATTTGTAGTTCTGCGCATATGTGTGCTGTATCTCAACTATTTTTTATTGTAGTCATGGTAATTTACATAGGAGCTTTTTTGCGCGGGTCAATTAATTTTAATTAAAAAAATCGGGACGTTTTTTAAAAAGCTCGGACATCCGGCAAGCGCCTGCGCATTCCACTTCGTCACTGCTTAATAATAGATAGCCTATATAAATTATTGGACATATTATGTAGATTTCTATAAACAGTGAAAGATTTTTTCAAATCGGTTTAGTAGTTTCAGGTATTAGCGTGAACTAACAAATCAACGAACTCATATATGGTTTGATTTTTATTACCTAAACTGCACCTTGCTATTTTTCAACAAGTGTTTCATGTAGTTTTAATGACGTGTTTATTTCTCTCTGTTCCTTCTCTCTCTCTGTATGTACTGTAAATGTATGTAATTTAATTGTAATCAGACGATCTAGTTTCGTGTTTACACGGCTATATAGTATTGTTATCAGATACGAGCCGAGTTCTGTTTGATTATCAGATTTAATGCATGAAGGCAACAGATAGTCAAATAACAACTTCACCAGACTCTACTCTGGAGATAATTGTTTATGAATCGGTTAGGTTGGTATTGATGTGAGCCCTCCAGGGATTTATTTCAAACAAACCGTATAGTTTGTATCTTGGGTGCAAACTAACACTTTTCACGAACTCGTAGAAATTCACTTGTTCATACACTGAATTCCATTTAAAATGTAATATATAACATTAGGGTGTCTTTTTGAAGTAAAACTTCTTTACGCACGCTTGACTTGGGGAGTAAGCTGGTGAATGCGTGACGAGAGCGTTACGAAAAGTGTGATCGGGCGTTACGCGAACGGTGATTGACTTGGGGAGTAAGCTGGTGAATGCGTGACGGGAGCGTTACGAAAAGTGTGATAGGGCGTTACGCGAACGGTGATTGACTTGGGGAGTAAGCTGGTGAATGCGTGACAAGAGCTTAACGAAAAGTGTGATCGGGCGACTCGAACGAAAGTTGAGAGGGAGATATAAGTTCGTGAAGATAGAAAGAGAGAGAGGCGGGTGACATGAGCAAACGCCCACGAACAAACATGGCGTCATAGTGTTCTGTTCAGTGACAATAAACGTTCACTTTTGTTAACATTCAAACCATCACTGCATGAGCACCAAACCCGTCGACAAAGCAAGCTTCAATCACATCGTGTGAAGCGAACACATAAAAACTATCACAAAACTCAGCGCCACGGCACGCTTGAAAGTTGAAACGTAGCAGTCAAATCTAGCAAGGAATATAGCAGGAAAACCAGCCTCGTGTGCAGCGACCTTCATATCTCGACGAAACCGATTAGATTGAAACACCCAGTAGTAGGTACGTGTTTATGTAAGTAAAGGTTTGCTACACGGCTTCTAAACTTTCATGAAACTTTATCAATATATCACAAATATTGTGAAAAGTTTTCCTATCAGCGTCATTTTTTACGCATCTCCCACATCCAACTGGAAATGGCTCTATTAGGAAAACACAAATCTTGCAGCTTTGCCTATTAGGACACAGAAGTACGTATGATTCCAAAAGTAGAGCAAGGTGAAAAAATAGGGAAGGACAATAACGTGAGATATCCAAATTGTTAAAACTGATGAGCGTCTATAGGTAATATTAACAATCATTTTATTCTTTATAACGTGATTAACTCAGATATAGATATTGTAAATTATAGACGTCGACAACAGAGCTCATGAGTGAGTTCTCAAATGAATAGATAGACGCTGATGATCTTGGCAGTCGAGCGTCTATCTATCAAATAAATGGTACGAGTCTACCACTCTGCCTTTCAGTAAACTGCATTTTTCCTAGACAAAACGCATTTAGTAGGATCATTAATAATAATTAATATCGGTTTTATCATTTCAAGAAAATAGCAATTTTCACTTTTCGTTCATCAGTAAACTCGCCTAATCTTCCAAGTTAGAAGGAAAATACCTTCTCTTCTCGAGGAATCCCAAAAACTAGAGGTTTTCCAATTAGGCCTCCGTACAAAATCCGTCGGAATCTCGAATTTGGTTTATTCGTCATTAAAAGACTAAATAAGCTTTTGATACTGTTGAGTGCCCTTGATGGGACGACTATGAAATTCGGTAGAAACTACTAGAAACAACAACAATGGAAATAGGTCAAAACATCCGACCTGCAGACAATCGCTTGGAGAGATGCCAACACATGTAAAGGAAATAATCTCGATGCGTGGAGAACATTCTAGAGCATGGACCGAAAACTATAAAAGGCGAACAGAGTGAGAAAGTCGGTCACTGGTCAGTTAGTTATTCGAGTTGGTTTGCTAGTTGTGTTGATACAGTGCTCTGGCATTACGACATAAATTTTATTGTGGAAATAAATTAACTCTAGTGAGAGCAGTTATAAATCAGGTTTTAAATAAATGACTTATAGTTAATAGACAAGTGTGCTGATAAACTTTCTGTCGTGTTCTTGTGTGTTGTAAACATTTCTTTGTACATAATTTAGTGACTCTTTGTTCTCTGTTACTTAGTCTTTTATTTTTATAATTTAGAACTATTAGTTTTGTTTCTGTTAACGTTATTATTTCGTTAAGTTAAAGAAGTACGCTTTCGTTTGAGTGTTTTACTGTTTTGTCAAATATTTATTATTATAAATAAATAATTTCCGCCACGGACTACAACAGTTTTGTTACAATACGTTAGTCGACTCCTAGAAGAAAATTTGCTAGTTAGTAGAGCTGTTCATGTGCAGACAGTGCAATAAGGAGACGGAAACAGCGTGTATCATATTCTGTGTTAATGCGAGGCTTTGGATCGTAGAAGACAGATAATTTATGGACAATGTAGAATGAGTCCAGAAGATTATATCAATCAGCCAGTCCGCGGACTGCACAAGCTAGTGCAAGGAACGAGGATATAAGAGATTGGGAGTTAGCACAATAAGCCCAAGAGGCTGCGGTGTTCCCGGCGACATGCCGACTCCCGTTAAAGTAAAAAAAAGGCTGTACATCCTACTAACTACCAAATCAAATTTATATATATTTTTAGTTTTTGGAGTGAGTAGGGCAAATTGGTCTGACTCAGAAGAAAAGTGAAACACTTCTCCGCCTTCAACCGGCAGTTGAAAGGAAAGAGTGGAGAAAATCGTTTCTACTCTCTCTCTCTCTCTGTCAATGCACTTTACAAGCATGCGCAGTGAGTACTGTATGTATACATTTTCTCTAGCCTCGGTAACAAATTCCATGAACGAATCCTGAAATAATAAAATAGTCAACATATGCTAGAACGTAAGAAGTTTCACTTCTAACGCGCGAGAGTTTCACACATACTTTTCTTTAAGATGGAACATGGAAGTTATGCAGCGTAGCCAGACGTCCCGATTTTGGCGGGATGTCCCGATTTTTAAATCAAAATTAAATGTCCCGCGCGGGACAGGCTCAGTTCTGCTTTTCGGGGATAACTCGACCGTGCGCATGAATAAGTAATTCTTATAAATAATTATTCTCTTATTGTAAGTTGCAATTTGTAACACTCACTCCACAGACTATTGTTTGAAACGCCATATTTTTCTGATGAATAAAACTTTTTTTGATTTTGATTTCTGTTTTTTTTTTTTTTTTTTTTTTATTCGGAAGACGAATAAGACTCAACTATTTAACTATAGGGTAAATCTGATTTAAAATATTATATTTTTATTAAATTACATTTTCTATGGCTATTTTTGCTATCTATTGTCACGTAAACGTAATTTTAATTCAAATAAAAAGATAAATATTTGAAAACTTCTGATTATATACGTTTTTTTACTATGTCCCGCTTTCGACGAAAGAATCCCGCTGTTTTCACTCAAAGAGTTCCAAAATCCCGACTTGGCAAAAAAAACTGGCAACGCTGAAGTTATGCATTGTTTTCCACACTATTTTTTTAATAGTTGTGCATTTGACATTTTGAGTGATTTTTTGTACAATAGAATGAAAGGATTGTAGACCATAGATAATGATCAAATGATTGTCACAGGATTTGTAAAAATACTCAAGCCTCTCCTGCTTTCAAAACTCTTTTTTATTTATTCAATCCTTATGTTCTTTCAAATAAACCAAACTTAAAATTCTTTTAATTTCTCGCGTATAGGTACTTTTTTTTTAAACAAATGTGGAACAATCACGCCGTCATCAAGTATTTTTATTTCATCGAGTGATTTTGAAATCCATAAAAATATCACTTTATTTATTTGCACGTTCCGAATATTTCTGCAGCAACGCGGTGTTAGTTTTGGTTGACATAGTGCTCAAGGAACTGAACGTAGACTGGGTAGAGTGCCATTAGGTGTCCACTGTCCAATGTCAGTGTCCACCGAGTGAATTATCATTTTCCGTTGTCGACCCATTATACCTATATACGACTACTTAATACAGAGAGAAAGAGAGACACACACATAATAACTCCTCCCATTATCACGTCCAAACAATGTATTGCACTTTAGTCAATCCATCTTTTATTTCTGTTTTATCGTCGTCGATATTAAGTGGACGATACACAGGCTGGATTTCTGAGTGTTATTAGTTATATTAAGAGTAAATGAGAAATAGTTCCGAAGTATTTTGCACCATGTAAGAAAAAATAATACATATTCTTGATAGATTTTGTAAAAAGCAGACGAGAAAATTGTTGATTTCTATTCATAGTGTAACAAAAATGTTCTTGTTCGTGGTGGAAAATATTTATTTACAACAGGGATGTTGCGAATATTCACATCCGCATCCGCATATGCGGAACATTCGCATCGATTTAGACATCCGCATCCTCATCCGCATAAATCGATGCGGAGCTGATGCGAATGCGGATGTGTAGCAGGTTGCGACAAGAAAGAAAGTGTTCCAAGTGAACAGTTATTTAGTAGCCCAGGATTAATATACGAACCCTTGCGAAACAGACTGGAGCCCGAAAAGGCGGCTATCCTTCTTTTCATTAAATATAATGCTCCGTTATTCAAATTTAACTACTAAAATAATTAATTATAATCAGTAATAATATAGGTAATTTACTCACTATTTTATTATTAAGTATAGAAAGGATAAGGATTAGATACTGTCTTTTTATTTTTTTTACCCACACTTAAGTTTTTTTGTACAGATCCGCATCCGCATCTGCATCCGCGGATGTCAGCCTCCTAAAATCCGCATCCGCGGATGTGAAAAAATCTGCATCCGCAACATCCCTGATTTACAATAGTGAAACGTTATAACGAAACAAATAAACTAAAAGCACTTCTCTATAACGTAACAGAAACAAAACAACAAATTCTAACTAATAAAATAAAAGAACAAATAATAAAGAATACAAAGTCACTATTTATGTACCTACACTAAATAATGATAAATTAAAAGTCGTTTTTATGACACTATTCGGTTACAAAATATTATTATAAAATTGTAGTGCTTCTTTACCACTTTAGGATTCATTTAAAACGGTGAAATAGCCTATTATACCATTCCAATACCACAAGTGTCGGTATGGTACTAATTTAGATCAAATTTTACTTTCTAAATTCTTACAATATTTTTTTCGTCCGCGCTTAACCCTAAGCTTTCTAAATGCGTCACGTTTGTTGCTAACGCACCTAGAATTCCGAAATCTCGCAATTCCGGAATATCAGACATGTCAATTCCTCTGAAGATGTTGATAATTCTATTCCGGAATTAACGAAACTATTTAATTTATAATTATGATACATTTATTTTTTCAAAATTCATCTAAAAAAGGATAAGGATTAGTCAAATACAAACAGATATACCTAAAAAAATCGATAATACTTGATAATGTTGATTTTACTATTCCAACCCACAAGTGGGGAATGGTATTAGTTTAGGACAAAAATTACTTTTCAAAAATTTTACATCTTTCAGTTTTGAGGTCCCTCGAATCCAAAAAACATATTTTTGAAAAAACTCTGTGCGTCTGTTAGTCTGTGAACATGATACAGCTCAAACGGATGAACGGATTGAAACCAAATTTTGGGAGGATGTTTGGTATGCAAATATGAAGAGCCCTATTGTTTTTGGGGAAAATCGGCGCATGTGCAAAAGAGATATATGCTAAAAAGGTGTTTTTTATATAATTATGGTATACTTTTCATAACGGCTTATTATTCTATTTATTTTTTCAAGAAAGTTTCGTTAAAAAAATGTTTTTCTAAACTTAAATTAACAGTTCGGCATGCTTTGATTAATGTTTACATGACGTGGAACATATTATGTAGGTAACCATGGCAACGAATAGCAAATATATTGAATACTAGCAATTACCCGCGTCACCTCACACGATATCAGAAATTTTATTTTCTTTATTATAATTATATGTCAACATTTTTGAAGTTGGAATGGTCCCGTCGCCCAAGTGGCTGAAATTTTTTAACTTGTTTACAAATTTCTGACTATATCAACAAGTATTTGTAGTCTTTTTGTAGACGTTTCTAGATTTTGGAATAAGTTCCGGAATTAAGAACCAAATGTCGACACCAGTTTCGGAATTGAAAAAGGTCCGTTAATTGGATGTTCTGAATGCAACGAGAGGAAAAATATCAAATGTTTCAGTTTTGTAGAAATAAATACGTTTGTATTTATTTTAAAAGTTGAATCACTCTCTTAAAGCTAGCACTTGAGCGACGATATTAACTTACAGCTTCTTTATTGCAAAGCTTTTAACTAAAATGGCGATACCTGCAAACACCAACAAAGAGAACTTCACAATCTATTTCCGTAGCATCGGACCTGCACTTAACTTACCGTACACGGCACTAAATCGATGTTTACTTAGCATAAATAATTCATTCATAATGTTTTTATGACAAGTCGATAAATGCACCTGTAGAAGGTAGAGTATAGTATTTTGCTAATATACATAAATACGTGACTTCAGTGTGTTATCATATTAAATTCAGATTTTTTTTATTTACTTAATTTATACTTTAATTCTACTCATAAACTTTTTATCTGTTAGGTATCGTTTGATGGTGGGTTATTTTTATACGTAAACTAGCGGCCCGGGCCGGTTTCACCCGGGTTCAAAACTGTTCTTTTTAAGTATATAATAATAATAAATTTTTCAAATAAATAAAATTGTCGACCAATTTTTCTCAGACCAATATATTGACAAAAAATAAAAAATAACAAATCAATATAACATAAGATGACGTTTCGATCCGGCTTTGGATCTTCTTCAGAAAAATCTAAAAAATATAAATTATTAGTATTAGTTATTTAATATTATGTAATAGAGTGCACGATGATTGAAATTTTTGAAAGAATCAAAAGAATTAATGAAAAAATTTCAATCATCGTGCACTCTATTACATAATATTAAATAACTAATACTAATAATTTATATTTTTTAGATTTTTCTGAAGAAGATCCAAAGCCGGATCGAAACGTCATCTTATGTTATATTTATTTGTTATTTTTTGTCAATATATTGGTCTGAGAAAAATTGGTCGACAATTTTATTTATTTAAAGAGTTCTATTCAGACGTTAATCAAAGATTTGAATAATAATAAACATTTTTATTGCAGAAATTTATAGATAAATATATTTTGTGTTATCGGAAAATTTTGCAAAATGTATGTATTTCATTAAGAACGTAATAATTCATTATGGCCATAAAAAACGACGCAGAAATGCCTGAACTAATAGCTTTGAGCAAATTCCACCTGACGTCGCTACATGGTACGGAAGCAGTTTTTTTTTTGACAAAACACCGTAATTTTTGTACAAAATGTTTAAAAATTATATACAAAAACCTTCGTTTATCGCTCTTTCTATTAGTGAAAACCGTATGAAAATCCGTTCGATAGTTTTCGAGGTTATCGCGTTCAGACAGACAGACAGACGCGGCGTTTTATATATACAGAATGATTTTTAAGTTGATCCTTCTTTTTTAACAGCACGTTGAAATCAAATAAACGAATAAATATTTCAAGTAAAGTTTTTATCAAAACTCTAAAATGAAAGAGAAACGGGCTTTCAAAGTTTTATTAAATTTTATCAAATTTTGAGGTCGGTCCTGGCGTTATGTTATGTCACTATGGAAATATTTTATGTCCCCGTTTTGTTGGACACAAAGATGCGTAGTATAGCAATAAAAGCCTTCTGCGAATTATTGGGGATGCATATTGCATTTACGATTCCCTACTATAACAAATAATATTTGTACAAATTATAAAGTAAAGTCTTCGCTAACTATAAACGTTAAACTTACGAACCTTTTTTTAAAATTTTAACTTAGTTCTTTGCAAAATAATTTCAAAATTGACCCCGTGCAAAACGAGTCCTTAGTATTTGTACCTATATAAGGCATAAGTACACTAATGACTTCGTTGTATATACCGCTGAAAATATCGATTTTCGAGATAATTGAACGTTCAGTTTTCATTGTAAGTATTAATTATGTGGCATTAGTACTCCATTCGTCCCACAAAACATACATGTATTGTATTTTACATATGATTACTAATTAGATTAATTATTGTCTAAATTAATTACAAACTAATAACACAATCCATGTGGAACTCCCACGTGCCGTAAGACAATAACTAATGCAGCAGATGAACAATTAGCTATGCTTATTTAAGTGGCCATTTTAACCTTGTTAATTCACGGCGTACTGGAATATTTACACTAATTATTATATAAGTACACGTGAATCATCAATCGGTGTGGCATAACACTATTGTAATAGTGATGTGTCGCTCCTTCCTCGGAGCGGAGCGAGTCGCTCTTTTTTTGTGCTGAGCTATTCTGTACTGTTGCATTCGCACATTTACAGAGTGCACACAGCACAGGCCACAGAGGCACTAGTGAACTTTGCACGTACTGAGTTATCTTTGCTGTCATTTAATGTTGAATGACACACTGTAAGTGTAATAGTACTAAGCTTACAGTGACTTAAACCATCTACATTGACGTCGTTGACAAAGATATAATGTTGTAACAATAAACATTATTATTGTTAAGTTTTTATTATACTTTATAGTTTATATCCGAAATGCGAATAATATAAGATCAGAATTATGCATGATGACAGTTCACACCTCTGCAGTCTGCACTCTTGTGTAGTGCGTTCTGTCTAGTGTCGCTCCTTTGAACGACTCGCTCTGAGGAGTGAGCGACTCTTTTTAGAAAGCGGAGCGGACGGAGCCAGCTCCCAATAAAGAGTCATGTGGACACATTACTATATTGTAAGTAGAGACATGTTTCTACAAAAATTTAAAACTATCCGTGGACAAGGATTGTGCGCAGTGCAAGTTTAAAGCCCGATGCACACATTCAATTTTTCAACGCCACACCTCACCGTAATAAGCTATTGACTGTTATTTTTTATTGTCTTCAAATGTTAATATCGTAATTCGTAGTATTGGTTCACATGATTTTTTTTATTTCACTGAAATGTAATAGTTTTATAGGATATATAACAGCAGTCGAAATTTTAAATATATTTGGCGCAAAAACACGACTGTGACGTCATTCTTGCAATATACAAAAACAAGTGCAAATAAGGCTCGATATCATTTACACGAGGATCGTGTAGTTTTTACTCACGTGTGTTTATACAGATATGCGTGTGCTACAAATCTGACGTCGTACTTTAAACCATTATGGCGGGCAGCGTGGTTTTATATGTCAACACATTGAAATAATAAATCAACCTCGTGTTTTTCTGAATACAAACCAATAATTGCTGATTTCTCATTCAGTAATTTATCGCTTTTATATAATTTAAATCGTTTATTTTTCAAATTTACGTTTACCATGTGGGAGATGGACGGCATTACGGTAGTTTTTACCCTGTACTGTATAGAGCCCTGACAAGAGACAATAAAATCAGATACTGTTGGTTGATGTCATCTCACCAAGTTCTGTTTCTTGCAAAGGCAATCACGCACATGTTTTCGTTTAGCCAATCACGTGCGAGTGGCTGAACGGAATGTCAACCAGACCCACTGCATGCGTCTTTTGTGATCCTTGAAATAGTAGTTTACATTATACATGCGATATTGTTATCAACTACCTAATTCTATTAGGTTTTGTAATAATTCTGTACCCAACTATCTACATAATTGCGAACATTATATTTTAACTAACTCTTAACCTATTTAATTATCACAGTTTATACAGGTGAATACGAAAAAACTGGCTATTATATAATAAAAAACACATGTTTATACACAAATTGACATCAATAAATATCTACATAAGACGAAAAACGAAAAAAAAAAACAACAACCTCTATATTATAGAATTAGGCAGCGGTTTTTCTATGAGCGCTGCAGAACAACCAAAATCTTTGTATTTCATATTTGTAGAAAGAATAATATTTTCCATATTTAACCAATATTTAACGTGGTCGACTCGCAGTAGTTTATTAATTTACCTATTTGTTTTGACGTGAAAACTTCTATTCGCTCGTTAAGTACAGTGATAGCCAGTCGAACTTTCTTGTGTTACCAAATACCGTTAGATTTCAAACCCTAGCACTGGCTTCAGCCAAGTTGGGCTGGATTATTCCTACTTTAAAATTTATAAAACAAAAATGTATACGAAAAATAACTCTAATAATTTAGAGTGATGATGATCCTGTTGAAATATTGGAAGATTAAAGGATGAAACCTGGTGGCATAGGATCAATGAAATTGCAAATACTGAAGGTGTTATTGCATTTTATTTTCTGACGTTTTGGCAATCTTCCAAAAATGTATATATCACTATTATTTTGAAATCAAATAAAATAAATAAATAAGGACCGGACTAATAATGCTGTAACAATAGTTGAGCCCACAACGGGTAGAGCTTTACGAGTTCGTCGCGCATGCTTTGTTTTGCCTGTGACATCATCGCACGAGTGCAGGCGCATGCACATGATGGTCACGAATTAGATTTGTGTAAAGTTTAGAATTAATGTAGCGTGGAAACGCCTTTAGCTGGAACGTTGAATTTGGAGTCATTTTAAAGAGTTCGCGGAGCACTACTTTAGGAGCTAAATTCGCCCGAATCTAAGTGAAAATTGGTATTAAATTTGGAAAGGGAAGGAAAAACCCAAACGTCTACAGATCATGTGCAGTACTGGAAAAGGTTAATACTCGACGTTTTCAGGAAAAATTTACGGCACGGATCTGAACTGCACTTTTCTTTAGTTTTCTTTTTTTTCAATAAATAAAATTATCGACCAATTTTTCAGACAATATATTAACAAACAATATAAAATTAATACATTAACGTTTCTTTTTTTTCACTTAGTTTACCACAATTTAAATGCAATCAATAGTTTGTTATTTTTTTCCTTTCCCACATTTGTTTTTCACAAAAAAAATGAGTTTGCTTTAGATCACACGACTGAAGTAAAACTTCTTCCTTCTTCTTGTCATTTTTCACCCGAAAATTTTAAAATAAATTTACAATTTTATTCACTTTAAACGTAGAATATTTAATGTATTGAACAAAATATTAATTTATAAAATTGTTCAAGAACGAAATGAACATTCTAATGTAAGAAGAAAGAAATATACCTAAACATAAAGATAATGAAAACAAAAGTAAAATACATTGCAATTACTTAGCTCTCGTTGGATTTTAAGCGTAAATCTTTATGAAATATTATTTAGCTCTGCAAGTTAAGTAAGTTTACAAAACTTTTTTCTGTCACCCGATAGCGCCACTGGCAAGGAAAGTATGTGTCATTCTATTGTTAGTACTGGTTATATTTTCGGCCACATGATGGCGTCACTAGCCAGTAAAGTATTTGTCATCCTCTTTCTATCTTCACTAACTTATATCTCGCTCTCAACTTCCGTTCGCCTTGCCCGATCACACTTCCGTAAATCTCTCGTCACGCATTCACCACCTTACTCTCCAAGTCAAGCGTGCGTAAAGAAGTTTAACTTTTAAAAATAATTGTCAAAATTAAACACCCTTCAGTTATAAATATTTCCTTGTCGGCACAAATTGTATATTACGTTATAGATATATAAAACAGAACGTAGTTCTATCACAATAGCCCTGTATTAACTAACTCATAATTTATTTAATGAGCATAATTTACAGCTTTGCGATTAGTAACTATGTTTATGTGAACGGGAGGTATGCAGCTTTATTAAACAGGATTTATCGATTCTTTTTACTTTCATACATTAACTTGTTCTATGGAATTCTAGTCAGTTGCGTATAAAATATAGACATAGGTTAGAATGTGTACATAATATAGTAGAATCAGTCCTCTGTCGGCACTTTGATGTTGGGCTAGCAATTTCTTTGACCTTGTGACAGCCAATCATATTGTAACGAAACTGACAAAACTATTCTTTGTTGGTGGTATAAAATATTTATTTACGGAAATAAGTGTTAATAAAACAAACTATAACAAATACTTTTCTCTACGATAATGCAGAAATAAAATAATAACGGAAAAATAAATGAATTCTAAACAACAATAATACAAGACTGTGTACAATGAAAATTCATATCAGAGGAATACACCAAAATTTATATAGCGCACTTATTTATTATTTATTTCCACGCAGCACAACAGTTCAATTATTAACACACTTAACTGTCTGACCTCACTTGTTTGTTGCTGCTTCGCTTATGTAGCCCTTCAGTCGCATTCTGGAACATTCTCGAAGCGTCGACAATCTTCTACACGGTTCCGACAACAATGTGCGTATTGTTGTGCGACAATTGTTAGTTCCTTCTATTGCTGTGTAATATAGGGCTGTTTTAGAAAAATGTTTTAAAATGCTGCAATTTGTTGCGTTGGGTTCACCACTAAATACGGCACTGTGCGGCTTTGTACGTTGCCTAACACTGACTAGTGTATAGGTAGCGCCGATAAGAAAATAGTATGGGCGTGTCTGATCGCTCTGCAAGCTATCACAACCAGCGCAGCTTGTCTGCGCGATATGTACCTACTAACAGAGGTCTGATTGTACTATATGTATTCGGTATATAGGTGTAGTTTATATCCACTATAATATGTTTCTAATTGTTGTTTTCTGTAGATAGTGGTTTTTTACCCAGTGCCGTATTAACGCATAGGTAAGAAAGACTATGGAACATGGTCGTAGGATTGTCAACTGCTCCGATCTCCGACCTCGTTATCCCGTGTTGCGACGAGGGGTCAGCTGTTACGTTTAACAAACAGCGCTCCCGTTGCCGCAAAATATTTAGTTTAGACTGTGTTGCTTTAACGTCCAACAGATGGTGCCGTATTCAACATATGGCGCTCCCGTTGCGGTAAAACATTTAGTATAGCGTGTGTTCCTTTAACGCCCACCGGATGGCGCTGCATTCGACCTATGACGCTTCCGTTGCCATAAAATATTTAGTATAGTGCGCGTTGCTTTAACGTCCAACAGACGGCGCTGTTTTTCAAAAGAAAGCATGTTTTCACCTGCTACAGGTGTGGCATAATAGGTACCTATATATAAAAACACGCGCGTATTCGAACGCACCGTTGTGTCAAAATTTCAATGCAATCGGTGAAGAACATTCGGAGATTTGAGACTTTGAACAAACGAACATTTACATTTTTATTTATATAGATTAGGTGTAAGTAATTATAATTTATAGAATTCTATAAGAGAAAATTATCATATTTTTAGGTTCTCTTAATTTACTTGGTAAGTTTTTCTGGATAATTTTATTCTGATATATAATGGAAAAGTACAAGTATTTCTGTCAGAAATGTGATAAATTTACTGAAAGTGAACTGAAAAGCATCTGTTATAGAGCTTGTACCTCGATCTCTATCAAATATTTAATGCTGTACTTTAATAACGTGAACTTTCTCGTATTTTGAAAAGTTTCCCCTAAGTATTTGTATTTAAATTTATAACAATAATTCTGTAAGTGTATTAAAACTTTTTGGAATTATAAACAGAAAACTCTCTGTACTTTTAATTAATATGTATAAATGTACAAGGTAGAAAGTGTTTAGCATCTTTTATATAGGCACAAGGTTCTTCATGATACATAGGTGATATTGATTTTGATAAAATTGCTGTTTATAGTAGCATTTAAATAATTGTTATAGTTAGGTCAGATGCAGTTTTAAATACGATTTAAAGAACAACTTTCTAAAGATCGAGAATCGAAACGTCTTGTTTACAGTGTGTTCACCGAAAGTGGTAACAGTGAATAATTTGTATATCCTACTAGATACAAAACAAAAGTTTTTTGTTCAACTCGAAATTTACTATCCGAAACAGCTGCGGTATATTTTTTTGTACTTCAATACTCAACCGAAAGTGTACATGCATTTTTTTTTCAAATGGCAACATATATATTTTTTTACAGATGCGAAATTTTCATTTTTTTTGTTTATACATTCATATAAAATTGTAATAAGGTTACATAAGAAAATATGCGAGAAAAACGTTATAAATTTATTAATACACAGTACCTAATTAATTAATTAATTAATTAATTAATCATAGCACTCCACACATGTGAATTATTATTAATAATTAATTATTATTCAACACGCGTGAGTAATAGGTATATAATTTCGGGGTCCTGCTAAATTCGGGAGAAATAATAAATTACTTCATGTTGACGCGTAGAGTGCTAATAATGAGCCGAAACTGTACGATAATGTATTACTTTTCTGGACCAATAGGAACGCGGTAGCGAGCCGAAACTGTACGGTAATGAATTATTACTGCATAGTTTCTGGACCAATAGGAACGCGGTAGCGATTTGTATATAATATGGAAACAGCATCGCAATTCAGCGAAAGTCAGGGCCATCTTGTGTGCATCGAGGGCGGTGGGTACGTCAATCAATGAAGTGATTTATTATTTTTCCCTCTTCTTCGGGGCCCCGATTACATATTACTCGTGCTAGTTGAATAAAGTATTATGTGCGACCATTGATCGAAGGAGAATATTCCACTCGCGTGTTACCGCACTCGTTACGCTCGTGCGGCAAATTTCACGCTCATGGAATCTTCTCCTTCTCTCACTAGTCGCACAATATATACTATTATTACCTACTGTGTATTTAATTTAATAACATTGGTAACGCTTTTTTAGAATATGTAACCGGGATTCACCCGGGTGCAAAACTTCTTTTTATATATATAGATAAATATATTTTGTGTTATCGGAAAATTCTGTAAAATGTATTTCATGGACGTGTCTATGAAAACGACTACAGCGCAGGAATGTCTGAACTTGCTTTGAGCAAATTCTACCAGATATCGCTACATGGTACGAAAACAGTTTTTTTTTTGTCCATAAAACACCGTCATTTGTGTACAAAATATTTACAATCTACCTATATACAAAAACTTTCCTCGATTAGGTATCGCTCTTCCTATTAGTGAAAACCGTATGAAAATCCGTTCGGTAGTTTTTGTAGTTTATTGTGTATAGAGAGACAGACAGATGCGGCGGAGGGACTTTTTTTACCGGGTGTACTCGGTGATCTGTAGCTTGAACAACAAAAAAATTGGAACAAAAAATTGCGGTTGCCATTAAAATTGTGGAGTTATCCTCTGATCCCCACGGGGTCACCTTCTTGAGAGGAATTTTTACATTACAACGAGTTGAGCAACTTTCATTCGCAACATTTTTCAATAAAACAATCTCTGAGATATTCAGGCGTTACGGGACTTTTTGAACACCCGTATATATATAGATAGATGTATGAAAATCAAATACAGGAGTTTCAAACATAATGTCACATTCGCCATTATATATTATGTCATCACGCAAATGCGTTATAAAATAACCTGGTTTACTTATAAAGAATGGACTAAAAGAGATTGAGACTTATTATAAAAATTATAAAAAAATCTATAGACAAGTTATTAATAAAGCTAAACAAATTTACTATAATTCTCTTATTGTAAACTCGGACAACAAAACCAAAACAGCTTGGGAAATAATAAATGGTTGTAAAAAAAAGAAAGATAATAATAATAGTAATATTAAATTAAAAATTAATGACGATACAATAAGCGACCCTAAGATTCTGAGCAATAAATTTAATTGTTACTTTAATAACATAGCCGACTCTTTAATACAAAATCCTAATTGTGATAACACTAATCAAATAATTTTTAATCCTTTTTCTTTTTTCATGAATACGGTAACTGCAAATGAAATACTAAATGTTGTCGCTGATATAAAATCATCTAACTCAACTGGAAATGATGGTATTAGTTCTAGTATGCTAAAACATTGTATTCATGAAATTTTACCGCCTCTTACATCCATTATTAATAGCTCTTTTGAAACAGGAGTAGTGCCAAATTTAATGAAAACGGCAAAAATTATACCACTTTTTAAAGGGGGTTCAAAAGAGGAGATATCTAACTACCGACCAATTTCTCTAATTAGCTGTTTTTCCAAAATTATGGAAAGAATTTTAGCAAACAGAATTGTTTCTTTTTTTAATAAATTTAATTTATTTAACAACAACCAATTTGGATTTAGAAAAAAATGCTCTACTTCAACAGCAATTATTAAATTTTTAAATGTTTTATATGAAAATCTTGACAATGGAACTTCTTGCGTAGGTATTTTTCTAGATCTTAGCAAAGCTTTTGACTTGGTCAATCACACTATTTTGCTTGATAAATTATATCGATATGGCATTAGAGGCATTGTTTTAAAATGGTTTGAAAGTTATCTCACTGCCAGACAACACTACGTTGCATTTGAAAATCAAAATTCCGATGAACTCTTGTTAAAAAGAGGGGTCCCACAAGGTTCTGTATTAGGCCCATTACTTTTCATCATTTATGTAAATGACATACCTTTGAAAAATGCTATTATGTTTGCCGATGATACTTCATTGCTTATATCATCAAAAACGCTTTCAAATCTTACCATCAAAGCAAATGAAGACATAAAAGTTTTAGAACGGTGGTTTCTTAAAAACGATTTGTTTTTAAATTCTAATAAATCCGTTTTCATTAAATTTAACATAGCCAAAAGCAGCAGTAACAATTCTATATTAATAAAGTCGAATAAATCTAGTATTGCTCAAGTTACAAATACGAATTTTCTCGGTGTTGTAATAGATGAAAGATGTAACTGGAGTTTACATATTGACAAAATGTGTAAAAAACTAGCCCCCGTTTGCTATGTATTAAAACAGCTTGCGCAAACAATACATAAAGACAATCTGAAAATGTATTATTTTGCACACTTTCAGTCCATTGTATCATATGCCATAACTGCCTGGGGAAGCTCCAATGATATACATAGACTTTTAAAATTACAAAAAAGGGCCATTAGAGCCATAACAGGGATAAGGAAAAGAGACAGCTGTAAATCATATTTTAGAAGTTTAAATATTATGACGGTACCCTGTTTATATATTTTTCATATTTTACTATTCGTAAAAGAAAATATAGAAATGTTTGATTTGGTACAAAGTAATCATGACCATATTACAAGAAACGACACAATTTTATTAGTACCCAAACATAAGACATCGTTTTTTAAAAAAAGTTTTAAATACAATGCGATAACTTGTTTTAATAAAATTAGTGTATCATTAAAGAAAATGGACACTAAATGTTTTAGAAAGACCATTAAGGAAATTTTAATTAGAAAGTGCTACTACACTTATAATGATTTTTTAAATGACGCAAATTTTGCATAATAGTAGGTACTATACAACACCAAACCAGTTTTAAAGTTTATTATTTTATAGCTCTTTTATTTATGTTTTAGTATTTTATTCTATTATTTTATATTATTATTAGTTGTATTTCTTACAACTATATAATATTGAATTTTTAATTATATGTAACACATAATTTATTACTGTATTCTCCGGACTTACCCTATGTCGGATAGACAAATTGGGAATAATAAATTATTATTATTATTATTATTATTATTATTATTTTGGTTCAGTGTACATTTATAAATTAATAAAGGAACCTCAATAATGTCGTGTTCTTGCGTGAATATTATGTTTTAATTTAATTTGTATTTATGTAAATACACATTGTATATTTTAAGTACCTAGCCTTGGCTGTGTAGAAAGACGAAATTGGAAAGATGGAATTGAAATAGAAATGTTCGGAGCGATCCTTTAATTAAAATTGAAATTGGTACGTTAAGCTGATTAAATTAAGTGAGATTTATAAAGCATTTTTTAAGTACATTTGAAATTTAGACAATTTTGCTTTTGAAAATTTTAAACTTCTGATTGTATAATATTTTATTACACGGGTTGCGACAAAAGCTGTATTTATTAATACGTAAAAAAAACGCTGTACCCCTTTTTAAGCACATTGCGCGCACGGGGGAGTGTGAGATTTGCCATCTATGTTAAAATTCGTATGGAGAAAGATAAGATTTATGTATAACTGGCGGCCCGGCCCGGTTTCACCCGAGTGCGATAGATCCGACTCCGTTAGGATCTGTCCCATGCCCTATCTTATAAGTGTGCCAAATTTCAGCTTTCTATGTCTACGGACAGACATACAATAGGTAATTAGATTAGATTTTCTTTACGCTTTTTTCTTACGTTTTTTTTCCAGCCCTCTCCATTCATATCTATAACGTCCCATAAGGAACTTTGTTCCAAAAACGGCAAAATTCGAAAGTCCTCTACGAAATGCCAGAAAATGACTGAACAGCACCTAGGGGACCTCAGATTTTCTGCCAATTTTCTGTATGTACTTGAAAAAGTCTAAATCTATAGACGAAACGTCGTATGTACACCAAATAAATCTAATATTTTTGTCCACAATCCTGCAGTTTTTCTTATTATTATCACGATGGACACGATATCTAATATACACAGGATGTTAGAAAAGTCCCGGAACCCCGACAAATCTCGTAGACGATGCATGGAATCAAAAAACGTGAAAACACGTAAAAAATATTTTTTAAGAGCTATTTGAATTTATACGTTAATTCACAAATGACAGCTGTTCGCGATTATTAGCTTAAATTTAATAGGGGGGTCATTACTGATATCATTGAATGGCTTTAAAAAAGTATTAGATACGTGCTTTTTCGTGTTCCTTTTTGATGCAAATTCTTATTTGATCGTTTCGAGAAATAATTGACTTTTATATTTTTCGCGATTACCGCGACATGTGTCGCGGATAAACAAAAAAGAGTTCAAGTAAAATTTACGTATTTTTTGTAGTAAAATCCGAATCTGCAATAAAAATTAGGGGTGTCCATTTAAAAATGCAAAGTTGCCCACCGCCCCATCCGCTGGGTGGGGGGGTCATGTGTGATCTCATTAAATAGCTCTCAAAAAAATATTTTTTACGTGTTTTCACGTTTTTTGATTCCATGCATCGTCTATGAAATTTTTCGGGGTTCCGGGACTTTTCTAGCATCCCTGTATATTTTATTGATACCTATATTAATATTGTTAAAAAACTATCGCGTTTCCAAATTTCAACATACTTTTAAATAATCATTCTGTATCATTATCATAATGTTTACAAAATGTACCTTTCTGAGGAAAATTATTTTAAAATATTCTTTGATGATTTACTTAGATAATGCAAAGTTTTCCATGAAATATGTTTTCATTAGAGAGTGTTTACGAACTTTCCGTTGAAGATATTGCTATGAAGGTGTTTGAACTTTAGCGGAAGTCGTTTTATTTGACCATCGTAAAACTTCTTGCGATGAATGTGAACGTATTACAATCTAGATTAAATAAAAACCACATAAAACTGTACGACTTTGAAACTATTAAATATCATTTTTGTAAATTGCAAATATTACAAAACTGTGACAATAATTTTTGCCACCGACCCACAAAAAAAGATTTTTGGGTTGTATGGTTGTATTCTATTACCTACTCACAAAAAAGTGTCATAAAAGAAACCGCATTTAAAGCGGTTTTCTTTATACGACAGAACCATTTTGCATGAATATAAAAAAAATGTGAAATTATAAAATATTACTGATTTTGAACGTTTATTGATTTAACAAGTAAAAAATATTCTTAACAAAAAAATTGAACCGACTTCACACTAAAAAGTAAAAAATAATTGCGTATTGAAATGTTTTGGAGTCGGTGTCAGCCAAAATGAAATCTATTCCGAGAACTACACCGACTCTAAAACATTTCAATACGCAATTATTTTTTACTTTTTAGTGTGAAGTCGGTTCAATTTTTTTGTTAAAAATATTTTATTTTTCTCTTTTTAGTGTTAATCTAACACTAAACATCGGTGAACATACATAAAAAACATTATGCGTGCCTTTGAAATTTGAGAGTTTCCCTCGATTTCTCCGGATTCAACCATCAGATCCTGACTTGGTTCCGATGGGACCACCTCTGAGGTGCACTCTTTCGAATAAAAAAAATAATTGAAAATCGGTCCATAATTGACGGAGAAATCGGTGAACATACATAATAAAATATTTTTAACAAAAAAATTGAACCGACTTCACACTAAAAAGTAAAAAATAATTGCGTATTCAAATGTTTTGGAGTCGGTGTAGTTCTCGGAATAGATTTCATTTTGGCTGACACAGACTCCAAAACATTTCAATACGCAATTATTTTTTACTTTTTAGTGTGAAGTCGGTTCAATTTTTTTGTTAAAAATATTTTATTTTTCTCTTTTTAGTGTCAATCTAACACTAAAAATCGGTGAACATACATAAAAAACATTATGCGTTTCTTTGAAATTTGAGAGTTTCCCTCGATTTCTCCGGATTCAACCATCAGATCCTGACTTGGTTCCGATGGGACCACCTCTGAGGTGCACTCTTTCGGATAAAAAAAAATTTGAAAATCGGTCCATAATTGACGGAGAAATCGGTGAACATACATAAAAAAAAAAAATATACAGACGGACACAGAACCTCCTCCTTTTTGTTGAAGTCGGTTAAAAAAAAATTGGATGTCTGTAAAGTCGGTTTACGGACGATAGTTTTACGTGATAACGTATTCCGTAATACATAACCTAAATTTATATAATAATTATAATAATTCGAATCTATGATATTGCATCTTTCGCTTCAAATTTAGGTTAATTTTATTTATTTAAATTACTCACCACCTATAATATAATTGTTTTTTTTTTAACTTTCTTTCTTTCGTATTTATTTTAAGTCTCAAAGATTAGCTGTCATAATATTTATAAAACAATTGTTTCACTGTTTATATAAAATTCCAAAACCTACTTACAATATTTAAGTATTTTCATACGTCAAAAAATTGATTTTTATAATGATAAAATTTGTAAGAAAACGATTTTTTCGAGAGATGAGACCTAGCTAAAACGATTTTTTGCCCCCCAAAATCCCTTTTCAGTAAATTTCATCCAAATCGTTAGGGCCGTTTTCGAGAAAAGCACGCACAGGGTCAGGCGGAACGTTACGAACGTTAGGAACGTTACACTTTTTCGTGCATGCAGCCGGTGTTTTATCAATTTATAAGATTGGTGATTCATCAATTTATAAGACGTTATCACGTCAAAAAATATACAGACGAACATAGAACCTCCTCCTTTTTGTTGAAGTCGGTTAAAAATGAATTAGGTATGCGTGCAAACATTCAAGTTTTTGTTTTTATTTTGTCCAAAACGGCTGAAGCAATAAAAATAAAAAAAACACCTGGCAACTGAGATCATATAAAATCACTAAAACGTGTTTATGATATCATTGCCGATACGTTAAGTATTAAGTAGGTTGCTTTAAGTCAGTTTTGTCCGTGCGTGTACAGGCACACGGTAGATTAAAGCTTGGCGCCCACGGCAAAGCACAACGAAATCCGTCAGCAGACGGTCTACCGTCCACTTGCGGTCGTCGGTATATGCTTAAGCTCATCGTCCACTAATTAATTATTATCTAGCACGTCACGGTACGGAAGCGAAAACAGGCAACAGATGGTTCAGCGCCCAATTATCCAACGACCATCGATGTGCTGACAAGAAAGACTATAGGCAGACTATAATAATAAATAAATAATTAGATTTACTACAAGAATGACGTTACAATAGATAAACATGGCGGCTCTTGTTTTTGCGCCAACTTAATAATTTAAAATATTGCGTGCTGTTTTATCCCATAAAGCAGGGGTGTCAGACTGATTTTTCTAAAGGGCCTTTTATAAGATTTAGGGTGTGTTAGCGAGCCGTACTGTAAAATAAAAACGAAAACATGCTAAATTAAAATCTTTATTTATTTACTTTAAATCAATATTCATAATAATAAACAGGGTAAATTATCTTGAGCTTGAGGATCCAAACACCTGAGGTATCCTGTTTTTGATAAGCTCATTGATGTCAGGTATTTAATATCCTCACTGGATAGTTTCTTGTCGCGGGCCGTATTGAGATGACTTGAGGGCCGGATGGGCCGCATCTTTGACATCACTGCTATAACGTGGTTACATTTAAACGAATTAAACATTCCTGTGAACTAAAATACTATGATATGAAAATTTTAACACAATTTAAAAATAAAAGTGGAAAAACATGCGAGCCGTCGTGAGACACCTGACAGATGTGAAACATAAAAGTAAAGTTCTAGTACCTAAATATCTCCTTGTAACTAAATTTTGTCCCGTTATCTATAGTTGTCGCATTTAACAAAAGCCAAGTTATAGGCTCTTAACTCTGCCTTGCGTTTACATTTACGAGTGTGTTTGTTTTGTAAAAGAACATTTTAAATATTTTGCTTGTCATCAAATGTTACATGTACATAATACTAGGGGAAACAGCAAGTTTCGGGTTCCGGATCACTCTAACTACTTTTGAAAAAGGAGCACTATTATATAACTGTTTTAAATTTTATAACCATATTTTGTCACCAGATACGAAATCATTGCCACTTCTATAGCATTTCAAAAGAAGTTAAAGAGTCATCTGGTAAACGGAGAATTCTATAATTTTAATGAATTTTTTAATTATGAAATTTAAATGTAAACACTATTATTATTATTATTATGATCCAACGCATACACAAAGCAAGCGTCATCTAACGAAATACTAGTAACTAAATTTCTCCCTGTCACCTATAATATTATGTCGCCTGCAATTAAAACCATGTTTAATCCAACGCACATAAACGTAACGTCATCCCATAAAAGTGTCGTCCGAATTCCACAGTATTATTCCCAACTATCAAAATAGCCTATTGTAGGGGTGGCGAACCTTTCTACACCTACGTACCAATTTTTTTCAAAAATGTTTAATGTAGCCATGACGTGCCGACAAGCAACCAAAGAAATTTGGATGTCAGAAAATGAATCAAACATACCTAGATAAAAATAATAATTTCGATAATACATTGAGCGTCATGAAACAGTTTCGTATTTGTTATTTGGTGATACTCGATTGTTTTCGGCATCTAGCATACTTTAAAATATTTCGATTTTGCACCTCAATCAACGCCGTGCCAACAATAATCTGTCGCGTGCCACCTGTGGCTCGCGTGCCATAGGTTCGCTATCCCTGGCCTATTGGACGTGTCCGACTTTAGGCTAAGGTTATAGTGGATACGGGTTCTGCCGAATTACCGTTCTGACGAATACATCCGAATTGTATTCGTCAGAACGTTGTGGTTATAGTAGTTAGATTATCTGACAAATAGTAGTATTTATTTGCTCTCAGAAAATGGATGTAGCTGAAGATTACTATTATTTCTTAGATAGTTTTTTACTAAAAATTTACTATCTAGAAAGTCTAGATTAGAATGTGTAAATAAAATGTTTGCATCAAGACAAGTAAATGGAGAATGCCATATGTTATTTGAAGATTTATTGAAAGATTCCGTTAAATTTAGTGAATATAGTAATATTCATTTCCTTGCTAATCTTCTCCCACATCCTTCGAGATATATCCCTGTTATGATATTATTTGCTTTTCATATCCCACAAACATCTATTTTCATAGACAAGCGTGATTAGTTTTTCACTATTCATTTTTTCACTACTGTCAACGCAACACTTCTGACGAACAAATCAAATTTATTTGAATGACTGGGTATTCGTGCGTATATTCTGACAACTAGTCGTATGTAGTATAACCAAAAGCATTGCATGTCATTTGTTTGAATTATTCGTGCGTGCTCGGACGTATTCGTCAGAACGGTAATTCGGAAGAACACGCATCCACTATAACCTTAGCCTTCGTATTTTGCTGCGCTTCACGATTGACAAGTGGGCGACAAGCTTTATAGATGCGGGTGCGTTAAGTCAAACATCCCACTGGAAGACAGCGGGGGCCGTTCATATAAACAGTGGCCGCATTATCATCCCGCACCCTCCAATGCTCCGTCGTCGGTTGCCCGGCGCCACCTTTCCAAGGCGCACATTGCATTAGCATACAAACCATGAAAGGTTAATGATAATGCCATCCTTTTTCTTTCCGCGTCACGGTACCTTCTTTTCATCGCGGCACTTACGTGATCTATGGGACGGACATTTTTATTATGCTTCGCGGTCCTCGTGTGTCCTATAAATTCGTATCCACGTGGAACTCAAATCATTACTATAATAATAATAAATTCCTTTAACTCCTAAGTGGAGCATAGGGCCTCTACGAAATTTTTAAATCTAGTCCTATCTTTAGCCATATGTTTGACTTGAAGCCAGGTAGTTCCTTGTTCCATAACTTCTTCACGAACAGTTCTCCTCCAGGATATTTTTGGTCTGCCTCTTTTTCGGTATCCCTGTGGGTTCCAATCCAAGGCTTTCTTTGCTATGTCGTCATCTGTCTTTCGTTACTATAATACTATATAAAAAATTCCAGCCAATTGTTGGAATGGTCCCATTCCAACTTCAAAAATGTTGACATTTGATAATAATAAAGAAAATAAAATTTCTGATATCGTGTGAGGTGACGCAGGTAATGGCTAGTATTCAATATGATATTTGCTATTCGTTGCCATTGTTACCTACATAATATGTTCCACGTCATGTAAAAATTAATCAAAGCATGCCTAGCTAGTTTTATTTCCGTAAAACAAAAGAGGGGCTGATTTTTTTTATTTTCAAAATATTTCCGAAACTATAAAGTTTAGAAAAAAGAAACTTTCTTGAAAAAATAAATAGAATAATAAGCCATTATGAAAAGTATACCATTATTACTATATAAAAAACACCGTTATAGCATATATCTCTTCTGCGCATGCGCCGATTTTCCCTAAAAACAATAGGGCTCTATATATTTGCATACCAAACATCCTCCCAAAATTTGGTTTCAATCCGCTCATCCGTTTGGCCTGTATCGTGTTCACAGACTAACAGATGCACAGTTTTGTTCAAAAATATGTTTTTTTGGATTCGGGGTACCTTAAAACGGAAAGATATTGTAAAGTTTTAAAAATCGGGTGAGATTTTTTTAAATTTTCGATAATCAGGGAACTTCTTTCATTTTATCGAATGACGATTAACCACAAATCGAGAAATTAAATTTTATTGTGCTGCTTTCCTATCACAAATTGAATAACGACGAGCGGATTTTTTTTCGTTTGCCTTTTTTGACGAGAACTCTTGTATAATTCTTTTATGCAAATAATCATTCTCCGATAGCTAGAAGTGGAAGCCTTTAATTGGGATATAATTAGACAGTCGTCGGTTGTAACATCTGCTTAGATGGAAGTTGAAAAACATTTTAAGGAATAATAATAATGAGCAAGGAGTAACTTAATCCTCCGTATTCCTTTTTTAACATTAAAATGTTCCTTTTGTGAATAAGATTATATAATAAAAATCCTGTCTCCGAAGGAATAAGAAAATAAATGGCATTCGTAGGTACAGATTTAAGCATCGTTCACAGTAAAGTTAATATACATAGTAGGTACCTAATGGCATATTTTGATTGCTAAAATAGGCATGATGACAGTTTAAAAGAATAAAAAAATAAATGGTTTTAGAGAAAAATATATGTTGAAAGGATTCTAAAAAATGACATTGAGGTTAATAAGGTTTTTAATAAAATTAAAAGTATAAAATACTGCAATCGGCCATGTTGACTGAAACACCGAATGACGTCACGCCTTCTTAAATCAAAGAGAATATAAACACTTGAAGTAAATAATCACCGTATCGCTTAAATTGTTTGTTGTGATCATTTACTTCTGCATCATTTAAGTAGGTAGTTGATTTGTTGTTTATTAGTTTTTTTTTTGTGGTATTTTATGACACTTTTATGCTGACTTAAATTACGCGCGTTAGAATAGTATACAGCTAGGACCGAAGAGGTTAAGTTAGTATTGGATGTGGACGGAGCTTTAAAATCTGTCTTAGGTAGAAAAATAGTAAGTGATGTAACGAATGTCAAATTTTAGACATTCGCGAATATTTGTCGCCGATGTTCTCGAATGCGAATGTGCAAACATTCAGTATTCAAATCTGGCGTCATTTGTCCAAGGTTAAAGTTTGACAGACGATTGGCCGCGCAAATCGCACGCACACATTTGTAGTGGTTCTGGGTACTAGGTTGATTATTAATTTTAAGTCTAAAGCTTTATTATCTAATGTTAAAGTAAAGACGGATAAAAGAGATAATTGCAAGGTTACCAAGCGAAAAAAAAATTAAGTTATTTAAAAAAAAAATGGTTGTCTGTAAAGTCGGTTTACGGACGATAGTTTTACGTGATAACGTATTCCGTAATACATAACCTAAACCTCCCAAAATTTGGTTTCAATCCGCTTATCCTTGGTGTCGGAATGATAAGAAATGTCAAAAGTGACGTTTGCAACTTACAAAGTATTATGTTCTAATAATAATTAGTTATTCCAATACTTAACTTAGAAGGCTTTGCATTTCACAATATACTAATGTCAAAAAATTGAATTAAACATTAGAAATGCAGCTGTTTTCATGTTAAGACAAGACATACGTTTGCTTCTAATTTCCATGTACGGCAAACAAAGACAACCGACCGCGTCGCGCCATGCATTACACAACATTGCATTTATACAGCTATTTTTCTATATAAATTTGTATAAAATATTTTTCTATATAAATTTGTATACAAAAACTGTTTAGGCAAATTCTGTTATACGAAATCTATGTAAAATGTTCTCCTCTTTCGTTTAAGACTGGTTTCAAACCGATCTGATTTAAATTGAGCGAGAAATTAGCAAAAAGCACGCACAGGGTCAGGCGGAACGTTAGGAACGTTACGTAACACTTTTTCGAACATGCAGCCGGTGTTTTATCAATTTATAATATTGGTGATTCATCAATTTATAAGACGTTATCACGTCAAAAACTTTTCTAACAAAAATGCTAAGATATTAATATTTTTGTTTTATTTTATATAATTTTCACATAAAAAAAATGAACACTCGCATAAATTTTGCGAATGTGAATGCGAATATTCTTTACATGACTAGTAGGTATCTACGTTGTTCACAGTTTTCTATGCATGCCGAAGTTGGTAGACGGTAGTGTTACTTGATACTTTGATATACAGCGTTACGGATTTTACAGTTGTGTGTTTGTACATGCTGCATTACAATTATTTTCAGTTTGGTCATAGTATCTAGTCAGTAATCGAAATAGTAAGTAAAACAATAATATTAGTATCATATATGGCGCATGCACTATTGGAGCCGGTTGGGACCATAAAATCTCGACGTGTTTCACATCGTTTGGAACAACTTAGTGACGCAAAATAAGATAATATTTTATGAGCTATTTAACTTGATTATGCTAGGTTGCAGAAAGAATTGTTAAAAAATTTGATTTGACAATGGCCTTAGATTGTTTCCATACATCAGGAGCAATCTAATGTTGTATTCAAACTCCCTTTCATCTAGAACATTAGATTGTACTCACACAAAAAACAAATGATTGTTCTACATAGAAAAAGATCGCTTTTCAAGCTAAATTTAGATTAAAAGAAGTTTTACTTCAACCACGTATAAAGGTTACATGCACTCATTTTGTTTTTATAAATCTGTCTCGTTCGTAAATTAAATATTAAAACGAACAACTAGTAAGTTTTAACATTCACCCGAGTCATATCATTACGAACTATTTTTTGAACGCACCTCCTATATATTTTTTTTTTATTATTCAATGATATTTTTGTCGATTATTGACAAATAAATTTAGAATTTGAGTTCATTATATTAGCTTTACCAGACACCTATTAATTAAACCATGTTAATTTATTACATGAAATCAAACAATGATAAGATCTTTTGTTTCGTACAGTTTTGTTATACCGTATATTATATAAATCTTATTATTTCTTTTATATATTTTAAACTTTGTTAAAGAAAATGGAAAGTCAAGGAAACTTTGCGCGTGTTTATGTAAGTTCGTTATCTATATATGTATATGTACGTATATTGTATAATGTCTTTAGGTTATTTTATTAAAGAAAATATAATTTAAGTAGGTTTTGATATATTGATGAAAACATACCGAGACAACATATTTCTTTAAAATTATAGTTACTTTTGTGTTTGTGGAGTTGTTAGACTTGTTGCATCGGTAACTGTACCTTGTTAGTACTGATACTGCAAATTTTATAACAGGTATCTTACAGTATGTACAAAAAATCTGTTCTTCTCTTTCAGTGTTCTAAGATGCGTATGCCTTCTTGTCGACTATCTATAATCTACAAAAATCGAAAAAATCCACAGTGTTCGGAAATCCAATATTGCGTGAAACTCATGCTGAAATCTTCTGTGTTCGATTGTTGCCTTTGCACTCAGGGACTATGCGAGTCTTCCCGTTAGACGCACTCGTCATTTGTTCGCTCTTCTGCGGTATTTTTCGCGCCTCGCCGCTGTACTCTACTTGCTGCTTCCGAGCGTATCGCGGCTTTCCTTTCTAGTCGCATCCTTCCTCGAGCCTCGCTGATCTACTGTTTCCCCGCCGACTTCCTCTCTCCTCGCTGTTCTTCTTTCTACTCGCTGCCTTCCTCGAGCTTCGCTGATCTACTCTTTGCCCGCCGACTTCCTCTCCTCTCGCCACTTTACTTTTTGTCCGCCGACTTTCTCGAGCATTGCCTCTTTACTCTCTGCTTGCTTCTTCCTAGCGTACAGCAGCTCTCCTTTCTACTCGCTGCCTTCCTCGAGCCTCGCCGCTCTACTCTCTGCTTGCTTCTTCCTGATGTACAGCAGCTCTCCTTTCTATTCGCTGCCTTCCTCGAACCTCGCTTATCTATAACTCTGTGCCCGCCGAATTACTCGCGTTTCGCTGTTCTACTTTTTGGCCGCCGACTTCCTCGCGCCTCGCTGCTCTCTTCTCTACTTGCTTCTTCCTGGTGTATCGTGGCTCTCCTTTCTACTCGCTGCTTTCCTCGAGCCTCGCTGATCTATACTCTGTGCCCGCCGATTTCTTCGCGCCTCGCTGTTCTACTTTTTGTCCGCCGACTTTCTGTAGCCTCGCCGCTCTACTCTCTGCTTGCTTCTTCCGAGCGTACAGCAGCTCTCCTTTTTACTCGCTGCCTTCCTCGAGCCTCGCTGATCTACTCTGTGCCCGCCGAATTCCTCTCGCCTCGCTCTTCTACTTTTTGTTCGTCGAATTTCTCGAGCCTCACCGCTCTACTCTCTGCTTGCTTCTGCCTGGCGTACAGCAGCTCTCCTTTTTACTCGCTGCTTTCCTCGAGCCGCGCTGATCTATAACTCTGTGCCCGCCGAATTCCCCGCGCCTCGCTCTTCTACTTTTTGTTCGCCGACTTTCTCGAGCCTCGCCGCTCTACTCTCTGCTTGCTTCTGCCTGGCGTACAGCAGCTCTCCTTTTTACTCGCTGCTTTCCTCGAGCCTCGCTGATCTATAACTCTGTGCCCACCGAATTCCTCGCGCCTCACTCTTCTACTTTTTGTTCGTCGACTTTCTTGAGCCTCGCCGCTCTACTCTCTGCTTGCTTCTGCCTGGCGTACAGCAGCTCTCCTTTTTACTCGCTGCTTTCCTCGAGCCTCGCTGATCTATAACTCTGTGCCCGCCGAATTCCTCGCGCCTCGCTCTTCTACTTTTTGTTCGCCGACTTTCTGGAGCCTCGCCGCTCTACTCTCTGCTTGCTTCTGCCTGGCGTACAACAGCTCTCCTTTTTACTCGCTGCTTTCCTTGAGCTTCGCTGATCTACTCTTGCACCTCCTAGCTGCTTCATTGGAATTCGAAACTGCTTCTCTTCCTTTAAACGGAGAGACGAGTTTCGTTAAAAAAAAAAACTCTGGCTTGTTCACCCTGTTTAATTGAACTTTTTTTATGAGTCGGCTCGTGTAAAGCTATCACCACCAAAACACTCCGTAAAGAAGTTCGTAAGTTGTCTATTGTCTGCAGTACTGCTATATATAGAGCTAGTAGGTAAAATGACTGCTCTGTGTTTCTTCTTAGCCTTAATGATTGTCGTAAAAAATAACAAGATCCTTGTTGCAAAGAGTCGAGCTTGCCACAATAGACTATATTCTTCTTCTGTCGCTCAACCAACCACCTCGTTATACATGTATTGCAACAGGCTTATCCAAAACCACGAAAGCTCTTGTTGCACTCATTTAGCAATCGTAAAACGGCATTCTTTTGTCTATCACTTTGCACTCCTATAATACTAGAAATAAGAATTGCTTAGCCTTGCCGCTACATAGTACCTACAGAATAACTATAATTATTTGGCGCTGTTATTTTTAGGGTTCCGTAGCCAAATGGCCAAAAACGGAACTCTTGTAATTTCGTCAGGTGCTGCTGTATAATGAAAATGAAATTTTACAGAGGCTCATGTGGTGTATATGAAGTTACAAAAGAAAAATACTATAGGGGTAGCATTCCGTACATAAAGCTGAGGAATGAAAATGTGTATTTTCGTGCACCCCATTGCATAAGGTATCGTTGAACAGGTCTTCAAAAATGCAGTAAAAGTTCTTAAGCGACGCTTTTCTTAGACAATTACTTTCCTAAAGTCGTTAGTAATGTGTCCCCTCCCTCTCTAATTATGCAACCATGTGATTAAAAAATGTGAAAAAAATCTAGACAGTAGCACTTTATAAAAATTTTTTCAACGAGAATTATTTTGAACAAGATATTTACATTGACAAGTTGTATAGGACACTCCTTACAGTATCTTTGTATGGCTGTCATATTTCTATTAATATAACGGAGACAAGAACCAAGGCTATATCAAAGTAAAAAAAACCGTCTGATGTCACTAGTCTATACATCTCAATATTTATTAGGATCACTTATAGTTTTTGGAAGGCTCCAAAGTGCAAACATGGATACTCGACTTCTTTTTGATTAATAATCTACAAAACAGTGGCGACATAATATTGCAATAACACATTTTTAGTTTACGGTATGATATTTGTCAAGTGGCGAATGCGACCGATAAATTAGCTCATAAATGCGCCATACCAACATTATGGAACCCTATATTATTTGTGTACCGAACACGCGCTTGGTCTGTTTTATATGATTTTATAATTGGTTGAAAATCACATCATCAAGTTCTCTTGTTAAAATCTATTTCTTGTTTACATTTGATACGTGCATATTATACACATTATCTGTCGGCACGCTTTCAGTTTCCAGTTCGCGCCGTATGGGAATTCCATATGACGACACATATTCTGCTCTGCGTACAGTCTAGTCTTACAGGACGCCGCTAGAGACGCCGCACGTCCGTACAAACCGAGTTTTTTACTCTCCATATGTTCTCGTTACATTATATAAACTGTCTTCGTAAATTTACATTTCCTCCTAGGCGCTCGGTTCGCGCTCTGATATTATTATGCAACACGCTTTACATTTTGTTGTTTTCAAAGAAAATACAACCTTTTATTTTTCTTTTGCTTATAGGTACATGAAATGGTGGCCTGTTCGGCATACATACTTTATTCAGCTTTTAATGGTAACGCACAGTGGCGGTTCCTCTATGAGCGCTGCAGAGCTTCAGAACAATCAAAATTTTAGGTACTTAATAATTTTAACCCCTTAGGACCCGAGTTTTATTCGTTTGAAACAAAAAAAAATTTTTTTTAGGGTGTAATTAATTTAACATTTACAGAATTTTGGAGAATCCTATATCCATTGAAATGGACAACAGTTCTAAAGTATTTATTTTTTATAAAAAACGTTTATATAAGTGTGATAGGAAAAGTATGGTCTACAAATTACATAATAAAAATATGTAAGTTATACTAAGTAATAAACAACCATAATGTTCACTTGTTCCAACTTTGCGTGAATCCATGACTGCGATCAACACTTGATTCGATATTTCGACCTTTTGGTTTGTTTGACACGCCTATATCTATACTAATATATAAAGTTGAAGAGTTTGTTTGTTTGTTTGAACGCGCTAATCTCAGAAACTACTGGTTCGAATTGAAAACATTTTTTTTGTTGGATAGCCCATTTATCGAGGAAGGCTATAGGCTATATAATATCACGCTACGACCAATTGGAGCGGAGCAATAATGAAAAATGTAGCAAGATGTTTCTCAAAATTTGTCAGTCCGACAAATATTATAAAGTGAAATGCCCTAACTAAAGATTGCAATATTAGCGCTTTACATGACAGGCCCGGGTAGCTCAGTCGGTAGAGCATGAGGCTCTTAATGTCAGGGTTGTGGGTTCAAGCCCCACGTCGGCGGATCTATTTTTAATTTTATTTTCTACACTGCTTTGTTCTAAGGCTTACATTTCAATTTTTTTAAATTTTATTAATAAAATATTTATTATATTTTATTAATTACAGTAATTTTTGATCGACAAAAACTTTTGAACGGTAACTGATCATCATGAAATTTGGACACAACATTCATTTCGGTAAACTAAGATGAATGTGCGTACTCATGTACCCCCCTCCCCATTCGTTCTTTTGCACCCGGGTGAAACCGGGCGGGTCCGCTAGTCTCAAATAAGCCACAAGCACAATGAAATGTTTATATTTGGTGTTTAATTACACTGACTTAAATTACACGCGTTAGAATAGTATGTCCATTGAAATGACCGCTACGACCAAAGGGGTTAAAATGGGTTATTATTTTCTATATTTAATGTTAAGAAATAGTCAAATAGTTACACAATCAACGTTTAAGTTTAACAGCTACTGGCAGACCACAAAACTCGTGTTTTTCTTGCATTCAGGCGCTGTTCTGCGTTCCGAAGCAGCACGTGACGCGTTATCATGATACCCCCGGTGTACATAGGGTTACCAGATTGGCGGGACTTGGCTGGATTGTCCAGCAATTTTACACGTTGTCCAGTGTCCCGGTTTTAGGCAAAATGTCCAGCTAACAATAAAAAACATGCACCGCCAGAGCTAATAATTCGATTAAACTTTGAAGAAAACTACTAATTTTAAATCTTTTCTAAATACAGAGAAAGGTTCTAAAATGATAAAGGCGGCTAAGGGAAATACTAGATATATGTGGCAAAAAAGTTACTTGAAAGGTACCATTGACTGTTAGATTAAGCTACCTCTGTTTTTGTGCCAATTTCAAGTGTTCAGCTCAATAGTTCATATTTTCGTTTTTCTTATAACAATAATACCTAAGTAAGTACATAATATTACTTAATTATATGTCGTGTTTCGGTTGATTAATGCAGATGTTTATTTTGTCCAGCCTAAAATCCTTTGGTCCAGATATTTTAGAATATTGTCCAGAAATTTTGATTTCCCAATCTGGCTACCCTAGGTGTACATCGTGCAACCCACAAGTAGAGTGTGTTATTTAGATCTGATTTGAGCTGCCTTTATCACACTGATACGCTAGAAGTGTTCACTGAATTTATCTCATTCTATAGTTGGGGAATAACCAACTTCACGATGAAAAAATCACTGTGACCAGCCGTCTAAAATGATCACTGTGATCTGACAAAAGGTAAACTACGTTCCAAAGTAACGTATGTTGTTCCATGTCACCGCAATCACGACGGTCGCTCCAACCGAGTAGCCAATGTAGTCCGACCGAGTGTTTGCTCGGTTGCAGGCTTTTTCACTGTGATTTTTGAATAACCGGAATAACAGTCACTGTGATTACATAGTAACGACTTTTCCCATGTCTAGTCAACACCTGTGACTCGGCAGTACGTAGAATAGCTGCGGCGAAAGATGATGCCATCGCGTCATAGTGACGTGAACGCATTGCGCCCGCCTTCTAGCTTGCTATTGGCTGTTTCGGAGATCCATGTGCGTCGAGTGTTTATTTTTATTTTACCGCTATGAATGGATATGTCGAATTTATTCCACACGCCACTGTCTGCGGGCAAGTTGGCGTTCACTACCATATTATTGATGACGTGCCTGGCTTCAACTCTCACCGCCGGCACTATACATCGTGCATAACATAATACGCGGCACTCGGCTTATGACAGTAGTGACTAGTGTTGCAGTGTATCTTGTATTTTGTTGTCAACGGTGTCTGAAAAAAGTTAATAATTAAAACATCATAAACATGCATGTGATTCATAATTTAATTAAATGCTCCTCATTCTTAGCCCGTTTTAAAAGGTATACGTCCGGTTGACTCTGCTGAACACCCATTTAAAATTTTCGCGCGCCGCCACTGAACTAGCGCACGTATGTAGTTTTATCATTTACATTTTATTACGCTTTGATAATATTCTACGCTTATTCTTTTTGCATCTGAAGCGAACACTTTTTATAAGCCATTTGACTTTCAAAAAGTCTCTGTTTCAATGTTTATTATAATAAGTGGAGAGTCGAGAGAGCATATTGCATTTATTAAAATAATAATAAATGTACAATTTGTTTTCGTACAACTATTGGGATTTTACCTGGAGGCAAAACCCATTTGATAATATTCAATATGGCCGTCCTATGCGAAGCCATTGGATGAACGGTACACAAAGTTTCGATGTTTTACTTATAGAATGGATATTTCCGCGGAAGAATTTTTCCGTGGGGGGGGGGGGTAGTATAATATTTCAAAAACATAATTATATTGAAGAGAAAAAATCTCAAATACTGGTCACATCGTAAAATGTGGCAGAATCGTTGATGCAAGCTTTAGTGGTAAGGTTAACTTTGTCGCTTTCTGCATGCAAACGTGTAATTTGGTACAGAAACCGCATGAAATTTAACGATGTATAATCAGCTGACTGCTGTCAGTTTTCAAATTAATAATTTAATATAAATATTTACACTTGATCTAATAACATGCCTTTAGCATGCTTCTACTTCGATTTTTTATTGACGTGTGTAACGATTGGTATTGGATAGTTCGCTGAAATGCTGAGTAGACGGCGCATGGTCGAAGTGAAATCCCAAATGAAGATTTCAATGGATATAACGCACGGAGGAGTGTGAGATTTGGCTCAGTTAAAGTAAATAGGGCAAAGGACTAGAGAAAGATAAAATTTATATATAGTAATGTGTTACAAATACATTAAATTAAATAATGCAATAATTCATTGTTTACGTTCACACACTGTAAAAAATAGCGGACTAATACGGAATGTATTTCGATCGAATTTCGACCACAGACCGGGCCCAGCGTCGGTCTGGCCTCAGGGAATACCGGAACTTTTCCCGGTGGGCCGCAGGTTCTCCGTAGGCCAGTCTGGTCCGGAGCGGATCTTTTTCTTAGCTACACAGCACGTAGAGGCGTGCTGAGTTCATTTACTTTATATCGAACAATTGTTTGACAATTTTCCCGGTAACTTTTTAGGTCCCAGACTGACCCTGAGTCCGGGCCCCTAGTTCCACTAAATGCTTAAGTGAAAGGGCTCTCCGAATTAAAAAGTTGACACCCTTCTCCCTTCATTGACTTAGCAAAAGGGGGGCGGTGACAGGTGGGTCTGGCCTACCGTACAATATTAATTGTTCACGTACAAATAACAAGATAAATCTACAATAATCTACGTTTTTTTTGTCGTGTTTCTCCCGAAAGTCGTATTGATCGATTTCGCTTCTAAATATATAAACAGTTTTCAAATTAGTGGCAGCTGGTAATGGTAGGTAATAATAAATTTAATAATAATAATAATAATAAATTTTTATTTCTTTTGTTTTCAATACAATATAAATCAGTACAATATAAATCTTGAAATATTTTCCCCCTCACTAGGTAAGTTGAAAATTTGACCCCCCTAGGATAAAATCGTTGCTACTCCTATGTCTCCCTTTAAATAAGATTTGGTGAGATTTTGTCGAAGCCCTCCCCTCCTCCCCCATTTTGAGCTCATGTAATTATTGAACATACCTTCATAAAACACTCAACCCTTAAAAGAAACACTATGAGCTCCCCGCCCCTAGCATCAATAGTAATAAATTTTGTAGTTTTGTTTAACTCCGAGAAAGGCAACTGTTCCTATAAATGGTCATTTGAGTCGTAACAAAATTTGTTTTGTTAGCCATTGCAGCTGTGAGAGGCCGGCTATTGTTTAATAAATTGTAATTATCACGAATGTATTAAGTAATTTAATAATACCTACATTTAACATATATCACGTTCAACGCCGTACAATATATTATACGCATTACACATATGAAATAGGTACATGTGACACGTCTTGTATTATATCGTCTCTGTTTCGTGACGTAACTGTGTCAAATTTGTGTCGCTTTGTTTCCTTTGTACCGCATAATACTAACCAAAACCATGCAGTATACACGTCATAATATTGTATGGTCTGTAACATGGTATTTTATATAAAGGTTTGTTAACAGTGTTTCGCTTCACGTTTGCTATAGGCAAATCGCATTGTGCGATTTGCTGATCCGCTATTAAAGAAAACCCGGCCAAGTGCGAGTCGGATTCACGCACCGAGGGTTCCGTACAAATCTGTAGGTATGTAAATAGATCGTCCATCACGGGAATCGTGTCTCGAAGATTTTTCCCGCTTAGCCGTTGGAAAACTGTTGCCACCATACATTGACAAACGTCGCGGTGCAATGAGTTCAGATCGACTACTGAACTCGTGGCTATATCTGGTAGCCTAGCTGTCGTACCGTGTTATATGCGAGAGTTCTCATATTGTCCTGTATACACGCACCGGTAGCGAACGCTTGTTTTGTATTAGAACTGTTACTGTATACGCGCGTAACATGTGGTTGCGGTTTAAAAACATTTTTTTTGAGATGTAACTACAAATTTACGGTTTTCGGATTTTTCTCTTTACTTGTACTATCAGACATTGCTTCTATAGGTCAACGAGAAGTACCCTATTATAGGTTTTGATTTTCAAGAGTCTTAACACATAGACAAACAGACGGACAACAAAGTGATCCTATAAGCCATAAAGGTTCCTTTTTTTTTCCTTTTGAGGTATGGAACCTTACCAAATTTCACGTGGTGGTGAGGGGGGCGGGAGTCTCGGCAAATATCACGTTTTTTTTTTCGCAAGAAACAGTGTAAATTTGCGAGAAAACTGGGGTAAATTAAGTAAAAAATATTTCTCCACTAAAATATGGCTAAATCATATACAATAATATTTGTCTCGGTTAATAATTAATTATTGTTTCTATGATTCTAGATTAAGTTCTTTAAGAAGTCTTTAATATTGATATTTTTGGGGATAGGTAGGTACACTTAACAATTTTAAGAGACAAATTTCTGTTTTTTTGAAGTAGGTATTAGTTGATAGTGAATATTATATCTATTCGATTCTTTAATTTATACATTATTCAATTATGTTTCTTGTTTCATTGTTTTTTTTTTTTGTTTTTTTATAAATATAATGTTCAGGTACTGTGCTGCAAAAGTATAATTATTGTATTATTGAGAGCAGGTTTGTTATTGAACATTCATTGTCTGTTAGCCTGCCAGGTTTACAAAGAAAATAAATAAAAATATAACAAAAAGAATTAAGCAAATTATGTTTGTTCAAATAAATCGAACGCAATCAAGCACAGATTTACGTATTTTCATTAAAGATACGCATTTTAAAAAAATCTCACGTGAGATTAGGGGGGGGGTTGTCGAGCAAAATCTCACCAAGGGGGGGGGGGGTCGAAAAATCGTCAAATTTGTGTCACGTAATTTGCGTGAACGTCTCCTAAACTCTGTACTGTCTGGAGTCATACAATATAATATATGATTTCGTTTTCAGTAGGTAACTGAAATGAAACGATTATAAATTATAATTAATTAATTAATTAATGTAGTTAACCAAGTATTTACATGTGACGCAAATCAAATCTATTTATAAGTGACAATTCCAGAAATAGTAACAAAGCAGCTTTTGTATTGAAACAAAATAAGAATGTGCTCTATTGTAGATTAATCCTAA
Organism: Xanthostigma xanthostigma; assembly: GCA_963575645.1. Taxonomy (NCBI): domain Eukaryota; kingdom Metazoa; phylum Arthropoda; class Insecta; order Raphidioptera; family Raphidiidae; genus Xanthostigma; species Xanthostigma xanthostigma. Next base: position 39,712,664 of record OY754466.1, on the reverse strand, counting down.
TTGTTGTAAAAACGAAAGCGATGAGCTGCAATGTTGTTAAAACACAAAAAGTTTGTTTTCTGTTATCTCTGTGCAAACAGACAGTCGGGACTACGGTAACGGTAGTCGACAAACACGGGAAAGAGTCAGTGGCGAAACGAGCAAATAGCAACGTAGCTCTCTGTAACTGTATTGCTCTTTTAAAGAGGAAAGAGGGACGTTTGTATAAGACTACGTTTTATTAAGTTAATCGAGAATACTTTTTGGGTTGTTCTGCTGGGTGCAAACGTAATTTTTAAGGGCCATGGTAAATTGCTAGATTTTATTACTGACCAGTGGCCCGGTTCGGCTTCGCCTGAATTTGTAGCAAAATTCAATACTTTTCCTTAGCCACGCAGCAAAATTCAATTGAATTTTGCTGAAAAGTAATTTTGACATTACATAAGAGAGGGAGAGAGAGAAAGTTTATGTAACAATACTTTATTTCGCCCACCAGCATTTGAGTTTAATGCCGGCACTTCACATGGCTATTTGTGTATTTGGCAAACAATTACCAAGTGTGGACAGTCTATTTGACAAAGTGTTGGCCTTATTTATCTATTTGACAAATAAGGCCAATACCAAATACGCGTTACCGTGCGCTTGTCGGTTTTTCGAGGCACATCAAAGGAGTCAAATAGGCAAATAAACCGTCCACACAATGGCCATATTTAGAAGCGCACGCGCCGTGAACCTGTACAGACGTGCACTATTTTTGTGTCTGTGCTGTGAGCGAGAACTGGAACAATTAATATTGAAAATGAATTGGGACAATGAAACAGTGCTAAAATTCCTGGAATTTTGAACCTTGCGTTCTGCTGCCAAATGTTTGTGTGTTTGTTATTTGACTGCCATGTATGGATGGTCGTATTTGCCTCTATTTGCATGTTTGTCTTGAACGTCATATATTTTTCCAAATACAACAAACACCTAATAGCGAACACAAATAGCCATGTGAAGTGCCATCTTAAGAGAAATTTTTGCACTTGTCACATAAAAGTAGATAAAAAAACGATAAAAATCGCGTCTCGTTTAGGTCGATACATCAATTAGAACCAAAGTTATGGGAGATTAAAAAAACTCGTTTTCCCTCTCTCCTGCCGGTTCTAATTGACCCACCGAGTCCAGCTTCCGGTGCTAAGAAGTGGTCTTTAGTACCTTTGCAATAAAAAGAAAATTAAACTCCTTGCTGCAATGTTTTTTTAAAAATTGGCATTAAATTTTTCAAAATTTCGCGCACTAAAATGGCGATATCTCGCGAAGGGGTTGTCTGCCAATCATAATCGGTTCCCTACTCACAGCTTGTTTCATTCTCTCCACTCCTGATAGTCCCAGTGTCGTTTTTCTATTTTTTCGTTACACTGGCAAACTAAATTGCTTTCATCGCGACTAAAAAAAGTTTCACGTCAAAGACATGTGCCTTTACAGCTTTTATAAAGTCCCACGATAGCGCGCCTCTGGAGAGCTTCGATATAGTAAAGCTTTTAAAACTTTTAATCTGAATATTTCTTCTGTGATGTGAAATAATCCCATAAACATTCAGTTTTAAATTAAACGCAATTTCACTGTTAATGCATTTCTCTCGGGGACAACAAAAGAATCATGTCAAACACAGCACACTGCACGCTGTGAGATATGTGAGATCCAGGACGGCAGGATTAAAGCGGAAGGATTGTGTTGTAATCTCCGGAATGACTCTCAACCCGTTCTCCCCGATCTCACATCACGACCGGTCCGGTTGCTTTTTATTCTTTTCTTCTAATTTTGTTTTATTGCCGATGCGCAACTTTGTGAATACGTTGGGTCTCGTCAAAAAATCATTGAGATACGTCAAGTATCCCACTTCTGCAAACAATTGCCCTTATCTTATTCTTTTTCTTATTTTATTGGTATATTTCATTGTTTAAAACGGCTATGTTGCGGATGGTCGGAATCGTGATATAAGAATTTTTTCTGTAAGTATACATAATATCAAACGAAACGGGGCGAATTTATTTTTTCAAAAATTTCTCATTTTTTAAAGAAAGGAGACCCTTCTTATTTTTCCGCTTTAAAAAACAAACAATTTGTTAGATATTGTATATACATATTATGAGTTTAGAACTATTTACACTTTTGTATAACAAACGCAGTAGTGTCAAAATTGTTAACACTCTTCACAGTGAAGCACGATACACACCTATTTATGTCGTGTTAGTATCGTCTACGGGTTTTCCGGCAAATAGGCATGATGACAGTATAAAATAATTAATTAAAGAATAAATGGTTTTCGAGAAAGGACCCAGTATTAATATAAACATTGAGATTAATAAGATTTTTAATAAATCAAAAGTATGAAATACTGCAATCGGCTATGTTGACTGAAACACCGAATGACGTCACGCCTTCTTAAGTCAAAGACAATATCTAAACACTTGAAGTAAGTCATCACCGTGTCGTTTAAATTTTTGCTGCGATCAATCACTTCTGCATCATTTAATTAGTCCATTTCTTGTTTATTTGTTTTTTTGTGATATTTTATAACACTTATGTCATAAGTTATTTTTAAGGTTAGTTAACTTGCAACTAAAGAAACCGTACTTTTTTTACTACTGTAAGTACCTACTTTTAAGAAAATACTTAATATAAGTCATATCATTAAGTAAATTTACATACCTTTCTAAGAAATACCTCTGAATCACAGTTCAACACCCATAAAATACATCTAATGTCAGCTGTCACTAAGGCGTGACGTCACAAGCTTTTTCGCGATTACTTCAAAATAGGAATATAAAAATACAATTCTTTACGCTAAATTTAATTTATTGCTGAAATAATGTTTTTAACTTCCCGCTTTAAAAAAAAAAAAAAAATTTTTTTTTTTCAAAAATCGGGAAGTTTCTTGGTTTCACCCCGATTTTCGAAAATCGAATTTTCGCCAGATCTCGACGTTTTGAGGTCTTAGGAAGCTATTGAAACTATTTTGGCGATGATGTCCGTAGGGCTGTATGTGTGTGTGTGTGTGTGTGTGTGTATGTATGTATGTAAACCTTTTATATCTTTTGAACGGAGTGTCCGACTGAAACGCGGTTTGCGGCATCTGACGTGATCTTGGTGAACTTAGACTTCCTGAAAATTTGAAACGATTCGGCCCAAAAAATTTTGAGAAATCTTAAAAAAACAAGTTTCAAAAATTTTTAAAAATTTGTTTTTGTAAAATATTTTCTAAACTACTAAACCGATTAATTCCAAAATCTAATCAGCTCTTCTCCTTAACAAACTGCGTCGATTTCCGCAAACCGCATCAAAATCGGTTCATTTGTTCACGAGATACTGTGAACGAAAAAATCGTAAAAAAGTGTTTTTTTAAACTGACTCTTAAAATAATTTGTTATCAGATCGATTTTTTTGTAATAAATAACTTTCTTAGGCTAAAAAAACTGCGTCGATCGCCGCAAACCAGATCAAAATTGGTTCATTTGTTCATGAGATAACGTGAACGAAAAATTAAGAAAAAAGTATTTTTTTATAATTACTCGTAAAATTCTTATGAAACCGATTTTTTTGTAATAATTTACTTTCTTAGGTTAAAAAAACTGCGTCGATCGCCGCAAACCGCATCAAAATCGGCTTATTTGTTCACGAGATATCGTGAACGAAAAATTTGTAAAAAAGTGTTTTTTTTAAATTGCTCGTAAAATTCCTATGAGATCGATTTTTCTGTAATAAATTACTTTTTTAGGTTAAAAAATTGCGTCGACTTCCGCAAAACGCATCAAAATCGGTTCATTTGTTCATGAGATATCGTGAACGAAAATTTCGTAACAGTGTTTGTTTTTTTTTTAAAATAAACTTCTTGCTATATTGCACATACCGCTAAACTAGCGGTATGTGCTTTATTATCGCTTTGTGCGTCAGAGCTGACTTTCGTTCATATAAGAAGTTATATCTAAGTTAATTTCACACGAAATCCATTCAAATTGAAGCTTTTTGAAAAGAGGAGATTCTAATCTATAAAATAGAACCATTTTTAAATCAATTTGAGTTCATAAATACTATTAAAATTGTAATTGAAAATCACAAACAGCAGTTGTCGGTTGGTCTGTACGTATGTACGTACGTACGTATGTACGTACGTATGTACGTACGTCACGACTCTACAGATCGCAATTTTGGTCGGATTGCCTTGGGTTATATTTTATTCACTTTGTTTACTATCAGACCAGAACCCTATTTAAATTCACTAAAATGTGTTCAGTAGTTTAATTTTTATAAACAGTTTTATTTTTTATTATTTTTGACAGCTAGGTAATAGTTTAAAACAATATAATAATTGCTGGTAAATACAGTGTAATCCATAAAACAAGTGCTACACTTGTATACCGTGATAACACCACTAGACGTATTAGGCAGCCGTGGCGCAATGGTTATGCCGTCGGATCCCCAAGGGCAAGGTCCTGGGTTCGAATCCTTACGATATCATTGATTTTTTTCTTTTTTTTTTCTTTTTATTTTGTTTTATTTTATTCCACTTGATATTAATTATATATTATATTATGTATACTTAGTTCTTAATTTTTTTTATTTTTGCAAACTTAAAAAAAAATATTTTTTCAATTTTTAATTATTTATTTCTTTAAATTTTTAAATCTTGTTAAATTTATTAAAAATATTTTTTAATTGTTATTTTTTTATCATACAGTGGAAAATTGCGGGATGTGCACTTTTGGTTTTGCCAATTGCACATACCGCTAAACTAGCGGTATGTGCTTTATTATCGCTTTGTGCGTCAGAGCTGACTTTCGTTCATATAAGAAGTTATATCTAAGTTAATTTCACACGAAATCCATTCAAATTGAAGCTTTTTGAAAAGAGGAGATTCTAATCTATAAAATAGAACCATTTTTAAATCAATTTGAGTTCATAAATACTATTAAAATTGTAATTGAAAATCACAAACAGCAGTTGTCGGTTGGTCTGTACGTATGTACGTACGTACGTATGTACGTACGTATGTACGTACGTCACGACTCTACAGATCGCAATTTTGGTCGGATTGCCTTGGGTTATATTTTATTCACTTTGTTTACTATCAGACCAGAACCCTATTTAAATTCACTAAAATGTGTTCAGTAGTTTAATTTTTATAAACAGTTTTATTTTTTATTATTTTTGACAGCTAGGTAATAGTTTAAAACAATATAATAATTGCTGGTAAATACAGTGTAATCCATAAAACAAGTGCTACACTTGTATACCGTGATAACACCACTAGACGTATTAGGCAGCCGTGGCGCAATGGTTATGCCGTCGGATCCCCAAGGGCAAGGTCCTGGGTTCGAATCCTTACGATATCATTGATTTTTTTCTTTTTTTTTTCTTTTTATTTTGTTTTATTTTATTCCACTTGATATTAATTATATATTATATTATGTATACTTAGTTCTTAATTTTTTTTATTTTTGCAAACTTAAAAAAAAATATTTTTTCAATTTTTAATTATTTATTTCTTTAAATTTTTAAATCTTGTTAAATTTATTAAAAATATTTTTTAATTGTTATTTTTTTATCATACAGTGGAAAATTGCGGGATGTGCACTTTTGGTTTTGCCAACTATTTTATATATTTTTGAGCGTTTGAACTCGAAAATAGCGAGAAGTTACAGGGATGGCCTGCAGGGTCAAACTTCTTTTCAAATTTTTTTTTTCGGAAATAGCACACGTGTACCTACATTATAGAACTGGTATTCAAAATCTGTCCTCATGCCTATTCCACTCAAATTACAATTATTCTGGAATATGGGGATATTTTATTTCAAATACGTATGGTTTTCGGAACATTTCGCATGGAATTTGGAAAATATATTCCAGCTCGTTCAATTGCAATGCGTTTGTAGAATTGAACGCACGTGTTTTATTTACGCATGCGCGTGCGTCTTATGCAAAACATTTCCTTTAATTAAAATAATTGGATTTATTTTGTTTATTTTGTTCCCTTGTTAGGTATATAAATATATACACAAGAATAAAGTACACAGGTACAGTGTATCTGTTTCCGACTTTACTTAAGCTTTTTATTCTTCCAAGGCTTGTTTGTTAACGTATTTTCGCAATTAAATACGAACACAAAAGAATTACGGGACTTTATGAATAATTTCGTTTCCTTGAAAGTTGTGTCGGGATTTTTGAAAATTTTAGACGTATTCCCGTCTAGGTTTCATAAAACTGGAAAACTTCTCAGATTAAAGTTTGCATGTTTATTTGTTAATATTTCAGGACTTACTGAACCGATTTTAAAAATTCTTTCACTGTTAAAGAGCCCACTTAATTGCCGAGTAACGTATTACGCTGGCGCAAAAGAGAATGAGTGTGAGCGAAAATGTATAGCAAATTGGTGTACCTATGGCAGCCAAACTAGGTAGGTATATACGAAAGCAATGAAGTTGGTGTATTACCTAATTCATTTCGCATTTATGGCCAAGTTGTCAAAAATAAATTTTTCTTTTTAAATAAAAAAAATATAGTTTAAAAAAAACTAAAAAACACGCTTTATATCGGACTAAAAAGTAAAAAATAATTGTTTTAAAATAAGCTTAAAAAGCGTGGGGCGCTTTGTTCCACATTTTCGTACATCGAGCGCCCAACGCTTTTTAAGCTTATTTTAAAACAATTATTTTTTACTTTTTAGTCCGATATAAAGCGTGTTTTTTAGTTTTTTTTAAACTATATTTTATTTTTCACTTTTTAGTGAGGATCTATAAAAGAATTTATTAATCCTGGGGGTCCTAATAAGGATAATGGGAAACTGTTATCAAATTATTGCATTGTCATCGGTCCTTGATACGTATGCAAAGTTTCAAATTAATCAGACTTCGGTAAATTGGTGAAAATTATGCTCAAAGATTCCGTTACGGACATACATACATAGTTACAACCCAAACTAATATAAAGCGTTTAATAATAAGGATAATGGGAAACTGTTATCAAATTATTGCATTGTCATCGGTCCTTGATACGTATGCAAAGTTTCAAATTAATCAGACTTCGGGAAATTGGTGAAAATAAAGCGTTTACTACAGAGGATCTATAAAAGAATTTATTAATCCTGGGGGTCCTAATAAGGATAATGGGAAACTGTTATCAAATTATTGCATTGTCATCGGTCCTTGATACGTATGCAAAGTTTCAAATTAATCAGACTTCGGGAAATTGGTGAAAATTATGCTCAAAGATTCCGTTACGGTAGTTAGTTACATACATACATACACACATACACACATATTTACAACCCAAACTAATATAAAGCGTTTAAAAAAGAGATATACAGAAGAGAAAGGACCCCGCACAAACCTTATGGGATTTGATTCTCGGTTAAATTGATCGAAACTGGTTTTATTTCATAGTTTAAAGGTCACTAAGAAAAAGTGCCCATGCGGGCGCATACCCTAAAAACCAATAGATTTTTAGCTACACACACAATTAATATGTTCCATCTTCAACTTTTGCGCTTTTTTAGAAATATTAAAATAGTCGAAAACTAGGTAATGTTGGAACGTATCACCTATGTAAAATAATGTCATATTCAGATTCAGCGCACTCGAAAACATATTTCTAGAGCTTAGGATTTTTTAAGATTGTGAATTCAATGGATATTCCTATATCTAAAATCTCGCTAAACATATCTGTAGCTAAAAATATATTGGTTTTTAGGTTATGCGCCCATGGACATTTTTTCTTAGTGACCATTAAACTATAAAATAAGACAATTTTCGATCAATTTAACCGAGAACCCAATTCCATAAGGTTTGTGCGGGGTCCTTTGTTGCTCTTGACTATTTATTTGTCAAACCAAAATATAATCGGGTGAAACCGGATCGGAAAGCTAAACTTAAAATAAAAAAAAATGTTAGTCGTCGTGGGACGCCTGGCAGATGTGAAACTAAAATTTAAGCGAAATTCTAGTAACTAAAATTCTTGTCAACTAACGAAATTCCTGTAACTAAATATCGCCCTGTAACAAAATTTTTCTCTATCATCTATTTATCGCCTTAAACAAACGCCAAATTATAAACCATCGCATACACAGAGGTACCTAAGCGTCTCGCACCGTCATCTAACGCACTACTAGTAACTAAATTTCGCCCTATAATCTAGATGTCGCCTTCAATTAAAGCCAACGCACACAGACGTAACGTCCTTCAATAAAAGTGTCGCGCCAATTACACACCATTAGATGCTTCACAACAAAAGCTCTTTGATTTTCAAACATACGGTATGTTGAAAATATTCGGACAAAATATCACATTTTTAATGTATGTCCTATGTTTATATTATGTAAATTCTAACCTATAATTTGTGTTGTGTTTAATGTGCAATTGCTAATTTATGTGCTTTATTGTGTATTTACCTTTGGAATGTTTTATTTAATCGATAGTAATTAGCTCGAAAAACTAATGCAGTGACCTGCTAGCGTTCTCCTTTGTTTCTATAAATTAATTAATTGAACTTGTTTCAAATAAACATTGCTTTTAACTGTTACGAGCCGCTTTTTTTTCTGTGTAACAATGAATTATATGCAAAAGTTTAATACAAAACGAAACAAAAAAAAACTTACTACGGCTAACTCAAAAGTATATAAAACAATCTTTTAAAAAGAAACGATATTAAAGTTTTAATGTTATACAAGCCTTTGCCTGCGGCTTCACTTGCTTGGTTTTCATAAATACCTTTAATAAATTCCATACTAATATTATAAATATGCGAAAGTAACTCTGTCTGTCCGTCTGTTACCTTTTCACGCCTAAACTGCTGAACAGATTTCGACAGAATTTGGCAAAAAGATTACATCCTGACTCCTGAGGGAGGACATAGGCTACCTTTTGTCTCAAAACAAATCTGTAGGTTCACAAATACTGGAAACATGAGGTAACTTAATGTCTAAAAAAACTATTTTTATCGCTCATAACGACTGAACCGATTTTTGAAAAAATTATGTGAGACGATTCCGTAAGCATTATGAACAAAATGGCGTTAAAATTTTTGAAATTTGTTAACCTCTCAAGAAGTTATGATTTAACAAACATTAAAAAAAAATTCAATCTTAATTGGGCGACGGGACCATTCCAACTTCAAAACGTTGACATTTGATATAGTATAATAAAGACAATCAATTTTTTTATTACGTGTGAGGTGACGCGGGTAATGGCTAGTATTCAATATGATATTTGCTATTCGTTGCCATGATTACCTATAACATAATATTATGTTCCACGTCATGTAAAAATTAATCAAAGCATGCTTAACTATAGTTTATTTCTGACAGATCTATAAAGCAAAAGAACAGTTGATTTTGTTTATTTTAAAAAAGTTTAGAAAAAAAATTTAACAAAACTTTCTTGAAAAAAATAAATAGAATAATAAGCCGTTATGAAAAGTATACCATTATTATACAAAAAAACACCGTTATAGCATATATCTCTTCTGCGCATGCGTCGATTTTCCCCAAAAACAATAGAGCTCTTCTTATTTGCATACCAAATACCCTTCCAAAATTTGGTTTCAATCTGCTCATCCGTTTGACCTATATCGCTCTAACAGACTAACAAAAGCTCAGAGTTTTCCAACAATATGTTTTTTGGATTTGGGGGACCTCAAAATGAAAAGATATTGTAAAATTTTGAAAAGTGATTTTTGACCTAAAGTAATAGGTACTATTTCCCACTTGTGGGTTGGAATGGTAAAATATATATATGTTACCGGCCAAACCCGATTTCAGGACAAACTGGTTTGTAGAACTAGTTTGGCCTAGGCCAAACTAGTTTGTCCTGAAATCGGGTTTGGCCGGTAACATATATATCTACATGTCGAATTGATAATAATCTCTTTTATTGAAATCGGTTAATTTCTTTATTGTGTTTCGTAGATAGGTACCTACATAAAGAACACAGTCACTGCATCTTTTTTTTTGCTCTCGTCAAGAAATTTCGAGAAGGATACGCTAAGTAATTTTTTTTTTCTGAAAAGCGAGCAATAGATCAAACAAGTTTGGGAATCTCTGCTCTAGACGAAGCCGCTCGCAATTTTAACATCCAATAGCAGACTTCGTACAAAAGCGATTTATTTTCACATATATAGAAATGGCCATGTCTATATTAGTTAATCGTCAGTAATTATTGACAATCGTACTACGGTACTTTAACAAAATGCGGGGCCGATCACCGAAAACGCACGAGAGGGGATGACGGGGGATCGTAATGGAGGCCGGTTTCACAGACCGCTGCCCCACGATACTATGACGATATGACGAAGACAGATCGAACCCGTCAACCGGGCGGACGGCTTTGGTCAATCAGGTCTGCTCAGAATGTCAATTACGGACATACATCATGTTAATGTTTACGTATTAATCAAAATGTTGATGTATTGTTGTTGTGTCTCAATAAATATAACATATTGTGTTGGGTAGCGCAATTGGCGGTTATAGATATGTCTCTCGAAACTAATGATAATGAATGTTGACCCGCGACTGAAGATCGATTCACAACTACGCTGTTATGTTACGTACTGTTATAGGACTGCCTGTTAACTACGCACGTATGTCGGAGGTTTGTTGCGTAAGAGAAGGAGTTATATAATATGTGACGTCATATTGCGGTTAAGCGCAGGTTTTAAAATAAAAGAAATGAAAAATTTAATTTTCAATATGAATTGGAGGAACGATACTGTGACAAGTTTTTATTGAAATGTGCTTCTACGAGTCAAGTTTTTTTTAAAAACTTTGGACTTTTTTCTTTAAAAAATAACGGGTTGAATAAAAAAAATTGGTTGTCTGTAAAGTCGGTTTACGGACGATAGTTTTACGTGATAACGTATTCCGTAATACATAACCTAAACCTCCCAAAATTTGGTTTCAATCCGCTTATCCTTGGTGTCGGAATGATAAGAAATGTCAAAAGTGACGTTTGCAACTGTCAAAGTATTATGTTCTAATAATAATTAGTTATTCCAATACTTAACTTAGAAGGCGTTGCATTTCACAAAATACTAATGTCAAAAAATTGAATTAAACATTAGAAATGCAGCCGTTTTCATGTTAAGACAAGACATACGTTATTTTCTAATTTCCATGTACGGCAAACAAAGACGACCGACCGCGTCGCGCCATGCATTAGACAACATTGCATTTATACAGCTATTTTTCTATATAAATTTGTATAAAAAAACTGTTTAGGCAAATTCTGTTATACGAAATCTATGTAAAATGTTCTCCTCTTTCGTTTAAGACTGGTTTCAAACCGATCTGATTTAAATTAAGCGAGAAATTAGCAAAAAGCACGCACAGGGTCAGGCGGAACGTTACGCGTTACGAACGTTAGGATTTTAGGAACGTTACACTTTTTCGTGCATGCAGCCGGTGTTTTATCAATTTATAAGATTGGTGATTCATCAATTTATAAGACGTTATCACGTCAAAAAGTTACAACGAAAGTGGTTGGGTCGCCATCTCACCTCTTAGCAGGAGGGGGTGACTTTTGTTTCTTTAAGTGGTGTAATAATATTTAAAAATTATTGCATAATGGCAAATTGTCTTTTTATGTATGTTAAAAAATCTCTATGGTTAAAAGTGTAATAACAGTTTTTAGTTTTAAAGAGTAGAATAAAATAAAAAGCTACAATTTGAATGGATTTCGTGCAAATTAACCTGAATTTAACTTCTTGTATGAACGAAAGTCAGCTCTGAAGCGCAAATCAATAATTTATGTTAGAAGTGAACGGTCGAGATTTTTTATAAAAAGAAAAAGAACCTGTCTCTGGAAACACAATGGGAATCCCCGTTTTTTATAATCGAATTTTTTTTTATGTGAACATTTTTTCTTTTCTTCAATTTGGCTTGTAGTTTTTTGCCAAACGCTCATTAAAAAAATGCATTATTAGCTATTTGCAAAAAAACTACAAGCCAAATTTCAGACAAAAGATGTTCATTTTCATATAAAAAAAATCGTTGGTAAAAAATGGGGGATTCCCATTAAAAAACAAAAGTCACCCTCTCTCCCTTTAAAGAGGGAGTTGGTGGGGGTGGGTATTGTGTCTAAACGATTTCTCCTTCGAAACCCAACAACTTTTGTTCTAACTTTTTTTTTTATTCAGCCCGTTATTTTTTAAAGAAAACGTCCAAAGTTTAAAAAAATACACCCAGTGTACATATCTTGACTACTAGAAGCACATTTCAATGAAAAAAAATTTATACTAATATTATTATTTTTAATAATAAATCCAAAATATAATAAATACTTTTACGAGTTTTCATATTTAAACCTGAGAATATGTGGCGTTTTTAGCTCGAATATTTATCAAGTCGGAAGTCCTGGATGACTTTTTACAATGTTATATTGATGTGGAATTAAATTATTTTTGCTTTTTTTAACGTTTTTAATCGCTTTAATGTGTAGGGGGTGGTGATTTATATTTCACGTTGCGAATAAATTGTTTTGAAATCCAACATAATATGAGTAAATACGACGTTTGGATGAGTGATTACCTGATGCGGTGTAGCCGCGCGGTCGGAATCGTGTCACAAGTCTGCACCCATCACGCTGTGTGTAGACGGGGTCAAATGTCATTGAATTGATTTTTATTGCGGTGAAATTGAACTGATTGCGCTGTTTCTCTTAAACAGGCACGACGAAACTTCTCTCAAGTTAGGGTTGGGTACCTCGGCTCTCTGTACCGGTTCAAAAATCCGACTCCGACAGAAGATCCGTCGGAGCCGATTCAGTATTCTTTATACACATGACACTACTGTAGCAGAGCCAGAACAGCTCTATAGTGTTATTATTTTGTTGCATTTTTCTCTCAGTAGACTCGGAGCCAGTACAGCACTTAAACATTTAGATTCACTTATCATATTGCAAGTATGCAATTCTATATCGAAAATCGTGGTTTTTGTATTTCCCGATCCGACAAATATTGTTATAACTTGAGAACAGCAGAACCAATTTTTTACCCGACTACGGCGAAGCCAAAAGGAAGGGTTAGGAGTTTAGCAGTCTATGTACTTAGGTATATGTATGTATTTACGGATGTTCCACCGTAGCGCCTAAACTATACATCCGATTTTGATAAATAAGGTGTTAATCGATTCGTTATTATGGCCCGGGTAAAACTACATTTATTTTTGAATTTTGGTCCCAGAGGGGATCAAATTGAAAACAAATAAAAAATAAGTAAAAAAATAATTTAAATAAAAAAAAACTAAAACCCGACTACTGAAAAGTATGAAACAAGAAAATATTCTGATCTGAGGATAGCCGTGGTCGTATGCCTTCACATATTATATAGGGCCCCTCTACATGTATAGCGTGATGCACTTTGCCCTAGAGCTTATGATCGCTTACTACTGTTAACATGTAATGTTTTGCTAAGGTAGGTGGCATATGACCACGGCTATCCTAAGGTGAGAATATTTTCTTGTTTCATACTTTTCAGTAGTCGGATTTTAGTTTTTCAACGTATTTTTTATTATCAAACAATATATTTTAAAACCTGATCGGGCAGTCGTGGATACATGGGAAATAAAACCGCATGAAAATCGATTCAGCGGTTATCCAGTTATTAAACAGAGAGGCATTGCGTTTTAGAAGAGTAGAAATGTGGCGACATTTCCAGCCTATCACCAGACCCCAAGTGAATAGTTTACCTTGCCCTTTTCTGCAGACACGATGATACATCTACTCTTGAACGGAAATAGAATTTACTGATTGGATTTTAATGACAGTCACGGTTCAGCAATTCAGCGGTAGTATGGCCGGTGAAATTTATATAGTGTTCGTAATTTTCTTACTAACAAAATTGTAAATTTATATCTATTTTATTTTTCATTTAAACCAGTGATTCCCAAAGTGGTCTATATCGACCCCCAGGGGTCGACGACAATTTGCAAGGGGTACATGTCAGCGGGAAAAAAAATTGGGGGTCCATGAAATGAAAATGGGGGTTTACGGTTGTAAATCTCCTAACAAAAAAAGAAACAAACTGGACATCGTTAACCGAAGAAATTTAAGATTAAATCTACCTAAATTGATGCCAAATGTTGAAAAATTATTAAAGCATCCTGCATCAGGTTCGTCCCTCACACTAAAAGCATTTACTTTTTGCTTAGTTACCTATTTTATGTACCAGAAAGTAAATTTTAATTTGATTCGTTTAATTTGAATCTAATTAATAAATGTATAAAACTAAACATTTCACTACCGTTTTAAATTTAAATCGTTCAAAGTGAGTAGCACTATAGGTACCGGTTGTCAAAAATACATTTGAAATTAATAAATTTGCAAAAAATCAATATCAGATAAGCAGGGGGTCTACCCAAAACCGAAAAACATGGCATGGACCCCCATTTTTTTTCCCGCTGACATGGACCCCTTACAAGTTGGTTCGACCCGTGGGGGTCGATATAGACCACTTTGGGAATCACTGTTATAAAGCAAGCCGAGGATCCCGTACACGAATAGTCATTATCTGAGCTAAAGTGGCAAAAAATAAAGTGATTATGAGAAATGTTTTGCTCTGGATTATTTCGGGCTTGAAAGCTATAGTTTTGAAGAGTTAATGGTATTTTATGAATTTGATATAATTACATTTTTTTTTTCGAAGAAACCGATTTGTGCTGCAGAATGTTTGCGCCACCCAGTATCCACATAGCAATTATTTAGCTGGTTAGTCTGTCAAATGACGACAGTCAATGATTGCTGTCATACCAGATGATGGTTGTACTTTTTTAAATGGCGTTCCTGCAGTGAATCAATGCATTAAACGAATACATCCGCTCTGCACTTTGAATAAAGGAGGATTCACTCTATTAAATTATTTTCTAATTCAAATAACTACTATGAAAGAGACTTGACCATAACTCGTTTATGATATTTTAAATGCCAATTGATATTAAGGCCCTCCCCGCACACAGGTCGACTGTTTTGTAATTTGTGTTTCAAACTGGATCAGGATGCGATAAATCTGTTACCTTTGCAAGAAATTTGCAAGCGAACAAAAGCAAATCATCACTTACCGCGCCTAAAAATATTTCACTTCTAAAATTCTGCTTAGACTGCACTGATGTCGCTTGATTATAAATGTGCACGCCACTGGTAAACAGCAGCTTATAATGCAAGTTTAGAGCAGGGTTGCCAGACGTACGAGAAACCTCGTACCATTACGAGATTTACAGTTTTTGTACGAGATACAAGAACAACAAAATTTTCGTACAATTTTGTACGAGATTTTAACAATGACTGCCTTCGCTAGGTATCAGCCAAAAAGTGTAAGAATTGCATATTTACCTACTTCACACACCACAAAACGATCGACTGGGCGCATCACTAAATGCACTACCTCATTAGTCACCACTATATGAAACTAGACAACTTGAGTGGGGAAACCCCGTTTAATATATTTATTTGTTGTTGTCCTTATTACACTAATGTTAATCACTATCAGTTCTAATTGCGTCATTTGAATTGACAGCTAAAAGCGCAAAGAATATGACTACTCAAAGTTAAATAGTACAGTTAATAGCATCATATATATTAATACTCTAAAGTCTAAGGTTAAAGATGTTTGCCTCCCTTTTTAGAAAAAGCCACACAATTTCTCCACATAAATTATATATCATTTTACAGATAATTGCTTGCTCTACTGACATCGACAACTAAAAAATTTATTATTGCTTTTGTTTTTGTAAATTAATTAAAATACAGCAACGCTGAACAACATGTGCCATCTGACGGTTTTAATTTTGAAACAACGTCAACACTTCGATCTGTCATCTGACCTTCATATTGTAATACAACAGACACAATACTGCATACTGCCTTCTGACGGCTTTAATTTTGAAACAGCGAGCAACGCTGAACAACGTCACAGCAATGCTGCATGATGCTATCTGACGGCTTAGCTCAACGCTTTTGCTACAAGCGCTTCTATATGGCAATTTTAGTAAAATATTTCTTCGATCTGTCATCTGAGCTTCATATTGTAATACAACAAAAAGAAGAACGTTATAAGCAGTGTGCAAAATTAGAAACGAATTGAATACCTGCAATCATATTTAAAAAATAATTTTGTAAAGTGATAATTATTATAATTATTTAGTGCGAATAATTCGCACAGGTCACTCTAGTAAATTATAAATTTTATTCGATATACGTACTTTAAATTTATACTTGTACGGGATTAACTGTTGAAAGTACGAGATATTTAGCAACAATGGTACGAGAAAAAAACTCCATCGTCTGGCAATCCTGGTTTAGAGGCGCATTTGAACAGTTCTTTTCCGGCATTCAGGCCAGGCGCATGTATTATGACTAAACAGTAAACACATAGCGTGGTAAGTTTATATTGTAAGTTTTCCGGTAACCGAGTTATTTTATGAAGTTATACACAAAGTTTGAAGCGTACAATGTAATTCAATAATGCATGTCTTAGCTGACCGTTTATAGCTGGCGCAGGTAGGTACTGAAACTGAAACTTTGAAGTTTTACAGCTAATAGTGGAGAACTCAGTGGTAGCCCTGGATCTACGATTTTTTCGAACCGGGGCAGAAACTTGATAATGGCGTCCCCTCTCGTTAGCGTTTGAGTTAATTTTCTCACAAATAAATAATGGTTGGCATTTTTCGTGAACGAGAAACCGTCAGAAAACAAGCAGATTGAGAAAATCGGAAAAAGGACAAATTTGGTGATGGTTTTCTACCAACTATATTATGATTTTGGAGCCCCCTGAAACTGCCCTACCCTAGATTCAGGGCTGCTCAGTGGCGGTTCCTCTATGAGTGCTGCAGAGCCGCAGAACAACCCAATTCTTAAGTACGTCATACTTTTCGAATGAACTATACTTTCCATACTTAACCAATATTCAATGTTAGGAAATAGTTACAAAATTAACGATAAAGCTTACCAGCCGCTGGCAGACTACAAAACTTGTGTGTGTTTTGTGTGGCAGACTCTGTTGCGTTCAGGCGCTGTTCTGCGCTCCGAAGCACCACATGAAACGTCATACTCAGATACCCCCGATGTACATCTTCTGACCCACAAGTTATAGCGTGTTATTTAGACCGACTTTGAGCTGCATTTAGCGTCAGCACATCAGCACAAATAAGCATCTATCTTATTCAACTAACTCGGCGGTACGTATATCGGTACATACACATACATGATACACGACGCACTCCTTATGGCAGTAGTGACTAGTGTTACAGTGTATAAATAAATAAATAAATGTCTTTATTTGATGATATTTCTGGGAATATATAAATAGTGTTACAATAATATTATAGTAGATTATATAAAAAACTCCTCCATATTATAATGTGGTCTCTTCTTGAGAAAGTTTTTGAGCTTAACTCTAAATATTTTTATGTTATCGGTGTTTGTAATTTCCAATGGTCGCTTATTATATATACGTATATCATTGCATTGCGTGCACCTCGATGCGCAACTTCTAATGAATTTTTGTTTAAAATCAATTTGTTACAGTAATTGTAGTTAATAATTAAGACATCATAAACATGGATGTAATTCATAATTTAATTAATCCCCACTCATTCGTAGCCCGTGTTAGGAGGTACCTCCGCTTGACTCTGCAGGACACTCATTTAAAATGTTCACGCGCCGCCACTGGTAGAGGTGTCTAATGTGCAAACATAGCTCCGTAGATCGTACTGGCATAGATTGCTGGATTTAACAATTAAAATACAGGACCAATATTATGCTCTGTATAACTGAAATAAATTTTTTAGTAATACCTATCTGTTGTTGATTGTGCACCATTTTTTTTCTTGCCCAATTATTATCACATCGATATTTCGTTTCATCGTCTAACAAACTTACCGTCACTATAGAAGTTTCATTTCAAAAATAGTTTAACCTTATTAATATTATCTTCCGTGGACCATTTGTGTCAGAAAAACTTTAGACATTGAGTTAGGTAGATCATATTTATTCGAAATTAAAAACAAAGTCAAAGTCTATGAAGAAAGAGTAAAATGGCTGAGCCATTCTGTGCTACTGTAACCTGTAATAATTGTCATAGCAACATAAAAATATATAATCTGTAAAATTGTGTTGTTCAGTTCCTGGTTGTATGAAAGTTATAGAAAAAAATTAACGCCCTTGTGATATGACGAATTAAACCACAGATAAACGTCGCGAATATTTATAAAAAAGAGCCATAATTAGCAATGGCTAATTTTTGCTACGCTGGATATTTATTATTTACATAACAGTTGAAATGATTAATTTTTTCAAAAATAAAATTGCGTTTCTAAAAAAATTTTTAAAAATGAAATTCAAGTAAATATATTTTATTTACTTGAAATTTTGAACTTTTTTCTCTCGGAGTTTTAGTATACTAATTAGAATATTTCAGTTTCAATTAAAATATTTTTGTAGTTTCATAAGTAAAACTGACAAAACTCTACTCTTTCTACAATATTGTGCGCCACTGAAATTACACGTCCGGTCTAGACTACTGTTGGATTTTTAAAAGAAGACCGGTCAATGGAATGTAGTCCTATGACCTTATTGCAGAAGAGCGCACATGTATTTTATATTAGTAAAAGGTAATGATCCTGGAACCGCTTCTATGCAATAAGGGAGTCCAGTCGACCAAACGTGTCGCAATTTGTCGCGATAATTGTACTATTGCCATAGCTGTACGACTATACAGCGACACTTGCTAACAGTACAAAAAAAATCATACACCAGACAGTACATAGGTGTGCGTCCACGAACTAAGTTGAGGGGTGTTGTCTGAATATCATCAAAATGGAAAGTAAAAAGGGAAAAACAGTTAGAAGTGGCGCTAGGGAGGTCATAGCGAATGTAATTAAAATGTGCGAGTTAGAGGCTCAAAATAAAACCTTAAAATTTAAAGCTATACATTGTTTGCATGCCATGCTATGCGCCGCCTATGAATTCCGATAATTTGGGAACACATCAGCGACTTCTTGCCCTTTCCCCACCGGTCTTCTTTCGCCGATCGCACAGTACACGTAATATGATAGCTATTTTCTAGTTGTAAAAATATCCATTTTTTGGAACGTAGTGTATTTAACATTTTATTTCTTATACAGCGCATATTTTAATAAGTTATTGTTATGTAATCAGAGGGCATTGCAAACTTTTGGAACATAATAGAACAGGTATACACACATTTTAAAATTCAGTCTGAAAAATAATGTTCAACTTTCATGACGACGAATTAATTGTATTAATAAAACTAAACGGATAATTAAAATATAATTAGCATTTTCTTATAATTTATCATTGTAAGTGATAATAAAACAGCATCTTGGAATATTTTTTTAACCGAACGTATAAGTAGTTATTTATTCGGTTCATTTGTTCTTCAGGTAGCTATTCCCCTGAATAAATAACGACAATTCAATTCACCAAAGCATAATTATGTTTACTGCGGATATAAATCTATTCTGTCCAAATTCTCGAATATAAATATTTATTCGCCTGACAAAATAATAATGGCTACTTCATAGATCAAACTACCTAACCTATAAACGTGGATTATTATATCTACAGTGCTCTTGTGAATTTATTTATGTGTTGTTTATTAAACTTTTATGAAGTGTATAGTTGTAAAAGTTTTGTGCGGGGCCGGATTTACCCTAAGTGCCGCCCTGGGGCACCGTGAAAAATTCCGGCTCATTACCTAAATCCTACATAAAATGGGGTAAAGGATTGGTATACAATTTTCAAATAAATAAAATGATTCGTTTATAATCAAAAGTCTTTTTATTACAAACGGGATAATTACACCAAGAAAGCATCCGTTTTCGTATTGAAAATCATAAATTGACAAACAAATTTTCAGAGGCAAACGCGTGTGACTGAAAAAAAAATAACTTATGAACGTTTTCAACACATTACACTTTTCGAAGAATTTTCTGTAACGCGAAACATTTTTTTCCCACGTTCCAAATTTTGCCGCCCTTGGAAATTTATCGACCTGGGCACTATAGCCCCTACTGCCCCTAGTGTAAATCCATCTCTAGTTTTGTGAGCAATTGGGTTAGAATAAAATATTATTATTTTGTAAGTGTTTTTTGTTTGACGTTTACACCAACGCCATCGGCCGGATTTTTGGGTGAACGTCAAAATATTCAACAAAAAGAGCAAGGCGTATAGTGCAGTATTTATTTATTCTACAAGTAAATATTTTAACCGATATATTGCTTGGTGAATTGAAAGTAAATTTTATTCGAAGGAATAATTTTGTTCCAAAGTTAGTAATTTTTATCTCTAATAGTGTTCAATGAATATGGGCATAAAACGAATAGAACAATGTTTCATCACAATGTGTGAGAATTAACACACTTAAATCGGTACCACACCTTTTTTCCTTTCCGTATTTATATACGACGTCCGTATAATTAATTATTAGCATTGATAGTAATTAATCTGTTCGTATACGATCTAAGTATGGACATAGCTATGTAGGTATATATATTTTTTATAGTGCATACAGGAATAGCTCTCGTAGATACACCTGCAAGAACGTAATATTTAATTGATACTATAAAAGTTAAGAACATTGCTGTTGTTATTAACAACATCCATCCCTGTGTACAACATTTTATAATAGTCTATATACTCCGTTACAGGCCTGGACTATGGAATTGTATTACAAGTTGACATATATTATTATAATCAATTTTATGCAAAAAAAAAACTATCAAAAACAACTGAACCAACTTCAAAAAAGTTCACTAAAACGCGTAAAATCATACATTAATTAATTACTAAATTTTTTATGTAGGTACATACCTATACCTGTAGCAAAAAAATCAATATTTTTTTAAGTTTCATTAATATCACACAAAAATACTCAACGAGGAAGGTGTCAAGCAAAATATTAATTCCCAAACTAATTTTACAAAATACTTTTCAAAAAGTATTTCTAAATTTTATTTTTTATCCAAGTATTCGTGTTATTTTCAGCTTTTTTTATTATGATTCTAGGGGGCGGGTAATTACCCCCTTTACCCCCCATATCTACGCCCTTGAACAGAACACACACTATGACGCCGTGTTTGTTTGTGGGCGTTTGTCCATGTCGCCAACGTAATAAGATGCTGTTTTCTGCTTCATTCTTGCTCAAAACAAAAATATCCTCGGTTCTATTTTAGAAATTCAACTTATAACCGCGCACGCGTGTTCGCAGTGACGTCATTTCCATCTTTGTAGCCAGCGCGGGAAGTCCCAGCGGCAAAGCCAGCCTGATGTGCAGCGGCCTTTAAGTTTTTGTTGTTGTTTGTCATCAGTACCTGTGTTAATGATTTTTTTTTCGTTTGTTTCAGATAGACAATTTCACAAAGTTCGTCGTCATCCAATGCACCGATACGCCATTTTTTTAAATTTTTAACCTGAGAGTGTATATTTTAACTTTTATAACGTTTTTAAACTTTACTTTTAAACAAATGTTTAACTAAATTATAACGTTGAATATTAATAATTAGTAACTGTGCATATTATAATATAAACGTCAGTTATATTATGTATTCTAACACGTAAAAAACTTTTTAACTCACCTATAAAATAAAATTGTTAAAAAAGTTTTAAATAAGTCTACCGAGTCTGGGGAAAATACAGTTTTTTGTGTTTACAACTTAAATACGAGGTATATATCAGGAAAAAGTTCGGAAAATATAAAGTGCAATTCAAATATCGTTTACGTATTCAAGCTACCGGGGAAAATAAAACGCATATTTAAAATCGAAGAAGAAGAAGAAGTGCTCGTTTAATATTCATTTGAAATTATTCACTGCATCTCAGATATCTATTGGTATTTATACTTGTAATTTCTTTTCACGTCTCTCTGTTTTGATTGAATCTCTGTATAACAGTTCAATAATGTCTTTAAGTCGGAAATAATACCTCCATTATGTTTTAATACCAAACAAGAACTCATTTATATCGAATTTCAAACTTCGTGAAAAGCTTAAAACGGCGGCGTATAAATTTCATAAAAGCAATTTGAAAATGTATGTAATTTAATTTTAAATGAAATTTCATTCAGAATTGTTGATTTCTTTATTATTTTTAAAATAATCTAAACTTTCCATAGCAACCAAATTTCGTTGAAACGAACAGTGAACTTTAAACAAATTGTATTTTATTAATTTTTTTATTATCAAAATACACTTAATATTTTCGTGGAAAACTCAAAAATCTTAGTAGATTTTAGTTTCAAGTTGGAAACATAATTTGCAGTAAACTTTTTTTTTGTTAAAAAGTAATTTCGCGATAAAAATTGTTGGAAGAGTGGCATAACCATAAAAAACAGACGTTTTTAAATAATAATTTCTAAGCTGTAAATAATTTTAAAAATTGTAACATTTCGGACATCAAACAACTGGTCGTAATTTAGTGCATCATCAACATATTATAACTAATTGACAGTGACTGTAATTTGATTTAAATAAAACCAGAAGATCCTGATGACCACAATATACCGAAGAACTTTTTGAACTGTTAATTTTTAGTGCAACGTTTAATAAAACCATGATCCTTAAGTTTCATCGGCGCATGTCGCCGCGCGCATTTGCCGTAGTGGCCGTGCTTCTAACAGTGCTTCTTTGTCTGTACTATTCCAACTTCACGTCGGACATCCGCGACAACGCGACCGGCAACGGCCAATCGGCACAATCGCTGGTCGGCGAATCGTCCATTTCGCACAACTTCTTCTGGTTAGGAGGCGGCACCCAAAGTTTCAAGGACACCGGCACTTGTCCGAAGCTGACATACTCCAAGGCGGATATAGACACTTTGCAGGTTTTCAAACAGTTCGATTTCCAGGTAAGATTTTAAATTACTATTTTTTTTATTTCGAGTGAATATTACCTGTAATAGTCGTTTCACAGCACCGCGTGTCCAATGGTATCGTACGATGTGTATGGCTGGCGCACCGGCCGAGACACATCCGATCGGTCGAAACCTGTACTCGTACGCCCCGCGTAAATCGGTCGTGTGATGCGATTGATGTTGAGCGCTTGATCTATTATCTTCTCGCGAAACTGTAAAAGCAAGGACAAAATAGAAACACAACAAAAATTATTCATTGGAAATCCGAAATAGGAAAAAAAGTTTTTGCGTGACTTTAATTATGAACATATAGATATTAATTTATTGTATAACCCAAAAACAGGATACAGAGTAAGTCAGGATTACAAATACTGCAAAAACTCTTTAAAAATACAAATCTATAACAATAAAAAAATTGTTTTATGTAACTCTAAAAACATGAATATAAATAAACAGCCAAATAAAATATTAAATGAAAGGTCGACATTTTAAAATTTATTATTGTTTACATCAGCGCATTAACAAAATATGGTGCTGTTTCATTCAAATTTTAATAAAATTGTTTTTATTTTTTTCATCTTTTAGTTGAATAGATAATTTATTACATGATTTATTGCCTGTGTGGATTTGTGTTATGTTTAACCACCACTTGATTGAAACGAGTATTATAGATTTTTTTTCTATTGCTAGTTATTTCAAAATAGCCACTTTCATTAATTATTTTAGGTAATTCAGCGGCATATACTGTGTGTGTCTTAAATACCGGGGCGGTCAATTATTTCGAATACTGCACGTTGAATTAAAAAACAAAAAAACACGTGTCCAGTATTTTTAAAAGATATGTTCAACGACCCCCGGGGTGGGGGGCGGGGGTAACTTTGGTATTTTAAATGAGTACCCCCAATTTTTATTACAGATTTGTATTCTACATTGAAAAATTAGACACTTTTGTCTGAAACATTTTTTCGAATTCTGAGTAGATGGTGCTGTAAACGACGGAGAAAAAACAGTATCTTATTGTCAGGTAGGCGACATGAACTAACGCCAACAAACCAACATGACGTCATTCTGTTCAGACAACGGATACGTTTAAAGTCTATACTTGTGCGCGCGCACCGTCATTTATACAGCGCCATCTACTCAGAATTTGAAAAAATGTTTCAGACAAGTGTCTAATTTTTCAACGTAGAATACAAATCTTTCATAAAAATTGGGGGTAGCCATTTACAATTCCAAAGTTAACCCCGCCCCGGGAGGTCAAGTTTAGTGTCGCTGAATAGATCTTTTAAAAATACTGGACACGTGTTTTTTTTTGTTTTTTAATTCAACGTGCAGTATTCGAAATAATTGACCGACCCGGTATTTAAGACACCATGTATAGCATATAACGTTAGTATTTTATTTTCTGCAGGTTTCCGTGTGTATTAAGTTAAATATTAATTGTATTGCACATACCGCTAAACTAGCGGTATGTGCTTTATTGTCGCTTTGTGCGTCAGAGCTGACTTTCGTTCATATAAGAAGTTATATCTAAGTTAATTTCACACGAAATTCATTCAAATTGAAGCTTTTTGAAAAGAGGAGATTCTGATCTATAAAACAGAACCATTTTTAAATCAATTCGAGTTCATAAATACTATTAAAATTGTAATTGAAAATTACAAACAGCAGTTGTCGATTGGTCTGTACGTATGAACGTATGTACGTCACGACTCTACAGATCGCAATTTTGGTCGGATTGCCTTGGGTTATATTTTATTCACTTTGTTTAGTATCAGACCAGAACCCTATTTAAATTCACATAAATGTGTTCAGTAGTTTAATTTTTATAAACAGTTTTATTTTATTATTTTTGACAGCTAATAGTTAAAATAAAAAACCTTAAAAAAACAAAAAAATACCTATTACTGTTATTGTAAAATATGTAGTGTATTACGTAGAATACCTGCTACACTGCTATACCACAATAACAACGCAAGCTACGATATCGGAATGGCCGAGCGGTTAAAAGCGTTGGTCCATAGCAAGGTGCCGGGTTCGATTCCCGCTGACACAATACACATTTTTTTTCTATTCCATTTTGTTTTTAATTTTTTTTCTATTTTGTTAATTGGTTTTTTTAAATCTATTTTCTCAATTTTTTTTTCATTACCTATAATATGTAGGTACAGTGGAAAACTTGCGGGATGTGCACTTTTGGTTTTGCCAACTGTAACTTGCTTCTGTAACCGCAATATTAATCGTATAACTTGCTTCTATAACCGCATTCAGTGGATTTTCCTCAGCTTATCATTCCATATTTTAATTTTGAATAAACAAAAGCATAATACACACCTAATAAGTTTTTAACGTCAAAGGAGTTTTTTAATTGTTTTATTATTTGAATATAATATATTGGTTTAGTTTTTTACAACCCTTTTTGATGTGGTTGATCCAATTAAAATTGATATTTATCTGTATTCCTAAAATTTTTGAATGCTTTTTTGGTTTGAACATTAACGGATGTGTTTATTTGAATTAGGGAATCTTTTATCTTAAAAAGAAGACAGACGGTTTTGTTCAGATTTTTTTGACACCACGCACTAAAATCTGATACTACCTACTTGGTCAATTTTTTGTTTTGCTTCTTGTACTGACGGAGCCGTTATATGTATTTACGAATTCTGATCCCGTTGGGAGTCTCATCAGTATCCCAATCCCAATGATGATTTTAGTAATATTACAGAACGTGAAAATAATAAAACCAACTGTGAATTTTTGTTAATCAATTATTTGTCCTCTCAGAATTCGGCCGGAACAAATGAATGACAGCGATATATGAAATATGATCGAAATTGTTTATTTAGCGGAGTAGGTAGAAAACGTCCCTGAGGAATTCCCTGAAAACGTAAAGAATTATATATCACTGTTACAGAAAAGTCGTCATCAAAGTATCATCTAAAAACAATCAATAATCTTATATCTAAATACGGCACTGCGTGGCCTTGTTCGTCGTATTACAGCTACATTGACTGGTATGTGGGTACCGCCAATAAGAAAACAGTGTGAGCGTGTCTAAACGCTCTGCAAGCTAACACAACCAGCGCAGCTCGTCTGCGCGATTTTGATACCGACAGAGGACTGCGGCTACTATACGTTCTCTATACTATGCCTAAAATTTAAAATTTGGTCTCAATTTGTTGTGTCAGCTAGACCTCTCCAAATACGAGCGGACAGATGTCCAAAACTCGTTTTCTCGGTAGATAGGGACCATGAAAAACATTTGACTATCGAAATCACAATTTTCGCCGTGGCAACGCTTTTTTTTACTCCTGTGATCGCTCGAAAGTAAAAAGTAAGCTCAGCTGCACACTGATGCAGTGACGAGTCGAATAAAATAATCTCATTAAAGCATAATGCGAGGTCGTTATTTTGTAAGCATTGTATCGCGTAATAATGCAGTATGAAAGGGCCTTTAAATTGGATGTTTTATTTGTGCCATGATATAATGATGAACAATTTTATTGGCTTATTGCGAGGGATGTCCCTACATTGACTTTTATATTTTTGAAATTTTAATTCCTCAAGTGAATAATACCAGTTAAATATTTTTGGAAAAATTTTTAAATGCCAACAGGTTAGCGTCAGGACTCAAACTTGAATCTACCAATTTCGCGTTGGTTGATTTATCAATTAATCTACACTCTACAGTAACCGATGAACATTGGTGATTTGAACTTTTATAGATGGTATTTACGGTGACAGAAATCACAGTTAGCGAGAGTCGATTTTTAATACAAACGTGTTAAAGTCGAATCATTACCCGTGCGAGAGGAATATACAAATTATATTTTTAAACTATCGTCAGTAAAGACATGAATAGTTTTTATACAAATTTTATACAGATCAGAATACAAATATATAATATATAGACACTAGAAATAATTAATCAAAGGGCAGATTAATACCTAATATAATATTGAATTTAGTACAGTGAAATACATAATAATACGGGTCCTTTAATCATCACGCAGTTTAATTCCTCAAGTGAATAATACCAGTTAAATATTTTTGGAAAAATGTTTAAATGCCAACAGGTTACCGTCAGGACTCAAACCTGAATCTACCAATTTCGCGTTGGTTGATTTATCAATTAATCTACACCGTAAATGCCATTTATAAAAGTTCAAATCACCGATGTTCATCGGTTACTGTAGATTAATTGATAAATCAACCAACGCGAAATTGGTAGATTCAGGTTCAAGAAAGTTTAAATAGTTTTTTTTTAATTTTTTTATTCAACTCGACATTTACTATCCGAACTGCTGAGGTATATTTTTTTGTACTTCACACTCAACCGGAAGTGTACATGCATTATTTTTGGCTACATATTTTTTTTTTATTTTTGAAATCTCCATTTTTAGTCTCTATACATTCATATACAATTGTCATAAGGTTACATAAAAAAATATTCGAGAAAAAGAATATTTTTGAAGTTGGAAAGGTCCCGTCGCCTAATTGGCTGGAATTTTTTTGTTGTACTTAATTGAGTATTTTTTGAAAATCAGATTTACTTTGAAATTTATATGGGTTGCAATTTAAACTTTAGTGAGTTTAAAAATTGCACCTATCAAAAATGGCAGAAACTTATTTAAAATCAAAAATAATTTTTGATTCTCAATTTGTAATTTTGACAAACTTTCATTTATGTACCATGAAGTAAATATTTATTTGAACTTGTAGTCCGGCTCTGTGCACTTTCTCAGAATTCCCAATATACTCATACTTTGTTCCGACTATTCTGTGTCCGACTTCTGGAGCGGTAAACTTATTTGTAACTGGGGCGAAGGCGTTGCCAAACTACCGTTGTCAATTATAGGAGATCCCATCGACTTCCACACGGCGACATACTATGACCGACATTCTTACACTTCTGCTGTGTTGTATTTACTGAAGTAGGTACTATAGGCTAACGAACTGTCGCTGTAAAACAGCGACAACGGTTATCTTATTAAGTTGAAATGTTTATTTCGTTGGACGAATATAGCTGTAAATAAATTAACTTTAACAATCTCTAATGAATTACCTAATACTTTGCGAAATATGAACCAGAAATTTGAAGCTTAAATAATTATAATGCGTTTAACGTCCGTTCCTCGACTTGTCGTATTAGACGCCATTCACACGATTACTATTTTCCATCTACCGCACTTCCCGTTATTTTCTATATTTTTAAACTTATTAATAGCAATGAGCTAATGAATTAGAAACTTTAGAAAATTAGGATAAAGCGGGCAATATTTGAGCTTAGAAAATTGACAGACAATCAGCCATTGTTTTGAAAAAGGACCCATCTCGATATTTACCTGGAATCATTGAGAGAAACTATGGAAAACTTCGACAAGATGGGCGGTATAGGAATTATCGTTTGTCGACAAAAGGCAACAGGAAAAGAGCTCAGCCACATCTGCCCCCGCCAACATTCGAACTCAATACCTCCCGAATGCAAGTCTTTAGTCTAGTGTTCTCACCACTACGCTACACTGCACGGTAGAAATTTGAAATTTAAACACCGTGTATCTTTGAAATTGTGCGTTTTCCATCATGTCTATGATTAAATTGAAATAAGAAATCACCTTTCGATGTTTTTGTAATTATTTACGAAATACCCTGTATATTAAAGTTCGGTCGTGATATGGATGTTTTTTAATTCATAATTGTTTCCTCATCTAATCGAATCAAAAAAGTTTTCCATTTTATTTTGCATGAAATAATAACTAAATAAATATTCCTTTAATAACCATAAATTTTAGTGCCTTATATTTATGTATAATCGATACCTACTAAATAAAAATTAAAGCTGCATTGCTAGCTTTCACTCTTCCAGTAAAATAAAAATAAAAGCAAACGCGTAAAGTTAAATACGATTTAAAAATAATAATTATTCTAATGGATTATCATACTAATATTATAAAGAGTACACGTTGGTGTATTTACTGAACCGATTCGAAAAATTCTTTTTCTGTTTAAAAACTGCAGGGTTAAGTTAAACAGCATTTACTCTGAGCTTCGCCTATTGATTAAACCCTTTTGAATCAATAGACATTATTATTATTATTAAAATCTTACTTCTACCCGAATGATATAGGCTATATATTAAGTACGCTGCGACAAAATGGGGATGAACAGTAAGGGAAAATGCCAAGTAGGTCGGAGATCTCACATGCGATCTCTGCAGAACTAATATTTATATTGGTTCACGCTGGTTTAACTATAAAAGATACTATAAAGTAGTATACCTTGTGCGTCTTGATTATTTCGCTACCAAGTCAAAATATATTTGAGTAAAGCCGAACAGGAAACCTAGTTGGACGATAAAACGAAACAAAACTTTGCTTTTTGTACAACAAAACAACGTTTCTGTCTGAATGTTATTCCATACCACGATTACCAACCAATTTTCCAAGAACTTTAGTTACACAGGGATGTAAATTGTTTTGAAAGGTTTTTTTTTTCTAATCTATACTAAGGAGTAAAGTTTATTTATTCGTCATGCGTTTGTCCACGCTAATCACAAATACCGCAGGATCGATTTAGAAACTTCTTTCAGGGCTTAGCAAGTCTACATCTTCTCAAAATGTAGGCAATATTCCACTACGACAAAAAGGGAGTAAGAAATTTGAAACCGTCGACTTTGCAAGCGTTTACCTAACTAGATATTTCGAAAATATCAATATTAGATGCTTGGGAAGACCACATTCCAAAAAAAAAATTTTTGTTTAAAAAGTTAAAAAAAAAACCTTTAATGAGCTGCTTTCGTATCATACATCAGATTACAATAAATCCTCTCTACAAACAATATAAAATTTGATATCAGTGAATTGTAATTATAATTATATGAAATTTTTGTAACCTAATTTTACTTACATAATTTATGAAGAAAAAGTTATCCTTATCAAAAATTCAAATTCAAATTCGCTTCAAACTTCATTAATTTGAATTTTTGATAAGGATAACTTTTTCTTCATAAATTATGTAAGTAAAATTAGGTTACAAAAATTTCATATAATTATAATTACCGAAGCAGGTCGTTTCGACGCCGACGGTTCGACGCCAACGTTTCGACGCATGGTCAGTTCGACGCCGTACGTTTCGACGCGGGGTCAGTTCGACGCCATACTCTTTTTTCGTGCTTATTTTTATTTTTAGAATAACTTTGCATCATCATTCAAATAAATGCGATATGCCTGATATAATATAACATATATTTTATATGTTATATATATGAAGCGTGATTCAAATAAATAAGTAATAGGTATGACTGATATAATAGATATACTATATAATAAATGGTAATGTGAAACCCAAAAAGCTATAACAAAGAATTCAACAGGAATTACTTCGTTGATAATAAAAACCTGTCGTTGTACTTTACTATTAAAAATTCCCGTTGAACTTTACGTGGAACGATTCACAACAATTTGTTGTCATGTCCATACTGGCAGTAAATCTTGCCCAAATGTGCGGTGGAAAAGTTGCATTTTCGTCAATACCTATAAATAGATATCTATCAAATAATGATGATGCAAACTTATTCTAAAAATACAAAAAATACAAAAATAAGTATGGCGTCGAACTGACCCCGCGTCGAAACGACCTCGCGTCGAACTGACCACGCGTCGAAACGTTGGCGTCGAACTGACCTGTACCGTATAATTACAATTCACTGATATCAAATTTTATATTGTTTGTAGAGAGGATTTATTGTAATCTGATGTATGATACGAAAGCAGCTCATTAAAGGTTTTTTTTAAACTTTTTAAACAAAATTTTTTTTTGGAATGTGGTCTTCCCAAGCATCTAATATTGATATGTATTTCCAAAACTCTTCACCGCATCTATCATATAATTTCGAAAATAGTTCGATAAGACATTTGTGATTGTCAAAATTATAAAACAGAAAGTTGGAAATTAATTTAAACATTAGAAACGATGAAACCTTTTTAACAAGAATTTGTAACACGCTATAATGCTCACATCCCTGATCGATATCAGGAGCCCAGAAATAGTCGAGTCGTAGAAGTTGAAATAGAACACATGTGGCTAACAATAAATCCCTCCATTTATCGACACCTTATACTGTTATAATATGTGAGCCTAGTATTACCTGTGTGCTTTCAGTCTGCCAGTAAATAGACATTTTAAATAAATAATTTATTCTCGCTTAGCTTTTCAGACTCCATGTTTCAGTTTTGAAACTGTTATTCCATCTAAAATGTAAATAATATATAAGGTGTCTGCAAAAACGCCGGCAACGTTTTACAGTAAGCCGATTGAACCACCAACCGGTAGACACAACAGTTGTTTTATATACAACTTGAGAAAATAATTCGATTGGATAACCAGTTTATACTTCCCACCTAGTTAAACTAAAGAATAACTAAAATCATAGACATCTTAATTAGACAGATAAAAAATGGTTTCAGCGCAATTTTTTTAGAAAACCTTTTTTTTACAAAGTCTGTACATTTAAAATATGTATTAACACTATTTATATTTTAAGATCTAGAACGCAATTATTTATTTAAATACATTTTTTAAAACGTGACCTTGAAAACATTTTTTCAGAATCTACTGAACCGATTTTTCTCAAATTTTAATCAGATCTAAGTTTAATGCATGCAAATGCAACAAAAGAGACCATACGAATCTATATGTCCTTCCGGTTTTTGAGATATCGAAAAAGAAAAATTTCACCACATACACACGCAAAGACAGCAGTCGAGAAATTGTCCCAAATGATCCCTAGGATGTCAAAACGTAAAGGTCTATAGTAATATCCTGAAAGAAACAACATGAATTCGCGTAAACTTATTATAGTGATGTGCCGGATATCCGTATCCGCGGGAGAAGAAAAATCCGTATCCTGGTATCCGTATCCGTTAGTTTTTGGCGGATCTTTTACGGATCTGTTACCTTATTAATTTTCAATTCATAGATGAAATTTTATATAGGTACCTATATATAGGTGATTAGGTAATAATGAAAAACTGTTAAATTCCATTCAGATTATTTATTTTTTAAAATCGTATTTGGCACCTTTATATTGCAAACATTTATCGTAGTGAGTACCATACCAATAGTACATAACTTAAAGGTACTAAATCAACTGTCTTTATAATGAGATATTGCACATCGATCTTTGGAAAGAGACAATCTGCTATGAGAGTTCACTCTTATAAGAGTTCAATAACTTTTTCCCATAACATATATAGGTCTCTTTCCAAAGGTCGATGTGCAATATTTACCGCCGCGTACCATAAGAAAGTTAAGATCCGTATCCGCGGAACTTGAAACCAAATAGCCGTATTCAGATATCCGTATGCGCGAATATAAATTTTTAACGATCCGGCACATCACTGAACCTAAACGCGCGATTAAAGTTAAACTTTTTAATATTGTTTGTTTTTGTTGAAATTTTTTTAACTTTATTTAATAAATCATAACGGCCGATCACAAGATCGGTTTGCGTCCCTAGCTATGTTTCACCTTTCATTCCAGATGGTTTCTACAGATGCTGGCATCTGTTAGTCGATGCCTTTAAATAGCGGAAACTGCCGTTTCTTCCGTCCGAAAAAAGATCTGGGCTACTCTCAAGTAAGACGCGACTAAAGAAGTTTTACTTCAAAAACTTTCGGACTAAATCCAATATAACTAAATTATAGCATGGTTCATTAAACAGTAAAATGATTGATAAATTTCAATCGTTGTACTTTTCATGTTCAAAAAACTTACATGAGTCAATCAGTAAGTCTGCCACTTTTGCTTTTATAATATTATAATATATAAGTAGAGATGTAAAAGAATATATAACTTGATGCAATAAGAACTCTCCTCTTTCGTTTTTGTTCGCTTTCTTCGCGCCATTATTTCTGAATAAAACTTGAATATAAAAACAAATTAGCCGCCATTTTATGATCGCTTTATTTGTGTCCAAAGCTATGAATGGATTTTTTAAAGCGTGCCTTCTCGTGCGGGATCGAACCGTTTAACGTTTGCACATTAAATATTTAACGCTAACAGTGTAATTATGATTACGAGAAACAAATATGAAATAATATACTAATGAATGGAAATAACTGCCGAAAATAATTGGAAATTTTTGACGTGATAACGTCTTATAAATTGATGAATTACCAATCTTATAAATTGATAAAACACCGGCTGCATGCACGAAAAAGTGTAACGGTCGTAACGTTCGTAACGCGTAACGTTCCTAACGTTCGTAACGCGTAACGTTCCGCCTGACCCTGTGCATGCTTTTTGCTAATTTCTCGCTCAATTTAAATCAGATCGGTTTGAAACCAGTCTTAAACGAAAGAGGAGAACATTTTACATAGATTTCGTATAACAGAATTTGCCTAAACAGTTTTTTTATACAAATTTATATAGAAAAATAGCTGTATAAAATATAAATGCAATGTTGTCTAATGCATGGCGCGACGCGGTCGGTCGTCTTTGTTTGCCGTACATGGAAATTAGAATATAACGTTTGTCTTGTCTTAACATGAAAACGGCTGCATTTCTAATGTTTAATTCAATTTTTTGACATTAGTATTTTGTGAAATGCAACGCCTTCTAAGTTAAGTATTGGAATAACTAATTATTATTAGAACATAATACTTTGACAGTTGCAAACGTCACTTTTGACATTTCTTATCATTCCGACACCAAGGATAAGCGGATTGAAACCAAATTTTGGGAGGTTTAGGTTATGTATTACGGAATACGTTATCACGTAAAACTATCGTCCGTAAACCGACTTTACAGACAACCAATTTTTTTTTTAAGCAATGCTTTTGCAGAACGCGTTTTTTCTTTAATGGGGTAGACAGACAAGCGAAACTGCTTGTCAGTGGACATCGTGAAGTTAATTGTAAAGATTAATTACAATATGGCCTAGCACACATGAAGAGCGTTCAACGCGCGTTGACCCAACGCGCGTTTACAATTTCTATACAATAGGTCATATGCATGAATTTTTTTTATATTTTTAATAGATTATTTAGTCAACCATAATACGGAAAAAAATTGATAATCATTTAAAAATGTAATATTATCATAAGAAAATAAATATTAAATTTCACATTCAAAAATAGGCAGTTTAAACAATCGGCCATGTTCGCGGGCTTATGTGACGTCATGATATATGATGGATGTCAACCTTGATGTCAAATTGTCAATGTTCTAAATAAAGTTTATTTGTTGTATTCTCTAAATACTGACATAATCTAACTGTGAGACGACATCGTTGTCATGGAAACTGTTGTTGATATATACTCTGACGTCACGATACGTTTTGAAAATTCGAAAATAGCGCTTATTTTCTACATTTCTCTTTTTATTATTTGTATTTTTTTCAGTGATAAGATTAATAAAATAACCAATACGATATGATCAAGAACTAAAATATATTTCGAAATAAAAATTTAAACCAATTTGGAGTCTCATGCATATGATCTATTGTATAGAACTGTTTATATGATAACGCGCGTCCAACGCGCCACCAACGCGCGTTATCATATAAACAGTTCTATACAATTGTATAGAAACTGTAAACGCGCGTTGGGCCAACGCGCGTTGAACGCCTCTTATATAAACTAGGCCTATGAATTGTCAAAAGTTTTTGAAAAATCCTGAGCAAGTAAAGATGCTAAAACAATCCCTACAGAATAAAAAATATAGTTTTAAGTGTCAAGCTGATCCAAGTCAGCCAAGCGCTAGCTAGGTTATTTAAATGTAAAAAATACATTGCCGTTACTATAAACATTTTTCCAAAATCTCCGGGTCTGTTTTTTTTTTAAAGATGGCAGCCCTAGCTACGACGCACGCTTCTTTCTGTCCAACAAAATGGAAACTTCGAACAATTTCTGTGAATACTTGATAATGACATAACATATTTCCATAGTGATATAACATAACGCCAGGACCGACCTCAAAATTTGATAAAATTTAATAAAATTTCGGAAGCTCTTTCATTTTTGAGTTTTGATAAAAAAGTTACTTGAAATATTTGTTCGTCTATTTGATTTCGACACGCTATTAAAAAAAGAATCAACTTAAAAATCACTCTGTATATAAGTTAATCTATCGGTGCGTCGTTTTTTCAGTAGATGGAAAATTTTTAATTTCGGCGGTAAGGTTTTGGCAAGAATATGTCATTCGTTTTTAATACATAAACGAATTGCGTGGGGTAAAAAAGCCACATGAATGTATGTATAACGAGTGCGTTTGTGTTGATGTGTGTATGTGTGTAAATATTTAATTAACGTAACGATGCACACAAATATTAATTGTGTTTTTTGAAACGAGCCCAACCAATAATGACGGTTATTAGAGACAGGAATTGGATACGAGAGACCAGGCGCGGACTTAAATGATTTGCACAAATAACAAGAAGTCGTCGTATTTATGATGAGGCGAAGCTTATGTAGGGTTACTATCCGTCTGGATTTGTCCGGACTTTTGGCCTTCCGTCCGGACTTTAGCCGGCTTTTTAATTCGTCCGGATTTTTATAAAATGCATGTATCAAATCAGTCTTCAATCTTTATTTAATTATACATTATACATAAAAGTATTTCAACTAGTTAAAATAATTAGTCAGTCTCATGACTCATCTCAACTAAAAAGAATCTACTTTGGGCATATTAAATATTAATCTTTTGTTTTTTGTGGAATTAATTATTTCATTTTGTAACTAAAATGTCCGGACTTTTTTTTTAAATGTCCGGCTTTTTGTCGGGAGATTTGAAATTTTGACATGGTAACCCTAAGCTTATGTCGTAAACTATAGTAGTTTACGTATCTAGACTCTAATAAGTTTAGACATCTCGAACGTAATGATATCACGATATCATTACGTATAAAGATGCATTGTGTATCTCGAACGTAATGATATGGTGGTGTAGTATTACTACATTTTGTGCAAGTACCTCTCATAACACGGCTGATTTTCATGTCGTAATTTTTATTATTTTTGACAGATCTATGTGTGTTCATTTGCAATCTGTTTGCGTTGTTTACGAAAACTACGCCTTCTTTGCTTTCTCTGTTTCTCATATGGCAACTGACAGGTCGCTTTTGAAAATTATTGTTAGATTTGTTATTAAATCGGTCTTTTTACTATCGCTATGCAGACATGAAAAGTAACAAAAATATTATTATACGATCAATATATAAGTATAAGTTTTAAATTGAACCTCTCCATTATATTCTAGAATAATTAATTAATATGATAAAATACAGTACCGTCTCTTTCTACAAACTTTCTTTAGCCCCGGGTGCAAATGAAATTTCGCTCACAATTTAAGAGCCAAGGATTCTGTACAAACTTGTAGGTCTCGAAGTCTCGAAGATTTTTCCCGCTTAGCCGACAGCCGTTGGAAAACTGTTGCTACCATACATCGACAAACGTCGCGATCAGTTTGCCAACTAAACGTGTAGTTGCAATGAGTTCAGATGGACTACTGAACTCGTGGCTATATCTGATAGCCTAGTTGTCGTACCGTGTTGTATGCGAAAGTTCTCATATTGTGTATATGTATAAACGCACCGGTAGCAGACGCTTGTTTTGTATAAGAGCTGTTACTGTGTACGTGCGTAGCATGTTGTTGCGGTTTAAAAACATTTTTTGCAATATATTTTTCCCTTTACTTGTGCAATAAGACATTGCTTCTTGCCAAATTTCATGATTCTAGGTCAATGGGAAGTAACCTATAAGTTTTGATTCCCAAGAGTCTTGACAGACAGACGGACGGATAACAAAGTGATTCCTATAAGGGTTCCTTTTTCCGTTTGAGATACGGAATTCTAAAAATGGCATCTTTTGGAAATTGAAAAAAAAAATTGTTTGGTTCTTTCTTGTCATAAAAACAAAAACAATGAGGACCTGTCAGCTAGTCGACATCGTGTCCCTACCTGTGACAAGCGCTATCAATTATTAACTCGTCCGAGGATTATTGTCATTGTTGTTTTTCAATTGACGGTAGATGCAATGAAAGCTAGCAATCAATTATTTTTGTTGTGTATAGTGAATAGTGCTTATTGCACATACCGCTAAATTAGCGGTATGTGCTTTATTATCGCTTTGAGCGTCAGAGCTGACTTTCGTTCATATAAGAAGTTATATCTAAGTTAATTTCACACGAAATCCATTCAAATTGAAGCTTTTTCAAAAGAGGAGATTCTGATCTATAAAACAGAACCATTTTTAAATCAATTCGAGTTCATAAATACTATTAAAATTGTAATTGAAAGTTACAAACAGCAGTTGTCGGTTGGTCTGTACGTATGTACGGATGTACGTATGTACGTACGTCACGACTCTACAGATCGCAATTTTGGTCGGATTGCCTTGGGTTATATTTTATTCACTTTGTTTACTATCAGACCAGAACCCTATTTAAATTCACATAAATGTGTTCAGTAGTTTAATTTTTATAAACAGTTTTATTTTATTATTTTTGACAGCTAATAGTTAAAATAAAAAACCTTAAAAAAACAAAAAAATACCTATTACTGTTATTGTAATGTAGTGTATTACGTAGAATAACTGCTCCACTTCTATACCATAATAACAACGCAAGCTGGGATATCAGAATGGCCGAGTGGTTAAACGCGTAGTCCAGTAATAGCAAGGTGCCGAGTTCGATTCCCGCTGACACCAAGTAATATTTTTTTTTTCTATTCCATTTTATTTTTATTTTTCTTTCTATTTTTTTAATTGTTTTTTTTTTTTTAAATCTATTTTCTCAATTTTTTTTCATTATAATATGTACAGTGGAAAACTTGCGGGATGTGCACTTTTGGTTTTGCCAACTATATGGAATTATATGATTCAAGTCCGCTATTTTACACTGAGACTAATTCATCATCACGGACAATTGACTCATGTATATATATATGAAATCTATTCATCATCGACTTGTCTGCTGCTGTTCTGCATATAATGCAACATCTCTCATGCAACGACCGTTTGTCAATACGATGTTATAATATTATCTAGGCGATCGGTAGATCGTCTCCGTTCGTGAGACAGACGATCTACTGAAAGGACCCCTTATGGGATTTGGTTCTCGGTTAAAATGATCGAAAATGGTTTTATTTTATAGTTTCAGGGTGACTAAGAAAAAGTATCCATGCACGCATAGCCTAAAAACCAATAGATTTTTAGCTACAGATATGTTTAACGAGATTTTAGATATAGGGATACGCATTGAATTCACAATCTTAAAAATCCTAAGTTCTAGAAATATGTTTTCGAATGCGCTGAATCCAAATATGACATTATTATTTTATACCAACATTACCTAGTTTTCGACTATTTCTATATTTCTAAAAATATAGCACAAAAGTTGAACATGGAGCATGTGTGTGAATTCAATGGATATCCCTATATCTAAAATTTTGGACTATTTTTTTAATTCATTTTGATAAAATAACGGCTATATCGTAAACTAGATAGTGAGGATTAAATATATTAAAAATATAAATACATAATATTTCATCTGTTTGTTTATTTGGCTAATTCTCGTTAATCTTCACTATCTATTTTTTTAATGATGATTTTAAATAAATAAAATGCAAAATTTATTTATATACTAGATATTTATTAAATAAAATAAAAAAATCATACATTTTCTTCAGCAAACACCAATTAATTTATCAAAAATTTATATTTTTGGTAAAGATGTTTAATAACTTGTTAATTAGTATTAAAATATCAAAAATGATATTTATATTATTTATTCAAATCGAATATCGGTATAAATCGACTTCCTTGAGGGCAGAGGGGAGCTTTAATTAGCACAGGGCCA
Source organism: Xanthostigma xanthostigma (assembly GCA_963575645.1). Taxonomy (NCBI): domain Eukaryota; kingdom Metazoa; phylum Arthropoda; class Insecta; order Raphidioptera; family Raphidiidae; genus Xanthostigma; species Xanthostigma xanthostigma. The sequence goes on along the minus strand of OY754466.1, from coordinate 39,673,941 downwards.
CCCAATCCCCAAAGACGGCACTGTATAGCAACGTGTCATATTTAAAACCAATCGTTCAATCTCTTCCAATAAATAACTGCTTCTGTCCTAGAGTTTAAACTGGAACACCTATGTGTACTACTATGTGTAGTGTTTTGAGAATTGTCTAAAACCTGTTGACGTGCGAACAGTGGCGAGGTCATGCCATTCTGAACGGAAGCGATCGCGATGTATCGGTCATTGTTTAGGACAACTTTAAGAAGTTGTGCTATGCCTAAGGTGGAAGTATAACATTTTTGTCAATATACAGAGATTTCCCTAGCGACTGCCTTTGTGTTTGACAGTAAAGAGAAAAGCACATTTTCCTCTTCCAATCAGATTTGAACAGGATAAACTCTGCGAAAGTTATTTTAAAATTCCCTTTGGTATTTTTTTCGACATTGAATCTTATCTTTTACAATAAATGTTCGCTAAAAAGCTGCAAAAATTGATATTTATGTCGGTTGTTCAAAATAGGGTTTTTCCTCTTAATTTCAAAAAATTAATTGAGAAATATAGGTGTAATTTAAACGCAATATATACCATGAACTGTCATTCATTTATTTATCAGTTATCTATAGAAAGAGATGTATATACTATATAAATGCTCTTCCTTGTCGTTCGCACAGCTCAATGAGCGTGTCACAGTAGATCTAGTCAGCCAATCGCCAATGTTTCGGCATCCACAGTAAATTTACATCCGCTCGGTTAAAAATAAATATAATATTTTTGTCTACAATCTTGCGAATTTTCTTACTTTGATGAACGTTTCGCGTATTAAAAAAAAAAAACAGAGATCGAACCATATGCATCCCGAAGCACTGTGACGTTTCATTTTTCAGGACTTTTATATTCACAAAACCGAGCCATGTGGAATGTGCGACGATATTTAATATTTTGTGATGTGTGTCCTTTGCAGATTGTGGTTTATATTTTATATAAAGACGCAGTGAACATAATAATGTGATGTGAGAATTTAATAAAGCTACACAGTTAGGGGCATTCTGTTAACATATATGATCATTGAGCAGACTAACGGGTGCTGGATGCTGTTGGTGGTGTTCAGTTAATAATGGACTCCCGTCCTGACACTGACTTTTCATTTAAATCAGGGGGACGCCATGAATAGACGAGGGCCAAATACCGATGTGCAGTGAACTGCATCTCATTTTTAAACACCATGGGCTATGTGCAAGTGGGTGGAGCTATTAGTCCAAGGGCTATATCAAACGTTTTTAGATAAGGTAATTGATGCGCCGTGAAAATGTGTGTAACAATTCTTTTATAATGTCTGAATACAAAATCAAAAACCTACTTGGTGAGGGGTAAGGCAAGCCTTAAATTTTTAACTTTGCAAAAGAAGTCCTTAAGGCATTTTGAAATTTAAACACCTTTAAAATTAGTATTTGATAACATTTAAAAAAAACGGCCAAGTGCGAGTCGGACTCGCGCACCGATGGTTCGTACAAACTTTTTGGTATGTAAATAATTCGTCCATCACGGGAATCGGATCTCGAAGATTTTTCCCGCTTAGCCGTTGGAAAAATATTGTCCTCATACATCGACAAACGTCGCGGTCAGTCTGCCATCCAAGCGTGTAATTGCAATGAGTTCAGAGAGAGAGAGAAAGAGAGAGATTGTGAATTATAGACGCTCAACAGTTAAGGTCATCAGCGTCTATGCAATGAGTTAAGATGGACTACTAAACTGTAAGTGTATTGTATCTCGCCTAGTTGTTGTACCGTGTTGTATGTGAGAATTCTCATATTGTGCTGCATAAACGCCCAGGTAGCGGACGCTTGTTTGTATTAGAACTGTTACTGTGTACCTACGTGCGTAGCATGTTGTTGCGGTTTAAAAACATTTTTTTTTGTGATGTAACTGCAAACTTACGGATTGCGGATTTTTCCCTTTATTTGTGCTAGAAGACATTACTTCTTGCCAAATTTCATGATTCCAGGTCAACGGGAAGTACCCTACAGGTTTTGATTTTCAAGAGTCTTAACAGATAGACAGACAGATGGACAACAAAGTGATTCCTATAAGGGTTCCTTTTTCCTTTTGAGATACGGAACCCTAAAAATGAATAAGCCAGATCATTTAGTCGGATCTAATAATTATGTTGCAATGTACAGTACTAAAAATTTTTTTTTTTTTAATTATGAACTTTATTTTTTCCTTTTTAGTATCTACATATCAATAAGAGCTTGTGTATAAAAAGTTTTTTTGTGATATTTTTTTATAGATCAGCATTCAACATAGCGCAAAAATCGCGTCCGGCTTGTATAAAAAATGTTAACGTTTAAATGTCCTGACCGTCTATTATGTCAGACATCTCGTTCCAAATAGCTCGGAGTTATATTTATATTGAAATTTACATGGCTTTTAATATAAACCCGCGAAGCAAATTTCGTTTGCGATGGCCTCTCAACGTCACATCTTATCATGCTCTAGTTATTATTATTATACACGTATTATAGAGTTGGGGCGGTGTCTCTGAATTGCTGTATATACGCAGATTTAATTAAATTATTCCATTGTCCACGAGAACTGACCGCAATACAAAACTATGCCGTCCAAGAAAACATTGATCTGTGTTCTCCAAATAAGCCTGCTAAACATTCATCATCAGGAGATCAGGAATTTGTGGTGCACTAAAAGACACTTACACAATATCAACCCCGTCATATTTTTTAGGGCTGGACTAAATTACAAACAGTTACTAAACATTGAATATAGTAGCTGTCCGCTCGAATTTTCAGCTTGCAGGTTGTGTTGTACGGGTTTTTACTTGACAAATGTGCGCGGCCTTTTGTAGTAATTCTCAGACAGAACTTCAATCGGGGTATAAATATTTTAGTTCGGATATTTTCGGAATTGAAGATCACGATCGCGATCTTAGAATCGTAATTTTCTATGGAAGTGATATGTTCTTAAATTGACCGTCTTCTTAACTGACCATTGAACTAAACATTTTTAGTTACTAAAATAGGAACACAACAAAAGTTATTCTTTAAAAGTATCTTTAATTTTCAAATTAACGTACGTTTTTTATTTATCACGATGAAGGAGGGTTTGCTGGAGGATTTACCACCATTTGACCAGCTTGAGATAATAAGATTTTCACTATTTACTAACTAAAAACATACGTATCCTTTGAGTACACTATACATACTTTGATACAATATGTTCGAAAGTGTAATAATATACATGACACATGTACATAGGCCCTGATGTTGAAAAAAATTTTTTTATGAAACGTTGGCCATTAGCGTAACATTGGTAAAGCTTATGTCCTGATCCTCAACCAAGTCTTCCTTAATCGTGACATTCTATTCAACACTACTATATTATACTGAAGACATCTTTTATTTGTATTTACAAAAATGTAATATCAATTCCGAGCCATGCTTAAAATTAATCGTGATCCCAAGATTTTTGAATAAGTTCCTTTTTGTACTGCAGAGGGTTTTATTCAGAATTCATGGTTGTAGGAAACAATGGTTGAGTATGCTTCAAAATAACGGTTAGTAGCCGTTGTCTGTTTTTAATTTATGCAGAGTTGACTAACGTATTACTAAATGTATCCTTTGAACTTATACGTAACTCTTTTATAGAACAAATGGCCTGATAACGCATTCGGAATTCTCTGTTAGGTGGTTGATCACATATATGCCGTAATAATAGGTAATTATATAGCGTTGAATGAATAATATTCAAAGGATAATAGCACAGAAATAATTTCCCCTTGAACAAGTTTCTCTCACCATTGTAAGAGAATATAATTTTACGTCGTCTTTAAAATTTTATTATACATACTAGCTGTACCCGGCCCCGCATTGCAGTCACTCACTCTGGTTGGTGTGTGTTGCTGTTACGGATGGCACTCCGGTTGCCGTAAAATATTTAGTATAGCATGTGTTATTTTAACGTTCGACAGATAGCGTTGTATTTAAAAAAAAAACATATTTTCACCTGTCACAGGTGTGACATCTATAATATCTGGTATATAGTAATAAAAAACATTTTTTAAAAAATTGAACCTCCTTCAAAAAAGGTTACTAAAAAGCGTAAAATAACAAAGTTTTGATGTCGGCACCAATTTAATATACCGTATTTTTCGGATTATAAGACGCACCGGACAATAGGACGCACCTCGAATGTATAAGATGATTTTTAGAAAAATATATTTTAATGTTACTTTCGGATCATAATTTTTATTTATTGTTAACATAAATTTAGAGACGATTTATTGAAAAAAATATTTTAATTTTACCTTCGGACCATAAGGCGCACCCAAAATTTGAGTCCATTTTTCTATATAAAAAGGTCTATCTTATAATCCGAAAAATATGGCACCTAAGTAAGTAGGTATATGAAACGTGATAGTAATCAAATAGGCGCCGACCTCAAAACTTTGTTATTTTATACGCTTTTTAGTGGCCCTTTTTTGAAAGCGGTTAAATTAAAAAAAAATATTTTTAGCTTTTTAGTTTAAGTTTATACACAAGTAATAATAATAAAGGCAAAGTATTGAAGTTTTTGTTTTTTTTGTAAAAAATATTTCTTTTTTCTAAAAAGTTGCGAAACCGATTTTGCTAAATTTATATAGGACCAACTTTGAGACATTTTTAGTGTCTAATGAAACCGAAAAGCAACGTTCACGCCGACAACTACAACTTTTGCAATATTTCTTTGATCTTTGTTAATTTTCTAAACTGTTACTGAACCGATTTTGCTAAAAATTATATGGGACCAACTTTAAGACATAGGTACTTTATAGAAAAAAAAAAGAATCATAGAAATCCGTTCACAGCCGGTGAAGATATCACGGGCACACCTACAAAAAAAATTCAGTCGACTTGAGAACCTCCTCCTTTTTTTGAAGTTGGTTATAAACGTATTCGAATGTAACACTGTGTCAAAATTTCAAAGTAATTGGTGAAGAACTTTCGGAGATTTAAGATTTTGAACAAACGAACATTTACATTTTGATTTGTACAAGCTGTCCCACGACATGACTGCCATAGCCTGGAACTGTGTTGCTGAGGTGATTTCAAGTCAAAAATGTCTATTGAACATATACCCGGAACGCTATCCTAACTTTGCAAGAAGCATTTGAAATTTTAGATAAGTAGTAGTAGGAATTCCCTACTAATTTAAAAACCATTTAAAAATAAATCGCTTTATTGAATTAGTTGCTCAAAATTTCCACACAGTTGCTGTATACATAGTCTAGCTTTTCTTAGAATTGAAGTGGTAGCTCTGCGAAGAGTCTCGGGATCAGCACGAATAAATAGTATCTACTAATGGTACTAGCCACCTGGGCTTTTTAATAATAACAAAACAACAGCCGAACCTAATACCTGCATTAGTGGGCTTACTTATTAAAAATTTTAAATTCTTCTAGCTCAGGATAGCTTTCCGGGTATATGTTTATTAGACATTTTTTACTTAAAATCATCCCAGCAAGATAGTCCCAGGCTATGGCAATCATTTCGTGGGACACCTGTATAGATTGGAATCTTGAATTCTGTAAAACTATAATTGAAGCAGCATTTTCATATAAGTCTGTAGTTTTCATATTTTACTTTTTTTTGTTCAAACCTGCACGAGTTGATATATCGCAGCAATAAGACGTAATTCTGAACTTGAAGTACATTTCCCTGGAAAATTGGAGCGAGCTATGCCTATAACTGTTTGTGACGAAAAATATGCCTGCGGAAAATGAGCGAACATCGCATCTCTGAGGTTATATCATGCTTATTCTCAAGAACAATTCACTTGAGCATATCATCTTATTGTTACTCGCTTCCTTACGTCCCTTAAATATCAGGGAACGTATAGTCGGTCGTATTGCGTCATAGAGTCGATACTGTTAACGACAATTGTGAATAATTGCACACATGAAACGAATCACATTCTAGCTATGTCGACTATGGTCCAAACTGATATAAATGGGCAGTTTTGAAACCCTAATGAAACTATTTGTATCGGTTTTTGTGCGCATGCGTCGACTTTGCACTGTTTTGTGACGGTACATACGTTGGCATTGGTTGGAATGATCTTGTGACCGTTTTGTGATCGAAGATCTGAGATAATCAGCATCTATGTTGTGCACCAAAATATATCAATTGCCAAACTCAGATGTCAATTTAGATTCCAGGATTATAACAAAAGATAAGAGCTTTATTACTTTATTTTTGGAAGGAATACTTCTTATGCGGTACTTTGACACTTGGAGGGTAAAATAAAAAATGTTTGTTATGAACCGAAAAATTTATGTACCAAAAGCATGGTAACGTTTAAAAGATTGTTATATAGCGAAAAAAATAAATTGTTTAAAATAAGAACTATAGAAGTTTCAATTCAGTCGTGTGTCCCACGACAATTCATTTTTTCATCGTTTTTAACATCAGAAAAAATATCTCCATCGCCTTCGTTACTTATATTTTTAATTTCATTTAATTCAACTATCAAAATAAATAAAAATAACCTAGTTATACTAAATAAATAGTATATTACACCACAAGGGCCGAAAGTGTAGTGTATACTATTTTTCTTCATACCTCAGTCGTAAGCACGCTTATTAAATACATTAATTAATTAATTACTTATTTATTATATAAAAACATAGATAAATTCCTAGCAAGCAGCTTTGAGGTTATACGTAAAAACACGAATGACAGCTGTTCGCAACTATTAGCTATAATGTAATAGGGTTGCTATGGAAACGACATTTAAACAACAGTTGATTGGTTGTTTATGCTTTACTACCGCCCGAACGTACGAACTTCCGCATCGGCGCGTGTAATCCCACCAAGGAGTAAATGTTAGACTTTCTGCTTCACAATTGATGCGGAAAGTATGCACTTTCGATCGAGGTATGAAGAAAATTAATAATTTCACACAATGCAGCCAAAAATGACTCAGAAGAGAGTACGCGTTTTGTTTATAAACAAGAAACTACCTAGTTATTAAACAGAAACAAACAATAGGCGAGACGGCGAGGAGTTTTGGGTGTATTTTTCGGGCACAGGCGAGATTATTGTTGGAATTGCTTCGTTTTAGGGTGTAGTTCAACCCCCTAAGTTTGCTTACAAATTGTTGGTGTGCTTGATTTTATAATTAACAATTAGTGACGAAAATAGTGTTTTTTTTCTCTATTTCCTTTAATAACTCCGTTCCTCTTGACTTTTAGTATAGCATATGCATTGAGAAAGTTGGTCCTTATGAAATTTCCTAAAAAATGAGCGACAAACTTAGGCGGTTGAACTACACCCTAAAACGAAGCGATTCTAACAATAATCTCGCCTGTGTCCGAATAATACACTTTTTAATGTTTTTACCTCCTCGCCGTCTAGCCTAAAACTATATGGAGATTGGAGACAAACGTAATAAAGTACTTAATGCGCCTCAGTTTCATTTTAGTTTCATGTTCAGACCATGTACCGAAATGATAGTTTCAAAACCGTCACCAAACTGTTACAAATTCGATTGGAACGCTTAAACGACGGTTCGACAACCGTCCGCATCTCGACTGGAACGCGTTTTAGCTACTGTCAGTACCAACGTCCGAACAGTGCAGGTCGCAATTTCCACTATGGTTTACGGCTTAAATAATGACTACAATATAAACGCGGCCTACCGAGAGCCAGCGCCCAAATCGAAACGAGGCAACGCGACGTTTGAATTGATGACCGTGCTTTGTATATATTGATGCAAATGAAGACATTAAGCCACAAAAACAAACTGATTTAATCCTTTGTGATCCGCCGGGTATCATTGCATATAAATAATGTTTACTATAGCGCCGATGATATTGGTGCGTGGTTAGACAGGGAGTCACCCATTCGATTTTATAGCCTTCCTGAGATCAGATCACCCATTGCTTACTTGACGGCCTATTATTTTGCATTTTGATGGACGTTTTAGTCAAATAAAAATATATATAGGGAAGTTGCTATAGTTAATAACTAGGTATATCGAATTTAATTTTATTTATTGCGAATTTCTCTTCAGAGGAACGAAACTTTTGATACGATATCATTATTAGTGTATTTGCCATAAGGCACTTACACTATTGGCGTCGGTCGGATGGCGGGACCTAGAGGTCGGACAAAAATTTCTCGACGTTTCATAGCTTTCTGAACATTTTGGCACTATTTTTGAAAATGTTTATATATATGTATATGTATGTATTTATATATATATATATATATGTGTACGGGCTATAACTTTCGAAGGAGTTAATTGATTTGAACGAAATTTGGACCACATATTGAAATCCATCACCGCACGAAGCCTATTTAAAATAGGCCCAATCGGGCCACTTTAAGGGTAGGTTTTAGGGGTTGAAAAATTTTTTAGGGCCCAAAAGTACCGAAAAAAATCTCCGAATAGTTGCAAAATTGAAATTTAACCCACTATTAAAGATAAAAATGTGCTGCCAAAATTTTATTAAAATCGGCCCGACAGGACCGGACTTAAAAATTTTATGAAAACTTTAGTTTGTAGATATGGATTTACTTAGTGAAGGGTGAATTTAATTTGGTAAATTGATAGTAATATTGAAATTAAGAAAAAAAATATTATTTTAAGGGATGTATTAAGGGGTTAAAATATTTATTTTGTGCAAAAACAAAAGGGTTAAGTTCACATAATAAAGCCACACTGCCAGTGTAAGCAAATACACTATATTGTCGGCAGGGTTTCGCACTGCGACCCGAGTTTTTTATAATAGTGTAACAAAACTGTTGTAGTTCGCGGTGGAAATGTTATTTACAATAATAAATGTTTAACAAAACAGTTAAACACATAAAACGAAAAAGTACTTCTTTAACTAACAATAATAATAACGTTAAGAAAAACAAAATAACGACAGTTCTAAATAATAAAATAGAAGACTAAGTAACAGAAGAATATAAAGTCACTAATTATGTACATAAAATATTTACAATACAGGAACACAAGTTTATTAGCACACTTGTCTATTAACTATATTCACACGATTATTTACAAAAAGTCATTTATGTTAAACCAGATTTATATAACTGCACTTAATGATTTATGTCACAACGCACTGGCACTGTATCAACACATAAACACCTCACGAACAACTGACTTGCCAACCACTCTTCTCGCATTTTATAGCTTCGTCCCCCGCCTATCGAATGTTCTGGAAGCACCGAGAACCTCTTTTTACCTGCGTTGGCTTCTCCAGGTGATTCTATGAATGTCGGGTTTTTTTGGCTACCTGTTTTCCATTGTTGTTGCTAGAAGATTCTACAGAACCCATAGTCGTCCCAACAGGTAACACGCAACAAAAGAGATATTTCGAGGGAATATTGTTCGAATCATTCGATCCTTAAAATATCTCGAGAAGTCATTCTTCTACTCTATTCGGGTCTATCGTTGATGTTCCACTGCGACTTTTCAAACGCGTCACCTGATTCCATATCTATACGTAGATTGCGTAGATTGTCGTATTATAGTCCAGCGTTTCCCAAACGTTTCCTGTAACAAAACACTTCATAAATTCTGTTTTTTAACGGATCATATTCGTTTCGTAGGATAGGATAATAATAAATAATAAACTGTTTCAGGAATAACACAATTCACACTCAAAGAAGGAAGATCTGAGTCGATAATAATATTATAATATTATATTGTTAATTGTCACAATTTTTTACCGAACACTTATTAGTCCAAGAGCTGTCAAACATTTTTGGGTAGATAGTTGAGGCACCGTGAAAATTTGTGTAACACTTCCTTTGTAATGTCTGAACATAAAATCAAAGACCTGGCTGAAGGGCAGTGGGACTTAGGAAACCGTTGAATTTTTAACTTTTTAAAATTTTATTTGCAAAAAAATATCCTTGAGGCATTTTGAAACTTTAACATCTTTAAATTTAGGATTTAATAAAATAAAAAATTAATTAGCCGGATTATTTAGTCGAGTCTAAATGTGTGCCAGGCGGTTTCAAAAATATAAACCATAAATATCGAAAAAATATATATTTGAGACACAAATAAAATTTATTAGTAGAAGTTTTGTTCCAAAATATGTATTGAAGGAGATTTATACCTACAAAAGAATATTTTTGAAAAAACCGGTCATTTTGGTGGAACCTTTTACCTGTCAGGTGATCCGGGAATTATCTACGTGAGCGCGAGTAAGACGCTATGGGTAAATTGAAAAGTGAGAGAGAGCGTATATCGACGTTCAGCTGAGTTAAAGTGTGCGGCGATGCAATTGACTCTCTGAAGACTCAGCCGACCGCCTAAATACGCTCTCACTATTGAAACCGCCTGGCAAACATTTAGACACGACAATATGATCTGGTTTTTTTTTTTATTAAATAAGTACTAAATTTGGAGGCATTGAAATTTCAAAATGCCGCAAGGACTTTTTTGCAAATAAAATTTGAAATTAAAAATTCAAGGCTTCAGCCAAGTCTTCGGTTTTATATTCAGACACTACAAAAGATGCGTTACACAAACTTTCACGGTGACTCAAATACCTACTCAAAAATGTTTGACAGCTCTCCTACTAGATTGGCTGTCCGCGAGAAATGTTTTGGGAAACGCTGTTTTAGTCAGTACAAAGGCACGGCCTTAGGCACGATATAATTATGTGACGTTCAACACGGATTAACATATTGTTAAACTATTCATATATAAAAATAATGGAGACATGTTTCATATTACCTAATAAACATTCTAACTATTCTTTTATTGAGCGTAACTTGTTGGATTGTGTTAAGTACCTATACCGGCAATTCATTATTACAGTTATTACAGTGTGGTCCGAAAATCTTTATCTCGGATATTTTTCTGCGTAGAACCAAGGTCAACTTATACAGAGGCTGCTGACTTGTTCCGTTTTTTTTTTGCGAGGAGGGAAAATCTTTAATAAAGGCCGCTGCACACGAGGCTGGATTTGTCGCTAGATTCCTTGCTGGATTTGACTAATAGTTTTCTACCGCCGGTTTTCTTAATTGCTTTTATGTGCTCGCTTCACACGATACGTCTTTTAAAGCTTGTTTTGTGGATGGACCTGGTGACAGTTCAAATATAAACACAGAGCAAGACGTGTCCGACGTCCGTTGTCTGACTCTGAGTAGAATGACGCCATGTTGGTTTGTGGGCGTTTGTTCATGTCTCCCACATGACAAGATACTGTTTCCTGATTGATTCTTGCTCAGAGCAATCAGGAGACCTAGCAAGACAAAATAGCCCCTGTTCTAATTTTAAAATATATCTTGTGAGCTAGCAGACGAGTCCGCAGTGACGTAATTTCCAGTCTCGTACACAGCCTGCCGACCAGCAGAAGTCCAAGCAGTGTTTCCAGCCTCGTGTACAGCGGCCTTAAGACACCCAACCTAGTCAGGTAGTGACAGATTCTTACTGAGTAAAACCCTTCGTCATGAGGGGAAACTTTGCCCTTGGAACCGCATACGCAAAACATTAATAGAAAGCTCATCTTACTCATTGCTTGACCATCAGGTCCTTTTCCTTCACCTTCATGTCTGTATTGAAGAAATTCATAACTGCCTCCCAGTTCTTTCCATCTTTTAGCATTACCTCAGTGATGTTGGATTGTAGCCAAACCTGTTAATTGATATTGCGGGTTAATAAAAATATGAACGATCCGCCAGATGACTTCAATCGTGTAATCCAGTTGCATAGGAACTAGCTGTTATATTATATCCGGCGTTGTCGTGCCCTCCACGACCTATCGTGTTTCTCATTTTTTTAGACTTCAACTGCCAGAGTTATCTGGGCCTATAGTACCTATACCTACCAATTTATAATCGAACGTGTTGCGATGTTTATGTGGCGTTTCTGTTGCTCATCTATTATATTACAAACCCCCAAGCATCAGGTTCAATTTCTTATTAAAAAAGTGTGTGTGTGTCAGCTCCGACGCACGACTAGAGTTTACTCCTTAGATACGCTGTGTAATGAATTTCATCTCATTCTTTCGCACGTTAAATCCTACAGATATATAGGTATGTTTGTTTCTTTTGAAGCGAACGAGCGTAACGCCACACTTGAAGCGATGGAGCGTAACGCCTCACCAATTGATTTTACTACTCATAAAATTTCCGTGCCGGGCTTTATAATTCAAAATCGTTTCTTAAGGAGTAAACTCCAAAAATAATCAATAGTACATAAACTAAAATCTAATATAAAACCGTAAAACGTTTTTTGGCTTTGTTGTAAAATTTTCAAAATATCGATTGTGCCTTTTTGGACGTTAATCATCGATATGAATTGGTACTAAGCCCAAATAACTCCGACTGTTGGTGTCCTTTAAAAAATAAGAATGGCGTTCAAAAACTCTTTACATAAAGAAAATAATAATAAGAATCGCCGTTAATTTTGCACCATTTACTAATTATTGTCGAATGTTTTCAAAGCCGCTGGGCGATCTTTAATAATGCAATCTTTTTATATATCCATTGTTAAGAAACAAAAAGCTGTAAGCTAAGTGATTTATTAAATATTCTTTAATGTTTTTATCTCAATTTCAACATATAGCTGTTTTAAAATTGAAAGAGATCGGGCGTGGCTTCGTCTATACAAAAAATCAATAATAATAAATCGTTCAAATACGTGGAATATAAAACAACAGACATTCAGAGAATAGAGAGCGAGTAGCCATGAACCCGACCGCCGCGCAGGCCGACTTGGTGATTTAGAAGTGAAATAATTGCCCTTATATTACAGTGGCGGTTCCTGCAGAGCTGCAGAACATCCAAAATCTTAGTTTTTTTATAATTTTAGAACGAATTATATTTTCCATATTTAGTCAATATTTAATGTTAGAAAATAGTATAATAGTTACACAATGAACGCTAATGTTTAATAGTCACTGGCAGACCACAGAATTTGTGTGTGTTCTCTGTCGCATACTTTGTTGCGTACAGGCGGTGTTCTGCGCTCCGAAGCAGCACATAAAACGTCCATCATCAGATAATCCCGGTGTACGTACCGTGCAACTCCTGAGCCACAAGTTAAAGCGTGTTATTTAGATCGGTTTTGAACTGCATTTACCGTCAGCACATTAATACAAATAAGCATCTATCACTGTCATATGCTAGAAACGTTCACTGAATCTATCTCATTCAATCTCATTCAACCTTTGACGGCTTTGACTCGGCAATAACCGCTCGAAATATTGATGGATTTGAAAAATTCAAAAAATATTGTAAAGTACGGTTACATTTATTCATTTTTTATTAAATACGTCCGGTTTCACCCGGGTGTAAAAAAACGAATGGGGAAGGGAGGAACATGAGTATACACATTCATATTAGTTTACCGAGATGAATGTTGTGTCCAAATTTCATGATGATCGAAGTTACCGATCAAAATTTTTTGTCGATAAAAAGCAGTACCTATTTATACTTTTTTTAACTATTTTTTTTTAATTAATTAAATAAAATTAAAATAAATTTTAATGTAAGCCTTAAAAGAAAGCAATGTAGAAAATAAAAAAAATAATAAAAATGCATTCGCCCACGACCCACGACCCTGGTATTGACAGTCTTGTGCTCTACCGATTGCGCTAGCCGGTGTTGTATTCTTATATCGCTAATATGAGTATACTTAGTTAGTGCATTTCACCTGAATAGAAGCTTATTTTTTAGATACATTTGGAACATTTTTCATTAATGCTCCGCTCCTAATGGTCGTAGCCTGATTTTATATAGTCTATAGCCTTCCTCGATAAATGGGCTATCCAACAAAAAAAAATTTTTTTCAATTTGAACCAGTAGTTCCTGAGATTAGCGCGTTCAAACAAACAAACTCTTCAGCTTTATATATTAGTATAGATTTGTGTCAATTTGTATTAGTCCTTTTTTAGCGCAACGTTTTGGTATTTAATTGTTTATAAAACATGTGTGAAACAAAATTTCGGAAAAAGATTACCTTAGTTTACAATAAACTTTTTAAATTTTTCAGATCCATCAGTATTTCGAATAGTTATCATTCCGACAGTGCGGGGCGCCATTTTATCTCGTCATATATTATTCTATTAGCATCTTTTTATATATTTATTATATAGCATCTTTGATTTAAATTTAAAACGGAAAAAAATCGAAGTTCTTTCCTATATAATCTGAAAATTGTGGTGGCGATTTTTGTGGTTTCAAAAATGATGATGCTAAATCAAAAGATTCGTCTTTTTGTGTTCAAAATTAAAAACAATTTGACAAAATAAATGAAATGCGAATGTAACGAATGACAAACACGTTGAGTGTGTTTTTTTTTCTGTAAAGCGCATCTGGTTTTTGTTTCGTGTAACAAATGTGGGCATATTAGAAATATAAATCACGCCATTATATTCGTTATTTCTGTTGTATTCGCGTTCATTATTATTTCTGTACAAGGTGATATGACACAAAACCACGAAAAAGGTTTGTTATTTTGGTGCGATCGGAACTGTTTCTGAACAGCAATTGTCTATTCTAATACAATGGTGCTCAGATAAATAAATCAAAGTACCTTTGCTCACGTTTTTTGCTTCTCGCAACTAATCACATTCTAAAATCAAAACCAGAGGTTCCCAAACTTTTTTGTCTCGTAGACCACTTGCCATGTTTTTCGGCTTTGGGTGACCCCCTGCTTATCTGATATTGATTTTTTGCAAATTCATTAATTTCAAATGTATTTTTGACAACCGGTATAATGCTACTCTCTTTGACCGATTTAAATTTATAACGGTAGTGAAATGTAGTGTAAAATGTTTAGTTTTATACATTTATTAATTAGATTCAAATTGAACGAATCAAATTTTAATTTGCTTTCTGTTACATAAAATAACTAAGCAAAAAAATAAATGCTTTTAGTGTGAGGGATGAACCTGATGCTCTAATAATAAATTTTCAACATTTGGCATCAATTTAGTTAGATTTAATCTTAAATCTCTTCGGTTAACGATGTCCAGTTTGTTTCTTTTTTTGTTAGGAGATTCACTATCGTTGACTCCCATTTTCATTTCATGGACCCTCATTTTTGCTAGACTGCAAATGAGCATTAAATGATTTAATTGATAAACCATAGATTTATAGAAATGACACACTCAAGTCAGTTGTAATTGATGTGATATAGATGAAATAAAGTATAATTTGAAACGAGCAGAGCTAGTTTGCTCCTGAGACTTTATTACTTACCTTTTTCTATGATCCGACATTCGGTAACCTTGCGATTTATCAATCTGTAGCAGCCAAATTACCATGAAGACTATATAAATATTTTATTGAAAGTGACAATTTTTTTGCGACTTCGCTGTGAATTATAAGTGTTTTCAGTAAATTTCGCACTGTTCAGTATTTTTAAGAATATAAAAAAGGTTAAGTAGTGTACGAAATCGCGAAATATTTATCCATACTTGTCATTGCACCAGTCAGTAAATATTTTTAACAAAATTTTTTTTAGTTAAATTTGATTAAACAAATCTAAATACCTAAGTATATATTTCTATCAACAATATAAGATTTATAAACCCCATTAATTGTCGTTTTTATATCCTTCAAAACTAAAGACCTCTATATTATGTTATCGGTATTTATAGAAAAAGACGAGCGCTTCTCTCTCATATTGGATGTTGTCATCACAACATTGTATTAACTAATATGGGGAATGCTATTCATTTATATTTTATATAGTTTTTTTTTTCTGTTTTTGGTCGTAAAATAAAATTGAATTTTCTTGTTTTTAAACTTGAAATTATTTTTTAATCTATACTTCCAAATTTTTTTAGACATCGTGAAATGGCATACCAATGCGTATGACTCAAATTATTCTGGTACAGTAAAAAAGACTGATTTAAGGTTCTTTTTAGAAAAAAAAAACGATTTTTATGTTGTCTACATTCAGTTTCATAATAAAATATGAGAGAGATTTAATGTCTGAATACTGTCGAGACAGTTTGTACAACTTGAAAAGAACAAAACATAATATTCTGTTATTATTATTATTGCACAAGTGGTTAGTGGGCCGTGACGTTGGTAGAACTGTATTGTGAAGCCGTTGGTTTATTTGGGAAATAGACAAATTTGTTGTCTCCAAACAAATGTCCCTGTTCCTTACGTGACAGAGATTATCACATCTCATCTGTCATTTTTAAGTACAAACCATTCTTTTTAAAATGTAAATAAAAGTACAATGCGCCGCACACATATTATATTCGCATGTTTTTTTTAATCCTTTGAGGTGAACGAGTTCCTGAATTAATGACGGCACTGCGTTTCTTAAAGGACATTTAGAACGAAGCCAGCGACAGATTTCGAGTAAAAAACTCGTGAAAATGTAGGTAATGAACCTTGTTATACTTGCTCAACAATGAAAGTCGATTCTAGCAGTCCTGGATATATTACCCCAGTATATTTTGAAAATAAAAAAAATATATTGCGACTAAAAAAAAATATTACTTACTAATTTTGTCTAGAAACAAATTTAAGTTATCATAATGTAACACAACTGTTCGATAAACAATAAAATGT
Source organism: Xanthostigma xanthostigma (assembly GCA_963575645.1). Classification (NCBI taxonomy): domain Eukaryota; kingdom Metazoa; phylum Arthropoda; class Insecta; order Raphidioptera; family Raphidiidae; genus Xanthostigma; species Xanthostigma xanthostigma. The sequence continues at coordinate 39,657,406 of OY754466.1, read as the reverse complement.
TAACAAAACAAATAAACAAACTAAAAGTACTTCTCTTATATTATAATAGAAATGAAATAGAAATAATGTAACAAATAAAACAACTTCCAAGTAATAAAAAATAATACAAAGACACTATATACACAGAAATTAATACAACAACTATTTATCTAAGCGCTCTAGAAAATTTATATATGACCTCAATAATTTATGTCTAACTACTGTTGTGTACTTGCACCGGCTTACACAGACTGTCTAACGGACTTGTGAAATGCAGGCGCGGTTGTGTTTATACCTCTGCTGCCGTGTGATCGAACATTCTGGAAAAAATCTACCTGCGTCGATATTTTTCTTACGCAATTCTGCGGGCTTTTTCTCGAATGTTTGAAAACCCTTCTCTGCCTGCTTCTACAAAAACTCTTCTACCTGATACCTGGCGGCTGGCATGCGTAACAATAATAAAGCCACACTGTCAGTAATAGCAAATACACTATATTGCCGGCATGGTTTTGGCACTGCATCGATTAGCCGAACACATTGTCATTAAAACTGTATCCTCTAAATAATTTTGGATACTTATTTGCGGTGCAAAGCGTTTACAAATTGAAATTCAAGCCGTTACAAAACAATCTGACCACATATTGTGTATATCTCAGTTGCGTTCTCGTTCCCGAAATCATTAACTGTAATGTTTGTCATTGTTGTGGCTTTGTTTGCACACTTACATAATATTAATTGTCGAACGTGCGTTGCAATGGCATTTGTATAGATGTGTGTTTGTGCACAGTGTGCAGCGATGGGTGATCAATGTGGGGCGTTAGCTCAATGGGTCATGCGGCAAACGCCCCACTAAGTTTGGCTGACAGGTGGAATGGAATTATGAGTTTCCATAATATCTATCGGCCAGTCCATTATCCCCCGATAACATTTTTGATTATGTAATACTCGTTTATGTATCTAGATAATAATGACGTTTAAAATGCTCGATTTGTAAAAACGGCGGGGTTACCATCTCAAAATTTCAAATGTCCGGACAAAAAGCCGGATATTTAAAAAAAAGTCCGGACATTTTAGTTACAAAATAAAATAATAATTCCACGTATAATGCACGTTTTAAACGTTTCGAACAGTTGGGATGGTTCGGCCGTTCCAAACGTACGGTTATTATTTTCTGAATCAACTGATCATGAGACTCGTGGGATACGAATCTCATGATCGATTCACAGTTGCAGAAAGCATTGTTAGAAAATCTGATTTGACAATGGCCTTAGATTGTGACGATACATATTTCTCTATTCGAAAAACATTGTACATTTTATTGATCCTGATCGAAAAATAATTGATCGATTGAAACGATATTTTTCTCAAATTGTGTATACCTGTATTTAGCATCGTTTTTTGTACAATTTGTACTTCGAAACAACATTTATCTACATCATTCTGATAAAAATTTTGCTTGAAAAGCGATCTTTTTCAATGTAGAACAATCGTTTGTTTTGGTGTGAGTACACTCTATAACGTTCTAGATGAGGGGTGGCGAACCTATGGCACGCGTGCCTGGTGATACGCGACAGATTATTGTAGGCACGACATTGATTGAGGTGTAAAATCGAAATAATTAAAAATATGCTAGATGTCGAAAAAAATTGACTATCACCAAAGAACAAATACGAAAAAGTTTAATGGTGCTCAATGTATTATCGAAATTATTATTTTTATCTATGTTTGATTCATTTTGACGTGATAACGTCTTATAAATTGATGAATCACCAATCTTATAAATTGATAAAACACCGGCTGCATGCACGAAAAAGTGTAACGTTCCTAACGTAACGTTCCTAACGTAACGTTCCTAACGTAACGTTCCTAACGTAACGTTCGTAACGCGTAACGTTCCGCCTGACCCTGTGCGTGCTTTTCTCGAAAACGGCCCTAACGATTTGGATGAAATTTACTGAAAAGGGATTTTGGGGGGCAAAAAATCGTTTTAGCTAGGTATCATCTCTCGAAAAAATCGTTTTCTTACAAATTTTATCATTATAAAAATCAATTTTTTGACGTATGAAAATACTTAAATATTGTAAGTAGGTTTTGGAATTTTATATTATAAACAGTGAAACAATTGTTTTATAAATATTATGACAGCTAATCTTTGAGACTTAAAATAAATACGAAAGAAAGTTAAAAAAAACAATTATATTATATGGTGAGTAATTTAAATAAATAAAATTAACCTAAATTTGAAGCGAAAGATACAATATCATAGATTCGAATTATTATACAAATCTATTAATTTTGTGAAAAAATATATGCAGGCAACCCAAATTACGCTGCTGTACTACATATGCTTAGTCGATAGCAGGCATTTTCAGTAAAAATTCGGGGAAATTTCGCATAATTGGATCTGTGCCTTTATATGCGACTGTTTACTTATGTTATTCTGATTTAATTTTTTTCAATTGTATAATTTTTACTGCACTTTCGGAACTGAATAATTAAATGTTTATTTATCGACTGTTAATTGTGTTATTTGTGAGTTGTTTCTTTTGATATTTCTATTTCAGCCTACCACAATCTGTAAGCTTTTTCATCAATGTTTCTTTATGACGTTATCACGTAAAACTATCGTCCGTAAACCGACTTTACAGACAACCAATTTTTTTGACAACTAAATTTCTTTGGCTACATTAAACATTTTTGAAAAAAATTGGCACGTAGATCTAGAAAGGCTCGCCATCCCTCTTCTATAGACGACACTAGACTGCTCCTGATGTATTATAACTGTTATTATATGATCACAATCTAAGGTCAAATCAATTTTTTGACGATCCCTTCTGCAACCCAGCATCAATGTCGTTACGCCCAGGATATAAGTATGCTATAATTTTTGCATGTCCTCTCTATAAAATACCTGGTTTTCACTTAATTTTTAGCATATTATGAACATATTTGACAGTTTCATTGTATAACATGCGTATCAGGTCAAAGACATGAAAATACTGTAAGCTTTATGTCTATCAGATATGTGGAAAAGTGTCATAATTAGATAACAATTGAATTTAAATAAAAACTTATATATTGCAATTTTTAAATTTAAATAATTAATAATTGGTAAGTATACTTATATCGTATACCTACATAAAAAAATTTAATTTAATTCATTTGTTTTGTTTTTTAACTAAATTTTACCACTGCACTAGCTTTTTTGTAGTTGAATATGTGAAACAATGAAGTAATAAATATTCATAACATTTCTGAATGATAATTTTGAACTCCCAGCAAATCCGAACAATATTTTTCAGTTTCGAATATAGGCGTTTATGTCATAAAAATGCAGACTTATATTTTATATGTGAATCTTTTTTGCACTGTGGCACAGTGCTAAAGAATTGTAAGTTATATCATCTATAGGTTGGTGGTATTACGTAAGTATGGCAGATTCTGGAGTTTGGCGTATAAAAAACTAACGAATAAAGATGTTATAAGACATTGGATTTGAAGGTTTTACTATACGAATATTCATAAATTCATATATATGTGATACCTTCTTTATACAATATGTGGGCTATATTCCTTCCTCCTTATGATTGTGATTACAATGGAACGGTTCATTTACACAATGATTTTGCAATTTTTTTATGTGTTATGTGCAACTCGCCCTGTGGCGCTAACTGGCGGTTCTATTTGAGAAAAAAAAACGAGTGTGCTTTAGACCACACGACTGAAGTAAAACTTTTTTTTTTTTAAGTGAAAACTTCTTTAGCGGCGTTGTACACTTTTTTTGTAATGGGTAAAAAATGTTAAACTCGCGTCAGGCGTCAGTTAAACTGGCGTCAGGCGTCAGTTTTTGAAGTGAAAACTTTTTTTGTATATCTATTTTAAAATAAATACAAAATGTAATCACATATTTTAATGGAGTAAGCAACTGTCTTTCAAATGCAAGAAACAGTTTTTTGATTTAATGAATATATTTTGAAAAAATCAAATGTTTATAAAATGATTCTCGCGAGTAGTGGATTTCTGAGTAACGCTAAGTATACGAGTTGTTGAGACGCGTCTACAGTACAGTAAAAACACGTTTTTACGAATTTTTCGTTCACGATATCTCTTGAACAAATGAACCGATTTTTAAGTGGTTTGCGGCGATCGACGCAGTTTTTTTAACCTAAGAAAGTAATTTATTACAAAAAAATCGATCTGATAAGAATTTTACGAGTAATTTAAAAAAAAAACCTTTTAACGAATTTTTCGTTCACGATATCTCGTGAACAAATGAATCGATTTTGATGCGGTTTGAGGAAATCGACACATTTTTTTAAGAAGAAGAGTTGATTAGATTTTGGAATTAATCGGTTTAGTAATTTCTAAAAATTTTTGAAACTTGCATTTTTGAGATTTCTCAAAATTTATTGGGCCGAATCATTCCAAATTTTCAGGAAATCTAAGTTCAGCAAAGTCACGTCAGATTCCGCAAACCGCGTTTCAATCGGACACTCCGTTCAAAAGATATAAGAGGTTTACATACATACATACACACACACACACACACAGCCCTACGGACATCATCGCCAAAATAGTCAGAATAGCTTCCTACGACCTCAAAATGTCGAGATCTGGCGAAAACTCGATTATCGAAAATCGGGGTGAAAACAATAACTTCCCGATTTTTTGAAAAAAAAAATTGATATTTTTTTAAGCGGGAAGTTAAAAAATCCGAAAATCATAAATTTCTGATTGATGATGGAATTATTACATGGCAAATTTAATTTTTATGAAATAACGGTACGGAACACTCAGGGCGCGAGTTTTACTCGCACTTGTCTGTCTTTTTTTACGTTCAAATCGTCCACTGGTCAACCAGTATCTCGTCCAATGTAATCGCAGTACAGCATTGTATATAACGCAGGCAGACGTAAACCGAGAACCAGGCATCTGACTTCGAGTGAACTACTGGGCGAATAAAAATGTCAGAGGATAAAAGAACTTTTCCCTAACATTTCTAGAGCACTTGTATTTGTTCTTCATCCCCTTATTGTGATCATTTCCGATTGAACAATCGTATTCTCGAAAATGTATACAGTGTGAACATTTTGAGACGGATAAATGAATATTTAAAGAGCAAATCAGTCTCAAACTGCAGGATAGCGATCGTAATATGACGGTGAATGACGTAACGAAAAACGTACGCATAGAAGTAAATGGAATAATTATAATGCGTTTAACGTCCGTTTCTCGACTTTATGTCATAACAGCTGATGCCATTCGCACCATTACTATTTTCCATCTATCACACTTTCCATTACTTTCTATATTTTTAAACTTCCACTTAATTAACAACTATGGACGAATGAAGGAATTTTAGGACAAGGAGTTTGACAGGTAATTGGCCATGGCCTTGAATAAGGAATCATCTCGATATTTATCTGGAATTATTGAGGAAAACCATGGAAAACCTCAATAAGATGCCCGGTACAGGAATTACCGTTTCTCGGTGAGAGACAGCAGGAAAAAGTACCAGCCACATCTGCCCCCACCAGGATTCGAATCCGGTTCCTCCCGAATGCGAGTCTTTGCCTGTATTCAAACATTTTGTAATTGAGGCACCGTGAAATTTGTGTAACGCTTCATTTGTAATGTCTATGCATATAAAATCGAAGACCTGGCTGAAGGGTAGTGGGGCCTAGCCAAACCTTGAATTTTTAACTTTGCGAAACTTTATTTGCATAAAAAGTTCTTGACGTATTTTGAAACTTTAATGCCTTCAAATTTAGTATTTGATAAAATATAAAATAAATAAGCCAGATTATTTAGTCGGGTCTAAACGTTTGCCAGGTGGTTTCAAAATTCATAAGATATATTGAAAACCAATCCAAAATTACCAACGTAACAAAAGTACGTAACCATGATACGGATAGATAACCAAATACCATTACACCTGAAATGTGATAAGTAATTTAAAAAAAAACTGAAAAATAAATTGATCGAAGAATCAAACTACAATCTCGAACGATACTTAAAATAATTTTAAAGACCATTGACGCTGTTTACATACAATTCTTGTATTATATAAATAAAGATTATTATTATTATTATTATTATTATTATTATTATTATATTTGAGACATACTGAGATTTAGAGAGAGAGTATCGCCGGTCGGCTGAATCTTGCGATAGTCAATCGCAATGCAGCAGCAGCACACTTCAACTCAGCCGTCTGTCTATATAAAAAATTCCCGGATCACATGGCATTTAAAAAATCCCACCAAAATGGCCTGTTTTTCTGGGTAGGTATAAGTAAATATTATTCTGTGTAAATCTTAGCATATATTTTTTTAAATCACCTGGCAACATTAATTAGACCCGACTAAATGATCTGGCTTATTTATTTAATATTTTATTAAATAGTAAATTTGAAGGTATTAAAGTTACAAAATGCATCAAAGACTTTTTTGCATAATAAATTTCGCAAAGTTAAAAATTCAAGGCTTGGCTAGGCCCCACTACCCTTCAGCCAGATCTTCGATTTAGACATTACAAAAGATGTGTTACACAAATTTTCAGGCTACCTCGAATACCTTCTCAAAAATGTTTGATAGCTCCCCTACTATACCGTCTTTGAAGACAACTCGGCCCTGTTTATTAGTGATCTTCCCTGGAAACCACGATTTAAACGCCGTACCTATAAACGTTAATGAGAATAATAATTAGATGACTCCTGGCGAATATTCGATTATGAAAGCACTCTAGCGAAGACACGCTGATGTAATCGGAGGCAGTGCAGCGTAGTAGACAACTCACACCGCTTGGCCGGATGGAGTTGCAGTCAGTAGCAGCGCGGTGGTTTGTCTACATATTGGTGTTGGATCACTGATACACTAACCGATCGACGTCCGTTAAAAAACGTCGGATTTTTTTTTTTTTGTTTGCTTTGACCACAGATTTTGATACTCATAATATTGTAACAAAACTGCTGTAGTCCGTTGCGGAAATTATTTATTTGCAATAATAAATGTTTAACAAAACAGTAAAACACATAAACGAAAGCGTACCTACTTCTTTAACTTAACACAAATAATAACGTTAACAGAAACAAAACTAATAATTCTAAATTATAAAATAAAAGACTAAGTAACAGAGAATAAAGAGTCACTAAATTATTCACAAACTATTTACTACAACACACAGGAACACAACACAAAGTTTATCAGCACACTTGTCTATTAACTATAAGTCATTTATTTAAAACCACTTACTAAACTTATAATTTATTTCCACAGTGTAATTTATGTCGTAATACCAGAACACTGTATCACGAAGAGTTCGAATACTGACTGACCTGACTTGCTCACTCTGCCCGCCTTTTATAGTTTTTCGGTCCATCTCTAGAATGTTCTCCACGCATCGAGATTTCTTCTATTGTTCTCTCCAAGCGATTCTAAAAAATCGGGTCTAACCTCGCTACCTGCTTTACACACCGAGTTCCCTTCCTTTACATGTATGTGTGTCTCCAAGGTCGGGTGTTCTGACCTGTTTCCATTGTTATTGTTTCTAGTAGTTTCCACCGAATTCCGTAGGCGTCCCATTAGGGCACGCAACAATATTTTAATGTTGCACAAGATTGCTGAAAATATGTTGGGTACATTCGAAAGGAAACCGCTGAGGCCTATATTCGGAGCTATACAAGAAAATGGACAGTGACGCTCAAGACATATAATCATGCTTGTATCAACTGTGTAATAGTGTTGTGTCCAAATTTCATCGGAGCTACCGTTCAAAAGTTTTTGTCGGACGGACAAATTTTGAGTTATATTTTAAAACATTTTTCATTGATGCTCCGCTCTTATTGGTCGTAGCGTGATATTATATAGCCTCTAGCCTTCCTCGATAAATAGACTATAAAAAAAAAAAATCAATCCGAACCAGTAGTTCCCGAGATTAGCAAACCCTCACCCTAATAATATATTAGTATAGATGTAACCATAGCAACGAATAGTAAATATCGTATTGAATACTAGCCATTACGCGCGTCACCTCACGCGATATCAGAAATTTTATTTTCTTTATTATACTAGGTCTATAAAAAGTCAATATTTTTTAAGTTAGAATAGTCCCGTCGCCCAATTTTTTAATCACTACATGAAAAAGGAAGTAGAGAAATTAATAGTATTTTAATTTTCAAACAATTCATTAATATATGTGGAGAGCCAGTTATTGTAGCCGTTGCCCTGAGACAGCGACAAACGTTACGTCCGATGAGATTCATATTTTTGTAGGTTGGTACTTGTGGGAATATTGGTACCTGTTATGTCATAACGCTCGCACTCTCTATGGAAATTTATAATCGACCTGTGCCAAAATTCTACTATTTTCAACAGTTTAAACTGTATAAGATATTGTCTGTGCTTTAAACGCATAAAGCTCTGCGTTATCCTTGACATTTTCATAAGATTTTCTTTGCACTGGATGAAACTGTTAGAACACTTTGCATATAAATGCTATTTTTTAAATTAAATTTATTGTTAAGAACAAAATAAACGTAAAAAATATTAATATTTATTAAGGGTGTGCGAATACTTGAAAAATCCAGTACAAGGCTAGAATTGTAATGATTAAAATAATGAGAGCCGTCGTGGTACATCTGGCAGATGTGAAACATAAATTTAAGCGAAGCTCTTGTAAATATTAAATATCATTAAATATCGCCCTGTAATTTAATTTCACCCTGCAACTAAATTTTGCCCTGTCTTCTAGTTGTCGCCTTTAACAAAAGCCAAATTGTAATCCAACGCATACACAAATCAGTCATCACGCGCTGTCACCTAACGAAATAACTAAATTTCGCCCTGTTATCTAGATATCGCCTTCAACTAAGACCATATTTAATCCAATCACACACAAACGTAACGTCCTTCCATAAAAAGTCCCATAAAAGTGTCGCCCCAATTGCACGGTTTTACTTCCCACTATACCCGCTGTTAGATGTTTAACATCAAAAAGTGATAATGTAATCTCAAACGGTAGCAATCTAAGTTGTCGAGCGTCTGTACTCTGTAATCTCTTGCTCCCCATAATGTCAGTTATCTTTATAAAAACAAAAAAAAGTAATGTGTTAGTCATAGGGATATATAGGGCTTTTTCGAATCGATACAGTAAATTCTAAAATTACTTTATAGTGTGTATAGATTTACAGATTATCTTGCTCATATTTAATCAACTTCGCCATAGAACAATAAAAAAAAACTTTTATTAATTTGAGGTTAAATGTTGTCTAACGTATTTACCGATTGAACGTGCAGCGTATAGGAGGAAACACTGCGTAAGAATGAGGAACCAAAAATTTGAAAATACTTGAGTAAAATCAGTTTAAAGTAGATGAATCCGACTGTAATTTGATGGCATTCGTTTCTTTAAGTGGGCCATACATGGCGAGACCGATCGGATCAGACCAAACTGATACAGTTTGGCCTGATCGGATCTGTACACATACACGGAAAAATTCATTCTGGTTTCCTGCAAGTAGTGGTCGCGAATTATGGACGAAACTGAATATTATGTTACTAGTGTGACCTGAGCGAATTATTCGCATTAAATAAGTATAATAATTATCTCTTTACACAATTATTTTTTAAATATGATTGCAGGTATTCAATTAGTTTCTAATTTTGCACACTGCTTATAACGTTCTTCTTTTTGTTGTATTACAATATGAAGCTCAGATGACAGATCGAAGAAATATTTTACTAAAATTGTCATATAGAGGCGCAAGTAGCAAAAGCGTTGAGCTAAGCCGTCAGATGGCATCATACAGCATTGCTGTGACGTTGTTCAGCGTTGCTCGATGTTTCAAAATTAAAACCGTCAGATGGCAGTATGCATTATTGTGTCTGTTGTATTACAATATGAAGGGTCAGATGACAGATCGAAGTGTTAACGTTGTTTCAAAATTAAAGCCGTTAGATGGCAGACGTTGTTCAGCGTTGCTGTATTTTAATTAATTTACAAAAACAAAAGCAATAATAAACTTTTTAGTTGTCGATGTCAGTAGAGCAAGCAATTATCTGTAAAATGATATATAATTTATGTGGAGAAATTGTAAGGTTTTTTCTAAAAAGGGAGGCAAACATCTTTAACCTTAGCGTATTAATATATATTATGATGCTGCCACACTTGACATGTCCGCACGGCCGAAGCTCAGACGCCAACAGTAGTGATTTGTCAACAGACGATCCCGTTCAGTCCATCCGGTCAGGCCGATATGAATTGCTTCAGTCGCTCCGGCCGACTGACGCGAGCTTACCTTCAGGTGGCATTACACACACACGATACGGATTCGCATCCGTTCAGTTAGAACTGAAGGCCAAACTGTCCGTATATGGGAGGCTTTAGTGTTCCGGTCGAAACGAAACACTTAAGGAATCATTTTTGTCTGGCGTTTAGGATATACTGATTATTTTGCCCAGTGGATGTAATGTCTCTAAACGTTCATAGTATTGGGATAATAAGTCTCAGTACCCTTTCATATGCAAGATAATAATGTAAAACTGCTTTGCTTATAATAATAATATGGTGCATATGCATAACGTTTATAACAGAGATGGGAAAAACGAATCTTTTAAATGATTTACGTCTTTGCATCTGCATACCGTATAGGATCCGACTCTCTGAACCGACCCAAAAAGATCTGAGTTCTGAATATTATGTTATTGCAACGGTTCTCCAATACTGATAAATACGGCACAGCGTTTTGCATAAAAATAAAATACATTTTTCATTTGAAATCAAAGAGCCCCGCACAAACCTTATGGAATTTGGTTCTCGGTTAAATTGATCAAAAATGGTTTTATTTTATAGTTTAAAGGTCACTAAGAAAAAGTGTCCATGGGCGCATAGCATAAAAATCAATAGATTTTTAGCTACAGGTATCTATGTTTAGCGAGACTTGAGATATAGGGATATCCCTAAAAAATCCTAAGCTCTAGAAATATGTTTTCGAATGCGCTGAATCAAAATATGACATTATTATTTTATACAGGTGACACTTTCCAACACTACCTAGTTTTCGACTATTTTTCTATTTCTAGAAAATCTTCTGTTAGAGTGTCGGATCTTTGAACCGGTTCAGAACTGAGTTACCCAAACCTAGTTTATAGTACGTAGGTATATTGTAACTTGGACTCCGCATTCGCGACAGAAAGCGTTATAACAGATTACAGTACACAGTAAATCCCCGTCTATCACGTCAACGATTTGTTTTTTAGAGAATTACAATGATATTGTAGCCGGACGTGTAACAATTTCCATTTCTCATTTTTTACAAGTCACCCGTGTCCAGGTTATAATCTGGGAAGTACTACCTTAACAGTGTCTATTTCTGTTTATTATTAAAAAATAATATATCCGTTGAATATAGCGCCATCTGTTGGACGTTAAAGCAACGCACGCAAACCAGACTGAGCCACTGTGACACATGGCCGTTTACAACTAGCTAATAAAATGACAGTGGTTGAATTCTAAGCCAAGAGCTAATATTAAATTCCATCTGACGTAGATTGCATCAATATGTATTGTTAGAATAATAGGACACCCTGTAGCAGTTGTGAGCGTGTCGGCGGGTTCTCTGTGACTTATCAACACTTGAGAGGTTAAGAGGGAGGAGACAGGGAACGCGAGTCGAGACGGAAAGTCGCGAACATACAATGGACTGAGTAACATTTCTTAATGTACAGCAAATGGACCAATAAATAGTAATAAAATTTGACTTTGAAAGATATTTTTGATTTTTATTACTAACTTTGCAACCCTATTCAAACAAATGGGATTCATTCAAAGTGGGATTCATCTACGTGCTTTTTGGATCCGTCTACGTGTTTTTTTTGTGCTTATTTTCTCCAAAAATTCGACAAAATGCCGAAAAATAAATCAAAAAGAGACGCGCAGTCAGGCGCGGTCCGAAGGGGGGGGGGGTCACAGGGGACATGACCCCCCCAAAATCTATGTCAAATTGAAAAATCTTAAAAATTTGCCTAATAATGTATAAAATAAAATTGTGTCTTGTGCAATAATGTTTATTTTATTCCAGATACCTATTTTTTATTAGTGTAGTGAGTGACCCCCTCCAAAATTTCTAATCCAGATACGTATTTTTTATTAGTGTAGTGAGTGACCCCCTCCAAAATTTCTAATCCAGATACGTATTTTTTATTAGTGTAGTGAGTGACCCCCTCCAAAATTTCTAATCCAGATACGTATTTTTTATTAGTGTAGTGAGTGACCCCCTCCAAAATTTCTAATCCAGATACGTATTTTTTATTAGTGTAGTGAGTGACCCCCTCCAAAATTTCTAATCCAGATACGTATTTTTTATTAGTGTAGTGAGTGACCCCCTCCAAAATTTCAGGCTGCGACCGCGCCTGCGCGCAGTCGTCATCTTCTGATAGTACCGTTTCAAGTAGTAGTAGTAGTTCTAGTAGTCATAGTGGACATAATTATCGCCAAAATAAAAGACTAAAGTGTGCAAAAATATGGCATTAGAACCATTAATACATCAATATATCATGGTATATTTGGATGATATTCTTATTGTGTCTAAGACAGAACAAGAAGGTGTAGAACGTTTAGAAGAAGTACTAAAATTATTATGTAAAGCTGGATTGACACTTAATTTGGAAAAATGTGAATTTCTGAAAAAGACAGTCGAATATCGACGACGGAGTACAAGAAGCGAGTGCATATGGCGCACGTATATTATGAGCTAATATATTGAAATTGATATAATAAATTAAAGTAGGTAATTGAAATCAGTACCTACTTGTTTTATTGTGAGAACCCGCAGAGTCGTAACAGTATATACCTAATAGTTAGATAACATTACCTGGTAAGTCCGGCTTTACCCGGATATGTTTTGACTTTGTAACGAAATAATTAAGAGAACACATTTATCACTTTATATAACATGCTAATTTTAGAAAGTACTACTGAACCGATTAAAAAAATCATTTAAATGCTTAAAGAACCTATTTCTTGCCAAGTGAAAGAAATTTCCAAATCGACTCAACACTTTCTAAGATTACTTGCTACAAGCAAACTTTTCCTTTTCATAAAAGTATAGTCTTGATTTACTGTTAAGTGCACTAAAAACGAAAAAAAAACGACTTGTTGGTTTTCTAGAGTATAGATACATTCGTTTTAACTTTCTATCGCACCCTGTATAGTCAAGTACACATTCAACAAAGTTCGTAAGTACACTTTAGTGAAATAATCTGTCTGTGACTAAAAGCTTGTAAAGCTCTTGCATTATAAATTATGATACTATAAAGCTCTTTGCTATTTATTTAACCGGGCTCAAAGTCTATAAACAGTTCTGTTCTAGAAGTTAAAACAATTAAGCTATTTGACGTAACGATATTGCAATAATATTCACATTTACATTTCACTTACAACCTACAAAGAAAGACACTACGTTTCAAAAGGCACGAAAAAAGAAAACTTCGACCCACGACAGCCTTACATAACCTCAAAACATTTTGACATCTAACTAAGAACAGTTGAAACAGAATTTAACATGCGTTCTTGATACGATAGTACATTTTTTTTTAGAAAATTCGTATTTTTAAACGTTGAATATTTGACATACAATCACTTTTTAAAACAATAGAAATAAGCGATAAACAGTTGACCACAATCAGAGCAAAACATTTTATTGTTAAATACGAAGTATTTATTGTTCAAATACGAAGGCAATTGTTGTTTCTTTGTTATAAATTAAAGTGTGCAGTCTTCTAGTCGCTTCAATACGAAGTTATTTCACACCACAGAATTTGTACAGCTGAAATAACCTCTGCGGGCTCTGTTAGATTTGTACAGCGCTGTTAATTTTTCATTATCTAACAGAATGTAAAATTACATAAGTTAAAGTGAAAAAATTTAAAAAACTTACTATAATAGTGCTAACACACGGTCGAACTTGGTCCGGTCCGACAACGGACATGGTACGGCGGATCTTGCAACAGACGACCGAATCTGTTCCCATCGAACCGGGCGGACAAGCAGACTACTGTACAGACGACAGGCGCGGTCGCAGCCTGAAATTTTGGGGGGGGTCACTCACTACACTAATAAAAAAAGTCGTCTTTTTGTATTGTAGCTAAAAATTTTCTTTTATTATTTGGCAAATTTTTGAGATTTTTCAATTTGACTTTAGATTTTGGGGGGGGTCATGTCCCCTGTGACCCCCCCCTTCGGACCGCGCCTGACAGACGAACAGATTTGGTACGGAGCGGACCAGATCCGCTGTCCGCTTCGAACCAAGTTCGACCGTCTGTTAGTACTATTAGTTATGATTTATGAATCTATTCAAAAACTTTAAAAGGTTGAACCGTTTTTACACGCTTTATATAAGCTTCACCTGTATGTATGTAAACAAGCTTATGTTGTAACCGACTCCTTTGGGCTCAATTTTGACCCACTTTAAACGGACAGATTTAATTTAAACTTTGTTCACTTATCAAGAACCGGTGACAATACAATAATTTGATAAGTTTATCTCATTATCCTGATCAGGATCGCCAGAATTAAATAATTATGTTTGTAAGTGACTCCTTTGGGCTCGATTTTGACCACTTTAAACGAGCAGATTTAATTTAAACTTTGTAGTACATCGAACTAAAAAGTGAAAAATAATTCTTTATATAAGCAGAAAATAATAATGAACAAAAAATATTAGTATTATTGTGAAAAAAAGCGTGAGGCACTCTAGCTTAAGCAACGAATAATTCTAGATGGAAAAGTCGAAAGCAGAACATTTGACTTAGGAACTTTGTTTGGACTAGTTAGGAGATAAACATACTAAAAGTCCTTACCCCTCCGAGGTACGCCCGAAGGGGGGGAGCACAAAGAAGGTCCCGTTTTGTGGTATTTTGCTTTCATCTCGAAAACGGTACGTCGTACGAAATTTTGTTGGAATACATAATGAAAGCTGATAAAATTCTCTACAACTTTAGTTTTCACACTTTTTATCTATCTCCAATCTTTGCCTAGCTATGAGCTCCGGAAAATGGTCGATTTTCAAAAATGTGTTAAATTCTCTGTAGCACATTGTAACAATACGAATTTGTCAAAATCATTTCGTATCGCTCATCCACACTATTAAAAACACCCACACACTATTAAAAAATAACATAAGCTGGGAGTACCTCCACACAGGGCCCTCTTTCCCACTGGGCACTCTGGCACGTGCCCAGGGCCCCGCGATCGATAGGGACCCCCTAGTTTAATGGTATACTAAGTACCAAAACTGTTTTAAACAAAAATCATCAGTGAACTATTTTTCATATACTTATTTTTTTTGTGTCCTTCATGTTAAAATTGGGAACGTGATCCTTTTAAATATATGCATTTTATATCACATTCCTCGACTTAGAATCTAGAACCTTGTTTATCTATTTTCTTTGTCTATTCTAACAAAATAGTGCTCTGTTAAGGTCATAGGGGCCCCATAATCCTAATGTGCCCAGGGCCTTCAATAGGTTAAAGCTTATGTTATTTTTTAATAGTAAGTGGGTGTTTTTAATAGTTTGGATGAGCGATACGAAATGATTTTGACAAATTCGTATTGTTACGATGTGCTACAGAGAATTTAACACATTTTTGAAAATCGATCATTTTTCGACCATTTTTCGGAGCTCATAGCTAGGCAAAGATTGGAGATAGATAAAAAGTGTGAAAGCTGAAGTTGTAGAGAATTTTATCAGCTTTCATTATGTATTACAACAAAATTTCGTACGACGTACCGTTTTCGAGATGAAAGCAAAAAACCAAAAAACGGGACCTTCTTTGTGTTCCCCCCCTTCGGGCGTACCTCAGAGGGGCAAGGACTTTTAGTATGTTTATCTCCTAACTAGTCCAAACAAAGTTCCTAAGTCAAATGTTCTGCTTTCGACTTTTCCATCTAGATGCCCCTTATGAGCACTCATTGACTAAACTACTCGATATACGAAAAATGTGGCAAAAAACGCCTCACGCTTTTTTCACAATAATACTAATATTTTTGATCATTATTATTTTCTGCTTATAATACGAACTATTTTTCGTTTTTTAGTTCGATGTGCTATAAAATCGTGTTTTTTGTAGTTTTTTTTTTAAACTAGGTATATTTATTTTTAATTTAAGTGTTAATTTTAACCCAACTTCACGAGTAAACTAGAGAACTGCAGCAAAAATAAAACCAGTGCTTTTGTTGACGGGACTGAAACTCCGTCATAACGGAAGCTAGTGTATTTCCCCTGACAGCACTTGTCACTGGAACATAATATTTTCTGCTACAAACTTCAAACTATATTAACATAAATTACGTGCATATATACAGAACTAACTCATGCACAACTTTTTAGCTCTTTTAAGAAAAGTGTGAAGTCAAATTTGGCTTAAATATAATAATTTAAGGCCGCTGCACACGAGGCTGGAAACATTGCATGGACTTCTGCTGCCGGCAGGCTGGGTACGAGGCTGGAAATGACGTCACTGAAGGCTCACAAGATAGATTTTAAAATTAGAACAGAGGCTATTTTTATTGCTAGGTCCTCTGTTTGCTCTGAGCAAGAACCAATCAGGAAACAGTATCTTGTCACGTGGGCGACAGACCCCCACAAGTCAACATGGCGTGAGTTTGCTCAGAGTCGGACAACAGATACGTTTTTCTCTGTGTTGATATTTGAACTAGCACTGCGCGCGCACCAGATCTATCCACAAAACAAGCTTGAAAAAACGTCTTGTATGAAGCGATCGCATAAAACTATTAAGAAAACCAGCGCCAAATCTAATAAGGAATCTAGCGGCAAATCCAGCCTCGTGTGCAGCGGCCTTTAGTTCTATTTTATGACAGATGCATTTTTGCCCGGCCCAAAAAATACGAATAAATAGTTGGCTTTTCAAATTATTAATTTTTTTGTATTTGTTTTGTTTCAGGTTAGTATCTCAATCTACTCAATTTCAATTGCGGTAAAAGGTAGGATTAAAAATAATTGTAACATTATAATTTTATAGAAGGGTCGATTAAAAATAAAAATTCGGACGAAAAAGCTCTGACTATACAAACTGGACAACACTATACTAAATTAATTAAATTAGTGGGAGACGAATTCAGTTTTTACCACGTTGTTTTTAACTCGCTTTGTTGTGTGTCTGTCCGGATGGAATTTTGTAATTGATTTTAAACTAACTTCGTAATGAGATAGAGACTTGAAATTTCTAACTTAACTCGGAATTAGATGACAAAACAAGAAAATGTGGAAATAATAAAAGTAATTAAAAAAATATATTTTTCACGTCTACCACCAGTTTGGTATTTTTCATTTTTCAACAATAATAGGTTTTTAGTATTGTTGACGAATACACTCTTGAACTGATTTGCAATTGCCCTTTTTAAGTCGCCATTTTGATTTCATCACATCTAAACTCCTTCCATATTATGACAGCATTCTTGAAACTTTATTATACAATATTTCATCAGTGTAAGTATTCTGTGCCTACGTGATAAAATTCTGAACAAAAATCATTATTGCGACTGTTTGGTGTTTATATGAACTGTAAGGAACAACGTGTCCTTAGATAATAGCGGTCTCCATTTTATAGATCAGTAATCATAACAATAAATATCGTGCGAGCTGGTTACACAACGAAGCAGTTTAGTACATTGTGCAACTAGGGCGGAAAGCTGACGACTGCCAGTGACAATAGTGATGTAACAAATATTCGCATATTTTTTTAACATTCGCATTCGCAAAGTTCATGCAAATATTAATATCAGAAAAATCGTTTTTTTTTGTGAAAATTGCGTTAAATAAGACAAAGCATTATTTTCTTAGCATTTTTAAGTGAAAATTTTTATTCTTACTCCTTTTAAAATAACTTTTTTTTTTGCTAAGGTAACCATGCAATTATATCTTTTATCAGCCTTTACTTTAGGTACTAAAGTTTTAGATTTATAGTAATAATAATCAACCTAGTACCCAGAACCACTACAAATATGTGCGTGCGACTTGCGAGGCCAATCAGCTGTCAAATTTTGACGTTGGACATAAATGATGCCAGATTTGAAAACTGAATGTCTAAAATGTTTATAATGTTTAATTTTACCATATATTTATGGCGTTTTTATACGCTTTATATATAGAGGCAAAAATAAAAATATCTATCTATCTATAGAAAATTAATATAAGAAGTGACACAAATCAAATAAAGTTTACACCAAATATTTATTTAGAATGTATTGTGTGAGTGCACTCTAAATAATTAATGACAAATAATCTATCTTTTTTGGTTTTGTCGCTGTGTATTTTACTCCAAACCTACATGCAACTGCTGCGACAACAGAAATATTATGTCACCTACTTTTGTAAGTACCTACATTTAGTCCAAGCTTTGACCGTACGAAAATCTGCCGCATAACATCTACTAAAATTTTATTATTGAATTTAGCAAATAATATGATGAAAAACAGAAATCAGCGATAGACTATATCAATTTTTTTACTTCCCGCAATCAATAAAAAATCGGGAAGTTATTTTTTTCACCCAGATTTTCGAAAATCGAGTTTTCGTCAGATCTCGACGTTTTGAGGTCCTTGGAAGCTATTGTAACTATTTTGGCGATGATGTCCGTAGGGCTGGATGTGTGTGTGTGTATGTATGTATGTATGTAAACCTCTTATTATTTTTGAACGGAGTGTCCGATTGAAACGCGGTTTGCGGCATCTGACGTGACTTTGCTGAACTTAGATTTCCTGAAAATATTGAATGATTCAGCCCAATAGATTTTGAGAAATCTCAAAAATACAAGTTTAAAAAATTTTTAGAAATTTGTTTTTTTGGAATATTTTCTAAACTACTAAACCAATTTGATCAGCTCTTGTTCTCAAAAAACTGCAACAATTATCGCAAACCGCATCAAAATCGGTTCATTTGTTTAAGAGACATTGTAAACGAAAAATTCGTAAAAAAGTGTTTTTTTTTTTAATTACTCGTAAAATTCTTATCAGGTGGAAACATGCTTTTTTTGAAAAATAGCGCATCGCTATACTAAACATTTAACGGCAACGGGAGCGCCATCTGAACGTTACAGCAACAGACGCAAACCAGACTGAGCCACCGCAGCTTATATATATCTACACTGAAGAGTTTGTTTGTTTGGTTGAACGCGCTAATCTAAGGAACTACTGGTTCGAATTGAAAAATATTTTTTTGTTGGATAGTCCATTTATCGAGGAAGGCTATAGGCTATATAATATCACGCAACGACTAATAGGAGCGGAGCATCAATAAAAAATGTTGCAAAATATAACTCAAAATTTGTCCGTCCGACAAAAACTTTTGAACGGTAACTCCGATCAACATGAAATTTGGGCACAACATTCATCTCGAATCTCGATAAACTAAGATGAATGTGCGTATTCATGCCCCTCTCCCCATTCGTTCTTTTGCACCCGGGTGAAACCGGGACAGAACCGCTAGTGCATAATATCTTCCACGTCATGTGAACTAAAGTCGTTTTTGAACAAAATAAAAAAATAAGCACTTCATACGGTTTTTTATTAATTATTAATGAAATTTAGACACAACATTTATCTCGGCACTAATGTACTTCCCCCCATTCGTTCTTTTGCACCCGGGTGAAACCGGGCGGGGCCGCTAGTATTAAATAAAATTACGTTTCATTAGTTTTTGTCCACAATACGACACATTAGTACCAGTGTTAAATGGAACGTTTTACGACCGCTATACAAGCAGCTATTTTATAGAGGTGTGTGTGTAAAATGTATTTTTATCGAAGCTTAAAAATGGCTATTGTTAACATTTTATAAGAATTTTTTCCGTGTGATATTTGCACAATATTACGCGCAGAAAAGTTTAATAAACTACAGGATCTATTGAAAGCATTCAACGCACTGAAAGGTAGCAGTCTTCTTAGCGATGTAGAAATTGATTTTAGAGACGAAACGTGTAGTTTGTTTCGTTTTATGGCAATGTGTGTACCTACCTACTAACATAAAAGTGGTTCCACTGACTATGGACGAATTCACAATCGTTTTTATCCACGACGGAACAGAAAAGGCAGATGCGTTTAGGGTGAGATATTGTTTGTTTGTGTGTGCACTCGAATATCGCCATTTATCTCGAAAATGGTTTGATTAATTCAGGTGCGGTTTTCTGTAAAGGGTTTTTAGAGTTCCAAACCGTGTTCTCACTGATCACAGCAACTGTAAATGCTTCAGTAGTGCAATGGACATTATTGTGTAAGTTGACGATCCTAGATAAGATTTTTTAACTTGCTTTTCTAAATCGAAAAAGGGGTAAAAAGTGTTTTTGAAAACAGCCATACGTCAGGGTGTCTGAATAGAGTTGAGCGAGTAGAGATAAATATTCATTTGTTTCTTTTTTCGTCCAAAATGATGGCTGAAGGCTATGCGTACTAAATATTGTACGCATAGTTTCCAAATGTGACCGGACACAATAGTGTCCGGTCACATTTGGAAACTAGAAATATAACAATTGGTAGATATGTCGTTTTTACGATTACAATTCACGACAAATTTCAACCGAATCGGTCTAATGGTTTAGAGGTGAGCCCGACAGAAGTCGCGTGAACTTTCTAAACATACATGCCAAATTTGCGTTGGATTATAACTTGGCTTTTGTTAAAGGAGACAACTACACCGAGTGGTGTAAAGTAGTGGTAAGAGCACTAGACTCGCATTCGGGAGGTACCGGATTCGAATCCCGACGGGGGCAGTTGCGGCTGTGACTTTTTCCTGCTGCCTCTCGCCGAGAAACGATCATTCCTATACCGGCCATCTTGTTGAGGTTTTCCATGGTTTCCCTCAATAACGCCAGATCAATATCGAATTGGTTTCTTATTCAAGGCTATGTCCGATTACCTGTCAAACTTCTATTCTCAAAATTTGCCTACCTTATCCTAATGTCTTAAAACTGTTTCATTCGCCCATTGTTATTTATTTAGTGGAAGTTTAAAAATGTAGAAAATAACGGGAAGTGTGATATAGATGGAAAATAGTAATGGTGCAATGGCGTCTGTTATGACATAAAGTCGAGAAACGGACGTTAAACGCATTATTACTAGTAAACAGGGCAATATTTAGTTACAAGATGAAATTTAGTTACAGCTGGCGATATTTAGAAATCACTAGAATTTTGTTAGTTGACAGGGCGAAATTTAATTACAGTAGAACGCCGATTATCCGAACGCCGATTAACCGAATCGCCAATTATCCGAATCGGTCCTAAGCGTAATATAAAAAGTTAAAACCAAGTAATTTTCCAATAAAAACAAGTTTTGTGGGGACGCAAGAATACAAAAATGCGAGTGACAATTGCCGTGTAGACGCTACAATGGTATCAGCACACGTCGAAGCTGGAACTCGCTGGAGTCCAGATATATTTCAACTGTTATGGTTGAAAGCTAGAGGCAAGACACTACTTGTCCGATTATCCGAATTTTTGATTATCCGAAACAACCCCGCTCCTAATTAATTCGGATAATCCGCGTTCTACTGTAATTAAATTTCGCCCTGCCAGCTAACAAAATTCTAGTGATTTCTAAATATACTAGAACTTCGTCATTTTTCCCATCGGTCAGCCGTTCCACGACGGCTCACATTTTTTTTTCTTTTATTGTGAATTATAACAAAATTCAAACAGAACGCAATGGCAAAAGATCACGAACACCGTTTTGATCAATGGACTTTTCTATACACGAATGCGGTAAATCAAATTAGATGTACGTATATACAGAGAACAAGTTCGGTGATTTTTTCCTTTCGGCTGACGCAGAGTGTCATTACTGTTATGGGATCTGGGAGGCAGTTGGAGGCTGGGAGTACCGGGCTGCCCCTAGTTCTTCTACTGAGGTCCAATCGGACCGAACAACCCCAGAGACGTGTTTACTACACCGGGGCCATTGTGAACAACATTTATTCCCTAATATAACTTTATGTATACAGTGAAATACTTTCTGTTTTGTTTCGGGTATACGACGACGAGAGCGTGACAAGGTTCACATACGTGTTAGTACTTACCTTAGCCGACAGGGTTGGCGATCCTGTTTTGTTTTTATTGCGACGCTGTGCTACCAGCTCGACGGAAATATTTTATAGAAATTTTGATTTGGATGTAAAATCGATTGTCACGAAAATGTGTCGCGGAGATGACGTTTGAGGGGACATTTACAATAAATATATTCATTTTTAAGACGAAGTAATACATGACGTGTCCCTTTTGTTTTTTTAGTTGTGGTTGCTTTGTCGGGACAACCGAACGGCAGTACTTTTTTACATGTACTGAGTTGTGATTGGTCAATCGGGACAATCGAACGGCAGTGTTTGTTTTCATGTACTGTGTTGTGATTGATCGGTCGGGATAATCGAACGGTAGTCGTCGGAATTACTTCGAAAAAGGAAACGTACTAATATTTTTTGCGATATTCGTTGCCTTCGCGTACCTCACATTGAGTAAAGCTTGGTACAGTTTAATTTGTCCACGTGTGAAAATATATTTTTGAGGTTATGTTGTCATAGTATTCGAATCAGAACATTTATACAGCTCTTGCGACTACCGGAGACTGTGATTTTACACATTTTAAGGTTTTTTTTTCGCTTGAAAATACCAAATGCAAAAAAAGACACAATTTTATACAACCGCATGTGTTTCGGAATCTGCAATCAAAAATGCAGGGCGTGACCCACTGTGTCATTACGTGTGGTCTAACAGCTTAGACTGCATTTGTTTGTTCACTGAATATAACAACTGACGACACGTTTGATAAATTTCAGTCCAGATGTAGATACGGGTTAAAAAAGACCCAGCGGCAGACCCTAGCTCTGTATCGTATGTGGGTTGTATCGCGTTTATTAGGTTCGCGTTCTGTCGGCATGCGGTACATACAGTCACAGAAAAGGAATACAGAAGCGACATTCACTACACTTGGATAATTCTGGACATTTTACTTCGATCATGCGTCATCTACTCAGCATTTCAATGAACTATTTTATGCGAAGCGTCTGATAAGTAAAATAAATACGCACTACGTATTTTTGTAAATATTTATTGTATATATCATGAGGTGACGCGTGTAATGGCTAGTATTCCGTATGATATTTGCTATTCGTTGCCATGGTTACCCTTATAATATGTCCTGTAAAAATTAATCAAAGCATGCTTAACTAGTTTATTTCTGACAGATCTACAAAACAATAGAACGGCTGATTTGTTTTTATTTTCAAAGTATTTCCGAAACTATAAAGCTTAGAAAAAAAATTAATGGAACTCGTGAAAAAATAAATAGAATAATAAGCCGTTATGAAAAGTATACCATTATTATATAAAAATACTGTTATATTATATCTCCTCTGCACATGCGCCAATTTTCCCCAAAAACAATAGGGCTCTTCATATTTGCATACCAAACATCCTCCACTTTGGTGACGCTGATGACCTCAGCTGTTGAGCGTCTATAATTCACAATCTCTCTCTCTCTCTCTCCACTTTGGTTTCAATCCGCACATCTGTTTGACCTGTATCGTGCTCACAGACCAACAGAAGCACAGAGTTTTTCCAAAAATATGTTTTTTTTGAATTCAGGGGACCTCAAAACACAAGATATTGTAAAATTTTGAAAAGTGAATTATGATCTAATCTAGTATCATTCCCCATTTGTGGGTTGGAATGGTAAAAAATACCCTGTTGCTGGTTGTACTTCTGTAAGTCGTCTTCTGTGATGTTGTACGACTATAGTACACCAGGAAGCCAAATGGCCAGTGGCAGTGTGTGTATATAATCGTGTCGATAGCGCGGTGGCAGCGTCGACGGCGGCGGTGGCGGCGACATAACACGATATCCACCGCACCAACGGTCACCGTCACATTCCGATATCTAAACGGTTATTGTTTATACACCGGCCTTCGTGATCGGACTTTTTCCTCCTCTGTGTTCTGTTTCTGTTTTGGGTCTACCTACAGCGGCGTCCGGTTTAAAGAAACAGGATGACGCCGCACACAGGATGAATCTCAATTGCCGGTCCGCGCCGAAGTTAAAATGTAAACAATCGGTACCTGTACGTTCAATAATCTATCGAGTACCTTGTGTTATACAGTATGTAAACACGTAAGGTGCACATAAGGAAAATAACATTGGGAAAAAATGACTGGATCAGAGTGAGCCTTGAAATCTTGTTTTTCAATTTGACAGATAATATATTCTTTTGCAAAATGAATGTGTATACTACCGAAGAAAATATTCAAATGATTACAACATAATCGGACTTTTTTTATTAATGGGACATTAAATTCCCAAAAATACTTAAATATGGTGTGAGATCAAATATCTCTGCCTATTCGTGTTGAACCTAAAGACATTGGGTCACTGATTTACCAACGCGCATACGTTATACCAGTCAGACAATTTTTGAATGAAATGTTTCCAAACAGATGGAGTTGTTTTTTTGTTTTAATTTTGTACAAAAAAAATAAAATAATGATTTGTAAGAGCTTTTTATTATTAAGAAAGCCAAGTAAAGTAAAAATAAATCAAAATAAAATAGAAATCCTCAAGATTACCACGATAATTCAATAGAAATAACAATTAGTGCAGTCATGGCTAACTCTGATCCAAGTATTTTTTTTCCCAATGCTAATTTCCCTACATGCACCTTATGCGTTTACATACTGTATACAGATTATCCAAGTGTGTAGGCTTTCACGGCCGGTGTTGATCCAAATCTTCTTGGTTTCCGGGCTTGTATGTCGTGGTCCATTGGTATTTCTACCTGACGTTTCGTCTACAACTGCGATAGACATTATCAAAGGCGATCTGGTAGCGGGCGAAGTGTCCTTCTAGGCTGCTCACAGATAAGTGTGTCGACAAGTGTGGTACTTCCGTCTTTTATGGTCAGCGTGCTTGTGTTCTCTACTCGGTCGTAGTATGCTCTTCTGTGATTGGTCGTCCCATTCAGTGGGTTGGTATTGCAGAGTGCTGGTGTCCACGTTTTACTTAAATAAGACAAAAAAAAATCTTAGAATTTTTAAGAGATAAGTTTTATTTTAGACTAGCGATCCCGTCCGGTTTCACCCGGGTATAAAAGAACGAATGGGGAAGGGAGGAACATGAGTACACACATTCATCTTAGTTTACCGAGATGAATGTTGTGTCCAAATTTTATGATGATCGGAGTTACCGTTCAAAAGTTTTTGTCGATATAAAGCAGTATTTATACCTTTTTTTAACTAATAATTTTTTTTTATTAATTAAATAAAATTAAAATAAATTTAAATGTAAGCCTTAAAAGAAAGCAATGTAGAAAATAAAAAATAAATAAAAATAAATTCGCCCAACGTGGGGCTCGAAACCACGACCCTGATATTGACAGTCGCATGTTTTACCGATTGAGCCATTCGGGGTTGTGTACTCACAAAGCTAATATGAGTATATTTAGTTAGTGCATTTCACCTGAATAGAAGCTTATTTTTGAGATACATTTTGCAACATTTTTCATTAATGCTCTGCTCCTAATGATCGTAGCGTGCTATTATATAGCCTATAGCCTTCCTCGATAAATGGGCTAGTCAATAAAATTTTTTTTTTCAATTTGAACCAGCAGTTCCTGAGATTAGTGCGTTCAAACAAACGAACAAACAAACTCTTCAGCTTTATATATTAGTATAGATAAAGGACTTAACTATAGTATTAATAATAACCCAGAACCACTAGAAATGTGTGCGTGCACCTTGCGCGGCCAATCAGCTGTCAAATTTTGACCTTGAACAAATTATGCCAGATTTGAAAACGAAATATTCGCATTCGCATTAGCGAATATCGGCGACAGGTATTCACGTTCACATTCTCGAATGTCTAAATGGGCATTAATTGTTACTAGGCAGTAAAAGGTAACAAATCATCCTGTATGAATGAACGACGCCATTCATTTCATATAGTTAAACACTATTTCAGACGTTGAAAGCTTACCTTTTTCATGCCATCGAGTTCGAGATCAATACTCACCATTTTCCTTCAGAATACAAATATTCAGGAAAAAAGATGTTCTCGGTATACCGTATAGCTGTGTTATGTATGGTATACCTTCACAGTATTCCTATAATACACTTTTCATAATAAAATTCCATTGCCCGGACCCTTTCTTCTGTCAGTGCGAAATATTTCCGGTGCGACTGAAAACGTAAAGAATATGTCACATCGAATGAGAGAATGGCCTTATCATCGACATCTTTATTGCATCTCCACTGGGAATACTCTCTACTCTTCTCGCACTTATAAATTACGTTTTGCTTTACATTTCGTTCATTTTTATTGTAGTGTACGGAGAGATGTGGCGTAGTGGTGAACTAGACATACATTCAAATTTCGGCGGGGAAATATTTTGAAAATTAACAGCTGTTCTTTTGTTATGAAGATCTGTCAACTAGAAAGCAGCTGTTTTTTTATTAATTTTAAAAATATTTCCAAAACTATACACTAGAAAAAAATTTACTAAACTTTCTTGTAAAAATAAATTGAATTATAAACCTATATATGAAAAATATATTTTTTCGTTTTGAGGTCCTCCGAATCCAAAAAACATTTTTTTGAAAAAACTCTGTTCGTTTGGTTGTCTTCGTCTATGAACACGATACAAGTCAAACGGATTTAAGCCAAATTTTGGGAGGATATTTGATACACAAATATGAAGAACTCTATTGAAAAGAGATATGCTATAGCGCTGTTTTTTTATATAATAATGATATACTTTTCATATAGGTTTATAATTCTATTTATTTTTAATGAAAGTTTTGTAAATTTTTTTTCTAAATTTTGTAGTTTCGGAAACGCTTTGAAAATAAGAAAAAATCAGCTGTTCTTTTGTTCTGTAAATCCGTCCAAAATAAATTAGCTAGGTATGTAGCTAACAAGCATGCTTTAGCTAATTTTTACACGGCGTGATAACATATTGTGTAACCATGCAAACGAATAGCAAATATAATATTTAGTACTAGCCGTTACCCGCGTCATCGCACGCGTTAACAGAAAATTTCTTTTCTGTATTACAATATGTCAAATGTCAATATTTTTGAAATGGTCCATCACTCAATTGACTGGATTTTTTTTAATTTCACCATTCCAACTCCACTAGTTTAGATCAAAACCAACCTTTCAAAATGTTATAATATTTTTTTCGTTTTGAGGTTCCATGAGTCCAAAAAACGTTTTTGGATAAAACTTCTATACTCCTCTGTGTTTGCGTTTGTTAGTCTGTTTGTACAGATCAAACGACTGATCGAATCGAAATCAAATTTTGGTATAAGTGTAAAACACACAGTCTCTTTTTTTATAGCTCCTCCATTTTCGCATTGCTATTATGCAAATAAGATATAATAAAAAATAATATATTATTTTTTATTTAAATCTTATTTGCATAATCAATGCGAAAATGGAGGAGCTATAAAAAAAGAGACTGTGTGTTTGACATGATGACATCCTATTTAATTATAACGCGTTTTTTTCATATAATATGAAAAAAACGCGTTATAATTAAATAGGATGTCATGTAAATTAAATAATTTTCTATGAGAGGCAACACTGCACACTATAGAAGTGAAACTATCTACATTATTCTGATAAGCAGTGATTCTGGATAGTGATCTAGAACGCCAGTTATTGGGTAAAAGATAAATACATCGGCCGGCAACAGTGATTCTAGTCAGCTGAACGGCTCGAACTCGCATAATAAATTATACTTCAAAAACACGAACAATTTCGTTGATGCCAAAACGTATTATTTTGGTGTTCAGTGCGGCACCAATTTTGTCGCACACATTCCTTTAAATGCATTTCACCGTTTGAAGACGACACCTCACACTTGAGTCTAAATGATAGTATCCACTCAACTTATCCCACTTCTGCTATAACAAACACCGAGAACGAAATTTAATAATGCATTTATTCTAGCATCAGAGATGCCGCCACCGTGAGTATAAATCATCAAATCTCGCATTAACATTACATATAGCGCCGTTCGCGCCGCTATTCTGCTTTACAAATTGAGCAGAAAACTGCGGCTTTGCGATAAACTGTCTCGTGTCTTCTTGTTCTCACATTGGCAGCACTGAGTCGAGTTTTAAAGATGCCTTCTGCATTTCATGCTTGTACAGGGTGACCATACTATTATGTAAATCCTACCAGAGAAAATATTGCAACCCTTGTTAATCCAAGCTCCCGCCGTACAAAAAGTCTACTGAACTAATTGAATATTTTTTTTTTAATCGTTTTCGAAGTTGTACTTCTTTTGACGCGTTATGAAAAATGTGACTGTTACGATTCGCGCGCACACTAACATATCGTAACATCAAAATTAACAGGATGAAGTTGGTCACAGAAAAAGGCTGCCTACGGAATCCAGGTAGAAAGCCTTAATTTACACTAGTGGACATACCTTCACCATAATATATCGTTGTAGTTGTTTTTGGTTCACTAAGTGAGGAGGGTAGAATATGGTAGATGTCGTTTGTCATATACCTATAACATCAAACTTAACAGGATGAAGTTGGCCACAGAAAAAGGAAACCGACAGAATCGAGGTAGAAACCATTGACTTACACTAGTCGACATACCTTCACCATATATCGTTGTATAGTTGTTTTTCGGTTCGCTAAGTGAGGAGGATAGAGTATGGTAGATGTCGTCTATCATATACCTATAACATCAAAATTAACACTCGCAGAAAAGAGCTACCAACCGAATAGAGATCGAAACCATTGACTTTCACTAGTAACCATGCCTACGCCATAATATCGTAGTTGTTTTTCGGTTCGCTAAGTGAGGAGGGTAGAGTATGGTAGAGATCGTGTTCGCATGCAGTTGTGGTAATCTCACTCCAGTTATTTTATTTCAATAAATTATTTGTATGCAAATTAAAAATTAGTTTTTAATCTTGCCAGCTCTTAAACCTCATGCACCCATTTTTTTTTTATTGAACGTACATTTGCTGATTTTTTTCAGGGTGTGCTGTGCATAACTGTTCCTTGTAGAACTTTATCAGCTATTTGAGTTCATAATTTATCAATTAGTAGGTAATCGTGTCTAGGGAAGAGCCAGTCCATAGTATATAAGAAATTAGTTGTCTGTGGAGGGGGGAGTTGTTTGTTGTGACGCTACTGTGTATGACGAACCGGTACATAGTTGTTAAATAAGCGGAGATTTATTCGCTGTCAGTTACAGATTTTGGGTATTGTAGACGCTGTGTATATTAGGTTTGCATCGGCGCGCCTCCGCGCCCGTGCCATGCCACGCTTTGAACAGAAGTATATATGGCGGAGTTGAGTAAGTACTAGGCGACGTCGTCTTCTCTGTGCTGTGGCAGAGTGGCTCGACTCAGCCTCTAGGATAGGCGCGAGGATTTACCAACAAATCCACTAGTTATGGGTCGCGGGATAAAAGCACATGCCGCAACCTCTTCGTCCTTTCAGTGCACCAGGGCTCTGAATCTATTAGTTTCCGTGTGACAAATAGTGCAGTCAAATAAGCTAAAAAAAAGAGGACAACCTCGGAATGAAACGGAATAAGCTGAATGTTGAATAAACCTTAAGGCCTCTTGTTAACGACAACGGATAACGGCCCGATTTTTAGACGGGCCGACGCGCAGTGTTCAATAGGTTAATGCGGGTGTTTGTTAACGCGACGGGCATGTAACCGTAGCAACAAAACTCAACTGTTGACGACGACAGATGTGCGCGTACGTTTTTACCTATACCTACCTACCTACCTTGTGCTGCTCATTGTGAATATGGAGTTTAAAATTGATATTGATATGGTCTTTGTTTAAATCCTCCTCTAATAAAATCTTCTTTAAATCATCCTTTAATAAAATAGGATGAACCCATAGCTTCCTCCTTTTCTTCGTAACTGCTGTTTTTTGTATAAATAGTAGGTAGGCTAGAATAAGCTTTTTCTTTGCACTCAACATAATGTACTTGCACTTCTTCGTCCTTCAAGTATAGAACTGATATCGATAACAACGGACGCGCTCACGTTATATTAGCGGGCCGTGTACAAAGGTAACCGTTTCGCGTCGGCCCGTTACCCGTTGACTAAAACGGTTGTTAACAAGAGCCCTATTTTGGCATTTTAAAGGTTATCTCAAACGTCTCATAAGGTTACGTGTGAGCCACTGTGAGGTCAAAGGTCGCGAAAATTAGTTTATTGGAAATATCTCGCTTCCTTTGCCTCAAACCGTATTTGCATTTATTATAAAAGTTGTAGAGTATAAAATTCTCTATAAATTTCGTCTTTCAGCCAGTGTAGTGTATACTATTTTTCTTCAATACCTCAGTCGTAAATACGCTTATTAAATACATTAATTAATTAATTATATAAAAACAAAGGTAAATTCCAAGCAAACAGCTTTGAGGTTATACGTAAAAACTCGAATGACAGCTGTTCGCGATTATTACCTAAAATGTAATAGGGTTGCTATGGAAACGACATCTAAACAACATTTGATAGGTGATTTTTACTTTACTTCCAACCGAACGTAAGTACTTCCCGCATCAGTGCGTGTAATCTCACCAATACGTAAATGCTAGACTTTCTGCCTTGCAATTGATGCCGAAAGTATATACTTTCGATCTAGGTATGAAGAAAAATATATTTGGCAACGTTTAACCTCAAATTAATGAAGCTATTTCTGAATGGTCTGTGACCTGCACGAAGTGAGGATGAAAGAGAAGTTGAAAATTCATGGATCGATCAGTTCCCGACAGGTTGAAAATACATGAGTTCTATTAGAACAATAGCTGCCTGTCGAAGAAATGTGTATAGTACGCGCCACAGATCTAAAAAGTTCGGAAGTTAGTCACAAACAGCGTCGCAAAGGCACATTGTAGAGCCGTTAAGACTCCCACCACCTCCCAGCTAGCTGCACGGAACGTGCGCTCGTCGGTGATTGGCTGTGATCGCTCGTCGCCTTGGTCACTTGTCGCTTTTCTGCTTTAAAGTCCAGTCGAGTACGCAATTGTCAAGTTGTTATCGCTATGTTAGTTTTGTTGAGTTGCGAGTTTGTAGTTTTTCAATAGACTGTACAGGCGCAAGCCTGCATTCGCATCTAACTTCCGAGCCTTTTAGATTCGTGGCGCGTACTATAAATACTGGTAACTGCGAGAAATACTGCTGTTAGTGCCATGCATCGGTCGTTAATCGTGTTTAGTGTGAGCCCTGCATCGAATGCACCCTGTTCCCTGTTGTAGAGGAGAAGTATACCGACCGACCGAGCGGCAGTATCCATCCCCGACAGTGTGACGGCTCCACAGAGCACTCCGATCTCAACGCTACTCACTGAATACGAATGTTGGATGTAAACTTACATGAAATATGTTTCCTTTCGGATTTGAACCCATCTGCGTCGTCCTTCCAA
The DNA here is from genome assembly GCA_963575645.1 of Xanthostigma xanthostigma. Classification (NCBI taxonomy): domain Eukaryota; kingdom Metazoa; phylum Arthropoda; class Insecta; order Raphidioptera; family Raphidiidae; genus Xanthostigma; species Xanthostigma xanthostigma. The sequence goes on along the minus strand of OY754466.1, from coordinate 39,625,963 downwards.
CTTCCTTACACTGCCTACTACTTATACTTATTCTTCCTGAAGTCGCTGTCCTATAAAGCTTTCTGCACTGTTATATCAGAGAAATGAACGCTGGCGGTGGCTTCAACTTCAAAATCGAAAATTTATTTAAGATTACTGAAATGGGAAAACACACGAAACTTTGTTCTAACTAAAATTCTACTTACATTTAGAGCAAGTTTTTCAGTCACTGGTTAAATTGACTTTGGTAGTATAAAACGGGAAAAAAATGGAACCTTAGCCTGTAGATATGGGGAGTAAAGGGGGTAATTACCCCCCCAGGATAATAATATTAAAAAAAATCAACTGAAAATAATACGAATATACCTGGCTAAAAGATAGATATACTTTTTGAAAAAAAATTTGTAAAATTAGTTTGGGAATTAATATTTTGCTTGATACCTTCCTTCGTGAGTATTCTTGTGTGACATTAATAAAACTTAAAAAAATATTGATTTTTTTGCTTCCCCCCCTTGGCCTGTACCTACAATATCTATTATTATTGCCATCGTTCGTCTATAATTTTAGAATTCTTCAAGGCTCTATTTATACTAATAATAATAATAATAATAATAGTAATAAAGTAATAATAAAGTTTATTTATTCCGTTGACATAAATGTGTGGAACAAGTCAAACATAGAAATTACAATGAGGTCGAAAAAAATTACGGGATTGAATAAAAAGTGTGCTGAATTAAGAGACGCTTGATGGTGCGTTTGAAACAAGATAGGCTATTAATGGATTTAACATTAGCCGGTAATTGATTATATAATTTTATAGGCATAGAATTTGGGCCTTTAGCAAACAGATTTAAATGCTGCTTCGAAATTGTTAGCTGATCATTATTACGTAGAAAGTGACATATATTATAGAGATAATATAGAGACAATATTATAGAGATTGTGAATTTTGTGAGTTTGTGTGTATGCGGAAGGTAATCTCCGAACTTACGCATTCGATTTCATTTTTTTTCAGCAATATTTAAAATAGATCGTCATATATTATCGCGTCAAATAAAATTGCTTTTACAACTAAGTCGAAGAAAAAACAGTGGCAGTCCACAAATTCGTGCGAAGTCGGACCGGGCTACTAGATAAATAGAGGAACGATAACAACGTTAAATATGAAGTTAAATTCACTGTTATTTTGCAAATAACAATGAATATCTTAAAGAAGCTCACAAATGTCAATCACTAAAAAATCAGTGTGGACACATTTGGAAATTTATTTTCCCCTAACCCTAAAATAAAAATCCCCTAAAAAACATAGATTTGATTGATATTCGCATTCGCATGTCTAACAATAATTGACATTCATTACATCACTAATATATACAATGATGACGTATTACATAACGTAACGAATGCTTAAACTTTCATAATAAATATCGGCGCTAGAGGACAATAATAACAATTTACTTTTAATGGAAAGAAATCTTATAAATATTTCTCGAACTTTTGAATTGTTATTTTCGTTTGTCGGTGTTTACTTTTTAATAATTCTCAAAAGTTCTTCGCGACGTCCTTAACGTTTCTCATTGTCGGCGCAGCAGCCTACTAAGTGGATTTATGATTTCTCTTTCCGCTTTTTCTCTTCCGTTGTCTTACGTAAAATACATACCTGTAATTCATAAACATGCACCTGTACTTCCACCATATAATACCGGTACCTACGCCACTTGTGACTTTTCAACAATCGTGATGCCAAACGATTTTGAACTCAAAATTTCCGACGAGTGATGGATTTATAATAAGACACACTACGCACCGGCCTAGTGCACCACCACAGAGGAGGCAGCACAAACCGGGATCACTTTTTACCCGACTGCGGCGAAGCCAAAAGGAAGGGTTATGAGTTTAGCCGTTTACGTATGTTTGTATTTACGGATGTTCCACCGTAGCGCCTAAACTATTCATCCGATTTTCATAAATAAGGTGTCAATTGATACGTTATTATTGGCCAGGTAACATAGGCTACATTTATTTTTGAATTTTGGTCCCAGAGTGGAACAAATTGAAAATTAATAAAAAAAAGTTCAAAAAAAATAATTTAAATAAAAAATAAGTTCAAAAACTGAAACCCGACTACTGAAAAGTATGCAACAAGAAAATATTTTCATCTGAGGATAGCCGTGGTCGTATGCCATTTCATATACAGGGTGAGGCACATAAAGTGTTACAGAACAATAGCACTCAAACTATTGATCATATCCAAAAATGTTTTAGACAAAAGTTTTAGTGTTCGAGAAGGTCGTCATACTGGACCACCATATTTTTTTATCGGTGGAGGCGCTGAAGCTTCGTCAAGGTCAACTTCACTTTTTTAAACGAAACCATGTATTTCTTTTCGATGACATTATTAGCGATTTTAAGACGAATTCAGCAACCTACAACACAAGGTCATTCAAATTATTTTATTTTTATTTATTTAAAAAAAAATCAAAATTTTTTTTAGAATATTCTGTCAATATTCAGAATATTCAAAATAGTCACGTATGTACCGAAATTACACCACAAATGTCATCATTTCGAGCATCTTCCGTAGGCAGACCCAAGCAAAGGTTAGTGGATCCTTTAAAAGTGAATATTCCGATATGTTTAGATTTTTCGACTACGATTTTGCGTGATTAGAATAACCTTGTGTTGTAGGTTGCTGAATTCGTCTTAAAATCACTAATAATGTCATCGAAAAAAAATAGGTACATGGTTTCGCTTAAAAAAGTGAAGTTGACCTTAACGTAGCTTCAGCGCCTCCACCGATAAAAAAATAGGGTGGTCCAGTATGACGGCCTTCTCGAACACTAAAACTTTTGTCTAAAACATTTTTGGATATGATCAATAGTTTGAGTGCTATTGCTCTGTAACACTTTATGTGCCTCATCCTGTATATGAGGCCCCTCTAGATGTATAGCGTGAATAACGTGATGCACTTTTCCCTAGAACTTATGATCGCTTACAACTGTTAAAATGTAATTTTTTGTTAGGGTAGGTGGCATATGACCACGGCTATCCACAGATGAGAATATTTTCTTGTTTCATACTTTTAAGTAGTCGGGTTTTAGTTTTTAAATTTTTTTTTTTTTTCCTAGTTAGAACTATTTCGGTTATTAGATTTCTGATTAAAAATTCTATGTTTGCATAGGACTTGTAGCATTAATGACCACTTCATGAAAATGCAGATGACGTTTTTTCTGGATCAAATATTATGAGAAATAGTGGAACTTTAAAAAAGGCGTTGGCAATAAAAATTAAAAATATTGCACATTTTGTCCACTTTCCCATTATTTAAGTTATTTAAGTTTTTTTTTATAAATACTCTCAGCGAAAATTAAAATTATTTTCTTGACAGTATATTTCTATATATAAGTATAATTATATTATATATTTCTATTAATATAACGGGGAAAAGAATCACTACTATATTAACTTAAAAAACTGTCTGATGTCACTAGTGTACATGTCAATATTTAGTAAGACTACTTGATTTTTGAAAGGCTGCAAAGTGACTTTAATAATGCATTTAATAATAAATCATGGATACTCACATATTTCTCTTCTGAAATTACAACTTATACTGCATTTTTAATTGTATTTATTCCGATTATTAAAAAATCTGTTTTATACTTCATAAACGTAGCCGATAATATACCTCGTAAACGAGGTATTGCTTCTACTGTCTGTATATCCAGTTCACATTGTCAGATTTAGCATTCGAATTGCCGGATATCGGCGACATCAGCGGCGAGATAAAACAACCCTTTTTCTTTTCCGGCTCGTGTTTTCCTGTCAATTTATTTCGACAGATGACAAATTCTAAATCGAACAATGGTTATATCTGACATAAACTTTTAGCTTACAGATAAAATGCAATACTTCAGCGATTTGAAATTCGCAAACATTAATAAAAGAAAAATCGGAAATAATCAAGATCCACAGAACAAAAGAACAGCTGTTTTTTTATTTTCCAAATATATCCAAAACTATAAAGTTTAGAACATTTTTTTTAACAAAACTAGTTTTTGAAAAAATAAATATAATAAACCGTTATGAAAAGTATACCATTATTATATAAAAAACAATGTTATAGCATATATCTCTTCTGTGCATGCGCCGATTTTCCCCAAAAACAATAGGGCTCTTTATATTTTCATATCAAACATACTCCCAAAATTTGGTTTCAATCCGTCCATCCGTTTGACCTGTATCGTGTACAGACAAACAGACGCACGGACTTTTTCCAAAAATGTGTTTTATGGATTCGGGGGACCTCAAAACGAAAAATATTGTAAAATTTTGAAAAGTGCATTTTGACTTATATTAGTAGATATCTACCATTCCGTTTTCAGTGAGCACTTTAAGAAATTTCGTTCACATTTTCCTCTAAAATATGAAGAAATTTTAGGTAAAAGTTCGATAACTTGCTATGCAAAATATCCACTGGAAATTCACAATTATTGTTTTATATAACATATAACAGCGTTATTGGTCGTTTTAAGTGCGGAAAATTAATTTTTAAATTAATTTAAAAAAATTAAATATGGTATATTAAGTTGATTTAGAGTATATTATTTAGATACTATAGTGATCGCTATCTTGTCTCATATAGTGATAAGAAAAGAGAAAGTTATATATGTCACCGGGATATTGTCAAACCCGTGATATTATAATCTCACTTAGTGAAATTACAATATCACGACTTTTTGTCAATCGTGATATTGTAATTTCACTAGTGAAATTGCAATATCACGGGTTTGACAATATCCCGGTGACATATTATATACCTGTATCTATGATAAACAAAGATAGAAATATCAATTGGTTGGAATGAAATACAATTGAACGTTCGTATTTGGAAATTTTAATTTATAAAACGAATTTTAAATAAAAACCAACCAACTTAAAACTCACATTTTCTTGAAGATTGAAAACCACCGCTTTTTTTGATAAAGGGGTATGCGAATTGTCTCGCAGTGAAACGGGAAGGGGCAAATGTGGAGTTTTTAAAAAAACAATTCCGGGGTGAACGATAAACGGGTATGCGAATTGTAATTCTGGGGTGAACGATAAAGGGGTATGCGAATTGTCTCGCAGTGAAACGGGAAGGGGCAAATGTGGAGTTTTTAAAAAAAACAATTCCGGGGTGAACGATAAACGGGTATGCGAATTGTAATTCTGGGGTGAACGATAAAGGGGTATGCGAATTGTCTCGCAGTGAAACGGGAAGGGGCAAATGTGGTGTTTTTAAAAAAACAATTCCGGGGTGAACAATAAACGGGTATGCGAATTGTAATTCTGGGGTGAACGATAAAGGGGTATGCGAATTGTCTCGCAGTGAAACGGGAAGGGGCAAATGTTGAGTTTAAAAAAAAAAACAATTCCGGGGTGAACGATAACGGGGTATGCGAATTAGATAGTTAATTTGTTTATAAATATCTAAATACGACCCTGCTTCCATAACACAATCGAAAGCTGCATACAAAGTGAGATAGTTATACAATAATTCTACACCAATTGCTATGACGTGTATTTGTGATTTTTGATTGGTTAGATTCAAAAAATGACAGTGAAAGACGAGAAGTAGTTCCATTTTTTTCACGTATTTTTATGGAAATTTGTGAATAATCCGCAAAGTTTTTTTTTTGAACGTCAAAATTTAGCGTTTTCTATGACTTAAAAAAAAAATTTCAAAATTTGGGTGCATAGTGTTATCGAACTGGACCCGAAATTTTATGCTCGGTAGTTTCGGTGATGCTCGATTTTCGTATATTTTCATTTATAGGTACCTATGTATATTTTAAACTGCATTTTAAAATTATAAAAAAATATATTTCTCATAACGAGCCCTTTCACACGATGCACTTGAAAAAGATTTTTATTTCCTAACCAGTCCCGACAAATTCAATATACCCGAGTTCTACTGTAAATCATTCTTTATCTGGGATTCTACTTTTCGTTCTTAGCGGTGATTCAAATCATTGAAACATTTCAGTGTAAAAAAATGTGAGCCGTCATGGCAGATATGAAACGTAAAAAGCAAAATTCTAGTAACTAAATATCGCCTTGTAACTAGATTTCACTCTGTAATAGTTGCCTTTAACAAAAGCCAAGTTATAATGCAACGCATACACAAAGCCAGTGTTACGCGCTGTCATCTAACGAAATACTAGTAAATAAATTTCGCCCTGTTATCTAGATGTCGCCTGCAACTAAAGTCGTGTTTAATCCAATGAACACAAACGTAACGTCATCACATAAAAGTGTCGCGACAATTGCTCGGTTTTACTCCCAACCCAAACGCGAGATGTTTAACAACCAAACCTTTTGGGGTTGCAACGTTTGAAAGGTTTATCCTGCTTCAATTTATATGAATCACTTTATAAGCTCCGACTCCATTTTATGCTATAATTAACAACTTATCATCCGTACATATGTTAAGTTGGTAATGATATCGCGAAGAAGAGCTAAAGGCTGAAGCATTTTATGTGAAATTAAATTAAAAGTTCCAGTCGAGCGAGTACAGAACATGTTCTCATTAACAACTCGCATGAAGACAGCTACAGTACCTACTATACTTGGTCTTCCCAGTTCGCATGATGTACGATACGTTTCCGAATTGAAACTTGTGTTTCATGCCCTCCGTAATATAGGTATACTTACTATCCTACAGATGGCTCAGAATTCGCTTTATCTAATTTCTGGTTTGCAGTACTTTCTACTAGTTGAACATCTATTCTAAATTTATTTAAAAAGGAAAAGAAAAATACTTAGTGTTCTTAATATTCATATCATACTTACATTTATCATATTAACATTTAATTGATCTTATGTTTACGCATATAGCCCTAGTTGCTGAGCGTTTTATATTTAAATAAAAAAAAAAATATAATAGAATTATTTTTTAATTGATCATATATTAAGAAAGTACTATTTCATGGTTATTATTAATTCACTAATCAATTATTATTTTTAAAAGTTAATAAATGAAACTTACAGTTGACAATTTGAATAAATTGCCAACCTTGAAATAATAAAATAAAATTTTTTCCTTCTTGTGTGTAATTTTGCAAAAAACAAGAATAAAAATATGTTAGAGCTATAAAAATAAATATTACGAAAACTGTATTAAGAATATTTCTTCTTTTTTTTTTTATTAAAAAAACAGTGTGCAGCAACTAAGGCTATTTACACTGAACTAAAAGTAACAAATATGAAGGTAAGTATAATAATAATAAGTACATAATATAATAATTAATTGGATATAATAGAATAGATATAGGTTAAATTAAAAATTTCTTCTTAATTATTAAATTTAATTACTTATTTTACTAATGTAAATTTTAGTAGCGTCCAACTTACACAGTTATTTGCTCCAAAAAATGTTAAATATAAATTATTTAAATGGTCAATAAATTTAATTTTTTTTTATATTAAAAAAAGTTTTTTTTAATCTATTACAGTCATTTTTATAAAAAAAAATCTTTATTCAAACATTAACGAAAATAGCTTTAAAGCCATATCGTGTACTGATTCTCTATTTCTACCGTGTTAAATTCCCACTTAGTGGTCAAAAATTTTCAAATTTTTAATTTAGTTTACATAAATTATTATGAATGTATAGAAAAAATTTTATAAAAAAATCTTTAAATTTTTTCATGCGCTAACCTCCTTAAAACATTTGATTTGACGTAAATTTTTTAAGGGGATTTTTATTTTAAAGTTACGGGAAAATATATATCCAGAGCGTCAACACTGAAATTTTTTAGTAATAGACATTTGTGAGCTTCAAGGTCGAGACTGGTTTTGCCTCTAGATTCCGTGCTAAACTTCGCTGTTAGGTTTCAAGCATTCTGTGGCGCTTTTATGTGTTTGCTTCACACAATGCGTGTTTTGAAACTGGATTTGTAATTTATGAAAGACGAAAAGTAGTTCTATCTTTTTTACGTATTTTTGAGGAAATTTGTGAATAATCCGCAAAGTTTTTTTTTTGGAACGTCAAAATTTAGCGTTTTCTATGACTTAAAAAAATTCCAGCCAATTGGGCGACGGGACCATTCCAACTTCAAAAATGTTGACATTTGATTATAATAAAGAAAATAAAATTTCTAATATCGCGTGAGGTGACGCGGGTAATGACTAGTATTCAATATGATATTAATTATTCGTTGCCATGGTTACCTACATAGTATGTTCCACGTCATGTAAAAATTAATCAAAGCATGCCTAACTAGTTTTTTTTTTGACAGAGTTTTTTCAAAAATATGTTTTTTGGATTCGGGGGACCTCAAAACGGAAAAGTGATTTTTGACCTAAACTAGTACCATTCCCCACTTGTGGGTTGGAATGGTAAAAGTCACAATTTTGACACATCGAGTTATCGTACTGGATCCTAAAATTGACATTTGCACGAGCGAATCTGAGAGTAAAATCTAGTAACTGTACATCATTTATGACCTCCTGTACACGTGGTAGGTGTGATATGGACGCACATAAAGTTAATGAAAAGTGAACGTAGTTCTAGTGTACAGGGAAGTTAAGAGGTACTTACGTTCTTCCTATTCCATATTATCCATGCCTGCGTGTTTATCTTTTTATTACACATAAACTCTCTCTGTATTGATGGAGTACTTAAACACATTCTATGCACCATGCCGTTATAAACCAAATTTAGATATTCGAATTCCTGTCATCATTAGACAAAACTAGTGTAGTATGTCAGAATGAAGTCCGTCCCACGTATTAAAATTTGATACTTTTAAACGGTGGATATCGTTCCTCATCCATAAACAAATAATGTAAACCAACTCTTTGGTACTAATTTCGTTCCCTTTAATTGCAAACACGATTAAAAAATTGGTTGTCTGTAAAGTCGGTTTACGGAAGATAGTTTTACGTGATAACATATTCCGCTCGAGTATCATATTTATTATTTAATAATCACGCACAGGGTCAGGCGGAACGTTACACTTTTTCGTGCATGCAGCCGGTTTTTCATCTTTTTATATTGACGTGATTCATCAATTTATAAGACGTCATCACGTCAAAAAATAAATATTGAGCATAAACCGCCATATAATGACGTAGAAAGCAGTGACATTTTTTAATCTATAGAAAGAGATGTATAAATCATCATTATATGAAGGTTTAACCTTCATTGTTCTCATAACCTTCAAGTTTAGGTTATAGTACATTATAGACGCTGAACAACTAAGGTCATTAGAGAGCAATGATCATACAGATATTGTTTTCCTGACTGACGTCGGGCGCATTTAAAAATAATCCCATCGTCCGCGTATTTCAAAAGCCAGCTGCCTATTCCGATCTGCGCATCGTTGATCGCGTAGTGTTTCATGCAAATAACCGTCATCTATGACCGACACGGGAGCCAACTTGTTAAAAATAAATAAACTCGAAAGGGTGTATTCCCCAGAGAGAGCCTTGCCGCTTTTGTGAGTTTATTTAGCAGCCAAATATAGACTAGTAGGTGACCTATATATCTACTGGTTAATTAAAGCGTTTTGAAATGTTGTTTTTGGAATTTATGAAGAGATAAAACACACACATTGAAATGCTCGTAATCTAGGGCCATGCGAGTGAATATGGGGTCCATATTGAACAGCTGGTGAATACCTCAACTTAAAATATATAAATATCAGTGGCGTAAATAACGCCCCCGCAGGCCCTGCGTTGCGGGGGGCGCGCCACAGCCAGGGGCGCCTTCAAGTCCCTTGATGAAAATGATTAATTTTCTAAAAAAAGACTGCCGTGTGTTTCGAGAAAATCTAGCAAAAATAAAATATTAATATCACTTGCACAGTATTATTGTTACAAGTTAACATTTATGCGGGATCTTATCTTTTTAATAATTTACCAAGCCATATAAGCCAAAGTTCTAACATTAGACAATTTGAAACTGAGCTCAAAAAGTACCTCACTACAAATTGTTTTTATAGTATAAATGAATATTTAAATTCTTAGATTTTAATTTGACTATTCACATCTATACTTAGTATAGCTAGGTGAAATATTATTATTATTATTATTACAATAATAAATGAAAAATAATGTAATAATATGTGCAGAAATAAAAATGGAAGTCCCATACTTAAATTTGAACGTTAACTAACAATATTAATTTTCATTCTCGCTGAAGCCATTTTTGACCTCTTCGAAAGTCATTTCGTAGTCAAAGACATATGAAATGACTTTCGAAGAGGTTAGACACGACTTTAGCGAGCATAAAAATCATTTTTTCATTCATTCAGCGAGTAAATTTGATTTGGACAAAATTGTCAAAGAATTTGCTAACGCCAAAAACCGCCGAGGTTTATTCAGTTAGTAATAAGTTTTATTTTAAAAGTAACTAATGATGATGTTTATAGTACTTGTATTATTTTTATTTATGAAGAAATGCATCATTTTAAAGCACCCCACTCATATTTTTACCCCAGCAAGTACGGCTTCAATGTCTGTTTTATTCATTAACCTTGAAAGCACCGTTTGCATAACGTTTGCACACTACCGCGTCCGCACATTTGAACTAATTTCGTGCAAACTTTGTGCAAATGTCGGAGGTGCGCATATTTGCATGCAAACAGTGCAAATATATATTATTTTAATAAATATTTCAATTAAAAAACGCGTACAAGTGACATTTTTCACCAAAAATATCAATGATGGAAACTGGTGCAAAATAGCAGGGCGCTTTCAGATCTCCGCGAGGGGGCGCACATACTCCTAGTTACGCCACTGATAAATATTGTGGAATGCTTGAATTGTTTGTTACCTACTGGTCGACATAGTGATGTGTCGACAATATGACTCTTTATTGGGAGCTGGCTCCGTGCGCTCCGCTCACTAAAAAGAGTCGCTCAGAGGGAGTCGTTCAAAGGAACGACACAAGACAGTACGCACTACACAAGAGTGCTGACTGCAGATGTGTAAACTGTCATCATGCATGCTCAGGAGTCACTTAGCATTGCACAGCATAATACACTTCAGCTCTGACCTCATTTTCATATGATTCTGATCTTATATTATTCGCATTTCGGATAAACTATAAAATATATCTAATAAAAGCTTAATAATAATAATGTTTATTGTTACAATATTATATCTTTGTCAACCACGTCAATGTGAATGGTTTAATTCAACATTAAACGACTCAGCAAAGATATAACTCCGTACGTGCAAAGTTCACTGTGCGCTCTGCAAATGTGTGAATGCAACAGTCCAGAATAGCTCAGCACAGAGCAATGGCGCTCGGAGTGAGTCATTCACAAAAAAGAGCGACTTGCTCCGCTCCGAGATAGGAGTCGTTCATTATGAATGACTCGCTCAGGAGAGACACATCACTAGGTCGAGATGAACAATTTTTCTTGCCTTGAATTCTGAAATGAAATCGAAATTAAATTGTGAAGATCTCATGAGACTGGAACTCAGATAAATACTATTACGTCTTTGGACTGGAATCGACCTTCAAGAAACCACCACTTAATTGTGAAATATAAAAATGATTATAGAACCAGTTACTTATACAGGATGCTTTTGAAGTTTATTATTCTTTTTAAAACAGCGTGTAGAAATAAAATAGACGAACAAATATGTCAAGTAAAAAATCAAAACTCAAAAATCAGAGAGAGACAGCCTTTCAATTTTGAATTGAATTTTTTAAATTTTATTTAATTAATTCAAAAGCCCGGTTAACACACGCGAAGAAATGATAGCACGAATCGGAAATGCATCCCAAATAATTCGCGGAAGGCCCTTATCGCTACTACAAGCATGGCTACGACGCACGTATCTTTGTGTCTAACAAAACGGGAACAACTTCCAACAATTTCTGAGAATACTTGATAATGACATAACATATTTCCATAGTGACATAACATAACGCCAGGGCCGACCTCAAAATCGATAAAATTTAATTAAACATTGAAATCCCGTTTTTTTCATTTTTGAGTTTCGATAAAAAAGTTACTTGAAATATTTGTTCGTCTATTTGATATCTACACGCTGTTAAAAAAAAGAATCAACTTAAAAATAATTCTGTATAATCACAAGAAACGGGATGCGGTTATTCTTTATTACATATTTTATAAACTATAATAATACTGAGACTAGTAAAAGTATCAGTTGGATTTTTAGTTTAAGATTAAAGACGTAAAAAATTGGAAATAAAAATTTGTATTAATTCTGCCGGAATTAATAAGAAAAAGTCAACTTCGAGAAAGTAACGAGACGAGAGTTTCAAACTGCCTCGTGACTAGACGAATAATTAATTAATAGAATAGCTGCGGCTAAAGATGAAGCCACCGCGTCATAGTGACGTGAACGCATTGCGCCCGCCTTCTAGCTTCCTATTGGCTGTTTCAGAGATCCATGTGTGTCGAGTGTTTATTTTTATTCTACCGCTGTAAATGGATATGTCGAATTTATTCCACACGCCACTGTCTGCGGGCAAGTAGGCGTTCACTACCATATTATTGATGACGTGCCTGGCTTCCACTTTCACCGCGGGCACTTACGGATAAAATGTAATAGTTTTAACGAGTACTTCCATACAAATTAAGAAAATAAAATTGTGTTTCATTATAAAAAAGCAATTATTAGTAAGTTTTGCGTATGTGACTATTAAAAGAGTTGTTATTTATTGGGTTGTCGCATAGTATGCTATAAAATTCCAAAATTCCATTCTCGTTTGTATATAGATTTATGTTTTGCCGCTCTCTTGGTATGTTGCACGGCGGTTTGTTGCAAGGTCGTTTGGGTTCAGTGTTCAGTGCATGACTAAAGAACAGGAATGCGATAGCGGGAAGTGAACTCGCGTCAGACAAGACTTGAGTCTTGTTTGTGCTAAGTCACAATTCGCAAACGGTTGACTGTCTGCCTCTCTCTGATATGATTCGCGTATAAATCCCAACAATGTTGCATAAGCGACTTATACGTCGATAGCCATGAAAACAGCAATCGACTACGATAGCTGAGTAGGTAACGATCGTGTCGATTTCTGTTTTCATGGTTTACAAGTATCGACTATACAGGGTGTCCCATTAAGAATGGGATAGAACAACCGCAGATTCTCCAATTCAAAATAAAACGATTAAGCGAAATATGCTTAGATAAAATGTTACTCGTTTCCGAAATACGGGGTGTTGAAGTTGAAAACTGAAAAATTATTAATGTCCATAATTTTTTTAATACACCGTATAATTTTACTCAAATCGGCACACTTGTTAAATATCATAAAATGCACCTAGCAATAAAAAAATTAGTTCAGTACGCTCTACCAGTGGCGTACGGCAGGAGTAAGTAATGCTTGTACCCCTTCTAAATGTTACGCCGCTGTCTAAATTTTAATTTTGACTATAATTTTAATTTTCTTGATATTTTCTAAGTCAATAATGTACACTTGTTAGTTTGTTGTAAAGTCATTGGTTTTCGAGATATTCGCAGTTTTTTAAGACAAAATTGTAAAAATGAATATTATTAATAATAATACAAATAAAAAGTACATGTCTATCTATCTTTAACTGCGAATATCTCGAAAACCAATGACTTTACAACAAACTAACAAGTGTACATTATTGACTTATTATTTAGACAGCGGCGTAGCATTTAGAAGGGGTACAAGCATTACTTACTCCTGCCGTACGCCACTGGTAGAGCGAGTAACATTTTATCTAAGCATATTTCGCTTAATCGTTTTATTTTAAATTGGAGAATCTGCGGTTGTTCTATGTCCCATTCTTAATGGGACACCCTGTATAGACACAGCTGTGTCCACGGTGATCACTAATGTTTGCGGTGGACACAGTTGTTTTCACGGTGGATATGTTACGGTCTATACCCGAATTCGGCCAATAAATGCGCAAAACTAGTTTTGATCAACGAATATTTACCAAACCCGATATCTTAGATTTAAACGGGTATTGACTGTCATAAAATGAGCAAAACTAGTTTTGCGCATTTTCAATTGAACAAAACTAGTTCTGTCCATTTCTGAACGGATAGTACTAGTATGGCATCGGAATCTTCTTTACGTTTTTTAATTAACTTTTCCACATCAATGATACTTATTATATTAAAGTGATTTATTCTACTGTATTGTTTAGCAGACAGAGGTTTTAATTCAGCTTTCAACAAATTTGCTTTCTTAACCTCACTTAGTTGTGGTAAGGTAATTATGCTTCGTCATAAAATTATGTTTTAGAAGCCTCCAATAGCTGAACTAGTTGAGACTCGAATTCACCTTGCATTTTTACTTAATTATTACACTGAATATCCCACCATTATATTAATTATAACATTCAGTAGAACAATTAAATAGGTAAACAAGAAAATAACCCTACTTTTATTTGGTTCATTTTATAACACTCAAAACCCGTTTAAATGTAAGATTTCGGGTTTGGGCAATATTCGTTGGTCAAAATTAGTTTTGCGCATTTATTTCGATCATTGACCGAATTCGGGTATAGACCGTAACAGATACAGTTATGTTCACTTTAGACACAGTTATATCTACGGTGAACACTAATTTGTCCACAGCAGATACAGAGTTATGTGTTCACCGTGAACATAATTGTGTTCACCGCGGATAAGATTCCGATCCCGTCATGAATACTACTTTTTTCATACAGGGGGCCAGCTAGACTCTTTCGGCCGAATAAAGTTTGCCAGCCAATTTTTTTCTGTTATATAATGAATTTTGCTATCGAATACACTACAATTTATCAAGATCCGCGATAACGGTGAAACATTTTTGCTGTTTCAGGATAATTAATTTTATTAAACACATTTTCGGCTTATTAAATCAAAGCGTACCAAACTCATTTTTGTTCATATAACTGTTAACTATCGATTTACATAAAAAAAAATCGCGATGAAGGTACTTTCAGTGTTACCGACTCCCGGAATATTAAGCCAATACGCATGAAACTCAAATATTTTCAGTTCTTAATATATAGCAGACACAAGGAGAAGAAATTATTTGCTCTGTAGTTACACGAATGTTATAAAAAGAACGTGACCATATCCGAGGTAAGATGAGATAAACCGAGAATTACCTGTGAAGGAAAGCGGATACACAGACACGACGGGAGTGACATATTTCAAATTCACCTCACGGTAACGCGGCACCGGGCTCGTATTATACGACACCTTCAGGAGTACAATACGACCTACGTGTGTCTGTGGAGTCCCGGTGAGCCAAGTCGGGGACGTCGTCTGGGACTTCACTTGCACAGAACGACAGACAATCGTGTAGGACGGGTGGAAAAGGAAACTTCCATTATATATATCAAACGTAATTCAAATATTAATTCAGTCTAAGAACATAGAAATCGATACAAACGATTTCTGCAGATGGCAAAAGCTGTTTCACTTTGCGATTATAAGGAAGCTTTATTATGATGGTGAGAGATCGTCTTACGAAATTCAGCCGCCGTTCTATTCCCGCATTGCTGTTATATGAAAATTAATTGGATTATATTAACACGAAGATCTGTTTTAGATTGAAATAATTTTGGTTATAATATTTGCTAATTAAGTTGTTAACGAATTCACTTGAGTTGGATTAGATAATTATTTTGCCACATCTGGAATTTTACCACGTGAAATAAAAAAGCGAGTGTGCTTTAGACCACACGACTGAAGTAAAACTTTTTCCTGCCATATATAATATATAATAATAATACAATAATATTCGATAATCTATCTCCATATTTTGATTAGACATCCTGATTTAACGACACAATATAACCTCACTCTGCAGCACATATCTACAAAGACGAAATGTTTAAAATATAATTTTTGATTAATTAATAGGCTAAATATGTACATATATTTATTAGCATAATTTATAATACCTACATTTAAAAGGATTTATTAACTAACCTACATTATTTCCCGTTACAAAATGCAACAAAATTCGATGAAATGTATTTTTGATACAAAAACAATTGTTTTCATTTTAAACGTCAAATAGTTGTCAAAAAAAAAAAAGATTTTCGATTATGGTAATGCTCCGTCTTTGTCGCACTCATTAACTTATATCTCCCTCTCAACTTCCAATATACGAAACGTAACTCTCTCTCTTACTATCTTCACTAACTTATATCTCCCTCTCAACTACCGTTCGCCCCGAACGATCACGCATGATGATGCACTTCCGTAAAGTCAAGCGTGCCTAAAGAAGTTTTACTTCAAAAAGTCTGAATTTTGGTACAAAAGCGGGATAAATTAGAAAAAACAAATACTTCAAAAGCTGTATTTGTATTAAAGAATCATTTGGATCCAATCCAATTATGTGTTCCGATGTCATCCATCGTGAGTGCCTTCACTGGTCCCAAACGGGAAGCAGTTGCAGTTGTGTCGTGGAGTTACCATCAGTGACTCTGACGACGATATTTTGTGTTGCCTTCTGCTAGAGAAGAACTCTGTCTTTATTAAGAGACGTTAAAAACGCATAAGTGCATCGGTTTAATGAATATAGATTTGGAGGGAAGCTTTTTAAAACTTGCGAGCCTATACGAAATTACCCGGATAAATGCAAGAACTACCACCGTATGATTACAGCTGACAAGATCAATCAACAATGAAGTCGAAATGATCATACTGGATCATACTGGAGAATCAAAGACGTTTGATCGGCTAACATATTGGTACGTTAACGGCCGTCATCGTATCAGACTTCAGTTTCGAATGAAGACACTTACATTATAATCTTGGTGTTTTCTTGTAGGCCGAGATCGGATCAGGGGAAATACGCATCCTATATAGGCGCAGCCTTTTACGTTGATTTAAACGTGTCAGATAAATATGATTTTGATTTTCTGAATCAGCAACGGTAAAGCAATATTGACTCGTACTTTTTATTTTACGTGATATAAAAAGTTCGTACGCTGCTGGTATAATAATACTGTACTGAAGAAATCTCTAGTAAATACAGATAGGTCAGTGGAAGCTCTAATCAGTAATATGGAACAACATAAAACCCAACGATATAGAATACAATGAAGAACATAAAAAGAAATAAAGTTTCAACACGATATCAGATATCTCAAAAGTATGTAATTTTCTTTTGGACTTAGTTTGAGGATAGAATATTAATTAACTAATAAGACCATCCAACCGTATATAAGTAGAAGACATTCATATATAATGTGTCAGCAAATACATATTTCTTTGCATGACCATTGTATATAAAATTCCGCTGATTGTATGTTCATAATTCTTCGCCTGCTAAACGGCTTGACCCGCGTCTAACTGAGATTTATTAGTTACTATATAGAATAGTTCACTTAGGTGGCACTAACTTAAAGTTGCAGTGCCCATAGGGCTTTAGGAAGTGTCCATAGGCTTTGTAAATTAAAGTTGCATTAATTGGCAAGCTTATTTCTATCTTTCACATCTGCCAAGCGTCCCACAACGCTTCCTAATTTGTTTTCATGTGAAACATCTATTGGCGCGCTTGGCAGTACCGTAATGCTCCCTCTACGCCACCGCTCTCGACTCCCTTGTGTGTGTGCGCGCTACTATAGTATATTTGACACGTTCACCGTGTGTATACACTTTGTATTAGTTACGGGGCGATGTTTAGTCACTATATTTCCTTAGTTGACGGGGCGAAATTTAGTTGCAGACTGAAATTTAGTTACAGGGCGAAATTTAGTTACTAGAATTTTGCTTAAATGTACGTTTCACATCTGCCACGACGGCTAATTTGTTTCTTTAATTCGAGTAGCAAATTAAATTGTAGATGCAAGCATGGTTGAATTTCGTAGAAAATACGGTATACTTTATTCTTGTTTATTTAGAGAGCAAGCTTGTATCTCCGTATAGAGAGCTAGGCTAGGTAGACACGTTATACGAATAGGGAATACGGGATGAGGGAAATCTCAGACCAGTGAAACTTTATTGTGCGAAATAAACCAGTTTCTTATACGTTATGTTGGTGAGATAGCGCAGCTAAAGAAACACAGGGTTTTGAGTTTGTATATAAGTTTATATCTATTGAATCTTCTTTGTGCCACCGGTTCACTCTAGTTAAATAAAATACGTTCTAATGAAATTCTCCACGGTAAGTTTTAGAGATTTGAAAGTTTTGCAATTTCAAACCCTTTCGCAAATATTTTATGTGTTGGAAATTAGAAAAATAGGTTCATAACTTTTGGCTTATGAGATCGCTTAAATGTTTGTTTGGTTTTACTGGGTGATTCGAAAACATTGTTTAAGATGTTCTTTATGTTTGCAGTGTTTGAAGTTGCACTTAACTAATCGAGGAACTTATTACAAAAACTGTAATGTTAAAAGTTCAAAGGACGGCTTGGTGTAATGGTTAACGTGCTGACTTTTGGATAAAGCTGTCGTGAGTTCGAATCCTATCTCGCTCTCAGACGTTTTGTGATGTTATCTGAAATAAAGTGTTTTTATTCAACACGCGTGAGTAATATGTAATTTCGAGGCCCTGCTAAATTCGGGAGAAATAATAGATTACTTCATGTTGACGCGTAGAGTGCTAATAATGAGTCGTACTGTGAGATAATGAATTTTCTGGACCAATAGGAACGCAGTAGCAAGCCCAAGCAGTTAAATAATGAAAAAAAACTGCACAGCTTCTGGACCAATAGGAACGTGGTAGGCAGTATTGTATATATGAAAACAGCATCGCAATTCAGTGAAAGTCAGGGCCATCTTGTGTGCATCGCGGACGGTGGATACGTCAATCAATGAAGTGATTTATTATTTTTCCCTCTTTTATCAGAGCCCCCATTACATATTACTACTCGTGCTAGTTGAATAAAGTAATATGTGCGACCATTGATCGAAAGAGAATATTCCACTCGCGTGTTACCGCACTCGCTACGCTCGTGCGGCAAATTTCATGCTCATGCAATCTTCTCCTTCTCTCACTAGTCGCACAATATACTATTAATAGATTTTTTTATGATAAAATCGAAAATCAGGTAAATAATATAAAGTTAAAAATTAAAAAAAAAAAAACTTTTACATGTAGTCTTATGGGAGAGTATGTCAACCTAGCATGCAAACGGTACATTTTAATTTATAGTAAATAACCAATTAATAATGTCAGCAGTTCCGAAAACTAACTATGTAAAGCATCGATGTCTTATACGCAGAATTTAATATTTTTTCTAATTTAATTAGGAGACTTAATAAATGAAAAAAGCTATTAAACCTTAGCACTTTTCAATTATGGACTTTTTATTCTAGACAATTTTAACTGATTTTTCAACTTTTTTGTGATTTAATTTCAATTTTTATTACTTCTGAATTCTTTTTTTAATTATTTACTGCAAAAAATATGTGAAATACAGATATTTACATACATTTATTTTTTCTTACCTAACTTTGTACAAAAAATTTATAAGTTAGTCCATTAAGTCAAATACTGAAATAATTAATTAATAATAAAAAAAATGATTTATTTATGCCTTTATGACAATAGTTTATTGGTATCATCGACTTATAACCTTTTGTAAAAATTTATTATGGAAAATTTCCGATTTAGAATTCGACTTATTTGTAGTTTAGACTGTAACGCCTCAACCTCCTTAATTGATTATGTTATTTGATGTAATTAAGACGTTAATGACTAATAAATAAATAATAACAATAAAAAATAATATATAACAGAAATAAATAAAGAAGTTTACTTCATCCGCGCGTGAAGATTTTCAGAATTTTTTGTGAACTTGGAAAGAAAACTTTTCCAAATGTTGATTCTTAATGTACAAGTTTTAGAACCTTCTCCATCTACTGAACCCAAACACAAATTCGTTAATATTTTTTTTCGGGGACTATCTTAAAATAAAAACACGAATGAGTCAACAAAAAGCGACAATTTCTACAGATATTGTCAAAAGTAGTGGTTCAACTGAAAACAATTTTCGTATTTACCATTTATGATGTTTGTTTTCAAGTGCTATTTAGAACACACGACATTTCTTTGGCCCATTGTAAACGTAAGCTATTGTTTGCACTAGTGCGAAACAGAGAAACGATATTTCCTGAATTGAGTGACGCCTTGTGACTTTGTATGATCTGAAATTGAAGTCCTTTTGTTTATAGTAAATACGTTATTAAGAAAACAAGATAGTTTGCCTTCGGTTTGTGTACTCAAGAATGTACAGTGTTTACGAAAAGGAATAAATTGTTGAATATGGATTAAAGTCGAGTATTACGTGTTATATAATACACACAAAATAATAAATAATGGCAAAATCGAAAGTGCACATCACGCAAGTTTTCCACTGTATAATAAAATTATAAAAACAAACAATTGAAAAAATATTTTTAAAAAATTTAGGTATAAAGATTAAAAAATTTAAAGAAATAACTAGATACAAATCTTTAATTAACGTCTGAATAGAACTCTTCAAGTAAATAAAATTGTCGACCAATTTTTCTCAGACCATACGATATATTGACAAAAATGATTTGTATTTTTATCATTTTTGTCAATATATCGTATGGTCTGAGAAAAATTGGTCGACAATTTTATTTACTTGAAAATAACTAGATAATTAAAAATTGAAAAAAAATTAAAATACTCGAAAAAATAAAAAAAATATATACAGTGTAACCTCTTTATAACGAATCTCAAGTGAACGAGCATTTTTTTTCGTTATAAAGAGTTTCCGTTATATGGAGGAGAGAAAGAAAAATAACCAAATTTCACCTAACTAATTTATTCCAAACACATACAGTCTGTTAACTTTGCCTGACGTTTTGTGCTATGCCAATATTTGTTTTGTATTTTATTAAGTATCTTATGCATGGCTTGGGATGTAGTGGAATCATCTTCATTAAACAATAAAAAATGTTCGATACGTTTGGCGGCATCAAGTGCTTGTTGAATAGTTGGTGTTGGTTCAGAATCGTCCTCTTTACGTCTGTAAACATTTGCTGACTCCTAAATATGCACATATTTCTTCGTAATAGAGAATGGCTGTTGCGCTATAAAGAGGGCATTAATGTATGGGTTTTAAGGTAAACCAACCAAATTGTAAAAATTTCTACGTTATAGGGAGTTTTGACGTGATAACGTCTTATAAATTGATGAATCACCAATCTTATAAATTGATAAAACACCGGCTGCATGCACGAAAAAGTGTAACGTTCCTAACGTAACGTTCGTAACGTTCCGCCTGACCCTGTGCGTGCTTTTCTCGAAAACGGCCCTAACGATTTGGATGAAATTTACTGAAAAGGGATTTTGGGGGGCAAAAAATCGTTTTAGCTAGGTCTCATCTCTCGAAAAAATCGTTTTTTTACAAATTTTATCATTATAAAAATCAATTTTTTGACGTATGAAAATACTTAAATATTGTAAGTAGGTTTTGGAATTTTATATAAACAGTGAAACAATTGTTTTATAAATAGTATGACAGTTAATCTTTGAGACTTAAATAAATACGAAAGAAAGAAAGTTAATAAAAAAAATTATTTTTATAGGTGGTGAGTAATTTAATAAATAAAATTAACCTAAATTTGAAGCGAAAGATGCAATATCATAGATTCGAATTATTATAATTATTATATGTAGAATTTAGGTTATGTATTACGGAATACGTTATCACGTAAAACTATCGTCCGTAAACCGACTTTACAGACAACCAATTTTTTCGTTATAACGAAGGACGTTATAAAGAGGTTACACTGTATAATATATAAATATCAAGTGGAATAAAATGGAATAGAAAAAAAAACAAAAATCAATAATATTGCCAGGAATCGAACCCAGGACCTTGCCCTTACTGATCTAATGACTTCACCACTACGCCACGAAGCTTGCTGGATGTGCCAGTGTTATTATGGTATAGAAGTGTAGCACTTATTGTAAGGTAGTTTACATAGTAATTAGTATATTGTTTTTTCAAACTATTAGCTGTCAAAAATAATAAAATAGAAACTGTTTATAAAAATTAAACTATATTGAACGCATTTCATTGAATTTAAATAGGGTTCTACTCTGATAGTAAACAAAGTGAATAAAATATAAACCAAGGCGATCCGACCAAAATTGCGATCTGTAGAGCTCTGACGTACGTACATACGTAGACCAACCAACAACTGCTATTCGTGATTTTCAATTACAATTTTAGGACTAATTATGAACCTGAATCAATTTAAAAATGGTTCCGTTTTATAAAACAGAATCTCCTCTTTTTAAAAAGCTTCAATTTGAATGGATTTCGTGCAAATTAACCTGGATAATAACTTCTTGTATGAACGAAAGTCAGATCTGAAGCGCAAAGCGATAATAGAGCACATACCGCAAGTTTAGCGGTACGTGCAAAATGTGTGGATTTTAAAATATACAGCGAACTCTATTTAAAATGCAATATACAGTTAATTTTATTTTAAAAGCAATACATGAGTTTTATTGATGTGGTAACTAAAGAAATCAACGCGTGAAAGAAAATCGTTCCACATAAATTGCATACGAATCTCCCTTGGGCGCCGGGTCTTTGTTGCATTTTATGTGGAACGAGTTTAAATGAAGTTCATTACACATGTTTTGTTTAGTTTTTCGGAAGCTAATCGGTGGTAAACAAATACAATCCGCATCTACTATGTGTTCATCGATAGTGGTAACAGTAAATACAAAAAAAATTGAAAGTTTTTTATTCAACTTGTACATTTATTTTTTTTTTTTGCAAATGGCAACATATTTTCGTGACATTTTCGAAATCTCCTTTTTGCTCTATACTTTCATATAAAATTGTCAAAAGGTTCCATAAGAAAATATTCGAGTAAAACGTTATCGATTTATCAATTAAACAAACAGTAATCATTATTGCTATGAAAAATAATTATTACTGTGTAATAACTAATGTTTTTCTCGAATATTTTCTTATGTAACCTTATTACAAATTTATAAATAAATGTCTTTATTTAATGATATTTCTGGGAATATATAAATAGTGTCACAATAATATCATAGTAGATTATATAAAAAAACTCCTCCATATTATAATGTGTTCTCTTCTTGAGAAAGTTTTTAAGCTTAATTTCCAATGGTAGCTTATTATATATACGTATATCATTGCATTGCGTGCACCTCGATGCGCAACCTCTAATGAATTTTTGTTTAAAATCAATTTGTTACAGTAACGTGTATTGTGACCATGTAAGTTGTTAATTTTAAAAAGATCGAAATTTGCCTTTACGAAAGTTGTACATTCTAAAATATAGATATCAGTTACCGTTAACAAATCAAATTTCTTAAATAATTATCGAATATGTAAAAAAAATATATATACTATAATGTATATTGACATTTGAATAAAAAACGCAAGTATACACTCCCAGTTGAGTTTTGAAGTACAAAAATATACATCAGCAGTTTCGGATAGTAAATTTTGAGTTGAACAAAAAACCCATTCAAACTTTTTTGTGTCTAGTAGGATACAAGAATTATTCATTGTTACTAGTGATGTGCCGGATCGTTAAAAATGTAGATACGCGGATACGGATCTGAATACGGATTTTTGGTTTCAAGATCCGCGGATACGGATACGGATCTTAACTTTCTTAGAGTGCGCGGCGGTAAATATTGCACATCGACCTTTGGAAAGAGAATATCTGTTATGGGAAAAAGTTATTGACCTCTTTAAGAGTTAACTCTCATAACAGATTGTCTCTTTCCAAAGATCGACGTGCAATATTTCATTATAAAGATAGTTGATTTAGTACCTTTGATTTATGTCCTATTAGTATGGTACTCACTATGATAAATGTTTGCAATATAAAGTTGCCAAATACGATTTAAAAAAATAAAAAATAATCTGAATGGAATTTAACAGGTTTTCATTATTATCTAATCACCTACCTATATGTATATATAAAATTTCATCTATGAATTAAAAATTAATAAGGTGAAAGATCCGCCAAAAACTAACGGATACGGATCTTTCTTTTCCCTCGGATATCCGCGGATACGGATATCCGGCCCATCACTAATTGTTACCACTTATCGGTAAACACACTGTAAACAGACAACATAAATTATAAATCTACTTTGGGTATTCAATGATGCCAATTCGTGCCATTCAACCTTACAGACAAAGATTGGTACAAATTACACACATCAATTAAATATGCACATCGTCTATAAAACACAATACGAATGCTACCCCGGCTAAACTATTGAACAGGCACCAGTCGTTAGTTCTGATTATCCTCGATTTATAAACCTTAAGGCTGCTGCACACGAGGCTGGTATTGCCACCAGATTCATTGCTAGATTTTAGGTGCTAGTTTTCAAACGCTGGTTTTTGTAATGTGTTGGCTTCACACGATAAACATATTAAAATTTAATAATAATTCGCACAGGTCACACTAACCTGTGCGAATTATTCGCACTAAATAAGTATAATAATTTTCACTTTACAAAATTATTTTTTAAATATGATTGCAGGTATTCAATTCGTTTCTAATTTTGCACACTGCTTATAACGTTCTTCTTTTTGTTGTATTACAATATGAAGCTCAGATGACAGATCGAAGAAATATTTTACTAAAATTGTCATATAGAGGCGCAAGTAGCAAAAGGCGTTGAGCTAAGCCGTCAGATGGCTTCATGCAGCATTGCTGTGACGTTGTTCAGCGTTGCTCGCTGTTTCAAAATTACAGCCGTCAGATGGCAGTATGCAGTATTGTGTCTGTTGTAATATGAAGGTCAGATGACAGATTGAAGTGTTGACGTTGTTTCAAAATTGAAGCCGTTAGATGGCAGACGTTGTTCAGCGTTGCTGTATTTCAAATAATTTACAAAAACAAAAGCAATAATAAATTTTTTAGTTGTCGATGTCAGTAGAGCAAGCAATTATCTGTAAAATGATATATAATTTATGTGGAGAAATTGTGAGGTTTTTTCTAAAAAGGGAGGCAAACATCTTTAACCTTAGCGTATTAATATATATGATGATATTAGATATCGTGTCCATCGAGATAATAATTAATAAGAAAAATCGCAGGATTGTGGAAGTTAGATTTATTAATGTACGACGTTTCATATTGTACTTGAAAAAGTCTAAATCTATAGACGAAACGACTTTTTGTCCACAATCCTGAGATTTTTCTTATTAATATTAAAATTTGCTTTGTAAATACTTTTGATAATAGAATGTTAACAAACGTGGACGTTTATTGTCTCTAAACAGAACACACATTTTTGTGGGCGTTTATCCATGTCGCCCACTGTTTCCTGATTGGTTCTTGTTCAGAGCAAGAAAAATAGGCCCGGTTTTAATTTTTAAATCCATCTTGTCACCTCGCAGGCGAGCCCGCACTGACGTCATTTCCATCTTCGTAATACGCACGGCATCCAACACAAGTCCAAGCAGCTTTTATAGCGGCAAAACTAGCCTCGTGTGCAGCAGTCTTTAGTCTGATTATATCCTCGATTTATAAACCTTGTATTTATGCAAGTAGGTACAGTGCATCTGTGTTTCACGCTACGCCGCTTAGCGCTAAGCGTTGCATCTCTTACGCCAGTCCTGCTGTTATATACCGCTGCATGACCATTATGAATGGGGGTTACACGACCTCACCTCAAACATAACCGAATTATTAACAGTCGCTTTATGAACATCTTTATGACGAGATAAAAGCTTAAAGCTTCGAACCTTCTTGTGTTATACAGAATGTTTCATTAGAAAATGAAAAACGTACCTACATTCTCTATTACCATTCATTAGGTCAAAAATCACTTTTCAAAATTTTACAATATCTATTCGTTTTGAGGTCCCCCGAATCCAAAAAAACATATTTTTGGAAAAACTGCGTCTGTTTGTCTGTGAGCACGATACAGGTCAAACGGATGAACGTTTAGGTAGGTAGTTTGGTATACAAATATGAAGAGCTCTATTGCTTTTTGGGAAAATCGGCGCATACGCAAAAGAGGTATATGCTATATTATAACAGTGTTTTTTATACAATAATGGTATACTTTTCATAACGGCTTATTATTCTATTTATTTTTTCAAGAAAGTTAAACTTTTTTTCTAAACAGTACCTAGTTTCGGAAATATTTTGAAAATAGAAAAAATCACTTGTTTTTGTGTTTTGTAGATCTTTCAGAAAAAAACTAATTACGTATGGGGCTCGTGCGTGAAACATAGAGGCAGCACTACTGGTGAAGTTGGCGCTCTCTAGTATCATATAATGAAGTAAATGGGATGATTTTATAATAGTAAACAATGAAAAATATTTGAAAAAATGGAAAAAATTGGAAAAAATAAGAAGTACGCGCATTTCAACCTGTAGGTAATTAATACTCGTGTACCTACATGGACAGAATAGCTCAAAAGGTGAAAAATTATATAATTCTGATCATGTATGTGATGCTGAAAATTATTTAAATGGGCAAGTTGTCATAACCGCAAAGTTGTACCACAAACAACAGTGTCTAAAGTGTATAATGTAAAAATTACGCAATGTATAAATAATTTTTTCTTTATAATATGATATTTTGTATATTAGTATTTTACTTTGTAATTTACTTATATTTTCGATAGATAACTGAAAAGCAAACTGTCACTAATTGACATATAAATGCAATTTTTGATCCAAAGCCTGCTAATAAGTAATAATATATCATTATGAAAAATCGATTCATGTGTGTCAATATTGATGAACATAAATCTAACAAAAAGGAAATATTACTTGGTGTTCCACAAGGAAGTAATTTAGGCCCTCTCTTATTCTTATGCTATATAAACGATTTACCTGACTGTATCAATCTGGGAAAAATAATAATGTACGCTGACGACATAACTGTGCTAATAGCAGCTTCTACAGTTGAAGAGCTAAATAGCGCAGGTAATCAGATAGGTAGTTGAACAGTTCTCCGAATATTGCCAGCGAAACCAGTTGATTATAAATCTTCAAAAGACTCATTGCATTAGGTTTAAAATAAAAAATAATTTAATGAAAGATGACATTACTATTGGCCATATGAATAATAACATTAAACTCCAAAGCTCTGTAAAATTTTTGGGGGTAATTCTTGATGAAAACCTGAGATGGGTAACATGTTAGCAATGTGTGTAAAAAATTAAACTTTTACTTTTATCGACATTCTATTATGCGTACATTGCGTCCACAATCAATTATGCTATTATTATCTGGGGAATGTCGAAAGATAAAGACCGAATATTTATCATCCAGAAGAAAATAATAAGGTTAATTTTTAACTTAAAAACGTAGAGAAACTTGTCGACACATCTTTAAGAACAATGGCATTCCAACCTATTACGCAATTTATGCAATAGATTTGCTTACTTACATACACAAAATAGCTGCAGCCGATAACAAAAATAGAAACAGTAGTGCTTATAATACGCGCCCAAAGAATTACAGCATAAAGCATAACACGACTTTCTTTGAAAAGAGTGCCTATCTTGGTTATAAAATGTATAACAATGTCCCAAAATCAATAATAGATTCCAAAGATTTTGATAAAAAGCTGAAACAATACATAATTAATATAGTTCCATATTCTATAGACGACTTGCTATCGGATTAATAATTATTTTAACATGTTCTAACTGTGTACTGACGTTTTGTATCCATTTTAATATATTATGGCGCAACAAATAAACATTTATTATTATTATTATTATTATTATATTTTGAATAAATGCTCAAATAAAATGAACATTTTTACAACCAGTTGACGTGAAAATCACGAAGCTCGGTCCCCATGCTTTGATTAATTTTTACAATACGTGGACCATGTCACCCACGTGACAAGATACCGTTTCCTGATTGTATCTTGCTCAAAATAAGCAGACAAACTAGTAGGAAAAATAGCTCTGGTTTTAATTTTGAAAACCTCGTCGCCAGTCGGCCAGCCAGCACAAATCGCAGCAGTGACTCTAGCGGCAAAACCAGTCTCGTGTGCAGCTGCCTTTAAATTACTATCAAAATATAATTTTAACTCGGCATTTACTTCAAAATGTGTCTCAATTTCACTAGTAGCCAACTTATAAGCAGACATTATTTATGATAACATTTTTCGTAACTTTATAGTGTTGCAAGTATATAATATATTCCATGTTTCACAAAGATTTTATGAGAATAATACGTCCATAAAAATAACAATAAAACAAAAAAACACGAAAACAAAACATTCATTTTTTACAAGATGAACGCGAGTTAGTTGGAGACTTTATGGTTAATAATTTCAAAATGAATATAACATAAAATTGAATTGTTTATTTCGAGTCGTCAATATTACTACTGTTTGATATCGAATTACAGACGAAGAGTTTTTGAACTGCTGACCTCTGGCGTATAGAATTTAATCGTGTATAAACAATCAACATTACACGGGACGTCAGCTCATCATGCTGTTTTACCGGTCAATTAAAAGTTTCTTGCTCGCATGCACTGAAATACCATTGGTTTCTGCATTTATGTACCGGGTGTACGCTAAACCGGTGGCGGCTCCTTTATGGAACGCTGCAGAGCTGCAGAACAACCACCACCTTATGTACTGCATGATTTTAGAAATATGGCCATATTCATCAAACACTATTAAAGATAGAAATTACTAATCTTGGAACAAATTTTAATCGTTACAATAAAATAAATTTATTTGAAGAGTTCCATTCAAACGTTAATCAAAGATTTGAACGTTACAATAAAATTTACTTTCAATTCACCAACCAAATTATCAGGTAAAATAGCTAGTTGAAGAATATATAAACACTGCACTATTCAAAAACAGATGGCGTTAGTGTAAACGTCAAAAAAAGTTTCATTAAAAAATTGGTTGTCTGTAAAGTCGGTTTACGGACGATAGTTTTACGTGATAACGTATTCCGTAATACATAACCTAAATTTATATAATAATTACAATAATTCGAATCTATGATATTGCATCTTTCGCTTCAAATTTAGGTAAATTTTATTAAGTAGAATAATAAAACACTATAAAAAGTACACTATTATTATATAAAAAACAACTATGGCATGTATCTCTTTTGCGCATGCGCCGATTTTCCCCAAAAAATTTACAAAAATTTCTAGTAAAAATAGATAGAGTAAAAACCGTTTTAAAACTATATTATTATTATATAAAACATCATTATAAGAGACATATTCTTTTACGCATGCGCCGATGTTCCCCAAAAACAATAGGCCACTATTTGCATATCAAACATTCTCCCAAAATTTGGTTTCAATCCGCTTATCCTTGGTGTCGGAATGATAAGAAATGTCAAAAGTGACGTTTGCAACTGTCAAAGTATTATGTTCTAATAATAATTAGTTATTCCAATAGTTAACTTAGAAGGCGTTGCATTTCACAAAATACTAATGTCAAAAAATTGAATTAAATATTAGAAATGCAGCCGTTTTCATGTTAAGACAAGACATACGTTATTTTCTAATTTCCATGTACGGCAAACAAAGACGACCGACCGCGTCGCGTTATGCATTAGACAATATTGCATTTATACAGCTATTTTTCTATATAAATTTGTATAAAAAAACTGTTTAGGCAAATTCTGTTATACGAAATCTATGTAAAATGTTCTCCTCTTTCGTTTAAGACTGGTTTCAAACCGATCTGATTTAAATTGAGCGAGAAATTAGCAAAAAACGTTACGCGTTAGGAACGCTAGGAACGTTACGCGTTACGCGTTACGAACGTTACACTTTTTCGAACATGCAGCCGGTGTTTTATCAATTTATAAGATTGGTGATTCATCAATTTATAAGACGTTATCACGTCAAAAACGTTTTATCATAACCCAATTGCACACAAAACTTCCACTAACTTTAATGTTTTTACAACTATTCACTTCACAAAAGGTTAATAAAAAACACATAAATAAATTCACAAGAGCAACTGTTGTTAAAATACTCCACGTTTATAGGTTAGGTGTTATGATCTATGTGGCGGCCATTATTATTCTCAGCCGAATGAATATTTATACTCGAGAATTTGGACAGCATAGATTTATACCTACAGTAAACATAATTATGCTTGGTGAATAGAATTATCGCTATTTATTCGGAGGAATGAAACAAATAAACCGAATAAATAACTACTTACGTTCGGTGAATATGGCCAATATTTACCCAATTCCGTGAAGCAAAAGCTCCACTGCCCCGTGAGACAAAACTGTAATGCTAAAGGCTCCAAATACTGTTGTCGCTGCCGTGGTTTATCTCAATCGCTTGGGATTTTTATGAAAAAATATTTAAAATAAATTAATTAACCGTTTATATATATTTGGTAACTCGTAAACATAGAAAACACGTGGTGATCAACTAAAGAAAAAGAAAATACTTGTAAATACCAATTACCCAGAAAACAGTATTAGTTTGAACTTCATGGAATTTGTGTCAGACTACTGTGACGATTTACCGGGAAATTCCCGGTGGGCCAGTAGAGAAATTCTTTGACTCAGACAAAACATCAACTATGTTAACATTTAATGGTTTAGTGCAAGTGTAAAAAAAACTAAATTAGTTCTGCTAGTCAGTCTAAACAGTATTGACATCCAGATGTTTTGTTTATTATTTTAGTATCACGAAAAAGGGAATCAACGTTGCAAGACATAAATTAATTATTGTTACCGATAATAAATAATGCGTTTTACGGTTGATTATCTTGCTGAAGTATAAACAGTAGACGCATCAATAAAATAATCACGTTTGGTTTCTAAGGACTGTCTTTTTTTTAATACACCTGTACACTAAGTGATAAATAGTATATTAAACCACAAGGACCGAAAGTGTGATATCTTGTCCTGCGCACCACGATCTTGGCGTGAAAGGCTAGGTATCACACTTTCGGCCAGTGTGGTGTACACTACTTTTTTCCTCATACCTTGGTCGTAAGCACGCTTATTAAATACATTAATTAATTAATTAATTATTAATTACATGAAAACACAGATAAATTCCAAGCTAGAAACTTTGAGGTTATACGTAAAAAAACGAACGACAGCTGTTCGCGACTATTAGCTAAATGTAATAGGATTGCTATGGAAACGACATCTGAATAACAGTCGATCGAGGTATGAAGAAAACAGGATGGATGTTCGAGAAAGGTTTTTTTTTTGGGGGGGGGGGCGTCAGGTTTTTGATGGTTCACTCTGTAGTATTCACTGCACATAGAAATATCGTGACTTCTGTTCTGTTTTGATATGAAGCTCATGTACGTTATACACACGATATGCATGCAAGTATCATACTGGGGGGAGGGGGGAGGTACTGGGCATTTTGCTTTGGCTGTGTCAGATTGGTAGCTATTATAATAGTAAATATGTTTAGCTTTGTATACCCTGGGATGGCATTATCATAAATATGTAGACGGGAATTGTTTACTGCTCTATAGCAATAAATGGTTATTATTACACGAAAATACTAGTTTCAAGTAACAGTTACTTTAGAACTAATAGTAAATTCTCCAAACATATCAAAGGATAACAGTTCCTGTTATTTGTTTCCAAAATCTGTTCTCCTAATGCCACGCATAAAGTAGCCGTAAGTCCAGCGTTATCAAGTTTGTAGAATTTGTTCTAAATGTGGTAGACGAAGAAGTTTAGTCGTTAAATTTTCAGTTAAGATAAATATTAAAATTCCAAAGTTCTAGAATGTATCTGATATTTTTCGAATTCTTTGAATGCAGCCAGATATAATGGTATCAATAAGTAGTAAAATCAATAAAAAAATCCAGCCAATTGGGCGACGGGACCATTCCAACTTCAAAAATATAACATTTGATTTGGTATAATAAGGAGAATAAAATTTCTGATATCGCGATAGGTGACGCGGGTAATGACTAGTATTCAATATGATATTTGCTATTCGTTGCCATAGTTACCTAATAATGTGTTCCACGTCATGTAAAAATTATTCAAAGCATGCTTAACTATAAGTTTATTTCTGACAGATCTACAAAACAAAAGAACATTTTCTTTTCAAAATATTTCCGAAACTATAAAGTTTAGAAAAAAATTGTTTTAACAAAACTTTCTTGAAAAAATAAATAGAATAATAAACCGTTATGAAAAGTATCCCATTATTATATAAAAAAAACATTATAGCATATATCTCTTCTGTGCATGTGCCAATTTTCCCCAAAAACAATAGGGCTCTTCATATTTGCATACTACACATATTTACGTATCACACATCCTCCAAAAAATTTGGTGTCAATCCGTTCATCCGTTTGACCTGTATCGTGCTCACAGTCTAACAGCCAAACAGACGTACAGGGTTTTTCGGATTCGGGGGACTTCAAAACGAAAAAATATCGTCAAATTTTGAAACGTAATTTTTTACCTAAACTAGTAGCATTCCCTACTTGTAGGTTGGAATGATAAAATCAAAGTTATCATAATTTCCGAAGCTACCCAAGTTTAAAAGAATCATCTCCCGAAGCTTATCATCATTTTTAAACATTCTGTAGATCGATACACGCGGTATGTACGAGTATAGCATGTACATTATTGTCAATAGATGCTGGTTGTTTGCGTGCCGTTTGATAGATTCGTAGCCCAACATGATGTACGAGAGAACTGCACCGCGCTGATAACTTACAGGACGAACTGTACACCCTCGACGACAGGCTCTGCTATATTTGTACTGATGTCTGAATTCAAGGATGTGTCAACTACACATTCACAGAAAAGAAGCATAACTGCAGTATTATTATTTTTGATGTGAAACATCTAATGAAGCGTTTGATTGGGAGTTATAACAACCTGCAATTGGCGCGACACTTTTATAGGAGGACGTTGCGTTTGTGTGCATTGGATTAAACATGGCTTTAATTGAAGACGACTTCGAGTTAACAAGGAGAAATTTGTTTATTAGTTTTGTTACTAGTATTTTGTTAGATGACAGCGCGTGACGCTTGCTTTGTGTATGCGTTGGATTATAACTTGGCTTTTGTTAAAGCTGACAACTAGACGACAGGGCAAAATTTTATTACAGGGCGATATTTACTTAGTAGAATTTCGTTAGTTGATAGGCCGAAATTTAGTTCTAGAAATCGGTTAAATATATGTTTTACATCTACCAGGCATCTTAAATTTGATTAAAATCGGCCCGGCAGAACCGGACTTACCAATTTTATGAAAACACTAGTTTTCGGAGTATGCGGATAGAGATTTACTTACTAAAAATAATATTTAATTTAGTGCAGATTGTGAATTGATAATATTTCAATTAAAAAAAAAAATACTTAAGGGTTTTATTAAGGAGTTAAGTTTTTTATATGAGCAAAAACAGTCTTACCTAAGTTAACGTACAAAAACTTTTGAACGGTAACTCCGATCATCAAGAAACTTGGACACAACATTAATTTCGGTAAACTAAGACAAATGTGCGTACCTACTCATGTCTCTCCCCCCACATTTGTTCTTTTGCACCCGGGTGAAACCGGGCGGGACCGCTAGTATATCATAAATCGATAACTGAGGCTCCTGCATAATCCGTGTTCAACGAATTTGTCTGAGAAAGTCAGTGCTGTGGAACTTACATTTAAAAACAAATTTGTAACACTGGCTCTCAGAAAATTCCTTGGCCCTGTTATTGCACCACATAATAATATGTTGTAGTACCTAGTACCTACATAATATTCCAGCTGTACGTTTAATGTTTGCTTTAAATGTGGCCCACCGAGCATGGAATGAAGTGATTAGTGATGTGTCGCTCCTGAGCGAATCGTTCATAATGAACGACTCCTTTCGCGGAGCGGAGCGAGTCGCTCTTTGTTTGTGAATGACTCACTCCGAGCGCCATTACTCTGTGCTGAGCTGTTCTGTACTGTTGCATTCGCACATTTACAGAGCGCAAACAGCACAGGCCACAGAGGCACTAGTGAATTTTGCACGTACGGAGTTATCTTTGCTGAGTCATTTAATGTTGAATGACACACTGTAAGTGTAATAGTACCTACTAAGCTTAACAGTGACTTAAACCATTCACATTGACGTCGTTGACAAAGATATAATATTGTAACAATAAACATTATTATTGTTAAGCTTTTATTATACTTTATAGTTTATCCGAAATGCGAATAATATAAGATCAGAATCATATTAAAATGAGCTCAGAACTGAGTGTGTGCATTGTGACTTCTGAGCATGACATGATGACAGTTCACACCTCTGCAGTAGTTCGTACTGTCTATAAGTGTTGCTCCTTTGAACGACTCCCTCTGAGCGACTCTTTTTAGTGAGCGGAGCGCACGGTGCCAGCTCCCAATAAAGAGTCATGTGAACACATCACTAGAAGTGATTTAGCGTGTTGCATTTCGGTGCGCTTGCTAAATTCAAACATCCGTTACATTATGTGACATGCACATTATTTGATGTGATCGTGTGACTCGAACTTGTACCGTCAACCCGCACTACACTAGCTGGCTTCATGGTTCGTCGGATAATATGACTTGTTTGCGCCGTCAAATCACCGTGGAGACTTCTGTACCAAATTTTGTGCAACGTCATTCGTAAAAGAAACAGAAAAATAAACATCGAAGCAGTTAAAACTAAAAGTCCTTCATAACGTTCTCGCCTTTTTCATAGTGTTCATGTTTTGAATTCTGAAACGAGATAAACGACTTTTCTCGACTTAAGGAGGTTGATCCGTTACAGTCCCAATCAAAAGTAAGTCGAATTCTAAATGGGAACTTTTCCATAATAAATTTTACAAAAGGGTGTAAGTCGATGATAGGTACCAATAAATTATTGTCGTAATAAATTTTTTTTTTTAATATTATTAGTTATTTCAGTATTTTACTTAATTTAGGTTAGAAAAATAAATTTATGTAAATATTTGTATTTTATATATTATTGACGTGATAACGTCTTATAAATTGATGAATCACCAATCTTATAAATTGATAAAACACCGGCTGCATGTTCGAAAAAGTGTAACGTTCGTAACGCGTAACGCATAACGCGTAACGCATAACGCGTAACGCATAACGCGTAACGCATAACGCCTAACGTTCCTAACGCGTAACGTTTTTTGCTAATTTCTCGCTCAATTTAAATCAGATCGGTTTGAAACCAGTCTTAAACGAAAGAGGAGAACATTTTACATAGATTTCGTATAACAGAATTTGCCTAAACAGTTTTTTTATACAAATTTATATAGAAAAATATTTTATACAAATTTATATAGAAAAATAGCTGTATAAATGCATTGTTGTCTATTGCATGGCGCGCGCGCGACGCAGTCGGTCGTCTTTGTTTGCCGTACATGGAAATTAGAAAATAACGTATGTCTTATCTTAACATGAAAACGGCTGCATTTCTAATGTTTATTTTTTGACATTAGTATTTTGTGAAAAGCAAAGCCTTCTAAGTTAACTATTGGAATAACTAATTATTATTAGAACATAATACTTTGTAAGTTGCAAACGTCACTTTTGACATTTCTTATCATTCCGACACCAAGGATAAGCGGATTGAAACCAAATTTTGGGAGGATGTTTGATATGCAAATATAAAGTGGCCTATTGTTTTTGGGGAACATCGGCGCACGCGTAAAAGAATATATCTCTTATAATGATGTTATATATAATAATAATATAGTTTTTAAAACGGTTTTTACTCTATCTATTTTTACTAGAAATTTTTGTAAATTTTTTTGGGGAAAATCGGCGCATGCGCAAAAGAGATACATGCCATAGTTGTTTTTTATATAATAATAGTGTACTTTTTATAGTGTTTTATTATTCTACTTAATAAAATTTACCTAAATTTGAAGCGAAAGATGCAATATCATAGATTCGAATTATTGTAATTATTATATAAATTTAGGTTATGTATTACGGAATACGTTATCACGTAAAACTATCGTCCGTAAACCGACTTTACAGACAACCAATTTTTTTTTTGCAGTAAATAATTTAAAAAAGAAATTAGAAATAATAAAAATAAAAATTAAATCATTAAAAAGTTGAAAATTCAGTTAAAATTGTCAAGAATAAAAGTCCATAATTGAAAAGTGCTAGGGTTTAATAATTTTTTTTATTGATTAAAAGTCTCCTAATTAAATTGGAAAAAATATTAAAATATGCGTAAGACATCAATGCTTTACATAGTTAGTTTTCGGAACTGCTGACATTATTTGGTTATTTTCAAAAAATTAAAATGATTTTGGATTTTTTACAGAAAATTTTGTTATAAAAAAATCTATTAAAAAAACTTATTTCAGAGTTTTTTCATTATCTTCGTAAAACGGCTCAACCTCCTTAAATTCTGATAAGAGATAAACGCGTTTTCACATCTTGAATTCTGAGAGGAGGTTAAAGACTTTACTTGTCTTGAATTCCGAGACGAGATAAACGGGTTTTCGCGTATTCAATCCCGAAATGAGATTAACTTTCGCGCCTTGAATTCGGAGAAAATATGAACGACTTTTCTCGACTTGAATTCCCATACGAAATAATCGGGTTTTCGCATCTTGAATTCCGAAACGAGGTTAACGACTTGATTCGTCTTGAACTTAACTTTCGTTTCTTGAATTCCGAGACGACATAAACGACTTTTCCCGTCTTGGATTTCTAAAAGAGGTAGGTAAACGACTTTTCCTCTCTTGAATTCCGAAAACAGATAAACGACTTTTCTCGTCTTGTATTCTGATACGAGATTAAATGGGTTTTCGCATCTTGAATTCAGAGACGAGATAAATGACTTTTCTCGTCTTGAGTTTGAATTGGTATAGCGCAACCAATTTTGTTTTTTGTAACAACGCTAGTGCGGAATGGGCCACTTTACATGCCTTTATTCATGCATGTAAGGCAGCTATTTTATAGGGTATAGTGCAAAAAAAAATTACTAGCAAATCGTATAGATTTTATCGGCTAATATTTTAAATTGGTAGATTCAGCGATTCACAGGCAGTATTTCACACCTGTAATATCTCTGAGTTGGTACATAATATAAAATAAAAGATTTCGCGTTTTTTTACTGCACATTGTGAAAACCCCACAGTCCCACGCTGTTATTAGCTTATAGGCAGTATCTTTAATATATTCCATGTATAAATTTGTAACCTTTTAGCATGTTTAAATGTGGTATATAAAATAATGTGGCGAGGCGTACCAAATAAAACATTATTTTAATATATTAAAATGTAAACCATTTTGATATAAATGCTCACTCGTTTTTGCCCCCTCATTTTTTTACATCCTAACTATGTCAATATTTGACTCTGTACATGTTTTAAAATCCATAATATGTAAATAGCAACCCGTTCATGCTTCTCCTGCATGCAAAAAATAGCATAGGTAACGTTTTCACGCAACTGTTTTTTTTTTTTTTTTTTGAAGCAATACATTCGATTATCAACGCTACGCTGTTATAAAAGGAAACAAATGCAACCCCCCGCTCTCTAATGGAATTTCTAGAAAATATTAACTTCATTTGTTTTCTAGAAACACGATATGGGCAACGATTTATGCAACGGACGTTACACAAATATAAGTAAAATTATGGTACTTATTTATAGTGGCGTTATAGATAGGTTTTTGCTCACGGAGGACGTTCGACCGGTTGACAAAAATTGTTTTAAACCATATATCTATTAATTAACTATATGAATCATTGTCTATCTACTAATGTACGGTCAGTGAACGCAACAAAGCGTATCGAAAATGTCTGCGTTTCTTTCTTATATGTATCTAATTCCCTGATTTCTTCAATGATAGGATTGGTTGATGTACTTGCATACTTTGTCTTTTTCTATGACGTTAACATGGGCGTACCCAGATTTTGGCCCAGGAGTGGGCAAATTAAAAATTTCTTAAGCCGGGTCCCCCGTGTTTGTTTCGCCCTCCTGGATACGCCAATGTTTAAAAAAAGACAGAAATATATCTTTGTACCCTAATGGTTAGATTGAGATTTTATTCCTATGCTCGGTATAGAATTAAAGTATATGTTTTAAACATAAAAAAATGACTCCTACTTTAATAATGGTCGATTATACTTCATCAATCTATTGTCGATTTATAATATATTTCTTATCAACAAAAGATTATTTATTATTTAAAAAAATAGGTACGCAAAAATTTCTCAAAACAATTAAAAAATCAACTTTTTCGAAGTGAAAAATTATCAATTTTCAAACTTATGTTAGTTCGGTATAGTGTGAGAGCAGGGACCTAAGCGATTACTTCAGAAACTTGTTCAGGATGCTTAGGGAGTGAACATACCAAAAGGTCTGACATTTAGGAGGTGAGCCGGAGAGAGGGAAGCACAAAGAAGGCACCACTTTTGGGTTTCAGATTGTATCTTGAAAATGGTACGCCGTAGCGAAAAGATTTCTTATGCAAAATGAAAGCTCATAAAATTTTCTACAACTTTTATTCTATAGACTTTTTTCAAATTCTCAACCGTTTTTGAGCCACACGCTCCGGAAAGTTTTCGAAAAAAAATATTTTTACCTCACATTTTTCATCAAACATTCCTTAATGTCGTCTAAACTAGTCATCTAAGAAAGAAATTAATTTAGAGGAAGGTGTAGAGAATTGAATTTCCTCCAAGAATATAATATGTATTTTATTAAAAAAGTTGTAAATTGTATTTGAATATAAAAAGTTTCAACTTTCAGTCCCAAACATTCAACTTCACTGATGACGTTTCCGTGCATCCTTTGCTGCTCTACTTCCAATTCGATGTGTTTGGGATATTTTGTCCGAAATTCCGGAATTGCGAACTCTCGGAATTCCGGCTTAAGAGCTCTAGATGAAACAATAATTGCGACGCTTCGCCCGTTCCGTGTATGTTTTGTGTGTGTGATACTGACACGGTTTGTGGATGCGCTACTGCAGTGCGGTGTGATAAATGCCAGGATCTTATGGAATATACACAGATACACAAAAAGAACATAAAAAACACGGTCGTTGTAATCAACTAGCAGGGTTGGGTTACAGTGACTCCTCACCCGCCCACACGTAAAGCCTAAAAGGCAAAGTAGTGCAGTCAAACGAGCGATAAAAAATAGGACCAATAGTACATTTTGGGTTAAAGGTGATTTTTAATATCAAATGAAATATAGTGAATTTATTTTGAAAAAAATTCTATTTTTTAAGAAGAAAGAACCTTTTTTTTATATTAGTTTCGCTTGTAAGTTTGTATGTATGTATGTTTGTAAACTCGTTTGGACTACAGCAAGTGGTTTATATAGTGGTATAATATGCCAGCACTGTAAGTACACTGGCTAGCCGTGCGGTCTAAGGCATGGGTCATCGCTGACGTCAACTCTCGGAATCACGGGTCGTGGGTTCTAATCCCGTACACGCCGAAAAAAAAATTGCTTTTTTTTCGGCAAATTTTTGACAATAAATCGAACTAAAAAGTGGAAAATAATGTTTTTTTAAAATAAGCTTAAAACAATAATGAATAAAAAATACAAGTATTATTGTGAAAAGAGCGCGGGGCGCTCGATGTACGAAAATGTGGAACAAAGCGCCCCACGCTTTTTTCACAATAATACTTGTATTTTTTATTCATTATTGTTTTAAGCTTATTTTAAAAAAAATTACTTTTTACTTTTTAGTTCGATATAAAGCGTGTTTTTTAGTTTTTTTTAAACTATATTTTTCCAATTCAAAAATCGGTTAGATACTTTTTACAATTATGTGATACGACTTACAATTGAGGTTATTCTTGTAGAGAAAATCGCGCTGAATCGATTTCGACCACTCCCACCTCTATCTTTTTTAGTTTAGAATCTATGAGGTTTTTAAGATTTTCTAAAAAAAAAATTGAATTCCATAGTAAAAATGTAATAAATTATTTACAATGCAAGTACCCTATTATCTCATTGGCAATTGGCACTTTCTGTTTTGACTTCATTCTGTAAATATTACACTTCTGTTATGTTTTGAGGTGTTGAAATAAATTTTACTAGTTGTGATTGGAACGAAAACTAATTTATTAATATTTTTTTAACTGAAAACAAGTACAGTTTTGTACGAAATACAATTACATAAGTAAATAAACAGCAGGTATACTATTTTTCATACGTCGGTCGTAAATACGATTATTAAATACATTAATTAATTAATTAATTACTTGTCATTACATAAAAACACAGATGAAAACACAAATCACAGCTATTCGCGACTATTAGCTAAAATGTAATAGGGTTGCTATGGAAACAACAGTTGATAGGATATTTTTAACTTCCCGCTAAAAAAAAAAAATTTTTTTTTTCAAAAATCGGGAAGTTATTGGTTTTACCCCGATTTTCGAAAATCGAGTTTTCGCCAGATCTCGACGTTTTTGAGGTCCTAGGAAGCTATTGAAACTATTTTGGCGATGATGTCCGTAGGGCTGTATGTGTGTGGGGGTGTGTGTGTGTGTGTGTATGTTTGTATACCTTTTATATCTTTTGAACGGAGTGTCCGACTGAAACTCGGTTTGCGGCATCTGACGTGATCTTGGTGAACTTAGACTTCCTGAAAATTTGAAACGATTCGGCCCAAAAAATTTTGAGAAATCTTAAAAAAACAAGTTTCAAAAATTTTTAAAAATTTGTTTTTGTAAAATATTTTCTAAACTACTAAACCAATTAATTCCAAAATCTAATCAGCTCTTCTCCTTATCAAACTGCTTCGATTTCCGCAAACCGCATCAAAATCGGTTTATTTGTTCACGAGATACCGTGAACGAAAATTTGTAAAAAAGTGTTTTTTTTTAAATTGCTCGTAAAATTCCTATGAGATCGATTTTTCTGTAATAAATTACTTTTTTAGGTTAAAAAATTGCGTCGACTGCCGCAAATCGCATCAAAATCGGTTCATTTGTTCATGAGATATCGTGAACGAAAATTTCGTAACAAATTGTTTTTTTTTTGAGCTCGAAGAGCTAAAAAATAAACTTCTTGCTATATTTTATATATTTTTGAGCGTTTTGAACTCGAAAATAACGGGAAGTTACAGGGATGGCCTGCAGGGTAAACTTCTTTTCAAATTTTTTTTTCTTTAATTCCACCCGAACGTACGCACTTCCCGCATCAATGCGTAAATGTTAGACTTTCTGCCTTACAATTGATGTCGAAAATATGTACTTTCGATCGAGGTATGAAGAAAATAATAATTTGTTTAATACCGAGTAGATTTTTTAATGAAGGGGCCACGGTATCCTTCTGAAAACTTTTGTAGATATAAAAAAACTGAATAACTCATAGTTAGATTTTGAGCTTAATCACACCAATGGTTAAACTTTTCATGTAATGAAAACAATGGGATTTCAAACAGCGCCATTGCATTTTACATCGGTTTGCTTCTCCGTGCGGTAGGTACATGGATTCAGGAGATAGTGGAATGTGACTTTACTAACTGTCATACTGCACAGCCAGTACAGCTAATTAAATACAACGGCTATATTATATGCTTGAACAGTAAAGGCTGCTGCACACGAGGCTGGTTTTGCCGCCTGAATCATTGTTTGGACTTGCGCTGACAACCGCACTGACTATACGAGGATTGTAATGACGTCACTGCGGGCTCGCGTGCGAGGTTACAAGTTCGATTGCAAAATTAGTAACGGGCCTATTTTGCGTGCCGGTTTTTGTGTTTGTTTTGAGCAAGAACCAATCAGAAAACAGTATATTGTCATGCGGGCGGCATGACCAAGCGTCCACAAACCATCATGGCGTCATAGAGTTTGTTCTATTCAGAGACAAAATAAACGTAACGTTCTAGTGATGTGTCGCTCCTGAACCAGTCGTTCATAATTAACGACTCCTTTCTTGGTGCGGAGCTAGTCGCTCTTTTTTTTGTGAATAACTCACTCCGAGCGCCATTGCTCTGTGCTGGGCTGTTCTGTACTGCTGCATTCGCACATTTACAGAGCGCACACAGCGCAGGCCACAGAGGCACTAGTGAATTTTGCACGTGCGGAGTTATCTTTGCTGAGTCATTTAATGTTGAATGACACTCTGTAAGTGCAATAGTACTAAGCTTACCGTGACTTAAACCATTACATTGATGTCGTTGACAAAGAATATTGTAACAATAAACATTATTATTGTTAAGCTTTTATTATACTTTATAGTTTTTCCGAAATGCGAATAATATAAGATCAGAATCATATATATTTAAATGAGTGTGAGTATTGTGCTTAGGGGCGGATCTATATAATGGCTTTTTAGGCTGCAGCCCAGGGCCCCGTGTATATAAAGGGCCCCCAGCCCCCATTGAAGACAATGGACACTATTGCGAATTAAAAAAAAAATAATTAGACACCTGTTAATT
Source organism: Xanthostigma xanthostigma (assembly GCA_963575645.1). Classification (NCBI taxonomy): domain Eukaryota; kingdom Metazoa; phylum Arthropoda; class Insecta; order Raphidioptera; family Raphidiidae; genus Xanthostigma; species Xanthostigma xanthostigma. Next base: position 39,583,677 of record OY754466.1, on the reverse strand, counting down.
TTTTTTGCAATAATGTACCGTATACATTAGGTTGTTTGTTTTCGGTCATGTTTTAGTATTGGACCTAAAAATAATTCTCCCAAAATTTCAGCTTCCTAGATCAAACCTGAGAACGGCTCAAACTGTTTGTTTCCCATTTAATTAACATGAGAAAAACGACGTTTTTACTCTTACATGGATAGCTGTTAGAAAATGTTTTTTATTTATTTTTGATAACAATTTATAGAGAATTGAATTTCCCACAAAAAAGATCCTTAATACTAAATCCGTGAATTCATTATTTTCAAAGATATACTCGTTTAAACTATTAATTAATTAAATGAAATCCGATATTTATGGGAATGTTTAAACGAATATATCTTTGAAAATAATCAATTCACGGATTTAGTACTAAAGGACCTTTTTTGTGGGAAATTCAATTCTCTCTAAATTGCTGTTATCAAAAATACACAAAAAAGATTTTCTACCAGCTATCCATTTTTTCCCATGTTAATTAAATGGGAAACAAACAGATTGCACCGTTCACAGGTTTGATCTAGGAAGTTGAAATTTTGGGAGTTTTTTTAGGTTCAATGCTAAAACATTATCCAGTGGGACCAAGAAATTAAAAAAAAACCCCTATAGTATACAAATACATCACTATAGAAAATTCTTTTTTTTCACAGGTAGGCCCCCAAGTAGTGTTAGCCCAGGGCCCCACAAATGTACGGTCCGCCCCTGATTGTCCTGTGCAATGCTACGTAACTCCTGAGGATGTATGATGACAGTTCACACATCTGCAGTCTGCACTCTTGTGTAGTGCGTATTGTCTAGTGTCGTTCCTTTGAACGACTCGCTCTAGCGACTCTTTTTAGTGAGCGGAGCGCACGGAGCCAGCTCCCAATAAAGAGTCATGTGGACACATCACTAAAACGTTCACTTTTGTTAACATTCGAACTGTCACTGCGCGCGCACCAAACTCATTTACAAAGTCGACTTCAATGCACGCATCGTGTGAAGCGAATACGAAATCCAGCGCGTCAGCACGCTAGAAACCTAGCACCCAAATCGAACAATAAATCTAGCGACAAAGCCAGCCTCGTGTGCAGCGACCTTAATACGGTGTATTAAATGAGTAAACTTTTAGTACAATTTAAACTTTCTCTCGTAATTAGTCTCAGGACAATATTTAATTAACTGGGTCTGTATTAATATAACACCCGTTGCTAATTTGTTGTCACTGTATAGCCATGTCATTCGCGGGAAGTAATTTGACGTAATACTGATAAATTTAAAGAGGTGATTAAATTTGTTTCGAGACAACTGACTTATATAGGTAAATTAACCTATTATCTAAATATATAAAAGGAAACCGTGACTGACTGACTGACTGAATGATCTCTTAACGCACAGCTCAAACCACTGAACGGATTGGGGTGAAATTTGGCACACAGATAGTTATTATGACGTAGGCATCCGCTAAGAATGGATTTTTGAAAATTCAACTCTTGAAAGGGTATAACGGGGGTTCAAAATTTGCATGGAGAATCAACGCACAGCCCAAACCACTGGACTTATTGGACTGAAATTTGGCACACAGATAGTTATTATGACGTAGGAATCCGCTAAGAAGGGATTTTTGAAAATTCAACCCCTAGCACGGTGTAACGGGGATTCAAAATGTGCATGTAGAAATCATATAAAGTAGATTGTATCAATTCGAACATGCTCAGGAATCAGGATTACTCCTATCAACAAATAAAAAAATACGTGTTTCATGCGTTTTCAAAAACAACCCCTTAGCCTAAAAGTCAACATGGGTGCCATTTTCAAGGTTTGTCAGGACGTTGATCACGTAAACGTTATCAATTTTGAAATTTATTAGGTGGGTCTACGTCGAGAAAGGAGTAGCTATGCTAAATAATAGGAATGCATCCGTGTTTCGTTTTAATCGCGTGCGAAGCCGCGGGTAACGGCTAGTTAATTATATTAGCTTCTTCACGCGACCTCGTCCTCGTGGACAAGTTTTTTTCTTTTCTAAAGAACGCTGCACACGACAGTGAACAGAACTGGGTGTGAGTAGCGTTTGGTGTGACAAAATGTTGAAAAATGAACGTTCAGTGCGTTTATCGTCACCGTGATTATTTTTTATACATATTGTAAGCTATTTTAAATTTTGATATCTCTATTAAAACTCGTGACGCTGAAGCTATAACGTCTTCTGACGCCTATCCGGAGCACGATCGTGTTTTTGTCAGTGAAGTCGTTATCATAACAGCAAAAAAGGAAAGAACCGCAAAAAACCGGCCTGTCTCGTCGGTAACATAGGGCACTATAACCACAGTACATGCAATAGATATGTTAGGCTAGACGGCGAGGAGGTAAAAACATTAAAAAGTGTATTATTCGGGCACCGACGAGATTATTGTTGGAATCGCTTCGTTTTAGGGTGTAGTTCAACCCCCTAAGTTTGCTTACAAATTGTTGGTATTGTTAGTATAGCATATGCACTGAGAAAGTTGTTCCTTATGAAATTTCCTAAAAAATGAGCACTGACAGAGGTCGCTAAGTGCAATTGTTAACTTGAAAATAGCCCCGAAAGTTAAAAAAACACGGTTTTTTTTTCACTATTTTTTTACTAAAAAATGACCGCACATAGATGGCTGAAAATTCTCAAAAATGATGTCTATGTTGACCCAAACATGCATAAATAATTTTAGCGTTATCGGTCAATTACTTTTCGAGTAATTAACGATCACTTTTGTTTTGTTTCCTTAATTGCAAATTGCGCCATTTTTTTTTACAAACGGGTTTCTCTGACCGGACCAAGCCAGAAAAATCACAAATCCATTCAAATTTAGTGTCCCGTTCGAATTTTTGGAAAAAATTAATTCTAACCGATTTTATAACGATTTCTTTAGCGATACCAATTTTAGACAAACGTATAAAACCATATAAATTTTCCAATATTCAATCGTTATAAAATCGGTTAGAATTAATTTTTTCCAAAAATCCCAACGGATAACTAAATTTGAACGGATTTGTGATTTTTCTGGCTTGGTCCGACCAGCAAAACCCGTTTGTGAAAAAAATGGCGCATTTGCAATAAATTAAGGAAACAAAAAAAAAGTGATCGTTAATTACTCGAGAAGTAATTGACCGATTACGCTAAAATTATTTATGCATGTTTGGGTCAACATAGACATTATTTTTGAGAATTTTTAGCCATCTATGTGCTGTCATTTTTTAGTGAAAAAAACGTTTTTTTAACTTTCGGGTCGCTAAGTGCAATTGTTAAATTGCACTTAGCGACCTCTGTCAGTGCTCATTTTTTAGGAAATTTCATAAGGAATAACTTTCTCAATGCATATGCTATACTAAAAGTCAAGAGGAACGGAGATATTAAAGGAAATAAAGAAAAACACACTATTTTCGTCACTAATTGTCAATTATAAAATCAAGCACACCAACAATTTGTAAGCAAACTAAGGGGTTTGAACTACACCCTAAAACGAAGCGATTCCAACAATAATATCGCCTGTGCCCGAAAAATACACCCAAAACTCCTCGCCGTCTAGCCTATGTCTGTCGGGTGGCAAAACGTATATAAACACTTCACATACGTAACTCCCAGTGATGAGATTCCTCCAATCATCGTTACAATAACAGAGATTCTAAACTTAAAGTGGATGCAATTTCGGCTCCTCATGGAAATACAAAACCTCTACGAATGCAAGCACATCGACATTGTCAACGATTTATTATCGCGATACTGCTATAATAACCTGGAGATTTTTTTTGTTTGGACGCGCTAATCTTAGGAAATACTAATCCGATTTTAAAAATTCGTTTGGCACTAGAAAGCCCGTTTCATGAAGACTCTAGGCTACATAACTTCATGCTATGACCCTGAGGAGGGCACGTTGAGTCGAAGGCCGGTTAGCTGCACGCCGAGGACCGAACATTACCGAGAAGGACCGAACTGTGAATGCCCAAGTCGGCTCATTATACAGCACTTATGCTTCAGCGAACTAATTTTTTAATTTAATTAATTCTGTGTTTCCTTAATTGACTATCTACAAATCCGGACGAAATTTTAAATAACATTATTGTCTATAGTAGGCGTTTGACAGTGCCTTTAATAATAATTAAATAATAATTTCAAAACACAAATTAAGTTCACATTATAATCCGTTCAAACTTCAAAAGCCCACACTGCATATCAGATAATACACTATTTTGGCGACTTGGTTCTGCACCGAAACTCGAGTTGTATTTGAAGTTATACTTCTTTTGACGCGTTAAGAAAAAGAGTGAATTTTTACGATGCGCGTGAACACTGTAACATCAAAATTAGCAGGATAAGTGGCTCGCAGAAAAAGGCTACCGACAGAATAGAGGTACCTGAAACATAGTCGGTGGACACGCCTTTGTCACATATCGCTGTGAAAGTTGTTTTTCGGTTCACTGAGTGTACAGGATAGAGTATGGTAGCGACCATGTTCACTTGCGCGTAGCGTCTAATTACTGTTCTTCTGCTAATCAGACATCAATATTTCAATAAATTATTTTCAACATGCCTTTGCCATATATCCTTGTGAAAGTTGTTTTTCGGTTAACTGAGTGAGGAGGATAGAGTACGGTAGCTACCATGTTCACATGCACGTAGCGTCTAATAGCTGTTTTATATACTTCACTCTTTTTATTATTATTTGCATGAAAATTAAAAATTAGTTTTTAATCAGGCCAAAGTAGTATAACTTCTAACGTGCGGACATAAGTGCACACGCCTGTTTTTTTTTTATTAAATTAATTTGGTAGACACCGGTCTCGAGCAATAATTTTATGTTGCGTCCTACATTCGGTACCTGTAATATAGGGTGGGCCAGAAAGGCGTGCGATTTTAAAAACACTCTTGCGTTTGAACCTTATGAGAGGGGGCTGCGCGGGTGGTGGGGTTGAGAAGCTCGGTTCTCGAAAATTTAGTCGCCATGGATCGATGATATCGATATTATCGGCTGATCGCTTGCGAGTCGATAGTCCAGGATTACGTTGAACTGAAGCTCTAACTTGTTCAATTGTATCTTCCGTTCTTGTTGACCTGAGCGTCCCGCAGGCTTCTGTTTGAGAACCGAACCAGTTGCTTCGAACTTTCTGACCCACAATCGAATCACACTTTCTTTCGGACACTGATTTAGGTCATGTAATCGAACAATAACGCACGAATCGCCATTTTTGTAATAATGTTTAACGCAGAATGCACGTCGCGCTCCGGTGAAGTGATCCATCGCGACTAAATTTCCGAGAACCGAGCTTCTCAACCCCACCACCCGCGCAGCCCCCTCTCATAAGGTTCAAACGCAAGAGTGTTTTTAAAATCACACTCCTTTCTGGCCCACCCTTACATTATTATACTTTCTAGCAATATTGTATCTATATATATAACATGAACGTAAAGGTTTAGGCGAAATGTGTGTGTGTTTGTGTTGCTTAGTTCGAGTTGTTGGCAAGACAGATAAGGATCCGGATGTAATTCGATGAGCTTTGCTGAACATAGATTATATCCTATGTTGTAGGTGTGTGCGGTCAGTGTCGTGCGTTTAGAGAAGACGGCAACGAACTGAGGAAAGTGTGTATAGCAGAGATAAAAAAAAACTAAATGGCCATATTCATAGAAGACTACTAGGCAAGACGGCGAGGAGTTTTGGGTGTATTTTTGGAATTTTTGGAAAAAATTAATTCTAACCGATTTTATAACGATTGAATATTGGAAAATTTATATGGTTTTATACGTTTGTCTAAAATTGGTATCGCTAAAGAAATCGTTATAAAATCGGTTAGAATTACTTAATTTTTTCCAAAAATTCCAACGGCATACTAAAGTTGAATGGATTTGTGATTTTTCTGGCTTGGTCCGGTCAGAGAAACCCGTTTGTGAAAAAAATGGCGCAATTTGCAATTAAGGAAACAAAAAAAAAAGTGATCGTTAATTACTCGAGAAGTAATCGACCGATGACGCTAAAATTATTCATGCATGTTTGGGTCAACATAGACATCATTTTTGAACATTTTCAGCCATCTATGTGCGGTCATTTTTTAGTGAAAAAATAGTGAAAAAAACGTGTTTTTTTAACTTTCGGGGCTATTTGCAAGTTAACAATTGCACTTAGCGACCTCTGTCAGTGCTCATTTTTTAGGAAATTTCATAAGGAACAACTTTCTCAGTGCATATGCTATACTAAAAGTCAAGAGGAACGGAGATATTAAATAGGAAATATTGAGAAAAAAGCACTATTTTCGTTACTAATTGTCTATTATAAAATCAAGCACACCAACAATTTGTAAGCAAACTTAGGGGATTGAACTACTTTTTAATGTTTTTACCTCCTCGCCATCTAGCCTATACGCTTTGTAAGTAAACATAGACCCGTTCGCCCCGAAATACGTTTGTACACAGAAATGACGCTACGATCTTCTCTAAACAATACTACTAGTACTACCGTTTGGAGAAGATAGTAACAAGGTGAGAAATCTGAGTGGTACGAAGAGTAGGAAAAGCGATCAATAGCGCCGTGATTTGTAATTTCAGGGACAATCGCAGGCGGTATCTGTACTGCCAACGCACCGTCTTAAGTAACGACAAAGTATATGAAGCAACTCTCTGCTAGCCACTGGAAAATGTCCAGTTTTCGTTCTGCCGGACGCCGCTGCAGAGTCGACAAATCGACGGCGCGGCTGGCAAAGCAGACACCGCACTATCAACACAGGGAGCTGTGTGCTACTATGGGAATCAATAGCTTTTACTTAAATAAAGCGAACAGATATATATGTATTTTATAAGGTACATGCCATCCTATAAACATTAAATTATACATATTGCTTACGAGCGAGCCCAGATGTAGTTCAAACCGATATTTCCTTCGTTTTTGCGGGTGCTTTAGAACGAACGAGCCTTTTTAGGGCTTCGTACCCGAAGGGTTCCCAACAGGACCCTATATTACTAAGCCTCCGCTGTCCGTCTATCCATCCGTCAGCGTGTTACAGATGCACACATGCAGCTGCATATAACAATTATGCACACTAAGGACATTTCAAACGCACCTACGTCTATTTTACTATCTTTATGCAATGTTTAAATAATCTTTTCCTTCCAGATTAAAATATAATGAAATATAATCATTGTCACTTTATAATTGAGGCAGTCAGGACCAATGCAAATGGTCATTACTCATTAGCATTACGAAATACAATATAATATTATTATACATTATTATATAATAACTTTGAATTATTAATAAAGACAACCATTTTATTTTAATTTCATGTTTAATAAATAAATTAAATTAATGTAACTAACAATACCTACATTTTTAAAATACTTAAATACATTTTTTTTAAATAAAGTTAGGTATCCAACATTTATAACTAGCGGGCTGTATTTCATGAATCGTAATAGGTAGAGAGTTGAAATTTTCACAGAGTATTGCTATAACAACAAATAATAAAAAAACAAGATGGCGAATTTAAAAATGGCCGTCTTACAAATTAAAAAAAACTCCGATTAAGCTGATATGAATCATGCGTGTTCAATCCTATTAACATAATAACAATATACGAAAATGAAAGAAAAAAGATGGCGAATTTCAAAATGGGCGCCTTACAACTTAAAAAAATCTCTGATTAAGCTGATATTGAGCATGCGTGTTCAGAACTTCAGGCCTATTAAAATTACACGAGAATGAAAAACCAAGACGGCAAATTTCAAAATGGCTGCCCCTGTAAAATAAAAAAAAAATCCGATTAAAGTGGTATTGGTCATGCGTGTAAAAAGTACAGAGTCTTATATCGTTTATGCGATGTTACGGAACTCTTCGTGTGCGAGTCCGACGTTTTTTTAACCGAACCGGTCAGTTAACTATTATAATATTGTATTGTCATTGGAACGACATACGTATGCAAAATTTCAACTTAATCGGATAACGGAAAGTGGGTTGTAATCATGTGTATATAATAATTACTATTTGAAGCATTGTCAATGTGCGGTGAGCGAAGGCAACAAAGCGTATTGAAAATATATCTGTTTCTTTTTTCGAAGTAATTCCTTGGTTATTCCGACAATATATAGGTATTACATATATTAGTATGGAGTATATCTCTCTTTATCAAAAGTTTTCTGTCCTTATCTATGGCGTTAGCAAATCAGACCCAACGAGCTCTTACAACTTTAAAAAAAGACAGAAGTATATGTTTGCACCCTAACGATTCGATTGCGATTTTATTCCTATACTCGGTGTATAATAAAAGTATATGGTTGTAACAAAAAAATCAATGTCTTTGTTAATACGGAAAGAATTAGTAACTAAGATCATTAACACAACGTGTCGTTTTTCTTAGTACCATGCCTTTACTTAATTTATATCCAGTACTCTGTACGTTCCCCCGCTCGTTTGGGTGACCTGTATCTTTGTTGTATAAAATTAATAAAACGGCATCTCAATTTATAAAACTCTCTGGCAGGGATTATATATGCTAATATAGTACATTATCATACTTACATTTATAAAATATGTAGACAAATAAAATACAGAGCGTTTTCAAAATATTTGACAAACTTCCCGGGAAGACAAACATGTAGTATAATACAAATATTAAGAGCACTGTGGTTGAAACAAAAATAAAAAAAAATAGTTACTTCTTATCACAGCAGTTTTATTAGCGGATGTACAATTCGGAAGCTATGCTCTCATCTTCAGCAAACACTAAGTTTAGTTTTTGCTAAAGATGAGCGCATAGCTCCCGAAATGTACATTCGCTAATAAAACTGTTGTGGTAAGAACTAACTATTCTTTATTTTTTTATTTTATGTAGTATAATATTTTTTTTATTACGCATGCGAGATAAGCACCAGTGCCCGCTTTTTTAAATACAAACAAAAAACTGATGAAACACAGTTTTTAATTCTTCATCGCACGAAGATTGACAGATTGTGTAAGTATAATACGTATATTTGCACCCTTTTGCGATTTTGTGGAAATGTGTAGGGTCAAATAATCTCCATTTTACTGGCCTACGTAGACTCTAAACGGCTTGACGAATTTTGAAAAAGGAAGTAACGATATATTGATCATAGTCTCATGAGTAGCACTGGGCATATGACCTTACGGAAGTATGTTTTTAGTGCATTAGAAGTCACTTTAGTTCTACGTAACGTTTTTGTCGACTTATTTTCTCAAATGAAATTCATTCGTAACCTTTGAACTGTTTCTAAAACAGTCTGTATAGTTCGTGAACGTCAACAAATTATGCTGTGGAAAATAGAGAATTTAATTTAAAACTAGTATCAGACGTACAAAGTGAAACAAATAAAACTATATACGAACGTTTTAAAATTAAAATTATCATTGATAGTTTCTGAAAGCAACATTTATTAACAAACTTTTAATTTAGAATGAACTATTAATTTTTAAAATACTTGAGCAACTTTAGCGTGGATTATAAATATTCCAGGTAACTCATTCAAGAACACTCAAAATGCAAATTTGAACATTTTTTCACTTCCAATACTATGATTTAGAAGTACCTACTTATGTGTTGGAATTCATCGTAAAAAATGGTTGTCTGTAAAGTCGGTTTACGGACGATAGTTTTACGTCATAACGTATTCCGTAATACATAACCTAAACCTCCCAAAATTTGGTTTCAATCCGCTTATCCTTGGTGTCGGAATGATAAGAAATGTCAAAAGTGACGTTTGCAACTTACAAAGTATTATGTTCTAATAATAATTAGTTATTCCAATACTTAACTTAGCAGGCTTTGCATTTCACAATATACTAATGTCAAAAAATTGAATTAAACATTAGAAATGCAGCTGTTTTCATGTTAAGACAAGACATACGTTTGCTTCTAATTTCCATGTACGGCAAACAAAGACAACCGACCGCGTCTAGCCATGCATTACACAACATTGCATTTATACAGCTATTTTTCTATATAAATTTGTATAAAATATTTTTCTATATAAATTTGTATAAAAAAACTGTTTAGGCAAATTCTGTTATACGAAATCTATGTAAAATGTTCTCCTCTTTCGTTTAAGACTGGTTTCAAACCGATCTGATTTAAATTGAGCGAGAAATTAGCAAAAAGCACGCACAGGGTCAGGCGGAACGTTACGCGTTAGGAACGTTACGTTACACTTTTTCGAACATGCAGCCGGTGTTTTATCAATTTATAATATTGGTGATTCATCAATTTATAAGACGTTATCACGTCAAAACGACAATATTTTTCTACGACAAATAATCAATGTGTAAACAGTCTGTTTTTAAAAAAGTCATTATTTACTCTTCTGTACACAACATTCCCCACAGGACACTAAATCCCTATATTTGCATAATCCCCATGTCAGGTCCTATATACGATACCACACACTATGGAATACAACAAGGAGCAAAACACGTACACAACATTTTAAAATATCAAATTCATTTTTCATAAATCTAATAATAATAATAATACAACGTTTTAAGTCATTTCTCGACATTATGTCGTAGCAGGCGCAACTCTCGCGGTTACAATTCTTCCATTTACTACGACTGTGTCAGAAGGAGGGTAATGTTTTTCGAGTGGTATTTATGTCTATTTCTTTGGCACGTTCTGCTCTTAATTGTGGGAGTGACGGTATAATATTAAATTATGGCGTCAGCAAATCAAGAGACAGGGATTAAAAAAACAATTTTGTTATTATAATAACAATATGGGTATCAAAAAAAATACTAGTAAATATTCAATTCCAAATATATAGATACGACACTTTTATGCTACCATTTTGACATAAACTACCAAAAAAAGGTAATATAAGAAAATTTTAATGCATAAAAATGACTAACAAAAAGGAAGAAAACAAAAATTAATTATTTAAAATAGCAAAAAACCCGACTACAAAACAATGAAATTAATATCTAAAAAGAGGAAAACAACTCGGAAAATCTCGACATGCAGCGGATGAAGGCTGACTCAAAAACAAAAGAAAGAGACAAACAGATCTCCACCTGCTAGAAACATATTTTCGCGATATCAAATAAAACATAAAAAATGCATGTGTCACCCCACACACTGTCGAAACAGAACTTCTATTGGTATAATTAATTATTTGACGTGGATCAGAATAATTTATTGATACAATTATGTTATCGTCACCAATTTTTGTTACCCAAAAGTCACTTTTTTTGACGAATTTAGTTTCACATTGTGCATTTACTCTTGTGTCAAACGATAAAGAGTATAGGTATTCAAATTCCAACATTTTTTGACGTGATAAAAATTGATGAATCACCAATATTATAAATTGATAAAACACCGGCTGCATGTTCGAAAAAGTGTAACGTAACGTTCCTAACGCGTAACGTTCCGCCTGACCCTTGTGCGTGCTTTTTGCTAATTTCTCGCTCAATTTAAATCAGATCGGTTTGAAACCAGTCTTAAACGAAAGAGGAGAACATTTTACATAGATTTCGTATAACAGAATTTGCCTAAACAGTTTTTTTATACAAATTTATATAGAAAAATATTTTATACAAATTTATATAGAAAAATAGCTGTATAAATGCAATGTTGTGTAATGCATGGCTAGACGCGGTCGGTTGTCTTTGTTTGCCGTACATGGAAATTAGAAGCAAACGTATGTCTTGTCTTAACATGAAAACAGCTGCATTTCTAATGTTTAATTCAATTTTTTGACATTAGTATTTTGTGAAATGCAAAGCCTGCTAAGTTAAGTATTGGAATAACTAATTATTATTAGAACATAATACTTTGTAAGTTGCAAACGTCACTTTTGACATTTCTTATCATTCCGACACCAAGGATAAGCGGATTGAAACCAAATTTTGGGAGGTTTAGGTTATGTATTACGGAATACGTTATCACGTAAAACTATCGTCCGTAAACCGACTTTACAGACAACCATTTTTTTATCTACATACATGTCATGCTTAAATCAAATAGATTAAGAACCTGAAATATAAAAATTACCGAACTATTGCAGTTAACGCTTTGCTAGAAACCAACTTGGAATTTGCGCATGCCGGATTAAATATTACCTTTGATTACCTTTGAATATTACTAGTGAAGATAGATACTCTACGATGCCTAATGTAAAAATTCCTCTGAGAGTATGTAAAGTTGCAGATATGTTTAATTATGAGAATAATTTGTTGTTCAGATGTGTCATTGTAGACTAACTAACAATAACAAGTCATCCGCCGCGATAGTGGAATTTTAGGGTTTAAGTCCCGACAGTGACATTGTCTGGAAAATAATTTTTTCTTATATAACATTGTAACTGTAACAATGTGTGCAACAACAACAATAGCAACATGGTGCTATAAATTTGTCTATTATGACCTTAGGTATCGTAATTAAAATTTAAGTACCTGGGTGACCGAGCTTTGCTCGGAAAGTTAAATAAAATACTGATATGCTGATATCGCCAAAACTTTGAGAACCGTAGGTTCTCTGTCGCTTCCCTTTGTGGAGCCTACGTCTCCACCTTTGTTACAGTCTTACCTTGCGGGGCGCAGCCCCGCTCGGTTGTAATCAACACTAGTCGAGCCTTCGGCTCTCCATATAAGAACCGTAGGTTCTCTGGGGAAGCTTCGCTTCCTTTTGTGGAGCAATAAGATAATATTGCTGAAACAGTTTGACTCCTTTGTGGAGAGGATTGTCGGCCCTTACGGCAATCCGGTACTTGTAAAACTGATTCGCCGTCATCTTGATCTATGATATTGCATCTTTCGCTTCAAATTTAGGTTAAAAATTTATTTATTAAAATTACTCACCTATTGGGCTTTGACATGCTCACTCCTGACATCTGGTGGCTAACAAAAAATAAAATGTGACTGCATTTAGTCGATCTATCATCTGTGAACAGTACTCCATTCCGCATTCGTACTTTTAAATTCTTATAAAATGAAATAAATAAAAAGCTTTGAAAATAACTGAACTTAAAAAATCAATGAACGTTTGCTTAAAAAGATGATTTTATGTTATCAAGTAAGTATACAAGTGTAACGTTACTATTATACTATATAACCTCATAGAGTTTTAATATAATAATTTATTGTCTATAATTAATTTTTTTATCTACAGATACTGCTAAAAAACCAGGATTTGAAAGAAAATGCTATACCTTCAGTCAATTTGTCTGGGAAAAAAACACAGCTACTGATCAGAACCATAGGATTCAATTATTGTATGAATTAGGCAATAAAGAAAATGATGATAGTCTTATTGTTGAAAACTAAGATAATAATGAAGTTTATGATGATGATCATAACGACAATCAAAGTAATTATTTTACTAAAAAATTAGTTCTAGTTACAATTTATTATTATTTTCATTGATGTTTGATGTACTGAATCTTTATTTTCCAAATTAAATTTTTTGTTCTTCTTTTCTCTTGTTCCTCTGTATCCTACGGTTCTCATCAGTAGCTGTGTTTTTTTTTTCCCAGGTAAATTGACTGAAGGTACTTATAGCATTTATTTTCTTTCAAATGCTGTTTTTTAGCAGTATCTGTAGATAAAAATATTAATAATAAACAAACTGTATATTATAACTATGAGGTTATAATATAATAGTAACGTTACAGTTGTATAGTACTTACTTGAAAACATAAAATCATCTTTTAAAATGTGCAGAGCAAACTTTCATTGATTTTTAACTGCAGTTATTTTCAAAACTTTTTATTTATTTCATTTTTTAAGAATTTAAAAGTACGAATAGAGTACTGTTCACAGATGATAGATCGACTAAATGCATTCACATTTTATTTTTTATGTTAGCCACCAGATGTCAGGAGTGAGCATGTCAAAGCCCAATAATAATAATTGTTTATAACTTTCTTTCAAATACGTATTTATTTTGTCTCACTTGGATAGTAATTAAAGATTAACTGTCATAATATTTTGAAAACAATTGTTTCATTGTATAAAATTCCAAAACCTACTTACAATATTTAAGTATTTTCATACGTCAAAAAATTGATTTTTATAATGATAAAATTTGTAAGAAAACGATTTTTTCGAGAGATGAGACCTAGCTAAAACGATTTTTTGCCCCCCAAAATCCCTTTTCAGTAAATTTCATCCAAATCGTTAGGGCCGTTTTCGAGAAAATATTTAGGGACATATATAGGTACATAGATACATAGGTACATAGGTACAAGATTAGCTCGTTTAATAATATAGGATTTCATCCAAATCGTTAGGGCCGTTTTCGAGAAAATATTTAGGGACATATATAGGTACATAGATACATAGGTACAAGATTAGCTCGTTTAATAATATAGGGATATTATAAATATTACTTGTAGAGCTAGGATAGAGCACGTATTTTTAAGAACGAGAGATTTCTGTAAAATGATAAAATGTCACAGTCGGTAAAAGTGAACTTTTGATGTGCAACATCTGATGACGCGCTTGGTTGGGAGTAAATCCATGCAATTGGCGCGACACTTTTACGGGAGGGCGTTACGAGTGTGTGCGTTGGATTAAAGATGGTTTTAGTTGAAGACGACATCTAGATAACAGGGCGAAATTTAGTTACTAGTATTTCGGTAGATGACAGCGTGCGACGCTTGCTTTGTGTATGCGTTGGATTATAACTTGGCTTTTGTTAAAGGCGACAACTAGATGGCAGGGCTAAAGTTTGTTACAGGGCTATATTTAGTTACTAGAATTTCGTTAGCTAACAGGGCGAAATTTAGTAGATGACGGGGCAAAATTCAGTTACATGGCGTGGAAGCCCTCGATATTTTTTTTTGCACCTAGAAACCTTCATTTTGGTATGAGTATCATCAATGTATTCGATGACATAACAAAACAAGTGACGTCATATTTTATCATGCGGGCAAAATTTGATAATCCTAAAGGAGGCTCTCTTTGGGTCTGCGGTAGTACTACTTGCTCACGCAAAATCGTTCATGTATCTTATCCATAGGATATTTATACCCCCTGGCTCTTGGCCTAATCGACTATTAGTTTGAAAGAGGCAGCAATCGTCGAATCATTAAATATATCAACGCCAAAGAGATGGTACGTCAACGAGACTAATAAAGACAGAAACACAGTCGACAGAAACAAATGCAATCATTCATAATGCAACGGGATATTGTCATCGATTACAGTTAATTTGGAATGTCGGTTCCCGGTGGGGCCGTTGCGTCGTCGCACCGTCACACCCTCGAGAGTTACCGATTCTCTAATTTTGCTTGCTCTATATAGTTAATGCATATAGATAAATGCTCGTCGCACCATCGCGTATGGTGTGTGTGTACCTTTACAATAAAATTTTTCTAGAACGACAGTGTCCTGTGTTTTTGCATTTGTTGTAAGGATGTAACAAATATTATTTTTAATTTAATATTTTTATTATTAATTTTATACTCAAGATTAGTAGAGTAGATGTTGCCTCGTTCCATCTGACCAATCAACGTTAGCTCGGGAAAGACGTCAGTTATAGTTGATCAAATGAAGAACAAAGATAGAAGGTCCATAGGAAAAATTTTATTGAAGCATAACTTCTTTTGGTATAGTAGAAGAAAATTCATTCTTGAGATTGACTGGTACAATACTTTTCTTGTAATCTAAAGCTTGTACGTTCGATCCCGGCGGCCGGTGCTATTTTAGCATTCCAACCCACAAGTGGGGAATGGTACTATTTTAGGTCAAAAATCACTTTTCAATATTTTACAATATCTTTTCGTTTTGAGGTCCCCCGAATCCAAAATGCATATTTTTGGAAAAACTGTGCGTCTGTTAGTCTGGGAACACGATACAGGGCAAACGGATGAACTGATTGAAACCAAATTTTGGGAGGATGTTTGGTATGCAAATATGAAGAGCCCTATTGTTTTTGGGGAAAATCGGCGCATGCGCAGAAGATATATATATACTATAACGGTTTTTTTTATGTAATAATGGTACACCTTTCACACAGACTTATTATTGTATTTGTTTTTTTAAAAAAGTTTCGTGAAAAATTTTTTTCTAACTTTGTAGTATCGAAAATATTTTGAAAATAAAAAAAATTAGCTGTTCTTTTGTTTTGTAGATCTGTCAGAAATAAACTAGTTAATTACATGACGTGAACATATTATGTAGGTAACCATGGCAACGAATAGCAAATTATATCATATTGAATACTAGCCATTACCCGCGTCATTTCACGCGATATCAATAATTTTATTTTCTTTATCATACTATGTCAAATGTCAACATTTTGTAGTTGGAATAGTCCAAAATAAATTGGCCAGTTTTTTTTTTACAATATTATACCAATTACTTCTCTGTAGTGTGTAAAGTACACACTTTTTTTGTTATAAAAATTTAGGTTTTAATAATATTTATATAAACAAAAAAATAATAAATATTGCTAAGTGATTCACTATTCTTAAAAATTAGTTCTTATTTCTCAGTTGTTTTAATATTCCGTCTCTAAAATGTTAAGATTCATCTTGTATTAGCTTATTACTTAGTGTTGAACATCTCTTTTTAACAAATACCCCTAAACAGAGATGTACTCAGTTTATTAGTCCGTAAACAGTTGTTAGATAAATGAAATTTCGACCCATATTATAGTCTTAGATAACACGTGTGCAAAATGGTTTCCTCACCCTTTGCGATCGCCGAAAGGGGAGAACGGGATAAAAGAAGACGGTGGAGAAAAAAAAGCGAGTTATCCTAACAGTATTGCAATGTGAATCGGATATCGTTCGATGGGATGTAGCAGGGATTGGGCGGAGGGGAGAGAGAGAGAGAGATCGATGGCGATAGGGCGGCAGAAGGAAGCGCTGTACGCATTATGTCAGCGAGTATTTCAGGAAAATGCCGACGCGATTTCTGTAGTCGGGTAATAACTACACAGAATGTCAGCGAAGGCGACCTATGAAAACAAATAACATCCCCTGCGCGTATGAAAAGTGCGTGTGTACGAGGTGTTGAGTCAATACTGGCACTGGAATGCATTTTTTTAATGGAATTTATCAATATCCTCAGTGTCTTTCTGCTTCCTTGGTACATATATTCGTATTTAGAATAGCTGAGATCGTCGGGATCCTGCTGTTTATATGACTTCGCGATAGTTCAGTAACAGTTATTTTGGAACTATTACCGGAAAGGATCAGTTCCAAAAATAACATTAATCAATACTGACTGGAGTGCAGTTTTTTAATTTATTAATATCCTCGATGTCTTTCTGTTTCCCTGGTACATCGTTCGTGTTGAGAATAGCTTTGGGATGCTGTTGTTTAAATGACGTCATGATGGTTCAGTAACAGTTATTTTGGAACTGTTGCCAGAAAGGATCAGTTCCAAAAGTAACATTAATCAATATTGACGAATGCATTTTTTTAGTGGAATTTATTAATATCCTCGATGTCTTTCTGCTTCCCTGGTACATATGTATCGTTCGTATTGAGAATAGCTTTGGGATACTGTTGTTTAAATGACGTCATGATAGTTCAGTAACAGTTATTTTAAAACTGTTACCGGTAAGGATCGGCTCCAGAAATAACAATAATCAATACTGACTGGAATGCAGTTTTTTTTAATGGAATTTATTAATATCCTCGATGTCTTTCTGCTCTCCTGGTACATATCGTTCGTGTTGAGAATAGCTTTGGGGATGTTGTTGTTTAAATGGCCTCATAATGGTTTAGTGACAGTTATTTTTGAACTGTTACCGGTAAGAATCAGTTCCAAAAATAACATTAATCAATACTGAGTGGAATGCATTTTTTTAATGGAATTTATTATAATATCCTCGATTTCTTTCTGCTTCCCTGGTACATATCATTCGTGTTGAGAATAGCTTTGGATGATTTTGTTTAAATGACGTCATGATGGTGCAATAATTATTTGGGAACTGTTACCGGAAAGGATTGGTTCTAAAAAAATAACAAGGAACAATACTGATACTGGAGTGCGATTTTTTAATAAAATTTATACATCGTTTTTTTTTTTTAGAATAAAGATACGCATTTTTTATTGCAAAAAAACAATGAGTCGAGATAATCCCAATTTGACATCTACATAAAACATAAAAAAATGACAATTGACCAAGAAACGTGAATATAAAAACCATTGAACTTTTTTGATACACTTCTGTGACATAACACTTAGAGATCACTCTAGTATAGAATTTTGTGGACCAGTTGCCTTGGGTTTCGCGTGACATAAAGTTACCGTGATGAACGCGAGCGAAGCCGTGAATAAAGTCTAGTATAACAAATACAATAACCTTTCTGTGTTAATATGGTAGTCAAGCAATGCATGTGAGAAATGATAAAAGCCATTGAGAATCCGGATTATAATTTTCACGTCCCTAGCGATGTCTGTTTTTCAGGTACACGTGTGCATGTTTATATAAAGAATGATAAAATTCATCGCAAGCATCGAGTAAATGTTCCGCACCAACGCTCTAAACCAGCGTTTCCTAAACTTGTTCTCCTACGGAACCCCTTAGAGATTAGTACCCCCTAAATATAAATCAAGAGTAAGTTTTTTTTTAAGTAAAACTTTGCGCGTGTCGTCAAAAAAAAATAATATATTATTCTGTTAATGTCAGTTAATTGCGCCGGTAGCTCAATCTAGTTTGCGTGTGTTGCTGTTACGTTCAACAGACGGCGCTCTCGTTTCCGTAAAATATTTAGTATAACGTATGTTGCCTTAACGTCCAACAGATGGCGCTGTTTTGAACAAATGTTGCCGTCAAATATTGAATGTAGCGTCTGTTGCTTTAACGCACAACAGATGGTGATGCCGTTTCCGTAAAATATTTTTTTTGGCGCTGTTTTTTAAAAAGGCATGTTTTCACCTGTCTATATCTATATAATAGGTATGTAAAAACACGCGCGTATTCGAATGCAACGTTTTGTCGAAATTTAAAAGCAATTGAAGATTTAAGATTTTGCTAGATTTGACTACTAGTTTTCTTAATTGCTTTTATATGCTTGCTTCGCACGAGACGTCTTTTCAAGCTTGTTGTGTGAATAGAGCTGGTGCGCGCGCAGTAACAGTTCAAATATAAACACAGAGCAAAACATGTCTGTTGTCTGAGCATAATGACGCCAAGTAGATACGTGGGTGTTTGTTCATGTCGCCCACGTGACAAGATATTGTTTCCTGATTGGTTCTTGCTCAGACCAAGCAGAGGACCTAGCGAGAAAAATAGCCCCTGTTCTAATTTTAAAATCTATCTTGTGAGCTAGCAGGCGAGCTCGCAGTGACGTCATTTTCAACCTCGTAGCCAGCCTGCCGCTTAGCAGAACTCAAAAAAGCCTCGTGTGCAGCGGTCTTAAGTTTCACTTTTGAGTGTGTAGTAGGTATTTAAAAAAATTGAGTGATCATGATTATTAAAAATATACACGAAGATAGAAAGCTACGGTGATACGATGACAATATTAAAATTGGAAGAAACTCGGGCGTGACGTCATGTGGACGGAAATATCTTGTGCGATATTAGGTCAAACGTATTTTTTTTTTTGGTATTACTGAAGTATTGACTTGCCTGAACACTCACTAGCCTCTTCTAGGCAAGACGGCGAGGAGTTTTGGGTGTATTTTTCGGGCACAGGCGATATTATTGTTGGAATCGCTTCGTTTTAGGGTGTAGTTGAAACCCCTTAGTTTGCTTACAAATTGTTGGTGTGCTTGATTTTATAATAAACAATTAGTGACGAAAATAGTGTGTTTTTCTTTATTTCCTTTAATATCTCCGTTCCTCTTGACTTTTAGTATAGCATATGCATTGAGAAAGTTGTTCCTTATGAAATTTCCTAAAAAATGAGCACTGACAGAGGTCGCTAAGTGCAATTGTTAACTTGCAAATAGCCCCGAAAGTTAAAAAAGCACGTTTTTTTCACTACATTTTTACTAAAAAATGACCGCACATAGATGGCTGAAAATTCTCAAAAATGATGTCTATGTTGACCCAAACATGCATGAATAATTTTAGTATCCCGTTGGAATTTTTGGAAAAAATTAATTCTAACCGATTTTATAATGATTGAATATTGGAAAAGTTATATGGTTTTATACGCTTGTCTAAAATTGGTATCGCTAAAGAAATCGTTATAAAATCGGTTAGAATAATTTTTTCCAAAAATTCCAATTTCCAACGGGATACTAAAATTATTCATGCATGTTTGGGTCAACATAGACATCATTTTTGAGAATTTTCAGCCATCTATGTGCGGTCATTTCTTAGTGAAAAAACGTGCTTTTTTAACTTTCGGGGCTATTTGCAAGTTAACAATTGCACTTAGCGACCTCTGTCAGTGCTCATTTTTTGGGAAATTTCATAAGGAACAACTTTCTCAATGCATATGCTATACTAAAAGTCAAGAGGAACGGAGATATTAAAGGAAATAGAGAAAAAAGCACTATTTTCGTCGCTAATTGTCAATTATAAAATCAAGCACACCAACAATTTGTAAGCAAACTTAGGGGGTTGAACTACACCCTAAAACGAAGCGATTCCAACAATAATCTCGCCTCTGCCCAAATAATGCACTTTTTAATGTTTTTACCTCCTCGTCGTCTAGGCTCTAGGCTATTCCAATTATATTACTACTCTAGTACAAAGTCGTAACCACAAAAAAACTATAGGCTCCGACATTACCTCATTTTCCGGTCTAGGTAATTAAATTCAAATAACTAGGTAAACGGCATGATGATTAATTGTAAACCGATTTTAATTAATGATTCTTCTCAAAGTGGAGAGTGTCATAAGATATAAAAACACTCTAATATGACGCCCATTACCCGCATATAGTCTCGGATGATTTGGAGTTTTGTGTTTTTTTTTTACCATTCCAACCCACAAGTGGGGAATGGTAGTACTAGTTTAGGTCAAAAATTACAATATCTTTTCGTTTTGAATTCTCCCAAACCCAAAAAACATATTTTTGGAAAAACTCTGTGCGTCTTTTAGTCTGTTTGTCTGTGAGCACGATACAGATCAAACGGATGAACGGATTGAAACCAAATTTTGGGAGACTGGGTAATATGCTAATATGAAGAGCCCTATTGTTTTTGGGAAAAATCGGCGTATGCGCAGAAGAGATATATGCTATAACAGTGTTTTTTTATATAATAATAGTATACTTTTGATAACTGCTTATTATTCTATTTATTTTTTTCAAGAAAGTTTTGTTCAAAAAATGTTTTTCTAAACTTTATAGTTTCGGAAATATTTTGAAAATAAAAAAATCAGCTGTTTCTTTGTTTTGTAGATCTGTCAGAAATAAACTAGTTAAGCACAGGTGTGGCATCTATATAATAGATATATAAAAACATGCGCGTATTTCAAAGCGATCGGGGAAAATTTTCCGAGATTTAAGATTTTGAACAAACGAACATTTATCTACATTTTTATTTATATAATATGTAGATAATACCCAACTTGAATTTTTCCATTGATGAAAAAATTATAAAAATTTGAGCTGTAACAAACCGTATGTATTCGTTACTGAGTAACGGGTACATCGTTTGACTCGAAGTAACGAATCGTTACTTACAAATTCATTTCGTTACTCGCATTTGTCGTATCCATGTCAGTTCGACTCGTTTGATGCGGTTATACGTTATACGAACGAAGTCATATCGTATCACGTATGCGACGCGCCTCGATGCAATGGTACGTGCTTGATGCTGTTAGTACACGATTGTATGTCGTATGAAAAGTAACGAGTAACGTAACGATACGAAAGTAACGGGTAACTGGTTCTTTAAGTAACGAATACATACGTGTACACAATTTCTCGTTACTTTTACAGCTCTAATAAAAATTAAAGCGCTCACAAACACTGAAATATTTTAGGGTTGTATAACATTTTAAAAAATAATAATATTTCCATATATTTGTGTCATCAATTTGAAAAAAAATGAAATAATTACAAACATTAGCCAAAAGACTTTCTGTACGAATCTGTGGGCATAACACTAAAACCAAACCAACAGCCAATACCGTTCAGTGATTTGTTATCCTTAAATCTAAAAATTCGATGACAATCTGTCTCATTGGTTGTGATCTGCTGTTGAACAGAAAAGAAGACAGATTGGCTCGAACACAAAAAAGATATTTTTTTGTATCAATTCTGTGATTCTGAATACAACACAATGATTTATTTCAAATTATTCATTCTGTTCTGTGATATTTATCTACATATCTGGTTATACCAGCATCATTTTTCATGTTGACAGTTTTCTTTTCATTTTTCAAACGAAGTAGCCTATTGTTCGGCTGAACAACGAAATTTGCAATCATTGAATTAATTTATTTATTATGTGATGAAGTTTTATTTACCTAATTGCATTAATGAAATACGCATACATCAGTGGCGGTTTTTCTTTGAGCGCTGCAAGGCTGAAAGAACAGCCAAAATCTTAGCTACTTCATAATTTTAGAATAAATGATAATTTCCATACTTAACCAACATTTAATGTTGGGAAATAGTGTAATAGTTACTCAACCAACGTTTAAATTTAATAGCCACTGGCAGACCACAAAACTCGTATGTGTTCTGTGTGGCAGTCTTTCATGGGTTCAGTCGCTATTCTGCGCTCAGAACATGCACATGAAACGTCATCATCAAATATCCCACAAGCTATTTAGATCGGCTTTGAGCTGCATTTACCGTCAGCACATTACTACAAATAAGCATATCTCACTGCCATCTGCTAGAAGGGTTCACTGAGTATTAAAGCCGCTACACACGAGGCCAGAAACACTGCTGGCCGGCAGACTGGCGACGAGGCTGGAAATGACGTCACTGCGGGCTCACCTGCTAGCTCATAAGAGTGATTTTAAAATTAGAACAGGGGCTATTTTTCTTGCTTGGCTCTCGACTTGCTCTGAGCAAGAACCAATCAGGAGACAGTATCTTGTCACGTGGGCGACATGAACAAACGCCCACAAACTAACACTGTGCCATGGTGTGTGTTCTGTTTAGAGACAATAAATATCCACTTTTGTTACCTTTCTATTACTGTGCACGCACCGAACTTATCTACTAAACAAGCTTGAAAATACGTCTCGTATAAAGCGAGCTCATAAGAGCAATCAAGAAAACCAGCGCTAGAAAACCAGTAGTCAAATTTAGCAAGGAATATTGCGGCAAATTCAGCCTCGTGTGCAGCGGTATTTAGATTCAGTCAACACCGTTGACAGCTTTGACTCGGCAGTACGTACATAATACATGATTATGGTAGTAGTGACTAGTGTTACAGTGTATACCTATTATAATTTGTTGCCAACAGTGTTTGTAAATAATTATAATTAAAACATCATAAACATGAATTTGATTCATAATTTAATTACCTCCCATCTCATTTCTAGCCTTTAAAGTATCCTTAGTTGAACCATTAGAACACCCATATTTAAAATTTTCACGCGCTGCCACTGTATATAATATTACGATATCAACACTATCTTGGATCAGATTAAACTACCTCTACTGTTCATTGATTAAAGTTGGAAACTGAAACTATCTTTTCTCCATAGTAATTGACTTGAATATTTCATATCTTGTCGTAAACCTGTGAACTTTTTTGTTAAAAATGAGCTAAATATTGCATGGGATATTTAATATTTAAAAAGATTATCTGAGTTTTTAGTTTGCATACTTTGGTCGAGTAATCTATTTTTAGAGCTTCTATATTTTACATTTCAAAAGACCGCGCACACTTGTCAACCATACACCTGCACGACCTGCACAGCACAAACCTGCAACTTGCACGATATTGCATACTAGACCAGCGTAAACCAGCACAAACCTGCAAATTTTAGTGCAAATGGCGGTAGACACTTTGCAGTTTTCAGGTAGCTTTGTCAATGCAAATTAATTAACGAAAACCATACATCACTAGCACACTAGATCGGTCCAGCACGGCTACACAAAAAAATACAGGAGGGTACCGACCGACAGTCGTTTCTGGTTGCTGGTTGTCGGCGCAGGTCTAGTATGCGCTCCTGCGTTACATAACATAATGCTGGCCGCGCAGGTTTACGCTTGAAAAGTGTGCGCGGCCAATCCCACCGATTATAACCACGTGTGTATTTATTTTTTACACAATAAATACCTACTTCGCAATTAAATATGAGTAAAAAAACTATATATCATAATATCATTCCTAATCTATCTATATTTATAATATAAATAAAAATGTACCTAAATGTTTATTTAATCAAAATTTTAAATCTCCGAAAGTTCTTCACCGATTGACACAACGTTGCATTCGAATACGCGCGTGTATTTATATAGATGTCACATTTGTGACAGGTGAAGAAATGTTTTTTTTTAAACATCAGGGCCATCTGTTGAACGTTAAAGCAACACACGCTATACTAAATATTTTACGACAATGAGATCGCCATAATATTTAGCAGAACATCATCAAAAGGATACCAGATTTCAAAGCAAAACTTTATTAATAGAGTCACACGAAACAAATTTTTATGAAAAATCATTTACGTATGTTCCCACTTCCATATATAATAGCATTCCTCAAGCATTCAAAGATCTAAAAAAGCGACGTTTCGAAAGAAAGTTAGAGGTTATCTTATGGAAAGTACATAATTTTATCATAATTTATCTGCACTGTAGAAATGTTCAATTATGTCTTGTATTTTTTGTTAACATGTATTTTTGAATGTATTATTTTAAAATTGTAGATATTTAAAGATTGAGCTGAACTCCGCCTGTAATAAAGAGTCTTATTATTTCTATTATTATTATATGTTGAACGTACGTAAACCAGACTGAGCAACGCGTGACCACAGCTAATCATATTAATATTATAAATGCGAATGTAAGTTTGTTTGTTACGCTTTCACGCAAAAACTACTTAACCGATCATCATGAAACTTTGCACATACACTCTTGAAGGTATTAGAAGTAACATAGGATACTTTTTATTAAAAAAAATAAAAATTTTTTACGAAAAATAAGAAAATTGATTATATCATATTTAATATTATAAATGCGAATGTAAGTTTGTTTGTTACGCTTTCACGCAAAAACTACTTAACCGATCATCATGAAACTTTGCACATACACTCTTGAAGGTATTAGAAGTAACATAGGATACTTTTTATTAAAAAAAAAATAAAAAATTTTTACGAAAAATAAGAAAATTGTTTGTCAAAATATGTTTAATATTATAAATGCGAATGTAAGTTTGTTTGTTACGCTTTCACGCAAAAACTACTTAACCGATCATCATGAAACTTTGCACATACACTCTTGAAGGTATTAGAAGTAACATAGGATACTTTTTATTAAAAAAAAAATAAAAATTTTTTACGAAAAATAAGAAAATTGTTTATATCATATTTAATATTATAAATGCGAATGTAAGTTTGTTTGTTACGCTTTCACGCAAAAACTACTTAACCGATCATCATGAAACTTTGCACATACACTCTTGAAGGTATTAGAAGTAACATAGGATACTTTTTATTAAAAAAAAATAAAATTTTTTTACGAAAAATAAGAAAATTGTTTGTCAAAACAACCCCTGATATGCATGTCAAAAGTCGATTTCCATCTCAATCGCGGGCGTAGCCGCGGGTAGCGGCTAGTGTAGTATAAAGTGGCAAGACGTTTATAGCCGGCAAATCGTTCAAAAGAAAGTCATTGAAAGTTCTGGGACAAAAAGTCTAGTTTTTTGCAGGAATATAATATACGTGGCTGGGAAAAAGTGTCTCCGATATTTTATATATTTATATATCTGTCTGTGCCAATATTATATCGAGAGCGGCGGGACCGAGTTTGCTAAAATTTGACAGATTGTCAATTGGATTCGTATAAACACCGATGTTTATATATGGGCGAAGATTCGGGTAAAGGCAAGTACGATGTAAAAAAGTACGAAAAGAGGGTTTAATATATGCGATAATAAATTATGAAAAAATGTAGTGAAAACAAAAACAAAAATTGCAAAAAAAACTTTGTTTTCTTACCTATATGTAGAATGGAAACATTATTATAATTTCCGGTTTGCTAATGTAGTCAGTTTTTCTTTTTTGTTAACTACTGCGTGAAACAGTGAATTAAAGTTTATACAGTCCATTTCAAAAGTATAGTTACTATAGCTTAAAAAGTATATCATAATGAAACAATTTCAAGAGTATGTAATTATAATCAAAAGGATTGAACAATAGGCGAAAAAACAAAATGAAAGGAACTGATAACATGGCCAGAACGTAATTTTTTGGTATCTATACACAAGTTACAACTTGCCCCATGAAAGTGTTACAACATACCCCACAGCAAGGTTTTTTAAAATAACGGTTATAAAAAAATATATCCCTATTTTGGTGTAAAATTGCAGTTAACATAATCAAAGTAAACAAATGCTGTATTTGAATAAATCAATAACTGCTGAACAATTTGAAATCAACAATAATCAATTTTGTAGAAACAAAAAAAAGTCCATTACCTGGTCTTATCGTAGCGCCTGCAAAACACCGCCTCCTGTGCCGTCTAGCGGGATACTGATTGCGCTCATATAGTAGAATAGATATTAAATTGTAGGTTAGGTTGAATGAATATTCTTTTATTAACTAGGTAGAAAATGCTTGTTACTACTTGCCCCTGTTACAACTAGCCCCCTGCTCCCCTACATGCATTTTTTTCAAATGGCAAAATGTATTTTGTTATAGTTTCGAAATAATCATTTTTTTCTCTATATCTAAATTCATAAGGTTACATAAGAAAATATTCGAGAAAAGCGTTATCGATTTATTAAATAAATACACAGTAATAATTACTTTTCTTATAATAAATCGATAATGTTTTTCTCGAATATTTTCTTATGTAACCTTATGAAAATACACACTTTTTTCGATACAATTCTTACTTTATGACGTAATGCGCTTATATAAATGAGAATGATGAAAAAAGGCAGCGGTGCTAAACTTTTAGACTAAGCGGTAATAATTTATTAAAATTGACTGTATGACTATGTTGTGACCTACGGCAGTTTTTGGTGCAGAATGGGAAAAAAACGACAGCAAAAATGTGTGGCTATGATAAAACTATCTACGTTCTATCGTAATGTGGTACACACCGCAACTGTTGACCAGTGGTGGCGGTTACCAATTGCCAAAAGCATTATATGAAAATACATAGGATCGGAGTTGATAGTAGATGATACAAGAATCTTTGAATTACAGAATATCGTATAAATATTTAAAATTGCTACTTTTTCGTAT
This sequence comes from Xanthostigma xanthostigma, assembly GCA_963575645.1. Lineage (NCBI taxonomy): Eukaryota > Metazoa > Arthropoda > Insecta > Raphidioptera > Raphidiidae > Xanthostigma > Xanthostigma xanthostigma. Next base: position 39,556,416 of record OY754466.1, on the reverse strand, counting down.
AGTAATAATTGCTGTTCACTTGATTTTTAGGCTTCCGTAGCCAAATGGCCAATAGAATTTCGTCATGTCAGTCTATCTGTCCGTATATGTCACAACCATATAGCAAAGCTATCTCTTCATTGATTTAGATTAAATTTTATATCCAGTTGTCTTATGTGAACCACCATGCAATTGTTTAATGAAATTACAAAAATAATACTTTAGGGTTTGCTTTTCATATACATAGAATTCAGGGATGTAAAATTTTTGCGCACCCCATTGCATGTAGTATCTTTAGAAAGTTCTTAAAAAATGCAATCGAAGTTCTTAAGTAACATTTTTTCTTAGGTGAATACTTTCCGAGATATAAGCTTCTAAAGTCGTTAATAATGTAACCCTTCTCCCTAACTCTCTTACCGTGTAATTAAAAAATGTGAAAAAATCAATAGAGTAGCACTTTATAATCACTCTCAGTGATAATTATTGTGAACAAGATATATTTAAAAGTTGTAGAAGTTCAGCTGATCTTTCCTTTTTTATATATGACTGTCATATTTCTATTATATAGCGAAGACAAGAACCACAGCTATATTAACTTAAAAAAACCGTCCGATGTCACTAGTGTACCTATATGTCAATATTTATTAAGACTATTTGGTTTTTGAAGAGAAATTTTTTTTAGTGCAAATAATAACTTACGGATTTGCATTCTCGCTTTCTTTCTAATTAATATAATCTACAAAGCAGTATCAACATATTTTAATGACGCATTTCTAGGTTAGGATTTGATATTTGTCAAGGAAATATTGCGACCCATAAATACGTCAAACGAACACTACAGAACTGACTTGTGTGTGTGCCTGACACATGCTTGGCCGGTTTTAAATAATGTTCTCCATGTTAAATCGCCTGCAATCGTTGGCCGATCATTGCGCGGCCAAGTGTGCTGCTTGTTTTGTAGCAACGGGGGATCTTGTATGGATTGCTGGTGCCGAGCCTTACCGATCTACTTAATTATGTTAAAACACTAGGCTCATATACGAGTCGCCACTGGTAACCATTCAGTGTCCACCCCAATGAGACCCCTGAAGCAACGGACTCGCGTTTTAATCAGATTGGCTGGCGTTTTGATTTTTTCCTCGCTTTTTTATTTCCACGCTGGGAAAAGTTTCGGTCGTTATAGTCGTTGCGTAAAATAAATAATATATTTATTTTTATTTGTTTTATGTGTATGTTATTTATGAATATATTAATGTAGTTTTGCATTACAAACGTGTTAGCAATTAAATATTTTCATTAAAAATTTGAAAACATTCTCTCCGTATCACGTACGCTATGTTACTAATTAAAAAAGATATTAAATAAAAGTAATAAAATACTACCTATTTGTTCAAAATCTTAAATCTTCGAAAGATCTTTACCGATTGCTTTGAAATTCTGACCCAACGTTGTATTCGAATAACAGCGAAAAACAACGCCATACAGCACCATCTGTTAGAAATTAAAACAACAAACGCTATACTAAATATTTTACAGCAAAGGGAGCGCCATCTGTCGGACGTTAAAGCAACACACGCTATACTAAATAATCTACGACGGTGGCAGCGCCATCTGTTGAACGTAACAGCAAAACACGCAAACCAGGCTGAACCACCGCAACGCGAGCCCGGGTACAACTAGTATATAAAATAATATTTAAGAGATGAAATGATAACTCTAATAATAATTAATTAATGATAAGTTAAACGCTTTTTATTAATTTTTTATGCGTGAAGAATTTCTAGACAATTAATTATATGAATAGACAGAAGTCAGTTTTTTATTAAACAAACAAACGTGCAGTGTTTTGTCATAAAATTGTAAAAACACAGTTTAATAATCGATTTGTTTTAAATAGTAGTTGTATAATGCAATAAACATGTTTGTCAGAAAATGCATTTCATTTAATAACGTGCTCATTTTATTACTTGATAAAAAATGCAATTATTGCTTCCAATCATCACAGTAGTACGTGTAAATTATAAATACGTTATTACTTACTGAAACAGCCTAATTCTCGTGAAGTTTGAACTGTTAAAAAGTGTGATAACTGAAAATTGTGTGCAAACCAGCTATTTTGTTTATAGGTGGCAAGTGCAAAACATAATTCTCGTTTTTCCATAATGTCACAACTCGTAACATAATGACCTACATTAGATCCTTAAACAACTATATAGTACAACATTTAGAAAATATTTCTACTTTTGTCATTTATAATGATCAGTATTGCGTCATGAAAGGCAACTGAAACGTGTGAACTCGTGTCGGGTGTCGATATAGTTCATTAATAGTTCATTTTTTATACTCCTACATTTTTTAAAATGGTTTTTAACTGGCATGATTGTATCTCGTGAACGATTTGTGCATGCCAGCAAAAATGAATCAGTCATAATGAACATTTTAACTGACGCGTGTGAACGCGGCTTTAGTATTAATAAATCAGCCTAGTACCCAGAACCACCACAAATGCCAAATTTTAACCTTGAACAAATGATGCCAGATTTGAAAACTGAATATTCGCACTGGTGAATATTTAAAAATTAAAATTCGTTACATCACTAATACCTACAATCGAATTCTGAACGTATCACGACCACGATTTTTCGACTCCATCGACGCACGTTTATTTTCTTACGAAATATGAAAGTAAAACATCAATATAATTATGATTGAATTATTGCCATTTTTCGACCGAATCATGACATGTTAAAGTTTATAAAAAATAGTATAACTGAATGACAAAGAAATAATTTGCATGTTCCGTGACTTCGTTGAAAGAAAACTAGTTCAGTTTTTTTACTGTAGATAAATAAAACACATTCAGAAACTTCGTTATTATATTAAACGATATTATTATTATTAATATAGCAGGTTTATTGAATGTGATCAGATTTCTTTATTGTGATTGTCATTTTAGTAATGGAAAAATAAACTTGCATTTAAGGTAGTACGAACACCAAGGCAATTTTAAATAAAAGGCTTAATTTTTTTTATAATTCGGTAGATGGATGATATGTTTTCATTGATTTCTCCAAAACTAGTCGGTGGAAATTAAAAAAAAAAACTATTTAAATTAAAGTTAAAACCTTAATAAATTATTGAAAACAAAAAAAACCCGTTGTGCCCGACTAATTAAAAAGATTTTTAATTACGGTTTTAACTTTAATTTAAATAGTTTTTTTTAATTTCCACCAACTAGTTTTGGAGAAATCAATGAAAACATATCATCCATCTACCGTTTAACCATAAAGCCAGTGTTAAATATGCCTACTTTTGAAGTCATTTATTTTTTTAAATAATCGGGCAATCCCCCCTAAAATTTTCTGAATTGGTTTAGACTTAGTCCAACTTCTTTTTAAATAAAAATCAAGCCTTTTATTTAAAATTGCCTTGGTGCTCGTATTACCTTAACTAGCGCATTTGTGATTTTTGACGTGGAACATCTAATGGCGCATTTGCTTGGGAGTAAAACCGTGAAAGTGGGACATGTTACATTTCATTTGGCGCGACGCTGTTCATGGGACGTGTTGCGTTTCATTTGCACTTGCTGTGTGTGTATGTGTGCTAGACAGCTTTGTGTTAAGGCCGCTGCACACGAGGCTATAAACGCTGCTAGGAGTTCTGCTAGCCGGTAGGCTGGGTACGAAGCTAGAAATGACGTCACTGCGGGGTGGCCTGGTAGCGGCATCGGACAAGGCACTTAATCGCACATTCGTGATACAAAAAGTAGCTTTTGTGTGCTGGATCGAAAGAAAAAATTCCACACAACTGCCCTTCATAATAATCGTAAAAAACGACGTCTCAACGAAACAATGTCGGCGGTTCCTAAACCGAAGCTGTCTATAATATACAATATCTACCTAACCTAAGCCAAGCTTAACAACGTTTATACCAGTGGTAAAACATTGCGGCCAAAAAAAATCAACAAACTGATCACGCGTTGATATCATCATTTTTATTGGTTTTGTTTGCGGATATTTAATTTTTTTCTAACATTTACAGTAAACTAATCATTATCCAGCTGCCGTTTAATATCGTGCAGTTAAACAGTGAAGTTTTGAAGCGATTATTTATTTTACAGGCTACAATGTTGTTACTAAAGGCGGCTGTGAGCGGAAGTAGTAATAAACGCGACTATCTCTTTTATTATTACACATCGCATACACAGTGGCGTACTACAGTTAATGGCTACCGGCCGCATGACACAGTGGCAATAATTTGTAATGAACACTCATTCATAAGGAAATATCTGCGGAGACAGTAATGCAGCCAACTAAAGTAGGGATATTTTTCGAGTGAAAATTATCGAGCTATTCGATTATTAAAATATATATATAGTATATATATTCAGAATCATTCGATTGATTTCTATACCTATGAGTCACGACCTATCCCTACATATTATAAAATAAAGTCCCCCGCCGCGTCTGTCTGAACGCGATAAACTCAAAAACTACCGAACTGATTTTCATACGGTTTTCACCAATTAACGGATTGATTTAAGAGAAAGGTTTATGTATATAATTCATTAATGTTTTGTGTAAATTGGTTGAAATATGACAATGATTGTTGAAGACGTTCCGCTGTCAGTGTAAACAAATTAATTATTTATATATTGTACTTCATAATTGATAAATAATTCTCGCATACCTTTTATGTTATGCTATTTATATAATGGTTTACAAACTGAATTTTATGGTACCTATATAAAATTACCTTATTACATTTTTTTTTACATATCATGGCCAACTAAAGTTTTTGATTTATCACCATAGAAACATGTCGCGATTTCCATAAAAAGTGAGTTCAATAATTCTCTATTGCCCATTACCGGCGCTAGTAGGCTTCGTGCACACAGCCTATATGCACCTCTTTTTGTTATTAAATAAGAACAGGTGTACATCAATCCGGTGTCTTTATTTATTTTACTTTATTTTTTTATTAACCGACTTCAACAAAAAGGAGGAGGTTCTATGTTCGTCTGTATATTTTTTTTTTATGTATGTTCACCGATTTCTCCGTCAATTATGGACCGATTTTCAAAAAATTTTTTTTATTCGAAAGAGTGCACTTCCGAGGTGGTCCCATCGGAACCAAGTCAGGATCTGATGGTGGATCTCGGAGAAATCGAGGGAAACTCTCAAATTTCAAAGGCACGCCTACCCATTGCAATACTTTATCTAACACTAAAAAAAGAAAAATAAAATATTTTTAACAAAAAAATTGAACCGACTTCAAAAAGGCACTAAAAAGTAAAAAATAATTGCGTATTGAAATGTTTTGGAGTCGGTGTCAGCCAAAATGAAATCTATTCCGAGAACTACACCGACTCCAAAACATTTCAATACGCAATTATTTTTTACTTTTTAGTGCCTTTTTTGAAGTCGGTTCAATTTTTTTGTTAAAAATATTTTATATAATAGTGGGGTATGCACTTATGCCTTAGCCAACTATTGTTTCGTTTGCTTGTACCCAAAACTCTACCTTCCCTGCCAATAAACGGCTATCATTGTGCTAGCTTTCTTTCACCAATACTTCTGAAAAATTCTAACAGCTACGCTTGTGTATTTCTTCATCACGCTCGTTCTGTTCCATTCGCGTTTCAGTTGTCAGTTATTTTTTTTCTCTTTTTTTTTTTGAGAAACAGTAGCACGCGATAGTATAAAACTTTACTAGGACTCACGCACAGTTTCACAGACACTGTATATAATGTTAAAAATCGTATACACTATGATAAAAAAACGTTTTTTTTCAGACATATTTGGAAACTCAGTTTGCAACTTTTCAATGTTTTTTTTGTCCGTGTTTTAAAATCTAAAACTTTAAACTTATTATGCTCGTTTACGTCGATGTGACTCTAAAGGACCCCGCACACGTGTCAAGTATAAACCTGCACGACCAGCACGGCCTCGGAGCAAAGAAGCCTGTTCGTGAATATTCCCATGTTATTTATCGGAGTATCGCACATTAGACCAGCATCTGCAGGCAGCGGCCAGTGAAAACGTTCAATCGTGTTGGACCGATCTAGTGTGCCATATACTTTTATTATAATATACTGAGCATAGGAATAAAATCGCAACCGAACCATTAGTGTGGAAACATATACTTCTGTGTTTTTTTACGCCGTAAGCACTGGCGTATCCAGAAGGGCAAAACAAACACGGAGAACCCAGTTTAAACATTTCTAATTTGCCCCCTTTTGGGTCAAAAGCTGGGTACGCCCATGTTAACGTCATAGAAAAAGACAAAGTTTTTGAAACAGAGATACTTTATTCCGATTTAATGCAAGTACACCAACCAATCCTATCATCGGAGAAATCAGGGAATTACATCGTAGAAAGAGACGCAGATATATTCTCGATACGCTTTGTTGCGTATACTCACCGCACATTGAGTAAATAGGCAATGATTCATATAGGTTATTATTAAATATATGATTTGCACTAATAAAACTACAGTGTAAACCCCACTTAACGTCACTCGACAAACTCCTTAAAACTTCGAAATTACTTTACTCTAGTTGGTTTACCTTGTTGCTCATAACAATGATACACTCTAAATAGCGACACACCCACTCTAAATAACGACAACAATACGTCATCATTAAGCAATAAACAGTACTTGTTTGTTATTTTGTTGCTTTGTTGTCGGCTCATGCGTACCGAAGATTCTAAGAAATTCGTTCTTTTGTTTGTTGGGATTATCTTTCATATGTTTAGCTCAGTTGCTTATCGATAAGTTATCATATTCTTATATTGCCCATAAACCGCCAAACTGTGAACATGGCGAGTAAAAGTAAATCTTTGTGTTTTATTAATACGCGCAACAAAATTTTACTTTTAAAAAATGTAAAAATAATATTAACTAAGACGAAACAAAATATAATTTCATAACATTTTTATTAGAAGAGTTTTTTCTCTTACGCCTTTTTTAACGTAACTAAGTAACTAACGTAACCGTGCAATTGTATCTTTGATCAGCATTTACTTAGCATTTTAGACTTAGCATAATTAGTCAACCTTGTACCCAGAACCATTACCAAAGTTCGTTACATCATTGGTACTGATCATTAATCTTTTGTTAAATAAAATTCATATTTTTTTTGTATTTTATAATTAGTTCGGAATCTGAAGAAATATGGGAAAAGGGAAATACTGTAATTGTTTTTATTTATTATTAAGCTTTTGTTTTACCGTTCTGCAACAACGATTTATCATTCAGCATTCACTTGTCTTTATTATACATAGTTCAATTACGAACAGAACAACAAACCATATATTTTGTGCAGTAGCAGGTTGTTTTGGGAGTTTTTTTTTTATATTCTTCCGAACGAAACAATCATTACTATAGTCACAACGGAAAGCTAATTGTCTCGAACTCATTGGTGCCTAACTGACCAACTATATTGATACTGTATACAGCCTTTATTATTGTAATTTTTTAATAATTTTATATGAATACGAAAAATGGAATTAATAAATTTATGATTTTCAACTTTTATTATGGAATAAAAATAAGATGAATTGAAAATATGAATCCGTACTAGGCCGAGATAACCCTAACAATTGATAATATTTTTTCCTCAAATTAAATATATGCATGGAGTACATTAACTAGCTTGACTCTCTTCATTATGCTAAAACTTTTTAGAAATTAATTTCGAAAAACTTTTTTTTCTCAAACGTGTAATTTAAAGGAAAACTGGCCAAGTGCGTGTCGTACACGCATCTATTTAAAGTTCCGTAGAGTTTTATTTTGTCATTAGTAAATTTCTGCTATTGAAAACAAAAAATAGCGAGTATCTAAAAACTTGTTAACATATCTTGTTCAAAACAATTTTCTTTTAAAGTATTTATAAAGTGCCATTATCTTAATTTTTTCAGATTTTTTAATCACATATTTGCAAAGTTAGTTATTAACGATTTTAGAAGCTTATATCTCGGGAAATATCCACCTCACGAAAAAATCACTTAAAAACTTTTATTGCATTAGTAAAGATTTGTCCAATGATGTCCCACGCAATGCTACCACTAAATTATTTATTTTTTTGTAATTTCTTTACACAGTTACATGGCGATTCAACATCGATAGGTAGATAGATATTTTACTGAATCATGATCAAGATAATCTATATGACGGGCGAGAATCAAAAAACATTACAAAATCAATAATATTACAATTTAAATTTATTAATATTGGAAAGAGGTGCTTCAGTAAGGATTTTTGTTTTCTTTTTAAACAAAGTTTCAAATAGGTCTTTAATCGATTGTGGCAGATTGTTATAAAATTAATGGAAATTCTTCTGAGTGCTAGACAGTTTACAATTAGGCGATAGTAATTCCGCGTATATTGTAATTATAGTTGTTATTTCTATTAAAATATGATAAGTTTAGCTTAGCAAACATCAAGAGATGATATAAATATAAAGAGGGTAGAGTAATTTTTTTGAAATTTCGGAATAACAGTTTACAGTGCTCACGAGGTGTGACCCAAACTAAGATGCTAACTTCCATTTTTTTTGTATTTTAAATGTTCTATGGAAAGAACGTTGTGCTACTCTTCTATATAACAAGATACTGTATTCTAATAATGACTGAAACAGACCAAAATAAAAGATTCGGGCGGTGGAAGTGTGGACGCAACCTCTGCGACTCTTTTCGTGGCATACTTGATTCGATAAATGATCCATCTAAGTTCGCCATTTTAAGTTAGGATCAAGATAAATACCAAGAAATGTTATGTTCACATTACATTGTGATGATTAAATTTGAGGTGTTCAGTTTTATCCCCATTTAAGCATAGCTTGTTTGCATTAAACCAAACCGAGGCCTTGTACAAAGGATTACACGATGTCCTACCTTGTACGGACGTCCTACTCGCGACAAAAAATGTCGTAACATCAGAGTATAGAATTGTAATAAAAGGATCCAGAATAGTGTAACGGACCTAAGATAGAACCTTGTGGAACTGCAAACTTTATAGGCATTTTATTTGATATTTCTGAATTTGAATTTCAGAATATTTCATGTCGAGAGCCGTTTTTCTATAACCATGTTGTTGAGTTTCTGAAGGAGGGCATCGTGTGATACACCTGCCTGTAAAATTTCATCAGTACTTTCGCTTGTTTGTATTCCGGCAGTGTGCAAAGATAATAGCTAAGAGATATGTTAAGACTATACAGTCTTTAATTGTCTTTAAAATGTATGTAAGTGCAATTAACTATATATAGAGAGAGGATTATTCTTGAAATGATCGTCTCCGAATGCGAGCAGATCGACGACCGGAATTTTTAATTACTACTCCGTTAAACGTTGCATCTGCTGTAAACGCATATTGCGTCTGGCTGGAATTGTTCATTACCGAAATGTCTGGAGAATTTGAAATGACTTCCATAGTCGCGACGAATAAAATAAACATGTGGCTTGAGACAATCAGATAGCGTTTATAGAGTACAGCCGCTTGATAACTTTGATAGCTGATTTGTTTGTCACCTAATCAAAAATTATTAAAAGTATAACCACAAAACATTAAAACATTCAACACTTTTTTCACGACGTACGGTTCGCTAACCACGATAGCATCATCAGAAGGTGATTAAAGAAGGCGGTGAATAAGAAACCCCCTGCCGACCCGAAGTAATGTTCAGGCAGTCCTAGGTCGGCAGGAAGGGAGAGGAGATGGGTTTTTAGTGGATATTGCATTATAAAGCCACTGCTTGTTTTAACAACTACCCTATATGGTCGGCAGGGTTTGGCACTACGACCCGAGTTTTTTTTACAGATGGAGGAAGTAATTCAAAATTATTTTCTTGTCAACTGTTAAAACATTCAGTTCATAAGAAAAAGTAAAATTTTACTTTAATTTCTCTTCAAAATCCAAATTAATTTATTTTGTTTCTTTGTTACAGCCAACATGGATGAAGAATAAAGAATATTGGGACAAAACCTTTGAAGAAAGATTTGAATCACTGAAAAAGGATTCGACCAGGCCACCTTTAAAGGTAAGACAATTTTCCTGTATATTTTCTAAATATAATGAGTAGAATTTATTTTATTTGTTCAGATATTTTCAAATTTCTTAATATTGCTAAAACTTTCGAGATCTGTAAATCATAATAAATGATAAAAATAGTAGGTAAGTGGCTGTACATAAATTGTTAAAAGAAACCGTTTAGGAATCTAGAGGAAATTTAATGTATACTGTAAATTCTTAAGTTGACGATACAAAACAGCACCATAAAGAGGTAATAGTAAAATAAAAAAAAACCGGGTCGCAGTGCGAAACCCTGCCGACAATATAGTGTATTTGCTTTTATAAGCAGTGTGGCTCTATTGCATGAACTTAACTTTGTTTTTGGACAAAATATAAAAAATTACCCCTTAATACACCTCTTCAAACAACATTTTTTTACTTAATTTCAATACTATATACCAATTTAACATCTGTACCAAATTATATACACCCTTCAGTATGTAAATCCATATCAATAAACTTGCGTTTTCATAAAATTTGTAAGTCCGGTTCTGTCGGGCCGATTTTATTAAAATTTTAGCAGCACATTTCAATAATTATGAAAGGTTTAAATTTAAAATTTGAAACTATTCTGAGAATTTTTTCGGTACTTTTGGGCCCAAAAACATTTTTCAACCCCTAAATACCCCCCTTAAAATGGCCCGATCGGGCCCATTTTAAATAGGCTTCTTGCGATGATGGATTCCAACATGTGGACCAAATTTCATTTAAATCGATTAAGTCTGTCGAGAGTTATCGTGGTCACACATATATATATAAATATATAAATATATATATATATATATATATACATATATATATAAACATTTCCAAAAATGGTGCCAAACTTCTTAGAAAGTTATGAAACGTCGAGAAATTTTGGTCCGACCCCTAGGTCCCGCCATCCGACCGACGCCAATAGTGTAAGTGCCTTATGGCAAATACACTAAAAAGTCTTATTGTGCAGTGTCTTATTGTAAATACACTAATAATAATAAAAAGCTATCTATACTAATATATAAAGCTCAAGAGTTTGTTTGTTTGTTTGTTTGAACGCGCTAATCTCAGGAACTACTGGTTCAAATTGAAAAAAAATTTTTTTGTTGGATAGCCCATTTATCGAGGAAGGCTATAGGCTATATAAAATCAGGCTACGACCATTAGGCGCGGAGCAGTAATGAAAAATGTTCCAAATGTATCTAAAAAATAAGCTTCTATTCAGGTGAAATGCACTAAGTATACTCATATTAGCGATGTAAGAATACAACGCCGGCTAGCGCAATCGGTAGAGCACAAGACTGTCAATACCAGGGTTGTAGGTTCGAGCCCTACGTTGGGCGAATGCATTTTTTTTTTTTTTTTTATTTTCTACATTGCTTTCTTCTAAGGCTTACATTAAAATTTATTTTAATTTTATTTAATTAATTAAAAAAGATTATTAGTTAAAAAAAGTATAAATACTGGTTTTTATCGACAAAAAATTTTGAACGGTAACTCCGATCATCATGAAATTTGGACACAACATTCATCTCGGTAAACTAATATGAATGTGTGTACTCATGTTCCTCCCTTCCCCATTCGTTCTTTTACACCCGGGTGAAACCGGACGGGACGGCTAGTAGTTAATAAAAAAAAACTCGGGTCACAGTGCCAAACCCTGCCGACAATATAGTGTATTTGCTAATACAGGCAGTACGGCTTTATTATGTGAAAATTGGTCCGACCCCTAGGTCCCGCCATCCGACCGACTCCAATAGTGTAAGTGCCTTATGGTAAATACACTAACAAGGGAAAATGAATACTTTAAATAAAAATTCCTTTAGAAAGATTTTGAAAAAGATTCATTATTAAGTCGTTTTTAATTTTTTTTTTTTAAAGGTTTAGTTTTATGTGTTTATATCATATAAATAACGTAATATGCGAAAATTCATCAAAATCGATCCATTAATCCTTAAAATAATCGTAATACATACATACATACACGACGAAATCATAGTGTCACTAATATATTTTCTGTAGATTGCAATAATTGTGAATTCCGCTAAGATGAAAAAATTTCTGTTTTTGCAACAGCGGAGTCTGAGCAGAATGTTAAATCACTGAAGCTTCAGGTCAAAAGAGAAACATTAATAAATAAAAAAAGTATAGGTACCTACCTACATAATATAAGCTTCTAGTTGTCAGCAAATAATTTGTTGAACGTTCAAAGGTTAAATGTGCACACTTTAATAAATGTCCATCTGTCTGAAAGCAATTTCCTTAATGAAGCCATTTGATTGTGACAGCTCTTGTAGCAACACGCTGTTTGCATATTGTCGGAGGTTCGGAGCCCGGTACAGCGTTGATGTTCTTCGTTTAATTTCATGTTTATAAATTATGTCTTGTTTCGCGGGTGGATCTAGGTCAAGATTTGTAGTACCTACTTGTTGTTACGTTACTGTTCTTCTGTCGTCTGATTCAATTTAATTTCTTGGTGGGCTCAGAAAATATGAAAAACTAGTGTGACCTGTGCGAATTATTCGCACTAAATAAGTATAATAATTATCACTTTACAAAATTATTTTTTAAATATGATTGCAGGTATTCAATTCGTTTCTAATTTTGCACACTGCTTATAACGTTCTTCTTTTTGTTGTATTACAATATGAAGCTCAGATGACAGATCGAAGAAATATTTTACTAAAATTGTCATATAGAGGCGCAAGTAGCAAAAGCGTTGAGCTAAGCCATCAGATGGCATCATGCAGCATTGCTGTGACGTTGTCCAGCGGTGCTCGCTGTTTAGCCGTCAGATGGCAGACGTTGTTCAGCGTTGCTAATAATTAATTTATTTACAAAAACAAAAGCAATAATAAATTTTTTAGTTGTCGATGTCAGTAGAGCAAGCAATTATCTGTAAAATGATATATAATTTATGTGGAGAAATTGTGTGGTTTTTTCTAAAAAGGGAGGCAAACATCTTAACCTTAACGTACCTATTAATATATATGATAATATAGATGCGAGAATAATGAATTTTTGAGGTAAAACTTCTTCAAGCGCGATCTTGAGAGTAACTCAATATTTTTTTCGGACGGAAGTCACGTGTCTTACCCAGTTTTCGCTATTTAAAGGTATCGACTTGCAAAGATGGCGACATCGTAGAAACCATCTTGAATGAAATGTGGAACATAGTTTCGAACGCAAACCAATTTTGTGATCAGTTTCCGCTATTTAAAAGCATCGACACAGATAGATGGCGGCATCAAAAAGCATATATAGGAAACATAGCTACGGACGCAAACCAATAAGGGTAGCCAACGTAATTTAATTTGCGAGTGATATAATTTATGGGTGAATATTTCCCCAAAAAAAAGAGAGTGGTAAAAACGAATTACTTACACTAAAAAGTTTTATTTGAACCGCGCGTAAAGGTTCCACGGGACTCATGTTTTCAATTTTTATTGTCAAAATATCTAATGAACATTACGATAATAGCCCCCAATGTATAAAACCGTGTTAGAGAGAAATCGCGTTGTTGAAGTACCGTGCTGTAAGAGAGTACGGCTGTTCTACTGAAAAAATTAAACGTGACAGCGCGACATGACTGAAATAATGTCGATAGGAGGATTCCCGTATTTCGAAGTATATTTTGCATGTAAAATGTGTTCTTTTTACTTTAATTTTTTTTGGAAGTGAAATGTGAACGTCCCTGAGGTATTTTTCAGTTGGTAGGAGTTACAGTGTTGGTAACGAGTATTGAAAGAATACTAAATCTTTCAGTATAAATTTCCTTTCATAATATGCAATTCCAATCTAAAATACCGTCTTCCTTTCGGCATACGAAGATTATGTACAGCAGCGGATAAAAATGCTAGATTTCGTTAAAAAATATTGAAAAAAAAAATGTTAATAACTATTCGAAATTAAACTTTTTTAGGCGCGCTAGGGGGGTAAATTGAGCTGCATCAGACCAAAAGTGGAACACTTCCCCTTCTTCGACTTCAACCGGCAGTTGAGAGGAAAGAGAAGAGAGAATCCTTTCGCTAGGGCGATAAACTGACCTGGATCAGACGAAAAATGAAACGCTTCCCCTTCTCCGACTTCAACCGGCGCTTGATAAGAACGGGTGGGAGAATCTTTTTTACTCTCTCTGTTAAAACGTCATGCGCACTCTACACGTATGCGCAGTGTTGCCAGTCTAGTACAAATGACAAAAAAGTACTAGATCTAGTACAATTATTGTACTAGATCTAGTACTTTTTTGTCATTTTCTGTACGCTAGTACGTTGAAGCAAAAATCTAGTACTTTTTAATACATCTGGTACTTTTTAATACCCAGTGTCCACACACCCACCACAACAAACGAAAAAAGGGAAATTACCAAAAAAAGACTTTTTTGTTGTGGAAATGAAAGGATCTTTTTTTCGCTCTCCTACATTGTGCCCATATACGATAAAATTTGTGAAAGTAGGTTGTTAAAAAAAAACATTCGTTTTTTTTTTTGCTCTCCAATTGTGCACACAACAAAATTATTTATGCCAGGTTGTTAAAAAAAGGTCATTTGTGGTTGGCAAATCTTAAAAAAATTCTAGTACTTTTTTCAACCCTGATCTAGTACGCAAAACAAAAAAGTTCTGGCAACACTGCGTATGCGCAGTGCGTACTGTGTGTACCTACAAGTAGCATTTTCTCTAGCTACGGTAACAAATTCCATATAACCATATCTTAATCCTGAAATAATGAAATCGTTAACAAATGCTAGAACCTAAGAAGTTTCCAATAAATAAAATTATCGACCAATTTTTTCAGACAGTGATACATAACCTCAAAAAAATTGCACAGCCAACCCAGAACGACAATAGACCATTGAAAAAAAAACAGTGTCCAATACCGTATAATAGACATGAACATAGTACGTACTGAGTTGGGGTAGGCCACGTCCTGTGAAGCCATAGCGATCTCTCCTCAGACGCGCCTTTTGAAGTGAAACTTATTTGAATAATATGCATTCTGGCTCGTGAACACCGAATGTATAACCTTTATGAAATATGTATGCGTTACGTACATAGCACATGGGTGATTGTAGTTCATATGGCGGCCATTCTTGACTGTACATCTATGAATATGTACGATTGTACCGCAGTGATGCCACATAAGGAATTTTATTCCCTAGTTCTAGGGATATTTTTGACAGTTGTATCAACATTATGAAGTATATCAAAAGCCAGTTACGAATGTAAGGTTAACGTTAAATAATATTATATATAGCACAACCACAAGAATATGTGGCACAGCTATTGTTGTATGAAACACAGAGTCATTGTTACAGTTACAATTCTTAATAATAAGAAAAATTTACTTTCCAAATGTGTCACTACCGTAACTTCCACTATCGCGGCGGATGACTTAGTCAATTAGTCTACAATGACACATCAGAACAGTCAGTCATTCTTATAGCAAACCGTAAATTATTGTATTTCACATACCTACTCCGAGTACTATTTTTTTACAATTATAGGCTTCGTAAAATAGGAACATTCACTCTAGCGATAGCTACTTTGCAAGTGTGACTCAAATGATGTATATTTGTTTATCGCGTATAATCTCAAAAACTACCGAACCGATTTGAAATTCTATTTAAAACCTATATTATGTTTTCGTGTTGACAAAATGGGGATGAGCAGTGAGCGAATACATAAAGTAAGTCGGATATCTTGTACGTGATTTCTGAACTAAATATGGACATTAAAAATGGTTGTCGTTAATTTAAGTATGTATTTTGTGACCTTTCAGGCTTTCAGTACATTTGGAAGATCCAAGACTACGGCTAAAATTATTTAAAAACAGCACTTATAGTTGAACGTAGGTAATATAAACAGTTTTGTGCGACTGAAAATGTAATTTTTCCTACAACTGCTTTTTATGAAGTCTTGCTGTACATGTTACAAAACTATTTATCATTTTCCAGGGTCCTTTCATATTCAAATTTATTATTATAGTTTAATAGTGTAGACTGTAGAGTATACCTACCTAGTTCTTATTCACAAAGTCAACAGTAGGTTGTTTGTGTAGTGCTTTTGTTTATTTTTGCAAAGGAATAATAAATTAAACAGATTGTATGAATATTTCATAATTATTGTTGCATAAAAATAAGAAAATTCCTGATTTTTCACTTGACAGATATACACACGGATTGTAGAATAAAGACGCTCGGCAACTGCGACGTCATAAGCGTCTGTGTATATGTCGTAGTCATATAGTGGAATCCATCAGATTGTGAAAAACCGAGATATTTCATAATCAGTTCCGGATTAATCATTAGGCAGTGTAGGCAACTGCCTAAGGGCCCTGCATCGACTAGGGGCCCGTGCACGCACCAAGAAAAAAACTTTTCATTGAACGAAATTTTATTTGAAAATTTGTATGAAATTTCCCAACAACAATATTATTTTCTTTCGTTGTTTATTGTAATTTATTGCATTTAACAAGATAAAATTTAAAATTACTACGTCACGTCTCATTTCTCTTTCCTGACCCATCAAAAAACCTGGATCATCAATTATCTATAACCTATTCATTAAAACCATTTCAATAAAACTAACGAGTCAGGTAAAGCGATGCTGCAGCATCTAGTCAAAGTAATCATGTTGTTACAATATCACATAAGACATTGAAGTAACAGGATGCCTGGCGCCGTTCATCTGGAAGTTACTCACATCCCTTCATCAACTTGAAAAGACCTGATTGCATTGCCTAGGAGCCCGGACAGGGTTAATCCGGCCCCGTTCATAATTACTAATGAAATATCTGTTGCGTTAAGCAAACAGAATAAAACTAAAACTCGCCGAGAATATTATTTATTAAAAAATTATGATATTGTAATAACAAACAATAACAAAACTGTGATAAAAAATGTTAGATAATGAATCAGTAGCTTGGCCAATAGATTGTTATTATGTTCAGTGCCAAAAGAATAACTCATTACACCGAGTAATTGGTCGTAGTCCATTTAAGGCGGTGTTTAAAAATGATCCAAAACTTAGCCTTGCATCAACGAATCTTCCACAGGACACGATACGGTGTCTTTTCACTTGCGGTCGGAGCAATTTTCGTCCAACTTGCGGTCAATCAATATGATAAAATGCAAATAATATCAAGGGTGATCTCACTTGCGGTCAAGAAAATAAATCGGCAATTCCAAATTTCATACAGAAAGAATAAATCATTAAGTCATTCAAACAATTCCGAATGCAATCACAGATTTTTCCAAGCATCAGAATAATATGGCACAGCTAATTTTACTTTTTATTTCTAAAGCCAATATTTGTCTTCATTTTTTATTTAATTCAACATTGTTGATGCGATGGTGTTTTTGTTGCGCAGTGAAAATCAAAGGGGGTATGGGGGAGTTCCTTGAAAAAACGATTACTGTTGATGGAAGGGTGTTTTAGAAATCGATCGACCGCAAGTGGGGCGATAATTGTTCTGATCGCAAATGGCACGACCGCAAATGGCACTATTTCCATGATACTGTCGGCAGGTTATAAAATTTCTCGGTTTTTCACAATCTGACGAATTCCACTATGTGACTACGACATATATATATACACACTTTTCTCTTGATGACAATTTATTTAACTGATCTTTTCAAAGGCAAGAGAATGTGAACGGTATAAATAATAATATGATTTTTCAATTCAACGACAACATTTTAATTATACAAAACCTTTATCATTTTCATTGAATAATTTAACAACGTTAACGCGATTCATTGTTTCTGAAAGCTGTTCTAGTCTGAAAGAAAAAGTTTTAATTAATTTTTGTTAATTACAACTGTCTTTTAAAACGTTTGCCCTACGAATGTGCGAACGTGTTTGAAATATAAAAACGTCGTTGCCGGGGTCTTGTATTGTTCACTGTACTGTCGATTTATGCCCATATTCATCGAACACCATTAAAGATAAAAGTTACTAGTACTACTAATCTTGGAACAAAATTCGTTACAACAAAATTTACTTTCAATTCACCAACCAAATTATCAGGTAAAATAGTTAGTTGAAGAATAAATACACACTGCGCTATACTCCTTGGTATCTTTGTTGAATATTTTGACGTTCACCCAAAACTCCGACCGACGGCGTTAGTGTAAACGTCAAAAAAAAGTTTCTTTAAAATAATAATGTTTCATCCAATTGCACACAAAACTTCCACTAACTTTAATGTATTACAACTATATACACTCCACAAAAGGTTAATAAACACATAAATAAATTCACAAGAACAAACTGCAGATATAATACTCCACGTTTATAGGTTAGGTATTATGGTCTATGTGGCGGCCATTATTATTTTATCAGGCGAATTAATATTTATACCCTCGAAGTAAGACAGAATAGATTTATACCTGCGCAGTACACATAATTATGCTTGGTGAACTGAATTATCACTATTTATTCAAAGGAATGAAACAAATGAACCGAATAAATAACCTATATTACGTTCGGTGAGTATGGCCATTAGTGCTGCAAATAATTAACAGTTATAATTTTCACGACTTTGTTTTGTTTCCATTGTTGAAACAGCAATTGTTTTATACATATATTATGCACTTGCAGCCGATTGTGTATTCTAAGTTCGCGATTCATCAGTCATATTGCTACAGTATAACTACGTGGGTATATTCGGTTATATTCGCTCTTTCCCTGTTGCTATGGAGCTTCGATATTATAGACGATTGATATTCACACACCGAGCTCCGAGTATTTTTTTTTATAAAACATAATTTTATAGAATCTAATTGAAAATGAAGTAAAAAATTATCCGTACTCATAAGTAATTCGCACGTACTTTTTTATAATTGATCTAGGATTGTGGAGAATGTACAGCGTGTACGTTTTTTCCGACAAAGGATTTCGCACTAAATACATGGGAAAATGGCTTACGGTGAAATTATTTCTAACTGGGGAGAATGAATCAGTCATTTGATGCTGAAAAAGTTTCCAATACATTTTGGGTCTGAAATTTACGCGGTTCCCAAAGTTATACCTAAGCTTACCAAAAACGGCTGTTTTGTGGCAATTAACGAATTACGTGCAATAATATGTAGGCACCCGTGGAGATATATTATATGATACTAGCGGTCCCGTCCGGTTTCACCCGGGTGTAAAAGAACGAATGGGGAAGGGAGGAACATGAGTACACACATTCATCTTAGTTTACCGAGATGAATGTTGTGCCCAAATTGCATGATGATCGGAGTTACCATTCAAAAGTTTTTGTCGATAAAAAGCAAATATTTTTTTTTTAATTAATTAAATAAAATTTAAATAAATTTAAATAAGCCTTAGAAGAAAGCAATGTAGAAAATAAAAAAAATAAAAATATTTTCGCCCAACGTGGAGCTCGTACCCACGACCCTGATATTGACAGTCGCACGCTCTACCGATTGAGCCATCCGACGTTGTGTACTCTCAACGCTAATGTGAGTATATTTAGTTAGTGCATTTCACCTGAATAGAAGCTTATTTTTGAGGTACATTTTGCAACATTTTTCATTAATGCTCCGCTCCTAATGGTCGTAGCGTGATATTATATAGCCTATAGCCTTCCTCGATAAATGTGCTATCAAACAAAAATTTTTTTTTTCAATTTGAACCAATCGTTTCTGAGATTAGCGCGTTCAAACAAACAAACAAATCAACTCTTCAGCTTTATATATTAGTATAGATATATATAATATACCTATCTATGTATATATTATTTATAATGGGATTTTTAGACCCAAGTGGTATTGGCAACTTTTTTCATTCCCCTCAGTTGGAAAGAGTTTCACCAAAAGCCATTTTCTCATGTATATTTGGTGCGGGGTTCTTTGACTCAAATTCAGTTTTGAGAAAATTGTTTCTAAAAT
Organism: Xanthostigma xanthostigma; assembly: GCA_963575645.1. NCBI lineage: Eukaryota > Metazoa > Arthropoda > Insecta > Raphidioptera > Raphidiidae > Xanthostigma > Xanthostigma xanthostigma. The sequence goes on along the minus strand of OY754466.1, from coordinate 39,536,495 downwards.
ATGTAAGATCAAAGTAGGGGAATGAAGATATTTTAGTAAAAAAAAAAGATTATGCTATTTTATGATTTTCTTCATTTATTCTTATTCAGTTTTTAATAATGCATTAATTAAGGTTTAATTAAGGTTTATTGGCAAATTATTAAAAAATTCCATAAACACAACTGTTTTTGGAAATTCACAATTTCTGAAACTTTAATCGTAGATATTTCAGAAACCCTGACCAAATTATTTTTTTATATGCATGAAAATGATTTCTAAACAAATTTTTTTGACAATTAGCGTTAGATGTAGGTACTTTACCCATTTCTTTAAATTTTACTTTTATTCAATTTGATGTATTGATACATAATGTTATTTAAAGTCGGAGTTTTGATGCTTAAAAAGTAAATTTTAAACTGACGGACAAACGCATTAAAATTTGTAATCCGCCGGGAAATTACATTTTCTTCATATTACATTTATTTCCATCGACAGTGTAAAAAATATCTTCCATTTGAAACAAGTTTGTTTTTGAAACGATGATAAAGCTAACTCTAGATGCTTTTTTATCAAACTTATCAATAGATGATATTTTATTATCTTCTTTTAGCAACTGTTTATACATTACACTGCTTATTGCTAAAATTAATCTGATTGTCTCATTCATAAAACCTACAATAATATATTAACTACAGAATAGTATAGCTGATATTCACTCAATTTTCAAAACTTTTGACAGATTACTTTTGAATAAACCTCACATCAAATAGCAGATTATAAAAAAAAAAAAAAACAACTGACGAACAGTGATTTATTATGGACCAGTTTTGTTTTACTTTACAACATTAGTGGTGTAATGGGTCACTTTCCATGCTTGTAAAGCAGATATTTTATAGGAGGTAGTGCAAGAAATAAACTTTTGCATACCTTCTTTAAAAAAAGCGTATTGTCATACCTGTGGTAATAGAGTTAGTAAAATGATCTATGATGCAATTAATGCACTCGTGCTTCAAAAGAAATATACGCAATCTTAGCAGTTCAAAAGTAATTTTCAAAAGCGATCTGTCAGCTACCACTTCAGTCTATAAGATGAACAGAGAAAGCAGCACAAAGCAGGTGCAGTTTTTGTAAACAACCCAAATGGCTAACTTGATATCACAACTCACCGTAATTATAAATCATTGTACTAGGCAGGGTTGCCAGATGACGGATTTCTTTTCTCGTACCAGTGTTGCTAAATATCTCGTACTTTCAACAGTAAAATCTCGTACAAGTATAAATTTAAAGTAGGTATATCGAATAAAATTATAATTTATGCTATTTACTGTACTATTTAACTTAGAGTAATTGAATTCTTTGCGCTTTTAGCTGTCAATTCAAATGAAACAATTAGAATTGATAGTGATTAACATTATAGGTAGGTATCAGCCAAAAAGTGTAAGAATTTGCATATTTACCTACTTCCCACATCACAAAACGATCGACTGGGCGCATCACTAAATGCACTACCTCATCACTATATGAAACTAGACAACTTAGGTGGGGAATCCCCGTTTAATGTATTTATTTGTTGTTGTCCTTATTACACTATAGCGAGGGCAGTCATCATTGTTAAAATCTCGTACAAAAGGTTCGTTCCAAGCAGCCGTGAACGGTAATAAAACCGTACAGTCTTGTCACTGCGCAAGACTAATTTGCGCACTAGCTCAAAAATCGATACTGCGCAAGACAGTCTCGCGCAATAACAAGACTGTGTACGGTTTTATTACCGTTCGCGGCTGCTTGGAACGAACTTAAAATTGTACGAGAATTTTGTTATTCTTGTATCTCGTACCAAAACTGTAAATCTCGTAATGGTACGAGATTTCTCGTACGTCTGGCAACCCTGGTACTAGGTATACAATCTACTGTTGTACTGTAACAGGTGAGGAGTGATTCCAAAGCTAAAACTGAACGACTAGGTGAAGCGTATCTTTTTTAAATGTTTCTCGTTCTGTCATCAAATAACTTGAAGCCGATTTGAGACGCTATCTAAACTTCAATATAAACGCCGTGAATGTTCGAAGATAGATGAAAGCAATTTCAAATTCGGCTTATGTGTGCACTGTTTTCTTTTTCTCCACCACACGCTGTCTGTTTGTGTAGACTGTAGGGTTTTGCTTCTCATCGTCATTCTCATCATCATTGATTTTAAAAGTTTTGTACATATAAGTTACACTCGTTAAAAAGCTCGGGGGGTATAGAGTTAGACCGCGCAAAATATAACTCGCTGTCCTTAAGACGTCCAAATGAATCATTTCCACTGTCAGATCAATATTGCACATACCGCTAAACTAGCGGTATGTGCTTTATTATCGCTTTGTGCGTCAGAGCTGACTTTCGTTCATATAAGAAGTTATATCTAAGTTAATTTCACACGAAATCCATTCAAATTGAAGCTTTTTGAAAAGAGGAGATTCTAATCTATAAAATAGAACCATTTTTAAATCAATTTGAGTTCATAAATACTATTAAAATTGTAATTGAAAATCACAAACAGCAGTTGTCGGTTGGTCTGTACGTATGTACGTACGTATGTACGTACGTATGTACGTACGTACGTCACGACTCTACAGATCGCAATTTTGGTCGGATTGCCTTGGGTTATATTTTATTCACTTTGTTTACTATCAGACCAGAACCCTATTTAAATTCACTAAAATGTGTTCAGTAGTTTAATTTTTATAAACAGTTTTATTTTTTATTATTTTTGACAGCTAATAGTTTAAAAACAATATAATAAAATTGCTGTGCAAATATAGTGTAATCCATAAAACAAGTGCTACACTTGTATACCGTGATAACACCACTGCACGTATTAGGCAGCCGTGGCTTAATGGTTATGCCGTTGGATCCCCAAGGGCAAGGTCCTGGGTTCGATTCCTTACGATATCATTATTTTTTTTCTTTTTTTTTTTTTTTTTATTTTGTTTTATTTTATTCCACTTGATATTAATTATATATTATATTATGTATAGTTCTTAATTTTTTTTATTTTTGCAAACTTAAAAAAAAATATTTTTTCAATTTTTAATTATTTATTTCTTTAAATTTTTAAATCTTTTTAAATTTATTAAAAACATTTTTTAATTGTTATTTTTTTATCATACAGTGGAAAACTTGCGGGATGTGCACTTTTGGTTTTGCCAACTATTTTGAGAATATGTTAGTGTAAACGTCAAAAAAAGTTTCATTAAAAAAATTCATTACAAAAATACAAGATTTAAAGCAGAAATAGAATAGAAATAAAAACGTACCATAAATACAACTTATGAGTTATAAAAATCGTCTAGGGAATAAAAACATTGCTCAATTAATTTTTTTTTTAAATACGCTTGAAGCTGTTAAATTCACAAGAGCAAACTCCACGCTTATAAATTAGGTATTATGATCTATATGGCGACCATTATTATTTTATCAGGCGAATTAATATTTATACCCTCGAAGTAAGACAGAGTAGATTTATACCTGCAGTAAACATAATAATATGGTTGGTGAATTGAATTATCGCTATTTATTCGGAGAAAAAGTTACCTGATGAACAAATGAACCGAATAAATAACTTCTTACGTTCGCTGAATATGCCCATTAGTGAATTTTGAAGGGCTTTTAAGTTCCTAGGTATCTATTTCGAGGTCAATTAGAGAACTTTTATATTTCACAGAGCTCGGCAACTCTCCATTGCCAATAACGTTGAATTCAATAATAATAATATTATTTTTCAGAGGATAATAGATCAATAAAGATATATGCTGTTAAGCTATATATTTAATCGCAACGTTTCGTTTTAATTATTAAAACTTCCTCAGAAAAATAATATTATAAAATTACTAGATCTGAAACACATATCATTTCAATAATAATATAATTTCTTAACGCCTACAAAATTTTCAGCATTATTATACTTTATAATAATTTGTGAATGAATCAAAACATAATGCGTTAGTGAGAAGTTTATTTCAATATTTCGAACCGAAGCTCAGACTATATAATAAACATTTATTGTCGACCTCATCGCATTTTCACAGCTTTTTTATTTTTCATATAATATAACAAGCTTTTTTCATTGCGGCTTTTCCAATGAAATGTTTAGAGCTTTTGCTCGTTTCTTTACGCATTATTTCTAAAGAATAAACTGGAATAAAGGTGCGAATCAAATATACGACCGTTGGCATTGAGGTGTAGACTCTAGTTTTTGTATCGAGACGGATTCGAATAAACGAATCAGCTATCAACTTAGTCGACTCTAAGCAATTGGGATTTTACCTGAAAGCGGAGCTCATTTCAAAATATTCAATAAGGCTGTCCTATGCGAAGCGTTTTCATTGACACTACTTCGAATATGTTATTTTAAACGTATATTCCAAGGAATAAATTTGTGGATGGTGTGATACTAATCCTTCAAAACGTAATCATATTGAAGGGAAAAAATCGCGAGTGCTGGTCACATAAAAAAATGTCCCAGGTAAAAAGTCACACCAAAATGGCCGGTCCTTTCAAAAAGATTTTTTTTTTCGGTATAAATATTATTTTGTCTAAATCTTAGCATGCCTAATTACCTCGAGATATTTTATGAAATACAGTTTTGAAATCGTCTGGCAAACATTTAGACCTCGACTAAATTATAATCTGAATTTTTTATTTTATTAAATACTAAATTTGAAGATGTTAAAATTTTAAAATGTCTCAAGGACTTTTTTTGGAAATAACATTTCTCAAAGTAAAAGATTAGGCTCCTCTACCCTTCTAGCCAGACCTTTGATTTTGTATTCAGACATTACAAAAGAAGTGTGATACAAATTTTCATGGAGCCTCAAATACCTATCCAAAAATGTTTGGTAGCTCTTGAGCTATTAAAACAGTTGTTGAATAGGTAATTGAGAAAAAAAATTTCAGCCAATTGGGCGACGGGACAATGTTGGCATTTGATTATAATAAAGAAAATAAAATTTCTAATATCGCGTGAGGTGACGCGGGTAATGGCTAGTATTCAATATGATATTTGCTATTCGTTGGAATATGTTTCACGTCATGTAAAAATTAATCAAAGCATGCCTAACTAGTTTATTTCTGACAGATCCATAAAAGAGCGACTGATTTTTTTTTCAAAATATTTCCGAAACTATAAAGTTTAAACTTTCTTTAAAAATAAATGGAATAATAAGCCGTTATGAAAAGTATACCATTATTAATTATTATATAAAAAAAACACCGTTATAGCATAATATATCTCTTCTGCGCATGCGCCGATTTTCCCCAAAAACAATAGGTCTCTTCATATTTGCATACCAAACATCCTCCCAAAATTTGGTTTCAATCCGCTCATCCGTTTGACCTGTATCGTGTTCACAGACTAACAGATGCACAGAGTTTTTCCAAAAATATGTTTTTTGGATTCGGGGGATCTCAAAACGGAAAGATATTGTAAAATTTTTGAAAAGTGATTTTTGACATAAACTAGTACCATTCCCCACTTGTGAGTTGGAATGGTAAAAGATTCGATAATCTATTTGGAATGTTTATATTTTTGACGTCACTGTACTATTATACGCTAAATATAATCTATCTATCTATCTATAAAGTTTGTCATTTACATAAACAATTTCGAAATCCATATTCAGATTCTGTATGTATATACCTTTGAACTGATTCAAAGATACAGAATATGAAATTACATTGGAATTTTCTGCTAGCAGAAAATCTCAATATAATTTTCAGTCAGCACTTCGAATTTCATACAAATTAGTGACGTTCCAGCGATTTTCTAAAACACCTACTGCTACCCGCGGCAGGTACGAATATCATAACATAGCAATATGTGATTTTAACGTTATGTATGTAGCACAGAATCATTGACGTGTTTATTACTAAAAATAAAAAGGAGATCGCTCAAACGGAGTTGAAGTCTTTTGTAGTCGGTTTAATTTCCGTTTGAGTCGGCGTGAAAACACCTCGCTCGGTAACAACGGGTAACACGCAGGAGGGTTTCGGAAAACTCATATACACTGTAATAATAATAACAACTTTGTCGACGAAATAGTGTATTTGCTCATACATGCGTTATAGTGTTTATTCTGTTAACTTAAAATTGTTTCAGTATACGAAAATAAAAAACGAGTGTGCTTTAGACCACATGACTGAAGTAAAACTTCTTTAGCTCCATCTATATGTATGTATAATATATATGTTTATATAATATATACATGTAAGAAATCACCGTTCGCGTAACGCTAGCAAACTCGCAAACGAACTACTGACAGGTATATATTATATATTTCATGCACGGAGTATGAGAGGAAGAGAGAAAAAAAATGTGCGCGCACACTGCTCTCTCTTGCCCTTACAGTGTGATACAGACAATAGGCCTGCACTGTGTTTTAGATATACGAAACGTAACTGTCTCACCCGATCACACTTTTCGTAACGCTCTCGTCACGCATTCACCAACTTATTCCCCAAGTCAAGCGTGCGTAAAGAAGTTTTACTTCAAAAATGACTGCGTGTTGTAGTAAAACTTCTTTGTATTTGTTATTACAACTCTCATAAAAATTAAATCGCTCGTAAATTGAATTATGTTGGCTATTCTTATTGGTTTGCGTCCGTTTTGGTTCAAGATGGTTTCTATAATACCGCCATCTGTCAGTCGATTTCTTTAAATAGCAGAAACTGCATAAAGATCTGAGTTTCTTTCAAGTCGCGCCTAAAGAAATTTCACTAAAAAAATTTAATGGTATTTTTTTTTTCTAAATATCAATATTCGACACGGATTTTATCAATTAGTTCAACGTCGGCACCCATATACTTTTATTTTCTACTGAGCATAGGAATAAAATCGCAATCGAACTATTAGTGTGCAAACATAATATATTTACTTCTGTCTTGTTTTACGCCGTAAGCACTGGCGTATCCAGGAGGGAAAAACAAGCACGGGGGACCCGGCTTAAGAAATTTCTAATTTGCCCCCTCCTGGACCAAAAGCTGGGTACGCCTATGTTAACTTCATAAAAAAAGACGAAGTTTTTGAAACAGAGATACTTTATTCAGATTGAATGCAAGTACATCAACCAATCCTATCATCGGAGAAATCAGGGAATTACATCGAAGAAAGAGACGCAGATATATTTTCGATACGCTTTGCGTTCACTCACCGCACATTGATAATAATAATAATAATAATAATAATAATAATAATAATAATAATAATAATAATAATAATAATAATAATAATAATAATAATAATAATAATATAGTTAATTAATAGATACCTATATGTCGGCCCCAAATTAAAAGACTAGGGCGTCACGGCCAGTGGCGTAACTACACCGTTCGAGGCCTGTGGCAAATTGAACGGATTATTAATTGGATTTTGACCATTCTTTCTAAAGCTGGGTAACTGGGTTACAACTTTTTTTACATATGCATTGAAATTTTTAATAATAAATTTTAATTTTAATTTAATAATCATTTTTTTTTACTTGTGTATGCAACTAAGTAAGTAACTTAAATAAATAAAAGACAAAACTATTTTTTTTTTTACTAAATGTATAATAATAAATGTTGGGAGTTGGGATTCTCGTCTGACCGGGGGCCCCTTCCGGCTGAGGGCCCGTGGCATTTTGCCGACTTGCGACCCTGTAGTTACGCCACTGGTCACGGCAAATATATCTCATAAGAAGAGCGACATTTGCCTTAGGGCGTAGGACTTATGGGAGGCATGCTCTAAGTTGCAGAAAGCATTGTCAGAAAGTCTGATTTGACAATGGCGTCAGATTGAGAAGACTCAGAATTTGTAGCAGACAAAGCAAGTTATATGAAAAGTTATAAAAAAAATTAGCGGTTCATCACGGTTTCACCCGGGCGCGATAGATATACTTCTGCAAAATGTATTTCGTTTGCGGCCCGGCGTCTGAACTAATAGCTTCAAGTAAATTCAATCAGATGTCGCTACTTGGTATTAAAATAGTTTTTTTGCTTGTTGCTGAACTGCTTTGAGTAAATTCTAAGAGATGTCGTTACATGTTAGTAAAACAGTTTTTTTTTTAAAACACCGTAATTTTGTACAAAATATTTAATAAAAAATATACTATAGCGTAAGTTGCACTAAGCACGACACATTTACAAAATTTCAGTAAAATCGGTATTGTGGTTTCGGAGATTAGCGCGGACGAACATCGTGACACGAGATTTTTATACAGTAGAACCCCGATTATCCTAGGTAACATGGGGAACACCCTACTCGGATAACTGAACACTCGGATAATTCGGATTTATTTTTTTTCATTAAAAAAATAAACACAAATGTAGGTACTTTAAACGGTTCATTAACGTTTTTACCAAGTAAATAAGTAGGTATATTATAAAACATTGAAATAGAGAACCACCACTCACACGGATCAAAGGGATTCCCCGTCGGCCCCGACGATTTTAAATGAAAATATGTACATTACATACTACTATATTTTAGAAGCTCGGTTAATACGGATATTGGATCTTTAGTGGCTCGGTTAATCCGGATCATAGACGCGCGTACCTCTTAGATTGGCTCGGTTAATCCAGAGCTCGGATAATTGGGACTCGGATAATCGAAGTTCTACTGTATATATAAAGATCATTCGCATGGCCGGAGTGAGTGTATGTAAGCTGTTCTTTTTTTTTAATGCAGAAGCCTGTTCCTGTTCTCTTTTCATAATTATTCATATTAGTATAGTTTGTTTGCCTACATCCTTTATTTGAAATATATTTTTCGTAGGTAGAGGTAGGTACCTACTTCAAATAATAAAATATATCGCCGTAAACCCGCTGGTGTGCGTATAGCGGGAACACCATAGGGCCTTTCGTCGACAAATGAGCAACCTTTGATGACTGAGATGACATGAAAGTGTTTTCATTTGTTTATTTTACCCTATATACAGTTATGTCGCTTTGAACTTTGAACATGCAACGCCGCTAGGGCTAAATCTGTAGTTAAAAGAGAAATTTACTGCCAAGTTTTCAACTGAGACATTAATGGACTCGTCCCACATTTTTTATGTAAATTTTCTTTTGGCACGGTAGAGTAAAATTGATTCTTGAGATTGAAAATGTAACGATAAGTGTCGCAATGTACGCACATCGTCAGCCCCGGGTTTGTGATTTTTTCGAACCGGGACAGAAACTTGATTATAGCGCCCCCTCTCCAGCGTTTGAGATAAATTACTTAAAAAAACTAAATAAAAAGGGTGCCGAAATTGCCACCCGGGACGGGTGCCCCGGTTTGCTCTCCCCCCCCCCCAGTTCCGGGGCGGCAATAAAAACTGACTGTAGAACATAATGTTAAGGAGCCCGCGGTGAGGTTGAACACTTCCCTCGTAACCTAAAGGTCGTAGGTTCGATCCCGATGGTCGATGTCATTATTTTGTTTTTTTTTTCTTTTTTTTACAATTATATCAGTTTTACTTCTGTAGTGTAAAATATGCAATCACTTTTTTTAGGGTTGGATTCTACGTTACAAATAGATAAAGGAATTTTTTGCAAGAAAAAAATTTCCAAAAGTCTGTATATTTTTCAAGTAATATTGAATTATCCCGCTAGGAAGATACGTCATCGCTAGACAGTTTCAGCTGGTTGGCTGCCTGAAGCTAATCACACCCACTGATCTCTTAGACAGAATCCATAACATAAAGTGAGATATAGGTAGTAAATGAGCTGTTGTTTTTATTTCTGGTGCCTGTAATTCGTTATTAAAAAGCATGTGAAAATTGCGGATATCAAAAACATTTTTTATTTTATAAAAACACTAGCATTAATAGTGTCAATAAAATTTTCCTGTTCGCAACCTGCATAACTCTATAAGCCTGGAGCACCTACTTAGATATCTAACTACTAGCCGGTAGATATATAGATAACTGGTGTATACATCTCTTTCCATAGATCTCTGTACTTATTCGCAGAAGTGACGTACAGCTTTGACGTCAACATATGGACGCCAGGGGCTTCGTCAGCCTCGATAGGCGCTTGTGCTCAGTCGTTTGAAACATATTTTTTTTAAATCTCGTTTAGTTTGCATACTTGTTTATGTGTAAGGAATAATATGCACTGTTCAAAAATATCAAATTTTTACCGATTGTAGATGATAGACGCTCAACAACTGAAAAACATATTTGACAAAAATTCACATTTTTAACCGACGAAAAACAAAAACGGAGGAGGTTCTCAAGTCGACGCGTATATTTTTTTTTATGTATGACCACGCATAACTTTTTACAGAGTAGTCGGATTTTGATAATTATTTTTTTGTTTGAAAGGGTATACCCCGAAGCTGGTCCCATATAAATTTGGTAAAAAAATTCCAACCCTAAGGGTAGGAAAACAGAGGATGATTGATTGTTCACTCACTGATTGTAATGTATGACCACACATAACTTTTTACAGAGTAGTCCGATTTTGATAATTATTGTTTTATTGGATAGGGTATACCTCGAGGTTGGTCTCATATAAATTTGGAAAAAAAATTCCTACCCTAAGGGTGGGAAAATAGAGGTGATTTATTGTTCACTCACAGATTTTCATGCTGATTTGTGTATTACAATTATAAATTATATAGCCACAAAAAAAATAAAAACTTTTTAACAAAAAAAAAAACCGCCGAAAAACTGAAAAGCAAAAAATAATAAATCTTAAAAAATAATTGCGTATTGAAATGTTTTGGAGTCGGTGTAGTTCTCGGAATAGATTTCATTTTGGCTGACACCAAATCCAAAACATTTCAATACGCAATTATTTTTTAAGATTTTTTATTTTTTGCTTTTCACTTTTTCGGCGGTTTTTTTTTTTTTGTTAAAAAATTTTTTCCTAATTCAAAAGTAATAGAGCTGTAAAAGTAACGAGAAATTGTGTACCCGTATGTATTCGTTACTTAAAGAACCAGTACCCGTTACTTTCGTATCGTTACGTTACTTTTCATACGACATACAACCGTGTACTAACAGCATCAAGCATGTACCATCGCATCGAGGCGTCAAACGAGTCGAACCGACATGGATATACGACAAATGCGAGTAACGAAATGAATTTGTAATGAACGATTCGTTACTTCGAGTCAGACGATGTACCCGTTACTCAGTAACGAATACATACGGTTTGTTACAGCTCTAAAAAGTTATAATAATAGAGTCTTTATTGCTTCAAAAGGATTTGATCAATAGGCGAAGTTCAGCGACAACACTGTTTTACATCTTAACCCAGTTACGAAAAATTAAAAATAAAACAAAATTACGATCGGGAGCGTGTAAAAAGTTTTATATGGGAGAATGAAAGCCAGGCTCCTCTTAAGAGCTGAGACCAGATCAGGTGAGGTCGGTCTTAACTTGTCATAAGTTAACAACTTACATAAATTGTTATGAATGATATAATACGTATGTAACTATCGAATCATTTATTTGAGTGCAGGTTACAGGACCATAAAATAACATTCGGAGCCACGTTTTACGACCAGTTTTAATATCTTTTCTGTGAAATCCAAACACTAAAATTGTTGGCTTTCCGTATATGAATGTATCTTCAATGTGGAAGCGCCTTTCAACAACCAAGAAAACAGTCCAATACCTCGAATAATAATCAACGACGTGTCGAAACCATCGAAATATTAGACTAGAGTACGCGAGTGAGCCGTGAAAGTGTCTGCAATTCAGACAGAACAGTTCCTTATCTCTATGATACAAAACAATGCTGATTTGAGTAAACAAACTGGTTTTCTGGGTTTTCTGCAGCATTCTCTCTCTCTCCACTGAGGATACTTTCACTTATGGCAAGCATACGAACTAGCGTACTCTACTTACTTATATCTCTATGGTCGAAACAAAAGCAGGGAACTAAAAAATTTCGCCCGTGTTATAGAGGACTTCCAATAACTACGTGAGCTAAAATAGGGGAGAGGGGTTCCGGCAAAGGGGAAGGAGGTCAATGAAAATCTCACGTCAACTTTAGATGTGAAACATCTAATAGCGCGTTTGGTTGGAAATAAAACCGTGCAATTGGCACAACACTTTTTTGAAACGTCATTTTATGGAAGGACGTAACGTTTGTCTGCGTTGGATTAAACATCGCGATCGCTTTAGTTGAAGACGTCATCTAGTTAACAGGGCGAAATTTAGTCACTGGTATTTCGTTTGATGACAGCGCGTGACGTTTGCTTTGTGTATGCGTTGGATTATAGCTAGGATTTTTTTACAGGCGACAACTAAATGACATGGCAAAATTTAGTTACAGGGCGATATTTGGTTAATAGAATTTCGTTAGTTGACAGGGCGAAATTTAGTAGATGACAGGACAAAATTTTTAATTTAGTGTCGGTTAAGTGACAACTATTTGACCATAATTGTCTGCTGTAAAAAAAATGTTGATTGTTGGAGAAAATTTGCACAAAGTTTGTTTCAATTGGGATGTCTCTTTCAATTTCGTCATAAAATCATCAGACTCATGATTTTTTACCACGTTCATTTTTTCACTAGTACCAAACAAAATCTAATCAGTAAAAAGCTTTTTTTTTAAACAATATCCGTGACGTGTATGACTAAGCCAGATAACATATTACACGCTTTATTACACGCTTTATTACACGCTTTATATTAACTTCACTTGTAAGTTTGTATGTACATGTATGTATATATGTATGTTTGTTTGTACCTTCGTTTGGACTAGACCAAGTGGTTTATTACTATAGTATAATATGCCAGCACTGTAACTACAGTGGTTAGCCGTGCGGTCTAAGGCACGGGTCTTCGCTGACGTCAACTCTCGGAATCACGGGTCGTGGGTTCTAATCCCGTTCACGCCGAAAAAAATTTGTTTTTTTTTCGGCAAATTTTTGACAATAAATCGAACTAAAAAGTGGAAAATAAATATAGTTTAAAAAAAACTAAAAAACACGCTATACCTATATCAAACTAAAAAGTGAAAAATAAATACAGTTTAAAAAAAACTAAAAAACACGCTATACCTATATCGAACTAAAAAGTAAAAAATATTTTTTTTAAAATTAGCTTAAAACAATAATGAATAAAAAATACAAGTATTATTGTGAAAAAAGCGTGGGGCGCTCGATGTACGAAAATGTGGAACAAAGCGCCCCACGCTTTTTTCACAATAATACTTGTATTTTTTATTCATTATTGTTTTAAGCTTATTTTTAAAAAAAATATTTTTTACTTTTTAGTTCGATATAAAGCGTGTTTTTTAGTTTTTTTTAAACTATATTTTTTAAACGTGTTTTCACGCCCAAAATCTATACGTACCTACCTAAACTAAGCCGAGTACTTACTCGATTCGGAAAACATAAAACCAACTAATACTCGGTACTTGCTTACTCGATACATACATAACTCGTACACGACGCATGAGTAATAGAGACATAATTAAATTTTCTTATATTCATTGGCAGATTTTTATACACCCCCAAATGCCACCTGTGTTACATAATTAATATTGATGATGATAATAACAATAATAATTTCTTTATTTACTGCAATTCCATCGGAATATTATAGCGTCAGATATATTGATTGATTTTTATTAGAATTAAGATAGTGTTGGCGAGCTATTATACTGATTGGTCAAATGTTTGAAATAGTGTGGTTATTTTCGAAAGCGCCGTGGCTGACCATAATTCATTGCTTTATTAATAAATATTGTAGGGCTGACACTCTCTGATGTTCGAACCACATGCTGACCAATACACCAGCAGTTCTCAGATTGTTCCAGATAACATTGTTGTTTTATTGAAAAGACTGCGGAGTTCACTAGCTGCTATCTGAAGTCTGAACATACAATTTCACATTTTCTATTTATCAATATTTATATTAAGAGTATTCGTCCCTGCAAATACCCCCTGTACCCTTCATCTCAAATCTTTTCCCCTCGCCTAAAAACGGTTCGCGTTCTCCCGACGCTATTTTTAAAGCTAGAGGGTTCTGGTAAACGCCAAATGAAAGACAAAGAATCAGACTACAGATCCTTCAGGCGAATTTTTTGAAAAAAATTCCTGAAAAAACTTGCAACCTTTTGAAAAAAATAATAAGTTACGTATATTTCACACGTAGGCGAAACTGTTTTTAAAAAAATTCGCCTGAAGGATCTGTAGTCTGATTCTTTGTCTTTCATTTGGCGTTTACCAGAACCCTCTAGCTTTAAAAATAGCGTCGTGAGAGCTCGAACCGTTTTTAGGCGAGGGGAAAAGATTTTTGATGAAGGGTGCAGGGGGTGTTTGCAGGGACGAATACTCTTAAAAAACACAAGAGATTATCGATTCATATTAGATATAGGTATATTTTTTTATTATTATTTTCAGCCATAACTTTTCCAGGGTTTAACCGAATATGCGATTTGATGTGTTACTAAAATAACCAAAACAAATTTTTTGATTGGGGGTCAGAAATGCGTCATTTTTGAGAAAATCTATTTCGGTTTTTTTTTACAAAAATCCGAATTTTGGGAGTTATAAATTAAAAAAAATTGCGAGCCAAAATGCTTCATTTCCTGGACTATAGAGATTTTTCTGCATGCTATATGTGCCACGCTACTTTGTCTGCGTACAAACAAAACGACTTTACAAATCAAATGTTTTTTTCACTTGTTTTCTCTCGAGATACATTCTGCAACACATAGTCCACTTTGTAAATTTTAATTTTTTATTTGCTGTAATAAATGGATTTGTAGATATTATTTAATTCCTCAGAAAGGAACCATTACAAAAAAACGCATCTTTTAATTTTTCATTTTTGTAAATTTTGAAAAGCATAATTTTTATAGGTAAAAAATTGGTTGTCTGTAAAGTCGGTTTACGGACGATAGTTTTACGTGATAACGTATTCCGTAATACATAACCTAAACCTCCCAAAATTTGGTTTCAATCCGCTTATCCTTGGTGTCGGAATGATAAGAAATGTCAAAAGTGACGTTTGAAACTGTCAAAGTATTATGTTCTAATAATAATTAGTTATTCCAATACTTAACTTAGAAGGCTTTGCATTTCACAAAATACTAATGTCAAAAAATTGAATTAAACATTAGAAATGCAGCCGTTTTCATGTTGCATTTATACAGCTATTTTTCTATATAAATTTGTATAAAAAAACTGTTTAGGCAAATTCTGTTATACGAAATCTATGTAAAATGTTCTCCTCTTTCGTTTAAGACTGGTTTCAAACCGATCTGATTTAAATTGAGCGAGAAATTAGCAAAAAGCAGGCACAGGGTCAGGCGGAACGTTACGCGTTACGAACGTTAGGAACGTTACGATTTAGGAACGTTACACTTTTTCGTGCATGCAGCCGGTGTTTTATCAATTTATAAGATTGGTGATTCATCAATTTATAAGACGTTATCACGTCAAAAAGATTGGTTGTTTGTAAAGTCGGTTTACGGACGATAGTTTTACGTGATAACGTATTCCGTAATACATAACCTAAATTTATATAATAATTCGAATCTATGATATTGCATCTTTCGCTTCAAATTTAGGTTAATTTTATTTATTTAAATTACTCACCATATAATATAATTGTTTTTTTTAACTTTCTTTCTTTCGTATTTATTTTAAGTCTCAAAGATTAGCTGTCATAATATTTATAAAACAATTGTTTCACTGTTTATATACAATTCCAAAACCTACTTACAATATTTAAGTATTTTCATACGTCAAAAAATTGATTTTTATAATGATAAAATTTGTAAGAAAACGATTTTTTCGAGAGATGAGACCTAGCTAAAACGATTTTTTGCCCCCCAAAATCCCTTTTCAGTAAATTTCATCCAAATCGTTAGGGCCGTTTTCGAGAAAAGCACGCACAGGGTCAGGCGGAACGTAGTAACGTTAGGAACGTTACACTTTTTCGTGCATGCAGCCGGTGTTTTATCAATTTATAAGATTGGTGATTCATCAATTTATAAGACGTTATCACGTCAAAAAATATTCTGCTTTTTGGCCTGAATTTTTCCATGATCTGCAGATAGCTTACTAATTGGCCAATCTTCTTAAAGCTAAAAACCATAAAATTTACTGTTAGATTTGATGTGTTAAAACTTATAATAAATACAAAAAACAAAATAAAATTTCTTCACAGAAGTGCCATTATAATAAAAAAATGACGCATTTCCGACCCCGAAGTGATAAGGTTAAATAATTCCAAATCAGTCATAGCTTCTTCTCCGGCAATTACCAGTCACCCTATAATCTATATAATGCATAATCAACTAATTCACACCTCGATGCTAACTCACAGTTAAAAATATTGATAGCAAAAAATGTTACCTTAAAATTTTTATCAATGACGTTCGACACAGTTTGAGTGGCACTGTAAATATTATTATGTAGTGCGAGTAAACACCCGCTCTGAAATGACTCCTCGTAAATATGGTTCAGTGGTCTTTTATACAGACATATATTTTATGTGTATAGAATTTTTATAATTTCTTGTTATGTTACAAAGTTAGACGGTGTATTTAATGACTTTTTACTTTAGGATTTGAGACATTTACTATGCTTCTCTAATCTCTTTTCGCTCACAATCTAAGGTCGTTGTCAAATCAGATTATCTGACAATACTTTCTGCAAACCAGAATTAGATTTGATAATACCTACTTCTATTTATTTGACTGTACCGACAACAGAATAAGTTTTTAGAATCACGTATAATACGCGCCACGGATCTAAAAGGTTCGGAAGCTAGTCACAAACAGCGTCGCAAAAGCACATTTTAGAGCCTTTGAGGCTCCCACCACCTCCCAGCTACCTGCACGGAACGTGCGCTCGTCGGTGATTGGCCGTGATCGCTCGTTGCCTTTATCACTTGTCGCTTTCCTGCTTTAAAGTACAGTCGAGTACGCTATTGTCAAGTTGCTATTGTTATTTCAGTTTTGTTGAGTTGCGAGTTTGTAGTTTTTCAACAGACTACAAGCGCTAGCCCGCATTCGCATCTAACTTCCGAGCCTTTTAGATTCGTGGCGCGTATTATAATTAATAGCAATTGGCGAATGAGGATGAGGTAGGCAAATTTTGAGTATAGGAGTTAGTCGACTAATTGGCTATGGCCTTGAATAAGGACCCGTTTCGATATTTATCTGAAATTATTGAGAAAAACCATGGAAAACCTCAACAAGATGGCCGGTACAGGAATTACCGTTTCTGGGCGAAAAGCGGCTAGAAAAAGACCCAGCCAAATCTGCTTTCGCCGGGATTCGAACCCAGTACCTCCCGAATGCGAGTCTAGCGCTCCTACTATACCACTACGCTACATCGCTCAGTAAAATAACGATATTTTGCGAGAAACGAGCACCAATCGAAAACGGAACCGCGAAACTGCGGAAAAGGGTGTGGTCTCCTAGTATATCATATTTTCAAAGCATTTGTCTTTTTATGTTTTTGTAAATTCTAAAAGCTGCATTTAATATTATTTATGTAGGAAGTCCTTCAGTGTTTCGCGATTCTTTTTATTCAAAAAGATTTTTATCTTTATAGAAACACACAAAAGAACAAATCAAATTATATTTGTTTTTTGTAAAGACATGACATAAAATGTTTCTTTTAAATTTATTACAGTGAAATATCTGCAGGGAACACCGCGTTGTTGCGATTTGAAAAGCCTCGTATAATTTTACCAGCGCCGAACCATTTAAGAGGGCGCAGTACACCGTAGTGCGAAAATTGGTAACATGCTTCCGAATTGCGAAAATTCCTCAAAATTGTCGCCTACGGATCCCTCAGAAGACACCAAAATGTCAGAGACCCCCATTAATATAAATCAATGCATTTATTTAATTTTGAAGATATACATCTTCTGGCGCGTTGTGAAAAAATGATGAAAGTAAATTTTTACGATGTAACATCAAAATTAACAGGGTGAAGTTGCTCGCAGAATAAAGCTACTAACAGAATAGAGGTAGTTACCACGCGACTAGAGAGAGTAACTCAGATATTTTTTCGGACGGTGTTTACGTGTCTATACTCTCAGATGGCAGCATCGTAGAAACCATCTTAAAGGAATGGTAAAAAATAGCTGCGGACGCAAACCAATTTTGTGATCGGTTTCCGCTATTTAAAAGAGTCGTCTGACAGGTGGCGGCATCAAAACACATCTGTAAGAAACATTGCTACGGACGCAAACGTAATTTAATTTACGAGTGATTTAATTTGTCACTGAGAATATTTCGCAAAAAGCGAAAGTGGTAAAAACAAATTGAAAGAAGTTTTACTTCAACCGCGCGTAAGAATCACACGCACTATTTTTTTTTTGTTGTATTTAATTTTAACTTGTTCACTGTAGACAGAGTTGAAAAATACTGGAAACTATTTTAATAATTACTAGCTGTGAGAAATATTAAGTGATATAATATAATCATTGATGGATTTATTGATGGGACTCCAGGCACCGGCCTATAACACCATCACAAAGGGGGCACCAAAAAAACGAGAATACTTTTTTTCCTAGCTAGAACTATTTCTGATTAAAAATTATATGTTTGCACAGGACTTCTAACATTTATGATCACTTAAAAAAAAAAAAAATAAATAAAAACTAGGGCACCAAAAAAATAAATCCGGCGCTGAATATAATTAAAGAACGCTCTTAAACATAATGTAACCATACACGTATGTTTATACAATCCGCATTATTACTATTATTATAATGTATAATTTTGTAATATTTCTAAACGAATATTTAAATATCGTAGTCAGTGAACTTTATGTAAAGGAGGTGTTCATCTTGTTGTAGGACATGAGTTATGCGTGCCTGTATTGTCACCGCCAACAGCAGCGTGTCGCGCTCAATGAATGCTCACTAGAGTTACGTTTAGCTGCCGTGCTGTTTCACACATTAGTTTATGGTCTCGTTCACACGCGCGTAAATCAATGACCTGATACAAACGCCGCTGCACACGAGGCTGCTTTTGCCGCTATATTCCTTTCTAGATTCGGCTGCTAGGTTTCAAGCGTGCGCTGTAGCTTTTAGGGGCCATTCAAGTATTACGTAAGCAGCGGGGAGAGGGTCTTATCTTAGTTTATTTTTGATGACATGGGGGATTGAGTCAGTAATATTTATTTATTTACTTTTTCTGATTTTTTGACGCGATAACGTCTTATAAATTGATGAAACACCGGCTGCACGAAAAAGAGTAACGTTCCGCAAGCGAGAGCGCGATATAAGCGATAGTCTCTCTCTTCTCGCGTGACGTCAGAGAGTAGTGTGCGTTCAACATTTTTTTCGGCTGTTCCAGCGAAAGCTACATCTGACAGATGGCCAGATAAATTATACGGTTTGTTAACAAATATATAATATATATACATTCTTTTAAATGTCTTTTATAATTGCTTAAAAATATGTATTTTGCTTTGGTTGATCAAATTATTAGTCGGTAAAAATATAGTTTGACAGCTACTAAAATTTAGGTTATGTATTATTAAATATGATATTCAAGCGGAATACGTTATCACGTAAAACTATCGTCCGTAAACCGACTTTACAGACAACCAATTTTTTTTTTCAAAATTTAATGGATGGGGCTCAAAAATTACTAAAATTCTGCTTACGTAATACTCGGATGACCCCTTATGTGTTCGCTTCACACGATGCATAATTGGTAGTTTTTAAGATGATTTTGGAGCGCGCATATAGTGACGGTTCAAGTGTTAACAAAATGGAACGTTTATTGTCTCTGAACAGAACTCACGCTATGACGCCGTGTTTGTTTATGACGTTTGCCCATGTCGCTCATGCTATAAGATACTGTTTTCTTATAGACTCTTGCTAACCAGCACAGAAACAAGCACGAACAATAGCCCCGATTCTAATTTATAAAAATCGAACTTGTAACCGCGCACGCGAGCTTTCAGCCGGCACAAATCCCAGAAGTGTTTCCAGCGGCAAAACCAGCCTCGTGTGCAGCGGCCTTAAGACAGTATGCATCATTGTGAACAAAATCTATTGACACTGTAGAGTGTAGCGATCTCGATTGTTGAGCGTCTATAATCTGTCTAGTGTATTGGAGCTTAAGAATAGTAGAACATGTAGCGGTGCAGTTTATATGGCGCTTTTATTACAAGCCCCCAGTCCCCAGGGGACACCAAAAATCACGACTCAGAAATGAAAAGGACCTCACCAGATCGTGACTACAATTTTTTTCTGTGTCATGTTCTTAAAAATTTGATCTACTGATATAAAACTGTTTTTAGAAGTATAGAAGTTAAAAATAAATAATAATAATTTATTTGTGAAAATGAAAACGAGTTTTGAAAATTTTTTGTCAATTATGTATAAAAAGGCCTAAAGACCTCTTTTATAGACAGTCAAATAGTCAATGAGAGCATTGCTTGTAAAATAAAATTTTTATCTAAAGTTCTACGATTTTTAACTTATTTCTATCAATTTTAAGCTTATGACATCCATAATTAAAAAAAATTATAAGCTTAATTTTTTTAGACTGCTATTAGAGATGAGGGCTTATAGGCAAGAAATGCTTAGGGCATCAAGGAGTCTTAATCCAGCACTGACTAAACGAGACTCTATTTGCACTTATTTGTATGCTACAAGAATGACGTCACAATGGTTAGACGTGGCGATTTGTGTTTTTTATTTTATTTTATAACGCAATTACATTTAAATTTTAAGCAAAACAAAATTTCTTGTGGACATTACGATTTAAAAATAAGAGTCAAATAGTATTTTGTTTCTTTCTTTAAATTAGTCACGTAGGCATATAATAGTTCGGCCCTGTTCGGATATTATTTATTTTTGGTCCCACATATCGTATGTATGAATGCACCTTTAAATCATGTAGATCATCGCGATAACGTTTGGTGTACGAACGTTTTACGATTTTAGTAATATTTTATTTTTGTTTGTTTTCTTTTATACTTTTTTATTACTAACTATAATTTTTATACACCTCATTATAATATATTTTATTATTCGTATTTATACATATATGGCGCTTTTTGTTTAAATTTTATCACTCTAAACAAATTAAACATTTTAATTAATGACCAGCTTTTGATTGTAATATATTATTATATTAAATGATCAGCATTCTTTTTTTTTAATGTCTTAATTGGTTCATTAAAATATTCAAATTATTTGCAATTTATTTGTTCCTACATTGTGTAACCAAAAATTTTTGAGTTTTTACATTTTTTATCGCCCGTTCGTTAACGATGGCCATATAATAGCATTTCTAATATAACTGGGCGTAGCTTTGTCAACTATCCCCAATTTGGATTGGGACTTTTTCAGTCACGGAACACTATTTATCCCGAGAATAAAACGAGACGAATGTTAATGATATTCTATTTCGAAAATTCCTGTCCGATCCGCGCGTCGCGTAAATGGAGGCCGCTCCACATGATGATGGTTTTGCCGCTGAATACGCTGCTTAATTTTACTACTAAGGTGCCAAATGCTCTTTGGTGTAGTGGATTTTGTGATGGTTTGTATGTGTTGGCTTCACACGATGTTTGTTTTGTAAATGGGTTTGGTGAGCGCGCTGCAGTGACAATTCGAATGTTAACAGAAGTGAACGTTTATTGTCTCTGAACAGAACACACACTATGACGTTATGTTTTTTATGACGTTTGCCCATGTCTCCCACGTGACCAAGATACTGTTTTCTGAATGTTTTTTTTCTAACAAGTACAAAAAATAACACCGGTTCTAATTTTTCAATCTAGTTACCATGCACACGAGCCCACAGTGACGTAGTTTCCATTCTCACAGCCAGCACAAGTCCCAGCAGCAAAGCCAGCACAAGTCCCAGCAGCAAAGCCAGCGGCAAATCCAGCCTTGTGTGCAGCGGTATAATATAGTCTAGGGCAGTGATTCCCAAAGTGGTCTATATCGACCCCCAGCAGTCGACGACAACTTGCAAGGGGTCCATGTCAGCGGGAAAAAAAATTGGGGGTCCATGAAATGAAAATGGGGGTCAACGATAGTGCATCTCCTAACAAAAAAAGAAACAAACTGGATATCGTTAACCGAAGAGATTTAAGATTAAATCTAACTAAATTTTTGCCAAATGTTGAAAATGTATTATTAAAGCATCAGCTGTTCATCCCTCACACTAAAAGCATTTATTTTTTGCTTAGTTATTTTATGTAACAGAAAGTAAATTTTAATTTGATTCGTTTAATTTGAATCTAATTAATAAATGTATAAAACTAAACATTTCACACTACATTTCACTACCATTATTTTGAGTAGCACTATACCGGTTGTCAAAAATACATTTGAAATTAATGAATTTGCAAAAAATCAATATCAGATAAGCAGGGGGTCTACCCAAAACCGAAAAACATGGCAAGTGGTCTACGAGACAAAAAAGTTTGGGAATCTCTGGACTCTAGGGGGATGACGTATATAGTCAAAATCACGTTTGTTTGTGACTTTCCTTCATAAATAACCGCGATCGTTCCCCGGAAAAGTAGTTTCTCAACAAAGTAAACGTTCCATGTTCGTTTGGAACTGTTTTGCGCAAGTTAAATTTTTTTAATATTTTTGTATCGCTTAGGTCGATGTTTCCTCCACACTTCTGCTTGTAAACGACAGGTGCCATCAATATGTAAATAAAACGATAAATTGATTTGAGACACTTTTAATACAAACCACGATATGAAAAAAAGAAGGTTGGGCGTCTTTACGATAATTTATTATAGTAATTTTAGAACAGAAGTATTTTTATGTAGCAATTTAAAAAAGATTAATTAAAATTGCTGTATATATTATTATTATGTAAGATTGCGTCGATAACGAATTAATTACGAAGAATCCAAATCTTCTTCTACTTAATAAAACTCGAACACTGACTGACTGACTGACTGACTGACAGACGCACAGCCTAAACCGATTGGTCTAGAACAGAGGTCCCCAAACTTTTTTGTTGTAGACCACTTGCCATGTTTTTCGTTTTTGGGTAGCCCTCTGCTTATCTGATATTAATTTTTTGCAAATGCATTAATTTCAAATGTATTTTTGACAACCGGTATAGTGCTACTCACTTTGAACGATTTAAATTTATAACGGTACTGAAATGTAGTGTGAAATGTTTAGTTTTATACACTTATTAATTAGATACAAATTAAACGAATCAAATTAAAATTTACTTTCTGTTACATAAAATAACTAAGCAAAAAATAAATGCTTTTAGTGTGAGGGATGAACCTAATGCTTTAATAATAAATTTTCAACATTTGGCATCAATTTAGTTATAGGTTTAATCTTAAATCTCTTCGGTTAACGATGTCCAGTTTGTTTCTCTTTTTATGAGGAGATTCACTATCGTTGACCCCCATTTTCATTTCATGGACCCCCAATTTTTTTTCCCGCTGACATGGACCCCTTGCAAGTTGTCGTCGACTCCTGGGGGTCGATATAGACCAGTTTGGGAATCTCTGGTCTAGAACAAGGGCAGGCAAATCTTTTGATCATCGGGCCACATTGCTGATGAAAATTTGACCGTGGGCAAAAAAAAAGGTCCTTTCATTTTCGAAACAAAAAGGTCTTTTTTCGTCTGTTGTAGCCCTTGCTATTTGCTATTTTTCTAAAAAAAATTTTATGCGCCAAATTATATTGGCAAACTATTTTCGCTCTTAATAATCATTTATAAAATGTTTCGCGGGCCGGATTCGGCCCGCGTGTTACAGATGCACATATGCAGCTGTATATAATAATTATGCACACTAAGGACATTTCAAACACCTACGTCTATTTTACTATCTTTATGCAATGTTTAAAAAATCTATTCCTTTCAGATTAAAATATAATGAAATGGAATCATTGTCACTTTATAATTGAGGCAGTCAGGACCAATGCAAATGGTCATTAGCATTACGAAATACAATATAATATCATTATACATTATTATATAATAATTTTGAATTATTAATAAAGACAACTATTTAATTTTAATTTCATATTTAATAAATAAATTAAATCAATGTATCTAACAATACATCTTTTAAAATACTTAAATACATATTTTTTAAATAAAGTTGGGTATCCAACATTCTAACTCGCGGGCCGCCATTTGCCCAGGCCTGGTATAGAAGCATGAAATTTTGAACATGAGTTCGTTATATAACGTAGATGAGATCTATTAAGAAAGGATTTTTGAAAATTCATTCCCTAAGGGCGTTAAATATGTAATCCATAAATTTAAAAAAATGCCAAATGTAAGCTAATTTTGGATGATACTAAAATTTGTACACATCCGATAAATAGTCAATAATTAATACTACGGTAGAGTCGACGGCTCCACTACTGCTGTAAAAAAACATTGTTTCATCTCAATTACTATTAAATGTCTTTGTAGAATGTACAAAATGTGATTAAGATATAAAAGCGCGAACGAAATCCACAAATTATATTCGGCTTTTATAATCATTTACCTAAAATATGAAAGAAATCAGCAGTTTCATTTTCGAGAAAAAAAAGCGTTTTATACACTCGTTATGAACTAACTAAATACAAATCTTTCTCATCGATTATGTAACTGCTATACAACTTTGAAAAAAATGCATTATTTAATAATCAGTTGTTAACCGATTGCTCTGCCGTGATATTCATAAAACAGTTTACCACCTTTTACGAATGTTGAAAAAAACAGATAGCTATCGTTTCATTGTATGGCAAAGTTGGTGAATATTCTGCAGAAGCACGTAGACGGTATACTAATCGTTTTCTCGGTCGCCTTGTCCCTGAAGCACGCACTTTTAATAAAAACTGCGACATTTGTAAATTTGTGTTTGTGAATTCCGTCGTTTAATAAAGTTTCCAAAGCTTTGTGTAAGTACATGTCATTTATTTTTTTTTTCTTTTAATTTTGCGTTTTTTTAAGGAGGTTGATGCGTTACGGTTACAGTCCCAATCAAAAGTAAGTCGAATTCTAAATCGGAACTTTTTGAGAATAAATTTTTACAAAAGGTTATAAGTCGATGATACCAATAAATTATTGTCATAAAGGCATAAAAAAATAATTTTTTTTTTATTATTAATTAATTATTTCAGTCTTTTACTTAATGGACTAATTTTTGAATTTTTTGTACAAAGTTCGGTTAGGAAAAATAAATTTATGTAAATATCTATATTTTACATATTTTTTACAGTAAATAATAAAAAAAAGAAATTAGAAGTAATGAAAATTAAAATTAAATCATTAAAAAGTTGAAAATTCAGTTGAAATTGTTAAAATTGTCAAGAATAAAAGTCCATAATCGAAAAGTGCTAAGGTTTAATAATTTTTTTTATTGATTAAAAGTCTCCTAATTAAATTGGAAAAAATATTAAAATATTTGTAAGCCATAGATGCTTTACCCAGTTAGTTTTCGGAACTGCTGACATTATTTGGTTCTTTGCAAAAATTAAAATGTACCGTTTGCATGCTAGGTTGATATATTTTCCATAAGACTACATGTAAAAGTTTTTTTTAATATATATTAGAAATCGTGTCCATCGAGACAATTATTAATAAGAATCGCAGGATTGTGGACAAAAAGTTCTTTATTCAGTGTACGACGTTTCGTCTATAAATTTAGACTTTTTCAAGTACAATTAATGTGAAAATTTAAAACAATAATTATGAAAATAAACATTAATTGTTTTATAGACGAAACGTCGTACACTGAATAAAGAACTTTTTGTCCACAATCCTGCGATTCTTATTAATAATAGTTTTAATTTTAATTTTTAACTTTATAAATCTCCTAATGATTTTATATTTTTTACAGAAAATTTTGTCATAAAAAAATCTATTTTTGTTTTTATGATACCAATGAATTTTTAAAATTTGTTTTTTAATTGCACTTTCTAGCGTCACACTGTATTTAATAAGTATATGTGCAAATATATATTCTATTCTATATATCTAGAGTGTAAGCGATAGTCAGCGGTGTTAAGTTATTGTTAATCGTAACACAAACACGAACTAAAATCACATTTCATTCGTAGAAAAAGGCGATTTTAGTTAAGGAAAGCACTTTGAAAAGTTCGAACTTAGTTGAGAAAACATTAAAAAAGTTCGAAAACTAATGTTCTAGTTATTATAAGGAAGCAAAAAACGAGAAAAAAATGGTGAAGTTTCACTAAAGCTGAAGATAGAATAGATACTTCGTTATTTATGTCTTAAGTAAGTAGTATTTTATCTCCGGTTGCTGTCATGAAATTTACAAACGCCGATTTTAACACAATTTTTACAGACGGGGGCGGACTTGTAAAATTTATGAAACTAGTAGTTTTGTTTCACTTGCGGAAAGATGTATTATAATTTAGTGCAATCAACCATAGAGGGATGAGCACTTTTGGTTTTGTCCATATATTTATTAACTTCTATATTGCTAGTGGCCGTAAATGGAAGCGTGGCCCATGAAGTAAGACAGCAAATGACTGTTTTCTATCTCTTTCATTTTACTTGACCCGCTGTGCGCAAGTGCCGCGTCTGTAGTGGGGCAATTATTAAGTGGAATAGAGCAAGCCACCTCCCTTTTGACAGCTTAGTTCCATCATTTCATGTGCAAACTGACGCGTATCCATTCACGGACATGCGCATGAGACTCAGAGCATGATAAGTGAGACAGACATAAATGTCTGCACCGTAGTGTTTAAGTCTTTTTCCAGATCTTTGCTAGCAATATAGAGGGTATTAAATATATGGTTTTGCCAGCTATTTTATTTTTTGAATAGTTTTTGTAATAATGTACCAAAAAGCATTAATCCTACTTATTTCACAAGATCATTAGTGCGTGTGTGTGTGTGTGTTCAGCATCATCGAAAACTAGTTGCATCACACAATAGTCGGGTTTCTTCGAAGTTTTTTTCTGACTTACGTAACTCACTATAATAGGAAACATGGAATGAATTGAGAACCAAACAGCGGTTAAGGAAAACATCAAATCAAAAAAATGTTTGGTACAATTTTCTTTGACCCAAAGAACAATAATCCGAGATAAAAAATATGCGTTCTTATTAAAAAAAAAATAGCCGTCTTGGGACGCTAGCAGATTTTTAACATACATTTAAGCGAAATTCTAAATTTCGCCCTGTAACTAAATTTCACCCCGTCAACTAACGAAATTTTAGTGACTAAATATAGCCCTGTAACTAATACAAGCGGTGAACGTGTCAAGTATACTATAGCCGCACACGCAGTACACAGCTCATAACGGCATAAGAAATCATGTCGTTTGACTGGCAAGGCGCACCAATAGATCAAAAGTGGAGGTTGCCTTGAAATGTCGGAGGCGCTTCCACCATGTGAAAAAAAACTATACCAATGTACTTCCCTCTCGAATTTTGTTCGAAACTTTTAATTCGCAAACTTTTCCTCTACGAAATAAAAAAAGTGTTCTGGTTTTCAAAAAAGCCATTCTGTATAACACTTTCGACTAGAGATAGAGCGAGTTTCAATAGAAGGCTGGGATATCCATGTCTCCTGCACATCTGTACATATAATACAATCAAATGAATATGCATGAGAAGGTATTATCTATATAAATTCTGGAGATTCTGGTGAACTAATTTTCTCCGGGACAAATGTTCTGTCGATCTGCATTTCCCACACAGCTCTCGCGATCTGTTTGCGTAGCAAATGTTAACGATGTTTGAAATGCCTTATTTGAAATTAATACCCGCATTATGTCTCCAGTAGTTCGGGATATCCCAAGAGATCCGGAATCGATAACCGGAAAGTAACAACCCAACGCGCGCTGTATGACTGAAAAAGGTAATTTTTAGGAAGTCTAAGAAGAAATTTATATAACTTCTATACTAATTATAGGGTGATCCATTTTAATCTATATAGGAATTTACTAAAGAAAGAGGATGTTTTCGAAAAAAAAGTTTTAGACGAAAGTTGTATGGTTTAGAGAAGGACGTCGTTTAGACACACATTACTCACACCTTCGCGGGGATGGAGAAGTAATTTTAACATTTTAAACGGGAGCCCCAATTAAATATTTTTCTCGCAGACACCGTAAAAAAATTGGTTGATCCCATTTAAAATGTTGAAGTCACCCTCACCCCCGCGAGGGGTGGTTTTGTGTCTAAACAATGTTACCGTGTTCACAGACGTTTTCCAAAAATATGTTTTTTAAAGTCGATGACCTCAAAACGAAAAGGTATTGTAAAAATTTGGAATGTTTTTTTCGACCAAAATTAGTACCATTTAGGTGGATACCGTGGTTGTTCAAAGATTACAATTAAAAAATTCGATTTAATAATTAAAAAAAAATAGTGTTACAGTATACCATGAAGAATTTGTCCAATTTCTTCTCGCCTAGACATTCTCACTGCGCGCCATGATACCCTCGACTTTGCCTCGGGCATCATAGCGCGCAGTACAAGGTTTCAAAATTTCGGCCAGTGCGGTGTATACTATTTTACGTCGGTTGTAAGTACCTACGCTTATTAAATACATTAATTAATTACTTATTAATTACATAAAAACGCAGATAAATTCGAAGCAAGCTTTGAGGCTATACGTAAAAACACAAATAACAGCTGTTCGCGACTATTAGCTAAAATGTAATAGGGTTGCTATGGAAACGACATCTAAACAACAGTTGATAGGTTATTTTTTCTTTAATTCCGCCCGAACGTATGCACTTTCCGCATCAGTGCGTGTAGTCCCGTGCACCAATTCGTAAATGTTAGATTTTCTGTCTTGCAATCGATGCCGAAAGTATGTACTTTCGATCGAGGTATGAAGAAAATATTATTTTACTTTATGTAGACACTCAAAAATATTGAACCGACTTCAAAAAATATGCACTAAAAAGTAAAAAAAATAATAATTATTGTTATTTTTGGAGTCGGTGTCAGCCAAAATGAAATCTATTCCGAGAACTAGAGACATGTAAGATTTAAATTGCTACTTTCGAATTCCGATGTGACACCGACTCCAAAAATAACAATAATATTTTTTACTTTTTAGTGCATATTTTTTGAAGTCGGTTCAATTGTTATGTTAAAAATATTTCATTTTTCTCTTTAGTGTTAGATAAAGTATTGCAATGGGTAGGCCTTTGAAATTTGAGAGTTTCCCTCGATTTCCCCGGATTTCACCATCAGATCCTGACTTGGTTCCGATGGGACCACCTCGGAAGTGCACTTTTTCGAATAAAAAAAAAATTTGAAAATCGGTCCATAATTGACGGAGAAATCGGTGAACATACATAAAAAAAAGAAAAAAATATATACAGTCGAACATAGAACCTCCTCCTTTTTTGAAGTCTGTTAAAAAATCGGTAGCTTCCTCTTAGACTATTAAGCATGAGTTACTGCCTTGCCCTCCTTTCTTAAACCATGACAATTCAATTTAGATAGCCATGGATTCTGTCTTTGTCACGCTACTCACTGTGTATCATAAATTCGGGGGAACGAGCGAAGCGAATGTATCTGGGCGAAAACGAACGGATGCATCTAGTATTAAGATTTAAAAAAATCTTCGCGTGTATTTTCTCGTGGCAACTGTGAGCTACTACATTAGCATGTGTATAGTGATAGTCCCAGGGCGTCTACAGAGAAGACGCTAACATAAACGATATTTATCTAGTCGCCGTCGTGAGCAGAGTGCAGTGCCAGCGACTGTAAGCAGATTATATCAGCTCGCATTGGTCTGATATACGTACATTGCACGCTTTGTACCGACCGTGCGTCGACTCAAATAATGGACTATACAATAAATCAGAAAAAGTGTCGCTCAAAAAAATTATATTTTTTTATTTTCATATTCAATGTTGTTGTCCTTCCTGTTATTTCTTGTAAATTAATATACTAACGGGAAAATGGAATCTTCAGCCTGAGCCATATACTTTTATTCTATACTGAGCATAGGAATGAAATCGCAATCGAACTATTATAGGGTGCAAACATATACTTCTGTCTTTTTTTACGCCGTAAGCACTGGCGTATCCAGGAGGGCAAAGCAAGCACGGGGGACTCGGCTTGAGACATTTCTAATTTGCCCCCTCCTGGTCCAAAAGCTGGGTACGCCCATGTTAACGTCATAGAAAAAGACAAAAGTTTTTGAAACAGAGATACTTTATTCAGATTGAATGCAAGTACATCAACCAATCCTAACATAGGAGAAATCAGGGAATTACATCGAAAAAAAACACGCAGATATATTTTCGATACGCTTTGTTGCGTTCACTCACCGCACATTGAGTAGATAGGCAATGATTCATATAGTTAATTAATAGATGTATGGACTGAGCAATATGTTTATTTTTATTGCCAACGTTTCGTCTATAATTTTAGACTTCTTCAGTTCGTAGTTTATTGCATAGTAGTCTTTTTTTATCGTTAGCCAGTTACTTTTTTCTGTGCGGTCGCTATACATGGTTCAATTTGTCACTATTTTATATTATTAGTCGAGGCTTTGAATACTGAAATGTTTTATGTGAAACATCTAATGCCGCGTTTGATTGGGAGCAATTGATGGCACACTTTTTTGCGAATTCATGCGTTGGATTAAACATGACTTTAGTTGTAGTTGTTCTGGGTACTAGGTTGATTATTAATACTAAGTGTAAAGCTTTACTACCTATTGTTATAGAGTAAAGGCTCATAGAATATATAATTGCAAGGTGATCTTACCAAAAAACTTAAGATATTTTTTTAAAAAAAGGAGTCAGAAAAAACTTTTCACATTTTTACAAAAAGTGATTTTTTTATCTGATAATATTCGCATGAATTTTGCGAATAAGTGTGCGGAAGCGACTGTCAAAAATATGCGAATTTGAATATTCGTTACATCACCAATGTATACTATAGACCAGGGGCGGGCAAATCTTTGGATCGTCGGGCCACATTGCTGATGAAAATTTGACCGTGGGCCAAAATTTTGGAGAGCAAAAAAAAAGCTCCTTTCATTTCCCTAACAAAAAGGTCTTTTTTCGTCCTTTTGTGGCCCTTGCTATTTACTATTTTCCTTAATTTTTTTTATGCGCCAAATTATATTGGAAAACTATTTCCGCTCTTAATAATCATTTATAAAATGCTTCGCGGGCCGGATCCTGCCCGCGAGTTATAGATGTTTGTAATTTTAATAGTAAAAAATAAAATTGTATTTTAACTTTCACAATAAGTTTATTTTTTTTATCAAAAATTACAAGTTACAATTTAGTATATGACTTAACTTATGCCGTTTTTTTACATAAGGAGGTACATAAAAGATAGTTACGGTTGTTATGTGTTTGTTATCGCTTAGTAATAGAATATTCGTGAGTTTGATGAAATAGTACAGTGCATATGACACGCGGGCCGCCATTTGCCCAGGCCTGCTATAGACAAACCGAGGTGAATGAATGAATGCACTGCAAGTTCTATAAGGAGATTATTATCAACTTCGTATGTACGCTCTATTATATGATATTATGTTAGATATGATAAGCGCACATTTATTTGTGTATGTAGATTGTAGACGATGCATGAACACACAATACCCGCTTGTCACTTGTCTGTTCTTCACTAATGACAGAAAATCTGCAAGGGAAGAATGATGATGGATGTTCCATCCTAAACCCCCAGTTTGGATAGATGAATAAGTAAAAGTTTATAAAAGGAAACGATCGGAAATCCTTCGTCCATGTGTTTCGTCATTTGGGTATGAATAACCTAACTGAATTTTTAACCGACCGCGACTTCAAAAAATGTGAGGCTATACGGTACATAATATCTATATCTATAGGTACTAATATATAAAGATGAAGAGTTTGTTTGGTTGAACGCGCTAATCTCAGGAACTACTGGTTCGAATTCAAAAAAAAATTTTTTGTTGAATAGCCCTTTTATCGAGGAAGGCTATAGGCTATATAATATCATGTTATGACCAATAGGAGCGGATCATCAATGAAAAATGTTGCAAAATATAACTCAAAATTTGTCCGTCCGACAAAAACTTTTGAACGGTAACTCCGATCATCGTGAAATTTGGACACAACATTCATCTCGGTAAACCAAAAAGTTAAAAATCAAAAACTACAAAATAAATTCAACTTTCTTGAAAAAGGGACAGTAAAAAGTATAAAATAACTAAATTAAGTAGGTACATAAAACATGATTGTAATTAAATAGGCGCCGACCACAAAACCTTATTTATCGAAGGCTTTTTATAATGACCCTTTTGAAGGAGGTTCAATTTTTTTAATATTTTTTTATTGTTTTATTTACATAGAATCAGATATCTATATTAATATTAATATTAATAATTTCGTCGAGGCGTACCGTAGATCTGATTGAAATCTATAAAAATGTAGTAGACAAGCATATTAATATCGAACTAGATGGACCTGGTGCAAAACTTTTTTGCTGGCGACTTAACACAGTCTTCAAAGATCAATGTTTTTGGCACAGGCTGTCGCCAAAAATTTTTTTGCCAACACAAAACTTTTTTACATGTGCTTTCGGGTTAGTTTTCAAAAATTCATTTTATATAGGCTCGCAACTTACCGCTATTTATTTACAAAAAACATTTTTGCATTTGTTTTTGACATAGTTTTCAAAGGTTGGCTTGTTTTGATACTCACCTGCCAAATTACCATAACAGGTGTACGCGAAACATTTTTCAATGTGTTTTCAGAATAGTTTTCCAAAATTGATGTGTTTTGATATTGTAATGTAGGACTACTCGGCTCTTCGAGCCTCGTTATATTAATTCAAGTACAAAATTCGGGCCTGCGGCCCTCATAATTATCGTTTTTCTGAAACAAAACTTTTTTGGCGTAATTTTCAAAGGTTGGTGAACATTGACATACGCCTGCCCAATTGCCATAACTGTCGTAAGCAAAACTTTTTTGAATGTGTCTGAAGAATAGTTTCCCAAGATAGATGTGTTTTGAAACGGATTAAAGAAATCTCCCAAAAGGCCCTCCTCTTTTCACTGCGCAAAAAAAACGCCTTCGCATCGGCAGGAACCCGTAATTGTTTTTAAAAAAATTGGTTGTCTGTAAAGTCGGTTTACGGACGATGGTTTTACGTGATAACGTATTCCGCTCGAATATCATATTTAATAATACATTACTGCGCTCTCGCTTGCTCGCACAGGGTCAGGCGGAACGTTACACTTTTTCGTGCGTGCAGCTGGTGTTTCATCAATTTATAAGACGTTATCCCGTCAAAAACTTAGTCCGCCATTTTTAGAAGTCCGCCATATTGGATTTAGAGTGACGTCACTTTTTTTTCGAGTTATTCTCAGCAAGCACTTTCATTTGATACCCATATTGTAGGAAAGCATAATAAAATTAGTCCGCCGTCTTTAGAAGTCCGCCATATTGGATTTAGAGTGACGTCACTTTATTTTTCAAGTTATTCTCAGCAAGCCCTTTCATTTGATACCCATATTGTAGGAAAGCATAATAAAATTAGTCCGCCATCTTTAGAAGTCTGCCATATTGGATTTAGAGTGACGTAATTTAGTTTTCGAGTTATTCTCAGCAAGCCCTTTCATTTGATACCCATATTGTAGGAAAGCATAATAAAATTAGTCCGCCGTCTTTAGAAGTCTGCCATATTGGATTTAGAGTGACGTCACTTTATTTTTCGAGTTATTTTCAGCAAGCCCTTTCATTTGATACCCATATTGTAGGAAACCATAAAAAACTTAGTCCGCCATCTTTAGAAGTCCGCCATATTGGTTTTAGACTGACGTCACTTTATTTTTCGAGTTATTCTCAGCAAGCCCTTTCATTTGATACCCATATTGTAGGAAAGCATAATAAACTTAGTCCGCCATCTTTAGAAGTCCGCCATATTGGATTAAGAGTGACGTCACTTTATTTTTCGAGTTATTCTCAGCAAGCCCTTTCATTTGATACCCATATTGTAGGAAAGCATAATAAAATTAGTCCGCCATCTTTAGAAGTCCGCCATATTGGATTAAGAGTGACGTCACTTTTTTTTTCGAGTTATTCTCAGAAAGCCCTTTCATTTGATACCCATATTGTAGGAAAGCATAATAAAATTAGTCCGCCATCTTTAGAAGTCCGCCATATTGGATTTAGAGTGACGTCACACAGCTAACCATGCATTGTCATTCAAACTAAACGTGTATACAAATTTTCAACTCAATCGGTTGATGATGTCTGCTTCAAAATTACCGAAGGCATTTCCGCCATCTTTAGAAGTCTGCCATATTGGATTTAGAGTGACGTCACACAGCTAACCATGCATTGACATTCAAACTAAACGTGTATACAAATTTTCATCTCAATCGGTTGATGATATCTGCTTCAAAATTACCGAAGGCATTCTAGTCGCTCACTTAGTAACGTTAGGAACGTTACACTTTTTCGTGCATGCAGCCGGTGTTTCATCTTTTTATTTTGACGTGATTCATCAATTTATAAGACGTTATCACGTCAAAATATGCCCCAAAAGGCCCTCACCTTTTCAATATGCAAAAAATTAACGCCATCGAATCGACACGACCCCGCTATTGCTTTTTAAAGAAATCCCTCAAAAGGTCCTCCCCCTTTCACTGCACAAAAAGAACGCAATCGCATCAACACGACCCCGTAATTGCTTTTTAAACGTGTTTTTTTGACGTGTTGGCAAGGATTTTAACATACAGTATTAATTTGTACCCGAAATACTGGTACAGATTGCAGTCGACATTTTTGCGATCACTGTTTTTTCTT
This sequence comes from Xanthostigma xanthostigma, assembly GCA_963575645.1. Taxonomy (NCBI): domain Eukaryota; kingdom Metazoa; phylum Arthropoda; class Insecta; order Raphidioptera; family Raphidiidae; genus Xanthostigma; species Xanthostigma xanthostigma. The sequence goes on along the minus strand of OY754466.1, from coordinate 39,501,826 downwards.
TGACGTAATGAAAAGAAACAGATATTTTGGAGAGCGTATCCACAATCCATCTCGATAGAGATCAATGCTTTTATATAGTCAATGACTTATATTCTTATAAAACCTCTTAGAATCTAACCTTCAAAGAAATGTCAAATTTTGTTAAAAAATTGAATATAATTTTATTATACAATCTGCATATTATTATGTATTTTAAACCGGTAAAATTTTACTTATTCCTCGCTTTCGATTTTTGAACGCACCTTAAATACCTTAACTATTACTTTGGTAATAGTTCAGTGCGTTCTAAATTTGCCATAATCAAAAGCGACGAATAAGTAAAATTTTACCTTTAAACCTTCTTCCAGGGTTTGCTCAATGAACAGATTTTCTATTTTATTGGTTTTAAATTAGTTTTTATAATGAATTTATGTATCCACTTACACAAACTGTGTTCCATGCTGAATTTTATGTCATAGACAATTTATAATGCTCTACTTTACTATTTTTTATATTTTGGATAAGATTCTTAGTCAATAATGCGAAATTAAGTGTGTTTGCATGTATTTATAAAAGCAATCAATACGTACCTAAACTCGGTATTAAATTTACAAAAGCTTCAAAAATGTAATTTTAAAGTTATTTATTTATATTATACGATGTTAATATTTATTAAGTATTCTTTTAGCACAACCCGCAACTAATTATAAGGTTCTCCTGTTGTATTTATTTCGCTAATCCATTGTACATAGTTTGTACATAGGTGGGCGTTTTTCATAAAAACTTGTATGGTGTTAATATAAGTAGTGTTACACAATTTAGAATAAATAAGATTTGTCTAGATAAGTTTTTTACTTGAAACTTTTACTGATTATAAATATTGCACGTATAATCCTTTTTTTGTGCCAGGGAAACTCTTAAGATTTCGCAGCATCTCCCCTAAATTAGAATGTTATATTTAAAGAATCATTTATTCGGAATTTCGTTTCATTCAAGTTTGACACATTTTAGGTACTTGTTATTTCAGCTAAAAACCAATATTCACTGTGTATAATAGTATGAACAAAAATTTATATTTCAAACGGTCACTATTTCAATTCAATTTCCTAAAAATAATAATGTATCCATTACTTATCTCCAGTAGGTATTGTCAAGAAAAGGCGACAGCTTATTTGCATATCTGAGTTCTATTCAGACGTTAATTAAAGATTTGTATTCATTATTAGACATTATATTTTGATAACCTGAAACTAACCTTACAAATGTCAGATTCCATTTTATGAAAAGATTTAAATATCAGCTTTGATTGTTTAAACTGAAAATATGTATCAATTGTATAGTTTTAATAACATAACACAGAAAAATATTTGACAGATTCATTGTTGAATTTTACATTCATTATTTGAACACTGACATTTCAAAATTCAAAAACTTGACATTCAAATACTTTCTGCATATATTATGTTTAATCCATAAATATTGATATCTGGAAAAAGAGGACAAAATATTTTATATAATTTCTGGATTGACATCGAACCATAGTGCTATAAGCCTATAACACTGTCAGTGAAAGCAACAATCAATTGTATAATTTTATTAGCATAACACAGAAAAATATTTGACACAATCATTGTTGAATTTTACATTCATTATTTGAACACTGATATTTCAAAATTCAAAAACTTGACATTCGAATACTTGCATATAATATGTTTAATCCATAAATATTGATATCTGAAAAAAGAGGACAAAAAAAATTTATAATTTAATTTCTGAATTGACAATGACATCGAATAACCACAAAACCTTTTATATTCAAAGCAATGGCGCGTCAATCCGGTGTCGGAGAGGCAACCGGATGGCGAGTGGTAATCTGGGCCTATGAGTGGTGCAGAACCCCCTGGTAGCGGCCAAAGTGACCCCAAATGGACGGGGGCGGCGATATGGGGGTGGGGCAAAATCAAAAAATGTTTGAAAAGGCAACCGGATAAAAATGCGGTTGCATTGAAGGAAATACCCTAATTATATAATAATTTTTTTTTGCCATCCGAACCACGCGGGCCGTTTTTGCACTAGCGAATAAAAAAAAAATAAAAAAAAAACTGAAAAGGCAACCGCTTCAAAATTAGTGAGCATACTTATTGACACCACCAAACGTTGGAAAAAAATTGCCATCCGATCCTGATGGGCAGTTTCGGAGAAACAACCCCTCAAAGTCGCCGAAAAACCCTTTTTTTCGATTTTTTCAACAATAAGTAAAAAAACCACACTAAAAATTGTTCAAATCGGATGGCATTCGAAATTTATACTGTCCTAAGTACAGATAATAGTGTGTATCAATTCCATCCGATTTCGATTAAATTTACCCCTATTTAGCCAACCCCCAAAACTCAATAACTATAAAAATAATGCCATACGCTGCATAAAATTGTTGTTTTCATGAGTTTTGGGGGATGGCTAAATAGGGGTAAATTTAATCGAAATCGGATGGCATTGATACACACTATGATTTGTACTTAGGACAGTATAAATTTCGAATGCCATCCGATTTGAACAATTTTTAGTGTGTTTTTTTTACTTATTGTTGAAAAAATCGAAAAAAAGGGTTTTTCGGCGACTTTGAGGGGTTGTTTCTCCGAAACTGCCCATCAGGATCGGATGGCAATTTTTTTCCAACGTTTGGTGGTGTCAATAAGTATGCTCACTAATTTTGAAGCGGTTGCCTTTTCAGTTTTTTTTTTATTTTTTTTTTATTCGCTAGTGCAAAAACGGCCCGCGTGGTTCGGATGGCAAAAAAAAATTATTATATAATTAGGGTATTTCCTTCAATGCAACCGCATTTTTATCCGGTTGCCTTTTCAAACATTTTTCGATTTTGCCCCACCCCCATATCGCCGCCCCCGTCCATTTGGGGTCACTTTGGCCGCTACCAGGGGGTTCTGAACCACTCATAGGCCCAGATTACCACTCGCCATCCGGTTGCCTCTCCGACACCGGATTGACGTGCCATTGCTTTGAATATTAGTTTATCCACTGTCAGAATATAATATATTGAAATGACCAAAATGTTACTTATTTGAAGAAAAATCTTGTATTAAACAACCTGCACGCTAATATTTATCCCGCTAAGTTATAACCATTTAACCTATTTCGTTTATTTTTGTAGAATATATTTTTGTCAGCCATTTTGATTTCTACAGATGACATAATATTTTGTATGGACAAAAAGGAGTATAGTGTATATTTTGTGTGTTTATTTTTGGAATATATTCGGTCAAAAACCGTATTGAAACTATGCATCGATATTCAATAAGCATTTAATTACAACTCAGTCATCCTGTAGCTGGCAATTATCTCTTAATTTTCAAAATAAAATATAAATTTAACATATCTCGAATCATTTGAATTTTCGCGGCAATTTTACTTCAGTTTTTGTTCATTGCTTTGGCCGGGTGTATTTTTAAAGTTTGCGAGCTAAATTCTAAGTGTCGACTACGCGCGACCATTATTAGACAATCTAAAATTGCCATTTCATTCATATTTGTTAAAATATGTACGCTCAACAATTACGTTGCTGAAAATTACCAATTTCTTTACGTCAACGGACAGCTCATCAAAGGGAAATAATTTCATTATCTATTGTTTTCAATTCAAATGTCAAATTCTAGCTATTGAAAACAGAAGCGAAATACTTTCTCATGCATCTCTCTTGCACTCATTACGTATATGCTTGCCCCTTGGTGGTTTTAAGATTTGAATATTTATCATTAAAAATCGATTAATCGGGCGTCGGGTGTCTCTCAAAAGATTCTACATTTCTCAATTTACATAATGTTGACAAAAAGTTTCGATCCAAATTCCACAATAATGCTTTTTTATGCGATTCAAAGGCAAAGTGACAGCTAAAAATTTTTCAATTTTTAGACAGTCAGTTATTTTTAATTTCGAATTTCAAACAAAAATTGACTCATTTCACCGAACTAATACGCGACAAACTGTAATTTTTCTGTCTCACTCGAACTTATGAACTGTTTCGCGACGTGAATCATATTATACTCTCGATTCGTCGTCGCATGTTAAATTTCCGTAAAGGTTAGGCGGTGACCTTTTTGAAATTTTGACGTGCTCCTAGCGAAACCCACCGCTTCACAGTCATAGGTACGCCGAAAAAAATCAATCACGCCGACTTTTGTCGGCGAATAAATCGCTATAAAAAAGTCGTTTTCAACGCATATTTTGCACTTTCCAGTTACAGTTTTTCATTCTGCATCGTTTAAAACGCGTCTCGACGTTGTCCGACAACTATCGACCGAGATATGAGCGATTTCCCGCGCCGGGTTAATCTTATGGAAAATTTTATTTCGACAAAAATCGACCGAATTTCAGCCGAAAACCGTCCAGACTCGCATCTCATCGAAAGAGCGCAAAAATGTCGTCAGTTTCCGATAAAATTCAACCGCGAGCGATTTTTTCTCGATTTTAGCCGAGCGTTTGAAAAGTCGTCCCCGTGTTATCCTTACCTACGCGAGGGTCCACTTTGAAAAATCACAGGGGCTACGCCCCTCAAATGCAAGACACGCCAAAAGCCTATTCGAAATTTCAAATAGTCCTCTCTGACCAATTTTTTGGATGAATTTTTTCCTCCAACCACTTCCAATTCCATAAACTTGCAAAATTTTTTTTTTCAAAATTAAGCGTTTTAATTAATAGAGATCGACATCATATTATATCCGCAAAATTCAACGTTTTTAGAATAATAATAACACATTTGACAATTCATAATATACACACGCCATAACAGCCTACACGCTTGTGCCAATAAAACAGTTTACTGTCGAATGTTATTTTTATCCACTTGTTTTCTCAGAATAAAAAATAATTCACTTCATGACATATTTTCTTTAGTACCTATACCTATAGAACTTTTCGATAACGATATAGTTATAATAATAGAGGAAAATAAATCACTGCCATTTTTAATCATGCTAAATATGGCGCTCGCCAGTAAATTTGACAAATTCTCATTTACGTTGCCAACATTTGATAAATTATGACACATTTTTTATGTAGATAAATCCATATATTGTTGAACACTCCCTCTTGTATCTGTCCGCTTTTTGCTAAAAGTGTCGGTCTTTCAAAAGTAAAGGCGCCTGTTTAGATTGCGATGGCTTATAATTACATAGATCAATCTTTTTGGATAATAAATAATTATAAGTTATAACATTGTTTATGAACTTCCATTATATTAAAAAAAAATTGGTTGTCTGTAAAGTCGGTTTACGGACGATAGTTTTACGTGATAACGTATTCCGTAATACATAACCTAAACCTCCCAAAATTTGGTTTCAATCCGCTTATCCTTGGTGTCGGAATGATAAGAAATGTCAAAAGTGACGTTTGCAACTTACAAAGTATTATGTTCTAATAATAATTAGTTATTCCAATACTTAACTTAGAAGGCGTTGCATTTCACAATATACTAATGTCAAAAAATTGAATTAAACATTAGAAATGCAGCCGTTTTCATGTTAAGACAAGACATACGTTTGCTTCTAATTTCCATGTACGGCAAACAAAGACAACCGACCGCGTCGCGCCATGCATTAGACAACATTGCATTTATACAGCTATTTTTCTATATAAATTTGTATAAAATATTTTTCTATATAAATTTGTATAAAAAAACTGTTTAGGCAAATTCTGTTATACGAAATCTATGTAAAATGTTCTCCTCTTTCGTTTAAGACTGGTTTCAAACCGATCTGATTTAAATTGAGCGAGAAATTAGCAAAAAGCACGCACAGGGTCAGGCGGAACGTTACGCGTTATGCGTTACGCGTTACACTTTTTCGTACATGCAGCCGGTGTTTTATCAATTTATAATATTGGTGATTCATCAATTTATAAGACGTTATCACGTCAAAATGTTAAAAGCGTTTCAAACAAATCGTCTTCTTGAAAAAAATCTACTGATTATTTTCCCGAAATGGTGCTACGTCCAGGTGCCTGAATTAGGTTAATCCTGTTTTTGCATGTATATACTTCTATATTGCTAGTAAGGATCTAGAAAAGGATGACGACCTAACGATACAGACATACATATACGTGTGTCTCCGTCATTAATACCTCAAATGTTATGCGCATGCCCGAGAATGAAACACTTCCCCCACTACAATCGCAACTCTTGCGCATAACGTATCGAGTATAAATAAGTGAGATAGAAGTATGCTTGTGTCGCCTCTCTTGGTGGGCCACACTTTCACTTACGGGATCTAGTAATATAGGAGTATTAAATTATGTGTTTTTGTTGTCTGCAAGACGTTGCAACTTGCAGTGTTATCTGACATTATTTTATAAATGATAAAATCAATGATATCAAGGACTTTTAGTGCAGTTTGATTATCTGCAAGTATGTTAATCGTCTTCCCAGAGTATTTCCCGGCAATATTTTCTTGTGCACATAATTGAATGACGCAAATGTCAGCCATAAACACAGTAGGATAGGCACCTAGGGGCGCCTACTGATGCTGAGACATGGTCTCATGCCATATACTCCTATAGTGCTCTATCTGAGTTCGTTTTTGATGCGTCTGGGTACCGGATCAACCCCTCAGGGTTTTTTATTTTAATTTATTGCTAAGGCAATCGGACCAGATTCAATCCATACGGATTGGTCTTCCATCTGTCCTTATAATTACATAAAAGTAACAGAAAAACAATAAAAATTAAAAAAGATTAAATATTGTCAATAAATTTTGCCGATTTACGAGCTTCGTATTATTCATTTGATTGCGATGTGAAATGGCCTGGTTTAAGATAGTGCTATCAAGCTCATTTAGTAATTTAGGCGCCAGATAAGCAAATGCTTTTTTAAAATTTAAAGTGTTGTGAGCTGGCAGCTCATAAGTTATTTGCCTAACATCGTATGGATTTGAGCGTTTATGCAATTTATTTATAAGAAATGTTTTCAGGCATCTCTTGTCAAAATGTCAATTGTACCTACAGTTCTTTTGGAAGAGGTATTCCGGCTTAATACGGTCTGATATTCGATCATAACTTTTTATCCTGTGTCCTTTTAATTGCCTCGCCTTAAATCAAGCGTTTATTGTGGGACAATTAATAAATAAAAAACACATTTATTTTTTTGACATAATAATGTATTTTTTCTGTCAGCTGATATAAGCATCTCTTTTCAAAGGCAACATTATCAATAAAATCGTGACTGGCAAAAGTTATCCCACTTTAACAAGTAGTTATTTTGAGAAGTGTGTACCTACGTTGTTTTTTTAATGAGAAGCATATTTTTTTTATTTTCATAGCACACTCTTCAAGAAATATACATGTATTATTATGTGTATAATACTTGTTTTTAATTTATTTTAATTACATCTTTTGTTATACATTCTATGTTTACATATTATTTTTTGTGACATGTTTTCAAAGGAAAGCAAACTATTAATTATAAATTCATATATTACGTCATATTTGATTATAATTAATGTGTTCCATGATAGGCTTCTTTGTCTTTGTCTCCTTTTCATTATTAATTGTTGTCATTGATAAAGTAGTTTATTGAAATAAAATACGCACAAAGTCTAGGGGTATTCATCACCGCACAAAGCCTACTTAAAATTGGCGCAGTTGGATCATTGCTAAAATAGTATATTACATCACAAGGGCTTCGCCTCGGACTCATGACGCCCAGGGCCAAGATTTCAACTTTTAAGGCCCGTGTGGTGTATACGATTTTTCTTCAAATCTGCTCGAAAGTACGTACTTTCGTCAGCAGAGACGAAAGATTGACATTTACTCCCAGTGAGAACGGCGGAAGGAAAAAATTTCTCATGCGTATTTATACTCGTAACTAGGGTTACCGCTGTCATTTAATATAATAAATAACAGGGAGTAAATATCAAACTTTCGTCCCTGCTATAAGGGACGAAAGTACGTACTTTCGATCGAGGTATGAAGAAAAAATTGTTTTGCATTCGAAAACAACGAAAAAATTCTCAGAACTGTTTCAGCATTTAAGTTTAGCTCCTTAGTAAAAATTGAAATGAAACAGCCAACCATTTACTGCTCGAATGCGAGGCCCTAGGCTACAAGAGAACAACCATCTTTGGATACATTTATGAGAGCTGAGTAAATCCTCAGGACAATCTAGTCACCAATCTTCTGGTGTTCATAAGAAGATCAAGACTACTGGAGGACTAGATCCAGGATAAGGGGGGAGCACAAAAATTCTTTAAGGATGATGTGCATTAACTGGCTATTTAGTCACAACCCCTTACTTATTCATCCATTCGTTCAAAGATTAAAATCAGCTCCTGAAATTTTAACGAAATTGGACAGACAAAGTTTATGAAAAACCCTACTTTGTGAAAAGAGAATTACTTACCGCAGGGTGATCATTGATCAGAATTTGATGTAGATGTTGGATTGGTAAAATGTCGTTTTAAGGAATGCGTTAATGAGTTAAATTTGTATTTTGTCCAAAAACAAATTTAAACTCATATGATGCAATATTTTGACGCCCACGACTTGAATTTTTTATGACAAAATAAATAATTAGGTTAAAATGTCGTTTATAAGTTTGTAGTACGCGCCACAGATCTAAAAGTTTCGGAAGTTAGTCACAAACAGCGCCGCAAAGGCACATTTTAGAGCCGTTGATACTCCCACCATCTCCCAGCTACCTGCACGGAACGTGCGCTCATCGGTGATTGGCCGTGATCGCTCGTTGCCTTTGTCACTTGTCGCTTTCCTGCTTTAAAGTACAGTCGAGTACCTACTCTATATTGTCACGTTCTTATTGCTATGTTAGTTTTACTGAGCTGCGAGTTTGTAGTTTTTCAACAGACTGTACAAGCGCAAGCCTTCATTCGCATCTAACTTCCGAGCCTTTTAGATTCGTGGCGCGTACTATACATTATATTCTGTACATCATTAGTTGGTAGTATTGTATATTATATTCTTATCTCAAATTAAAATAAAATTAAGTAAACTAAACGACTTGTTATAAGCAAATTTTACTATAAAAAAATATTTCCAGGCATTTTTTTTCTCTGAATTTTTTTTCACTAATACAGTTTCGTCTCGAGTATATATTCTTGAACAAAAATTTATGTGAATACGTAATAAGCACAGGTTATTGCAAAACAACAAATCAGTACTCATTAGTTCAGTCATTAGAAACTTACGAAATGGTATGAAAACAAACTTGTACAGAGTGTTCCAAAACTGCTTTTGAGGGATATTTTCTTCATAAAAATATAACTCCGAAATCATATCCTAAAAAATTATTGACATATTCAAGATTTGTTTTCCTAACTCAGATAGTATTTAGGTGATCTATACCCCCTTTTTAGTTCAAAAAAATTGGTTGTCTGTAAAGTCGGTTTACGGATGATAGTTTTACGTGATAACGTATTCCGCTCGAATATCATATTTAATAATTCATAACCTAAATTTTAGTAGCTGTCAAACTATATTTTTACCGACTAATAATTTGATAAACCAAAGCAAAATACATATTTTTAAGCAATTATAAAAGACATTTAAAAGAATGTATATATACTTATTATATATTTGTTAACAAACCGTATAATTTATCTGGCCATCTGTCAAATGTAGCTTTCGCTGGAACAGCCGAAAAAAATGTTGAACGCACACTACTCTCTGGCGTCACGCGAGAAGAGAGAGACTATCGCTTATATCGCGCTCTCGCAGCCGGTGTTTCATCAATTTATAAGACGTTATCACGTCAAAAACTATTTTAAATATTTTTGAAGTAAAACTTCTTTAAGCGCGACTTGAGAATAACTCAAATTTTTTTTCGAACGGAAGTAATGTGTTTGCGCAGTTTCTGCTATTTAAAGGCATCGACTGACAGATGGCGGCATCGTAGAAACCGTTTTGAATAAAAGGAAATCTAGCAGCCAAATCTAACAAAGAATCTAGCGGCAAAATCAGCCTCCTGTGCAGTGGCCTTAACAGACAGTATATCTATTTACGGACGTACGGTACGGTGTTAGTATAAGTTTTTGATATCACCCTGTACATCCAACGATGTTGGTAAATGAGTGCGGTAGTGGTGTTAGATTATGTAAAAGTGCGGTTCCCATCTAGTGGACCGTAGCCAGGCAGATGGGTTGAACTTGTGTCTGTGTGTACTTGACCAGCCGTGAAATCAAAGCCCACGCTTAGAAATCCACAGCTCAGTTCCGTACTTAAAAAACTCAAGATTTGTTTTTAATCCAAATTCCTAAATTTAGGTATATAAAAAACAACGCATTAGATTGTAATCGTAAAATGATTATTTTGATATACTTACGATCAAAGGCTCTCCTAGGCTCTACGCGAATGTTAAATTTGACATAAAGATTCAATATTGTGTTAAAAACTATCTTTTGAAATCTACGCGCACTTGTTATTTAACGGGGTAACGCAACCAGCAACGATCGTCCTGGACCGTATGCAGCTAGTGATGTGTCATTTTCAATCATTAATTTGCATTGATAAAACTACTTGAAAATGGCAAAATGTCTACTGCATGAAACCTGCCTTAAAATTTGCTGGTTTGTGCTGGTATAGTGTGCGACATCGTGTAGGTTACAGGTTTATGCTGTGCTGGTTGTTTGGGTTGTTTGATAATAAGTCTGCGCACTCTTTTAATGTTCGTTATTACGCATTTTATGTCGGCTTATTGACAATTTGATTGTTTTATTGGATCAACCAAATGATGTGTTATCAGTTATCGGTTTAAAAAAGAATTCTTTCTAGTTTCTGTTCAGGAAGACAAAAAATAATAAGTAATAGAATTAGAATTAATAAATTAGACTTTATTAATCCAAAGAAAATGATTCGTCTAAAAAAAAATTGGTTGTCTGTAAAGTCGGTTTACGGACGATAGTTTTACATGATATCGTATTCCGCTCGAATATCATATTTAATAATACATAACCTAAATTTTAGTAGCTGTCAAACTATATTTTTACCGACTCTCTATCGCTTATACTGCGCTCTCGCTTGCACGCACAGGGTCAGGCGGAACGTGACACTTTTCGGAACGTTACACTTTTTCGTGCATGCAGCCGGTGTTTCATCAATTTATAAGACGTTATCACGTCAAAAGATATAAGTGTATAAGTGTTTACAACTCATTTTCAACAAAATCATCTACCTTATATCTAGACATTGTTTAAGAAGAGCGGTTTTCAATTATCTTTTAAATTTCGAAGTTTTTAAATTTTGCTTGGCAGTTTATTGAACATTTTCAGGGCGTAATATTCGACACTCTTATTAAACAACATCAGTGTAGACTTCGGCAAAATAACATTTGAATTATTCCTTGTGTCATGTCCATAAATGTAATCACGTTGTAATCACTAGTCAGTATATATGTTACGGTCTATACCCGAATTCGGTCAATGACCGAAAAAAATGCGCAAAACTAGATTTGACCAACGAATGTTGCCTAAACCCGAAATCTTACATTTAAACGGGTAATGAGTATTATAAAATGAGCAAAACTAGTTTTGCGCATTTTCAATTGGTCAAAACTATTTCTGTCCATTTTTGAACGGACTGCTTGTTTCATTCAATCAACGTCCGAACCCGAATAAAAGTAGGGTTATGTTCTTGTTTATCCTACCTATCTATTGAATTGCAATTGAAAATGCGCAAAACTAGTTTTGTCAATACCCGTTTAAATGTAAGATTTCGGATTTGGTAAATATTCGTTGGTCAAAACTAATTTTGCGCATTTATTTCGGTCATTGACTGAATTCGGGTATAGACCGTAACATATACAACAAATTAGGCATAAAAATATTGAATCATTAAAATAAAATAAAGTGAAATATGTCTCTACTGTATTTTTGTAATATTTTCAATTCTTGTTGTTGCTATAACAAAGCCGGTCCTGGGTAAACAATATGGGCATTTTAACTCTTTGTTTTCTCTGTGTGTATAGAAGAATCGACTGTGGGAATAAAATATTACACAGGTAAACGATACGTTCATGGTTTGTTTTACAGCTCTGCGGTAAATGCTGCTTTATTATTATTATATTTCCGTACAAAGTATAATATCGGTTCTTTCACAACGTTTTAAACAATTCGAGTTTTAATACTTTTTTGGTAGTTATAAGTACGACGTACGTGCGTTTATTTAATTTCACATAACATTACTATGTTTGACGGCCGAAACTTCGCAGATACATATCTATACCTATATATAAAATTCTCATGTCACAATTTTGGATGTGCTTGTCTCCTAAACCACTGAACCGATTTTAATGAAATTTTCTTAGAAGAAGAAGAAGAAGAAATCTTTATTTACAATAATAATTATTTACAGCTATTTACAATTTAATATAGGGGTTTCAGCAAAATTGCTATAGCCCACCTGAAAGAATAAATGATTAATTATTTGTTTTTATCAATTTTGAATCAATTAGATTGGCAAAAAAAAATTTAAAAAAAAATAACCAACTATGTAATAATTTTAGTGAGTGCCATTTACGTTATTTAGGAAATTTTCTTAATGTGTCTTGCTTGGTGTAACTTACGGTATGGAATAGCTTTTATTAAATATTTTATACAAAATTACGATGTTTTATCAAAAAAACTGTTTTAGTAACATGTAACGACATCTGATAGAATTTACTTAAAGCTATTAGTTCGGAAGAAAACAAAAAAACGAGTGTGCTTTAGAGTTTAGACCACACGACTGAAGTAAAACTTCTTCTTGCCAATAATTTGTTATTATTCACCCGAAAATTCACAAAATATGAACCTCAAAATGACTTTACAATTTTATTCACTTTAAACGTAGAATATTTAATGTATTGAACAAAATATTAATTTATAAAATTGTTCAAGAACGAAATGAAATTACGAAAAAATATGAACTTTAAAATGAACTTACAATTTTATTCACTTTAAACGTAGAATATTTAACAAAATTTTAATTTATTAAATTGTTCAAGAACGAAATGAAATGACGAAATAATCAAGAAATCACCGTTCGCGTAACGCTATTCCGTTCGCCTCGCCCGATCACACAATTTTCGTAACGCTCTCGTCACGCATTCACCAGCTTACTCCCCAAGTCAAGCGTGCGTAAAGAAGTTTTACTTCAAAAAAACTGTTTTAGTACCAAGTAGCGACATCTTTTAGAAGTCACTCAAAGCTATCAGTTCAGAAGCAAATCTGGTAGAATTAGCTCAAAGCTATTAGTTCAGACGCCGAGCCGCAAGCGAAATTCATTTTGCAAAATTATATCTATCGCACCCGGGTGAAACCCGGACCGACCGCTAGTTCGTTTATAAATTTTAAAGGCGACTTTTCAACACACTTTCTTTTCTTTCCAGGTAATCTTGGTTCCGCATTCGCATAACGATCCGGGATGGTTGAAAACATTCGAACAGTATTTTCACTACGAATCAAAGCAAATCTTGAACAACATAGTTGCCAAACTGCAACAATGGCCCAACATGACGTTCATCTGGTCGGAAGTGTCGTTTCTGAGCATGTGGTGGGACAGTGCTCATCCCACTAAGCAGAAGGCTCTGCGTAAACTTCTGCAGGACGGCCGACTTGAAATCACCACCGGAGGATGGGTGATGACGGACGAAGCAAACAGCCACATCTACGCAATGCTTGATCAACTTATCGAAGGTCAGTTTAATGATCAATTTAATAATATTTATAATCAGAAGTATATAATATGCTATAGGTACTCAAGGTTAGTAGATTACAGAGGTTACCTCGTTTCGTTGAATAGGAGCGGAGGAATAACGTCATCCGGCGAATCTGTCAACTGATTACGTGGCAACGGCTGTTGTTTATAATATACCAAGATCCCAAACCCACCAGACCTACGTCATTTCAGTACTGTTAAGATTTTATCAGTAAATGTACAATATTTGGTTAAAAACCTATGCCAATTTGCTAGCTTAAAAGCAGGGCTTTTTAGAGATAACAGGCTCTAAAGGTGCATAAAACACGTGCTTACCTACGTAGACAATGGATGCATGCATATGAGTGCGAGTGAGAGCATTAGATTATTTTTTTCGACACCTTCAAAAAATGTAGGTTTTTTATTTGTTTACACACACGCAGAGTAGTCCATGAGTTGAAGAGAGAAAGGCTCCATGGAAACAAATAATCAACGTACATTTTTTTAAGGTGTCGAAAAAAATAATCTAATGCTCTCACTCGCACTCATATGCATGCATAATACCATTGCGTACGTAGGTAAGCACGTGTTTTATATACCTTAGAACCATTTATCTCTAAAAGACCCCCGCTTTGAAGCTATCAAATTGGCATACGTTTTTAACTAAATATTGTACATTTACTGACAAAATGGTAGCAGTAGTTAAATGACGTAGGTCTGTCGGGTCTGGGATCTTGTTCTATAAACTTTAATAACAGTATTTAACAAATGTCAAAAAATCAAAAAACAGAATATTGATATTATGTGCAATAGATTGATTTTTTAAGGTAAGAGATTTACATGGTCCTGGTTAAACATAATTAACATTTTTGATGTTGTCATTATAGGTTGATAAAAATAAGAACGGTCCGCCAGCGCACGTCATTGCCGCGTTACACTGATTGTTCAGATAGAACCTGTGTAATTTACTGATCATTGTTTTAAAAAAGTTTTTTTCGTTTATATTATTTATTATTCATTGGGAATATTTGTGTTTATGGAAAAAACTCGCTGTTAAACTTTTAACAAAGTATAAAGCAAAGAAATATAATCGTGCTTCTTAGAAGGTTTCATTTCTAGTTATTTTTATCTCATTATAATCGCAACATTGTATCTGCGGGGCTTCATCACTTTTACTTTCATGTACTTGAAATAGTTTTTGAAATATTTGTTTACGTAAATAAGTATTAAAATACATAACGTAAATTCAATAAGTTTAATACAAATTATACAATAACTAGCAGTTACCCGTGACTCCGTCCGTGATTGAAATGAAACAATGTTTCATAATACAAGTGGAATAGTTGTCGTACCGTGTTGTATGCGAGAGTTCTCATATTGTGCTGTATAAACGCACCGGTAGCGGACGCTTGTTTTGTTACTGTGTACGTGCGTAGCATGTTTTTGCGGTTTAAAAACGTTTTTTTTTTGTGACGTAAATTTAAGGTTTTCGGATTTTTCCCTTTACTTGTGCTATAAGACATTGCTTCTTGCCAAAGTTCATGATTTTAGGTCAACGGGAAGTACCCTACAGGTTTTGACAGACAGACAGACAGCAAGAAAGTGATCCTATAAGGGTTCCTTTTTCATTTTGAGATACGGAACCCTAGTAAGTAGACCGAGAACATACTGTATAACAGGAAAATAAAAAATGCAATTTTTTTTTTAATAAGTGAGAAAGATAGGAAAGCTTACGAAAAATAAAACTCGGGTCGCAGTGCCCAACCCTGCCGACAATATAGTGTATTTGTTTTTATAGGCAGTGTGGCTCTATTATATGAATTTAACTTTGTTTTTAGGCAAAATAAAAAAATACCCCTTAATACACCCCTTAAAACAAAATTGTTTATTTAATTTCAATATTAATATCAATTCAACAGCTGTCTCAAATTATACAGTATGTAAACACGTAAGGTGCACATAGGGAAATTAACATTGGGAAAAAATGACTGGATCAGAGTGAGTCTTGAAATCTTGTTTTTCAATTTGACAGATAATATTCTTTTGCAAAATGAATGTGTATACTAGTGACACTACCGAAGAAAATATTCAAATGATTACAACATAATCGGACTTTTTTTATTAATGGGACATTAAATTCCCAAAAATACTTAAATATGGTGCGAGATCAAATATCTCCGCCTATTC
This sequence comes from Xanthostigma xanthostigma, assembly GCA_963575645.1. Classification (NCBI taxonomy): domain Eukaryota; kingdom Metazoa; phylum Arthropoda; class Insecta; order Raphidioptera; family Raphidiidae; genus Xanthostigma; species Xanthostigma xanthostigma. The sequence continues at coordinate 39,485,974 of OY754466.1, read as the reverse complement.
GTGTTGAACTTAAAGGTATTAGGTCACTGATTTACCAACGCGCATATGTCATACCAGTCTAGAGATGAGCTTATTAGCTACTTTCAAGTAACAGGTACTTTGGCGACTGCGACTTCCAAATACCTGTGATTTTTAACTGCGACCCGTGATCGCTGGTAACCTATGCGCATGCAGTGCAGATAATATATAAGCGACCAGCGTTCGCCGATCACTTGAATGACTATGCAGTGCAGAGCAGAGATGTTAATATATTGATTTCAGCAAACAGTGATCACAGGTAAAATATCGTTCGGTGCTAAAACAGCCCATGCACAATATTATTATGTATTAGTATAACATTACACCTAAAAATGCATGTAATGATGCATTATTGAAAGGTACGACTAAGTTATAAGTATATAAAGTACCTATTTTACATTAGTGATCACAAATCTTTATTAAAATGGGTAATAGATACCTTTAGTTAAAAAAAATTTCCCCGTAAGTTTTATAAATTATACTGGGTCCCTTTCAACAATAGGCAATTCAGGGATAATAAAATATATACATAACGAAATTGATATAAATAATTTATTGAAATAAATAAAAAAAAATCATTATTAAAATATAAAATTATAAAACAAATAACATCCTCAAAAATAAAACAAAATTAAATTCTAGAATTGGTAACCAATTTAAAAAATAAAAAGAAATAGAAAATAATTACTATTTTTATTATTATTTAAGATGTTTCGCCATTAGCGTGTAGCGACTAGCGAATAAGTCACCGGTAGTGAAATAGCGCATATGACGATTATTTTTTCGCTATAGCCGCTGGTTGGTAACAGGTAGCTACTCTGAAGTCACTGCAGTGAACCGTGAAATCCAAATATTAGCGACTAAGTAACAGGTAGTGAAATATCACTCATCTCTATACCAGTCAGACAATTTTTGAATGAAATGTTTCCAGACAGATAGAGTTGTTTTTTTGTTTTATTTTAGTACAAAAAAATTTAAAATAATGATTTATAAGAGCTTTTTATTATTAAAAAAGCCAAGTAAAATAAAAATAAATCAAAGTAAAATAGAAATCCTCAAGATTACCACGATAATTCCATAGAAATAACAATTAATGCAGTCATGGCTTACTCTGATCCAAGTATTTTTTCCCAATGCTAATTTCCCTATGTGCACCTTACGCGTTTACATACTGTATACACCATTCAGTATGTAAATCCATATCAGTAAACTAGTGTTTTCATAAAATTTGTAAGTCCGGTCCTGTCGGGCAGAATTTATTAAAATTTTAGCATCACATTTTAATAATTACTAAAGGGTTAAATTTCAAATTTGAAACGATTCCGAGAATTTTTTCAGTATTTTTGGGCCCGAAAACTGTTTTCAACCCGTAATTTCAAACCCTTAACATAACCCGATTGGGCCCATTTTAAAAAGGCTTCGTGCGGTGATGAATTCCAACATGTAGACCAAATTTCGTTTAAATCGATTAAGTCTGCCGAGAGTTATCGTGATCATATACGTATATATTTCCAAAAAATGGTGCCAAACTTCTTAGAAGGCTATGAAACGTCGAGAAATTTTGGTCCGACCCTTATAGGTCCCGCCATCAGACCGACGCCAATAGTGTAAGTGCCTTATGGCAAATACAGTAAAAAGTAAAGAAATGTCTTCTTTTAAAATACATTAGCATTTGTAAGACTAATTATCATGCAAAAAAATGTTATTTGATTCGACACTCATCTTTTTCTCGTATAAAATTTACAATTTACATCCTTTCTCAGACAAGCGACTAATTTTATAACCAGCAGTTACATTAAGAAAAAATTAAAAATTGATGAAGACATAAAAAGTAGACGTGGCGTTGAGATAGCGTCGTAATAACACAAGAAGATGAGTGGAAGCAGGCAACTACGATACGTATTCACATTGAGCAATTAAGCTGCGTTCACACTAAAAAAAAAACAGATTGTTACATCAAACGAATTTTTATTCCATTTGTATTATTAAAACTATTATTAATTAGCGGCCAGTCCCGGTTTCACCCGGGTGCAAAACTGTTCTGGAAATATTATATTGACCTTCCATCTGCACACCAGAACTAGCAAAGTAGGTACATGGTTTTGATGGAACTCTAAAGATTTGGCCAGCGTTAGCCATGTAAGCGTATGAAAACAGTTTTTTTGAAGTGTAACTTCTTTACGCACGCTTGACTTGGGGAGTAAGCTGGTGAATGCCTGACGAGAGAAGTGTGATCGGCAGAGGCGAACGGGAGTTGAGAGAGATATATAAGTTAGTGAAGATAGAAAGAGGATGACAAATACTTCACTGGCTAGTGGCACCATCAAGTGGCCGAAACAAATACTTCACTGGCTAGTGGCGCCATAAGGTGGTCGAAAATACAAGCAGTACTAACAATAGAATGACACATACTTTACTTGTCAGTGGCGCTATCAGGTGACAGAAAAAAGTTTTGTAAACCTACTTAACTTGCAGAGCTAAATAATATTTCATAAAGATTTACGCTTAAAATCCAACGAGAGCTAAGTAATTGCAATGTATTACTTTTGCTTTCATTATCTTTATGTTTATATTTCTTTCTTCTTACATTAGACTGTTCATTTCGTTCTTGAACAATTTTATAAATTAGTATTTTGTTCAATACATTAAATATTCTACGTTTAAAGTGAATAAAATTGTAAATTCATTGTAAAGTTTATATTTTGTGAATTTTGGGTGAATAATAACAAATTATGGCAGGAAGAAGCTTTACTTCAGTCGTGTGGTCTAAAGCACACTCGTTTTTTTATTTTTTTGAGTTTTTTTCGATTTTTTTTGAAAGGATTTTGAAAGTCTCTGCAGGAGATAAATTGGTAGGAAATATTGTTTTGCAACTATAGGAGGTCTTCCAGATGCTGTCCTGTCATTTTCTGCCATTTTGAATTTTGCCGTTTTTTTAAGTGCCACAACGCGCTAGGCCCCTACTCCACTAACCGGATTTGTAGAGAGGGGCTCAGACTACACGCAAAAGATCATTTCTGCCACCAAGTGCTCCTTGACCATTTCTGTCACCATCTCTAACTAAAAGATTTCCGAGTGTAGCACATATTTCCAACTTATAAGTACGGAGTATGCCACATAAAAAGTCCTGTATAAATTTTGATTTAAAGATCGTGTATAATCAATGACCATGGCATAGGAGCCTTCAGTTCCACTTCACTTCGGTGTAGCATATAAATTATTCAGTGGAAACACGTTATTTCAATCCCATTCCATTCTTATTTCAATCCACTTGTTTTTCCATTGGGTTGGAATGAAAAATGAATTGAATTTTATCGATAGAAACATATTGTGACATCTTATTGAAATGAGAAACACAAACTTTATATAACTAACTATACATAAAAATGACACTATAAAAAATAACTTAATAAATTATGTGGATACGATAATTTATCGAATAAAAAATCAGAAATTATCGGTTTGTATTCGCGAAAACACGAAGCTTAGCTATTATTTCAATTTTAAAATTGCAGTTTTTTGACGTCACAAAACGCTGTCCGCCATGATGGTTTGAAGTGTGATGTCAAACTTGTAGTAAACACGCATAATATGTCTATATAAACATGCGATACGCACACGTAAGTAAACACTAGACGAACCTCGTATAAACGGTGACGAGCCTTATTAGCACTTGTCTACTACAAGAATGACGTAAGTTATAAAGACTAATGAAATCGTTTCACATTTTTTGAAGTTACAGTTTTTTTGGCGCGTTGGGAAAAAATGAAATGAAATCTTGACATCTGGTACTACGTCTTGCCATTTTTATTAGTGACGCAAGTTCGTCGTACGTATAGAGATAAACGGGTCTTTTTAGTGATCTGCATTTTTGCATCTGGATCCCATATGTGAGCCGGCTCCCTGAACCGGTTAAAAAAGAGCCGAGTTCTGAATATGTTATTCGAGTCAACTGAGCCACTGAGTTAGTTGAATCAATCATATCACGTAATATTATGCCAGTGACTGACTCACATATTATAAGGCGGGGTTTTACAGGTTGCTACTTGCTATGTTACAGAAAGCATATTACAATATGCAATACAATACCTTAAATAGTTATGACTTAAGTAAAACACTGTAATAGCTGTACCGCCTGTGCGTTGTGTGTACCATAGCCAGACATATGATGCATGAGTCATTTGAGCTGTGTTTCACTGAGTTATGCGGATCCGTTGAGCCGTCGGCTCATAAAAAAGTGAGTCGGCTCTCACGGATCTTCTGTCGGAGCCGGCTCTTTGAACCGGTTCAGATCTGAGTTACCCAACCCTAGTCGTACGTTATTGTGAACTCAACTTTACAAGAGCTTTCGTGTTGACGTAATTCCACGAGCGAAGATTCGACGCAATAGATACATAACAATAGAGTGTAATGCGTGTAACCACACATTTGGTACGACATAGAACTATATATTTAATTTGAATGATCATCGCTTTGTTTATATGATAATCGGCACGCACTCACCCAACATACTGGCGGTAGCAAATCTTTACTATTACCATTACCAAAATATGAAGTACCTTAGTTTAGTTTTTTTTTTTATTTTTCCCATAAATAATAAACGAATCACACACTATGCAGTCAATGTGAAAAAAAAAATTTGAAAAGAAGTTTGACCCTGCAGGCCATCCCTGTAACTTCCCGCTATTTTCGAGTTCAAAACGCTCAAAAATATATAAAATATAGCAAGAAGTTTATTTTTTAGCTCTTCGAGCTCAAAAAAAAAAACACTTTGTTACGAAATTTTCGTTCACGATATCTCATGAACAAATGAGCCGATTTTGATGCGATTTGCGGCAGTCGACGCAATTTTTTATCCTAAAAAAGTAATTAATTATAGAAAAATCGATCTCATAGGAATTTTACGAGCAATTTAAAAAAAACATTTTTTTACAAACTTTTCGTTCACGATATCTCGTGAACTAATGAGCCGATTTTGATGCGGTTTGCGGCGATCAACGCAGTTTTTTTAACCTAAGAAAGTAAATTATTACAAAAAAATCGATTTGATAAGAATTTTACGAGTAATTATAAAAAATTACTTTTTTCCTAATTTTTCGTTCACGTTATCTCATGAACAAATGAACCAATTTTGATCTGGTTTGCGGCGATCGACGCAGTTTTTTTAACCTAAGAAAGTAAATTATTACAAAAAAATCGATTTGATAAGAATTTTACGAGTAATTATAAAAAATTACTTTATTCCTAAGTTTTTGTTCACGTTAACTCATGAACAAATGAACCAATTTTGATCTGGTTTGCGGTGATCGACGCAGTTTTTTTAGCCTAAGAAAGTAATTTATTACAAAAAAATCGATTCGATAACAATTTTAAGAGTCATTTTAAAAAAACACTTTTTTACGATTTTTTCGTTCACGGTATCTCGTGAACAAATGGACCGATTTTGATGCGGTTTGCGGAAATCGACGCAGTTTGTTAAGGAGAAGAGCTGATTAGATTTTGGAATTAATCGGTTTAGTAGTTTAGAAAATATTTTACAAAAACAAATTTTTAAAAATTTTTTAAACTTGTTTTTTTAAGATTTCTCAAAATTTTTTGGGCCGAATCGTTTCAAATTTTCAGGAAGTCTAAGTTCACCAAGATCACGTCAGATGCCGCAAACCGCGTTTCAGTCGGACACTCCGTTCAAAAGATATATAAGGTTTACATACATACATACACACACACACACACACACACACACACACACACACACACACACACACACACACACACACACACACACACACACACACACACACACACACACACACACACACCACACACACATACATACAGCCCTACGGACATCATCGCCAAAATAGTTTCAATAGCTTCCTAGGACCTCAAAACGTCGAGATCTGGCGAAAACTCGATTTTCGAAAATCGGGGTGAAACCAATAACTTCCCGATTTTTGAAAAAAAAAATTTTTTTTTTTTTTTTTAAGCGGGAAGTTAAAAATAGTAACGTCTATTGTATATTTGTATTTTTTTTTCAACCTTGCAGCCGGTAAAAGGAACGCTGCTGACAAAATCTTTGTTTCTAATTTGTAAATAGAATGTAAATTTTTTTGACGTGATAACGTCTTATAAATTGATGAATCACCAATCTTATAAATTTATAAAACACCGGCTGCATGTACGAAAAAGTGTAACGTTCCTAACGGTCGTAACGTTCCTAACGTTCGTAACGCGTAACGTTCCGCCTGACCCTGTGCGTGCTTTTTGCTAATTTCTCGCTCAATTTAAATCAGATCGGTTTGAAACCAGTCTTAAACGAAAGAGGAGAACATTTTACATAGATTTCGTATAACAGAATTTGCCTAAACAGTTTTATTATACAAATTTGTATAGAAAAATATTTTATACAAATTTATATAGAAAAATAGCTGTATAAATGCAATGTTGTCTAATGCATGGCGCGACGCGGTCGGTCGTCTTTGTTTGCCGTACATGGAAATTAGAAAATAACGTATGTCTTGTCTTAACATGAAAACGGCTGCATTTCTAATGTTTAATTCAATTTTTTGACATTAGTATTTTGTGAAATGCAACGCCTTCTAAGTTAAGTATTGGAATAACTAATTATTATTAGAACATAATACTTTGACAGTTGCAAACGTCACTTTTGACATTTCTTATCATTCCGACACCAAGGATAATCGGATTGAAACCAAATTTTGGGAGGTTTAGGTTATGTATTACGGAATACGTTATCACGTAAAACTATCGTCCGTAAACCGACTTTACAGACAACCAATTTTTTGTTAATAAATTTTATCTCTATCTCTATGAAGTACCTAAGATTTTGGTTGTTCTGCAACGCTCATAAAGAACCCGCCATTGAATTTAGTGATAGTCATTTTACTTTTGTTTTCAATTTGTTTTCTGTCTAACAATTAATGCCATGGTGTCAACAGTATTTTGAAGTGCAGCTTGATTTTACGTGTAAAGTTAACTGCAACTTTACCTGTATTTATAACAAAATAATAAATATTTATGAGTTCGTGTCATTAGCTTAAACAAATATTTGCGTTAAAAAATAATTACTTTATTTTCTTTATTTCATTCTATTACAACTGGTTATCGTATCGAATCTACATTCAACGACCTTCTTTTGAACATATTATTTAGTCAATGAAATTCCTCATGAATGAATTTTAAATATTTATTTACATGTATATATCAATTACCTTGTCATAATTTTCTCGCGTTTTTTTAATTATATGCGTTTCTTTTTGATATTTTTATTCGTTTTTAATTTCCTCGAATATTAATTAAAAAAGAAATAAAAGGATGAGGGTTTTCTGGCCCTAAAAACTTTTTTGAAAAAATAAATGTAAGTAATAATAAACCGTTTTGAAAAGTATACCATTATTATATAAAAAACAACTTTATAACATATATCTTTTTTTGCGTATGCGCAGATTTTCCCCAAAAACAATATCAAACATCCTCCCAAAATTTGGTTTCAATCCGTTCATCCGTTTGACCTGTTTCGTGTTCACAGACAAACAGACGCACAAAGTTTTTCCAAAAATAGGTTTTTTTAGATTCGGGGGACCTCAAAAAAAATTGTAATGTTTTGAAAAATGATTTTTGACCTAAACTAGTACCATTCCCCACTTGTGGGTTGGAATGGTAAAAGTCATTTAAATTTGTATTAGTAACCAGTGGCGTAACTATAGGGTGATAGAACGGGCAAAATACCACGGGGCCCTGGCCTGAGAGGGGCCCCGGCCCGAGAGGCCGTTAGGACAAGAGGAACCTAACATTTATTACAAAATTTCATAAATAATATTAATTTTGTATTTAATCAATTTAAGTTATTATTATTAACTCAAGAACATACACGAATTATACAAATATCGCTACTTTACTTCGTGATTTATAAAGATGAAACTACACCGTGAAGCTTTTTTATATTAAGGGAGGGCCCCATCCAATGATTTTGCCACGGGCCTTAGGTGGTATAGTTACGCCACCGTTAATAACCATTAACTAAAACAAGTCCCGTTAAAGTTTTATATTTTACCATTCCAACCCACAAGTGGGGAATGGCACCTACTAGTTTAGGTCAAAAATCACTTTTCAAAAATTTTACAATATCTTTCCGTTTTGAGGTCCCCCGAATCCAAAAAACATATTTTTGGAAAATCTCTGTGCGTCTGTTTGTCTGTGAACAAGATGCAGGTCAAACGGATGAACGGATTGAAATCAAATTTTGGGAGGGTGTTTGGTATGCAAATATGAAGAGCTCTATTGTTTTTGGGAAAAATCGGCGCATGCGCAGAAGAGATATATGTTAAAAAGGTGTTTTTTATATTATAATAATAATAATAATATGAATTTATTGCATAGCCCAATAGGTTACAATCGTCAGTTACAAAGAATACTACGAAGTTACATTACAATAATACCTATACATAATTTTATAATAATTCATGTATGTTATACGGTTCTTTCGTTATTATGTACTGCTTTAATAAGTTATTAAATTTTTTGCAATTTTTTTCATACTTTATGTTACTTGGCAAATGTTCATAAAGTTTTATTCCAGTGTATACCGGACCTTTCTCAAAGAAAGTTGTTCTATGAGGAATAATAATAGTATTGTTTCTTGTGTCGTAATGCTTTTCTTTCTCAGTTGGTTTGTTAAAATAACCCAGTGCACACATATGTTTTAAAACTTCGTAGGCATAAATGCCATATACAGTCATAATTTTATTTTCTTTAAATTTGCCCCGACATGATTGTCTGTAATGCAGACTGAAGATAAGTCGAATAATTTTTTTTTGAATTTTGAAGACTCTATCCATTTCCGCGGACCTACCCCAGTTTATTATTCCGTATTTTAACAAGGTATGTGTAAAAGCATAATATATTACAATTAGGTTATTTAAATTAAAATATGATTTCTGTATTTTTAAAATGTAGTATTGTCTATTTAGTCTTTTGCAGAGTGCCGTTATGTGGTCAGTCCATTTTAATTTAGGTACTGTCTACCTGTAGTCCTAAAAATTTTACCTCGTTACGTTTTTTTATGTCTCCTATTAAAAAAGGTCGGTCTGTATTTACATTGTCTTTTATTTTGAATGTTATATAATTTGTTTTGTCCATATTTACTATTAGGAAATACCCCCGTTTGGAAGATCCTATTTATTATAAAAAGAAAAATGTCTAATAGCACTGGCATAGAACTTTTCAGAACAATTGTTGGAATTTCATCAAAACCTACAGATATTTTATTTTTAAAAGAATTTACTACTTCCAATATTTCCTTATTATTTGAAGGATTTAAAAACATACATGAATTAACATTTTCTTTTGGTAGGGTACACTGATTCTGTACGCTATTAAAGTTCTGTTTTAATTTGTCTTTCACAGAATTTTTGAAATAATTAGCAAAAATATTTACAACGACTTCTAGATTATTAATTACAATATTATTACATTGCAATGCTATGTTATTGTTATTAGTTCTTTTTTTGTCTAAAGATTTGTTTATTTTTTGCCATAGTTGTTTTGTATTCATATTGCATGTTACCTGATTATTGATGTAATTTTTTTTTGCTTCCGCAACATCTAATTTGAGCTTTGTTTTGTAATGTTTATAGGTTAACTCCCACTCGGCACTGATATGGTCTACTTTTCATAACGGATTATTATTCTTTTTATTTTTTCAAATAAGTTTTGTTTAAAAATTTTTTTTCTAAACTTTATAGTTTCAGAAATATTTTGAAAATAAAAAAATTCAATCGCTCTTTTGTTTTATGGATCTGTCAGAAATAAACAGTTCGGCATGCTTTGATTAATGTTTACATGACATGGAACATATTATGTAGGTAACTATGGCAACGAATAGCAAATATATTGAATACTAGCAAGTACCCGCGTCACCTCACACGATTTCAAAACATTTATTTTCTTTATTACAATCAAATCTCAACATTTTTGAAGTTGGAATGGTCCCGTCGCCCAATTGGTTGGAATTTTTTAGTATTGATTTAGTTTTGAAAACAAATAAGCATTTATGAAGATACTGTTTACAATACTTATCGTACGCCAATGAGTGAGTTTACAGGCCGAGCTAACAACCACACGTATACACAGTCAATACACATATTCCTACAGAGAGCCCCACGTAAGACATGGTTTTGTACCAATAAGTAGCTATTGAGACCTCGCTTGATTAAATTTCGTTTCTTTCTATTCGTCTCCGTAGAAACCCTCCCGATGCAATTTAATTTCGGTGCCCGAGGATACACAGTCACACTGTGCCGCTGATGGTTTCTCTATTCTTTTTTTTTCTTTTCTTTATTCTATATTTGTACCTCTAAACTTTTTGTGCGATAGACGTATTGTATTGCGGCCTATTGGAACTTTTTGCCACTTACGTGTACAAAGCTTTACTGTAAAATACATTTTATTTAGAACTATCCTATCGCTGAACTTAAGGATGTTAGGTATACAGTCAGGGACAAAAGTGTGTCAATAACCGCATTTTATAAGATGATAGCAACAACGCCAAATTGTACAAAAACTTCTATTTCTGTACAATTTGTTAGACAGCAATGCATGTATACGTGCATTAGGGTATCCTTTATTTCCCAAGTTGTTTTTTTACGCTTCCTCCCCCCAAATTTTTAGTTTTTGCCCTAAAAAAATTATCAAACCGAAAAGCACTTAATTTTTATATTAAATTGTGCCGAAAGCATGATACATTTCTCATTTAAATAACATGGAGTTTTTTTCACTTTTTTACATTTAATTTTTTTTCTTCCGAAATAAATGAACGTACAGTAATGAGAAATACATGTTTTTGTAGGGAATTGAACGCTCTATAAAAAAGGTCTCTCATGACTTTTCGATAAATTCACTCCGTCATAAGTTATTCAAGGTTAAATTTAAAATTTAAAAAATAAAAAATAAAATGAAAATAATTTTTTTGACCACGTTTTTGAAATGTGTCACTCACCAAATTTTGTTAGAAAATGCCTTTTATACTCCTCTGTACTCAATTTTTTTAAGTGGTGGAACAACATAAAAAAAATAAAAACTAATTTTCTTTCAATAGCTTTGCGTTTAAACAAACTTTTACTTTTTGTTTGTATCATGATTTCGGCACGGTTTAATATCAACATTAAGCACTTTTTGTGGCCTGATATTTTTTTAGGGCAAAAACTAAAAATTAGGGGAGGAGCGTAAAAAAAAACCAGCTTAAGAAGTAACGGACACCCTAGTGTACATATAAGTGAGTGAGTAACTAGCATGAAAGATATCGTGACAGCGTGGCAGTTGAACAGTAATTGACTCTTCCAATTCCATTGCTTATTTGTCAAAAGTAAGCGGTAGTTGTGATAAAAATGTTTCTAAACTCTATACTCCATGAGTGCGATGTTGTCAAGTGTGAACACACATTTTATAAAATACTCTGTTTAATACTTTTCAGCAATAATTATTTTTTTCTCAAGATTTTCAACGGTGACAATAGGCAAAATTTTGAACAGAGTTTCTTGGATATGTGACGAACATATTTTAAAAATTACGAATTTTTCTCAGTGTGCGTATATAAATGCACGATTTTCCCATAAAAGCTCAACCTAATTTTATAATTTTAAATTTTTTAAACGAGTTAGTAAATCGTTCTGATATTTTAGGGTACTTATTGCAGATTTATTAAGAAATAAGTTGACAAAATTTCATTCATTACTTGGTGGTTTGAACTTTGAGATACGTCCTTAAATTATGAATTGCGAATGAATATGGTGTACGAACGGGTTTATGTGGCGGTAGTACGGGTATATGTGGTGGAAGAATGGGTATATGTGGTGGAAGAATGGGTATATGTGGTGGAAGAATGGGTGTGGTGCTTTACGGTCTTATGTGACGTATGAATGCGTAGATTGTTACATTACTAGAGCTATAACAAACCGTATGTATTCGTTACTGAGTAACGGGTACATCGTCTGACTCGAAGTAACGAATCGTTACTTACAAATTCATTTCGTTACTCGCATCTGTCGTATCCATGTCAGTTCGACACGTTTGATGAGGTTGTACGTTACACGAACAAAGTCATACCGTATCACGTATGCGACGCGCCTCGATGTGATACATGCTTAATGCTGTTAGTACACGATTGTATGTCGTATGAAAAGTAACGGTAACGTTACGATACGAAAGTAACGGGTACTGGTTCTTTAATCATTTCTACATTACCCATGGAAACGAAAAACACTTATAACACCAAATATTTTTTTATCAAAAATTGATTTAAAGTTACAAATAAAGCATTATTTAAAGAGTAAACAACCGTATTTCTGGGGCTTTCAATAAAGTCTCGTTTGATTGTTTTATTTTGATTAGATTTCGTCTCATCTATGTGTAAATTACTGTATATCACTACGGAATAGTTGGTTTAAATTGCATAATTTACGTGGAACCTAACCTCAATTTCTACATAAATACCTACATTTCAAAGGATCGTAAAATTTGAATACTAACTCTGAAGGTTGACATCAAGGTCGTAAAAGAAAATAAATGTAAATTTCAACATTTAAATAAAAATAAAACTTTTTATTTTATAGACTTTTTACAGCCTATTTAGTAAAAGTGCAGTTTTTTTCTTATTATACAAAATATAAGTAATCTTTTTACGTATCGTAAGTTAAGTTTTTATGAATACTTTTCTTATCAAGTGTAATAATTATGTTATCATTGTTATCACGAGATATGGACCCTGTAATTTTTTTAAAAATATTTTTATAATAAACTTACTATTAAACCTGGCGTCACCTGTGCCCCGCTGGTGTTCAAACAAAGTCTGTGAAGAATTTGTGTTTATTTATCGAAAAATTGTTTAAAGGAAAATAATCTAGCCAATTGGGTGACGGGACAGTTCCAACTTCAAAAACATTAACATTTGACATATAGAAAAGAAAAGAAAATTTCTATTAACGCGTGCAGTGACATGGGTAACGGCTAGTATTATGATATGCATCATGGTTATCACGCCATGTAAAAACTAACCAAAACATAGTCGTCAGCAACGTAACTAATTTCTTTTTGACAGATCTACAGAACAAAAGAACAGATATTTTTTTATTTTCAAAATATTACCGAAACTATGAAGTTTATAAAAGTTTTTTCTTGAAATAATAAATAGAATATTAAACCGTTATGAAAAGTATCCCATTATTATATAAAAAAAAACGTTATAGCATATTATATGACTTATGCATATGCGTCGATTTTTCCCAAAAATACTAGGGCTCTTCATATTATCATATCAAATATCCTCCCAAAGGGTTCAATCCTCTTATTCATTTGACCTGGATCACAGACGAACAGATGCACAGACTTTTTTAAAAAGGAGACCTCAAAACGAATAAATATTGTAATAGTAATCATAATAGTTTTATTAACATTTATATATACATGCAAACCGCAGGAAGGTAAAATTTTGAAAAATTAATTTTGATCAAAATAAGTAATACCACTCCCCACTTGTGGTGTTTGAATGGTAAACGTAAAATATTAACCAATTGTGGTTATACTGAATAGCGTTAAAATGATTTAATGTGTTTTTTTTTTAACTAACGAAACGTCTCAAATTAAAACATTGTTTTTTGTGTTCAAGTTCCTATTACTCAAAGATCATGTGATAACAATTATTCTGAGGGCGTTATGACGTAATTTAATCATCCCTCTGTTTGAACTCAAGAAGGTAAACATAAACGAACAGGCTTATAAATTACAAAGCGCCCCATATAAATCATTCAGTTTTCCGAATTCGATCCCTGGAAGCTTACCCAACCCTCTCCTCTCGTATGTGTCATTGGAGGATTGAATATCAGGAGGGTAGCTGGAAATAAACTTTTCGCTATAAAGTTTTGATGTGCTCCTGAAGTTTGTTCCAAGTTTTTGATTGAAATGTGAGTCAACTTTAAGAATATTTAAAACAAATTATATATTATTGCATATTTAGTTATTTTTCTTCTGTTTCCTATATTAGCGTCTTTGTTTTCTGTGTACAGTGTAACCTCTCATAACGGACACCTCTAATGAGCGGACAGCTCTATTAAGCGGACACTATGTGATAGTCCGGAATGAAGTACAAGAGAATTCCATAAGACATAATCTCTCTTGAACGGACACTCTCTTGGGCGGACGCGGACGCAATATTTAAGTACAAAACTTGTAAAATTCTCTCTTAAACGGACACAAAATTAAAAATGTTGCAACACGTTGCACTATAAAAAAATGATTTAGGCGAATTCATTACCATCGATAATAACTTATTAGTGGAAGATAATGATGACACCTCTTTTAACAAAATTGTAAAAAAAGGCGACAACCTGACGTTAGTTGAATCTGACGAATTCGTTGAAGAAATAACCATAACTGATCAATCTAATGCTATAAGTTATCAGCAGGTCATTGGTATGGTGAAAACAATTCAAGAATTTGCCAAAACTAAAGGAGATTCAACAGCAATGCAGATGTTATCTGACTTGGAATTACATTTTCAAGACAACATGCTTAAAACTAATACGCGTCAAACTACCATAATTGATTTTTTCAAGCTAACTAAGTTATACTTTTTATGTTTGATTTTTTGATTTAATACGTATGTATATTAATGTATATGAGAAAACAATAAAATTCTACCGTATTATGTAAATAAAAAATATGTACGTACATATTATGTAGTATGTATGTAGGTATGTATGAAAATACATAATAATATGTTTTTTAATTTTTCCCATACGCGGACACCTCTCTTAGGCGGACATATTTTAATAGTCCCGAAGGTGTCCGCTTAAGAGAGCTGTCACTGTATATATTTCATCTTTAATTTTCTTTATTGTTGTTCTTTTCTCCATGTATATTATGTGGTACAATATATAATAATAATAATAATAATAATAATAATAATAATAATAATAATAATGCGTTTAGCGTCCGTTTCTCGACTTGACGTCATAACAGACACCATTGGCACTATTACTATTTTCCATCTATCACACTTCCCGTTATTTTCTACCTTTTTGAACTTCCACTTAATTAATAGCAATGTGCGAATGAAGGATTTTTTGAACTTTAGAAAAATGTAGGCAAATTTTGAGCACAGGAGTTTGACAGGTAATCGGCCATGGTCTTGAATAAAGAACCATCTCGAAATTTATCTGAAATTATTGAGGGAAACCATGGAAAACCTCAACAAGATGGCCGGTACAGGAATTACCATTTCTCGTTGAGAAACAGCAGGAAAAAGTTCCAGCTACATCTGCCCCTGCCGGGATTCGAACCCGGTATCTCCCGAATGCAAGTATAGTGCTCTCACCACTACGCCACCCCGCTCGGTTTTTATTTGGTAAAATAAGCCCTGTTTTAAACGAAAACAATGAACATAAGTACTGTGATTTAAAGCTCATTTTCCCATGATATTGTAATCTCAATGACCTATGCATGTGTACACGCAACGTGTCATTGGTTCTGCCCCCTCCCTCTCTCTCTTTCTCTCATATACACGCACTTCCTCCCTCCCCATCCATCGACAATACCGACACACAGTGCCATCTCCGATTCTATACAACACTACCCTCTATATACCCGTGTTGTCAGACCCGTAAGTCGACGAGAGCGATAAATTTACATCAAAATTAAGTACACGTTTTACAAAATCAGGCGTTAAATTAAACATCACCGACGTGTTTGTGTACCTACATACCGATAGATGTGTGTTGATTGTGGGAGAATGTTGCCTAAACGCATACCGCTCAAAACCATTGCTAATATTGATAATTTACTTCTACCATGCGCCATCCATTCAGCATGTCAATGAACTATCCTAAACGTCTCATATAGTAAAGTATTGAGCATTACTAATCCAGACAAAATAAACATTTCAATCTACTATAATTCGCATAGAGCTGAAAATTGGTACAGGTCTTAAGGAGGTTGAGCCGTTTTACGAAGATAATGAAAAAAATCTGAAATAAAGTTTTCTAATAGATTTTTTTATAACAAAATTTTATGTAAAAAATCCAAAATCATTAGGAGATTTATAAAGTCAAAATTTAAAAAAAACTTTTACATGTAGTCTTATGGAAAATATGTCAATCTAGCATGCAAACGGTACATTTTAATTTTTTGCAAATAACCAAATAATGTCAGCAGTTCCAAAAACTAACTATGTAAAGCATTGATGTCTTACGCATATTTTAGTATTTTTTTCAATTTAATTAGGAGACTTTTAATCAACAAAAAAAATTATTAAACCTCAGCAGTTTTCAATTATGGACTTTTATTCTTGACAATTTTTACTAAATTTTCAACTTTTTAATGATTTAATTTTAATTCTTATTATTTCTAATTTCTTTTTTAAATTATTTACTGCAAATAATATGTAAAATACAAATATTTACATAAATTTATTTTTCTAACCTAACTTTGTACAAATTAAGTAAAATACTAAATTAAAATATAAAAAAAAAATATTTATTATGACAATAATTTTTTGGTATCATCGACTTACACCCTTTTGTAAAAATTTATTATGGAAAAGTTCCCATTTAGAATTCGACTTACTTTTGATTGGGACTGTAACGGATCAACCTCCTTAAGGATGATTTGTCGGTACAATCGGAAACAAAAGTACGAAAGATTTTCACGAAATCAATATCTTTTAAAATAAAGTATTATGATTTTTTTTCACATTTTTGAATTTTAAATGAAATTTTTAATTATTGTTAGAATCATAGAAAACTTTTGTCTGTGAATGTACCTTGATTGCCACGTTTCTGTGATGAATCACACCATAATATCGTAAATGTCACTCATATTTATAATTATTTTTCTCTATAAATAATATTGAAATCAGTAAATGTTAATTGCTTATATGCTTCTTAATTAAATATTTAGTCTATTAGTTTACAATTTTACGAATTTATCTAATTATTTTTTCATTTGTATTTTTATATAACTTTTGAACGGTGTTGTAAAAAAATAATATTTTCACATCACTTTAAATGTAGCTACAAAACATCCTTAAGTACACTAATACAAATAAAATATAAAAAATCCCCACGGATCCAACATCTGCTAAACAAATTATTCAAAGTCAAAGGTTAAAAGTATCGTTTTTTTTCTCGTAAACGGTAAATGTTATCTAAAAATAGTCAGATGAAAGTTGTAACAAGTGTAAATGTTGATATTATGAGCATTCATTCCTTCCTTCGACGTGGCAAGTACAAAGTGAATGTAAAAAAATATTTTGGCAATGTTGAAAAAATTTATTAACCTTATCACTACGGCAATTTGGACGATATTGAATTAAAAATTTGTAACTTTACCCGATTGTTTGCTGAAATTAACGTGTATCGTTATGCAATTTGATATATATATGAAAATTTAAATTACTTACATGAAATATGAGTTACGAGGCGCTTGTAAATATTATAATTTTTTTCCTTCATTTAGAAAAAAATGTTTGCAAATTAAAAAGTAATATAAAATGGAAAGCATATTGACGATTTTTTATAATAAAAATATGAATATTTTAAATATTTAATGAAAACATATACAGTACCTATACAGCATATATGGTAAAGTGAATAATTCGTGCATCCTACTATATACAAAAAAAAGTTTAAATAGTTTTTTGTTCAACTCGACTATCGAAAACTTTTGAAATATATTTTTTTTTGTAAACCATTTCATTACTTATAATTATTGTTTAAAATTAAAAAAACTTCGCAGTCGTCTGTATAGAGTTTTGATCATTGATGATACAATATACAGTTTTTTTTTTATTTATCAAACACTAAAAAGTAAAAAAAATACAATTTATAGTTTTAAAATATCTTAAAAACAAGCTTATATCAACACACATAGTAGAAAATATATATCTTTCTATAACGTTTAGAAGTGTGAGACACTCGATTAATTAAATGAAATTTAGGTAAAGTAAGTGCCTCATACTTCTAACGTTTTAGAAGAGAATAGCGATTTATGTATCTCGTTTGTAAATAAAGGTATTATACGAGCAGTGACATTATGTTAGCACAAGCGACGTCCAAGCTTGTCTCTCTTACTCATATAGATTGAAATGACAACTGACAGAGATATTACTATTGAATTGATAAAATCGATTTACTTTTGTTTGGTTAGAGTACGATAACTCGATGAGCAAAATATCCATCGGAAATACACAATTATTATTTGAAATAACATATAGCAGTGTTATTAGCCGTTTTAAGTGCGAATTTTTTTTAATAAAATATTATTTTTTACGCAGTTAAAAGGGGAAGGCGTTTGGGGGGAGATCTTTAAAAAAAATTACGAGGTCGTGTCGACGCGATGGCGTTTTTTTTGCGCAGTGAAAAGGGGGCGCGGGCGTTTGGGGGCAGTTCTTTAAAAAACAGTTACGGGGTCGTGTCGATGCGATAGCGTTTTTTTTACGCAGTGAAAAGAAGAAGGCGTTTGGGGCGAGTTCGTACGTATTTTTGAGGAAATTTGTGAATAATCCGCAATTTTTTTTGTTTTTTGGAACATCAAAATTTAGCATTTTCTATGACTTAAAAAAACTAAAAATTGGGGCACATCGAAAGCAGCTGTTTTATGGGGGTCGTGCAAGAAGAAATTTGTTTTCTACTTTTAATTGCGTTGATATAACTAGAAATTTTAAAAGTATCTATGGTTAAAAATATTTCCGAACGTTAACAAGCGAATAACGGCAACGAGACACCGCAATCGCATTCGATCTGTCGGTTAAAAGTTTTATTAATCAAGTCTACAAACATCGACGACCGTTTGGCGCCGTTCCAACAAACACGGTCGTGTGATGAAAACGCGCGCGCAAAAAATCATCGACAACGTCTGGCTAAAAATAAACGCACGTAAACAAAATTAGCACGGAAATAAATACGTATAGAAAATAGTCTATCATTCCTTGTTTTATGTTTTGATACAGTAAAGTTCACGAGAAACACCTGGTCAACAAACATCTGATGCAAATAGAATTACTAGACTAAGCGCGTCTAAATTCGATTCACTACTGTTTGACCCAGCAAAGAACGCATGCCAAAAGAATGTGTATAGGATCCCTTATTTAGGGAAAGTGGCATGAAAACAAACGAACGATTTGTAGACAATATAATACACACAACTACATACATTCCAGTAACCCAAATATATTTGAATGGTAATTAACCGGATTTGTCCTCTTTTTAAGGGCAGGGTTTTGTTTACAGTCCGGATTTTAAAATGACTAGATAAATAATTTTTTTATCGAGAGTTGATAGTCATTTGAAAAGATTTATTTTTGCTTATTGGAAGAAAGAAAGAATTATTGTTTGGTTTTTTTAAATCTTTATAAAGTTCTTTAATTTTATTACCAAAGAAAATAGGGACATCATATATATTAATACGCGTTAAGGTTAAGATGTTTTCCTCCCTTTTTAGAAAAAACCCACACAATTTCTCCACATAAATTATATATCATTTTACAGATAATTGCTTGCTCTACTGACATCGACAACTAAAAAATTTATTATTGCTTTTGTTTTTGTAAATTAATTAATTAACAGCAACGCTGAACAACGTCTGCCATCTAACGGCTTTAATTTTGAAACAACGTCAACACTTCGATCTGTCATCTGACCTTCATATTGTAAATACTGCATACTGCCATCTGACGGCTTTAATTTTGAAACAGCGAGCAACGCTGAACAACGTCACAGCAATGCTGCATGATGCCATCTGACGGCTTAGCTCAACGCTTTTGCTACTTGCGCAATTTTAGTAAAATATTTCTTCGATATGTCATCTGAACTTCATATTGTAATACAACAAAAAGAAGAACGTTATAAGCAGTGTGCAAAATTAGAAACGAATTGAATATACCTGCAATCATATTTAAAAAATAATTTTGTAAAGTGATAATTATTATAGGTACTAATTTAGTGCGAATATTTCACACAGGTCACACTAGTAATTAAATATGGAAGTATTTCATGAATATATTACTTTAATTTTGTACGTTAAGTTGCATCAAAGATTGTCAAAAATCCATCAATACTAATTCTGTAAAGCAATTTGTGATGTAATACTTAATTATAATAATAAATATTATTTATTATTAAAGTAATATTTTTTTGGCAATATGTCCTGGTTTTGAGTTCAAAAATCCGGGTTTTATTACAAATATTAAGAGCACTGTGCACTGTGCAGGTTGAAACAAAAATAAAAAAATAAAGAATAGTTACTTCTTACCACACAGTTTTACTAGCGGATGTACATTTCGAGAGCTATGCTCTCATCTTCAGCAAACAATTCTCATCTTCAGAAAACACTAAACTAGTTTATTGTTTGCTGAAGATGAGAGCATAGCTCCCGAAATGTACATCCGCTAATAAAACTGTTGTGGTAAGAAGTAAACTATTCTTTATTTTTTTATTTTCCATATTATCAATTTTATATGTTAAAATGTAGTAGTACTGGCCAGTAGACTTTTGTACGGTCAGAACTTGGACTGTTTATCTTTTAGACGAGATAAAACTTGAGCAGTCCATGTATGTATAATGGACGAAGAATAAAATAGAAGAATAATTCAACAAAGTTACATAAAGCAGATTTGTTACGTTTGTGTATAAATTGAATCAAATTGAATTTATAACAGTGATTTTGAAAGTTGCGTATATTGAACATTAAAATTAAGTGTTTGAGAGAAAAATACTTTAAATGTAAGACAATACAATCATCGCTATTATCAAATCTCTTTTTCTTTTTTTCCAAAAGAACAGTCGTTTATAAACCAAAAAAGTGTAGCTTTGTGCCAAAGAAACGGACTCAATCGAGCGAAAAACAATTCAAGACATACAACTGACACGGGCTGTAGTGTTGAAGCTGACGATTCCAATGTTCGTTCAATTTTATTTAATTGAGTCGTTCAATCATGAACTATCCCTTCACTTGTTAACATACTGTTCATTTGTTTGCATACTTCGATTAGTGGGGGATTCATTTATAAATTATTATAGCCTTTACCCGTAGCTTCGCTCATGGTAATATCGATTTTGCCATAAACCTTACCTTAGCCTGAAGGTAACAGTATGCGCCCTATATTTTAATATGTTGAAACATAGATATAGATTCCAATCCCAAATATTTGTAATTAGTTGTTGATCCGAGGAATGTCTGGGAACAGAAAGGTTAGTTAACCTGAAGAAGCAGAAATATATTTGCGTAAAATAATAGTGTGTAGCTAACGTTTCTGTTCCCCTAAATTCTTCGGGTCAACAATTCACTGTTGAAATATACCAATAAAATATTTTCAAAAAATTCAATTAAATTTTCGATGAAAAACGACGATATTCTTGTTACCTCCCAACCTGTAAGAAACTTGAAATCGGTCCAATTTTTTTCTTTAGATTTTGATAGATTTTCATGTTTCGATATTTTTTTAATCGTTTGAACTCATATTATTAAGGCCGCTGCACACGACGCTGGTTTTGCCGCTGGAATCGTTGCTCAGGCCTGCGTTGAATTCCGCAGTGGCTACAAGGATGGAAATGACGTCACTACGTGATCACAAGCTGGATTTTGAATTTAGAACCGGAGCTATTTTCCGTGCTTGTTTTGACCAAGAACCAATCAGAAAACAGTATCATGTCACGAGGGCAGCATGGGTAAACGCCCACAAACAAACATGGAGTTGGTGTGTTCAGTTCAGAGACAATAAACGTTCACTTTTGTTAACATTCGATCTGACACTGCGCGCGCACCAAACCCATCTGTAAATCCAGCTTCAAAACACGCATCGCATGAAGCAAACACAAAATTTATCACTAAATCCAGCGCCACAGCACGCTTGAAATCTAACAGCCTAATTTATTTTTTTTATTTATTTTATTTCCAAAATAGTAGTGATACATTCTTTTTATAAATATTAAAGTTGGAATAATCCTGCCCAACTTGGCTGAAGCCAGTGCTAGGGCAGGAATATGAATTTAGGACGTGTGAAAATTAAAAAAAATAAATAAAAGTATTAAATAAATAAATAAAGATTAAAAATAATAAAGAATACAATAATTATATGAGGATATTACAAATAACATTTAAATTATCTTCACCTATTGCTCTAAACCATTTTAAGACCTTTTTTTTAATTATTTAGTATTTTTCGTTGTCTTTATATCTAGCAAGGCATCTAGCAGCAAAACCAGCCTCGTGTGCAGCTACCTTTACTCTTCCCTAAATCCGGCTCTGCAGAAAGCGTACAGTGCAAGACTCGATAGTTTCCCATAATTGCAGATGCCGTACTGGCAAATTTTTAATGTCAAAGAACTAGTACACATTCTCTGTTAACTGATTCAGTTCTGTTATAGAAGTAAAGAGTCGTTTTAACTTACACTTTTCTGCAGTTCTAGAGCTAGAGCTACGGGCGGTGCCCGTCCCTTCCTGATTCACTGATTATGAACAGATAAAAACTGTAGGCAGTTTTTATTATCACCGCACTCTCTCTTCTTCTTCTTCTTTATTCTATTTGCCGACTTCGATGGTTGTTTGGAGATTTAAGAGTTTATAAATTGAACAGGAGAAAATTAGACTTACAATTTTCGCAAGCCATCGAAATATTTTCTAAAATTTGTTAATAAGCCGAAATAACTAGAGCCATCGAACTTATGCTGGGTTGCAGAAAGGCTTGTCAAACAATCTGATTTGACAATGACCTCATAGATTGTGAACATATACTCTTCTTATGAAGAGCTTAATCGACTTTTAAAATCGATCTTGCTCGAAAAATAATTGATCAATTGAATCTATATTTTTATTATTTCGCACCCTCAAAAGTGTGTTAATATTCTTTAAAATTATAATACTCATTAGTGATTTTGCTCACTCCTGGGATTTTCCCCTTGACACGAGCCTCGACTGCTAGGCCCTAGTTATGGACTCTAATAAACAAAAAGAAGCATGGATAGAGAATATAATTTTTGGGTGTTTAAATTGTTAGCATCATCAGAAAAGCTATTGGCATACGAGTATTTCAATATTCTAATACTAGCGGTCCCGCCCGGTTTCACCCGGGTGCCGAAGAACGAATGGGGAAGGGAGGGGACATGAGTACTCACATTCATCTTAGTTTACCGAGATGAATGTTGTGTCCAAATTTCATGATGATCGGAGTTACCGTTCAAAAGTTTTTGTAGATAAAAAGCAGTATTTATACTTTTTTTAAGTAATAAATTTCTTTTAAATCAATAATTACTGTAATTAATAAAATATAAATATTTAATTGGAAACACTGCAGGAAAATTATTTTTATATAGGTACCTATAGTTACAAGAGTTTTCAATTGAGCTATTAATTAGATTTATTTAATTTTAATTAGTCGTAAATAAAATTATAGTAAAATAAAAAAAAAATAAAATTATATTTGCCCAAAGCGGAGCTCGAACCCACGACCCTGATATTAACAGACGCATGCTCTACCGACTGAGCCGGCCGGGCTTGTTAAGGTACAACGCTAATATTGATATATTTTTCACCTGAATAGGAGCTTATTTTTGAGATACCTACATTTTGCAACATTTTTCCGCTCCTATTGGTCGTAGCGTGATATTATATAGCCTTCCTCAATAAATGGGCTATCCAACAAAAAAAAATTCAATTTGAACCAGTAGTTTCTGAGATTAGCGCGTTCAACCAAACAAACAAACAAACTCTTCAGCTTTATATATCAGTATAGATTAATCAAAGTTTTTTCAAGAAGTCTCAGCAAAACGTTTTGACGCATGGCATTTTTCTTAATAAATATAAAATATAAAACTCTGAATTATGTTAAGCTTAAGAGTCTCTTAAAGAACGTAGTTATGTATAATTCTTTGATATATAATTTTCTTACATCATTTTCCACTTCGATAACGTTCTGTAGGGAAATCTGATCTCTTTAATAATTATATTCAGCATATACAAAGCACAGTAAATAGGTAAATTGTTTTGATTTATTTTTCAAGTAAACAAAAATCCCAATCTTATATATGGTATTTTATTTGCTGTTCTTATTATAAAAAATAACGACAGATGTCAGTTCCGGTAAAAATGTATTTTTTTGTTGAATTTCAATATGCTGGTGGAAGTGCCGTTAATACAGACACTGCACCTCCACCGATATTGAATTCGACGTGTTTGTAACGTTACTAATTTTAATTTTCATTCATTTAGTTCTCTTTGTATTCATGTCTTTTCATTCTGTATAATATAGGTTGTAACAAAATTAGAAATCGATATAAATATATAAAATTGTGATGGGATTTTATTTGTAATTTTTTTCGGATATTTTTTATGTTACCTACATAGAAAAAATACGTTTCCGAATGTTTTTTCCTGTGTCTTTATACTGATTAAAATATCCCGGGACTACAGACCTTTCTCTACTGGATTTACTAAAAAAACGTTATGATCGAAAAAATAGGTATACAATCGACTGTTAAAGTACAATACGCGCCACGGATCTAAAAGGTTCGGAAGTTAGTCACAAACTGCGTCGCAAAGGCACATTTTAGAGTCGTTGAGACTCCCAGCTACCTGCACGGAACGTTCGCTCGTCAGTGATTGGCCGTGATCGCTCGTTGCCTTTGTCACTTGTCGCTTTCCTGCTTTAAAGTACAGTCGAGTACGCTATTGTCAAGCTGTTATTGCTATTTTAGTTTTGTTGAGTTACGATTTTGTAGTTTTTCAACAGACTGTACAGGCGCAAGCCCGCACTCGCATCTAACTTCCGAGCCTTTTAGATGCGTGGCGCGTATTATATACTGTGCGATCGGCGAAAGAAGACCGGTGGGGAAAGGGCAAGAAGTCGCTGATGTGTTCCCAAATTATCGGAATTCATAGGCGGCGCATAGCAATGCATGCAAACAATGTATAGCTTTAAATTTTAAGGCATTATTTTGAGCCTCTAACTCGCACAATTTAATTACATTCGCTATGACCTCCCTAGCGCCACTTCTAACTGTTTTTCCCTTTTTACTTTCCATTTTGATGATATTCAGACAACACATCTCAACTTAGTCCGTGGACGCACGCCTATGTACTGTCTGGTGTATGATTTTTTTGTACTGTTAGCAAGTGTCGCTGTATAGTCGTACGGCTATAGCAAAAGTACAATTATCGCGATAACACAATTGTTAAACGTTTGGTCGACTGGACTCCCTTATTGCATAGAAGCGGTTCCAGGATCATTACCTTTTACTAATATTATGTAATATAAAATACATGAGCGCTCTTCTGCAATAAGGTCATAGGACTACATTCCATAGACCGGTCTTCTTTTAAAAATCCAACAGTACGTGGACCCTTCCTCATAATTTTTTGAGCATTCCGTACAGATGTTGACCGTTGCTAATTTCGTATTATTTGTGTTGTATTCTACACATTAGCGTTTTTAATCCCGGTGTCTTCTCCACGGCTTTCATCGTTTTATTCATTACAAACGGTGACACGCTATACGTGACTCGTTACAAAAACGCCCTTTTGTATCTTTTCTATTCGCATGTGTGTGTGTGTGTGTGTATATAAATGGTAATGGGTTTGAATCTCTTTGAATCAGGAGCGAATATTCGACACCGCGCGTTTGGTAATTGAATTTGTACTTTGTAATTACGATGTTAACTCCGTCCTGCGATCACACATTGCACGTACGTTCCTTGTAATAGGACAGTGGCGTACGCTGCTACCAGGACTTTCCTAGAAAGTGCTCGGTATGTAATCTTTCTAATATTCAGGGAGCCATCACAAGCGACTTCGATGTTGGGTCCTTTATTATTACACAGTTACTTACCTCGGATCTCTCTGTCACACACTTCCACGCACGTCAAAATTAAAATCTTTAAAATTCGCAAACCCCTAATAGGTCCGAATTTTTCGCAGACAACCCTATATCAACGTGTTCGCAATAAAACAGCGCTTATGATAATATAACATTTTTTCTATTATCCAATCAAGTGAAAGTAACTTGCATCGACATACCTGTTTATACCTGACAACCCAGTAGTTCGCCCAGGTAAATAATAGACAACCCAACGGCTGCACATTCTATACGTTTTATACTTCAAGTCAGGACAAAATTTTCTTATTATCTTGATGTTGCAACATTTAATAAAAAATCATTTTTTTTAAATAATTAAAAAATAGTCTGTCCAGGATTTTTTTAGCAAACCCATTTTTAATATATTTTCTAATATAGGCAGGTACCTACTAAATTCATGATAAAATATGTTTCATTCTATTATCAGCTCGGTGAAGGTCGATTTAGGTTCGGCTCTTAGACTATTAGACTTAGTTCCGGTTCATATTTTCACTTAATAATGAACTGAACATCCCATTAATACTTCCACACTGGTTTCATGTGCAATAATTAAAGTAAGTAATAACAATATCTATAGTAATATGACCTTGGACTTGTATCCCCCTACATTCGCTTCATAATCTTCATTAATTGTAAGATGACAAATAATTGGATTAATTAGAGGAAATTGTGCAAATATTAAATACGCGCGCTACGCCAGTGAGTTATTTACTAATGACTTAATGTAGCCTTTGCTAAACACAACAGTTGAGCAGGTTATTTTAGATTGTTGTTGAATGCTGTAATGACCTCGTTTATGTGTATAATAGATGTAACGGGCCATAACGATGCTTTCAGAGCTTACATATTATTATTATGTATATACAGTGAATGGCTGAAACTCTGTAAATTCACTAATTATTCGAGAATTAGAGAAAATCAAATTCAGATTTAGAGCCATTTGTATATTTACACAACTAACATTAATTATAATTTTAAAATATCATGCAGTTTGCTAAAACTAAATTATAACTAGAACACAAGCCTCAACTTGACACATTTCACTACTTCTTTTCCATTTTATAATTTACTAGTGGCCCGGTTCGGCTTCGCCCGAATTTGTACATCCAAACTTACAAACTTTACCTCTTTTTAACACGCTTTATATATCTTCACTTGTAAGTTTGCATATGTATGTTTGTTTGTAACCTTCCTTTGGACTACAGCAAGTGGTTTATTACTGTAGTATAATATGCCAGCACTATAATTATACAGTGGTTTAGCCGTGCGGTCTAAGGCACGGGTCTTCGCTGACGTCAACTCTCGGAATCACGGGTCGTGGGTTCTAATCCCGTCCACACCGAAAAAAAATTTGTTTTTTTTTTCGGCAAATTTTTGACAATAAATCGAATTAAAAAGTGGAAAATAAATATAGTTTAAAAAAACTAAAAACACGCTTTATATCGAACTAAAAAGTTAAAATTATTTTTTTTAAAATAAGCTTAAAACAATAATGAATAAAAAATACAAGTATTATTGTGAAAAAATCGTGCAGGGGCGCTCGATGTACGAAAATGTGGAACAAAGCGCCCCACGCTTTTTTCACAATAATACTTGTATTTTTTATTCATTATTGTTTTAAGCTTATTTTAAAAAAAATAATTTTAACTTTTTAGTTCGATATAAAGCGTGTTTTTTAGTTTTTTTTAAACTATATTTATAATATTAGAATAGATATCCGTTTCCTGTGATGCAATTGGTGATAAGAGCTGAGCTTTTTTGTTATCCAGAACAAAAGAAAATTTATATAAATATTGCGTGAGACTCTTTCGTGTTAGAAGTGAAACTTCTTAGGTTTTAGCGCATTTATTGGCGGTTTTATTATTTCAGGATTTTGAAATGGTTATGATGTGGAATTTGTTACCGTGGCTAATTTTGCTACGTTGACTCGGCGGTACGTATGTCGTATATACACATACATGATACACGACACCCGGCTTATGACAATAGTGACTAGTGTTACAAATGTTACAATGTATGTTGTAGTTTGTTGTCAACTGTGTTTGAAAAAAGTTAATTATTGAAACATCATAAACATGGATGCGATTCATAATTTAATTAACTTCCCGTGTTAGGAGGTACCTCCGGTTGACTCTGCAGAACACCCACCGCCATTGCTAACTATAATTCATACATTTGAAGTAGACGATCAGTCACTTGTTTGTTTGAGATAGATTGTTGAGCAAAATCTACCTTATTCGTTTTATTGTAACCTTAATTATATGTTTTTATTCGTTTGTTATTAGTATATTACACCACAAGGGCCGAAAGTTTTATATTCTTGCACTGCGCGTCATGATACCCTCGAATTCGCATCGGAAATCATGGCGCGCAGTGCAAGGACATCAGACTTTCAGCCAGTGTGGTGTTTACTATTTTCCTTCAAACCTCGGTCGTAAGCACGCTTATTAAATACATTAATTTATTAATTAGGTACATAAAAACACAGATAAATTCCAAGCGAGCAACTTTGAGGTTATACGTAAAAATACAAATGACAGCTGTTCGCGACTATTAGCTAAAATGTAATAGGGTAAAGGGTTGCTATGGAAACGACATCTAAACAACAGTTGATAGATTATTTTTTCTTATCTGCCGCCCGAACGTACATACTTCCCGCATCAATGCGTGCAGTGCTGGATTAATAAGCAAAGTAAGCAATTGCTTAGGGCATCACGTCTCAGGGGGCACAAAAAATCAGAACTCAGAAATGAAAAGTACCTCACCAGACCATGTTAACTTTTTTTTCTTTTTGTCGTGTTCTCAAAAATTTGATCTACTGATTTAAAACTGTTTTAGGAAGTATAGAGAAGTTAAAAATAATATTTTATATTGAAAAATGAAAACGATTTTTTTAAAACTTTTTTCAATTACTTGTATAAAAATGCCTAAGGACCGATTTTGTAGACAGTCAAATTTTCAATGAGAGCATTGTTTGTAAAATTCAATTTTTTCCCTAAAATTCTATGCTTTTTAACTTTTTTCTATCATTTTTAAGCCTACAACATTCACAATTTGGAAAAAAAATGTACACTTAACGTGATAATAATATTATAATTAGACAGCTGTTAGAGATGAGGACCCATAGACAAGAAATGCTTAGGGCATCAAGGAATCTTAATCCGGCACTGAGTGCGTGTAATTCCACCAATGCGTAAATGCTAGACTTTATGCCTTACAATTTAATGCCGAAAGTATATACTTTCGATCGAGATATGAAGAAATAAAATTATTATGTTCTACTATTCTACTAAAGTGCGCATTATGCACTTTTCCGTTTTAAATGGTGACTAAATTCAGTTTTTTTTTTTGTTACAGGTCACCAATGGTTAAAATCAAAACTGGACATCAAACCGAAATCTGGATGGTCAATCGATCCATTTGGTCATGGCAGTACGGTTCCGTATCTGCTATCCACGTCTGGAATAACGGGAACAGTTATTCAGCGCATACACTACGCCTGGAAACAATGGTTCGCCAAACACCAATATGGTGATT
The DNA here is from genome assembly GCA_963575645.1 of Xanthostigma xanthostigma. Taxonomy (NCBI): domain Eukaryota; kingdom Metazoa; phylum Arthropoda; class Insecta; order Raphidioptera; family Raphidiidae; genus Xanthostigma; species Xanthostigma xanthostigma. The sequence goes on along the minus strand of OY754466.1, from coordinate 39,456,504 downwards.
TCTATTGGTTACCGGCATGGGAAACGAAAAACGATAGAAATTCTTTCTCAGATCGAACTCAAATATTGACGCACAATCAACCGTTTGACATATACTCTATTAAACATAGTTGCGGCCCTCATCCCTACATCTGCCTAAACTTTGATTTTCGAAAGCTTATCGGAGAGTACACGGAATACTCGATCAAAGCTCAAAACATAAATGATAAAAACGTGAAACAAAAAAGTGAGCTTTTGCTGGAACAGTACGCAAGAACGGGATCACTGTTTCCGCACAATGTTGTTCTGATGCCAATCGGAGATGATTTTAGATACAATCAACAGATCGAATTCGATCAACAATATACAAACTACAAACAGCTCGCCGACTACATAAACTCGAACAAAAAAACCTATAATAATACTGAAATTGTATTCGGGACTCCAAAAACGTATTTTGAAGAAATATTGAAACGTTACGAGAAATATCCTAAATTAAGAGGCGACTTCTTCGTATATTCCGATATATTTACAGAAGGCCGACCTGCGTATTGGTCCGGATACTTTACAACGCGACCATTCATGAAAATATTGGATCGCGAATTGGAACACAATTTACGCACTGCTGAAATTTTATATACTGTCGCTTTAAATAAAGCAAGACAAAATAATGTTAACGCTATCTTGAAAATATTAGAACGAAATTTTGAGAAATTAGTTAAAGCAAGACGCAATTTAGGTTTATTTCAGCATCACGATGCGATTACAGGTACGAGCAAATATTTCGTTATGAGGGATTATGGATTGAAATTGTTCGAAAGTGTTCAGGACGCCGTCACTGTACAGCAGGATGCTATACAAATGCTATTAGTAAATAATTCAACTGTCACTGAAAATACTAGAAACGTTTTGTTAAGCGATATGGAATATGAATCGTATGAAAAACTTCCGAGGAAATTACCTGTCATGACGGAAAAAGAAAAAGAAAAAAGAATAGTTTTGTTTAATTCTTTGGGTCAAGCAAGAGATGAAATTATTCAAGTTCGATCGACTAAAGTCAATGTACAAGTTTTGGACCCAAATCAAAATCCTGTCAGTTTTCAAATTAATCCTGTATGGAATATAACTAATTTAAATATGAAACTTCAAATGCTACCGGATGAATATGAAATTTTGTTCCTTGCAAAAATACCAGCGTTTAGTGTTGTTGCTTACTACATCGTAGAAGTGAATGAAGAAACAATTAAAAATAATATCGCCGTTGTTTACTGTAACGATTGTCAAAGAGAAGAGGTTCCGGCGACTCACAGTTCTAAGTTCACGGAAGAAAATGAAGAGAATCCTAAAAAACAAAACGAAGAACGTAATATTCCATTGCGTATAAAACCGTCAAAGTTTAAAATAAGAAATACACAACCGGGTGATATTCAGTTGGAAAACAATAAAATGAAACTTCTTTTTGACGGGCCGTCAGGATTTCTTAAGACTGTTACGAAGAAAAACAGTCAAAAGGTCACGCAGTGTGCTATCAACTTTTCAGCATACCACAGCGCACAGTTTCATTCTGGTGCATATCTTTTTATGCCCGATCCAAACACGAGAGAAGCCGAAAAAAATGTTTTAGAACAATACGAAAATGTTTTGAGTATAATTATAACTTCTGGTCCGATCGCTAGCGAAGTAACAGCGATCTATGGGCCATTTTTAATACACACTGTGCGCATTTATCACGTACTGAATTCCGTCATTTCCGATTCAATTTATATTGAAAACGAAATTGATTTCGAAAATCCGCCGAAAAATCGCGAAACTGAATTGTTTATGCGAATCGTTTCAGACATTCAAAACGGCGATCCGCCCGAGTTTTATTCGGATTTGAACGGTTTTCAAATACAAAAAAGAGTGAAAATTGAAAGAATCGGAATTGAAGGCAATTATTTTCCTATTACGACTATGGCTTTCATACAAGATGAAAATTTGAGGTTGAGCTTATTGACAAACCATGCCCAAGGAGCGGCAAGCTGGCAACCTGGTTATTTGGAGGTCATGTTGGATAGACGAACATTGTACGATGACTCCAGAGGTATGGGAGAAGGATTAGTCGACAGTAGAAGAACAGTAACGAAATTTTGGTTATTGTTGGAAGAAATGAAAGATACGCAACCGATTCGTTTTAAACGTTCACCGCCACCAAATAGAGTCAAACGAGATTCGTTACAAAATATCGAGCAGAATTTCGAAGACGAAGAAATAATCCGTAATTTTAATATGGATTCGGAAATGTCGGAAAAGTTTATACGTCCATCACTTTATGCCAATCTTATGAGTAATTCACTGAATTATCCAGTAAATATATACGTTTCGGAAAGTTCGTCTGAAATGAAATTGACATCGTCACTTGCGTTACTGAATCGATTGCCGTGCGACACGCATCTTTTAACGTTCAGAACGCAACCGGATTCTTTGTTTCCACAATTCCCGTCGACGAGCGCTCTACTCGTTTTGCACAGGCAAGGCTATGACTGCGACGTCGGAAAAGCAGTTTTGCACTGCGATCTGCATTCATTTGCTTCTGAAAAACTATCGTCGAATTTAAAAGTACATTCAATGGAAAGCACTTCTTTGACAGGCTTACATTCAGAAGGAATACTTAATAGCTTAACGAATCTTAAAATTCAACCGATGGGTCTGAAAACATTAAATGTTACTTTTGATAAATAGTATTTAAAAGATGCTTAAGTAAACTTAATTAATTAATGTTGTTATAAATAATTTATGCCATTTTTTTTATATTCGTTTTGTGAAAAAGAGCGAGTGATTCAAAGAGATTGAAAAAAAACAAGATTTTCAAACAAATCCGAATTTATTGAAATGTTATCCATTTCAAGAAAGTACAGTTATTTATAGTGTGACATTAATCTGAAGGGTTTTTATGTCGTAATTTTTCTTACTTGTTGTGATAATAAGCATAGTGTAGATTTGAAAAAAAAGAAATGCCAGTCTGATTTTGAAACCAAAGTTTAATGTGACTCAAATTGTTTTTTAGAAATGTTTATTTATATTCTATCTCTCTATTATCTTCATTCTTGCCAGTAAACAAAATCAAAAAGTTTATATAAAACGTTAATTATAATGCATATTCAATATTGTTGTCGTTCATCTTATGTGATTTAAGATAATTTACTAACTGGAAAATGGAACCTTCAACATTTACAATATGTTTATTTTTATTGCCAACATAGACGAAACGACATAAAAATAACCATATTGTACAGACTGAAAGTTCTATTTTCCCGTTAGTATATTTAATATTATCTTAAATAGAATATTACGTATTGCAATACTCGAATCTCTTTTTATATTTTTTTGAGATTGGTAGGAATTTATTTTTACTTTCTAACAAGATTTTACAACGTAAAAAATTTGAAAGGACAAGTATATAACTTGACGACAATCCGGTGCTGCTACCATTAAAAAAATTATGGTAATAAATGGGTAGGTACTAACCTGATATTGTCACAAAGTTACTTACCTGTACCTTGAATCTATACATTAATATCAAATTGGTTTATTCATTTCACTATTTTTTAGAAGTAAAACTTCTTTAGCGACATGTCAGTTTGAAATTTTCTGTAACGTTAGAGGGAAAATTTTAACGACGAGAAAACCTTGGTAACGCAAAATTAAAGGGGAAATGATTTAACGACAGGGTAAAAGAAACTTAGGTAACGCAGACACGAGTTCATGACTCTAAAGAAGTTTCACTTCTCCTGTGAGCTTATGTAGTTGAGTCTCACAGGTTTTTTTTATATTATACTCGTATGTAGTTACTTATTAGTGTATTTGCCTCCTGTACATGCAAAATTTGGATGCCATCGTATTTAGGAGTTGAAAGCAATTTTGGGCTCAAAAACACCTACAAAATCGTCAGAATCATTGAAAATTTGAAGTTTTCGTCAAAATGCACACAGAATATTTTTTTTTAATATATGCTTTATGGGCCTCTACATCTTCTCACATATCAGCCATGTCAATACGACACAGAATATTATAATTAATAAAATAATAAGTTTACATAATATTACTTTTAAACTTGCATGTATTAGCAAATACACTATTTTGTCGACAGGGTTTGGCACTGAAACCGGGACTATTAATTTTGGTGTGATTAATTGAAAATATATATATTTTAGAAATTATAAAAATTATATGTATATTTGCCTTTGCGGTGTTTTAATAGCACAGGAGTGTATTTTTAAACTTGGTTTTTAATTTTTTTTTTTTCAAAATAGTCCTCAACAAGGCCATAGCTACGAGGCATAGAAAGACAATGCCCTAATATCAGTTCCCTGGCCACTTAACCTAAAAATAGATATAGTGCCCGCGGTGAGAGTTGAAGCCAGGCACGTCATCAATAATATGGTAGTGAACGCCTACTTGCCTGCAGACAGTAGCGTGTGAAATAAATTCGACATATCCATTTATAGCGGTAGAACAAAAACAAACACTCGACGCACATGGATCTCCGAAACAGCCAATAGCAAGCTAGAAGGCGGGCGCAATGCGTTCACGTCACTATGACGCGGTGGCTTCATCTTTCGCCGCTGCTATTCTGACATACAATAATCCGTCTTGTGTAAAATGTGCGCTCTACTTCAAATTTCTGCTGCCGTACCTAAAATTTTATTCTAGCTACGGCTCTGACTATTATAGTAAAAGTATTGAGTCAAAAAGCATTCCTATTTGTTTAAATTTTAAAGGCCACTGCACACGAGGCTGATTTTGTCGCAAGAATCACTGCCGGGATTTCTGCTAGCCGGCGGGCTGGCTAAGAGGTTGGAAATGACATCACTGCGGAGCTATTTTTCTTGTTTGTACGTCTGCTTGTTTTGAACAAGAACCAATCAGGAAACAGTAACTTGCCACGTGGGCGACATGTACAACGCCCTCAATCAAACACGGCATCATTGCGTGTGTTCTGTTGTTCAGAGACAATAAACGTCCACCAGCGCTTGAAAACTAGCAGTCAAATCTAGCGACAAAACCAGCCTCGTGTGCAGCGGCCTTAATTTACAAAGCACTATAATCAGGCATTTTTAAAGTCTGACTCTGAAAAGTGATATGTTACTGAGAACATAATATTTTTCGACAAAATGGCTCTCATTTAATTAAACTGCTAATTGTTATTTTTCCAATTATTTTTTAACCTATTTGAGACTGTTTGCTATAAGTAGTATAGTGAATCATGGAAAAAAAGAAATTGTAAAAAATTGAGTTGTGAATGTTTTTGAAAAAAAAACAACTGTAAAAAGAATTTAATTAATCGGATGTTAAGGATGTGTATAAGGTCAAATTTTGTAGTACATCTAATTAAATTTTCAAAATCATAAATATATAAAAATTTTCATTTGCGAAGACTTTGTGTTAATTTTAATCATTTTTTATGGTAGATTTTCCAAAAATTTTCCTATAATTAAATATTATGAACAAGTATTTAACATTTAATTTGACTACTGTGACTTTAGTCAAAAACAATCAGGCAACATGGCTGTCCACGTGGTCTTCTGACACTTGGAAACATAACGTGGAGATAGAATTTCTGACCTCAAAAATTTGAAGCTATGGATACTATAAAAATAATAATAAATAAAAATGTCAAATCAAAATTCAAAGAAAGTTTTTTTATTATGAATTATTATCAAGCAATCAAAGTGGTGATTAAGAAATCAATTATCATTACGCAAAGTAATAAACTGATACATAAAGTCTGCAGTAATTAAAGTTTACTTTTGGCAGATTTTTGTTAAAGCAAAGTTTTTTCAAATTAATTGCAGATAATCTGTACGAACATTTTAGTTTTCCAAACAAAAATAAATATCTCAAATCTTTTACATACTTTTGTTACATTACAGCGTTTATCCGACATATAAACGCATTTTGTGTTCTAAATGCACATAAATCTCAAAAATGACAGGTCCAGAATAATTGACAGTTGGTTCACGTGATATGACATTTCATAAATGCGATTTTTATTATCGACATGCAGGAACGCGACGTTGCCTCATTGTCTCATTACATCCGCCATTAATTAAGATTAAGATTCGGAGAATTTATTTCATCACTTTCAAAATAAAATATTTCCGTGAAATTGCCGGTAACCCCACGTTTTTTTGGGCTTGAAAAATCGCAAATTGTACAAAGAAACTGATAATAAGTTTTTGAATCATACATTTTTTAAATAAAATGATAAATGTTTTAATCTTCTCAAAATTTTTAACACTTCCGGTAGAAATAACATTGAGTGAATGGTGATTTTAAAATGAATTTTTTCATAAAAATGGTCGGTAAGGTATCTATTTTTTGGTTTTAATCGATGCAGGAGGTCTAATTCTATAACATATTTTAAATTTAGGCAAAAATCTTTGAATTCAAAAATGTTATATACATCCTTAAATAATCAAAAGCCATAAATTTATAATTGAACTGCGTAACATAATGTAAATTGTATTACATATGAAGAGTTTTTTTTTTTTATTATTCAAAGGTAAAATCTACTTCATCTTTAAGTCAATTATAGATTTGATTTTATTTTATTAAATATAAACATGACAGATTTACATTTTATTTATACAATATTATATTCTAGTATAAAGTTTTAAATAGAAAACAAAATCTTAACAAATTGTAGATATATTTGTATATAAGCATGAATTTGTGATGTTTTAGGGGATATTTTTAAAATTTGAAGGATTTATAGTCAGTAAAATAATAGTTTCTGATCTATTTAGGTGGTATATGATATTAATTAATTTAATCAAAAATCAATACACTTATATTCCAAAATTAATATTATATGGGGACCGAGCTTCGTGACTGTCACGCCCTCTCGTGGTTAAAATTTTAATTTTATGGTAGCATTTATTCAAAATATAATGATATACCTATTATAAGCAGGCTTTGGATAAAAAAATTGCATAATTTATATGTCAATTATTGACAGTTTGCTTTTCAGTTATCGAAAATATAAGTAAATTACAAAGTAAAATACTAATATTATACAAAATACTATATTATAAAGAAGAAATTATTTTATTCAACACGCGTGAGTAATATATAATTTCGGGGCCCTGCTAAATTCGGGAGAAATAATAAATTACTTCATGTTGACGCGTAGAGTGCTAATAATGAGCCGAAACTGTACGATAATGTATTACTGCATAGTTTCTGGACCAATAGGAACGCGGTAGCGAGCCGAAACTGTACGGTAATATATTATTACTGCATACTTTCTGGGCCAATAGGAACGCGGTAGCGATTTGTATATATGAAAACAGCATCGCAATTCAACTAAGTCAAGACCATCTTGTGTGCATCGAGGGCGGTGGGTACGTTAATCAATGAAGTGATTTATTATTTTTCCCTCTTTTATCAGGGGGCCCCGATTACATTATACTTGTGCTAGTTGAATAAAGTATTATGTGCGACCATTGATCGAAGGAGAATATTCCACTCGCGTGTTACCGCACTCGCTACGCTCGTGCGGCATATTTCACGCTCATGGAATCTTCTCCTTCTCTCACTAGTCGCACAATATACTATATACATAGCGTAATTTTTACATTATACATTTTAGACACAGTTGTTGTGGTACAGCTTTGCGGTTATGATAACTTGCCCATTTAAATAACGTTGTAAAACATCATATACTTACATGACCAGAATTATATCACTTTGAGGCTTTTAAGCTATTCTCTCCATGTGCACGAGTATAATTTACAGGCTGAAATGCGTACTCTTATTTTTTCCATTTTTCAAATAATTTTTATTGTTTACTATTATAAAATGACCCCATTTACTTCATTAATTAGATACTAGAGAGCGCCAACTGCGGCAGTAATGCTGCCTCTATATTTCACGCACGGTCCCCATAATGACCTAACATAAACTAATATATTTTTGTCCACACACCTGCGATTTTTTCTTAATATTGTTATCAGGATGGACACGATATCTAATATAAAGGTTAGCAGATTACAGAGGTTTCCTCGTTCCGCTGAACAGTAAAGAGGCTATGACGTCATCCAGCGGACCTGTCAATTGTTTGCGTGGCAACGACTGTTTATAAACTTTTATAATAGTATTTAACAATTAATGTGAAAGATATGAAAAATATTTTTATTAATTCTAATAAATTATTTTTAAGGCAAGAGATGTACATTAACCCTAGTTAAATTAAAATGACATTTTTGATACTGTCATTATAGGTTGATAAAAATATTATTAGTCGGATGGAACGAGGCAGCCTCTGTAATCTAATTACCTTGATTTAAACATGAATGTCTTTGAAAAAAAAGCTCAAATAACCGTTCTAGGACGGGGGTTACATAAACGTACACCGTTCTAGAATGAGTGTTTGTTGCTTGATAGTTGGTAATAATTATTCGGCGAGTTTTCATACAGCTTATAAAAACGTCCAGTTATCGAAAACAAAAATAACATGAATGAAGTTATTCATGAAGTAAGTAATCGGTTTACAATAACGAAATTAACATATCAGAGAAATAATTATTCTATAATCTAAAATAGTACCTCTATTTTCGAGTATTGACAAAAAAATCATTTTCGTACTGTTCCAAGTTAGATATCTACTAATTCTTTATGTACATCATTAAGTATTATTTTACTGATTGAAACACTATTTTATTGTATATAATATTAAAAAAAATTAAAGTAATATATATGTATAAATTTTATTTTGTGTAAATGATAAGAGTCTTTATTTTATTATTAAACGAGTTTCAAATTTTAACAATAAAGACACTCATCATATTTAATTATTGTTAATTTTATTTAGTTAGATAACTTAGTTTTTTATCTGATTGTTATTATTTTTATATAATCAAAGACAGTAGATAGTGTATAAAATTTCGTGGTGTTTACTTGGCAATATTTTATATTTTACGGTTGCGCTATAAAACTTCAATTTTTCTTATTGAAGAATAATAACTCGTTTCAAATAAAATGTTTCAATAAAAAATGTATGTACGTTTTTTCCAAAGTGCACATCCCACCACAGAATCTCTTAAATATTTTAGAAGAAAACAGTAATTTTTAAATAACGGTAATGAAGTTGTTTCAAACTAAAATCTTCAATAACTTTTTAGAATCCATAAACAAACATTGATAGATTTTCTTTTATTTTACAGGGATGACAATTTAAAAACTATAATTTTAATTTATTATTTGCATTAATTTTATGTTGGGAATTACATAAAGTAGTGATAGTTTCTGTTTAAAAGATACTTGCCAATTTAAGTTGTAGTCAGTCATGGTTCATTTTGAAAATTGTATTTTGGTTATAATTTCAATGTATATTTTAATTATGATTTAAACATTTTTTTACAGCGTGCCGAAGTACAAGAAGCCATTTCGCATATTATTGTTTGTTGTATCATAATATTTGTTTGAAAGTATTACACAAAATAAATGAAAATTTGGTTGCCAAAAGACAGTACATTCCGAACAGTATCATTAGTTATAAAAATAATTACTGAAAAGCTGTTTACCAAAAAACCAAATCGAAAATTGTTACATTTCATAGTAGGTACTACTACTGCCCTCCTGTAAATACATAACTTAATCAAAATACAATGTTTATTATTAAAATACTTTAAAAACTAATGTAGAATTGACTGAAGCACAATTTTTTTTAAATGAACCATTTTATGTAACATGTGCATCTATAATAATTAGTGTATATTTGATAAACTGGTTAATTTTGTTCGTCATAAACATTTCTTATTAATGTTTTATATTTTTGATTAATATTATTATAATTTATTAAATATACATATTTTGTGATTATTTGGTTTTTATGTAAAAAATTTCCATACCTCATCAAGTCGGACTTCGCTGGCGAAATTTGAAAGATAATTCTTCCTCTTAAATAAAATAATAAATCCTTTGACATTATATTGACTCAATTTATACCGACTATGGTTATAAATAAAGCGATATTGTATTGTATTGTATTGTATTGTACCCTCTATAAAATAGATGCTTTTCATGCGTGTCTAGCTATCGTAAACTGACGCATTTCTCACTAGTGCGTAAAATTAAACAAACGGTAGGTAATTTTTTTATAGACTATCTATCACTTTTACGTGTGTTACACAATTAAACTGCCAAAATTGTTAAAAATGAAGTGAAAAGCAGCTATTTTACAGGCGATGTATACAAAAAATACAATATATTATTATATCGAACATGTGACTGTAAAAAAAAAATTGGTTGTCTGTAAAGTCGGTTTACAGATAATAGTTTTACGTGATAACGTCATAAAGAAACATTGATGAACTCTCTGACGTCACGCGAGAAGAGAGAGAAATGCGTACAAGCCGACGCTTGGGCTGATCGTGCCTCTCTATCGCTTATACCGCGCTCTCGCTTGCACGCTCAGGCTCAGGCGGAACGTGACACTTTTTCGTGCGTGCAGCAGGTGTTTCATCAATTTATAAGACGTTATCACGTCAAAACTCGCTGACGCTATTTATAACGTGTCGCTTATCGTCGATAATATACCTCAATATGTCCTGAGTACATAACGTACCAGTTTTATAATTTTCTTTATAACGGTTTGACTTAGATTTCGTATTACATCTATATAAATAAAAAAGTTTATAAAAAATTAATACATTATTATTCTGTGTGAATGCTTCTTAACTTTACGTTACAGCTGATGTAAGTAAGGCATGACATATACTCCTTTTTGCGACAATGGAATAACATCGAAATTCTAGTTTACACTGTAGCTGTTATTACGTCATTACCTTGATCAGAGATAACCCGCCTTGATATTCGACGTTTACGGTTTAATACTTTTCAGGAGTATTTTCCGCAACATGGCGATTGTGCAATTCCAGTTAATTATTCGTCATATTTGTGAGTGATTTTCATGATAATGTGAAAGTGATTTACAGTTCTTTTTGAATGGTAATTTTCCTTTTATTTAATGTCATTTTCTTATACTAATGAAAATAGATATACAAAGCGCAACTAAATTTATTTTTGTGGGAAATAGCGCCTACGTGCATATTAATTGAGGCAGGTTAGGAATTATTATAAACGCAATTTGTGTTTTAAAGCGCGAAGACAAGTAATATTATTATTTTAGTATTCTCTTTTGTCACATGATAAAAAATAATATTAGAATTTAATGATGGATATTAACTTTAATTGAATATAACTATTTAGTAAAATTGACCTATGACTCTTAAATTTGATAAACATCACATGTGAAACCAAAAAGCATGGGCATGCCGGAGTGTGTACTGGTGTTGTTAGGTGCTTTTATTCAAGTAAAAAAGTCGTTTAAAATTCAACGTGCGGTTATATTTAATATATAAATTGACTCAGCTAATATTTGTAAACACTTTTGTGTCAATCATAGTTTGTTTATATTGTAATTATCGCATTATGCAATCAATTGCAAGTATGGAACGGTTAAATTAACCTTGACATTGAACCTCCAATTTTGGAATAAACGAATTTTTGAGTTTCGACAATGAAATTTACGTTGTGTTTAATATTTTGTTGTCCTTTCAAGAATGTGTATCACTAAATTAGTTTTCTAATAGCATTTTTGAACGATGGGGACTGTAACATAGACTAAACTGTTGTGTCAACGATGCCTCTGAGTTCGGCGAACAAAAATGGCAGTTCTGGGGGACAGAACAAGAATCCCACGTTGCCGGAACGAGTGGCCCAGCTCTATTATACCCACGGCCTGTTTTGCAGCTCTTACCCCACGACAGTCATAACTATTGCACTTACAATAGCTCTGGCATGTTGGTAAGTTTTGTTTAAATTACATTTTTTCATTTTTAATTTTGCGTTGCTAGTCGTCTTTTCAAAGAACAGGTAGTAATACGGTACGTAAAATCCCGACGGTGCTGGTCATGGAGAACCATGCTTCTGGTGTTAGAATAGTTTTATAAATGGTAACTATGGTAACAACAGCACCGGTACCTGTCATTTCAGAAGACGGTTTCTAAATTGTGGTATAATAAGTAAACATGAAACATAAAAAACTATAAAACACAACATAAGGATAACTTGCAATATTTGTTAGTAAATATTTGATTATTATTTATTACACATTAAAAAGAGATTACAAAAAGTACAAGTTGAACCATTCGATTACTTTTCCACGTAACCACAATTATTTAAAGATGCAATAAATTTTATAACTTTCCGTAATAGGGAAAAAACATAAACTAGTAAATACCAGCTAGTACCTACATTAAGTAAAAAAGACGTAAAAAAGAATTTTAGAAGTTTTTGCTTTGGTCGTGTGAATGTCGATTTTGCCCACAAATTCTTTTGCGTTGATGTCTGTTTTGAGTTTTGACGGACCCTTAAAAAAATTACGCTGGACTTTGTGGGGTATTAATTGATGGTATCAAGTTTAATCAGACTTGGTCGGGCTGTTTTCGCGTGATGACAGTACAAACAAACAATCATTCCGCATTCGCAATAATAGATATAGATTGTAGATTATAGACGCTAAACAGCTGAGGTCAGCAGCGTTTAATCCATTCATAGCGCCCTATCCTTTACAAGACTTCCGCAATCACTTCTTTCCTTACTTGTCTTTCTCTGATACAGGATTTCCCAACCAGTCGGGCGCGCCTTTCTATTGGACATAGAGAAATGGCAAGGGGGGCGCAAAATGTTTTGAATTTCATAAATAACTAGCGGCCCTGTACGTGCTTCGTTACGTATAAAGTGAAATAATAAAAACATGTGCGTATATGTGTGTATGGAAATATATATGACTGCATACGTCAATATATATTATTTAAAAATGTCATTAAATAATTCATTTTTAAATCGACGTGCTTCCATCTGTTACAAAAGAATAAAACACCCGTATGCACACAATATGTTTTTTTCAAATAAAGAAACACACATACATACATGTAATTCACTTCAACACTGTATACTTTGTTACAGTCTTACCTCGCGGCTCTCCATATAAGAACCGTAGGTTCACTGGGGAAGCCTCGCTTCCCTTTGTGGAGCCTACGTCAACACTGAAAAAAGTTTCAATTTGACAGCACAGTCCCCATCCGAAAAAAGTTTCAATTTGACAGCAAAATCCCCATTAACAAAATGATCCGCCATTTATTGAATTCATTTGTTACAAAAAATGTGATAAATGAAGAACCGCTCGACCGATTTTGTGCAAACTTCACATAAACCATCTACTAAATAGTCCGAACAAAGCCTAAAAATTTGGTTTGGATAGGTGAGCCCGTTCTTGAGTTATAAAATTACAACGAAAAGTGGCATTTATTGATACAGTCGATCACTGTTTATGAAATAAACCATTTGTTTGACAATAATTGTAATAAAAGAGAAGTACCTATATTCTTTGTTTCGTTGATTGAAGTTTACATAACTGTTTAGATTGTATAAATTAAAGTTGTAATTGACAAATGAATGTTGTTAAAATAATGTACGTTTGTTTTTCGTCACGAGAAAAATTAAAGAGAGGCATGATAATATTATTTACTAACTGCTCCCCGCGGCTCCGTACGCGATTGTGATGAAACACGGTAGCGACAAAAGTAGTGGAGCTTTCGGATATATATAATATATCGTTGGAGGGGGAAACAGTAAATAAGTTTTGGGTTAAAGTCCCGACAGTGACATTGTTGGAAAATAAATTTTTCTTACATAATATTGCAACTGTTACAATGTGAAATCTAATTTTAACATCATTTTTTTTTTCAATGCAAATGTATTTTTGAACTACAGTTTTTAATATCCTAAGTTACTCCTTAACATCAGCTATCTGCCAGTGAAAGTTCCGTCAAAATCGGCCCAGTCGTTTCGGAGATTAGCCGGAACAGACAGACAAAAACTTTAAAAATAGTTTTTTTGTTATAAGTACCGTATATACTTTCATATCCATTTAGTAAAACGCTGTTATTTTAACATTACAAACAGACACTTCAATTTTATTTATCTGTATAGATTATCCAGGGACGTTCGACGCAAAAAAAAAGTTGGGAAACCCTGATCTAATACATAAGTTTTTAGACTTTTACTGGATCATTTTTATATTTATTTATTTTTAGATTTTAATTAAACTTAAATCAAATTATTATTTATAACAATCGGTAAATCTAATTGATTACTTTACTGTCCACTTGAATTGCGTATCAATAACTGTCTGTATTGTTATTCCATTCATGGACTTCCCCATTATGCATTTTTATAATATGTTAAATATTCCATAGTTGTAATACATTGCATTTATTAAAAAAAAATTAAAAAAAAGATTTCTGCAGAAAATAGGTAGTCAACGAAAACAAAATTAAAAAAAAAAAAAACAGTAGGTATTCCTTCAATCAGAGAATAATATTCTGTCAACGATAGAAAAATAGATCACAGCCATACATTACGGCCCAAGTTCATGCTCTTTTTTGTGGGTCTGTGTTTTTGGAGAAAATGTGCACATAGACTGTTCTGAAATTATTGATCTCAACCCATACTAAAAGTCGAATTTAGTTCATCAACCTGAAAACTTGCTCACCCCTGTCGTAGACTAATTAACACACCGAACTGTCGTAATTTTTTTTTTTTTTGCATAATTTAACAGATTTTCAGCGTATAATTTTTGTTGCCGCATTAAGTAAGGGCTTGAAATTTGCCTCCTTCAAACCTAATCTCTATAGCTTAGGAGGTAGTTATCCAAATAATCAGATCCAGTGGCGGCGCGTGAACATTTTAAATTGGTGTTCTGCAGGGTCAACGAGAAGCACTTCCTAACACGGGCTAGGAATGAGGGGAGGAATATTAAATTATGAATCACACCCATGCTTATGATGCTTTAATTATTAAATTTTTTCAAACATTGTTGACAACAAACTACAATATACACTGTAGCATATGACAGTGATACACGCTTATGTGTACTAATGTGCTGACGCTAAATGCAGCTCAAAGTCAGTCTAAATAACACGCCATAACAGGTGGGTCCGGAGCTGCACGGTGCACACCAGGAGTATCTAATGATGACGTTTCATGTGCTACTTCGGAGCGCGCCTGAACGCAAAAAAGTCTGCCACGCAGAACGCACGAGTTTTGTGGTCGGCCTGTGGCTGTTAAACTTTAGCGTTGGATGTGTAACAATTACCCTATTTCCTAACATTAAATTTGGGAAATATAATTAATAATAATTTTATGAAGTAACTAAGATTTTGGTTATTCTGCAACTCTGCAGCGCTCATAGAGGAACCGCCACTGATCAGATCTATATATAAATTATACTGGCATATTCTATTACAGTGTTATATTTCAATACTCTGTGATTAAATCAGTATTGAGTATTGTGTTGTTACCAATGCAATAAAACAGTTGTTAATGGATCTATTGCTTTATAAAAGACATTTAAATTGCTAACATTATTAAGGCGACTGTTCACCAGCTGTTCAGTATGACCTCTTCTTCACCCGCATAGGGCTCTTTATTGCATTAACACGAAGTTATATACAGAATAGGATTTCTGGTTTCTCGACCTTTTTTATTTCTCGAGGCACGAGAACTCTCGAGCAGAAACCCTAATACAGAAAAAAAATATTATTGAGCAAGCTAACTTTCTCGATATTTTTAACAGACATTTGTAAAGCAAACTTAAAAATGTTAATTAATCTTCCCGTAATTTGAAATCTCATGTCGTGCAATAATATTCACAAACTTCACGGGTTTTTTTTATTTTGTAGATTTTTTAGGACAAAATAATGTGTTTTTTGAAAAATCCGACTAACTAATCTGGATTATTTATATTTAATACTAAATTTGAAGGTATTGAAGTTTCAAAATGTCGTAAGGATATTTTTTGCAAATAAAGTTTCTCAAAGTTAAAAATTCAAGAGTTAGCTAGGCCCCTCTGCCCTTCAAGCAGCTCTTCGATTTTGTGTTCAGGCATTACAAAAGACATATACATTTTCACAGTGCCTCAAATACCTACCCAAGAATGTTCGATAGCTCTTGGACTATATGTCCTTGGGTTAAATCATGATTTTGACGTTGACAACTCTGGTCATAGTTAAATACGTCGATATCTATGTTTGACTTCCACCTTAGAAATATTTTTAATGGAAAATTTACATAATTTTTGTACCTTGATTCATGCATGAAAAAATTGAAATCTGTTCCAGTGTATTATCTGACATTTTTGCATTAATGATATCCACTATCAGCGCGCTTTGATGACATAAAATGATTATTCTGTATATCGTAAATCGTTTTGTTACCGTCTATATTTCAAACCTTCAAAGTGTTACTTTGCGTCGCCATTATAATAATAGAATTACGTGGACCATAACACTTAACCAGCCTGTTGCGGTACAATCGCGAATTAGTGACCTTTGTTCAAGTGTCACGAATTGCGAGTTTAACGTGTTGACGGCCACACCGATCACAATTAATTACCTAGCACATTGTCTAAGACCCACGAATCTGAGAAGCACAACGAACATTTTGACTTGAATGTGTCTTTAGAATCACAACAGCGTCTAGAACTGGAATATTGCAAAAAAAATGACGCGGAAATAATAATATTCCCTCTTATAATTTCAAAATTAAAAGTTGACAAACGAAATGACCTTCGGACCGAATATGCAACCGCAATCAGCGCGGGAAAGTGTGATCCGCGATATTACGGAATTCCACTTCAGTCATTCGCATTCCCCAACCCAACATCAGGGTCGAATATTCACGTAAAAATTGTCCCAAAAAAAAAAAGGATTTACCGCCAAGTTGTATTGACTGGCGATTTTAATAGTGTTTTTTTTTTTTTATTCTGTCCAGCTATCCGTTGCTAAATCTTCCATTGCCTGGGAATTTTCCTCAGCAGATTTCATGGCCAGCCAACGAATCAATAACAAATGCGACTCAATCGGATTTTCCATACATATGGGCCAAAGCGCCGCCTTTCTGCTACGTCCAACAGATTCTGGTTCGATCAGCTGTTATTCCGTGGTCGGACGAATTAGTGTTGACGGATGCTTTTCGCGGACCAATCTATGAAGTGTTCAGAGTTCTTGAAATCATTCGCAATCACCAAGATGAACAAACGTATGTATCTTTTTCACTGTAATAAAGTCTATGTAAGTCCAGTTACTGCTCCCATAGCATTCTCTCTCTTCAGTGTGTGTCCTCAGTGTAGGTATTAACAAACGTGCGCACTGACAGCTGCGCATAAGACATGCCGCAAGTCCGTTCGTTTTTTCGTCACATCAATTTTGTAAGATTTCTGCCGTTGGAACATTTTTTGATGGGTGCGAGTTTAGATGCTAACACATTAAAAAATTTGTATTTATTTGAAAGAATGACTTAGATTCTTCTTCTGCTGTATCTATAGGGCCCATGGAGGCGTTAAAAGGGCCCAGGCATTACACATCGATTTAGCAATAAGTTTGATGTTTTAGTTACTGTGGTCAGTAAATTTATTGTTGATATTATTTTCAGCTCGAAAACGTTGGGTCATATTTGTTTACATGTGGAGAATATAAAGCGCAAAACAAGTAATCCAAAAGTGGTAATGCCAGAATATAATTGCCTAGTTCTATCTCCTGCCAACTTGTGGCAGCACAATGTAAATCAGTTTAATGCTGAAACAAATATACTCAGCACCATCTTTAGTTATCAGGTTCGTTTACAATAAAATTAATAAATAATTTCTTAAGCTGCGTGAAAGAAAGGTTTACAAGAATGGCTCGAGTAGCGTTTAATTGGTTGTAGCTAATGTTGAATTTATGCTTTGTAGAATTTACAAAAAGGAAAAGTATCTCTTTCCGAAATGCTTTTCGGTATGCATCTGAAAGACACTGGCATTAAACGATATCCGATTAGAAATCGACAAAGGGTGGTGCAGTATGCAATTACAATTTTTCTTACAGAAATAAATGAATCGTAAGTTAATTAGCTTGGATTTATGATTTTTAAAAAAGATAATTGATCATTATTGTAATTTTTTTTATAGATTCATATCTAGTCTAAGAGCTAAACTTCAGCGGTTCTATCCATTACACCAAAATGTTCCTTTAAATCTAAACCAAAGCGAAATTACAAAATCACATAACGATATTTTATATATATATTATCCTGGCGAATTTAATTACGTCGAATTTATTCCGTTGAGCATTGCGTTTGTTGCACTGTTTTGGTATATTTATTTTTCAGTGCGTAAAATAGAATTAGTGAAATCGAAATTCGGTATGGCTTTTGCGGCAGTAGCAACGGTTGTTTTAAGTCTTTCGATGTCGATCGGTCTCTGTTTTTTCTTTGGTCTGACACTTTCTATGCAAGGCAAAGAAGTGTTTCCTTATTTAGTTATTTTAGTGGGCTTAGAAAATGTTCTAGTTTTAACGAAATCTGTTGTGACGACACCACTTCATTTGGATGTAAAAATTCGTGTCGCTCAGGGACTCAGTAAAGAAGGTTGGTCGATTACAAAAAATATTCTGATTGAAATAACTATTTTAACTATCGGTTTATTCACTTTTATTCCAGCCATTCAGGAATTTTGTATATTTGCAATTGTGGGATTAATATCCGACTTTTTCCTACAAATGTTGTTCTTTTCAACCTTTTTAGCTCTCGATATAAAACGAATGGAATTATTAACTTCATCCCAAATGCATAATTACAAACATACTAGTTTGTATACAAATCAAACTAATCATTACGATAAAGTTTACCCGCCTCGAACCGGGCTAAACCGTTCCAAATCTCATCCGCGATTATCGGGCTCGCATACCGATGTGGCAAGTCAAGCTCACGGAGCTAGTGAAAGAAAGATACCAAAGAGATTGCGATTAGTGAGTATTTGGGCTCGAACTAGAATATTCCAAAGAGGTTTTATGATTTGGATGGTCGTTTGGATTTCGATGATAGTTTACGATAGCGGAATCATCGAACAGATATTAGAAGCCACTAAATCGTACAGAAACGACACAGTTTCGCCCGAAAATTATAATTCCGATCCGACAATTAAAAGCAATCTGTTTTATCCGACGCAAGTCGAAACAACCGTTAGCACTGCGCAATACAAAAGCGCCGAATCTTTCGACGAGTCGCACATGCGCAATGTCCTTCAACCTGACCTTTCATTGCACCAATCATTTGTGAACTCGAAGCTCTCTAGTGTCAATCATACAGACGATTTACTTAAACTGAAGCATTCCGATTTTTCGCCTGTATTGAGACTGAACCCGTACCACTGGTCTGCCATATTTCGTTTATATAACTTATCGCTGGGTGGGAATTACATATCTGTATTGCCAAGCATAAGAATATCTCACGTTGTTACACCAGAACAGGCTGTGCAACTTCGAAACAATGAAGAGAAATCAATTAAACACTTCCAGTGGCAAGCTTTAGCGGCGGCATTGGACCCGTTAGATTTTAATGGTAAGTTTTCTTATTTTATTTTTTTTCTAAGACTTCAGTTTAATAGACTAGGGATGAGCCTCGAAAGAATAACATCGATATTAACATTGAATGATATATCGCAACTAATGGCCGATCCAGATTATTGATTGCAAAACAATGGTTATCGATGTTTGTGAAGTGTCAATGTCATTCAACAAAATACATAATTCTAAGATCCACCAATAAAGTA
Organism: Xanthostigma xanthostigma; assembly: GCA_963575645.1. NCBI lineage: Eukaryota > Metazoa > Arthropoda > Insecta > Raphidioptera > Raphidiidae > Xanthostigma > Xanthostigma xanthostigma. The sequence continues at coordinate 39,436,830 of OY754466.1, read as the reverse complement.
CTATCTTACATTTTCATTATACAAATGACAGATTGAATTAAACTCATTTAAAAGCTATTGGTAAGATTTTTCTACAAAATGATGCTCATCCCTATAATAAGACGACCAAAAACTCTTCATAAATATATTATTAGTTAAAATTAAGGCAAAATGATCTTGAGTGAAAGATTTTGATACAGAATGCGTGGCCTTTTGATCAGAGATTTATGGACCTCCAGTCGACGTTGATAAATTGATGGTACATTTGACTTTATGTTTGTGAGCATAACTAACCAGTTTATTATTTTCTTAACCAGATGGCGAATCGGTACAAGGCAGTAGCTTTGCGCATATGACACCGTATTATCCGACGTCTCCAATGGAAATTATGCTGACCACCATTTTGTGTGTGATAAGTGTTATTGTGTTAGCGTATGCATTTGTCGTATTATATCGCTGCGTCTGTTCACGCAATTATGCCGAGTGGCGGGCGAGTTGGTCCAGTGAAAAAAATGAAGAACCCATCACACAAGTTAGTCGCATTTAATTAATTGTTTTTGTCAGTGTTGCCAAATGCTCGGACATTAATTTTTCTGCGAATATGTCATACAAAGTCTTAAGGAAGTACCCTCGATAAATGAATTGACAAACAGAAAATTACGAAAATTTGCAAATATGTCAAAACCTTTTCAAAAATGACTCAGTTAAATTTTTGTAATTTTTGGTTGACTTTGAAAAAAGATATTGATAACTTTATTTCGCTGCACTTAACATGGAGTCTTATGGGAATATGTGATTTTGACGCACTCCATCATTTATTACGTTGGAATTGACAAACAGATTTTGATAAAATTTTCAGGAAATATAAACGAATATTCTATGAACATTTTTCTTTTTCCAAAACGTATAAAGCTTGCTTATGTTAATAGAAATGACTAAAACAAAGCCGAGCTTTTTAGCAATTCATAAACATGGCAACACCGCAATATTATAGTTTTTGGCGCGTCATTCAAAGGTAAGTTACGAAACTGCAGCAGTTTTGATATTGTAAAAACATACGTAAATTGAGTAAATGCTAAAAGCATAGTATTCCAAAAAAATGACAGTATATTATTATTTCCGAAATGACAGGAATAAAGAAAAGCAATAAAAAATCGAATCGATTTACCCACTTCACTTTGTCGTACTCGATTATCGTACACTTTTTTAGAAACTTTTCTTCCCTTCCAATAATATCTTTTTTCGCTCATTTTCATAAATTAATGCGAATTTGACACTGCGTGCTGACTTATGCTGCGTACATAAACACTTGTAACTATGGCAAGGCATGCGGTGTTGCCAAATTATATACTACGTTACTCAAGTAGAGGACTGAAATTCTTTGACTTACTGCGTACCGAGGGTACTTCCTTAAGCACAGAACTGTTACTGTTCTGTGGTCTTAAGGAAGTGACCGCACCATTTATTTAAATCCCCAAAAATTACATGTCAGATAAATTTCTAACATAAATTGTAAACTAAATGTTTTTTTTTTTCGACTTTTGTTTTTTGTATTGTTGCAACCACATAACAAATTTTTGGGAAAATTTGACACTTTCGGAATATTTTTACTATGCCATGTCTATAATTTTTATTTTTTGTTTTAATTCATTCATTGAACATGAGACTTTCGTAAACAAAGTTTAGGATGAAATTGAAAAATGTTATTACTCTTAGTTTTTTGTTGATATATTTCGTCTTTAGTTTAGAATAAGAAACTCATCAGATGAAAATAAAAGATCATTGTGTGCTCTTGCCTCTTGGTGTAACATTGAATCAAGCTTATTCTTACTCATTTCTTGTTATAAATTGATATTTTTTTTTATTAACAGCTTGTAATGGAGGCCGTGGCCAGTGTTCTGGAGGGTCATCCGCAGCAGGTAGAATGCGTTGCATCTGACGATGTTCATATTGTCAGTTCGTGTCTAGCTGGTCAATTAAGAATTTGGGACCCGCTTACAGCTGAAACATTGGCCGTTATTGACAGAAAAACGTAAGAAATTACAAGGAACTTTTTTTTTCAGATTTGTCTTATTTTTACGAAGCATATTGCAGAAACACTTTGTGTAAGGAAGCAGTCATAAAAGTGTTTTTTTTTTTTTTTTTTTTAGTTAAAACGAAACCCTTTTAGTGAGATTTCATTTCGCGCCTGCGTGTTACAAGTCTCTAAGTTGTTATTTAATAACTTGAAATTTAAGGAGGTTGAGCCGTTTTACGAAGATAATGAAATAAAGTTTTTTTAATAGATTTTTTTATGACAAAATTTTCTATAAAAAATCCAAAATCATTAGGAGATTTATAAAGTTAAAAATTAAAAAAAACTTTTACATGTAGTCTTATGGAAAATATGTCAACCTAGCATGCAAACCGTTCATTTTAATTTTTTGCAAATAACCAAATAATGTCAGCAGTTCCGAAAACTAACTATGTAAAGCATCCTGTCTTACGCATATTTTAATATTTTTTCCAATTTAATTAGGAGACTTTTAATCAATAAAAAAAATTATTAAACCTTAGCACTTTTCGATTATGGACTTTTATTCTTGACAGTTTTAACAATTTTAACTGAATTTTCAACTTTTTAATGATTTAATTTTAATTTTTATTACTTCTAATTTCTTTTTTTAATTATTTACTGCAAAAAATATGTAAAATACAGATATTTACATAAATTTATTTTTTTTAACCTAACTTTGTACAAAAAATTCAAAAGTTAGTCCATTAAATAAAATACTGAAATAATTAATATTAAAAAAATATATTTATTTATGCCTTTATGTACAATAATTTATTGGTATCATTGACTTATAACCTTTTGTAAAAATGTATTATGGAAAAGTTCCCATTTAGAATTCGACATACTTTTGATTGGGGCTGTAACGAATCAACCTCCTTAATATATAACTAGTCTTGCATTCGCCGATAGACCAGCAATAACAAAAACAAAATAAATTTCATTATTGTTAATGAAACAAGTTATCTATCTTAATCAATTTCCATGCAGACTGTAATTTAATTTTTTTTAGTTATTTTGGACCTCAAACTATTAAAACATCCCCGGATCACACAAGCGAGTTCGATGAAAATACGCTATCAGATTATGAATCGGGATCGCCGCCATCGAGGGATGAAAATACATTATCAAATTACGCAAGATTAAATCTACCAACTTTACAGCAAAAAATAAACACGAATTTTTCAAATTTGAAACTAGAAACTACTCACAATGTTCAGTCGGTCTCAAAAAAAACTTCGTTCGATTTCGGTCCGCCATACAGACAATTTTTCCTCGGCAACAACGACATAGACAGTAATTTGTACAATCGAAAAAACAGTGAAATATCTTGTTGGGTGTTCAACGACAGTGAAACAAACACGAACTCTCTCAAACAGAGGTGTTACAGTGTGAACAGCAACGACAGTGTTGTGTGTGGTGATTCGGTGAACGTTAGAACGGAACGCAGAAACGATTTTAGTAACGGCATCGTTACAGGGAATTCACAAAAATGTGTTCCGCCAGTGTGGTGTATGGACTATGTAGACAATTTAATAGCAGTGGGCTGTGCGAATGGTAGGTTGGAGTTTTGGGAAGGAACGACGGGGAAATTTAAGGTTTGTACCATCCTTTTGACATCGTTTTTTATTTAAGAGAAATGTTGTTGGTATATTATTGGGATTTTACTTTGACCATGCGACATCTAGTCAACATTTCAATGAACTATCCTATACTAAGCGTCTCGTATAGTAACGCATTGCTATGTATTTTTATGGAAGTTACACACGTCATTGGAAAATCTAAGAAGAAACATGATATGTGTTGTGCGGTACCTAAGCGCAGCTTAGTGGGAACTTTGGTCGAGACCGTCGGAACTGCCAGTGTTTACACTTTTAGCCCGACACTAATACCAAATAGATCAGTGCATGTTACACTTTTGTGTAACAAACGCAATAATATAAGGTTCGTTCCAAGCAGCCGTGAACGGTAATAAAACCATACAGTCTTGTCACTGCGCAAGACTAATTTGCGCACTAGCTCAAAAATCGATACTGCGCAAGATAGTCTTGCACAGTAACAAGACTGTACGGTTTTATTACCGTTCGCGGCTACTTGGAACGAACTTATTATGGTTCAAAAGTGTTATCATTTTACACTTGAAGCACTATACTAAACACATAATTAATAAGTTGTGTTGGTTAGTTTATTGAGCAAAGGATTCTGGTCCTGGCAGTGACATTTAATTTTTTTCCTTATTTAATAAGTGTAAAAGTATTGATTATACTATCGACCGGTTTGTTTTGTTTAACACAGTTTAATTATTTTCATTTGCAGTGCCTCTTCGAAGATGGTACGGGTGTCGGTATAACTTCATTGAAATTAGTAGCAAATCGGGTGATAGCGGCGAAATTGAATGGGATGCTAGATTTCTTTTTACTAGAATCTTATACTCACGGACGCCAAATGGATTGGGGATTTACATCTGCGTATCGAAGAAGTAAGTCATATTTTACACTGACAGTTTTTTTAATTATTTAATCCTGTCTCGATTTTTTACTGTTTAAATGTATACTTCTTGTCGAGTAATATAGGCTGTATATTAAATAAATTCTACGTGTAAAAATACTACCTCCGTTTTGAAAGTCATCAGTTTCTCTGCTGTGCCCCATATTTACAGATGTGCATAAAAATAAATTAAAAAAAAAAAAGTATGCGTGGGACTGGCGCGTCAGAAGTGAAACTTCTTAGGTTCTAGCATTTGTTGACGATTTTATTATTTCGGTATTACGAAATGACTACTTATGTGGAATTTGTTACCGTGGCTAAAAAAATTCCAGCCAATTGGGCGATGGGACCATTCCAACTTCAAAAATGTTGACATTTGATTATAATAAAGAAAATAAACTTTCTGATATCGCGTGAGGTGACGCGGGTAATGGCTAGTATTCAATATGATATTAACTCTTCGTTGCCATGGTTACCTACATAGTATGTTCCACTTCATGTAAAAATTAATCAAAGCATGCCTAACTAGTTTATTTCTGACAGATCCATAAAACAAAAGACCGGATGATTTTTTTTATTTTCAAAATATTTCCGAAACTATAAAGCTTAGAAAAAAAATTTTTTAACAAAACTTTTTTGAAAAAATAAATAGAATAATAAGCCGTTATGAAAAGTATACCAATATTATATAAAAAATACCGTTTTAGCATATATCTCTTCTGCGCATGCGCCGATTTTCCCCAAAAACAATAGGGCTCTTCATATTTGCATACCAAGCATCCTCTCAAAATTTGGTTTCAATCCGCTCATCCGTTTGACTTGTATCGTGTTCACAGACAAACAGACGCACAGAGATTTTCCAAAAATATGTTTTTTGGATTCGGGGGACCTCAAAACGGAAAGATATTGTAAAATTTTTGAAACGTGATTTTTGACTTAAACTAGTACCATTCCCCACTTGTTAGTTGGAATGGTAAAATAAGTTTTTTGGATTCGTGGGACCTCAAAACGGAAAGATATTGTAAAATTTTGAAAACCTAAACTAGTACCATTCCCCACTTGTGGGTTGGAATGATAAAATGCTATGTATACACACAGTAAGCCCTGACCATTATGATTACGTACAACGTATTTTGGAATCTAAAGAAACGCATTTCAGCTCACGTCAGAACGGGAAGTGCTGGTTCAATAGCAGATTGCCGAGACTATGTCGACGCTCAGATAGGTAACGCCGAAGACATACGGTGTGTTCTTTTGAAAACAACAAGAGCTCACCAACAACCAATAACTGTGCTAGATTCGGAAGGTGGTCGAGTACTCACAGGAAGTCAAGATCATACTTTAAAGGTATGTAATTATACTTCAATTACCTCCTTAATGCTGGGCTGCAGAACGCGTTGTAAAAAAAGCCCCTAAAAAAACCTTATGGGATTTGGTTCTCGGTTAAATTGATCATAAATGGCTTTATTTTATAGTTTAAAGGTCACTAGGAAAAAGTGTTCATGATGGGCGCATAGCCTAAAAACCAATAGATTTTTAACTATATATATATTTAGCGAGATTTTAGATATAGGGATTTTTTTTTAGAAATAGAAAAATAGTCGAAAACTAGGTAATGTTGGAAGGTGTCACCCTGTATAAAATGATGTCATATTCGGATTCAGCTCTCCTACTATAGACGCTGATGACCTTAGTTGTTGAGCGCCTTAATAATAATCTATAATAATTTATGTACACCGTAATCACAGAAAAATAAATGACAGATCTGCATAGAAAAAAATCGTTTAAACTAAATTTTGATCAAAATAGGTATTTCGACTTGAAGACCAAGCTGCATTGTATACTTTACATGGTCACTGCGGTCCAATCACTTGCCTCTTCATAGACAGGATGTCTCCGATGATGTCTGGAAGTGGTTCGCAAGATGGTTTGCTCTGTGTCTGGGATCTTATGACTGGTACGCTTGAAATTATTGTTGACAATATGCTAGCTCTGCGAATAATAATACTGAAGCAACTGTTCACACGAATAAAAATGTAGTAAAGTATTGAAGTGAAAAAATATACATTAAAAATTGCTATAAACGGTGGGTTGAAACTAGAGATGCCACGAATATTCGGCTACTATTCGGTATTTGGCTACTTTTTTTAATATTCGGTATTCAGCCGAATGTTGTGTACTATTCGGCCGAATACCGAATATCAAATCATGGGGAAAAACGCACATATTACTCAAAAATATACGATTTTTTTCTTAAATAGTATTATTTTGTAAAGTTTTTTGGTGAACAAACAGTGATATTTTTTAGTAATAAGGACTATTAATAACACAATTTGATGTAACAATGAACAAATAATGCGTGTCGTGACACGGTCTAGTTGCGCAAATTAAACAAATACGCCCGCGGCGTTGCTACCGCACGCTCCGTAATGGGACTAGTCGTAACCTGTCTCCCTCGAAATGTACACATAATTTGCCGAATATTCGGCGCTTCGACCGAGAACATGGCCGAATATTCGGTATTCGGCGAAATCACTATCCGTGGCATCACTAGTTGAAACCGAATTGAAATAACGTTCGAATTTCGGTTTTACTACGTGTTTCGGTTTTGACTCAGAAACTTGCGCATTAAAGGTCCATACAAGATGTCGGACGTTCTAATGTCCTTCTCCTACTTTGGCACCATCGGATATCTATAGATAGATATCTGTGTAATCGGGAATTAATTTCAGCCAGAGCGGACCGGAACGCTGCTCTGGTACTTTTTTGGGACGAAACATAATAATCGGTTATTCCTAGCACTAGAAATTCACTACATATAGGTTCTATATTTAGAAATTAAGCCCTTTGTGTAATATATTCATCGTTTTTTTTATTCTTCGTTTCTATTTATAATGAAATATTGTGCAGCTGCCGAGCTGTTCTCAAATTGCGCTTCTATAAAGAACTCAAGGTTTATAAAATTTGACCGGCTCTGTTTTTTAAACAGGCGCGTGCATGTACAGTATCCAAGCTCACGACGGTAGCATCATTTCACTCACGTATTCGGCCAGCTATGTCATATCCCTTGGCTCGGACGATCGGATGTGTGTTTGGGAACGATTCCAAGGTCATCTTCTGAACACTATTCAAGTGGTAAGAATAATTTTATTTATTAAAGATAGTCCTCTGACATTCTTCAAATTTATTGATTCCAAAAAGTAAAATCTGTCTACCCCTATGGGCTGTGTGCAAGGAGGCGGAGTTACAAATGTTTGTGGTGAGCACTAGGGGAAACTTCAACCTCAAATTTTCCGTATGTCAGTGAGCAAAGTTTATTAAAAGTGAAAATAGTTATAAATTTATGAAGTTTTTTTAATTAGGCAAAACTAAGCGATCTGGAAATGCTTGTTGTGCTCCGGGCTGTTGCGTTGATGGCGATTTAAGTAAAATAAAGACCATTGCCGCCATAATTTGACGTTCCGCTGTCAGTGTAAACAAATTAATTATTTATATATTGTACGTCATAATTGATAAATAATTCTCACGTACCTTTTATGTTATGCTATTTATATACTGGTTTACAATCTGAATTTTATGATACATAAAATGAACATCAGTTTTCCTTGTTACATTTTTTTTGACACACTATGGCCAACTAAAGTTTTTGACTTATCAACATAGAGACATGCGATTACCATAAAAAGTGAGTTCAATAATTCTCTATTACCCACTAGCGGCGCTAGTAGACTTCATGAACACAGCCTATATCGACCGATTAAAGATAAATACTGTTTAAAATTCAGCGTTAAACTCTACCGGAATAACAATTATTTACGGTTTGTTCAGAGTCAAACGTATGCAACGAGTGTAGTTATGCTGACGCAGTGCCTCGTAGTGACGGCGCGACAGGGTAGTCTAATCGTTTGGGACGTGCGATCGGGCGAGGAGGTCCGAAGAGTTGCGCTAGGGCATCAGGACTCGTACACGTTTGTCAAACTCGTAATCCCTTTACCGGGCGCCCACGCCGTTGTTTGCGATTATTCCAATCAGCTGCGTATCGTCCGCTTCCCGCTTGTACACCAAAAGAATGAATGACCGACGGGTGATTTTATTTTAAGTATTTATAATTTTTGTTGTTATAAATTTGTATATTGTTTTTATTTTTTAAAGAAAAAGTTATATTTGTTAATTTTGTACTTCTATTGGCACTTTTTTTAATTTATTGGTTGCAAGCTGATTTTTATGAGATATGAAAGTTTAAAAGTGTCGTTTGTTATTTAAAAAAGTTGACAATGAACGAAAAAAATTATTGTTTTAAAAGTACTTCTTGGCAAGATAAACTATAAAAACGTAGGTTGTTAAAAGTTCAAAAATATTGCTGTTATAACTTTTTTTATCTGTCAAATTAAAAATTGTTGAAGCATAAGACTCATAATATCCAATCGCTTTGCAATCTGTATTATTGACCAAATAATTGATAAAATTGCTTGAAAAGGAAATTCGTGATTTTGGAAATATGTTGATCTCAGAGACACGCTTGTAACTACTTTAAAAAGGATCGATTGTTTCATATTCTGATGTCCTCGAAAAAGAAAGAATTTGATAATTTTTAAACGTATTCGTAATCGTTTAAAAAACTTTTCTAGCCACAATTTAAATCTTATAAAATGAAAACTAATTAGAGTTCTAAGTACAACGAATTTGGAAAATAATATATCGCTGACGTTACATCACAGCTTCATTTACAACGCACGACTGACTTAAACGTGTTTTTATTGCTAAAAGAAAAATTCAGTTATCTGAGCTTAAAAAATAGGGGACAATGAGATTGGAATAATACATGCGTGATAGAATAAAGCCGCGTATATATGCACCAAAAGATAACTTGCATACATATTTATTATTCAAAACGAAAACTAACATTGAATTGTACAAAACTCAAATCTGAACGTACTACAATCTCTCTGTCTCTCGAATCCGAGAAACATGAACATGTTATTAAAGCACAATAAGGCCAGCACGCGCATGCTTCTTTTTGCATCGAAATTCGTTCGATCACATGTTATGGAAGCAATTTTGTTTGATCGATGCGTTAGTTTCGCATTGGCGCGCCTGCGCGTGAAGAAAACAATTTCATCGGAATCCGTGGCATGTAATAACTTGATTAAGTGTGCGAAGTGCTTTCGACAATATTGCGTTCATGATATGGCAATTGCATATTTCTGTGAAGTGTTTATAGCCTTACGCTGTAGGTAGTAGTGATGTAACGAATATTCACATTCCAATATCTTTTGACATTCGCTTTTGTAAAATTCATGCGAATATCAATATCAGAAAAAAATGAGTTTTTTTTTTAATGTGAAAAGACAAAAGAATTTAATCTATTATCACTTTTATTAGAAAAGTTCTTTTTTTCGCCAAGGTGACCTTGCAATTATATATTTTATCAGTTTTTGCTTTAACATTAGGTAATAAAGTTTTAGACTTACTATTCATAATAATCAACCTAGTACCCAACACTACTACAAATGTGTGTGTGTAACTTGCGCGGCCAATCAGCTATCAGATTTTAGTCTTGGACAAATGTCACCAGATTTGAGAATTAATAATTCGCATTCGCGAATGTCTAAAAATTGACATTCATTATATCACTAATAGGTAACTGCACCTGACGATCTTCAAGCGACCTAATCGCGAATCCATAACACAAAAAGTAACATCCAGTAAATTCCCTAAATTATCAAAATTTCCGTGGCATTTTTGAACTATGTGTGGTAAGACAGCATTAACGGTGTCACAACTATACATGAACAAATTCAAAATGAACATGACAGAATCATTATCAAATAAATATGTATCTGTAGTCTTTTGTTTTGATGCGTAAGTGACTTAATACAGTCGATAATGTGCAATTTGATGAACTATAAAATCACAATCTGAAAAAACCTTTTAATTGTGAGGTTAATTTTTATATTTGTTGATAATTTTAATGCTATAAGCATTTGTGTTTTTTAAATTTTATGTCCTCCGCAATCAAAGATGAGTTTCGACATAAAACAAAACGTTCATATAATGTTTGCTTTTTAAACGAATTATTTATTAAAATAATTGTAAATTTTTATTGTGAAGACTAATTTGTTGTTTAATTTATTCAAATGATATTTTAAGTGTAGCGCAATTGCATATATAAAAAGCTGTAAATCAGAACTTGGCAAGTGCAAATTGAATTCCCTCCCTCCCTCAATATTTGTTGGAATGCCTAGCTCGTTCCAAGCAGCCAACGAACGGTTTCAAAACCGTCACCCGCATGCGCAGTAGGTAAGACGAAGCTGTTGCGATTTTAGAATACCTTTTACTTACTGCGCATGCGGGTGACGGTTTCGAAACCGTTCGCTGTCTGCTTGGAACGAACCTAATATCACAGAAGTGACGTAAAGCTCCGCTAACCATATTCCATCATTCTTTATCAGTTGTCAATGTTTTTTGAGGTTATATGTAGCTGTCACTGTATTTGAATCTGGATATCTGAGAGCTCTGGGAACTCAACTGTTTTTTTAACATTCCTATTTTATTATGCATAATGTGCTGAAACTCTACACTGTGTCCGTGAAAAGTTATCATTAATATACCAAAAAATTGTTTCACAAAAATGTATAACTTGTACATAGGTACATGATAGTTAATATGTACATTTTGGATTTCATTCAGAAGCTTAAAAGAAAAAAAAAATAGAAATAATAGAAGAAATCAATAATTTACTTTTCCACTGAACCGTTGCATCAAATGTTTTTGAACTTCAAATTGATTAATTATTATTGCATTTATGATACTAATTTGTTTTGAATCATTTTCAGGCGAAGTTCTGGCTTCTTTAATACCCTATTTTTGGAAATAATTTTTGCATCCTTTCCTTTTTAGAATTCGTCCCCCCTCTCCCTTCAACGTGACCCCTTATGAAATTGAAAACAGCTTAGTGTAATGGTTAGCGTGTTGTGAATCACACCTCCGCTCATGGGTGTTTTGTGATGTCGTCTTAATTTGATGTAATTAGACGCTAACGACCTTAGTTGTCGAACATCTATAGCCTATAAGAAATAAAAATTAAATAGAATCAGACCAAATAAATATTACTACTACGCTATCCATCGTTATTTATAAATAGAAAATGTAGCATAATTTTATCACTTTTGAGTATTGAAGTGCCTTGTGTGTAAAATCGCCATAAAATGTTTTATACCGCCTATAAGGCGTTTTGTATTTTGTTTTAAGTCAAATGTATTTTTATGGCTGAATAAATTTATACGTAATAATTTTAGTTATTGGTGCAAACCAACCTTTATGTATGTCTGCAATTGGCGCGTAATTGCATAATTTGTATAATGTGTATTTAGTATATCGTTTAAAAACGATTTATTCTACGAAAAACTAATTTACGGGCCAATGTTGTATAGATTTTTATAAAGTACAATTTATTCAACTATTTTCATCGAAAAATTGATAATTTGTATTGTCTTTTTTTTAATTTTACTGGACAGTTATGTGAGGTTATTATTTCAAAAGTCATTTGAAAGTCTTGATTGCATAACGTTTATAATGTTAGCATGTTAATAAGATTTACGTTCGTCTATTTCTTTGATACAGTTTGATTCTAAGCAAGTGTTCGTATTTTTAAACGTGTTAATTTTTGACAATTATATTGAGAATAGAATTTTCTGTGATTTGTGTTAGTGATTGAAAATGATTCGTCGAATTTATGAAAAATATTCGCCCTGCATCAGAATTTTTTAAGGACTAACGAGGTATGTAAAAATATTTGTGACTTGTTAAAGCGTGTTTTTTTTTTTTCGTTGAATCATAGCCAGTTTACGCTAGTCAATCAGTGTTTTTAAGGTTTGAAAACAGTGTAGGTATTATTATATATTTAAAAGATTTATATGTTGAGCGTATATAATTTACTATTCAATTCAACAGTTTTATTTTATTCAAGGTTATTACGGAGTGCAAACCAGAGACATCTACTATGTTTGCAGAAGCAAGAATATTTTGAAGGTAGGATACTAAATGCTTTGATTTTAAAAACAGGTTTGAAAATTGGAAACCCCAAATTTTATCATAATATTATATTCTTGGAATATCCATCAACGCATTTTCTACATTTGTGTGTATATACCGGGTGTCCCATTTTAAAGGAACACCTTGAATCATTTTACAGTTTTCATTATATGGAAAAATGTCCCGAATAAAAGTTGTTTGGTTTGGAGGGGGACATCGTATAAAGACAAATACCACCCCCTACTCTCATCCTCTACGCAGGGATGAGGGTGACTTTGACTTTTTTAATAGGAATACCTATTTTTTATCATAAATTAAGTTTTTTCTAGAAAAAATATGCAACATTTGTCTGAAACATTTTTCCCCGATGCCTCCCTCAACCCTTCAAATGCATGTCAAAAATCGGTTTCCCGAAACTCCATTAAATGTTTATATCTAAACAACGACGTTGCGCAAAAAATTATGAGAGGTAAGTGTTGTTTGTTTTGGGAACAGTCATTGGTTAAACATAAAAAAACCACCGCCCTCTTTAATCATTAAAAAATTCAGTCACCCCCGCGCAGGGGGCGGTGTTTTTTTGTATGTTTAATTGATGACCCTTCCTAAAACAAAACACTTACCTCTCATAATTTTTTGCGCAACGTCGTTGTTTAGATATAAGCATTTAATGGAGTTTCGGGAAACCGATTTTTGACATGCATTTGAAGGGTTGAGGGAGGCATCGGGGAAAAATGTTTCAGACAAATGTTGCATATTTTTTCTAGAAAAAACTTAATTTATGATAAAAAATAGGTATTCCTATTAAAAAAGTCAAAGTCACCCTCATCCCTGCGTAGAGGATGAGAGTAGGGGGTGGTATTTGTCTTTATACGATGTCCCCCTCCAAACCAAACAACTTTTATTCGGGACATTTTTCCATATAATGAAAACTGTAAAAGTTATTCAAGGTGTTCCTTTAAAATAAGACACCCGGTATTTAAGACTGATTATTACCCACGACTTCGTCCGCGTGGAATTTATTTTTTGCGCGGAAACCTAATTCTTTTTCTAAAATAAAAGTAGCCCAAGTTACTCCTTATAACATCAGCTATCTGCCAGTGAAAGTTCCGTCAAAACCGGCCCAGTCGTTTCAGAGATTAGCCGAAACAGACACAAAAATTTTAAAAATTGTTTTTTTGTTGTAAGTACCGTATATACTTTCGTATGCAGTTAGTAAAAAATTGTTCCTTTAACATTACAAACATTTCCATTTTATTTATTTGTATAGATAATACAGTAGAAGCTCGAAACCGTGAACAATAAATCCGCGGGAATTCAACCTTGTAAATGGTCATATTTACAAGATTGAACTCCCGCGGATTTATTGTTCACGGTTTCGAGCTTCTACTGTATTATCTGATTTTTGAAGTGAAAACTTCTTTAGCGGCGTTGTATACTTTTTTTGTAATGGGTAAAAAATGTTAAACTCGCGTCAGGGTCACGTGTCCTGATCGAAAATGCGTAAGACGAAAACTTTTATTTATACAACGTTAGACATCTAGCGTTGAAATATCGTACATAAAAATGCAATCTATGATACAAACCATTTTGATCGAAAATTCGTAAGACGTTAATATTCAAGTTTTCACTTCTGCCGGCACTCCTGGAGTGCAAAGGGGTTTTTTTTTTGGTTTTTTTTTTTATTGCTAATTTGTATGACATTCCATATTCATTTCATAGAAAGAAAGCATTTCTAATGGCAAATATAATGAAGGTAAATAATAATAACAAATCTGTTCAAATACGTTGCTGTAGTCAACAAATTGCGTCATTTAATTAAAAAAAAAATACATAAATACAATATATTATAATCATTAATATTCAGGTCCATTATATGACTAATAAAGTAGTTTTGCAGACCTAGTCTGAGTACTTTTTGTTCATTTTGAGTTTTCAAAAAAAATCTATCTCTTTTTGCAAGCTTCAAATACCTATATAAAATCTTTAATATTGCGCGAACACAAATAATATTTGCACTTATTGTTTAAAATTTAAATCAATAGTTTTTTCTAGCACATATTCATTCTTCTTGGAATGTATTCTCTTTTCATGCGTTTTTAATGTACTAATCAGTCTGAAAGATTTTCCACAAATGTCACATATATACGGTTTTTCACCCGTATGTATTCTCATGTGAGAAAATAAAGTCTTATTTCTCGTAAACGACTTATCGCAAATTTTACAACTAAACGGTTTCTCTCCTGTGTGTGTTAATTTGTGTCTTACGACATGGTGAGATCTCGAGAAACGCCTCTGACAAATATCACACTCGTACGGGCGTTCTTCGGTGTGTATTCTTTTGTGCTTGATTAAAGCGGAATGCTGGCGGAAACTGGCATTACAAAGATCGCAAATGTACGGACGTATTCCTAGATGTATTCTCATATGCATGACCAATTCACATTTTGTTCGAAACGCTTTACTGCACATCGTACAACTGTGATCTTTAATTTCCGAATGCCTTATCATGTGACGATTTAAATTGACTAGCTGGTTAAATCCTTTTCCACATGTGGCGCATAGGAAAGATTTTTCGTCATTGTGCGTTCTAAAACAAATACATGTCACGTCAAACTTCATCGCTTATTTTTAATGTTACGGATCTCTGAGAAATTAATGAAATTTTGTTAACTTATTTCTTAATGTATCTGCAATAACTACTGAAAATTTCAGAATGGTCTACCGAATAGTTAAGAAAATTTGTATTTATTAATCTATCATGAGTTCTGGGGAAAATCGCTCATTCAAAGTTTAATATCGGTAAAACACACAAAAATATCGCTGAGAAAAATGTGTAATTTTTAGGATATGTTAATCACATATCTATGAAACTGTTTAAAATTTTATCCATTGTCACCGAGGAAAAAAAATATTGCTTGAAAAGTATCGAATGAACAGGTTATAAAATGCTTGTTCACAATTGACAACAGCGCACTAACATAACTACCGCTTATTTTTGACAACTGTCAACTATCCAGTGAAATTGAAAGATTAAATTACTGTCCAAATGAGACGCTATCACGATGAGTGCATTCCTAAATTCGCTACAGTAGCTGTAGCGAATTTAGGAATGCACTCGATATCTGTTTTGCTGGTTACTCATACATATCTTTACTAATTTGCTAACAAACTACTGAAATAGAAGTTTTCGTACAATTTGATGTTGTTGCTACTATCTTATGTACATACATATTGTATCAAATCAAAACAGTCCATAGAACATTGTGTGTAAGACAGAGACAATATTATATAAAGCACTAAAGCAGTAAGTAAGAATGAGATAAATGATCGCTAATAGCTAGTTACTGTGGTTATACAATCTGATAGTATCGTTTTGGTTTTCTACAGTAAAAATAACAATTTTATCAAATGTCAGTATTCACTAGTGAAATTATTGATAAAATGGCTATTTATACTGTTCGGGAAAAAATCCAAATAATTAAATGGTTTAATGGTGCTAATTCAACCGCCAACATAATAATAATTAATATTACAGTTTAGTTGTTTTAATTGATAAATTGGTAAAAAGATTTACAATATACGTAATTATTTATTTACGTAACCACAGTAACTATATTAGTTATCTCATTCTTACTTACTGCTTTAGTGCTTTATATTATATCGTTTCTGTCTTACACACAGAATGCCCTATGGACCGTTTTGATTTGATACAATCTGTATATACTTTTGTCTACGACTATACCTCATACATCCAGCAACTTTATCTAACTACGCCAGCGTTGCCAGACGTCCCGATTTTGGCGGGACATCCCGATTTTTAAATGAAAATTAAATGTCCCGCGCGGGACAGGCTTAGTCCCGCTTATTTTGATTTCTGTTTTTTTTTTTTTTATTCTGAAGACGAATAAGACTCAACTATTTAACGATAGGGTAAATCTGATTTAAAATATTATATTTTTATTAAAATACATTTTCTATGGCTATTTTTGCTATCTATTGTCACGTAAACGTAATTTTAATTCAAATAAAAAGATAAATAGGTATTTGAAAACTTCTGATTATATACGTTTTTTTACTATGTCCCGCTTTCGACGAAAGAATCCCGCTATTTTCACTCAAAGAGTTCCAAAATCCCGACTTGGCAAAAAAAAAACTGGCAACGCTGAACTACGCACAATTGGATAAACTTAAAATTCTTACATTTTTGAAAAAGAACCGCTATTTGTACTTACCTTTTATGAGCTAACAAATTACTTAAGTGCTTAAACGTTTTAGTACAAACATGACAGCTCAATCTGTTTGCTTTTGAATGTGTTTTCATATGATTTTCAAACAAGTCCTGTCGTACGTATGTCTTGCTACACTCTTTACATGTATAATTTTTCTGAACTTCTGCTTGTTTTTGAATTAACTGCATTAAACTATCTTGCACAAGTTCACATCCGTCAGTCGAACCGTTTAATTCATTATCTGCTTCTTTTTTTATTAAAGAGTTTGTAAATATTTTTTCAACCGATTTCAATTTATTATGTTTTCGTCGTTTGTGTCGTACAAGATGATCCGTTCTAGTAAACCGTATTAAACACAGATCGCATTCGTACGGACGTGCGTCTTTATAAACCCGTTTATGTTTCAATTTACGCTGAATTTTTCTAGCTAAACTCATACCGTTTGCCTTGTGTATTCGTTGGTGGCGTTTTAAGCCTATTTCTTTTAGAAACTTTTTACCGCAATCTTTACATTCAATAGAATTTTCTGAGGCATGCATATCTAAGTGTTTTTTTAAATGGTACGCTTTTGAAAACGAAGCATTACACATATAACAAGGAAATGTTTGTACTTCTTCAGTTGAATCGCATGTATTTTCACAGGGTGAATTTGTTTCATCTCTTTGCAGATCGAGATCAATTTCTGTTTTAATATACACATTGTTCGAAAAACTATCGGTTAAAAAAGGTTCTTTGTTCAGCAGTTTTTTACGTAATGCAGCGTCAGAATTTTCACAACGTATTTTAAATTCATAAAATTGATTGGCTTGATCTGCGCAGTTTAAACAGATGTTATCTGGAAGTCCGTCGTTTAAAGTTATCTGAAACAGATAGGTACATTTTTCTTATTCAACCGACTGCTTCTGGTACAACATTATTTTTCTGTAATTTACAAAGAATAATTTGATAATCTATATCATTAGTAACAATCAAATTGGGCCTGTTGTTTAAAGTAGCATAAATAAATAATTACCTCTACAGAAGCGCACGCCATTAGAATTTCTGACAGTTGAATATTGTTACAAACATTTGCACTGTATTGAAAAATTGAACACATGTCTATATTTTCAGATAAACAAGCACGACAAATGTGTTTTACAGACATGGTATTAATGAGATACTTATACAATTATTATAAAGAATGCCCAATTTCAATTGAACATGGAAATTTTAGGTTATTTTAACAGTTTTGCTCTTTTTATAACAGGACCGGAGTTTAGTGTTTTCTTCTTTCCTGAACTAAATCCGTCGCCGTCGAATTTGGCGAATTTTAAAACGAACAAAACTGTCTGTTTTTATAGGACAATTGAAGAAGTGATTTCCCTTTAAAATACACTTTTTTTCAAAAAAAATAATTGCACAAACGCCCGAAATTAAAGAAATTCACACACAAACGTCAAAATAATGAACATTTAGGCACCATATTGTATTGCACTAAATGGTGATACCACACTAATAATGTTTTATTACACTGTGACGTAGAAACACAATTATTTTTACGACGTTGTCATATCTCTCATAACAGGCATGTCCAACTCATATGATGTGGGCCACATTATGAATTTTGTACTCAATTGGGGACCGCATGTTTTTTGTGTTACAAAAAATTAATAAATTACGATTATTAGAATGATTATGTTATTAGGCTCAAATGTTTTTTAACGTATTAGCAAACCGAAATCTAACCCCTTTATCGATCACTGCGAATCAATACGCATACCCCTTTATCGTTCACCACGGAGTTGTTTTTTTTTAAACTCCACATTTGCCACCTCCCGTTTCACTGCGAGACAATTCGCATACCCCTTTATCGATCACTGCGAATCAATACGCATACCCCTTTATCGCTCACCACGGAGTTGTTTTTTTTTTAAACTCCACATTTGCCACCTCCCGTTTCACTGCGAGACAATTCGCATACCCCTTTATAGATCACTGCGAAACAGTTCGCATACCCCTTTATCGTTCACCTCGGAGTTGTTTTTTTTTTAAACTCCACATTTGCCACCTCCCGTTTCACTGCGAGACAATTCGCATACCCCTTTATAGATCACTGCGAAACAGTTCGCATACCCCTTTATCGTTCACCTCGGAGTTGTTTTTTTTAAACTCCACATTTGCCACCTCCCGTTTCACTGCGAGACAATTCGCATACCCCTTTATAGATCACTGCGAAACAGTTCGCATACCCCTTTATCGTTCACCTCGGAGTTGTTTTTTTTTAAACTCCACATTTGCCACCTCCCGTTTCACTGCGAGACAATTCGCATACCCCTTTATAGATCACTGCGAAACAGTTCGCATACCCCTTTATCGTTCACCTCGGAATTGTTTTTTTTTTTAAACTCCACATTTGCCCCTTCCCGTTTCACTGCGAGACAATTCGCATACCCCCTTGTCGTTCACCCCGGAATTATTTTTTTAAAAAACTCCCCCATGCTACTTCCCGTTTCACTGCGTAACAATTCGCATACCCTGTTATCTTTTTCGCATGTGCCCATTCTGTAGAATTTAAAAAAAATCCTTAACGCCCTCCTCTTTTTACTGCACAAAAAAATACCATTGCATCGATTTTATTTAGTACCATCGCCAAATTGGCTCGAATTTGTATACCCCCGTTTGTTTTCATGAGTTTATTGAGGCCCACATTTCAATACAAAGGTAATTGTGTAAGTTTGACAACACCGCTCCACTGATATTACTGATAATTGTGTGTGTGTCGTAAGCGTTGGGAATTTTGTAATAATTGGTGGTAACGAAAGTTACTAACAAGATGGCCATACAGTATTAAAAATGACTTGTCAGTACAGTATTTGGTGCTATTAATTTCGGGCATTTGTACATTTTTTTTTCTTGAAAAGAGTGTGTTTCAAAGGGAATTCACTTCTTCAACTCTCCTACAGTAATAAAGAGTTGAGTGCGTTTAAAAATCCGTCGTAAGCGACGGCGACGAATAAGTAAAATTTTACCCTAATTTTTCTAAACTAATTCCGAGCAAATATTTGGGAATGCTATTTTTTTTAATCACAAAAATTAACTTAACCTATCAAATGAGCCTCAGATTTCAAATTTTATTTAAAAAAAAATGAAATACGCAGGTAACAACGCTTGGAGGGGATAAGTAGCATATACAGCTGAACTTTTCTGATATCGTCTAAATTCTAAAACATGAATGTTTAGACATGCTCAGGACAAAGATGGTATACGAGTAGGCCCGGTTTCTTCACGAAATACTTAACTACCGGTTATCTGCCTTCCAGATACATTTATCTGCAAGAATGGTTTTCTTCACAAAATATGATCTATAGGATAGCAGATCGAATAATCTTTTATAACCTCCTTGATTCTCAATTTGTCAACGTTGCAAAAGCCTTTAATCGGCTAGCTTCAAGTTGTAGTTTGACAGCGATTTTGGCGCGGTAGGAAGGTTATTTTGAACATGGATGAATTTATTTCTAATCATATTTTTTGTGGAAAGATTTTAATTTTTTTATTATATTAATTATTTTTTGTGAAGTAGAGATTTTTATTTAATTTATAATTTTTTGTTTTATAGAGAGATTTTTATTTATTTTATTATTTTTTGTTTTGTACAGAGGTTTTTATCACATTATTTATTTTATTATAATTTTTTTTAAATCTTTGATTAACGTCTGAATAGAACTCTTCAAAAAAATAAAATATTTTTATTTTATTTTTTGTCAATATATGGTCTGAAAAAAAAATGGTCGACAATTTTATTTATTTGAATAATTTTTTTTGTTTTGTGGAGAGGGGCGTTTCGCATCCGTGATACGGTATGACTTCGTTCGTATAACGTATAACCCCATCAAACGAGTCGAACTGACTCCATGTCAGCGATTATGGATACGACAGATGCGAGTAACGAAATGAATTTGTAAGTAACGATTCGTTGCTTCGAGTCAGACGATGTACCCGTTACTCAGTAACGAATACATACGGTTTGTTACAGCTCTAACAGATATTGAGAAGTTTGACCTATAAGTATATGTAGCATTACAATTGTTGCAATCAATTTTATAGACTAATTCCGAGTTTTGTAATTTTTCAGTTTGTCTTTGAGTTTAGAAAAAAAGTTTTTATATATAGAATTATGATTTTTGCAAGATATTTGAATGTTTTCTGATCTAAAAATGCATTTTATCTTCTCTGATAACAAGGGAATGAATGGAATAGAGAAAAAAGTACAAATTTCATTGGTATTGTTGTTATTATTATTTGTGTTTCTACTATTGTTATTGGTTGTAATTTTGTGAAAGATTTTATTGATTAATGAAGATGGATAATTATATTTGACTAAAAATTGTTTTATAATTTTAAGATTTTTGTGATGGAATTGTGGACTTAAAATATGTGTTGATCTGTAGATGAGTTTTTTATTACATTGAGTTTATATTGGAACGGACTATCAGAAAAAAAGTTCAGATATCGTCCAGAATGCGTAGGCTACAGATCAACACATATTTCTAGTGCACAATTCCATAACAAAAATCTTAAAATTATAAAACAATTTCTAGTCAACAATAATTATCCATCATCATTAATCAATAAAATCTTTCACAAAATTACAACCAATAACAATAGTAGAAACACAAATAATAATAACAATTTTTCG
The DNA here is from genome assembly GCA_963575645.1 of Xanthostigma xanthostigma. Classification (NCBI taxonomy): domain Eukaryota; kingdom Metazoa; phylum Arthropoda; class Insecta; order Raphidioptera; family Raphidiidae; genus Xanthostigma; species Xanthostigma xanthostigma. The sequence goes on along the minus strand of OY754466.1, from coordinate 39,415,373 downwards.
ATTAGGCCTTTCACGAAAAGTGTATGGACGTCTAATATTATTTTCTTCCCCATCACTGCTTGTATCCGAAAATACATTAATGTCAAACAGAGCGTTCCTCTTGCAGTTATTATAGTGGCTGTGTTCTCTAACCTCTGTGACCATTTTGACAACACCCGAGATAAGAATAAACTTTTGACAGATGCGGCGCATGCGCAGAGATAGTTATGAGATGCGCGCACGTACCTGGCAGATATCTGGTACTTGGACCACCAGCTAAAGTTATCTGGCAGGTAGGAAGTTTTTAGTTGTGAAGAAAACCGAATTTGTTGGTTATCTTCCAGGTGCCTCTACCTAGCAGATAACCAAGAGTGAAGAAACCGGCCATAAGAGTAACGTGACCATTTATTTTTTTCCTCAGAGCGGGACACCCTTAAAATGTTATTGTTTTAAAAATAAAACACGTGTTTGTAATATACATAGTTATGAAATGTGAAATCATCAGAAATGGAAATAAGAATCATTTTTTTTTCCTCAGAGCGGGATACCCTTAAATTATTATTGTTAATTGAAATGGCATATCAGCAGAATATGAAGCAGAGACTGAAAACCTGTCAAAACTGACTATAAGCAACGAATATGTGCAAGCGTTAAAAGTAATTTATATACTTTTTTCAAACTTTTTGAATCTACCGTTTTTTTCTTAATATACCGCTTAATTTAGGGATATCCGGTAACATTTACTATGCACGTACGGGCGACAAGACATGCTTGATGCTACGTTTTTGTTCTGTCAAAGCTGAACGTATGTTGGGGACAGCGGGACTGTCCCGCTCAAAACGGGACATATGGTCACGATGTACGAGGTGAAGAATCGTACTTTTATGGCAAAAAAATGACTGAAACATACACAATATGTCCTATTATGCTCATGAATATGTTCAGTTTAGGTTCAATGAATATTTCCTTTAAATCTTTTCAACTAAATATGATTTCATTATCATTTCTTATTATTACTACTTTATTAGGTATAAGAAAACAATTAATGCTTGCTTTGTGAATTTGATCACAGAAATATAAAATTAAATAGAAAATAAAACTTTAATAAATTATATCTAAAAGAGGAAAATGATTATTTATAAAATCACATAGGTATTATATTATTAGCAACTTAATTCTACACACAAAAAATCTAATCAAATATAGTTAAAATATTTACATTACAAAAAAAAAATGAATTAAATAAAATTAATTGTGGTTATACAGAGCGTGATAGAGTGATTCATAATTTTAACATTATTTATATTTCAACTGTTTCATATGTGCCAGTCTCCAATGCAAAAATAAGACCAAAGGCAAATGTGAATTAAAGTACAAAAATCCTAGACTTGAAAATTTATTACAACAAAAACACAATCTACTGAAATTGTCTTACAAATATAAATCAAAGTATAAATACAATTATTAATAACTATATCAAAATTACTTTTCGACTGGCCATTATTAACGGACTACATTTTATCATTAGCATGCAATTAGGTACTGTAGTCACAGACTTTTATTTCATATTGTAAACAGAGGTACAGTAATCAAACGCGGCCTATGGGTGTTAATGATTTTTTTTAAATTTGGTATAGGTACAGGTTGTCAAGTGTAAAGTAACACTGCAATTTTATTAGCAAAGATTACGACGATCAGTCATATGATGTGTAAAATAGAACCAAGTGCCGAAACGCTAAAACATACTGGAATTAAGTCATCTAATGTAAATATCATTACGAGATTTGACTGTATTTTTGATTACCCGTTCCATCAAATTACTATTTAGAATAGTATATTTCTTTTAGAGACAACTCTAAAAGTACTCGTGACAAACTAACATAACATAGTGCAATTAGTTACAAAATGAAAACAGAAAATTTTGAAGGAATTTTCCATTTAAAAAAAAAATTAAATTAAAATGCGTTACAGTTACATTTTTTTTTTACTTTTGTATCATTGTTTTTGACAGATTTCTAAAAATATAGCATTTTCTACGTCAAAAATGTTTCTGTGGTCAAAATACTCGAAATATGCTAAAGTAATCTACATCTTAATCGATAGTTTTAAAAATAATTACAAGCCTTTTTAAATAATTGTACTGCGATGAAATTCAATTTTTAAATTTATTTTATATAAAGTTTAATATCCGATGGAGCTATTAAAAAAAAAAATTATATGATTAAACTCTAGATGCCAGGACATTTTTACTCGATAAGATTCCGAAAAATGAACCAAAAATATATCATCGTAGTATAGGAATCTGCGACCTAACTTCTGCCATTTTTGTATTTACATTGTATAAATTTGCGTATAGACCGCAGTCCCAATGCAAACTAACGCTTATCTAAGCACACCATGTGCCTCCTTCTATACGCGACTTAAAACAGTCAATTTCTTTAATATTATATAACTGTATAAGTAAAAAAATATTCAAATTACTATGTTGCAAAATTCAAATAACGCAAAAACTGTTTTCACTTATTTTAACCCAATTAGGTGTGTTTGGCGTATCGTGCTAGTGTAAAAAGTGTTAACACTCTTAACACTGTTACGTTTGTTAAGTGTAACATACACACTGACCTGTATGGTATTCAAGTGTCAGATTAAAAGCGTAAACACTAGCAGTCCCGACTCTTGAGTATGGGAGGGTAATGTAGTGTACTGTAAATCACGTAATTGCTGTCTGAAATTTTCAAATTACACTTTTGGTAAACCTTACGCACACTTTTCGGTGTATATGTCATTGTAGTCAGAGTGCCCGTCGGCAAAAATTTTATTGATACATACTCTCCCCAAACTTTGTATATGGTTTCATTAGGCCTAGTCTGACACCTATTTCCTCTATGACTTTTCTTGATTTTGGGGCGTTTTCTCTCTAAACTTTCCGAAAGATGTCGTTTTGATGACATATAAAAATTTATAGATACTGTTTGATTTTTTAATTGGATAGCTTAAAAACGTCAACCAGAACGCTAAATGAATGCTCTCTGACAAATAACATGAACCATTTAAAATGTCTGACACCTCGAATATGGTCGACATATTCTAGGTGTCAGACATTTAAAATAAATCATATTATTTGTCAGAGAACATTATTTTAGCGTTTTGGTTGAAGTTTTTAAGCTATCCAATTAAAAAAACAAACAGTACCTATAAATTTTTACATGTCGTCAAAACGACATCTTTCGGAAAGTTTAGAGAGAAAACGCCCCAAAATCAAGAAAAGTCATAGAGGAAATAGGTGTCAGACTAGGCCTAATGAAGCTATATACAAAGTTTGGGGAGAGTATGTATCAATAAAATTTTTGCCGACGGGCACTCTGACTATTGAGTTATCTACATTCTACACTACACTAATATACCAAACACATCTATTAATAAACATAATAAATTATACAAATCTTTGATTAACGTCTGATTAGAACTCTTCAATAAATAACATTATCGACCAATTTTTCAGACAAACATCTTAACAAAAAATATAAAAATTAATACATTAACGATCAGGTCTGAATTAAAAAACTTTTTTCAAAAACCAATTAGAAACTAATTATTAATTATTTTTTATATTTTAGATCAGTTCTCATGAAGGTCTAAATGCGGACCGAAACGTTAACGTATTAATTTTTATTTTTTTGTCAATATATTTGTCTGAAAAATTGGTCGATAATTTTATTTATTGAATAATGCATGGCTAAAATATGACAAAAAAGTGCTTTTTTACATATTTCAATATAATACAATTTGACAATCTTGAGAGATCTAGCAACCCTTTTAAATCACCACTCAAAGATTTAAAAAATAATAACACTTATTTGATTATGTGCACTGAAATATGGGATAAAAAAATACGTGTTTTGCTTTTGTCCATATCTATTCTGTCTCACTATTAATCGATTATATTTATTGATGTCAACAAATTGTAAAAGTGATGTACATAATATTAACCAATCAGTTAATTAATTATCTTTAAATGTCGATCAAATATTGTTTTCAAATTTAAATTCGGCAAAACACTCATTCTCTGTATAACCAGTCTTAAATATACATTAATTAGTGTCTAAAAAATAATTTACTGCATAGTTCCAAATAAGTGAACCATAGCAAGAGTTGCAGCTCTATTTTCCATAATAGAATTGCGATCCATATGAGTCTTTTTGTGTGTTTTGAGTGCGGAACTCTGCCTAAACGCTTGCCCGCAACAATCACAAATGTACGGTTTTTCGCCCGTGTGTATTCTCAAATGTGAACTGAGATCGTTACTTTGAGAGAAAGCTTTCGTACAGAACTTGCAAACGTAAGGTTTCTCTCCGGTGTGAGTTCTTTTATGACGAGCGAGGATTCCGCTTCTCGAAAATTTCATATGACACACGTCGCATTCGTACGGTTTTTCTCCCGAATGGATTCGCTTGTGTTTCGTCAAAGAACTGGACGTCGTGAAACCGTGATTGCAGATCTCGCAAACGTACGGCCGTGCACCCGTGTGCTTTCTCAGATGGGCTCCGAGTTCACCTTTACTGGCGAATCCGTTGCCGCAAATGTTGCACAGGTGTGCTTTGATGCCGCTGTGTCGCACCGTATGCTGTCTCAAGTTTCCGAGTTGATTGAACCCTTTGCCGCACGTCGAACAAAGAAACGGTTTTTCTCCGTTGTGTGTACGCATGTGATCCTTCAGGTTGCTGATCTGATTGAATCCCTTGGCGCAGATTTTACAGACGTGCGGTTTTACTCCCGAGTGTACGTTCATATGATTGATTAGTTGCTCGCCGCGCGCGAATCCCTTGTTGCACAGTGAACATATGTGCGCTTTGACGGTTGCGTGTATTTTTATGTGACGCGCTAACTGACTCGGTTTTGAAAACTTTTTTGTGCATACGTCGCAAGACAAAGCTTTGGAACGTTGAGTGCCATTGTGAGATCTCATGTGTGACGCGAGACTTTCCTTTTTGAAGAACGGCTTTTCACACACGTGACAGTGAAATTTAGTTTCTTCGCCATCTTCGTTTTTGATTTCTGTTTTTAATTCTAGATTTGCAATATGTATTATTTGATGACGTATTAAAAGATCGTCGCGTGAAAAACCCTTGTGACATGTTTCACAAACGAACGGCTTAGTTGCACTGTGGTTTTTCAAATGTCTAGTTAGATGACTCGATCTTTTGAATGCCTTTTTACAGACATGACACTTAAATATTTTCTTCTTTCCAAAAGTCGGATCTTTCTCCTCTTCTTCATCATTCGATAATGCTTCACTTTTAATTTTTGCTATTTCAGCATTGACCATTTCACTTGTGATTTCAGTTGTTTCTTCAGTCTCTTCGAGAACTTCAGTTTCCATAATTTCATCATTATCAGATAAATCGCCATTGTTGACATGATCATCCTCGTCGTCTAAATCTATTTCGGGTTTAATTACAATATCTTCGGATTGCGATTTGTCGGGAGTAGTTTCAACAACTTCAACAACCGCGTGTGTAATACTTATCTCTTCTTTGGGAAGTACTAGCTTTTCGAGGCCAAACCGTTCACGTAATGCAGCGTCTGACTTTTCACACTGCAGTTTAAACGCGTATGTTTGACTAACTTGACTAGCACATTGTACACAAATTTGTTCTGGTAAACCGTCTCCTAAAGTTATCTGAAAAAGTAGCGACAACCAATGAATAATAAAGATCAGTCAATAAAGCACACCATATCTATGGAATACGTTAAAATTAAAACAAATCATAACCTTAGAATTATAAAATTACCTGTACAGCTGCATACGCCATTATCATTTCAGACAAATGTATATTTGTGTCCAATAATTCATCAGGTACAAATATAGATCTCATTTCTACATTTTCGGCTAAACATACACGACATATATTTTCTACTACAGGATTTTCCATTTTTTTACAATTTTAAATTACGGCTAATAACACAAAACTGTTTCATGCACTCTCATCTCCAACATGGCGACACATGGCGTAAAAAGTTTTGTGTGCTCTGTAGAATTAGTTGTCTTCAAATCTCGAAAATCAAAATGGGTCACTAAAAATGAAGTCCCTATGATAATATCGTGCTCGCTGTCAAAAAATTGATGTAATAAAAATTAACAGGGAATATTATTTGTATGCACTATTCCTATACAAAATGCGTAGGGTACGCTGTACTTTATGTATTAATTGAAATTTTAAACCATAGATTAAATAGGTAATGTCGCCAACTTCACGATATTCATTAAAATAGGTACACGAGAAACGCTCATGTAATATAGATGGCAGCAGGTATATAACCACCTTTGGCTGAAAACTTGAAAATATTCGTCTTTTACTATTTCTAAGAAATTTATGGCTACCTGAATTTTGCTTAGGAAATTAGTTATTTTTTTGGTAAGTAAGCATCAAGAAATTGTATTGTAGATCCATTATTTTCAAAATTAAAGTAATAGAATATAATATTCGATAGACGAAGAATTTTTAACACAAAAATAATATAAAATACAAAAAAGTCTTTATTTAATTAATAGATCAGTCATTAAAACAAAATATTCAATTCTAGAAACATAATAGCCCTAAGTATCTAATCAGTATAAATAAAAAATTCCTGTGTTGTAGCAGTTGGAATTTGACTTTGCGGTGTTTCTCCGTGTTTATTTACTATGTGCTTATTTAATACGTCTTCTCTACTAAACGTCCTTGGACATTCTGTACAAACATACGGTCGTTCGTGAGTTTTCATATGTTTCGCTAAGCGACACGGATGAAAAAAACGCATATCACAGGCGTTACACGGATACGGTTTATCCGAATCTTTTGGTCCACCCGAATGTATTTTTTCGTGGTTTTTCAAATCATTTGAATTTGAATACGCTTTGCTGCACATTTGGCAAGCGTATGGTTTAAATCCAGTATGAACCCACATGTGCCGGTTTAACCGCGTCGAGCTCACAAACCCTTTCCCACATTCGCTACACAAATAAGGTCTTTCGTGAGTGTGATACGTTCTAATATGCAGCTGCAAATTGTCACTTTGACTGAACGTTTTACCGCAATAACTGCAACAAAATGGCATTGATCCTGTGTGTAGCACTTTATGTCGTTCTAAGTTCGATTGTATTTTAAATCCTTTATCGCAGATTTCACAAAGATAAGGTTTAACGGAGTTATGCGATTTCATGTGACTGACTACGCCGGCCCAACGAATGAATCCTTTATTGCATATTTGGCATTTAAATGGACGCTCACCAGTGTGTGTCCTCATATGAACTTTGAACGTACTAGGATTTGGGTAACGTTTCGAACATATCCTGCACGCGTAATGTTTCACGACCATGTGACCCTTTAAGTGTCCGATCAGACGTCTTTTATTTGCGAATTCCTTCTTACAAATATTACACGCTAACGGATACGAGTCCCCGTGACTGACTGCGTGGTTCTTTAATGCGATCGGGTCCGTAAATTCTTCATCGCACGCATTGCATAGAAGTTTCGGCAATACGGTTTCGGTACGATAGACCGTACTCAAAACTTCCGGATCAATTCCTGATATTGGTTTGATTGGTATCAAAGGCGGGGTGTCGGTTGAAATAGGGGCTAAAGCCAGCTCGGCTGGCGGAACAGTTTTGTCGACCGGAAAGGCCGGTATCTGTTCCAGAGCTATCGGAACAAGAGGCACTAAAGGTGGAGGACCGTCAATAAAAATATTTGATATTTGTATTGAGTTTGAATTTTTTAATTCTAATACGTTTTCGTGTTTTAATTCCAATATTTCGTCGTTTTTTATGACGTTTACTTTTTCCTTTGGCAATGTTTGATTAGCATTTTCCAATTGTAATGTATTTTCAAGTTTATTTTCATTTTGCACAGTGCTAATTTCAGCTTGTTCAATTTTTTCGGACGTTTTTGTTTTTAATTTTAAACGTTTCGTTTTCTTCAAGCTAATAGCTCTAGATTTTTGAGGGTGTGTTCTTTTTCTCAATATTCGTCTATTTTCATGAATTACAGCTGGTTTTTCTGAAGTTTTTGGAGGAATGTATTCATCATCAGACTCATTGTTTAATACTTCTAATTCATTGCAATTTTCAGTTTTTGCGTTAGTACAAATATCATTTTTGGTAATGTATTTTCTAAGTGTTTGATCTGACTTTTTTACTTTTTCTTTAAAAGAATGGAATCTATTAATTAAACGAAGACACTGAATGCAAATCTGAGATGGTAATCCATCATCTTCGGTCACCTATAATTTAAAAATAAAAAAAAAGAATAATTAAAATACAGTTTTGAATTAAATTTTTCATCGCATGCACTTCTTAGAATAAAGTGGCATGTTTGTTACGCAAAATTTTAATAAATCATAAATGTTACGAAATTTGAATTATTGGTCACTCTATAAATAAATTATTTTGTTTTGTATTCACTGTCACGACCTATCTATTATATAATTTTCACAAAAAAATTGCAATTTACCTGTACAGAAGTACATGACATCAACATATCAGGAACACATGCTTCAAATATAGATTTAAGTTCACTTTTTTCACTTAAACAAGTACGACACACCTTTTTTAAATTTAATGACTTGTTTTTTCGTGGACTCATATTAAATATTAATTTAAAAAATAAAGTCTTTGGAAGTGTCTACTACATTTTTTGAATTTTACATAGCATAATTTGTCCGTGTTTCGTTTACAAATGGATTTGTCAGTTGTCACTACATTTACAAAAAAATTTAAAATTTTTCTGATGATTTTATTTTTTAACAAGTACTCAGGTCTTCTACTGAAAAGTGCAAATTAAGTGCAATACAAAAATACGGCAGTTCTACAAAACTACGGTTCATTCTAAATGCACCTAGAAAAAAAGTATAACTCCATAAGTGCTCTAAGATTTTAAATTTAAATGACCGCGCGAAATCATTTTATTAGGATTTTATTTTCAAATGTTATAAATATGTGTTAAGCATTTATTTGCAATATTTGACAGTTTATAATTGTTGAACAATAAAATATATTACTTCAATTCCAAACTAGTCGTCAGTTAGCTGCATTAAAACTAGCTCATATGTAATAATTGTAGCTGCAACCTATAGGAAAAACATCATTAAAAAATATACATTTTATAGGCGTTGCTTATAATTTATATTATAAAAAGAGCTACTGAATTAAAGCTAAACATTATTTATAGAACTCTGCGCTTGAGCTTGAGACTAGTCAAGCGTTTTTAGCGATGCCATTTGCATTGTTTATAAAATTATATGGTGGTATTTCAAGCTCCCAGTTCCTGGGTTCTAATCCGAGATCTGGTAAAAGTGTCAATGGAATTTTGATAAACTGAAAATATGAATTGGTACTAAATTCAAATAACCTTGGCTGTTGGTGGCCTTAAAAACTGTGCTTCCACCAAAATGATCCTTTACTCCCACCACATGTGTAAATTCTGTCAACTCCCTGCGTAAGTATTTATTTGATTTTCCTTTTAAAAAATACAGTTATTTCATGAGAAATATAGTCATATCAACAAAGAAAAAATTCAGGGTAGGGACATATGAGTGGAAAGAAATGTATATAGGTACAAATACCGTTAAAATAACACTGCGCCGCACTGAGAAGAATCTCATACCAGTTAAAGCCATTTGATCTTCTTCGATTTGTTGAATAAATCTGTAAATCTATAATTATTATAGATTAAAATTATATTGCTACATAGTAAACTTTTTGCACTATTCCATATAAAATAATTGCATTAAATACATGTATTATATACTAGCGGTCCCGCCTGGTTTCACCCGGGTGCAAAAGAACGAATGGGGAAGGGAGGGACATGAGTACGCACATTCGTCTTAGTTTACCGAGATGAATGTTGTGTCTAAATTTCATGATGATCGGAGTTACCGTTTAAAAGTTTTTGTCAATAAAAAGCAGTAATTAATGTTTTTTTAAATAATAAATTTCTTTTAAATCAATAATTACTGTAATTAATAAAATATAATTAATATTTAATTGAAAACTCTGTAGGAAAATAATTTTTATATAGGTACCTATATAGTTAAAACAGTTTTCAAATGAGCTATTAATTAAATTTATTTAATTTTAATTAGTCGTAAACAAACTTAAAATAAATTTAAATGTTAGCCTTAGAATAAAGTAATGTAGAAAATTAAAAATATTTTCGCTCAGCGTGGGGCTCGAAACCACGACCCTGATATTAACAGACGCATGCGCTACCGACTGAGCCAGCCGGGTGTGTAAACGTACAACGCTATTATTGGTATATTTAGTTAGGGCATTTCACCTGAAAAGACGCTTATTTTTGAGATACATTACGCAACATTTTTCGTATAATAAAATAATGCTCCGCTCCTATTGGTTGTTGCGTTATATTATATAGCCTTCCTCAATAAAAGGGCTATCCAAAAAAAAAAATTAATTTGAACCAGTAGTTCCTGAGATTAGCGCGTTCAACCAAACAAACAAACAAACAAATTCTTCAGCTTTATATATTAGTATAGATTTAAATTTTACTTTGGCGCCTGCGGCCCGGTGTGTGGTAAAATTTCTCCTCACTCCTCACTAGCGTGAAATGAATCAATTTACGACCGGTATGAAATGCAACTATTTTATAGATGATCAGACAGAAAATAGTTAATTCTACTCACTTCTGTGCAATAATGTTCTGTTGGCACAGCAAATAATGCTTCCAATGAACGTCGACTCTCTTCGTAAACTTTAGAAGCAGCCAGAGTCACACAGAGTGTTCTCCCGACCATGCAAAACAGTGAATAGATGTAATAAATGTACATCGGTGTCGTGTATTCGTTGGTTTCTCTGAAATTGATAATATGTAAACTAAGTGTAAGTCAATGAATGTATATGTTACCGGATAAGTCCGTTATGAAGTCATACCTAGGTTTGCCTAGGCAAAGTCCGCATTGTCGGGCCACTTTAGGCAAAGTCCGAAATTATTCGATATTTCGGACATTGCCTACACTGTGGTACGACAATCTTAGGTTTGCTAGATGTGTAGCAGGCAAACTACGAAATAAGTTGATATTCCGATTCCAGGCGACGTCACTGAATTCTCATTCTGCATTGAATTTTGTGTTTAGTTGGGTTAAGCGGCCGTTATGTTCAGTTGGGTTTAATCTTTATTGGATTTGTGACCAACAAGTATTATGCAAGTAGATATGAGTGGCGTGGGTGAAATGAAGGCGAGATTTTTGGAGAAATTAGAGAATATGCAGAAACCAATAAATTCTTTTTACATTCCATCGATAGAGAAGTACGAGGCATTAATTAAAGAAGTTGAAGAAGCCTAGCAGGTTGCCAAAAAAACAACTCTTCAATACCGGCGTCTCAAACGTTACGATGTGTTACTTGTTGGGGGCATTAAAAAGTTAATTTTGCCATTATCTGCGCAAGTCACTGAAGTGAAATACTTTGTCCCCAATTAAGAATTGTTTGAGGTGCTAGATAATGCTCACAAGGAATGTGGTCATGCTGGAAGAGATATTATGATAAAAGCACTAAGCAACAAATTATTAATACAAATTAGTGTTTTTTTTTTCTATCGCAAACTGTGCTTCTTACTCGCACATAGGTATAATATTGACAGTAGGTAGGATAGTAATGCGGTAGGTTATTTCGGAGTTTGCCTGCTACATATTTGGTAAACCTAAGATTGTCTTACAACAGTGCAGGCAATGTCGGAAATATCAACTAATTTCCGACTTAGCCTAAAGTGGCCCGGCAATGCGGACTTTGCCTAGACAAACCTAGGTATGACTGCGTAACGGGCTTTGCCGGTAACATATATACATACTGGGGCGTGAAAACCCCGGAGCGTTTCATAATTTCTATGCTTTTAAATTAAGGTATAATACGCGCCACGGATCTAAAATTCGGAAGTTAGTCACAAACAGCGTCGCAAAGGCACATTTTAGAGCTGTTGAGACTCCCACCACCTCCCAGCTACTTGCACGGAACGTGCGCTCATCGGTGATTGGCCGTGATCGCTCGTTGCCTTTGTCACTTGTCGCTTTCCTGCTTTAAAGTACAGTCGAGTACGCTATTGTCAAGTTGTTATTGTTATTTTAGTTTTGTTGAGTGGCGAGTTTGTAGTTTTTCAACGGACTGTACAAGCGCAAGCCCGCATTCGCATCTAACTTTCGAGCTTTTTAGATTCGTGGCGTGTATTATAGCTACAGTGTTGGCGGGTGCAGTGCCATTCCGAGGTAATGTATACAGCTCTGTGCAGAAATGTTTAAATATATGTTAAATTATTTCGTTCGCCACGGTTTTGATGACTAAAAAAACCGGTCAAGTGCGAGGGGGTTCCGCACCATTCCTTTTTCGGTAAGAACTTTTCGTTTAGGTTTTTCTGTTAACTTTATTCCCTATTTTTTTTTTTCAAAATTTTAGGCTCAGTATAGTTTCGGAGATAAGGGGAATTATTATCGCTTAAAAAAACGGTCAAGTGCGAGGGGGTTCCGCACCATTCAATTTTCCGTAAGAACTTTTCGTTTAGGTTTTTCTGTTAACTATATTCCCTATTTTTTTTTCAAAATTTTAGGCTCAGTAGTTTCGGAGATAAGGGGAATTATTATCGCTTAAAAAACAGGTCAAGTGCGAGGGGGTTCCGCACCATTCCTTTTTCCGTAAGAACTTTTCGTTTAGGTTTTTCTGTTAACTATATTCCCTATTTTTTTTCAAAATTTTAGGCTCAGTAGTTTCGGAGATAAGGGGAATTATTATCGCTTAAAAAACCGGTCAAGTGCGAGGGGGTTCCGCACCATTCAATTTTCCGTAAGAACTTTTCGTTTAGGTTTTTCTGTTAACTATATTCCCTATTTTTTTTTTCAACTTTTAGGCTCAGTAGTTTCGGAGATAAGGGGAATTATTATCGCTTATTTTCCTTAATATTTTTAAAACTATGAATTTAAAAGATTAATTTGCTAGGTTTCGAAAATTTCAAAATAACTTACGCAAATCCACGGAACAACGTCAAGCATATCGAAAACAAATTGCTGGCGAATGATAATAATATAATAATCGAAATGTTATTATCGAGAGAGCGACACGTGTTACATACAAGTGTGTAGTCCTGTCTAATTTCTTTCCAAAGCTGTTGATTTTTTGGCTATAAACAAAAATATGTTTTATTTTTCTCGGATGTATTTGCTATAAAATTCTGTCATATTTTCTATAGCTAAAACTATATGTAGGTGTTATAATATATGCCCTTCGAAGGCTTCAGAAGAGATAAAATAATAGTTTATGAATTTTGTTTGTAAATAAAGGTACTATTACGAGGGTGACACGGTGTTATCACGAGCGATTTAGCGAGTGTTAACAGTCATTTGAGTGATAATAACATTACAAACAAGATACATACTACATTTTTTGCACATACCTCCTGTAAAATAATTAATTTTTACATCATAAAAAGTGTATTTGTAATATTTTAGACACTTCAGCTCGGCCATATTGGATACATAATGCAAACTGTTTATGATAGTCTCTCTTGCTCAAATAGATTTAAAAGACAACCGACTATCATTAAACTCGATTTACTTTTGTTTTACTTTACGCACTAGTACAAAAAATGGCCATTTTACAACAAAGTAGCTGTTTTGAAGGGAGTTGTTTAAAAAATATTTTTTTAAGTATACAGCTGAGAATGTTCATTAGTTTATCATCGCATAATTTTCATGTAAAAGTCGCTGCACACGAGACCTGTTTTGCCGCTGGAATCACTGCTAGGATTTGTACCTACTGGCTGCCGTGCTTGCTGAGAGGATGGAAACGACATCACTGCGGGCTTCTATGCGTGATTACAAGCTGGATTCTAAAGTTAGAACCGGAACTATTTTTCGTGCTTGCTTCTCTGCTGACTCTGAATCAGATAACGGTATTTTGTCACGTGAGCGACATTGGCAAACGCTCACAAACAAACATGGCGTTCTACTGTTGAGAGACAATAAACGTTCACTTTTGCGCGTGCACCAAACCCATCTACAAAGCCAGCTTCAATACACGCATCGTGTGAAGCGAACACATAAAAGCCATCACGAAACCCAGCTGCCAAATCTAGCAAGGATTCTAGCGGCGAAACCAGCCTCGTGTGCAAGGTGTTCTTGAATGACAAATCGATAGAAACTGATACTTACTACATTATCTAAACTATCAGATATTCTGTCATTTATTTGCTGAAACTTATTTGTCATTGCGTAGCTCATCAGCACAATAAAATCGTCTACGAAGCCCCACGACAGTGCGCACAATGTGTTGAAGAACTGTTTATTAAAAAAATAGTAATTTATTAAAACATGCTAAGGCTTTAACCTTAATCCGTATTTCTCCCGATTCGATGTCGGGCAACATTGGAAATTGGAAGTTAAACAAACACAATTTTTTCAAATCTTATAGACCGTGGTCCATTGGTTTATGCTTGACAATTAATGTGCCCGGTCTTTTAATCTAACATTTTCTCCTGACTACTTTTAATATGTTTAACTATCAATTGTATTGTGTATAGTTTACAATTAATAAGAAAGTATTATTTTAATATGTCCTGACCTGAGCTATCACACCTTTCCATAAAGCATATTGTGTGAAAGAAAACAATTGAGTGAATTGACTTTTTAAATATTCATCGACTGTTGAACAGTTGCTATTGTCGCAATCAATTTTTGAAATTGAACTATAAATGTAGTCAATATGTTCAACTGCAAAATACAATTTTTTTAATACTTATTACATATTTTATTTTATTTAGCACATACCTATCGGGTTTTAGCGCGTAATTCGGAGTCTAAATCGTTTTATACTGCAGAATGTCCCACGACATGACTGCCATAGCCTGGGACTGTGTTGCTGGGGGGATTTCAAGTCAAAAATGTCTAATGAACATATTACCCGGAACGCTATCCTAACTGAGCTAAAAGCATTTGAAATTTTAGATAAGTAGTAGTAGGAATTCCCTACCAATTTAAAAACCATTTAAAAAGAAATCGCTTTATTGAATTAGTTGCTCAAAATGTCCACCCAGTTGCTGTATACATAATATAGTCTAGCTCTTCTTAGAATTGAAGTGGTTATAGCTCTGCGAATTGTCTCAGGATCAGCATGAATAGTTTAATAAATACTAATGGTGATTCACAGCCACTTGGTCTTTTTAATAATAACAAAACCAACAGCCGAACCTAATACCTGCATTAGTGGGCTTACTTATTTAAAATTTCAAATGCTTCTCTTACTCTAGCTCAGTTAAGATAGCGTTCCGGGTATATGTTCATTAGACATCCCAGCAACACAATCCCAGGCTATGACAGTCATGTCGTGGGACAGCCTGTATAATGATTCATTTTAGCACTTTTCGAAAGCATCGATAAACAGCCATTTAGACTCTGATTTAGCGAGCTAGCCAGACATGCTGAATAATAAAGTACAGTGTGTAACATGTGCAGGGTTTGTTTATGCGTCAAGACTTATTTAGCTCAGTAGCTGTTGCACAAATACAAGACTATATAGCTACTAACCCCAAGAAAACGTGAAAAATGTAAAATGTATTAAATTTAAACGTTTACGAAGATTAACTTTCAATTTATATTTTCTCAAACTTTCTTCTAATTCCGCCCATTCCAACATAAATTTTGGCCAATGTGTCGACAAACTCAAAAATAATATTCTGCTTACAGTTGTAATTACGTAATAAATTCCGCCATTTGCTATAATTATAAAGTAGTCAAGGGACGTCTATTAATTACGCGAGGTGTTTTTTTTTTTTTAATTTGACGCTCCCCCCTGTTTAGATTTGGTAATATATGGTAGACCCCCCTCCCCCTCACGTGAGATTTACCGTTTAATATTTAAATAATTAAATGTATATATGTTCATGCAGTATTTTCCTTCATTATGTCACTAAATACCTAAAACTGATGTAGGTACTACATTTTTTCTGTGAAATAAGAGGGGAAAAAATGATACCTAGTAGTCCAAGCTCCCATGACAGAAAAAGTTACCCCTACGAACACCTCAAAATTATAAAGTGAAAATGGCTGAAAAACATGTAAGAAACATGTTACGCCCGCCAAACTAGTAAAAATTTGTTAATTGTTATTTTTTATGAATTTTTGAATTAAAAAAAAACATGATTTTACTTTCCAAAACACCTGCTTGAAATTTATACAATTTGTAGTAAATAATGTACCATTTTTGAAAAAATTGGTCTGGCTGACAATTTTTGTTAATAAATTTGTCAGACTTCATTTGTTATAAATTTTTTTTTTATGAAGTCTGTCATAGTAAAAAACATTTTTTCGCTGACAGACCAATTTTTATGCAGAAAATAGATGTCAAACCTTCTTTCAGAAAAAAATTAAGGTGGTGTTTTGACACGGCCTCTTGTAAAAGCTGATTTGTTTATGAAAAAACGCTGTCACGGCGCTTAAAAATTGAATCTGGCATGGTAAAAAACAATATTTTGATGAAAAATGTATTAAAGTGTACATATAAAAGAGATCTACCGTATTAATTTAGAATTAAATAAAAAAATTTTTTCTAGTTAGCAACGATTATACCATATTTTTTCATTAAATGCGACCACATTTTTTAATGACAAAATATGGTATAATCGTTGCTAACTAGAAAAAATTTTTTTATTTAATTCTAAATTAATACGGTAGATCTCTTTTATATGTACACTTTAATACATTTTTCATCAAAATATTGTTTTTTACCATGCCAGATTCAATTTTTAAGCGCCGTGACAGCGTTTTTTCATAAACAAATCAGCTTTTACAAGGGGCCGTGTCAAAACACCACCTTAATTTTTTTCTGAAAGAAGGTTTGACATCTATTTTCTGCATAAAAATTGGTCTGTCAGCGAAAAAATGTTTTTTACTATGACAGACTTCATAAAAAAAAAAAATTTATAACAAATGAAGTCTGACAAATTTATTAACAAAAATTGTCAGCCAGACAAGTTGTATTAGCTAGAAGAGATCTTAAACTTTATTTAAAAAAAAATTCAAGGAAGGGTTATGAAATGCATTTTCATAAAAAAAAATAATTTATAACAAATGAAGTCTGACAAATTTATTAACAAAAATTGTCAGCCAGACCAATTTTTTCAAAAATGGTACATTATTTACTACAAATTGTATAAATTTCAAGCAGGTGTTTTGGAAAGTAAAATCATGTTTTTTTTTTAATTCAAAAATTCATAAAAAATAACAATTAACAAATTTTTACTAGTTTTGCGGGCGTAACATGTTTCTTACATGTTTTTCAGCCATTTTCACTTTATAATTTTGAGGTGTTTTAATAGAGGTAACTTTTTCTGTCATGGGAGCTTAGTCTATACTCTATAGGTACTACGTTTTAGATTTAGTAAAAGTAAAAAATGGGCTTCGACACCACAGTCGACGTGATATTTTCATTGACCTCCCCCTCTCTTTAAATGATATTTGATGATATTTTTAGCTCAAGTAATTAATGGACGTCCCCTTATGATTAATATCTCAAAAATCTGTTTTTATATTGTTTTATAAGATATATTTTGATATAATATTCATCGTTACTTCGTTTTTCTATGTCACAGTTCGTCGATAATATAATATATATACAAAAACTGTATCGTCTCTATATACTGTGAATTTCATTTAAATAAAATACAATATATATACATGAGTTTTGTTGATATCGTATATAGCTATGGAAATCATTAGTGCATTACAGAAAATCGCTCCACATAAAATGCAACATAGACCGAACGCCCATGGCAGGTTCGTATGTATTTAATGTGAAACGATTTTCTGTATAAAGGCCGCTGCACACGAGACTAGAAACGCTGCTAGATTCCTTGCTAGATTTGCCCTGCACTAGTTTTCTAGCGCTGGTTTTCTTAATTGCTGTTATGTGCTCGCTTCACACGAGACGTCTTTTCAAGCTAATTTTGTGAATAAATCTGGTGCGCGCGCAGTGACAGTTCAAATATAAACACAGAGCAAAACGTGTCTGTTGTCTGACACTGAGCATAATGACGCCATGTTGGTTTGTGGGCGTTTGTTCAAGTCGCCCACGCGACAAGATACTGCTTCCTGGTTGGTTCTTGCTATACCTAGCAGAAAACCTAGCAAGGATATAGCCCGTTCTAATTTTAAAACCTATCTTGTGAGCTAGCAGGCGAGACCGCAGTGGCGTCATATCCAGCTTCGTACCCAGCCTACCGGCCAGCAGAACTCCAAACAGTGTTTCTAGTAGTGATGTGCCGGATCGTTAAAAATGTATATCCGCGGATACGGATCTGAATACGGATATTTGGTTTCAAGATCCGCAGATACGGATACGGATCTTAACTTTCTTAGAGTACGCGGCGGTAAAAATTGCACATCGACCTTTGGAAAGAGACTATCTGTTATGGGAAAAAGTTATTGACCTCTTTATAAGAGTTAACTCTCATAACAGATTGTCTCTTTCCAAAGATCGATGTGCAATATCTCATTATAAAGATAGTTGATTTAGTACCTTTGAGTTATGTACTATTAGTATGGTACTCACTACGATAAATGTTTGCAATATAAAGGTGCCAAATTAGATTTAAAAAAATAAACAATAATCTAAATGGAATTTAACAGGTTTTCATTATTACCTAATCACCTATATATATAGAATTTCATCTATGAATTGAAAATTAATAAGGTAAAAGATCCGCCAAAAACTAACGGATAGTGGATACGGATACGGACCTTTCTTCTCCCTCGGATATTCGCGGATATGGATAGGGATATCCGGCACATCACTAGTTTCTATAGTCTCGTGTGCAGCGGCCTTAAGACTAATTATTTAATGATTTCCAAAGCTACCAATTCGTCAAAATTCTAAATTCACTGTATACTAAATTTCATGCGTTAAATTTACCAAATTTTGAAACTATAGATTCATTTGTAGTGAATATTAATAGGAAAAATATAAGCGAACTAATTGAATTAACGACCGTGTACAAAACTCTCCACGATATCCAACGAAACGAAAGATTTCGTGGATCTGGGTCTGTGATACCCGATACGGGCAGAAGTGCGATACTTTGGGCCGTCATTAGAGGCCAACGTATCGCCGATTGCAAGTTGTAATTAAAATTTTTCTTGATATATTTTGAAAACATTAGATTAGTATCACTTGAATTCACTTTATTATTTCCACGAGAAATGTATCTCATCATTTTGATGTGTTAAATAAAATCGATAAGCGAATTTTATGAAAGGATTTTCTATTTCTTGATTACTGAATACTAATGCAAAACAATCTGATAAGAGGATTTATTAGACTTGAGAAATGTTTCTTTCGTATGGAAATTAGGTTTAATTATTGTTTCAAAATCAAAACTTGTCATAAGTTTAGAAAAACAAGTTGTTTACAAGTTCTGTGAAGCTATACATATAATTACAGTGTAGCTCCCGATATGACAGTTCTTCAAACGGTTTTTTTTTTACCATGAGCCCGTATATTTGTTACTAATAACTATATTTGTTTCAAATATTGCGACAGCTTTTTCAACTACTTCCCGTTATACGATTGAGTTGAAATTTTGCTTACGTATGTAGGTACGATAACAATACGATATTATAAAATTTCAGCCAATTGAGTGACGGAACCATTCCAACTTCAAAATGTTGACATTTGATTATTACAATAGGGAAAATAAATTTTCTGATATCGCGTGAGTTGACGCGGGTAATGGCTAGTATTCAATATGATATTTGCTATTCGTTGCCATGGTTACCTATATAATATGTTCCACGTCATGTAAAAATTAATCAAAGCATGCTTAACTAGTTTATTTCTGACAGATCTACAAACAAAAGAATAGCTGATTTTTTTTATTTTAAAATATTTCCAAAACTATAAATTTTAGAAATTTATTTTTCTTTCTTAAAAAAACAAATAAAATAATAAGCCGTTTTGAAAAGTACACCATTATTATCTAAAAAATCACCGTTATAGCATATTTCTCTTCTGCGCATGCGCCGATTTTGCCCAAAAACAATAGGGCCTTCATATCTGTATACCAAACATCCTTCCAAAATTTGGTTTCAGTTCAGTCATCCGTTTGATCTGTATCGTGCTCACCGACTAACAGACGCACAGAGTTTTTCCAAAAAAATGTTTTTTGGATTCGGGGGAGCTCAAAATGAAAAGATATTGTAAAATTTTGCAAAGTGATTTTTCACCTAAACTAATAGGTACCTACCATTCCCCACTTGTGGGTTGGGATGGTAATATCTTATGATACTTAAAGTCAGGATTCAACTGTATTAGTTTTGTCAGTATAAATACATTCTTGACAATTGATATATAATTATTTTTTACCTATTGTTTACTGCAGTAATTGACTGTAAGCATTTTAAGTGGGACACAATTATAATCCATATAATTTTTAAGGGTGTTTAGTACTACGAAAATTAAATTTTACTAGTGTGACCTGTGCGAATTATTCGCACTAAATAAGTATAATAATTATTACTTTACAAAATTATTTTTTAAATATGATTGCAGGTATTCAATTCGTTTCTAATTTTGCACACTGCTTATAACGTTCTTCTTTTTGTTGTATTACAATATGAAGCTCAGATGACAGATCGAAGAAATATTTTACTAAAATTGTCATATAGAGGCGCAAGTAGCAAAAGCGTTGAGCTAAGCCAGATAGCATCATGCAGCATTGCTGTGACGTTGTTCAGCGTTGCTCGCTGTTTCAAAATTAAAACCGTCAGATGGCAGTATTGTGTCTGTTGTAATACAATATGAAGGTCAGATGACAGATCGAAATGTTGACGTAATTAAAGCCGTTAGATGTCAGACGTTGTTCAGCGTTGCTGTATTTTAATTAATTTACAAAAACAAAAGCAATAATAAATTTTTTAGTTGTCGATGTCAGTAGAGCAAGCAATTATCTGTAAAATGACATATAATTTATGTGGAGAAATTGTAAGGTTTTTTTCTAAAAAGGGAGGCAAACATCTTTAACCTTATAGCGTATTAATATATATGATTGTTAAAATCAATTATGCATTAATATTGTATGACTCAGTTCTGCGAATATTATTGAAGTGAAACTTCTTTAGACACGGTAGGGCAAATCGGGCAAATTAGCCTGGATCACACGAAAAGTAAAACGCTTCACTTCACATACTTCAACCAGGATACTGGCCAGTGCTAATGACGTCATGAATCAGCGCCATACCGTTGATTCATTTCGAAATATACTGACCAGCGCGTTTACGTATTTTTTTTTCCTTCGTCCACCAAAATCAATTGTTCACTTTGTTGAGAAGACATTACAGTGGACCCCCGGTAATCCGACAAACATTTTGCAGGGCAGTGTCGGACTATCGAATTTGTCGGATTATAGAGTACTGCCTACTCTGAAGTACAAATCATACTTCACTATGTATGTCAAATTTAGTAAATTAAACAACACAATAGAGAGCTTACGTTTTATTATAAAATTAATGTCATTAATGCTATAGAATACCCTACGCGTCGAGCACAATAGTGGTGGTGCGTACAAGTTATAACTTGTTCATTCATGCATTAGCGAAGATTGTCAAAAAAATATTCAATAATAAATAATAGACCATGTCGGATTACAGGGGGTGCCGGACTAGACAGGGGCCGGTTTACCGAGGGTCCACTGTATTGCAAATAACAAATAATAAAATAATAAAAAATTCCACTAAGCTTGATGCACACACGTTCAGTTAAATATTTATGCTGCCTCACCAATACAATATGGTGGCACAGCAGTACAATTATGGCGTCGGATTCATGACGTCATTAGCACTGGAAGTATACTGGGTTATATTTCGGAACTTACCCAACGTCACTACAGTCAAAAGAAACTGAGCGTGTAATAAAAAACCGGCATTAATGATTAATGGAAGCGAAATTGCAAATTACAAGTTTTTAAATATAAAAAAAATTAAAAGTGCTGGGGCTTCGGCGAGTTTGTCGGTATCTAAAAACTTATAGTATGTTTTTGTGCAGCCGTGTATCATGCCAGTAAATTGAGGTTAGAATTCGATTTTCTGTCTATTATTTCTTCTATTAGGTACTTTGTTTTCAGGGGCGGAATAACCCACGGGGATTTTAGGAGTTTTCCGGGTCTGTATACCCCGATTACCTATATTAGTTTATATCTTTTTTGTTTACTAGAATTATTTTATTTTTTATAGATATAGGTAATTCTTAGTTAAAATTAATAATGCGTTTTTTGTATTTGTTGTAATAGCTCTCACAACCGTAAACTATACTTTTTTTTGACGGTGAATAGAGAGTGTTGATGAACGCTCACTTTGGTAGCCAGATTGGGAAATCAAAATTTCTGGACAAAATTCTAAAATATCTGGACCAAAGGATTTTAGGCTGGACAAAATAAAAATCTGCATTAATCAACCGAAACACGACATATAATTAAGTAATATGTAAGTACTTACTTGGTATTATTGTTATAAGAAAAACGAAAATATGAACTATTGAGCTGAACAGCTGAAATTGGTACAAAAACAGAGGTATAGCTTAATCTAACAGTCAATGGTACCTTTCTAGTCACTTTTTTGCCACATATATTTAGTATTTCTCTTAGCCGCCTTTTTATCATTTTAGAACCTTTCTCTGTATTTAGAAAAGATTTAAAATTAGTACAGTTTTCTTCAAAGTTTAATCGAATTATTAGCTCTGGCGGTGCATGTTTTTTATTTTTAGCTGGACATTTTGCCTAAAAGCGGGACACTGGTAAACGTGTAAAATTGCTGGACAATCCAGCCAAGTCCCGCCAATCTGGTAACCGTAGGTGCCCTCTGTACGAAAAAAAGTAGTATTCAAGACGGGATTGGAATCTTGCTTTTCCGGGCCGGAATAGTTGAGCCCTACCGCCCCTGTATGTTATTGACAGTTATACCGCACAAAGCTGTTCTAACTCAGATAATTGATCGGTTTTTGTAATAATTTATTGTTTGCCTGAAAACAAACAATAGCCGTGTTTATTTTTATTTGCGCCAAGGAGGTGCGTGATAATATTATGTATCTACACTGTTTTGAATTTTTATCAGCAGCTAACAACCCCCCCTTACTCTCCTCTACGTACGCCAATGTGTCCCTTAAATTACATAAGAATAAGCAAACAAATTTTAACACCTTAGTTCTTTATTGAAAATAGATATGATTAGAGTAATTAAGACAACCAGAACTTTTCAAGTACCTAAGTATTTTTTTTGAAAATAGCTTAGACCTTAGTATTATAATTAGGGATGCAAAATGATTTTAATATCGATAAATAGGTACATCGATATTTATATCGACACTGGACCGATATCGATAATCGATACCTAATATCGATATCAGCATGCACGAAGACGAGTGAAATTTTTTTAAACTTCCGCGAAAACGATGACCATTTTTTAGTACCTTGAGTTTAAAGACCCTTAGTTTCACGAATTACCTTTTTTTTTAAAAATTCTTTAAGTCACATTTGCTCTTCGATATTTTTATACCATAATATCAATAAAATCATATTATCGGTAATGTAAATATATCGATATTTTCATGCTCTCTGATATTTGTATGCCAGAATATCGATAATATCATATCGGGAATGTATACCTATATATCGATATAAATATCAATATTTTCGTTTCGATATTATCGATAATATCGGTTAACCGATATATCGTTGCAACCCTAATTATAATACTGTTCAAATCTTTGATTAACGTCTGATTAGAACTCTTCAATAAATAAAATTATAATACTTTAATAAGAAAACTATCTCAAATTCAACCAAGTTAAGCATCTTTGTATTGCATTAATACAAGTTCATATGTTACAACAGTGGCTGCAATCTGTAATAAAAATAACAAATAATTAATTTTCTACTTGATGTGAAAATGCAAGAAGCACGTCTAAATTTTAATAAACACAATTATTACCGATAATAAAGTACGCCGGCTAATTGAAAAGAACTTCATTCCAGTTAAAGTCATTGGATCTGCGATAATTTGTTGAATAAATCTCTTTACCTTAAATGAATGTTTTAAAATCACAATTTAGAACACCCAAAATTTCCACAAATGTTTGTCGCTCTCCCTTCTTAAATTCGCGTTTGTTAATTTGCGTATACCATCATGCTAGATAATTTTCCAGGAGGGAGAGGAAGCAAAAATATTATACCTATATATCAAATCACCTATAGTTACTAGTACATTGTATATTTTCAGTAACTTATCATAATAACAAAAATATTAGGAGCACTGTGGTTTGAATCTAATAAAAAATAGAGAATAGTTACTTCTTACCACAACAAGTTTATTAGTGGATGTACATTTCGAGAGCTATGCTCTCATCTTCAGCAATACACTAAACTAAAGAGTTTAGTGTATACACTAAACTAAAGAGTTTAGTGTATTGCTGAAGATGAGAGCATAGCTCTCGAAATGTACATCCACTAATAAACTTGTTGTGGTAAGAAGTAACTATTCTCTATTTTTTATTAACTTATCATAAAACAAAAATACTTCTTTCAATCAGCTCCCGAGGGAGGGATGGGGGTCAACTGTTCTTTACTGTTTTTTTTATGGTATAACGTAAGTAATCTTTTGCAATTATAAAAGATTTGACGACTTATTATAGTGTAAAGGTCGCTGCACACGAGGCTGGTTTTGCCGCTGGAATCGTTGCTGGGACTTATGCTAGCTACCGCGCTGGCTTCGAGTATGGAAATTACGTCATTGTTGGCTCGAGTGCGTGGTTACAAGTTGGATTTTAAAATTAGAACCGGGGCTTTGTTTTTTGCTTGTTTCTCTGCCGGTTTTCAGAAAGAACCATTCAGAAAACAGTATTTTGTGACGTGAGCGACATGGACAAACGCCCACAAACAAACATGGCGTAGTGTATGTTCACTTGCGTGCGCACCAAACCCATCTACAAAACCAGCTTCAAAACACACATCGTGTAAAGCAAACACATAAAAGCCATCAAGCTTGAAACCTAGCAGCCAAATCTAGCAAGGAAACTTGAGGTAAAACCAGCCTCGTGTGCAGCGACCTTAGTAGTCGGGTAATCCCGGCTATCCTTTATAAAATATTCACTTACATCAGGACAGTATTCCTGCAGTGGTACAGAAAACAGAAAGTCCAGCGGGCGACGACTTTCTTCATAAATTTGAGAGACAGCGATTGTTACACTGGACATTCTTCCAGTCGTTAAAATCAACAATGTTATGTAATAGATGTAATATCCGACGGTATGCGATGAATTATTTTTTACATCTCTATAAAATATATTATTTTGTTTGTAAAAGTCCTTATAATTGCTATCATATATATTTCTTTTGAAAAAAGAGATATTTTGGCCCCACTAAATTGATGCAATATATGCTTGAGTTTGGTTGATATGGTAGCTATGTAAATCATTAATGCATTACATAGAATCGTTCCACATAAAATGCATACGAACCTCTCTTGGGCGCACTTTATGTGGAACGATTTTCTGTAATGCGTTAACGATTTCCATACAAAACTCATGTATAATATATTACGTCTTATATTATGATATTCACTGTAGAGAGCGAATTAATGTTAATGTAGTAATTTAAGATAAGAAACCCATAGCGAGAAACAGATTCTAAAATGGCTGTCGATGAAGGGGGGAGGGGAGGAGGCTGCTAGAAGACTCTAACAGCGACATCTCAATTCCTGACAGATACGTGTCATGGTTTTCGTTTTTTCAATACTGTGGCCTTTGGTGGTTACCATTCTGCTACGGAATCGTTGACGGATCGCTTTTCTACCGGCACGGCTGGGGGGAACAGCGTCGTTTGAAGACGTTCTAAGTTATGGGCTCCCTGCCTAGGAACGCTGCGATACCTCTAAACGTACACTTTCAC
Source organism: Xanthostigma xanthostigma (assembly GCA_963575645.1). Taxonomy (NCBI): domain Eukaryota; kingdom Metazoa; phylum Arthropoda; class Insecta; order Raphidioptera; family Raphidiidae; genus Xanthostigma; species Xanthostigma xanthostigma. The sequence goes on along the minus strand of OY754466.1, from coordinate 39,389,430 downwards.
CCCGAAAAAAAGTATCAAGAACGGAATTCAAATTAAGATTTATTCAACTCTGAACCCTTTTAGACCTTTTTAAGGGGCCTTAAGGTTCAAAATCGAGTTTTAGAGACCTATGAAGTATTGATTAGTGAAATTTCTCCTCAAAACGAATATTTTAGGTAAAAGTAAGTTAATCATTTCAAACTTGGATGTTTATTGTGCAGGACCTATTTTTAGGGGCTCTTATACCTAAAGAATCCGAGGGTTAAAGAAATACTAAGACGTAGTCATATGTAAAATTTCCCGCAGAATCAGAATATGAAATGAAAAGTATGAATCTCATTTAAAATTTCAGAGTTGGACCCTACGGGACCCTTTTAGGGCCCTCGGGCCCAAATTCTAATTTTGCCATTCGATAGACAGGAAAAAGTTATACTAAAAATTATTTTAACATTTTTTGTCCGGCTTACCCGATAAGAAATATTAAACCGTTTCGGGACTTTTGAAACATAACAATTACAGCATACATCGTCGGTATTCGCATCGGAAGGAATGTATAACTAGAGTCGTTGCCGAAATTTTTAATAATCTTTTATTTTTATTGAAGTAAAACTTCTTTACGCACGCTTGGCTGGTGAATGCTTACGAAAATTGTGATCGGGCGTTACGCGAACGGTGATTGTGTGATCGGGCGGGGCGAACGGAAGTTGAGAGGGAGATATAAGTTTGTGAAGATAGAAAGAGAGAGAGTTACGTTTCGTATATTACTGTAGGGGCAAGAGAGAGAGGTGCGCGCGTACATTTTCTTTCTCATACTAGTTGCTGGCGTCGTAGCGTCATATGCAGCGTTCCTTTTTCCGTGTCTATTTTCTCCCTCTACTAATACGCGGCATTCTACTCTCGACAAAGGTGAGTGCGTATCTCATACTAGTTGTTGGCGTCGTAAAACCGATAATAAATTTAAATATTTGTAGAAAATTAATATATGTATAGGTATACATGTATAATAATAATAATAATAATAATAATTTCTTTATTTCCGTAATGTACTACATGTGTAGTGTGGAAAACGTCGATTACAAAAATATTACAATACAGTGGATAAAAATTCGTTAATATTATAAAAATTATTTTATTTATTAGTTTTGAGTTCCCTTTTAAATTTCGGTAAGTTTAATTTTTTAATATTTAGAGGCAAATGATTATAAATTTTAATGATAATATTCATAGAACCTTTGTTGACTGCGAGAAAAGATGTTACGAAGTGGCTTCTCGTTCTAGTGTCGTACTCATGTTGGCATACATTGTTCATAAAGAGGTGCGGATATTTTTTGCAGAATATTGAACATTCGTAAATGAAAATGTCATAAATGGTGAGTAGTTTTATGCCATTGAATAGCGGTCTGCACGATTCTCTGGGTCCAACATTACTTATAGTTCTTATGCAGCGTTTCTGGATAATGAACAAATCCTGAATGTATAGAGAATTGCCCCAAAAGATGATTCCGTATCGAATGTTTGACCCCACGTAGGCATGATAAGCGCTCAATAATACAGAACGTGGAGCGAAGTTGCTTAAAGCTCTCAAAAGATAACTATATTTACTAATTGTATTACTGAGCTGCTCAATGTGATATTTTTATCTATAAAGATGCCAAGAAACTTTACTGAATCATCTATTTGGACATCACCATTATCAGGAAGAGTCAAAACTTTGTCGCTATCGCCATATTCACCAAATTTGATAAATTTAAACTTGCTTAAGTTAAGTTTGAGACTATTTTCATCAAACCAGTTTTTAATGTTAGAGACTGAACAGTCAATGATATCTAAAAGATTAACTTTGTTTTCGCTGTCATAAATAGCTGCCACATCATCAGCAAACAATATTACATTGTCTTTGATACACTTCGGTAAATCATTGATGTAAATTAGAAAAAGCAATGGACCAAGTATCGATCCTTGTGGAACTCCTCGCGAGTTACTTAGATGACATGAGCATACAGTTGAACTGAAGCCGTTTTTTATACATACAGTGTGTCCCCGGATTGAGTTCACAAAAGGTGAGCTTGACCAAAAATTTTCGAATTGGAATTTCATATTTTTGGATTCCGCCCTGCTTGGTCTGAAACTTATTTTTAGTTTACTTTCGATTTTTTTTAAATCAAGTAGGCCTTTACAGTTGAGCAAAACCTCTTTTCGTTTCAGGTAAAGTACCTATTCCGTTCATAGTATTAGTACGCAAAAGTGTCACTAAGAAAAGTTGTTCACAATGAAAAATTATAGCGTAATGCAAATTTTCAGAATGATCGGCTTACTTTGATAAAATCCGCTTTTGTTTTGTTTTGTTTGAAAAACAATCGCGTGTAGGAAGCCAAATAGGGTAATTGGAGTTTAATTTACTTTTTTGATAAACTGTAAAAATTTGAATTTGAATTTGAACATTTCTAATCAGCCTGTTTTCTCATCTAAAATTTGTCATGCAATCGTTAATAATAAATATTTTTCTCCTATTTTCTACTTCTATTATCAAAGTAGGTCGATCATTCTGAAAATTTGCATAACGTCATAATTTTTCATTGTGAACAACTTTTTTTCGTGACACTTTTGCGTACTATGAACGGAAAAGGTACTTTACCTGAAACGAAAAGAGGTTTTGCTCAACTGTAAAGGCCTACTTGATTTAAAAAAATTGAAAGTAAACTAAAAATAATTTTCAGACCAAGCAGGGCGGAACCCAAAATATGAAATTCCAATTCGAAAATTTTTGTTCAATCCCACCTATTGTGAACTTAATTCGGGGACACACTGTATATACATACATATAGATGGAGCTAAAGAAGTTTTACTTTAGTCGTGTGGTCTAAAGCACACTCGTTTTTTAATTATTGGATATTTAAATCAGTACCTGATAAATCTCAGTAAAGAAAAGCATATATTAAGCAAGTTATTGACGAACGATAGCAATATAATGCTTGATATTGTGTCGTCTAACAAACGGCACACATTACAGACACGGCCAAAGTCCCGTCTCACTTCATACCAGAATGCAGAATCAGTTGTCTGGAAAAGATTAGATGTTTTCAGTTACGTAAAGGTCGCTGCACACGAGGTTGATTTTGCCGCTAGATTCGCTGCATGATTCCAAGCGTGCTATGGCGCTAGATTTCGGAATGGTGTTGGCTTCACGCGATGTCGGGTCTGTAGATAGTTTTGGTGCGCGAAGAGTGAAAAAAGTGGATGTTTATTGTCTCTGAACAGAACACACATTATGACGCCACTTTGATAAGAGACCAGTGTCTCATTGGGTCCATACTAAGCCCACAGTGACGGCCATTTCCATCCTAGCAGCCAGCACAGCGATAATACCAGCCGCGTGTGCAGCGACTTTAATTCTATACGTATCCACAAGCTTCGTAGAAGTTTTGAAGAGTTCTTGTTTTATATAAATCTGTTCTCGAGTCAGTCAGCCGTTAATTGAACTTTCTAAAATTTAAAATCAAAGATATTTACCTTATAAAAGCAGTTCAATTTTATTCGATTTGTGATTTGTTGAAATTTGACAGTCATTGCGTAACTCATCAAAATTATGAAAGTATCAACGTAGTACAATGCCGTTCCAATAACCCAGTTGAAATACTAACATATAAACAAATGTGTTTTTTAAATATAAAAAAAAATTAAAGAGGCAAAAAAATATATTTTGATTACTAAAGGGCACCTAAAGCAAACGGCTTGTCGGTTTCGTGGTGAAACATGGTCTTTTTCAAATTAAAAAATGTAGGTACTGCTTAGACATCGCATCAAGAAAAACAATGTCTATATCTTATATATATATATATATAGATATTAGCGTCCCATCCTGGTTTCACCCGGATGCCATAGATATAATTCTGCAAAATGTATAATTTCGTTTGCGGCCCGGCGTCTGAGCTTTGAGCAAATTCTCCCAGATTTGCTTCTGAACTAATAGCTTTGAGTAAATTCTATCAGATGTCGCTATATGCGTTACTAAAACAGTTTATTTTCACAAAACCCCGTAATTATTATAAAAACTATCCTAGAGTCTAAGTTGGACCAAGCAAGACACATTTACAAAATTTCAAATCGATTCAGTGGTTTCGGAGATTAGCGCGACCAAAATTGTGACACGAGATCATATATATTAATACGCTAAGGAGTAAGGTTAAAGATGTTTGCCTCCCTTTTTAGAAAAAACCTCACAATTTCTCCACATAAATTATATATCATTTTACAGATAATTGCTTGCTCTACTGACATCGACAACTAAAAAATTTATTATTGCTTTTGTTTTTGTAAATTAATTAAAATACAGCAACGCTGAACAACGTCTGCCATCTGACGGCTTTAATTTTGAAACAACGTCAACACTTCGATCTGTCATCTGACCTTAATATTGTAATACAACAGACACAATACTGCATACTGCCATCTAACGGCTTTAATTTTGAAAACAGCGAGCAACGCTGAACAACGTCACAGCAATACTGCATGATGCTATCTGGCTTAGCTCAACGCTTTTGCTACTTGCGCCTCTATATGACAATTTTAGTAAAATATTTCTTCGATCTGTCATCTGAGCTTCATATTGTAATACAACAAAAAGAAGAACGTTATAAGCAGTGTGCAAAATTAGAAACGAATTGAATACCTGCAATCATATTTAAAAAATAATTTTGTAAAGTGATAATTATTATACTTATTTAGTGCGAATAATTCGCACAGGTCACACTAGTTTTTATATATATAAATTGTCGTTTGCTTTAGATATCCTTTAGAATGCTTAGCCATGGTAATTGTTCAAATACGATATCGTTTTTATAATATAAAAAATCCGTGTCGTGAACCTTCCGAGTTAGGCCGTTTGTCCACCGCCGCCGTCACCGGGACGTCACCGAGAACGAGATTACTTCGGGCCGAGAGTTTAGATGACGTGACGGCGATCGTGTGTCCACCGCGAGCTCAGTTCTAGAGCTTTGTCGCGCCACGCATTTTTTCACAAAATTTTATCTTTGGACACATCCTTTGTTTTATCCCACAAACAGTCTTTACTCTCTACAAGTTCAATTAATGTATAAATATCGTATTTGAATTTGTTAGCCATTTTTTTACAAATTTTATGATAGACAAAACAAAAACCGGGCGAACGGCGCGGTGCGACGGTAGTGTGTGGACAAGAACAAACGTGTTTTGTATTGCCGGCACATCGGCCCGTCATAAAACCGTGCCGAGTTCTAGCGGTCACGCCGAACTACTCGAAACATCGGCGGCCGGGATGACGGCGCTCGGGTGACGGGCGTGCGGTGGACACATGGCCATAGTAAATGTATGTATCGCTAAATCGGCGCCGTCATCTCGTTCTCGGTGACGTCCCGGTGACGGCGGCGGTGGACAAACGGCCTTACCGGGAAATATCAGCGATTACATTATTCGTGGCCGAGGCACAACAGGCCAAGGACATGAATGATGTATAAACTGTTATATTATATGAAAATCTGGTAACTTTTTATTTTTTTTTTAGAATACAGTGCAGACATGGAATAGTTGTGTATAAATTAACATTTATACTGTGATACAGCTGCACACGAGACTGATTTTGCCGGTAGATTCCTTGCCAGATTTGCCTGTTTGGTTTCAAGCGGGCTGTGGCGCTGAGTTTCGTGATGACTTTTATGTTTTCGCTTCACACGATGCGTGTATTGAAGCTGGCTTTGTAGACGGATTTGGTGCGATTTGGTCCGAATGTTATTGTCTCTGAACAGAACACACACTACGACGCCGTGTTTATTTGTAAGGCTTTTGTCCATGTCGCCCGCGTGACAAGATACTGTTTCCTGATTGGTTCTTGTTCAAAACAAGCACGAAAAATAGCCCCGGTTCTAACTTTGAAATTAATCTTGTGATCACGCACGCCAACCCGCACTGACGTCATTTCCATCTTCGCTGCCAGCGCGCCAGCCAGCACAAGTCCTTGCAATGATTCCAGCGACAAAACCAGCCTCGTGTAAAGCGGTCTTACCTCAAATATTAGGCCCTTCCATAGAGTATATTCGGTAAATTCAAACATGGCAGCATATCGACCTTGTAAATAATCATCAAGAGTGACACAATTGAAAAATGAGCACCCACTCTTCTGTACTAGAGAATAGATGAATGCGCAATGTTCCACTGTAAAACAAAACAAACTCGTTTTCTTCCTTAATTATTTTTATTATGCCCGATGTAACATAGTTCTCAGATGCACTAGTCACGGTATAAAAAAGCGTACAAAAAAAATAAAGTTATACGAACCATTTGACAGAAAAAGGATTGTGAAATTTATTATATTAAATCGCATGCGCAGATTAACATGGCAAGGGTACTTGTACATTTGCTTCTCCATTTCAGACCATTTACATACAAAAGTTGGCCATCGTCTTGCAATAATCAAAAATAACCAACCACTGATATGTAGAAACGAAAAAAAGAGTCCACCTTGAACTAAAATATTTCACTTTATATGTATATTTAGAATGTTGAATCCCTTTTATCAAACACACATTCTTACTCTAGTAAACAATAAGGAAAAATTTCACATTTAATTCACTTTTAGAAGTAGCTCTCATTTGAGTGAAGGTACACCGATATACCTAATGTAAAAATTAGCTCTCGGAGTATGTGACATACAATGCTTTGTTTTGAGAACGATTGATTGTTTATTGTAGAGTTTTTGATAACTCATTCGCCGCAATAGTGGAAGTTTGGGGTCATTGTTTGAAAATATTTTTTTCGAATATTGCATTATAACTGTAACAATGTGTGTTTCATAACAACAACAGCAAACTAATGTTATATATATTTGTTGTTAAAAATATTTGAACAGAAAGCTTGTTTTGTTTACTGGTGAAACCAGAGTATGTTTGAAACATCAAATGGTAGTGAACAAGTATGGCGAAGGCTTGAAGAAAAATTTTATCTCTGCAAGGGAACCATTTGGTGTTCTGGGAACGCATTTGCTTGAACGTCCGCAGACAGAAAACCATTCCCCTGTAGTGGATACATACATTAAGTAGGTTAAGTTACGTATATTAATTGAAATGTAAACTGCAAAGGTAGTATTAATTATAACACTTACTTAATTGTTCTAGTTAATAACGCATGGATTGCATTTCAATAATATGATATAAATATATGTATATTGAAAGGAAGGAAGGAGTTATGTAGTGGACAGGCGGTGACTATGCCAGCGCAAGCTGGCATATGTCGACGTTGGTGTTTGTAAACAAATATAATTAAATTAAATTAAAAGGTATTATTAACTCAAAAATAACTTGTTCAACCACCAACAATACACCCCAGGTCTTCGCCATACTTGTTCACGACCGTCAGATTGTATCAAAATTAGTTTGGTTTCATTAAAAATCAAAACATACTTCGAGTTCAAAGGTTTCTTTGACATTAAGTTGCAACAGGAAAAAATCGAGTGATACGTCAATTTTATTACGATGCATATTTAAATTTGAAAATGCGTTTCTCTTTTATTTTAATATAATTTCTAAAACACGATCTGAACTTTTAAAATTAGAGAAAATCTAAAATAAAAAGAGTGTGTACAATTAGACTCACCAAACTTCATTACCAATAGTTGATCAGTATTTCCGCAAAGAACCGTTACGAGGAATACTAAAGAATAAGCTAAGCCCATAAACGTATATAAAACTCGCCATGACATCCATCTAAATGAAAGATTCCGTGGATCTGGGTCTGTGATACCTGATACCGGCATATAGCAGATGCTCTGTGCCGTCATCAACGTCAGACATATTGCTGAATGCAATGAGTTGGTGCGTTCCTCCGTGTTAGGCGATGAAATCCTTAGCTTTAAATACTTCAACATCGCCAGTTCGAAAGTTTTGACGTGATAACGTCTTATAAATTGATGAAACACCAGCTGCACGCACGAAAAAGCGTAACGTTCCTAACGTTCCGCCTGACCCTGTGCGTGATTATTAAATATGATATTCGAGCGGAATACGTTATCACGTAAAACTATCGTCCGTAAACCGACTTTACAGACAACCAATTTTTTTAAATTTTCTTCGGAAGTAATAAAATTCAGTTGATCCGTATTAATTATTACATGATTTAACACAATTAAAAAAAAACTCGGGTCGCAGTACCCGACCCTGCCGACAATATAGTGTATTTGCTAATACAGGCATTGTGGTTTTATTATGTGAACTTAAACTTTCTTTTTGAACAAAATTAAAAATTTAACCCCTTAATGCATTCCCTTAAACTTTAAAGTAATACTTTTTTTACTTAATTTCAATATTAATATCAATCCAGCGTCTGCACCAAAAAATACACCCTTCATCAGTAAATGAATCCCTATCCGCAAACTAGTGTTTTCATAAAATTTGTAAGTCTGGTCCTGTCGGGCCGATTTTATTAAAATTTTGGTAGCACATTTAAATCATTACTAAAGGGTTAAATTTCAGTTTTGAAATGATTCGGAGAAATTTTTCGGTATTTTTGAGTCCAAAAATATTTTTCAACCTCTAAAAACGATCCTAAAATGGTTCGATTGGGTCCATTTTAAATAGGCTTCGTGCGGTGATTGATTTCAACATGTTAAAATCTATTAACTCATAAAACGTCGAGAAATTTTGGTCCGACTCCTAGGTCCCGCCATCCGACCGACGCCAATAGTGTAAGTGCCTTATGGCAAATACAGTAAAAATACAGTATTTTCGTTATGTCAACATCTACGGTGCGTTTGGGGAAGAAAATGCCGACTTAATGGGAGTTTGTTCTCTTTATATCTTACTTGTTCCAAACTGAACATATTTTGAGATCTAACATATCGCATCACGATGTGCAGGAGTAAGGGACGATTGAAAACAGAACGCGTGTTATCGAGCGGTTAACTAATTAATACTTACTAAAAATCATGAAGATTGAAAATTGTATCGTTTTTAATATTAATTATTTCCAATTACTTATTATTATTCAATAAATAAAATTATCGACCAATTTTTCAGACAATATATTAACAAAATATAATTAATACATTAACGTTTCGATCCCGATTTGGATCTTCTTCAGAATGAATCTAAAAATATAAAAAAATAATTAATACTTATTTAGTTTCTATTTATTTTTAACGAAATTCGTGAAAGATTTTTTTAATATTGAAATATAATTTTATTTATTGAAGAGTTCTAATCAAACGTTAATCAAAGATTTGACTTATTATTATTATTATGTATTGCTTTAATACATGGAATAACAGTTTATGGTAGCATCATAGCTAAGGTTAAGTGAAACATTACGAGTATGCTGCTATGTACTATTATATTATAACCAAAGAGAGCATGGTTTAAACGGTACCATATAAATCACATCCTCTGTCTGTGCCCTCTTTATTCACACATAAGATACCTACTAACAAATAATAATAATATACAAATGTGCACTAACTGGGATGATGTTATCCAGGTTCTAACCAAAACAGACTGTAATACTTACAAGGCAATCTACCAATATTTGAAGGAAGGACTAATGAAACTATAAAGAAATAAAGATAACATAAAATCAAGCTAAGCAATACGGCAACTGGCCAAAGACAAGAGTCAGGCCATTAACAAATAATAATAATAAAAAAATATGGTTTATACGTACTATAATTTTAATTGTAGTAATTTGAGAAGCTTGAAAACAAAGTAATATTTTTTCATAGGCAAAGCATAAACAACTGTCGCAATATTTCTAACGGTTTTATTTTTCAAAATAATGTTTTGTTTTCATGACAAAAAGCCATTCAAAGCTGGAAATAATTCAAGGACTCTACTATTCAGTGTATTCGTTCAAAAATGTTTCAAATGTAATTCAATTTAAAATTGATTGATTCGATGGTACTCTGAAATGTGAATTCTATTATTTTGTGTGGTAAATAAGTGCTAGTGCCAATCACTCAATATATGTACAGTGCACAAATGTTGGATAAGACTAGAAAATATGCACCACCGGTACATCATCAATCGATACTGTAAATGCAATATTATAAGAGCCATGGGCGCCCGCAGGAAGGAGACATAATATCTCCCACCAGAAATTGTAAAAGTGGAGCGATAGGAAAATCAGATTCAAAACAAAAATTTTGTGGGAAATATAAATACAGCCCATATATATAATAATTACTATATGAAGAATTCAGGCTATTTACTCAATATGCGGTGAGCGAAGGCAACAAAGCGTATCGAAAATATATCTGTGTCTCTTTTTTCGAAGTAGTTCCTTGGTTATTCCGACAATATATATTATACGCACGTTCATCTTAGTTTACTGAGATGAATGTTGTGTCCCATGATGATCGGAGTTACCATTCAAAAGTTTTTGTCGGACGGACAAATTTTGAGTAGTATTTTATAAAAATTTTTCATTGATGCTCCGCTCCTATTGGTCGTAGCGTGTTAAATGAACTATCCAACAAAAAAAAAATCAATTCGAATCAGTAGTTCTTGAGATTAGTGCGTTCAACCAAACAAACAACCAAATAAACTCTTCAGCTTTATAAATTAGTATAAATATAGATATATTAGCATTATCAAAAGTCTTGTCTTTATTTATGGCGCTAGCCAATCAGAACCAACGAGGTCTTACGACTTAAAAAAAGACAGAAGTATATGTTTGCACCCTAATGGTTCGATTGCGATTTTATTCCTATGCTCGGTATATAGTAAAATTATAATATTTATCCCGACAAGTTAATCTAATCATGTTTTTCTTTTATTTGAAAATGAATGTTCTTAAAATGAAACAAAGATTCTTATTTTATTTTCTGTTTTCAACTGAATTTTATAGTCAAAGTGATAATCCTTTATAAACTTAAAATCAACAATTCTTAATAATTAACAAAAAATATCAAAGCTGTTAGTAAAGCTTTACGTGCTCAATTATCTAAAATGTACTCTTAGGCCACACAATTTTTGGAAAACTATCCAGAGGAAACCGCTCGGGTCCCTTTTCTTTGTGAGTGGTATTTCATATATTTGACACTCCCCGGTGTCTCGCCTCCCCCTTGGAAAAAATTCTGCAGACGTCTATGATAAAAAAACAACAGAGGAAATTATCTAGACAGCTAAAATACTGAAAAGTGTATATTAAATTTAACCACTTACCATAAAGACACAACAAAACACATGGAAAATGAATATTTTATAATGAATGATTTTATTTATACCATGAGTCTGCAGTAGGTAAATAAATTGCAGGCAATACTGCAGTGAAATCAACGTTAAGTATTTTAACTTCCCAATATATTGGGAAGTTATTGTAACAGAAATCAAATTGTCTAAAGGTCGCTGCATACGAGGCTAGAAACGCTTCTAGAAGCACTGCTTGGAGTTCTGCTGGCCGGTAGGCTGGGTACGGAGCTGGAAATGACGTCACTGCGGACTCGCCTGCTAGCCCACAAGATAGATTTTAAAATTAGAACAGGGGCTATTTTCCTTGCTAGATCCGCTGTTAGGTGTGAGCAAGAACCAATCAGGAAGCAGTATCTTGTCACGTGGGCGACTTGAGCAAACGCCCACAAACCAACATGGCGTCATTCTGCTCAGAGTCAGTCAACAGACACGTTTTGCTCTGTTTATATATTATTTGAACTGCCACTGCGCGCGCACCACATGTATTCACAAAATAAGCTTGAAAAGACATCTCGTGTGAAGCGAGCACATAAAAGCAATCAAGAAAACCAGCGCTAGAGAACTAGTAGGCAGTTCTAGCAAAAATCTAGCAGCGTTTCTAGCCTCGTGTGCAGCGGCCTTTATACATGCAAAACTTTTGATTTTACTATATTGGGAAGGAAAAATTAGAATATGACTGGAATAACAACTGTAACGTGTAGTACTTTTAAATGTTATATTTTTAATTTCAAATTAATATTTAAGAACGAAAATATTATCAACTAAATCTGCAAACATAAAGAATCAATGATTATAAAAAAAGTTTTGACATTTTAATTATTTTTATTTTTATACAGAACAAATCGTTTTGTTTACAAATTCCTAATCATAATACAGTATATGATTTAGATTTCAAACTAAAATTTAGCTATTCATAATGTAAACGAATCTTAACCGTCTTGATATTGTATTAGAACCAACTCATATGTAACTATACTTGCGGCAACCTAAAAACAACCAATAGGTTCTAATTTTGTAATAACCACTTAGGGCTTGATAGTACGGAAATATTAATTAATTACATATGAAGAAAACTTATCTCAACGCAGAGCTGAATATGATCTTGGTTGATTATGATGTTTGGATGAAGAAATTTTTCATAGCATAGAATCAGAAAAAAACAATACTATGGTAGAACTTGCTATTATTATGCTGACATTTCGACAATTATTTTTGTCATTTCGGAGCTCAAATGCGGTTTAGGATAGTATTTTTGTTGATTGAAAATACTACCCTAAACCGCATTTGAGCTTCGAAGATAACAAAAATAATTGTCGAAACTTCAGCACAATAAATGTAATTTCTACCATAGTTATTGCTTTTTTTCTGATCCTATGCTACGAAGAATTTCTTCATCCAAACATCATTATTAAATTATATATTATTAGTGTTATTGGGTACTTGGATAATGAAATAATTTTTAGATACTAGCCGCTACCCGCGACTTTGCAAGGCAACAACAACCCGTATTATTTTACTATTTTACTCCCTTGAGTGATGATTTTGCAAAAACGCTGAAATAAATATTCATTTTTTAGCAAAAGCTTAAATATGTATCTCTAACTTGATAAATGATAGATTCTCCATACAAACTTTCATCCCCTATTTCACCTCCTTCAGGATTTTTTAGATATTCCTCAGGATGGACTCCTTCCCAAATTTTATCTAAATCTGATCAGCAGTTTAGGCATAAAAAGGTAGCAGACAGACAGACAGGCAGGCAGAATTATACTTTCGCATTTATAATATTAAAATATAAATATTTTAAGATGGATTATAGCAACAACAATTAATTAGTTATTTCTATATTCCGTAAAGTCGAGATTTCTTGAAGCTTGAGGCGAGGAGAATTGACAATCTCGGCTCGACGAGATTATCTATAGTAAGGAGAGAGTCGTCATAATTAGGCTTTTGAAAAAAAAATAATTATCGATTTTTTTATTGTATTTTAAAACTTTATTATAAATAATACTGATAATCGATGCGAAAAACTTTCAAAAAACTTTTTTTAAATTAATGATAAACAATTTAAAATTGATAAAATATTAAAAAAAATCACGTGACTGCAAACGCACTAAAATTGTTTTTGACAGTTGTGACGTCATAATGGTAAAATGTATATACGCAGTATACTATCAATTCTACATGTGTATTGACTAAAACATTATGACGTCACATTATGTTCGGGAAATATCGGCGCGTTCTCGGAACTGGGTACAAAAATTTATTTTTAATTTGATATAACTTTTGAATTATAACGAAAATAAAAAAAAGAAAAATAGTTTTATTATAAAACTTATATACGATCTTTCCATTTATGACGAAAAAAAATTTCATTCAAAAGCCCAATTATAGTACAATTTGTTTAATGGAATGACAAAGCAATGAATGTAAAGCATGTTCCACGCATAAAAGTTATGCCTGTGAAATATATCTAAAAGAGAGAAAGGAGAACACAAGAGTAAAGTTGCCGTTTTTCCCCATGTAGGCAGCCTTTTTCGTCCGGCTTTCTGAGCTCCTGATTGGTTCCCTTTTCTATCTTGAAGTTGCTTGCGATATCTCGAGCAATTCGATCAATATTCTGGCAGTATATCTTACAAGGATATCTCGAGACGCGCGAATGGTTTTCTGGTTATGGTTTTTAAAATCTTGGAAAGAATTTAAAGGAAAATTCCGTTAGTTTTCAATTTAAATTACCGTTAATATGACAGACCGTTTCATTGAGAAGAATTTCATGCCTGTTAATGTTATTTGCTCTTCACAAAGTTGTTCGGTTAGCCGCTCAGCCTGAAACATATTTAAAATTACTCATACAGCAGAAGTAAACATATCTTTGTTACCGTTTAAATCTGAAAGCAGTAAAGACTGGTTTTAAAGAAAAATTTAACCTCCTTCAAAACGGGTCATACATTGTAGATTATAGACGCTAAACAGCTGAGGTCATCGGCGTCTAACTTACACACTTGAATATAATAATTTCCCTCTACAACTCTTGCGCTTGAGTCAGAAATCGACTAATTTTACCATTCCAACCCACAAGTGGGGAATGGTACTAGTTTAGGTCAAAAATCACTTTTCAGAAATTTTACAATTTTCTTTGGGGCTCCCTGAATCCAAAAAACATATTTTTGGAAAAACTCTGTCTGTTTCTTAGTCTGTGAACACAATACAGATCAAACGGATGAGCGGATTGAAACCAAATTTTGGGAGGATGTTTGGTACGAAGAGCCCTATTATTTTTGGGGAAAATCGGCGCATGTGCAGAAGAGATATATACTAAAACGGTACTTTTTATATAATAATGGTATACTTTTCATAACGGCTTATTATTCTATTTTTTTTCTTAACTTTATAGTTTCGGAAATATTTTGAAAATAAAAAAAAATTAGCCGCCCTTTTGTTTTATGGATCTGTCATAAATAAGCTTTGACTAATTTTTACATGATGTGGAACATATTATGTAGGTAACGATGGCCACGAATAGTTAATATCATATTGAATACTAGCCATTACCCGCGTCACCTCACGCGATATCAGAAATTTTATTTTCTTTATTATAATCAAATGTCAACATTTTTGAAGTTGGAATGGTCCCGTCGCCCAATTGGCTGGAATTTTTATTTGTATATTGGCCTGTAAATAGTTGGTCGAACTTTGGGAATGTGCTCTCACAATCCATGGCATTACTTCTGCGAATATACCTAAATACAAATGTTGTAGTTTTTGGTATTTTCATATACTCACGTCGATAAAATATTCTCGTTGTGGTAAAGAAAATAAAAGTGTCAGAGGTCGGCGACTCTCCTCGTAGACTTTTGAAGCAGCAATGGTGACCCACAATACACGTGCCATTCTTAAGGTGAATGAATAGATATAATAAACATAATGAATTGCCGACACAAAGGACTCTGCATGCGAATCTCTAAAATTTATATTAAACGCTGTATTAACAATTCTGTTTGCCGCAGAGTCCATGTACTGCAGCGCCGGGCAGCCTCGGCTCTTTGAGCTCCTAGGAACTCTCCAATTATGGAGGGTAGAGGATAAGGAGAACAGTATCTGTGTATGAAAAGTGTCCGTCAAAACGAGTGAAATTAAGATGGCGCTACCGTAGGAAGAGTGTCAATTTCTCTCTGATGATTTTCTAGGTTATATTTACCAAATAATGCTTGATTACGTATAAGTGATTGAGGTTTTATTTACTGTGAATATTAGAGCTGTAAAAGTAACGAGAAATTGTGTACTCGTATGTATTCGTTACTTAAAGAACCAGTACCCGTTACTTTCGTATCGTTACGTTACTCGTTACTTTTCATACGACATACAATCGTGTACTAACAGGCAACAGCATCAAGCATGTACCACTACCATCGCATCGAGGCTCTTCGCATACGTAATCAGTACGTGATACGGAATGATTTCGTTCGTATAACGTATAACCGCATCAAACGAGTCGAACTGACATGGATGCGAAAGATGCGAGTAACGAAATGAATTTGTAAATAACGATTCGTTACTTCGAGTCAGACGATGTACCCGTTACTCAGTAACGAATACATACGGTTTGTTACAGCTCTAGTGAATATATTAACTACTCTAGTCGCCAAAAATATTTCCTTTCAGCACACCACTTCATCTACAACTGCTGATTTATATTAAACTACACTAGGGCCATTCTGGTCACTTTTTGAACTGCTATTTGACGCTTTCAGATGGACACTTTTTCAGTTTTACCCCTATATAAGATGACTACCTCTACCCTCTATAGCTCCAATAAGCGACTGTAAAAGAGAATGAGAGAAAATATTTTTGTTATACTTGAAAACTATACTTGTCTCACTTAGGATCGTAAATTTACCTAAGCGTAACGAACAATAGAGATTAGAGAACCTTGAAACAATATAGAGATTAATGCTGGTCGCTCTTTGGAAGCCATAGTTAGCCCATCGTTGATGTAGGGGAGGGAGGGGGAATGGCGCTCACCTCTGTAACTCTGTCAAAAAGGAACGTAACAACACGTCACGTCGCGTGAAGCGCGAGGGGAGGGGGCCTCTAATAGACAGCGATGCAAACGGACAGTCAGCTCGTGTCATGCGACCGATGAAGAGCGTTTCTTCGTTTGCGGCCGCGCTGATCTAATTTTTAATCAGGTGCTGAACAAGTTAAGTTGCTGGGGCTCGCTATACTATGGACTCAGTGTTGCAGATTTGCGTAAACTTGTTTATAAATTTGCTGAGCGCAACAATATCAAAAACAATTTTGATCAAAGCAGCAAAACAGCCGGATTGGATTGGGTACACTTCTTTTGAGACCCTGAGCGGCATTACCCAAAGTCAGGGGCAATGCCGCTCAAACATGTTTTTTTAATGTTTTCCTACTACTAGTAGATGAAAGATATATGCTTTTGTTGTTAAATTGTTGATTACTCGATAATTAAAGACTTTGTTACTCTTCTTAATTTTGATTTATAATAAATAATTTAAAAAATACACCATGTTTTCGCCATCCCCCCGTCCTACCCTACTGGATAATATGTCCCAGATATCTTACAGCCGACCACAATTAATATCACAAATCAAATTTAAATATGTTATAAACATACACTGTATCTTGCGATATACCGATTTTTGTTGATGTTTAAAATCTTTTGAAATGTACATCAAGTAAAACCCGCATGTTGACCAGTTCAAAATAAGTCAATGTATATAAAATTCTCCAAAAAACGTACCTGAAGCTTTGAAATAATGTTAAACATATTGAAAATAAATTGGATATTAATGAAAATAATATTAAATTCGATATGGTGTTGTCGAGCGTTTGACACATGTTTCTGACATAGCAGAAGTCGCGCCTGATTTCGTTCCAAAATGACTGAGTTGTTATCTAAAAAATAAATTTGTAACAAATGAAACTGATAGTCAGAGTGCCCATCGGCAAAAATTTTATTGATACATACTCTCCCCAAACTTTGTATACGGCTTCATTAGGCCTAGTCTGACACGTATTTCCTCTATGACTTTTCTTGATTTTGGGGCGTTTTCCCTCTAATGTTTCCGAACGATGTCGTTTTGACGACATGTAAAAATTTATAGATAATATGAACTATTTAAAATGTCTGACACCTCGACTATGTTCGACATATTCGAGGTGTCAGACATTTTAAATGGTTCATATTATTTGTCAGAGAACATTATTTTAGCGTTTTGGTTGAAGTTTTTAAGCTATCCAATTAAAAAAATTTGAAAAGAAGTTTGACCCTGCAGGCCATCCCTGTAACTTCCCGCTATTTTCGAGTTCAAAACACTCAAAAATATATAAAATATAGCAAGAAGTTTATTTTTTAGCTCTTCGAGCTCAAAAAAAAAAACACTTTGTTACGAAATTTTCGTTCACGATATCTCATGAACAAATGAACCGATTTTGATGCCATTTGCGGCAGTCGACGCAATTTTTTAACCTAAAAAAGTAATTTATTACAGAAAAATCGATCTCATAGGAATTTTACGAGTAATTTAAAAAAAACACATTTTTACAAATTTTTCGTTCACAATATCTCGTGAACAAATGAGCCGATTTTGATGAGGTTTGCGGCAATCGACGCAGTTTTTAAACCTAAAAAAGTAAATTATTACAAAAAAATCGATTTGATAAGAATTTTACAAGTAATTTAAAAAAATTACTTTTTTCCTAATTTTTCGTTCACGTTATCTCATGAACAAATGAACCAATTTTGATCTGGTTTGCGGCGATCGACGCAGTTTTTTTAGCCTAAGTAATTTATTACAAAAAAATCGATCTGATAACAATTTTAAGAGTCATTTTAAAAAAACACTTTTTTACGATTTTTTCGTTCACGGTATCTCGTGAATAAATGAGCCGATTTTGATGCGGTTTGCGGAAATCGACGCAGTTTGTTAAGGAGAAGAGCTGATTAGATTTTGGAATTAATCAGTTTAGTAGTTTAGAAAATATTTTACAAAAACAAATTTTTACAAATTTTTGAAACTTGTTTTTTTAAGATTTCTCAAAATTTTTTGGGCCGAATCGTTTCAAATTTTCAGGAAGTCTAAGTTCACCAAGATCACGTCAGATGCCGCAAACCGCGTTTCAGTCGGACACTCCGTTCAAAAGATATAAAAGGTTTACATACATACACACACACACACACACACAAACACATCCAGCCCTACGGACATCATCGTCAAAATAGTTTCAATAGCTTCCTAGGACCTCAAAACGTCGAGATCTGGCGAAAACTCAATTTTCGAAAATCGGGGTGAAACCAATAACTTCCCAATTTTTGAAAAAAAAATTTTTTTTTTTTTAAGCGGGAAGTTAAAACGACATCGTTCGGAAACATTAGAGGGAAAACGCCCCAAAATCAAGAAAAGTCATAGAGGAAATAGGTGTCAGACTAGGCCTAATGAAGCCGTATACAAAGTTTGGGGAGAGTATAATATATCAATAAAATTTTTGCCGATGGGCACTCTATGATAACATACTCAAGTCACATTCTTAACCATATATATTCAATACTCCTATATTGCTAGTGGCCGTAAGTGGAAGCGTGGCCCATGAAGTGAGACAGCAAATGTCCATGTTTCTATCTCATTCTTGGTATTTGACCCGTTGTGCACAAGCCTCGCGTCTGTAGTGGGGCAATTGGCAAGTGGAGTAGGGCAAGCCATCTCCCTTCACAGCTTAAAATCCAGTTGTGGCATATATTCACGGACATGCGCATGAGACTCAGCGTACAATAAGTGATACAGACACATATGGGCTATGTGCAGGGAGGCGGAGTTACAAATTTTTCGATGCGAGCGTTTGTGGTGAGCACTAGGGGAAACTTCAAACTCAGATTCTCCGTATGTCAGTGAGCAATGTTTATTAAAAATAAAATAGTTATAATTAGTTATAAGTTTTTTAATTACAAAGAAAGCACAGGAAAACTAAGCGATCTGGAAATGCTTGTTATGTTCCGGACTGTTGCGCTGATGGCGATTTAAGTAAAATAAAGACAATTGGCGCCCTAATTTGACGTTCCACTGTCAGTGTAAACAAATTAACATCAGTTTTTCTTATCACATTTTCTTTTTGACACATCATGGCAAACTAAAGTTTTTGTCTTATCACCTTATAAACATGTCGCGATTTCCATAAAAAGTGAGTTCAATAATTCTCTATTACCCACTAGTAGCGCTAGTAGACTTCGTGCACACAGCCTGTATGTCTGCACAGTAATAATGAGTCTTTCTCTCGATCCCTACTAGCAATATTGGAGTATTAAATATATGTTTTTAACAGAGATAATTACCGTTTTCTTCAGAGTGGTATAAATTCGAATGGTGATCTGTTGAAATTTAACGGCCATGACGGAGCTCATCACTATTACCATGATATCTAAATAAATTAACGACAGTCCACCGATTACATTGAGAGCCTATTAAAAAACAACAATATAATAAATACTACAAATAAATAAAATTATCGACCAATTTTTTCAAACTATATATTCACAAAAATTATAAAATTATAATTCAATAATTCAATAGATGACGTTCGGTCCGGGCTTGGAGCTTCTTCAGAAATAATCAAAAAAATATAAAAATTAATTAGTATCTACTTATTTTCTAATAGAATTAAGTTTGAATTTATTTTATTAACGAAATATTAATGAAAAATTAATAACACACCAAAAAAATTGTTTGTTATTAATTTTTCATTAATTTTCGTTAATAAATATAAATTCAAACTTGATTTTATTAGAAAATAAGTAGATACATAATTGATATTATAAAAGAAATGTCTAAAAAATTCTTTGAAAAATGCGAAAAAACCCAAATCGTCTCATTAATAAAATCGGAAACTACCAAGTATCAACTCTGAAATAAAAAAATATGAGCATAAAAGACTAAAACACATATTTCTAAAACAATAAATTGACTACATCATAAACATAACATGTGCATTGAGATGATATGGGTTTCTTCAAACTTATCCCATTGTCCCTAATACTTTCCACCTACTTATTCCCTATTATTTCATTCTTTTTTGTAGAGTTATAAAATACCTAATTTAAAAAAACTCTTAAATTACTATTTGTATTATATTGAATGTATTATTATTTAAATGATAATAAAAATTTTATATATATATATAAAGTACTTAGATACTAATTAATTTTTATATTTTTTAGATTATTTCTGAAGAAGATCCAAATCCAAACCGAAACGTCATCTATTGAACTATAATTTTTGTTAGGTAATAGTCTGAAAAAATTGGTCGATAATTTTATTTATTTGAAGAGTTTTATTCAGACGTTAATCAAAGAGTTGAATAATAAATACCATTTTATTTTTTTCACCCAATTAGTATACTCGCGACCCAAAATTAGATTGGCGATTCAAAAGAAAAATTTAAGTATCCCCAGTGACAGTTTCTCTATGAGCGCTGCAGAGCTGCAGAACAACTAAAATCTTAGTTACTTTGTAATTTTCAAATGAATTACATGCTTCAATATTTAATGTTAGGAAATAGTGTAATAATTAATTCATCAACGCTAAAGTTTAAAAGCCACTGGGCAAACCACAAAACTCGTGTGTGTTCTTGTGGCTGACTTTCTTGTATTCAGGCGCTGTTCTGCGTTCCGAAGCAGCACATAAAACGTCATAATCAGATACTCCCGGTGTACACCGTACGGCTCTAGACCCACAAGTTATAGCGTATTATTTAGATCGGCTTTGAGCTGCATTTTCCATCAGCAACTTTTAGTGCGGATTCCATAACGAAACATCACCAGCACACTAGATCGGTCCAGCACGGCTAGACAGAAATTTCGAGCGACCTACTTACGGTTGTTGTCGGTTGTTGGTTACAGGTTGATGGGTGCAGGGCAGTCTAATGTGCGTTAAGGTTGCTGCAACCGAGGCTAGATTTGCCGCTAGATTCCTTGCTAGATTTAACTACTAGTTTTCTAGCGCTGATTTTTCTGATTGCTTTTATGTGCTTACTTCACACGAGACGTCTTTTCAAGCTTGTTTTATAGGTAGGTTCGGTGGGCGCGCAGTGATAGAACGGTAGCAAAAGTGGACGTTTATTGTATCTGAACAGAACACACACTATGGCACGGTGATCGTTTGTATAGGCGTTTGTTCATGTCTCCCACGTGATAAGATACCGTTTTCTGATTGGTTCTTGCTCAGAGCAAGCAGAGAACCAAGCAAGAAAAATAGTCCCTGTTCTAATTTTAAAATACATCTTGTGATATAACAGGCGAGCCAGCAGTGATATCATTTCCAGCCTGCCGGCCAGCAGAAACTTGGATACTTCACGAACAGGCTATTCTGCTCCCTTCTGTGCTGGTCGTGCTGATCCACGCTTGATAAATGTGTGTTTGATAAGTATTTCTAAAGCGGCCTACACACCTTGATGTTAGCTACGATACAGGCATCGACTCTTATGTTTCATGATGCAAGTATCAGTGTGTGTAGTAGTGAATCACGTATTTGGCATCAGTTGCAGCTTGCAGCGATGCAGAGTCTGGAATCCCATTTTGGTCCGCGAGCCACGACACCGAGTCGGTGATGCTGATGTAAGTTTCAGCGTGCATAGAATTGCGTCGATGCTACGACGATATTAATTTATTTTCCCGCGCCATTTTAGAGGTTAGTTTGTTGTTTGTTTGTGTAAATTCCATGGTGGAAAGTGATCGTGTATTTTGGGAAAAGTTCATAAATATTTATCATCTGCATACGTGTCTTTAGAAAACAAAGGCTAAAGAGTATTTAGACAGAAACATAAAAAACCAAGCATATGAAGATCGTACTTTTAGCTCTTTCAATAAATTTGCATTTGAATAACGTTTTCTTTCTATAAACCATCTTTTTGACCATTTCCTTTTTGATTTTCTTTTTCTTTTATGGAGTATAAAGAGTGCCCCAACTACTGCTAATAAAACTGGTGTTGGCAAAACGTATCTCATTTTATTCGTCAAGCACTAGGTACCTAGAAGATAACTTACCCCTACTGTTCTTGTGTTGCATGAACATCGAGTCGATTCAGGCATCGCAATAGGTTTCGATTTAAGTAGGCGTTTACAGAGCCGGATTTACTGTGTAGACGTTATAGGCGGCCCCCCAAATCTTGGGGCCCCACCAAAGTGGAAAAATTGAGAAAAAAATGAAAATGAATAAAAAAAAAATGAAAATGAATTTTTTTTGGATTAGAAAAAAAAATCATATTATACAAACATGAAAGATAGAAAATTGTTAATTTTTTGTTCCAAATTCTTCGTCATAATTTCTTTTAAGATCTCCAGAAGGTGATAGAATATTTTCATTTTGTAATTTTCTCATTTATGTTATGCTAATTTGAGAAAATGTGAAGGTACAGCGTGTTTATGTTGCAAGTTACAGGCTGATTAGAAATCATTAAAGCTTGTTCAATGAAGTACTCTCATAACATCCATTTTTTCCTTTTATGTAGTGTTGTATTACAAATTATTGTAGATAATGTAGAGCACTTATTTTACAACAGTTGAAAAATAAGTGCTCTACATTATCTACAGCGACGTATTTGTCGGTGCTCTCTTTCTATTATAAACGTTATCATTGTATTTATATATTTATTTTTTGGCATAGTATAAATAAATTAATAATTTTTCATATTATTTCAAAAGTTCATTTTCAAATGCTATTCTTATTTCAATTGATTTTCGTCCCCTTACATAGGCGATAGCCCCCCCCCCCAGGGTCCCGCCTACGGGCCCCTTCGCTTCTTAATCCGACTCTGGGCGTTTATGCAACTGATGCAAGTTTCATGTAACATAAGAGTCGATGTCTACATTGCAGCTAACATCAAGGTGTGTAGGTCGCTTAAGTGTTTGAAATTTTTATTACAAAACAATACGCGCTCCATCCAAAATCTCTCACGATCCAAAATTTACTCGAGTGTCTTTAATTCTTCTGAATAATACTTACTTCGAATAAAAGCCCTTTCCATAGGGAGTATTCAATGCAGGAAAATATTTTGGCGTGTTGACCCAATAAGAAAGCTTGAATCGTTGAACAATGCAAATGCGAACAATCTATATTGGCTATAACTCTGCATCTGTACAAAATATGTTCAACTGTGAACAAATAAACCAATTTAATATTTCATCGGTACTTGTCAAGTGTTCATAAAAGTCGCTGCACACGAGGCTGGTTTTGCCGCTAGATTCGTTGCTTGATTTCGCTGCAATGTTCCAAGCGTGCTGTGGCGCTGCATTTCCTGATTGTTCTCATGCGCTGGCTTCACACAATGCGTGTTTTCAAAGTGGATTTGTAGATGGTTTTGGTGCGTGCGCAGTGACAGTTCGAATGTTAACAAAGGTGGACGTTTATTGTCTCTGAACAGAACACACACTTTGACGCCATGTTAATGACATATGCCAATATCGCCCACGTGACAAGAAACTGTTTTCTGATTGATTCTTGATCAAAACAAGTACAAAAACAGGCACGAAAAATAGTCCCGGTTCTAATATTGAAATCTCGATTCTAACCACTCACACGAGCCCGCAGTGACGTCATTTTCATTCTCGCAGCCAACTCAAGTCTCAGCAGTTATTCCAGCGTCAAAACTAACCTCGTGCACACCGGCCTTTAGTTGAACAGCCACTGGCAGACAACAAAACTCGTGTATGTTCTGTGTGGCAAACTTTTTTTACGTTCAGACGCTGTTCTGCGCTCTGAAGCAGCACATGAAACGTCATCATCAGATACCCCCTGACCGACAAATATATGACGAGTGTAAACTGTATGTATTTAACACAATAAAGAATATTATTATCATAACGTGTTATTTAGATCGGCTTTGAGCTGCATTCACCGTCAGCACACTAGATAAATAAGCATCTGTCACTGTCATGTGATAGAACTGTGTTCTCTTTATCTATATTATTCAGCCAACGGGTTTGACTCGTACCTACACCTACATGATACACGACACACGGATTATGACATTACAGAGTTAGGGCTCTTGTTAACGGCCGTTTTAGTCAACGGGTAACGGGCCGACGCGAAACTGTTACCGCATATACGTGAGCGCGTCCATTGTTATCGATAGCAGTTCTATACTTGAAGGGCGAAGAAGTGCAAGTACATTAAGTCTTGCTTGTTTATTTTTGTAATATTCTAGTCTTGTCCCAACACTGGCCTATTATGAACAAGGCTAATTAGTAAATCCATATATCAATATCAATTTTAAACTCCATATTCACAATGAGCAGAGCAAGGTAGGTAGATAGGTACAGTTAAAAACGTGCACGCACATCTGTCGTCGTCAACAGACTTCTATGAAATTACGTGGTCCACTGCATCGAACCGACCGCCGTCGTGCCGAGGGGCGACGTGCGGGTATCCGTTGAGTTTTGGTTACATGCCCGTCGCGTTAACAAACACCCACACATTGAACACTGCGCGTCGGCCCGTCGCCCGTCATAAAAATCGGGCCGTTATTCGTTGTCGTTAACAAGAGGCCGTACTTGTTTGTTGTCGGCAGTGTTTGAAAAAAGTTAATAAATAAAACATCATAAGCATGGATGTGATTCGCAATTTAATTACCCCCACTCCCAGTCCGTGTTAGGAGGTACCTCCGGTTGACCCTGCAGAACACCCATTTAAAATGTTTACGTGCCGCCACTGTAGTTCAGTAACTATACCTGTTGCAGTTCCGTAATTATAATAATTCTTTATACTAACCACAATCGAGTAGAAACAATGAAAAATGTATTAAATTGATCTTCTTATCGATATTCACATGACATTTATATGCTTTCATATATTCTTCAAGTTTAGCCCATTTAGACATGAAATTAGGCCAACGTCTTGCTAATATTATGAACGATAGATGGTTGACCGATACAAAAAGATAATAAGTTCCACCATTAGCTGAAAATAAATACATCTCTCTATAATTTTTAGTCGGTGTGCTGTTTAATAAATGAAGTATACTCAAGGTGAAATAAATTCATTATGACTCAGGGGCGGTTACAGGCTTTCATTGGGAAGGAGGAAGGAATCGGTGGTTGTATAAGGAACCAGCGGCCTGTCCGGGATTCACCCGGGTGCAAAACTGTATGATTTATAAATACACTAGCGGTCCCGTCCGGTTTCACCCGTCTGAAGAAGAACGACTCTCAAGACAAACTAAAATTAAAATAGGATAATATTAAATATTCGATACTGCGATGGTAGCGCAGTCTGCCGGATCCAATGTAAAACATTCCAAAATCAACAACTACTTACAAATAAAAAATTAATTAAAGAGACAGTTTCCAGTGGACCAAATTGTGAATCTAAACCATTCTCGAATCCCCTTGAACACACACAAAAAATTTCATCAAAATCGGTCCAGCCGTTTAGGAGGAGTTCAGTGACATACACACGGACAGAAGAATAGAGAGAGAGATTGTAAATTATAGACGCTCAACAGCTGAGGTCATCAGCGTCTATATGTTATTCGCAATAGCCGAAATCGGCCACTGCCCGAAATTTTTGCCCACAACGCGTTGCGGGTAAGGAAACATACAAAGCGTTTTCTGTTAGTTTTTGCGGGGCATGGGTAAAATTAAAGGCCCACAACGCATTGTGGGTAAATGCCCGTACCCACTACACGAATTAAAAGTTTTTGAAGCGTCGCATCGGTTTGTGTGCATTCCAATCTACCCACGTCGCGTTGTGAGCGTCTCAAAGGCAATCCGTGCAAGAATAAGTAGAGCCTGGAAGAAAAACTGTGGTGAATTTTTTGATACATACTTTCATATTTAAATGAACTCAGTGATTATTAGGTATTTAGATACTATACACGTTTTTTGGAGCTAAAACTTTATTATTATAATATATGATATTAATGGTATTATTAAAAGCTATTAGAAAAATTGTTATTATTATTATAACGCATCGTGTGTAAAGAGACGCCCACAACGCGACGTGGGTAGATTGGTATTCCCACAAACCGATGCGACGCTTCAAAAACTTTTAATTCGTGTAGTGGATACGGGCATTTATCCACAACGCGTTGTAGGCATTTAATTTTACCCATGCCCCGCAAAAAATAACAGAAAATGCTTTGTGGGTACATTTCCTTACCCGCAACGTGTTGTGGGCAAAAATTTCGGGCAGTGGCTGATTTCTGCTATTGCGAATAACATTGCGAGTAACATAAAGATAGTCTTTCTCTTCATCTCTCTCCCCCTCTCTCTCTAAGTAAATATTATATTGACCTTCCCATCTACGCAACAACTAACACCACCCACGTAACAACTCGCACCCATACCTAACGTGAGTAACGGCTAGTTTATTATACCGGGTGTTTTTTTGAGAGCTTTGGACGTTTTTTTTTAAACAGTGGGTTTAATAAATAAAAAGTTCGAACGAAAGTTGTTGGGTCTCGAGGGGGAAATCGTTTGGATACAATAACCAGACCCGTACCATCTCACCCCTTAGTAGGGACAGGGGGGTGACTTTTGTTTTTTAAATGGGATCCCCATTTTTTATCATCGATTTTAATTTTTCAAACAATGTCACCGTTGGGATACGAACCCCGAATTCGTATCCCGACGTGACATTGTTTAAAAAATTAAATTTTTCTAATGTTGATATAACGTTGTAACAATGGGTATTCTTAACAATTGTAGCAAACAGTAGCTACTCTGTAATGAATCAGAAATAAATATTGAAAAAGTTTTACTTCAACCGCGCGTAAAGGTTACACTGACTTATTGTTTTTTACACTTACCAAATTTTATAATCGCAGAGTCTCCTGTTTCTTCAGTGACTATCAGAAAAACCATCGCACATGCAAAACACATAGTTGTGAGATTGTACAACATTTTAAAAGATAGCCAATCAAAAGAGAGCTTTCGTGGATTAGCACTTGTAATGCCTGATACCGGCATTAATGCTATAAATTGAGCTGTCAAGAGCGAAGCGCGCATTGCGGTTTGAAGAGATTTCGAACCGGTTTGTACTGTTTTTGACAATAACTCACTAGGATGTATCTTCATTTTTTGTTTATTAAAAATTTTTGTAACTTGCAGTAATTTCATTCGTGCAAATCCGTGACGCGCCGTCGGCATTTTTATGATAGCTATTTTTTTTCTATAAAATGAAGAATGGAACGTATTCCGCGTAAAACTTTGAACTCTGTGCCTTCAAAAACGTCAAATATTCTTTTAAGAAATCAATTTTAAGCAAACTTTAATCTGAAACCCGAAAATATTGATATTTTTCTTTTTCGAACTACAACGGCAGAACAAACATTGTAAAGATTAATATTTTAATTTATAATAGGTGACATTTCAAAATACTCTATATAGCGAACTTCCATTTAACGAAAAACTTTTTATAACGTAGAAATTGCTGGGGTCTGTTTGGTTTACAGTGTTATCTTAGTATATATTGAAACACTATATACATAGCGTATAATAAGCCTAAGTTACTCCTTATAACATCGGCTATCTGCCAGTGAAAGTCCCGTCAAAATCGGTCCAGTCGTTTCGGAGATTCGTCGAACAAACCAACAGATATTATATTTATATATGTATAGATAGATAGGTACAAAAACATAAACAGAAAAAAGTGATGAAAACTGAAAATTCGCTCTAAGAATATTTAAAACTGTTCAATTGCAGGCTAAGTTACGATTTTATTTATTTGTATTAATTGAGGTAACGTCTATATAATTAATAAAAAAAACATCTCTCGCAGTATGTGGATTTTGTAATCCGTTACTATAAATACATAGGAGAACCCAACTATAATATACTTATATTGAAATATTGTAACATATTATTACAAACACTACGATTTTATTTATTTGTGTATAGATATATAGATTATATTCACAATAAAAACAATTAATTTTTTGACGTGATAACGTCTTATAAATTGATGAATCACCAATCTCATAAATTGATAAAACACCGGCTGCATGCACGAAAAAGTGTAACGTTCCTAACGCGTAACGTTCCTATAACGCGTAACGTTCCTAACGTTCGTAACGCGTAACGTTCCGCCTGACCCTGTGCGTGCTTTTTGCTAATTTCTCGCTCAATTTAAATCAGATCGGTTTGAAACCAGTCTTAAACGAAAGAGGAGAACATTTTACATAGATTTCGTATAACAGAATTTGCCTAAACAGTTTTTTTATACAAATTTATATAGAAAAATAGCTGTATAAAATATAAATGCAATGTTGTCTAATGCATGGCGCGACGCGGTCGGTCGTCTTTGTTTGCCGTACATGGAAATTAGAATATAACGTACGTCTTGTCTTAACATGAAAACGGCTGCATTTCTAATGTTTAATTCAATTTTTTGACATTAGTATTTTGTGAAATGCAACGCCTGCTAAGTTAAGTATTGGAATAACTAATTATTATTAGAACATAATACTTTGACAGTTGCAAACGTCACTTTTGACATTTCTTATCATTCCGACACCAAGGATAAGCGGATTGAAACCAAATTTTGGGAGGTTTAGGTTATGTATTACGGAATACGTTATCACGTAAAACTATCGTCCGTAAACCGACTTTACAGACAACCAATTTTTTTCTAATATTAATATTCGCAAGAATTTTACGAATGCGTATGTCAAAAAATATGCAAATACTCGGGAATGCGAATGTTCGTTACATCACTAAACCACATATTATAATGATCCCCATATTTTTTATCAAATAATATATGAACAGTGAACACCTATTACATAAAAAATTAAAAATGACAACCATCGTTTGTAAAATTATGTAAATTATTAATTATTTTAAATTTCATATTATTACTATATATCCAATTTATTTAATCGACGGAACAACGTTTTATCATAGAATATTTTATAACTAATGTTTGAAAGCTCAAAATTATGCACAACGCTATACCAAAGAGAACATTAATGATACTATAATAATTAATTTGCTTGCAGAAGCTCGAAAACAAGTTAATAGTTTTTCATAAATAAGCATAAATAACTATCGCTACACTTCTAACGGTTTTATTTTTCAAAATAATGTTTTGTTTTCATGACAAAGAGCCATTCAAGCGGTGGATATTTTTCAAGGTCACTGCAACTCAGT
Source organism: Xanthostigma xanthostigma (assembly GCA_963575645.1). Lineage (NCBI taxonomy): Eukaryota > Metazoa > Arthropoda > Insecta > Raphidioptera > Raphidiidae > Xanthostigma > Xanthostigma xanthostigma. Next base: position 39,360,084 of record OY754466.1, on the reverse strand, counting down.
GTCTACGCCTAAAAATATCTCAAATGTAATTCCATTGAAAAAACTGATTGATTTGATGGTATTCTGAAATGTGAAAATATGTATTCTTTTGTGTGAATGTGGTTAAAGTATTTGTGTCAATCAAGCAACCTACATTAATAATATATACCAGCCGTCCTGTTGCTCTGAAATCGAGCAAATTTATTTTTTCAACTATAAACTTTCTTGTTTGTTTTTCCTTTTTCTCCATAGAGATATAAGTAACTAGAGTACGCTAGTGCGTATGCTTGCCATAAGTGAAAGTGCCCTCAGTTAAGAGAGAGAGAACGCTGCAGAAAACCAGAAATTGTTTAGGTACTCAGATCAGCGTTGTTTTGCATCATTAGTTACCGTAGAGATAAGGACTGTTCTCTCTCTTAATTGCAGAAACTTTCACTGCTCTCTCACGTACTCAATTGTATGTTCTCTATTTTTTTACATATATATGCAATTTGTTTTATCAAAGCCTGCTCATAATACCTATAAAATGTAGGTATTTTGTAACGTTAAAATTGTGTTCATGAAAATCGATTTTCATCCCTTAAAATTCCCTTATCACAATTCAAACGCCTCATTGTACATTTCTACGTCGAGCCCTTTCAAACGACACCTCGATCGTCGAAATCGGTCGAATAGTTTAGGAGGAGAATGCAGCACAAAAAATTTAATATGTAGATTGGGCAACTAGTGCGGTAAGTTGTCAATTGCTCACGAGTCCATCCGCTCGAATAGGCGATCGACAACACCGCGCGCGTTACACATGCAGTGTAAACTCTATAAAACGAAATTGAAGAGTCCGGGTATTTTATTGCGTTGTAAGGAGTATTCGTTAAAGGAACAGTAAAAGAAAATTTTACGAACAAGTTGATTTAATTAAGTGAAAAAAATTTCCAAAACAACATTTTTTTCTGTTAACTTTGTCGTTTTTTAATATTGTACCTATCTTTTTACAACAAACAAATGAACTCATTTCTAAGAATACCATTTTTGGGGTCTTAATAATGACGTATTGTTTCGCTATTGAGAATGGTTGTTACGCTATATATACCTAAGTGTTTCAATATGGGTAAACAATGTAAAGCAAATAAACCTCAGCAATTTCTACGTTTTAAGAAGTTTTTCGTTAAATAGAAGTTCGCTATATTGAGTATATACTGTACTATTTTTTATTACAAATGCGGGATACGTAGTGCCCGCTTTATTACAAATTACAGAATTGGGGTTATTTAATTCATTTTTAAATAATTAAATTTATTAGGTATGTTCATGGGTGTTGCTTCATATCATTAAATACCTAAGCTTCAATACAGATGTCTTCTATGTACCTACCACATTTTTTCTGTTAAATAAGAAGAGAAAAATGATACAAAATTGTATCTGTTATAATAATCTATTCTCCGAACTAAAAAGTTGATGTGAGATTTTCATTGACCCCCCTCCCTTTAAATGAAATTTTTCCGGATCCCCTCCTCTTCTGAGCTGATCATGTAGTTGCGGGTAATATCAATCCATATCTAATTATATACAGATTGTATCAAATCAAAACGGTCCATAGGACATTCTGTGTGTAAGACAGAGACGATATATAAAGATCTAAAACAGTAAGTAAGAATGAGATAAATGATCGCTAATATAGTTACTGTAGTTACGTAAATAAATAATTACGTACACTGTAAATCTTTTTACCAATTTATCAATAATTAAAACAACTACAAATAAAATTATGTTGGCGGTTGAATTACCACCATAAAACCATTTAATTATTTGGATTTTTTCCCGAACAGTATAAATAGCCATTTTATCAATAATTTCACTAGTGAATACTGACATTTGATAAAATTGTGATTTTTACTGTAGAAAACAAAGACGATACTATCAGATTGTATAACCACAGTATCTAGCTATTAGCGATCATTTATCTCATTCTTACTTACTGCTTTAGTGCTTTATATAATATCGTCTCTGTCTTACACACAGAATGTTCTATGGACCGTTTTGATTTGATACAATCTGTATAGGTCTATATATAATTATATCTAATCGTACCTGACTAATAAGTTCATGGTATAATTATATATAGAGTCCTATGTATAATTATATCTATACTATATTTTGGTATCCATGGTTATCAGTCAAAAAATTGACAACAGAAAAAAAATAATAAGTTAGTTCAGAAAGGAGGCTATGAAACGTCGAGAAATTTTGGTCCGACCCCTAGATCCCGCCATCCGACCGACGCCAATAGTGTAAGTGCCTTATGGCAAATACACTAATAATGCTTACTATACTACCGGAAGATTTGTATTTTAATGCACTTTTCTTCCACCATAATGCCCGCTTCTCCACCATAAGTTATGTTCCTCCACCATGCACACCATCAATAGATAAAAGCTCTCTTAAAATTAAAATATACCAAAACATGATTTCCATAGAGTATATTCGGTAAATTCAAACATGGCAGCATATCGACCTTGTAAATAATCATCAAGAGTGACACAATTGAAAAATGAGCACCCACTCTTCTGTACCAGAGAATAGATGAATGCGCAATGTTCCACTGTAAAACAAAACAAACTCGTTCTCTTCCTTAATTATTTTTATTATGCCCGATGTAACATAGTTCTCAGATGCACTAGTCACGGTATAAAAAAGCGTATAAAAAAAATAAAATTATACGAACCATTTGACAGAAAAATGATGTGAAATTTATTATATTAAATCGCATGCGCAGATTAACATGGCAAGTGTACTTGTACATTTGCTTCTCCATTTCAGACCATTTACATACAAAAGTTGGCCATCGTCTTGCAATAATCAAAAATAACCAACCACTGATATGTAGAAACGAAAAAAAAAGTCCACCTTGAACTAAAATATTTCACTTTATATGTATATTTAGAATGTTGAATCCCTTTTATCAAACACACATTCTTACTCTAGTAAACAATAAGGAAAAATTTCACCTTTAATTCACTTTTAGAAGTAGCTCTCATTTGAGTGAAGGTACACCGATACCTAATGTAAAAATTAGCTCTCGGAGTATGTGACATGTTTTGAGAGAGATTGATTGTTTATTGTAGAGTTTTTGATAACTCATTCGCCGCGATAGTGGAAGTTTGGGGTCATTGTTTGAAAGTATTTTTTTCGAATATTGCATTATAACTGTAACAAAGTGTGTTTCATAACAACAATAGCCAACTAATGCTATATATATTTATTGTTAAAAATATTTGAATAGAAAGCTTGTTTTGTTTACTGGTGAAACCAGAGTATGTCTGAAACATCAGATGGTAGTGAACGAGTATGGCGAAGGCTTGAAGAAAAATTTGATCTCTGCAAGGGAACTATTTGGTGTTCTGGGAACGCATTTGCTTGAACGTCCGCAGGCAGAAAACCATTCCCCTGTAGTGGATACATACATTAAGTCGGTTAAGTTACGTATATTAATTGAAATGTAAACTGCAAAGGTAGTATATTAATTATAACACTTACTTAATTGTTATAGTTAATAACGCATGGGCTGCATTTCAATATGATATAAATATATGTATATTGAAAGGAAGGAAGGAGTTTGTAGTGGACAGGCGGTGACTATACCAGCGCCAACAATACACCCCAGGTCTTCGCCATACTTGTTCACGACCGTCAGATTGTATCAAAATTAGTTTGGTTTCATTAAAAATCAAAACATCCTTCGAGTTCAAAGGTTTCTTTGAAATTAAGAATGCAACAGGAAAAAATCGAATGGTACGTCAATTTTACCACTAGAAAATGCGTTTCTCTTTTATTTTAATATAATTTCTAAAACACGATCTGAACTTTTAAAATTAGAGACAAATAATAAACGATAAGACTCTCCAAACTTCATTACCAATAGTTGATCAGTATTTCCGCAAAGAATCGTTACGAAGAATACTAAAGAATAAGCTAAGCCCATAAACGTGTATAAAACTCGCCATGACATCCATCTAAATGAAAGATTCCGTGGATCTGGGTCTGTGATACCTGATACCGGCATATAGCAGATGCTCTGTGCCGTCATCAACGTCAGACATATTGCTGAATGCAATGAGTTGGTGCGTTCCTCCGTGTTAGGCGATGAAATCCTTAGCTTTAAGAGCCCGTTTGCCGATCACAGAGGGGAAGCTGTATTTTGCGGCGTGTGGTGAGGAAACATTTTGAAACATTCCATTCATAATAGTACACCTAATTATTGTGGTCTATGAGAATTGAATGCTCTCTCTCTATCTTTCACACATGTGAGAAGGATTGACAAAGAGAACCGAATTATTATATGCCTCGTTATAGTGATATACATACTATTACATGTGTTAGTATACTAACACAGACACGTATAGACTGCAGATATCAAATAGGGATGTGCTATATTCATTTTATATCCAGAATTACAAAACTTTACAACATATAATTTATCTGCAAAGAAATAGTTTACAAAAAATTGAATTATGTTAAATGTCACAAAAATATGGAAAAAATGTATTGTATATTCATAATAATAACTATAATACAGTAGGTACTGTTTGTTACAATTAGGGTTGCCACCTTTTTTTCGAAAAAAAAAGTATTTTTTTAAAGTTGCAAAAATATAGGACTTTCATTATTTGTTTTATATATTATTTATTTAATTATTTAATTTATGACTGAGTTTCTTTACTCCACAGACCACAGTGACACAACTATTAGCCAACTTATGAGCTATGGAATCTAATACAGCTGTTGCATAAATACAAATTTGAAAAGAAGTTTGACCCTGCAGGCCATCCCTGTAACTTCCCGCTATTTTCGAGTTCAAAACGCTCAAAAATATATAAAATATAGCAAGAAGTTTATTTTTTAGCTCTTCGAGCCCAAAAAAAAAAAAAACACTTTGTTACTAAATTTTCGTTCACGATATCTCATGAACAAATGAACCGATTTTGATGCGATTTGCGGTAGTCGACGCAATTTTTTAACCTAAAAAAATAATTTATTACAGAAAAATCGATCTCATAGGAATTTTACGAGCAATTTAAAAAAAAACACTTTTTTACGATTTTTTCGTTCACGGTATCTCGTGAACAAATGAACCGATTTTGATGCGGTTTGCGGAAATCGACGCAGTTTGTTAAGGAGAAGAGCTGATTAGATTTTGGAATTAATCGGTTTAGTAGTTTAGAAAATATTTTACAAAAGCAAATTTTAAAAAATTTTTGAAACTTGTTTTTTTAAGATTTCTCAAAATTTTTTGGGCCGAATCGTTTCAAATTTTCAGGAAGTCTAAGTTCACCAAGTTCACGTCAGATGCCGCAAACCGCGTTTCAGTCGGACACTCCATTCAAAAGATATAAAAGGTTTACATACATACATACATACATACACACACACACACACACACACACACACATACAGTCCTACGGACATCATCGCCAAAATAGTTTCAATAGCTTCCTAGGACCTCAAAACGTCAATATCTGGCGAAAACTCGATTTTCGAAAATCGGGGTGAAACCAATAACTTCCCGATTTTTGAAAAAAAAAAATTTTTTTTTTAAGCGGGAAGTTAATAATAAATCAGTTAATTTACTAGAAATCAATTAAAAAAATGAATGCACACTTTTTATTTTTTTGGTTTTTTAATTCTGAATTTTTATTATGTACATAATTTTATTACAATTCATTCTTATTTTATTATGTCCACTCATGCGCCTAGGCACAGGTTTTTTGACATTAGCGCGTTATAACTTTAAAAATATTAATTTTAGAAAAAAAGTTTGAATTAAAAGCTGTAGAAAATTTGTAGATTTAAAACTTAAGTCATTAGCATTTTATTGTTTAAACAATTATTAGAAGAGATATGGATCCAAAAGTCAATAAACAAATCGTAATAGTTGAATAAGTCGTAAACGGTAAGTGATACAAAAAAAAAGTATTGAACAAAAAAGATAGTAAATTTATTTATCTACAATAAAGGTTATTACCTTTTTTCGCCTCAAGTGCACGGTTAGGGAGATATAGGCTGAAACGGTTTTTGTCAAAATGGCGGCACTTCCGCCCTCCTAATTTGTAAGGATTTTGTGCATTTAGGGTCAGTACGTGATACTGAACCTATTTAAGAAAACAAAAAAAAGTTGTAGGATAATGCAGAAAAAAATTCTCTATTACCTGTACTAGTGCCATAGTAATTAAAACAGTTTTATTATTTACATCATTTTAATTCAAAATTCTTATTTTGTCATTAATTCTGAATTTTTATTATGTAGGTACATAATTTTATTTGAATTCATATTTATTTTATTATCTCTTCATAATTAAAATTCTCAATATATTCTATGTGTATAGATGTAAAATTAATCTCTTCCATTTTAATTATGCTGTGACAAAATTTTTTTTCTGTTTTGACTTTTCAGATAATTTTTCTTTTACTATTAAATACAATAACTTCCTATTGGAAGTTAAATATCAATATAAATCAATAAAATAAGTATTATAGATAAAATATTTACCTATTATATTTGGAAATGTTACATTTTTTCTTACGTACTGCTGACAAAGGTAATCTTGTTTATTTTCCAAGGCGATAATCCATGTTGAAACGCTGGACTTCTGTTGGTACAAAGCTGGAAATGAAGTCACTGTGGGCTCGCCTGCTAGCTCACAAAATTACAATAAGGACAGGGGCTATTGTTCTTTCAAGGTCATCTGCTGGCTCTGAGCAAGAACCAATCTGGAAACGGTATCTTGTAACGTGGGTGACATGAACAAAGGCCCACAAACAAACATTATGACATAGTGTGTGTTTGTAAAGATGTCTCGTGTGATGGCAAGGTGACCTCTTAAATGACAAGGAATGATTTTAATACCAACTGTGTAAAATGGTGTGTGTGTCGTAGCTGCCCTGGGAATGGTGTTGTCACAACAAGCACGTTTCGAACAAAATGGTTGATGTTTAAAATACATTTCCTCTTATAATTGTAATTTTGTAAGAATTGAACAGTTTTTTATCCTTTTTTATTAAATAATATTGTTCATAACATAAGTAGACAATTTTGAAACTCCCGCTTTGTTGCGCTTTGGTGAGCTGGCGCCATTTCAGCGATGCCAATGACTGAAAAAAGTTCGTCAAAAGTACATTTTCATTAATTTTCATGCTATCATGTTGGCATTAAAATTATTCCTTCAGACAAATAAGAGAAGCTCGAATAGCATTGAGTTTCATACCCCTGGTCAGTCCTGCATTAAAGTTCCGTGTCCCGTATTATAGGAAATGTCCCGCATTATTACGTGAATTTTACGAGACCCGTGTGGCTATATGAAAAAGACTTTTTTTGGCTCTTCAAATTCTACCCAAAACAAAGTTTTTTAGTTTAGTCGTTTGGTTTTGGTGTTCCTATTAATAAAACTTAAAAATATTGATTTATTTAGCTTTATACCCCGCCCCCCAGAAAAAAAAATATCTACGCCCTTGTGTGAAGCGAGCACATAATAGCAATTAAGAAAACTAGTACTGAAATCTAGCGGCAAATCCAGCCTCGTATGCAGCGAACTTTAAATTAAAATCGTTGCAACGAATATATCAAACCACTATATAGTATACAACCCAGCCCTAAATTTTAACGGCACATGCCAGCACAGATGATAATTTCAAAAACACCCGTTCTTTCCGTAGTTACAGCACCAGTCAATTCAACATATTACGATATTTTTTCATTGCAGAGCTACGGCTTCCCGTATAAACTGGGTCGTAATTTTGGAAAACAGGCTACGGCATATTTTTTTCTAGTTATATTAAGGATCAATCTATGTCCGTATTGTAACAAATTTTTCATTTTTTACTTTGTTAATTAATGGCGAATGCTTTTAAAAGACACTTTTTACGGTTTTTAAAATTTTTATAAAAATTTTTCTGCTAAAAAAATTAAAAAAATGGTACAATAGGGACATAGATTGATCCTTAATCTCCATAAAAATAATTTTTCATAATATTATCTCTCGTTTTACGATCAGATTTATACGGGACCGCAGACCACTGTATTGCATTGAGAAAACCAGGGGAAACGGGCTCTTAAATACTTCAACATCGCCAGTTCGAAAGTTTTTTTTAAATTTTTTTCGGAAGTACCTAATACCTTAATACATTCCCTTAAAGTAATACTTTTTTATTTAATTTCAATATTAATATCAATCCAGCGTTTGCACCAAAAAACACACCCTTCATCAGTAAATGAATCCCTATTCGCAAACTAGTGTTTTCATAAAATTTGTAAGTCCGGTCCTGTCGGATCGATTTTATTCAAATTTTGGTAGCACATTTTTCGATATTTTTGAGCCCAAAAATATTTTTCAGCCCAAAAATATTTTTCAACTCTTAAAACCACCCTTAAAATGATCCGATTAGGCCCATTTTAAATAAGCTTCATGCGGTGATGGATTTCAACATGTGGACCAAATTTCCTTAAAATTAATTAATTCATGAAACGTCGAGAAATGTTTAGACTTTTTCAAGTACAATATGAAAATTATTTAAAACAATAATAATAATAATTTTCATAATTATTGTTTTAAATAATTTTCAATTTGTACTTGAAAAAGTATAAATTTATAGACGAAACGTCGTACATTTATAAATATAACTTTTGTCCACAAACTTGCGATTTTTCTTATTACTTAAAATCAACAATTCTTAATAATTAACAAAAAATATCAAAGCTGTTAGTAAAGCTTTACGTGCTTAATTATCTAAAAGTACTCTTAGGCCACACAATTTTTGGAAAACTATCCAGAGGAAACCGCTCGGATTCCCTTTTCTTTTTGAGTGGTATTTCATATATTTGACACTCCCCGGTGTCTAGCCTCCCCCTTGGAAAAACTTCTGCAAACGTCTATGATAAAAAAACAATAGAGGAAATTATCTAGACATCCAAAATACTGAAAAGTGTATATTAAATTTAACCACTCATAAAGACACAACAAAACACATTGAAAATGAATATTTTATAATGAATGATTTGATTTATACCCTGAGTCTGCAGTAGGTAAATAAATTGCAGGCAATACTGCAGTGAAATCAACGTTAAGTATTTTAACTTCCCAATATATTGGGAAGGTATTGTAATAGAAATCAAATTGTCTAAAGGTCGCTGCACACGAGGCTAGAAACGCTGCTAGGAGTTCTGCTGGCCGGCTGGGTACGAAGCTGGAAATGACGTCACTGCGGACTCGCCTGCTAGCTCACAAGATAGGTTTTAAAATTAGAACAGGGGCTATTTTTCTTGCTAGGTCTGCTGCTAGGTATGAGCAAGAACCAATCAGGAAGCAGTATCTTGTTACGTGGGCGACTTGAACAAACGCCCACAGACCAAAATGGCGTCATTCTGCTCAGAGTCAGTCAACAGACACGTTTTGCTCTGTTCATATTTGAAATGCTACTGCGCGCGCACCAGATCTATCCACAAAATAAGCTTGAAAAGACGTCTCGTGTGAAGCGCGCACATAAAAGCAAACAAGAAAACTAGCGTTAGAAAACTAGTAGACACATCTAGCAAGGAATCTAGCAGCGTTTCTAGCCTCGTGTGCAGCGGCCTTTATACATGCAAAACTTTTGATTTTACTATATTGGGAAGGAAAAATTAGAATATGACCGTCTTGTCTGAAATAACAACTGTAACGTGTAGTACTTTTAAATGTTATATTTTTAATTTCAAATTAATATTTAAGAACGAAAAAATTATCAACTAAATCTGCAAACATAAAGAATCAATGATTATAAAAAAAATTTTGACAATTTAATTATTTTTATTTTTATACAGAACAAATCGTTTTCTCTACAAATTTCTAATCACAATACAGCATATTATGATTTAGATTTTGAACTAAAATTTAGCTACTCAGATTAATGTAAACAAACCTTAATCGTCCTTAGGTATATTGAATTAGAACCAGCTCGTATGTAACTATACTTGCAGCAACCTAAAAACAACCCATAGGTTCTAATTTTGTAATAACCAATTAGGGCTTGATACTACGGAATATTAATCAATTATTAAGAAAACTTATCTCAACGCAGAGATGAATATGATCTTGGTTGACTATGATGCTTGGATGAAGAAATTTTTCGTAGCATAGGATCAGAAAAAAGCAATAGGTACTATGGTAGAATTGCATTTATTATGCTGACGTTTCGACAGTTATATTTTACATCTTCGGAGCTCAAATGCGGCTTAGGATAGTTTTCTTGTTGATTGAAAATACTACCCTAAACTGCATTTGAGCTCCGAAGATGTAAAAAATAATTATCGAAACGTCAGCATAATAAATGCAATTTCACCATTGTATTGCTTTTTTGCCTGATCCTATGCTACGAAGAATTTCTTCATCCAAACATCATTAATAAATTATATATTATAAGTTATTGGGTATTTGGATAATGAAATAATTATTAGATACTAGCCGCTACCCGCGACTTTGCACGGCAGCGACAACCCGTATTATTTTATTATTTTACCCCCTTGAGTGATGATTTTGCAAAAACGCTGAAATAATTCTTCATTTCTTACCGAAAGCTTAAATATGAATGTTCATATCTCTAACTAGATAAATGATGGGTTCTCCATACAAACTTTCATCCCCTACTTCACCTCCTTCAGGATTTTTTAGACATTCCTCAGGATGGACTCCTTCCCAAATTTTATCTAAATCTGTTCAGCGGAATATTAATGAATTTGTCCAAGTGCCCAATAACTAATCATATACAATATTTTAAAATGGATTAGAACAACAACAATTAATTAATGATTTCTATATTCCGATTTCTCGAAGCTTGAGGCGAGGAGATAATCGACAATCTCGACACGACGAAATCATCTATAGTAAGGAGTGAGTCATAATTATAGTATGGTTTGATTAATGGAACGACTAATCAATGAATGCAAAGCATATCCGTTCCACGCATAAAAGTTATGCCTGCGAATATATCTAAAAGAGAGAAAGGAGAACACAAGAGTGCAGTTGCCGTTTTTCCCCATGTAGGCAGCCATTTTCGTCCGGCTTTCCGAGCTCCTGACTGGTTCCCTTTTCTATCTTGAAGTTGCTTGCGATATCTCGAGTAGTGATGTGTCCACATGACGCTTCATTGAGAGCTGGCTCCGTGCGCTCCGCTCACTAAAAAGAGTCGCTCAGAGCGAGTCGTTCAAAGGAGCGACACTAGACAGTATGCACTACACAAAAGTGCAGACTGCAGAGGTGTGAACTGTCATCATGCATGCTCAGGAGTCACTTAGCATTGCACAGCACAATACACATACTCAGCTCTGAGCTCATTTTCATAAGATTCTGATCTTATATTATTCGCATTTCGGATAAACTATAAAGTATAATAAAAGCTTAACAATAATAATGTTTAAATCTTTGATTAACGTCTGATTAGAACTCTTCAATAAATAAAATTATCGACCAATTTTTCAGACAATATATTAACAAACAATATAAAATTAATACATTATAATGTATTAATTTTATATTGTTTGTTAATAGAGCAGGCTACAAGGGGATGTTCGTTTGCAAAAATAGCGGACCGCGAAATGTTTTGTGATTCATCTACCTGATGCTATCGACATCGTAAAAAGCCATGTTGCCGCGCGCGCGCGCGGTCCTGTGTCATGCGACGTTGCCAGCTCGTCAAAACCATTGTAGCAAGCTTTGTTACATTAACGCTCTCTCTTTTTTGTAATATTGTCAAAATTAGATTCAAGAATGTTCTGCCATATTTTTCATTCTGTCAAACACAACGACAGTGCAGAGATAATTATTCTAAGCCCTGACACCGATATCTTTGTATTAGGCCTTTATTTCTCGAATAAACTTAAAAATTTAGGTTGCCGCGCTTTGTGGTTTAAGGGATCACGAAAGAAAAACCGTTTTCTTGGGTGCCATTTAGCTGCACGAAGTCTTGGCGAAAATATATGTGATATTTTACCAGGGTTGCACTCTGTAACTGGCTGCGACACCACATGTCGCATAGGTACAAAGACACAAATGTTGAACGCCGCGAATCTGGATTTTGTTCAGGATGCAGTTTCTGCTATGGGTAATGGGCTTTTAACTAGTGAGCAATTTACAGATCTCGAAAAAGTTTGCAGTTACTTAATTTCTAAGCAACAAACAACAGCAGATGATCTTCGACACAAATTGTTGTGCCAAAACATAGGCTTTGCCTTAAATTTGACAAGAATTATATGTACCTCTGATGCATTGCATTTACACTGCTTGAGAGCATCCGCTCAAGTTTATATATGGAAAAGCTCTTTTGAACCAATATTTGAGCATATTAATCTTTCAATTTGGTTACGAGTTACGCGAAGGAAACCTTTACCCAAAGCAAATGACAAAAAAATCTCTACCTGACTTTTTAATAAAACCGTGTACTTGCAAAAAAGCAGCACTGAAATGTATATCCTTGTGTAAATGTGTAAATAATAATTGTAAAAACTTGTAACAAAATCAAACTGTTACTTGCATGCGTGTAAGCATTTTTTCGTAAATTTGAAATTTCGTAAAATTGCATCAAAATAAATACATATTATGTTCTATTGGTTTACTTTACTGCCTTGTTTTTTATTTATGGCACATATAGACACATAAGTACTAATTTTCTAATGAAATTCCATATTAAAACCAAAAATCTTTGTAATTTATCAGTAATATTTGTGATGGAGGGGAAGGGGGGAGGGGACTACAAAACTTGTTGGCAACATCTGTTTATAGGCTATCTGGGATCTATACAATATATATCAGAAGTCAGATTGAGGTCCGCAATGTTTGCAAACGGAACTCCACTGAGAGTCCGAAATTTTAAGAAATATATTGAAATATCGAAACTCGCCATCTTTGATTGCTCCCCCCGCTCCCCCGTGCAACATTTTCACTGTACGAACTATTGGTTCGTAAACAATGGACTATTGTTAGTTATTAAAAATAATAATTATATAAATATATTCATTAGTTTTCAATCTATAGTGGTTTAAAGTTAACTCGAAAATGGAGCATTTTAGTAAATTTTCAAAAAATTCTTAGAGAAAGTGTAAAAAATGTTATAGTGTGCTATATATTCGTGATCTACTCAATAAGCCCTTTCATTTGATACCCCACACGGCATGGCTTGATGATTTTTTTTTTTTATTTGTAGTATGCCATTTTTAATTGCCGGGGAGGGGGAGGGGGACCACAAAACTGGTTGGCAACATTTGTTTGTAGGATGTCTGGGATCTATACAATATATATCAGAAGTCAGATTGAGGTCCGCAATTTTTGCAAACGGAACTCCACTGAGAGCCCGGTCTATAATATATTGTCTGAAAAATTGGTCGATAATTTTATTTATTGAATAATAATGTTTATTGTTACAATATTATATATTTGTCAACGACGTCAATGTGAATGGTTTAAGTCACTGTAAGCTTAGTACTATTGCACTTACAGTGTGTTATTCAACATTAAATGACTCGGCAAAGATAACTCCGTACGTGCAAAATTCACTAGTGCCTCTGTGGTTTGTGCTGTGTGCGCTCTATAAATGTGCGACTGCAACAGTATAAGACAGCTCAGCATAGAGCAATGGCGCTCGGAGTGAGTCATTCACAAAAAAGAGCGACTATGGCTTCGCTCCGTGAAAGGAGTCATTCATTATGAACGACTCGCTCAGGAGCGACACATCACTAATCTCGAGCAATTCGATCAATATTCTGGCAGTATATCTTACAAGAATATCTTGAGACGCGCGAATGGTCTCATGGTTATGATTTTTAAAATCTTGAAAAGAATTTAATGGAAAATTCCGTTAGTTTTCAATTTAAATTACCGTTAATATGACAGACCGTTTCATTGAGAAGAATTTCATGCCTGTTAATGTTATTTGCTCGGTACAAAGTTGTTCGGTTAACCGCTCAGCCTGAAACATAATATTTAAAATTACTCATACAGCAGAAGTAAACATATATTATTGTTACCGTTTAAATCTGAAAGCAGTAAAGACTAGTTTTAAAGAAAAATTTAACATCCTTCAAAAAGGGTCATAAATTGTAGATTATAGACGCTAAACAGCTGAGGTCTTTGGCGTTTAACTTACACACTTGAATATAATAATTTCCCTCTACAACACTTGCGCTTGAGTCAGAAATCGACTAATTTTACCATTCCAACCCACAAGTGGGGATTGGTACTAATTTAGGTCAAAAATCACTTTTCAAAAATTTTACAATATCTTTCCGTTTTGAGGTCCCCCGAATTCAAAAAACATATTTTTGGAAAATCTCTGTGTGTCTGTTAGTCTGTCTGTGAACACGATACAGGTCAAACGGATAAGCGGATTGAATCCAAATTTTGGGAGGATGTTTGGTATGCAAGTATGAAGAGCCCTATTGTTTTTGGGGTAAATCGGCGCATGCGCAGAAGAGATATATGCTATAACGGTGTTTTTTTATATAATAATGGTATACTTTTCATAACGGCTTATTATTCTATTTATTTTTGCAAGAAAGTTTTGTTAAAAATTTTTTTTATCTAAACTTTATAGTTTCGGAAATATTTTGAAAATAAAAAGAAATCAGCCGCTCTTTTGTATTAAGGATCTATCAGAAATAAACTAAACTAATAAACCAAGAGAAAGATTTTTAATTGCTGTAATTTATTACAATGGATATAATAATAATAATCATTACGATTAGATTCCAAATACAGCATATTTTCACTGAATTAGTGAAAGCATAATAATATTAAACGATTATCGTCATAATATTTTTTTAGAAGGCTTATATATAAGAAAAATTTAAATGTCACTGTCGGGACTTGAACCCGAAACATCGTGGGCACTGTAGAGTAATGTAACTCAGCCAACGCAAAATTGGTTGTTTCGGGTTCAAGTCCCGACAGTGACATTTAAATTTTTCTTATATATAAGCCTTCTAAAAAAATATTATTACGATAATCGTTTAATATTATTATGCTTTCACTAATTCAGTGAAAATATGCTGTATTTGGAATCTAATTGTAATGATTATTATTATTATATCCATAGAAATAAACTAGTTAGGCATGCTTTGATTAATTTTTACATGACGTGGAACATATTATGTAGGTAACCATGGTAACGAATAGTTAATATCATATTGAATACTAGCCATTACCCGCGTCACCTCACGCGATATCAGAAATTTTATTTTCTTTATTATAATCAAATGTCAACATTTTTGAAGTTGGAATGATCCCGTCGCCCAATTGGCTGGAATTTTTATTTGTATATTGGCCTGTAAATAGTTGGTCGAATTTCGGGAATGTGCTCTCACAATTCTTAGGCATTACTTTTGCGAATATACCTAAATAAAAATATTGTAGTTTTTGGTATTTTCATATACTCACGTCGATAAAATATTCTCGTTGTGGTACAGAAAATAAAAGTGTCAGAGGTCGGCGACTCTCCTCGTAGACTTTTGAAGCAGCAATGGTGACCCACAGTACACGTACCGTTCTTAAGGTGAATGAATAGATATAATAAACATAATGAATTTCCGACACAAATGACTCTGCATGCGCATCTCTAAAATTGATATTAAACGCTGTATTAACAATTCTGTTTGCCGGAGTGTCCATGTACTGCAGCGCTGGGCAACCTCGGCTGTTTGAGCTCCTAGGAACTCTCCAGGTAGCTCCAATTATGGAGGGTAGAGGATAAGGAGAACTATTATATCTGTGTATGAAAAGTGTCCGTCAAAAAGAGTGAAATTAAGATGGCGCTGCCGTAGGAAGGGTGTCAATTTCTCTCTGATGATTTTATAGGTTATATTTACCAAATAATGCTTGACTACATAAGTGATTAAGGTTTTATTTACTGTGAATATATTAACTACTTTAGTCGCCAAAAATATTAAATAGAGCACATACCGCTAGTTAAGCGGTATGTTTTCCTTTCAGCACACCATTTCGTCTACACCTGCTGAATTTACATTGGTTTACATTAAACACTTTTTCTATACTAGGGCCATTCTGGTCACTTTTTGAACTGCTATTTGACGCTTTTAGATGGACACTTTTTCAGTTTTACCCCCATATAAGATGGTTACCTCTACCCTCCATAGCTCCAATAAGCGACTGTAAAAGAAAATGAGAGAAAATATTTTTGTTATACTTGAAAACTATACTTGTCTCACTTCGTAAATTTACCTTGAAACAATAAAGATTAGTGCTGGTTGCTCTTTGGAAGTTGCCCATCGTTGATGTGCTGGATAATATGTCTCAGATATCTTACAGCCGACCACAATTAATATCACAAATCAAATTTAAATATGTTATAAACATCCACTATATCTTACGAGATACCGATTTTTGTTGATAATAAACAGTTAAAATTTCAAAATAAATGTTATGTTTAAAATCTTTTAACACTTTGACGGACACTTAAAAATTCAGTTTTGTTCCAATTTTGACACTATAATTTTTTTCATATGTTTGAAATTGAATTAGTTTTATAAGCTGTTATGTTGTGACAATATTGCCTTAGTAGATCTTTGTACGGTGACACAAAGCACACAGGGTATGTATTCTACACTGAAAAATAGATTGCTACATCCGTCTGGCTATAAAACGTTCCGTAGTATACGACGGCTTCAGCTGTCGTGTCAAACTTTATGGCGGTCTAAGTCGGTTTGTCCGTCAAGGTGTTAAAATGTACAACATCAAGTACAACCCGCACGTTGATCAGTTCAAAATAAGTCAATGTAGGTATATCAAATTCTGAAAAAAAACACGTACCTGAAGCTTTGAAATAATGTTAAACATATTGAAAATAAATTGGATGCTAATGAAAATAATATTAAAGTCGATATGGTGTTGTCGAGCGTTTGACACATGTTTCTGACATAGCAAGTGTCGCGTCTGATTTCGTTCCAAAATGACTGAGTTGTTATCTAAAAAATAAATTTGTAACAAATGAAACTGATGACATACTCAAGTCATATTCTTAACCATATATATTATATTCAATACTCCTATATTGCTAGTGGCCGTAAGTGAGACAGCAAACGCTCATGTTTCTATCTCATTCTTGGTATTTGACCCGTTGTGCACAAGCCTCGCGTCTGTAGTGGGGCAATTGGCAAGTGGAGTAGGGCAAGCCATCTCCATTCACAGCTTAAAATCCAGTTGTGACATACATTCACGGACATGCGCATGGGACTCAGCGTACAATAAGTGATACAGATGCATATGGGCTATGTGCAGAGAGACGGAGTTATAAATTTTTCGATGCGAACGTTCGTGGTGAGCACTAGGGGAAACTTCAGCTCAAATTTTCCGTATGTCAGTGAGCAATGTTTATTAAAAGTGAAAATAGTTATAATTTTATTAAGTTTTTTAATTAGGTACAAAGAAAACATGGGCAAAATTAAGCGATCTGGAAATGCTTGTTGTGTTCCAGACTGTTGCGCTGATGGCGATTTAACTAAAATAAAGACCGTTGGCGCCCTAATTTGACGTTCCACTGTCAGTGTAAACAAATTAACATCAGTTTTTCTTATCACATTTTTTTTAACATATCATGGCCAACTAAAGATTTTGTCTTATCACCTTAAAAACATGTCGCGATTTCCATAAGTGAGTTCAATAATTCTCTATTACCCAGTAGCGGCGCCAGTAGGCTTCGTGCACACAGCCTATATGTCTGCACAGTAATGGTCAAGTCTTTCTCTCGATCCCTACTAGCAATATTGGAGTATTAAATATATGTTTTTAACAGAGATAATTACCGTTTTCTTCAGAGTGGTATAAATTCGAATGGTGATCTGTTGAAATTTAACGGTCATGGCGTAGCTCATTACTATTACAAAGATATCTAAATAAATTAACGACAGCCCACCGATTACATTGAGAGCCTATTAAAAAACAACAATATAATAAATACTACAAATAAATAAAATTATCGACCAACTTTTTCAAACTATATAAGTATTAACAAAAATTATAAAATTGTAATTCAATAGATGACGTTTCGGTCCGGATTTGGATCTTCTTCAGAAATAATCAAAAAAATATAAAAATTAATTAGTATCTACTTATTTTCTAATAGAATTAAGTTAGAATTTATTTTATTAACGAAATATTAATGAAAAATTAATAACAAACAAAAAAAAATGTTTGTTATTAATTTTTCATTAATATTTCGTTAATAAATATAAATTCAAACTTAATTTTATTAGAAAATAAGTAGATACATAATTGATATTATAAAAGAAATGTCTAAAAAATTCTTTGAAAAATGCGAAAAAACCCAAATCGTCTCATTAATAAAATCGGAAACTACCAAGTATCAACTCTGAAATACAAAAAATATAAGCATAAAAGACTAAAGCACATATTTCTAAAACAATAAATTTTAATTGACTACATCATAAACATAACATGTGCATCGAGATGATATGGGTTTTTTTAAACTTTTCCCATTGTCCCTAATACTTTCCACCTATACTTATTCCCGGTACACGTCAGTTAGACGCCAACGTTTCGACGCCAACGGTTCGACGCCAACGTTTCGACGCGTGGTCATTTCGACGCGAGGTCGTTTCGACGCGGGGTCAGTTCGACGCCGTACTTTCTTTCGTATTTTTTTTATTTTTAGAATAACTTTGCATCATCATTCAAATAAATGCGATATGCCTGATATAATATAATATATATTTTATATGTTATATATATGAAGCGTGATTCAAATAAATAAGTTTATATATATTATAATAAATGTTAATGTGAAACCCAAAAAGCTATAACAAATAATTCAACAGGAATTACCTCGTTGATAAGAAAAACCTGTCGTTGTACTTTACTAGAATCGAACAAAAAAAAGTTTTTTAAAATCAGTTAAGCCGTTCTTGAGTTATAAATGGTGTAACTAACACGACTTTGTTTTATATATATAGATATAAAATATATGTTATATTATATCAGGCATATCGCATTTATTTGAATGATGATGCAAAGTTATTTTAAAAATAAAAAAAAGCACGAAAAAAGAGTATGGCGTCGAACTGACCCCGCGTCGAAACGTACGGCGTCGAACTTACCACGCGTCGAAACGTTGGCGTCGAACCATCGGCGTCGAAACGACCTGCTTCGCTTATTCCCTATTATTTTATTCTTTTTTGTTAAAAAATACCTAATTTGAAAACTCCTAAACTACTATTTGTATTAAATTGAATGTATTATTATTTAAATGACAATAAAAATTTTATATACCTATATAACGTAGATACTAATTAATTTTTTAACCGACGAAAAACAAAAACGGAGGAGGTTCTCAAGTCGACGCGTATATATATATTTTTTTTTAATTTATGTATGACCACGCATAACTTTTTACAGAGTAGTGCGATTTTGATAATTATTTTTTTATTTGAAAGGGTATACCCCGAAGTTGGTCCCATATAAATTTGGAAAAAAAATTTCAACCCTAAGGGTAGGAAAACGGGATTATTGATTGTTCACTCACAGATTGTAATGTATGACCACGCATAACTTTTTACAGAGTAGTTCGATTTTGATAATTCTTTTTTTATTGGATAGGGTATACCTCGAAGTTGGTCTCATATAAATTTGGAAAAAGATTTCTACCCTAAGGGTGGGAAAATAGGAATGATTTATTGTTCACTCACAGATTCTCATGCTGAGTTGTGTATTACAATTATAAATTATATAGCCACAAAAAATTATAAAATAAAAACTTTTTAACAAAAAAATGAAACCGCCGAAAAACTGAAAAGCAAAAAATAATAAATCTTTTTATTTAACTAAGTTCTATCTAAGTAGTTGAACGTATGTGACAGTCTTGTATATCTAAGTAATTTTGAGTCGGCGTCAAACAATCAATGAACAAAGATCACTAAAAGAAATAACCTGCAAATAAAATTAACAATGATCTCCAGCGATAAACATTAACATTCCAAACATGCGCTCTCCACACGACCACTCGCAAAGACGTGTGCCCTCAGTGTGTGCCCGTTCGGGTTGCTCTGTCGCTGACATTAACTTCGTGAACGCTCGGAGATTTCCGGCGAAGGATTGTTGACGCCGACTCAAAATTACTTAGATATACTAGACTGTCACATACGTTCAACTATACTTAGATAGAACTTAGTTAAATAAAAAGATTTATTATTTTTTGCTTTTCAGTTTTTCGGCGGTTTAATTTTTTTGTTAAAACGTTTTTATATATTTTTTAGATTATTTCTGCATTGCAGCTAACATCAAGGTGTGTAGGTCGCTTAAGTGTTTGAAATAATTATTACAAAACAATACGCGCTCCATCCAAAATCACCCACGATCCAAAATTAAGTCGAGTGTTTTTAATTCTTCTGAATAATACTTACTTCGAATAAAAGCCCTTTCCATAGGGAGTATTCAATCCAGGAAAATATTTTGGCGTGTTGACCGAATAAGAAAGCTTGAATCGTTGAACAATGTAAATGCGAACAATCTATATTGGCTATAACTCTGCATCTGTACAAAATATGTTCAACTGTGAACAAATAAACCAATTTAATATTTCATCGGTACTTGTCAAGTGTTCATAAAAGTCGCTGCACACGAGGCTGGTTTTGCCGCTAGATTCGTTGCTTGATTTCGCTGCAAGGTTCCAAGCATGCTGTGGCGCTGGATTTCCTGATTGTTTTCATGCGTTGGCTTCACACAATGCGTGTTTTCGAAATGGATTTGTAGATTGTTTTGGTGTGCGCACAGTGACAGTTCGAATGTTCACAAAAGTGGACGTTTATTGTCTCTGAACAGAACATACACTGTGACGCCATGTTTGTTAATGACGTATGCCAATATCTCCCACGTGACAAGAAACTGTTTTCTGATTGGTTTTTGCTCAAAACAAGCACAAAAACAGGCACGAAAAATAGCCCCGGTTCTAATGTTGACATCTCGACTCTAACCACTCACACGAGCCCGCAGTGACGTCATTTTCATTCTCGCAGCCAAATCAAGTCCCAGCAGTTATTCCAGCGGCAAAACTAGCCTCGTGCACAGCGGCCTTTAGTTGAACAGCCACTGGCAGACAACAAAACTCGTGTGTGTTCTGTGTGGCAGACTTTTTTTACGTTCAGACGCTGATCTGCGCTCCGAAGCAGCACATGAAACGTCATCATCAGATACCCCCTGACCGACAAATATATGACGAGTGTAAACTGTATGTATTCAACACAATAAAGAATATTATTATTATAATAACGTGTTATTTAGATCCGCTTTGAGCTGCATTCACCGTCAGCACACTAGATAAATAAGCATCTGTCACTGTCATGTGATAGAACTGTGTTCTCTTTATCTATATCATTCAGCCAACGGGTTTGACTCGTACATACATTTACATGATACACGACACACAGATTATGACATTACAGAGTTAAGCTCTTGTTAACGGCTGTTTTAGTCAACGGGTAACGGGCCGACGCGAAACGGTTGCCTTTGTACACGATCCGCATATACGTGAGCGCGTCCATTGTCATCGATATCAGTTCTATACTTGAAGGGCGAAGAAGTGCAAGTACATTATGTCTTGCTTGTTTATTTTTGTAATATTCTAGTCTTGTCCCAACACTGGCCTATTATGAACAAGGCTAATTAATAAATCCATATCAATATCAATTTTAAACTCCATATTCACAATAAGCAGAACAAGGTAGGTAGATAGGTATAGGTAAAAACGTGCGCACACATCTGTCGTCGTCAACAGACTTCTATGAAATTACGTGGTCCGCACTGCATCGGACCGACCGCCGTCCCGCCGAGGGGCGACGTGCGGGTATCCGTTGAGTTTTGGTTACATGCCCGTAGCGTTAACAAACACCCACACTAACCTATTGAACACTGCGCGTCGGCCCGTCGCCCGTCATAAAAATCGGGCCGTTATCCGCGTTGTCGTTAACAAGAGGCCTTACTAGTTTGTTATGAACAGTGTTTGAAAAAAGTAAATAAATAAAACATCATAAGCATGGATGTGATTCACAATTTAATTACCCCCACTCATTCGTAGTCCGTGTTAGAAGGTACCTCCGGTTGACCCTGCAGAACACCCATTTAAAATGTTTACGTGCCGCCACTGTAGTTCAGTAACTATACCTGTTGCAGTTCCGTAATTATTATAATTCTTTATACTAACCACAATCGAATAGAAACAATGAAAAATGTATTAAATTGATCTTCTTATCGATATTCACATGACATTTATATGCTTTCATATATTCTTCAAGTTTAGCCCATTTAGACATGAAATTAGGCCAACGTCTTGCTAATATTATGAACGATAGATGGTTGACCGATACAAAAAGATAATAAATCCCACCATAAGCTGAAAATAAATACATCTCTCTATAATTTTTAGTCCTATGCTGTTTAATAAATGAAGTGCACTCAGGGTGAATTAAATTCAATATAACTCAGGGGCGGTTACAGGTTTTCGTTGGGAGGAAGGAAGGAATCGGTGCGGTTATATAAGGAACTAGCGGCCTGTCCGGGATTCACCGGGGTGCAAAACTATGATTTATAAATACATAGTCTTTCTCTTCATCTCTTCCTCTCCATCCCACTCCTTTCTCTCCCCCTCTCTCTGTATATATTATATTGACCTTCCCATCTACGCAACAATCCACACCACCCACGTAACAACTCACACCCATGACGTATATGCGATGGTAGGTGAAAAATCCGTTTTTGGATAGAATTTGCATCAAATTCGTTCATACTGGGTGTCTACGTTGAGTGCCAAATAATGAGAATGCATCCGTAACGGCTAGTTTATTATACCGGGTGTTTTTTTGAAAACTTTGGACGTTTTGACGTGATAACGTCTTATAAATTGATGAATCACCAATCTTATAAATTGATAAAACACCGGCTGCATGCACGAAAAAGTGTAACGTTCCTAACGGTCGTAACGTTCCTAACGCGTAACGTTCCTAACGCGTAACGTTCCGCCTGACCCTGTGCGTGCTTTTTGCTAATTTCTCGCTCAATTTAAATCAGATCGGTTTGAAACCAGTCTTAAACGAAAGAGGAGAACAATTTACATAGATTTCGTATAACAGAATTTGCCTAAACAATTTTTTTATACAAATTTATATAGAAAAATAGTTGTATAAATGCAATGTTGTCTAATGCATGGCGCGACGCGGTCGGTCGTCTTTGTTTGCCGTACATGGAAATTAGAAAATAACGTATGTCTTGTCTTAACATGAAAACGGCTGCATTTCTAATGTTTAATTCAATTTTTTGACATTAGTATTTTGTGAAATGCAACGCCTTCTAAGTTAAGTATTGGAATAGTTTAGTTTAGTTTAGTTTATTAATTCTCCAGAGACAATACAAACATTGTATGGATTTGTCAAATACAAAAAATCAAATATAAAAATACATCAAATTTCTAACGTAAGAATTTAAAAGTTACAATAAAAAATTATTTTGAATATTCCTGTATATTGTAAAAACATCCATCTATTAAAAACTTTTTTAAGTGTTTTTTAAAAATTTCTAAATTGTCAATACTTTTTAAGGAAAGCGGAAGATTATTGAAAAACCTAGAACCTGCGCACACAGGAGTTCTGCTATATGTTGTCGAATTAAATTTATAGTTCCTTAATTCTGCACACTGTCGAGTTCCGTAGTCATGTATGGTAGAATTAGCAGCATAAAGTTGGTTTTTGAATTTAAAAACGTTTAGTAATAGTTTATATAAATATATGGATGTAAGTGTCATAATATTATATTTTTTGAAAATTTCACGACACGATTCACGGAATTTAACATTAAAAATCAAGCGCAATATTCTTTTCTGTAAAATAAATATGCGATTTACGTTAACAGACTGACCCCACAATGATACATTATAGCTAAGGTGACAGTATACTAGTGCGTAGTACATGGACACTAACTGTTCTACATTTAAAAAAGATTTAACATTTTTGATGGCAAAATAAGCACTGTTCAGTTTATTACAAATTTTGTCTATGTGTAGATGCCATGTTAATTTGTCGTCCATTACACATCCTAGAAAATTGCATGAATTTGATAGATGAATACTAACAGAATCTATTTTCAGATTTAGCTTAGGCGTAAGTCTACGTTTGTGGAAGTAAATACAATTTGTTTTGGTGACATTTAATACTAATCTGTTTTTTACACACCAAGTGTGAAAATCGCTAAGAATTGACTAATTATTATTAGAACATAATACTTTGACAGTTGCAAACGTCACTTTTGACATTTCTTATCATTCCGACACAAAGGATAAGCGGATTGAAATCAAATTTTGGCAGGATGTTTGATATGCAAATATGAAGTGGCCTATTGTTTTTGGGGAACATCGGCGCATGCGTAAAAGAATATATCTCTTATAATGATGTTTTATATAATAATAATATAGTTTTTAAAACGGTTTTTACTCTATCTATTTTTACTAGAAATTTTTGTAAATTTTTTGGGGAAAATCGGCGCATGCGCAAAAGAGATACATGCCATAGTTGTTTTTTATATAATAATAGTGTACTTTTTATAGTGTTTTATTATTTTACTTAATAAAATTTACCTAAAATTTAAGCGAAAGATGCAATATCATAGATTCGAATTATTATAATTATTATATAAATTTAGGTTATGTATTACGGAATACGTTATCACGTAAAACTATCGTCCGTAAACCGACTTTACAGACAACCAATTTTTTTTTTTAAGCAATGGGTTTTATGAAAAAAAAAATCGAACGAAAGTTGTTGGGTCTCAAGGGGAAAATCGTTTGGATACATAACCACCCCCACCATCTCACCCCTTAGCAGGGCTAGGGGGGTGACTTTTGTTTTTTAAATGGGAACCCCCATTTTTTATCATCGATTTTTTTTATCTGAAAATGAACATTTTTTGTCTGAAATTTGTTTTAATTTAACTTTTAGTTTTTTTGCAAATTGCTCATTATGATTTTTTTAATGAGCGTTTTCGTTTTGGTAAAAAACTTCAAGTCGATTCGTTACCATGGAGAGTTTTCTCGAAAGCCTGATAATTCTTCAATGTGTTATCAGTCATTATTAGCGATTTGTAAAAAAACTAAAAGTTGAATTTAAAAAACTCAGACAGAAGATGTTAATTTTCACATACAAAAAAATTCGAGGAAAAAAAATGGGGGTTCTCATTTAAAAAACAAAAGTCACCCTCTCCCCCTGCTAAGGGTTGAGGTGGTGGGGGTGGTTATTGTGTCCAACAACTTTCGTTTGAACTTTTTTTTTATTCAACCCGTTATTTTTTAAAGAAAAGCGTCCAAAGTTTTCAAAGAAGCATCCGGTATAAGAATTTAATATGTAGGTATAATAATTAAAAAAATATTAATAAATTAAAAATAAAAAATACATATATAACATCAGAAATAAATGATGAGTTCTTTTACAGTATAGCTCGTAATAATTACTATGATACATTACAGAGTAGCTAGGGGAGGACGGGGTCAATTGTAACAGTGACTATTTTAGTGACATCTACCAACAAAATGAGAACATGATACTACTGCATTGATGTAGGTACATTCAGGTGACTGAATGTTTATCAATCCAGTAGAATCATTTTCTCATTTTGTTGGTAGATGTCACTAAAATAGTCAATGTTACAATTGACTCCGTCCTCCCCTACTGAAAATTTAATTTTTCAAACAATGTCACCGTCGGGATACGAATTCGGGGTTCGTATCCCGACGGTGACATTGTTTGAAAAATCAAATTTTTCTAATGTTGATAGCGTTGTAACAATGGGTGTTTTTAACAATTGTAGCAAACAGTAGCTACTCTGTATAGAATCAGAAATAAATATTGAAGAAGTTTTACTTATACCGCGCGTATAAGTTACACGCACTCATTGTTTTTTATACTTACCAAATTTTATAATCGCCGACTCTCCTGTTTCTTCAGTGACTATCAAAAAAACCATCGCACATGCAAAACACATAACTGTGAGATTGTACAACATTTTAAAAGATAGCCAATCAAAAGCGAGCTTTCGTGGATTAGCATTTGTAATGCCTGATACCGGCATTAATGCTACAAATTGAGCTGTCAAGAGCGAAGCTCGCATTGCGATTTGAAGAGATGTCGAACCGGTTTGTACTGTTTTTGACAATAACTCACTAGGATGTATCTTCATTTTTTGTTTATTAAAAATGTTTGTAACTTGCAGTAAATGCATTCGTAAAAATCCGTGACGCGCCGTCGGTATTTTTATGACAGCTATTTTTTTTTCTATAAAATGAAGAATGGAACGTATTACGCGAAAAACTCTGGACTCTGTGCCTTCAAAAACGTCAAATATTTTTTAAGAAATCGATTCTAAGCAAACTTCAATCTGAAATCAGAAAATACTGAATTTTGATATTTTTCTTTTTCGAACTACAACGGCAGAACAAACATTGTAAAGATTAGTATTTTAATTTATAATAGGTGACATTTCAAAATACAGTGTAAACTCTATATAGCGAACTTCTATTTAACGAAACAGTCCTTAAAACGTAGAAATTGTTGCGGTCTCTTTGGTTTACAGTGTTATCTATATATTGAAACACTATATACATAGCGTATAATACGCTTAAGTTACTCCTTATAACATCATCTATCTGCCAGTGAAAGTTCCGTCAAAATCGGTCCAGTCGTTTCGGAGATTAGCCGAACAAACAGACAGATATTACATTTATATGTATAGATAGTAGAGATGCCACGAATATTCCGCTACTATTCGGTATTCGGCCTATTCGGCTACTTTTTTTAATATTCGGTATTCGGCCGAATGTTGCGTACTATTCGGCCGAATACCGAATATAAAAATCATGGGGAAAACGCACATATTACTCAAAAATATGCGATTTTTTTCTTAAATAGTATTATTTTGTAAAGCTTTTAGTGACCAAACAGTGATATTTTTTAGTAATAATAGTTAAGGCAATGGTGCGTATTTCAATCGGTGGAAAGCAACCGGATGACTTGGTATTTGAGTTCCTGAAGCAATTTGGAAACTTTTTTGTTCAGTACCTCATAACCCCAAAATGGAAGGAATCGGAGAAAAAGGGGGGGGGGGTCAAAACGTAAAAAAAAATTGTTTAGAAACCAAATGGAAAGGCGGTAGCATTAAAGTGCGTGTACTCACTATTGTTTAAAAAATTGTGTTGAAAAATGGGGTTAAATGTTATAAAAACGGATGACATTGATACATATTATAGTTGGACCCTCTGAGAACATGTATAAGAAACGTCATCCGTTTTTAACAATTTTAGCAATTTTTTTATGATTTTTGAAAAAAGCTAGAGAAAAATCGAGAATTTTCGCCACTCAAACCTTTAATTCCTCAAAATCCGTCCAGCAGAAACGGATGACAATTTTTCTACAGCATCTCTGAACAAAAACAAGAATTTTCCTCAAAATCGCAACCGGTTGCGACACAATTTTTTTTTCCGATTTTCAAAAAATCGGTTCGCGCAAACCGTCCGCACGTTTCGGATGACAATTTTTTTAAACAATAGTGAGTACACGTACTTTAATGCTACCGCCTTTCCATTTGGTTTCTAAACAATTTTTTTTTACGTTGTGTCCCCCCCCCCTTTTCTCCGATTCCTTCCATTTTGGGGTTATGAGGTACTGAACAAAAAAGTTTCCAAATTGCTTCAGGAACTCAAATACCAAGAGTCATCCGGTTGCTTTCCACCGATTGAAATACGCACCATTGCCTTGAATATAAGGACTATTAATAACACAATTTGATGTAACAATGAACAAATAATGCGTGTCGTGACACGGTCTAGTTGCGCAAATGAAACAAATACGCCCGCAGCTCCGTAATGGGACAAGTCGTAATCTGTCACCCGCGAAATGTACAAATAATTAGCCGAACATTCGGCCGCCGAATATTCGGCGCTTCAGCCGAGAACATCACTAATAGATAGATGGGTACAAAAACATAAACAGAAAAATTGATGAAAACTGAACATTCGCTCTAGGAATTTTTAAAACTGTTCAATTGCAGACTAAGTTACGGTTTTATTTATTTATATTAATTGAGCTAACGTCTGTATAATTAATAAAAAAAAACAACTCTCGCAGTATGTGGATTTTGTAATCCGTTACTATAAATACATATGAGAATTCAACTTTATTATATATTGTAATATTGTAACATATAGGTATTACAGACACTTCGATTTTATTTATTTGTGTAGATTATATTCACAATAAAAAAAATTGATTTTTTTCTGATATTAATATTCGCAAGAATTTTGCGAATGCGAATGTCAAAAAATATGCAAATACTCGGGAATGCGAATATTCGTTACATCACTAAACCACCTATTATAATGATCCCCATATTTTTTATCAAATATACGAACACCTATTACTTAAAAAAAATTTTAAATGACAACCATCGTGGTTAAAATTATGTAAATTATTAATTATTTTAAATAACATATTATTACTATATATCCAATTTATTTAATCGACGGAACAACGTTTTATCATAGAATATTTTATAACTAATATTTGAAAGCTCTAGATTATGCACAACGCTATACCAAACAGACCATTATAATGATACTATAATAATTAATTTGCTTGCAGAAGCTTGAAAACAAGTTAATAGTTTTTCATAAATAAGCATAAATAACTATCGCCAGTGGCGTAAGTAACACCCCCGCAGGTCCTGCGTTGCGGGGGGGGGGCGCCATAGCCAGGGGCGCCCTCAAGTCCCTTGATGAAAATGATAAATTTTCGAAAAAAAAACTGCCGCGTGTTTCGAGAAAATCAAGCAATAATAAAATATGAAAATGATCTGTCCCATTGTCTTATCTTATTGATGAAATGATAAGTTTAAAATGTACTGTTTCGAAAGAGATCAAAAACCGAAACCTCAAAACCATCCGTGATCTTGCTCAATTTTTATTAATCGATTATAAAATATTGGCTTCGAATTTACCGAATGTATGTACAGCGCTTGTTTAGTATTTGACGTTACTTACCTGCTACCTCTGCGTCAGCAGAGCGTTCGTTTTCAAAACTCAAATTGATAAAAACGTATCTACGCAGTACAATGTCCCAATCGCGTTTAAGCGGACTTGCTATTTTGACCATAGAACACGAATTGGCGAGTAAACTTGATTTGGACAAAGTTGTCAAAGAATTTGCTGACGCCAAAAACCGCCGAGATTTATTCAGTTAGTAATAATTGTTTTTTGATATTAATGTGTAAGGTGTATTAGTTTAGCCTGAGGAAGGAAATATATTTTCCGAAACGTCGGCAGCATATACCATTAGAAATCATTTATAGCCTTCTCCGAAATAATTTATCCTTTCTTAATATTATTGTTTTATTTTAAAAGCAACTAATGGTGATGTTTATATGACGTATTATTTTTATTCATGAATAAATGCATCATTTTAACGCACCCATGTTGACCCTTCGTTTTCTCACTAACTCATTTTTACCCCAGCAAGTACGACTTCAATGTCTGTTTTATTCATTAACCTTGAAAGCACCGTTTGCATAACGTTTGCACACTACCGCGTCCGCACATTAAACGCATTTCGTGCAAACTTCGTGCAAATGTCGGAGGTGCACATATTTGCACGATATTTACATGCAAGCAGAACAAATATTTTAAAAAACGCGTACAAGTGACATTTTTTACCAAAAATATGAAAGATGGAAACTGGTGCAAAATTGCAGAGCGCTTTCAGAAATCTACGGGGGGGCGCACATACTCCTAGTTACGCCACTGACTATCGGTACACTTCTAACGGTTTTATTTTTCAAAATAATGTTTTGTTTTCATGACAAAGAGCCAATCAAGCGGTGGAGATTTTTCAAGGACGCTACAACTCAGTGTCTGCGCCTGAAAATATCTCAAATGTAATTCAATTTAGAAAACTGACTGATTAGATGGTATTCTGAAATGTGAAAACATGTATTCTTTTGTGTGGATGTGGTTAAAGTATTTGTGTCAATCAAGCAACCTACATTAATAATTAATATATACCAGCCGTCCTGTTGCTCTGAAATCGAGTAAATTTATTTTTTCAACTAAACTTTCTTGTTTGTTTTTCCTTTTTGTCCATAGAGATATAAGTAACTAGAGTATGCTAGTGCGTATGCTTGCCATAAGTGAAAGTGCCCTCAGTTAAGAGAGAGAGAGAACGCTGCAGAAAACCAGAAATTGTTTAGGTACTCAGATCAGCGTTGTTTTGCATCATTAGTTACCATAGAGATAAGGACTGTTCTCTCTCTTAATTGCAGACACTTTCACTGCTCTCTCACGTACTCAATTGTATGTTCTCTATTTTTTTACATATATATGCAATTTGTTTTATCAAAGCCTGCTCATAATATCTATATCATGTATTTTGTAATGTTGAAATTATGTTTATGAAAATCGATTTTCATCCCTTAAATTCATTTATCACAATTCTAAAGCCTCATTGTACATTTCTACGTCGAGCCCTTTCAAACGACACCTCGATCGTCGAAATCGGTCCAATAGTTTAGGAGAAGAATGCCGCACAAAAAAATTAATATATAGATTGTGCAACTAGTGCGTTAAGTTGTCAATTGCTCACGAGTCCATCCGTTCGAATAAGCGATCGACAACATGCAGTGTAAACTCTATATTATAACGAAATTGAAGAGACCGGGTATTACCGTATTTTATTGCGTTGTAAGGAGTATTCGTTAAAGGGACAGTAAAAGAAAACAAATTTTACGAATAAGTTTATTTAATTTTGATTTAATTAAGTGAAAAAAATTTCCACAACAAAATTTTAATCTGTTAACTTTGTTTGTCGTTTTTTAATTGTACCTATCTTTTTACAACAAACAAATGAACTCATTTCTAAGAATCCCATTGTTGGGGTCTCAATAATGACGTATTGTTTCGCTATTGAGAGTGGTTGTTACGCTATATATAGAATGTTTCAATATATGGGTAACAATGTAAACCAAACAAACTTCAGCAATTTCTACGTTTTAAGAAGTTTTTCGTTAAATAGAAGCTCGCTATATTGAGTATATACTGTACTATTTTTTATTACAAATGCAGGATACGTAGTGCCCGCTTTATTACAAATTACAGAATTGAGGTTGTTTAATTCATTTTTAAATAATTAAATTTAGGTATTAGATATATTTATGTGTGTTGCTTCATATCATTAAATACCTAAGCTTCAATACAGATGTCTTCTATGTAACTACCACATTTTTTCTGTGAAATAAGAGAAGAAAAATGATACAAAATTTTATCTGTTATAATAATGTATTCTCCGAACTAAAAAGTTGATGTGAGATTTTCATTGACCCCCCTCCCTTTAAATGAGATTTTTCCGGATCCTCTCCTCTTCTGAGCTCATGTAATTAATGGACGTTAAACCTAGGAACTATTTGTTAAAGTAATAACCTAATTCTTATTAAAATAAATTTAAGACTGCTCGCGTGCAAAGCCGTATTGAGTCACTATGACAGTTCGTTGTTTTTACAACATGCTGTATGGAAGGAATTCTGAGCAAATCTGAACTATAATTTTGAAGAATATAGTATTTAAAACCCCAAAAATGATTTTAAACATTCTTAAATTTTGAACGATCTTTGAGCGTTGTTTATTTTGAAATCGAAAGAACGTTGATGTTACAACAATAGAACAAAAACTGTAACAATAATAATATGTCAGTTTATAATAAACGACATTTCAAAATATTTTCACGAAACAACACGCACATGTTATTTTCTTTGACTATATAAATTTATGAGCTGCCAATGCTAAATACTATGTTATGCTAAATACAATGCTATATAGTATACCTATACTATATAGCTACACACTTGTAATGCAGAATAGGATATTTGACACTATAAAAAATAAACGATTAAACTATATGTGAATACGATAATTTATCGAATAAAAAATGAGAAATTATCGGTTTGTATTCACAAAAACACGAGATTGGTTTATTATTTCAACTTTAAAATTACAATTTTTTGACACCCCCCATGATGGTTTGCAGTGTGACGTCAGACTTGCAGTAAACACGCGTATATTTACTACATCTATATAAACACAGGACACACAATAATAAGCAAAATACTAAACGAACCTCTTGTAAACGATACCGAGTTTTATTTGCACTTGGTATACCTACTACAAGAATGGCGTCACAGTGATAAAGAAACACTTCAATTTTATAATAATATTTTATAACCGAATAGTGCCATAAAAACGACTTTGATTTATTATTATAAATTTTCGCGCGAAAATTACTCGTGACGTCACTATGATTGTAAATAATAACTATAGTGCACAGTAACCATAGTAACACTTTACAATTAATGTAGTTAAGATTGCTATGATTATTACGTAGCCAGTGTAAGTACACAATTTAGTAAAACTTATTTATTAGGTAAACGTATTTATCCTTAGTAGATTAGTACTTTCTGCTTTTACGAAACCATCTTCCATAATAGGAAATCAATAAAATACAGAATAGAAGTCTATAAACGTGATAATAACTTGAAATAACCCCAAAATAACACACAACACCACATAAACGTAGGTAGTTTACAAACAAAGTGACGTCACGTTGGAATCCAACATGGCGAACAGCGTTTTTGACTTATGAAGAACAGATTACAAAAATATAATTCTTAAAATTGAATTATACAATTAATATTGTATTATTATGAATAGAAATCAACATCTCTCGGTTTCTTTTTCAAAATCTATCAAGAATTATATGTATTATGAGATTTTTTTAACGTGGTTCAAAATACCCTATTCTATTAATGTTCTAAAATCTTTAGTCGAAATGCGTTATAGAAATTAACAACAAGTTAATAATATGTTTATCACAAAAATGTAGTTTCAATATTCCCCATAAAAAAATAAATAAAGATAAATATAAATAAATAAAGATAATATAAGTGATGTGTACCTGTTCGATATATAAACTTATCTAATAAGTACACTTACCTAATAACGATATCTCCACGCAAATAGCCTTAGCTGATGAGCGTGTTATATATAACAAAAACAAAAAAACAAAAATATTTCCCAGAATAACGTAAAAATTAAAATAATGCTTACTATACTACCGAAAGATTTGTATTTTAATGCACTTTTCTTCCACCATAATACCCGCTTCTCCACCATAAGTTACGTTCCTCCACCATGCAAACCCTTTAATAAAATAAAAGCTCTCTTAAAATTAAAATATACCAGAACATGATTTCGTTTGCCAAAAAAGTAATCGCTGAATATTAATTGACAGAAAATTTGCAATTTATTTTGAACTGTGGGCGATTAATAGTGAACCTGACTTTGATGAAATTTAAGCTAAGTTTTACGTATATGTAACATAACATTCTCTCCTGCACTTAATATTGGAATATAATAATAATAATAAGGCGCTTAACGTCCGTTTCTCGAATTTATGTCATTTAATATTGGAATATGTTTTTATAGAGTTATAGTGGTATTTTTAAATTGTAATAACTTTCTGTTTATTTATTTATTTGAAATTTAAATTAATACTGTATAAATGTTCGTAACTGCGTTAAAATTAATTAGAAAATATCTTCTCTAATAGAAATACCACCCGTTGTTGAAATGCATTTCCTCTCTGTACGAAATGAATCTATTTATTCCTGTTAGAGAATAACAAAATAATAGAAACCTGATTGTTTTTTAGTAGTACAGTTAAACTCAAATTTGTAGCCTGCACATTCGTAAAATATTTTCAGTATGATTTCGAAGTTTTACCTTGTTTTGGTTAGTACCTATATGAAATCAGTAGGTATATGAAATCAATCATATTATTTGTCTTTTTTTAGCACACTCGCTGTTTCGATTATAGAAATTATACTGAAACTGATTTTTGAAGTAAAACTTCATCTGCGACTTGAGAGTAACCCAGTTCTCTTTTCGGACGAAAATAACGTGTTTACGAAGTTTCCGCTATTTAAATGCATCGACTGACATATGACGGAACGAAAAATGAAACATAGCTACGTACGCAAACCAATTTTGTAATGTTTCCGCTATTTGAACGCATCGACTGACAGATGGCTGCATCAAAACACATTTGTAGGAAACATAGCTATGGACGCAAACCAACTTAATTTAATTTACGAGATGATTAAATTTGCGACTGACTATTTCCCAAAAAGCGACAGTTGTAAAGATAAATTAAAAGAAGTCTTACTTCAACCTCGTGTGAAGTTTACACGCCCTCATTTTTTTTTTAATATTTTTATATGAACCGTAAACACATTTCAAAAATTTCAACACTATAAATAAAAGTGATGTGCTACAGTTTTTTTTTTTGGTAATGTGGCATTGTCTGAATTATGTAGGAAAATAGATTGTTGGTATAAAAAAACAATCGTTGTTTAGTCTACTAATTATATTTTTTTGTACAATGATTCTCAGGCCCGGATTTAGAAATGCCGCCCCCCCCACGCCTGTCCTTCAGTGTAGAAATAAGTTAGGTATACAATAGAATTTCAATCAATACAATTCACATTCCTGTGAGCAAATATTTTATTTTATTATAATTAAGTAACTTTACAATTTTATAGTATGATTTGTAATTCAATAATTACTGCATTACCTATGTGTATGATTGATTTTTGTGAAACATTTACTGTCTAGAAAAAGTGTTTACGTTTCAATTTTTGGATCGCGAAGTTATTAACAATATCGTCACAATCTAAAGACATGACCAAATAGGCAGAAAAACCTCAGATCGTGTGTTCCAATATTGATACTACTATCAAGTTCCCCTGGCGGGTAAAAAGAATTTTAAAAGTTTTTGACGTTTTACTTTGGGCACTAGTGCAAAATATATACAAAACACCAAAAAAAATCCACAGAAAAATGAAGGTATAGACAAAAATCTCATTACTATAAGTTATAGGTAATAAATTATAGAATAGATTTATTTTGGTTTTCTGAGACCCCAAACACGAACTGTACAATGCTCCTGCGTTTAGTGAGCCCTAAAACAACAAATATATCGTACGAACCGTTGTAATATTTTCAAGTGTTTTCTGCGAAAATTTTACTGTAGTCACCCTAATAATTAAATCAGTACAGTTTCCTGTGACGGTGCAGTGGTTGTCGAGATTGTGTTTGTATAAAAGAATCTGCGATTGTTGCAAGCAATAGTGTTTGAACAGTGTCTCGTAAGGATTATCATCAGCAAAACTTGACTCATCTCTCATAGCAAGTAAGTTTTGGAATATATTTTCTCATCTTTGAATTATTATTATAAAAAAATATGAAATAAAAATTTTTGACAACTACTTTCCTTTAAATAAAAAAATAGTCTCGTTTTTTACCAATGAATTAATGGGTTCATACCTTTCTACTAGTCTTGATCTCCTAAAGACCGCTCGCACTGGGCACGAGACTGGTTTCACCGATAGGTTCGTTGCTTGATTTCGTAGCTAGATTCTAAACGCTGGATTTCGTGATGGATTTTTATGAATTGGCTTCACTCGATGCGTGTTTTGAAACCGAATTTGTAGATGGTTTTGATGCGCGCGCAGTGACAGATCAAACGTTAACAAAAAGGAAGTTTATTAACTATTGGAGTTTTCGGCATCGAGAATTATCCCGGGGCAGGGCAGGCCAAATGGGTAACACATTGGTTAAAGAAATTTGTTACCCATTCGGCCTGCCCTGCCCCGGGGCAGTTCTCGATGCCGAAAACGCCATATGATGCCGCATTTGTTATGTTTGCCTATGTCGTCCACGTGACAAGATACTGTTTTCTGATTGGTTCTTGCTAAAAGTCAACACTGAAACAAGCACGAAAAATAGCCCCGCTTCTAATTATGAAACCAAGCTTGTAACCACGCACGCGAGCCCGCTAAAGATAATTTTTAAATATAAACATTTTGTTTAACAGCGATGGGAAGTCTCCCAATTCGAAATAATTTAATTTTTTTAATAAACTAAAAATGAGAATATAGTTTTTTTTCAAAAAATTAAAATATATCGAGTTGTGGGACTTCCTATTGCTATATAAAATTATTTTTTTTTACTTTTGAGTCCACTTTGCTATAAAAAAATGACTAATTTTTTAATATACTTATACAACATAACTATAAAATCGAGTTTGTTTTAAATTAAATTGTAATTTTACATTTGCTTCTATTTCAGATATGATTGGATCAAGATGTATTATGTGTCTTTTGTTATTTACTGTTTTTGTTTTTATTAATTGTGATGCCAATGATGTGGGTGAGTTTAATAAAAAATAAACTAAATCATTTATTTTTACTTTGAAATAAACGATGCAGGTATATATTACATTAACTTAAAATGCTTTACAAAACTTAAGATAGGTAGTGCCTACTGTGACAAGAAATGTCTCTTTAATATAACTGATTTTCCATATTCATTCTTAAATTTTCAGTCATTTAAGATTACAAAAATTCTCAAATTACGGGAAATGGGTATATTTTGTTACCGTACTCATTTTAGCGTCATAAATGACATACCTATACTGAAACTTCCTATTGTTCCGATGCCATTATAAAGCCAATCAGAAGAAAAAAATATTTTTTCTTGAAAAATATCTGTGCGCCTTAATCCTACAACAAAAATATTTCTGACCAAAAGTAAAGCAAATTAAATTTTGACAAAAAGTGTTCTACAGAAATTTTATAAAATGTGCTTTATTTATGATCATTACTTCAATTGTAGGATTGAGCCATAAAGACATTTTTTTCTCTCCTAATGAGCGTTATGAAGTCATAATCTAAACATCGGACTAATGGAAACATTTATTTCAATTCACTAAATTAAAATAAAAATCGCGTCCATTTTTCTCGGATGTTAATTGTCTAAATCTGTAGAAGAAGATTTTCCAAATGAGTTATTTGTTTTATGTTTCGATTTTAGGCAATATAAATTAATATTATTTTTTTTATTTTTAGCTGTATGTATTCGTAACTGTGCTCAGTGCAGAAAAATGTTTGGAGCATACTTCGACGGACAGTTGTGCGCAGACGCATGTGTGAAATTTAAAGGAAAAACTATTCCTGACTGTGAGGATGTTGGCTCCATAGCACCATTCCTCAACAAATTTGATTGAAACTGTTTTGATTAATCATATAAAAATGTAGGAATATAATTATATCAGTGCTAATTAGTACCTACCTAAGTACTATATAAAAAATGTTATCTGATATTAACGAAATATATGTAATCTTGATCATAGAAAACTGCATTTCTTTCATCCCCGTCAAAGTTCAATTACAATTTTCAGAGTTAATAAAATTACCTACAAATCACAATCTTATACCAAAAAAAACCTAATAATTTAATATTCTTGATCTACATTAATTAGGCCGAGAGCCCGTGGTCAAAAATTTCAAGAACTTTGTGTGCTAATATTTTGAGAGTAGCTGATGGCTAAGTATTTACTTAGGTGTAAATAAGTAGTAAATATGTTGCCCTTTACAGTCAGCGATCGAGACACATATGCCGTTGGAACTGTTTAAAAGAAATAGTGATTTTGTAAAATATTTTTGCCATAGGTCTAATTTAATGAATATCACTTAGAAAAAAAACAGTCAGAACTCATTTTGATATACCTATCCGACATAGTCAGCACTAGCAGTCGGTATTTTCAAAAATGTGTTGTTTGTATACTTTATATTATAAACAGTGTGTTTATGAATAACAAATGGCTATCGAGATTCAAGAATCGAAACATATTTTTTACAATTAATGTCGATAAAACATACTATAGGTATTAACTTCGACCCGATGCCCTGTAGTCTGCTGAAACATCTCATAATATTTTAAATGCTTCTTTGCATACCCAAAGTAAGTTAGTAGTCAATTTTTGCGCGTAGCTAGGCTAATTTTTGGCTTCACCATAAATCTTTCTTGTTCTGCGCACTAATCGGTCGAAACCGAGAGGTTTGAATAAAAGAATCAAGATTACGTCTGATTTCTTTGTTATATTATTATAACGAATAATTCATTCCAATATTCATCTAGAAAATTCAAATTTTAAATTATCCATATTCCTTACATCTATGGTTGTAACATAAACATTAGTCTATGGATTTTAAAAATTAAAAACATAACCTTGCTTTGCTCATGTCAAATTATGTACATTTGTGTATTCATTAATAATTACACGACAAAGTACGTAAGTAATCAGAATGAATAACGCTAAAGGAAGATATAAGCACAAACAAAAATCGTCGAAACAGAGAAGACCCCCAAAAGAAAATCTTCGCGAAAATGCACCAAGTGACGAAGAAGACTCCGAAAATGAAACTTCAGAAATCAGCGCGCCTTTTGACATAGCCATGTGGGATTTAAATCAGTGTGATCCTAAAAAATGCTCGGGACGAAAATTGTCCAGATGGAATATGATAAAAAATTTAAAATTGGGGCAAAGATTTCCAGGTCTTGTATTAACACCAACTGGAGAGTTTTGCGTCAGTCCGGCCGATAAAAATATAATTGAAGAACGCGGTTTAGCTGTTGTAGACTGTTCTTGGGCAAGAATTGAAGAATTGCCTGTTAATCGAATGCGTACTCCGTATCCCAGATTATTGCCGTTCCTTGTAGCTGCCAATCCTATAAATTACGGTCGACCGTGTCAGTTAAGTTGTGTCGAAGCAATAGCAGCGGCTTTACATATAACTGGGTTTAAAGAAATAGCTGAGTACTATTTATCTAAGTTTTCATGGGGTCATTCTTTCTTAGAGCTAAATGAAGAATTGTTAGAGCGATATTCTCGCTGCTTGAACAGTGCAGAAGTTTTAGAAGTTCAAAAAACCTATCTAGAAGAAGCAGAACAAGAACGAATATTAGCACGTAATGGTTTGTATACTAAATATATTTTCAGCTTGTGAAAAAAAAATTAAAGCCATTATTTCCGAAATTACTGAATCCATGAAATCAAATAGATGTGCCGAAAAATAAAAAGGATACAACTTTTTTATTTTTTTCTCAATTATGTATAGAATTAGAAACATTCTTAATTTAATGGTATGCTTTGAACCTTTAGTCTCTGAAAAATGTTGACAGATAAAAGTCATGTAAGATACTTAGGTACATAATTATATTGAAGAGGTTTCACAGTTTACTTATTCTTTTTACGATTTTCGAAAATCCAAAAGCATTACTACATAAAGATGATTATTTCTTGAGAGTTATATTAGTCAATATCATAAATTAATTATTATCAGTAGAGATCTTGTTTTAAATGTTATTTTATGACATTTTTTCAAAATCAAAAATTCATGAATTTTCAGCAAAACCGGACTTCCCGCCAACATCGTCTTCAGAATCAGAAAGCGACAGTTGATCATCGACTATTGTTATTAAATTTTAATATAAATATTTATACTATTAATAGTTTAAAATAACATTTTATTGTGAAAACATGTATTCATTATATTTTGTAACTATTAAAATTTTGATTGATTTATTTTATTTTTGAAATAATTTTTAAAATGCCATTTAGTTTTCCAGTTGTAATTGCGATTATACATTGTACCCAGTTAAATCTCTATATATATAAAATTCTCGTGTCACAGTTTTCGTTGCCATACTCCTCCGAAACGGCTTGACCGATTTTGATGAAATTTTTTGTGCTTATCCGGTATCTATGAGAATCGGCCAACATCTATTTTTCATCCCCCTAAATGTTAGGGGTAGTCCACCCCTAAATTTTTTTTCTTCCTTCCCCATTCGTTCTTTTGCACCGGGCACGACGGCGCAGCCGGAGTGCTCGACATACACACATATACGTCCATGTATATTTTAAAATAAATAAAATAGATAGATAGATGTTCCAATTAAATTGTTTTATTATTTCACTTTATACGTAGCGAAGCACGTACAGGGCCGCTAGTTCTTTTATATAAATTCCGCCCCCATCCCGCTCGGGTAGTATGTTCAAAAATCAAAAGACCGTCTAACATGTATTTCTTTAAAGGCCGCTGCACAC
Organism: Xanthostigma xanthostigma; assembly: GCA_963575645.1. NCBI lineage: Eukaryota > Metazoa > Arthropoda > Insecta > Raphidioptera > Raphidiidae > Xanthostigma > Xanthostigma xanthostigma. Next base: position 39,319,991 of record OY754466.1, on the reverse strand, counting down.
GAGGCTAGAAACACTGCTAGATTTGCCTAGTAGTTTTCTAGTGCTGGTTTTCTTGATTGCTGTTATGTGCTCGCTTCACACGAGCTTGTTTTGTGGATAGATCTGGTGCGCGCGCAGTAACAGTTCAATTATAAACACAGAGGAAAACTTGTCTGTTGTCTCACTCTGAGCAGAATGACGCCATGTTGGTTTGTGGGGGTTTGTTCAAGTCGCCTACGTGACAAGATACTACTTCCTGATTGGTTCTTGCTCATACCTAGCAAGCAAAATAGCCCCTGTTCCAATTTTAAAAGACTGGCATTATATGCAGCGACCTTAAGAGTGTTTCTTCCCTTCTTAAAGATTATTTTTGGGATAAAATGTAGTCTAGATTAATTCTGATACAGCTCTTTACTTGGCTGTGAAGTACCATCACAATCGGTTCAGCCGTTTTGAAGATTAGCTCGGACAGACAGACCGACACTTCAATTTTATTTATGTATTATATAGGTACAGGTATAATAAAAGAAACTACAGTCTTATGTTTTAGTGTTATATTAAAAATTGTTTTACAAATGTTTTTTTTCTCTTCAGTTTTTTAAATCTACATAAAAAAGTTAAGTTAATAAATTTATGTACATGAAGTTTGAATTATTTTCACTTAATTTATGTAATATGACTTAGAAATTTAAAACAAATATGTCCGTTAAAATGTTTTTATTTAAAAAGTGCAAAAATGGTGAAATTTATAATAGAAAAATATTCACAAAATATTTGTTTCGTATAAAAGTTATCAATTTTTAACCTGATAAAATAATATGTGGCTATAGTAAACAAACAGAAAAACTGAAACACTATTTTGTCATGATCACTTATGTATTTCAGCACAGAATATATTTAATTAAACTTGACAAAAAATACTGCTTATCAATATAGGTGAATCCTGTCAATTTTTTTAATTTTATTCGGTAGTACATATTCTTTTGCTGTAATTCACTTTATCTACTACTGCAATTGAAGATTGAGGTCAAGTGCTTGAGGCAGTTATTTGCAGGCGCGGTCCGAAGAGGGGGGGGTCACAGGGGACATGACCCCTCCCAAAATCTAAGGTCAAATTGAAAAATCTCAAAAATTTGCCAAATAGAAGGAAATTTTTAGCTATCCCCTAAAGACGACTTCCATTTGTTTTATAGGTAATGTATAAAATAAAATTGTGTCTTGTGCAATAATGTTTATTTTATTCTAGATACCTATTTTTTATTAGTGTAGTGAGTGACCCCCTCCAAAATTTCAGGCTGCGACCGCGCCTGGTTATTTGTGTAAAAATCATGGGCGCTAGCAACTCATATACTTTTTTATATGCCGATTTTTATCTGTCGTAAATAAATTATAGCACCAATCAATTTTGGGTTATCAAACTAGAATGTGACAATTTTTTTAAATTACATTATAATATGCTCACAATATAAAAAAGTATGCACAACAGAACAGAAAACTATATCACAACACATTCACCGTGTTTATACTAACGAACACTGGTCTTGCAAAGTGCTTTCTTTTTGGGAAATTAAGTTTTTTTTTTTGGTCAAAATAAATTCACTCTAGTCTAAAGGCAGTATTTGAACTTTGAATATGAAAATATTTTTTACATTTATTCACTCGCGACATACTGTAACCACAAACAATTGAAGCGTGAAAAAGACGTTTTTTTTCAGATGTATCTTGATAAAATTGTACCATTTTTAAGCTCCTTCAAATGCCACTAAATTTTTACTACGATTTTTTTGTTATACCTCGTAAAAATACACATTGATTACTTAACTATATTGTAACAAAACGACATTTGACGTTCCGGATTCAGTCGGGCAGCTGTTCCACATATTCCATATAAAGTCGTTGCCATCGTAAATGTTGATTGAAAAGTGCGAGAGCATCGGCTAATAAGTCGTGTTTTTTTAAACCCTACAATTTAAAACAAAATCAATGTCCACTTTTTTTCTGATAAATATGTGTACAGCTTTAAGAAATTAGTAATGTGTAATTCATTTCGTTATTTAAATATTTCAATGACATATTCAATTCTACAATTTAATTCAGCGTTCCAGACAGAACACATGGCCTCTCTTCAGTGTCTGTCTCCCTATCTGTCGCAGGCTCCGAGAGCCAAACAGTACACGCGAAATTGTTTTCAATCGTATTATTTTTTAAATTCCCTTACTGCGATTAGTCTGTATCAATAAATATAAATAACATACCATTATTTCTTGTTTCCAGCCTTGAGAAGGTCTCGGAGGTCCAAGCAATTCATCGAGGATGGACCTCAATCTCCATTCGGGTCCTTTCTCTAACAAATGTTTAACCAGAGCCAACAACCAATGTCGATATTCAGTCGATGAATCGAGAGCTTTACTGGCTGCGAGCTGAGATTCCAGATGAGCCAATTCCGCGTTCGGCGGTCCGTGGGATCGAGTTACTACTGGACACGATCGTTGCGCTGTTGCCAAAGGCACGTTGTCCAAATTAGTCGATGAAGGAGGATTTGATTTTGACAATAAACACAGTGGATTTTTTGGATCAGCTAGCAAAAGCCAGGAATCCAAAGTGATCTTATAAATGAAAGCCCGCCCATCCATCAAAGTAAGCATTGGTTCACCCGACTTTGCGATAACGCACGAACTTGGTACTGAATTTGGTGGAAGATTAATAGTATGAACAACAACACAAGCATCTACAATCGGCCACAGATCCCAAATACGCATCACGTTCGAACGCGTTAAAATCACACAACGTCCATTCTCAGACAGCACAATGCATATTGCCGGACTTGGTAATAGAAAAGGTGGCAACAGTCTTGAACCTGTAATCGTGTCTAAAGTATGAAGCGTTGAATCTTCACACGCCACGCACACCAAATGTCTCGTGCTAGCGATACATAATATATTTGAACCTATAAAAAAAATATGCGTGAGTATATATAGTATGTGTGAACATTTTGTGTGTGTGTGTGTGTGTTAGGGATGAGCATCGGAAATCGATGTTTCGAAAATATCAACATTTTACATTCGATGTTTTACAGCCGATGTCTTTGTAACATCGATAAGAATAAATTCCGTAGAAAAAAATATCACTATAAGCCTTTAAATGAGTTTAATTAATCTATCATTTGCATAATGAAAATATAAGATAGTGCTGTAACAGTGGAAACACCGATAACTGATGTTTTGCAACCGATCATCCAATGTTTTTGACATCGATGGTTAGTTGTGATATACATTTGATTTTAACATCAATGTTTTGTTTTTCTTCTGATGTTCATCCAATGTTTTTCACATCGATTGTTTATTGCGATATGCCATTCGATGTTAACATATATTTTTCTTTCGATGCTCATCTCTAGAGTGTTTTTAATCACACTAATTTTCTGAAGATGCTGTCATATAAATTTTATCAGTGAGCCTACTGTTTAATAAAATTTTTGTACAATACATTGTGACTCACAACAATAACACAATGATTAAGATCTAAAGAACTTACCAAAATACGTTTCCCATGTGACCTTGGCAGGTGGGTCATTTTGAGTCAATTGAAGTTGAGCGAGCTGACCATGTTGCGTTTTGACCTGCGCGTTATTAACTGATAACGTGTGTTTATTGACACTGTAGCGTAGAGTAGTAACATTTTCCGTTTGTGCGGCCAAGGGTACGCGTACTTCTGGAGATTTGTTCGTAAATACCGATGCCGGTAAACGAGGACCCGGTGCAGTTTTGATATTTTTTGATTTGAACACGTCACGGTCTATTTTCAGTCCTAATTTTTCTGGTTTGTTCTGATTTTTTGCTAGATTTTTAGATTTAACTGGTGGCTCATTAAATTTTGATGGCGGTGGTGTTTCGATTTTATTAATAGGAGCTGATGGTATTTTATCGCTGAAAGTTGATTTAAAAAAATTATCCAATAATATATACCTGCTAGCAAATCACTAAAAAATGTTATCAAAAAATAAAGTGTACCGTGAACTGTCTGCGCTTGGCGATGATGCAGCGACTAAAAACACCGGAGTTATTCTTCGTTTACCGTCAGGCAATCGTGTTTCAGTTTGTTTATTTATAGGCCTTACTTCGATATTTGCCGGTGTTGATAAAATTTTGGATATAGGAGATTGAGTTTCTATAACTTTTTTTATATCATTCTCGTTCATTTGACTTTCCGATGCTTTTTCTTTCAACGTAAGAATTTCTGGATTTTCAATGATAATTGCACTGGACTCAGTCGTGTCTGCCCAATTAGCATCTACAGCCTTACCATAGTGACGTTCATAAAGCGCATTCTATATAAAGAATAATTAAATCAACATTGACTTTAATTTTTAATAATAAATTAAACATCACATTTCAATATTCGAATTTTTAAACTCGTTTCAAAAGTCATCGAGTGCTCTACAAATTACACATAATTTGGAATGAACTTGCAGCAGATAGATTATCACTAATCTACTATTTTAAGAGTTATTTTTGTAAGTTGCGCCAAGAAATTATTTTTCAAAAAACCCAGTACAAAAGATTGTTAATTAAAATTAAAAACCATGGTAAATTAACACATTGTATTTTTTTTTTGTAGCCAGCAGTTATGGCTAAGAGCTGGCTACGGAGAAAATGGGTGACTCAGTGCAGAGCTGAAAATTTGCAGAATAATATCATACTTACATTTATGACACTTACCTTTTTGATCTTATGTTTACGCATATAGCCCTAGTTGCTGCGCGTTTTATATTTAAATAAAAAAAAAAAAAAAAAAATAGGAGATAGTACAAGTAAGTAGAGAAAAAATTGCCAGGCGGAAGATAAAGAGTCGCCAGAAGGCGCTAATGTTGCGAACAATCAGTGCACTTCTGGCAATTTCTATACTTATTCCGTAATTCAAAACTAGATTATATATTATATATATTGTACATATAGTTATAAGGGCATACTGAAAATTCAAACATGATATAATAATTACATTCGACAAATATTCAAAACTGTTAATGTCATTTTGATAGAAATAAAATTAAATAAATTAATAAAATTACGTTGTTATAACAACGTAATTTTATTAATGAAAATATATGACGATTAATTTTATTTCTATCAAAATGTCATTAATAATTTTGAATATTTGTCGAATGTAATTATTATATCATGTTTGAGTTTTCAGTATGCCCTTATAACTATATAATGTATAATATATAGGTATAATATATAATTTAGTTTTGAATCACAGAATAAGTATAGAAATTGCCAGAAATGCACTGATTTTTCGCAACATTAGCGCCTTCTGGCGGCTCTTTATCTTCCGCCTAGCCTTCTGGCAATTTTTTCCCTACTTACTTGTACTATCTCCTATTATTCTGCAAATTTTCAGCTCTGCACCGAGTCACCCATTTTCTCAGTAGCCAGCTCTCCGTCTATTAGGGATAGCACCAATTCATATATTTTCGGTTGATTATTTTTTTAACAATAAATTGAACATCCAATTGATACTTTTACCACTTCTTGGGTTAGAACTTAGTCACTGGGGGCTTGTAATAGAAAAGCCATAGCAACGCCCTACAAACGACATTGCTTCACGTCCAGCTATTCTGAAGCCCTGACACATCATAGATATTTCTGTTGTCTAAAGCCGAATTTAGAATTAATTTTTGGGAAACTTGAGTTTTTTACTACTCAGTTGGGTAATGCTAATACTCAGTCAAAATGTTACTCGACAAAATGATCGAACACCCAGTGAAAACCAATTCTCAGTGCACCTTTATAAATACTAGCTTAAGCAACGAATAATTCTAGATGGAAAAGTCGAAAGCAGAACATTTGACTTAGGAACTTTGTTTAGACTAGTTACGAGATAAACATATTAAAAGTCCTTACCCCTCCGAGGTACGCCCGAAGGGGGGGAGCACAAAGAAGGTCCCGTTTTTTGGTTTTTTGCTTTCATCTCGAAAACGGTACGTTGTACGAAATTTTGTTGTAATACATAATGAAAGCTGATAAAATTCTCTACAACTTTAGCTTTCACACTTTTTATCTATCTCCAATCTTTGCCTAGCTATGAGCTCCGAAAAATGGTCGATTTTCAAAAATGTGTTAAATTCTCTGTAGCACATTATAACAATCCGAATTTGTCAAAATCATTTCGTATCGCTCATCCACACTATTAAAAACACCCACACACTATTAAAAAATAACATAAGCTGGGAGTACCTCCACGCAGGGCCCTCTTTCCCACTGGGCACTCTGGGCACGTGCCCAGGGCCCCGCGATCGATAGGCACCCCTAGCTCCTGCCAGATCACCAAACGATAATCGATATTCATTACCGAAAAACATATTTATTTCGAATGACTGACTAGAACACCTATTTGCTTATTAGCTTTTGTATGCGCGACGCTACTCTATTCTCGCCCGAAAATCAGGCTTTTCGATTTCAGCATGTTTAGGTAAATTTAAATATATAAAACTGCAATTTAATGGTATACTAAGTACCTAAACTGTTTAAAACAAAAATCATCATTGAACTAGTTTTTCATATACTTAATTTTTCGGAGCTCATAGCTAGGCAAAGATTGGAGATAGATAAAAAGTGTGAAAGCTAAAGTTGTAGAGAATTTTATCATTTTTCAATATGTATTACAACAAAATTTCGTACGACGTACCGTTTTCGAGATGAAAGCAAAAAACCAAAAAACGGGACCTTCTTTGTGCTCCCCCCCTTCGGGCGTACCTCGGAGGGGTAAGGACTTTTAGTATGTTTATCTCCTAACTAGTCCAAACAAAGTTCCTAAGTCAAACGTTCTGCTTTCGACTTTTCCATCTACATTCCCCTTATGAGCACTCATTGACCAAACTATACTGTAAATGGACTTTTAGATTTGACCACCGATGTCTTAAAATGTGTGCTGAGCTCTTAACACTGACATATAGTAGCCCTCAAAATAATTGGTACCTTTTCGATAGCCGACAGTGGCTTTCCAATTTCTTGGCTTGAGAATTCAATACAAGCAACCGTTCCATCCCATGAACATGCCATGAGTACAAGTCCTGAAGATGACCAGGTAATATCCAAAACGCTACTAGAGAAAAGATCGTGAAATACGCATAAGGGTCGTTGAAGAGACGTTAACCAAATGCTCAATTTTCGGTCACGTGACCCTATAGCGCAACAACAAAACTGTTGTGATTTAGAGCTGCCAGGAAGAGAACGCTGCAGTATATTTGAATTAAATCTCTGCAATAAAATCAACGAAGATATAAATATTTATTACCGTGCTTGAATAACAATCTGGATATTTTGTTTATTTTTAAAAACACGAAGACTGCGCTTTTTATTTATACAATATAAAGGTACGTCCAAGATGCAAGCTGGTAGTCAGATTAAGATTTTCGGCGTCTGACTGTCTGACTCCGAGCGGCGTTGGGTGTGGCCAATATAAAAGCTGGTTATCGGCGCAGACAGAGCATTCATATTAAATAATTACTAACTATGGAGCGAACAGTACAGATTGCAGCTTTGTTGCTGCTTGGTGACAATGTTACATCTAAATTAAAACCTGTTAAAAGTGAAATTCATCCAATTAATAAATTAATGTCGATTTACGGGGAGTACAAACACCTTTTTCCGCAATTACTCGCCGACGAAAACCGATTTTTTGAATATTTCCGAATGAGTCCGGATACTTTTTACTTTATTTTGTCAAAAATTGAACACAGGCTTACAAAGAACTGGGCGTATTTCCACAAAACCCCCATTTTGCCGATATCCATATTTTATAGCACCTAAAAATAACACTGTCAGACGCAGGTTATCTGAAACCAGAATGTACAATTCATACTGGTAAATATCTGAGTCAGAGAGCCGGTGCGCAGTAAAACTGCGCGCTGGTGCATTATGGCCAGTCCGAATTAGCAACAAAGGATTTTATGCACGCCGACTGTCTGACTCAGAAAACCAGCGTCTGACTACCTGACTACCAGCTTGCATCTTGGACGTACCTTAATAAAAGATACGCAGTTAATATCCGGTATAAGCTAAGACGTACCACACAAGTTATTGCTTTCCGGTGTCCTACAAAATCTTTATCGGTTTTCCAGCCGTCTCGTTCTATTATAGCCGCAGTAGGGCCTCCTTCGTTCATAGCATGTGCAGATACTAAATATTGACCGTCGGGAGACCAAGACAATCGCAGAACGTGCGTTGTACCCGAACATTCTTCGAAAGGATCTGTTATGACGGTTTCTTCGGTCCACTGACCTACTCGCCATATTCGTAACGATCTATCGTCTGACTGACTAGCTAAATATTTCCTAACCGGATCCCAAGCGACTCCTTTAACAAGACCCGAGTGACCCTTCAAAACTGTAATCATTTCAGGAAATTTTGAACTGTTCCATATAATTATTGTATTATCTACGCTGCACGAAGCGAGCCATCCTCCGTACGGTGCCCACGCAAGATCTAAAACATCTCCCGCATGTCCTCGAAGCGTTGCAACGCATCGCCATGCTTCGACATTAATTTTACCTCCCCCCCCAAATACCATGCTCGCTCCACCTTCACCTGATAATTTCCAAACCATAATTAACTTATCGTCTCCTCCCGAAGCTAGCAAACTTCCATCGCAACTCCATCTGACGACATTAACACAGCCTGAAATATAGTAGTTTATCTGTAATTACTATTTCAATACTTATGTGACTAAATTATTTTGATGCAATGCGGGCGCACCTAAGTGGTTGTCCATTTGACAGAGGAGCTTCGGTACACTTGTATCATTTTCCATGCTTTCATTTAAAACGGGAGCCATATTCCAGACTACGACACGGCCGGAATCCGCCCCTTGTCCACCAGTTGCGAATCTTTCCCCATTTGGGTGAATATCGATAGAAAATATGGGTTTTTCTACAAGAAAAATATTGCCAATACATAACCTTAAAGTTCTTTATTCACATAAAGATGTATCAGTATTTACCATCATGACTGACCCACGCCGGTTTTAGAAGTTGCATTAGAGTTTAATTCAGCTTCACTAAGATGTATTCTTAAAAATTCTCTAATCTGAACAATAATTATTCTACATAAAACACAACTGAAATTTGTTAAGCCAAAAAAAACAATTCCCAGTTGTGCTTGAATTAATTTCCCTCCTTAAATACAGCTGACCAATAAATCCATTACCATGAAAAATTTCAATGTAAATTATATTTTTTTTTTATTTTTTGTTGATGCCGATATTAAAAACAAAAATTTAACGGGATTAATGAATATTTATTTTTATTTTGTATAACATACAAATTACAGTTTTTTTTATATCTATATTACAATGTAACAAAATAATATGTACCTATATAATATGAATCTACCCACTCATCAATTGAATATTTGAATGTCATATTTATAAAAAAATAGCATTATTCACATTTCACCCAATTTGAAATTCCATAATATAATAATCAAACGTAAAACATTTTAAGCCAACGCACTTTTTCTAAATCACACAATTTTATTTAAGTATTTTAATATGTACAAAAATATATGATAGGAAGTTAAACAAAAAAAAAAAAAATACATTTCAAATATTTCATGAACGACGTAATACCAATAGAATTTAGAGTTATTTACACAAAAATATAGTTTACCTATTTAAAATGAAATAAATACACAAATTATAATATTTGTCTCATGTATGTTTTTGTTAACAAAATCGACACTACAAAATAACCTAAGAAAAAAAATACTATGCCGTCTTGTGTAACTCAGATGTAAATCAATCTGCAAACAGGTCAAACATATTTTAATCCATTCCGGGAGGAAGAGGTTCCGCGGGGTTCAACAAAGGTTCTTTTGTTTCACTTTCTTTGTTAATGATGATACCGTCTTCTGTTTCAATACTACGACCCATCAATACATCCATTACAGACGATGACAAGTGAGCTCTTTGCGAATCGGTGAATGCCTGCACATGCTCTAGCAGAGGTTTTCTCAATTCTGGACAGCTTGTCAACGCTTCAGCCAATTGCGCTGGCGGCAGCTGTAAAAGAACTTGAAAACTTTGCGGTTTAGTGCGTTGACAACATTTAATAAATCCTTCCCATACCACCTTTTGTTTCCAAACTTGTTTTAAAATGAGTCGCTGAAGTATGTTCATAACGAATCCCGATAATCGAGGATACAAAGACAGTGACTGTATGACCGTTCGCATCAGTAAAGTAGGCAATGGCGTGACATCCATCAACTGCTGCATAACAACGGCCAACACTTCTTGAGTGTAAATACTTTTCTCGGCAAAACACAGTGACGTTGCTTTCATAACAGTTTTCAAATCGGCCTTCGAAGAATCAATTGTATGCAAAGCTATTAATAAATCAGCAGGCGTCACGGAACTTTCTGCGCTCGTGTTAAGCAATCGATTAAATACCTCTTTAACAACAATGGGATTTAGTTTGATCAGTTTTGGTAAAGCGGCAAGTACTTCTTTTTTTGTCAGTCCGTTTAAAACAGGAATTAAAAATCGAACGTCGGCCACTCTTGTCTGATACAATTCACGTACTTTGGCGACCAAATGAGCGCTGGGAGGTCCTCTATCGGTCAAAATGTGAATTATGCGCGTGACTAATGTCTCGGAACCCTTTGGACATCGTTCGACGAGCGTCAGCAATTCTGGAGAATCTATGCCCATACCTCGGACTGGCTGTTCTATGAAACGTAATATGATGCGTTTTACATCTGCTGAAGTTTGTGTATATATGTTGCAGAGTTCATGAATGAGCTCTTCATTGTAAGGTAACAGTCCTAAATAAAGATAAAGGCAAGCGCGACTAGTTTCATCGGTCCAAACGTCCAGTATTTGTGGACGACCCCTGTCCTTTCCAAATAGTATTGGAGGCGGCTGAGGTTGCGTTAAGAAACTTAAATAAACAGATGCGTGTTCTTCGATAACACTCTGAAAATCTTTCTTTTTGTAAATATCTAATGTTCTGGCTAAAGCTTCATCGCGGACAATAGGAGTTTCATGGGCAGTTTGATATAATAAAACGTTCAAAAATGTTAGATATTTTGGCGGGCGACGATAAATTAACTCTTGCATCAGTGCCATTGTTGTTAGGGAACGATTTTCCTGAGTACTGATTCCTTTTAACATTTCCACAGCTTCTTCAGTTATAAGCGGTGCTTCTAAGAATATGCGTGTTAAAAGTATGTCTCTATCGCGTAATTCCGATTCTAAATTTCCAATTAAAGTACATAAAAGAGTGTTGTAACTCTGATCAGGTTTTTCGCCGCGTCTCAAAACAGACGACATACGATTGAAGCCTTGCATAAAACTGTATTCTTCATACAGCCACGCGAGTGCCAAATCTAAATGTGATTTCATGTCTTCTAAAATAAACATGAGTACAGTTTCTCGAATAATGGGACCGAATGTCGACGCTAAAGTTGTGATTACTTTATTTCTGATAATTCCAGCGCCCCCACGATTCGCTGCATACTCCGAACTGAGAATACGGCGCACAGCTTGCACCATCGTTTGTTCACGTTGTTCAGATGTTAATGGCCGTGTTATTTGTTCTAATCGTAACGGTTTGACTTTTTGCTTAGACGAGCGCGTCAGTTTTTCTTCGTCTCTTGTTTTGATTTTCTTCGGTTCTATAGATTCCTCTATAGATTCAGTCTCTTTTTTTACAGTCCCTTTAACGATAGCATCTTCCTTCAGTTTCATTTTCGTAGGCGGCTCGATATCTATAGCGTTTGCACCGGGACCGAGGCCAATGTCTGTCATTTGTTCCGCTAATAATTTTGATATTTGTTTAATTTGAATCGGAAGGCTCACATATCCGATCGGTTTGTAATTGTTAAGAAAATGCACCGGCGGATCATTCGGTAACTCTAATAAACTTTGAAGAACAATTTGCGTTGCAGTGTCCACGTTTAAATTTTCATTAATAAACTGTTCATTTATTATCTTAGCCTCGTTCTGTTGTTTTAAAACTTGCTCTTCATCGATTTCCATATCTTCGTTTTCTAATTTTGGTCTTTTAACGGGCTGATTACTAGATTCCATGTTACGTTTTAAGTTGCGTTTACGTTCATCGAATTTAGGTATGGATCGTGCGATTTCTTGTGGCGTGCTGCCCAAATCTTGAAGGACAGTAGTGATTGTTAAGTGCAGTTCAACAGAACTTGGATGCTTCAATATATTCATCAGTTGCAATTTTAAATGTTTCCGCACAGAACTGACTTGGGAGTGTGATAAAGTAGGAGGTAAATTTGAATTTAAATTCTCCAATGCAGCGACAACTCTTGGCATAAATAACGGTCGAGCTTTAGCTATTGTACACAATGATCCCATGCAGGCCATTAAATTTACGCTGCTAATATGTGGTGATCCGTGAAATTTTACAAGCAATGAAAATATGTGACTAAAAAATAAAACATTTTCAATTAATTAAAAAACTTTTATGTACTCAGACAGGAGGACAATATGAGTAATATAATATTACACAAAAAATTTACTTTAAAAAAATGTATCTTACTTTGCTTCATCTTCCAGTTTTCTGCGCCTTGCAAATTTGAGTGTTAATGGAATATCATTCAATGAAAAATCGTTTTCTTTACGGGGTATATCCGAATCTGGATACGTTTGTAATAAAACAACTCCTTCGAGAAATTTAACAGAGTGAGTACGTACACCATCATTGTCGCTGTCTACCATGTTTAATATTTCAAGCTGCAAATAAATAATTAAGTATTATAAGATATGAAGTTACTAAGAAAAGAATTTTTTTAATAACAATTTTATAAAAAATCATTACTTTTATTGAACTGAAATTGTTCCAAGCCTGTTCCATAGAATCTGTTATTTGAGTCGCTTTTGCTATCCAAGAAAGTAAGTTACGATATATTGAACTCGCAGCTTGAATAACTCTTTTTTGGACTTGAACCGATTCATCGCATAATAACATATGTAAATTAGGCATAACAATATCTAGAATATTCTCCTGCTTTTTGCTGAAACACATTTATAAATAGAAATATTATCATTCCAAAATTATTATTTCAAGTTGAAAGAATTTAATTAACCAAGAGGAACAGTATCGAGTGAAAAATTATCATAAGTAAAGATTGTCTATATCTGCACAGAAATTTTAATTCAAAGGAGAGTATATATCTGAGAATGATTCAAATTAACTAATCATTTTAAAAGATCTTTTTTTTAACCACATATAGGTATTTAATAATTACCAAGCTTGTTCGATGAAACCGATTAGCCATTTTTTAACATCGGCATCTCGATCCGAAGTAAATCCTAGCACATCATCCAAAACTTGAGATAATAAGTGAGGAGACTTATTAATGACAACTTCTTGAACTTTTCGCAACAAATCAACTTTACTCGCTGAATCAACGCTTATAGTAGCTGCATTAAGCCATTCTGTTACCTATATAAAAAAAATATACTTTTTAAACTTACTTTCAAATGCGCGCTTAACGATTACAGAAAACTAATATATCGGTTAAAATGATGTGATGACCTATATCAACCTAACCCTACTATAAATTAAAATGATATGCACCCTTGTATCATCCGCATTACCGCCGTAAAACATATTTGAGCTGTTATTTAAAGACATTTCTGTGAATTTCAATCAAATGCTGGGGGACAGCATTACTTATATATGCTCAAATAAACAAAAAGAAAAACAGACAAATCTTCTATACAGACGTTACCAGATGCCTATTGCTGTTTAGTGTTTAGTGGTGACATGTGTGGTGTAAGGTTGGCAACAGTTGGTAATTCTGTTTCTGTCTACTAATGCTGACATTACAGATTTCTTTTCTCAAATTTCAACCTAAGATAATAAATTTTGTTTAATTCTTTGACATAATTTGTCTACATATTAAATATATAACATGGTGCGTTTGAATTCAAGTTTATAACTTAATTTATTGTTATAATCACTTTCATTTAGTGTCTACAAAACGCCTACAGCGCAGAAAAGTAAACACTAATTGCTTCTAAGAAAGTCCACCCGAGGTCGCAAACAAAACAGAATTTAAAAAAACTATTCGCGGGCTTCGCGATTTAAAAATTACAACAAAAAGACCGTAACGTTAGAATTACTTATGAAGAATAAATGGTGCCTACCTCAAAACTTTGTTATTTTACACTTTTTAGTGACTATTTTTAAGGAGGTTAACGTGGACTTTACACGATCAGTAACTTCTACTAATTTTGATAGACCTAACGGATATTAATTGAAAAATAAATTAGTAATTATTAATAAGAAAAAACGCAGGATTGTGGACAAAAAGTTAGATTTATTAGTGTACAACGTTTCGTCTATAGAACTAGACTGTTTCAAGTACAATATGGAAATTCAAAATAATAACTATGAAAACAAACATAAATTACTAACCATAGGAATTAACATAAGTTAAAGTACATAAGACAAAAACATGGCAACAAGTTTATGTATAAATTTTAAACAATAAAAAATAATAAATAAAAATTCGAAAGTTATTAGTAATTAATCTTTGTATCGGTAGGAAATACAGACCAATGAGTGCGCCCATTAATTTTAGAATGTCGTAATCTGTCAGTATAGCAAATTTGAAAAGTATCCAATACAATATATTCCACAGTTTTTAGAAAAAAAGTTCGAAATGATCTAAATTCACAACGGTAGAAGATGAGATGCAACGAGTGCGCTCATTAAATTCAAAGTGTCGTTTTCTATCAGTACACCGAATTTCAAATGCATCCGATGCGTATTCCAGACTTTCCAGAAAAGCACTTCGAACGAGTGTATCTTCGAAACGGTAAGTGATACGAAGCAACGGAGGGGCTTGGTGACTTCAGCGTGTCATTTTACATAAGCCTACCGAATTTGAATCGGATCGGAGACATTGTCCAAAATTGTCTTAAAAAAATCACAAAAAAACTAAGGCTATACTATGGGAAAAATCGCGTTTTTAGTCGATTTTCAAGATTTTCCAATAACTCGCTTTTCAGATCCAGACGGCTCATACTAACAGGAAATGACACTCCGAATCAAAAAATAAGCTCAACTTTTGGTTCGGTGGGCATTTAAAACGTTTTTAAACACCGAAGCGACTTTCGAACGCCTCTATCTCCGAAACGGTTATAGATACAGACCTCCGGTTGCGCTCATTGAATTCAGCGTGTCGTTTTCTATCAGCACACCGAATTTTAAATGCATCCGATGCGTATTCCAGACTTTCCAGAAAAGCACTAAAAAAGGGTCTATCTTTGAAACGGTAAGTGATACGAAGCAACGGAGGGGCTTGGTGACTTCAGCGTGTCATTTTACATAAGCCTACCGAATTTGAATCGAATCCGAGAGATCATCCAAAAACGTCTTAAAAAAATCACAAAAAAACTAAGGCTATACATACTATGGGAAAAATCGCGTTTTTAGTCGATTTTCAAGATTTTCCAATAACTCGCTTTTCAGATCCAGACGGCTTATACTAACAGGAAATGACACTCCGAATCAAAAAATAAGCTCAACTTTTCGTTCTGTGGGCATTTAAAACGTTTTTAAACACCGAAGCGACTTTCGAACGCCTCTATCTCCGAAACGGTTATAGATACAGACCTCCGGTTGCGCTCATTGAATTCAGCGTGTCGTTTTCTATCAGCACACCGAATTTTAAATGCATCCGATGCGTATTCCAGACTTTCCAGAAAAGCACTAAAAAAGGGTCTATCTTTGAAACGGTAAGTGATACGAAGCAACGGAGGGGCTTGGTGACTTCAGCGTGTCATTTTACATAAGCCTACCGAATTTGAATCGAATCCGAGAGATCATCCAAAAACGTCTTAAAAAAATCACAAAAAAACTAAGGCTATACTATGGGAAAAATCGCGTTTTTAGTCGATTTTCAAGATTTTCCAATAACTCGCTTTTCAGATCCAGACGGCTCATACTAACAGGAAATGACACTCCGAATCAAAAAATAAGCTCAGCTTTTGGTTCGGTGGGCATTTAAAGTGTTTTTAAACACCGAAGCGACGTTCGAACGCCTCTATCTCCGAAACGGTTATAGATACAGACCTCCGGTTGCGCTCATTGAATTCAGCGTGTCGTTTTCTATCAGCACACCGAATTTTAAATGCATCCGATGCGTATTCCAGACTTTCCAGAAAAGCACTAAAAAAGGGTCTATCTTTGAAACGGTAAGTGATACGAAGCAACGGAGGGGCTTGGTGACTTCAGCGTGTCATTTTACATAAGCCTACCGAATTTGAATCGAATCCGAGAGATCATCCAAAAACGTCTTAAAAAAATCACAAAAAAACTAAGGCTATACTATGGGAAAAATCGCGTTTTTAGTCGATTTTCAAGATTTTCCAATAACTCGCTTTTCAGATCCAGACGGCTCATACTAACAGGAAATGACACTCCGAATCAAAAAATAAGCTCAACTTTTGGTTCGGTGGGCATTTAAAACGTTTTTAAACACCGAAGCGACTTTCGAACGCCTCTATCTCCGAAACGGTTATAGATACAGACCTCCGGTTGCGCTCATTGAATTCAGCGTGTCGTTTTCTATCAGCACACCGAATTTTAAATGCATCCGATGCGTATTCCAGACTTTCCAGAAAAGCACTAAAAAAGGGTCTATCTTTGAAACGGTAAGTGATACGAAGCAACGGAGGGGCTTGGTGACTTCAGCGTGTCATTTTACATAAGCCTACCGAATTTGAATCGAATCCGAGAGATCATCCAAAAACGTCTTAAAAAAATCACAAAAAAACTAAGGCTATACATACTATGGGAAAAATCGCGTTTTTAGTCGATTTTCAAGATTTTCCAATAACTCGCTTTTCAGATCCAGACGGCTCATACTAACAGGAAATGACACTCCGAATCAAAAAATAAGCTCAGCTTTTGGTTCGGTGGGCATTTAAAGTGTTTTTAAACACCGAAGCGACTTTCGAACGCCTCTATCTCCGAAACGGTTATAGATACAGACCTCCGGTTGCGCTCATTGAATTCAGCGTGTCGTTTTCTATCAGCACACCGAATTTTAAATGCATCCGATGCGTATTCCAGACTTTCCAGAAAAGCACTAAAAAAGGGTCTATCTTTGAAACGGTAAGTGATACGAAGCAACGGAGGGGCTTGGTGACTTCAGCGTGTCATTTTACATAAGCCTACCGAATTTGAATCGAATCCGAGAGATCATCCAAAAACGTCTTAAAAAAATCACAAAAAAACTAAGGCTATACATACTATGGGAAAAATCGCGTTTTTAGTCGATTTTCAAGATTTTCCAATAACTCGCTTTTCAGATCCAGACGGCTCATACTAACAGGAAATGACACTCCGAATCAAAAAATAAGCTCAGCTTTTGGTTCGGTGGGCATTTAAAGTGTTTTTAAACACCGAAGCGACGTTCGAACGCCTCTATCTCCGAAACGGTTATAGATACAGACCTCCGGTTGCGCTCATTGAATTCAGCGTGTCGTTTTCTATCAGCACACCGAATTTTAAATGCATCCGATGCGTATTCCAGACTTTCCAGAAAAGCACTAAAAAAGGGTCTATCTTTGAAACGGTAAGTGATACGAAGCAACGGAGGGGCTTGGTGACTTCAGCGTGTCATTTTACATAAGCCTACCGAATTTGAATCGAATCCGAGAGATCATCCAAAAACGTCTTAAAAAAATCACAAAAAAATACTATGGGAAAAATCGCGTTTTTAGTCGATTTTCAAGATTTTCTAATAACTCGCTTTTCAGATCCAGACGGCTTATACTAACAGGAAATGACACTCCGAATCAAAAAATAAGCTCAGCTTTTGGTTCGGTGGGCATTTAAAGTGTTTTTAAACACCGAAGCGACGTTCGAACGCCTCTATCTCCGAAACGGTTATAGATACAGACCTCCGGTTGCGCTCATTGAATTCAGCGTGTCGTTTTCTATCAGCACACCGAATTTTAAATGCATCCGATGCGTATTCCAGACTTTCCAGAAAAGCACTAAAAAAGGGTCTATCTTTGAAACGGTAAGTGATACGAAGCAACGGAGGGGCTTGGTGACTTCAGCGTGTCATTTTACATAAGCCTACCGAATTTGAATCGAATCCGAGAGATCATCCAAAAACGTCTTAAAAAAATCACAAAAAAACTAAGGCTATACATACTATGGGAAAAATCGCGTTTTTAGTCGATTTTCAAGATTTTCCAATAACTCGCTTTTCAGATCCAGACGGCTCATACTAACAGGAAATGACACTCCGAATCAAAAAATAAGCTCAACTTTTGGTTCGGTGGGCATTTAAAACGTTTTTAAACACCGAAGCGACTTTCGAACGCCTCTATCTCCGAAACGGTTATAGATACAGACCTCCGGTTGCGCTCATTGAATTCAGCGTGTCGTTTTCTATCAGCACACCGAATTTTAAATGCATCCGATGCGTATTCCAGACTTTCCAGAAAAGCACTAAAAAAGGGTCTATCTTTGAAACGGTAAGTGATACGAAGCAACGGAGGGGCTTGGTGACTTCAGCGTGTCATTTTACATAAGCCTACCGAATTTGAATCGAATCCGAGAGATCATCCAAAAACGTCTTAAAAAAATCACAAAAAAACTAAGGCTATACATACTATGGGAAAAATCGCGTTTTTAGTCGATTTTCAAGATTTTCCAATAACTCGCTTTTCAGATCCAGACGGCTCATACTAACAGGAAATGACACTCCGAATCAAAAAATAAGCTCAGCTTTTGGTTCGGTGGGCATTTAAAGTGTTTTTAAACACCGAAGCGACTTTCGAACGCCTCTATCTCCGAAACGGTTATAGATACAGACCTCCGGTTGCGCTCATTGAATTCAGCGTGTCGTTTTCTATCAGCACACCGAATTTTAAATGCATCCGATGCGTATTCCAGACTTTCCAGAAAAGCACTAAAAAAGGATCTATCTTTGAAACGGTAAGTGATACGAAGCAACGGAGGGGCTTGGTGACTTCAGCGTGTCATTTTACATAAGCCTACCGAATTTGAATCGAATCCGAGAGATCATCCAAAAACGTCTTAAAAAAATCACAAAAAAACTAAGGCTATACATACTATGGGAAAAATCGCGTTTTTAGTCGATTTTCAAGATTTTCCAATAACTCGCTTTTCAGATCCAGACGGCTCATACTAACAGGAAATGACACTCCGAATCAAAAAATAAGCTCAGCTTTTGGTTCGGTGGGCATTTAAAGTGTTTTTAAACACCGAAGCGACGTTCGAACGCCTCTATCTCCGAAACGGTTATAGATACAGACCTCCGGTTGCGCTCATTGAATTCAGCGTGTCGTTTTCTATCAGCACACCGAATTTTAAATGCATCCGATGCGTATTCCAGACTTTCCAGAAAAGCACTAAAAAAGGGTCTATCTTTGAAACGGTAAGTGATACGAAGCAACGGAGGGGCTTGGTGACTTCAGCGTGTCATTTTACATAAGCCTACCGAATTTGAATCTAATCCGAGAGATCATCCAAAAACGTCTTAAAAAAATCACAAAAAAATACTATGGGAAAAATCGCGTTTTTAGTCGATTTTCAAGATTTTCTAATAACTCGCTTTTCAGATCCAGACGGCTTATACTAACAGGAAATGACACTCCGAATCAAAAAATAAGCTCAGCTTTTGGTTCGGTGGGCATTTAAAGTGTTTTTAAACACCGAAGCGACGTTCGAACGCCTCTATCTCCGAAACGGTTATAGATACAGACCTCCGGTTGCGCTCATTGAATTCAGCGTGTCGTTTTCTATCAGCACACCGAATTTTAAATGCATCCGATGCGTATTCCAGACTTTCCAGAAAAGCACTAAAAAAGGGTCTATCTTTGAAACGGTAAGTGATACGAAGCAACGGAGGGGCTTGGTGACTTCAGCGTGTCATTTTACATAAGCCTACCGAATTTGAATCGAATCCGAGAGATCATCCAAAAACGTCTTAAAAAAATCACAAAAAAATACTATGGGAAAAATCGCGTTTTTAGTCGATTTTCAAGATTTTCTAATAACTCGCTTTTCAGATCCAGACGGCTCATACTAACAGGAAATGACACTCCGAATCAAAAAATAAGCTCAACTTTTGGTTCGGTGGGCATTTAAAGTGTTTTTAAACACCGAAGCGACTTTCGAACGCCTCTATCTCCGAAACGGTTTTAGATACAGACCTCCGGGTGCACTCATTGAATTCAGCGTGTCGTTTTCTATCAGCAACCCGAATTTTAAATGCATCCGATGCGTATTCCAGACTTTCCAGAAAACCACTTCGAACGAGTGTATCTTCGAAACGGTAAGTGATACGAAGCAACGGAGGGGCTTGGTGACTTCAGCGTGTCATTTTACATAAGCCTACCGAATTTGAATCGGATCGGTGACATTGTCCAAAATTGTCTTAAAAAAATCACAAAAAAACTAAGGCTATAACTATGGGAAAAATCTCGTCTTTAGTCGATTTTGGACATTCAGCGTGTCTTTTTCTATCAGTGCACCGAATTTGAAATGTATCCGATATGTATTCTAGACTTTCAAGAACTGCACTTCGAATGGGCCTATCTTCGAAACTACAGAACGGGTTTTAAATACAAGTAAAAATAAAAATATGTAAGTCGACAACAATTTTATTTTTAAATAAAATAGGTACATTTTTCATAAAGCTACTCAAGTATATAAATAATATGTTGACATACGTCAAACCTCTGATAGAGTAGTTTTATATATTATATACCTATATATCTTACTAGGTACGCTATGAAGCTGTAAAACATAAAAAAATAAATTAACATAAACTCCGAGCAAAAAGGCGGAGCTTACTGTAATAAGGGCTACCATTTTTGTATTCACCAGATAATTATTATAATTATTTAAGCAAAACTTCTATTGGCACGGTAGAGTAAAATTCATTCTCGAGATTGAAAATGCAAGGTAGAATATTTGCCTCGTATCCTAAAGGTCGTAGGTTCGAACCTTACGGCCGGTGCCTTTATTACTTATCTTTGTCTCTTTTTTTAAAATTATACTAGTTTTATTTCTGTAGTGTGTAGTGTAAAATACACACTCGTTTTTTTCATTATCTTGGAAACTATGAAATTTGGAATACTGCTTCTTTATTCACCTCTGAAAAAATTCAGTTCTATAACGTAACTAGCTTCCGAGATAGATAGAGTCGAAAAGGGCTCTAAATGGTTCGTGTAAATGTTACGCTCAAAGATCGAAAACGCTCAGTGAGCGAAAAAATAGCTCACAACGCGTTGTGGTCACAGTAAAACATCCACATCGCGAAATTCGTGTTATGGCTCTAATAAAAACGCGCACTATGCGTTGTGGCAATCACAGAAAGACCAAATAGCGAAATTCGTGTCGTGGCCGACATGCTATTCGATCTCAACGCGTTGTGGCAATGAAGAAAAGCCATGACGCGTATGGAATATTATTTGATTACGACGCACACTTTCCGATATGGATCCTACTAGGCCTAGGCTGGAAACGTTTTGGTAGATGTCCTTAGGAAATATTTTTTATTTTATAAAATCACTGCATAACGTGTTTGTCATTAATTAATATATTATATAATTATATAAATTAAAATAAAACGATATTTATTATTTGCTATTTATTGAGATTACTTTATATTTAAAAAAATCAACGTATTAAGTAATAAATTACTGAACACAAAATATTAATCATTATTTTGTAAATTACTTATAATTCACTTAAAATAATTAGGGATTTTAATTTTCATACAGGACATTATTTATACTGGATATTTTTCATACAGGACATTATTTATGCTGGAGATTTTATTACTGGATATTTTTACTGGATATTATGGTACTGGATATCTTGATACTGGATATTGATACCGGTAACCTTTTCTCTGTGTATACCCTTAAAATCATAGTTCTGATTCTATCCGTCGTGATATGTTTAAAACAATGAATGCTCAGAACGCGTCATGGTTTTTCTTCATTGCCACAACGCGTTGAGATCGAATAGCATGTCAGCCACGACAAGAATTTCGCTATTTGGTCTTTCTGTGATTGCCACAACGCGTCGTGCGCGTTTTTATTAGAGCCATAACACGAATTTCGCGATGTGGATGTTTTACTGTGACCACAACGCGTTGTGAGCTATTTTTTCGCTCACTGAGCGTTTTCGATCTTTGAGCGTAACATAAATATAGTACACAGGGCTTTGCGAAAACTTAACCTATGATTTTATAATTGAGCATATAAATTTTTTGTATCTTGTGTGAGTCCCATCACATCCTGAAAATGACGGCGTCCATCTATATACATCATTGCTTCATAGTAAGAACGAGGCAAAACTGGCGGACATTTTTCAGGGATGGCAAACGTAAAGTGGAACACGTTGGTTGTATTGTGCACGCCCTGCATGGGCTCAAATACTTCAGCGAAAGCGATAACTTGCAAATACTGAATCTCCGTATAAACGACCGTTGCGTGCATCCGAATCATTGAATTCACTTCTACTGGTTTGTGAAAGACAATGTCGCTTATGTGCATTAATTTCGGTCGATATTTACTGCAAAAAATAAACATTACAAAAACAAAAGCATAAACATATATCGTTGGAGTCGAAGAAGGCAAAAAATTAATTCTATGTGTCATTTGAGAGAATATAATAATAATAATGCGTTTAATGTCCGTTTCTCGACTTTATGTAATAACAGATGCCATTCGCACCATTACTATTTTCCATCTATCACACTTCCAGTTACTTTCTGTTTTTAAACTTCCACTTAATTAATAGCAATGGGCGAATGAAGAAGATTCAGGACATTAGGATAAGGTAGGCAAATCTTGAGCATATGAGTTTGACAGGTAATTGGCCATGGCCTTGAATAAGGAACCATCTCGATATTTATCTGGAATTATTGAGGGAAACTGTGGAAAACCTCAATAAGGTGGGCGGTACAGGAATTACCGTTTCGCTGCAAAAGGCAGCAGGAAAAAGTCCCAGCCACAGCTGCCCTCGCCGGGATTCGAACCCGGTACCTTCCGAATGCGAGTCTAGTGCTCTCACCACTACGCCACCCCGCTCGGTATTTGGGAGAATATGTTATGGAGAAACTTACAAACTAAAATTAAATAAATTGCATCATACGTAGGGTTACCATATTATGTAAATAGAGGGACGCCTGTCTATGGTACCTAAAATGCCTGATTTTTCAGAAAAATGCCTGTCTAAAGCAAAACGCTGTATAGGAAATAAGTAAAAGCCAACAGATAATAATGAAGAAGGATGTTTATTACTGATATTTGTCAGAGGACATTATTTTTTTCAAAAGACGCGAAATTTGAAAATGCCTGTCTCAGACCAATGCCGGCCGCACGCCTGTCTAAACCTTAAAATGCCTGTCAAATGCGGCAAACGCCTGTCATATGGTAGCCCTAATCATACGAGTGTCTTCATAAAAAAAATTGTATATAAATCATATAACTCGACAGTACAGGCGCATTACACGCCTCTTTTCCTTTTTAACTGGTTTCAAAAAAAAAGGCGGTTCTATGTTCAACGCCTATATTTTTTTAAATGTATGTTCAGCCATTACTTTTATAGGGGTTAACCGATTTAAAAAATTTCAACGCCACTTTGTTCAGAATATTTCCAGATTGGTACCATAAAATTTTTATAAAAATCGGTTCAGTCGTTTTTAACAGCCTTCGAAGAAGGAGATTTTTCTACATATATATGTCATACCTCCAGCATTTGTGAATCGATTTTGATAAATCTTTTTCAATTTAATAGGGTATGCTTTCAGGCTGGTCTCATATAAATTTTACTTGAATCGGTTCAGCAGTTGTTTTTTTTTAATAACACTGTGACTGTTGTTGGACTTAGCAAATGGTCACAGATTTCGGGATGGAATCGGATTAAATACCGGAGTATAGCTATGTTGACGTGTGTTCTAGGGAAACATCTCTGACTGAGGACATACTTCATGGAGTGATACTCGTTCCGACCTGCCCCAGTCTATTATTTATTTACTATTTAGCTAGAAACAAAAAACAACTTACGTAAATAAATATGCGCAAGACCAACTAAGCTCCAATGCATTTCTCATTAGAAAACCTCCAAAAACTTTGTTGTGTAAATTTCTATCTTCAGGATGTGAAAAAATCATGTTTGAAATGGTTCCTTCATTCATCCATTTTGCGCCGGACGGTAAAAATTGTTTATTAAGTGACGGATCAGTGACATCGACTGTTTTTAAAAACAGGTCATGTACTATATTTTGTTCTTCAGCGTTTGGAATAGTTTTCAATAACGATTCTTTTTGAACCAACAAACGTCTTGCTTTACGTTTTTCACCCCCGGCCAATATGGTTTGTTCGCGTTCATTCGCCGGAATTATTGGATTAACGAATGCGGCTTGTGAATTTGTCGAGTCTCGAGCTGCCATTAGAAATAATGCCCTTGTTAATTTTTGCCATTGATTTAGCAATTTTTGTTCCAGCCAAACGACAATTTCCAATGAGGATTTTCCCACCCAACTCACATGACCAGAGAGTCTTATGTCTGCATCAGGCTAAAAAGAACAAACAACAAAACAATAACAAACCTTTTTTACAGCTATTTTCATATACTTGCTGCGACGATAAAAGATCAAACCAAACGTTGTCTTCTATCACTAATAGGTTATAGACGCTCGGCAAACACAGACCATACCCAATGAGAGTTATTAGTATCTTCATGCATCATGTTATAGTTATCAACTTTTGAGCATATGGCCTATACCAAGCATTAAGGTATGATTCCGAAGGCGGCTGCAGCAACCGACTGCAACTGCAGGCTGCAGACGGCAACCGCAAACGTGCTGTTGCCTGCGGTTGGACCAATGTAGAATGCAGCGACAGATTTCGGCGGCAGTCGGTTTTTCCGTGAATGATGACGGACGATTTTGACGTTCCCGGTACTATTTTGAGCCTTTTGTTGGAAGAGGAAGACGACGATGACTTTTTGTTACTGTATACCAGAAAAAGAAGAAAGCTCACGATGCCTTTATTCAGAAATAGACCAGATGAAGGAAGTTATTCAATGTTGATTAAAAAGCATTTGTTAAGTGACGAAAAAATATTCAGAAGCTATTGCCGTGTAAATAGCGTGGCCTGTGTCATAAATAACTGGATATTTAGCCACCAAATTAATCAGTTTTTCCTCTTCGGCGCCCGAAAAACTCATTTTTACGTGTTATCACTTATGCAGTCGGCGACACTACTGGTTCAAGAGCAGTGGTGCGGTCTGCAGTCGCGGCAAGCTACGACGGCAGGCGACAGTGCCGCCGCGCTCCGAATGCATTTAATAGAAAAATATGGATACCAGTACTGCCGCCTGCGGTCTGCCGCTGCAGTCGCATTCGGAATCATACCTTTACTAGGCTAATGGGCTTTACCAGACTTTGATAAAAAACTATTTCATAGCAGATATGAAACAAAAAAGAAATTTATCGATTGTTTTGTTTTTGAAATTAAACATCCTCAACTTCAACTTCACCCTTAACCTCAACTACCCCCTCAACCTCACATGTTGACTAGAGGAACCCAGCAACACTTATATGCAACAGGAAGAAATGTTATTTCACTCGATTAAACACAACAGATTGAAACGCGCAGGGCACGATTTCCCAGACCACATACTTTCGGGTCTTTACTATTTCTACTGGGATTAATTCAAAATCGATCGTGTCGTTTTACGGTAATAACTTCATTTATTTACGTTTTCTCTAAAACCTATACGGAAGCGTGATTTCGTTTGTATTTTGATCTTTTCTAGTCGCGATAAGTATATTTCATTGACTGCCCCACGCTAATTCTACATACTTTAGGTATTAAATCCGTAAAATCTACTTTGTCAACTGAAATCGTGACAATGGTGTACGGAAAATGTTGATCAGGTTTTTGGCGTGGATTGTCTATATGTTTATGAGCAATCCAAACTGAAACAATAAAAAAAATAAATCTTGATTCTTGTTGATTTGAACGAATGACTACAAATTGTAGACGTTTGACAACTGAGATCATAAATTTCCATAAAAAAAACAACGAAATTTCAAACAAAAACAAAACAATAAATAAACCTTGGTTTGTTAATATTAAAACTTTTCACAGTATTTCAAGTATGTGGGTAATTTGAATACCATATTTAGCGACATATAAACATTTCATGCGTTTAGTCAATATTGGTAGCACAAGACGATTTGCAAGTGAAATCTTAGGGACAAACATGTTAAAGGCAAAAGATATGTTTGTTTTTTTTTTAATAAAGACTGCAAGTCTCTAACAAAGATTGAACTAAATATTCATCCATGAAACAAGTTCCCTGCTCTTGTATGTGACCAATAAGACAACCTCTAATTTTTCGAGGTTTTCAAACGTCATCTTATAATTCGATACACAGTGTCCAGTAATTCTTCCGCAAGACTTTAACCGGTGGTAGATCTAAAATAACAAAACATGATCCCAATAATTATTTAAACATTTGCATGTTGCGTTTACAGTTTCAAAAACTCATTTCATTCAAATCTCAAACTGATATAAAATATTTAAATAATTTTTTGGAAAAAAAGTTACTATATATTTTAATTGAACATGTATACATTATTTAGTCAGAATTATTTATAGTTTAGTTAGAGTCTGAATACACAAAAGTGCAAAAGTCAAAAGTTTATAATAAAAAAAAAATAAACTGAAATTGGTTTCATCTTAGACTAATAATAAGTAAGCTATATTTATTTTTATGATCGGAGACAAGCGCTTTTAAAATTAAAAAAAAAAAAACAAATGTCTCAAAAATCGTCAAGTTTTTACTGGAGTCATGTTTTGTCATTCTGATAGCACGCCGTCAGATCTAGATCTTGCACGAGGATTATTGGACATCCCTGTATATGGTATTAATTTTCATTACCTGCAAATATGTCCATATCTTCCATAAGTCTTCCTGTACGAACATGGCCTAAAAATGTCACATACTTCTCTTGTAATTGTTGGTCGGTTGATAAGGGAATAATAGCAGAAGAAAAAGAATCCTGCATCGAACGAGAAGGAAGTTCTTGTTGAGTTCTTGGAAGTAGGTCCAAAAGATGTCCACGCGAGGGACTGATCGGTTGATATCCAAGTTCAACTCCCATTGATTTAGCCAGCAATGTTTTTACTAACAGGTTAAAAATAATTTCTCATTTATAATATCCGTTCGAGTTGTGTAGCCATATAATACTAAATACGGTGTAGTCAATATGAAAATAATTTATTATTTTTTATAACTAGTGGTCACCAAGTGGTCCAAATTTGACTGTAATTCATGAAATTTTTAGGTTTGATCGTTATTGAGGTTCTTTTGTCATTATTATATGGATTTCTTCTGAATTGACTTTATCTGTGTTAATTCGCACACATCATGATGAAACATATATTGTACACTTTCCCTCATTAAAACGAAGAGAACGATGTATGTTTCATCATAATGTGTGCGAATTAACACGTTCAAATCGGTATCACAACATTTTTCGTTCTTGTATTTATATAGTGTAGTTTGTACCAAATTTCATTAGGCCTATACAAATTTTTACACATATGAACGTTGGTAAAAGCGCAAGAACTGGAAGAAAAGGTGGGTTTTTTTGAGTTGCTATCGCTATTTAGAATGAGTGAAACGTTGGCACTTTAAGCCCCACCAAGTAGGGATGAGCGTTGGAAATCATTGTTTCGAATACATCCGAGGTTTTACTTTCAAAGTCTATGTTCTTCATCGATGTCTTATAACCGATGTCTTTGTAACATCTACAAGATTAAATTTTGTAAAAAAAATCTCATTGACCGAAAGTAGAGAGCGAAAATATAAAAAGTGTGATAAACTACTGAACGAAAACAAGAATGTAAATAGTGATAGCAGAAATTGCATTTCTTAGTTCATAAGGACGAAAATGCTGAGAAGTTTTACTTACGTTCTAAAATATTGAGATTCTCTCCAGCATCTTCAAAAGAACACAAGGATCTTGATACAGCAGCCAACTGAACTTTTATAGTTCTGAAAATATTTATCAAAATACATTATAATATCCAGCATCCTAAAGCAAACTACACCTCACCGAAATGGCTGCAAGAGTTGACGAAAATTTTGTCAAGAATGTATTTATATGAGTAAAAACAAACGATCAATTTTTTGCAGACTTTTAAACAAAAATCAATAAAAGTCTCGTTTATTTTTATTACAATCGAGAATATAATATTGAATTAAATTTATAATCAGTTATTTTGCTGACATAAAGAAATAACTAATTATGAATCTATGGGTAGGGTAATGAAATTGATTTTCTTGTTGACGGTTTGCGTCGTCTATAATGAGCTGCTTCAAGCTAAAATTACAAATTTTGGGTCTCGAGTCAAAGATTGGAATGTTTCATTTTTTCACAATTATTTTTTTGGTTGCCAATACTGGTGAATCAGTACTTATGAAACAATATATTTAAATCAAAATTATCACAAGATTTGCAAATGAAAACAATATTTATACAAATTACATCACGTTATAACAATTTATTATAATATAAAATAAAAACTTACCTATTTCTAAAAATAGTTTTTTGAATTTTCAATCCACAATTATTAATAAAACGTGCAGTATTAAAAGCCATATTCATAAATATATTTAAAAAAATATATTCTCTTTCAATTAAGTATTAAAATCACGTTAAAACTAGGTTATTAAAATATTTTAATGAACTGAACCTCATTTGACAGCTCAATGACATTTGACACTGACAGGAAAATCTCTGCAGGAAATACTGGTTACTCATTGCGCATGACATAATATGCTAGGGGTGTGCCAAATTCCGTTGTAAAATGATACGTTCAAAGTTCAATGATTTATAAGATAAGGGAATAATTTTATTGAAAATAGTGATTTTAGGAAATTGCAGATAAGAAAATGCACCATCACTTTTTCAACTAAAACAAATATTTAAACATCGCTATTCTTATGCATAAAGTATGATTCCCTGACGTCATCACGCACTGATATAAAAAAAAAAACACGCTTGAGTAATAGCCGCTGACGACCTGATTAGAGATGAGACAAACGGGTCTTTTTAGTGATCTGCATCTTTGCATCTGGATCCCGTATGTGAGCCGGCTCCCTGAACCGGTTCAAAAAGAGCCGAGTTCCGAATATGTTATTCGAGTCAACTGAGCCACTGAGTTAGTTGAGTCAAGTGCAAGTCAATCATATCACCTAATATTATGCCAGTGACTTGACTCACATATTATAAGGCGGGGTTTTACAGGTTGCTATACTTGCTATGTTACAGAAAGCATATTACAATATGCAATACAATACCTTAAATAGTTGTGACTTTAGTGAGTAGTGTGTACCATAGCCAGACATATGATGCATGAGTCATTTGAGCTGACAGATACAGTTTGCATCTGTGTGTTAAGTGTTTCACTGAGCTATGAGGATCCTTTGAGCCGTCCGCTCATCAAAAAGTGAGCCGGATCTCACGGATCTTCTGTCGGAGTCAGCTCTTTGAACCGGTTCAGATCTGAGTTACCCAAGCCTAGACCTGATGTTTTAGCGTCTATAATCTATAATATATCTTAGTATCGTAGGACGTAGAGACCTAGCACAAAATCGAAAAGAAAATATGATTTCTAAAAATATAATTATCGCCTAATTAGGCTGTGAAAGGAGTTGGAAAAGAAATTACTAATAAAACAAATGAGATGATATGAAAAATGGAATATATTTCCTTCAGTAAATATGATAAAAATCATTAATAATTATAATACTTAATACAAATATATAAATAAATTATTTACATGCATTATTTTATTCCATTTTTATGGAAATATAAAATAATAATAAAAAATATACTTCATTCTAGATTAATCCGAATTGTTAAAAGTAAAAACATCATACGTATTAATGAAAGGAAAAAATTAAGCATAAACAAGACAGGGAATTTAATTGGGTGGTAATTGTTCCAAGTTATTATACAATCCTAATTTTAAATAAAACCCATTTTTAGTATGCCTTTTTAAATGTTTCATATTATAATGTAAAAAAAAACTTACTTTTGTTAACTACCAAATAATCCGTACAAATATAAATACAAATTTGTATTTGCCAGTAATAGATCATTTAACTTACTTTTGACACAGTACAGAGGCCATTTGCTTTTAAACTTTACTGATAATATTCTTTTGTAGGGTGTCTAAATGACTAACTAACATTAGATATTATCCATGCGACGTAAAGACTCATGATCTTCAAAATAACGCCGTGAGACTTGGACTCTTCCTCTTTTGAATAGCCAACCACATCATTCGCCGTTTTTTTGATGATCACTGAGCTTCACGTCGCGAATAATCACAGATTGCTCAATTCACATGATGCAACAGACGTGATTAACAACGATGTACCAACATACAAAATGTTTCATTGTTCAAAACATCTGCACTGTTAAATTTGTATTACTTATACAGACTTATGCGTTATTTAAGAATTACAGGGGCAAAATAATATGTAATAAATGACAAGCTATATCAGATACACTTCAACATACTGGAAAAACATAATGCTATAATTAAATTCGGTTTTACATTATTACGCACTTTCTTTTATTCTTGTGTTCACAATAAAGAACTATACTGTTATATACATCTTGTAGTTCAATTACACTAGATGATCTTGGCGGATATATTGTAGATTATAGACGCCACACAACTAAGGTCATTAGCATCTAAATTCTATACCGATGATCTTAACAATTAATGCAAATTAAGTCGACCTTTCAATAATTAATTTAATATGATTGTGATATGATTTACTATGCAAACCTATAAAACTGAAAAAAACCACACACTAGTCGTGTAAAGAATTTTCAATCCCAATGCTTACACCCAGAAAAAAACAGCAGGCATTTAAAGATGTATGAGGTAAACAGTCGCATACAAACGTACATACAAACGTATGTCCATAACCGCATATTATAAGAAGATAGCAACAATGTTAAAATGTATTAAAAAATCCATTTCGCTACAATTTGTTGGACAGCAATACATATAAGTGAGTAACTAGCATGAAAGATATCGTGACAGCGTCGCAGTTGAACAATAATTAAATCTTTCAATGTCATTGGTTAGTTGCTAAAAAGTAGCGGTACTTATTGCAGATATATTAAGAAAAAAGTCGACAAAATTTCATTCATTTCTCGGTGATTTGAGATACCTCTCAATTCTCATACATCCTTAAAACATCCAAATTATATTTTCCACTTGTCAAATTAAACGACTGGCATTCAATTAATCATAAAACATATGAATATCTAATTGTTTTTAATAAAAGACAATATCATATTTTAAACAGAACAGAAGAAAAATTGGTTATCAAATATCAGTCGCACCAAAATAATAGAAAAACAAAATTTATCACATTTAGTGGTATTTTTATCAAAATATAAACAATTTATTTAAACTTTCATGCTTTTTATGCAACACAAATAACAGTGGCAATTTTTGAATAAATTAATAGCCACATTCGAGATCAAAACAAAACAACGGCATGCGTTAATACCAACACTTTCAACTGGCATAAAATTAGATATTTCTGGAATTTCATAGTTTTCTGTTCACAGTGTACAAAACAGCTCAAAAATGAAATATGAAAATAATTCCTATAATTTATTAACATTAACTTTTTACACAAAACATTTCTTTGGAAATTTTAACAACTAACAGTCAGTCACAAATTTTAGATTACAATTTTTTATAAATGTTGATATAAGTCTCCTTAAAAAGAAACATTTCCAAAAATCAAATTGTCTTTCCAGCCTTTATGAGAATTTTTTCTACAAAAGATCGCGCACACTTGTCAAGTACGAACCTGCACGACCCGCAAGGAGCAAAAAGCCTGTTCGTGAAGGTATCCATGTTATTTAACGGAGTAGGGCATATTAGACTAGCACCTGCAATCAGCAGTCAGCAAGGACCGCCAATCGGTTGCCTGCAGTTTGTGTCTAGCCATGCTGGACTGATCTAGAGTAAACCTGCACTAAAATTTACTAGTTTGTGCTGTGTTGGTTGTGCAGGTTTATATTTGAGAAGTGTGCGCGATCTTTTATACAGAATGAGGCGTAATATCTCATTTTAACATTTTCTGTACAGACTGTGCATTACAATTCAAATGAATTATCATTTTATTTTTGGAGACAATTATAATAATTAAGTTATTTTTTTTGTCAACAGGTATATTTACCAAAATATATTATAGCTGTCTATTATAAAACTAAATAAAGGGGGATTAGTAAAATTTAAATAATAAATAAATAAAGGAGACTTTGTAATAGGCAGAGCCGGTCTTAGCAAACAAAACGGGCCGTAAATTAATGATTTTTAAAATTCCTTAGATGCAGGGGTGTAAGTACGGCATTTTCAAATAAGCTTTTCAACAATTTGTACAAAACACAGAACTTATAAAACGTTTAATTGTTGCATCGCTTTCAAGTATATTCCCCCAAAAGATATATTTTTAAAAATTACTAAGACGCTTGGTTCAGCTGGGCCCAGTAAGTCCAACTGCTCCAAGAATGGCCCTGATAATAAGTTTTTTAAAGAACTATGGGTATGTCTAGAATATTTGTATACTGCGTTCCTCACAAGATCATGACTTGTATAGCACGTACTCTGGTCTCATCTAGCCTCTTCTCTTACGTCAGTCATCAGGAGACGCTGTTACAATTGCAGTGACATGTACGAAACACTTTCCACACTGTAAGCATGACAAGAAAATGCCTTAAAGGTGGCTTTTCGAAATTTGCAATCCAGACGCACAAACGCCGGGTCTCAAAAGCAACGCAATTAGATGGAATTGAATACAAATCAGTTAATGATTGAGCAACTTTGTTGCGCGACATATCTGCGTCTGTACAACAGTCGTGTTCTCAGAGGAAATGCAGTATAGGTGATACAAAGTATTAAATTCGATTCATTTTACCTTTTGTAACCGGAAAATTAATAATATTAAGTCACAAAATTACTACCCTGTAGAGTCTATTTTATTTCCATATACAAAGTTTGTTTTCAGTTACGAAGTGAGTAAAACTTATACTAATATTTCCAGACTTTCCCGTGATTTGACACTCAGTCTTGTCGATGTACTATTACTATCGGTCGATTGACCGTTCCTTCTAGCTGGCAGATGCAGTCGAAGAGTCAACCAAAATTGACTATCGTTTGGTTGAATCCAATTTACGACCGTAACTTTATTTAACAAACTTTTCAGTGTCTGTCCTTGAGAATTTTTCTGCTGAATTTCAGATGTTGGCAGCTGTTTGAGAGTGACACATATAACGGGAATATTCAGAGCCAGCAATTGTTCCAAAGCTGCAGTAATGGTGGTCGAATCCCATTTGTTGTCGAAACAAGTTGGAGATAAAACGGTTATCATGCGACGGCTATTCGTGGCAAGACTTTGAAGTTCGGTCAGCCCTAAAATAAATTGTTTTAGGTTTTAGAAATTTATAGTTCTTATGCAAAAAACAACTGCAAAATATTCGCTAATCCCCCCGCTCCAAGTATAGGTAGTAAATACGTTTTTCGACATTTGATGGTTTTTAAGCAATATTAGCGAATACGAATTTTTATAGTTTTTTAACAAAACAGGGGGTTGTATTGCCAGACATGTCCGGGTAAATACACGGCTATCTATATACCTATATAAAAATCTCGTGTCACAATTTTGACCACGCTAATCTCCGAAACCACTGGACCGATTTGAATGAAATTTTGTAAATGTGCCTTGCTTGGTCCAACTTACACTATAGGATAGTTTTTATTAAATATTTTGTACAAAATTACGGTGTTTTGTGAAAAAACTATCTTAGTAACATGTAACTACATAATATGATAGAATTTACTCAAAGCTATATTCAGAAGCAAACAAAAAAAAAATTGTTTTAATACCAAGTAGCGACATCTGATAGAATTCGCTCAAAGCTATTAGTTCAGAAACAAATCTGGTAGAATTTGCTCAGAGCTATTAGTTCAACGCCGGGCCGCAAACGAAATACATTATGCAGAATTATAACTATCGCGCCCGGGTGAAACCGGGTCGTTAGTATTCTATAAAAAAAGTATACGTGATATTTTCACGTGTTAGACGTGAAACTTTTTAGGTTCTAGCGACATGGGCGAACACCCACAAACAAACGTCATAGTGTGTGTTCTGTTCAGAGACAATAAATGTTCACTTTTGTTAGCATTTAAACTGTCAATGAGCGTGGATCAAACCCATCTACAAAGCAAGTTTCTATACATGCATCGTGTTAAACAATACAAGTCATCACGAAACCCAGCGGCAAAACAACGCGTGAAACCAAAGCAGCCAAATCTAGAAAGGATCTAGCCTCGTGTGCAGAGATCAGAGTAAAATTGTATTGCCAATCAAAATTGTACTTGGGCGAATCCAGGCCGAAACGCTAGTGACAGATAATAGAAATATTAAGAAAAAAATACTTACATATTCCAACAGGTGACGGCAATTCCATTGTTCTACATTTATAATTATATTGACTTTCTAGGACTGGTACGAGAACGCCCAGAACAATCTCATTATCATGGCGGCTGTAGCAAATTAGCACATCATTTGATTTTCCATCTGAAATACAATATTACGTTATTAATATCGAATAGAGCTGTAAAAGTAACGAGAAATTGTGTACCTGTATGTATTCGTTACTTAAAGAAATAGTACCCGTTACTTTCGTATCGTTACGTTACTCGTTACTTTTCATACGACATACAATCGTGTATAGGGCATGCACCCGGGTGTACCCGGTTCTGAAATACCCGGGTATATCCGGGTATTTCAATACGTCTGTGGAACCGGTTCTGAGCGATGGAACCGGGTTGGCCCGGTTCTGATAAGATTATTATAATTTTGTATTAATTGCTAATTTAAATTACGCGCGTGTTCTGTTTTAAGTGTTTTAGTATCTATTATTTAAGTAGGTACTATTATTTCCTAATTTTCTGTCATCTGCAAACCAAAAAAATTCAAACCAAATTATTTAAATTGTTTCAAGAGTTAGTTCTTGTATATCATTTAATAATAGTTCCAAGAGTAGGTTTTTGTTGATTATTGAATAAGAGTTCCAAGAGTAAGTTTTTATTGATTATTTAATAATAGTTTCAAAAGTTAGTTTTTGTTAATTATATAATCATTTAATATCAAATTGTATTTTATTCATTATCTCATTATAATTCCTATACTTAACCAAACTCCCCATTATCATTTATACAAAAAAATATATAAAAAATACGATTTGTTCGCTTGGAACCGGGTAGAACCGGGTGAACCGGTTCCGACTACCCCTAGAACCGGGTGTGCAAAATATAGAACCGGACCCGGTTCTGCATGCCCTAATCGTGTACTAACAGCATCAAGCATATACCATCGCATCGAGGCGCGTCGCATACGCGATACGATTATGACTTCGTTCGTATAACGTATAACCGCATCAAACGAGTCGAACTGACATGGATACGTCAAATGCGAGTAACTAAATGAGTTTGAAGTAACGATTCGTTACTTCGAGTCAGACGATGTACCCGTTACGAATACATACAGTTTGTTACAGCTTTAATATCGACTGAATACCCACTGCCGTAAGGCGTTATATTACAGCGAGACTTGACAATATGTACAAAACGAGCATCAGTGAATTTTAACAGTCGAGCCATAATACCATTACGCAGGTAACATCACATAATATGTGTTATTTTTCTAGCTGTTTGTCACTTCATATTCAAAATTTTGGGCCGCTCCAAGGGCATACAGTGATTTAATATGGAATTGATATAGCGGGACCGGTTTTGTTTGACTTTACTGCACTAGTGCGTAATTGGTTACTTTGCATGCTTGTAAACATGCATGCAAAGTAGCTATTTTATACGGGGCGGTGCAAAAATTTTTTTTTTCGTATATAATACAGATTTTATACAATAGGGTCAATCCACACTTTTTCAATATATCTTAGAAGCTTTTTTCTTTAAAAAAATTCTTAAAAGTGTGTATTTTTAATGAAAATTTAAACACAGAATTGTGCCGCTAGCGAAATGTACCTACTTAGTATTCAGCCTACGATTGACTGATCAGATCTTACTGTGTTACGCTCACTGATCTGTAAAATAGAAGGTAAACCACGAGGAGGCTAATTTGTATGCGTCTCTTTCTATAGATAAAGAAGTGTGACTATCTTCTTCGGTTTATTATTTGTTTATGTATGAAGAATATGTACCTACTGTTCAAAATTATTAAATTCTTATACGTGGGACGATCCTAGTAGCAAGACATTGTATCTTAATTTAAATATGTTATGTATTTTTTATTTGAATATAATTTAAAAAGACACAATGTATTATAATTGGCTGATTTTAAAACGTCAACAATATTATTAGTCTGTATTTCTGGGTATTTTGACGAATTAATTGCTACATTGTTGGTAACAAAAAAATTTTATTAGGCGCGAATAGCGTAAGCTAAAGCGCCTATATGTACTCGCTTTGTCTGTGAATCTGTGAATCTGTATGTCACGCTTTTTTGTGGATTGTGTACAGCTCAAACGCCTTAACCGATTTTAAAAAACTTTTTTTTGTTCGATTCGTCTCCGGGTAACTTAGATCCTAACGTCGCCCGATTTTTGAATTTTTGCTCCAGAGGGGAGCAATTTAGAAAAAACGAAGTTTTTCGCTTATAACTCGCTCAATTTAAATCAGATCGGTTCGAAACATGTCTTAAACGAAAGAGAAGAAAATTTTACATAAATTTCGTACAACAGAATTTGCCCAATCAGTTTTTTTATACACATTTATATAGAAACTAGCCGCTACCCGCGGCTACGCCCGCGATTGAGATGGAAATCGACTTTTGACATGCATATCAGGGGTTGAGGTATTGCACATATTTTGACAAACAATTTTCTTATTTTTCGTAAAAAATTTTTATTTTTTTTTAATAAAAAGTATCCTATGTTACTTCTAATACCTTCAAGAGTGTATGTGCAAAGTTTCATGATGATCGGTTAAGTAGTTTTTGCGTGAAAGCGTAACAAACAAACTTACATTCGCATTTATAATATTTCGTTTTCATAAAATTTGTAAGTCCGGTCCTGTCGGGCCGATTTTAATGAAATTTTAATAGCACATTTTAATCATTACTAAAGGGTTAAATTTCAATTTTGAAACGATTCGGAGAAATTTTTCGGTATTTTTGGGCCCAAAAAATGTTTTCAACCCTTTCTTATTTTTCGTAAAAAATTTTTATTTTTTTTAATAAAAAGTATCCTATGTTACTTCTAATACCTTCAAGAGTGTATGTGCAAAGTTTCATGATGATCGGTTAAGTAGTTTTTGCGTGAAAGCGTAACAAACAAACTTACATTCGCATTTATAATATTTCGTTTTCATAAAATTTGTAAGTCCGGTCCTGTCGGGCCGATTTTAATGAAATTTTAATAGCACATTTTAATCATTACTAAAGGGTTAAATTTCAATTTTGAAACGATTCGGAGAAATTTTTCGGTATTTTTGGGCCCAAAAAATGTTTTCAACCCTTTCTTATTTTTCGTAAAAAATTTTTATTTTTTTTAATAAAAAGTATCCTATGTTACTTCTAATACCTTCAAGAGTGTATGTGCAAAGTTTCATGATGATCGGTTAAGTAGTTTTTGCGTGAAAGCGTAACAAACAAACTTACATTCGCATTTATAATATTAAATAATAATAATATGATAAATTCAATCTGATATAACCGATGGCAAACATCTTTCGGTTATCTCTCTCTGTTGCACGGTTTAACATGGCAATTTAAAAATTACGTATGTTCTGTCTTCAAATAAAATTGGTCGATAATATTATTTATTACAATAATGAAATTAAAAGATAGCATTTGTTCAAAAACGGATGCCGTTTCGAATATTTCTGAAATGCAACGCCTTCTGGGTTAACAATTTGAATAACTAATTATTAGAACATAATACTTTGCAGATGCAAACGTCACTTTTGACATTTCTTACCATTCCGACACCACGGATGAGCGGATTGAAACCAAATTTTGGAAGGATGTTTGATATGCAAATATGAAGTGGCCTATTGTTTTTTGGGAACATCGGCGCATGCGTAAAAGAATATATCTCTTATAATGTTGTTTTATATAATAATAATAGTGGAATTATAAAACGGTCGATTAAAAAAAAAAAACTTGGTGACTGATGATGAGATACTGTTTTAATAACTTGAATATTAAAATAATAGTTGTGTGACTAAATTAATAAGTGAGCGACTAAATTACTAATTGAACAACTGAATTACTAAGTGAGCGGTAAGAATGCCTTCGGTAATTTTAAAGCAGATATCTTCAACCGATTGAGATGAAAATTTGTATACACGTTAAGTTTGGATGACAATGCATGGTTAGCTGTGTGACGTCACTCTAAATCCAATATGGCGGACTTCTAAAGATGGCGGACTAAGTTTATTATGCTTTCCTACAATATAGGTATCAAATGAAAGGGCTTGTTGATATTAACTCGAAAAATAAAGTGACGTCACTCTAAATCCAATATGGCGGACTTCTAAAAATGGCGGACTAATTTTATTTACTTTCCTACAATATGGGTATCAAATGAAAGAGCTTGCTGTAAATAACTCGAAAAATAAAGTGACGTCACTCTAAATCCAATATGGCGGACTTCTAAAGATGGCGGATTAAGTTTTTTATGCTTTCCTACAATATGGGTATCAAATGAAAGGGCTTGCTGAAAATAACTCGAAAAATAAAGTGACGTCACTCTAAATCCAATATGGCGGACTTCTAAAGATGGCGGACTAAGTTTATTATGCTTTCCTACAATATGGGTATCAAATGAAAGGGCTTACTGTAAATAACTCGAAAAATAAAGTGACGTCACTCTAAATCCAATATGGCGGACTTCTAAAGATAGCGGACTAATTTTATTATGCTTTCCTACAATATGGGTATCAAATGAAAGGGCTTGCTGAGAATAACTCGAAAATTAAGTGACGTTACTCTAAATCCAATATGGCGGACTTCTAAAAATGGCGGACTAATTTTATTATGCTTTCCTACAATATGGGTATCAAATGAAAGGGCTTGCTGTAAATAACTCGAAAAATAAAGTGACGTCACTCTAAATCCAATATGGCGGACTTCTAAAGATAGCGGACTAATTTTATTATGCTTTCCTACAATATGGGTATCAAATGAAAGGGCTTGCTGAGAATAACTCGAAAAATGAAGTGACGTTACTCTAAATCCAATATGGCGGACTTCTAAAAATGGCGGACTAATTTTATTTACTTTCCTACAATATGGGTATCAAATGAAAGAGCTTGCTGTAAATAATTCGAAAAATAAAGTGACGTCACTCTAAATCCAATATGGCGGACTTCTAAAGATGGCGGACTAAGTTTTTTATGCTTTCCTACAATATGGGTATCAAATGAAAGGGCTTGCTGAAAATAACTCGAAAAATAAAGTGACGTCACTCTAAATCCAATATGGCGGACTTCTAAAGATGGCGGACTAAGTTTATTATGCTTTCTTTCAATATGGGTATCAAATGAAAGGGCTTACTGTAAATAACTCGAAAAATAAAGTGACGTCACTCTAAATCCAATATGGCGGACTTCTAAAGATAGCGGACTAATTTTATTATGCTTTCCTACAATATGGGTATCAAATGAAAGGGCTTGCTGAGAATAACTCGAAAAATGAAGTGACGTTACTCTAAATCCAATATGGCGGACTTCTAAAAATGGCGGACTAATTTTATTATGCTTTCCTACAATATGGGTATCAAATGAAAGGGCTTGCTGTAAATAACTCGAAAAATAAAGTGACGTCACTCTAAATCCAATATGGCGGACTTCTAAAGATAGCGGACTAATTTTATTATGCTTTCCTACAATATGGGTATCAAATGAAAGGGCTTGCTGAGAATAACTCGAAAAATGAAGTGACGTTACTCTAAATCCAATATGGCGGACTTCTAAAAATGGCGGACTAATTTTATTATGCTTTCCTACAATATGGGTATCAAATGAAAGGGCTTGCTGTAAATAACTCGAAAAATAAAGTGACGTCACTCTAAATCCAATATGGCGGACTTCTAAAAATGGCGGACTAATATTATTATGCTTTCCTACAATATGGGTATCAAATGAAAGGGCTTGCTTAAAATAACTCGAAAAATAAAGTGACGTCACTCAAAATCCAATATGGCGGACTTCTAAAAATGGCTGACTAATTTTATTATGCTTTCCTACAATATGGGTATCAAATGAAAGAGCCTGCTGTAAATAATTCGAAAAATAAAGTGACGTCACTCCAAATCCAATATGGCGGACTTCTAAATATGGCGGACTAATATTATTATGCTTTCCTACAATATGAAACAAGAAGGGGCTAATGTGGAGTTTTTAAAAAAACAATTCCGGGCTGAACGTTAAATATACACTGATTTTCAAACAAATCACCGGGGTAAAATTTCGCGCCTTGTAATTCTTGAATTACTTGGAGTTGGGCATATACTCCCACTGGTTTTTTAATAAAATGAGAATTTTTGTTTCATTATACATCAATAAATAAAAACTATGACGTTGATACAGTGGAGATCCGATTCTCTGTTTCTGACATACTGCTTGTTTGCATCATATACTGCAAGGGCGTAGATATGGGGGGTATAGGGGTGATTATCTCCCCCCAGAATCATAATAATAAAAAAAATAAAACTGAAAATAATATGAATACCCGGCTAAAAAATAAAATTTAGAAACACGTTTTGAAAAGGAATTTGTAAAATTAGTTTGGGCATTAATATTTTCCTTGACACCTTCCTTCGTGAGTATTTCTTGTGTGATATTATTAAAATTAAAAAAAATATTGATTTTTTTGCTTTAGCCCCCCCCCCCCTCCAGAAAAAAAACTATGCCCTTGATATACAATACCTACATATACGGCGATAATATGAGCTTCTGTGAACTCACCTTACTTCGAATAATTAATCGAAAAACGCGGAGCTAATACGGATTTTTTAAAAGCTTTAAAAAGCTACATATTTCTATGACAAAATCAAAACTATTAAAATATTTATGTCAATCATCAGTGGCGTAACAATAGGGCAAACTACTACGGGCCTCTGGCCTGAGAGGGCCCCCGGCTCGAGAGGCCATTAGGACAAGGGGAACATACCCGAATTGTACAAATATCTACTTTACTTCGTGATTTATAAAAATGATACTACAACAAAATAGACTTACCGTTCGTTTCTATTGTGCCAAAACGATCTTTGCATTTCACCCTAAGTGACAAACCAAACCGTAAGTTGATTGCGACAACAGTTGCGAGCAACAGCATTATTGCCACGGATGTCAACAAAATTTTTGTCCATGGTACTGGATTTGGATTGGGCAGCTGTTCAAATTCTAAAAAAAAAGAACAATAACGTTATAAATGGTAAAAAGTATCTACGATATGATATTTCAGATACAGGATATTCCCCAATTTAATCTTTTATAATTTTTGTAAAAAATATAAAATAGAGCAAATTCAAAAAAATAATTTAATTACGATCGTTTCGACCTAATTTTTAATTTACATTTCCTTTCTGAAGATGACCTGATTTAGGTCAAAACGATCGTAATTAAATAAATAATTTTTTTTTGGATTTGGTCTATTTTATATTTTTTATAAAAGTGTTTAATCTAAACTATGAACTCACAGTTGCTTTTTATAATTATTTAGGAGCAAAAAACAACGCGTTCTTAAAAAGTATGCTTATGGGGGATATGCCCCAAAAATAAAAACAGTTTCTAGTGGACTGAAAATATAGATATGCGACTATTTTTTGGAAATGATATAACGACAATCAAGGGGACTGTGCTCTTTGTGGCGTTATTGAGAGTTGTCGTTAAACGGAGAGAAGAAATGATCCATTAGTATTTTTTTACTATAATATGTATTTACTCATAACATATAAAATTTACAACTGACCAACAAATATTCATACTATCACAAAGCAGCTGAGCTAAACATATGAAACTGAAAGATAATCCCAACAAAGAAAAGAACGAATTTCTTAGGCTAAGGCTAAGGCCACACAGGTAGGCGGTTCGCTAGGCGCCAGTTTTAGTATCCTAGTGAACAAGCAAATGCAAAGGCACTGGAGTGGCCCCACCACGCGCTAGGCGCCAAGCTAAGCGCCACGATAGTCGCCTAGCGTGTATCGTAGCGAACCGACGTGTTGGTTGAGTCTTCGGTACGCATGATGCCGATAACAAAGCAACAAAATAACAAACACGTACTGTTTATTGCTTAATGATGACGTATTGTTGTCGTTAGAGTGGGTGTGTCGTTATTTAGAGTGTATCATTGTATGAGCAACAAGGTAAACCAACTGGAGTTCAGTAATTTCAACGTTTTAAGGGGTTTGTCGTTATATCGAGTGA
Source organism: Xanthostigma xanthostigma (assembly GCA_963575645.1). NCBI lineage: Eukaryota > Metazoa > Arthropoda > Insecta > Raphidioptera > Raphidiidae > Xanthostigma > Xanthostigma xanthostigma. The sequence continues at coordinate 39,277,409 of OY754466.1, read as the reverse complement.
CGTTAAATGGAGTTTACACTGTATTTATATTTTTTTTTAAACAGAATGGCCTTTACCCTGACAAGTAATTAGCTAGGGCTAGTTTTTATATTAAATTGAAGTGAGAGTTCTTGTGTTGTATCCAGTCCGCATCTTAAGAAATGACAGCGTAACAAAAAGTGAAACGCCTATACGTGTCAGTGAGAGGCGAGGAAGGGAGATTGTCGCTCGTCTCACACTTTATGAAGTAAGACGGGCGTGTTTCAATTTTCGTTACGCACTGTCAATAAAAAGTTTATTCCAAGCAGCCGTGAACGGTAATAAAACCGTACACAGTCTTGTTACTACGCAAGACTGTCTTGCGCAGTATCGATTTTTGAGCTAGTGCGCAAATTAGTCTTGCGCAGTGACAAGACTGTGTATGGTTCTATTATACCGTTCACGGCTGCTTGGAACGAACCTAAAATAAACCTCTTTAATTTAGAAGTTTCCCATCTTTTTTCAATTTTAATAAGTACCTTTTTCACGCAGCAAAAGTTTCAATTCTATGAATGTATCGGGATTATTTATTTTGCAAATATATTGTCCAAAATCTTCTTCTTCGACATTGCGGATGGTTAGATACGCTCCCAAAATTTGGTTGTCCTCTCTGAAACAAAGAAAATAATTTATTACTAAAGTTAAAGCGCTTACCGGCAATACAGAACTCACAACTGTCTCTTCATTTGTTAATTAAATTCTCGGATTTTTTTTAGCAGTTTTAAACTTCTATTAGAACTGCTGAAGCCAAATTCAAACAATTAAAAGTCCGAGAATTTTACCAACAATTACACGCATCAATGAAACGAGTTCTCTGAGCTAATGTGGCTGAGGTTTCACACTTTTCGAAGAGTAATTTCTTTAGGCGCGGCTTGAGAGAAACTCGGACCTTTTTTCGGACGAAAGTAACGTGTTTACGCAGTTTCCGCTATTTAAGAGCATCGACCGACAGATGGCAGAACGAAAGGTGAAGTATAGCTACGGACGCGAACCAATTTTGTGATCGGTTTCCGCTATCTAAAGGCACCGCTGACAGATGGCGTCAAAACGCATCTGTAGGAAACAGCTATACGGACGCAAATCAGTAAGTATAGCCAACGCAATTTAATTTACGAGTGATTTAATTTTTGACTGAATATTTCTCGAAAAGTGAGAGTGGTAAAAACAAATTAAAAGAAGTTTTGTTTCAATCGCGCGTAAAGATTACACGTTATAAAAAGATACTTGTTTCTACGAATTAAGAAATTTGAGTCAATGTTAAAAATTATAGCACACCTTTCGTGTTAGAAACAATCATAGCAATAATAATTGTATACGTACATTTATTATAGCAATTATTGCGACTTTTACCTGGCATGATTTATTTTGACGGAGATCTCATATTTACTGTTTATAGTTTTTATCAATTATATGTATACGTATATCTAGCGTGTTGAATTTTATCTCATTTACGTCAATTAGTCACAATTATTATTACCTCAGTTTATAATATATAATTAAATAAAAATGTAAACAAACATGCATGGTCTTTTCAGCTCAAAAGTCGAAAGCTTTAGGCTTAGTAAAAAATTCCAGTCAATTGGGTGACGGGACCTTTCCAAATTAAAAAATATGACATTTGACAGCTATTATAATAATAAAATAAAATTTCTGTTAACGCGTGCGGTGACGCGAGTAACGGCTAGTATTAATTATTATGATATTTGGTATTCGTTTGCATGCTTATATCTATACCTACATAAGCATGTCATGTAAAAATTAACCAAAGCATGCATGTCAGCTACCTAACCAATTTCTTTTTGACAGATCTACAGTACAAAATAACAGCTGATTTTTTTTATTTTCAAAATATTTCCGAAACTATAAAGTTAAGAAAATTTTTTTTACAAAACTTGCTTGTAAAAATAGTTAGAATAAACTAAACCGTTAACAAAAGTATATTACTTATTATACATAAAAAAGCAACGTTGTAGCATAATCTCTTCTTCGCCGATTTTCCGCAAAAACAATAGAACTCTTCATTTTGGCATATCAAACATCCTCTCAAAATTTGGTTGCGTTCAGCTAAACCGTTTGACCTGTACAGGTCAAACGGCTGAGCGGACTGGAATCAAATTTGATGTTTGACGAGTAAATATGAAGGGGGTGTTCATATTTACGCGTCAAACATAAAATTTGATTCCAATCCGCTCAGCCGTTTGACGTAACATTCAGCTAGTCTGTGATTGGGTGACAAGACCAACTGTGTTACGCCCACTGTGCGAACCAGGCGGAACGTAACATACATCTCTTTCTATGCATAAAGAAGTGTGACTAATCTTCTACGTCAGCGGTTTATGCTTATAATATTTAAAAAATATATCGATTAACGCATTATTTGTCTATGTAGATATGACATGCGCAATTAAAAATTACCAAATTTTGAAGTGTGGTACGATTCCATTCTATCGACGTATACAGGGTGTCCCATTAAGAATGGGACATAGAACAACCGCAGATTCTCCAATTCAAAATAAAACGATTAAGCGAAATATGCTTAGATAAAATGTTACTCGCTCTACCAGTGCGTACGGCAGGAGTAAGTAATGCTTGTACCCCTTCTAAATGTTACGCCGCTGTCTAAATTTTAATTTTGACTATAATTTTAATTTTTTTGATATTTTCTAAGTCAATAACGTACACTTGTTAGTTTGTTGTAAAGTCATTGGTTTTCGAGATATTCGCAGTTAAAGATAGATAGACATGTACTTTTTATTTGTATTATTATTAATAATATTCATTTTTACAATTTTGTCTTAAAAAAACTGCGAATATCTCGAAAACCAATGACTTTACAACAAACTAACAAGTGTACATTATTGACTTAGAAAATATCAAAAAAATTAAAATTATAGTCTAAATTAAAATTTAGACAGCGGCGTAACATTTAGAAGGGGTACAAGCATTACTTACTCCTGCCGTACGCCACTGGTAGAGCGTACTGAACTAATTTTTTTATTGTTAGGTGCATTTTATGATATTTAACAAGTGTGCTGATTTGAGTAAAATTATACGGTGTATTAAAAAAATTATGGACATTAATAATTTTTCAGTTTTCAACTTCAACACCCCGTATTTCGGAAACGAGTAACATTTTATCTAAGCATATTTAGCTTAATCGTTTTATTTTGAATTGGAGAATCTGCGGTTGTTCTATGTCCCATTCTTAATGGGACACCCTGTATATAACTTTGTATTTTCTAAATGCATGCAATTTGTTACACTTGCCTACGCCACTGACATCCGTCATTGCGTGACGAGACAGAGAGACACCAAAGACAGTCGAGTGCGTGACGTTTGCCCCGTGTGACACTGTTCTACCGTCAACCATTTTTCCCATAATTTGTTTTTGAAGGCAACATTCGTAGAAACTAATTAGTAATTATTTAGATTTACATTACAACTATTTCAATGCATGCTGATAGATATACGTAATAATTATTATAATTTATAATAATTGTATGTATGTACGCTAGCTACTAGGGGAAACCAATAATTCTATACAGAATGGCTTTTAAAAACCCGAAAGCACTTTTATTTTGTAGAGACAAAAGTTGCAGAAATTAGTTAGAAGAACATTGGTGCAAGTTTTTTTTTCGTTTGGTGGAGACGTCTCCGAGCTATCAAGGCCACCTCCACTTTTTTTTTTTAAATAGGAATCCATATTGTGACGTAAGAACAGTGATGCCAGTCGAACTTTCTTGAAGTACCCTTAGATTTGAATCGCTAATAATTACGAGACTAATAAGGCTGTAAACAACGGTTGAGCTAGCACAACGAGTAGAGCATGTCTTTACGAGTTCGTCGCGCACGATTTGTTTTGCCTGTGACATCATCGCACTCTATCTCTGTGCCAAATTTCAAATTTTCACGTCTAATAGTTTAAGAGAAAAACGCCTGTGACGGACGGACACCGAAGTGGATCCATGAGTGTCCCGTTTTGCACGGAAAACAAAAGAATTTAAAACGGTGGCGGATTTTCGAAAGAAACTGCTTGTGTTTTAAATATGTAAATGTAATTCCAGGGTATGTAATAAAAACAGTTTGAACAATCCGTGTAAGTTTAATTGCACGAAAATGAGCACAGAGGAAGGAGAACGTAATCTGGTTAACTCATTAGTACGAAGTAATTAGATGTTATTATGTACTGTTCATGTCGATTTATTGTAAGCACATAGATTATTTATATACTTATAGGATCGCGTAGGTACTTTAATTTCACGAAAGGACATTGCTTATTTTGCTAAGGAATACGATCCAATGTTGCCCAATCGTGATTTCTATTTCAATGCCTAGGGCTGTCTGATGCATAAAAATGATGGTACTTTAAAAATCTTGAAGTTTCATTAAGGACCGTTCATAAAACACGTAGGGGAGGGAGGGGGAATGGCGCTCGCCTCTGTAACTCTGTCAAAAAGGAACGTAGCAACACGTCACGTCGCGTGAAGCGCGAGGGGAGGGGGCCTCTAATAGACAGCGATGCAAACGGACAGTCAGCTCGCGTCATGCGACCGTGAAGAGCGTTTCTTCGTTTGCGGCCGCGCTGATCTAATTTTTAATTAGGTGCTGAACAAGTTAAGTTGCTGGGCTCGCTATACTATGAACTCAGTGTTGCAGATTTGCGTAAACTTGTTTATAAATTTGCTGAGCGCAACAATATCAAAAACAATAATTTTGATCAAAGCAACAAAACAGCCCGCGGATTGGATTGGGTACATTTCTTTATGAGACCCTGAGCGGAATTACCCAAAGTCAGGGGCAATGCCGCTCGAAAATGTTTTTTTAATAATGTTTTCCTACAACTAGTAGGTGAAAGATATATGCTTTTGTTGTTAAATTGTTGATTACTCGATAATTAAAGACTTTGTTACTCTTCTTAATTTTGATTTATAATAAATAATTTAAAAAATACACCATGTTTTCCTTAAGTGAACGCCATTCCCCCGTCCTACCCTACACAAAAAAGGGGAGGGGGGGGGGGCAATCGTCTTGCGTGAAGAGTGGGATTAATTCAAAAAGAGTAAATTAGATAGAACGTTACAAATTTTAAATACCTGGCAACTTTATCAACGCTGATGCGATTTGTAGGTACGATGGTCCCATTAGAGTTTGGTCGCCGCCACGAAATTTCGTTCTCCGCGTCCGGCAAATCAACAAGTCCTGTAACAAAATATTTAAGTATTAAACATACACAGCGAATTTCATTTAATACGCAATATATACGTCAGTTTTGTTGCTATGCGGTAGCTATGAAAATCATCAATGCATAACAGAAAATCGTTCCACATAAAATGCAACATACAGCAGGTGTCCAAGTGAGATTCGTGTGCAATTCATGGGGAATGATTTTATGTAACGCATTAATGATTTTCATAGTTACCATATCAACAAAACTCATGTATATGTCGCCGGGATATTGTCAAACCCGTGATATTATAATTTCACTTAGTGAAATTATAATATCACGAATCTTTGTCAATCGTGATATTGTAATTTCACTAGTGAAATTACAAAATCACGGATTTGACAATATCCCGGCGGCATATATATTGCGTCTTAATTCGTTTAAAGCAGGGGTGTCAGACTGATTTTTCTAAAGGGCCATTTATAAGATTTAGGGTCTATTAGCGGGCCAGACTCTAAATTAAAGACTAAAACGCATATACTAAATTAAAATCTTTATTTATTTAGTTTGAATCACTTTTCATATAAAGGTAATAAAAACAGTAAATTATCTTCAGCTTGAGAATCCAGACACCTGAGGTCTCTTGTTTTCGATAAACTCATTGATGTCAGGAGTCTAGAATCATCACTGGATAGATTCTGGTCTCGTGTCGTATTGAGATGGCTTGAGGGCCGGATGCGGCCCGCGGGCCGTATTTTGACATCACTGATTTAAAATTTAAAGCACGTATGTTAAATAATCGAATAAATATAAAATTTGGAGAAACTGTCCGTATGACACAATGTCAAAAGATTCGTATTAGAGTTTCAGCGCTATCTATTGAGGTGGAATCAAGTCTATTATATTTGGTACTTAAATTGCAATACGTGCAGTGAGTACTGATATGTCGTTTGTCTTTTATTTCCTTTATACAGGATGTACCACAGGAAACCGTACATGGAAGAGTACACAGTACAAATTAGTTAAGATCGGAGATTGCTTTGCCCTCTATTCAGAGGTCGTTACCATGGTTTACACTTTACATAATGAAATCTATTCGGGATGGTGACACAATCTGGATGAATATAAAGACAAAATCGCCGAAGTATGTTTCAATGTGACTCCTGCAATGTTAGACACAGTGAGACAAAGTTTTTATAACCGATTAAGCTACTGCTTAATCAAAATTGAGGTTTATTTGAATATTTGCTTTAATTTTGATTTTAACTGTTTGTTTGGTTTAATTATTAATCAAAAAAATATTTTCTAAATAAAAAATTTACCTGATTATTAATTAGTACCTGGGTGACCGAGCTTTGCTCGGAAAGTTAAATAAAATACTGATATTCAAATACGTATTTATTTTAAGTCTCACTTGGATAGTAATTAAAGATTAACTGTCATAATATTTTGAAAACAATTGTTTCATTGTTTGTATAAAATTCCAAAACCTACTTACAATATTTAAGTATTTTCATACGTCAAAAAGTTGATTTTTATAATGATAAAATTTGTAAGAAAACGATTTTTTCGAGAGATGAGACCTAGCTAAAACGATTTTTTGCCCCCCAAAATCCCTTTTCAGTAAATTTCATCCAAATCGTTAGGGCCGTTTTCGAGAAAATATTTAGGGACATAGGTAGGTACATAGATAGATAGGTAGATACAAGATTCGCTCGTTTAATAATATAGGGATTAGAAATTATTGTTATTAAATAATAATAGTTAGTCAGCGTTACCACGGTACCCATTCGCATATGTGGCTAAAGTAATTGTTGATCCTAACTAATTTGCACAATGGAGTTTTCCCTATGTACGGTTTTCTGTGATACACCCTGTATAAACTTTCATATAGCCTCATACTATAGGTCTACTTCAAGCAGTCAGAGAACGGTAACAGAACCGTCACCGTCTTGCGTAGTAGCTAAAACGAAGCGGTTTGTATCGGATTTTGAGCTAATGCGCACGACAAACTTGCGCAGTAGCATGACTGTGACGGTTCTATTGCCGTTCTCAGACAGCTTGCAATATATCTTATGTTAGTCAGTGTTTTTAGGTCAAATATTGGATTCAAAATTTCGACTAATTATAATTAAGCTAGAGCAGTGTTTTTCAACCTGTGTGTCGCGACCCCCTGGGGGGTCGCGAAGCTTCTATAGGGGGGTCGCCAGAGGTCGAAAGAATTTTAGTAATACCTATGTGCGCAAATTGCGTTAGTTAGTTACCAATTGGCGACGTATTCGATGTATGTAATTGTAAAATAATGTGTTTTACGTACTATATTATGTACTTATATCCGAATCCTAATTATGGAGACGTACAAAAACGTCGTATGAAATGAATATTTGTAACACTGTAACATACACATACATACATGATAAAAAAGCGAAGGGTCGGGGGGTCGCGAAATATTTTTTCATACCAGGGGGGGGGGGTCGCATCATGAAAAAGGTTGAAAAACACTGAGCTAGAGCTTTGAAATTTTACACGTATAGGTAAAGTTTGGTGACTATGCAATAATTACTATATCTAATAGCGTTCTCAATCCAAATCCTTTCTGAGGATGTCTTTGTTGAAATGTAGTATGTTTTGTGATATCTATTTAAAACCTTAAAAATACTCACCGACAAACGCTTCGCAGAAAAGCCTTGCCGTGCTGCCCAATTCTACGAACTGATCATCTGGATTGAACGTAGCTTTCGGCACATCCGGAAGCTTATCTGAAACAAAATAATTAACGTTAAAATCTCTACAGGTACTTCCTAAGAAAAGACGAGAATATATAACCAAAAGAGAAACAAGGATATTCGACTATTATTGGAATTTTGCTTCGAACATGCGCCATCTATTCAGCATTTCAATGAACTATTCTATGCGAAGAGTCTCATATAGTAAAGCATTGCGCGCTGCGTATTTTTGTAAATATTTATTGTTTACAATTATGGAAGTTAAACACGTCATTGAAAAATTGAAAAAGAAGCCTTATATGTGTAGATCAAGTGTAAATTTTGATATCAAATTATTAAATTGAAAAGTGACAGCTGTCAACTGATCATACACCGTTGATTTCAAACGGTTTCTCTTTCAAATTTGACGTTTGCATGCGGAAAGCAACAAAGGTTAATCTCACTATAATGAATCTGCCACATTTTGCGATGTGAGTGTGATCAACGCTCGCGATTTTTTCCTTCAATATAAATAATTACGTTTTGAAGGATTAGTATTACCCATAGAGTGATATTAGACTAGAGTACGCGAGTGAGCCGTGAAAGTGTCTGCAATTCAGAGAGAGAGAAAAGTTCCTTATCTCTATGGTAACTAATGATACAAAACAATGCTGATTTGAATAAACATATATAATTATATAATGATACGGAACGTTTGCAGCGTTCTCTCTCTGAACTGCAGACACTTTCACTTATGGCAAGCATACCCTCTAGCGTACTCTAGTAACTTATATCTCTATGGTATCACCCCAACAACACTTCCTCCTTGGAAATATACTTTTCAAATAAACCATTAAAAACCAGTTTAGTGTCAATGCAAACGCTTCGCATAGAGCAGCCATATTGAATATTTTGAAATGGGCTCCTCCTCCAGGTAAAATCGCAATACAGAATGTTCCAAACTCCCCAATTTTGATTATTTTTGAAGATCGAAATCAATATTATTAAATATTATACTCTGAATAATTTAAATACATATATCTAGACCAGGGGTCGGCCATCCGCGACCCGCGAGCCTATACCTTGCGGCCCGTGACTGTTTTACAAATAAAAGTCTTATATATGTCTACCTACATAAATAAATATAAATTAATTTTCACAAATCCTTTTTCCATCCTATTGAGGATGTACTTAGTCATTTACAAATGAACGTGATTGATCTCCAATCTAATGATACTCTCAAGAACTCTTTCTTTGAAATCAAAGATCTTGTAAATTTTATGTCAGTTTGTCATCTAATTTTGACGAATTGAAAAGGTTTGCTTTGCAATTAATTACAATTTTTGGTTGTACTTATACGAACAAACCTTTTCGATTATCAATTACAGAAAAAATAAATATGCTTCTCGTCTCACAGATGAACATTTGAGAGCTATTCTACAAATTGCAACTACAAATCTGGAAGCTAACATACAACAATTAATAGCCATTCAAATACAATCTCAAACGTCACACTAATTTTTGTAAAAGAACAGTTCTATTTTGAAGTTCTCAGTTAAATTTTTAATAAAATTCAAATGAAATGTTTTCGAATTTTTAATATCACAAATACCTATTATTAAAATTATGAACAAGTGCGGCCCGCCTTTATTTCAATTTGCCACTATGTGGCCCTTGTTTGCCAAAAGGTTGCCGACCGCTGTTCTAGACAATCTGCTTTATGTGCCCCTGTCTCTTGATTATTTCGTTGCCAAACAAAAATCTACCCGGACGAAGCCGGGTCAGAAAGCAAGTTAATGAATAAAAATTGTGCGCTGCCCCGTTACTTACATTGAACTTTTTTAATTTTATTTTCGAACTCGAATGATGCAGTTTAAAAGGTAATGTCAATTTATTACATTACCAAGAAAAATATTACAAGCGTAAAATTATTTGGCAATATCATGCAAGCCATCGACACCAAACAAGTAACTCAAATCACCTGACGCAGTGGTTTGCAAACTGTTTTTTTGATAAAATGAAATTTTTCAATAGTTTTTTAAAAATTTAGATACGTTAACGCTTAAAGCAATCTTAACATGGAATTACAATGAAAATAACAGTAGACAGGTAGAATTGAAAATCTCTCACCCGTCAATATACTTTTGCGTTCTTTCGTTCAGATTGGGAAATACCTTTTCATAAATTTTGTACTGCCACCTATTAGCAAGATTAATTCTTCTATACTAGTACCGCGGTTGTATTCTGTACTCCTTACCGCCAACAATATTTCAGTCACGTATTGTCCTTACACTGTTAATCTAGGTATACCTACGCCTAAAAGCCATTATAAAATATAGGCATGACGTATCCAATCGCATAAAAATACAACGCAGCCTACAATTATAAGTTAACTTAACAATAATAATAATAATGCGTTTAACGTCCGTTTCTCGATTTTATGTCATAACAGACTCCATTCGCATCATTCCTATTTTCGATCTACCACACTTCCTGTTATTTTCTACATTTTTTTCAACTTCGACTAAATAATAGCAATGGGCGAATGAAGGAATTTTAGAACATTAGGATAAGGTAGGCAAATTTTGAGCATAGGAGTTTGACATGGTCTTGAATGAGGAACCATCTATATAATATATTATTGAGGGAAACCATGGAAAACCTCAACAACATGGCCGGTACAGGAATTACCGTTTCTCGGAGAGAGGCAGCAGGAAAAAGTCCCAACCACATCTGCCCCCGCCGGGATTCGAACCCGGTACCTCAATGCGAGTCTAGTGCTCTCACCACTACGCCACCTCGCTCGCTTTTAATACTGTATACTGCAGTCCTTTAAAATGAATCTATTATTATTATGCAACTGCAGTATGTTTGAAATATGTACGCCATTTTGTCTTGATGCATGATTGTAACAAATCACTGAACAAGAAGTATTCGTGGGCAATCAAGCTCATCAATAACCGATAAGATCATGCTAAGAGAGTTTTAATAAAACACGTACGACCGGCCGCTGAATTATATTCAAGCTCAAGTACACAGCTTATGCACCAGAAGTAAACTTACAGTACATGGCTGTCCAATAAAGATTGAAATGATATGTCAACAACTTTTTAAAAAATCGTATATAGTAGTTCATAATACAGGTGCAAAAGTGACTAACGTATTATAATATACAGTGGCGGCGCGTGAACATTTTAAGTTGGTGTCAATCGGTGCTAGGAATGAGAGGGGGGGGGGGGTAATTAAATTATTAATCACATCCTTGCTTATGATGTTTTAATTATTTACTTTTTTCAAATACCGTTGACAACAAACTACAATATATACACTGTAACACTAGTCACTACTGCCATAAGCCGTGTGTCGTGTATCATGTATGCCGAGTCAAAACCGTCGAAGGTGTTGATTGCATGAGATAGATTCAGTGAATACTTCTAGCATACGACCGATGTTGATTAGTACGAATGTGCTGACGATAAATGCAGCTCAAAGCCGATCTAAATGACACGCTATAACTTATGAGTCAGGATTTGTACGGTGTCGGTGTGCACCGAGGGTATCTGATGATGACGTTTCATGTGCTGCTTCGGAGCGCAGAACAGTGCCTGGACGCAAGAAAGTCTGTCACACAGAACACACACGAGCTTTGTGGCCCCCCAGTGGCTGTAAAACTTTGGTGTTGATTACACAATTTCGAAACATTCAAATTCGCCAATTAATGAATGTATTAACGAATCCCGTCCCAGATGTGAGTCTCTGTCCATAGAGAAGAGAATCAATCGGGATCCTGAGAAGTTAGAATTGAAGTTGCGCAATAAATTAAAAACTTTTTTTAATGATCAAACCGTTTTCCAGATAAATGGCGACATTGATCGAGTGCACAAACGCACATACAAACAAACAAACGAACGAACACACAATCTCTCACCCTAAACGCATAGGTATATATGCTCTGTTCCGTTGTGGGTAAAAAAGGTGAGCGACTGCGGCGCTTCCATTTTAAACAGGCGTCTTTTTTCCATTCTCATTTGTGAATGGAAGAATTGACTTTTGTTTACAAACGATATTTTTAACAAAAGGTACAAAAAATGATTATTTCTTGAACTGTGTTTCTCTTAAAAGCACTCCAGACTCTCGGGAGGTTTCACAATACACGTGTGTGTATTGTTATTTATTTATTTATTTGCTGTACACCGTATAATATAATTGCACGGATACAAAATGCCTATACACATTACACTTGCGGTTAAATGGCAAAAGTGCGTATGTTGAATTATTCTGGCCCGAATTTGATTGCGATTTTTTACCATTCGGTAGCTTATTTCTTGAGAAGGATTTTATAGATCTGTAACATATACTAATAGCCCAAGAGCCCGCGGCAGCCAGACCTTCGTCTTTTTATAAAAGCTGAAAGTTTTTCTATGGATGTCTCCAATACAGGTAAGAATGATCCCCACCCATGAAACCTGAGTAGTAGTGGCTTTGGCAGGTAACAGGTATTAAAGGTGTACAAAATTCCATCTCAAATTCGTCATTGTATAAAACTCAATTTTTTAATATTTCATTCGTAACAATATTAAAAATCGCGTCGCTCATTGCCAGACACTTAGTATGGTTCCAACCCCCTGCCAGACACCCTTAAACTATTATAATTTGTATAATTATATTTACGTTATTTTATAAAAGCTGAATTTTGTATATATTGTTTGGAGAACTATTAAATAATTTTTCAAGTAAATAAAATTGTCGACCAATTTTTCTCAGACCATACGATATATTGACAAAAATGATAAAAATACAAATCAATATAACATAAGATGACGTTTCGATCCGGATTTGGATCTTCTTCAGAAAAATCTAAAATATAAAAATTAATTAGTATTAAATTATTAATTATTATTTATTTACATGAATGATGAAGTTTAAAGAATCAAACAAATTAATGAAAAATTAATAACAAACAATTTTTTAATACGTAGTCATGGATATCAAAGTACCCATAAATTAAAATTTTGTCGAAACTATGAGAGTAATCGAATTTTATCAAGAGTACCTTTTTTGTAGTAAATGAGTCTCGTGATCCAGATTTCATACTCAAACTGATTTTTTTCCATTGGCGTAGAAGTTTTAGATGTTTATTTATCGAAAAAATCAAGTTCTACGCCCATGGAATGATATTCATCATTATTATGATATGGGTTTTATTGCCCAATAAAGCTATGCCAACGTACCAAATTTGAGTGAAATCTCATGAGCCGTTTCAAAATTAAAAAGCAAAAACGATTTGAACGACACAACATTCATCTCGGTAAACTAAGATGAATGTGTGTACTCATGTTCCTCCCGTCTCCATTCGTTCTTTTACACCCGGGACCGCTAGTATTTAATATATTTACTATATGAATCATTGTTTATCTACTCAATGGACAATGTGCGGTGAGTGAACGCAACAAAGCGCATCGAAAATACATCTGCGTCTCTTTCTTCGATGTACTTCCCTGATTTCTCCGATGATGGGATTGACTGATGTACTTGCATTCAATCTGAATAAAGTATCTCTGTTTCAAAAGCTTTGTCTTTTTCTATGACGTTAACATGGGCGTACCCAGCTTTTGGCCCAGGAGCGGGCAAATTAGAATTTTTTTAAGCCGGGTCCCCCGTGCTTGTTTTGGTCTCCTGGATACGCCAGTGCTTACGGCTTAAAAAAATACAGACGTATATGTTTGCACCCTAATGATTCGATTGCGATTTTATTCCTATGCTCAGTATAGAATAAAAGTATATGCGGTCTGTAACAACTGTCTGGCCCGGGGCTACGGCCGTGTGCAAATCGGACTGAAGCCCAGTTTCTGGCCGTTTAAGAGTGACAGCTGAGGTTATACTACGATAACTAATATAAAATTCAATTTGAATAAATAATATTTTATATCATAAACAAGTTCAGAATTTGTAAGGACATATGCGCGAAATAATGATGTGAACCGAATTAATAATTTAAATTAATGCATCGTATGAAGCGAACACATAACAGCCAGCACCAAAACCAGGGCCACAGCACGCTTGAAATATAGCAGCCACATCTAGCAAGGAATCTAGCGGCAAAACCTGCCTCGTTAGGGCCGCTGCACACGAGGCTAGAAACGCTGCTAGATTCCTTGCTAGATTTGTCTATTATAGTTTTCTAACACTGGTTTTCTTGATTGCTGTTAAGTGCTCGCTTCACACGAGACTATTTTTCAAGCTTGTTTTGTGCATATATCGGATGTGCGCGCAGTGACAGTTCGAACATAAACACAGAGCAAAACGTGTCTGAGCAGAATGACGCCATGTTGGTTTGTGAGCGTTTGTTCAAGTGCCCACATGACAAGATACTGCTTCCTGATTGATTCTTGCTCATACCTAGCAGCAGATCTAGCAGAGAAAATAGCCCCTGTTCTAATTTTAAAACCTATCTTGTAAGCTAGCTGGCCAGCCCGTAGTCAAGGGCGTAGATATGGGGGGGAGGTACAGGGGGTAATTACCCCCTCCCTCCCCAGGATTCATCAGGACCGCAGGTACCCACCAGAACAAACGAATCAGGACCTACTACACCTACTACAACAAACGAAAAAAGAGAAATTACCCCCCTCAGGATTCATCAGGACCGCAGGCACTCAGTCACAACAAACGAAAAAAGACTGTTTTGTTTTTTTTGTGCTCCTATTGTGCCGACTGCCGACACGATAAAATTTGTCAAGTCAGGTTGTTAAAAAAAGGTCATCCATTTTTTTCTTTTTTTGCTCTCCAATTGGGCACACAACAAAATTTTTTAAGTTAGGTTGTTAAAAAAAGGTCATTCGCGGTTAACAAATGTTAAAAAACATTGATTTTTTTGCTTTACCCCCCTCCCACAGAAAAAAAATATCTACGCCCTTGCCCGTAGTGACGTCAATTCCAGCTTCGTACCCTGCCTACCGGCTAGCAAAACTAGCACCGTTTCTAGCCTCGTGTGCAGCGGCCTTTATTTATAACCACGTAGGCATAGATTCGACATAAGCGATTTTGTATTTGACCACAGACACGTACTACAACAATATAGCTATATGAACACATTATTGGCGTGTCGTATGTATTTTGTTTTGTACGCGAAACTGATTCTCAGAAAACGATCTGTTGCTAAGCTCATGAAGTGCAATACTCCATCTCTGTCTGACTTCAGCACTAATCGACCATGATTTGCTCTCAGCGTTTGTTCATTTAGCTTGACTGAAAAAAATCCGTTACACCGTCGCGTCAGTTGCTATACCGTTAAATTGGTATTTTTTCTGTCGACGGAACGGGGAGTTTGAATCTTCAATTTTTGTAACAAGTTGAAACGATCGATCACACATCTAACAGCCACTGGCTGAATATCACAGTTCAGATGCACTTTATTAGATACATTGTAGATTATAGACGCTCAACAACTGAGATCAGCAGCGTATATGCATGTATTAGAAAATCTGTCAATACATAAACCGAATAGTACGAGCTAGGGTTTCCTATACTTATAATAAACTAGCGGCCCTGTACGTGCTTCGCTACGTATAAAGTGAAATAATAAAACAATTTAATTGGAACATCTATCTATCTATCTATTTTATTAATTGCTAGCTATTTTAAAATATACATGGGCATATATGTGTGTATGTCGAGCACTCCGGCTGCGCCGTCGTGCTCGAAAAAAAATAGTGTAAAGTTTTCGTGGATAACTGGTCTTTAAAACACTTGCTCTATTCCGGCATATGCTTGTTAAGTTCGTTGCGCCATCTACTGAATATTCACTCAATCCAGTCAACAGGTATCGCCATATTATATGGTTGTTAAGTTCGTTGCGCCATCTATTGAATATTCACTCAATCCAGTCAACAGGTATCGCCATCTTATATGGTTGTTAAGTTCGTTGCGCCATCTATTGAATATTCACTCAATCCAGTCAACAGGTATCGCCATCTTATATGGTTGTTAAGTTCGTTGCGCCATCTATTGAATATTCACTCAATCCAGTCAACAGGTATGGCCATCTTATATGGTTGTATTATGACTGTCAAGGAATAGACAAATAATTTGCAATAAAATAATATTGCGACTATAAATTGAAATGTAAGCTATCCTATCTTTCAAGTTGGGTCGAATTGCACACGGTGTGCAAATCAAATTTAAAATCCGTTCAGTAGTTTAGGACTTCATCGCGGACAAACATGTGACACGTAATTTTTATATATAAGGATAATTATACAGATATCACACCTGTGGCCTAAAAACATGCTTTTTTGAAAAACATCGCCATCTGTTGGACATTAGGTACAGCAACACACGCTACACGAATATTTTACGGCAACGGGAGCGCCATCTGTTGAATACAGCGCCATCTGTTGGACGTTAAAGCAGCACACGCTATACTAAATATTTTATGGCAATGAGAGCGCTATCTGCTGGAGGTTAGAGCAACACATGCTATGCTAAATATTTTACGGCAACATGAGCGCTATCTGTTGAACGTAACAGCAACACATCGCAAACCAGACTGAGGTCACTGCAACGCGTGGCCGGGTTACGGCTGATCTATCTATATGTATAAAATTCTCGTGTCACAATTTTGGTCGCGCTAATCTCCCAAACCACTGAACCGATTTTAATGAACTGTTGTAAATGTGTCTTGCGTGGTGCAACTTACGCTATATGATAGGTTTTATTAAATATTTTGCACAAAAATATGGTGTTTTCTAAAAAAAACTGTTTTAGTAACATGCAGTAACGACATCTGTTGAAATTCGCTCAAAGCCATTAGTTCAGAAGCAAATCTGGTAGAATTTGTTTAAAGCTATTAGTTCAGACGCCAGGCCACAAACGAAATACATTTTGCAGAATTATATCTATCGCATCCGGTTTAAACCGGGACGGACCACTATATGGTTATTAGTGTATTTGCCATAAGGCACTTACACTATATTGGCGTCGGTCGGATAAAATTGCTCGACGTTTCATAACCGCCTAAGAATTTTGGCACCATTTTTTTAATAATTATTATTGCCAGTAGAGTAACTACCAACTAGATTCATCGACGCCCATGACAAGATTCTGATTTCCGCCCTTAAAATTTTGTTGGTTGATCTGTTCAAATAAAACATTCATAGTCGCACTGCTGATTGCGTCCTCGGACTCTAGTTACGACTAGAGCTGTAAAAGTAACGAGAAATTGTGTACCCGTAATCCGTATGTATTCGTTACTTAAAGAACCAGTACCCGTTACTTTCGTATCGTTACGTTACTCGTTACTTTTCATACTACATATGATCGTGTAGATAGGTACTAACAGCATCAAGTATCGAGGCGCGTCGCTACGTGATACGGTATGACTTCGTATAACGTATAACCGCATCAAACGAGTCGAACTGACATGGATCCGACAAATGCGAATAATGAAATTAATTTGTAAGTAACGATTCGTTACTTCGAGTCAGATGATGTACCCGTTACTCAGTAACGAATACATACGGTTTGTTACGACGCTGATTATTGTATCTCTGTTAAATTGAACGCACAGTACAACACTTCTGGTTTTTATGAAGAATCAGAAAATTTAACAAACGCTGACATAATTGGCTATTTGTTTATACAAGGGTTCGCAGAGTTTTTAGTTATTTTTATAGTGATTCGGTCGAACTCGCTATTTTACGCTCAAATCACTTCAATGATGAAATTAAATACACGATGAAAATTTCTTTTCACAGAACTTGCAACATAAAACGATATTTCTGTATCAAAAATGTCTTACAATTTATTTTCTTAAAAATCGTTTATATACATAGGTACTTATAATATTATGTATGTTTATGTAATGGCGACATTTTTACGGACATCCGTTTCAAACTTTTCACTTGACATGTTTTTGAAGAAGAATAGAAAAACTTAATTTAGTTCTGATGATGAAATCTGATATTTGGATTGCTTGTTTATATTATAAGGGTTAATTTGGAGATAATAAATATTATCGCTTATCTTTATCTATACTAATATATAAAGCTGAAGAATTTATTTGTTTGGTTGAACGCGCTAATCTCAGAAACTACTGGTTCGAATTGAAAAAAATTTTTTTTTGTTGGATAGCCCATTTATCGAGGAAGGCTATAGGCTATATAATATCACGCTACGACCAATTGGTGCGGAACATCAATGAAAAATGTTGCAAGATGTATCTCAAAATTAGTCCGTCCGACAAATATTATCAGGTGAAATGCCTTAACTAAATATATTGCAATATAAGCGCGTTACGTTCACAAGCCCGGATAGCTCAGTCGGTAGAGCGTAAGACTCTTAATGCCAGGGTCTTGGGTTCAAGCCACACGTCAGCAAATATATTTTTATTTTTTTTATTTTCTACATTGCTTTCTTCTAAGGCTTACATTTCAATTTTTTTAAATTAATTAAAATTAAATAAATCTAATTAATAGCTCATTTGAAAACAGTTACAACTATAGGTACCAATATAAAAAAAACTCGGGTCGCAGTGCGAAACCCTGCCGACAATATAGTGTATTTGCTTTTATAAGCAGTGTGGCTCTATTGTATGAACTTAACTTTGTTTTTGGACAAAATAAAAAAAATTACCCCTTAATACACCCCTTAAAACACCATTTTTATACTTAATTTCAATACTATATACCAATTTAACATCTGTACCAAATTATATCCACCCTTCAGTATGTAAATCCATATCAATAAACTTGCGTTTTCATAAAATTTGTAAGTCCGGTTCTGTCGGGCCGATTTTATTAAAATTTTAGCAGCACATTTCAATAATTACTAAAGGGTTAAATTTCAAATTTGAAACGATTCTGAGATTTTTTTCGGTATTTTTGGGCCCAAAAACATTTTTCAACCCCTAAATACCCCCCTTAAAATGGCCCGATCGGGCCCATTTTAAATAGGCTTCTTGCGATGATGGATTCCAACATGTGGACCAAATTTCATTTAAATCGATTAAGTCTGTCGAGAGTTATCGTGGTCACACATATATATATATTAACCGACGCCAATAGTGTAAGTGCCTTATGGCAAATACACTAATAAGTGCCTTATGGCAAATACACTAATAATTTTCCTACAGTGTTTTTAATTAAAAATGTATTAGGTATATTAAAAGAAATTTATTACTTAAAAAAAGTATAAATACTGCTTTTTAACGACAAAAACTTTTGAACGGTATGAAGTTTGGACACAACATTCATCTCGGTAAACTAAGATGAATGTGCGTACTCATGTCCCATACCCCATTCATGATTCTTTTGCACCCGGGTGAAACCGGGTGGGACCACTAGTATAAAATAAAATAGAATAAAATTTGATTTAAACAAGATTTGGAATGGGTTCGTCCCACATTTTTTTTTTGTTGGGAACTACGTTACAGATCAATAATAAATCAATTTTTTTCTCTACGAAAAAAATTCCCAAAAGTGTTTTTTCAATGTAATTTTAAACATGAAATAATTCCGCTACTTCATCACTAGACAGCTTCAGCTGATAAGCTGCCTGTAGTTGTATCACGCTCACTGCAGGTGCTTTAGACTTAGATCGTTAGAGAACTGATATATACATCTCTTTCCATAGACACACTTCTCTTTATCTATGCACAGAAGTTATGTGCTGACTAGGTCGGAGGTCCAGCTTTGACGTCATGTATGGCGCTTAATATGAATACATTTTTAACACCTTGTTTGCAATTAACAGGAACGATATAAGAACGGAATAATTTGTTAACATTAATTGTTTAAGTATAATAATGCGCATTCTTTTAAAATGATCAAATATTGATAGGCGGAATGACCCTATTGTTTGTTCACAACTAAATTAAAAAAGGACACTCCGGAATTTTCCGTGTGACAAAGCCTCTTGTATATCAAAAGTTGTTTGACATAGACGCTTTAGTGCAGAGGTCCCCAAACTTTTTTGTCTCGTAAACCACTTGCCATGTTTTTCGGGTTTGGGTAGACCCCCTGCTTATCTGATATTGATTTTTGCAAATTCATTAATTTAAAATGTATTTTTGACAACCGGTATAGTGCTAATCACTTTGAACGATTTAAATTGATAACGGTAGTGAAATGTAGTGTGAAATGTTTAGTTTTATCCATTTATTGATTAGATTCAAATTAAACGAATCAAATTAAAATTTACTTTCTGTTACATAAAATAATTAAGCAAAAAATAAATGCTTTTAGTGTGAGGGATGAACCTGATGCTTTAATAATAAATTTTCAACATTCGACATCAATTTTGTTAGATTTAGGTTAATGATGTCCAGTTTGTTTCTTTTTTGTTAGGAGATATACTATCGTTGACCCCCATTTTTATTTCATGGACCCCCAATTTTTTCCCCGTTGACATGGACCCCTTGCAAGTTGTCGTCGACCCCTGGTGGTCGATATAGACCACTTTGGGAATCACTGCTTTAGTGGTTTCATGAATCTCGTCTTCGATGGTGGCTGGAATATAATATACATTGTGAAGGCACAGCGTTATGGTTGAATTAGAATGGCCGTATCAATTCTATTACGACTCAATACCTTTACAGCGCAGCACACCCGCCGCATTCAACAATACAAATTACAATATACTTGTGAAGATAATGCATCACAATGCTGTGCTACAACAATATATTCTCGCCTCATCGTTTCTATACGCTTATGCAAGTGCCTATGTGTCGTGGTAAATGTCTGGAAATACGTGTCCGTAACGCGAGGTGTGTTTTGTGTCCGGTTTCAATAAAACGTGGCTAGTTAACGCCGGAACGCATTTATAACCCAAGACTTAAATGCAACCGAATAATCGATTTCGGTCATCTTCGGTAGATTTACACTTTCGGCAAAATAATTCGAAGGTCTCGTCCAAGCCGAGGATGCATTGCCTACGTGTTTTTTTTTTTTGAAAACTTTGGACGTTTTTCTTTAAAAGACAACGGGTTTAATAAAAAAAAAAGTTCGAACGAAAGTTGTTGGGTTTCGAGGGAGAAATCGTTTGGGCACAATAACCACCCTCACCACCTCACCCCTTAGCAGGGGGAGAGGATGACTTTTGTTTTTTAAATGGGAATCCCCATTCTTTATCATCGAATTTTTTTTGTCTGAAATTTTTTAAAATTTCACCTTAGTTTTTTTTCAAATTGCTAATAATGACTTTTTTTAATAAAGAATCAGCAGGCTCTTGAGAAAACTCTCCATGGTAACGAATTTTATTTTTGTAAGTGGGTTGCATCGAAGTACTGAGTCATTCAAGCCGGAGGTGCAACGGAGACGAGAGGATGACCTTTGTTTTTTAAATGGGATATTTAGCCGTATTCTGCTATTTGAGTTCTAATCACTGTGCTTAGGTAACCACAGTAATAAAAAAAATACATACAAAAATGATTACACAAAGTGTGTATTTTGATAAACACTTGGTAATCACGGTGGTTAACATTAGCGGAATAGCCATAATTGTTAAATCGGATATTTTTGAAGTGAAAACTTCTTTAGCGGCGTTATACACTTTTTTTGTAATGGGTAAAAAATGTTAAACTCGCGTCAGGGTCACGTGTCCTGATCGAAAATGCGTAAAACGAAAACTTTTATTTATACAACGTTAGACATCTAGCGTTGAAATATCGTACATAAAAATGCAATCTATGATACAAACCATTTTGATCGAAAATTCGTAAGACGTTAATATTCAAGTTTTCACTTCTGCCGGCACTCCCGGAGTGCAAAGGGTTTTTTTTTATTCAACCCGTTGTTTTGTAAAGAAAAACGTCCGAAGTTTTCAAAAAAACACCCTGTACGTATTCTTTTAAACACACTTTTATTAGCTTTACCTGTATGCATGTCTTTCTGTACCTATGCATTTATGTATCTATGTTATGGAATCTTTCAAATTAATTTTCAACCACTTTCAGACGTACGAATAATTTTAAATCAACGGTGTGTAATCAGCTGACAGGCTTTTCAATTCGATAATTTGATATTGACATTTGCACTTGATCTACTAGCACAATTAGGTAGTGCACAACACATATCATACTTCTTTTTCAGGTAAGCGGATTAGAATTTCTGGCTGGACGAAGAGAGATTGTGTCCGTGACATATATATTATACAACATTAATGAAATACAAGTGCAGATAGCGTAACCAGGAGAACAGAAGATAACAAGGTGTTCAACAGACCAGCATGCTAACTACTCAGAAATCACACTATTATTGTTATTATCTAGAATCTACATCCTAGACACATGGCAGTGTGTCAGCCAAGTTCGACAACGCACTGAATGTCTACAAGTTCGTTCCAAGCAGCCAGCAAACGGTTTCAAAACCGTCACCCGCATGCGCAGTAGGTAAAACGAAGCTGTTAGTGGTGATTTTAGAACACGTTTTAGCTACTGCGCGTGCGGGTGACGGTTTCGAAACCGTTTGCTGGCTGCTTGGAACGAACCTTATATTTACAGAATCATTTCGTGCTACTTTCGACCCCCCCTATAACTCAAAATTGATTTTAACTCCACGCGTGTACTTATGTTTGTCTATTAAGGGAACCGGAAAGCCGAGCGCAAATGGTTGCCTACATGTAGAGAAACGACAATTTTACTTTTGTATTCTCCTTTTTGTCTTTCAGATAAAACATGAATACTTGGCACTCAGTCAGATTTTAAAACTCTTATTTCGACGAAGTCAACAAACCCACTTATTCTTTGTATCGAACTTGGCCATGTTTTTCACTTTTATGTTGTTGGTGAGATTATTTTATCTGTACAAGCATAAACTGTTTGGATGACAAATTACAGACAGGGACACGTAACTTGCGTATAGGTTACAATGTGAGTTTTATCACGTAACATGGAAATTATCCCAGGGAATATATCGATTTAACAATTTACCACACTGAAAAGTAATATTCAGCCAAATGAAAGTTTATTGAACGTTGGGTTTATAAAAAATTCATTGAGAAAAAAACTGCATTGTAATAACAAACAGTAGGGGAGGGAGGGGGAATGGCGCTCACCTCTGTAACTCTGTCAAAAAGAAACGTAGCGACACGTCACGTCGCGTGAAGCGCGAGGGGAGGGGGCCTCTAATAGACAGCGTTGCAAACGGACAGTCAGCTCGCGTCATGTGACCGTGAAGAGCGTTTCTTCGTTTGCGGCCGCACTGATCTAATTTTTAATTAGGTGTTTTTTGTCGGTAAGTGCAAAACTTTAATGCTTATTTAATTACTAATTTTACTTTTCTGCCAATAAACTATTCTATTTTGTGATATTGCAGTCAATTTTCAACAATCGTGTATGATTTTTTAAAATTTTCAAATTAATTACAAAACGACCGGTTGGGGTTATACCGCTCATTACCCCATTACCCCTTAGTGACTTATTTTTTTATTGTTTTAGATAGATATGCCAAGAAATCGTCAAAGAAACACCGCTAAAGCGGCTTGGACCGAAGAAGCCCGTTTTCCACCCAACAGCAAGAAACTGAAATTGCTGAACAAGTTAAGTTGCTGGGCTCGCTATATTATGGACTCAATGTTGCAGATTTGCGTAAACTTGTTTATAAATTCGCTGAGCGCAACAATATCAAAAACAATTTTGATCAAAGCAGCAAAACAGCCAGATTGGATTGGGTACACTTCTTTATGAGACCCTGAGCGGCATTACCCAAAGTCAGGGGCAATGCCGCTCAAACATGTTTTTTTAATAATGTTTTCCTACTACTAGTAGGTGAAAGATATATGCTTTTGTTGTTAAATTGTTGATTACTCGATAATTAAAGACTTTGTTACTCTTGTTAATTTTGATTCATAATAAATCATTTAAAAAATACACGCCATTCCCCCGTCCTACCCTATCACTACATTATAAAACGCCGCGTCTGTCTGTCTGAACGCGATTAACTCAAAAACTGCCCAACGAATTTTCATACGGTTTTCACTAATAGAAAGAGCGATAAACGAGGAAGTTTTATGTGTATAATTCATTAATGTTTAGTGTAAATTGGTTGAAATATGACAATGATTGTTGAAGATGTCGGAAAAAATCAAGCCGACTGGGAGCTTTCATCGAAAACGCTGCCTTATCACTTTGTGATATAACAAAACAATGTATAGTGGAATTGTTCCTCTTGTATAGGTCTACAGAAAAGTCCGCGATGGAATATGTTTATATTTTAAGGATAGCTTACTATACCCATTTTAATGTTAATTTAATTTGGCAACGTAAGTCAACGAAAAAACGGTGGCAATCTACAAATTTGAGCAAAGTCGGACCGGACCGCTAGTCATCTTTATAAATAAAAAAGACGGGTTGCACTCCGGGAGTGCTGGCAGAAGTGAAAACTTGAATATTACCTCTATTCTCCATCCGTCTTACGAATTTTCGATTAGGTCACGTGTCCTGACGCGAGTTTAACATTTTTTACCCATACCTCTCTCTCCATCCGTCTTACGAATTTTCGATCAGGTCACGTGTCCTGACGCGAGTTTAACATTTTTTACCCAGTACAAAAAAAGTGTACAACGCCGCTAAAGAAGTGTTCACTTCAATAACAATGTATAGTACGCGCCACGGATATAAAAGGTTCGGAAGTTAGTCACAAACAGCGTCGCAAAGGCACATTTTAGAGCCGTTGATACTCCCACCACCTCCCAGCTATCTGCACGGAACGTGCGCTCGTCGGTGATTGGCCGTGATCGCTCGTTGCCTTTATTGTCACTTGTCGCTTTCCTGCTTTAAAGTACAGTCGAGTACGCTATTGACAAGTTGTTATTGCTATGTTAGTTTTGTTCAGTTGCGAGTTTGTAGTTTTTCGACAGACTGTATAAGCGCAATCCTGCATTTGCATCTAACTTCTGAGTCTTTTAGATTCGTGGCGCGTACTATAGTGTTTCTTCAAAATCTCAAATAACATAATTCGTTATAGCAGGATTGCTGATTATTATAGACATAGAATATAGACGCAGCGTCTACTATAGGAGATACAGTAAAGCGAAAAATGAAAAATGTCTTTGCCAAATTAAAATCTACCTGTGCGAGTCCGGGGTTGAAAGGTTGTTTTAGCATATGAATTTCTCGTTACTGTTTCCGTTTAAAAAAAAATCTCCTACTTTTGATTTTTGAGCAGGATATGATCTTCAGTAGACTATAAATGACATGTACTACACTATAATACAGTAATTAATAACATCCATTGTTTACAATGTAAATATTTAGTTCGCTCGTTGATTTGTTAATTATATTTTGATAGCGAATATAAATATCATAATTCCGTGAATTAAACAACAATGTAAACAACACTTTTGATAGCAAGACAATCATATTTAATAAACAATTTGATTGTCAAATTTTGTAACAAAATGAATTTTTAATTAAATATCTCACGACTAGAGTGAACATATTATACACTGATAAGTTTTAAATTAAAAAATAAGTTCAAAAACTAAAACCCGACTACTGAAAAGTATGAAACAAGAAAATATTCTCATTTGAGGATAGCCGTGGTCATCCCCAACAAAACATTACATTTTAACAGTACTAGTAAGCGATCATAAGCCCTAGAGCAGAGGTCCCCAAACTTTTTGGTCTCGTTGACCACTTGCCATGTTTTTCGGTTTTGGGTAGACCCCCTGCTTATCTGATATTGATTTTTTGCAAATTCATTAATTTCAAATGTATTTTTGACAACCGGTATAGTGCTACTCACTTTGAACTATTTAAATTTATAACGGTAGTGAAATGTAGTGTGAAATGTTTAGTTTTATACATTTATTAATTAGATTCAAATTAAACGAATCAAATTAAAATTTACTTTCTGTTACATAAAATAACTAAGTAAAAAATAAATGCTTTTAGTGTGAGGGATGAACCTGATGCTTTAATAATAAATTTTTAACATTTGGCATCAATTTAGTTAGATTTAATCTTAAATCTCTTCGGTTAACGATGTCCAGTTTATTTCTTTTTTTGTTAGGAGATTCACTATCGTTGACCCTCATTTTCATTTCATGGACCCCCAATTTTTTTCCCGCTGACATGGACCCCTTGCAAGTTGTAGTCGACCCCTGGGGGTCGATATAAACCACTTTGGGAATCACATTATCACTGCCCTAGAGCAATGGGTTCATGAAGGTGTCAAACATCTATAAATGCTGTCACTCGCACTCATATGCATGTGATACCATTGCGTACGTAGGTAAGCACTACCTTTAGAAGCTGTTATCTCTAAAATGGCCCCGCTTTCAAACTAGCAAATTGACATACGTCTTTAACTAAATATTGTACATTTACTGATAAAATCTTAGTAGCACTGAAATTACGTAGGTCTGGCGGATCTGGGATCTTGGCACGCATTAGTGATTGCGACCCTGACGCAGGCCCCGGTTGCCAAACCCTAGTGGCGCGTTCTAACGATATACTTCTAAAAAAAGTGCAAGTTCCCCGTTAAAACAAATTTTCAACTTACCAATAACTTGCAGATCAATGAGTCTGCTATTCAGGTGAGTATCATTTCTCAGCACGCACATATAGACTCCCGTATCGCTGGACGCAGTTGTCTGAGCGTAGATTGTTTGATTGGCAGACTCTGGATACAGTATGAAGCTGGAAACATCGCCGGGCCAAGGATATGGTCTGCCATCTTTGTACCTATAAACAAACAAAACAATAGCTATTATTTTTCCATATTTTCTAGTCTTTATAAATACTGTAGTATTATCTTAAATACTTTTCTTCGGGAAGAAATTTTAAAAAGTTCTAAATTGGGCCTTACGGCCCTATGAAGTACCTAATAATTTATAAAATTTCATCTCGAAAAAAAGTATTTAAGATAATATTAAGTAACCGAATTCAAATTAAGATTTATTAAAGTTTGAACTCTTTTAGACCTTTTTAGGAGCCCTACAAAGGGGCTTTAAGGTTAAAAATCAGAGGCCTATAAAGTATCGAATAGAGAAATTTCTCCTCAAAACGAATATTTTAGGTAAAAGTAAGTTAATCATTTCAAATTTAGATATTTATTGTACAGGGCCTATTTTTAGGTCTTTCTTGGGGGCTCTACATAAGACCCAAGGATTAAAAAAATACTAAGACCTACCTATTCGTATTTAAAATTTTCCGCAGAATCCGAATATGAAATAAAAAAGTATGGTTCCCATTTAAAAATTCAAAGTTGAGCCCTACGGGATGCTTTTAGGGTCCTTGGGCCCAAAATATAATTTTGCCATTCGTTAGACATAAGACAAGAAAAAGTTATTATTTTATTAAGGAGGTTGATTCGTTACAGTAGGGTTAAAGTAGGTATATCGAATTCTAAATGGGAACTTTTCTATAATAATTTTTTACAAAAGGTTATAAGTCGATGATACCAATAAATTATTGTCATAAAGGCATAAATAATTTTTTTTTTAATATTAAAATTTAGGTTAGAAAAAATGAATTTATGTAAATATCTGTATTACACATATTTTTTGCAGTGTCAAGAATAAAAGTCCATAGTCGAAAAGTGCTAAGGTTTAATAAATTTTTTTTATTGATTAAAAGTCTCCTAATTAAATTGGAAAAAATATTAAAATATGCGTAAGACATCGATGCTTTACATAGTTAGTTTTCGGAACTGCTGACATTATTTGGTTATTTGCAAAAAATTAAAATGTACCGTTTGCATGCTAGGTTGACATATTTTCCATAAGACTACATGTAAAAGTTTTTTTTAATTTTTTACTTTATAAATCTAATGATTTTGGATTTTTTACAGAAAATTTTGTCATAAAAAAATCTATTAAAAAAACTTTATTTCAGATTTTTTTCATTATCTTCGTAAAACGGATCAACCTCCTTAAAAAAAACATTTTGACATTTGTAGTCCGGCTTACTCGATAAGAAATATTAAGCCGTTCCGGGACTTTTGAAACACCCGGTATATAATATGTATACCTATATAAACTTTTCCAAAAATCGTTCCACAGTGGTTTGGATGCTATGAAATGTCGAGAAATTTTGGTGCGACCCTAAATCCCGCACTCCGCTGCACTGACAACCGTCGTGTACATCAAAAACGACTGTGATGATTTTAGGGTTAATTAAATCCCTGCGCAAACTATGTTTATAAAACAAATATATTATGTAATTGCTGATTTCAAAACAAAATAATCAAATTTATTTTAATCAAAATAATAATATTTTCCATTCATAGAAAATATTGTGAAATCGTTTATAATTTCACTGCGGTAGATAAACTCTCGATAAACAAAATAATGCATATTCCGAGAACACTATAAAAATATAATTCACAATAAAAGTATAGCGAAAAAAGTGCACTAATGTCAGTCATTAAAAAAAAACCTATTTAACTCCGTATTATTGAAATGAAAGCAATTTACCAAAATAAACAAATTCTATGAATCTCTTAATAGAAAAATCACTATCGTGACAACAATGGCGGTGTATAGAGCATTCGCTTTAAATAATAGGATTACGTCATTATTAAATGCGTTTACGCAATTATTACAATAATTTAGTCATTGGCGTAGCAAGAGGTTGGGGACAGGTGGGTCTGGCCTACCCTAAAGTTGTGTTGAACGATATCGCTTCTATTCACAATTTTTAAATTGTGTAAATGGCAGCTGGTAATGGTAGGTAGAGTTAAAAATTGACCCCCCCCCCCCCGGATAAAATCGTTGCTACGCTTATGTTTACAGTACTAAGATTTTACTTTCAGCATAAGCCCTCTACTAACTATTTCGATAAACTGCCTTATGAGGAGCGTTTCATATAGTAAAGCATTGCGATTTGCTTGTTAGGTATTCTTGTATATATTTATTGTTTAAAATCGAAGAAGAAGCATCATATGTGTTGTGAACTGTGCAGTATCTAATTATGCTTGTGGGTTAAGTGTTTAATGTTCATATCGAATTATTTAATTGAAAAGTGACAGGGCTGTCATCTGATCATTGATTTCGTGCGGTTTCTCTTTCAAACTTGACGTTTGCATGTAGAAAGCAACAAAGTTAACCTTATCACTACAGCTTGCACCAATGATTCTGCCACATTTTACGATGTGACCAGTACTCGCGATTTTCTCCCTTCAATATAATTTCGTTTTGAAGAATTACTAACACCCCAACGACCAATTTTCTTTCTCGGAAATATGCATTTTAAATAAATATCGAAACGTCGTATACTGTCAGTTTGATATCCTGTTAATTTGAAGTTTATTGAAAAACATTAAATGACTAAAAAACTAATAACGGTTCATTACGAAAATTTTTTTAAATTATTTATGGCCTGACTAGTTGGTGTTACAAACATCTAACGATCTACAATGATGACAAATAACAATACGTAAGTATTACAACATTATATTTATAGCGCAAGCACACTATACACTTATGCAATACGTCATGTTTTGAGGAAGAACACTGACGTCCATTTGAAACTTTTGACAACCCACATTGATGAATAAGTAAAGCTTTACTAACGATGATAAAAAAAGTTCGGCGAGTACAAAAGCACCACTACATTGACATACTTTGTATACATTGTGCACTGTAAAATATACGGACTGTTCTCGAAAAAATGATACTTATTTTTGTGCGATGTTATAATTACTTGATTTAAATCTTTGATTAACGTCTGATTAGAACTCTTCAATAAATAAAATTATCGACCAAATTATTTTTTCACTATTTTGAAAATCAGTAATAATTTTGAAAGATTCTATAAAAAGCGAATTAGATTTTAAATATTAATTATTTTTTATATTTTTTAGATCAGTTCTGAAGAAGGTCCAAATCCGGATTGAAACGTTAATGTATTAATTATATATTTTTTTTGTTAATATATTGTCTGAAAAATTGGTCGATAATTTTATTTATTGATTACTTGATTTAATTCTAAAAAACCTTAAAAATACTTTTTCAACGTGCATTGTTATCTAACAAATCTGTATTTGTATGTAGCCTCAAAACACGAGATAAAGATTTGAAAGATTCTTATTGCACTAGCCCCTATAGAATAGCTGCCTTATCACTACAGGCATGTAGAGTTACTCATTCCGCACTAGTGTTGTCATGAAAATGCAAAAGTACGCTATCTAACCTAAACACTGTGCAATCTAATATCATAGCGAACGAACATTCATTTTTACATATTAGATATAATAATAAATTATACTTCATTTATGGAACTAAGAAGTGAATCACTTGAAAGTATTAAATGGGTTACTTGGCGACCCGCGGGTTATAGGTTGGCCACAGCTGCTTTATTATGATCTATAAGTATATGAGTGAGTGCCCGAAATCGTGATATTTGGACACTCATATCTTGGAAACTATTCCACCTAGACGTATGAAATTCTGAGTACAGCTTCTTGACAATAACCTTAGCCTCCCTGAAAAAAATATTTCTATAGCGTAACTAGTCTGGGAGATAAAGGGGGTCGAAAAGGGCTTCAAATGGTTCGTGTAAATATATAGCAGAGTGCTTTGCGAGACCTTAGCCGGCGCACTCCGATTAGTTCTCTTAAGCTTGATAAAAAAAATTTAAAAACATCCGGACCTTATTAGAATTTACTTGCCGATCCCTGCATGAGAGAATAGTTTGAGTAGCATATAATATATATTATTTCCGGACCACCTATACTTAAAATGCACAACTCCCAAGCAGATACTAACCTAAACTGTAGTGTACACTATAGTGATGTGTCGCTCTTCTTTTTGTGAATGACTTACTCCGAGCGCCATTGCTCTGTGCTGAGCTATTCTGTATTGTTGTATTCGCACATTTGCAGAGCGCACACAGCACAAAGACACTAGTGAACTTTGCACGTACGGAGTTATCTTTGCTGAGTCGTTTAATGTTGAATGACACACTGTAAGTGTAATAGTACTAAGCCTAACAGTGACTTAAACCATTCACATTGACGTCGTTGACAAAGATATTGTAACAATAAACATTGTTATTGCTAATAAGCTTTTATTATACTTTATAGTTTATCCGAAATGCGAATAATACAAGATCAGAATCATATGAAAATGAGCTCAGAGCTGAGTGTGTATTGTGCTGTGCAACGTGATTCCTGAGCATGCATGATGACAGTTCACACCTCTGCAGTCAGCACTCTTGTGTAGTGCGTACTGTCTGATGTCGCTCCTTTGAACGACTCGCTCTGAGCGACTCTTTTTAGTGAGCGGAGCGCACGGAGCCAGCTCCCACATTACTAGTGTACACGGCTCAACGCCATACGATATAGTACTGTTGGATTTTTAAAAGAAGACCGGCCAATGGAATGTAGTCCTATGACCTTATTGCAGAAGAGCGCACATGTATTTTATAATAGTAAAAGGTAATGATCCTGGAACCGCTTCTATGCAATAAGGGAGTCCAGTCGACCAAACGTATCGCAATTGTCGTGTCGCGATAATTGTACTATTGCCATAGCTGTACGACTATACAGCGAGACTTGCTAACAGGACAAAAAAATCATACACCAGACAGTACACAGGTGTGCGTCCACGGACTAAGTTGAGGGGTGTTGTCTGAATATCATCAAAATGGAAAGTAAAAAGGGAAAAACAGTTAGAAGTGGCGCTAGGGAGGTCATAGCGAATGTAATTAAAATGTGCGAGTTAGAGGCTCAAAATAAAACCTTAAAATTTAAAGCTATACATTGTTTGCATGCCATGCTATGCGCCGCCTATGAATTCCGATAATTTGGGAACACATCAGCGACTTCTTGCCCTTTCCCCACCGGTCTTCTTTCGCCGATCGCACAGTATGTATTCAGTTATGTACCTACCGGAAAATGTTACTTGTGCATAAATTCTTGGAATCATTAACATTTCATTATAATGTGTGTGGCGGGTACCTATGTATACTATATCTATATGATACAATGCACATAAACGACGCAAACGCGCCGTTTTAAATTGTGAATCGGCAAACCGCAGCGGGGGAGAGAATTTGTATATCATCAGGGCTGGATTAAAAACTATACTCTATTACCAGGTGCATTGATAAATATTATAAATAGCGGCCCGGTTCGGCTTCGCTCGAAATTTGTAGATTGTCACCGTTTTTTCGTCGATTTATGTTGCTAAATTGATCTCCACGAAATGTGACTATTTTAACGCGACAGTACAAAGCCTATGTCCATCCTAAAGATTCATCCTAAATATTAATGGAAAACTTTTTTAAATTGGATGCGTTCTTAAGTATTTGAGGATTCAACCGAATTTCATCAGGAGCAATAAAAACTCGGAATGTTTTTTAAGTAAAACAAATCGTGCTCAACAACTTAGGCTATATGCACGTGGATTATAATAATAGTAATAATCGACTTTATTTAGGGCCATGAATAGCCCCAAAGCCGTTTCAACATGCCCTGTCTGTTAAAATATACAAAAATAATATACAAAACATGAGATATTTATATCTTGACATAAAATTACTGAAGTTGTAGCCGTAAAAACATAAGGTAAATATATTTAGCTCAATAATCTGATGTTTCAAATAAATTAATGTTTTATCACTATCTGATTTAGATATTGCACAATTAATTAGATTTGGTGTTTTAGGTTGGTGGAGCTCTAAGAACCGAAGTATCTTCGAAACGCAGGCGTCGTCATCTTTGAGGGCTTCTTCCAATGAGTCTGGTAAGTCGGCTTTGATCCTTTCGTTGGTGTAAATAGGGCATGATAAAAGAATATGTTGTACTGTACTCGTAAGTTGGATGCTGCACATTTCACAGATTGGAGGTGCTTCCTTTTGTGTGTAAGATTTGCGTGATTAATTCTCAATCTGGTTGATGCTGTTTCGTTCCTTCTTAGATATTTCGAGAACGTGTCATTTTTTTGCATCTTACTTTATTGTTCTGAGCTTGTTGGAGGTGGTGATTGAATATTCCTGCAATCTTCTGTTATGTTTCTACTATAGCATCGCCTAGGGGCTGTTCAAGGTTATAGGCTAAGAATCTTGCAGTGTTGCGTTTTTGGCCTCTTCATCTGCTCCTGTTATTCCACGGTGGCCGGGGATCCATACGTTAATAATGTTATGTTGAGGATGAAGACAGAAAACTGTATTCAGGATTTCGGTTGATTTAACTGATTTTGCTTAAAACGACGTAAGAAATATACACACCCCTCAAGTTAGGCGCAATTCTTCCGAAATACCATGCATAATGTCGTCTTCGCTGGCTACGTCACTGGCACATCTAATTTTTGAAAGCGACATAAAAAATCACTCAAACATCAAAATAATGATCGTTTTGGTTCCGTAGTTGCAATAATGAGAATTGTGCAGAGCAAACATTCATACGGTATAACTGCGGATGAATGTTTATTGTCAACAGGGGCATCATGCTACGACCTCCTTACATTGTAACAATCATTATATGGAAAGTACTGTTGGGCAGTTTCTTTGTTCCGAATATATACAATTAACGGGCACGACTCAGAACTTTCAACTCAACACGTTTTCAGAAAATTGGTCTGTTTGTAAAGGCTTCACACTTTGATATTTCACATTTAGATATTACATTACTGCAGGGATGCACTGTTGACAGTTGAATCTATAATGAAGCTTGCTGGGCTTGCCGCTAGATTTCTTGCTAGTTTTCTAGCGCTGGTTTCCTTAATTGCTGTTATGTGCTCGCTTCACACAAGAAGTCTTTTCAAGCTTGTTTTGTAGCTAGGTTCGGTGATACTTAAAAAGGTAACAAAACGTACGTTTATTGTCTCTGAACAGAACACACACCATATGGCTCAGTGTTTGTTTGTGGGCTTTTGTTCATGTCGCCCACGTGACAAGATACTGTCTCCTGATTGGTTTTTGCTCAGAGCAAGCAGAGAGCCAAGCAAGAAAAATATCCCCTGTTCTAATTTTAAAATCCATCTTGTGAACTGGCAGGCGAGTCCGCAGTGACGTCATTTCCAGCCTCGTCGCCAGCCTGCCGGCTAGCAGAAGTCCCAGCAGTGTTTCTAGCCTTTACTCTGAACTGATAATAATAAAAAGGCGTATAAAGTATTGCAAAAAAATGCATTGAAGGAAGTAAGTTTATTTGGAATTATCCGTATTTGTGAACAAACGTTTTCGATTATTAACAATTAACAAATAACATGAAAAATCGAAACCGCCTAGCGAACCAAAAAAATTGGTAGCAATTTTACGTGTGGCGACAAAAAATTTGGAACCAAATGTCAAAACAATTGTTAGTGCCATGCTTCAAATTAAAAATTATAATGCCACGAATTTCTTACATATACGTATAGAAATCCGGATATGTGTTAAAAATTTATTATTTGGGATTTTATATGCAATTTTAGGAATTATTCATCTGACGCTACCATTCTTAGAATGACCGGCTGCATATCTAATTAATACAACAAAAAATGTTCTTACGAGGAATCAGCCATCAGCTTATGGTTTCATCATTATGAATTCTGTGAATTGATGAGTGTGTATTGTTCTAGCAGACATTTCGGCTACGCAATGCCATTACCCGGTTGGTGACATTTCGTTATTAATAAAAAACATTATTTGTGTAGCAAATTACTTTATATCAGGTCCGGCATTAACTAATAAAATATCTTTTATCTGAACACCATATAGGGCATAGATAATAGACATTACATATTTCAGCATTGAACAATCTTTTTCGTCAAACTATAATTAGAAAAAGACGTAAATCACTGGCTATTTCCTTCTAATGAGCTATAATTATCTGGGTGCACTGCCAAGCATACTTTTTTTCCTCGAACTATTCGGCGTATTTTTGAACCCTCGTATTTACAATCTGGATAACACTTCAGGCCTGAAATCTTCGGGGTAGAATGGAGTCAACAAGGTTATGCAACATACCAAATTAAATTTTTATAGGCAAACATTGATTTCATCCCTTGTACACTCATTCATTTATGATCATTAAAACTTTTACGCTACTTCTTGTAGTCCTAGAAAGTTGTAATTTGGTATGCAAGCTGAGTTTCACGTGCAAGTAACTAGAAAATCGGTGATTTACTCACTCCAGCCTCTTCAAACGAGGGGTGCAAATTTATTGAGATCGTTGTCAGAGAGGTTATTATCGTAGTCCTAGAAAGCTGAAATTTTGGTATGCAGACTGGCTTTCACGTGTAAGTAACGAGAAAATCGGTGATTTTTCGCTCCGGCCTCTTTAAATAAGGAGTGCAAATTTATTGAGATCGTAGTCATAGAAGTAATAACCGTAGTCCTATAGAAAGCTGAAATTTGGTATGTTGTCAAGTACAAATATTACGCGTATTACAGACGTAGAAGCCAACAAACCGTACCTATATTAAAAAAAAAAAAAATTGGTTGTCTGTAAAGTCGGTTTACGGACGATAGTTTTACGTGATAACGTATTCCGCTCGAATATCATATTTAATAATACATAACCTAAATTTTAGTAGCTGTCAAACTATATTTTTACCGACTAATAGTTTGATAAACCAAAGCAAAATACATATTTTTAAGCAATAAAAGACATTTAAAAGAATGTATATGTATTATATATTTGTTAACAAACCGTATAATTTATCTGCTGTTATGAAATGCAGATATCTCCCAAGATTTGTTTTTGATACAAAATGTAGCTGCGTTTGTGTACAAACTATCAATTGATCAATACATTTCCATTCGTTGTGAATAATATTTTATCCATAATGACGGCGATCAGTTAAAAATTGCTTTAAAAATTCGATAATTTATGACATTTTTATTAGATATCTTGATTTTAAGTCTTAATTTCCACGGTTTATAAAACAAAGGCCATCTGTCAGATGTAGCTTTCGCTGGAACAGAAATGTTGAACGCACATTACTCTCTGACGTCACGCGAGAAGAGAGAGAAATGCGTACAGCCGACGCTTGGGCCGATCGTGCATCTCTATCGCTTATACTGCGCTCTCGCTTGCACGCAGGTCAGGCGGAACGTTACACTTTTTCGTGCGTGCAGCTGGTGTTTCATCAATTTATACGACGTTATCACGTCAAAAAAAAGTGCAAATAACGAGAAAATTAAAATAATCTGTAATTTTTTCCCTTCAACCTCCCAACGTGCGAGGGTTTGTTTCTTCAGCTGAAAGATCATTTAGCAAATTGGCAAATGAATTGAAAACGTGTAAAGACGCACAACTGATCAAGAGCGACTTTTCTTGCAGCACTGTGAATCGAAAATGGTTTAACAAGCAAGTTGATTTTGCCGAAGTTGTGGGAAAATTTGGGTCGACAAAAGCCTTAGCGGTAATATCCTCCTTGCACCAGTCCTGGTTCGTATGCATAGTTAGGTTATGAGTGTGGACAAAACATTGCATGTCAACTCAATGAACTCGTCATTTAATTGGCCGTAGTCTTAATCATTCACAATTTGCATGTGTGCTCTTCGCAGTAGTACCGCAAGAAAACTCTTTGAAGTGAACTTCGGGTGAATCCCTGATCGACAGTGTAAGGAAAAAAGTGACGAAAGTAGTAGTGGGGGCAAAAAAAATTAATACCACCGCGCGGTATTAGAATAGAAAAATTAATCAACTCGCTAACATATTATAAAAAACGCAAAAACGTGAAATGTAATCAATTTTTTTTGCACACAGTTGTAATATGAACATTTTACAAGTGGTTACAACGGTACATATACAATATTCGAGTGGTTTTGGGAAATTAGTGACGAATGTTTTACATGTCGTTAACAATTAACAACTTTTCTGGGAATTCTCTATCGTGTCAATATAAAGATATTACAAGTAGGTAAAGTTGTTCAGTTACAAAACCGTTAAATGTATAAAAGGAGCGTGGCATCGAATATTTAAAAATTGCGTTAACTATAATATGTTGATTATAAACTGAGGCCTGAAAAGGACGGAGAGAAGGATATTCGGAATGTCAAGCAGAACAAATTGGCGGATTTTGTCCTTGCGGTAACCATGTTAGATCAGTTACGGCGCGTAAACATTTTAAAAGGACATTCTCAGCGCCGGATTTAACTTTTTGGTGTTCCAGATTTTTATAATGAACGATGTTCTAGTTTTTCTCTATTTGTTGTTTTGGTTCATAGCTCAGGATCTCGACTTTTATTAATATCGTTTTCTTGTGATATGTTTGTTCCACATTCTAATGTTCCACGATTTTTCATATTTAATAAAAAAAAAAAACGTCATTTACATGTTCATGAAGTGATCATAAATGCTGTAAGTCATGTGTAAACAGCCAATTTTTATCCAGAAGTCTAAGAACCGAAATAGTTCTAACTTTAGGAAAAGAGTATTCTCGTAAAATGGTGCTCCCTCTGTGGTGGTGCCCCAGGGCGGCGTCTAGTGTGCCTTATCATAAATCCATTACTGCGTATTTTACAGAGTCAACAGGAGGTATCTATTAGTGATGAGCCGGATCGTTAAAAATGTATATCCGCGGATACGGATCTTAACTTTCTTAGAGTACGCGGCAGTAAATATTGCACATAGACCTTTGGAAAGAGTTAAGAGACTATCTGTTATGGGAAAAAGTTATTGACCTCTTTAAGAGTTAACTCTCATAACAGATTGTCTCTTTCCAAAGATCGATGTGCAATATCTCATTATAAATATAGTTGATTTAGTACCTTTGAGTTATGTACTATTAGTATGGTACTCACTACGATAAATGTTTGCAATATAAAGGTGCCAAATACTATTTAAAAAAATAAAAAATAATCTGAATGGAATTTAACAGGTTTTCATTATTACCTAATCACCTAATAAATATATATAAAATTACATCTATGAATTGAAAATTAATAAGGTAAAAGATCCGCCAAAAACTAACGGATACGGATCTTTCTTTTCCCTCGGATATCCGCGGATACGGATATCCGGCACATCACTAGTATCTATACCTAATAACACGGGCTATGAATGAGAGAGGAGAGGAGATAATTAAATTATGAATAAAATCCATGCTTATGATGTTTTAATTATTAACTTTTTTCAACCGTTCACTACAAACTACAATATATACTGTAACACTAGTCACTACTGTCATAAGTTCTGTGTCGTGTACCATGTATGACATACGTACTGCCGAATTAAAGCCGTCAAAGGTGTGACAGATTCAGTGAACACTTCTGCCAGAAACTTAAAACAAATATTGAGAAAACCAGCTATTTTATAGGGGTACGTGCAAGACGTATACTAATAGGTATATAAAGCTAAAGAGTTTGTTTGTTTGGTTGGTTGAACGCGCTAATCTCAGAAACTACTGGTTCGAATTGAAAAAAAAAAATTGTTATATAATATCACGCTACGAGCAATTGGAGCGGAGCATCAATGAAAAATGTTGCAAGATGTATCTCAAAATTTGTCCGCCCGACAAATATTATCAGGTGAAATGCCCTAACGAAAAATTGCAATATTAGCGTCTCACAATCACAAGCCCGGATAGCTCAATCGGTAGAGCATGAGACTCTTAATGCCAGGGTCGTGGGTTCAGACCCCACGTCGGCGAATATATTTTTATTTTTTTTTTTTATTTTCTACATTGCTTTCTTCTAAAGCTTACATTTCAATTTTTTTAAATTTCATTACGACTAATTAAAATTAAATCTAATAGCTCTTTTGAAAACTGTTACAACTATAGTTACCTATATAAAAATAATTTTCCTACATTAAAAGAAATGTATTACTTAAAAAAAGTATAAATACTGCTTTTTAACGACAAAAAGTTTTGAACGGTAACTCCGATCATTATGTTTGGACACAACATTCATCTCGGTAAACGAAGATGAATGTGCGCACTCATGTCCCTCCCTTCCCCATTCGTTCTTTTGAACCCGGGTGAAACCGGGCGGGACCGCTAGTAGTATATAATATAGTATACGTCTCGGATAGATAAATTACTATCGTGTGAAATAACGGCACATTTAAACAAAGTAATTTCCGTAGATGTGTTTCTATTGATTGATCAATCACCTTGGGTTGTGAATCAGGACAACACTCCCCTGTGACCCTTTTATATATATTATTATTTGTTAGAGTTGTCGGAAAAAACTATAATGAGTTTTCTAGTAATAACAAATCGATAAATTAAAGAGAATTGGTATAATTTACCTACTATTCCGATACTGATAACTGACAAGTCTACATGTTGTTCCTATATTTTATCACTAAAAGCTGAAAAATATATTAACAACTTGTCTTTACCCACGGATTTTGGTTCTTTGGTTACTGGTTTGGAAACGTATTTTCTATTCGATCGCGATCATGCAAAATATAGGTATAAAGAGGCACTTCCTATCGCTGACTTTATATTTATAATAAATATAGTTTAAAAAAAACTAAAAAACACGCTTTATATCGAACTAAAAAGTAAAAAATATTTTTTTAAAAATAAGCCTAAAGGCTAAAACAATAATGAATAAAAAATACTACTATTATTGTGAAAAAAGCGTGGGGCGCTTTGTTCCACATTTTCGTACATCGAGCACCCCACGCTTTTTTTACAATAATACTAGTATTTTTTATTCATTATTGTTTTAAGCTTATTTTAAAAAAAATAGTTTTTACTTTTTAGTTCGATATAAAGCGTGTTTTTTAGTTTTTTTAAACTATATTTATTTTCCACTTTTTAGTTCAATTTATTGTCAAAAATTTGCCGAAAAAAAACAAATTTTTTATTTCGGCGTGGACGGGATTAGAACCCACGACCGGTGAATCCGAGAGTTGACGTCAGCGAAGACTAGCGCCTTAGACCGCTCGGTCAACGATTGCTCTTTCAGTAGTGGCATAACATACTAACCACTTGCTGTAGTCCAAACGAGGTTACAAACAAACATACATACATACAAACTTACAAGTGAAACTAATATAAAGCGTGTAAAAATATTATTTACTTTTTAGTCCACATTGCGATTTATTAAATTATTTTAAACTTTAATTTTATTTGTTCATTCTGTATAAATACAAATTTCCCCGTTGTTATGGTAGTTAGCATTTCCCCAAAAGCGAGTGATGCGAATATTGAGCTATGCGGTCAACTGGTTTATTATCTGACATAACTAATTGAGAATTCTGCTTAATTAAACATTCCTCCAATGAATCATGACGGTGTTTTGGGTGTGCACTGTGCTTCGACTTTCCCTGGAACTGTTACGGAAACTGCGGTTCTTTTGTCTCTATATATTATGTATTCCGTTGGTTTGGTTTGTGGCGCATCGCGCAGATGACAAACGACAGATAAAGGACGCCACGCCGTTGTTTTTTTTTCTCTCAATAATAATGAAAACAACACACATCGGTGTCAAATTTAACAATAGTGTTATTGTGCTGTGTGGCTGATTAAAGACACGTAAACATCACAGCTCCGAGAAATAAAAGTTGATAAAGAATAACAATACGAATTTATGTAATTGTTAATTCTGTTCAAAATGACCGCAGCAGGAAACATATATTACACAGACAAAACTTTCACATTTCTTTACCTTTATATTACTATTAATAGATCTTTATTGCATAGGTACCTTCCGGATTACATATTATACAAGGGAAAAAATGATAAAGTTACCTTTTTATCACTCTTATTAACTTAACTTGTATGAACTCGTGTGTATATGTATCTATCTAATGATCTCTTTCAATTTAATTTTCATCCACTTCCAGACGTCTGAGTAATTTGAAATTTTGTGTACGCATATTAAGAACCCACGACACTTCACCAATTTACATAAATATTTATTAATATATAAATTATAATTCACTAGCGGTGCCGCCCGATTTCACCCGAGTGTAAAAGAACGAATGGGGAAGGGAGGGACATGAGTACGCACATTCATATTAGTTTACCGAGATGAATGTTGTGTCCAAATTTCATGATGATCGGAGTTACCGTTCAAAAGTTTTTGTCAATAAAAAGCAGTATTAGGAAAATTATTTTTGTATATAGGTACCTATATAGTTGTAAGTTTTCAAATGAGCTATTAATTAGATTTATTTAATTTTAATTAGTCGTAAATAAAATTAAAATAAATTTAAATGTAAGAAAGTCATGTAGAAAATAAAAAAAAAAAAATAAAAATATATTCGCCCAACGTGGGGCTCGAACCCACGACCCTGATATTAAGAGTCGCGTGCTCTACCGACTGAGCAAGCCGGGCTTGTGAATGTACGACGTTAATATTGGAATATTTAGTTAGGGAATTTCATCTGAATAGACGCTAATTTAGAGGGTCATTTTGCAACATTTTTCATTGATGTTCTGCTTCTATTGGTCGTAGCGTGATTTTATATAGCCTATAGTTTTCCTCGATTAATGGGATATCCAACAAAAATTTTTTTTTTCAATTCGAACCAGTAGTTCCTGAGATTAGCGCGTTCAACCAACCAAACAAACAAACAAACTCTTCAGCTTTATATATTAGTATAGGTAGATATAAACATAGTGTTGGTTTTTGGGTTTAGGGTAAATTAGAAATTATAAAAAACTGTTCCAAATTATTTATTAAAATATTTATTTAATATTAGCGCTCTCGACTTTTAAATAATTTGGAATAGTTTTTATTTAAGAATTTCTAATTTACAATGAATATATGAATCCAAATTTCTTTTATACGTATAACACTTTTTTAATTTAGAATTAGAGTTTAAAAAAACTCAAAAACACTTTTTTTATTGTAATGTGGGCTAAAAAGTAAAAAAAAATAATAATTCTTTATTGCTCCCAAGACGATTTTGTTCGACAGCGATAGGAAGTCTCTATCGCTGTTGAACAAAATCTTTATATTAAAAAAATATTTTTACTTTATACTTTAGTACGCGCATGAACGTAAGAAAGTCTGCCACACAGAACACACACGAGTTTTGTGGTCTGATAGTGGCTTTAGCGTTGATTGTGTAACTATTGCACTATTTCCTATAACAGAAAATATAATTCATTCTAAAATTACTGATCAAAAACTTCTTTTCCACTTTTTTATGTCTGTGCGAAACTGGAAACAGGTTATAAATATTTCACCGCAATATTTTATTAATGTTTTGCCGACGGAGTTTGATTTTCTGATAATAATAAACTATTATAAAATGTAATAAGAGTCGGAGCATTACAAGGCATTTTTTTGAAACAGGAAAATCCCACGAACTCATCTACAAAAACCGAAGTCCTGGCCTCAGAGACGTCAGACAGAGTCACGTCGTGACATTAGCGGACGTAAACAGGAGAGAACACAATCTCTTTGGAGAAGAGACTGTTAGGCCCCGGGCACGATACGAGCGTTGAGCGGCGAGCGTCGAGCGGCACTCGAGCGTCACCAGAGCGGCGAGGGTGGTCACGATACAAGCGGCGTTAGAGCGGCAACCTTGATTTGTATCCAGCCACCAGTGTGTCGTAATATGCCTTCGAGTGAGGACCTAGTACATCTTCTGTTGTTATCGGAAAATTCAATATTGAAAAGGCGTGTAGTTCGGGGGTGCAAGCTTCCTTTTCAACGTAGTGTTCTTGAAGTTGTCTTTATCATTCCACAATGTTGAACGACACTGAACTTCACATATCAAACTTTCCATTTGAGTATCTCTAAGCTTTTTCAAAGCAACAATGTCCTTTTTCTTAAGTTTAGCCGGAGGCCCACGTGGTTCTTGCTCCTCTGACATCTTGAACTAGACTGAAAACCGTGGGAAGAAGCATGACTCATCTGAGCGTCGAGCGTCGTACAAAAAGTAATCGGGCAGGGTTTGGCGGTGCCTTCGACGCTAAGCGGCGCCGCTCACTGTCGCTCACCGCTCACGTCTATCGTGACACCCCTCTTCAAATTTGCACGGCAACATATGGAGCCCGATTGCAGAGCGGTGGCAGAGCGATGCCGCTCTGACGCTCGACGCTCATCGCTCGACGCTCACCGCTCGTATCGTGCCCGGGGCCTTATACCTACAGTACCTACTAGTGATGT
Source organism: Xanthostigma xanthostigma (assembly GCA_963575645.1). Classification (NCBI taxonomy): domain Eukaryota; kingdom Metazoa; phylum Arthropoda; class Insecta; order Raphidioptera; family Raphidiidae; genus Xanthostigma; species Xanthostigma xanthostigma. The sequence continues at coordinate 39,234,574 of OY754466.1, read as the reverse complement.
GCCGGATCGTTAAAAATGTATATCCGCGGATACGGATCTGAATACGTATTTTTGGTTTCAAGATCCGCGGATACGGGTCTTAACTTTCTTAGAGTACGCGGCGGTAAATATTGCACATCGACCTTTGAAAAGAGACTATCTGTTATGGGAAAAAGTTATTGACCTCTTTAAGAGTTAACTCTCATAACAGATTGTCTCTTTCCAAAGATCGATGTGCAATATCTCATTATAAAGATAGTTGATTTAGTACCTTTGAGTTATGTACTATTAGTATGGTACTCACTACGATAAATGTTTGCAATATAAAGGTGCCAAATACGATTAAAAAAAATAAAAAATAATCTGAATGGAATTTAACAGGTTTTATGCATTATTACCTAATCACCTATATATGTAAAATTTCATCTATGAATTGAAAATTAATAAGGTAAAAGATCCGCCAAAACTAACGGATACGGATCTTTCTTCTCCCTCGGATATCCGCGGATACGGATATCCGGCACATCACTAATCTCTACTAATAATATTAGTAGTGATTAGTGATTTACAAACTTTACCTCTTTATAATATTATTATAAAGAGGTAAAGTTTGTAAATTTGGATGTAGGAGGTAATCTCCGAAACTACTCATCCGATTTCATTTTTTTTTTCACCAATATTTAGAATGGATCTTCAGGATGGACATAGGCTATGTTATCGCGTTAAAAAAAACGTTTTCGTGAAGATCAATTTTGCAACGTAAGTGGATGAAAAACGGTGGCAATCTACAAATTCGGACGAAACCTGACCGAGCCGCTAGTTATAGATAAAGCAAGCAATTTAAGGACAATCTTTCGAAGTGATCTCTACACCAGTTAGCGTTCTCTACGGTTCTTGAGCAGACATCGTATCACATCGCTATTATTATTGTTGTACACAAGGAGTTGGACTAGTTTTTGCGGGGTAGACATAGAATACAAGTTGTTATATGTGGCTGACCGAAACAGGTATTTTTACGTAAATTGAGTCAATCGTGTACGTCTGTTGTACAAAAGAAATCTTGCACTATTATACAATATTACTGCTTCAATAAAACCAATGAACTTGAGAGCCGCGCACTTGTATAAGGCTGCACCTACACTGGATTCGTATTTCTTCCGATCCGATATCGGCCGATGTCGGAAGAAACGCAAACACCAAGATAATAAAACTTCGGGTCGCAGTGCGAAACCCTGCCGACAATTAGTGCATTTGCTAAAACAGGCAGTGTGGCTTTATTATGTGAACTTAAACTTTCTCTTTGAACAAAATAAAAAATTAACCCCTTAATACATCCCTTAAAATAATATTTTTTTACTTAATTTTAATACCAATATCAATCCAACAGTTAAACACAATTAAATACACCCTTCAGTACGTATATCCACATTCGTAAACTATAAAATTTGTAAGTCCGGTTCTGTCGGGCCGATTTTTTTAAAATTATAGCAGCACATTTTAATAATTACTAAAGGATTAAATTTCAAATTTGAAAGGATTCCGAGAATTTTTTCGGTATTTATTGGTCCGACCTCTAGGGCCCGCCATCCCATCCGACGCCAATAGTGTGCCACTAATAATGTAGGTGCCCATATTGGAAAAATAAGTCCGAATTACTTTCCGATGTAGGCACATACAATATAATAATAATAATGCGTTTAACGTCCGTTTCTCGACTTTATGTCATAACAAACGCCATTCGCACCATTACTATTTTCCACCTACCACACTTCCCGTTATTTTCTACATTTTAAAAAAGCCAACTTTAAATATTATGGCGAGATCTGGTGTATTAGAAACATATTATACCCTCATCTGTTATTTGATGATGATAAAGATTATATGTTAGATAATATATATTACATTGATAAATCGCACATGGCTTGCCTAGCTAAATCGCGTACCGATGCTGTTAAATTCAATAAACTCTAATTATAACTTCCCCCATTTGTTAATCATAAAAATCGAGCCTACGATGAGAGAATATGAAACAAATAAACTCAAAGTACACAGAACACAACTATTTACAAGATATGTTTATGTAGATGATCTATATTTATGTATAGAATCAATGGTATATTCCAATTCCTTGTGTCATAATATTCTCTCATTTTAGGCTCAATTTTTATGATTAACAAATCGGGGAAGTTGATCCAAAAAAGTTAGAAATTATTTAATTTAACAGCATCGATACTCGATTTAGCTAGGCACCCATGTGCAATTTATTAATGTATATATTAATTATCTATAACATGTATAATCTTTGTCATCATCGAATAACATATGAGAGTATATATTTCTAATATCGGACTATAATAATTGCAATGGGCGAATTAAGAAGAGGTAGGCAAATTTTGAACACAGGAGTTTGACACAGGTAATTGGCCATGGTCTTGAATAAAGAACCATCTCGATATTTATATCTGAAATTATTGAGGGGAAACCATGGAATAATCTCAACAAGATGGCCGGTACAGGAATAACCGTTTCACCACGAGAGGCAGCAGGGAAAAGTCCCGGTTACGTCTGCCTTCGCCAGGATTCGACCCCAGTATCTCCCGAATGCAAATCTAGTGCTCTTACAACTACGCTACAACGCTCGATCCACATACATTATAATCTTGTCGAACTGATATTGCGGAATACTCCAAAAGACACAAAGTTACTGGCATAATTATTCAAATATGAGATCTTCTAAGAGATTCTCAGAAAAGACATAATTCCAATTAATAGCGTGTACTTACTATATTTTTTGTTAATATATTTGTCTGAAAAATTGGTCGATAATTTTACTTATTGAAGAGTTCTAATCAGACGTTTTTCAAAGATTTGATTATAATCTTGGCGTTTGCTTTTTTTCCGATATCGTCTGACATCGGACGATATCGGATCGGGAGAAAAACGGATCCAATGTAGCCCAAGGCGTCTTAATTTTCCAACGAAGTCATTTAAAGAGTCCGATCAAAATCGAGGTAAAATCTTATCATTATAATAAGCATTAAAATATTTGTCAATTGGTTAGTTTCACAAATATTATTGCCTACTTTTAGACTGCAAGCACAACGTTTGAAATGACAACGCAAGCGCTGCAAACAAACAAAAAAGTAAATTATACGTTACGGCTCAGACAGTGAAATTAAGACAATTTTCTGAACGCGATTCACAAAACGCAATACTACAGTACCTACCTATTATAATAGTAATAAGTCGAGATGTAACGAATACTCTATTTGGTATTCGACCTGTTTGTTTTTTTTTTTTCTTTAACTAAAACTTCTTTACGCACGCTTGACTTGGAGGAGTAAGCTGGTGAATGCGTGACGACAGCGTTACGAAAATTGTGTGATCGGGCGAGGTGAACGGAATAGCGTTACGCGAACGGTGATTTCTTGATTATTTCATCATTTCATTTCGTTCTTGAACAATTTTATAAATTAATATTTTGTTCAATCCATTAAATATTCTACGTTTAAAGTGAATAAAATTGTAAATTCATTTTAAAGTTCAAATTTTGTGAATTTTCGGGTAAATAATAACAAATTATGGCAGGAAGAAGTTTTACTTCAGTAGTGTGGTCTAAAGCACACTCGTTTTTTTTTTCTCAATCAGCCAAATTCCAAATAGTGTGTACTTACTATTCGTTAAAAAACAAAGATTCAAAAATCAAAAACATTGAACGCATATCAAAAAGTTTACTGTCAAAAGAATAAGTTAAAATAAGTTAAAATCATAAATTGACAAACAAAACGACTGCTTATCAATTGCGAGATATTTTCAGAGGCAAACGCGTATGACAGAAAAAAAAATGTATTTATGAATGTTTTCAATACGGTCACACTTTTCGAAGAATGCGAATTTTATTTTCCCACGTTCTAAATTTTGTCGTCCCTGGAAATTTGCCGCTCTAAACGCTAGCCCCTACTAGTTCTAGTGTAAATTCAGCGCTGTGTCTGCCCCCCCCCCCCTAGCTACGCCCTTGGTTATTTGCATACTCTGGTGCTGACAAAATTTGTATACAGAAGTATCTATATGCCAAAAAATAAATTTTATTAAAGTAATTAACTTTGCGATAAAATAGTGAAATAAAACATAGGCTGTAGCACTTCTGAAAAAAAAGTTTCATCAAAATTCGTTAAATAGTTTTTTAGTTTAATCCTTTCAAACACACATACATACAAAGAATTTTATATAATAATATGTTAGTATAGATGAGAGTTTGTTTGTGTTTAGGACTTCAGGAGGTGAATCAACTCGTATTGGTTTCTCATTATGAGCATCATTAATGTAGCAAATTCTCTGTGTCAACAGTCGAACTGATATTGCGGAACACTCCAAAAGGCGCAAAGTTACTGGCATAATTATTCAAATATATAATGTCTTCTAAGAAATTCTCAGAAAAGATATAATTACTCATTGAAATGTGATATTGTTATACACATAAGAAAAGCTTTGTTTCTTTTTAAAGTTCAATCAAACTTTCGAAACTCGATAATTTACCCCGCCATTTTGGATATTTCTCCCCCCGCCCCCAAAAACATAATTCTGTTTTTTATTATTGTTTAGTAGGTACACGTGTATTAATCCTTTTACTGCGGAAACCGTTCAAAGTCGCTGCAAAAGAATATGCGGGAAGCAGCTAAAAAACGCAAGCGTTTCCATAAGGGTTGAAAACAGCCGGAAGTGAAAAAGTTGGTGCAGCTATCTATAATATGCTAGTCCAAGCCGCGGTAGATGGACGTAGTCACAGAGTTCTGCTGCAGCATGTAAAATATGTAATCTCTTTATCATTTAAATATAATATATCACCAGATGTATATAATATATCGTTTTATATGTAAAATACCATAACATTCGCTGTATAGTACGCACCGCGAATTTAAAAGGTTTGGAAGTTAGATGCGAATGCAGGCTTGCGCTTGTACAATCTGTTGAAAAATTACAAACTCGCAACTCAACAAAACTAACATAGCAATAACAACTTGACAATAGCGTAGGTACTCAATTGTACTTTAAAGCAGGAAAGCGATAAGTGACAAAGGCAACGAGTGATCACGGCCAATCACCGACGAGCGCACGTTCCGTGCTGCAGGTAGCTGGGAGGTGGTGGGAGTCTCGACGGCTCTAAAATGTGCCTCTGTGATGCTGTTTGTGACTAACTTCCGAACCTTTTAGATCCATGGCGCGTACTATACTTGTATTTCAATTAATTCATGGTTTTTAAACGCTCTAGAAAATAAAGATATTCTTTTATACATTTTAACGCGTGTAATATAAGCGTGATTCTAGACATTTTTCTTTGTAAAAATAAATGTTATTTTAAAATTTTTAGTCATCATACTAATATAGTTTCTTAAGTTGCGAAAAATGACTCTAATAATTTAGAGTGATGATTATATTTTTTGAAATATTAGAAGTTAAAGAATGAAATCTGAAGGCATAGGATTAATGAAATTGCAAATAGTGAAGATGTTATTGCATTTTATTTTCTGACGTTTCGGCAATCTTTATGCCATCTTTGGAGAATCAATCCTGTCTTCTTTTCCGTATTATTGTTATGCAAAAGATAAAATAAAAAATGTCAGCAACGAATATTAAGATTACTATTTTTAAAATTAGTCGGTTTTAAAAATAGTAATTTTAATATTCGTTGATGACATTTTTTTATTTACCAGGTTTCATCCTTAAACTTCTAATAGTTGATTAAGTTTTAAACGACTGTTAGTTGAAACGTTTGAAATAAACTAAGCTTTGCTGAACACTTATCAGTCATCATCACTCCCACATAATACAGAAGACAAACAGAAATCTCATATTTTGAAGACACTGCATAGCCTGTACGCATACATACTACGTATGCTATAAAAGGTAAAATACACTGTGAACCCGTAGATATCGTAACTTCTAATGAATATACTGAATGTTGAAACAAAAAATTTGAACTATATAATAATAGTACTAGTACAAGTGACTTCAGGTCCCTCGTAAGACCTCACGCCGCCCGCGTGCGGATTCATAATTGACGCCCCTTATTGGGGATAAACTCACTAGACGATATGTCAAATTGAAAAACGTTAAAAATCCTAAATAACTAATACTGTAAGTGCAATTAATAGAAACTTTGTTTCCTTGTCTTTTTGCAAATACTTCTTCATAGAATCAGACATTTTGTTTTTTTCTTTCATTACTTTCCTGAAATGCAACAATGCTTCACTTCACATCGTCATTACAAAACGATTTGGAAGGTAAAAATACTAATAAGATAATTAATTTTTTAAAACAAATAAAAATGTGAAAAATGCAACAGTGAAAGATACTTTACAAATGATAGGCTAAAAGTAAAAACGAGTCAAATTTTTAATCAGGACAAAAGCGGGATGAAATATAATCAATTAAAATGAAACATATTAAACAGTGAATTTTGAAAATTCACTCCGTACAGAGTGAACTTCAAAAATTCTCTCTTCACGCTAAAAAAATCACTCCGCGAAGTAAACTGTTCTCTACAAAAACAGTTTACTCCGTGCGATTTTTCACGGTGTTCTTCTCCTGTCGTACTTATGAATGAGAGAAAAATTTAGTTTCACCGCTGAGCTGAGAAAATTCATTAAGTCAAAATAATCATTAGTTTATCAATTAGTAAAAAGTATTTGTTGATTGAAAAATACTTTACTTCACTCTCATCTTGCAGGAATCGACAGGAAAAAATCAAGATATAAACATACGCGGGAGTCTCCCGATAGGGGCGCCCTGTCTACGCGCTGATGTGAACTAACTATCGAATCGAAAACTGCGCGCGAAATATTTCGAATTCGAATTTCATTAAAAAATAAATAACTACTCGTAAGAGTTTGTCACGCAGGCTTGAGTATGCAAATAAAATTGAAATAATATCAGTTATATATTTTTTCTATACAGCACAAAAACATATCACAACTAGGCCATTTGCCGCCCCTTGAATGTACCGCCCGCGTGCATCGCACACATCGCACTATAGGGCGCGAGGGCCCTGAGTGACTTTATTCCTGTTTACGTCGGTTTTTACAAAAACTTTACTTTACCAAATAATTCCTCAATTTATTTACATAATAATAAAAAAAACTCGGGTCGCAGTGCGAAACCCTGCCGACAATATAGTGTATTTGCTATTATAGGCAGTGTGGCTCTATTGTATGAACTTAACTTTATTTTTGAACAAAATACAAAATTTAACCCCTTAATACCCCCCTAAAATAATATTTTTTTCTTAATTTTAATATTACTAACAATACAACAAATTAAACAGCCTTCACTATATAAATCCATATCTACAAACGAACGTTTTCATAAAATTTTTAAATCCGGTCCTGTCGAGCCGATTTTAGTAAAATTTTGGTAACACATTTTAATCGTTACTAAAGGGTTAAATTTCAATTTTAAAACGATTCGGAGAAATTTTTCGGTATTTTTGGGCCCAAAAATATTTTTCAACCCCTAAAACCCACCCTTAAAGTGGCCCGATTGGGCCCATTTTAAATAGGCTTCGTGCGGTGATGGATTTCAATATGTGGTCCAAATTTCGTTAAAATCAATTAACTCCTTCGAAAGTTATAGCCCGTACACATATATATATATATATACATATATATATATAAACATTTCCAAAAATGGTGCCAAACTTCTTAGGAGGCTATGAAACGTCGAGAAATTTTGGTCGGACCCCTAGGTCCCGCCATCCGACCGACGCCAATAGTGTAAGTGCCTTATGGCAAATACACTAATAATCGTTTAGGCGAGGCATAATCTTGTTAATGTCATAGTATTTTTCAAGAACAGTCCGTATATTCAGGAAACAGCACTGGTGTTTAGACAACGTTATTTTAAAATCCAAGAAAAGAGTAAAAAGAAAGAATACACACATAATATCTTGAGCAAATATTGAATAATGATTATTATATGCTTGTAGATAAACTGGCGGCCAAATAAGCGGCTAACTCTCTGTAATAATATGATGTATTACTACTCTATAGTTAAGTTCATCGACATGTACAACTGGACGTTCCCTAGCAGTATTGTACCTATACTAGTAAATTTTTGGCTTGACGAGAGTAAGAAAGATAGAGTAGTCTCTATTCTTTCGTTATATTTGATGGGCTCTCGGTCTTCGTAACACGGACGCTACATAATTACGGTATTATATTGAGAGAAATAGGAATTGACCGAACATTCTTTCTATCTCTTTCATCATATTTTATACCGCTAGGACATGTCCAGTTGTACATGTCGATGGGGACATCATTCGGTGCGCTCTAATCAGTGTTGGCTTTATGCGGCTTTGGCCAAATGATGAGAGCTTTCATAGATATCTTTATTATTCGAACAACCACAGAAAGTCTACCAAAAGATAGTACGGTTCCTTATTTAGAGAAACCTGTATGAAAACGACCGATATAATATAAATAGCTAACACGTGTTAAGTGAGATTTGCCCGGTGGAGGGGTTGGTGAGAGTCGGCGGCGATTTTCAACACCACCACCGTGCTCAGCATCCTCGAAAACCAGGAAAAGAGTTTTTTTAAAGAAAATAACGGAATACAAGTTACATCCCGTTTAGGGGTGGATTTTGGCCGTTTTGGGGAGTTGCGCAACCCCAAAGGGAAATTTTAATACTATCATCGTGTTCAGCATCCTCGAAACGGAAGGGTGAGGTAATATTATTACGCCTTAAGAGTATTCGTCCCTTCAAATACCCCTTGCACCCTTCATCTCAAATCTTTTCCCCTCGCCTAAAAACGGTTCGCGCTCTCCCGACGCTATTTTTAAAGCTAGAGGGTTCTGGTAAACGCCAAATGAAAGACAAAGAATCAGACTACAGATCCTTCAGGCGAATTTTTTGAAAAAAAAATTCCTGACAAAACTTACAACCTTTTGAAAAAAATAATAAGTTACGTAATATTTCACACGTAGACGAAACTTTTTTTCAAAAAATTCGCCTGAAGGATCTGTAGTCTAATTCTTTGTCTTTCATTTGGCGTTTACCAAAACCCTCTAGCTTTAAAAATAGCGTCGGGAGAGCGCGAACCGTTTTTAGGCGAGGGGAAAAGATTTGAGATGAAGAGTGCAGGGGGTGTTTGCAGGGACGAATACTCTTAAAACATTTTCGTGTTCGTCCGACTCACACACTCCACTAAAAATAAACGTGGGACGATCGTAAATTTTTCCAACGCTGTAATGCAAATACTTTGGACTATTATGGAAAGTGATGTCCATTACAATTAAATAATTCATTTCTTGTTGACGGTTGACAGTCTTGATACGTCGCAATGCACTGAGCAGACATTTATAACAGGTAAGTATAATCGCAAAGTAGTGATGTGTCCGCTCCTGAGCGAGTCGATCATAATGAACGACTCCTTTCTCGGAGCGAGCGAGTCGCTCTTTTTTTGTGAATGACTCACTCGGAGCGCCATTGCTCTGTGCTGTTGCATTCGCACACTTGCAGAGCGCACACAGCACACGGCACAGAGACACTAGTGAACTTTGCACGTACGGAGTTATCTTTGCTGAGTCCTTTTATGTTGAATGACACACTGTTTACAGTGACTTAAACCATTCACATTGACGTCGTTGACAAAGATATAATATTGTAACAATAAACATTATTATTGTTAAACTTTTATTATACTTTATAGTTTATCCGAAATGCGAATAATATAAGATCAGAATTACATGAAAATGAGCTCAGAGTGTGTATTGTGCTGTGCAATGCTACATGACTCCTGAGCATGCATGATGACAATTCACACCTCTGCAGTCTGCACTCTTGTGCAGTGCGTACTGTCTAGTGTCGCTCCTTTGAACGACTCCCTCTAAGCGACTCTTTTTAGTGAGCGGAGCGCACGGAGCCAGCTCCCAATAAAGAGTGGACACATCACTATCGTAAAGGCAACGCAACTCATTCATTATGTACACGCCATGCATTGTGTCTGTGTCACTGTGAGTTAATGAACTTTGCATAAGTGGACATGACTTGGGTATCGTAACTCAGTTGGGGGATGCTACGTTACATAACTAATGAAAGTAAAATTTGGCAGTTATTCGATTACTCTAATAATAATAATATGCGCTAACATTTGTCAACCCACATATGCAATTTCTTGGTTTCACTTTCTATACAATAATAATAGAAATAAAAAACATTTTTAATATACCACGTTTTTATGTAACGTTGTATAAAAAAAAATCATATTTTTTTGTATACATGTACAATTCCTTTTCTTTAATTTAATGTATATTTTTTTTGTTATTATTTAAATTCATTTTAATTTCGACTGCAAATTGTTCACTCGTTATGCAACCCCTTTATCCGATTTAACTTTGTACTTGCATAACTGTTTCATTTTTAAAATATTTCTTACTAAAATTATTCACTTGATCTTTGGCAACGCTTAAACTAACATTAAAAATTTAAATAATTATTAATAAACTTACAGTTCAAAATTAGAATAAAAATTCATACTAATATAAAAGCTAATTTTAAAAGAACTATTTAAAGTCGAAATTAATAGATTTAAATATTCATTTCTATCAACCACATTTATAAATTACAATTTAAAAAAATTTAAACTACTATTTTCAATAAACCTTTTTGTGATCTGAATTGGCGATTTATTTTAATTAAATTGAGTTAATTTAATAAAAAAAAAAAAGAAGTATCCGATGCTAAAATATAATTAATTATATAAAGAGTGGCATCGGTACAAATGGTAGCAGAGTTGTAGTTTTGTACGCGATTATATAATTTTTACTTTAAATTCTGCAAAATAAAACACGCGTTCAAGACAATTAAATTAATTTTCTCATCGAATTTATCAAATTATTATTATGGATCGCACACCGCCAAGACGACCAACAACAAGAGCTCATCCAAATCAAACTTCAAATATGTTGGAACAATCAATACAGCAAGAGAATTCGTCAATTCCAACGGCACCGCCTCAACCACCTAACATGGATAATACTCCAAATATTAATATAAGAACGACAGTTAGTCCACATCAATACAGTACTTTAATGCAGGCCGCAATAGTCAATACAAACTTGCTAACTCAAATTCATGACAGTTTACAACCGTTAAAAATCAATGGAGGTACGAATTCTGCAACAGGAGCGAATGCAAGACATCAACCAGAGAGAAATTTATTTCCGGAATTTCGACCTAACATTTACGAGTTGATAAAACAGATTCCTGTAACTGATGGTTCTGATCCCAATCAGTTATTACATTTTTTAATGGAAGTTGAAAGAATTATTAACTTGAACATTATTTCGTCATCTTCATTAATCGAGGGTATGATAACTCATCTAAATGGCAGCTTGCGAGAATGGTTGGCGATGGCATCTTTAGAATACAAAAATAGTTGGTTTGATTGTAAACGAAAGTTATTGGAAGAGTTTTTGTCAAAACAACAGGTCAGTAGACTCATCCGCACACACATTTATAGATTGCAACGTAGAGATGAAACATTAACTGCGTATGCTGAAGATTTACGTCTATGTTCACTTGCTTTAAATTATACTGATCGAAATGAAGAAATTTTAACTCACATATGGGACTCTGTAACTGAAAGATATCTTATTCGTATTGAAAACTTACCTGTGCCTAACAGTTTTCAAGAATTAAAGAAAATTTCTAAAAATTTCGATGAATCAACCCGCAGACAAGAAGAAGCTCGTCAGAGAGAATTTGAAGAAGAGAAAATGTTGGCCAAACCTAACCTTCCTACTTCAAAGAAATCCTGACTAGAGCCTTTTTGTGAAAGACTTACCACTCCTTTTTCAAACTTATTTTCTTCCTTAACGCCTAAATATTCTCACTATCAACAAAAGTTACCTTTTATTAACATTAAAATTGACACTATGGAATATCCTGTTCTAATCGATACCGGTGCCACTTCCAACTTCATGAAGACAGAAGTTCTAAATGAAATCAAACATCACAATCATCTGAAAATTTTGAAGAATCATACGTACATTATGTTCGCCAATGGATCGAAAGTAAAGGTCAAGAAAAAAGTTGAAGTCGTCATTAAAATTGAAACATTAACATGGAAAATGCAATTTTTATTAGTCAATCAACTTTCAATACCTATCATATTTGGAAGTGATAGTTTACAACATATGCAAGCATTGGTGGATTATTCACAACGACATATGCGTTTTGCCTTTACTACAGTATCGACTCCGATTAACTTTAACGCTGTCGAGTCATCGATTCCATTAAATTATACGGTGGAACAACCTATCGAACTAAATCCGCACCAAAAGAAGAAACTTGAAGATGTTTTAAATAAGTACAACGATGTATTAACCGAGAAAATAGGACATGCCAAAGGTTATGAAATGAAAATCAATCTTCGTGACAGCATTCCAGTATATCGGCCGCCTTTTCCTTTGTCACCGCCTAAAGCAAAGCGAATGCAAGAATATTTAAGTCAACTTGAGAAACAAGGAGTCATTGAAAAATGTATATCAAAATATGCTTCACCGGCCTTTTTATTAACAAAAAAAGATGGAGCACCACGGCTTTGCGTAGACTATCGTGCAGTCAATAAACACATTATATTTGATCCGTACCCAAGTCCAAGGCTTGAAGAATTATTTCAATGTCTGCATGGTTCGACTGTATTTTCAATAATTGATCTAACTTCAGCTTTCTTTCAAGTACCGTTGAATGAACACTCTAAGAACGTTACTGCTTTTGTAGTACCATGGGGTCAATATAGATTTACACATGCGCCACAAGGACTCTCAATTTCACCACAAGGTCTAAATCGGATAATGATTGACATCTTTGGCGATCTTAAATACAAATTTTGTCTACCTTACTTAGACGATTTACTTGTTCACAGCGCCAACCTCAATGAACACATACAACATTTGGAAGAAATCTTTTTTAGACTTAGAAAAGCTGGATTGACTGCAAATCCTGCAAAATCAAAATTTTGTATGCTTCGTCTGAAGTATTTAGGACATATTATATCTAAAGATGGACTACAAATGGATCCGGGACGAGTTCAAGCTATCAATGATTTAACACCACCAAAGAATCTTAAACAATTAAGATCATTCATCGGTCTGGCTTCCTTTTTTGGAAAATTTATTCCACGATTTTCAGAGATCAGTGCCCCGTTGAACCGTTTGAAGAAAAAGGGCGTAAAGTTTAAATTTACTAAAATTGAACTCGACGCATTTAATATCATTAAAGACAAACTTATATCTGCTCCAGTATTGCGTTTTCCAGACTTCGAAAAAGAATTCATTCTTCGATGTGATAGCAGCGATGTTGCACTAGGTGCCGTATTATTGCAACAATATGGCAAAGACTTATTACCAGTGGCTTACGCTTCCAGAAAACTAGACGAACGCCAACAGAGGGCTATCATTTATGAAAAGGAATGTTTCGCTTTATATTGGTCTGTACAAAAATTTAAAGATTATCTCTTACATAAAAAATTTAGAGTTGAAACAGACAATTCCGCTTTAAAATGGTTATATAACACTCCTAAGAAGTTTGGCAAAACAGCAAGATGGATACTTGAATTATCTAACTTTGAATTCGATGTCATACATATTGGCGGTACTGTTAATAATGTTGCTGACGCACTTACCAGACTCTATGCTGACGACAATTCAAATGAAAACACCGATAACGACGACAACAACATAATGACTAACGAAAACTGTGCACCGCTAAATTTCTTAAATGAAATACCGGAAGCCTTTCCATCACTGAGGAAGCACCAACAAGACGATCCGTACTGTCAAGGCGTCACCCAGCAGTTGAATGCTGGCAATGATGTAAAAGACTTCATAGTTCGAGATGGTCTTCTGTGTAAACTCGTTGGAAAATTCCACAAACGCCGCATATTTATTCCTGAAAAGCTGCGAGAAATGATTAAATATTATTTCCATGACATGGAACTTAGCGCTCACAGTGGTGTGACAAAAACTTACAGAGCAATTTCAAAACGCTACTATTGGCCTCAAATGTATGACGACATCCGTAACTACGTTATCAGCTGCAAGATTTGTCAACGCACCAAAGCCGCTACGCATCACACAGGAGCTCCGATGGCATCAAAAAACCCACGTTTCACTTGGCAGACTGTTCATATCGATTATTTGGGTCCGATGGCTTTAAGTCGAAATAAAAACCGTTACTGTCTAGTTTTGATCGACTCGTACAGTAAATTTATACAAGTTATGCCAGCAAGTAGATGCACAGCTGCTGTTACAATAAAAAAGCTTGAAGATGTTTGGTATCAATTTGGTCCACCTGTGAATATTGTTTCCGACAATGCTAAAAATTTCACCGCAAGAGAATTTAAAGACATGTGCCTTCGATGGGGTTGCAAACATATACTTACAAGCCCTTACAACCCTAAAGCTAATCAGTCCGAAAGAACCAACAGAACTTTAATCGCTGGCTTATCGAGTCTGTTAAAAGGTTATGCTTCGAAACGACAATATTACTACAACCAACGAAAACCAAGTCAACATCCGTTTCAAGCAAATCAGCAAGTTTTACAAAGGGTTCTACAGCGTACCGTACCCGGTGTCAAATCCAAAAAATTCACACCTCGTTGGTCGGAGCCTAGAAGAATATTAAAATTTACAAGTCCCGTAAGTGTCGTTCTGCGTGATGACAACACCGGAAAGATTTACAAATCTCACGTAGACCATCTCAAGCCTTTCCATTTACGTCGCAGAGGAAGACCTCCTGAAAACTTCACTTGAAGAGTCTAAACCTGTAACGTTGTATAAAAAAAAATCATATTTTTTTGTATACATGTACAATTCCTTTTCTTTAATTTAATGTATATTTTTTTTGTTATTATTTAAATTCATTTTAATTTCGACTGCAAATTGTTCACTCGTTATGCAACCCCTTTATCCGATTTAACTTTGTACTTGCATAACTGTTTCATTTTTAAAATATTTCTTACTAAAATTATTCACTTGATCTTTGGCAACGCTTAAACTAACATTAAAAATTTAAATAATTATTAATAAACTTACAGTTCAAAATTAGAATAAAAATTCATACTAATATAAAAGCTAATTTTAAAAGAACTATTTAAAGTCGAAATTAATAGATTTAAATATTCATTTCTATCAACCACATTTATAAATTACAATTTAAAAAAATTTAAACTACTATTTTCAATAAACCTTTTTGTGATCTGAATTGGCGATTTATTTTAATTAAATTGAGTTAATTTAATAAAAAAAAAAAAGAAGTATCCGATGCTAAAATATAATTAATTATATAAAGAGTGGCATCGGTACATTTAAATCGAACTAAAAAGTATAAAATGATTTTTTACAGGCAGATTTTTAACTGTTATAAATTTCAAATCTCTATCTCATCAGGAAGTTAGTTTAAAATCAATTACAAAGTTCCGCCCGACGCATACACGAAAAACAATTATTAATATAAACGTGGTAAAATAGGTTTTCCCTTTGTTACAAAAATTAATGTTGAAATTATTATATAAATACGATAATTTATCGAATAAGAAATCACAAATTGTCGGTTTGTGTTCACAAAAACACGAGATTATATATTGTTCAATTTGTAAAATTGCAATTTTTTTACATGTCATACAACGCTCGCTGCCCGCCAAATGATTTGAAGTGAAGTAATAAACACACACATCTATACTAATATATAAAGCTGAAGAGTTTGCTTGTTTGAACGCGCTAATCTCAGGAACTACTGGTTCAAATTGAATAATTTTTTTTTGTTAGATAGCCCATTTACCGAGGAACGCTATAGGCTATATAATATTACGTTACGACCATTAGGAGCGGCGCTTTAATGAAAACTGTTGCAAAAAGTATCTCTAAAATAAGCTTCTATTCATGTGAAATGCACTAACTAGATATACTCATATTAGTGATGAAAGAACACAACCTCAGGTAGATCAATCGGTAGCTCATGCGACTGTCAATATCAGGGTCGTGGGTTCGAGCCCCACGTTGGGTGAATATATTTTTAATTTTTTTTTTTATTTTTTACATTGCTTTCTTCTAAGGCTTACATTTAAATTTATTTTAATTTTATTTAATTCATTTTAAAAAAAATTATTAGTTAAAAAAAGTTTAAATACTGCTCTTTATCGACAAAAACTTTTGAACGGTAACTCCGATCATCATGAAATTTGGACACATTCATCTCGGTAAACTAAGACGAATGTGTGTACTCATGTCCCTTCCTTCCCCATTCATTCTTTTGCACCCGGGTGAAACCGGGCGGGACCGCTAGTACCTTATATAAACACAAGACACACACACACACACACACGTGAGTAAACACTAAACGAGACTTGTGCAAACGATACCGAGCCTCATTTGCTCTTATTTATACACTACAAAAATGACGTATAATACGCGCCACGAATCTAAAAGGCTCGGAAGTTAGATTCGAATGCGGGCTTGCCAAGCGCAAGCCCGCATTCGAATCTAAAAACTACAAACTCGCACCTAAACAAAACTAAAATAACAATAACAACTTGATAATAGCGTACTCGACTGTACTTTAAAGCAGGAAAGCGACAAGTGACAAAGGCAACGAGCTATCACGGCCAATCACCGACGAGCGCACGTTCCGTGCAGGTAGCTGGGAGGTGGTGGGAGCCTCAACGATTCTAAAATGTGCCTTTGCGACGCTGTTTGAGACTAACTTCCGAACCTTTTAGATCCGTGGCGCGTATTATAACAGTAGTTAAACATGGCGGCTCGTGTTTTTGAACCAATTTATATATTTAAAATATGTTCGTTGTATTTTATCCTTTAAAACGATTACATTTAAACGAAATAAAAATTACTGTGGACTAGGTAATATTACGATATGAACATTTTAAGACAATTTAAAAAAAATAGAGTCCACATTGCTCTCAAAGAGCGTTTTTTTAATTATACATAACCCTAAAATTCAGATGTCTGGAAGTGGGTCAAAATTAAATTGAAAGATTCCATTAATAGATAGATGCATACATTTAAGTGACGTAAGTATTCAAAAAGGTCTTTTAACAATAATTGAAGTTTGGATTAACTTCAAAGAGTGAATTTCTTAGATATGCAGTTGGTAACTTTTTTGTGAGACTCTCCGTAAATAAAATCATATTTAACTTCTATAGTGCAATTTTTCTCGTTTACAAAAAACTTATTGCAGTTGATTTAAGCAACTGAAGATGTCATAAAAGGGACTTTCGAGTGCACAACAAACAAAGCAATGACCGGTTGATGCAACATCCACCCACTCATCTTTTTCTTTGTTGCAAATATTACTAGCCGGGAGTCGATGATTCATCGAGGTCAAATCAATTATCTGTTCTATCATAGCTTTGTTTCATCTAAACAAGTTATTCCAGAATGTCAATTGACAGCGCTGGATTTAAGGAGGACTAACAGAGGCAATTGCCCCGAATCTTCACAAAAAGAATCCCTACAAAATTTGCTATTCAATTTTTTTTATTGAAATAAAAATTTAAAAAAATACCTGAGGAAAAATAAATTTTTTTTATTGCTCAAAATACCAAAGCTCCCATAAAATACCAAACCTCCCATAAAATACCAAAGCCCAATCACCATTTTTCTAATGATGCTATTATGGTAGCAAAGCGAACGTCGAGAAAATAGCGTTCGCGTTACAATGTTTTGGTAAAAAATGTAATCAGAACTAGTATAAAGAGAGACGTTTGAGTGTTTGTTTGTTTCTCGCGGGTAATTTCAAGAGCTACTGAACTGGCTGGGAAATTTTTGTCACTGTTCAAAAACTTACTTCTTCCCGAGTAATACAGACTATATTATTAAGCTAAGCAAGTCGATGATCCGCACGTTATTTCTGAATTATATTGGTAGTAATTAGCTGGTTAAACTATAATAGATTAAATACAGCGATATACGAGAAGGTTGCTCTTAATTTCAAATCAAAATCTAATTGGGATCAATTGGGATAGGAAAGCTAATACATATTCATTATATTATCGCCTCTGTAGATACTGCTGGCAGAAAATCTTATTTGGCAATGACCTTAGATTGTGACCACACATATTTCTCCATAAGAGAAGCATAGTGGAATTTCAAAACGATTTTTCCCCTAAAAAATAGTTGATCGATTTAAACGATATTTTTACACTGTGTATATGTAGGTATATGTATTTAACATGGATTTTTGCACAATCCCCATTTCGAAACAATATTTTTCTACGCATTCTGATCAAAATTTAGCTTGAAAAACGATCTTTATTAATGTAGATCAACCATTTGACGACCTTACATTGTTTCTGCATGTACTATAAAAACTGTAATATATGATCATATTCTAAGGTCATTATCAAATCAGATTTTTTGACAATATTTTCTGCAGTCCAGGACACGACTCCTAGAGCAGCGATGTCAATGATACGGCCAGCAGGCTCCATCCGGCTCTCAAGCCATTTCAATACGGCCCGCGACCAGAATCTATTCTGAAAATAACTACCTCTAATATGATACCTGACATCAAAAACAAGAAACCTCAGGTGTCTGGATCCTCAAGCTCAAGATAAAATACCCTTTGTATTACCCTTATATGAAAATTGATTTAAAGTAAATAAATAAGATTTTAATTTAGTATGTGTTTTAGTTTTTAATTTAGAGTCTGGCCCGCTAACACAGCCTAAATCTTTAGAAAAATCAGTCTGACATCGCTCTATAGCACCAAGATCCCAAGTCATATAAACAATACGATGTTTCGAAACGGCAGACTCACACGCGAGCCCAGCCATTGCAGCACGCACATTGTGAAACAGGACGACAAAGGGGAGGGGGCTTCAGGGGACCGCCGGGTCCGTCAAGTCAACATAGAGTTAACATGACGGCAGACATATGAGTACGAACACCTGTAGATGACTATCTTCACCAGTGGTTGCTCTCTCTCTCGTCTTGTGTTCATCCATCGACTTAGTACGCGCTCATCAAGACTTGACATCGACAGATAACGCCATATTGGTTTGTGAACAGCTACTGAAGCATATCTCACATTGGGTGTCGGGTTTAATATAGTAACGGTGATTAAATCAACGTCCGAAGTGTTTAAAGGAAGACGCATAGTGCGAAAATTTTGTTGAGGAATAAAATTTAAAAAAAGCGCTGCAGTAAAATTGTTATATGCAAAATTTCAACGGAAGCCACTGTGCATAAGGCCGATGCTAGAAACACTGCTGGGACTTCTGCTGGCCGGCAGGCTGACGACGAGGCTGGAAATGACGTCACAGCGGGCTCGCCTGCTCGCTAGATTCCTTACTAGATTTGACTACTAGTTTTCTAGCACTGGTGTTCTTGATTGGCTTTATGTATTAGCTTCACACGAGACGTCTTTTCAAGCTTTAGGTATAGGCGCAGTGATAGTTAGAACGGTAACAAAAATGGACGTTTATTGTCTCTGAACAGAACACAGTGTTTATTTGTGGGCGTTTGTTCATGTCGCCCACGTGACAAGATACTGTTTCCTGATTGATTCTTGCTCAGAGCACAAGCAAGAAAAATAGCCTCTGTTGTGATTTTAAAATCCATCTTGTGAGCTAGCAGGCGAGCCCGCAGTGACGTCATTTTAAGGCTCGTAGCCTGCCTGCCTGCCGGCCAACAGAAGTCCCAGCAGTGTTTCCAGCCTCGTGTGCAGCGGCCTTTACGCTGGGTTGTAGAAAACATTGTCAAATTTTATGATTTTCCTACCGCTATACAGACAGAAATAGAAGGGTTGCCCAAATTTGTATTCTGAGAGTATAAGTACAATCAGAAATCTGATCTTATCTTGAACAATTTTTCAACTCTAAAAATCGGAGAGTATACCTACCACGAAATGTGTATGATTTAATATATTATATAAAACCAAAAAGAAATAACAAGGAATAGAAACAATTCTCATTGCAGCTTAAAAACTTACCAATGAATGTATTGAAAGAAAAGAAACGTGAAGATTTATTTTCCGCTTACCTGTAACAAAAAAGAAAATACTCATTACTAATACTAAAGATGTAATTTAACTGAATTAAAGAAAAAGTTTATTGATCATTATTGATGATGACTAAAAATAAACTGGAGAATAAGTCGTAGCTCGTGGGTGCAACAATCATTTGAATAATTTTGAGTAGGCATTCGAGATATTGAGATATTTTAATAATCAAATTTATTTTCACTCATAATATCCCATCGCCTAATAGAAAGTCGCTGATCAGCCACCGGTAGCTAGTCTGAACTGAACTCACGTCTCATTGGTCACTGCAATAAAAATAAACAGTGTTACCGGTAGTGAAATATCACTCATCTCTAACTTTTGTATAGTTTTAAGAGTTAGTCGGTGAGTCCGAGATAGCACTGGAAGGGTACTTTTGTTGTCTTCAAAAGTCATTGCAATAAGTTGCGTGTTGAAAGCGACATTCTTGACGAAACCAACAGTCACGCAATCGGACTGTGTGAATTGTGAAATAATATTCCCAGATATTACTGTATTCAGTACAGGCAACGCCCGTATAATACAGTACTTCTGCAACACGATTTCGCTTTAAAACGGTTAGCGAATCGTTATAATCAAGGTACTTAGCACTATTTCGCTCCAACATAACCAGAGAATAGCTAGTAGAGGATAGTTCTTACACGGTCAGATAATTTCTGCAGTACTTACATAACACGATTTTGTTTTAAAACGGTTAGCCAATTGTTACAATCAAGGTACTTCACTGTTTCGCTATAATAGGGCCAGAAAAATAGCTGCAGTTATTGCACAATCCGGCACTTCTACAACACGGTTTGCTCTTATACGGTCAGACAATTGCAGTCATTTCACTATAGAGTACTTATATAACACGATTTCGCTGTAACACGGTCAAAAAATTGCCATGCAGTCATTGAAAAAACAAGACTTAAGAGTTAAGAGATATAGTATGATTTCGCTATAACACGATTTGCGATAATATTGCGATAATAATCATTGTACACAAAACGGAGCTAGGATAACGCCGTTTATGCACAACGATCTCACCCTTACACGGTTGTAGACTTGCCGCAATCATCGCACAGCATGGCATTTACAAAACACGGTTTCGGTTTAACACGATTAAAGAATAATTGAAGACCTCACATTCTACAGTGCTTTTGAGATTTTGTATATAGAGTTTGATATTATGTCGATTGTAATTTTTCAGCATTTTCGTTCTTTTTCCTGCATTAACAGTTGATATACAAAAAAAAAATGTGTCAGTTTGTAAAAGGCGTTTGTTCAGTTTATTTTTAATTTAGTTTCCAATCTTTTTTTTTGGTGTTGAATTTTAGTCCCGTATAATAAGGTTTCGCACTACTGACTAGACTTTACAAGAATCTAACTGCTGTGTCATACGGGGGTTTACTGATGGTAAGATCGAATTATAGGGATTGATTCATTGAGCCAATTTTTAAGACCCATTTTATCAAGTTTTTAGCCAAATATAGTCAACAATGAGGGGCTAAAAATCATTTGCTCTGTAATAATAGAGATTGAAAATTAATTACTGAGTGGAAAAGACCTTCTGGACGAGATATCCTGTGAAAAAAACAATTATACACATTTAACACGTTGTAAAATTCTGGAAACTCCGGGTTACTAGCAGACGAGCCAATCACGATAATATACAATGACATCGCAACGAACTCAGTTATTCTTAAATTTTCCTCACATTTTAATTCTTACTTGAATAGTGCAAGCAAATCACTATTATTATTTACAAAAGAACATTTCTGTACAACTGGTTGATTTTCTTTTCGTTGTATTCACAGAGATAATAATTATATACCTATTACATTCTATGTATGTCTTTGCAAAATAATTATCAGCCAAACTGGAGTGATTACAGCACAAAATCGCATGCTTCTTGGTTGATTTTCAGATATCACAATATCAAATAATATTCAAGAAGTTTTTCTGTTCACTTTGTTTTTCCCATTTTTTTATGCTCAATTTTCGTATTTTCTTTAATATCATTCTTTTAAACTATGCATTTCATAATTATAAAAAAATATATTTGTATTTCTCATAACGAGTCCTTTCTTTTGATACGTCACATGATGCATTTGAATTTTTTTTTCATTTTTTAATTTGCCGCCGAAAATTAACCCCCAAAGCCGGAATTCCTTTATTCACGCTATACGTCCTTGATTGGGTCATCTAACTCTATATATGTTCCAAACTTCAACCTTTCGCGTCCAATAGATACGGAGAAAATAAGCTGAGACGCGAGAGTGATGCTATAAGGGTTCCGTTTTTTCATCGAACTTAACCTTAAACTATCCCAGAAACGGTCAATTGCGATCGTCAATGTTTACATGATTGACAATGATGCGAAAAATGATCGTTTAAGGCAATTGAAGCGTCTGTCAGTATTACTACGGGATTGGTAGCAAATGATGAAAATTTTGATTGCCGGCAATTTCTCAACACAGTTCACCAGTCTATTGAAGGCGTAGCGCGATTGATACATTTTCAAATGAAGATTCAATTGCCCATCATTTGAAACCTCCAATCATGTAAACATCGACAATCACAAATGATAAAAATTCTTATCGATGGAAATTTCTCAGCACAACTGTTCAGCAATCTACTGAGGTGTTGCGCGAATTGCACACCTTCAATTGAAGCTTCAATGGCCCATCGTTTAAAACCACCAATCGCATAAAGATCGACAATCAGAAATGATAAAAATTCTTATCGATGGAAATTTCTCAACACAACTGTTCAGCAATCTACTGAGGTGTTGCGCGAATTGCACACCTTTAATTGAAGCTTCAATTGCCCATCGTTTAAAACCTCCAATCGCGTAAAGATCGACAATCGCAAATGATAAAACTGCTGATAGATGGCAATTTCTCAACACAGTTCAGCAATCGACTGAGACGTTGCGCAAATGATACACTTTCAATTGGAGCTTCAATTGCCCATCGTTTAAAACCTCCAATCGCGTAAAGATCGACAATCGCAAATGCTAAAAATGCTGATAGATAGCAATTTCTCAACACAGTTCAGCAATCTACTGAGGCGTTGCGCGAATGGCATACCTTCAATTGCCCATCATTGAAACCTCCAATCATGTAAACATCGACAATCGCAAATGATAAAAATGCTGATAGATGGCAATTTCTCAACACAGTTCAGCAATCGATTGAGACGTTGCTCAAATGATATACTTTCAATTGCAGCTATAATTGCCCATCATTTGAAACCTCCAATCATGTAAAAATCGACAATCGTAAATGCTAAAAATGCTGATAGATGGCAATTTCTCAACACATTTCAGCAATCGACGGAGACGTTACGCGAATGATACACTTTCAATTGGAGCTTCAATTGCCCATCGCTTGAAACCTCCCAATCGTGTAAATATTTACAATCGCAAATGATCGTTTCGGGGACCCTTAAGAATAATCTAACTTGCAACAGAATGTGAGCAGTGCTTCATTGTATTCGTCTCTTGATTGGATACAACACACAGTGTAATGTGTATGTCCAACATGTATCTACTCTTGTACTAACTAATACCTGTCTGATTCATACTACATACCAGTCAATGTACGTAACCATCAAAAGAAATTGATTAGATATTGGAATTGTCAGCTGACTGCCGTTTAGATAACTGTTCTCTACACACGTGCTACAGTCTGTAACAGGAAAACTGTCAGGGTGTTTAACACTATAAAAAATAAATGATTAAATTATTATATGATTACGATAATAATTTATCAAATTAGAAATGATCGATTTGTAGTCACAAAATACGAGGCTAATTTACTATTGCAATTTTTTGGCGTGTCAGTAAACGCTGTACGCCATAGTGTGACGTCAGAGTTGTAGTAAACACACACATACCTATATAAACACACGACACACACATGCGTGAAACATTAAGCGTGCTTCGTGTAAACGAAACCGAGTCTTGCACTTGTTTGTATACTACAAGAATGACGTCACAGTAGGTAAATATGGCGGCTCGTGTTTGCATACATTTAGAACTTTGTGTGGTATTTTATTTAAGCGAAATAAAAATTCCTGTGGACTAATATGACGATATGAACATTTTAAGACAATTTAAAATTAAGTCAAACAAGTCATTATTGTTTATACGGGCTGTCTAATTATATATAAGCTACTTTACCAGTGATTATTATCAATAAGGATTTGACATGGGGGCGTGGCGACCACATTTTGCTATACTTCAATTTCCTTTCACCAGATGTCATAGCGTCAAATCAGGGATTTGACATGGAGGCGTAACAATCGTTCAATATCATTTAAAAGAGATACAAGATGGAGGTGCGGCAATCACTTCTATTTTCTATCATCAAATGTCATAGCGTCAAATCCCAATAAATTATAATATACTTACTAGTAAAATATTAACGGTAACTCTGTCTATCATTTGCGAGACTTTTACTAAAAACTTGCTTATTAGCCAAGGTTATTGAGAGAACACGGGTTATCTCGTTCCATGAATGACGACAGCTGGCAGACCGGTCATATTTTTGTCATTCACGCAATATCAATTTACAGTCCGCTAGATGACTTCATTCCCGCACTACTATCCAACGAAGCGAAGTCACCTTTGTATCTATTAACCTTGTCTGTTAACAAAGTTACGATTTTGCTTATTTGAATTGATCAAAAGCGTGTAGTAACAACAATGCTTCAACCGCAATTAGGTGAGAGGTAAACATAGATTAATTAATATCGGTTTACGTTTCAATGGGTTCCTTCCTGTTCTGAACCCGAATTATTAACTAAACAGGGAAGTTCAATAGATCAGGAATTAATTAATTGCAATTAGTATTGTACTTCTAGCTGATATTAGCAAGTTATTGTTAACAAATTACGTACTTACGATTTAATCGTGACGTTACACTATTTTTGAAGAAAAAACTTTTTTGGTCGCGACTTGAAAGTAACTCAGATCTTTTTTTTGGGCGGAAGTAACGTGTTTACGTAAATTCCGCTATTTAAAGTCATCGAACAGACAGATTACAGCATCGTAGAAACGAACTGTGAAACATAACTACGGGCGCAAATCAAGTTTGGATTTCCGCTATTTAAAAGCATTGACTGACAGACGGCGAAATTAAAACGCATCCGTGGTAAACACAGCTACGGACGCAAACCAATAAGCATAGCCAACGTAAGTTAATTTGTGACTGAATATTCCCCCAAAAAGTGAGAGTGGTAAAAACAAATTGAAAGAAGCTTTACTTCAACCGCGCGCGTAAAGGTTACACGCACTCATGTTTTTTCTTTTACATAAATCCCAACTGTCATATCTCTGGTCGACGATGCAACGTCTGACTAGTGACTATATTACTAAGAAATAAGTTAATACAAAAGGAAACACACCGGACACTGCACCGCCCAAAGGAATGATATAAACACCGGAAACTAATTATCAATTTCCAAAAAACAAAACTACGCAGAAATTGTTAGACAACATTATTATAAAGTTACATAACCATCACACGTAATAATAACTTCCACACGCACCTTTCTCATGAAATCGATTTCAAGGAACAATTTATCGCACTTTGCAGCTGTCGGGATGTGAACTAGGTATTATATACAGTGTGTTTATAGTTGCGTTCATCCACGATGTCGAAGAAACAAGCATATTTTTTTGAACAGACACACACGCGGAAAATTGCATTTGTTCACGTTTTGAGGGTAGGACAATCGATATCTGTCTGATCGGATCTTATTTCGGATTATAAACGAAATGTGGAAGTGTTTCAAGCTTTTGCGCAACGCGTCTCAATTATCTAGCATCACATCAGAATATTTTTACGTAGAATTGAAACTTCCACGTTTCCTAAGGAAATGAAAATAGCTTCTTCTATTTCTTTATACGAAAGTATTGGCATTACAAAGACAAAAACAGTACAATATTTATGTTTACATTGGACAGAACAATTTTATCTAAAAAACTGTTTTACGATATTTTTAAATAAAAAAAAATTTGTTGAAATTCATAATTTTAAATGATCACGTATACTAAAATAAGCTGTACAATTTACCATATCAACTTGCATTGAGGCCCTGAGGATGAAAATATAATTTTCGAAACGTTGGCCACAAGCGATACTTTGGTAAAGCTTATTTCAATTGTTCCTCAACCAAATAAATCTCCTTCAATTACAAAGACAATTTAAAAGAAAAATTGATGGGGCTTCATTCATTTGCTAAAGATGGGGACATATCTGAAAAAATATACATTCAATAATAAAATTGTTATGGTTAAGGAGTTTTTGATGGGACATTCCTTATAAATTTTCTTTCAGTTTTATACGAGATTATTGGCCTCCACAAGTCGTAATCAGCTACCATCAAAGTTCAGCAGATGGTTTATACTTTGTAGTCGCAGGATTGTAAATATTAAATTGATTATGAATACAACACTAATTTTTAATTACTTTTTTATTAGCTTCACATGTATGTATTGATGGAATCTTTCAATTTATTTTCACCCGCTTCAAACGTCTGAGTAATTTGAAATTTTGCACACGTATTAAGAACCAATGAGGAGCTTATACGTTAGAATGTGTTTTTTTTTTATAGTCTGTCCGTCGATATCATCGCCGGCTGTGAATCGATTTCGATGATTCTTTTTTTATTCGACAGAGTATGTCTCAAAGTTGGTCCCGTATAAATGTCAGCACTTTTTAGAAAATTAATAAAAATCAAAAAAATATTGCAAAAATTGTAGTATTCGGTGTGAACGCTGCTTTTTGATTTCATTAAATACCAAAAAGTTAAAAATAAGTAACTTTAAACTTAAATCTTATTAAGCTATGGACGTCATGTCACAGGACATTTTATATAATATATTAGGTACGTTATAAAGAAACTTCAACAGTATTCAGCTGTCTTATTTTGTCTACCATTTATTATTTCCGACAATTTTTCTTTACGTAAGTGACGACAATACACACATCCAAAATCAAACTGTTCGACATAGTTTGGACTTACTTTCCCATAATATAGGAGTAGAAATATACAGTGCAATGTGCATATAGCATACTAGCAGTCCCGCCTGGTTTCACCCGGGTGCAAAAGAACGAACGGGGGTGGGGGAGATATGAGTATACGCATATTCATCTTAGTTTATCGAGATGAATGTTTTGTCCAAATTTTATGATGATCGAAGTTTTTGTCGGACGGACAAATTTTGCAACATTTTTCATTCATGCTCCGCTCCTATTGGTCGTAGCGTGATATTATATAGTCTATAGCCTTCCTCGATAAATGGGCTATCCAACAAAAAACAATTTTTCAATTCGAACCAGTAGTTCCTAAGATTAGCGCGTTCAACTTACAAACCAAACAAACAAATTATTCTTATCTGTATCGTTATTCCCAAAAACTCGTACCCAGAAAGTTTTTTTTTTTTTGCCAAAAATACTACACTGTTTAATAAACCTTATAAAAAAACATGTTTAATTCCGTTACTAAATTGTAGGATTTTATAATCAAGGTTTTAGGTTATGTAGTTTGAGATTAAATTAATAATAATAGTACCTACACGTTAATAGAATCAAAGAAGATATAAAAAAAAACTCCGGGTCGCAGTGCGAAACCCTGCCGACATATAGTGTATTTGCTTTTATAAGCAGTGTGGCTCTATTATATGAACTTAACTTTGTTTTTGGACAAAGTAAAAAAAATTACCCCTTAATACAACCCTTAAAACATTTTTTTACTTAATTTCAATACTACATATCAATTCAACATCTGTACCAAATTATATACACTCTTCAGTATGTAAAATCCATATCAGAAACTTGTGTTTTCATAAAATTTGTAAGTCCGGTCCTGTCGGGCCGATTTTATTAAAATTTTAGCAGCACATTTTAATAATTACTAAAGGGTTAAATTTCAAATTTGAAACTGTTCCGAAAATTTTTTCGGTATTTTTGGGCCCGAAAACTTTTTTCAACCCCTAAATACCACCCTTAACATGGCCCGATTGGGCCCATTTTAAATAGGCTTCGTGCGGTGATGGATTTCAACATGTGGTCCAAATTTCGTTAAAATCAATTAACTCCTTCGAAAGTTATAGCCCGCACATATATATATATATATATATATATATATATATATATATATATATATATATATATATATATATATATATATATATATATATATATATATATATAAATATATATATATATATATATATATATATATATATATACATATATATATAAACATTTCCAAAAATGGTGCCAAACTTCTTAGAAAGTTATGAAACGTCGAGAAATTTTGGTCCGACCCCTAGGTCCCGCCATCCGACCGACGCCAATAGTGTAAGTGCCTTATGGCAAATACACTAATAACTATAGATAGTAAACCAGCTTGTGATAATTGTCTATTGTTTTGTTGATCGATTTCGCTTTATGAACAGTTTTTAAATTGTGTAAAGTGACAGCTGGTAATGGTAGGTAGAGTTGAAAATTTGGCTTACCTTAGGATAAAATCGTTGCTACGCCAATGGTTTTTTCCCGATTCATCAATGTGTTCGGAAAACATCAATGTATTTTTTATGCATTCCTTACTTTAAACCACCGTTCTCAGTTTACTAGAAGTGTTTATAATAAAAAAGTATTGATCCATTTTTTACTCATTCTTTACAGATGACACAGTGACAATTTCGAGAAGAAACACTAATTGTTCGTGTTGTAAAGCGCGGTATTTTTCGCCACATAAGTACAATGGTTATGTTTCCATGAATTATTGACGTTGCGTGTTTTTGTCGCCACAGAACGAGATATTTTTACGTAGAAAAATCAGAATTATTGTATAAAAGCCGTTCTTTGTGTTTAACAGTATTATATTATGGCGTAGCATGTGTTCATACGTCAGTATCAGCAGACAATATGTAACTCTGACAAGCCCACGTAACACAACAGGGTATGTCAGAAAGTCAGTGTTTTTTTGAAGTAAAACTTCTTTATACGCGACTCATGAGACTAACTCAGATTTTTTTGGAAGTAAAGTCCCAAGGGCGTAGATATGTGGGCTACAGGGGGTAACTATCCCCCCCAGGATTATAATAAATTGGGTGACCAATCGTCCCGAATAATCCGGGTCAGGCGTGCAGAGAGCCCCGCGTCCCGTATTATAGAGAAAATGCATGCCTATTTCAGTTATGAAAAAAACTTTTTAACAAAAAAATTAAACCGCCGAAAAACTGAAAAGCAAAAAATAATAAATCTTTTTATTTAACTAAGTTCTATCTAAGTAGTTGAACGTATGTGAAAGTCTAGTATATCTAAGTAATTTTGAGTCGGCGTCAACAATCCTTCGCCGGAAATCTCTGAGCGTTCACGAAGTTAATATCAGCGACAGAGCAACCCTAACGGGCACACGTCTTTGCGAGTGGTCGTGTGGAGAGCGCATGTTTAATGTTAATGTTTATCGCTGGAGATTTCACGTATCATTGTTTGATTTGGTTATTTCTTTTAGTGATCTTTGTTCATTGATGGTTTGACGCCGACTCAAAATTACTTAGATATACTAGACTTTCACATACGTTCAACTACTTAGATAGAACTTAGTTAAATAAAAAGATTTATTATTTTTTGCTTTTCAGTTTTTCGGCGGTTTAATTTTTTTGTTAAAAAGTTTTTATTTAATAATTTTTTGTGGCTATATAATTTATAATTGTAATATACACAACTCAGCATGAAAATCTGTGAGTGAACAATAAATCACCCCTATTTTCCCACCCTTAGGGTAGGAATTTTTTTTCCAAATTTATATGAGACGAACCTCGAGGTATACCCTATCCAATAAAAAAATAATTATCAAAATTGGACCACTCTGTAAAAAGTTATGTGTGGTCATACATTACAATCAGTGAGTGAACAATCAATCATCCCCTGGTTTCCTACCCTTAGGGTTGGAATTTTTCTACGAAATTTATATGGGACCAACTTCGGGGTATACCCTTTCAAACAAAAAAATAATTATCAAAATCGGACTACTCTGTAAAAAGTTATGCGTGGTCATACATAAATAAAAAAAAAAAAAAAAAAAAAAATATACGCGTCGAATTGAGAACCTCCTCCGTTTTTGTTTTTCGTCGGTTAAAAAGACCTTTTTTTTTGCTCTTCAACTATACACAGGGAAAGTTTTTTAAATTAGGTTACTAAAAAAAGGTCATCTCTTTTTGGCGTTAGCAAAATAAAACTAAAAAAAATATACATTTTTTTGCTTCCCCCCCGCAGAAAAAAAATATCTACGCTCTTGTAAAGTCTGATGGTCTGATGCACACGAGGCTGGATTTGCCGCGAGATTTCTTGATAGCTTTGACTACTACTAGTTTTTCTAGCGCTGGTTTTCTTGATTGCTACTATGTGCTCGCTTCATACGAGACGTCTGTCCAAGCTTGCTCTGCAGGTAGTTTAGTGATAGAACGGTAACAAAAGTGCATGTTTATTGTCTCTGAACAGAATATACACTATGGCATAGTGTTTGTCTAGAAATCATAAAAATCGTGTGACTAAGTCTGAAAATCATTTGCTAATTTCAATTGAAGTCTTATTTCAAAATTCAAACTTACATAGTTCGACTCGTAATATTATATAGCTCGTAAGCTTAATAAGGAAATGCATGTGTCGGAACAATTTTCTGTTAAATAAATGATTATATAGCATTTTCACTCATAATCTAAATATACGATCAAACAGATAAATTATATATTTTCCTGGAAATTTAAATCGCAATTACACTAAGCTATCTAGCATATAATATGTAGCATGTAGTAACTAATTAGGCTATAGTTTAAAATTCTAAACACACAGCCATAATTAACCTATCGAGGGGCTTGAATTTCTAGTGGACACAAATCATCTTAAATTAAAAAAGGACCTTGCACAAACCTTATGGGATTTGGTTCTCGGTTAAATTGATAAATGGTTTTATTTTATAGTTTAAGGGTCACTAAGAAAAAAATATCCATGGGCGCATAGTCTAAAAACCAATAGATTTTTAGCTACAAATATGTTTAGTGAGATTTTAGATATAGGGATATCCATCGAATTCATAATCTAAACCTAAGCTCTAGAAATATGCTTTCGAGTGCGCTGAATCCGAATATGACATTATTTTATACAGGTGGTACCTTTCTTCCAACATTACCTAGTTTTCAACTATTTTTCTGTTTCTAAAAAAAGCACAAAAGTTGAACATGGAACATGTTTGTGAATTCAATGGATATCTCTATATTTAAAGTCTCGATAAGCATATCTGTAGCTATCTGTTGGTTTTTAGGCTATGCTCCCATGGACACTTTTTCTTAGTGACATTTAAACTATAAAATAAAACCTTTTCGATTAATTTAACCGAGAACTAAATCTTTGATTAACGTCTGAATAGAACTGAATAGAAATCCTATAAGGTTTGAGCGGGGTTCTTTGGTCTATTATGTCAGTAAAATTGCGCTTTTTTGCATGAATTACCTATGTATGTTGCTCGGGGGTATCTCCTGAGTGTATCACCAAGTTGATGCGTTGTAAAAGTTTATGCTAAACCGTAATTTTTGCGAAAAGTCCAATGCTAATTATCTCGCGTTTCGTTAATGCTACGACAAAAATGCAAAGTGTTTTTTTAGAACATAAAATTTTCAACAGGTAGGTACTTTTCTTTATGTTGTCATTTGACCAAAGCGCTAACTCCACAAAAATGGCTCCGTGAAGAAAGTTGAAGAGAATTTAATGCTTACAATTTTTACACCGCAAATTATTTATTGCCTCCTGACAGTATAGACCAGAGATGTACAGACCGCGGCTCGCCAGAAAACACGAAAGTGGGCCGTTGACAGTCGAATACACAACAAATTTAATGAAGATAAATTACTCTGCATTGATAAAAACGCGTAGAAAGTATCGCGAACAAATGGATTGAAATGAATAAGCAAGCTTGTTTAGGTCTACCTATCTTTGCCAACAAACGTTTTCGATTATTAAAATAAATAAAACGAAAAATCGAAACCGCCTAGCAAACGAAAATTTGGAAGCAGTTTTACGTGTGGCTACAAGTAATTTGGAACCAAACATCAAAACAAATCTGTTCCAATGGCCTCTGGTCCCAATAAGTCTGTGCATCCTCGGTATCATGATTTATTAAAATTTACAAGACTTAGTGTCGGAACGAATTATATTACGACGTGATGTGACATTATGTTTAAAACGAGCGCCAGCCGCTTTTAACAGTCACACGAGCCATAATACCATTACGCATGAGATATATATATATGGTATTTTTTTCACGCGCCTCCTATAAAACAACTGATGTGCACTTTATTTTCAAAATTTTTTACAGTTCAGTTTTGAACAAACATTACACCTACTTGTAAATAGTAGATAGGTAGGTAATAAAAAAAAAAAAACAATTGACGGACAAATAGTGATTTATTGTGGATTTGGAACGACATTACTTTACAACACTAGCGGTGTAATGCCCACATTTTCGATCCGAAACCCCAAAAAGAACAAAATATTGAAATGCACGTGTATAAAATACGCATAATTAATATCATGATCTCACAATAGATATTATGATTCATGAATATTGACACAAGTGGGCAAGTAGCCAACTAGATCAACCTACAATATTGGATAGGCAAAGGCACCGATTTCACATCTAGACAAACAGTACCTCCTCTCAGATGACATTATACTAGTTATCGTAAGTATACTTGTCTTGTAAGTTAGAAACAGTAAAATGCGGCTTGCAATATACTTATATCTACTGTTTGTAAATATCATTCTGATTGGCTCAGAATATATTCATTTATCCAAAAAATGTTTGCCGCCTCGTTTTTTACTTCCTCATTTTTCCTCGTTTACGCCCTCTCGTTTTCACCCCTTACCTATGTCAATATTTTATACTGTATATTTTTTAAACTAGCAGTCCGTCCCGGCTTCTCTTGGGGTGCAAATTTAATAGGTACATGCCGTGAGGTGGGACGTTTATTGGCAATCTATAAGTGTTACCCTTGAGGTCTACAAGTTATGATCAATATTAAATATGTCATTAACAAATTCCAGCCAATATCAGTGTTTTTTTTTGTTTTTTGGAAAATATTCCGTATTCCACCACTTGGTATTTATGTAAATATTTTTTACATTTTTTTATATTGTTAATTTTTTTTATTATACGCTAGGAAAGTATCTTTGACATGCGATCTTTGCGCCATCTCGTTTGATTTTTTAAAATCTGGTTTCCTCAAAACTTACGGAAACCAGCGTTATTCTTAATTATAAAAAAATATTTACACACGATGTCAGTAAAAAAATAAATAAAATACATTTTTTATTTCAAAATTTTTTTAATCTTATTTTTGTTAATAAAATAACAATTATATGATATTTTTCATGTATTTAATAATGTTTACAGACGTTAAATAAAATTTAATTACCCTTGACGACGTATTTCTGCAGTCCATTTTTTCCCACTCAAATTCATAAGAAAATCCAGGAAAACGGTGGAATTGTAATTCTGGATGTTTAGTTGGTGTATCTTTACAATCAACAACATAGCACTTCCGATTTGATAGCTTTTTACCCATTTTATTCAACAATTAATCCTTATTAAAATGCACGTATAACATATGACACTAAGGTTTTGGCTGAACCAGATAAAAAAAAAATACGAGAGGGCGCAAATGTCGCTTGCCAAAGGATACTTTCCTAGCGTATACAAACATAGCGGGTATATTCTCGCGGGGGGGGGGGAGTGTTGGTACAATGGCGTCTTTAGCGAAGTGAAAGGGGAGAGGTGCAACAGGAATTTTTCCAAATGATTATGTTGGTTCCAAAATGGAAGTTAGGCTGCCAAAGTACATTTGGTATGACTTAATCATTGAAAAATATTGCAATTGAAAATTCGACAAACAAATATTGGTTATTTATAGTTTGTTTGACACTGACATGACGGAGGCCGATCGAGGATAATTGCTACGCAAAACTTTATGGAACAGCGATTCAATCAGTATCCTGCCTTTCAGTGTATAAGCAGACTTAAGGTAGGTTATGTATTAATGTAACGCAAGTAGAATGCGTATTACCTTACGTCACGTTGCGAAGCAATAATTTTAACACCCTAAACACGTACGACCGTCGACAAGCTGGACCAGTGTTCCAGATGATGCTACGGCACAGCCCACCGAGCTTCCGCGATCATGTCTATCTGTCGGTGTGTGACGTAGGTATATAGCTCACTCCATGTAGTCAAATCTGTTGCGTGCGCGTGCGTGTGTCAACTCATTGCACTGATAGATAATTACAGACGCTCGACAACATCATTACACTGATTGCAAGGCTTTTGTTTTCTGTTTTGTACAACCATTAAAACCCAAAACATTTTGATTGAACAATATAATTCTTCTTATACTATAAGCTAGTCATAAACGTAAAAATAATTTAGCATTTGAAAAAAAAATGTAAAGGCTGATTGCACACGAGGCTTGTTTTGTCGCTGGAGTCACGGCTGGGACTTGCGCTGGCTACGAAGATAGAAATGACGTTACTGCGGGCTCACTTGAGTGGTTAGAACCGAGATTTCAATATTAGAATCGGGGCTATTTTTCGTGCATGTTTCTCTGTTGTTTTGAGCAAGAACCAATCAGAAAACAGTATCTTGTCATGTGGGCTTCAATACACGCATCGTGTGAACCGAACACATAAAAGCCATCACGAAACTCAGCGCCACAGCACGCTTCAAAACTAACGGCAAGACCAGCTTCGTGTCCCGCGGCCTTAAGATTTAATTTTTTTGTTAACGCACTTGAAACAACTGAACGGTAAACACTTGAGTGACACCAATACATAGTATGGCCAAAGCCCAAAAGAGCCCATGCATAAATAACTAGATCCTCTCGAGTTCTAGTGAATGTGTAAGGGGAAAGAAGCGGGGTTAGGGGGGAAGCGGCGTTGCGAGGCGCAGCAGGATAGACACACGACATTGCCATGTGCGTTAATGACTTTACAAACTATACGATGTAAACATGATATGCTACAACGATCTTTTACAACTTTCAAGAAACTGACAGACTGAAAGTGACACTTCGTTAAATAATAATAAAACTTATCACACGCGTACCTTTTTGAAGTGAAATTTCTTTACACACGGTGGGGCAAGTTCGATTGAAAGTGAACGAAAAAAGTGTTCCAAAAAGGGTCTAGGGATAAAACCACGAGGAACCCCGTAGCTGCGAGAGCATTAATTCAGATAGGTTCCAAGTAGCCAGCAAACGGACACGAAACCGTCCTCCGCATGCGCAGTAGTTAAAACAAAACTGTATCGGTTTTAGAACACTGCGCATGACGATGACGGTTTCGTGTCCGTTTGCTGGCTGCTTGGAACATATACCTTATATTATATAGTCGATTCTATAAAAAACCAGCAGTACAACAATAGGTTATGGTAACTGAGAGGTATAGCGGCTGCCTCGTACTATATAGAAGGCTGTAGATTCGATTCCGACACTATTATTATTTGTTTTATCAACTATTTCATATTACATCCATATTTTATTTATAATTTCATAAAATCAAAATACAGATTTTAAAGTTGTTTCTCGGAGTGGCGGACCTTTTTGGTGAGGGGGTTTCTCTCGAGTGTAGTTCCGAGACGGCGTTTTTTGCGATGTGTGTTTGACGCGACAAGAAGTTTAACTGATGTATTAAGTCACTACAGAAGGAAAACAGTTATAAAATCGATGCCAGGATTGCGATAATTTATATGTGTACGCCACTGGATGAGCCATCACACCACTTGTGAATGAAATCGTTTGAAAAAAGAGGCAGTAAATGTTTACCATTAAATAAGTCTTATATTTTAATGGTAAACATTTACTGCCTCTGTGCGTGTCTAATTGGCAATGAACACTTAAAAACAATTTTGTAACTGTGCTAGCTTTCCGACAGGGCTTCGCGGGGACGAGGGCGTAGATAAGGGGGGATAAAGGGGGTAATTGCCCCGACAGGATCATAATAATAAAAAAATAAAACTGAAAATAATACGAATACCTGGCTAAAAAATTAAAATTAGAAATACTTCTTAAAAAA
Organism: Xanthostigma xanthostigma; assembly: GCA_963575645.1. Taxonomy (NCBI): domain Eukaryota; kingdom Metazoa; phylum Arthropoda; class Insecta; order Raphidioptera; family Raphidiidae; genus Xanthostigma; species Xanthostigma xanthostigma. The sequence continues at coordinate 39,198,398 of OY754466.1, read as the reverse complement.
ATTGTAAATTGATTTGGTAATTAATATTTTGTTTGACCCCTTCGATCGTGAGTATTCTTGTGTGATATCTATTAATAAAACTTACAAAAATGTTGTTTTTTTTTCGCTTTAAGAAAAAAATATCTACGCCCTTGCGCGGGGATAGCTTTTGAGTTGGAAATGAAATAATCGAAAGTACTGGATCTTTGAATTTCTTTACACTTTCGCTCACTGCCCATCCCCCTTACGGTGAAGTGTAGTAATGTATAACCTATAATATCAATATAGGAGATAATTTAAACAGTTTTGTTGTCAAACCAAAATCTACTCAAAAACCTATTTTAAAAAACCTATAAGAATATTTTTTTCCTGAAAATTTATAGAACATTTATAGAACAATAGAATAGTTTCTGTATTATTCGACGAATGAAATACTGAGCCATGTTGTTTGTGAATCTTGTTGATTAATTTTTAATAAGAATAAATGAACGAAATTAATTTTAATTATTTGGATATAATATCTAAGGTCAACACGATTTAATAATTGTCAACACATTGAATTTTGTTTTCTTTTTTGTTCTGCATTGTTTTTCATTAAGAGATGTTTTGAGTAGGTCCCATTCGTCATAAATCATACTTAGCGATTATTTATTACAGTATATCAGTGGCGGCGCGTAAACATTTTAAATTGGTGTTCTGCAGGGTCAACCAGAAGCATTTCCTAACAATGGCTAGGAATTGGGAGGGGGGTTGTGTTAATTAACTTATGAATGATATCCATGTATATTGTTTATGATATTTTAATTATTGACACTGCTGACGATAAACTTAAATACTGTAACACTAGTCACTACTGCTATAAACCGTGTGTAGATGCTTATTTGTACTGATGTGTTGACGGTACAATCAGCTCATAGCCGATCTAACTAACACGCTATAACTTGGGGATCGGAGTTTTACGGTGTGCACCGGAGGTATCTGATGATGACGTTTCATGTGCTGCTTCGGAGCGCAGATAGCGCCTGAACGCACGAAAGTCTACCACAAAGAACATCAGAACACACACGAGTATTGTGGTCTGCCAGTGACTGTTAAACTCAAACCCGAATCTTCCACTATCGCGGCGCCTGAATTACCATTTATTCTGCAGTTACATCAAAACAAGTAATCTTTCTCATAATAAAGCATATTTGTAATTGTTTTTCCAAATCAAGCGAGAGCTAATCTTTACTTTTGGTAACGCTAGACATGAACCTTGATTATAGCGAGTGTTAATTTAATTTTTGATTTTTGAACAAGTCCTTAGTTCCAAAATTCTATAATCTGAGAATTAATAAAAGTATAAATTGAATTTTTATTTCACTATAAATTAAAAATATGAATTGAGACTAGTCCTAAAAAATTTAAAGTAATATATTTTGAAACCTAGTTTTAATTAGGCAGGTCGCAGATTCAGTGACGAATTTAGGCTTGCTGCCGCCCTAGGCCCCATTCGATGCGCCGCCCTTTTTAATAAAATGAATTTCAATCATTTTTATCCAATATTTTCATTTAAAAATAACTTTATTTATTAAAATATAATTTTTAAATATAACTAATAAACATGACAGATAAATAAGTTATAAATTAATCTCACTAAACTCTAAAGAGTCTAAAGGAACAGAAAGCTACTCGATAAAGACTATATAATTGATCTATTAAAAAATTAACATCTTACCCATACAGATTGAGAAATAAATTAATTAATTGAATTATAATATATTCTATAGAAAATTTTTTATGAAAACTAATCTGAACCAATTTTTGAAATTGATTGTCTTTACTTTTCGCCTCTAAAATTTTGCCATTTCAAAAATTATGCCGCCCTTCAAATTAATGCCGTCCTAGGCCCGGGCCTCACGGGCCTAGGCGTAAATCCATCACTGCGCAGATTTTAATTCATTCAGAAGTTTTAAGTCTATAGAATCGGATAAGTGATGCTCTACTGTGAATCGTTCTTCATTTCGTATAATTCTGTGAACAATTTCAGCGTGACGCCAATTGAAATTCGCGGAAAGGTACTTCTGTGTTATTGGGACACAAGAAGCTTTATACATATCCATCAGATATAGTCTCTCTAAATAGTTTTTACTTTATGAAGAAATAAAATCTCACATTAAACGTTAGACTCGGCATCTGGTGATATAATGTTGAATGTTTCCAAAGGTCTATATTTCACTACCTGCCAGATTGCTGTGCGTAACTAGTAACTAAAAAACGTAACGACGTTTTATCACAGTTTTTACTCCCATATAAACGCGCGATTAGATGTTTCCCATCACAAAATCAATAAGTAGGTCTTTTTATACAAATTTTACAGTTACACATTTCATGTCGCCATACTCATGAGTAAGCTTCTCCCAGTTTAATGTCAAATTCTAAAACTTTTTTCCTCCACCAATAGCTTCAGGGTTTGACCCATGCGCTAATTTCTTATTACCTTGAAAAATTCAACATAAATGTATAACAGGGACACAATAATGGAACTTGAAACAAGGATAGCAATAGTAGTTTAATTCAGGACCGACACAAACAAGAGAGACTTTCGTAGACGAATTTGTAATGGTTATTCTAAAACTTGAGTTCTGAATTAGTGACTACATTTGATGAACTCGGTATTGTAAATAGAATCTGTGCTACTCTACTATATGTATGACACAACTGACAAGTACACATACATTTATCAAACGAAGTTAAGTACATAAGAGTGTAATTTTTCGGTAATATATTTCGCGTGAACTTCAATTTGATCATTTGCGACCAAATATGCTTAAACCAAAACCACATTCCTTAAAGTTAGTGATAATTAAGTTGTACGATGTTGGTAAATAAATTGTTACAATATGTTTTAAGATGGTACTGAACTTTTGTTGAGCGTGTACACTACAGTCAGAAATGATAGAGTTCAGCATCGTTACAAAAAAAAAAACATAACCTACATTTAAACATTTCAGGGAATTAAAATATAATTTTATATTTTATAACCTAAGATATTTTCATTAAAAATTCTGCAAATTATTGTACGACTAAATTATTTTTGACAGTGTCTTTCATATTATGCTTCCTTCAGTGGTTTTGAATTTACTATAAAATATTGACGTTTGACATATTATACAGAATGTTTCAAAACGTGTCGGAAAACAAAGATGTGATCTTTGGATAATTTTAAGAAAAAAGATCATTTACACGAATTTTGTTTTTTGACGATATTTCAGGAACCGTTTGAGATATAAAACTCAGCTTCGTTTATGAAATTTTTTTCATATTCCAGTGACGGATATTTTAGGGTTGTTTGAGGTTTTTTTTTTGCTGGGGAAATTGGCATTTTGAACTCCCGGTGGTCAAGCTTTAAATTGTAAGCATTGATGTAGATAACAAAAATATTAACAAAAATATTAGGAATTCAAATCTTTGATTAACGTCTGAATAGAACTCTTCAAGTAAATAAAATTGTCGACAATTTTATTTACTTGAAAAATATTAGGAGCACTGTGGTTTTAATCTAATAAAAAATAGAGAATAGTTACTTCTTACCACAACAAGTTTATTAGTGGATGTACATTTCGAGAGAGTTTAGTGTATTGCTGAAGATGAGAGCATAGCTCTCGAAATGTACATCCACTAATAAACTTGTTGTGGTAAGAAGTAACTATTCTCTATTTTTTATTGATGTAGATATTATTATTTATTAGAAGTCTCGGGTATTAACAGATTTTTTAAAATTTAATTTTAAACTACATTAATATTGATGTAGAAATTACTAATTAATTATTTATACAAAGTCTCTTGCATATATTATGACTGCATCTTAACAAATCTTGTTTGAAAATTAATTTTAAATATTATTTTGTGATAATAATATATGTATGAAGGCAACGGCAGAACAATTTTTGAGAAAGAAATGATTAAAATTGTAGCAATGTCAGTTGATTACGTGAAAACTAAAAAAACATAGAAAACTAAAGGAAAAAAATACAGCACTCGGAATTGTTACAAGGGAGTGGTTAATTTTTTCGACTTAACGAGGTTCAAGTTATAGAGTTTCAACTGTACTTAAATACACACAATATATTGGGTAAGCTGACTCGAAGTATGAAAGGACTTTGTAGAGTTTTAAATTCCAAGAAACAACCCTGCAGAGCAGTAAAACACCTATACAGCTCTCAACACAGGTAAATCGCCTTAGCTTCGGTTCAGGTCAACGTTCTGTTGCTTCTCAACTTGTGCAAACTTGAATCAATTCATAATTATGGGTGAGAGCATTTTTATAAAATATTTCTAGTCGCTGTAAACGTGGCAGCCCTTATCGGTGCATGTTGCGTTTTTTTAGGACGCATTTCCAAACCAAATTACAAAGGAAATAATAAAACACAAGTAATTATTTTATGGAAAAACAAAAACATAGAATGCATTATTTAATTGAAAAATATAGGGGACAAACTTTTAATTGTATTTTTTGTATAAGGGGACAAAAAAAGAAAAAAAAAATAAAACCATCTATAAAGCCAGCGTCAATACCACGCATCGTGTGAAGCGATCACGAAACCCAGTGCCACAGCACGCTTGAAAGTTGAAACCTAGCAAACAATACCTAGACATGATGCCAGATTTTTAAATCCAATTCTATAATGTAGGTACACGTCTACTATTTCCGAAAAAAAAAATTATTTCAGCAATAAATTAAATTTTAACGCAAATTATGGAATTTTTATCTTTCTATTTTGAAGTTATCACGAAAACGCGACGTCACGCTTTAGTGACAGCTGACATTAGATGTTGCATTTATGGGTGTAGAACTGTGGTTCAGAGGTATTTCTTAGAGAGGAATGCAAATTTACTTAATGATATAATTTATATTAAGTATTTTCTTAAAAGTAGATACTTATAGCTGTCAAAACAGTACGATTTTCTTTAGTTACAAGTTAACTAACCTCAAAAATAACCTATGACATAAGTGTTATATCACAAAAAAATCTAAAAAACAACAAATCAACTAATTAAATGATGCATAAGTAAATGATCGCAACAAAAATTTAAGCGACATGGTGATTATTTATTTCAAGTGTTTATATTCTCTTTGATTTAAGAAGGCGTGACGTCATTCGGTGTTTCAGTCAAAATGGCCGATTGCAGTATTTTATACTTTTATTTTATTAAAAATCATATTAATTTCAATGTTTATATATTAACACTGGGTCATTTTTTGGAATCCTTTCATCATATATTTTTCTCTAAAACCATTCATTCTTTGATTCTTTTATACTGTCATTCTAGCAAGGAATCTAGCGGCAAGAAATCGCTGTTACGAACAATAGCCAGCTCGTACGGGGATCGGTACTTAAAACTCAAAGACCTTCTCCACTTGCATTTGACAGGTTCATAGATGCTTTATCTATATTGACGCTTATATAATACAAATTAAGACATCACAGCACTCGAATACCGAATTCTTGTTAAACAACTGTAAAAGCAATCTGGAATTCCTATGTTGTTCGATTTTCCACGAATTTATTGGTGCACTGACTATTGTCTATTTACATTAATAATAAATTAATTAAACCATTTCAGCACATAATATATGTATGATAAATATGAATGGTCAAGTTTTATACAACTTTGTTTTGTACCATCGTTACCATACGTTTTTATCTGAGAATCTGGTTCGAAGTACAATCAAAATTCACTAGTGCCTCTGTGACCTGTGCTGTGTGCGCTCTGTAAATGTGAGAATGCAACAGTACAGAACAGCTCAGCACAGAGCAATGACGCTCGGAGTGAGTCATTAAAAAAAAAGAGCGACTCGCTCCGTTCCGAGTAAGGAGTCGTTCATTATGAATGACTCGCTCAGGAGCGCCACATCACTACTTCCTTTCCTCTCAGACGTTCTTTCCTGGGACGCAGTTATAACCAGAGATATTTAATATCTCTGGTTATAACACACTAGCGGTCCCGTCCGGTTTCACCCGGGTGCAAAAGAACGAATGGGGAAGGAAGGGACATGAGTACGCACATTCATCTTAGTTTACCGAGATGAATGTTGGGTCCAAATGTTTTGCAGTTTTCGGCAGTTCCCTGCTTTATTACTTATTTTAAACTCAAACCTCCATTTTTGATGAAAATATTTTTTTTAAGTAATAATTATTTCTTTTAAATCAATAATTACTGTATAATTAATAAAATATAATAAATATTTAATTGAAAACACTGTAGGAAAATTATTTTTATATATAGGTAGGTACTGTAATAGTTTTCAAATGAGCTATTATTTAGATTTATTTAATTCTAATTAGTTGTAAATAAAACTAAAATAAATTTAAATGATAGCCTTATAGAAAAAAGTAATGTAGAAAATAAAAAAAAACATTAAAAACATATTTGTCCAAGGTGGGGCTAGAACCCACGACCCTGAGATTAAGAGTCGAGCGCGCTACCGACTTAGCTAACCGAGATTCGGTAGGTGTACCGCTAATATTGGGATATTCTGTTACGGCATTTCACCTGAATATAAGTATATGGTGAAAAATGTTGACTGACATTCTGCAACATTTTTCATTGATTTTCCGCTCCTATTAGTCGTAACGTGATATTATATAGCCTATAGCCTTCCTCGATAAATGGGCTATCCAACAAAAAAAAAGTTTTTCAATTCGAACCAGTAGTTCCTGAGATTAGCGCGTTCAAACAAACAAACAAACTCTTCTGCTTTATATATTAAGTATAGATATATTTATATTACAACGTTACGGCAAAATGGGGGCGAGCAGTGAGCGAAAATAGCGAAATGTGCTGAACCGCGGTTTGGGTTAGCTCGTGTTGTTTTATAAGCAATATCTGCTGTAAACGTATAAGTAATACTTGTCTACAATTTTGTAAATAAATAACGCGACAAAACATTCACAGGTCATAGAACATGATTATCAATTAAAACTAGAACACAAAAAATAGTCTGTTAACATTTCTCTTTATTGCTAATTATGATATTGTATAAGAATATTTTTCTTAGTAAATAAATGACATGACCTTAAACACATTTAATATATGATAAGTGTCTGTAAACAAAGAACGAAATTATTAAATGGTGTTGAACTTGAATCAAAACAAATTTTTTATCTTGCTTAACAACTAAAAACTTACTGCTATGTATTTTTTAAATTCATGTTAATATTATAAAGAGGAAAAGTTTGTGTTTGTCGCGGAAAATCTCGCAGGAACTATTGAGCCGATTTCAAAAATTCTTTCATTGTTTAAAGTTTCCTTCTTTCCATATAACTCAGGCAATATATTCTTACGCCAAGACAAAGGAGGGATGATCAGTGAGCAAAAATGTGAAGCACGCGATTTCTGTACTAAATTACCGTCATAAGAGTGAATTATTTTCTTAACCGTCAGCTCCCGGTCTGTTCAAGCTAGTATAAGGAACGAGGATACTGGATTGGGTGATATAAGATACTAGCGGCCCAAATGGTCGGTCTAGGTCCTATAAAAATTACCGGGAAAATTGTCAAACGCCTCTATGAGACCGTGTAAGTAAATGAAAAAAATCCGGACCGGCGGCCCACCGAGAAAAGTCCCGGTGTTCCTTGTGGCCAGACCGACGCTGGCGGCCCGTCCGGCGTCCCGGTCTCACCTGGATGCACAACTGTAAGATTTATTAATGCATAGTCTCTTCCCCCTCTTTTTCTCTACTTTTCTCTCTCTGGAAATATTATATTGACCTTCCTATCCACGCAACCATCCACACCCAACGTAACAACTCACACCCATAGTAAATGTGATGGTAAGTGAAAAAATCGTTTTGGATACGATTTACATAAAGTGGGTGTCGAGAAAGGAGTGACTATCTCAAATTTAAAGTCATTGGATGTTTGGCATGTACACACACAGATAGACACGTGCATTTGCTAGCTCTGATAATTTATTCGTTTTTTGCATTATTTACTACTGAAAAATTGTTTGTTTGGGCCAAAAATAATTACCTGTGAAAAAGTTTTGGTACTGTTAAGAAATTTTATACATATATTAAGTGAAAATTGTGAAAATTCAATATTTAAGTACATATTTTTATTTTTGAAATATTCATTTTTACGGCGCATACCTGTCATAATTGGATATATTGAGATACATAGTCCTACCATCACAATAAAGTTGTCTGCATAAAAGAAAAAAAAATGGGCAACGAAAGAGAATTGCGTTCTGAATCGAGGAGTGGAAAAAGTGACAAATCTACTGTGTCCTTAAATAATGAAGCAATAGCTGGCATTATTGCTCAAATAACGGAAGGAGTTACAAAGAATTTGACTCAGGTCATGAACGAAAAATTCAATGAACTCAATGCTCGTGTTGAAGTGGTAGAAAAAGACATACATATTCAGAATAATAATATTTCGAAACTTGAAGACAGAGTTGATGAATTAGAACAATACTCTCGACGAAATAACTTGAGGTTTTTCGGAATTGCTGAAGACACGAGGGAAAGCGTTGAACAAATTGTGCTTGATATTTGTAACAACAAAATTGGAGTGAACATTGTGCTAGAGGATATTGAGCGGGCGCACAGAGTTGGTCGTCCAAATGGGGCTAGGGCAATTCTAGTAAAATTTCAATCCTACAGAGTTCGAAGAGAAGTTTTTGTCAATAAAAAGAATTTAAAACAATCTGGAATTGTTGCTCGTGAGGATTTAACAAAACGAAGACATAATTTATTAATGGCAGTCATAAAGGAACATGGAAAGGAGAATGTTTGGACACAGGACGGTCGCATATTACTCAACAAGGGCGAAAGAATTATAGTAGTGACGACTCCGAATGATTTGACAATACAGTAATAAACTACTTTTCTTTTTGCTATAGTTTATCTTTTTTTTTCATTCATCTTTAATATGATTTAATATGCTTTAATGGTATGGTAGAACTATTATTTTATTTTTTATTTGTAATGTAGTGAATAAGATTAATTCATGACAATACGCTATCGCAGAGCTTGCCTGCCATCTTTTATTATAAGAAACTAAATATTGTTAATTTTATTTGAACATATACTGAGTCAATTTTCTTTTTCTCTTTTTTATATATATTTTCCTAGAACAAATTAAACTAGGTAACTCACTAGAACATCTTTCCTTATTTTGTCATTATTTTTCTTTAGTTAATTCTATAAATACGAATATTTTAACACACAGTACATGAAACACCTCCTACAAGACATAAACACAGTGCACTCAATTGAGAATATAGTAACTTCTGACGTAACTTCTATAAACACTTTATGTGCAAATAAAGAAAACCTAAAATTGCTAAACTTAAATATACGTAGCATAAATAAAAACTTTGATGAACTCCTTATATTATTAGAATCTTTTAAATTTAAATTTGACATTATAGTACTTACAGAATGCTGGTTAAATGAGAAATACGTGCCAAAAAAAATAGCAGGATATAACAACTTCGAAACTAAGCAACATCATAATCAAAATGATGGTGTAGTTGTCTATATCGAGGAGTCATTGGCTGCAATAGTTACAGAAACTGTTTTACACGGGTCTAACTGCTTACAGATAAGTATAGACGGTAAATTGGTTGTATTATCCATCTACAGATCTCCTTCTGAACATAATATTATTCCTTTTCTAGATGGACTTCGACTGAACATTAATAAAATAAAAAATGCAAACGACATAGTACTCGTTGGTGACCTAAACATAAATATATTGCCATCAACAAACAGACATCCACAGACAGACTTATACCTGGACTTACTTGCGGAATACAATATTAAAACCGTTATCAACAAACCAACAAGGATATCGGAAGGACGACAAACATGCATTGACCATATTATGGTGAAAACAAAATGTTTAGTAAATGCAGCAGTTTTTGAATCAACACTCACAGACCATTACTCTACAATTCTTGTCATTTGTAATAAAATCGGCAACAATCTTACACAAAAAGGTAAAACTAAATACATCACTAATTTTGAACAACTAATTAACCTAGTAAAACAAGAGACTTGGATTTCAACGATGAATACGAATGACATTAATATAGCAACCAACAACTTCATAACCACACTACAAAAGCATATAAATAACACTACACGAACACAAATACTAACACACAAACAACACTGTCTAAAACCATGGATAACTGAAAATATATTACGATCTATACATAGAAGAAATAAAATACACCAGCAAGTGAGAAGATTTCCCAATAATATCCAATTAAAAATCTATTATAACCGTTACAGAAATATTTGTAATAAACTGATAAAAACAACTAAAAATAATTATTATAAAAAACAAATAGAACAAAACGCACTTAACACACAGAAAACATGGAAAACCATCAAAAACATTGCAAACCTAAACACTAACAAAACACAGGATAATATACAAAACATACACACATCTCATTCCACTATAAACGTAAACACAGATCCAAAAGCTGCTGCAAATGCTTTCAATGAACATTTTGTTGATGTGGGAAATAAACTAGCAATGACAATATTGGACAAATTAGATACTACGGAGGACAAACTCGTGGCATCTAGTACATCCCATCCTAATATTCCTTCTAGTATTTTCCTAACTCCTGTTTTAGAAAGAGAAATTGCCAGCATTATTGACGACTTACAGACAAACAGCGCACCTGGACCGGACACGTTGACTGTAGCACTTATTAAAAAAATAAAAAATTATATACTTCAGCCATTAGCGCATATTATTAATCTAAGTATAGGAAACGGTGAGATACCTGATCATTTTAAGAGATCAATAATATGTCCTATATTTAAATCAGGAAAAAAATCAGACTTAACAAACTATCGACCTATATCACTATTAAACACGACAAGCAAAATATTAGAAAAAGTAATTAAAAAAAGACTGACAAATTATTTAGACAAATACAATATATTATCTACTAACCAGTTTGGATTTAGACAGGGACTAGGGACAAGTGACGCTATCAGCACACTAACGACAAAAATTGTGACTGACGTTGACAAAGACTTAAAATGTTTGGCTATTTTTCTAGACCTGGCCAAAGCCTTTGATACTGTCCCTCACAAAATCCTATTACAAAAGTTATTTAACATAGGCATTCGAGGTGTAGCTTTGAGCTGGTTTGAGAGCTATTTGTCCAACAGACAACAGTCCACATCTGTGAATGGAGTACTCAGTGATACGCAGACTATTCTCTTTGGCATACCGCAAGGTACAGTTCTTGGACCCATTCTGTTTTTGATTTATATAAATGATCTTTGCAATAACAATGCAGATGGGTCCATATTTTCATTTGCAGATGATACTGTCCTCTATTTCGCAGATGTGGACTGGAAAACTACGTACAAGAACGCAGAAAATGGACTGGCAAATGTGCATAAGTGGCTTAATAATAACCTACTGACGCTAAACGAGACAAAAACCAAATATATGACCTTTAGCCCAACGATTACTGGACAACCAACTGATATGACTCTTACACTACATACATGCAACAACGTACAAATAACTTGTGACTGCACACAACTGACTAAAACGAACAATATTAAATACTTAGGTGTCATAATTGACAATAATTTAAAGTGGGAAACACACATCATCGACTTGACAAAAAAGATACGGAAATTAATTTACATATTTATAACCTTACGACAAATACTGACGCCGACTTTAATAAAAACAGTTTATTATGCACTTTGCCAGTCACTTTTAAACTATGGAATAGCGGCTTGGGGCGGAGCTTCCGAATCGGCACTTATTCCGATTAAAAATGCACAAAAGCTACTTATACGCATAATAACTAAAAAGCCTCCCTTATTCCCAACTAACCAATTGTTCCAAGAGTTCCAGGTTTTAAATATACAACAGCTATATTTAAAATCTATCCTTACCATGTATCACCACAATCCCTCTACGCATACCCGATTTTTACATAACCATGGAACCAGATCCCAAGCCCAATATACTGTCCAACCTCCTAGAATGTCAAAGGCATTTGGCCAAAAACACATGCACTACCTTGCTCCCAAAATATACAACCAAATTCCCGTAGAAATAAAGAGCTGCACTAGTAAAAAAGCATTCTGTAAGAAAATAACAAAATGGATAGTTACAGAAGAAGCTCGAAGTATTATCAATGTTCTCATTTGAGTGCCGCACACATAAACACACATTGCTACACACACAATTAACCACTAAGCGCGCACACACACGCACACACACACACCACAGATACAAGCACACAAAACCAAACATTTAACACGCAAGCGCAATTTATAAAATATGTATTTAAAAATCCACCCTAGCACTGGCTATGCCAAGTTGGGTGGATCAATTTCATACATAATATAGCAATTATATATTATTTGTACTGTATTTATTGAAATAAATTATTTATTATTATTATTATTATTATTATTATTATCGTTTAGAAGATCTGGTGATGAGTCAGTGTGCAAGCGAATCAGCGAATAGTAATTCGCTTATTTTATATATAGATTTGGGAGTTGGCACATTAAGCCCTAGAGACTGTACCAGCGGACGACAGGACGGCCCCCAAAGCGAAAAAAAAAATATCTTAGTCATTTTCAACAATAATTTAATCACCCGTATAATCAATAATAATTAATTCTATTATTCAATTCACAAACCTGCATCGACATTTCCGCAAAGCGTAATATTAATATCAAAACTTATTTCTCAGACATTTCCTGTGACAGCGAGTAAAACGTGAGTGCATTGTGAAACAATGGGTACTCAAAAATGTGAGTTAATCTCTTACGGTAATCATCAGACATCCCAATCTTGAGAAAGAATGACGAAAAATACAACAGACACGAGTACACTATCGGTGTGCGGGTTCGGTACAATTCAATGAAAAAATGCGTCCCACACTACCTGATTTTCTACTTTAAAAATTATATAAAGGCGCGTTCATACTTATGTTATGCCAGTTGGAAAAAGCGAAAACGATGCAGACGAAGGCGTTGTCACTAGTGATGTGCCGGATATCCGTATCCGTATCCGCGGATATCCGAGGGAGAAGAAAGATCCGTATCCGTTAGTTTTTGGCGGATCTTTTACGGATCTTTTACCTTATTAATTTTCAATTTATAGATGAAATTTTATATATATATATATAGGTGATTAGGTAATAATGAAATTCCATTCAGATTATTTTTTATTTATTAAAATCGTATTTGGCACCTTTATATTGCAAACATTTATCGTAGTGAGTACCATACCAATAGCACATAACTCAAAAGTACTAAAAAACTATCTTTATAATGAGATATTGCACATCGATCTCTGGAATCTGTTAGGAGAGTTAACTCTTAAAGAGGTCAATAACTTTTCCCCATAACAGATAGTCTCTTTCCAAAGGTCGATGTGCAATATTTACCGCCGCGTACTCTAAGAAAGTTAAGATCCGTATCCGTATCCGCGGATCTTGAAACCAAATATCCGTATTCAGATCCGTATCCGCGGATATACATTTTTAACGATCCGGCACATCACTAGTTGTCACCTGCCAATTGGCCAACCTGATTCGCTCAAGTGTTGGTCAACTTCAAAGAAATTCGAACAAAAGATGAAGACGTGACAACTGGGCTCACGGAGCTTCAGTTGTGATTAGAGTAAATCTTCTATCGGTGAACATTAGGCGAATAAATGTGAACATTATTTGTTTCCACTTGGCTTTACCAGTAGGCTTTGCCAACTGGTCTTATCTGTTGGCATGCATCGGCGTAGTAAGGGAGGGCCATAAGGTGTATTTGTTGGTGTAGTTCAATCGATTCTGAACTGTTTTAAAGCGTTTTGTGTTAGAACTGTGTGTTTGTTAATTAAATTATTGAGCACTTTGGACTGTTTGAACTTGGTTCTTGAAGTTCTAGGACTCGAGTTAGACTGTTAGTATTTTCAGAATAGATTTTTCCTCACAAAATAAAATGCTTTTTTGAAATGTTTTGACAACAGCACAGAACAAAAATTCAGGACTGATTAATTGTAATTAATAAATCCATTTGTTGGAATTTTAATCAAAACCAACAATTATATGATTTAGTTTTAATAATCCACTTCGAACTGTCTAAAGAGAATTCTAGAACCATTATCGAACTTTACCAACATACGCATCTTATATTAAATTAAAAAGCATATTTCTAAAGTGAAACTCTCCCTTTCACCAATTTCAACCGGCAGTTAAGAGAAAAAAGTGGGAGAAATGTATCGCTAGGGCAGTAAATTGGCCTGGATCTGACGAAAACTGAAATGCTCCCCCTTCTACGACGTCAATCGGCAGTTGAAAGGAAAGAGTGGGAGAATCGTTTCTACCCTCTCTATTAAAGCGCCATGTGCATTGCGTACTGTATTTATTTTCTCTAACAACAGTAACAAATTCAACATAACCATTTTTGCTAATCCTGAAATAATAAAATCGTCAACAAATGCTAGAAAGTTTCACTTTTAACGAGCGAGAGTCTCGCGCACAGTTTTATTGTCGTTACCGTATTTTCATGTGAACTATATTGTGTTACGACAAACCTCTTGATGGTTGGGTCCGCCCAGTGGTCATTTAATCGCGATGTAGTGACTCATTCAAAAACTATTTAAATACAAACTAGAACCTACAAAGGTAGGTAATAATTGGTAGGTAGTTTGGATTGAAAAAGATACAACAGTAAACTAAATAATTCAGGGTTGAAAACAATATAATAGATAATTATGTCGTAGTTTTATATATTATGATTGGCTAAAATAAATTAAAAAGCAACACCTCGCAAATTTGATATAAAGTAACTGTTTTAAATAATGACACTTTTTGATGTAAATAAAATAGTTTAATTACAATATTAAGGTTTAACAAAATGAACTGTATTTCTTCTTACATATTTATTTGTTTGTGACGTAGCCGATGTTGCGACTCACGTCTTACCACTTAGACTTGCCAAACAATACTGATCTAAAATTACATAAGATAGTGGGGAATCTTATAACACAAGGAGTGGGGGTAAAATTTTTAAATCAAAGGAGGTGAAACTCTAACATGGCCCCCACCTTGAAAGAAGTCTTTCAAAATACAAAAATAAATGAATTGAGAAATTATAATATTGAAATCACAAAAATATTCAAAGTCTAATTAAATATCACTGGGCATTTTCTTCAGTGACGGTAACTTGATCGTCGATCGGCAGGGCGCACACTTTGGTTAGCGCACGACGAATAGTACCAGTTGATGTCTTGATGGAAACGACACGACAGATGCCGTCAGGACCATGGTGTAGTTGTATAACACGACCCATTCTCCATTTCAAAGGAGGCAGGTTGTCTTCTTTTATGAGTACCAATGAATCTACCGTGACTGAGCGTTGAGATGTCTTCCATTTGACTCTTTGCTGCAGTTCGGAGATATATATTTTGCTCCATCGAGCCCAAAAATGTTGTTGAAGTTGTTGTACTCTCTGAAATCGAGATAAACGATTTTCAGGTATCTCTTTCATGTCAGGATCTGGCAGCGAGGTAATAGAGCGTCCTATCAGCAAGTGAGCTGGGGTCAGAGGGAGAAGGTCATCAGGGCTAGACGATAATGGACAAAGTGGGCGTGAGTTTAGAATTGCTTCTATCTGGGTCAACAATGTTGCCATTTCTTCATAAGTTAAATGAGCGTTACCAACTACGCGTTTAATATGATGCTTAGCAGATTTAACTCCCGCCTCCCACAATCCACCAAAATGAGGTGAATGCGCAGGAATGAAATGCCAATTGATGCGTTCACTAATCAACGATTTGCATACTTGATCTTGGTTCGAATTCAAAAAGCTACCCAAATCCTTTAAGGTCGACTGAGCACCCACAAAATTCGTTCCATTGTCTGAAAAAATGTGTAAAGGCTTGCCTCTACGCGAAACGAAACGCCGAAGGCACATAATAAATGCTTCCGTAGATAGCTCCGATACCAGTTCTAGGTGTACCGCTTTGGAGACAAAACAAATAAATAAACATAGGTAACATTTCGTAAATTTAGAACCTCTACCTTTTCTTTCTTTTAAAAGAAAGGGACCGGCGTAGTCAACACCAGTTTTGTAAAAAGCCGGTGCCGGAGTCAGACGATGCTCTGGCAAATTACCCATGATCGGATAACAAGGTTTTGGATTTACTCGAAAACATTTGACGCAATCGCGTACAACCTTACGCGCTAGATTACGACCATAAACAGGCCAATAATTTTCTCTAAGAGATGCTAGAGTCATCTGAGGACCAGCATGTAACAAACGTTTGTGTTCTCTAGTAAAAATTAATTTCGAAAAATGGTGCTTATTGGACAATATAATAGGATGTTTTTTGTTAAAATTAAAATCGGAATTCTGTATTCTACCACCTACTCTAATTGTTCCATCTGTATGCAAAAAAGGATTTAAACTAAGAATTTTGCTTTTGTTGCTAATTGGTTTTGACTTACGAAGATGCTGTAATTCATGAGAAAAACACTCTTCTTGTGATAATTTGATCAACACTAAATGTGAAGCGCTTAAGTCGTCAGCTGTAAGTGATTCTATTTTGCGATTTTTCGGATGAGAGCAATTATAAACAAAACGAAAAAGGTACGCAACTATTCTTTCTAATTTTTCCAAATCAGAATACCGTTCAAAGGGAAACTTGTAATCATGTTTTGCAAGTAAAACAATTGAGTTATCTTTCTTTTTTAATTCAGGCAAGTTTTGTTGAGAATCTAAATTTTCCACATTAGGTTTGAAGTTTGGATCAACTAAAAAATCTGGGCCGAACCACCACATAGCACAATCTTTCAATCGGTCAGGGGGAACTCCTCTGGATAATATGTCAGCAGGATTTTGATCGGTAGGTATATAGAACCAATGATAGGATTTGCAAATCTCTTGGATTTCAGCAACTCTATTGCTAACAAAAGGTTTCAACAAGTGATGAGAAGTTTTCAACCAAGAAAGAACGACTGTGGAATCGGTCCAACACGACACTTGATCTACCGGTAATTTCAAAGAGTCTATTACCCTGGAAAGAAGTCTAGCTAAAGTAAGAGCACCGCATAGCTCTAAACGAGGTATGGTTAACGGCTTCAAAGGGGCAACCTTTGACTTTGAACAAAGTAGACGAACTCTAATTTCATTACTTCGACTTATCGATTGAAGATATATACAAGAACCGTAAGCATTTGTGGAAGAATCGCAGAAGGCATGGATCTCGATACGGATTGGATCACGAACTAGAACACATCGAGGTATGACAAGATGTTTGAGGTTTTGAATCTTTCTATAAAAGTTTATCCATTCAGAATGAAGACTTGAGGGTAAGGATTCATCCCAGGACAATTTCTCCAGCCATATTTTTTGTAGGAGAATTTTTGCTTGTATTACACATGGAGATACTAATCCCAAAGGATCGAATATTGACGAGACAAAAGACAATATTGAACGTTTCGTTGTACATCCGTGTTTTGATTGAGTATCAAATGTATATTTTAGGAGATCGGTATCGCACTCCCAAGACAGACCTAATGGTTTCGCGTTGTAATTCTCACCTAAGTTCATTGTTGAACTAGTGGAGACTAATTCATCTATATTTGCTAGGATTTCGGGATCATTAGAAATCCATTTTGCTAATCTAAATCCACCCTTTCTAAGAACACGTGAAACTTCTTTGCAAATTTGAATGGCTTCCTCTACATTGGATGCTCCGGTGAGGAGGTCATCCACATAAAAATCGTGTTTGATGATACTGGATATTCGCGGACTGGAGAGCTCGCACTCATCTCCCAATTCCCACAAACAGCGTATGGCTAAAAAGGAAGCTGAGGCGGTTCCGTAAGTTACGGTGTTCAAATTGTAAGTAGCTAAGGGACTAGAAGGATTTGCCCTCCAAACTATTCTTTGAAGTGATCTTTGTTCTTCATCTACTAGAACCTGACGATACATTTTGGTGATGTCAGCAGAGATTGCATAGGTATGCTTTCTAAATCTTAATAAGATTGAAAATAAGTCATCTTGGATAGTGGGTCCTATCATCTGAATATCGTTAAAGGATATACCAGTTGAACTAGGAGCTGAACCATTGAACACTACTCTAAGCTTGGTGGTTGAACTATCCTCACGTATAACGCCATGATGAGGCATGTAATACGATACTAAAGAACTATCGTCGGTATCCGCTACCTTAGTCATGTGACCAAGTTGCTCGTATTCTGTCATAAAGGACGTGTATCTATCTCTCAATAAGGAGTTTGACTGAAGTTTTCTTTCAAGTTGCATAAATCGTCTAATAGCTTGTTCTTTTGAATCACCTAATCTTTTGATTGAATCACGAATTGGAATTCTAACTATGAATCTTCCAGTCTCATCTCTTCGAGTATTTTGAGTGAAACTTTTTTCACACTCTATTTCTTCGGAAGATAAGACTGAGGCTTTGGGAATCTCTTCTACTTCCCAGAATTTTGCTAACTGATCTTGCACATCACAAAGAGTTTGTATTGTATGACAATGAGTTGGTTGAGAGGTTTTGGTACTAATTGAACCGGATACTACCCAGCCAAATTTGGTTTTTTGTAACACAGGTTTTTGGGGTCCGAGATCTATTTGACCTACACAAATTAAGTTCCAGAAGTAGTCTGCACCTATTAACATATCGATGGGTCCGGGTCGATTAAATCCAGGATCTGCTAATTTTATATTTTGAGGTATTTGTATATGACTGATATCAATTGGACTATTTGGAAGATTTCCTGTAATCTTTGGAAGAACATGACATGTGATGTTTGTACTAAAGCTATTATGATGGGCACGCACAGGTACTTGACACATTGAATTGCTAATTGAAGTCGAATGATTTACACCTATGATGGTTAATTTGTGATTCCAAGTTTGCAATGATAAGGTTTTACAAAGACTTTCAGTAATAAAGCTAGATTGAGATGCTGCGTCTAGAAGAGCTCTAATTGTCGTCGACTTTCCATTTGTTCCATCTGCTCGCACACTGACTGTGCTCAGAAGGACCTGGGAACAACCTGAGGAGCTTGAAGGTAAGGAAACTGATTTTTCAGCAGGCTTTGGATTAGACTGTGTCTCTATGTGGAGAAGTGTGTGGTGCTTTTTATTGCACTTTTGACATGAACCTCCAGTGCATTCTTTTATAAAATGACCGCGATGTAGGCAGTTGATGCAAAGTTTCTTTTTCTTGACTGATTCTAGTCTATCGTTAATACTAAGATCTATAAATTTGGTGCATTTGAATATCGAGTGAGATTCTTCGCAATAAAAACAATTTTGCACAGTTGAAGCTAAGGTATTTGAAGTTCTTCGTTGTTTTGGGCTATCTATGATTTTTGTGTCTTGTTTGCTATCTAATTTTTCTAAATAATCGGCTCTATCTTCTAAGAATTGAATGAGGTCACCTAAGTTTGGTTTACTGCAAGGTTTGGGTCTTTCCCAGTCTTTGACTGAGGCACTATCTAGTTTAGAAATGATTAAATACATGATAAGAGTACCCCAATGTTCAGTGGGTTCATTCAATGACTGTAGTGATCTCAAATGTTTTGTTACATTGTCTACTAGTTGTCGCAATTTAACTGAAGATTGTTTTGTAATGGACTCCAGTTCGAATAAAGCTCTGACATGATTGTGAATAAGTAATTTGTCACCACTGTACCGTTTGCATAATATATCCCAAGCAATGGAGTAATTTTCGGCTGAAAATTCAATTGATTTGATCACCTGAGCAGCGTCTTTGCCAAGCGCCGACTTCAAGTAATGGAACTTTTGAACTGAGTTTATATCAGGATTATCATGCACTAATGATGTGAAGCTATTTCGGAATTCAAGCCAGTCATCCCTATTTCCATCAAATTTTGGTACTTCAACTCTAGGCAGTTGAAAACTAGTTGGTTTTGCGGATGTGGCAACTAAATTTGTATGATAAGTTCTAGAGTTTGCTATTGAGATTGAATCGTCACTATTGTTTTCACCTATAATGTCGCTGACAGCGGAACTAACTACGTTTTCCATTTGCTCGTTTCCCGTTTGTGGTACTTCTATGTTTACAATATTTGTGATATTGTCTATATTGTTGTGATTTGAAATTAGCTTCTTTGCCAAGGCTATTGCGTAAAAATATTGATTTTCAAATTCTTCGCGCTCTGTGATTTGAATTTCTAATTCTTGTGGTGCTAGCTCTATGTTTTCTATTGTTGTTTGTACGACATCAAATTCATCAATTATTGGATAAAAACGATCTAGTCTATTTTGCAATTCAATTTTTGTTACGTCACTAAGCATCACATTTGCACTTAAACTATCTTGTGTGATCTTTTTTAAATGATTTCTAAATATTGTATTTTTTGCCTTTAAACCCGCCCGTTTACGTGTTAAAAGCTCTAATTGTTGTGTATGAGGCATTTTTACCGATAACTATAGCTAGTAGCAATTCTAAACTAATGAAATGGATTGGAAAATAACAAAAAAATGGAACAGACTCACCGCTGAATACGCGAATCTACGCCACTGGTGTATGCGAAACTATTTTGACTGCTATGATGACGTCACTATGATTGTTGTTGCACCGCTCTCTTGTGTCGGCGCGTCTATACTTGGTTGCCGTGCAGCGTCAGAACTGTGTATTCCACCGCTGATTGACTTGTGCTTGATAAGATGAATGCTTGCTAATCACTATTCACAATGTTTTATTTTCTATTGCTTATGTTTCCATAATTTAGTTTGACAAAGAACTATGTTGTCGCTGATTGTTTACTATTGATGTTTGATTGTTAACACTATGCAAATTTCACTTTCGAAATACTATGTTTCATGCTTCTATAATTCGGCGACGAAGGACCATGTTTTAAATAATGACACTTTTTGATGTAAATAAAATAGTTTAATTACAATATTAAGGTTTAACAAAATGAACTGTATTTCTTCTTACATATTTATTTGTTTGTGACGTAGCCGATGTTGCGACTCACGTCTTACCACTTAGACTTGCCAAACAATACTGATCTAAAATTACATAAGATAGTGGGGAATCTTATAACACAAGGAGTGGGGGTAAAATTTTTAAATCAAAGGAGGTGAAACTCTAACAGTAACACTAATATTTAGCCATATTCTACTATTTGTGTTCTAATTATTACACTTAGGTACGCACAGTGATTACAAAATTAATAAGCACTGTTTGTTATCACTAATGTTTAACATGATATTTAGATGATTATTTGCTTAGCAAAATTAAAAATTAATAAAAATAGTTGCTTTTTTTGGGAAGCACCTGGAAGTCACCAGGATTTGTCCTTTGTAGAATGGAACTGATTATACCTATGCATATAAAATTGTTGACACTTAGGCAGGAAAATTTTTACAATTTTCATATTTGCATGAAATGGTATGACTAGTTCCATTTAGAAAATTCAAGGTGAGAGAGGGAAGATTTAACGAAAAGGTTATAGAAACTTTAAAACGTTTTTCTCCTAACGGTTTTAATACATGGGTTCTCCCATAGTACACAGTATAGCATGGTTAGTTTCTCCCAGTAATTGCAAGAAGAGTGTGAATGATGTATAACATCTTAAGTTCTCGGTATGGGCAGTAATTTTGTGAAATACATTAAGGAAGTGAGAGAAGCGCGCGTTATTCAATTTACTCTAACTTCTTTGGTGCGGCCTACAGTTGACGCATATGCTGCAGCGTATTAGAGAGAAAAAAGGGGAGAAACAGAAAAAAGACACAGCTGTCAACCGTGCTTTTATAAACATGATATAAATTAAATAATATTATTATTGTTCGTTAATTAATCTGAAAGTTAGTTGTGTAAAGTAAGTACTATTAATAAATAATGTTACACATCATTGTTGACTACTTAAGACTCGCGCATGGGTATATATATGCTTTACATTGTTTCATTGCTTTGTCGCTTCTTTAATGTCAACCGTACTATAATGGTGAGCAACTTAAAACTGAAGGCCGTTGCACACGAGGCTAGAAACGCTGCTAGATCCTTACTAGATTTGCCTACTAATTTTCTTGATTGATGTTAGGTGCTGCTTCACACGAAACTACTTTTCAAGCTTGATTTGTGGATAGATATGATGCGCGCGCAGTGACAGTTCGAATATAAACGTGTCTGTTGTGTCTGACTCTGAGCAGAATGACGACATGTTGGTTTGTGGGCGTTTGTTCTAGTTCCCACGTGACAAGATACTGCTTCCTGATTGGTTCTTGCTCATACCTAGCAGCAGATCTAGCAGGGAAATAGTCCCTGTTTAATTTTAAAACCTATCTTCTGAGTTAGCAAGGCAGTTCGCAGTGACGTCATTTCCAGCTTCGTATCTAGCCTACCGGCTAGCAGAACTCCTAGCAGCATTTCTAGCCTCGTGTGCAGCGGCCTTAAGTACTATGTAGAAATTAGAAACTATGGTTTTTGAATAGGTAACGTTTAAAGTGTCAATACAGTAAAAGAAACCGGCTGGCGTTTCGTTTGACACAGGTCGAGTGCCCTGAGCTGAAGCAACCTTGTCACCTTGTCTGCCCATCTAGCCAATGCAGTGGTCGGTGTCGGTAAAGCAGAGTACACCGGACCCGACCAGATCATCCAAGTACACTATTATAGTTCTTGTGAAGCGTGAGAAAGAATGACATACTCGTGTTCCAAGTTGTCTGACGGTGGTCACATTCAACAACTTGTCATATCGTTTAGTCAACAACAATTCCATGCCAGGTACACTCAAGCCGCGTAGGCTCTGAGGACATTAGGCCTGATCAACTGCAGAAATTCCTGGGCGCCACGACATATGAATATTTAAAGGTTACTCTAAATGTAAATTGTATGTTTTTATCAATTTAGAATTACCAAATCAAATCGTTCTAATTTTGAAATCCAGCTTGTGACCTCAAACGCGAGCCCGCAGTGACGTCATTTCCATTCTCGTAGCCCGCGCGCCAGCCAGGACAAGTCCCAGCAGTGATTTTAATGGCAAAATCAGCCTCGTGTGCAGCGGCCTTTATATAGAAAGAAAAATACTTTTTAAAGTACCTATAACCAGTGTTGGCTTCAGGGATTAGCAGCCCTAGCATAGAGTGACCAACCGTTCCGAGTTTTCCGGGACAGTCCCGCATTAAAGCCCCGTGTCCCGCCTTATGTGAATTTTGCTATGGCTATACGAACGCATCCACTCAGGAACAGTTACTCAGTTATGGGCATGCTTTGTTTGTTGTATAAGAAGCAACTTACGAAAAAAAGGTTATTCGTGCCCGCGCAGGCTGTTTAGGCTACTAAAAAAGGTCATTCGTTTTCGCCCAGGCTTATAAAAAAAAAGAAGTCTTTTCTCAACGAACCCTAGCATCATTTGCAAGACTAAAGCCAAGGACACAAAAAGGAGATAGATAGTATACCTACGAATTTAAGACAGAATATTTTTATTTATTTTTTGAGACCATTAAATTTCTGGGTGTCTCTCGATTATTCTCGAACCTTTTCTTTTTTACGGTCGCCGTTCCCACTTATATAGAAATATACTTTAAAATTATAAATGTTCATAGGTGTAAGTTATACATGCCTAGTATGAAAAAGGCTGATATTCAAGCATTATTATTTATGTTCAGAGTCACTTCGTTATCTCAAATTAATTTGTCTTGAATAGAGAAGTTTTAATGGAAATTATTCCAGTGTGTGGATTGTTTCTTCATTCAATATTCAACGTAGGTCGATACTATCGAATTTTTTTATAAAACCGGTTGGTTTTTCATTCACAATTAAGTTAGAGCGTGGGAGACATTTTGTAATAACAAAAAAACGTGCCGAAAACCTATATTATCAAGTTTTCAACAACAAAAAAGGTGCAATTTTTAATTGTGAGCAAGTACCTTTCACATTTCCCACTTTGGTCTAAAATAATCAGGGCAGTCAATATTCATATAAATTTTGGGAACTGGTGAAAGTATAATACGCGCCACGGATCTAGAAGGTTCGGAAGTTAGTCACAAACAGCGTCGCAAAGGCAGATTTTAGAGCCGTTGATACTCCCACCACCTCCCAGCTACCTGAACGGAACGTGCGCTCGTCGGTGGTTGGCTGTGATCGCTCGTTAGCTTTGTCACTTGTCGCTTTCGTGCTTTAGAGTACAGTCGAGTACGCTATTGCCAAGTTGTTATTGCTATATGAGTTTTGTTGAGTTGCGAGTTTGTAGTTTTTCAACAAACTGTACAGGCGCAAGCCCGCATTCGCATCTAACTTCCGAGCCTTTTAATTCCGTGGCGCGTATTATACAATTGAATTTTTAAGTAAAAAATCATAATAATTAATTTCAAATATGAATTATTACTGAGTCCAGATAACCGTGATAATGACCTTAAAAATATGTAAGAAAACACGAAACGTTAAAAAACTTAAAAAAGACGTGTGTTTCGGCACACATAAACTAAGTGAAACTTCTTGTTAGTTTTTTAAAGAGTAAAAATATATAATTGTGTTATGTTGTAAGATTATTAGGATAAGTTAAAAATGTACGTCCGGATTAGGGTTTGCTCCCGGGAATTCCCGGTATCGAATTTCCCGGGAATTCCATTTCATCACTTTTAGTACCGGGAAATGAAACCCATTTCCCGGTATTTTCGGCTCCACAAAAAATTATACTAATTTAAATGTTTTAATAAATAAAATTATCGACCAATTTTTCAGACAATTTGACAAATATATTAACAAACAAATATAATAACCAGCGTTGCCAGACGTCCCGATTTTGGCGGGATGTCCCGATTTTTAAATCAAAATTAAATGTCCCGCGCGGGACAGGCTCAGTCCCGCTTTTCGGAGATAACTTATTCTGAACACGAATAAGACTCAACTATTTAACGATCGGGTTAATCTGATTTAAATTATTATATTTTTATTAAAATACATTTTCTCTGGCTATTTTTGCTATCTATTGTCATGTAAACGTAATTTTAATTCAAATAAAAAGATAAATATTTGAAAACTTCTGATTATATACGTTTTTTTACTATGTCCCGCTTTCGACGAAAGAATCCCGCTGTTTTCACTCAAAGAGTTCCAAAATCCCAACTTGGCAAAAAATAAAACTGGCAACGCTGATAATAACCCACATTGCATAATAATATTGAGCGTCTATGGGCCGCTTAAAAATTATTATGTAGGTATATCTAAGCTAAAAATTATCATTCAATAATGCCATAATTACATAAGATAATTAAAGAATATTGAATGTATTCTATTAATCGATATATAATGTGTGAGAATTGAACATTTTAATATTCTTGATGCAAGATTTATTTAAAAAATTTAAAAAACAAACTTATCAATTGATAAAAAGCAGCCACAAACTATTTGTTATTGTGTTATTGGAATTAGCATACCCGCTTACAAATTACTAACAAAGTATTGTTTACTAGACACAGAACTATGCTTTATACAAGTTAACAAAGTTGCCAAAATCATTCGTCGTCTTAAGAGCATCCTTAAAGTAAAAAAAATTGCACGATGTCTGGTATTTTTATCATCAGGCAACCCTTCCCTCAAATTGGGCAGAAAATCCTGGCAAAATAAGTTTGGCATCATCATATATAAAATTATTATGTAAATTAGAATTTGGAAATAAATAAAATTATGAAAATTATCAGTGATCTATGAAAGAGTAATATTTTATTAAAGGTGTGTTTATTCATTTTTTGTCTTTTTTTACAGAATCTGAATTTTTTTAGCGGCCGAAGATCTTGATTTCAATTTAGTTGGCTAAAAAATGTATTACTGTAATTAATAATATCTAAAAAAAATCGGTAATCAATATAAATTATTGAACAAGATCATTTTTGAGCATAGTTGTGAACCGAGCAAGTAACAGGGTTACCGCATTATCGCGACTTATTTTTAATTGAGTCAATTAGTGTTTGCCTTATCTCTAACAACTTTCTGCAATAACCATTTTCATGGGCTGGCCAACAGCCGGCCAAGCCCCAATAGCTGTCATCTTAATATAGAAAACAAACTGTGGGAAGAGATTCGATCAGATCGAAGCTCTATAGCTTTTAGATAACGGTTTGATGTTTAATTTCACTAAAAAGGATTTTATGTTTTGATAAAGAGTCACAAATATCCGCGAAGTCAATTATATTATGTATACAATATATACCTATTCTTATTTTTAAAACATCGCCATTCATAAATAGACAGGATTATTTCTGACTAGCTGTACCCGTTTACGCGTCGCTGTAGCTAAGTCTGGTTTGCGTGTGTTGCTGTTACGTTCAACAGATGGCGCTCCCGTTGCGGTAGAATAATTAGTGTAGTGAGTGTTGCTTTAACGTCCAAAAGATGGCGCTGTATTCAACAGATGGTGTTCTCGTTGCGGTATAATCTTTAGTATGGCGAGTGTCGCTTTAACGTTCAATAGAAGGCGCTGTATTCAACAGATGGAGCTCCCGTTGCGGTAAAATATTTAGTACAGCGAGTGTTTCTTTAGCGTTTAAAAGACGGTGCTGTATGTACCAGATGACGCTTCCGTTGCGGCAAAATTTTTAGTATAGTGAGTGTTGCTTTAACATCCAATAGACGGAGTTGTATGAAACAGATGGCGCTCCCGTTGCGGTGAAATATTCATTAAAGCGAGTGTTGTTTTAACGTCCAACCGATGGCTGATTTCGCATTGAAATACCTTTCATCCATTATGCAAATTGAAAACACGTTAATTTAAAGAAAGTTTTAAATCTGAGAAACATCAAATGGTTTGATGAAGTTTATTAAAAAAAAATTGGTTGTCTGTAAAGTCGGTTTACGGACGATAGTTTTACGTGATAACGTTTTCCGCTCGAATATCATATTTAATAATACATAACCTAAATTTTAGTAGCTGTCAAACTATATTTTTACCGACTAATAATTTGATCAACCAAAGCAAAATACATATTTTTAAGCAATTATAAGACATTTAAAAAAATGTATATATATTATATATTTGTTAACAAACCGTATAATTTATCTGGCCATCTGTTAGATGTAGCTTTCGCTGGAACAGCCGAAAAAAATGTTGAACGCACACTCTCTGACGTCACGCGAGAAGAGAGAGACTATCGCATATATCGCGCTCTCGCTTGCGGAACGTTACTCTTTTTCGTGCGTGCAGCCGGTGTTTCATCAATTTATAAGAAGTTATCACGTCAAAAAATCACGAATGTATAAGTTGCGACGCAATACGTATCCTGGGATTTCTTTAAAATTATGAATTTCCAGGATAGAAGACTCAATCTCTGAACCGGGGCAAGCCAACGATTCCGGGAATTTCTGGTAACCCTAAGCAGCACCAACTTCACTGTTGGATATTATGATACTAGTTCCATTTGTAACAACCGCTCTTTCCCAAACATAAAGATAATCGTAAAATTCTGTGTTTAATTGTTGGTCCATAAATGACAACGTTAGACCATCCGCTTCTACAGCCAAAACCGATAACTTGAGCTATAGTATAATATGACAGCACCGACCGGCGGGTGACTGACATCAACATCCGGTGTGTCAAATTAAAGAACACCTGCAATAAAAAAACCTGAACGTATCGCAACCATTGTGACCACTGCTGACCAGTTTATTACTAACTAGGGACTTCAAATGCAGAAGTCCTTAAACAGGCATGAGAATAGATGTCGCGACATTTAGACAAAACTAATCGTATCCTGTATAGTAAAAATTGGTGCAGACAGTGCAATAAGGGGCCATTAAAGTATTACGTAAGCAGAATTTTATTAAAGCAAAGTAAGTAAAATAAGCTAAGTAAAGACCCCCGGTACCAGCGTTGCCAGTTTTTTTTTTGCCAAGTCGGGATTTTGAAAGTCTTTGAGTGAAAACAGCGGGATTCTTTCGTCGAAAGCGGGACATAGTAAAAAAACGTATATAATAGTTTTCAAATATTTATCTTTTTATTTGAATTAAAATAACGTTTACGTGACAATAGATAGCAAAAATAGCCATAGAAAATGTATTTTAATAAAAATATAATAATTTAAATCAGATTAACCCTATCGTTAAATAGTTGAGTCTTATTCGTCTTCAGAATTAAAAAAAACAGAAAACAAAATCAAAAAAGTTTTATTCATTAGAAAAATATGGCGTTCCAAATAATAGTCTGTGGAGTGAATGTTACAAATTGCAACTTACAATAAGAAAATAATTATTCATAAGAATTACTTATTCATGATATATCTGTGAAGATTTAACTTCTTTTAGTTATCCCCGAAAAGCGGGACTGAGCCTGTCCCGCGCGAGACATTTAATTTTGATTTAAAAATCGGGACGTCTGGCAACGCTGTCCGGTACTTACATAATACTTGAATAGCCCCTAAGGAGACGGAAACAGCGTACCATTTCCGTGCGAATGCGAGGTTTTGGATCGTAGAAGACAGATAATAATCTACGGACAATCTAGAATGAGTGCTGAAGATTATATCAACCACCCAGTCCACGGACTGTACAAGGAACGAGGATACTGGATGTGGCGATATAAAAGATTGGAAGATAACACAATAATCCTTAGAGTCTGTGGTGTTCTCGGCGACAGACCAACTCCCATTAATGAAAAAAAATGGTGCAAATTGTACCAAATTGAATTGGTACATTCCAATTCAATTTCCTCTGATCATGTCGAAGTATTCAAGTGTATTTTATTCAGGCTCAATAGAAAAATATGCATTTTCGAGGCAAAAGACATAACTTTCTGGACATGGAACAAGCCGAAGATTACCGAAATTTCCGTGGAAACCTAGGCTTTCTGGCAACTCTATATTGGATGTAAGTCCCAAAAATGGCTTTCATTTTCCTCTTAGTAAAGACCCTCAATACTTTACTATTATTTACAAAAAAATGTCAGTACAAACTATAAATTTTTAAACTGCTAAAATTAATAATAATGAACGCGTTGAACAATACGATATTTCCTCATAAAACTTACCGAAACTTATCTAAGATCTGATTCTGATTGCATTCACTATTGTAACGAAATTTTTGTATAAGCCATAGCGGGTTTTTTTTTATCTTAATGTAATTTATCGAGTCTATTGTTTAATTTTTATTAACGATACACTGATAGGTTCATCGCGTCACAAGTTGACGCCTTTGGCAAAACAAAAAAAAAAAACAATTCCTTCTCCCTCGTCTCAGTAATAATGTTACATGTGCAGATTTAAAAAAGTGTAAATTAATTAATTTTTAATAGTAACACAAGATGCAATATATTAAGTACCACTGGTCCGATAGAACACGAAAGTGAAACAGTAGTGTTCGATAGGTACATGTTGCGACTTGTTCATTTTCGTTTAAACAAGTGATTCACGCTTAGTTTTATTTCCAATTCAGATAGTGTGCATTTTTAGACGAGTTATTTTTGAGAAAAAATATTTACATAATATATTATTTAGATTTAAAATGTGCTATATTGGCAAACAATTTGCCACTTCATAGTTCATTGAAATTAACCCTTAATACGAAACACCCACGTGTACCACATAATTGATAATATCCGTTTTGAGTGAATTGTATTTTTCATTTTTCGCAGTATTAATATGGGTTGTGAGTCTTTTTAACCGACGAAAAACAAAAACGGAGGAGGTTCTCAAGTCGACGCGTATATTTTTTTTTTTTTTTTATTTATTTTTTTTTTTTTTATTTATGTATGACCACGCATAACTTTTTACAGAGTAGTCCGATTTTGATAACTTTTTTTTTTATCTGCATCTGTTCTATAAAGCACTACATGCGGCTGACTCTCCGAAGTCTCATAATCGAAAACTAGAGCTAAATTACATGTAGGGTAATTCCGGGGGAGATGGCCTTACGGGAGAAATGGCCAATAGAAAAAAGTCTAACTAAGAGTAAACAAATGGCTCTATTTTCAAAATAGTTTGCTTCATTTCACAACAAGCAATAAGTGTTAGTGGATTTGTGTAAAAAAAGAAAGGAAAGTTGAGTAATTTACTTTGATTTTTTAAGACATGTTTGTTATTAATTAAGGGTTTGACATATTAAGTGATCTTAAAGGGGTTTTGAAAGTTTTGTTATTTTTTTGTACTATCCTTGTGAGGATAATCATTTTCACGTGTTCTAACCTCGAAATGTATTCAAAAATTTATACGCTGCTTTAATTACCTAATGTAAACATCTCATCCGGACAATCGGGAGAGATGGCCACATTTTTTCCGGGACAGATGGCCATAAAATAGGGCATACAGCGCAAGCTCAATCAGTTTCAGATCCAGGCCCAAGTACGTCCAGTCAGACGATAGACCAACCAACACTAACAAAAGCACTGAACAAAGTATCTCCACTGCCCGTAAAACTCAACAAAGTCCGCAAACGAGTCAAGGAAGTAGGCATTCTCTTGACGTCTGAAGAACATATTAAAAAACGAAAAATAAAAGAAAAAAAGAAAGAAGAAAAAGAAGAGAAATTTAGAAAACCAAAGATAATCAAAAGAAATTAAAACCGATACATTTAAGCAAAACAAGAAACGTAAGACTAATCGCAGTTTCTTAGATAGCAGTTGCGAAGAAACTCTCATGGATTTCAGTGACACCTCAGAAAGTGAAACTAAAGACAGAGAAGAAGAAAACTGCAGAAGTTGTGATGAAAACTATCATAAGAAAAAAAATAATTGAAGATTGGATTTAGTGCAGTGTTTGTATGTTCTAGCTTCATGAGAATTACAGTCAGGTCGAGAACATGTCTTCCAAGTGTGGTAATCAAAAAAAGAAGGAGTTAAAAGCTCTTAAATGCAAAGGGAAAGGCAAATAAAGTACTAGCCATCTCTCCCGACCACTATGGCCATCACTCCCGGATACTCCGGTAGAGATGGCCAAATCTACTTTTTTTTTCAAAGTTTAAAATTACTTGTTTTGGTCTATTTAAAAATAATATTTCGTTTATGTTTTGTAAGAATCATAATTAAAGTTTCGTTTCCCGCACAATTCAATATTTTATTTATTTTAGTTCCTCCACAATAGCTCCTTAAAGTTAGTAGGGCCATCTCCCCCGGAATTACCCTACATGATGCATTCGGTATGATGATTCGGTACATTGGAATGAATAGACAGATAGAATGAATTGTGTTTTCCATTGCACGGTATCGAATAAGATTATTTACGTCTTTCATCTGCATCTGTACTATGAAGCATTGTATCTAGGTGACACTCTCTGCTCTCAAGACTGATAATATCGAAATCGCGAGCAAATTCATTCGAGAGTTGAAACACTCATTCACACCTTGTATTACTATCATACATCGCGCGAAGGAATCATTTCGAACGAAGCATTCGATTATCAAAATCATTCGAATAGCAAAATTAAAATCTAGGTATTACCAACTCTAATTACAACCATGTAAGTGAGTCCACGGCAGCTGATCCGCAAATAGAAAACGCGCTGTAACCTACAGGTTACATATATCGAGAATATAATATTTCAAAGAATCAAATGCATACCTACATGTGCATTCAACAAGCGAGACACTTACGAAAGTGCTGAATCATTTTACTGGAAAATAGAATGAAATGTAATTTGATATATCAGGCACACAGACATTGAAGGAGTGTTCGGATTTCGGCATCACAATAGAAGTCTGCGATTTGGTACGAGCATCGTCCTATTGCTAAAATTATTCCCTATATAAAAAACGAATTCGTTTCTCTTCGACAATACAGTGTGCGCATAAAGGTACCTACTACCTAAGTTAAAAAGTATTGACGCTAATGACTGAGAATGCTGATCAAGTTTTGTTGACACAGATCTCCCTCAGGGGAAACATTAAAATGTAGGTAGTTTACAATGTTGTATGGAAATCAGCACTCCCCGGAACCCGAGCTCGTACCAGTCAATTTGTGTTTGTTGGTTAGCAGATTCTCTAATACGTAGACGCTGATGATCTCAGCTGTTAAGCGTCTATAATCTGCAATGTATTTATCTTAAAACAGACCTCTTTGGCAGTGAACTAAAGGAAAAAACCAGAACTTTCTGTGATGCTGCTTTACCCATTTCATCTCTAGTATTTAGGATTTAAACGAACAATTATAGTACGCGCCACGGATCTAAAATGTTCGGAAGCTAGTCACAAACAGCGTCAAAAGGCACATTTTAAAGCCGTTGATACTCCCACCACCTCCCAGCTACCTGCACGAAACGTGCGCTCGTCGGTGTTTGGCTGTGATCGTTCGTTGCCTTTGTCACTTGTCGCTTTCCTGCTTTAAAGTACAGTCAAGTACGCTATTGCCAAGTTGTTATTGCTATGAGTTTTGTTGAGTTGCGAGTTTGTAGTTTTTCAACAGACTGTACAAGCGCAAGCCTGCATTTGCACCGAACTATACTAAATTTTCCACATTTAGGACGACAATACGAACAATTCAAAGTCACTTACCGTGATTGATAAAAAGACATATGATCATGACTGAATCTTAATTTTTGGTGACCCACTTACCTGAAATAAAAAAAAATATATATATTAGTACAGCAAATAGAAAAAAATACAATTCAGTTATTTAACAAAAAAAAGAGGAGCCGTCGTGGATTGTCTGACAAATCTGAGACATAAATTTAAGCTTGCTAAATGCAACTTTAAGTTACAAGCAGTGCCACTTAAATGACTATTCTAGTAACTAATAAACGTAATTTAGATGTAGCCATTAAAAAAAGTAATGTTATAATCCAACGCATACACACAGATTTTCGCACTGTCATCTAACGAAATTCTAGTAACTAAATTAAACGTAACACCATCATGAACAGCATCAAACCTCACGGCATTTGGACGTTTTTACTCCCATTCAAACGCGCCAGTACATGTTTCGCAACAAAGGTTATTCGGTGGTGCGACGCTGCAAGCGAAATATCCGAGATTTTTAACCTCTAAAGGCCCCCATACACCTCGTTCTTTTTTGGCAGTTTTAACCGCCGGGTAAAACTGTACGGTTAAACACGAACAACGGCCATCCCCATACACCTCGTTCTTTTATGGCAGTTTTAACCGCACGGGTAAAACTGTACGGTTAATTTAAACACGAACAACGGCCATATCCACACAGAGGCGTAGTTTCGTTCAGTTTTTCTGAAGTCGTGGCATCATTAATACGATCTGCTTTGATGGATCCTACGACAACGTTAGCAGTTGCAGCCGCAGTGGCTATAAAATTAAAATTTTCAAAAAGAAAACGTTCAAAATGGACTAAAGAATGGTTACTTAAACGCAGGCAATTTTCACACGTAAATCTTCTAAATGAATTACGACTAGAACCAGGAGATTGCTTTAATTTTCGATACAATTGTATGAATTGAACGAGCTGAAACTTGAACCTGGAGATTGGTTCAATTACCTGAGAATGGACGAACATACTTATTTTGAGTTATTATTAACCGTTAGAATGCTATGCGGCGCAAAAGCGCTGCGATCGTTTGTATCGAAAATTGCGGCGCAGCGCAAAAGCGCTGCGAGTATCAGTTTCAGTGTGTTGAGAGCTATTTTTTTTAGATTTTTTATTTTCTAAAAGAAATAAAATACAATAATATTGATATTATTTTATGTTTAATAAACATTAATAAACAATATAATGCAAAAATAATTAATAAAATTGATTGATATTTGTCTAAATTAGAGTGTTTTATTTGACACCATTATTTTTTCCTCTAAATTAATCAATATGTTTATAGCAATTTTCATTTATTTTTGTCAAAATTGCTTAGCACTAAAACGGTTAAAATATAAATCAATACTCAAACTAATTACAATCATTTAATTAATATGACTTATTTGCTGTACGTCGCACCACTGAATAAACACGTCGATTCTTATCGGAAAGCGCCACACATTACGATTTAAAACGACAACCAGCAAACACGTCGTGTTTAAAAAGATTCGGCAGATAAAAAAACTGCCGTGTTTCATCGACAGTTTTTGCCCATACACTTCGGTTTTGACCGACGTGTTTTATCGTGACGATGAAAACTGCCAAAAAAGAACGAGGTGTATGGGGGCCTTAAGTTCTAGTTTTGAAAATGTCAATTATTTATTAGGTATGGCAACCCTAGATGCAACTAAACAAATAAAAGAAATGTCCTATTCGGTGGGCTGCAATAACAATAAAAGAAAAAAAATATACAAATGACAGAGAAACAAACAACTGCCACCCGTGCAGCTACCGATATAACCTTCACAGAGAGAGATAGAAACGTATTTATACGCTAGACTTCCAAAACAAGGGTTTCTGTGTAGAGCTTAAAGATCAATCCAAGTGATAAGGGCTACCAAAGGTACATTATAATATTATCTCTATCTCTTTCTCTCCGCTTCGGGCTGGGAACAGCAATTTTTTGCGGCTTCATTTTTACCTAACATTATATTATAAAGAAGGCTATGAATAACTCTACATTATGACGCGCACTATCGGTCAGAAATATTAATGTCACATGAAAAGTTTTTTCGTATCAGCGTTGCCAGTTTTTTTTTTTGCCAAGTCGGGATTTTGGAACTCTGAGTGAAAATAGCGTCGAAAGCGGGACATAGTAAAAAAACGTATATAATCAGAAGTTTTCAAACACATATTTATCTTTTTATTTGAATTAAAATTACGTTTACGTGACAATAGATAGCAAAAAGCCGAAAAGCGGGACTGAGACTGTCCCGCGCGGGACATTTAATTTTGATTTAAAAATCGGGACATCCCGCCAAAATCGGGACGTCTAGCAACGCTGCTTCGAATATAACACGCTACAGAACTCCATTTTTAAATCAGATTTGTAACAATTACAATCGAAACTTACGCCCTAAAATCGGCTGGGTTGTGCAGGTTTGTGCTTGTCTTAATTTGCGACATCCTGCAGGTTGCAGGTTTGTGCTGTACAGGTCATGAAGGTTTATGCTTGACAAGTGTGCGCGATCTTTTAAAATGGCCAATCGCTTTCTCCTTCAAACAGAGTAAAGGTCGTTGCACACGAGACTGGATTTGGCGCTAGATTCCTTGCTAGATTTGACTACTAGTTTTCTAGCGCTGGTTTTCTTAATTGCTGTTATGTGCTCCCTTCACACGAGACGTCTTTTCAAGCTAGTTTTGTTAATAAATCTGGTGCGCACGCAGTGACAGTTCAAATATAAACACAGAGCAAAACGTGTCTGTTATCTGACTGAGCAGAATGACGCCATGTTGGTTCATGTCGCCCACGTGACAAGATACTGTTTCCTGATTGGTTATTGCTCAGAGCAAGCAGAGGACATAGCAAGAAAAATAGCCCCTGTTCTAATTTTAAAATTTGTCTTGTGAGGTAGCAAACCTCGTACCCAGTCTACTGGCCAGCAGAAGGCCAAGCAATGTTTCCAGCCTTAAGAATATTTGGAACAAAAAGGTTGCTAAATTTGGACTAATTAGTTATACCATATACTTAAAATAAATATTTGCTGTGTAAGCTGAACGGTAGTAGAAAACGCGCTTCCATTAAAATTCAAAACCGACGAAGCTGACGTAACAATATTTTATTTACAAAGCGGAAAAAAGCGTTATCTTTTTCATCGTCAAGCCTCAATAACTAAAAGGATTTTTTTAATTATCACACTTTGCTTTTACACTCTGCTTCTTCAAAAAAGACACTTAACACAATTTTATAAAGTTTCCGCGAAATTCAAGTCTCTTTCCACGCCTCTTCCCACAAATCAATACCATTTTTAACAGACTTCAAAAAAAAAGAGGTTATATATACTTTTATAGTTTGCATGTCAACCGTAGACAAATATTTTGTCAGTAGCGCACAGCGTATTTTTATTTATTCGTCAATACTTAATATATAAAATTTTTGTGGGACCATGTCTGCAATTTCGTTTCTTTGCCGGATTTTTACACATCTTGTATGGCGCTTGTCTATACCTACTATAGACGAGAAGACCGTCTTTACAGAATTTTTGTTTAATTGTTTGGTATCGTTTGAAAATTATTGGACCGATTTTTATTTAACTTGGTTGTATTCTGAACCTAGAAACCCCGTTAAAATAACGCGAACATCGCCTTTATAGAACCATTGCTATGTAAAATCATTCTTGAATGGGTTCACTAGTTAATTCGAAATTTATGAAAATTTCAAATCATTTAGGTTGAATCATAAAGTTGAAAATATATTAAAAGCGGATTATTAATTTCGTCAATAAGCTTTTTGAAGACGTCGTTATTTCACATAAAACCGAGAAATCATCAAAATGAAAAAAAAATTACCAAATATGATCTGTTGAGTCAGAGGCGGATCTAGATAGGAACTAATAGGGCCCCCAAATGTCAATGACCCACAAAATTTGAATTATTAGCATACATGCTGTACCTAAAAATAGTCAATATGTTCAATTTTATCGGGTGAATTTTGACAATTTTTGGATGACATTTGGCAATTTTTTAGGTGAATTTTGACAATTTTTAGGATGAATTTATGACCTAATTTATAGTATTATTTATTTGGCCAGGTCACCAAGTTTCAACTTTGATTCTGATGTCATTAAGAATGAGTGTTTTAAACTCCAATTTAAAGGTTCTTAATCAACAAAAACGGGATCGCATTGAACTTCAATAAGACCTAGGCTTCGAAAAACCAAGATTCTAGATGCTGAGTAATTTCTAAAGTACAAGTAAAAACGATACCGGTAGATATGGTTTTGATTTTAATATGAAAACATTATTTAGGTATATTGTATGTTGTACTGAATATATTTATACGAAGTATTGATTTTCTGTAGAGAAATTCCGAGAAGTAGAATATCGACATCTGGGTCTTCCTTTTACAGATTAAGCTTTATTTCCTTCGCGAATCGCTTTCTTCACGCAACAGCCTTTCTTAACATTCAAGACTGCGATAAATATGGTCTTTGATATCTTAACAATCTTTGATTTGCTGTTAAAATCAAAAGTTCTCGTATGGCGACGCTATGCACAAAATCTAGCATCCAAAATTACATATTTTCAAATACGTACAAGACCGTTGAATTTTGTCGCGTTGCGTCGCTCTCGAGAATTTGACTGCACGATGTGATTAAATTCGACCCATCTGAGAGATTAAAGGCCGCGCATACTCGTCAAACACCGACCAGCTGATCCATGCTCGTTTCGTGTACAGCAGGCATTTTGCAGTTTTATCAATGCAAATTAAATAATAAAAACGACACATCACTAGATCGGTCCAGCACGGCTATAGATGGAAATTGCAGGCGACCGACTGACGATCGTTGCTGGCCCTACTCTATTTAAATAACATGGGTACCTTCACGAATAGATTTTTCTGATCCGTGCTGTGCTGGTCGTGCTTGATAGGTGTGCGCGGTATTTTATGTCGCTTCGCGCGAGTAGTTCCAATGCTCACATGGAGATGCGACTAGGGTTGCCAGATGTCCGCGATTTTTTACGGTCGTGTCCGGTCTGTCCGGCTTTTGGTCTTTGTAATTTAAATTATAGACTTTTTGATATTTTTCAAGAGTTTGAAATTGTTGTTTTCAATAAAGATCTTTTTGTTTTTATCCAAATAAATGATTATATTTTTGATTTGGTGAAGGAAAACGTTTAGTTTTTTTTTTATTTTGTTAAAAGAGAGCTATATTTGTTTGTTGGTTGATTGTTTTTTTTTTTTTTTTTAATTTATCTACTTATATTCCACAGAAAATCCACATAAATACAAATGATGATAGGTAGGTAGGCCTGTTTGTCGATTGCAGGTTGTTAATTTTGTTACAAAACTGTGATTCACTATTAAATAATATGTAATTAATAAACAACTTTAATACGAACCTAACAGTTTTTTTTATTATAAATGTGATTTCCGGCTTTAAAACAGTATGTTTGGCTTTTAAAAAAGATATGTCCGGCCTAATACAGCGCCGAGTCCGGCTTTTGTATTTTAGGACCTGGCAACCTTAGACGCGAAGCGAAGCGACAAAATGTTGCTTCAAAAAATGTACGTGTTAGCAACTGCAGCAAACCTTAATGAGCGACGTGGAATTTTTGTCATCTATACTAATATATAAAGCTGAAGAGTATGTTTGTTTGTTTGAACGCTCTAATCTCTAGTTCAAATTGAAAAAAAAAATTTTTTGTTGGATAGCCCATTTATCGAGGAAGGCTATAGGCTATATAAAATCAGGCTACGACCATTAGGAGCGGAGCATTAATGAAAAATGTTGCAAAATGTATCTCAAAAATAAGCTTCTATTCAGGTGAAATGCACAAACTAAATATACTCATATTAACGTTGGCAGAATACAAGGCCGGCTAGCTCAATCGGTAGAGTACACGACTGTCAATATCAGGGTCGTGGGTTCAAGCCCTACGTTGGGCGAATATATTTTTATTTTTTTTATTTTCTACATTGCTTTCTTCTAAGGTTTACATTTAAATTTATTTTAATTTTATTTAATTAATTAAATATAAAGTTATTAGTTAAAAAAAAGTATAAATACTGCTTTTTGTCGACAAAAACTTTTGAACGGTAACTCCGATTATCATGAAATTTGGACACAACATTCATCTCGGTAAACTAAGATGAATGTGTGTACTCATGTTCCTTCCTTCCCCATTCGTTCTTTTACACCCGGGTGAAACCGGGCGGGACCGCTAGTATACATATACAACGTTCTATTATTATGATTGCTTGATATAATTTATTATGTTTTGATTGGATTTGATACCACGTGTGTTTTGTAACCAAAAAAGATTTTGTCACGCTTTTTAAATTCCATTCACGATTCGACAGGAGGCCCGTGTCAATAGGGTGTAACAAGCTAACACACCTTCTGTAAGGACAGGTATAAAAAAAAGTCTGCACCCCATATATTTAATAATTTACTATATGAATCACTGTCTATCTACTCAATGTGCGGTAAGTGTAAGCAACAAAGCGTATCGAAAATATTACTGCGTCTCTTTCTCCGAAGATAGAATTGGTTGATGTACTTGAATTCAATCTGAATAACGTATCTCTGTCTCGAAAACTTTAGTCTTTTTCTATGACGTTAACGTGGGCGTACCCAGCTTTTGGTCCAGGAGGGGGCAAATTAGAAATTTCTTAAGCTGGGTTCCCCGTGCTTGTTTTGCCCTCCTGGATACGCCAGTGCTTACAGCGTAAAAAAAGACAGAAGTATATGTTTGCACCCTAATAGTTCGATTGCGATTTTATTCCTATGCTCAGTATAGAATAAAAGTATAATGCTGCACCCTTACTCGAATTCAAAATATAGCATTGATGCTGCAGCTATTCCTACCACGTGGTCAAAAAACAAATGAAGTCCAGGCGTATTTTTGATAATACTGCATTCTATATTGATATTCCAAATAGGCGTGTTTTTTACTGAGAACTATGTAAATATTTTTTTTTACACTGCAGCTATAAAACAGCTACTTTTCATGTCTGTATAGCAGTCATAAAATGACACATATAACACTAGTACTGTAAAGATGTGTAAAGTAAAATAAACGCAGTCGCACTACATCATTTTTTTAATAAATTATAAGTAAATCGCATACGAATTGAACGCTGCCAACAATTAGAAATGATTTCACCCCAAATTCGACTTTCGAAATTTTTAAAAATTACATGAATATCGACTACTTCATAGGAGGTACGTGCAAAAAATGTAGAAGGTATCTTGTTCTTAATGATATTATAACTCGAGTGATTGTTCAAACTCGTTGTTGTTCATTTTAACATGTCACTTTGTCGTCAAAATACCTTCATTCAGGTACAAGACACAAACTACTACATTTATGATTCTTTTATTTTAGCATACGGCAGTCCGACCTCGCCCGAATTTGTAGATTGCCACCGTTTTTTCGTCAACTTATATACGTTACAAAATTGGTCTCCACGAAAAGCGTCTTTATTTCAACGTAATAATATATAGCCTATGTCCATTGTGAAGGTCCATTCTAAATATTGGTGAAAAGTTTTTTTTTTAATTCGGATAAGTAGTTTCGGAATTAACCTCCTACATCCAAACTTTACCTCTTTAAAATATTAGTATAGATTTTTACTTTTCTACATTTTGTACTTTTGGTCCGGACATCACAAACAGTCTGTATGTTTGTATTTTTAAATTATTATTGTCTTCTCACCTTCTGAGTTTCAAAAGCACAATATAATGTGAAATACAGTAGAACCTCGATTATCCGAATCGCAATTATCCGAGCTCTGGATTAACCGAGCCAATCTAATGCGAGGTACGCGCGTCTATGATCCGGATTAATCGAGCCACTAAAGACCCAATATCCATATTAACCGAATTTCTAAAATATAGTATTTAATGTACATATTTCCATTTAGAATCGTCGGGGCAATAAAATAATTTATTAATAAAAATATTCATGGTAAAAACGTTTATAAACCGTTTAAAGTACATTTGTGTTTATTTTTTTAATGAATAAAAAATAAATCCGGATTATCCGAGTTTTCAGTTATCCGAGTAGGGTGTTCCCCATGTTACCTCGGATAATCGGGGTTCTACTGTATAGCAACTGTAGCTTAACAGCAGAGAAATTTATAATCGACAGCTGCTTCAACATGACATTTTGCCATCATCTTTTGAAACAAGAATTTCCGATTTGTTAAAAAAAGACTGCAGATTATCTCGACACGAATAGAGACATTTCTCACTACATTAAAAAGAAATAAACAGATTAAACTTGAAAATAAAATTGTGAGAATATTCCAAAATAATAAAAATGAGCAGTTATAAAATATCAACCAAATCTATTGGTCTATTGTGAGCGAATATCTTAGTTGAGCAAGCGTAGCACCCGTGTATTGTTCAGGACACAAAGGGATTACAGAACCGAACAGGGATGATTTATGGTAAAAATAGATGCAGGTGACAAAGCATTTTGTAAAATACATTTTCCAGGTAGTTTGTCGGTTTGGTTTTTGAAAAATAACTTCTAAGCGTCCAAGCTGTCACCGTACAAAAGTCTACTGGACAACGCTACAAACATTTTATTATACTAAATTAAAATATGAATCATACGATGAATGTCAAATCGCTGGTAAACTAATTTGATTTTTTTTTTTCAATCATTTTTATAGACAGTATCTCGTATGCTGATCAAACTACTGATAAATATACAAATATATAAAATATTGTACAGAGGCCGCTGCACACGAGGCTAGAAACACTGTGTGGAGTTCTGCTGGCCGGTAGGCTGGATACGAAGCTGGAAATGACGTCACTGCGGGCTCGCCTGCTAGCTCACAAGATAGGTTTTAAAATTAGAACAGGGGCTATTCTCTTTGCTAGGTCCGCTGCTAACAGAACCAATCACGTGGGCGATTTGAACCAACGCCCACAAACCAACATGGCGTCATTCTGCTCAGAGTCAGACAACAGACACGTTTTGCTCTGTGTTTATATTTGCTAGGTATGAGCAAGAACCAATCAGGAAGCAGCATCGTATCACGTGGGCGATTTGAACCAACGCCCACAAATCAACATGGCGTCATTCTGCTCAGAGTCAGACAACAGACACGTTTTGCTCTGTGTAATATTTGAACTGTCACTGCGTGCGCACCAGATTTATTCACAAAACATAGCTTGAAAAGATGTCTCGTGTGAAGCGTGCACATAAACAGCAATCAAGAAGACTAGTAAGCAAATCTAGCAGCGTTTCTAGCCTCGTGTGCAGCGGCCTTAAGACGCTACAGCTCGGTTGAAGTGTGAGATAAATCGTGTATCGGCATATATCGTTCCGGAGCACAATTTAATTCAGCCCATATTACGCTCTCTATCACACTTCAACCTACCCGAAGCGTCTTACACGCACTCCCGTATAATCGTTTTGTAACCGCCTGGCAGACATTTAGACCCGACTAAATGATCTGGTTTATTTATTTTTTTATTTTATTAAATACTAAATTTGAAGGTATTAACATTTCAAAATGCCTCAAGGACTTTTTTGCAAATAAAAATTCACAGTTTGGCTAGGCCCCAGTACCCTTCAATCAGGACTTCGATTTTGTGTTGAGATATTACAAACGAAGTGTTACTGAAACTTTTAAGCTGCCTCAGATACCTACTCAAAAATGTTTGATAGCTCTTGGACTATATACGGAGGAGCAGCAAATAAATAGATCGTACTTTTTACCTGGATATATACATTTATAAAAATTCCCACTTGCAAAACGTATTAGCACGTCACACCAGATATTGAAAAAAACTTTTTAACAAAAAAATTAAACCGCCGAAAAACTGAAAAGCAAAAAATAATAATAAATCTTTTTATTTAACTAAGTTCTATTTAAGTAGTTGAACGTATGTGACAGTCTAGTATATCTAAGTAATTTTGAGTCGGCGTCAACAATCCTTCGCCGGAAATCTCTGAGAGTTCACGAAGTTAATGTCAGCGACAGAGCAACCCGAACGGGCACACACTGAGGGCACACGTCTTTGCGAGTGGTCGTGTGGAGAGCGCATGTTTAGAATGTTAATGTTTATCGCTGGAGATTTCACGTATCATTGTTAATTTGATTTGGTTATTTCTTTTAGTGATCTTTGTTCATTGATTGTTTGACGCCGACTCAAAATTACTTAGATATACTAGACTGTCACATACGTTCAACTACTTAAATAGAACTTAGTTAAATAAAAAGATTTATTATTTTTTGCTTTTCAGTTTTTCGGCGGTTTAATTTTTTTGTTAAAAAGTTTTTATTTTATAATTTTTTGTGGCTATATAATTTATAATTGTAATACACAACTCAGCATGAAAATCTGTGAGTGAACAATAAATCACCCCTATTTTCCCACCCTTAGGGTAGGAATTTTTTTTCCAAATTTATATGAGACCAACCTCGAGGTATACCCTATCCAATAAAAAAATAATTATCAAAATCGGACTACTCTGTAAAAAGTTATGTGTGGTCATACATTACATTCAGTGAGTAAACAATCAATCATCCCCTGTTTTCCTACCCTTAGGGTTGGAATTTTTTTACCAAATTTATATGAGACCAACTTCGGGGTATACCCTTTCAACCAAAAAAATAATTATC
The DNA here is from genome assembly GCA_963575645.1 of Xanthostigma xanthostigma. NCBI lineage: Eukaryota > Metazoa > Arthropoda > Insecta > Raphidioptera > Raphidiidae > Xanthostigma > Xanthostigma xanthostigma. The sequence goes on along the minus strand of OY754466.1, from coordinate 39,155,322 downwards.
AAAATCGGACTACTCTGTAAAAAGTTATGTGTGGTCATACATTACAATCAGTGAGTGAACAATCAATCATCCCCTGTTTTCCTACCCTTAGGGTTGGAATTTTTTTACCAAATTTATATGGGACCAACTTCGGGGTATACCCTTTCAAACAAAAAAATATTTATCAAAATCGGACTACTCTGTAAAAAGTTATGCGTGGTCATACATAAATAAAAAAAAAAAAAAAATAAAAAAAAAAAAAAATATACGCGTCGACTTGAGAACCTCCTCCGTTTTTGTTTTTCGTCGGTTAAAAAGCATTTTTTTTCCTTTATATCTCGAACTTGAAATAGCAAGCATAATTGGATTGAAATACTATACACATAGATCAAATCGTATAAAAATGAAAAATCTTACATGTCAATATTGCAACGTGATTCAGTTCTCGATTTTTGACGTGATAACGTCTTATAAATTGATGAATCACCAATCTTATAAATAGATCAAACACAGGCTGCATGCACGAAAAAGTGTAACGTTCCTAGCGTTCCGCCTGACCCTGTGCGTGCTTTTCTCGAAAACGGCCCTAACGATTTGGATGAAATTTACTGAAAAGGGATTTTGGGGGGCAAAAAATCGTTTTAGCTAGGTCTCATCTCTCGAAAAAATCGTTTTCATACAAATTTTATCATTATAAAAATCAATTTTTTGACGTATGAAAATATTTAAATATTGTAAGTAGGTTTTGGAATTTTATACAAACAATGAAACAATTGTTTTCAAAATATTATGACAGTTAATCTTTGAGACTTAAAATAAATACGAAAGAAAGAAAGTTAAAAAAACAATTATATTATAGGTGGTGAGTAATTTTAATAAATAAAATTAACCTAAATTTGAAGCAAAAGATGCAATATCATAGATTCGAATTATTATATAAATTTAGGTTATGTATTACGGAATACGTTATCACGTAAAACTATCGTCCGTAAACCGACTTTACAGACAACCAATTTTTTTTATTTATTGGTCAATATTTAATAATAAAAATATTTTGTAAAATTTGTATAATGTACCCACTTTTTGAAAGGATTTTAATAAAACGTTCGTTTACAAATAAATAATACATCAGAGTTTAAAAACATATATACTGGGTTATATGGGGGAGGATATTCTAATATTTGGAGCTTATAAAATTTTCATAACAAAATTGTTTACATGTTAACAGGCTTACTACGAAAACACTTAAATTTAATTGTGAATTGTTCGAAGTGCCCCCATCGTTTTCAACACATGCCTTAATTTTTGTATAAAAAAAGAACAAAAAAAAATATATTCACGGCGAATTGATAACCTCTTTTGTCTGTGAAGAATTCACGGTATTTGTATAAAAAGAGCTGATAAGCCTATTATCATTTTTCAACGAATTGAACAAGGTAAAAAAAAATAAAAAGCAACCGTATCTCTGCAACGGTTTAATTTTACTACACTATAGACTACATTTGTTTTTTGAACACCCTGTATGGTATCTATAAATATTCATAAACGACCTAATAACCTCTGAAATCTAAAACAATGGAGGATTAAATATTCTAATAAAACTGACAAAGCTGCGCATTTCAAATGAACACAAACAGTTCACAAAACAAATCAAAATAGCTGATTATAATTTATTAAAATAACAACTGCAGTTTAATTAATTAATATGCATAATTATGCTCCGATTTAAGCTGATTCATTTTCAAAATTACCCGACTATAGTATCGTCAGTTACTGAGCTAAGTCTGTTTTATACATCGATCTATTACATAATGGAGTGCTAGTCTGGGCTACACGCGCCAAATGACAGAAAGAGATAGCGATAATAGCGGTAGCTATTTCGTCTTTGTTAATCAACAATGCAGCAACAAGACAGGCTTGAAAGAGACAGGTACATAATATTATACCGTGTTTATCGCCTTCTCTTTCCTGTCGGTTTGTATATGCGCTGTAGAACATTAGCACTCCATATCTAAGCCTCGTTGATTTTATATTATTTTATGTAGTGATTATAGTCGTTATCTTCAACCATATACTCATGGACCTCTCAAACTCGTATCTCGTTTAATAGAAACACGCATGACAAGCCAGTAAAATGAAGATGATTAGACCCTAAACATTTCCACAAAATCGCAAAAGGGTGCTTTGAGGGAACATTTATATAAAGTATGATACACAATCTGTCAAAATTGCACATTCGTGCGATGACTGGAACCTGTTAAAAAAGAGTTAAAAAACTGTGTTTTATCAGTTTTTTGCCTGTATCTTGTCAATATTGTAACCATACAAAGGTTCTTCTAATTTTAGAATTAGTGGAAACTGAGTTCGTCATTTTACTGGCCTATATAACAAACATGCAAAATATATCACATATACTCGTATCGCTCGTGTGACTGTTAAAATGGGCTCAAAAACAATCTACTATTACGTCACGCATCTATACATGTTATATAATCCTAATTGATACGTGAAATGATTAAAGTGCTATAATTAATTTAATATTCAAAAGTGTATGCTTCCACGATTACCAACTTTTAAAATTTCAAAATAGATAGTGCACCTAATCAGAACTAAGCCGGTGTGTAATCTATTGATGTGCAGTCAATGGATGTATGGTGTAAGGTATTAGTATTTATCAATCGCATTTTCACGAGGTTATATTATGTAGTCGCGAGTTCAAAAATATCAATATCAGTATCAATAATTAATTAATCAGTTAAATTGAAACATCGAACCACATGTATTGGTTTAATTTCCAATTATTTAACCCCAAATGCGTAGCGAGATATTGATATTTGATTATGTAATCTGTATAGGTAAATGCGAATACTAATTGGATGAATGCATTAAATTGCCATTATTCCTATACAATGCTTTGTATCCAATTTATTGCATTGTTTAAATGTCACTTTAATTGCAAATTGAATTCAATTAAATTATGGACAAAATTTCCAATTATGCAAATTGAATTATCCTTATACGGACTAAATCTAACAAAAGGATCGAGCTTATTATAACAGAAACTATTATTAATAAACAAATAAAAAAAAAACTTTATTGAAAATAGCAATTACATTTCAATCTGTTGCAGTTGATGTGTCTTTTCTTCAATGGTTTTGCATTTATTTATTGTGAAATAATTTACAAATAAATTATAGTTTAAAAAAACACGCTTTAATAGCAAACCGAACTAAAAAGTACAAATAATTATTAACAAAATAATTCAATTAGAGTAAAAAAGCGTGGGGTGCTTGATATTAAATGTTACAATTACTTCATTGGTAGCTATTTATAAAATTAGAGTTAGGTATAATGAAAATATAGTACCTACCTAATTGGCACCTCACGATTTTTTTACTGTAATTAAATTATTTTTAATTCAGTTTGCTATTAAAGCGTGTTTTTTTTAGTTTTTTTTAAACTATAATTTATTTTCTTAATTTTTAGTCTCAAAACGACATCAAAAGTAATGTTTTTAAATTTCTTCAAATTCAAATTTTTTACAAAATTTTTAAATTCAAATTTATTTTTATGAAATAATTGTATTGTCAACGGCCCTTGACACGTGTACAAATTTTCAAGTTAATCAGGCTTCTTGAAATTGGTGAAAATTACGCTGAAAGATTCCTTTACATACATACAGGTCACGCTAATATAAGCGTTAAAAAAAACACCCACGCCACGTGGCGTAAAATGGCCATAAAAACAGCCTTACATGCATGTACACTGATCCATTACGCCAGTAGTGCGGTAAACAAAATTGATCAAGCTATACCAATGCCATAGTAAATTACCTTTTTAAAAGCTTTTTCAAGTGGCCAAAAATATATGTAAAACACTGTAAGACGCCAATCAAAATCAATTACCTCCAAGGACCGTAATTACACGGGTGTCCTGGATATTTCGGTAATCGGTTATCAATAACTTCGATTAGAAACTGCAACTTGTGAATAAAGAAGCGACGAAATGTACTTTTCATCGTTTGTATAAAACTATAAACGAAGTAAAATGTGGATAAAATTACCGAGAACTGTATAATAAGTTGACATAACACAGCAAGCGTCGCGTCGTCTGCCAGACAGGGGAGAAGAGCGGCATTGAGTGGCAACCAAAGACGCTGGGAATGACATTATATAGTCGAAAGTGAACACCAATTTGTAATTCATTGTGTCAGACCTCTGTCGCTCACAGTGTTGCTAGCCGTCGTTGTTACAGCCTTAAAACATTAATTTATGGAACAAGAATGAAGACAGATTGCAGATTACAGACGCTAAATATCTTTGGTCATCAGCGTCTATGAACACGAATGCATAATTATTGTAGACTATTTAGGTCACTAGCGTCTAATTACATCACATCAAGGAGATCGGTAGGACGCCGATTTCTCGTGAGACAGACGTTCTATTAGAAAAACCTTATTTACAGGAATATAAATACTATTCAAATGGTTACATCGAAAGATGGTGTTGCTGTGATATATGCACTATTAAAGATTGAAGTTACTAATCTTGGATCAAATTTATTCGTTAGAATAAATTTACTTTCAATTCACCAAGCAAAATACTAGGTACAAAAGTTAGTTAAAGTATAAATATACACTGCACTATACTCCTTGCTCTTCTTGTTGAATATTTTGACGTTCACCCAAAAATCCGACGATAGTAAACGTCACAAAGAAGTTTCAATAGATTAATAATGTTTTCTCCTAACACAAAATTTCCACTAACGTTTTACAACTATACCCTTCACAAAAAACAACACATATATAAATTTACAAGAGCAACTGTAGATATAATACTTCACGTTTATAGGTTAGGTATTATGATCTATGTGGCGGCCATTATTATTTTATCAGGCGAATAATACCCTCGAAGTGAGACAGAATAGATTTATACCTGCAGTAAACATAATTATGTTTGGTGAATTGAATTATCGCTATTTATTCGGAGGAATAAAACAAATGAACCGTATAAATAACTATACTTACGTTCATCATTCAATATGGCCAATAGAGACACAAAAGGAAGATAGGTGTTGTAAAAAACAATTTGCCGGCTGTTTTCCATTCCATAGATAAAGGTTCTAAGGTTGCTGCGCACAATATTTATTATACGCTGATTGTACTGCAATGCGCGTTTCCGGGAATTGGAAAGATCTATTGCGAAAATGCATTCATTGCTTTCTTACAACTGAAAACTCATGCCGTGATGACAGCTATTCTATGTTGGCATTCATACCGACTGGAAAAATCATAAACGACTGCAGTTATTCAAATCGCGAAAAACAAGACACTATAAGCAAATGATTTTTGCAACGAAAAATTCGGGAAAACTGCTCTAGCAATGAAAATATTTAAATTGAAAAACTAAAAACAGGTTCACGCGAGCGTATATTCAAGAAAACTAGTTAAATGGAAATCTTTGGAACACTCAAGAAAAAATGCCTAGGGTTCTTATTTGTATAGAATTTTATAAACTATAATTTTTCCCATAAAAATTTTCCACGAAATATTGACAAATTTTTAGACATATGCTAAAAGTTGAAATAATCTTCTTTTATTCCCTAAAAAAAAATCCCACGGTCCAAATTCGGACTTAGTCGACGATCACAATAAAGTTCTCCACAAAAATACAGTTTGGTTGACTTTTTTTTCGATCAGTCTCGTGTGCGACCCGACGTACAAAAAATTTTAATATCTCCGTTGAATTTAAAGATATCGAACTTGGCAGCTTTAGCACGAAAGCGTACACTACACACAAATAATTCCTGAGAAAAATGGGCAAATTTAAATATTTTCGAGCCGCATTAATCACGATGCGGCACTAAATATTATTTATGATTTTCAAGTGAAAAATTCCCAACTAGAACGTATCAATATTTCAAGATTATTTGAGACTGCATTAACGATTCCATGGAAATGATTAGTTTACAGCCAGTCGTATATAATCTGCTATTGTTTTGTGATTATGATGTCTGGACATCAACTCGATATGTAATTCCAAACAAGCATTTACTGAAGAAACACCCTCACTTTTATAAATCATAAATAAATGCATTATTAAAATCGTTAGGTATTTTCGCAGCGTCGCATCGTGTGCGTTTCGATTTTACGGATTTTGATCACGTCGTGTCTTCATCGCATGCCATGGTACTTGCACGATGGTTCGATGTGTGAATTGACTCTTTTTGGGGATCTGATTATAAATGTCACATGTGTAACAAAGCAATAAAATGTCTGAGAATTATAATTTAAAAGTCAACCATTGTATGCGAAAACAAATGAAAGCAGAAGAATGAAAAAAATAATTTATCAAAGGTGATGCACAAAATATTAATATTTTGCTTCCTAAATTAAAATGTTACGTTAACAATGGCTTTGAGCGAGAAGTATAATATCATAGGGGACATCCATTGATTACGTGAGGTGTTTTTAGGGTTCCGTAGCTCAAAAGGACAGAAAAAATCATTATAGGATTACTCCGTTGTCCGTCCACCTGTCTGTCAAGACCCTCTTTCTCAGGAACGTGTGAAGGTATCAAGTTGAAATTAATATCAAATATTCAAATCTTTGATTAACGTCTGATTAGAACTCTTCAATAAACAATATATAATATAATATCAAATACTCAGGCCTGCAATCCTTTGGAGCTGTGAAAAAAAAAAAACTCCTAAGTCAACGCGACGGCTGTTTATATGTAGGAACATTCGCAAGGGAATCAAAACCTATAGGGTATACTTCCCGTTCATCTAGAATTATAAAATTTGGCAAGAAGCAATATCTTATAGCACAAGTAAAGGTAAAAATCCGAAAACAGTAAATTTGTAGTTACGTCACAACTTTTTTTTTGTTTGCGATTATAAGCATTATTAAACTGACCACGACCCCTATGTCGATGTATGGAGACAACAGTTTTCCAACGGCAAAGCTGGAAAAATCTTAGAGACTCGATTACCATGATGGACGAACTATTTAGATACTTACAAGTTTAAACTCTGGCACTTGGCCGCTATTAAAAAAAAACCTTTACGCGATCCAATGTTCAACCAAACCCTGATATCCACTTAAACTCTAATTGTAATGCCTTTTCCCTTCACTTCGGGAGGACGGAGATATTAATTTCAAGCTATGTTTATTTTCGTGCACGCCAATGATATACGTAGTGTCACTTTATCAGCGTTTGCAAATCAAATCGGGTCACACAATCTCAATGACGTAAGCACTGCAGAGATGCGAACACCTGTGAGAATTCGATTAGTGCAACACCAGAGCCTATGGCGGGTGCTGACGATGCATTTGGCATTGGTGCAGTGCATCGCGGTCACTGGTCGAGTGCATCCGATGATACGATGAAATGTCTTAAGTTGCTTAGCAAAAGGTTCGTTCCACTAAATCCCATTACACACTCACGAGGGGTACGAGTAGGGTTGCCAGATTGGCAAATCAAAATTTCTGGACAATATTCTAAAATATCTTGACCAAAGGATTTTAGGCTGGACAAAATAAAAATCTGCATTAATCAACCGAAACACGACATATAATTAAGTAATATGTACTTACTTAGGTATTATTCTTATAAGAAAAACGAAAATATGAACTATTGAGCTGAACAGCTGAAATTGGTACAAAAACAGAGGTAGCTTAATCTAACAGTCAATGGTACCTTTCAAGTCACTTTTTTGCCACATATGTTTAGTATTTCCCTTAGCCGCCTTTATCATTTTAGAACCTTTCTCTGTATTTAGAAAAGATTTAAAATTTATACAGTTTTCTTCAAAGTTTAATCGAATTATTAGCTCTGGCAGACTGGCGGTGCATGCTTTTTATTTTTAGCTGCACATTTTGCCTAAAACCGGGATACTGGACAACGTGTAAAATTGCTGGACAATCCAGCCAAGTCCCGCCAATCTGGTAACCCTAGATATGAGCTGAAAGCATTTTCAATTTGATGCATTTTTGCTCTCAAAAAATCAGGAGAGCAGGAATTTACATTTTTTTTTTCATTTTACATGTCAAATATTACACGTCACCATCTTTGTATATCAGTGTCGTGCAGTCTTTTGAAAATTCGAACGGACATCTTAGTCAGTTGGTATGTAGGGACTATGAAACATTTAAATTCGTCCAAACCTCGATTTCAATTTGTTTACCATTAGAAAACTCTTCATTCATGGTTGCTCGGAAATACACGTAAAGCGTGCATGACATTAAAAAAACTCTTTCGTACTTGCGTCTCTTAAATAGTGTTACAATCAAGGAACCCAGTTTTATAACTAGAAAATGATTATTCTACTTTCCTAAGAGTTCCTTAAAACGGATATTTACTGTTTGAGAAAATATTTTTAGAGAACGTATCTACAGAAAGTGTGCAATTATTTTCTCATCGGTAACTTGAATCTTTACAACGTAGTTCAATGAATTCTGAGTATGTTTCTGGCATTGCGTGTTGCATCATGCAACTCAGAACCTCCCACATGTTTGAATGCAACCCACCGTCCAACCTTCAAATGTTTCAGCGTTCTTGTTAATTCACTACATTATTTATATTACGTTTAATAAACACCTATCGTTAATTAACTACCAGAAACTTACAATTTTTATTTTACAATCTTTTTTCAATTTAAGGCACCAAAAAAGCCCAAAAAATATATTTTTGGAAAAGTCTGTTCATTTGTTTGTCGGTTTGTCTCTGACTCTTTGGCTGAACGGATCGAAACCCAATTTTGGTAAGATGTTTGGAATGAAAATATGAAGAGCTGTTGTTTTTCAGGAAAATCGGGGCATGCACAGAAGAGACATGCGCTGTAATGTTGTTTTTCTGTCATTATGGCATATTTTTCATATCAGTTTATTATTAAATTTATTTTGTAATTTTCTATATCTTGTGTACGGCATAAATAAAAAAATTATACAGTTGTACAATTTTTTTGTTAGAAAGTCACGATGAGAAATTAAAAAAATAATGATAGGAACAGCTTTATACAAAAGAATGAATCTCTGCAATGAGTGCACTATTATTAATTTATGCATAATTGCTCATTCAAAGTTTAATAATAATGTCTTACATTTATAATGACTAGTTTATGACAGCCAAATCAATTTCTGTTAGGACTTAAAAGTAAAAACTATAGTAATAAAACTGAATAAAATTACTTGCATTGTTTCCTTCCCGCATAAAAAATATGAACCAACAAAATTCTCGAAATCGTTTTTTTGAAATTTAACCCTTTAGTAATTAAAATGTGTTGCATAAATATTAAAAAAATCGGCCCGACAGGACCAGACAAATTTTATAGTTTATACGTTGCAACACCACCAAGACTTTAATAATGTGTTGACGGGTACAAAAATAAAAAAAATCAATATAAAATTCAACAAAAACGTAATATAATATTTATTAACGTATTACCGAAAGAGTAGCACATAAAAACTTTTAATGTAAATGTAAAATCAATTTAACATAAAATACTGTGCACTTCTATTCTTTTTCTGAGCAGGAGTGATGTTTCTCAAATGAATGCTATCACCCTACTGCCTTAGCCGGTCCTCTTACTTACTTATGTATCCGTTTCTTTTTATATATTTCTAAGCATTACTTTGTTTTATAAATTATTACTAATGCGGATTGTACACTTTCCTGATAAAGATTTTATTTAACCCTGTTCGGGTCGTTGCAACGTACTGAAGAGTATTTAACTGTATATAACTGTTGGATTGATATTGGTATTAAAATTAAGTAAAAAAATATTATTTTAAGGGATGTATTAAGGGGTTCAATTTTTTATTTTGTCCGAAAAGAAAGTTTAAATTCACACAATAAAGCCACACTGCCTGTATTAGCAAATACACTAATTGTCGGCAGGGTTTCGCACTGCGACCCGGAGTTTTATTTTTTATTATCGAAATATTCATATTAATTTCTTACGGATTATGTATAGATATATAAAAACATGTATCACTTCTATGGATTCACCATAATATAAAATGATCGGTTAAGATTCGTCAAAAAAGCAATAAAATGTTAAAATAAAAGTGCAGCTTGTGGTCTTCGTTCAGGAATGTTGTCGTTTCCTTTTTATAAACATAAAAATTTACAAGCGCAGCGGTGTTTTTTAGCATTCTGTGAAAAGCGTGCAGAGCTCCGGAAATTGTTAGGTAATATTATTTATCCCCTAATGATGAATGGCTTTATGTTTGTGGCGTCGGTTACAATAAAAAATGCACCGTCTCAAAAAAGACCAATACTCTTTTTATCGTTCGTTGTGTATAATTTTATAGCAAGTAATAGATCGTAGAACTCACGTCTAGCCGGTGACTTGTTTTTAAATTGTCTTGAAAAATGTTCATGACGCGATATTAGTTCACAAGAATTTTTATTTCGGTTAAATGTAACCGCTTTATGGAATAAAAAACAGTCCTCAAAATATTATATAAATTGGCGCGAAAACACGAGCCGCCATGTTTAAGTACTGTGACGTCACTCTAGTACAGTGATTCCCAAAGTGGTCTATATCGACCCCGAGGGGTCGACGACAACTTGCAAGGGGTCCATGTCAGCGGGAAAAAAAATTGGGGGTCCATGAAATGAAATTGGGGGTCAACGATAGTGAATCTCCAAACAAAAAAAGAAACAAACTGGGCATCGTTAACCGAAGAGATTTAAGATTAAATCTAACTAAATTGATGCCAAATGTTGAAAATTTATTATTAAAGCATCAGGTTCATCCCTCACACTAAAAGCATTTATTTTTTGCTTAGTTATTTTATGTGACAGAAATTAAACTTTAATTTGATTCGTTTAATATTGAATCTAATTAATAAATGTATAAAACTAAACATTTCACACTACATTTCACTGCCGTTATAAATTTAAATCGTTCAAAGTGAGTAGCACTATACAGGTTGTCAAAAATACATTTGAAATTAATGAATTTGCAAAAAATCAATATCAAATAAGCAGGGGGTCTACCCAAAACCGAATAACATTGCAAGTGGTCTACGAGACAAAAAAGTTTGGGAACCTCTGCTCTAGTAGTACGCAAAGAAGTGCAAACAAAGGCCGCTGCACACGAGACTAGAAACATTGCTGGGTCTTCTGCTGCCCGGCATGCAGGCTACGAGGCTTGTATTTTAAAATTAGAACAAGAGCTATTTTTCCTGCTTGGTCCCCTGCTTGCACTGAGCAAGAACCAATCAAGAAACAGTGTCTTGTCACATAGGCGACATGAACAACGCCCACAAACAAACACTGTGTGTTCTGTTTAGAGACAATAAACATCCACTTTTGTTACCGTTCGAACTATCACTGTGCTTGCACCGAGCCTACCGAAAGCTTGAAAAGACGTCTCGTGTGAAGCGAACACATAAAACCAATCAAGAACCAGCGCTAGAAAATTAGTAGTCAAATCTAGCAGGAAATCTAGTGGCAAGTCCTGCCTCGTGTGGAGCGGCCTTTATGCTCGGTATCGTTTACACGAAATTTGGTGTTTATACATGTGTGTGCCGTGTGATTGTATTTCTAGCTATATGCGTGTTTACTACAAGTCTGATGTCACACTTCAAACCGTCATGGCGGGCAGCGTTTTATGATGTGCTAAACAATTGCAATTTTAAAATATGTGCAATTGAAATAATAGATACGTCTCGTGTTTTCGTGAATGCAAACCGACCATTTTTGATTTCTATTTTTTTCTACAGGACTTATCGGTTATTTTTTTCTATACATCTTTATATTATGTAGGTATTAAAATTATAAGTTTGAAGTATGTAGAATTTGAAAGCCGACATCCAGACAGGTAAATAGCCTTGTTTTAAAATTGCATATTCAGAATGCACGGCTACTGCCTAATGTATCATTATCATATTATTCCACGAAACCTCCCGATCCGCCATTGTGTTTGTGTTAGTATAGGTCTGCCTGGCCATACTTTAAATTAACTTATATCTTTGACTACAAGGCAAACTGGTTTATGTCGATTTTTTATAATTGAGTCGACATGCAGCGTTCAAAAAGCGGGTACTAGAAAAGCACACAAATGCAATTTTACTCGCACTGTACTGGACGATTAAGGCTAGGTTTATATGAGAGGCGTTCAACGCGCGTTGGCCCAACGCGCGTTTACAGTTTCTATACAATTGTATAGAACTGTTTATATGATAACGCGCGTTAGTGGCGCGTTGAACGCGCGTTATCATATAAACAGTTCTATACAATTGTATAGAAACTGTAAACGCGCGTTGAACGCCTCTCATATAAACTAGGCCTTAGAGTAAGGCCACAGGAAGAGCGTTCAACGCGCGTTGGCCCAACGCGAGTTGAACGCTCTTTATGTGGCCTTACCCTTAGGCCTAGCACACATGAAGAGCGTTCAACGCGCGTTAGCCCAACGCGCGTTTACAACTTCTATACAATTGTATATAACTGTTTACATGATAACGCGCGTTCAACGCGCCACCAACGCGCGTTATCATGTAAACAGTTATATACAATTGTATAGAAACTGTAAACGCGCGTTAGGCTAACGCGCGTTGAACGCCTCTCATATAAACTAGGCCTTAAGCTACATTCAAAAACTGACATAATCCACTTTACCTCGTTGCCATAATATGTACAGACGAGGTAGGTTATTTAATTGTGTATTATAAAAAATATTGGAAAACACTTATCTTTATCCACTCTTCGATAAAAAAAATCTGATTTGCATCTAATTTTGAAACATATCAGTTCTCAAACTATTTTTTAATTTTCAACCCTGCCTACTGACTGATTTTCACTTAATATTTAATATATTTTTAACATTTTTGACAGTTCAATTGTGCAACAAGTTCACTTCTATTAGGTTGTTTATAATAAAAATAATAATAATAATAATTTATTCCACGTGAAAAAAAAATACATCGTATACAAAAAATCGATTTGGAATTTTCCAACCCTACTTGGCTATTGCCAGTGCTAGGGTTGGATAAAAAATACTATTCGCGCTTGTTGTAATGGTAGCTGATAAGAAGTTTATGGACATTATATTGTTAAATCGCGTATTTTTGTTTGCCATTTCAGTGCGGAATTGGCCACTTTTCATGCTTGCATTCATGCATGCAGTAAAACAGTTATTTTATTGGGATCCTACCTGGAGGTGGAACCCATTTTAGAATATTCAATATGGTCACCCTGTTTACGAGTTTCAATGTTTTATTTAAAATGTATATTTCCGAGGGTAAAATTTATCGTTGGGGTGATATTAATCCGTCAAAACGTAATTATATTGAAGTGAAAAAAAAATCGCGAATGCCGGTCACATCGTAAAATGTGACAGAATCATCGATGCAAACTGTAAATGATAAGGTTAACTTTGTCGCTTTCTGCGTTCAAAAGTCTCTGAAAGAGAATTGCACGAAATTAACGATGTAATTTTTCAATGTAATAATTTGATATCAATACTCGTATTTACACTTGATATAGTAACACAATTAGGTCTTGCACAACGCATATCATACTTCTTCTTCGATTTCTCAATGTATAAGTTCCATAATTGTGAATAATACTTAAAAAATACGACGATTCGCATAGAATAGTTCACTGGAATACCTGAGTAGATAGCGCTCGATTGAAGTAAAATCCCAATAGAAGGTAGTGCAAAAAACAATTTTATTCAAAACAAGGACAATAACACAATCTAGGCTATAAGAATATAATATTACGCTATGGACTCGTTTACTCAATGTGCGGGTCTTGAGAAAAAAGCGCGGTATATTTCGCGACAGACAAAGCAAGTCTCAGCTCAGTTCCAGACACAATAGTTTGAGAGAGTACAAAATTAAAGAAGTTGCAGACATGCCAGCCGTTTAAAATAAGAAATAAAAAAACTAAAGGTTCCAGAGTAACTGATTGTTAGTTGTGTTTTTGTTTTATTTTGGGTGTTCACTTGTTTCGTAATAACAACCGAAATCGGTTGTTGCAACAAATCTGCAAGCTTATTGTCTAACCTAACCAAACCTACATAGCTATACATGAATGGGGGATTTGTATCACAAAGCGATTTTAGGAAAATGTTAATAAGGTATTTTTGGAATGCTGCTGTAAAATTAATAATGTCTTCTGGGAAAAAGGTCTGTTGATTAATAAATATTTGTAAAAAGCTTATTTTTATTTCACAAGAATTACGTTTTTTTTTGTACACAACAAAAACATATTATTGCACCCTTCCCCCCCATAAAATAGCTTTTTTTCTTGCTTGTATCACGGTCGTAAAATGGCACATAAGTATATCCGATCAAAGTCAATAAAGTGTACTCAATATGCATGGCAAATAATAATTAATTAATCTATATCTATATATAATATGTATATAAAACTACCGTGTCACAATTTTGGCCGCTCTAATCTCCGAAACAACTGAACAGATTACAATGAAATTTTGTAAATGTGTCTTGCTTGATGCAACTTACGCTATAGGATAGTATTTATTAAATATTTTGTACAAAATTGCGGTATTTTCTCAAAAAACCTTTTTTAGTAACACATAACATCTGTTTGTTTGCTTCTGAACCAAATAGCGACATCTGTAAGAACTTGCAATTTGCACAAAGCTATTAATGCAGAGGCTGAGCCACAAACGAAATAATTTTGCAGAATTATATCTATCGCACCTGGGTGAAACGGGACGGACCGCTATAATATTACAAAGAGGTAAAGTTTGTAAGTTTGGATGTACTCCGAAACTACTCATTAAATTTCAAAAATTTTTCACCAATATTTAGAATGGACCTTCAGGATGAACATAGGCTAATTATCGCGTTAAAAGAAAAGTCATTTTTTGTGGAGACCAATTTCGCAACGTAAGTCGACGAAAAAACGGTGACAATCCACAAGTGAAATTGATCAATGCTTGCTTACTGATCTATCTCTTAAGTATAAGCGAAAATCACTTTTATAATTAATAAGTATTTTGAAGGTTATAAGGTAATATACGAGCACCAAGGCAATTTTAAATTTAAATTTTTTATTTATATTTCGGTAGATGGATGATAGTTATGTTTTAGAGCTCTAACAAACCGTATGTATTCGTTAATGAGTAACGGGTACATCGTCTGACTCGAAGTAACGAATCGTTACTTACAAATTCATTTCGTTACTCGCATCTTTCGCATCCATGTCAGTTCGACTTGTTTGATGCGGTTATACGTTATATACGAACTAAGTCATACCGTATCACGTATGCGACGCCCCTCGACGCGAAGCTACATGCTTATGATCATGCTTGATGCTGTTAAGTACACGATTGTATGTCGTATGAAAAGTAACGAGTAACGTAACGATACGAAAGTAACGGATACTGGTTCTTTAAGTAACGAATACATACGGGTACGCAATTTCTCGTTACTTTTACAGCTCTATTATGTTTCCATTGATTTCTCCAAAACTAGTCGGCGGAAATTAAAAAATAAAAATTAATTAAAGTTAAAACCTTAATAAATTATTGAAAACAAAGAAAACCCGTTGTGCCCGACTAATTAAAAAGATATTTAATCTTTTTAATTAGTCGGGCACAACGGGTTTTTTTGTTTTTAATAATTTATTAAGGTTTTAACTTTAATTTAAATAGTTTTTTTTTAATTTCCACCGACTAGTTTTGGAGAAATCAATGAAAACATATCATCCATCTACCGTTTTACCATAAAGCCAATGTTAAATATGCCTACTTTTGAAGTCATTTATTTATTTAAATAGTCGGGCAAACCCCCTAAAATTTTCAGAATTGGTTTAGACTTAGTCCCACTTCATATAAAAAAAATCAAGCCTTTTATTTAAAATTGCCTTGGTTGCTCGTACTACCGGGGGTTATAAAAGTTTGCAAATTCAATTACTCTACCGTCTCTAAAAAAATTAAGAAGCCCCCGTGGCTAATGTCCCTAATAATAGGACTGCTGAAAAGTCATCCATGAATATTTAATAAATAAATAATAATAAATGTATTTCCAAAAAAAGACAACATAGAATGTACCTACTAATACAATTACTTAGTGGAATTAACCTATCCAACTTGCCAGAGCCAGTGCTAGGATATCAATAAGTTTTCAAATTATCATATCAGTTTGAATCAATAATTATGACGTCACGCCGCGTACATAAGTGTATTATAGTTTTAAGAATATATTAATCGGTTTATGATAAGATAATGTAAATAATCAGGTACTAAATTAATATGAAAATTTAATTTGTAAAAATTTTGGAATTGTGGTGAAAAATATACGAGTTAGATAACATGTAAATACAGATAATATATTTTTTATTGCTCTTTACAGGCATAATATAGAGTGGTCCACTAGTGCGGTAATGTAAAGCAAAACCAGTCGCTCTATAACAGGCCTGGGCAAATGGCGGCCCGCGGGCCGGATCCGGCCCGCAGCGCAGCCTTATCCGGCCCGCGAAGCATTTTAGAATTTTAGAAAAATAGTAGCGGAAATAGAATGCGGGGACCTTTTTTTTTTGTTTCCACATGCGGAAATAGAATGTGAGGACCTTTTTTTTTTGTTTTGCTCTCCAAATGCCGAAATAATATGTAAGGAACTTTTTTTCTGCAAATTTTTGGCCCGCGGTGAAATTTTCGTCAGCCATCCGGCCCGCGGTCAAATTTTCATCAGCTATGTGGCCCGCCGATCAAAAGATTTACCCGCCCCTGCTCTATATCAATTCCATAGTCAAAGCCGTAACTAGAAAGGGGCAACACGGACACGTGCCCCAGGAAAATCGAAAAAAATCGATTTATATTTAAAGAAAACTATACGCCTTTTGGGAACCTGTCCGAAAATAGTAGCCCACCTTACTACTACTGTCAATACCACAACAATTACATAGTATAGCTTTATTAAATTCATAAAATTTAGTGAAGGGGGGGGGCAGTGATGAGGTTTTGTCTTTTATTTTATCAGTTAGAATTGTTGTTTTGTTTCTGTTACGTTATGAAGAAGTACTTTTCGTTTTTATGCAATTCTGATAAATGAATCAAGTCGATAATTGTCCCATAACAATCCGTGTGTCATTGTTAGAATAACATGCCGATTGTTGCCTCACGAAATTCTTTGTCGTGTAACACTAGTTTTGAAATTAATTTGGTATATCCAGTGTTAGGGTGGATTTTTAAATACACCCTAGCACTGTTTGTCCATCGGTTCTTTTTTTATAACCTAGTATTAAAAATGACGTTTGCTAAAAAGTGAACTGTGAAAAATTTGAAAATAAACAGAAGAGCAGGGACAAGTATACAGTCTATCCAGCATCCACAATTTTCATTTTATAATGTACGTCCAATTTTTAAAGTGTTAATGAACTTTTTTCTTATCCTATAATAATTATCATTATCATCAATATTTAAGTAATGATATAACATTCCAGTATTATATGGTTGTAATCAATTTTATCAATAATCCAGCAGTTTCATCAGTTTGCAAGCCTCAAGTGCAATATGTTAGTCATTACTTACATATTAATTAATTATTCATACAATATAGGGACTTATTTAATTCGATAAAATTCGGGAAAGTACTGATTTTCAGTTAAATTTAACATAATGTATGTTGGTTAACATTTTAGTTCATTTCTGTTAATTAAAGTTACACTTTTTTAAAAACGAACAGCGTAACGTTTAGAAACTGCAGAAACAAAACAAATATTAACCGTCTATAACTTCATGGATAATTCTGGTACTCCACTGTAAGATTGTATCCTAAAAGCTGGCATTATTCATTTAACTTAACAAATCCATATACATGCCATCATATATAAGACGAAGTAATGTTGAATTTATTATTATTAATTGCAAAACAATTTTTTACAATTTTTGACGATAAACTGAAAATACGTCAATTGATATTTTTATCATGTTAGACTATAGGTACAGAGAAGCCTGGTAGATGAAGATTTGTAATATTTAGACGTTCTTGTTAATAAATAATTTTCTCGCAGTGATATCAAATATTTTCAATCTACCTATATGGATTATTTCTTTTACTTGTAATATCGGTTTTACACATAATATGTGGTCTATAGACATTTGATGTGAAACATCTAATGGTGCGTTTGGTTGGGAGTAAAACCGTCCAATTGGCGCGAAACTTATGGAAGGACGTTACGTTTATGTGCATTGGATTACACATGGCTTTAGTTGAGGGCGACATCTAAATAACAGGGCTAAATTTGTTACTGGTATTTCGTTAAAAGGCGACAACTAAATGACAGGGCATAATTTAATTACAAGGTGAAATTTAGTTACAGAGCGATATTTAGTTACTGGAATTTCGTTAGTTGACATGCCAAAATTTAATTAGGTACTAGAATGTCGCTTTTTTCACATTTGTCAGGCGTCCCACAATGGCTGAATTTTTTTTAAATCAAATTTACAATGTACATTTTATACATTATGCAACCAATATTGGTACATAATTATCTTAAAAGTTAAAAATAATATATCTCGATTTAATGTACCTAGTAATAACTAAAAAGATTGGGAAATTTGGCTTATTTTTTGTCGTTTACGGGGTTTTCCTATTACCCGTATGTAAAGGAATGATCCATTTGTCTGATCATGTTTTACATTTGGTCAATTCGATAAATGAAAAATCAATAATACACCTCTGACAGCACAAATTGTGCTATCAAATCATTCGTGGAAACATAAAATGTTCCACAATATTACTAAGTATGTCATTGTCATATCTTTTTATCTATTTCTTTTGCTTCATTTCTGTCAGTTTACGCAATATTCCAAAACTTGAAACATATTGAAAGAAGAAAAAAAATATTCTTACCATTCAATACTTCTGTAACCCTTGGAGCAACAATGCAACCCCTTAAAGCTTCCTTTTTTCGTATATTCTGAAGAACTGACTTCCTTCGTAAATTGCATGTACGTTGAATTGCTGTCAAATTTATTTTCCGAACAATAGTCCACTATAGATAAGGCATTTCCAAAGAAATACACTAATAAACACAACACAATTTTGGAATACATTTTTTTTCCGTTTTCAAAAATGTATGTCAATTTTCTAAACACTACTTCAACAGTTACATATTGTCACTTTAAATACAATATTTAGTAAACAATAATATTATAATAACTTGCAAAATAGTTTTACTTATTAAAAACAAAACTGAATCACGAAACAAACGACTACACTCTCACCGTCGTTGCATTAAGACTGACCACATGGTTTTACCAGCACTTGTTACTGACTCATTTTGCTTCGTAACGCACCTGAATAGAGATCGGCAATTTCCGTCTTATGGAGGGGATTGTTAGAAAACGTGTGCGTGGGTGAATGGATTTACCTAATCTCTCAAAAGGTTATTTGCCTATTTAGTATTAGACAACTAATTTCAGGTAATTAATTGATATTTTTCACATATTTCCATTTTTAAATAATTAGTATTACATTCTTAAAACATAAAATTAAATCTATGATACCTTGCGATATCGGTATTGTTTTTAATTTTATCCTGTTTACGTTATTATCCCATTATTATATTCAGAAAAAAAAAAACAAATAAAACCATGCATTAGGTATTAAGCAGTAATTAAATGTTTTTTTTTTTACAGGTAGGTATATACATTATTGTAGTGTACCTCGCTTTCTAATGTTTTACTTTCTGATTGAAATTTTGAGTATTAAAAGGTTTTTCACAATCTGTATCGATTGTCAAAATATGTAATTAAACCAATATCTATTAACTTCTGTTGGCAAACTTAAAATGTAATTAATTTATGTTAATTAATCTCGACTTTGTTTGAACAAAATTTTCCGTCGTAAATGTGTTCATAGTCTGCAAACCTTAGGTTTGCACATTTTAATGTTAAAGTTTGCAGAATTTTCCAGGTAGTAAAGTTATTTTAGGAAGGTAATAAAATCGACAGTTTATATTGTACATGTTAAGCGGTACTCACTTTGACACCCAAAATCTGTTTAGTAAACATAGTTATAACTAAATGAAAATCAGATAGTACTAACAGATAAGTGTAACAAGCCAACACCTTTTTGTGTCCTTGAGGAATTTTTTGGAAAACTGATTTACGTCAACAAAATGTGATTTTTACTGGTATTTTAATGTATTCAAATAATTATCACGAAGACCTATTCGTATTTAAGTTATGTAAATGAAATCTGCAAAAAATCATTAGTAAAAACTTTTTCCGGAAACAATCTTTGTATCGTAAACGCATCTGCAACCAAATTCGGAGTATAGGTGCATAAATGTTATTGATGCAAATCTTTCGGGATTGGGCAACCGAATTTGAACGTATTGTAAATTACCGTATTTTTCGGACTACAAGACGCAACGGACGATAAGACGCACCTCAAATTTATAAGATGATTTTTAGAAAAATATATTTTAATGTAACTTTCGGATCATATTTTTTTTATTGTTAACATAAAATAGAATATATAACACTAGCGGTCCCGCCCGATTTCACCCGGGTGCAAAAGAATGAATGGGGAAGGAAGGGACACATTCATCTTAGTTTACCGAGATTAATGTTGTGTCCAAATTTCATGATGATCGGAGTTACCGTTCAAAAGTTTTTGTCGATAAAGACCAGTATTTAAACTTTTTTAACGAATAATTTTTTTTAAATGAATTAAATAAAATTAAAATAAATTTAAATGTAAGCCTTAGAAGAAAGCAATGTAAAAAATAAAAAAAATAAATAAAAATATATTCACCCAACGTGGGGCTCGAACCCACGACCCTGATATTGACAGTCGCATGTGCTACCGATTGATCTACCAGAGGTTGTGTTCTTTCATCGCTAATATGAGTATATCTAGTTAGTGCATTTCACATGAATAGAAGCTTATTTTTGAGATACTTTTTGCAACATTTTTCATTAAAGCTCCGCTCCTAATCGTCGTAGCGTAATATTATATAGCCTATAGCCTTCCTCGGTAAATGGGCTATCCAACAAAAAAAAATTTATTCAATTTGAACCAGTAGTTCCTGAGATTAACGCGTTCAAACAAACAAACAAACAAACTCTTCAGCTTTATATATTAGTATAGATATAGATAACTCGTACTAGCAAATTCAGTTCATCTTCACTCTGGGTAATCGTCTCGTGACGTGCCATGGTATTTTTCGGACTATACAGCGTCTCAAATTTAGAGACGATTTATTGAAAAAAATATTTTAATGTTACCTTCGGACCATAAGACGCAGCGAAAATTTTAGTCCATTTTTCTATGTGAAAAGGTGCGTCTTATAGCTCGAAAAATACGGTAATTTCATTGGTGTGTATTGATTGTTATCGAAGCTGAAAAGTCAAGAAGATTATTTTACCTTAACTAGTATTTCATTTTCAAAGAAATTACTTACATATTGATGTTTCGGTTTTGTTTAAACAGATTATATTCAAAGATTGTTTTAGGGATTACCAAGATGTTTTATGACTTGCAATCTTTAAGATACGCTAATGAAAATGGTTAACAATGACAATAGACTTTATATGAAAAATTATCTGCTTACAGTTAAAATAATGAAACGTTTCTTTAAAAGACGTACCTATATACAGTCAATGGCGGGCCTGACTTTTTTCTGGAGGACTACAAGTTCTCATGTTAAATGGTCTAAATCAGTGCTGCGCGATTTTTTTCTTTGAAGAACCATTTAATAAAACTATTATATAATTACGGGGCGGAGCAACCTAGCAGTCGGACTATAAAAACTTCGATTTAAACGAAATTTGGAGCACACATGCAGTCCATCACCGCACGAAGTCATAAAATGTGTGTAAATAAAATAATTTTAAAATTTAAATAAAAACCGGCATGTTGAAAAGACTAAATGTTTAAAAAAAAAATTGGTTGTCTGTAAAGTCGGTTTACGGACGATAGTTTTACGTGATAACGTATTCCGTAATACATAACCTAAATTCTACATATAATAATTATAATAATTCGAATCTATGATATTGCATCTTTCGCTTCAAATTTAGGTTAATTTTATTTATTTAAATTACTCACCATATAATATAATTGTTTTTTTTAACTTTCTTTCTTTCGTATTTATTTTAAGTCTCAAAGATTAGCTGTCATAATATTTATAAAACAATTGTTTCACTGTTTATAATATAAAATTCCAAAACCTACTTACAATATTTAAGTATTTTCATACGTCAAAAAATTGATTTTTATAATGATAAAATTTGTAAGAAAACGATTTTTTCGAGAGATGAGACCTAGCTAAAACGATTTTTTGCCCCCCAAAATCCAATTTCAGTAAATTTCATACAAATCGTTAGGGCCGTTTTCGAGAAAAGCACGCACAGGTTCAGGCGGAACGTTACGCGTTACGAACGTTACGTTAGGAACGTTACACTTTTTCGTGCATGCAGCCGGTGTTTTATCAATTTATAAGATTGGTGATTCATCAATTTATAAGACGTTATCACGTCAAAAACACATTTTAAAAATAACACTAACAAATATTTTTAACTAAAAGTCAAAATTTAAAATAGCAATGGTATTTTGCCAATTATTTGAAAATTGCCGAATATAGGACAAATGGATCTTGGCTTTTGAGATCCGGGGAAATAAGTCTGGTTAATTTGTGAGGACTGTACAGTGCCATTATATTATTTATTACTAGTTTTGTGTAAACTTTACAGTAGTTACAGTTGATTTGTCATTAAAGTCATTTCTCAGAAGAAAAATCTTTTGCACTTATTTGCATTACTTATTAGTAAAACCACGGATATTTATGGGAGTTCTTACATTTACGATGCGTATTTTATATTCATAATTTGCGTCTTACGGTTACTTTGGAGTAATAAGTTAATTACTCATTATAAAAATAAACAAACATTCTTAAATAATTTACGGTTAGATCTAGCTATTGATTGTTAAGAAACACCCATTGTTATAATCAGTACCGGGTTTACATTGACCGCCGCCCGGGACAAAAAAAAATGTCGCCCCTAATTTACCCTATAATTTAACATGAGCTATTCCACATTGCCTCTGAATCCCAGCTTTTTGTATTTGAAAAGCGATTCGTAACGAAGCTAAGAACCTGAGACCAAATTCCTAACCTACGCAACCTATCCTGAACTAGTTCACATTGTCTCTGAATCCCAGCTTTTTGTTTTAAAAATATATATTTATAAATGTTTTCCGGGAAGTAAGCTTTGGGCAGATGCAGTTAGGAATGGTACAATTATGATTAAAGGTCAGGCATGTATACGAAAGATTTATTAATAGAATTATAGAATAACAGAATGTAGCAATTATGTCATGTTTAAGGTTTGTTGATAAAATCAATCACATCTTGAGCAGTTACATCTTTCAGCAGATTGTTAATGTAAAGCTTTATATACTTTCCCAGCCATCTGTTGAATAAACCAATGTTAGAGTTGATGAAGATTGGCCCGGCGTCACTAACAAGCTTGCTTACGAATTTATTGTATGCATTTCCGCCTTTTAGGCCGCGGATATTGAACTAAAATTAATATAGCACAAATCAAAAGATAAATAAATCTGAAGGCAGGAAAACAGTCCTAAAGAGGCTCGATAACTATAACTAGGTCTCGAACCGTTCTGGGTTCTCGTGAGAAAACACTCAGTCCATTCGTTGTGGTACGGAAATATTTGCGAGGCAACACGAAAACAATTAAAATGATTTTCGGGCACAGGCAAGATTATTGTTGGAATCGCTTCGTTTTAGGGTGTAGTTCAACGCCCTAAGTTTGCTTACAAATTGTTGGTGTGCTTGATTTTATAATTAACAATTAGTGACGAAAATAGTGTTTTTTTCTCTATTTCCTTTAATATCTCCGTTCCTTTTGACTTTTAGTATAGCATATGCATTGAGAAAGTTGTTCCTTATGAAATTTCTTAAAAAATGAGCACTGACAGAGGTCGCTAAGTGCAATTGTTAACTTGCAAATAGCCCCGAAAGTTAAAAAAAACACGTTTTTTCACTATTTTTTTACTAAAAAATGATCGCACTTGGCTGAAAATTCTCAAAAATGATGTCTATGTTGACCCAAACATGCATGAATAATTTTAGCGTCATCGGTCAATTACTTCTCGAGTAATTAAAGATCATTTTTTTTGTTTCCTTAATTGCAAATTGCGCTATTTTTTTCACAAACGGGTTTCGCTGGTCGGACCAAGCCAGAAAAATCACAAATTCATTCAACTTTAGTATCCCGTTGGAATTTTCGGGAAAAAATTAATTCTAACCGATTTTATAACGATTTCTTTAGCGATACCAATTTTAGACAAACGTATAAAACCATATAACTTTACCAATATTCAATCGTTAAAAAATCGCTTAGAATTAATTTTTTCCCGAAAATTCCAACGGGATACTAAAGTTGAATGGATTTGTGATTTTTCTGGCTTGGTCCGACCAGCGAAACCCGTTTGTGAAAAAAATGGCGCAATTTGCAATTAAGGAAACAAAAAAAAGTGATCGTTAATTACTCGAGAAGTAATTGACCGATGACGCTAAAATTATTCATGAATGTTTGGGCCAACATAAACATCATTTTTGAGAATTTTCACCCATGTGCGGTCATTTTTTAGTAAAAAAATAGTAAAAAAAGTGTTTTTTTAACTTTCAGGGCTATTTGCAAGTTAACAATTGCACTTAGCGACCTCTGTCAGTGCTCATTTTTTAGGAAATTTCATAAGGAACAACTTTCTCAATACATATGCTATACTAAAAGTCAAAAGGAACGGAGATATTAAAGGAAATAGAGAAAAAACACTATTTTCGTCACTAATTGTTAATTATAAAATCAAGCACACCAATAATTTGTAAGCAAACTTAGGGGGTAGAGCTACACCCTAAAACGAAGCGATTCCAACAATAATCTCGCCTGTGCCCGAGTAATACACTTTTTAATGTTTTTACCTCCTCGCCGTCTAGCCTACTAGTTGATGATAGAGATACCTGCGATAAAGGCGATATCTGAGCAACATTTTAGACAGTCAACTTGTGCATTAAGTTGAATATATCACCGATAAATTGCTTTAATGTTGCCCCGTTGGTGGGTTCTCACTGCTTTTTCGCATTATTGTGTCATTTTGTTAACTTACATCCATTCGTCTTATATTAAGATTCAAATCGATTTCCTCTAATCGCAATAAACCAGCTGAGTTTTCTGAAAGTTTTCCTTTGATATCAAAAAGCATATCTTGAACTTTGTTACTAAAAAAAATTATCGGTAGATAATATAATCATTATAGTCTGTTCTAAAATTAAATCAATTATTAATTAAATCAAGATCATTGGAGAAGCAAGTTGAAGTTGAAAAGAATAAAATTAGATATATTTAAGCTTCACTAAATTCCAAGTAAATGCAAAATATAGGGCAATTACTTTGTGTGTGAAGATTTCAGAATATAAATAGAAATTTGTTTTAATCCGATCATAAATTATTGTTATAAATTATAAAATCAGTAGAAACTTTCACAAATTTAATATTGAAGCCAATAACGATGAGAAAACATTCCAGATTTATAACTGAAATCAAATTAAAAATTTTTGTAGGCCATGGTTCACTGATATTTCTATCTAACGTTTCGTCTACAAATGCGGTGGACATTATTAAAACAGTGTCCTTCAAGACGGCTCACATAGGTAAGTGTGCCGACGACTGCTGTTCTCCCTTCTCTCATGTCTGTTAGTGTTTTCCGCTCGGTCGTAGTTGGCAACAGTCGTCTAGAGGGACACTTTGCCCGCTGCTACATCGCCTTTAATAATGTCTACCGCAGTTGTAGATGAAACGTCAGGTAGAACAGCAATGGACTACAGCCTACAAACCCGGAAACCAAGAAGATGTATTCCAATGGCCGTGAAAGCCCACACACTTGGATGAAATCAAAATAGTTAATGCCCACATTCGAGAAGTTTTGTCAATTTTTAATGAATCTCTGAGATAAAATCGAGAATAACATTGATATACATAATATAATGTTTTATAGAAAAATGTATAAATAGAAAGTCTCTTGAATATGGGCACAAAAATGTCATACTCATAATCCCCGTCTCCGTTGACAGGAACTGTTGCAGCAATCTTTCCGGCGGCGATATAATCCCCTCGAATAAACAGATCAGGTTCCGTAACAGAAGCGGTGAAGCTGCCGTCAGAATCAATATGGATGCTCTTAATTACAAATTTAGTAACACCGGTGATGTTCATGTTTGTAAAAGTGGCCGACAGACTGTAAACAAGGTTTATTCATCAATAAATCTCTCTCTTGGTAATTTCGTTTTCAATTGAGTTAGCGGCAAAGTGTTAAGAGCTCTAAATTCACAATCGCGGAAGACATTGGGTCCGAATCCTAGCACTAGATATGGCTTGGACTTCTACTGCCTTTTGCCGAAAAACGCGAATTACAATACCAGTCATTTTGTTGAGTCTTGCGAGAGTTAGTCGCACCGGAGTACGCTTCAACTCAGTCGACCGCCGATATACACTCTTTCTCACGTTTCAACCTACCCACAGCGTCTTACTCGCACTCATGTATAACATTCCCAGTATTGAAACTGCCTGACAAACAGGATCCGACTATTTTTTTCTGACTTATTTATTTTTTACTTTATTTAAATACTGAAGGTACCTATTAAAATGTCAAAATGGTTCAAGGACTTTTTTGCAAATAAAATTTCGCAAAATTAAAAATGCATGACTTTGCTTGTCCCACCACCCTTCAGCCAGATCTTCAATTTTGTATTAAGACATTACAAAAAAGTGTTACCTACGCCAATTTTCACGGTGTCTAATACCGACCCAAAAATGCTTGATATCTCTCCTATTATATTTATAATGTTTGGCACTTGTATCAATAGTTTTTACAACTCTTTTGTTTTCCATAGATACAGTAAAATCCAATTATTGAAGCAACTAGATTTCAATTACTTCTTGCTACTAACTTAATTTTTTAAAATTAAAAAAGACTTTAAAGTATACCCTTTGCTCTATGAGCTTCCTTACTTTGCATAGTCGTTTGCATATTCCAATTGAAACTTTTTAATCACGAACGGATCCAATGGTGGTAATATCCATGTTCCTTCTGCTAGATCCTTGCGATGGTTTTCAAGTTTTTGAATAAGTTTTTGGTCTAAGCCTGTTACGTTGTATTCTGAAAAATATTATTATAGAAGCATTTTCTACTGGTGATTTCAAATCATAATTCTATAATCCATGTATAAGAAGCGAGGGAGAAAAACCCTGCTAGAAATAGGAAATCAAACGAAAATTTATATGAAATTAATGGTACTGACAATTTGTAAATTCATGGAATTACTCGAAATTTTTGTGAAAACATAGAATCGATTTCACAAACAGTCTGTTGTGTAAACATTTGTAAATCTCTTGAGACCATGACGTGCGTGCGGCTTCAAAAGATTCTTGTAATCACTTGAAATCGTAAGTGAAACCGTGAAATCACATTTTGATTGCCAAAGATTTCAAAGTGAGTAGCTCTTCGGTAGTACTTAATTATTGTTTGCTAGCCCCAGCCCTAAAGTTTAAGTCGATGTATAATTAAAGAAATATTAAAAGACATATTTTTAAGAACGGTTATAAGATTTCAAACTTAGAAAATATGAACAATGGAATGTTCTAATATTGGAAGATATTGGGTGCATCTTATCTTGCAGAAAAAAATATTATGATAATAATTATGCCATCTGCTTTCGCTTCACCTGACGCTATTTTTAAAACCAAAAGGTTCACATAAACACCAAATGAAGGCCCTAGAATCAACTACAGTACCTATATTTGCGATTTTGTTGAAGAAAAAAAATATTCCGTGTGAAAGATTACGTAATTTATATTTTTTTATAATATTACCTGGAGAATATGTAGTGTGATGGTCTTACATTCGGTGTTTACCCAAACTCTTTAGCTTTAACTTTGGCGTCGGGAGTACTGTAACCGTTTTTAGGCGAGTGGAAAGGATTTGTTGGTATCTTCGAGACTGTCAATTGCGATTATCAACGTTTAAATAATAATAGACAATTCATTGTTGGGAATAATGACCGTTTACTTTAGGCAATTGAAGCGATTGTCAATATCATCACGGAATTGACAGCAAATTATAAAAATTTTGATTAATGGCAATTTCTCAACACAGTTCAGCAATTGATTGAGGCTTGCGCGAATGATACACCTTCAATTGCCCATCATTTCTCCAACCACGTAAACATTGACAATCGCAAATTGTCGTTTCGGACACCTTATATAAAATTTACAATTAATTGTTCTTTCTCCTGTCAATTTCCGTCGGTTTTGTGCCATGAATGTGGCGCCTCTTCAAAATATTGGATATTTATAAATATATGTTATATATGAAATATTACGAATATCTACCTTTAAATTCATTGAAATTTATAAAACTTCTTGCGCTCACTGAAGCAAAAATTACTAGTAATATTGCAACGAACTGCATCTTTCAACAAGGTAGGTACTTATTGGTTCAAACTGATTGAAAGAATAACTGTTAAAAAATAGATTTATAAGTATTCATACAAAGGTTTACTATTATCTCATTTATTTGAGCCTAGGTTCGTAACAATCAATTTAACGACTTTTATATTTTTACTAATTCATGATAATATAAAGGTACATTCATTTTATTTTATACTAGCGGCCCGCTTCGACTTAGCCCGGATTAGAGGATTGCGGTAGACATATTACGCTGCATCGAATTTTCTTATATAAAATAATAGCTGTATTTGCAGGGCGTTGTTACATATAAATTAATAATAGTCGTTACTCGCGGCTTTTCGCGCGATTGAGTCGAACCACGGCAGCGACAACAGTAGTGGAGCCATCGTCTCCACCGTATTGCAATCTTGTCTCACGCGACTGCGCCTCGCTTGACAGCAACAACAGTAGTGGAGCCTTTGGCTCCACCGTATTGCAATCTTAATTCATGGGGCTGCATCTCCGCTCGGCAAAGACAACGTACATAAGTAATTGATCCACTTTTTTAAATGTAGTCTTTATCATTTTAATGTGATTTTCAATATTTTACTGATGTTTGTCGTTATAATATGGATCTTATTATTAAATATATATAATTAAATATAGTATTAAAAATGAACAAAAGTACTATCTATATGATTGCTCTAATTAGTTATTTGCTTTTATTAATATTTGTATAACTTGTACCACTTTTATATCACTTACGGCAATACTGTTTACTATACTAAATAGTAAATCATGTATTTTAACACTTTGACGGACAAACCGGCTTACACCGTCATAAACAAAACTTCAAAAGTTTGACACGACGGCTGAAGCCGTCGTATACTACAGCACGTTTTATAGCCAGACGGGTGTAGCAGTCTATTTTCCAGTGTAGAATACATACCTTGTGTGCTCTGTGTCACCGTACAAATATCTACTAAGGCAATATTGTCACAACATAACAACTTTTAAAAATAATTCAAACATATGAAAAAGTTTAAAAACTATAGTGTCAACATTGGAACAAAACTGAATTTTTAAGTGTCCGTCAAAGTGTTAATTTTAAACATGACAGCGCTTGACTCCGTATTATCTGCAGCAACAAAACATTGTTCTGAACCAGGGATAAAAACACTTGACAGATAAAATTGTTAATTGCTAGAATGTAGTCCATTTTGATAACTAAATTACCTTTTTATAAGAAACCCACTTATGAAGACATTGTATAATTATTTAATTTAGGAGTAAAATATTGATTTGCTTTTTATTGTTCGATTTTATTAATATAATGACAATAAAACAAAATTCTTATGCTTTCATAAGCAAACAAAAATTCTCAGGGTCGGTCTGAGATCGAAAAAATTACCGGGAAATATGTCTCTACGAGACCGTGTAGCTAAAAGCAAAAAATCCGGACTGGACTTGACCGGCCCCCCGGGAAAAGTCCCGGTATGCCCTAAGGACTGTGGACCGACGGAACAAAATGAGGCACTGCACAACACATATCATACTTCTTTTTCGATTATAAATAATAAATATTTACGAAAATATACACTATTGACTATACAGTGTCCATTTTTTTCAAAATATACCTACATTATGTGTTTAAATACCATTTCCAAACAAAGAATTGTCTGCTTTTGTAGGTAAATTCACAGCCAGATTTTAAGTTAAAATAGAATAGGATCATAGGCTAGATGCCACCGCGGTTCTGCTAAATGAAAAAAAAATCAAAATCAAAAACGAAGCCAAAAAAACCGACAACATCTCAAACGGACCCGTTGATAAAGATTTGTGTTCTCATAAGATAAGAAATTAACAAAAATAGATAAATTTTAAATTATGTCAAAATATTGTTTTAAATCATATCCATTTTCATTCATTTTTCAAAATTGATTTTTTTATTACCTAAACGAAAATATTATGTTGTAAAAATTCATTTCATAAAGATTGGTGGTTTCCCAAGTCCGTTAAAGATGAGTTGTGCTGCCACATAGCGTACAGTAGACTAATGAAGCCGACCAGACGTCAACGCTTGGTAATGTTACGAACTATGGAATTGTCAGAAATTCTCTATCTACAATCTGTAATTCTTTGTGCATTATACTTTATAACAACAACTATAGATGTCACATTTTAATATGTTCTCTAAGAGATTTTTCAAATAATTCGTAAAACATGGAATAATTAAACAAACCTTTAAAAGTTTGCTTTAAATGGTCAAAAATATAAGTAGATTAATTCGTTGCAAAAATTAATTTTTATATCTTTCCGATTTTTTTTTAAATCGAAATTTTTTTATTGGACCGATTTTGATTAAACTAGTACACTGCATTGTACGTACGTTAGGTATGAAATAATCTGTGGTCAAAATTCAAGGTCAGGCCAATGTTACTTTTTTAATGCGCACCTTTTCAGACAGTTATTTAACAATTTAAAAACAAAAACGCATATCCCCTTTTTATTTCGAGTTAAAAAAGTTCTAGCAGTGTGAATTTTCCTGAAACTTTCTAATTTTTAATCGTAAGAATGAAAAATAAAAATTTTCATAAAAACCGATTTGTACCCGTTCCCACGAATCAATCGCTTTTTGTTATGAAACGATTTCTAACGGTTTTGATTATGTTTTCAATTCTTGATGTAAATCAAACCGATGCCTAATCATTTGAAAATTTTGAAATTTTGAAAAAAAAATGAAGGATTAGAGCATGTATAGTTTAATTACAAGTTCTCGTATACTTTGTTGCCAGAGCCTAAACTAATTAAAAATACTTCCATACAGATGAGGATATTTAGATTCACTCGTACGTGTTACATAATATATATTATGTACTTGCAGAGCATAGCACACAAATACAGACACATGAAACCTCGCGCATGCTTTTGACGTCATATGCTGATAGAGACGTCGCGAGGCGTCGTCGTCATCATCTGCTGCTGCCGCCGTTCTAGGTCTAGCACCGGGCCATAACCAAAACCAGTTGGATTGCTCTTTCGGCTCTTACCTTAACATTGCGTCTAACATTACCGTCACGGTAATAATGTACAAGAGTGCGTGTGCGACACACACGCCACTGCACTGTGCGCCCCCGACACGGTTCCGTGCGGAACTGCACTGATAATACGCATATTCAGATTAATCTTGGGTCCTAGCACCGTACCTTGCAGAACTTGCACAATACACGTTCATCTGTCACTGTATGTGTGTGCTAGGGGTTGCTCAAATTTAATGGCAAAGCCGGAAAGGGATTGAAAATCAATTGTTCCTAGCTCTTTAACACGTTGATTGCCAACTACGAGATATCTCGTAGGTTGCTTACTTGCCCAGAACGCCTACTACGAGTTATCTCATCCCTTCATTACTTGATGTATTTGTACAGCTACGAAGAAACGCGTAACATAACAGTGAACATATTATGAATGATGGCCTCAGGCAAGAGAATAAAAAAAATCAGGTTTGGCTTAAATGAACAGAAAAAACATCTTCCGTGAGTAATATATAATTTCGGGGCCCTGCTAAATTAGGGAGAAATAATAAATTCATGTTGATGCGTAGAGTGCTAATAATGAGCCGTACTGTACGATAATGAATTTTCTGGACCAATAGGAACGCAGTAGCGAGCGGAAGCCGTACAATAATGAAAAATAACTGCATAGTTTCTGGACCAATAGGAACGCGGTAGCGATTTGTATATATGAAAACAGCATCGCAATTCAGCATAAGTCAGGGCCATCTTGTGTGCATCGAGGGCGGTGGGTACGTCAATCAATGAAGTGATTTATTATTTTTCCTTCTTTTATCAGGGCCCCGATTACATATTACTTGTGCTAGTTGAATAAAATATTATGTGCGACCATTGATCGAAGAAGAATATTCCACTCGCGTGTTACCGCACTCGCTATGCTCGTGCGGCAAATTTCACGCTCATGGAATCTTCTCCTTCTCTCACTAGTCGCACAATATACTATTAAGATTTTTGTTACTATGTACTACTGTTATTAAAGTTTTTAATGATAGGTATATCATGATTAAATCAAATTGGCTCGTTAGACCAAAATCGTGAAAAATTCCATGGCAGTCAACATATTAATGCTGCATCAATTTTAGGAATAAAATTGAATTAAGAACCAACTATTACTATTGGAAGTCAAATATCTATCATTGCTAGAGGTGACTATTTTACGTAAATGTGTTATACAGCTGGTGAAGAAATTATAATAATGATTTTTATGTGACAACGTGCATTGCTTAGAATCTCAGGGTTCACCTCATGACCAGAGTAATAAACTTCTAATGTACACATGAAATTTCGGTTTCGGTTTCCGCTGAAACTGAGACTGAAGCCGAAATTCGGTTTCGGTTTCGGCCGTAAAAACTAGTTTCGGTCGAATACTATTTTTCGTGCATGTAATGATTTCACCTCATCGACATTTATATTCTATTCGCTATGTGCAACATCAAAGTCGCGACATCTAGCGCCATTGACCGGCGAACCCACTGCCACTTTTATACATTATGTCAAATGGGACAACTAGTAAAAGCGAATTAAAATTAAAATCTATGTCCAACATCAAAGTTTCAAACCAAATGTGAAAAAAGAAAAGTTTATAAAAATTGTGATCAAATAGTTCAATAATATTAGTATTCAGTGTGTATGATGTACCTATATATATATTATATATATTAAATTATTGTTATGTCTTATTCTATTTTTAACCGACTTCAAAAAAAGGAGGAGGTTCTATGTTTACTGTATATATTTTTTCTTTTTTTTATGTATGTTCACCGATTTCTCCGTCAATTATGGACCGATTTTCAAATTTTTTTTTTATTCGAAAGAGTGCACTTCCGAGGTGGTCCCATCGGAACCAAGTCAGGATCTGATCGTGGAATCCGGAGAAATCGAGGGAAACTCTCAAATTTCAAAGGCACGAATACTTGGCCTACCCATTGCAATACTTTATCTAACACTAAAAAGAGAAAAATAAAATATTTTTAACAAAAAAATTGAACCGACTTCAAAAAATATGCACTAAAAAGTAAAAAATAAAAATTATTGTTATTTTTGGAGTCGGTGTCAGCCAAAATGAAATCTATTCCGAGAACTAGAGACATGTAAGATTTAAATTGCTACTTTCGAATTCTGATGTGACACCGACTCCAAAAATGACAATAATTATTAATTTTTACTTTTTAGTGCATATTTTTTGAAGTCGGTTCAATTTTTTTGTTAAAAATATTTTTATCTTTGATTTTATACCAATACATGTGTCGAAAAAATGCCAGTTTTAGCCGCTTAGCGCGCACGGTCGTCCAGCGCCTCCCTTCCAAACCGCTGCACATAGCGAATACTACAAGTTCGAGGATCGGTAACGCAAGGTAGCTCGGATATCTAAGTCAACCAACCCCTGTGCCGTAGTAAACTCTCCCACCACCGACATTTCTCTCTCTCTCTCTTTCTCTCTGTATATATGTGTGTGTGTTGGGTAAAAGCGCCCTCTACACGTAGCCAGACTATCAGTGCTTTCCGGCAATTCACTCCTGCAGTTGGCCGACAGCAAGTCTCTCTCCTGATGTTCAGCATTGCAGTGTTATAAACAAAACACATAGATAGCTGATATTGTACTGTATTTTATAGGAACTATAAAACAGTGTTGTTTAAACGGAGCAGATTGCTTCGAGACTTTACAGATTTGTATTGTGTGTGGTCTGTGCTAAGAATCCGTGTTAATATTTATATTATAAACTTATTTTTCCAAAAAACGGCTCTAATATTTATTATTGCCAAAACATTTGTGACTGGTAGTTGTTTTGTTTTAGTTGGGAACACGTCTTCGGCTAATGAGAAATCTACTCAAGGTTTGTGAAAATTGTTATATTTTTTTATGAAATAATATACAGCTTTGTTTTTGGAATTATTTATGATTCGTTTGCAATAATTGTCGAAAAATTATACGAATTAATGGTAAAAATATGACGAGCGCAATAAAATTACTGCTGAGAAAACTTTTTTACTTGCAATGTTTTTTATTTCAGAAATAACTGTCGGAAAAACGCCGAAAATATATAATAAAGAATAAAAAGTGTTTTTCTCGTAATTAGAAAAATAGGACAGTGTACAAAAATGTATGTCTTGTATTTTATTTCTTGTATCTATTTAGTTATATGGCAGTCAATATTTCTTTTAAATTGCTTTTTTCTAATTAAGCTGAATTAAAATTTAAATATAGAAACCATTTTTTATATGTACCTACATTTTTTTATATGCACAAAAAACAAAAAAATAATCAAATCCAGTTCGAACTTTTATCTGTGTAAAATCAGAAAGACTAAAATTTTAATTCACGTAGGTATATTTGAAATGTCAATTTTTGTTTTGAAGGCATTAAATGAGCATTATTTATTCAACAATAATGCTGATTGAAGGGAATCAGAGGGTTGAATTGCGATGATTGACACACAGTTCGCTATTGGCTATGATAAAGGTTTGCCCATAAGTTGCTGTACCGTTTCCCTTTATAACATAAGATTCAAAAATAAGTTTTATTTAACGGAAGTTTCTGTATTTTAATATTTTTTTTATTTTATAGTTCCGACTTCATATAAATAGCTTTGTGGAAATTTGTATATTTTCCAAAAAATTATTTTTTTTTAGAAGAAAAAATCTGATGGTGGAGGAAACGTATTTTTTCGGTGGAAGTCACGGGTCGAATTAATATTTTTTTTATTACAATATTTCATTTCCAGATAGACCAAACTGTAGATGAATAGATAGATAGATAATGACATCGCAGATTACAGACGCTCGACAAGCAAACACTGAAGACCACTTCTATATCTTAATAATTAAAATCTATTTGTAGGTATTATTATTGTTGAATAAAATACATTATTTAGCTCATCTTCGAAGTTTTTGGAACCCTAAAGAAAGTTTTTCTCTCACTGGTATACTCTTATTTTCTCTCTCGTTATGTATAGGATAATTGATTGGAACAGTGAACAGACCTTTCCATTTATTTTTAGTGGCATCTGTTAGTGAATTGACTAATTCCTCTATAGTCTATACTAGTACCACGGTTGTAATAATAGGTATATCTTTTCCACCCATCAAGTTTAATATCTGATCGGTATGACTTCTACAGGCTGTGCTTAAATATTACGCCAGCCAAAAAAAAAAACGTGTAACTCATATCTACACATAATGTATAAGCACTGGCTGGGAAACCGGCTTCGTACGAGTTCTGTGCGGATACAATTTTTAAATTGCAATTAGAGTGTGAGTATAGGTATTGGCTTGCAATTAACATTTTTGCGGACATAAAGTGTGTTCACCGATAGTTATCACTGATTCTTTTATCCTACTACATAAAAAAATATTTTGAATAGTTTTTTATTTAACTCGAAAACTGTTGAGGTATATTTTTTGTACTTCAAATTCAACGAGAAATGTACATGCATTTTTTTCAAATGGCAACATACTATGCTTTCTGTACATTTTCGAAATCGCCATGTTTTTTCTATATATAAATTCATATACAATTTTTGTAAGGTTACATAAGAAAATATTCGAGAAAAACGTTATCGTTTTATTAATTAAACAAACAGTAATATTTATTTATGTGAATTTTGTTACGGTATAGTACGTAATTCTAATTAATAAATTTCCCGACGGTGACATTGCTTAAGAAATAAAATTTTTCTAATATATATAACAATGGGTGTTTCTTAAAAATGTAGCATACAGTAGCTATTCTTTAAATTTAGTAATATTTATTATTTATATTTAGACATGTCATGTTAATAATTAATAAATTAATAAATCGATAAGGTTTTTGTCGAATATTTTTTTATGTAACCTTATGAAAATTTTATATGAATTCATGAAGAAAAAAATATAGATTTTGAAAATGTAAAAAAATATACACACATAAGAAAAATAATTGGGGACCATTGATGTTTTGGACACTGATTGCTTTCGTGTTTAATAATATAGCTTTATTAAATAAAATTATCGACCAATTTTTCAGACAAATATATTAACAAAAAAATAATAATTAATACATTGTCTGAAAAATTGGTCGATAATTTTATTTATAGAAGAATTCTAATCAGACGTTAATCAAAGATTTGAATATAGCTTTATGTTGAAATGTATTTCTAATACATCCGGTATATTATTTTTACTTCATGCAGTACATGTATTGCACGAGTCACAGTATAAAACAACAAATGTTAAATAGCTCTTGTTCTAGAGTTCCTTCTGGTGAATGCACATGTATGGGAGCTATTGTGTGATGTTTAGAATACAAATGACTATTATAGATGGAGCTCATATTGTGTGGAATGGAAAAAGAGCTACATCTATCCGCCGAAAAATAGTTCCTTGTTTCTATCGCTGAGAGTTTTCTTACTATAAAAAAATAATTTATGCTTCTGCACTTAAATACTTGATTGGAAGAAATCCAATAGTTTACCCATTCGGCCTGCCGGCAAGTTCTCAAAGCCGAAAACGCCATTAATTCGTTATTTTTTAAAGTAAGTCGTTAAACGTCTTTGTCGCGTTTCGTTTTCCTCCGTCGCTGTCGCAAAGGGCCCCGCACAAATCATATGGGATTCGGTTCTCAGTTAAATTGATCGAAAATGGTTTTATTGTACCTATAGTTTAAAGGGCACTAAGAAAAAGTGTCCATGGGCGCATAGCCTAAAAATCAATAGATTTTTAGCTACAGATATGTTTAGAGAGATTTTAGATATAGGGATATCCATTGAATTCACAAACATGTTCCATGTTCAACTTTTGTACTATTTTTTTGGAAATAGAAAAATACTCGAAAACTAATGTTGGAAGGTGTCACCCTGTATAAAATAATAATGTCATATTCGGATTTAGTGCACTCGAAAACTTTTTTTTTAAGATTGTGAATTCAATGGATATTCCCACATCTAAAATCTCGCTAAACATATCTGTAGCTAAAAATCTATTGATTTTTTGGCTATGCGCCCATGGACGCCTTTTCTTAGTGATCTTTAAACTAATAAAATAAAACCCTTTTCGATCAATTTAACTGAGAACCAAATCCCATAAGGTTTGTGCGGGGTCCTTTCGAAAGACGATCTTTAGAACTACGTTGGCTGTATTCAAAATATGAAATAGCAAGCGGTGAAGTGAGAGTTGAGGATAAACAAAATGTATGTACACAAAATACAGTATTCCTGCTGATCCTGCTACAAACATCTGCGAGTTTAAATTTCATAAATCGCAATAAAACTTTGTTCGTATACCAAAATAGCAGTACGTACATGTTTTATTAAACTCAAAGTTCGTGTTTTTGTAAAAAGATCTCATTATGTTGCTGAACTTGATTCGAGAGTTTCTTTTTAACAAAAAGAATTTACACATCAAAAGTCGATCAAATATTTTAAGAAACAAAGTTTAAGAAAAGAACTGGAGTATATTTGACCAATATTTTTTTCAAGTTTATTAACTTTTTATTTACAATAATTAAAAGATAAAAATCTAGCGAACACAGTAAAATAATGGGAAGTATATTATATACATTATACAATGTGCTTCAAAAATGTTTATCCTGTTTGCTCTCTTGCATATAAGATGACCGGTAATTACTCGTAATTATGACTAATTTGGAATTATTTAACCATACCTTTCTGTGAAGAATTTTAATTTAATTTTTTTTTATTGTAAATTTTAACACACAACATAAAATCTTTATATACATATAGCAAATTAACTGAAAAATTGAAAAAACTATTATATAACAAGCATAAACTTATCAATGATCTGTATTTCGTACTTTTAAATTCAAAAACATTTATTCAGTCAGTATAATTTTAAACAAGTTACAGTAGACACATTTATACAATTTTCAGTAAAAATCAGTCGTTTTTTTTTCAAGAAAAATAGTAATTTTAATACGCATCGATGGCATTTTATATTTTAATTTATTTTATACATAACAACAATACTGAGAAAACAGACAGCATTGGTAAGTTTATTTATTTTACTTCCAAATTTACCTTTAATTTTAACAATAATAATTTTAACAATAACAACTTTAAGAACAATAACTTTAACAATAACAACTGTAACAACAATAATTTAAAACTTTTTATATATAAAGCTTCTAGATTCTCCGAAGATGGCATAAAGTTCGCCGAAACGTCAGACAATAAAATGCAATAAAAAAAAACTTCAGTATTTGCTTAGTTCATCGATCCTATGCCACCAGGATTCATCCTTTAATCTTACAATAAAATCTAACAGTAAATTTCGTGATTTTTAGCTTAAGGAAGGTTGGCCAATTAGTTAACTATTAGATCATGGAAAAATGAAGGCCAAAAAGTGGTAATATTTTTTTTTTAATTTTTAACTCCCAATATTCGGATTTTTGTAAAAAGAAATCCGAAGTAGATTTGCTCGAAAACGAGGCATTTCCGACTCCCAAGTGACAGAGGTTAAATCATTCCAAACTAGTCATAGTTTCTTCTTCCAAGAGGAATACGAGCAATTACCGGTCACTCTGTATACCTATTATACAGGTGAAAATATATGTTTTTTTGATAAACAGCGCTACACTGCGCCATCCGTTGGACGTAAAAGCAACACACGTTATACTGAATATTTAACGGCAATGGGAACATCATCTGTTGAACGTAACAGCAACACACGCAAACCAGACTGAGCCACTGCAACGCGTATAGCCGGGTACAATTAGTAAATAATAAAAATGCATAATTTAAAAGATTCTATTGATGCAGTGAAAGAATTTAAATATTGAAAAAAAGCGAGTGTGCTTTAGACCACACGACTGAAGTAAAACTCTTTCCTGCTTTATATAATATATAATTTATAATAATGATGCAATAATATTTGATAATCTATCACCATATTTTGATTAGACATCCTGATTTAACTTCACTCTGTAGCACATATCTACAAAGACGAAATGTTTAAAATATAATTTTTGATTAATTAATAGGCAAAATATGTATATATATTTATTCAACACGCGTGAGTAATATGTAATTTCGGGGCCCTGCTAAACGTGGGAGAAATAATAAATTACTTCATGTTGACGCGTAGAGTGTAATAATGAATTTTCTGGACCAATAGAAACTCAGTAGCAAGCCCAAGCGCT
This sequence comes from Xanthostigma xanthostigma, assembly GCA_963575645.1. Taxonomy (NCBI): domain Eukaryota; kingdom Metazoa; phylum Arthropoda; class Insecta; order Raphidioptera; family Raphidiidae; genus Xanthostigma; species Xanthostigma xanthostigma. The sequence continues at coordinate 39,115,674 of OY754466.1, read as the reverse complement.
AAATAATGAAAAAAAAACTGCACGCAGCTTCTGGACCAATAGGAACGTGGTAGGCGGTATTGTATATATGAAAACAGCATCGCAATTCAGCGAAAGTCATGGCAATCTTATTGTGGGTGAAGTGATTTATTATTTTGCCCTCTTTTATCAGGGCCCCGATTACATATTACTCCTGCTAGTTGAATAAAGTATTATGTGCGACCATTGATCGAAGGAGAATATTCCACTCGCGTGCGTTTTACCGCACTCGCTGCGCTCGTGCGGCAAATTTCACGCTCATGGAATCTTCTCCTTCTCTCACTAGTCGCACAATATACTATTATTAGCATAATTTATAATACATTTAAAAGGATTTAATTATCTAACCTACATTATTTCCCCTTACAAAATGCAGCAATAAACGATGAAATGTATTTTTGATACAATTGTTTTCATTTTAAACGTCAAATAGTTGTCAAAAAAAAAAGAATTTCGATTAATGCTCCGTCCGATGATGCACTTCCGTAAACGCTTTCGTCAGGCATTTACCAGCTTACTCCCCAAGTCAAGCGTGCCTAAAGAAGTTTTACTTCAAAAATTATGAGAATTGTGAGCAAAGCCTTAAAAGTCATTACAAATATTTTGAGTAGGTATGGGTACACTAAATTGCCATTACGTATTTAAGGCCACTTTAGTCATTCACTTTAATTCGGTCTGATATTGTACAAACAGAATTTTCAATAAATGACTTCCATTAGTTAAATTATTATGTTCAGCTCCATAGAACTACACCGATATATCTATATGTACGGCTATTATTGTTATGACTATAGAAGATTTATATTGTTCGAAAAAAGTTCAAATTGAAAAGGTTTTATTAATCAAAAAGTGGGTCAACAAGAGTTTGATAATAATGTGTACAGTTGAACCTCGTTAAACAATTTTTTCGCAATACTTCCTATAAAATAGCCGCTTTACATTGCATCTATGTAAATTGTAAAGTGACCCATTACGCTATTAGTGTTATAACGAATGACAAATTCCATAGTAATTCACTCAGTTAATTTCATTAGAAGTGATATTTGTTCAAAAGTGAACTGTCAAAAAATTTTTAAATATACTGAAGATGAAGTCAAAACCTATTTTATCGGAGGTATACCTGTAAAAATATAGTAGATATAATATTTCTCTGGTGGAATGATATTATCACTCGTGGTACTGTAAAAACTTGCAAGCGCTTGTTTCTAACATTATATCATGTAAGTACTCGTGAAATATAATTCAATCAATTCTAGTATATAAACTACCATAGACGATGATGATCTCAGCTGTTGAGTGTCTATAATCTACAATCCTTCTTTTTGTAGTACAAGATCCCGATTTGGCTCGATCTTCATGCATCGAGTTTTCTAATTAAATTTGAATTTTGATAATATAATCTATTTAAAGAAAAATTGATTTGGTTGACATTCAATTTCTTGGCACAGCTATTTTTAATAGAAAATTAAAGTTGTTAATTTTGTTTCTGAAATATAGTTATCGAGTTTTCACATACATTTATTACCCATCGAAAGTAAAATATGTATATAAAATGCCAAAGTTTGGTCGACATTTTGATTCCTGATATAAAACCAGGTAGACAGGCACCTTCGAATTAGTATTTTGCAGTTATAGGGTTTTTTATATTGTCATATATGGTGAGTCTGCCTGAGCATTTGCGGTTATTTCGCGCATGCGCAGCATATGACATCTGCAAAAAAATATCCCCAAAAAACATGTTTTAGGCAACTTGAAACTTTTATAATCTTTGAGTTCAGCATTTATATAATCCAGAAATGAAAATGCCAGAACATTTTGTCGGTTAAAAAGTAGGGGCAGAACCCCCCGAAGATATTTTATTGATATACGCAATGAGCACGATACAGGTCAAACGGATGAACGGATTCAAACCAAATTTTGGGAGGATGTTTGGTATGCACATATGAAAAGCTCTATTGTTTTTGGGGAAAATCGGCGCATGCGCAAAAGAGATATATGCTATAACGTTGTTTTTTATATAATAATGATATACTTTTCATAACAGTTTATTATTCTATTTATTTTTTCAAGAAAGTTTCGTGAAAAAAAAAATCTTAACTTAATAATTTCGGAAATATTTTGAAAATAAGACAAGAACCAACTGCTGTTTTGTTTTGAAAATTTGCCAGAAAAAAATAGCTCACAAAACTTTCTTGAAAAAATAAATAGAATAATAAACTGTTATGAAAAGTATATCATTATTATATAAAAAACAACGTTATAGCATATATCTCTTTTGTGCATGCGCCGATTTTCCCCAAAAACAATAGAGCTTTTCATATGTGCATACCAAACATCCTCCCAAAATTTGGTTTCAATCCGTTCATCCGTTTGAACTGTATCGTGCTCATTGCGTATATCAATAAAATATCTTCGGGGGGTTCTGCCCCTACTTTTTAACCGACAAAATGTTCTGGCATTTTCATTTCTGGATTATATAAATGCTGAACTCAAAGATTATAAAAGTTTCAAGTTGCCTAAAACATGTTTTTTGGGGATATTTTTTTGCAGATGTCATATGCTGCGCATGCGCGAAATAACCGCAAATGCTCAGGCAGACTCACCATTCCAGATTCACCCATTGATAAATTACTGTTTTTTCATTATTTCAACCTGCCTAAAATACGTACCCTAAATTGTGTCATCAGCTCTTGGGCTATAACGTATAAATTGAAAACATGAGTTGGTACTAGACTCAAATAACTCTCGCTGCTGGCGATATATTATGTATCCTTTGAATTAAATGAATCCAACGCTATGTATGTGTTGAACAAGTTACATTTGTGGACATATAGCATTTCATTTTCATGTTTTTATGTAGTTAGTTAAAATAAACAGAACACATAAAAATACATATTATATATAGCAATATTTTATTATAATGTAATTTAAAATCTGACAACGGCAACATTACAAAAATAATCGAATGGGAGGTTGCAATGAACTCTCCCTTGTCTTTCTGTCTCCCTCTCTATATGATTTTCTCTCTCTCTCCCATCTGAATTGGGGTGATAGTTAATAATGCTTAATAATTGCTAAGAAACCTATTAAATGCATTTTTTTCTGATTAGGACTAAATCGGAATTACGCAGTTATTTCCAAAACGCATGGGCATGTGAATATTTTTGACGTGATAACGTCTTATAAATTGATGAAACACCAGCTGCACGCACGAAAAAGTGTAACGTTCCGCCTGCTTCGGCCCAAGTTTGACAGCTACTAAAATTTAGGTTATGTATTACGGAATACGTTATCACGTAAAACTATCGTCCGTAAACCGACTTTACAGATAACCAATTTTTTTTTATAAAAAAGTGGAAATTCTATTTATGCATATTGAAATACAGTGTAAACTCCATTTAACGTCACTCGATATAACAACAAACTCCTTAAAGCGTCGAAATTACATAACTCTAGTTGGTTTTCCTTGTAGCTCATACAATTTATTTATTATTTATTTATTCTTCATTCCTTTACATATATATAAACATTTTTATTCAATTATAAAAACGTTAAGAAATTTTCCCACCCAACTTGGCAAGCCAGTGCTAGGGTGGGACCTTAGCTACTTGATCGGACATTATAAACAAAGAAAAAAAAACACAAAAATATTAATGTATAATGTTATAATCTTAGAGAATGTAATTTAATTCTTTTAATTATTATTATTTTTTTTATTTTACTATTTATTTTTTGGGGTCAACAAATTATGTTACTTATAGCGATGCACTCTAAATAGCGACACGCTCACTCTAAATAACGACAACAATAAGCCATCATTAAGCAATAAACACGACTTGTTTGTTATTTTGTTGCTTTGTTGTCGGCATCATGCGTACCGAGGATTCTAAGAAATTTGTCCTTTTGTTTGTTGGGATTATCTTTCATATGTTTAGCTCAGCTATAATTTGTTGGTCAGTTTATATATTATGAGTAAATATATTTTATAGTAAAAAAATATTAATGGATTATTTCTTCTCTCCGTTTAACGACAACTCTCAATAACGCCACAAAGTGCACAGTCCCTTGAGTGTCGCTATATAGAGTTTACACTAGTATGTAGGTATATAAATTTAATTATATAAATAAATTTACGATACATTGATACAGCTGGATATAAGAAACACATTCATATCTGGGTTACTGGAACACCACAGTGTGACGCAGGCGCATTATTACTGAACACATATTGGCTACAAATAGTTCGTTTGTTTTCATATACAGAAATAAAGTGATCTAACTATCTATCTTCAAATGTTAAAATTATTCAAAATATCGTCGTTGGTTCTGTAATAGCTCTTATGTACATAATTAGCAGATTTTACGTTTTTTAAATGAAAAGATTCAGGAAACGGAGCTCTATACACTAGTAATATCTCCAAATTAATTTTACAGTAACCAACAAGGGGAAGTAACTCTTATGTGAAAAGTTGTATCAAATAATTCCTCCCTTCGTCTTAATTAAACACGTATAGTAAAGATAAGTATGAATTAGTAATATACCTCTGAAATTGCTAGTTCTTACCATCCATTGCTGAAATAACCACTTTTTGGCCTTTCCTGCAAATTTTACTTTTTGCACATAAGAGCTATTACAGGACCAACGACAATATGCTTGTCAGCTAACGAAATTCTTATGTACCAAACTTTTAAAAAAATTATTTGTTTTTCCTATGTATGAAATATCAAGTTTTATGTTTGAGAACAAAAATTCATAAAAAAATTAATAAAAAAATCGTTATAGGTATAGGTACCTAAATATAATCGTATCTGGCAGGCTTTGATAAAAGTGCCACCACGAACCATAGTGACATTTAGATTTTACAACACATGTAAAATAATCATTTGTAGTGAAAAAGTCAGAATATAGTTAAAAGGTTAAATAAACATGCAAACCTTTTGATTTCCGCTTGATGTGGCAAAGGGAGAACGTTTGACAGTTTGCATCACTGATTACAAAAAGAAAAAAAAAGGAAAGTCGCATTTTTTCTACCCTTAGTAAAACGTGGCACTAATGAACAATTCACTTTTAGAATAGGAATTCGTTCTAGTTATTTTCTTGTGAGAAATATATAAATTATTGAGAGAGAAATAGACTCATACCGATTACATGTCAAACTGCTCATACTTTATCCAAATTCTGCATCCTAATTCATTCTCAAATGGCGGCCCGTGAACATTTTAAATGGAAGTTCTGTAAGGTCAACTGGAGGTACCTTCTAGCGCGGGCTGGAAATGAGAAGGGATTTAATTAAATTACGAATCACTTCCATGTTCGTGATGTTTTAATTATTAACTTTTTTCAAGCACTGTTGACAACAAAATAATACAATATACACTGTAACACTAGTCACTACTGCCATAAGCCGCGTGTCGTGTAGCATGTACGACATACAGGTTATCTCTAAATCTAGTGCCATAAATTCACCAGTTTAGACAAGGAAACAAAGTTCACCAGCCAATAGGGTATTTTGAACCATGTAGGAAAAATCTGATAATACATAGGTATTCTTGATAGATTTTGTAAAAAGCAAACGAGAAATGTTGATTTCCATTCATAATAATGCAATATAAATTTCAGAATTCAATTTTAAGAATTGTATTCTTTAATTTGTTCTTCAAAAGTCTGAAACGCTGTTCGCCATGTTGGATTCCGGCGTGACGTCACTTCGTCTGTAAGCTAGCTATGTTTTTGTTGTGCTGTGTTGTCCGACCGAAGTTTCGGTTTCGACCACTTTCGGCCAAAAAACTGGTTTCGGCTTATTTTCGGTTTCGGCTGCCCATCCGGCCGAAACCGAAACTACATTTGGGAGGTTTCGCGCTGAAATGCGGTGCAGCTGCGAGTGACGAAGTGTCTTTAATGCCTGCGCGCTCCGCGTTTTTTTTTTAGTTTGACAGAAAACTTTTTTAATTTTGATAGCTATTATTTGCATTAAAAATATTTATTTACTTATATTGTTGTATTTGGTAGGTAGGTACTTATTAATTTTAATTTTATTGTAGTTCGTTAACAAGGGTACCATACAAAATGACCAAAGTTTAGAAGAAATAATTTTGTTCTTAAGATGAAAGAGTGTTTTCTTTTTATTTGTTGTGTGTACCTACTATTAGGTAAATACTTTTTATTAAAAAAAATTTTGTTTTGGAGCTTTTATTTTATTTCATAGTATTTAAAAAAGTATATTTATTTGTGTTTTTAAAATAAGGGGCGTAATAATATGATATGATAAGTTAATGATTAGTTAAAATATCATACGCTGAATGATTAATATGTGATTAATTTAAAAATTAAAAAAAAAATAATAAAGCCTGATTATGAAAATGTTTACTTTATTTTTCTCACGAAAAAAAAAGTTTCGGTTTCGGTTTCGGCCGAAACTGAGACTGAGGACGAAATTCGGTTTCGGTATCGGCCGTAAAACTAGTTTCGGTCGGACACTAGGCCTGTGTGTTATTTTGAAGTTCTTTCGAGTTATTATCACGTTTTTAGACTTTTTAGACTTCTATAACGTATTTTATTGATTTCGCATCATGGAAGACGGTTTCGTAAAAGCAGAAAGTACTAATCCACCAAAGATAAATACGTTTAATAAATAAATAAAGTTGGCTAGAGTGCCGTAATTAGGGCCTGACAACTGGAATCCGTGCCAGGGCCCAGGGGCGCAAACAGGACACAATCAGCAAAGTGATTATGATTGTTTTATTTGAATATATCAACCAACAAAATTTTAGGGACTATTTTTAGTGCTTGTTTTGAGCAAGAACCGATTAGGAAACAGTATCTTGTCACGTGGGCGACATGAACAAACGCCCACCAACAAACACGGCGTCATAGTGTGTGTTCAATTCAGAGACAGTAAACGTCCTGCGTCCACTATTGTTAGTATTCGAACTGTCATTACGCGCGCACCAAAACTATCTTCAAACCAAGCTTCAAATCAAGCACCTTGTGAAGCGAACACATAAAAACCATCACGAAACCCAGCTCTGAACGCGTGAAAGCTAGCAGCCAAGTCTAGCGAGAAATTTAGCGGCAAAACGAGCCTCGTGTGCAGCGACCTTTGTTTAATGAAATGTTTACGTATTTCAAACGAAACCCAATAGAACACAATTTCAAGTCTAAAACGATTTAAACGCATGGTTAATCCCATTTGTGGCTACTCTTTAAAATTCCAATACTATAAAGAGCGAATAAACCTTCCAGAGAGAATAAATACTGCTTCGAGAAAGTTTGTAGATATACAGAATGTTCATAAAAATGTGTATTTCGTTGAAATATCTCATTTTAATTATTAATTTAGCAGGTCAGTAATTAACATGCCAGACAGTGTCATGATATATCGAAATTAGGGTAGGAAAGATTTCGCAGTCGATTTCCGAAGTGAAATTTCTTTAATTATTTTACTCAAGCGTATTGAAAAAGAAAAACGACCCAGTCAGAAGTGAGAGAAATGAGCTGCTAGAGGGAGGGGTACCGGGAACGATTGGCTGGCGGGTAGGTATATGAATGCGTAGAAGGGGAAGCTCGATCGACCCGCCCTCTTTCTGTTTAATTTGGTTACAAATGTTTGCCCAAGAAGTTTCACTTCAAAAGCGTGAAAACACGCATTCAGATTTTTTTAATTTAGAGTTTCATTAAATCATAATATTTATTAGAGATTAAATATGTCAATTTTTAAATGTATTTATAATTGTAGTTTCATGTAATTTTATGACATTTTTTGTGTTATGACTTATTAACACACACATGCTGTGTCTCATGAAATAAAGGTAATTATTATATTATTATTATTATTATTATACTATAATTACTGAATTTATACTTTCATAAAAACCAAAAAATGACTACATAATATTATGCTGCGGCGAAAATTATACTAGTTTTCAGAATGCATTGTCATAAAATCTTGCTATACAGATTGTATCAAATCAAAACGGTCCATAGGACATTCTGTGTGTAAGACAGAGACGATATATAAAGATCTATAAAAGCAGTAAGTAAGAACGAGATAAATGATCGCTAATATAGTTACTGTGGTTACGTAAATAAATAATTACGTACACTGTAAATCTTTTTACCAATTTATCAATTAAAACAACTACAAATAAATTTATTATGTTGGCGGTTGAATCACCACCATAAAACCATTTAATTATTTGGATTTTTTCCCGAACAGTATAAATAGCCATTTTATCAATAATTTCACTAGTGAATACTGACATTTGATAAAATTGTGATTTTTACTGTATAGAAAACAAAGACGATACTATCAGATTGTATAACCACAGTAACTAGCTATTAGCGATCATTTATCTCATTCTTACTTACTGCTTTAGTGCTTTATATAATATCGTCTCTGTCTTACACACAGAATTTTCTATGGACTGTTTTGATTTGATACAATCTGTATAGTGACTATAAATTAGTTTTTATATATTATGTAGACAAAAAACTAACCGAAACACAAATCGTTGATCTGTGTTGCTTACCCGGCACGGTTCTGCTCGGGAAGTCCAATAGTGTATAGTCGAAGAGCAAAGCAGATCTCTTTATTTACATTCTGTATATTGTGTACTTTTCAGGTCTCAATATTGTAATTTAAAGGGCGAATAAACTTTGCACGGTAGATTTCACAGACAAATAACACTAGATTTGATCGTTTTTCATCTTTGTTTAACACAATCTATGAAACGAAGACTAAAGCGAGCCGGTGTTAATTCAGGTTTATCGGCATCAAAGACTAAATTCCACTTTGAAGAAACTTACCTATTTGTACTTTTCAAGTTGCAACATTATAAAAAGGTACTAACCCTTCCGGATTATTAATTCCGAAGTTTAGAATATATTTTGTTAGGTATATATAGATATTTATGAAATAAATCAGTACATTTTGTGCTTCGACAAAGTTTACGGTACATGCACACTATATCTTCGTAACTGGGGTAAAAAAATCGATACTTAAAGGTTTAGTTTAATTAGAATCCCCCTGATTAATGTACAAAAGCTACTCCTCCGAATACTTATGCGTAAACATCCGCTGTTTTTGTCCAAAGAATTGTTCCAGCAACTCAATGTATTAAACATACAACAAATACACACGGGAACGATTCTATCCATATTCCATCAGTGCACTACCTTAAATCCAACACAACCAGAATGCAAGCCAATAACTCCAACATTGTCCCTAAAATGTCAAAAGCTTTTGGACAAAGACACATGGTTTTCCTAGCCCCCAGGCTTTATACGAGTATACAAAGAATTGCCTGCAGACATAAAGACAATTATAGGAATACTAAAAAACGAGTGTGCTTTAGACCACACGACTGAAGTAAAACTTCTTCCTGCCATAATTTGTTATTATTCACCCAAAAATTCACAAAATATGAACTTTAAAATGATTTTACAATTTTATTCACTTTAAACGTAGAATATTGAATGTATTGAACAAAATATTAATTTATAAAATTGTTCAAGAACGAAATGAACAGTCTAATGTAAGAAGAAAGAAATATAAACATAAAGATAAAAACAAAAGTAATACATTGCAATTACTTAGCTCTCGTTGGATTTTAAGCGTAAATCTTTATGAAATATTATTTAAAGTAGGTTTACAAAACTTTTTTCTGCCACCCGATAGCGCCACTTGCAAGTAAAGTATGTGTCATTCTATTGTTAGTATTGCTTATATTTTCGGCCAGCGGATGGCGCCACTAGCCAGTGAAGTATTTGTCATCCTCTTTCTATCTTCGCTAACTTATATCTCCCTCTCAACTTCCGTTCGCCTCGCCCGATCACACTTCTGTAAATCTCTCGTCACGCATTCATCAGCTTACTCCCCAAGTTAAGCGTGAGTAAAGAAGTTTTACTTTTATGCTATTTGTAATATCTTCATATAATTGTATTCTTTATTATTTTTAATCTTTATTTTTTATATTTCTTATTTTATACTTTTTTATTTTATGTTTCACACGTCCTAAACTCATACTCCTGCCCTAGCACTGGCTTCAGCCAAGTTGGGCAGGATTATTCCAACTTTAAAATTTATAAAAAAAAAACAATGTATGTATGTATCACTATTTTGGAATTAAATTAAATAAAACGATAAAAAAATATTATTGCAGTTATTTGAAAAATGCTCATTTGACAATAGAGCTTGAAAAATTGCGGACGGTAGACGGTGCTGCCTAGCAAAATCCTAGCGACCAACGAGTACCGGTTATTTCATTTTGCACAGCGCCATAATCGACTGGTTATTATTAAAGCCCATATTACTTATGTGTATGTGTGGGAGTGTACAAAGTAGAGTGTGTAATTGTGTAGTGTATACAGTATTTAAGCAATATCAATGATGTATGTAGAAGTGCGTGCCCAGCAATTACGACTAGGTCGAACCACCACAGTCACTATAGTTTGATGTCATCAATTAAGATCCCAACGCGGATATTACATAACTATGACGTTATATCATTTCTCTGTTCAGTCCGTCGAACTTTTATAATGGAATAGGAAATGTCTATCCCATCAATAACTTAAATGTGAAGAAGGAAGCCAAGTTCACTTGGCAAGTTTTCGTGTTTTTTATTATGATTTATTCCTAAACTTCATGTTTATATGTGTGAAAACTTGCCAAGTAAAAACCTTTTTAGATCTCAATGCTTTTTGTATTGAATATTGATCTTGGCTCCCTTTTTCACATTTATGTTTTTGATGGGATATCATTATTTTTTGTAAAGAAATTATTATTATTTATCATGAAAAAGTGATTTGTAACATTTATCTTTTCTCCCTGTATCGATAGTTTTCTTTTTCGAAAGGCGCTAGGTAAAAGATCGATTACTTGGAAAATATTTCAAATCTTAAAAATTCACTGTTTTCTGATTTTTTTCCTTTATATACACACAATTATCTAGCTGGACGCCAAATTTCAATTTTCTAGGTCATCTGAAAGTGGGTATACTTGGTTTGAGACGCTACCGCGTGTCTTAGATAACAATTGAATACGTAACAAATGCCGTTACAAGTAGGTACGAATTTTTATAATAATTGTATATTTTATAACAATTAAATACGTAACAAATGTCGTTAAAAGTACGAATTTTTAGAACATTTGTATATTTTCTAACATTTGAATACTTGCCCGCCCCGCGCACCCTTCAGCATACGAAGCGCCAAATTCGAAAGGCTAGGTGTTAATAAAAACCGATTGCTTGGAATATATGCCACTGTTTTCTGATTTTTTTCTTTTGACACACGATTACCTAGCTGGACGCCAAATTTCAACTTTCTAGGTCATCTGGAAGTGGGTTAGGTTTTAGATCTATATGTCAGTGAGTCAGTCAGTCATTCAGTGATAAAAATGCCGATTTTTAGAAGTTAATATCTCAATAACCGTTTGAGCTGTATTTATGAAATTTGGGGTTCTAGTTAATCTAATGGGTTTTAATAAATAAACCAAATTTCTTGAGTTTATGTTAAATAGATTTTAAGTTATTAAGGGGTCAAAAGTGGCTCCAAATGGTTCGTGTAATATAACACACGGCTGCTGCTTCGCTTTCTTTGTTGAACTTAGCTTGAGACACTGCCGCGTGTCTATATACAATGAACAAGTGCAGTTCGTGTCTAGATGTTCGAGGTGAAAATGTCAAAATACAGTGATAACCGTGTCGTAGAGTTGGGGAATAAATAACTTCACGATCAAAAAATCACTGTGACCAGCCGTCTAAAATGATCACAGTGATCTGTTAAGAGGTAAACTACGTTCCAAAGTAACGTATGTTGTTCCATGTCGTCGCAATCACGACGTTCGCTCCAACCGAGTAGCCGACCAACGCCGATGTAACGTCCGATCGAGCAAACACTCGGTCGGACGTTACATCGGCGTTGGTTGGCGACGACATGTTTTTTTTTGCGTATTCGAGACCCAAGAAATAAAGTGAGACAGATGTTGGCTACAATTAAAGCAGTCTGTTTCTTATTCTATTTTAAAAGTTCCATAGTTCGGCCTTCACATGTATCTAATTACGTTATGTTAGCTTATTCATATATTGTTAACATTTTGGGTTGACAGAGTGGTCTGGTGGCAGTGTTGCAAGCCGATGTTTACAGAATGTCTCAGAATAACGCTGAGGATTTTAAACACCTATTTCTTGTGAAATTCTGAATCGAAAATTCGTTTATAACGCATAAAATTTTGATATACATATTGGAATCCATCACCGGACTAATAGTGGGTTACAAAAACCATTATCAAACATTCTGATTTCTCAATGATTATATTGTTACCAGAGATATTTATATGAGTAAAAACAGGAGAGTAGAATTTTTAATGTGAAAATCTAATGGCGCGTTTGGTTGGAAGTAAAACCGTGCAATTGGTGCGACACTTTTATGAGAACGTAACGTTTGTGTGCGTTGGATTAAACAGGGCTTTAATAAGTTGAAGGCGACATCTAGATGACAAGGCAAAATTCAGTTACAGGGTGAAATTTAGTTTCTAGAACTAACTGGGAGGAATGAATGAATGAATGGATGAGCAGATTGAAACCAAATTTTGGGAGGATGTTCGGTATGCAAATATGAGGAGCCCTATTGTTTTTGGAGAAAATCGGCGCATGCACAGAAGAGATATATATTATAACGTTGTATTTTTTATAATAATGGTATACTTTTCATAACGGCTTATTATTCTACTTATTTTTTCAAGAATGTTTCGTTGAACATTTTTTTTTCTAAACTTTATAGTACCTATCGAAAATATTTCGCAAATAAAAAAAAAATCAGCTGTTCTTTTGTTTTGTAGATCTGTCAGAAATAACCTAGTTACGCATGCTTTGATTAGTTTTTACATGACGCGGAACATATTATGTAGGTAACCGTGGCAACGAATAGCAAATATCATATTGAATACTAGCCATTACCCGCGTCACCTTACGCGATATTAGATATTTTATTTTCTTTATTATAATCAAATGTCAACATTTTTGAAGTTGGAATGGTCCCGTCGCCCAATTGGCTGGAATTTTAGTAACAGAATAAAACTTTGAGGATCGCTGGTCGGCCGTAGCATACCGGTCTGACATTGATACATTTTAATCCATCAACCCGCCACGATTGAAATGAAAGAGCCTATATGGAATTCGCAATATCGTGTATCAGCTATGTCACAGTGATGTGCTGTTGTCAGTAGTACTGTGGCGTTAACAACAACAACAACAACTGCAAAGCATCCCCCGATCCCCAACTTGTATAAAATACAACAGTATCAGAGCCCCAGAGGCCGGTCACGGTGCATGCCATGTCCAGTTTAACATGACATGATGAATTGCTCCTGACACTCGCAATATCGCCTCCTCTTTTCCTACGCTCTCGCTCTTTTTCTCTCTCGCTCTCTCTCTCTCTCTCTCTCTTTAACTTCGCCATTAGCAATTAGTTCGGACTTCTTCTTGCGATGCGGTTATAATTAAATATTGATTGTGTGGAAACCAGCTTTCATCAACTTATTGGCTATCTCAAAAGTGGAATGAAGAAAAAAACATCAATGGCGCCGTTTACGCCAACAGCTGCGTTTGAACTACAAAATAAAAACAATATCTTTGATGAATTACTGAATTCGTATTTATGAAAATCTAATTGATTGACGTTGTAATGTCGATTGTGGCGTGAATCCCAGCGTGGTTTCGCACGAACATGAAGATCTGTTGTAAAATACCGAACAAAATTCCAGCCAATCGGGCGCCGGGACCATTCCAACTTTAAAAATATTGACATTTGATATAGTATAACAAAGAAAATAAAATTTCTGTATCTCTTTTAGTTTAGAAACTACGGCCAGTCGGAGGTTTTATATGATTTTCTGAAAACTATAAACGCAAATTACTTCTCAACCCAAAAACATAGAGACGTTTGTTTGTGCTCATTGGATTCAGCGTGTTTCTTTTCTATAAGCATGATGATTTTGCTAAAATTCCGAAAGATTTCGGTTTTAGTAAAAAATCTGATTTTTTTAAAGGGGTATACCTTGAAAAAATTGCAAATCTCGAATTCTTTAATATATTTTTGAAATTCAGAATGCTACAGAAAAAAAATACGCTGAATTCAATGAGCCGTAAGCAAAATTCTGTAACTCTTTTAGTTTGGAAACTATGGCCATTCGGATGTTTTATAGATAGATAGATGTTTAATAATTGTTAGTTAAATCGAAATAACAAGCGTCATTAATCAATATTAATTAATATAGTATTAAATATTAAGGTCAGCATAAAAGTTTAAAAACTAAGATACTCGTTTATAGTGTAAAAACATTTCTTCATTAAAAAATCACGAAGATTGCACTTAACATTTTTAAAATTGTCAATATTTTTAATCGATGAAGGCAGTTTATTAAAAAGTTTGGTACTTGAACTTAGTGGACCCTTGTTATACATTGATAACCGATTTTTAGTCATGTGAAGGTCATTTGCCTGACGTGTCATATACGTGCATGAGCATAGCACGTATATGATTTTCTGAAAACTATAAGCGCAAATAACTTCTAAACCAAAAGACATACAGACGTTTGTTTGTGTTCATTGGATGAAGCGTGTTTTTTTCTATAAGTATGATGATTTTGCCAAAGGTCCGAAAGATTTCGGTTTTCGTACAAAATCGCATTTTTTAAAGGGGGTGTGCCTTGAAAAAAAAATTATTTTTTAATATATTTTTGAAATTTAGAAAGCTTACAGAAAAACAGTTACAGCTCTTAGTAATGCAGTGTAAGCAGCAAGTTTTTAAGAGCAACTGTGGAACCGTCACTGATGGGAAGTAAGAAATTGATTTTGTCGTAGCGTGGCGTAGTTATTTACAAGTGTACAAGAATAAAACTAGTAAGTATATTTATATGTGAATGAGACGGCATGTCGAATAGAGACGCCAGAAACGGTGCCCTGGCAAGTGATAAATCTTTACACCGCCGGGGTGGAAAAGTGAAGCTGTAAGTGGATATCTGTTCCCTCCTCAATGCAGTGAGACGAATGCCACACATTTCGTATAAAAATGAATCAATAAGTTTTCTGTGTCAACAGCAAATCCGTTTTCTCGCTTAGTTTTCCAAATATATACACACGCTATATGTCTCAATGCAGGCAGAGATTTCGCCTATGAAATATTTTATCTATACGGCATATACTTTGAGTTTGCAAATCTTCGATTCCGCAGATATGGAATTAAGGCCGCGGTTCGGAATTGGGTTTTGGGGTCGTAGTACACTTGCGAGTTCAGAATGACGTTTGGCAGTCAGTGGCGGATTTTTAAATAGGCTATAGCCTATACTGCGCCACATTTTCGTAGGCGGCAAATTTTCGAAGGTGGAATTTTTTTCCGTGGTCACAACAA
Organism: Xanthostigma xanthostigma; assembly: GCA_963575645.1. NCBI lineage: Eukaryota > Metazoa > Arthropoda > Insecta > Raphidioptera > Raphidiidae > Xanthostigma > Xanthostigma xanthostigma. The sequence goes on along the minus strand of OY754466.1, from coordinate 39,100,247 downwards.
AGTATCAATTTCGATGAGTTTCTTATCTCTCGGTAATAGGTCGTCAGTGGGTTGTATTTCTCTAATGGCGTAACTACCCCGTTTGAGGCCCGGGGCAAATTTTACTAAGTTACTAATTTTTCATTAATATTTCGTTAATTAAAAAAAATTAGACTTAATTTTATTAGAAAATAATTAGATACTAATTAATTATCATATATTTTAGATTATTTCTGAAGAAAATCCAAATCCGGACCGAAACGTTTGAATTAATGAATTATATTTTTTGATACTATATAGTCTGAAAAAGTTGGTCGATAATTTTATTTATTTGTAATAATAATTAGTGTTAGGATCCTTCTGTGCTCACAGCCCACTCGGACCGGAGGCCCAGTCCAGCCGGAGCCCGCGGCATTTTGCCCGTCCTGCCACCCTATTGATACGCCGCTGTCTCTTTCTCTCTCTCACATATTCACATAACATCTTCTCGTTTTGCGATTAACCGCTCGAATTTTGAAAAACTGTACAATTACAAACTAAGTTACGATTTTATTTATTTGTATTCATTCAACTTCTGTATAATAAAAAAATAGTTTAATAAAACTCAAAAAAAAAACAAAACAATGTGGACTAAAAAGTAAAAATAATTTTTAAATATAAAGATTTTGTTCAACAATTGAATAAGCTTCAACTGAGAATAGCTTAGCTAAAAGTTAATTTATGTTGAGTTGGGAGACTTCCTATATCGCTGTTAAACAAAAAATATTTGTTTACTTTTTAGTCCATACTTATTACTGTAAAATATTGTTAACAAAAATATTAAGAGCACTGTGGTTTGAATCTAATAAAAAATAGAGAATAGTTACTTCTTACCACAACAAGTTTATTAGTGGATGTACATTTCGAGAGCTATGCTCTCATCTTCAGCAATACACTAAAACTTTTAGTGTATTGCTGAAGATGAGAGCATAGCTCTCGAAATGTACATCCACTAATAAACTTGTTGTGGTAAGAAATAACTATTCTCTATTTTTTATTAAAATATTGTTGTTTATTTTTAGGTTTTTTTAACTCTAATTTTAATTATAACCTTAAAAACTAACACTCAAATTACTATGCTTATATAAATTATTGTATTGTTATGGGTTCTTAATAGAGCTGTAAAAGTAACGAGAAATTGTGTACCCGTATGTATTCGTTACTTAAAGAACCAGTACCCGTTACTTTCGTATCGTTACGTTACTCGTTACTTTTCATACGACATACAATCGTGTACTAACAGCATCAAGCATGTACCATCGCATCGAGGCGCGTCGCATAACGTATAACCGCATCAAACGAGTCGAACTGACATGGATACGACAAATGCGAGTAACGAAATGAATTTGTAAGTAACGATTCGTTACTTCGAGTCAGACGATGTACCCATTACTCAGTAACGAATACATACGGTTTGTTACAGCTCTAGTTTTTAATACGTGTTCAAAATTTCAAAATATTCACACATCTGGAAGTGGGTGAAATATAAATTGAAAGATTGCATTAGATACACATACATACACTCTCGCAGTATGTGGATTTTATAATTATATACAGAATTTTCAGTACAGTAGACCGCGCAACTACGTTACACGCTTTTCGTAACAAAAAATCCCAAAACGCGCCTAAAGAAGTTTTACTTCAATAACAGTACTTCTTATTGCGGTTTAGTGCATGGCAGCGCTTTTTAGCCTTGAACGTTTTTAAACATTTTATGTTTCTTACTGAAATTCAACACACAAAAGAAATCCGTTCAGTTTTTTCTTTCTGTCACGACTGTCATCTTTTTATACATATAGGTATACCTGTTTACATATTGATAAGACCTATTTTTGTGTCTTACAATATTTATACCCTCGGAGATTTTCAGACTTATTTGTGTATATCGCGTGATTAAAAAAAACGACCCTTTTAAAACATAATTTGATTGACATGCGATGATTGACCGAACAAGCAATTGGTTTTTTTGCGTTTATGTGGACAAAATTTCAATAAATTTGGCAAGGACATTTTTTATAAAACGGAAAATTGTGTTTCAGTTTTGTTTATTGAATGGATCCGAGTTTTTTTAAATTAATTTCGCTGCTATAAAAAAAAATACACTGCAGTGTATGTCATTCTACAAAATTAAAATACGAAGAATGCCTAGCTATTTGTTAACTTCTATCGATGTGATCAAAGAGAGAGAGAGAGAGAAACTATAGATTATAGACGCTCGCAGGGGTGTATTTGTAAAATTTGGTGAGATTTTTGAAAACACTCGGCGTATAGATACATCATCTACGGTCTGACACCAAGCTATATGCAAACTTCTTTGAGAGGCGCTGTTCTATGTAAATTGAGGACGGTGTTCCGCATGGTACGTGTATCTGCCAGCCTGTCAGAGGTACGTCACCACTCGGTGAGACTGTATCAGGGATTGGAGGCGTTGGGAACAATGGAAGCATTAAATTTAAAATACTGGGGATCATTGCAATATGTGGAGAATAAAAGCATAAGTCTTGGTGCTGGTAGGTAACAAAGATAGTGAAGGAAATGTAATCCCACCAAAAATTCCAGCCAATTAGGCGACGGGACCATTCCAACTTCAAAATGTTGACATTTGACATAGTATACCTATAGGTAATAAAGAAAATAAAATTTCCGATATCGCGTGAGACGACGTGGGTAATGGCTAGTATTCAATATGATATTTGTTATTAGTTGCCATGGTTGTTCCACGTCTGGAAAAATTAATCAAAGCATGCTTATAACTAGTTTATTTCTGACAGATCTATAAAACAAAAGAACAGCTGAATTTTTGTTTCAAAATTTTTGGGAACTATAAAGTTTAGAAAACTATTTTTTTAACGAAACTGTCTTGAAATAATAAATAGAATAATAAGTCCTTATGAAAAGTATACCATTTATATATAAAGAACATCGTTATAGCATATATCTCTTCTGCGCATGTGCCATTTTTCCCCAAAAACAATAGGGCTCTCATATTTGCATACCAAACATCCTTCCAAAATTTGGTTTCAATCCGATCATCAGTTTGACCTGTTTCGTGCTCACAGACAAACAGACGCACAGAGTTTTTCCAAAAATATGTGATTTTGATTCGGCGGACCTCAAAACGAAAAGATGTTGTAAAATTTTGAAAAGTGATTTTTGACCTAAACTGGTGCCATTGGAATGGTAAAATTAAATGATGTTTAAAAAAATTAATTATATTTCGAAAAAAAAAAATTGTTTCCCCGCTTCAGGGTTTTATTTAAGTTTCCAATTTTTTAGCTACCGAAGTAAAAACTTCAAGAGATTACACTGTATTAATTTTTATTTTCAGAATTTATTTCCAATTTTAATTTTTCAAGTTTCAGATTGTAATGGAACTTTGGTACCATTTTAAATTGCAATTTCATTGATGACCGAACTAACTCGGTTCCGTACCCAAATGGTCTAAACGGTGCTCTATTGTTGTGAAAACGTTTCGGATTTTAATTTTGGTGGGATAATAATATTTTTGTAAGATTATCCCCATACAAATTAACAAACATTCCCTAGCTGTAAATTTTTCAAATTCTTTGACATTTCCATCAAATCATAGTGCAGCTTGCTCGTTTTATAAAAAAATAAAGGTTAGCTTAAGGCCGCTGTACACGAGGCTAGAAACACTGCTTGGACTTCTGCTGGGCGGAGGCTGCGTACGAAGATAGGTTTTAAAATTAGAACAGGGACCATTTTCTTGCTAGGTCCGCTGCTAGGTATGAGCAAGAACCAATCAGGAAGCAGTATCTTGTCACGTGGGCGACTTGAACAAACGCTCTGTTCCGAGACAATCACTTTTGTTACCGTTCTATCACTGCGCGCGCACCGAATCTACCTGCAGAGCAAGCTTGTAAAGACGTCTCGAGTGAAGCGTGCACATAATAGCAATTAAGAAAACCAGCGCTAGAAAGCTAGTAGTGAAATTTAGCAAGGAACCTAGCGACAAATCCAGCCTCGTGTGCAGCGAACTTTACTTCTCATCGGCCCATGTGAAACCGAAACGTCTTGTCCACTATTATTTTTGCACTCTGTTTCATCCTTCACCCTCTAGGCACGTTTGTTACGCAAGGTGTTATCTATGATTGTAAATCGGACGCACGTCGCACGTGTTGGCCGTTGGCTTCACATGTTGTCGCATGAGACGCACGTAGCTCGGCACGTCTGTGATGACAGCTGCTGTCCCCCTGCAGTCTGACGCTCCGGGACATTCAGAAGGACCGGAGTAATCTTGACTTGTCGGGCTTCGTCATCTGCATCGTTTATGGGGCATACGAAAATGCCAGCTGACATCAGTCATCGAATAGCATAGCCTGGATAAAGGAAGGAAGGTGAAGTGTCCCCCCGCAACGTTAAAAATTTTTTCGAGTATCTCTATTTAAGTTTCAAATCTTTGATTAACGTCTGATTAGAACTCTTCAATAAATAAAATTATCGACCAATTTTTCAGACAATATATTAACAAAAATATAATTAATACATTAACGTTTCAATCCGGATTATTTTTTCAATATTTTGATACTAATTAATAATTTTGAAAGAAGTTTATATAAAGCGAATTAGAAATTAAATATTAATTATTTTTTATATTTTTTAGAACAGTTCTGAAGAAGGTCTAAATCCGGATTGAAACGTTAATGTGTATTAATTATATTTTTGTTAATATATTGTCTGAAAAATTGGTCGATAATTTTCTATTTAAGTTTTATTTGCATTTTTAACTCCCCAGGACATTGGAAAATTATTGTAATTTTAATTTTAATTATTGTATTTTTATGTTTCAAGATACTACAGTATTTTTTTTAATAAGTGTGTGTGTACTAGTGTACTAGTGATGTGCCGGATCGTTAAAAATGTATATCTGCGGATACGGATCTGAATTCGGATATTTGGTTTCAAGATCCGCGGATACGGATACGGATCTTAACTTTCTTAGAGTACGCGGCAGTAAATATTGCACATCGGCCTTTGGAAAGAGACTATCTGTTATGGGAAAAAGTTATTGACTTCTTTAAGAGTTAACTCTCATAACAGATTGTCTCTTTCCAAAGATCGATGTGCAATATCTCATTATAAAGATAGTTTTTTATTAGTACTACCTTTGAGTTATGTACTATTGGTATGGTGCCAAATACGATTTTAAGAAATAAAAAATAATCTGAATGGAATTTAACAGTTTTTCATTATTACCTAATCACCTATATATGTATATAAAATTTCATCTATGAATTGAAAATTAATAAGGTAAAAGATCCGCCATAAAACTAACGGATACGGATCTTTCTTCTCCCTCGGATATCCGCGGATACGGATACGGATATCCAACATATCACTAGTACGTACGTACGTGATCATTCCTTTTTAGCACGTAATCTCGCGAATAAAAAATGTTATTATCTTTGATAAAGTGCCAATCGATGCGTATTACTGTCGGTATGAACAGAAATAAATTTTATCTAAATCGGTCCACCCGTTTTTTTGCAAGTACCCACAAAGTAAACTCTATTCAGCGACACTCAAGGGACTGTGCTCTTTGTGGCGTTATTGAGAGTTGTCGTTGAACGGAGTGATGAAATAATCCATTAATATTTTTTTACTATGATATGCATTTACCCATAATATGAATATGATAACTTATCGATAAGCAGCTGAGCTAAAAGATAATCCCAACAAACAAAAGAACGAATTTCTTAGAATCTTCGGTACGCATGGTGCCGACAACAAATCAATAAAATAATAAACAATTACTACTGTTTATTGCTTAATGATGACGTATTGTTGTTATTTGGAGTGGGTGTGTCGTTATTTAGAGTGTATCATTGTATGAGCAACAAGGTAAACTAACTAGAGTTAAGTAATTTCGACGTTTTAAGGAGTTTGTCGTTATATCCATTGACGTAAAATGGAGTTTACACTGTATTTACGTAAATAGTTCTGTTTCTTTTACAGATTCCACAAACAGATTCGTTCGCGAAAAACGAATTTTACACACCATCGGTGTTATGTTCTTCAATTAGTTGTAATGTTGTCTCTCGTAACTGAATAGCTCGCAGTTGTAAGACAAAGTTTGTAATGTAAACATACCTTTAGGGATGATCATAACTTAAGGCATTTGTCACAATTTATTTTTGGAACGCTCACTCGGCGCTAGTAGCTACCCCACTCGTGCACCGGTACATTATATATAGCATCAAACATGTATATACGGAGTGTTACATCAATAATCTATATAAATAAAAATGTAAATGTTCGTTTGTTCAAAATCTTAAATCTTCGAAAGTTCTTCACCGATTGCTTTGACATTTTCACACAACTTTGTGTTCGAATATGCGAGTGTTTTTATTAGATGTTACCAGTGCCGGATTATACCAAGTGCCGCCTATACGCTAAAACAGATTTGCCGCCTACTTAAGGCTAGCGTTTTCCCGACTTTCAAATCATTCCATATTTCCGCATTTGCTTTAGTAGCCCGCAAATACATCAAGTTTGAATTAGGTTCTCATTTATCCTAACAAGACTCATGTTCGAGGGAAAACGTTGCCTCCCGCCCCTGATAACGTGCTGTGTATATTAATATTATATCAGTTAGTAATATCTGATTCCGATTGGAGGTTCAAGACAGACCGTCATTTCGTTAGTTAGAAATCATTTTACTTTTTTTTTGCGACCGTCCCTGTCGCCCCTCCGACGAGTGCCGCCCTCACCATCTATTGGACATAAAATCAACACACGCTATACTAGATAGATATTTTTGCGGCAATGGTAACGCCATCTGTTGAATGTAACAGCCACACACGCAATACCGCCGGACAGCGTGCTTCATGACAGCTATCGTCACTTAGGATTTTCAATATTGTCGATTGCATCGTTAAACTGAATTCTTCAGATCTAGACACGGATTGTTCCTCACATGGAGAATTATATGTTCCATGTTCTAGAGTCGGCAAACAAAACAATCTCTAATCAAATTTTTGATTTATTGGAAAACAATATCTATATCTGCCAATGGAACAACAAAAAATATTGCATACCCACACGCATTGTGACAAATATATTAGAAACAGGTGCTTTCTCTTTGACCATACGACACAGCAACGCGTAGCCGGGCACAGATAGTTCCAAATAATGTCGAGATTGTCCCTTATACGAGACACCCGGTTCCGTGGCACTTAAGTTCATGAATGGTCTTGAATTGTTCCACCACTTTCTTCTACGATTTAGGTTTAACCTTTTGAGTTCTTCCCCCAAGTTACCCGACCAGGATTTTCTCGTGGATTTCGGAAGACATCTTCCTTCCTTGCGTCACCAGCCCAGGGATAAAATTTTTTATTTTGTCCGAAAACGAACTTAGGTTCACACTAGTGATGTGCCGGATATCCGTATCCGTATCCGCGGATATCCGAGGGAGAAGAAAGATCCGTGTCCGTATCCGTTAGTTTTTGGCGGATCTTTTACGGATCTTTTTCCTTATTAATTTTCAATTTATAGATGAAATTTTATATATATAGGTGATTAGGTAATAATGAAAAACTGTTAAATTCCATTGAGATTATTTTTTATTTTTTTAAATCTTATTTGGCACCTATATATTGCAAACATTTATCGTAGTGAGTACCATACCAATAGTACATAACTCAAAGGTACTAAAAAAACTATCTTTATACTCGTAATGAGATATTTGATTATTTGCACATCGATCTTTGTAAAGAGACAATCTGTTATGAGAGTTAACTCTTAAAGAGGTCAATAACTTTTTCCCATAACAGATAGTCTCTTTCCAAAGGTCGATGTGCAATATTTACCGTTGCGTACTCTAAGAAAGTTAAGATCCGTATCCGTATCCGCGGATCTTGAAACCAAATATCCGAATTCACACAATAAAGCCGCATTGCCTGTATTAGCAAATACACTATATTAGGTATGTTCCAAGCAGCCAGCAAACGGACACGCATGCGCAGTAGCTAAAACGAAACTGTTCGGTTTTGGAACACGTTTTAGCTACCTGCGCGTGACGGTTTCGTGTCCGTTTGCTGGCTGCTTGGAAGATACCTCTATTGTCGACTGGGTTTGGCACTGCAACCTGAGTTTTTTTTTCATATTTGTAATTGTTTCATCTACTATTTTTAATGACTTCTTCTGTGCAATCTCTTTTGTCTTTGAGGCAATAAATAATTTGAATTTAATTGAACGCAAAATCAGCGTTGTTAATTTTTGCTAATAAATGAAGCTTGTAAAGGAAGTGAATCGTTTGGTAACTCATAAGAAACACACAGAAACACTGTGAATACCTTACTTTTCAAATTAGGTTAAACACGTGCCGTCTCAACGCATATTATACAACTTTGAAACAGTTATAGTGAGCTGTAATTGGAAAATATCACAGCATTAATAATATGCTTAATTTATTATTTAGTTACAAATGGTATTTAAATTATTAATTTATATACAAACATAAATCTATAAATTTTAAATTAGATGCCCACATAATGGAAATTTTAAAATAGTTATTAACGCCCTCAACGAAACGCACCGTCGCCGCTTCTAGGGGTCATAGCATGAATTGTTAAATGGCCTAGAGTCTTCCTGAATAAACGAACTATCTAATGCAAAAATAATTTTTCAAATCAAATTAGTATTTTCTGAAATTGGTGCGTTTAAGCAAACAAAAACTTTAATAACGCTTTTTTTTAACTTCAATTTAATTTTCACCCACTTCCAAACGTCTGAATAATTTGAAATTTATTGTACTTGAATTAAGAACCGATGATAATACAATAATTTATATATTTATTTATAAATATGTAAAATTTATAATATATAAATTATATATAAATATATAATTTTAACTAACTTGAAAAATTACTGCAAGCAGGCTATCACGCCGCACAGTGACGTACCTTATGTTGTCTACTCCATAGTCAGGGTTATAATTAAAATTAGATTTAAAAAAATAAAAAATAATTTTTAAATTTAAAGATTTTGTTCAACAGCGATAAGAAATCCCTCCTATATCGAATTGGGGGCTGTTGAACAAAATTTTTATATTTAAAAATTATTTTAAAGCTATTAGGTAAAAATCATAACAATTTCTGCCGAACTATAAATTTTTTTTTTATTAGTAATACCTTTTGTTCCGTTGAAATAGATATAAATTGTTCAAGTATAATTTTGTTAAATTTTTATCCCCTATACTTATTAGTTATTATTAAACGAGCCAATCTTGTATCTACCTATGTACCTCTACCTACCTATATGTCCCTAAATATTTTCTCGAAAACGGCCCTAACGATTTGGATGAAATTTACTGAAAAGGGATTTTGGGGGGCAAAAAATCGTTTTAGCTAGGTCTCATTTCTCGAAAAAATCGTTTTCTTACAAATTTTATCATTATAAAAATCAATTTTTTGACGTATGAAAATACTTAAATATTGTAAGTGGTTTTGGAATTTTATACAAACAATGAAACAATTGTTTTCAAAATTTAACTTTCCGAGCAAAGCTCGGTCACCCAGGTACTCTTTTAATTTAATTCTCAATATTTAACGTATTATTGTATTTGTATGATAAACCCTGCTGCTTCTGGTATATTTACTACTAGGGATAAAAACATTTTATTTATATTTATTAACTATATGTATATTTAACATAACTCTTGCAAGGGTCAGTAGTAAATAGATACGACGTATGTTTGACCTAATTTCACACCAAACGTATTGAAAATACCAAAACGTATCTTCTATGCTAATGATCAATAAATTGTTATACCAGATAACTCACAGCTATGAAACTTGACATTATTTTCCAATATAGGTATATAGACAAAACTGTACGATTTATTTATGCATGTCACCAAGTTCTCAAATCCTGCTGCAACGAACGTCATGACTACGTTTGTTCCAGAGATTTAATTAAAAGAAACTGTTACACTGTCCATTACAGAAGTGAAACTTCTTTAGTCGCGTCGACTATAGACACACACACACACATCGAAAAATGCAGTCTTGCAACAACAGGCCCCCTGCGAGGAACAACCCTAAAATCATTGGTACAATTGAATGAAATAAAGACTATATTAAAAAATTTTATGAATCAATATAGGTGTAATATTAAGACATTAAAAAGAAAACAATGGCGCCAACCGCCGAAACCCAACCCACGACCTTCTATTCCAGGGGGGGGGGCAAATCTTTTGATCGGCGGGCCACATAGCTGATGAAAATTCGACCGCGGGCCGTATAGCTGATGAAAATTTGACCGCGAGACAAAAATTTGCAGAGCAAAAAAAAAAGGTCCTCACATTCTATTTCCGCATTTGGAGAGCAAAAAAAAAAGGTCAACTTGCTATTTCTTTACTATTTTTCTAAAATTTATAAAATGCTTCGCGGGCCGTCATTTGCCCAGGCCTGTTCTATTCTGTGTATACGAAATCAGTACATTATAGTAACATTTCTCTCCGTTGAATCATTTTCTCTTTAATAACTTTGCATTAAGGCCGCTGCACACGAGGCTGGATTTGCCGCTAGATTCCTTGTTAGATTTGACTACCAGTTTTCTAACGCTGATTTTCTTGATTGGTTCACAAAAGACGTCTTTTCAAGCTTATTTTATAGGTAGGTTCGGTGCGCGCGCAGTGATAGTTTGAATCTAATCAAAAGTGGACGTTTATTGTTTGTGAACAGAACAGTGTTTGTTTGTGGACGTTTGTTCCTGTCACCCACGTGAGAAGATACTGTTAATTGATTGGTTCTTGCTCAGAGCAAGCAGGGGACCAAGCAAGAAAAATAGCCCCTGTTCTAATTTTAAAATCCATCTTGTGAGCTACTAAGCGAGCCCGCAGCTACGCCAGCCGAAGTCCCAGCCTCGTGTGCAGCGGCCTTTACCTAGGTTTCTCTTATATTTCCCTGACCTTGAATCATTTCCCCTTAAATTTAGCGCTGCCGAGGTTTCCCGCCATCGAATCATTTCCTCTTTAATTTTGCGTCATCAGGGTTTTTCCCCTCCGTTGAATCATTTCCCCATTCAAACATATATACGTCGCTAGAGAAACTTCAATTCGGGGGTTGGGGCCCGACAGCTTGGTCTTCAGCGTCGATTTGTTCTTGTTCATAGGGATATAAGTAACTAGAGTATGCTAGTTCGTGTGCGTGCCATAAGTGAACGTGTCCTCAATTGAGAGAGAGAACGCTGCAGAAAACCCAGAAAACTCAAATCAGAATTGTTTTGTATCATTAGTTACCATAGAGATAAGGAACTGTTCTCTGTCTGAATTGCAGACACGATCACGGCTCAGTCGCGTACTCTAGTCTAATATTTCTATGTTCTTGTTACATCCCGTATATACGCACGTGTGTGTGTGTGTCTGGATGTATGTGTGCGTGAGTAGTGAAAAGGTGAATAATTCAAGTTCCGTAATGCGGAATAACACTGTTAGCCCCGTCTCTCTTTTGGCGGCTGATGGCTGGCTTCGGTTGGCTCTCATACATATATGTATGCATGTGCCAAGGATGGGGATTTGCACAAAACTTTTTGATGGTGATAACTTTTTGATGACGATAGCACAACCTGTTTTTGAAACCTCCTCTGAAAATTACTTAAAATAATGTTTTCTTTTATTGGAAGATTAAAAAGGAAGAATCCTGGTGGCATAGAATCGATGAACAAAGCAAATACTGAAGGTTTTTATTGCATTTTATTGTCTGACGTTTCGGCAATCTTTATTCCATCTTCGGAGAATCTAGAAGATTCAATATATGAAGAGTTTTAAATTATTGTTGTTAGGTACATTAGTTATTGTTAAAGTTATTGATCTTAAAGTTTTTATTGTTAAAATTATTGTTGATAAAATTAAAGTTAACCAGTGGGAGTATATACCCAAGTAATTCAAGAATTACAAGGCGCGAAATTTTACGTCATATACCCCGGTGTTTTGCTTGAAAATCGGTGTATATATTTAACGACACTTGGAGAATAATATAGTATAACTTAATTTACTTATTCTAAGTAAAAATAACAGTTGAAAATAATGAAACACAGAAAGGAAAATATAATTTTAATAAATTCATGGTTCTCTATGTAATATGTTATTGTGTCATGCAAAAATTAAACATAACTAACATCTTCAGAACAAAAGAATAACAGATTTGTTTTCAAAATATTTCTGAAATTATGAGTTTAGAAAAAAAAATTCATAACTTTCTTGTAAAAACAGATAGAAAAATAAACCGTTATGAAAAGTACCCAATTATTATATAAAAACAACTTTATAACATATATGTGCCGACACTAGATCAAAGAATTTTTTACAAAACTTTCTTTAAAATAGAATAATAAAACATTATAAAAAGTACACCATTATTATATAAAAAACAACGATGGCATGTATCTCTTTTGCGCATGCGCCGATTTTTCCCAAAAATTATACAAAACTCTTGTAAAAATAGATCGAATAATAAACTGTTATGAGAAGTATACCATTGTTATATACAAACAACTTTATAACTTATACCTCTTCTGCGCATGCGCCGACTTTCCCTCAAAAAACATTTTACAAAACTTTCTTGTAAAGTAGAATAATAAAACATTATAAAAAGTACACCATTATTATATAAAAAACAACTATGGCTTGTATCTCTTTTGCGCATGCGCCGATTTTTCCCAAAAATTATACAAAACTCTTGTAAAAATAAATCGAATAATAAACTGTTATGAAAAGTATACCGTTGTTATATACAAACAACTTTATAACTTATACCTCTTCTGCGCATGCGCCGACTTTCCCTCAAAAAACATTTTAGAAAACTTTCTTGTAAAGTAGAATAATAAAACATTATAAAAATTACACCATTATTATATAAAAAAATTGGTTGTCTGTAAAGTCGGTTTACGGACGATAGTTTTACGTGATAACGTATTCCGCTCGAATATCATATTTAATAATACATTACTGCGCTCTCGCTTACACGCACAGGGTCAGGCGGAACGTTATGGAACGTTACACTTTTTCGTGCGTGCAGCTGGTGTTTCATCAATTTATAAGACGTTATCACGTCAAAAACTTAGTCACCATCTTTAGAAGTCCGCCATATTGGATTTAGAGTGACGTCACTTTATTTTTCGAGTTATTCTCAGCAAGCCCTTTCATTTGATACCCATATTGTAAGAAAGCATAGTAAAATTAGTCCGCCATCTTTAGAACTCCACCATATTGGATTTAGAGTGACGTCACTTTATGTTTCGAGTTATTCTCAGCAAGCCCTTTCATTTAATACCCATATTGTAAGAAAGCATAATAAAATTAGTCCGCCATCTTTAGAAGTCCGCCATATTGGATTTAGAGTGACGTCACTTTATTTTTCGAGTTATTCTCAGCAAGCCCTTTCATTTAATACCCATATTGTAAGAAAGCATAATAAAATTAGTCCGCCATCTTTAGAAGTCCGCCATATTGGATTTAGAGTGACGTCACTTTATTTTTCGAGTTATTCTCAGCAAGCCCTTTCATTTGATACCCATATTGTTGGAAAGCATAATAAAATTAGTCCGCCATCTTTAGAAGTCCGCCATATTGGATTTAGAGTAATGTCACTTTATTTTTCGAGTTATTCTCAGCAAGCCCTTTCATTTGATACCCATATTGTAGGAAAACATAATAAAATTAGTCCGCCATCTTTAGAAGTCCGCCATATTGGATTTAGAGTAATGTCACTTTATTTTTCGAGTTATTCTCAGCAAGCCCTTTCATTTGATACCCATATTGTTAGAAAGCATAATAAAATTAGTCCGCCATCTTTAGAAGTCCGCCATATTGGATTTAGAGTAATGTCTCTTTATTTTTCGAGTTATTCTCAGCAAGCCCTTTCATTTGATACCCATATTGTAGGAAAACATAATAAAATTAGTCCGCCATCTTTAGAAGTCCGCCATATTGGATGTAGAGTGACGTCACTTTATTTTTCGAGTTATTCTCAGCAAGCCCTTTCATTTGATACCCATATTGTTGGAAAGCATAATAAAATTAGTCCGCCATCTTTAGAAGTCCGCCATATTGGATTTAGAGTAATGTCACTTTATTTTTCGAGTTATTCTCAGCAAGCCCTTTCATTTGATACCCATATTGTAGGAAAACATAATAAAATTAGTCAGCCATCTTTAGAAGTCCGCCATATTGGATTTAGAGTGACGTCACCGATTTTCCCCAAAAAATTTACAAAAACTTCTAGTAAAAATAGATAGAGTAAAAACCGTTTTAAAAACTATATTATTATTATATAAAACAACATTATAAGAGATATATTCTTTTACGCATGCGCCGATGTTCCCCAAAAACAATAGGCCACTTCATATTTGCATATTATCAAACATCCTCCCAAAATTTGGTTTCAATCAGCTCTTCCTTGATGTCGGAATGATAAGAAATGTCAAAAGTGACGTTTGCATCTGTCAAAGTATTAAGTTCTAATAATTAGTTATTCAAATTGTTAACTTAGAAGGCGTTGCTTTTCATAAATATTTCAAATGGCATCCGTTTTTGAACAAATGCTATCTCCTTTGTTTTATTATTGTCATAAATAAAATTATCGACCAATTTTATTTTAAGACAGAACATACGCAATAATTAAATTACCATGTTATACCGTGCAACAGAGAGAGATAACCGAAAGATGTTTGCTATCGGTTATATCAGATTGAATTTATTTCTATATAAATGTGTATAAGAAAAGTGATTGGGCGAATTCTGTTGTACGAAATTTATGTAAAATTTTCTCCTCTTTCGTTTAAGACAGGTTTCGAACCGATCTGATTTAAATTGAGCGAGTTATAAGCGAAAAACTTCGTTTTTTCTAAATTGCACCCCTCTGGAGCAAAAATTCAAAAATCGGGCGACGTTAGGATCTAAGTTACCCGGAGACAAATCGAACAAAAAAAAGTTTTTTAAAATCGGTTAAGTCGTTTGGGCTGTACGCTGGATACAAAAAGCGTGACTCACAGATTCACAGATTCACAGACAAAGCGAGTACATATAGGCGCTTTAGCTTACGCTATTCGCGCCTAAAAATTGGAAGTAAAATAAATAAACTTACCAATGCTGTCTGTTTTCTCAGTATTGTTGTTGTGTATAAAGTAAATTAAAATAAAAAATGTCATCAAAAGGTATTACAATTACAATTTTTCTTGAAAGAACGACTAGATTTTTACTGAAAACTGTATAAATGTGTCTGTTACTTGTTTAAAAATTATACTGATTGAAAAAGTGTTTTTGTTTTTTAAAGAACGAAAAACAGAACATTGATAAGTTTATGCTTGTTATAAAATAGTTTTACAATTTTTCAATTAATTTGCTATATATAGACAAGAGAATTATATCGTTACTATTGTTTTTATTTTATACTTTTCCCATTTCAACTCACAAGTGGGGAATGGTACCTACCAGTTAGGTCAAAATTCACTTTTCAAAATTTTACATTTTTCGTTTTGAGATCACCCAAATCCAAAAAACATATTTTTGGAAATACTCTGTGCGTCTGTTAGTCTGTGAACACGATACATGTCAAACGGATTTAAAACCAAATTTTGGGAGGATGTTTGATACGCAAATATGAAGAGCCTGGCAACCGGAGCCCGTGCCAGGAGCGCAAACCCAGGAGGACGGAATCAGCAATGCGATTATGATTGTTTTATTTGAATGTATCAACCAACAAAATTTTGTGGGCACGATATCAGAATTTTGCCATGGGCGCCGATGAATCCAGCTACGGAATTGCCAATAAATTACCAGTTGTTTATAGTCGCCACAAACACGCAATATTATGACCTTGGCTAATTCTCCACATCGTTATTTGTGGCGCTCCAAATAATAAAAAGATATCTTCCTCAAGACAACGCATCGTGCTATATCGGACATAATATTCAGAGTTATTAAACGAATCGGTGATTACCAAAAGATAAGAATAGGCACCCATTGTTAGAACGAGGCATTGAACCACGACCAATTAAATCGCAAGCAATAGTCTGCCGTAAAAATGACACCTGATTAACCATTTTCATATTTCCAGAACGAGTCTGAGCAAAGACTTTTTGATTATGTTTCATATTACATGATGTCTTATCGCATTTTTTACTAGTAATACAATAGGCATGATGACAGATTTTGAAATCCACTTCTATAATGTAGGTATACATCTACTATTTCCGAAAAAAACATTATTTCAGCAATAAATTAAATTTTAACGCAAATTACCAATTGCATTTTTATCTTTCTATTTTGAAGTAATCGCGAAAACGCTTTTGACATCACGCCTTAGTGACAACTGACATTAATTGTTGTATTTATGGATATAGAGTTGTGGTTCAGAGGTATTTTTTTAGAAAAGTATGTAAATATATACATGATATGATTTATAGATATTAAGTATTTTCTTAAAAAGTATTTAGTAGTAAAAATAGTGCGGTTTTCTTTAGTTGCAAGTTAACTAACCTCAAAAATAATCTATGACATAAGTGTTATAAGATATCACAAAACACGAATAAACAACAAATTAACTAATTAAATGATGCATAAGTGAATGATCGCAACAAAAATTAAAGCTTCACGGTGATTATTTACTTCAAGTGTTTATATTCTCTTTGATTTAAGATGGAGTTATATTATTCGGTGTTTCAGTCAATATGGCCGACTGCAGTATTTTACACTTTTAATTTATTAAAAATCTTATTAATCTCAATGTTTATATTAACACTGGGTCATTTTGTAGAATCCTTTCAACATATATTTTTCTCTAAAACCATTCTCTGATTCTTTTATACTGTCATCACAACATTTTTTAATAGTTCCCTATGATAAGTCGATAGTCGTAATTACTCAGTTTCAGCTTTTATTCCAGCATAAACTTTCCAAGCCCTGTAGTTCAGCAGAATACCCGTTGTGGTGGCTGGTTTCAGCTGCTTAGCCAGCTGCTGACATTGTAACTTGTTTATGCCACGTCTACAACGTTTATACAAATTAAGCAACAATAGATCTGTAGCCAAATATAATTAGCTATATTGCCGATCCACATCTATGGTGTACAATGTGCATATCAACGCTGTCTTCATCCAGTTCTGTCTTACGGTGTGCTTGGAAAGAGTAAAGTGAGATGCAGCAAGAACGCGCAGGATTTTTTTTTAAGTGAAAACTTCTTTAGCGGCGTTGTACACTTTTTTTGTAATGCGGGTAAAAAATGTTAAACTCGCGTCAGGACACGTGACCTGATCGAAAATTCGTAAGACGGATGGAGAGTAGACAGCCGGCGCGGCGTAGGAGAGGAAGTATCCCCCTCTCTTTCTACGGCGCGGCGAAAATGTATGCCTGCGCCTGCTGTTGCGTTTAGGCGGCGCAGGGCGCTTGCGCGAATGTTCGTGTGTGTTTATGTTTTCACTTCTGCCGGCACACCCGGAGTGAAACCCGTCTTTCTTTTTCTCTAAAGGTTGCCGAGCACGAGGCTGCGGTTTTGCCGCTAGATTCCTTGCCAAGTTTCATAATGGGCGTGGAAGTCGTTTAAGAGCTAGTACGGTTACAGTGCCGAAGCAAAACCTTTAGCATTCGAACCGATGGTATTTTGTTTGATTGAAAGCGTTAGCTGGCGTCAGGCGCGACCTGGTGCCAGCAGCCGCGCTCGGAGCTCTAACCGATCTAGCTCCTAAACGACTTCCATGCTCATTATGAAGCTTGGCTAGGATTATCAGTACCTACACTAATTAGCTATTTTAGGTAAAAAATTAAAATGGTCCAGCTTTGTAAAATTCAAGTTTCAAAAATTAAAATTCTTTTTTTTTAATAATCAAAAATTCATTTAATAGCTCATTAAATGTAGTATATATTTCACTGCTTTGATTATTTTATTGTACCTTTTTACAACTGGGTA
The DNA here is from genome assembly GCA_963575645.1 of Xanthostigma xanthostigma. NCBI lineage: Eukaryota > Metazoa > Arthropoda > Insecta > Raphidioptera > Raphidiidae > Xanthostigma > Xanthostigma xanthostigma. The sequence continues at coordinate 39,082,302 of OY754466.1, read as the reverse complement.
ATGCGCTTCTGTCGGTTAGTCAAAATTTCAAAGTCCTTTCTCGTAAACCAGACTTTAGGCTGTAAAAATATTTTGTATCTGGGTCGAGGACATGTACAGGGTGTTTTCGACGGGAAGTTGATTAGCACAATTTTATGCAGTACTTTGCCCATTTAACCGACTTTCTATCTCCATTAATAACAAAGTTACCCAAGTTAGTCAACGTTCATTTGGACACCGCAGCATAATGAAATATTACTAAAATCGGAAACATCAACATTTTTTGCCATCACATCTTTTCAGGGAAGGGGTCCAAATTTCAGAAAAACACCTCACTTAATTTATGGACGTCCGATAATCGCAAAGAAATGAATACAAATGTGTCAAGGTCGGTGGTAGCGACTATCCAAATCGTATTCCTGAGAATATATCAGTATATCACTTATGCTGACCCAAAGATGTAATTTAAAAAAATTAAAAATACCCAAAAAATATATTTAAATATATATTTAACATCACAAAATACTAAAAAAATACAATAGGTCATATGCATCAGATTCCAAAAAATATATTTTAGTTCCGGATCATATCGTAATGGTTATTTTATTAATCTAATCACTGAAAAAAAATACAAATAATAAAAAAGAAATGTAAAAAATACGCGCTATTTTCGAATTATCAAAACGCAACGCAACGTCAGAGTATATATATAAACAACAATTTCCATGACAACCGTGCCGTCTAACAATAAGATTATGTCAGTATTTAGAGAAAACAACAAACTGACAATTTGATATCAAGGTTGACATGCATCGTATATCATGACGTCACATAAGCCCACCAACATGGCCGATTGTTTAAACTTTATTGAAGTAAAACTTCTTTAGGCACGCTTGACTTGGGAAGTAAGTTGGTAAATTCAAATCTTTTTTCATTATTTTGATAATCATAATTAATTTTGAAAAAATCTATAAAAAAGCGAATTATATTTAATTATTAATTATTTTTATATTTTTTAGATCAATTCTGAAGAAGGTCCAAATCCGGATTGAAACGTTAATGTATTAATTTTATATTGTTTGTTAATATATTGTCTGAAAAATTGGTCGATAATTTTATTTATTGATAAGTTGGTAAATGCCTGACGAAAGCGTTTACGGAAAGTGCATCATCGGACGAGGCGAACGGTGCGTGATCATTCGAGGCGAACGGTGGTTGAGAGGGAGATATAAGTTAGTAAGTGCGACAAATACGGAGCATTAATCGAACTTCTTTTTTTTTTTGGATAACTATTTGACGTTTAAAATGAAAACAAATGTTTTTGTATCAAAAAAACATTTCATCAAATTTTGCTGCATTTTGTAACGGGAAATAATGTAGGTTAGTTAGTATTACATTTTTTAATTTTCTGTATTATGGTTGACTAAATAATCTATTAAAAATATAAAACAATACATGCATATGACCTATTCAGAAGAATATAGTAGGTTTATATTGATTAAAAAAATGTAAAGGATCAATTTCACGTAGAATAGAATCGATTCTATCCAGCAACTATTTGATCCCTCAAAAAAAGTGGAGACAGTGGGCCCCGTTGGGACTATCCGTTTGCCAGTTCAGCATCGATCGAATGAAATGCCTGCACATTTAAGAGGGTGGCATACCTCTTTGAACGCACACTAAAGTGCATTTAACTCCCAGATGATTTCAACTAAACTATGGCGTCTATCATTCTCAAATTCTTTTGAAGATCTCACTTCACGAGGAAAACATTTTTGTTTTAATGTTATTTGAACGAAAGTGTTTTTCTGTCTCCCTTTACAGTATTTTTATGTAAAAGGATGACATTAGAACTTGAAAGTACTTAAAATGAACCAGTAGCCTCTGTTTAACTCAGGACTTCTAGTTTTCTACTCATCTTTGCTGTTTTCAACCATTACAAGAATGGGCGGATCTAGGTTTTTCGGGGCCTAGGGCTTATTGAAGTCCGATTGGGCTCCGTGTTTTGTTAGATTAGGAATCTTTTAATTGGTGTTTAAACGTCATTTTTTAATATCACCAAAATTAAAGTTGTAATTGGTAACCTGACAAAACAAATAATACTTTAAAATAATTCCAAAAATTATCAAAATTTATCCCAAAAAATTCAAACTTCAACTAAAAATCTGTCAAAATTCTATCAAAAAATTATCAAAAATTACCCTAAAAGTTGCGAAAATTCACTTAATAAATCGTCAAAATGCACCATAAATTTTGTCGAAATTTACCTGAAAAATTGTCATAATTTACCCATGATAACGATAATCATTAATATTAAATATTTTTCACTATACGATAAGTGGTCATTCTTAAAAAAACACAGCTGTATTAAGCATTTATGATGATAAACCAATTTTTGTGGGTCCTTGACATCTGGGGGCGTAGGACTTAAGCCTTATTAGTCCCTATGTAGATCCGCCCCTATTCCTGAACGGCGTAATGAGACTGCAATATATTCAACCTAACCGTATGTTTGGTTTGAGCTTAGCCGGCCAATTTATTCGAAGTCTTAAATCTAATAATTGACGCATACACGCTGCGCAAGTAACCGCCATATTCTTAGCAGGCGCAAATGACAGTAAAATTAGGGACGGGATTATTGCACGTTTAACAAACCTGAGTTCAAGGTCTTTGAAGTCGGCTATCAAGCATCAAAGTACCAATACTCGAGTAAGTCGGTTATAAATTGACATATTGTAACAAAACTGTTATAGTCCGTGGTGGGAATTATTTATTTACAATAATAAATGTTTAACAAAACAGTTAAACATACAAACGAAAGCGTACTTCTTTAACTTAGCAGAAATAATAACGTTACCAGAAATAAAATAACGACAGTTCCAAATAATAAAATAAAAGTTTAAGTAACAGAGAATCACTAAATTATGTACACAACATATTTACAACACACAAACACAACAAAGTATATCTAGTACACTTATTCACACTTGTATATTAACTATATTCACACGACTATTTACAAAGAGTTATTTATGTAAAACCGGATTTATATAGTTGCACTCAATGGTTTACACACACAAAAGTTTATTTATCTTCACAGTATAACATCAGATTAATACAATTTACTCCATCGCGCGTAAAGAAGTTTCACTTCAAAAACAATGCACTTACCTTATTCATTACAGTAAAATGTTACAATAATAAATATCATGTAATATAAATAAGCGACACAGCTGCCAAATACACAACGACATCCATTAACTATTCATTAGAAGAAGGTAAACAGCAACAGACGAATGTGTGGGATTCGTTGGCTTAGAAAGGTCGAAAAGTTCTATGGAACAAAGCATTTAACTGCAGATGAAAATGCTTTTTTAATTTTTAATTAAGAGTAGTTGAGAGATACTTCAATACAACGATTTTTAAAGTCTTTCATAATACGAAAACTAAAACCATTCTATATGCATTTTAAAAATTATTAACATGTTACTTTGATATAAAACTGATTGAAATTAAATATTTTAAAAATTAATTTTTGATTGTACATATCCAAATGAAGCAATTCTTCAGAATTCAAAAAATTCAAGAAAACTGCATACAATTTCGTCATTGCAATCGCAATAAAATTAAGAAGACCCTCAACCCTCTATCCCACTGTAATTACGGACGTGATTACGCACATATTTTTTTGAACAAAGGGTTAAATCATGGATTATAATTCAGGCCACATGCGGTATGTAGTTTATAAAATATGCATAGGGACGTTATTCTGTTATGGCAAAATTTAATCATCACGAAAAAGCTACATGAAAACCGAATAATGTCATTTATTATGTATAGAGTGTTTTCGATGTTTGCAAAATCACAACAAAAGTTAATATCTTTTTATATTTTAAACTAGCTGCTCCTCGCGGCTCCGCACGCGATTGTGAAGAAACACGGTAGCGACAAAAGTAGTGGAGCTTTCGGCTATATAATATATTATGTATTATATATAGAAAAACAAATAAAAAATACCTAAGCAAACAAAAATGAAACAATTTTTTAAAGCGTTCTGAGCCCGCGCGACAAGCAGCCTTTGTGGTATTAAGTCGTTGGAGGGGGAAGCGGTGAGTGGAAATGTTGGGTTAAAGTCCCGACAGTGACATAGTTGGAAAGTAAATTATTCTTATATAAGTAGTTTTATAACTAACAATGTGTAATCTAATTATTGACATCAATTTTTTTCAATCCGAATTTTTTGACGAACTACAGTTTTTAATACTCCTTACAACATTAGCTATCTGCAGTGAAAGTCCCGTCAAAATCTGTCCAGTCGTTTAGGAGATTAGCCGGTATTGAGTGTTATAAAATGATCAAAACTAGTTTTGCGCATTTTCAATTGGTCAAAACTAGTTCTGTCCATTTCTAAATGGACGGTACTAGTTCTGCTTGTTTTATTCAATCAACGTTGCTTTTCGATTTCATTAGACACTAAATTTTTTTTAATTGAACCTCCTTGAAAAAAGTGTCACTAAAAAGCGTGAAATAACAGTTTTGAGCTCGAAATCAATTTAATAACTATCACGTTTTATGTACTTAGGCTTATTAAATTGGTGCGGACCTCAAAACTGTTATTTTACGCTTTTTTGAAGGAGATTTATTTTTTTTTTAATTTATTGTCTAATGAAATCGAAAAGCAACGTTGATTGAATAAAACAAGCAGAAATAGTACCGTCCGTTCAGAAATGAACAGAACTAGTTTTGTCCAATTGAAAATGCGCAAAACTAGTTTTGCTCATTTTATAACATTCTGGTTTAAATGTAAGATTTAGGTTTAGGCAATATTCGTTGGTCAAAACTAGTTTTGCGCATTTATTTCGGTCATTGACCGAATTCGGGTATAGACCGTAACAGGTATATATAAATTGCCTGCGTTATATTGTGTGTTATTTATTCATTTCTCATTTTGAACAGAAATACCATTTTATGACCGTTGATAATGTAGATATATGAATATTACAGTAATAATTATCAAATATGTAAAACATAATGTATTATTACAGAATATATATAAAAATTGGGGTCGCAGTGCAAGACCTTGCCGACAAAATAGTGTGTTTGTTTGAATGTATTATTTACCTAGGCTTGCAAAGAATATAGTACCTATACATACATCGAACGTAGACGGTAATAATATTTAGGCCGTTTGGCGTTCCTGTTGCATTGTCTTTAGACATAGTTACCTATACTTTTTTTCTACATCGAGCATAGGAATAAAATCGCAATCGAACCATTAGGGTGCAAGGATAAGTGGCTCTGATTGGCTTAACGTCATAAAAAAGACAACGTTTTTGAAACAGGGATATTATTGACTGTTCTGTTTTGACATGTCTATGATGACCATATATATAATAATTACTATATGAAGAATTGTATATTTACTCAATGTGCGGTGAGAAAAATATCTGCGAACATATTAATGAAACAGTACCAACTAATCATTACTACTATTAAAAACAACTATTATATTTTATTTTATATTATATTTTATTAAACATATCTATATATTATATGTACCTACATACCTACATACTACACACAGGATGTAATTTTGTAGTGCTAATGATCATATGGTCGATGCACCTTTTGTTTTTTTTGTGTTCGTCAATAAAAAAAAAATATATATATCTGCGTCTCTTTTTTCGAAGTAATTCCTAGGTTATTCCGGTTGCGCAAAAAATTATGAGAGGTCAGTGTTGTTTGTTTTGGGAACAGTCATTGATTAAACATAAAAAACCACCGCCCCCTTTAATCATTAAAAAATTCAGTCACCCCCACTCCCGCGCATTCAGTTTGTTTTCGGACAAAAAAATTCCCTTAATACTTTCCTTAAAATAATAGGTACATATTTTTCCTATCAATATACGGCATCTACACTTCGGTAAGTATTTCACTAGTGTCTGGCCAATTTTGTTACAATTTCTAAGAAGGAATTACATTTCAATGTCGAAACAATCCCGATAAATATTTTTTAGGCGTTATAACTTTTTTCAAAAATTGTATGTACGTACGTAGGTACCAACTTATTCAGAATGATGTGAAAAATTGAAATTTTATAGATTGACCCATAAGTCGCGCCATCCGACCGACGCCAATAGTGCGTGATATCCCTTATGGCTTATACTATGTATAGGCAAAATACACCAATATAATAATAATTAATACATGCCTGTCAATAATATTGAGCCATTTATTCAATGTTATGATTTCATACACAAATGTATTTTGTGTAAACGAATTGAACGCAATATTAACTAGTGGAAAATTTGAATTAATGTGATGTCTTTTTTGAAGTGTGGCATATCTGAAGTAGTGATGTAGGTATAACGAATGTCAATTTTTAGGCATTATTCGAATATCTGTCCCTGATATTCGCGAATCTGAATATTCAATTTTCAAATCTGGCGTCATTTGTCCAAGGTTAAAATTTGACAGCTGATTGGCCGCGCGAGTCGCACGCACACATTTGTATGATTCTGGGACAAAGTCTAAGCCTTAGACTTTGTATTAATAATAAAGCTTTAGACTCTAAGGCTTTATTACCTAACGTTGAAGTAAATGGTGATAAAATACATAATTGTAAGGTTACCTTAGCGAAAAAAATTTAACAAATAGTCAAAACCAAAAACACGTGAAAATTCTACAAAATATGTTTTCTTCTCAACGATCGTTTTGGGCATTAAGTCCATCACCAGGAACTGAATTATTTGAAGATGCAATTGTTTATAAAGGGTTAACGGAAATTATCTGGGTTAATCATAAACTTAATTACAGACTAATTGTTGTAAGAGGGGTGATAAATTAAAATCTAACTGGTGATTAGTTATGTTTTTGTTATTTCTAATGGCTTTTTGAATCTCAATATTTTCAAGTAATGTTAAAACTATTTACCTTTATTACATATGTGTAGAGCTTTAAAATTGTCCTGATTAAAATGATGGTTATTGTCTATGCAGTGAGTCGTAAAGCCAGTACCTATAGTCGCGTTCTTGAAGCCTTTTACTTCGAACTTCGCAAGAACAGCATCGATTTTGATGATTTTTTTAAAATTTAGTTTTTTTATATTATTGAAAGTCAGAAACATTTAGGGGCGGGGAACGAATTATTTATATTGTTTAAGGAGCTCGGGGCAGTCAGAGGCATGAACAAATTTTTAAAAATGTTTTTTCGACAAAATTTAATTTATTTTATAAAGATAATAATATTTCAACTTGACTTCACTAAATTTTCGAAAAAAAAAATTTGGACAAAGTTATAGCCATCTGTTGGACCCCTCTTACAAATAGGTAATATACTTTGCGGTGACCATCATAACTTTGTGTTGGTTCATCCAAAATCAATAAAACATGAAAAGTCATTAGTTTAGTGGTAAATATAGAACTTAATGGAAGTTTTTTCTTTTTTTTTGAAAATTAATAAAATGGCGGCTTCTAAAAGCTTACACCCGAATTTGCAAGGACAGATTGTTATAAAAGTCGAAGTTTTCAACAAAAACAAAAATCAAATCCTTGTTTTTTATGCCTTCAATAAGTTGTAAAAATTTCATTTAAATCCATCAAGTGGTTCTTGAATTTCAGTGATCACAGACTTCGAAAACATAGTTTTGAGAAAAACGCGTTTCAAGTTTTAGTCTTACCTACACCGAGTTATCTAACCCTGGGCTATATAATAATTATCTCGGAAACTATATATTCAATTCACTTGAAATTTTCAGGGAATATTTTCGAAACATCATACTACAAGAAAATGCAAAAAAAGGTATCGATTTTTTCAAAATCTTCACTATCCCTAACCCCTTAAACAATATCTATGCTATTTATGTAAAAAAAAATGTTTTCATCCGATATTCATTCAAAATACATATTTTTTTACAAGTTTTGAATGAATATCGTATGAAAACATTTTTTTAATCTCTATGGTTAGTGCACACGCTTGACTGTTTTAAAATCCTTGCATTGCATAAATAGCTTTTTGCGGTATTATTTTTTGTTTTCGTATGACTTGTAATAATATTCAAAAACAAAACAATATATAATAATGATAAATTTAATCTCTTGCCGTGATAATAATATATTATTATTATACATATTCATGTAGGTATATACTCACGGTATATTTATTGTATATCTATATGCCAAAATTTTTTATCTGTAAATGAATTTTATTTGTAACACGCACTCTTCTATAAAGTCTGGATTGTCCTTTTAGGTTACTAAAATCACTTTTATTTATAATCCAAGAGCTTGTGGCCAAAAATTGTTAGATATTTTTTCTACACATTTTAAAGGCCCCGACACCAGCTGTCACAAACGCTGACTTGTGGACAGGTATATTTTATTTACATCCTAAAATGTAAATATAATAATAATAATAATAATAATAATAGTGCGTTTAACGACTTTATATCATAACAGACGCCATTCGCACCATTACCTACTATTTTTTTCATCTACCACACTTCCCGTTATTTTCTACAATTTTTAAGCTTCAACTTAATTAATAGCAATGGGAGAATGAAGGAATTTGAAAACATAAGGATAAAGCAGGCAACATTTGAGCCTAGGAGTTTGACAAGTAATTGGCCATGGCCTTGAATAAGGAACCGTCTTGATATTTATCTGGAATTATTGAGGGAAACCATGGAAAACCTCAACAAGATAGCCGATACAGGAATTACCGTTTCTAAGCGAGAGGCAGCAGGAAAAAGTTCTAGCCACATCTGCCCCCGCCGGGATTCGAATCCGATACCTCCCGAATGCGAGTCTAGTGCTCTCACCACTACGCCACCCCGCTAGGTTCCCTTATTAATAATCTCCTACCATATTTGCTGTATTCTTATAGAGTACTCCTGTACATCTATAAGTTAGAAACTCGCGTTTTTTATGAGAGGTTTTGGAAGTTCAATTTTAACTTAACGAGGTTTAACTGTTCTAATAAAACGCAAAGCGATTTAGTGAAAGATTGTAGTGAAAATTAATAAAGTTCTTGGCGAAACCTTTTGTTTGTGTACTTATTCACGATGACCAAAATATGATTTTAAGTTATCGAGGGCCAACGCTCAAAATATTAGTTTAAGTTACCGAGGTTTTGTACTAAGTAATGGAGGTTGTAGACTTTGAGGGGAAGGGAATTCAAAAAAATTTGAAGCTATACAGAGGTTTTTAATTTATCGAGGTTCTACTGTACCTAGTCTGAAAAGGTCAGCTTTTTAACATGAGCTCTTGAACTATTTTACGCTGGGTTGCAGAAAGCATTGTCAGAAAATTTGACTTGACAATAACCTATATAGTTGTAGAAATAATGATAATGTTCACTTTACAAATAAAATTAAATTAAATTTAAAATGGTACAAAAAAAAAATACATATTTCTCCATAAGAAACGCATCCTAGTGAGCTATAATTTCCCTATACAATATTTACCAGTCGCTTTATATGCCATGGTTTTGTTCAAAATTGTAGACCTAATACTTTCGAACATAAAGAGGCGGAGGTCAAATCGTGTTAACTCAGTTTATGTTTGGTATTTGGGGGTTGATTTCACGACATGTTCGACATTCAGTATTATTATTATTATTTATGATTGACTAGCAGTCCCGTCCGGTTTCACCCGGGTGTAAAAGAACGAATAGGGAAGGGAGGAACATGAGTACACACATTCATCTTAGTTTACCGAGATGAATGTTGTGTCCAAATTTCATGATGATCGGAGTTACCGTTCAAAAGTTTTTGTCGATAAAAAGCAGTACCTATTTATACTTTTTTTAACTAATAATTTTTTTTAATTAATTAAATAAAATTAAAATAAATTTAAATGTAAGCCTTAGAAGAAAGCAATGTAGAAAATAAAAAAATAAAATAAAAATGTATTCGCCCAACGTAGGGCTCGGACCCACGGCCCTGATATTGCCAGTCGAGTGCTCTACCGATTGAGCTAGCCGGTGTTGTATTCTGACAACGCTAATATGAGTATATTTAGTTAGTGCATTTCACCTGAATAGAAGCTTATTTTTGAGATACATTTTGCAACATTTTTCATTAATGCATCGCTCCGAATGGTCGTAGCCTGATTTTATATAGCCTATAGCCTTCCTCGATAAATGGGCTATCCAACAAAAACAACTTTTTTCAATTTGAACCAGTAGTTCCTGAGATTAGCGCGTTCATACAAACAAACAAACTCTTCAGCTTTATACATTAGTATAGATTTACTCACCAATAGCTTCAGTTAATTGACGCTTCTGACTTCAACATTTGTCTCGTGTCACTGTTGGTTTTGTTGTCCTCCTGAAACAAAATAAAATCCATGTAGATAACAATATTTTCTGGTTGGAGCCAGTGGCATAACTATACCATGGGGCCCTCCCTTAATATAAAAAAGTTTCATCTTTATGGGCTATGTGCAAGGAGGCGGAGTTACAAATTTTTCGATGGGAAACTTCAACCTTAAATTCTCCGTATGTCAGTGAGCAATGTTTATTAAAAGTGAAAATAGTTCTAATTTTATGAAGTTTTTTAATTACAAAGCAAACATGGGCAAAACTAAGCGATCTGAAAATGCTTGTTGTGTTCCGGGATGTTGCGCTGAAGGCGAATTAAGTAAAATAAAGTTTGTTGGTGCCATAATTTGACGTTCCGCTGTCAGTGTAAACAAATTCATTATTTATATATTGTACGTCATAATTGATAAATAAATCATTCTCACATACCTTTTATGTTATGCTATTTAAATAATGGTTCACTAGCTTAATTTTATGGTACCTACCTACATATAAAATTAACATCAGTTTTCCTTATTACATTTTTTTTGACACATCATGGTCAACTAAAGTTTTTGACTTATCATCATAGAAACATGTCGCGATTTCCACAAAAAGTGAGTTCAATAATTCTCTATTATCCACTAGCGGCGCTAGTAGGCTTCGTGCACACCAGCCTATAAATCACGAAATAAATAAATAAATAAAATAAATATTTGTATAATCCGTGTATGTTAATCTTGAGTTAATAGGTACTTAACTTAAATTGATTAAATAAAAAATTAATATTTATTATCAAATGTTGTAATACATGTTAGGTTACTCCTGTCCTAACGGCCTCTCGGGCCGGGGGCCCCCTTAAGCCAGGGACCCGTGGCAAATTGCCCGTTCTGCCACTGATTGGAAAATATGTCACTGCGGATCACGTGTATGCGGTCACACGGTGGGTTTCAAGATTAGAACCGGGGCTATTTTTCGTGCTTGTTACTGTGCTACTTTTAACAAGAGCCAATTAGAAAACAGTATCTTGTCTCGTGGCCGACATGGGCACAATCCACACAAAGATGTTCTATTCAGAAATAATAAACGTTCACTTTTGTTCACATTCGAACTATCACTGCGCGCGCACCAAACCCATCTACAAACGCAGCTTTAAAACGCGCATTGTGTGAAGCGAAAACAAAAACCACAGCACGCTTGGAACCTAGCAGCCAAATCTAGCTGCAAAACGAGACTCGTGTGCAGCGGCCTTAATATCGGATTATAACAATGGGTGTTTCTTAGCAATTTTTAGCAATTACTAGGTACTGTTAGAAATTAACTTAGTATACCAAACGTTTTAATTATTATTAATGTTCATAAAATAAATGAATTCATCTAAAATACACTAAAAAATTGGTTGTCTGTAAAGTCGGTTTACGGACGATAGTTTTACGTGACAACGTATTCCGCTCGAATATCATATTTAATAATACATTACTGCGCTCTCGGAACGTTACACTTTTTCGTGCATGCAGCCGGTGTTTCATCAATTTATAAGACGTTATCACGTCAAAAAAAACGTAAGAAAAACGCATTACAGATGTGAAAATCATACAATTGCATTTGGACAAGTGGAAAAAATGAGATAGTTTCACGTTCAGATATTTCGTCTGTATACAAGTTAATCTGAACGTGAAACTATCTCGTAACACATTTTTTCCACTTGTCCAAATGCAATCGTATGATTTGCAACTTCTGTAATGCGTTCTCGTAACACATTTTTAATTCTTTTTGTAGGTTTACTGCAAATAATAAATGACTCCATAGTTTGATAAATTATTCGTAAATTTTTTTTTAAATAAATTGTTTTTTATATATATAATAGGATTATTAAACAAAAATTAATCGTGTTATTTGCAACTCTAAAATAAAAATAATAAAAAAAATTGTTACGCGCACCTGACGGTAATCGAACTCGGACCGGACGTGTGGCAGGCCGGGATTCTACCACTGAGCTACAGATGCTTGCTGAAAATTACTGTTTATACAGGGCTACTAAGTACAATTTCGTGACAAATTCAGTTACATAGGTTTCGTTACATAGGAAACGAGTTTAGCCCCGTTTTTAAAGAAGTATTCATACTTCAAAAATATTGATTTTATGATGAAAAGAATTGCTGTTTAATTATAAAGTTGTTGGCAAAACCAGTTTAAACACAATGAATCATACTTGAGACTTTGTGATTGAAAAGAAGTAAAGACCGATATCTCTCAGAGCTTGAAGAAGACAATACAAGAGTTGAAAGAAAGACATCAACATAAACACGGTGTCTGCGTTTTCAACTCAATCTCCAGTAGGTGATTTTACGTTCTCGTAAAAAGACTTAAAATCGATTTTGTGTTGCATTAGTAACCCAGAACGGTACACACAGTTACAATCCAGTTGTAGTGTTGGCAACGTGCTCAGCCTGCGGTGGGCACATGTCTGTAGGGTTGTTATATAGGGGTTGGGAAATTATATACGGTATGTTTCAACTATTTTTTGCCCCATGAAACTTTCATTATAATAATAGAAGAGAAACAGCTCAAGCTGACATCTGTCTGTCTCATTCTATGTCTTAGGTATCGAATGAGCATGCGTCCCGAGCACTTAGATCAGAATATAAAGCCGCATATATTAATATTTATTTGTCAAACATCATTGAGGCCGCTGAATATGCCCTTAGATTCCGTGCTAGATTTAACTACTAGTTTTCTAGCGTTGGTTTTCTTGATTGCTTTTATGTGCACGTTTCACACGAGAGCTTGTTTTGCTGATGTATCTGGTGCATGCGCAGTGACAGTTCAAATAAATACAGAGCAAAACGCGTCTGTTGTTTGACTCTGAGCAGAATGACGCCATGTTTGTTTGTGGGCGTTTGTTCAAGTCGCCCACGTGACAAGATACTGCTTCCTAATTGGTTCTTGCTCATACCTAGCAGCGGACCTAGCAAGGAAAATAGCCCCTGTTCTAATTTTAAAACCTATCTTGTGAGCTAGCTGGCGAGACCGCAGTGACGTCATTTCCAGTATGTAACCTTATGAAAATTTTATATGAATTTATAGAGAAAAAAATGTAAAAATATGCATGTTCACTTCCTGTTGAGTTTGAAGTACAAAAAATATACCTCAGCAGTTTCCGACAGTAAATCTGGAATTGAACAAAAAAACTAATAATTTAGACTTTTTTTGTATCCAATAGGATACACGAACTATTCACTGTTACCGTTTTCGGTGAATGCACTGTATAACAACAAATTGGCGCTATGTTTGGTAGCATCAATGACGTCAAAAGTTATACATGGTCTAGTTTTTTCACAAATTTCACTGCATAAACACACACCGTATGCTCTACATGTATATGTATATCATATTGTGTGTATGTATGTTAGTATGGTATAAAGATGGGTACACTGTGTAATGTTTGGGGGTTCCGCAGTGCGGCTGACTGTAGTGACATGATGGTGCGGTCCGTCCGTCTGTCTGACGGGGCTATACGAGCGGAGGGAGGCGTCCCGATGCCCTGCATTCGGCGCGCGCCTCTGTATATGTATGTGCATGTGTTGTAATAGGTACAGTTGATGCAGGGCTCTCACTTTGTTATTATTATTATTTATTTAAAGACATAAAAGCCAGTCGGCCATACAATGTCATATACATTAACAAATAATATATATATCTATATCTATCTATGTATTCTAATTTCAAAATTTATGCCAGTGCAGTGTAGAAATTTAATTAAATTTTTTGCATTACTGCTTGTTGAGCACATATAATTTATAATTACTTTTAAATTTTTTTAAAGATGAACATTCTTTAATTGTTTGAGGTAGATCACTCCACAGTTTTGGGCCCAGAACATAAAATGAGGTGGCACCGACAGCCGTATTGCATCGTTGCACTAAAAGGTCACTATTGCGTGTTTGGTATGTGTGAGATGATTTCAGAAAGTGCAAATTCTTGGCTAATAATCGACATCTCTATCGACTTATTCAAATATTAGGAAAACAAACAATAAAAAAATGAATGGTTTATTATGACAATGCGATAATTTATTGAATACGAAATCAGAATTTATCGACTTGAGATTGATTTGGTTTTTTCAATTTTGATATGTCAAAAAAAACTGCCCACCGCGGTTGTTTGAAGCGTGACGTCAAACTTGTAGTAAACCTATATAAACACGACACACACGTACACACGTGACTAAACACTCAATGAGTCTTGTGTAAGCGATACCGAGCTTTAATTACACTTGTACTACATGAATGACGTCACATGTAGGTGAATAAGGCGGCTCGTGTTTTCTACCAACTTATATATTATTTAAAATTTTGAGTGCTAATCTATCTATATATTTAAAACACAAGTCCTAAATCTCTAGACAATCCGCCAGCCATCCCTACTAAACCGATTGACACAATTTTTTTTTAAACTGAAGCCTTTAGTCCACAGATATGTTATCGCTATTTTTTTTTTTGGTGAAATTTCTTTAAAAGGGGTGATTTCAAGCGATAATAGTAAAAATGACGAGGGGGTAGCGGGGTGAAGAGGAACGTAAAGAGAGAAAATCCTTCGATGTTCACGAGACATGAGTGTGAGAGAAATGCAAATATGTACGTATGTCGGAGATTTTACAAACAGTTTGACAAGTCGACTTTAACAATTGAAGTGTATATTTTTAGTTCGTTTTTTAGCGCAAATATTCCAAATATTAATACACAAATAAATTTTATTTTATTTTCCAAATAATTTAAGAAGTGTAAGTTTATGTTAATTTAATGCCAAAATAGAGTTTTTAAATATTACATGAACTGTACCAAGTCTAAAATTTGGTCTCAGATCAGAAAAAAATAGTGAAAATCGTAAATGTATCAAATGAGGTTAGATTTTCTAAAAATTAATTGTGACAGCTCTTGCGGGGTAACCATGACAACGATGAACAGATCTCATACATTTTTTTTGAATTTATAACCAACTAGCCGCTACCCGCGGCTACGCCCGCGATTGAGATGGAAATCGACTTTTGACATGCATATCAGGGGTTGAGGTATTGCACATATTTTGACAAACAATTTTCTTATTTTTCGTAAAAAATTTTTATTTTTTTTTAATAAAAAGTATCCTATGTTACTTCTAATACCTTCAAGAGTGTATGTGCAAAGTTTCATGATGATCGGTTAAGTAGTTTTTGCGTGAAAGCGTAACAAACAAACTTACATTCGCATTTATAATATTTCGTTTTCATAAAATTTGTAAGTCCGGTCCTGTCGGGCCGATTTTAATGAAATTTTAATAGCACATTTTAATCATTACTAAAGGGTTAAATTTCAATTTTGAAACGATTCGGAGAAATTTTTCGGTATTTTTGGGCCCAAAAAATGTTTTCAACCCTTTCTTATTTTTCGTAAAAAATTTTTATTTTTTTTTAATAAAAAGTATCCTATGTTACTTCTAATACCTTCAAGAGTGTATGTGCAAAGTTTCATGATGATCGGTTAAGTAGTTTTTGCGTGAAAGCGTAACAAACAAACTTACATTCGCATTTATAATATTAAAATATGATATGATATGATTAAATATAGAGACAACTTGATGGATCAAGCTAAATCAAAAGAAAAATAACTGTAAATGGAAACTAATGAGGAATAAAATTATTGTCCAATGTCGTAGGTCTGTATCAAAATATCGTTTTTTGAAAACAATATGAAAATACATGCAAAAGGTTTTGCACGGGTACACTAGTTTATCTTAAAAGCGAAATAAAATTTCCTGTGATATGAATATTTTAAGACAATTTAAAAATATATGGGTCAAATTTAAACTTTTTTTTTAGTATAGAAAAATACAAAAAAAATACAATATATAAACAAAAAAAGGAAGAAGAAAAACAAGAGAAAAAAAATTGGTTGTCTGTAAAGTCGGTTTACGGACGATAGTTTTATGTGATAACGTATTCCGCTCAAATATCATATTTAATAATACATAACCTAAATTTTAGTAGCTGTCAAACTATATTTTTACCGACTCTCTATCGCTTATACTGCGCTCTCGCTTGCAAACACAGGGTCAGGCGGAACGTTATACTTTTTCGTGCGTGCAGCTGGTGTTTCATCAATTTATAAGACGTTATCACGTCAAAAAAAAGACTAGTGCATCAACGCAGAGAAATTTAAACTATGAAGTAGCATAACTTTGTTGTGTAAAATATTACAACCGTTCTTCCGTCAATAATTTCGTAATTTTTGGGACTATGATTAAGAGTAAAAATAGACGTGGGAGCCTCCGCCCTCCACCCACATAAGCTCACGTTTCACTGATGCGTTACGATGTTTCTCTTATATTTCTCCGCCGTTGAATAATTTCTTCTTTAATTGCACGTTAAAATAATCATTAATAACACGATAGTGAACCCTGACCTATGTACATATAAAACTCTACACAATGCCTTTGTGTATACATAATATCTGTGGGCACAGGACAAGGACGCTAAGGTATTTTTTTTTAGATAAACAAGTTTAATAACGATACGAATCTTCCTTTCATTTAGTAATGCCAAATAAGTACCTAGTATAGAATTTTAAATACTTAGGTACGTGAAACTCGCCCACACGTACAGCGTCGTAACTATGGGCTGGTAACCCTGGGTCCGCGCCAGGAGCACAAACCCGAGCTAGGGCGCAATCAGCAATGCGATTATGATTGTTTTTGTTTTTTTTTAAACAAAATATCCTTTACTCTGACAATTACTGATAAGTAATTAGCCAGGGCTAGTTTTTATATTATACTGAATTTAAAGTGAAATTTGACTGATAGGGAACATAAGCGACGCAATATAACAAGGAAACATAAGGGATGGAATACACGGATATTAGGATAGGGGACCTGGGGACATGGATTAGCCTCGGGCTGTTCTCGGCGGTTATTAGACAAACATGATGGCCAGGAAGAAGGACAGCCGGAATGGGTTGGGGTGTACACAATAGGAATTATGATTGTTTTATTTGATTATATCAACCAACAAAATTTTGAGGGCGCGAAATCAGAATGTTGCCATGTGCGCCGACGAATCCAGCTACTGCACTGCGGGGCATGGAACTCTAAAAATGTCCGAAATTCGACATGAGCAGTTATGTCTTGTGACCACAGACATATACATATTGATATTATGTACATATGTATGTAACCTATTTTGTGTGTGTGTAGGTACTATATAGAACAGAGAGTAATTGCTACAACCCATCAGTCGATGCACAGGTACACTTTGCAATTATTGCACGTACATTTGATAGCCGTGCCCTGCCCTGCCCCGCCCCTGTGCACCTTATTTATATTATTGATCAGTGGCGTGCTTCAAATTGCACGTAAACGAACGACTTAACGGCTGTTAAAAGTATCCTTGGGTCGATTCTGTTCTCTTACAATCCGTTTCAGTTCTATTCACGCCATTTTTTACAGCAGAAACTTTTTTAGGCAATGGGCTATGTGCAAGGAGGCGGAGTTACAAATTTTTCGATGCGAGCGTTTGTGAGGAGCACTAGGGGAAACTTCAATCTCTCAAATTTTCCGTATGTCAGTGAGCAATGTTTATTGAAAATAACAATAGTTATAATTTTATGAAGTTTTTTAATTAGATACAAAAAAAATAAATTGGTTGTCTGTAAAGTCGGTTTACGGACGATAGTTTTACGTGATAACGTATTCCGTAATACATAACCTAAACCTCCCAAAATTTGGTTTCAATCCGCTTATCCTTGGTGTCGGAATGATAAGAAATGTCAAAAGTGACGTTTGCAACTGTCAAAGTATTATGTTCTAATAATAATTAGTTATTTCAATACTTAACTTAGAAGGCGTTGCATTTCACAAAATACTAATGTCAAAAAATTGAATTAAACATTAGAAATGCAGCCGTTTTCATGTTAAGACAAGACATACGTTCTCTTCTGATTTCCATGTACGGCAAACAAAGACGACCGACCGCGTCGCGCCATGCATTAGACAACATTGCATTAATACAGCTGTTTTTCTATATAAATTTGTATAAAAAAACTGTTTAGGCAAATTCTGTTATACGAAATCTATGTAAAATGTTCTCCTCTTTCGTTTAAGACTGGTTTCAAACCGATCTGATTTAAATTGAGCGAGAAATTAGCAAAAAGCACGCACAGGGTCAGGCGGACCGTTACGCGTTACGCGTTACGAACGTTAGGAACGTTACACTTTTTCGTGCATGCAGCCGGTGTTTTATCAATTTATAAGATTGGTGATTCATCAATTTATAAGACGTTATCACGTCAAAAATAGGCAAAACTAAACGATCTGGAAATGCTTGGTGTGTTCCGGGCTGTTGCGCTAATGGCGAATTAAGTAAAATAAAGACCATTGCAGTGTAAACAAATTAATTTTATTTATATATTGTACATCATAATTGATAAATGAATAATTCTCACGTACCTTTTATGTTATGCTATTTATATAAAGGTTTACAATCTGAATTTTATGGTAGGTACCTATATAAAATTAACATCAGTTTTCCTTATTACATTTTTCTTTGACAAATCATGGCCAACTAAAGTTTTTGACTTATCACCATAGAAACATGTCGCGATGGTTCCATGATAATTGATCCTCCGACAATAAATCCCCGACAAAATATACCCGACAAAATATCCCCGGACAAAATATCCCCGGACATATTGCCCCCGTGACAAAACATCCCCGACAATTGATACCAAATAAACATTAATTTACAAATAAAATCAAATATTATGAAGCTTCCCATTTTGTATTTTAAGTAACTCAAATGGATGTTTGTAAGTTGCTGTTCTGTTGATTTCTCGTCACGCGCAGTCAGTCGCTCACTTAGTAATACAGTAACCCAAATTGATTATTTTTGTCACCCAAAATTGTAATTTACAGTCACTCGTTTAAATACTACCCACCCCGTCATCGTTGACCCCGGAATTGTTTTTTTAAAAACTCCACATTTGCCCCTTCCCGTTTCACTGCGAGACAATTCGCATACCCGTTTATCGTTCTCCTCGGAATTGTTTTTTTTAAAAACTCCACATTTGCCCCTTCCCGTTTCACTGCGAGACAATTCACATACCCGTTTATCGTTCTCCTCGGAATTGTTTTTTTAAAAACTCCACATTTTCCCCTTCCCGTTTCACTGCGAGACAATTCGCATACCCGTTTATCGTTCTCCCCAGAATTGTTTTTTTAAAAACTCCACATTTGCCCCTTCCCGTTTCACTGCGAGACAATTCGCATACCCGTTTATCGTTCTCCTCGGAATTGTTTTTTTAAAAACTCCACATTTGCCCCTTCCCGTTTCACTGCGAGACAATTCGCATACCCCTTTATCGTTCGCCCCGGATTTTTTTTTTTAAAACTCCACATTTGCCCCTTCCCGTTTCACTGCGAGACAATTCGCATACCCCTTTATCGTTCTCCCCAGAATTGTTTTTTTAAAAACTCCACATTTTCCCCTTCCCGTTTCACTGCGAGACAATTCGCATACCCGTTTATCGTTCTCCCCAGAATTGTTTTTTTAAAAACTCCACATTTGCCCCTTCCCGTTTCACTGCGAGACAATTCGCATTCCCCTTTATCGTTCTCCCCGGAATTGTTTTTTTAAAAACTCCACATTTGCCCCTTCCCGTTTCACTGCGAGACAATTCGCATACCCGTTTATCGTTCTCCCCGGAATTGTTTTTTTAAAAACTCCACTTTTGCCCCTTCCCGTTTCACTGCGAGACAATTCGCATACGAGGATAAATTGTCGGGGATCTTTTGTCACGAGGGCATTTTGTCCGGGGATATTTTTTTTGGGAATATTTTGTCCAGGTATATTTTGTCGGGGATTTTTTGTCGGAGGATCAATAAGCCTGTTACGTGTCGCGATTTCCATAAAAAGTGAGTTCAATAATTCTCTATTACCCACTAGCGGCGCTAGTAGGCTTCGTGCACACAGTCTATAGGCGCGACTTGAGAGTAACCCAGATTTCTTTTTTTTCGAACGGAAGTAACGTGCTAACGCAGTTTTTACTATTTAAAGGCATCGATTGATAGGTGGCGGCATCAAAACGCATGAACCAAAGGCGAAACATATAGCTAAGGACGCAAACCAACTTTGTGATCGGTTTCCACCAGGCATCGATTGACAGATGGCAGCATCTGTAAAAAAACATAGAGCCGGGTCAAAAATAATACCTAGCAACTTAACTTGTTCAGCTATGTTCATACAGAAACGTTGTCATCAGCAAACAAGAACCGATTTTAATGAAATTTTGTAAATGTCTCGCTTTATGTAACTTACGCTATAAGATAGTTTTTTTAAAATATTTTGTACAAAATTACGGTGTTTTCTCACAAAAAACTGTTTTAGTCACATGTAACGACATCTATTAAAATTCGCTCAAAACTACTAGTTCAGAAGAAAATCTGGTAGAATTTGCTCAAAGCTATTAGTTCAGAAGAAAATCTGTTAGAATTTGCTCAAAGCTGTTAGTTCAGACGGCCGGCCGCAAACAAAATACATTTTACAGAATTATATGTATCGCACCCGGGTGAAACCGCCGGAACGGACCGCTAGTTACTTACAATGTTCCATACGTAAAATTTGTATGATTATTATATTTTACAAAAACTCTTTATTTAAAGTTCCACACTTTGTAACTTTATCAATTTTGTTTTTACGCCTCTGCATTATAATTTTATACATCCGACTGTTTGGTTTTTATTTTTGACTGTACTTAATATCAATATAATGCAGTAAAATACGCCTTTATATGAAAAATACTACAAATTATTATAATAATTTATCAATTCGATACAAACATTTCTGTAATAAATAGTTTTTTAAACGAGTGTTTTAGGTCACGTCATATAAAAAAAAACTTACTAATGTGAATTTGATATTTTTTCGATATATAGCTTACTTCGAAAACAGCTTGTGTAAGTTATTTTACTTGTTTTGTATAAAATGACATTGAAATTGAAGCATTTTTAGTGAAACATCAAAATAAATAATCACATCTTTTGATATTTAAACATAGAGATATTAGACTAGAATACACGACTGAGCCGTGAAAATGTCTGCAATTCAGACATAGAACAGTTCCTTATCTCTATGATAACTAATGATACAAAACTAAGCTGATTTGAGTAAACAAATATCTGATTTTCTGGGTTTTCTGCAGCGTTCTCTGTCTTAAGGACACTTTCACTTATGACATGCATATGAACTAGCGTACTCTAGTTATTTATATATCTTTGTATTTCTTATCTTCAACAAAATTTGCCGCTTTGACGATGGCATTCACTATTCTGCTATAAGGAGACCGAGCGCGGTCTAACGTTATACGATAGATATAATAATTTATGAAACTTAGTAATGGTCTAAGAGCTGGCTACGGAGAAAATGGGTGACTTAGTGCAGAGCTGAAAATTTGCAGAATAATAGCAGATAGTACAAGTAAGTAGGGAAAAAATTGCCAGAAGGCTAGGCGGAAGATAAAGAGCCGCCAGAAGGCGCTAATGTTGCGAAAAATCAGTGCACTTCTGGCAATTTCTATACTTATTCTGTAATTCAAAACTAGATTATATAATATATATATTACACATTATATAGTTATAAGGGCATACTGAAAATTCAAACATGATATAATAATTACATTCGACAAATATTCAAAATTATTAATGTCATTTTAATAGAAATAAAATTAAATAATTAATTAATAAAATTACGTTGTTATAACAACGTAATTTTACTAATGGAAATATATGACGATTAATTTTATTTCTATCAAAATGCCATTAATAATTTTGAATATATTTTGTCGAATGTAATTATTATATCATGTTTAAATTTTCAGTATGCCCTTATAACTATATAATGTATAATATATATAATATATAATCTAGTTTTGAATTGCAGAATAAGTATAGAAATTGCCAGAAGTGCATTGATTTTTCGCAACATCAGTGCCTTCTGGCGGCTCTTTATCTTCCGCCTAGCCTTCTGGCAATTTTTTCCCTACTTACTTGTACTATCTCCTATTATTCTGCAAATTTTCAGCTCTGCACCGAGTCACCCATTCTCTCCGTAGCCAGGTCTCCATCTATAATACGTAAATATTAATATGAATTAATGGAAATAAATTTTTTTTCAAAGTAAAACAATTATTTTTTTAGGGGAATTTTTAAGGATATTTCAACCTGTGGTTGGGGGGGGGGAGATTTTTAGCAGTTGGCAATCCTGGTGGAAGCCACTGTCCGGCATTATAGGAGACAGTGCAGGGTAATGTCAATGCGTGTATACATAAAGGCAGAGCATAGCAGTTAATTAATTACAAATCAAATACAATAATAGCCGCTTTGTTATTGTGTTGTACGTGAGAGTGTCAACAAAGTGCAAAAGCTATTACATTATAATGTGACGATAACATCAGCTAAACCGACATTGTTGTCGTTAATACTAGCGCCGGCCTGTCGTTAACATAATCGCTCTTTACAGTCCACCCGGCCTGCCGTTACCACTATTTAACGGCTAAATAGTGTTCATGGCGCGGCATTTCAATCTATTTACATGAACGCCGTCCGCCCGACCCCGGCACCGCACTGACAAAAACTATTCTCTCTCTCTTTCTCTACCGGATTCGGTGCATAAATAAACCAGGCTTCAGTATTAGAGTACGGCAAGTCCTCGTTGTTCAAGGACAGAATGTACCGGAGTTGCAGGTGAGATACTATGAGTTAAGGTAGCTGCCCACGAGACTGGATTTGCCGCTAGGTTCCTTGCTAGAATTCGCTACTAGCTTTCTAGAACTGGTTTTCTTGATCGCTTTTATGTGCTCGCTTCACATACGAGATGTCCTAACAAGGTAGCTCTGCAGGAAGATTCGATGCGGGCGCAGTGATAGAACGGTAACGAAAGTGCATGTTTATTGTCTCTGAACAGAACACACCCTATGGGCATGGCATAGTGTTTGTTTGTGAGCATTTGTTCAAGTTGCCCACGTGACAAGATACGGCTTCCTGATTGGTTCTTGCTCATAACTAGCAGCGGACCTAGCAAGTAAAATAGCCCCTGTTCTAATTTTAAAACCTATTTTGTGAGCTAGCAGGCGAGTCCGCAGTGACGTCATTTTCAGCCGCGTACCCTGCCTGCCGGCCAGCAGTGTTTCTAGCCTCGTGCGCAGCGGCCTTTAAGGTCGCTGCACACGAGGCTGGTTTTGCCACTAGATTCCTTGCTTGTTTTCGCTGCAAGGTTACGAGCGTGCTATCGTACTGGATTTCGTGATGACTTTTACGTGTTAGCTTTACTCGATGCGTGTTTTGAAGCTGGCTTTGCAGGTGTGTTTGATGCGCGCGCGCACTGACAGTTCGAATGTTAACAAAAGTGAACGTTTATTGTCTTTGAACAGAACATACACTACGACGCCATGTTTATTTGTGAACGTTTGTCCATATCGCCACTGTTTCCTTGATTAATTCTTGCTAAAAGCCAACACAGAAACAAGCACGAAAAATAGCATCGATTCTAGTTTTGAAATCCAGCGAGCCGCAGCCGTGATTGCACCAGCAAAACCAGCCTTTCGAGCAGCGGTCTTTAGGCTCGCGCGCCGAGGATTTCCACTATCAACCATTTTGTTTACATTGAATTGGTGACCGGAGAAACTGCAAAACCTAACGTATAAAGTACCTATATATGAAAGTTTACTTAAAGCTGACAAAATTTTTTTAGCATTATAAAATAACTAGCGGTCTGTCCCGGTTTCACCCGGGTGCGATAGATATAATTCTGCAAAATGTATTTCGTTTGCGGCCGGCCGTCTGAACTACAGATTTGCTTCTGAACTAATAGTTTTGAGCGAGTTCTAACAGATGTAACTACTTGGTAGTAAAACATATTTTTTGTTTGCTTCTGAACTAATAGCTTTAATAGCTGTAAATTCTATCAGATGTCGTTACATGTTACTAACACAGTTTTTTTGAGAAAACACCGTAATTTTGTACAAAATATTTAATAAAAACTATCCTGTATACCCAGCGTAAGTTGCACCAAGCAAGGCAGATTAACAAAATTCCATTAAAATCGATTCAGTTGTTTCGGAGATTAGCGCGGCCAAAATTGACACGAGAATTTTACATATTATATACCTAGATGTTTTTCAAATTTTTTCTTTTTTTTACGTTTTAATCATATCATATCATATTATCATATCATATATCATATATCATATCATCATATTATTAATATTATAAATGCGAATGTAAGTTTGTTTGTTACGCTTTCACGCAAAAACTACTTAACCGATCATCATGAAACTTTGCACATACACTCTTGAAGGTATTAGAAGTAACATAGGATACTTTTTATTAAAAAAAAATAAAAAATTTTTACGAAAAATAAGAAAGGGTTGAAAACATTTTTTGGGCCCAAAAATACCGAAAAATTTCTCCGAATCGTTTCAAAATTGAAATTTAACCCTTTAGTAATGATTAAAATGTGCTATTAAAATTTCATTAAAATCGGCCCGACAGGACCGGACTTACAAATTTTATGAAAACGAAATATTATAAATGCGAATGTAAGTTTGTTTGTTACGCTTTCACGCAAAAACTACTTAACCGATCATCATGAAACTTTGCACATACACTCTTGAAGGTATTAGAAGTAACATAGGATACTTTTTATTAAAAAAAAAATAAAAATTTTTTACGAAAAATCATCATATTAATATTATAAATGCGAATGTAAGTTTGTTTGTTACGCTTTCACGCAAAAACTACTTAACCGATCATCATGAAACTTTGCACATACACTCTTGAAGGTATTAGAAGTAACATAGGATACTTTTTATTAAAAAAAAAAATAAAAATTTTTTACGAAAAATAAGAAAGGGTTGAAAACATTTTTTGGGCCCAAAAATACCGAAAAATTTCTCCGAATCGTTTCAAAATTGAAATTTAACCCTTTAGTAATGATTAAAATGTGCTATTAAAATTTCATTAAAATCGGCCCGACAGGACCGGACTTACAAATTTTATGAAAACGAAATATTATAAATGCGAATGTAAGTTTGTTTGTTACGCTTTCACGCAAAAACTACGCTTTCACGCAAAAACTACTTAACCGATCATCATGAAACTTTGCACATACACTCTTGAAGGTATTAGAAGTAACATAGGATACTTTTTATTAAAAAAAAATAAAAATTTTTTACGAAAAATAAGAAAGGGTTGAAAACATTTTTTGGGCCCAAAAATACCGAAAAATTTCTCCGAATCGTTTCAAAATTGAAATTTAACCCTTTAGTAATGATTAAAATGTGCTATTAAAATTTCATTAAAATCGGCCCGACAGGACCGGACTTACAAATTTTATGAAAACGAAATATTATAAATGCGAATGTAAGTTTGTTTGTTACGCTTTCACGCAAAAACTACTTAACCGATCATCATGAAACTTTGCACATACACTCTTGAAGGTATTAGAAGTAACATAGGATACTTTTTATTGAAAAAAAATAAAAATTTTTTACGAAAAATAAGAAAATTGTTTGTCAAAACAACCCCTGATATGCATGTCAAAAGTCGATTTCCATCTCAATCGCGGGCGTAGCCGCGGGTAGCGGCTAGTATTCTATAAGTCAATGGGAAGTGCCCTGCAGGTTTTCAATTCGAAAATTGCAGTTATTTTTTCACTGTTCGATTATAATCAGCCCTATTCTACTAACGACAAACACGGTGATTACCAAGTGCTTAGCAAAATAAGCAATATAGTAATTCGTTTTTTTCAATAAAATTTATTATAAGCCAAAATAGACAGTCTATTGTGATGACCCTGTATAAAAAAACAAGTTGAATTAACAAACATCGTTAATGTTTTTTTATAGAATAATTAAGTAGCTTTTGTGTACTTTTGATAGGACATTTACTTAGCGCTTTAGTTATAATAATTACAGTGTATTAAAACATAGACAATTGATGTTTGAAAATTTATCTACAAACATTATTCTGACGGCTGAAGGTTGAATGCATAATTATCCCCTGACAATATATGATGAAAAAATAAATAATACTCTGTTGTTACAATCCATGTTTGTAATTATACAGTGTATTCAATCTAAATGAATTTGTTTTAAACAAAGGTATCTACTAGTCTATACTATCTATTCTAATATTATAAAAAGAGAGAGCTTTTGTGAGTTTGTGTGTATGTGGAGGGTAATCTCCGGAACCACTGCACCTATTTGAAAAATTCTTTCATCGTTTGAAAGGTACATTATTCCTGACCAAAATAGGCTTATATTATGTATATTATGTGCAAATTAGCTAAAGTTATGATGATATTTGTCAACTATGTCGGAAAAAGTCGTGCCTCTTGAGAGATTCCATGGCGTCCGCTGCGGGAATAAAGTTACACGAAAATAATGTATGGCTGAATTGTTCCTCTTGAAAAGTTCTAAAAAAAGTCCTTCTAAGGATAACTTACATAAACCATTTTTATCTTTCAAATTTGATAAACAATAATAAACTATTTACAAAGCTGTTTTAACCAATATAGTGTTAATCTACATTTAAATAAATGTGTTTATAATTTTAAGTATTTAATTTAGAACATTATTTGACAAAATAATTCTGGTAGCGATTGGCGGTGCCGGGGATGTCAGCGTGGGAGTGGCTCAGGTAGGCGAAGGGGGAACCTAACAAAATAAATTTTGTATTACATGCAGGCCCCGGAAAAACAATGTATATTATAAACGTCAAAATAATTACGATTCACGGATAATGTATTTTTAGTGAGTAGTTTTAAGTAATATTTCAGTTTTTTATAGGTATTTCTATTTTTTATAGTGTTTTTACATATTAAGTTCAATAATATTAGTTCAGTTGACGGAATATTCTGTTTAGAATTACATTTTTTGCTTAAAGTTGTAGCTTGATAATTCAGAAACACGGCTTCAATTTTTCCCTCTCGCGTTACAATTAAAGCGCTTTTCGTGGAGATCAATTTTGCAACGTAAGTCGACGAATAAATGGTAGCAATTCACAAATTTGGGCGAAGCCGGACCGGGCCACTATTATGAATAAAATTGTTACTTTTCAATTACAACGTGATTAGTAACTGTTCTTTTTCAAACTGTGATTACAGTTTGGAAGATCATTCTTGCATGGCATCCGGTAGCATGTATTTATTTGTTTATATTTTAGTATAGTTGGTCTACGGCTCTACGCTGTTTATGCATTATCAAGTAGGTATACAAGGAACAATATTATTAACGTTTTGTGTCAAGTAGCGGCACTCTATATACAGTATAAACTCTACATAGCGACACTCAAGGGACTTGAAAGTTGTCGTTAAACGAAGAGAAGAAATAATCCATTAATACCTACTTTTTAATATGTATTTACTCATCTATACTAATATATAAAGCTGAAGAGTTTGTTTGTTTGAACGCGATAATCTCAGAAACTACTGGTTCAAATTGAAAAAAATTTTTTTTTGTTGGATAGTCCATTTATCGAGGAAGGTTATAGGCTATAGGTATAATATTACGCTACGACCATTAGGAGCGGAGCTTTAATGAAAAATGTTGCAAAATGTATCTCAAAAATAAGTTTCTATTCATGTGAAATGCACTAACTAGATATACTCATATTATAGTTCAGTTAACGATGACCCGAAATTGGCAAATAGATGCAAAAAATTGTGTAGTCTGGATTAATATTTTTTATAATAGGGTTGACCCCCAGGTATAACATACCAAAAGTCCCCAGCCAGGGGCCGCTTGCTTTAGTCGGGGTGGGGGGGATATGTCCCATATTTTAGTTTTCCCTAAATATTTCAAAAACTAAGCGTCGTAGGAAAAAAAACCTTAAAACGTAATGAAGCTTATTAAATTTCTTACAAAATGATATCTATATTAATTGTATATTTATGACAAATACAAAAGGAAAAGCAAGGGATGTAAATGTGATACAAACTGAAAACAAAGTATTATTGCCTTAGAAAATTAATGTTTATTATTCCGTTGAGCTATAATTATTATAGATGAGGATTCTTCCTTACATTCAATCCAATATACCATTAGTTATCTTTTGGTTCATGTTGAAATTAGGGATGTTACGGAGGTGGTTTTATCGGAACCGAAGTCGGAGTCGGAGTTTTTAAATTTGGTTTTTCGGAGTCGGAACCGGAATCGGAGTCGGAGATGGTGGCAGAAGAAAGATGTGTTAAGGGCAGGCAATAAAATAATATAGTACAAACACTACAAACATTAAGCAGTCAGCCTCTTTGATTTCAATTAAAAAATAATAAATATAGGTGTCACCAATAAAAATAATCACATTTTTATAACAGTTAGCAAATTAAATCAAATTAATTGACTGCAGAAGTAGCAAATTATATTTAATAAACAATAGCTTTGCAACTTTGTCTCCGTCCAATCTATTTCTTAACGGGTCCCGTATCTCCCTTATTAATAAATCTAAAAAAAAATTATACGGCATTTTGTATAAAATTTAATCAGCTTTATTTTTTATAAAAGGTTCTCTTTTCTAAAACGCATGGTTTTTTAGAGAAAAATGGGACATATTTGATCCCCTACCGCCCAAAGCAAGTGCCCCCCCGCTGGGGACTTTTAATATGTTATACCTGGGTATCACCCCTATCATTTGAAATAATAACCCAGACTACACAATTTATTGTTTTTATTTTTCCTTCGTTGACTGGATTATTAGCGTTGTGAGAACAGAACCTCAGGTGGCTCAATCGGTAGTGCATGCGACTGTCAATATCAGGGTCGTGGGTTCGAGCCCCACGTTGGGCGAATACCTATATATATTTCTTTTTTTATTTTTTACATTGCTTTCTTCTAAGGCTTACATTTAAATTTATTTTAATTTTATTTAATTAATTTTAAAAAAATTATTAGTTAAAAAAAGTATAAATACTGCTTTTTATCGACAAAAACTTTTGAACGGTAACTCCGATCATCATGAAATTTGGACACAACATTCATCTCGGTAAACTAAGATGAATGTGTGTACTCATGTTCCTCCCTTCCCCATTCGTTCTTTTACACCCAGGTGAAACCGGACGGGACCGCTAGTAATATATAAAATTTACTACTGACCAACAAACATTCATACTATTACAAATTACAACGCTTTTTAATTCAATGAACTTCTGGATTAACGATGTCCAGTTTGTTTCTTTTTTTTTTGTTAGGAGATCCACTATCGTTGACACCCAATTTTATTTCATTTTTCCGCTGAAATGGACCCCTTGCAAGGTGTCGTAGACCCCTGGGAGTCGATATAGACCACTTTGGGAATCACTGATCTGCGTTATGCATTATTAAGTATACAAGGTACAATATTAATGTTTTGTGTCAAGTAGCGGCACCCTATATCTATATAATATGAAAAGATAGATAAGGAATAAGTACACTTTGTACCTGTATAATACATGTGTGGTTTGATTAATGTCGCTAAGAATTACTACGTATTTTTCACAGCTTAATGGTTAAAAAACAGAGTCGTGTTTAGTTTATATTTCACTAACCTTGCCAATGTTTACTAATTATTATTACTTTAGTGCTTCTAGATTCTAGAATATCGACATTTCTATCAAAAATTTAAATACTTTAAAACTTAAATTATTATTAGAGCTACTACTTCAATGGGGCCGTTTAACATTCTTTTTGATTTCAAACATCTAATCGCGCGTTTTGATGGGAGTAAAAATGCGCAATCGCCCATACGTCGTTATACGTTTTCTATAGTTACTATAGTATTTCATTAGATAACATCGCGTAATGCAAACTGGGTGCACGCGTTGCATTGTAACATAGCTTTTGTTGACGGCGACATCTAACTGAAATTTATTAGTTACTACTAGAATATGCACTTAAGTGGCGCTGCTAGTGACTTAAAGTTGCAGTGTCCGTAGGGCTTTAGGAAGTAGTCCGCGTAGAGTGGCCATATGACTTTAGGAAGTGTTTGTAGAGTGGCTACAGGGCTTTAGGAAGTGTTCGTAGAGTGTCCATAGGAATTTAGGAAATGTCCGTAGAGTGTCTATAGGGTTTTGGAAATTAAAGTTGAATTTTAAATTTATGTTTTACATCTGCCGGATGTCATACAACGGCTCACGTTTTTTTCCTGCAAATCGATTATGATACAATTTTTTTGAGAATATTAGGGGAGATATTTCGATAATAAAAGCATTCTCCAAAATATGTATTTTTCAACGGAATTTTAAAGATTGAATATACCGGATCCAAAAACACGTGATATTCTTCAGCCTGTCATGATTGCCTGACTGTCAAATTGCAAGTAAATTAAAAAGGAAGATATGATCTAATCTCAGACACGATTTTTTATCCCTACTTTCATTAACATTGAATTAAAAACTGTATATTTTGACTACTGTAATAAGGCCGGCCACACATCAAGGAAACATGAAATATGAAACAAGAAACATGAAACACGTTTCATGAAATAAGTACACATTGCCGTAAATGAGAATACGCACATCAACGAAATGTGTTTCATGTGACGTCATAGCGAAGCAAATCCTATAGAAACGTGTTTACATGAAATAGGTTCTGTTCTATATTTTTGTTTCTTGTTTCTCGTTATTTCGCGTTGCAGGCAATATTTGATCAATTTCAAAAATGAAAGACGACGAAGAATTTAATGTAGTGTTTGTGTCAGTTATTGACACTCTATAAAAAGACTAAAATTTGTCCGGATGCTCACTTAATTCTTTTGACACCATATAAGAACCATGTTTAAGATTTATGTGGTTATACGGATGTACCCAGTAACGTCGTTTCCTTCGTTTTGATTTATTTTTGGGTTTTAATAATAATAATGTGCTTACAACCCCAACTACTGCGTCGTCCAAACTATCATCGGTGTCTATGGCTAACTGAAACAAAATAATTTAATTTTCTCTGGTTTGTGCATCGATGAAGCACAAACTATCTGTTTCGTATTTCATATTTCATGTTTCAGATTTCATATTTCACGTTTCTAGTTTCCTTGATGTGTGGCCTGGCAAAGTCTCGCTCATTTTTTTTACGTAAATTGAAAGTGTTAATGCTAAAAATGTTATATAATGGCTCTTAACTACGAAGAAGAAAATACGTGATTAAATTAATATAAGGTTATAATTTACATCCGGGAAAAAATTTAATTTAACGAGAAAATAAATTAAAGAGATAGACGCAGATTCTTTTATGGTCGCGCATTTTCAAAAACAAATTTAGTTATTTTATGACGTGACGATAAAACATACGCAGTTAAAAAGTTAAATTAGTGTACTGTTTGTAATTTTGATTGCTTTAAAAAGTCAGAGAGAATAACTTAGAAAAAAAAGATGAGAGGTGTCGTGGAACACCCGGTTGGAACGAAGTTCTTGTCGCTATTATGTATTATATAATTTTTTTACTAATTTGTCTATAAATTATTCGAAAATCATATATATTAATACGCTAAGGTTAAAGATGTTTGCCTCCCTTTTTAGAAAAAACCTCACAATTTCTCCACATAAATTATATATCATTTTACAGATAATTGCTTGCTCTACAGACATCGACAACTAAAAAATTTATTATTGCTTTTGTTTTTGTAAATTAATTAAAATACAGCAACGCTGAACAACGTCTGCCATCTAACGGCTTTAATTTTGAAACAACGTCAACACTTCGATCTGTCATCTGACCTTCATATTATAATACAACAGACACAATACTGCATACTGCCATCTAACGGCTTTAATTTTGAAACAGCGAGCAACGCTGAACAACGTCACAGCAATGCTGCATGATGCCATCTGACGGCTTAGCTCAACGCTTTTGCTACTCGCGCCTCTATATGACAATTTTAGTAAAATATTTCTTCGATCTGTCATCTGAGCTTCATATTGTAATACAACAAAAAGAAGAACGTTATAAGCAGTGTGCAAAATTAGAAACGAATTGAATACCTGCAATCATATTTAAAAAATAATTTTGTAAAGTGATAATTATTATACTTATTTAGTGCGAATACTTAATTCGCACAGGTCACACTAGTTTTATTTATACTATAATATGATTATTAAATAAAAATTAATCGTGTGATTTGCTACTGTATAAAAATATATGAAATTAACATTTGTTGCGCATGCATCTGTCAGGAATCGAACCCGGGACACCCGCATGGCAGATGAGTATTCTACCACTGAAACATTGACATTGCTTAGAAATCACTATTTATATAGGTTTAATAACAAATCGTGAAGTTAGAAGGCGTTGCATTTCACAAAATATTAATGTCAAAAAATTAACTAATAGGTACCTATTTGAAATGGCATCCGTTTTTGAACAATGGCAATATTTTTATTTTAAAATGGATAACCGATCCACGTGCGCGATGTATTAGGCAAAATCGAATTTATATACAGTGTTTATTTCTGCCTTTTTATGTATAATAAAACTATTTGCGTGAATTCTGTTATACGAAATCTATGTAAAATGTTCTCCTCTTTCGTTTAAGACAGGTTTCAAACCGATCTTATGTAAATTGAGCAAACTATAAAATATTTTTGTATGATTCCCCATAAAATGACCCATTTTCGCACAAAAAACAAAAGAGCCAATATAACTGGTTCATCGCATGTCCGCGGCGTTATAAAAGTAAAGGCCGCTGCACACGAGGCTAGAAACGTTGCTAGAAAGACTGCTAGGAGTTCTGCTAGCTGGTAGGTTGGGTACGAAGCTGGAAATGACGACACCGATGCGGTTTGGCCTGCTAGCTCACAAGATATGTTTTAAAATTAGGACAGGGAGAATTTTTCCTGCTAGATCTGCTGCTAGGTATGAGCAAGAACCAATCAGAAAGCAGTATCTAGTCACGTGGGCACTTGAACAAACGCCCACAAACCAACATGGCGTCATTCTGCTCAGAGTCAGACAGCGGACACGTTTTGCTCTGTGTTTATATTCGAACTGTCAATCCACAAAACAAGCTTGAAAAACAGTCTCGTGTGAAGCGAGCACTTAACAGCAATCAAGAAAACTAGCGCTAGAAAACTAGTAGGCAGATCCAGCAAGGAATCTAGCAGCGTTTCTAGCCTCGTGTGCAGCGGCCTTAAAACTGCGAAAGAAGAAAAGATGTGTAAATAGCCATAATTACAGAAGCATATTACAAGCGCTTCCCGTAAGCGTTCCAAGTAGATATGGAAGGTGGAAGCAGAGGAGGTTGAGCGCTGTAGGTAGGGGGGTATAGTCTCAGGGAAGGAGGCAAGGAGTATAGAGGGCACTATACCTTTGCCAACTATACACGGTCGCAGTGGTGAGTTATTGTTTCCAAGCGGATGTCACTATAAAGTGTTTCTCGCGGCCTTGCGTGACGCGCCACGACGCCCCGGTAGCAGCGTCTCCCCGTCACGCCACACCCCCCAACCCCCTTTCGCGACTCCCAACACACACACGTATTGCTGCAGAATGTTGTTTCCAGGACAATGTGCTCGGCAACGGCCGTTGAAGCATTGAATTTTTTGTCCATAATTAAGTTTGAAAAATCTTTTATTTGTGTACGGTATAATCTATACTAATATTAGCGGTCCGGTTCGGTTTCGCCCGTCGACTTGCGTTGCAAAATTGATCTCCACGAAAAGCGCTTTTATTTAAACGCGGTAATATATAGCCTCTATCCATCCTGAAGATTCATACTAAATATTGGTGAAAAAAATGTTGAGATCAGATGAGTAGTTTCGGAGATTGCCTCCTACATCCAAACTTAATACAAACTTTACCTCTTTATAATATTATAAAGCTCCGTCCCGTTTCATCCGGGTGCGATAGATATAATTTTGCAAAATGTATTTCGTTTGTGGCCCGGCATCTGAACTAAATTTGAGCAAATCGCAAGTTCTAACAGATGTCGCTATTTGGTATTAAACAGTGTTCGTTTGCTTCTGAATTATTAGATAAATAGATTGTAAATTATAGACGCTAAACAGCTAAGTCAGTCAGTGTTAGAGTTTCATTAAGTAGAAGTTATATTATATATACCTGTTTGAACGGATATTATTTTTTTTAATTTATTTTTGACACAGACGCTTTGTGCTTTTTGTTTATATATCTTTTGGATTGTGCTGTCGCTTCCATAGAAAATAACGCAAAACAAGAATAATGTACCTAATACAAAAACGTCACACTAATGATGTGATACGGTCACACAGACCGGGCATGCTTTTTCGTTTAGCAAAATTTAAGTCAGATCAGCACGCAAACGTCAGAATAACTCTCTGCAATCACTACGTAACTAAAGATACATCCGCGCTTGTCTGGTGCGGGGAAGATGGTGAAACATCAACCCGATAAATATGATCCGGTCTCATAGACCGCTCCATGCCAATTAATACATATATAAATCCAATGCAGTCAAATGCGTATTTATTCGGTTCGTAAGGCGACACCACCGCACATAATTCTGAATCTAGACACAATCATTTCATTTTGTCGGTGAGATTATAATATGACACCGTGACGTCACGGTATATACAGTTGATAATATCGCTCTCTACAGTACCGACAGAGTTATAGCGGGTGAGTGTCGTGTATAACGAAAGTCAACACCAGCAACAATGCTGTTTGTAACGGAGCACTGATGGGGGATACGCAAATTACTGCACCGGGATTCGAATCCCTAAATATATTATGAACTACATTGCAGTTGCCGCGTCGTTGTAGCTACCGACTTTTGTTTTTATACCAGTCTGGAACGGACAATGTATTCAGCTTTTCTTTGTAAAGAAAATATCCAGATCTTCACAATATATAATGTATGTTTTAACACAGTAATACTGCCGGGTTGGATGACACATTATCAAAAAATTTAAATCTGTGATGGCAAGATTACGACCATAATCATATTTTTTAACCTCTAATGATCGACGTTTCAATATAATGTCTTCTTAAAAACCTTTTAAATTTAAGATTTTCAGGACTTAGAGAAGACATTAGAGATTTTGGTGATTCCGCGTGTTTTCATCCTCCAACAAGATATCCTATGGACAAAATATTCCCCGACAAAACATCCGCGACAAAATATCCTATCAGCAAAACTGGTGTAGAATTACTGTATTACTACCTCACTTTGTTAACAAAATAAAATAAGACACCTTGATATTATGATATGATAAAATTATACGGGATACAAGTCTAAAATATTAAAACAATTTTTGATCACTAGAACATTAGACTTTTCACTAAAGATTTTTAAGGTAAGCCTTATAAATAATTATTAGATATACAAATATTTTAAAAATTTTAAGTTTATGGTTTAGATGTGTAGGGTATTATTTATTTGTTATAGGTCCTGAAGAAGCCAAGAAATATTGTCGAAACGTTGACCAATAAATAATGTTTTAGTGAATAAAAATTGTTTTGATATTTTAGTCTTGTATCCCGGGTAATTTTATCGAACCTCACTTTGTATACACTATACACGACCCCGTAATAGTTTTCTAAAGAACTACCCAGTTAACTGCGCTGGTTAATGCTGGTCTAGTGTGCGACATCGTGCAGGTTGCAGGTTTGTGCTGTACAGGTGTGCGTTAAGACCTATGCCGGAAGAAACCGACTGAAAAAAATGAGACCGCATATATCACACTACACACACCAGAGGTGGCGAACCTATGGCACGCGACAGATTATTGTTGGCACGGGATTGATTGAGATGCAAATTCGAAATAATTAAAAATATGCTAGACGCCGAAAACAATTCACTATCACCAAATAACAAATACGAAAAAGTTTCATCGCGCTCAATATATTATCAAAACTATTATTTTTATTAGGGTTTGCTCATTTTTTTAACAACTAAATTTCTTTAATTGCTTGTCGGCACGTCATGGCTACATTAAACATTTAAAAAAAATTGGCACGTAGGTGTAAAAAAGTTCGTCACCCCTGCCCTACACAGTATGTAAAGGCCGCTGCACACAAGGCTAGACACGCTGCTAGATTCCTTGCTAGATTTGCCTACTAGTTTTCTAACGCTGGTTTTCTTGATTGCTGTTATGTGCTCGCTTCACACGAGACGTCTTTTCAAGCTAGTTCTGTGAAAAATCTGGTGCGCGTGCAGTGACAGTTCAAATATAAACACAGAGCAAAACGTGTCTGAGTAGAATGACGCCATGCTGGTTTGTGGGCGTTTGTTTAAATCGCCTACGTGACAAGATACTGCTTCCTGATTGGTTCTTGCTCATAACTAGCAGCGGACCTAGCAAGGAAAATAGCCTCTGTTCTAATTTTAAAACCTATCTTGTGAGCTAGTAGGCCAGTCCGCAGTGACGTCATTTCCAGCTTCGTACTCAGCCTACCGGCCAGCAGAGCTCCAAGCAGTGTTTCTAGTTTCATGTGCAGCGGCCTTAATGATCAGTGCAGTGATGTGTTCAGGTCTCTGTCAAAGGCAAAAAGTAGTGGAAAAGCGCGTTCCGATACACTAGTCTACCACGCGTAAAGAAGATCGGTTCAAAAAATTGAAATTGATCAATTATGGTTTGATATCGTTAAAAATTCCTAAAACGAAATTTCTGTAAAAAAAAATAACTACATGAAAGCCACTCTTTACAGGTTTATTAATATAGTATCGACTGCCATATTAATTTTTTTCCTATATATATATATATATATATATAGTCGATGCGCCCCAAGAAAATCGAATCGGTAACGGAATCGGTAGCAAATTTCAACGAACGAGAATCGATAGCACGGCGATGGATAATGATTCGCCCGACCTTGATAACATCGCGTTGTTTTTGTGACCGAGCAAATCACTCTCTGTGTAAAAGTTAATTAAACGTCATTTGTTTGTTACACGGTCCGCGCTCGTCAACTGTTTCGCTGTGTTCGTCAACTGTTTCTCTGTGTTCGTCACTTGCGTGTCTTTTGAGTGGAAAATTTGATTTTTTCGTGTATGAAAATTATGTTGTGTTTCAAAATGTGTTACAAAATAAGGTTTGTGACTTTCTGTTTGTTTTTTTTTTATTAATTTTGATTGTGTAAGCTTTGTTTGCTGTTTAATTTACAAGTTAGAACAAATTTAACAAGTTATTTCCTTTTTATTAACTCTACTACAAGCCCTTTTGCTGTGTGCGCAGTCAATAACTTGTAATACCTACTACATATGTTAATGGTTTATAATTTGAAAGTTTGTTTCGGAACTTAACTTATTTTATCCACTCTATTTTCGGACTTTCTCCATTCAGCTGTCAATGTTCTTGTATCGAGACAAAGAAAATGCAATTATAGCGGGTTTTAATGGAATTTTCTGTTTTGTTCGAAACTTTTACTAAAACGGCGAGTTAAGAATAATGGCGACTCAGGTACAATATAATGAAGTCGTTCGAAGTCTAATTAGGCGTTATGTGCTCCGCATCTTCATTGAATTTTTATATAAAAAACACACAAAACCAGTAGCAAATTTAACCATTTAATTAACAATAAATCAATACTGAACGCTTCTTTCATTATTAACGATATATCTACACCACTATAATAAAGTTTGTTTAAACGCGCTAATTTCAGGAAATACTAATCCGATTTGAAAAATTCTTTTTGCATTAGATAACTCGTTTATTCAGGAAGGTTCTAGGCCAGTGATGGCGAACCTAAGGCCCGCGGGTCAGACACGACCCACGCAGGCTTTTCAAATGACCTACGTGTCTATTTCCATAAACTCATTTTTTATATCATAAAAGAGAGAACAGTCAATAATCCTAAAAAAAGACGGACAAGTGAGAGTAGAAATCGCGCCCTGAGTGTTCCGTATCGGTATTTCATAAAAATTAAATTTGTCATGTAATAATTCTATATATAGAAAATCAGTCATATGATCGGCTCCTTAATAGGCGAGACGGCGAGGAGTTTTGGGTGTATTTTTCGGGCACAGGCAAGATTAATGTTGGAATCGCTTCGTTTTAGGGTGTAGTTCAACCCCCTAAGTTTGCTTACAAATTGTTGGTGTGCTTGATTTTATAATTAACATTTAGTGATCACTTTTTTTTGTTTCCTTAATTGCATATTGCGCCATTTTTTCAGAAACGGGTTTCGCTGGCCGGACCAAGCCAGAAAAATCACAAATCCATTCAACTTTAGTATCCCGTTGGAATTTTTGGAAAAAAATAATTCTAACCGATTTTATAACGATTTCTTTAGCGATACCAATTTTAGACAAACGTATAAAACCATATAACTTTTCCATTAATCAATCGTTATAAAATCGGTTAAAATTAATTTTTTCCAAAAATTCCAACGGGATACTAAAGTTGAATGGATTAGTGATTTTTCTGGCTTGGTCCGACCAGTGAAACCCGTTTGTGAAAAAAATGGCGCAATTTGCAATTAAGGAAACAAAAAAAAAGTGATCGTTAATTACTCGAGAAGTAATTGACCGATGACGCTAAAATTATTCATGCATGTTTGGGTCAACATAAACATCATTTTTGAGAATTTTCAGCCATCT
Organism: Xanthostigma xanthostigma; assembly: GCA_963575645.1. Lineage (NCBI taxonomy): Eukaryota > Metazoa > Arthropoda > Insecta > Raphidioptera > Raphidiidae > Xanthostigma > Xanthostigma xanthostigma. The sequence continues at coordinate 39,043,464 of OY754466.1, read as the reverse complement.
ATGTGCGGTCATTTTTTAGTAAAAAAATAGTGAAAAAAACGTGTTTTTTTAACTTTCGGGGCTGTTTGCAAGTTAACAATTGCACTTAGCGACCTCTGTCAGTGCTCATTTTTTAGGAAATTTCATAAGGAACAACTTTCTCAATACATATGCTATACTAAAAGTCAAGAGGAACGGAGATATTTAAGGAAATAGAGAAAACCAGTGGGAGTATATGCCCAAGTAATTCAAGAATTACAAGGCGCGAAATTTTACGTCATATACCCCGGTGTTTTGTTTGAAAATCGGTGTTTATGTCGCCGGGATATTGTCAAATCCGTGATTTTGTAATTTCACCAGTGAAATTACAATATCACGATTGACAAAGATTCGTGATATTATAATTTCACTAAGTGAAATTATAATATCACGGGTTTGACAATATCCCGGAGACATATATATTTAACGACACTTGGAGCTTAATATAGTATAACTTAATTTACTTATTCTAAGAAAAAAATAACAGTTGAAAATAATGAAACACAGAAAGGAAAATATAATTTTAATAATTTCACGGTTCTCTATGTAATATGTAATTGTGTCATGCAAAAACCAAACAAAGAGCTACCTAACTAACATCTTCAGGAACAAAAGAAAACAGATTTTTTTTCAAAATATTTCTGAAATTATGAGTTTAGAAAAAAAAATTTAAAACTTTCTTGTAAAAACAGATAGAAAAATAAACCGTTATGAAAAGTACCCAATTATTATATAAAAACAACTTTATAGCATATATGCGCCGACTTTAGCTCAAAGAATTTTTTACAAAACTTTCTTTAAAATAGAATAATAAAACATTATAAAAAGTACACCATTATTATATAAAAAACAACGATGGCATGTATCTCTTTTGCGTATGCGCCGATTTTTCCCAAAAATTATACAAAACTCTTGTAAAAATAGATCGAATAATAAACTGTTATGAAAAGTATACCATTGTTATATATAAACAACTTTATAACTTATACTTCTTCTGCGCATGCACCGACTTTCCCTCAAAAAAAATTTTACAAAACTTTCTTATAAAGTAAATAAAAAAAACATTATAAAAAGTACACCATTATTATATAAAAAACAACTATGGCATGTACTTCTTTTGCACATGCGCCGATTTTTTCCAAAAATTATACAAAACTTTTGTAAAAATAGATCGAATAATAAACTGTTATAAAAAGTATACAATATGTCATATACAAACAACTTTATAACTTAAACCTCTTCTGCGCATGCGCCGACTTTCCCTCAAAAAAACATTTTACAAAACTTTCTTATAAAGTAGAATAATAAAACATTATAAAAAGTACACCATTATTATATAAAAAACAACTATGGCTTGTATCTCTTTTGCGCATGCGCCGATTTTTCCCAAAAATTATACAAAACTCTTGTAAAAATAAATCGAATAATAAACTGTTATGTAAAGTGTACCATTGTTATATAGAAACAACTTTATAACTTATACCTCTTCTGCGCATGCGCCGACTTTCCCTCAAAAAACATTTTACAAAACTTTCTTGTAAAGTAGAATAATAAAACACTATAAAAAGTACACTATTATTATATAAAAACAAACTATGGAATGTATCTCTTTTGCGCATGCGCCGATTTTCCCCAAAAAATTTACAAACATTTCTAATAAAAATAGATAGAGTAAAAACCGTTTTAAAAACTATATTATTATTATATAAAACAACATTATAAGAGATATATTCTTTTACGCATGCGCCGATGTTCCCCAAAAACAATAGGCCACTTCATATTTGCATATCAAACATCCTCCCAAAATTTGGTTTCAATCCGCTCATCCTTGGTGTCGGAATGATAAGAAATGTCAAAAGTGACGTTTGCAACTGTCAAAGTATTATAATAATTAGTTATTCCAATAGGTAACTTCGAAGGCTTTGCATTTCACAAAATACTAATGTCAAAAAATTGAATTAAACATTAGAAATGCAGCCGTTTTCATGTTAAGACAAGACATACGTTATTTTCTAATTTCCATGTACGGCAAACAAAGACGACCGACCGCGTCATGCCATGCATTAGTCAACATTGCATTTATACAGCTATTTTTATATATGTATAAAAAAACTGTTTAGGCAAATTCTGTTATACGAAATCTATGTAAAATGTTCTCCTCTTTCGTTTAAGACTGGTTTCACACCGATCTGATTTAAATTGAGCGAGAAATTAGCAAAAAACTTTTTTTTTCTTAATTTTCTCCCCTCTGGGACCAAAATTCAAAAATCAGGCGACGTTAGGATTTAAGTTACCCGGAGACGAATCGAACAAAAAAAAGTTTTTTAAAATCGGTTAAGGCGTTTGGGCTGTACGCTGGATACAAAAAGCGTGACTCACAGATTCACAGATTCACAGACAAAGCGAGTACATATAGGCGCTTTAGCTTACGCTATTCGCGCCTAAAAACACTATTTTCGTCACTTAATGTCAATTATAAAATCAAGCACACCAACAATTTGTGAGCAAACTTAGGGGGTTGAACTACACCCTAAACCGAAGCGATTCCAACAATAATCTTGCCTGTGCCCGAATAATAGGTACACTTTTTAATGTTTTTACGTCCTCGCCGTCTAGCCTATAAGCAACGGCTGTGTTGCAGCGAACTAATTTTTGTGGCTGTTTTTGGTTAATTTAATTGAATAATGCGTTTCATTAGGTAATTGACTATCTATAAATTCGGGCGAAGCCGGACTGAATCGCTAGTAATAAATAAAATATGACATAAACCTCATTTCATTTTTGTCAGAACACAAATATTTATAGATCAGATTCAGTCATAATAAATTAATTTGGCCTTTTTTTATTAATAAATTATTCACAGTCCAGTTAGGTATGATCACATACCACCTACTACTATGTAAGTAGGTGGTATGTGGGTATAAATACGCAATTATGTACAGTCCTAACGGCGGATGTAAAAAATAGTTCCGATTTTATAGAGGATGAAACATTCAGAAAAGATAGTACCTACATATAGTGACTTCAATCACTTGCCTAGGCAACGCTGCGAAAAATTGATCCGACAGCGGGGAAACACAGACTTTTACAATGGAAACTCAGTTTTTTTTATGTGAAACATCTATTGGCGCGTTTGGCAGCAAAACCATGCCGTGACGAAAACGGAATCACACGCCATCGCTCTTTTATTTACTGAAAAGTGTACGTTATGTATTGTACACTTTTGTATATAGCAAACGCTATAATATCAAAAGTGTTAACGCTTTTTAAAATGGAACACGTTACCGAACACATTATGTATGTATGAAAACAAGTTTTCAAAAATTCGTTAATGCACTAAATTAATATTATTTATACGTAAACAACAGATAATTTCGCAGTGATTTGCATATAAAAAAAATTGAATAATAACTAAATATAAATAATTAATTTATTGTATCGTTCTACAGTCCACTAACGGCCCGGTCTAGCTTCACCCGGGTGCAAATATATATTTTCGCTTACTGTTCACCCTCTGCCCCTCTTTTGTAGTAGCATATTAATATAAAGAACTCGGTGAACTATTGCTACTCCTAATAGTATGGACTAAATCAGTAAATCGGTTTAGTGGCTCTAGTCTTGAGATAACATACTTTATCAAAACATATTTCTTTAGTATCTATATATTATATAATGGGTGTTCCATTAAGGATATTTTTTTTAATTAAAAAAAACAAACACAATGTTTACATTGAAAGTATCTTAATTTTTGCATTATATGAAAGTTAAAGGTTTGCCATTTACGTTTTAAAATGATCATGTAAGTAACCACCTCTTGATGCTCTACAGATGGTGACTCTTTTGTAAAAATTTTCGATGACTTTTTCACACAAATTGGGCTGAATCTTACCATCAATAACAGAAATAATCTCCTCTTTAAATTAATTAATTTTCTGGATGGACATATAGGTATATATTATGGCATTAAAATAAAAGTGCTTTTCGTGGAGACCAATTTTGCAAAGTAAGGCGACGAAAAAAACGGTGGCAATCTACAAATTCGGGCGCAGCCGGACCGGACCACTAGTAGATATAATATATAGGATTTAAATAAACTGTTGTATTCGAATGAAATCGAGAAGTGTTTTTGAATAAGTGAATAAGTGTTTAAAAAGTATATAAGAGACATAAATAGACATAAGAAAATATACTGGTGACCGGTAATTGCTCGTAGTCCTCTCGGCAGAAGAAACTATGACTATTTTGGAATGATTTAACGTCTATCACTTGGGGGCGGAAATGGGTCATTTTCGAGTAAATCTACTCGGTTTTCTTTTTACAAAAATCCGAATTTTGACAGTTAAAATTAAAAAAAAATATTTTTCCTTTTTCACCTGAATTTTTCCATGATCTGATAGATTACTAATTGGCCAACCTTCCTAAAGCTAAAAACCACGTTTACTGTTAGATTTTATGTGGTGTGTTAAAACTTACAATAAATAAAAAAAAATAAAATAAAAATTCTTCACAAAAGTGTCATTATAATACAAAAAGCAAATTAATATAAACGTGGTAAAAATGACGCATTTCCGACCCCCAAGTATAGAGGTTAAAACATTCCAAATTAATCATAGTTTCTTTTCCCGAGAGGAATACGAGCAATTACCGGTCACCCTATATACATAGGTTAGTTCTTCAGTATTGTTTTGATATCTGGTAGGAAGTAGCAGCATAATCCCCATCCCTAAGCCGAGCAAAGACGCAACGAATTGTTCTGTTGTCTTAATTAAAAGTAATTTGTTTAGCCGTAGACACTTTGACTTGCTTTATTTTTTGTAGCTCGCGAGCTTGACAGAACAAAGAACCCAACTACAACGAAAGTTGTTCACCAAATCTCTGACTCAAGGTTTATTTATGTTGCAGCAGGATCTTTTAGTTCATGTTTAAAATATCAACGGTGTTTATGTAATGAAATGTAAACGTTCAAAAATTTGTTTATGTTAATTATTTTACTTTTTAGAAAAAACGTAATATTTATATCTACAAAAAGAACTGAACTGTGTAGAGATTGTAGATTACAGACGCTCGACAACTGAGGTCATTGTAGATTAATTTGAATTAAAACTTTGCGCCACTTTAATAATTTTTTAGGGTTCCGTACCTTAAAAGGAAAAAAGGAACCATTATAGGATCAGTTTGTAATTCGTTTGTCTATGTCTGTCAAGACTTTTGGGTACTTCCCGTTGGTCTAGAACCATGAAATTTGGCAAGAAGCAATGTCTTATAGCACAAGTAAGGAGAAAAATCCGAAAACCGTATCTAAATTCGTAGTTACATCACAAAAAACAAAAAAAATGTTAACCGCAACAACATGCGCTACGCACCGGTAGCGGACGCTTGTTTTGTATTAGAACTGTTACTACACAGTAACAGTTCTAATACAACGGTGCGTTTATACAGCACACTATGAGAACTCTCACATGCAACACGGTACGACAACTAGGCTATCAGATATAGCCACGAGGAACAATGCAGTTCAGTAGTCCATCTGAACTCATTGCAATTACACGCTTAGTAGCGGAAACTGCATAAACATACTATAGACTTTACTGAACATTACTTCCGTCCGGAAAAAGATTTGAGTTACTCTCAAGTCGCGCCTAAAGAAGTTTTATTTCAAAAATTATTTAAAAAAAATAATAATTAGTCTGTCTCCGATTTGATGTTTTTCATCATATTATCTCTTACCTACTAATATATAAAGCAGAAGAGTTTGTTTGTTTGAACGCGCTACTCTCAGGAACTACTGGTTCGAATTGAAAATTTTTTTTTGTTGGATAGCCCATTTATCGAGGAAGGCTATAGGCTATATAATATCACGCTACGACTAATAGGAGCGGAAAATCAATGAAAAATGTTGCAGAATGTCAGTCAACATTTTTCACCATAATACTTATATTCAGGTGAAATGCCCTAACTGAATATCCCAATATTAGCGCCGCACGTACCGAAGCTCGGTTAGCTCAGTCGGTAGAGCGCGAGACTCTTAATCTCAGGGTCGTGGGTTCGAGCCCTACCTTGGACGAATATTTTTTTAATGTTTTTTTTTTTTATTTTCTACATTGCTTTCTTCTAAGGCTATCATTTAAATTTATTTTAGTTTTATTTACGACTAATTAAAATCTAAATAATAGCTAATTTAAGAACTTTTACAGTGCCTATATATAAAAATAATTTTCCTACAGTGTTTTCAATTAAATATTTATTATATTTTATTAATTATACAGTAATTGTTGATTTAAAAGAAATAATTTTTACTTAAAATATTTTCATCAAAAATGGAGGTTTGAGTTTAAAATAAGTAATAAAGCAGGGAACTGCCGAAAACTGCAAAAAATTTGGACCCAACATTCATCACGGTAAACTAAGATGAATCTGCGTACTCATGTCCCTGCCTTCCCCATTAGTTCTTCTGCACCCGAGTGAAACCGGACGGGACCGCTAGTCTGTTATATTTAATAATAATCAATCGATATCTAACAGTTAAATAAAAAAAAGTATGAATAAAATCTGCAGTTTTATGACGTTTCAGCAAAGAGCAACAACAAAATACTAGCCTGAACTAGGACATGTGTGCCGCACGCACTTATACAAAAGAATGCAGATGATATCTGTTACGTAATACGTTAACAATGATTGTAACCAAAGTTGTACAACATTTAAAGATCGAGTAAACTGATTGCGCAACACGTACTTATACGTTGTTTCAGTTACGTAATTTAGCAATGCTACCAAGTAGTACCAACCCTCTGAACAATACGGTCACTAGTATTTGTTAATGTAGTGGTGTGCTATCGACATACTAAAGTTATAACGAATGTATAAAAATCGTTGAATATTAAATATGCAGTCACTTTTGGGGAGCTAAAAACGGGAGGGAGAAATCTCACTAGAAGTGAGGGGGATGGGGTCAATGAAAATCTCACGACATTTTTTTATGATATTTTTTTTATATATTTATCATCGACATCAAAGGTCATTAGCATCCGGATCTATAGATTATGTATCTAACTATGAATTATGGGTCTATTAAAACTAAATAAAATTAGATGAGAGAATATAATTCTGATGAGTGGATAAGAACGACAGTATGCGCCTTTTGGCGTTTTTGGTGTCCTCGAAAATGTCAACTTTTTAATTCAGAGAATATACTAGTGGTCCCTCCCGGTTTCACTCGGAATACAAAATTCAGACATTACATGAGAAGTGTTAAGGCCACTGCACACGAGACCAGAAACGCTGCTAGATTCCTTGCTAGATTTGCCTACTAGTTTTCTAGTGCTGGTTTTCTTGGTTGCTGTTAACAGCTCGCTTCACACGAGTCTATTTTTCAAGCTTGTTTTGTGAATAGATCTGGTGCGCGCGCACTGACAATTCGAATATAAACACAGCGCAAAACGTGTCCGCTGTCTGACTCTCAGCAGAATGACGCCATGTTGGTTTGTGGGCGTTTGTTCAAGTACCCACGTGACAAGATACTGCTTCCTGATTGGTTCTTGCTCATACCTAGCAGCAAATCTAGCAGGGAAAATAGCCCCTGTTCTAATTTTTCAAAATCTATCTTTTGAGCTAACAGGCCAGCCGGCAGTGACGTCATTTCCAGCTTCGTACCCAGCCTACCGGCTAGCAGAACTCCTAGCAGCGTTTCTAGCCTCGTGTGTCTTTATACTTTTACACAAATTTTCACGGTGTCTCAAATGCAAACCCAAAAATGAGGGCTCTCCCACTATTATGTCCTACCTCTTTAAAGAGACTGAACCGTAGCAGGGTCATTAAAAGGAACCGCTCGAAGCGACGCCTCTCGTACTTTTCTTGTCAGAGTGCGATTGCTCAATGACATCATGTATATTGTCTACAATACTGGTTCACTTGAAGGTTGCAAGGAACCTGGCCACGAAGATCGATATATGAACTTTGTTTTCAACAGTACACAAGCAACATATTATGGTGCTATCATCAAGGACATTGGAAAGGGAGGGGTCTTCTCCATATTATATCACTTCCATTGAGCAATCGGTGATCACAGATCACCAATTACAAATTGTCATTAGTATACCTAATAGTAATATATTAATTAATTAGTGACGCACTGATAATAATCAGTTTTAAAAACATAATACCTGCACAACTGTTGTTGATATCATCCATGTTAAAATATACAGAATGGAATTTTTAATCCCGATCACTTTATTATTTCGTAGAGGAAGGATTTTTGAAAACAAGTTTCGGTGAAAACTGCAGGGAATTAATCGTGTAGTTTTTTTTTTCAAGAGGTCACCTTTATTTTTTTTTAATATTTATCTTGAATTATTGTTCTATCGGTCAAAGAAAATAACTTTTGTACCAAACATTTTTCGATTTGTTGCAATCCTGAACTGCTGTTTGGTTCATTCATTTCATGGTTCCTATATTTTAGTTGATTGTGCGAGTCTGAAAAATTCGACTATTGTCCGATGCAACTAATTTTCGAGGATGCTGGACACACATGTCCATACGCGCAAGCGCGTACACACAAACAAAATGTGACAGCTCAGTCTATGCGAGACAGAAACAGGAAACATAGGATAATTGAGAACCAAATAGTGGAGTGGCGTAAGACATACAAATCTAAAAATCTCGGAACACGGTTCCACTGAATGGATTTTCGTAAAAACTTTTCGATTGCATTGTTAAAAGCTTAAACAAGAAAGTTTACCGATAAAAATTTGCCGCTTTCGATTTTAACAATACAGGGTGGGGCGTTTATCTTGAGACGGTTGGTTATTTCGAAAAAAGTTTCAGACAAAAGTTTAGTTTGAAGGGGGCATATTTTAGAGACAAATACCTACCCTCATTCTCTGCACAGTGATGAGTGTGAATTTGACATTTTTAATAGGAACACCTATTTTTGACGTGATAACGTCTTATAAATTGATGAATCACCAATCTTATAAATTGATAAAACACCGGCTGCATGCACGAAAAAGTGTAACGTTCCTAAATCCTAACGTTCGTAACGCGTAACGCGTAACGTTCCGCCTGACCCTGTGCGTGCTTTTTGCTAATTTCTCGCTCAATTTAAATCAGATCGGTTTGAAACCAGTCTTAAACGAAAGAGGAGAACATTTTACATAGATTTCGTATAACAGAATTTGCCTAAACAGTTTTTTTATACAAATTTATATAGAAAAATAGCTGTATAAATGCAATGTTGTCTAATGCATGGCGCGACGCGGTCGGTCGTCTTTGTTTGCCGTACATGGAAATTAGAAAATAACGTATGTCTTGTCTTAACATGAAAACGGCTGCATTTCTAATGTTTAATTCAATTTTTTGACATTAGTATTTTGTGAAATGCAACGCCTTCTAAGTTAACTATTGGAATAACTAATTATTATTAGAACATAATACTTTGACAGTTGCAAACGTCACTTTTGACATTTCTTATCATTCCGACACCAAGGATAAGCGGATTGAAACCAAATTTTGGGAGGTTTAGGTTATGTATTACGGAATACGTTATCACGTAAAACTATAGTCCGTAAACCGACTTTACAGACAACCAATTTTTTATCATAAATTATGATTTTTCGAGAAAAAAATGCAACATTTTGGCATAACTACATATGTCAAAAGCGGCAATAATAAATGGGTATACATTTTAGTATTTAGTGTTAAAAACAGTCAAAGGTTTTACAAAAAATCGTTCAGTGGACCCGGGGTATAAACCTTACGGCACTCCATTAAAATAGCGGTTCAGGATTGCATCAAATCGAAAAATGTTTGGTACAAAAGTTATTTTCTTTGGCCCAAAGAACAATAATCTGAGTTAAAAAATATGCGTCCCTATTTAAAAAAGTGAAGGTGACCTTGATATCTCTGAGGCGCCTCCACCAAAGGAAAAAAAAATCACCGATGTTCTTCTTCCTTTTGTGCGGAACTTAGTTTTTGAAAATTCTCTCTCTACGAAATAAAATGGTGACCGAGTTTTAAAAATCCAGTTATTTGGACAATGAAATAATTAAATAATTATTTCTTTGTCCAAGTACCGGATTTTTTAAAATACAAAATTAACAATAATTAATACCTATATAGACAATTCTAACATGTGTTTATAACGAGCAAGCGATACTTTTTGTAACGAAAACGCGTCATTTAGGATACTACATCCGCGCTATTTGACGATTATTCATCAATCCGATTTTTTTTGTGGTACACCAGTTGTGAATTTCAGCGAAAATTACGCGGTCTTACGCTATTGGTAGCTATAATATATGACGATCTCCAAACCACTCAATCGCAAAAGCGTGCGGCAAAAAGTAGCGCGTGTGCATTGGCCCCAAACGATCCTTTAATTATCACTTGTACGAACAACAGTATTATGTAATCGGTTTTAAATCACGATAATAAAATAAGTATTATATTAATTACTTAATTTGAAATGAGCTTTTTCCACGATAATCCATTTTGATCTAACAAATGTAAATTTACAGCGGCTTATCTAAAATTTCGCAATTAAATTCCACTTATGCCCATATTCACCGAACACTATTAAAGATAGAAGTTACTAATCTTGGATGAAATTTATTCGTTAGAATAAAATTTACTTTCAATTCACCAAGTAAAATATCAGGTAGAAAAATTAGTTAAAGAATAAATATACACTGCACTATACGCCTTGCTCTTTTTGTTGAATATTTGACGGTCACCCAAAAAATCCGACCGATGGCGTCAGTGTAAACGTCAAAAAAAATTTCACAAAATAATAATCTTTTATCCTAACCCAATTGCACACAGAACTTCCACTAACTTTAATGTTTTACACTTCACAACACATAAATAAATTCACAAGAGCAACTGTAGATATAATACTTTACGTTTATAGGTTAGGATCAATGTGGCGGCCAATATTATTTTAACAGGCGAATAAATATTTATACCCTCGAAGTAAGACAGAATAGAATTATACTTGCAGTAAACATAATTTTTTTAAGTTTGGTGAATTTGAATTATCGCAATTTATTCGGAGGAATAGCTACTCGCAGAACAAATCGACCGAATAAATAACTGCTTACGTACGGTGAATATGGCCATTAACGAATTTATTTATTTTGGTGAAAATTAGGTACCTACTATAAAATGATTTGCATATATCTTCGATTAATTTGTAGTTAATTTGTTAATCGACTCGCGTTATTGCAAATACATATAGCGCGTTCTGTTTCAACAAACATATTGGCTTTACATGTTTTAACATTAAATTCATGTTATGTCAAATAGTAGGCTCAGTCCATAAAAACCGTGGGAATTATATTGGGGGGAAAATATCGTAAGGGGCCATTCAAGTATTACGTATAAGCAGAATTATAGTAATTTTTTTATCATTTTTTTTGTTCCACGTAGATATGAAATTGTAACGAGGTAGACAAAAATAGTACCTATAAATAAATATTTAATTATGGCAGTGTTGTGATTAGTGATTGATCGCATTATAAAGTAGTAGGAGAGCTATCAAACATTTTTGAGTAGATATTCCAGGCACCGTGAAAATTTGTGTAACACTTCTTTTTTAATACAAATATTAAGAGCACTGTGGTTGAAACAAAAATAAAGAATAGTTACTTCTTACCACACCAGTTTTATTAGCGGATGTACATTTCGGGAGCAAACAGAAGATGAGAGCATAGCTCCCGAAATTTATTACATCCGCTAATAAAACTGATGTGCTAAGAAGAACTATTCTAGATTTTTTATTTTTATTTTATAATGTCTAAATCGAAGACCTGGTTGAAGGGTAGTGGGGCGTAGCCAAGCCTTGAATTTTTAACTTTGCGAAATTTTATTTGCAAAGAAGTTCTTGACACATTTTGAAATTTTAATACCAGCAAATTTAATATTTAATAAAATAAAAATTAAAAACGCAGGATCATTTAGTCGGGTCTATATATTTGCCAGGCGCTATTATACGCGAATGCATGTAAGGCCTAGCTCACATGAAGAGCGTTCAGGTTGGCCCAACGCGCGTCTACAATTTCTATACAATTGTATATAACTGTTTATATGATAACGCGCGTTCAACGCGCCACCAACGCGCGTTATCATATAAACAGTTATATACAATTGTATAGAAATTGTAAACGCGCCTTGGGCCAACGCGCGTTGAACGCTCTTCATGTGAGCTAGGCCTAAGACGTTACAGGTAGGTAAGTTGAAGCGTGTGAGAGAGCGTATATGGGCTGAGTTGGAGCGTACAAGATTCAGACGGCCGTTGATGTAAGTTTTCTCTCACATTTCAACCTGCCCGTAGCGTCTTACTCGCACTTACCTGTAATAGACAGTTTTGTAACCGTCTGGCAGACATTTAGACCCGACTAAGTGAGCTGGTTTGTTTATTTTTTATTTGATTAAATACTAAATTTGAAGATACTAAAATTTAAAAACGCCTCAGACTTTTTTGCAAATATAATCCAGCAAAGTTGCAAATTCACGGCTTGGCTAGGCAAAATTACCCTTCAGCTATATCTTCCATTTTGTATTCAGACATTATAAAAGGAGGCGTTCAAAAATTACGTGAGGCAAATTTGTCGATTTATCGACTCCCCCCCTTGGTGAGATTCCGTGAGATTTTGCTCGACTCCTTCCCCTAATCTCACGTGAGATTTTTGCATAATTGCGTATTTTTAATGTATAAATACGTTAATCTGTGCTTGATTGCGTTGGATTTATTTTTAAAAAAGCATAATATGCTTAATTCTTTTTGATTTAGGTAACTTAATTTTACTTACAACCTAATTTTCTTGCAATTTTACACTGTTTCTTGCGGAAAAAAAATTACGTCATATTTGATCTCTCCCCCACGTGAGTTTGTGTGAGGTTTGGCTCGACCCCCTCCCCCCTAAATGCCTCACGTAATTTGTGAACCCCCCAAAGAAGTGTTACACAAATTTTCAAGCTGCCTCAAATATCTACCCAAAAATGTTTGATAGCTCTTGAACAATATAAGGTATTATATCGTTGAAATGGGTTATTAGCGTAGTGACTGATCGACGCCGCAGTAACAATATAGATAGTAATCTGGGTCATACGTATATTTCGTTGGTTTATTGGACTGGATTTGTATGTATAATGTATATGTATACATGTATAAATATTAGTGATGGGACATTTCGAGTGAAAATATTCGAACTTTTCGGTTATTAAAATATCTCGAGAATGTGTTTTTACACTCTTTTATTAACTTCACTCGCTTCATATATCTATGTATGAATTAATGGGATCTTTCTATTTAATTTTCCCTCGGTTCCAGACGTCTGAATAATTTGAAATTTTGCACACGTATTAAGAATCCACGACAATACAATAATTTACATAAATATTTACAAATACAGTGTAACATCTTTATAACGAATCTCAAGAGACCAAGCATTTTTTTTCGTTATAATGAGTTTTCGTTAGGATGGAGGGAAGGAAGAAAAATAACCTAATTTCATCTAATTAATTTATTCCAAACACATATAGTCTGTTAACTTTGCATGACGTTTTTTGCTATGCCAATATTTGTTTTGTATTTTATTAAGTATCTTACTGGGATGTGGTGGGATCATCTTCATTAAACAATAGGATTTTTTCGATAAGTTTGGCGGCATCAAGTGCCTGTTGAATAGTTGGTGATAGTTCAGAATCGTCCTCTTTACGTCTGTAAATATTTGCTGACGCCTAAATATGAACATATTTCTTCGTAATAGAGAAATGGCCGTTGCGCTATAAAGAGGGTATTAATGTAGGTATGGGTTTTAAGGTAAATCAACCAAATTGTAAAAATTTCCAAGTTATAGGGAGTTTATTGTTATAACGAAGGACGTTATAAAGAGGTTACACTGTATTATGAATTCAAAATTATTTCTGGGTCACACTGTGTATACGAACATATGCGCATATCGTACGCAGAATTGAACAGAACGCTCTTCTATCAATAATATATGTTCACAGACTTCGTTTATATGTTCGTACTAATTCCATGTCCAAACAAACTTAATAGTATTTATGGGTGTATGGAAAAATCGCTTATGCTAAGTTTTCAGAAATATAGATTCTATATTTGGCGCAGTGATGTCAAAGACACGGCCCGCGGGCCGCATCCGGCCCTCAAGCCATCTCAATACGGCCCGCGACCAGAATCTATCCAGTGCTTTAAGACGGCATTCGATGCCACTACGTATTTTTAAAATTGGTGGATCATCAAGCTCAATCCCTTGTTATTACCTTTATGTAAAAATTGATTTAAACTAAATAAATAATAAAGATTTTAATTTAGTCGGGGAGTGGGGGGCTAGTTGTAACAATTTTTCGTTTCTTGGCTATGGAAGCTTATTTGTTGGGTATTTAGGAAATGCAGCAGTACTGTTCGAATGGTCTATTATTCAACTATCGATTTCAAATGAAATTTAGATCAAATCTGTGACGAATTTTTGTAAAAATGGCTTAGAAAAAAATGTGACGAGAGTTACAACTTACCCCGTGATTGGGGCTAGTTGTAACAGGCTTGGGGCAAATTGTAACAGTAGGAATTGAAAACTAGTTTTCTATTTTTCAAAGATTTATTTAGCATTAGAAACTTTAGGCACGTTATAACAGACATAGACTTTAAAGTTTCATCCTTAATCTAATAGAAAAATATTCAAACATTAACAAAAACATGTTCTTTCTTTTTTTAAACTATAAAGGAACTTTAGGCTCACAGCCATTTATAATCTTAACTACTTAATAATCAGACTTTTGATTCATTTAGCGTATTTAGCATTAGAAACTGAAGGCACGTTACAAAAGACATGGACTTTTAAGTTTTATTCTTAATCTAATAGAAAAATATACGTTACAACTTGCCCCATGAAAGTGTTACAACATACCCCACTGCAAGGTTTTTTTAAAATAACGATTATAAAAAAATATTTCCCTTATTTGGTGCAAAATTGCAGTTACCATAATCAAAGTAAACAAATGCTAAATGTATTTGAATAAATCAACAACTGCTGAACAATTTGAAATCAACAATAATCAATTTTGTACAAACAAAAAAAGTCCATTACCTGGTCTTATCGGAGCGCCTACACAACACCGCCTCCTGTGCCGTCTAGCGGGATACTGATCGCGCTCATATAATAGAAAAGGATTAAATAGTAGGTTAGGTTGAAAAACAAATGAATATTCTTTTATTAACTAGGTAAAAAATGCTTGTTACTACTTGCCCCTATTACAACTAGCGCCCCGCTCCCCTATGTATTTTAGTTTTTAATTTAGAATCTGTCTCGCTAACACACCCTAAATCTTATGAAAAATCAGTCTGACACCCTTGATTTAGCGTATCTAACATGCGCAGTATGGGGAAGACAGTTTTTCCACTCTTTCGTCTAATGGAAATCCTTTCATTGGCTACTCCTGAAGTTTTATTGTGAAACTCATTCAACAAAGAAAGAATTAGTTTTTTCTTTTTTTCGTGTACCTAATGGGACTTCTTTTATTGGTAAGTCCTCGAGATTTCCAAAGAAACACACCGCACCTAAACTAGTAACTAATTTTCGTCCTGTTATCTAAATGTCGCCTTCAACTAAAGCCATGTTTAATCCAACGCACAACCACAGCAAGCGTACTAAAAACGTAACGTCCTCTCATAAAACGCCGTTGCATAAAAATGCGTCGCGCTCAAGAAGGCTGTAAACAGGAGGCCTAGTGAATTCCTATGCTTGCCGTGTTTTGAGACGGACTGTTTTCTGGCGCACGCGAGGTGGCGCTGTTATCACTACCTGTTTTCGCCATAGTTACCAAAGTAGTTCACAGACACTACACACAATATGTATGTCACGAGCGTGTGTGCGTTACCCAGTAGCTGACGCTATATTGGCTCATGCGACAGAAATCTATCCACCCGCTACACTCGAGCTAGATCTCCTGATTAAAGCCCTCTTGATCGTGCTAACTGCACGATTTTATTCCCAACCAAACGCGTCATTAAATGTTTTACATGAAATGAAAAAAAAACTGTTCCCTTATTTGTTAAGAGCGAGTAGTGTCCGAAATAATTTCGGTTTCCGGTACAAACACGCTCTGCTGTAGAATGATTCGAATTTGGTTATGGAACAGTTCTGTTCAGCGAGGCGACGATATTATGTCAACGGGACAACAGCGGTGCGTATTTAATAATGATGTTTCCTTTGCACTGCTGTGTCACAGTAATGATGGCCGGCGCAGTATTTAAGCTCCCCTGTCAACGGTCTCGCGGTATACTGATTTAATTACAGACAACGCTGTGTTATTTGTATTATTGCACAATTGTGACGTGTTAAGTTGGCACCCACTGCTCAGTATACACACACACAGATTGTAAATTTGTACGGTGGTCGGTGTTACTACCATGAAACTTTTACAAGTGGAATGCCGTAGATGTGAATACACCTATATACAGTATATATATATGCGACAAAAATGTGAAAAAATGTTATTTTTCTTTGAATTGCTTCGAAACTACTTGACCGATTGACTCCAAAATTTTATCAGATCTAAGTGTCATTAAACTCTTTCGAATTCCGCAAACCCGATCTCAATCGGTTCTTTCGTTCTGAAGATATCGTACAACAAAAAATTGTTTACACACATACTAATTGTCCATATAAAACTAATTTAGAATAGTTTTTTAGGACCCCAAAATGTCGAGATCTGATGAAATCTCGATTTTTTAAAATCGGATCGAAACCAATAACTTCCCATTTTTTGAAAATTTTCAGTAGCGGGAAGTTAAAAAGAAAATATTTAGAATTGCAAACGTTTTTATATTTATGCATAAAAACTGTATCATGCGACATTTATTTCTCCAATAAAAATACCACTGCAAAGCTCTGCAATACAATTAAATTCCAGAACGCGGCGAAGAGGGGCTCCGGGTCTCGTTCACATAAACTCGCTGTTCTTTCCTCATTTATGTAAATTAAATTCTGATACAGTATGTTCTCAACACGCAAGAAGTGTTTTACAGTATGTAAACGCATAAGGTGCACATAGGGAAATTGGCACTGGGAAAAAATACTTCGATAAGAGTTATAGTGATGACTGCAAATAATTGTTATTTCTATTGAATTATCGTGGTAATCTTGAGGATTTCTATTTTATTTTGATTTATCTTTATTTTACTTGACTTTTTGACGTGATAACGTCTTATAAATTGATGAATCACCAATATTATAAATTGATAAAACACCGGCTGCATGTACGAAAAAGTGTAACGTAACGTTCCTAACGTTCGTAACGCGTAACGCATAACGCATAACGCGTAACGTTCCGCCTGACCCTGTGCGTGCTTTTCTCGAAAACGGCCCTAACGATTTGGATGAAATTTACTGAAAAGGGATTTTGGGGGGCAAAAAATCGTTTTAGCTAGGTCTCATCTCTCGAAAAAATCGTTTTCTTACAAATTTTATCATTATAAAAATCAATTTTTTGACGTATGAAAATACTTAAATATTGTAAGTAGGTTTTGGAATTTTATATTATAAACAGTGAAGCAATTGTTTTATAAATATTATGACAGCTAATCTTTGAGACTTAAACTAAATACGAAAGAAAGTTAAAAAAACAATTATATTATATGGTAAGTGATTTAATTAAATAAAATTAACCTAAATTTGAAGCGAAAGATGCAATATCATAAATTCGAATTATTATACAAATCTATTAATTTTGTGAAAAAATATATGCAGGCAACCCAAATTACGCTGCTGTACTACATATAGTCGATAGCAGGCATTTTCAGTAAATGTTTGTGAGTTGTTTCTTTTGATATTTCTATTTCAGCCTACCACAATCTGTAAGCTTATTGTCGGTTTCCTGTTCGGTTTCAAGGTGTAGTAATTCTACTCTTTACCCCCATTACTGCTTCAAAGTTTCATCTACTTACTGTATGACCATATATTTTTTTATACAAATTTATATAGAAAAATAGCTGTAGGTATAAATGCAACATGAAAACGGCTGAATTTCTAATGTTTAATTCAATTTTTTGACATTAGTATTCTGTGAAATGCAACGCCTTCTAAGTTAAGTATTGGAATAACTAATTATTATTAAAACATAATACTTTGACAGTTGCAAACGTCACTTTTGACATTTCTTATCATTCCGACACCAAGGATAAGCGGATTGAAACCAAATTTTGGGAGGTTTAGGTTATGTATTACGGAATACGTTATCACGTAAAACTATCGTCCGTAAACCGACTTTACAGACAACCAATTTTTTAATAATAAAAAGCTCTTCTAAATCATTATTTTATTTTTTTTGTACAAAAATAAAACAATAAAACAACTCCATCTGTTTGGAAACATTTCATTCAAAAATTGTCTGACTGGTATGACGTATGCGCGTTGGTAAATCAGTGACCCAATGTATTTATATAGGTTCAACACGAATAAGCGGAGATATTTGATCTCGCACCATATATAAGTATTTTTGGGAATTTAATGTCCCATTAATAAAAATAGTCCGATCATGTTGTAATCATTTGAATATTTTCTTCGGTAGTATACGCATTCATTTTGCAAAAGAATATTATCTGTCAAATTGAAAAACAAGATTTCAAGGCTCACTCTGATCCAGTCATTTTTTCCCAATGTTAATTTTCCTATGTGCACCTTACATGTTTACATACTGTATATTAAAATGCTTCTTTAAAGTGAGGTTATAATATAATTTTATTTTGATTTAGATAGCATCACTATATACCACCTATTTAAAATTGCATCCAGCCAATAAAAACATAATTCTTAAATCTTTAGAATCTTTAAAATTTTTGTCCGCAAAAGGTTTATTTTGTGTCAGATTGTGGCATAGCCAGTAATGATGGAATATATCGATTTGTCCGAAAACGCCGTTCTATTTTCAAGTTAATTGAAAGTGTATTTATTGAATTTGACTTCTGTTTACTTTAAGACACGGAAAAATTTCAAAGTAACTTCGAATTATATATCTTTAAGTAGAAATTACGTTTTATTTTGATAAGTTATCATTAATGAATATGTAGTTTGTTTGTTTTTTTTTTTTTTCACTATACAATCCTATTTTAAAACGTTTTTTAAAGTGATTTTAAGTAAAAAAAGTACGCGTGAGACTCTCGCGCGTCAGAAGTGAAACTTCTTAGGTTCTAGCATTTGTTGACGATTTTATTATTTCAGGATTAGGAACTGTAACATCACGTCTTAAAAAGCCACACCGCCACTGGTGTACTCTGGTGGTCATATTGAGAAACAGAGGCAAGATGGCAGCGTAGCGTATGAACTATAGGAAGTAGTGTTCATGTTAGAAAATTTAAATTAATAAATGTGTTGAATTAAATAATATTCATGTTACAAACTTACGTTAACAAATATGTTGAATAATATAATAATAATTGTAACAATATGGATTTGCTAGAGAACATTCTACGTATATACGCAGTACGCACTACGCATGCGTGTAGAGTGCGCATGACGCTTTGACGGAGAGAGTAGGAACAATTCTCAACTGGCATTGAGGCCCTGATGATGAAAAAAAAATT
Organism: Xanthostigma xanthostigma; assembly: GCA_963575645.1. Taxonomy (NCBI): domain Eukaryota; kingdom Metazoa; phylum Arthropoda; class Insecta; order Raphidioptera; family Raphidiidae; genus Xanthostigma; species Xanthostigma xanthostigma. Next base: position 39,023,849 of record OY754466.1, on the reverse strand, counting down.
TCGAAACGCTGACCACAAGCGATATTCTGGTAAAATTTCTTTTATCAATTTTTCATCAACCAAAATAAATTTCCTTAAACATATCATTTGTAACAAAACTACTACTAACAATTCTCCCACTCTTTCCTCTGAATTAGCGGTGGAAATCGAAGAAGGGGAAGCGTTTTGCTTTTCGTCTGCTCCAAGCCAATTTACAACGTAGAGCGCCTAAAAAAGTTTTTAGTTCAAAAAGCTCAAAGTTAGGAAAAAATACTTTTATCATTCCAACCCACAAGTGGGGAATGGTACCTACTAGTTTAGGTCAAAAATCACTTTTCAAAAATTTTACAATATCTTTTTTTCTAAACTTTATAGTTTCGGAAATAATTTTAAAATAAAAAAAATCATCCGCTCTTTTGTTTTATGGATCTGTCAGAAATAAACTAGTTCGGCATGCTTTGATTAATTTTTACATGACGTGGAACATACTATGTGGGTAACCATGGTAACGAATTGTTAATATCATATTGAATACTAGCCATTTCCCGCGTCACCTCACGCGATATCAGAAGTTTTATTTTCTTTATTATAATCAAATGTCAACATTTTTGAAGTTGGAATGATCCCGTCGCCCAATTGGCTGGAATTTTTTTTTAGTCGAAACAAATGGAAATACATTTTTTACCAACACCCTTTAAATAGGTGTACAGAAAAAGTGGAAATTAAACGTACCTAACGTCATTTAAATCGATAAAAAATATGTTTAAAATTTTACTGTAATAAATGATAATTTAACTGTCAGTAGATGCATCAAATTACAACCAAGATTGATGACGTAAGTCACGCACTCGTCGGCTACAACAGCTCACGAATTGTGATTACACGAATCAGTTATGCGAGATAACATTCACGCAATTTTATCACAATTAACTCCTCACCTCTACCGCGGAATGAACTGTAATCATGCCGCCACCAAACATTTCGTGTTTTACCAATTTTGTAATGAACCTCCTTACGTCGCGGGTAGGCAGTGTAAGTTTGAATTGGGAACGTAACAAAAAGTGAAACGTCTATACTCGCTACTCAGTGCGTTTATGAAGTAAAACTATCCTGTTTCATTTTTCGTTACACAATTGTTGCAAATCGTCTGTAAAATGAGAATACAGTGTCTCGCGTATATTTTTTCAATGCGTCAGTGAGAATTGAATATATCAATAGCTCCTCTTAAAGCAAACAAACTTTTATTAGTTGTTAATAAAAATCAACTAAAACGTTAAAAATAATTTTATTCCGATTAGAAATTAGTCGTTTCATACGTACTTATCACAGTCTCAAGTTTTCAAATAAAAGCGTGTTACACCATCTTTTTGTTCTCTCTTCTTATTAAAATGTAACACGCTTTTATTTGAAAAGTTGAGAGTGTGATGAGTACGTATGAAACGACTTATTTCTAATAGGAATAAAATTATTTTTAACGTTTTAGTTCATTTTTATTAGATAACAACTAATATAAGCTTGTTTAAAAAAATTGTTTCGTTTATTTATTTTTAAGTTTTTAGTGTACTTTATTAAAAGTGCGATTTAAAAAAGCAGAACCGGTCATTTAGTTGTTATTATTATACTGTATTGTTATCGGAACTACATACGCATGGAAAATTTCAACTCTATCGGACAGCGGGAAGTAGTTAAAAGTGCGATTTTCAACCGGGCGAAAGCCGGAACGGTCAGTTTGTTATTAGTGTATTTGCCATAAGGCACTTACACTATTGGCGTCGGTCGGATGGCGGGACCTAGGGGTCGGACCAAAATTTCTCGACGTTTCATAACTTTCTAAGAAGTTTGGCACCATTTTTGGAAAAGTATGTTTATATATGTATATATATATATATATATATATATATATTTATATATTTATATATATATATATGTGTGCGGGCTATAACTTTCGAAGGAGTTCATTGATTTTAACGAAATTTGGACCACATGTTGAAATCCATCACCGCACGAAGCCTATTTAAAATGGGCCCAATCGGGCCACTTTAAGGGTGAGTTTTAGGGGTTGAAAAATATTTTTGGGCCCAAAAAAGCCTAAAAATTTCTCCGAATCATTTCAAAATTGAAATTTAACCCTTTAGTAATGATTAAAATGTGCTACCAAAATTTCATTAAAATCGGCCCGACAGGACCGGACTTAAAAATTTTATGAAAACGTTATAGTTTGTAGACATGGATTTATTTAGTGAAGGGTGAATTTAATTTGTTGTATTGATAACAATATTAAAATTAAGAAAAAATATTATTTTAAGGGGGGTATTAAGGAGTTAATTTTTTTATTTTGTTCAAAAATAAAGTTAAGTTTATATAAGGGAGCCACACTGCCTATAATAGCAAATACACTATATTGTCGGCAGGGTTTCGCACTGCGACCCGAGTTTTTTATAATATGGTATTGTCATCGGAACTACACACGTATGCAAAATTACAGCTCAATAGGATAACGGGAAGTGGGTCAAATTTAATTTGCAAGATTCGATTTCAGACAGACAGAGATAGACAGACACCGGGACAGGTGAAACTCATATATTTAATAATTTACTATATGAATCATTATCTATCTACTCAATGTGCGGTGAGCGAAGGCAACAAAGCCTATCGAAAATATATCTACGTCTCTTTCTTCGATGTAATTCCCTGATTTCTCCGATGATAGGATTGGTTGATGTACTTGCATTCAATCTAAATAAAGTATCTCTGTTTCAAAAACTTTGTCCTTTTCTATGACGTTAACATAGGCGCACCCAGCTTTTGGCCCAGGAGGGAGCAAATTAGAAATTTCTTAAGCCGGGTCCCCCGTGCTTGTTTTGTCCTCCTGGATACGCCAGTGCTTACGGCGTAAAAAAGACAGAAGTATATGTTTGCACCCTAATGGTTCGATCGCGATTTTATTCCTATTATCAGTATAGAATAAAAGTATATGGTGAAACTAAATAAACGCTTGTAAAAAAGTAACTGTTAATTTTAATGTGAAATCGACAATATGTATGCAAAATTTCAATTCCATCTGACAGCGGGAAGTAGTTAAACGTGCTATTTTCAACCGGGCGAAAGCCGGAACGGTCATCTAGTTATTATAATATTGCATTGTCATCGAAACTACATACGTATGCAAAATTTCAGCTCAATCGGATAACGGGAAGTGGGTCAAATTTAACTTGCAAGATTCGATTTCAGACCGACAGATAAACAGACACCGGGACAGGTGAAACTAAATAAAATCTTGTAAAAAAGTAACTGTAAATTTTAATGTAAAATCGACAATAACGGCGCGAGATAAACGCAGTGATAGTTTTAACTTGAACAATAGCACATCTGCACGTTCCCTACACCGCAATCAACCCGTCGCTTCCACCACACAGAGAGACTAAAATGCGACAATTGGACGCCGGTAGTTCGACTCAGTCAGAAAGTTGAGCGTCTTTTAAAGCGGCAGATAATGGTCCGCATTCGCATACGTGTCGTAGTTGCGACGAAGGTCGCGACGCATTAAGCTTTTATAGTACCCTTGCTATATACCTACCGTGTGTTGAACGTGTTGGGTAAACATACAGCTTAAAGGCCGCTACACACGAGGCTAGAAACGCTGCTAGATTCACCTACTAGTTTTCTAGAGCTGGTTTTCTTGATTGCTGTTAAGTGCTCGCTTCACACAAGACTATTTTTCAAGTTTGTTTTGTGGATAGATTTGGTGTGCGCGGTGACAGTTCGAATATAAAAACAGAGCAAAACGCGTCTGTTGTCTGACTCTGAGCAGAATGACGCCATGTTGGTTTGTGGGTGTTTGTTCAAGTGCCCACGTGACAAGATATTGCTTCCGGATTGGTTCTTGCTCATACCAAGCAAAAGATCTAGCAGGGAAAATAGCCTCTGTTCTAATTTTAAAACCTATCTTGTGAGCTAGCAGGTCAGCCCGCAGTGACGTCATTTCCAGCCTACCGGCTAGCAGAACTCCTAGCAGCGTTTCTAGTCTCGTGTGCAGCGACCTTTACATGTTAAATTAATATACCTCTATCTCCTTTTCTACTGATTTTTGACCATATTCATCGAACGTAAGTAGTTATTTATTCGGTTCATTTGTTCTTTAGGCAGCTATTCCTCCGAATAAATAGCGATAATTCAATTCACCAGTCACCTTATGTATACTGCAGGTATAAATCTATTCTGTCTTACTTCCAGGATATAAATATTTATTCGCCTGATCAAAAAATAATGCCCGTCACATAGATCATAGTACCTAACCTATAAACGCGGAGTATTATATCTACAGTTTGCTCTTGTGAATTTATTTATGTGTTGTTTATTAACCTTTTGTGAAGTGTATAGTTGTAAAATATTAAAATTAGTGGAAGTTTTGTGTGCAATTGGGTTAGGATCAAACATTAGTATTTTATGAAGCTTTCTTTTGACGTTTACACTAACGCCATCAGTCGGTTTTTTAGGGGAACGTCAAAAAGTGCAGTGTATATTATTTATTCTTTAATTAAATTTTCTACTTGGTAATTTGCTTGGTGAATTGAAAGTAAATTTTATTCTAGCGAATAAATTTAGTAACTTCCATTTTTAATAGTGTTCGGCGAATATGCGCATTAAAAGAAAAAGTTTTTTTAAAAAAGAAGTGGTACTTCGTGGATACGCGATGGAAATTATGCTCCTTACGTATTTCATATTAATGTTTAAAATATACACAAACAACAAAATTATAAAATTAAAATTTTATTGAATAAATAAAATTATGGACCAATTTTTCAGACAATATATAAAATTGATCGATAATTTTATTTATTGAAGAGTTCTAATCAGACGTTAATCAAATATTTTAAAATTTTATTAATAAGAAATATAAAAACTAAATTAGTTAACTTAATTTTTCGTTACATATTAATAAGAAATTATCATTAGTAAAGAAAAACCGTATGTTTACTCCAAACGTTCAACACACGGTATCTGAAAGCTCCGAGAAAAGCGAATACGCATTTAGAAAACTTCCGTCGTGGTTATACGAACAGGACGTTTCAAAATAAAAAAAAAACTATGCACTCTTCAAAGAAGTAAATTACTTCAATTTGAATGGTTATTATTACGGTTGGTTTACATTATACAGGGTGCTATCGAAATATGCCGGCATATTAAAGAAAAAAATTTGTAGGCGCGCAGTTCGATATGATTTTTTGAAAAGTTTTTTCTTCATATTCACCGAAAGTGGTAACAGTAAATAATTTGTGTATCCTACTAGATACAAACAAAAGATTAAATAGTTTTTTGTTCAGCTCGAGATTTAGTATCATCGGAAACTGCTGGGATTTTCCCGGCCGTCCGTGTTCCTGACCTCTTGTTAGTTTTGCCCGCCGAGTTGGGTCCGAGTTACTTCCGTGGCCCTGAATCCATTATCCTTTTGGTCCATCCATCTTGTGTCCCCGTTCATTGTGTTTGTAGTATTACATTTAGTCAGTATTAAATTTTAGTTTAGTTAGTGGCTGAATACTCAAAAGTGTAAATGCCAAAAATTTATATTAAAAAAAAAAACAAAACTGCTGAGGTATATTTTTTGTAGGTACTTCAAACTCAACCGGAAGTGTATATGCATTTTTTTTCAAATAGCAACATATATTTTTTTTACATTTTTCCTCTATAAATTCATAAAAAAATTATATACAGTATGGTTTTTTAAAAACCGAACACCTGATTTATTCCCTTAGGTTGCATTCACAGGAATTTTACCCCTTGTAATAATTTTCATAGTTTCAGGGGGGAAATCGATTGCCGGATTTTTTTATGACCTAGTGCATTCCGGTGCAATGCAATGCACTTGCACTCATTTTTTTTAAATGGGAACCCCCATTTTTTTTCAGTTTCTGATTTATTATGAAAAAATAAACACTTTTTGTCGCGGATATTTAAATAAAAAACGCGAGTCTGACCGGATAACCGCTCAAAATTATGCCACGCAAGAAATCGCGTTTCGACGCGTCGAATCCAAGTTTCCGGGTATTTACCTTGCCTGTGTTTTGTGGGAAAACAATCAAAACAATATGGAAGGAGAAATAAGGTTATGATAGAATAAGGATATGATTTGTTTATTTATTGATGATTATTTCTCCTTCTTCCTTGATATTTTCATCTTGTTTTGATTGTCAAATACCCGGAAATTTGGATTCGATGCGTCGAAACGCGATTTCGTGCGTGGCATAATTTTGAGCGGTTATCCGGTCAGACTCGCGTTTTTTATTTAAGTAGCCGGGACAAAAAGTGTTTATTTTTTTATAAAAAATCAGAAACTGCAAAAAAACTGTGGTCCCCATTTAAAAAAAATGAGTGCAAGTGCATTGCACTGCACCGGAATGCACTAGGTCATAAAAAAATCCGGCAATCGATTTCCCCCTGAAACTATGAAGATTATTACAGCGGGTAAAATTCCTTTGAATGTAACCTAAGGGAATAAATCAGGTGTTCGGTTTTTAAAAAACCATAGGTACTGTATATATTATTTCCATTTTTTCTCTGTAAATTCATATAAAATTTTCATAAGGTTACATAAGAAAATATTCGAGAAAAACGTCAATTTATTAATTAAATAATTATTATCATTAATAATTTACATATGTGTAAATTATTAATGATAATTATTTAATTAATAAATTAATAACGTTTTTTCAAAAATTTTCTTATGAGAATTTTATATGAATTGCAAAGAAACTATATTGCCATTTGAAAAAAAAATGCATGTACACTTTCGGTTGCGTTTGAAATACAAAAAATTATATCTCAGCAGTTTCCGATAATAAATTTCGGATTGAATAAAACATCATTCCAATTTTTTTTGTATCTAGTAGGATACACGAATTTATTCACTGTTACTACTTTCGGTGAACACACTGTATAGTATTAATGTACCTATACCTGTGATACCAAATGCAAATCCGGATAAAAAAGTATCCTGTTTAATTATGGAAAGAGGAGCCCTATAAATTTTTATTATTGTAAACCACCACCAGTATTGAAGGCCACAATTCACTGCATCCCTGAAAAGAATGCGCGTCGATTTATTGTCGTTCAGCTGAATAAAATCTCTTCAGCACCTGCGAATATTTAAGATTTAAGCGTTTGATAAATTAATGTTTAATCGAATTGGAACGGGGAATCCCAGCGCTCTTGCGGTCCCATGTACACTGAAGGCTACATCATGTAGCTGCTAATAAAACACAAGCCTCCCTGGATCCAGCAGTCGGTGCGTAATCCTACAGGATACGGGTTTCTTCCCCATCATCCCATTCTACTCCGTCGGTTGTACCCAGTCTTCGAAACGTGAACGTCAGATTTACAAAAATTAAAACATATAAATCATATTGAACGTTGTTGTTTTGTACCGTTTTTTTATGACTTTATTGCAACAATTACCTATACTTAGACCTTTTTAACCACTTCTTTTATCAACAATCTTTCTTCGAACGCATTAATTCTCGTTTTGACAGGAGCCTTATCTTTCTCATTACTATTTTATATAAATAGCCATACTCTACTATTGGTCTTCTAATTGCTGTTTTTACGTAACCCAAGAAGGTTGTAAACAGGAGATCTAGCTTCCTATGTTTGCCGTGTTTCGAGACGGACCGTTTTCTGGCGCTCGTGAGATGGCGCTGTTATCACTACCTGGGAAAACTTCAGTTCTTTCCACCTGTTACCAAAGTTGTTTAACTTCACAGACCCTACACACGTGTAAGCCATGAACGTATGTGCATTAGCTGACGCCATATTGGTTCATGCGACAGATATCGATTCACCGCTACATTTGAGCTGGATCTACTAATTACACCCTTCTTGATGTAAACACAGCGATGTATAAATGGATAAGTACTGTTTGTAATCACTAATAGCTCAAGAGCTATGAAACATTTTTGCAGGGTAGGTATTTGAGGCATTGCAAAATTTTGTGATTAAATTACAAAATAAGTATTACCTACTCAATATTTTTCTACCTACTTTATACGACGCGTTACTTAACAAAGACGCGAAAATTTCATTTACCTGTCGTTGCTAAATTGGGTTGCAGAAAACATTATTAAAAATTTAAATTTGACTAGTGTTGTCAAGTCTCGGTACTTTTAAGTATTTAGGGTACCCGGTACTTTTCTATCGAGTACCCGTTACTTTTACCCGGTACTTTAAGGTGCTGAGAACCGGATCTATGTATAACTAATACTGTATTATAGTAATACCTATGCCAGCCGGTATTCGTTACTTGTACCGATTGCATACTGCATACATAAGGTATTGGTATTAACGTATTGGTAGGTACATTATAGCACGTCGTTTAGGTACAATATGCAACCTCCTTTCATACAACAATGAAAACAATGTTATCTAATTGAAAGTTATGCAAATAATTAAGTTGAAACTTTATCATTTTTTGTGAGTAAAGCGAATTATTTTTTGTAGTATTTAAATAATATAATTTGCATATTGTATAATATTAACCATTAACCAATGTCAATTTCGGATTGTTGAATGTCTTGTTTCTCTGTAACGTTTTCTTTACAGACAATTTATACAGACATCCGTGAAAGAATTTTATGATAATTCGAAAATTAAGTACAGACAATACAGAATACAGATATCATATTTTATATTGTGTAGGTGAGTGAAACTAAAACAAACTGACAGACAAAAAATCATGTACCTAAATGGCAGAATCCTATGAACCGTGCAAACTACAATTAGGTATTACGAACTTATAAATTACGAATTAAATTTTTTTTATAATTGCACTAATATGCCAGTTTTGTTTATTTGGTAGTTTGGAAAATTCCTAAAGTAATCAGTGTACGCATTTTATGTTCAACAAACTAAACAAAACTGTACTTAGGTATACACTGTCCTAGTGTCCTATAGTGTAGGAAATTCAGTGATTCTACATTCTACAACGCAGTCGTGTTTATATTTTGAAACCGACCTGTATGTGTATAGTGTACAATATGGATACTGTATCGTTTTGTTTTTTTTAGGATTATAAAATAATATTATGTATTATACTGAACCAAATAAACATAATTTAGTTATTAGTTTAATAGTTATGTGCAATCTACAGTAGGTAAATTCTTTTTTTATTCAAAATGTCGTGTTATATTTTTTTCCTACTTCTAAAGTCAGATACCTATTACAATTGCAGATACAGTGTCGTCATAAAATTGTGACATGTAATAACAAATTATGTACATATTTGAAAAAATAAATCTCATTTCTGTTTCTAACTCTAAGGGAAACCGGAAAATGGCTAAATATTATTAAGGGATTCTGATTTCTGAACTGCCTTTGGCGTCAGTTTGATACACCTCACCTACGTATTTTGTATCGCACTGTAGCGTATTGTATTTGTAAGTTTCATATAGCAGTGCCAGACGGCAGACGCCAGTGCATGTGCTTGAGTAATGTGTACTCATAAGCACGGATCTCTGGGTATTTGTACCGTAATGTGTACACATAGAACCGGATCTCTCTGGATATTTGTACCTATTCATACACGAAGTAACGGGTACTTTTTCAATTGAATACCCGGTACTTCGGATCTTGGTAAGTACCCGGTACTTAGTAACGGGTAGTTACATTACTGACATCACTAAATTTGACAAAGTTCTTAGATTGCGACCACACATATTTCTTCATTTCTAGAATTTCAAATCGATCTTTTGAAAAAATAATTGATCGATAAAAAACGATATTTTCATTAAACTGTTTTTTTTTTTTGTACAATTTTCACTTCGAAACAACATTTTTCTAAGCACTTCGATTAAAATTTAACTTAAAACCGATTCTAAGTGTGTGAGTACAATCTAATGTTCTACATGGCGTAGAGTTTCACAGTGACATTAGACTGCTCCTGCATGTTTAAAAACTGTAATTATACGATTTAAGATCATTGTTAAATCAGAATTTTTTGACAATGGTCTCCGCAACCCAGCATTAGTCTAATTAGCATTTTTTTTTTAAATAACAGCAGGGAGTATAAGCTATTATTCACCCTGAATTGTGTAAAAAACGGATGTTATTTCAAATATTTTGTTAAAATAAGCGCATTAAGTCGGTTGATTTTACAAACTTTTATGTAAAAGAAAATAATAAAAATTAATTTTTATAGACATGAATATGGAAATCTAACGAGAAAAAACACCAAGCAGAAAATTGTGATTAATTATAAAATTTAATAACCACAGTTGATATTAAATTTTAATAATTGCCTACTTTTGATTAAATGCTTTTAATAAGAGAAAGTCTTTAATAGCAATAAAAGAGAGTTTTCATTAATTTATATAGAAACAGAATTTTAATAATATGAAATCAGAATTTGTATTAAATGAAAAGCGTATTTTCACTAATTTACAGAAACATTTGCGGAAATGAAAATTAGTATTTCCAGCAGCTACACGTACCTCCATAATCAGATATTATTAAAAAAAACATCTCGACTTCAAACGGTTTAAATATTAAAGCCGATTTAATAATAATGAAAAGAACAATAAAAAAAGCACGGCACCGCACAAGCTTAGGTAGTGGGCGTTCCACATACAAAATGTTTATAATACGAAATAGAGTTGTATATTGCATGGCATTATTGTTTATTCTGTTAACTTCAATGAGTCTCCATGGCGAGAATGTAAGCTAACTTCAGTTGAGCTTCAATTTATAGAATGTAGGTTATTTTCAATTGAGTCTGAATTTTGAGAATGTCAGCTAATTTCAGCTGAGTTATTTCGAGAAAGTACTTAAGTTTATTTCGATAATGTAAGCTAACTTCAGTTGAGTTTCCATTTCGTGAATGTCAGCTAACTTCAGTTGAGCCTTATTTCGAGAATGTAAATTAACTTCAGCTGAGTTATTTCGAGAATGTAAACTAAGTTCAGCTGAATCTCAATTTCGAGAATGTAGGCTACCTGCAGGTGAGTTATTTTGATAATGTAAGCTAACTTTACTTGAGTCTCCATTTCGAGAATATAGCCTATTTTTAGTTTAGTTATTTCGAGAATATACGCTTTCGAGAATGTCAGCTAACTTCACTTGAGTCTCCATTTCGATAATATAAGCTATTTTTAATTTAGTTATTTCGAGAATGTACGCTTTCGAGAATGTAAACTAGCTTCAGTTATTTCTTCACGATTGTATGCTAACTTCCTGAGTGATTTCTACAATGTATGCTAACTTCAGTCCAGTCTCCATTTCGAGAATATAATTTAACTTTAGTTTAGTTATTTCGAGAATGTAAACTAGCTTCAGTTATGTCTCCCCGATTGTATGCTAACTTCCTGAGTGATTTCGACAATGTATGCTAACTTCAGTCGAGTCTCCATTTCGAGAATGTAAACTTAAGGTACAGATTGAATATTGATCAAGTGGAGATGAAACGAGAAATGTTGACAAAGTTTAAGTCCTTTGATGCAAGCTTTATATTACAGATTTATGTAAAGCGTTGTAGGATTATAATAGAACTCTTAACGGGACACTGTCATCTGAACAAGCACTTCCCATACTATTGCAGTAATTGAAGTGCTTTGTACAGAAAGTACAGTCTGAAGGATGTCTTCCTATTATATTGAAAGCAAGTGTACTGTCTTATTGGTCCTCAGACAGTATATTCGATTTCTATATTCCGAGATCAAACTATTCTCTATGTCCATCTAGGCGGCAGTAAGCAGTGGTGATGTGTCCACATGACTCTTTATTGGGAGCTGGCTCCGTGCGCTCCTCTTACTAAAAAGAGTCGCTCGGAGCGAGTCGTTCAAAGGAGCGACACTAGACAGTACGCACTACACAAAAATGTAGACTGCAGATGTGTGAACTGTCATCATGCATGCTCAGTAGTTACGTAGCATTACACAGCACAATACACACTCTGAACTCATTTTAATATGATTCTGATCTTATATTATTCGCATTTCGGATAAACTATAAAGTATAATAAAAGCTTAACAATAATAATGTTTATTGCTACAATATTATATCTTTGTCAACGACGTCAATGTGAATGGTTTAAGTCACTGTCAGCTTAATATTATTACACTTACAGTACGTCATTCAACTTTAAATGACTCAGCAAAGATAACTCCGTACGTGCAAAATTCACTAATGCCTCTGTGGCCTGTGCTGTGTGCGCTCTGTAAATGTGCGAATGCAACAGTACAGAACAGCTCAGCACAGAGCAATGGCGCTCTGAGTGATTCTTTCACAAAAAAGAGCGATTAGCTCCGTTCCAAGAAAGGACTCGTTCATTATGAACGAGTCGCTCAAGAGCGACACATCACTAGTAAGTAAAGTATTTCTTCATTCAATATTGCCAGTACAGCGTAGATTGCGTCATAAAAAATATCAAATAGTGGAGTGCCTTAAGACATAAAAATCTAAAAAAAGCAGCCGCCGTCGCATACTTTTTTTAAATAAATTTTTTTTTTACTTAAATGGAAAGATGACATACAAGTTTTGTTGCTTTACTTTAATTTTCATTTTATGTTGTTATACTAGCGGTCCCGCCCGGTTTCACCCGGGTGAAAAAGAACGAATGGAGGGACATAAGTGATTCAACAAATGCTAACGCATACACACAGCAAGCGCTACGCGCTGTCATCTAACGATATACCAGTAACTAAAAAATGTAACGACGTTTCGTCACAGTATCGCGCCATCAGAGCGTCGCACCAATTGCACGTTTTTATTGTCATCCAAACACGCGAGTAGATGTTTCACGTAAAAAAATCCTTTTAACTAAAACCCCAATTGTCTAATGGTCGAACATCGAACGTCTATAATTTACAATATCGCTCATTGTCCACTGTCCATATTATGAGAACGGAAGGTTAGAAGGACATACAAATCAAAGAGACAGCACAGCGGAACTGTTAATGTAACTCCAATCCCTTCGATCACTTGCACTCTGATGATGATGGTGATCATGATGATGGGATGTAATTTGGGACAAAACGTTGATAGCATACGTGTTCAAAAGAATAGACAGATAGATGGTGTGCTGATATAAAACCAATGTGTGCGCTAGCTGTGCTCTGTTTACTCTTTATCCATTATCTCTCTCACTCACTCACTCACTTATACACCCTCTTTCTCTTTTCCCATCTCTCGCTTTATTAAAGCCGGAGTTTTATACATGTTACAATATTCAGTGGCTCTCAAGCATACCTTTTTAATCAAAAATAAGCACGGATACAAAAAGAATAATAAACAGTACTTTAGTAGTTTGACATCTGATGAGAGAGATAGAAATTTTGGTAGCTGACAAGCTTGCTTTAGATCTAGTTTTAAAGGTCGCTGCACACGAGACTGGTTTTGCCGCTGGAATCACTGCTGGGACTCGTGTTGACTAGCGCGCTGGGGGTGCAAAGATGGAAATGACGTCACTGCGTGGTCTCAAGATGGATTTCAAAATTAGAAACAGGGCTATTTTTCGTGCTTGTTTTGAGCAAGAACTTCATCAGGGAACATAGTATCTTGCCACGTGGGACAAATGCCCATAAACAAACATATCTCGTCATAGTGTGTGTTCTGTTCAGAGACAAAAAACGATTACTTTTGTTAACATTCGAGCTGTCATTGCGCGCGCACCAAATCAATTTACAAAGTCAGCTTTAATAAACGCCTCGTGCGAAGCGAACACATAAAAGCTATCACGAAACCCAGCGCCATAGCACGTTTGAAACCTAGCAAGGAATCTAGCGGCAAAACCAGCCTCGTGTGCAGTGATGGATCTACGCCTAGGCTCGTGAGGCCCGGACCTAGGGCGGCAATATTTTCGGGAATTAATCAACCTCAAAGATTCATTAGATGATTAGAAAGTACTGAAAATATGTGCTCTGCGCACAAAACATATCCAATCTATTACATTCACGGAATATTAGCGATGTTGACCCTAATGTAGACATTGTTTTTTCAACATCTCAGCTACAAATTGTTGGGGTGAAAGATCTTTTTCTACCCTGAAAAGGGTAAAAAGCTATTTATACGTGCAAGTATGGGCCAAGATACGCACCTTTTCCTTGCATTATTAAGACATAATCGACTTTTTCGCGCGAACCTAAGCCAGGAGGAAGAAATTAATGTCGTAAGTGATATTGAAGGAGATTTATTTGGTTGAGGAACAATTGAAAAATAAGCTTTACCAGCTTGTGGCCAACGTTTCGGATAATATGTTTTCGTCTTCAGGGCCTCAGGTAAATTGTGCAAATTATTGGAATATACATGATCATTTAAATTATAAATGTTAACAGTTTAAGGAGGTTGATCCGTTACAGTCCCAATCAAAAGTAAGTCGATTTCTAAATGGGAACTTTTCCATAATAAATTTTTACAAAAGGTTATAAGTCGATGATACCAATAGATTATTGTCATAAAGGCATAAATAAATCATTTTTTTTATTATTAATTAATAATTATTTAAGTATTTGACTTAATGGACTAACTTTAGAATTTTTTGAAAAAAGTTAGGTTAGAAAAAATAAATTTATGTAAATATCAGTAGGTAATTTACATATTTTTACAGTAAATAATTAAAAAAAAAAAAACAAATTAGAAGTAATAAAAATTAAAATTAAATCATTAAAAAGTTGAAAATTCAGTTAAAATTGTTAAAATTGTCAAGAATAAAAGTCCATAATCGAAAAGTGCTAAGGTTTAATATTTTTTTTTATTGATTAAAAGTCTCCTAATGAAATTGGAAAAAATATTAAAATATGCGTAAGACATCGATGCTTTACATAATTAGTTTTCGGAACTGCTGACATTATTTGGTTATTTGCAAAAAATTAAAATGTACCGTTTACATGCTAGGTTGACATATTTTCCATAAGACTAGATGTAAAAGTTTTTTTTAATTTTTAACTTTATAAATCTCCTAATGATTTTGGTTCTTTTTTATTTCAGATTTTTTTTATTATCTTCGTAAAACGGCTCAACCTCCGTAAATTAATAAAATACATAATAATTTAAATATCTGAAAATTCGATGAATTTGATTTTGATAATCACTTCCACATAGAGCAAAAAGGGCGCCATATCGAACGGAGCCCAGGGCGGCAAACGAACCTAAATCCGCGACTGCTCGTGTGCAGCGCTCTTATGGAGACAGTTGTTTTGGTGTCACTGGTATAAACTGATGGCTTATTGAAGTTCTGCTGGTAATACAGTAGCGAAACATCTATAGGGATGGTATGGAATACATGTTAAGGTAGTCTGATGTGAAAACACGACGCTTATTGAAATGACAGCCGTTTTTCAAGCGTAATTAAAAATTGTGTATTTTAACGAGAAAACATTTCTTTATTTGAGCGTATTTCAGGTTCAATAGATGTATTTTTTTTTGTCAAGTCGACAGAATATGTTTAAGAATTATGAACAATGCAGATAAGTTGGAAAAGTTGCCAAATTTATATACAGAGTGTTTCAAAAGTCCCGGAACGGCTAAATATTTTTTATTGAGTAAAAATGTTAAAATTGTTTTTTTAATAACTTTTTCCTGTTTATCGAATGGCAAAATTAGATTTTGGGCCCGAGGACTTTGAAATTTTAAATAGGAACCATACTTTCATATTCGGATTCTGCGGAAAATTTTACATACGAATACGTCCCAGTTTTTTTTTTAATCTACGGATCTTATGTAGAGCCCCTAAGAAAGAGCTAAACTAAAAAATTGGTTGTCTGTAAAGTCGGTTTACGGACGATAGCTTTACGTGATAACGTTTTCCGCTCGAATATCATATTTAATAATACATAACCTAAATTTTAGTAGCTGTCAAACTATATTTTTACCGACTAATAATTTGATCAACCAAAGCAAAATACATATTTTTAAGCAATTATAAAAGACATTTAAAAGAATGTATATATATTATATATTTGTTAACAAACCGTTTAATTTATCTGGCCATCTGTCAGATGTAGCTTTCGCTGGAACAGCCGAAAAAAATGTTGAACGCACACTACTCTCTGACGTCACGCGAGAAGAGAGAGACTATCGCTTATATCGCGCTCTCGCTTGCGGAACGTTACTCTTTTTTGTGCGTGCAGCCGGTGTTTCATCGATTTATAAGACGTTATCACGTCAACAAGTATAAAATAATTTCTTTACAGACAGTGTAGAGACTAGTTATCAATGAAAAAATTTATTTATGAGATAAAACGAATAATGCGCCCCACGTTTTTCGTTTCAAATCCTACACAAGTTAAAAGTCTGTCTGTAAAGAAATTATTTTATACTTTTTAGTTCGCTTTAAAAACGCGGTATGTAAAAAAATGTATTTGTTTTATTTTTATTTTGATGTAAACTGACTGAAATTAAATATATATTCGACATGATGCGCAATGTCAAATTTCAGATTATCGATTTAAAAAAAAAAAAACGGCCAGACTTGTGTAGAGCATTGTTAACGAATGTTGCAAGTGATTTTAAATCAGGGTTTGACAAAAAGCAATAAGTACATAGCGCTAGACGTGTACAAAAAGAGACATGGCGATTATTCAAACATCCCTGATAAGCGATCGACTTTAGCAAAAAGTATTCAGCACACAGCAGGGTTTCCTCCATAATCCAAATGAAAGCCGGCTTGGCTAGATAGCTCACGTATGGCACTATAGAAGTTTCATGTAAATCCATACAGCAAAATAACGTTTAGCACACATAGCTATCTATTTATACCGGGTGTAAAATATTGAATATTGACATATTGATTGACTGTTTAGCGGTAAATTTCGATATAAATTTTTTCATCTTTAAGGACGTAGTCCTATGTTCTGGCTCGTTTTCAACTCTTGTTTCAGAATTTTTATTTTAATAAAAAATAATGTACAATCAATTTTGTTACATGTTTTTACTGACATCGTAAACAAAGAAAAAAAATTTTTTTTTGCTTAATTTTACGCCATTTTATAAATTATTGTTTTTTTAACCTAAAGTAGACAACTTTAAATGGAGGTAGGTGGGTAGCGCGAGTGATAACGTCACTTGGAGTCATCTGAATTATAAAAAAATTAAATTGGTTTTTGTTTCGTAGGCTTGTGGCTCTATCCCGTACTAGAAATAAACACTTTTATTGATAAATAATAAAATGGCGGGTTTAAAAAAAAACAACGAGAAAATCGAGATTTTGTCGTTGAAAATCGGTTAAAAAAATAGAATTAATAATTTTTATAATAAAGTAATTCTAGTAGCGGACGGAGCTATTACTGTGTAGAATACCCTGTGCAAAATTGAAAGCAATCGGTTGTATACAATTGTTTCAATCACCCGCGCCGCTCACAAAAACGTAGTTTTGAGAAAAACGCGTTTAAAGTTTTGATTTCAGATTTCTTACAAAAAAAAATATTTACACTAATCAGCTATGCCTGGTGTATGTAAACCTTCCGTTTCTTCAAAGGCATCGTTTTCTGCTAATTTTTTTGCTCTACTCTGCGACGGTATTAAGGTAACGTGATATCAATTGAGAGGTAAGAGCAAGTAAGAGTCTTACCGTAAGACCGTTGCTGCTCTCGATTATATGCTATAGCTTTGTAAGTATTTAATATTTAGATCTAAAATTTTTGCAGTATTTTCTCAATATATTATACTTACTATAAATGTAAAAAAAATAAATTCGCATTTCCGAAACCCGAACACCAGACTACGTCCTTAAGTAAATGTTTATGTTGGAATTACTTGAAAATTTAAAAAAAACGGGTAAACACATGTTGGGCACACATGACAGGATTCTGTATTCTTCGTATGACGTATTTATGCGCTATTTATGGGTCGCAATCGTCGCTTGACACAAATCATACCCTAACCTAAAAATGCGTCATTGCAATATGTTGACACTGTTTTTGTAAATTATTAATTTAAAAAGAAGTCAAATATTCATGGTTTAATAAATTTTTTTGTGTCCTTTCAAAAACAAAATAGTTTAATAAATATTGGCATGTACATTGTACACTAGTGAAATCAGACGGGGTTTTTTTAAATTAATATAGCTGTGGTTCTTGTCTCCGCTATATAATAGAAATATGGCAGCCATATAAAAAATACTGTAAGGAAAGATCAGCTGGACTTCTATCGTGTTTAAAATAATTTTCGTTGAAAGTATTTATAAATGCTCTCTAGATTTTTTAATCACATGGATGCTACATTAGAGGCTAGGGGGCATATTATTATTAGGAGCTCACATCTCCGGAAATATTCACCTAAGAAAAAAGTCTTTAAGAACTTTATTTGAGTTTTTAAAGACCTGTTCAACGAGATCCTATTCATTATAAATTTTTATCCCTCCTATGCTTGGAAAGCTATCTCTAAATTACATTATTTAGTAATTTCATTACATAATTATATGGCGGTCCACATAAAATATCTGCCTGTAAAATTTCATCCGAATCGATGAAAAGATGACGCGGAGTTATAAGGCTGTGACATACGGACATACAATCAGACGGTCGCACGACATTATTTTTTGCCATTTGGTTACGGAATCGTAAAAACAACAACATATAAGTATGTTCAAAATTTAATAATTTATCGATTATCAGCCATTCGCTATTATGATTGATCGGGAAAGGCAACAAATTGAGCGTGGTACTATGCTAGCTTATGTTGTGAGACTGCATAGTGAAGCTATATTCTTTTGTTTTAGTAATGTTGCACGTTTGCGGTTACCAGACACGTGCAATGTGCATCTAACATTTTAGGACAACAATAACTACATTACGGTAGATATTGTAAATTATAGACGTTTGACAATAGAGGTCACAAGCGTCTTAAGTGCACTATGTACAGTGAAGCTTGGATCAAATATGTTATACGTCTAATATGGTAGCCTTACACGCCACACGTCACATGATTTTTTTATATTCAATTATTATGGTCTCTCACAAGGCGTTTTCTCTAAATTAAAATTAAAGTAAAATGATCTAATACTGTAACAAACATATTACTAATAGTGATGTGCCGGATCGTTAAAAATGTATATCAGCGGATACGGATCTGAATTCTGAATACGGATATTTGGTTTCTTAGAGTAGGCGGCGGTAAATATTCTACATCGACTTTGGAAAGAGACTATCTGTTATGGGAAAACGTTATTGACCTTTTTAAGAGTTAACTTTCATAACAGATTGTCTCTTTCCAAAGATCGATGTGCAATACCTCATTATAAAGATAGTTTTTTAGTACCTTTGAGTTATGTACTATCGGTATGGTACTCTCTACAATAAATGTATGCAATATAAAGGTGCCAAATACGATTTTAAAAAATAAAAAATAATCTGAATGGAATTTAACAGGTTTTCATTATTACCTAATCACCTATATATAAAATTTCATCTATGAATTGAAAATTAATAAGGTAAAAGATCCGTAAAAGATCCGCCAAAAACTAACGGATACGGATCTTTCTTCTCCCTCGGATATCTGCGGATACGGATATCCGGCACATCACTAATTACGATATATTAATCAAAGCAGGACTTTTTGGTACGGCCGTTTTGGTCCCTGTTACTAAATTATGACAAATAAAATAACCGACCAATTTTTCAGACAATATATTGACATAAATTAAATAATATAATTCAAACAATTTGCGTTTCGGTCCGGATTTGGAACTTTTCGGAATTTAACTAAAAAAATATTTATAGTAAATTAAAAGTAAAAAAAACTTTATTAAAAACAAGCTTTTATTTAAATTCGCTAAAAAGAATAAAATAAACTTTTCCTTTAAAGCTTTTATTATCAACTTATAACGACATTACACAATATATATATAATATAAAAGCTTGTCGCGCGATTTAAGTACTGGTTATTACTCAGTTTGAAAATTTTAAAAATTAAAATCAGATCATGTTATTTAATTTTCGTTCAGAAATGGACAGAACTAGTTTTGTCCAATTGAAAATGCGCAAAACTAGTTTTGCTCATTTTATAACACTCAACTAGTGTGACCTGTGCGAATTATTCGCACTAAATAAATATAATAATTATCACTTTACAAAATTATTTTTTAAATATGATTGCAGGTATTCAATTCGTTTCTAATTTTGCACACTGCTTATAGCGTTCTTTTTTTGTTGTATTACAATATGAAGCTCAGATGACAGATCGAAGAAATATTTTACTAAAATTGTCATATAGAGGCGCAAGTAGCAAAAGCGTTGAGCTAAGCCGTCAGATGGCATCATGCAGCATTGCTGTGACGTTGTTCAGCGTTGCTGTATTTTAATTAATTTACAAAAACAAAAGCAATAATAAATTTTTTAGTTGTCGATGTCAGTAGAGCAAGCAATTATCTGTAAAATGATATATAATTTATGTGGAGAAATTGTGAGGTTTTTTTCTAAAAAGGGAGGCAAACATCTTTAACCTTAGTGTATTAATATATATGATACCCGTTTAAATGTAAGATTTCGGGTTTGGTAAATATTCGTTGGTCAAAACTAATTTTGCGCATTTATTTCGGTCATTGGCCGAATTCGGGTATAGAACTGACGGTTCTGACGTCATGTTACGAGACTGCCTTTTGCGCTCTGCCCCTGCAACGTGATCCTTTTGTTTATATCCGTGCAGTTTTGCGGCTACAAGGTCCGTACATCTAACGTCATATAGAATTGAACAGTGCCTGTCGCAGCAGACATATATTATCTGTATATGAACTGTAAACAGACGGGTTGAGGAGGAACGGGTTATTTCCTCTCTCTCTATACTCTGTATGTTTGCTGTAAGGTTTCGGTAGTTCTTTAGTCATGATCGTGCCAACGCAATGTAGGTCATAAGATTGTACGGACACGATAACGATGGACGGGTTGCCTGTGTATGTGCATACAGAGGCGTACGCGATGAGCTTTTACCATTCCAACCCACAAGTGGGGAATGGTACTAGTTTAGGTCAAAAATCACTTTTCAAAAATTTTACAATATCTTTTCGTTATGAGGCGAATCCAAAAAATCATATTTTTGGAAAAACTCTGTTATAGTCTGTGAACACGATACAGGTCAAACGGATGAGCGGATTGAAAGCAAATTTTGGGAGGATGTTTGGTATGCAAATATGAAGAGCCCTATTCTTTTTGGGGAAAATCGGCGCATGCGCAGAAAAGATATATGCTATAGCGGTGTTTTTTATATAATATTGGTATACTTTTCATAACGGCTTATTATTCTATTTATTTCTTCAAAACAGTTTCGTTAAACACATTTTTTTCTAAACTTTATAGTTTCGGAAATATTTTGATAATAAAAAAAATCCAGCGCTCTTTTGTTTTAACTAGTTAGGCACGCTTTTGATTAATTTTTACATGACGTGGAAAATATTATGTAGGTAACCGTGGCAACGAATAGCAAATATCATATCAGTCATGCAAACCATTATTTAAAACATGCAAAATTTTAACAATTTACGACCTTTATGTTTACGAATCAGTTCGTTTCGTGAAAAAGCATCCACATATTTTTTTGTCTAATGTCAATAGTCATGAGCACAACACTCGTAATAAGGATAACTACGTACTGTCTCTTACTCGCAACAATAAAAATGTTTGCAATCATTTGGTAAAAATGTACAATCACTTACCCGATTCTTTTAAAAAACTTTCTTTAAATACTTTTAAAATTAAGGTTAAAAGCCATCTATTAAATGTAAATAACTACTCACTTTTAGACTTTTTTATGCTTAAATTTTAAAAATATTTATTAATAATGATGTGACATGTTTTTTTATCTTTGTAGTATGACGCATTCCATACCTATTTGGGTACCAACGGAAATAAAGTACTATTATTATTATTATTATTATTATTATTATTATTGAATACTAGCCATTACCCACGTCACGTTACACGATATCATAAAATTTTATTTTCTTTATTATAATCAAATATCAACATTTTTGAAGTTGGAATGGTCCCGTCGCCCAATTGGCTGGAATTTTTTTGATTTGAAAACGTCTATTCGCTCGTTAAGTACAATGACAGCCGGTCGAATATTCTCGTGTTACAAAATACCCTTAGCTTTCATCAATCGCTAAAGACTAACAGTGCGTTAACAACGAGCAGAGCATATCTTTACGAGTTCGTCGCGCACGATTTGTTTTGATTTGACAGTCGCGAATGTTTCGTGTGAAGTTTAAAATTAATGTAGTGTGGAAGCGCGTTCTAGGTCTCATTTTAAAAACCTCGCGTAGCACTACTAGGGCTACACATAAAGTGAGCTTCCATTTTGTCCAGAAAAGTCCTACACATGTGCATCTAAGGACTCGGCACAAACCGTATGGGATTTGGTCCACGGGTAAATTGATCGAAAATGCGTTTATTTTATAGTTTAATAAGGGTCACTAAGAAAAAGTGTCCATGGGCGCATAGCCTAAAAACAAATAGATTTTTAGCTACATATAATATGTTTAGCGAGATTTTAGATATAGGGATATCCATTGAATTCACAATCATGTTCCATATTCAACTTTTGTGCTTTTTGTTAGAAATAGAAAAATAGTCTAAAACTAGGTAATGTTGGAAGGTGTTACCCTGTATAAAATAATAATGTCATATTTGGATTCAGCGCACTCGAAAACATATTTCTAGAGCTTAGGATATTTTAAGATTGTGAATTCGTTAGATAGCCCTATTTCTAACATCTCGCTAAACATATCTGTTGCTAAAAATCTATTGGTTTTAAGCTATGCGCCCATGGACACTTTTTCATAGCGACCTTCAAAATATAAAATAAAAACATTTTTGATCAATTTAATCGAGAACCAAATCCCATAAGTTTTTTGCGGGGCAGTGCCGGATTAATCATTGGGCAGAGTAGGCAACTGCCTAGGGACTCCGCATCGACTAGGGACCCGTGCACTCACCAAGAAAAAATACTTTTCATTGAACGAAAATTTTATTTGAAAATTTGTATGAAATCTCCCAACAACAATATTATTTTGTATCGTTGTTTATTGTAATTTATTGCATTTAACAAGATAAAATTTAAAATAACTAAAATCATGGGTCAGGAAGGAGAAATGAGACGTCACGTCTCATTTCTGGATCATCAATTATCTATAACCTATTCATTAAGACCATTTCAATAAAGCTAACGAGTCAGGTAAGGCAATGCTGCAGCATCTAGTCAAAGTAATCATGTTGTTACAATATCACATAAGATATTGAAGTAACATGATGCCTGGAGCCGATCATCTAGAAGTTACTCACATTCCTTCATCAACTTGAAAAGACCCGATTGCGTTGCAATCAGGGTTAATCCGGCCCTGGTTCGGGGTCCTTTCATTGAAATCGGAACAGGCGTTTAAGAGTTACGGCGGAACAGACAGACAGCAGACACACAACGTCCTTTTACATTTTTATTCGTAGTATTAAGCAATTAGACTGTGACGCCTGTGATGCGGACAAGACTGTGGTGATTGATGCCATTATAACATTTCTTAATTATATCACGCTCCTGCAATCTGTTTTCCGATGCTAGTTTATGAAATAACCGACTACCAAGGGCAGAGGAAAGAGAAAAGCTTTGAAAAATAATTTTAAAAAAATTTCATTTAAATTTTTAGAAATTTAAGAGTCGCTATTCCTGCAAACCAGGGGATGAAAATTTTAATTTTGTCGAGGACCTAGATAAATAATGCACGATTTAAGGTAGTACGAGCGCCAAGGCAACTTTAAACAAAATGCTTGATTTCTTTTTATATTTCGGTAGATGGATGATATGTTTTCATTGATTTCTCCAAAACTAGTCGGTGGAAATTAAAAAAAAACTATTTAAATTAAAGTTAAAACCTTAATAAACTATTGAAAACAAAAAAAAAAAAACAAATAAAAACCCGTTGTGCCCGACTAATTAAAAAGATATTTAATCTTTTTAATTGAAAAGATATTTAATCTTTTTAATTAAATATCTTTTTAATTAGTCGGGCACAACGGGTTTTTTTTGTTTTCAATAATTTATAAATGTTTTAACTTTAATTTAAATAGTTTTTTTTTAATTTCCACCGACTAGTTTTGGATAAATCAATGAAAACATATCATCCATCTACCGTTTTACCATAAAGCCAATGTTAAATATGCCTACTTTTGAAGTCATTTGTTTATTTAAATAGTCGGGAAAACCCCCTAAAATTTTCAGAATTGGTTTAGACTTAGTCCAACTTCATATAAAAAAAATCAAGCCTTTTATTTAAAATTGTCTTGGTACTCGTACTACCTTAAACAGACAATAAATTTTTCGTAGAATTTACATATACCGAGTCTAAAATAATTGTACAACTATAGACTTCGCAAATGATTAGTAAACAACACATAAATACATTCACAATAGCAAACTGTAGATATAATACTCTACGTTTATAGGTTAAGTATTAAGATCTATGTGGCGGCCATTTTTATTTTATCAGACGTATAAATATTTATACCCTGAAAGTTAGACAGAACAGATTTATACCTGCAGTGAACATAATTACGGTTGGCGAATTAAATTATTGCTATTTATTCGAAGGAATAGCTATACCTAAAAAACATATGAAACGTTAAATAACTACTTACGTTCGGTGGATATGGTCATTAATCAAAGAAGTTTTACTTCAACCACACTTCAAGATTACAGGCACTTTTTTTTAATTAGAATTAAGTTTGTCCGATCTGGTCAACTGTCATTTTATCGAGCGACTATGGTTTTATGTACAATCTGTAATAATATTGGCTTTTGGTACATACCGACGATATATATAACAAGATTATCTATCTTTAATGTTACTTATGTGCCTGAAATCAACTTTATTGTATTATTGTGCAATTTCAAAAAGAAATCTCGTTCTCCAGTTGTTGCTGTCATTGGATATTTGTTAGTAGAGGAGGTAGCATCTCATGTTTGCTTTCGACAGATACGTTATCGAATAACATTATCTCTTTTCAAGATCAGTAATATGTTTAAAAGCAAAAATCAATCACACATGTCGTCCATTTCAAAAAAGAAAACTATTCTGTCTGGTACTCAGGGTCGGCTCTGTTTTAAATTAATCGCTTTATTTTCATACAGCCTTGAATATGCAAAACATTTTTATGTTGTGCAAATTTCAACTACTCATCAAATAGCATTTCTAAGCTAACATCGGAAATTATGTAAGATTAAAGAATGAATCCTGGTGGCATAGGATCGAAGAACTAAGCAAATACTGAAGGTTTTTTTATTGCATTTTATTGTCTGACGTTTCGGCAAACTTTATGCCACCAGGATTTATCCTTTAATCTTACAACATTTAAAATTCAAAATTATTTCAAAATTATTCAGCCATAACTTCTCGAAGGATTAACCGATTTGATCAATTTCGACGCGGTCGAGTTCAAGAATGTTTTTTTTTAGTTATGTATATCAAATATCAAGATAAATGTTGATTTATAACGCGCAAAATTCGTATTGCAAACTTTTTATTAAAAAAATTATTGAACCTTCTTCAAATAAAGTCAAAAGGGAAAAATATTTAATACAATTTTGAGGTCGGCGCCATTTTAATAAAAGTATACATTTATATACTGAACAGCCAATCAATATGTCAAAAATCAATACACTCAAACCTATTTTTATGCGGTGAATAGGGACCGCATAAAAAAAGTCTCACGTAGAAAATAACCCAAAACCTTACGAAATATGTAACTAAGAATTGCTTTTTTAAACAAAATCAAGATACGAGACTTGGAATCTTTCCAAACCTTTTGAAATTTTTAAATATTTTATTTACTGTGTACTTATTTAACCACTAGCGGTCCCGTCCGGTTTCACCCGGGTGTAAAAGAAGGAATGGGGAAGGGAGGAACATGAGTACACACACACTTTTATCTTAGTTTACCGAGATGAATGTTGCGTCCAAATTTCATGATGATCGGAGTTACCGTTCAAAAGCTTTTGTCGATAAAAAGCAGTATTTATACTTTTTTAAACTAATAATTTTTTTTAATTAATTACGGTAGTACGAGCACCAAGGCGACTTTAAACAAAAGGCTTGATTTTTTTTTTATATTTCGGTAGATGGATGATATGTTTTCATTGATTTCTCTAAAACTAGTCGGTGGAAATAAAAAAAAAAACTATTTAAATTAAAGTTAAAACCTTAATAAATTATTGAAAACAAAAAAACCCGTTGTGCCCGACTTATTAAAAAGATATTTAATCTTTTTAATTAAATATCTTTTTAATTTTTAATTTTTATTACACTCAAATCTGTTTTGGTGCGATTTTTTTATGCGGTATATCTCCTGAGACACTAAGATTAGTGTATTTTGCTTTTTTCTATTCTAACATCTCATGGAATATTGCTTCGGGACTGCGCCTCAGATGTTGATAAAATTCTTTTACAATAAATAAAATTATCGTCCAATTTTTCGGACAAATATATTTACAACAAATAATATATTAAGTTATTTATTATTATTTTTTGTTAATATATTTGTCTGAAAAATTGGTCGATAATTTTATTTATTGTAAAAGAATTTTATCAACATCTGAGGTGCAGCCCCAAAGCAATATTCCATAAGAGATATTAGAATAGAAAAAAGCAAAATTCACTGATCTTAGTGTCTCAGGAGATATACCGCATAAAAAATCGCACCAAAACAGGTTTGAGTGTATTTTACACCCGGTATAAATAGCTGTATGTGCTAAACGTCTCTTTTGTTCATTATTCATTGCAGTATATGAAATGATATTAATGAAGATATATGTAGTACTAATGTTTGACAAACACTGGACTAGTTAATCTGCATGAAGTTGTACAGCGTGAACTTGCAGATCTGTTACGCTGACAGTGAGCTGTAATTAACTGTGCCAACATTCGAGTTACAGTAACTTACTATGGCTGTGCTTTAACACTTTAATTAACTCTACCGTTCACACGAATGAATATTACGGATCAATATAGAGAAGTGTCAGTGTCAGATCAGTATACGAAAAGAATATTATATACAGTGTGAATATAATGTGTCAACTAGAATTTGTTGACGTATCTATTAACGTATTTAAATGCAATACCTACATCTAATAAGGTAGTTCACTCGTGAAACGGTTCTCCTTAGGAATTTAATAAAATTGAAGTACTTATAAGGTTAATAAAAGTGCTTTATTTACTTACCTAATTTAAAACAATGATATTTTTTCACCGTCTGTAAAACGAGATATTAACAATCAAAATGTGCATAATTATCATGCTAGAGCAGGGGTCGGCAACCTGCGGCTCTCCGGTTCCATACGCAAAAAATAATTATTTTATTATATAAACCCTTAAAAATCGTCCAATCGATCCATGATTGAGCACCATGTTTATCTCCCAGCCATTTCCACTCGCGTCTCACCCGCACCGCACCCGTCGCGACGTGTCGTCCTCGGATATATATATATTATATAAGCAAATACTATAATACTGAAACGAAAATGTTTAGTGGCTCTTTAAAAACTGGGAAATTATGTGAAATGTAACTTTTGGCTCTTTCGTCTCAAAAGGTTGCCGACCCCTGTGCTAGAGGTAAAGAAAAAAATGTTTTACATAGACGACATCAGTATTAACCATAGAGATATTAGACTAGAGTACGCGAGTGAGCCGTGAAAATGTCTGCAATTCAGAGAGAGAACAGTTCTTTATCTCTATGGTAACTAATGATACAAAACAATGCTGAAACAAATATCTGGTTTTTTGCAGTGTTCTCTATTAACTGAGGATACTCACTTATGGCAAGAATACGCACTAGCGTACTCTAGTTACTTATATCTCTATGGTATTAACGGTATATAGTAGTATGTAGCAAAAGACATGAACATAACATCAAATAAATTTAATTATTTTACAAATAATAGGGTAGATCTCACGTAAGGGAGAGGGGGGCCCATCAGAGTTCTATGGATCTTACCATACTTCACCAAGGGAGAGGGGGGTCCAATTTTTTTAAAAAATACCTCATGTAATTAATGGACGTTTCCTTATTATACATATCATATACAGTAGAACGCCGATTATCCTAATTAATTGGGACCGGGGTCGATTCGGATAATCGAAAATTCGGATAATCGGACATAGACTGGTAATAAAGAAAAACGAACTGTCACACATAGAATAAACTCTAGCTTTCAACCATAACAGTTGAAATATATCTGGACTCCAACGAGTTCCAACTTCGACGTGTGCTGATACCATTGTAGCGTCTACACGGCAATTGTCACTCGCATTTTTGTATTCTTGCGTCCCCACAAAATTTGTTTTTATTGAAAAATTAATTGTTTTTAATTTTTTATATTACACTTAGAACCGATTCGGATAATTGGCGATTCGGTTAATCGGCGTTCGGATAATCGGCGTTCTACTATAGGTACATCACGAGTGTTTGCTTATTTTTGCTTTCCTATTAACGGTAAAACAAAAAAAGTTTGTTTTTTTTTGTTTCACAGCTCTTAGATTATTGCAAATCACAACGCGTTAAAAAGTTTCACAAATATCGTTCAGGCTAAAAAAAATTTCAAGTCTGTGGCGCCTTTAACAATAAGTAATATACCGTCACTTCCACCATATTTAACCCGTCCTTCCGCCATCTTGTCTTTCAGTGAAAAATAATCATTTCTTACAGATAACGCATCCTGCGTTCATTTTGGGATTTTATCTGGGGGCTGAGCTCATATAAAATTTAACATGGCCGCCTTATGCGAAGCATTTGCATTGACAGTATACAAAGTTTCGATGTCTTATTTAAAAATTATATTTCCGAGGAAGAAATTTGTGGTTGGGGTGATATAAATCCTTCAAACTGTCATTATATTGACAAGAGTACTGGTCACATCGTAAAATGTGGCAGAATAATTGCTGCAAGCTACAGAGATAAGGTTAACTTTGTAGCTTTTTACATGCAAACGTCAAATTTGAAAGAGAAACCGCACGAAATTAACGGTGTATGTGTAATCAGCTGACAGCTGTCACTTTTCAATTTAATAATTTGAAATATCAACAGTTACATTTGATCTACCTACTAACACAAGTAGGTACTGCATAACACATAGCAAGCTTCTTCTTCGATTTTTCAATGACGTGCGTAATTTCCATAATTGTAAAAAAATAAATATTTACAAAAAATAGCGCGCAATTATTTACCATACAGAATGATTTTTAAGTGGACCAATTTTTTTAACAGCGTGTAGAAATGAAATAGGCAAACAATTTAATCTTTTTATAACTTTTTTTTTCAAAACTCAAAAATGAAAGAGGAACGGGCTTTTAAGGTTTTATTAAATTTTATCAAATTTTGAGGTCGGTCCTGGCGTTATGTTATGTCACATTGGAAATATGTTATGTCATTATGAAGTAATTGTTCGAAGTTGTCCCGGCTTTATTGGACACAAACAAGCGTGCGTCGTAGTCATGCTTTCTGTACATGCTTGTAGTACCGATAAGGGCTTTCCGCGAATTATTTCGAATGCATTACTGTGATTCATGCTATCATTTCTTCGCGTGTGTTAATCGTATTTTTTAATTGACTACATGCAATTTAATTAAATTTGAAAGGCTATTTCTCTCTTATTTTTGAGTTTTGATAAAAAAGTTATTTAAAATATTTGTTCGTCTATTTCTACACGCTGTTAAAAAAGAACAATCAACATAAAAATCATTCTGTATAAGGCGCGTCGCATAGGATAGTTCATTGAAACGCTGAATAGATGGCTCATGGTCGATGTAAAATCCGAATAAGATCTAACACGATCTACACAGTTGAGAACCTCTGTCCTCGAGATGTGGTTAAATTAAGATTCAAGAATTAAGTAGCTACTAAGCGGTTTTATTAAAAGCAAGTTATTCAAGTGGTACAATCGCGCAGATGTCGGAAAATAATTAACATTTTAAATGTCAGTGAACATAACTCCCGCTATAAAGATTAGAGTTCAAAGTTTACCGGGATCACTTGTAGGGTGCCAAATTGAATTACACACTCGAAATATCTATTTATTAAAAACGCCAGATCACTGATTCCAGGGCTTAAGATTGCAAAAAAAAACGAGTGTGCTTTAGACCACACGACTGAAGTAAAATTTCGTCCTGCCATAATTTGTTATTATTTATCCGAAAATTGAATTGAATTAATTTACAATTTTCTTCACTTTAAACGTAGAATATTTAATGTAATGAACAAAATATTAATTTATAAAATTGTTCAAGAACGAAATGAACAGTCTAATGTAAGAAGAAAGAAATATAAACATAAAGATTATGAAAACAAAAGTAATACATTGCAATTATTTAGCTCTAGTTGAATTTTAAGCGTAAATCTTTATGAAATATTACTTAGCTCTGCAAGTTAAGTAGGTTTACAAAACTTTTTTCTGTCACCTGATAGCGCCAGTGGCAAGTAAAGTATGTGTCATTCTATTGTTAGTACTTCTTACATTTTCTGCCACTTGATGGCGCCACTATCTAGTGAAGTATTTGATTCGGCCACCTGGCCAGTGAAGTGTTTGTCATCCTCTTTCTATCTTCACTAACTTATATCTCCCTCTCAACTTCCGTTCGCCTCGCCTGATCACACTTCCGTAGTTTATGTCAAAATGGCAGCATAAATGTGTTATATTAATATATGTAGGTATGTTACTGTTAGGTAGTAAAATGTAGGTATATTTGAAAATTATATATTTGAAATTGGCTATTTAACACACACGTTAAATGGCCCGAATTTGCATAAGAACTTACATTTCAATAAAAATATACTATTGACATCGACAGTGTAAAATTAATGAGTGAAAACAAATTTTCTAGACGACTTATGTTTTTTATTGCCATATAAACTCAACATGTTGAAAAGCTTACCGTAACTTGAAAGCCACATTGCTTGAATTAAATCAGAATCTTTTGGTAAGAAAAGTGCAGAAAAGAATAAAAGAGGTAAAACAGAACAATCAAAATATGTAGCGCAAGGTGTAGCGGCAATATAAATTGTAGTCAAGTAGAAGATGAGAAATACACGCAGGGATCTTCCTTATCAGGATCGTAGTCGGAACACGACGGAATATTTTCACTGTGAAAAGAGCACGCTGTAATCTAATATTATAAAAGAGACTATAGCGGTCCCGCCCGGTTTCACCCGGATGCAAAAGAACGAATGGGGAAGGAAGGGACATGAGTACGCACATTCATTTTAGTTTACCGAGATGAATGTTGTGTCCAAACTTCATAATGATCGGAGTTACCGTTCAAAAGTTTTTGTCGTTAAAATTAATTGAAATCACTAGAGGAAAATTATTTTTATATAGCTACCTATAGTTGTAACAGTTTTGAAATGAGCTATTAATTAGATTTATTTAATTTTAATTAGTCGTAATAAAATTTTAAAAAATTGAAATGTAAGCCTTAAAAGAAAGCAATGTAGAAAATAAAAAAAAAAATAAAAATATAATCGCCGACGTTGGGCTTGAACCCAAGACCCTGGCATTAAGATCTACCGACTGAGCTATCCGGGCTTATGCGTGACGCGCTAATATTGCAATATTTAGTTAATGCATTTCATCTCATAATATTTGTCGGACGGACTAATTTTGAAATACATCTTGCAACATTTTTCATTGATGTTCCGCTCCAGTTGATCGTAGCGTGATATTATATAGCCTATAGCCTTCCTCGATAAATGGGCTATCCAACAAAACAATTTTTTTTCAATTCGAACCAGTAGTTTATGAGATTAGCGCGTTCAACCAAACAAACAAACAAACACACTCTTCAGCTTTATATAAAGGGTCTTTCAACAAGGACGGGTCGATGTTGACAGTTTGTGGCGGCCATGCTGTTTTGGCGGCATTTGTCAAATCTGTTTTTTCTTTTTCAGTCATTGATGCCAAATCACCATCGCAAGTTACACGACTGAGCAGCATGTCCAAATGATAAAACTTTATTATGAAAATTCGTTAGTGCAAACGTTGCGCGCATTGCGTCAATTTTACGGCAGACGCGGTGGCCCTTCAAAGTCGACTCTCCAACGTTTGGTGGCTAAATTCGAGACGACCGGTTCAGTAAACAACCAACCAACACTCTTACGGCAAAGGATCGCCAGATCGGCCGAGAACATCACCGCTGTCCGTCAGAGTGTGCAGGAGACTCCGAGGCAGTCGATTTCTCGACGTGCACAAGAACTCGGCCTTTCGCAGACTTCAACTTGGAGAATTTTGCGTCGGGACTTGGGCCTGCACCCGTACAACATCCAACTGACCCAAGTTAATGATCACAGACAACGCCGTTTGTTCGCTGACTGGGCTTCGGAACGTTTGGAAGAGGACCCCGATTTTGGCCGAAAAATAATCTTTAGCGACGAGGCTCATTTTTGGATGAATGGTTTTGTTAATAAGCAAAATTGCCGTATATGGGACGACCACAACCCACATGAGGTTCACCAGGTGGCAATGCATCCACAGAAAGTTACTGTTTGGTGCGGATTTTCGTCAGATTCAGCCGGATCTATGCAGTAGAGTCATTGAAAATTGGACCTCTCGGATCCGTGCCACCGTTCGAAGCCGCGGCGGATATTTGAACGATGTCATATTCCATACATAATGGCATAAGTGGGCCTTTCAAACAAAAAAATAATTTCGTTAATATCTCACACACAGCTTGTTTTATTCAATTTCAACATCGACCCGTCCTTGTTGACAGACCCTTTATTAGTATAGATAAACTTTGTAAGTTTGGATATAGGAGGTTATCTCTGAAACTACTCACCCAATTTCAAAATTTTTTAAACCAATATTTAGAATCGACCTTCAGGGTGGACATAAGCTATATGTTATTGCGTTAGAATAAAAGTGCTTTGCGTGGAGACCAATTTTGCAAAATAAGTCGACGAAAAAACGGTGGCAATCCACAAATTCGGGAGGATTACTCAGTGAAATTTACACTGAAAAGGGTACGTTCGGTTTAACCAAAATATCAATTTGTTCTAGCTATTGTCAAATTCAGACATTTACCAACTTGATAAATTTAAATGGATGTTCTGCAGAGTCAACCGGAGGTACCCCTAACACAGATAAAGGGATGAGAGACGGTAATTTAATTTTGAATCACGTTCATGTTTATGATGTTTTAATTATTAACTTTTTACAAACACCGTTGACAACAAACTACAAAATACACTGTAACACTAGCACTACTGCCACAAGCCTTGCGTTGTGTATCATGTATGTGCTTGCACGAGATACGTACCGTCGAGTCAAAGGTGAATGAGATAGATGCAGTGATAAATGTTTATTTGTACTAACGTGCTGCCAATGAATGCAGCTCAAAATCAATCTAAATAACACTAGCGTGTGGGTCTATAGTTGCATCTGTCACCGGCGGTGTCTGATGATGACGTTTCATTTATTGCTTAGGAGCGCCAGAACGCAAAAAAAATCTGCCACACAGAACACACACGAGTTTTGTGGTCTGCCAGTGGCTGTTAAACTTTAGCGCTGATTAGGTATATTTCCTAACATTAAATATTGGTTAAATATAATTATGAAGTACCTATAATCTTACGGTTGCTTTGCAACTCTGCAGCACGCACAGAGAAACCGCCACTGAAGGAAGTTCAAATAAATATAGTTTAAAAAAAACTAAAAAACACGCTTTATATCGAACTAAAAAGTAAAAAATATTTTTTTTAAATAAGCTTAAAACAACAATGAATAAAAAATACTAGTATTATTGTGAAAAAAGCGTGGGGCGCTTTGTTCCACATTTTCGTACATCGAGCGCCCCACGCTTTTTTCACAATAATACTAATATTTTTTATTCATTGTTGTTTTAAGCTTATTTAAAAAAAAAAAAATTTATTTTTTAGGTCGATATAAAGCGTGTTTTTTAGTTTTTTTTTTAAACTATATTTATTTTCCACTTTTTAGTTCGATTTGTTGTCAAAAATTTTCCGAAAAAAAAACAATTCTTTTTTCGGCGTGGACGGGATTAGAACCCACGACCCGTGATTCCGAGAGTTGACGTCAGCGAAGACCCGTGCTTTAGACCGCACGACTAAACACTGTAGTTACATTGCTGGCATATTATACTACTGTAATAAACCACTTGCTGTAGTCCAAACGAGTTTACACACAAACATACATACATACAAACTTACAAGTGAAACAAATATAAAGCGTGTAAAAAGATTCACCTACGTCCGTGACCATAGTGCCGAGATGCTAATATTCTCGGGTTTTGTTAAGTACTTACTCGCGTAGCAGACGAACGACCGACTTTCCGAAACAAAGTTTAATATGCAAGCAAACTTATTAATTAAACAGTTGACGGAGTTTCGCGGTTGGCCTTCGCTAACAGGACTGCTGTTTGTATGCGAACCGTAGAGGGAGGGGAGTGAGAACAGAAACAGGGTCTATATACGTAGGTATATACTATATGTCTTTACCATTGTACCAGTTACATTGGCATGGCGCTTATTGCATATCTATGACGGGCGAAGAAAGCGTTATATCGTCGATAGAAATACCAGTACTATTTCGTATCTATGGATACAATTAAGTGTATCTCAACCATATACTTTTATTCTATACTGAGCATAGGAATAAAATCGCAATCGAACTATTAGGGTGCAAACATACGAGTACCTATATACTTTTGTCTTTTTTTACGCCGTAAGCACTGGCGTATTCAGGAGGACAAAACAAGCACGGGGGATCCGGTTTAAGAAATTTATTATTTGCCCTCTCCTGGGCCAAAAGGTGGGTACGCCCATGTTAACGTCATAGAAAACGACAAGGTTTTTGAAACAGAGATACTTTATTCAGATTGAATGCAAGTACATCAACTAATCCTATCATCGGAGAAATCAGGGAATTACATTGAAGAAAGAGACGCAGATATATTTTTGATACGCTCACTCACCGCACATTGAGTAGATAGGCAATGATTCATATAGTTAATTAATCGAGAAATAAATTAGCCTAGTAAAGAAGTGAGTTTCATGAGAAAAATAGATCTCAGTCTTCAAAAAATATGAGCAATAGTTCATTTGATTCGGAAATATTTCGAAAAAGACGTTTTTTTTAATTTTTTTCGCCGACAAAAATTGCATTTGTTATCAACAAATAACAAAAAGGAAAAAAAGCTCCTCAGATTTATGGCACTTACTCAAAAACTATAAACGATCGCAGAAATTGAAAAAAGATTTTTAAAGCGAAGAAATTTTCCAATAACAAAATCCTAATTCACGGAACTCTATCTCTATTATTTATAGTTTTAATTTAATGTTGAAAAAAGGTTTTCGCGCGGTCGTTACAGCTCGAGCGCAACGCTCTGTTGAGAGAGTACAACACATAAAATAATTTTGTATAGTATTAAATAACAAATTAAATATTTGAATAAAATATGGTGTCTTAACACTTGAAAGAATAAAGTTCCGTTGATTTTTTTAAGCTATTGCATAGCTTCTATCGCGGGCTTTGAGCGCGGCGACCGAATCAAGAAATTCCGTAACGAAAAAAAACCTAACACCCATTCCGTAACGAAAAAAACCTAACACCCCCTACTCCGACCGGCACAGCGGTGCGGCGTTGAAAGCCGTACATCGTCCAACGTCGTTTCAGTTCGGCAGACTTCGGCACGGTGTTTGTGTGCTCATAACTGCATAACTGCTCATAACTGATTCTATCTTTATTTGTGTATAAATGAATTTATATATAATACTGCTATAAAAATAACCTAAATTATTTAGGTTATGTGCAGAGAAAGTATATATATGATATTATATGTATATAAATGTACATCGCGCGAAATTCTATGATCAAACTCTTAATATCGTTCTTTTTGTTCAATTTTTTTGAATGAATAATTGTTTTGGTGTGTAATTACACTATTTATACCTTATTATTTATACCTAGCTATTTTCGTTTTATAGAGAAGAAAAACTTAAAGACCTAAAAAGAATATGCAATAGCTTTACCGCGGCAGTCCCCGAGTGCCACACGTATTTTTTTTTATTTATTTTTAAAAAAAGTATGGCTATTGTTAACTAAATATTTTTTTTTGAAAAACTGTCTTCGTTGAAAACAATAAAAAATGTTTAAATAAATGATTTTTTCTGCTTCATGAAGCCCTTGTTCTAATTTTTAAACCTATCTTGTGAGCTAGCAGGCCAGCCCGCAGTGACGTCATTTCCAGCTTCGTAACCAGCCTACTATGGCTATAGCAGCGTTTCTAGCCTCGTGTGAAGCGGCCTTAACTTCCGTCCAAAAAAAGATCTGAGCTACTCTCAAGTCGCGCCTAAAAAATTTTTACTTCAAACAAAAAAAATCGGGCTGAATGCAATACTTCTCCACCGTAGTGGGGATGGGACGTAAAAAAGATATATATGCACAGTGCTAAGGACGGGTATTTCGATGAAATCCGCAGTGAATTTAGCCTTCAAACATACACGACCACTGCAGGCGCATTATCGTACCGATGTTCCATTCGTACTATACGCTGTTTACGCTAAAGCGTGAACTAAATCCTGCCGCCCGCCCCACTCCTTCCGCTTTCAACACCGTGTAAATATGTTTGCAGCAAGTATATTAGAAGTTGTGCCTTTATAAGATAGTTTTTATTATATCTATACATTTACCCGCTATTATCTTCTCTGTTGTTTTGCATACTAATGATATATAGATTAGCTTCATTACGTTGCTACGACTGCTGCTAGTTACGTAGGTACCTACACTACTTTTATATCACTGAAGTCTTTCATCTATACTAATATATAAAGCTGAAGAGTTTGTTTGTTTGTTTGTTTGAACGCACTTATCTCAGGAATTACTGGTTCAAATTGAAAAAAATGTTTTTTGTTGGTTAGCCCATTTATCGAGGAAGGCTATAGGCTATATAAAATCAGGCTACGACCATTAGGAGCGGAGCATTAATGAAAAATGTTGCAAAATGTATCTCAAAAATAAGCTTCTATTCAGGTGAAATGCACTAACTTAATATACTCATATTAGCGTTGCCAGAGTACAACGCCGGCTAGCTCAATCGTTAGAGCACACGTCTGTCAATATCAGGGTCGTGAGTTCGAGCCCTACGTTGGGCGAATATATTTTTATTTTTTTTTTATTTTCTACATTGCTTTCTTCTAAGGCTTACATTTATATTTATTTTAATTTTATTTAATTAATTAAAAAAAAATTATTAGTTAAAAAAAGTATAAATACTGATTTTTATCGACAAAAACTTTTGAACGGTAACTCCGATCATCATGAAATTTGGACACAACATTCATCTCGGTAAACTAAGATGAATGTGTGTACTCATGTTCCTCCCTTCCCCATTCTTTCTTTTACACCCGGGTGAAACCGGGCGGGACCGCTAGTAAAATATATACCGGATGGTCTGTAAATATTTTTCTTCATACCTCGATCGAAAGTGCGTACTTACGGCACCAATTGAAGGGTACACGGGAAGAAGGCGGTTTGTCAAAAAATGTAAATTGTGCAGGAGAGCATTTTGAAGTGTTTAAGATCGTACCATTTACTTGCTGATGCATTTCTTTCAACGCTTATAACTTTTGACCTAGTGTATTCTTGTCTAAAATGAATCAGGTACGACTTTTGGCTACAAGATGGCATAAAAAAATTAAATTCGCATTTTTACTGACAAATCGCCTTCTTCCCGTGTAACCTTCAATTGTAAGGCAGATAGTTTAGCCGTTTTAAGTACGGAAAGTTGATTTTTATAAATTATTTTTTTTTTGCGCAGAAAAGGGGAAAGCTCAGAGAAATTTCCGAATTGCAAATTGTTACTTTTCGCCCCCGTATCTACGGCACTGCTGGGACAAAGTAAATCGTAATTAAAAATATACATATAGCAGATTCATCAAACTTACATGACATGGTTTGGTATATTATTACAGTACCTGCAATTTGCAAAGTAAACATACCGGGTGACATAACAAACAAAAAGCGTTCTATTTCGTATTCAAATCAGGAGCGTTTATTTTATGAACCTTCGTAGTCTCCAATGATTTTTGCCCAAATTTTGTTATTAAACTTGAAAATTCATAATTAGTATAATCACTCATATATAATAACGAAGTTGGACTGAAACAAATGCGAACGGAACGAACCGAGCGAAACACTCGTCATTTAATAATTTCAATAATTGTATGATGATTTCGCGGACCATTTCGGGTGCTCTCAGAGGCCACCGGTTAAAAACCACTGATCTATATTAATAACGGCTCTGTCTTTACTTTCTTAACTTATTTGTTTAACGATTAGTGTGTTTATGAAAGTAATAACTATCATCTATATTTTCCATTACCGTGAACTCAATATATTTTTTACTTTTACATTAAATTCGTATTAGAAGGAAAACTAGTACTGCTTGAACAAGTTATAAAATATTGACAGTAACTTTAACAAGTTGTACATAATATATTGAATACTATGTCAGCCATATTATGTAGCAAAAAGTCGAAACCACGTATGTCAAATTTAGATAAACTAACGCATACTTTATACTTTCCACGATGTAAAGATCTATGTCTGCAGTATAAAGTAGTGTTGATCCAATAGAATATTAAGATGAAGGAAGGTTTTGGTTGAGGATCATAAAATAAGCTTTACCAGTGTTTCGCTAGTGGCCAACGTTTCGAAAAATTTATTTTCATCTTCAGGGCCTATGAACATGTATATATGTATATAATTTAGAACGTATTGTATAACAATTTTAATGTAAAAAGAAACCATACTCAAAAGATAAGTTTTTGTTAAAGCTACTACATAATATTAAAAATCTTATTACATACCTCAAGCTGGTAACGTTGGCCACTAGCGAAACACTGGTAAAGCTTATTTTATGATCCTCAACCAAAACCTTCCTTCATCTTAGTAAAGATCTATGTTTGTAGAACTGTATATTTTACACTACACACTACAGATGTGTAGACCCGGACCTGTATCAACTGTGTGAATTGGACTCTCAGAGTCAGATGTGCATCCTTTGGAACTGTTACGTACACGGACCTGTTGGCTGTTAAGGCCGCTGCACACGAGGCTAGAAACGCTGCTAGATTCCTTGCTAGATTTTCCTACTAGTTCTCTAGCGCTGCTTTTCTTGATTGGTGTAAAGTGCTCGCTTCACACGAGACCATTTTTCAAGCTTGTTTTATGGATAGATCTGGTGCGCGCGCAGTGACCGTTCGAATATAAACACAGAGCAAAACGTGTCTGTTGTCTGACTCTGAGCAGAATGAAGCCATGTTGGTTTGTGGGCGTTTGTTCAAGTGTCCGCGTGGCAAGATACTGCTTCCTGATTGGTTCTTGCTCATGTCTAGCAGCGGGTCTAGCAGAGAAAATAGCCCC
This sequence comes from Xanthostigma xanthostigma, assembly GCA_963575645.1. Classification (NCBI taxonomy): domain Eukaryota; kingdom Metazoa; phylum Arthropoda; class Insecta; order Raphidioptera; family Raphidiidae; genus Xanthostigma; species Xanthostigma xanthostigma. The sequence continues at coordinate 38,984,486 of OY754466.1, read as the reverse complement.
TGTTCTAATTTTAAAACCTATCTTGTGAGCTAGCAGGCCAGTCCGGTCATTTCCAGCTTCGTACCCAGCCTAGCGGCTAGCAGAACACCTAGCAGCGTTTCCAGCCTCGTGTGCAGCGACCTTTAGGACGGACCTGGTTTTAAACGTGCAGTTCACAGCCGAAGTCGGATTTTTGAGGCCGGAGTTGGTATGAAAATCATTCGAGCGGCAGTTGTAGAGGAGACACAATTGAATAGTACCATATGTATGCAGTATGTACATTGTACACGTTCGACGTACAGTAGGTGAGATGGACCCATACAGGTCACTTCTGTAGTGTGTAGTACACACTACAGAAGTGAAACTTCTTGTCGCGTGTACTGCAGACACAGACACTCTCATTCATACGTAATAATGTCTTCCCAGCGTTCCACTCCAGCGCAGGGGAGTGGAGAATGCAGCATTTAATTACTTTTTAGTTTCGTTACACGTTCAACTGCACGATTCTAATTCACTCTACCGTGGTTAAAGAATTTTCACTTCGTAAGTTGCGATAAATTCGACGTAAGCGGTTTTGTTTTTATGTTATCGCTATATACAGTGAAGCTGAATAAGCCGAATTATGATTTGCATTGCTTTCCATAACATAGCCAAGAGTGTATTCAGATGATAAGTTGGCAGCAATTGGTGGAACTAGGCAATGCGGATTGGCATACCTGAAGAGTGGAGTAATTGGAGAGCGCTGAACTTTGGCATTTGTATCGTTGAATCAGAGACAGCCTAGTTGAATGCAACTACCGTAAGGTACCTACTTGCACCAGACTTCATCCCCCTTCACGAATTCTACACAGAATGTATGGAGTGTCTCAAGTGAAGTTTTTGTGAGGAAACTATACCTATATGATATTCCGCGTTCAGGAATAATCTTTTTTCTTTCGATATTTTTGAAGTAAATCTTTTATAGGCGACACTGCTTCGGCGATATAAAGCTGTGCAGATGAAACCAAATTGTGTGACTCTTTTGAGAAACAAAAATTTATTTATTTATTGTACCTACTCATTATTACATCATAATAAAAATTTTTTTACACTTATTATTTAAGTTTTCCTACCAAACCCAAAAAAGCTTTTCTAGGTTAAGGTATGATATTTGTGAAACAACGATTGCAACCCATAAAATGACCTATTATTAAGTTTATTCAATTTAGGGATGGAATAAGACAACCGCTTAGATTGCCAGGTCAATTATTTTATAGTTCGGTCAAAATAGACAAAGAAATAGTGGTAGATTCCAAAAATCCGCATAGAGCTGAAAATTGGTACAGGCCTTAGATACACTATTACAAATGACATATCAAAAGTCTCCCCGATCCTACATCTGCTAAAATATTTATACAAGGTCAAAGGTTAAAAGTATCGTTATTTTTGCACTTTTCTCGGAAAAGGTAAATGTTATTTAAAAAAAGTTTAGACAAAATTTGTAGATCATGCAATTGTTTACTTGTTCTTATACTTTTTGTTTCTACGAATCACCATTTTTTTGAACTGGTTATTTCATACATCGAAAATACTAATATGCATATTAAAATTAAACGTTATTTTTGATAAATACGTTCAGTACGTACATAGATATTTTGGTCCCATATTTCAGGAATAGTGATTCGTAGGAAAAAAATATAATAACAGTTTTTGTAGACAATTGCATGATCTACAACTTTTATCTTACCTACTTTTAGATAACATTTACCGTTTACGAGAAAAGTGTAAAAAACCCGAGACTTTTGACCTTTGACCTTGAATAAGGATCGGTGGGGACTTATTTTATTTGTATAGTGTACTTACGACCTGTACCAATTTTCAGCTCTATGCGAATTATAGTAAATTGGAATGTTTATTGTGACTGAACTATTTAGGAAATTATTCTGACACTAAGTAGGTATATAAGTTTTAACTGAATCCAAGCCGATTTATGAGGGTTAATTTATTTATCACTATTTTTATTTTATATAGTAAAGTTACGTCGCTGTTTTCGCTGTTTTGGTTGTATAAAAAAAATGTTAAGAATTATTAATACAGCATTATTATTTAGTGAAAGTTTTTAATTATAATGTTTTGTTTCAGAATGCCGTTTAGCAGAAAATAACTACAAGAAAAACAACTGCCTATAGAAAATTATGCTACCAAAAACAGAGTTATACTGTTGACAAACCCGTGAGTACTTTAATGACTTAACATTTTATATAATACATTTAGATTCTTTTGTCCGATACTGTACAGACATATAGTATTGGCGGATATGAACTGCAGTGAAAGCACGCAAGTTGGTACTTAATGGCTAAATAATTGGGTCACAGATGGGTTAATTTAGAAGTTCTTCAAACTTGAAACTTTTCCTTCGATTTAGATATGATATACCTACCTAACGGCTAACTTAGATTCTATAGAAATATAGTTGGTGTTTTATGTATTGTATCTATTTAAGGAGGTTGAGCCGTTTTACGAAGATAATGAAAAAAATCTGAAATAAATAAAATTTTCTGTAAAAAAACCAAAATCATTAGGAGATTTATAAAGATAAAAATTAATAAAAACTTTTACATGTAGTCTTATGGAAAATATGTCAACTTAGCATGCAAATTGTTCATTTTATTTTTTTGAAAATAACCAAATAATGTCAGCAGTTCCGAAAACTAACTATGTAAAGCATGATAGCATCGATGTCTTACGCATATTTTAATATTTTTTCCAATTTAATTAGGAGACTTTTAATCAATAAAAAAATTATTAAACATTAGCACTTTTCGATCATGGACTTTTATTCTTGACAATTTTAACTGAATTTTCAACTTTTTAATGATTTAATTTTTTTTATTAGGTACTTCTAATTTATTTTTTTAATTATTTACTGCAAAAAATATGTAAAATACAGATATTTACATAAATTTATTTTTTTAACCTAACTTTGTACAAAAACTTCAAAAGTTGGAAATAATTAGGTAATTAATATTAAAAAAAAAAAATATTTATTTATGCCTTTATGACAATAATTTATTGGTATCATCGACTTATAACCTTTTGTAGAAATTTATTATGGAAAAGTTCCCATTTAGAATTCGACTTACTTTTGATTGGGACTGTAACGGATCAACCTCCTTAAAAAATCGTTTCTCAATAAAACAACAAAAGAATGTTTTTATTGCTTTTAAAAAAATCTTGTCGGCATTATAAAAAATTGAATAAATAATATAATAATACCTATATCTAGAGCTATAGGCGATTGAAAAGAGATAGAGGTAGAAATAAAATAAACCGGAATATAGGATCTAAAAAAAAAGAAAATGTGAATGTAAAGGTCACTGCACAGGAGGCTGGTTTTGCCGCTAGTTTTGGCGGCTAGATTTCAATTTTAAAGCGTGTTGTGGTACTGGGTTTCGTGATAGCTTTTATGTGTTCGCTTCACACGATGCGTGTTTTGAAGTTTGCTTTGTAGATGGGTTTGATGCGCGCGCAGTGACTGTTCGGATGTTAACAAAAGTGGACGTTTATTGTCTCTACTATGACGCCATGTTTGTTTGTGGACATTTGCCCATGTCGTACACGCTATAAGACACTGTTTCCCGATTGGTTCTTGATCAGAGCCAGCAGAGAAACAAGCACGAAAAACAGCCCCCGTCCTAATTTTGACATCAAACTTGTAATCGCGAACTGATGCCCGCATTGCCATAATCTCAACCAGCACGCTAGCCAGAACAAGTCCTAGCAGTGATTCCAGCTGCAAAACTAGCCTCAGTGATGAGCTAGAGGCATAGAGATATAAGTAACTAGAGTTGGCTAGTTGCCATAAGTGAAAGTGTCCTCAGTTAAGAAAGAGAACGCTGCAGAAAACCAGAAATTTGTTTACTCAAATCAGCATTGTTTTGCATCATTATTTACCATAGAGATAAGGAACTGTTCTCTCTCTTAATTGCAGACACTTTCACTGTTCTCTCGCGTACTCTATTGTAATATCCCTATGGTTAGAAGCCTAGGCCAGGGGTCGGCAACCTTTTGAGAACGAAGAGCCAAAAGTTACAATTCAAAAAATTTCCCAGTTTTTAAAGAGCCATTTTCATTTCAGTATTATAGTATTTGCTTATATAGGTATAATATATATATCCGAGGACGACATGTCGCGACGGGGGCGGTGCGGTGAGACGCGAGTGGAAATGGCTGAGAGATAGACGTGGTGCTCAATCATGGATTAATTTTTAAGGGTTTATATAATAAAATAATTAGTTTTTGCGTATGAAACTGGAGAGCCGCAACTTTACATCAAAAGAACCGCAAGTTGCCGACCCCTGGAGGTCTATAAAGTTAGCATATCCACATCAAAAGCCCACGAAGTTAATAGTACCATAATTTGTTGCTATTTTGTTGCTAATTTGTTACCCCAAAACTTATTTTGTTGCTCTGACCGTTTTCGAGAAACAATGGATACGGTACCGTTATATAAAGATGGCATAGCCAGTGGTTGTATCTCTATAAGCAGGTTAGATATACTCATTATGAAAGTACCATAATTTGTTGCTAATTTGTTGCTTTTGAATGGTGTAATCACTTTCAGGCTAAATGATAAGAGATCGGTAAGGTAGGATATAGATAATAAAAATGCAATAAAAATCTTCAGTATTTGCTTTTTTCATCGATCCTATGCCACCAGGATTCTTCCTTCTTAATCTTCTAACAATTGAACAGGATCATCATCTCTATAAATTATTAGAGTTTTCTTTCACAATCGTAGGATCTAAACCGATCGAAAAAAAAATGTTAAAAACAAGAAAATTCATAAGGTAAAAGAAAAGCCTATGACACGAAACAAACACTTTATTGCTACGTTCCGAGATTAAAAATAAAGAATACAAATAGTACCACCGCAGTCCGCAATACTAGGCGCATAATTCTGATTGCTTTTTGAGGAATAAATTTAGTATAATGTTAGTAATAAAAGCAGTTTCTTGAGCAGTTGTTAATTGAAGTAAGCGTTGGATATAAAAGTGGGTTTGCGAATTAATTATGGTATTAATTAATTAGAAGAGTAGTCCCGGAGACAAGTGGCTCGTATAGCTCGACAGCGGATGGCTGTGTGCTTGTGTGTGACAAAGCATGTTGAACTGTGCGTGGGGAAAATTGAGAACGACGCTAAACATATTGCCGAATTTATAATTACGTTTCATAACGTAAGCGATAGCGTTGAAAAAAGCCCATTTATACTTTCACTAATATTATGTGAAATCGTAGACAGCCATTTAACGAATCTTTTTGAAGTAAAACATCTTTACGCACGCTTGACGGCGTTACAAAAATCGTGTGATCGGGCGAGGCGAACGGAATAGCGTTACGCGAACGGCGATTTCTTGATTATTTCGTCATTTCATTTCGATCTTGAACAATTTTATAAATTAAAATTTTGTTCAAAACATTAAATATTCTACGTTTATAAAGTGAATAAAATTGTAAATTCATTTTAAAGTTCATATTTTGTGAATTTTCGGGTGAATAATAACAAATTATGGCAGGAAGAAGTTTTACTTCAGTTGTGTGGTCTATAAAGCACACTCGTTTTTTTTCATGTGAAACATCGAATGGCGCGTTTGGTTGGGAGTAAAACCGTGCAATTGGCGGGATACTTTTATGGGAGGACGTTACGTTTTTCAGTTACTACAGTATACCGTTAGATGACAGCGCGTAACGCTTACTGTATTGGATTGTAACATGATTTTAGTTGACGGGGACATCTAGTTGAGATTTATTAGTTAGTGTTAACTTAATACATTTATTTACTAAGGCTTAACAACCTAAGTAATGTTAAGGCATGATTATGCGCAAGAAAATCGATATTAAGATCGTTCTTAGCAGTTTTGAGGTTAACTTAACTCTGCGTAAGCAAAGTAGGTTAAATGTAACATTCTATGCGAATTGGAACCGGTAACAGTGTAACCATGGCAACGAAAAACTAATAATATATTTAGGTATATTTTTATATAAATATCGATTTGTAACATTAAGATTGCGCGAGTTTCACCTTCGTAATGTATAGTGTACAAAACATTATCACTGTGTTCCGGACAACGTTTATATAGTTCGGCTGTTTTGGGGTATAGGAACAGTTCTTTGCCGATGCATTTAGGTCTACAAGAGCCCATTGCACTTCCCCGTCAATTAACTAGGTCTCGAACAATTCTGGACACGCAGTCCATTTTCTTAATGAACCAAATAAATCTCTTGGGACTTCTATAAATACACAGTTTCCACTTTCCAAGCAATGTTTCCTCTAATTTTTTCGCTGTCCACTGTGGAGATAACTGTATCCACCGTGGGCATAACTGTATCTGTTACGGTCTATACCCGAATTCGGTCAATGACCGAAATAAATGCGCAATACTAGTTTCGACCAACGAATATTGCCCAAACCCGAAATCTTACATTTAAACGGGTATTCAGTGTTATAAAATGAGCATAACTAGTTATGGGCATTTTCAATTGGACAAAACTAGTTCTGTCCATTTCTGAACGGACAATACTAGTATGGCATCGGAATCTTCTTTGCGTTTTTTTAATTAAATTTTCCACATCAACGATATTTATTATATCAAAGTGATTTATGCTTCTGTATTGTTTAGCAGACAGGTTTTAATTCAGCTTTCAACAAATTTGCTTTCTTAACCTCACTTAGTGTAGTAAGGTAATTATGTTTCGTCATAAAATTATGTTTCAGAAGCCTCCAATAGCCGAACTAGTTGAGATTCGTATTCACCTTGCATTTTTACTTAATTATTACACTGAATATCCCACCATTATATTAATTATAACATTCAGGACAACAATTCAATAAGTAAACAAGAACATAACCCTACTTTTATTCGGGTTCGGACGTTGATTGAACGAAACAAGCAGAACTAGTATTGTCCGTTCAGAAATAGATAGAACTAGTTTTGTCAAACTGAAAATGCGCAAAACTAGTATTGCTCATTTTATAACACTCAATACCCGTTTAAATGTAAGATTTCGAGTTTGGGCAATATTCGTTGGTCAAAACTAGTTTTGCGCATTAATTTCGGTATTTGACCAAATTCGGATATAGACCGTAACATATCCACCTTGGACACAACTGCATCCACCTTGCATACAACTGTGTCCACCGTGAGCATAACTGGGTCCTCCGTGGACATAACCGTGCCCACCGTGCTCATAAATATGGATACAAATCCCACGAATATGAGTTATTCTGTTATTGTTAAACAAATGAAGTACTGACTTTAATAATCGTTGATCGAGTATATTTTTCTCATCCTTGTTGCATAGACTCATTTTACCACATCTTTTTAGTCTTTTATATAATACAGTATACTTTTTTGTCTTGGAGAATTCACGTTTCGTGTATATTTAGTTGAAAAGCAGATACGATGTCTATTGTTGCAAATTACTTGAATAAAACTTGAATGCCATCTGAATAATTAATTAATTAGCGAAAGGCCTTATTATTACTGGCCTGCAGGACATAGCTAATGTTTTAATGACGACTATTTTAAAAATTCGAGTAGATTCTTTTATTTCTTAGTATATTATGTATTTACTTTAAAATATTTAATAACACCAAATTCACTGGGTATTTATATTATACCATTATATAACAATTCTAAAGTTTATCAAATTGATATACTATATAGGAGTAATTTCGTTTAAGTGCATGAATTATTCTATATTAATATGTTGGCTATCATGTTATACATTCGGTTTTGAATGACTTTTATGTATACCTACAGTGCTTTTTGATCTATGTTTCATAGTAATTTACAAATTAGTTTATCTCCTGTTAAAGGTTTTTTTATATACTGTTCAAAATAATGATCTAGTTATTTATGAAGCGAATAACTGACCCATTTCTTTCCCATTCTACGTCACGTTGTACGTAAGCCAGGGGTGTCAGACTGATTTTTATAAAGGGCCATTTATAAGAGTTAGGGTGTGTTAGCGGGCCAGACTCTAAATTAAAAACTAAAACACATACTAAATTAAAATCTTTATTTATTTAGTTTAAATAAGTTTTCATATCAAGGTAATAAAAAGGGTAAAATTATCTAGAGCTTGAGGTCTCTTGTTTTTGATGAGCTCATTGATGTCAGGGTCATATTTAAGGTATTTTCAGAATGTATTGGAATCCTCACTGGATAGATTCTGGTCGCGGGCCGGATTGAAATGGCTTGAGGGCCGGATGCGGCGCGCGGGCCGTATCTTTGACATCAAAGACGTAAACTAACGGTTTTTACTGACATGTCTAATTTTCTTTTTCTAGATAATTATATATCCCATGAAAAAAATAAATGTAAAGAAAGTGGCCAATTTCTTTAAAACTGTTTTATTTTCTTAAAAAAATAACTGAAATGTGTTTCTTGCCTACACATTTTTAACAGTGTTACAAAAAATATTGTGTGAACTGATTTTACAGGCCAAACTTGGTAAGTTTTCAAGGGTCCCAATAATGTTCACTTTTTAATAAAAATTTTTCAAGTTTGGCCTGTAAATTTATCAGTTCACACAATATTTTACCATTTCAACCCACAAGTGGGGAACTAGTTTAGGTCAAAAATCACTTTTCAAAAATTTTACAATATCTTTCCGTTTTGAGGTCCCCCAAATCCAAAAAACATATTTTTGGAAAAACTCTGTGCGTCTGTTAGACTGTTTGTCTGTGAACACGATACAGGTCAAACGAATGAGCAGATCGACCCCAAATTTTGGGAGGATGTTTGGTATGCAAATATGAAGAGCCCTATTGTTTTTGGGGAAAATCGGCGCATGCGCAAAAGAGATATTTGCTATAGCGGTGTTTTTATATGATAATGGTATACTTTTGATAACGGCTTATTATTTTATTTATTTTTTCAAGAAAGTTTCGTTAAAATTTTTTTTTTCTAAACTTTATAGTTTCGGAAATATTTTGAAAATAAAATAAAAGCACCTGTTCTCTTGTTTTGTAGATCTGTCAGAAATAAATTAGTTGAGCAGGCTTTGATTAAATTTTAAATGACGTGGAACATATTATGTAGGTAACCATGGCAACGAATAGCAAATATCATATTGAACACTAGCCATTACCCGCGTCACTTCAAGCGGTATCAGAAATTTTATTCTCTTTGTTAAATGTAAATATTTTTGAAGTTGGAATGGTCCCGTCGCCCAATTGGCTGGAATTTTTTATTTATACTATATAACGTGGGCCTGGCATTTTGTATTTTGAATTCTTACACCTGTTTTTAAAAGTGATTGCCAGATTGAGAAAACCTGATTACAGATAAAACTTTAAAATACCGGAGCTTTAGGGTTTTCGACTGAACGAAAATATATCTAATAATATTTATTTTCTGTGATTTTTTAAAACTACAATAAAGGAATACTATATCTATTTTGACTCTTTTTTTTAACTAGGAGCTAGTGAATCGATTAAAATTTTTTTCATCGTTTAAAAGCCAACTTCTTTATAAGTAACATAAGCTGCGCATTATTACGACAAAAGGAGAAGTGAGAGAAAATGTAAAGAAAGTCGGGGATTCTGCGATTTTTTAACTAAATTGGTGTATCCTGGCTAAACTATATAAGATACCGAGCCTGAAAACCAGTTTAAAATAAAACTTAATATCAAATTTTTAATTACGAAAAACAGAACGAAACATAACCTTTGATTCACACTTATAAAGTATAGCTCTCGTTCGAGTAAAGGCTCATATTCTGCGATGCCTATAATGCAAAAAATTATCTCTCGGAGTATGTGAAATAAATAATTAATAATAGATAAATGATTAACTGTTTTAGTCAGAGTGCCCGTCGGCAAAAATTTTACTGACAAATACTCTCCCCAAACTTTATATATGGCTTCATTAGGCCTAGTCTGACACCTATTTCCTCTATGACTTTTTTTATTTTGGGGCGTTTTCCCTCTAAATTTTCCGAAATATGTCGTTTTGACGATATGTAAAAATTTATAGATACTGTTTGTTTTTTTAATTGGATAGCTTAAAAACTTCAACCAAAACGCTAAAATAATGTTCTCTGACAAATAACATGAACCATTTAAAATGTCTGACACCACGAATATGTCGACATATTAGAGGTGTCAGACATCCAATTAAAAAAAAATAGTATCTTTAAATTTTTACATGTCGTCAAAACGACATGTTTCGGCAAATTTAGAGGGAAAACGCCCTAAAATAAAAAAAGTCATAGAGGAAATAGGTGTCAGACTAGACTTAATGAAGCCATATACAAAGTTTGGGGAGAGTATTTGTCAGTAAAATTTTTGCCGACGGGCACTCTGACTATTTGGATATATCATTACAGAGTAAATGATGATGATGATGAGTAAATGATGTTTGTTTGTTTGTTTTTTCTTATTGTAACTGTAACAATGTGTGTTTTATACGTACGACAATAGCAGACTATGTGCTATAAATTTGTATAAAATATAAAGTACAAGTACTTTTTATACAAACATTAAAAGATTTTGTGGCTGACCTGTAGTTTTGATGACGTGGGAGAGCACTTAAGCGCTGCATTGAGTAAGCTCTCATCAAGCTTGTGTTTATATTAAAAGCATGTCACTCAATTTCTCATTATACTTAATTCAACAGTGCCTAGGGTTAACAAATATCTTTTTTTAGTATGTTTTGTAACTCGGAAAATATTATTTATATAACTCATTATTAGTGCACATAGGTACCTTATTGGTGTTGGTCGGATGGCGGGACCTAGGGATCGGACCAAAATTTCTCGACGTTTCACACCCTCCTGAACATTTTTGCATAAGTTTTGAAAATGTTTATACATAATTATCCAAAAGAGTTTATTTAATGAAATTTGGTTCACATGTTGGCATCCATCAACGCACGAAGCTTACTTAAAATGGGTCCAATCAGGCTATTTTAAGGCTGATTTTTACGGGTTGGAAAATATTTTCGGGTCCAAAACAACCAAAAAAATTTCTCAGATTCGTTCCAAAATTGAAATTTAATATTTTAGTAAAGATTAAAAGATGCTGTTAAGTTTGGCCCGACAGAACCGGACTTACGGATTATTTAATTTGATGCAGACTCAAAATAATATGATAGTTAAGAAAAAAAAAAGGTACCTACCTATTAAGGGTAAGAAAAAAAAAGGTACCTATTAAGGGTATACTTTATTATTTCGTCAAAAAAAACGTAAGTTCACATAGCTTAGGCACAAACCGCACAATGGTTGTATTAGCAAATACACTATATTGTAGTGGTGTGTCACTCCTGAGCGAGTCGTTCATAATGAACGACTTTTTTCTCGGAGCGGAGCGAGTCGCTCTTTTTTTGTGAATGACTCACTCCGAGCGTCATTGCTCTGTGCTGAGCTATTCTGTACTGTTGCATTCGCACATTTACAGAGCGCACACAGCACAGATCACAGAGACACTAGTGCATTTTGAACGTACGGAGTTATCTTTGCTGAGTCATTTAATGTTGAATGACACACTGTAAGTGCAATAGTATTAAGCTTACAGTGACTTAAAACATTCACATTGACGTCGTTGACAAAGATATAATATTGTAACAATAAAAATTATTATTGTTAAGCTTTTATTATTCTTTATAGTTTATCCGAAATGCGAATAATATAAGATCAGAATCATATTAAAATGAGCTCAGAGCTGAGTGTGTATTGTGCTGTGCAATGCTTCGTGACTCCTGAGCATGGTATGATGACAGTTCACACATCTGCAGTAGTGCGTACTGTCTAGTGTCGCTCCTTTGAACGACTCCCTCTGAGTGACTCTTTTTAGTGAGCGGAGCGCACGGAGCCAGCTTCCAATAAAGACTACTACTATATTGTCGACAGAGTTTGGCACTGCAACCCGAGCTTTTTAATACATTAAGGACAAATAGCTTCAAAAATAATTCAGAACACCTATCATGAAAAATACTTCTGATGATTAAAATAAAATACGATCAATCAATTCGATCGTTATGTGCTTCTATATTCGAAGTATATTCGTATAAAAAATAATCGAAACAAAATATTTTAGCAATTATAAATAGCCGTTTGATGTTTTAATAATAAATAAAAAAACAAGAAAATGACTTGAATTCGCAAAATTTAGTCTATTTCTGGACAACCCTGAAACAACCGATTATATAAAAGCATATTGGTGCACGCATGCGAATTGTTGCAGCTTTCCAATCTGTGGTTTGTTTAGACAGAGAGAAGTATATTGTGAAATTCTTTTGTTAAAATAAGATAGAACAATATTAATGTTGTAAAATAATCCGGACTACGTCTAAATGTTTTTAAGTAATGAATCTGTGAGAAATATGTCAAAACATTTTTAAATTAATAAGGATTCACTCCAAACATTGTTTACGGATTTAACTGTTTATACAAAAAATAAATCCAACAATATCTTTTTGATATTATTATTCATGCTGGGTTGCCAAGTGCATTGGATGAAAATATGTTTTCACAATAACTCTAGATTGTGATCATATACATAGTACGGATGTTGACACTAGTTGTATAGTTGTAAAAATCTTATAGGCATTGATTCTCAGTTAAAGTGATCGAAAATGGTTTGATTTTTGTTTAAAGGCCACCAAGAAAAAGTGTCCATAGCCTAAAAACCAAGAGATTTTTAGCTACAGATATGTTTCGCGATATTTTAGATATAGGGATATTCATTGAATTCACAAACATGTTCCGTGTTCAACTTTTGCGTGTTTTTTTTTTTTTAAATAGAAAAATAGTCGAAAACTAGGTAATGTTGAGACACGTTCTCCCACCACTAGCACTGGGACTTCCACCACATTCTGTTTTTTTAAGGCTATTCGATTATTAGAACAATGTTCAGATAAAAATTAAAAAAGTAATTGGACTAGTACTTCGCAAAGAGTTCAGCCTTATAGAAAATTGCAACTTAAAATTAAATTGACAAAAAATATAATTATAATTCAATAAATTTATTGGTCGATAATTTTATTTATTGAAGAGGACTAATCAGACGTTAATCAAAGATTTAAATATCATAATATTTAATACTAAATAAATTAAATTAAATTAACAACTTTAATTTTTCATTAAAAATAGCTGTGTCAAGAAATTGAATGGGGCAACCAAATCAATTTTTCTTTATTATCAAATTTCATTAGAAAACTCGATGGGTGAAGATCGAGCCAAATCGGGAAAAAGGGTGCAAATTTGAGGGGACATTTAAGTATGATACATCAATCTGTTAAAATTGCACCTTCGTTCGAGGACTGGAACTTGTTAAAAAACGTTAAAAAAGAGTTACAAAACTGTGTTTCATCAGTTTTTGCTTTGTAGCTTGTCAAAATTCAATATTGTAACCACCGAAAAGATCTTCTAATTTTCGAATTAGTTCGTCATTTTACTGTCATACCTATAAACTTTAAAATGCGCTATTCATTAATTACGCCTCTTTAAAATTGATGGCTTTAGTGAATGTTACTTTAAAATTCATGAACGAAATTCTGTAATCGACGGTAACAACACAAAAGTAGAAAATAATGAATGCAACACATTTTATGACTTTTTTTTAAATGTAAGAAAGTTTGATAAGATAAGCAGGGAAAAGGAAAGGCATATAGAAGGTGCTAAAACATTATATTATCACAATGTACTACAAACCTGAATACATACCTTATGAAAGCATTTATCAGCTTTGTTAAACCACAGCGTATTTTGGTGTATACTATATTACTATATGAAGTATGCATGAACCAAAACGTTATAATGAATGGTGCAGCATAGGGTTTCCACAAAATTCAAAAATTCAAACACTAATTATTTTTATATGATAAAATTATACGGGATACAAGGCTAAAATATTAAAATAATTTTTATTCACTAGAACATTATTTATTGCCTATTTCTTGCCTACTTCAGGTCCTGAAGAAAACAAGAAATATTGCCGAAACGTTAACCAACAAATAATGTTCTAGTGAATGAAAATTGTTTTAATATTTTAGCCTTGTATATCCCGTATAATTTTATCATACCATAATACCAAGGTGTCTTATTTTATTTTGTAAATTATTTTTAGCAAGACCTGATATACAGTGTGTCCACCGATAGTGGTAATGTAAGTACTTAATAAAGTTCTTACTTTAAAATAAATAAAACACTTAGACTTGAACTTTAAAGATTCGTAATGAATTGTTTTCTCAAGATCTATTAATTGAATTGATTTTTTCCAAATTAATAACAACATTACTTAAGTAAGTAAGTACTTACAGTAATATTGCATAATTCTTGCATCCTACTGGATACAAAAAAAAATTTCAATAGTTTTTATTTAACTCGAAATTTACTATCGGAAACTTCTGACGATCAGTTCTGAAGAAGTCCAAATCCGAACAGAAACGTCAATGTATTAATTATTATTTTTTGTTAATATATATTTGTCTGAAAAATTGGTCGATAATTTTATTTATTGAAGAATTCTAATCAGACGTTAATCAAAGATTTCAAAGATTTAATAGCTAATTTTTCATTAAATTTTCTTTTGTATAAATAAAAACGAAATAACCAATTCATTTCTCGTTGGTGTTTGTATAATTTCGCAAGGTGGGTGTAGAGAATATTACAAATAGTATAAATTCTCTACAATCTGGCGGAAACGTTGTAAAACGGAAACGATAAAAACTTTGTACTTATATGTTGTAGGTATTAACAATACGCTGCATACACACATAGATATAAGTGACCTTTCGTGTTTGGAGCCTTATTTAATGGGAGAGCAATAGAGCGCTATGGAAGCAGACAAAGGAAAGCACCTATTTGGTCAATTTGGTCTGATTATATAACCGATAGCGTTGTCTCGGTGCACGATAGCTGATAGCTGTATCGTGTTGCATGCATTTCTCACTTTTCACTTTGTGGAATTCTTTTAAAGCTAGCGTTTTATTCGCCACAAAAATGAACTTAAACGGCGCTATTCCCTACGGTCAATGTGAGAATTTACAGTGTTGTTAATTTTTTTTGTCACTCTCTAACAAATTCAACATTGCATATGTTAAAGTGAGACAGAAATTTAACAGAGGTTACAGAATCGCGCCGAAATGGCATAGCAGAAGACACATAGATTGTAAACTATAGACGCTCAACAATTTTAATACAAACTATTTATACCCGGCCACGCTTTGCTGTGGCTTAGTTTGGTTTAATGGAAAAGAAACAAAAAAGAAAGCACACGTTTCTAATATGTTTATTTTAACAATGCTTGTGGGGATACAATATTTTTTGTCGTTCCATTGTCTATGCAGATATAGAGATTGTCTGGTTTGTCGACTCTACAAAACGCAACAAATAATTGCCCATGTGAGAAGCAATCCGTGTCTAGATCTAAAACGCACAATTGTGACTCCAGCTGTCATGAAGCACGCTGTTCGGCATGAGCAATGTTTAGTATTGCGTGTGTTGTTGTTACGTTCAACAGAAGGCGCTTCCATTTCCGTAAAATATTAAGTATAGCGTGTTTTGCTTTAACGTTCAATAGACGGCGCTGTTTAAAAAAAAACATGTTTTCACTTGTCAGATGCCTATATAATATGTAGGTATATAAAAAAATTAAACCGCCGAAAAACTGAAAAGCAAAAAATAATAAAACTTTTTATTTAACTAAGTTCTATCTAAGTAGTTGAACGTATGTGACAGTCTAGTATATCTAAGTAATTTTGAGTCGGCGTCAACAACCCTTCGCCGGAAATCTCTGAGCGTTCACGGAGTTAATGTCAGCGACAGAGCAACCCGAACGGGCACACACTGGGGCCACACGTCTTTGCGAGTGGTCGTGTGGAGAGCGCATGTTTGGAATGTTAATGTTTATCTCTGGAGATTTTTGTTAATTTGATTTGGTTATTTCTTTTAGTGATCTTTGTTCATTGATTGTTTGACGCCGACTCAAAATTACTTAGATATACTAGACTGTCACATACGTTCAACTACTTAGATAGAACTTAGTTAAATAAAAAGATTTATTATTTTTTGCTTTTCAGTTTTTCGGCGGTTTAATTTTTTTGTTAAAAAGTTTTTATTTTATAATTTTTTGTGGCTATATAATTTATAATTGTAATACACAACTCAGCATGAAAATCTGTGAGTGAACAATAAATCACCCCTATTTTCCCACCCTTAGGGTAGGAATTTTTTTCCAAATTTATATGAGACCAACCTCGAGGTATACCCTATCCAATAAAAAAATAATTATCAAAATCAAACTACTCTGTAAAAAGTTATGTGTGGTCATACGTTACAATCTGTGAATGAACAATCAATAATCCCGTTTTCCTACCCTTAGGGTTGAAATTTTTTTTCCAAATTTATATGGGACCAGCTTCGGGGTATACCCTTTCCAATAAAAAAAGAATTATTAAAATTGGACTACTCTGTAAAAAGTTATGTGTGGTCATACATTACAATCAGTGAGTGAACAATCAATCATCCCCTGTTTTGCTACCCTTAGGGTTGGAATTTTTTTACCAAATTTATATGGGACCAACTTCGGGGTATACCCTTTCAAACAAAAAAATAAATATCAAAATCGGACTACTCTGTAAAAAGTTATGCGTGATCATACATAAATAAAAAAAAAAAAAAAACAAAAAAAAATATACGCGTCGACTTGAGAACCTCCTCCGTTTTTGTTTTTTGTCGGTTAAATAAAAACGTTGTGTCAAAATTTCAAAGCAATCGGTGATGAACTTTCGGAGATTTAAGATTTTGAATAAACGAGCATTTATATTTTTTTATAGATTACAAATAACTAAAAGTCGGCACGCGTAAATCCCCTTGAAATTTTAATAGCTCTTTTAAATATTATTGTTTTCTATAAAATATTCTTTGATCAAATTCGTAAGAAAAATGATAAATAGCCGAACTAACGTCTTATTGTCAGTAATCTGGATAGATTGGAATGTTCTGTTCCACTTTGTATGTTTGATAGGAGAATTTCCAGAACTTGGCTGAACATCGCCGATAATTGGCTATGCATTAACAGTTGAATACTATAGCGATAACCAATTGTTTTCCTAATAGACTCGATTTGTCACGTTCTTCAGTTAGAACGTTTTATTGAATGCGAAGAACATTAGTTAACAGCTGTTGTACTGGTGGCGTATAATTTAAATGGTTTTTGGAAATCACTTTGTTCCATGTCACGTAATTCAATCCTATGTTATATAACACCTAATATAATTTCAAAGCTGCTCTATTGAATAGTTCTATCATTTCCTATCTCATGATAACAGCAGGTAGTTTATGTATCTAGGACAGTGATGCCCAACCTTTAGCCTGGCTTGAGCCAATTAAGTATTTAAAATTTTTTGGGGACTCACATATAATAATAATAAATATTATTATATATTCAAATCTTTGATTAACGTCTGATAATCTTAAAATAAATAAAATTATCGATCAATTTTTCAGACAATATATTGACAAAAATTATAATTCAATAGATTTACGTTTCGGTCCGGATTTGGGACTTCTTCAGAATTGAGAAAAAAATAAAAAAATATATAAAAATTAATTATCAATTAGCTTCTAATAGAATTCAATTTGAGTTTTTTATAATATCAAATTAAGAAGGCCAAAATCCGGATGTTATATGTACCGGCCTTGCACATAAAGTGAAATTGTCAAAATATTGCTGTCTTGCGATATCGCTGGGTGGATCTAGTGCAGGAGTCGGCAACCTGCGGTTCGCGAGGCGAATGCGGCTCTTTTGATGTAAAGTTGCGGCTCTTCAGTTCCATACGCAAAAAATAATTATTTTATTATATAAACCCTTAAAAATCGTCCAATCGATCCATGATTGAGCACCATGTCTATCTCTCAGCCATTTCCACTCGCGTCTCACCCGCACCGCCCCCGTCGCGACGTGTCCTCGGATATATATATTATACCTATATAAGCAAATACTATAATATTGAAACGAAAATGTTTAGTGGCTCTTTAAAAACTGGGAAATTTTGTAAATTGTAACTTTTGGCTCTTCCGTCTCAAAAGGTTGCCGACCCCTGGTCTAGTGGAATTATAATAACACTGAAATGAGCCTGTGAAATTGTAAAAAATATATAAATCTTTTATCTTGCTTCAAAGATGTTACCATTTATAATAGCTTCTCATGTAAATTCTTGGAAATCATTCGCTTATTAGATTTTTCCGGTAAAGTCTGAAATCCGCAAAAATAATGTGAAGACGTGATCAAAATAAAATAAACGTAGCTGTGTAGATTCTCCACAACTAACTGGTTCCGTAAACATCGTGTTACGGGCTTGCCAAATTGACCAACTGGAGAATAGCTTGAATATTATAGACTGGTTATTGTTATCTTTATATATAAAAATTACGTGTCACATGTTTGTCCGCGATGAACTCCTAAGCTACTGAACCGATTTTAAATTTGATTTGCACACCGTGTGCAATTCGACCCAACTTGAAAGATAGGATAGCTTACATTTCAATTTATAGTCGCAATATTATTTTATTGCAAATTATTTGTCTATTCCTTGACAGTCATAATTATCTGTTGACTGGATTGAGTGAATATTCAATAGATGGCGCAACGTTTCATATAAGCTACAATTCAATAGCATAACCACCACGTGTTGCTGAGGTTAGGTATCGAGCACGACGGCGCAGCCGGAGTGCTCAGCTCCAAAGGATTCTAACAGATGGCGATACCTGTTGACTGGATTGAGTGAATATTCAATAAATAGCGCAACGTTTCTGTTGTGTCCGATGGTAATTTTTATTAAATAAATAATTAGATACTTTTAAATCAAGCGTTTATTTCAGAATGAATATAGATTTTTAAAATAAAATAAATTTCAATTCTTATAATTACATAATAGTTAAATAATTAAATAATAATCAGGGCTGTACAATTATCACCTATATACAACACCTCTCCGTTTAATTAAGTGTATTGAAGTCTATCTGGAGCTTTCACATTTCTTTTAGGTCGCTCATTAATTTGATCATTTTCATTATTATTTTCCATTTCTTCATTTTCATTGTTATTTTCCGTATCTGCGTTTTCATTTACTGTTGCAATTTCCTCTTCGTCAGCTAGGTCACTTTTATTTTCATCTCGATAAAAATTTCCCGATTCACTATCTGAATCATCTGAGTTAAAATTATTATTATTATGTTTTCTCATTTGATTTACGTGTCTTTTAACTATTTTATTATTGGAAACTTTAATTAAATATATTTTAAAACCTTTATATTTTAATATTGTACCCGTGATCCATTTAACGCTATTAGAGTAATTTCTGATCATAACACTTTCGCCCCTTTTGAAAATTTTACATCCTTTACCGATATAATTTTTAATTTGATGTCTTTGTTTATTTAAAACGTTCGTAGCAACTGAAGGATGTAACAAATCCAGCGGAGTTTTAATATTTTTATTCAGTAATAATTTTGACGGTTTTTCATTTGTGGTACTGTGTACAGTATTTCTGTATTGAAAAAGAAATTTTTGAAGTTGATTTTCGATATCTAAATTATTTGTTAAAGAATCGCATGTTTTCTTTAGAAACATTTTTACAATTTTTACCGCACTTTCTGCCTGACCATTAGTTTCAGGATGGTAGGGTGCTCCCATTATGTGGTTTATACCATTTCTTTCTACGAAAGATTTAAATTCTGTTGAACTAAATTGAGTACCATTGTCTGAAACTAATTGTCTAGGTAATCCGAATCTTGCAAATATTTCTTTTAACTTATTTATAGTCGTTTCAGTATTACATTTGTTCATCAAAAAACATTCCAGCCATTTACTGTGAGCATCTATTAGTACTAAAAAATTTCTTCCTTTCATTGGACCTAAAAAATCTACATGTACTCTATTCCACGATTCTTTTGGCCAGGGCCATAAAGATAATTCAGATCTGACTGGATTGTCTTTAAATGTAGCACAAGGAGTGCATGACTTAGTTACATTTTCAATTTCGGTATTTAGGGAAGGCCACCAAACATGTGAACGTGCCAACATTTTCATTTTTAATATCCCAAAATGTGCGGAATGTAACTCGTTTAAGATAAAATTTTGACATGATTTAGGAACGATAATACGATGTCCCCACATTAAGACATTTTGCTCAATAGTTATTTCATTTCTTTTCATAAAGTATGGTTTTAACTCTGGACTGCTTTCACTGTTTGGCCAACCCTCAAGAACAAAACTTTTTACTTTGCACAACACTGAATCTTTAGTAGTTTGATCTGCAATATATTTACTATTTAAAAGAATATTACTGGATTCTTCAATAAATTGTAAATAACTAAAGTAATTAATTTCCGATTCGTTACTTTGCAATGAATAACGACTCAAAAAGTCTGCATAATTATTTTCAGATTTCACAAATTCAATTTTAAAATTATATGCAGATAAAGCTACCGCCCAGCGTTGCATTCTGTTAGCAGCCATTTGTGGAATACCTTTCTTAGGGCCAAAAATGACTACTAGCGGTTTGTGATCCGTCACTAGAGTGAAATTTTGACAATATAAATATTGATGGAACTTTTTACAAGCCCACACAATTGCAAGACTTTCCTTTTCAATTTGACTGTATTTCAGTTCGCTATTTAATAATTTCCTTGATGCGAAACAAATAGGTTTCTCACAATTTTTAAAAGAATGTGTCAAAATTGCACCCAAGCCGTTCTTTGACGCATCAACAGTTAATTTTATTGGTACCTGTGGATTAAAATGTGCTAACACAGGCGCATTTATCAATTTTTCCTTAATTTTATTAAATGCTAAAGAACAATCCCGAGACCATGACCATTTAATATCTTTATGCAATAATTTATAAAGTGGATTTAATATGTCCGCAAAATTATTTACAAATTTAGAAAAATATGTCACCATTCCCAAGAATGACTGTAAATCTTTAATACTTTTTGGGGGTGGGCAATTTTTTATAGCAATTATTTTTTCCTTTGAAGTATGCAAACCTTCTCTGTCAATTGTGTGTCCTAGATAATGAACTGATTTTTGTAAAAATGAACATTTATCTCTTTTTATCGTAAGACCACATTCTAATAATCGTCTAAATACTAACTCAAGGCGTTTAAGATGTTCCTCATCATTTTTTGCTGTTATCAGAATATCATCTAAGAAGCATATGACCCCTTCTAAATCCTGTAAGACAGTTTCCATCATTTTTTGAAAAAATGAAGGAGCGGATGATATTCCGTACGGCAATCTATTATATTTAAACACTCCTTTATGAGTGGAAATGCATAACAAATCTCTAGACTTATCATCCAATAACACCTGAGTATACGCGTTACTTAGATCAATTTTACTAAATTTTTCTCCCCCCTGCAATTTGACAAATAAGTCTTCGATTCGTGGAAGCGGATGCTTCAAAGTATCCACACAGGGATTGATTGTTATTTTAAAGTCGCCGCAAATCCGGACTGTGCCATCAGATTTCAGGACTGGTACAATTGGCGTTCCCCATTGGGAATACTCAGTACGCGAAATTACGTTTAAATCTAACAACCTATTCAACTCGTCTTCCACTTTAGATTTAAGAGCAAATGGAATTGGTCTCGGTTTGAAAAATTTCGGTTTTGAATTTGGCTTTAAATTTAATGAAATTTTATCTTTGGTGAAAGTACCCAATTTATTTGAAAATATCTCTTTATATTTTCCCAATAATTCATTTAATTCCGAATTAACATCGAAAAAATTTAAATTTGTAATATCAAGATTTAATATTCTTAGCCAATGTCTACCCATCAAAGGTCGACATCCATTTCTAATTACATAAGCTGGTAATTTAAGTGTTTCGTTATTATGCAATACATTTAATTCAACTACTCCAAGTATTTTAATTTTATGTCCAATATAATCTTTTAGAAAAATATTTGATTTCTTTAATTCCAATTTATTTAGTTGATTCTGATATACTTTTTCCGGAATTACCGTTACGCTTGACCCCGTATCAATTTCAAAATTTAACGAAATATCATTTATTTTTAAATTTATTTCAAAAGGCTTAGCAAAATTTTTACTAGAATTTACGTTAAATAGTGTTTCAAACTCGTCCTGTAAGAAATGTGAGTTATTAGACCTTTTTTCTCTACAAACCGAAGCAATATGTCCTTTCTTTGAACAGATATAGCAGGTGGAGTCCTTAAAGTAGCAATTTTTGCGCTGATGTCCTTTCTTGCCACATACATGGCAGCTCCTCTGTGAAGATCTAGTCGATTCTTGTTGTACTTGCTGCGTGTGCCTTTGGGTCGTTATCTTATTTATATCTTCAGGTTCGGTTTTAATTTGAATTGCATCGATTCCCTTGGCTTTTTCTTTGAAATCTCGGGCATTTTCTTTGGTTTGAGCAATTTCTACTGCCTTTTTTACTACCAGGGTTTTAGCATCTTCTTCAAAGAGTCTGTCTCGAATAGAACCTTTCCCAATACCGAGAATAAAGCTGTCCCTAATAATGGTTTCCAATTCTGTCCCATAACCGCAGTCAGCCGCTAAACAACGAACTCTAGCGATCCATTCATTTACTGTTTCCGTGTCCCTTTTTCTGGCGTTATATAATTCAAACCTTGCAGCGAAATATGCTTGTTTTACCCCGAAATGATTATCAAATTCTTCGATTAATTGTTTAAAAGTTTTCTCTGACGGTTTTAAAGGTGCGCATAGATCTCGCATCAATTTATACGAATCTTCATCCAGTTGACTTAAGAAAATCGCTCTTCTTTTCAAATTATCTGTGATATTATTAGCTTCAAAATACTGCTGTATTTTTTCACTGTATATTTGCCAATCCGCTTTTTTAAAGTTGAATTCCGATAATGAGCCATATAATCCACATTGTGCTTGTTCTGGAGCTTCATTTGGCATGACTAATTTAATTTATTAAATTTATGGAATTTATCCTCGTCGCCACTGTTGTGTCCGATGGTAATTTTTATTAAATAAATAATTAGATACTTTTAAATCAAGCGTTTATTTCAGAATGAATATAGATTTTTAAAATAAAATAAATTTCAATTCTTATAATTACATAATAGTTAAATAATTAAATAATAATCAGGGCTGTACAATTATCACCTATATACAACAGTTTCATATAAGCTACAATTCAATAGCATAACCACCACGTGTTGCTGAGGTTAGGTATCGAGCACGACGGCGCAGCCGGAGTGCTCAGCTCCAAAGGATTCTAACAGATGGCGATATCTGTTGACTGGATTGAGTGAATATTCAATAGATGGCGCAACGTTTCACATAAGCTACAATTCAATAGCATAACCACCACGTGTTGCTGAGGCTAAGGTATCGAGCACGACGGCGCAGCCGGAGTGCTCGAATATATATATATTATCGCGTTAAAATAAAAACGCTTTTCGTGGAGACCAACTTTGCTACGGTGGAAATCTACAAATTCGAGCGAAGCCGAACCGGGCCGCTAGTTATTATATAAAAAAGTCAGGTCGCGGTGCAGAACCCTGCCGACAAAATAGTCTATTTAAATCCACTCTAGGGTTAACTTGCATTTTGCAGTCGACCTGAAGGAGTCTTTTATTAGACGAAACTAGTCGTGTTTAATAAAATAATGTCTCATATGTGTCAAAATATATTTTTGAATTTCAGCCAAACTAGTGCCTTGTTCGTAATCTCGACAAGCACATATCGTACTTATCGCATTAGAACTTTTTAACGTAGTCTCGAATTGAGTTCGCATTTTGTACGAGTTTTCGTAAATATTTGCTATCAATATTTACAAAGTTTTACCAACATCTGATTTATACGATTCGTACAATCCACGGAACAATAAGACGAATAATAAAATAAATATTTTTTTTAATATATCACGTTTTTAAAGCAAACTAAAATATAAAATAATTTCTTTACAAATAGATTTTTAACTTGTAGGATTTGAAACAAAAAACGTGAGGCGCATTATTCGTTTTATCTCATAAATAGATTTCTCTCTGAACGGGTTCCCCTCTACACTTCTAATATAACTGTCGCATGCCCCCACGTTTTTCGTTTCAAATCCTACAAGTGAAAAACCTGTTTGTAAAGAAATTATTTCATACTTTTTAGTTCGCTTTAAAAACATATGGTACCTGTATTAAAAAAAGAATGTATTTCTTTTATTATTTTTAAATTTTTTAGTAAAAAAACAAAAATACATCATGAAAAAATAAAAATATTATATGTCCCACGGGGATCGAACCCGCGACCTTCGCATTATTAGCACGACGCTCTAACCAACTGACCCATAGATCAGTGAATGCTATGTGCTTTACAACGGTAAACAAGTAAGAATGAATTATATGTATCTGTCCACCCGGACAGACACACAAGAAAGCGAGTTAAATAAAACGTGGTAAAAAGACAAAATTTCGGCGTTTCCCAATGCAAATACAAATTCCAATTTCTACGTAACTAAGCTCCGAATAGTCACAATATTTTAATGGCGCGTTTTGGTTAATATTTATATAACATGTAAACTCAATTCCGCTGTATTCCGATCATTTTGATATATATATGAAAGGAACTCCCTTAAACCACATGACGTTCATCTAATCTATATGTAAATCACGTGACACCGCGATCTGTTAACTTTAAACAGCTGTCAAATCACTTTCAGAAACTCACTGTAAACATTTACGAAAGTTGTCCAGACCTGGCTTTGACATACGTGCGAGTATAGTTGGCTAGTATATAAAAGCCCCATTTATAAATCATGAAGTTATTGGTTCCCTTGTGAGTTTGCACGCCGACACTAACTATAAAGTAGTCTCCCCCCTCACGCCTCGCCTCACCACGTCCTTCGCCCTCCCCTGCCGCGCCATACCGAACGCCTTTCACCGAAAAACCGTAAATCATAATTTGCCCAATCAACAGCTTTCTAGTTTCCGTCTACCTACAAAGTCAAAAATAAATTCCGATTGCGTGTGCTCAAAATGGGATGTTGCGCGTGTGATTAATGCCTCGCCTTTCCACAACTGCTAACTGAACCGAATCTTATAAGGGACGAGTATTTTTGGATTTCGTAAAGAAGTTAAAAATTAACTTAGTTTGTGAATAGATTAATGTAAGGCCCGCCGCACACAGTACGTCTGTTTTGCAAATTGGGTTTCAAGCCGGTTCAGGACGCGGCGATCGTTCACGTGACCGTTCGTACGTCAGAGAAAACTTGTCATCATAATCAATTTATATAAATTTTTGCGCATTACGTTTCAATTTTCCAGCCCCCCAAGTGGGGAATGGTATCTACTAGTTTAGGTCAAAAATCACTTTTCAAAATTTTACAGTATCTTCTCGTTTTGAGGTCCGCCGAATCAAAATCACATATTTTTGAAAAAACTCTGTGCGTCGGTTTGTCTGTGAACACGATACTGGTCAAACGGATGAACAGATTGAAACCAAATTTTGAAAGGATCTTTGGTATGTAAATATGAAGAGCTCTATTGTTTTTGGGGTAAATGGGCGCATGCGCAGAAGAGATATATGCTATAACGGTGTTTTTTTTAATAATAATAGTATACTTTTCATAACGGCCTGTTAATCTATTTATTTTTTCATGAAAATTTCGTTAAAAACATATTTTTCTAAATTTTATAGTTTCGGAAATATTTTGAAAGTAAAAAAAAACAGCTGTTCTTTCATTCTGTAGATCAGTCAGAAATAAACTAGTTAAGCATGCTTTAATTAATTTTTGCATGGCGTGGAACATATTATGTAGGTAACTATGGCAACGAATAGCAAATATCATATTGAATACTAGGCATTATTCGCGTCACCTGACGCGATATCAGAATTTTATTTTCTTTATTATACTATACCAAATGTCAATATTTTTGAGGTTGAAATAGTCCTGTTGCCCAATTGGCTGAAATTTTACTTTGTTATATTAAATGTAAAAGTGAGTAGATGCATACCTTGAATTTGTAGAATGATATGCGGATGCTGCAACAAAAAATAAATGAAATTAATGAAAACGTATATTTCCTTTATAACAAATTTATAAAAAAAGTCCTAGTTAATCCTGCCCATTAAAATTTATTCAAATTAAAAAAATATATTAAAAAAGAAAATAAATCAAATCAAATAAAACCGCCAAAACCATTTCTTGTCAATTCAATTAATTTTTGACATAAATATATTAGAACAAGTCAACAACAAATAAGACAAATTAAAATACATTAATTAGAACGTCAGTGTAAAAAATATATGCGCGAGACTCTCACACGTTATAAGTGAAACTTCTTAGGTTCTAGCATTTGTTGACGAGTTTATTATTAAGGATTAGAAAAAGGTTGTGTGCTCCAGGCCAATTTACCTCCTAGCGTGCCTAAGTTTAACTTAAAAAAAAAACCCTGAATAGAGTAAATAGAGCTGTCAAATAAAAGATTGTTGACTACACCGCACTTGTAGACGGAACGTCAGGTAGACATATCAATGAATCACGGTTTACAAGTCCGCAAACCAAGAATATTTCGAACAACACCGGCCTTGAAAATCTACACAATTGAAGAAAAGAAATCTGAAGGCATGAAAAAGATATAAAAAACGCTCAAAAAAAATCAATACAAAACCACCGTGCCTGCGACTACCGATTTTAAACTCTGTAAACAAACTCAGTGGCGGTGGGAGTGACGGGTCTTTACACTTGATGACGAGTCGCCCCTGCTGCGTGTGCGTATGTTTACCTACTATAGTATAGTGTAGTAGTATATGTAGTACCTATAGTATGTATGCCGTAGTAAAACAGAGGAGATACGGTGGAGGTGCCGGGTCGGTACGTCGGAATACATGGCGCTGCGTTACCCCGCGCTCCCCTGTCTTGGTCCGATTGTGTATGCGCGAAACCGAGCAGGGATGGGAAAACTACACAATCGTGAATACACAAATACTCTGAAAATTTGCGTTGTCTTCTAAAGTTTCCAAAATATTGTTGTCATATAAAATATTCAAATCTTTGTTTAATGTCTGATTATATCTATTACGCAATAAATAAATTAGTAAGTAAATAACAATTAGGTAGTCAGAAATTTTATTTATCATATAAATTATTATTATGTGTTTGTAAATTTACAGCATAAATAAATTATAAATAGTCATTGACACGAAAAAATATTTATTATCTTAGTAATATCAATTAATTTATTAATATTTATTTGAGTTACAACAAATTAATAAATCGTTGCAAAAAGTTTTAATGGACACCATATTAATGATATCATTACGAACTAGATACAGATTACATTTTTTGCACGTACCTCCTATAAAATAACTCGTTTTCACCTAATTTTCAGAATTGTTGACAGTTTAATTTTGAACAAGATCACTTCTGATTGTAGGCTGCGTTCAATTCTCATGCGGTTTAAGTCTATGCTTTATTATGGAAATGGAAGTTACAAATACGTATATTTTACTTTACAGCACTTGTGTTAGATATGTTATTTCACCACTACTATACAGACATAAGAAGTACCTCTTTTATAAAAAATAAATTAGAGTATTGGAGTGCCCTATTTACTTCCCCTGAAGCTATTGGTGGCGGAAAAAAAATATTTACTTCTGATAAAAAATAACAAAATATATACAGGGTGTCCGGTAAGTACCGCACGGGACTAATGGGTTGAATAGAGAATAACATTCTGAGACGGAAAGTCCTTTACCATTTTTTTACCCGACATACATGTAATGATCAATTTATTAAAGTAAATAGCCAATGAGATGCGCGCTATAGCAGTAAGTAGGTGAGAGAGAGACAGAGAGACTTTAATAAATTGGTCATTACCTGTACGTCTCGAGAATTTTATTCTCTATTCAACTCATCAATTCCGTGCGGTACTTACCGATCTCCTGTATTATGTTATCATGTATTTAATTTATACGCAAACAGTCGAAAATACTGCCGCGAGCTATCAGCGATATTGGACCGAATTGTATTTATTACGCGTGTTTTTATTAGACTTGGCTTGAGCAGTTCACGATTGTATGGTCGAAGGTGTTCGCATTATCATTTTAGTGAAAAGCAACTGCATATCAAGCTATGGAAATATTTGAATCTGTGCAGGACTTGTTCATCCTTGGAGAGAGAGAGAAACAAGGGTGAGGAGGGAGAGAGTGAAAGAGAGAGAGAGAGAGAGAAAAACAACGCAGGCAGATCGGGACCCAGGTCACGGCTCCACGCCGACGTAACCTTGGGTTAGGTTACGTGAGTTATTGTACACTCACACACTGCCTTACAGTGTGCCTGCAAACATATGAAATTATAATATTATCTATCTATTGCACTTGAGGTCGCTGCACACGAGGTTGGTTTAGCCGCTAGATTTGGCTTCTAAGTTTCAAGGGTGCTTTGCTGTGGAACACGATGCATGCATTGAAGCTTTTTAGATGGTTTTTGATGCGCGCACAGTGACAGTTCGAACCTTGATAAAAGTCATATATTTAACTAGCGGTCGCGCCCGGTTTCACCCGGGTGCAAAAAAACGAATGGGGAAGGAAGGGACATGAGTACGCACATTCATCTTAGTTTACCGAGATTAATGTTGTGTCCCAACTTCATAATGATCGGAGTTACCGTTCAAAAGTTTTTGTCGTTAAAAAGCAGTATTTATACTTTTTTCAAGTAATAAAATTTCTTTCAATACATATAATAAATATTTAATTTAAATTAGTCGTAATAAAATTTTCAAAAATTGAAATGTAAGCCTTAGAAGAAAGCAATGTAGAAAATAAAAAAAATAAACATATATTCGCCGATGTGGGGCTTGAACCTAAGACCCTGGCATTAAGAACCTTTCACTCTACCGACTGAGCTATCCGACCTTGTGACCGTCACGCGCTAATATTGCAATATTTAGTTAAGACATTTCACCTGATAATATTTGTCGGACGGACTAATTTTGAGATACATCTTGCAACATTTTACATTAATGTTCCGCTCCAATTGGTCGTAGCGTGATATTATATAGCCTATAGTCTTCCTCGATAAATGGGCTATCCAAGAAAATTTTTTTTTTTTCAATTCGAACCAGTAGTTTCTGAGATTAGCGCGTTCAAACAAACAAACAAACAAACTCTTCAGCTTTATATATTAGTATAGATAATTAGGTAACTATATAAATCATTGTATCTACAAGTAGTCAAATCTAGCGAGGAATCTAGTGGCAAATCCAGCCTCGTGTGCAGCGGCCTTATGCAAAATCTACATACGTCCGGCAAACAATGATACTGTCATCGATACTAGATACATAAGTGTAGGTATATGCAAAAATATAATGTAATAGATCAAGTGAAAGTACATCAAAATCGATTTGCAAGATTCATATATCTATTAATTAACTATATGAATCATTGCCCATCTACTCAGTGTGCGGTGAGTGAACGTAACAAAGCGTATTGAAATTTGAAAATATATCTGCGTCTCTTTCTTCGATGTAATTCCCTGATTTCTCCGACGATAGGATTGGTTGATGTACTGGCATTAAATCTGAATAAAGCATCGCTGTTTCAAAAACTTTGTGTTTTTCTATGACGTTTTGGCCCAGGAGACGCCATTCGCACCATTCCTAATTTCCATCTATCAACACTTCCCGTTATTTTCTACATTTTTTCAACTTCAACTAATTAATATTGGGCGAATGAAGGAATTTTAGAATATTAGACAAATTTCGAGCATAGGAGTTTGGCAGGTAATCGGTCGTGGCCTTGAATAAGGAATTATTTGGAATTATTGCGGGAAACCACGGAGAACCTCAACAAAATGACCAGAGGAATCAGCGTTTCTTCGCGAGAGGCAGCAGGAAAAAGTCCCAGCCACAATGCCCCCGCCGAGATTCGAACCCGGTACCTATCGAATACGAGTCTCTTGCTCTCACCACTGCACTACGCCGCTCGGTATCAATTTAGATGTAAGAAAAAGAAGACAAGAAATTAAGTCAACTCAATTCTATGCATTTGCGAATACCCTGTACAAAAGTCAAGCGCGACGACATTCTGGAATCACTGGCGAATTAGACTCTGTTCGTAACAGCGTGCTGAGGCGACCGTATGCATATCAACTTACGCGCGCGCTCTTTATACGGCTCGACCTTGTACGGGTGAACCGTATACGTCCTAGTCCACGTTCGAATCGAACCACGCTTTGCTGCGAGACTTTCGAGGATATAGGGAGCTAAGCTAAACCATATGCGCGGAAGAAGTACGAACTTTTTGTTAAATTGCAATAAAATCGTTCAAACTCCTCGCTAGACTGTACTCCTGTGAAGTTCGGAAAAAATTTTTGAAATAATTAAGCCGGGTTGCAGAACACATTTTTAAGGCCGCTGCACACGAGGCTAGAAACACTGCTGGGACTTCTGCTGGCCGGCAGGCTTTTGACGAGGCTTGAAACAAGGGCGTAGATATTTTTGGGGGGGGGGTTAAAGCAAAAAATCAATTTTTTGTTTGTTTTATTAATAATAATATCACACAAAAATACTGACGAAGGAAAGTGTCAGCAAAATATTAATTCCCAAACCGATTTTACAATTTTTTTTTCAAGAATTGTTTATAAATTTTATTTTTTGGCCAGGTATAATTCGTATTATTTTCAGTTTAATGGGTCCAGTACGATAACACTAAGTCATAGAAAACGCTAAATATTGACGTTCAAAAAAAAAAACTTTGCGGATTATTCACAAATTTCCTCAAAAATACGTGAAAAAAATGGAACTACTTTTCGTCTTTCACTGTCATTTTTTGAATCTAACCAATCAAAAATCACAAATACACGTCATAGCAGCTGGTGTAGAATTATTGTATAACTATCTCACTCTGTATGCAGCTTTCGATTGTGTTATGGAAGCAGGGTCGTATTTAGATTCGCATACCCGTTTATCGTTCACCCCGGAATTGTTTTTTTTAAAAACTCAACATTTGCCCCTTCCCGTTTCACTGCGAGACAATTCGCATACCCCTTTATCGTTCACCCCAGAATTACAATTCGCATACCCGTTTATCGTTCACCCCGGAATTGTTTTTTTTAAAAACTCAACATTTGCCCCTTCCCGTTTCAATGCGAGACTATTCGCATACTCCTTTATCGTTCACCCCAGAATTACAATTCGCATACCCGTTTATCGTTCACCCCGGAATTGTTTTTTTTTAAACTCCACATTTGCCCCTTCCCGTTTCACTGCGAGACAGTTCGCATACCCCTTTATCAAAAAAAGCGGCGGTTTTCAATCTTCATGAAAATGTGAGTTTTAAATTTAAAATTCGTTTTATAAATTAAAATTTCCAAATACGACTCTGCCCTGAACGTTCAATTGTATTTCATTCCAACCAATTGATATTTCTATCTTTGTTTATCATAGATACAGGTATATATAACTTTCTCTTTTCTTATCACTATATGAGACAAGATAGCGATCGCTATAGTAAATAATATACTCCTCAACTTACTATACCAAAATTATTTAATTTTTTAAAATTAATTTCTAAAAATTAATTTTCCGCACTTAAAACGACCAATAACGCTGTTATATGTTATATAAAACAATAATTGTGAATTTCCAGTGGATATTTTGCATAGCAAGTTATCGTACTCTTACCCAGTTTAATTATTATTTTTTTATTATTATGATCCGGGGGGTAATTACCCCCTTTACCCCCCTTGGCGTGAAATGACGTCACTGCGGACTCGTCTGCTAGCACACAAGATGGATTTTGAAATTAGAACAGGGGCTATTTTTCTTGATTTGCCCTCTGCCTGCTCTGAGCAGGAACCAATCAGGAAACAGTATCTTGTCACGTGGGCGATATGAACAAACGTCCATAAACACTGCGCCATGGTGTGTGTTCTGTTCAGAGACAATAAACGTCCACTTTTTTTTTATTTAGAAAAACTATAGAAAAAAACGAAACAAAAAATATACAAAAACAAAAAAAACATTAGTGCATCAACTTAAAAGTTAAAACGTCCACTTTTGTTAACTTTCTAACTACCACTGCGTGCATAGTGAACCTACCCACAAAACAAGCTTGAAAAGATGTCTCGTGTGAAGCAGTCAAGAAAATCAGCGCTAGAAAACTAGTAGTCAAATCTAGCGGCAAATCCAGCCTCGTGTGCAGCAGCCTTATGCAAAATCTACATACGTCCGGCAAACAATGATATTGTTATCGATACATAAGTGTAGGTATGCGAAATTTTAAAGTAATAGATCAAGTGAAAGTAGATCAAAATCGATTCGCAAGATTCATATATCTATTAATTAACTATACGAATCATTGCCTATCTACTCAATGTGCGGTGAGTGAATGCAACAAAGAGTATCGAAAATATATATCTGCATCTCTTTCTTCGATGTAATTCCCTGATTCCTCTGATGATAGGATTGGTTGATGTACTGGCATTCAATCTGAATAAAGTATCTCTCTTTCAAAAACTTTGTCTTTTTCTATGACGTTAACATGGGCGTACCCAGATTTTGGCCCAGGAGGGGGCAAATTAGAAATTTCTTAATCCGGGTCCCCCTCCTGAATACGCCAGTGCTTACGACGTAAAATAAGACAGAAGTATATGTTTGCACCCTAATAGTTCGATTGCGATTTTATTCCTATGCTCAGTATAGAATAAAAGTATATGGCAAGATTTGACTCAAACCGACCGACTGACCCAAACATGTGAAGTTGAATAAAAGTTTGTAAAAAATCATAAAAAAAATCAAAGTAAGTAGTTTTATTTTTCGCTACAGAGTCGATCTCATATACAGTATGTAAACATATAAGGTGCACATAGGGAAATTTGCATTGGAAAAAAATACTTGGATCAGAGTTAGGCATGACTGCATTAATTGTTATTTCTATTGAAATATCGTGGTAATCTTGATGATTTCTATTTTATTCTGATTTATTTTTATTTTACGTGGCTTTTTTAATAATAAAAAACCCCTATAAAAATCATTACTTATTTTAATTTTTTTGAACAAAAATAAAACAAAAAAAAGCTCCATTTGTTTGGAAACATTTCATTCAAAAATTGTCTGACTGGATTTGACGTATGCGCGTTGGTAAATCAGTGACCCAATATCTTTAAGTTCAACACGAATAGGCGGATATTGCACATACCGGTAAACTAGCGGTATGTGCTTTATTATCGCTTTGTGCATCAGAGATGACTTTCGTTCATATACGAAGTTATATCTAAGTTAATTTCACACGAAATCCATTCAAATTGAAGCTTTTTGAAAAGAGGAGATTTTGATCTATAAAACAGAACCATTTTTAAATCAATTCGAAATCATAAATACTATTAAAATTGTAATTGAAAATCACAAACCGCAGTTGTCGGTTGGTCTGTACGTATGTACGTACGTACGTACGTATGTACGTCACGATCGCAATTTTGGTCGGATTTTTGGGAATTTAATGTCCCGTTAATAAAAAAGTTCGATTATGTTGTAATCATCTTCGGTAGTATACACATTCATTTTGCAAAAGAATATTATCTGTTAAATTGAAAAACAAGATTTCAAGGCTCAACTCTGATCCAGCCATTTTTTCCCAATGTTAATTTCCCTATGTGCACCTTACGTGTTTACATACTGTATATAACAAACTAACAGAGCGTCCGTCGTTCTGAAATAAGGCCTTAATATTCTCTGACAGTGTTGTGATATTAGCTAACGAAACGGCGACAGGCGACAATTACGTTTCCGCATAATATACATTAATGCTCTTCTTGCAACGCAATGACGTCACTTAGGCACTGGCAAGCGGCTTGTGCTACTGGCTTAAAACGCTACAATACGCAGGCACCTACAGTAATAAATTTATTGGACATTCATACGCTTCAGAAAAAAAGACGGACAAGTGCGAGTAGAACTCGCGCCCTGAGGGTTCCGTACCGTTATTTCGTAAAAATTAAATTTGTCATGTAATAATTCTATGTACCTATAGAATCAGGAAATTTATGATTTTCGGATTTTTTCTTTAGGGACTTGTGCTTATGCTACCTTCTTTCGCGCCAAACACGATTTTAGGTTAACAGGGAACATTAAAGGTTTTGATAAGTGAAGATATGACTATAAATTTGGATCCATGTTATGAAGGTGAATTAATTAAACAATTCCAAAATAGTTTTTATTCATTCTATATTTTGAAAACGCTTAAAATATAGAATGGATAAAAATTATTTTGAAATTGTTTAATTGTAGATTAAGCTCCCATGACAGAAAAAGTTACCCCAAAGAACACCTCAAAATTATAAAGTGAAAATGGCTGAAAAACATGTCAGAAACATGTTACGCCCGCCAGACTAGTAAAAATTTGTTAATTGTTATTTTTTATGAATTTTTGAATTTGAATGGTGTTTTGACACGGCCCTTGTAAAAGCTGATTTGTTTATGAAAAACGCTGTCACGGCGCTTAAAAATTGAATCTGGAATGGTAAAAAACAATCCACCAGGATTCTTCCTTTTTAATCTTCCAACGTAAAAAACAATATTTTGATGAAAAATGTATTATAGTAGGTATATAAAAGGGATCTACCGTATTAATTTAGAATAATAAAAAAAACTTTTTTTTCTAGTTAGCAACGATTATACCATATTTTTTCATTAAAAAATGTCGCATTTAATGAAAAAATATGGTATAATCGTTGCTAACTAGAAAAAAAAAATTTTTTATTCTAAGTTAATACGGTATATCCCTTTTATATACCTGTAAAAAAAATTTTTTTTTTTGTTGTTTACGGTTTTCGGATTTTTCTATTTACTTGTAGGTACTATAGTTAGAGAGCTGACGGGCAAAAAAACCATGTCGTCCCAACTTTCTGCCGCCTTGTACCTACATGAGCTATTAAGAGCATTTTTTCTTATATGATATATAGGCGGAATCTGAATTCATTTTAAGATAAGGGGGATAAAAAATGTCAAAGATGGTAAAAAAATAGTTAAAATTTCAAAAAATTTCTGCCGCTTTCTTTTTAGGCTCTGCTAGAGCAAAATGATCGGGAAATACCGGCGGCAGAAATTTTTGACCAATTGCACCCTCTCCAAGTCACTCCTAAGAAAGTGGATTTACAATAATTTTTCAAGCTAAGTAATTAATTTACATAAATTATTGTATTGTCATTGGTTCTTAATACGTGTGCAAAATTTCAAATTATTCAAACGTCTGGAAGTTAGTGAAAATTAATTTGAAAGATTTCATCACATAGGTACATACATATATATAGATACAATTGAAGCTAATAATAAAAGTTTGATATCTTGGACAGTTACGTTTTATATTCCCAGTATGGTGTTAGCGATTTGTTTAGCTAACAAAACATTATATAATGCTTCATTAGTTGCGAATTAATATACTAGACAATATACGCACGTTGCACAGTCTTTGTTACTTTATTATATATTGACCAATTGTTATGTGTTTTACGTAATCTGCCACCTGCCTCTTTTTTAATGATATATGTATGCATATAGAGAGGTCCCAAAAGTATAATATTTTTGTTTGAATCCAAAAGTTCTTTACCGTTTTTTTGCCTACGAAGTATAAGTATCATGTTATTAATTGTTAAAATCTTTGATTAACGTTTGAATAGAACTCTTCAAGGAAATAAAATTGTCGACCAATTTTTCTCAGACCATACGATATATTGACAAAAATACAAATCAATATAACACAAGATGACGTTTCGATCCGGATTTGGATCTTCTTCAGAAATATCTAAAAAATATAAAAATTAATTAGTATTAAGTAAAATCTATTATGAAATCTATTACTTAATACTAATTAATTTTTATATTTTTTAGATATTTCTGAAGAAGATCCAAATCCGGATCGAAACGTCATCTTGTGTTATATTGATTTGTATTTTTGTCAATATATCGTATGGTCTGAGAAAAATTGGTCGAAAATTTTATTTACTTGATTAATTGTTAAAATTAAGGGGGAGGGGGAGAAAACGATCAGACATGAGGAGTTACAATTTTATCATTTTTAAACACGTTTCAAAGTATTACATTATTATTTTAATTGCCTTGAGCCGATCATCTGGAAGTTACTCCCATCCCTTCATCAACTTGAAAAGACCTTATTGCATTGCCTAGGAGCCCGGACAGGGTTAATCCGGCCCTGCTTATGGATTTGAAATGGTAAAATAGTTTTTTCTAATTAATAATGGTAAAAACTGTTAAAATGTAATATTTCATAAGGGTGCATACAACCCTTAAAGCTGCCTGGATTCATGCAGACATCTAGGCACGCTTTAACTGGATCTGAGAAGGTTCAACGGAGTAAATATTGCCTGGAGCATGCTGATAGCAGGTCATAATATTTTAGTGTTTGGTGATACACTCTTCATTATAAAGTGTCATCGTAAAGTGTTGAGGAAGTGTTGATTCCATCGAACACAAACTTTTGCTTAAGTTGAACTTTGTCGTGTGATGGCATTGTGAGCCGAAATTCAATTCAACTGATTCAACACTCATTTGAAAATTTAACCGGTTAATTTAGTGTTTCAATATCGCGATCTATTAGAAACACCCGAATGAATACATCCGCTATTTACAACTGAAACCATGGCCTGCTCTAATCTATATTACTCAGAAGTTTCGAATATTATGTTGTAACTTGCGACTATGCTGCCATTAAAAATGCAAGTTTCTGAAAAATACAAAGCTATTTTATGTAGCGAAAAATACATTTTTAATGAATAATTTATTATCTATTGGCATAGAAATTGTTATTTAATTTTATATATAGGGGAGCGGGGTGCTAATTGTAACAGGGGCAAGTTGTAACAAGCATTTTTTACCTAGTTAATAAAAGAATATTCATTTGTTTTTCAACCTAACCTACTGTAGCAAGCTTTGTTACATTAACTCTCTCTCTCTCTTTTTTATAATATTGTCAAAGCTAGTTTTCCTTAGCTACGCTGGAAAAAAGAATGTTGTTATTAATTTGGAAAAAATCAGTTCAATTATTTTCATCTGAGAAAACAGATTATCACGAATTTTTAATAATTCAAGTCTAAACGTTTTATTTATTTTAAAAGTAAGAACTCATAATAGTGCTTACAATTGGTGACCCCTGACAGCTGATTGAACACGATTCTTATTTTTGAGATAAGTAATTTTTTTTATCACTAATATGTCAAATAAAAATATACAAATTGAACTTCCAGAATTCAGTGTTACTGATCCTGAAATTTATTTGTTACAAGTTGAGAGACTTTTTTCTCTCAATAATATATTAGGAGTTCTATACAAAAATATGACCTTTTAGTGTCTTCTTTACCAATTTCAATTACTTCTCTCGAAAGTAATCTAATTTTTAATATCCCAGATGCCGATCCTTATGAAACTTTAAAAAATGAAATTTTACTTAGATTTAATATTGACCAAATGAGTAATTTAAAAAAGCTGTTTTCGATTAGTGATTCAAATAACTTTGAAAAACCGTCTCATATTCTTAACAAAATTCAGCGGTATTCCAGAAATTTAAACTTAAGTGAAGAAAATCTTAAATATATTTTTATTAATAAACTTCCTAACAACATTCAAATATCTCTAATTCCAAATTTAAATCAAAATTTAAATTCACTTACTATTATTGCTGATAAATTTTTTTTAATTAATCAAAACTCATGCAATTCAGTTGAATCCTCTATTGATGATAACATTTTAAAACCACTTACAGATTCTATCACTAAAATTACTGACCGTCTCAATTCTCTCGAATCATCTTCATCTAATTCTAATTCCAAAAAATTGTTTTCGAATAAAAATACTCATAATATTTCATACAAGAATAAACCCTTTATTTGTTTCCATCAAAAAACATTTGGTCGTCGTGCCAACAAATGTGTTCCTGAATGCATTTTTAATGATAATTCTGAAAGCAGAATTGGAATAGTTTCTGAACTCTCTAATACACAAATGCAATCTCCTCAATTAATATTTTGTCTTGACAATATTATAAAGAAGAGAGAGAGAGAGTTAATGTAAAGCTTTCTACACTACTATTTAATACCTATTCTATTATATGAGCGCGATCAGTATCCCGCTAGATGGCACAGGAGGCGCTCCGATAAGACTAGGTAATGGACCTTTTTTTGTTTGTACAAAATTGATTATTGTTGATTTAAAATTGTTCAGCAGTTGTTGATTTATTCAAATACATTTAGCATTTGTTTACTTTGATTATGTTAACTGCAATTTTGCACCAAATAAGGGTAATATTTTTTTATAACCGTTATTTTAAAAAACCTCGCAGTGGGGTATGTTGTAACACTTTCATGGGGCAAATTGTAACATATATTTTTCTATTAGATTAAGAATAAGTCTATGTCTATGCCTTCAGTTTCTAATGCTAAATACGCTAAATGAATCAAAAGTCTGATTATTAAGTAAAGATTATAAATGGCGTGTGAGCCTAAAGTTCCTTTATAGTTTTAAAAAAAGAAAGAACATGTTTTTGTTAATGTTTGAATATTTTTCTATTAGATTAAGGATGAAACTTTAAAGTCTATGTCTGTTATAACGTGCCTCAAGTTTCTAATGCTAACTAAATCTTTGAAAAATAGAAAACTAGTTTTCAATTCCTACTGTTACAATTTGCCCCAAGCCTGTTACAACTAGCCCCAATCACGGGGTAAGTTGTAACTCTCGTCACTTTTTTTCTAAGCCATTTTTACAAGAATTCGTCATAGATTTGATCAAAATTTCATTTGAAATCGATAGTTGAATAATA
Source organism: Xanthostigma xanthostigma (assembly GCA_963575645.1). Classification (NCBI taxonomy): domain Eukaryota; kingdom Metazoa; phylum Arthropoda; class Insecta; order Raphidioptera; family Raphidiidae; genus Xanthostigma; species Xanthostigma xanthostigma. The sequence goes on along the minus strand of OY754466.1, from coordinate 38,945,692 downwards.
GACCATTCGAACAGTACTGCTGCATTTCCTAAATACTCAACAAATAAGCTTCCATGAAACGAAAAATTGTTACAACTAACCCCCCGCTCCCCTACCTACATTTAAATTAAGATAATACTATGAAAATATTCTGTTGTGTATTTCTAAATTAGTGTGCTTGATATTATAATAACTGCAGTTCTTTTGATAGACGTAATTAACTTCCTTAATGCTTACTTAAGGTATATGCATCCACTACAATATAAAAAAATTTGTACAACAAATGTGCTTTGTAACTGAGAAGTCATATTTAGCGTCGCTAAATTATTCACATGTTTTTTAACGCTATAAAGACTATCGAAATTAACATTATTAACGAAATTATACCAGTTAACAATTTTCAATTATTTTAATCGACATTACTTCGTAACGTGATCATTATCGATAAAAATGTATAGAATACATCTCCATTAAATACGCTTTTTTAGTAGATAATACCTATTTAATTAACACATTGAACGATAACTTTAATATTAATTTATTAAAAACATGTTGAAAATTGCTTTGAAAGAAAATTATAATGTATATAAATTCGTGTTCATATATCTGTAGATATAGGTAGGTATAATTATAGCGGTTAGAGTACGATAACTCGACGTGCAAAATATCCACTGGAAATGCACAATTATTATTTTATATAACATATATATATATATGTAGATTATAACAGTTTTCAAATCTTTGATTAACGTCTGATTAGAACTCTTCAATAAATAAAATTGGTCGATAATTTTATTTATTATAACAGTTTTATTAACCGTTTTAAGTGCGGAATAGTATATTACACCACAGGGGCCGAAAGTGTGATGTCTTCCCGCATTGGTGCGTGTAATCCCACCCACCAAGGAGTAAATGTTAGACTTTCTGCCTTACAAATTATTGATGCCGAAAGTATGCACTTTCGATCAAGGTATGAAGAGACATTGATTTTTATAAATTGTTTTACCATTCCAACCCACAAGTGGGGAATGGTTACTAGTTTAGGTCAAAAATCACTTTTCAAAAATTTTACAATATCTTTCCGTTTTGAGGTCCCCCTAATCCAAAAAACATATTTTTGAAAAAACTCTGTGCGTCTGTTAGTTTGTGAGCACGATACAGGTCAAACGGATGAGCGGATTGAAACCAAATTTTGGGAGAATGTTTGGTATGCAAATAGAAAGAGCCCTATGGTTTTTGGGGAAAATCGACGCATGCGCAGAAGAGATATATGCTAAAACGGTATTTTTTATATAATAATGGTATACCTTTCGTAACGGCTTATTATCCTATTTATTATATTATCATATTGAATACTAGCCCTTACCCGCGTCACCTCACGCGATATCAGACATTTTATTTTCTTTATTATAATCAAATGTCAACATTTTTGAAGTTGGAATGGTCCCGTCTCCCAATTGGCTGGAATTTTTTTTTCGCAGTAAAAAGAGGAACACGTTTCGGGGGAGTTCTTTAAAAAGTGAGATAGTAATACAGGAATTCTACACCAGTTGCTATGACGTGTATTGGTTAGATTCAAAATCTAGACAGTATGCAAGACGAAAAGTGGTTCCAATTTTTTTACGCATTTTTAATTTTTTGAACGTACAAATTTGGCGTTTTCTATGACTTAAAAAAAAGTCACAATTTGGGTACATCGAGTTATCGTACTGGACCCTATTATATCAATATCCTGCATGATTATAAAATGTAAATTCGTGCGGAGCCCAACAGCTAGATTCGTTAAAAATGCTCAATGCGAATTATGTAGACACAGTAAGCACAAGGGCTGAAATTAATTTGTGACATTACCAGTCAGTATCAACTAAAAAGTTTAGTGAAAAGATTTTGTAGGCATTCTACGTACAATGGAATAATATACAAACGTGTGCAACAAATGTTTCATCATTAAAAACTTTCGTGCGATTTGTAGATGAGATGGTAGAGCTGCAGTTCACAAAAGCTAGTCGCTTAAAAAATATTTGAATTATTTCCATCTGTTCTTTCTGCGTGCCTATTCTTAATTTATATCATACATCTTTCTTTTGTATTCTCATCTTTTTATGTTTTACAATTATTCAAAGTTGTTTTTTGGTAAAGTTAAACAATTTTTAGGGTTTCGTACCTCAATAGGAAAAAAATAACCCTTATAGGATCACTTTGTTGTTGTACTACAGTATGTAGGTTAAGTTACGTATATCAGTTGCAATGTAAACTGCAAACGTAGTATTGAACTATAACACTTACTTAATTGTTCTAGTTAAATGCGCATGGGTTTGCATTTCAAATTGATATAAATATATGTATATTTGGAAGGAAGAACAGGTGAGGTAGTGGACACGTGTGAATGTGACAGCACGAGCTGGCACATGTTGAAGTTGATGTTGTAAATAAAGATAATAATTTAATATTATTATTAATCAAATTCGAAGTTATTACTAACACAAAAGAACCTGATCAACCACCAAACAAAACATTGTCCGTCTGTCTGTCTATCAAGACTCTGACCTAAAATTATGAAATTTGTCAAAAAGCAATGTGTTATAGCACAAGTAAGGAGTAAAAGAGTAAAATACTAAAAGTAATCGAGTTAACTCACAGAAAAATATACAGCGTTTTAATTAGACAGACCTATTACTCTTAATTAATTGCAGCCCAGCATGGACACGGCTTGTATAGAAACAAAGCAATGGGCAGACCAATATTCGATATTAAATAGTAATATAAAAACGACAGAGCGACGAGTTGACGAGCATATTTGAAAGGAAATATAATTCAATAGAAGCGCCGGACAATAGGAAAACCAACAATGGAGCCTACAGCCATTTGACAAACTCAGAAAGAATGGTCAACGACGAAGTATTCACCTTTTTATTAAAAAACGAAATACCAATGTCTCTCTGCAATTCAGTGTTGCCAGATTGAGAGATTTATTACTAAATTTAGTAGAATTTGAGAGCTTTGTTAGAAAATTTAGGGGGAATAGTTAAAGGATTCGTGGTTATGATTAGGGAGTTTTATAATTTTATCATCATTCTAAAATTCTTTGTATGAATGTTTACAACGGATTTAACTTAAAAATTCCAGCCAATTGGACAACGGGACTATTCCAACTTCAAAAATGTTGACATTTGATTATAATAAAGAAAATAAAATTTATGATATCGTGTGAGGTGACGCGGGTAATGGCCAGTATTCAATATAATATTTGCTATTCGTTGCCATGGTTACCTACATAATATGTTCCACGCCATGTAAAAGCATGCCGAACTAGTTTATTTCTGACAGATTCATAAAACAAAAGAGCTGCTGATTTTTTTTATTTTCAAAATATTTCCGAAAGAATAAAGTTTAGAAAAATATTTTTTAACGAAACTTTCTTGAAAAAATAAATAGAATAATAAGCCATTAAGAAAAGTATACCATTGTTATATAAAAAACACCGTTTTTGCATATATCTCTTCTGCGCATGCGCCGATTTTTCCCAAAAACAATATGGCTCTTTGTATTTGCAAACAAACATCCTCCCAAAATTTGGTTTCAATCCGCTCATCTATTTGACCTGTATCGTGTTCACAGACAAACAGACTAACAATAACAGACTAACAATAACAGACTAACAAACAGACTAACAGACAAACAGACTAACAGACTAACAGACTAACAGACTAACAGACAAACAGACTAACAGACTAATAGACAAACAGACTAACAGACAAACAGACTAATAGACTAACAGACAAACAGACAAACAGACGCACAGAGATTTTCCAAAAATATGTTTTTTGGATTCAGGGGACCTCAAAACGGAAAGATATTGTAAAATTTTGGAATGGTAAAAGTCGCGCAGCTTAATGTGTAACAGGCAATCTATAAATCCGAATAAAGCCGAACCGGGCTGCTAGTATTGTTATAAATTTTGTACAACTCTTCAAAATATCTCTCAAACTCATCAAGCAACCATGATAAAATATTACCCAGGATTTTTAACATTTTTTGAATCATCAGAGTTACTTCAAACAATACTAATAAACCTAAAATACGGTATTGTTTGATTTAATATTGTCGTGAAACTCTTTTTGCGGCTCCCCGTTCCTATTAATAAAATTATTCTATTCTTATTCTATTCTATTCTATTATAAATATAGAGTGCGAAGTTACGCGGAGTAGGTAGTTTGTTTAGAATTTTTAGTTGAATTAAACTGCAATTCAAACAACGCGACTTCTGCATAACTCCTTCCATTTTCAACTCTCGTTACAGGGTTGCCTATAATACACGATCTTAAAGTTTAAGGGAATTTGATTCGTGTGGAGGGAAATTTAGTTCGCGGATGAGGAAATTAAACACCAGCATCTGGCAACACTGTTATATACATGACTCTGTATATAGACGTATTTGGAAACCGGAAAAATCAATTTCAGTTTTATATAATCGCTTTATGAGTCCATATTATCTCTCTATACACATACAGTTCACTCTCACAAAATTGGATTCTCTCTTATTCGAATAATAACTGCTATACAAATAAATAAAATTGTCGACCAATTTTATTCAGACTATATATTAACAAAAAATAATATAAAAATATAAATCAATATAACAAAAGATGACGTTTTGATCCGGATTTGGATCTTCTTCAGAAATATCTAAAAAAATATAAAAATTAATTAGTATTAGCTACTTATTTTCTAATAGAATGCAAGATTGAATGATAGTTTGAATGATTCAAAAAATTAATGAAAAATTAATAACAAACATTTATTAATTTCTTGAATCATTCAAACTATCATTCAATCTTGCATTCTATTAGAAAATAAGTAGTTAATACTAATTAATTTTTATATTTTTTTAGATATTTCTGAAGAAGATCCAAATCCGGATCGAAACGTCATTCTTTGTTATATTGATTAATATTTCTATATTATTTTTTGTCAATATATAGTCTGAAAAAAATTGGTCGAAAATTTTATATATAGACTAGACGGCGAGGAGGTAAAAACATTTAAAAGTGCATTATTCGGGCACAGGCGAGATTATTGTTGGAATCGCTTCGTTTTAGGGTGTAGTTCAACCCCCTAAGTTTGCTTACAAATTTTTGGTGTGCTTGATTTTATAATTGACAATTAGTGACGAAAATACTGCTTTTTTCTCTATTTCCTTTAATATCTCCGTTCCTTTTGACTTTTAGTATAGCATATGCATTGAGAAAGTTGTTCCTTATGAAATTTCCTAAAAAATGAGCACTGACAGAGGTCGCTAAGTGCAATTGTTAACTTGCAAATAGCGCCGAAAGTTAAAAAAACACGTTTTTTTCACTATTTTTTTACTAAAAAATGACCGCACATAGATGGCTGAAAATTCTCAAAAATGATGTCTATGTTGACCCAAACATGCATGAATAATTTTAGCGTCATCGGTCAATTACTTCTCGAGTAATTAACTATCACCTTTTTTTTGTTTCCTTAATTGCAAATTGCGCCATTTTTTTCACAAACGGGTTTCGCTGGTCGGACCAAGCCAGAAAAATCACAAATCCATTCAACTTTTGTATCCCGTTGGAATTTTTGGAAAAAATTAATTCTAAATAAAGGAAGTTCTTATTTTCTCGCCCTACGCCCCTCGCGCCGTCTGAGAACAGCTAGTCGTGGCCTCCTCACTAAGCTGTAAGGTGTACTAGTGAACGCAAAAGTGCGGTTACAAGGTATACAGTGCAATTGTGAATTTTTTAAAATGCAATATAATGATAAGTATGAGCACAATATGCGATAATGTATTTTCAGTTTTAAGTTAACTTTATATTTTTTTCTATCAAAATTCTTAATGTTAATTAATAATAATAATTCAAATCTTTAAATAAACGTCTGAATAGAACTCTTCAAATAAATAAAACTGTCCACCAATTTTGAGCAGACCATATATTTACAAAAATTATAAAAATATAAATCAAAGTAACAAAGGATGACGTTTCGATCCACATATTATTAATTTTTCATTAATTTTTTTGATTCATTCGAACTATCATATCTATCTATTAGATAATAAATAGCTTAATACTAATTAATTTTTATATTTTATAGATTTTTCTGAAGAAGTCCAAAGTTGGATCGAAACGTCATCCTTTGTTACTTTGATTTATATTTTTATAATTTTTGAAAATATATGGTCTGAAAAAAATTGGTAGACAATTTTATTTATTTAATAAATTAAGTTTTCAATATTAAGACTAAGTATAATATCTACTTACTTAGTAAAATATTAAAATGACGTGGTACTATTACAGCCTTTTAAGTACTATACAGACTAACTTTTTATTTGTTTTAAAACTTCGCAGGTTCTACAATGAGTCATTTATTAATTTATTCAACGTTTTTTATTATTATAATAAAAAAAAATCACGACTGATCTACCAATATCAAATTTGGCGCGAGCGAAGCCGCGGGTAAAAGCTAGTGTATTATATTTGGTGCAGATGATGAATTCATAATAAAATCGTTTTAAATATTATTTTATAAGGGGTGTATTAAGGGCTTATTTTTAATTTTGTTTAAAAACAACCCTAATTAACAGAAAGCCACAATGCCTGTATTAGCATTCTATGGGTATAGGGTTTTGGCACTACGACCTGAGTTTTTTAACTTTCGAATATAAGCAAACTTGCAGGATCAACGATCGAATGTAACGTAAAATATGTTAGGCAAGTTATTAGTTACCTTCGAACAATTAATATTGCAAAGTACTGTTATATAAGAGATAATTTATGACATAATAGGTTTTAGAGACGGTAGTTTTCTAGTAAAGTTGTAACCACAATCGAGGTGACAGTTATTGGTAAGTTTACTGTGTAACTAGGCGCCTTTAGATTGTAAAGAGAGGGTAGCTCGCTGGGAGTAGTTGATGAGGTGGGGCGGAAGAATGGCAGGTGATCAGGGCTGCAACAAATAACAGCCCTTATCATTATCACCTATTTGGAAAATGTGAAACAATCATATAAATATATATATATATATTTTTTATTATATAAAACGACCAAGCGGTGTAGCGTAGCGGTGAGAGCGCAGGACTCGGATTCGGGAGATACTGGATTCGAATCACGGTGGAGGCTGATGTGGCTGGGACTTTTTCCTGCTGCTCTCACCGAGAAACGGTAATTTCTATACTGACCATCTTGTCGAGGTTCTCAAATGGTTTCTCTCAATAATTCAAGATTTCCGAGTTTCTTTTAAATAAATCGTTTGTTATTATTATTACCTACAGTTGAATGGTTTGTTTTCAACCAAAATTCATCTGAACCAGAAAACTGATTAAAAATAAACTGGTATGATTTTTACTTCCTAAAAGATTTTGAAGTAAAACTTCTTTTGGCACTGTGGGGTAAAATCGATTCATGAAATTCAAAGTGTATTGAAACGTGTCGCAATGTACGTTGTACGTATGTACGTACATCGTATAGTATAAACTACTAGAGGTCCGTCCCGGTTTCACTCGGGTGCGAAAGATATAATTCTGAAAAAAGTATTTCGTTTGCGGCCCGGCATCTACTGACCAGCTTTGAGCAAATTCTACCTTTGCTTCTGAACTAATAGCTTTGAGCGAATTCTAACAGATGTCGCTACTTGGTACTAAAACAGTTTTTTTTTGTTTGCTTCTGAAGTAATAGCTTTGAGTAAATTCTATCATAATATGTCGTTACATGTAACTAAAACAGTTTTTTTGAGAAAAAACTAATTTTGTACAAAATATCTAATAAAAACTACCCTATAGTGTAAATTGCACCAAGCAAGACACATTTACTAAATTTCATTACAATCGGTTCAGTGATTTCGGACATTAGCGCGTCCAAAATTGTTACACGAGAATTTTATATACAGTATGTAAACACGTAAGGTGCACATAGGGAAATCAACATTGGGATCAGAGTGAGCCTTGAAATCTTGTTTTTCAATTTGACAGATAATATTCTTTTGCAAAACGAATGTGTATACTACCGAAGAAAATATTCAAATGATTACAACATAATCGGACTTTTTTTATCAATGGGACATTAAATTCCCAAAAATACTTAAATATGGTGCGAGATCAAATATCTCCGCCTATTCGTGTTGAACCTGAAGAGATTGGGTCACTGATTTATCAACGCGCATACGTTATACCAGTCAGACAATTTTTGAATGAAATGTTTCCAAACAGATGGAGTTGTTTTTTTGTTTTATTTTTATACAAAAAAATTAAAATAATGATTTATATGAATACAGCTCCATAAATGTCATATATGTTGGACATTGAAGCAACACACGCTATACTAAATCCTCTACGGCAACGGGAGCGCCATCTATTGAACGTAACAGCAACACACGCAAACTAGACTAGGCCACCGAAACGCGTGGCCGGGTACAGCTAGTAGTAAATAAATGAAAACCCTAGCGCATAGGTACACCACACAGTCACACACACACATACATAGATAGAGAACAGACTCTGTATGTTGTAAAAGTGAAGAAGAAGAAGAAGAATATAGAGTGTATAGATTGTATGGAGTGAATAGTGGAGCGCGTGGTGGACTCGAGCTCAATGCCGCCGCGACTTGCCTAAGGTCGACTGCTCAAGACAGTGCCAGAGATCAATAGAGGATGAACGAATAGAGGCCCGAGGGACTCGTGTGTTGCCCCCCCGGCTGCCGACCGTCGCCCCTCCTGCGTCGTGACGCTCTTCCTTTTGCGTGTTTCTTTACTTGCCGCGACCAGGACTGTCCAAACATACATTGACTGTTTTCCGGACCGCGGCGTTCATCCAAAGCTTAGTTTACCTACAAACTTGCGTTCTTAATAGTATTAATAGACGATCGAATATGGTACGGGCCGGACAGCGGATATGGTCCGCTCCGTACCAAATCTGCTCGTCTAGACAGTAGTATGCGTGTCCGCGCGGTTCGATGGGTTGCACATCGTACTTGGTCCGGTTTGTACTTATATACATGCGTGTGTATACAAGTACGATTGAACTTGATACATATAACCGTATAACGACGTCATTGTAATTCAAAACGTTGTGCAACATGACAGAAATTTTGACAGATAAGTTATATTGAAACAGAGAAGCGCGTAACCTCTAGAAATTCTTCGGGAGTGTTATTCAAAATATGATCTTCACTATCAAGCGATTTTATTAACTTCATATTATGACTAAATTCATCGCTATCTTTCAAATAGAATCTTGCCCACTCATTTCTTTTCTTCCTTGTTGTTTGTGGCGGCATCGTTGCCGCTAGAACAATCGCAATTTTCGCGCGCTTAATCGGAGGAATGATGTCACGACCTGTGTACACAAGGAGACTGACAGATTCGGTCGTCTGTTGTAACCAGCGAACTTGATTCGCCGTACCATGTCCGCTCCCGGCCCGTACCATGTTCGATCGTCTATTAATACTATAAGGCCGCTGTACACGAGACTAGCAACGCTGCTACATTTCTTGCTAGATTTGCCTACTAGTATTCTATAGCACTGGTTTTCTTGATTGCTGTTTATGTGCTCGCTTCACACGAGACGTCTTTTCAAGCTTATAGTTTTGTGAATAAATCTGGTGCGTGCGCAGTGACAATTCGAATATAAACACAAAGCAAAACGTGTCTGTTGTCTGACTCTGAGCAGAATGACGCCATGTTGGTTTGTGGGCGTTTGTTCAAATCGCCCACTGCTTCCTGATTGGTTCTTGCTCATACCAAGCATTGAACCTAGCAAAGAAAATAGCCCCTGTTCTAATTTTTAAACCTATCTTGTGAGCTAGCAGGCGACCCTGCAGTGACGCCATTTCCAGCTACGTACCCAGCCTATCGGCCAACAGTGTTTCTAGCCTCGTGTGCAGCGGCCTTTAATCAATGTTCGTTGGATATACAGTTCGACCGTAGTCAACCGAACTATATGGCTTTGTTCACTTAAGGCCGCTACACACTGGGCTGTAGACGTTATTATGTGATCACAGTGACACTGTTATTCCGGTTACACAAAAAAAAATCATCGTGACTTTGTCACGTCGATCCCAACCAAGCAACCGTTGCAACAAAACTCAACGGATACACGCACGTCGCCCCTCGGCGCGACGGCGGTCGGTCCGATGCAGTGGACCACGTCATTTCATAGAAGTCTGTTGACGACGACAGATGTGCGCGCACGTTTTTACCTATACCTACCTACCTACTTTGTGCTGCTCATTGTGAATATGGAATTTAAAATTGATATTGATATGGATTTATTAATTAGCCTTGTTCATAATAGGCCAGTGTTGGGACAAGACTTATGAAAATTACAAAAATAAACAAGCAAGACATAACGTACTTGCACTTCTTCGCCCTTCAAGTATAGAACTGATATCGATAACAACGGACGCGCTCACGTATATTAGCGGATCGTGTACAAAGGTAACCCGTTACCCTTGACTAAAAGAGCCCTTAGCCATGACGCAATAACAACATAACAGCTACTATTAATTGGACGTGAACAAATATTATATTGTTCGTCTTTCTTATCGTCCTAATACTGCCAACCCTGGCGCTACACCACGGTGAGTACTATACCTACTGTACACACGTCACTATACGATATCGTTCTATAGCAAACCTATTTTCTACCTGAGCTTCGCAAATTAAGCTCACTTGAAACGACTCAAATATTGTATATAATGATGCTGACAATCTGTAACTTTATAACATGGTAACTAATGACATTGATTATTATCGTATTTAATATTATAGACATATCTATCTACAAAGTATATTCAATAAATGTTTGATTTACGATTTTGCATTAGATGTCCTTTTTGCACGACCCCCTCTAAAATAGCTGCTTTCCATGCCTGTAAAGCGGTCGTAAAATAAAACTTTATCGCACTAGTGCGTAATGTATAACAAAAGTCATTCGGGTTTACCAATTCAATAGTAATTTCTCTGTCAGTTACCATTTATTTTAAATCTATATGAGGAACACAGATAAGCATAATAGGCGTTGCCATCGTAGACAATCTACATATAAATCCAACATGGCCGAACTGAACTGTCAAAAATATGATGTGAAAATCAGCTATTTTTTAGCAAAAAATGTAGAATTCTGTTCGTAATGATATTATGACTCGGGTGACTGTTAAAACTCGCTAGTCGCTCGTTTTAACATAATGTCAACACTCGGATACATTTAAAAAAAATCGAAATTCGAGTTGGCTGGTTTGATTTATTGATGTCAAATCAGTCAACTAAAATTTAGAATATTTCAACTATGCACCCCGTTCCATGCATAAAAACTATGCCACTTATATTACACTAGCCGTTACCAGCGGCTTTGCACGCGATTGAGACAAAACACGGATGCGTTCCCATTATTTGGCATAGTTACTCCTTTCTCGACGTAACCCCCCTAATAAATTTTCAAATTGATGACATTCACGTGATCAACGTCCTGAAAAACCTTGAAAATGACACCCGTGTTTATTTTTAGACTATTTACCTCTTTTCGCTCTCTGAAGGGGTTGTTTTTGAAAAAGCATGAAACACGTGATTATTTATTTGTTGACAGTAGTCCTGCGCATTTTCGAATTGATACATCTATATCTTATATGATTTCTCTATGCAAATTTTGAACCCGCGTTACAGTCTTTTAGAGGTTGAATTAAAAAAAAATCTGTTCTTAGCGGGTGCTTACGTCATAATAACTATCTGTGTGCCCAATTTCAGACCAATCCGTCCAGTGGTTTGAGCTGTGAGTTGATAGATCAGTCATTCAATCAGTCACGGTTTCCTTTTATATATTTAGATTGTGAAGTATCTATAATTATCCACATGACACCTCAATTTTTGAATTTATAGTACACAACAGTACATTTTAAATAAGTGAAAATTAATTAATGAAGATACGAGGTGACATTATAATTAAAAATTAACTGATAATAAGGTGATATAAGTATATAGGTACTAAATTTATAATAATAAATAAAAAAAAGCAATGGTCAACTTACCCATTTTCCATAAAATAGTTTACCCAGATGGTCAAACCATTTTCATCTAAGTTTAGCACTGAAAAGGTATCGAGTTCTTTTTTTATCGAGTAAAACAATTTAATTTCCACTAAGCGTTTAGTTATAAAGTAAAAGTCACTTTAGCACATGGCCATTCAACGCGAGATTAGATAAATTTTTGTCACTTTAAACAGCCCTAGGCATCTGTCATTAATAAATTAGCACTAAAAGATAATGTTAGTCACCCAAATCAGTTTTCTGGAAATTCAAACTATTGTTATAAACACAAAATAAAAAAATAGTTATTTGCCAATTGAAATAAAACTAAACAAGGTTTTAATAATCTTTACCAACTTAACACTAGTTCGTGCACAAGATTCTAAAAATAAAAAATACTACGAATCATGATGAATCATGATGAACTGGTCACACAGAAGGCAATCTAACTTGTAAAATGTTCAGCGAATTTAATTATTATTTTAACTTACAAGTTACGTAAGTTGCTAATATAATATAAAAGGAAACCGTGGCTGATTGACTGACTGACTGATTGATCTGTCAACGCACAGCTCAAACCAAAATTTAACCCCTAAAAGAGTGTAACGGGGGTTCAAAATTTGCATGGAGACAGGGCCCGATCTAAGGGGGGGGGCAAGCCGGGCAAATTCCCGGGGCAGCAAAATTGAGGGCGGCGCGGCGTCGGAGGCGAAAATTTGAAAGATGATTAAACAAAAAAAACCACACCCTACACAAAAGTTGTTAGGGTAAAAGGCGGCAAATATTATTTTGCCCGGAGCGGCGAAATAGCTGGATCGGGCCCTGCATGGAGAAATCATATAAGATAGATGTATCAATTCGAAAATGCACAGGATTCCTTCGTCAACAAACAAATAAACACGTGTTTCGTGCTTTTTCAAAAACAACCCCTTCAGAGGGTGAAAAGAGGTAAATAGTTCAAAAATCAACATGGGTGTTATTTTCAAGGTTTGTCGGGACGTTTATTATGTGAATGCCATCAATTTTGAAATTTATTAGGGGGGGTCTACGTCGAGAAAGGAGTAACTATGTCAAATCATGGGAATGCATCCGTGTTTCGTCTCAATCGCGTGCGAAGCCGCAAGTAACGGCTAGTCATTCATAATTATTATCTTACATAGTAAAGAAGGTATCACATAGCAGCAACAATTTCATCACAAACAAAGTTAATATATTTTGATGAATATTTTTTTTAATTTATAACAGGAAATAAGATGCGTGAAAATTTTTCATCATGAAAAGCTATCCCTAAATTATTTATTTTTTTTTTTGTAATTTCATTAGTACTTAATTGTATTGCGATTCACATAAGATAACTGATTATAAAATTTCATACGAACGAATATAGAACATGCAAATTATAAGGGTTCCTTATTTTTTGTCATTTAGCTACTCTAATGACATTTCCAATTTCGAGTTGAGTCATCCCTGGCACACTGTAATGCAATATTCCATGAGTATTTTGTACAAAATGGCCATAGTTAGTGTTGACACGCACACATTTACGCTTAATTACTGTTCTGCATGAAGAAGCTCAGATTGCATGCTTGTGGCTGCATAAACATTAAACAGGGACATAATTTTCTAGCAATACCGATGTTAAATTGTGATTTAAGATCGCGAAGAACTAACACTGAAAATATTTTTAACAAAAAAATTGAACCAACTTCAAAATATGCACTAAAAAGTAAAAAATAATAATTATCGTTATTTTTGGAGTCGGTGTCACATCGGAATTCGAAAGTAGCAATTTAAATCTTACATGTCTCTAGTTCTTGGAATAGATTTCATTTTGGCTGACACCGACTCCAAAAATAACAATAATTATTATTTTTTACTTTTTAGTGCATATTTTGAAGTCAGTTCAATTTTTTTGTTAAAAATATTTCATTTTTCTCTTTTTAGTGTTAGATAAAGTATTGCAATGGGTAGGCCAAGTATGCGTGCCTTTGAAATTTGAGAGTTTCCCTCGATTTCTCCGGATTCCTGACTTGGTTCCGATGGGACCACCTCGGAAGTGCACTCTTTCGAATCAAAAAATAATTTTGAAATTCGGTCCATAATTGAAGGAGAAATCGGTGAACATACTCGTACATAAAAAAAAATATACAGTCGAACATAGAACCTCCTCCTTTTTTGAAGTCGGTTAAAAATAGTTTTATAGGTGTATTCGCCTTTACATTATTACGGCATATCGTTGAGTCAAAAACACGAGGCTTATTAAATTCGATTGACGCTTGATAACAAATATACGGTTGTTTGATTTTGTATTTCAAAACTAACATCAAAAACGATCATCACTAGCTTACGACTTTACAGTGGCGGATTTACCATCAGTCTGAGTAAGCTTGAGCCTAGGCGGCATATTTTAGGGGCGGCAAATAAACATTATTTGATTACGTTTACCGAATGTGCATTATTGTGTAAGTAGAATACATTATCCCGCCTTGCTAGTCCGACATATTTAAGCTTTGATTAGCTCAGAAATATACCCAAAAACTATTTCTTATTCAATTTCAACCAAATTGTTGGATTGTAAAAATAATCTAGGAACTGACAATTTTAGAGTTAAGGGCGGCAAAAATTTAAAAGCCTATACTTAGGAAATGTGTAAATCCGCCACTGCGACTTTACCGAAGTTTTGACGTCAGCACGGCTAAATGACGACACAATTATTATTTAAATAGCACATCAACTTTAATGAATTATTGTCCTTCAGCGAATTGTTCAATGCTTCTCACATTTTAAAGTTTTGTTCAAGGGACCCCACGCAAAACTTATGGGATTCGATTCTCGGTTAAATTGATTGAAAATGGTTTTATTTTATAGTTTGAACGCCACTAAGAAAAAGTGTCCATTGGCGCATACACTAAAAACCAATAGATTTTTAGCTGCAGATTTGTTTAGCGAGATTTTAGATATAGGGATATCCATTGAATTCACAAACATGTTCCATGTTCAACTTTTGTGCTTTTTTTAGAAATAGAAAAATAGTCGAAAACTATAGATAATGTTGGAATGTGTCAGCCTGTATAAAATAATAATGTCATATTCGGATTCAGCGCACTCAAAAACATATTTATAGAGTTTAGGATTTTTTAAGATTGTGAATTCAAGGGATATCCTTATATCTAATATCTTGCTAAACGTATCTGTAGCTAAAAATCTATTGGTTTTTAGGCTATGCGCCCATGGACACTTTAACCGAGAACCAAATCCCATAAGGTTTGTGCGGGGTCCTTTGCAACGTTTCGTAGACTGTTTATCAACTTATTCAGGCAATTTTATAGGTTAGCATCCTTGTTGAAAAAGTAGATAAACACTCTATGAAACGTTCCAAATTTGTACAATTTAGCATTTGCTTTATTTTACTATTTATTTATTAACATAAACGATATCAATTTTAATTTGTAAAAATTAGTGTTTAATGAAATATAAAAAAAAAATAAAAAAACTGGTGTTAAATCTAAAGTGTTTTCATTACACGGTTACATATTATGTACCACTGTATTAGATGCTTAATGTGGGACATCATTCTGTTGTCCCCAGCCTCCACTAATGTATACACATGCTCACATTATAATATTAGAGCATTATACGCTGGAAATTGTACGCTGTTCAAATATACAGATTGTTATAAAAAAAGATGGACGAGTCCGAGTAGCCTAAACTATTAAATTATTGCAATTACAAAAATTATTTGTTTCATAAAAAAAATATTTCTTATATTTAGCACTACACACTACAGAAATAAAACTGGTATAATTATAAAAAAAAAATAATGGTACCGACCGCCGAGCTCGAACATACGACCTTTAGGTTACGAGGCAGCCACCATACCTCTCATCCACTACAGCACAACATTGTACGATCGATTTTTATAGTATACGGTACACGTGTTTTGCAACGTTTCGTTACACTTTCAATTTTCGCCACCCCCCAAACCTCATGAAAATAACAATAATGCCATACGCTGCAAAAAATTGTTGAAAATCCTTGTCAATGAATATTTAACGACTGCTTGGACTTAAGAAATAAATATTTTTTCTTTTTTGTATATTAAAGTATTTTTTACAAAATATGTGATTTTTTTCAAAATCATCCCCCTGTCCTGTTGCTCACATTGTCCTAAGGATTAGTGGGGGGGTTGTTGGGGCGGGAGGGTTTTTTTTAATAGATAATGAGCATGCACAGACCTTTTAAAAGTCCAATCAGTCGTTAAATATTCATTGACAAGGATTTTCAACAATTTTTTGCAGCGTATGGCATTATTGTTATTTTCATGAGGTTTGGAGGGTGGCTAAATGGGGGTTAATTTAATCGAAATCGGATGGCATTGATACACACCATTATTTGTACTTAGGACAGTATAAATTTCGAATGCCATCCGATTTGAACAATTTTTAGTGTGTTTTTTTTTACTTATTGTTGAAACAATCGAAAAAAAAGGTTTTCCGGCGACTTTGAGGGGTTGTTTCTCCGAAACTGACCATCAGGATCTAATGGCAATTTTTTCCCAACGTGGTGTCAATAAGTATCTTCACTAATTTTGAAGCGGTTGCCTTTTCACTTTTTTTTTTATTCGCTAGTGCAAAAACGGCCCGCGTGTTTCGGCTGGCAAAAAAATTTTATCATATAATTAGGGTATTTCCTTCAATGCTACCGCATTTTTATCCGGTTGCCTTTTCAAAAAATTTTCGATTTTGCCCCACCCCCATATCGCTGCCTCTGTCCATTTGGGGTCACTTTGGCCGCTACCAAGGGCCTCTGTACCACTCAAATGCCCAGGTTACCACTTGCCATCCGGTTGCCTGTCCAATATCGGCTTGACGTGCCACTGCTTTAAATAAAAGTGTATATTTGTACATTAATTCGTGTATGTTCTTGAGTTAATAACTTAATATATAACTTAAATTGATTAAATATAAAATTAATATTTTTACCAAATGTAATAAATTCCTCATAGGTTCCTTCTGTCCTAACGATCTTTCGTGCCAGGGGCCCCTTCCGGGCAGTGGCCTGTGACATTTTTCCCGTTCTGCCACCCTATTGTGAAGCCATTGACGGTATACATATATTGTAACGTTTCGTTGCATTTTCAGTCTGAATAATTTGATTTTACCCTGCCGCGTCAAAAAGTCCGGAATTTAAAGGAGCCGTTTCAGACACTTCGTTATATTTTGTTACATTAAATACCTGCAGCTTTCTATGTTAAACTAGGCTTGTGAAATTTCTACTCTTCTCGATATCGTTTCATAACTATAGTTTTATCGATTTTTTTATGCTCCAGTTTTCGAAGTTGAACTTCTTTTGGCGCAATTCAAATCTTTTTTCGGACAGAAGTATTTTGACGGAAATTGACGTGTTTACGCAGTCTCTGCTAATTTAGAGGCATCGACTGGCAGATCACGGCATCAAAATGCATGAGCAACAGGTGAAACATGGCTACGGACACAAACCAATTGTGTTATCGGTTTCCGCTATTTAAAGGCATCTACTGGCAGATGGCAAATACCTACATACAAAAAATTCTACCAAAATGTCAGCTTCCTAGAGATCAAAACTGTGAATGGCGCAAACCGAGTTCGTTTTCCATTTAATTAACGCGGGAAAAATGACGTTTTTACTCCAACATGGATCGCTGGTAGAATCTTTTTTTTAATTTTGTAGCAGCATTTTTTATCGAATTAAATGTCCCACATAAAAGATCCTTAGTGCTAAATCCGTGAATTAATTATTTTCAAAGATATATATATATATATATATATATATATTCGTTTAAACATTCTCATAAAAATCGGATTTCATTTAATTAATCAATGTTTAAACGAACATATCTTTGAAAACAATTAATTTACGGATTTAGTAGGTACTAAGGACCTTTTTTGAGAGAAATTTAATTCTCTACAAAATGTTGCTACAAAAAATTCTACCAGCATTCCATGTTTGAGTAAAAACGTCGTTTTTCGCATGTTAATTAGTGATGTGTCGGATATCCGTTTTCGTATCCGTATCCGCGGAGCTCCGAGGGAGAAACAAGATCCGTATCCGTTAGTTTTATGGCAGATCTTTTACGGATCTTTTACCTTATTTATTTTCAATTCATAGATGAAATTTTATATATATAGGTGATTAGGTAATAATGAAAAACTGTTAAATTCCATTCAGATTATTTTTTATTTCTTAAAATCGTATTTGACACCTTTATATTGCAAACATTTATCGTAGTGAGTACCATACCAATAGTACATAACTCAAAGGTACTAATAAAAAACTATCTTTATAATGAGATATTGCACATCGATCTTTGTAAAGAGACAATCTGTTATGAGAGTTAACTCTTAAAGAAGTCAATAACTTTTTCCCATAACAGATAGTCTCTTTCCAAAGGTCGATGTGCAATCTTTACCGCCGCGTACTCTAAGAAAGTTAAGATCCGTATCCGTATCCGCGGATCTTGAAACCAAATATCCGTATTCAGATCCGTATCCGCGGATGTGCATTTTTAACGATCCGGCACATCACTAATGTTAATTAAATGGGAAACACAGGTTTGATCTAGGAAGCTGAAATGTTGGATTTTTTTTAGTTCCAATGCTAAAACATTAGCCAATGGGACCGAAAACAAAAAAATACCCTAAGCTAAATATAGTTGGCAAAACCAAAAGTGCACATCCCGCAAGTTTTCCACTGTATGATAAAAAAATAACAATTAAAAAATATTTTTAATAAATTTAAAAAGATTTAAAAATTTAAAGAAATAAATAATTAAGAATTGAAAAAATAATTTTTTTAAGTTTGCAAAAATAAAAAAAATTAAGAACTATACATAATATAATATATAATTAATATCAAGTGGAATAAAATAAAACAAAAGAAAAAGAAAAAAAAAGAAAAAATCAATGATTTCGTAAGGAATCGAACCCAGGACCTTGCCCTTGGGGATCCAACGGCATAACCATTACGCCACGGCGCCCTACTACGTGTAGTGGTGTTATCACGGTATAGAAGTGTAGCACTTGTTTTATGGATTACACTATATTTACACAGCAATTATTATATTGTTTTTTTAAACTATTAGCTGTCAAAAATAATAAAATAAAACTGTTTATAAAAATTAAACTACTGAACACATTTTAGTGAATTTAAATAGGATTCTGGTCTGATAGTAAACAAAGTGAATAAAATATGACCCAAGGCAATCCGACCAAAATTGCGATCTGTAGAGTCGTGACGTACGTACATACGTACAGACCAACCGACAACTGCTGTTTGTGATTTTCAATTACAATTTTAATAGTATTTATGAACTCGAATTGATTTAAAAATGGTTCTGTTTTATAGATTAGAATCTCCTCTTTTCAAAAAGCTTCAATTTGAATGGATTTCGTGTGAAATTAACTTAGATATAACTTCTTATATGAACGAAAGTCAGCTCTGACGCACAAAGCGATAATAAAGCACATACCGCTAATTTAGCGGTATGTGCAATTACCTAAAAAAATATATAAACTGCAAAGGTAGTATTGATTATAACACTTACTTAGTGTTCTAGTTAATAACGCATGGGTTACCTATCAATATATGTATATTGGAAAGAAGAGGGAGACGGAGTGATGCAGTGTATAGGCGGTCACTATGCCAGCGCGAGCTGGCATATTATGTCGACGTTGGTGTTTGTAAATAAATATAATTAAATCAAATTAAAAGGTATTATTAACTCAAAAAGAACCTGAACAACCACCAACAATATAATATGCATTCATTATGTTTCACCGAGTTGAAGGAATTGAAGGAGGGACAGTGAAAATGTTCACATTTTGAAAGTTTGACATGCCTAGTGTCGAGTACAGACAATGTATAATATAGCGTACTTAGGTACAGGTATATATTATATTACATAGATAGGAGCCTGGAACTATAGCAGCTGAATAATAACATTGTTTGGGCCTTTCATACGAGTTCAATATGATTTATAATAGGTCTCGTCAGCTATTGTGCGACCTGAAAGGTACACTTAATACGTTTCAAGGATGGGAAAACCACCGAAATTAAATATTATGCATGTCGTATTTTTACCCGACTGGACCAGAAGGAGGGTAGTGTCTATTTCTTTGGCACGATCTGTGGTCTAAACAGCTTGATGGATTTTAACATATGAGGTGTCGTTAGCTTCGTCTTAATTGTGAGAGTGACATATAGACCCTAATATAATATTTAACAAATAGTAAAAACAAAAAAAATACGTGAAAATTCTACAAAATATTTTTTTTTCTGAACGATCGTTTCGGACATTAAATCCATCATCAAGAGTACAGATATATACTTACTGATGGTGATGACCATGGACTTAATGTCCGCAACGATCGTTGAGAAGAGAAAATATTTTGTACAATTTTCACGTGTTTTTTGTTTTTACTATTTGTTATTAATCATGTTCTGCCAAGTGCCGAGTGAAAAATCAGTGCAAGTTATATCTAATATTTAAATACAGCGTCAGCAAATCAAAAAGGAAAGGGGGAATAACATATTTTAATTATAATAATATGGGTAACAAATAAAAGCTAAAAAATAGCTAAATCCAAATTCATATATATTATAACACTTCTATGCTACACATCCTAACAAACTACAGGAAAAAAATTTTAAAAAATTTCGAATGTGTAAAAGTGACTTAACCTAAAGGAAAGAAAATGAAAATTAATTATTTGAAAAAACAAGGAATCCTACAGCACAAAACTGAAATTAGTAACTAAAATAACAATTTCAATCACCCATTCAAAAACAAAAGAAAGGGCTTGTTGGGATTTTCCGACTTGTTTTTCTTTTTTTAGTTATAAATTTCATTTTTGTGCAGTCGGGTTTCATGTTTTCTTAAATAATTAATTTTTGTTCAGTGTATAAGACGCGCATTTGCCAAAAATAGCCACAAAATCATTGAACTAAAATTACTGTACCTAAACGAAATAAAACTTTACAGGAATCCTCGACAAGCGCAGTCGTCATGCGGAAAACTAATTTTCTTTACGTTTTGAGAGTAATCCAATCAAAATTTAGCCTTTCGCGGGCATGTTTTTTCGACCTTATTGCCTTATTTCTATTTTCTTACAGACCGTGGCAGTAAATAGCATATTACACCCACAAGGGCAAAAATTTTGGGAGCCTTGAACTGCGTGTCATGATGCGGAGTGCAAGAATCTCAAAATTTCTGCCCGTGTGGTGTATACTATTTTTCGTTATACCTCGGTCGAAAGTACGTACTTTCTTTAAACCTCGGTCGAATGTTAAAGCCGCTGCTGGGACTTCTGCTGGCCGGCAGGCTGGCTATACGAAGCTTGATATGACGTCATTGCGGACTATTTTACTTGCTTGGTTCTCTGCTTGCTCTGAGCAAGAACCAATCAGGAAGCAGTATCTTGTCACGTGGGCGACATGAACGCCCAAAAACAAGCACTGTGTGTTCTGTTCAGAGACAATAAACGTCCACTTTTGTTACCGTTCTATCACTGCGCGCGCACCGAACCTACCTACAAATCAAGCTTGAAAAGACGTCTCGTGTGAAGCGAATAGTGATGTGCCGGATATCCGTATCCGTATCCGCGGATATCCGAGAGAGACGAAAGATCCGTATCCGTATCCGTTAGTTTTTGGCGGATCTTTTACGGATCTTTTACCTTATTAGTTTTCAATTCATAGATGAAATATATATATAGGTGATTAGGTAATAATGAACTACTGTTAAATTCCATTTAGATTATTTTTTATTTCTTAAAATCGTATTTGGCACCTTTATATTGCAAAAATTTATCGTAGTGAGTACCATACCAATAGTACATAACTCAAAGGTACTAAAAAACTATCTTTATAATGAGATATTGCACATCGATCTTTGGAAAGAGACAATCTGTTATGAGAGTTTACTCTTAAAGAGGTCAATAACATTTTCCCATAACAGATAGTCTCTTTCCAAAGATCGATGTGCAATATTTACCGCCGCGTACTCTAAGAAAGTTAATATCCGTATCCGTGGATCTTGAAACCAAATATCCGTATTCAGATCCGTATCCGCGGATATACATTTTTAACGATCCGGCACATCACTAGAAGCGAACACATAAAACCAATCAAGAAAATTAGCGCTAGAAAACTAGTAGTCAAATCTAGCGAGGAATCTAGCGGCAAATCCAGCCTCGTGTGCAGCTTTAAAATTGATGCTGGAAGTACGTACTTTCGACCGAGGTATAAAGAAAATAAATATTTGTGTTTAACCAAGTTGATTTTGGCCAATCAATCTTATCTCCCTTCATTGACTTTATAAATCAGAGATAAAATAGGACATCTTGTGTTTAATTATTATCCTTAATATCAGGTAATCAATTACTTTCATACGATAGGCCAGAAGGTAACGCTATAATTATGTCTTTTCTTTTGAATGACCTTAACCTACGATCAAAATGTGACACGAATTATTTAATAAAATTTCCATAACAATACAGGCACATTGCAGTAAATATTTCTGTACTTTTGAATAATAGACGCGTTATAAAAAAAATGTCTGCCGTAAGTGTTCGACAAAAAAAGTTTAATAATAATGGCACTTTTATGTATGGCCAACGTTAAATGTCTGTCACACTTTAACTTATGTGATGATAGATTTGTTAGAAAGTGACAAAAAATTAACAGTACAGTAAATTTTTACATTGACCTTTGAGAACGGCACCATGGCATGAGTGTCATGATTACAATTTACAATGTATTCACTTTATATATGTTATGGAACAAGTGATAAATACGACATTATTCATAATGTCCGGACTGTTTGAAAAATGTCCAATATGAGAGCAATATGACAAAAAAAAATATTCAAAAAATTAAACTGAGCGGGCTTTATGAATAATGTCCTTCACCTATTGGGCTGAATAATAAAAAGACATGTTATATTTCTTTTTTGACAAAACACCGTCATAGTTCAGTCATTTTGTACAAAATATTTAAAACTTATATATAGAGAAACCTTCCTCGTTTATCGCTCTTTCTATTAGTGAGACCCGTATGAAAATCCGTTTTTGAGTTTATCGCGTTCAGACAGACAGACGCAGCGGAGGAACTTTGTTTTATATATATAAATTTAATACTAGTCGTTACCCGCGTCACCGCACGCGATAACAGAAATTTTATTTTCTTTATTACAATATGTCTATATTTTCAAAGTTAGAATCGTTCTGTCGCCCAACTGGCCAAAATTTTTAGTCATACGATGGCCATCTAGACAAGTTTGTCAAAGTATCTGGGTATAAATGTTTCAACGATTTTTCTCAGTTCATGCAAAATTATTACTCGGTCTTTAAAAACCTGATTCTTTATCAGTAAGTATAAATCGACGGTAATAAACCAAAACAGAGAGAGAGAAAGCATAGGTCTAATGTCTTCATCCTTGACTTAACCCGTTGTTAAAGTGCTGTTTTGACAATAAAAGCTAACTGAGGGTGAGGCGAGAGCACGCTATTTCCAAATAATGTGAAAATAAGTTGTTACATTAAAAAACACATTATTTATAAACAGAGAGTTTTTGTGTGCCGTGTTTATTTATTGTTCGGCAAATGAAGTAGTGTGATCGATAAAGCGTTATATGAGCTTATATCGTGGTCAGGAATGTCGTAAATAAAGCTTTATATTGCGTATTGTGTAACGGGGTTCCGTGCAATATGGCCTTTGTTCAGAATGACCCCGCTTGGCTGTTTGCACTTCCAAAATACAGCATCTCGATTTTACAAGAATACAATACAAATAAAAATGTCAATGTTCCGTTTGTTCAAAATCTTAAATCTCCGAAAGTTCTTCACCGATTGCTTTGAAATTTTGACACAACGTTGAATTCGAATACACGCGTGATTTTACAGACAAGTGAAAACATGCTACTTTTGAAAAACAGCGCCATCTGTTGGACGTTAAAGCAACACACGTTACACTAAACATTTTACGGCAAAGAGAGCGCCATCTGTTGAATGTAACATCAACACACGCAATACTAAACATCGATCATGCCGAACATTGTGCTTCATAACAGCTTATAGCATTTCAATGTTTCCGATTGCATAGTTAAATTTAATTTTTTAGATCTAGACACAAATTGCTTCTCACTTGGACAATTATATGTTGCGTGTTCTATAGAGTCGGCAAAACATATCCGCAGCTTTTTATGAACAATTTACGGCATCATGAATACAGTACCAGAATTAAAAACAACTATATAACAACTTTTCTCACCATCAACAAAGGCTCCATGAACACTATTATAAAAATATTTAATCATTTACCCATCTCAATAAAAAATCTAAGTCTACGGAGGTTCAAAAATGAGCTCAAAACTGTGTTGCTATGGCATAATTTTTATAGTATCGACGAATTCTTCTTATGTAAATTAACCAAGAAAACTTAATTTGTATTTTTGTATGTATAAGTACCTTTATGTAAAATGACGTCTTCTACACTACGCATGTAGTATTACGGAAATAAATTAATTATTATTATTATATCTAGGTACATAAAATCAGACTGAGCTGCAGCAACACGTGGCCGGTTACAGATAGTCTATATCTATATAAAAATCTCGCGTCACAATTTTGGCCGTGTTAGTTTCCAAAACCACTGGACCGATTTTATTTAAATTTTGTAAATGTGTCTTGCTTGGTTCAACTTACGCTATAGGATAGTTTTTATTCAATATTTAGATATTTGTACAAAATTACAGCGTTTTCTCAAAAAAAATACTGTTTCAGTACATGTAACGACATCTGATAGAATTTACTCAAAGGTATCAGTTCAGAAGCAAACAAAAAAAAAGCTGTTTTAGTACCAAGTAGCGACATCTGTTATAATTTGCTCAAAGCTATTAGATCAGAAGCAAATCTGGTACAAATGTACAATTAGTTCAGACGCCGGGTCTCAAACGAAATACATTTTGCAGAATTATATCTATCGCACCCGGGTGAAACCGGGACGGGCCGCCAGTATGATCTAAAAAACGAAACTCGAATATATAATCAGGGATAGAATAGAATAGAACTTTATCCAATTATGTCGCAATGACAAGACTATAATAATAAGCAAATAATATAATAATATGATGGTAGACGTAAATACAAGTACGATTTAAGCATAACGAATTTAAGGGAATTTATCTATATAAGATGTAACTTCATAGCAGCGTAACGAGGTCCCCTAGTACATAGTTTCTCAACCTTTTTACATCCGCGGACCACCAAAAAATCCAAAAATGTTTTGCGGACCATCAACATTGGAATTAAATAATAAACATTTATATAATTGATATTTTATTCAAAACAATAAATTTTGCAACACCGTATGCTGATATAACAATGTTTAAGTATATTAAAACAGTCAATAACAATAAAATATAGTTTAAAAATCTATAAAATACAATATCCCAAAAATCTTCGCGGACCGCACCCAAAAATATCGCCAGACCACCATTGGTCCGCGGACCACCGGTTGAGAAACTATGCTCTAGTATAAAAAGTGAGAGAATGATCCAGCGTACCGGTGATTTGAACGGCACGGCGTAGGTACCATAATTGTGAAACGAAATATGGCGTATAAACGGATGTTTATTTTACCACGTTTTTATTACCTCGCTTTCTTGTCTGTCGGTCTGTTCGGTACAAATTTTGTAATTCATTTGAAACCAACTTCCCGATGAGTTATAAACTTGAGACTTTAAACTTAGCTGAAAACTGGATGACAATGCAATATTAACTCTTTTTCTTATCTGTCTGCTCGTACTAAGCTCACGATATCTGTGCGTCCGTCAGTCTGTACTAGTTTTAAAAGTGTGTTTATTTTTAGTCTTATAATTTATATAAATTAATTAAACAAACAATAATAATTAGTGTTAACATTTACACAATGCTGGAGTGCTATGAAATTAATTAATAAATCGAATTGAATATTTTCTTATGTAACCTTATGAAAATTTTACATGAATGTACAGAGAAAAAAATGGACATATCTAAAATGTAAAAAAAATGTATGTTGCCATTTAAAAAAAAGCGTACAGTACACTTCCGGTTGAGTTTGAAGTACAAAAAAAATATACCTCAGCAGTTTCCGATACCTAGTAAATTTCGAGTTGAGTAAAAAACTATTCCAATTTTTTTTGTACTATAGTAGGATACAGGAATTATTCACTGCTACCACTATCGGTGAACACATTGTATAACTTTTTAGGTTTAAAATCAGTTATTTTTTTAAACGCTTTTATTTAGCTTGATTCCGCATATTTTTTATATCTTTATTTATTTCTTTGTTTCAAATCTTGAGACAGCTTTTTCAACTACTTCCCCCGTTATCCGATTGAACTGAAATTATGCATAGGTATGTAGTTTCGATGATAATATATTATAGTAGCTAACTGACCGATCCGGCTTTCGTCCGGTTGCAAATCACACTTTTAATAAAGCACACTAAAAACTTAAAAATAAAAATAGGTAAAAAAACTTAAAAAAAAAACTTTTATTGTACAATCGATAATGTA
Organism: Xanthostigma xanthostigma; assembly: GCA_963575645.1. NCBI lineage: Eukaryota > Metazoa > Arthropoda > Insecta > Raphidioptera > Raphidiidae > Xanthostigma > Xanthostigma xanthostigma. The sequence goes on along the minus strand of OY754466.1, from coordinate 38,919,085 downwards.
CTAAAAACTACAAAATAAATATGAGTCACCATTAAACTATAATAAAATCGTGGGGGCATTTATAGCTACATTATGGTGGAAGAAGACTGCAGTCGAAAGCTAAATATGATTTCCAATCTTAAAACAAATGAAAGTTCTCTACTAAATGCCTTTCACGATTTTATTTTAGTGTAATCAAAGTTTCCTATGGCGACTCATTTATTTTCTAGTTTTTAGTACAATTATCGATTGTACAATAAAAGCGCTTAAATTTTTTTATTATTTTTATTCATTCTAAGCAATATTTTTCAGTACCTATATTTTTGAAATCTAAAATTCCTTTTCATGCAGGTAATATTTCTTTATGTCAAAAAGACCTCTGCGTCTATACGTATAATATGAGGGATACATCGGACATCGTCTGATTGCTTAGCTTTGTAAAGTGTCTGTTTGGCAAGTAATTGAAATCCGTTATTTCTGGATGGGTGGGAGCTGGTGGGTTCAAATTGATATATCTTGTAGTCTTGATTGAATTGAATCAAACTATAAATCAACACCCTTGCGGTTAACCCTCTTTCATTTAGGGTAGATCGGGGTCGAAAGCAACACACCTGAAAGGAACAACCCAAATATTTAAAAATACCGTATAAATCGAATATAACGACATCGGGTATAACGACATGCCGGGTTTAACAAACAAGCATGATCTGATTTACACAATAAATATATGAGCGAAATATTTATGGGTTCATACGACTATGCCTATAACGATAAATCGGTTATAACGACTGATGATATCAGTTTTAACGACGGACGGACATGGACTTCAATATCAGACGTACTAAATACGTGCAGAATTAGGCTTTTGAAAAAAAAATAATTATCGATTTTTTTATTGTATTTTAAAACTTTATTATAAATAATATTGATAATCGATGCGAAAAACTTTCAAAAAACTTTTTTTAAATTATAAGCTGTTAAAATTGATACAATATTAAAAAAAATCACGTGACTGCAAACGCACTAAAATTGTTTTTGACAGTTGTGACGTCATAATGGTAAAATGTATATACGCAGTATAGTGTATACTATCAATGGCTTTTACATGTGTATTGACTAAAACATTATGACGTCACATTATGTTCGGGAAATGTCGGCGCGTTCTCGGAACTGGGTACAAAAATTTATTTTTAATTTGATATAACTTTTGAATTATAACGAAAATAAAAAAAAGAAAAATAGTTTTGTTATAAAACTTATATACGATCTTTCCATTTATGACAAAAAAAAATTTCATTCAAAAGCCCAATTAGACCTAGTATACGTTTAAAATATTAAACCCTATGTCACTCCCACAATTCAGACGAAGCTAACGACACCGCATATGATACAATCAATCGAACCGTTTAGGCTGCAGAGCATGCCAAAGAAATAGAAATATATATGTTACGGTTAATACAAGAAAGTAGTTAATTCGCGAATTAATCGGCTAATACCCGAATTAACCAATCCTTGATGTTGGTTAATTCGGGTATTAGCCGGTTAATTCGCGAATAAACTACTTTCTTGTATTAACCGTAACATATACATGCATGCATACATACACACATACATTCGAAAAACATGACCCTTCTTCTGGCGCCAGTGCCGGATTAAGACTCCTTGATGCCCTAACCATTTCTGGCCTATGGGGCCCCAATTTCTAATAGCAGTTTAAAAAAAAAATTAATACTGTCTGTGTCATGTTAAGTTTATAAAAAAATTCCAAATTGGGAATGTCTTAAGTTAAAAATTGATAGAAAAAACTTAAGAAGCATAGAACAAAAAATTGAATTTTTGCAATCAATGGTCTCATTAAAAATTAACTGTCTATAAAATTGGTCGTTAGGCATTTTTAATCAGTTAATAGAAAAAAATTTACAAAACTTAAATTTAGTAAACAAAAACTGTTTTTGTTTTCATTTCCAAAAATTATTTATTATTAATTTTTAACTTCTTTACTTTTAAATACAGTTTTATATCAGTAGATAAAATTTTTGAGAACAAAAAAGATCTTTTTTATACACGGTCCGGTAAAGGACTTTTCTAAGTTGTGACTTTTGGTGCCCCCCGAGACGTGATGCCCTAAGCAGTTGCTTACTTTGCTTATATATGTTAATCCGGCACTGTCTGGTGCAGTCGGGTAATAAAGAAGAACAAACCGTGTCAATAATAAAATATCCAAAAATTGGTTGTCTGTAAAGTCGGTTTACGGACGATAGTTCTACGTGATAACGTATTCCGTGATACATAACCTAAATTTTAGTAGCTGTCAAACTTGGGCCGAAGCATGCTGCGCTCTCGCTTGCACGCACAGGGTCAGGCGGAACGTTAGAAACGTTACACTTTTTCGTGCGTCCAGCTGGTGTTTCATCAATTTATAAGACGTTAACACGTCAAAACTTGATATAACCCACATGGTGAGGTAATCAACAAAATACTTATTTAATGCAGGAATAAAACCTAACTTATAGTGCCTATACCGACCACAAAGCAACATCCAAATTAATCCATTTAAACTTGCCCTATACATATTATATAGCTCACGAATTTACAGTGCTTATATACAATATATCGTTAAGCATGATATTTTTTGAAGACGGGACGGTTTTAAATCCCGCTGAGTTTAGTATTCTGAGTTGTACCGTGTTCTGCTCGTAGCCCCGTAGCCGTTAGTAGCTGTAGCCGTGCAAACACAATAGTGTCTACACAGCAAACTGCTACGACCCGAGCGATCATAATGAGACTCTGACGACGGTTATACCGGGTAGGCTACAGTCGATATCAGTGGCTCTCAATCTTTTTCAAGATGTACATAAAGTGTACGAAACACTAGCCAATAAATTGCGAAATTAACAATAATAATAAGAATATTTGATCCTTAACCCAAATTATAATTATCATATTTTAATAAACTATCCAGGATCGCCATCTCCTATTTTTCAAGCAGTAGTAATAAAAAATCGCAAAGATCAGATGCGTTCTACTTGTAAGAAACCTCTTATGTAAATTACCATGACTACAATAAAAATAATTGAGATACAGGCATAGAGATATTACAATAGAGTACGCGAGTGAGCCGTGAAAGTGTCTGCAATTTAGAGAAAGAACAGTTCCATATCTCTATGGTAACTAATGATGCAAAACAATGCTTATTTAATTAAATACATTTCTGGTTTTCTGAAGCGTTCTCTCTCTTAACTGAGGACACTTTCACTTATGGCAAGCATACGTGCTAGCGTACTCTAGTTACTTATATTTCTATGGATACAGCACACTCTTTCGCCTCCGCTCACATGCGCCGAACTACGAATCATTGAAAATTAGCTCGCATCCAAATTTGTTCGTAAGAGAAGGAATGAATTGGTTGACGTCTCTCTGTCTTTCTGACTTTGAAACCAAATTATTTTGAAGTAACTTATCAAACAACAAAATAGCCTAAAACATTAATTTTAATTAACATTTCGTTGTTTTTCAAAATTTACATGGCACACTTTGTAGAGCCATTTGTCCCTGTCTCTTTCTAGCGGAACTTGGTCCACGCAGACCAGACTATCCGGGTCGTTGTTTGTTACGTACTTTATTCCGAATTTCAAAACATTTTTGTTCCACCTACACTGGAAATCTAGGCGTGTTACAAACCGTGTTATTTAAACGCGTGTAAGTGTGTGTATTCTTTTTACCGTGTTAAAAAATACGATTTTAGTACACGACGTGTTATATCGACACGTGTAATATGCAATATTAACACAGTTATGTATGTTAGAATCAAAACACATTTGGTGACACAGCAGGAGAATAACACACTTACTACAAATACATAGATCGGTGTGTTGAAAGAACACGTCTAAGATCATTTTACACTATCAAGTGTGGCTTTAGAATGGAGAAACTCGAAGTTACACGTGTTCAAGTCAGCATAAATATACTATTTGAAAAATAAATAATTCATTTTTTTTATTTTTAAGATAAAAGAAATTTATTAAATAACTAATACTACTTTTACCCCTCCAACCCACAAGTGGGGAATAGTACTAGTTTAGGTCAAAAATCACTTTTCAAAATTTTGCAATATATTTTCGTTTTGAGGTCCCCCGAATACAAAAAAAAATATTTTTGTAAAAACTCTGTGCGTCTGTCTGTCTGTCTGTAAACACGATACAGGTCAAACGGATTAAAACACGCGTAAGTGTGTTATGGAATTAACACGCCTGTTTGTCTGTTTAAAACGACTACAAGAAAAAACACGCTGTGGAGTGTCAAATTAACACACTTCCGATTTGCAGTGTAAGTACGAGACCGTTTTCTAAATATTTCGATCTACTTCCGCCTTGAAGAGTTTTGCGACGTTGGCAATCACTGGTCTGCACCGCACTCTACAATCTCCAGTCTACTGTGTCTACAATATAGAACGCCCTTATCTACCTGTGCAGGCATAGCACAATGGTGAACGGAAAGTACTGATATCAGATATTTTTCCTTGCTGTAGATTTATATGTATAATTTATTAAATAAAAAGTATATATTTTAATTGGAATACCAGTCTTTTTAAATTTTCATGAATCAAATTTTTAATAAGAAATGTGTCAAGTAAACTTAAAGAAGTAAATATAAACACAAGTGTCGTAAATATATTGTAAACATGCGTTTCTTTAATCTAAACTCCGCTGCACACGAGGCTGGATTTGCTGCTAGATTCCTTGCTAGATTTGACTACTAGTTTTAGCTTATTTATTTTTTATTACCTATATTAAATACTAGTTCTGAAGATGTTAAGATTTCGAAATGCCTCAAGGATTTTTTTCACATTAAATTTTTCAAAGAAAAAAATTTTTGCAAAGGCTAGGCTAGGCCCCACTTCCCTTCAACCAGGTCTTCGATTTTGTATTCAGACATTGCAAAAGAAGTGTTACACAAAGTTTTACGCTGCCTCAACTACCTATCCAAAAATGTTTGATAGCTCTCCTACTATTAAATGTATTCGGAACCCAAAGGAATGGTGAGACCTCTGGTGAGAAATGCGCCGAACTGTCCTAAGGGGGGTTTTTTACAGATAAACTATGGAGGCATAAGGTAAACATTGACTTAGAAAAAAATGATGGAGGCTAACCTAGCCTTCATCATGCTTTTCTAAATCAATGTTTACCTGTCAAAAACCCCCCTTAGGACAGTTCGGCGTATTTCTCACCAGAGGTCTCACCATTCCTTTGGGTTCCGAATAAAAGGATATCTCATCTGGATACACTGTTTTATAAGTACTGTATTAAGTTTTTACATGATTACAAAACACTAGCGGCCCGGTCCGGTTTTGCCCGAATTATTCGTCGACTTACGTTGCAAAATTGATCTCCACGAAAAGCGCTTTTATTTTAACGCGATAATATATAGCCAACATTCATCCTGAACGTCCATTTTAAACTTTGGTGAAACAGATTTGAAATCGAATGAGTAGTTTCGGAGATGACCTCCATTGACGTAGTAAGTGGGGGGCCAGGTGGGCCTGACCCACCCTAGATTAATTGTTCACGTACAAATAACAAGATAAATCTACAATAATCAACATCAAATTTCTCCAGAAAACCTTGTTGATCGATTTCGCTTCTATGAACAGTTTTCAAATTATGTGTAAGTGGCAGCTGGTAATGGTAGGTAGAGTTGAAAATTTGCCCTCCCCCTGCGATAGAATCGTTGCCTCCTTCATTCATTCACTTACAAGTTTTACCTCATTATTATATTAGTATAGATTTTATTCATTATCAAAGTACAGTCTCTGAGGTAAAAACAATGTAAAAAATAATTTCAAGAGAAGAGTAAGTTAAAAATTGATAGCTGGTCAAGGAGCCCAGCTATAACTGGAGTGCTGCGTCACTTCTGCAATATATCGACAACACACTTCCTAAACACATTATCGCCGAGTTACTCTAGCAGAAATGTGTAGACGTCAAAAAGTTTGTAATGGATACATTTAAAGGAGACAGTCTCTATATAGGTACTATAAACCCAAACACCGGTTCTCTGCCACGTGCCGGAGTCCTACAACATTCGGCAATCCACTGGAGGCTGCATGCTTCCAAACTTTATTGATTTAACGGGGAATTCAAAAATAATATTGTTCTCTGCATTATTTGCGAATAAACAACGTTGTCTAGTTTTTCAATGTCATCTTAAATTTCATTAATTTAACTGTAGCACCTACCTATTTGTAAAAAGCTACAGTTCTGTTCCAATCTCTCTGAGAACGGTTACAAAATCGTCACAGTCATGCGCAGTAGCTAAAACGAAACGGTTTATATCGGTTTTGGAAAACGTTTAGCTACTGCGCAAGACTGTGACGGTTTTGTCACCGTTCTCAGAGAGGTTGGAACAGAACTTATATAAAAAATATAGAATCTTAAAATAATAAAAGATTATAATATAAACACCCCGAAGATCAAAATAAATAAAACACAAATTAACAAAATGAATTAATCATATATATAGAGTGTTTCCAAAGTCCCGGAACGGCTTAATATTTTTTATCAGGTAAACTGGACTAAAAATGTTAAAATGGTTTTTTTTAATAACTTTTTCCTATATATCGAATAGCAAAATTAGATTTTGGGCCCGAGGACCGTAAAAGAGTCCTGTAGCGCGCAACTTGAAAATTTTAAATGGGAATCATACTTTTTTATTTCATATTCGAATTCTGCGGAAAATTTTACGTACGAATCCGTTTCAGAATTTTCTTAACCCTCTGATCCTTTGTAGAGCCCCTAAGAAATAAATATCTAAATTTGAAATGATTGACTTACTTTTACCTAAAATATTCGTTTTGAGGAGAAATTTCATTAATCGATACTTCATATGTCTCTAAAGCTCGATTTTGAATTTAGAGGCCCATTGTAGGGTCCCTAAAAAGGTCTAAAAGGGTCAGACTTTAATAAATCGTAAATTAAATCTAATGTTCTAGATGACAGGGAGTTTGAATACGATATTAGACTGCTCCTGATGTAAGAAAACTGTAATTATATGATCACAATCTAATGTCATTGTCAAATCAAATTTTTTGACAATCCTTTCTGCAGCTCAGCAAAGAATGTTTTAGTAGATGTTGAAACGTGTAAAAAGAATGAGCGAAACAAAATCTAATAATATCAAACTTATTGGCATTAGGTGTGGTCGTGAAACCTTGTAGCTGTTATAATATTGCAGATGCAGCTTCGGGCAGCTAACAGTGTACATAATTTAACGGCGATGCTACCTTAGCTACCTACCCGAGTTTCTTCTCGAGAATATTATTATATAGAAACGAGTCCTTGCTTCTCTCATTAATTAGTATAATGCTAACGTTTTACGTTATAAAAGCACAGATTGCAGTCGTGTGCTTAGAAAATTCCGTATACTTCTTTTTACTACAAAAATTTTTGAGACCAGAGCTGCGGAAAAACGTTGCCAAACAGTCAATAACATAAAAGAGGGGCATAGTGGGGTACCGAGGCTCGAACAAAACGCCGTGCAAAGTGTCAAGTGGCTCGCTTTGATTGGTCGTCAGTCAGCGCGTGACCTTCATGAGCGATCCACGGCATTTCGACAGCCGTTTATACTATATAAACAAAAGTCTCGAAATTAAACAGCACTTGCTTTTTTAATATATTTTACTTTAGAGAGAATTTCCTGCACAACTTGGGTGACCAGTGCTAGGGCAGGAGTCCAAAAATATTATTATATGAATTTATAGAGAGAAAAAAGAGATTTCGAAAATGTAAAAATATGTTGCCATTTGAAAAAAAATGCATGCACACTTCCGGTTGAGTTTGACGTACAAAAAAATATAACTCAGCAGTTTCCGATAGTAAATCTCGAGTTGAACAAAAAACTCTGTAAACTTCTTTTTTGTATCAAGTAGTATACACGAATATTCACTGTTATCACTTTCGGTGAACACACTGTATATATCTTATCCGATCTATTAACAAATTATAACCCAAAACCTTTGTATTTAGATGGTGGGAGCAGAGGGTCGGACGAAGTATAATGAACGAAAAATAATTAATACCCGGATCAGTTGTGTGTTTTAAAATCAAATCTCTTCGATTATCTTTGTACCTATCTTTTTATTTTCAATATATTTTGCTGTTCTGTTAAGGTTCACAAATTATCACAAATTAGATACGCGGAAAATATTGAATTTAAAAGGTGGAAGAATATACGCACAGAAAATAACTGACACTCTGACCTATCTACAAAAGAACTTGAAATTAATTTTAATTTGGATGGTGGGAGTACCGGGTCGTATACAGCATAAATAGCCAACAAAAAAATAGCTGATAATCCGATCAATTCACAAATTGAATTAGTAAATGACTGCATGTGGATGGTGGAAGTGCCGGGTCGAAGGAAGTATAAAATATCAAACACAAAAAAAAAAATAAAAACGGTATCCGACCTATTCACAAATTAGAGCCAAGAACATTTTATATTTGGATGGTGGGATAAGATAAGCATGGCAGCTTTAAATAAATTTGAGAAAGATCTTTGTTGCACGTGCCTTGCAAATAAAAATTTAATTTAAAATATGTTTTTATAAAACAAAAAAGTTTTGCAGCATTGTATTTATGTATTATTTATGGTTTCATTAGCAATGGAAGAAAATTAACAAACCAGTAAAGCAACAATACGTGAAAGCAAACTGGAACTTATTTTCTTAAAGCGGAGGTAACAGAACTGTAAATCATTCTTAACTAGAGCATACTCTTTTGGCACGCTAATGCACCTTATAGGTACCTATGGTGACTGTAGACTATCCGGTTTGAAGTCTACGATTCATACCGGGGTGAGGCAAAAGTCCCGGAACGGTTGAATATCTCGCATACTATGCATCATATAAAAAAAAAAAAATACGTGTCAAATATTTTTCGCAAAACTATTTTTTGATACCACACATGACTCCCCACCCCCACCCAGTTGGTGGGGGGAGGGGCAAATTTAAAATTTTAAATAGGAACCCCTATTTTTTATTGCAGATTCGGATTCTACGGGAAAAATTACATACAATTGATGTAATTTTTCCCGTGGGTTTTAGGGGTTGAAAAATATTTTTGGGCCCGAAAATACCAAAAAATTTCTCCGAATCGTTTCAAAATTGAAATTTAACCCTTTAGTAATGATTAAAATGTGCTACCAAAATTTTATTAAAATCGGCCCGACAGGACCAGACTTAAAAATTTTATGAAAACGTTAGTTTGTAGATATGGATTTATTTAGTGAAGGGTGAATTTAATTTGTTGTATTGATAGTAATATTAAAATAAAAAAAAATACATACAATTGATGTAATTTTTCCCGTAGAATCCGAATCTGCAATAAAAAATAGGGGTTCCTATTTAAAATTTTAAAAATGCCCCTTCCCCCACCAACTGGGTGGGGGGTGGGGAGTCATGTGTGGTATCAAAAAATAGTTTTGCGAAAAATATTTGACACGTATTTTTTTTTTTGATATGATGCGTAGTATGCGAGATATTCAACCGTTCCGGGACTTTTGCCTCACCTGGTATGTCCATCATGAAGGTCTATTCTAAGTATTGGCGAAAGAAATTTTGAAATCGGAAGAATAGTTTCGAAGATTACCTCCTACATTCAAACTTACAATCTTCACATCTTTATTATATTAGTATATAAATAAACAATAAATTAATTAACTGTCTCCCAGATTGTGGGGTTTAAAACTCTTAGGTTACGGGGTCTCCAGTCACCACATGCAGTACAAGAGCTATTATACATTTTTGGGTAGGTATTTGAGGCACCGTCAAAATTTGGTATAACACTTCTTTTGTATAATGTCTGAACACAAAATCGTGATCTTTTGTAATATTGATTTATAATTTTATTTTTACCATTCCAACCCACGAGTGGGGAATGATACTAGTTTAGGTCAAAAATCACTTTTCAAAAATTTTACAATATCTTTCCGTTTTGAGGTCCCCTGAAGAACCCTATTGTTTTTGGGGAAAATTGGCGCATGCGCAGAAGAGATATATGCTAAAACGGCGTTTTTTATAAAATAATGGTATACTTTTAATAACGGCTTATTATTCTATTTATTTTTTCAAGAAAGTTTTGTTAAAAAAATTTTTTTCTAAACTATAGTTTCGGAAATATTTTGAAAATAAAAAAAATTAAGCCGCTCTTTTGTTTTTGTTTTTTTCTGTCTGAAATAAACTAGCTTGATTACATGACGTTCCACGTCATGTAAAAATTAATTAATATTATGTAGGTAACCATGGCAATGAATAGTTAATATCATATTGAATACTAATCATTACCCGCGTCACCTCACGCGATATCAGAAATTTTATTTTCTTTATTATAATCAAATGTCAACATTTTTGAAGTTGGAATGGTCCCGTCGCCCAATTTTTATGTCAATATATAGTCTGAAAAAAATTGCTCAACAATTTTATTTACAAAATCGAAGACCTGGCTGAAGGGTCGTGGGGCCTAATCAAGCTTTGAATTTTTAACTATGCAAAATTTTATTTTCAAAAAAAGTCCTTGAGGTATTTCGAAATCTTATTACCTTCGAATTTAGTATTTAATTAAATAAAATATAAATATGTCAGATCATTTAGTCGGGTCTAAATGTCTACCAAGCGGTTACAAAAATGTCTTTTATACATGAGTGCGAGTAAGACGCTACGAGTAGGTGAGAGATAGGTCTCTCTCACACTTTAATCTATCTACCCACAGCGTCTTACTCGCACTCATGTATAATAGACAATTTTGTAACCGCTTGGTAGACATTTAGACCCGACTAAATGATCTGACATATTTATATATTTTATTTAATTAAATACTAAATTTGAAGGTAATAAGATTTCGAAAAACCTAAACGACTTTTTTTGAAAAAATTCAAGCTTGACTAGGCCCCAGGACCCTACAGCCAGGTCCTCGATTTTGTGTTCAAACATTAGAGAAAAAGTGTTACACAATTTTTTATGTTGGCTCAAAAATGTTTGATAGCTCTCCTACTAGGAGGTTGGTACGCATCTTATGTAGAACAATTTTCTGTACAGCATTAATTAATTATTTTTCATAGTTACCATATCAACAAAACTCATGTATATTTTGGATCTCAAATTAAATTCAATGTAGATATATTATTATTATAATAGTAAAAACACCCTATACTTATTTTACTTGCTTATATTTACTTCCATATTGTCGTTCTGCTTGCTCAAGATATTATATTATCGTTATATTGTTTTGATCATTATTGTTGTTTGTTCCACTGTAATGGCAGTCAATTTCTATAATATACAATCGGATTTCACGTCGACAATACAACATACATTATTATTATTATTATATTATTACGATCGTTATACTGTTATTGTTCAAAATGTGTCTCTATAGTTGAGTGGTTAAGGCTGCTTTCACACAAGACACAGAATCGATTTATTACACTCCTCAACATCGATATGTGCTCTATTATCACTTTGAGCGCCAAAGCTGAGTTACTTATATCTGCGGTGCATGAGAGAAACCAAAAATTAACTGTCGTGGGCACTGTAGAGTAATGTAACTCAGCCAACGCAAAAGTAGTTGTTTCGGGCTCAACTCCCGACAATGACATTTAAATTTTTCTTATATATAAGCCTTATTATCTAGCTCTTGGACTGCATGTGGTGATTAGGACCCCGTAAAGTTTTAAACCCCACAACCCGAGAGACAGTTAATTAATTTATTGTTGCTTTTCGTGGAGACCAATTTTGAAACGTATGTCGACGAAAAAGCGGCGGCACTCTAGAAATTCGGGCAAAGCCGGGTCGTGCCGCTAGTCTAATATAAAACAAACAAACGAATTGCAGTCAACGACCCGGCCTGTACGCAGTGCCGGATTAACCTACAAGCAGAGTAAGCAACTGCTTAGGGCATCATGTCTCAGGGGGCACCCAAAATCACAACTCAGAAATGAAAAGTACCTCACCCGTGTCAACATTTTTTTTCTTTTTGTCATGTTCTCAAAAATTTGATTTACTGATATAAAACTGTCTTTAGAAGTATTATATAAAAGTTAAAAATAAGTAACAATTTATTTAAAAATAAGTTTTTTTCTGAAATTCTATGCTTTTTAACTTTTTCTATACACTTAACATGATAGAGTAGAGCTGTAACAAACCGTATGTATTCGTTACTGAATAACGGGTACATCGTCTGACTCGAAGTAACGAATCGTTACTTACAAATTCATTTCGTTACTCGCATTTTTCGTATCCATGTCAGTTCGACTCGTTTGATGCAGTTATACGAACACAATGCAATATATATCATAATCATATAACATGCCTCATGCGGATGACGTATGATTTGGAACCAGGAACGGTTCACCTAGCGACTGACTCATCAGTATCACGTTTAAATTTAAAACCGATCATTCCCGACACTGTTTGAGTTAAAAGTTATTGCACTATAGATATACTATATAATATTCACTATTCAGTGCAGTGAATAAAGTACGAACGAAGTTATGACATCGTATAACGTATGCGACGATCCTGGATGCGAAGCTACATGCTTATTGCTTGATGCTGTTAAGTACACGATTGTATGTCGTATGAAAAGTAACGAGTAACGTAACGATACGAAAGTAACGGGTACTGGTTCTTTAAGTAACGAATACACACGGATACACAATTTCTCGTTACTTTTACAGCTCTATGATAGAGACATATAACATTAGAATTTTTTTAGACTGCTGTTAGAGATGAGGGCCCATAGGCAAAAAGTGCTTAGGGCATCAAAGAGTCTTAATCCGGCACTGCCCGTACGATACTATTCGATTGACAATAAAAACAAAAAATATTTCAATATTGTTATTCAAACCATTGTCAATAGAAATTATATCCGAATTGTATCGATTAACTCGCTGTCTTATTGAACGTAGGGTACATTATTGTAGAGCAATTTTCCACTTTCCTTACTCTTCTATAATATATATTCTGTATCATCACTGTCAAAAACAGACAAGGGTATTTAGTATTCGCAAATGGAAATACTTTATTCCTTCCTCTAAGCCTGCAGTTTCTTCTGGGGTTGGCCAAACAATAATATACAATAAAAATCGTCTTGGTTTCCGCATTTATAGGCCATAGTTCATTGGTATTTCTATCAGACTTTTCGTCTACAACTGCGGTACACCTGTAAGCCGCCAAGAAGGATACTTTGCTCACTGCCACATCGCCATTGATAATGTCTACCTTATTTGCTGACGAAACGTCAGTTAGAAATACGAAATCAAAAAGAATAGTATGTTATTGTTTGACCACACTTGAATTATATCTATACTACTATATAAAGCTGAAGAGTTTGTTTGTTTGGTTGAACGCGCTAATCTCAGCAACTACTGGTTCGAATGGAATTTTTGTTTGATAGTCCATTTATCGAGGAAGGCTATATAATATCACGCTACGGCCAATAGGAGCGGAGCATCAATGAAAAATGTTGCAAAATATAACTCAAAATTTGTCCGTTCGACAAAAACTTTTGAACGGTAGCTCCGATCAACATGAAATCTGGACACAACATTCATCTCGGTAAACTAAGATGAACGTGCTTACACATGTCCCTCCCCCCCATTCGTTCTTTTGCATCCGGATGAAACCGGGCGGGACAGCTAGTCTTACATATATTTATAAACAACTCTAAAATACCTTAAACGTATTCTGAATGGTTCAAAAATATCTATTTGAAGCTGGCTTTGCAGATGAGTTTGGTGCGAGCGCAGTGACAGTTTGAACGTCAACATAAGTGAAGTTTATTGTCTCTGAACAGAACACACAAACTATGACGCCATGTTTGTGGCCCACGTGATAAGATACTGTTTCCTGATTGCAAGCAGACAGACGAGCACGAAAAAAGCTCCGGTTCTAATTTTAAAATCCATCACGCGAGCCCGCAGTAACGTCGTTTCCATCTTCGCAGTCGGCGCAAATCCCAGCAACGGTTCCAGCGGCAAAACTAGCGTCGTGTGCACTCTAACGGCACATACTGGATATAATAATAATAATATTTTATTTTAGGAAACTGTAAAGTACAGTGTTAAAAATGTCAGGTGAATGAACATTACAGTAAATATTCATTTAAATTATAAAAAGCGTTTTCCAGTAAATACATTTTCAGAGAATTTCTGAAGTGTTTTACATCAGTAGCTAATTTTATATTTGTAGGCAGTTTATTAAAAATAGTTACCCCTAGATGGGCTGGAGATCTTTTAACTAATAACTAATAACTTTGTCCATCCCTGTTTCGGGTTATAACTCAAACTACTAGGATCCAGCTTGCGTTTGTCACATAAGTTATTACATTACATGAACAACTTGATAGCGAGCGTGTTTGATGGTGCATCGATTACTCCGCTCGGAATAAACGAACAAACCAATCTTGTTGGCAAATCCCCTTTTATTTTGAGTTTAGAAGATTGGTGTTTTCATTGCTGATTGCAATTGTTTTTTTTTTTTGTTTTTTTTTTAATTTTACAACTCTTTTTGCTATTTAAATATATTAAAAAATAGAGCGTTACTTAAATGACTATATTCACAAAATTGAGAAAATAATCGACGCGTTACTTAAATGACTATATTCACAAAATTGAGAAAATAATCGACAACTAAAATATATACAGTCGAACCTGAATAATCAAAAGTTCAAGGGATCGCGATTTTTTTTTTTCGCTTATGGAGGTTTTTCACTAACCCGAGTTTCTTATAGCTTATAGAGGTACAGGAGTGGTCTTTTTTACTTATAGAGGTCTACAAAAATACAGCAAATATGTTGTGATAAACATGTCATTATATTCGACATAGATAATAATTCGACATAGATGCTAAAAAAAGAGAACAAATAAAACAATGATACAAAAAAATATTAGAATTAGTTCAGCTATTTATGACTCATTCTTTTTAGTGGAACTATTAATACGTTCGACTATCGCTTATAGAGGTACAGGCAAGTAGTAGTCTCAGTTATAGAGGTCTTTCTCTTATATAGAGGTTTCTGTTTCTCACTTATAGAGGTTTGAGAGGATTACAAAAACGGTACCTGTCAATTATTATTACTCAGAGAGTTTTCTCGCTTACCCAGTTCTCACTCACTCAGGTTTGACTGCAATATACATCAAAATATAGTTTTAAAAATACTAAAAAACACGCTTTATATCGAACTAAAAAGTAAAAAATATTTTTTTTAAAATAAGCTTAAAACAATAATGAATAAAAAATACTAGTATTATTGTGAAAAAAGCGTGGGGCGCTTTGTATCACATTTTCGTACATCGAGCGCCTCACGCTTTTTTCACAATAATACTAGTATTTTTTATTCATTATTGTTTTAAGCTTATTTTAAAAAAAATATTTTTTACTTTTTAGTTCGATATAAAGCGTGTTTTTTAGTTTTTTTGAAACTATATTTATTTTCCACTTTTTAGTTCGATTTATTGTCAAAAATTTGCCGAAAACAAGCAATTTATTTTTTCGGCGTGGACGGGATTAGAACCCACGACCCGTGATTCCGAGAGTTGACGTCAGCGAAGACCGTGCCTTAGACCGCTCGGCTAGCCACTCTAGTTACAGTGCTGGCATATTCTACTACAGTAATAAATCACTTGCTGTAGTCCAAACGGAGGTTACAAACAAACATACATACATACAAACTTACAAGTGAAGTTAATATCGCACGTTGAAAACAATAGTGACACTATATAAAAAAGTTAACTTTTCACCTTTTGTAAGATTCATGTTTTACTGCAAAAGTGTCACTATACGAAAATTTCCGTTTGCTCATAAATCCACTTACTTCCGCTAGACTGAGCTAGTGTTACTTTATATTTTGAAAGAATTGCCCATGGTCATGACTGATATAACGACACTATTTTAATTGTGTCAAAGCAGTTTTTTGGTACGCACGTCGCTGTAAGTGAAAAAGTGACACATTTTGTTAAACGACAGTTTACTGATTACAGTTGCTACAAAAATTAATGCAAGTAAATGAATACATAAAATGACACATTTTGTTTAGTGACACTTTTTGCAGTTGAAGTCTCCAATTTACTGATTATAGGTTATGACAACAATGACACTAAACAAAAAATTATTGTAAAAAGGTCTTTTTTTTAATTACTTTATTTTTAACATTGTGGTCAACAAATAAATTAAAACAATAATAAATTGTCTCATTATTAACAAAAGAATCTCTATAAGCAGTATTTTAATAGTAACTTTTTTAGGACAAAACAATAATATTAAAACGAAAAAATGCTCTACTGTAAAATTACATTTTTTGCATAATGCCACTTTTGTTTTCAACGTGCGATATAAAGCGTGTAAAATATTAACAGTTAGATCTAGCTACAGCTTGCTAAATATTGTTAAGAAACACCCATTACTGCAATACTATATATAAAAAAAATTATTTTTAATGTCACGGTCGGGACTTTAACCCGAATCTTTCACTATCGCGGCGGATGAACTAACATTTACTCAACAGTGGTACATTCAACAATCAATCCTTCTCATATTTAAAGTATATTTGTAACAGTTAATTCACCTCATGCGAGAGCTAATAATAATAATAATAAGTAATAATTTCTTTATTTCTGTAATACTACATGCGTAGTGTAGAAGACGTCATTTTACATAAAGGTATGATACATACAAAAATACAAATTAAGATCTCTTGGTTAATTTACACAAGAAGAATTCGTCGATACTATAAAAATTATGACATAGCAACGCAGCTTTGAGCTCATTTTTGAACCTCCGTAGGCTTAGATTTTTTATTGAGATGGGTAAATGATTAAATATTTTTATAATAATGTTCATGGAGCCTTTGTTGATGGTGAGAAAAGTTTTTATGAACTTTTTGTCACGTGAAATATGAACATTCAAAAATAGATTAGTAAAACATATACAATTAGTACCGTCTAGATTCCAGAAAGACAGAATCAACTCTTCAAAATTTTATCGTGTACCTATCTATTTTCGAATTATTTTGTTATTTTGCTACACACATTCTATATGGAAGTGATTTATCTCATTTTACGTAATTATTGAACCTAATTAACAACATCTGAACATAATTTTGAACAGTGAATCCATAGTTTTAAAATTGATAGGGGCCGGTGCGTCGCTTCGTCTACAGAAAAGTGGAGCAACATCGTGCAATAACGTTCAATTATATCAACAATAAACAGTAATAGAAAACATTTAAATGTGAATATCGAATTGTTAATCATAAAATTATTATTATCGCATCATAGCAGGAACTTTTTAAGTTCAACTCGAACTTTCATTTTTAATATTAGTCTAATATTGGTCTTTTTATTTTTGTTGTAGCCGTGAACTCGGTATGGTGTGCGGGTGGGGAGCGACGACGTGCCTGTTGGCGACGCTACTGGCAGCATCTCCATGCTCGTCATCTCCGTCAGGCAGCCACCACAGTAGGCGGCACCTGGACCATCCGACCGGCGACCGGGTGTTCCTCGGCGCGCCCGATCGTTTCGATCCACAGCGCGATTCGGAAGAGTTGCGTCGCGAGTTCCGGCGTCGCGAGGAACCGTCCTATCCAAACGCAGAAGATGACTCGCTGATAGTCAAAACGCTCAAAGGTAAAGTCAGGGGCGTCACCCTGACAGCGGCCTCAGGTAAACAAGTAGACGCGTGGATGGGAATTCCCTACGCGCAAAAACCGACAGGTCATCTGAGGTTCCGTCATCCGCGGCCGATAGACCCGTGGGGCGATGAGATACTAAATGCCACGTCGCCGCCAAACACCTGTGTTCAAATCATAGACACGGTATTCGGCGACTTCCCCGGTGCCATGATGTGGAATCCGAACACGCCGCTATCGGAAGACTGTTTGTACATTAATATAGTCGTTCCGAAACCAAGGCCTAAGAATGCAGCAATACTGTTGTGGATATTCGGAGGTGGATTCTATTCAGGCACGGCTACGCTCGACGTGTATGATCACAAGACGATCGTGTCCGAAGAGAATATTATACTAGTTTCGATGCAATACCGCGTCGCTTCCTTGGGATTCTTGTTTTTCGACACGGCCGACGTGCCGGGAAATGCGGGTCTGTTTGATCAACAGATGGCGCTCCAATGGGTCCACGACAACATTCACTTTTTCGGAGGCAATCCGAACAACGTGACGCTGTTCGGCGAATCGGCCGGAGCCGTGTCCGTCTCCCTGCACCTGTTATCTCCGCTGTCGAGGAATCTGTTCAGCCAAGCGGTCATGGAATCGGGCGCGGCGACGGCGCCATGGGCGATCATCTCGCGTCAGGAATCGATACTGCGCGGGCTCCGATTAGCCGAAGCGGTCGGCTGTCCTCACAACAAGACCGACATACCGGCCGTTATAGATTGTTTACGAAGAAAAGATCCTGTAGATTTAGTAAATAATGAATGGGGAACACTCGGAATATGTGATTTTCCATTTGTACCGGTGATAGACGGTTCATTTTTAGATGAAACACCACACAAGTCTTTAGCTATGAAAAATTTCAAAAAAACTAATATTTTGATGGGATCAAATACGGAAGAAGGGTATTATTTTATTATTTATTATTTAACGGAATTGTTCCGAAAAGAAGAGAACGTGTACGTTTCGAGAGAAGAATTCCTGCAGGCTGTTAAGGAATTAAATCCTTACGTCAACAGTGCAGCGAGACAAGCGATCGTGTTTGAGTACACGGATTGGTTGAATCCAGACGATCCTGTGAAGAACAGGGACGCGCTCGACAAAATGGTCGGCGATCATCATTTCACCTGCAACGTGAACGAGTTCGCTCATCGGTACGCCGAGACAGGGAACACCGTCTACATGTACTATTTCAAGCATAGATCGGTGGCGAATCCGTGGCCCTCTTGGACGGGCGTTATGCACGGCGACGAGATCAGCTACATATTCGGAGAACCGTTGAACCCGGCCAAAAACTATGCTCCAGAAGAGATTGAGTTATCGAGACGTATGATGAGATATTGGTCCAATTTTGCCAGAACCGGGTAAGTTCAACGACCCAATACAAATCTCACATTTATTTTCGCAAGTATCTAGATTCACGACAAAAAAAATCTTTTGCAAATCTTCCTGACTTACGTTAAGACTCATTTTATGATCGATTCGTTGAGTGTACATTTAAAAAAAAAAACTTAAAAAAAAAACTTAAAAAAAAACTTAAAAAACACGCTTTATGGCAACATGCACTAAAAAGTAAAAAATAATTTTTAAACAATGATTTTTTCAACGGCGATATTATTTCATTTTTTGAATAAGCCATTCTCATTTTAAGCTTATTCAAAAAATTAAATATATCGAATTAGGGGAACCACTGTTGAAAAAATCATTATGTTTAAAAATGATTTATTACTTTTTAGTGGACATGCGTGTTTTTTTTAACTGTAATTTTAATTCTCTCACTGAAAACCACACTTACGGGTAGGCCACGGAACGTACAGCACTGCGCGGTTCGTTAGCCTCATTACAGTAATTTTTCAAGTTAAGTAATCAAGTTATATAAATTATTTATATATTTATAAATATTTATATAAATTATTGTATTGTCATGGGTTATTAATAAGTGTGCAAAATTTGAAATTATTCAGACGTCTCGAAGTGGGTGAAAATTAACTTGAAAGATTTCATTAGTGAAGCTAATGAAAACGTATTTACTAAGGCTTTTATATCATTCTTAAATTAAAATCCAATAAACTGATAGCAACAAATAATATTTCAAAGTAATTTCAATATTAGTTTTTTGAAAATTAATTTACCTATTGGTTACATTCAAAAAAAAAAAAATTGGTTGTCTGTAAAGTCGGTTTACGGACGATAGTTTTACGTGATAACGTATTCCGCTCGAATATGATATTTAATAATCACGCACACCGGGTCAGGCAGAACGTTAGGAACGCTAGGAACGTTACCGTGCATGCAGCCGGTGTTTCATCTTTTTATATTGACGTGATTCATCAATTTATAAGACGTTATCACGTCAATAATTTATGTTCTATTTCTCCTATCTTCTACATATAATAATTATATTAATTCGAATCTATGATATTGCATCTTTCGCTTCAAACTTAGGTTAATTTTATTTATTAAAATTACTCACCACCTATAATAATAATTGTTTTTTTTAACTTTCTTTCTTTCGTATTTATTTTAAGTCTCGAAGATTAACTGTCATAATATTTTGAAAACAATTGTTTCATTGTTTATATAAAATTCCAAAACCTACTTACAATATTTAAGTATTTTCATACGTCAAAAAATTGATTTTTATAATGATAAAATTTGTAAGAAAACGATTTTTTCGAGAGATGATACCTAGCTAAAACGATTTTTTGCCCCCCAAAATCCCTTTTCAGTAAATTTCATCCAAATCGTTAGGGCCGTTTTCGAGAAAAGCACGCACAGGGTCAGGCGGAACGTTAGGAACGTTACACTTTTTCGTGCATGCAGCCGGTGTTTCTCAATTTATAAGATTGGTGATTCATCAATTTATAAGACGTTATCACGTCAAAAATATTTCAATTTCCAATTACCTACTTGTTTCATTTTTGAAAAAAATATATATAATAATTTACCAGACAAAAGAAAATAGTACCTAATATTTTTAACATTTTCACTTCACTGATAGTATAATATATCATACAAACAAAACAAAACAAAAAAAAAAAAAAAACAGTCGACTATTTACATTAAGTTGTATATAAACAACTGAGAGCTTGGCGCGTAACTAAAACAAAGTTTCAAGGCCTGTTTGTTTAGAGGCACCTGAGATCGTCACTTTTCCCCAAACATCATAACTTACATAAGGCAGTGTCTTGCTTGCTTGTTCATTTATTGGACTTATTTATACTTTCACCGGCTTGATACTCGCCCACTATTATACGTCTACTGGAGTCGGGGATCTTATTCTTATTCTCTTTTGGTAATATACGTTAGTGATGTTACGAATATCAAGTTTTAGACATTCGCAATTTAACAAAAATATTAGGAGCACTGTGGTTTGAATCTAATAAAAAATAGAGAATAGTTACTTCTTACCACAACAAGTTTATTAGTGGATGTACATTTCGAGAGCTATGCTCTCATCTTCAGCAATACACTAAACTGTGTAGTGTATTGCTGAAGATGAGAGCATAGCTCTCGAAATGTACATCCACTAATAAACTTGTTGTGGTAAGAAGTAACTATTCTCTATTTTTTATTCGCAATTTATTTGTGAAGTTAATCTATATTCTATACGAATATAGATATAAGGCTGAAGAGTTTGTTTATAATATAATAGCGGGCCCGCCCGGTTTCACCCGGGTGCAAAAGAACGAATGGGGAACGGAGGAACATGAGTACGCACATTCGTCTTAGTTTACCGAGATGAATGTTGTGTCCAAATTTCATGATGATCGGAGTTACCGTTCAAAAGTTTTTGAGTTACATTTTACAACATTTTTTAATTGATGCTCCGCTCCTATTGGTCGTAGCGTGATATTATATAGCCTATAGCCTTCCTCGATCCAACAAAAATCAATTATTTCAATTCGAACCAGTAGTTCCTGAGATTAGCGCGTTCAACCAAACAAACAAACAAACTCTTCAGCTTTATAGCGGGTTACAAAATTCACATACTGTGAGAGTTGTTTTTTTAATGAATTATACAGACGTTAGCTCAATTAATAAATAAATAAAATCGTAACGTAGTCGTCTGTAAAGTAAAGTTAAGTAACTCCAAAAAATCTCGTGCCCCCTGGGTCACGAAAGGCATTCTTATTTCAAGAAATAAACTAAAACTTTTGGACAGCATATGCAAGACTTCTGTTAACGCATACATTAAGGATTACTATCGAAAATATAAAGGTATTTACAGAAAGGTGATTGCAGCTGCGAAGTGCAAATATAACTCTGATATTCTAAATAATTCTACAAATAAAAGCAAATCTGTATGGAATATTATAAATCGTAACATTAAGCCATCTATCAATGCATCATATTCGATATCTGATAATAATCAGCTAGTATGTGATACCTTGAGAGTTGCAAACATTTTTAATCAGTATTTTGTCAATATAACTGGTAATATTGACTTTAATTCGGGTGCTGATCCCAGAGTTAAAACTAAATCGGATAATTTTAACACAATCTTTCTAAATCCAGTCGGCAAAAATGAAATACTAAATGTTGTGTCCAAATTAAAAGTATCGTCTTCTAGCGGAATAGACCAAATTTCCACATCTCTTTTTAAAACTTGCATTAATTATATCATGAATCCGCTGATTTTCTTAATAAATAAATCTTTTATTTGTGGTGAATTCCCTAAAGCTATTAAGCAAGCCAGAGTGGTTCCTATATATATATAAAAAAGGCGATCCTAATGACACTAAAAACTATAGGCCAATATCCATACTTTCTGTTTTCTCTAAGATGTTTGAAAATGCTTTCTGTAATAGACTTATCTCTTTTCTTTCAAAATTTAAAATCCTAAATTCGAGCCAACATGGATTTGTTTCTGGTAAATCAACAGAAACGGCATTTGTTGACTTTGTAGAATTTATACTGGGAGCATTAAATGAAGGCTATTTAGTTTCTAGTGTCTTACTTGATTTTTCTAAAGCTTTTGATTTAGTGGATCATGATCTACTTTTAACGAAACTTGACAACATGGGTATTAGAGGCAAGGCATTACATTGGTTACAATCATTTTTATTTGAGCGCACACAGAGAGTTGTTATTAATGGACAAGCGTCGATTGAACTACCTGTCAAAATGGGAGTCCCGCAAGGGTCTACTTTGGGTCCAATCTTATATTTGTTATTTTCAAATGACCTACCATCATCCATAGATAACAGTGACAAAATAGTTATGTATGCTGACGACACTTCTCTATTGACCAAGCATAAAGATATTGCCAATCTGGAAATTAATTTCAATATTATGGCTAACACCGTATATGATTGGAGTGTTCGTAACAGACTACAACTAAACTTAAACAAAACTGTATCTATGTTATTTTATACAAAGCAAGCACGAATTAACGTTGAACCGGCAATTGTCATCAATGATCACCTTATTAATAATACTGACACTTTTGGTTTCTTAGGCTTAACAATTAATTCAAATATCGACTGGTCTTATCATATTGAAATTTGTAGCAACAAAATATCAAGGTCAATTTTTGCCCTCAGGAGACTATCATCCATTGTTGACAGACAAACTTTCCTTACTTATTATTTTGCGTCCATCTATTCTCACATAAATTATGGTATACTAATGTGGGGTAACTCTTCGTATGCGGATAGAATTTTTATTTTACAAAAGAAAGCACTGTTGATCATCTTTAATATTAAGCCACGTGACACCTGTCGCAATGTATTTGCAAATAATAAACTGTTGACAGGTCCTTCTATTTACATATATAAATCTGGCATCTTCGTTTGGAACAACTATAATTTATTTTCGCAACATAATCACCAGTACCTCACAAGACACAAACATAATTTAGTGTCTAATACGCCAAAATTAACATTATATCAAAAAAGCCCAATGTACTGTTGTAGTAAAATATTCAACACCATTCCAGATGATATTAAAAACGCACCTAACGTTCATCACTTTAAAAAGAGACTCAGAGCTTTTTTGAGTAATAGCTGCTTTTATTCTTTAAGTGATTTTTTTAATAGGTAAATTTTTTATATTATTTAAATGTTTTTTGTAAACGATGACTTCTCCTATACATTGTACTATGTTCTTGGAGTAATAAAATTATTATTATTATTATTAATTGAACAGTTTTAAATATTCCTAGAGCGAATTTTCAATTTTCATCACCTTTTTCTGTTTGTATATTTTTGTACCATATAAAGCTGAAGAGTTTGTATGGTTGAACGCGCTAATCTCAGGAACTACTGGTTCGAATTGAAAAAAATTGTTTTTGTTAGATAGTCCATTTATCGAGGAAGGCTATATAATATCACGCTACAACCAATAGGAGCGGAGCATCAATGAAAAATGTAACTCAAAAGTCTGTTCGACAAAAACTTTTGAACGGTAACTCCGATCATCATGAAATTTGGACACAATATTCATCTCGGTAAACTAAGATGAACGTGCGGACTCATGTCCCTCCCCTTATTTGTTTTTTTGCGCCCAGGTGAAACCGGGCGGGACCGCTAGTATATTATATACTTACTGCAATATAAATAAAAATAAAATTTAATATGTTCAACAACTATCATTTTTATTTAGCTGATTATTTATTTACTGTTAATTATTTAGAGTTAGGTATTAGAATTTAGAATTCTAGAAAAAGTTATTTATAAAAATACTAGTATTTGCAAATCGATTTTTAGAAGAAAAAATTTGGAGTTTATAAATTATCGAAGTAAATAAAATAGCCAGTAAATAATTGTTAGTATGAATATATTTATTTTTTTAGTAGTTTCGAATTTTCATTGGCAGTCTCAATTTTTTTTTCGTAGAATGTCGGAAAACCGACTTTCCAATCATTTAACGAAAAACTCCTTAAAACGTAGAAATTGCTGAGGTTTGTTTGGTTTACATTGTTACCAACATTTTGAAAGACTATAGAGTAACAACCACTCTCAATAGCGAAACAATACGTCATTATCTATTTTGGCCCCAATATAATCTTGAACCACCATCAAGCATTGAACAAGCTGTGCATGCCTCAAAATCATTATTTAACGCAGATGATCCCACTATATCCCAAGGTATGAATAAAATAGGTTCAAGCAAATAATTAATTCCCAAATTTTTACAAATTTTTTTTCAAGAAGTATTTCTGAAATTTATTTTTTAGCCAGGTACTTGTATTATTTTCAGTTTTATTTTCTTATTATTATGATCCTGGGGGGTAATTATTCCCTTTACCCCCTCAACCGTATCTACACTTTTGTCGTAAACTAATGTAAATAATTCAAATGGGTCAGCCCTTCAAGAAGTTAGGGGTGAATAAATTTATAATATATAAAAATTTGTAAACATACACAATTGATAATTTTCTTTTTTAAGTCAGTTAAAAATAATACAAATGACACTGTTTTCCAGGAATCCTAACCAGATGCCGGACGGCACGTGGATGTCGCCGTACTGGCCAGTGCACACATCGTCCGGGAGGGAATATTACACTCTGGACACAAACATGTCAAGTATAGGCCGTGGACCGCGTCTGAAACAATGCGCCTTCTGGAAGAAGTATCTACCTCAGCTCATATCAGTCACCTGTAAGTATCCTTTACCTATCTTTATTACTTTTAAAATGATATACATATATTTTGATTATACAGGGTGGCGCAGAGGAAACGCATGTTTTTCACCTAAGCATAACATTTTATATTTTCAAGATACTGTTGTTTTAATTACAGCAAAATGAAGTAATAATAATGCAGTTTTAAGTCAATTATGGAAAATAATGTCAGTCAAGTGTCGCCCTGCTTACTTCGCGGTCGCACATCTCCAACCGCTCTTGAAAATTGTGCATCACACTTAAAATCATTTCATGTGGTACTCTTGCGATTTCTTGACGAAGAGCAATTTTCAGTTCCTGTAACGTACGGGGCTTGTTAGCGTACACTTTAGACTTAAGGTAACCCCACAAAAAGAACTGAAAATTGCTATTCGTCATGAAATCGCAAGAAATGATTTTAAATGTAATGCACAATTTTCAAGAGCGGTTGGAGATGTGCGACCGCGAAGTAAGCAGGGCGACACTTGACTGACATTATTTTCCATAATTGACTTAAAACTGCATTATTATTACTTCATTTTGCTGTAATTAAAACAACAGTATCTTGAAAATATAAAATGTTATGCTTAGGTGAAAAACATGCGTTTCCTCTGCGCCACCCTGTATATGTTCTCACAATAGATTTCCCTCCATTCAAAATTTGGTACGATAAATTTGATCGAGATCTATCAAAAATATTAATTTCGAATTGACAATATACAGTGCGCTCACCGAAAGTGGTAACAGTAAATAATTCGTGCATCCTATTATAGTGGAGTGAACTAGGAATTTCAATCCTGTGTGCTCGAATCGAAAAATGTTTCCTACAAAAATTATAGAATCAAGCTCCACCGACATTTTGGTATAGTTTGTGACCGATTGTCGGAGGGATGAGGGGGATATGTCGCTTTAAAGTTTCCGAAAACCTGTTTTTGCCCCGTATGTCGGCCATTATTATCGGAGAGAAAAAAGTTTCAATAAAAGTTGTAGAGAAAAAGACTCCGCGTAAACTCGTTCCAAACCGGGTCATATCGGCAACCCATTCGCGAGATATTACGATGTTAGTGCGCGTAAATTAGAAGAATTATATGCTATTAAAAAAAAAACAATTGCAGCTAGGAGCTTATTTTTATTACTACAAACGTACTATAAGACCTCTTCTTTGCACCGGAGGCTGGACGCGGTGGGTCAATTAGAACCGGCAGGAGAGGGGGAAAACGAAATCCCATAATTTCGGTTCCAATTGACTTATCGACCTAAACCCGACGCCATTTTTTTTCGTTTTTAAATCTACTTTTATGTGACAAGTGAAAAAAAAATGTTCCAAGTGCTAGTGGGCGAAATAAAGTTTGGTATTTTTTTCATTTCCTTTTTTCGGCACTAAGCACGAGGGTGGGGGGAAAGGTAAGCCAGCATCGAGAACGACATATGGACATACAGTGTGGTAAAAAATGTCACACATTACGCAATTAATTAACCAACTTTTTAAATAACATTTTAAAGTAATAGCACATTTTGGAGAAACAAGAAACATTCGTGGGCACACGGTATATTGACGATAGCATTTACCTTACGTCGTCCAATTTAACTCCAGTGCGCACAGCAAGTGTGTGGTTTTTATTTTTATAGTTTGTTTTATATGAATCGTAAACGTTGAGCCGCAAAACTGATGCAAGAGGCGTGTTCATGTGTTGTTGGGTCATGGAGTAGCGAGGGCAAACCTCGTAGCGCTAAGCCCCAAAGAGCTCTATTCCATCTATGGTACACACATTGTATCTGTATAATATACAGTCGGATTTTTTTTAATGTGACGAACTAAGAGGGAGTTGTATTTAGTTAAAATTATTTTTGATTTTCATATTTTTTATGCTGTCATGTTGTTTGAAAATTGTATATTTATTTTCATAGAAACCCGTAGTTTTGAAAAAAAATCGCATCAAAATAATTTCGACGAAAAAATGTTTTGGTAAGAACATAGCAATAAAATTTAAAACAGTGCAGAAAAAGAAGATTATTATGTTGAAATCGGAGCTAAAATGTGCACGTTTTAATCGCCTTCTCCCGTAATAGTTCAATACTAAACTAATAAAAAACCGGTATGTTAACACGTTGGCTGCCACGTGTATCTTTAGCGATACACCCGGTGTGCTTTGTGTAGGCCGCGTGTATCGATAGATATACACCGAGTAGGTCTCCGTTCCGAACACCGGTGTATGCAATAAAACACAATTACATATCATATTGATTACTTTTATAACATTTTAACAACATATTTGTCAACAAACACTTTTGGCCTGTGGTGACCAAATGTCGAAAACTGGTTGGCAGTCAACGTGTTAAATAGAAAAAAAATCATCAAAATCGATTTACAAATGCGGGAGATGTGAGGTAACACATATTAAAAAATCTTCTTTTTTGAAGTCAGTTAAAAACGACTGAACCGATTTTTATAAAAATGGTATGGTACAAATCTATGAATATTCTGAACAAAATAGCGTCGACATTTTTAAAATCGGTTAATCTCTTGAAAAGTTCGAGTTGAACATAAAAACTCTTTTTTTAAGTCGCAGTTAAAAACGACAAAGCCGATTTTTATAAAAATTGTAATGTAAGTACCAATCCGAAAACATTCTGGACGAAATGTCATCGAAATTTTACAAAACGATTATCACCCCGAAGAGTTAAGTCTGAACATACATAAAAAAATATACGCGTCGAACATATAACCTTATCTTTTTTGAAGTCGGTTATTCAGTTAATTATTATTCGTGTCACTCTTAAAACGATAAAATAAGTTAAAATGACTGGTATACGAATATCGACATATAAAAAAATAATACTTATTTTGGATTATTACCTGAACGTTGGTTAGGATTAATTTTGATGAGGAGACCCAAACGATGTCACTGTGCTGCTGTACATGACAGATAAACTGCAACTAACGAATCGTTAATTAGATTTTCTCTTAACTGAAATAAAACGAAAAAAAATTATAGGTATCCCATGTTTTTCTCTCAAGATCACTAGGTAGTACATTTCTTTGTACACAGAGGGAGCCACAATTCAGAAAAATTAAAAAAGAAACAGTCCTGCGCCATCTCACGTCATATTATGTCATAATTTTCCTTGTGAAGTCACAGTTCAGATGCGGTTTTTTTTCGTCTTAACTTTTTTCACTAAAGCAGCCCCTAGACGATCAATATATTGCACAATATATTGCACAATAATCGATATTGTACAATAATATTGAACGTCTGTAGATCATATTGAAAGATTGCGCAATATATTGAGTCAATCAAAAAGAGTTTGATTTTTATTGTGCAATCTAGTAAATATTGCATTGTCTGCGGGCAATATTGTGCAATACTGGTTCAGTTGTGTGTTAACAGTGATAAAGGTAACATCTATAATGGCTACAAAGGGAAAAGATCTCGCATTATAGTATCTCTTTTTTGAATTTCAAGCGTAACCATTCTCAAGCGTTCATCAAATAATGTACTATCTAGTCGCAAAAAGTTTTGAAAATCACTTGGTTCACTAATTCTCAGTTCACTTAACAGATTTTCATGAGTGTACTTATTTCTTTCTTTAAACCATTCCTTCATCCACCTACGCTTCCTTTTCTCTCTTTTTTTTTGCAGCTATAACTAATGCAATGGCCACACAACTTGCTGTCTTCTTATTATTCCACATGTTGACTGCACAAGTATCAGCCGTGAACTAATTTATTGTGCAATAATATTGCATCGTGTGGGTTGGCCAACTTATTCTATTGCACAAAATATTGTACAATATATTGACGTAAATATTGATCGTCTAGGGGCACCTTAATAAATGTTTTTCAAGTGATTTTTTTTATGTAATTAGACACTTCCGAACTTATTGTCAAGTTGTTACAATTTAAAATATGTTTTTTGCTGATTAATAGTCCTGTTTTTGATATTGTCAACATTGTTTTTTTTCCATTGTGTTTTAAACTAACTCTAAACATCTACTTAGTGATCTTAAGAGCGAAACATGAGATATAATTGTATGATCGGCAAAGCTCGATCGTAATTATATCGATTGTTTCGCTCGATCATACAATAATATTATACACTACACGACCGTAAAGAAAAAAGCGGCACAGAAAACAATTGATAAAATAATTACACAACCGGGCGCTATCAGTTCGTGAAAAACTGCGAATAAAAATTAATTATATATAACAAAAACATGACATCCGACTGCATAGAAATGAAATTAATAACTAAAAAGAGAAAAAAAGTCGAAAAATCCCATCAAGCAGCAGGTGGAATCCTATTTGTCTCTTTCTTTTGTTTTTGGATGGGTCCCCAGTCCCCACCCGCTTCATGGTAGAATTTTTCCGACTTGTTTTTCTCTTTTTAGTTACCCGCACAATTATGGATAAAAAAAATTACAACTTCACTTTTAGAATTTCTGAGTCAAACTAGGTATGCCACAAGAACATTCATTTGAACAAGAATTTATTTTCGAAATTGTAGGAACATTATGCAATTTGATATTTTTTTTATTATAATATTATATCTACATCATGAATATGTCTATAGACATCTGTCGGACAATAGAGAAAATACTACATAGGTAGTTGCTAGGTCAGAAATACCTGATTAGCTAATACGTAGTGAATTTAAGAGGTATAATAATATGTATATACAGTTTTGTTGATGTAGTAGCTATTGAAATCATTAATGCATTACAAAAAATCGTTCCACATAAAAAGCAACATAGACCACGCAAGCTCACGGGGGGTTTGAGATATAAAACGTCCCATTTAGTTGTAATGATAAAGATCAAACGTTAATTTTACGATATCATTTTTTTTTAAATATAGTAACGTTTATTGTTTTTTTACCCAACTGCCCCAGAAGGAGGGTAACGTTTTTTAACATTTTTAATTGAAGTTTCGTAAATTTCGCGAAGGGGCTTCCCCCATGAGTTGGGGCTACGAATAAATGAGACGTTATTGCACGGCCTACTATGTCGACTTAGATATACAGTATATATACTGTAGCTCATCTATAAATAATAAATAATAATATTATTTATAGATGAGCTATACTGCATAAACCGACATAGTAGTTAAGAATGTTTTGTTATATTATAAGTTTATAACAAAACATTCTTAATATAATATACGTACAGCAACGGAAAATTCACATAAGTACTGCAAGAGTTGTTTTTTCAATGAATTGCACAGAAGTAAGTTGACTGAATAATAATAAATAAAATCGTACAGTTTTAAAGATTCCTAGGAGAGAATTTTCAGTTTTCGTCAGTTTTTTTTCTACTCGAGCATCTCTTGATTTTTCGAATACTCGCACACCCCTAATTATAAATATAAAATATGTGCTGACAAGTTACAGTAATAATAGTTATAATGTAAATGCGACATGCAAATGTTTCAATTAATCCATGTAATAAACGAAGGTGTGAAGTATTTGATATTAATCGGCGTCATATTAATGTAACATAGAGCTCACATATTCTTCATTAATTGTGTATTGAACTAAAACTATTATATTAATGCGCTCCTCTGTTATTAATATTATTTTTTTTCTTTCAAATAAGCAATAACATGTTCGTAATATTTTTGGACTCCTGCCTTAGCACTCTGGTCTCCCAAGTTGGGCAAGAAATACTCTTTTAACCACTGAACTAATGAAATTTTGTAAATGTGTCTTACTTGATGCAACTTACGCTATAGGATAGTTTTTATTAGATATTTTGAACAAAATTACGATGTTTTCTCAAAATAACTGTTTTAGTAACATGTAACGACATCTGATAGAATTTACTCCGAAGCAAACAAAAAAAAAATGTTTTAGTACCAAATAGCGACATCTGATAGAATTCGCTCAAAGCTATTAGTTCAGAAGCAAATCTGGTAGAATTTGCTCAAAGCAATTAATTCAGACGCGGGGCCGCAAAGAAATACATTTTGCAGAATTATATTCATCGCACCCGGTTGAAACTGGGACGGGCCCCTAGTATTATTAAATTTGTACCTATATTTTATTTGAGGAAATAAATACATTTACACAAAATATCGAATAAGTAGATCTGACATGGGACTTGAAAACGTGCGTAAATTCACCAGAACTGTACAAAAAATGGCGTTAAATGCAAATAGACATAGTTTAAGAAAAAATAATTTCAATCGATTATTATCAATTATTTTTCGAACAGGATCGATTTAAAACTCTACTATGCTTTTCATATGGAGAAATGCGTATGGTCACAATCTAAGGTCATTGTCAAATCCGATTTTCTGACAATGCTTTCTGCAACTGAGCATATGAGAATAGCGTTTATTATTCTATCCACACCTCAGACCATTTGAGCACCAATTAAAAAATAATCAGTCATAATTACAAGCCGGGGCAGCGAGCTTCCGAACTGATCAATACACCGTCTAGCGGTGAAACATCCGGTCACCTGCATTGGGACCGATCACAGCACAGACTGTGCAAATATCACAGTCTGACCAATAAAGCCGTATGCACACCTGGCCTTCTTTAGATATGGGCCGACCGGGCCCGGACCCGGGGGCACCCTAACATTCAAGACCTCGAAAATATACTAAATTCAATGGAGAAATATAGATAAAAAATATGTTTGATAAATTTTATTGAACATAAGAATGAAAACAATATGAAACATTTTTTATGACTACTTTGAATTATGAAATTCAATCAAAATTAATTAAAATCAAAATAAACAACAAATCTGAAGTATTTTTTTTCTACATTTTTTCTCGGCAAAATTGACTCATTATGAATTCCTTAAATCGGCCTCCAAGCTTTTTTCGATCCAGAGCCTCGTATGCTTCAAAGACGGCCTTGTTTACAGGCAGATATTGCGAATTACAGACGCTCGATAGTCAAGGTCTTACACTTCACCAAAACTATCCGTTTTTTGTATCGAATTTTGGCCCTTTTTCACATTTATTGTTTTTGGTGGGATTTCAATATTTTTTGAAAAGTTATATTCTCATTTATGTAGTCTGTACTTGAATATTATTTAGTTATATATACCATACTTTATTTTATCATAGTTATATAAATTATGGTATATATTATATACCATCATTAATTATATCATACGCCAATAATGTGGAATTTCTCGGTAAAACAATGGCTTTACATTCTAATATAAAATGTTTGGGTATTTTTATGGATTTTAATTTTTCATGGGAAAACTCATATAGATTCCTCAAGGGTAAGCTTGCTCGTTATGTTTATATGATAAGGAATCTCTCCAGTGTAACTATCACGTTTTAATGTCCGTTTACTATGCTTTTATGTTTTCTTCGATCAATTACGGCATTATTTTATGGGGAGCCGCAAGTGAGTGCAGTGGTCTATTCATACTACAAAAAAAGACTACCAGAGCATTGTTTAAGCTCAGTCCACGAACCTCATGTAAACCTTATTTTAAAAACTATAAAATTTTAACTTTCTATACGATATATGTTTATGAAGTGTCTGTGTTTGTGAAATCACATTCAAATTATTTTAATACAAATATTTCGATACACAATAAGAACACGAGACGAGCTGGCAACCTGCGTACTCCACTGCCAAAATCCTCTATGTATCGAAATAATGTAAATTTTAATTTAGTTGACATTTTTAATAAAGTTCCGAGTGAAATTAAAGACCTGCCTCTATCACCTTTTAAAAGACAATTAAAAAAATATTTAATAGAAAAATGTCTCTATTGTATTGACGAGTTCTAATTTTATATGTATTATAATTATTATTTATGTAATGTATATTGACATATTATTTCACAGCTTTTATGCTATTTTCGAAATAAATCTATCTATCTATCTATCCTAGCACCGACTAGACGCGAGTAGTTTTCGGACGACCGGTCGATGCATTTGGGATCGATGCTCTACCTTGACTCGGCTAGATGCTTGTGAATTTTAAAATAGGTTATTCTGACCGGTCTGCAATGCTCAACTCCAAGCTAAATTTTCAAGCCCAAAAATCCATGTTTTACCCCCACCTCTGACGTCACACATGACCTTGCGAGCAAACTAATCCCTAGAGTCCAGACTACCTCTTTAAATACACGCTGAACTTGACCAGAGCAAAGTCGGATTCGCAGCTAGCAGTATCTTTAAACTACACAAACTAATGACAGCTATGTCTTTCTGTGTTTGCAGCAAACCCGACACCGATTCAAGGTCCCGAGCTATGCAACAGCACGTCAAGGTCATACTCGGCGACGAGAAGCGTTCCTGCGAGCTACACAAGGACCATATGGACTACAGCTGTCATGGGTCTGACCTTCGTGTACCGCGCATGGCTCTAAGTTGGGTCTGAATGTCACGAGTGTCACTCGTGTTTTGATACATATCATGTAATATAAAAAAACAACAAGTATAATTAAAAAGTATTAGAAACAATTGCACCTCCCCAGAAAAATGCTTAGTGCATTTAAAATCACTATGCTAAGCATAGAATTGTTAGTTAAAAAAAAATAAACAAAAATTGCTATGAAGCCCTTGATTTGGTACATGATGAAAGTTTAATCTAAACAAAAAACGAGTTTTTGAAAGCGGAAAAACAAAAAAAAAATGCAGCTGAACTAAGATTTACAGAGCATCCTTGATGATGAACGTTGAAGCAGAGTGAAGATTTTGTTCAAAAACCGTACTAGATATAATATCGATAAACGCTTAATTGCTATTATAGGATTAAAATAAATAAATAAAATAAATAATGCTTTCAGGCCTTGTAGATAAGTTTATCTTGAAATAATGTCCTTTACTGTAAGCTAAAATCCACAAACGCATGCCTGAATTGAAATTTCAAACAAGTTTTAAAACCATACCGTCTTTGTATGATAGGTAAAACATAATTATAAATAACTATATTACCACACCCTAGTACCATACTTTTTCGTTTAGTCCTTCCTCTTTTCGACTTGGCAAGTCTACTTCTTCCAGAAATCTTCCTGATCATTATTTATATTATTAATATTGGTTTTTTTACTGCCTAAATGTTCATTTTCTCGATAAATATATTCAGCTAAACTGTGAATAATTAAATAGCTTTTTATATGAAGGTTTTTTTAAAGATAAGCAATTGTTGTTAGTTTCAGTTTTTTATACTTTATAACTCTTACTCAGCATTTAAATTTTGTAAGTTTATTTTTAGTTTATTATAAAGTAGGTAAGTTTTAATAAATGGTGGATTTTAGCAAACTTCCGTGGTTGCACGTTGAAATATTTCGGGCCTAAAACACGTCATATTGATCCAAAAATAATTTTGTTACGTCTTATCAGATACATATTATAACAACTTGAAATTAACACATTACAAACACCCTGCCAAGGCTGGGATTATTTATCGGTAATTGCCAATAAAATATCAAATAGGTAACGATAATTTATTATAACTCATAATAATTTATTAATTTAACGTTAAATATATTACTATATAAGCGAGTTTTTTAGTTTTGAATGAATTGCCACAATTTATAGCGCTATATTCTGTATGGTTAACATTAAAATTAACAACGCGGTTATTAATTGTTTCACTTTAACTTATGTTATTTTAGATTTGCTGGAAAGTGATAAAAGATTAACAGCAGTGTAAATTTTCTTACATTGACAATTATAGCGATCACGGAAGTGATCCTGATGTGAAATTTCAAGTACAAACGTCTGTACTTTAGTAGTTTAAGAATCAATAAAAACAACAAAACTGTTTAAAATTGCATTTATTGATGATGTTTCGAACGATTTACTCTCTGCATCGTTAGTAACAAATGCAATTTAAAAAATCAGTATTACTATTTGTTCCGTCGGTATTTTTCCGAAATTTCACATCTGAGATTTTATTTTTTTATTAAAAAATATCTGATACCTACAAACGTTTGATATTATTGTACCGAAAAAGTATAGATATCAATATTATTATTTTATTATCGCTACTTTAGGTAAATATAGATAAAGTTTGATATATTTAATTTTAATTATCGCTCAGCCCTAGTCCTTGCAGGTTTATTCGTTTACGGTACACTTTGAGAGATGAATATTCTGTGAGCGGGAAAATACGTCTGTCTAAAGAATGTGCATAGCCCATGTCTTTGCAGAATTCTCGTACATGACTCTTTTTCTCTCAGACGTTCTTTGGTTGGTCGTAGTATACATGTGACTTAAAAGTCTCTAATATATTATTAGTAGAGGAGAGTTATCAAACATTTTTGGCTAGATATTCGAGACAGCGTGAAAATTTGTCTAACACTTCTTTTGTAATGTCGGAACACAAAATCAAAAACCTGGCTGAAGGGTAGTGGGACCTAGCCAAACCTTGAATTTTTAACTTTGCGAAATTTTATTTGCAAAAAAGTCCTTGAAGCATTTTGAAATTTTAATACCTACCTTCAAATTTACAAAATAAAAAATAAATAAGCCGGATCATCTCGTCGAGCTTAAATGTTTGCCAGGCGGTTTTAAAACTGTGTGTTATACGCGAGTGCGAGTAAGACGCTACAGGTAGGTTTACATGAGAGAGAGAGAGTGCATATCGGCTGAGTTGAAGCGTGCTTCAAAGCGAGTGACTCTTGCAAGACTCAGACGACCGCCGAAATACGCTCTCTCACACTCCAACCTACCCGTGACGTCTTACTCGCACTCACGTAAAATTGACACTTCAACCCACAGTTTTCAAACCGCCTGGCAAAAATTTGAACACGACTAAATGATCTGGCTTATTATTTTTTTTATTTTACTAAATATGAATTTATTAAAATTTCAAAATGTCTCAAGGTAATTTTTGCAAAGTTAAAAATTCAAGGGTTGATTATGCCCCACTATACTCTTCAGCCAGGTTTTCGATTTTGTGTTCAGATAACTACAAAAGAAGTGTTACACAAAATTTTACGGTGTCACAAATCCCTACCCAAAAATGTTTGATCGCTCTTGGACTATATGCATACATGTTCGTTTTAGTTATGTTATTTTAATTGGTTCATTTTTAAAATTCTAAAAAAAATGTGCAATTCTCAGTATAATTATTATGTCGAGTAATTACATAGATGTCAGCATATATCGTATTTTTGTATTTAAGTAGCGTACAGTATAAATTAGATTGGTATGATTGCATTAAATATTTTATTGAATCGTTAATACTAAAATAATGTTCCCTTTTTGAACAAGAATTAATAATATGTACGCACAATTTGTAGTACATTAAAGAAAACCTAATAAAAAAAGACGAATTTATTTTTGGATTCAAATTGAACGGCAGGTGCATCTTTATGAACGAAAAACGCAAGAATAATGAACGACAAAAACGATTCAAATGTTCATAAATACAAAACAGAATTCTTAAACTTTTTCTCTCATTTTTATCGCAATTTGGTTTTCTAAAACCTGGAAGGCGCTTTTATGATTTTTAATAATTTTTATCAAAATTCAAGTATTTTTGTACTAGCAGCCAATTAAAGAAATGCATTGAATTATTCACATAATTCACAAAAAGCATAAGGAATATTAATGAAAAATTTTTCATTAATATTTCGATAATTCAAACTTCAAACTATTAGAAAATAAGTAGATATACTAATTAATTTTTATATTTTTTAGATTATTTCTGAAGAAGATCCAAATCCGGATCGAAACGGCATCTAGTGAAATATTGATTTACAATTTTATTATTTTTGTCAATATATAGTCTGAAAAAAATTGGTCGATAATTTTATTTATTTGAAGAGTTCTATTCAGACGTTAATCAAAGATTTGCTTCTTAATTAATACTTAAAGTCTTAAAGTGAATGTTTTAAATATCTTCTCGACTCTCGTTAACTATCCTTGCGTTATCTCGGCATATCATAAAGTTATCATCACTCACAATAATTACAATATTTAGGAAGGACAGACACTTTAATGCGAGGTACACTGCAATGCGACGTTAGGAATTGCACACGTGACATGTATGTTTGTTATAACGTGTATAGTCAAAAATGGCGCGCGCGTTTGAAAACAGCGGTCACGTGACGCCCGATGTTAAGTTTCGTTTCCACCGATGCCGGTGGTGACTCCAGTGTACATGGAAACCAGCTTTAAATGTCGACTGCTCACCTAATTCTACTGTAGAACTATTTAAAAATTTTTTCACAATGATTGTTTATAGCAAGGGCGTAGATATATATATATTTTTTTTGGGGGGGTAAAGCAAAAAAAATCAATATTTTTTAAAGTTTTATTAATATTACACAAGCATACGCACGAAGGAAGGTGTCGAGCAAAATATTAATTCCCAAATTAATTTTACAAATTCCTTTTCAAAAAGTATTTCTAAAATTTATTTTTTAGGCAGGTATTTGTATTATTTTCAGTTTTATTTTTTTATTATTATGATCCTGGGGGGTAATTACCTCCTTTACCCGCCCATATCTACGCTCTTGTCGTTTAGTTATATAATTTAAAGTCGATAAAGTGTGCAAAAAATATCACGAATAGAATTTCGATAGCTGCTTTTAAATTTTCGTTGGGAATTTTCAGCGGACCGCGGTTACGTCAGAAAATAAAACATACTTCCGTTCCAAAAATTCCTTCAATACTAAAAATATGACTGTGCACTAATTTTGTCCAGGATGGATATGGTCATCAAAATTGAAGAATGACTCCGAACGTTGTGGATCCGTATTGTAAAATTTTTAATATTTTATAGTAGAATTATTATTAAAAGAGTTTGAAATCATCTCATAAAATGACATGTATATTTTTAGTTCGCAATTTTCAAGTATTATTAGGCCTATATTATTATGTCATTAATAATAATTAATATATTAACAAATGAAATAAAATTTAAATGAAATTCATCACACAACAGTTTAATACCAAAGCACACTTATACATTTATAAGCCAACTGTGTTTGATCGAGTTAAAAATGGCGAATCTCGTAGACTTCAGAACCGAACAAATTATTTGGTTTCAAAATAAGATTTCATTCTTATGCAAATAACCCTACAGTTTATTTTTACTTGTCGCAATAAAACATAGGTTTTTGATGTCAGCCAAAAAAGAAATGAAATAAGGAACAATGTATTTTATTGTGAATGAAATATACTCAATAAATATTTGTAGGAATGATTTTTAAGCAATTCGACTGCAATTTTAACTGAACAGCAGGGAGCGTATTCTCAGCTTTTTTCGTTTTAATAGCGAATTCGTTATATTGCTAGCACTCGTTATTATTAGTCTGTGGAGGGGATTTTCAGCGGTACTCAACTTCGACTAGTAGATCCATTATAAAAGCTCAATTTAATAAAAACACGCGATTTTGCGCACATGCGCCATTCAACTTTTTTAATGGATCTACTAGTCGAAGCTGAAATTCTCCTCCACTGACTAATAATAACGAGTGCTAGCAATATAACCATTCCACTAGTTATATAACGAAAAAAAGTTGAGAATACGCTCCCAAGTTCATTAAAATTTCAACAAGCATCTTTATGCAACAGTCAAGGAGTTTTTAAAATGACATTTCGAAGGTTTCTAGGCTTATTCTTTCTAGACATAAGCTGTAAACTTGACTGCATAGTAATGTTTTAAAAACACTATATTACACTATATCATACCATTTACATAGAAAAGGTTTGCAAATCAAATATTAGGTATATTCAGTTTATAACAAGAAAACTTTAAATAACATACTCCAAAAGTCAAAAAGTTATTGATGGTTTTTTCTGTGGCATTTAGCTTGTCTTAAAAGAGATTTTCCAATTTTAACTTGAGAATAAGTATCCTGAAAGCAGATTTTCACAGATCACTTTGTTGCCAATCTTTAAAAAAAATAATAACTAATGATAGATTATTATAGGTATTTCGACATTTATAAAAAAAATAACACTGGAGAAATGTTTTTAATTGAATATTGAACGTTCCGTATACTTTATGGAACTTCATCAGGAGCCCTCCAAAAAGGGAGGATGGAGGCAATAGTCTTACGTAATGATATGTGACGTAGAGGGGTGAGAGGGTTCGAATAAACGTGACGTAACGCAACGTTAGAATTTTAGAAATACCTGCATCATTTTATTTCGATTTGTTTAAAAAACTCCCGAAATATCAACTTTAAGGAAAAAATACATATTCCTTTTTTTTCAAAAAACGCCATATTGTTTTCGGAGTTTTCAAAACTTCGCGCCATCAGTCACGTGACGAAAAAGACACCTAATGTAAATGGCTTGCTGGAACTTCTAACGATAGAGCAAGACAGCTTCCCTCGTAGTGGATAGCAAGTTTTATTCGATAATTCATTCAATTTATGTTTTTATTCGAATGACTTTGTTCAAACAATTGATCTATGACAAATTTGCTTTCAACAATGCTTTCACTGTCACTTTATGTTCTCTTACGGTAATTTATTCTAAAGTGTGTGCACTTTATGAAACAAAAAATAAAAAAGATTGCGTTATTGTTTTTTATAATTCTAATCGTTAATGAACTATAATAAAATCAGTTGAAATTATAAAACACTAGTGTTCATCGTTAGTGGCAACAGTGAATGATTCTTGTATCGTACTAGACACGAAATAAAGTTTAAATAGTTTTTTATTCAACTCGAAATTTACTATCAGAAATTGCTGAGGTATAAATTTTTTGTACTTCAAAATCAACCGGAAGTGTACATGCATTTTTTTTCAAATGACAACATATATTTTTTTTACTTTTTCGATATCGCTATTTTTTCTAGATAAATTCATATATAAATTGTCAAAAGGTTACATAAAAAAATATTCGAGAAAAATGTTATTAATTTGTTAATTAAACAAACAGTATATAATAATTATTATTAATATTTGGAGTTTTATGAAAAATAATGATTACTGTTTGTTTATTTAATAAATTGATAACTTTTTCTCGAATATTTTCTTATGTAACATTATGAAAATTGTATATGAATTTATAGAGATAAAAAATGGAGATTTCGAATATGTAAAATAAATATATGTTGCCATTTGAAAAAAAATGTATGTACACTTACGGTTGAGTTTGAAGTAGAAAGAAATATACCTCAGCAGTTTCCGATAGTAAATTTCGAGTTGAATAAAAAAACTATTTAAACTTTTTTTGTATCTATATTAGTAGGATACAAGAATTATTACTGTACCTGCTATTGGTGAACACACTGTATTATGTAAGTGGTAGAGTTCATATAAAGTGAGTGAAGCATTCACCAAACACAATTAAATAGTTCTGCAATTTTATCTTTGCTGCCTTATCAACTAACTTATTAAATCCTCGACAAATGAGTAAAATATCATAAACTAAAAATATTAAGACTCTAAAGTATCTACCCTCGTTAATAATTCAAGTAAGGCTGTTTCAATGAAATGCGTTTTATTCAAAATTAATGAAGATAGAAACGCATTTCGGGTTGTAAAAATAATTGCTAAACTTAGCAGTTTGAAACTATTTTTAGAATCACAAAAGTTCCCAGTAATAAACTAATATATTATAGCCAGGTTATCGGGAGATTGGAAAACTGTTTGCCCACACTGTCATGCCCGAATTTAAGCCCGATTAAGAAAAGCTAGAATTAGAATAAAAAATAGTGGCCAGAAGGTCTACACCACGACCAATAAGGTATATTGTGTAAGAAAAGCAGGCTTTTTTATCAACTCTAATTTGATGAATTCTTCAAGTAAATAAAATTGTCGACCAATTTTTCTCAGACCATACGATATATTGACAAAAATGATAAAAATACAAAACAATATAACACAAGATGACGTTTCGATCCGGATTTGGATCTTCTTCAGAAAAATATAAAAATTAATTAGTATTAAATTATTAATTATTATTTATTTACACAAATGATGAAGTTTGAAAGAATCAAACAAATTAATGAAAAATTAATAACAAATAATTTTTTAATACTTAGTCATGGATATCAAAGTACCCATAAAGAAAAAGTTATTAAAAAAAAAAAAAAAAATTATTTCAAAATAATATCATAAATTTTACTTAAATTTTCGGTATCTAATTGAGCATTATATTGTTTTGTATTTTTATCATTTTTGTCAATATATCGTATGGTCTGAGAAAAATTGGTCGACAATTTTATTTACTTGAAGAGTTCTATTCAGACGTTAATCAAAGATTTGAATTCTAATTTGATGAAATTTGGAGAAATATGGAACAGCTACGAATGGATCGATATCGAGGGATACTTTGGAGACGTCCCTAATTGGTCGTAACAGATGTTATATTATTAATTTATTTACTGTATTGACTTTATTGAACTACTTTCCTCATATTAGATATCTAGATAGTCTAGTGTTCTATACTCTATAGTGCCTCTCCATTAGATCACTAATATTGTGTAGAAATCAGTAACAAAATCGAATCGATTGTACTAAAAAAACACACTACACTTCCCCTATTTGTGCGCAGACTTATTTACTGTTTAAATTTGTCGTTGTCAGCGAAAACAAATATAACCAACATATTTAAATGAAAACAATTATTATTTTAAAGAAAATTAAATATATATCTCAAAGAAACCACTCCTTTAAATTATCTGAAAAACATTCGAACACACAATTCTTAGATTTAGCTCAATTGGTTTTATCAAGTTGTCAAAGTTTTTAATATGATAATAATAATTAATGTGATTTAGAATGTAGAATGCTTTTAAATTTTATATTTTAAATATAAACGCTAGACTAGTACAAAAAGTGGCAAATCAGAAATACAATATCTTTTTCTAATATTTTATATTTTTTATACGATGATATTCAGATGTTTAAATATTGGTTATCAACTGTTTTTATATATTGCATTTGTTTCAGTACGACGACGAAATAAACAGTGAATTAGTCCTTTTTACATATCAATATTATCATACCACAAAATGACGTTTATATATAATAAATAACAATAATACCTAAAAAATCCTGAAATCTTGTTTTCCGCAATCTGTAAAACTATTCTCTATACTTACTCTCTATATAAAGATACTAAAAACATATCCTCATAATGGTGCAAACAAAAAAATCACTAAAAGTTTATACTTTTAATTAATAAAATTATTATTGAAAAAAAAAGAGACGAAACAACTATTATTGCAAATAATTTGTATATAAGTGTATTCAATAAATATTACTTAGGTTCAGCCTAATTGTTTGATCGAATTCGTACATTTTATGCTGACTATTTTCATTACTGTTTCATAATCTTATGATAAGTTAAAAATGTTTTGTTTGAAAATTTTCGTCTTATGTATTACAGTTTGAAACACAGCAACAAATGAACAAAAATCGATTCAGAGTTAGGCTGAATATGTCTAGCTTAATGTTACATAGATAAATAAAATTATAATTAGATGTAGATAGTCGTTTGTTTTATGTTTGTGGTAATAGTATTGGTTTATCCTGAACTGCAGGAAAACACACTAGTACTATAAGAAATGATAATATTACGTAAATTAAAAAAAAATATTTAAGGATAGGAGGAAAAATTTCTACCTTTTTTTATTTTTGTAATTCATATTTCGATTTTTGTGTGTTTAGATGCACGTTTAGGACATTTAGGACCGCTTAGTTGGTAATGGGTAACAAGATTTTTGTTTTTCTTTGGTGTGTGTCATTTATAAAAAAAATCAACAGAATTTGACGGCTAGTTAATGAAATTGAATATTCTATTATCTTTTTGTACATAATAGCCAAAAAAAATTATGCAACATTTTTTTTTTGTTAATTTTTGATATTTATTTTACTAGAAAATTATCTCAAGTATTTCTAAAAAAATTTATTGTATTCCTAAATGTTTTATTATTATGCACAATCAAGTATTTTCTCAAACAAATGCACATTGTAGTTCTATTTAAAAATTACTTAACTAATCATTTTAGAAATTTACTCTCATTTTTAACAGTAACAGGCCAGTAGTTCACTTATTTTTAATAAATTATAATTATTTACATGTTCATAATGTAAGGTAACAAATTGTGGTCACTCTTCTCTGCATACTTTTTACTTGCCATTTCAAAGACATTAAGTAGAAACGAATTTTATTTCATTATATACATAATATATATTTTACTTAGCACAGTGTGCGCTATTGTTGTATAAAACACGCATTGTTACAATTAAACGTTCTTTGGTGGGTGTGAAATAG
The DNA here is from genome assembly GCA_963575645.1 of Xanthostigma xanthostigma. Taxonomy (NCBI): domain Eukaryota; kingdom Metazoa; phylum Arthropoda; class Insecta; order Raphidioptera; family Raphidiidae; genus Xanthostigma; species Xanthostigma xanthostigma. Next base: position 38,875,610 of record OY754466.1, on the reverse strand, counting down.
TCACAAATATGCTGTATTATAAGATTAATTAATTGTTCGGATATGTCATGGTAGAGTAAATGATAACTCAACCGCCGCGATAGTGGAAGTTTCGGGTTTTAGTCCCGACAAAGACGATTGTTTGAAAAAAAACATGTTTCTTATAGTGTACAACGCGTGGTTTATAATAACAATAGCAAACTATTGCTATATATTTGTATATCATGAACCTTACGTAATTAAAATTTGATATTTCAATAATATATTATGTTGAATATACAAACGCAATTTTATTCGTTTTGTACACCAAAATCGATTTTGAATGAGATACTGTTAAAAAAAATCAGTTGATCCAAATTACTTAATAAAACTACTCGAGAGATTACATTGTAATTTATAGACGCTAAACAGGCGAGGTTCATTTCTATAAATGGTGTACAAGTCGTGAATAATATCGCATGTGGTGGAACGTAGACGGTGGGAGTGCAGTAACACGTGGTGGAAGGACGGGTACAATTTGAACATAGTAATGCTTAACTCTGCACTTACACCATTTAAGTTATATTTAAAAAGTGGCGGAAAATAACAATTATATTTCATTTATCAATTTTTGATCAAGTTAACAATGACTTAGTGTTCTTACTGTTCTTATTAATAATTTTAAATTATTTTAATTCTTAATTTAAAAAAATCAATGAAATAGATAGTGTTATTTTATGATAAGTAAAAGGAATAAGATTTGTAATTGGGGCTTTTAGGGCATATCCTGATGTCAAAAATCGAAGTATGCGTTACCTTACCATCCCGAAGGTAGAACAGATATGTAATAGATTAAGGCGTTCGAAGGTGTTTGCGTTGGAAGCACGCGTCTTTTTATACATAAGACATTTTTAAATAAGAAATGCAAATCTGTAGGTTCACTTTTGACTTTGGAAGTTGAATATAAAGTCTAATTCTCGATTTTTGGTTGGGCCTTAAAGTTAATTTGAGATAAAAATACTTTTAGCACTGAATTTTAACGTGGTTTTCAGGGCAATTCAGTGCTAAATGTACTTTGAAAGGAATTGAACGTGGCACCAAAAACCGAGTACATAGGTTGAGAGTGAAAAATGAATGACGAATGACAATCAGCCTTGGATTCTGTTTTAGATTTTCAATTCTTTTTATATTAATAATACCAGCAGTTTTCAGAAAACTGTTTGTAAATCTTTTAATTTATATTTACTATTTTAATTTCGGAAGATATATCTAACAAAAAGACAATTCATTTTCAAATCATTGTTTTAAAATTAATTTAATTTTATGTACACATCCATTTTTTGTTTAATTAAAAAATAATTAAAAATTTAAATTTAATTTGGGTTCTCGTTGTTGATTGATGTGCTAAAGAAAAGAAAAGATAGAAAAATATAGTTTTAGTATTTTATATAAATCTGTCGGGAAACGACAAAAAAATCTTAACTGTGAACCTTTGAATTTGTTAAGCTTAGTGGAATTATAAAGTACAACAATTAGAAACAAATATAAGTAATCGAGAAAGAAACGTTGCCTAATATAATTTGAACACAAATCAATTAGATTTTAATTCTGGGTTATTCAAAAATTATAATTGAGTGCCGATAGGTCTGCATGCAGAAAAATATAACAAGAACACAAAAGACTTTGAATAACTAAGCAGGATTAGAATTAAGTGCAACTTTTTTTACACGGAACTAAAAATTATTAACTACATTGCAAAATGCAATCCAGTTGAATATTTTCATTTCAGTGCAAATTTGGACGAAGTACCAAAGCCAAAAATGATATGAAGAATTCTTCCAAAAAAAAAAAAAAACTAGGTATGAAAATAAATGATTTAAGAAAGATATTTTATGGGTAAGGAAATCTGACTTTTTCATATCACTTTTTAAAAATATTGACAGTCTGATTAACATGCTGGAACGAATTGGTATTTTAATAACGTTGTGGTACGTGTTTTCTTTGTTTTTGTACCACCCGGATCCGTTCCTTTTGAACGAATCCAGTAGTTGAGGGAAAAACCGGACTAGGAGGGATTGATTCAATCAAGTTGAATTAAATTTTACTGAATTAAAAAAAATTGCAGAAACGGAAAATCCGAGTCTAGGAAAAATCATCTCTTACATCCCCTTACTGTTGTCTGACCTGATCGAACCCGACTTGCCATTACGGACCCGAAACATTAGTTCGGCGGTTATCTATAAGATCCGGCAGAAGCGGACTTGAAATTTTATGAAAACACTAGTTCGTAGATACGAATTTACTTATGTATTTCATTTGGTGCAGATGTTGGATTGACAGTGGTATTGTAATTAAGAAAAAAACATTATTTTATGGGATATATTACATTTTTTGTTTTGTCCAAAAACAAATTGAAGTAACATAATAAATACAAATACTCTATATTGCCGACGGAGTTTTGGCACTGCGACCCGAGTTTTTGTATATTATTTTAGGGCACTAACAGACGAAACAATTTCTGCTGATTTGGTACGCCATCTTATATAGTTTTATGTAAGAGAAACTTCGAGGCGACAACTTCGCACCGTCGCGGAAGCGATATTTGACTCTATCTCTAACATAGGATAACGTGCCGAGTTTTAGCTTCACTTATTATTGCTACTCTGTCAATTTTAGGACAACTGTATTAATAGAGCTATTATTTACTCTCCAGTGTTATGACGTCACCGTTCTATATAAACTAACAATTACAATTTTTAAAAAGCGATATGAAAAGCTGCATTTCCTCTACGAGTAGGTAAGTAATAAAAATAAAATTTTAGTATAAACAATTTTTGTATAGTTTGATCACCTCAATTAAAGATTGGTCACTTTCAAAGTCAGCTTATTGTTAATTCAACGACACAAAATTAGAATATCAGATTATTGTTTTTATTTGATTAAAAAAAATACACTGTTGTAAATTGATTATAGTTAAGTTATATAAATATTTAATATTAATTAATTTCATTTATGTTAAGTACGACAATGAATACTTCATAGGTTATAAACGTTCAGTCAACAAACATTGCTCATTTGCTCCTTTTATTTTGTAAATATTTTTTATATAATTAACTGCCGCCCAGTTCATTGTTTTATACTTTCTAACTATTTAGTGAACAAATTATACAAGATCGTCAGTTCAGAGTGAAATTTTGTCATCATAATACACAAATGAAACATATATAAAATATAATAAATACAATATTTAACTTCCATAAATTAACGTCAAATCTTAGTTTTTTTTAATTGTTTTTTAATTTACTTTGTAACCTTTGTTGATTTACATTTGAAACAATTTTCAGTTATATATTTTTATTTCGGGGAAAACCATGAAACTAAGACAAAATTTCGCTCCAAATTTTTAAATATAGCGTGAAGTAAGTACTAAGTACAGAGATAACCCGTTGAGATAGGCAACTGCATTGACATTTTTGGTTCGCAACTGGTCGACTGGACTGGAAGAAGGTGCATAGATGGCACGCACATCGCTTAAAGGCGATTCAAAAATCCGCGGTACAGGTTTAGCTACTTTTCAGTTTTCTATAAAATTTTTAATGAAAAAAAACAAGTAAATCGTTTACTAATAGTTTATTGAAAGAATATGCACAAAAAATCAAATTATGGCGGTCTTACATCTATTTCACAGTAATACAAATACAATATTTAAAAATAAAACACCTAATCAGAAAAGTAGTTTCAAATATAATAAAATGAAGAGCAAAGTAATCGAAAAATATAAAAAATAGTTCCGGAATGTTGTTATAATGACATAATTATATTCTATCTCATGAAATCTTAAGTAAATCAATAACAGGCGAAGGGGTCAACTGATTTTTACACCATAACCACAAAGATGACATTTTGTTGACGGCATGTTGATAATTAATTCCAAACTTAATAAATAAATAAACCCAAACACACAGACAACTTGTCTCTGAATACACGCACGTATTATAATACAGTTGAAAATTCACAAATATAATATCGTTGAGAAATGTCTGCCACAAAGTACAAACGAAATTAAAAGAACAAAAACATCATGGCTGCCCTGTCATTTTTAAGGATACTCTCACATTATACGGAAAACGCCAGAAATTCGCCGGATTGTCTGCTATAGTCTAGCCTTTAAAGAAATTATTAATTTAAGTGATTTTTATTCATTTGAATACCGCATGTGTATCTGTTACAGTCTATACCCGATTTCGGTCAATGACCGAAATAAATGCGCAAAACTAGTTTTGACTAACGAATATTGCCCAAACCCGAAATCTTACATTTAAACGGGTATTGAGTGTTATAAAATGAGCAAAACTAGTTTTGCGCATTTTCAATTGGACAAAACTATTTCTGTTCATTTCTGAATGGAAAGTACTAGTATGGCATCGGAATCTTCTTTGCATTTTTTAATTAACTTTTCCACATTACTGATACTTACTACATCAAAGCGATTTATTCTTCTGTATTGTTTAGCAGACAGGTTTTAATCCAGCTTTCAACAAATTTGCTTTCTTAACCTCACTAGTGTAGTAAGGTAATTATGTTTCGTCATAAAATTATGTTTCTTTGTATCAGAAGCCTCCAATAGGCGAACTAGTTGAGACTCGAATTCACCTTGCATTTGTACTTAATTATTACGCTGAATATCCCACAATTATATTAATTATAAATATTATAAATATTCGTTGATCAGAACTAGTTTTTCGCATTTATTTCGGTCATTGACCAAATTCGGATATAGACCGTAACATATCTACAATCTAAGCTGTAAAAGGTCCGCATGTTAATTTTTTGTTAACGGGAGTAACTCCACGGATCGACAAAAGACAAGAGTTGGGCCTACCAAAATTATAAAAAAAATGCAATCCGTCAGTTTTCCGCCGTTTTTCCGTGTGTGTGTGATAGTACCCTCATGGATATTTTGTGTTTCCATAGACATGTGAATAAACTTGACCAACCAATAAAAATTCAGCACTACTAGCGCTATCTGGCAGCTGCGCAATTCACAGAGAAGGATATCTTAATATACCATAGACATAGGAATATAGGGACAGAGCATGATGCTGCGGGGGGGAAGCCACTCAGGGACGGGGACGAGGTAAAATTGGTACCAGTTTTCTATTTGCTGATGGTTCTGCGCGTGCGTAATAAGTTTGCGCATGCTCAGTACACCAAATTCCATGTCATAAACATGTCCATGGCCATAAACCAGTGATTCCCAAAGTGGTCTATATCGATTCCCAGGGGTCGACGACAACTTGCAAGGGCTCCTTGTCAGCGGGAAAAAAATTGGGGGTCCATGAAATGAAAATGGGGGTCAACGATAGTGAATCTCCTAACAAAAAAAGAAACAAACTGGACATCGTTAACCAAGGAGACTTGAGATTAAACCTAACTAAATTGTTGCCAAATGTTAAAAAGTTTGGAGACCTCTGCCATAAACAAACTTCTCAAAAGGTTAGGTCCATTATCACACTGTGACAAATATTAGTAACCTTTTTCAAACTTGATGAAACATAAACCATAATTTTTCAAAAACATTTTTTAACAACTAAGTTTAGCGCAAACCGTACTCATTGTGTTTCATTCCGCACAAAAAAGATTACTGCATTTTTTCACAAGGATAATTATAAATAATTATTATTTATCAAAAATCAAATTCCCCATTTGGCTCCATGCATTCGATGCTAAAAATCATATTTTCTAATATTAATTAATAAAAATTTTTAATGTTACAGTACTATAACTACATTCATCGGTGCTTTACTTTAATAAAAAATGTATTTTAATGAATGTTTACAACAAATTAAAAAAAAAAACTTCTTTTACTATTTGATGTTTACCCGCGCTGAGCGTACGCAGTGCGTCGGCCAATCAAAAGCTGGCACCCGTTACCTCGTCGCGTCCCGCAAATCGGCTTCACCCCCCTCGTCTAAAACCTCAGTTCATGCTCCGTCCCTATATATTCCTATGTCCATGTAATATACGTAATACGTGTAAAGGATAGGTAGATGTACAATCACCGAAACTGACCGAACCCTTGTCGCTATTAAGTTACACCGCCGTGCTAAGTATTTGTAATTTGATAAATCTATAAATGCACTTGTTGTCAACATAATATTATTACATAGCCGACAGTCATGATGTCATCAAATATGCAGTAACAGTGGCGTTGCTAGTGGGGGAAAATTATAATTTATATTTCGAGCAAGTACTAAACTACCAGACTTATTTGTACTCATATTCCAAATAACGTACGTCTATGCTTCATTTATTGGGCACTGACACCTGCAGAAAAAAATATGGCGATCTATGAACAGCTGATCAGATACAACATAACCTATGTACCAGTAAGTGATTAAGGCCCCAAGCAAGTAACTATCGTGGATCCCCGGCTATTTGAATTAGAAGGTAGAAAGTAATACGTTTATCAAAATAAAAATTGTTTTGGCTAAACGGGGCTTTTGGAAACAAGGAGCCCCGAAGCACGTGGACCCGCCAGCTCTTTGATTTAGAAGATAGAAAGTAGGTAATACAAGGTTTGTCAAAATATAAATTGAGTAGGATAACGATCCCTCGAAACTACGGGAACACCAAAGCATGTGCTGTTATCCCATCACCACTACGTTCTGATACATTGTTGTGTCAAGGCCAAATTGAACTATTTTTCGTAGATTTAAAAATTGCTATGAATATAGTTACTTGTCGAGTTTAAAAGACCTCGCACATTTGTCAAGCAGCCAACACAGTAAAAAAGTTTGTTCGTGAAGGTACCCATGTTATTTTAACGGAGTGGCGCACATTAAACCAGCAGCCAGCAATAACCGTCTGTCGATCCGCCTGCAATTTCTGTCTAGCCATGTCAAATGGATCTAGTATGTTAGTGATGTGTCGTTTTCATTAATTAATTTGCTTTGATAAAACTACTTGAAAACTGCAAAATGTCTAGAGCACATGAAGAAAATCTGCACTAAAATTTACTGGTATGTGTTGTTAAGCGACGTCGTGTTGGTTGCAGATTTGTGCTGTGCTGGTCGTGCAGGTTTATGTTTGACACGTGTGCGCGGTCTCTAAAAATAACGAATTCTGCTCAATTTCCCTCGCTAACGTAGAACGCACGTCACTGCATAGTGTTAACGAACAGCACACATTAAGCCTACCGTACCAAAAGGAACTTATTTTTATTTTCTTAATACTTAGATAATTAATTAAATAGAAGAAACCAAGATAATTTCTATTAATTTTGATTTAATTAAATCAAGAACTTTTGATTTTTCGATAATAGTTACTTGCTACACTTTATATTAAAAGTTACTATTTTTTTGGTTATTTAGTTTTTGAAAAAAAAGTAATCGAAAATTTTATCTGTACGTATTTATAAAAATGATGCAATTTACAGTTTTATATATTGACTATAGAGGCTGTTTTAAAAATGTTGCACTGGGTGAATAAGTTTAGAATCCAAAACATTACAATTTATTAATCATTATTATATTATAATTTTATTTTAAAATTCGTAATTTTTGAAATTTTAAAAAGAAAGTTTAACTTTTTATTTTAATGACGTATTTTTCACAGTGCATGATTAATGAAACACCTGTACATCGACATAACACTTCATGTGTACGTATAGAATTTGTATTATGTATATATAATGTGATTAAAAAATGTTATTTTGCACATACTTATAAAATAACTGCTTTTATGCCTAAAGTCCGAAAAGTAAAACAAAAAAAAAACGACCTTGCCAATCCAATTGCAGTAATTTCCAAAAGTGATCTTTCAGTTATCGATCAATAGGGTGATTGACAGTGATTAAAATTAAATATAAAACTGTGTTATAATGGAAGTTTATGGTCTAAAATATCGTTTAGAATTATTATTTTTATTAAATAAGTGCGTTAAATATATTAAAATAAATAAAATCACGATTTTTAACCTATGTGTCACGTGATTTCAAACACCAATCACAGCGCGTGACGTCATTAATCAGTCAATATGGCCGGTAGCTGTGTGCCACTGACTGCCATGTGTATTCGTTATCTCTGTTCAGTGTATGTTATCTGGTGTATTCATTCTATTCTGTCAATCATATTAAATGCAACACTTTGTGGGTTATAATGCTATACGTCACGTTGTACTTGCTTGCTTAGTGTTTACTGATTGCCTACTGTGACGTAGGCAATCAGTAAACATGGCTGTCAAGGTCAATTGACGTTTTGGCGCAGAATTTAAAGTCAAAATAAAAAACAACTAATAATGAGTCAAATCTGTTATATTTATGAGAAAAAATATTTTTTACGGGTACATATACCTTTATTCTTTAATTTTAAATACTTTTTGAAATTTTGTCAATAACCCTATTCTATAAGATCAACAGATTTAGCAAAGCGATACAAATGAAATACAATATGATCGCACACAGCGTTGACACCAACTGTTAGAAATATTATTGTAAAGCAGTGGGGTAAATAACGCCCCCGCAAGCCCTGTGTTGCGGGGCGGCGCGCCACAGCCAGGGGCGCCCTCAAGTCCCTTGATGAAAACGATAAATTTTCGAAAAAAAGACTGCCGTGTGTTTCGAGAAAATCAAGCAATAATAAAATATTAATATCACTTGCACAATGTTATTGTTACAAGTTAACATTTACAATAATAAATGAAAAATAATTTAATAATAGATGCCGAAATAAAAATTGAAGTTCCATACTTTAATTTGAACGTTAACTAACTTTGCATGCTCGCTGAAGCCATTTTCGAAAGTCATTTCATGTCAAAGACATACGAAATGACTTTCGAAGAGGTTAGACACGACTTCAGCGATATTAAAAATCATGTTTTCATTCATTCAGACTCGGGATAGACGATTGTCTATCACTTGTTCTGTAAAAAGTCAAAATTCGTAAAAAAACGCACGAAGCTTGAGTATATAATGTACTAATTATTGTTATTATAGTTGATTGATTTTGTGCAAATGTCGGAGGTGCACATATTTGCACGATATTTGCATGAAAACAGTGCAAATATATTTAATAAACATTTCAATTAAAAAACGCGTACAAGTGACATTTTTTACCAAAAATATGAAAGATGGAAACTGGTGCAAAATAGCAGGGCGCTTTCAGAAATCTCCTAGTTACGTCACTGTTGTAAAGTGGAACTCAGCTATTTTATAGGAGGTATATGCGTTAAAAATGTAGTATACAGGGTGTCCCATTAAGAATGGGACATAGAACAACCGCAGATTCTCCAATTCAAAATAAAACGATTAAGCGAAATATGCTTAGATAAAATGTTGCTCGTTTCCGAAATACGGGATGTTGAAGTTGAAAACTAAAAATTATTAATGTCCATAATTTTTTTAATACACCGTATAATTTTACTCGAGATATTCGCAGTTAAAGATAGATAGACATGTACTTTTTATTTGTATTATTATTAATAATATTCATTTTTACAATTTTGTCTTAAAACCAAACAAAGTAGAAACTAATGTAATGAAATTTTTAAAAAATTTTTAAAAATGTCATTACATTAGTTTCTACTTTGTTTGGTTTTAAGACAAAATTGTAAAAATGAATATTATTAATAATAATACAAATAAAAAGTACATGTCTATCTATCTTTAACTGCGAATATCTCGAGTAAAATTATACGGTGTATTAAAAAAATTATGGACATTAATAATTTTTCAGTTTTCAACTTCAACATCCCGTATTTCGGAAACGAGCAACATTTTATCTAAGCATATTTCGCTTAATCGTTTTATTTTGAATTGGAGAATCTGCGGTTGTTCTATGTCCCATTCTTAATGGGACACCCTGTATATATCACGAACGTAATGCTTTTATAGCTCGTGTAACTGTTAAAATTCGCCAACCTCGCTTTTTCATAATGTCACAATTCACACATAAAACAATGCATTATATTCTGGATACATAAACTGGTATTATGTATCTTGTTCGAAAATGAAGGCATTTTGACGAGCAGTGACATTGTGTTACAACGAACGATTGACGAGTTTTAACAATCACTCGAGGCGTCAATACGAACAAAATACATACTACATTTTTTGCACATACCTCCTATAAAAAGCTGATTTTCATTTCAAACTAGTGCATTTAATAGTTGTCTCTGTCACTAATGTAGTGTTAAAGGGTAATTGGCAGGTCGCTTCTGGATATTACAAGGACTGCACATATTTGATTTAGTTGACGCACTATATAGTGTGAAATCGATTATAGTACTACCGCTCGCGCGCTATACAGACATAAAAAACAGATATTTTATATGGGAATGTGCTAAAAAAACGTCTTTTTTTATTGTATGTTCATATTCTTGTTCAGTAGCAGCCAATTTTACTTCGTAGTTTAATGAAGGTACTCGGACCAATCTTATGCTAAGAAAATTAACATGTTTATTAAATTAAAGTTTTAAACTGATTTAAAATATTCATATTACAAAGAATAGAAATATTTTTTTTAACCAGTAGTACAACCAGAAAAACAAATTTGGGAGGAAGTTTAAAAATTGTTTAGTTACCTACATTTATGTTTCCACTGATTTCTATCTTTGTTCTATTTTTAGCTACTCTGTTTTTTGGACAGCAATGGGGAGGGAGAGATGGACCAGTATTTTCGGACAGATTCCCAAAAAGTTGTTGAAAGGGGTAGAGGTTTTTTTTTTTTTAATATATAATGCGAATTTTCTCGCTCTATCTGGGTTTGCGTTTCAAAAGCTGCATTCTTGCTTTCAGTAAATTGTCTTCGTTACTAAAATAATAATTTTTGTTGTTATTGTATTTAGTTTAGATACTGGCTGTTGCTTGAGAAGAATTTTAAATAAATATATCGCTGTAACATTTGTACCTACCTTTAAACATGGTAACTAAATCGTACATATCTTTTACATAAATATTTATTTGAGAAAATGCTTGCTTTATATTCTATAATTGGAAACATATAAATACGAAAAATGAATTTAAAAAAAGCTTCTAGTTACGGAATAACCTTTTAATATTTATATAAGAAACATTCGGAGTTCCCAACAATCAAACATGAGTTACGTAACAAGAAACTAAACAAATGAGGTTCAATTCATTGAAACAGCTGACAGTCGTTTCAGTGGTTGGATTTATGCGGTAAACAAAATATCATCACTTCAATGAGACACTTTGAATTTAAAAACAGTGTATATTCAAGATATTGTATTTTTATTTGTTTCAAAAATATACTATTTATCGTTAAAATATTATTTGATGAAAATGTTTAAATTGTAAGTTTCTCATTAAAATGGTGACGAAAGTTGTATAAATAAAATATTTAATGGACCTAAACCAAGCCGAGAGGGAACCCCAAATCTGCCTGCGTACAATAATTTTAAAGAAATTACAAAAAAAAATTTAAACAGTTACCATTATATTTCTTCTTGTAGAAGGCCTAAGTATTTGTATTGTTAAGCTGAATTTTGCTTTCTATTGTACACTGTTGTGACGATAAAAATATTACTTCTATTATTTTAAAAACTTTGATTACTAAATATAGAATTGTTGTAGGCCAACGGCTATATTATTATTAATTAATTATTATTGGTTATAATTAATAATTATTATAAAAATAAATGCTTGTATATACATAAAGTGGGAGATGCATTTTATTTATTGTTCTTTATCCTGCAGGATGTATATCCATAATCGCGTAATATAGCGACAACAACAAATTGTACCAAAACTTCTATTTCGGTACAATTTGTTAGACAGCAAGTGTACGTATATGAGTGAGTAACTAGCATGGAAATCCTAACAGCGTCACAATTGAATATAGTAATAAAAGCTTTCAATTCCATTGGTTAGTTGTCCAAACTAAGCCGTAGTTACGGCAAAATTGTTAATAAACTCTTTACTCCATGAGTGAGCTGTTGTCAAGTGTGAGCACACCTTTTTATAAAACACTCTATTTGATACTTTTCAACAATGTACCTATAATTTTTTCTCGTGATTTTCAACGGCGTCAATAGATAAAATTTTGAACAGAGCTATGGGTGTACTCAGCTTTTGGTTCAGGGGGAGAGGGGCAAATCAGAAATGTTTTAAGCCGGGTCCCCCGCGCTTGTTTTGCCCTATTCACACGAAACATTAGATATATGTAGTGTGTAGGGGAAACGCCCGGGGGAGATTCTGTTTTATAGGTAGTCAAATAAATAAACATAAATATTAAATATGCATTTATTTAATTTAAATGGTTTATGACGTTTCCCAAATACCAGCGGGGGAAGCTGCCCCCTCTGACCCCTAAGGGTACGCCCGTGAACAGAGCTTTTTAGATATGTAACTAACATATTCTAAAAATTTTTATGTTTTTCGGTGATATTTCTATGTGTTTTACCGGTATTAAACTATGAATGCGCGATTTTCCCATAAGAGCTCATGTTAGTTACATAATTTTAAATTTTTCAAACGAGTTAGTGGACCGTTCTAAAATATTGGGTAGTTATATTCCAGATATATTAAAAATTAAGTTGACAAAATTTCATGCATCATGCAAAATGTTGATTACCACTGAGATTCATGTAAGTAACAAATCATTTATTTAAATATTATAATAATGATTAATTCAAAAGATTATCATTAAAGGTTACATAGTCATTTCAAATAAATAATACAGTGCGTTCACCAAAAGTGATAACAGTGAAATAATTCATGTATATACTACACCAGGGGTGACAAACCTTTCAACCAAAAAAATTTAGTTGTCAAAAAAATTAATCAAACATAAAAATAATAATTTTAATAATACATTGAGCGCCATGAAACTTTTTCGTATTTGTTATCTGGTGATAGTCAATTGTTTTCGGCATCTATAGCATATTTTTAATTATTTCGAACTTGCACCTTAATCAATGCCGTGCCAAAAATAATCTGTCGCGTGCCCCCTGTGGCACGCGTGCCATGGGTTCGCCACCCTTGTACTAGATACAATTCGAGATTTGCTATCGGAAACTGATGCGGTATTTTTTTTTTGTACTTCAAACTCAACCCGAAGTGCAAATATGACATTTTACTCTAGTTGTAGAATATGTTTTTGACAAAATTTTTGACGTGATAACGTCTTATAAATTGATGAATCACCAATCTTATAAATTGATAAAACACCGACTGCATGCACGAAAAAGTGTAACGTTCCTAACGTTCCTAACGCGTAACGTTCCGCCTGACCCTGTGCGTGCTTTTTGCTAATTTCTCGCTCAATTTAAATCAGATCGGTTTGAAACCAGTCTTAAACATAGATTTCGTATAACAGAATTTGCCTAAACAGTTTTTTTATACAAATTTATATAGAAAAATAGCTGTATAAATGCAATGTTGTCTAATGCATGACGCGACGCGGTCGGTCGTCTTTGTTTGCCGTACATGGAAATTAGAAAATAACGTATGTCTTGTCTTAACATGAAAACGGCTGCATTTCTAATGTTTAATTCAATTTTTTGACATTAGTATTTTGTGAAATGCAACGCCTTCTACGTTAACTATTGGAATAACTAATTATTATTAGAACATAATACTTTGACAGTTGCAAACGTCACTTTTGACATTTCTTATCATTCCGACACCAAGGATAAGCGGATTGAAACCAAATTTTGGGAGGATGTTTGATATGCAAATATGAAGTGGCCTATTGTTTTTGGGGAACATCGGCGCATGCGTAAAAGAATATATCTCTTATAATGATGTTTTATATAATAATAATATAGTTTTTAAAACGGTTTTTACTCTATCTATTTTTACTAGAAATTTTTGTAAATTTTTTGGGGAAAATCGGCGCATGCGCAAAAGAGATACATGCCATAGTTGTTTTTTATATAATAATAGTGTACTTTTTATAGTGTTTTATTATTCTACTTAATAAAATTTACCTAAATTTGAAGCGAAAGATGCAATATCATAGATTCGAATTATTATAATTATTATATAAATTTAGGTTATGTATTATGGAATACGTTATCACGTAAAACTATCGTCCGTAAACCGACTTTACAGACAACCAATTTTTTTATCAGTTAAAATCAAATAATAATCTAAAAAATATTTTTATCAACAATATAATAAGATTTATAAACCTCATTAATTGTCGTTTTTATAACCCTCAAAACTACACATACCTACTGTAGGATTTTTAAAAGAAGACCGGTCTATGGAATGTAGCCCTATGACCTTATTGCAGAAGAACGCGCATGTATTTTATATTAGTAAAAGGTAATGATCCTGGAACCGCTTCTATGCAATAGGTAAGGGAATCCAGTCGACCAATCGTATCACAATTGTGGTATCGCGATAATTGTACTCTTGCCATAGCCGTACGACTATACAGCGACACTTGCTAACAGTACAAAAAAATCATACACCAGACAGTACATTATAGGCGTGCGTCCACGGACTAAGTTGAGGGGTGTTGTCTGAATATCATTAAAATGGAAAGTAAAAAGGGAAAACAGTTAGAAGTGGCGCTAGGGAGGTCATAGCGAATGTAATTAAAATGTGCGAGTTAGAGTCTCATAATAATGCCTTAAAATTTAAAGCTATACATTGTTTGCATACCTTGCTATGCGCCGCCTATGAATTCCGATAATTTGGGAACACATCAGTGACTTCTTGCCCTTTCCCCACCGGTCTTCTTTCGCCGATCGCACAGTATATGCTATCGGGATTTATAAAAAGACGAGTGCTTTTCCGCATATTGGATGTTGTTATCGCTATACATTGTATTACCAATATAGGGAATGCTAATTATCTATCTATATATTATATAAAATTGTTTGTCCTGACTAACTGATTCATCAAAGCCCAGGTCAAACCGCTTGAGCTATACACTTAAAATTTGAACAGTAGGTTCCTTTCTCGCTAAGAAGGGATTTTTTGAAATTCGCATATTAAGGGGGTGAAAGGAGGTGTAAAGTTTTCTTATTACAAAAATTCAACATACGCACTCTTCATTAAAAATAAACAAACCCTTGTTATAGCGTTTTCTTTAATTCAATCCCTAATATGGTCAAAAGGGGTGTAAAGATTTCTGATAAAATAGCTATATTAAAAAAAACTTTAAAATTAGGGACATTGAATTCAACACACGCTTTTTTCCTTTAAAAAAAAACAAACTCTTGTTTCAGAGTTTTGTTAAATTCAACCTCTAATGGGTCAAAAGGGGGTGTAAATGTTTCTGATAAAATGGCCATATAAAAATCTCGTGTCACAATGTTCGTCCGCGCTAAACTCCGAAACCACTGAACCGATTTTAATGAACTTTTATAAATGTATCTTTCTTTTTCTTGGTCCAACTTGGACTATAGGACAGTTTTTATTAAATATTTTGTGCAAAATTACTGTGTTTTGACAAAAAAAACTGTTTTAGTACCATGTGGCGACATCTGATAGGATTTGCCCAAAGCTATTAGTTCAGAAGCAAATCTGGTAGAATTTGCTGAAAACTATTAATTCAGACACCGGGCCGTAAACGAAATACATATTGCAGAATTTTCCGATAACACAAAATATATCTATTACGCACCCGGGTATACTATACGTCTTTGACTTGTAACAAATCTTTGAAATTCACGAGTTGATGTCAAAAATATTACCTCGTGTGCTGCTCTATTGGTACCGATATCGTCTTTATCGCCCCATCACTTTCGCATTGCCTCGTGTGGGTACGGCCTAGCTTAAAGACCGCTGCACACGAGGCTACAAACGCTGCTAGATTCCTTGCTAGATTTGCCTACTAGTTTTCTAGCGCTAGTTTTTAGTGTATTTGCCATAAGGCACTTACACTATTGGCGTCGGTCGGATGGCGGGACCTAGGGGTCGGACCAAAATTTCTCGACGTTTCATAACTTTCTAAGAAGTTTGGCACCATTTTTGGAAATGTTTATATATATATATATATGTATATATATATGTTTTTGTATCAAGTGGAGATCCGACTAAATTATAGACAACCCGAGGTCCACCACAAAAAAAGGTTTTCTGGAGTATATTTTTCACAAAAAGCTTCCTTTTATTGTCCTTAATCTATAACCCCGCAGAGGGGAAACAATTTAGCGTTTAAATTTTTCGTGACAAAATTTGAACAAAACGAGATCTGTTATGAAATGTATACAAGTGGAGATCCGGAAATGTATATCACGATGTATGTAGCATAAAATGAGATCCTGCAGCATTGCCAAATTCTTGTGACGTTGCTACGCAGTACGCGTGCACTTTTAGTAGTTAATAAGTGTTCAAACTGTGATAGTGACGAAAAATAATTTGCTCCAAAATGTTATCACGTGGGAAAAAGTTAGTAAATCTGGCTATAAATAAAAAATACACGACAACTGCTAGTATACAAGACAAAGGTAAGTTAAATTAACTTTTTAATTTTTAAGCTACATTCAAGCAAAACTCTTTTTTGTGAATGCAAAAACCATTTTATAGTACAGAAAAATATTTTGCTGTTATTAAAAGCATTTTGTAATAAAATTTGAAAGACTATAAAACTGTTATTTTTAATATTTCATCATTGATAAATTAAAATTGTAATACATAAATTGCCTTTTGTTTCGTTAAAACGAAAAAAATCGGGGTACTTTAACATCTTCCCGTCTCAGAAAACAAATTGCAACTGTTTTACAAATTTTAAACCTTAATGATAATGAAATGGAACAATTGGCTACTTTTATGGGTCATACGAAAAGACGCACGAACAAAACTGTTCGTGCGTCTTCTTATGTATATTTTATAAATAAACTATAAAAATTGTAGAAAGAAAATTATTTTTCTTTCGCTTTATTTCGGGTAAAAACTTCTTATATAATTAAATAATACCTAAATACATATTTTAGGATTTTTTTTAAACATAGCTTATATAGGTAATAAATAATAATTAATTATTATGTGTACCAACTAAAACAAATTATTTTTCAATACAGGCTGCTTCGTAATTGACTGTCAATTTTAAAGGGGGTTTATTTATAAATTAGTGAGCATACTTATTGACACCACCAAACTTTGGGAAAAAATTGCCATCCGATCCTGATGGGCAGTTTCGGAGAAACAACCCCTCAATGTCGCCGAAAAACCCTTTTTTTTCGATTTTTTTTAACAATAAGTAAAAAAAACACACTAAAAATTGTTCAAATCAGATGGCATTTGAAATTTATACTGTCCTAAGTACAAATAATAGTGTGTATCAATGCCATCCGATTTCGATTAAATTTACCCCTATTTAGCCACCCCCCAAAACTCAATAACAATAACAATATTGCCATACGCTTTTCTGGTCGATCATTTTCTGGTCGTTCCCTTTTCTGGTCGATCATTTTCTGGTCGTTCCCTTTTCTGGTCGATCATTTTCTGGTCGTTCCCTTTTCTGGTCGATCATTTTCTGGTCGTTCCCTTTTCTGGTCGATCATTTTCTGGTCGTTCCCTTTTCTGGTCGAACATTTTCTGGTCGTTCCCTTTTCTGGTCGATCATTTTCTGGTCGTTCCCTTTTCTGGTCGATCATTTTCTGGTCGATCATTTTCTGGTCGTTCCCTTTTCTGGTCGATCATTTTCTGGTCGTTCCCTTTTCTGGTCGATCATTTTCTGGTCGATCATTTTCTGGTCGTTCCCTTTTCTGGTCGTTCCCTTTTCTGGTCGATCATTTTCTGGTCGATCATTTTTTGGTCGATCATTTTCTGGTCGATCATTTTCTGGTCGTTCCCTTTTCTGGTCGATCATTTTCTGGTCGTTCCCTTTTCTGGTCGATCATTTTCTGGTCGTTCCCTTTTCTGGTCGATCATTTTCTGGTCGTTCCCTTTTCTGGTCGATCATTTTCTGGTCGCTCCCTTTTCTGGTCGATCATTTTCTGGTCGTTCCCTTTTCTGGTCGTTCCCTTTTCTGGTCGATCATTTTCTGGTCGTTCCCTTTTCTGGTCGATCATTTTCTGGTCGTTCCCTTTTCTGGTCGATCATTTTTTCTGGTCGTTCCCTTTTCTGGTCGATCATTTTTTCTGGTCGTTCCCTTTTCTGGTCGATCATTTTTTCTGGTCGTTCCCTTTTCTGGTCGATCATTTTCTGGTCGTTCCCTTTTCTGGTCGATCATTTTCTGATCGTTCCCTTTTCTGGTCGTTCCCTTTTCTGGTCGATCATTTTCTGGTCGTTCCCTTTTCTGGTCGATCATTTTCTGGTCGTTTCCTTTTCTGGTCGAACATTTTCTGGTCGTTCCCTTTTCTGGTCGATCATTTTCTGGTCGTTCCCTTTTCTGGTCGATCATTTTCTGGTCGTTCCCTTTTCTGGTCGATCATTTTCTGGTCGTTCCCTTTTCTGGTCGATCATTTTCTGGTCGTTCCCTTTTCTGGTCGATAATTTTCTGGTCGTTCCCTTTTCTGGTCGATCATTTTCTTGTCGTTCCCTTTTCTTGTCGATCATTTTCTGGTCGTTCCCTTTTCTGGTCGATCATTTTCTGGTCGTTCCCTTTTCTGGTCGATCATTTTCTGGTCGATCATTTTCTGGTCGTTCTCTTTTCTGGTCGATCATTTTCTGGTCGTTCCCTTTTCTGGTCGATCATTTTCTGGTCGATCATTTTCTGGTCGTTCCCTTTTCTGGTCGATCATTTTCTGGTCGTTCCCTTTTCTGGTCGATCATTTTCTGGTCGTTCCCTTTTCTGGTCGATCATTTTCTGGTCGTTCCCTTTTCTGGTCGATCATTTTCTGGTCGTTCCCTTTTCTGGTCGATCATTTTCTGGTCGTTCCCTTCTCTGGTCGATCATTTTCTGGTCGTTCCCTTTTCTGGTCGATCATTTTCTGGTCGTTCCCTTTTCTGGTCGATCATTTTTTCTGGTCGTTCCCTTTTCTGGTCGTTCCCTTTTCTGGTCGTTCATTTTTTCTGGTCGTTCCCTTTTCTGGTCGATCATTTTTTCTGGTCGTTCCTTTTTCTGGTCGTTCCCTTTTCTGGTCGATCATTTTTGGTCGTTCCCTTTTCTGGTCGATCATTTTCTGGTCGTTCCCTTTTCTGGTCGATCATTTTCTGGTCGTTCCCTTTTCTGGTCGATCATTTTCTGGTCGTTCCCTTTTCTGGTCGATCATTTTCTGGTCGTTCCCTTTTCTGGTCGTTCCCTTTTCTGGTCGATCATTTTCTGGTCGATCATTTTCTGGTCGTTCCCTTTTCTGGTCGATCATTTTCTGGTCGTTCCCTTTTCTGGTCGATCATTTTCTGGTCGTTCCCTTTTCTGGTCGTTCCCTTTTCTGGTCGATCATTTTCTGGTCGTTCCCTTTTCTGGTCGATCATTTTCTGGTCGCTCCCTTTTCTGGTCGATCATTTTCTGGTCGTTCCCTTTTCTGGTCGATCATTTTCTGGTCGTTCCCTTTTCTGGTCGATCATTTTCTGGTCGTTCCCTTTTCTGGTCGATCATTTTCTGGTCGTTCCCTTTTCTGGTCGATCCATTTCTGGTCGTTCCCTTTTCTGGTCGATCATTTTCTTGTCGTTCCCTTTTCTGGTCGATCATTTTCTGGTCGTTCCCTTTTCTGGTCGATCAATTTCTGGTCGTTCCCTTTTCTGGTCGTTCCCTTTTCTGGTCGATCATTTTCTGGTCGTTCCCTTTTCTGGTCGATCATTTTCTGGTCGTTCCCTTTTCTGGTCGATCATTTTCTGGTCGTTCCTTTTTCTGGTCGATCATTTTCTGGTCGTTCCTTTTTCTGGTCGATCATTTTCTGGTCGTTTCCTTTTCTGGTCGATCATTTTCTGGTCGTTCCCTTTTCTGGTCGTTCCCTTTTCTGGTCGATCATTTTCTGGTCGTTCCCTTTTCTGGTCGATCATTTTCAGGTCGATCATTTTCTGGTCGTTCCCTTTTCTGGTCGATCATTTTCTGGTCGTTCCCTTTTCTGGTCGATCATTTTCTGGTCGTTCCCTTTTCTGGTCGATCATTTTCTGGTCGTTCCCTTTTCTGGTCGATCATTTTCTGGTCGTTCCCTTTTCTGTTCGATCATTTTCTGGTCGTTCCCTTTTCTGGTCGATCATTTTCTGGTCGTTCCCTTTTCTGGTCGATCATTTTCTGGTCGTTCCCTTTTCTGGTCGATCATTTTCTGGTCGTTCCCTTTTCTGGTCGATCATTTTCTGGTCGTTCCCTTTTCTGGTCGAACATTTTCTGGTCGTTCAATTTTCTGCTCGATCATTTTCTAGTCGTTCACTTTTCTGGTCAATCATTTTCTGGTCGATCATTTTCTGGTTGTTCCCTTTTCTGGTCGATCATTTTCTGGTCGTTCCCTTTTCTGGTCGATCATTTTCTGGTCGTTCCCTTTTCTGTTCGATCATTTTCTGGTCGTTCCCTTTTCTGGTCGATCATTTTCTGGTCGTTCCCTTTTCTGGTCGATCATTTTCTGGTCGTTCCCTTTTCTGGTCGTTCCCTTTTCTGGTCGATCATTTTCTGGTCGTTCCCTTTTCTGGTCGAACATTTTCTGGTCGTTCACTTTTCTGGTCGATCATTTTCTGGTCGTTCACTTTTCTGGTCGATCATTTTCTGGTCGATCATTTTCTGGTTGTTCCCTTTTCTGGTCGATCATTTTCTGGTCGTTCCCTTTTCTGGTCGATCATTTTCTGGTTTTTCCCTTTTCTGGTCGATCATTTTCTGGTCGTTCCCTTTTCTGGTCGATCATTTTCTGGTCGTTCCCTTTTCTGGTCGATCATTTTCTGGTCGTTCCCTTTTCTGGTCGATCATTTTCTGGTCGTTCACTTTTCTGGTCGATCATTTTCTGGTCGTTCACTTTTCTGGTCGATCATTTTCTGGTCGTTCCCTTTTCTGGTCGATCATTTTCTGGTCGTTCCCTTTTCTGGTCGATCATTTTCTGGTCGTTCCCTTTTCTGGTCGATCATTTTCTGGTCGTTCCCTTTTCTGGTCGATCATTTTCTGGTCGTTCCCTTTTCTGGTCGATCATTTTCTGGTCGTTCCCTTTTCTGGTCGATCATTTTCTGGTCGTGCCTTTTTCTGGTCGATCATTTTCTGGTCGTTCCCTTTTCTGGTCGATCATTTTCTGGTCGTTCACTTTTCTGGTCGATCATTTTCTGGTCGTTCACTTTTCTGGTCGATCATTTTCTGGTCGTTCCCTTTTCTGGTCGATCATTTTCTGGTCGTTCCCTTTTCTGGTCGATCATTTTCTGGTCGTTCCCTTTTCTGGTCGATCAATTTCTGGTCGTTACCTTTTCTGGTCGATCATTTTCTGGTCGTTCCCTTTTCTGGTCGTTCCCTTTTCTGGTCGATCATTTTCTGGTCGTTCCCTTTTCTGGTCGATCATTTTCTGGTCGTTCCCTTTTCTGGTCGATCATTTTCTGGTCGTTTCCTTTTCTGGTCGATCATTTTCTGGTCGTTCCCTTTTCTGGTCGATCATTTTCTGGTCGTTCCCTTTTCTGGTCGATCATTTTCTGGTCGTTCCCTTTTCTGGTCGTTCCCTTTTCTGGTCGATCATTTTCTGGTCGTTCCCTTTACTGGTCGATCATTTTCTGGTCGTTCCCTTTTCTGGTTGATCATTTTCTGGTCGTTCCCTTTTCTGGTCGATCATTTTCTGGTCGTTCCCTTTTCTGGTCGATCATTTTCTGGTCGTTCCCTTTTCTGGTCGATCATTTTCTGGTCGTTCCCTTTTCTGGTCGATCATTATCTGGTCGTCCCTTTTCTGGTCGATCATTTTCTGGTCGTTCCCTTTTCTGGTCGATAATTTTATGGTCGTTCCCTTTTCTGGTCGATCATTTTCTGGTCGTTCCTTTTTCTGGTCGATCATTTTCTGTTCGTTCCCTTTTCTGGTCGATAATTTTATGGTCGTTCCCTTTTCTGGTCGATCATTTTCTGGTCGTTCCCTTTTCTGGTCGATCATTTTCTGGTCGTTCCCTTTTCTGGTCGATCATTTTCTGGTCGTTCCTTTTTCTGGTCGATCATTTTCTGGTCGTTCCCTTTTCTGGTCGATCATTTTCTGGTCGTTCCCTTTTCTGGTCGATCATTTTCTGGTCGTTCCCTTTTCTGGTCGATCATTTTCTGGTCGTTCCCTTTTCTGTTCGATCATTTTCTGGTCGTTCCCTTTTCTGGTCGATCATTTTCTGGTCGTTCCCTTTTCTGGTCGATCATTTTCTGGTCGTTCCCTTTT
The DNA here is from genome assembly GCA_963575645.1 of Xanthostigma xanthostigma. NCBI lineage: Eukaryota > Metazoa > Arthropoda > Insecta > Raphidioptera > Raphidiidae > Xanthostigma > Xanthostigma xanthostigma. Next base: position 38,853,476 of record OY754466.1, on the reverse strand, counting down.
CTGGTCGATCATTTTCTGGTCGATCATTTTCTGGTCGTTCCCTTTTCTGGTCGATCATTTTCTGGTCGTTCCCTTTTCTGGTCGATCATTTTCTGGTCGTTCCCTTTTCTGGTTCGATTATTTTCTGGTCGTTCCCTTTTCTGGTCGATCATTTTCTGGTCGGTCCCTTTTCTGGTCGTTCCCTTTTCTGGTCAATCATTTTCTGGTCGTTCCCTTTTCTGGTCGATCATTTTCTGGTCGTTCCCTTTTCTAGTCGATCATTTTCTGGTCGTTCCCTTTTCTGGTCGATCATTTTCTGGTCGTTCCCTTTTCTGGTCAATCATTTTCTAGTCGTTCCCTTTTCTGGTCGATCATTTTCTGGTCGTTCACTTTTCTGGTCGATCATTTTCTGGTCGTTCACTTTTCTGGTCGATCATTTTCTGGTCGTTCCCTTTTCTGGTCGATCATTTTCTGGTCGTTCCCATTTCTGGTCGATCATTTTCTGGTCGTTCCCTTTTCTGGTCGATCAATTTCTGGTCGTTCCCTTTTCTGGTCGATCATTTTCTGGTCGTTCCCTTTTCTGGTCGATCATTTTCTGGTCGTTCCCTTTTCTGGTCGATCATTTTCTGGTCGTTCCCTTTTCTGGTCGATCATTTTCTGGTCATTCCCTTTTCTGGTCGATCATTTTCTGTTCGTTTCCTTTTCTGGTCGATCATTTTCTGGTCGTTCCCTTTTCTGGTCGATCATTTTCTGGTCGTTCCCTTTTCTGGTCGATCATTTTCTGGTCGTTCCCTTTTCTGGTCGATCATTTTCTGGTCGTTCCCTTTTCTAGTCGATCATTTTCTGGTCGTTCCCTTTTCTGGTCGATCATTTTCTGGTCGTTCCCTTTTCTGGTCGATCATTTTTTCTGGTCGTTCCCTTTTCTGGTCGATCATTTTTTCTGGTCGTTCCCTTTTCTGGTCGATCATTTTCTGGTCGTTCCCTTTTCTGGTCGATCATTTTCTGGTCGTTCCCTTTTCTGGTCGATCATTTTCTGGTCGTTCCCTTTTCTGGTCGATCATTTTCTGGTCGATCATTTTCTGGTCGTTCCCTTTTCTGGTCGATCATTTTCTGGTCGTTCCCTTTTCTGGTCGATTATTTTCTGGTCGTTCCCTTTTCTGGTCGATCATTTTCTGGTCGTTCCCTTTTCTGGTCGTTCCCTTTTCTGGTCGATCATTTTCTGGTCGTTCCCTTTTCTGGTCGATCATTTTCTGGTCGTTCACTTTTCTGGTCGATCATTTTCTGGTCGTTCCCTTTTCTGGTCGATCATTTTCTGGTCGTTCCCTTTTCTGGTCGATCATTTTCTGGTCGTTCCCTTTTCTGGTCGATCATTTTCTGGTCGTTCCCTTTTCTGGTCGATCATTTTCTGGTCGTTCCCTTTTATGGTCGATCATTTTCTGGTCGTTTCCTTACTGGTCGATCATTTTCTGGTCGTTCCCTTTTTTGGTCGATCATTTTCTGGTCGTTCCCTTTTCTGGTCGATCATTTTCTGGTCGTTCCCTTTTCTGGTCGATCATTTTCTGGTCGTTCCCTTTTCTGGTCGATCATTTTCTGGTCGTTCCCTTTTCTGGTCGATCATTTTCTTGTCGTTCCCTTTTCTGGTCGATCATTTTTTCTGGTCGTTCCCTTTTCTGGTCGATCATTTTTTCTGGTCGTTCCCTTTTCTGGTCGATCATTTTCTGGTCGTTCCCTTTTCTGGTCGATCATTTTCTGGTCGTTCCCTTTTCTGGTCGATCATTTTCTGGTCGTTCCCTTTTCTGGTCGATCATTTTTTGGTCGTTCTCTTTTCTGGTCGATTATTTTCTGGTCGTTCCCTTTTCTGGTCGATCATTTTCTGGTCGTTCCCTTTTCTGGTCGTTCCCTTTTCTGGTCGATCATTTTCTGGTCGTTCCCTTTTCTGGTCGATCATTTTCTGGTCGTTCCCTTTTCTGGTCGATCATTTTCTGGTCGTTCCCTTTTCTGGTCGATCATTTTCTGGTCGTTCCTTTTTCTGGTCGATCATTTTCTGATCGTTCCCTTTTCTGGGTGATCATTTTCTGGTCGTTCCCTTTTCTGGTCGATCATTTTCTGGTCGTTCCCTTTTCTGGTCGATCATTTTCTGGTCGATCATTTTCTGGTCGTTCCCTTTTCTGGTCGATCATTTTCTGGTCGTTCCCTTTTCTGGTCGATCATTTTCTGGTCGTTCCCTTTTCTGGTCGATCATTTTCTGGTCGTTCCCTTTTCTGGTCGATCATTTTCTGGTCGTTCCCTTTTCTGGTCGTTCCCTTTTCTGGTCGATCATTTTCTGGTCGTTCCCTTTTCTGGTCGATCATTTTCTGGTCGTTCCTTTTTCTGGTCGATCATTTTCTGGTCGTTCCCTTTTCTGGTCAATCATTTTCTGGTCAATCATTTTCTGGTCGTTCCCTTTTCTGGTCGATCATTTTCTGGTCGTTCCCTTTTCTGGTCGATCATTTTCTGGTCGTTCCCTTTACTGGTCGATCATTTTCTGGTCGTACCCTTTTCTGGTCGATCATTTTCTGGTCGTTCCCTTTACTGGTCGATCATTTTCTGGTCGTTCCCTTTTCTGGTTGATCATTTTCTGGTCGTTCCCTTTTCTGGTCGATCATTTTCTGGTCGTTCCCTTTTCTGGTCGATCATTTTCTGGTCGTTCCCTTTTCTGGTCGAACATTTTCTGGTCGTTCCCTTTTCTGGTCGATCATTATCTGGTCGTTCCCTTTTCTGGTCGATCATTTTCTGGTCGTTCCCTTTTCTGGTCGATCATTTTCTGGTCGTTCCCTTTTCTGGTCGATCATTATCTGGTCGTTCCCTTTTCTGGTCGATCATTTTCTGGTCGTTCCCTTTTCTGGTCAATCATTTTCTGATCGTTCCCTTTTCTGGTCGATCATTTTCTGGTCGTTCCTTTTTCTGGTCGATCATTTTCTGGTCGTTCACTTTTCTGGTCGATCATTTTCTGGTCGTTCACTTTTCTGGTCGATCATTATCTGGTCGTTCCCTTTTCTGGTCGATCATTTTCTGGTCGTTCCCTTTTCTGGTCGATCATTTTATGGTCGTTCCTTTTTCTGGTCGATCATTTTCTGGTCGTTCCCTTTTCTGGTCGATCATTTTCTGGTCGTTCCCTTTTCTGGTCGATCATTTTCTGGTCGTTCCCTTTTCTGGTCGATCATTTTCTGGTCGTTCCCTTTTCTGGTCGATCATTTTCTGGTCGTTCCATTTTCTGGTCGATCATTTTCTGGTCGTTCCCTTTTCTGGTCGATCATTTTCTGGTCGTTCCTTTTTCTGGTCGATCATTTTCTGGTCGTTCCCTTTTCTGGTCAATCATTTTCTGGTCGTTCCCTTTTCTGGTCGATCATTTTCTGGTCGTTCCCTTTTCTGGTCGATCATTTTCTGGTCGTTCCCTTTACTGGTCGATCATTTTCTGGTCGTACCCTTTTCTGGTCGATTATTTTCTGGTCGTTCCCTTTACTGGTCGATCATTTTCTGGTCGTTCCCTTTTCTGGTTGATCATTTTCTGGTCGTTCCCTTTTCTGGTCGATCATTTTCTGGTCGTTCCCTTTTCTGGTCGATCATTTTCTGGTCGTTCCCTTTTCTGGTCGAACATTTTCTGGTCGTTCCCTTTTCTGGTCGATCATTATCTGGTCGTTCCCTTTTCTGGTCGATCATTTTCTGGTCGTTCCCTTTTCTGGTCGATCATTTTCTGGTCGTTCCCTTTTCTGGTCGATCATTTTCTGGTCGTTCCCTTTTCTGGTCGATCATTTTCTGGTCGATCATTTTCTGGTCGTTCCCTTTTCTGGTCGATCATTTTCTGGTCGTTCCCTTTTCTGGTCGATCATTTTCTGGTCGTTCCCTTTTCTGGTCGATCATTTTCTGGTCGTTCCCTTTTCTGGTCGATCATTTTCTGGTCGTTCCCTTTTCTGTTCGATCATTTTCTGGTCGTTCTCTTTTCTGGTCGATCATTTTCTGGTCGTTCCCTTTTCTGGTCGATCATTTTCTGGTCGTACCCTTTTCTGGTCGATCATTTTCTAGTCGATCATTTTCTGGTCGTTCCCTTTTCTGGTCGATCATTTTCTGGTCGATCATTTTCTGGTCGTTCCCTTTTCTGGTCGATCATTTTCTGGTCGATCATTTTCTGGTCGTTCCCTTTTCTGGTCGATCATTTTCTGGTCGATCATTTTCTGGTCGTTCCCTTTTCTGGTCGATCATTTTCTGGTCGATCATTTTCTGGTCGTTCCCTTTTCTGGTCGATCATTTTCTGGTCGATCATTTTCTGGTCGTTCCCTTTTCTGGTCGATCATTTTCTGGTCGTTCCCTTTTCTGGTCGATCATTTTCTGGTCGTTCCCTTTTCTGGTCGATCATTTTCTGGTCGTTCCCTTTTCTGGTCGATCATTTTCTGGTCGTTCCCTTTTCTGTTCGATCTTTTTCTGGTCGTTCTCTTTTCTGATCGATCATTTTCTGGTCGTTCCCTTTTCTGGTCGATCATTTTCTGGTCGTACCCTTTTCTGGTCGATCATTTTCTGGTCGTTCCCTTTTCTGGTCGATCATTTTCTGGTCGATCATTTTCTGGTCGTTCCCTTTTCTGGTCGATCATTTTCTGGTCGTTCCCTTTTCTGGTCGATCATTTTCTGGTCGTTCCCTTTTCTGGTCGATCATTTTCTGGTTGTTCCCTTTTCTGGTCGATCATTTTCTGGTCGTTCCCTTTTCTGGTCATCATTTTCTGGTCGTTCCCTTTTCTGGTCGATCATTTTCTGGTCGTTCCCTTTTCTGGTCGATCATTTTCTGGTCGTTCCCTTTTCTGGTCGATCATTTTCTGGTCGTTCCCTTTTCTGGTCGATCATTTTCTGGTCGTTCCCTTTTCTGGTCGATCATTTTCTGGTCGTTCCCTTTTCTGGTCGATCATTTTCTGGTCGTTCCCTTTTCTGGTCGATCATTTTTTCTGGTCGTTCCCTTTTCTGGTCGTTCCCTTTTCTGGTCGATCATTTTTTCTGGTCGTTCCCTTTTCTGGTCGATCATTTTTTCTGGTCGTTCCTTTTTCTGGTCGTTCCCTTTTCTGGTCGATCATTTTTGGTCGTTCCCTTTTCTGGTCGATCATTTTCTGGTCGTTCCCTTTTCTGGTCGATCATTTTCTGGTCGTTCCCTTTTCTGGTCGATCATTTTCTGGTCGTTCCCTTTTCTGGTCGATCATTTTCTGGTCGTTCCCTTTTCTGGTCGATCATTTTATGGTCGTTCCCTTTTCTGGTCGATCATTTTCTGGTCGTTCCCTTTTCTGGTGGATCATTTTCTGGTCGTTCCCTTTTCTGGTCGATCATTTTTTGGTCGTTCCCTTTTCTGGTCGATCATTTTCTGGTCGTTCACTTTTCTGGTCGATCATTTTCTGGTCGTTCACTTTTCTGGTCGATCATTTTCTGGTCGTTCCCTTTTCTGGTCGATCATTTTCTGGTCGTTCCCTTTTCTGGTCGATCATTTTCTGGTCGTTCCCTTTTCGGGTCGATCATTTTCTGGTCGTTCCCTTTTCTGGTCGATCATTTTCTGGTCGTTCCCTTTTCTGGTCGATCATTTTCTGGTCGTTCCCTTTTCTGGTCGATCATTTTCTGGTCGTTCCTTTTTCTGGTCGATCATTTTCTGGTCGTTCCCTTTTCTGGTCGATCATTTTCTGGTCGTTCACTTTTCTGGTCGATCATTTTCTGGTCGTTCACTTTTCAGGTCGATCATTTTCTGGTCGTTCCCTTTTCTGGTCGATCATTTTCTGGTCGTTCCCTTTTCTGGTCGATCATTTTCTGGTCGTTCCCTTTTCTGGTCGATCAATTTCTGGTCGTTCCCTTTTCTGGTGGATCATTTTCTGGTCGTTCCCTTTTCTGGTCGATCATTTTCTGGTCGTTCCCTTTTCTGGTCGATCATTTTCTGGTCGTTCCCTTTTCTGGTCGATCATTTTCTGGTCGTTCCCTTTTCTGGTCGATCAATTTCTGGTCGTTCCCTTTTCTGGTCGATCATTTTCTGGTCGATCATTTTCTGGTCGTTCCCTTTTCTGGTCGATCATTTTCTGGTCGTTCCCTTTTCTGGTCGATCATTTTCTGGTCGTTCCCTTTTCTGGTCGATCATTTTCTGGTCGTTCCCTTTTCTGGTCGATCATTTTCTGGTCGTTCCCTTTTCTGTTCGATCATTTTCTGGTCGTTCTCTTTTCTGATCGATCATTTTCTGGTCGTTCCCTTTTCTGGTCGATCATTTTCTGGTCGTACCCTTTTCTGGTCGATCATTTTCTGGTCGTTCCCTTTTCTGGTCGATCATTTTCTGGCCGATCATTTTCTGGTCGTTCTCTTTTCTGGTCGATCATTTTCTGGTCGTTACCTTTTCTGGTCGATCATTTTCTGGTCGTTCCCTTTTCTGGTCGATCATTTTCTGGTTGTTCCCTTTTCTGGTCGATCATTTTCTGGTCGTTCCCTTTTCTGGTCGATCATTTTCTGGTCGTTCCCTTTTCTGGTCGATCATTTTCTGGTCGTTCCCTTTTCTGGTCGATCATTTTCTGGTCGTTCCCTTTTCTGGTCGATCATTTTCTGGTCGTTCCCTTTTCTGGTCGATCATTTTTTCTGGTCGTTCCCTTTTCTGGTCGTTCCCTTTTCTGGTCGATCATTTTTTCTGGTCGTTCCCTTTTCTGGTCGATCATTTTTTCTGGTCGTTCCTTTTTCTGGTCGTTCCCTTTTCTGGTCGATCATTTTTGGTCGTTCCCTTTTCTGGTCGATCATTTTCTGGTCGTTCCCTTTTCTGGTCGATCATTTTCTGGTCGTTCCCTTTTCTGGTCGATCATTTTCTGGTCGTTCCCTTTTCTGGTCGATCATTTTCTGGTCGTTCCCTTTTCTGGTCGATCATTTTATGGTCGTTCCCTTTTCTGGTCGATCATTTTCTGGTCGTTCCCTTTTCTGGTGGATCATTTTCTGGTCGTTCCCTTTTCTGGTCGATCATTTTCTGGTCGTTCCCTTTTCTGGTCGATCATTTTCTGGTCGTTCACTTTTCTGGTCGATCATTTTCTGGTCGTTCACTTTTCTGGTCGATCATTTTCTGGTCGTTCCCTTTTCTGGTCGATCATTTTCTGGTCGTTCCCTTTTCTGGTCGATCATTTTCTGGTCGTTCCCTTTTCTGGTCGATCATTTTCTGGTCGATCATTTTCTGGTCGTTCCCTTTTCTGGTCGATCATTTTCTGGTCGTTCCCTTTTCTGGTCGATCATTTTCTGGTCGTTCCCTTTTCTGGTCGATCATTTTCTGGTCGTTTCCTTTTCTGGTCGATCATTTTCTGGTCGTTCCCTTTTCTGGTCGATCATTTTCTGTTCGTTCCCTTTTCTGGTCGATCATTTTCTGGTCGTTCCCTTTTCTGGTCGATCATTTTTTGGTCGTTCCCTTTTCTGGTCGATCATTTTCTGGTCGTTCCCTTTTCTGGTCGATCATTTTTTCTGGTCGTTCCCTTTTCTGGTCGTTCCCTTTTCTGGTCGATCATTTTTTCTGGTCGTTCCCTTTTCTGGTCGATCATTTTTTCTGGTCGTTCCTTTTTCTGGTCGTTCCTTTTTCTGGTCGATTATTTTTGGTCGTTCCCTTTTCTGGTCGATCATTTTCTGGTCGTTCCCTTTTCTGGTCGATCATTTTCTGGTCGTTCCCTTTTCTGGTCGATCATTTTCTGGTCGTTCCCTTTTCTGGTCGATCATTTTCTGGTCGTTCCCTTTTCTGGTCGTTCCCTTTTCTGGTCGATCATTTTCTGGTCGATCATTTTCTGGTCGATCATTTTCTGGTCGATCATTTTCTGGTCGTTCCCTTTTCTGGTCGATCATTTTCTGGTCGTTCCCTTTTCTGGTCGATCATTTTCTGGTCGTTCCCTTTTCTGGTCGATCATTTTCTGGTCGCTCCCTTTTCTGGTCGATCATTTTCTGGTCGTTCCCTTTTCTGGTCGATCATTTTCTGGTCGTTCCCTTTTCTGGTCGATCATTTTCTGGTCGTTCCCTTTTCTGGTCGATCATTTTCTGGTCGATCATTTTCTGGTCGATCATTTTCTGGTCGTTCCCTTTTCTGGTCGATCATTTTCTGGTCGTTCCCTTTTCTGGTCGATCATTTTCTGGTCGTTCCCTTTTCTGGTCGATCATTTTCTGGTCGTTCCCTTTTCTGGTCGATCATTTTCTGGTCGTTCCCTTTTCTGTTCGATCATTTTCTGGTCGTTCTCTTTTCTGGTCGATCATTTTCTGGTCGTTCCCTTTTCTGGTCGATCATTTTCTGGTCGTACCCTTTTCTGGTCGATCATTTTCTGGTCGATCATTTTCTGGTCGTTCCCTTTTCTGGTCGATCATTTTCTGGTCGATCATTTTCTGGTCGTTCCTTTTTCTGGTCGATCATTTTCTGGTCGATCATTTTCTGGTCGTTCCCTTTTCTGGTCGATCATTTTCTGGTCGTTCCCTTTTCTGGTCGATCATTTTCTGGTCGTTCCCTTTTCTGGTCGATCATTTTCTGGTCGTTCCCTTTTCTGGTCGATCATTTTCTGGTCGTTCCCTTTTCTGTTCGATCATTTTCTGGTCGTTCTCTTTTCTGATCGATCATTTTCTGGTCGTTCCCTTTTCTGGTCGATCATTTTCTGGTCGTACCCTTTTCTGGTCGATCATTTTCTGGTCGTTCCCTTTTCTGGTCGATCATTTTCTGGTCGATCATTTTCTGGTCGTTCCCTTTTCTGGTCGATCATTTTCTGGTCGTTCCCTTTTCTGGTCGATCATTTTCTGGTCGTTCCCTTTTCTGGTCGATCATTTTCTGGTTGTTCCCTTTTCTGGTCGATCATTTTCTGGTCGTTCCCTTTTCTGGTCGATCATTTTCTGGTCGTTCCCTTTTCTGGTCGATCATTTTCTGGTCGTTCCCTTTTCTGGTCGATCATTTTCTGGTCGTTCCCTTTTCTGGTCGATCATTTTCTGGTCGTTCCCTTTTCTGGTCGATCATTTTTTCTGGTCGTTCCCTTTTCTGGTCGTTCCCTTTTCTGGTCGATCATTTTTTCTGGTCGTTCCCTTTTCTGGTCGATCATTTTTTCTGGTCGTTCCTTTTTCTGGTCGTTCCCTTTTCTGGTCGATCATTTTTGGTCGTTCCCTTTTCTGGTCGATCATTTTCTGGTCGTTCCCTTTTCTGGTCGATCATTTTCTGGTCGTTCCCTTTTCTGGTCGATCATTTTCTGGTCGTTCCCTTTTCTGGTCGATCATTTTCTGGTCGTTCCCTTTTCTGGTCGATCATTTTATGGTCGTTCCCTTTTCTGGTCGATCATTTTCTGGTCGTTCCCTTTTCTGGTCGATCATTTTCTGGTCGTTCACTTTTCTGGTCGATCATTTTCTGGTCGTTCACTTTTCTGGTCGATCATTTTCTGGTCGTTCCCTTTTCTGGTCGATCATTTTCTGGTCGTTCCCTTTTCTGGTCGATCATTTTCTGGTCGTTCCCTTTTCTGGTCGATCATTTTCTGGTCGTTCCCTTTTCTGGTCGATCATTTTCTGGTCGTTCCCTTTTCTGGTCGATCATTTTCTGGTCGTTCCCTTTTCTGGTCGATCATTTTCTGGTCGTTCCTTTTTCTGGTCGATCATTTTCTGGTCGTTCCCTTTTCTGGTCGATCATTTTCTGGTCGTTCACTTTTCTGGTCGATCATTTTCTGGTCGTTCACTTTTCTGGTCGATCATTTTCTGGTCGTTCCCTTTTCTGGTCGATCATTTTCTGGTCGTTCCCTTTTCTGGTCGATCATTTTCTGGTCGTTCCCTTTTCTGGTCGATCAATTTCTGGTCGTTCCCTTTTCTGGTCGATCATTTTCTGGTCGTTCCCTTTTCTGGTCGATCATTTTCTGGTCGTTCCTTTTTCTGGTCGATCATTTTCTGGTCGATCATTTTCTGGTCGTTCCCTTTTCTGGTCGATCATTTTCTGGTCGTTCCCTTTTCTGGTCGATCAATCCTAATGAATACCGAAGAAAAAAATTTTTCGAAATTTTTTCGGTTTTTTTTTTGGTCTACGAACTTGGAAAAAATTTTTCCAACTTAACCACTATATGGATCGGATAACTTGTTCATTCAGCTTTAATTTGTTTTTTTGAAAAGTTCAATACGACCACTTCTCGCTGAGATATCGATCTTTGAATGGAAAAGGATCTCTTTGTCTTTAACCATCAATATCTCAGCAACCACTAATCGCAGAAGAAAATTAAGGAGGGTTTTGAAATCTTGAATAAATTTCCCACAAAAATCAGCTACGGTTTTTTGAAAAAAATTTTTTTTCTATTTTTTACATTAATTTGAAAAATCAAGGAAAAAAGGGCTTTTGGTGGCTTTTGGGATAATCAGGCGCTAAGTTGGAAATATCGAGAAAGCCAGTAATGTTGAGTGTGCCTTTTACAGTTCAATATGCCGTCAAAAACCTCACAAAGTTTCGATTCAATCCATCGAGCCGTTTTTTTGTTTTATTCGATCGAATTTTTGAAAAAAAATTAAAGGATCACGGTTTTAACTTTAAATGATCTTTAACAAAATGCAAAAAAAAATGTTTTTTTCAGTTTTTTTATGCATTTTTATTGGTCAAAATGTTTAAATTTATGCGAAATTTATGCATTAGAGCGTGCACTTCTGCAAATTTTTTTTCGCATAAATTTAAACATTTTGACCAATAAAAATGCATAAAAAAACTGAAAAAAACATTTTTATTTGCATTTTGTTAAAGATCATTTAAAGTTAAAATCGTGATCCTTTAATTTTTTTTCAAAAATTCGATCGAAAAAACTAAAAAACGGCTCGATGGATTGAATCGAAACTTTGTGAGGTTTTTGAGGGCATATTGAACTGTAAAAGGCACACTCAACATTACTGGCTTTCTCGATATTTCCAACTTAGCGCCTGATTATCCCAAAAGCCCTTTTTTCCTTGATTTTTCAAATTAATGTAAAAAATAGAAAAAAATTTTTTTTCAAAAAACCGTAGCTGATTTTTGTGGGAAATTTATTCAAGATTTCAAAACCCTCCTTAATTTTCTTCTGCGATTAGTGGTTGCTGAGATATTGATGGTTAAAGACAAAGAGATCCTTTTCCATTCAAAGACCGATATCTCAGCGAGAAGTGGTCGTATCGAACTTTTCAAAAAAGCAAATTAAAGCTGAATGAACAAGTTATCCGATCCATATAGTGGTTAAGTTGGAAAAATTTTTTCCAAGTTCGTAGACCAAAAAAAAGAACCGAAAAAATTTCGAAAAATTTTTTTCTTCGGTATTCATTAGGATTGAGCGGAACACGTTGCTTGAAAAAATTTTTCATCATAAGATCTCAAAACAAGAAACTTCGAGCTGTAAAATCCTTTTTTTAAAATTTCAGTACGACCATTTTTAAGGGAAATACAGCCACTTGAAAAACCTCGAAAAATTTGGAAATTTTTTTTATCCTTTAATTGTTTCCGCTAATTTATATATATAGGTAATTAGGTAATAATGAAAAACTGTTAAATTCCATTCAAATTATTTTTTATTTCTTAAAATCGTATTTGGCACCTTTATATTGCAAAAATTTATCGTAGTGAGTACCATACCAATAGTACATAACTCAAAGGTACTAATAAAAAACTATCTTTATAATGAGATATTGCACATCGATCTCTGGAATCTGTTATGAGAGTTAACTCTTAAAGAAGTCAATAACTTTTTCCCATAACAGTCTCTTTCCAAAGGTCGATGTGCAATATTTACCGCCGCGTACTCTAAGAAAGTTAAGATCCGTATCCGTATCCACGGATCTTGAAACCAAATATCCGTATCCGTATCCGCGGATCTTGAAACCAAATATCCGTATTCAGATCCGTATCCGCAGATATGCATTTTTAACGATCCGGCACATCACTAGTACCAACTAAAACGAATTATTTTTCAATACAGGCTGCTTCGTAATTGACTGTCAATTTTAAAGGGGGTTTATTTGTGCATGATTTTAAGACAAAAAGTTTATAATAAACATTATGCCCGATTTGCGTCATATTTGATACGCAGGGTGATACAGATTTTTTTTTAATTTAATTAGTTATTTTAATTGACTGTCAACAAATAATAAATTAATAAAAATCTTAGGTAGCTTCAGGTTTATTAAAATACCTAAATCAATTTTTCAAAAAAATCTCTATCACCTTGTATATCAGAAATGAAGTAAAAACGAACCTATATGTATAAGTTTTTTTTCTTAAAATTATGCACAAATTTACCCCCTTCAATATTGATATTCAATTATGAAACGCATATTATTATATTAAAAATCACATACGTAACACTTTTTCTCATTTTTGACTGTCTGTTATCAGATGCACCAAGTCAACAAGGTACACTAGATGATTCAAATACTGTTGTAGTCCCCAAGTATGAAACCCAGAACGATATTAATTCTGAATCAGAGGAAGGTTGCGTATGAATGATCACCGAAAGTGCATGAACCACATAAAAATCTCTGTTGAAATTTAGAATTTTGAAAAATAATTATTGCTTACAGGTACATAAAGTTTATTCTGATATAGGTACAGAGTGTCACAGACATGACTTATTTTTGAAGATAATCCCATTAAAATCTATATACCCTGTAATATCCCGAATTACGCTACTCCAAATTGCGCGAACTCGAAGTTATGCGATTTCTGTAGACTTGCAAACTTGACAGAACAACTTAAATCACGTTAAAATAAAATTAATAATCTTTGTATTATTAATACGAAAATTCGAATTCTTCTTACGCTTATTTTTTACAGAAACACCACGCAAAAAGGAGAAGAGTAAAGTAAACACAGACAAAAAAAAATTGCCGTGGATCATGGAATAAACAGCAAAAATCTAAAATGTTACAATTTTTCAAAACTCATATTAAAAAAAAATCCAAAAAAGCAGAATGTCTAAAATTACGGGAAAAATATCCAGATTTATTTAAGGACAAGAACTGGGTTAACAGAAAATTTCAATTAATACCGAAACGTCAATGTATTAATTATTATTTTTTGTTAATATATTTGTCTGAAGAATTGGTCGATAATTTTATTTATTGTAATAAGTACAGTTTCAGTTTAATAAAAACTTATGATAATATTTTTTTTTTTTTTCTGGAAATATCTACATTGTTTGCTTCCTGCCTCAAGCCATTACTCCTTTATTATAAATAAACGAACAACTAAAAGAAATTATTGTAGAAATATTGATAATCTAATTTTTTTTACTTCAATTTGAATATCATAGCATGCTCAACTTTTTTTTCAAATACTCATATAATATGTAGATAAATCAATTATATTTAACCGCTAGCCTTTAATCTTACGCTTACCTATTCCTACGGTTTTACTCATTAACATGATCATTATAAAATGCAATGTTACAAAATTCCAAAGTTATGAATTTTATTCACTCGGTTTGAGGCTTGAGCTCCGAAATAAACTTAGATGATATAACATAAAATAAATAAACGCGTCTGTGTGTATGAAAATATGCGACGCAGTGTTGCCGATTATACAGGATCTCAGGTTGTGCACGAAATGTTATATACAAGTTTGGCACAGCAGTGACCTCACTAGTGCGTTTTTTGAACTACTCGTGTATAAAAATTGATAAAAATGAGCAAATGGAGATCCGGACTAAAATTTAACTGCGCATTCCCCACACCCATATTAACCGAAAAAAATTGATATACACATAGAAACACAACGAGATCCGATTCGGATCTCGGCTTGTCAAAACGGATCTCCATTTGTATAGCATTTATCACCAAATGATCTCACCTTGTATAGAAAACATATCTATATATATATATATATATATATATATATATATATATATATATATATATATATATATATATATATATATTTATATATATATATATATATATATATATATGTGCGGGCTATAACTTTCGAAGGAGTTAATTGATTTTAACGAAATTTGGACCACATGTTGAAATCCATCACCGCACGAAGCCTATTTAAAATGGGCCCAATCGGGCCATGTTAAGGGTGGTATTTAGGGTTTGAAAAAAGTTTTCGGGCCCAAAAATACCGAAAAAATTTTCGGAACCGTTTCAAATTTGAAATTTAACCCTTTAGTACTTATTAAAATGTGCTGCTAAAATTTTAATAAAATCGGCCCGACAGGACCGGACTTACAAATTTTATGAAAACACAAGTTTCTGATATGGATTTACATACTGAAGAGTGTATATAATTTGGTACAGATGTTGAATTGATATGTAGCATTGAAATTAAGTAAAAAATGTTGTTTTAAGGGTTGTATTAAGGGGTAATTTTTTTTATTTTGTCCAAAAACAAAGTTAAGTTCATATAATAGAGCCACACTGCTTATAAAAGCAAATACACTATATTGTCGGCAGGGTTTCGCACTGCGACCCGGAGTTTTCTTGATTGCTGGTGCTCGCTTCACACGAGACTATTTATCAAGCTTTATTTGTGGATAGATATGGTGCGCTCGCAGTGACAGTTCGAATATAAACACAGAGCAAAACGTGTCTGTTGTCTGACTCTGAGCAGAATTACACCATGTTGGTTTGTGGGTGTTTGTTCAAGTGCCCACGTGACAAGATACTGCTTCCTGATTGGTTCTTGCTCATACCTAGCAGCAAATCTAGAAGGGAAAATAGCCCTTGCTCTAATTTTAAAACCACTCTTGTGAGCTAGCAGGCCAGCCCGCAGTGACGTCATTTTTAGCTTCGTACCCAGCCTGCCGGCTAGCAGAACTCCTAGCACCGTTTCTAGCCTCGTGTGCAGCGGCCTTTACTTTATAACGTGTTTTGTTATACCTATAGTGTATGGATCGGTCATTAGCAAGTGTCAAAAATGAAAAAAATTAACAGCACTACGTGAAATATTATTACACTGCATTGTACAATAATAGCAAATATTCGGCAATAGTGGACATTTAAATGTGTGTATTAAGGTCAATGTCGACGCCTTACGTCACACAGCGAAGATTATACAGCCGTCTGATCACCAATCGACTTGCGTCATTCAGAAGTGTGCTTGGCGCAGGCGCTTATACACTTTCTATAGCTGTACGTGTCGATTTGTGCGATAAAATACAAAGGAAAACCCGAAATATATATAATTTTTTGTATTTGACAAATTCATACAATGTTTGTATTGTCTCTGGAGAATTAAAAAACTAACTAACTAGTAGATTGGTTGTATTCATAGTTACGACGAGTTGCGGCATTAAGTAAAAACGAGCGTCAGCGACATTTAACAGTGCCTCAAGTAGGTATATATATCGTGTTTTTGCTATGAAATAGCTGGTTTCCAGTTCATTTTCAAAAATTTTGACAGTCCACTTTTGAACAAACGTCACTTCTAATGGCAGATTATTAAAAGAAAACAATTGTAAGACAGTGATTTACCATGGAATTCGTACAGTGCGACCAGTTTTGTTTAAGTTTACGCACTAGTGGTGTAATGAGTCACTTTATATGTAAAGTAACTATTTATAGGAGCTAGTGCAAAAAATACTTATTGGCATTTAATTATGAACGAAATGACTGGATTGAAATGAAAGATTTTTTTTGGTATAATAATGATGATAATCATAGTTACTAAAAACTAATAAGAATGTGATACACTAGTTAGGAAAGGGGGTTAAATTAAATCATTGGAACTGTGGTCTACTTTTGTTATCGATTTCAAAAGATCTACTTTACGGTTTCAAAATTCCCCTTTGAAATTTTTTCACGTACCTATGTCGTTGATCTGTGGGTACAATCTGTGAATTTTATGAATATGCTTGAAGCACAGAAGCAGAGTTGATTATTGATTTTGGGAGTTGTTGTTTGTTAGCGATCGACCAAAAATATCGCGATCGAGCGAATGACGTGCAAGCCGTACCTGAATTATGGTGCCTTTTTAATTTAAATTTGGAACGCAAATTGATTCGTCAGTGCATATTCGCGAGAATATTATTTTCAATATAACTCCACACGAAGTTAGGGATGAGGAAAAATTATTAATTGTTATTCGTATTAAAATCTTACTTTGTTGACTTGATATTAACAAACCGGCCTCACTGTCATCATATACATATATTATGTAGCCCTTTAAACCAGGGGCGGGCAAATCTTTTGACCGTCGGGCTACATTGCTGATGAAAATTTTACCGTGGACCAAAAATTTGGAGAGCAAAAAAAAAGGTCCTTTCATTTTTGCAACAAAAAGGCCTGTTGTGGCCCTTCTTGCTAAATTATATTGGCAAACTAATTTCGCTCTTAATAATCATTTATAAAATGCTTCGCGGGCCGGATAAAATCCTACTGCGGGCCGCTTTGCCCAGGCCTGCTTTAAACTATAGTGCTATCCAGCTGTAGGTAGATATCGGATATAACAGTGAGAATAATTAGGAATCAGTGAACGTTTCATATTACCACATTCACAGGTACCAAAAGCAAAATGTGTTTCAAATAAGTATTAAAGAGTTAAGCCGGCCGTACACGGATAGAAACAATCTGTCGAAACACTGCTTCAAGCATCGACTGCTTGACGAACTACAATTCTTCATAGAAAAGATTACAAAGGCATACACACGATCGCACCGTAGTCGAACACACACACAGCTTGGACTTCTGCTGGCCAGCAGGCTGAGTACGAGGCTGGAAATGACCTCACTGCGGGCTCGCCTGCTAGCTCACAAGATAGATTTTAAAATTAGAACAGGGTCTATTTTTGTTGCTACACTCTCTGCTTGCTTTGAGAAAAAATCAATCAGGAAACAGTATCTTGTCACGTGGGCGCCATGAACAAACGCCCACAAACCAACATGGCGTCATTCTGCTCAGAGTCAGACAACAGACACGTTTTGCTCTGTGTTTATATTTGAAAGACGTCTCGTGTGGAGCGAGCACATAAAAGCAATTAATAAAACCAGCGCTAGAAAAAATAGTAGTCAAATCTAGCGGCAAATCCAGCCTCGTGTGCAGTGACCTTTATACTGATTGTTCGTGAGCATGGTTATCTAGACAATACGACACAGAAAAAGTTGTCTTTTCAATCTCACAGGTCTTGTTGAAAATTTGAGCAAGCAGTTCGAGCGGCTGACGTGACTGTTCGAGCGGTCGACAGTGACCGTTCGATGAACACAGCTCAAGCTGTCCGTGTACGGCAAGCTTATACAGAGAGATTCAAACCCTAACCATGTGGTCTGCACGCCACACAGAGAGAGGTAGATCAGTGAGCGAAATTTGTTGTCGCAGGCTTAGTCGACAGCTGGACGCAGTCGGGGGCAAACATACTTAAGTTATCTGCGACCAGTCATAATTAACTTAACTTAGATTTAAGCCGATTTATCTGAAGCCGTCTTGACTTCATCTGCTGCTTTTTTTAAATTTCCAAGTGAACGTATAGTTAGTACCTATTTTATTGACATTATTTAAATTATTTCATTATCGCACGACCGACTATTGTATTTCAAGTGATTTAATATTTACGCAAAAAAATTAATAAAACTGCATGTAAACATTTTCTAGTACCAGTGCCTAATTAATAAATATTGTTATAACATTCAGCGATACCAAAGTGTATAAATAATTATTTTTCTATACAAATTTTTATTATTGTTGCTGAGACCAACAAAAGATTTAAAATATCCGTGGTAATTGGTGGGAAATGAACTATGGATTCAAGCAAGAAGTTTGACAACCCAAGTCCTGAACTTAATGCCAACATATTTTCAAAACTGGCGTTTACGTAAGTACTATGTTTTATTTCTATTATAATATGTTTATTGTTTGACGTGCTGTTAAGTAAAATCAATACTTGTGCTAGATTTTCTATTTCCATAACAGTAGAGCGTTTACGTTAGAATATTTATAGGTTAGAATACCTGACTTCTTCTCTATACACTTCAAAACCGGTTCCGGTACGCTAATATACAATGCGTCCGTTCTATGACTTTCATGTCTGAACCGTTTTTTTGGTATCCTGTGTGCGTTATGTATACTGCACCATGTTATATAATGTAATCACCGATAGTGGTAACTGAATAATTCTTGTATCCTACTAAATACAAAAAAAATGGAGTAGGTACCTACATTTTTATACAACTCGAAATATACTATCGGAAACTGCTGAGGTATATTTTTTTATACTTTAAACTCAACTGGAAGTGTACATGTATTTTTATTTCAAATGGCAACATAATTTTTTACATTTTCGAAATCTTCATTTCCCCTCCTAAAAATTCATATATAATTTTTATAAAGTTACATAAGAAAATATTCGATTTATTAGTTAAATACACAGTAATAATTAATTATTTTTCATAGCGGTCCACACGCATGTGTAAATTATTAATAATATTATTACTGTGTAGATATACCTATTTAATTAATAAAATGATAACGGTTTTCTCGAATATATGTTCTTATGTAACCGTAAGACAATTTTATATGAATTTATAGAGAAAAAATAGAGAGTCAAAAATGTAAAAAAATATATATATGTTGTCATTTGAATGGTAAATTTCGAGTGTAGTAAAAAACTATTCAATAGAAGTATGCGCAGAAGGGCGATAGACTGTCCTTTGCTGAATGCCAGCTCATAGAGAAACTTGCAATATAGGAGTGTTATATTGTTAGATAAACGTGCCTTATCGGCCTAATTATGCTTAATGTTGTATTTTGTTTAATGTCAACCTGTATAAACAATCAAAATGAATTAAGCCACCGCTCATCAGCTATTATTCATTCTCTTAGAAGCAATCGAAGTGGTAGCTGCTGAGATTACACGGCCGCTGTCGTATTGCCATAATTCTGTATTAACTGATGTGAATTAAAATTATTCCACAAAAGTGTCAATTTTATTCATCTATCTAACAATATAATATATGGATTTTACTGCGAGCCTATGTTGCACATTCCGTGCCGCTGTTTATAACGCATGTACCAGGTACCTATATGCTATCAGAAAACAGTCTCAGTCACATTAGGTCGAAAACAATGACAGCGGCTAGGTTTTGATGACACATGTTTCTCAGAAATTAAAAGAAAATTAGTTTAAAGTTACATTAAATCAGTTTTTCAAATTAAACGCCAAGTAGGTACCTCGCAACGACTGCAATGTATATCTATTAAAACAATGCGTTTTTTATAAGACAACTAGCGGTCCGGTTCGGCTTCGCCCGAATTTGTAGATTGTTGTTGTTTTTTCGTCGACTTGCGTTGCAAAATTGGTCTCCACTAAAAGCGCTTTTATTTAAACGCGATAATATATAGCCTGTATCCATCCTGAAGGTGCATTCTAAATATTGGTGAAAAAAATTTTGAATTCGGATGAGTAATTTCGGAGATTGCCTCCTACATCCAAAATTAACTTTACCTCTTTATAGCGGTCCGTCCCGTTTCACCCGGGTACGATAGATTATAATTCTGCAAAATGTATTTCGTTTGTGACTTGGCGTCTGAATTATAAGCTTTGAGTTCTAACAGATGTCGCTATTTGGTACTAAACAGTGTTGTCTGTTTGCTTCTGAACTATTAGTTCAGAAGCAAACAAACAGATGTCGTTACGTGTTAGTAAAAAAGGTTTTTTGAGAAAATACTGCAATTTTGTACAAAATATTTAATAAAAACTATCCTATAGCGTAAGTTGCACCAATCAAGACTCATTTACAAAAGTTCATTAAAATCTATTCTGTGGTTTCGGAGATTAGCGCGGCCAAAATTGTGACACGGGAATTTTATATATATAGATATTTCCCTAGCTTTCATTTGACCAATTTTTACGGGTAGGTATAGGTTCATTTAAAAAATGTAAGTTCTATTATAATGTGGAAGTTGATTGTTTTTCAAGGAAATAGCATGCCAAGTACGGATCTGTATAAAACCTATACGTCCTATGACTATAATAATGTTACGACAGTTTATTGTATTACCTTTGTCAATGAACATAGATAATTTCCAAACACTATTAATTAAAATTGCAGGTTCACAATAATTATAATCAATGACAAAATATTCGAATAATGCATTGATTATTTATTAGCGTATTTACCACATGGTACTATTGTCGTCGGTCGGATGGCGGGACCTAAAGGTCGTACTAAAAAGTTTCTACGTTTCATAGCTTTCTGAACAATTTGGCACCATTTTTGAAGAGATATATAAATTTATATACATGAAAAATATTTTTGAGACCAGAATCGTTTCAAAATAACCCTTTAATAACTATCAAAACGCGCTGCTGAAATTTTAATAAAATCGGCTCGAAAGTTTCAGCTTACTAGGTTAACGGGGGCTTTCACGTGGAAGTGAGCTTGGTTTTTTCGGACTTCCACCTCCTATTTCTATCACTGGAGAGAAAATCCGAAATCTGTTCTGTGGCCTACACTGCAAGTGTGCAAAGTTTCAGGGTCAACGGAAACCTTCTGAAGGGCGTGGAAAAATACATACGTACATCACGGAATAACGCATATCTATGTAGAATAATATTCATTAATACTTGCATGATTTTAAAACACGTGAAATATGAAAAGCTAATTGAAGTTAAGTGTATCGCTAAACGTGATCAGTAAATGCAAAATCAGCGTTCGAACACCAATCTCAAAGATTAGTTGCAAAACGAAGATCTGAAGTGGAATGAGATATTGTATCTACTATCTATCATTGAAAATTAAAATATCAAATACTTAAACGAAGCACTGATAACAATTTAATGTTGACGCTGTGAATATTCATAATTTAAAAATTTTTGGATGAGACTCCAACGTCGGCTTTTCTATTTATCGAATGCCTATACACAGACTTAAGACCGCTGCACACGAGGCTGGTTTTACCGCTGGAATCGCTGCTGGGACTTGTGCTGGCTGGCGCGCTGGCAGTCAAGATGGAAATGGCGTCACGCGTGGTCACGAGATTGATTTCAAAATTAGAACCGGGGTTATTTTTCGTGTTCGTCTGCTTGTTTTGAGGAAGAACCAATCAGGAAACAGTATCATGTCATGTGGGCGGCATGTGCAAACGCCCACAAACAAACATGGCGTCATAGTGTATGTTCTGTTCAGAGATATTAAACGTTCACTTTTGTTATATGAAAATGAGCTCAGAGCTGAGTGTGTATTGTGCTGTGCATTGTGCAATGCTACATGACTTCTGAGCATGTATGATGACAGTTCACATCTCTGCAGTCTGCACTATTGCGTAGTGCGTACTGTCTAGTGTCGCTCTGAGCGACTCTTTTTAGTGAGTGGAGCGCACGGAGCCAGCTCCCAATAAAGAGTCGTGGACACATCACTAGCGTAGCGTCTAAAAGTTGTATTTTTTTACAACAAAGTTTCACGGACCACCAATTGAGAAACACTGCTATTCAGTAACAATTGTACCGGTTGACAAATCTCCGTACCTCTGTCAGTGGCATTGACCGCAGGTGCAAATGACTGTAATTATGTTATTCAGCGATTCGGTGAATAATGGAAACGTATGCAAATTCGCTTAACCATAAATTCAGTGGTACTACTAAACAAATCTATATGTAGATATGGTATCTATATGAAAATTTCGTGTCACAATTTTGGCCGCCCTAATATCCGAAACCACTGAACCGATTTCAATAAAATTTTGTAAATGTGTTTTGCTTGGTGCAACTTACGCTATATATAGGATAGTAAAATATTTTGTACAAAATTACGATGTTTTCTCGAAAAAACTGTCTTAGTACCTACCTAGTAGCGACATCTGCCAGAATTCGCTCAAAGCTATTGGTTCAGAAGTAAATCTGGTGGAATTTGCTCAAAGCTTTTAGTTCAGACGTCGGGTCGCAAACGAAATAAATTTTGCAGAATTATATCTATCGCACCCGGGTGAAACCGGAACGGACCGTAATATATATACAAATCTTGTGTCACAATGTTGGTCACGCTAATCTCCGAAACCACTGAACCGATTTTATTGAAATTCTGTAAATGTGTCTTACTTTGTCCAGCTTACACTATATAGGATAAGCTTTTATATCTTGTACAAAATTACGGTTTTAGTAACATATAGCGACATATGATAGAATTACTCAAAGTCATTAGCTCAGAAGCAAACAAAAAAAACTGTTTTAGTAACAAGTAGCAGCATCTGATATAATTCGCTCAAAGCAGAAGCAAATCTGGTAGAATTTGCTCAAAGCTATTAGTTCAGACGCCGGGCCGTAAACGAAATACATTTTGCAGAATTATATTTATCGAACCCGGGTGAAACCAGGACGGACCGCTAGTACAGTAGATAAATATAATGTTTGCTTTGGGGACACTCATTTTAAACGAGTGTCTCAGACATGACTTTCTAGACGTATATATCTCGATTATAGTTTTGATGATAAACCTTACATGCCAAATCTACCGGCAAAACCAGCCTCGTGTGCTGCGACCTTAATATGCATACAATGTCAACATTAGTACTTCTTTTTTTCCAATATCCACATACTATTTACACAACTGTATCTATATTATGAAGCAGTGCTTTCCAAACTAGTTTTGCATAAATGGTCAATATTTAAAAAAAAAATATGTCCACACTGTACACAACGGAAAATGATAAAAATATAGATAAGTGTATGTGAAATTATGAATCACTTTCATGTCTATGATATTTTTATTATTAAATTTTTTCAAACACTTGACAATACACTGTAATGTAACACCAGTCAATACTGCCATAAGCCGAGTTTCGTGTATCATGTATACGTGCCGCCAAGTCCAAGCCGTCGAATGTGTCGATTGAATGAGATAAATTCAGTGAACACTTCTAGCATAATACTCTTATTTGTACTAATGTGCTGACGGTAAATGCAGCTCAAAGCCGATCTAAATATAAAATAACATAGGATGTAACTTATGGGTCAGTAGTTGCGTGGTGTACACCGGGGGTATCTGATAATGACGTTCCATGTGCTGCTTCAGAAAGCAGCAAGAAAATCTGCCACAGAGAGCACACACGAGTTTGGTGGTCTGCCAGCGGCTGTTAAATTTTAGCGTTGATTACGAAACTAGTACACTATTTCCTAATATTAAATATTGGTTAAATATGGAAAATATACAATTATTCATTCTAAAATTATGAAGTACCTAAGATTTTGGTTGTTCTGCAGCGATCATAGAGGAACCGTCACTGTATCCAGTCATCTGAGAGAAATATATGATGTCACATTTTAAGTTTTTTATACGAAGTAGGTATTGTTCTTTAATTTCAACAGCCATGCTTATAGTGTACAAACCCATCATTATAATGATATTAGTATGTTATTTACATGCCAATTTAAAATCTGCTATTCATCCAGCAGAGTCGGCACGTGATATTGAAAAGGAAACTTGTTGATAAAATTCTGTGGTTTGCGTCAAGTTATCAGCTTACAAGATGAGTAGCACATAGGTTAATAACTTTATGTGAAAAAGTCAAACATGTTTGTAAAACCACGTGAGTTATGCAAATTAAGTGTTTGTTAATTTAGTAGACAATAGTCACAAGACGACTATTTATGCAAAATTGAATTGTATTTCATAACAGGGATGCGCAACATTTTTCCTTCGGAATGCCATTGACGGAATTAGATATCTTAATGGCATTTTTTTTTAAGGTCACTAACAGTTAGGATTGTTCGAACCTAGCACCAATTCATATTTCTACGTTTGTTTAAAAATTTAATTGATTTTTTTACCAGTGGAGAACCTGGGAACTTGTAAGAGAGGAGCTATTCTTAATTTCTTACACTTTTTGTATTCAATGCAAGATTTTGTATTCTTTATGAAAGGGTATTTAAAAATAGAATTTCGATAAAAATAGTATATATGCGGGCCACATGCGGCCCAAGGGCTCCAACTTACGTAACATAGAGATATAAAAGAGATGATAGTCATCTACAAACTTGAAGGCGCGTTCCAAAAGAGTCACAAATTTCAGAAGGACTGCAGAATTTTTCACATTTTCACATTCGTTATAAATTATTGAAGTAAAACTTCTTTTGGTACGGTAGGGTAAAATAGATTCTTGAGATTGAAAATGTAACGAACGTGTCGCAATGTACGTATATCATATACTATAAAAACCGGCTGCAGAACATCATTCCCTCAGAGGAAACATTGCATTCCAATGTTTTTTTTTGGGGGGGGGGAATTACCGCCTCCAGGAATTCGACCTTGTACCAGTCGGTTGAGCGTCTATAACCTACTGTAGAACATCAAGTTATAAGTTGGCGGCAAGACAGAACACTTATATGCCTCGTAACCTAAAGGCCGTAGGTTCGATTTATACAAGTTTTACTTATATAGTGTGTAGTGTAAAATACGCAGTCTCTTTTTTATTTATATTTGAAATTTGGTTTTTCTTAGAAAGTAACAAAAACTTATCAGCACTAAAATTGACCACACAGAATAGCACCTTTAGTTTCAGATAATTGCGCAATATCTCGTTTTCTGGAAAAAGAGTTATGTTTATATTGCACGATAAGTTAATATAAAGTATGCTAATAGATAAAATCGATAAATTTAATTAGAAATTCGTGGATTTCATCTGCACCTACTTCGAAAAAAAAACGTCACATACTTACTGATAATTTAGGTACCTAGTACGTAACAATTTGTTACATGTGAGATGTAAGTGCAGTACTTTACTTATCTATTCAATGTTGTTGTATTTGTATTGAGATATTTAGCAAGTGCTATTTTTGATGTGTCATACTCGTCATGAAATGATGATTTACATACAATCAATATTGCATAATAAGTTTTTGCTTAGCTATATTCAAAACAGACTCACTGATACAGTGTCGCATTTAGATATTTAGGATCGCTTATTTAGGGATAGCCAGGATCACAAATGAAACGCGTCGTAATACAATTAATAAAACACTGACAAATTTATTTCAATTTTGTATCGATTGAAAAAGGTATAAAAAGTACAAATTATTACATGAGCTATTTCATAACCGGTCAGCGCTTCTTAGTTGCATGTTATGATAACGCTGGCCGGTTCGACGGTCGCTATGATATTGCTGGCCGGTACGACGGTCGCTTCTGTTTTTGGCGTGGATTTGAGGCGCCACAACCACTCCCCCTCTAGTGCTGTCCGCGGGGAGCGGGCAGAACGAGACCTTCTTCCTGGGACGTCCTCTCTTCAGGGGTTGTCTTGGCATGGTCGGAGTTTGCGTCAGGGTGGAGGGCGCGTGGACAGAGCTGTCGGCGGGCGTTATAGCTGGTCCGGCCCCTGAAGCTGGATTCTCTTGGGGTGGTGCTAATGCATCTGCTGTCTCGAGATAAGCTGGCTTGAGGGCGTCTGTGGAGACGGTCCGGTGTCGACCGTTAAAGTCCACGACGTAAGTCTTGTCGTCCACGCGCCGGATGACTCGATGGGGGCCTGTGTACGGAGGTTGCAGAGGTTTTCTGATGGAGTCGACCCTCTTGAAGACGTGGGAGCATGAACGCAAATCCCTGAAGAAAAAGGGAGTGCTCTCCGGGATGTGTCTGGACGCTGGCGCGGGCTTGATGGCTTGGGCGAGACGGCGAAGGCCTTCCACGAAGGTGACCGGAGAGGCATCCGGATGGCTCTGCGTGGTGAAGAAGTCGCCGGGAACTCTGAGCGTCGTTCCATAGAGCATTTCTGCCGGAGAGGCCTGGAGGTCCTCTTTGAAGGTGGTACGCAGGCCTAGCAAGACCAATGGTAATCGGTGAGGCCACGGGGTCTCGGGATCGCACATAAGAGCGGTTTTTAGGGTGCGATGTGTGCGTTCTACCATGCCGTTGGATTGTGGATGGTAGCTTGTTGTGCGAATCCTGGTAATCCCGAGGAGCCGGGCCAGGTCTGCGAAGAGAGTGGACTCGAATTGGGCGCCCTGGTCCGTCGTGATTGTTAGCGGAGTGCCATACTGGCTTATCCATCGGTCGATTAGGGCTCTGGCCACTGTGTTTGCCTGCTGGTCTGGCAGGGGGATAGCCTCGAGCCATCTGGAGAACCGGTCCAC
The DNA here is from genome assembly GCA_963575645.1 of Xanthostigma xanthostigma. Classification (NCBI taxonomy): domain Eukaryota; kingdom Metazoa; phylum Arthropoda; class Insecta; order Raphidioptera; family Raphidiidae; genus Xanthostigma; species Xanthostigma xanthostigma. The sequence continues at coordinate 38,827,489 of OY754466.1, read as the reverse complement.
GATTGTGAGGCAGTACTGGAGACCTTGGCAGAGTGGCATCTTGATGAGATCAAGGTGGAGGTGTTCGAAGCGACCCTCCGGTGTGCGGAAATCACCCAAGGCTGAGCGGTTGTGCCGGTGAATTTTGGCGCGCTGACACGGCTGGCACGTGCGGGCCCAGCGGTTGACTTCTTTGCGCATGCCTGGCCAGACGAACTTAGACGAGACGAGGCGGGTGGTGGCTCTGACACTTGGGTGTGCTAGGTTGTGCAGTACTTCGAAGGCCGTGCGGCGCAGAGGTGGTGGCAAGTAGGGTCTGAGTACCCCCGAAGAAACGTCGCAGAAGATGGAGTGACCGTCGACGATTACGGCCTGTAGGTTCAAGCTTGAGTTGATAGCGATATGCTGGAGCTCACGGTCCTCGGCTTGGTGGTGGTTGATGATATCTGGGCTGAGCCTCGAGGGCATCGAGACGGTAGCTACTCGAGAGAGGGCGTCGGCGACCACGTTCTCTTCACCCTTAACATGAACCAGCCTGGTGTTGAACTGTAGAATGTAGTCGAGCTGTCGAGCCTGTCGGGGGGAGGCTTTATCTGACCGTTGCGAGTCTGCGAAGGTGAGAGGTTTGTGATCTGTGTAGATCGTGAAACTCCTGCCCTCGAGGATCCTTTGCAGGTTCTTCACAGCCGCATAAATGGCTAGGAGCTCGCGGTCGTAGGTGTGGTAGCGCTTCTCCGTGTCCGTGAGCTTCCTTGAGAAGAAGGCTAAAGGTCTCCATCGGTTTTGCTCATCCAACTGCTCGAGCGCGGCGCCGATGGCCGTATCCGAGGCGTCTGTCCTTAAGGCCAGATGAGCGTCCGGTCTTAGGAAGGTGGAGGTGGTAGCCTTCGAGACGGCGAGCTTGCTATGCTGGAAGGCCGCGTCTGCTTCAGCAGTCCAGGTGATGTCGGCCTTCTTTTTCTTAGGCGGTAGGCCTTTTAAGAGTTCATTGAGTGGTGCCAAGACGTCGGCTGCCTTTGGTATGCACCGGCGGTAGTAGTTGAGTAGGCCCATGTATCTACGCAGCTCGGTGGAGGTCGTCGGGCGTGGAAAGTCTGTGATGGCCTGCACTTTGTGCGGTGGTGGTTTGAAGCCGTCGGCTGAGACGGAGTAGCCTAGGTAGGTAACTTGATCTTTCGCCAAGTCACATTTCTCCGGATTTATGCGCAGCTTTGCCTTGCGTAGGGCCTCAAAGAGCTGCCGAAGGTGCCTGAGGTGTTGGTCAGGGTCTTCGGAGGCGATGATTATGTCATCCATGTAGGCTCTGGCGAAGGGCAGGTCTCGAAGCAGGTGGTCGATCATTCGCTGAAGGGATTGGGCCGCGTTGCGCTGGCCTAGCGAAGACCGGGTGAACTCAAAAAGTCCGAACGGGGTCGTCACTGCCGTCTTCGGGATGTCCTCTTCGGCGACGGGGATTTGGTAAAAAGCCTTTTCTAAGTCGATGACGGAGAACACCCTGCCGCTGAGCCCCTGGAGGAGGTCCTCGACGATCGGCAGAGGGTAGCGGTCTGGAATTGTGCAAGCGTTGAGACGCCTGTAGTCGCCTGTGACGCGCCAGGTCCCATTAGGCTTTGGGACGAGGTGTAGGGGGCTTGCCCATTGGCTTGAGGATGGTCGTACGATGCCTCGATCGAGCAGGCGCTTGAACTCGTCCTTGGCGGCGGCGAGACGGGGGCCGATGAGTCTTCTAGGTCGTTCGAAGACGGGTGGGCCCGAGGTCTGTATGTGATGGTGAACTGTCAGATTAGGCGTCTCGGCTGTTGAGCCGTCTGCCAGGGTGATGTCCACGTACTCTTGCATGAGGTCGCGGAAGGGCTGACCGGAGTCCCCGTAGGGGGTGCTGACCTGGCTGACGACGGCAATGCTGTGTACTGGTGCGAGGGCTGTGAAGCCCTTCGAAGAGAGACCTGTTTTCGCGTCGATTAGCTGTTGGCCCCGGAGGTCGATAAGGAGGTTGAAGTGGGACAGAAAGTCCGCTCCTAGGATGGCTGTCTCCACGTCGGCGACGGTAAAGGCCCATTTAAAGGCCCGACGAAGACGTAGATTGAGTTCCACGTGGTGAGTGCCGTACGTGGCAATTGCGGAAGAGTTGGCTGCCGTTAGTGTGAGAGGCTGGCGTTGCAGTCTCTTTTTGACGGCTGCCCTTGGAAGAAGCGAGATAACGGAGCCGGAGTCGACGAGGATTTTTGTGTTCGTTGTCTTGTCGAAAACGTGTAGGCGGTTTTCCGTTGGGATGGTAGCGCCGGCCTCCGCCGCCTGGATCGGGGGCGGCACTAGTAGTTTCCCTGGTTGGGAGAAGAGAAGGTGCACGGTGGTTTGCAGTTGCGAGCCTGGTTCCCGTAGGTTCGGTGGTACCAGCAAAAACCGCTGCCTTCGCCGTTCGGGGTGGACGAACCGCCTCGTGTCTGGCTCTGCGACCTTGATCTTGAGCGGCTTCGGCGCTGGTTGTCTGCCTGGGTCTTGGAGAAAAACAGCAGTTGGTCCATGGAAAGGCGTAAAGCGGCTAGGTCCTTGGCCAAGGATTGCACCGTGGGAGGGTGAACTGCCGCGGTGTCAGCGACGGTTGATGCCGTATTGACGTTCTGCGCTGGATTGACAGCTGCTGTGGATGGATAGTCGCTGATGAGTTCATCCGCGAGCGATGCTAATTCGTTGAGGGGAGATGACTTGACGACTTTCAAAGAGCGGGCGACCGCAGGTGGCAGGAGGTCGAACCATTTGACCCTGATAGCGTCGTCCGTGATGGCCGACCCAGCGAGTGACTTCATGTGCCGGAGGAGCTGGGAAGGTTTCCTGTCGCCGAGTTCTAACTCTGTGAAGAGCTTGTGAAGCTGGCGGTCAGCGGAGTCGGTCAGCCGTTTAAGCATCTCCGTCTTCAGGTACTCGTATTTGTCTGTATCCGGAGGGTTGAGAAGAATATCGGAAATCTCGTTGACTGTGGTGTCGTCTAGAGCCGCGACAACTCCGTCGAACTTGCTTGTGTCGGAGCGTATTTTATGGTTGTTGAAGGCGGCTTCCACTCTGACGAACCATACCCTGGGATTGCCCCTCCAGAAGGTCGGCAGGTTTACAGACGAGACGGTCGTGACTTGAGCGTGCTGTGCGTCTGTGTTTACGGCTGTGTTTAGGCCCGGTGTCGTTGCGATGGCCGTGTTCGGTGTCGTGTTGTCTATGTCGTTTGGCATGTTTGACGGAAAGCGTACGTTGGGTAGGATATGACGGCGTTGCTGCCACGTGCGCGAATGTACTTGATCTCCGCACGACTATCGTCAAATTTTCACTGTACGCGCAGTGAACTATCCCTATGTGAAGTAGGATTCACGAATGTAACTGTCGGGGTCACCACTTTAGGATCGCTTATTTAGGGATAGCCAGGATCACAAATGAAACGCGTCGTAATACAATTAATAAAACACTGACAAATTTATTTCAATTTTGTATCGATTGAAAAAGGTATAAAAAGTACAAATTATTACATGAGCTATTTCATAACCGGTCAGCGCTTCTTAGTTGCATGTTATGATAACGCTGGCCGGTTCGACGGTCGCTATGATATTGCTGGCCGGTACGACGGTCGCTTCTGTTTTTGGCGTGGATTTGAGGCGCCACAGATACCCCCATTTTTCAATTTGAATTTTTGCGCAGTCATAGGTACAAGTTGAAGGGTCACATTTTTTGAAGATACTCAACTGAAATCTGAACTTTAAACTCAGCCTACTACGAATTCACAAGCAGAGTCAATTCTTGATATTTTGCGTTGCGTTAGAGATATCGAAAAAAGTTATTATACAGTATGTAAACGCGTAAGGTGCACATAGGGAAATTAACATTGGGAAAAAATGACTGGATCAGAGTGAGCCTTGAAATCTTGTTTTTCAATTTGACAGATAATATTCTTTTGCAAAATGAATGTGTATACTACCGAAGAAAATATTCAAATGATTTCAACATAATCGGACTTTTTTTATTAATGGGACATTAAATTCCCAAAAATACTTAAATATGGTGCGAGATCAAATATCTCAGCTTATTCGTGTTGAACCTAAAGACATTGGGTCACTGATTTACCAACGCGCATAAGTCATACCAGTCAGACAATTTTTGAATGAAATGTTTCCAAACAGATGGAGTTGTTTTTTGTTTTATTTTTGTACAAAAAAATTAAAATACTGATTTATAAGAGCTTTTTATTATTAAAAAAGCCAAGTAAAATATAAATAAATCAAAATAAAATAGAAATCCTCAAGATTACCACGATAATTCAATAGAAATAACAATTAATGCAGTCATAGCTAACTCTGATCCAAGTATTTTCTCCCAATGCTAATTTCCCTATGTACACCTTACGTGCGTTTACATACTGTATAGAAAAAGTTGTTCAGAATATTATTCTAACACCGTATACCGAGTTTCATGGAAAAATTCGAATGTTATTTTTTTCATTATTATTAAATTATTACTATCATTAATTATTATCAAATTAAAAATACACTTGCAATAATTTTGTGGATCGAGTATCGAGCAAAATAATGAAAAAACTAAATATGCGAATTTTGTCATGAAACTAGGTATACCTATGCGGTTAGAATAATATTCTGAACAACTTTTTATGATATTTTTTCGATACTCTAACGAGACGCAAAATATCGAGAATTGACCTTGTGTCAACGGACTTTCAATTGAAGAAACAATGTTATAAATACTACATTTAGAAGCCGGTGAATCGAATGCGAGTTTTGCGAAGGAATTAGATGTGTGTCATTCAACAATCAAGAAAAATAAACACACAGTAGCCCGTGAAAATTTCAGGCCGTTTTGTACGTCGTCTGGTTAGTATTCCTTGATCGTCGCTCTATCTGAACTTTACTGTACTATCTTTTCTGAAAGTTTCATCCACAGAACAGTAAATAGGTATAGAAGGCGCATATCTCTTTCTATAGTGTCAATCGCCTTTTGACGTCTTTTGACATAGCTTATGGTCGATGCGGCAGTCTGCATTTACCAGCTGAAGAGTTAAGAGCTCCGAATATTTAACAAATAAACTAAAAATTCTTTTGAAAAATGGTTAGATGTACCCGTTATAAATTGTAAGAGTGATAGTACAGCAGTTTCTAATAAAAAAGACAACATAAATTTTATTAGGTCACTAAGAAATATTATTTTAATAAAGGTATGTTAAATCTCATTTTACAGTGGTAGCCATGACAGTTTTGATGGCAGTAGACAGAGCCGTACTGGGCTCATATTAGAGTATTGTGTTTGCTTTTATTATATTATAATATTATATAATATAAATTTAATTATTACTAATATATTAATACTAATTATTATAATAATTTCATAATCACAATAATTATTATTATAATTGTGTTATTATTATTATCATCTTCAGTTTTAAGATTTGATTGATTTAAGATTTGTAACATCAATCTGAAGATGACTACGTACTCGAAAGCGCTCATAATTTTTATTCGGTTTTTTTCATTCAGGGCTGGATAAAATTTTACATTTCAAAGTATTTTTAGTTATTTTTTTTAAATTGATGTGATTTGTTTCACAACAATTTTTTCATTTTGGTTGGGTAAAGTTTTATATTTTAAAATATTTTTAGCTATTTTTTTTAAGCGTTACGAATTGTTCTAAAACATTGTGTTTCATTTCACGGTTGTGTGAAATTTTACATTTTAAAATATTATTAAAATCGGTTGTATAATAAATTAAATTTATTTAAAGGTAATTAATTTTCTCATCTAGGCACGCGCATGACAAATATTTTATTTACTATTCATGTAAATTGTAATTCTATATACCTAGGTATTTAAAATATAATATTACATATATAGAAAACATGTTTATTAACACTTAGAGTGCCCGTCGGCAAAAATTTTACTGATACATACTCTCCCCAAACTTTGTATATGGCTTCATTAGGCCTAGTCTGACACCTATTTCCTCTGTGACTTTTCTTGATTTTGGGGCGTTTTCCCTCTAAATTTTCCGAAAGATGTCGTTTTGACGACATGTAAAAAAATTATAGATAGTTTGTTTTTTAATTGGATAGCTTAAAAACTTCAACCAAAACGCTAAAATAATGTTCTCTGACAAATAATATGAATCATTAAAAATGTCTGACACCTCGAATATGCTCGACATATTTATTTTTTATTTAGAAACGCACCGAAACTAGAATTAAAAATACGTCTCTGATATATCACGTGGTGCTATGCTACTGCCTGCACCCCGCTTCTTGTGACAGAAGATGTGCCCACAAACTAGCATTATGCTCATTCTATATACAATTACTGTTCTGTGGTTTCATCCTCTATAAAAATCGGAATCATTTTTTACGGTTGTCGCTTGGACTAAAAGTGGTAAGCTAACCTTCAAATGAAACAACTGTGAAATGAAACGATGACGTTTTACATTATTATCAGCAAAAATAATTAACGGGCACTTGAATTTCAGAAAATTGAAAATATCAATTTATTATATTAGTGGTTGTCAATTGGTTTGATTACATGGGTGTGTTGTCTACTATTTTGTATCAGTTAATTATCTAATGTACGTACAAACAGCGAGTATTGAACAGGATATTAATTATCAATATAATCTTTGTTATCGTTTTTATGGCTTCTGTGTCCTGACACCGTAGTATCGAATTACATACTAAAGCATCAATAACAACGACTCATGTTGCCGTACATCATTGTTTATTCTCTATTTTCGTTGTTAACAATCCTAATATCTATATAATAGTCCAAGAGCTATCAAACATTTGTGGATAGGTATTTGCAGCATGAAAAACACTTCTTTTGTAATGTATGAACACAAAATCGAAAGCGCGGGTCACACTAAGCTGGTGCCAGCCGAGAGTTGTGGAAGCCGCTACTGTCAGCCATCAATCAGCTTGGTGTGAGCATAAAATTCGCCGCTGGCGCCGCCAGCCGGCGAGTATTTATCAGCGGCTGGTGAAATTGGACATGTTCTATTTTGGTAGCCAGGCAGCGGCGACTAGCAGGTCACGTGACTCACTCGCACCCGCTACCACCAGCGAGCAGCGCAGTCTGACCGAAGCAGTGCATCATAGGCGAGTAAACCATCACTTACCACGTGGTTTATGATCGATGATGTACTGAGCGGACTGAGCCACTACTCGCGGTAGACTAGCGAGTAGCAGCCGTAGTGTGACCGGGCTGCCCGCCGCTGCTTTCTGGTGCTACCGTCCGCCGCTGATCAGCAGCGGCTGACAAGCAGCCTAATGTGACCCGCGCTGAAGACCTGACTAAGTGGAGCCTAGTCAAGTCGTGAATTTTGAAATTTGCGAAACTTTATTTGCCAAAAAATATCCTTGAGGCATTTTGAAATTTTAGTAAGTACCTTCAAATTTAGAATTTAATCAAATAAAAAAAAAGTAAGTCTAATCATTTAGTCGGGTCTAAATGTCTGCCGGGTGGTTACAAAACTGTCTATTATACCTACGTGAGTGCGAGCAAGACGCTACGAATAAGTTGAAATGTGAGAGAGAGCGGTTGGCTATAGTATACATGATAAAGCGGTACATCAATTTGACATTTATTCTCATAAATTGTTTATAACAGTTAATTGCGCTATTTAAATAATTTTACGTCAAATAGTTTTAGAGAAAAACTGCCGTGACAGACGAACACTGAAGTGATTCAATAAGTGTTTCGTTTGCACGGAACACTAAAAAGAAGTTCCACTGTACAAAATACACGCATGCAGTATAATTCATTATTATTAATAATATTGATGATGGACATACTATTTCATTTATGAGTGACAAAGCCATTGAGGCTTATTATATGTATAGAGATCTGCTTCATCAAAAAGTCAAGGATTCGGGGCCATTTAATAATAATCAAGTCGTATATAGAATAAATTGCTTTGCGTGTTAAACTTGATTAAAAATACGATGCATTCTTATTGCTATAGTTTATATTCTCAAATTATCATTTATCATATTACAGACGGTATAACCGATCAATATCGACAAAGCCAATTATTTGTGATGAAACTTTTTTACTATAAATATTTAAAAAAAAATATAGTTTAAAAAAACTAAAAAACACGCTTTATATCGAACTAAAAAGTAAAAAATAATTTTTTTAAAATAAGCTTAAAAAGCGTGGGGCGCTTTGTTCCACATTTTCGTACATCGAGCGCCCAACGCTTTTTAAGCTTATTTTAAAAAAATTATTTTTTACTTTTTAGTTCGATATAAAGCGTGTTTTTTAGTTTTTTTAAACTATATTTTATTTTTCACTTTTTAGTTTGAGGATCTATAAAAGAATTTATTAATCCTGGGGGTCCTAATAAGGATAATGGGAAACTGTTATCAAATTATTGCATTGTCATCGGTCCTTGATACGTATGCAAAGTTTCAAATTAATCAGACTTCGGGAAATTGGTGAAAATTATGCTCAAAGATTCCGTTACATACATAGTTAGTTACAACCCAAGCTAATATAAAGCGTTTAACAAAACGGTCCAGCATGAACGTACTTTGTTACGCCTTATAAGCGACATTAACGTGAGCGAAGCCGCGGATAGACTAAAAGAAATGTAAAAAAATGTCCACATAACTCGATTGTCATGAACTACTATACGATAAAGAATTTATTCTCTTAAGGCACATTTTTGTTCGATTCATCTCGGAGTCTATTTGATCCTAAAGTCGCCCGATTTTTGAATATTGATCCCAGAGGGGCGAAAATTAAAAAAAAAACGACGTTTTTTTGCATATATTGTGGCCTCAATTAAATTCAGATCGGTTCGACACCTGTCTTAAACGAAAGAAGAAATATTTTTACACAGATTAACGTAAAGAAAGAGTTCATACAGTTTTTTTTATTATACAATATATACAGGGTGAGGCACATAAAGTGTTACAGAGCAATAGCACTCAAACTGTTGATCATATCCAAAAATGTTTCAGACAAAAGTTTTAGTGTTCGAGAAGGCCGTCATACTGGACCACCCTATTTTTTTATCGGTGGAGGCGCTGAAGCTACGTCAAGGTCAACTTCACTTTTTTAACGAAACCATGTATTTTTTTTTCGATGACATTATTAGTGATTTTAAGGCGAATTCAGCAACCTACAACACAAGGTCATTCTAATCACGCAAAATCGTAGTCGAAAAATCTAAACAAATCGGAATATTCACTTTTAAAGGATCCACTAACCTTTGCTTGGGTCTACCTACGGAAGATGCTCGAAATGATAACATTTGTGGTGTAATTTCGGTACATACGTGACTATTTTCAATATTTTGAATATTGAACAGAATATTCTAAAAATAAAAATTTAGAATTTTTTTTAAATAAATAAAAATAAAATAATTTGAATGACCTTGTGTTGTAGGTTGCTGAATTCGTCTTAAAATCGCTAATAATGTCATCGAAAAAAAAATACATGGTTTCGTTTAAAAAAGTGAAGTTGACCTTGACGTAGCTTCAGCGCCTCCACCGATAAAAAAATAGGGTGGTCCAGTATGACGACCTTCTCGAACACTAAAACTTTTGTCTGAAACATTTTTGGATATGATCAATAGTTTGAGTGCTATTGCTCTGTAACACTTTATGTGCCTCACCCCTGTACAAAAACATAATAAAAACTGCAAAAACTCGAGATATCGTTGTAAGATATACCTATTGCCAGAACCAATCAGGAGCTCGGAAAGCCAAGAGAGATATATGCTATAACGGTGTTTTTTATATAGGTAATAATGGTGTACTTTTCATAACGGCTTTATTTTTTTGTTATTTTTTATTGTTCCGTTAAAAGAAATGTTTCTAAACTTTATAGTTTCAGAAATATTTTGAAAATAAAAAAAAATCAGCTTAACTTTTGTAGATCTGTCCAGAAATAAACTAGTTAAACATGCTTTGATTACTTTTCACATGACATGGAACATATTATGTAGGTAACTATGGCAACGAATAGCAAATATCATATTGAATACTAGCTATTACCCGCGTCACTTCACACGATGTCAGAAATTTTATTTTCATTATTATACTAGGTATATCAAAATGTCAAAATTTTGAAGTTGGAATGGTCCCGTCGCGTCGCCTAATTGGCTGGAATTTTAGTACCTACTATATTCAATAATTTAGTATGCTCTTTTCTTTATGTCCTTAAACGTAACGTTTTAATTTCAGATGGCTGATGGGATTATTCAGAAAAGGTCTGCACAATGACTTAGAAGTAAAAGATCTCTACAATACCAAAACCAAAGATCTCTCAGAACCATTAGGAGATGAATTAGAAAGGTAATGCAATTACATATTGACAGAAACAAATGAAAAAAAAAATTTAATTAAGAAGAAATCCCGACACAAAAATCAAATCTTTAAAAGGGTAAGGTGCCAGAGTTCACTCTGCGGCAACCTTTTGGCAGCCCCAGTTTTTCAATTTTCGGCAGAATAAAAATAATAATAATTGTGGTTCTCTATTTGTCTGCCCAAATCCGTTGGTCGGCTCTGGGACTATAATTTTAAGGAGGTTGAGCCGTTTTACGAAGATAATGAAAAAAATCGGAAATAAAGTTTTTTTAATAGATTTTTTTATGACAAAATTTTCTGTAAAAAATCCAAAATCATTAGGAGATTTATAAAGTTAAAAATTAAAAAAAAACTTTTACATGTCGTCTTATGGAAAATATGTCAACCTAACATACAAACGGTACATTTTAATTTTTTGCAAATAACCAAATAATGTCAGCAGTTCCGAAAACTAACTATGTAAAGCATCGATGTCTTACGCATAATTTAATATTTTTTGCAATTTAATTAGGAGACTTTGAATCAATAAAAAAAAAATTATTAAACCTTAGCACTTTTCGATTATGGACTTTTATTCTTGAAAATTTTCACAATTTTAACTGAATTTTCAACTTTTTAATTATTTAATTTTAATTCTTATTACTTCTAATTCCTTTTTTTAATTATTTACTACAAAAAATATGTAAAATACAGATATTTACATAAATTTATTTTTTCTAACCTAACTGTGTACAAAAAATTCAAAAGTTAGTTCATTAAGTAAAATACTAAAATAATTAATTAATATTAAAAAAAAATATTTACTTATGCCTTTATGACAATAATTTATTGGTATCATCGACTTATAACCTTTTGTAAAAAATTATGGAAAAGTTCCCATTTAGAATTCGACTTACTTTTGTTTGGGACTGTAACGCATCAACCTCCTTAAACGCAAAAATGTGTTATGTAGATCAATAATAGAGACTAATTCAGACAATCATTTACATTTTAGAAATTGGAACAAAGAAATTGCAAGAGCGAAGAAGAAACAACGGGACCCAAGACTTCTTACAGCCATAATACATACATTTAAGAGATCTTATATATTCCATGGTGTTCTTCTTTTTATTCAGTCGGTATTCATCAGGTAAGCAAAATTTAACAGTCATTTATTAGTGTCCTTGGTAATGAATAACAAAAAAAGACCTTGTCGAACAGACGAACAACAAAGTGATCCTATAGGAGTTTTGTTTATTATTTTATGAAAAAGTAAAGTTGAATTAATACAACAAACTATATACTAGAACAGGGGTCACAACCTGTGGCTCGCGAGCCGCATGTGGCTCTTTTGATGTAAAGTTGCGGCTCTCCAGTTCCATACGCAAAAAAATAATTATTTTATTATATAAACCCTTAAAAATCATCCAATCGATCCATGATTGAGTACCATGTCTATCTCTCAGCCATTTCCACTCGCGTCTCACTCGCACCGCCCCCGACGCGACGGTTTAGTGGCTCTCTAAAAACTGGGAAATTTTGTAAATTGTAAGTTTTGGCTTTTCTGTCTCAAAAGGTTGCCGACCCCTGTACAGCGGTTTACGATCGGACGTCCGCGGACGTGGTTCGCGAGGTCATTTGCAAAAAAGAAAATAATTATACAAGCAATAAACGATTATTCCCTAATTGATAAAATGCAGCCGATATGAATAGAATTTATCTTCTTGACTTCTACTTTAATAATAATTAATAAGATTATTAAAATTCACAGAATGATCTGATTAGATGTCGAAAACCAAGCATGATAATGAAGGTGATGCTTTGATATAAAATTGTTAATAATGGTTTTATAGGCGCACATGGATCATGGTCTATCTCCATCTATTCAATATGTCTATCTGCCTTATTTTAATTACAAGTGAATGTGTACGTTACTATAATCCACTAAAATATATATCAACACAGATAGCATTTTTAAATGAAAAAGAAATTAACATTTCAGTTCCCCACATTGATTAAAACAATACAGGCTGTCCCGAGAGAAATTTGCCTAACTTCAGGGGTGATATTTTAACTTTTTAAGTGATAAAGTTACATCAACATATTGTCCGGGAGGTGGTGTCAAAATTTATCAGTGATTTATCTCCGACTCAAATGTAATTGATTGAAGTGTTTAACCATTACTCTGTTCGAAATCGAAAGTCAGTCAGCGCGACCGCGGTGGGTGTGGGCGTGGGAGGCTGTGAAACTCGTCGGAAAAACTATGAAAAAAGTGATAAATCTGCTGATGAAAATTTGTTAGATTGTAAATAATTGATGATTAAACGTGAAAATACTCGTCAGTCACTTTCCCGACGGGGGAAACATCGTCAGTCATGAATGATTTCCTTTAAAAGAATATCAATTGCTTGTTTGAATTTAAATTCGATATTTTCAGAACGAATAGTAGGAATAGAATGTTTCAGTTCCTACTATTCGTTCTGAAAATATCAATTTTAAATTCAAACACCTTCCAACATTACCTAGTTTTCGACTATTTTTCTATTTAAAAAAAAGCACAAAAGTTGAACATGGAACATGTTTGTGAATTCAATGGATATCCCTATGTCTAAATTCTAAAATCTCGCTAACTACATCTGTAGCTAAAAATTTATTGGTTTTTAGGCTATGCGCCCATGGACACTTTTTCTTAGCTACCTTTAAACTGTAAAATAAAACCATTTTCGATCAATTTAACCGAGAACCAAATCTCATAAAGTTTGTGCGGTGTCCTTTATAACGAAATAATAACATAAACAACATGAAATGACGAAAGTGATCATCTATACTCTATAGTTCCAATATATCTTTGAGCACGATTAATGGGGTCTGTCGTAGTTTGCAGTATTAGAGGATTAAACCGAATTTCATCTGCAACATTCAAAATTCTCCGAGAATCGTACTTACATTGCTTAAAATGTCTTGAAGTTAAGCAGATTCCTTTCGGGACACCTCTATAATCAAAAAGCTGCATTTTAATCATTCTTGATTCTTATCCGTTGTTTAATATATAGCAGGAAGTCGCTATTATATCTTAAAAAACAGTATCGATATAGTTTTTATCAGCTGTATTAACCTAGTTTGATTGATCCCGGAGAACGTTTTTTTAAATACATAAATGCAGTATGATTCATAAATAATGCTTAACATCTATTTTTCGACGTCGTTACTATTTCCAAGTAGTCTTCACGCACTCCCTTTCATATTTTAAATCTTAAACGTCTCAAAAACACGATTTTGTGGATTTCGGAGACGGCTAATAATATATGCAAACGAAACGAATGTACACATTGGAAGTTTGTTTACACATCAAAAACTGTGCGCTATAGTACTTTTAAATATGCATTCGGGATATGTACTTCCTTAGGCTGGAAACAGTGCTGGACCGATGGTCAACGCGTACGTCGGTCGGGAGTAGCTATATATCGATACAAGTGTATCACGCGTTCAGTGCAGCGCTGATGGGAACCGTCGGACGAGCTTGTAGGTTGAATTGCGTCGGTCGATCGACGAGCCATGAAAATGTGTGAACGCATTTAGTATGATGCTGAACGAATACGCGCGTGCGTTCTTTTGATCAGTACAAACAAAATTTAACCAACAAATTTTCCTCATCGAGTCATCTTCTCGCAAAAATAATTTAAATAAAAAATAAGTACAAAAACCCGACTACTGAAAAGTATGAAACAAGAAAATATTCTCATCTGATGATAGCCGTGGTCATATGCCACCTACCCTAACAAAACATTTTAACAGTAGTAAGCGATCATACGCTCTAGCAGGCTCTAGGGCAGGCCTGGGCAAATGGCGGCCCGCGGGCCGGATCCGGTCCGCAGTAGACTTTTGTCCGGCCCGCAAAGCATTTTATAAATGATTATTAAGAGCGAAAATAGTTTGTCAATATAATTTGTCGCATAAAAAAATTTTTAGAAAAATAGTAAATAGCAAGGGGCCACAACACCACAACAGACGAAAAAAGACCTTTTTGTTGCTGAAATGAAAGGACCTTTTCTTCTTTTTTTTTGCTCTCTAAATTTTTGTTGCGGAAATGAAAGGACCTTTTTTTGCTTTCCAAATTTTTGGCCCACGGTCAAATTTTCATCAGCAATGTGGCCTGCCCCTGCTCTAGAGGAAAGTGCATCACGCTATACATCTACAGGGGCCTCATAATATATATGAGATGGCATACGACCATACGACTACGGCTATTCTCAGCTGAGAATATTTTCTTGTTTCATACTTTTAGTAGTCGGGTTTTAGTTTTACTTATTTTTTATTTAAATTATTTTTTTTAACTTATTTTTTATTTGTTTTCAATTTGCTTTCCTCTGAGACAAAAATTCAAAAATAAATGCAGCCTATGTTAGCCGCGCCATAATAACGAATCGATTGACACCTGATTTATCAAAATCGGATTAATAGTTTAGGTACTACGGTGGAACATCCGTAAATACAAACAAACATAGACTGGTAAACTCATAAGCCTTCCTTTTGGCTTTGCCGCAGTCGGGTAAAAACAATATGTGCAACGCGTGTGGTATTGTCGATTGCCCATTCGAAGGCAATTGACAATTTACCTCACTAGTTGCACACTATACTCTATTATCGCACAGTTTTTGGTAATCATGGTCAATACTGAGCGAAAAAAATACCATGAAAATTACGCATTTTTAAAGCCGCTGCACACGAGGCTAGAAACGTTGCTATAGATTCCTTGCTAAATTTGCCTACTAGTTTTCTAGCGCTGGTTTTCTTGATTGCTGTTAAGTGCTCGCTTCACACGAGACTATTTTTCAAGCTTGTTTTGTGGATAGATCTGGTGCGCGCGCAGTGACAGTTTGAATATAAACACAGAGCAAAACGTGTCTGTTGTCTGACTGAGCAGAATGACGCCATGTGGGAGTTTGTTCAAGTGCCTACGTGAAGATACTTCTTCCTGATTGGTTCTTGTTCATACCTAGCAGCAAATCTAGCAGTGAAAATAGCCCCTGTTCTAATTTTAAAACCTATCTTCTGAGCTAGCAAGGCAGCCCGCAGCGATGTCATTTCCAACTTCGTACCCAGCCTACCGGCTAGCAGAACTCCTAGCAGCGTTTCTAGCCTCGTGTGCAGCAGCCTTTACTTTACACACTAGTGCTAAATGGGTCATTCAAAAACGTAGTTAACATGATTGTGTTCTGTTACCCACTAGGACTGCGCAGCCAGTAGTATTAAGTAAACTGATCGCTTATTTTAATGGAGACAAACAAACAGTGAGCAACGCTTACTATCTAGCAACTGGATTGGTCCTACTGACCATTTGTTCCACGTCGCTAGAATTTCACGCTCACTTCGGACTCATAAGACTGGGCATGCGCTCTCGCATAGCCTGTTGCTCACTTATGTATAGAAAGGTAAACACAGATCAATCATCGACTCATTGTCCTTTGAGCACTTCCAGGTTCCCAGCATGATATAAATATATTTTTGTACATAGTGCATTTTGTAAATATAGTTATTGACTATTTTAATTTATAATAGTAACGATTTATGCTTCAAATTGTTCAACTAAGATATTTAGCCATATTCTACTATTTAGTGTTCTAATTACTGTTCTTTCGTAACAACAGTGACTACAAAATTCATAAGCACTTCTTGTTTTAAGTCGGCCATACACTATGAATTTTGAATGACAATCTTCGTGATTGACAGTCGAGATTGATTGTGTATACGCTAAGAAAGTATCTTTGATACTTTCCTAGCGTATACGCTATCTTTTGACACGCGACCTTTGCGCCCTCTCGTGTTTTTTTTTTTTAATTCTGGTTCAGCCAAAACCTTAGTGTCATATGTTATACGTGCATTTTAATAAAGATTAATTGTTGAATAAAATGGGTAAAAAGCTGTCAAATCGGAAATGCTGTGTTGTTGATTGTAAAGACACACCAACTAAAAGTCCAGAATTACAAATCCACTGTTTTCCTGGATTTTCTTATGAATTAGAGACTGCAGCAGTCTGTCGTCAAGAGTAATTAAATTTTTTTTTACGTCTGTAATCATTAAATACATGAAAAATATCATAATTGTTATTTTGTTAACAAAAATAAGATTTAAAAATTTTGAAATAAAAAACGTATAATCATTTATGTAGTTTTTTTACTGACTTCGTGCGTAAATATTTTTTATGGTTAAGAATTAAGCTGGTTTCCATGTGTTTGTAAGTTTTGAGTGAACCAGATTTTAAAAAATCAAACACGTGATGGCGCAATGATCGCATGTCAAAGATACTTTCCTAGTGTATTGGTAAGAATATAATGATTGATAATCATAATTTCTAACCGACGAATTTCAAACAAGTAGTGTCCGACCGAAATACTTTTTACGGCCGAAACCGAAATCGAATTTCGGCCTCAGTCTCAGTTTCGGTCAAAATTTCGGTCGGACACTACAAACAAGTTTGATTTTTGAGTGTCAATCATGTAGATTGGGACTCATGAGTGACAGTATATGTAACGAATTGATATAGTATCAGTCATCTAGAAGATTATGATGAGAAAACGTTTGTCTCTTTTTAAAACATTCTTTCATCCAGTCTTTTTTTTTTCTTCAAATGCTAGGTATATTGCGATAGAAACGAGAGCACCTTCCATTTTAAATTAAAAAAAGAAAGTATTTGATTTTTAAAAACTACTGGAACAATAAGCCTATTAGCACGACTAAACATCACAGTCAGTGGCGGATTTACACATTTCCCAAGTATAGGCTTTTAAATTTTTGCCGCCCTTACCTCAGTAATTGTCAGTTTTTATAGATTATTTTTACAATCCAACAATTTGGTTGAAATTGCACAAGAATTATTTTTTGGGTATATTTCTGAGTTAATCAAAGCTTAACCACGTACGACTAATAAAGCGGGATAATGTATGCTATTTACACAATAATGTACATACTATAAACGTATTTAAATAATTTTTGTGTGCCGCCCCTAAAATCTGCCGCCCTAGGCTCAAGCCTACTCAGCCTGCTGGTAAATCCGCCACTGATCACAGTACAAAAGTCACAAACTAACAAAAAATACTATAAAACGAATGAGGATTGAGTTGTCAATAATCATTGACTGTATATGTGTATGGTTCATCATCAGTCAATCCAGCTGATTGTCATACTTTAATATGAAAATGGTCCACTGACCACCCATGTGTATGGTTCATCATCAGTCAATCCAGCTGATTGTCATACTTTAATATAAAAATAGTCCACTGACCACCCATGCCCGGTGGAGAAATTCTATTTTTTTATTATACAGGAAAAAAAATATTGTGCTTCAACTTAGGATTATTAGCACTGATACTAGTATCAGTGCTAATAAAGATTGAAGCACAATATTTTTTCCTGTATAATAAAAAAAAAAGATTTCTTGTATTCCATAATATTGTTATATTTAAATTTATGTTAGCTTAACGACGTGATGCTGTTTTTTTGCAGTTTCAAAATATTTTACTTTTTACACCAAATTATTGTATGTTGATTCCGCTATATTTTTGTGTATTAAACATATATTCTTAGTATCGATCTTAATTTCAAGGTTTGCAAAAGCAACATATTTTCACGTTTTTTAGTGATTTTATGGGTCATATTAAAAACGCGTTGTGTTTAGCCTTGACACATCGACTAACAATTTTCGTATATAATTCAGGGTATATATAATAAGTTCATGTTATCCTACTGTAAATATTTATCCTTGATTCAGTTCGTTCTGGAAACGTGAGATACCTATATTTGTGTATAATGTTGTTTGTCATTTGTATCTTTATACTCAATATACTTATTAGTGATCTAACGAATATTCGCATTCGCAAAATTCATGCAAATATTAATATCAGAAAAAAATCGTTTTAACAAACGATAAATTATGGCGTTTTTGGCATCGAGAACTGTCCCGGGGCAGGGTAATTTCTTTAACCAATAGTTACCCATTCGGCCTACTCAGACCTGGGACAGTTTTCGATGCCGAAAACGCCATTAGTCTTTATCTGAAATCTGATATTCATTGCTACTCTGTATTTTTCTTTAGTATTTTTTTTGTACGCATCTTCTCAGTCGTCTGAGAATACATTTTGAAACGAGAAACATTGCGCCTCTCGTACCGTCCCTTCTTCCAGAGTGCCTTTCCAGTCTAGATAGCGAGAATTCCGAAAAATATTTCGATAATGGGGATATGCGACAATATCGCTAATCTCTAAGGGATCAATTAGGCGAACAAGTTAAAGAATCGCTGATTTAGTGTATGGCACGTATTGTTTTACAGAATAGCACAGCCAATCTTCATGGGTAAAGTGATAGAGCATTTCAATAGCAATCATCTTTCCACAACGCCGGAGGCGTACACGAATGCAGCGATTTTGATTTTACTATCAATTGTCTCAACACTCATTATGTTTCACTCTCTCTGCGGCCAGCAAGTAGTGGGCATGCGCATTAGAGTAGCATGTTGTTCACTTATGTACCGCAAGGTAAACAGTGTTAGCATTTCAAATATTGAATCTGTAAGACGATATCAAGATGTAGCTGTAGATGTTTGTATAATTAACTTGGGAATTATCGATGCTGTCGAGACAATTGATTTTAATTGTCACGATGGCATCATGTAGTAGTAAGATGTTCGACTAACTAGTAAAGCCCGCCGTTCAGTACGAAAGAATTTATTAGCTGCCGCTAGAACGAATAACAACGAGCAACCAGTTTTTATAACACATCCCTCGATCTTCGTACGTATGGGTCAAAGAAACAAAGACAATCCGCGTTTTCTCGGCTAAATATCCCGAGGAAATCGACAAACTTATTTAAATTGATTAATTGTTGATTCAAATGCCTTGATGCTTGTGGATTTTAAATGGGATGGTTCTTTTACTGGTCGATGAACAAAGAAAACTTAGCTTTAGGTTATCTTTTGCGGATATTTTTTTGGCAGTAATTCAATTTTGTTATTAAGAATTTAACTTTAAAAATTATACCTAACCATCAAAGTGTCTTTATCCAGGATTGTTATTAAGTTAGTTGAACACTTACATTTTTTTTAGATTACTAGATATACACTTATTTATTTCATTTTATGTTAATCATCAGATTTTTTATGTTTGCCAATTGCACAAAAAATATTATAATAAGGATTTTTTGTTTGCTTAGTGTGTACCTACATTCAATAAAATTAGTTTTGTTCAATTAATTGTACGGAGATCCATTATAGTAATAATTATGTATATAGCTTTGTATTGTTTGACATAAAATTTTAATAATAACGCCAAAAACATAGGTACTATATTTTAGCAAAAAGTTAAGCTGTACACTTGCTTATGAAATACATAAAATAACATGAAAAAATGATACTGATCAAATTAAAATAATGACTTATTAAAAAGTGACTATCATAATTAATTTAAACATCAATAATTGTTAATGAAACGATGTTTCTGTCCCTCCAGTACCTATAAAAATTTCGATTCAATAAAAAAAGTTGTTATTTATAACAAGCTTTTCGATTCCACTTATATCTACTCTGGACGATATATATTTGAACCAAAATCAATGTCCTTTCTGATTAAATTTGACGCTGCGCATAAATTATTAAGACTTTTACAAAAATTTGATATTCTACCACAAATTACACAGTTATTTTTTATAAAATAATCCATGTTATGCTTATACAGTCAGTTTCATTTAAGACGCAATATATACATGAGTTTTGTTGATGAAGTAGTTACGGAAATCATTAACACTTTGCAGAAAATCGTTCCACATAAAATGCATACGAACCTCTTTTGGGCGCACTTTATGTGGAACGATTTTCTGTAATGCATTAACGATTTCCATAGCTATATATATCAACAAAACTCATTTATATATTGCGTCTTAAATGAAACTGACTGTATATAACCATAAATACAGAACTATTTAACTGTTAGAGACTTTAATTTTTATTTTAACATATTGGTTTAGTTTTCTTAGAATTACATATTTTTTAAGTAACAATAGGCATAGCACAATGTTTTGTTAAATAAATTAATAGATATTATTTTTCAATACGAATGATCATTTCATCATTAACATTAACAATGAAACAAACTATATTATGGATACTCAACAATTAATTTAACATGTTTTATATTGTAGGTATTATTATTTATTCATAAAATGTTGATTTAAAAAAAAAATGGGGTTTATAGAATATGTGTTCAAATTAGTTAACTGTGTGCTTATGTCTCTAAAAAAATGTTAGTACAGCTTTTTCATGTCACACTGTAATCTAAATACTTAGTTTTAACTTGTTTTATTTATTTTAGTATAACTATAAATATTTATAAGGAAAAGTCCCACTAAAAATGCGCGATTTTATTTACGCTTTGATCTTTTCTCGTTGAAGCAAGTATACACATTTTTTTTAATTACTTAAAAAATTTGCGCATTAAATAAAACAACAATTTGTGCATAAATAAAGTATTGACGTAAAAATGTACGACAATGAACAGCGCTTACCGTATTTTTCGGACTACAAAACGAACGTTTTTCCATAGAACAATGAACTCAAATTTTGGGTGCGTCTTATGGTCCGAAGATTAAAATACTTTTTTTCAATAAATCGTCTCTTTTGAGGTACTTTCTATAGTCCGAAAAATATGACATTAACGAGATAGTATACCAAGAGTGAAGATGGACTGAACATTGGAATAAAAATTATGGTCCGAAAGTAACATTAAAATATATTTTTCTAAAAATCATCTTATAAATTTGAGGTGCGTTTTATAGTCCGAAAAATACGGTAAATTTTAAGTTCGACTTTTCTTTATAAAAATACTATATAACGCATTGTTGTTGAAGTGTATTACAAAATGTCTTTTCTGTGTGCTAAGATGTTGCGATTAAGCCATACAGCTCACGGTGAAACGGCTACAGGACAAGTCGTAAATTTAATGTCGAACGACGTCAGCCGTTTTGATCAGACGCCTACATATTTACATTATTTATGGATTATGCCAATACAAGCCGTCGTTATGAGCTATTTTATGTACGAAACGGTGGGCGTCGCTGCTTTTGCCGGAGTCGCCGTCATCACCATACAAGCGGTGCCATTGCAAGGTAAATTTTATCTTTTTCAAGTGAATACTTTTTTAAAGGGTAGTATTTAAACGAGTGACTGTAAATTACAATTTTGGGTGACAAAAATAATCAATTTGGGTTACTATATTACTAAGTGAGCGACTGACTGCGCGTGACGAGAAAATAATAGTTGGGTGACTAAATTACTAAGTGAGCGACTAAATTACTAAGTGAGCGACTGACTGCGCATGACGAGAAATCAACAGAACAGCAACTTACAAACATCCATTTGAATTACTTAAAATACAAAATGGGAAACTTCATAATATTTGAGCGACCTAATATTTGTTTGAGTGTCAACGTTACGTCCTGCATTTTTTTTTAAATTTGGCAAATGATTTATTTATTCTGAGCGGCATTTTGTTAAAAATTAATTGTTTGAATAGAACTGCGTTTTCTAAAAAATATATATATAATAATTGACTGTCAATTAAATATACATTTTTTAGAAAACGCAGTTCTATTCAAACAATTAACTATTTAATTCGCATACCTCGTTATCGTTCACCCCGGAATTGTTTTTTTAAAAACTCAACATTTGCCCCTTCCCGTTTCACTGCGAGACAATTCGCATACCCCTTTATCGTTCACCCCGCAATTACAATTCGCATACCCGTTTATCGTTCACCCCGGAATTATTTTTTTAAAAACTCCACCTTTGCTCCATCGCGTTTCACCGCGAGACAATTCGCATACCCCTTTATCAAAAAAAGGGGTGGTTTTTAATCTTCATGAAAATGATTTTTAAGTTGTAAGTAGTCTCAAAGTGAAAAAAAAATAAAAAGTAAAAACAAAAGAAGATATCTGCTTCAAAATTACCGAAGGCATTCTAGTCGCTCACTTAGTAATTTAGTCACCCAACTATTATTTTAATATCTCAAGTTATTAAAACAGTATCTCATCATCAGTCACCAAATTTTTTTTTTATTCGACCGTTTTATAATTCCCCTTTTTTTAAAACGGGGGTAAACTCATTTCTGAATTTGTCACGAAATTGTACTGAGTAATCCTGTATAAACAGTAGTTCTTAGTAAGCATCCGTAGCTCAGTGGTAGAATCGCAGCCTGCCACGCAGCCGGCCTGAGTTCGATTACCGACAGGTGCGCGTAACAATTTGCAGTTTTTATTTATTTTTTTTAGAGTTGCAAATCATACGATTAATTTTTGTTTAATAATCCTATTTAGTGTCCGACCGAAACTAGTTTTTACGGCCGAAACCGAAACCGAATTTCGGCTTCAGCCTCAGTTTCAGCCGAAACCGAAACTTGATGTTTTCGTAGGAAAAATAAAGTACTTAAATATTATCATAATCAATCTTTATTTTTATTTTTAAATTAATCACATATTAATTATTCAGCCTCTGTTATTTTTAACTAATCATTAACTTATCATATTATATTATTACCCCCCTTATTTCAAAAAGCACAAATAAATATACTTTTTTTTAATATTATGAAATAAAATAAAAGCTACGAAACAAAATTACTTTTTAGTAAAAAGTATTTACCTAATAAATATTTTTAGGTAGGTACACAGAACAAAAAAAGAAAACACTCGTTCATCTTATAACAACAAAATTATTTCTTCTAAACTTTGGTCATTTTGTATGGTACTCTTGTTAACGAACTACCTACAATAAAATTAAAATTAATAAGTACTTACCTACTAAATACAACAACTAAATAAATATTTTTAATATAAATAATACTTCAATCGAAAGTATCAAAATAAAAAGTTTTCTCTCAAACTAACAAAAAAAAAATACGCGGAGGGCGGAAGCATAATTAATGACTTATGACACTTCGTCACTCGCAGCTGCACCGCATTTCAGCGCGCAACCTCCCGAATGTAGTTTCGGTATAGTCCGGATGGGCAGCCGGAACCGAAACTAAACCGAAACCAGTTTTTTTGCCGAAACTAGACCGAAACCGAAATTTTAAAACAATAATTTTACAGGTTATTTGTCTCGTTGGACGGCTCATTTGCGTCTGCGTATTGCTCAAAGAACAGATGAACGAGTACGATTAATGAACGAAATCATCTCCGGTATACAAGTAATAAAAATGTACGCGTGGGAAAAACCATTCCAAGAAGTAGTTCGATTAGCCAGAAAGTAAGTATTGGAGCCGTCGATTCGGCTCACATATCAAAATTTTCAAATAGAAAAACGACAATCATCAGCTTGCTTTCACTATATGATGAAAGGGCGGGATATAGTCAAGTGTGATTGGCTGAGCATAATTCGCGTCACTTCCATAACGATATTATCTCTATTTTCAAAATACAGTGTAACCTCTTTATAACGAATCTCAAGGGACCGAGAATTTTTTTTCGTTATATGGAGGGAAGAAAGAAAAATAACCAAACATCTAATTCATTTATTCCAAACACATATAGTCTGTTTACTTTGCCTGACGTTTTTTTGCTATGCCAATATTTGTTTTGTATTTTATTGCGTATCTTATGCCTGGCTTGAGATGTGGTGGAATCATCTTCATTAAACAATAGGAATTTTTAGATAAGTTTGGCGACATCAAGTGCTTATTGAATAGTCGGTGATGGTTTAGAATCCTCCTCTGTACGTCTGTAAATATTTGCTGACGCCTAAATATGAACATATTGATATTTCTTCGTAATAGAGAATGGCTGTTGCTCTATAAAGAGGGTATTAATGTATGGGTTTTAAAGTAAACCAACCAAATTGTAAAAATTTCTACGTTATAGGGAGTTTTTCGTAATA
Source organism: Xanthostigma xanthostigma (assembly GCA_963575645.1). NCBI lineage: Eukaryota > Metazoa > Arthropoda > Insecta > Raphidioptera > Raphidiidae > Xanthostigma > Xanthostigma xanthostigma. The sequence continues at coordinate 38,803,274 of OY754466.1, read as the reverse complement.
CCGAAGGACGTTATAAAGATGTTACACTGTAATATTAAAAAAATTTATTCTTGAGCACTTGTTTACACTGCAATAATAAAAGAAAATCTTAAAGCCTTCAGGTGATCATTATTTTTCGAGTGTGTAGGCTTTCACGGCCGGTGTTTTTCAAAATCTTCTTGGTTTCCGGGCTTGTAGGTCGTGGTCCATTTGTATTTCTACCTGTCGTTTCGTCTACAACTGCGGTAGACATTATCTAGGGCAATGTGACAGCGGTCCAAGGGCCTCCTTGTCGTCTCACAGGTAAGTGTATCGATGGCTGGTGTCTAAGCGTGACTATGTTTTCTGCTCGGTCGTGTTGGGAAACACGGACTACGACCGAGGAGAAAACACACTCACGCCTAGACACCAGCCATCAATACACTTACCTGTATAAGACGCCAAGGAGAACACTTCGCCCGCTGACATATCGCCTTTCATAATGTCTACCGCATTGCTAATGGGCCACGCCCTTCAAGCCTGGATATACAGTGTAAACTCTTTATAACGAAACTCAAGGGACCGAGCATTTTTTATCGTTATAGAGAGTTACCGTTATATGGAGTGAAGAAAGAAAAACAACCAAATTAACAATAATCTTCAATGTACTGTATAATCTCTTTATAACGAATTTTAAGGGACCGAACATTTTTTTCGTTATAAAGAATTTTCGTTATATGGAGGGAAGAAAGAAAAATAACCAATTTTTCAATGTGGTGGAATAATCTTCATTAAATAATAGGAATTTTTCGATAAGTTTGGCGTCATCAAGTGCTTGTTGAATAGATGGTGATTGTTCAGAATGATCCTCTTTATGTCTGTAAACATTTGCTGACGCCTAAATATGAACATATTTCTTCGTAATAGAGAATGGCTGTTGCGTTATAAAGAGGGTATTAATGTATAGGTTTTAAGGTAAACCAACCAAATCGTAAAAATTTCGACGTTATAGGGAGTTTTTCGTTATAACGAAGGACGTTATGAAGAGTTTACACTGTAATTATTTTAACCAAACAACATTAAATTAAACTTTCAGATTAGAAATTGACGTTCTATCAACCACGTCGTATATCAGAGGTTTTTCATTAGCATTGATGGTGTACACGGAACGTTTATCTTTGTATGTAACAATTGTTACGTATGTTTTGTTGGGAAATGAATTGTCAGGCGACAAAGTATTTTCCATGGCTCAGTTTTTCAACATAATGCAGTTGTTCATGGCCATATTTTTCCCACTGGCCGTCAGTATGGGTGGTGAAGCATTGGTTTCAGTAAAAAGAATTGAGGTGAGCATAATCCTGAAAATTTGTATTGTTGATCAAGGGTCACTTGGATGTAATGTGCCAGTGTGTAAGGCCAGCCGTACACGAGCAGCTTCAAGCTGTCGAAACTGACTGTTTCAAGCATCTGACTGCATGACGAACTACAAGTCTCCATAGAAAATATTCCATTGATATACACTCACCGCCCGAGCAGTCATTATCGCACCAAGCACTTAGTATCATGGCAAAATTTCGTCAATTGAAGAGTTTTGTTGATATGGTATAGCTATGGAAATCATTCATGCATTACAAAAAATCGTTCCAGACAAAATACAACACAGACGGGCGCCCAAGGAATGTTCGTATGCATTGCACGTGGAACGATTTTCTGTAATGCATTAATAATTTCCATAGCTACCACATCAACAAAACTCGTGTAACCCCAAGAATTCTCTTTGTTTTCTACGTCGTCTGTGCTCGAGTAAAAGTAGCGACAGCAGTGTTTCTTCCTCAGACTCTATATTGCACCGTAATTTTAGCGAGCAGCTCGAGCGGTTGAAACAGTCTGCTCGCGGGGTTTTGTCGGTGACTGCTTGGTCGGCCTAAATCCAGTAACTGTAACGTCCGTTTTATTAACATTTTTTATACCTCCTTGGTTTCTTAATTCGCAGGATTTCCTGTTGCAAGAAGAAAACGTTAAACTAGTTAAACCAATCCTGCAAAATGGATACACCGATAAAGAAAGAGACGGTTCAATTTCGATAAAAAATGGATTTGCTGCATGGAAACCGAATCAGATAGTAGAAACGTTACTCGATTTAAATTTGAATTTAAAATCTGGCCAACTGTGTGCAATTGTGGGACAGGTTGGAGCTGGAAAAAGTTCCATACTTCACTTATTATTATCCGAATTACCGTTATCCACCGGATCATTGTATGTTGGAGGAACAGTGTCGTACTGTTCACAAGAACCTTGGCTATTTGCATCAACCGTTCGAAATAACATTTTGTTTGGTCAACCGTTCGAAAAACAAAGATATAATGAAGTTGTCAGAGCTTGCGCATTGCTGAAAGATTTCGAACAGTTCCCTCATGGTGACAAAACATTGGTTGGTGATAGAGGGGCGTCGTTGAGTGGAGGTCAAAGAGCACGGATTAACTTAGCAAGAGCCGTGTACAGAAGAGCAGATATATATTTAATGGACGATCCTCTATCAGCTGTGGATACCCACGTCAGTAAGCATTTGTTCGAAGAATGTATGAAAGAATATTTGTCCACAAAAACACGAATATTGGTAACGCATCAGTTGCAGTTTATCAAAGAAGCAGATCTGATATTGGTCATCAATAATGTAAGTTTGCTGTAGATTTGTTTGTTTATAACTACTATCTAGCTTGAATAGTCATTGTTTGTACCAGATTTACTTAAGGTCGTTGCACACGAGGCTGACTTTGTCGTTAGATTCCTTGCTAGGTTTCAAGCATACTGTTGCGCTGGATTTCATGACATTCGCTTCAGACGATGCGCGTTTTGAAGCTGGTCTGTAGATGGGCTTGGTGCGCGTTCAATTTTTTTTAACACCTTGTATATATTTTCATTGAGATGATTGAGAAATGAGTAAATATACTTTTATTTGAAATTACAGGGGCGTATTGAAAAACAAGGAACATGGAGCGAGCTTTCAGCTAACGGAAATACCTTCGAAGGCATTATTCAACATAACGACGAAGAACAACCAGAAGAAGAAATTATTCCTCCTAGACAACGATTAATGTCGGAACTATCGGCCCATGTAATTATTTTTTTATATTCATTTTCATAACAATACATAATTTTATATCTTGATTTAAATTTTTTTTATATAGAGCGCCTCGCCAGAAGATGAAGAAGACGACCCTCAGGAAACACAGGAATTGATGGAAAAGGGAGCAATGAGTAGCAAAGTGTTTTTCCAATATTTACGAGCTGGCGGGAGTATTTATTTACTTGGATTTTTGTTGCTGTCCTTAATTATAGCTCAGGTCGCCAGCAGTGGTGCCGATTACTGGATTCGATATTGGTAAAATGATTTTTTATTATATAAGGTTGTGCCCAAGAAAATTAGAGACAAAGAAACCGATCTTGGTCGAAATTGAACGATAAGGACGGGATGAAAATACACCGCACAATATGGTGTCGATCCTTGATCAATCAAGAAAACCAGCGCTAGAAAACTAATAGGCAAATCTAGCAATGAATCTAGTAGCGTTTCTAGCCTCGTGTGCAGCGGCCTTGAGGCTATACCATTAAATTGCTCGTCTCAAAATTAGTGCATTATTTTAACAATAGAAATTATTTTTTAGGACAAATCAAGTAGATGAAATGAAAAAAAATCAATTTGATGATAACGTACCAGACTTTTCAAAATTAAATAATGAATTTCCTAACAACGGAACGGTTGACTTCCCAGAAAATGTTACCGAACTGATCAGCAGCATCAGTGAAATAATAACGACGAGTCCTTTAATAACTGACATAACCGAGAGTATACTGAACATGACGTCAGAAGATCCGCTTAAAACAAAAAGGAGTCTCGATATTAGCACAATTTCTAACGCTACAAAAAATATTTCAGTAACCGTACCTCAAAGATCTAAACGAGAAATTGACAATAATACACTTAATACTACAACGCCACTACCTCTTCAATATGAAAATGAGAATCAACAGTACTTTTCACAAGAAATGTGTATTTATATTTATAGTTTTTGTATCGCAGGTAGCGTTATCTTAACGACTATGCGATCACTACTTTTTTATAAAGTTATTATGAATGCATCGATAAACCTACACAATACAATGTTCAGTAATATTATTCAATCCGTAATGCGATTCTTTGACACCAATCCGTCAGGTGAGTTTCAAATTGAATATCAATATTTTACTGTAAAATCGAAATTAGTTGACCGAATGTGATCTTTTTGTATAAAATTGAATTTTCGTTCGGCTATGCGGGACCTATGCGTTCTAATCACGATGGAAACTTTTGTGAGTTGTTGTGTGAGGAAAGACTGTAATACGATGGAGTCAAAGGGTCCACTATTATTGTCACTGCTGAGCGGGGCACAGTCCCGTGAGACAAAACTGTAATACAGTGGAGCTGAAGGCTCTATTACTATTGTCGCTTCCGTATTTAATCTCAATTAAGTGCGAAGTCGCTAATAGCGACATTAATTAAACGTAATATTAATGTTTTACTATGTAAATCTTAAAATTAAATTTATCATTTTTTTTTTCAGGACGTATTCTGAACAGATTTTCAAAAGACATGGGTGCTATCGATGAACTTTTACCACGTGCCTTGCTGGAAGCCATCCAAATATTTCTAGTAATGTCAGGAATATTGGTATTGGTTGCTTTAGTAAATCCATATCTTATTTTACCCATGATAGTGATGGGTATTTTATTTTATATAATTCGAGTTATTTATCTTGCCACTGCCCAAGATATAAAACGGTTGGAAGGGATCAGTAAGTGTTGGATTTTTTTACTATATTTTGCCCGCGTAGACATAGGAGTCCCTTAAAAAAGTAATTATATAGATTAAAATTGAGCTTAAAGACGGTGTAACGCAGGAACATTAGTGAAAATCATTAAGAAGTGATTGCTTGATTCGGCTCGAATGGGCCAAATTTTTGCTATGCTGGTTTACCATTTTTTGAAAATTTTTAAGTGAACTATAATTTCGTATAAAATATCTAATGGATATCTCTAACCACTTACCCTTTTTTTGCAGACTGGGTGATTATATTGAAAACTATAGACGCTGATAACCTCAGCTGTTGAGCGTCTATAATTCACAATCTCTCTCTATATTGAAAACACATATTTTAGGGTTTGGATCAAAGAAATTATAGAGTAATCGTGTTTCACTATTTAATTGAATTTTGTACAGTTCACTCACTTTTCTGATTCTAATGAATAATGCGGTTATAACTATTTTAAACTTTTCTAAATATCACTAATCGAAGCGGATTTTCTAATACACGTAGTATATTTACGACTAAACTATAATTTTCGACGCGAGTTTTCTACTAAAACAAAATGTATGATTTTTTCCGTATCACACCTTGTCTTTACATGAGAAATTGCGTGTGTTTAAATCAAAAACAAAAATATAACTGAATATAACTAGAAATCAATGTTACCACTCTTAAATTATTTCAAAACAAAAAAAAAAAACACTACTCTTATAGGCCCCACTCACGATCAAACTTCATGCCACAGTTCAGTGTTCAGTGAAGTTGGACAGATTAATCGAAAGACTGACTGGCACCACACACAGTTCATGCAAACTGCTCAGTTTTATAAATTTTTTGTGTTCAATTTGGTTCAGTTGTTGGCATACACTCGTCGAGTATAGATACATAAGATATATTATATTATATACACACTATAATATTATACTATAGAGTATAGTTCATTAATAAGAACTAAATGAGTAATTTAAATGGTGAGGATTGGCTGTTCAGAGCTATGGGATTGTATTTAAAACAGAGAAATAAGAAAAAAAAAGAAGAATATGGGTGAAAAATTGGTTAGAAATGCGTGATTCAAGAAGTCATGTTTATTTGATTAATGAATTACAACTTGAGCCGCTTGATTGCAATCATTATTTACGAATGAATGAATTAACTTACAATTATTTACTGGAATTAGTTACCCTATTTATTAAGAACCAGGACACAAATATGTGAAAATCTATTTCTGCACAAGAAAGGCAGCAACATTGAGATTTTTGGCTTCTGGTTGTACAAAACACAGAACTCCAAAAACTGAACTGAAAAACACCCACACACACAACAGTTTACTTGAACACTGAACACTGAAGTCGTTCAAAAATCAAGATGCATTTGATGAGTTCATGCTTGACTTCAGTGTTGGTTTCAGTGTTTATTTGTCCCACACACTATCATGCTTCACTGAACTATAAGTTTGAACACTGAACCTTTGCATGAAGTGTGATCGTGAGTGGGGCCTATTAGCTGCTCTCTGTTAACCAGACTAAATACAAATGGCGCCAATAGTTGATTGCTTTGTCCTGTTTTCATGCCAAACCATAAAAACTAATTTAATTTAGATATTATGTAACCATGCTTGCATTCTATCTTTATCATGCTACTTATTTTGTTTGCATAATTTATGTCTGCCTAGTTGCACTCATTAATTTTCTATGTTCTCAATCCTACGAGTTGCGATACACCATGCACTATATTTTAGCCATAGACTCTGAATGTAATATTTCGTTCAAATCGGTTGCTCCCGCTAGACGTAATGAAGTAACAAACAGAAAATAAAGGTTGGTCTTATTCCTCGGGAACCACTGAAAGGACCGGAATAAAAAATAGCTTGTGTGTTAAATTCAAGTCATAAATTACCTGCGAGTAAAATTACGCAATTTTGAGGCGTGATTGCGTAACAGGCAAACATGCATACAAACAGATTTTTTTATTTTATATACTACTAGCGGCCCTGTACGTGCTTCGCTACGTATAAAGTGAAATAATAAAACAATTTAATTGGAACATCTATCTATCTATTTTATTAATTGCTAGCTATTTTAAAATATACATGGGCGTATATGTGTGTATGTCGAGCACTCCGGCTGCGCCGTCGTGCTCGAAAATAAATAGCGTAAAATATTCGTGGATAACTGGTCTTTAAAACACTTGCTCTATTTCGAGCACTCCGGCATATGGTTGTTAAGTTCGTTGCGCCATCTATTGAATATTCACTCAATCCCGTCAACAGGTATCGCCATCTTATATGGTTGTTAAGTTCGTTGCGCCATCTATTGAATATTCACTCAATCCAGTCAACAGGTATCGCCATCTTATATGGTTGTTAAGTTTGTTGCGCCATCTATTGAATATTCACTCAATCCAGTCAACAGGTATGGCCATCTTATATGGTTCTATTATGACTGTCAAGGAATAGACAAATAATTTGCAATAAAATAATATTGCGACTATAAATTGAAATGTAAGCTATCCTATCTTTCAAGTTGGGTCGAATTGCACACGGTGTGCAAATCAAATTTAAAATCGGTTCAGTAGTTTAGGAGTTCATCGCGGACAAACATGTGACATGTAATTTTTATATATAAAGATTTAGAATTAGGTGCCAGAATAGATAGATTGTAAATTATAGACACTCAGCAGGGTCTATGTGTGTATTAGAGAATCTGCCAACCGGCATACACAAACTGACTGGTACGAGCTCGGATGGGTTAGAATAATTAAAACATGCAAAATTGCACAAGAAGATTTCACATAATCGTGTCCTTAGTTTGTATATAAGTTAGAGATATTGTAAATTATAGACACTCGGCAACCTGAGCGTCGTACGCATACTACGGTTATGTATAGCCATAATTTTTCTTTTTGCAGCAAAAAGTCCAGTTTTCTCGCACTTGAGCGCATCGATGGACGGTCTTATCACAATACGGTCATGCGGAGCCGAAGAATTGCTTCAAAAAGAATTCGACAGTCATCAAGACTTGCACACGTCTGCCTGGTACCTCACAGTTGCAACGAGCACCGCTTTTGGCTTTTTCTTGGACTGTGTCAGCATCGCTTTCATGGCCTGTGTTACGTTCAGTTTTATTATATTCAACAATGACGGTAGGCACAATATTTTTTTAAATAATATACTGAATGATTAGGAAAACTTACCATATTTAGGTAATATTTGTTCGAGCATTTTGTATTCTTGTTGTTTTTTTTAAGCGAAACGCTTTCCCTTCTCCGACTCCAACGGACAGTTGAGAGGAAAGAGTAAGAGAAGCATTTCTATTCTCTCTGTCAAAGCGTCATACGCACTGTGTACGCATGCGCAGTGCGTACTGCGTGTATATGTCGCCGGGATATTGTCAAATCCGTGATTTTGTAATTTCACTAGTGAAATTACAATATCACGATTGACAAAGATTCGTGATATTATAATTTCACTAAGTGAAATATAATGCTAGAGTCGTTGTACTTAGCCGTGGCTGATTTATATGTGTATAAAATGCTATAAAATAATTCAATTTCAGATGACACGCCGAGTGGAAATGTCGGTTTAGCTATTTCACAGTCGATGATTCTCACCGGGATGTTACAGTACGGTATGCGCCAAACTGCGGAAGTTTTAAATCAAATGACAAGTGTGGAACGCGTGTTGCAGTACACTCGGTTAGAAAAAGAAGGCCCATTCGAATCGCTACCGGGAAAGAAACCGCCTTTAACGTGGCCTCAACAAGGAAAAATTATATTCGAACATCTGTATTTACGATATTGTGCTACGGATCCGCCAGTTCTTAAAAATTTGAATATACAAATCCAACCGGGCAGTAAGGTGAGATTTTAGATTATACGCATCCATATTGACTTACGAAAGTTAAAAGACATTTTTATATATTTTTTTTTTTTATTGCCATAACCGGTTTTCGGTTATAAATAGTAAAATTTTTTCATTAATTTTGTATTAAATTAAAAATAACTTAGATTCCAGAACATCGTTAGAGTCTAATGGACCTCAGTAAAGAATTAAAATATCGACGCATTTTCATATTAACGTTTAGTGTAAGGCTTCAAAATCTTTCAAATCAGTCCTAAATTTAAAAAAAAATGGAAGGAACACCTGGCAAATCCCTAAATCACATTTATTTTATAGGTTGGTATAGTTGGCCGAACAGGTGCTGGAAAATCATCTCTTATACAAGCATTGTTTAAATTGGCACCGCTAGACGGAAAAATTTATATAGACGAAGTGGCAACGGATTCGATAGGTTTAAAAGATTTACGAACAAAAATTTCTATTATACCCCAACAGCCTGTGCTGTTTTCAGCAACTCTTAGACACAATCTCGATCCGTTTGAGACTTGTGACGATGCGTCTCTTTGGCAAGCTTTAGAAGAGGTAATATTCTTTTTCGTTTTCTTTTGTGGTAATAAATCAACATAATATATAAATCCCTCAGAGAAAACATTGGATTGTAGTTAGCATTCCAATGTTTTATGAGAATTGGCACTCCCCAGAACACGAGATTGTACCAGTCCGTTTGTTTTTTTTATACGCATATCTAGGGAAACATTGGAATGTTGTCCATTTTATGGGAATTAGCACTCCTCGGAACCCGAGTCTTTTGAATTTGCTGTAATGAGGGATACCAGACTTTTTCCGCCACCTAATGGCGCCACTAGTAAGTGAGGTATCTGCCATTCAAATGTCTGTATACAGTATGTAAACACGTAAGGTGCACATAGGGAAATTAACATTGGGAAAAAATGACTGGATCAGAGTGAGCCTTGAAATCTTGTTTTTCAATTTGACAGATAATATTCTTTTGCAAAATGAATGTGTATACTACCGAAGAAAATATTCAAATGATTACAACATAATCGGACTTTTTTTATTAATGGGACATTAAATTTCCAAAAATACTTAAATATGGTGCGAGATCAAATATCTCCGCATATTCGTGTTGAACCTAAAGACATTGGCTCACTGATTTACCAACGCGCGTACGTCATACCAGTCAGACAATTTTTGAATGAAATGTTTCCAAACAGCTGGAGTTGTTTTTTGTTTTATTTTTGTACAAAAAAATTAAAATAATGATTTATAAGAGCTTTTTATTATTAAAAAAGTCAAGTAAAATAAAGATAAATCAAAATAAAATAGAAATCCTCAAGATTACCACGATAATTCAATAGAAATAACAATTAATGCAGTCATCGCTAACTCTTATCGAAGTATTTTTTCCCAATGCTAATTTCCCTATGTGCACCTTACGCGTTTACATACTGTATACATCATTTAACAGCTAAATGTTTTCAATTTTACTTAATTATTTATTCAATAATAATCGTAAAACTGTGCTAATAGTCCATAAAAGTGGATGTGCTAAAATAATAAAAACACAAACCGTTGACACATACCTTGTCACTAGCGTCATCTGACGAATAAAAAAAGAAACAATAGCCCTCATTGGGTAAAAACAGAATTAAATGACTAGGCTACCTATTCGTTTTCACTACCCCAGAAGCAATTTTCTAAAAATACAGTAGTTATTTAATTTGATACGTTCTTTTTAAGGTTGAACTAAAAGAAGTAGCTGAAAATTTAGATTACAAAGTCAATGAAGGAGGCTCTAATTTCAGTGCCGGGCAAAGACAACTGCTGTGCTTAGCTAGAGCTATCGTACGGAACAATAAGGTGCTTGTTTTAGATGAAGCGACGGCTAATGTAGACCCAAAGTAAGTAAATTAAATATTTAAAAATCAAAAAAAGCCGTTATAACTTAACACACAGAGACAGCAAGCGTTAAGGCACATTTTTGCGCTGTTATCTAACAAAATTCTAGTAACTAAATTAAACTTAATGTCACGGCATCACAGCGCCAAACGTCCCGGCATTTGCACGTTTTTACTCCCATCCAAAAGCGCCAGTAGATGTTTCACATCGAAATATTTATAAAAATTTATATTTCTTTTAGCACTGATGCGCTCATTCAGAAAACAATCAGGAAAAAATTTGCCACATGCACAGTTTTAACAATTGCTCATCGATTAAATACTGTGATGGATTCGGATAAAATTCTTGTTATGGATGCCGGACAAATGGTCGAGTACGATCATCCACATTTATTATTACAAACGTCCGATAGTTATCTCAGTAAAATGGTAGCCGAGACGGGTAAAAATATGGAACAAAAACTAAGAAGAATAGCAGAAGAGGCGTATATAAAAAAAGAAACATTAAACAATCAGCAAAATAGTATACAAGAATGAAAAAATAGAAATCGAATTTAAAATTATCGGGTACTATTTATGTGCTTCTGTTCTCAAATATGTAACTGTTACAGGACCAATTACTTAATAAGTAATTGCAAAGAAAATTATGATAAATAAATGTGATACTTATTCTGCCATTTTAAATTATTATAGCAACAATATTTTATTGTTACTAAATTTTTACTGTTACTTAAGATTTATAGTCAATTATGAATTATATTTCTCGACGTGTTATTTTCTTTTTATTTGTCTACAAATTTATTTTTTTAACATCTTGAATATATTTTATGAAATATATTATAGGAACTTAGTTTTAATGTTGTTTATAGAAGAACTAATTTTATAGTTTACGAATAGTAATTAAATACAGAAAAGGATTCTTATTGAATACTTAAAAAAATCATTAATTTGTTTGGCTAATTCACGGGTGCTCCGTAACTTGTCCGAAAATCGAATGCGTAACTGTTGCTGCAACCCACGCTAATGTTAAATTAGTATAATTTTAATGCCACCAGTAAAGAAATTATTGTGAAAAATAACTCTAATAATTTAGAGTGATGATGATCCTGTTTAAATATTAGAAGATTGAAGGATGAAACCTGGTGGCATAGGGTCAATGAACTTTGCAAATACTGAAGGTTTTTTTTTATTGCATTTTATTATCTGACGTTGCGGCAAATCTTCTAGATTCTCCGAAGATGGCATAAAGATTGCCGAAACGTCAGACAATAAAATGCAATAAAAAAACCTTCAGTATTTGCAAAGTTCATTGATCCTATGCCACCAGGTTTCATCCTTCAATCTTCTAATAAAGAAATAATATTTTAAGACGAATTGTTCAAATTATATTCGCGGTCGAACTACATCGAGGCGGCTCGCGTTCAAAACCTATCTCCTCTTCCGCTTGCTAATGCATTCGGATTTAATCCAAATCTACCTTACCTTCTGTTCTGGATGAAAAAAATGTATATTTTCGAAACCAAAGATCGACTTAAGATGTTGCAGTGATTAACGGGTTGGACATCCCTGAATAATTGAACACAGAAAACCTAATTGTAATTTGCACCTAAAAATGTATATTTTTAATTTGAAACATTCGAATGTAGAATTTATTCATACACACTAGAAATCTTTTAGTTGTTGCATAAAAAATGCAAAATGGAATGTGAAATTTTTTAAACAACTAAAAAATTCTTTTTGAAAAGAAACATTATAGTTAATTTGCACTAAACTAACTAAGAGTGTCTTTAAAAGTTGCCTTTCTTGTAATTGTTACTTTGAGAGAATTTATTATACAGTATTAAAATTATATCTAAAAATTTAATGTAGCTAGGTATATTGTAATTTTTTTAGAAATAAATGCTTTGACTTGTTATTTTGAAATATTTATTTTTAAAGACCGCGCGCACTTGTTAAGCGTGGACCAGCGCGATCAGCCCACCACAACCTGTACAATGTCATAACCCACACACTACAAACCAGCAACTTTTAGTACAGGTTCATTGACGACACATCTAACACACAAGATCGGTTGAGCATGGCCGGACAGATATTGCAGGCGACCAACTGACGGTCGTTGCTGGCTGCTGGTCTAGTATGCGCTACTCCGTGAAATAAAATGGTTACCTTCACAAACGCTTTTCTGCTCTGTGCTGTGCTGGTCCATGCTTGACAAGTGTGGGCAGTCTTTTAATCGCGGATTTAAATTAACTTTCCCATATTATATCATCTTACCATTCAATCAGTATAAATCTATTTAGCTCAGAAATAGCGTAGGTACGGAATCCCCGAGCCTAGCTGGACTTTACTCACTGCTCATTTTTCTTCAGCCATACACAGAGCCTGTGTTTCTTCAACTCAGGATAAAGCAGGGTTTTAAACAGTGAAATAATTTTCCAGATCGATTCAAGCATTTAAATTTTTCCTTTTTATAACACTACTATAGCTTAAGCCAGTGGTTCCCAAATAACAGGTAATCGTGGACCCCTAAGTGAACTAGCTAAGTAGTCGGGGACCCCCGAATACCGGGGGAATTTGCAAAATTACACTTAAATTGGCACGTTTTTAGCGTATCTGAGCATGTTTTTTGAAAATTTTTTTACTATTTTTTACCGGCTAGCTGCGGACCCCTGGGGGTCCGCGGACCACCTTTTGGGAACCACTGGCTTAAGCTATTGTAAGATACTGTCAGAATATTGATCAAATTGCTCTAGATATCCTTATAAGGCTACATACGCACTAGGCGGCTACCCGCATTGCGGCTAGCCGCGCGGCTAACCGCAGTGTGCGGTTGAATCTGCGTTCAGCCGGACGGCTAGCCGCATTGCGGGCAGCCGCCTAGTGCGTATGTAACGTCAGTTGAATCTGCGGTTGAATCTAATTTAAACCAAACATATTTTGTTTACCAGAAAGATTTTGTTTAACCAAACAAAACGAACCATTTCTACAATGGACGTTGAAGAAGTTGTAGCTGTTTATTATATATACGATCGCCACATAAAAAATAAAAAGAAAAAAAAAATACTGGATACATCCTTTCTTACAAATACGAAATGAAACCAGGCATTTTGATATATTTTTTGAAAACCTCAAAAAATATGAAGACAAGTTTTTTGGTTACATGAGAATGCGTTTAAAATCATTTGAAGAATTATTGAGTATATTAAGAACATTCATAATGTAAATTGTCAGATTACAAAATACACGACTACCCAGGTAACGGTTAACCGCAAACTAAACCGCGTAGTGCGTACACGAACCGCGCGGCCAGCCGTCGAAGCGGCCGCTGTGCTCCAAGCGACCGGAGCGGTTGGCGGGCAGCCGCAACGTAGTGCGTATGCATTTTTTTATATATACAGAATTTACGTATAGTTTACTACTTGCGGGTAGCCGCGCGGCTAGCCGCTTTGCGGGTAGCCGCCTAGTGCGTATGTAGCCTAAGAAATATCTATATTCAATAAATAAAATTATCGACCAATTTTTCAGACAAATATATTAACAAAAAATATATAAATTCAATACAAAGATTTGAATATATCTATATTGATCCAATTGCCTGAGATATCGCAACCAACTTCATGATAGAAAAGGGAATGCCGCGCGAAAATGACTGCCTACATGGAGACAAACGGCAACTATACACTCTTGTGTTCTCCTTTTTCTCTTTTAGATCCGTAATTTGTATAGATTCTATGCTCAAAATTTGTTTACCTCTTCATAATTCCCTAAAATTCTTTCGTTCGCTCATTGCCATTAATTTGTTGAAGTTTAAAACTGTAGAAAATAACGGGAAGCGTGCGGTAGATGAAAAATAGTAAGGATGCGAATAGCGTCTGTTAAATGACATGAAACGGACGTTAAGCGTATTATTATTATAGAATATAGATAACCATTCATTGACGCTATTAATGAATTCACAGGATTTGGAATCACTGTGAAATGATAATCCTAGTTCAAGTCTCAGTGTTTGCATTTTTTTTTCTACGCAAAAAAATCTGTAATCTAGTTCAAGCACATAAATGCCTAAACAACGCAACACCTTTCGAAAGGCTTTGTATTTTGTAACAAATTATATTTTAGACCCAATTTTTTGAAAATAATCAAGAATTCGCACTTTTTTGCTCAAAACTGACTTTATGGGCCCTTTAAGGTTCTTGTCCGTCACTATAAAAACTCGAATTTGCGAACATAGAGACTTGACTGCAGATATATTGCACAGCCTGAACATTTTATTATTTTGGAAATTAAAAAAAAACAATTTATTAGTTGCAATTTACAAATTACTATTGAAATTTTATTAAAATTGTGATTACCAAAACTAGGTATATTATATAAAACATGACGCTATAAGTAATTAAATAAAGAAATTATTCTATACTATTCATTTTATAAAAAAATAGTTTAAAATTATTTCATTAATCAGCTATATAAACAGTAATGTTTTAAAAGGCACGCTGTTTCATTTATCATAGGAAAAAATCCACATTCTGTTTCACCTGTTAATTTTTTTTATATAGCCATGAATAATCCAGCATTACACAAATCACTGATGCGTACACTTTTTCACTTCACACCAAGAGATACTTCAATATTCGCGCCATTTCGAACACAAAGAAAAGATTCGAACGTCGGAAAAGCAAAATTTTAATAAAAATGATATTTTCGCGCCTTTCTTTTGAGGCTCGCCCAGTACTTTGAACACCTCTGACTTAATAAGCCATAAAAAAGGAACCGTTTATTTTTTGTACTCTACTAGTTCTCACAAATTTCACTGAATTCAGAAAATAAACAATTCACTATTTATTTAAAATTGCACTAACCTATATTAACTGCAAATCTCCTTTCTTTATGAGATCAGCAACAGGCTTGTAAGGCATGATATGCTGGGAACCTCGATCCATGCTAACTTCTTCGTCTCCATCAGCCTCAGTTCCTTCAATTATAATTCCGTCGACATTTGCTTTTGCTTTTATGAAGACATAACTGTTTAAATTTGGTTTCACAGACATTTCTTCTGCATCAAAATTAGATAAGTTGCCCGGCATTGGTCTTAAAACCATAAATCGGAATAACTGCTCTTGATTTGCTAAGAATTCTTTAGCAAATTTATATTCGTCGGGTGACAAATACTGACTTTCGTTGTGTTCGATTCTATATTTCTCGGCATTCATAATCGGGATTATAAACGTCTCAATTTTTTCTAAACGAATTCGGAGATAACTGCTAATTAAAAATCGTATCCTATCTATTTCCATTTGATGAACAATTAATTTAAAATCATGTTTCTTTAATTTTTTCATATTTTCTTCCATGTGTTGCAGCTGTGATAATAAACACTCTATCATGTCATTTTTATGAGGAAGCAGCTCTGGAGCAAATTTTTCATTTATCCACGACTCTTGAATTATACTAAGGACTTCTTGAACTGTGATGTCATCTCCGTCACTAGCATCTGCATCACTATCCATACTTATGTCTGCATTATCTTCACTCATTTTATTTCTAAAAAAAAATTAATGCTTATTTTAGAATGACAGCTAAGTACTCAAACGACTTGTTGATATCAAACAAATGCAAAGCAAAGCAGCCAACACAAAGAAAATAATATATATTTTTTTTTATTTATTAGATTATTTTTTTGGTTTAATTAATCTTTTTAAATAATATAGGTTTAGTTTTTTTATTGAGATTTAAATAACTGGAAAACAAAGTTTTGCCGCTTCTCTGCTTGTAAATACTGAATTGTGATATCTAGTTATGTTCTCTGATCTAGTTATATTTCTTATCTTATGGTAGCAGTTGCATGAGTAGTGGGTGGGTAGGTATGTACGTCAACTTTTGAACTGTCTTGTCAAACGCTTATAAGTGTCAAATACTTGACAGAACTGTCAAGTTATTTAAATTTTATGTGTAATAAGTTTTCAAAATGTTATTGTCACTGGAAAATAATCACAAACAGCATTTACAACTACTAACTATCCAGTCTACTCAAGGTAAACATTTTTTTTTTTCAATTTGTAACCCTATTTAATGAAAATTAGCAAGTAATATTTCTTCAAATTAATATTGCAGTTGTGGTAGATTTTTGCAAACTAGCCCTAGACTTCCTTCAGAATGGTCCAAACGTAAAAAGGTACGAACTGGCAGCTCAGAAACTAGACGTTACTGGACAACAAATTCAGAACGCTGTAGAGGGGTTAATAAATCTACTTCTGGAAAGTTGCAAATACAACGTAATAACATTTTAAAAAACAAACATCCTTTATTAATTTGTATATTTCATAATAACTTATTAAAACCTTATTTCTGTTATAGTTGAGTACTGCAGATTTCCGCGATTCTGTCTTAACGTTAGGCTTTGACGAAAAGCAAGTTGAAGTGTTAAATCAATTTTATCAAACAAAACATGAAGATTTGTTGCACATTCTCGCAAAAAATTCCGTGAAATTACCACACTATCATGACCTTGACTGGAGATTTGAAGTTCAGGTTGGTAGTCAAAGTAGTCATTATGCCTAATTTAGAAGGGCACTCCGAGGACGTATAATATTAAAAAAAGCGAGTGCTCAATCAAATTTAAAAGTCGAGTAATGATAATTTGAACTGCATAGTATTGCAGCCAGATTATGGATGTGACTGTCTACAACAAAACTTACAAAAACTAACTTATTGACAGCGGATTTCGCTCATGATCTCAGTTGTCGAGCGTTTATTATCTATTAACTAGTGATGTGCCTGATATCCGTATCCGCGGATATCCGAGGGAGAAGAAAGATCCGTATCCGTTAGTTTTTGTGCGGATCTTTTACCTTATTAATTTTCAATTCATAGATGAAATTTATTAGGTAATAATGAAAAACTGTTAAATTCCATTCAGATTATTTTTTATTTTTTTATAATCGTATTTGGCACCTTTATATTGCAAACATTTATCGTAGTGAGTACCATACCAATAGTACATAACTCAAAGGTACTAAAAACTGTCTTTATAATGAGATATAGCACATCGATCTTTGGAAAGAGACAATCTGTTATGAGAGTTAACTCTTAAAGAGGTCAATAACTTTTTCCCATAACAGATAGTCTCTTTCCAAAGGTCGATGTGCAATACCGCCGCATACTCTAAGAAAGTAAAGATCTGTATCCGTATCCGCGGATCTTGAAACCTAAAATCCGTATTCAGATCTGTATCCGCGGATATACATTTTAAACGATCCGGCACATCACTACTATTAACTACAATGACTGTTTAAAAAAATTCCGTAAAATTAACCATTGCTGGTGGTTTCTACTGCTCAAACTGGCCCAAAGCTGAATATGGCATTCAATTTTAAAAATTTTTATTTTTTGGAGACTGAATTTTTTTTATTACTCGGTCAGGTAGTGCTAACAATCTAATACTTGATAAAACGGCCAAGTACCGGTTATAACTGAGTTCTTGATAGAGTTATGTAGTTCGCGAACGAACTAGTTCAGAAGAGCGCTCTTATGATAGAACTGAGCGAACTAAGTCGCAGCAAATCCAGAAATCAGTTCGTTAGTTCAATTATCTACCACACAGTGAAGATGGCGAACGACAAAAAATTAATATTGTAAAATCTGTAGGATACTTTTTTATTAGTTAAATATCCTTCCAAAAATAAACTAAATTTTCTATTTTTTGAATTGACATTTCTGTCCGCTATGAACGAAGTAGTTCGCGGGAGAATGATGAACTAAATTATTGAGCACTCTTTTTATTGAACTAAAATGTCCAAGTGTAGTCCTTGATCCGCGCCAAAGAAATTATAAATTTATGAAATCTAAACAGTCGTGTTTTTTCAGCTGGCGTCACGTTCACTTTTAAAGCAAGTAACTCCATTAATAACAATGTCACTCACATTACAAAATCAGCCAGATTCACAAAACATAACGCAGGTGAACGATTCGAAAGAAATTGTTCTTCTTCAAACCGATCCTTGTAATTTGGTGCATATGACTGAGGTTCTCGAACAAGCGTTGGCTGAAACAAGAAGTCAGCATTTCAGAAGAATACAACGTACTTTTAAAACACATAATTAATTATAGGGATTCTGATTCCTGAGAAAATGCTCAGTAAGCCAATGCCTTAAAAATTATAAACGTTACTACTAATTATAAAAGTACCTACAAAGTAAAAGTACTTGTATTTTTTTTTTTTTTGAAGTAAAACTTCTTTAGTCGCGACTTGAGTGTAACTCAGATCTTTTTTCGGACGGAAATATTCGGACGAAAGTAACATGTTTACGCAGTTTCTGCTATTTAAAGGCATCGACTGACAGATGGCGGCATCAAAACGCATCTATGGAAACCAACTTGAACGAAAGGTGAAACATAGCGGACGCAAACCAATGGGCATAGCCAACATAATTTAATTTACGTGTGATTTAATTTGTGAGTGAATATTTCCCAAAAAGTGAGAGTGGTAGAAACAAATTAAAAGAAGTTCTACTTCAACCGCGCAACACGCACTCATTTTTTATGTAAATCTCATTGTTGTGATACTAATGAGTATCCTGAGTAATTATAGTCTAAGATCTTAAAAGTGCATTGGTGGCGTATGCAGAAGCGGTGTAAAGTGTGGCCCCCCGCCTACGGTCTTGCGGTCCATGGGGTCTCGCGCCTCGAAGGTTTATGCAGCTTTTTTTTAACGCAATATTTAGCTAGGACTATTAAAATATTAACTTAGCACATTCGTTTTTAAAAAATCTAGTCTAGCAACATTTGTTGGCGTTGCAGTGGTTGTCGCGCCCTCCAGGGATTTGCCATTCCTGAGGGTCTCGCAAAATTTATCTTGCCCACTTTTAAATTTTGCCCCGCCGCTGGGCGTATGGATCAAAATAATTCCAATACTGATTTAGAATAAAAATCAAACTTACATTAATTCATATGCCACCATTACACTTTCTTGTCCTAAAAAAATAAATAAGGACTAGTCATAGAAATTGCCTGGTAGCAAAATGGTAGTCAGTCAAAGCTTGAGTTAGATTATTATAATTTTTTGTACGATGATTAAACACTATTTTTTAAATTTAGGTTAAAGATACATATTATTGATATAATACAGATTGATGTCAGAATTTATATTTTGGAATATAACTCTAAGAAAAAGTTAACTCGGCTAATAATTTTATTTTCTTTATATTATGTCTTTTTTTAATTTTCCGTCTTTCTTGACTTAAAAAACACACAGACACACTGTTTACTAAATAAACGAAACTTTATGAATTTTATGAATTAAACCAACTGAACTCCAGTTCAGTGATTAAACCTATCAAATTTAGTAAAAATTGTACACATCTTACAACTAGAAAACAGGTCAATGCATATTGTATAGACTATAATAATAGTCGTCTTTATATTTACAATAATTTTAAATCAATGCATAAATGATTTAATAAGACAGATATTCAAATGACAATAATCAGGTATAAAATAATAAATCTCCTGTCAAACCTAAATGATTGGAGAATCCTTAAAACTACATACAATCTAGTATGGAAATCAAATGCATTATTTAATTATTAGTTTAATCTACTTTAAATAAGATGTATATCAAAACGATTTAATATTTTCTGAGAGATATATATATAAAGAGAAGTTGTGTATTCAAATTGTATAGTGAGCCTCGTACTACGAATGGCACTGTTCCAGCACAGTTGGAATTAAATAAAAACCGAAATATCGCTTTGAAATATCAATAATGGAGCCCGTATATATGGCTAATCGGTGGCAAGGGCTCACTAATACCACAGTTGTTGATAGAGTGCCGCTGGAAATGTTACATTTAATAGATCCCCACTGGTATGTACTTCATTTTATTTTGGAATTATTATATGTAACAGAAATTAATCTAAACGCTTTGAAAAACTAAGAATTTGTAACCATCATATACCTACATAATATTACTATACTCAAGCATTGTCTATTTACTCAATGTGCGGTGAACAAAGGCAACAAAGAGCTCAAAAAATATATCTTTTCTTTTTCCGAAGTAATTCCCTGGATATTTCGACACAATAGCTCCGTTCCAGTCTCTCTGCGAACTGTAACAGAACCGTCACAGTCAAGCGCAGTAGCTAAAACGAAACTGGTTGCATCGGTTTTGAAACACGTTTAGCAACTGCGCATGGCTGTGACGGTTCTGTTACCCTTCGCAGAAAGGTTGGAACAGAGCTATAATAAACGAAAAAGGCGAATTAAAAAAAAAAAAATTTCTTTCTCTTCTTTAACGTTTTGAAGCATGGAGCACTAGATGAATTAAAATAAATATAGGTAAAGTGAGTGCCCCACTCTTTTAAACGTTATAGAATGGAAATAAATTCATTTTCTACTTTTCAGTGCGTTGATATAAGCGTGTTTTTTTAGATTTTTTTTTTGTTTTCAATTTGTAATGTGTGTATTTTAGGTACCAATATCCACCGATGAATCCACTTTGGCATGGAATCTTAGGCATTGTTATGGTGATTCTTGGTGTTATATCATGGTTTGGAAACGGTGTTGTTGTTTATATCTTTTCAACAACTAAATCATTAAGATCACCATCAAATCTACTTGTGGTTAATCTGGCATTTTCTGATTTTTTAATGATGATCATCATGTCCCCTCCAATGATAATTAATTGCTATTTTGAAACTTGGGTTTTAGGTATAGTTTCAAAATTTTACATTTACTATAGAGTTTAGGGATGCAAGGCAATTGTAATATCGATAAATATGTTAATATTTATTTTTAAGTCGGCCAAATAGTGATTTGTGATAGATCGACAGTCTTAATATTTTTTGATTAATTGGATATACGCCAGTAAAAAAATAATACATTTGCCAATATTTATCAATCAATGAATGAGATCTGTGATGCTGGACAGTAGATGGCATCATGGGCCGTGGCACTATGGTAACTTATTTATCGGTATTCCTGTGACGTGAATAGCATCTTCTACTTGGTAATTGGTGTAAGAAGTATTCATTTTAGACTTGTGTATTACCAATATCATCAGATGATCAGATATATTTAAATATCGTTGATTTTAATTATCGTTGATTGACTAAGTAGTAAATATATAGACAAATATCGAATTTTTCCAACGCTAATCTAGATACTTTTTTAAATAGTGAGGGTCCGAACGTGTAGCATTTTATCACCACATTGTTCTGTTCTGATAGTAGAGATGTAGAAACAACATTTTAAAATATTTTTTGTAGGACCATTAATGTGTGACATTTATGCCATGTGTGGTTCATTATTTGGCTGCGCTTCTATCTGGACAATGACTTGTATCGCATTAGACAGATATAATGTCATCGTAAAAGTAATTATTTTGTTTGTTTTTTTTTTTTTAATATATCTCTAACAATATGTTAAATATATAAACTTTAATTGTTAATTAAATGACAACTATATATTTCCAGGGACTTTCCGCAAAACCGTTGACTATAAAATCTGCACTTTTTCGTATATTGATAATATGGTTGTTTGGACTTGTATGGACTATTTTACCACTTTTTGGGTGGAATAGGTATATTCCTAAACTAAAAAAAATAAAATAATCGCAATGTATTGAATAGTATTGTTGAGTGTACTTTTTATTTGCAGATATGTTCCAGAAGGAAACATGACATCTTGCGGAACTGATTATTTAAATAAAGAATGGCTTAGCAAAAGTTATATTTTGGTCTATTCCATATTTGTATACTACCTTCCATTGTTTACTATTATCTATTCTTACTTTTTCATTGTGAAGGTATTTCTTGTGATTAAAAGTAATCCAAGGGAAGCCGGGGCGTATTAAAAACAAATTTTAATATGTTTAGGCCGTAGCAGTTCACGAAAAGGCTATGCGAGATCAGGCAAAAAAAATGAACGTAACTTCTCTTCGATCTGCAGAGCAAGACAAAACCAGCGCGGAATGCAAATTAGCAAAAGTGGCATTAGTAACAATATCCTTATGGTTCATGGCATGGACTCCGTATCTCGTTATTAATTATGTTGGGATATTCGGTGGCGTTGACATTACGCCGCTGACAACTATTTGGGGCTCCGTATTTGCAAAAGCTAATGCTGTATATAATCCTATTGTATATGGCATCAGGTAATAAGTAAACATTTTTTAAATGTTTTTTATTTTATCATAATTACCTATGTACACTGCATTTATACATTATTTTTAGTCATCCTAAATATCGAGCCGCTTTAAAAGAACGCATACCGTGGTGTGTATGTGATCACACTGAAAAACAAACGCAACAGACTCCAGTTGCCGATACCGCTTCAAACATTAGCAGTGGAACTGCTGTAGAAAAATCATAAAAATAATAATAACTTGGCATATTTAATGGACTACGATTTAAAACGAAATATCACGTTAAAAAAATAAACCTTTTAGTACTTGTAATACACTAGAAAAGCAAATGTAACAATTCCGTAAAATGATAAAAAAATATTTTCAGAAATATATGCAGTTCCTCTTATTTTTTGTTTGTAATATTATACCCTAACATTATACGATAGGCATGCCTATTAAGACGAACATTTAAAATTAATAGAATTTTTTAATTTTCGGAAGAAAGGAATTTGTGATCCGCCGATGTATTCAAAATTGCAAAAGAATTTCTTCATAGCACAAAACCTAAATAACAATGTTAAAATTGCATTTATAATGTTATGTACAGACGTTTCGACAATCTTTTTTGTCATTTTCGTATTATTGTACATCGGCGTTTACAAGTTAAAAATTTACATAATTTTACATTCAGTTTAGTGTAACTTTAGAAAATAGCTATGGAAGAAAGGCTTACCAAATGCTATCAAAGTTTACATTGCTTTGTACAGTATTTTCTTGTAATAAGTATTGGAAATTATGAAAAAACATGGTTTCATTAGCCTGGAGCCTGATTTCAGTACATTCCGTATCAGTGGTATCAGGTTCCGACGTTCTGTATTAAATTTAAATATATGGGTTCTGTATA
Source organism: Xanthostigma xanthostigma (assembly GCA_963575645.1). Lineage (NCBI taxonomy): Eukaryota > Metazoa > Arthropoda > Insecta > Raphidioptera > Raphidiidae > Xanthostigma > Xanthostigma xanthostigma. Next base: position 38,779,690 of record OY754466.1, on the reverse strand, counting down.
TTTTTATTTAACCTACTATCCACTGTGAAACGTGATTATTCAATTACTTGTCTAGATTTTATTCATATATAAACACTTCACATTAAATTTTATCTCGAATCGTAGCGCCAAAGTTGTGATATGGTTCCCATGTGCGCGATTTTGACAGTTAAAATTTTTATATTCACAAGTTATGCATAAAAATGCCACAAGAATTCTATTGTCTAAAATGTTTCAAATGCAATTTTTTTCAAGTAAGAATTAAGAAAGATATATCTTTTAAAAGCATTTTAAATTATATGTCTATTTCAAAAAATATTTTTCTTAGGTACAAATTGTCAAAAAAGTTCCCAAGTGGACATGCAAAATATGTGGAGAGAAGCAGTCAGTTCAAAATGTAAGCCGAATTATTTGTAAAGTTTTTTTTATTAAATTTTATTTACAACTTACGTTTTATTAACAGATATACGGACAGGGTATTAGCAAAGACTGTCGTTTGCATGTTCAGAAATTAAACCAATTTCGATCAGAACTAGAAGAGGCCGCCTTAGAAGACTCAGATAAGGTGGACAAAGTAACTGAACCATATGAAAATAATTTGAGATTTGTTAATCACGAAAATGAAGTGTCACAACAGATGTTTAAAGAAAGTTCTTCCAGAAAATTAGAAAACTTCAAAAAACAGAGTAAATGGATGGAATTTTTGTCTGATAAAGAAGAGGATGATGACATTGATGATAATCATACTCCAGAAATTTCCAAAAACAAAAGAAAGGGGCAATCTAGCACTACACAACCTATAAAGAAAAGTAGAAATGTTAATTTTGAGAATATCAACAAATCTGAAAATAACATTCGTAGCATAAATTCTGAATCATTTAAAACAGAAAATACCCGAGACTTGAAGCAAGATTCTGTATGGAGTGAAGACGATAGTCAAACTGAATATGACAAAATTAACTCAAATAAAACTAATGAAAGTAGGAACACAGGTCGTAAACTTTCGTCGTCAGTTTGGACTGAATTTTGTGATAGTGAGAGTGATTAAATAACTAAATAGAAATGTTTTGCCATTGATAACAATCAATCGAAAAGTATTATTTTTAAGAGTCGTAAAAATCTGGTTAAACAGTGGTGAAAATCGACCACATTTGAATTAATGTTATAAGTTTTTTGTTGATTTTTATGTATTTTCGTCCAGTGTAAAATAAAATTAACTGCATATAAAAATAATTTTGTAGTTGTTTGTCAATAAGAGGAATGGTTTTAAAATAGGTAAGTTAAACAAAATCAATTTAGTAGCGATGTCATTACTTGAAAAAATATAAATAGGTGTAGAGTGAATATATTAATTAACATTTAACAGTTCAATGAATAATTCGAAATTACCGGGAATGATATTTATCATTATCAAAAATTCAGGGTAATAATGCGTTAATGACTAATTAATATTTGCTGTCAGTTAAGAACAGCGTGATATAAATATAAATTGATTATTTCTGTGCATATTTGATAAATTAAAGGCAAAGTATAAAGGTCGCATCGACAAAAAAAAATACAATGAATATTAATATTATTTGAGTACATCAGTCAAGGGATAACAGCCCACAATAGTCGATCGTCCAATCAAATTAATCTCAACATGGCGACTCTATTGCGAGGAATAAACCTTGCTGAAAATGTAGTATTGAAGAACGGAACGAAGGTAAGAAATTTGACATTTAATGCTATTTATGACACGGTCCGTCAATAGATTTTGAAATGAATGTAAGTGTTTTGTGGCCAGAAAACGAAATGACCATAAAAGCATATTTTGCGTTCCTAGGTCATCAGTTGGCAGTCTCAAAATAGGAGTGTTTATATAACCAAACTTTTCAACTTCTCAAAAAACAAATATAAATGACATTTATACAATTTAATTGAACTTCGATCTCATTTTTTCCTGATTCGCATTGAAAAATTATGTATTACGCACTGTCAATTACTGAAATCAATATTCCTACGCAAGCATTACCTATTATACAAATTAAAATTGACAGTCGAAAATATAATTCGTGAAAGAAATGTCATTATTTTTGTCAAAAATACCTAAGTAGTTGCTATGTTCAATTGAGCAGTTTAAAAAACCATTCTTAGCCCTGTTACATAATATAAAAAATTTGTACTCTTCTTTCTTAAAATGATTTGGCTTTTGAATTCTATTTTAACGTTAATTTTAGATTTTGGGGTCAGTTAATTCCTGGAAACCACAAGCGCAACAGTCGCGAAACTTAAATGTCCATGAACATATCAGTTACACTTTGCTCCAAGGAGCAGGAATTCCAGTTCCTAAATTTGGAGTTGCTAAGACTCCACAGGAGGCTAAAGATTTAGCCATTAAGCTGAATACAAAAGACATTGTTCTTAAAGCTCAAGTTTTAGCAGGAGGTCGTGGCAAAGGTCATTTCAAAAATGGAAAAATAGCTGGTGTACTGATGGTCAAAAGGTAAATAATTTTTCGCATTACCTTCTAGAAAATAGCTGCTTTACAGACATGTAAAGTGACTGATTATGCACTATGCCAATTTTATAGTAAATCACTGTTTGTCAATCATCTATCTTTGTTTTTTAATGATACGCGCATATCCCTAACTAGCGATTCAACAAAAATCTTCAGATTAAATGAACCAGTTCATGTACAGTTGAACGTTATGTTAGAACAACTGACTCGTAGTACTTGATGTGTTAGAATAAAACTAAAAAAAGTTTCCGAGAAATATTATACCGAAATTGTGTTTACTGTAAACGTGTTTTGTAGTCCTGAAGAAGCAATGGAGAAAGTTGGGAAAATGCTAGGAGATCTTTTGATTACCAAGCAGACGGGTGAAAAAGGACGTATTTGCAATTCAGTTATGGTAACTGAACAAAAATTTCCCAAAAAAGAGTACTATTTTGCTGTTATGATGGAACGAGCTTTTAATGTATGTGATTTTTAGTAATGTATAATTATTTTTTTTTTGTAATTTAAAACAGACTTTGAATTAAATTTATTTTAGGGCCCAGTACTAATAGCGTCGTCACAAGGCGGTGTAAACATTGAGGACGTGGCAGCCAAAAATCCAGAAGCTATACTTTATGAGCCCATCGATATTATAAAGGGTCTTGAAAGAGAGCAGGCATTAGACATAGCTGAAAGGGTTGGCCTTGGAAGTCAGAAGGAGAAAACAGCAGATATGTTGTTGAAGCTATACAAACTTTTTATTGAGAAAGACGCTTTATTGATTGAAGTTAATCCTTATGCTGAAGACGGTGAAGGAAATTGTATGTGATTTTTGTTTCCTTATGTTTTTATCTAGTTTTAGAATCTTGAAGCAAAAACAATATTTTCAGATTTCTGCCTGGACGCTAAATTTCGATTCGATGATAATGCGGAATTCCGTCAAAAGGATCTATTTGCTCTCCGTGATTTAACACAAGAGGATGAAAAAGAAGTAGCTGCATCTAAATTTGATCTTAATTACATTGCTCTGGATGGTAATTTCATTTGATTACAGTTAAATTTTTATCTATATTACAATTAATAAAAATAACGATTTTAATTAATTAGGGACTATCGGCTGTTTGGTTAATGGTGCTGGTTTGGCCATGGCAACTATGGATATTATTAAACTGCACGGTGGAGAACCAGCCAATTTCTTGGATGTTGGAGGTGGAGCTACTGCACAAGCTGTTAAAGAAGCTTTTAAAATTATAACAGCTGATCCCAAAGTACTTGCAATAATGGTCAACATCTTTGGTGGAATTATGCGTTGTGATGTCATTGCTGAAGGTATTATTGCTGCAGCCAAAGAATTGAAACTTAAAGTTCCAATTGTCTGCAGACTTCAGGTAAAATTGAATTACACACGACCTAAATAATTATTTCATATCCAAGAAACGAATCAAGGAAAGTTTGTGGCAAAAAAATATAATTTGAAGTGTATAAGCATTTGTTTAAAAGTAGTACTGCACTACGGTGGAGTTACTGTTGTCGCTGCCATGTTTCTTTTCAATCGCGTGCGAAGTCGCGGGTAGCAGCAGCCAGTAATTAATAAATAATATATGACTCTGAATTTGAATTTTGTAAACATAATGCTGACAGAAACGATAATATCAAATATTGATTTGCTAAACTATTTTCTTGTAGGGTACAAATGTGGATGATGCCAAAGTTTTAATCGCTTCCTCAGGACTTAAAATTCTTCCTTGTGACAATTTGGACGAAGCAGCTCGGTTGGCCGTAAAACTGGCCAATATCGTGAGTTTGGCTCGTGACGCCAAACTGGATGTCAACTTCGAAATGCCTCTATAGTATTAAATACTGTAATACTCATTTAGAGTACGAAATATCTTAAATTTTTTTTTAATGTATGACCAAAATTCTTTTTTCAATCCGTACACATCTTGAGGTTTATTTTGTTATTCAAATAAATAATCTAAATTTCGAGAATGTGACGATACTCTGTCTGAAGAGATATTTCATATATACTCGTTTAGATATTTATTAGCATGTTGTCTGTTTACATCGTGCACTGTGTACAATGTACATGTATTTGTATTAAATTATTATGTAAAATATTTTTATTTAATTGTATTTAAATTTTCATTTACTGTGTTCTTTTAATATTATTACAGTTGTTATATTTTAAAAATACATAAATTATATTTCTAAATGTCAGTAAAAAAAAGCATGTTTACATTATGAAAGATTCGCTTAGATGGCGACAGCCGATAGACGGTTTTAGTTTCAGTAGTTAAAAATAAATCGTTTCGATGGAATTTCCACGATTCTATTGCTGACTTAGAGAAAAATTTTAATATTACAGATCGGTGTAAAATATATATTAATAAAATAAAAGTTTTAAAATTGCTTGATAAATCTCGTTTTGATGGCTTTGGTGTACTATCTGTAACTATTTACATTATTTACATTGCATACATTTACGTACGATTAAAAATACTAATTCGGGCTGTTTGGTTTGACATTTATATTTTACTAATATCTTCTGTCTAAATTAGAATGTAAAGTAGTTTTGATTTTACGTTATCAGTTTTTTTATACCTTACATATCTAGGCTAATTATTACCCCAAATGTTGAACTAGAGCAGTATTTCGAAAATATAATCGTTATTTATTGTTTATTCAGAAGACATTTTTTAAAATGTTGTTTAGTCATATAGTACATTTAATTAAATAAAAATAAAAAAATAGCACTTATTATGGTATGTAAACTTACTGTCTATTAAAAAATTGTTAACTGAATTGTGTGTAATTTATTTGATATATCCGTGATGCATAATTTGAATTACAGTTGATTTTTTTGTCAATTCAAGCTTGGCAACATTTAACCGAAACCTATTTAAAATGGGTTCGCTCGGATCATTTTACGGGTTGTTTTAGAACTTAAAGACTGTTTTTGGGTCCAAAAATGCCGGTTTACTTCAGGAATACACTTTGGTTGCTGTGGTGATCCGTTTTCTTTGGGAATGAAAAATTGTTCGTTTAAGTACTGAGCTTTTTTTTTTGCTTTGAGAGCCGTTCTATCACCAGGAACTCTGTAGCCTCTAGAGCTTACTGTTCTACCTCCCAATCTCATATCACTCGATCCAATATTCTCGTAAATACGAAATTTGTGGACATATTATGATTTGTACTAAAGTAGGCGTTGTTTACATGGCGTTTCCATAGCAACCATAGATATTCTATGATAGCAACAAAACCTCTCTTCTCTATGATAGCGATTCTATTTGAACCATTTGAACAGAGTTGGCAACACGTAAATGTCAATTTGACGTTTCAACTTTCAAGAGACAATTTGAATTTTATAAGGTTATATTTCGAAAGTTTTAAAATATTTGTTTTATCATTATTTTGAAATAAAACTATTTTTTTTAATCATTTGAAATTAAATAAAGAAATAATGTTTCAATCTGTCACAACTTTGCAACTAAATGAGCCTGAGTTAGATGCAATAATTAAAAAAGGTTTTATTTATTGTGATGATCTGAGAAAAAGTGATTTAAAATGTGATAAATTTTACAAAAACGACGAAAAGATAAAAGTAAGATCTGCTTTGGACTTATGTTTAGAAGAATCAAAAATACCAAGTATAGCAACTTTTTGTAAAGAGATTGATGATTGTCTTTTAGAAGGAGTACCCTTACAGCGTTCAACAGAATTTTGTGGAGTATCAGGCACAGGAAAAACTCAGATCTGGTATACGACAATTAAAAATTTAATTAATTTTTGACTACTTAATTAAATCATTAATCAACTTTTTTCTATATATACTCAGTTTACAGTTATGTGTAGACGTACAAATTCCAAAATCTTTTGGCGGTACAGAAGGGAAAGCACTGTATATTGATACAAATAAAGGATTTACAACAAGAAGATTAAAACGTAGGTCCTACGATATTATCAAAAATACGTATAAAATCTCGTATAATGGGTATAATGCAGGGGTGTATCTACACAGAAATTAGTTTCCATATGCGTTCATGTGACATTTGTAATCAATCAGTTTTTTCCCTTTCAACATTCAGCAGAGCAAAAAACTCTCACGGTTTTGTTGTAACAATGCGTTCGCCTAATTTAGCAGCCAACATGCGTGATCGAGAATTCCCGATGTATAGTACGCGCCACGAATCTAAAAGGCTCGGAAGTTAGATGCGAATGCAATTTTGTGCTTGTACAGTCTGTTGAAAAACTACAAACTCGCAACTCAACAAAACTAACATAGCAATAACAACTTGACAATAGCGTACTCGACTGTACTTTAAAGCAAGAAAGAGACAATTAATGACAAAGGCAATGATCGATTACGGCCAATCACCGACGAGCGCACGTTCCGTTCGGGTAGCTGGGAAGTGGTGGGAGTATCAACGGCTCTAAAATGTGCTTTTGCGACGCTGTTTGTGACTAACTTCAGAACCTTTTAGATCCGTGGCGCGTACTATAATATATTTTTTACCATCCTGTGCTTTTATGCCGGCATTACACTCTCGACGAAAGTCCTTGCGTGACAGTCGTAAGGCAAGGAGCCACGACTGGAGTTGTGTACACTCTTGACTTGACTTGCTTTACATCATACAGTTATCGTTCAGTCAATGGATGAGATGCTCCATGCATTATTTATTTATTCCTACTTCTTAAGGTGACAATGCATGGAATCCCATAAAATGCATTTGTATGATTATCGACAATATTAAAACACAATTTTTAAATGGCGGTTGAATCAGTTAAAAGGCGTTTAAAACAGTTAAATGGCCGTTAAAGCCTACATCAAGTTGCGAGCGTAGTTTGTGGTCAAAAACCCGACTCGAAACGGAGCGTTTGGGAGGCGAGACGAGTCGGCATGATTAAGACCGAGCTCTGCAAGTACTCCCGTTACGTCTCGCCGAGAGTATACTGCTGGCATTATAGTTTTGATATAACGCCTAGGGCTTGTGTACTTAAGATTCACCTCTAATACAATATGCCTTGTAGAAGAAAAGTAATACATTTTTTTTTTTTTAGAAATGGCTCAGTGTTGTATTGAACATTGTGAATCCGTGGCAAAATATCTTAATTCAGATCAACTAAAAGAAGATTTGAAAAGATTTTCAGTCGATAATGTTATGAACAATGTTTTTTATATTAAAGCGTTGGATAAATCACAATTAGTACATACTATTCATAACAGTTTAGAAAATTTCCTAAAGACTAAATCAAATGTATGTCTTATGATTAATTACGAGAGTTAAATTTTTTACAGCTTTTTAGTGATACCAATTTCGTTAATTACAGATTCGATTAATTATTATAGATAGTTTATCTTTCCCTTTACGAACAGAAACTGAAGGAAGAGTTAGTCTTTTGTATAATTTATTTTCTAAAATGCAATATTTAGCAGATAAATATCTTCTAGCTGTAAGTACTGGCACGTGAACATTTCGTCGCCAACAAAACGAACGGGCGTAATTCGAAAATTGTGCGATTTTGAGTTGTCTCTAATGAAATCTCATGTCTATAAGATGGAGCTGCTTGACTCTCCTGCACTTAGAAATCTACCTTATTGTATTGTTTATCGCAGATCGATAATTCGTTGAATATCATTGTGGCGCATGACAATAATAAAAAAAACTACTATCGAAGAATGTTAGATTTTTATGTATGCCCGTTTATCTTGTTAGCGATGGTTTATTATTAAGCTATTGCGATGTATTTCAGTAAAAAATATATATTTTTTTAATTTTAGATTGTAGTAACAAATGAAATGACCACTAGAGTTGGCCTGTCAGACGATAGTACACAATGGGTAGTTCCAGCGTTAGGAGATAGTTATGCACACAGAATAAATTACAGAGTTATTTTAAATAAAACCAATGACGCTGGTAAATTTTCTGCTACAATTCAAAAAAGTCCAGTACATAGTGTTAAAACAGTATCGTTTGCTGTAAGAATCTATTATTTTACATTATTATTTATGTTTTATATTATACTTGGTAAATTAATCTTTGGTACAAAGAATATTAATGCTTGTTTTTTTTTTTTTATTTGTAGATTACAGCAGAAGGCATAAGAAGTTGTAAATAATGAAATAGGATTCTGATAATTAGAAATTTTAAAATCGTTATTTTTGTTTTAATTGTTACGTTTAATTAATAAAAATAAATATTTTTTATATTAACAGTGAAAATTATCAATAATCAGTAAGATTAGATTCCTTACAGTAACTAAATTCATTGTATTAAGGTCACCGCACACGAAGGTAGTTTTGCCGCTAGAATCACTGCTGTGTTTGTGCTGGCTGGCGTGCGGGCTATGAGGATGGAAATGACGTCACTGCGGGTTTACGTGCGTTTTTCACAAGATGGATTTCAAAATTAGAACCGGAGCTACTTTTCGTGCTTGCTTCTCTGCTGGCTTTAATTAATTAAGACCGGTTGTTATTAGTGATGTGCCGGATATCCGTATCCGAATCCGCGGATATCCGAAGATGAAGAAAGATCCATATCCGTTAGTTTTTTGCGGATCTTTTACCTTATTAATTTTCAATTCATAGATGAAATTTAATATATATAGGTGATTAGGTAATAATGAAAAACTGTTAAATTCCATTCAGATTATCTTTTATTTTTTAAAATCGTATTTGGCACCTTTATATTGCAAACATTTGTCGTAGTGAGTACCAAACCAATAGTACATAACTCAAAGGTACTAAAAAAACTATCTTTATAATGCGATATTGCACATCGATCTTTGGAAAGAGACAATCTGTTATGAGAGTTAACTCTTAAAGAGGTCAATAACTTTTTCCCATAACAGATAGTCTCTTTCCAAATGTCGATGTGCAATATTTACCGCCGCGTACTCTAAGAAAGTTAAGATCCGTAACCGCGGATCTTGAAACCAAATATCTGTATTCAGATCCGTATCCGCGGATATACATTTTTAACGATCCGGCACATCACTAGTTGTTATATTGAAATCCCGCAGTTACGTCATTTCCATCCTCGCAGCCAGTACAAGTCCCAGCAGTGATTCTAGCAGCAAAACTAATCTCGTGTGCAGCGGTCTTTGGTGAATTAACTAACAATCAGAACATTATCGCCATGACATTTTCACAAGGTTAAAAATGTAAATGCCACTGTCGCGACATAGTTGGGACTCACACCTGAGTCTCAGTTTTGCGCCGGACGAGTTTCCTCACTGCATAGTGCCCGTAATAGTGAAAATTTATAAGTGCAACAAGGAAGACAAACAAAATGAGTATAGTGCGACAAAGATGGAATGCTATCTTAACTAGATCATCTTTTAAACTAAGTAAGTAAATATCTAAAGTATCTGTGAAAATTATACGTTTCAAAGATAATTGGTTTGTTTGAAACTAAATTATTCATTGCATATATCATTGTGAACAGATACACCAAGAAAAATATTACATTAGACAATCAAAATAGATTTTAGATGAGAGTTAGTTTTGATGTGCTAAGCAATTTACATATTTTTTCACTGATTGTAAACAATTCGATAATCTATAAAACAAAACTTTTCTGTCAGTTACATTTCATAGATAGTAATTAATAGACGACAAAATTACTCGACAATTTTTGTAATGGAAAATATTAATCAAAACCGTTTATCAAAATATTTCGAAAACTTAGAGGCATTTTTGTAATATCATACCTGTATTTTCTGTTCGTCAATTCCATATATCATTGTTTTCACTCTCCGCAAGTTTTTGAACGGCTAACGAGTCTTCAATAGTTGCATCGACAACCGGCGTATAGTTGCATGTGGTTGCATTTGTCGTTGGCATTTGTTAGGAAAACTTTAAAATCGATCCGCGATTCACGACTGTAAACGTACTGTCCACTGTAATCTCTGGTTGCACTTGCAGCACTTCAATTTTGTTATTTTTTTGTCAAATGACTAAAGTTATTTTTATACATTTTTAATAATTTATATAATAAAAGATCGCATTAAAATATTTCTATTACGGCGATGAACATTAGAAAATAACAATTCAAATGTACAATATAATACAATGGTTATCCAGCAACTATTAGATGAGGTAATCTTATTTGAATTAATTGTAAAAATTAGGTTAGATCATTAAATCAAAATGCTTTGATTCTGTAAACATTTGTTTTTATATTTTATTTTGAATGAAACGTAGCTCTTTTCTTACGTTTTTAGCCTCCAATTATACAGGCAATTATAAGAGGCGATTATGAAGATTTGAAAGCACTTCTTCAAGAAAATAAAGATGCAGTCAATTGGAGTGGTATGCCGTTTACTTGTTTGCTTCCTTAATAGATTCATTGTACTAGATACATATCTGATTTTGTTGTTTGTAGATACTGAAAAACGAACACCGCTACACGCGGCTGCCTACAAAGGTGACCCGCAGATGACCGAACTATTGCTATTAAATGGAGCTAGAGTTAACGTCAAAGACAGTAAATGGATTACACCACTTCATAGAGCTTGCTGTTCTCGATCAGAGGTAATACTATATATTTTTTCTTACGTAGATTTCAATGATGTACCAGTATTCAGTAGGTTGACTCCAAGAGAACATTTCCAACTGATACTATTACAATTTGTTTCTAGGGATCGACCGATATGATTTTTTCACCGATACCGATATATCTGTAGCCTATTATTAGTACCGGCTCATTATCGGTCATAGAAAATATTTTGAACTTTTTGCATGGAAGATGTCTCATAATCTATAAAAGAAACTTTAAATATGCGTCCCTGATTTGTACCCAATAACATAAAAAGTATCTACTTTTTATTTTTCGTGACAGTTGAGTTATATAATATTGCGCGGAATTAAAATGATCTCAAATGACGTCAGAATTTTCAGTTCGGTTAACCCCTCAAAAATTTCTCTCAATGATTTTCTCTGCAAACCTGATGTCAGCCGTGGGCGATCAGATTAATATTAATCTAATTGTTTTTCCTGTCTCATTATAAATATTTTTTTTTAGGAAACTGTAAACATACTATTAAATCACGGAGCAGAAGCGTTGTGTCGAGATAGATTATGGCAAACACCTTTACATGTGGCGGCGGCCGCCGGTTGTTCTTCGGGCCTTGTGGAACAATTGCTTTCTGCCGGGGCGGCATGTCACCTGCCGGATCGTGCAGGTCGCACTCCGCTACACCACGCCGCATACCATGGAAGCGTCGACTGTGCTGAAGCCCTGTTGATGCGCGGTGCTGTCATTGACGCTGCTGATAAACGCGATTGTCGTCCAACACACTGGGCGGCTTATAATGGAAACGAAGACATGCTGAGATTGTTATTGTCTTATAGTGCCGATGTTTGCGTTAAGGACAGAGAGGTAACTGTTTCAATCTGGATAAAAAGTATAATACGTGCCACGGATCTAAAAGGTTCGGAAGTTAGTCACAAACAGCGTCGCAAAGGCACATTTTAGAGCCGTTGATACTCCCACCACCTCTCAGCTACTTGCACGGAACGTGCGCTCGTCGGTGATTGGCCGCGATCGCTCGTTGCCTTTGTCACTTGTCGCTTTCCTGCTTTAAAGTACAGTCGAGTACGCTATTGTCAAGTTGTTATTGCTATTTTAGTTTTGTTGAGTTACGAGTTTGTAGTTTTTCAACAGACTGTACAAGCGCAAGCCCGCATTCGCATCTAACTTCCAAGCCTTTTAAATTCGTGGCGCGTATTTTACTCTATACTTATTTTGGCATTGATAGATATTCATACACGAGAAGTAGGAGTGGTCAAGCTTAGTTTAGGATTTTAATCAACTATAGGAATTTTCAACCGTATTTAAAGTCCAATATAATCGTGCAACATTAAAAATATATTTTTTAATATTGTTGAATATTTCAAATATTCACTACGGTATAGTTCGTAAGACTAATTATAAAGTTAGAGGTCTAGTTAAATTAAGATTGTTAATTTACGACAGTCTAACGCGCCTTTCCGAATTAGTGGTCCTAATTATATTTGTCTGACTAGGTACTGATTAATAAATGGAAAAACTACATTTTTGATTGGAATTGTTAAGGTTCATGTCTAGCGTTAAGATCAGTTAGCTCTCGCATAATGCAAAAAAGCAGTTTCAAATCTACTTAAAAATGAGCATATGAGTGTAGAGTAATGGTAACTCATTCCGCCGCGAAAGTGGAAAGATTTGGGTTCGTGTCCCGACAGTAACAACGTTTAAAAGTAAATTTTTCTAATATAAGGTTTTTTCCAAGCAGCCAGCGAATGGTTTCGAAACCGTCGCCTGCATGCGTAGTAGGTAAAACGTGTTCTAAAATCGCCACTAACAGCTTCGTTTTACCTACTGCGCATGCTTTCGAAACCGTTCGCTGGCTGCTTGGAACGAACTTATTGTATTGTAACAACGGATGTGTCTTAACAACATTAATAACAAACTTTAGCTAGATCTCTGATTAAATATATAAAAGATCAGACACCCGGGAAAAACTTAAGAAAACTCTACCTACATGAAAACAAGATTACAGATTAGGAGTCCGTTGCTGTTTTATATATTAATAATGACAATGTTTTTGCAGCAATATACTCCACTTCACGTGGCTTGCAGTGTTGGCCATGGCAATCTTGTGCAAGTATTGTTAGAACATGGGGCCGACATAAATATACGTAATTCTTATGGCAATACGCCTTTGCATCTCGCTTGTCTCAATGGACACGATGCACTCATCGGGGATCTCATTCATGCTCATGCTGATATTAATCTTACCAACTATAGAGGACAGGTAGGAAACGTTAATCTTTATAAATAAAAAATATGTAAATGTTCGTTTGTTAAAAATCTTAAATCTCCGAAAATTCTTCACCGATTGCTTTGAAATTTTGACAGAACGTTGCATTCGAATACGCGCGCCTTTCTATATACCTATAGAGTCATAACTGTGACAGGTGAAAACATGTTTTTTTTTTTGAAAAATGGCGCAATACAGCGCTGTGTGTTTATTTATAATCATTGCGTATTTTTTAATAAACTTCTACACATTGTGTGAAACTCATTATTTTGGAATTAATATAGTTCATTTGATGCTAATAAATTGAATTTCTAGATATGAAATAGTTTGCTGTAAATAACGAGGATAAATTGAATGTTTATAGACTCCGCTACACATAGTGGCGTCCTGTACGTACGGAGAAGAGAGTATGGAGATATTACTCAGGGAAGGTGTGAATGTCAACGTTCAATCGGATGATGGACGCACACCTTTACACAACACAGCACTCCATGGCCGCTTCACGCGCTCAAAAACGCTAATCGATAGAGGTGTGTGCTCTCTTTTGTTTTAGTTCGCCATTTTGTTTTAGAATAATCGGTTTGTTCTCACTGTGAAAAAATGATCTTACTGTTTTTTCCACTCATTTGTTGAGAGTATAATATAATCTGCAATTTATTTATCTCCGTACGCGATTGAGACGAAACAGCAGTAGATCCTTCGGCTCCACCATAATACGGTCTTGCTCCAGAATATTTTATTGAAACTGTGTATCGTTTGTATAATAAGCAAATTATTTCCAGGTGCTATTGTAGATTTAGTAGATAAAAACAGTTGTACGGCGTTACACATAGCTGCGCTTAATGGCCATGAATCGTTAGCAAATCATCTGCTGGCTCATGGGGCTGATCCGAATAGGAGAGGGTAAGTCTTACACAAAATAATTAAACTTTACATTTTAACCGTTTTCTTTCAACCGTCCTTCAGCTGTCGCTACTCAACCGATTTCCACTATTTTTATTAACACGCTTTTATAGCTTTCACTTGTATATGTAATATGCATGTAAAGAAATCTTTCAAATTAATTTTCACCCATTTCCAGACGTCGGAATAATTTGAAATTTTGCATATGTATTAAGAACCCATGACAATACAATAATTAATATAAATATTTAAAAGTATATAAAGAAATTGATTACTTAGAAAAATTACTGTAAGCACTAACGAGCGATGCAGTGCTGTATATTGCGTCGTCTACCTGTAGGCGTAGTTTTTAGTGACAAATTTCAAATTATGGTTTAAAAAAACTAAGAAACACGCTTTTGTAGCAACGTGCACTGAAAAGTAAAAAATTATTTTTGAATATAATGATTTTGTTCAACGGTGATAGGATGTCCCCCAACTTGATACAATTTAATTTTTTGAATAAGCCATTCTCATTTTAATTCAAAAGAATTAACAACATATTTAAAAATTATTTTTTACTGTTTAATGCACATTGCTATAAAAACGTGTTTTTTTAGTTTTTTTTTTTTTTTTTAACTATATTTTAAAATAAAACCTACCGTCCTGAAGCACATTCCTAACTTTTTTCTAATTATAATTATTGCTTATATTCTTATACAGAAACAATTGCGAACCAGATTTCATCAAACCGTAAAGGTGTGGTCAGAATTGTTTTTCATTTCTGAGATATTTTCACAAACGTCAACACCCCATCGAATTTTAACAGTCAGACTATTATTAATTATTTTTCAGGCAGATTCTGTGAGTAATTAATTTTTTTTTTGCCATTTCCAGCTATGCAGGTCGCACACCGTTGCACATGTGTTGTTTGTCAGGTTATGTAGAATGTTGCCGTAAATTTTTACAACATAACGTTGACATAGATTCTCAGGATAATACTGGAAAAACGCCAATACATTGCGCTGCTTTCAAAGGGTATGTTGTTTTTTCATTGCTTCTTTAGTGCCACTTTGGCCAATCAACATCGTTCTGCAAAACGAACTACAATAGGGTCGTCCCACGTACCGAAATTTGATAATTTTGAACAGTGCGTATTATTCGTCAGACGTAAACAAATGAAGTACACAAACTTTTTCGTTCTTATATCTTTCCTCGTAATTGCAAACAAGTATTAAAGAAATCTGTGTTTTAAACTCTGAACACAAAACGCCATTCGTTGACGAAGAAGACAGTCACACTACTTTATGTATAGAGAGAGACGTATATAAAATATCTTCCTTGTGGTTCGCTTTCACATAAACCATGATCTCTAATAGCGTTTATCAAAGTAATGGTTTATTTTCGCTTCACGCCGTGGTTTACGTGACAGCTCGACAAGTATGTGTCAAGCGGTCTGAAGTTTGACTCAATAACTACAATTTTTAGTTAAGGCCACTGCACACGCTGCTAGATTCCTTGCTAGATTTGCCTACTAGTTTTCTAGCGCTGGTTTTCTTGATTGCTGTTAAGTGCTCGCTTCACACGAGATTATTTTTCAAGTGTGTTTTGTGGATAGATCTGGTGCGCGCGCACTGACAGTTCGAATATAAACACAGAGCAAAACGTGTCTGTTGTCTGACTGAGCAGAATGACGCTATGTGGGCGTTTGTTCAAGTGACCTGCTTCCTGATTGGTTCTTGCTCTCACCTAGCAACAAATCTAGCAGGGAAAAAAGCCCCTGTTCTAATTTTAAAACCTATCTTCTGAGCTAGCAAGGCAGCCCGCAGTGACGTCATTTCCAGCTTCGTACCCAACCTACCAGCTAGCAGCATTTCTAGCAGCGTTTCTAGCCTCGTGTGCAGTGGCCTTTATGTTTCATTATAATCAGCTGTCCAAGTTTATCTAACGACTTTATTTTTTCCTTATGCTGGAAGTGAACGAGTAAAATTGCCAACTAATAATTTCGTAGTTATCATGACAAAGTTGAAATTAAAGCTCGTTTATCTATTTCCTTAGGCACGGTAGAGCATATTGGCCTGGGTCAGACAAAAAACGAAACGCTTCCCCTTCTCTGACCTCAACCGGCAGTCGAAAGTAAAGAGTGGGAGAATCGTTTCTACTTTCTCTGTATTTCTACTCTCTCTGTAGCATTTTCTCACAAGCATCTAGTGAACCTCGTCTGTTGTCGGGTTGCGTGTGTCGGCTGCAGAGAACAAAGATCTCTGGGTGGCTATTCTTCGAACTATGCCACAAGGTCTCGCGTACGCTGTCCCATGTGAAACTCGGCTTTCGCATGTGAGATCTAGTGTCATCGTTTCGAGAATTAACCCTCTTGCATGCAGTCGATGTCTCTAGGTGCGTTCCGATATTCACTGCCAGTACTCTGAGTACTACGAATGCCGTTCCGATATATGCCACAGTAAACTCTCAGATCGTTTTCGTGATCACATGACGTCACTGTTTTTGTCGTCACTTCCTGCTGCGATTACTGCCGCTCGCGACGTGAGGCATCCACAGCAGCTACTGTGGATTGCGTTCCGTTATAGCAGTGACATTGTACGATGGAGGGTGTTTAAGTAATATAGGAACGATTCTGCAGCTCTACTGTCTGACGTCACGTCGTCAGTACTCACGGTGAATATCGGAACGCACCCTCTATTGTGTACAAATGACACTTCGGCATAACCTACAAGTTTTTCCTGTGTTGAAAAGTTTTATTGTGAATAATTTATTTCAGTTTTATTTTGAAATGGAACACAAATGAAGGGTACACGGGAAGAAGGCGATTTGTCAGTAAAAATTCGAAATTAATTTTTTTATGCCATCTTGTAGCCAAAAGTCGTACCTTTCTGTTGGTGTATTCATTTTAGACAAGAATACGCTAGGTCAAAAGTTATAAGCGTTGAAAGAAATGCACCAGCAAGTAAATGGTACGATCTTAAACACTTCAAAATGCTCTCCTGCACAATTTACATTTTTTGACAAACCGCCTTATTCCCGTGTACCCTTCAAATGCAATATTCGTCGACAAATGCTAGAACCTAAGAAGCGAGAGTCTCACGCATGTTTTTAAATCAGTTTAGGAATCGCTCTTCTAATTTGAAAGTGTGTATAAAGAAGTTTTGTATTATAGGGCAGTGGAATGCTTAGATTTACTTGTGAGCTCAGGGGCCAACTTTCAATTGGCGGACGCTTGTAGTAGACTGCCGTTGCACTATGCAGCCGCGGGTGGCCGTTACGCTTGTTTATTTACACTCGTTGGAGTTGGCAGTCCTGTAAATGCCCAGGACGTCGATGGTCTCAGTGCTTTACATTTTGCTGCGGCCCACGACCTTGAAGGAAAGTACGTGAACTTTGTTTTGTTTTAAAAATGTTTTTGTAGCTATCTATTTTTTTTTAATTTGTCGGTGATTCTTTTTCGTTCTAGTCGAGCATTAAACTAACACCGAAATACTTTTTGCAGATGTGTTGAGTATTTAATTCAACATAAAGCCGATGTGAATTTAAAGGACAATCACGGTTTTACGCCAATCCATTACGCAGTGGCAGGCGGTAACCAAACAGGGCTTAGCTATTTATTGGCAGTTATCAACACCAAGTATACATTGTATGGAGAGGGAATGCCACGTCTGACACCGCTTCATCTAGCTGTAAATCTCCTTTGTTTTTGTTATTGTTTATTTTTAAACCCATTACCTGCCAGGATTATCCGGCTCTAGTATGAAGTCATATTTTGCAGTTCATAATTAATGTTTTTGCACGAACCTCTTATAAAATAGTTGATTTTCATTAAATTGATCCATTTCGCACGAGTGCGTAAATTATTAGACTAAAGTAATGCGATTTCACCAATCCAATAGTTACATGTGTCTCATAGTCCGGTCAAAATAGACAAAAAAATAGTGGTAGGCTTAAAATAATACACATAGAGCTGAAAATTAGTACAGGTCTTAGGTACACTATTACAAATGAAATATCAAAAGTCCCCACCGATCCCACATTTGCTAAAAAATTTATTCAAGGTCAAAGGTTAAGAGTATTGATTTTTTGCACTTTTCTCGTAAACGGTAAATGTTATCTAAAAATAGGTCAGACAAACGTTGTAGATCATGCAATTGTCTACAAGAATTTTTCTTATACTTTTTTTCCCTACGAATCACCATTCTTTTGAAATTGTAATTTCATACATCGAAAATACTAATATGCATATTAATATTTAACGTTATTTTTGATAAATACGTTCAGTACATACATAGACATTTTGGTCCCATATCTCAGGAATAGTGATTCGTACAAAAAAATTATAAGAACAGTTTTTGTGGACAATTGCATGATCTACTATTTTCGTCTTAATATTTACCGTTTACGAGAAAAGTGCATAAAAACCGATAATTTTGACCTTTGACCTTGAATAAGGATCGGTGGGGATTTGTAATAGTGTACTTAAGACATGTACCAATTTTCAGCTCTATGTAACAGATTATAGTGAATTGAAATGTTTATTTTAACTGGACTATCAGTTGCAATAATTTCATATGAACGACAGAGAAGCAAAGTAGGCGTTGTCTTCATAAACAGTCCAAATAGATTCCAATATGGCGGAATCTGAACTGTCATATACAGCGTGTCCACGGAAGTTCTTTACAAATGGAATTTTTTTTTATTAATTATTAGAGCAAAAATTTTTTCTGTGGAAAAGTTCTGCTTCGCCCAAAACCTCTAAAACACCAAATAAATTTTTTTTCGGCCTAAAGTTATACGACGGAAATCAAAAAGTTATATTTTACTAAAGCCAGATCACCCGATTTGACACCCCTAGATTATTTCCTCTGGGGCTATCTAAAGAAAATGGTGTACTCTGAAAGACCTTTTCAAGATATTGATCAATTGGAAAGGATTATCACCGAAAAAATCCATCAAATTCCTTCTACAATGATTCGAAATTCAGTGACGGATTTTGGAAGGAGAACCGTTCTTTGTATGGAGAGAGATGGAGGATATGTTGAATTCTGATTTTTAATGCTGAATAAATAATTACTTAGAAGCTAGTTATGTTATTATTTTGAATTAAATTTGATTATGTAACTAATTTTACGAAAATCTTGAATATCGCAGATAATTTTTATTTTTAGTCAAATAAAACTTTTTGATTTCCCTCGTATAACTTTAGGCTGAAGAAAATTTTCTTTGGTGTTTTAGAGGTTTTGGACGAAGCAGAACTTTTCCACAGAAAAAAATTTTTGCTTCAATAATTAACAAAAAAAAATTCCATTTGTAAAGAACTTCCGTGGACACGCTGTATATATACTTATTGTGAAGTGAAAATTAGCTATTTTATGGGAGGCACGTGCAAAAATTACAGTATTGTAATATCGCTCGAGTAACCTCACTATTAACACTACGTCACTGCTCGTGATAATACCTTAATTACAAACAAAATACATAAAGTACAAAGTTTGCGTCACTATTACTAATAATAGCTGCTTTACATACATGTATACAAGCATGTAAAATGACTCATTACACACTAGTGCGGCAAAGTATAACAAGAATTGGTCGCGCTATACCAGTTCTACAGTAAATAATCAATGATATTAATTGTTACGTTAAAAATAATAGATGTGATATTTTGTGTGCAGGCATATCACGGTCAAAATGACATATTACGCTTGCTTCTGCCTCTCTTCAGTAATGTAGATTTACGGGATAACTCGGGTAAAACGCCTCTAGATTTGGCAGCCGTCAAAGGTAATCGTCAGTGCGTGCAGTTGTTGTTGAGATGTGGAGCACACGTGAACATAGCAGATGATATCACTTCACGAACTCCTGTACACTGTGCGGTATGTACTTCTTTATACAATAGCGTTAGTGGGGGCGCGTGATCTATTGGGATTTTACCTGGACGCGGAACCCATTTCAAGATATTCGGTATGGTCGCCCTATGCGAAGCGTTTGCATTGACAGTATCGAGGTTTCGATGTGTTATTTAAAATTTATATTTACGAGGAAGAAATTTATCGGTAAGGTGATACTAATCCTTCTTAACGTAATTATATTGAAGAGAAAAAATCGCGAGTGCTGGTCACATCGTAAAATGTGACAGAATCAATGATGCGAGCTGTAGAGATCAGGTTAACATTGTTGCTTTCTGCATGCGAACGTCAAATTTGAAAGAGAAACCGCATGAAATCGACGGTGTTTATACAGCTGAGGCCTATCTCTTTTCCATTTAGAATAGAATAGAATTTATTTAAATCTTTGATTAACGTCTGATTAGAACTCTTCAATAAATAAAATTATCGACCAATTTTTCAGACAATATATTAACAAAAAATATAAAATTAATACATTAACGTTTCAATCCGGTTTTGGACCTTCTTCAGAATTGATCTAAAAAATATAAAAATAATTAATATTTAAAATCTAATTCGCTTTTTATTATAAATAACTTTGAAATATTCTATAAAAAGCGAATTAGATTTTAAATATTAATTATTTTCATATTTTTTAGATCAATTCTGAAGAAGGTCCAAATCCGGATTGAAACGTTAATGTATTAATTTTATATTTTTTGTTAATATATTGTCTGAAAAATTGGTCGATAATTTTATTTATTATAGAATTTATTTCTTTCAAAATTACAATAACTGTACATTTTTTAACAAAAAAAGAAAAGAAAATATATTTGAAAGATATAGGCTCCTTCTAAGGTAGCACCTGATAATTTAATTTCGACATTTGCACTTGAGTTACTAACATCATTAGGTACTGCACAACACATATTGTGCTTTTTCTTCGATTTTTCAATGACATGTTATAAACAGTAAATATTTACAAAAATACGCAGCGCACCATAAGAAACGGTTCGCATAGGATAGTTCCCTCAAATGCTGAGTAGATGGCGCATGGTAGAACTAAAATACTAATAGTAATATTACTAAATTGTCCTCAATAAATAAAATTATTTATTGAAGAGTTCTAATCAGACGTTAATCAAAGATTTGATTACTAAATAGTGTTGATCTTAAAACATGTTTTGTATTTCAGGTGTCGGGTGGACACATAGATTGTCTCACCTTGCTTTTAGATAATACAGAAGATAGAGCTGTTGTTAATAGAGTGGACGTTAAAGGTCGCACGGCATTGGCTCTCGCTGTGGCGTCGGGATATAATAATTGTGTTGCCAAATTGCGAAAGTGCGGAGCTGATCCAAATATTGCTGATAGCGATCAACATACTCCTCTGTTTCGAGCGGTTGGTTTGCTTTTTGAAAATTTTTGGTACTCTGAGGCCCGCCGTGAACGGTCTGCTTCAGCAGTTCATCATCGAACAACATACACGAACCATTCAAGCAGTCACTGTCAACTGATCGAGTGTTTTTCTGTTCTATGTCGCGTTCACGTGAAGTCAGTATATGTGTTGAAACTGCCCAACTATATGACTGCTCGATACGATGGTGACTGCTTGATTTTAAAAATTGGTTGTCTGTAAAGTCGGTTTACGGACGATAGTTTTACGTGATAACGTATTCCGCTCGAATATCATATTTAATAATACATTACTGCGCTCTCGCTTGCACGCACAGGGTCAGGCGGAACGTTACACTTTTTCGTGCGTGTAGCTGGTGTTTCATCAATTTATAAGACGTTATCACGTCAAAAACTTAGTCCGCCATATTGGATTTAGAGTGACGTCACTTTATTTTTCGAGTTATTCCTCAGCAAGCCCTTTCATTTGATACCCATATTGTAGAAAAGCAAAATAAAATTAGTCCGCCATCTTTAGAAGTCCGCCATATTGGATTTAGAGTGACGTCACACAGCTAACCATGCATTGTCATTCAAACTAAACGTGTATACAAATTTTCATCTCAATCGGTTGATGATATCTGCTTCAAAATTACCGAAGGCATACTAGTCGCTCATTTAGTAACGTTAGGAACGTTACACTTTTTCGTGCATGCAGCCGGTGTTTCATCTTTTTATTTTGACGTGATTCATCAATTTATAAGACGTTATCACGTCAAAAATTTTAAAAATTGTATTACGGGCGTGATTTTACGATTAATAATATATTTGAAACAATTTTTTTTAGAAGTAATGTAAATGGAAAATAAATCTGGATTTTTAATAAGCTGTTTCGATTATAGTGTAGTCTTCCGTAAACTTTAATTTACAATGCTGCTCGTTTAGTCTTTCTAATTAGTTTTATGACACTAGTGTGACCTGTGCGAATTATTCGCACTAAATAAGTATAATAATTATCACTTTACAAAATTATTTTTTAAATATGATTGCAGGTATTCAATTCGTTTCTAATTTTGCACACTGCTTATAACGTTCTTCTTTTTGTTGTATTACAATATGAAGCTCAGATGACAGATCGAAGAAATATTTTACTAAAATTGTCATATAGAGGCGCAAGTAGCAAAAGCGTTGAGCTAAGCCAGATGGCATCATGCAGCATTGCTGTGATGTTGTTCAGCGTTGCTCGCTGTTTCAAAATTAAAGCCGTTAGATAGCTGACGTTGTTCAGCGTTGCTGCTAATTAATTTACAAAAAAAAAGCAATAATAAATTTTTTAGTTGTCGATGTCAGTAGAGCAAGCAATTATCTGTAAAATGGTATATAATTTATGTGGAGAAATTGTGAGGTTTTTTCTAAAAAGGGAGGCAAACATCTTTAACCTTAGCGTATTAATATATATGATTTTCTTATCAGCGATATATATTTTTCAGGTGGTGCAAGGCAATGTAGAATGTGTAGAAATGTTGTTGTCCGATGGAGCCAGATTAGATTTTCGAGATTGCAATGGTAAAACCGTATTTCATTTAGCGGCAGCGTGTGGACAACTGCAGTGTCTTACAGCGTTATCCGATGCTTGTGGTACAATGCTTCCGGCTGCGCTTGCAGTTCAAGATAATCAGCACTGTACTGTTTTACATTGGGCCTGCTATAACGGTAATGTTTTCATGTTATTTTCATTTCATTCTGCCAAGCGTCCTGACATTGATTTCGAATGGAATGTTTATGATAGTAACTGCAATATCACCTATACTAATAATAGAACTTAGACATAACGTAGGCACAGTGATCAGTTCCCTGAGACGTGCCAAATTTTGATATTCTGAAAAGTGTCTCCCCTATATGTGGTTTTATCAGTGTGTATCAGGCCTGTCATTATGCCTCAAAAAGTTTTTTAATTACAATGAAAACATAGGCAAAACTAAGCGATCTGGAAATGCATGTTGTGTTCCGGGCTGTTGCGCTGATAGCGATTTAAGTAAAATAAAATCATTGGTGCCATAATTTGACGTCATGCTGTCAGTGTAAACAAATTAATTATTTGTATATTGTACGTCATCATTGATAAATAAATAATTCTCACGTACCTTTTATGTTATGCTATTTATATAATGGTTTACAATTTGAATTTTATTGTATATAAAATGAACAGCATTTTTTTTTACACATCGTGGCCAACTAAAGTTTTTGACTTATCACCATAGAAACATGTCGCGATTTCCATAAAAAGTGAGTTAAATAATTCTCTATTACCCACTAACGGCGCTAGTAGGCTTCGTGCACACTGCCTATAGATTATGTTTAGTAATTTTTGGAAGGTTATGAGAAAATTGGATTTTAAAAATGTCCGGACATTTTCAGTGTGTCTGTGTCTGGCTTTCCTACTTTCATTTTTTTTCTATCACTAAAACAAAATATATTTTTCAGGGTATTCTGCTTGCTTGGAGTATTTGTTGGAGAAAAATGTGTTCAAATCATTAGAAGGAAATATATTTTCACCAGTTCACTGCGCGGCGTATGTAATATTTTTTTATCTATTATTAGTTGTGATTAAGTCATTTGTTTTTGTCAGACATTACTAATTTTTAATTGTATCGTAAATTTGTTCACGGTGGCAACATAAAAATTAAAAAAAAAGAGTGTGGGATCAAATTAGTCAGGGAAATTGTGCAAAAAAAAAAAAAAAATGATTCAAGATCAAAGAAAACCAAATAATTTCTCTGATTGTGTTGGTTTTTTTTTTGCCCATATAATTTATTTATCTTGTACTGAATTTTTGCGAAATGATCGCATCGACTACGTGGACGATGTTTTGGATTTAGTGTTGGTTTTGGTTCTAATTTTCATGACTACAGGTTTCAGGGTAGTGAGCAATGCTTGGAACTATTAATAAATGCATTCGGAGCAACAAATATTATAGGCTTACGAGATGCAAGAGGTAGAACGCCTCTACATCTAGCGGCATTTCACAACAGTTCTGATTGTATTCAATTGCTGCTAACGCATGGGGCAAAAAGTGACGAGGTTGACCATTCTGGAAAAACACCACTTATAGCGGCGGCTCATAATGGACAACTGAATGCTTTAGGTACAGAAAACATTTAAGTTTTGTAGGAATATTTGTGTATTTGGTTGGCTCATAGATATGTATATTTAATAGATTGCGGATACACTAGCGCCTCCTGTACCTTTTAGAAGCCATTTTGTACGTGGAAAACGTCGTAAAAAGCGCGCGAGATTCAAAAATATTAATTATTTTGTAATATGATTTTATTGAGAAAAACGACAAAACTCACAGTAAACAGTGATATTCGCTCCAAAACCTATTTTTATATTGAAACGTTTCAATATAAAAATAGGTTTTGGAGCGAATATCACTGTTTACTGCGAGTATTATTGTTTTTCCATTAACATCATATTATAGAATATTTAATATTTTTGAATCCCGCGCGCTTTTTACGGCGTTTTCCACGTACAAAATGGCTTCTAATTGGAACCATTCCGCACAATGCTCAAGGATAGGCATCCGCTATCTATTAATATATATATATATCTATGGGTTGGCTGCACCGATCTTTTAAAACCGGCCGCTTGGCAAATTTTACTCGGTACATGCAGTACAAGTACACTGTATAACATACGCGTTCGTCCAGTGAGTGTCTATCTATTACTTTATTAGCAGCCACAAAAGTGTTTGCCATTGCGGCCACCTTTCGAATAGTATACCGCGCCGATATAAACACTCGGCATCAACTGCTCGTCGCTTTTAACTTTACTGACTAAGTAGGAGTAGCGCATCGGGCTGAACGCACAACTTCATACAAATTACTTGGTGCTTGCTAAATACTTGTCGAGTACCGCGTAATGAGACTTCTTTGGCGTGATTAAAAACGAATTTTTTTATTTCCCACAAATAATTTTTTTAAATAAAAGAAAGGACTAAAGTGATATCAACATAAATACAGCTATTAGACGCTACGCGCATGTAAACGTGGTGTCTACCTTTATTCAGTTGGTAGCCTTTTTCTGCGAGCAACTTCATCCTGTTAATTTTGATGTTACAGTGTGCGCGCGCATCAAAATAACTCACTCTTATCATTTTTTCATAACGCGCCAAAAGAAGTATAACTTAAAATATTAATTGTTTCTCATTTTAACTAATTAACGCATTTTACCTTTATCCTTTTGCATAGAAATTTTGATCAAGTGGGATGCCGACATCTCGAAGCAAGATAATTACGGAAATACAGCTCTTCATGTTGCATGCGCCCGTAAACATACTCACGTTGCATTAGCATTGTTAAATAAGCCTGCAGAAGGGGCCGTCAACATAGTTAACAAAGAACTTAAAACGTAAGTATTTATATTTATCAATATTTGAAGTGTAGTCAAATTAAATTATAACAGACAACGACAGAATTAGATCAAGATATCGGCAACTGGCCAATAACAAGAGTTAGGCCATAAAACAAACAAAAAAAAAAAAAAAAATTGACACTTTTATGTTCGTCGGCAGGGGCGGATAGGCTCAACTATTTCGGCCCGGGAAAGCAAGATTCCGTTTCCGTCATGAATACCATTTTTCTCGTACAGAGGGCCAGCGCTATTTTTTGCCGCCCTGTACAAAATGAGCGTTCATCAACACTGTATTTGCCGCCACAAAAATTATAGCTTACGGCTGTGAGAGCTATTACAAAGACAAAAAACGCATTATTGTGTCCACCGTGAATACAACTGTGTTCACTGTGGACGTAACTCTATCCACTGTGGATATAACTGTTTACCTTGGACATAACTATGTCTACCGTAACTTTAGAAATTTTGTTCCGAAGCTGCAGCTTTTTGTTAGCAACTTAATCCGCGGATGTAGGTACAGTGAAAGCTCTCTTAAGCAGACACCTTCGGGACTATTAAAATATGTCCGCCTAAGAGAGGTGTCCGCGTATGGGAAAAATTAAAAACCACGTATTATTATGTATATGTACATACATGCATACTACATATGTACATACATATTTTTTATTTACATAATAGGGTAGAATTTTATTGTTTTCTCATATACATTAATATACATACGTATGAAATCAAAAAATCAAACAAAAAAGTATAGCTTAGTTGGCTTGAAAAAATCAATTATGGTAGTTTGACGCGTATTAGTTTAAAGCATGTTGTCTTGAAAATGTAATTCCAAGTCAGATAACATCTGCATTGCTGTTGAATCTCCTTTAGTTTTGGCAAATTCTTGAATTGTTTTCACCATACCAATGGCCTGCTGATAACTTATAGCATTAGATTGATCAGTTATGGTTATTTCTTCATCGGATTCGTCAGATTCAACTAACGTCAGGTTGTCGCCTTTTTTTTACAATTTTGTTAAAAGAGGTGTCATCATCATCTTCCACTAATAAGTTATTATTGATGATAATGAATTCGCCTAAATCATTTTTTTATAGTGCAACGTGTTGCAACATTTTTATTTTTGTGTCCGTTTAAGAGAGAATTTTACAAGTTTTGTACTTAAATATTGCGTCCGCGTCCGCCCAAGAGAGAGTCCGCTCAAGAGAGATTATGTCTTATGGAATTCTCTTGTACTTCATTCCGGACTATCACATAGTGTCCGCCTAATAGAGCTGTCCGCTCATTAGAGGTGTCCATTATGAGAGGTTACACTGTATATAATAATTAGCGTGTTTCTTTTTTTATAGACCTTTACATATTGCTGCTCGAAATGGACTCATCAGAGTGACCGAACAATTGCTTATTCATGGTGCTAACGTTTTTGCAACCGATAACAATGGTCTGACTCCGGCGCTCTGTTGTGCTCCGGACGCCAGCGTTGCTCAGTGCCTTGCGCTTATTCTCAGTGCCACTGCCGATATAACTATAGGTGAGTCAAACAAAACAGGTTTTTATTTGATGACAGTTTTTAATTAGGTCTGTTTGTGTCGAACAGTTGCAGCGAAATCAGTGTAAAAAGCGGGGACGTTACGGAGATTCGATTTTGATACTGTGGATAATTCGATACTATTTCACGTTAAATACCGTGTCCATATTTTAAATTATTATTACGGATGATTAACGTCGATCTTCGCTTGCGGTAAATCGCACCCAGTGCATATACGTCCCTTCCCGCGCATTTGTTTTGCTGTTCACTCACGCACTGCATCAGTTTGGTCGTGTTTTGTTT
This sequence comes from Xanthostigma xanthostigma, assembly GCA_963575645.1. Lineage (NCBI taxonomy): Eukaryota > Metazoa > Arthropoda > Insecta > Raphidioptera > Raphidiidae > Xanthostigma > Xanthostigma xanthostigma. The sequence goes on along the minus strand of OY754466.1, from coordinate 38,752,017 downwards.
TTGTTTTACTGAATGAGTGTGATAATTGAATAATTATATTGAAACGACACCAAAACTTCAAAACCAATTCTGATGTAACTCATTAAAAAAACCCAATTACGACATAAAACATCCGTAATATCTCTGGTTATAAATATTATATTATAAATATTATAAATCAGTCATGGAAATGAAGGGAATATTGAGAGTCAAAAAAAGATCAAAATAAGTATTTTTGGGATTGATTTATTTCGTTCGTTTAACTAAAATGGTGACTTCGATTATATAAACAAGTTAACAATAAATAAATAAAATTGTCGACCAATTTTTCTCAGACCATATATTGACAAAAAATAATATAAAAATACAAATCAATATAACACAAGATGATCCAAATCCGGATCGAAACGTCATCTTGTGTTATATTGATTTGTATTTTTATTATTTTTTGTCAATATATGGTCTGAGAAAAATTGGTCGACAATTTTATTTATTTGAAGAGTTCTATTCAGACGTTAATAAAAGATTTTAACAATAAATAACCCAAAACTAATTTCTTTTCTGTATTCTACTCATTTTATTTTCTTTTTACTACAGAAAATAAATATTCCGGATTCCTGAACTCGTACCTTACACCTCTTCCTAGTTACATTCCAAGTTTTGATATTCAAAAAACGGATTCAGATAAATTTGGGTCTTCACGACCCATTCAAGACAATTCAAATATCGGTGTGTGTTCGGTTGATATTAAGAGAAAATCGGAATTAAATTTTGAAAAACCTTTTGCGCATTCGGAAAAACAATATTTGGGCGCAAACGATAACTTCGCGCCGTTCGAATTGAAATTAACTAAAAAATATTACAATTTCGATTCAGAGTACATTGTTGACAAAGCGTATATCACCGATTTGTTTGTTTCGCCAAGAAATCAACAGGACGACGATATGATTGTCGAATACGAAGATGATTTTGAAAGCGATCTCGACGAATGTCTAGATTTCAGTGATCACGATAAACGATATCCAACGTTTTGGTCTTTTCCCGGTATAAATACATTAACGCATTTTTCAAATTTGCAATTGAAAGTTGCGGTTACCCGGCATTCAAAACAAAAAATAACGGAATTAAAGAATTCACAGAAAGAATTAAAATGTACTGTTGACGGTGTTAAAACAGATGTTTCTGGTGAAAGTGAACAGACAAAAAATAAAACTGAGGAAAAGAAAGTTGTATGTGTTATGAAAAATTTTGTAAATGAAATAATTGATACGGTGATGAATATTTCGAGTAGACAAAGTGTTCCGACTACTAACTTAATAAAATGGCGGCCGCTGATAAACAAAGAATCATTGGATATTTACAAAACAATCGATAGAGTGCAAAAAATCAATTTGAATCTTTTAAACGATATAAGAGTTTATCTTAATGAGGCTGCTTTTGAAAATCCAGCGATAGACGATTTGAAATTACGGTTACATGAAACGATTTCAAGGGACCTGGCTCTGAAAGTGAGAAAAAGTTCGTCAGAAACCGATATAAATCGATTAAAAATGAAATCAGACATGGATAGTCTAATAAATTCCACATCGGATAATTCAATAAAATGCCATGAGACTGAATCGAATGAAAACAAAATATATTTGGATAACGATTCATCGGATTTTGTAATAGGCGATGAATACATTTGTCACGATGTATTATGTTCAGAATGCGAACAAATTTTAAGTTCGATTGATTGTTCAGTTGATGAGGATAGTGCAATTGTTTTGTCGGATTATCTGAAAACTAATTCAAATGAAAATGAAAATTTGACAAGTGAACATGATTTTAATTTATCGTCTGAAACTAAAGACGATTTGGAAAAACAAACATATCTGCTGATGGCCAAAGATAGTATTGAATTAAATGAAAAAGAAAGCAAACGTAAAAAATCTGATTATTCAATTGTTAAAAAGAATTGCGTCATATGTTGAGTTTTTGTGCTGGTTTAATATAAATGTGTTACTTTTCTGAAATTATAACTTTTTTAATTCTTTTTTCAATAACGGCATGACCTTTTAAATCAACTACAAAATATGTAAAATTCAATGTGGATGCCATCTCCTTATTGTAGTTATTTTAACTATGACCCCTATTATTTTCCATCCCTTCTTCCCGATCCATTAAAATAAAAAACAGTTTTTTTAATTTTTGTCAACAAAGCGTTCAACAATTTTGAATCGATGTGTAACTAATCTATTAAATAATACGAATAAATATAAAAAACATTTTGATTTTAATGTTTAAAATACTCAGCTATTTCTTTATTTATTTTAAAAATAGAAACGGAACATCGCTGGCCATAATAATGAACGTTTTGAAATTTTGCACACACAAATTGCTAAAAGCCGAATATATATTTAAAAATATTAACAATATCTGTTAGAAGATTAAAAAGGAAGAATCCTGGTGGCATAGGATCGATGAAACAAAGCAAATACTGAAGGTTTTTATTACATTTTATTGTCTGACGTTTCGGCAATAAAGATTGAAACATTGAAACAGGATCATCATCATTCTAAATTATTAGAGTTATTTTTTCACAATTATCTGTTAGATGTAACCTTGATAAATCCTCCACAGTTCCCGCAGATTGGTTTCAGACATTGACAAATTATTATTACTGGAGTGGTAGCCTGCGTGAACGAAATCGCGTAGAGAGAGACAGAGTGACGTCTTTGTCAGTAAATAAAAACGCGAGCAGCGAAAAACAGCGGACTAACGGCCAATAAGAAGATAAACGTATGCTTATCACGTATCGACCTCTCTGCCTTGCGTGTTTGAATCATACGGTTTGAATGCGCAACAGTACGCATTCAATTGTTTTATGTATGCCGATGGTTTTGGCATAGTATAACGAATACATATAGTAGAATCGCCTCTCTGTCAGTACATAGGTCGCGCAGACGAGCTGCGCAGGTTGTGTTAGCTTGCAGAGCGATCAGACACGCCTATACTGTTTTCTGTTGTAGGATGACGTACACGCAGTGTCGTATTTAGAGGTGAGCTTATTTACCCAACGCAACACTACATTTAAAAACATTTTTCTAATATGGCGTAACAGCCCTATTACACTAAATGCAGTCGAAGGCGCTAATGACTGTCGCCCACACTAAACACGACTGTGATCGGCTGTCTCAAGGTCAAAGAAATGGCCGAACATCAAAGTGCTGACGGAGGACTGATTCTATTTATGTATTTGTTCTATTATGGTTTCGGGGTGTTGGATAACCAGACTTGTACTGTACTGATAAAACAAGAACTGATATAAATATTACGCGGTTGTCTTTTTGAATATTTCAGATAAAGTTCAACAGTCACCGGAACAAATATTAACGTACAGTAAATTTGTAAGCGGCCAACCAATTACATCGCTCAATCCGCGCAGTCGAAATAGTTCAGAATCAGATTATTATTAACAGTGATTTGCTTCAATTTAATAGTTAAATATAGGTACTTACATATTAATAATATGTATATCATTATTATAATGCATTTTTTTCACTTTTTATTTATTGTAACGTAATAGTTTTTCATCAATTTATTTAACCTCATTTTGATAAGACTAATATCCTTTATGTAATAAGTCTACGACTGATTGTTTTGAAAAACTATTACTCGTACCATTAATCTATTTTAACATGTTTTACAAACAGTCCCATTTTTGGGAGGCGTAATGTTGAAATTACGTTTGATTTTTTTAACTTAATCAAGTTTATTGGGATTTTACTTTAACCATGAGCCACCTACTCAGTATTTTAGTGAACTATCCTATGCAGAGCCTTTGACATAGTAAAGCATTGCGCGCTACGTTATTTTATTATATTGTTTACAATTATGGAAGTTACACTCGTCATTAAAAAATCGAAGAAGAAGCATACAATGTGTTGTGGAGTGTACCTAATTGTGTTAGTAGATCAAGTGAAAGCTGTCAACTGATTATACACCGTTGATTTCATGCGGTTTCTCTTTCAATTTTTACGTTTGCATGAGAAAGCAACAAAGTGAACCTTATCACTACAGCTGCGCCATTGGTTCTGCCACATTTTACAATGTGACCAGCATTCGCGATTTTTTCCCCGTTGATATAGTTGTGTTTTGAAAGATTCGTATCACCGCAATGCAAATTTCTTCCTCGTAAATATACATTTTAAATAAAACATCGAAAGCTCGTGTACTGTCAATGCAAACGCTCTGCATAGGTTGGTCATATTGAATATTTTGAAATGGACTCCGTCTCCGGGTAAAATCTCAATAGAAAATATACACTCAAATGAAGTGATTTATAAATTTTGGGTATAAAGAACTGACTTGAATAATTGTGGAAATTTTATTAATGTAGATGCAATCAAAGAGACAACAAAATATTTTACACTGAAAATATTAACTAATAGGGGTGATGTTTACATAAAAATGAATCATTCGAAAACGCCTATTGCTATCTTTTCTTTAAAATAGATATGAATATTATTATAATGTGACATAAAAATAAGATATATTTATTTTAAAATCTGTGCAATATATTGTAATAAGTAACGGAACAACTAGGCCGTTATCGCCAAGATAGCTGCATGCATGTTTATATTGTTCAGTGTTGTATAGCTTTATTAAAAAAAACAAACGACGAATGTAATTTTTTAAACTTTGGACATTGAAAACAATGGAACTGTTTTATAATGTTTAAAGGCCAATCATCACATGGCGACACAGCAAAATGCTTCTTCCAAACATTTACGTGTTTTCAAATGGAGCAGTTCTCACACGAGCAACGCGATTCGAAAAATTCAACGCTTCGGAGAGCGTTTTTATGCCGCTTTGTGCACTGTTGCCTTGCTATCTAGAATCGAGTATAATAATATAAAACTGTCGTGTCATCATGTGAGAATTGACCCTAATTTTAGTCAAATGTGTTGATATAAATTGATATAAAAATATATCTAAATTTTTTTATCCAAATCAAGCGGGCAAGTTTTCAAAGAAAAAATAATTCCTTTGAAATATAAATAGAGGCAATAGGTCATATGCATGTATTTTTTTATATTGTTAATAGATTATTTAGTCAACCATAATACGGAAAAAAATTGCTAATCATTTAAAAATGTAATATTATCATAAGAAAAAAAATATTAAATTTCACATTCAAAATTAGACAGTATCGGCCATGTTGGCGGGCTTATGTGACGTCATGATATATGATGCATGTCAACCTTGATATCAAATTGTTAATGTTCTAAATGAAGTTTATTTGTTGTTTTCTCTGAATACTGACATAATCTTACTGTGAGACGACACAGTCGTCATGGAAACTGTTGTTGATATATACTCTGACGTCACGCTGCGTTTTGAAAATTCGAAAATAGCGCATATTTTCTACATTTCTTTTTTATTATTTGTATTTTTTTTCAGTGATTAGATTAATAAAATATCCATTACGATAGAATCAGGAACTAAAATATATTTCGAAATAAAAATTTAAACTAATTTGGAGTCTCATGCATATGACCTATTGCAGCCTTAGGCTACACCTACCTTGGATCCGTATTTCTCCCGATCTGATTCTATGTGCCGATGTTTTTCGTGAGTGGTCCCAATCGGGGAGCCGTTAAAGTTGTATTGTGATTGTGATTCTGACAACGATTTTTTTGTACTGGCTTCTACTAGAGAAGAGCGTTACGAGTGCATCAGTTTAATGAAAATAGATTGGATGGGAAGTTTTTAAAGCTTGCCAACCTGTATGACAATAACTAGGTAATTTCAAGGGCTACCACCATATGATTATAGAACTGTTAAACTACAGGGTGGGCCAGAAAGGCGTGCGATTTTAAAAACACTTTTGCGTTTGAACCTTATGAGAAAGGGCTGCGCGGGTGGTGGGGTTGAGAAGCTCGGTTCTCGGAAATTTAGTCGCGATGGATCGATGATATCGATATTATCAGCTGATCGCTTGCGAGTCGATAGTCCAGGATTACGTTGAACTGAAGCTCTAACTTGTTCAATTGTGTCTTCCGTTCTTGTTGACCTGAGCGTCCCGCAGGCTTCTGTTTGAGAACCGAACCAGTTGCTTCGAACTTTCTGACCCACGATTGAATCACACTTTCACCCGTCCGTCCGTTAACGACTGTCATCGTTTCTTGTCGTATCAGGCTTTCCTTTTCAACATAAGCATCTATGTTATAATCTTGGTGTTTGCTTTCCTTTTGATCTCGACCGACGTCGGATCGAGAGAAATACGAATCCAATGTAGGTGGAGCCTGACACGTTTCTGGGCTTACGAGTTTTATAAACAAGATTTTAAATATTATGGCAATAAATATATCTGTAGGAGAAAAATTCCCATTTCGCAAATTTTCGTTTTACGGGCTCGCACTAGGAATAAATTAACTCGTAAAATTCTGCATTTTATTCGACTTCAGATTTTGTTCAGCCATACATTTGTTTTTTATTTGCGTTTCTGTATTTTATTTCCAAACGTGGATTTGTGTTATTTGCCTATCGTATTCACTTTTTGATTCCAGTTTGGAACGTAGGTCCGATACAAACATTATTGTCGTCTGTTTGATACAAAACTTTGCGTACTGTTCAGTTTGTAACCAGTGTCGTAATTAGTCTTTAATGCGCCAGGTGCGAGCTTCTATAACCGCGCCCTTGAAAAAAGTTCTAATCTTAAAGCTTGGTCCTGGTCTGGTCATTTCTGCGCCCATTCAGGGTCTGTGCCCTGAGACGGGGCACCGTCCTATTTACAGCACTGATTGTAACATATTATGACGTCACTGCTATTTTCGAGGTCAGAATGCATTATATCGGGCGTCAAAAGTTATTTGAAATAAACGTGTAATTTTAATCTTACAAATGCAGTATACAGTATGTAAACACGTAAGGTGCACATAGGGAAATTAACATTGGGAAAAAATGACTGGATCAGAGTGAGCCTTGAAATCTTGTTTTTTAATTTGACAGATAATAGTCTTTTGCAAAATGAATGTCTATACTACCGAAGAAAATATTCAAATGATTACAACATAATCGGACTTTTTTGATTAATGGGACATTAAATTCCCAAAAATACTTAAATAGTGCGAGATCAAATATCTCCGCCTATTCATGTTGGACATTTGGGTCACTGATTTACCAACGCGCATACGTCATACCAGTCAGACAATTTTTGAATGAAATGTTTCCAAACAGATGGAGTTGTTTTTTTGTTTTATTTTAGTACAAAAAAATTAAAATAATGATTTATAAGAGCTTTTTATTATTAAAAAAGCCAAGTAAAATAAAAATAAATCAAAATAAAATAGAAATCCTCAAGATTACCACGATAATTCAATAGAAATAACAATTACTGCAGTCATGGCTAACTCTGATCCAAGTATTTTTTCCCCATGCTTATTTCCCTATGCGCACCTTACGCGTTTACATACTGTATAAGGATCGTTGGGTTATATAAAACGCGTGATTTTTAATTTTGTATTGAACAAGTGCTCACATATATATTCAACAACAATTTTTTTCTCTCGAAAATTCATAAAATAAAAAATCGAAAGTTTCATTTTAAATTAGTTCAGTTAATTGACGCTCTACCGTATTTCAAAATTAATGACGTATTTTAAATTGGTTTTCTCCTTCCACTAAGCACTATAGCTAGGGCTTGATAACAGAAACATTATCAGTGATTCGGTTCATAATAAATCATTTAGCGAGTAAATAATTTTGAAGGTACGAAATCAGAATCTTACCTTGAGCGTCGACAGGGCCAGCGGTTGACGTGGGTAGTATGGGTAGTGGTACTCCAGTGGGTACATACCCACTCGGAATTATCGGACAAAACCCTAAAGTATAATATTTTCTATGTTTGAAATTTAAAATTGCCGCGCACATGCGCGAGCGGCAGTTTCCAACGTCAGATCTTATACCTCTCTCTCTTTCTCCCTTCTTCTATTTCACACACACGCCGCGAGTGAGGCATGACGTGTTCTAATCCTTTATCTGTATCAAAATAAATTGTAAAACATCATCCATGAAAGCCCCCCCCCTCCCCAGCCTCTTTCTTACTACCTACTCGAAAAAAAAGTGTGACGCCGGCCCTGCGCGCCGATGACCCTAGCTACAACACTGTCTCTGCCATTTTGCTAGGGATTCTATTTTCAATAATCAAAATATGTATGAATTGTATTAAAATTATAAATATTTATATTTCTGATCACAATTACCAAAGATGAAAAAATGCAGATTGAGAATTCCTGCTACTTAATGTGATTATTATTAGTGATCATTCTCTGTTGCTTGCCAAAAATAATTGTGTGCAAAAAACAATAATGTTACAAAAAGTAGTAAATTATACCTTAGTTAATATTTATTATTATTTAATGCTGTCGGTTTTTTGGTATTATTATTGGATTATTGTATATTTATTGATATTATTGTTTTATATTACGGTTAATCAAAAGCGAAAAAAAATTATCATCGATCTTATTATATATGAAAAACATGTAGAATATAAGATTATAATATGCATTTTATAATACTGTCGTCTTGACATAAAAAGCAGTATCTCCCCATTTGTAGTTAATTCACTTCTAGGTCTAATATGGAAATGTCTGTTTTAGATTAACAAACAACACTTTGCAGTAAGTACACCTGACCTTATCAATTCATAACTATTTGGAGATATTGATTTTTAGGTTAGGGCGGCAGAACAGCACAGAGGCTGTACATATAGAGAATTATTATTACTGTATTGTGTAATAATACAAATAATTGCATCTTTTACGGCACCTTTTATGAACAAAATAATATAGGTTTTGCATAATGTTCATTTAAGTATTGTAGTAAATAAAATATTTGTTTTGTTCTATGATGCCGCTGTGACATCTGGTGATAAAAAGTAGAGGCTCTTAACAGTTTCCAAGCCCCTTGTTAAAAAGTAGGAAACTTCTTGAATTAACGCCTTGTTCTCAAGTAAAAAAAAATATTTCTTTTATGGTGCATAAAATAATAATTCTGATTATATTTTATAGCCTCGATGATATTATATAATTCGACCATTAAACTGGAATGCATAAGATTTTTTGCGTATATCTGGCATCTTTTTTTCAGATACTTACTGTATTGGCCTGGATATTAAAATATCTTTACAAATTAAGAGTTTTGTTTAAATTTAACTGAACTTTTGTCGAAATTTCAAAATATAATAATTGCATTCAAACTTCTTGGTTTCCGCCTTGTTAGCCATGCTGGAAAATTCGATAATTAATATTATTGCCCAGTATCTGGCAAAACGTAACTATCTGGTGTATTCCTACTAAATACACATAAATATACAAAAATCATGATAGATGTAAGTAGAGGTGCAACAAATAGGTCACATGCCGAGTAACCGAATATTAGGCACAGTTTTTTAACATTTTTTACACTACGTTTGTCACATAGTAAATAATTTAGAATTTTCTGTATCATGTTTCTAGATAATCACGCTTATTATAGTTTAATAAAACAGAAAATCCAGAGAGTGGGAGCAAAATATCTTACATTGCTTTTACGAATTAATATATAGGTCCTCTACAGTCTACAGTGAATAACTTACGAGCGAAGCATCAGACTACTTGTTTTTTAATCAATAATATCGATTAACACTATTTCCCTAAATAAAAAATTTATAATTATTATAAATAGTGGAAAAATATTCGATATTCGGACGAACGATAAAAACATTGCTGAATAGCCAGAATACTAAAATAGTTGCCTAATATTCGATACAACTCTAGTATTAAATTAAAACGTATTATTTTTGAAGTGAAACTTCTTTACGCACAATAGAGGGACTTGCATTTATGTGGCTGAACGTTTAACAAAACGCTGCAGTCCCACTCCTCTGCGCCTTTTGAGAATGTGTGTGTCTACAGTCGACGCGACAAGAAGTTTCATTTCTGTAGTGTGTAGTATAATATACACGGTCTCTTTTTTCATTTTTTTAAAAGTTGATACATAGTTCCTAAGTGCAACAATGTATCATAAATGCATATAGTATACCATTACTGCCTTGTAATAGGAATTTGAAATTAATTGTGTTAAAAAATAAGTAAATAACTTAGTAGCAGCATTACTTAGTACAAATTTTTTAATGTTTATAATGGGTGACGATTAGCAAAACAATTTTGTGTTGATTGAATGTAGCGAATGTAGAAATGTTTTCTTAAAATTTTAACTGTTCGTGTATTTTAGCAATTATGAGAAGAAAAGTTTAATCATTAACACTAAAATGAATTTTATGTGCAGTTTGTAGAAGTTCTGTGTCAATAATTGTTTTTTATTATTTTTTTTTAATACATAAAACTAAAAATATATATCGAATATCGATTTACTTATATTCGTAAGATGTATGTATGTACCGGGTATCGTGTATGTATGTTACTTGAAAACCACTAAACCAATTTACGTATTTCCAATCACGAATAACTTATATTTTCAGGAGTAACATAGTTTGTTATTGCGGTAAGTCAACTGTAGGTTGAGCAGTAAGCGAAATAATTATAAAGTAAATCGGAAAAATGGCCCCCAAAGAACATTAGCCCGGGTTCTTAAAAATTCGATATCCGTCATGGATTCCTGTGATAGACTATAATTTTTATTATTTACAGCACTCCGTAAACTGAAATTTGATAATCCTGGTAAGTCGAAAAGTCACTTGACTGTATGGAATCCTGCACAGTGGCAGCTCGTAAACATTTTAAATGTGTTTTGCAGGGTCAACCTCCTAACACAGACTAGGAATGTGGGGGGGGGGGGTAAATTATTAACCACATCCATGTTTATGTTAATTATTAAGTTTTTTTTAAACACTAGACAATAAATTTCAATATACACTCTAATGTAACACTAGTCACTGCTGCCACAAGCCATTTATCATGTATGTATGACGTATTATGAAATGCCTAAGATTGTGGTTGTGCTGTAGCTCTGCAGCGCTCATGGAACCGCCACTGTTTCTGCATTTTTAGTGATCCCCGGGCTATTGTTTTTCAGCAGAATGATAGAATATGGAGAGTACGCAATATGGCGACGCATGAACGACCTGCACACTACTGTTACAAGTAAAAAACGAAATTCTTGAGCAATTAAATAAGGAAGTGCCAAATATTTATCATCAATATGAAATAATAGTACATTCTAACAATATGTAGGTACAGCTTACTATCTTGTTTATGTTGAATATTTTATATAGACGTTTATTTAAGTTCTTAACTATATTTATTCTTCCTGAGGACCTAAACAGGTATTAAACTTAATAAAAACAAAATAATTTTTCTTATTTAATATAAAATTACGAAAAAAAAAAAATTAAAAAAAAAAACATTTGAAAATAATAATGTAATAATTAAAACAAAACTCTTATCAGATATAATGAAAAATTCAGCATCGCTCAAAAACTTTATATAAATTAGGCAAGCTGGCAACTTGAAGTACGTAGCCATTTTGTGCGAACTGTTTTGGCGGCAGAAAGTACTGTTTAATAGCAGGAAGAAGAACGTGTTCTATGACCCATTCGTTATTATTCTGTGCAATTTTTGAATAGAACATTGCAGTCTGTCTTGAAAAGGTGTCAAAACATTCTTTTTCATTTTCCCAATCCACATCAAGTGCAATTTTCGTTATGTATGTCGGTAGATTACGCATGTCCGGAAGGTAGTTATCTGCGAAGAAGAAATAACATCGGTCATTTGGGTAGGACGGGGACTTTTGGAAACCAAAGATGCACTTGCATCCTCGAGTCCTGGGCTTTTATGAGAAGACTTCCGGTTTATTCACTCAATTCGTGATAGACCTGGTAATCAAATAATTGGTTCCCAAGGGTATATACTCTGTAAATTTAGTTTGTAACTCACCTAACAATAGAGGAATTGAAATTAGATTCCCTTCTGCATCAATTTCCATTGAAAAATAAGTGTTAAGCATATCACTCCTTTCGACTAGCAAACTTTTTATTAATCTGGATAGTTCTTCCTTCGGACCGTACCTTTCTTCATCGTATTCCAAATGTGGTAGATTGAAATTTATTATAGCCAAATCATATATGGGTAATGGAGGATTCAGTTTAATTATATCAAAATTTTGAAAATTATATATCAGAAACTGGTAAAACAATTCTTCGGCAAGTTTCTCCAATTGACAAAGATACAATTCCGTATTGTACTGAAGTAGAACCTGGCATTGACCAACAATGCCTACGAATGAGTGTTGAGCAAACAATGTCCTAAGGACAGTGTTGCTGTTGTTTTCGATTGCTTCACGTAGTTGATTAACACTGTACAGCTTTACTTCAATTCTGTAAACGAGAATTAAATATCAAGGTTCAGTGGGCCCGATTTTTATGTAATGTGCGTAAAGTTTGCATGAGACATCAAGAGTTTATCGGGCGATAATTTGAAACTATAGGTACTTAATGAAAAAATAATGACATTGACTTTTTACGATGTACGATCAAAATTAACAGGATGAAGTTACTCGCTAAACCAGACGCCTTTGACATTTAAAAAAAATAGTTTGATTTTAAGCACGTTTAAGCACAATGGCTGTCCATTTCTATTAAATAGTCAAAGAGGAAGACTATTTGATTTAATTTTTACCTTTGCTTTTTCGTCCTCAGATTAGAAGCTTGTTTTTTTACTGGTTTAACAGGTTCTTTGAATATTTGGAAAAATTTATCTAATTTTTGCTCAGCCGAATCTGTGCGTACCAAATTTTTATCGCGTACTACTTCAGGGTCCATTTTATTTTGTTTATCTACTTTTTTGCTGCTTGAGTCTTCCGTTTTCGAAGCTCCGGGTAATAAGGCCTAAAATCACACATCATAGTAATTGCATTGAGGGCTGCAGAGGACATTAAAAAAAAAGGTATTTAGATACAAGATACCAGCCCCGGATCTGAGGGGGGGGGGGGCAAACCGGAGCACCCGCCCCGGGCGGCAGTTTTAGAGGGCGCCAAAACCACATCTATCTAATCTGTCCTTTTTCCGATTTACTCTATCTGCTTGTTTTCTGACGGTTTCCCGTTCACGAAAAATACCAACCATTATATATTTATGAGTTTTTTTAAGTAATTTATCTCAAAAGCTGGAGAGAGGGGGCGCCATTATCAAGTTTCTGCCCCGGTTCAAAAAAATCGTAGATCCGGGGCTGCAAGATACTAAACACTCAAAAGAATATATATGAAAGTATCTAAGATACAAAAAGTATCCTAGACACAAGATACTCTTCAGTTCTGTTTGCACGTAATTTTTTTATTATACCTGTGTATAAAAAACTCTTGAAGCGTTCGATCCCAGCAACACTTTTTCCGTCGTTTGTTTTATTTTATCAATAATCTGTTCTTCGTAAAGAAAATGAACTTCGTGTTTTGTAGGATGCACATTCACATCAACATTTTTTGGATTGATTTCAATGCTAAGATACACAAACGGATGACTATTTTTCGGCAAATATGTTCCGTAAACCAGTTCAATAGCTTTCCGTATTGCTAAAAACAATAACCAGACAGGTAACGTATTTAACTGTACCATTTACAAAGCAGAAAATTGTGTTGTAGGTAGTAAACATTCTGCAATTAATTATTATATCTTATTATCAGTAGATCATATTTCAACAAATTAATTAGTTATAACTTAGCTATAAACAAGATCAGTTATTTTAATAAGACATTTGACACCTACAATATTATTTTCCAGTGCACTGTGCAGGCAGTTTTATTAACAAAATAAAATATATTGTAACAGAGACCCCCCCAGCATGCGACGACAAAGAATTTCGTGAGACAACAATTGGCTCATCATTCTAACAATGACATACATACTGTTGTGAAATAACAATCGGCTTGTCATTCTAACAATGACACACTGATTGTTATGGGGCAACAAGCGGCTTGATTGTTCAAACAATAACAATATGCGTAGGAAAAAAAAGGTTTTGTTGCCAAATTCCAGACAACAATGAATGCAAGAAAAAGAAAGAACTATCCAGCGCATATATATACCACCGCGATAGCTCAGGGACAGTCAGGTATTGCTTATTTCATCAAATGAACAATCGACATAAATTGACAGTCAGTACCGTGAACAGTACTGAGGTAACTGCTGAGATAAATGAACTGTGTGAATAAAGGGTGCGCGAAATAAATGCTAGTGCAGTGTGGTTAATAGACCGTTGACTGAAGTCACATAAATCTGGATCAACATAAATAATTGTGTGTATATAGTCGTATAGTGTTTTGTGTACATAAATAGCGACTTTGTATTCTTTTATTTTATTAGTTATAATTGTTGTTTTGTTTCTGTTACGTTATAGAGAAGTACTTTTAGTTTGTTTGTTTATTTGTTTTGTTATCGTTATTATTACTGTAAATACATATTTTCTACAACGAACAAGAACAGTTTTGTTACAATATAATTGTTTTACGGGAGTGAACATTAGAACGTTTTCGTATCTTACAAAACCCGCTCTTCCATGTTTGTGTATTTTTTTCAAAAAACATGTATTTACTTTTTAAAACTATTTTTCCTAAGTTTCAGGTTTCTAGCTCAAACAGTTTCAGAGATATGCTGTATCACAGATTCGTCGGACACATATCTCTCCGATGCTAAAATTTCGTCAGATTACATCAAATTGAGCGCTCGTTTCAACTGCGCTATTATTATTGACGACTTTACAATACCACTTTACTGGTGTATGGGGATCAACTAATAAGATCTAATGCAGGAAGATCGAGCCTGTGCAGTGGCGTAAATAGCGCCCCCGCAGGCCCTGCGTTGCGGGGGGGGGGGGCGCCACAGCCAGGGGCGCCCTCAAGTCCCTTGATGAAAATGATAAATGTTCAAAAAAAAGACTGCCGTGTGTTTCGGAGAAAATCAAGCAATAATAAAATATTAATATCACTTGCACAATGTTATTGTTACAAGTTAACATTTGCAATAATAAATGAAAAATAATTTAATAATATGTGACGAAATAAAAATTGAAGTCCCATACTTAAATTTGAACGTTAACTAACAGTATTAATTTTCATGCTCGCTGAAGTCATTTCGTAGTCAAAGAGGTGCACATATTTGCACAATATTTGCATGCAAACAGTGCAAATATATTATTTTAATAAACATTTCAATTAAAAAACGCGTACAAGTGACATTTTTCACCAAAAATATGAATGATGGAAACTGATGCAAAATAGCAGGGCGCTTTCAGAAATCTGCGGGGGGGGCACACATACTCCTAGTTACGCCACTGAGCCTGTGTATACAATAAATATTAAGCGAGTACCCAACATTTTGTTCGGGGGAGGTAAACATGGACAACTGATTATCCGGGATACTCTAACCGTACCTTAGCACTTATGCAATTTGGGGAATTTCCAGGCGCCAACGTTTAACAAAAGGGATTAATATGAAGTAAGTTTAATGCATTTTCACACTATTTAATTATTCTAGATTTCAGTAGGGGTGCAGCTATCATGGCTAGAGAACCTCTACACGACAAATGAAGATGTCAAACAACTTTTAATTCTAGCTACATATATTTTTCTAACTTTTATAAATTTAATACCTGTTGAATCTACCAGTCTGTGGTTAATAAAAAGCAGGAAAATCGTTTTCTTTGTAGAATAATTAACATTTGTGATAAGTCCATTCATCTCAAATTTCAATTCATCATCTTTATCTTTAATTTCAAGTAATTCTCTAAAAGTATAATATAATAATTAATGAACCGCTTGTTATAACAGTGATCTACTGTATTATGTAAATTAAGTACAGTGTAAACTCTATATAGCGAAATTGAAGGGACCGGGTATTTCATTGTGCTATAAACAGTTTTCGTCATAGTAAAAGAGAACAATATAGTTTTACGAATAAATGGTTTTAATTTTGACTAAATTAAGTGAACAAGATGTGCATAAGTAAATTAAAATCTGTTAACTTTGTTTGTCGTTTTTTACTATGCCAGTATTTTAATAGTATTTTTCGTTGTATTTTATTCATATCTTGGGATATAGTAGGATCATCTTAATTAAATAAAAAGAACTTTTCCCATTGTTGAGGTCTAAATAATGACGTATTGTTTTGCTATTGAGAGTGGTTACGCTATATAGTGTTTAAATATATGGGTAACAATGTAAACCAAACAAACCTTAGCAATTTCTACGTTTTAAGTTTTTCGTTAAATTAAAGTTCGCTAAATAATTATAGAGTTTACACTGTAATTGAATTTTATTCTTACTTGGCAATACTATTTCCGTAAATACTTCTGATATTGTCGATATGTGTTGAATGAACATTGGTTCGAATATCATTTTTTTCACCGTACTTTTTTAACTTGAATCCTACCTTGGCATTATGAATTGCATATTTACCAACAATATCAGCAATTCGTTGATATTCTTCACTGGGACTTCTTAAAGCCTTTCTACGAGTTGGCATATTATAAAATAAATCTTCAACTGTGATCTGTGTGCCCTGATTGCCAGCACATGGTTTAGGTTTTTCTTTCAATTTACTGTCTACGTAAGAAGCCCTGGCAATAACATATTTGGTTTTATAAATTTGAAAACCTCAATCTAAGAATATTTGAGTCTAGCGACCGGGAAAACGGGAAAAACCGGGAAATTCGTCAAGCATTCGGGAAGTTTTTCAAATTGTGCGAAATCGAATTTATGTTATTTTTATATTATATACCTATTAACACTATTTTTTAATAGATGCAAAATTCTGTAACATAAGGTGTTAGCGTGGGGGTAGGGATGGAAAATAAGTATAGTGCTCGTGCACAAGGGGACTAGACGGTGCGTGTGCCTGTTTTTGTTTAAGGCGGGAAAAACCGGGAAAGCGCTAAACACTCTGTAACAATATTCGCGTGTGATTTACAAAGAAAAAAACAGACAATTGACCGATTACAATTTTATATAATGTTACCTACTTGTACGCGCATTTATCCCAGAAAGTTTTGGTCAGTATTGTTAAGTGCGCCACATGACTTATACTGGCCAGCGCCTCACCTCTGAATCCATATGTCGAAATGTTTGTTAAATCTTCAAATTGCTGTAGTTTTGATGTGGTAAAACGTTCACACACTATTTCTAAATCTTCTTTGCGAATGCCAGTTCCGTTATCTTGGATCTTCACAAAATAAATATATACAAAATTAAAAATGTTTTCTAGACGCTAAGTTTTCAATGTTCGTCTGTTTCTACCCAGGCTCGCGCAGTAAATTAGGACAAAGTCGTGTGATGCATATCGGCGTCGAAAATAAAAAATTATAGTTAAAAAAAACTAATGATTTTGTTCAGCATCGATAGATGTCCATTAACTTAATACAATTTATTTTTTTGTATAAGCTACTCTTATTTTAAGCTTATTCAAAAAACTAAATTATATCGAGTTGGGGGACATCCTATCGCTGTTTAATTATCGCACTAAAAACTACGCCTACGGTGTAGGCAGCGCCACGTACAGAGCTGTATGACTCGTTAGCTGCTTACAGTAATTTTTCAAGTTAAGCATTTAATTATACATTATTTATATATTCATAAATATTTATATAAATTAAAGTATTGTCATGGGTTTTTAATAAATGTGCAAAACTTCAAATTATTCAGACGTTTGGAAATGGGTGAAAATTAATTTGAAAGATTTTATTAGATTGATAGATACATAAATGCATACAGATGAGACTAATAAAAGCGTGTTAAAAATAGTTGCTAGCAAATAAAGTGTATAACGATAGAGGAAAAAAGAAACGGCAATGAGATGAAGGATTCAAATTAACCCTCGCAAATTATATATTTATAGATTACCTAAGATAAGCGGTGTACAAACTATCACAGTGTAACCTACAATATTATTTTTCGGACTTATTGACTGGATTTTATTTGTGTTTGAGTTTTTCCTGGGAGCTACGACGAGTGAACAAACGCCTTTTTTCCGCATTAACTTACAATGTACTAAACTATAAAAACAGGGACGAAATATATTACAATCCAAAAAGGCGCCAAAAATATGAGGTGTACCATACACTAAGTATACTGACAATTGATCACCTGCATAAATTTTAAACCTCCACATCTTATCGTCACAGTTATATCACTTGATTTTGCATCGAGGCTGAAACGTAAAAAAAATTAAAATTATAATTAGCAAATACAGATCGATTTATACTCAATTAAGTTCTAAGACTCTGCGAGAATGAAAAATGGCTTGTCTCAATGGACGATAACGATAAGCTTACGTGCAAGCGGTCTTAGTTAATGTGAATATAAAATATGTTCATTAAAAATGTTTGGCAGTGCGCTGCCGAGCCGCTCCCGCTCAGTCTTTGTGGCGACAGTATAAACTATAAAATCGACCTTAGTTTCATTAATTTTTTTTAAGTGGTGCTTTCAGCTTTGCCAAAATATAATATTTACAAACCTGTTCTCTATCATTTCTTTCAAAGCATTGGCAGGATGTTGAATTACTTCACCGGCTGCAATTCTGTTTATAACAACATCATCTAACTTTTTTATTAGTGGTGGTGATGCCATTTTTATTTATTTAAAAATAGTCAGAAAAATCATGAGTATTATTTGTTGTTAGTTTACTACGCTGATCAATAACAAAAGCACATAATTGTTACTTTTTACTTTAATTATAGATAATGCTTTAATAATTTTTTTAAAAGTTTACGACAGAAATAAATGTACGCATAAGAAATACTTAACCACAAAATATTTAAATTTGAAATGCACATTGCACATTGACAGATAATCTTCTTCTTCTTCTTATCGATGCAGTCGCAAGTTTTTTGGACGCACGTAAGTCCGACAGTCACGTTTAGAAGATGGAGGGGCGTTTGTTTCAAAAACGTTCTGTATAAACAGGTGTTAGATCAAATCGACTTCCCAAAAATTCTTATGTCGATCAAATGTAAACGTAGTTAATTTTGATTTCGTACACCCATTTATTTGTGCTGTAATTTTTTGTTGTGTGTTCATGGATTATTTTTAGTGAAGTTTTTGCATTGTAACGGTTTGATTTATTGTGTTTAAAATTAGGAATAAGTAAAATAGATAACAGTTTACAAAAACTGCTTACATATTTGAAGTTGCCATTTAAAAATGTGTATAATAGTTGTGATTTATTCGCCAGAAAATTTTAGGTAAAATTAAAAGTGCAATATGTCTCTTCTTATAAAAAAAAGGCTGTGCCAAAACAAGTTCATCTAGCATCAAGCATTTTCATCGATATTAAGTGTTAAAGAGTGATTTCAAAATGTTGAGATTTCTGAGTCGCAGAAAGGGGCGGAATACTGCTCAAAACGGTGCTCAAGGTTCACAAGGGAAGCCTCACGTCCACAATAAAAATATTGTGCAATGTAAGGTTATATTACTCGATGGCACAGATCTTTCGGTCGAATTATCGGTAAGTAATATCAGTTAAAAAGGTAATTACTTATTTGTCATGTGAATGCAAATTAAACAGGGTGTACCTTACTTATTATTTGTTCATTCACATACAAACAGTAAACACGTTTCGCACCAAGAAAGGAAAATGACAGTTGTAATCCAATATTTTTATTGACATTTTGTACTGCTGTGTAATCGTCATTAATTATAAATTTAGCATCACGATAATACCTAGTTACAAGAACTCTGTCTAGGAATAATAAATGCCGTAATAAAAATTGAAATATTGAATAATGATTATATTGAGAAAATGGTTAGAAGTTACGAAGAAATTTTGTCATTTTTCGGGCTGCCGATAAAACAAATATATTTGCATTCGGAGGTATCAGTTACTATGCAAATAGATTTTAAATATTTGTCTCCAGAATAGATACATGTCTGTCTGGATGATAGTTTATAATGCGTATTATAATTTTGAACAGTGCATACTATTTATCATAACTGTTTCATTCATGTATCCTTCCTCTTATGAATTAAAGAAATACCTATATATATTTTTATAATCTGAGCCATAACATGTCACACTTCTTTATCGAAAGAGATGTATTTACGGATTTACGCTATCTGTATTGTGGTTCGCTTTCAATTTGACAGATCGGTAGGCGTGATACATACAGTAAAATTGCCAAAAAAAATTTCACAATCTTTTCGTAATAATTTTAGATTCCGATAAAAAAAATATTAGGGTACTTCATTATCGAATTTCGTACAGGGAAGTGTTAGTGCCGTCAGTTGTATTCAGCTAATTTCTAATGCTATTTTATCATTTTGAAGAAAGGAAGCAAACTAGTAAATTTGTTCCAAATATTAACGGGATGGATGACTAATTATTGTAACTTGAGTTGAATTTAAAATACCGATGCTATTTCTCATAGAGAACATTTTAAACTTGTGTATTTATTATTTTATGTGCTTGTCATTATTCTTTTTGTGTGCGAAGATACATAATATTTTAGTTTTTATATTCTAATCTGTGAATACGATTAACAATGGATAATAAATTAGCTCATATAAAGAATCAACAAAGAAAATATATAAAGTAGACTAGGAATGAATTTTTTTATTATATATCATACATTTTAATAGATTAATTAATGCGAAGATTTTTAGAAATCAACATTATTAAGATGAAATATATAAATTTATTTAATAGTTTAAAGTGTAAAATAGTTCAAATCGTAAAGTTCACTACCTACAATTAATATTACGATTTGAATGGAAAAAACAGTTGAGCTATTTGATTAATAAATTTATATGAATTTTATTTTAGTAGGTAAAAAATTATTATCAGTGAAAAATTTCACCAGGAAATTAGAAGACCAATTAAATTAATAAATAAGTAATATATAATGTTTATGTTTAAGTCATTTGAATAAAGATATTGCTTCGAGTATATACTAACCATTGTGAAATTCAGTATATTGTCTCAAAAATTGGTCGATAATTTTATTTATTAAAACTTGAGTTACCAGAATGTAAGAAGTTGGTCAGTAAAACAATGTAAAGCATACCTATCCTATGCATAAAACTGTGCTGTTTATGTTACATAGTGAAGCATTAAGTACCTTCAATATAGGTACTTATGGCTTTACTATCTCTGTAGAGCAGACCCTGAGGGTCAGTCAAGGTATTACGATGTCACCGCGCTATTATTATTGACAACTTTAAATTATTCTCTCACTAAATACGACTTAGGCGAGCATATAAATTTTACAAAATGGTAGATTGTTTATGCGTTTTGTGATGATATAAAAAATGCAGGGCGATTTCACCCAGTTTTACTTTCAAAAACATTGAAAATTTGAAATGGAATTCGACCGAAATAGTCCTGAAAATTACCAATCTTAAATAAAATTAAAAACACAAACAAAACATGTAAAGTAATCTAGTAACACTGTAAATAATGTAGGGAAATATGTAGATAGGAATTAGGAAGTGTTAGAATACTAATAATAATAAAAAATATTTTAATTTTTATTTCCTTATCTTCAGTTCATTGGAAAGAATAAATATTATATTTTTGCGTGTCTCTTTAACATGCGGTTTATATAAAATTAAACAAATGGGTTCGTTGACTCGCTTTTGATTGATTGCGGATTATAGAGGCGCTGTTAAATAATTCGGGACAGAACGATCAATGCGGATTATTATTTTCCGATATTTGGCAGAGGGTGGTCACAAACTTGGAAAAATAAAGGAAACATTTTTGTAGTCATGAAAAAATATCAAACTGGGTACTGTAAAGCCTCGTTTATCGGACTCTCATTGATCTTAGGATAATCGGGATCAGATTTGTAGACATTTTTTTTATTATTAGTTCACATTAGATAATAAATTTTAGCAAGAATGTAACTATTAGTACGCCAAATAATATTGTCCTGTAAACAACGCCATGTACTTTTTTTACAAAACATAGTTTTTTATCGCGACCCTAATTTGGGCCTTGTTTTTAAAAATTATTTTTTTATTTAAATACGTAAATAAAGAAATGTTTTCTGTTTATTGTATTTACTTGATGAATTCTAAGTTTTTAGATGAAATTATGCAATTTAAAAGTCGGAAAAAATAATAAACAATCGATGTGTGCAGTGTGAGAATTTTTTATATTCTTTAATGACAATAGGAAAAGTGGCATCGTGTAGTATTATTTAATACTGTAGAGTACAGTTGCGCTGACTGCTGTAGGGCATGCATCTTTTAAATCTGGGTCAAGCTTAAGTTACGACGACACGAACGGTGAACCTTTTGTTTTTGGCAAAACCACATTCACCTTTGCGTTTCAAATGTTTTGTTCGATGTTAATGACATTTAATTGTTTGATAAATTTTATAAAACAGTCAGCTATAAATCTTTTCACTTCTTTTTACTTTTTATCTCTTATACATAACTTGTTTTTATAAAATAACCGGATTGTGCAATAGCTGTGCATGAATCATAATAAAAACATAATTTTTTTGTTTTTCAACCGTTATTTTCATTTAGAAAAAAACCGGTCAAGTATGAGCCGAACTCACCTGGAAAGGATTCGATAGCATTCCGTTTTCCATGAGAACTTTAAGACTTAGGATTTTCGTTTAGGGTTTCCTGTAAATCATTAGTGAAACCCTATAAGCCCTATTTTTTTTCAAAATTTTAGACTCTGTAATTTCGGAGATGGCGGCAGGGATTTCCGTATATTTTCTTTAATATCTTTTAAACTGTGCATTTTAAAATTATAAAAAAATATATATAGGTACTAGCGGTCCCGCCCGGTTTCACCCGGGTGCAAAAGAACGAATGGGGAAGGAAGGGACATGAGTACGCACATTCATCTTAGTTTACCGAGATGAATGTTGTGTCGAAACTTCACAATGATCGACGTTACCGTTCAAAAGTTTTTGTCGTTAAAAAGCAGTATTTATATAATAAATATTTAATTGAAAACACTGTAGGAAAATTATTTTTATATAGGTGCCTATAGTTGTAACAGTTTTCAAATGAGCTATTAATTAAATTTATTTAATTTTAATTAGTCCTAATAAAACTTTAAAAAACTGAAATGTTAGCCTTAGAAGAAAGCAATGTAGAAAATAAAAAAAATAAATAAAAATGAACCCTAGAGACCCTGGTATTAAGGGTCTTACGCTCTACTGACTGAGCTATCCGGGCTTATAAACTTCAAGCGCTAATATTGCAATATTTAGTTAAGGCATTTCACCTGATAATATTTGTCGGACGGACTAATTTTGAGATACATCTTGCAACATTTTTCATTGATGTTCGGCTCCAATTGGTCGTAGCGTAATATTATATAGCCTTATAGCCTTCCTCGATAAATGGGCTATCCAACAAAAAAAAAAAATTCTCAATTCGAACCAGTAGTTTCTGAGATTAGCGCCTTCAACCAAACAAATAAATTCTTCAGCTTGATATAAGTATTAGTATAGATTTGTATTACTCATAACGAGCCTTTTCATTTGATACCTCACTTGATGCACTTGGAAAACATTTTTTTTTTATTTCTTAATTGCCACCCCAAATCTAGTTAAGTCAAAAGCGACGTGATATATAGGTATATATACAAAAATTCGAGTGTATTAATTATTTTTACACTTAAAGCGAAACGAGTACCCAGTCGAAGCCAGGCTAGGAAATCTTATAAAACTTATATTGTGTACTTTTTATACCATGAATGAAATATGAATCACATAAGACAAAATAAGTACATCTTTTTAAGAATGAGTGTTGACACTGTTATTATAATGATAATACTATAAAACTTTTAATTAGGCGTTTTTAATTAGACAGAACAATAGTGCATAGTGTTATATTGAGGAAATGGTCTTATAAATATTAAAATAATTATTTTTTACAGAAAAAGTCCCCGGCAGTCGATTTGTATGAACAAGTATTTTATTCGTTAGATCTTATAGAGAAAGACTACTTCGGCCTTCAGTATACCGACGTGAATCATGTCAAACATTGGTTAGATCCTACAAAACTGATTAAAAAACAAGTTAAAAGTAAGTAAGCCGTTATTATTTTACAATTCTCTGGTTACATAGCGAAATCTTTCTTATATCGAACTGTTCATAGTTATGTTTTTATTAACCGACTTCAAAAAAGAGGAGGTTATAGATTCGACCCGTATATTTTTTTATGTATGTTCAGCCATCACTTTTCAAGTTGTTTACTGATTTGAAAAATTTCGACGCCATTTCGTTCAGAATGTTTGCGGATTGGTACCATAAAATTTTTATAAAAATCAGTTTAGTCGTTTTTAACTGACTTCAAAAAAAGAGATTTTTTGTATGTTCACCCATAACGTTTCGAGGGGCTAACCGACTTTTACCTTAAGTGAAGAATATGTTCTTAACAAAAAACCTCATTAATTGTCGCTTTTATATCCCTCAAAACTGCACACCTATATGTTATCGGTATTTAGAAAACGACGACCGCTTCTCTCGCATATTGGATGTTGTCATCACTACATTGTATTAACTGATATAGAGGGGATACTAGGTCCATTTATATACTACTAGCGGTCCCGCCCGGTTTCACCCGGGTGCAAAAGAACGAATGGGGGGAGGGACATGACTACGCACATTCATCTTAGATTACCGAGATGAATGTTGTGTCCAAATTTCATGATGATCAGAGTTACCGTTAAAAAGTTTTTGTTGGACGGACAAATTTCGAGTAACATTTTGCAACATTTTGCATTGATGCTCCGCTCCTATTGATCGTAGCGTAATATTATATAGCCTATAGCCTTCCTTGATAAATGGACTATCCAACAAAAAAATTTTCAATTCGAACCACTAGTTCCTGAGATTAGCGTGTTCAACCAACCAAACAAACAAACTCTTCAGCTTTATATATTAGTATAGATTAAGTCTTTGTTCGATACTAAGTGAGTAAGGCACAAGTAAGAAGGGACTTCAGCTATCCGTACATAGTCATACATATCAGTGTAGTACGGTACTAAGATTAAATTAGTGATGGGTACTACTAGTACCCATCACTAATTTAATCTTAATGCTAAACTCAAGTTATTAAATTTACATAAATAAAATTGTCGACCAATTGGTCTGAGAAAAATTGGTCGACAATTTTATTTATTTGAAGATTTCTATTCAGACGTTAATCAAAGATTTGTATTAAATTCACAGTTGGCCCTCCTTATACTTTACGATTGAAGGTAAAGTTTTATTCATCGGAGCCAAATAGTTTGCGCGAAGAACTTACAAGATACCAGTTCTTCTTACAATTGAAACAAGACATTTTAGAAGGGAAACTAGAATGCCCGGAACAAACTGTTGTTGAATTGTCGGCCCTTGCGTTACAATGTAAGTATTTTTTATGGTTGGTATTTTAAATCGATAAGGTTCCTGTTTAAACTAAGGCGAAGCGACGTGTAAACGCTATTTTATATTATTAACGAAAAATTTAAGGCAAACATTTCAGCCTTACACTAATTCATTTAGTTCACTACAGCTAGGATACACTAAAGACCTTAACTGTCGAGCGTCTATAATTTACAATACAGTTAGAATAAAAATATCGAAAGTAATATCCTTCGGTTCATCCCGAATGTTTTGATTTGTTATACCCAAGTAAATATTATTTTATCTGTTATGTTTACAATCTTACTATTGAAGTAACGAATGTCAATTTTTAGACATTCGAATGCGAATATTCGTTATATCACTAATCTGTACATATTATTATAATATGTATTTTATAATGCAAATTACAACCTTATTTAACTTTTTAATTTCGTATAATTAGCATAACCGTCACAGTAGAAAATAGCGTGTTTATAATATTGCATAATGTTTAATTTGAATTAACTTTGTTTGATTTATTTAAATGCGCTTTTTTCTTCATGAATATTAAATAGGTTTTTGCCATTATCTTAGACAGATAGATTTTATATTAAAATAGCTGTTCCCGGTCACGCGTTTCTGTGGCTCAGTCTGGTTTGTGTGTGTTTCTGTTACGTTCAACAGATGGCGCTCCCATTACCGTAAAATATGCAGTATAGCTGTATAGCGTGTGTTGTTTTAACGTCTAACAGATGGCGCTGTTTTTAAAACAAAAGCATGTTTTCACCTGTCACTGTTGTGACATAAAAACACGCGCGTATTCGAATGCAATGTTGTGTTAAAATTTCAAAGCTATCAGTAAAGAAATTTAGGAGATTTAAGATTTCGAACGAACAAACATTTACATTTTTCTACATATAGATACATTAAAATTTTCAAAACGTCTCAGACAAATGGCAATTATTTACCAACCCTAGTCTGGAGCTCTATGAAAATCTTAGGCCCTCCGTACATGTGGCGACTGCTTTGTAAGTTGAGTTTCAAACTGATTCAGGATGTGATCGCTCTGTGACCTTTGGTATGTTAGAGGATGGGGAGCCGCACGAGTGTTCAGAAACCAGGGTTCGAAAATATCCGATATTTATTATATATATCAAAATATCGGATATTTATGATATATATCAGATATATATCAAGTTTGATATATTATATCAATTTTCTATGAAAGTCATATTATTATTTTATTGTATTATTGATGAATACTATTTGCATATGTGTTATATAAAGTTATAAACATACTAAAATTAATGTTTTTAATGTTTTATTTATTTAGGTACTTAAAATCAGACAAATGAAATCAAAACATAAAATCTTTTTTCAGATAAGGCAAAATCAACTAAAAAACATAAAATCTTATATATATTAAAAAATCAACTCAAAAACATAAAAATTACATAACAATATTAATTTTTTAGAACATTTTTGTATTGCAATATACATATTATAAAAAACCATTTGATATAATATATCGGATATATATCGTCGAACCCAGTTTGATATATATCGGATATATATCTTGATATATATCCATTGATATATATCTTGATATATATCCATTGATATATATCCATTGATATATATCTTGATATATATCCATTGATATATATCCTCGAACCCTGTCAGAAACACGATCGATTTCAAATTAGTCTCAAACTGGTCGTGTGCGACCGTGTTTGCAGGTCGAGAAGCAATTTCAGTTGCATGTGGTTGCGAAATTTTTCTTTTATAAGGTAAGGGCAACCGTCTTTACCAATTCAGATTCGGTCGCGCTAGTGTGCGGACAAAGAACGTCAATCAATTGCGAACCGATTGAACGGTATGATTTGAAACACAGGTTGCAAGACAGTCGATCCGTGTGCCGATTACCTTACGATTAATATAACTTGTATTAATTAAATTTGTAGCTGAACTAGGAGATTTCGATGATTCCGTTCATACGCCTGCGACAGTGTCGGAATTTCATTTTGTGCCGAATCAGTCAGAAGAGTTAGAAATTGCAATATTAGAAGAATTTAAAAAGTGTCGCGGCCTAACACCGGCCCAAGCTGAAACGAGCTATTTGAATAAAGTTAAATGGCTAGAAATGTATGGAGTCGACATGCATACAGTGTTAGGCAAAGACGGAATGGAGTATCATCTCGGTTTAACTCCTACCGGCATCCTGGTGTTTGAAGGCGCTCAAAAAATCGGATTATTCTTTTGGCCGAAGATCGGAAAGTTGGATTTTAAGAAGAAAAAACTTACGCTCGTAGTCGTTGAGGATGACGATCAAGGCAGAGAACAGGAACATACTTTTGTTTTTCGATTACACAATGAAAAGGCTTGTAAACATTTGTGGAAGTGCGCTGTGGAACATCATGCGTTTTTTAGGTTAAGAGCTCCGGTTAAAGGTCCGTCTGCCAGACAGAACTTTTTCCGAATGGGTTCACGTTTTCGATATTCAGGTAACTTGGCAGTTTTCTATGTAGGTTATAATTTTCATTTTTAGAGTTCCGTATCCAAACGGTCTAAACGGAGCCCTTTTGTTGAGGCTACGTAGTCCGTCTGTCAGTCTAAATTAAATGAGATATCGACTTGTTTTGTTATTGGCATCTTTTATTAAAAACTATTATTGCCAAATATCCAGGTATTCTTCCTTGAAAAATATCCAGTGTCCAAGAAGTGACGGATAACTTTTTTATAGAAAATAGCAAATTACAAGTTTTTTTTTTGTTTTTTTTTTAATGTTTTTTGTAATAATTAGGCTTTTGAAAAAAAAATAATTATCGATTTTTTTATTGTATTTTAAAACTTTGTTATAAATAATATTGATAATCGATACGAAAAACTTTCAAAAAACTTTTTTAAAATTAATAATAAGCAATTTAAAATTGATAAAATATTTAAAAAAATCACGTGACTGCAAACGCACTAAAAATTATTGTTTTTGACAGTTGTGACGTCATAATGGTAAAATGTATATACGCAGTATACTATCAAAGGCTTCTACATGTGTATTGACTAAA
This sequence comes from Xanthostigma xanthostigma, assembly GCA_963575645.1. Lineage (NCBI taxonomy): Eukaryota > Metazoa > Arthropoda > Insecta > Raphidioptera > Raphidiidae > Xanthostigma > Xanthostigma xanthostigma. The sequence continues at coordinate 38,723,648 of OY754466.1, read as the reverse complement.
ACATTATGACGTCACATTATGTTCGGGAAATGTCGGCGCGTTCTCGGAACTGGGTACAAAAATTTATTTTTAATTTGATATAACTTTTGAATTATAACGAAAATAAAAAAAAGAAAAATAGTTTTGTTATAAAACTTATATACGATCTTTCCATTTATGACAAAAAAAAATTTCATTCAAAAGCCCAATTTGCATTAGGTATTAAATTATTTAAACTGGTAATGAATTTTGTAGGACGAACAGAGTACCAGACAATACAAAGGCAGCGGGCACGGAGAACTGTACAATTTGAACGACGTCCGAGTCAAAGATATGCGCGTAGACAAAGTCACGTTTTACGCGAAAGACAAAAGTAAGTGTTGTTTTTTTTTTTTTGTAGTGTGCCGTTAATTATAAACTTCGTTATTTTATGGCAGTGCTATTTAAATTGCCTGAATCAATTCGACGCATCAACGATTTTAACAGCTTCAAGCGTATTTTAAAAAAAATTTTAATTGAGCAATGTTTTTATTCACTAGACGATTTTTATACCTCATAAGTTGTATATACCTATATATTAGCACTTCTTACTATTTTTTTTTTCTATGTTCTAATTCTTGCATTTTGTATATTGTGACTTGCCATATTCAAACTATGTTATGACGCTATGATGAATAAACTATCTATCTATACTTCTGGGCCCAAATTGCAACAATTTTACTACTGGACTATTTCTTTGACCAAGTCCAGAATTTTTTGTAATTATGATTTTTTTCTATACTAATTTTTATTTTGGCGTTCCTCGACCTTGTAAGCACCAGGTCATCTGGTATCGGGGCGATCCAGACCAGACCTGCTTCTGAATAACTATGTTTTGTTTTCAGAAATACCTCTAATAGCCTCAGCTGTCGAGCGTCTATAATCTACAGTGGCTATCATGTCATTTAGAAATACCTCTAGATTTTTATGTGCTATATTTTGAAAAAAAATATATCATGATCTTGTTTAAAAAGTGTCAATTCCGAGAACGTAAATATTAATTTTCAGAGCTGCCCGAAACGAATCGACACGTTCTGATGTAACATCGAATTCGGATAAGTCCGACAATACGGTGCGTTCGGAATCGGTCATATCTGCAGACGTAATAATGAAAACGCTGACTCCCGTTCCTGAAGCAGAAAATCAAAATCTGAATCGCTTTACCGACAATCAAAGCTCTTTCGGAAAAGCATCGGTCGGTTGCTGTTCTGCCTACAGGTAAAGAATTTTGTAATTTAAAAAAATCACAATTTCATTAAAAAAAAATTGTGAACGTCATGCACAGATATTTACATATTTCAAAATGGTCGATGATAATTTATGACAGTGGATCTGCAGACAAAATTGACGTTACGGACAATAATCGTACATAACGTGAGCGAAGCCGCATTTTCAATCTAGCTTAAAATAAAATTATTGCAATCATTTAAAATATTCTTGGTTTCCGGGTTTGTATGCCATAATGCCGTGGTTCATTGGTATTTCTACCTGGTGTTTTGTCTACAACTGCGGTAGACATTATCAAAGACGATGTGGCAGTGGGCAAAATGTCTTCCTAGGCAGCACATAGATGAACTGCCTAAAAGGACACTCACCCGCTGCAACATTGCCTTTGATAATGTCTACCGCAGTTGTAGACAAAACGACAGGTAGAAATACCAATGGACCACGGCCTACAAGCCCGCAAAACCAAAAAGATTTAGAACAACGCCATCCGTTAAAGTTGACGCACTTGAATAATTGGAATCATGTTTAGAAGAAACTATTATTAACGCCAGAAGAAGTCTCAGATGATAAAAGTGCTTTGTAAAAGACCAGGTGTTTTATTAATTATTATTATAAATAATGTGTTGTTGATCTTTTAGTCCTACTTTATCGGTTGCAAGCAAGCATAGTGGATCATTGCAGAGACAAAAGAATTTAACTAATCCATTACTCAGTACAAGTCCAACCCCCTCGAATACTGATTCGCAATTGGATACTTTGATCAAGAGCTTAGTAAAGGAGACGCTCACCAATAACGTTTTCGATGAACAAAATGCAAACACAATATCTCTGAACAAAACCGAAAGTAAGTGGTTTCGTGAAAAATACAGAACATTAGTTTTTGCTGTATTAGCTCTTCGTTAGGAAAAATTAACTTGCGAAGTGTGAATGTATTTTTGGTTACGGAAAAAATTTTGCGGAAAAATTAACTGTAATCTTTTTCAGCAGATCATACAGTCGACATGAAAAAACCATTAGCGCCGGAGATGATACAAAATAATCAAACGAAATATCAAAGCACCGGTACAAAATCAATTCCACTGAAATGCAATATACTGAAAGGTATTGAAATTCTACTAACCTTTGACCTAGTTTAATGTGCATTTTTTACACGTTTTATATTAGTTTCACTTGTAAGTTTGTATGTATGTATATTTGTTTATAACCTCGTTTGGACTACAGCAAGTGGTTTATTACTGTTAGTATGTTATGCCACTACTGTAAGAGCAATTGTTGACCGAGCGGTCTAAGGCGCTAGTCTTTGCTGACGTCAACTCTTGGATTCACCAGTCGTGGGTTCTAATCCCGTCCACGCAGAAATAAAAAATTTGTTTTTTTTTTCGGCAAATTTTTGACAATAAATCGAACTAAAAAGTGGAAAATAAATATAGTTTAAAAAAAACTAAAAAACACGCTTTATATCGAACTAAAAAGTAAAAAATATTTTTTTAAAATAAGCTTAAAACAATAATGAATAAAAAGTACTAGTATTATTGTGAAAAAAGCGTGGGGCGCTCGATGTACGAAAATGTGGAATTTATTCTTCAACAAGTTCAGGGGGAAACATTGGAATTTAGTTTGCACTCCAACTTTTTTTGGGAATTAGCGCTCCCAAGAACCCGAGCTCATATCAGTCAGTTTGATGATCTCAGATGTTGAGCGTCTATAATTTACAATCTATCTATCTTCTACATCAACAAACACACATCTTGTGTTGTGATAATGCATAATTCTATAAAAAAGTTTTTAAAACAAAGTGTTTAATTTTTAGCCAAAGTGGAAGAGGAACTTCAAAATAATAACAATGGTTCTATATCACCAACTTTTAACATTGGCGGAGTAGCAAATAAATTGACCAATCAGATGATAGTAACCAATGACAATTTGATGGATAGTTCGATAAGTTCGCTAAATGCTGCTACATTTGTATCAGTGGTAAGTTCACAAATTTTAAATAATATATATTCATACTAACAATATTGCTTTTATGCGAAAAATGCATTTCCAGTCCCCCTTTTTGCCAAATCGGTCATGTTGAATTAAATAAAAAGCAAAAAATGAAACATTTAATAAAAAAATGACTGTGCTATCAGTAATTAGTTAACATAAATTTGCGGAAGTCTGAAAGGTCACTTAATATTTTTCTTTGCTTTGACGTTATGGAAACTTGAATATATAATTGAAAGAAAAAAAACTTATTGGGACTTCTCTTTTACCATGAGCCATCTACTCAGCATTTCAGTGAACTATCCTATGCTGAGCGTTTCATATTATGTAGTAAAGCATCACGTGCTCCATATTTTTGTAAATATTGTTTACATTATTATGATAGTTACGCATGTCATTGAAAAATCGAAGATGAAGCCAGATATGTGTTGGTTGTGCTAGTAAATATTGATATCAAATTATTAAAGTGACACCGTTGATTTCATGTGGTTTCTCTTTCTAACTTGACGTTTGCAACAAACTTAACATTATCACTACAGCTTGCATCCATGATTTTGCCACATTTTACGATGTGACCAGTACTCGCAATATTTTCCCTTTAGGTATAATTACGTTTTGAAGGATTAGTATTAGTGGTGTGCCAGATATCCGTATCTGTATCCGCGGATATCTGTTGAAGAAGAAAGATCCTTATCCGTTAGTTTTTGGCGGATCTTTTACCTTATTAATTTTCAATTCATAGATGAAATTTTATATAAGTATATAGGTGATTAGGTAATAATGAAAACCTGTTCAATTCCATACAGATTATTTTTTATTTTTTTAAATCGTATTTGGCACCTTTATGTTGCAAACATTTATCGTAGTGAGTACCATACTAATAGTACATAACTCAAAGGTACTAAATCAACTATCTTTATAATGAGATATTGCACATCGATCTTTGGAAAGAGACAATCTGTTATGAGAGTTAACTCTTAGAGGTCAATAACTTTTTCCCATAATAGATACCTAGTCTCTTTCCAAAGGTCGATGTGCAATATTTACCGCCGCGTACTCTAAGAAAGTTAAGATCCGTATCCGTGTCCGCGGATCTTGAAACCAAAAACCCATATTCAGATCCGTATCCACGGATATACATTTTTAACGATCCGGCACATCACTAATTAGTATCACCCCAACAACAATTTTTTTCCTTGTAAATATAAATTTTAAATAAAACATCAAAACCTCATATACTATCAATGCAAACGCTCTGCATAGGGCGACCATACTGAATATCTTGAAATGGGCTCAGTCTCCAGGTTAAATCACGATATTCGAAATAAATAAAAATACATCATGTGACCGTCTGGAGCTTTATAAATATCATTATCTTAATCACAGTCGATGCATATCGTCACGATCCAATTTATTTGTTTTCGTGATAAACAAAAATTCCGCGTGGACTTTTGTGGATACGTAACCGGGAATTACATTTGTAATTTTATGTTGTCTTTTATGCTTAACCCTTCCAGTATGGTACAAGAAAGTAACACAGGAATTTGAATGATTAAGTACAGCTGTATTGCCTCTAGTAATCTTAAGAGCAACCCACAGATGTGTAAATATCTGTATGTAATTATTTCGATAATTTCCATGCTCGTAATTGTTTTTTTTTTTTTGAATATTTTTTATTAGCGTTTCTGCTCGTAGTACTTTGAGTGCTCACTGTAAACAAAATCGCATTTTCCACTCGTGTTTTTGACACCACGATGATGCAATGTTTTCCACTCATCATCGAACACTGTATAGAAAAATAGATAGCTTATGTACTTCTTCTGAAAGTACATGTACATAACTTCGTGATGGTACCGGTGCTTTTATCATAGTTTTGAGGTTAAATTTTACATTAGAGATACTCGACAGCTGAGTTTTATTACAGTATAATCAACCAGGAGTACTAATGTGCTACTGCGCATACAAACCGATAGGAAAGAGAAGATGATAAACAAGATACATGTATTTCACTTTCGGGCACGTCTTGTATTATGTTGTTAAACAAAAACGGAATGGCTAGGATTGCAACGATATATCGATCAACCGATATTATCGATAATATCGAAACGAAAATATCAATATTTGTGTCGATATATTTATATTCCCTATAATTATATGATATTATCTATATTATGGCATAAATCTATCGGAGAGCTAATGTGACTTAAAGAATTTCGAATTTCGCGGTTATTTTTTGTGTGTGTTGGTAGAATGTTGATAGCGTGATACAAGTGTGCGAGGAGCGTGTCCTTACTTGTTTGTTTCTTTGTTCAGTTAATTAACAAAATATCGTTATTGAAAAGGTCGATATTATTGATTATTGATATTGGTCCGGTGTCGATATAAATATTGATATATTTATCGATATTAAAATTATTTTGCATCCCTAGGAATGGCTACCGCAATTATTGCTATCTCTTTCTCTCATTTTGACCGCGCAACCCAGACCAGCGCATATGGAGCGATGAATATAAATCAGTGGTTTCACTTTTGTCGAAACCTTTGTTTTTTTTGGTTTTCGATTGTACATGACTCAGTCATGTTCTTGGGGTATGCATTTCACTAATGTTCACTGTGTATGTTGCTGCTGAATTGCACTACTACAAGTGGTAGCTTGCGTCTGATTGGCGGCACCCGTGAACATGGCAATGCGCGAAGGAATCGGCACAAACTGACGAAATGGCCGAAATGAAATTAGTGATATACTGCGGTTTTATGAATGCCATCTGTGGCGACAGTACCGGCACCATCACAAAGTTACCTGGTTCTTTCAGAAGACTGACATTAATGTGTGTTTTGTTTTTGTTTTTTTTAGATAGATTACGATCACTTATATGTTCATTGCTTTTTTATGTACTGTTACAGACATGTTTAATGAGTAGATTTGTTTTAAATTATTGGGGGTCGCCGTGAGCATTGTTTTTTACAGCGTTCTTTTTGGAAAGATTGCAATTGCTGGATACAGGGTATTGAAATTGCTTGTTTCGTATGAATTTCACGAAAATATACGCCATTTGTTTTTTTAATCGGTGATAATTTAATAGAATACCAATTACCAATTTTTGAAGTGAAACGAAAAATAAAACGCTTCTCCTTCTTCAACTTGAACCGGCAGTTGAGAGGAAAGGGTGAGAGAATCGTTATCTACACTCTCCGTCAAAGCGCCATACGAACTGTACACGCATGCGCAGTGCGTACTGTGTGTATAAGTAGCATTTTCTCTAGCCACGGTAATAATTTCCAAATAACCATTTAATAATCCTGAAATAATAAAATAATCAACGAATGCTATAAGCACGTATACTTTTTAGTGGGTATTAAAAGTGATCATAAAATTATTTGTTATGTAGAAAACAATGTTTGTGGATTTAATGCGACCGTAGGGTAAAATTGCTTATATTGAATAAAATGATAATAGTGACGACTTGACATTCAGTTCAAGGAGCTATTGAACTCACTGTTTCAAGCTTACTTCTTCCCGAGTAAAGGCCGCTGTACACGAGGCTGGTTTTGCCGTTTGATTTCCAGCGTGCTGTGGCGCTGAATTTGGTAATGGTGTGTATGTGTTGACTTCACACGATGCGTGTTTTGAAGCTAGATTTGTAGATGGTTTTGGTGCGCGCGCAGTAACAGTTCGAATGTTAACAAAAGTGGACAATTTATTGTCTCTGAACATGACGCTTGCCGACGTGTGATAATACTGTTTTCTGATTGGTTCTTGCTCAAAACCAGTGCGGAAACAAGCCCCGGTTCTAATTTTGAAATACAGCTTATAATCACGCAGCAAAGCCCGCAGTGACGTCATTTTTATCCTCGCTGCCAGCCCAAGTCCCAGCAGTGATATATGAGATTTTTTTTGGTCTTGCCAAACCAAAATTAATTCAGACTAAGCCGGGATTGGAAAGCTAGTTGATACATAGAAAAAAATCACAAGTATTTCGACATAAGCAATTTTGCCTTTTGGTCGTGGACATTGGTTTGCTTTTGTTAGAGATTCTCAGATTTTTTTTTGTAATGAGGACAGTTTTAAGACAGCATGGTTATTACGGTTGTGAATGAAAACTGTATATTTATTTGAATTGAACTTCGAAAATGTACAAATCGTAAAAATCGAGAATCTCTGATTTTATGTAGTTGATTATTCAGCTTCAATTCAGCTAATTCGCTTTTTTTTGTATTGTTTTTTCCCTCTCGTTCACTTCCCGTCCTCTAACTGAAATTTATCTGCAAATAACATTCATTTTTTCATACATATAAAAGGGTGGGGATAAATTGACATTATCGGTCAGTGGTTTAACTGTAACTCCAAAAGTCGATAATAGTGAAATCGATAAAGATACTAGAGTGACGGGTCATAAAAATGTTTCGGAAAATGACACGGACGATGTAACGCCCGTTACGGTAACACATTTCTCCTATTCGGACCGTGGAAAAATTGAAAAAGTTATTCTTCCGTCTAAAGAAGTAAAAATACAGTCGATGAGTGTTTTCGGTAGTGAACTAACTGGCGATAATGAAAATAAAAGTAACGCTAAAGTGGCTTTTTTTGATAATAATGTAAATAAGAATCCGTTTATTGAGCCTTATAATTTAAGCGAAGTTGACAGTAAAGTAACTAACAACCCTTTTAAAATAGAAGAATTATCGTCCAGTCCTCCTAGAACTAACCTGTTCCTAAATAATAATCCGTTTAGAATCGAAACACCTGCTGTTGAAACAGAGAACCAAACTTCCGGTGAAGAAATGAAAATGAGAAAAATTAGCACCACTGCTTCTAAGGTAAGACATTTGTTCTATTATTATTTTTTTAAGGTCACCAATTGTTAAGGTTATTTGGGTCCCTATTAAGATGTGACATAAGACATTTGGCGCTGTAATACAAGCATAGCTCTATTCTAACCCGATATAAATGAACAGTTTTGAAACTGCAATGAAACTGTTTGTATCTGTTTTATGCACTTGCGTCGACTTAGCACTGCTTTGTGACGATACAAACATTGGCATTAGATCTGTTCCAACTTCTCTGAAAATAGTAACAGACCTGTCAGTCATGCCGAGTAGTTAAAACGTGTTCTAAAACTGATAAAACAGTTTCGTTTTAGCTACTGCGAATGACTGATGATTCTGTTACCTACCGTTCTCAGAGAGGTTGGAACAAAGGTATTGGTTGAAACCATAGATATATATTAATAGATATCGGATGCCTATCCTTGAGCATTGTGCGTAATGGTTCCAATTGGAAGCCATTTTGTACGTAGAAAACGCCGTAAAAAGCGCGCGGGATTCAAAAAGATTAAATATTCTATAATATGATGTTAATGGAAAAACAATAAAACTCGCAGTAAACAGTGATATTTCGCTCCAAAACCTATTTTTATATTGAAACGTTTCAAAAATTACAAAACTGAGCATAAATATAATATAAAAGCTTAGAACATTTTACATTGTCAGATTGGCATCAATGCTTGTCAACCTTGATGCCAAATTGACAATGTAAAATGTTCTAAGCTTTTACATTATATTTATGCTCAAGTTTGTAATTTTTGAAACGTTTCAGTATAATAATAGGTTTTGGAGCGAAATATCACTGTTTACTGTGAGTTTTGTCGTTTTTCTCAATAAAATCATATTATAAAATAATTCATATTTTTGAATCTCGCGCGCTTTTTACGGTGTTTTCCACGTACAAAATGGCTTCTAAAAGGTACAGAAGGCGCTAGTGTATCCGCAATCTATTAAATATATATATCTATGGTTGAAACGCTTTTGTGACCGTTTAGTGCCTCAGATTGTATCAATTTCTGAGGTCATCAGCATTTGTATTGTGCATTAAATGTCAATTGTCAAACTCAATTCCAATTCCAGAACTAACCAAAGAGAAGAATTTTATAACCTTACTTTTTAAAGAAAACCTTTTCATATGACACTTCAGCGATTTGGGGGGTAAAAAAAAATGAGGACACTCTTTGTTACATGGTCAAAATAGTGTCGGTGCAGATTTTTTCTGATCTTGCTTTTTTGCAGGAGATCACCACTCCAAATAACAATAACGCAACGACAATGGCTAACAGCTCAACAAATACAACGTCTAAGACTACGAGCAACCAGTCTTTGAGCCAACTGTCTCCTTGGCTGGTAGATTCCGTTGGAACAACACCGCTAACGACTGCTAAGACGAAAACAGCATCGGAAAGTGCTGCAGTCATTCATAGAAAAACTGTGATCACTACACAGCTGTAATTAATTCTCAAGTAATTTTATTTTGTACAATACAGTAAATGATCTATCTTCGAAACGACCTAAAAACTGAGCGTATACCAGCAGTTGATTTGCAACAATATCTACGTTTTAAATTGGTACCGATATCTTATTTATTCCAAGTACTTAATCATTCCGAATTAGTGAATTCAATGTTAGGTTTCTACAAGGCCTTTTGAGAGAGTGTTTATTCCGTCATAAAACGGCCTTACCGAAGAAAAAATGTATTTATACCTATTTTGTAGTGGTAAATATTGGAATATTTTATTATTATATTATGTATGTAATAATTTAGTTTCAAAATGTATTAATTTTCACTCCAGGCAACAGAATGGGAAAAAACCGCCCTAAAGAACAATGGCACATCCCTTTCTTCTTCTTCATATACGAGTTTTATAATATTTAATAGTTCAAATCTGTACTTTTATAATAACCTCTTCTGTTTATTTCTAAGTATTCAATATTGGATATTGAGACGATACTTATTTTAATTGGATGCCGTTAAAAAGTGTACTTAAAAGTGATATGGAAACATAATATTATGTCCTTACGATTCTGCAAGTTTTGATTATTTAGTTATGTGATCGCTATATAATTTTTTATAGAAATCCTATAGTTACTATGAACGACAGCTAGATAATGCAATTATAATTACTTTAAATATAAGTAAATAATAGCATACCTATTTTTTTGGATATTTTTTCGTGAACTACGATGTATTTATTTAATATAAAAAAGAATATTTCAAAGTAAACATAATATTATATAGTATGTTTACAAAATATACGCGTGACATTGTAAAAATATTAATACTGCCATTATCAGCTGTAAAATTCGATTCAGTCAATTTCATTAAAAAAACGAGACTTCAAATACTAATCCGCCTCTTAATTTAACAAAGTGTATTAATCCGGTTTTTAGTTGCCAACATCAGTGGCGGCGCATGAACATTTTAAATGGGTGTTCTATAGGGTCAACCGGTGGTACCTCCTAACACGAGCTAGGAATTAGGGAAGGGGGAGGGGTTGCAATTAAATTATGAGTCACGTTTATGTTTATGATGTTTTAATTATTAATCTTTGTCAAACACTGTTCACGAGTAAACTACAATATACACTCCTCAACATATCTAACTGTAACACTAGTCACTACTGCAATAAACCATGTGTTGTGTATTGTGTATTTGGATGTATCGAAAATACATACCACTGAGTCAAAGCCGTTGACTGAAGGAGGTAGATTCAGTGAACACTTTTAGCAAATAACAGAGATAGATGCTTATATGTGCTGACCGCAATTGCAGCTCAAAGGCGGGGGTATTTGATGGTGACGCTCCGTGTGCTGCTTTGGAGCGCAAAACAGCGCCTGAACGTAGGAAAGTCCGCCACACAGAACACACAAGTTTTGTGGTCTGCCAGTGGCTGTTAAACTTTAGCGTTGATTGTGTAACTATTTCCTAACATTAAATATTGGTTAAATATGGAAAATATAAGTCATTCTAAAATTATGAAGTAAGTAGCTAAGATATTGGTAGCTTTGCAGCTCTGCAGCGCTCAAAGAGGTACCGCCACTGACCAATATTGTAATATTGAATGAATTTTATGGATTGAATTTTACATGTGATTTTGGAAGTAATTTCTCTGTATATTAGATTCCATTCGATATTTGGACTATTGGGAAAAAAAGCATACTTCAAATGCGACGGAAGTGGACTGGAAACAGTCCAGACGCGTGACTAGTCCGTATAAATAATATTATGTACCTAAGAAAAATATTACTAATTTTACCGTTCAAAATTCCAAAACAGGGTTTCAGTATTAACATTCCTTTAAGAAGTATTCATTAGTATTTGTGCCATTCCATCAATTAAATTATAGATATATAGTATTCGCACAGACACAAAACACTTCAGCGTTTTAGCACAAAAAACGGTATTTGGAAATTGGGAGCGTAACTAGGGTCAGCGCCAAACCCGAGAGGGCGCAATTAGCAATGCAATTATGTTTTATTAGTGTATTTGCCATAAGGCACTTACACTATTGGCATCGGTCTGATGGCGGGACCTAGGGGTCGGACCAAAATTTCTCGACGTTTTATAGCCTCCTTAGAAGTTTGGCACCATTTTTGGAAATGTCTATATACGAGATATATATGTATACGATAATTCTCGACAGACTTAATCGATTTAAACAAAATTTGGTCCACTTGTTGGAATCCATCACCGCACGAAGCCTATTTAAAATGGGCCGAATCAGGCCATGTTAAGAGTGGTATTTAGGGGTTGAAAACATTTTTCGGGCTCAAAAATACCGAAAAAATTCTCTTAATCGTTTCAAATTGGAAATTTAACCCTTTAGTAATTATTAAAATGTGCTTCTAAAATATTAAAAAAATCGGCCTGACCGAACTGGACTTACAAATTTTATGAAAACAAGTTTACTGATATAGATTTACATATTGAAGGGTGTATAATGTATATAATTTGGTACAGATGTTGAATTGATATGTGGTATTGAAATTAAGTAAAAAAATGTTGTTTGAATATGTGTATTAAGGGGTAATTTTTTTTATTTTGTCCAAAAACAAAGTTAAATTCATACAATAGAGCCACACTGCCTATAAAAGCAAATACACTATATTGTCAGCAGGGTTTGGCACTGCGACCCGGAGTTTTTTGTATATGTCAACCAACAAAATTTTGAAGACGTGAAATCACAATCATTCCAAGGGCGCCGATGAATCCAAGCTACGACACTCGATTATTGTAAGATACGGTGTATCAAGCAAACGCATAGCCGGGGAAAAAACAATAATTATCACCTTCAATTTTCATATTTCAACCCCTTCTCAACAAAATTTCTGCCTATGCCCCTGATTTAAGAAGTTCATCAACCTTGGGCCCCATAAGCTGACACTGGAATAGAATTTAATACTAATTTATGTGATATGAATGCTAATGGATTATATCAGTGCAGTTACTTCAAAGCAAATACACTAAAAATACTGTAGAAATTGTAGATTATAGACGCTCAACAGCTGAGGTCATCAGCGTCTAAGATAGTGGAGAAGCTGAACGTGTCTGTGCGGATGGTATAACCCGATCTTAAGTTTTGTCCACATCAATTGATATTTGTGTTGACGTAGATTTGCGCGGTGTTTTTTGACGTGATAACGTCTTATAAATTGATGAAATACCAGCTGCACGCACGAAAAAGTGTAACGTTCCGCCTGACCCTGTGCGTGCAAGCGAGAGCGCAGTATGCCTCGGCCCAAGTTTGACAGCTACTAAAATTTAGGTTATGTATTACGGAATACGTTATCACGTAAAACTATCGTCCGTAAACCGACTTTACAGACAACCAATTTTTTATGTGAATGTATGGTGGACATAAACATTTTAGCGACATTCAGCGCACGCGATTCATTTGTTATCGATTCTTGCACTGAGTGAAAAGATTTGTGCTGAAACATGGTAAGAGTACACCAAAACTGGAATGCCATTCATTAAGATCAGATAATTAGATTTGTAGAACGGGGATTGCAGACCTGCGCACAAACACGTAGGGAACATGAAGTTTAGTCAGGTTTCTTTTGTTTCTACTAAAATTTTGACAGTTGATCGTGAGGTTAGGTTAGGTTTCCTTTGTTGTTTGTACTTAAATTGTGACGTAACGGAAACCTAAACTGCCGACCGTAGCTGGCGACGACGAACGAAACATTTACAGCGCGTAAGTTCGTCAGTCCTGAATCATTCCAGTTACATGTGGAGTACACTAATCTGATTTTTGGTTATAAAACTTCGCACGTGTTAATCACGGGTTCAATTTGCGGCAAAAAAGTGAGCGTCAAGATTTCAAATACGTACAATACCGAACATCAATGTTTGTGGACAGGGCTTAGGATGTTTAAAATAAAATTATGCTAGACAAAAATGCCTTGAAATTGCGTTTATAACCTTGCACAATTCAATTTTAATTGCATAATGTCCACCGAAGCTTTTTTTAAAATTTCTTATTTGAGAAATACATATTTTGTGCCAAATATTTAGGCATATTTTTCTATAAAAATAAAAAGGCAAAGAATTTTGTAACAGCTAAATGGTACTGAAATGATATCCGTCCAGTTGACCATTATGTTCTATAAATAGTTTTGGTAGCCATAAGAATATATTTTAATACTGTACTTATTATGTGAATTTTATTATATATTAATAAGTAAATATATTATGATTATTAAAAAGTGTACCTATATTGTTTTGAAATTGATGTTGGATTTAACAAAACTTTGTGTTTTAATCATATTCCTTATAGGAAGGCGCCTGTCAAATCTCATCGCTAGAGTCACCCCAGGCAAAGTGACCCCATAAATATTTTACAACCCGGGGTGAGTGCATTGAAACGATTGAATTTCGTTCCAACCCCCCCTTATCTACGCCTTTGTTTAGCATCGATTTTTACCGTAAGTAGGTATGACAGATCTCCAGGAAATAGTAATAATAATAATAATAGTTAAACAAAAAATTATAAAATACAAAACTATTTTCTAGTGGTAGTCAAATACCCTAGTTATGTATTACTAGCCGCTACTCGCGCTTCGCACGCAATTGAGATGAAACACGGCAGTGGCAACTTTAGTGGGATCTTTGGCTCCACCGTATTACAGTCATATTTTACGGGGTTCCACTAAATTTTAATCTTGCCTCACGGGGCTAAGTCTCACTCGACAGCATCAACAGTAGAGGACCCTTCGGCTCCACCATTTAATAGTGCCATTTTAAAACAATGTTTTCACCGCACTTTTATTTTTTTGGCCAGACTCCTTCGCATAGGTCCCGAACAGACGAACAAACATTAATTTTTTTATATATTAGACAATATAGTGTAAAGACCGAGGCTCTAGATTCCTTGATAGATTTGACTACTAGTTTTGTAGCTCTGGTTTTCTTAATTGCCTTTATGTGCTCGCTTCACACGAAACTTCTTTTCAGGCTTGCTTTTGTGGATAGATCTGGTGCGCGCACAGTGACAGTTCATGTTCAAATAAGCACAGAGCAAAACGTATCTGTTGTTGACTGAGCAGAATGACGCCGTGTTGGTTTGTGGGCGTTTGTTCATGTCGCGCACGTGACAAGATACTGTTCCCTGATTTGTTCTTGCTCAGAGCAAGCAGAGGATCTAGCAAGAAAAATAGCCCCTGTTCTAATTTTAAAATCTATCTTGTAAGCTAGCAGGCGAACCTGCAGCCTCGTCGCCATAGGCGTAGCAACGATTTTATCCTAGGGGGAGCCAAATTTTCAACTCTACCTACCATTACCAGCTGCTACTTACCTATACATAATTTGAAAACTGTTCATAGTTGAAGCGAAGTCGATCAACACGACTTTCTGGAGGAATTTCACGATAAGGAAAACGTAGATTATTGTCGATTTATCTTGTTATTTGCACGTGAACAATTAATATTGCAGGGTAGGACAGGCCCACCCGCCGCCCCTCCCCCTCTGCTACGCCAATGCTCGTCGCCAGTCTGCCGGCCAGCAGAAACCCAGCAGTATTTCCAGCCTCGTGTGCAACGGCCTGATTCCTCGCACAAATTATATATAGCAATATTGCTTTTTAGATTTCTAAATCTACGATGGCGTTTGCCAGAAAATTATTATTTAATCTCTGTTATATTAAAACAATTATTTGTTGTATGACTAACGGTTTGCCCGCGACGTCGTCCGCGTGGTGTAGATGAAATGTACGCAATTAAATTCTAGGCTGTGTGCACAAAGCCTATTAGCGCCGCTACTGGGTAATAGAGAATTATTGAACTCACTTTTTATGGAAATCGCGACATGTTTCTAAGATAAGTCAAAAACATTAGTTGGCCATGATGTGTTAAAAAAATGTAATAAGGAAAATTGATGTTAATTTGTTTACACTGACAGCGGAACGTCAAATTAGGGCGCCAATGGTCTTTATTTTACTTAAATCGCCATCAGCGCAACAGCCCGGAACACAACAAGCATTTACAGATCGCTTAGTTTTCCTATGTTTGCTGTGTAATTAAAAAACTTCATAAAATTATAACTATTTTCACTTTTAATAAACATTGCTCACTGACATACGGAAAATTTGAGTTTGAAGTTTCCCCTAGTGCTCACTATAAACGCTCGCATCGAAAAATTTTTAACTCCGCCTCCCTGCACATAGCCCATATAGAAATCTCTCTTTTGCCCCGTTCGGGTAATGTGTTTCATAAGACCGTCGAACATGTATTTATTTATTTTTTAAGAAGTGCATTTTTTCCCGAGTCTGGCGTTTTGAGTTCAAGCGATTTCAGAACTACAACGTATCTTTTATGAAAGTTTCCACCCCTCTTTTCGGATTATTTTGTAAATAAAATGTAGCCTCCATCAGTGATGTCAAAGATACGGTCCGCGGGCCGCATCCAGCCATCTCAATAAGTCATAAGGCCCGTGACCAGAATCTAACCAGTGATAATTTTAGACGGCATTCGATTCCACTAAGTATTTTTAAAATTACTGGATCCTCAAGATCAAGATAATTTACCCTTTTTATTACCTTTATCTGAAAATTGATTTGAACTAAAAAAATATTTTGATTTAGTATGCATTTTAGTTTTAGTCTGGCCCGGTAATACACTCTTAATTTTATAAATGGCCCTTTAGAAAAATCAGTCTGACACCCCTGGCCTAGATCACTCCTGGCATAGGCCTTTACCTATCACAATTGGTTCAGCTGTTTCGAAGATTAGCCCCGATAGCAGACAAAAATTTGTAAAACGTTCGTTTACGTTCTGATCATGTAACCGCCCAAAAAAGTGACAGTTATATTAGAATATTACAGACAGACGCTTTAATTTATATATTTATAGTTTCTGGGGGTTTTGAGCGACCTGATGGGACAATCGCTCGCTCCAGCTATCCTGCCCTAAATCCGACGCGAGCGATATAATGGTATAGTGTTGGGTTTGGGCCAATTTGCATCGAAACTGTTTATCTTATATTAATGAGTATGGAATTGGTCTAGATTCAATACATATCCGATTGTACAATGCAAGACACGTACGTTGTGTTATGTAATTAATGATGTTCGTAAGTTGAACAGTTAGAACAAATTTAAATCCGTGGCTTACATACCTACTTCTGCAACGATATATATTATAAACGTACATACCGATATTGTGATTGTATAATTAATATTCCGGAATACTGTGGATAGACAGTTCAGTTAGAAAGAGATCATAAGCTGAAAAAAATTCTTAAAACCGTACCTACCGCCGTTCCGTCAATATTCTTCGCGATAAAAAAATGGAAGTAACACGAACACGAGTACGGAAAGGTTTAACAATAATAGTTTTATTATAGTATCTATACCTATTTGGCAGTGATAATATAGGCGACACAGTTTTATGCACAGGACGGACATACGATACCCATCTTATGCATCAAAACAATACTATACTTACATGTCCAGGCGCGGCAGTAAGTTTTGAAAGCCTGTGGTGAGTGAGTCGTGTGAACATTTACTGGGGGGAGGGGTCTCAAAAATAAAAATGTTCAAACATTGGCAATCGATTGGAGAGTCATATAGTACATAAACGACAAACGCAAAAATTATACGAAACTTTTTAGCAAACACGTGACGAATCTTAGTTTTCATATATTTTTGTAACTCCAAAATAAAAAATACCACACTATAAAACATCTTCAAAGTTATTAAAAGCTCAGTCATTTGTGTAATAGTTAACACAAATCTTGTGAAAATTCCATAATATGGTGAATTCACCATACGAAATCTTCACGCCGCGCCTGTATATGGCTTTGTTGGATATAAATTGTCGCCATCCTGTAAAATGTGAGACTTATTGACCCTTACTCGACTAGGAGCCACGAAAAGTATCATCCTGGGTTGCTAAAAGCATTGTTTCTCCGTAAGAAACGCATTGTAGAAGCATTCAGGGCCGGATTTACATATTTTGCGCCTGTGGGCCCCTGAAATTGCCGCCCCCCTCCCACAATTAAAAGCACTCTATACCCCAACCAAAATTTTCTTTACATATTTTACGCCTATGGGCCCCCTGAAATTGCCGCTCCCCCCACAATTAAAAGCACTCTATACCCCAACCAAAATTTTCTGTAGTTTACATTAGATTTGCAATATTTTACCGCTGAACGGAGCCAAGGATTCACGAAGCAGGCGCCCCCTTTCCCTTGCACACAATCAGCTGACACAGCCCCCGAATGAACCAGAGAATGCGCGAAGTGGCGGCCGCCTCTCTCTCTCTCTCTCTCTAATTCACACACACACTCACAAAAAAAAACTGGAATGGAGTTTTACTTTTGTTCCAGATAAAACATAATACATTTCTAAACTGAAAGATTTAAATTTTAAAAAAACTTTAAGCAAATATCTAATAAAAAAGGCTTTTTACTCCATTCAAGAGTTTTTAAATGATCAATAGCTGATTTTAATGTGTAAATTTTAATCTATGTATATTATATTATCATGACTTGTTTCATATACTTGTAAGTATAACGAAATTAATAAATTACGATTTACTGTAATATTATTTCCCAAATGCCAGTTTTGTTTGCCGTTTTGCCGCCCCTAAAAATTTGCCGCTATGGGCCCGGGCCCACAATTGCCTCATGCTAAATCCGGCCCTGCATGTATTTTTCAAAACTTCCACTTGGAAACAACACGTTTCTACGCATTTTGATCAAAATTTAGTTTGAAAAGCGATCTCTTTCAATGTAAATGGATAATTTGTTTTTCTTTTAGTACAATTTAATGTTCTACGTGACAGGGAGTTTCACAATGACATTAGACTGCTCCTGCATGTATAAATAAACTAGCGGTTCCGCCCGGTTTCACCCGGGTGCAAAAGAACGAATGAGGGAAGGGACATGAGTATGCACATTCATCTTAGTTTACCGAGATGAATGTTGTGTCCAAATTTCATGATGATCGGAGTTACCGTTCAAAATTTTTTGTCGGACGTACAAATTTTGAGTTACATTTTGCAACATTTTTCATTGATGCTCATCTCCTATTGGTCGTAGCATGATATTATATAGCCTATAGTCTTCCTCGATAAATGGGCTATCAAACAAAAATTTTTTTTTCAATTCGAACCAGTAGTTCTTGAGATTAGCGCGTTCAATCAACCAAACAAACTCTTCAGCTTTATAATATACACTTTAGTATAGATGACATATCTTTGATTAACGTCTGAATAGAACTCTTCAAATAAAATTGTCGACCTATATACTGACATAAAAAATAAAATTATAAATCAATATGTAGATATAAGTAGATATATACTAAGTAATTAATTTTTATATTTTTTAGATTATTTCTGAAATCTGAAGAAGATCCAAATCCGGATCGAAGCGTCATCTTTTGTAATATTGATTTATAATTTAAATTTTATGTCTCTGTAGTGAATTTATTATAAGTTACCACTTACCAATAATTATGTAAATACCTATTGTACTCTTATAATAAATTCACTACATAGACTATAATATATTGACATAAAAAATAAAATTATAAATCAATATTACAAAAGATGACGCTTCGATCCGGATTTGGATCTTCTTTGGTCGACAATTTTATTTATTTGATTAGTATAGATGACTACAATGTAAGGTCATTGTTAAATCAATTTTGTGACAATGAGTTCTGGAGCCCAGAATTAGTGTGACTTGTAAGGCGGAGGAACCAATTGAATCGTGTTATGTATGCGTGAGATTTGAGAATAGTAGTGTACACAGTGGCGAATTTAAGTTCGATGCCGCACTAGGCCCCGTATACAATATGGCAATTTTTTTGCTCTGTGGGGAAGGGAAAAATCAAACATCTTATTTTCAGATATTTTAATTATATTGCATTTTATTAATTTAAATATAATTTTTCAAAAATAAATAATACTTAGATACATTTTTTTTAACTATCACTTCTGACATTAATTTCTTCTTCATGGCTTTGGTGCGCGCAAAAGGTCGTATATATCTTCATAATCAATTTCTTGCACTAATTGAGCTTCAATAGACAATAGTGCAAGGGCATTAAGTATATATCTTGGCCCATGCTTGCACGTAAATAGCTTTTTACCCTTTTCAGGGTAGAAAAAGATATTTCTCCTGAATAATTTGTAGCTGGGCTCAAGGTCGGATCTACATATTTTGCGCCTATGGGCCCCCCGAAATTGCCGCCCTCCCCACAATTAAAGGAAGTTCGAAGCAGCGGGCGGCGCGCCTGCGCCCACTCCCCCTTGCACACAATCAGCTGACACGGCTCCCGAAAGTACCCCCGAGACTGCCCTCTCTTTCTTTCATACACTTACTCGGCGCGAAGCCGCTCTGCTGCAGTCCAGTGTACAGGCGTACATTTAGTTTGAGTCAAACGAGTTAACTTGGCATTAGCTCATCACCACGCTCATACGCATGTTTTGTAAAACTGGAATGGAATTTTAGTTTTGTTCCAGATAAAACATTATATAGTATTGTAATATTATTTCCCAAATTCTATTTTTTGCCGTTTTGTCGCCGCTAAAAATTTGCCGCTATGGCCCCATGCTAAATCCGGCCCTGGCTGGGCTGCTTAAAAAGTGAGTAGAGAGCAATGTCTACATTAAGGGAAACATCGCGAAGATTCCGTGATATTGCATATTATATTTTGTACACACATATCTTCAGTATTTTCTAATGAATCTTTGAGTTGATTAACTCCCTGAGATGTTAATGCCGCCACTAAAATCAGACCGCCCTAGGCCCAGATCTCACAGGCCTAGGTGTAAATCCATCACTGAGTGTAGGTACAACTACGATAGTAACTTAGCTTGTAGTTTTTTCAAAGCTCCATATATAGGTACCACTAGATTTAATTTTGATCAGCTGTTTAGAAATGTTAATTGCTCCTAACGACAATCGGATATTATACGACGTTTTTTGTATGATGTTATATGCATATAACTTTTCCAATATTCAATCGTTATAAAATCGGTTAGAATTAATTTTTTCCAAAAATTCCAACGGGATACTAAAGTTGAATGGATTTGTGATTTTTCTGGCTTGGTCCGACCAGCGAAACCCGTTTGTGAAAAAAATGGCGTAATTTGCAATTAAGGAAACAAAAAAAAAGGTGATAGTTAATTACTCGAGAAGTAATTGACCGATGACGCTAAAATTATTCATGCATGTTTGGGTCAACATAGACATCATTTTTGAGAATTTTCAGCCATCTATGTGCGGTCATTTTTTAGTAAAAAAAATAGTGAAAAAAACGTGTTTTTTTAACTTTCGGGGCTATTTGCAAGTTAACAATTGCACTTAGCGACCTCTGTCAGTGATCATTTTTTAGGAAATTTCATAAGGAACAACTTTCTCAATGCATATGCTATACTAAAAGTCAAGAGGAACGGAGATATTAAAGGAAATAGAGATAAAAGCACTATTTTCGTCACTAATTGTCAATTATAAAATCAAGTACACCAAAAATTTGTAAGCAAACTTAGGGGGTTGAACTACACCCTAAAACGAAGCGATTCCAATAATAATCTCGCCTGTGCCCGAATAATGCACTTTTTAATGTTTTTTTACTTCCTCGCCGACTGGGCTATGTATTCGAATACCGAAATTAGTGGTTATCAGAGATAAGGTTATATAGTTAAACGTAACGCCGCGACAGTTCCGTCTAATACTCCGTGGCGGCAAGTCGCAGGTCATATGAATTTCTTTTATCGGGCGACAGTTGCGGTAGGACCGCATGCATGATAGCAGAAGAAACGAAGCAGCGGACTCCGGGTCCAGCAGTCTGTACATCCGTGCAGAACTGCACCAGCGACCAGCAAGCGGCGCAACTTGCGGTTTATCAAAAGATTGCACTCATTATATGATGCTGAGAGCGGACGATGGTCGACCAGTCTGCGCCTGGCGCTTGTCGAAGCGAGTATTGATCTTTGCTTTGACTATAGTGTCGTTGATCTGTTCTCAAGTTTATTTACCACGCTGTAACCACGTTGTTCTTTCGTTTTCTTTTTGTTTTCATCTTCTCGTCGTCGTTTTGTTTATAGTTCAACGAATTATTTGTTGTTTTTCTTGTAAATTAATATTGTTTTGTTTTAATTTACTGAACTGTGTTTTGGTTGGATTTTAATTATTTGTTTGTTGTGGAACTGATGTAAAAAAGTTTTTAATAACGTTTTAATTAACAACAGGTATGATGCTTATTTTATTTTAATTTTGTTATATTTTAATCTTTGGAAGAATTATAACAATTATGAAATCTTTACATGGCGTTAAAATTTTGAAAAAGTTTGAACGAGATTTTTTTCACAGATGATAATTTTGACAGCAATAATCCAGAGTTGAGACGTTAGAACAAACCGCGCGCTATACTGCCCCAAAAAGGCAAAGGGCAGTAAGTGACATTTGTTGACAAAATTAGTTCATACTGAAGCCGACAGCTGCAGCAATAATTTTATTGTCTTTAAAAAATGTTTCCCCCATGTTTTGGTTTCCATAATCTAAAATTCTGGACGGTCAAGATATTTTAAGTAAATCTTGATTTACTCAAATTCATAAGTTGGCCACTTACTACCTTTTGCCTTTTTACGACAGTATAATGATTAACATTTATTTTGAAATTCCAACTTTGCAAATTGGAGACGTCATTCAATTAGACATTATGTGACTTTGACAAATACATTTAATGACAGATATTGTTAATTTATGCTACCAATGGTTTTATGACCATTTTCTGATAGCGTAAAGAACTGTACGTTACACATTATATGCAATATACTTTTGAAACAAAAACTCGTATTTTTTAACATGCTTATATTAAGCTTGCCTTGTATATTGTATATTTAAGAAAAACTTTCAACTCGATTTTCATCGTCTTCCAAATGCCCAAATGACGTGAAACTTTGTAGCCATATGTAGTTTTGATGACAAAACAATGTTCTAATATTTTAGCTACTATAATTTTTTTTAAATATACATTGTTTTTTTTCAAGTAAATAAAATTGTCGACCAATTTTTTGGTTTACTTGAGTATTTAGCCAACTATAATATTTATATAGCAAGTTAAAATAATTGAAATAAAAAAAAATAGGTGGAGTGACAATGCTTTCTGCAATCCAGTAAAGGGCTCCATGTAATAATCCATACTAATATTATAAATGCGAAAGTAACTGTTACCTTTCCACGCTTAAACCGCTGAACAGATTTCGATAAGGACATAGGCTACCTTTTGTCTAAAAAAAAACCTGAAGGGGTTGATATAGTGCGGTTGAATGTTTGTATGAGAAACCCATCATTTCTCAAGTTAGGGATATGAAAATTCATACCTAGGGTATTGGTAAGAAAGAATACAGTGAGCCGATGGCTCAACCACTGTCGTCGTCGTCGCCGTGTTTCATCTTAATTGAATGCGAAGCCGCAGCGGCTTAGAGTATCAATTGAGGCTGCAAGAACAGCATATTTCGGTTTATTTGAATGTTTAATTAGCTATGGGTGCTATTATGGGGAAACTCTACGGATTCGAATAGAGTATTCGTACTCCAAAAAAGAGCTGTTAGGGCTATGGCCAGAGTTTCAACTAAAGAACACTATAAACCAATTTTTGTTAATTACAAAATATTAACTCTACCGTCATTATTTATTCTTCATGCGTTATTGTACGTTAAACAAAATATGATGAACTTGAATTGCAGCTCTGATTGTCACTCTTATAATGTAAGATATAAACATAATGTGAGATTACCACCTCACCGACTACAAAAAACAAATAGCAGTTTCGTCTGTATATCAATTAGACTATTCAATAAATTGCCTCTTGATGTTCAAAACCTTCCACTAAAACAGTTCAAAAATCTTGTGCGGAGGAGGTTGATTGAGGCTGGTCATTATTCTGTAGAAGATTTCTTTTATTAGTGTACTATATTTGTCTATTTTATTATTTTTTTAATTGTATGACGATGTTATGCCACGTAATGGTGGTATTTAAACAAATATATTATATTCTATTCTATTATATAATTTTGGAGATTAAGTAGCTTGTAAATTTTTTTATGTATTTTATAGTATATTATACAGCGTGTCCACGAAAGTTCTTTACAAATGGAATTTTTTTGTTAACTATTGGAGATAAAATTTTTTCTGTGGAAAAGTTCTGCTTCGTCCAAATCTTCTAAAACACCAAAGAAAATTTTAGAAGGAGAACTTTTCTTTGAATGGAGAAAGATGGAGGACATGTTGAATTATGATTTATAATTCTGAATAAATAATTACTTAGAAGTTAGTTATGTTATTATTTTGAATAAAATTTGATTATGTAACTAATTTTGCGAAAATTTTGAATATCACAGATAATTTTTATTTTTAGTAAAATAAAACTTTTTGATTTCCCTCGTATAACTTTAGGCGGAAAAAATTTTCTTTGGTGTTTTAGAGGTTTTGGACGAAGCAGAACTGTTCCACAGCAAAAAATGTTTGCTCCAATAATTAATAAAAAAAAATTCCATTTGTAAAGAACTTCCGTGGACACGCTGTATTATGACAAATTATAAAATACACCGAAAATTTGTAGTAAGTTAAATGCGAAATTCGAATAATAGAAAAAATTAATAAACGAAATCTCGTGTTATTTTTTAACATTACCTGTATGCTAGAACGCCAATTTCGGTACTTAATGAAACAAAATTAATCTTTTGCTAAATTATAATGAAGTAATTAAACAGTCATAACACGAATTAAAAAATTTTAAATATTTGTATACCTAATAATTAATAATTTTGGTTGCTTACAGTTAGGTGCATATATAGTACCTATATATAAAATAAAAATAATTATTAATACCTATATCTTATGTAATGATTAATGACTTCTAATCGTTAATGACTAATGAATTTATTTAATATTTATCATAATATTATTATTGTATGAGTTTCAACAAATGATCAATTGCTTTCTAGAATCAAAATGACTCAAAAAAGTTTATATAGTAACATTTGTAGTACAATTTCGAAGGAAGTTCCTCTGGAAGATTAACGCCAAAGATCTTTTATAGAGGTGTACCCGCCACTACAATGTCCACATTGTGATATTTTATAGAAATTGTTTTTATAAAATTTCTTTGATAGTGTAAAACCAGCCTTAAATCAATTATATTAATTATTAATAAAATATTGAGTAGCAATAAGTTCATTCAAATTGAAATTGTATCCAGTCGCCTGATAATAAAATGTTATTATAGTGTAACCAGGACATGACATTGACATTGCATTAAAGGTTATATTGTTATGATATAGGCTGTTTCAGAATATTTAGCATTTTTTGCAGAAAGCATTGTTAGAAAATTTGATTAGACAATTGTCTTAGATTGTGATCATACATATTATTTCTTCATATAAGAAAAGCAGTGTAGAAATTTTAACTCGATCCTGCTCATAAAACAATTGATCAGTTGAAACGATATTCTTTCTTTAAACTGTATGACATCGTTTTTTCTACTGTATTCACATCAAAATATTTTTTTTTACGTATTTTGATTAAAAATTACCTTGAAAAGAGGTCTTTTTGTGTGTAGATGTAAGTTAGTACAATCTAATGTTCTATACGTGACAGAGTTTCACGACATTTTATTGCTCCTGAATGTGTAAAAACTGATTGTTATATGTTTACAATCTGAACTCTGAAGTCATTGTCAAATAATGATAATAATAAACATATTTATTGCAGAAATATTTTATAAAAATACAAAAGGGTATATGAATTCAGTCTAAAAGACTGGTTTTCAATTCTGCCCATGTCTAAGCTAAATTGTTGACATTGCTTTCTGCAATATTAAAGGCAAGCAAATGACTAGGCGCAGAATTTTTTACATTTTCATAGTTATCCTGGTAACTTTGACATTTTATTCATATGAGAAATTACAGGGGAGAAGTGAATGTGGAAATAATTGCAAAAAGGTGTGTGGGGGGGAGACGGGGTAGTATTAGAAACATAAAATATTTTGTAATGTGCTGTGGGAATGTTGAACCAGTTTTATTTTTTGAATGTTTTGAATCAATCATATTTTATGCAATTAATATTTTAGATCATTTCGTATTTGTTATGCAATCGCCATTTGACAATGTAAAATAGAACTTGAACAGTCATGAACAGTATTAGTGGTGTAGTTGTAGAATTGAACAAATGAATAATATTTAGATGAAGGCATTTTCGTTAACTATTAAATAAAATCTCTGAACTGGTTCGTGTTAAGAACTCATCCAGTCTGATAGCGAAAGTTCCGGGTTAGAGTGTTGACAGTTCCTTGTTTTTCTTAATTTTAAAACAAACATAAACTGTATAATCAGTGCGGCGGTGGTAAGTGTATTTTATCGTAATATATGAATGAATGAAAGTTAATGAGATCACGTAAAAGTCACGAATTTAATCATTGGTAAGGAAAAATATAGAAATAGTAATTTTTCTGATGCTAACAAATAGATATAAAAAGAACGATCAAGTATGATTCTTGGGTACATTTTTAAGCGAATCCCAATGCTAAAGGGGGCGTTCACAAATTATGAGGCGTTTAGGCGAGTGCGGGGTCGATCCGGACCTTACTCAATCTCACTTGGGGAAGAGGGGGGTTTCGGCAAATATCACGTAATTTTTTTTCCGCAAGAAACTAGAAAATTGAGAGATTG
Source organism: Xanthostigma xanthostigma (assembly GCA_963575645.1). NCBI lineage: Eukaryota > Metazoa > Arthropoda > Insecta > Raphidioptera > Raphidiidae > Xanthostigma > Xanthostigma xanthostigma. The sequence continues at coordinate 38,697,410 of OY754466.1, read as the reverse complement.
GGTTAAATTAAGTAAAAAATGTTTGTGCTATTAGAAGAGGAGGGGGGGTTGAAAAATCGCCAAATTTGCCTCACGTAATTTGTGAACGCAACGCCCCCTAATAGGACAGTTAAAAAAGCAATTTTTCTTTGATTTTAAAATAATGTATTTTAACAGCTATGTCAGTTTATGGCATTTTGCAGTTTTGTACTAAAATATTATTGCATTGTAAGTATGTCATTTACAATCTGGTTTTAATTTTATCACTTGTAATGAAAATTCAGTCACGACCTTACTCAACACTCTGGTTTTTTGAACGAACTGCAAGAATAAAAACAAACATTGAAGGGTCATTGTTTGCATAAAGATTAATAAGCCATGTAACATATGAGCAATGGCTTTTTTTCAATTACTCTTAAGTGAACAGCACTTAGAATCGAATCTGAGCTTATTTATGGTCTTATTTAGTAACAATTATCTTTTATGTTCATCAGATTTTCTACGAAGATTATAGGGTTCCATATCCAACTGGTCCAGGGGTGCTTTATTGTTATTTTTGTGTCTGACTGTCCGTCTGTAAGACGCGTCTAGCTTGTAAACGGAATAAGATAAAAAATTGAAATTTTCACATTGCTCTGACCTAAAATTGAAACTCGTGTTGACAAATTATTGCTAGAACAAATGACACTTTGGTAAACTTAATATACCTACCTACACTTTTCCGTATAAACACTATATTAATATAGCTAACGCGCCTATTACCTATAATTAGGGTTGCCATCCGTTCGAGTTTCTTCGAATTTCTCCTCTTATTAAGGGCGTCCAGGGAGCGTCCGGGCGGGGTTTTGTTTACAGTCCGGATTTATTTTGTCTAGATAAATCTTTTTTTTACCAGACGATAGCAGAATTTTGTTTCTTTAATTCGAAAAGATTTATTATTTTTGCTTATTGGAATAAAAAGACTAGAGTTATTTTTTGGTTTTCCTAATTTTTTGACGGCTCCTTAATATAATTACCAAAGAGAATAGAGATATAATTAAATGAAAGCTTGTAAAATTCCATAGATTACTTTAGTTTTGTACGCTTAGTTGCACCAAAGATGGTAAAAAAAATGCATCTATACTATTTCTGTATTATTAAGGTGTTTAATTTCATCAATAAAATAAGAATTTTTCTTGATAGTTATGTCCGGGTTTTGAGCTCAAAAATTCGGTTTTTTTGAGCTTCTTTTCCTAGTTTATTGACTTTACAGATTGGCAACTCTACCTATAATAAATACAGCGTATATATACAACTTGATATTATAAAATCAAGTTGTCATGTACCCATGTAGGTAGAAAAGAGATTGAAATTTTCTCCTCAGTGATATACATATCTCAAATTTTGAACATTATGGACAGTCTCATTGTAGAAAAATAAAATTCAAAATATATTTTTAATACATGCAATCAAATAGCAGTCAATGAAATAGTGACATAAAACAACAGAAAACTCATAAAATCAAATATAAGTCATGATAGGATTAATTTCAAAAATACCTATATACTATGAAATATACAGTTTCAAAGTTAATAGAAAAAAAAGCTTAAACTTTTCCCTGTACTAGCAATGAGATATACAAAGATCTCGATTTAGTGAGTTTTATATAAATTCTCAATAAATAAATGACAACCGCGCTTGCTCTTCACCGTTTGTGTTCTCTTAAGGGTAGGGATAAAAGCCTATAGGTGCAGAGAGTGTTTCTCCTTGAACTGTCCAATATTACACTAAGTGAAAGCAAAAGCTATGTGCAAGTGAGAAAAAAAATGCAATATTACTAATATATATCTTTTTCTGAATAAATCTAACGAATGAATATTATTGTAGACACCATATATAAAATTAGGAGGTCTGTGTGTTTTCCCCACACCGCGTACCCCGCAAAAGTATATAGTATATACCCAACAGCTTCTTAAGAAAAAAAAATTCTGTTGCCTCTCTCGACTATACAAAGATATCGTCGACTGTTTACCGCCATTTTGTAGAGAAAGTCATACCATATACAAATATACAGGTTTTTGATAAGGTTTCCTGGGACAGGGTATCCCTAATATGCCCTGACGAACACAAAGTGTGATCACAGTCACAGTTAAAAAAAACGATAAGTACTTAAAAAAACAGTTACGAATGACGTGATAAAAAGTAACAATTTTACTATTAATGAATAAATCACTGAAATTTGATTCCATAAAAGTCATTCGCTTAAAAATATGGAAGGAACGCGCTACGAATAAATTAATTGTGAAAAACACACAATATTATATTATATAGACAGGAAGTCGCAGAGTGTATTAGATCTGCCATTCATGCGAAATATTACACTTTTCAGTGATTGTTTGATCGCTGGACTCAGATCTAAATAGCTGATACAGAATAATATGTAAATGTGCGTAAGGAGTTTTTGAAAATATCCTCAATGTTTTTACATATTTTACACATTTTAATAAAACAGTACACTGTGTTTACCGATAGTGGTAACAGTGCGAATAATTCTTATTTCATACAAGATACGAAAACAAAGAATGGTTTTTTATTCAGCTCGAAATTGACCCCTAATTTATTCATTCATTCATTCAACAACTCACATCCCTAGTATACAGTGTGGTCACTTAAGTGTACAACATATGGGAAAATTTTTTATTAAATGCAAACCAAAATACAAATATTGCCAAAAGTTGGTGCATGTCCGATAATCATTTTAGGTGCTCTTAGAATTGTTGAAACTCAAACAGCATACAGGGTGTTTAATATCGTTGCAACAAACATAAAGTTTGTGATTCCATAAAAAATTTTAAAAAATTAAAAATCTAAGTTAATTTTACAAATATGCCTGAATTTGAACAAAGTTATGCGAAATTGATTTGATTTTGAATAATTTATTAGTGTGTTGGTAACTATAAAAAAAAATTTTCAAAAAAATTATCATTTTGGTTTTTCAAAAAAAAATTTTTTTTTCTTAGAAGGCCATGGTTTGGTATTTGGGCATAACTTTTAATTCTAAACAACTTTTTCTTATAACATTTCGCTGAATTTTTATATTTTTTGACCCATCCTGTATGCTGCTTGAGTTTCAACAATTATAAGAGCACCTAAAATGATTATCGGTCATGCACCAACTTTTGGTAATATTTGTATTTTGGTTGTGCATTTAATTAAAAATTTTCCCATATGCTGCACACTTAAGTGACCACACTGTATATTATGGTAGGTGAAAAATTCGTTTTGGATAGGATTTGCATAAAATCCATTCCTAGTAGGTGTCTATGTCGAGAAAGGAGTAACTATGCCAAATTTCAAGTCAATCGGGCGTATAGTTTTGGACATTTCGTGACGAGTCAGTCAGTCAGTGAGTGATATTTCGCTTGTATACAGATATACAGATTTGATGGTCATAATAGTGCTAAGTTATACAGTAGAGTTTCGATTATCTGGCAATGTCGAATGAAAATGCAGAATGACAGAAACGCAAATTGAAAGGATAATCGAGACTCGGTTGTATATATTTTATACTCAGATTGCAATAAAGTATTAAAAACAGTGATGAATTAAATATGTAACTAAGACGACCGTGTTTTGTTTGTTTAGTAGTGAAAAGTGCGAGACTCCAGTCTTCATAATGACGAATGCGCCGAGAATACGAGTTGTTGTGCTGGGCAGCCCGCGAGTTGGAAAATCTGGTAAGTCAATTTTTAAATTATTATACAAAGTCTCAAAAATGTTCGTGCGGTATTTTTTGTGCATATTTTATTACCGATTGAAAATAATTTACAAAAGATATTTATGTAATATCTTTTATAGAATTTTAACAGGCCTTTTGTAAAGCCTGATGACATATGGAAAGCAGCCCCTAGTAAGGTAATAAGGTTCATAAAAAGCATTCTACCCGACTGGGAATAAAACTATTAGGGGATTCACAAAGATCTTTTAGGTCGCAGTGTTTGTCAGATATCAAGTGTCTTATCACCCCGCATATAAATCAGATCTACTCGATAAATCATTTAAATGAATCAATTGCATTATTTAATAGTACCGGCAAATTATACAAAATTTTGTGAAAAGGGCAAAAAAAATTGGACATACGCTTATCCCGAAATATATAATATTCGAATCTATAAATTACCAAGAGCCTATATCACATTTTTGGGTAGGTAACACTTTTTTTTGTAATGTCTGAACACAAAATCCAAGACCTGGATGAATTGGAGTGGGGCCTAGCCGAACTGTGAATTTTTAACTTTGCGAAATTTTATTAAGTCGTTGAGGTCTTTTGAAACTTTAATATCTTCGAATTTAGTATGTAATAAAATAAAAAAAATATGCCTGATCATTTAGTCGGATCTAAATGTCTGCCAGGCGAGTACAAAACTGTCTATTATACATGAGCGCTGGTAAGACGCTACGGGTAGGTTGAAGTGTGAGCGAGGGCTGAGTTGAAGTGTGCTTCGGTGCGATATACGTTCTATCTCACACTTCAACCTTTCACTGCACTAATATCGAAAGCTTTCAAAATAACGCCACCAAAGCTTCAAACACAAATCTAGAATTCTAACCAACAAAATGTTCTCGTATGATGCGTGATATTTGTCGCATGTGTGTGTAAACAAATTTTTGTCGTACGATATTTTTAGAGCAATTCAACATTTAATTCGACAGGGTTTATTGAGACTTAAATCTATTTAGATTTTGGAGTTAATCTGTCCAGTAGTTTTAAAGTTACTCAAAGGACAAAAATTAAAAATAACAGTTTTTCACATTTTTGTCGTTCAACTCCTAATTTATTTGTTTATACCAGTGATTCCCATCAAGGTGGGCGTTACCTCCCCCTGGTGGGTTCTGCAGCGATCCAGGGAGGCGGTGATGGCCACAGGTGCATTTGGGGAGCGATGAATTCTGAGTTCAATAATTAATAGTTTCATATACTTTCAAACTTCAATGTTTTTAATTTACACCTTTCTTTACTATATTTTACGAAAAAGGTAGAAACATTAATACATATCTATATATCTTTCTGTTTAATTTCTATTAAAATTAAAAAAAAATCCAGGGGGGGCGCTGAGTAATATTTTTTCTGGAAAGGGGGCGGTAGGCCAAATAAGTTTGGGAGCCACTGGTTTATACAGTGATCAGGAAAGTTCATTAAAAATCAACATTTTTTTCTTATAGAAATTCTCAACTATTTTTTTATAACATTCTTTATAAATAGAGAAGTATCAATGTATTGTAACGTATTTAACACATAGTGGGAAGTTTTAGGGTTGGCCCACATGTCAACTGATTTCCAAATTTTTTAATGAAAGTGGTGCGTGAATTTTGCCGCCCTTAGCTCGGTCAGTCCATACAATCTGTCTGTATTTAAATATTCTAGAACAGCGATCAGCGATGCGCACTGCTATACGAAGCATCGCATTGCTGGTAACACTTTTTAACACTGAAGTTGTATTTCTTTAACCATGAAGTGTCAATTATACTCCAGACAGCGGTTATTGTGCAAGCTTTTGTAATACACTTGCATGTATTTATGTGTGCACAGACAATATGCAGTGCTTTTCGCGTCTGAGTCTTCACCAGGCTCAGCGCGACCTGCACGTTGTTCAGTTATTTGCTAATTCCGAATCAAAAGCGCGTTAATTTTATGCAACTCTGCAGTTTGAGATTGCATTATGGGACTGTTTGTGAGGTTATTGGCTGCAATAATAGAGTAAACGTTTCTTTGTTAGGTACAGTAGAATCCGGATAGTACGACTTCGTTTATAACGACCAACCGCTTTTAACGACGTAAATGCAACCTCAAGTTTAATTTTCATAAAACATACTGCGTAAGTATATCCGTTTAGTACGACTCCGGTTAAAGCGACAGACTGCTTTGACCGACGTAATTTATTAAAAATCGTCCGGTTAGATTACAGGGATTCCCAAAGTGGTCTATATCGACCCACAAGGGGTCGACGACAACTTACAAGGGGTCAGTGTCAGCGGGAAAAAAAATTGGGGGTCCATGAAATGAAAATGGGGATCCACGATAGTGAATCTCCTAACAAAGAAAGAAACAAACTGGACATCGTTAGCCGAAGAGATTTTAGATTAAATCTAACTAAATTGATGCCAAATGAAAATTTATTATTAAAGCGTCAGGTTCATCCCTCACACTAAAAGCATTTATTTTTTGCTTAGTTATTTTATGTAACAGAAAGTAAATTTTAATTTGATTCGTTTAATTTGAATCTAATTAATAAATGTATAAAACTACATTTCACTACCGTTATAAATTTAAATCGTTCAAAGTGAGTAGCACTATACCGGTTGTCAAAAATACATTTGAAATTAATGAATTTGCAAAAAATCAATATCAGATAAGCAGGGGGTCTACCCAAAATCGAAAAACATGGCAAGTGGTCTACGAGACAAAAAAGTTTGGGGACCTCTGGGTTAGAACGACGCGCGTCTCAAAATAGTTTATCATTTCAAGGACACCACCTTCCCTCCCAGATGCACTTTATATTATTCCCGAGTAAATCACTTGGTACTTTGTCACCTTTTGATCAATTATTGCGTTAACTTTGTGTCAACGGACTTTCAATTGAAGAAAAAAGTGTTATAATACAACGTTTAGAAGCCGGTGAATCGAATGTGACTTTTGCGAAGGAATTAGGTCTGTTTCATTCAACAATCAAGAAAAAAAAACACAAAGTAGCCCGTGAAAATTTCAATTCGTTGTGCGTCGTCCGGTTAGTACGACGTAATGTCGCCGGTCCATTGACCGTTGCTCTATCCGGATTCTACTGTAACATTTGTAGACTCTAAAGCCATTGTTTACTTCTGAAGACAGATAAGTCTATAGAGTTGAATCACAGGTTAACTAGGTAAATTAGGAACTGTAAAATTTAATCCGCGCATACATGCTGCGCAACCGATCGCCGTATTCTTAGCACGTACAGCTGCCAGTTCTGATTCGAAGTATCGTATCAATCCTGCTGTCCAGTGGCGGCCCATGAACATTTTAAATGCAGGGTGTTCTGTATAGTCAACCGGAATCAACACGGGCCAGGAACGAGAGGCGGGGAGTAATTAAATTATGAGCACATCCATGTTTATGATGTTTTAATGAAAAACTTTTTCAAACACGGCTGACAACTTACAATATACACTGTAACACTAATCATTACTGCCATAAGCCGCGTAACAAACTGTCCGACGCGAATCACCGTAGTGTAGTGTCCAGGGGTGCAGAACTTATGGCACGCGTGCCACAGGTGACACGTATTGTTGTCACGGCATTGATTGAGGTGCAAAATCGAAATAATTAAAAATATGCTAGATGCCGAAAAAAATTGTCTGTGACCAAATAACAAATACGAAAAAGTTTCATGGCGCTAAATGTATTATCAAAATTATTATTTTTCTCTATGTTTGATTTATTTTTTGACAACTAAATTTCTTTGGTTGGTTGTCGGCACGCCATGGCTACATTTAAACATTTTTGATAAAAATTGGCACGTAGGTGTAGAAAGGTTCGCCACCCCTGGTGTAGACAACTTTCTGTGTAAAGGAACGCCACTGATGTTTGTTGCATATTAATTATTCCACTAGCTGGTTTATAAAATACCCACTTATTAGTGTCAACTTTTGTGAAAATATTTGATAAAAATTTATCTTCGAGGCTTAGTCAGTAAATAGTTCCTTGGAATTTACATCAGAAGTCAAAATACAAAGACAGGTATATTTAAAATATAGAAACAAAGAGATTGAGATGTTGTTTTATTATAAATCACTGTCGGTTTTGTGACACGGCGATGAAATGGGTTGAGTCCAATCATCACAGATCACAATCAGAAGATGTTGCTTAATAGAGTTTTGTTTACTTCTCTGACGTTTACTCGTGTTCGTGTCACCGGGTGGTGGTACTCTATTGGTGACTCTCATTTGTTTTCTTATATCGTAGTTCCAGAGCCGGCTGTCAGATTTTATATGTTTCGAATACGCAGATTAGATTAGCATTGGGGGCAGTGGCAGTGCGTGAAAATTTTAAATCGGTGTTCTGCAGAGTCAACTGGATGTACCTCCTAACACGGACTAGGAATTAGGGAGGGCGGTTACTTAATATTATGAATCACATCCATGTTTATGATGTTTTAATTATGAACCAATTTCAAACACTGTTGACAATAAACTACAATATACACTATAACACTAGTCATTACTACCATAAGCCGTGCTTCATGTATCATGTATGTGCATATGTACGACATACGCACCGCTGGATCAAAACCGCCAAAGGTGCTGACTGAAGGAGATAGATTCAGTGAACACTTCTAGCATATGGCGGCGATAGATGCTTATTTGTACTAATGTGCTGACGGTAAATGCAGCTCAAAGTCAATCTAAATAACACGCTGTAACTTGTGGGTCAGGCGTTGTATGGTGTACAGCGGGGGTATCTGATGATGAGGTTTCATGTGCTGCTTCGGAGTGTAGAACAACGCCTGAACGCAAAAAAGTCTGCCACACAGAACAAATACGAATTTTGTGGTCTGCCAGTGGCTGTTAAACTTTAACGTTGATTGTATAACCCTATTACACTATTTCCTAACATTGCAGAATGTTGGTTAAATATGGAAAATATATTTCATTCTATAATTAAGAAATACCTAAGACTTTGGTTGTTCTGCATCTCTGCAGTACTAATAGAGGAACCGCCTATAATTGGGGAGCATATAATTAATATTTTTCGCATCAGAAACAGAAAAAATTAGAGCTGCCGTTGTAATTTTAAATTGAATTATTATACTTATTCGCAGTGCCGGATTAACCTATAAGCAAAGTAAGCAATTGCTTAGGGCATCACGTCTCAGAGGGCACCAAAAATCAAAACTCAGAAATGAAAAGTATCTCATCAGACCGTGTCAACAAAAAAACATTTTTTTTCATGTTCTCAAAAATTTGATCTACTGATATAAAACTGTCTTTAGAAGTAGGTGTAGTAGTTAAAATTAAATAATTTACTTTTGCAAATGAAAACGAGTTTTTTTTTAACTTCAGTTTTGCAACCTTTTTTCAATTAACTGTTTAAAAATGTGTAGATTGATTTTATAGATATAGTCAAACTTTGAATGAGACCATTGATTGTAAAATTCTATTTTTTCCCTAAAATTCTCTGCTTTTTAACTTTTCTCTGTCAATTATAAGCTTAACATTCACAATTTAAAGGATTTTTTTTATTAACTTAACATGACAGACAGATAATATTAACTTTGTTAGACTGCTGCTAGAGATGAGGGCCCATAGGCAAGAAATTGCTTAGGGCATCAAGGAGTCTTAATCCGGCACTGCTTATTCGTTTTAGAAGACTAATAATTTAAATTTACTATTAATCTAGCTATCTACTTTTTTATTATTTAAAGTTTCATTGATAGTTTAATGAGTGCAAACTACGCTAATTAATAATTAATTGAATCAGTAGACCGCTGATTTATGTTCGCTGATCAGATCTCGGTGATAAAACGAATATTATAGTAACAGACTCCATTTTCTATACGTATAGTTGTTTGATTTATACATAGAATAAACAAAAAGAAACACATGAAACCACAATTCATTGATGTTAGTTACGCTAGCGCAGGATGTTCGTGGTTAGTGAAGCTGTGATTTGCTTATGAATAACAGGTGTCAGTTTTAAGGATTCATGAAATAATCCAGTTGGATATTCTATTCTTCTTTGTAGATTCCCGCTGCAATGTTATAAATATAGAATTGGTCATAAATAACTTTATTGTTCATGACCACGACAAAATAAAGACATGTTTTTAGCACAATGTTATGTGTGTATGACACAAATGATGCGTCGTCGAATTCGTCTCAATCTCAAGAGTGTCATAAGTCAGGAATGGCGACAGATTTATTAATAATTATTGTTTGTTTTGGAAATTTGTGTTTAATCCGCAAAGTTTTTTTTTTTTGGAACATCAATATTTTGCGTTTTCTATAGGGATCCTTTATATTGACTACTCTATCTGGTGGCGAAACTTACAACTATAATCAGAGAAACATGATTATGAATCGTACTGTGAATCGGTACTGATAAATATGATTTTTTTTATTATAACAAAAAGCATTGATAAATTAATAAATGCCTTATTATGGAATTTGCGAAGTTTTCACCTCGTGCAAACAAATAAAAAGTTAGTAAAGTGCCCCGTCATTTCAATGCAGATGATTAGTTATTTTACCAAGTAAGTAGATATTATACTTAGTCTTAATATTGAAAACTTAATTTATTAATTGAATAGTTATTATTATTAAATAACATTAAGAATTTTGATAGAAAAAAATAAAGTTTAAAATTGCATTTTAACAGATGACTATTTTTAGGTTGGGAACTTACCTGTTGCAATAAAGTAATGTTTCAAGAATATTTTTGCAACGTTCATCAACACTGCATTGATATAATATCTCTATTTACCACTTTTATTTCATGTGGATTATTCTTTAAATCGGAAGTTTGTAAACAGAAAACATTAAAATTCACCTTACTTGAAGGTTCTGTTTCAGTTGAATTTTTGCCTATTTTTATGATATGGCCGGCATTAAATATATACGTTCCCCTCCAAGGAAATTTCTTTTTCGGATATTTGTATCAGCCCAGTTACATATCTAATATTGTGCTGATACTTATCATTTTATTGCACTTAAAAAATTCATAATTGCACTGTACTATATAGTAACCATAGTAACTATGGGAAATGATACCCCATCGTCGCTATGTTTTTAAAGCTCCACCCATTTGAAGGAACCTAATGACTTAAAAAAAGTCCGGGCATACCAAGTTATCGTTCTAGACCCATGATTATCTTTATATACCTATATAAAATTTCGGTGTGCGTGTGTTCGTAACTCTTCGTCTCCTAAACGACTTGACCGATTAGATGAATTTTTTTTGTACTTACGGGGTCACCTGGATGGTTTTAGCTATAGTTGGACTCGGTAGGTGGCGCTATTGTCGACACCCAGAATTTTTTTTTTTAATTTTAAGACTAAATTTTTTTTGTTTGTTATTTCTCACATAAAAAAACATGTAGGTAATTCCCAATTTTCGGTCTGCCAGCACCTCTCAATATTCTATAAATCCGGGCGTAACTGGACCAGGCCACTGGTATCCTATGAAGCTATAAACTAAATGATTAAAATGTTTAGAAATATTTTCACAATCTTATTTCTGAGTAATTCAATTTTAATTTTATATATTTTTGTTTTAATTTCAAAGTTAATACGAACGCCATATTATTTAGTATGTTAATTTGAGCACTTTTTGAAGCGCGTTATTTTATCTTTACCCTAGAGATATATTCTATACTGCATATTTTTCATCGGTTAATTTTATTAAGATTGACGTGTGACACATGGAATCTGCATTATAATGCCAAGACTATTGCAGATGCGAAGTTTATATCAATTACAAAGTGCAACCGCACACACGCTTTTTGTTTTTTATTACTTCATGGTCATGGCCCGTTAAATTAATGAAAGAAACTAAATGCAATCTTCTTCGATTTAATATAAAAATACAAAACATGTATGCATATCGAAATAATCCTTTTAAATTACCGATGCATGAACTTGACAGCGTCTTGTCCTTTTTTTAGGAAAGGCGTCCCTAACAGATACTATGTAAACAGAAAAAACTGTTCGTAATTTTTAGTTGTTTTTTTTTTATCCCACTACGGCAATATCAAAAGAGACGGCTGTTATTTTATCAGTCTATTATGTATGTGGGTGGGTGAGCCTTATTTGCACTTGTTTGTATACTACAAGAATGACGTCACAGTAGGTAAACATGGCGGCTCGTGTTATCGCGCCAACTTATGTATTTTAAATTTCGAGTGCTATTTTATCCTATTAAACGATTACATTTAAGGGGGGCACTTAGTGTGACAGCTCAAAAAAAACAATATTTTTAGACTAATTATATTTTTATGATATTTTAATGAATTATGCTTCATGGAACATCTTTTAAAGTTCTTAAAAAAATTGTATTATTTTATTTGGTACTAAATGGCGGCGTTGTTAGCATTTCTATCAGACGCGTTGCATCCTTTAGAATAAACCCCTGAATATCCATTCAAAAAAGTATTTAATATGAAGTTTGAAAAAGATTTTTGATTTTTCGCATAAAATGTTGACCTATAAATATTTATAAATAAAATTTAAAACAATAATTTGCCAAACAAGTACGTTTAACTACGAATAAAAGTTGTTTTTTATATCTGGTAAAATTTTCAGCCCAATATCTTTAATAGTTTTTGAGATATTACGCCCACAAACTTCGAAAATGATGTATAAGAAAAACGCGTTTAAAAAAAATCAGGTTTGATAGTGAAAAAATTTGTAATTGTAACGAATATCGTTTTGAAATTTTGTAGGCATAATAATCGAACATTTTTAAGCATAATTAAAAACATTTTTTTTGAGCTGTTACACTAGGTGCCCCCCGTAAGCGACATAAAAATTTTAAGACGTATTAAAAATAAGAGTCAAATAGCCTAACATAATTTGAGCTATTCTGAATTAAAGAAAGTCTGCGGTCGTATTAAAAGAAGTTGTTTTTTGGAGAACACCGTGTATACAAGATGTAATGACGATAATAAATAATATCAATAGACAGTTTGATTTAGTTACGTAACAACTTTAAGTATGTATTAGTTTTTTTCAAAACAAACAACACCGACTTTTGTTGTATTTTTATGAACATACGTAAAGTGAAGTAATGAGCTGTATAAAGGGCTTATGGTTATATATTAAGTACTTCATTGTTATTGGATCTATTGTATTTGTATTTAGGTAGAGACATTTCGATGAACTTTGTTATTACTTGTTAAGGTTGAAACGACTTTAATGCGGTGATTTTTCTTCCTTGTTCAGGAAATAAATGGGCATAATATAATTATAGGTTTGAATAATCGAGTTTCTGATAGTTTTTTGGTCTTTAACTCGACGTTTACCTGTACCTTTTAACTTTAAAAAAAATACTAGTCAGTCGGGCGACGGGACCAAAGTTTCCTGTGAGATGCACAGCCGCGAAATAATTATTCGAAAGTTGCGCAGCCGTTTTTGTATTCTGCACACAATTGGCTGGTTCACCATTTTTTTAAAATTTAATTTTATAAAAGAATTGCATCTAAAAATGTTAAAAATCCAAATTTCACAAAAAAAGTAAAATTTGGAGGGTCAATTTTTTTTTGATATTGGTCTTTGATATTTAAACGTCAAACGATATCTCACAGGGCCCTTTCCACACTTGCACACTTTTACATACGTTTTGAACATTTTTGCTCCCATATACATACTTTTGTAGAATAGAATAGAATAGATTTATTTCTAAACAACCAAATAGGCAAGAATTAAGAAATTGTCAAAATATGTTACAATATGTTACCGCGCAGTCAGCGAAAAAATTAGAGAGAACATTGGACGGGAACATTCCAATTTCAAAAATATTGGCATTGGCATATTATAATAAAGAAAATTAAATGTATGTTAACGCGTGTAGTGACGCGGGTAACGGCTAGTATTAAAATTACGATATTTCTGTTCATTTGCATGGTTACCTATTACATAATTTATTGTCACGGCATGTAAAAATTAAACGAAGCATGTTTGCCAGCTACTTAACTAATTTCTTTTTGACAGATCTACAGAACAGCTGATTTTTTTAATTTTTAAAATATATCCGAAACTAAAGTTTAGAAAAAGATATATTTACAAAACTTTCTTGCAAAAATAAATAGAATAATAAACTGTTATGAAAAGTATAAATATACCTTTTTATATAAAAAACAAACGTTATAGCATATATCTTTTCTGCACATGCGCCGCTTCTCCCCAAAAACAACGGAGTTCTTCAATGTTAGCATATAAAAAAAAACCCAAAATTTGGTTTCAACTCGCTTATCCGTTTGACCTGTGTCGTGTTCACAGACTGACAGACAGAATATGTTTTTTGGATTCGAAAAATATTGTAAAATTTTGAAATGCAAATTTCGATCTAAATTAGTACCATACCGACACTTGTGGTGTTGGAATGGTAGAAATGTTGAGAGAGCTGTAATCGTTTTCAGGCAAGGGGAAACGATTTGAGATGAAGAATGCATATTTTACGCGATATTTAACAAAATACGGATTTCCTTGTCATTATCGATTAATTATTTAGTTTTGTTACATACATCATGATCACATCAACAGTATACCATAATTAGATTTATCGGCGCCCATGCCAAGATTCTGATTCCGCGCCCTCAAAATTTTGTTAATTGATGTATTCAAATAAAACAATTGCTGGTTGCGCCTTCCCAGGTTTCCGCCCCTGGAGCAGACCCTGGTTGCCAGGCCCTAGTCACGGCCCTGCATTTCTGAAACAATTTTAAAAATTTAAAGTTCGTGCATCCATGAGCATTCATATGGAAATATTGATGTGCACTGATAAGTGTTTGACCACACGGGTTGCGAGTTCGACTCCCTGCTGTCACACACTCATCATTAGACACGGAACCTGAAGAGAGTAAAGTACGCACATGTCTTGTGCTGCGTTTGCGTTATTATTGCACCGCGTTGCGCTGCACTGCATGGATGCAAATGATATTGTTATGTGCTCACAGTTCACTGCGCTCGGATATTTCCTCAAATATATTCCTTTCACCTCTGTTTTCTTTCTCTTGATTAATAATAATTTTAAATAATGGGAATGCGGACACATATATAAAAAATTTGATTTGTCTTGTAAATAATAATTATGTATCTCCATTACAGAGCTTTGAAAAAGTTTGCAGTACTGACGAAACGTAGCAATAAAAAGTAAAACATTATATGTTTTCGCATTCCCATTATTTACAATTATTTAAAATAAATATTACGGACGGTAAAATGGAAAAAATAATATTAATAAAAAAACGAGTGTGCTTTAGACCACACGACTGAAGTAAAACTTCTTCCTGCCATAATTTGTTATTATTCACCCGAAAATTCACAAAATATGAACTTTAAAATGATTTTACAATTTTAGTCACTTTAAGCGTATAATATTTAATGTATTGAACAAAATATTAATTTATAAAATTGTTCAAGAACCAAATGAACAATCTAATCATCCAATGTAAGAAGAAAGAAATATAAACATAAAGATAATGAAAACAAAAGTAATACATTGCTATTACTTAGCTCTCGTTGGATTTTAAAAACTTTTTTCTGTCACCCGATAGCGCCACTGGCAAGTAAAGTATGTGTCATTCTATTGTTAGTACTGCTTATATTTTCGGCCACTTGATAGCGCTACTAGCCAGTGAAGTATTTGTTTCGGCCACCTGATGGCGCCTCTAGCCAGTAAAGTATTTGTCATCCTCTTTCTATCTTCACTAACTTATACTTATATCTCTCTCTCAACTTCCGTTCGCCGTGCTCGATCACACTTCTGTAAATCTCTTGTCAGGCATTCACCAGCTTACTCCCCAAGTCAAGCGTGCGTAAAGAAGTTTTACTTCAATAATGTTGGGTCTTCTCATTGTTTTTGCTATATTATCTTGCCGTGGGTAATAGTAATACTAACATCGGATTTTTTAAATTGCAAAATATTTAATTCTAAAAACGATTGAATCATGTATTGTTATCCAGAATATATATCTATACAAAATAATCGAATATATGGCGTCCGCCATATTGTATTTATAATGACATCCAAATATCTACTCAAACTCTTTCATTTGATATACTTATCAAGAGGGTTGTGCAAAAGGAATGCGCCATCTTGGGATGTCTGCCATATTGGGTTTACAATGACTTCACGTAGCTTATCGTATTCCATTCGTCAAACTCTTTCATTTGATACCCATTTCAAGAAGTTGTGAAGAAAAGGATAATCCGCCGTTTTGAGGTGTCCGCCATATTGGATTTGCAATGACGTCACTTAGCTTATCGTATTCGACTCGTACGTTTCATTTGATACTCATGCCAAGATCGTTGTGAATAAAAAGGCAATCGGCCATCTTAGGGGGCGTCCGCCATATTGGATTTATGCATTGTCACCAGACTTGCACGTGTGCAAAATTTCAAAGCTCTAACTTAATTAAATCTAGTCTAAATTTTGATTGCAAGATTTGACACAAACTGATTGAGACACTGACAAAAATGCAGTAAGTTTAAATAAAAGCTTGTAATAAAAAAACTTGAAATATGAAACAACTCATTATTCATATTGATTGGAATAGTTATCTAAGTCTACGCGATCTAAAAGGAATGCAATAAATGCAAGTATGTGCAAATGTAGGTCTTTCCGATTGTTTCATATATTATAGTTATTAATTGTTTCAGGCGCCACACTTCTCTCTGATTTTATATAAGAACGAAGTAAAAACTTGATTGTCTGCTGCACGTGTAAATGCATAACAATGCCTCTTAAATGTGCTTACTTTATAAATAATGTATTACTTGTAATGCTTACAGCTGTTTTGTGAGTGAATGTCGTTTGTGGCGCGACACACGCACTTTTCATTCATCAAATCTTGATGTGTAAACATCTTTATTTGTCATAAAAGATTAAAGTTTATTCAAGTTATATCCCTGATTTTTTAAAGTATTGTTTTAAAATTTCAAATATTCGTTTAGAATTAGATTATACAAATCGAAATATTATGTTTCGAAACAGTTTTCCCTTTTATCTGCATCCTGAATTTAATTTGAATATCTCACAGAAATAAATATTTTAAAAATGCAAGATTTAAAGGTGGCACTTCACATGGCTATTTGTGTTCGCTATTGGGTGTTTGTTGTATTTGACAAAATATATGACGTTCAAGACAAACATGCAAATAGAGGCAAATACGACCATCCACACATGGCAGTCAAATAGCAAACACACAAACATTTGGCAGCAGAAGGCAAGGTTCAAAATTCCAGGAATTTTAGCACTGTTTCATTGTCCCAATTCATTTTCAATAGTAATTGTTCCAGTTCTCGCTCACAGCACAGACACAAAAATACTGCACGTCCGTACAGGTTCACGGCGCGTGCGCTTCTGAACATAACCATTGTGTAATTGTGTGGATGGTTTATTTGCCGTATTTGCCTATTTGACTCCTTTGATGTGCCTCGAAAAACCGACAAGCGCACGGTAACGCGTATTTGGTATTGGCCTTATTTGTCAAATAGGCAAATAAGGCCAACACTTTGTCAAATAGACCCTCCACACTTGGTAATTGTTTGCCAAATATACAAACACAAATAGCCATGTGAAGTGCCAGCATAACAGACGCTATTAACCAGATAACTAGTTTTGAAATAAATAAATGGAATCGTAACGTAACTTGTCTGTTTTAATTGTACAGTATTTTGTATGACTGCAGTATGTTTGTTAGTTCCATGTAAAACTCAAAAGCAACTGAACCGATTTTGATCATACTTTCACTATAGTGTTTGTTATACATTACGACAGTGAGTGAAAGTGTAAGATGAGTCGAGGATCCCGCACGTTATTTCTGAGCTGGTTTGATGTACTCTAAACTAGAACATAAATGAGCAGTGGCGTACTGTACCACTTGATTTTTTCAAGCAAACCGTTGCGCCATATTGATCAGCTAACATTAGCAGTTGCTGTAACATATTCAGAACTCAGATGTTTTTGAGTCGGCTCAGAGAGTCGATCCAGATGCAAATCACTAAAAAGATCAATTTTTTCCATCTCTCATATGAGAACAGCATATTATTCTGCTTTTGATTAAATCTGCCCGGACGAAGCCGAACCGGAAAGCTGATCGTAGAGATAAATTAATGTTTTGTTGAGCGATCTGTACGACATTGAAATATGACATCCCGTGTTCAATATGCATTTATGTGCACTGTAATTTGCACGATTTTTTTCCCGGACAATAATGTGTATGATATTTCGTGCGAGACGGTTTTCTAAATCTCAACAATATATTATCGCTTCGATTGTTTCAAACGGCTAATCTCTATGCAGAATGTTTCAAAACACGGTGTCGGAAAATAGAGGGTGTGATTCCTTGGCTAATTCTAAGAAAGAAAGTTTTCGAGATACAGGGTGTCAAGAAAAATGCAATACGATACGCAACAGTCCAGACATTTTCGAACGGGTATGTCAGTCACTAAGATATAGATTGGCAGCCTGAATCAGTACCGTAGGAAGAAGCCATTTTCAACAATATGCATGTAACTTATATTTAGTTTAAATATTATTTTTTGTAATCTTTATTGCGATTGATTATACTCTAAATAGTTTTTTCTTTTTTAATTTTTGCTAAATAATAAATATTTATTAAACAAAAATGCAATAATTACGCGTGAAAATATCGAAACCCACAATGCTATATTACACCGTAGTGTGACGTCAAAAACCACGTACACATAACAATTCTTATGGTTGCCATAGAATAATTGTCTCTTTTTCAATACTAATTTATAACAAAATTGTTGGCATGACCTATGACGTCACAGAAATCCCGCGCCAAATGGCGCGTTTGAATAATCAAAATATCTTGTCCGAAGAGAATATTTATTTTTTAATTCAATAAGAATGTTTTAATGAACGATTTCATGTGTTTGATAACTTTTAATATGAAAATAATTGATTTTAAATATTTTCAAAAATTGTGCGCATATACCCTGATTTTCTTTTTGTTTTTTATGTTATTTGCTTATAGTTTTGTAAAATAAAAGTTTTGTGATTTTTTGCTACTTTTTATGTTTTCCATCATAAAATGCCGTTTTTCTCTAAAACGGTTCACGTTAGAGCTTTTGACCAGAAATGCCTTTTTTGTGTAGAATATATTGTGCTTTCAGAGTGCCAATTTCCCCAGTGTCGTAGAAATTAGGGACACAAAAACCTTACGCAATCCTAAAATATACGTCAGTGGCATATGAAAAAAAAGCGCTTAAAAAAATAGCTAATATTAAAAGCTGAGTTTTGTATCTCTAACTATTTTTTGAGATATGTGTCGTCAAAAAACATAAAAGATAAAAATTATTTTTTTGACTCGCTGTATTTTGAAAACGGCGCTTTTGCGGACCCATGTTAATAGGAACTTTTTTTCTTAGAATTAGTGAAGAAATCACACCGTTTATCTTCCGCCACATGTTTTGAAACATTCTGTAGGTATATTATGTATATAAACTAAATGAAAAATTAAAGCTTTACCAATTATAATAAATAAATTACCATGTATAAACATTCATTATGTCAAACAGCGACCGTGCGCTGTATCGTGGAAAATCATTTGCAGTAACAAACAGGAACTAATGTTTTACATTAATATACGAGAAACGGTCAAACTTTTTGATGTGTAAATATTTTTACGAAAAGAAAACATTCACAAAAATTAGTTCGCTAGTGCATAAGACCCGACCAGATGACTGAATCGTACGACTAAATAAATCGCTGACCTGGGCATTCACAGTTTGGCCCTTCTCGGTTATGTTTGGTTCTCGGCGTGCGGCTAACCGGCTGTCGACTTAATGCGCCGCCGCCGCTCGTTAGAAGGTCATAGCATGAAGTTATTATGTGGTGTAGAACCTTCCTGATTAAATGGACGATCTAATACAAAAAGAATTGTTCAAATCGGATTAGTATTTCAAACAATTTCGCCAGATTTTTTATAGTAGTATAGACATAGGTATAGAAATAATCCAAATGAAAGTTTATTCTGAGAAACCTCGTAAAGTGTTATTCTATATAATCTAGTATATTAATACAATTTAATATTTATTATTAATAATATATAAAACGAACACGCATTCAAGATTGTAAAATGGAAGAACTATTATATTGATCAAATCATTTATTTATAATTATGATTGAATAGAAATTAATTGTCTATAGGTGGTAATTATATCGTCACGTTTTTGATATTGGCGGTAAGCATGTTATTTGAAAGTAAGCTCTGGAATATTTTGATTTTGTGTGTCTTACAAAAATTATAAAATAAAAGCCTGAGAGGGGATTGCCGTTTTCATAAAGCGTTATACTTGACGTATTTTTGTTTGTTCATTTTTTACTCCAATAGTATAATAGAGTAGGTATCTAACATTCTAACCGTCTTTTAAATTATCCCCAAATTCAAGTAAAGATTTAACCGATGAGCTTTAAGATTGTTCTGATTATATTAAATTGTAAAAAATAGACAACGTTCAAAACAGTCTTGAAGCTTATTGATTTAAAAGAAGACCGGGTATCTATTACCTACATGAACCACTGGAAACTGAAAACTTCAATTCAAAATGATTTAATAAAAAATAGAGAATAGTTACTTCTTACCACAACAAGTTTATTAATGGATGTACATTTCGAGAGCTATGCTCTCGAAATGTACATCCACTAATAAACTTGTTGTGGTAAGAAGTAACTATTCTCTATTTTTTATTAGGTTCAAACCACAGTGCTCCTAATATTTTTGTTATCAAAATGATTTATTAGGTATACCATTCCAACATCATAAATGTAGAATGGTACTAATATAGGTCAAAATTCACTTCTCAAAATTTTACTATATTTTTTCGTTTTGAGGTCCTTCGAATTCAAAAAACATATTTTTGGAAAAAGTCTGTGAACTTTGAAATTTTAAATGGGGACCTTTATATTTTATTCGGACTCCCCGACTAAAAATACAAAAGTTTTATCCCATACAATTTACAAGAAATTGTAAAATAGACTCAGCAGAGTCCGAATCCGTGATAAAAATATAGTTTAAAAAAAACTAAAAAACACGCTTTATATCGGACTAAAAAGTAAAAAATAATTGTTTTAAAATAAGCTTAAAAAGCGTGGGGCGCTTTGTTCCACATTTTCGTACATCGAGCGCCCAACGCTTTTTAAGCTTATTTTAAAACAATTATTTTTTACTTTTTAGTCCGATATAAAGCGTGTTTTTTAGTTTTTTTTAAACTATATTTTATTTTTCACTTTTTAGTTTGAGGATCTATAAAAGAATTTATTAATCCTGGGGGTCCTAATAAGGATAATGGGAAACTGTTATCAAATTATTGCATTGTCATCGGTCCTTGATACGTATGCAAAGTTTCAAATTAATCAGACTTCGGGAAATTGGTGAAAATTATGCTCAAAGATTCCGTTACGGACATACATACATAGTTACAACCCAAACTAATATAAAGCGTTTAATAATAAGGATAATGGGAAACTGTTATCAAATTATTGCATTGTCATCGGTCCTTGATACGTATGCAAAGTTTCAAATTAATCAGACTTCGGGAAATTGGTGAAAATAAAGCGTTTACTACAGAGGATCTATAAAAGAATTTATTAATCCTGGGGGTCCTAATAAGGATAATGGGAAACTGTTATCAAATTATTGCATTGTCATCGGTCCTTGATACGTATGCAAAGTTTCAAATTAATCAGACTTCGGGAAATTGGTGAAAATTATGCTCAAAGATTCCGTTACGGACATACATACATAGTTAGTTACATACATACATAGTTAGTTACAACCCAAACTAATATAAAGCGTTTAAAAATAGAGGTCCCCATTAAGGCTCTCATAGCTACCAAGGCAGCCGCGGTGGCAGTAAAATAAAACATGTTGTTTTAATGTACGTGTTCAGACAGAAGTGCGTTCGCGGTCATTTTGGCGTGAATTTGCAGCGTTCATCCTTGCGGCCACTATGCGGTGGTGGCCAAACGCTTCGTGTCGTATTTGGCCGCTGAACGCTGAGTTATAGCTGTTAGTTGAATACAAAATTGAAATGTCGAGTATTACCGAAAAAATTATTGAGCTTGTTAAAATGCATAAAATTTTATATGATTTGTTACTTCTATTTGTGCAGATTAAATACATTTTATTACGTAATAGTTGACACACTAATAAGACATAATAAAAAAAAATTCTCTTCTTTTTCGTTGTCTTCTAAAATAGCTGCTACAAGTAAAATTTCTTCTAGGTCATAACAAGTCATATTTATTAAACTCATTTAACACTTATTGATATACATATACGTTTTATTTTAATTTGTTTTGCGTTTTTCTATGTTCGCGATCAGGCGATAAATTCGCTTTGGTGTGTCTGGACCTGATCGCAACCATGATCGCCATCGCGGCCGCCTTGGTCTGTGAGAGCCTTCATTTAAAAATTCCCCCCTCCCCTCAAGGGGGTGGGGTAATTTTTGCACCAAAATCTTTCCCTCATGGAATGATTTGACTTTGATCCGAGATATTTTTTCCCAGAGTGCTTATTTCTCGAGATATTCGAATGTGCCGGTATATTATTGAACATAATGAATTATAGGTATACTATTTTTTCTGAAAAATCTAGTTGATATTGTGTTTGATTATTTTAAATAAAACAAAAAAACAGTTGAAATTAACTTCTTTTGACAGCTCTAATTAATATGTAAATGTATAGAAATTTGTTATTCATCTGTCTCATATGAACGGTCTGTCCGCAGTGCTGGATTAAGTGTCTACCGGGCTGGGTGTAACAAAAAGACGCGAGAAAAGTTTTATTAATAGAGTTTATAATAATTAAAGTGTGACAGCAATACATTTCGTGGGATGGTATACGTCTCTGACACGACTAGCTTTTTGTGTTTAAAATCGCTTCAAAATCATCGGCAAAGCGATATTAAAAAAAGTGAAGCGTGTTTTACACTACACACTACAGAAGTAAAACCGGTACAGTTGTAAAAAAAACAAAACAGTAGTAATGGCACCGACCACCGGTATCAAACAAGCGACCTTTACATTACGAGGCAACTGTTCCACCTCGCGACCACCTTAGCTGCTGTGTTCCACAGCTTGTTTTTATAATGTACGGTATACGTACCTTGTGACACGTTCGTTACATTTTCAATCTCAAGAATGAATTTTAACCTACCTTGCCAAAAGAAGTTTCGCCTCAAAAAAAAGACGGGTTGCACTCTGGGAGTGCCGGCAGAAGTGAAAACTTGAATATTACCTCTACTCTCCATCCGTCTTACGAATTTTCGATCAGGTCACGTGTCCTGACGCGAGTTTAACATTTTTTACCCATACCTCTACTCTCCATCCGTCTTACGAATTTTCGATCAGTTTACCCATACCTCTACTCTCCATCCGTCTTATGAATTTTCGATCAGGTCACGTGTCCTGACGCGAGTTTAACATTTTTTACCCATTACAAAAAAAGTGTACAACGCCGCTAAAGAAGTTTTCACTTCAAAAAAAAAGACGACGCACTAAAATAAGAACATATTATATTTCTTTCTCTTCTGTAAAAAAATTCTTCATAATTTCATGGACTAATAAAAATATTTTTGAAGTAAAACTTCTTTTGGCACGGAAGGGTAAAACTTATTCATGAGATTGAAAATATATATAACGAAGGTGTCGCAATGTATATTATTTAAAGAAAACCGGCTATAAAATATTAACTAAGATGGTGGCGAGGTAGAACGATTGCCTCGGTGTCATTATTATTTATTTTTTTGCACAAATATACCATTTTTACTTCTGTAGTGTGTAGTGTAAAAGCTAACAATCACTTTTTTGTGTTGGTATTCTGTTACGCTTATATACTGCCTCATTTAGCTTCTAGCGTCTGGTTTATTTGAAACGAATTACAATTTTGTATTTTTATAAATTGGTTTCGGACAATTAAAAAAAATTAACACTGATTAAGTTGAAAGCTTCGGCGCTAATTGGAGCAATTTCTCAGCAACTATAAATCATAAATCATAATAATACAGAAATTAATTATACGGGTATCCGGAGACATAAACGGTCACGTGGAGCCCGGACATGCACCCCTCAAATCCGGAGACTTCGTGTTACAGGTGCGATTCAAATGTCGCACCCTTCTAAAACCGGGCCTGGATTTATTTAACATAGAAAATTGCATGATACAGTGATTCTGAATGCAATTTGTATATGACTAGTGCGTGTAATGACATTGCATTTCGATTAAAATAACTGGATTTGCGATTTTTTTTTAAATATGCACACCGATAGCTATTCCAACTCTTGTTACTGAGCTAATTTAGAATTATTTTAGTTTTAGCTCCACAAAATTTTTACCTTGACGCACTTCACTTATATACTTAATATGACATGTTACATGCCTGCTTATAGCCAGAGTGCCCGTCGGCAAAAATTTTATTGATACATACTCTCCCCAAACTTTGTATATGGTTTCATTAGGCCTAGTCTGACACCTATTTCCTCTATGATTTCTTGATTTTGGGGCGTTTTCCCTCTAAACTTTACGAAAGATGTCGTTTTGACGGCATGTAAAAATTTATAGATATTGTTTGTTTTTTAATTGGATAGCTTAAAAACTTCAACCAAAACGCTAAAATAATGTTCTCTGACAAATAACATGAACCATTTAGATTGTCTGACACCTCGAATATGTCGACCATATTCGAAGTGTCAGACATTTTAAATGGTTCTTGTTATTTGTCAGAGGACATTAAATTAGCCTTATGGTTGAAGTTTTTAAGCTATCCAATTAAAAAAATAAACAATATCTATAAACTTTTACATGTCGTCAAAACGACATCTTTCGGAAAGTTTAGAGGGAAAACGCCCCAAAGTCAAGAAAAATCATAGAGGAAATAGGTGTCAGACTATAGGCCAAATGAAACCATATACAAAGTTTGGGGAGAGTATATGTATCAATAAAATTTTTGCCGACGGGCACTCTGACTAGTGACTATTAATAGGGATGTTGAAAAAGTATCGATATATCGATATTTTTAATTCAAAACATCGATATATTTTAGCCGATATATTTTGATCCGATATATCGATACAAAACATTCAATATCGAAAATTGTATAAAAAATTATATATTTTTTTTATTTATGTAACTAAAGTCACTAGAATCCAAAACCGCAATACTGGTTTGCCTAATACAATAAATAGGTTTAAAAATATTAGTTAGAAAATAGCTTTTTAGTTTTTGATATTTTTGTAATTATTATATTGCCAAATAGAAATACTGGTAAAAATACCTTCATTTTTATTGAGATTTTTGTACATTAAAATAATGTACATTAAACATTTTGTGTAAAAATTACTATTGATAATATTAAGCTAAATACACTATTATTTTAAAAACGCAAAATTTTTTGAAAATTTGACCGATATATCGATATTTTTTCCTCGATATATCGACGTCGATATTGATATTTTTATAAATATCGACACATTAATATTTTTTTTCACTTCCGACATCCTTACTGCGTAACATTTCGTTTTTATAATTGGCCCCCAGTTCCGAGAACGGGTAAAAATGCTAATTGAGTTTTCAATTTATTATTGACAAATAATAAACTGAGAACATGATTTGGCGCCAGGTCTAAAAAACCCCAACTGTTGGTGGTCTAAAAAAAATAGTGTATAGATTTTAGAATTTTGTTTGAGGTTCGGAGACTTTGATCGGGTTATGTCGTCCTTGACATTAATTAAAAACTGAAATGAAGAAAATAAGTAGGAAAACCCCAACGCATGCATCAGGTGGGGACCCATTCAAAAAAAAAAAAAACAAAAATATACAAATTGGTCCACACTTGCTGGATGTTGAGGTTTTCCGATTTATTAGTTTCATTTTTGTGCAGTAGGGTTTCTTGTCTTTTTAAATAATTAATTTTTATTTCAACTAGGTATTTACAACATGCTTGAAAACGAAATAAATGACAGAGGTACACTGTCAAAATTTCACGTATCTATATATATAAAAATCAATGCCCCTTTTCGTTGTAATTTTATAACTCAAGAACGGGCTCACCTATCCAAACCAAATTTTGAGGCTTTGTTCGGACTATTTAGTAGATTGTTTATGTGAAGTTTGCACAAAATCGTTCGAGCGGTTCTTCATTTATCTCATTTTTTGTAACAAATATCTATAAAAATCAATGCCAAGATATCTAAAAAATGTGATAAATGAAGAACCGCTCGACCGATTTTGTTCAAACTTCACATAAACCATCTACTAAATAGTCCGAACAAAGCCTAAAAATTTGGTTTGGATAGGTGGGCCCGTTCTTGAGTTATAAAATTACAACGAAAAGTGGCATTGATTTTTATAGATATTTGTTACAAAAAATGTGATAAATGAAGAACCGCTCAACCGATTTTGTGCAAAATTCACATAAACCATCTACTAAATAGTCCGAACAAAGCCTAAAAATTTGGTTTGGATAGGTGAGCCCGTTCTTGAGTTATAAAATTACAACGAAAAGTGGCATCTATTATGTATAAAAATCAAAATGCCACTTTTCGTTGTAATTTTATAACTCAAGAACGGGCTCACCTATCCAAACCAAATTTTTAGGCTTTGTTCGGACTATTTAGTAGATGGTTTATGTGAATTTTGCACAAAATCGGTTGAGCGGTTCTTCATTTATCACATTTTTTGTAACAAATATCTATAAAAATCAAGTGTTTTAAAGACCAGTTATCCACGAATACTTTACGCTATTTTTTTATTGGCGTATGCAGTCATATATGTATATTTCCATACACACATATACGCACATGTATATTTTAAAATAGCTAGCAATTAATAAAATAGATAGATAGATAGATGTTCCAATTAAATTTTTTTATTATTTCACTTTATACGTAGCGAAGCACGTACAGGGCCGCTAGTTATTGATAAAATCGAATTTATTTATCCTTGGACTTGCAAAATGGCTGTGCAGATAATTTCTACTATAATCTGAGTATAGTATAAGTACAGATTACGACTTTCACTCATTTGTTTTTGTCATTTTTGTAATATATAAATAATTCTTATCTCGTCTATGCAGTCTTGCGTAGAGACTATGTAAGTACGTATATATTTATTTATATGCACTGCCATGCATATAATAACTGTCATAATAGTTAATAATAACAATCTTTTATTGTCTTAAAAGCTCTGATCTTTGCCCTGCACTTCATAATTACGGTAACACATGTACAAATATCCCGGAATACGTTTCTTATTTGGTTCTGCTTACATTTAAATCTATACCCTACCGTAGAAAATAGATTCATTGAAGGATTTAGGGGCGTAGCTCTTCAAATTTGAAAGAATCTACATGGATAAACATGTAATGTTCGCTCTTTCAAAATCGAAAAATCTTCGAAAATTCTTCACCGACATTGATCTGAAATTTTGGCACAACGTTTCATTCGAATACGGGCGGGTTTTTGTATACCTACTAGCGGTCCGCCCTGGTTTCACCCGGGTGCGATAGATATAATTTTGCAAAATGTATTTCGTTTGCGGTCCGGCGTCTGAACTAACAGCTTTGAGCAAATTGCAAGTTCTAACAGATGTCGCTATTTGGTACTAAACAGTGTTGTTTGTTTGCTTCTGAACTTTTAGTTCAGAAGCAAATAAACGTAACACTACTTCTGATAGAAATTTATTTTAAAATTATTATTATTAAAATCGCTTCAGTGGTATCGGAGATTAGCGCGGCCAAAATTGTGACACGAGAATTTTATATATGTAGATTATACCACACCTGTGGCAGGTGAAAACATGCTTTTTTTTAAACACTCGTTATAGGTACTAAATATTTTACCGCAACGGGAGCACCATCCGTTGAGTACAGTGCCATCTGTTGGATGTTAAAACAACACTCGCTATACTAAATATTTTACCGCGACGGGAGCGCCGTCTGTTGGACGCTAAAGCGACGATCGCTATACTAAATATATTACCGCAATGGACGCGCCATCTGTTGAATACAGCATTGCTTGTTGGACGTTAAAGCAACACTCGCTTTACTAAATATTTTGTCGCAACGGAAGCGCCATCTGTTGAACGTAACAGCAACATTCGCAAACCAGACTGAGCTTCAGCTAGTAGTGAATATTCGTTTGTCTCAATAGCTGAAATCGTCAGCGTCTATGTGTGTATTAGAGCTTTCAAGCATATCCTATCTATTTTTAACCGACTTCAACAAAAAGGAGGAGGTTCTGTGTTCGTCTGTATATATATTTTTTTATGTATGTTCATTGTTCACCGATTTCTCCGTCAATTATGGACCGATTTTCAAAATTCTTTTTTTATTCGAAAGAGTGCACTTTCGAGGTGGTCCCATCGGAACCAAGTCAGGATCTGATGGTGGAATCCGGAGAAATCGAGGGAAACTCTCAAATTTCAAAGAAACGCATAATGTTTTTTATGTATGTTCACCGATTTTTAGTGTTAGATTAACACTAAAAAGAGAAAAATAAAATATTTTTAACAAAAAAATTGAACCGACTTCACACTAAAAAGTAAAAAATAATTGCGTATTGAAATGTTTTGGAGTCGGTGTAGTTCTCGGAATAGATTTCATTTTGGCTGACACCGACTCCAAAACATTTCAATACGTAATTATTTTTTACTTTTAGTGTGAAGTCGGTTCAATTTTTTTGTTAAAAATATTTTATATATACTTGTGAACTAGAAAAAAAATACTGAACTATAATGTAAGTACAAATTATGTGAGACCAACTCGACCTCTTTCGAAACACGATGAAACTGCGTACTAATCGATGTATGTTTATAAAAAAAAAAGATGCGGATCGATTTGATGACCCCTCCCCTTTTTGAGTTCGGTTAAAGTCTAAAATAAACTGTTGATAAATACCGCATTATTCTATGTACATAAACGAAAAAATCATTTAAAATAGATCACTCTTTTCCAAATTGTAATTTGTATACAACAGTGTTTTGCGTTATAATGAATGTCTGAAAATGTAGGCACTTAGTGAGTAGAGAGAGAGAGAGCACCTACAATATTTTTTGTTTTTTATTTTTTATCCCGATTTTATCACCATTAATGTCTCTTATTGAATGCAATGCGGAAATGAATCAGAATAAAACAGTTATCAAATTATTAACGTAATTAAATTATATTTTGACTAAACTTTCTGTCACAGTTTGAACTAATTTACGCCAGGGGTACTCAATATGTTGGTTAGCTATAGTTTGTGTACGGATACACAGGTTTCTTAAATTTACAGCTTGATGGTTGTTAAAAATATGAAATTATTTTTTTAAGACTACAAAAAAGACTACAAAATATCTAAGTAAAAATTGGGAGAGACGATGCAGAGGGGGAAAGTCACTCATTTTGAAGCATTAAGGCCGCTGCACACGAGGTGCCGCTGGAATTGTCGCTGGGACTTGCGCTGGCTGCGAAAATGGAAATTATGTCTCTGCGGGATATAATATGTCGTGCTTGTTTTAAGCCACAACCGATCAGGAAACAGTATCCTGCCACGTGGGCGACATATGGACAAACGTCCATAAACAAACATGGTCTATTCAGAGACAATAAACGTTCACTTTTGTTAACATTCGAACTGTCACTGCGCGCGCACCTATAAAGCCATCTACAAAGCCAGCTTCAATACACGTACAAAATATCTAGTAATTGTATATTCTTGATAGGTTTTGTAAAAAGCAAACGAGAAATGTTGATTTCTAATCATAATAATGCAATATAAGTTTTATAATTCAAGGAATTGTTTTTTTTTAATCTGTTCTTCAAAACTCTAAAACGCTGTTCGCCATGTTGGGTTCCGGCGTGACGTCACTTCGGTTGTAAACTAGCTATGTTTTTGTTGTGCTGTGTGTTATTTTGAAGTTATTTCAAGTTGTTACCACGTTTATAGACTTCTATCCCGTATTTTATTGATTTCGCATCATGAAAGATGGTTTCGTAAAAGCAGAAAGTACTAATCTGCCAAGGATCAATACATTTAATAAATAAATAAAGTTTTACTAACTTGTATAGGTACTTACACTGGTAACATGATAATCAAAGAAAATCTAAAATATTTTTAATTGTAAAGTGTTACTATGGTTATTGTGCACTATAGTTATTGTTCACGATCACAGTGATGTCACGAGTCGTTTAATGATAAATTAATAAAAGTCGTTTTTATAAAATAATATTATAAAAATTGTATAGTGCTTCTTAATCACTTTAGGGTTCATTTAAAACACTTTTCAAAAAACGGTGTAATAGCCTATTGGTGTAAATAATAAATTGCAAAAAGTTTTTGATCTTACAGTACATAATATGATTTAGTTGGATACTCACTGGTGTAGAATATGATTCAGCAGTTTTGTTTCACGCTGATTTTTGACAGCGGGGTGTTTTTAATTTTAGAGAGTTGCTTTTAACCAAAGTGGGTTCTCTTTCATTTAAAACAATTAACTAAATAAGCACCGATTATACATCACATGCATAGGTACATATCTTCAAAACCGTATATAAACCATGCACTATGTGTAATTTATAATGTGTTGCGAACTCCAATGTCAGTAGCGGGGACGATCATTTTGATTCGACCAATTTTCTAATATATTTCACTTCATTCTATACCGGATGCTTTTTTGAAAACTGGACGTTTTTCTTTAAAAAACAACGGGTTGAATAAAAAAAGTTCGAACATAAGTTGTTGGGTTTCGAGGGGGAAATAACCAACCCCACAACATAATCTCTTAGTAGGGGGAGGGGATGACTTGTGTTTTTTAAATGGAGCCCCCTATTTTTTTCATCAATTTTTTGTATGTGAAAATGAACATCTTTTGTCTGAAATTTTTTTAAATTTAACTTTTAGTATTTTTGTAAATCGCTAATAACGACTTTTTTAATGAGCGTTGTGGTACAAAAATACAAACCGAATTGAAGGAAAGTTCAAACAAAAATTGTTTTTTTTTTCACAAAAAAACAAAATCTTGTTTAAATATCCCATTTAAGGTCATTAATTCTCTCTTCTCCGCTGCAACTCCGGCTTGAATGACTCAGTACTTCGATGCAACCCACTTACAAAAATAAAATTCCTTACCATGGAGAGTTTTCTTGAGAGCCTGCTGATTCTTCAATGTGTTATCAGTCATTATAAGCGATTTGCAAAAAATCAAAAAGTTAAATTTAAAAAAAATTCAGACAGTAGCTGTTCACTTTAACATACAAAAAAAATTGATAAAAAATGGGGTTCTCATTTAAAAAACAAAAGTCACACCCTCCCTCTACTAAGGGGTGAGGTGGTGAGGGTGGTTATTGTATCCAAAGGATTTCCCCCTCGAAACTCAACAACTTTCGTTCAAACTTTTCTTTTATTCAACCCGTTGTTTTTAAAAGAAAAACTTCCAAAGTTTCCAAAAAAATACACCCGGTAAAAATTATATCGTTCGCTTTTCATTTGAGAAATCAGTGAGCACAGCCATGGCTAGCCAATCGCAAGCAGCATACTGTCATCATATCGGTAACACTATAATTTTCTATGTTTAACATTCCATTTGTGTCGTTTTATTATCGAAAAACTTCCGAAAAAATGGTTTAATACTTTATTGGCAATGTAGATTACAACGTCGCGCGTCTATAATCTACAATCCAATCTCTGGCCTAAGTTGTCAAGCGTTTTTAATCAACAATCATCTGTTGTAACAACACTGAACTGCTAATAGTCACGAGTCGACACACAAATACAACAAATTATATTATTAGTTTGTGTACTGTGGGACCTTTAATGTTAAGAGGTCTTACACCTGTGCAATTGCGAATGTATTGTGCTCATCGTCACGTGTGTAATTACTAATTATATACTATTCGCTCGGTCGCTATACATCTGTCTGTCCGTCTCTACATAGTGCACTATTGTCATTGATAATGCCTTCGGGACATTTAGTAGAGTGCCTTGCCAATTCCGGATCTCACGTTTCGATATGATATACAGGAAGCGCGCGATTATTAGCAGGATTTTCTTTTAATTAGGAAGTTTTCACTTGATGAAAATAGTAATGATAGTGTCACACAATGATAATAAAGGTAAAATCATTTTTTCAATATTTTTAAATTCAATGAAGATATTCACTTTCATTGTACATGGAACCGCCAACAAGAGCGTACGATGTCTGGTCGGCCCTTATGACGTCCCGCGGCACAATGTGACATATTAGTGGCTAGAGTAATAATATAGTAAGTCATTAAGTTGAGATATATATACAGTGTGGTCATTTAAGTGTGCAACATATGGGAAAATTTTTAATTAAATGCACAACCAAAATACAAATATTGCCAAAAGTTGGTGCATGTCCGATAATCATTTTAGGTGCTCTTAGAATTGTTGAACAGCATACAGGGTGGGTCAAAAAATATAAAAATTGTACAAGAGTAAACTGCCCTTATTTCAAAAAATTCAGCGAAATGTTATAAGAAAAAGTTGTTTAGAATTAAAAGTTATGCCCAAATACCAAAACATGGCCTTCTAAAAAAAAAAATTTTTTTTTGAAAAACCAAAATTATATTTTTTTTGAAATTTTTTTTTATACTTACCTTAAACACACTAATAAATTATTCAAAATCAAATCAATTTCGCATAACTTTGTTCAAATTCAGGCATATTTGTAAAATTAACTTAGATTTTTAATTTTGTATGGAATCACAAATTTTATGTTTGTTGCAACGATATTAAACACCCTGTATGCTGTTTGAGTTTCAACAATTTTAAGAGCACCTAAAATGATTATCGGACATGCACCAACTTTTGGCAATATTTGTATGTATTTTGGTTGTGAATTTAATTAAAAATTTTCCCATATGTTGCACACTGAACTGACCACACTGTATACAGATATCTCAAACATTCTATTTGACATTGCCTCTGTTGTGTTCATGACTTGCTATATTATTAGTTGCTATAAATATTTAACACTTGTGCTGCGTGACGTCATCCGCCCTGAGAATTTAAAGCAGCGTATTTTCGTTGTTTTTAAAGATATTACAACAATTCTTTCACCGCAAGTCTTGTAAATTTTAGAATCATAATTAAAAGTAAAAAAAAAATAAATAAAATAGGAAACTTCCTATTTAATCAGAAACATTTGTGGAGATCCTGTTGGAAGTGTTGCAAATTGGGTAAAAATAGAAAAGTTCATTACATCTTTGTACTATACTGCCGTAAAAAGGCAAAAGGCAGTAAGTGACCATCTTATGAATTTGAGTAAATCAAGATTTACTAAAAATGTATTGACCGTCCAGAATTTTAGATTATGGAAACCAAAACATTGGGGAAACATTTTTTTTAGACAATAAAATTATTGCTGCAGCACTTACTGCTGTCGTTAGTTTCGGTATGAACTCATTTTTCAACAAATGTCACTTACTGCCCTTTGCCTTTTTAGGGCAGTATAGTATTTTATATTAATTATATAACTTGCCAACATTTTTTTAGGCTTCCGTCAATAGTGTGACGGACCTCCAGTGGTTAATATTTAAAACCTTACTGACCTTTGACGTTGATGCGTCCATAATTATCTCTATAAAAATAAAATATAGTTTAAAAAAAACTAAAAAACACGCTTTATATCGGACTAAAAAGTAAAAAATAATTGTTTTAAAATAAGCTTAAAAAGCGTTGGGCGCTCGATGTACGAAAATGTGGAACAAAGCGCCCCACGCTTTTTAAGCTTATTTTAAAACAATTATTTTTTACTTTTTAGTCCGATATAAAGCGTGTTTTTTAGTTTTTTTTAAACTATATTTTATTTTTCACTTTTTAGTTTGAGGATCTATAAAAGAATTTATTAATCCTGGGGGTCCTAATAAGGATAATGGGAAACTGTTATCAAATTATTGCATTGTCATCGGTCCTTGATACGTATGCAAAGTTTCAAATTAATCAGACTTCGGGAAAAGAATTTATTAATCCTGGGGGTCCTAATAAGGATAATGGGAAACTGTTATCAAATTATTGCATTGTCATCGGTCCTTGATACGTATGCAAAGTTTCAAATTAATCAGACTTCGGGAAATTGGTGAAAATAAAGCGTTTACTACAGAGGATCTATAAAAGAATTTATTAATCCTGGGGGTCCTAATAAGGATAATGGGAAACTGTTATCAAATTATTGCATTGTCATCGGTCCTTGATACGTATGCAAAGTTTCAAATTAATCAGACTTCGGGAAATTGGTGAAAATTATGCTCAAAGATTCCGTTACGGACATACATACACACATATTTACAACCCAAACTAATATAAAGCGTTTAAAAAAAACCTTACGCCAGCTTCTAGCTAGGTACTATAGTTTGCAACCAATGTCGAAGAGAGAGGGCTGAGGGCAGGGGCGCCGACTCCACCAGCCAGAGAAAATAAATAATGGATACAAAGCACCCCGGATCACAGATATATACAAACACCATTGAAATGCCTATTGCTGTGTGTATAACACGCATTGAGTTATTAAATGAGCACCCTTCGAATTTGCTAAAAGTCGGCGTCAATGGTTGAGGGTTAACCTCTTCTAAACTGCCAAAATCAATCTCAACACTGGCTTGGATAACTTAAATCCATGGAATTTTAAGAAAAGAAATTTTAAAATCATCAATAAAATAGGAATGAAACTTAAATAACGACCACTCAGGACCTCCCCGTAACTTGTTCTGCTACATTTTACTCGCCATTTAACAAATAATGAACCGACTAGACTAGATAATCCGTAATTACAAATAGTAAAGTATAAATTTGCATTCTGTCCTTCACTTGGCCTATTATGCTAATGGAGCAGTGCGCATAGAAATATGGGCTTATTTGACTTATCTTAAGTAGCTATCTCTTATCATTGAGCGTAATCATAGTCATTAAGTTATGTAACAAGTGCTTGTGTAACACGTACCTACCATAGCATGTAGATAAAGTAGGTACCTATACGTGTATGCATTTTTGTTCATGGATAAGTACTACAATTATTTTAACAAACCTAATAACTGTATTATGTATCTATATGGAGCGTTTTGTTATGTTTAGCATTTTTACAAGAAAATAACTATATTACTTTGAACGCCAATTCTTTACTTTTGTCAATCCGAAAAACATTAGAATAATATGCGCCACTCTAGCAGAAAGAATTCCGCAAAAACCTTACGGGATTTGGTTCTCGGTTAAATTGATCGAAAATGGTTTTATTTTATAGTTTAAAGGTTACTAAGAAAAAGTGTCCATGATGGGCGCATAGCCTAAAAACCAATAGATTTTTGGCTGCACATATGTTTAGCGAGATTTTAGATATAGGGATATCCATTGATTTCACAAACTTACAAAATCCTAAGCTTTAGAAATGTTTTCGAGTGCGCTGAATCCGAATGTGACATTATTATTTTATACAGGTGACACCTTCCAACATTACCTAGTTTTCGACTATTTCTCTATTTCTAAAAAAAACACAAAAGTTGAACATGGAACGTTTGTGAATTCAATGGATATCCCTATATCTAAAATCTCGCTAAACATATCTGTAGCTAAAAATCTATTGGTTTTTAGGCTTCTCGCTTGCACGCACGGGGTCAGGCGGAACGTTAGGAACGTTACACTTTTTCGTGCGTGCAGCTGGTGTTTACTCAATTTATAAGACGTTATCACGCCAAAAATATTTTCGATCAATTTAACCGAGAACCAAATCTCATAAGGTTTGTGCGGGGTTCTTTTGAGGTGCCAGTAATAATGTCGACACACAAAAAATTCGAAAGGAATAGTTAAGAAGTTATGAGGTGTGTCTAATTAAAATGTGCCACGAAGCGGTTTAGTTTTTTTTTATGTGAACATATTTTGCAGTAAAATAATTCGTGATCACAGAAAGAAAGGATGTAAAATAATTAATGTCATGTAAAGTATTCAGCACAAAGTAGCCCTGACATTTTACATCCCTTTCTACCAAAAGTTTATTCGTGCGCTGCTACAATGTATAAGCTTGACAATTGATTTTATACACAGAAGTGATTGATCAATATTAGTTTCTGAAAATTAATGTTTTAAGCTTATAAAATCAATAAATTATTATTTGAAAAGATTAGATTAAATAATTATTTGGAACCAAGCATAGTTGGAGTGGTGACCCAACCTGGGGCTTGGATTATCACTTGCCAGAAGGTTTTGATTTCCGGGAAAGTCCCGAAATTCGTCTGCTTGTCTCATGTCCAGGTATTTAAGTTTTCTGCCCTGAAATAACGAAATTATAAAATTTGATACCCAAATTAAAACAAAACCTGAAGTTGGTCGTTTATTATGATTCTACAAGTGATGAGTATTGAATATTATGAATAAACATTTAATAATACAGAAATATTAATGCGAAGTTAATAAACAATTAGTCATGCGATGTCGTCTTTATATTGTTTTTTTTTTTACTATACTCCTAGAGACCAAACTAGCGAACCGATATTGATAAATGAGGTGTCGGAAGGATTTGTCTTAATGTCAAGAGTTGCGTAGGCCAGGGGTCAGCAACTGGCGACTCACGAGCCGCATACGGCTCTTTTGCTGTAAAGTTGCGACTCTCCAGTTCCATACGCAAAAAATAATTATTTTATTATATAAACCCTTAAAAATCGTCCAATCGATCCATGATTGACTACCATGTCTAACTCTCAGCCATTTCCACTCGCGTCTCACCCGCACCGCCTCCGTCGCGACGTGTCGTCCTCGGATATATATATTTTAGCTATTACCTATTTAAGTAAATACTATAATACTGAAACTAAAATGTTTAGTGGCTCTTTAAAAACTGGGAAATTTTGTAAATTTTAACTTTTGGCTCTTCCGTCTCAGAAGGTTCCGGACCCCTGGCGTAGGCTATAAAAATCCAATATGGCGTCCGTTATCCGCCATATTGTCTCAAACAATATAAAAATTGCAGTGAATTGGATTTTCGTTATATTTTTCTTGTTATTTAATTTAGAAACTTTGTTCTACCTATATGCATAGTTCCCTCTAAGGTGTGCGGCCATTTCGGAAATTACGCAGCCATTTTTGTATTCTGCGCACAATGGGTTTGTTCACCATTCTTTTTAAATTTAATTTTAAAAAGGATTGCATCTAAAAATGGCAAAAATCTTGTCTTGTTTGTGTGTTATTAAAATGTAATTTTTAAAAATATTTTAAAAAAGTTGATCTCCACTTGCACACTTAATTTACAAACATTTTGAACATTTTTGCTCCGCACAGTCAACAAAAAAATTGGAGGAAACATTACCTATATTATGTAGTCACATTTTTGCCAAATACTAATGCGTCTTTTTATTGAGTGCCGTTACGGGTTACATGTTACCGGGTTACATATAAGTTTCATGTAAACAGCACGTAAAGGTAAAATTTTTATTGTTAATATTTAAATGTGATTTTAATAAGAATACGAAATAAATTAAAAGAAAGCAAGTAGTCTTTCACGTAACGTCATATCAATGGATTGAATTGATGCACTGTCATAGTAAATACAGTTTCTATTATTATGTAGAGCGTATTTAGTTCTTTGCTAGAAGCATCTATTCGTCTCTGAATTTGTTATTGGTATATCATGTTAACTATGTTTTGTGATCTGTCTAGTATCTACTTCTGCTGCATTTATAGTTTACCTATGCAATTTCTGATGAAAGGAATTTATTTTCTCATTTATAACAATCTCGGTACGCTCTTTACAACAAAATAATATAAAGCATGCTTTTTGTATGTATTCGCAGTTTGCACGATCACATGCCGAAGGGCTTCGAAATGATTTTTCATAAAAATTACCAAAATAATAATATATTTTTTATACACTAAACACTGATTGTGTGTGACTTGCAAAAAACATTGGGTTCGGTAGCGGTCCGTAGAAAATTAAGAATGTTTGATGACCATTATGTTTGCGCAAGCATTTTGATGGTTAAATGCATGGTTTCTGGTACGACTTTCAACATTAATACTTGATTTTAAAGACGATTTTTGTACTAATAGTACGGTTTCCATGTGCGGTCAAATGTCGGTAATAATCAAAGAAATTTCCGCGGCCTACGTGAGCAAATTAGTTGCTCAAAATCTGTTGCACTAATCCGAATAAAATTTTGAAAGGACTTTTTTATAGATTACCAGGCACTAAATCATGTATAATCTCTTCTTAATTGATTTAAAAATCCACTTCCACTGCAATTGCATTTGTGCTCGTTAGAGCTAAGTTTTGTTCATACACGAAGTTATATCACAAAATCCATTTAAATTGTAGAATTTGAAAACAGGGATTCTGTTCTATAAAGTTAAATAATTTTTCTAGGTTGATTCGAGTTCATAATTACGCCTAAAATTGTAATTGGAAATCTTGAACAGCAATTGGTTGGTTTGTACGTACGTACGTGCGTACATCCGAGCTCTAACGATCGCAGTTTTTGACGAATCGCCTTGATTTATGTTTTATTCACTTTGATTACTATCAGACTAGAATTCAATGTCGAAATGCGTTCACTAGTTTGATTTTTATAAACAATGTTTTTTATGAATAAAACCTAAAGTGAAAAACTAGATGTGTTTTTGACATTTTTCGAAATTTGACATAAAAAGCCATGAACTAAACAACGTTGTATACTCTTTTCGAGGGCACCTTTTTATTGTTATGAATTTATAATCGTTATTAGTTACGTACGCAATTTACAAAAAGTAACAATTCACTGTTCCGTCACGTTTTGGAATAAAACAATAAAGATTATGTACGTTTTACTTTATTACAACTACATGATGTCGATTTAGTATGTTCCTAAATGTCAGTTTCTGAAGTTTAAATAAAACGCTGTTGCTCATGAGGCATGTGAAACAACATGAAAAGTGCACTTTTTATAATCAATTACTTGAGAACAGCAAACCGCACTAAAAAGTAGAAAATAATTCAATTTATTGTAAAAAAGCGTGGGGTGCTTGATATTAAATGTTACAATGATTTCATTGGTAGCTAAAATTAGAGTTGTAATGAAAATATACTAATTGGCACCCCACGCTTATTTACTATAATTGAATTATTTTGTTAACAATTATTTTCTACTTTTTAGTTCGGTTTGCTATTAAAGCGTGTTTTTTTAAGTTTTTTTGAACTATAATTTATTTTCTTAAGTTTTACTCTCAAATCGAAATCAAAAGAAATTTTTTTCAAAATTTTCAAATTCCAAATTTTTAAATTCTTTATTTTATGAAATAATTGTATAGTCATCGGCCCTTGACACGTGTACAAATTTTCAAGTAAATCATACTTCTTGAAATTGGTGAAAATGAGGCTGAAAGATACAGGTCAAGCTAATAATATAAGAGTTTTAAAAAAGTAGAATGTATGAGATATCCATAGATAACATATTAAAATTTCAGATTTTTATTTAAATGTTGTTCTAATGAAAAGACCGGACACACTTGTCAAGAATAAACCTGCACGACCCGCACAGCACGGAGTAAAGAAAGCTTGTTCGTGAAGTTGATCCACGTTTTTAACGGAGTAGCGCACATTAGATCAGCAGCCATCAACGGCCGTCAGTCAGTCGCCGTGCAAAATGTCTACCGCACACTATACGAAACCTGCACTGGGTTGTGCTTAGGGATTGCTCCCGGGAATTCCCGGGAAATTTCATCGCCTTCAGTACCGGGAAATGAAATACATTTCCCGGGAATCCCGATATTACGAAAAATTATACTAATTTAAATGTTTTAACTATTTTTTCAAGCTGTAAATGCTGTAATCGTCGCCGGTGATTTGATATATAACGTTTTATTTAAGTAATATTACGCAAAACGTTTTAGAATCGTTATGGAAAAAAATTACTGTCTATTACGACTATACGAGTTTCTGTTAAGTTACGACTACTAGTTTAGAATTTTTGTGAATTTTTCAAAACCAGACTGAATAGGTAGTATAATTTATAAAATTTGAATTTAAGATTCCTTTTTCATGACAAGAATGATTATTTTTTGTTAAAGTTGAGTTATCAAAGAGTATTATTGAGACTGATTGTAATATTAAAAGTTTATTGAATTACGTAGGCTAATTCAGTGATTTGTATTGTAATTAAACTTCTTCAAAACTATTTCCAACATTTTATTTCACGCACAACAAGCATTTAATACATTTTTTCTCTAGTACCGAAAGTATAGAATTTCCGGGTATTTCTCGGTACTGGATCTCCTCCAGTACCGGGAAATACAAATTCGATTTCAGTACCGAACTGCAAACCCTAGTTGTGCTGGATATTGCTGGTCTAGTGCTCGATATCGTGCAGATTTATGCTTGACAAATGTGAGTGGTCTTTAATAGAGCTGTAAAAGTAACGAGAAATTGTGTACCCGTATGTATTCGTTACTTAAAGAGCCAGTACCCGTTTCTTTCGTATCGTTACCTTACTCGTTACTTTTCATACGACATACAATCGTGTATAACAGCATCAAGAAGTGTATGTTCTCTGGCATCAAGCATGTACCATCCCCATCGAGGCGCGTCGCATCGTGATATGGTATGACTTCGTTCGTATAACGTATAACCGCATCAAACGAGTCGAACTGACTCCGTGTCAAATCGATACGACAGATGCGAGTAATGAAATGAATTTGTAAGTAACGATTCGGTACTTCGAGTCAGACGATGTACCCGTTACTCAGTAAATACATACGGTTTGTTACAGCTCTAGTCTTTAATAAAATCTGTCTTTTGGAGCAGCATGTATTTCCATTGTACGAGTATAAATGAATGATATTTGCTCGTCATAAACAATAATCAAGCGACAGTCGGTGGTCGTGGTAGACACGTTCATGTTTGATATTTATATACTGTTTTCATTTAACTGATTGATCCACTGATTATTTCCTGTTTAGAATTATCTTTACCGTACCGGTAGATAGAATTGATATGATTTGTGTTGATGAGGAGGAGGGTCGATAGATCATATCTCGATCGCTCACGTATAAACAGAATCGTAGGTGTACCTTATTAATATTCCAACTACATTATTGCAAAAAAAAAACAGTCACATTCAAAACCCTGTATTAAAAATGTGAGGTTTTTGACCAAGGGACAGCCTTGGACTGAACGCATTATCATACGAACCCTGGACTGTTCTGGACCTAGTTCAAATATCGGGATACACAATGAACTCTTCAGTGCAGAAGAAAAATGTTGCCTGTCTCAAATTGTATCTTTTTATTAACTCTCTTTTATTAGTTAAAACTCTTTTATTAGTTAAACTATCATTTTATTTACATTTATTAGTAAATGCCTAGTACACTGCAAATAGTCATTTAGTTAAACAGTAATTAACAAGTTTCCTATTTTATTTATTTTGCTCCTAATCATAGTCCTAAAAATTACAAAATTAAAAGCTGAATATTTGTAATATCTTTCAAAACAACACAGTTATGCTATTTCAGAATTTGAATTTAACAGTTCTCTACGTTATGTCGTTCTAAGTGCGGATGACGTCACGCGGCACAAGTTTCGTGCAATCCTCGAAGGCAGCAAATAATATTAACAGTTGAATAGACGTGAACCATTAATCTAATGTCAATTTGAAAGTTTGACATCTATAACTACTAATATGACATATTGTGCCGCAGGACGTCATAATAGTCGACCAGATGTCGATCAGTCTCGTTTGCGACCTCTCGTATAAACCGTCGAATATCTTAGCCGAATTTGAAAACATCGAAATAATATGTACTTTCAGCTTTTTTAAAGCTTTCCTCCTTATCGGTATTTTCGTTAAGTGGAAACTTCTTCTACTTCTCGTTGAGTCAATATTGTAAACATACCTTTAATTAATATCTGAGGAAGAAGAAGTTTGTAAATAATAGACGCTCAACAGCTCAGTGTTAAATTGAGGGTTTGGTGTATCATATAACTGAAACTGATGTAATGCGATTGATATTTTTCAAATCGAATTTCCTAAACAAAACCAGATAGCTTACTATTATATTAATTTAAATTAGAATATGCCAATTAGTATTGATTTTCATTATAATAAATTAAAATTGACGGGTCTTTAGGCTGTCACATAAAAGTGACAGTATTTGTTTTTAAAGAAAAAAAAATATGTTCTACTGTTTTGTTGACGAAATTTTGTTACGTAATATTTAGTTCAAGTATATGTAATATAAATATTTTAGATCTAAGATAAGATCTTGTTTGATAAAATCTACGAACTTGTTAGATTTCAATTAATGCTACGAACAGGTGTTTTCGATTTTATAAAATATGGATTGTCCGTGAAAACCTTGATTACGCAATTAAAGCCAATGATGAGATTTCGCTCTTAAAAAATGCTTTGTAGCGCATCTTTCTTTGTATTCTTTAATCTAATAAATCTGGATTAGTTGAGTTGTA
This sequence comes from Xanthostigma xanthostigma, assembly GCA_963575645.1. Classification (NCBI taxonomy): domain Eukaryota; kingdom Metazoa; phylum Arthropoda; class Insecta; order Raphidioptera; family Raphidiidae; genus Xanthostigma; species Xanthostigma xanthostigma. The sequence goes on along the minus strand of OY754466.1, from coordinate 38,655,255 downwards.
ATTCTGCTGCAGTTTCCGATAATACAATTAAATATGATGCAGTATCAGAACTTGAATAACGCAGATTATGGCAGTTAATTGATGACCGATTGAAGCCGGCCAAGATATCAGTATAAAACTTGTCTATGATCCGACGAATAAAAAAAAATACATTTAATAGCCCAATTGCAAGTTACATTGCGAAGCCAATGTAGACACTCACTAGCCGGACTCATCGACTACTATGAGATAAAATATGTTGGACATGCGATATTAGATAAATCATATTTATTTATCGTCAGTGTGATTCATTGTCAGCAATGCTGCTTGTTGAAGTACAACAGCTAGGGATGACGACGGACATCTACTCTATTCCTTATGATTACCTACTTTTATTTGATTGTCTCTCGATTTTCAATAATTCTCAGATAAAAGCAGTTGTGGCATAGATTCGTTTGAAGATCAAAGGATGAATCCTGGTGGCATAGGATTCATCCTTTAATCTTCAAACATTTAAACAGGATCATCATCACTCTAAATTATTAGAGTTATTTTTCACAATAGATTCGTTTATTACTTCTAATAACTTCATAATTGTGTTGAAATAATGTTAATATTGCACTGAAATCTTACGTGATGAAATTAATATTTAGACTACTGCGATTACCATTATTTGATAGCTATACTTTTCAATCATTTCCATGTGCATCAAGCCAGATGGGACACTATCAAAAAAGATTTTTTTTACACCAATCGTTAATGCTCATATGACGTATTTGAGAGAGTGAGATACGATTCTCCCACTCTTTCCTTTCAATGGCCGGTGTAAGTCGGAAAAGTTAAAGCGTTTCATATTTCGTCTGACCCAAGCTAATTTGTCCTACCGTGCTTAAAGAAGTTTCACTTCAAAAACTATGGTGAATAGGGAAACAGTGCAACCCTGAAACGATTGGATAGTGTACAGATGCAGTTGAGCTGAAAAAAAAACAGAACTATGATTATAAATTTTCAGTAAATACTTTGCCACTTCTCTATCTCCGTTTGGAAATAAATTAGATTTATAAGATCTTGGTGTAAACGCCATTTTGTGGTCGTCTAAATTGAATATTGAAATGTGAGAGAGAAATATTCATTTTCTTGTTATTATACGATTTAATGCGCGATGCGTTTAAAATTAAATAGAATACTAATAGAAATTGATATTAGCTGTTCCTCGTATTTGGTTGTTTGAATGATTTACATTGACAGATAAGTTCAGTAGGTAATTTTCCAGGATATTGTGTGTACTTGCTCATAAATATCCTTTTTTTATTTATCAAGTACTAAACAGTTTTAAAAAAAGTATGAGGCTCTCGCGCGTTAGAAATTAAACTTCTTAGGTACAAGCATCTGTTAAAATGCAAATTATATGCATATTAATTATTACAAACCTATTTTTTGTAAACCCTTTTCGATTTCAAGGTGTTAGGTCACACCCTTGTCCCTCATTTAATCGTCGTAATTCTCACCCAGCTTGTGGTAGTTGACAAAAAGGAAAAGGTGAAAGCTTGTATTGCTACTACTTAATTACCCCGAAGAAAAAAAATGTATAGTATAGATTCAGTATTTATGAGTCGAAAAATTCAGTAGTGTCACCTTGAACATAAATTTATCAAGGATGGGTTTTTTTGTATTTATATATTGTACGTATAAAATTGATATTAGAATAATTTCTAGTACATATAGGTAAATCTGCTTTAAAAGAAACCGAAACCGAATTCAAGTATTAATTTATATTAGACTAGCCGCTACCCGCGGCTACGCCCGCGATTGAGATGGAAATCGACTTTTGACATGCATATCAGGGGTTGTTTTGACAAACAATTTTCTTATTTTTCGTAAAAAATTTTTATTTTTTTTTAATAAAAAGTATCCTATGTTACTTCTAATACCTTCAAGAGTGTATGTGCAAAGTTTCATGATGATCGGTTAAGTAGTTTTTGCGTGAAAGCGTAACAAACAAACTTACATTCGCATTTATAATATTTCGTTTTCATAAAATTTGTAAGTCCGGTCCTGTCGGGCCGATTTTAATGAAATTTTAATAGCACATTTTAATCATTACTAAAGGGTTAAATTTCAATTTTGAAACGATTCGGAGAAATTTTTCGGTATTTTTGGGCCCAAAAAATGTTTTCAACCCTTTCTTATTTTTCGTAAAAAATTTTTATTTTTTTTTAATAAAAAGTATCCTATGTTACTTCTAATACCTTCAAGAGTGTATGTGCAAAGTTTCATGATGATCGGTTAAGTAGTTTTTGCGTGAAAGCGTAACAAACAAACTTACATTCGCATTTATAATATTAATATGATATGATATGATGATAATAATATGATGTCCATCGTGATAATCATAATAAGAAAAATAAAGTACTTGAACAAATCTGAATATATAAATACAAGTAGACAAAACCTCGTAGATAAATCAGTCTGACGTGTGACGTAAGACTTGTAGTAAACACACACATGCCTATTTAAACACACGACACACACATGTGAGTAAACACTAAGCTTGGTGCAAACGATACCGAGCCAAAAGCCTTATTTGATATCGTTTGTATACTACAAGAATGACGTCACAGTAGGTGAAATTGTGAGTGCTATTTTAGCCTATTAAAAAACTACGTTTGTACCAAATAAAAATTCCTGTGGACTGTTGCTTCGATATGAACATTTTAAGATAGGTAATATAAAAATATGAGTCAAATAGTCCATTACTTATGCATTATGTATGTAAAATTGAAATGCATTTATCTCGAACATTTTATAACGTAACATCGATATTTTATTTAAAAGAGAATAAAGAGCTCCATCAGAATAGCCAAAAAAATACTTACGGTCCTATTTAAGAAAAAAAAATTTGCTGTTGCCTCTCTGATCTATAGCCTACAGTGATTTCGTCGATGAGTGATCGCCATTTTGTAGAGAATTTCATTTACGAATACATAGGCTTTATTGAATTTATCTTCAAAAATAATATACCGGTCTGGAGAGTCATGTCTGGGACACCTTGTATATATAAAAAATTTGTTCTTTTTTAAACTTTTCAAGTTTCCTGAACCCAAAAAAGTTGTTTTTTAAAAAAATGTTAGGCTTTTTTTTAACAGTCGACGCGATTAGAAGTTCATTGCGTATGATATTGTCATTTATATAAGTTCCCTCATCCTTTGTACGCGTAATGCTGTTTGTTGCAAGTTTCTATTGAAAGATATGCCATATCGGTCTGACCAGTGGTCACAGCCACTGCTAAGTGTTAGTTAAATTTATTGTTTAAAAGCTGGAGATACCAGTCTTTATTTTAACATCATAATTTATTCGAAACAGGTGTGAAATTCACTACATTTTATCTAAAAGCGTTCCCTACTTCAGTGTAAACTGTTTTATTAATTAATTATTAACTATAGTCAGAGTAATAAAATAAAGTAAAGAAAATAATAATGCAAATTATTTTAACTACTTCTGAAGTAAATATAATTTATATGTATTGACTGGTACTTTTTTTTTAAAACGCTTTGTAATTGAAACGATTAATTTAATTAAAATTATTCAATTAAATTTTAAAAATCGTGACAAAAACAGAGTAGAAAATAGAAAAAATAATTTATTTTTTATTGGATTATTACAGCGGTGACGTTAAATGTAAATGACTCACTGACTATCACGAGATCTTCAAAACTATACGCCCGATTTACTTGAAATGTAGCATAGATACTCCTTTCTCGATGTCGACACCCACTAAGAACGGATTTTATGCAAATCCTATCCAAAACCAATTTTCACCTACCATCATACGTACTATAGGTGTGAGTTGTTACTTGGTTGGGTGTGGAATGTGGATGGTTGCGTAGACGGGAAGGTCAATATAATATTTTCACAGAGAGAGAGATAGAGAGAGAGAGTATGTGATGATAGGTGAAAGGTCCTTTTTGGATAGGATTTACATAAAATCTGTTCTTAGTGGTTGTCTACGTCGAGAAAGAAGTAACTATGCCAAATAATGGAAACGCAACCGTGTTTCGTCTCGATCGCGTGTGAAGCCGCGGGTAACGGCTAGTCATTATAATTCATTCATAATATGAACCTCAGGGTTACACTTGCAGAGTCCAAATACACGACCAGCTTCACGGCTTTTTTCCTTCGTTGAATTTCGAAAAGCGAATCTCTTATTATTATTATTATTAGTTCATTTTGACAGTTGATTCGATTCTTTATTTCCTATTGTACGTCATATCATTCGTAGCTATGTTCTATTGTTAAATCATATATGATTGCAAAAGATGTGCACATTATTTAACCAATTTAATTTTTTTATTACATTCCGCCTTAGGTTTTTTGTTGTGTCATTTCTGTATATACAGTTAATTAAGTTTATTAATTTACTTTTAATTTTTATTGACCCTTCATATAAAATTTATGCAATGCATTAATGTTGTTTATTCAGAAAAAATTGCTACCGTACTGCATGTGAATGAAATAACGTGGTTCGACAGATATAGTAAATTATAGATGCTCGACAACAGAGATCATAAGCACTAAAGGTCTCCGACGTAATTTTACATAGGGGCAAATCAGATTGTCAGGTGATATGTCGGTGGTTTTAGGAAATGATCCTGATGGTGCCGATCTGCTGTTTCGATTAAAAAAAAAATTGTTGATTAAAGTTTTTGGGCCCCAAAATACCGAAAAAATTCTCATAATCGTTTAAAATTTGAAATTTAATCCTTTGGTAAAGATAGAAATGTGCTGCTAAAAAAATGAAATCAGAGTGACAGGACCGGATTTACACATTTTTTGAAAACACTAGATCGCGTATACGCGGGACTTACTTAAGGATGTGTTTAATTTGGTATAGATGTTGGATTGATAATAATATTACAGTTAAGAAAACATCATAATTTTAAGGGATGTAATAAATTTTTCATTCTGTTCAAAAACAAATTTAAGGCCGCTGCACACGAGGCTACTCATGCTACTAGATTCCCTGCGAGATTTGGCTGCGTTTTCCAGCTCTAGTCTTCTTGATGGTTTTTATGTGTTCGCTTCACACGATGCGTCTTTTCAAGCTTGTTTTGTAGATGGGTTTGGTGCGCGCGCATTGACAGTCCAAATGACTAGAAAATAGAACGTGTCCGTTGTCTGAGCAAATGCAGATACCATGACGCCATGTTGGTTTGTGGGCGTTTGTCCGTGTCGTCCACGTGACAAGAAACTGTTTCCTGATTGGTTCGTGCTCAAAACAAGCTGAGGAACAAGCAAGAAAAATAGCTCCGGTTCTAATTTTAAATTTCTTCTTTTTACCTCGCACGTGAGCAAGCAGTGACGTCATTTCCAGCCTCGTAGTCTGCCTGCCTGCCAACAGTGTTTTTAGCGGCAAAACTAGCCTCGTGTGCAGCGACCTTTAAGTGTACCTACATAATAAAATCACACTGCCTGTATTAGCAAATATTGTAGACAGACTTCGGCACTGCAGTCCGAGTTTTCTTATTTTTAAAATTGCAATAAGACCGCCTTACGTGATTTAATTAGTGAAGTTTTTCAAACTATGTTCATTTGGATAAACAATAATCTACCACAATTAAAGATAATTATCATCTTGACTTTATATTGTCTATGTACATGAATAACCGTACATTGTGCTTGCAAATTGATTTTCATTTTTGCAAAATAAAATAAAGTCCCGGCATGGTATTCGTATTTCACAAGATTTTTTTATTAACAATTATTCTTTTCGTAATTATTATAAAACTACTGATTCTCGGAAGAGCCGGATAAATTTTTTATAACTAAAATGACCTTTATAGTTTATACTTAAAGCACACAAACAGTTATGTTTTGTAATTAAAGATGCAGATAATTAATTATTAATTAATTGATCACTTATCTCTAAATAAATACATTAAACATTGTCTTGTTCTTTTGACAAAATATTTTAGCATAAGTATAATAAATTACTTATTTTGAAACGTGTAAGTCATGTTGCTGATTTTACCATTCCAACCCACAAGTGAGGAATGATACTAATTTAGATCAAAATTCGCTTTTCAAAATTTTACGTAATTTTTCGTTTTCCGGTCTTCCGAATCCAAAATAAATATTTTTGGAAAAAGTCTGTGCATCTGTTTGTAAACACGATACAGGTCAAACGATGAGCGGACTGGAACCAAATTTCGAGAAGATGTTTTATCAGCAAATGTGAAGAGCCCTATTGTTTTTGGGGAAAATCGGCGCATGCACAGAAGAGATATATGCTATAACGTTGTTTCTGTGCAATATAAAAACTATATACTTTTCATAACGGTTCATTTTTTTTACAAGAGTTTTGTATAGGAACAATTTTTTTGCCAAGCTGTAGTTTCAGAAACATTTTGAAAAGTCAAGAAAATTCAGCTGTTCTTTTGTTCTTTAGATCTGTCAAAAAGAAAGATAGCTGAGAAGAATTCAGTTAATTGTTACATAACGTAATAACATATTATGTAGATAACCATGCATATTATAATGATTTAATACTAGCCGTTACCCGTGGCACCGCACGCGCTATCAGAAATGTTATTTTCTTTATTATACTATGTCAAATGTTAATATTTTTGAAGTTGGAATGGTCCCGTCGCCCATTTGGCTGGAATTTTTTTTTCGTTCGCAAGTTCGAATTAATTTTGGACTGAGACACGGTGTTATAGATTTTCAGTAAGAGTTAAAATTCGATAATCATAAAAATTCATTAGGACATCGCGGCACCATATATGGAAAAGTTAATACGGCTATGTGTAATAACTTTTTATCGTTTTTCTCAAGCCAGGTTAACAAACCAATAAACTTTTTAAAAGACAGAACGAGCCTGAAACAATATATGCATTTTACGAATGATTCAAATACTGCAGCCAACTAGTTTAAAACACTTGTTAGTAGAGACTGAAAAAACCAGATCGTTAGTCAGAAGTTGCGGAGACATGCGTAAGCCGTAATTATCGATCCTTCGGAATGCTTTTCTATTTTGACCGCCTTTGACGTCGAAATTACAAATCGTTGCTGAATATCTTGTCCAAGAACTGATTCAGTCAGCTGAAATTCTATCATTTACGTTAGTGGCGTTGGTTTTCACAACAGAACCTCGATATTCGGTGGAAAAAAAATCGGGATTCCGCGAGAAAAGACGAATAAAGTCTGGTTTTGTCGCTGCGGAATCACTACTGGCCCATTGTGCTGGCTGGCGCCCTGGCTGCGATGATGAAAACGGCGTTACTACAACAACACAGAGCAAAACGTGTCAGTTGTCTGACTGTGAGCAGAATGACGCCATGTTGGTGTGTGGGCGCTTGTTCATGTCGCCCACGTGACAAGATACTGCTTCCTGATTTGGTTCTTGCTCAGAGCAAGCATAGGACCTAGCAAGAAAAATAGCTCCTATTCTAATTTTAAAATCTATCTTGTGAGATAGTAGGCGAGCCCTCAATGACGTCATTTCCAGCCTCGTACCCAGCCTGCCGGACAGCAGAAGTCCAAGAACTGTTTTTAGCAGGGTTTCCAGTCTCGTGTGCAGCATTATCATAAACTACCATAATATTTTACGTAATGTTTACTAAATAATTTAAAAACCAGATACTTTATATTTATTATTATAGGATTATATATTAACGCCATCTCTCGGTATAAAAATGAAATCCATCCTGCCTTTGAATTACGTTAAATAAGGCTTTTAGTAGATCACAGGAACCGATCTACCTAGATCTAATCAGGCGTTCTGATTGGGCATTATTAATGACGATATAAGACGTCATTATATAAATATATGTAGCGTTTATTTTCGAGTCTGTTTGATAATTAATACATTCATCTTTAGTTGTCTTATATTATTATTATTTCATTTGATGCAGCCCGTATGCAGTAGATTTTTGTAATGTCTGGAGATTCGGCTAATATGTTACACTTTAACGGTTCATTGGGTTTTTGATTGTATGAAAACATATGTTAATTTAAATTAAATCAACCCTTACTGAAACGCTTTCCTGTTAATATGCGTGTTATTACCTTCTTTTTCATAGCCCACACAGCTCTCAACTGGCCAGTTAGATCAGTGATTCTTAACATTTACTGTTTTAATAGAACTGTTGACTATTAAATCGGGTAAGTTCCCACTACACCAAAAAACGTTCTCAAGGTTACTTTATTCTTTTTCTTACCTACATTCTGATTAGGACTTCATCCTGGATATTAATATTTTAGTCTCGATTTTTTATTGGGGGTAGGTAAAGACTGGGCCACAGCTAGTATAATAATAATTAAAGCTCAAAATAACGTTATACTGTTTATGAATTTAAATTTAGTTTGTTGCTGACGCGCAAAAAAACATGTCGTCCTAATCTTCTGCCGCTTGGTACATAAGCTAGAGCATTTTTTCTTATATATAGGCGGAATCTGGACTCATTTTAAGATAAGGGGGATAAAACATTTCAAAGATGATAAAAAATTGGTTAAAATTTAAAAAAATATTTGCCGCTTCGTTTTTTAGGTTCTGTTAGAGCCAAATGACCGGGAAATACCAGCGTCAGAAATTTTTGACCAATTGGATCCTCACAAAACACTCCTAAAGCTACGTTTATACTAGAGATTTATTTCCCTACATTTCTCTCTGTAATAAGTATATTTAAGTGTAAACCTTGCGAACATAAGCTATCGGAGATTTATTCACAAAGCTGAGATATATTACTTGACATAAAATGTAATAAATGTAAACGCTGCTGAAACGAAAATCAACTAGTCTCGGACATAAATATCAAAAGTTGAACAGCCGTCTACTTTTTCTAGGATCTCTCGAGATATTTTGTGATTGTATGTATGCTAATAAGTGAACGAAATGTCGGAAAAAAAGAGTAGACCCGTACAGAAGTTGAATCAATGGCCCAACTAGATTTACTAATTCGTCGAGATCCGTTGAAGACATTCTTGCAAAATTTTGTAATTGTATTGGGTCTTCAATTTTCAATTCATTGCATAACTGTGAGTAAGCTCCTAGGTGACTTCTTCTCAACAACCAATTTCGCACCCATATTTTCCTTTTCTTTCTTTTTTTTCATGCAATATAAAATTTATTATTGCAGCCGCCTGGCAAGGTATGATGATCCTAACTGTGGACATGTGGAGAGTAAAGTGTCGACATATTTCTCTACCTTTGGTTTAAACACAATGCTACACTTATATCGAGCAATTTATTCATTCACATTTACCTATGTCATAGTATAAACACATCAAGAAAAATATCTCCGATTGTTGAGATTTCTATCGTGAAATAAATCTCTAGTATAAACGTAGCTTAAGAAAGTGTATTTATGCGCGTCAGCTCCCTAACGATGACATCCCTTAGCTGCTAGCAAGTTATTGCCCTTTTATTGTATTTATCGTGAACAGTGTTAAATACATTTTTCATTATTTTTTTGTCGACAAAATCTCCAACATTGAGACCCGTTTTGTCTTATTATAATTTCCATAAAATTAGTGTTGTGCCGCTGGTGTTGTGAGAGAGCACCCCACAACAACTGCACCAGAGCCTCATACCGTAACACAGTAACCCTCAGGTGACGTGCATATGTACCTAGTATGAATGTACAGTGCACACTACACTCAGACCTCGATTCGTGGCCTCCACTTTTTACTTAATTTCGTATTTGAACAATTAAAGTTATCCTTTCGAAATTTACGTTCGCGAATGGAGACAAGGTGTACGACAAAAACATGCGACAATAATAAATAAAATAAATAATTTTTTAAGTTGATTCTTCTTTTTTAACAGCGTGTAGAAACCAAATAGACGAATAAATATTTCAGGTAACTTTTTTATCAAAACTCAAAAGTAAGAGAGAAACAGCGTTTCAAAGTTTAATTAGATTTATTAAATTTTATTTAATTAATTCAAAAGCCCGGTTAACACACGCGAAGGAATGATAGCACGAATCGGAAATGCATCCCAAATAATTCGTGGAAGGCCCTACAAGCATGTAGAGAAGCATGGCTACGACGCACGCATCTTTGTGTCCAACGAAACAGGGACAACTTAAAAACAATTTCTGTGAATACTTGATAATGACATAACATATTTCTATAGTGACATAACATAACACCAGGACTGACCTCAAAATTTGTTAAAATTTAACAATACTTTGAAAGCCCGTTTCTCTTTCAGTTTTGAAAAAGTTACTTGAAATATTCGTTCGTCTATTTGATTTCTACACGCTGTTAAAAAAAAGAATCAACTTAAAAATCATTCTGTATAAAAAATTCGTAAGTAGCGTAAAATATATAAATTAATTATTTAAAAAAAAAACAACAAACCCGACTGCACAAAAATAAAATAATAACGGAAAAGAGGAAAACAAGCCGGAAATTTTCACTTGCTGCATGTTTTTCCGACTTGCTTTCCTCTTTTTGGTTATTAATTTTATTTTTGTGCAGTCGAGTTTCTTGGTGTTTTTTAAGTAAATTAATTTTTTTAAAACGTAACATGGAAGCAACTCGAGGTCTGAGTGTAGTACACAGTTGAATTGGTTGAGATAGGGCTTCAATAGCAGCAGCTGTGGTACATAAAAAAAACAACCTGTTTTTTAATGATTATAAATAAGTGAACAGGTAAATTATATACAGGTCATTTAAAATCACACCTCTCGGTCATAGCAGCCCTATAAAAGCAGTATTCTTCTTTCGTGTTGACATTGACGGACACGGTTCGTACAATTAACATATTTGACGAACCGAATTGATTTTTAAAGTCATTAAAGATATCTGACAACGATATTTCATGAAAGAATTTTTATAAAATATAGGTAGTAAAAAGGAGCTTGAGAATAATTCAGCGTGTAACGATGCTGTTATTTATACGACGCTTACAAGCCCCCGGTTCCCAGTTTTTAATTCCAGAACTAATAAATTACATTTTAAATTTATTATTATAAAATAATAAACGGAATGTATGAATTGGTACTAGGTCCACATAACTCTGGATGTTGAAATAGTATAATGATTTTTAAGTGCAGTGTTGTCAGGTTGAAAGAAAATTCCCTAAATCTATAAAGTTTTTGACTGTTTTAGATAAATGATAGAATCTTTTTTTAAGAAAATTTAATAAACTGATCACGAAACTTACATGTTTTAATTTTTTTTAAGTATTGATACAAAATAATAAAAAAAACTCGGGTTGCAGTGCAAAACCCTGCCGACAATATAGTGTATTTGCTAATAGGTACAGGCAGTGTGGCTTTATTATGTGAACTTAAGCTTTCTTTTTGCTCAAATAAAAATTTTAACGCCTTAATACATCCTTTTAAAAATATTTTTTTCTTAATTTTAATACTATTCAGTAAGTAAATCCGTATTCGCATATCCGTTTTCATAAAACTTGTAAATCCGGTTCTGTCGGACCGATTTAATTTAAATTTTAGCAGCACATTTGTATCTTTTTTAAAGGGCAAAATTTTAAATTTGAAACGATTTCGAGATTTTTTTAGATGTTTTTGGGCTCGAAAACTTTTTTTCAATCCCTAAATAATAATAATAATAAATTCCTTTAACTCCTAAGTGGAGCATAGGGCCTCTACGAAATTTTAAATCTAGTCCTATCTTTTGCCATATGTTTGACTTGAAGCCAGGTAGTTCCCTAAATACCACCCTTAAAATGGCCAGATTTTGCCGATTTTAAATACTTAGGCTTCGTGTGGAGATGGATTCCAACATGTGAACCAAATTTCGTTTATATCGATTAAGTCTGTCGAGAGGTAATGGGTGGCATATCATTATGGAATTTTTGTAAAGCCTATGACAGGGGCGGCGAGCCTATGGCACGCGTGCCACTGGCGGCACGCGACAGATTATTGTTGTCACGGTGTTGATTGAGGTGCTAAATCGAAATAATTAAAAATATGCTAGATTCCGAAAACAATTGGCTATCACCAAATAATAATTAATACGAAAAAGTTTCCTGACGCTCAATGTATTATCAAAATTATTATTTTTACGTAGATGTTTGATTCATTTTTTTGTCAACTAAATTTCTTTGGTTGCTTATCAGCACGTCATGGCTAACATTAAAAATTTTGAAAAAAAAAAAAATGGTGCGTAGGTGTAGAAAAGTTCGCCATCCCTGGCCTATGACATTCTTGACATTGAGGCGAATCCATCAAAACCGAACCACTAATTTGGTCTCTATAGGAGAGAACATCTATAGAGAACAGCGTGGTGTAATGGTCAGCGTGCTGGTTCGAATCCCACTTCTGCTCATGGATATTTTGTGTTTGTCGTTTAGACCCAGCTTTTTGATATTTAAATATACTGGCCAGATACCGAGAGGTAGTGCCATCCCCAAGTGATATTCTTTTGTATATGTGCATATGTTCTATATATGTGGATATAATATAGGCTGTGTGCACGAAGCCTACTAGCGGCGTTAGTGGGTAATAGAGAATTATTGAACTCACTTTTTATGGAAATCGCGACATGTTTCTATGGTGATAAGTCTAAAACTTTAGACGGCCATGATGTGTCAAAAAAAAAAATGTATAAGGAAAATTTGTTTACACTGACAGCGGAACGTCAAATTAGGGCGCCGATGGTCTTTATTTTACTTAAATCGCCACCAGCGCAACAGCTCGGAACACAGCAAGCATTTCCAAATCGCTTAGTTTTTCCATGTTTTCTTTGTAATTAAAAAACTTCACAAAATTACAACTATTTTCACTTTTAATAAAATTGCTCATAATTGACATACGGAAAATTTGAGCTTAAAATTTCCCCTAGTGCTCACCACAAACGCTCGCATCGAAAATTTGTAACTCCGCCTCCTTGCACATAGCCCATACAATTGGATATACCTTTTATAGAAAAAACAAAAACAAAAGAACATTTATTCCAACTGACATACATGATAGCTTGCTCAAATCATATACGTAACTGTTCCTTTGACTTTGCCGTATAGTAAGGTAAAAGAAAGAATGTCAATGATTTAAGTTTTATTCTACTGTTGGCATTAATATGCAATGTTTACAGATAAAGTAGCAGTTGGCAGTAATAAGATATCGGGTTCCTATAACAATAAGCTGTCGTCAAGACAAGTTTTTATTGTTTAGTGAAAGTGTTTTAGTGAACTTAAACAACACACAATAGATATCCTGTAAGGAAGAACGTAAGTTCTAAAATGGAATAACATTTACATTCGTGTTTCCGTACGCATTTCTATACGGGTTTAATTACCCGACTGCTACGCAGCCAAAAAGACAGGGCCGGCTTAAGCTAACTATGCGTCCTAGGCAAGATTGAATTTGCGCCCCCCTGTTCAGGGATTCATATCAAGATGAAAAGGAATATTTCTAAATAATATAATTAACATTTCAATGGAAATATGAAATTGACGTGACAGTTAAAAACTGTTGAAACAGTAATACTTATAAATTATTATTTTGAAAATTTATTTTGTATTTGCCAGTAAAAGGTATATAATGTGCTTTAGTTTTTCTTTTGATATTTCATTTATTTTTTTTCTATTCAAATGTTTTGTGTCCATTAAAATGTCCACATCATCTCTTCTTTTCTTAATGGTTCCTTCAGCACAGGTTTTCCTTGGAAGGAACCTATATATTATGTGTATTTTGTTTGTTTATAAATAACTGTATTTTCATAGAAGTAATAAATTATTATTATTATTATTATTATTATTATTACTTTATGATGATGGTGTAAAGTATTCAAATATGAAGTACTCATATAAATAAATTAACAAAAAATTTTTTTTTTAATGTTAAAATAAAACATTGGCAGTTTACAATTTTGCCACCCCCCTGAAGATGCCGCCCTAGGCGGGCGCCTAGTTCGTCTATAGCTTAAGCCGGCACTGCAAAAAGGAAGGGTTATAAATAGCAGTCTATCAAAGTCTGTATTTACGGATGTTCCATCGCAGCGCCTAAACTATTCATCCGATTTTGATAAATAAGGTGTCAATCAATTCGTTTTTATTGTCTGGGTAAAATAGGCTAATTTATTTTTGAATTTTGGTCCCAGTGGTGAACAAACTGAAAACAAATATAAATAAAAAAATAATATAAATAAAAAATAAGTTTGTGTGTACCTAACACTTCTTTTATAATGTCTGAATACAAAGTTGAAGACCTGGATGAATCGTAGTGGGGCTTAATAAAGCCGTGAATTTTTAACTTTGCGAATTTTTATTTGCAAAAAATATTCTTGAAGCATTTTGAAATTTTAATAGCTTCAAATTTAGTATTTATTAGAATAAAAAATAAATACGCCAGATAATTTAGTCGAGTCTTAATGTTTGCCAGGCGGTTTCAAAAATATCATGAATATCGAAAAAATGTATTCATGCTGAGATTTAGACAGATTAATATTTACAGGCCATTTTGGTGGGATTTTTTGCCTGCCAGATGATCCGGGAATATTATATTTGAGTGCGGGTAAGACGTCATGGGTAAGTTGAAGTGTGAGAGAGAACGTATATCGGCGGCCGACTAAGTGTTGCCCGATTTAATTGCACCGCAGCACGCTTCAACTTAACCGACCGCCGATGTACGCTCTGTCTCTCTCTCACACACACTTCAACCTACTCACAGTGTCTTACTCGCACTTACGAATAATATTCCCAGTTTTGAAACCGTCTGGAAAATATTTAGACCCGACTAAACAATCTAGCTTATTTATTTTTTATTTTATTGAATACTAAATTTGAAGATATTAAAATTTCAAGATGCCCGAAACTTTTTTTAGGCCCCACTGCCCTTCAGCCAGATCTTCGATTATGTTTTCAGACGTTACACACAAATTCTCACAGGGCTTCAAATACCTACCTAAAAATGTTAGAAAGTTTTCCTACTACTAGTGATGATCAAAACTGTTATTTTTTTGTATTCAGAGTCTAAAAAATATTTTTGAAGTCTAGAGAAAATTAATGAATCCTCTCTCTTTCTCTCTCACATAGTCTACGTCAGGGGTGGCGAACCTTTCTACACCTACGTGCCATTTTTTTTTTTCAAAAATGTTTAATGTAGCCATTACGTGCCAACAAGCAACCAAAGAACAAAAAAAAATTAATCATACATAGATAAAAATAATAATTTTGAGAATACATTGAGCGCCAGGAAAATTTGTCTTGTTCGTTATTTAGATAGATAGATAGTAATTTATTTGCAATGCCAAAAAATTGCATACAAAAAGTTAGATTAAATCATGAAAATACAAAATTAAAATATCAATATAAAAAATTCACAAGAACATCATTAATATGTCCAAATTATATATTGTTAGTTTGGTGGTAGTCAAACTATTGTTTTAGACATCTAGCATATATTTTTAATTTCTCCGTTTTTGCACCTCAATCAATGCCGTGCCAACACTAATTTATCTGCCGCGTGCCACCTGTGGCACGCGTGCCATAGGTTCTGCACCCCTAGACTCTACGCCAACTGTTAAGTAATGTGTTCAAATAGCGTAAATGATTGTGATTTCCTGTTGTTTCATATTTTTTTAACCTAAAACACCTGTCACAGCTATAAAATACCGTATTTGTAATTTATTGATAATGCATAATGCAGTTCAACATTACGTGGCATGTGTGTGCATTTATTTTTAGTTAAAAATGTTGAGTATTATAAAAGTGAATATTTTACATTTCTACTTGACAGTATTTCCGTTTTAAAATGTGCCAAATAAGCGCATAAATTCAGCAAAGTCTGAAGGAAAAGATGCTGATGTTTATAAAATAATGAACTTTGTATATTGACCATTTACGTTGTTTAAACAATTACACGTTTTCAAGTAACTCCACTGACTTAGTGGCCCACGAGCTAGTACTAAAAAAAATAATTAACAAAATTTGACCGACTTCTCAAAAAGGTTCGCCACCACTGGCCTAGAGCCGTCCTGAATAAACGAGGTATCTAACACAAAAATATTTTTTCAAATAGGATTATATAGTATTTATTGTGATTAGCGTGTTAAAACAAACAAATTCTCCAACTTTGTTATAGTACCTATAAAGAATGCAGCGGCTTAGTTGTATTGTATAGGACATTTAGCATACCCTTGGAATTAATTCCCAGACACCTTAGGATGTTATACCCCCAAGAATAAAAAACGATCAAGGCATTACTGGTATTGTGCATCTTGATCCCCTAACAAAATATAATCTTGACTAAATATCCTACGAGCAAAATATCCCCCGATATAAAAACAATTATGGGGTCGTGTCGATGCGATGGCGTTTTTTTTTTGCGCAGTGAATAGGAGAAGACATTTGGGGGGAGTTCTTTAAAAAACAATTACAGGGTCGTGTCGATGCGATGGCGTTTTTTTTCATGGTGAAAAGGAGAGGGCATTTGTGGGTTCTTTAAAAAAACAATTACGGTGTCGTGTATACAAAGTGAGATAGTAATACAGTAATTCTACGCCAGTTATGCTGATAGGATATTTTGTCGGGAATATTTTGTCCGTAGGATATTTTGTCGAGGGATGTTTTGTCGGAAGATGAAAACGCGCGGGATATGCATAACTAATTGGTTAGTTTAATTTGCTAAGACCCTGTGGTAATTGATGTGTAATTAATATGATATTTTTGTGCACACGCTCGGACATTCGACGGTACTAAAACCACAGTAAAGACACGTTCTGTAAACATAGATTCATCAGTCATTGACTCATTACTTATTATTGCATATGGTCATTGTCAACTAGAGCTTCTGTTTTTATGATTTTTGTCTTTAAATTGTGTCAATAGAAAACGCATTTTAAATATTATTTATAAGTTGTGATCGTATACCACAAAAATTTACTGACATCTTTCTGTGTTGATTTTGTTTCGATGGTTTAATTCTGTGTCAACAACTGGTGAAATTATATCGATCTTTAAATAGACCGATGCAATATTTAATTGGTAGTTAAATAATGTAATGAATTTATGTACTGTCAAATTAATGGTACGTACCTACACTGAAAAAGATTTGGTGGGGCAAATTTGTGCATATTATGCACAGTGTTCCAAAAGTTGGATACTCAAAACCAATTCATATGGCCATGAACTGAAAATAAAGCGATATAATATTTATTCTAAAAACGCTAATATAGGATCTATGGGTCTCAAAAAATAAAAAAAATGTCTTTTCTTAAATGAATATTGAACATTTTTTTATCTGATATTCAACATAAGGACTTAATACTCTGCGACTTATTGTACTTAGATATTAATGTGTTGCTTTTCTATCTACTATTAGTAGAAGTTGCGATCCGTTGTATTGAAATATTTGGTTGGGAAAGTAGTATTATGGATCAATAAAAATAAGTAGTACTTTTGATGTTTTGGCTATTTATCTGATGTTTCGGCAAAGTTTTTGCCATCGTCAGAGAATCATAAGGCAGTCAAATAATAAAGTACATTGTTAAATTTAAGATTGAATATATTTTGATCACAGAATTCTTCATACTAATATACTATTGCTATTATAACAATTTTTAACTATTAAAAATTAACTATTAAATTTTATAGTCACTGATCTAAAACGTTAGATAAATAATAATAATAATAATAATATAATAATAATAATAATCTTTATTCATAGAGATGTCATAGCGACAACGAATGCGTCAGTTTACAATGTTTACAATATTAATGAAAATCATACGGGCACTTTTCAATTAAGTACTCTGTGACTTTTTTAAAAATATTTTATAACTATTTACAGTCGTAACCTCGGATGGCAGACTTCCATAAAATTTTACAGCAGAGTATCGGGGTTCTCTGGTGTATAGAGTAAGGCGATGCTCTGGTACACCATGATTAAGACGCCCCCGTGTCTCATAATCATGATCCGGCAAATGAATGAGTAAATGAACAGCTAAAACATCAAATGTAGGGGAGGGAGGGGGAATGGCGCTCACTGGGTAATGGCGCTCACCCCTGTAACTCTGTCAAAATGAAACGTAGCAACACGCCACGTCGCGTGAAGCGTGAGGGGAGGGGGCCTCTAATAGATAGCGATGCAAACGGGCAGTCAGCTCGCGTCATACGACCGTGAAGTGCGTTTCTTCGTTTTCGGCCACGCTGATCTAATTTTTGGTTAGGTGTTTTTTGTCGGTAAGTCCAAAACTTTAATACTTATTTAATTATTAATTTCACTTTTCTGACAATAAAACTGTTCTATTTTAGATAATGCAATCAATTTTCAACAAATGTGTATGCTTTTTTTTAATTTCAAATTAATTATAAAAGGACCGTTTGGGGTTATATCGCTCATCTGAGCGCCGTTACCCCTTAGTGACTTTTGTTTTTTTTATTGTAGATGTAGTATTTTTGGGAACAGAGAGCAACTTAAGTTGCATAATGTAAAGAAAGAACAAACAGAACAAACATACGAAACAAAAATCTTACAAGAGAAAAATTTTACAAGAAAGTTCTTCAGGGAGAGAAGATGAAGAGCACCTTTGCGACGATGACAGTGATGACGAAATGAATGTGGATGATGAAAATTATAATAAATGTATTATTTGCAAAGAATTTGGAAAAAATGACGAGTTGTGGTATCGTTGCACTATCTGCGGACTGTGGGCTCATGCTATATGTTCAGGGTGGGACTCGCCAGATAGATACATCTGTGATTATTGTGTCCAAAAATAAAATATTTCTATTTCTAATTTGTCTTACCTCTAATAATAAATATTATATTATAATAATTGAAATTGATTGGACATCAAAGACTTTACTATATTTGTTAAATTGAAAAAGGCTAATCTTACGTACAAATGAGGATAATTGACGCTAATTTGTGATTGTAGAGTTTACTTTTATTGTATAAGGTTAATCTCATTAAATTTCTTTAATTAAAATGTATCTTTCTTGTTATATTCCAAAAAACATGTTTGAGCGTCATTACCCCGTACCCTGAGCGGCATTACCCAAAGTCGGGGGCAATGCCGCCCAAACATGTTTTTTAAATAATGTTTTGTTACTACTAGTAGGCCAAAGATATATGCTTTTGTTGTCTAATTGTTGATTACTCGATAATTAAAGACTGTGTTACTTTTCTTAATTTATAATAAATAATTTAAAAAATACACCATGTTTTCCTTAAGTGAACGCCATTCCCCCGTCCTCCCCTACTACTTCTTTTCATTGATCCATAAGCTACAGCTTTCCCAACCAAGTAGGTATTAATGTTTAAAGACTGAATATATAAGTTCAGATCTTTTTGAATTTAATCAGATTTTGAAATCAACATATGCGGTATTTGTTTTTTTTTTCATATGGGTTTTGTTGACATGATAGCCATGTAAATCATTAATGCATTATAGAAAAACGCTTCACTTAAAATGAATGCGTACCTCCCTTGGACGCACGGTTAATGTTGCATTTTACGATTTTCTGTAATGCATTAGTGATTTCCATAGTTAGCATATCAACAAAACTAGCTTTTCTTAATTTTTTTCACTTGGGAACTCCTTAAAGATCCGAAAAACTGTAAGCTGTCCGACCGGCCTGCGCTGCTGCGCCCGATCGTAATTTATTTAATTTTATTTCAGTACACCCTAGACTCTAGAGGTAAAGTTCGCGAACATCCTCGGGCGTCTTTAGGATACCCTGACCTAGATTAATTATGTAACTAGTATTACAGATATATAATTAAATAAATCAAAGTGATGTGTCTACTTACCTGACAATAAAATATGGTGCCTACCAACATATTTAGCTGACTCTACTAATTGAACCATTATAATAATAAGACAGTAATACAACATTCCACGCATATAGCCATAGCAGCTGAGCGTGTTATAATAAAATTAAAAAAAATTACCCTGTCTGAGTCTTGACTCAATTTATCTTGTCAGAATTTACACTTAAATTTGACTAAAAATTTTAGGTTATATATGTATTGAAATATTTTTGTTACACTCCGTATATTATTTTACACGGCATCAAAGTATCATAAAAAAGTAAGTACTGTCTGCCCGTAATCATGACTTAACTATTGCACAGTGTTATTCGTGATTTTTGCTGCCCGCAATTTTCTAGTAATTTAATTTCGAGATAAGCATCTTCCAGGAATATCATGATCTCTATTTATGAATACATCAAATACCCAGGGCTGTGTAGTGTGTAATAAGAATTGCACTTAGGTAATAATTAATTTGGAATAATTTAATATTTCTCTTTTCATAAAGCTACCTTATATAGTGCAGTCAATTGTTATTCAATCGTGAATCAGCGATTTTTTTTTGCGAAAGCAGAAAAATTGCTCATACTCGTATCGCCAAATACTTCCACTTTCTTACATTGAACGCTTAATCCTAACATAAAGTATTATACTTACGGAAAAATGAGAAAGATTGTAAATTATTTCTCGACAACTGAATTCATTATTAGTTCAGAAGCAAACAAAAAAACTGTTTTAGTAACAAGTAGCGACATCTGGTAGAACTCACCCAAAGCTATTAGTTCAGAAGCAAATCTGGTAGAATTTGCTCAAAGCTAGAAGGTCAGACGCCGGGAGTAAAACCGCGACGGACCGCTAGTATAGGTATAATATAATAACTGAAAAATTTAATAATGTATTTCTTATTTAAAACATTTGCTCTAGATTTGTCGAAGCCATGCATTTTTTAAATGATTTGTTTAATATATTGCTTTGTTGCATATTATCACGAAGAGACAAATTTAACAGAAACGATGTACCGGTCGTAATTTCCTGGGCGTTGCGACATAATGTTCCGTCCACACTATTTTAATTTTAAACAGGTATTTAACCCTTTTAAAGTAACTGTATAGTCATATACAAATTTATATTGAGCGTTGTAAGAGTAGTGGTGAGAGCACTAGACTCGCAGAGGTATTGGGTCGAATCCCGGCGGAGGCAGGTAATTGACTGAGACTTTTTCCTACTGCCTTTCGTCGAGAAACACAAGGAAACGATGATAAAGTTGTTGAAATTGACTCTCGTTCCTTACTTCAAAAATTGGATGAACCCAATAATTTTTATTAATACATTCATCGCTTTACTGTCTGTTATGTATGGTTCATTTGTGGTTTCACAACGTCTGCGTGCCCACAAAACTGTTGATGGAAAGTGGTCGAGTTCAACCACATTAGGACCACTTTTTTGTAGTCGGAAAGTGGTACGTGTGAGTTAAGCTTAGAGTACTAATTGCAGTCTTTTTAACCGACTTCAACAAAAAGGAGGAGGTTCTATGTTCGTCTGTATATTTTTTTTTTATGTATGTTCACCGATTTCTCCGTCAATTATGGACCGATTTTCAAATTTTTTTTTTTATTCGAAAGAGTGCACCTCAGAGGTGGTCCCATCGGAACCAAGTCAGGATCTGATGGCGGAATCCGGAGAAATCGAGGGAAACTCTCAAATTTCAAAGGCACGCATAATGTTTTTTATGTATGTTCACCGATTTTTAGTGTTAGATTAACACTAAAAAGAGAAAAATAAAATATTTTTAACAAAAAAATTGAACCGACTTCACACTAAAAAGTAAAAAATAATTGCGTATTGAAATGTTTTGGAGTCGGTGTAGTTCTCGGAATAGATTTCATTTTGGCTGACACCGACTCCAAAACATTTCAATACGCAATTATTTTTTACTTTTTAGTGTGAAGTCGGTTCAATTTTTTTGTTAAAAATATTTTATTAATATTTTGATCGCATCTTGTTTAGTTTTTCGATTGGCTTTTTTTTATTCGTTGGACGTATACTGTGTAGTGTTATATACCAAGATTGTGGACGGATCACTATAGTGTACAGTACTCAGAAGTAATCAGATACCTTTATTACGGCATGTGATATGATGCCCAGCACTCGCATTGCTGATACGAAGCAGCCATCATCTATCTAACGCCACCATATCGCTTCCCATAAATTCATTCACACCGTATAGGTCATTATAGTCCAAGAGCTATCAAACATTTTTGGGTAGTTATTTGAGTGTGAAAATTTGTAATGTCTGAATACAAAATGGAAGATCTGGCTGAAGGGTAGTGGGGCCCTGCCAAGCTGTGATTTTTAACCCTGCGAAATTTTATTTGCAAAAAAACCTTGAGGTATTTTGAAATTTTAATAAGTACCTTAAATTTTAGTATATTTTAATAAAATAAAAAAAAAAATAAGCCGGATCATTTAGTCGGGTCTAAATGTCTGCCAGGCGGTTACAAAACTGTCTATTATACGTGAGTGCGAGTAAGACGCTACGGGTAGGTTGAAATGAGAGAGAGAGAGAGAGAGAGATAGAGCGTATATCGTACCGAGCACATTTCAACTCAGCCCATATACCTACGCTCTCCAGCAACGACACATTTCTAGGTTAGGGTATGATATTTGTCAAGCAACGATTACAACCTATAAATATAGCCAATAAATACGTCATACGAACACTACGGAGCCCTATCGTGTGTGTGCCCAACACATGCTTGACTGGCTTTTTTGTTAGACAACGTGGCATAAAATGTTTCAATACGATTTTGATTGGCTGCCATTGCTGGTCTACGTAAATCTGACAGTTCTCATTTGACAGTTGTAACGAGTGATCGAAAACAATAATTTATTATGGAACACCTTACATTTCAAGGTCTAATTGTTATTGAAACATTTTATGAAAATGGATCATTATCGATTATACTTGGAAAAAGAAAAGTGCGTGTGTGTCAGATCCTTAGATACGCTGTGAAATGTATTCCATCTCATCCTGTGCACGTTAAATCCTACAGATACATATATACAGGATTAGTCTAGCATCGCACAAGTGTAATGTATTCCATCTCATTCTTTGGCACGTTAAATCCTACAGATATATATGTTTGTCTATTTTGAAGCGGACGAGCGTAACATCACACTTGAAGCGGTGGAGCGTAACGCCTCACTAATTGATTTTACTACTCATAAAATTTCCGTACCGGGCCTTATAACTAAAAATCGACTTCAATTACGTGATTATTTTGGTTCACACTGCGTATGGTTAAATATTTTGAAAATAATCGATATTGGAATTTGGAGAATGTGAAATCTTTGACTGATCCATCAACGGTCTCTGCCATCCTCGTAAAATAATTATGGTGCGCGGCATTATAGTGTGATGAAAAATGTGATTGAATAAACCTGTTTTTGCTCCACGGGCGGCTAGAGACGGCCATTCGATCGATGCCATAATATTCCATAAATATTTGCAAGAATTATTTAAACGATATACCTATATGTAAGAAAATTACATAAATGTAACTTCAATCATAGTGCCTATTCTGTTTGGTCAATGTAAGAATTTTACAGTGCTGTTAATTTTTTAGAGAATTATACATATTAAAGAAATTTGGAGTCAGAATTATTTTAAATTAGAAATTCTAAAAGAAAAACTATCCCAAAATAATGTATTAATATTAGCGTTTTCGACATTCAGTGATCTAACAAAAACACTACATAAATTAAAGGGAGACACAAATTTAACAGCGCTGTTAGTTTTAATACTGACCATACATAATTAATTATTCAATTTGAAAATGGTATCTCGACATTTATGACACCTTGTAAATTAAAAAACTGGCATGTTTTGTTTTCCGATTAGACAGAAAAGGAGAGAAATTGCTATTTGATTTATTCCGATATTCACGGAACACTATTAAAGATAAAACTTACTAATCTTGGAACAAATTTATTCGTTAGAATAAAATTTACTTTTAATTCACTAAGCAAAATATCAGGTAGAAAAGTTAGTTAAAGAATAAATATATACTGCACTATACTCCTTGCTCCTTTTTTTTTTAATATTTTGACGTGAACCCAAAAATACGACCGATGGCGTTAGTGTAGATGTCAAAAAAAAGTTTCATTAAAATAACAGTGTTTTATCCTAACCCAATTGCACACAAAATTTCCACTAACTTTAATGTTTTACAACTATACACTTCACAAAATGTTAATAAACAACATCTAAATAAATTCACAAGAGCAAGCAGCAGATATAATACTCCACGCTTATAGATTAGGTAGAATGATCTATGAAGCAGGCATTATTATTTTATCAGACAAATAAATATTTATACCCGAGAATTATGACAGAATATAGATTTATACTTGGTGAATTGAATTATCGCTATTTATTCGGTGGAATCAGAGCCGGCAGAACAGGTTCAGCCCGAGTGGGTAGTTTGATTTTGAAAAAAGCCCCCCCCTCTTCCGCACCAACAAAAAACTTGAAGTAAAAACAAGACCAACTTAACATTAGAACATGAGATTATAGTCTCGATTTTGCTTTCAGGCGATATAAACAGGTATAAATATCAGAATTGCTTAAAATTTCTGATTGGGTAATTACCCACTCGGGATTTTTCCGAGTGGGGAGTCCTCTCTATACCCTCTTAGGGTGATGCCGGCCCTGGGTGGAATGAAACAAATAAACCGAATAAATAACTACTTACGTTCGGTGTAAGGCCATTACAGAAATATATCTGATTTTGTTATAATTTTTTAATTATATATTTCTGTTTAAATTGACTTCGCTGCAAAGTAATCACCATTATGACCTTAGCAGTTGTTATCATTCACGACCTTTTTATCACAAACGTGCAGCGCATTTAATAGCTTGAATGACTTTATAACAGAAATATTTTATTGTGCAGTAAAACTTGATATACGTATCCTGTATAAAATACAGAGCTTAAAAAGACTCCCCTGAGTGATGATTATAGATACTTCAGAAATATCTTAGATGATGCTTCTAAATTAGAGAATTGTAAATTAATGTCATAGACACAGCTTGCTGTTGTATTTAAAATATAATTTGGTTCGTCCATCGGACCCACCATGTTCAGAAAAGATTTCGGGGGTGGGCGAAGACTTGGTTTTGTCGCAGAGTATCCGATGCAAGTGATTGTATTGGAGATGGAAACAGCTACATCAGACGCTTTTAAAAAAGAGTGTTTAAAAAAAAACGATAAAAACTCCGATTCAGGAAGAGTCTTTCTTATGTCTGTAAAACGTAATAAAATTGTGTTAAAAAACAAGTTTGGTCTTCTTTTGTTTTTAAAATAAATATCTTATTCTAGGTATGTCTTGTGATATTGTTATTTATTGTGACGATGTAATTGTTGTGTTTATTTTTCGATAAGCAAGCAGGTAGTTTAATATAGATCTTGTTGTATGTAAGAAATTGGATCTCTTAATGTTTTATTTTTTGATAGTATAAATACAATTGTGGGAAATGCATTATAAATAAACAAAACCTGCGTCTTATCAGTGTTTGACGCCATTATACAAGATTGTAACCAGCCAGCAAACGGACACGAAACCGTCACCGTCATGCGCAGATAGCTAAAACGTGTTCCAAAACCAACACAGTTTCGTTTTAGCTACTGCGCATGCGGGTGACAGTTTCGTTACCGTTTGCTGGCTGCTTGGAACATACCTAACTTTATTCAATTAAAAAAAAATTGGTTGTCTGTAAAGTCGGTTTACGGACGATAGTTTTACGTGATAACGTATTCCGTAATACATAACCTAAATTCTACATATAATAATTATAATAATTCGAATCTATGATATTGCATCTTTCGCTTCAAATTTAGGTTAATTTTATTTATTTAAATTACTCACCATATAATATAATTGTTTTTTTTTTAACTTTCTTTCTTTCGTATTTATTTTAAGTCTCAAAGATTAGCTGTCATAATATTTTGAAAACAATTGTTTCACTGTTTATATAATTCCAAAACCTACTTACAATATTTACGTATTTTCATACGTCAAAAAATTGATTTTTATAATGATAAAATTTGTAAGAAAACGATTTTCTCGAGAGATGAGACCTAGCTAAAACGATTTTTTGCCCCCCAAAATCCCTTTTCAGTAAATTTCATCCAAATCGTTAGGGCCGTTTTCGAGAAAAGCACGCACAGGGTCAGGTGGAACGTTACGAACGTTAGGAACGTTACGTTAGGAACGTTACACTTTTTCGTGCATGCAGCCGGTGTTTTATCAATTTATAAGATTGGTGATTCATCAATTTATAAGACGTTATCACGTCAAAACGTGTGTGATGTCAGCTCCGACGCACTACTGGAGTTTACTCCTTAGATACGCTGTGTAATGTATTCCATCTCATTCTTTGGCACGTTAAATCCTACAGATATAATATATGTTTGTCTGTTTTGAAGCGGACGAGTGTAACGCTACACTTGAAGCGGTGGAGCGTAATGCTTCACTAATTGATTTGACTATTCATAAAATTTCCGTACCAGGCATTATAACTCAAATGCGATTCTTAAGGAGTAAACTCCAAAAAACAACTTTTTTCATGTGCCTTGATAAAATTATAGATGTATTTTGCCTATATTATGTATCATTTTATAATAGCCTTATTGAATAAATGAATGAGTGAAAGATTGTAAAATATAGACGCTCGACAACTGAATCCAAAAGCCATAATGTGATGTAAAGGCCGCTGCACATGAGGCTGATTTTGCCGCAAAAATCGTTGCTGGGATTTGCGGTGGCTACGAGGATGGAAATGACGTCACTGCGGACTCGCGTGGTTGGTTGCAAGTTGGATTACAAAATTAGAACCGGAGCTATTTTTCGTGCTTTTTGTGAGCAATCACCAATCAGAAAACAGTATCTTGTCACGTGGGCGACATGACCAAACTTCTCTCAAACAAACATGGCGGCATAGTGTGTGTTCTGCTCAGAGACAATAAACGTTAACTTTTGTTAACATTAGACCTGTCATTGCGCGCGCAAATAACCCATCTATCAAACCAACGTCAAAATGCGCATCGTGTTAAGTGAACACATAGAAACCCAGCACCACGACACGCTTGAAATCTAGCGGCTAAACCAGCCTCGTGTGCAGCGACCTTAATATAGTGTAACCTAACTGCATTTGATTTGTTGTGTTTTTGAATGACAGTTCTGAAAAATTATTTAATTTATTCTTCTCTATAAAACAAATGACACTTAAATGAATAAATAACAAGCATTATCATTAAAATATTTAAGTACAGTAAGATCTCGCTTAACACTGTTTCATTATTATGCGGTTACGAAAAAAAGTTTAACCACTATAACGGACATTATGAATCAGTTAATCTCTGGGTGATATGCTACTAGATTTTGCCGCTGCCCACGCGTGTAAAATGTGTTTATAAAGTTCTTGAGATAATATGTTATACATTTTCGTTTGTAATTCACTTTATGGTTCAATGGGTTATTTGAATCCTGTTTTTTATAGTCTTAAAATTTTCATACCATAGTATTAGTCCACAGAATTTTTTATTTAGCTTAAATGTAACTGTTGTATGGAATAAAATAGCACTCAACATTTTAAATATCTAAATTGGCGCGAAAAATGAGCCGCCATATTTACTTACCGTAACGTCATTATTGTAGTATACAAGCAAGTGCAACTAAGGGCTCGATATCGCTTACGCGAGGCTCGTTTAGTGTTTACGCATGTATGTTTATATAAATACATGTGTGTTTACTACAAGTCTGACGTCAGACTTCAAACTATCACGGCGCGCAGCATTTTTTGACGTGTTAAAAATTGGTTTTAAAATTGTAGTACCTAATTAATCAACCTCGTGTTTTTGTGAATACAAATCGATTATTTCTGATTTCTTCGATAAATTACGGTGTTCTTATAATACAGTGTGTCCCCGGATTGAGTTCACAATAGGTGTGATTGACCAAAAATTTTTGAATTGGAATTTCATGTTTTTGGATTCCGCCCTGCTTGGTCTGAAACTTGTTTTTAGTTTACTTTTGATTTTTTTAAATCAAGTAGGCCTTTATAGTTGAGCAAAACCTCTTTTCGTTTCAGGTAAAGTACCTTTTCCGTTCATAGTACCCAAAGTGTCACTAAGAAAAGTTATTCACAATGAAAAATTATGGCGTTATGCAAATTTTCAGAATGATCAGCCTACTTTGATAAAATCCGCTTTTGTTTTGTTTTGTTTAAAAAACAATCGCGTGGAGGAAGCCAAATAGAGTAATTGGAGTTTAATTTATTTTTTTGATAAAGCGTAAAAATTTGTATTTTAATTCTTACATTTTTAATCACCCTGTTTTCTCATCTAAGATTTATCATAATATTGTGATCGTTAATAATAAATATTTTTCTACTTCTATTATCAAAGTAGGCCGAACATTCTGAAAATTTGCATAACGCCATAATTTTTTATTGTGAACAACTTTTCTTAGTGAAACTTTTGCGTACTATGAACGGAAAAGGTACTTTACCTGAAACAAAAAAAGGTTTTGCTCAACTGTAAAGGCCTACTTGATTTAAAAAAATCGAAAGTAAACTAAAAATAAGTTTCAGACCAAGCAGGGCGGAATCCCAAAATATGAAATTCCAATTCGAAAATTTTTGGTCAATCTCACCTATTGTGAACTCAATCCGGGGACACACTGTATAATCATTTATTTTTTATAGTGTCAAATATTACCCTATTAACCTATAAAATACAATTTACAACTTTAAAATATAATAAAATAACAATTTAAGGAGAAAATACGGAAATCTTTTGGACAAGCGAATCGTGCAAATGAAAACTATAAAATTCAATTATATTTTATATGTCATGATCTTTTTTAAATTGATTGTAGCCAAATAACGGCGCATTTTTTCGTTAATAACTTTCTATTAATATAAATTTAAGTATCTAAGTATTTTCTTTCAGTTAGTGTGGTCAATTAATTTATATTCGTTACTTTCGCTAAAAGTTATTGCTCGTGCTATCAAAATTATACTCTAAAACGCATACGCGTAACAAATATTTTGTTAAGTCATTGTTTGGTTAAGAGAAAGATTTATCTATACCTTTTATCTGAACCCATATTTTATACAGGTTAATAAGTACATACCACCTACCTGCTTAATTACTAATTAAAATCATATAATTAATGTTGTAAGGTCAACTCGGACCACCAAAATGAAATTATAAATTTGATTCAGAACTATGTAAGTACTTCAAAATTTAGATTATTTTTCCCTAACATTGCATTTGAATTGAAGTATTACAATTTAATACAGGTACCTACTTTAAACTATTTATAACTACAATTTTTATAGATTCGGGGTCGTCTATTAATTACGTTAGGTGTTTTCTGAGATTTTAGACCCACCTCCTTGGTGAAATTTGGTAAGATATGGTGGAATCCCCCTCTGGTGACATTTACCTTATACTTTTTAAATAAGTAATTAAATTTTATTAACCTTATATATTGGAAGGAGAAAAATTATACTATACATTTAAGGTGTACTATATAACGAAAAAGTTATATAAAAACAACGTTATAGCATATAGCTCTTTTGCGCATGCGCCGATTATCCCCAAAAACGATAGCGCTCTTCATATTTGCATATCAAACATTCTCTCAAAATTTGGTTTCAATCCGCTAATCCGTTTGACCTGTATCGTGTATACAAACAGACGCACAGATTTTTTCCCAAAAATGTGTTTTTTTTGATTCAGGGGACTTCAAAACGAAAAAAAAAATGTAAAATTGTGGAAAGTGATTTTTCACCTAAATTAGTAGGTACCATTCCTCATTTATGCTGTTGGAATGGTAAAATGTTTAAATTTCAAAACTTGGGTGGTTACTACTGAAATATTTTCAGCAGTGTTTTCAAAAATATATGGTGGTATTATATTATGTGTGGTCATTACAAGAATTTACAGTGCTGTAAATTTTTTGTCACTTTCAATCTGCAAGTTAACGCGAGATGAAAATTTAACAGCACTGCTAATTTTAACATAGACCATACAGAGTTAATTAATTTTTGTTCAATTTGAAAATGGTATCTCGACATTTATGACACCTAGGAACTAGTGATGTGTCGTTACTGCGCGAGTCGTTCATAATAAACGACTTCTTTTACGGAACGGAGCGAGTCACTCTTTTTTTTTGTAAATGACTCACTCTGAGCGCCATTGTTCTGTGCTGAACTGGTCTGAACTGTTGCATTCGCACATTTACAGAGCGCACACAGCGCAGACCACAGAGGCACTAGTAAATTTTGCACGTACGGAGTTATCTTTGCTGAGTCATTTAATGTTGAATGACACACTGTAAGTGCAGTAGTACTAAGCTTACAGTGACTTAAATCATTCACATATAATATTGTAACAATAAATCTTATTATTGTTAAGATCTTATATTATTCGCATTTCGGATAAACTATAATCCGAAATGCGAATAATATAAGATCAGAATCATATTAAAATGAGCTCAGAGCTGAGTGTGTATTGTGCTGTGCAATGCTTCGTGACTCCTGATGAGCATTCATGATGACAGTTCACACCTCTTGTGTAGTGCGTACTGTCTAGTGTCGCTCTTTTGAACGACTTCCTCTGAGCGACTCTTAGTGAGCGAGGCGCACGGAGCCAGCTCCCAATAAAGAGTCATGTGGACACATCACTACTTGAAACGATTGCAGGATTGACATAAATGGCAGAATGACGCCAACAATTATTATAATCATGAATTTAATAATAGAACGTTCAAATAACAATTTGTAATTCAAACGTGATTGATTTAAGACGTAGCATAGTGCCGATTTAACTAGCGTTTAAATGATAAATAATTAATTTACTGAGAGTAGGTACGCCGGAAGCGACATTGGACGTTTTGATATGTGACACATACGATGCCATAAAACATTTAATATTGTAAAGCTTCAAACTGTTCTTGCCTTATTCTAATCATATGTATGTTACAGTCACTGTGCTTAGACGCTAACTAATAATGATTTCTGGTTTTTGTGAACTAGCGGTCCCGTCCGGGATCACCCGGGTGCAAAAGAACGAATGGGGGGGGGGGGGGCATGGGTACGCATGTTCATCTTAGTTTACCGAGATGAATGTTGTGTCCAAATTTCATGATGATCGGAGTTACCGTTCGAAAATTTTTGTAGGACCTACAAATTTTGAGTTATATTTTGCCATATTTTTCATTGATGCTCCGCTCCTATTGGTCGTAGCGTGATATTATATAGCCTATAGCCTTCCTCGATAAATGGACTGTCCAACAATTTTTTTTTTCAATTCGAACCAGTAGTTCCTGACATTAGCGCGTTCAACCAAACAAACAAACTCTTCAGCTTTATATATTAGTATAGATAGAAGATAGGTACAAAAAATAAAACTGAAAAAAAGTGATGAAAACTGAAAATTCGCTCTAGGAATCTTTAAAACTGTTCAATTACAGACTAATTTACGATTTTATTTATTTGAATTAATTGAGCTAAAGTCTGTATAAGTCATTAAAAAAACAACTCTCACAGTATGTGGATTTTGTAATCTGTTACTATATATACCAGGGGCGCACAAATCTTTTGATCGCCGGGCCATATAGCTGATGAAAATTCGACCGGGCCAAAAATTTGCAGAGCAAATAAAAAGGTCCTCACATTCTATTTCTGCATTTGGAGAGCAAAAAAAAGGAAAAAGCTCCTTTTCGTCTGTACTGACGCCCTTGCTATTTCTTTACTATTTTTCTAAAATTTATAAAATGCTTCGCGGGCCGGACAAAATTGTGCTGCGGGCCGCCATATGCCCAGGCCTGATATATACAGACACCGGACAACCATACCATATTATATGTAAAATATATTATAAACGAACTCTTCAGCTTTACCTATATAATAATATAGATAACAACCAAATCTACCGGTTAAAGTGATAGGTAGATTCATATATAACTGACCGGTCGTTATTAATATTTCCCCCTGTTGACAATCCTTTCTGCAACCCGGCATTAGACGTCCATTACTTACGTGAGCTAAAAATGGGCGAAGGGTCCGGTCAAATCTCATTTAAAGGGGAAGAAGAGGCTCCAAATTTAGAAAAAAAAAACACCAGTGCTGATACTTTTGACAATTTTCAGTGTTTTCATTGAAAACAGTTCACTAATAGTCGTTCTACGAAAATCTACTTAACTATGACAAAAGCAATAATAATTGATCACTTTCAGATTTGTTTTCACCATTACTCTTAAACTTCAAATCCGATTACTATGAAATTTGGCGCACGTAACTCGAAAAATATACCACTTTATAACCAGTTTCGTTGATGGTTATATTGAGTTTCTATTAACGCGTGCGGTGCCGCGGGTAACAGCTAGTAGTAGTATATGAAATCGAAAAAAGTATATTTACGAGAGGAGCATGCATTTACGAGAATGTCCGGCGATATTTTAAACTGATGAAAATGTGTCTACCTATATAATTTCAGTAATTTTGTTGGCAACACGTGCATTTTATTGTTGTGAAGAAATATGAGTCATTACCTATAATTTATTGTACCTACACTAGCTACATCGAACTCACTCATTCATAGTTCACAAGGAAATTCTATTGGAATGATAGTTTCAAACTTGCATTGAGTCTGTATTTCGTTTAATTTAGAAGTTATGACGGTTTTTATTATATAAAAATTTAACTAGTTTAAGAAGACTATATCTCCGAAACTAGGGCATGATCCCGGGTGTACTCGGTTCTGAAATAAGTCTGTGGAACCGCTTCTGAGTGATTAAACCGGGTTGGCCCGGTTTTAATAAGATTATTATAATTTTGTAATAATTGCTAATTTAAATTACGCGCGTGTTTTGTTTTAAGTGTGTAGGTACTATTATTTCCTAATTTTCTGTCATCTGCAAACCAAAAAAATTCAAACCAAATCATTTAAATTGTTTCAAGAGTTAGTTTTTGTAGATCATTTAATAATAGTCCCAAGAGTAAGTTTTTGTTGATTATTGAATAAGAGTTCCAAGAGTAAGTTTTTGTTGATTATTAAATAGTGAGAAGAGTAGATAAGTTTTTGTTGATTATTTAATAATAGTTTCAAGAGTTAGTTTTTGTTAATTATATAATCATTTAATAAACGTTGATTTGACACCAATACCAAATTAAATTTTATTTATTATCTCATTATATAATTCCTACGTAACCAAACTCTCAATTATCATTTATACAAAAAAAATATATAAAAAATACGATTTGTTCGCTTGGAACCGGGTAGAACTGGGTGAACCGGTTCCGACTACCCCTAGAACCGGGTGTGCAAAATAGAGAACTTGACCCGGAACTGCATGCCCTATCCGAAACTAGGAGATACAGGCGTCCAGATTGTCGGTATTGATTCAGCTGTATTTTTTTCTATAAGTTCGGTTCATATCAAATGGGCCAAAAAGTGCTTCATGTCAACAAATAGTTGCAAATTGTAAAACGCATGAAAACTTGAAAAGATTTGTGAAATTTGAAAAAAATTTCTTAAATATGCTTAACCACGTGTCTGATAGAAAAAAGTGCAATGAAATCCGTATCGTTTAGTTTAGAAGCTATGACTGTTTTAAATGTATAGAAATTTAACTAGTTTAAAACCATATCTCCGAAACTAAAAGAGTTGTAGAAGGCCAGTATCGATTCAGCTTGATTTTTTCTACAAGTTCGGTTGAGATAAAAGGGGTGAAAAAGCGCTTATTGTCATAAAATGTGACAGATTTACAAAACGCATTAAAATTCGAAAAGCTTTGCGAAATTTGGAAAAATATAAAAATATGCCCGACGAGTCTGATAGAAAAAAGTGTTCTGAATCGATTAGGCGAAAGCACAAACATAATTATGGTTGGTGAATTGAATATCGCTATTTATTCGGAGGAATAGCTACCTCAAGAACAATTGAACCGAATAAATAACTACGTACGTTCGGGGAATATGGCCATAGGTCAGGGGTCGGCAACCTGCGGCTCGTGAGCCGCATGCGGCTCTTTTGATGTAAAGCTGCGGCTCTCCAGTTCCATTCTCAAAAAATAATTATTTTATTATATAAACCCTTAAAAATCGTCCAATCGATCCATGATTGAATACCATGTCTATCTCTCAGCCATTTCCACTCGCGTCTCATCCGCACCACCCCCGTCGCGACGTGTCGTCCTCGGATATATATATTATTATACCTATATAAACAAATACTATAATACTGAAACGAAAATGTTTAGTGGCTCTTTAAAAACTGGGAAATTTTGTAAATTGTAACTTTTGGCTCTTCCGTCTCAAAAGGTTGTCGACCCTTGCCATAGATCTTAGGAATAATGTACACTGTTTAAAATTACGAAATTTTGATAGGCGGGACGACCCTATACTGTTTAGTTGAAAAATGCAAGCACACAAGAGTGCAGCGTCTTTACGACGATCGACGATCAAATTCGCTTGTTATTTCCGGAATTCGATACATTATCCCGTTTATAAGTGTTTGATGCATGATATAAAGTGCATAGGCGATGAATCACAGCACTTTTAACTGTCAAGGGCTGAATGTGGGCTGCCAGGTATAACTTACCTGACTGAAGACGGATGATCTAATAGTGCAATTCATAAAGTCTAGTGCAGAGTGCAGACACTTACATTACTGTTTGTCCATTTGATTTATAGACATAGGTAGATAGATTGTAAATTATAGACGCTCGACATTTGAAGTCATCAGGGACTGTTATCTAAATATATAAAAGGAAACAGTGACTGATTGACTGACTGACTGATCTATCAACGCACAGCTCAAACTATTGGACGGATTGAAGAGTTAAAAATTTGACCATCAGCAGAAGTCAGCGACACATATTGTTGCCTATTTGTCAAATAAGACGTAAATAATTGAAGAGGTATACCTCTTATTCCATAATGTTCGAGCTTTTCTAGTAATTTGCCATGGTCAACGCAGTCGAACGCCTTACTTAAGTCGCACATTATACTGACCGTCAGATATTTATTGTCCGCTGCATTCAAAACTTCTTGAAGAAAGACACATAAGGCTGTGTTAGTAGATTTTCCCTTTGTGAAACCATGCTGTACATTATTTATTATATTGAATTTATTAAGGAAATTAACAACTCGTTTAAACATAGTGTTTTCAATTATTTTTGATATACCTGATATCAGCGACACTGACCTATAATTGAGAGCATATTGAGGATTATCTTTTTTAAACAGTGGTTTTACTATTGCCGTTTTGAGAATTTCTGGAAAGTTACCTTGTTCTAGAACTAAGTTGATCAGATATGTTAACGGAGATACAAAAAAAAAAATAACACGCTATAACCTGTGAGTCAGGAGTTGCACGGTGTACACCGGGGGGATAATACGTTTTATGTACTGTTTCGGAGCACAGAACCTGAACGCAAGAAAATCTGCCGCAAAAACACACACATGTTTTATGGTCAGCCATGTGGCTGTTAAACTTTAGCGTTGATTGTTTAACTATTACACTATTTCCTAACATTATAATTATGAAAAATATAATTCAGTCTAAAATTATGAAGTATCTGGGATTTTGGTTGTTCTGCAGCACTGCAGCGCTCATAGAGGAACCGCCACTGTATTGTAGGTGCATAATAATAAGCTTAACTGGGTGCTTAACACATCGCGCATTGGAATCTCTCAAGGCAGGGCTGTCGCGACGAAACAGTCTGCGTTCATCGAACGGCAGTTCAGCGCCGCCTATCTTCGTCTATACCGAACTGCGGTGCGATCCCATCGACTGAACCCCGGAGGTTATACAGTTTCGTTCCTTTTATATTTGTGAAGTCAGCACAAGAGCTGGAGCAAGTATAAAAAATCGGACAAACGCAACTTAAGCTCGTGCACAGAGCTCCGTACCGTCAACCGTATTATTTTCCTTTAAATTAATGACCGCAAAACGCGATAGGTACCGTATATAGGTATGGTATGTAAGTACAATTAAATCTGATCAAAATTTGTTTATAATAGCTAAATAGTTTCACATAGAATTAGAAATTAATTTTCGGGTTTTTGTGCTATGAGCAGTGGCGTAACTATACCACGTGAGGCCCGTAGCAAGTTCATCGGATGGGGCCCTCCCTTAATATAAAAAAGCTTCACGTTCATCTTTATAAATCATGAAGTAAAGTATTCGTGTATGTTCTTGAGTTAATACCTAACTTCAATAAGTGTTAGTTTCCTCGTGTCCTAACGGCCTCTCGGGCCGGGGCCCCCTTGGACCAGGGGCCTGTGGCATTTTGCCCATTCTGCCACCCTATTGGTACGCCACTGGCTGAGTCTCCTTCGTGCCAAATTTCAAGATTCTATAGATCAACAGGAAGTTGATGAGATCAAAAAAAGATACGTTTTTTAACCTTTTTAGTGCAAATAGTTCGAAGCTTAATTTTTCAGGACTATGGGGTTCTGAACCTTAGTATTTGATATTAATTTCAGCTTGAGAAAAGGGGTCTTAATATAACTTTTTTAACAATTTTGGATAATCTTTTTAGAGATCCTATATAAAATACTGGCGGTTTGTCTTTGCTCTAATTTGTAGATTGCCACCGTTTTTTCGTCGACTTACATTGCAAAATTGGTGTCCACGAAAAGCGCTTTTTTAATGCGATAATATATAGCCTATGTCCATCCTGAAGGTCTGTTCTAAATAATGGTAAAACAGTTTTTGAAGTCGGATGAGTAGTTTCGGAGATTACCTCCATCCAAACTTGCAAGCTTCACCATTTAGTAATATTCACGACCCACGTAATATTAGTATAGATAAGTTTTTTTAAGTTCTATGTTCTAAATATTTTGATAATTACTAGTCGATAATGTCGATTTTTTCTGGTTTGTTTGCAATTTTCTGACTCGAAATTTCTTTCAACGTTTTCTATATATCAGTATGTAAACATATTTCGATTTTTAAAACGAATTTTCACCTATTTTTGTTGTTTTTTCTCGATATCGAAACTAGTTCCGAAATTGATGATGGTCCGATGTTGGAGGATCTAATTGGATCGGTTATCTCTATCGAAAATGCTGGTTCAAAAAATATTCAGTGGAACTTCATTAATTCGAATTTCTCGACTGGTCCCTTTAACTCCCCATACATAACACAATGCAATATTTTCTTGGATAATTCGAACACCAACCACAATAATTCGAATTTTTTACCTGAATCCAATGAACTTTTTACCTGATCATATTAATTCAAACAAAGGACACTTTTTCTAGAAAAGTCTGAAATTTGTTTGTTCTTGCGGTTGTAAAATGGCGTCTCAAATTAGACTTACCGTGCCGTAAGAGTCGTTAACCGAAATAAGTTATCGTTTTAGAACCCGAAAATTCGTTCATTCGAAGTCGCGTTAAGTCGAAGTTTTGAACCAATTCAAAGTAACTAAGTTCCACTGTATTAAGTTTTGAAAACACTTTTACGGGAGAATCTGCAGCACGGAGAAAGGAAAAAAAATAAAATATTAATTGTTTTACGCCTGAACGAAAGCGGCTGAGTGCATATCATAGATTGTATTTGTTTGCATTGTATACACAATATTCTCCGTTTTTATCAATTGCCTGCGCCTTATCAGTTCTTAAATCACGGGTGTGAACTTGGCAAGTGCAGGAATGCAACTGTGAAAGGTAAAATGTTAACACGGTTGTATTTCTCGGTCATCTTGGCATAGTTTGCCATGTCGTATTTCTGAAATTGTCATATTAAGCGTATAGGTACTTAATTAACAATTTAGTAGGACAATTTAAACTGGTCTTTGTCGTGTGGTAAACTATTTACTTTAAATTGTTTTTGTGTGCTAAAATAAAATTTACGTACTGTAAAAAAGACCACCAATTGACAAAATCTCTCCCAAGCTGTCTGAAAACAGTAACAGAATCGTCCGGAAGCAAATTGCACTTTTAATAAAGCACACTAAAAACTTAAACGTAAAAATAGGTAAAAAAAACTTTTGAGTTAAACGCTTTTATTGGACAATCGATAATGTACTAAAAAGTGGAAAATAAATATGAGTCACCATAGGAGGCTTTGATTAAGCTAAAATAAAACCGTGGGGGCATTTAGTGGAAAACTTTCATTTGTTTGAGATCGGAAATCATATATTTGGCTTCGACTGTCTTCTTCGACCATAATGTAACTATAAAGGCCCCCCACGATTTTATTTTAGTTTAATCAAAGTCCTCTATGGTAATTCATTTATTTTCCAGTTTTTAGTACATTATCGATTGTACAATAAAAGCGTTTAAGTTAAAACTTTTTACCTATTTTTTTTATTGCCAGTTTGTTTTACATGATTTTTTTACATTTTTGAAATAAAATAATAGCTGACAAAAACAATAGTGCACACCCCGCTAAGTTTTCCACTGCATTGCAAAATAAAGTTGAAAAAAAATAAATAAATAATTGAAGGACTAATAGGCTAGTAAGTTGAGATCTTGTACAAGTGGTAAACATTCATAGATTGTAAATTATAGGCGCTCAACAGCTAAGGTTATCCGCGTTTCCTATATTCGAAAATCTAATATCTTTTTTTAGACATCTACCTTTTTTAACATCGAAATGTCATAAATTTACTTAATCGTTGATAAGTGCGAATCGTGCTGTACAGCATTTGTGGTCGGATGCACTCTTTTATACTTACACTGGTACATATTTCAGACTGCAATCTGTACATATTATCAGAATGTAATATTTTTTACAGGGCTGCAATTTAACAAATTATGTATCTGTTCATGTTATCTATGGTGTGTGTAAATACGGCATACACCACATTCCTTTCCATAGAAAAATTTACAGCTATAGAATGGTCATCTTCCCTTCTGAAATCGTGTCAACTTCATTCCTATCACGGATTTCTCCCTTTCGGATTCTTAACGCTGTTGGATCACTTTCCTAAAGTTTCTCAGGGGTTCCGCGGTGAGAGACGAGGTACCAAAAACGTAAATTTTGGGCGTAAACTTTTATTGCGATGTCTCTCTCCAACATCGCCTCGTCTCATTTCGCAACACAAATGGACTTATGATATAGAGTAAAGCCGTGAAATATGATTTTATTTAGTACTTAGATAGGCAATCGAAAACGATCATATTATTGAAGTAAAAATCTCTGTGCATTAGTACCTACGTATTATGGAACGCTCTGAGAATACTATTGAGAAGGATTACAGGAGGGGATATAAAAAACGACTCAGGTTATGGGTTCCTCGGAAAGCGAGGGAAGGTTTTCTCAGAAAAAAATAGCAAACATGAAAAAATCTTCTTTATAATAAAAAAAATAATTATTTGAAAATGTAATAGTTCAAAACTTTGCTTCTGTTTCTAAAATAATATAGAAATTGAAATCCAGAACGAGGCGGTTTATCTAAATACAGCTTAGGAAATTGACGGAGACGTAATTATTGTTGAACAAACGAATGAAAATGTTACAAATTATGACGTGATAGATACTGATAAGGTAATATTTCTTTTTAATAAGTGAGTTGCCTACTAGCAAAGGCGCATGCCCGGGATCTAGTATCAAAGAGGATCTCAAAAGACCCTTCCATTTCTTTTTGCAATGTAAATTTCTTTGGGACCCTAATGAGTGCAATGCGAATACTGCCACAACTGTTATTTAGTAGTATCGTGAAAGCATAACGCCCAAATAAAACTAACAGACCGTACAGATGAACAATATCTTTTTGAGCTTCAAACCGAAAAATATTGTAAAATTTTGAAAATTAAATTTTAACCTAAATTAGTACCGTTGCCCACTCGCAGAGTTAAAATGGTAAAATACTAAAAGCAGACTATTTTTTTATTTGCAAATTGCAGCTATTACAATATTTTTTATGTATGTACCTATTGGTTCGACAGTCAGAGCATCCCGTCACACGTATAACCTGAGTAATTGCGTTAGTGTGTGTGTGTACGACACACAATCACAATATATATGTATGTTGTATACGCATGTAAGTATTTGTATTATATAAGATTTGAAAGAAACAAATTGTATGGAATGCATACAAATAGCTGCACTGTGTCAATAATCATCGGTTGAAATGCAAAACGTACATCAAATTCTTATTATTCACACTTAGCAAATTTTCAGAAGGAAAAATATGTATTATTTTTTTTTTTTGCTTAAAAATGTTCGCAATATTATGTGAAATATGCCTACAAAATTTCAATACGATAATAGTTAAGATATAAATAATTAGAATAATATACAATTCATACAACATAAAACAAAAGAAGTTTCGCCGGTTGTAAAGGGATGATATTCTTCAATAAATAAAATTATTGACCAATTTTTCAGACAAATATATTAACAAAAAATATAAAAATTAATACATTAACGTTTCGGTCCGGATTTGGACCTTCTTCAGGACTGATCTAAAAAATATAAAAATTAATTAATAATCAGTTTCTAATTGTTTTTTGAATAAAATTCGCTTTAAGTTTTTAATTATCAAATATTGAAAAAATAATAACAAACATTTTTTACAAATTTTTTTCAAAAACCAATTAGAAACAAATTATTAATTAATTCTTATAATTTATTTTAGATCAGTTCTGAAGAAGATCCAAATCCGGACCGAAAAGTTAATGTATTAATTTTTATATTTTTTGTTAATATATTTGTCTGAAAAATTGGTCGATAATTTTATTTATTGATTAATTCAATTATATTACTTAATTTTTATATTTATCTACTCTTATAGTTATTAAAAAAAGATATGATGATCTTTTGCAAACATTTTTTTTGAACCCTCTCTCATGAGTTGAAAGTGTAATCAAAATATTTTTTTCTGCCTTATAGTTTAATTGAGTGGGGTGTATTTCTTAAAATGCAATAGAAATGTTATAAGAAACGAAGAATTTGCTTTAAAATTTTTTATCCAAAAGCCCCACCTCCAATTTCTAAACTATCAATACAAAAAATTATAGAAAAATTCTTTAGTTACTACTTTCAATCAAAATTACACGATATGAAAACAAAACGGTCCTGAGGTAGGATTTTTTAACACAAGCAAATCTTTATGTTAAAATGTATCAAATTTTGACAGATATCAACAAGAGCAGTTTGCAACTATTCGTGAGAATATTTTTATAAATATGTTATCGTCGTACGAATACAACGAAACCTAGCATGTGCGTTCCCAACACGTGATTGACTTTTTTTTAAATATAAAATCTGAATACAGAAATTTAAACATATTAAGTATTCGATGTTTGACACCACTTTCCTCTACTATTTACAAAAGCGTTTGTCGTAATATTGCATTCGAAGGCGGAGTTAAATAGCAGTTTGAAATTATTGTCACCAGTTGCCGCTACACCACGATGCAAAAAAACGCCATTGCAAGGGTACCGCTTGCAATAGATTACACCATTTTTTTTGGAAATATTCGAAAATTTTTTGAACTTTTTCGAAAAAGGAAGGTTCACTTTAGGTTTCTGACGGAACAGTTTTATCAAATAAGTATTAATAAAGCTGTAGTGTGACTTTGAAAATTAGCATTTTTCGCGCAATTATTTGTCAATTTTTTTCTAGAAAATCATTCATTAATTAAAAAAGTACTCCGCTAGGAACCGAGATTGGTCTTTTA
The DNA here is from genome assembly GCA_963575645.1 of Xanthostigma xanthostigma. Classification (NCBI taxonomy): domain Eukaryota; kingdom Metazoa; phylum Arthropoda; class Insecta; order Raphidioptera; family Raphidiidae; genus Xanthostigma; species Xanthostigma xanthostigma. Next base: position 38,613,838 of record OY754466.1, on the reverse strand, counting down.
TCTTCCTTATAAAAAAATAATTTTTGCAAAATGTTGACTAATAAGTCAATAATCAATTGGGAGCCAAAGCCCTATTTTATGTGTAATCTCAGAGCGTTCCGACAGCCTTAACGGTAGTGTGCCCTATTTTCATTTAGCAAGTGTTATGATTAATATGCCATTTGACTCTTATTGAAGTGACACTTTTTAGGCATGGATCAGGCAAAAAGTGAAATGCTTCTCCGGCTTCAACCGGCAGTTGAAAGGAAAGAGTGGGGCAATCGTTTCTACTCTCCTCTAGGTAAGCGTCATGTGCACTCTACACGCATGCGCAGTGTTCATTGTGTGTATACGTAGCATGTTCTCTAGTCACGGTAACAAATTCCACATACCTAACCATTTTCCTATAATTTTGAAATAATACGATCGTCAACAAATACTAGAAACTAAGAAGTTTTACTTATACGTTGCGAGAGTCTCGCTCAACCTTTTTTTCGTTTGATTGTCGCGGGTATTCTCAGGAACTACTGAACCATTTGAAAAATTATTTTACTGTTTATGAAAGGCTACTTTTTCCTAGTAACGTAGGCTATTATTAGTTATTGCATTGAGACAAAAAGAGGCTGAGCAGTGAGCGAAAAATGTAGGTAAAGCAAACGGGGAATTCAATACGCTATCTTTGAGCTAAATTGTTTTACGTTGGCTAAATTAAAAGAGTTGCTCTTGATTATTTTATTGCCAAATTAAAATCACCCGAACAAAACCAAACCAGAAAACAATAAAATTGAAAACATAATTTATAAATCAATTTTAATAATATGCATTTCTGTGTGTATAGAAACAAGCGGCTTAACTTGTTAGAATATAAATTTGTAAAATTATTCGCGTTTATCAACCAATAATTGAAGCAGAATATTCAGCGGTCTTCTTGGTTAACATTATTTTTCTGTTCTTGTTTATCATAATAAATCCACTTAGAATGGTTCGAATCAGTGGTTCTTAAGGCTGTCGGAACGCTCTGAGATTACACATAAAATAGGGCTTTGGCTCCCAATTGATTATTGACTTATTAGTCAACATTTTGCAAAAATTATTTTTTTATAAGGAAGATAAAAGACCAATCTCGGTTCCTAGCGGAGTACTTTTTTAATTAATGAATGATTTTCTAGAAAAAAATTGACAAATAATTGCGCGAAAAATGCTAATTTTCAAAGTCACACTACAGCTTTATTAATACTTATTTGATAAAACTGTTCCGTCAGAAACCTAAAGTGAACCTTCCTTTTTCGAAAAAGTTCAAAAAATTTTCGAATATTTCCAAAAAAATGGTGTAATCTATTGCAAGCGGTACCCTTGCAATGGCGTTTTTTTGCATCGTGGTGTAGCGGCAACTGGTGACAATAATTTCAAACTGCTATTTAACTCCGCCTTCGAATGCAATATTACGACAAACGCTTTTGTAAATAGTAGAGGAAAGTGGTGTCAAACATCGAATACTTAATATGTTTAAATTTCTGTATTCAGATTTTATATTTAAAAAAAAGTCAATCGCGTGTTGGGAACGCACATGCTAGGTTTCGTTGTATTCGTACGACGATAATATATTTATAAAAATATTCTCACGAATAGTTGCAAACTGCTCTTGTTGATATCTGTCAAAATTTGATACATTTTAACATAAAGATTTGCTTGTGTTAAAAAATCCTACCTCAGGACCGTTTTGTTTTCATATCGTGTAATTTTGATTGAAAGTAGTAACTAAAGAATTTTTCTATAATTTTTTGTATTGATAGTTTAGAAATTGGAGGTGGGGCTTTTGGATAAAAAATTTTAAAGCAAATTCTTCGTTTCTTATAACATTTCTATTGCATTTTAAGAAATACACCCCACTCAATTAAACTATAAGGCAGAAAAAAATATTTTGATTACACTTTCAACTCATGAGAGAGGGTTCAAAAAAAATGTTTGCAAAAGATCATCATATCTTTTTTTAATAACTATAAGAGTAGATAAATATAAAAATTAAGTAATATAATTGAATTAATCAATAAATAAAATTATCGACCAATTTTTCAGACAAATATATTAACAAAAAATATAAAAATTAATACATTAACTTTTCGGTCCGGATTTGAATCTTCTTCAGAACTGATCTAAAATAAATTATAAGAATTAATTAATAATTAGTTTCTAATTGGTTTTTGAAAAAAATTTGTAAAAAATGTTTGTTATTATTTTTTCAATATTTGATAATTAAAAACTTAAAGCGAATTTTATTCAAAAAACAATTAGAAACTGATTATTAATTAATTTTTATATTTTTTAGATCAGTCCTGAAGAAGATCCAAATCCGGACCGAAACGTTAATGTATTAATTTTTATATTTTTTGTTAATATATTTGTCTGAAAAATTGGACAATAATTTTATTTATTGAAGAATATCATCCCTTTACAACCGGCGAAACTTCTTTTGTTTTATGTTGTATGAATTGTATATTCTAATTATTTATATATTAACTATTATCGTATTGAAATTTTGTAGGCATATTTCACATAATATTGCGAAGATTTTTAAGCAAAAAAAAAAAATAATACATATTTTTCCTTCTGAAAATTTGCTAAGTGTGAATAATAAGAATTTGATGTACGTTTTGCATTTCAACCGATGATTATTGACACAGTGCAGCTATTTGTATGCATTCCATACAATTTGTTTCTTTCAAATCTTATATAATACAAATACTTATCATGCGTATACAACATACATATATATTGTGATTGTGTGTCGTACACACACACACTAACGCAATTACTCAGGTTATACGTGTGACGGGATGCTCTGACTGTCGAACCAATAGGTACATACATAAAAAATATTGTAATAGCTGCAATTTGCAAATAAAAAAATAGTCTGCTTTTAGTATTTTACCATTTTAACTCTGCGAGTGGGCAACGGTACTAATTTAGGTTAAAATTTAATTTTCAAAATTTTACAATATTTTTCGGTTTGAAGCTCAAAAAGATATTGTTCATCTGTACGGTCTGTTAGTTTTATTTGGGCGTTATGCTTTCACGATACTACTAAATAACAGTTGTGGCAGTATTCGCATTGCACTCATTAGGGTCCCAAAGAAATTTACATTGCAAAAAGAAATGGAAGGGTCTTTTGAGATCCTCTTTGAAACTAGATCCCGGGCATGCGCCTTTGCTAGTAGGCAACTCACTTATTAAAAAGAAATATTACCTTATCAGTATCTATCACGTCATAATTTGTAACATTTTCATTCGTTTGTTCAACAATTACGTCTCCGTCAATTTCCTAAGCTGTATTTAGATAAACCGCCTCGTTCTGGATTTCAATTTCTATATTATTTTAGAAACAGAAGCAAAGTTTTGAACTATTACATTTTCAAATAATTATTTTTTTTATTATAAAGAAGATTTTTTCATGTTTGCTATTTTTTTCTGAGAAAACCTTCCCTCGCTTTCCGAGGAACCCATAACCTGAGTCGTTTTTTATATCCCCGCCTGTAATCCTTCTCAATAGTATTCTCAGAGCGTTCCATAATACGTAGGTACTAATGCACAGAGATTTTTACTTCAATAATATGATCGTTTTCGATGGCCTATCTAAGTACTAAATAAAATCATATTTCACGGCTTTACCCTATATCATAAGTCCATTTGTGTTGCGAAATGAGACGAGGCGATGTTGGAGAGAGACATCGCAATAAAAGTTTACGCCCAAAATTTACGTTTTTGGTACCTCGTCTCTCACCGCGGAACCCCTGAGAAACTTTAGGAAAGTGATCCAACAGTGTTAAGGCAAGACGTCAAAAGTTCTCCTTTTATGGGCGCAATGAATTCAATTTGATATTTCATCGACATTAGCTTACATGATAAAAACGTGACCGTACCCAAGGGGGTCAGGGGATCGGATTCTGGCGTCTGATTTTGGTTCTAGAACTAACAGAGTTCGATATTATTGATGTTGGCAAGAAAAATTAAAGTCCAATATTTTCTTTACACTTTCGTACGTCAGTTTTGGAAAAGTTGCAGTGGCAGAAATTTTGAAACATGAAATTTGGAGGACACATTTCTTTTATAACCCACTTAGAAAAGGGTTTTTTCGTCCCTAAAGGAATCAAAAGGAAAGTAAATGAGTTTTTCATGAATTTAATCATTCTGTCAATATAGTATTTGTCTTTAAAATATGATATTTAGAAGATGTATTTAATTTATAACGTAGTCACCTACTAATGGCCATATTCACCGAACGTAAGTAGTTATTTATTCGGTTCATTTGTTCTTAAGGTAACTATTCCTCTGAATAAATAGCGATAATTAAATTCACCAACCACAATTATGTTTACTGCAGTATAAATATATTCTGTCTTACTTCGAGGGTATATTTATTCGCCTGATAAAATAATAATGGCCGCCACATAGATCATAGTATTCTATCTACAGTTTGCTCTCGTGAATGTATTTATGTGTTTATGTGTTGTTTATTAACCTTTTGTGAAATTTATATATTAGTCGTAATACATTAAAGTTATAGTGGAAGTTTTGTGTGCAATGGGGTTGGGATTAAAACATTATTATTTTAATGAAACTTTGTTTTTTGACGTTTACACTAACACTAGCGGTCGGATTTTTTAATGAACGTCAAAATATTCAACAAAAAGAGCAAGGAGTATAGTGCAGTGTATATTTATTATTTAACCATCTTTTCTACCTGACATTTTCAATGTAAATTTTATTCTAACGAAGCTAACGAGTTATCAAAACAATGTAAATAATATTTGAGAGCTCCGTGTTTTCGCGTACTACGAAAAATAAGCGATTTGGAAGAACCCCCGGTTAAGAATCACTGCGTTAAATAAGTAGAGGTTCACGTTTAAATTGGAGATGTTTTGATAAATGAACCGGTTCCCCGGACGGAGTTTGTGTTTCAGATGTGTGAAGAATCACACAGTCCGCGTTCGTTAAATTGCTACGTGCGCAGCGCCCAGTCAGCGAGCGCTGACTGTCCGATCCTGGCCATCGCATACATGAATTATACAGAGTCCAGTGGCGCACGCGAACCTTCGCCTTTATCACAATAATGTAGATCATATAGGTACTCTTATTCTATACTGAGCATATGAATAAAATCGCAATCGAACTATTAGAGTGCACCCTGAATATTAGAAAGTTTACATACCGAGCACTTTCTAATATTCAGGGTGTCATCACAAGCGACTGCGATGTTGGGTCCTTTATTATTACACAGTTACTTACCTCGGATCTCTCTGTCACACACTTCCACGCTCGTCAAAATTAAAATCTTTAAAATTAGCAAACCCCTAATAAGACCGAATTTTTCGCAGACAACCCTATATCAACGTGTTCGCAATAAAACAGCGCTTATCCAATCTATTATCTATCTATTATTCAATCAAGTGAAAGTAACTTACATTGACATACCTGTTTATATCTGACAACCCAGTAGTTCGCACAGGTAAATAATAGACAACCCAACGGCTGCACATTCTATACGTTTTATACTTCAAGTCAGGACAAAATTTTCTTATTATCTTGATGTTGCAACATTTAATAAAAAATCATTTTTTAAAAAATAATTAAAAATAGTCTGTCCAGGATTTTTTTAGCAAACCCATTTTTAATATATTTTCTAATTCTACTAAATTCATGATAAAATATGTTTCATTCTATTATCAGCTCGGTGAAGGTCGATTTAGGTTCGGCTCTTAAACTATTACACCACATTAAAAGTTCACTAATAGTAAGATCGGTTTTATCGTGTAATTGGACAGAAATTGCTCTCACCAACTAATGTTAGTGCCATCGGCATATATAATAACATCATCAGACGGTAATGATTTAGGTAAATCGTTGATATAAATAAGGAAAAGTATAGGACCCAACACAATAGAATGATGTACATTGATTGGAATAAGACAAAAAGAGAAACTTTACAATATAAAATGTTTTATATTCTTGTACGGCACTGATAATATAAGTTTAACTAATTTTGCGTCTCCAGACGGCACCTCGCGCGGTGCTCAGTAAATTATAGCCCGTTTCGTGAAATATACGCAGTACATCGACGCACTTGAATATTTTATATTTAATGGTCCGATGAGTCTATAAAGCAGTCTTCAAGAACTTAATAAATGTATTACTTATTAAAAATGGCGGTAATTCGGGAGCACTTTTGCGTATTATAGGTAGCAATCCATCGGACATTTGCATTTTTGTGTATAGCAGTAAAATTTGACATTTCATTTTAGACGCTTATCTAAAATCAAATACGAGTATATTGTCATTTTATTCCCTATAGTTACTACAGGTTTCTGATCCAGCTACACAATTTGTTGTGACAATAATTTATGGCGAGTTATGATATTCCAAATAATAAAGTAAATATAAGTTTATTTTTCGCAAAATATTTTTAAACCTTGGTTACATTCGTGCAGCATGTATAAAAATAGCGGTTTTTAATGACTTTGTTTCTAATTACAACGTTTTGTTTCACGCAATATTTTTTATGGTTTGCGAAATCATTTTTTACATATTTATATTATTCAACATAATATAGTGTCGGCAAAACATGTTTGTGATTTTGAAAACCATATTTTCGTTATATTTGCTTAGTATTCGACTATACCTATACCTGTATGCGATATACAGGGATGAGGCACATAAAGTGTTACAGAGCAATAGCACTCAAACTATTGATCATATCCAAAAATGTTTCAGACAAAAGTTTAAGGCCTAGTTTATATGAGAGGCGTTCAACGCGCGTTGGCCCAACGCGCGTTTACAGTTTCTATACAATTGTATAGGACTGTTTATATGATAACGCGCGTTCAACGCGCCACCAACGCGCGTTATCATATAAACAGTCCTATACAATTGTATAGAAACTGTAAACGCGCGTTGGGCTAACGCGCGTTGAACGCCTCTCATATAAACTAGGCCTTAGTGTTCGAGAAGGTCGTCATACTGGACCACCCTATTTTTTTATCGGTGGAGGCGCTGAAGCTACGTCTAGGTCAACTTCATTTTTTTAAACGAAACCATGTATTTTTTTCGATGACATTATTAGCGATTTTAAGACGAATTTAGCAACCTACAACACAAGGTCATTAAAATTATTTTATTTTTATTTATTTAAAAAAAATTCAAAATTTTTATTTTTAGAATATTCTGTTTAATATTCAGAATATTCAAAATAGTCACGTATGTACCGAAATTACACCCCAAATGTCATCATTTCGAGCATCTTCCGTAGGTAGACCCAAGCAAAGGTTAGTGGATCCTTTAAAAGTGAATATTCTGATATGTTTAGATTTTTCGACTACGATTTTGCGTGATTAGAATGACCTTGTGTTGTAGGTTGCTGAATTTGTCTTAAAATCACTAATAATGTCATCGAAAAAAAATACATGGTATCCTAAAAAAAAGTGAAGTTGACCATGACGTAGCTTCAGCGCTTCCACCGATAAAAAAATAGGGTGGTACAGTATGACGGCCTTCTCGAACACTAAAACTTTTGTCTGAAACATTTTTGGATATGATCAATAGTTTGAGTTCTATTGCTCTGTAACACTTTATGTGCCTCACCCTGTATATGCATAATATGCAATTTTAATGCACATGAAAAAGAATGGATTACTTATCAAATTCATTGAGTAAATACCAAACATAACACAACTTTTTATGAAAAATGTCTTATATACACAGGTCTTAAAATATTTTATAAATTGCCAAACGATATTCACAATTTAACGAGTGAAGAGAAATTCAAAAATAAATTAAAAAATTGGTTAATAAATGCAGTGCCATATAGTTTTAAGGAGCTTTTATAATTGTATTTAATTTGTAAAATTCTAAGTGTAAAATTGTTTTCAATTTGTAAAATTGTTCATGATTGTAATTGACAAGTTGCATCCTAAATAGGTTAAGCATTAAATGCAGTTTCTATTCTATTCTATGGACACTCAAAGTCTAACCTCGTCTAGAGAAACACGCGTAACCAGTATCTCAATACAAGTCGAGCCTCCAATATCGAACCATTACCAATTCTGGAATTGGTTTCGATATTTGGAATTCTGGAACTATTTTCAATATCAAGATAAGCCCACGAAATACTATCCCATGTAGAAAAGAAACATCGTCAAGCACGCCTATCCAAAAGCTTAGAATTCCGGCTTTATAATTGTCATCGCAGTGCTTTGCAAGACAATGATATTTTTAGTACTGCCTACGCTGTACTCTAATTTTTTAATTGTCTTAAAATGTTCATCTCGTAGTAATAGTCCACAGGAATTTTTATTTCACTTAAATTTGATCGTTTTATAGGATAAAAAGCACTCAAAGTTTGTAAGTTGGCGCGAAAACTCGAGCCGCCGCGTTTACTTACAGTGACGTCATTCTTGTAGTATATATAAACGAGTCCAAATATGAACGAGGCTCGTTTAATGTCTACTCACGATTGTGTATAGTTATAGGTACACTATACATAGGTATAATATGTGTGTTTTGCTACAAGTATGACGTCACACTACAAACCATCATGGCGAGCAGCGGTTATTGACATGTCAAAACATTGCAATTTTAAAATTGTAATAATAAATCAACCTCGTATTTTTTTGTGAATACAAACCGATCATTTCTGATTTCTTATTCGGATAATTATTGTATTCACATCGTTTATTTTTTATGGTGTCAAATACCCAATTATAACGCTGTTGTTGGTTGTTTTCCCTTGTAAGTACGTAATAAATTCTGTATATCCACATTGTGCTGTAATAATCAAACCATAATTATGTCAGTGCATGGTACAATCTAATTAACACTAAAATAAGTCATTACGTAAGAAATGCACAACGAAGAGTAGTGGAAATGAACGCCGTATGCAATATGCATTATTAACTACCAGTTAATTAAAATATATCAACAGGTGTGGCAAAATCTGAACTTCAACTTGAGGCAGTAGAATTGCTAATAAACATACATTTCTGCAACTTCGAACAATCAGCTTTTCAACACGTAGTTTACTGGTGAATAAATCTGCTTTTGTCGCTAGAATCACTGCTGGGACTTGTGCTGGCTGGCGCGCTGGCTTTGAGGATGGAAATGACGTCACTGTTGGCTTGAGGGCGTGGTCACAAGATGGATTTCAAAATCAGAACCGAGGCTATTTTTCGTGCTTGTTTTGAGCAAGAACCAATCAGGAAACAGTATCTTGTCACGTGGGCGGCATGGACAAACGCCCACAAGCAAACACGGCGTCATAGTGTGTGTTCTGTTCAGAGACAATAAACGTTCACTTTTGTTAACGTTCGAACTGTCAATGCGCTCGCACCAAACCCATCTACATAGCCAGCTCTTTCAATACCCGCATCGCGTGAAGCGAACACATAAAAGCCATCACGAAACGCAGCGCCACAGCACAATTGAAACCTAACAAAGAATCTTAACCTTAAGATCATTCCACTAATCAGATTGTTTGACAATGCTTTCTGTAACCTATAACACAAAACTGTTATGTGACTGAAATAATTAGGAACGCAGAAAATTACGAACGTACAATTTTACATTTTCTATGATCGACTGCAGTCGCGATCATCACCCTGATATTAGTTACTAATGTTTTCTTGATTATTTGAATAATCGCAAGCAAATGACCGCCTTTTATAGTAAATGTGACAAATATGATAAAGTGCATAGTGGTGTCCAGATGGTGAATGCATTTGCATATTATGTACATCTTCATATTGTTGTAAGAACATAGGTGGGCATCTTATGTCATGTTCCCATGTAACACATACTTTACGCGGCATGTGTAATTATATAATTATTTTACCAAACTGTGTTCAATTATTCACTTGGGAGGCCTATAAACCTTATTGAGAGATGAATTGACATTGATTTTTAGCGGTATTTAGTCCGACGGAATAATCGGCCTGAAATTGCATTTTCCACAAAATAATAAATTTCGACTAAAAACAAATCGAAGCTTTCATCTAAGCCTTAGATAAATAATAGAAAGGAATAATAACATTCTAAGCGACACCGCTGAATACAAATCTATATCAATGTTGCCAAATTGCAATGGATCTTTGAATGATGTAATTGATAAATCATATAGATTAATGGAAATGACACATTTGAGTCTATTCAATGTTATCAATGATATGGATAAAATAAAATAAAATTTGAAATGAGCAGAGCCAGTTTGCTCCTGACATTTTATTACTTTCTTTTTGGTAAAGAAATTCCATTTTGGCTAAAAAAAACCACTTCCAGCTTGACTCACCCATTGTATATAACCAAATTCATTATTATTTCATTTTTTTAAATATTAACAATAACGCGAGAAGTACCGCAGTTGAAAGCTAGTATTTTGTACGTCTTCATATTGGTACTTTAGTCGATGGTGCTTCGAAGAAAATATGCAACTTACGACATTGGTAACAGTAAATTTTTGAACTAGGTTGATGTATTTATGGACGTAAGTACATCAATTTACACATTATCTTTGAGTCAAGACTTTATAAATATGCCATCCAAGTAGGGTTGGGTAACTCAGTTCTGAACCGGGTCAAAGATCCGACTCCAACAGAAGATCCTTGTGAGCCGACAGGGATCAGTAACTCAAGTGAAGCATTTAAAACATGAGCTTCTGTAGCAGAGCCAGAGCAGCTTTTTGTTCTCTGCGTGCGTAGTCTAAAGGCCGCTGCTAGAAACGCTGCTAGGAGTTCTGCTAGCCGGTAGGCTGGGTACGAAGTTAGAAATGACGTCACGGCGGGCTGGCCTGCTAGCTCACAAAATAGGTTTAAAGTTAGAACTATTTTCCCTGCGAGATTTGCTGCTAGGTATGAGCAAGAACCAATCAGGAAGCAGTATCTTGTCACGTGGGCACTTCAACAAACACCTACAAACCAACATGGTGTCGCATTCTGTTCAGAGTTAGACAACATGTTGCTCTGTGTTTATATTCGAACTCTCACTGCGCGCGCACCAGATCTATCCACAAATCAAGCTTGAAAAATAGTCTCGTGTGAAGTGAGCATTTAACAGCAATCAAGAAAACCGAGCACTAGAAAACTAGTTGGCAAATCTATAGCAAGGAATCTATAGCAGCGTTTCATGCCTCGTGTGCAGCGGCCTTAAGATCCAGTAATAAATCCCTTCTCTGTGGATTCAGTGCAGTACTGTGCCAGAGATAAAGGACTGCACAATATTGTATTATTGTAAGTTAGTTACGTGGTGTACATGATTGTAGTATTGTACAATGTATACATCCTGAAATAATTTAAGAATTTTATTTTTTATGTTACTACCAGTAGCGTAACAATAGGGTGACAGAACGGGCATAAAAATGCCACGGGCCCATAGCCCTAAGGGGGACCCCGACCCGAAAGGCCATTAGGGTAGGGAAAACCTAACATTTATTACAAAATTTGGTAAAAAATATTAATTTTGTATTTAATCAATTAAAGTTAGGTGTTAACTCAAGAACATACTCAAATTATACAAATATATACTTTAATTCGTGATTTATAAATATGAAACTACAACGTGAAGTATTTTTGACGTGATAACGTCTTATAAATTGATGAATCACGTCAAAATAAAAAGATGAAACACCGGCTGCATGCACGAAAAAGTGTAACGTTCCTAACGTTACTAAGTGCGAGCGACTAGAATGCCTTCGGTAATTTTGAAGCAGATATCATCAACCGATTGAGATGAAAATTTGTATACACGTTTAGTTTGAATGACAATGCATGGTTAGCTGTGTGACGTCACTCTAAATCCAATATGGCGGACTAATTTTATTATGCTTTCCTACAATATGGGTATCAAATGAAAGGGCTTGCTGAAAATAACTCGAAAAATAAAGTGACGTCACTCTAAATCCAATATGGCGGACTTCTAAAGATGGAGGACTAAGTTTTTGACGTCATAACGTCTTATAAATTGATGAAACACCAGCTGCACGCACGAAAAAGTGTAACGTTCCGCCTGACCCTGTGCGTGCAAGCGAGAGCGCAGTAATGCATTATTAAATATGATATTCGAGCGGAATACGTTATCACGTAAAACTATCGTCCGTAAACCGACTTTACAGACAACCAATTTTTTTATATTAAGGGAGGACCCCATCCGATTAATTTGCCACGGGCCTCAGGTGGTATAGTTACGCCACTGGTTACGACACAGTAATAGTAATTGTTCAATTCAATTTATTAAATATTCATTATGTCCCCACATAGGTAGAATATTGGGTATGATAAAAATTATCTAAAATTTTGTATATATGTCGCCGGGATATTGTCAAATCCGTGATTTTGTAATTTCACTAGTGAAATTACAATATCACGATTGACTAAGATTCGTGATATTATAATTTCACTAAGTGAAATTATAATATCACGGGTTTGACAATATCCCGGCGACATATACACATATTAATAGTTCAGCATAGTTAGCTATGCATTTTGCATCGAGAATAAAGTTTATTATCACGCACAATTTTAATTACTTGCAATGCTAAGATGCAAATCATTAAAAAGATCCGTTTTTCCCATCTCAACATCCGATACTTATTACTCTAATGCAATATATGAGTAAAGAAGATTAAATTGAAGCATCAAAAGTCTATCAAATGACGGCAATAGGCACTTTAATAACTGTAAAATAATAATAACTGCATTGATCATCAAGGCTGGAAAAACTGTAGGTATGGTTTGATGAAACTAATTAAATTAAAGCAAAAACTAATCAGGCTTCTTAACGACTTAGCCTACGCAATCGTAGATTACAATGCCAACCATACACGTTTTATAGACTAAGATCCCAGACCTGCCAAACCTACGTTATTTCATGTATAGGTACTGTTAAGATTTTACCAGTAAATCTATACTAATATATAAAGCTGAAGAGTTTGTTTGTTTGTTTGGTTGAACTACTGGAACTACTGGTTCGAATTGAATTTTTTTTTTGTTGGATAGTCCATTTATCGAAGAAGGCTATATAATATCACGCTATGAAGTCTATGCCCAATAGGAGCGGAGCATCAATGAAAAATGTTGCAAAATGTAACTCAAAATTTGTCTGTCCGACAAAAACTTTTGAACAGTAACTCCGATCATTATGAAATTTGGACTAAAACATTCGCTTCAACATCGATCGGGATAGGGTTCCCATGTTAAATATGCAAATTTTAATAGTCAGTATTTATAAATTTGTGCATTCAAAGTTTCAAAAGAATTGGAAGAAACCTGATTTTTGGGGGAACGTCCTTAAGGAAACCATTTAGAATAAAACTCAAAAAGAATTTAATCGAAAATTAATGCTTATTGATTTTCAGTACTTTTTCGGTATTAGTGTCTATTAACAACAATGTTTACGTCTCAACCCTATTTTTTTTATTATCAATAAATACTCTTTCAATATCTACGAATGACATTTCGTGAGCCATTCATTCATGCTTCTTCCTAATTCATAAATTGTAATATTATCCTAAACAGTAAACACCGCACGTGTACAGTAAATGGTTTGTATTTATGTTACTCGCTGCATATTTGTGAACTGGCAATAATGGCGATTGTAATGAATGGCGACCACCCACACTAAGCTGATCGCACCTGACCAGCTCGCTAACACGACGTATGGAATTATTGCCGATAGCACGTAAAGAATGGACTGCTGAGTCGTTTGCGTATTCAGCAAGAGACACTGTTGCTTCCAAACAAGCGCGGTTTTGTAAGTAATCTTTCAACTGAAAATGGCCAAAAATGTCTAAACCTCTGTATAGTATAGGTATTACACGACAAGGGCCGAAAGTGTGATTAGTGAATACAATGTCGCGAGATTGGGGCTCAGGCGAGATCTCGCGAGTTTATGAATAACAATACCGCGAGATCAAGCCAATTTCGAGATCTCACGAGATTGGCAGCTTTGTGTGTTTATTTTTGCAAATAATCACAATATTTGAAAATTAGGAAAATAAAATATTTTTAACAAAAAAATTGAACCGACTTCCAAATATGCACTAAAAAGTAAAAAATAATTGCGTATTGAAATGTTTTGGAGTCGGTGTCACATCGGAATTCGAAAGTAACAATTTAAATCTTACTTGTCTCTAGTTCTCGGAATAGATTTCATTTTGGTTGACACCGACTCCAAAACATTTCAATACGCAATTATTTTTTACTTTTTAGTGCATATTTTTGTTAAAAAAATATTTTTAACAAAAGAATTGAATCTTTTTAGTGTTAGATAAAGTATTGCAATGGGTAGGCCAAGTATGCGTGCCTTTGAGAGTTTCCCTCGATTTCTCCGTATTCCACCATCAGGTCCTGACTTGGTTCCGATGGGACCACCTCGGAAGTGCACTCTTACGAATAAAAAAAAATTTTGAAAATCGGTCCATAATTGACGGAGAAATCGGTGAACATACATAAAAAAAACAAAAAAAAATATATAGTCGAACATAGAACCTCCTCCTTTTTTGAAGTCGGTTAAAAATAATAAGAATTATATAGGTATTATGAAATAAACATTTATTTTTACGAATATTTTCAATAAACTTTTATGTATTTAACATTGTTTGACGTATCTATTTATCATTTTTTTTTTAATAAACTTTTAAGTAGTAACTTTGAGGTATCTAATCAAATAAGAAATGAAATAAACAACCAGTCTTCTCTTCTAATATCAAACAAAAATCTTTTAATAATAAAACAGTTCTTTTATAACAAAACAACAAGAAGTCAAAAACTAAAATGAAACTCATTAACTAAGTTGAGTTGACTATTAAACTGAGATATTATCAATTAAAGAAAATTATACCTACTCAGAGATCTATTAGAAATTAGAGATTAATTAACAAAATATACCAATCAAATGAAAGGCTTGACTTGTTCAGTTCACATCACACGCCATTATTACGAATTATTTTGAATGTAGCTTCGAATAAGACGTTTTTATGCTCGAGTGCAATCTCGTTAAACTCGCGAGATCTCGCCCATTTTCCGGCCGAGATTAATCTCGCTAAAAAGGCCGAGATGTTGCGGAAACAAGATCTGACGAGAACGAGATTGCATTCCCTAAGTGTGATATCTTGCCCTGCGCGCCATGATGTCTGAGGCGAAGCCGAGGGAATCATGGCGTGAAGGGCAAGGTATCACACTTTCGGCCAGTGTGGTGTATAGTACTATTTTGCTTTATACCTCGGTCAAAAGCGCGCTTATTAAATACATTAATTAATTAATTACATAAAAACACAGATAAATTCCAAGCAAGAAGCTTTGAGGTTATACGTAAAAACACGAATAACAGCTGTATCGTATAGTATAGTATATGTCTGTACTCCTGATGATGAACTTAATGTCCGAAACGATCGTTGAGAAGAGAAAATATTTTGTAGAATTTGCACGTGTCTTTTTGTTTTTACTATTTGTTATTTAATATTATTTTCACATTTTAATTAAAATCACATGATTTTTCTGATATTAATATTCACAAAATATTGGCATGAATTTTGCAAATGGGAATGTCAAAAAATATGCGAATATTCGTTACGTCAATAATAAATACGGCGTTGGTGTGAGTTATCGACATTATTATTATTTATTATGTATATTTTCAGTTCTGTGTGCCACTAGGCTAAGGTGAAGTTCACCCGCACACAGTACGCAAGGCCGGGTTGCATTGAATTGCAGTTGCATTGCGACACGTAGGTACGATGCGCGACGACTCTATTCGCTGGGTGCGTGACGGCAGCACCGCCTACTGTCCGCACTTTTTCATGCTCTCACAACATTGTGGTGAATGAGCATTTTTTAAATAACTATAATAATAATTCAAATCTTTGATTAACGTCTGATTAGAACTCCTAAAATTATCGACCAATTTTTCAGACAATTACCTATATTAACAAAATATATAATTATAATTAATATAATGTCCGGATTTGGACCTTTTTCAGAATTGATCTAAAAAATATAAAAATTAATTAATAATTAATTAGTTTTTAATAAAATTTGCTTTAGGTTTTTTTAATATCGAAATAATGAAAAAAATTATTAATTAAACGAAACCTTTAATTATCGAAATTTGTATACCCAGTTAAGGACACATTTATGTTGTTGCACTAAAAATAAGATATTGAGTATAAACATATTATTCAACGTTTACTTCCACGAAGACTACTAGCGCCGCTAGCGGGCAATAGAATGGGATTGAATTGCCCTGTTATTATTCTTTTTGAACTGCGAAGCTTCTTAAACGATATGACAGGGAGTGTGACAAAAACGACACCTGAAGACCACATGAAATCAAACTCTACGTTTTGAAGCTGGCTTTGGTGCGCGGGCAGTGACAGTTTGAATGTTAACAAAAGTTGACGTTTATTGTCTCTGAACAGAACACACACTATGACGCCTTGTTTGTTTATGGGCCCAGGTCGTCGCTCACATGACAAAATACTGTTTTCTGATTGGTTCTTGCTCGAATCGAGCTCGATAAATAGCCGCGGTTATAATTTCGAAATCCAACTTGTAACCACGCAGTGAGGGCATTTCCGTGTCCTGGTAGCCAGTGCGGCAGCCAACGCCTGCCCAGCAACGATTCCAACGGCAAAACAGGACTCGTGCGCAGCGGTCTTTAGTGTGAATCGTGTTTTATAAGTTCTCTTAGTTTGTAATTTATCCAGGTATTGTAGAGCACATAGCTAGACACAGCAACCACAATAGAATAATGTACTTCGACCACATTCCCTACCGTTCGATCAAGTCAGCGTAAACAGTAATGTTGTACTTCCCTATTATAGCAATGATTGCAAGTGCCACAACCGGTTGCTGTGTAGGAGATATTTTACACTAGGTTACCTGCCAGTTAGTTTTTATCGAATCTAGACATGGGAAAAGTCGTTACTATGTGATCACAGTGCCAGTTCTTTTAGTTACACAAAAATCACAGTGAAAAATCATCGTGACTTTGTCACGTCGATCCCGACCGAGCAAACACTCGGTTACGTCGACTACTCGGTTGGAGCGACCGTCGTTATTGCGGTGGCATGGAACAAAATACGTAACTTTGGAATGTAGTTACCTCTGTCAGATCACAGTGATCATTTTAGATGGCTGATCACGCAGAATAACGCCTGACCGAGCAAACACTCGGTCGGACATTACATCGGCGTTGGTCGGCTACTCGGTTGGAGCGACCGTCGTGATTGCGGTGACATGGAACAACATCGTGTTACTTTGGAACGTAGTTACCTCTTGTCAGATCACAGTGATAATTTTAGACGACTGACTGGGCACAGTGATTTTTTTATCGTGAAGTTATTTATTCCCTAATTCTAATCGAATCGTCGGCTTTATTTACTCGGCTACGATAAATCCAAAAAGATTTTAGCGATCTATTACAGTCGAACCTTGATAAGTCGAAAACCATAAAAAGTCGAAAAAATGTTTCCCTTCCCTTCAAGTCTTCAATTACTCGAACTCCATTACTCGAAATCTCAACCCTCTATAGATCGAAATAATCAGTGAATCCCTACAAGCTATCTCGGTACATATTTTCTCTCCATGACACGAACAAATTAATTGGACCTCTGATGTCTCTCGATCATAGTATATTATTTAAAAATAATTAAAGTTGGATTGGGCAGCCAAAATATATAAAAACAATTTTCTTTATTTTTGCATGTTAAATATTTTTGACGATACTCATTGATGTAATAAAACATTTTTAACAGGCAAAAATAAAATAATGGTTTTTATATATTTTGGCTGCCCAATCCAACTTTAATTATTTCTACAGCCGTAGATACTAACATCAAAATTAAATATAGTATATTATTATTATTGATTTCATTTGATAAATAAATAAAATTATCGACCAATTTTTCAGACAATATATTAACAAAAAATATAATTAATACATTAACGTTTCGATCCGGATTTGGATCTTCTTCAGAACTGATCTAAAAATATAAAAAATAAATAATAATAGAATAATAGAATAATAGAATAATAGAAATTAAATATTACTTATTTTTTATATTTTTTAGATCAGTTCTGATGAAGATCCAAATCCGGATCGAAACGTTAATGTATTAATTATATTTTTTGTCAATATATTGTCTGAAAAATTTGTCGATAATTTTATTTATTGAAGAGTTCTAATCAGACGTTAATCAAAGATTTGATTTCAATTGAACTTTAATTCACAATTAGTTAGAATGCATCTTAACCTCTTCAAGTCGAATATTTCTTGACAAAAGTCGAAATCCTTCTTAACTCAAAAACTCTATAATGTGAATTTTTTGACGTCTCTCTTGAAGTTCGACTTACAAATGTTCTACTGTATTTATAAATTGTAGGTATGTGAGTGAAAATAGATGCTTTCTCTCCCAGAAGAGAAAATACTAAAATTTAGATGTTCCCTTAGGAATATTATTTTCTAACTTCTAAGTGCTTACGCAATCATTCTAATATTTGTTTCTTTTTTACAGGTGAGTTTTATTGACATCTTAAGACACTGCACTACAACAGGTGACGTATGTAAATCAACAACCATAATAAGTTATAAATCTGATAGTGATATATACACGTACACATAAACATTGATAACTATAATACGATAACTTTTTATAATAGCCATAATATGTGTGTATATTCATTGTGATTGTGTGCGATAGTAATCTAAAACCATATTTCACATTGATAGGATGCTTGATCTTGACCCAAATAGAACACTTTCTTCTCAGATATTTTTTACCTTTCAAATTTATCATTTTATCATCAAGATTATTTTCCGTACGTCTTGTCTTACATCATTTCAAAGTTTTGATTTGAAATGACAGTGGCTATTAAAAATTCGGTTTGGCCATGTTTCAAATACTTTTGTGTTCTTTGATGTGATTCAAGATACTTTCACTCTTCTGAAATGTTGAATAGATATGAAATATTATTCAATCGATCTGAATCATTGTTTTGTACAAGGGTCAGTAAACCTATCATAATGAAGCAATCAGAGCGTGCGTCAAAGCTGGCACCCCCGACATGACTTTCATTGATGCCAAAATAAATCGCAAATATCTTTATAAGTTCCTCTAACTCCTAAGTGGAGCAAAAATTTTGAATCTAGTCCTATCTTTTGCCATATTTTTGACTTGAAGCCGGTAGTTCCTTGTTCCATAACGTCTTCACGAAAAGTTCTTCTCCAGGATATTTTTGGTCTTCCTCTTTTTTGGTATCCCTGTAGATTCCAATCCAAGACTCTCTTCGCTATGTCGTCATCTGTCTTTCGCAGCGTGTGTCCTATCCAATTCCATTTCCTACGTTGCCTAAGTTCAAGCCATGCACGTTTCCAAAGTTCGTTGTTCGAAACGTGTTCGTACCATTTCACCTTCAGGATTGCTCTGATATATTTTTATGAAGATGTGCAGTTTAGTTGTTATGGCTTTCGTCACTTTTCAGGTTTCAGGTCCATATAGGACCGATTTTACATTAGAGCTAAAAATACGCAACTTCGTTTTTTAAAAAAATCATGCTTGAATGCCAAATACGATTGAAACTTCCGAACGCTTGGGATGCTTTTTTGATTCTGCTGTCTATATCTGCTTCTGACCCTCCATCATTGCTAATCATACTGCCTAGATAGCAAAATTCTTCCACTTCTTTAACAGGTATGTCGCTTATTACCAGCTGTTGTTGACTCACCTTACTGACTTTCATAGCGACTATCTTATCTATATTGATACGAAATGTTTGCTTGTATGACTCTTTTAACTGTCGCAGAAATAGAATAATTCTGGTAGGTATTATGGCCAATACACTAATAAGTTGTTGACGAAATCATACGTGATGATTTGACTCGTATGACAAAACTCGCTTACTTCCGTTTTCCCATTATATCACAATTCGTAACATAATAACCCCCATTACGTTCTAGATACATACACTGCTGTTTCACTGTGCTCAGATATATGATACGGTCAATTATTTTGTTTAGTCGTAAAGAAGAATATTTATCATTAAAAAATGTTCTTCTTTTGTTTCAAGTCGATACTACAGATAAAACTTTATCAATTATTTATATGTTTATATTAATATTATATTGTATTTGCTTGTGGCTATATATTTATGTAAAGAACACTGTTTTTATTTATGATTTTACGGTAATTATAAAGTGATTGATGATACATCATTAGAATAAATGTAAGGTGCAATGCAGCTTTAGGTGTTTACATTTTGTTGGTATCGCTGATCACTTTTGTATCGTGGTATCGCACTGTAAAGTTAACACAAATGGGTACTATTGTTATGAAAAAATACTTTTACAAAAATGATTTCGAAAACTTGCTATCACTAATAAAGACTAACATGTTTCTGTCCACACTGGTAATGACGCATTAATTAGTTAACAAAATAATTAGTTAACAAGATATATGAAAATGTGTCGATGACTTTTCGATTTGAAATTTTACTAAGGAAATGCCTTGAAAATTTCCAGCGTTATTTTTGGAACAGCCTGTAAATAAAATATGCATCAATAATAATTGATAGTACACGTTATTTATAGCCGGTATAATGTTTTGTTTTCCATGCCCACTCGCTGTAAACACGGTGTCTAGGAGGTGCATATAGCGCCTGTCTATTATTTGTGTAGGTAGTATTTTATGTTCAACACACACTGTATTATGTATTATACAATACCACCAAAAACATAAATGGGAGAAAAAAGCCAAGCTCGATACAAAGAACAAGTAGCTTGTCCGAAAAAAAGAAGTGAGATCTAAGAAGGGCTAGTTTACATAAACGAGTCATTTATAAAAACTTGCCTTCTCAGATCTAACTTCTTTTAATCAGCAAAGCTATTTGTTCCTTCTAATTTAACTGGACGCAATTTTTGAATTTATTTTTTTTTTAGTGAAATTTCAATATTTTTTGTAAAGTTATATTCCTACTTATTCTATTTAAATATTATCTAACAACATAATATTTTTTTTATATATGAGGCTTCGGCAGCAAGGCCATTAGCTCTAGGTATGAAGTAGGTTGCTGTAAATAACGAGGTTTAACTGATGCTTAGATTTTGTTAAAGAGATCGGTAGCACAGCACATAATAATATTCTTCATTATATCATAGTTGATATACCATAATGCGTTATATATCACACACCATATCCCAGCACTAAGTAGACGCGAGTAGTCTTCGGATGACCGGTTGATGCATTCGGGATCGATACTCCTTCCAGATTCGGCTAGCGACGCTTGTAAATTGTGAAATAGGTTATTTTGGCCGATCTGCTACCTTCAAAGCTAAGCAAAATTATCAAGCCTAAAATTTCGTGTTTTTGGCTCTACTACTAACACTACACGTATAGTCACGTGTAACGCGAGCCATCTAGCTACTATCCTTCAGCTTCTTAACCCTCAACCGTTAACTCCCAGCCCGTAGCTCCACCTCTAGGATTTCAGGTTTGAAAATTTATCTTAGAGGCTGAAAAACCGGCCTATATAACTGTGAGTTCAGTGAATGCTCAAAATCTTGATTTTTGAACACTCGTATCTTGGAAACTATTCCACCTGAACGTATGAAATTTGGAATACAACTTCTTTATGGCAACCTCAAGCTATCTGAAAAAAATCAGTTCTGTAACGTAACTGACTCCGGAGATAGAGGTGCTCGAAAAAGGCTCAAATGGTTCATGTAAATCAGAGATCCCCAAACTTTTTTGTCTCGTAGACCACTTGCCATGTTTTTCGGTTTTGGGTAGACCCCCTGCTTACCTAATATTGATTTTTTGCAAATTCATTAATTTCAAATGTATTTTTGACAACCGGTATAGTGCTACTCACTTTGAACGATTTAAATTTATATAACGGTAGTGAAATGTTTAGTTTTATACATTTATTAATTAGATTCAAATTAAACGAATCAAATTAAAATTTACTTTCTGTTACATAAAATAAATGCTTTTAGTGTGAAGGATGAACCTGATGCTTTAATAATAAATTTTCAACATTTGGCATCAATTTAGTTAGATTTAATCTAAAATCTCTTCGGTTAACGATGTCCAGTTTGTTCCGTTTTTTGTTAGGAGATTCACTATCGTTGACCCCCATTTCCATATCATGGACCCCCAATTTTTTTCCCGCTGACATGGACCCCTTGCAAGTTGTCGTCGACCCCTGGGGGTCAATATAGACCACTTTGGGAATCACTGATGTAAATATAGCACGGTGCCTTGCGAGAACTTGGCCGGCGCACACCGTGCACTATGATTTGTGTTCAACACACATTGTATCATGTATCTACGTATTATATATTAATACCGTGTGTATAATGTGCAGACTTCAGGCCATCATACGACACGCTTCTTCAGGTCTTTGGCGTTGAAGTTTTTGATGATGGAGCCGACAGCAAATAGTAAATTATTTCACTGAGAAGTTCTCAGAACTAAATATTTTTTCCGTTTACAATTTATTATATAATTAAATATTACGTTCCATGCGATTGATACAAAACAAGAAGTCCCTTGTAGGTCACAATTATGTATCTAGTTTGAATTGTATTATTTTATGACGAGTTAGAACATTCTATTAATAACGAGCTTTTAGCGAGTTTTAACAACCACATGAATCATAGAAGCATTAAGGCCCCCATACACCTCGTTCTTTTTTGGCAGTTTTAACCGCCGGGTAAAACTGTACGGTTAAACACGAACAACGGCCATCCCCATACACCTCGTTCTTTTATGGCAGTTTTAACCGCACGGGTAAAACTGTACGGTTAATTTAAACACGAACAACGGCCATATCCACACAGAGGCGTAGTTTCGTTCAGTTTTTCTGAAGTCGTGGCATCATTAATACGATCTGCTTTGATGGAAAATACAATAATATTGATATTATTTTATGTTTAATAAACATTAATAAACAATATAATGCAAAAATAATTAATAAAATTGATTGATATTTGTCTAAATTAGAGTGTTTTATTTGACACCATTATTTTTTCCTCTAAATTAATCAATATGTTTATAGCAATTTTCATTTATTTTTGTCAAAATTGCTTAGCACTAAAACGGTTAAAATATAAATCAATACTCAAACTAATTACAATCATTTAATTAATATGACTTATTTGCTGTACGTCGCACCACTGAATAAACACGTCGATTCTTATCGGAAAGCGCCACACATTACGATTTAAAACGACAACCAGCAAACACGTCGTGTTTAAAATCAAGACTCGGCAGATAAAAAAACTGCCGTGTTTCATCGACAGTTTTTGCCCATACACTTCGGTTTTGACCGACGTGTTTTATCGTGACGATGAAAACTGCCAAAAAAGAACGAGGTGTATGGGGGCCTTTACATTTGAGATATATACTCCATTTTTTTGAAGTGAATACTTCTTTAAAAACGGGGGTAAACTCGTTTCCCTATAAGTAACAGAATGTGTCACAAAATTGTACTACCTATTAGTAACCCTGTATAAACAATGATTCATTGTAAGCATTGATAGCTCAGTGGTAGGATGTACCACGCGCGCAACAATTTCTTTTTTTATTTTTTTTTTTAAATTATTTTTAAGTATACCTATTATATATAAAATTTTAGACTAATTTATCAGAATAATACTTAAGCTAAAAAATCAATATTTGCAGTAAACCTGCGCAAATAAATTAAAAACAATATTTACAGTAAACCTGCAAAAATTTTGTTGCCTGATTGTGTTTATTTATTATTTACAGTACACCTGCGAAAAAATAAAAATGTGTTACAGCATTATAGAAGTGAAATTCTATAGTTGCAAATCATACGATTGCATTTGGACAAGTGGAAAAAATGTGTTACGAGATAGTTTCACGTTCAGATTAACTTGTACAGACGAAATATCTGAACGTGAAACTATCTCGTAACACATTTTTTCCACTTGTCCAAATGCAATCGTATGATTTGCATCTATAAGTTTCACTTCTGTAATGCGTTCTCGTAACACATTTTTGTTTGTACTCCCTTTAAAAGAGCTGATTTTCACGTCATAATAAACAATACAGTAATAAGCAATATTTTTGACAATTCACGTTCGCCGATATTGGTATCTAGATGTGAACTTTAGCGCCTACTTTGCTTTTCTGTCGCTCATATGGATTTAAATGGCAACTTTACAGAGATAACTTTTGTTTAACTTTACGCACTAATGCGAAACATTTTACTATACCGCTAGGCAGGCATGAAAAGCAACTAAATATTTTAAGAATAATAAATAAAATACCTACTAGATACATACATAACATAGTTGTTTATTAAATTTTGTTTTAACATTAAATTCTTTTTAGTGCCAATAATATTCATAACCTCACGCAATGCCGATATCTAACGTGTAATTATAATGCTACGATTTTAGATAATTTTTGCTGTTGGCCGGGACCAAGATGAGTGTAAAAATTCCAATTTATTGTGCTGATTGCTATTTTCCGGAGATTGCCCTCCGCATACACACAATCTCACAAAATTCGCAATCTTCATCATATTAGTATAGATCAACCATAAACATGTTTTACAGGCGCTATTCTTGATAAGTAATGAATGAGTAAGGAGTTGGATTCGAACCAATGACGTAGTTTGATTCAAAGGTTAGCATCCTAACCGTTACATCCTTTGTAAGCAACAAATTTGATAACTACTATTTTTTCAAATGTCACCGTTAACCAGATTTTCGCGAAAAACCGTTTCATGTAACCTTTCATCCTGCGTAACACTTTTAGCGGCACATGTATCGGTGGG
The DNA here is from genome assembly GCA_963575645.1 of Xanthostigma xanthostigma. Taxonomy (NCBI): domain Eukaryota; kingdom Metazoa; phylum Arthropoda; class Insecta; order Raphidioptera; family Raphidiidae; genus Xanthostigma; species Xanthostigma xanthostigma. Next base: position 38,589,023 of record OY754466.1, on the reverse strand, counting down.
ACTTTTGCTATACATATTGTTTAGAACCACGAAAGGAAGGTTCATGCAAAAATCCAGCTTTCCCCTAATTTTTCTACTCTGAAATGTCTCTCTTAATATAATAGAGTAGGTACCTATTTATAGTACATAATAATAAAATTTATTGACGTGATAACGTCTTATAAATTGATGAAACACCGGCTGCATGCACGAAAAAGTGTCACGTTCCGAAATGTGTCATGTTCCGAAATGTGTCACATTCCGCGCACGATCGACCCAAGTTTGACAGCTACTAAAATTTAGGTTATGTATTATTAAATATGATATTCGAGCGGAATACGTTATCACGTAAAAATATCGTCCGTAAACCGACTTTACAGACAACCAATTTTTTTTTGTGATGCCAATAAAGGTAGAGGGTACAAATCGTCATTGTGTAGTAGGTCCATCAAGGACTCAATCATTCATAACTTAAAAAGTCATCCAGTTTATAAAAAGGGTTTGTTAATAGAAATTTTTAAAGTATTTTTTAAATTTTGACAGTTTATCGGATTTTTTAATGTTTTGGGGAAGTTTATTGAAAACAGTGACGCCTAGACTATTTGGGGATTTTATGGAAACATTTAAACGGTTAAAAGGTACTCTAAGCTGTCCGTTGACGGTGTCAAAACGACAGGAATGTAACCTTGATCAATAATATAAATCCTTCTTAAATTTCAAGGAAGTCAATTTGATCACCTATTCCGGGTCTGTGTAGTTGTATAATATTAACAAGCGATCATGTAACCGGTACAACAAACAACGTGTCAGATGTTTGTGTTAAATCTTGTGTAGGTACCTCTAGGTCGAGCAAGGGACTGGGGGGGTCAGGGCAGAGCTAGCCATTGACAGTCGATGGCTATCATATGATTAGATAATAATACGATATGATAGCTTTATAAATAGACCACAGTAAAATTATGCGTGGGTATACAGTTTGTTCGAAAATTAACGATCTTTACCGACTAGCAACTGGCAAGGCAACAAGCCTATTGTTTTTCAGTTTCTAACTTTTGATATGAGTTTAAAATAAAGAATTCATATACCTACTAGTGATGTGCCGGATATCCGTATCCGTATCCGCGGATATCCGATGGAGATGATAGATCCGTATCCGTTAGTTTTTTGGCGGATCTTTTACCTTATTAATTTTCAATTCATAGATGAAATTTTATATATATAGGTGATTAGGTAATAATGAAAAACTGTTAAATTCCATTCAGATTATTTTTTGTTTTTTAAAAACGTATTTGGCACCTTTATATTTACATACCAATAGTACATAACTCAAAGGTACTAAAAAACTATCTTTGTAATGAAATATTGCACATCGATCTTTGGAAAGAGACAATCTGTTATGAGAGTTAAGGCCTAGTTTATATGAGAGGCGTTGAACGCCTCTCATATAAACTAGGCCTATGTCTTAAAGAGGTCAATAACTTTTTCCCATAACAGATAGTCTCTTTCCAAAGGTCGATGTGCAATATTTACCGCCGCGTACTCTAAGAAAGTTAAGATCCGTATCCGTATCCGCGGATCTTGAAACCAAATATCCGTATTCAGATCCGTATCCGCGGATATACATTTTTAACGATCCGGCACATCACTAATACCTACCTATTAGTTTAAACTATATGACCGTACAAAAGTCTTTTGTGCAATAAAAGGAGATTTATAAATAAACAAAAAATTAAAATAATTCTTTCCTTCTTTTACAAGTAAATTTGGATGCAAGTAATACACTAGCTCCGTTGAAAGTAGACCTGTTCAATTTTTAAATTTCCAAGGTATTTTTTTCTGTTGATTAAATTTAGGCTTGAGAATAACTACATCAAATGATTGATAGAATCGTGTATGTGTATTGTGTAGAGTGTAGACCTCTACATGGTATTATGTATTAACATGTTTATGCAAATCAATCGATTTAATCGAACATATCTTAGGAGGAAATAAAATTATTGCATCAATGTTAGCGCCTTGTACGTCTTATATTATATACAGTATCTTCCAGAAGTAAGTCCCGAGTATTTTAGAGGACATATTCCCTGTGCAGTTTTAAAAAAATATAGCCTATGTTCATCCTGAAGGTCGATTCTAAATATTGGTGAAAACTTTTTTTTTAATCGGGTGTCTAATTTCGGAGATTACCTGCTACATCAAAACTTGCAACTTACCTCTTTATAATATTAGTATAGATTACATAATCGACATTTAGTGTGTAGCGGTTAACCCTTTACAACCAGTCCTACACGATCGTGACGATCGCCTTTTTTAAACGCTTTATATTAGTTTGGGTTGTAAATATGTATGTTGTATGTATGTTGTATGTATCTAACTATGTATGTAACTATGTGTAACGGAATCTTTGAGCATAATTTTCACCAATTTCCCGAAGTCTGATTAATTTGAAACTTTGCATACGTATCAAGGACCGATGACAATGCAATAATTTGATAACAGTTTCCCATTATCCTTATTAGGACCCCCAGGATTAATAAATTCTTTTATAGATCCTCTGTAGTAAACGCTTTATTTTCACCAATTTCCCGAAGTCTGATTAATTTGAAACTTTGCATACGTATCAAGGACCGATGACAATGCAATAATTTGATAACAGTTTCCCATTATCCTTATTATTAAACGCTTTATATTAGTTTGGGTTGTAACTATGTATGTATGTCCGTAACGGAATCTTTGAGCATAATTTTCACCAATTTCCCGAAGTCTGATTAATTTGAAACTTTGCATACGTATCAAGGACCGATGACAATGCAATAATTTGATAACAGTTTCCCATTATCCTTATTAGGACCCCCAGGATTAATAAATTCTTTTCCCGAAGTCTGATTAATTTGAAACTTTGCATACGTATCAAGGACCGATGACAATGCAATAATTTGATAACAGTTTCCCATTATCCTTATTAGGACCCCCAGGATTAATAAATTCTTTTATAGATCCTCAAACTAAAAAGTGAAAAATAAAATATAGTTTAAAAAAAACTAAAAAACACGCTTTATATCGGACTAAAAAGTAAAAAATAATTGTTTTAAAATAAGCTTAAAAAGCGTTGGGCGCTCGATGTACGAAAATGTGGAACAAAGCGCCCAACGCTTTTTAAGCTTATTTTAAAACAATTATTTTTTACTTTTTAGTCCGATATAAAGCGTGTTTTTTAGTTTTTTTTAAACTATATTTTTTTTGCAATATTAATTATTATTTCGTGCGGGTTATTTGCATAGTTAAGCAGGAGTACAATTTTTTTTAAATAGTTTTTCTAGGTCCTTTGGTCCCTAAATAATTAGAATATATAATTCATATAACAAAAAACAAAAGAAGTTTCGCCGGTTGTAAAGGATTAATCGAATGAACTTAAATGCATTTCGGAAATAAAAACGGAAAAAGGCTTCACGAATTTCATACAAGAAGCTAGTTTTGGAACACTCCGAATAGTTGTACACATGTTTACGTGTGAGACTCAGGAGAAACAGTTGAACATGGTGATTTAAATACTACAGATCACCGGACATATATGCAATATGCATCCATACTTGGTCTAATCACTGTTCGATGTATTTTTTACATATTTTCGACACGTTCGCCGTTCTCAACAAATATGTTCAAAAATTGTGCCACATAAAAGCAGTGCATTCAGTTTCACAAGGAGCGGATTTCTGAGTGTATTTTTTTTAAAGGTCACCAACACGAAGCAATTACCTGATACCTGTTTCTCGTTGAAAAAAAAACCGGCCAAGTGCGAGTCGGACTCGCGCACCGGGGATTCCGTACTAACGTGTATAGGTATGTAAATAGTTCGTTCATCACGCGAATCGAGTCACGAAGATTTTTCCCGCTTTGCCGTTGAAAAACTGTTATTCCCATACATCGACATAATATGTCGCGGTCAGTTTACCAACTGCAAATAAGTTTATAACTTTATAGTAACTATATATTTACGGTGTTTGGATTTTTCCTTTAATACTTGTGCTATAAGACATTGCTTCTTGCCATATTTCATGATTCTAGGTCAACGGGAAGTAGGTTTTGATTCCTTTGCGAGTGTCAAAATATGCGGCATAAACGGCCATATCTTTTGATTGCGTTGACTTAGAAGTTTGATTTTGTCACAGCTTCAAGGGTTTGCAGATTGATAATAATTTCAACTTGATACCTCCAAGCGTTCCTGAGAAAAAGGGTCTTGACAGACAAACAGACGGACAACGAAGTGATCCTATAAGGGTTCATTTTTTCCTTTTGAGGTACGGAACCGTAAAAATGATTATTGTTCTCAATGTTATTGAAAAAAAAGAAAAATAATTCGAAAACTTCGCAAGTCATTCTAGAAAAAGAAGAATATTGTAGATCAGGCCTGGGCAAAAGGCGGCCCGCAGTAGAGTTTTATCCGGCCCACGAAGCATTTTATAAATTACTATTAAGAGCAAAAAGACGAAAAAAGACCTTTTTGTTGCAGAAATGAAAGGACCTTTTTTTTTTTGGCTCTCCAAATTTTTGGCCCACGGTCCAATTTTCATCAGCAATGTGGCCGGACGATCAAAAGATTTGCCCGCCCCTGTTGTAGATTATAGACGCTCAACAATGAAGTCCATCCAATGCTACTAAGTTAAAATTATCTATAAATAAACCATTTCAAGAAGTAAACTAAAGTATCATTTTTTTATCCCAGTATCAATTGAATTTTCAATTTGTAATTAAAAAATAATAAATTAAAAATATGAATTGATACTAGGCCCAAGCAACCGTAGCTGTTAGAATAGCGTGATATTCGTTACAGACTTTACAATACACTTCGTATTTGTATTAAGGTGATTGACATTTCCTCAAGAAATTGAATGAGCTGTTTATATGTGCACAATTTAGATGTACAAGCTTGTTTGAATCACTCCTTTTTTGACACTAGTCATTTTGTATATTTTTTCATAACATTTTTTAAAATTAGTTATGGTTCTATTTTACAAGTAGGTCGTATTAAACAGTTAATCTCGTATTTTGTCATCGACTCTCTATAGTAATATGGATTGATGTCGTCTTTTTTTGAACAACCATTAGGATCGAATTTCTTTACTTTGTCAAAAAAATATATACTGAATTTATCAGAGATAATTATTACTGTATAATGATTGGTAATAAAATATTTTTAACAAAAAAATTGAACCGACTTCGCACTAAAAAAACTTTTTAACAAAAAAATTAAACCGCCGAAAAACTGAAAAGCAAAAAATAATAAATCTTTTTATTTAACTAAGTTCTATTTAAGTAGTTGAACGTATGTGACAGTCTAGTATATCTAAGTAATTTTGAGTCGGCGTCAAACAATCAATGAACAAAGATCACTAAAAGAAATAACCAAATCAAATTAACAATGATACGTGAAATCTCCAGCGATAAACATTAACATTCTTGTAATATTTTTGAGGGTATTTTATTCAAACAACTTTACTACTTCAATTCTCAGTTAGTAATAAAAATTTATTAAAATAAAAAAATATTCTTTTCACAGAATGGTTATATAACAATTGCAACTAAGGTCAATTCTATAATAAGTTATAACAATTTCTCCCTTTTTAAATAAAGAAATATACAATATCCAAACAATATAATACATTATATACAAAAAAAAACCTTTTACAAAATTATAATATCTAAATCAAAAATAATCATATTTCAAAATTAATACATAAGCCTCTCTGGAGGTTTTCTTGATCTATGCGGATACCTTGGTTCGGTATCAGTTCCCAAATCAATTTGATTTTTTTCTAATGGAAAATAACCGTGAAAATCAACAGACAAATAAGATTTTCTTAACTGATTTTTGTGAGCAATTTTAAATGTATTGTTAACTTTAATTTTGTAAACTAAAGGACTGAGTACTCCAACAATATAAGCAGGAAACCATTTAATATATTCTTTGAAACTATTTTTATAAAATACCTTTTCCCCTTTTGAAAAAATAAAATTACAATTTCTTCCTCTTTTAAAATTTTTGATAACTTTGTTTCTTTGATTTGTGAAATTTTTAATTTTTTGATTTTTTTCATTAATTAAATCGAGCAATATTTTCGGTTTGTAACAAAAAATTAATTCAGCAGGTGTTTTACCCGTAACTGTAGTAGGAGTATTCCTATAACTTAACAAAAAATTATGTAATTTATCTTGCATAGACAAATTTTTGAATTTATTATCAATTAGAAATTTTTTAAATGATTTTTTGACAGTTTGAACGGACCTTTCAGCGGAACCGTTACTTTGAGGGAAATAAGGTGGTGAATGCGTTAATTTTATGTCATGTAATCGGCAAAAATTAGAAAATCTTTCTGAATTAAACGGTGGTCCATTATCTGAAACGATTTCTTTTGGTAAACCAAAAACAGAAAAACTATATTTTAATTTTTGAATAATTACCTCAGCTGTGGTAGAATTAACTAAATAAACGTCAATCCACTTACTGTAGGTGTCATTTAAAATAAGAAACGAAAAAGTATTAAAGTAAAATAAATCAATATGAATTCTCTGATAAGGGAAACTGCTTGTAGGCCATTTAGAATGTACAATATTATTTTTATGATTTGAAGTTTGCTGACAAACAACACACTGTTGTATAAATTGTTCAATACTTTTATCGACACCTTTCCACCAGGCATATGATCTACAAAGCATTTTCATCCGAGAAATGCCTATGTGACCACTATGCAGTAAATTTAAAACTTTATTTTGCAAATTTTGAGGCACTACGACCCTATTACCATCAAATAAACATTTATCATCCACAGACAATAGATTCTTTATAGAAAAATAATATTTCAAGGATTCATTTAGATTTTTAGGCCAGCCATTTAAAGTAAAATTAATTATTTTTTGTAAAAGCGGATCTTTTTCAGTTTCAGAAATAATGTCATTTTTTTTCAAAAGATTTTCACCATTATCATTAAATAAATTTATTTTAATTACGTCTATATTAGTGAATTCTTTTAAAGGTAGGCGTGATAGCGCATCTGCATGTTTCATTTGTACGCCCTTCCTATAACAAATTTCATAATCGAACATTGATAACAACACTGCCCATCTTTGAAGACGTGCTGCTGCGATTGGTGGTGTATTTCTATTCGGATTGAAAATTTCTTTTAAAGGTTGATGATCACTGTATATAGTAAACCGACGCCCATATATGTACTTAAAAAATTTTTTGATTCCGAATATTATTGCAAGTGCTTCCTTGTGAAGCTGCGAGTAATTTTTTTCAGCGGGTGTTAGTGTACTTGAGGCAAACAATACTGGACGTTCAACCCCATTTACCAAATGTGACAAGATTGCGGCAACCCCATACGGACTTGCATCACACGACAAAATTATTGGTTTATTAGCATCATATAATTCTAAAACGTTATTTTTAAGCAAATAAGTTTTACTTTTATCAAACAATTTTTGACATTCATCTGTCCATTGAAATTTAACATCTTTACACAACAAGTTATATAACGGTTTCAATTCTATAGCCAAATTTGGAATAAAATGTCTATAATAATTCAATAATCCTAAATAAGCTTGCAATTGATTCAAATTTTGTGGGATTGGAGCTTTGCAAATAGCATCAACTTTAGCTTCATTCGGACTTAGTTTTCCATTTGAAATTTTATGCCCCAGGTATACAACACTACTCTTAAAAAATGCACATTTTGCTAAATTTATCTTAACATTGTATTTATTTAACCGGTCCATTACTTGATATAAATTTTCTCTACACTCATTCAAATCGATACCCCCTATAATGATATCATCTAAGTAACAATTAACATTCTTTAATCCTAACAATATCTGATCCATTACTGCTTGAAACTGAAAAGGAGCGCAAGATATTCCATAACACAGTCTAGTAAATTGAAATAAACCTTTAAACGTGTTAATAGTCAAATATTTTTGAGACTCTTCGGCCACCTGTAATTGCTGATATGCTCCCGTTAGGTCTAGAGTACAAAAAACTTTGCAATTTGCTAAACTTGCGAGAATATCATCAATTCTGGGTAAGGCATAATATCCAGTCTTGATAAATTTATTTATGGTAGACTTACAATCAACACATATTCTGATATCCTTATTATTTTTAGTGACAATAACTATAGGGCTCGCATAATCGCTATGCTCAACTGGTACTAGTTCCTTACATAATCTATCTATCTCTTCCCCGACCTTATCCTTCAACTGAAAGGGTACACTATATGCTTTTAAGAAAATTGGCTTTATTTCAGGTTTAGTATGAATAGTAACTGTAAATGTTTCAATCGGTTCATTAAAATTATTCAGAAAAACTCTGGGAAATTTAGATTTTAATTCAGATACTAAATTTTCATTATCATGGATTTCAAAATTACATATAGTTCCCGACTGATTACTTTTCTCGACAAAATTTTTTCTCCAAAATGGAATAAGAACGTCTAACCATGAACGACCCATCAACGGTACAAATTTAGTCTCCGTCTGTATGACAACTAATTTTAAACGATACGAATTACCTCTCCTTATGTCTCCGGTTGGATCCTCTACTATGAGTGAAACGTTGACCATGATTGATCCTACTACCTTCACCTTGTGTCCTGTGACTACTTGAAGTACGCTACTGCAATCTGACAAATGTATATTCGAAAAATTCTTCTTGTAATCTTCAAAACTGATAATAGTCATGCCAGCTCCTGTGTCGATTTCTAACTCCATTTCTTGATCTTCTACTTGTACCTTCATGTACTGCGGTTCAACTAAGCTAAATATATTTTCAACATGATCAATATTCTCCGTTTCTTCTGACTGTTCCTCTTCTTCCTTTCCTTGCATATTATTGCAATTCTGTCGCCGTCTATTACTATAGCAGTTTTTCGCTATGTGTCCAGGCTTTTGGCATTTATAGCAAATAATCTGTCTCTGCGTTTGTTGTTGTTGACGATACCCTCTGCTCCGATCCTGTACATTATCCCGCTGCGAAATTGTACTATTATTTCTTCTGTAGGACTGATTTTGGTTGTTTCTTGTAATCGTTCTTCTCTCATTACTAACTGCAAACTGCGGTTCAGGCTTAACCTTTAGGTTACTTGCTTCAGCCTCCGCCAATTCAAGACTCAGAGCTTTACTTAATGCTTCGTCGAATGTCAAATCCGAAATATTTAAAAGTGCAGACTGAATGTGCGTATTAGTTAATCCACTCACAAATTTATCTCGTAACGCCTCTGATAAAAATGATTTGAAATCACACGGTTGTGCCAAGACTTTTAAATGCATTACATAATCACTAATAGATTCTCCAATCACTTGATTTCTTTTATAAAATTTAAATCTTTCTGCAATCAGATTTCTTTTCGGCGAAAAATGATTCCTCATCACTTGTTCAATTTCAGAAAATGTCTTCTTGCTTGGTTTGTCTGGTAATGTTAATGACTTCAAAATTTTGTACGTTTCCGCCCCCATTAAAGTTATAAAAAGTGGTACTTTTAATTTATCTTCAATAGAATTTATCAAAAAATATTGTTGTAGTCTTTCCATGTATGCATCGAAATCTTCTCCAGGCATATAATTTTCAATTGAACCAATTAAAGCACTTCGTGGCATATCTTTCGAGTCCGGCATCGCGATTCCTTGTATCCTCGTCGCCAAAATGTAATATTTTTGAGGGTATTTTATTCAAACAACTTTACTACTTCAATTCTCAGTTAGTAATAAAAATTTATTAAAATAAAAAAATATTCTTTTCACAGAATGGTTATATAACAATTGCAACTAAGGTCAATTCTATAATAAGTTATAACAATTCTAAACATGCGCTCTCCACACGACCACTCGCAAAGGCGTGTGCCCTCAGTGTGTGCCCGTTCGGGCTGCTCTGTCGCTGACATTAACTTCGTGAACTCTCAGAGATTTCCGGCGAAGGATTGTTGACGCCGACTCAAAATTACTTAGATATACTAGACTGTCACATACGTTCAGCTACTTAAATAGAACTTAGTTAAATAAAAAGATTTATTATTTTTTGCTTTTCAGTTTTTCGGCGGTTTAATTTTTTTGTTAAAAAGTTTTTATTTTATAATTTTTTGTGGCTATATAATTTATAATTGTAATACACAACTCAACATGAAAATCTGTGAGTGAACAATAAATCACCACTATTTTCCCACCCTTAGGGTACGAATTTTTTTTCCAAATTTATATGAGATCAACTTCGAGGTATACCCTATCCAATAAAAAAAGAATTATCAAAATCGGACTACTCTGTAAAAAGTTATGCGTGGTCATTACAATCAGTGAGTGAACAATCAATCATCCCCTGTTTTCCTACCCTTAGGGTTGGAATTTTTTTACCAAATTTATATGGGACCAACTTCGGGGTATACCCTTTCAAATAAAAAAATAATTATCAAAATCGGACTACTCTGTAAAAAGTTATGCGTGGTCATAAAAAAAAAATAGTTGGCAAAACCAAAAGTGCACATCCCGCAAGTTTTCCACTGTATGATAAAAAAATAACAATTAAAAAATATTTTTAATAAATTTAAAAAGATTTAAAAATTTAAAGAAATAAATAATTAAAAATTGAAAAAATATTTTTTTTTTAAGTTTGCAAAAATAAAAAAAATTAAGAACTATACATAATATAATATATAATTAATATCAAGTGGAATAAAATAAAACAAAATAAAAAGAAAAAAAAAAGAAAAAAATCAATGATTCCGTAAGGAATCGAACCCAGGACCTTCCCTTAGGGATCCAACGGCATAACCATTACGCCACGGCGGCCTAATACGTGTAGTGGTGTTATCACGGTATACAAGTGTAGCACTTGTTTTATGGATTACACTATATTTACACAGCAATTATTATATTGTTTTTAAACTATTAGCTGTCAAAAATAATAAAAAATAAAACTGTTTATAAAAATTAAACTACTGAACACATTTTAGTGAATTTAAATAGGGTTCTGGTCTGATAGTAAACAAAGTGAATAAAATATAACCCAAGGCAATCCGACCAAAATTGCGATCTGTAGAGTCGTGACGTACATACGTACGTACGTGCATACGTACAGACCAACCGACAACTGCTGTTTGTGATTTACAATTACAATTTTAATAGTATTTATGAACTCAAATTGATTTAAAAATGGTTCTATTTTATATATTAGAATCTCCTCTTTTCAAAAAGCTTCAATTTGAATGGATTTCGTGTGAAATTAACTTAGATATAACTTCTTATATGAACGAAAGTCAGCTCTGACGCACAAAGCGATAATATACGCGTCGACTTGAGAACCTCCTCCGTTTTTGTTTTTCGTCGGTTAAAAAGTAAAAAATAATTGCGTATTGAAATGTTTTGGAGTCGGTGTCAGCCAAAATGAAATCTATTCCGAGAACTACACCGACTCCCAAAACATTTCAATACGCAATTATTTTTTATTTTTTAGTGTGAAGTCTTTTCAATTTTTTTGTTAAAAATATTTTATTTTTCTCTTTTTAGTGTTAATCTAACACTAAAAATCGGTGAACATACATAAAAAACATTATGCGTGCCTTTGAAATTTGAGAGTTTTTCTCGATTTCTCCGGATTCCACCATCAGATCCTGACTTGGTTCCGATGTACCACCTCTGAGGTGCACTCTTTCGAATAAAAAAAAATATTTGAAAATCGGTCCATAATTGACGGAGAAATCGGTGAACATACATAAAAAAAAATTTATATACAGACGAACATAGAACCTTCTTTTTGTTGAAGTCGGTTAAAAATAGGATTTTATGAACCCTAACACCAATATTACTGTATAGGTAATCCATGTTGCTTTCATGTCCAATAATCAATATTAATTATTTTTTTACGGGAATGTGGACAATTAAACAATTGTTAAACTATTGTGCAACTTAAATTTATGTTTTACATCTGCCGGGCGTCCCACAACGGCTCTTAATTTGTTTTTTTTTTTTTTGAAGTGGTACAATTTAGTGCAAATAACAGTCATTTATTCAAATTATTTACGGTTCTCTTTTTTAGGAACGATCTCCAGTCGTATTATTTTGTCACATGTACCTATATGTAGTTCGCACAAAGAAAGTGCATATATCAAATTCAATAAACAAATTGATATGATTTGAAATTGGGTTGACATTTCTGATGATAATAATAAATAATAATATTTATTCATGTTTATAAGAACGTGAAGTAAAAGTTATTGTATGAGGATGTGTGTATTTTTTTCAATTAAACTTTAAACTCATTTTGTAAATTGATGCTAAACACTTTAGATAATGAATTTCCAGGAAAGAAATTCTATTTGATATAATAATATTATCTATAGAATAAATAAAATTTCCGACTAACTTTTCAGACAATCTTTATTAAAATTAGTAACCAATTTACGTATCAGTCCGGATTTAAGCTAAAAAATATAAAAAATGTATTTTATCTATGGTTTATGTCGTTCGCGCACTGTTCACTGTAACTGACACTGACTGCTCGACTTCTAAGCTAGCGCTGTTTATACAAGTTCTTCACCCGCATTCTGGAACATTCTTCGGTATTTTTCTATGCGGTTTCGGTAACAATGCGCATATTGTTGTCTATGCGCTTCCGACAATGCGAGTATTATTGCCTAGGCTACTCTGACAACAATTCACTATCACCGCGTCTAATGGCGTCTTATTACAATATGTTTATGAACTAATCACTTAAGAAATTTCATTGGAAAGATGACATTTTTTAATTTCAGTGACATATCTCATTGGATATGAAGTGGTAAAATCTTGCTTTAAAACTTTTTTAAAACGCCGCCTACACCATAATGCCGTACATAAATATGAAAGCGTAATTAAATTAACTTTTAATATACGTCTTTCAGTTGTCAAATTATAAAATTTGAAGTGCAGTTTCACTGCCTGTCTTGAAAATGTTTGTACATCGCACGTTATGTACGTATACTGTGAGATGATCGATGGCAATGCTAGATAAATATTTATCAGAGAAAAATAAAATCATAGAAATCTATATTTGACTAGCTGTACCCGGCCAGGGCCACGCATTGCAGTGTGACCCATTGCGTGTGTTACTGTTGCGTTAAAAAAATGTCGCTGTCGTTGCCGTAAAATATTTAGTATAGCGTGTGTTACTTTAACGTCCCAACAGATGGAGTTGCATTTAACAGATGGCGCTCCCGTTACAGTAAAATATTTAGTGTAGCGTGAGTTGCTTTAACGTCCAATAGATGGCACTGCATTTAACAGATGACGCTTCCGTTGCCGTAAAGTATTTAGTACAGCGTGTGTTGCTTTAACGTCCAACAGGACGTTAAAGCAACACACGCTGTACTAAATATTTTTCGGATATTTTACAACGCTATCTGTTATAGTGTTGTATTCAAGAGATGGGAGTTGCTCTAACGTCCAACATATGGCGCTCTCGTTGCCGTAACATATTTAGAATAGTGTGTCGCTGTATAAAAAAAACGTGTTTTAACGTGTCAAAGGTGTGACATATATATAATAGGTATGTAAAAACGCGCGTATTCGTATGCAACGTGGTTTCAAAATACATATATATATAATAGGTATGTAAAAACGCGCGTATTCGTATGCAACGTGGTTTCAAAATTTCAATGCAATCGGCGAAAAACTTTCGAAGATTTAAAATTTTGAACAAACGAACATTACGTTTTTATTTATATTTTAGTATTCCGATTACATTGTCGCTATTCTTGAAGATTACAAATAATGTATAGATATTTTTTTGAGTAAAGATTTAATATTAGTTTTTTATTTAAATAAATAACGTATGATTAATTATAGGCAGTACAATGAATGCATTTTAGAATGATTTATTGTGATTGCATTTATTCATATCAAATGGTGTCTTTCTACAACACCTTTTAATTTAAGTGATATCATAAATGCATAACATCATAATATGCACACATAAGTATGAAGGATTCATTGTCGGTGTAAGTACATCGGGGATAAGTTTTGACGTGCAAACTCGCGGGTAGCGGCTGGTACTTTTATAGATGCGCAACGATTATTGGTGGCGCATATAATAAGCTTGACTGCTGAACTGAGAGATAGCGCATACCTACCGTCGTTTTATGCCATTTAATAGGCGCCATCGAGCGCGGATTGTAGACTGGCTTCATTTACAACTCGCTACAGAACTGATAACGACATACAGTGCACTACGTGTTAATTAGATTAGCCATATAAACACAAAACACACACACACTTGCACTATTATATAGTGAGGTGCATTTATACTTAGATTCGTAAGAAGTATCCGTTACTGACAGATTGTGTCGGATTCATAAATTGTTCCAAAACAGGCACGTATTAGGACGATTTATAATGGTGAAAAAATTAATTATTAAAAAAAAAAACAAGAAATCCGCCTTCCCAGAGGAACACAAGTCGGAAAATACCAACATGAAGCAGGAAACCTATTTGTCTCTTTCTTTTGGTTTTGAATGGATCCCCGCTGCATGTTGAGATTTTTCAACTTGCTTTCCTCTTTTTTTGCGCAGTCGGGTTATTTTTTTTTTTTTTTTAATAATTAATTTTTATTTTCTTCCATTTAGTTAGTCAATTAATTATTTCATCGCATTCGAAATTTTGCCGCCGTGGATAATTTTGCTAGCTATTTAGAAATCTGCGACTGGCTCTATCGACGTTATTTTTAAGTTTACAGGATCTGTTTAAGGTTTTGGATTTTTTTGAAAGATTATGTAGTTTGCAATTTTTTTCCAGAATTTTTTTCTCAATGTTTTGTCTGTGGATCTCTAATGTGATTCTTGGTCCTTCATTTGGCGTTTACCTGAACCCGTTAGCTTTAAAAATACAGCGTCGAACAAGCTGTAACCGTTTTAATCTGAAATTGAACGTAATACAATTCTCTACAACCTCCTATCTTTCTTAGATGAATAGTTTAGTGACATGAAGCAATGTTTGATGAAAAATGCGAGGTAAAAATCTTTTTTTCGAAAACTTTCACTTTTCTAGAGCGTGCAGCTCATAAACGATTGAGAATTTGAAAAAAGTGTATAGTACGAAAGCTATATAAAATTTTATGAGCTTTCGTTTGGGATCAGACAAGTTTTCCCTACGACGTACCGTGTTCGAGATATAAGCAAAAAACCCAAAAGTGGTACCTTCTTTGTACCTGACTTCTTCCGGCTCACCTTCTAAATGTCAGGACCTGTGGTGTGTTTCCTCCCTAAGCACCCTGAACAAGTTTCTGAAGGAATCGCTTAGGTCCCTGCTCGCGCACTCTACAACTCTTTTACCGACTGGACTATAATACAAATCTAAATGAAATTTTTGCATAACTTTGCCTTCTTGATAACAAAAGTTATGACGTCATGATATTGTATTAGCTTTACGAAAAAATAGAGTCATTATAGAATCTTCTAACTTTTTATTCTTACTCATTTAACGAGTTACAGGCTGTCATAAGATAATGAAACTTTTAATAGCGCTGGATATAGTTAACAGCTAGTTTATCATACAAAATCAATCAGGCTTAATTGGCGAGGTTAAGCTTGATCTCAATAAGCGGAACTGTGCTCTTTAGAAGGAATGCAATGAGATGTTAGTTTATCATTTAATTGATTGACACTTAACTGCCATATCTATCTCAGCAATATAATTGCACATAATATATGCATATATTATAGGGAGTAAAAAAAAACTCAGATAATTAATATCGTAATGACTTTTTATTTAATTAATAACACCGAAAAAATCATGAGCCTATAGACAATATTCTCGCTTTAGAAATTTTGAGTTTACGAATCTCATGGTGTAAGAACATAATTAAAAATATTCGTGTCTGCAGGATGGCTGTTTAAAACCCGAATACCCTTTTATTTCGTAAAGCAAGGGTTTTCGAAAAAAAGTTTCGGGCAAAGATTGCAGGGAATCAAGGAGGAAAAACATTGGTGTAGTTTTTTTTTCATTTCAATATCAAAATCAGCACCACTTTTTTAAATAGGAACCCGTATTTTTATCTCTGATTATTGTTCTTTGGATCAAAGAAAATAACTTTTGTACCAAACGTTTTTCGATTTGATGCTGTTTGGTTCTTAATTCATCCCATGTTTCCTGTCTTGTGCATTGTGTGAGTCGGAAAAAACCCCGAAAAATCCGACTATTGTCTGCTGCAACCTGTTTCACGCATGCACATGCGCACTCAACACACAAAATGCGACAGCTCAGCCTATGCGAGGCAGAAACACGAAACACGGGATGCATTGAGAACCAAACAGCGGTTCAGGATTGAATCAAAACGAACAATGTTTAATATAAAAGTTATTTTCTTTGAACCCAATAACAATAATTTGAGATAAAAAAAATTAATTCTTATTTAAAAAAAGTGGAGGTGACCTCTATATCACGGAGGTCCCTCCACCAAATGAAAAAAAACTACATCGATGTTCGTACCCATTGGTTCCCGATGTGCGAAACTTTTTTTCGAAAACAAGTGTGTTCGAGTTTTAAAAATCCACCTGCATAAATAACTTACACTGAACACTAAAGCAACACAATAACATGCTTGCATTTGTTTTGTTCAGGTAGACTGCAAGGGCATGAGTCTCCCTCCCGTGTTACGATTTGCTGCTTTGTAAGTCCGCGCCAGGAACAAATTGATTCTTAAAATCGAAAACTATGACTTTCATACAATATGTACAGAGAACACAAAGGAATAAGAAATGCGAGAGACTGTTTTAACACGTTAAGCGCCACGTATATGCAGATTGCATTTAATCTGTGAGACAAAGTGTTTTCTTTGTGTATTAGCAACAAAAAATATCATATAATTTATTCTAATTCCACAGTTTGCGCATATGTCACATAATTTCTAAGTAATTGCTAATTTCTAATTAGCTGCATCGGCCCCCTGAGAAAAGAATACATATTGGGCCACGTGTATCCTAAAGTATGCCGCCCATATTCACCTGCCTATTATCGCTAGGTGTTCTCCATGAATATAATTCACTACAAACGAATCAAAAGAAAAGTCGTACTCATTGCTACAAAAAAATAGAGACGATAAAGACACGAATTTCGCTCAAAAACATGTTACACAAACACACTACAAATGTCAAGCATGTAATGGTGGCACTTCAAATGGCTATCTGTGTTCGCTATTGGGTGTTGTATTTGGCAAAATATATGACGTTCAAGGCAAACATGCAAATAGAGGCAAATACGACCATCCACACATGACAGTCAAATAAAAAACACACAAACATTTGGCAGCAGAACGCAAGGTTCAAAATTCCAGGAATTTTAGCACTGTTTCATTTTCAATAGTAATTGTTCCAGTTCTCGCTCACAGCACAGACACAAAAATACTGCACGTCCGTACAGGTTCACGGCGCGTGCGCTTCTGAATATGGCCATTGTGTGGACGGTTTATTTGCGTATTTGCCTATTCGACTCCTTTTATGTGCTTCGAAAAACCGACAAGCGCACGGTAACGCGTATTTGGTATTGGCCTTATTTGTCAAATAAGCAAATAAGGCCAAAACTTTGTCAAATAGACTGTCCACACTTGGTAATTGTTTGCCAAATACACCAATACAAATAGCCATGTGAAGTGCCGGCATAACACGTACGTATATTTGTATCAGATGCTTTTTTGAAATTCACATAATCACAAATTGATTTTTTTAAAATATTGTGTCATCGACTAGTAGTAGTAATATGTAGTAGTGCAGTAGTAGATAATTTTAAAAATTTATTCGAAGTCACGTGTAAACATTAAATATAAGAGCGATTTTATGCTCCCCAGAGTAGGATAAATTCTGACTGAACAAGGACTTACGAGTGTAACTAATATTGCATAATATTGCAATTCATTGTCGATGCGGTAACAAAGCTGAAAGCGTATATTCTGTGTCGGTGCCGCTGCCATGCTAACAGAGGCGTACGTAGCGACATTTGCGTTTTTTACAAGCTTTTATTTTTTTATTTAGTTTTACCTGTCCCGGTGTCTGTCTGTCTGTCCGAAAGCAAATCTTGCAAGTTAAATTTGACCCACTTCCCGTAATCTGAAGAGTTTGTTTGTTTGTGTGGTTGAATGCGCTAATCTCAGGAACTACTGGTTCGAATAGAATTTTTTTTGTTGGATAGCATATTAATCGAGGAAGGCTATAGCCTATAGGCTATATAATATAACGCGACGACCAATAGGAGCGGAGCATCATTGAAAAATGTTGCAAAATGTAACTCATTTGTCCGTCCGTCAAAAACTTTTGAACGGTAACTCCGATCATCATGAAATTTGGATACCACAATCATATCGGTAAACTAAGATAAATGTGCGTACTCATGTCCCTCCCCCCCATTCGTTCTTTTGCACCCGGGTGAAACCGAGCGGGACCGCTAGTAGAATATATATTTACACACATACGTATTGAGTACAGTGTGACGTTAGAAAATACAATTAAAAAACACATTTTAAATATGCTCAGAACCGAGAACGCAGTCAGCGGAAAAGCTAAAAAGTCCAATGCCTAGCGAAAGCGAAAGCTATGGTAGCGTCGAAAAGAGAACGAAAAAGCCCAAACATCTACGGATCATATATATGCAGACGATACAGAAAACAGGTATACGAAACATTTACAGCGCGGATTCGAAGTGCGCCTTTCTTTAATTTTTTTGATTATTATTTACCCCCGATGCAAAAGAAACAACATTGAGAAAAAAACACGTTTTTCTACAAAACTCCTGTTGTCGTTGTTTAGAACATTCTATGGACCCCATAGTCGTCCCAACAGGGGCGCACAACACTAGGTCTTAACCGCTCGACCATGGCACTGACACCATTGTTGTTGTCGTCGTGGTCTGGAACATTCTATGGAGCCCATAGTCGTCCCAACAGGGGCGCGCAACACTCCTGTAAAACTGAGTACAAAAAAACAAACAACAAAATAGGTATACTTACTTCAAATAAAATAAAAAAAATACATAGGTATACCTATACCTATAACGATTATTAATCTTTGTGAAGGTATATTTTTTTTGTTTTTTTTTAACACTGGATTCTTCCTATTTACATATCAAATATCCCGCCAAAATTTAGCTTCGTTGCGCGTAGCTGTTTGACCAGCCTCGGACAGAAAACAAGCAGACGAATAGACTTATTGCAAAAACATGTTTTTTTTTATATTCCAAAAACCTCAAGTAGGGGAAGTATTGTAAAATTGAGGAAAATGTAATCTAGACAAAATGCCCCATTCGTGGATACAAAAAAATTAATATATAAGCGCGGTGTTGTCTTTGTTTATTATGTGAATTATACAGACTGTACACACGACGGGGTCTCGTTGTGTGCGTCGACTGTATGTAGGTGATGCTCCGGAGTCGAGTGCAGTCAGTGGGTGAGATGCAATGTGCAGTGCAGCAGACCACACGCCCACTGACCAGTGCTGCACGCGCACACACACCAGCACACGCAGCGTGTAGTAAATGCATCGCGAACACGAGGATAACTGTATGTGTAGGGTTGAACAGACTTTAAATAATTATCTATTACTTATCTAGATATAAATAAAAATGTATATACCCAGTGACGGATTTGCAGTCTTATCCGCCCTAAACCCCAGGCCATGTAGTAAGTACCAGACGCCCCTTTCTTAGCACCCATCATATAGAGTATAGACAATACCTAATGAATTTACTTTAATGCCAATTTTTATCGAAAACGATTCAGAAATTTAGTTAGCTATAATAGCTGCTAGTTTGACATATTTTTCAAAGTTTCAGGGATAATTGCACATTTAAATAAAACATTTAATATTTATACTAATATATAAAGCTGAAGAGTTTGTTTGTTTGTTTGAACGCGCTTATCTCAGGAACTACTTGTTCAAATTGAAAAAAAAATTTTTGTTGGATAGCCCATTTATCGAGGAAGACTATAGGCTATATAAAATCAGACTACGACCATTAGGAGCGGAGCATTGATGAAAAATGTTTCAAAATGTATCTCAAAAATAAGCTTCTATTCAGGTGAAATCCACTAACTAAATATACTCAAATAAGCGTTGCCAGAATACAACGCCGGCTAGCTCAATCGGTAGAGCACACGACTGTCAATATCAGGGTCGTGGGTTCGAGCCCTACGTTGGGCGAATATATTTTTATTTTTTTTTTTTTATTTTCTACATTGCTTTCTTCTAAGGCTTACATTTAAATTTATTTTAATTTTATTTAATTAATAAAAAAAGAAAATTATTAGTTAAAAAAAGTTTAAATACTGCTTTTTATCGACAAAAACTTTTGAACGGTAACTCCGATCATCATGAAATTTGGACACAACATTCATCTCGGTAAACTAAGATGAATGTGTGTACTCATGTTCCTCCCTTCCCCATTCGTTCTTTTACACCCGGGTGAAACCGGGCGGGACCGCTAGTACACTATATTTTTAAACTTAGACGTTGCGCGGTATCAACGAAGCTGGCGTAAAATCATCTTAGAAGAACGTTATGTGACCTTAACTCAAATTTATAAAAAAAAAATCCTCGACAATAGCTCAACATTGTTGGTTTTAATAAGTTGTCTGTTTTAAATGCATTTAAAATTAGATATGTATTCCGATCACTTTTTTAGGACGATTATTGTTATACGATGCGGTGTACCGTGCCATACGCCATAATGAGTTTTGACACGATTGGCCGCCCTAAGGCCCAGTAGTGGGCCTTAGGGAAAATCCACCACTGTATATACCTATTGTTCATTTGTTCAAAATCTTAAATCTCCGGAAGTTCTTCACCGAAATTTTGACATAACGTGGCATTCGAATACGCGCGGGTTTTTGTATATCTACTAGCAGCCCGTCCCGGTTTCACCCGGGTTCGGTAGATATAATTGTGCAAAATGTATTTTGTTTGCGCCTTGCGGTCCGGCGTCCGATCTAATACACTAGTGGAAAAATTTAAAGGATCAAAAAATTTCAATTTTTAAGGTAATTTTCAACAGGCTGTAACTTGAGGAAAAATGGTCGTACAGCGAAGTTAAAAAAAAGTTGCTGAGATATCGATAGTCAAAGACAAAAAAATTTCGAAAATTTTTTTGTCGGTAGTTTCCAAAAACTAGACTTGGAACTACAATTTCATTTTTTTTTAATTTACATTTTTCTCCCAGTTACAGCCTGTCAAAAATCACCAGAACATTTGTAATTTTTTTGATCCCTTAAATTTTTTTCACTAATTTAGCTTTGAGCAAATTTTACCAGATTTGCTTCTAAACTAATAGCTTTGAGCGAATTCTATGAGATGTCGCTACTTGGTACTAAAGCAGTTTTTTTGTTTGTTTCTGAACTAATAGCTTTGAGTAAATTCTACAAGATAATGCTACATGTTACTAAAACAGTTTATTTTCACAAAACTATCCTATAGTCGTTGAACCAAGCAAGGCACATTTACAAAATTTCATTAAAATAGGTTCAGTGGTTTCAAGATTAGCGCGGACGAACATCGTGACATGAGATTTTGATATATATAAAGATTATATAGATGTCACACCTATGATAGGTGGTCATACAATTCCATCTGTTGGACGTTAAAGCAACACATGTTACACTAAATATTTTACGGAAACAATGTGCGCCATCTGTTGAATACAATGCCATCTGTTGAACGTTAAATCAACACACGCTGTACTAATTATTTTACGGCAATGGAGGCGTCATTTGTTGGACGTAACAGCAACACACGCAAACCAGACTGAGCTACAGAAACGGCCGGTGTTGTCCCAAATCTTCTTGGTTTCCGGGCTTGTAGGCCGTGATCTATTGGTATTTCTACCTGACGTTTCGGTTACAGTTGCGGCAGAAATTATCAGAGACGATGTGGTAGCGCCAACTTTTCTTGATTTCCGGGCTTGTATACAGTGATCCATTGATATTTCTACCTGACACACTGAGCATAAAAGAAAGAAGAACAGCAGTCGTCGACACACGTACCTTTGCGCAGCCTAGAAGGACACTTCGCCCGCTGCCACATCGCCTTTGATAATGTCTACCGCAGTTGTAGATGAAACCTCGGGTAGCGTAGAAATACCAAGCCCGGAAACCAAGAAGGTTCCCCTTACACAGTTTATTACTTCTAAAATTTGGCGCTTAAAATTTTGTACACTCCTTGGTTTGATTGTTGAAGGTAAAATATTTGCACGCCGTGCGCTTTGGCCTGATATATCAATATGCTCCGTCACCACACCGTCACTGCGTCACTTGTAAGTCTAAACTGATTGTTGGTCAGCGACTGGATTGCACGGGGCACTGACTTTGACCTCTTTCATTATAGTAATGTTTTTAACCAATCCAATTGGCGCTTATTCAATATGAAAATTCACAGTGTCATCGTTTTGTCACTTTCAATGAAACATGACACCATTGTAAAATCATAGAGAATTGTCACAAGAATCAATAAATAATCAGAAGCATGACTCAAAGCAAATTCATGCGCCTACACTCGTGCGATGACGTCACAGGCAAAACAAAACCTGCGTGACGAACTCGTAAAGACATGCTCTACCCGTTGTGGGCTCAACCGTTTATTAGTCCCGTAGTGTTATAAGCGATTGAAATTGAAGAGTATTTGGTAACACAAGAAATTTTTGAGCAGCTATCACTGTACTTAACGAGCGAATAGACGTTTCCACGTTAAAAAATTCTTTCTAGAATGCAGTGTTAGCGATTCTGATATTAGAAACTCAATCGGTAACTATAACCCCAATGACCTTAGTGCAACAGTGCATTCAAAAACATCTTCATGCTCGGTTTTTTTATCACCTTTTTTCTTTTCCCATAAGAATAACTTAATTATTTAAATATTTTTAATAATATGGATTTACTAAACCTTATTTGGTTGGTTGTTTTAGTACACTATAAACAAAAATATTCTAATGGTCTATTTTTTTTACCAATTTTTGTTAAATAAAGATTTTTATTCAACACGCGAGGCCCTGCTAAATTCGGGAGAAATAATAAATTACTTCATGTTGACGCGTAGAGTGCGAATAATGAGCCGAAAGTGTACGGTTATATATTACTGCACAGTTTCTGAACCAATAGGAATGCGGTAGCGATTTGTATATGTCGCCGGGATATTGTCAAACCCGTGATATTATAATTTCACTTAGTGAAATTATAATATCACGAATCTTTGTCAATCGTGATATTGTAATTTCACTAGTGAAATTACAAAATCACGGATTTGACAATATCCCGGCGACATATATATGAAAACAGCATCGCAATTCAGCGAAAGTCAGGGCCATCTTGTATGCATCGAGAGCGGTGGGTACGTCAACCAATGAAGTGATTTATTATTTTTCCCTCTTTTATCAGGGTTCCGATTACAATATTATTACTCGTGCTAGTTGAATAAAGTATTATGTGCGACTATTGATCGAAGGAGAATATTCCACTCACGTGTTACCGCACTCACTACGCTCGTGCGGCAAATTTCACGCTCATGGAATCTTCTCCTTTTCTCACTAGTTGCACAATATACTATTATTTACAGTCTTTTATTTAGTTTCACCTGTCCCAGTGAAATTAATTTCGTAATGTTTTAATAATTGTAAGTGGAGAACATTTTGTTGCAAACAATTTAAAGAATATTTTCTAAAATCAATTATATGGTTATATTCAATATCTACTGTATATAGTTACGTTCTTTAGCTTGTTATTTATTGTTATTAATTTGCATTTTAGTTCATCGTTTTTTCAGGTGTCAGATTATTACTGTAAGTCAGTATTTACAAGACACATAAAATCTGAACTTTAAATATCAAAGTTTATGTTAAATCAAGACTGTTAAAAACGTCTGTGGGTGACTCCGGACATTGATACCTTACTTTTGATCTTGAATATATTTGCACATTTTTAATATATTTATCATCAAAAGTAGTAATAGTATATTGTGCGACTAGTGAGAGAAGGAGAAGATTCCATGAGCGTAAAACACACGCGAGTGGAATATTCTCCTTCGATCAATAGTCGCACATAATACTTTATTCAACTAGCAGGAGTAATATGTAATCGGGGCCCTGATAAAAGAGGGAAAAATAATAAATCACTTCATTGATTGACGTACCACCGTCAGTGTATACACAAGATTGCCATGATTTCGCTGAATTGCGATGCTGTTTTCATATAAGTATACAATACCGCCTACCACGCTCCTATTGGTCCAGAAGCTACTTGCAGTTTTTTTCATTATTTAGCGCTTGGGCTTGCTACTGAGTTTCTATTGGTCCAGAAAATTCATTATTACACTAGTGAAGTAATATATGATTTCTCCCACGCCAGAAAATTCATTATTACACTATAGTGAAGTAATATATTATTTCTCCCACGTTTAGCAGGGCCCCGAAATTACATATTACTCACGCGTGTTGAATAAAATATTTTTCTAACGGTCCTGTATCACTTTGTTAAATAATAGTTCTTATTTACTTACTATTTACTTTTTTCAAAACTCATCGCATTTTACCAGTCAAAATGAAAAGTGTCCGAAAAAATTGTGCACAAGACATTTTCAACTATGAAAAAGATACTAATATTATTTATTAATAATATTACCGCCATTGTGTTTGTGGCTATGACTTCTATTGTAGTTAGTGGACTGTGACAGAAATAGTCAAGGAGCACTTGGTGGCAGAAATGCTCTCTTACGTGTCTAAGTTCTCCTCTACCAATGCGCTTAGTGGAGTAGGGGCTAGCGCGTTGCGATACGACGCTGGGACACTTTTTAACTTAAAAAAAACGGCAAAATTCAAAATTCCTTTACTAATTGGCAGAAAAGCATCTGAGGGGACCTTCTAATTGCAGAAAAAAATATTTTCTGTCAATTTACTCCCTGCAGAGACTTTCAAAATCCTTTCAAAAAATCGAAAAAAAGTCAAAAAAAAAATTGAATTTGAAGTTGAAACTTGACCGAATGGTTGATTGGGTGGTCCGGAATACGAGAAAAAATGTTCGTGGCTCCGATCTCACTTCCTTTCGACGATTCTTCAAAATTTGCATCACAGGCAAAAATTCGAAGTCTTCGATCGCAGGCAGAAATTCTTACCAGGTTCTCTAGTAGTACCCAATTTTTTTTTAATATTTGTATTTTTTATACCGTCAGTCTCTGCAAGGAATAAAATATTTTTGCTGCAGATGCCTTTCAGTCATTTTCTGCCATTTAGTAGAGCAATTTTGAATTTTGTGCCCAACGTCGTATCGCAACGCGCTAGACCCCTACTCCACTAAGCAGATTTGTAGAGGGGGACTCAGACTACATGAAAGAGAGCATTTCTGCCACCGAGTGCTCCTTGACCATTTCTGTCATCGTCGCTTTAACTATTAGGAAACAGTAATATGTTTTTTTTTCTGACTACCAATGCACGCAAGGAATAATTTATCGTTAGCAAATATGTCGCTCCTTTTAATTAGTTACGGCCATGTTTTCAATCATAATAGTTCATAACGTCTCATTACTTTCCTATTTGATTTTCTGAACTTGGACATATATTGCAATTAACAAAGCAACCAACAATAAATTAAATTGCAATTATATTTTTAAATCTTGCGTTGATACGTTAGTTGAGCTCAGACATATTGCAAGCCGTGGCGAAATGTAATTAATTTCATATTAAACCCGGTAGCATATAACCATAATATTTAGATTCAGGTCCGGCTTTAGTTGAATAACTATAATGCCGCCAATAATGTATTTTACAGAGTGTATCACAGGAATCCGTACATAGGGAAAAGTACACAGTACAGATTAGTTAAGAGTATTCGTCCCTGCAAATACCCCCTGCACCCTTCATCTCAAATCTTTTCCCCTCGCCTAAAAACAGTTCGCGCTCTCCCGACGCTATTTTTAAAGCTAGAGGGTTCTGGTAAACGCCAAATGAAAGACAAAGAATCAGACTACAGATCCTTCAGGCGAATTTTTTGAAAAAATATTCCTGAAAAAACTTACAACCTTTTGAAAAAAATAATAAGTTACGTAATATTTCACACGTAGGCGAAACTGTTTTCAAAAAATTCGCCTGAAGGATCTGTAGTCTGATTTTTTGTCTTTCATTTGGCGTTTACCACAACCCTCTAGCTTTAAAAATAGCGTCGGGAGAGCGCGAACCGTTTTTAGGCGAGGGGAAAAGATTTGAGATGAAGGGTGCAGGGGGTATTTGCAGGGACGAATACTCTTAAGATCAGAGATTGCTTTGCCCTCTATTCAGAGATCGTTATCATGGTTTACATAATGACATCTATTTGAGATGGTGGCTTAAAGACAAAATCGCTGAAGTATATGTTTCAATGTGACTCTTGAAATGTTAGACAAAGTCTTTATAACCGATTAAGCAACTGCTTAATCAAAATGGAGGTTTATTTAAACATTTGTTTTAGTTTTTTATTTTAACTGTTTGTTTGGTTTAATTATTAATTAAAAAAATATTTTCTAAATAAAATATTTTTAACAAAAAAATTGAACCGACTTCAAAAAAGGCACTAAAAAGTAAAAAATAATTGCGTATTGAAATGTTTTGGAGTCGGTGTAGTTCTCGGAATAGATTTCGTTTTGGCTGACACCGACTCCAAAACATTTCAATACGCAATTATTTTTTACTTTTTAGTGCCTTTTTTGAAGTCGGTTCAATTTTTTTGTTAAAAATATTTTATTTTTCTCTTTTTAGTGCTAATCTAACACTAAAAATCGGTGAACATACATAAAAAAACATTATGCATGCCTTTGAAATTTGAGAGTTTCCCTAGATTTCTCCGGGATCCACCATCAGATCCTGACTTGGTTCCGATGGGACCACCTCGGAAGTGCACTCTTTCGAATAAAAAAAAATAATTTGAAAATCGGTCCATAATTAACGGAGAAATCGGTGAACATACATAAAAAAAAAAAATATACAGACGAACACAGAACCTCCTCCTTTTTGTTGAAGTCGGTTAATAAAAATATGTTTCATTAATAAAAATAAATTCATTTAATAGATACTGAAGAATTTATGTTAACTGATTTTTCTAATTATTCATTATTAGCAATAATGGTTAGTCAGCGTTACCATGGTACTCATATTCATGTGGCCAAAGTTATCGTTGATTCTAACTAATTTGCAAAATGGAGTTTTCCCTATGTACGGTTTTCTATGATACACCCTGTATATATACTGTCATGTTTTTCATGCACCACAAAACTGAACTAAACATTTAAATACAAGAACATAACTTTATTCAGAATAATCGTACATTTTTAGAATTATAAATTAAAGAGTCATTGGTTCTCATGTAGTAATGCAGTTTCATAATTCATCTCATCTTATCACGAGGTGCCCAAAACTATCAATACGATTGTCTTTAAAAGATCCCGCATCAAATCGGTCGAAAATAATTTTATTTTATAGCTTTAAGGTCACTACGAAAAAGTGTTCATGGGCGCATAGCCTAAAAACCAATGGATTTTAGCTACAGATATGTTTAGCGAGATTTTAGATATAGGGATATCCACTGAATTCACAATTTTAAAAAATCCTAAGCTCTAGAAACATGTTTTCTAGTGCGCTGAATCCGAATATGACATTATTATTTTATACGGAATGACACCATCCTATACGTTACCTATTTTTCGACTATTTTTCTATTTCTAAAAAAAGCACAAAAGTTGAACATGAAACATGTTTGTGAATTCAATTGATATCCCTATATCTAAAATCTTGTCCATGAACACTTTTTTTAGTGACCTTTAAAATATAAAATAAAATATTGATCAATTTAAATGAGAACCAAATCTCATAAGGTTTGTACGGGGTCCTTTGGCATAGTTACTCCATTCTCAACGTAAAGGACATATTTTATGCATATCCTATCCAAAACGTATTTTTTACCTATACCTTCCCAGGTATAATACTGCAGCCACGAATATAAAAGGCTCGGAAGTTAGATGCGAATGCGGGCTTGCGTTTGTACACTCTGTTGAAAAACTACAGACTCGCAACTCAACAAAACTAAAGTAACACTAATAACTTGACAATAACGTACTCGACAAAGGCAACGAGCTATCACGGCCAATCACCGACGAGCGCACGGTCCGTGCAGGTAGTTGAACGGTGATGGAAGTCTTAATGGCCTAAAATGTGCCTTTGCGACGCTGTTTGTGACTAACTTCCGAACCTTTTAGATCCGTGGCGCGTATTATACTATGGGTGTGGATGGTTGCGTAGAATTGAAGATCAGTATAATATTTCTAGAGAAAGAAATGCGGAGATGGAGAGAGGATGAGAAGAAGAGATGAGCAAAAGGAGAGAGGGAAAGAAGGAGAGAGGGGGAAAGAAAGAGAGTATGTGATGGTATAGGTGAAAAATCCTTTTTGGATAGGTTTAGCATTATTCTTAGTAGGTATCTACGTCGAGAAAGGTGTAACTATGCCAAAATAATGAGAACGCATCCGTCTTTCGTCTCAATCGCGTGCAAAGCCGCGGGTAATGGCTAGTAATTTATGTAACGCAGGTAAATCTCAAAATACAACATGTTTTTACCCTTCTTTCTGCAACAATCGGGTAATAAATGACGAAGCGTAGATACTTAAATTGTGTGTTTTTTTCCTCAGTTTTTTAAATTGTGTTTTGTTCTCGTTTCATGAAAATTATAATAAATATTACTTAATAGGCTTGAAAGGCGAAAACTGTACCTATACCTACTAAAAAACAAGATTTATTATGAAAAATATAGTGTTTGAAAATTGTTTATGTTTAGTTTTAAAAGATTTTTTGCTCACGAGAATAAAAAACTGGTTTAACCTCATGGGCATAAAACACGTTTTTATGTTCATATTTATTATGAGTATAAGTACATGATTCAGTGACAATCATATTTACGAACCGCACTATAGTTCGCTATAATAAGATCTACCTACCTGTAAGTCTGTACCCATGTACAAGTCCGTCGGACTGACCGAAACAAAAGTGTCGATTGATGTAAAAATACTTACTTGTGATAGGATCATAGGATTATTAATGATCAATACAGAGTAACATATAATTAATGATTTACGTAAAGAAATCTCGTTGTTCTATCAAAGTGTAACGAATGATCAGTCTGGTGTGTTGTTATGAACAGAAATAAAAAAGAAATAAAGGACTGGATTTTGGAAGATCCATCAAATACAAAAAAATAAAGTAAAGACGTAAAACCGTGTTCCGTCAAAAGTGGTACATTTTTAATTTCATCAAGACCAAATGATTTTTCTGAAATTATAAGCTGGCGACATTATTGATTTGGTGAAACATCCGTGGAATTGTTTCGTGATGTGATTTCCGACGTTCATTGAAAGAATGCGTTTTTTATATTATGTGGCAACATACCTATATTGACAATTTTTAATGCATGATATATCGGGCACTATTATTACTTCGGCAAAATTACATTAGTATTTTACCATTCCAACACCATAAGTGGGGAATAGTAAGTACTAATTTAGGCCAAAGATTACTTTTCAAAATTGTACAATATTTTTTCGTTTTGAGGTCACCTGAATTCAAAAAACATATTATTGGAAAAAGTCTGTGCATCTGTTTGTATACATGATATTTTTGAAGTTGGAATGGACCCGACGCCCAATTGGCTGGAATTTTTTCTAGTCTCTTGCAGACGAATCAATTTTTGAGTATACTCCAACTTAATCCTACAGTTATAATTTACACTACATCTTATCAATTAATTAATTTGGAGATCAAATATCTTGTATCGATAAATTATGAGAGCTTTTCTAAATTGATATTTGGGGCAGGCACGAGTTATTTTATTGTTCTCATTGTAATAGAACATTAGAAAAATACTACAACTATAGTACATGTATGTAGAGCAAAAAGATAAAACTATTGAAAGAGGCAAGTTGGCAAATTTACAAATCTTGTATCCAGCCAGCCAGCAGCCAACATAACGGAACGTTATCCTGCAACTTTCCGTGTTATTCTAATGAAGACGGTACCATAGAGTAATTACTGTATGCTTATTAGAAACGCAGCTCATCAGTCATCCACCTTGCGATATTACGAGGCTGGTCTTGACGCTAGATATACCTTTGCTAGATTTGGCTGCAAGGCTCCAAGCAGGCTGTGGCGCTGCTTTTATGTGTTCGCTTCATGCGATGCTGGTATTGAAAGCTTGCTTTGTAGATGGGTTTGGTTGCGAGCGCAGTGACAGTTCAAATGTTAAAAAAGTGAACGTTTATTGTCTTTGAACAGAGCACACATTATGACGCCATGTTTGTTTGTTGCCGTTTGTCCATGTCGCTCACGTGACAAGATACTGTTTCCTAATTAGGTCTTGCTCAAAACAGTCATGAAAAATAGCCCCGGTTCTAATTTTACGACCATACGCATGCGAGCCCGCAGTGACGTCATTTCCATCTTCGCAGCAAGTCCCAGCAACGAGTCCAGCGCTAAAATCATCCTTGTGTGCAGCGTATCAATTATGATAAAATTTTGTATGAACTTCCAGAATTGCGAAATCTCGTCATATGCATGTATTTTTTTAATATTTTTAATAGATTATTTAGTCAACCATAATATGGGAAAAAATGATAATCACTTAAAAATGTAATATTATCATAAGAAAAAAATATTAAATTTCATATTCAAAAATAGACAGTTTAAAGTTTAAACAATTTGGCGGGCTTATGTGACGTCATGATATATGTTGCATGTCAACGTTCTAAGTGAAGTTATTATTTGTTGTTTTCTCTAAATACTGACATAATCTTACTGTGAGATGACACAGTCGTCATGGAAACTGTTGTTGATATACCTATACTCTGACGTCACACTGCGTTTTGAAAATTCGAAAATAGCGCGTATTTTCTACATTTCTTTTTTATTATTTGTATTTTTTCAGTGATTAGATTAACCATTACGATATGACCAGGAATTAAAATATATTTCGAAATAAAAATTTAAACCAATTTAGAGTCTCATGCATATGACCTATTCTGCTATAGAAATAGACACAATAATGCTCGGAAGACTCCTGCAGTGTTTCTACAAATTCATTTCATTATGTTTAATATGTGGGTACGTTTTGCACTACATGTTTTCTAGGTGTGCAAAAAATTCAATCAGATTAAAGTTCGCAACGTCTTTGTATAAGTTCGCATATATTTATGTGTACTACGAGAGAGAGAGAAAAAAAATGGCGACTGTTACTCTAATCTTAATTCCTGAATGTACGCTGAATATTTAATTAGACCGTATGTTTACAAAAATGCTAATTTTCTGGCCCGGATTCATCCAGGTAAATTTTGGTTTGGAAATGAAAGAATCAAGAGCATTGAATTAACATATACAGTCGAACAAGGATAAGGAAGAGTTCAAGGGACCGCGATCGCTTTTTCGCATATGGAGGTTTTTCACTAACCCGATTTCTAGCTTATAGACGTACAATAGTGGTCTTTCTCGCTTACAGAAGTCTATAAAAACTATGCAAAAACAATGTTAGTTAGTTCAGCTATTTACGACTTATTCTTAAATTTCGCGGAATTATTAATACGTTCGACTATCGCTTATAATAGTGCAGGCAAGTAGTAGTCTCAGTTATAGAATTCCATTAGTGAAAACGCCTGTCTCTTATAGAGGTTCCTGTTTCTCATTTATAGAGGTTTTAGAGGGTTGCAAAGACGGTACCTACCTGGCAATTACTCTCACTTAGTTTTTTCGCTTATCCAGTTCTCGCACTCACTCAGGTTTGACTGTAGATACTTAACTGCGTCTCTAGAGTCTAGAGTACACCAATTTACAGGGCCGTAACTAGCTTTCTTGGGGCCCTGGGCCCCTACACAAAATTTTATGAATTAAGTAAAGCTTAGTATTTCCCTAACATAAACTTTTTAACCAGTAGTACAACTAGAAAAACATTTTGGAGGGAGCTAAAAATTTTTAGCTAGATATGTTTTCACTAATTTCTACGAACAATTTTTAAATTTACGTATATTTTGCTTATTCTTTTTTTTAGCTACTATGTTGTTTAAAAGCTAAGACATTAATAAAGAAATTTAAAAAATAAAAAAACCGTAGTGCCCGACTAGATTAAAAGATATTTATTAAAAAGATTAGCTTGTTAGGAAAATTAGCTTGCATTTATTATCGCTAAAACGACACAACTTTATTTATTTGCAGATTTTTATTCAGACGTTAATCAAAGATTTGTCTTAACTTTTAATTAGATAGTTTTTTTTCATTTTCGTCGACAAATTTTGGGTGAAAATTATTAAAACATGTCGCCGATCCGTCGCTGTGCCATAAGACCAATGTTACATATTATATACTTACTTTCGAAGTCAATTATTTATTTAAATAACCGGTTAACCCCCTTTTCAATTTTTAGAATTTGTTTAGACGTATTTAAACTTCATATAAAAAAAGAATCGAGTCTTTTTTCCAAATAGCTATTGTGCTAGTACATCCTTATTAACCCAAATCTTATCTAATTTTTTAATACATTTATGTATATTTTTTTAATTTTTTTGAAATTTAATAATGGGTGTTATTTAATGGGTTAGCCAAGTATTTATGTTTTTGTGAGCAGGAAAATGTAATCGGTCAGCCATAATAGCTAATTGGTCAGCAACTCATGGTTAGCAAACACTTCTAAACTAATCAGCAATTTATGCCATTCTGGACAGCTGTAAAAATATATGTACAGCTGATTAAATATATAAGCTGCAATGAGTGACCCATGTTAAATAAAATTTTGGTAAACACTCAGAGGGTAAGCAAAATATTCAATTTTGTACAGCAAATAAAAGTCCAGCAAAAATATCTATGTACTTTACTTGTCATGCGCAGGGTCCAGTACGATAACTAGAAGTGTCCAAATTTTAACTTTTTTTTAAGTCATAGAAAACGCTAAATTTTGACGTTCCAAAAAAAAAACGTAAAAAAATGGAACTACTTTTCGTCTTTCACTGTCTAACCAATCTAAAATCAAATATACACGTCATAGAAACTGGTGTAGAATTACTGTATTACTATTTCACTTTATATGCACGGCCCCGTAATTGTTTTTTAAATAACTCCCCCGAAACGCCTTCTTCTTTTCACTGTGCAGAAAAAAAGCCATCGCTTCGACACGACCTCATAATTGTTTTTTAAAGAACTCCATCCAAACGCCTTCCCCTTTTTACTGCGCAAAAAAAACGCCATCGCATCGACACGACCGCGTAATTGTTTATATTGTTAACCATATTTTAAATATGCATACCAATGAGATAAACTTCATAGAGACATGTTTCTCTGCTGATCAATTTTGAAATCTTGCTGACCAACTAACCATTTTTCTGTGCAACTGTTTATTAAGCAGATACATAATATTGCTAACTGCCCGTTTATGGTTAAAGTACTGACCCTTATTAAGATTCTTTGCAGAACATGGATTGCCACCCGATTTTTATTTATTGCAAACAAAATCTTTGTATGCTGACCAAATTATTTTACGGCTGATTTTTGTTGCTAGTCAAATTTAATAACTGCTAACCAAATATTTACTTCTCTTTAATAATTAACACACATCTAAATTTTATATTATGCAAAAATATTTTTAATCATAAAACTACAACTGCTTGAGCGTTAATTATTACAGTTGCTAGTTTAAGTGGCGAGTCAAATAACGGTAATTTGACGACCTTCAACGCCGATCATAACAGATTTCATTTATTTTGATTTAGATGTATCGATGTTGATAAGTTAGAAAAAACTCCAGCCAATTGGGGGACTGGACCATTCCAACTTCAAAATGTTGACATTTGATATAGTAGTCAGAGTGCCCGTCGGCAAAAATTTTATTGATACATACTCTCTCCAAACTTTGTATATGGCTTCATTAGGCCTAGTCTGACACCTATTTCCTCTATGACTTTTCTTGATTTTGGGGCGTTTTCCCTATAAAGTTTCCTAAACATGTCGTTTTGACGACATGTAAAAATTTGTACATACTGTTTGGTTTTTTAATTGGATAGCTTAAAAACTTCAACCAAAACGCTAAAATAATGTTCTCTGACAAATAACATGAGCCATTTAAAATGTCTGACACCTCGAATATGTCGAAAAAACGACTATAAGAAAATTTATGAATAACCAGCTGATTTTTTCAGTATCTTATATTTGAACACTGCAAAATCAAATAGTCATATTGTCTGACGGGGATAGTTTTCCTATTTTCCAGTCTGACGCGTCAAAGTTGTCGATTTCATGACTATAAAAAAATTTATGAATACCAAGCTGATTTTTTCAGTATCTTATATTTGAACACTGCAAAGTCAAATTTTCATATTGTCTGACGGGGATAGTTTTCCTATTTTCCAGTCTGACGCGTCAAAGTTGTCGATTTCATGACTATAAAAAAATTTATGAATACCAAGCTGATTTTTTCTGTATCTTATATTTGAACACTGTTAAATCAAATTTTCATATTGTCTGACGGGGATAGTTTTCCTATTTTCCAGTCTGACGCGTCAAAGTTGTCGATTTCATGACTCTAAAAAAAAATATCAATAACCAGCTGATTTTTTCAGTATCTTATATTTGAACACTGCAAAATCAAATTTTCATATTGTCTGACGGGGATAGTTTTCCTATTTTCCAGTCTGACGCGTCAAAGTTGTCGATTTCATAACTCTAAAAAAAAATATCAATAACCAGCTGATTTTTTCAGTATCTTATATTTGAACACTGCAAAATCAAATTTTCATATTGTCTGACGGGGATAGTTTTCCTATTTTCCAGTCTGACGCGTCAAAGTTGTCGATTTCATGACTCTAAAAAAATTTATTAATAACCGTCAGACATTAAAATATGATACGTAGAAAAGTATTTCTTAATAGGTGGTACAAGTGTCTGATAAATAAATTTGAACGCAGCTAGAGTCTGACGAAAAAATGGCATTTTTCAACAGACTTGACTATCAATACATAATATATATATATATATTATAGCATTTCAAATTTTTGTTAACCTTTTATATATAAATGTGTTTTAATATCGTCATTTCGCAAAACAAGTAAGAGACAGGAATTTTTTGGCGTGTAGTTTTATGTTAGATTAGTCTTTTTATATGAGTTGGATTATAATATTTCGAACCACGACCTAGCGCCACTGAGTTAGCTGCCCGGCTGATTCTTTTTACCTGAAGTGCTCGTCACAATATATTATATGTATTGTTATTTCAATTATTTTTTCAATAGTTATTATTCTGCTTTTAACGGTATTATAAATGAAAAGTACAGCATTTAAGTAATTAATAAATCTTTATTTTATATATTTTACAAAAAAAAAAAAACATTCCAGCCAATTGGGCGACGGGACCATTCCAACAATGTTGACATTTGATTATATTATAATAAAGAAAAGAAAATTTCTGATATCGTGTTAGGTGACGCGGGTAATGGCTAATATTCAGTATGATATTTGCTATTCGTTACCATGGTTACCTACAAAAGAGCGGCTGATGTTTTTCTATTTTCAAAATATTTCCGAAACTACAAAGTTTAGAAAAAAAAATTTAAAGAATCTTTCCTGAAAAAATAAAATAAGCCGTTATGAAAAGTATACCATTATTTAATAAAAAACACCGCTATGGCATATATGTCTTCTGCGCATGCGCCGATTTTCCACAAAAACAATAGAGCTCTTCATATTTGCATACCAAACATCCTCCCAAAATTATAATTATAATTATAATCCAACTCATATAAAAAGACTAATCTAACATAAAACTACACGTCAAAAAATTCCTGTCTCTTACTTGTTTTGCGAAATGACGATATTAAAACACATTTATATATAAAAGGTTAACAAAAATTTGAAATGCTATAATATATATATATATATATATATATATATATATATATATATATATATATATATATATATATATATATATATATATATATATATATATTATGTATTGATAGTCAAGTCTGTTGAAAAATGCCATTTTTTCGTCAGACTCTAGCTGCGTTCAAATTTATTTATCAGACACTTGTACCACCTATTAAGAAATACTTTTCTACGTATCATATTTTAATGTCTGACGGTTATTAATAAATTTTTTTAGAGTCATGAAATCGACAACTTTGACGCGTCAGACTGGAAAATAGGAAAACTATCCCCGTCAGACAATATGAAAATTTGATTTTGCAGTGTTCAAATATAAGATACTGAAAAAATCAGCTGGTTATTGATATTTTTTTTTTAGAGTTATGAAATCGACAACTTTGACGCGTCAGACTGGAAAATAGGAAAACTATCCCCGTCAGACAATATGAAAATTTGATTTTGCAGTGTTCAAATATAAGATACTGAAAAAATCAGCTTGGTATTCATAAATTTTTTTATAGTCATGAAATCGACAACTTTGACGCGTCAGACTGGAAAAAAGGAAAACTATCCCCGTCAGACAATATGAAAATTTGATTTTGCAGTGTTCAAATATAAGATACTGAAAAAAGCAGCTTGGTATTCATAAATTTTTTTATAGTCTTGAAATCGACAACTTTGACGCGTCAGACTGGAAAATAGGAAAACTATCCCCGTCAGACAATATGAAAATTTGATTTTGCAGTGTTCAAATATAAGATACTGAAAAAATCAGCTGGTTATTGATATTTTTTTTTTAGAGTCATGAAATCGACAACTTTGACGCGTCAGACTGGAAAATAGGAAAACTATTCCCGTCAGACAATATGAAAATTTGATTTTGCAGTGTTCAAATGTAAGATACTGAAAAAATCAGCTTGGTATTCATAAATTTTTTTATAGTCATGAAATCGACAACTTTGACGCGTCAGACTGGAAAATAGGAAAACTATCCCCGTCAGACAATATGAAAATTTGATTTTGCAGTGTTCAAAGATACTGAAAAAATCAGCTGGTTATTGATATTTTTTTTTTAGAGTCATGAAATCGACAACTTTGACGCGTCAGACTGGAAAATAGGAAAACTATCCCCGTCAGACAATATGAAAATTTGATTTTGCAGTGTTCAAATATAAGATACTGAAAAAATCAGCTTGGTATTCATAAATTTTTTTATAGTCATGAAATCGACAACTTTGACGCGTCAGACTGGAAAATAGGAAAACTATCCCCGTCAGACAATATGAAAATTTGATTTTGCAGTGTTCAAATATAAGATACTGAAAAAATCAGCTTGGTATTCATAAATTTTTTTATAGTCATGAAATCGACAACTTTGACGCGTCAGACTGGAAAATAGGAAAACTATCCCCGTCAGACAATATGACTATTTGATTTTGCAGTGTTCAAATATAAAATACTGAAAAAATCAGCTGGTTATTCATAAATTTTCTTATAGTCGTTTTTTCGACATATTCGAGGTGTCAGACATTTTAAATGGCTCATGTTATTTGTCAGAGAACATTATTTTAGCGTTTTGGTTGAAGTTTTTAAGCTATCCAATTAAAAAACCAAACAGTATGTATAAATTTTTACATGTCGTCAAAACGACATGTTTAGGAAACTTTATAGGGAAAACGCCCCAAAATCAAGAAAAGTCATAGAGGAAATAGGTGTCAGACTAGGCCTAATGAAGCCATATACAAAGTTTGGAGAGAGTATGTATCAATAAAATTTTTGCCGACGGGCACTCTGACTATAGTATAATAAAGAAAATAAAATTTCTGATATCGCGTTATGTGACGCGGGTAAGTGCCAATATTCAATATATTTGCTATTCGTTGCCATGGTTACCTACATAATATATTTCACGTCGTGTAAAAATTAATCAAAGCATGCTTAACGAATTTATTTCTGACAGATCTACAAAAGAAAAGAACAGCTGATTTGTTTTATTTTCAAAATATTTCCGAAACTATAAAGTTTAAAAAAAAAATTTAACGAAACTTTCTTGAAAAATAAATAGAATAATAAGGTGTTATGAAAAGTATACCATTATTATATAAATTATATTTCCGAAACTATAAAGTTTAGAAAAAAAATTGCGAAACTTTCTTGAAAAATAAAAAGAATAATAAGCCGTTGTGAAAAGTATACCATTATTATATAAAAAAACACCGTTATAGCATATATCTCTTCTGTGCATGTGCC
Source organism: Xanthostigma xanthostigma (assembly GCA_963575645.1). NCBI lineage: Eukaryota > Metazoa > Arthropoda > Insecta > Raphidioptera > Raphidiidae > Xanthostigma > Xanthostigma xanthostigma. The sequence goes on along the minus strand of OY754466.1, from coordinate 38,550,851 downwards.
GATTTTTACCAAAAATAATAAGGCTCTTCATATTTGCGTATAAAACATCTTTGGTTTCAATCCCTTCATCCGTTTGGCTTGTATCATGCTTACAGTCTAACGAAAAGATATAAATTTTGAAAAGCGATTTTTTACCTAAACTAGTACTATTCCCCACTTGTGGGTTTGAATGGTAAAATATTTATGAAATCTGTAATAAGTGCTTTTTCATGATATCCCACTTGACATAGTTTTCCTCTCAACGGAGTTGCCCATAAGACTTGAGCGATAGATATTCGTTTTTTTTACGGTTGATAACTCATAGTGATATTATTTTTCAGATTTCTATGTTATGTACGCTTTTGAGTCGTTTCGACGACATGGTATCCATTCGAAAGTGTTTTTGAATCATATACCGAGATATTTTACCATTCCAACCCACAAGTGGGGAATGGTAGGTACTAGTTTAGGTCAAAAATCACTTTTCAAAAATTTTACAATATCTTTCCGTTTTTGGTAAAACTCTGTACGTCTGTTTGTCTGTTAGTCTGTGAACACGATACAGGTCAAACGGATGATCGGATTGAAACAAAATTTTGGGAGGATGTTTGGTACGCAAATGTGAAGAGCCCTATTGTTTTTGGGAAAAATCGGCGCATGCGCAGAAGAGATATATGCTATAACGGTGTTTTTTATATAATAATGGTACACTTTTCATAACGGCTTATTATTCAATTTATTTTTTCAAAAAAGTTTCGTAAAAATTTTGTTTTCTAAACTTTATAGTTTCGGAAATATTAAATAAAAAAAAATCAGCCGCTCTTTTGTTTTATGAATCTGTCAGAAATAAACTAGTTAGGCATGCTTTGATTAATTTTTACATGACGGGGAACATATTATGTAGGTAGCCATGGCAACGAATAGCAAATATCATATTGAATACTAGCCATTATCCGCGTCACCTCACGCGATATCAGAAATTTTATTTTCTTTATTATAATCAAATGTCAACATTTTTAAAGTTGGAATGGTCCCGTCGCCCAATTGGTTGGAATTTTTTTTATTACTGCAGTGTTGTTCAGTTTTGAGCCATTGATCAAAATCAATTGTGAATTATTGTAGGATAACAATATATACTTTATTCTATACTGAGCATAGGAATAAAATCGCAATCGAAATATTAGGGTGCAAACATATACTTCTGTCTTTTTTTACGCCGCAAGCACTGGCGTATCCAGGCGGGCAAAACAAGCACGGTGGACCCGGCTTAAGAAATTTCTAATTTGCCTCCTCCTGGGCTAAAAGCTGGGTACGCCCATGTTAACGCCATAGAAAAAAACAAAGTTTTTGAAACAGATACTTTATTCAGATTGAATGCAAGTACATCAACCAATCCTATCATCGGAGAAATCAGGGAATTACATCGAAGAAAGAGACACTTTGTTGCGTTCACTCACCGCACATTGAGTAGATAGACAATGATTCATATATTTAATTAATAGATATATGTAGGATAATAACAGTTTGTTCCGTTTTAAACCATCTATACAAAAAAAAAAAACAAGCTTATGTAAATATACAATATTCTTGTACAATCGATTTAAAATTGCAAACATAATTCCATTATTGAAGATGACGTTGTTATTTTTATTTTTAATAACGGGTTCGCAGTTTGACATCCTTAGAATAGTTCTTTTTATTATTTTTGGGCAGGGCTGATCAAATGCAGTTAAGTTGTTTATTTAGATGTTAAACATGTAACAATTTATTATCTTGAGAGATGTTTATTGGTTGTATTTGAATGCAAAAACGATTTGGTGATTGAGATATTATTCTTGAATTAGAGGAAAGATGCCTCCTTGTTGCTACATAATAATGGGAGTTCCATTAGGGATTTTTTTTTGACAGCTCTCAATTCAGCCATATTTACCTCTATTTTTTTCTGTTTTGACATTTGGAAAGAGGAAGGTTTGCCATTTGTTAAAATGTCATCTTGTAGTACGAAATTTTCCAAGAAAAATCATCTTAAGCAATGAACCACATTTTCATCTCAACGGCTATTTAAGGACGTAGTCTGGTGTTCGGGTTTTGAAAAAACGAATTTATTTTTTTTACATTTTCAGTAAGTATAATATATTGAGAAAATACTGTAAAAATTTTAGACCAAAATATTAAATATTTACAAAGCTATAGCATATAGTCTAGAACAGCAACGGTCTTACGGTAAGACTCTTACCTGTTCTTACCTCTCAATTGTTATCACGTTACCCTTATACTCTCGCAGAGTAGAGCAAACAAATTAGCAGAAAACGATGCCTTTGAAGAAACGGAAGGTTTACTATACACCAGGCATAGCTGATTAGTGTAAATATTCTTTTTTATTTTTTTGTAAGAAATCTGAAATTAAAACTTTAAACGCGTTTTTCTCAAAACTACGTTTTTCTAAGCGGCGAGGGTGATTGAAACAATTGTATACAATCGATTGCTTTCAGTTTTGCACAGGGTATTCTACACAACAATAGCTCCGTCCAATACTAGAATTACTTAATTATAAAAATTATTTCTATTTTTTTTAACCGATTTTAAACGAAAAAATCACGATTTTCTCGTTATTTTTTTTTCTAAACCCGCCATTTTGGTATTTATCAATAAAAATGTTTATTTCTAGTACGGGATAGAGCCACAAGCCTACGAAACAATAACCAATTTAATTTTTTTCAGTTGACTCCAAGTGACGTTATCACCCGCGCTACCCACCTACCTCCATAATCCATTTTAAGTTGTCTACTTTAGATTAAAAAAACAATTATAAAATGGCGTAAAATTAAGCAAAAAATTTTTTTTTCTTAGTTTACGATGTCAGTAAAAACATGTAACAAAATTGAAAACATCGTACATTATTTTGATATTAAAAAAAATTCTGAAATAACGGTTGAAAACGAGGCTGAACATAGGACTACGTCCTTAAGTTAGTTACTAAAATTTTGTTGGATGGCGGCGATATTTAGTTACTAGAATTTTGCTTAAATATATGTCAGGCGTTCCGGGACGGTCAACATTTTTTTATACGTATAAGCATTGATTAGATACAACCTTTAATTTGGCAAGTGGCAATAATAAAATTTATAGCAACGCGGCATTCATTGGCTGGATGTTTTGCAAAGTGGTGTCCGCAGGTTTTAATGATAAATCTTGACACCACTTTCAACTATTTCACTAATCCGCGATCATTGTAGTACAATGTATGTGAATGACATACTAAAAAATATAGCAGCAATTTTTCATGCATTTTTAGTCCTATAATAATAACCTGTCATTTTTTCGTATATAATTTATGTTTCAATTGAACAGAAAGTATATGTACAGAAGAGACTGTTTATATGCAATGGTGTTGTCCGCCTTATTTCATGCAGTACAATTGTTGTTGTTCTGCTTAAACCAAACTTGCGCTGGTAAAATAATAAATGAATACAAGCCCACATTGTTGCTCGATTAAAATTACTCATTGTCGGATGGCAATCGAAAGAGATTTGTGTCAAAACTGCACGAGGAATTTTGATTAATGGCCGTTTTCGATTCTCCATTGTTAATTTTTGACATTGTCGCCTTTAAATGTTTCATTCTGGTTCATTTTATATTAATGCTTCGTATAGTCCTCGTTTCTATCCAAGTACGGTGGAACAAAAGGAGGGTTATGTTTTTGACCGGTATGTATGCATGTAGTATTGCAGTATATATTATGTTCATCTGGTCCCTCATAACTTCTAAACTACTTAACATAATTTGACAAATGAGGAGGTATCGTTGGAAGCATTTTTATCGTCTGTTGGTTATTGGCTATATGACGTCACATTAAATTAAATATGGCGTCCTCTAGTCATTAACAAAAAAACATTTTTTTAATGATGCCGTGTTGGGTATCAAATGAAAGGGCTTAATTAGCACATGTTAAAAATATATAGGTATATTGTTAACTGTTGCTCGTGGCTTTGCTTGCAATTTAAATAAAAAGTAGGTTCGAAAACTAAAACTCGACTACGGAAAAATTACGCTCTAAAAATCATGAAACAAGAAAATATTCTCATCTGAGGATAGCCATTGTCGTATGCCACTTCATATATACGGTCATATTATGACGCCCTGTAGATGCACTTTGCCCTAAAGCTATGATCGCTTACAACTGTTAAACTGTTTTGTTAGGGCAGATGGCATACGACCACGGCTATTTTCTTATTTCATACTTTTTAGAGCGTGATTTTTCAGTAGTCGGGTTTTAGTTTTTGAACTTACTTTTTATTCTCGATGATAGGAGACGAGATCAAGACATTCTTGACTGGATATGATACTGAAACTTTTCCGATAAGTCGGGACGAGACCGAGACTTTAACCATACGAAATGAAACCAATACTGCTGCATTTTGTTAACCTTTATTTTTAAATTAAAAAAAAAATGAGCCAAAGTCTCTCCGAGTTCAATTATATTATAGATTAGTTACAATCCATACAGTAATAGAGACGTCACTTATGTTATTCCCCATTTTTACTCCAATTAATTCCAAAAGTCTTTTCTATCTTTAGCACCGAAGCATTGAATGAACTCCATGACACAAACACAATATTCTCAAATCTGAAATTTAGTTTAAAAGCTTTATCCACCATTATAAATAAGCTAATATTGGATAATAGAAGAACTTAATACTTTACCCAATCTTGGATTCTTTGCAATAATTTTAGTGTTTTGTTAATATTTTTGACGTGTATATTGTAAACAGCTATATCTTTATATATAAAAATTACGTGTCACGTTGTTTGTCCGCGTTTGTCCTCGATGAACTCCTAAACTACTGAACCGATTTTAAATTTGATTTGCAAACCGTGTGCAATTCGACCCAACTTGAAAGATAGGATAGCTTACATTTCAATTTATAGTCGCAATATTATTTTATTGCAAATTATTTGTCTATTCCTTGACAGTCATAATACAACCATATAAGATGGCCATGCCGGTTGACTGGATTGAGTGAATATTCAATAGATGGCGCAACGGACTTAACAACCATATCTGTTGACTGGATTGAGTGAATATTCAATAGATGGCGCAACGAACTTAACAACCATATATCTAGATCGAGGATGTAAAAAAACTGAATATCGTTTAAAACTGCTCGGCACGACGGCGCAGCTCGAAATAGAGCAAGTGTTTTAAAGACCAGTTATCCACGAATACTTTACGCTATTTTTTTTCGAGCACGACGGCGCAGCCGGAGTGCTCGACATACACACATATACGCCCATGTATATTTTAAAATAGCTAGCAATTAATAAAATAGATAGATAGATAGATAGATAGATGTTCCAATTAAATTCTTTTATTATTTCACTTTATACGTAGCGAAGCACGTACAGGGCCGCTAGTTATGTACTAAATATGACCATATGGAAGACCAAACTTATATTTTCATCTTACACCTTTTGCATTTATACCAGGAACAACAAACATATATTTATTTATTTATATTAGAAATTTATTTTGTTTATTGTAATTCTTGTCCCGCCAAATGGCTTCAAAATAATTACCAAACACACACACACACATCTGAAGGAATGACACAAACTAGGATTAAGTGCACCAACATTTTTTCTCGCGAACAATTAGTACACAAATAATGAAAACTGACTTAGTAACAGGTACGAATCAAAATATTCCGTTCGGTAAAAATGCATTTATAATCTCTTATAATATGTTTTGTGTAACGATATTTAATAAATGAGATACATTTAAAGGTATTGACAAGCTTAAATGTTTTTAAAGATGCAAAAAATGATTAAGATCACCAAATAGATGTGTTATCACAACTACTTAATATATTATAATACGCCGCTTGTTTATAGTAATAAATACATTTTAAACGAAATGTGTTGTATTTACATAACATTTATTACATCGTTAAGACTATATTTTTGTTGACATTATTAATTATATTAGGTAATAGGTACTACTGTAGGTGAAATAAACATCACAAGTCGAATTCCTGCTGTTAAAATAGAACCCACACATGTTTAAGCCGAACACTAACAATTTAGTTAAACCATTTATTAAACGACTATATTTGTGGTATATAAACGACGAGCAATTTCAACAATCTGGCCCGTGTCGATAATGGCCAACTAAATCAGACACTGTCGGTAGTGACTGGCCAGTAATATTAAAATTCCAATTTTGAACTATCAGGTTAAATAATATTATTAATTATATTTATAGCACAGTATTTGCTTTTGTTGTTGTATCACTATCATTGTTAAAGCTGCAGTACTATATAAGAACAAAATTAATTTTCCTAAACCTAAAATTTCCACTATCGCGGCGGATGATTAATGTAAATTTTTCTTATATAGCATTGTAACTGTAACATTGATGTGTGTTTCATGCAACAACAATAGCAGAAAGTATTATTAATGCCTACCTAAATCATTGTTTATTACTTATTAAGTAAAACATCATTTGGCACAGTATGGTTAAAATCGTTCATGAGAATAAAAATGTATCGAAGCGTTGCAATTACGTATATACTGCATACTATAAAAATCGGCTGTAGAGCATTGAGCTGAGGTGGCGGCGAGGTAGGTCATAGATTAGATCCCGACAGTCCATGCCATTATTATTATTATTTTTTACATTTTACAGTTTTACTTCTGCAGTGTGTAGTGTAAAATACAGTCTCTTTTTATTTTTTTACTTTCATTTCATCAAAAGATTAGCTTAGGACAGGGGTGGCGAACCTTTCTACATCTACGTGCCATTTTTTTTCAAAAACTTTTAATGTAACCATGACGTGCCGACAAGAAACCAAAAAAATTTAGTTGTAAGAAAAAAGTACCAAACATATAGATGAAAAGAATAATTTCGATAATTAATACACCCAGCGCTATTTAACTTTTTCATATTAATTGTTATTTGATGATTGTCAACTTTTTTCTACATCTAGCATATTTTTAATTATTTCGATTGTGCACCTCAATCAATGCCGTGCCCTTAATCATCTGTCGCGTAGCACCTGTGGCACGCGTGCCATAAGTTCGCCACCTCTAGCTTAGGACATTATGAAACGCTTATGGCGTCTGATTCTTTAATATTGCGAATCCAATAATCAAATTTTAGTATTATTTCCAGTAGACTTTTATACGGTTAAATTTTACAATAGGTATAGGTCCCTATCTAGACTGTAGATATTATATCAAATCAGAAAATTCAAATTTTACTATCGAAGCAATAATAATAAATGTGCTATGGCAATTATTTATGGAGTGTCATTATGTAATTTATCGTTCAAATTTAATTTATAAGTTCTTAGCAAGTAAGAGTTATGACTTTTAACGTCACTAATGCTGACTTTCTGTAACAATATTACTTGCAGCTTAAACTGACAAAGGCATATTTTGCATGTATTCGTTCGTCTACATATATTATATTTTATAGCCAACTTGTAATATTCAGGAGCAAAACAAGGAATAAATTATTGTAGATGCGAAGTTGTTTCGACTGTAACATTATACCAAAAAGACAGTGGCGGTTCCTCTATGAGCAGTGCAGAGCTGCAGAACAGCCAAAATCTTAGGTACTTCATAATTAAAGAATTAATTATATTTTCCATATTTACCAATATATATTATAATTAGTACACAATCAACGCTTAAGCCAACTGGTAGACCAATAACCTGTGTGTTATGTGTTCAGGCACTGTTCTGTGCTCCGAAGCAGCACATGAAAAGTCATCATCAAATACCCCCGGTGTACCTACATCGTGCAACTCCTGACACGCAAGGTATTATTTAGAACGGCTTAGAGTTGGGGAATAAATAACTTCACGATGAAAAAATCATTGTGACCAGCCGTCTAAAATGATCACTGTGATCTGACAAGAGAGAACTACGTTTCGAAGTAGCATAATATATTGTTCTATGTCACCGCAATCACGACGGTCGCTCCAACCGAGTAGCCGTCCAGCGTCTATGCAACGTCCGACCGAGTGGTCGGGCGGCATACGGCGTGATAACCCCGTCACCATCTAAAATGACCTGACAATAGGTAACTACGTTCCAAAGTAACGTATGTTCCATGTCACAGCAATTACGACGGTCGCTCCATCCGAGTAGCCGACCTAACGGTCGGGATCGACGTGACAAAGTCACGATGATTTTTCACTGTGATTTTTGTGTAACTGGAATAACAGTCACTGTGATCAAATAGTAGCGACTTATCCCATGTCTAGATCGGCTTTGAGGTGCATTTGCCGTCAATATATTAGTAAAAATATGCATGTCACTGTCATATGCTAGAAATGTTCACTGAATCTATATACATGATACACGACACACGGCTTATAGCAGTAGTGATTAGTGTTGCAGTGTATATATTTGTTGTCAACAGTGTTTGAAAAAAGTTCATAATTAAATCATCGTTAACATGGATGTGATTCGCAATTTAATTACGCTCCTGACTTCTAGCCTCTGTTAGGAGGTACCTCTAGTTGACCCTGCAGAACACACTTTTAAAGTATTCACGCGTCGTCACTGCAAAAAGGTACGTTGTATATCAATGTAAATATTTATAGTTTTTTTAATCAGTAACTTTTTTCATTCTTATAATGAAATTGGTTTTAATTACAGTGAAGTCTTCTTCATGTCTGTTAAAATAATAATTTATTGGTCATTCAGAGATATAAATGTATATAGGCTAGTCCAAATTACATACATTTGTAAATAGTAAATAGCAATAAAAACTAACCACGAACAATCAAGATTAAAATACTAAAATTTGAAACTCAGTTACTACAAAATGTTGTATATCTTTTTATCGATGATGGCATATTTTTATCCGGCTGCACCAGGAGAGTAATGTTTTTCGAGTGTATGTTTGGATGTATGGCTATTTCTTTGGTGCACTCTTCAGCCTAAACGATGGATTTTTAACATATGAGGTGTCGTAGGATTCGTCTTATTTGTGGGAGTGACATAGGGTAATTATTTAAATATGACGTTTGCGAATCACAAACCATTTGGTGCAAAATGTAATTTTGCTATTATTACAATATGAATAACAAATAGAAGCTAATATATATTCTTTATTATCTGTCAGTTGTTTTTTTCTTATAATCTATAAGAAATGAATTTCACTCAAAAGTGAACAATTTTGAAAATTAAGTGAAAATCAGATATTTCATAAGATATACCTATGAGCAAAAAATGCCATATATTATGATACACAATCTATTATTACATATGAGGAAGAATACGTAAAGGAAAATGATTAATTTAATGTTTATTTGTGCTTCGTAACATTTTTTTTTCAATCCAGCTTTCTCTTTTTATTTGTCCAATAAAACTTACATTCTTAAAAATGTTTTGAAAATAATATTGTCTCTGTTCTGTAACAACACTTTCACATCTTAAAAACTTGTAACTATAAAAATGTGCTTCATTTAACCAGGGAGCGTTAAATATGGATGTATGGGCATAAATTTTGTAATGGAATTCCCATTATAACTTTTTACGATCGCTGACGTATTATATTGTTCGTTGTTTAATAATTTAAGGATTTGTCAGTTGTACAAAAAATTTAAGTACATTCTTATGTGAGTTTCCACCCTTATTTCCTATGTTCCAATAACGTAATAATAAGTTGCTTGCGTACTGTCTTATCGCCCGCCTACGGTATTGGGCTGCCCCCACCACCTCACCCCTTAGAAGGGGGAGGAAGTGACTTTTGTTTTTTAAATGAGAACCCCCATTTTTATCATCAATTTTTTTGTATGTGAAAATCTTTTGCCTGAATTTTTTTTCATTTAAGTTTTATTTTTTTGCAAATGGCTAATAATAATGACTGATAAGTGATAATACATTGAAGAAACAGCAGGCTCTTTGGAAAACTATTCATTGTAACGAAACAGGCTCGTAGTTTTTTGCCAAAATGATCATTAAAAAAATCATTATTAGCGATTTGCAAAAAAAACTAAAAGTTAAATTAAAGAAAAATTTCAGACAAAAAATGTTCATTTTATATACAAAAACATCCCCCCTGTTAAGGGGTGAGGTGGTGGGGGTGGTTATTGTGTAAAAACGATTTGCCCCTCGAAACCCATCAACTTTCGTTCGAACTTTTTTTTTTCAACCCGTTGTTTTTTAAAGAAAAACGTCCAGTTTTCAAAAAAATACCCGGTATTTAGCATCGTTTTTTGTGTAGTTTCCACAACTAAGTACGTTCATCTACGCATTTTGATCAAAATTTTGCTTGAAAAGCCAGCTTTTTTGTATATTATCCATTATTTGTTTCTGTGTGAGTACAATCTAAAGTTCAAGAATCTAGATGACAGGGAGTTTAAATACTAGAGCTGTAAAAGTAACGAAAAATTGTGTACCCGTATGTATTCGTTACTTAAAGAACCAGTACCCGTTACTTTCGTATCGTTACGCTACTCGTTACTTTTCATACGACATATAATCGTATAGATACTAACAGGCAACAGCATCAAGTATGTACCATCGCATCCAAGCGCGTCGCATACGTGATACGGTATGACTTCGTTAGTATAACATATAACCGCATCAAACGTGTCGAACTGACATGGATGCGAAAGATGCGAGTAACGAAATGAATTTGCAAGTAACGATTCGTTACTTCGAGTCAGACGATGTACCCGTTACTCAGTAACGAATACATACGGATTGTTACAGCTCTATTAAATACTGCTCCTGATGCATAGAATAATAATTATATAATCAAAATCTAAGGTCATTGTCAAATGAGATTTTTTGACAATGTTTTCTGCAACCCAGCACTATAATTTATAGAGAATTGAGTGTGATTCTTAATGGTTAAAATAAGTAAATTGATAACAGCGACAGCAGAGTAATAATGTTGTTTCCTACGTACATATCATAATTTACAACTTGCTTGATCTACATAATATTTAGCATCTTACTTCTTTAATGACAAAACAATTACAACGAGTGAGAAAGGGAATATCCTTTATAGTATTGATTAATTATTATTATTGGAGTCTGAGCTGTCGTCTATTGTTTTTTCTTTTTCTTTTATAATATTCCTATAATATTGCAGATTTTTAAGGGCATGTCCGTTAACTTACACGGATATTGCGTGGGTGTAAATACGTGCAATGGCCATTCTTTTTAACTTTCGAAATTTTAAACAGTGTTTCTTAAACTTTTAAACCGTTATCTGTTTTCGATCCACTGTTTAGATAGGTAACTTTTTTTTTTTATTAAAAAAGGTGGGTCGACAACTAGATCATTGCCACCTTACAAGTTATACAATACATAGTATTACAAAAACAGAACAAAACAGAAAAAAAATTTACAAGTTTTCGTTATTTAAAAACTAGTAGGGTGCAGGGAGTATTGCTTTGGACATTAATACCATTCGATTAATTTATAGTGCTAGGCTTAAGCTATTTAGGTAACTTTCAACTGATATTTTAGAACTTATTAATTAGTTTTTTGATGTGTAACATCTTAGCACTCGGTTTGATAAGTAATTTTGTAAATGCAGCGGAAATGCGTTAATGGAGTGAGAGAAGCGCGCTCTGTTCATTTTACTATAGTATATGATTTTTTGGTGCGGCCTACAGATGGCGCTTCTGCTGCAGCTTATCATAGAGAGAGAGAAAAAGGTGAAACAGAAAGAAGACACAACTATCAAGCATCTAAATATGTAAAAGGAAACCGTGATTAACTGACTGACTGCGACTATCTATCAACGCACAGCTCAAACTACTGGACGGATTGGTCTGAAATTTGGCACACAGATAGTTATTATCACGTAAGCATACGCTAAGAACATATTTTTGAAAATTCAACTCCTAAAAGGGTGTAATGGGGGTTCAAAATTTGCATGGAAAAATCATATAAGAAATAGGTATCAATTCGAAAGTGCGCAGGATTACTTCTATCAACAAATAAATAAACATGCGTTTCGTGCTTTTTCAAAACAACCCCTTCAGAGGGTGAAAAGAAGTAAATAATCTTAAAATCAACATGGGTGTCATGTCGGGATGTTGATCACGTAAATGTCATCAATTTTTAAATTTATTACACTTGAACAACAACAAAATTCTAAAAAGTCATAATCTGTATATATTAAAGGAAATCTTGACTGACTGACTGATCTATCAACATCAAACTTAGCGCGAGCAAAGCCGCGGGCAAAAGCTAGTGCTTTTATACATATAATGTGAAATAAACATTTATAATATAAATTAAACTATATTATAGTTCGTTTTAGGAATTCATTGCTGAATGTTAGTTGAGTAAAGTAAGTATAAATAAATAATGTTACTAATCATTGTTGACTACTGTAAAAATCGCTCATTTTTTTGTCAATTTAAAGACTAAAAAGTCGCTTAACTGACAAGCGTTTTCTAATTTCGGTGGGCTTAAGGGTTTTACGGAAAGCCCTATTTAATATTATTGTACATAGCTTTACATCGAAAGTGGTAACAGTAAATAATTCGTGTATCTTTCTAGATACAAAAAATTTTAAATAGTTTTTTGTTCAACTCAAAATTTATTATCGGAAACTGCTGAGGTATGTTTTTTTGTACTTTAAACACAATCGGAAGTGTACATGCATCTTTTTTTTTATAAGAACATATTATTTTTTTATATTTTCGGTTTCTCCATTTTTTTCCTACAAATTCATATAAAATTTTCATAAGGTTACATAAGAAAATATTCGAGTTTTCGTAGCACTCCACACATGTGTAAATTATTTTTGTGTTTTTGGGAAGTTTTGAAGCCTCTGTTTTATGAGAGAAACCAAATTATGTTCTGAAATATATTGTTCGGCAGTCTATTAATTATTATTATTGACGTTACTGGTTTTCGTGATCACACTGCGATTAAACTTAAAAATAATAGATGTGATTAATTAATCTGTCCATTGTTTAATTTAATGTTTATCTCGATTAGTTTAATGAAAGTTACAGCACGCGAATTATCGAGTCTGTACGATAACCTCGCCTGTGTTTTTTGCTTGCATTCTCTGAAGATGCACTTCGTTAACAACTATTTAAATTTTTTAGGCATCTTCATAAACCTTTTATTATGATACACTATCTATATAAATAAAAATATAATGTTCGTTTGTTCAAAATCTTAAATCTCCTAATCACTAATCGATACTTCATAGGTTTCTAAAGCTTGGTTTTGAACCGTAAGGTCCCTTTGTAGGGCTCTTAAAATGGTCTAAAAGTTTCAGAGTTGAATAAATTTGTTTTCGGTTACTTAATATTATCTTAAATACTTTTTTTCGGGATAAAATTTTACAAATTAGTAGTTCATAGGGCCCAATTTAGAACTTTGTAAAATTTCATCCCGACAAAAAGTATTTAAGATAATTACCATGAAAGAAGGTTTTGGTTGAGGATCAAAAATAAGCTTTACCAATGTTACGCTATAGTGGCCAACGTTTCGAAAAATTTATTTTCATCTTCAGGGCCTCACCTTTTGACCAGCTTGAGGCCCTGAAGATGAAAATAAATTTTTCGAAACGTTGGCCACTAGCGTAACATTGGTAAAGCTTATTTATGATCCTCAACCAAAACCTTCCTTCATCATAACATTCTATTGGATCAACACTACTTTATATTTAAGATAATATTAAGTAACCGAATTCAAATTAAGAATAATTCAACTCTGAAACCTTTTAGACCTTATTAGGGGCCCTACAAAGTGACCTTAAGGTTCAAAATCGAGTTTTAGAGACCTATGAAGTACGTATCGATTAGCTCTACATAGGACCAGAGGATTAAAAAAATACTAAAACGTATTCGTACGTAAAATTTTCCGCAGAATCCGAATATGAAATAAAGAAGTATAATTTCCATTTAAAATTTCAAACTTGGGCCCTACGGGACCCTTTTAGGGTCTTCGGGCATAAAATCTAGTTTTGCCATTCGATAGACAGGAAAAAGTTATTAAAAAAACGATTTTAACATTTTTAGTTCAGCTTATTCAATAAGAAATATTATAACGTCGTTGGTTCTGTAATAGATCTTATGTGCATAATTGGCAGATTTTACGTTTTTTAAATGAAAAGATTCAGGAAACGGAGCTCTATACACTAGTAATACCTCCAAATTAATTTTACAGTAACCAACAAGGGGAAGTACCTAACTCTTATGTGAAAAATTGTATCAAATAATTCCTCCCATGTGCCAATACATCCGAAATTAATAATTAGTAATATACCTCTGAAATTGCTAGTTCTTACCAATCGATTGCTGAAATAACCACTTTTTGGCCTTTCCTGCAAATTTTACTTTTTGCACATAAGAGGTATTACAGAACCAACGACGATAAGCCATTCTGGGATTTTTGAAACACTCTGTATATAGACTGGTTCACAGCAACGCGTGTCCGGGCACAGCTTCGCCTTAAAAACTAATACATTATCACCGGACACGACAGTTACAAAACTTGCGAAAAGCTTACATAATAACAAGTTTCGAATATTGTTGATCCTACTGTAATTACATTCATGTGATTCAGTGATGATAAAAAGATTCATTCGAGTACAAAGGGTACATACATGTTAGTTGATTTATGTTCGCCTGCGCGAATAAAGTACTTAATTTAGATGTCTGTGAATATTCATTATTGATGCTGTGTTCCTTCTACATTTATATATTGTTGTGTCCTCCCCACTCAAAATGAATAGCGTCGTAATTGCTCGAGCGCCGCACATGGGATAAATCATAGGATAATGGAGAGGTTCTCAATCTTTTTCATGCTACGCCTCCTTAGCCATGTCAGATTTTTATGGCGCCTCTCTTTACGATAATAATAGTTATACCTATGACGATTTTACTTGTAGTATTTTCTCAAACCTGAGTCTGTGTACATTCATTTAGGGCACTACCCTGAACGTAAAAACCGCTGTCTGGCAGTTGAGACCGGGGACCAGTGGCGGATCCACGGGGGGGGGGGGGGGTCGGGTCCAACCCCCCCCCCCCTTCCAGAGAATAAAAAGCCTCGGAAATTGCAGAATACATCAAAATCAATGTAGCTTTGGTTCACTTCAATTTTTTTTTTTATTTTATTGAACATGTTGCTCTTATTGTAAAGATAGAATTCATTTTATTGTATTACATATAAACGAGTGTGTTGGTAGAATTTACTTGAACTTCGCATGTACATAATACACTATGGAATAATTTATATATACAAAATGATCTCAAAAAACTGCATATCAGTTGGAAAAACATTTTTCGCAAAAGGAGTAAAAATTTTTCAAGACCCCCCCCCCCCCCCCCTTGCCGTAATCCTGGATCCGCCACTGCCAGGGACAATGCGTGGGTGAACCCGATCAAAGATGTCAAACTAGATACTTTATCAACTTTGAAATTTCCTGAGCGATAAGCTCAGATGCTCTTGAGCCAGGGCCGGATTTACTCTAAGTGCCGCCCTGGGGGCACCGTGAAAAATGCCGAGCCATTACCTAAATGCTACATAAAATGGGGTAAAGGCTCGGTATACAATTTTGAAATAAATAAAATGATTCATTTATGTCAAAAATCTTTTTTTTACTAATGGGATAATTAGATAAAAAAACATTCTTTTTCGTATTAAAAATCATAAATATTGACAAATAAAACGATTGCTCATCAATTGCGAGATGTTTTCAGAGGCACACGCGTCTGACTGAAAAAAAATTTATGAATGTTTTCAACACGATCACACTTTTCGAAGAATTTTCTGTATCGAGAAAATATTTTTTTCTCACGTTCCAAATTTTGCCGCCTAGTGTATCCATCGCTGCCTTGAGCACAAGAACTCAAGTCTGGCATTTCGTACCCGGGACAACCTGGCAAAGGGTTGAACATGTCAAAATTTGTAGCTCCCTCAAAATATTTCATTGAGGCTGATTTTTTCAAATTTAGTACAGGCATGAAACACCGAATTGTTGCTACTGTCAGATTTGAAAAAAACAGCCTTGATGAAATATTTTGAGGGAGCTACGAATTTTGACATGTTCAACCCTTCGCCAGACGGAGGTTGTCCCGAGTACGAAATGCCGGACTTGAGTTTTTGTGCTCAAAGGCACCTGAACTTATCGGTCAGGAAATTTCAAACATGATAAAATATATACGCTAGGAAAGTATCCTTGACACGCGACCTTCGCACCATCTCGTGTTTGATTTTTTTCAAAAGTGGTTCATCAAAAACTTACAAACACATGGAAACCAGCTTTATTCTTAATTATAAAAAAATATTTACGCACAATGTCAGTAAAGAAACTACATAAATATATATTTTTTATTTCAAAATTTTTTAAATCTTATTTTTGTTAACAAAATAACAATTATGATATTTTTCATGTATTTGATAATGATTACAGACGTAAAATAAAGTTAAATTATCCTTGACAACGTACTGCTGCAAACCATTTTTTCCCTCTCTAATTCATGAGAAAATCCAGGAAAACGGTGGAAATGTAATTCTGGATTTTTAGTTTGTGTATTTTTACAATCAACACATCACTTCCGAATTGATAGCTTTTTCCCCATTTTATTCGACAATTAATCCTTATTAAGGAGGTTGATCCGTTACAGTCCCAAACAAAAGTACCTAAGTCGAATTCTAAATGGGAACTTTTCCATAATAAATTTTTACAAAAGGTTATAAGTCGATGATACCAATAAATTATTGTCATAAAGGCATAAATAAATATTTTTTTTAATATTAATTAATTATTTCAGTGTTTTACTTAAGGGACTAACTTTTGAATTTTTTGTACAAAGTTAGGTTAAAAAAAATAAATTTATGTAAACATCTGTATTTTATACATATTTTTTGCAGTAAATAATTAAAAAAAGAAATTAGAAGTAATAATAATTAAAATTAAATCATTAAAAAGTTGAAAATTCAGCTAAAATTGTTAAAACTGTTAAGAATAAAAGTCCATAATCGAAAAGTGCTAAGGTTTAATAATTTTTTTTATTGATTAAAAGTCTCCTAATTAAATTTGAAAAAATATTAAAATATGCGTAAGACATCGATGCTTTACATAGTTAGTTTTCGGAACTGCTGACATTATTTGGTTATTTGCAAAAAAATAAAATGAACAGTTTGCATGCTAGGTTGACATATTTTCCATAAGACTACATGTAAAAGTTTTTTTTAATTTTTAACTTTATAAATCTCCTAATGATTTTGGATTTTTTACAGAAAATTTTATCATAAAAAAATTTATTAAAAAAAACGTTGTTTCAGATTTTTTTCATTATCTTCGTAAAACGGCTCAACCTCCTTAAAATGCACGTATAACATATGACACTAAGGTTTTGACTGAACCAAAATAAAAAAAAAAACACGAGAGGGCGCAAAAGTCCTAGCGTATTAAGTGACACCTCCAGTTTGACATCTTTGACCAGGACGCATTATATTTATCCATCTGCCAGACTGCGGTTTTTATGTTCAGGGTAGTGCCTTAATTATTGTACAAAAACTCAGGTTTGAGGAAATACTGCAAGTAAAATCGTCGCTAGCTCCCTGCTATAAAGATCAAGCGGGCATTGTCAACCGGTGGAACGCTAGGTAAGCTAGGGTTACAGTCATTGCGAAATATTTGCTTCCAATGTCTCTCGCGCCTTATTCCAAAAAGTATCAGCAGCACATTTTGTTTGTTATTATAATATGTCAATTTTCTTGAAGTTGGAACGGACTCATCGCTCAAATGGCTGGAATTTTTTCTTTAAAAAGAAACCGCTTACAATTGAAATTTCCAACTGAAATTAATGACAACGATTTTCCTGAAGCTACGAACTGAAAACAGTTTAAATCCATGACCTATGCCTATAAGCAGTGGTGTTAACAGTTAATATGCAAAATTCCTTAAATATATTATTTAACCATCAGCCTACGGATAATCAGTCCGACAGTTCAACTTCAAATGAGCAAATTAAATTACTTCATAGGGATGGGTAAATGATTATTATGAAGAATAATTATCTCAGTTTGTCAAACGCACAAAATCTGTAGGTAACCTATTTCTTTAGGGTACAAAATATTTTGATGTCGGATAATTAGGAGTTTTACTTGGAGAGAATTGTTCTTTTTTCAAAAAGATAAAGACTGCCCCGATATTATATTATATTAAGCGACCTTAACAATACGGTTGGAACAAGTTTATTATTAGTGCGGAATATTCAGTGTACAAGAGTTTGTACTTGGCCGATTTATTTTTAATTTTCATCATCCCTATTAATAATTATCAGACAGAACGTGCGTGTATGTAGACATATGTTGCGTCTGTAAACATATGCATGGAGGCGGTAAATAAATATGTTGTGAACTTGTGTTATGATGTACACATTTTACAGGTACGAATGATTGCGTTTTACAAATTTACGTCTTGTACCAAACACATAGCAAGTACCTATATGGATGCCTTGTACCGCGTGTTTCCAATTGATCAGACAGTAGAACCTCTGTAAGTCAAGAGACGCCAAAAAATTCGAGTTATAGAGTTTTCGACTAAGGCGGATTTTGTAAGGAAATACTCGATTTGTGTTCTAATTTTGAGTTGGGGGGCGTTTACAAATTACGTGAGGCGTTTAGGGGGTGGAAGCCGAGTCTCGTCCAATCTCACGTGGGGATGTCGAGAAATATCATGTAAATTTTTCCCCGCAAGAAACAGTGTAGAATTGTGAGAAAACTGGGTTAAAAATGTTTGTCCAAATCATATTATGCAATAATATTTATCGCGGTTACTAATATGTTTCTATGATTCTAGACTACGTTCTTTAAGAAGTCTTTAAAATAGGTACCTACTAGTCTTAAAAAATAAAAAGATTTAAGCAAATTGTGTTTTTTTTAAATAAATCGCACGCAAAAAAATGTGAGTTCAATAATTCTCTATTACCCACTAGCGGCGCTAGCAGGCTTCGTGCACACAGCCTATACGGTATTAAAAATGACTTGTACGTACAGTATTTTGTGTTATTATATAATCAGACGTTTTACAGTTTTCTTTTCTTGAAAAAAGTGTGTTTCAAAGAAAATCGACTTCTTCAACTGTCCTATAGCAAAGGACACTTTCGTGCGTTTCTAAATTCGCCACAATCGTTGGAGCCCATTCACTGAAATTTTACCAAAAAAAAATTGGTTGTCTGTAAAGTCGGTTTACGGACGATAGTTTTACGTGATAACGTATTCCGTAATACATAACCTTTTATATAATAATTATAATAATTCGAATCTATGATATTGCATCTTTTGCTTCAAATTAAGGTTAATTTTATTTATTAAAATTACTTACCACCTATAATATAATTGTTTTTTTTAACTTTCTTTCTTTCGTATTTATTTTAAGTCTCAAAGATTAACTGTCATAATATTTTGAAAACAATTATTTCATTGTTTATATAAAATTCCAAAACCTACTTACAATATTTAAGTATTTTCATACGTCAAAAAATTGATTTTTATAATGATAAAATTTGTATGAAAACGATTTTTTCGAGAGATGAGACCTAGCTAAAACGATTTTTTGCCCCCCAAAATCCCTTTTCAGTAAATTTCATCCAAATCGTTAGGGCCGTTTTCGAGAAAAGCACGCACAGGGTCAGGCGGAACGTTAGGAACGCTAGGAACGTTACACTTTTTCGTGCATGCAGCCGGTGTTTTATCAATTTATAAGATTGGTGATTCATCAATTTATAAGACGTTATCACGTCAAAAATATTATCTATTTTATTTAGCATTTTGATACAAAATTGTATATAAAGTATGATGGTATACGAGTTTGGCTTTCATTATTTTGAACCGGACTTTATATAGCCATGATCCACAGAGCTGGCAGCGCCAGGTGTCAAGTGCAAACCATAAAATCATCTCCGTACTGCAAAACCAGACTGTTAATATCGTAGTACTTGTTCATATTTATTGTAAGCTTGACTGTGTATGTCTAATGTGTGTACACACACATGCGCACAGGCGTGTACGTATACGTCTGGATAACGCACACATGTACATATTTATAATGTGTATAATTAAAGAAAGTTTTCACGCTGTGATATAATACAGAATCAAGGTTCGTTATATGTTCGGCCGTCTATTTAATCAGAAAATTTTAAAATGACAGCTGTTTGTAAACGCTTGCGCGCCATGTCAACTAAAACATATTTTTCGTGAGTTATTCTTCTATTATACACATAAATAATATTATTGAGGTGTAATTCTCAGTTATAAGGTCAAGTCTAAGGCCGTATTAAATACGGTACGAAGTGAGGGAAATTTAAAAAACGAATCTTTACAACGGTGTTGCCAAATGCCTTGAGGCATGCATAAATTAATAACAAGAAATTCCGTAGTGAAAATACCAAAAAAAACCGTTTAATAAAACTCAACGTTGCAAAAAAAATAATAATTCTTTGCGTGATTTGATTGTTGAAAGGCACTTAAAATTGTTTAAGGGGATCACCCCATGTAATGGCCAGTTTTTTAGACATTTCTTAGGAATTATTTTTGACGACCAGTAAAAAGATAGAACTTTGAACTTTCTATGATATATTTGTTATTATTTCAGTAGTGTATAAAACAGTTTTCAAGCATAAATCTCCACAAAAACATGAGTTGCACTACTTCCAAGACACCCATCTTAAGAAAAAGGTTGTTGACGGTCTCCGTGATTCCGACTAATTGGCTTATCTCAAATAAAAAAAATAAACGTCATTTTAATCTGTAAGCCTGTGGCAATAAGATGAACTAGGATTATTCGAAAATATTGAAAATTGAATAATTGACAGACGTTTAAAAATTAATTTGTGAATTTCATGATTTTTTCGGTAATTTTGCGTCGAAAAAAATGGAACCACTCGGAATTTCCAAAAGATCCTAGTTTATCCTACGACTATACATGTGTCGAATCTACCATTAAAATTTTAAAGCAATCGGTCAAAGCGTTTTTGAGATATCGTGGAAACAAATTACAAAAACACAGTTTTGAGAAAAACACGTTTAAAGATTTAAGTACCTACGATTTAAACTATAAAATCTTAACTGACCATTAATCTGCAAAAAGCCCATCAAAATTAACTAGAAGTGATATAATTATAACTAAAAAAAATTGGTTGTCTGTAAAGTCGGTTTACGGACGATAGTTTTACGTGATAACGTATTCCGCTCGAATATAATATTTAATAATACATACCTAACCTAAATTTTAGTAGCTGTCAAACTTGGGCCGATCGTGCTTCTCTATCGCTTATACTGCGCTCTCGCTTGCACGCACAGGGTCAGGCGGAACGTTACGGCGTTACACTTTTTCGTGCGTGCAGCTGGTGTTTATCAATTTATAAGACGTTATCACGTCAAAAAATGAATTTATCGGGTTTTGTATGTTTACTCCTAATTTGTTTTAGATTGTCTCAAGTAACAAGCCTACACGTGGCAATAGGCTCGGTTGAGTCGGTGCCCAACTGAGCGCTCCGAACACCTCCTCTTCTATAACTGCTGTATCTTTCCAATAACTTCGAATATTATAAAATCATGTTACCAACATATTCTAAACATGTTTAGGAATCAATTTATGCAAAAAAATAATTCGATTTTTTCAACCTATCACATGGGGTGACCCCCTTAAAGTATCAACCTATTTTTTCAGTTTTACATTTATTGTTTTATAAAATCAGTTCTCTGACAATGTGGTCTGCGGTCCAGCTAGGGCTGTCACCTCTTGGCTGTCTAAATCCGGGAGAAAAAAAAACACCGATATTCACAATTTTTATTTTAACGAGATAACGTCTTATAAATTGATGAAACACCGGCTGCATGCACGAAAAAGTGTAACGTTCCGAAAAGTGTAACGTTCCACCTGACCCTGTCCGTGCAAGCGAGAGCGCAGTAATGTATTATTAAATATGATATTTGAGCGGAATAAGATAAGATATTTATTTATTTCATGTGTAGCTAAAAAGCTGTGAAATATGTCAATACAATTAAATTTATAAATCATGTATAGAGTACAACCAATTTTTTTTTAACTTATATTTTACATTTGAACGTACAGAATTCAAAATAACTGATCAAGAACTGACAAATTAAAAAAACTTTGCAGTTCATTTTAAAAATTGAAAAACGTCTGGATTTCTGCCTTGACATGTTCTTCATTTAAACGGTTTCTTTCCTTTATCAAATACTATACTAAAAACACGCTCGCAAGCGGCGTTTGATACAGGTACAGACAAAACAATTGAAACTATTTTCTTCAACATATCTCCAACTTCATTTCCGACTGTTAAGAAAAATTTTGCCCTCCTCAAATCCAACTCTTTCATTTGATTTGACAACGCTGTCTTGAACCTCCAGCAGATCTTTCATAAAGTGATCTTTAAATCAGTATAACCAAATCTCTCAAATCATTCCATGTAATCGATTTTATATGCTCAATTGACTGTAGTCTGAATCATTATTTTCGAGCAACTTGAAATTCCGGGAGAATTTTGTTTATCTTAAATTCCATCCTGGAGCCGGGGGATTTTAATTTTCAGGGCTCAATTCCCAGATACTCCCGGAATTCCGGGAGAGGTGGGAACCCTAGGTCCAGCACAAGCGAGTCAAATGGTGTGAGCGGTTGTCGGTAAACTTAATACCTACACCAAACGGCAATAGTACCGATTGTGTTTGTTAAAGTGAAATTATGCAGAGTTAAAGACATGTGTACATTTGCTGAAATATTGTTATTAATATGCGTTTGGCCGCGAGCTCGTATAACTGTATATAATAATAATGCTAATAATAACTTATGGGTCTAATGTTATGGTCAATTATGATACCCAATGCCATTGCCACTGACTGATGCTTTGATGAGAATTACTTTATGTTGTTGCTGTTGTTGATTAACGTACTCACACTCCTCAATCAGTGTGTCGTGGCAAAATCGTTTAGGTCGATGTTTTTTTTTCGCTATAGATTATAGAAAAACAAAAGGGAATATAGTCGTCTACGAAGAACTTATACGCTTTGTGTGTTGATCGTAGACTTTCTCGTAGGTCTAGCGCTAGGATCACCAATTAGATTCAATGCGGGTCCATTAAAAAAAATTACATCTATCGCGGTTCGTTTGGTAGATGATGACTAGCAATCAAGATTTATCATATCAATTAAAAAAAAATTCTGCGTTGTGCGAAATCTATGTAACATGTTCTCCTCTTTCGTTTAAGACTGGTTTCAAACCGATCTGATTTAAATTTAGCGAGAAATAAGCAAAAAACTTTTTTTTTCTTAATTTTCTCCCCTCAGGGACCAAAACTAAAAAATCAGGCGACTTTAGGATTTAAGTTGACCGGAGACGAATCGAACAAAAAAAAGTTTTTTAAAATCGATTAAGGCGTTTGGGCTGTACGCTGGATACAAAAAGCGTGACTCACAGATTCACAGACAAAGCGAGTACATATAGGCGCTTCCAGCTAAAGCTTGGGTCGCGCTTAATAAAACGAAAAAACTCTGAATATTTTTTATTAAGGATACATCTAATTAAAAAATCGGCCGTCCGTTGTCGTGTGACTATCCGATGAGCGGCAGAGATAAGACAAAGCGCAGACTTGATTGAATTACCACACATTTTTTATATTGATATTCCTAGATTCTTCTGGGTACACACAAAATTAATCCGGGAGCAAATCTCTTTAAATCACAGTCCGGTAATCGTTCTTGAAAAGACGGGTCAATGGAACTTTGTATCGCAGCGTGTTTCGAGTATAAATCCCAAACAGTCTGTGAGTCAACGAGGAGCCAAAAGAAATTATGCTTCAACTGTTTCGAGTCTTATCTACTCCGAGTTCGGATGTGCAAATAAAAAAGACGTTCATGACATGCGCCAGACATCCATCATAAAAAAGGATTTTTAAAGACGAAAAAATCCAATTCAAGATTTTGAAGGATTTAGATATTTCAATCCCGAAAATATGCGAGGTCTCGATGACACACCGTTCAATGGGTCGAAACTAGGGTTTCTAGTTTCTAGACCTTTTTTATTTCTCGAGACACCAGAAGTTTTTAATAAAATTTTTGCTTTATTACAAATTAGAGAGAAATCTCGAGCCGAAACCCTACCTAAAAACCAAATTTTAAATTGTTTTCAGTGGTGGAATTTCTTTTGAAGAGAAACTTTAAGCGCAATAGATAGGAGTGATTCCAATCGAATAAAGCGTGATGAAAGTAGTGATGGAGATAAGAAGAAATAAATACGGCCGCGGTACTGGTATCGAGAAATTACTATAGTTAACTTATAAGCAGATGCCTGTAAAAAATCTAAAGAGAAAAGGGAGAACACAAGAGTGAAGTTACCGTTTCTCACCGCATGCAGACAGCCATTTTCATCCGGCTTTCCTAGCTTCTGATTGGTTCTCTTTTCTATCATGAATTTTCTTGCGATATCTCGATCAATTCGATCTAAAGAGGAAAGGGAAAACACAAGAGTGAAGCTGCCGTTTACCACCATATAGACTACCATTGCAGTTGAGAAGTAGAGGATTTTGGATGAAAAATTCCGAGTCTTCTATTTACAGCGACTTCCCACTCAACTAGATATCACTTAATCCAAATCTTTGATTGACGTCTGATTAGAACTCTTCAATAAATAAAATTATCGACCAATTGTTTGTTATTATTTTTTCAATATTTTGATACTAATTAATTATTTTGAAAGAATTTTACACAAAGCGAATTAGAAATTAATTATTAATTATTTTTTATATTTTTTAGATCCGTTCTGAAGAAGATCCAAGTCCGGATCGAAACGTTAATGTATTAATTATATTTTTTGTTAATATATTGTCTGAAAAATTGGTCGATAATTTTATTTATTGTAGATATCACTTATCCAAGTTCAACTCTTAATACGATAAACTGAAAATGATCTTATGCAAGAAAAGTCTGGAGACTTATAGACTTATTTGATTTGTATGTTTGATATAGTAGTGCTTAGTGAACAATTAGTGTAGATCAAATTTGTCGATCATAATCGGGTTATTTGAAATAATCTCTTTCGCTTTCATAGATGTTTTTTTTAAATGCGCGAATAGGCTGCTAGATCCGTAAATTATCTGAATTAATTACAGACTGCGGCACTCTAATAGTTCGTCGGCTAAATTCATTGATGATTTTTTTATTGAGTTAACGACTTCTGCACATTGATTGATTATTCTCCATTTTCACTAACCTGTTTTCATGTTTTATTTAATAAATATAAACTGTTATAAGTTGTGAATGATAGTTTTATTTTTTTTGTAGAATCCGTTAATATTTTTTCTTTAGCGCGACTTGAGAGTAACTCAGATCTTTTTTGACGTGCAAAATACCGAAGAACCCGTTAGAAAACGAAATTATAAATCCTTTTACTGTTTTATATCTTAGTATTGATTAGAATAGAATAGGTATGTGTTTTATAAAATTAGAGTCTTTAAACTCAAAAAAAAAAACACTTTTGTAGCGATGTGGACTAAAAATTGTTTTTTAGTTTTTAGTTCACATTGCTATTTGAGTCTTTTTACCCACGACGGAACGGAGCAGGTATATGCTTTTAGGGTGAGAAATTGTTTGTTTGTTTGTGCACTCGAATGTCGCCATTTATCTCGAAAACGACTTGATCAATTCAGATGGGGTTTTCTGTAAAAGGTTTGTAATTCATCTACGATGGCTCTTGGCGCAAGAAATCTCTAAAAAGTTTAAAAAAAAAAAAAAAATTTAAAAAACCCACAACGGATGTATACGTTGTAATTGAAAAAGGATTAAATAAAATTTTGAAACCCCCCGACTAAAAGGAGGTAAGTAATTAAAGAAAATCCGTCGGGGACATTCGCTGCCTTGATAATAACTAAAATATTGCAACTTTAAAATCAAGTTGGGTATGCAAATAATTGTAGTCTTCAATTGATATTTTCCTATTCTTAATTCAGGGCAGCGAATGGCAGCCCCCGACGGATTTTCTTTGATTACTTACCTCCTTTTTGTCGGGGGGTTTCAAAATTTTATTTAATCCTTTTTCAATTACAACATTTACATCCGTCGTGGGGTTTTTCAAAATTTTTAATTTTGTTTTTTATTTTATTTAAACTCTAATTTTAATTACAACCCTAAATGACTATGTTTATATAAATTATTTATACAGGGTGAGGCATTTAAAGTGTTACAGAGCAATAGACCTTAAACTATTGATGATATCCAAAAATGATTTAGATGAAAGTTATATTGTTCTAGAGGGCCGTCATACTGGACCATCCTACTGCGCTGAAGCTACATCAAAGTCACCTCTACTTTTTTTAAATATAAACCCATATTTTTTGTCTTGGATTATTGTTTTTTGGGCCAAAAAAAATAACTTGTTCGATTTGATGCAATTTGAACCGCTGTTTGGTTCTCAATTCATCCCATGTTTCCTATTTGAGTGAATTGTGTGAGTCGGAATAAACCCAAAAAACTTGACTATTGTTTGATTCAACTAGTTTTTCAAGGATGTTCTTCTAGAACAATATAACTTTCATCTGAAACATTTTTGGATATAATCAATAGTTTAAGGAGGTTGAGCCGTTTTACGAAGATAATGAAAAAAATCTGAAATAAAGTTTTTTTGATAGATATTTTTATGACAAAATTTTCTGTAAAAAATCCAAAATCATTAGGAGATTTATAAAGCTAAGAATTAAAAAAAACTTTTACATATATATGGAAAATATGTCAACCTAGCATGCAAATTTTTTGCAAATAACCAAATTATGTCAGCTGTTCCGAAAAAACTATGTAAAGCATCGATGTCTTACGCATATTTTAATATTTTTTCCAATTTAATTAGGAGACTTTTAATCAATAAAAAAAATATTAAACATTAGCACTTTTCGATTATGGACTTTTATTCTTGACAATTTTAACAATTTTAACTAAATTTTCAACTTTTTAATGATTTACTTTTAATTTTTATTACTTCTAATTTCTTTTTTAATTATTTACTGCAAAAAATATGTAAAATAGAGATATTTACATAAATTTATTTTTTCTAACCTAACTTTGTACAAAAAATTCAAAAGTTAGTCCATTAAGTAAAATACTGAAATAATTAATTAATACAAAAAAAATGATTTATGTATGCCTTTATGACAATAATTTATTGGTATCATCGACTTATAACCTTTTGTAAAAATTTATTATGGAAAAGTTCCCATTTAGAATTCGACTTACTTTTGATTTGATCTGTAACGGATTAAGGGCTGCTGCTTTATAACACTTTAAATGCCCCCCACTCTGTATCTTTATAAATATTTATATAAATTATTGTATTGTCATAACACATAGATTCATACATACATGCATAGTGAAGTTAATAAATGAGTGTTAAAAATATTAGAAAGCAAATATTTTGGCATCAGTAAATAATCAATATTATTACTTGCAAATATTTATTAAATTTTCTTTTTAATTTAAAAAGATATTTCAAATAATCGATTCATTCTAAATTTTCCTTCCTCTTTCCTATTTAAAAAGTAAATAAAATTGTGTATACTCAACATTGTTAGCGGTATTGACTTTATATTGTGCCATACGCAATATGTCGTTGGACACACCTTGAATTGTTTTGTGGAAATCTTTGATAGTGATTTTGATTGTAAAAATTTCATCGTCATTGCGCTCGAAGCATTGTTATTTATTCCGATCACTTGCTCTGATTATCATGAATATTAGGTACTAATGACGTGATCTAAATTAGTAACCGCGTCTTGCAGAGAAAAGTGTTGATAGATACATATTTAAATAGAAGAAAATATAATAAGAATTCTTCAAAATAATATCTCCGAAAAAATATTATAAATTTTTTTATCCTACTTCGAAAAGCAAATCAATATGGATGAAATAAATAAACAATGAGTTAGGTCGACGCATTTATACCTTAATTCTATCAAAGTAAATGTTGGTACAGAAAATGATTGTCAAATTAAGGACGAACCTCTCCACATCTACATGCCAATTTTTTCAAAAATGTTTAATGTAGCCATGACGTGCCGACAATAATTCCGGGCTTGTGTTCCGTGGTTTATTGGTACTTCTATCTGACGTTTCGTCTACAACTGAAGACATTATCAAAGCCGATGAGGTAGCGGCCGAAGTGTCCTTCTAGGCTACTCACAGGTATAAGTGTGTTACCCGTGAGCAGCCTAGAAGGACACTTCGCTCGCTACCACGTCGCCTTTGATAATGCCTACCGCAGTTGTAAACAAAACATCAGTTAGAACTGTACCAATGGACCACAGAATACAAGCCCGGAAACCAAGAAGATTTGGATTTGACTGAAACATTGAATCTTTTTTGATGACTATATCTTTTGGGGCATCGATAGATGAGTGGATAAACCAAAATGCCGAATAATTAGAACTTTGCCATAATTTGCCATAATTGCTATTGTACAGTCCAAAAATTTAGCTGTCAAAAAATGAGTCAAACAGTTGAAAAGAATTATTTCGATAATGCCGTGTAAACAATAATCGATCGTGTACCACCTGTGTCACGCGTGCCATAGGTTCGCCATCCGTGCTATAGGGTCTCAAGATCTAAAATAAATGTGAGCCACCGTGGGATGTCTGGCAGAGTGAAATTCTAGTAACTAAATTTCGCCCTGTCAACTAACTTAATTCTAGTAACTAAATAACGCTCTTGAACTTAATTTCACCCTGTATTTAACAGTACATAAAGCAAGCGTATAAAGCGCTGCCATCTCACGAAATACTAGTGACTAAATTTCGCCCTGTTATCTATATGCTGCCTTCAACTAAAGCCTTGTTTAATCCAACGCACTCAAACGTAACGTCGTCCCATAAAAGTGCCTCGCTAATTGCACGGTTATACTCCCATCCAAACGCGCCATTAGACGTTTCTCATCAAAAATCAAAATTTCAGTGTGATGTGTGTGTGTGTATAGTGTTTTTTTTCTCGTTCGATATCTCAAAAACGGACCGACCTAGGTTCATGTGGTTTGTTTTGTTGTATTTATTAGCAGTTAACTTAGATCTGTTAGATCTTACACTTTTACGCAATAGTGTCAAAAATGTTAACACTTTTACACTGGATCACGATACCAAACACACCTGTTTGAAATACCTACATAAAAAAATTGTTTTGTTGGGAAAATTGTCATGTATAAACGATTGTTTACTAGGTAAAAAATATAGAACTGGCTAATGGCTATGATGCAGTCGAATTTTTATGAATTGAATTATTCAGTAGCAGTGGACGCGGTCCAGACTTGATAGGATAATGAAAAAAATAATTTCTCATGAATAATTAAAATTTATGTTACTTTCATATCAACTACCGTTTTTATTAATAAGTGATCGGCGATGCAGACCGTACGAATATATGAACTAATTTGCAAATTTCAGTAAAAAAAAAATATTTAAAAAACATTTCGCGCAAGTTGATTATCTTTTTAGTAATCTAAACTGTAAAAATTCGAAAGTTTTATTTTTTCATTATCTGATCTCTGTATTTTTTACTTATTGTATCAATAAAAGATAAATATTTCAAATTCAAATTTAAAATATTTTTGCGGAAAAGTAATTTTGTTTTTGCTTAGAAAGTTATGTAACGGTTGGTTTGAACTGTCGATTTTGTATGAAAAACATTTTAATACGTTGAACAATTTTAGTTGATAAATAAAATTATCGAGCAAATTTTTCAGACTATACATATATTGACAAAAATTATAAAAATATAAAATTATAATTCAATATATGACGTTTCGGTCCGGATTTGGACTTTCTTCAGAATTAAGCTAAACGATATAAAAAATTGGCAAAACCAAAAGTGCACATCCCGCAAGTTTTCCACTGTATGATAAAAAAATAACAATTAAAAAATATTTTTAATAAATTTAAAAAGATTTAAAAATTTAAAGAAATAAATAATTAAAAATTGAAAAAATATTTTTTTTAAGTTTGCAAAAATAAAAAAAATTAAGAACTATACATAATATAATATATAATTAATATCAAGTGGAATAAAATAAAACAAAATAAAAAGAAAAAAAAAAGAAAAAAATCAATGATTTCGTAAGGAATCGAACCCAGGACCTTGCCCTTGGGGATCCAACGGCATAACCATTACGCCACGGCGCGGCGGCCTAATACGTGTAGTGGTGTTATCACGGTATAGAAGTGTAGCACTTGTTTTATGGATTACACTATATTCACACAGCAATTATTATATTGTTTTTAAACTATTAGCTGTCAAAAATAATAAAAAATAAAACTGTTTATAAAAATTAAACTACTGAACACATTTTAGTGAATTTAAATAGGGTTCTGGTCTGATAGTAAACAAAGTGAATAAAATATAACCCAAGGCAATCCGACCAAAATTGCGATCTGTAGAGTCGTGACGTACGTACGTACATACGTACGTACGTACATACGTACGTACGTACATACGTACAGACCAACCGACAACTGCTGTTTGTGATTTTCAATTACAATTTTAATAGTATTTATGAACTCGAATTGATTTAAAAATGGTTCTATTTTATAGATTAGAATCTCCTCTTTTCAAAAAGCTTCAATTTGAATGGATTTCGTGTGAAATTAACTTAGATATAACTTCTTATATGAACGAAAGTCAGCTCTGACGCACAAAGCGATAATAAAGCACATACCGCTAGTTTAGCGGTATGTGCAATAATTAGTAAAATTTGAAAAAATTGGTCGATAATTTTATTTATTTGAATACGTTAAACAAAGATTTGAATTTTAGTTGATGTTTAGAATATTTCTTAGTGTAATCAACTTTGATGAAATTCAGTAGTTTTAATATGGACAATTTTATTAATAAAAATAAATTAATAATAATCGCCTCAACGTGTTTTTTAAATGTATCTATAAGTAAACGTCTATGTAAGTAGTTATCTGTCTACTGTGACATTATTTGACAGACGATTTCAATATCGATCAGTCATTAGCATTTGTAGTAGCATAGGCTATAAGCTGTAGCAAAATATTCCTTTGCAGTGGCGGGGCAACGCGTAAAAATTATTTTAACTGAACTATGAATGTTGTTCAAGAGAAAAACACTCTGCCTAATTAGGTGCCGTGGGGTAAGATCGTAAACGGGGCAAGATCCTAATCGGTCTATATTTATTTATACATAAATGAGAATATAATAGCTAATAATAGTTAGAAACTTGTATTAAATTAATCTGAGGCGATCCATAGAGATGTCTCTTATTCATGCGGAGAATAACCGTATTATATACTCATTATACAGTACAACTTCTGGAAATGTTTTATGAATTATTTCGATTTTACCCCAGAACACAGTAATTGGTAATTCAATTGGTTTTAAATAGCTGTTTACGAACTTGCCCCGAATGCGGGGCAAGTTTGCGGTGGGTACAGTTTGTTACAATTTTCTGTATAAATGAAAATTTCTAAAGAAAGTTGGTGTTTTTTTCAATAGAAATTATAGAGTATTAACTCTACTTTGCCTTCATACCAATAACTGTTAAATATATTTAAAAAAAAGACAAAAATAAATGTGTTAAAAGTGGAACTTTACAAAAACCGGTCCGATCTTACCCCACTTCACCTTACATACACAGCTATAGGTATTTTTACCTATTCGATGGGTGCGTGATGGCAGCACCGCCTACCGTCAGCAATTTTTCACACCCTTGTAACATTGTGTCAAATGAGCATCTTTCAAATAACTGTAAAAATAATTAAACGAAATCTTAAATTATCGAAATTTTTATATTGCAGTTAAGAAAATATAGTGTTTATGTTATTGCACTGAAAAAAACATATTGAGTATAATTATTATTTGTAAAAATCTAAAAAAAATAAATTATTTGACGGTTACTTCCACGACGACTAGTACCGCTGCTAGCGGACAATAGAGCCGGATTGAACTGCTTTGTTATTATTGTTTTTAAACTGCGTGGTTTCTTAATAAAAGATATGGCAGGGCGCGCGACGAAAAAGACATCTGACGGTCACATGAAATCGTTACATGACTCATTGCTAATTTAGTTCACAGCTCACGCTGCGATCGATTCAGTTATCCCTACTCTATACTATACACCCGGCCAAGATTAATATACGGAATATTTGATTTCAACGGACATGTAGCATTTACATGTTAAATATCCTCATTTGTTTTGCATTGTATATGAAATATTACGCTCATATGGATCTTTGAAGCAACTTAACGTACAAAATTAAAGTATTATACGGAAACATTTTCTGTGCAGTATAGAGCGGAAAATTTTAAAATCCGGAGTAAACAAAAACCCGCCCGGGCGTCCTTAAAAAGAGGACAAATTCTGGGAAACTCGGGCGTATATACCAACTCTTGTTTGGGGGAGTAATAAACAAATTTTTAAATAATATAGCATGTTTCTTTGAGTACTTAGTATTTCATGTGGCCGTCAGATGTCGTTTTTAACATGCTTAGCGGTTTAAAACAATAATAACAAGGCAGCTCAATACCGCTCTGATGTTTGCTAGCGGCGCTAGTGTTATTCGTGGAAGTAAACGTCAAATAAAATGTTTTTTAACATTTTTCCAAATAATAATTTATTATACTCATGTTTTTTCAGTGCATCAACATAAACACTATCTCCTTAACTGGATATAAAAATTTCAATAAATAATCGTTTCGTTTAATTGTTATTATATATTTGAAAAATGCTCATTTGACCTAATGTGTTATAAGAGCATGAAAAAATTGCGAACGGTGGATAGCGCTGCCGTAACGAAAGCCAGCGAATATTTTATGTTTATAGAGTAGCTTCTCCCTTTAGTTGCGCTGCTGAGAACATAAAAAAAATGCAGACAGGAAATCTGTCACAGTAGGTAGTAGTTTTGATAATATTATTAATGAGTTTCAGAATTATAATTGCCAGGTTACATGGCATACTTTAAACGTTTTTAATGTTAATTTTTCATTTTTTATTTCCCTGTATTATAAATTTGAATCTATTAAATTAGTATAAATTGTTATTTATATAGTTATTTTTACAACATATTATTAGTTTTCTGTATATTTGTATTTATTATATTATATTAGCTGTACTTGGCCACGCGCTGCAGTTGGACAGTCTGGTCTTCAACAGATGGCGCTCCCATTGCCGTAAAACATTCGGTACTATACTTGTTGCTTCAACACTTTCGATGATATATACTATGTCCTAATTTAATATTTCCTTTTCTAACTGCCCCCATCATGCTCTCATTATACAGCCCCTGACAAAAGCAAACTTTATAAGTGATAAATGAAGATTTTAGTTATTATTCGACGTATAGAATCAAATTTTTTCAATATAAATAAACTCAAAAAAAATTTCTTGTTGACCTGTGTAATAATATGATCCACTGATGGGCAAAATCAAAATGAAAACTGATAAAAATTAAAATTGAAAGATTTATCGTCTAACAGATGGCGCTGTATTCAACAAATGACGCTCTCGCTGCCATAAAATATTTAGTATCGCGTGTGTTGATTCAACGTCCAATAGATGGCGTTGTGTTTCAAAAAAAGCATGTTTTCACCATATATATATACAATAAGTATGTAAAAATGCACATATTCAAATGCAACTGTGTGTCAAAATTTCAAAGCAATCGGTGAAGAACTTTCGGAAATTTAATATTTTTAATAAAAAAAAAAATGTTTATACATTTCGTTGACTAAGAATGGAAGAATTAAATTTTTGTTTTCACGATAAAAATTTTACATGCCTGGACTGTTATCGTCTACCCTTTGCTTCAGCAACATCAAATAAAATTTATCTGGGTTTGGTAAATGGAAGAAGTTTTTTTTCACACCGTACGTCCAAAAAAAATAGCATAGATCTTGTTCGTAATGATATTATAACTCGCTGTCACTCGTTTTAGTATAACTACTATTTCATGTCAATTACCAAAATGATGACATTTTACTATAAAAGTTATAAATTTGCGTTTTTAAAAATATCATAACCTTAAAATATTTTAAATGTAATAGTTTAAAAAAATACTTTTAGTGATTTATTTTCAGAGTTCTGAACTCTTGCTTCTTTACTATTAACTAATAATGAAATAACTTTAATAACCTATAACCTAATCGGGGTATATAACATTTATATAACTGTCATGTTATTTTGCGGCATGTCTATGTAATAAAACAGTCAACAAGATACTTATGTTGTTTATATTATTACTTATTATCATCTATGCATATATTATTATGTATAGTACATACATTTTGTAATATTAGAACGTTCATTCAGATATTATAACTAAGGTATTATAAGAGAAGACATACAGTTACTAGATTTGACAAAGTACCGCAATCGTCCGCCGTTTTGGGGTGTTAGAGTCAATTAATATAAATACAAGTTCTTGTAACTAAAGATTAAAAAAAGCACGCTCAAAAATAAATATTGGTAGCACAAAATATCTCCGTAATGACATTCTGAGTACATACTCAATATATTGCGGTTTCCTCCCCGAATATCCTCTATATGTAACCAAAATCATAAGTACTTCATAATTTTAGAATGCATTATATTTTCCATATTTAACCAATGCTAGGACATATTGTATTGGTTACAAAATCAACGCTAAAGTTTAACAGCCACTGACAGACGACAAAATTGGTGAGTTCTGTGCGGCGTTGTTCTGCGCTCCTAAGCAGCACATGAAACGTTATCATCAGATACCCCCTGCAGTGAACACCGTGAAACTCCTGGCCCACAAGGTAAAGCGTGTTATTTAGATCGATTTTGAGCTGCATTTACCGTCAGCACATTAGTACAAATAAGCATCTATCATGACCGTCATATGCTAGAAGTGTTCACTGAATCCATCTCAATAAGTCAACACCCTTGATGACTTTGACTCTGGTAGGTATGTCGTACATACACATAAATAATAATAATAATAATCTTTATTCAACTCATGCGCGTTATTCATGTTTTATCATGCCTAAAAACCGAACCCTAAATAGCCATTTACCGACTGGTGCAATTACTTGTCATAACTCAATGAAGATTCCTACTAGCTCGGCCATTGTGGAGTAATGAAAATAAACGTAACTATTTTCTGAGTCGTAACGAAATAGTAGGTAACAACAACTCCGTTGTTACCCATTGAGGCAAAAATTGAGAGGCCGAATGTTTTCGACATGGAGTTTATTCATAACCGGCTAACCTCAAACCAAAACATTGAATCGTGCTGTTTGGTGCTGTTAGTATTGACAGTTTTTTTTATAAAGAAATAAATAGATATTTACAACATCTCATTATAATTAAAACATGAAAAAACGCGCAATTGTTGAATAAAATTATGGGCGCAACTTGTAGGCTAAGTCATGATCTGTCAGCGCGATGAATGACTACTAATGACTACTAATTACGCCAATAACTATTATTTTATATAATTTTACATTATTTACTCAACTTGTGAGTATAAAACATGTCAAAAAACTGTTTAAATTAATTGTTGAAATTAAATGTATAAAATTCGTCCAAAGTGTATGGTGCTTGTTTATCAATTCCTGTTTTAATTTATTTTTCAGTCTACTACTGTTTAATTTGACTAAACTATTAGGCAGTTTGTTATAAATGTTTGCTATTGTATTATTTAAACCGCTATTTGCAGCCTCCAAATTGGTCTGATTTTTTTCAATATTATTTTTGTTCCGTGTAGGGCTTATGGCAGTAGTGACTTGTGTTACAGTGTATATGCAGTTTGTTGTCAACATTGTTTGAAAAATGTTGATAATTAAAACATCATAAACATGGATGTGATGCAAAATTTAATTAACCGCCCTCCCTGATTTCTAGTCCATGTTAGGAGGTACCACTGATTGACCCCTGCAAAACACTTGTTTAAAATGTGCACGCGCCGCCACTGATAGTGGGTACATAATATCCGGAAGAGATTCATTTTAATTTCATGTTATACCTATAAAGTACCGGTATTGCTCGGTGGGTACCTTCAGCTTTAATGCTTAATGTCAGTGCATTTTCATCGTATTAAAAACATCGTGAGCTTAGATAATACGTTTTTTTATTGTGTATAAACGCAAAGTGTACTTCTAACTGCCAAGGTGCGCTCATCTAGATTCTAGATTTCTCGTAGTGCAGAGTATGTTATGTATGGTAGTATTTTTTAGCATTAGTCGTTTGTATGTAGGTATGTATTATATTGATAGCTACTATAATATTTAAATGAAAAATTGAGATTGATTGAAATTGCAGTTATTTATGTGTTGTATATTAACCTTTTGTGAAGTGTAGGCAGGGCCCTCGCGCCCTATAGTGCGATGTGTGCGATGCACGCGGGCGGCACATTCAAGGGGCGGCAAATGGCCTAGTTGTGATATGTTTTTGTGCTGTATAGAAAAAATATATAACTGATATCTTTTCAATTTTATTTGCATACTCAAGCCTGCGTGACAAACTCTTACGAGTAGTTATTTATTTTTTAATGAAATTCGAATTCGAAATATTTCGCGCGCAGTTTTCGATTCGATAGTTAGTTCACATCAGCGCGTAGACAGGGCGCCCCTATCGGGAGACTCCCGCGTATGTTTATATCTTGATTTTTTCCTGTCGATTCCTGCAAGATGGGAGTGAAGTAAAGTATTTTTCAATCAACAAATACTTTTTACTAATTGATAAACTAATGATTATTTTGACTTAATGAATTTTCTCAGCTCAGCGGTGAAACTAAATGTTTCTCTCATTCATAAGTACGACAGGAGAAGAACACCGTGAAAAATCGCACGGAGTAAACTGTTTTTGTAGAGAATAGTTTACTTCGCGGAGTGATTTTTTTAGCGTGAAGAGAGAATTTTTGAAGTTCACTCTGTACGGAGTGAATTTTCAAAATTCACTGTTTAATGTGTTTCATTTTAATTGAATATATTTCATTATTTCATCCCGCTTTTGTCCTGATTAAAAATTTGACTCGTTTTCACTTTTAGCCTATCATTTGTAAAGTATCTTTCACTGTTACATTTTTCACATTTTTATTTGTTTTAAAAAATTAATTATCTTATTAGTATTTTTACCTTCCAAATCGTTTTGTAATGACGATGTGAAGTGAAGCATTGTTGCATTTCAGGAAAGTAATGAAAGAAAAAACCTTCGGGTGCACAATTTCAGCAACTTAAGAAAATTAGCCAAGAGGAAAAAAACAAAATGTCTGATTCTATGAAGAAGTATTTGCAAAAAGACAAGGAAACAAAGTTTCTATTAATTGCACTTACAGTAATAGTTATTTAGGATTTTTAACGTTTTTCAATTTGACATATCGTCTAGTGAGTTTATCCCCAATAAGGGGCGTCAATTATGAATCCGCACGCGGGCGGCGTGAGGCCTTACGAGGGCCCTGAGTGTAGGTATAGTTGTGCAACATTAAAGTTGTGGAAGTTTGTGCAATTGGGTTAGGATAAAACACTATTATTTTAGGAAGCTTTGTTTTTTGACGTTTACACTAACGCCATCGGTCGGATTTTTGGGTGAACGTCACAATATTCAACAAAAATACCAAGGAGTATAGTGCAGTGTGTATTTATTCTTCAACTAACTATTTTATCTGACACTTTGCTTGGTGAATGGAAAGTAAATTTTATTGTAACGAATAAATTTGTTCCAAGATTAGTATTTCTATCTTTAATAGTGTTTGATGAATATGGCCATAAATAAAATAAAAATTCCTGTGGACTAATACTACGATTTTAAGATAATTAAAAAAAAAATAAGAGTCAAATGGCCTATTGTCGGCAAGCTTGTATGCATAATGCGTGATGAGTA
Organism: Xanthostigma xanthostigma; assembly: GCA_963575645.1. Lineage (NCBI taxonomy): Eukaryota > Metazoa > Arthropoda > Insecta > Raphidioptera > Raphidiidae > Xanthostigma > Xanthostigma xanthostigma. The sequence goes on along the minus strand of OY754466.1, from coordinate 38,513,014 downwards.
GATATCTGCATAATATACCATACTGTAATGTTTATTGTTCAGTTGTTATGTTTGTCTTTAAACAATATTATATTACTTCGTGTTAGTATCTATAATATAAATAACTTGTAGATCAACCATGCAGGGCCGTAACTAGGCAGGGGCAATAGGGGCACTTGCCCAGGGCCCAGGGTCCAGGGGGGCCCCGGAGGGGCCCAAGAAGACCCCGATAAAAATTATCTCAATTATTTTCATTCGTATTTTAATGAATATTACAAATCACATATATAAGTAACACCACTGGTGGCTCAGATAGACGGGGCCCAAAAAGGCTAGAATATGCTATTAGAATTTTTATTTAAAAAGAATCGTACCAAAACATCGTTGTTGCTTTAAAAATATTTCTAACCCTACCAGTCACCACCGCTTCTTGCGAGAGAAGTTTTAGTAAACTGAAGTTAATTAAAAACTATTTAAGATCGTCACTCTCACAACAGCGTGTGTCGAACCTGTCTATTATATCAATTGAATCTAACATAGTGCAAGAAATAGATTTTAATAATATAATTGATGAGTTTGCGCAGAAAAAAGCAAGAAGAATGCAATTTAAATAAATTTTTAATTCGTTTTTCTTCATAAATGTAAAATAAAAAAAAAATTACAAAAAATATGGACAGGACCAATTAGGCCAAGCTATAGAGATTTAAAAAAGCGTTCTCGTGACATAAAGACTAGTAGCAAACCGATTGTGCGATGATATAAAAGATAATAAGCAGATGAATAGGTATGTGTTTTTCACTCGAGTTTCCGGTCCATTTGTTAGTTATCAACAGTTTATTGCAAAAAAAACGCGATTTTTGTCTGTTTTTGCTTGTAACTTTGAAACTAATGGAGCAATCGGAATGCCCCAATGAAATGGTTTGTAGAGAATTGAAATATCTACAGAATGAGAGGTCGAATGTCTTAATCGGATAATTAGGTCCTGAAAAATTTAGGAAAAACCAGAAAATTAGGCGTTTTTTCGAAAATTTATAGCTCCGTCATTTTTTGAGCTGGAGCGCTAAAATTTTGAGAGAAAGTAGGGATTATAATGTTCTTTATGTGTGCCAAAGGTGGGTGCTGTCGGATTATTAGTTTTCGCGAAATCGCGATTGAAAGTTTGCAGTGTAATTTTTTCCGGCAGGCCTGTATGCGTTACCGATAATAATTTCAAAAAAAGTTTTGAAAAGTTGACATCGTGCACTACAAAACGTAGATTTCAGTTTTTCGATCAGATGCCTGGAAGCATGCTAAAAACACTCGTAGATATTTCAGTTCTCTACAAACCATTTCATTGGGGCATTCCGATTGCTCCATTAGTTTCAAAGTTACAAGCAAAAACAGACAAAAATCGCGTTTTTTTGCAATAAACTGTTGATAACTAACTAATGGACCGGAAACTCGAGTGAAAAACATATACCTATTCATCTGCTTATTATCTTTTATATCATCGCACAATCGGTTTGCTACTAGTCTTTATGTCATGCAAAAATGCTCTACAGCTTGGCCTAAATTTAAAGATTTCTTATTTTGTGTTTATTTATTAAGTGATATACCTACTAAACTTTAAACATGTGAAAGAACAGGAACTATAACCATGGTAAGTTTTTTCTCAATTTTTTTTTTATTGAGGGGGGCCCAATTTGAAGGTCTTGCCCAGGGCCCACAAAATCCACGTTACGGCCCTGCTGAACCATGTATCATACATACATACCTACAGATTTACGAACATATTCTAAACATAGACCAGTTTCGTGTGTATAACACCGTGTCATCTGCTGTACATGCAGTCTAGTTCACATTTCCCTTTTTGATGAACTCATTATGGTGTCATTCGATGAATGAAATCTAGAAACTTTTTGAAAAATTGAAGTGGGGTTAGTAAAAGAAAAAAGAGGGGTTTGGTTTTTTGCGAATATATCAAAAACGATTGCAGATATCTGAAATCACAAAAAATATTCTGAAAGAGCAGGAAATTTTCTATAAAAAAGCCCCACCTTTTGGAATTCTACCACTAATATTTGTAATATAAATTTAAAGGTGAAAATAGCGCTAAATTTTTTAAATTTTGTATAGGTACTATTTTTCTTCATAACTCGGTCAAAAGTACGCTTATTAAATGCATTAATTAATTAATTATTAATTACATAAAAACGCAGATAAATTCCCAGCAAGCAGCTTTGAGGTTATACTTAAAACACGAATGACAGCTATTCGCGACTATTGGCTGGCGGCAGTCTCATGGAGCGGTGTACATGACAACTATTTTTCTTTATAGCCGGTCGAAAGTACGTACTTTTGGCATCAGTGCGTGTAATCCCAATGTTAGACTTTCTGCCTTAAAATTGATGCCGGAATACGTATACTTTCGAACGAGGTATGAAGAAAAAGGTTTCTCGACTTTAGTGCAAAATCAACTCATAAAACGAGTTTTGGAATGGAACCCCTCACATGCTTTTAATTTAAACAGAAGGCACAGCTTTGTATAAATAATATCGTTCTACAGGTATCTAGTGTAGGGTATTCTATAAGGATAATAATGTAATATCGCATACTTCATATGTCAAGTCTATTACTTGGCTCGTTGCATTGCAGCCGACTGAACAGGCAACGATATAACCAACTGTTTCCGCCTGTCTCACTTCATTACCGGCGCGTCACTTTGAATGCAATCGGCTGGTCAAAGGTTAAAAATCTGACTAATTCCACTGATAAAATATTATGTTGTCGCCTCGTGCCATTCCACCATTAAGATGCACATAATATTAACATTGCTTTTACTTAATACTTCACTTACTTACCTCACAAGCGGCTGGTGGTCTTGAATCATTCTTGTTCTATCGTTTTTTGAAGTGCAACTTCTTACGTTCCAACGCTGTAGTAATTAGACTTGTGAAAAATCGAATGATTTTAATAATGGAAAGGTTGCTTAATATCAACATTGCTTGTACTTAATACATACTTCACTTACTTACCTCACAAGCGGCTGGTGGTCTTGAATCATTTTACTTCTATCGTTTTTTGAAGTACAACTTTTTTAGTTCCAGCGCTGTGATAATTAGACTTGTGAAAAATCGAATGATTTTAATAATCGAAAGGTTGCTAGTCGAATGATTCATTCGAAGTGATGATGTGTGATAATAGTACAGGTGTGTTGTGCTATGTGTGAATGATGAATGTTTTAACTGTCGCGCAAATGAGTTTGTTCTCGGTTTCGATTGTCAGTCTTGAAAGATTTACCTGCATACAGTATTTCATAGAACAGATGGAGTTAAAAGACGAAATTAGTCGTATTCAAACTCGGCGAGTGGTTAGGTACTAAACGTGTGAAGACACAATTCATTCTAATATTATTATAAACGAATGAATTTAGCCCTCTTTTTCGATTGTCAGCAAAGAAAAAACGTAGTGTACTAATTTATTATTGAAGATTGTATTATAAGTCGTAATTTGTAGGTATAAAAAGCATTCAAATGATTTTGAATAACCTCTCGAGCCATGTCGATATATTTTAATAATTAATCGAATAGTTCGAATATTTTCACTCTAGTAATCATACCATAGAAACCAAAATATATGCTGCCAATTATTGTCAATTTATACAACGTTTAAATAATGCAGATGTTTCACTTGTAGTGTGTAGTGTAAACTACAATTACTGTTTGTCGGACGGCGTTCATACAGGTGAACCATTTTAGTAAATTGCTGCTCATTACATATTTTCTTTCATTAATAATAATTTTTATTTATAAAAGTGAAAATATCCATAGGTATTATTTTTCATTAGGTAGTGTATAGAGTGAAAGGTATTTGGAACGAATTCCGTGGCACAAGAATCAAAGCAAAGCAATACTGAACTTTTTAAACTTGCATTTATTACTGACGTTTTGAAGATGGTACAAAACGTACCCGTCAGTAATAATAAATGCAAGTTTAAAAAGTTTAGTATTGCTTTGCTTTGATCCTTGTGCCACGGAATTCTTTCCAAATACCTCTCATTAACTTCAATGGATCACAATTACTCTATTTATTGAATAGAGTCAAATTCATAGTGTATAGAGTGCCACAGACGCTGATGACCTCAGTTGTTGAGCGTCTATAATCTGCAATCCCTTCGTGCCGCAGAAATACAACAATATTTTAAACTATACTAATATTTAAAGCTGAAGAGTTTGTTTGGTTGAACGCGCTAATCTCAGGAACTACTGGTTCCAATAGATTTTTTTTGTTAGATAGCCTATTAATCGAGGAAGGCTATAAGCTATATAATATCACGTTACGTTCAATAGGAGCGGAGCATCATTGAAAAATATTGCAAAATGTAACTCAAAATTTGTCCGTCCGTCAAAAACTTTTGAACGGCAACTCCGATCATCATGAAATTTGGACACAACATTCATCTCGGTAAACTAAGATGAATGTGCGTACTCATGTCCCTTCCCCTCCCCATTCGTTCTTTTGCACCTGGCTGAAACAGGGCGGGACCGCAAGTAAAAATATAAAGTAACAAAATAGCCACTAGGACAGTCTGTTCAATCTAGTGAACCAAGGGAAATTATGCAATTTTAATAGTAAATTCGTCCTAATCGGGTAATAAATATAGGATTAACAAACTAGAAACTACTTGTGCACAGAAATCGCCTACTTTAACGCTAAATAAAACGAAATGCAGTCTGCAAATTTACTTTTCGCTGTAGGGGATTCTCATGATACTGTTTATTTGCAGTAACTGGTTGACCACTATTTGATTAATATGTAATTTGTTTGTTTAATTTTTTATTTATTTTTTTTATCTTTGCCAAATATAGTTAACGAAAGGAAATAGTCAACGTTGAATATTATATTATTATGTTGATTTTAATCAAGTGGAACACAATGTTGTTCTTAACTTCACTGCGCGCTGTTACAGGTAATTCGTTTATAAAAAGTGTCCCGAAGAAAGCGGGTTTATAGTGTTTACCGAACAATTATTGGCCGGATGCAGAGTATCGAGTGAGGACAACTGAATCGATCGCAGCGTGAGCTGTGGACTAAGTGGGTAATAAATCATGCAAAACGGTTATAGACTATGATTTCAAGTGGCCGTTAGATGTCGTTTTCGTCGTCCTCCCTGTCCTGTGGTTTATTTGTAACCTTCGCTGTTTAAAACGATAATAACAAGGCAGTTAAATCCCGCTCTATTGTCCGCGAAGAATATATATTTTTGTCTACATTTTTCCAAATAATAATTATACCCAATATGTTATTTTCAGTGCAACAACATAAACATAATACATACCTCCTTAATTGTGATAATTAGGTAAAGATTTTGAAAATACTATCAAAATGAAACTCACGAAATTTCAAAACTGTTGCTTGATAAAAATTGCTTCTTTTTTTTACCCTCTTTGTAATTTTAGGGTAGTATACCCTGACCGCGGGGGACTGCCAAAATGAACTTTCATTATTCAACATGTGTATACAAGAGTCAATACCTACATTATTTGATTTTATATTATAAATAAACGACTCGTATATAACTTGCTAAGTTTATTTTTTCTGGCAAAACCAGCAAACCTACTTGTTATTTGTATCGAACTTGGCCCCTTTTCACATTTAGTTCTGGTGCAATTTCAATACTTTGTAAAGTTATATTCGTACTTATTCTATTTAATATTATTTAAACACACATTAATATAGTTATATACCATATTTCATTATAATATATTTATGTAATCGCACTTCATTATATCATAGTTAAATACCACACTTCATTGTATCGCACCGACCAGACGCGAGTAGTTTTCGATCGATGCTTTCAGTACCGGCTAGACCAGAGGTGGGCAAATCTTTTGATCGTCGAGCCACATTGCGGATAAAAATTTGACCGTGGGCCAAACAATTTATTTTTATGATTTTTAGTATAGTTTTTTTGATTCAACAATTTCAAGTTTTTAAACACTATTTACTATTTTTCTAAAATTCTTTTTATGCGCCAAACAGTAATATTTTTGCTTTAAATAATCACTTATAAAATGCTTCGCGGGCCGGAGAATATTTTACTGCGGGCCGCCATTTGCCCAGGCCTGGGCTAGACGCTTGTGAATTACTATGATCAATCAGTCATTCAACTCAGTGAATGTGCGAAATCGTGATTTTTTGACACTCGTATCTTGGAAGCTATTCCATCTATCTTTAATAGTGTTCGGTGAATATGGGCACTAGACGTATGAAATTTGAAATACAGCTTCTTTATGATAAGATTGCCATAAAAAGTCAGTTGTAACTAGCCTCGTAGGTAGAGGCGGGTCGAAAAGGTCGCGAAACGCTTTGCGAGCAATGATTTGCTGCAGTGTTTTGTTTGTCGAACGTTTAATATGAACAAACACACATGAAACTAAATACACTGTGCGAAACTAAACGTCGAGAGGTCCGGTCTCCAAACAGATTGCACTAAATATTTACAAGTTATTATAGATTATTGTTCTTGATAGTTAGTGATCCGTGCTGACTTTTTGTTGCAACTTTTTTCTTTGCAATACGTTGTTTGTTTTCAATACCTTATCAAGTTGTATTGTTTATTGTATATGTTACGGTCTATACCCGAATTCGGTCAATGACCGAAATAAATGCGAAAAGCTATTATTGACCAACGAGTATTGCCCAAACCCGAAATCTTACATTTAAACGGGTATTGAATGTTATAAAATGAGCAAAACTAGTTTTGCGCATTTTCAATTCGACAAAACTAGTTCTGTCCATTTCTGAACGTACAATACTAGTATGGCATCGGAATCTTTTGCGTTTTTTAATTAACTTTTCCACATCAACGATACTTATTATATCAACGTTTATTCTTCTGTATTGTTTTGCAGACAGAGGTTTTAATTCAGCTTTCAACAATTTTGCTTTCTTAACCTCACTTATAGTGTAGTAAGGTAATTATGTTTCGTCATAAAATTATGTTTCAGAAGCATACAATAGCCGAACTAGTTGAGACTCGAATTCACCTTGCATTTTTACTTAATTATTACACTGAATATCACACCATTATATTAATTATAACAATTTTCAGAAATGGACAGAACTAGTTTTGACCAACTGAAATTGCTCAAAACTAGTTTTGATCATTTTATAACAGTCAATACCCGTTTAAATGTAAGATTTCGGGTTTGGGAAATATTCGTTGGTCAAAACTAGTTTTGCGCATTATTTCGGTCATTGGCCGAATTCGGGTACAGACCGTAACATATATAATAGATTGTATTATTCGTAATTATGATGTTAAAAAAAGAACGGTACCTGTGACATATGTAAGTCAATCGTTACAAAACGTAAAAAGTTTTTTTTCTGACGAAACGTTTTTAAAGTTGCAAACATTTCAAATCTCGAATTAGATATTTTTTTTTACTAATGAAAATTTGTTTATATTCTATTTAAAATTTATTCATTTTATGTTTTTTTTTAAATTTTAATAAATTTGTTTACGTAAATTTTAAACAAATAAAAAAAGTGTGTGTGTGTCAGCTCCGACGCATGACTGGAGTTTACTCCTTAGATACGCTGTGTAATGTATTCCATCTCATTCTTTCGCACATTAAATCCTACAGATATATATTATGTTTCTCTCTTTTAAAGCGGACGAGCGTAACACCACACTTGAAGCGGTGGAGCGTAACGCATCACCAATTACTAATAATAATTTATGTTTTTATTCCATGATGCCATATAGCGTAGGCCGTAGAACAAGTCAAGAAAAAATAGAAAATTACATTGTAAATTCACTAACTTATATCTCCCTCTCAACTTCCGTTCGCCTCGCCCGATCACACTTCCGTAAATCTCTCGTCACGCATTCACCAGCTTACTCCCCAAGTCAAGCGTGCCTAAAGGAGTTTTACTTCAAAAATAAAAAAATGCGTAAGGAGCATAGATTCCGTCGTGTGTCCACGAACCTACTACCTTTTTTTGTGCGTTTGAAGTCAAACCTTTTTATTTATGAAATACAAATAGGTTTTTTTGTTATATTTGTTTCATGTTCGGTGCTGGCGTTAAATGATGTACCTAGTTCAAATTGATGTTAACTGTACAGCTATAAAAATGGGTATTAAATGCTTTTCAATTTTTTTTGTTTCGTTTTAAATATTACTTAATGAACTTAACATGCCTATAAAGTGAGGTATGCAGTTAATAATATTTTTACAAAAAATGTATCCACATAGCATAGTGGCATTAAAAACTAACTGAACAGTGAACACCGACACGCAGTCAGAGGCCCGTCTTGAAAACGATAAACGCCACATTTCCTGAACAAAAACTATTTGAAATCGGTAGATTCTATAACTCTGCTTTGTATAAGTGTTTGGAATGTTGATTCTACTGACAGCTTTTGTTTAATATTAATATACTAGCTGGACCCGGCTCAGTCTAGTTTAACCCTCTGCGACTGAGGTGGTAGTCTCTCAGACACCGCAAACCAAATACAACGTTGCCATTTCGCGATATGGCGTGATGTAGTTCTGTCCCGCTCAGTACCTTCCTAAAACGGTGAGAGCAAGTGAACAGTCAGGCGCGCGCGGCGACGCAGTGCACACGAGTGGCGGGATGAGGACCTGGTGTCGGATTAAAAAAAGTACCGTAACTTTGAGACTGATTTATGCCTAAACGTATCATACGATCTTGTTGATTTTTTAAGTAAAGTTTATAAGGTTATTGACTAATAGAAGAAATGTTAAGTTTTTGAAAGTTGATTTTGTTAATTAAAAAAAAAAAATATATTAAGATACCTACTTACCTTAAGGCAAAATTTTTGATCTCAATAAAGACTCTCTATAACTATTAGAATTTCATTTTAATAAAACAATTTATTTTATTTTATTGCTTCTATATAAAACACATAAAGTAATTAAAGTATAAAAAAAATTATATCTATTTAAACTTATAAGATATTTACATTTTAAAATGACGTCTGACAGACACCACCTCAGTCGAATGTATACAATAATTTCACCTCAGTCGCAGAGGGTTAATGGAAAAGAAAGAAAAGAGAATGCTCACGCTTTCACCCGGGTACAAAAGAACGAAGAACGAACGGGGGGAGGGGCATGAGTATGAAAGACATGTTCATCTTAATTTCATTTCACGATGATCGGAGTTACCGTTCAAAAGTTTTTGTCGGACGGACAAATTTAGAGTTTTTTTTTGCAATATTTTTCATTGATGCTCCGCTCCTATTGATCGTAGCATGATATTATTCCTCGATAAATGGACTATCCAACAAAACAAAAAATTCAATTTGAACCAGTACTTCCTGAAATTAACGCGTTCAACCAAACAAAACTCTTCTTATATATTAGTATAGATTTCACAATGCTTGTGGATATACAATATTTTTTGTTGTCCCATTGTCTGTGCAGAGATTGTCTGGTTAGGCCGAGTCTTAGAACAAGCAACATACAGTTATCCATGTGAGAAGCATTTCGTGTCTAAAAAAATCAATTTAACAATGCAATCGAAAACATTGAAAATGCCAAATGACACCAGCCGTCTTGAAGCACACTGTGTTGCTTTATCGCTCCCATCGGCGTAAAATATTTAGTCTAGCGCGTGTTGCTTTAACGTCCAACAGAAGGCGATGTTTTTTAAAAAAAAGCATGTTTTCACCTATCACAGGTGTGACATCTATACTCGTATAATAGGTATTTGACATTAATTGAAATTCAAGTCTTTACTGATTTTCAAATTATCGAATAATGAAATAATTATACAGACCCATTACTATTTTGTAATTATTTACGAGAACCGCTAAATACCTACATATTATATCGTGATTCCTATTAATGTTTTTAAAACGGTAATCTCTTAATTATATCTATTAGTAAAATATAATTCTGCCTCAACAAACTTCTGTGTCAAACAAATCAGCTATATTTAGAAAACTGAGTTATCTCGCCATCGTTGCTATTCTTGCCAGTCAGTCACTCACTTTTCCTCTGAAAGTGTTATTCTAACATTTTGACAACTTCATGCAAAAACTAATTAGACAGTAAATTAGCAATTGTATATATACACTAGACTCTCTATATACTAGGACCTCCGCTCAAGGGTCGGCTGTTTTGCAATTTGAGTTTCGAACCTGGGACGACAGAGACACAACCGATTTAAAATTTGTTTCAAACTAGTCGTGTGCGACTAGATCGAGAACCAATTTCAGTTGCATATTGCAAAATTCTTCCTCTGTTAAGGCCGCTGCACGCGAGGCTGGATTTTCAGCTAGATTTAACTATTATAGTTTTCTATCGCTAGTTTTCTTAATTGCTTTTATGTGCACGCTTCACTCGAGACGTCTTTTCAAGCTTGTTTTGTGGATAGAACTGGTGCGCGCGCTGTGACAAATATAAACACAGAGCAAAACGTGTCTGTTGTCTGACTCTGAGCAAAATGACTTCATGTTGCTCTGTGAACGTTTGTTCATGTCGCCCACGTGACAAGATATTGTTTCCTGATGGGTTCTTGTACAGAGCAAGAAAAATAGCCCCAGTTCTAATTTTAAAATCTATCTTGTGAGCTAGCTGGCGAGCCCGCAGTGGCGTTATTTCAAGCCTCGTACCCAGCCTGTCGGCCAGCAGAAATTCAAGCAGTGTTTCTAGCAGTAGTGTCCGACCGAAGGCCGATTTTTGGCCGAAGCCGATTAATCGGTTATCGCCACAACCTTCGGCCGAAGCCGAAGGTTTAAAAACCCTAAAAAATTCAGTTTAAGATTTGCTACAACTGCCACAAGCTACAATACATAATATAAATGATTTTAAAACTTTTGATCTGAAGGTTTTATTGACTATAAATTTAATATAAATAATAAAAATTACAAAATTAATAACATTTCGAAATAATGTGAATTATAACACATATTTCTTTAATTTAAAGTAATTTAACAGTAATTAAACTTGTTTTGCACAAGTACAACGCAATGTGTCCACCCGCGCGTCGCCACGTCCTTCGTGCTCTCGCTGATTCGTAACAGTTCGTTCAATTTCGACGCTTGTTAAAAACCTTCGGCTTCGGCCAAAACTTCGGTCCAATTTGGCCGAAGCCGAAGGTTTCGCCGAAGGTGGCTATTTTGGCCGAAGCCGAAGCTTCGGTCGGACACTATCTAGCGGCTTTTGTATTGGCTGCCGCAGCCGGGAATTCGTGGCTGCCTAGTGCGCGGGCTCCCATGCAATGTCATATGTTTTACTGGCTGCCGCAGCCAGGCTGCCTAGTGCGCGGGAGGCCTTAAAGTTGGAGCAACCATCTTTACCAATTCAGATTTAATCGCGCTAGTGTGCGAACAAAAAACGTCAATCGATTGCAAGGAGGGCCTATGGTAGGGGCAATCGTCTTTTCCAATTTAGAATCTGTCGCGCTCGTTTGCGAACAAAGAACCTAAAATGATTGCACAATAGTTGCATCCTGAATCGGTTTTAAAACTCAAGTTGCGAAATAATCGATCTGTGTACGGATTTTGAATCGACTTGATTAGCAACGTTCCGTCCCCACCCTATATAGTATCTTACTCAGACAGCAAAGTCATCTTGGCTCGCGTGCAGAATATATTATATAATTCGTTTCGCGTTAGTGTTTTGATTATTTTTTGCTGTAATTGAATAAATTGCCGCGCTATTATCATACAATAACATAACCTCAACGAGTATGTGTTCGTATGGTTTATTTTACTGATCAGAGCTGTATGTATTGTCTCGGTCAATGGCGTACAAGTGGGTTTCTTTTTAGTGTGCCGTACCCTAAAAAAATATTGCAAGATTGTTTTTGAATGTTTATTGAATAGCTTTATAATTTACTTTCATTTTTAAAGATGTATTAATTAATTAAAGAAGCATCGAATCGAGTAAGTACTACCTACAAGAGAAAAATAAAAAATTCCCAACAAATTAAAATTCATAAAACTTGATATAAAATTCAACTTTGGTTGGTAGAAATATCTATCATGTGTAAGACCCACTCCACATCAACTTAAGATGTGAGACTATATAATAAAACGGTATACTTTGCGTGTCTGTAGTAGAGCTGTAACAAACCGTATGTATTCGTTACTGAGTAACGGGTACATCGTCTGACTCGAAGTAACGAACGTTACTTACAAATTCATTTCGTTACTCGCATGTTTCGTATCCATGTCAGTTCGACTCGTTTGATACGGTTATACGAACACAATGTGTTATACTTATAAGTATTCATAAAGTACGAAGTCATGACTCATGTCGTATGCGACGCGCTTTGTGCGAAGCTACATGCTTATTGCTTGATGCTGTTAAGTACACTATTGTATGTCGTATGAAAAGTACCGAGTAACGTAACGATACGAAAGTAACGGGTACTGGTTCCTTAAGTAACGAATACATACGGGTACACAATTTCTCGTTACTTTTACAGCTCTAGTCTGTAGTGTACCTTGAAAATATTATCAAAATTGGGGGAATCAAGGATAAATGACAAAATCCATTAAGATCATTTTTGGAAATTTTGTATGTTTGCGTGTTTGTACACATATCACCTAAAAATTACTGATGAAAGGCTTAAAATTTAGCGGACCGTATAACAATGGAGGATAGATTAAGGATGACTAATCTCTATGCATTAGCTGTGGTCAAAAAAGTAATAAAAATATGGGCTCCTATTCCGGTGCTAGAAAAATAAAAAAATTTGCTGTTATTTTGTTCTGAAGATCTGTCAAAAAAATTAATTGGCATGCTTTGGTCAATACTTACATCTATAACCATATTATGTAAGTGTTTTTGACAGATCTTCACTACAAAAAGAGCTGATTTTTTTTATTTACAAGATATATTGGGGTAGTATATCCCCGGTCGCAGAGGACTGCCAGAATCGACTTTCATTGTTCAGCAGGTATACAAGATTCATTATTTACATTTTCATGAGTTTTGAAATGACTAAGTACTCGAAATGTTTTGCTGGCGCTTGAATGTTCAATTTAGAATATTAAAAAAAAAAAAATACTAAAATATTAATAAGTGTTAGGTCCGAACGATGATTTTGGGTAGCCCTAAAAAATTAAAATAAAAAAATGGATGCGCCAGTGATGTCTGTACGGATGTTCTGCGACAAGATAAACGGACAAGTTTGATAAATTTTATTCACAATTTGCATTCCAAAAGTGCTGTTATATATTATGTTTTGATTTTTTGTTTTCGACACGCGTTCATTGGCCTTTGTTTCATTTTGCGTTGTCACGCGCGGTACACTTTGTGTTTGCAAGGATGTCAGAAACGTCAAAAACTGTAGGTATTACGTAATAAGTTTGGTATGTGCGTCGATTTCGACTTCGTTTGACTCCTGGCTTCAGAAGATATTCGCGTTTCGTGTTTTATATTGCCTCTCGGATCAATCGGTATTTAAAATATAAAACTTGATTAGCACATCGAATATCGATTATTTAATGACAAATTAAAAACATTATGCGAGATGTCAAAAAGAATACTTAAAATATAAAAAGTGCTACATCACAGTTGCTACTATAAATGTGTTGGTTCTATCATTCACTTCACTATACAGGATGAGTTTTAAGTTGATGCTTTTTTTACAGCGTGTAAAAATCAAATAGACGAGCAAATATTTCAAATAGTTTTTTTTATCAAAACTCAAAAATAAGAGAGAAACAGCCTTTCGAAGTTTAAATAAACTTTATTAAATTTTCTTTAATTTTGAGGTCGGTCCTGGGGTTATATTATGTCACTATGGAAATAAGTTGTTATTATCAAGCATGTACAGAAGCATGGATACGGCGCACGCATCTTTGTGTCCAACAAAACGGGGGCAACTTCGAACAATTTCTGTGAATACTTGATAACAATAACATATTTCCATAGTGACATAATATAACCCCAGGACCGACCTCAAAATTAAAGAAAATTTAATAAAATTTATTTAAACTTCGAAAGGCTGTTTCTCTCTTATTTTTGAGTTTTGATAAAAAACTATTTGAAATATTTGCTCGTCTATTTGATTTTTACACGCTGTAAAAAAAAGCATCAAATTAAAACTCACCTGTATAACGTTATATAAAAATACCAGCCAATTGGGCGACGGGACTATTATAGGCCCCACTCACGATCAAACTTCATGCCACAGTTCAGTGTTCAAACTTAGAGTTCAGTGAAGCATGATAATGTGTGGGACAAATAAACACTGAAACCAACACTGAAGTCAAGCATGAACTCATCAAACGCATCTTGATTTTTGAACGACTTCAGTGTTCAGTGTTCAAGTAAACTGCTGTGTGTGTGGGTTTTTTTCAGTTCAGTTTTTGGAGTTCTGTATTTTGTACAACCAGAAGCCAAAAATATCAATGTTGCTGCAAGTCTTTCTTGTGTAGAAATAGATTTTCGCATATTTGTATCCTGGTTTTTAATAAATGGGGTAGCTAATTCCAGTAAATAATTGTAAGTTAATTCATCCATTCGTAAATAATTATTCCAATCAAGCGGCTCAAGATGTAATTCATTAATCAAATAAACATGACTTCTTGAATCACGCATTTCTAACCAATTTTTCACCCATATTCTTCTTTTTTTTCTTATTTCTCTGTTTTAAATACAATCCCACAGCTATGAACAGCCAATCCTCACCATTTAAATAACTCATTTAGTTCTTATTAGTTATCTATAGTATAATATTATAGTATGTATATAATATATATTTTATATATCTATACTGGACGAGTGTATGCCAACAACTGAACCAAACTGAACACAAAAAATTTAAAAAACTGAGCAGTTTGCATGAACTGTGTGTGGTGCCAGTCAGTCTTTCGATTAATCTGTCCAACTTCACTGAACACTGAACTGTGGCATGAAGTTTGATCGTGAGTGGGGCCTATTACAACTTTAAAATATTGACATTTGTTTTACGCTAGGAAAGTATCTTTTGACAAGCGACATTTGCGCCCTCTCGTGTTTGTTTTTTTTTTTAATTCTGGTTTAGCCAAAACCTTAGTGTCATAATATTATGTTATACGTGCATTTTAATAAGGATTAATTGTTAAATAAAATGGGTAAAAAGCTATCAAATTGGAAGTGATGTGTTGTTGATTGTAAAGATACACCAACTAAACATCCAGAATTACAATTCCACCGTTTTCTTATTAAATTTTATTTTACGTCTGGAATCATTATTAAATACATGAAAAATATCATACTTGTTATTTTGTTAACAAAAATAAGATTTAAAAAAATTTGAAATAAAAAATGTATATCATTTATGTAGTCTTTTTACTGACATTGTGCGTAAATATTTTTTATTTTATTTTTTTATCGGTTAACGATGTCCAGTTTGTTTCTTTTTTTTTAGGAGATTCACTATCGTGGACCCCCATTTTCATTTCATGGACCCCCAATTTTTTTCCCGCTGACATGGACCCCTTGTAAGTTGTCGTCAACCCCTGGGGGTCGATATAGACCACTTTGGAAATCACTGAATTATAGATGATATATCTGGCAGCTGTCATATTCTGTATGTACGGCCATATTACAATTCATTTCGGTTGCTTACGAAAACTACGCAATGCGCATGCTATCTCTGTTCGCATATAATAGAATTAAACAGTAACTGACAGGTCGTTTTTGGAAACTGCCGTTGAATTGGTAAGATCGCATTTTGCTATTTTACTTTACGCACTAGTGCGAAATGGGTCATATTTACGGGCATGAAAAGCGGCAATTTTATAGAAGTGTGCAAAAAATAACTTTTGGTCGAATAGAATTAAGTCTTGACTCAAACGATTAAGAAAGTTTCACTCTGACGCAGTACATTTTTATGTGAATTAGTTTCATTGATGACAGCTAGTTAATACCCAACCCAGTGTAGCACGTGCCTTGTTATGGCACGTTAAGTATGAGAATATCAATTACTGCAAATTGTTTTATTGGTTACGGATATCAAGAATCAAGATCTTGCAATGATAACACTGAATGTTACAAATGAGTTCTTTGTAATTCGCAGCCAAACCTTGCATTCAAGATACAATTACATATTTTTTCTTATATATAGAATTATTACTACTTTTACACTGTACTAATTTCAAATTTAAGTTTTATAGACCGAGCACACTTATCCAGAACGACCAGCACCGCCCAGACCACAAAAATCTGTTCGTAAAGCTAGCGCATATTAAGGCCGCTGCAAACAAGGCTGGAAACACTGATGTTTGGGTACGAGACTGGAAATGACGTCACTGCGGGCTCGCCTGCTAGCTTACAAGATAGATATTAAAATTAGAACTGGGGCTATTTTTCTTGCTCTGTGCAAGAACCCATCAGGAAACAATATCTTGTCACGTGGGCGATATGAACAAAAGTTCACAAACCAACATGAAGTCATTTTGCTCAGTCAGACAACAGACACGTTTTGCTCTGTGTTTATATTTGAACTGTCTATCCACAAAACAAGCTTGAAAAGATGTCTCGTGTGAAGCGAGCACATTAAAAGCAATTAAGAAAATCACCGCTAGAAAGCTATATAGTAGTCAAATCTAGCAAGGAATCCAGCAGCAAATGAAGTTTCGTGTGCAGCGGCCTTTAGACACCTGCAACCAAAACGATCGTCAGTCGATCGCCAGCAATTTCTGTTCTGTTCTGAGCTGATGTGCCATTTTCAGTAATTAATTTTCAGTACTTAACTCGATGAATCCAAAACCTTCTTTTTTCCCCGGCTTCTTCCTCTTTTTCACACAACATGGTCAAAATAAAAACTTCTTCCACCGAACTACACACGGCCATGTTGCACTACTTTAAAACTGAAAAACAAAGCCTGCACTAAAAGCTACTTGTCTGTGCTGGTCTGGTAAGCGAAATCGTACAAATTGCAAGTTCTCGCTGGTTCTTGCGGGATAAGTGTGCCCGGTCTTAAATAGTATTCTATACCTACTCTATGTTTTCGTGTATCGTTTATACTCGTATGACGTAGGTATTTATAGCATTTTTTATGTTCAACAAATAAATAACTATCTATCTATACGACTGTCTATCTAATTATATTTTCTTTTTCTTCCAGGTAAGCAACAACTCATTTATTGGCTCTGTTCACGTAAGAATAATTTACTATCTTTCCGGCTTGGTTTACGAAAACCGCTGTTTCTGTTCTTTGTAGTATATTTTATGTACCAAAAAATGTCTTCCAAAATTAGGACTTTGAAGGCAATTTTCTATTTGTATTTCTTTGCGTGCGTATAATTTTCAACTTTTCATTTGTCGACACTCGACAGTACCCTGCCAGTTTTTATAATTAGTCAATCCTAGAGATGTCCTTAATCAACTTTCAAAACACACTTTTTACCATTACAATCCACAAGTGGAAAATGGTACTAGTTTAGGTCAAAAATGTCTTTTCAAAATGTTACAAAATCTTTTGTCTGTGAGCACGATACAGGTCAAACGGATGAGCGGATTGAAACCAAATTTTGGGAGAATGTTTGGTATGCAAATATGAAGAGCTCTATTGTTTTTGCGCAGAAGAGATATATACTATAAGGGTGTTTTTTATATAAGTAATAATGGTATACTTTTCTTAACGGCTTATTGTTATATTTATTTCTTCAAGAAAGTAATAACTATCTGAGTGCCAAATTTCAGCCCAATCCGTCCACTGGTTTGAGCTGTGCGCTGATAGATCAGTCAGTCAGTGAGTCAGTCATTATTTCCTTTTATATATTTAAAAGATTATACAGCAATCAGACTGTTTAAATTAATGTGCAGGGATATAGGCTGTACACATGGCTGATTGGATCCGCTCGGTTTATCGTAACATTCGTAACTCTTTGGATCATTAATCATTAAAATACCAAAGTGATAACACAGTTAGACTAAAACGGAACACGCTTAGCCACATTGCATCGTCTGTCTGCCAGGAAATTCGAAATCATACCGTTGTCAGCTTTGTCAACTTTCATCAATAATTTGCGTGCATAATTTGTTTTGCCATCAGAAATGTCTAGAGTTTACATATGTTCGAATATTTATAATAATTAGGACCGTTGATTTACTAGAGATACAAAATTAATTAACATAAGTGTATAATATTGTTGTAACTTGATATATATAAATTTATTAATGCAGATATTTGACAGTGATAACATTGACTGACAAATTAACTGTGCACATGCGTTCTGCACTTTTAATAATAGTAGGCGTGGACAACTTGTGTAGAACTGGGAGCTCATTGCAAAATAGGAAGCTGGCTCGCAAAAAAACATGTC
The DNA here is from genome assembly GCA_963575645.1 of Xanthostigma xanthostigma. Classification (NCBI taxonomy): domain Eukaryota; kingdom Metazoa; phylum Arthropoda; class Insecta; order Raphidioptera; family Raphidiidae; genus Xanthostigma; species Xanthostigma xanthostigma. The sequence continues at coordinate 38,494,752 of OY754466.1, read as the reverse complement.
GTCCCAATTTTCTGCCGCCTGGTAAAGTAATTTAGAGCATTTTTTCTTATATGATATATAAGCGGAATCTGGATCCATTTTAAGATAAGGGGGATACAAAATGTCAAAGATGGTAAAAAATGGTTAAAATTAAAAAAAAAAATTCTGCTTGGTTTTTAGGTTCTGTTAGAGCCAAATGACCGGGAAGAAAGTGGAGTTACGCTTTTTTAGAAGTGGTTTGGGGAAGGTGCAATTGGTCAAACGTTTCTGCCGTTGGTATTTAGATTTTTTTTTTAAATTTTAATCATCTTTGACATTTTTATCCCCATTTTCTTAAAATAGATCCAGATTCCGCCTATATATAATATAAGAAAAATGCTCTAAATTACTTAAATAGCTTATGTACCAGGTGGCAGAAAATTGGGACGACATGTTTTTTTACGCGTCAGCTCCCTAACAGCTTTCTTCCTTAATATTTTAATACTGAACTCGAAAAAAGATCGCTAAACTGATTAAAGTAAAATATATAAACATAAATGTGAAAAAGGGAGCCAAGTTCAATATCCAATACAATTAAGAATTGAAATCAGCTCCCTAACTAAAACGGAACACTTATGAGATTATTTCGATATATGTCCGTTCGTGTATCACAGGCTATTTTATCTGAAACTATTCAACGTAAAATTTCGTAATTTGCCACAGAGATAGAGTGTGGTGGCCCAAATACAGACGTGAAGTATAAAAAGTTGAATTCTGATTCTGGACGTTAATTTCAGAGCGTAAATTGAGAAATGAAAAAAAATGTTTTCAAAGGTATTGTATAGATGTCTAATGAAGTTTTATTTCAAAGTCAATATATTAACACGATGAATAAAAAACTCCGTACCCATTTTTAAACACATTTCGCGCACGAAGGATTGTGAGATTTGGCATGTAGTTAAAATTCATATGGAGAAGGAACTGGTAAAAGATAAAATTTATGTATAATATGCAGCGGCGTAACAATAGGGTGACAGTCCGAGAAGTCTATGAGAATAGGAGGATTATAACATTTATTGTAACAACATTTAGTACAACTTATTGGTTTCGTATTTAATTAATTTATAAGTTAAGTAGTGTTTCACTGTTACCTACTAAAATACGTACATACACAAATTAAACAAAAAAATGTATAACTTTGGTTGAGCTTCTTTACATTGACGGAGGGCCCCATACAATGAATTTGCCTCGGACCTCAACCGGTGTATAGTTACGCCACTGATAACGTGTTACAAATACATTAAATTAAATAAAATCAAACATTCATTGTTTACGTTCGTACACTGTAAAAAATTAGCGAAGTAAATACAGAGTGAATTATTACAGTCGAATTTCGACCATAGACCGGGTCGCTAGTATCAATAATTTGACATATCGATGCATTGTTTCGATATTTATATTGATTTACAAACAGTGAAAAAGCTTGATAAAGTTGAATAACGATTAAATTACAACAGTTCGAATATTTCAGAGCAACAGAAAATCCGTACATCGATAGCGTAGCGTATTTTGATAGAATTAGCCTTCACAATGTTCGTAACCGCAGCAGCTATTAGCTATAATGTAATAAAACTAATAGCTTTAAATGCCCACACAATGTCTCCATTGAAACCAGTTCTTTTAGCTTTCCCCGTGCATTATTTTTCTCTGAATGCATTTTTTTTCCACCGATGAGATATTATACTACATGACGTGAGAGTGTTTAAAGGACACTTTTACATACATATTTTAATATTGATATACTAATTAATGTTTGTTGACATACCTGTGTTTTTATAAGTCATTTATGCATATGCATCTCGTACAATTGTGCTTTATATCGTACTTTTGTAAAAGAAGATCTCCCATAAATAAGATGTAGGTAGTAGGTAATATCTACAGGATGAAATATCTAGGTTAGGAACTTGAAAAAAAATTATCAAAACATAGTCAACGTTAAATCGATTTTTCTCGAAACCGTATCGATATACCCTATTGAAACAAGAATACTCAAAGGAACGCAATGATTACTTTGCAAGTTTTGAATCTAATTTCATTTTAGACGAATGTAAGTACAGGATAAAAAGTTATTAACTTTAATATCGATGAAATTGGTCGTAAATCTTCCCCTTTGATTCCCTTCCGAAACTTTTTTTCGAAAGCCCTTCCTCTACGAATTAAAAGGGTTTTAAAAATCCACCTGTATATAATTATATAGTACTCAATAATGTAAATAGAAAATATTTTTCTTTACACATAATAATTAATTATAATAAATTAAATAAAGTTAATTTAAAGTGCTATAAATTATGCCCTTTATCACGTGACTGCGAACACCAATCAGAGAGCATGACGTCATAGACCGCTAATTACATATTCTAAGAAATATCTCTCTCTTTTTGAAACCCTCTTGATAATAAATAATTGTATTTGCTATAATAGAGACTGGATTCACCATAGGAGACAGTTAAAGATTGCCAAGGATAAATTATTTGATGGTGACAAATTTCAAGTTAACCTATATATTATATCTGCATCTGACGTATAATACTGAATAATTTGTTAATCAGCTACTAATGTTTTAATTAGTGATCTTCTTATAAAGTGATCTTCACAAAAATAAGTTGTAGTTGTTGTCGTTAATGAAGTTTTTCTGGGGTGCCTATCGATGTGGATTTGCACATAGGCACCGTAGAATAGGCACCGTAGAATATATATTCTATAAAACTTTATATTCATAATGAAAGGCTTTTTATGCGATAATCTCAATTCACAAGCAAGTTCGATAAACTGACAAGAGGTTCGTGACGTAGGTCAGAGTCACGTGACAGATTTTAGTGTTTCAGCGGGAAATTTAAAAATTATTTTAATTTTTAAATTTATTTTTCAAAATTAAACATTTGTTATTATAAAAATATTTTTTTGTGTTTATTAATGGTCTAAAAACAGTTTCGAAAATTAGTTAATATCCTTATTTTTTTAATTTATTAAAAACCTTTATTTACAATTATTTAAAAAAAAATTAGATACAAACAAAAAGAAAACAAGCTAAGACTAGATTCATATAATACAACTTAAATTAATATTTGAAATAAAGGCAGAACACAGTGGATTGATTCTATCATTGCACACATGACTTGTCGCATACAAAATGAATTCTTTCCTTTTCTTGTTTAATATTTATGTACCAATTAATGCGTGTTGACACTGCAATAAATTATTTACGTTTATAACGACAAAATGTTTTGGATTTATCTTGTAGATCTGTTATCACTACTGATAAAATTCACAGTTCCGTGTTTATATAGTACGAAGAACTGTTTGCATATCCCTGACCTGATAAGAGAATCAACTCATCGATTTGTGCATTGAAGTTGGTACACTTGCCAAAACAATATTCTAACAAAGTCACACGCACCAATTTTTTGACTTACGAGAGATTTACAGCTAATGTCGATTTTTAGAATAAACTATAGAGCCCAAAAACATTTTTGTTCCTTTCAACTTTGATGTAATATAGGATCTTATATTATCTGAGATGCCCAATTCGAAAATGCAAAACAATTTGTAGCAAGAACGGTGGTTTAAAACATTCGCTTAAGAATTGCCTTCATTTTTCTATACCTAGTTCGAAATCCCGTCGGTTATATAAATCAGACTTAGTAATTGAAATTTCAACAACTTCCTGTTATCAAATTGAGCTGAAATTTTGCACACAGATTTGGTTCTGATTAATGATGTAACGAATATTCACATTCGCGAATATATATTCGTATATTGTTTTGACATTCGCATTCGAAAAATCCATGCGAATATAATACAGTGTAACCTCTTTATAACGAATCTCAAGGGACCGAACTTTTTTTTCGATATAAAGAGTTTTCGTTATATGGAGGGAAGAAAGAAAAATAACTAAATTTCACCTAATTAATTTATTCCAAACACATTGACTGATGTTTTTAGCTATGCCAATATTTGTTTTGTGTTTTATTAAGTATCTTATGCATGGCTTGGGATGTAGTGGAATCATCTTCATTAAACAATTGGAATTTTTCGATAAGTTTGGCGGCATCAAGAGCTTGTTGAATAGTTGGTGATGGTTCAGAATGGTCATCTTTACGTCTGTAAATATTTGCTGACGCCTAAATATGAACATATTTCTTCGTAATAGAGAATGGCTATTACGTTATATAAAGAGTGTATTAATGTATGAGCTTTAAGGTAAACCAACTAAATTGTAAAAATTTCTACGTTATAGGGAGTTTTTCGTTATAACGACGGACGTTATAAGGAGGTTACACTGTATAAAAAAATCAAATTTAAAAAAAAATGTGGAACTAACATAAAAAGTGTTAATTTCTAGGTATTTTTAATAGAAAAGTTTTTTCTTATTCCTTTTTTAAAAAATAACTTAAATTTTTTCGTTAAGGTATAAAGCTTTAGACTTAGTATTAATAACCAACCCAGAATCACTATATAAATGTGTTCGCGGACAATCAGCTGCCAAATTTTAACCTTGGACAAATAGAACCAAATTTGAAAACGGAATATTCGTGTTTGCGAATATCGACGACATTCCTTACGTCACTATAGTTCTGATAACATTATGATGTATCATATCTAATATTGTTCTAAATTCTATCTATATTGCACCCTTTAAGATAACGGGTTAGCTTTCTTCAATGTTCAATGGTTTTCTTATTTATCTATTTTCAAAAAAGTTCAATACACTGTTTAAAATACAAAACAGTTCAAAATCAGAGATAGACACTTTGATTTTCTTTGATAATAGATACCAGATACAATGAAAACTTTGTTGGTATTAGCACGATGATATAATTCTGTATTTGCTGCCCATGTGCTTGTTTGACTGATGTTGATAGGTGCTATAATAATATCATTTGTCAATCAGATTAAAATCAGTAGTTCGTGTAACTATTAATTAATAATAGGCATTAACAAATCATATGCAACTACATTATATACAGGGTGGTTGCAGAATATGGATCAAATATCATAGTCATTAATGATACGAAATATATTTTTCTTTATTTGGAACATAATAACAATTAGCATCCACATTTGGATTTAAATGGCAACTGACAGAGATATACTTGTATAACTATTGGATTGGTAAAATCACATTACTTTGGTTTTACTTCACGTACTAGTGCGAAAAGAATCATTTTACTACCGCTAAAGCAGCAATTTTATAGGAAGTCTTGCAAAAAACATGTTTTGTTCTCATCGGGTTCGGTTGTCTAACGACACGCGAACTGTTAAAACCGTAAAATACAGAAGCGACAGGATTGGAAAGACGGGCAACCAGTGATTATTTGAGAAGCTACTGTATTTACAGCTTTTGGTAATCGTGTTAACCTTAAGGACGCTGCACACGAGTCTGGAAACGCTGTTTGGACTTCTGCTGGCCGGCAGGCTGGGTACGAGACTGGACATGACGTCACTGCGGGACTCGCCTGCTAGCTCACAAGATTTTAAAATTAGAACAGGGGCTATTTTTCTTGCTAGCTCCTCTGCTCTGAGCAAGAACCAATCAGGAAACAGTATCTTGTCACGTGGGCGACATGAACAAACGTCCACAAACCAGCATAGCATCATTGTGTTCAGAGTCATACAACAGACACGTTTTGCTGTGTTTAGGTATATTTGAACTGTCGATGCGCGCGCACCAGATCAATCCACAAAACAAGCTTGAAAAGACGTATCGTGTGAAGCAAGCACATAAAAGCAATCAAGAAAGTATGCGCTAGAAAACTAGTCGTTAAATCTAGCAAGGAATCTAGCGGCAAATCCAGCCTCGTGTGCAGTGGCCTTTAGTCTAAATAAAATAACTGTCGAAATATGTTTTAGGATACCCGATACTCTTGTGTATTGGACATGGAAAATAAATTAAACTTATCAACTGACGTGTCTGTAACAGTGTAACAGTGGTTCAACTGGTTTTTGACAGCTGCCGCCAAAAATTAGCTGCTTCTGTGTGTACGGGAGGTGTTTAAACTTTTAAAATCCGTGCATAAACAATTTATTAACAGTTCACTAGTGGCGTGGCATGAAACTGACACTGAGAGGTTTTTAAATGTACAAATAAAGTTAACAAATTTATTTGAATATCTTATGTTTTCATTCAAGATAATTCGACATCTTTGTACTCCAAAGACGTTAAACAAAATTTATACTGATGGTACAATGCGTCATTTGAATTTACTGAAGTGACTACTGCTTTAAATTCACCACCGATACTTTAGATGTCATGTGACTTCACTCAACTCTGCAACAAAGCACGTCATTTAAAACGAAATATATATGGACACTAGCTTTTGCCCGTGCACGGATTCGCTCGCGCCAAGTTTTATTTTGATTGATAAGTTGCTTTAACATCCAACAAATGGCACTATTTTTCAAAACCTTTCATTGGTATGGCATCAATATAAGGGGTACCTTTTTAAAAATTCTCGCGTATTCGAATGCAACGTTGTGTCAAAATTTAATAATAATAATAATATAATGATGCGTTTAACGTCCGTTTCTCGACCTTATGTCATAACAGACGCCATTCGCACCATTACTATTTTCCATCTATCACACTTCCCGGTATTTTCTACATTATTAAACTTCCACTTAATTAATAGCAAAGGGCAATTGAAAGAATTTTAGAACATTAGGATAAGATAGGCAAATTTTGAACATAGGAGTTTGACAGGTAATCGGCAATGATCTCTCAAGGAACCATCTCGATATTTATCTGGAATGATTGAGGAAAACCTAGGAAAACCTCAACAAGATGGCCGATACAGGAACCAGCGTTTCTCGGCGAGAGGTAGCAGGAAAAAGTCCCAATCATATCTGCCCCTGCCGGGTTTCGAACCCGGTACCTCCCAAATGCGAGTCTAGTGCTCTCACAACTACGCCACCCCACTCGGTGGTGTCAAAATTTCAAAGTAATCGGTGAGGAATTTTCGGAGATTTAAGATTTTGAACAAACGAACATTACGTTTTTATTTATTTAAAAGATTTGAGAATTAATGAGCTGTTAGATCTATTATTATAAGTTTGACACACTCGATAGAAGATGAGCTTACAACCACATACATAACTTTTTATGGAGCGTCTTGCTCTGCGCAAACCATGATAGAGGTATAAAACTTTGATGCGCACATTTTGATTTGTTTCTGTGCAAACGATCTTTGTAATCCCTGTCTGGTTATTGACTGATTATTATAATTAGTGGGAATTAACACTATAGCGAGGTCACTTGGATCGTCTCATCTCGGCAATTTCAACAACCGCATGCATGTATTATTACAACGTACTCGTTTGGCATCAAATTAAATAAATCATACGCTGGATACATATTGCGAATATCGAAATTTCATACTTCGTACATTTTTAAAATATCACTACATATTATAAAACAGAGTCCCCCCGCCGCGTCTGTCAATCTCAACGCGATAAACTCAAAAACTACCGAACGAATTTTCATACGGTTTTCACCAATGGACGGAGTGATTCAAAAGAAAGATTTATGTTTGCAATTTCATTAATGTTTTGTGTAAATTGGTTGAAATATGACGATGATTGTTGAAGATGGAAAAATCATGCCGACTGGGAGCTTTCATCGAAAACTCTGCCTAATCCCTATGAGATGTAACAAAACAATTTAGGGTAGAATTGTTCCTCTTTAATAGGTCTACAGAAATGTCCGCGATGGCATATGTCTATCTTTTAAGGATAGCTTACTATACCCATTTTAATGTTATTTTCGTAGATATCTTCTTTTCCAACGTAAGTCGACGAAAAAACGGTGGCAATCTACAAACTCGAGCGAAGCCGGACCGGGCAGCTAGTATAAAATATAAATACTGTGCTAATGGAGGTCTTCTTCAACTGCTATTTCATAATATGTTCTTAGAGTATTTTGTAGTGATGTAACGAATGTCAATTCTAAACATTCGCAAATGCGATTATCCAGGCGGACGTCGAAGCTTTCTCCCCAGAACACCAAACTGTTCCCTTGCAAGTTATAAATGGAGAGAGAGACGGGGGAGGGGAGATATTATAGACGCTAAACAGCTCAAGTCATCCGCGTTTATAGTTACAAATAGATGTCCAGATCTTCGTAATACTCGCATTAGATTGTGATAATATAATTATAGTTAGGAACAGTCTAATGTCGTTGTGAACTCCCTGTAATGTAGAACATTAGAATGAGATCGCTTTGCAAACTGAATTTTGATGAAAATGCGTTTAGAAAAAAGTTTCTCTGAAGTGGAAGTTGTACCAAAACCATGATTACATCCATGTGAGCACAGTTTTAAAACAATATCGTTTCAATCGATTAATTATTTTTCGAGAGCAGGATTGATTTAAAATTCCACAATGCTTTTCCTATGGTCACAATGTAAGGTCATTGGCAAATTGGATTTTCTGACAATGTTTTCTGCAACCCAACATAAAAGTGGTGCCTTCATTCTGACAAGGAGTGTCTTTTGATTTACTAAGAAATAACATTTGTCGCAATTTAACTGGTACAACAAGGCGTTGAATTTTGTACGTTATATGTACTCATATATTAGTAATAATTTAAATAATAATAATATCATATTTATTACATAACTATTTAATTGAAGTTCATGTGAGTATATTTTTGCCGAAGGCTCTGCAATTGTACACCGGCGTGGCGCCACCATTAATTATATATTACACGATGTCTTTTCAAACTGCTAAATATGTAGTACCGCTTGTTTAAAACAGATCAATCTATTAGAGACTAAATACTATCGACAATAAAATATTAAATGTAAGAATATACGAAACACAATTAATTTTAATAAACTAATTGTCGGGTTGCAGACAGCATTATGAGAAAATCTGATTTGACAATGACATATTTCTTTATAAGAAAAACATGCAGAATTTTAAAACGTTAAAAACTGTGTTTCGTCAGTTTTTTGCTTGTATCTTGTCGAAATTCAATCGTAAAAGGGTGTAAAAAGGAAACATTTATATTGATTAGATTAGATGTTATAAGGGGTGATAAGACACTTGATAAACACTAAGACCTATAATCATAGATCTTTTGTGAATCCCCTAATAGTTTTATTCCCAGTCGGGTAGAGTGCTTTTTATGAACCTTATTACCTTACTGAGGACTGCTCCCGATATGTCCTCAGGCTTTGGAAAAAAGACCGCCTTTTGGAGAACACTGCTTCACATTCACATAGGATATGTTCAGCAGTTTCATTTGCTTCTTTACAGAAGCAACATTTATCATCCTGGACTTTACCCATTTTTGTGATATGGTATCTCAAAGGGCAGTCGCCTGTGAGGAGTCCTGTCAGTATTCTCAGTTCTGCTTTACTGAACATAAGGAGTTCTTTATTTCTTTTAGTGCTATGCGAGATACGCATCTCTTTGATTGTCTCAGTCCTGGAGTGGACTTCCAACGAGAGACTTTCTTTTCGTCCTCCCATTTGCGAACCTCTAATTTGACATGGCTCTTAGAATAAGACCTATAAAGGTTTTAGTTCCTCCTTCTTTAGCGAGGAAATCTGCTATCTCATTGCCTTCGATGCCTGTATGCTCTCAGCTCTGGAACCCACATTAGGGTTACTCTATCGTGTACATACCCAGTTTATCAACAGTGTCTAGGGGCATTCAACATTTATGTAAGTATCTATGCTAATTGCTAATATATAAGGCTGAATAGTTTGTTTGTTTGAACGCGGTAATCTCAGGAACTAGCGGTTCAAATTGAAAACAATTTTTTTTGTTGGATAGCCCATTTATCGAGGAAGGCTATAGGCTATATAAAATCAGGCTACCTACGACCATTAGAAGCGAAGCATTAATGAAAAATGTTGCAAAATGTATCTCAAAAATAAGCTTCTATTCAGGTGAAATGCACTCACTAAATATACTCATATTATTAGCGTTGTCAGAATACAGCGCCGGCTAGCTCAATCGGTAGAGCACACGACTGTCAATATCAGGGTCGTGGTTTCGAGTCCTACGTTGGGCGAATATATTTTTATTTTCTACATTGCTTTCTTCTAAGGTTTACATTTAAATTTATTTTAATTTTATTTAATTAATTTAAAAAAAAAAATTAGTTTAAAAAAGTATAAATACTGCTTTTTATCAACAAAAACTCTTGAACGGTAACTCCGATCATCATGAAATTTGGACACAACATTCATCTCGGTAAACTAAGATGAATGTGTGTACTCATGTTCCTCCCTTCCCCATTCGTTCTTTTACACCCGGGTGAAACTGGACGGGACCGCTAGTAATACATAATTTGTCAAAGTTGCACCTTCGTGCGATGACTGAAACTTGTTAAAAAAAGAGTTCAAAAATCTTGTTTTATGAATCAATTTTACCCTGACTTGCCAAAAGAAGTCTAACTTCATAAATCAGTTTTGTTAACAATACTCGGTTTCATTAGAGCGAAGCAGCAAGCAGAAGAGTGTATAGGTACTTGAGAGCAATCAATCATATAACATTTAAGTTTATATTAGGCGGCGACACTGATCGGCGCACGCTTATATAACATATCGTTACATAACTGTTGTTCCCTGTCTGTCTGACTCTCCGCTGATGGACAACAGCTAAACTGATGTTTGCCCGTTTGAACGAAACAACCTGCGAGGCATTTGCATATCTCGACATAATAGCCTTGCTCTCATAATGTGTATACAACAGAAACAGTGCCTTGCCTGCCTGCCTACACGATATAAGCGCCATTAAACACCGCGGACACATCTTGATATTTACACTATCTATGCACTAGAAGTGCTATTTATTATTTCCTTTTCTATGAGCTTTACAATATATGATAAATCATTCACAAGAACAATTTTGCATTATTGCCATTAATATTTGTCGACTCTATCTGATATCTGTTTCTGTAGACCAGCGTTTCCCAAACATGTTTTCCCTGGCCCGGTTATTTTTATACTTCCCTTTCGTGACCCACCAAAAACTTTTTTAATTCTCCTGGTGTGCAAGCACATTTGAATGGCCGCTTAGAAGTGAAAATGAAATGTGTCTTGCTTTTTGCAACTTATGCTATAGGATAGTTTTTATTAAATATTTTGTACAAATTTACGGTATTTTCTCAAGAAAACTGTTTTAGTAACATGTAACGATATCTGATAGAATTTATTTAAAGCTATTAATTCAGAAGTAAACAAAAAAACTGTTTTAGTACCAAGTAGCGACATCTTCTAAAATTCGCTCAAAGCTATTAGTTCAGAAACAAATCTGGTAGAATTTGCTCAAAGCTATTACTTCAGACGCCGGGCCGCAAACGAAATACATTTTGCAGGTTTATATACAGGGTGAGTTTTAAGGTTTTTTTACAGCGTGTAAAAATCAAATAGACGAGCAAATATTTCAAATAGTTTTTTTATCAAAACTCAAAAATAAGAGAGAAAGAGCCTTTCGAAGTTTAAATAAATTTTATTAAATTTTCTTTAATTTTGAGGTCGGTCCTGGGGTTATATTATGTCACTATGGAAATAAGTTGTTATTATCAAGCATGTACAGAAGCATGGCTACGGCGCACGCATCTTTGTGTCCAACAAAACAGGGACAACTTCAAACAATTTCTGTGAATACTTGATAATAATAACATATTTCCATAGTGACATAATATAACCCCAGGACCGACCTCAAAATTAAAGAAAATTTAATAAAATTTATTTAAACTTCGAAAGACTGTTTCTCTCTTATTTTTGAGTTTTGATAAAAAAACTATTTGAAATATTTGCTCGTCTATTTGATTTTTACACGCTGTAAAAAAAGGCATCAACTTAAAACTCACCCTGTGTATCGTACCCGGGTGAAACCGGGACAGACCGCTAATTAATTATAAATTAGAAATTCGTAATGAAAAAATATAATGTAAAGAATTTAATTTTAATTTAGTAGTTTTTTTTCACGAATTTCTAATTTAAATCTTTACCTAGCAACTGTTAAAAATTAAAATATAAAGCGACTGCTAATTAAGAAATTATGGATTGAAGAATTTCGGGTCATTATATTACACTGAATAGTACCTGCTGTGCAAAATCTCGACTTGATCTATTAAGCAGTTCATTACGAAGGCTATAAATGAAATTAAAGAAAGACGTCTTGTTTTATTTTTTTAGAATATTAAATTTACTTTTGCTCTTATCTCTGATAAATAGTATCTAATTTGTGATTCTTTTGAAGACGCTCATATTTAACATGAATTATGTATTAACACAATTATATACCCACGCGATGCAGGGAAGATTATCATTGAACTTTTTGCATAATTATTCATCAGTCCGCTATATTATTCATACTCTTATTTGTACAAGTTATGAAATATAATAATTAGACTAGCGGTCCGTCCCGGTTTCACCCGAGTAAGACAGATATAATTCTGCAAAATGTATTTCGTTTGCGGCCTGGTGTCTGAACTAATAGTTTTGAGCAAATTCTTACAGACTTGCTTCTAAACTAATAGCTTTGAGCGAATTCTATCAGATATCGCTACTTGGTACTAAAACAGATTTTTTGTTTGCTCAAAGCTACTAAGCTTTGAGCAAATTCTATCAGGTTTATTTTCAAATATCAGTATTTTCAAAAAACACCGTAATTTTGTTCAAAATATTTAATAAAAACTATCCTATAGCGTAAGGTGGACCAAGCAAGACACGTTTACAAAATTTCATTAAAATCGGTTCGGTGGTTTCGGAGATTAGCGCGGACGAACATCGTGACATGAGATTTTTATATATATACCTTCAGTATTATGACTATACTTTGTAGTGTGTATTCATCAAGCTTGAAATCGGAATAAAATCTGAAAAAATAGCATCAGTTTTCCAATAAGTTTCTATAATAAAAAAAATTCAGAGCTTACCAAATACATATCAGTATACATAAATATATTTATTATATTGATTTATTCCAAGGGAAAAATGCATCTCGTTTTCCATTTTACTATACCTACGTTCGGAAAAAATAGCAATAAAATAGTTGTACTTATATAGCCGATTTTCAAAAGATAACAGATATTCACTATCATAACACCTGGCAAAAAAATTCATTATATATTGATAATTACCGCCTTTCTTTGTACAATAGGGGGCCACTATGTACCTGTACAAAATTATACAATAAGTTGCCTATAGAAATAAAAATACTAACAATTATCACAAATTCAGACAGTCTCTTAAAAAATTTTTAATTGAAATTTTAATTATTATTCCTATGCTTTACTATGGGGGTTTCGCTCTATCAGTGGCACTCCCTTAAATAAATAACCGAAAAAATTTTTTTGAGTTCTATCTATTTCCTGCGCACGTTTTCCTTGTACTAAATTGTTTTAAAGGTCCTTATTTACCGCACAGTTAATTACATTGATTATAACGTAAACACACATGCGGAACAAAACAGTAAATGCAAAATAATGAATATACAAAGAGTTTTATTGCTGAACTGTTAGCTTTTAATAAGTTATAAATTATAATTGTTTAATATTCAATGGAGATCGACGTAAATTATTACAGTGGAACTAATGATGTATTGTTTATTGAAAATTAAATAATAACTCATAAGTTTTAACTGTATTATAGCGTTATAATCTATCTATCAAGTGCGTGAATTATTATTTATGACGCAGTGTGACATTGTGGTAAAACGAGCATCTAGCGAGTTTTACAGTTACATGCAGTTGATACATGTACTATTTTTTCACGTATCTCTTATATTAAATTAAATAATCGATTGTCACTTCGCCTTAATTATATATTTATATGGCTGACAGGTGAGATTTAGAATAGAATAGAAATATCTTTATTTAAAATTCCAATGGAATGTTATAGCGTCAAGTAGGTACATTAAAATTACACAAAGAACATTTGAATAAAAAAATTTATATTAATATTTAAAATCGTTAACTGAGTATAAACAACATGATTGCAATCTTTTCTTTAATTCAGACTTAAATTTAGAATATGGCAGTGCAGTTAAATGTGCCGGTAGTGTGTTGTGGATTCGTAGCGCCGCACACTCAGGACTATTGAAAAGTAGTGATAAGTTGCACTTAGGTAAAATAATTTTCATATTGTGACGTGTTTGATAATTATGCTTACTACAAGAAAGAGAAAATCTGTTTTTATGCTTTTGTATATAGCACAGAGAAAAATAAATGTATATTGAAGGAACAGTTAAAATGTGATGTTTCACAAAATACTCCTTACAACTATCTCTAAATCCAAGATTAAATATGGTTCTAATGGCTTTTTTCTGCAGCAAAAAAATTCTATTGATTGCGGAGGAGCTACAGCCCCAAAACATGATTCCATATTTGACGTGTTGGAAGAAATATGCATAATAAGTGGTTAGGTCTAAATTAAGATCATAGCAACTATGATGAATTTTCCGCAGAGCAAATAAAGATCTTGCTAGCTTAGAACTTAAGTTGGAAATGTGTAGAGTCCAGTTTAGGGTATCTGAAATAGTCACACCTAAGAAGTTAATCGAACGTGTTTTTTCTAGCGGAATGTTGTTAGATACTACGGTCAGATTAAGAAGACAACGCCTACTTTGCGTTTCTGTTACTCATGTGGATTTAAATGAAAAATAACAGAGAAATTATTATTGGATTGGAAAAGTCTCATTTCTTTTGTTTCACTTTGCGCAATAGTGCTATATAGGCATGAATAGCAACTCTTTTATAGTGGGTTGTGCAAAAAAAAAAACTTTTCCTTCAGACTTTTTAAATCTGATTATTCATTTCAAGGGCGTATATATGGGGGGTAAAGGGTGTAATTACCCCCTCCTCCGGTCATTATAATAAAAAATAAAACTGAAAATATTACGCATTCCTAACTAGAAAACAAAATTTATAGACAAGATTGAAACAGCGTATTTTGTAACATAATTAGTTTAGGAGTTAATATTTTGCTTGGCACCTTCCTTCGTGAGTATTCTTGTTTGATATTAGTAAAACTATTGATTTTTTTTTTGCTTGACCCCTCCCAGAAAAAAATATTTACGCCCTTGGTTCATTTGAAGTTAATTTCGTATATTCTGGTGTTATTTATAAAAAAAAACAATCTTCAATTTGTAAACGCTTTGATTATTGGTGCTTTAGATATATTCTATACAGCATTTGATCTTGATGGTAGAACAATTACAAAAAATTCAGTCGATATGAGTTTTAATATTAAACCTTGGGAATCGTGAGCTTGTAATAGGCGTGGCTTTGAAACGTCATAGATACAACTGCATCCCTACGAGTTTGACTACTGTCAAGCCTTCTTGATATTCTTATCTTAGTGGAACGGTGTTGGTGTCCAGACTATAGTGATGCAACGAATGTCAATTTTTAAACAAACGAATATTTTCAAATCTGACGTCATTTGTTCAAAATTAAAATTTGATAGCCGGATTGGCCGCGCAAGTCGCACGCACACATTTTGTAGTGGTTCTGGATACTAGGTTGATTATTAATACTAAATTTGTGGACTGTGGTGAAGTAAAAGCTGATAAAAGATATAAATTTCAAGGTTACCTTATAGGCCCCACTCACGATCAAACTTCATGCCACAGTTCAGTGTTCAAACTTAGAGTTCAGTGAAGCATGATAATGTGTGGGACAAATAAACACTGAAACCAACACTGAAGTCAGGCATGAACTCATCAAATGCATCTTGATTTTTGAACGAATTTTAGTTCAGTTTTCAAGTAAACTGCTGTGTGTGTGGGTTTTTTTCAGTTCAGTTTTTGGAGTTCTGTGTTTTGTACAACCAGATGCCAAAAATCTCAATATGCTGCAAATCTTTCTTGTGTAGAAATAGATTTTCGCATATTTGTGTCCTGGTTCTTAATAAATAGGGTAACTGATTCCAGTAAATAATTGTAAGTTAATTCATCCATTCGTAAATAATTATTCCAATCAAGCGGTTCAAGGTGTAATTCATTAATCAAATAAACACGACTTCTTGAATCACGCATTTCTAACAAATTTTTCACCCATATTCTTCTTTTTTTTCTTATTTCCCTGTTTTAAAAACAATCCCATAGCTATATGGACAGCCAATCCTCACCATTTAAATAACTCATTTAGTTCTTATTAATTATCTATAGTATAATATTATAGTATGTATATAATATTATATACTTTTAATATCTATACTCGACGAGTGTATGCCAACAATTGAACCAAACTGAACACAAAAAATTTAAAAAAATGTGCAGTTTGCATGAACTGTGTGTGGTACCAGTCAGTCTTTCGATTAATCGGTCCAACTTCACTGAACACTGAACTGTGGCATGAAGTTTGATCGTGAGTAGGGCCTATTAGCGAAAAAACTTAAGCTATTTTTAGAAAAATGTCAACTCTCTATCTATTACGGTTCATGAGATACAGCCCGCTGATAGACAGACGGACGGACAGCGAAGGCTAAGTAATAGGGTCCCGTTAGGCACCCTTCGGGTACGGAACCCTAGAAAAAGGAGTAACAAAAAATTTTTTCTAATAAAAATGATCAGAAATTGATACGAGTATATCTATTTTGTCGTATTTACATTATTTTCACATTAAGAAGATTTTTTTCTGATATTAATATTCGCATGAATTTAGTAAAGCGAATATAAAAAAATATGTTAATATTCGCGAAAGCGAATATTCGTTACATCACTAGTCCAGACTTGTCGTTACAAGGTGACGGTAATTGTTAGGTACAAAAATAGATTTTTTGGTCTGGACCATATTAATATTATGAAGTTCTCAGAATTGCATTTAACTTTAGCTTAACAAATTGGCGCGCCATTCATAAAATATCAACCTCTTTCGTTTTGATGGCTGGCTTATTTGCTGCGGGTCGTTGCAGAACTGATTAACGACTCTATGTCCTTACTCCTCGTACAGTTCACGTCACAAGTTTTATCTACTCATGAGCATTTAGCACGAGAGCCCGTAACACTAAAACCCTATGGATCTCCGAATAGGCCAGTTCATGGATATTTGGGAAATTTAAACCCTGCTTAAAAGAAAAATACAATGGTTGGCAGGCCGGAGTGGGCACCCAAAAAAACGGTTATCCTATATGCATCTTCGAATAGAATGTTGTTTATTTTATTTTGAAGTTTACGTTTTTATCGTGCTCAAACTGTCACTGCGCGCGCACCAGATCTATCCACAAATCAAGCTTGAAAAGTGGTCTCGTGTGAAGCGAGCACTTAACAGCAATCAAGAAAACCAGCGCTAGAAAACTAGTAGGCAAATCTAGCAAGGAATCTAGCAGCGGCCTTAACAGCCGTCGCGTACATCACACACTTTTGTGATTGGCTGTTTCAAGGTTAATGAAATTGTTGACAAAATATCAAAGTGCCGACAGTAGACTGAAGTTTCTATACTTCTGCCGTCTACTGACGGTTTTAGATTTCTTTCGGAACCTAACGTGTGAATATCGTCGTTTTAATAATTATGTCGGGTAGTTGCATATAGGCACTATCTTTAAAGACAACCATACAGTTTATAATAATGTTTTATGTAGATATACAATCGACATTACTTTATTCTTCTACAGGGACGCTCAGTTCGTTTTAAAACTGGTAAATACGCGCTTCTCTTGTAGAAATACAAGCAGGTGTTAAATGCATTAACGACACGTTGGCTAGATACATTATAAAGTTACGTAATAGAGTTAGTCCCGTCCCGAGAAACGGCATAATATACTCCGCAGCGACAGGAAAACTACCACTTTAGGCATATATGCCTTAAATCACAGAAGACGCCTTACAGAAGTGTCGCTGGTCGGACTGCTTTGTTAAACGTCATTCAAAAACAAATTTTTAATCAATTTTCAACCTAAAAACTGATTTCAATGTCACAGGATAGAGGTCATTCAAGTATTACGTAAAGGGGGGGGGGTCTTTGCTTAGCTAAATTTTGATGACATGGGGGACAGAGGGGGTCTACACTGTTAATTTTTTTTGTAAATTTACTACCTTTTTACTAAGCAAATGCATAGTAAAATTACAAACTCTTGTATTGTATTGGAATTTTAACACGCATTTGTTGTAATATTACATTTTATAATAGCTAGATTACTAAACAGGTTGCAATTTTACAAATTTTTTGTATTCTTCAGATACTTATTGTAATTTTACAATTATAAGTTGTAGGATTAAATCTAAAATTTTGTAAAATTTCTATACATATTCGGAATTTAATTTTACCACAATTATCAGTAAAATTACTAACCAAAATTTGCAATTACAATTACAAGAAATGATTGGAAATTTACAAATCATTATTTTTTTAAAAATTCTGTTTGCATTTTTACAATATTTTATTCTAGTCATGACCGCTATCTGTTGTTACAATTCTCAATTGTAATTTCGAGTCTAAAATTTTGTAAAATTTCTATACATTTTCGGAATTTAGTTTTAATGATTGGAAATTTACAGATCATTAGTTTTTTTTTTGAAAATTCTGTTTGCAGTTTTAGAATATTTCATTCTTAGTCATGACCGCTATCTGTTGAATAATCCTGCGCACGGGCGTAGCTATAGCTTCCGTAAGGGGGGGGTCCGACACCATGGTCGTAGCTATAGCTTCCGTAAGAGGGGGGGGGGGGGTCACTTTCACTTTATTCAGGAAAAATGTTACTACTTTACAGCAGTTATTGGAGCTGAAATGACATTGTGACGGCAGAATTGATCAAAAGCGGAATCTATGGTATTTATGAAGTAACTTGAAGACAAAATCTATAAAATGAGATAGGAATATCACTGGGTTGTTTCGTATGTCTTATCACATGTAAATTCCAGAAATTTTTCTTCTGAATTTTTTTAAACATGGTATTACGTGTGCGTTTTCAAGAAATATTCCAGAAATATAAGGTACATCTTTGGTATATATACAACATATTTTTGGGTTATTGTTTTGAGTTGATTAAAAAACCTTCCAAATTGAATGGAAAAAATTCATTATCGTTTTTCAGAGATATTCAATAGTTTTTAGCGGTCTTGAAATACTTTCAAAATTATTAAATAAATAAAATATCAACACATCACTGGATCACAAATTTCGTAACATCTGTCAATTGTCGCTAAGATCGGCAGCAGGAGGCCAACGTACTAGATGGCCACTGGCCCATTACCCAGATAACCGCGCGGGAGAGTTTTGAATTTGAATTTTGTAAACTAGAAGACGTAACGAAAAAAATTAATTTTGAAGTATTAGATTAATACATAAAAGTAATAATTGACATGAAACTCTGACATAAAGTTAAATTTCATTTGAAACTGTATTAAAACTAAAGGTATTTTGATAATTTTGTATGTGAATGTTAAAAAAGCGCGCGTCGCGTGGTTAAAAATTTTTAGCGCGGGGCTTCAATGGGGGGGGTTCGGACCCCCTAAACCCCCCCCTTATATACGCCCGTGATCCTGCGCATTTTCAAATTGATACATCTAGATCTTATATGATTACACCATTTTGGGGGTTAAATTTTCAAAAATTAGTGCTTAGTGGATGCCTACGTCATAATAACTATCTGTGTGCCAAATTAGCCCAATCCGTCCAGTGGTTTGAGCTGTGCGTTGATAGATCTGTCACTCAGTCGCAGTCACGGTATTAGAAGATAGCTATTAGGTATAGATGGTGATTACGTCAGCAATATTTATTTATTTACTTTTTCTGCAAAATATGGATTATGATATGGCAACCCTACTTGTCTATGCTCGAAAGCGAAAAGCAACCAATGGACCACGGCTTACAAGCCCGGAAACTAACAAGATTTGGAACAACACCGGCCGTGAAAGGCTACACACTTGGATAAAAAATCTTTAATTTGAATTATTGATCATTTTTATCTTATAAATAAGTTTTACAGATATTTTTTTTAAATAACCTGGCAACAATGGAATAGTGTTCATTGTATTCTCAAATTGCAATAAACTGTTGACTTTCAAACGAGTTGGGGTACTTCTTAAAGGCCGTGTACACGATATAAGGTGGTTTTATCTTGCGGTTGATGAGCATATATGATACAACAGACATGCACACCTATACAGGGTGTAAGCATGTGTTTGTAACAATCCAGTCTGTACTATTAACTATTGAGTTATGATGTTAACAGAACTCTACGCGCCAACTTAGGTTGAAAGTTATCGTGTTACTTTTTAATACAGTGCGTTCACCGAAAGTGCTAACAGTGAATAATTCGTGTATCCTACTAGATAGAAAAAGTTTAAATACTTCTTTGTTTAATTAACTCGAGATAATTACTATCGGAAACTGCTGAGGTATATTTTTTTGTACTTCAAACTCAACCGGAAGTGTACATGCATTTTTTTTCAAATAGCAACTTTTTTTACATTTCTGAAATATCCATTTTTTTTCTCTACACATTCATTTAAAATTGTCATAAGGTTACATAAGAAAATATTCGAGGAAAACGTTACCAATTTAATAATTAAATAAACAGTAATAGTTTTGATAGCACTAGACATAATTATGTGTAAAATATTAAAAATAATTATAACTGTGTATTTAATATATAAATTGATAACGTTTTCCCGAATATTTTCTTATGCAACCTTATGAAAATTTTACATGAATTTATAGAGGAAAAAAATGGATATTGCGAAATTGTTAAATTTTTGATTGCTGCAAATAAATATCTATCTATCTAAAAAATACATGTTGGCATTTGACAAAAAGTGCATGTACACTTCCGGTTGAGTTTGAAGTACAAAAAATATTCCTCAGCAGTTTCCGATAGTATAAATCTCGAGTTAATTAAACAATAATCTATTTAAACTTTTTTTTATGATATAATATGAATTATTCACTGTTAGCACTGTTATACTACGTTGAAAGCTATCTAAGATATTGTCATTCTGTATTTTGAATACTTTACTGTGCAATCAAGATTTTTCGTCTATAATATTTGGCGGATTAAGATATCAAGTTTGTGAACATCAAGTATATACCTACCGTTGCTATCTATCTCCCAGTTAGGCCAGTAAAATGACGAACTCAGTTTCCACTAATTCGAAAATTCAAAGAATTTTTTCATATAGTTAAAAAATTGAATTTTGACAAGATAAAAGCAAAAAACTGACGAAACAGTTTTTTAAATCTTTTTAACAAGTTCCAGTCATCGCACCAATGTGCAATTTTGACAAATCGTGTATCATACATGTTATATAAATGTTCCCTCAAATTTGCACCATTTTGCGATTTTGTGGAAATGTTTAGGGTCAAATCATTTTCATTTTACTGGCCTAAGGTTCTAGGTTTTATTTAGAAAACAATTTATTTGTAAGAACAACGAAGTTTTTTCCTGGCTTCGGTCAACAATCACCCATTCATCTGCAACTAGTTGATAATATGATATAGTATATAAAGAGAAAATTATACATTTCAGAATGTCCATTTTTTTTATTAAAATTTTATTATAATATTTTTTATTTTTATTTTAATAATTATATTCTTTTTCGGTGTATGTTGGATTTTAAGTGGAACGTTTTTCTGTAATACATCAATGATTTCCATAACTATATACCAAATAAACAAAACTCGCTTATGTTGCGTCTTAACTGAAATTCACTGTATAATTACTGCGAAAGCCCTATTTGTATTTTAGAACGTCAAGCGTATATAATTACTGGCACGCCACCGACGTGATTAAAGCACACTCTTAAATATCTTTGCGCAAACGTGCGTCTGAAGACGGACTATCAAAATTTAATACACAAGCCGTCACAGATATTGCGCAAACTTGTTAAGCATACTTAAGACTTTATACAGGGCTTTAAAAAATTTCCATCATACATAATTAATTAATGAGTTTAATAAGCGTACCACACTGGCCGAAAATTTGATACCTTGCACTGCGCGCCATAATGTTTGAGGCAAAGCCGAGGTTATCATGACGCGCAGTGCAAGAATATAAAACTTTCGGCCCTTGTTGTGTAACATACAATTAATTGTTCATTTATTTTGGAAGTGGAAGAATATCGTTAAATTGTTTTGAGCCTCCATTTGATATTTTTATCTCAATGACGATATCACAGATAGACATGCATGCATACATACATGCATGACGCCTGTGCATATAACGGTTGGCGCCAACGTGATCACCGCTGAATTTCACCGATTAATTCCGCGACCGCGCACTGCACCAGAGGCGCCACCATGCAAAATCGCTGAGGGTTGTCGTGCCGCTGTTTTTAATCGTCAGCACAACGAACCCTAAAGGTTGGCGAACTTTTCAATCGTTTTACAGTCTGCTATGGATGAGTATCGTTTAAAACCCTGAGAAATTAAAAAAAAATATATAGAACAATGAAGGGCGATTTGTACCGATCGCAAAGACGCGTGTCAGTTTAATAATTTAATGCCCGTTTTCTGAAAAAACAGATACCTTAGCTGTTAGCATAGTTACCGTTCGTAAAACGGTGGTAACGCTAGTTTATGTGATTAGCGATAGGTGTGCTGTCCCAGTAAGTTTATTCCAAAGACGTTAAATATATAAATGGACCTAGCATTCCCTATATTAGTTAATGCAATGTAGTGATGACAACATCCAATACGAGAGAGAAGCACTCGTCTTTTTATAAATACCGATGAAGAAGGATACAAGACCGACAATTAGTGAGGTTTATAAGGCCAAATCTTTGATTAACATCTACTTAATAAAAAATTGTTTGTTATTATTTTTTCAATATTTCAATATTAAATAAAATAAAATCTTTCACGAAATTCATTAAAAATAAATAGAAACTAAATATTAGTTATTTTTTATATTTTTAGATCAGTTCTGAAGAGAATCCAAATCCGGATCGAAACGTTAATGTATTAATTTATATATTTTTTGTTAATATATATTGTCTGAAAAATTGGTCGATAATTTTATTTATTGAAGAGGATAAATAAGTCTTATATTGTTGATAAAAATCTATTTTAGGTTTTAGATGTGTTTAATCAATTTTAACTGATAAAAACTTCGTCAAAAACATATTCTATACTTGAGTTAAAATTATATATTTATTTTTTGATGAAGTGACGGGTTGAGATAATTATTTCGTGATTTCTTGCATACTTAACTATCTTTAAATATTCTTAAAAATCTAAATTCACCAAAAAACACTTTATTCACAGCAAAATCGTAAAAAAATATCACTTTCGAAAAAATATTAAAATAAAATAATACTCATGTGGTCTCCGTGGTAATTTGGCTGCTACAGATTGACAAAAGAAATGGAATTGTAACCTTTCAACTAGTTTTCGTTTACTTCCACTAGTTTTTCCGATCGCGGCACTTGAACCATCGTTTCAATTGCGCACATGCGTGCTCTTCAACTGTTTTGTGCACTAATTTAGCATCCTAAATAACATTTTCATCTGAATGAACACTGAAAAAAAGTTACTGGGTCAGCTATTGCGTCAGAAAGTGCCCGAAACCGATCGTAACCGTGGCGACGACGTTCGCGCTTGAAAACGATAAAAAGCCCTATTAATCAAATATGACAGTAAATACAACATTAATAATGACAATAAAAAGTAAGCAACAAGTAGTTTTGTATAACAAACGCAACACCACTGAGCTTACTCATAACTCTTATGTTGTACTAGCGGTTCCGCCCGGTTTCACCCGGGTGCAAAAGAACGAATGGGGAAGGGAGGGACATGAGTACGCACATTCATCTTAGTTTACCGAGATGAATGTTGTGTCCAAATTTCATGATAATCGGAGTTACCGTTCAAAAGTTTTTGTCGTTAAAAAGCAGTAATTATATTTTTTAGTATAGATAATAAATTTCTTTTAAATCAATAATTACTGGAATTAATAAAATATAATAATTACTGTAGGAAAATTATTTTTATATAGGTCCCTATAGTTATAACAGTTTTCAAATGAGTTATTAATTAGATTTATTTAATTTTAATTAGTCGTAAATAAAATTAAAATAATTTAAATGTACGTAATGTAGAAAATAAAAAAAAATAAAAATTTATTCGCCCCACGTGGGTCTCGAACCCACGACCCTGATATCAAGAGTCACGTACTCTACCGACTGAGCTCTTCAGCTAGGCTAATATTGGTATATTTAGTTACGGCATTACACCTAAATAGAAGCTCATTTTTGAGATACATTTTGCAACATTTTTCATTTATGCTCCGCTCGTATTGGTCGTAGCGTGATATTATATAGCCTATAGCCTTCCTCGATAAAAGGGCTATCCAACAAAAAAAAATTCAATTTGAACCAGTAGTTCCTGAAATTAGCGCGTTCAAACAAACAAACAAACTCTTCAGCTTTATACATATATTAGTATAGATAGATCATCTATATTTTCATGTTATTTAATATGATACCTACGTTACAATACAAAAATTAAATTAGTGCGTATAAAGCAGAATGATATTAATGTTGAAAATGGACAGTTTTATTAAAAAAAAACTTATAAAGGCAAAGTGCTAAATAGATGCAATAAAGTGTTATTTTATATCTTTACAATTAAGAATGATTAATTCCTGTTCTCTCAGACGTAAAATACGATTTGAAATATGTGCAGCATTTACTCATTTGTCATTAAAATATATCTTTTAAAATCAAGATATATTCGTATTCTAATGCTGGGTTGCAGAAAGGATTGTCAAAAATTTTGATTTGACAATGACCTTAGATTCTGATTATATAATTACAGTTTCCATACATCAGGACCAGGGGCATATCGTAAGTATTCAAACTCCCTGTCATCTAGAACATTAGATTGTACTCACAGAAAAACAAATGATTGTTCTATTTAGAAAAAGATTGCTTTTCAAGTTAAATTTTGATCAAAATACGTAGAAAAACGATGTTTCGAAGTGGGAACTGCACAAAAAACGATATTTAATAAATCTGCACACAGTTTAAGAAAAATAATATCATTTTAATCGATCAATTATTTTTCGATCAGGATCGATTTAAAACTCTACAATGTTTTTCATATGAAGAAATATACATGTTCACAATCTAGTCAGTTAAATCAGA
The DNA here is from genome assembly GCA_963575645.1 of Xanthostigma xanthostigma. Classification (NCBI taxonomy): domain Eukaryota; kingdom Metazoa; phylum Arthropoda; class Insecta; order Raphidioptera; family Raphidiidae; genus Xanthostigma; species Xanthostigma xanthostigma. Next base: position 38,469,693 of record OY754466.1, on the reverse strand, counting down.
TTTTTTGACAATCTTTTCTGCAACCGAGCATTAATGTTTCTCAAGTCCGGAACGGCTTAATATTTCTTTTCGGTCTAAAAATGTTAAAACTGTTTTCGTAATATTTTTTTCCTGTCTATCGAATGGCACAATTAGATTTTGGGTACAGCTTTGAAATTTTAAATGGGAACCATACTTTTATATTTCATATTCGGAGTCTGCGGAATATTTACATACGAATACGTCTTAGTATTTTTTTTAACCCTCGGGTCCTTTGAGCCATCATTTTCGACAGTATGTAGAATAGGTGATTGTGTTCATTTATTTTATTTCTTACTTATTTTTTTTCCCAACTTTGTTAAAAATAGTAGTGCCGGTTAGTTATTTAACGTCCATATTTTAATGCTTTTCTGTGGTAGATGCATTCACTTTGACTAGTCAAAGTACAGTCTTGATTAATATTTTTAATTGAGTTATTTTCATATTTCAGGTGAGTGGCGAATGAAACCAAACTTTAATAGAACAAATTATTGGTAAGTTATGTTATTATGATTGGAAATTAGAATTATTCCTAATTCATTTTTATTTTCACATCTATAAATTTAAATTTAAAATTACTTTTTGTACCCAGTGCATTAAAAATCATCATTATATACTTATTTTTAAGGACGAAAGATAGTTCATCCATGTCAGTAGTGTAAAATAAAAGTAGTGCATGCGCAGATCAAAAGAAAAGTGTTTTCGTCCCTTGGGACACTCTTTTCATATGTGAAGTAAGTGAAAGTGGTGCCATCCCACGCGATGATTGTGAACTATATTTGACAATTCATCTAACATTCAATATACATTTAGGGTTTTTGTTTGCTAGTATATTAAATTTTGTTCTTTCAAAGGACTTACTGCGTGTTCGCAAATCTTCGTAAACGCCAACTTTCTGCCCTAATAACACAATGTAACTAACTTGCTGTTTTGATATAATGTCAGGAAAATTCGTTCTTCCCAACAATACAACGTTAATTGCGCACACTGAAAGAAAAATATGTACTCAATGAACTGATTCAGCAGCTTGATGTGCTGTCAGTTTAAAGTACTCCTTAACAACATATTGCAAAAATCTATGCTAAATTGTATATTGGGTGGTCGTAAATAAAGTGCATTCAGGAAAATCGGATACAACGATATTATAATACTTTTTCGAGAATTCTTTTAAAAAAAATCAGTTTTTAATTTTGTTTTTTAATCAGCAGCTAGAGTTATTTGGGCCTAGTATAAATGTATATTATTATTGGTCGCATTCACAAAAAAATTTTTTTGAGGGGTTAAAATTAACGTAACATTTTTCTTGCAGTATCCCAGATAAAAATCTGGGAAGTAGTTCCTTGTAACAGAATAATCATGGAAGTATCATATTAATAACTGGAAGCCCGGTCCGATTTCTCCCGAATTTGTAGATTTCTATAACATAGATTGCAAAATTGGTCTCCACGAAAAGCGCTTTTATTTTAACGTGGTAATCTATACTAATATATAAAGCTGAAGAGTTTGTTTGTTTGGTTGAAAGCGCTAATCTCAGGAACTGCTGGTTTGAATTGAATTTTTTTTTGTAGGATAGTCCATTTATCAAGGAAGGATATAGGCTATATAATATCATGCTATGACCAATAGGAGCGGAGCATCAATGAAAAATGTTGCAAAATGTAACTCAAAATTTGTTCGTCCGACAAAAACTTTTGAACGGTAAATCCGATATCATGAAATTTGGACACAACATTCATCTCGGTAAACTAAGATGAATGTGCGTACTCATGTCCCCCCCCATTCGTTCTTTTGCACCCGGGTGAAACCGGTCGGGAGCGCTAGTATAATATATCTTGAAGGTCTATTCTAAATATTGGTGAAAAATTTGTAAAATCGAATGAGTAGTTTCGAAAATTACCTCCTGCATTTAAACTTTTAGCTTTTAGCTGCTGCCCCCGACTTTGTCCGCATAGATTTGATTTTTTTTTTGCGCGGAATACTAATATTTTTTCTAAAATAAAAGTAGCGTAAGCTACTCCTTATAACATCAGCTATCTGCCAGTGAAAATACCTTCGAAATCGCTCTAGTCGTTTCGGAGATTAGCCGGAACAGACAAACAAACAAACATTAAAATTTTTTTTTTGCTATAAATACCGTATATATTGTTTCATATACATTTAGTAAAAAGCTGTTATTTTGACATTACAAACAGATATTTCAATATTATTTAGGGGTCGTTCACAAATTACGTGACGCGTTTAGGGGGGAAGGGGTCGAGTCGAACCTCACCCAATCTCACTAGGGGAGAGGGGGTCTCAGCAAATATAACGTTTTTTTGTGCAAGAAACTATGTTAAAATACTAGCTACTCTTAGTAAATAAAAAGAATTAAACAAATTATGGTTTTTTAAATAAATCTAGCGCAATCAAGCAGATTTACGTATTTAAATTAAAAATACGCATTTTGATAAATCCCACGCTAGATTAAGGGGGGGGAGGGTCGAAAAATCTCAAAATTTGCCTCACGTAATTTGTGACCGCTCTCTTATTTGTATAGATTGGTCCATTTAAGGACGTCGGAAACTTTTCTTTTTAGATTTATCCAAGGAGGCAGCCTTCCAAGTAGTCTGTAGCTCAGTTCTTTTTAAATTGATCCAAGGAAGCAGCCTTCCAAGTAGTCTGCACCTCAGTTCTTTTTAAATTGATCCAAGGAGGCAGCCTTCCAAGTAGTCTGTAGCTCAGTTCTTTTTAAATTGATCCAAGGAGGCAGCTTTCCAAGTAGTCTGTAGCTCACTTCATGATAGTGTACTACAGAAAATTTTGATTCATTCTTTATAAATCATAAATTACAACACCTAGTAAACGTAACGTAATGTGACCGTAAATCACACAATATCGTTCAGTATATTTAAGCGCTAACAAGTTGATGTTAAGTGTTTTGATAATCTTGATAATGGTTCCGCTTTGATCAGTAAATTGCGCTCAGTATTATTATCTTTGGAAACATTGCAATTAAAAATAACGAGATCACTTCTGATCGCAGTCATAGATCGAGGCCAGTGACATAATCATAATATTTTGTTGGCAGGTATTCTGTATTTAAAATATTTATTATTATATGTATTATAGTTACTTGTTGGACAATAATGGCTTATTTTATTCTTGCCAATCACTTGGCAATCTGAAACATACACATGATTATCTTTAAGCGTTTCTTTAAGAGCGTGCTTTTATAAACTGATAAATATATCGATAATAATAATATTAGTGATACGACGAATATTCGCATATTTTTTCATATTCGCATTCACAAAATACCAGAAAAAATGTGAAAATAATATTAAATAAGGTAGAAAATATTATTTTATTCAACACGCGTGAGTAATAAATAATTTCAGGACCCTGTTAAATTCGGGAAAAATAATAAATTACTGCATGTTGAAACAATAATTGTTTACAGGTAATTTCTTAGTAATTCAAAACAAAATTACGATTGTTTGTTTGGTTTTTGTGATTAATTTTTTGTGCAGTGCAGCGCCCCCCGGGGCGTTACCATCGTAATATCTTATCTAAGAACCATCGCAGATGAATTACAAACCCTTTACAGAAAACCGCATCTGAATTGATCATACCGTTTTCCAGATAAATGGCGACATTCGAGTGCACAAACATACCTACTAACACACTAACAAACAATCTCTCAGGCTAAACGCATATACCTGCTCCGTTCCATCGTGAGTAAAAAAACATTTTTAGAAACGCACTGAAACTAGAATTCAAAATTCCTGAATACGTCTCTGATATATCACGTGGTGCTATGCTACTGCCTGCACCCCGCTTCTTGTGACAGAAGATCTGCCCACAAACTATCATTATGCGCCTTCTATATACCTATTATTGTTCTGTGGGCCCTCATCTCTAACAGCTGTCTAATTTTAATATTATCTATCTGTCACGTTAAGTGTATAAATGTTTTTTTTTTCAAATTCTGAACGTCATAAGTTTAAAATTGATAGAAAAAAGTTAAAAAGCATAGAATTTTAGGGAAATAATTGACTTTTACAAACAATGATCTCATTGAAAATTTGACTATCTACAAAATCGGCCCTTAGGCATTTTTATACAATTAATTGAAAAAAGTTTCATTAAGTTAAAAAAATCGTTTTCATTTTTCAAAATAAAATTTTATTTTTTACTTCTATACTTACTAAGGCAGTGTTATATCAGTAACTGGATCAAATTTTTAAGAACACGACAAAAAGAAAAAAAAATGTTGACATGGTTTAGTGAGGAACTCTTCATTTCTGTGTTTTGGTGCCCCCTGAGACGTGATGCTCTAAGCAATTGCTGATTTTGCGTATAGGTTAATCCAGCGCTGATAACAAGTGCAGAAAAAAATATAATAATTAATTATAAGTTAATACAATTAAAGCGAGTCAATTTCAATTACAAACTTTACTTAGGTACCTATATTATGTGTCTATGTAGAATTATTTAATTTATTTTTCTTCTGTCTACCGTTATATTTAAGCAAATTTGAAGTCTGCTAAACTCGTAGGTATTTAACAGGTCTCTCTTATCAATAAGAAATAAAACGGACTGAATTAATAATGAGATTATTTATTGATTTATACATCTATTATGTTTTTTTTATCTCACAGTTAACAAGTTTTTGATTTCCCGTTTTATATACATATTAACTGGCAACTGTAAATTATTAATACTAAACAAATTGTTCGAGAGATTAATGACAATTTTAAGAACATTGTCAAGACGCTACATTTCTACTTCTCTGTTACGTACATATTATGTGTGCATTAATGATGTAACGAATGCCAATTTTTAGACGTTGCGAATATACAGTTTTCAAATCTGGCAAAATTTCTCCAAGGGTAAAATTTGGCAGCTGATTGGTCGCGCAATTCGCACGCACACATTTCTAGAGGTCCTGGGTACTAGGTTGATTATTAATACTAAGCCAAAAGCTTTATTACCTAATGTTAAAGTAAAGGCTGATGATAGATTGTTATATAATTGCAAGGTTCCCTTAGCGAAAAAACTTTTCTCTTTAAAATGCTAAGAAATAGATATGTTTCGTCTTAATCATTAAAAAAAAAATCCAGCCAATTGGGCGACGGGACCAGAGATATTTAATAATGTCTATGGACGGGACCATTCGAACTTCAAAAATATTGACATTGGACATAGTATAATAAAGAAAATAAAATTTCTGATATCGCGTGAGGTGACGCTGGTAATTACTAGTATTCAATATGATATTTGCTATTTGTTGCCATGGTTATATGTTCACGTCATGTAAAAATTTATCAAAGCATGCTTAACTAGTTTATTTCTGACAGATCTACAAAATAAAAGAAAAGCTGATTTTTTTATTTTCAAAATATTTCCAAAACTATAAAGCTTGGAAAAAAATGTTTTTTACGAAACTTTCTTCGAAGAATAAATAAAATAATGAACCGTTATAAAAAATATACCATTATTAATTAAAAAAACATAGTAATATATCTCTTCTGCGCATGCGCCGATTTTCTCTAAAAACAATAGGGCTTTTCATATTTGCATACCAAACATCCTCCTAAAATTTGATTTAATTCTGTTTGACCTGTATTGTCCTCACAGACTAACAGATGCACAGAGTTTTTCCAAAAATATGTGTTTTGGATTATCAGGACCTCAAAACGAAAATATATTGTAAAATTTTGAAATAGAATTTTGACCCAAATGAGTGCCATTCCCCACTTGTGGATTCGAATGATAAAATAAGATTCTGTTCTGTAATTATTATTCGCAAAATAGTAGCATGAAGTTTACGAATGCTAATGTTAAAAAATATGCGAATGCGAGTATTCGTTACATCACTAGTGTGTACATATTTATTACAGATTTTAATAATTTGTTGTGTTCATTTATTTTCAGCTCACCGTTATTTTACATTTAACATTTTGACTCAGTTATATTCGTTAAGCTTAGGTGACTGTGTACGCAGATTGTAAAATACGCACTCGGGAAATTTCAAATTGTGGCCACAAAATTCATTTTACTACTGTTTTTATTAGCTGTGATAGAGCATTAAAGTTCATAAAATTTGGCTTGCTGCTTAAAAATTTAAGAAAACACATTTTTTTGCACTAAAAATTTAATCAAAAAACGCCATATTCGTCAATATTTCTTTACAGTATGTCACGAGATTTCAAATTACGGGAAGGCAAATTAAAATTTTACAGTTTTTTCTTCGCAAATTGGTGTCAAAAATATTGACAAATTTGGCTTGCTCAATAATTTTTAACAAATTAATTTTTTTCTGTACAAAAATTTGTGTAAAAGTTATGCTAAATTCTCGTTTTTACCCGATTTTTATTCGCTTATTTAGGTCAAATAAACTGTAAAAACTTCGTTAAAAGTCATGTGGGAAGAATGGTGCATGTTTCTAGTTTATTTTGAAGCATTAACACCAAAGATTGAAAAAGATTTTCCATAGAAATTCTAGATTTTCTAAACTGATGTTTTTTGAGTTATGTTTACTAAAAATGATTCATAGATGGAACCACCAACACAAACTTTTACAGTGGAAGTAAATTGTTTTTCGTAAAATGTGTGATGTGCAGTAGCGGCTCGTATCATTTTTGATCAAAAACATTATATTATAGAATAGAATAAAATATCATCTTTATTGACATCCAAGAGGTATATAATAACGTCATATAATAATTTCAATTTACAAATTCGAAAAACGTGCGTGACTAAAAGTATATAACTAAAATCGTATATGAGAATCATATGGACACATGTCCATCAACAATTTTTTTAATCTATTTTTGAAAGCAGGTAGGTATGGCTTGAATTGCTTTTATATTAGAAGGTAACATGTAATATTTTTAATATTTTTACCTTTGCAATTAAAATTAAACCGGTCAAGTGCCAGTCGAACTCGCACACGAAGGGCTCCCTACCATCGTACAAGATAAAACACTGTGTACTTTGTTGGGATTATGGATTCGGTGACGGTGTATTTATTAAATAATTGAAGAGTTTAATTATTAGAAGATTGTCTTTTATTCAAAATAGAGTATTGGAAGTATGTCTTGATAGTGTCACAGATCAGAGAGAACTAACTATTAACAACTGTCTTATAATGGTTGTCCTTTTACCTTTTGTAATATTTTGGGTCTATTCTACGGTGAAATTATACCTAGGTTTTATGACTCGTAATTCGAGTATTAATTACCTTTACTTCTAAGAAAGAAAATAAATCCTTTTACAGGATTGATAATGCGTTTACCAAATGTTATCCGAAAAGAAAACTTTCACTTTTAAAATAAGATATCTTAAGAGAGGGATATTTGAACCCAATATTTCCACATACTTTTAAAACACTTTTGTAAAAGAAACAAGAGACGTGCTATAACAATATGTAAAAATTTGGCAAGTAATTGTATAATTTAATTACATCTATTCGAAATTCGCCGTCGTGGTGCAGGGAAGTAATACGAATGCAAGGAGATAGCACAAAAACGATTACGCACAAAGACACTATAGGAGGTTTTTTTAATGTTTATGGCGGCCATTTTGAAATTTGCCATCTTGATTTATTTGTTGTTAGAGCGCCAATAGAAATACACACTGTGAAAATTTCAATTATCCTACTACGGTTTATGAGATACAGCTTGCTGACAAACGGACGGACGGACAGCGGAGGCTTAGTAATAGTGTTCCGTTGGCACCCTTCGGGTCCGGAACCCTTAAAAGAAAAAGTAATAAAAAAATTGGTAATCTGTAAAGTCGGTTTACGGACGATAGTTTTACGTGATAACGTATTCCGCTGGAATATCATATTTAATAATAAATTACTGCGCTCTCGCTTGCACGCACAGGGTCAGGCGGAACGTTACGGAACGTTACACTTTTTCGTGCATGCAGCTGGTGTTTCATCAATTTATAAGACGTTATCACGTCAAAAACTTAGTCCGCCATCTTTAGAAGTCCGCCATATTGGATTTAGAATGACGTCACTTTATTTTTCGAGTTATTCTCAGCAAGCCCTTTCATTTGATACCCATATTGTAGGAAAGCATAATAAAATTAGTCCGCCATCTTTAAAAGTCCGCCATATTGAATTTAGAATGACGTCACTTTATTTTTCGAATTATTCTCAGTAAGCCCTTTCATTTGATACCCATATTGTAGGAAAGCATAATAAAATTAGTCCGCCATCTTTAGAAGTCTGCCATATTGGAATTAGAGTGACGTCACACAGCTAACCATGCATTGTCATTCAAACTAAACGTGTATACAAATTTTCATCTCAATCGGTTGATGATATCTGCTTCAAAATTACCGAAGGCATTCTAGTCGTTCACTTAGTAACGTTAGGAACGTTACACTTTTTCGTGCATGCAGCCGGTGTTTCATCTTTTTATTTTGACGTGATTCATCAATTTATAAGACGTTATCACGTCAAAAAAGTCTGTAGGTATATTTGGAACATGTATTGACTTAGATATTTTAACATTAAATTAGCATATTATCGATCCAGAAAGTAATTGTAACCAACTTTTTCGATATTTTTCGAATTTTGTGTTAATTTAGAAACCGAATATTTCTTTAAATTTTCTCTTAAAATTATATTATAAACAACTTTTTTAATACCATTTTTCGATATATATTATACTAGCTTTTGCCCGCGACTTCGCTCGCGCCAAGTTTGATGTTGATAGATCAGTCAGTCACGGTTTCCTTTTATATATTTAGATAAATGTAATAAAATGTATGAGACACTTTTTATTTCGCATGTTTTTTATCTCTTGATATGCTTAGATGAACGCCCAAATAGTTATATTTATTATATTATTATACCTACGCCGCTGCAATAATGTGTTTGCAAACGAAACAGTAACACAAAAGATATAAATTCTTCGCAGATATTCGTATCAATAAAATTAGTGAAATCAAATTATCCGATAATGTACGAATCAATCTTCTTCCATAGTGCATTTTGCATTTATATGCTCGTAACATAGGCTTTTGCGGGTGCAGAGGGGCATGTAGAAATAAAATCTAAGTTGACCAGCTGGGCTCCAGCGACCATACCACAGTTGAAACGGTAAGCAAAATAGTTTTGTCACTCGAGCAACATTTTTGTCTCAAGAAATGCGTTGAAATTCCATTTAGGCACTCGCAAATTATGAGCGAGCCCGTGGGCAGTGCGCTGCTCATCACGTTGGGCCCCTCTAAAAGACAGTACCGAAAAACTTTAAAAAGGAGAGAGCTTTCTTACATTTTCAATTAAAAAATCGCGCTAAATCGATACCGAACACTCCCACATCAGCATCATTCTTCGTTTTTTTAAACTTTTTCTAAAAAAATACACATAAGCGGTCATATGTGAAATTAAGAAATGTACAGGGTTGCGGATGGTCGGAATCGATTCAGTTTTATATTGTGTAAACTTCCATTATTATCAAACGAAACGACGCGAAATAATTTTTTATAATTTTCTCAAGCTCTTAAGAAAAAGTATCGAAATTTTCGTTCTTTGATGAGATAGCTAGTCATTGTAAATTATAGACGCGTGACAACATAGATCATAAGCACTCCTTGACGAGGATGAATAGAAAAAAATGCACATTAAAATTTAGCTTGGTACATTCGATAAGTAATCTTCATATTAAAATATCGTGTCACGATGTTCGTCTGCGCTAATCTCTGAAACCACGGAACCGATTTTAATGAAATTTTGTAAATGTATCTTGCTTGGTTCAACTTACGCTATAGGATAGTTTTTATTAAATATTTTGTACAAAATTACGATATTTCCCAAAAAACTGTTTTAGTAAGATGTAACGACATCTGATGGAATTTGCTCAAAACTATTAGTTCAGAAGCAAACAAAAAACTGGTTTAGTACCAAGTGGCGACATTTGATAGAATTCGTTCAAAATTATCAGTTCAGAAGCAAATCTGGTAGAATTTGCTCAAAGCTATTTATAGTTCACACGCTGGGACGCAATCGAAATACATTTTGCAGATTATATCTATCGCACCCGGGTGAAACCGGGACGGACCGCTATACGTTAATAATTTTTACAGGTCGGAATAAATAGTTAATGTCGTATTTACTCCAGTTCTGGTGTGAGTACAGTTATCGAAGTTAAAGCTGTTATAGAGATATCTGCGTAATATCAGGGTTGAAACATTGTACTATAAAGAACGACGCAAAAAAAACAAAAAAAAAATAATACTTATTTGTTGCAATTTGTGGAATCACTGTTATGTCTTTTTAATGTATTGTAACACGTCTATTAATTAGTATAAATGTTATTTATTGAAAACATGAATTAAAAGACGCGTTACGTTGGGCACCAATTTGTAACACGTCTATTAATTGGTAGGTACTAACCTAATTTATTGAAGACATGAATATTCTTATCTTTCGACGCTAAAAATATAACAGGAGAAAACGAATGTTACGTTGACCAGGAAGATGTAGGATTGTTCAAGATCTTAGAAACTACATTGGCACAGCACATTGTGCAACTAACACGTAGTGGGCTGTTTGTTCCGTTTTCATCATCATCATCAAGTGATAAATGACTTGGATTTTTAAGAAAAACGTTTGTCAAGTTGTCTTTCAACTAAAACTTCCTTAAGCGCGGGTCACACTAGGCTGCTTGTCAGCCGCTGCTGTTTGAAGCTCCTCATGAAGTCCACCGCGTAAAAGTTAGACGCACTTATGTTTTTTTTTTTTTTTTTGTTAGTAAATAATGTATATTTGGCGGAATTAAATAATTTTTGAACAACCCTGTTTCATATATAGTGTAGGTACACACGTACATAATTATTATGTATGATAAGCATCTAGTTACATTATCATACGCTGAACGACATTCTGACCCGTTTCCGACAAAGCAAGAACAGTTAACTGCATCGATGCAAACCAGCGTTATAAATTATATGGAACTTAATTTCTGCCTGTGTTTTAATTGTTATTGGTCACTACGTGATTATAGTTTTGATGATTTTTTATTTTAATCTCTTTATTTCAATAATAATTTGTTTGAAAGACTTTTACCAGATGTAAAAATAATTCGATTTCGGTATTAAAGTAAAATAGGAAAATTTTGAATGTTTGTTCCAAAGACGTAATAGTATATAAATGGACCTAGCATTCCGTGTTAAGACCGCTGCACATGAGGTTGAATTTGCCACTAGATTCCTTGCTAGATTTGACTACTAGTTTTCCAGCGCTGGTTTTCTTAATTGCTTTAATGTGCTCGCTTCACACAAGCTTGTTATGGGGACGAATCTGGTGCGCGCGCACTGACACTTTAAATATAAACACAGAGCAAAACGTATCTGCTGTCTGACTTTGAGCAGAATGACGTCATGTTGGTTTGTTGGCGTTTGTTCATGTCGCCCACATGACAAGATATTGTTTCCTGATTGGTTCTTGCTCAGAGCAAGCAAAGGACCCAGCAAGAAAAAATAACCCTTGTTCTAATTTTAAAATCTATCTTGTGAGCTAGCAGGCGGGCCCGCATTGACGTCATTTCCAGCCTCGTACCCAACCTGCCGCCCGGCAGAAGTTCAAGCAGGGTTTATTTCGTGATTTCTTACATACATAGCATTGCTTTACCGTCCTTAAATAATCTTAAAAATCGTGAACAATTCTAAATTCACAGCAAACTCGCAAAAAAATTTCACTTTCGAAAAAGTATTAAAATAAAATAAACCTCACGTAGTCTCCATGGTAATTTGGCTGCTACAGATTGACAAAACAATATTAACAAGTGTTAGCTCAGAGAGAAAAAAAAGCATTGTGTCGAGTGCAATTTGGCTCTGCGTATTTCAAATGTTATTTTATTTTATCCATATCATTGATAGCATTGAATATAGACATTGATATAGATGTGTTTTCACCGAGTTCGTTTAGAATGTGAGCAAAGATATATTCCTTTGATTTATTTATCTGAGGTTTGTTCAAACGTACTGGCGTTTTCTTGTTCTTTATAAAAAGCACATTTCTAGAATTAATTATTTTCTCGACATTAACTTTCTTATTTTAAATTATTTTTACGACAACTTAATATTTCGTTAGGGTATTATTGCTTCTAAGCAATCTTATTTGGACGCCATTTTCCAATTCTTTTGTTGTTTAAAATCATGAATGGCAGCTTATAGACATAAGAAAGAATCTTCGTTATGGGTAAGTGATTTCTGATTTGATAACAGAAAATAATATCAATTAAACTCAGTCTGACGTCTGAAGTCTGTTGTTCGTTTGCGTTAATAATAATTACTTTCTCATTAGCTATCACGAGACGCCTCCCATTGCGTCTCGTCTAACTGCTTATTTATTACACACGTTATTTGCATCAAACTTTTTACAAGAGAATTATCTTTGGTCTCAGTGCAAAATGGCTCATGTCACATTCTTAGTAAAAAATATACTTCGTTCTGTGGTTCAGGTTTTAATTGGAAAAAAAATGGTTGTCGATAGGATCGATAAAAAAAAAGGGTTTTTTGTCGTAAACTATAACCATCTACTGCATAAAAACTATTCCGCTTATAATTTGTTGTGCAGTATTATGTATATAATATAATGGTTATATTTATAAAAAACTATTAAAGATAGAAATTACTAATCTTGGAACAAATTTATTTTTTACAATAAAATTTATCTTTAATTCATTAACGAAATTAACAGGTAAAATAGTTAGTTGAAGAATAAATACACACTGCACTTTCTTGGAATATTTATTGAATATTGTGACGTCCACCCAAAAATCCGATCGATGGCGTTAGTGTAAACGTTAAAAAACAAAGTTTCATAAAATAATAATGTTTTATTCCAAACCAATTGCACACAAAACTTCCAATAACTTTAATGTTTTACAACTATACACTTTAAAAATGGTTAATAAACAAGGCAAATAAATTTACAAGAACGAACTGCAGATATAATATTCCACGTTTGTAGGTTAGGTATTATGATCTATGTAGAGACCATTATTATTTTATCTGGTGAATAAATATTTATACCCGAAAATTTGCACATAATAGATTTATACCTGCAGTAAACAAAATTATGCTTGATGAATTGAATTATCGCTATTTATTCGGAGGATAAGAACATAAATGAACCGAATAAATAGCTATACTTACGTTCTGTGAAGGTGGCCATAAGCGAGTATTCTACTTCTTAAGTTTTGAATGTATACTAGTAGTGCAGGCAAATTAGATTTAGAATGTGTATTAATTGTAGACAGAACTTTTATCTGTACGATGAATTTTCACCGTAGAATTTTCTTTTGAAAAAAAATGGTTTTTGACTGAAAGAACTGAATATCACAAAAACTTTTCGATTTTTTTATGTAAAAATATTTGTGCTTATTTAAGACATAAAGAGGCATGCTTTCACAAAATTTTATCAAAATTGAGTTATTTATGCGAAAATGAAAAATAAAAAACAAAAGAATCGTTTTCTTCGCACATTTTGCATTTTTCACGGACATTTTGAGATCACAGTAAAAAGTGACCTCTATGAAAATTGTAGACCTTTTTATGTTCTACAACTGTCCTGTAGAACATTTTTTGATAGAACATTAAGTTAAGCTGGAAAACGCTATAAGATATTTTGCCCCCCTTTTTGACCCCCCCCGAATTAACCCTTTACTGCCCCTGGCCGGGCATTTTTATTTTTTACGTTCATTATAAGCCCCTTTATCGTTTACAATGATAAAAGTTCTGTCTACAATTAATGTTGGTCTTGGCTTCTAAATATGCTAATTTGCCTGCACTATAGATATAGGTACAAAAAACACTAGAATCATTTAAAGGACAGAAAATCTATATGCAATATATTTAGTTTTTCGTACATTAAAATAAAATACGTCACTTAAAAATCTATTCCACGCGTAAAGATTGAATTTTTGTTCTAGGAAATTTTACTTTATCAATTTTTACATATATTACATAATCTTTCACATGAAAACGGAGCGTTTTATCGAAAATACTCACATCTGCAATCAATAGTATGTGTAACAATTTCTCGGTCAAATGTCCTTTTTGCAAAGTTATCTTCAAGAGTTCGACCAAGACCCGTCCAGATACGCTGAACTTCTGCATTAAAAAAAAAAATTTTACACTTAATTTTCAAGAAATGCATTTATCATTTTTCTGGTTATTTTTAATTTAAGGAAATTTAAATACGAAGCTTCAAAGAAAAAGGGGTTTGGAGTAACTTACTTATAATTAATTTATTGAATTTTATAATGGCATGATATTACAGTCCGAACTTTAACCGTACAAAAGTCTACGTGATAGGTATATCACAAGTTTTAATAAATAATCAGAAGTAGAACTATCTTATCTTAGACGCTTTATTCCTTTCCGTGACCTTGGTGACCTGAAATTCTATCCTGAAACGATCAGCACAGTACCGTCTCGAGAGTTGTAAGCTTTGCAGCGAGTTATTTCTGACGCATCGGATTTAATAAGATATTTTATTTAGGGATTGTTTTATTTAATTTTAAAATTGTAAAAAATAGGGTATTTTGCACTATATAAGAAAAAATCTGATAATAAATATTCTTGGTGGATTTTTATTCATAATTATGCAATATAATATAAGATATTTATTCGTATAGGCAGACCATAAATGGTATATACACGTCAGCAGGTACTTAAATATGATTTAGCAACATTAATTTATACATATTAATTAGTAATATTTAATTATGAATCATATAGACAGATATTTTTTTAGTTCAATTTTAATTTTTTTTATATCTTTGACGTTTTTAATTGCTTCAGGCAATTTGTTATATAAATTGCTGCCCTTACAGATGGGGGGCTATGACAGAATTTTGTAGTTGTGTAATTTCTGGTATGTACCTATATTATTGTTGGTACGAGTGCCGTAGCTATGCACATTATGATTTAAAGGCATATATCTGTTAATTAACTATATGAATCATTGCCTATCCACTCAATGTGCGGTGAGTGAACGCAACAAAGCGTATCGAAAATATATCTGCTTCTCTTTCTTCGATGTAATTCCCTGATTTCTCCGATGATAGAATTGGTTGATATACTTGCATTCAATCTGAATAAAGTATCTCAAAAACTTTGTTTTTTTCTATGACGTTAACATGGGCGTACCCAGCTTTTGGCCCAGGAGGGGGCAAATTAGAAATTTCTTAAGCCGGGTCCCCCGTGCTTGTTTTGCCCTTCTGGATACGCCAGTGCTTACGGCGTAAAAAAAGACAGAAGTATGTGTTTGCATACTAATAGTTCGATTGCAATTTTATTCCTATGCTCAGTATAGAATAAAAGTATATGTTTAAAGGATAATTTTTCATATTGTTTTTAATGTAGGTATATGATTAGTTCATATGCAATATACCTATGCCATAAAACGTCAATATATTTTTATCTTTAAATATTTGTCTACATGAAATAAATTGTATAATTCAATTTTAAGAATTGTATTTTTTAAATTGTTCTTTAAAAGTCTAAAACGCTATTCGCCATATTGGATTCCGGCGTGACGTCACTTCGGTGGTAAACTAGCTATGTTTCTGTTGTGCTGTGTGTTATTTTGAATTTATTTCAAGTTTATAGACGTTTATAGACTTCTCTCCCGTATTCTATTGATTTCGCATCATGAAACACGGTTTCGTAAAACCACAAAGTACTAATCCAAGGATAAATACGTTTAATAAATAAATAAATTGTCACTAACTCGTATACTTACAATGCTAATGTAATAATTATTATTATAATATATTTTTTTTAACTATAGTGGTACTATGATTTCATGAGTCGTTTTCGCGTGAAAATGCATAATGATAAATTAAAAGGCGTTTTTATGGCACTATTCGGTTATAAAATATTATTATAAAAGTTGCAGTGCTTCTTTATCACTTTAGAATTCATTTAAAACACTTTTCAAAAAACTGTTCAATAGCCTAATAAACGTATTTTAAACTAATATATAAATTAATTAGGTACTCTTATGGGAAAGCTATAAAATTTCATCTTTTACTTGGAATCAAGGTAACGAATCCGCCAGTAGACGCAAAGACACCGTCTCCGAGTTATGCTTCTGGTTATTTATTATTTCTTGGTTATATACCCTCAAAATTCTTGGCACTATTTTACAGTTTGTAAAGCTTTAACTTGACGATGTTTAATAATATAACATAATATGTAGGTAGGCATGGTAAATGCTTCCCATGGTCATTATAAATGGATAAAAAAAGAACTGAAAAATAAATCTAACAAAAAGTTATTACAACAAAATAGAATGTGTATTATTTTTTATAAATACAAATTTAAAACGTGTTACTAATTAATTAACTGTTATAATACATATTTATAATGCAGTGGCGCATAAGCCGCCTTAAATAGTCGTTTGATTTGGGTTTTAGGTTTACAGTAATTTATACCGGATGTAACGTAAACAACGGCACAATAAATTCAAAGTGAGCCAATGATGTTAAACTAATAAAATATGACACGGAGATTGATATAAATAAAAAATATTAATTAGAAACGACATGCAAATAAATTAAAGTTGCTTACGGATTTATTGAACATTTCTTGCAATTTAACAATTAAAACATCCTTATTTCTCGCAAAAACTGACGATTGTAAACAAACTTTGATATTGTCACTACATTGTAGTATTGCACCCATCGCTTGTTCGATATAACGCTTTCGTAATGACGACATTCTATTCATAACCATCAATGGTCTGTTTCTGTAAGGTCTATAATAATAAAATTTATCTTCAAAAATAGTCTAATATTTTTCTACGGTATTCTATCGGTTCAATAAATAATATTTCTTAATTAATTGTAATTGACTTTTTTTTCAAAATAAATAACTTTTCACCTTTCAAAATGAAAATTGCCCGTAAAATATGGCGAATATTGGGGCATGTGCATAAACAGTGTAAGTTCCATTTAACGTTACTCGATATAACGACAAACTCCTTAAAACGACGAAATTACTTAACTTTAGTTGGTATACTTTGTTGCTCATACAATGATACACTCTAAATAACGACAACAATACGTCATCATTAAGCAATAAACAGTACTTGTTTGTTATTTTGTTGTTTTGTTGTCGGCATCATGCGTACCGAAGATTTTAAAAATTCGTTCATTTGTTTATTGGAATTATCATTTATCTTTCATATGTTTAGCTAAGCTGTTTGTTGGTCAGTTGTAAATTTTATATATTATGAGTAAATAAATATTATAGTAGAACAATATTAATGGATTATTTATTTTCTCCATTTAACGACAACTCTCAATAACGCCACAAAGTGCTCAGTCCCTTGAGTGACGCTATATAAAGTTTACACTGTATTTTCAACCAATATTTTGTTTGGGTCAAATAAATTGCACGACAGGAACAAATATTTGCTTGCCTCATATTATTCTGAGTAACGTCTGAAGTTACTGTTAACTCTACCGTGCGTAAAGAAGTATTAAATGAAAGAACAATTTGTTATTAATTGAACGCCAACGATTTTAGGATCGCAATTTTTTTTCGATATGTAGAGAACGTAGGTATTGTCGCGTTGGCGCCATAGTTGTGTATTACTGGTGGAAAAGCGGTCTGACAGTCATTTTATACACTCATTAATTTTTGTTGGCTACTGCCAAGATCTCTAGGCTACTGCACCATTTAACATAATTTAATTATTGTATAGAATTTTAAGGTTATTAAACTAAAAAAATCAAAGCCAAATACGTACTTTCCAAAAACGCGTTTTATAATTTCCTTTGTTATCAATATTACAATTTTAATCGGCCGTAAAATCATCTTTATTTTTTCTTAGTTTTAAATGGAATAATTAACGTTCAATTTAAAAAATTCAAAATGTCAAATCACTTCAAAAAACTATTGTAATCAAGGCCATCTAAATTATACGGCTACTGTAGATTAAAGGAAAATTTTGGGGTGTGTTCCGAAATATAACACTTTATACTGGCCAGTGCTAATGACGTCATGAATCGACGCCATACTGTTGATTCGTTCCGAAATATACTGGTACGTATTATTATTTCCCACGTCCAGCAAAAGGTATTTTTTACTTTTATTGAGCAGACATTATTGCAATTAACAAATAATAAAATAAAAAATTCCACAAAGTCTGATGCACACACGTCCGGTTAAATATATTATATCTGTGCTACGGCACATCTGTCTCACCAGTACAATTATAGCGTCGTATTTATGACGTCATTAGCACTGGCCAGTATACTGGATTATATTTCGGAACATGTATACCTACCCTTGCTATTACAATGATATACTTATTTTTTGCATACCTATTAAAAAAACTTAATTTTTAGGTTTCCGTCAAATTCCTTTTTCTCAGGAGCGGATATCAAATACTAAATGCATTGAGACCCCACAGTCCTGTAAAAAAATCAACCTTCTAACTCAATCCAATAAATAGATACCTACGACCTTAAGGTAGTTGACCAAAGGTAGTCTCGTTCAAAATTAATTTGGGCATAAAATATTGACAGCCAATATTTTTCGATTTTTATTATAAGATTTGTGATTTCGGTTTTTATAACATATCAAATTTTTATCAAATTCCTTTGAAGCGTTTCGATTTTATTCAAAAAAAATTCAACTGAAAATATCCATTTTCCATGAGAACCCATGTTAAAATTGCAAAAATATCGTTTTTCTCAAAATTGGGGTGGTCAATTTTAATCGAAATAGATTCATATTATTTGTTTTTGATTAAATAACAATCAGAAGAAGTTTCGTTTAAAATCTCATTGAAATAGTCAAAAGTAAGCAAAAGTGGTGCCGTCCTGCGCGATGATTGTAAACTATAGTAAATTTTCATAACGGTACGAAACACTGGCGTGAGTGGTTCTCGCAGTTGTTCGTCTTTTTTAACTGGCCAGATATTCTATGATGATCAGTTTCGTACCATCAATGCTTAGATTATATTATGAACGTGAACTAGTGAAAAAAACTCGTACCTAAATCTTATTTACTCGAAATCTGAACTTCCTACTTCTTAAATTTACCTCCAGGTTATCTTTGTTTATAGATTTAGCAATAACGGTTAGATTTCTTATTATGTTAATTAAATTTCGGGTTGGATATTCATAAATATACTGTCTGTATACGAGTATACTGTAGTGGAACACTACTTCCTCATTTTAATTTGCAAAATGTGACTTTAGATGATTGATAACTAAACTTTGTTATGTTCATCATTTTTACTTTACACATTTAATGGCCATAGTCACCGAACTTAAGTAGTTATTTTTTCGATTCATTTGTTCTTCAGGTAACTATTCCTCCGAATAAATAGTGATAATTCATTTAATATATTATCTTACGTTTCGGCAGATTGTTTATTGCCATCTTCAGAGATTCTATAAATAAACAATGTGCCGAAACGTAAGATACTATATTAAATGAATAATACAAAGTACAGCATTCATTGTTCCATAGCCGCTATTTCTCCATCCAATTATTTCGATTAAGGATCGCAAATCTCTACAAATTTTGTAGTAGAAGATAATATAAATATTTATTCGTCTGTTAAAATAATAATGGCCGCCACATAGATCATAATACCTAACTTATAAACGAGGAGTCGTACATCTACAGTTGCTCTTGTGAATTTATTTATGTGTTGTTTATTAACCTTGTGTACAGTTGTAGAACATTAAAGTTAGTGGAAGTTTTGTGTGCAATTGGGCTAGGATAAAACATTATTATTTTGTGAAACGGTTTTTGACGTTTACACTAACGCCATCGGTCGGATTTTTGGGTGAACGTCAAAATATTCAACAAAATGAGCAAGGACTAAGGAGTATAGCGCAGTGTATAATTTATTCTTTTACTAACTTTTCTACCTAATAATTTGATTGGTGAATTGAAAGTTATTTTTATACTAACGAATAAATTTGTTCCAAGATTAGTAACCTCTATCTCTAATAGTGTCGGTGAATATAGGCATAGAAGAGAAGAATCCACACGTTCTAAGTATAGATAATATAATAAATAAATAACATTTTTTACAGCACTAGTGTTAATTTGTGTCATTCCATGACCGCTATACAGGCATAAAAAGCAACTATTTTATTGAGGGAGCTGCTATATCATAATATTGTGGTTACAAATCACGATGGTTGGCGACAGATGTAAATCATTTGTGAATTATTGAATATTTTGGAAACATTACTATTAGGCTGGACGTTTTCGCTTCATCCGGTATATTAATGTAAGATATTAGAGTACATTATATAAAAATAAAAAAGAAGAAATTGAAAGTGAATAGATGCAGTAATTAGACATTATTAAGAACAAAAAACAATATGACTACAAGTAAGTTATGTTGTATAGAAACAACCTCGTTTTTAATCTTCTTTCTAAAATGTTATTAACATACCTCATCTGTGAAGCAATTAATTGTAAGCATATAACAATTAAATGATGGACAGTAACCTCCATCTAATTAAATCTAACATTTGATCCTGCATGCACTTGATTAATATATAGGAATATCTTATTTTATCATTTTTCAGGTTTAGTTCAAAAACGTACAATACGTATTCTGCCGTAAAAAGGTAAAAGGCAGTAAGTGACCAGCTTATGAATTTGAGTAAATCAAGATTTACTAAAAATGTCTTGACCGTCCAGAATTTTAAATTATGGAAACCAAAACATGGGGGGAACAATAAAATTATTGCTGCCGCACTTACTGCTGTTGTTGGCTTCAGTATGAACTCATTTTTCAACAAATGTCACTTACTGCCCTTTGATTTTTAGGGCAGTATTATACTGCCCTAACCCGGACGATCAAGACATTTTTTGTAAATCTTGATTTACTCAAATTCATAAGTTGGTCACTTACTGCCTTTCGCCTTTTTACGGCAGTATAGTGCAGGAGTCTATTTTCCCTCCTGCAAAATTATATTAAGATTTGGGACTAATATATAGTGCCCGCGGTGAGAGATGAAGCCAGGCACCTGTGCTATTACTATGACGCGGTGGCTTCATCTTTCGCCGCGAGTACTTTATCTGTGTACTTCTATTAAACTGGCGCTGACCTCAAAACTATATTTTACGCTTTTCTAGTGGTCTTTTTAAAAGGAGGTAAAATTATTTTTAAAGTCTTTTAGTTTTAAATTATTTTGTAATACGTCTTTTTAATGTTATTAACATAATCAGGGAGCTGATGCGTAAAAAAAGGATGTCGTCCCAACCTTCTGCCGCTTGGTACATAAGCTATTTAAGTAATTTAAAGCATTTTTTCTTCTATGATATATAGGTGGAATCTGGACCCATTATAGGGGGGATAAAAAATTTCAAACGAGGTAAAAAAAGGGTTAAAATTTATAAAACATTTCTGCCGCTTCGTTTTCAGATTCTATTAGAGCCAAATGACCGGGAAATGCCAGCGGCAGAAATTTTTGACCAATTGCACCCTCCCTAAGCCACTTCTAAGAAAGTGGACTTATGATCATTAATCCACTTTCTTAGGAGTGGCTTGGGAAGGGTCAGCTTCCTGACTAACGGCTTTCTTCCTTAATATTTTAATACTGAACTCGAAAAAAGATCGCTAAACTAATTAAAGTAAAATATATCCCGTCAAAAACATAAATGTGAAAAAGGGAGCCAAGTTCAATATCCAATACAAATAAAAATTGAAATTTAGAAGAGTGCCAAGTTTTCACTTGGCAAGTTTTCGTGTTTTATATTATGATTTATTCCTATAATTCATGTTTATATGTGTGAAAACTTGGCACTTTTTTAGATTTCAATTCTTTCTGTATTGGATATTGAACTTGACTCTCTTTTCACATTTATGTTCTTGATGAGATATCATTACTTTTTGTAAAGATTATAATTGGATATTGAAATTGACTCCCTTTTCACATTTATGTTTTTGATGAGATATCATTACTTTTTGTAAAGATTATTATTTATCGTTCAAAAGCGATTTGTAAAATTAATCTTTTTTCCTATACCTGTGTATAGTTTTCTTTTACGAAAAGCGCTAAATGTTAATAAAAATCGATTGCTTGGAAAATATTTCAATCTTTAAAATTCACTCTTTTTTCCTTTATATACACACAATTACCTAGCTGGACGCCAAATTTCAACTTTCTTGGTTATCTGGAAGTGGGTTAGGTTTTTGATCTATATGTCAGTCAGTCAGTCAGTGATAAAAAAGCCGATATTTAGACGTAAATATCCCAATAACCGTTTGAGCTGTATTTATGAAATTAAGGGTTCTTATAGTTAATCTAAGGGGTTTTAATTAATAAACTAAATTTCATGTGTTTTTGCTAAATAGATTTTGAGTTATTAAGTGGCTCCAAAGGGTTCGTGTAATATAACACACGGCTGCTGTCTCCTTTTTCATTGTTGAACTTTGCTTCACAAATCACACGCTGCCGCGTGTGTTTAGATGTGAGACCACCTTGAAGATTTTTTCTATTGAATAGCGAAAACATCAATTTTTTTTTTAAATCAGTTAAAAACGACGAATCATTTTGAACAAAATGGTGTCAAAATTTTTCAAAATGGTTGAACCCTCGAAAAGTTATAAGTGAAGAAACAAAAAATTCCAGTCAATTTTTATTTATGTCGATTCAAAATTGTGAACATTTGCTGTACACATCGTTAACAACAATACTATTGTTGACAGCATTTTCGGCATGGACAAGGCTTATAAAGTAATCTAACAAGCAAATTTCATAACGAGCGTTACATAAGACAGCTACATCAGTGGAGCAGCAGTAACTAAGCTAAGTATTCAACGATAATACTGCGCCGTAGCGGTCAGAAATGAGAGACGGATTGAAACAATACCGTCGTGCACTGCCTATTAAAACACGCGGGTTTCACTTGATCGGTCATACCTAATCGACTGGTCGGGTGTTTGAACTCCGGCAGTCATGACTCGTGACATTTCATGCCGCCGACTACAGGTCATCTTGTTATATGTACCTCATGCACTAGAGCCGATACTTTATTCCACTGAACTTGATTCAGTCAGTCAGCTGAAACTATATACTGAGCATAGGAATAAAATCGCAATCGAACTATTAGGGTGCAAACATATACTTCTGTCTTTTTTACACGCTTTATATTAACTTCACTTGTAAGTTTGTTTGTAACCTTCGTTTGGACTACAGCAAGTGGTTTATTACTGTAGTATAATATGCCAGCACTGTAACTACAGTGGTTAGCCGTGCGGTCTAAGGCACAGGTCTTCGCTGACGTCAACTCTCGGAATCACGGGTCGTGCACGGGTTCTAATCCCGTCCACGCCGAAAAAAAAATTTTTTGACAATATATCGAACTAAAAGTGGAAAATAAATATAGTTTAAAAAAAACTAAAAAACACGCTTTATATCGAACTAAAAAGTAAAAAATATTTTTTTTTAAATAAGCTTAAAACAATAATGAATAAAAAGCGTGGGGCACTCGATGTACGAAAATGTGGAACAAAGCGCCCCACGCTTTTTTACAATAATACTTGCATTTTTTATTCATTATTGTTTTAAGCTTATTTTAAAAAATATTTTTTACTTTTTAGTTCGATATAAAGCGTGTTTTTTAGTTTTTTTTAAACTATATTTATTTTTACGATGTAACTACTGGCGTATCCAGGAGGGCAAAAAAAGCACGGGGATCCGGCTTAAGAAATTTCTAATTTGCCCCCTCCTGGCCCAAAAGATGGGTACGCCCATGTTAACGTCATAGAAAAAGACAAAGTTTTTGAAACAGAGATACAATACGCGCTACGAATCTAAAATGCTCGGAAGTTAGATGCGAATGCGGGCTTGCGCTTGTACAGTCTGTTGAAAAACTACAAACTCGCAACTGAACAAAACTAAAATAACAACAAGTTGACAATAGCGTACTCGACTGTACTTTAAAGCAGGAAAGTGACAAAGGCAAAGAGCGATCACGGCCAATCACCGACGAGCGCACGTTCCGTGCAGGTAGCTGGGAGGTGGTGGGAGTCTCAACGGCTCTAAAATGTACCTTTGCGACGCTGTTTGTGACTAGCTTCCGAACCTTTTAGGTCCGTTGCGCGTACTATACTTTATTCAGATTGAATGCAAGTACATCAACCAATCCTATCATCGGAGAAATCAGGGAATTACATCGAAGAAACGCAGATATATTTTCGATACGCTTTGTTGCGTTCACTCACCGCACATTGAGTAGATAGGCAATGATTCATATAGTTAATCAATAGATATATGGCTGAAACAAATTGATATTGAAAAAATTGAAATTTTGAAAATGTTGGTTTAAAGCAGGGGTGTCAGACTGATTTTTCTAAAGGACCATTTATAAGATTTAGAATCTAAATTAAAAACTAAAACACACCAAATTAAAATCTTTATTTATTCATCAATAAATAAAAATTATCAATCAATTTTTGAGACAGTTATATTAACAAAAATATATAAATATAATTCAGTACGTAAACGTGTCGGTCCGGATTTGGATCTTCTTCAGAATTGATCTAAAAAATATAAAAATTAAATAATAATTCGTTTCTAATACAATTCGCTGTAAGTTTTTTTATATAATATCGAAATATTTTTATTTATTTAGTTTTAATCAACTTTTATATAACGGTAATAAAAAGGGTAAATTATCTTGAGCTTGAGGATCTAGATACCTGAAGTCTCTTGTTTTTGATAAGCTCATTGATGTCAGGTGTCATATTTGAGGTAGTTATTTTCAGAATACATTCTGGTCGCGAGCCGTATTGCGATGGCTTGAGGGCCGGATGTAGCCCGCGGACCGTATCTTTGACATCACTGGTCTAAAATATTCCTAAAACTGTAAATAATAACTAGCATGTTTAAAAATGCGAAAACTAAATTTCAGGTAGAAAATGTGACCGCGGAACGGAATTCAAGGGTCTTTGAATCCTACCCGGGACGAAACTCGGTATATTTACTGACCGCCGCGCCGGACGGAACTTTGGGAGTCTCTGCTTTATAATAGATAGTGAAACATTGTAGAAAGATAGTCTGTATACGTAAACCCACATATGTACCGATTTTTTGTCTATTGCAAGGGTTCCAACATATGTCTGGGTACATGAATTTTATTACGTAATTTTTATTGTACCAAATATGGAACTATTGATTGCTGACGCTCATTTTATCAGATGATGAGTTATTGGATTTCTATATGTTATGTGCATATATGGTACATCAGTTATACGTTAGTGTTTTGATCAGAACAGTGGTTTTAAATAGATTTTAAGGTTTTCGGTTTTAAGAGATCTTTAAAAAAATTAAAATTCTAGGTTTAAAAACTAAAAAAACACGCTTTTATAGCAACGTGCACTAAAAAATAAAAAGTAATCAATTTTTAAATATAATGGTTGGGTTCAACAGCGATAGGAAGTCTCCCAACTCGAAATTATTTATTAATATAGCTTATAATGAGAATATAGTAAGTAAAGAACAAGCGATCCAAAAATTAGTTGTTAACAATTTTGTAGACAAGGTCTACAGTGACCATAGGATCCAGAAAAACTCAATTACAGATATTAAACGTTAGTCAATAAATGCAAATTTAATATCTGTAATTGCGTTTTTCTGGATCCTTTGGCCACTGTCTACAAAATTGTTAACATATAATGAAAATGAATTATTTAAAAAATTGAATTATATCGAGTTGGGAGACATCTTTTCCTAATCATATTTAAAAATTATTTTTTACTTTTTAGTACATGCTGCTATAAAAGCTTATTTTAGATTATCTCACTAAATACCAAGTCTACGGAGTACGCAACGCAACATACAGCGTTGGCTTACAGTAATTTCTCAAGTTAAGTAATTAATTTATATAAATTATTTATATATTCATAAATATTTATATAAATTATCGTGTTGTTATGAGTATTTGTACGTGTGCAAAATTTCCAATTATTCAGACGTCTGGAAAACTAATTTGAAAGATTCCATAACATAGATACATACATATATACAGATGAGGCTAATAAAAACGTATTTGAAACATCAACAATGTAAACTTGAAGTTCAGGAGTGCGGCAAAAATAACTGAAGTCAAGTTTCGAGAGTGTAGTAAGAACTAGTTCTAACTGCGCATCTACAAATCCATTTTAATAATAATAATAATTTATTACTTCCATGAAAAATACATTGATTTATAAACAAACAAAATACACATAAATGAAAGTATATAGGTTCCTTCCAAGGAAAACCTGTGCAGAAGGAACCATTAAGAAAAAAGAGATGATGTGGACATCTTCAAAACACGCATCGTTTGAAGCGAGCACATACAAACCGTCACAAAATCCAGCTTCACAGCATGCTTGAAATCTAGCAGAGGTATCAAGCAGCGAATCTAGCGGCAAAACCAGTCTCGTCTGTAGTGGTCTTTATGAAAAACAGAATAGTCTTCAGTAAGCAGAAACAAGAAAATTAATACAAACGTGAATTGGCGAGACGGAAATTGAGTCGTAAATAATAGAATTCGCTTCACAGCTTACTGTAATGGTTTTATGAAGATTATCCAATAGCTATAAGCTCTACAAAACGAACTATTAGCTTTTATCTTTGTGGAATTTCTAGGAGGTAATGACCACAAATAATTGTCTTGTCGGTAGACGCAACAATAGTCAAGTCGACGAACGGATGTTGATTATGTACGTATCTGATTGGTGGCTTAAAAATCAACAATGAGACGTTATGTTGCCGACATTGTTTTAAAAACAATTTTATTTAGCTTGACTCCGTAATATTTTGTCTATTCTGCTTGTTTGTTTATAACTTTGTTTCGAATCTTGCGACAGCTTTTTCAACTATTTCCCGGTATCCAATTGAGCTGAAATTTTGCATACGTATCTAGTTCCGATGACAATACAATATAATAATAACTAACTGGCCGTTCCGGTTTTCGCCCGGATGCAAATCGCACTTTTAATAAAGCACGTTAAAAACTTAAAAATAAAATAGATAAAAAAGCTTTTTAAGTTAAACCGTTTTATTGTACAATCGATAATGTACTAAAAATGAGAAAATAATTATGAATTTATTATCTCTGAACAGAACACACACTATGACGCCGACTTGACAAGATACAGTTTTCTGATTGGTTTTTGCTCAAAACAAGCTGAGAAACAAGCACGAAAATTAATCCCGGTTCTAATTTTGAAACCCATCTTGTAACCACGCACGCGAGCCATCTTCGAATCCAGTGCGTTAGCCAGCACAAATTCCAGAAGTAATTCCAGTACTGGAATTGGTGCTGGCTTCGAGGATGACAATGACGTCACTGCGGACTCTGTTGTGTGGTTACAATCTGAATTTTTAAAATTGGAACCGGAGCTGTTTTTTGTGCCTTCTTTCTCTGCTTGTTTTGAGCACAAACCAATCATCAAAACAGTATCTTGTCAAGTTGCGCGACATGGGCAAACGCCCTCAAAACAAAAATGGCGTCATAGTGGCAAAACCAGCCTCATGTGCAGTGGTCGACATTTAAGTCTCCGTGTAAACGTTGTAAACCTATTGGATGGAAGGTTGATTTTTTATTATGTAGCGTCAGTATGATGTATGTACATAGTAACAACAGATAGAGGTGATTTAACAGCGGTTGATAAGTTCGAGAGATAAAACTAATCTTAATTTAATAACGCGCGTCGTTTAACAGAAACCTGCTGTTTAACAAAAGGTGCACATTATCAGAGTTTATATAATAGGTGCGTGTATGTGATGGGTGACTTCGTCGTCATTAGCGATTGACTTGGCTCGCATAATAAGCTGTACGTTACCGGAGAAATTTACTATTGTCTGACCGCATCTTTTATTTGTGTATCAACCCTGTCGATCACCTGACCGACGCTTATTCTTTTCCTTTGGTTTTTATCAATACACTGTATACCGAGCGGGGAGGCGTAGCGTTGAGAGCACTAGACTCGCATTTGGAAGGTACCGGATTCGAATCCCGGCGGGGGTAGATGTGGCTAAGACTTTTTTCTATACTGCCTTTCTCCGATAATTCCTGTACCGGCCATCTTGTTGAGGTTTTACATGGTTTCCCTCAATAATTCCAGATAAATATCGAGATGGTTCCTTATTCAAGGCCATGGCCGATTACCTATCAAACTCTTATGCTCAAAATTTGCCTACCTCATTCTAATTTCCTAAAAATTCCTTCATTCGCCCATATTGCTATCAATTCGTTGAAGTTGAAAAACTGTAGAAAATAACGGGAAGTGTGATAGATGGAAAATAGTAATGATGGGAATGGCGTCTGTTATGACATAAAGTCGAGAAAAGGACGTAAAACGCATTATTGTTATTTTTACTTAATATAGTTTTCAGAAGTTTAGACTGACGAAACCGTCTAACCTTAGAGAGTCGTTGACATTTCCTTTCGAATGGTCTCCCTCCGTACAAAACTAATTATTATTATTATTTCAGCAACCGTGTTTATTGTTTAGTCTACTCCGTATCTTATAAACGCGTAAAAAATATAGGTGCATGTACTGTGTATTTGCGTTTGCAGACACTAATACTAGGTATGGATTTCCCAAATATTTTAGGTACACGATGGATCATAGAACTGCCATACGAATTAATGAATAAGTTAAGTGTTATGGCTAATAGCCCATTCTAATAGTATATTACACAAGGACTCAAAGTGTGATATCTTGCCCTGCGCGTCATGATGCCTGAGGCGAAGCCGAGGACATCATGGCCCGAAGGGCAAGGAATATCACACTGTCGGCTAGTGTGGTGTGTTATTATTATTATTTATCATTACATGTACTCGTCGACTTACTAACCACCGACTTACGAACCCTCCTGACTTACGAACAGTCGGACCAGTTGTAGTCAGACCAATGAAATTCACCCACAACCGTCCCACTTATGTAAAAGATGTTCATCAGTTACTAGAGAGCGATGCGGAGGAACTCAGCCCCGAGGAATTGATGAGCCTGATCGAAACTGATGAGTCAGATGAAGAACAAGAAGATTCCATCTCCAAGACATTTACCTTGTCCAAACTAAACGAGGGTTTCGAGTTGATAGAACAGATGCTTGCTTGTTTCGAGGTCCAAGATCCTAATAAAGAGCGGTTCATGAAGGTCACTGCATGTGTGTTAGATGCATTGATTTGCCACTCACTGATTCAGACGGAAAAGAGGAAAAATCAAGTTCAACTCTTAATAACTCAATATTTTCAAAAAAAGATCCTAGAGGAATGATCAAGGCAAAACAAATGGCCCTTTTCAGAGCCAACAAAAATATACGACGAAACAACAAAACTGTTCTACATAGGCCTTTTTAAGGGCCAACAAAAATCTAATACGAAACAGCAACAAAAATATTCATATATGTATTGTATTACCCATACATCCTAATCTCTATTATATGATCCGACTTACGAACAAATCCAACTTACGAACGAGTCCCGGGAACGCAAGGTGTTCGGAAGTCGAGAAGTACCAGTATATAAAACTTTATAAACATATAAAAAATTTACATACATAGAGAGTATGCCGAGAGGAATCTTCCAAACTTCAGAGGTGTGTCCCTTACGTCATTTTAAGCAATAAAAGCTATATCAATATGAGTACGATTCGGAAAGATTAGCGAGTTATGACTTGTTGAAAGAAACTTCAGAATTGTAAGGAGTAGGTAGGCTTTGAAAACAATTGCTAAACAATGCCGTATACTCAGCCATCACGATCTTCATACTTAACCCAATTGGATTATTATTTTTTGGAGACACGCATGAAAGAGCTTGTTTGTGCGGAGAGGATTAATAGCCGCGACGCATTCGGAGAATGTTTAAAGTTGCAGATGAAACTCTCTTTAATCTTCAAATTTTAAATTGCCAACGCTACAAATCAAAGAACTGTTACATAAACAAATATGATGAACAGGAATCTTTCGTGCTTGCATTTTACTATTGCTTAGGGGTCAATTAAGCATATTCTGCACTTTTAGAATCAGGGTTGGTTTGTGAATAGAAAGCTATCTACTTTTAAATTATACTTCCTTTAAATTACAAATCTGTATAGTGTAAGTATAATTTCCATATATCCTATTTTGTCACGGGCCACCGCAGAGATGTCGTGCTTCTGTCATAGCCGCCTATAGGAATTACCGAGGAGAAAGCTTTCCCAATTAATAACAATGTTTGTGATATTGTGTGATTCACGCATGGTTGCCTCGTGCCCGCCTTTTTAGCTGTTAATAAGACGCAAGGTTGCTGGTCTTTTATGTTACAATACTATGGTATCTGTGGATACATTTGTTTATTGCATCTGGTTAAGTAGGTAGGGATGAACAACCACAGCAATTAAGGTCACTGTCTGTTAAGACCGCTACACACGATGCTGGATTTGCCACTAGACTCCATGTTAGATTTGACGCTGGTTTTCTTAAATGCTTTTATGTGCTCGCTTCACACGAGACGTCTTTTCAAGCTTGTATTGTGGATGGATCTCGTGCGTGCGCAGTGACAGTTCTAATATAAACACAGAGCAAGACGTGTCTGTTGTCTGACTCTGAGCAGAATGACGCCGTGTTGGCTTGCTTGATCATGTCGCTCACGTGACAAGATGCTGTTTCCTGATTGGTTCTTACTCAGAGTAAGCAGAGAACCTAGCGAGAAAAAAATAGCCCCTGTTCTAATTTTAAAATCTATCTTGTGAGCTAGCAGGCGAGCCCGCAGTGACGTCATTTCCAGTCTCGTACCCAGCCTGCCGGCTAGCAGAAGTTCAAGCAGTGTTTCTAGCCTCGTGTGCAGCGGCCTTTAGTTAAGGGTACCCGTGCTATTTGACGGAGTAGCGCACAATAGACCAATACCTGTAACCAACAATCAGCAACGACCGTCTTTCTGCTGGACCAATCTAGTGTGCTAAGTGATGTGTCGTTTTCGTTAATTTGCATTGACAATACAAGTTGAAAACTACAAAATGTCTACCGCATATTACGAAAGCTGCACTAAAAGTTGCTGGTTTGTGTTGTTCTAGTATGCCAATCTAAGCAATTTCTTTAACTGTCATAGTATATTAATTTTACACTATTGCCTGATCGATATTAGTTACTTCTATGCATAAGCAAGGAAAGAATTCGTGTGTGAGTGAGTTCATAGTCAAACACGTGCGCGAAATAAATAACTAGGAATTATTATATAAAATCTGGTTTAATATAAATAATCTCTTGTATATAGTTAATAGATAAGTGTGCTAAATAAACTTTGGTGTGTTTATGTGTTGTAAATATTTTGTGTACATATATAGTGACTTTATATTCTTCATTACTTATTCATTTATTTTATTACTCAGAATTTTTGGTTTTGTTTCTGTTACGTTAGAGAAGTACTTTTCGTTTGTGCTTTGTTAAACATTTATTATTGTAAATAAATAGTTTCCACCACGAACTAGAACAGTTTTGTTACACTATTATTATTATTATCGTGCAGATTGCACGTTAATGCTGTGCTAGTTATGTAGGTCTTCAAATGTTTAATCACATGACAGCTGTCTGAGTAGTGGGTTTGTGCATCCCTGGTGAGGGTGATACAATTCCTTTTAAAATGTAATATATTATCGTAGACAAAATATGGATTCTATTTCTATGGCCTTAAGTAGGACGTCGTTTGTGTTGGAGATATATGTGGTCATTCATAAGTGATGTATCCTGTAGGAGAAAGTTGGTTCATTATAAAATTCGTATAATTTTAAGAAAAAAAATGCATATGAACCGATATGAACACATAGGGCATGTGTTCATATCGGTTCATATGCAATTTTTTTCTTAAAATTGGAGGAATTAAACATACATATTAACATTCGCTTTTTTACGTGTTAATAAAACATTCGTTAATAAATTACCTGTGTAGCTCAGGTAAAATAGGTGTCTTATATCAGAAAATATATATTTGTTTATTTTTAACACTATTTTATTAACTTCATCTGCATGTATGTGTGTTTTATGTATGTATGCATGTATGACTGTTGAAGATGTCGGAAAAAATCAAGCCAACTGAAAGCTTTCATCAAAAACGCTGCTTTGACATATAACCAAACAATGTATAAGGTGGAATTGTTCCTCTTTTATAGATCTACAGAAAAGTCTGCGATGGCATATGTCTATCTTTTAAGGATAGCTTTTTATCTTCAGCATAAAGTAGTGTTGATCCAATAGAATGTTACGATGAAGTAAGGTTTTGGTTGAGGATCATAAATAAATAAGCTTTACCAATGTTTCGCTAGTGGCCAACGTCATCATAGCTTTTTATACCAATTTTAATGTTAAGCGCTTTTCGTGGATATCAATTTTGCAACGTAAATCGACGAAAAAACGGTGGCAATCTACAAATTCGAGTGAAGTCGGACCGCGCCAGTACATTATAAAGTTATTCAAATCAATAAAATTATCGACCAATTTTTCAGACTGTGTAAGATTTGATTATAAAGTTATATTGTAAACATCTAGTATATCAGAACTCTGCATTGTGATTATGTTTTACAGAAAATTATATAATTTATCAATAACATTAAAGGTCAACATTCTTTAAATGAAATAAAAAAACAGGTAATCAGTTGAAAGTCTATTTTTGAGGACAGCGTGGTGTAATGGTCAGGGTGCTGGCCTTTGGATCGTATAGTCGTGGGTTCGAATCCTGCCTCTACTCATGGATATTTTGTGTTTGTTGTTTAGACCCAGCTTTGATATTTAAATATAGGTACTGGCCAGATACCAAGAGGCAGTGCCATCCCCAAGTGATATTCTCCTGTATATGTGCATATGCTCTATATATGTGGATATATACAATTGGAAAAAAATAAAAAAGAGGAAAGTCTCTTTTCGAAGTGATAACTTGAATTATATAAGTAATAAAATTATTGAATAAACTAATATTAATTCGTAATCTATAAAAACTACACATTATTAAAAAGTAATTTGTTATTGTACTAAAAATTCGTTAATAGACATAAAATGTTCGTTTCAGTGGTACCTACCTAAAGTTTGAAATATTTAAAGTAATGTTGATATAATAACGGCTAAACAATAAAAAGGGGAATATTTTACGAATAAATAGCCAATATATTAATTACTCATTTTATCAATCAATTATCGGCACTTTAGTTTTTCAAATCGTTCAACTGCAGATTATCGCATTTTATGTAACATATTGTTTACGGTTAAATGCATAAGTAGTATTAAAAATGATATATTATATTATAATCGGCTATGTACCTGTAAAATATTGTCCTATTTGAAAACAGTATATTGAATCATTCTGTATACATCACATAAATTATGTTTAATTTGTTTAATGCTCGGCGGCGTACGGTGTGTTCAGACACTTAACACAACGAATACAAGAGAATTAATAGTGAATAATCACTAAATCATCTAAGATAGCGATTCATGTAAGTAGGTACATTTGTTATTTATGTAGTGGAGGAACCTTAACAGTGTGCCCTATATTTATAATAGTTTAAACATGCCATATTTAAAGTGTTCTGACGCTTCTGATTAAGCAGGTCTTGGCGCCTTGTCACGTCATAAAATTCACACAAGGCCCAGGACTAGAACTATTTAAAGGGGAACACACTATATGTCTCTATTTTTTTTAAATTTTAATTTATATTGTAACAAAACTGTTTTAGTCCGTGGTGGAAATTATTTATTTACAATAATAAACGTTTAAAAAAACAGTTAAACACACAACGGAAGCGTACTTCTTTAACAAACAGTAATAATAACAAAAAATAATAAAAAAATTAAATATAAAGATTTTGAACAGCGATAGGAAGTCCCCTAACTCGTTTATATCGCTGTTGAATAAAGTATTTATATTTAAAAAATATTTTTTTACTTTTTAATCCACTACTATAAAAGAGTTTTTTTTTTGAGTTTTTTAAACTCTAATTTTTTATTTTAAATTCTTGTCATCCGAGTAATATTTAGTGATCTCAAGTCTACAAATTTAAAGAAACAACCTCAAGTTAATTAAAATTTAGCAAATTATAATTACAGGGAAGTTACAATTTCATAATTTAAGCAAAAAGAAAGCATTTATGTTGATGTTGCATGAATATAACGATCATATGATACAATTAATTGTTTCATTTGAAACAAATAAATTAAATCATAATATCAATTATATCACAAACAGGTTTGATGCTTCAAAACCAATTTAGATGTGTTATTTTCTCAGCTGTGTATGATTGACTCTCATGTTTATGCGTTACAAATGAGCCCCGTCTTGCGCGAAAGCATTTAAATAAAAAAAGAAAGACAATTCAAACATAAAATGTTAACAAATGATAGTTTTTCTTTAAGTTTTTTTGACGTGTCCACATCTAAGTGTATTAAGGACGTAGTCTGGTGTTCAGGCTCGTTTTCAACCCTTATTTCAGGATTTTTTTAATAACAGAATAATGTACAATCAATTTTGTTACGTTTTTACTGACATCGAAAGCTAAGAAAAAACATTTTTTGCTTAATTTTACACCATTTTATAATTGTTTTTTTAACCTAAAGTAGACAACTTTAAATGGAGGTAGGTGGGTAGCGCAGGTAATAACGTCACTTGGAGTCATCTGAATTATAAAAATTAAATTGATTATTGTTTCGTAGGCTTGTGGCTCTATCCCGTACTAGAAATAAACATTTTTATTAATAAATAACAAAATGGCGGGCTTTAAAAAAAACAACATATAGATATATTTTGTGTTATCGGAAAATTCTGCAAAATTTATTTCATTAAGGAAGTGTTTATGAAAACGACAACAGCGCAGAAATAGCTTTGAGCAAATTCTATCTGATGTCGTTAGTATAAGCCTATAAAATAATTCATTATGGCTGTAAAAAAAACGACTACAGGACAGAAATCTCTGAACTAATAGCTTTGAGCAAATTCTATCTGATGTCGCTACATGGTACGAAAACAGTTTTTTTTTTTTTTTTTTGTACAAAATATTTACAAATGATATACAAAAAACTTCCTTGTTTATCGCGCTTTCTATTAATGAAAACCGTATGAAAATCCGTTCGGTAGTTTTTAATTTTATCCCGTTCAGACAGACAGACGCGGCGGAGGGATTTTGTTGTATATCTGTAGACAGATAATAAAAATGTACAGATATAACGTTACAAAACGTAATATGTTTCCGATGTCGATTACATATCTTGTGATCTGAATCTATATATCATTTATACACTAATTTATACAGACATCAGAATAGTACAAGCACGCTCTTTGATTTCGTATTCGTTAGCGCGGTATAAACCACTGATATGAATATGTGGATTGTGGTTATGTCTGTTCTATCATAGGAAAATATGTTCACTTTAGAAGCAGTCATACCTCCGTGTGTCCCAGGGAAGATTAGTCCTCTAATGACTAAAGGACTTATAACTTCTAATATAATAATAATAATAATACGTTTAACGTCCGTTTCTAAAGTAACTCTGTATGGAATTGAATGACGATATAGCGAAGAGAGCCTTGGATTGGAACCCACAGGGATACCGAAAAAGAGGAAGACCAAAAATATCCTGGAGAAGAACTGAAAAATATACTTTCACTTCAAATTCGAACGCATAATAAAATACGACAGTGTACATGTTGCAGTCAAAACTCTTAACCAGTCAAAAGTACTATTGACTAGCAAAATCAGTCAAAAGTACTTTTGACCGTATGTTTTAGTCAATAATACTTTTGACTAAAATAACAGTTAAAAGTACTTTTGCCCAATGAAGCTGGTTAAAAGTACTTTTGACTAAGTGATTCCGTCAAAAGTGGTTTTGACTAGTTGTATCAGTCAAAACTCTTAAAAAGTTAAGGTGGTCGATAAAAATAACGACAAACGCACATATAAACTTTTATATTACTCATTAACTTTTATATTACTCATTATTAGTGGAGAACGTGCTGATATTAACACAAAAATGAGTGACTACGAAAAGAAAGAACGCTTTTTGCGAAGAATTTTAGCGATAGAAGATATGAAAGATAGTCATTTCAATGTGATGACAAAAGAAAAATTTGAAAAGTTTGCAATGGATGTGGAAGACGCGAAATTTGATGAAAAGAAAACACCATTACAGTACAGTAGACTAAAACGCTTTAACATCATTGAAATTTGTCAAATTTTAATGACAATTTTTAAGTGTATGTTTTCTTTGTATTGATTGTAATGCCAAATTTTTCGTAATAAACGATTTCACATTTAATAAATATCTTTTTTATTTACATCTAACGAGTTAATAGTGCTTTTGACTGATGCTTTATTGCAGTTAAAACTACTTTTGACGAAGAGCGTCAGTCAAAAGTACTTTTAACCGCAAATTTGCAGTCAAAAGTACTAATAACCAATAATTTTCAGTCAAAACCACATTTGACCAACCTGTTCAGTCAAAAGTACTTTTGACTGATTTTACTAGTCAATAGTATTTTTGACTGGTTAAGAGTTTTGACTGCAACATACACACTACACCGTAGTCACATTCATCCATAAATACAATCGCCACAGTAATTCACATGCAGATGGGTCAACGCTGGGCGATACACCGACTCTCTGCTGAGGTTTTATGTTTCACAGCGAGAGGTTTTTATTGTGTTGGATATGCGTGAAAATGGGATTATTATTCAAAATAACACCGTAAATCAAATGACCAACTCATATACCGCGCTCATATTCCATGAGCGTAGCGCGATGTTTTCAAAAAATTCCAGCCAATTGGACAACGGGACCATTTCAACTTCAAAAATGTTGACATTTCATTATAATAAAGAAAATAAAATTTCTGATATCGCGAGAGGTGACGCGGATAATGGCTAGTATTCAATTTGATATTTGCTATTCGTTGCCATGGCTAGTGGTTACCTACATAATATGTTCCACGTCATGTAAAAATTAATCAAAGCATGCTGAACTAGTTTATTTCTGACAGATCCATAAACAAAAGAGCGGCTGATTTTTTTTTATTTTCAAAATATTTCCGAAACTATAAAGCTTAGAAAAACATTTTTTAACGAAACTTTTGAGAAAAAATAAATAGAATAAGCCGTTATGAAAAGTATACCATTATATTATAGCATATATCTCTTCTGCGAATGCGCCGATTTTCCCCAAAAACAATAGGGCTCTTCATATTTGCATACCAGACATCCTCCCAAAATTTGGTTTCAATCCGCTGATCCGTTTAACGTGTATCGTGTTCACAGACTAAAAAACAGACGCACAGAGTTTTTTCAAAAATATGTTTTTTGGATTCGGGGATCTCAAAACGGAAAGATATTGTAAAATTTTTGAAAAGTGATTTTTGACCATTCCCCATTTGTTGTTATTCAATTCATGTATACATACATGTTTTAATATGCTTTAAATATGAGAAGGAATGATTGCTTGAATGTATCACCGTTGAGTAAATGTTAGCTCATCCGCCGCGATAGTCTCGATGGTGATGATGTTTGGAAATACATGTTTCTTAAGGTCGCTGCACACGAAGCTGGAAACACTACTTGGACTTTTGCTGGTCAGCAGGCTGGGTATGAGGCTGAAAATGACGTCACTGCTAGCTTACAAGATAGATCTTAAAATTAGAACATTAGTTGTTTTTTTTTCTAGGTCCTCTGCTTACTCCTAGCGAGAAACAAACAGAAAACAATATCTTGTTACATAGGCGACATGAACAAACGCCCACAAACCAACATGGCGTCATTCTGCCCAGAGTCAGACCACAGACACGTTTTTCTCGTGTGTTTATATTTGAACTGTCACTGCGCGCGCATCAGATCCATCCACAATACAAGCTTGAAAAGACGTCTCCTGTGAAGTGAGGACATAAAAGCAATTAAGAAAACCAGCGTTAGAAAACTAGTAGTCAGATCTAGCAAGGAATCTAGCGGCAAATCTAGTCTCGTATGCAGCGGCCTTTATAGAACACTAGCCGCTACCCGCGGCTACGCCCGCGATTGAGATGGAAATCGACTTTTGACATGCATATCAGGGGAAACAATTTTCTTATTTTTCGTAAAAAATTTTTATTTTTTTTTAATAAAAAGTATCCTATGTTACTTCTAATACCTTCAAGAGTGTATGTGCAAAGTTTCATGATGATCGGTTAAGTAGTTTTTGCGTGAAAGCGTAACAAACAAACTTACATTCGCATTTATAATATTTCGTTTTCATAAAATTTGTAAGTCCGGTCCTGTCGGGCCGATTTTAATGAAATTTTAATAGCACATTTTAATCATTACTAAAGGGTTAAATTTAAATTTTGAAACGATTCGGAGAAATTTTTCGGTATTTTTGGGCCCAAAAAATGTTTTCAACCCTTTCTTATTTTTCGTAAAAAATTTTTATTTTTTTTTAATAAAAAGTATCCTATGTTACTTCTAATACCTTCAAGAGTGTATGTGCAAAGTTTCATGATGATCGGTTAAGTAGTTTTTGCGTGAAAGCGTAACAAACAAACTTACATTCGCATTTATAATATTAATATGATTGTAACCAATGGATGTTTCTTAACAATTAATAGCACTGTATATTTTTTAATCTTACGAACTACAATACTCCATATTTCATGATGATCGGAGTTACCTTTCAAATGTTTTTGTCGGACGGACAAATTTTGAGTTATATATTGCAACATTTTTCATTGATAATCCGCTCTCCTATTGGTCGTAGCGTGATATTATAAAGCCTACAGCCTTCCTCAATAAATGAACTATTCAACAAAAAAAAAATAACAATTCGGACCAGTAGTTCCTGAGATTAGTGCATTCAACCAAACTCTCCAGCTTTATATATTATTATAGATACAACGTAAACCCTTCAAAGAATTCAAGTACGACTATGATAATCTCATTCACATAAAATTATTGTTACATGATCGCTTTCTAAAAGTTCATTTGAACTTCGGTGATAATAAATAATTATTGTGCCTTATTGTATTCAAAATCATTATGTTCATTTTCGTATGGCGACTTCATCCTTGAACTGCGCTGTTTTTTTTTAATTTAAATTTGATTAGGTCTTTAAAAGAAAGTATTTCTAATTACATTTTATGATTAACGTAACTTATATTCATACAATTGAGCTACTTTAATGAATGAATATCGTACATTTGAAAAACGTAATCTATTTATAAATTAATATTTTAAAGTAGTTGAAATTTTATTTTGTAATACTTTAATTACCTTGAAATCAATCAGTCCTTTTTTGTAAACTTTAGTTTTAAAATATATCTCATTTTCTCATTGTATACATGAAAAGGGTGTTTCAAGTTGCTTTCAAAAAGTTCAAAACCTAAGCATAAAAAGTAATCGAAAATGGAGTAGAAAATGTATAAATAAAATAAGAATCTAAACAAAATAACATGGAGTAGGTAATTACTAAAATTCTGTTTACGTAATACTTGAATGGCCTCTAATACCAGCGTTCCGTCCCGGTTTCACCCGGGTG
The DNA here is from genome assembly GCA_963575645.1 of Xanthostigma xanthostigma. Lineage (NCBI taxonomy): Eukaryota > Metazoa > Arthropoda > Insecta > Raphidioptera > Raphidiidae > Xanthostigma > Xanthostigma xanthostigma. The sequence goes on along the minus strand of OY754466.1, from coordinate 38,430,167 downwards.
CGATATAATTAATAATTTTCCAAAATGTAGGTAGATATTTCGTTTACGGTCCGGCGTCTGAACTAATAGCTTTGAGCAAATTCTACCAGATTTGTTTCTGAACTAATAGCTTAGCGCGAATTCTATCAGATGTCGCTACGTGCTACTAAAACAGCTTTTTTTCACAAAACGCCGTAATTTTGTACAAAATATTTAATAAAAAAATTGGTTGTCTGTAAAGTCGGTTTACGGACGATAGTTTTACGTGATAACGCCATAAAGAAACATTGATGAACTCTCTGACGTCACGCGAGAAGAGAGAGAAATGCGTACAAGCCGACGCTTGGGCCGATCGTGCCTCTCTATCGCTTATACTGCGCTCTCGCTTGCACGCTCAGGCTCAGGCGGAACGTGACACTTTTTCGTGCGTGCAGCCGGTGTTTCATCAATTTATAAGACGTTATCACGTCAAAACTGTCCTATAGTGTAAGTTGGACTAAGCAAGACACAATTACAAAATTTCATTAAAATCGGTTCAATGGTTTCGGAGATTAGCGCGGCCAAAAGTGTGACACGAGACTTTTTTTTATATTAATAGTCGCAAAATATTCGTATTATTTTTACGAATTCGAATGCGAATATCCGTTACGTCACTAGTAGGTAATTGATTGTCATTGATTGATTGCTCTTAATTCTTGATGCGAGTGGCGTCTGTTCGAATGACATAATGTCGATAATTAGTGGCCTTAAACGCTTTATTATTAGCAATAAACCTGTAACAGTTGTCGCAGTATTTCCTGTTCGATGCATATTTTATTTATTATTTACTCATTTGTACACTTTTCACTGTGGCGCCGGCATTTAAATAACTAAAATCCGAAGTGGATATTCCTGTATTTAATTGACGCTGATAAAGTGAAACAACCAATTATTGAGTCCGTTTATTAACTATTTTCTCCAGGTTGGTTTTCTGTCTAGTGAAATGACAAATTAATTGTTATTAATTGCATTAAAACAGTACGTAACGGCATTTTTGTTCTATTATTAGATACTATTAGTCTAGATGAAAGATACATAATTATGTCAATCCCAAACACTGGCACTTTGGATAATATTCTAACCTACCATATTTTAAATTTTTCACATTTACACTGGAGTAGTAAGAGGGGGGGGCAGGTAGGCCTGACCCACCCTAAAATATTAATTGCTCACGGACAAATAACAAGATACATCTACAATAATCTACATATTTTCGTCAAATTTCTCCAGAAAGTTGTGTTGATAGATTTCGCTTCTATATGAACAGTTTTCAAATTATGTACTATAAGTGACAGCTGGTAGACCGTAGAGTTGAAAATATGGCCCACCCTAGGATAAAATCGTTGGTATGCCTATGCTGACATTTATAAGCGTTCATCAAAGAAATTTTGAAAATATTTTCAATAAATAGCGTCTTAGCTCTCCGTATGGGCAGTAATTTTGTGAATGCAGCGGAAACGCGTTAAGGATGTGAGAGAAGCGCGCGCTATTCAATTTACTACAATAGGATTCTTTGGTGCGGCCTACAGTGGTGCATGTTGCAGCATATTAGAAAGAGAGAGAAAAGAGGAGAAAGAAGACCAAGCTGTCAAATGTGCTTTTTTTTTTGTTTAGCTATAGTTCCGAAAATTATATCGTTAAAAATTTCTAAAATATTCACCGTCACATTATATAAGACATTTGCCAAGTTTTAGATTTTTAAAGCAAAATTGCAGTAAAAAAAAATTAACCGCATGATGCTAAAAATCTACAAAAAAATCAGACAAAAAATCTACATGTAAATGTTAAACATGCAATTAAATTTACAGAAAACATACCAAGCGCGTGTTGGTTCCACACATGATAGGGTTCCGTAGTGTTTGAATGACTTATTTATAAGCTATTCATTAATCGAAATCGTTGCTTGACAAATATAATACCCTGACCTAAAAATGCGTCATTGCAATATGTTGATATTGTTCTAAAGATCGTGTTATTATTTGTATTATTAAAATCACTGTGGAGCTTTTCTAAAAACATATGGACAGATAGACGGACATGACAGAGTTCTGAGTTCCCTTTTTTGCAATTTGGCGACAGAACCCCAAAAATTACTGTTTTCTGTTAATGAGGGTCCGCGACAAGTGGTCTGTAGGCGAAAAAGTTTAATAAACTTTGATATGATACACTGAACTACTTTTTTAATAATGCTTAAAGATGGACTGCGGTTAATAGTTTTCTGGTATAGAAATATGCTATTAAGTTTCATAGGCATAACGTTACATTATTATTGTTTTTAGTCTAATCAATTTTACACGCTTGCCGCCAGAAGGCAGTAACTAACTCGTACCACTGTAATCCGAACAATAAATTTAAATCTAAATACATCTACATCTAAATAGGTAGGTATATATGTTACGTTCAAAGATCGAAAACGCTCAGTGAGCAGAAAAATAGCTCATCAACGCGTTGTGGTCACAGTAAAACATCTACATGGCGAAATTCTTGTTATGGCTCTAATGAAAACGCGCACGACGCAATCACAGAAAGACCAAATAGCGAAATTCGTGTCGTGGCTGACATGCTATTCGATCTCAACGCGTTGGGCCATGAAGAAAAGCCATGACGCGTATGGAATATTATTTGATTACGACGCACACTACTTTCCGATATGGATCCTACTAGGCCTAGGCTAGAAACGTTTTGGTAGATGTCCTTAGGAAATATTTTTTATTTTATAAAATCACTGCATAATAGATGAATCAGCAAGACCTATTTTTTGTGCTGATCCAAACATAGCTTCGTAAGGACTTCTCTTAAGCGCATGTTAAAGAGCACGATTTTTTTACTCTGAATAAATCGCAGTCCTTCTGACTAATTTTGTGAATTATTATCAGCCATCCAAGTTATTAACATGTCACGAACGTCTTGATTTGACCTCTCTACTGAACCTTGACCCTGAGAATGTCGAGGTTTTCCATGAACAAGTTTCATCCCTGGCTACATTTCAGCTAAATTTTTGATGACTTTATTTGAAAATTCACGACCGTTGTCGCTTTTCAGTATACATGGAGCGCCGAACAAACAAAATATATCTAAAAGTTGATATGCTACTTCTTCTGTCCGTCGTGATATGGTTAAAACAATGAATTCTCAGAACGCGTCATGGCTTTTCTTCATGGCCACAACGCGTTGAGATCGAATAGCATGTCAGCCACGACACGAATTTCGCTATTTGGTCTTTCTGTGATTGCCAAAACGCGTCGTGCGCGTTTTCATTAGAGCCATAACACGAATTTCGCCATGTGGATGTTTTACTGTGACCACAACACGTTGTGAGCTATTTTTCCGCTCACTGAGCGTTTTCGATCTTTGAGCGTAACATATATACTTAATAACATAATGTTTATTTATTTGATTAATCATTTTATTGCATCTTTTATGGCATTGAATGACAAACATGTTCACATAAAAAAAAAACATTCATCAATTTATCGTATCTGTTATTTTTAGGAACGAGTAACATATTAATTAATGTATGAGTTTGAGAGTAGCCGAAAATACTGGGATTTTGTTTATTGTAGCAGCCAAATTACCTTTTTATATTCGAATTATTTCAGCAAAGTATGAAACATGACAGTTAAGTCAAAACGTTTATAACCTCTGTTGTCGAGCGTCTATAATATACTCTACCAACAGCTAAATAGTAAGTAGTATTTTTATTTAGAATAATTTGAATTTAAGTATCAAGGAAAGGAGAGCAAATATATTTATAAAAATCATGAAAATGCCGCTTTTTTTAACAAACCGTTGCGTTAAATAATACGGTTCATTAACTTTGATGGAATCTGTAAATCAAATAAATTGTGAAACAATTTTTTTAAAGAACTTTTGGGAAGCTTTTTCTATTTTAATAAAAAAATACCATATAAGTGTGTATTTTTTAATGCAATTTTAAGTAGTGTCTGACCGACATATTTACTATGGTACGTCCACTGATCTGTCAAATTGAAAATAAATCACGAAGAAGATAATTTTTATACATATTTTTCTATAGATAAAACAGTGTGACTGTCTTCTAAGTTATCATGATATTGCGGTTTATTCACAGCATTTAAAAAAATATATATTTCTTTAATTCTTGTTTCCAAAAGTTGATTTACATATATTTTTTACTAGCTTTTACCCGCGACTTTGTTCGGCTAGAATCAAAGTGTGCAACTGATATAATTGATAAAAAAAAATCATAAATTCAAGCAAGACTCGTCTTAATGTTTTTTTTTGTCTTACTATCTTTTGAAAAAACATAAAGATTTTGTGGATTCGATACACGTGAGCAAACCACATACAGCTGGCCGTGCGAAAAACATGTCTTTTTTAAGTGTTTGTCCCTGGACTTTGTTTATAGTTATTCCGAAAGCAGTTTTTTAATGGACATTGTAATCTTTTAAATTGAAAAGGCAAATACGTTGGCATAATTGGTATTCGTGGTATTAAAACACTGTCACCTTTACTAAATAAAAAAACTCGGGTCGCAGTGCAAAACCCTGCCGACAATATAGTGTATTTGCTTACACAGGCAGTGTGACTTTATTATGTGAACTTAACTCTTTTGTTTTTGGACAAAATAAAAATTTTAACCCCTAATACACCCCTTAAAATAATATTTTTTTCTTAATTTCAATATTACTATCAATTTACCAAATTAAATTCACCCTTCACTAATTCAATCCATATCTACAAACTAACGTGTTCATAAAATTTGTAAGTCCGCTCCTGTCGGGCCGATTTTAATAAAATTTTGGCGGCACATTTTGATCATTAATAAAGGGTTAAATTTCAATTTTGAAATGATTCGGAAAATTTTTTCCATATTTTTGGGCCCAAAAATATTTTTCAACCCCTAAAACCCACCCTTAAAGTGGCCCGATTAGGCCCATTTTAAATAGGCTTCGTGCGGTGATGGATTTCAACATGTGGTCCAAATTAAATCAATTAACTCCTTCGAAAGTTATTGCCCGCACACTTATATATATATATATATATATATATATATATATAAATATATATATATATATAAATATATGTATATATATACATATATATATAAACATTTCCAAAAATGGTGCCAAACTTCTTAGGAGGCTATGAAACGTCGAGAAATTTTGGTCCGACCCCTAGGTCCCGCCATCCGACCGACGCCAATAGTGTAAGTGCCTTATGGCAAATACACTAATTATCACCTTTAGATTTGCCACTAATTATAATAGCCTGTACAATATTTACACCCAGATGAGAAACTTGTAAACGTGTACCATTAGTCATTAGGGTAGGACGGGGGAATGGCGTTCACTTAAGGAAAACATGGTGTATTTTTTAAATTATTAAGTATAAATCAAAATTAAGAAGAGTAACAAAGTCTTTAATTATCGAGTAATCAACAATTTAACAACAAAAGCATATATCTTTCACCTACTAGTAGTAGGAAAACATTATTAAAAAAACATGTTTGAGCGGCATTGCCCCTGACTTTGGGTAATGCCGCTCAGGGTCTCATAAAGTAGTGTCCCCAATCCAATCCGGCTGTTTTACTGCTTTGATCATAATTGTTTTTGATATTGTTGCGCTCAGCAAATTTATAAACAAGTTTACGCAAATCTGCAACACTGAGTCCATAGTATAGCGAGCCCAGCAACTTAACTTGTTCAGCACCTAATTAAAAATTAGATCAGCGCGGCCGCAAACAAAGAAACGCTTTTCACGGTCGCATGACGCGAGCTGACTGTCCGTTTGCATCGCTGTCTATTAGAGGCCCCCTCCCCTCGCGCTTCACGCGACGTGACGTGTTGCTACGTTCCTTTTTGACAGAGTTACAGAGGTGAGCGCCATTACCCAGTGAGCGCCATTCCCCCTCCCTCCCCTACACAATTTTGATGCATCACGATGTCGCATTAAAAGTACCGGAACACCCATTTTTAACCTACATTTCTGTGATGGCATTTAACCCCTAAAAAAAGCAATTTATGTCCTTTTACCATATTTTAAAGTATGTTCATATTAAATTTCATCACAATCGGCCCAGCGGTCTGGCCGTGAAACCGTAACTTCATACAATATTACAGCCCCCACTTCATAGGGGTTGAATTTAAAAAAAAGTAAATTATGCTCTTCTCCAGGCTTCAAACAATCTCTATATTAAATTTGATCACAATCGGTCCAGTGGTTTGGTCGTAAATGCGTAATATACAGACAGACAGAGTTACTTTTGCATTTATAATATTAGTATTATAGATGCTATTAAATTATCAAATTTTGATAGGTTAGATTGAGATTGCAAAGTATGAATAGAACTCACACAGTGAATTCGCATATTGTAAGTATTTTGTTATTGAATGTAATATGGTGTTCAGAATTGAATAGAAGACTGTCACAATGAGCATGTACTGCATGTACCTGCTATACAAACTACACGCGACAATTTGAAAAATATATTATACGACAAGTGAAGCTATACAGAAATCCCACTGTGCTATGGTCACTTCCATAACACATAGATTATATTTTGTGCCACTGAAACTTGCCACCTGTTCCAGTCAAACCGGCATCGCATTGATATCAATTATAATAAGCTAGAGCTCTATCGTATTCCTTGCAGCTCTCGCGAAATATTTCTGTCTAGCCGCACTGGACGTATCTAGTGTGCTAGTGATAATATGTCGTTTCCATTAAATAGGGGGTGAACCCAAAACGTTCTTTTTTCCTGGCTTCTTCGTCCACTTCACACAAACTAAAAAAGCTCTTCCACCGTACTACATGTAGCACACGAAAACTGCAAAAGGTCTGCCAGACTGCCACACACGGAACTTTCCCAAAAAATCTTCTTTCATGCTGGTCTAATGTGCGCAAGCGTGCAGATTGCGCAGATTCGTGCATAATAAATGTGCGCGGTCTATTATAGTTTAATTAGCTCAGATTCGTCCGACTCATAAATGGGGATGAATAATGATTCATCCCCATTTTGTCGTATGGCCATATTCACCGAACGTAAGTAGTTATTTATTCAGTTCATTTGTTCTTCAGGTACCTATTCATCCGAATAAATAGCGATAATTCAATTCACCAAACATAGTTATGTTTACTTCAGGCATAAATCTATTCTGTCTTATTTCGAGTGTATATATATTTATTCGCCTGATAAAGATCATGATGCCTAATCTATAAACGTAGAGTATTATATCTACAGTTTGCTCTTGTGAATTTATTTATGTGTTGTTCATTAACCTTTTGTGAAGTGTATAGTAGTTAGTGGCAGTTTGTGTGCAATTGGGTTATTAGGATAAAACATTATTGTTTTGTAAAACTTTTTTTTGACTTTTACACTAACGCCATCGGTCGGATTTTTGCGTGAACATCAAAATATTCAACAAAAAGCAAAGAGTATAATGCAGTGTATATTTATTCTTTAACTAACTTTTCTACCTGATATTTTGTTTGGTGAATTTTAATGTAAATTTGATTGTAACGAATCAATTTGTTCCAAGATTGTTAACATCTATCTTTAATAGTGTTCGGTGAATAAAGGCATGAGCCAAATGATTTTTCAAATCGGTTCAGTAGCCTCTTCTCTCTTTATAATTGACAAGTACATCTTTATGTTTAATTGTGCATCCGTACGCAGAAAACAGCACCGTAGCTGATGGTTGACATTGCGAGGCTTCTATGTGTAGTCTTCCACTTGCACTTGAAGCGATCCAATCTTTTTTATTAACAAAAACATTCCAGTCAACTGGTCCACAAAAACAAGTAGGTATTATATACTAAAACATACGGAAATTGTTTCATGTACAGTATAATTAAGCCATTGAGAAATGATTGTGTATTGCCGGGTGCAAACTATAGAGTGAGAATAACTGAATCCATCGCAGCGTGAGCTGTGGACTAAATGAGCAATAAATCCTGCAACGGTTATTGAGGTATGATTTCATGTGGCCGTCAGACGTCGTTTTCGTCGCGCTCCTTGTCATATTATTTATTAGGAAGCTTCGCGGTTTGAAACAAAATTAACAAGGCTGTTCAATCCCACTCTATTGCACACTAGCGGGACTAGTAGTCTTCGTAGAAGTAAACGTTGAATAATATATTTTTTTGCATTTTTCTGAATAATAATTTTACTCGACATGTTTTCTTCAGGGCAACGACATAAGCACTATATCTTCTGAACTGGGAATACAAATTTCGATAATTAAAGGTTTCATTGAATTATTATTACATGTTATTTAAAAAATGCTCATTTGAACCAAGAGCATGAAAAATTGCGGACGCTAGGCGGTGCTGTCGTCATACACCCAATGATTATAGTGTCAATAGGTGAGGTTGGAGTGAAACGAGCACCCGCGAATTTTGACATGAGCCGTAATACCATTTTTTTAAAATTGTGCTAGGTCTCCCAACTCTTATATCACTATCCTCGTTCCTTGCACTAGCTTGTGCAGTCCGTGGATTCGATGATTGGTATAATCTTCTGGACTCATTCTATTGTCCGTAAATTATCTGTCTTCTACGCTCTAAGTCTAAGCCTCGCATTCACACAGAATATGATACGCTGTTTCCGTCTCCCTTATTGCATTGTCTACCCCGTTAAACAGTCCTATTCTTTGGAGGTGTCCTTTCAGAGTACAATGTCCTGTCAGGAGGCCTACCACGAGACGAAAATTGTTCCTACTGAGTTGTAGTAGTAGTTCTACATTCATCTTTCGGGATGGTCCTTTAATAAAAGTCTTGCCATGTTACTGCCCGGTTTGATTCCAGTATGTATTGTGCTGATTTTTGACCCATTCCCTTATTTGACTCCGTACTGTGCTTTTGGGCACTCCTAGGGCAGGTTCTGGGTCAATTTATCGAGTCTTTCCTCGTCATCTCATCAGCTTCTTCGTTGCCTTCGATTCCAGATACCATTATATACGATATATGGGTATTTTATATTTTTTAAACACACTACAAATTAATAATTTGGGATTCAAACTTTAGAGGTACGAAATGCAGATTTGATTTTTTTTCGAGATATACAATACATTTTTGTCGCATTGGTGTTGCATACTTTTGTATGCAATGCACGCACATTAATTGGCCTGTGGCATTCATTCAGACATTATAAATATGTATGCTTGATTGTAATTTCAAATCAAAATTGCGACAACAAATTACAAAACGCATTCTGTCTTCAATTAATCAATTTATCTTCGGTGGACAACTGACGTTACTAGCTCAAAGATTGACCTTAATATTGTTTTACTTCTATTTGATAAATTATATAGACTTTGCCTACTACCTTTTATGAACTCCTGTTATGATAGAATGTTAATCGCTTGAAAATCCTAGGTCAAGTTACTATTTTTGAACTAAAACTTCATTCTTACTTCGGCTGTTTTTATTTAGTTTAGTATTAAACTATTAGGGAAGAAGGTGATTCATAACGTATAAACTATATATCGCAAAGCCACCAAAAAGTAACAAATTAAGAACTTTTAGAAAAATTGAACCTCCTTCTAAAGGTGTCACTAAGAAGCGTCAAATACCAAAGTTTTGAAGTCGGCACTAATTTAATATACCTAAAGTACATAAACTGTGATAGTAATTATTAAATAGGCGCCGATCTCAGAACTTTGTTGTTTTACGTTTTTTAGTGAGCCCTTTTAAATATAAAAACTGTTTTTAATGTTAAAAATAAACTTAATAAAATTATTAAAAAGGGAAAATATAAAAAAAACAAAAAGAGCTCTTAAAATAAGAATAAAAGAACACCAGAATAATCATAAATTAATCTCTGACAAACATAATGTAATAACTAAACACAAATTAGAACTTGACCACAAAATTAATTGGAATGATATAAAAATTTTAGATAATGAAACAAATTTTTTTAAAGAAATATTTCAGAAATGTTACATATAAAATCAAATAAAAATTCTCTCAATGCTCAATTAGATAAGGAAAATTTAAGTAATATATATAATATTATTTTGAAATAATTTTGTTTTTAATAATTTTTCTTTCTTTATAGGTGCTCAAATTATATCCATGACTACGCAATAAAACATTGTTTGTTATTATTTTTTCAATATTTATATATCAAAAAAAATCTTTCACAAATAGGTCATATGCATAAAACTCCAAATTGGTTAAAATTTTTATTTCGAAATATATTTTACTTCTTGATCATAACGTAATAGTTATTTTATTAATCTAATCACTGAAAAAAATACAAATAATAAAAAAGAAATGTAGAAAATAAGCGCTACTTTCGAATTTTCAAAACGCATCGTGACGTCAGAGTATATATCAACAACAGTTTTCATGACGACTGTGTCGTCTCACAGTAAGATTATGTCAGTATTTAGAGAAAACAACAAATAAACTTCATTTAGAACATTGACAATTTGACATCAAGGTTGGCATGCATCGTATATCATGACGTCACATAAGCCCGCGAACATGGCCGATTGTTTAAACTGTCTATTTTTGAATGTGGAATTTAATATTTTTTTTCTTATGATAATATTACATTTTTAAATGATTATCAATTTTTTTCCGTATTATGGTTGACTAAATAATCTATTAAAAATATAAAAAAAATCATGCATATGACCTATTACATTAAAAATAAATAGAAACTAATTATTAATTATTTTTTTATATTTTTAGATCCGTTCTGAAGAAGATTCAAATCCGGATCGAAACGTTAAACGTTTAATGTATTATTGATATTTTTTGTTAATATATTGTCTGAAAAATTGGTCGATAATTTTACCTTTTGAAGGAAGTTCAATTTTTCAGTTTTTAAATGGGTACTATAACTTATAAGGAATAAGGACACATGGGTCAACGCCTGAAGCCACAATATGTAAATGTCAAAAACAGAGCAAACTTTCTGAGAGAAAGTGTTTAATTAGATGAGAAAGATTGTTGCTCGCATTTTTTGTTGAAATTCGGGATCTAGATTAGCCTTACGGTTTTACTTTATAAATATTTAAATGCATAACATTAGCATGGTGTATGTTTACTCAGAAACATAGTGATGGAAGGAAGGTACATGGTCGTTGCTTGTTCAATATCTTAAAATACCTACTGTTTCAAACTATAGAGGTGATAATGGGGGAGATCCATGAGATTATTTCTCTTGTAAGATATCTTAATTTAAAGAGGTAGTCATCTTTATTAGTGTATTTGCCATAAGGCACTTACACTATTGGCGTCGGTCGGATGGCGGGACCTAGGGGTCGGACCAAAATTTCTCGACGTTTCATAACTTTCTAAGAAGTTTGGCACCATTTTTGGAAAAGTCTGTTTATATATGTATATATATATATATATATTTATATATATATATATGTACGGGCTATAACTTTCGAAAGAGTTAATTGATTTTAACGAAATTTGGACCACATGTTGGAAACGATCACCGCACGAAGCCTATTTAAAATGGACCCAATCGGGCCATGTTAAGGGTGGTATTTAGGGGTTGACAACAGTTTTCGGGCCCAAAAATGCCGAAAAATTTCTCCGAATCGTTTCAAAATTGAAATTTTACCCTTTAGTAATTATTAAAATATGCTGCTAAAATTTTAATAAAATCGGCCCGACAGGACCGGACTTACAAATTTTATGAAAACGCAAGTTTACTGATATGGATGTACATACTGAAGGGTGTATATAATTTGGTACAGATGTTGAATTGATATTAATATTGAAATTAAGTAAAAAAATGTTGTTTTAAGGGGTGTATTAAGGGGTATTTTTTTTATTTTGCCTTAAAACAAAGCTAAGTTCATATAATAGAGCCACACTGCCTATAAAAGCAAATACACTATATTGTCGGCAGGGTTTCGCACTGCGACCCGAGTTTTTTGTATTTTAGATACAAATATTGAGATTTTACCTACAGGCGGAGCTCATTTCAAAATATTCTATATAACCACTCTATCCGGAGCGTTTGTATTGACAGTATACGAGGTTTCGATGTTTTATTTAAAATGTATATTTCCGAGGAAGAAATTTGCCGTTGAGATGATCCTTATCCTTCAAAACGTAGTTATATTTAAAGGAAAAAATCGCGAGTACTGGTCACATCGTAAAATGTGGCAAAATCATTGATGCAAGCTGTAGTGATACGGTTAACTTTGTTGCTTTTTGCATGCAAACGTCAAATTTGAAAGAGGATCGCATAAAATCAACGGTATATAATCAACTGACACTATCACTTTTCAATTTAATACTTTAATATCAACATTTACTTTTGATCTACTGATACAATTAAGTATAGGTTCTGCACAACACATATCATGCTTCTTTTTCGATTTTTCAATGACTTAACTTTTATAATTATAAACAATAAATATACGGGCATATAAACAATAAATATACGAACGCTTCGCATAGGATAATTCCCTGATATGCTGAGTAGATGGCACATGGTAAATTCCCAACAGATATTATTCCTTCTTTATAGTTATATTAATTGATGGAGCCAAGAACAATATTTAAAAGAGCAAATGAGTTCAGTTATGCTGTTTTTAAACTTGTCCTTGCGCAAATAATAAATGTCATAAAAGTGTGTGTTTTTTTTTTGTATAGAGTAAATATTATTGAATATTTGCAAAAATCGGTATGTAAATTTCTTCATTTTTCGTTCATTATCACCTCAATGAATCACTTGCATTGCGCACATAAACATGCAGTTTACTTGCATTTGCACTGTTTGCGTTTAACATACCCAGTTAATGCCTAATTGGCGTATGCATATTTGCTTAAACGGAATTTTGGTAGGCGCCAGCGAGTTGTTTGGTCAAGAAGACGATTTCTTGGAATTATCAATATCTCTCTCATGCGCGTGTTTCATATTATATATTATTTGCTCTATCAAATACTACGAATCATGCGTGCCAGTTTCGTTATTAATTTCAGTTATATTTAGAATTTTAAATGAAAATTGCTTTCGAGTAAGACGTAGATATTTTTTTTGGTCATTAATTACACCTTGAAAACATGCAATGATAAATCGAATTTATACAGAGTGTTATTTTAAGTATATTTTGTTCTTTGATCATTTTCGGAAAGCCGTCTTTTCCGTAGTCTATACAGGGCGATAATAGTTTTTCAACAATAACAATATTTTATTGCTTAAATATTACATGTAAAGCTAAATATTGGAATTCAGTTTATATTCCAATGTTTTTAAGCGGTTTTATTTAGTTGACCGCGTAAATATTAGTTTATAACTATCATTGTTTCAAATGTTTCATGTTTCGATGACAATACAATATTATAATAACTACCTGACCGGTCCGGCTTTCGTCCGCATGTAAATCGCATTTTTAATAAAGTTAAACTGTTTTATTGTACAATCGATAATGTACTAAATAATTACGAGTCACCAAAGAGGGCTTTGACTAAACTAAAACTAAATCGTAGAGGGCATTTATAGTTACATTATGGTCGAAGAAGACAGTCGAAAGCTAAATATGATTCCCAATCTCTAACAAATGAAAGTTTTCTACTAAATGCGCCCCACGATTTTATTTTAGTTTAATCAAAGCCCCCCATGGTGAATCAAAATTATTTTAGTATATTATTGATTGTAGGGGAGGGAGGGGGAATGGTGCTCACTGGGTAATGGCGCTCACCTCTGTAACTTTGTCAAAAAACGACACAGCAATACGTCACGTCGCGTGAAACACGAGGGGAGGGGGCCTCTAATAGACAGCGATGCAAACGGACAGTCAGCTCGCGTCATGCGACCGTGAATAGCGTTTCTTCGTTTGCGGTCGCGCTGATCTGATTGTTAATTAGGCTCGCTATACTATGGACTCAGTGTTGCAGATTTGCGTAAACTTGTTTATAAATCAAAAACAATTTTGATCAAAGCAGCAAAACAGCCGGATTGGATTGGGTACACTTCTTTATGAGACCCTGAGCGGCATTACCCAAAGTCAGGGGCAATGACGCTCAAACATGTTTTTTTAATAATGTTTTCCTACTACTAGTAGGTTAAATATATATGCTTTTGTTGTTAAATTGTTGATTACTCGATAATTACAGACTTTGTTACTCTTCTTAATTTTGATTTATATTAAATAATTTAAAAAATCCTTAAGTGAACGCCATTCCCCCGTCCTACCCTACATTAAAACCTTAAAAAGCTTTTCTACCTATTTTATTTAGAAATTAGCGCTCCTAGGAACCCGAGCTCTTCACCAGTCGATCTGTGCATAATGGCTGGCAGATTAATATGCACATAGACGTTGTGATCTCAGCTCTTAAACTTCTGTAATCTACTATCTCTCTGTCTCTCTTAATCTGCAAGAACCTGTTGAATATGAATACCTCCAGCTTGGATGCATTCAATCTTCCTCTCATTGACTGCCAAACTCTTTAAAAAATGCCAAGGTCGTTTCTTATTGAATTACTCCCTCCAATTATTATTACATAGCTCGCAGCCGGTTAGTGCAGATTTGAGCAAAGGAATAATTAATTGTTGGATAGTGGTGAAATAATTTTTCAAATAGGTGCAGTGGTTCCACAAACGCACAAAATTCGCACTATTTTTTAATATTTAGAATAGATTTCTAACAATATTAATTGAAAAACCGTCTGCTCTAAATATTTTCGGTTTTGACTATTTAATCGAGAAACTTCCGCAGTCCCCGTGTTTGTTGCACATTGCAATAGTTCACTGCGGTGAATCGCATTGTAAAATTTATTTTTTATGACATCTTAAAATGTGAGTTGTTGATATATATATATAAAACAGAAGCCATGTTAATCGCAAATAACATAATTAAAATTTACGCCCCAAAAATTACAGCTATGTGGCCTGCTAATTGACCAAGCCAAGGTTACGTCTCGGCCGATATACAATTTTATTAACGTTAAATAATTCGAATGCCGTTGCAAAATGCAATTATTAGAGCTATTTCATGTTTTTCGCGGGCGTTATCTTTGGACGCGTTCGACAACGGACTTGTAACACCAGTTTCACGGAATCCTTCTTTGAAATATCTACGTTATCGTCTATTGACAGTTAGTCGACACACTGCTTTGATTCTATTTGAAAATGAATATCTTTTATAATACGCGCCACGGATCTAACAGGTTCGGTATTTAATCACTCTGATACTGACATTTTTAAAAAAATCTATTTTTTCCCTTACAGATTTTTATTCTTTACACTTTTAAGAATTTCTCAATTTTTTTTATGAAAATTCCTCTCCGTTACAAAGTTATAGCAATGATTCCATGTCTTTATCCCCGACGACATTATCCCCGCGACATTATCCCCGCGTCATTATCCTCGAACGACAATATCCCCGACGACAATATCCCCAACTTGAAAGAAATAACCCTATAGTAAAAAATAACCAAATCCTGCAGTAAACGTTTGATTTTAATTTTAATTTTTTATTTTTTTTTCACTTTGAGACTGATTTTCTAAAAAATATATATTTAATTGATTGTCAATTAAATATACATTTTTTAGAAAACGCATTTCTATTCAAACAATTAACTATCTAATTCGCATACCCCGTTATCGTTCACCCTGGAACTGTTTTTTTTTTTTTTAAATTCAACATTTGCCCCTTCCCGTTTCACTGCGAGACAATTCGCATACCCCTTTATCGTTCACCCCGGAATTACAATTCGCATACCTGTTTATCGTTCACCCCGGAATTGTTTTTTAAAAACTCCATATTTGCCCCTTCCCGTTTCACTGCGAGACAATTCGCATACCCCTTTATCAAAAAAAGCGGTGGTTTTCAATCTTCATGAAAATGTGAGTTTTAAGTTGTAGTCTCAAAGTGAAAAAAAAAAGTAAAAACAAAACTCATTCCGGTACCGGGAATCGGACCCGGGTCTCTTGGGTGAGAGCCAGGCACGCTACCAATTACACCCTAATTGAGTATGTCAAGATAGCTTTGTAATTATATATTATTCATACAGTAGTCGTACGAATAATTATAAAATCGGGGATAATGTCGTTCGGGGATTAAAATCGGGGATATTGTCGTCGGGGATAATGTCGTTCGGGGATTAAAATCAGGGATATTGTCGTCGGGGATAATGGTTCGGGGATAGTGTCATGTCACCATAGCAATAATTGTGGCCTGACGCCCGGTTAGGACGACTACCTACTAAAAACTTTAAAAACGCGTTTTTCTCTAAATGTTTTCAGACATTGTCGTCACGATAACTCGGTCAATCTTCAATATTTTCTATTTTTTTTTCAAATCTTGATAATTATATTCTCTATAGTCTGACGGGACGTTTTTACCACATTATTATTAAGTCGCTTTTCGTGTATGTCGGGCGAAGCTTTGTAATTGATTTTAAACTAACATTCTGATGAGATAGAGACTTGAAACTTTTAACATTTAACTCAGCATTAGATGACAATAAGAGAAAATACTAAAATAAAGAAGAAAATAATAAAAGAAATAAAAACAATCTAATAAACACATATAATTCTTTCTTACTTATTTACCATTGTAAGGTACCTACATAGCAATCGTCGGTTAACGCGAAGGTCGCGAATTTGATCACATATAATATTTTTATTTTTTATGATATTGTTTTGTTTTACCACGTTTTTATTAACTAAAAAGAAGAAAATAATAAAATAAATAAAAATGTTTTTTTAATATACCTACCACGTTTGTAACTACTCCACTCCTTACATTAAATATTTGATAAATATGGAAAATATAATTCATTGTAAAATTATAAAGTGCCTAAGATTTGGGTTGTTCTGCAGCTCTGTACCGATCATAGAAGAACTGCCACTGAGTATATTTATTCAAATCATAATATGATTAATTGCATAAGTTGACACAATCGTCATTCCGATAGAAGTTGGTCACAGAACACGATATTGGAGGTACGCAGGGATAATGCAGGTATATATTATACATTATTCTTGTACATTGGCACTTGGTTATAAGCGGACACCGCTGGAGACCGATGTTAATGCTAATATATGACAAATAGTTTTCTATGTCGTATGTTTATGCGCGCACAATCTGTTATTAATGTATCTTTCTTTCAAGGTGCTCACGTTTGAATTTATTATTGACTGCTCCACCGATTTGCTAAACGTCTGAATATGCTCTTCAAATGTTTCAACGCGCTGCATTTTTTTCGAAGTGAAACTTTTTAAGGACGTAGTCTAGTGTTCAGTCAACCCTTATTTCAGGATTTTTTTTATAACGAAATAATGTACAATCATTAAAATTTTGTTACATGTTTTTATTGACATCAGAAACTAAGAAAAAAATTTTTTTTACCTAATTTTACGCTATTTTATAATTACTTTTTTAAAGTAGACCAACTTTAAATTGTGATAGGTGGGTGGCGCGGGTGATGTGATGACGTCACTTGGAGTCATCTGAATTAAAAAAAAATTGATTATTGTTTCGTAGGCTTGTGGCTCTATCCCGTACTAGAAATAAACATTTTTATTAATAAATAACAAAATAGTGGATTTTAAAAAGAAAAACAAAAAAATGTGTTTTTGTCTTTGAAAATCGGTAAAAAATAGAAATTATTTTTATAATTAAGTAATTCTAATGCCGGGTGGGGCTATTGTTGTGTAGAATATCCTGTGAAAAAATGAAAACAATCGAATATTTATACTAATCAGCTATGCCTGATGCATACTTATAATAATAATAAACCTTCCGTTTCTTCAAAGGCATCGTTTTCTGCTAATTTTTCTGCTCTACTCTGCGAGAGTATAAGGGTAACGTGATAACAATTGAGAGGCAAGAGCTGGTAAGAGTCTTACCGCAAGACCGCTGCAGCTGTCGACTATATCCTATAGCTTTGTAAATATTTCATATTTCAGTTTAAAATTTTTACAGTATTTTGTCAATATATTATACTTTCGAAAAATATAAAAAAAAAATCGATTTTCTGAAGCCCGAACACCAGACTACATCCTTAATAGCTCGCGGTAACGCAACATTTTTTCTCACGGAAATTAATGAAAGAAAAAATGCCACGCATATACTGAAAAAGTCTGTTGCAATGGTATTTTTAAGCAAACGCGTTGACGACAACGATTCCAGCGGAAAAACCAGCCTTGTGTGAAGCGGCCTTTAGGATATACAATCTACGATGATAATTATGAAATAATCAATGAATGAACTACATACATTTACATAAATTGCTGTATGATGTGTTCAAAAAAGACAATACTCTAACGTCTAACGACATTGAAATAATAATCTCATAATTAATGAACATCTTAAATACCTTTCTCTGCAATTATGCATATAGTTGAAAACATCAGTGCGTAAGAATGTTTTGATTAATAAGTAAAAAGTGTAAAATATTCTTGGAAAGTGCGTGACAACCGTTTTATTAGTAAAGATTAAATCCAGAAGAAATTTGACAAAGTACTCTGCGACAATTAATTAAAAGTGAAATTTTTTCTATAAGACCGCTACAGGATTTTCCAAATTTTTAAACTCAGCTGTATAGCCAGCGGATAAGTCTATAACGTCGGTATGGGGATTTTATATTTATTAAACACCCTTCGTAATATAAAACTTTGCGTCAAAAAAAATGCTTCTTTAGGGTGATCAAATGTTTAAACTCAGTTGTATAGCCCACGGATAAGTTTATAACTTCTGTATTGGAATTTTATACTATTTATTGAACACCCTTCGTACTAGAAAACTTCACATCAAATGTTTCCATAAAAAAAATGCTTTTTTAGGGTGTCCGCTACATCGGTAATCTATATGTGCATTTAATATTTCTCGAACGCCTTTCTGACGAGTTCTTAGCGTGAACGGTGAAGTGTTTCATTTGTAGTTAAAATTGGCCACGCACACTTGTCATAAATGTGCCTGTACGATCAGCACAACACGGAGTAAAAAAGCCTGTTCGTGAAGGTATCCATGTTATTTAACGAAGTAGCGCACATTAGACCAGCACCTGCAACTTGCAACAAGCAGTCAGAAACGACCGTCAGTCTAAAAATATATATATGATGACCGAATACCTCGATCGAAAGTGCACACTTTCGGCACCAATTGTAAGGTAGAAAGTCTAACATTTATTCCTTGGTGGGATACACGCTACAATACGGGAACTTCGTACGTTCGTGCGGTAGTTAAAGCAAAAACAACCAATCAACTGTTGTTTAGATTTTTGTAAAAAGGCACCCAAAGTAGATTTTTTCGAAAATGACGTATTTCCGACCGCCAAGTGATAGAGGTTAATCATTCCAAATTAGCCAGTGTCCTCTCCCGAGAGGAATACGAGCAATTACCGGTCACCTATATTATACATTAGTATAGCTCGCGCATTTCGCGTACCTCGAGATATTCTTGTAAGATATACTGCCAGAATATTTATCGAATTGCTCGAAATATCGCAAACAACTTCACGATAGAAAAGAGATCCAATCAGGAACTCGGAAAACAGGACAAAAATAGCTGCCTACATGTAGAGAAACGGCAACTTCACTCTGTGTTCTCCTTTTTCTCTTTTAGTATGACAAATTGAAGAACTTGTTGGTTTTTTTGGAGTCCATAAAAAATCAAATCTGCCAAATTGACACATTTTATTGGGCCATTAATTGGATTTTATGTTTCAATTTCTTTGTTAATTTTAGATTATTTTTTAAAAATCGCCGTTATATTCAGCATTGATATTTCTGTGGGTGCGTCGACTTTTGTGATCGTTTATGATTTTTCTTTTCTCTTTCGATAAATCAAATGGAACGCGTAAACATGTCAGTCGGCATTATTGTATGCAGTTAAACGGCGCTCCGCTATGCAATACCGCATGCATTCTTATTAGTCGTAGCGCCCCGGACAGCCTTATTTTATTTATATTGTTATACTAGCCGTACCCGTGATTTTGATCGTCCTTTATAAATATATCACATTTAGACAAGTAAACAGGTAAATGCACTTTATAAGGTATGTGACTTTTCCGCCCGTGTAAACATGAGTGCCATAAGGCCGCTCCACACGAGGCTAGAAACACGGATGGGACTTCTGCAGGTTACGAGGCTGGAAATGACGTCACAAGATGGATTTTAAAATTAGAACAAGGGCTATTTTTCTTCTCCGCTTGCTCTGAGCAAGAACCAATCAGGAAACAATATCTTGTCACGTGGGCGACATGAACAAACGCCCACAAACAAATATTGCGTTATAGTGTGTGTTCTGAACTAATAGCTTTGAGTAAATTCTATCAGATGTCGCTACATGTTACTAAAACAGATTTTTTCCACAAAACACCGTAATTTTGTACAAAATATTTAAATGTGAATTTTCATACGATATAGGACGTATAACTATAACAAATAACTTACAGGTGTAGCCACCGTTCGTTACATTGTTAAGAAACACCCATTGTTACATTGCATATTAGAAAAATTTATTTCTCAAACAATGTCACCATCGGGATACGAACCCCGAATCTTTCCACTATCGCGGCGGACTGAGTTACATTACTCCACAGTGACACAACAAGATCAATTCATCATTCTAATATATAGCAATTTGTAACTGTTTATTTCACATCATGCGAGTGGAAAGATTCGGGGTTCGTATCCCGATGGTGACATTGTTTGAGAAATAAATTTTTCTAATATGCAATGTAACAATGGGTGTTTCTTAACAATGTAGCGAACGGTGGCTACACCTGTAAGTATTTGTTATAGTTATACGTCCTATATCGAATGAAAATTCACATATAAATATTTAGAAAAAGTTTTCAGCCATAAGTTTCAACATTAGATGTCTTAATAAAACAGAAATAAAATCTGTGATTTAAGACTGATAATTAATTAATGAAACATATTTCATCTTTGATTCACCTATAACTCTCACTTCTGTGAAGGTTCATATCTAGCGTTACCTAAAATAAAATTAGCTCTCGCATGATGTGAAATAAACAGTTACAAATTGCTATATATTAGAATGATGAATTGATCTTGTTGTGTCACTGTGGAGTAATGTAACTCAGTCCGCCGCGATAGTGGAAAGATTCGGGGTTCGTATCCCGATGGTGACATTGTTTGAGAAATAAATTTTTCTAATATGCAATGTAACAATGGGTGTTTCTTAACAATGCAGCGAACGGTGGCTACACCTGTAAGTTATTTGTTATAGTTTACGTCCTATATCGTATGAAAATTCACATATAAATATTTAGAAAAAGTTTTCAGCCATAAGTTTCAACATTAGATGTCTTAATAAAACAGAAATAAAATCTGTGATTTAAGACGGATAATTAATTAATGAAACATATTTCATCTTTGATTCACCTATAACTCTCACTTCTGTGAAGGTTCATATCTAGCGTTACCTAAAATAAAATTAGCTCTCGCATGATGTGAAATAAACAGTTACAAATTGCTATATATTAGAATGATGAATTGATCTTGTTGTGTCACTGTGGAGTAATGTAACTCAGTCCGCCGCGATAGTGGAAAGATTCGGGGTTCGTATCCCGATGGTGACATTGTTTGAGAAATAAAGTTTTCTAATATGTAATGTAACAATGGGTGTTTCTTAACAATGTAGCGAACGGTGGCTACACCTGTAAGTCAAAATATTTAATGAAAACTATCCTATAACGTAAGTTATACCAAACAAGACACATTTACAAAATTTCATTAAAATAGGTTCAGTGGTTTTGGAGATTAGCGCGGCCAAAATTGTGATTTTTATATAATTATACATATATAGGTTTGAAATTATTATTTTTTTTAACCTTCGAGACTCATGTAACCCCTTAAAGCTGCATCGATGTTACATTGTTAAAGTGAAACTTTTATTCTATCGCCCCAAATTTTTCTGGCCGTCTGTTGCATGTCGCATTACAGGCGGCCGCGGAGTAGGGGTAAAGTGAAAGGCGTTCGGAGTAGGCGCTCGGTAGAGCAGCCAAGGCCAATATGGCGGCGCCCATGTTTAGCATCAGCTGACCGTGTAGTATGTATAACACATAGTCAGTCTGTCATGCGGGCAAGTGCTGTACAGTGTTTACATGATATGTTTTTATTCGTGTATTCATGTGAATATTGTTGTTTATAATTAATCGTGATGGATAAGTGTCTACAATCCAACGCCTACAATCCAATAAAAGTTTCACTTGCGTCGTGGTTTCTTAAAACCACACAACTGTTTTTTATTTATAACCGATTTTTTCCCTTTTTTTATAGTTTGTGTAGTAATAACTTTTCGAAGTGTTAACCGATTTGAAAAATTTCGACACCATGTTCAGAATGTTTACAGATTGTTACCATTTTAAATCAGTTCAGTAGTTTGCCAAGTAGTTGTTTTTTGATATGGATTTATTATTATTATTATCGTCTCTAAATGTTTTCACCAAAAAAATAAATAAAAACATGTCACTTTATAGACGGTCAACTATTTTAAATATTTATGAATAGTAAATGATATTTTATAAATGACAGTTTAATAAAATCAACGTCACATAAAAAGAGAAATAATAAAACGTGTTGTAAATTTTATTGTACAAACATTAGAAATAAAACTAAACCAACAAAATGTACTTGGCGTTTATTTCACTGTCGTAAAACGTTACAACAAAACAGTTTTAGAATGACTATGTTATATTCTTATCATGATACTATTAACCTAAGAGCTATCCAACATTTTTGGGTAGGTATTTGAGGCGCCATGAAAGTTTGTGTAACATTTTTTTTGTAATGTCTGAACACAAAAATCGAAGACCTGGCTGAAGGGTAGTGGATCCTATCCAAGCCTCGAATTTTATACTTTAGCGAAATTATATTTGCAAAAAATATACTTGAGACATTTTGAAAGAATAACTTCAAATTTAGAATTTAATAAAATAAATAAGCCAGATTATTTAGTAGGGTGTAAAATGTATGCCAGGCGATTTCAAAACTGCATTTCATAAAATATATCGAAAAAATATATTTCAGATGTAGGCAGGATAGTATTTATACCGAGGAAAAAATATTTTTGAAAAGACGGGTCATTACACTGGGACCTTTTACCTAATATAATTAAATTTAACTACCGAAATTTTTATAAGGGGATGTAGTGTATATGTCACCGGGATATTGTCAAATCCGTGATATTGTAATTTCACTAAGTGAAATTATAATATCACGGGTTTGACAATATCCCGGTGACATATATACTGTTTATGTTGTTGCACTGAAAAAAAAACATAATGTAAAAAATATATTATTCGACGTTTACTTCTACGAAGACTACTAGCGCCGCTAACGGGCAATATAGCGGGATTGAACTGCCTTGTTATCATTGTTTTAAAACGCGAAGCTTCTTAATGAGCGATATGGCAAGGAGCGCGACGAAAACGACATCTGACGGCCACATGAAATTATCTATACTAATATATAAAGCTGAAGAGTTTGTTTGTTTGTTTGGTTGAACGCGCTAATCTCAGGAACTACTGCTTCGAATTGAAAAAACATTTTTTGTTGGATAGCCCATTTATCGAGGAAGGCTATAGGCTATATAATATCACGCTACGGCCAATAGGGGTGGAGCATCAATGAAAAATGTTACAAAATGTAACTCAAAATGTGTCCGTCCGACAAAAACTTTTGAACGGTAACTCCGATCAGCATGAAATTTGGATACAACATTCATCTCGGTAAACTAAGATGAATGTGCGTACTGCGTGCTCATGTCCCTCCCTTCCCCATTCGTTCTTTTGCACCCGGGTGAAACCGGGGGGACCGCTAGTATTCTATAACCGTTGCATTCTCTGTACCCGGCCAACAACGCGAAGAAATCAGTGGGTAAGAATTGCTAAGCGATGTTGAACCGCTTTTATTTTATATTCATGTATATTAAATTAGCTTTATAATAGGTTTATAATGGGCATAAAGTTAAAAACACGTTTAATAAAATTCTAAAGCAAGCAAGTTTTAAATACTTTACGTTTTATAGGTTAGTGTCAGTTTCACATAATATGATGTCAACATCAATAATTTGTCGAATATTTGGTTTTACAGAATTTAATGACATTGTCATTTTTTATCAACTTAAAAACAGGAGAAGGTTATCAATTCGACCAATACGTATGTATTTTTATTTTTCTGTACCTATATAATATGTATAATTTTTCTAATAAATTTTATCTTATCTTATCTTACAAGCTTTATTTAGTTTCACCTGTCCCGGTATCTGTCTGTAATCGAATCTTGCAAGTTAAATTAGACCAACTTCTCGTTATCTGATTGAGCTGAAATTTTGGATACGTATGTAGTTCCGATAATAATACAATATTGTACTAACCAACTGACCGTTCCGACTTGCGTCCGGATACAAATCGTACTTTTAATAAAGCACACTAAAAAATTAAAAATAAATAAACGAGAAAAAAAATTATGAACAAGCTTTAATTAGTTGTTTATAAAATTGAACTAAAAAGTTAAAAATAATTTTATTCCGATTAGAAATGAGTCGTTTTATACGTACTTATCACAGTCTCAAGTTTTCAAATAAAAGCGTGTTACAATTTTGAATTTAATAACAAGAGAGAACAAAAAGACGATGTAACACGCTTTTATTTTAAAACTTGAGACTGTGATAAGTACGTATAAAACAACTTATTTCTAATCGGAATAAAATTATTTTTAACTTTTTAGTTCATTTTTATTAACAACCAATAAAGCTTCTTTATAAAAAATAGTTTTGCGTTTTTTTTGTGGGTATGTTCACGAATCATTTTGTAATGCATGGGTCGATTTGTAGGATTATTTTTTTGTTTGAAAGAGCGTACTCCCCAGGTGGTTCCGTGCAAATTTCATCAGGATCAGAAGGTAGACAACTAAACTCTTCAATGGTTAACAATGCTCGTACCAAGATTGGGTTATTGTACGTGCATGTTCAGACATAACCGTATTGTATATTCATTATATACAGTACAACTTCTGTAAATCTTTTATGAATTATTCCGATTTTGCCTCAGAACACAGATAGATACATTTCAATTGGTTTTAACAGTTTGTTACAATTTTCTATATAAATGAAAATTTCCAAGAAAAATTGTTGTTTTTTTCAATACACATTATAGAGTATTAAGACTACTTTGCGTTGATACCAATATATTATGTTAAATATTTAGAAAAGGACATAAAAACAAATTGTGATACTATTAAAGATCCTTGATGATGTAAATAATTTAATAAAAATCAGAGGAATAGGAACAGGAAAACAGTCAAAACTTCATGCTTACTCGCGACGTTTCGGCTTCCTTACTGCGATTTCTTTATTATTATAGTTAATATAATAATAAAGAAATCGCAGTAAGGAACCTTAGACTTGGCACGACTTTGTCTAGATTTCATTACTTTTTAGAGATAAACAATCAGCTCCGTCGAGACTTGGCTAGTTTTTTACAGAATGTTTTTGGTGGGATTTCACTTCTTTTTGTAGAAACGTGGGCATTTTATTTTATTAGATTTTCTTATTTGACACAGTTTTTTTCTTTTTAGGTCGATCTCTAATAGTTTGGTTGGGCTCTTGTGTTTTCTAATCAGGGTCACCAGGTACTCCAGATCTTCGATTATCCTAGTTTTTATAGTTTTCCCTTTATGTGGCCATTAAACCCTAACGCTGTACCAAATTTCAGCTCTCT
Source organism: Xanthostigma xanthostigma (assembly GCA_963575645.1). NCBI lineage: Eukaryota > Metazoa > Arthropoda > Insecta > Raphidioptera > Raphidiidae > Xanthostigma > Xanthostigma xanthostigma. Next base: position 38,404,493 of record OY754466.1, on the reverse strand, counting down.
GAGTTTATGGGAAGTACTAGTTCTATTTTTATGATTATGAGTGAGTGAGTGAGTGAGTGTCATAAATGCGAAACTTTGCTTTCGCTTAACTTCGGAACTAAATGACCTACAGACTTGAAATTTTGGATTTTAAGTATGTGATTATAGCTTACTGGATGACGAAAATTTCTGCGTTCTGGTCTTATCCAGAGGTTCTCAAATGCGGCAAATGGTTCCAGTAAAGGATGGTACGGCAGTTTGCTTCGCGCTCGACTTGGCGGGGGCACTGCCGTGCCCCCAAATTTACGTTATTTCTATACTGTATTTATTAATAGATCATGACAAGGTTTACATGGTTGACTATGTTAATACGATAGTTTATGAACGCCTGAGGAAGGCTTAATTAAAGCCGAAACGTCGCGAGTAAGCATGAAGTTTTGACTGTTTTCCTGTTCCTATTCCTCTGATTTTTATTAAATTATAAAAATAAATGTGTTAAAAGTGGAACTTTACGAAAACCGGTCCGATCTTACCCCACTTCACTTTATTATCATTGATGTCGAATGTCGATTATTAAAGTGTCGGGTTAAATAACAGTTGAAATTTCTCCGCAACCTATTTTCAGTGTTTGTCATCAATTAAAGTGAGTGTTGTAGTGGAGAATGCGCGAGTGACACTTTTATAGCATGATCATAAAAATTGACAATAAAAAAACAAGATTTGCAATTAGAAGACATCTGAATTTTAAAAGGCTGGACAAAGATGAATATAAAATATCACGTTTTGACAGCGAATTTAGAAATTTTATAAAACGTTACATCAAATGGTTGCGACATATCGATTTCTACTTTTTGGACTTTATCCCCATTTCCAGTTTAACAGTATTGTTATATCCTTGATACGCAGAAATACAAGAATTATTTGTAAAGCTTAATTTTTTCTTTCGTTTATTCAGCGACTTTACAGATTGTTTCTTTTCATTAGACTCGGGATTAATCGAATAATTCAATCGAAATAATTCCTTCACATGATGAAAGGATGTGTGTGAATGCATTGACTGTTTCAACTCTCGAATGAATTTGTTCTCGGTTTCATTGTCAGTTTTGAAAGAGTCATCTGCGTACGGTATTTCATAGAACAGACGCAGTTAAAGACGTAAGTAGCGGAGGGAGAGGGAATGGCGCTCACCTCTGTAACTCTGTCAAAAAGGAACGTAGCAACACGTCACGTCGCGTGAAGCGCGAGGGGAGTAGGCCTCTAATAGACAGCGATGCAAACGGACAGTCAGCTCGCGTCATGCGACCGGGAATAGCGTTTCTTCGTTTGCGGCCGCGCTGATCTAATTTTTAATTAGGTGCTGAACAAGTTAAGTTGCTGGGCTCGCTATACTATGGACTCAGTGTTGCAGATTTGCGTAAACTTGTTTATAAACTTGCTGAGCGCAACAATATCAAAAACAATTTTGATCAATGCGACAAAATAGCCGGATTGGATTGGGTACACTTCTTTATGAGACCCTGAGCGGCATTACCCAAAGTTAGGGGCAATGCCGCTCAAACATGTTTTTTAATAATGTTTTCCTACTACTAGTAGGTGAAAGATATATGCTTTTGTTGTTAATTTGTTGATTACTCGATAATTAAAGACTTTGTTACTCTGCTTAATTTTGATTTATAATAAATAATTTAAAAAATACACCATGTTATCCTTAAGTGAACGCCATTCCCCCGTCCTACCCTAATCGTATATTCAGTACTGTGCAATGCTTTAGTATCTCGAATGGTTACTATGCGAGTGAAAATACAATTCATTCACTCTGACTATGTCAGGGGTCGGCAACCTACGGCTCGCGAGCCGCAGGTTGCCCTGGTATGGATAATCGAATGATTCGAATATTTTCTCTTAAACAATCCCATCTCTATCTTTTAGCACTTGCATTCCTTGCTTGGCACATTTCGCGAGCAATGTGGGACCTGTCTATCGATATGAAGCATCCTTGACAAGAGCATAAAGAGATATCACACGTCAATCAGCTGCAATATTTGTGACGACATCATTAATCACATTTATTTTGACTTAGATTTGACAGGCGCGTGAGTTTTAATGCACCATTTTTTCCGAAGCAATGGGATTATAACTTCTCAAAAATGAAAGTTGTTTATTGATGTGAATGCATAATATAAATTATTGTTTTTTGACACTTTTATGATATCTGATGATAAATCGCGAAAGTTGACAGCTTTAAGATAACTGGTCATTTTAACGGGGTATTAACTAATGAGCTGTGACATTTTTTCTTGTATTGTGATAAAAGTAATTGTAATCGCTGATTATTCAGAAAATATAAATGCGGAGGCATAAAACTGCAACGACGGAGAATATGTAGAGAGCCAGGTGACCGATCGAGTTCATGATGAGAGATATAGGAATTGTGAGGTTGGTTCGATATATTATCATCATCGATGGAGGAAGGTTTTGGTTGAGGATCATAAATAAATAAGCTTTACCAATGTTTCGCTAGTGGCCAACGTTTCGAAAAATTTATTTTCATCTTCGGGGCCTATGAACATGTATATATGTTTATAATTTAGATCATAATATTATATCTAACAGTTACAATAAGTTTTTTTATTAGAGCCAAAAGCGAAACATTGGTAAAGCTTATTTATTTATGATCCTCAACCAAAACCTTCCTCCATCGTAACATTCTATTGGATCAACACTACTTTATGCTTAAAATTATCATCATCATTTATGGAAATTGTTAATCTAAAAATTAAGTTCATAATCTTTTTGTGTAGGTACCTTATAACCTTCCCAGAGAAATGGAAAGTCCATCAAAATCAATCAACCCGTTGAAAACTCTATTATGTAGGTCTAAAGGCCCCCATACACCTCGTTCTTTTTTGGCAGTTTTCATCGTCACGATAAAACACGTCGGTCAAAACCGAAGTGTATGGGCAAAAACTGTCGATGAAACACGGCAGTTTTTTTATCTGCCGAATCTTGATTTTAAACACGACGTGTTTGCTGGTTGTCGTTTTAAATCGTAATGTGTGGCGCTTTCCGATAAGAATCGACGTGTTTATTCAGTGGTGCGACGTACAGCAAATAAGTCATATTAATTAAATGATTGTAATTAGTTTGAGTATTGATTTATATTTTAACCGTTTTAGTGCTAAGCAATTTTGACAAAAATAAATGAAAATTGCTATAAACATATTGATTAATTTAGAGGAAAAAATAATGGTGTCAAATAAAACACTCTAATTTAGACAAATATCAATCAATTTTATTAATTATTTTTGCATTATATTGTTTATTAATGTTTATTAAACATAAAATAATATCAATATTATTGTATTTTCCATCAAAGCAGATCGTATTAATGATGCCACGACTTCAGAAAAACTGAACGAAACTACGCCTCTGTGTGGATATGGCCGTTGTTCGTGTTTAAATTAACCGTACAGTTTTACCCGTGCGGTTAAAACTGCCATAAAAGAACGAGGTGTATGGGGATGGCCGTTGTTCGTGTTTAACCGTACAGTTTTACCCGGCGGTTAAAACTGCCAAAAAAGAACGAGGTGTATGGGGGCCTTAAAGTTAATAAACATTGTGAATATTGACTATACGTCAATTACTCTATACCAGGCCTGGGCAAATGGCGGCCCGCGGGCCGGATATGGCCCGCAGCGCAATTTTATCCGGCCCGCGAAGCATTTTAGAAAAATAGTAGCGGTAGCGGAAATAGAATGCGCGGACTTTTTTTTTTGCTCTCCGAATGCGGAAATAGAATGTGAGGATCTTTTTTTCTGCAAATTTTTGGCCCGCGATCAAATTTTTGTCAGCCATCCGGCCCGCGGTCAAATTTTCATCAGCTATGTGGCCCGCCGAACGAAAGATTTGCCCGCCCCTGCTCTATACTTTAATCGAACTCAGCAGCCCCTCGAGTTAGCACCGGATCTACGATTTTTTCAAAGTGGGACAAAAACTTGATAATGACGCCCCCTCTCTCCAGCTTTTGAGATAAATTAGTTCAAAAACTTACAAATATATAAAGGAGCCATAACATGGGACGTAAAACCGTCAGAAAACAAGCAGATTGAGTAAATCGGAAAAAGAACAGATTGGGTGTGGTTTTCAACCATATTATATTATGATTTTGGTGCCCCTTGAAACTGCCCTCGGGGCGGGTGCCCCGGTTTGCCCCCCCTCTAGATCCGGGGCTGCCTAATGTTATGAGGTCTTCTTGTTTATTCTAATAAATAGAAATCACAAGTTGATATAAACAACTCATGCTTATTCAAAAATGCGATTGTTTTCAGTGAGCTAAAACGAAATATGACTTTGAGCTCTTTTTTAAATAATTTGTAATAGGCCTGGAAAATATTTATTTTATGTTTGACTGGAACTAACGTATTAAATTCATAATAATTAATATTTCAATGATGAAGCATCTAAGCAGGCAGAGGCTATGTCAGTGGCGGCGAGTGAACATTTTTAATGGGTGTTCTACAGGATCAACCGGAGTTATCTCCTAACACCAGTTAAGAATGAGGTGGAGGGGATAATTAAATTATGAAATACATCCATGTTTATGATGTTTTAATTATTAACTTTTTACAAACACTGTCGTCAACAAACTACAATATACACTGTACACTAGTCACTACTGCCATAAGCCATGTATCGCGTGTCATGTTCGACATACGTACCGTCAAGTCAAGGCTGTCAAAGGTGTTGACTGAATGACTCCGTGAACACTTCTAGTCAGATGCTTACTTGTACTAATGTGCTGACAGTAAATGCAGTTCAAAGCCGATCTAAATAACACGCTATAACTTGCGGATCGGAAGTTGCACGGTGTACACCGGATGTATCTGATGATGACGTTTCTTGTGCTGCTACGGAGCGCAGAACATCGCCTGAACGCAAGAAAGTCGCCACAGAAAACACTCACGAGTTTTGTTGTCTGCCAGTGGCTGTTAATCTTTAGCGTTGATTATTTCCTACCATTTAATATTGGTTAAATATGGAAAATATACATTCTAAAATTGTGAAATACCTAAGATATTGGTTGTTCTACAGCTCTGCAGCGTTCATAGGGGAACCGTCACTGGATATACAACTCGTGTAGATTTTAAACCGCGGAATGTGAAAACTAGGAAACATATACCAACATATTAAGTGTGTAGATACAGTAATTTGATATCTTTTTCTATGAGCGCTGGACAGTCCAACACCTTCTTATTTGAACATCTTTAACACATATAGTGGCGATTATTTATTATTTTAAATAAAGATTGGTTATTTATGACGAGTGGTGATAGATAGAGAGATTGATAGATATTTAATAATAATAATAATAAAATTTTATTTGTCATTACAAACCCTTTACAGTAAACCGCATCTGAATTGATCAAACCGTTTTCCAATAAATAGCGACATTCGAGTGCACAAACAAACTAACTAACAAACAAACAATCTCTCAGGCTAAACGCATATACCTGCTGCGTTCCGTCGTGGGTAAAAATTGATAAAAAAAATAGAACATTACAATATTTTTGTTTCCAGAACAACAAACTGCGTAATGTTTAGTAAGTTCATATTATTAAACAATTTTAAATAATTGAGTTATTCTTCTGAGATAAGAAAAGAAAAGTGACAATGGTATGTTACAAGTCATTTGTAGGGTTCCGTACCTCAAAAGAAAAAAAGGAACCCTTATAGAATCCATCTCTCTGTCTGTCAAGTCTCTTGGGAATCAAAACCTTCCCGTTGACCTATAATCATCAAATTTGGCAAGAATCTATGTTTTCTAGCACAAATAAAGGGAAAAATCCGAAAACCGTAAATTTGTAGTTAGGTAGGTATATCACAAAAAAAAAACAATGATTTAAACCGCAACAACATCCTACACACGTATACGCAGTTCTAATACAAAACAAGCATCCGCTACCGATGCGTTTATACAGCACAATATGAGAACTCTTGCATACAACACGGTACGACAACTAGACTAAAAGATATAGACACGAGTTACAACACACTATACAGTTCATTAGTCCATCTGAACTCATTGCAATTATACGGTTAGTTGGCAAACTGACCGCGACGTTGGTCGACGCATGGGGACAACAGTTTGCTAACGGGTAAGCGGGAAAAATCTTCGAGACTAGATGTCCGTGACGGACGAACTATTTACATACCTATAAGTTTGTATGGAAGCCTCGGGGCGGGAGTCCGACTTGCACTTGGCCGGTTTTTTTTTTGTATTACAATAGAAATATAAAATTGTTTAAAACTATAAAAATAATTCATTCAACAAATAAAACTCAACATCAATAAAAAAACTCAACTTTGCCTTTTTAGGCGTGACCCAAACTTTAGCTGGAAAAACCTATAATGTACTCGCTTTGTCTGTGAATTTGTAAGTCACGCTTTTTGTATTCAGCGTACAGCCCAAACGCCTTAACCGATTTAAAAAAACTTATTTTTGTTCGATTATCTCCGGGTAACTTAAATCCTAACGTCTCTCGATTTTTAAATGAAGAGAACGATTTTTGATGTAGAAGGTTGCTAATAAAAATTCTTGTACCGACACATATATCTGAAACTGCCCTCAAACAATATTAATGAATCCCATATCTTCTCAGTTTCCGGGCTTGAAACGCGTGGTCGATTGGTATTTCGTCTACAACTGTGATAGACATTTAAAAGGCGAAGTGTTCTTCTAGGCGACTCGCAGGTATTTCATAAATTTGTCGAAATCCTTCAAGCTCATTTTTCGTCTCAGGAGATCTGTTCTTGACTTGAAATTTGAGAAGAACAAAATCTGCAGCTTACTGGTAATACTACAAAATACAGAACATTGTGATCACCTATAAATGAGTGTAACTGTATTTTTTTTTTGTCTTTGAAGTTCAATTGATGCATTTAATATTGCAATACATGTCCGAGTTGTTAAACTTTTCATTTTCGTAATTACGTTTTTATGCTTCAGTATACCGCAACACGTTAAACAGTTGTTTTATTTGTTTTTAAATGAATGATTACTTCATATTGACTTAATATATAAATATACGAATACATTTCTGGTTGTTTTACTAAATAAAATTTAAAAACTTATTGACAAGGATTGGTTTATAATCAAAATGAGATATTTACGCATCAAAAAGAGGTGCGTGAGTTTGTAGACACACGACGGAAGTTCTGCTGCTTATGCATTTTATATTAATTTTTAAAATGTATGTACCTATATATTACGGTCTATATACCCGAATTCGATCAATGACCGAAATAATTGCGCAAAACTAGTTTTGACCAACGAATATTTCCCAAACCCGAAATCTTACATTTAAATAGGTATTTACTGTTATTGTTATAAAATGAGCAAAACTAGTTTTGTGCATTTTCAATTGGATACAACTAGTTCTGTCCATTTTTGAACGGACAGTACTGTATGGTATCGGAATCTTCTTTGCGTTTTTTAATTAACTTTTCCACATCAACGATACTTATTATATCAAAGTGATTTATTCATTGTTTAGCAGACATAGGTTTTAATTCAGCTTTCAAAAAAATTGCTTTCTTAACCTCATTTAGTGTAGTAAGGTAATTATGTTTCGTCATAAAATTATGTTTCAGAAGCCTCCAATAGGCGAGCTATAGTTGAGACTCGAATACATCTTTTCATTTTTACTTAATTATTACACTGAATATCCCACAATATTATATTAATTATAATATTCAGGAGAACAATTCAATAGATAGGTACATATAAAAAAGAACATAACCTTACTTTTGTTCGGGTTCGGACGTTGATTGAATGAACCAAGCAGAACTAGTACTGTCCGTTCAAAAATGGACAGAACTAGTTTTGACCAATTGAAAATGCGCAATACTAGTTTTGCTCATTTTATAACACTCGATACCCGTTTAAATGTAAGATTTCGGGTTTGGGAAATATTCGTTGGTCAAAACTAGTGTTGCGCATTTATTTCGGTCATTGACCGAATTCGGGTATAGACCGTAACATATACGCAAAAAACAACAAAATTATTAAATTTTAGTCATGTATCGATGAATTGAAAATTCTGGGTTTGAGGTTGGAATACAAAATATCAATGATGTCGTTTTTCCTTCAATGGGTATATTTTCGTAGTTTTAATAATATGTTTATAAGTAGAGTTTTAACTTTATAAAAAAAAATTATAATCATATTTCTTCTGTTTCAGCCGTCACAGTTCGATACTTAACGAAACGATATATCGGAGAGTACAGTTCTATGAAGGGTAAGGATTATTTTTAATATTATTATTGTTATAAGATTTATTTTAAATCAATTTGCTCGTGGGTTTTAGAGTGTTATTTCAGTCCATTTACACATTTATTTTAATTTTAAATGATACTCTAAATAGGCATGGGTAAAAAATATCGATGTTTTTTCTGAAAATAATCGATATAATATCGTCGATATTTTTGATTTCGAAATATAGATATTCGATATTTATTTCCGAGCATCAAATTCGATATTTTTTTAAGAGCTCTGTACATGCATCGCATGTATCTGACCGCGGGGCGCGTATTGCTCAGTGCTCCAATCATCACATATTGCATTGTTTGCCCGTTTCATACGTAAATTTAACACCAGAGCGCGCGATCTTCGGCGTAAGTGCTGCCTCTATATTTATAGCACGGTCCTATGAACTCAGTTTGATTCACCTTAAATGCAACAAAAAAAAAAAAAAATGATGATCGTGGTGTGTGTGTTTTAGGTAACCAATTCTTGGGGCAAAAATATCGATACAATATATATATCTATATATTTTTTTCATTTGCCCATCCCTAACACTAAATATTGTTATTTTGAAATCTTTGATTAACGTCTGATTAGAACTCTTCAATAAATAAAATTATCAACCAATTTTTCAGACAATATATTAACAAAAAAATATATATATTTATATATTTTTTTGTTAATATATTGTCTGAAAAATAATAATTTTATTTATTGTATTGTTATTTTGATTTGAATAAAAACTAAGTATATTTAAATATATTTAGATCTAGCCGCTACTCGCCCATATGCACGCGATAAAGATAAAACATGCCAATGACAACAGTAGTGGAGCCTTCGACTCCACCGTATTATAATTTTGTCTCACGAGGCTGCGCCCAATTCGGCAGCGATAACAGTACCTAGTGAAGTCTTTGGCTACACTGTATGACTGTGGCCCGCTCAACAGCGACCCCGCCGTAAGGCAGTACCATTTTAAGTGTATACACTTTGATTTTTGCCAGCTTTTGCGGCCACGCATACAACAACTCATATGTGAATTTCAGCCCCGGATTTACGATTTTTTCGAACTCGGGCAGAAACTTGATAATGGCGTCCCCTCTCTCCAGTGTTTGAGAGAAATTACTTAAAATAACTCACAAATGTATGATGGTTGGCATTTTTAAACCATATTATATTATGATTGCCATCTGGAGCGGGAGCTCCGGCTTACCATCCCCCTAGATCCGAGGCTGGTGAATTTTGAAATCATCCCCTGTTTAACCACCTTGAGCGATGATTTTGCAGAAACCCTGAAACATGTACTTCTTTATTTTTTACCGAAAGCCTAAATATTAATTTTCATATCCCTAACTTGAGAAATGATGGGTTTCCCATACAAACTTGAACATCCCCATGTCACCCCATTTAAGTTTATTTTTTAGACCAAAGATAGCCTATGCCCCTTCCTCAGGATGCAATCAATCTCCTTTTCAAATTTTATCGAAATCTGTTCAGCGGTTTGGGCGTGAAAAGCTAACAGAGAGTTACTTCCGCATTTCTAATATTATGGCATGGATGCCTGCCTGACATATTATGTACCACTGTATTTGTGTAAAATAATAAATAACATGCATTTTGGATATTTCACTAGTTAGAATATACATTCAAATTTGGAAGCGTTTGGAAGGGCAACTATAATACTGTGTTATTATAAAAGGTTTACCTGCAGTGAACAGTATCTCGTTTATTATGTTGTTATCTACGTTTTATGATGACAGAAAATTACACGTTATGGCTTATATCACACTATAACTGCAATTCCGATCGTTCCAAACAAAAGCTATGATAAATTTATTGATGATTATCAAAATTTTATAATTATGTACGTTGGAAATCTGTCAGTTATCAGAAAGACGCCAAACAAACATAATACACGCAAGATTCCTTTGTTTGCATCGCGTTTTGTGGTCGGCATTTAGATTTTTTTCCGTGAAGTAGCTCATAGAACTAGACAATTTAAAACACAAGTCGTTTTCTTTCGACAGTTCACCAGCGGTCCCCATTCAACCCATTTTCTTTGAATGTTTTTGATGTTTATATTATATTTTTTTAAAAATACATCAAACATATTATTGGATTCATGCTTCCATAAGCTTTCTTGTGATATCTTACGCGATGCCCTTGAAAAAAGTTTTTGATGTGAAACATCTAATGCCGCGTTTAGTTGGGAGTAAAACCGTGCAATTGGCACGACACTTTTATGGGAGGACGTTACGTTGGGTGTGGTGGATTAAATATGGCTTTAGTTGAAGACGACATCTAGATAACAGGGCGGAATTTAGTTACTAGTATTTCGTTAGATGACAGCGCGTGACGCTTGTTTTGTGTATGTCTTGGATTATACCGTGGCTTTTGTTAAAGACAACTAGATGACAGGGCAAAATTTAGTTACAGAGCGATATTTAGTTACTAGAATTTTGCTTAAATTTCTGTTTTACATCTGAAATACAGAATGTCTCAAAAGTAACGCCGATGATTTTGAAGACAAATTCTATATGAAATTCGCAATAAAAACGTCTTTTACCACTCTTTGTCTTCGAATCTAAGCAATACTGTGCGACTGAATCCTGCATTATTAACTTCCTCATTAGATGAGCTATGATTTTTCGCGCACCTCTTCGTAGGTACAGTATGCTCTCGTTTTATGATTAATTTTTACATTAACAAAGGTGCATATCAATTAATTAATTAAGTATTGTATAAATGGTTATGCCATTAAAAAATATCTGGCTTACTGTAGTGTCATCATGTGACACACATTAACTGCAAATTGTTCGTTTATTTTCAAGCCGCTTTCCCTAAATAAAGGACCCTATGCACATTTCTTCGGCCTACGCTCTTTCCTCGGTCAGCCAGTACATTGTCTTGATGTAGCTCGTAGCTAATAAGATCACGTCGAAAATATGACAAAGTTTTTGCATTTCTATACGAATTTGACGAAATTTTGACTTCAGCATTTCATACTTGTGTCTGTCTGTACCTCACCAAGTTATTAACAGCTGGTTAAAATTGAAAAAATCATGTAAAATTAAGTTCCATTTTAATTGCTGTAAAAGTGTGCATGTATTAAAAATTACAAAAAAAATCTTTTTATCTTCAACTTGTATATCGTATATCATGATGCCATTAAATATTATAAATTTTGCCTATGGCTTGTTACAAAACATAATTTGCTCATCTTTATACATTACATGAACTTTTCATTTGGTTTTATTACCCTTTGTACTGTTACGGTCTATTTAAGAAAATCTACTTTCATTTCGAAAAAATCCAAATAGACCATAAAGTATAAATTGTACATTGTTGACGCTTATCCATCGCTTTTAGATATAGTGTTTTAGTACCTAATTACGATGTAACTTACGAACCATTATATACGATCGTGTTAAAAGAAGATGTAAGCAACGTGATCTTCAAACAGTTTCGTTGATCAGCATTTACCAAAATGTTTGTTACTGCGTTTTCTTTGCCATTGAATTTTCCGGAATCCGATCAATGAGAACAACCAAAATCGTAAGTACTTCATAATTTTAGAATAAATTATATTTTCCAAAACAAACATTTAATGTTAGAAAATAATATAATAGTTACACAGTCAACGCTAAAGTTCAACAGCCGCCGACAGACCACATAACTCGTGTGTGTTCTGTGTGGTAGACTTTCTTAAAAGCGAAGCGCCAGTTGCATTAGGTACGGGTACCTATAGCCAGAGTGCCCGTCGGCAAAAATTTTATTGATACATACTGTCCCCAAACTTTGTATATGGCTTCATTAGGCCTAGTCTGACACCTATTTCCTCTATGACTTTTCTTGATTTTGGGGCGTTTTCCCTCTAAACTTTCCGAAAGGTGTCGTTTTGACGACACGTAAAAATTTATAGATACTGTTTGTTTTTTTAATTGGATAGCTTAAAAACTTCTACTAAAACGCTAAAATAGTGCTCTCTGACAAATAACATGAACCATTTAAAATGTCTGACACCTCGAATATGTTGACCATATTCGAGGTGGTAGACATTTTAAATGGTTCATGTTATTTGTCATAGAACATTATTTTAGCGGTTTGGTTGAAGTTTTTAAGCTATTAAAAAAACAAACAGTATCTTTAAATTTTTACATGTCGTCAAAACGACATCTTTCGGAAAGTTTAGAGGGAAAACGCCCCAAAATCAAGAAAAGTCATAGAGGAAATAGGTGTCAGACTAGGCCTAATGAAACCATATACAAAGTTTGGGGAGAGCATGTATCAATAAAATTTTTGCCGATGGGCACTCTGACTAGTACTTGTTGTTGACGAGTTTTGTTATTTTATGTACAAAAAAAAATGTGTTAGTAATTGCATCTTCCACTGCGTGGGACACCTTCTCTCAAATTCTCGCAGAATTCTAGCTGTTACATGCGATTCGACTCCCCTTCCGCATCGACGTACTTTCGCTGATCAAACTATACACGGGGGGCCGGCAGTGTGTATCGTCCGCGTCGTAGAGCGTGTATGGTCAGACGCCGCTCGCGGTCCGGACATAATAATGAGCAATTATTATCTCTCGGTGTTTAATGAATCGTAACCTTATAAACACACGTGTAGACTGTTAGTGACTAGGGTTGCCACCTCTGTCGAAGTAATGTTCCTCAAGTAAAATATTGAACATCGGCCGCCCTTGATTGAGAAAGAGTAACGATTTTTGAAAAAAAAGACATGAGTTCGTGTAACCTTTACGAATAGAATGCAATGAAAACTTTAGAGAGTTTGATAATTGATTGGAAGACACAGTCTAATAATTGCTGTGCCGCCCTCAGCCATTCCCGGCACACGCAACATTATTATTTCAAGCCGTATACCCTATATATTTTTCACGACAGGTTTAAATGAAGTAGGTAGCTTAAAAGGCAAAACAATAATAATAATGTCTTCAGCATAAAGTAGTGTTGATCCAATAGAATGTTACGATGAAGGAAGGTTTTGGTTGAGGATCATAAATAAATAAGCTTTACCAATGTTTCGCTAGTGGCCAACGTTTCGAAAAATTTATTTTCATCTTCAGGGGCTATGAACATGTATATATGTTTATAATTTAGATCGTAATATTATATCTAACAGTTACAATAAGTTATTGTAGGTAACTGTTAGATATATAGATGAAATATAGATGAAAATAAATTTTTCGAAACGTTGGCCACTAGCGAAACATTGGTAAAGCTTATTTATTTATGATCCTCAACCAAAACCTTCCTTCATCGTAATAATAATAATGCGTTTAACGTCCATTTCTTAACTTTATGTCTTAACAGACGCCATTCGCACCATTACTATTTTCCATCTATCACACTTTGCGGTATTTTCTACATTTTTAAACTTCCACTTAATTAATAGCAAAGGGCAAATGAAGAAATTTTAGGACATTAGGATAAGGTAGGCAAATTTTGAGCATAGGAGTTTGACAGGTAGTGGGCCATGGCCTTGAATAAGAACCATCCCGATATTTATCTAGAATTATTGAGGGAAACCATGGAAACCTCAACAAGATGGCCGGTACAGAAATTAACGTTTCTTGGCGAGAGACAGCAGTAAAAAGTCCCGACCACATCTACTCCCGCCGGGATTCGAACCCGGTACCTCTCGAATGCGAGTCTAGTGCTCTCACCACTGCGCTACACCGATCGGTCTGAAAAGGTAAAACACTGAAATGCTTGGAAAGTTTTCGTATTGACATCCCTGTATAATCTTTGTGCGTGATCTACTAGCTATTATTAGTATTCTGTGGTAGGAAGGATTAATTACGAAATACGTATTCACAAATATTTAAAAACTCATAATTCTGCAAAGGATACTTACGAAGAAAGTTGAAAAAGACTCACGCTAGTATTCTACACCGGGACTCTGGAAATCGAAAAGATTTATTAACAAAAAGGACATGAGAACTCCTTATTCTTACTAAAGCAAAGCTGGAAATACTGCCAAAACTCTTCACTAGCCATCTCTCCTAACGGTCGGGATGATTATTAACGTCAACAACAGAAACTGCTGACCATACTTTGCACACATGTGAATGAGTTTTTACCGAAAAGCTGGAATACTAGGGCAAGCCTAGAACCTATTTAAGTTTGGGGAGCAACCTCTAAAATCAAAAGATGCTTATATCCGAACGGGAATAAATTTACTAAGGAATTCACGAAAGATCATTTAGGTCTCAATGTTTGTAAGACACTTTGAAGCCTTTTCGCATCTCGTGGATCTAAAAGAGCTGTGCAATTCGCGAACGAACTAGTTCAGAAGAGAGCTTTTATGAGCGAACTGAGTGAACTAGTTCGCAACCAATCAATAAATCAGTTCGTTACTTCAAATATCTATCACGCGATGAAGATGGCGGCTGATAAAAAATAATATTGTAGATTCTTAAATATTAAAAAAATAATATTGTAGATTGTACAATTATATTTTTTGTCGCTCGCCATTTTCACTGTGTGGTAGATAAATGAACTAACGAAGTGATTTCTTGATTGGCTGCGAACTAGTTCACTCAGTTAGCTCATAAAAGCGCTCTTCTGAACTGCTTTTTCATTAGTTAAATATCCTTCCAAAAATAGACTTAGAAATTTTCTATTTTTTGAATTCATATTTCTATCTGCTACTATATGCATCTAAGTTTTACTGTTTTATTCTTTTTCCCTTCTTCGTTCTAACTTGAAGCGCCTTAACAACGAACTATAAGAACGAACTGGTTCGCAGAAGAATTCTGAGCTAAATTGAGCGCTCTTTTCAGTGAGCTAAAATGCCCAAGAATCTAATCCAATGCTGTTTGAAACGAAACTTGTAAGTTTTTGTATAATGGTGACTATGTGTAGTGCGTAACTAGGTGTGTGTTTTACAAGAACTATTGTGTTCAAGTGCATTCCGCCAGCGGCTAGGGCGGTATTTATAATACAGTTACATGACTACCAACCTCCTAACGATATCCGCCCATTCACTTATCATTTATCAATAATATTTATTTCTATTCAAGACAACTTATAAATATTTGTATTGTACATTCTCATGCACGGCTTTCATGTCCAAAAAAAGGAAATCTATATAAATAAAAATGTAATGCTCGTTTGTTTAAAATCGTAAATCTCCTAAAGTTCTTCACCGATTGTTTTGAAATTTTGACACAACGTTGTATTCGAACACACGCGTTGTTTTATATACCACGTGTGACAGGTGAAAACTTGCTTTTTTTTAAAAACAGCGCCATATGTTGGACGTTAACGCAACACATGCTATACTAAATATTTTACGGAAACGGGAGCGCCAATATGTTGAATGCAGCATTGTTTGTTGGACGTTAAAGCAACACACGCTATACTAAATATTTTACGGCAACAGAAGCGCCATCTGTTGGACGTTAAAGCACCACGCTATATTAAATACTTTATGGATTACTATAGTGAAATTTCTTAATAATAGTCACAATCTCAAATCGTTTCTAACATAGCGTTATTTAACTAAGTGACTTTTTTTAACATACAGTGGACCCCCGGTAATCCGGCTCCTGTTTAAAACAGCACCCCTGTAATCCGACGTGGTCTATTATTTGTTATTAAATATTTTTTTGACAATCTTCGCTAATGCATGATTGAACAAGTTATAACTTGTACGCACCACCACTATTGTGCTCGGGGCGTAGGGTATTGTTTTGATTCTGATTGCTTAGTTTGAATTTGAAGTTTGAAGAAGATAGCGGTGCGTATTCGTACTAAGTAATATCGTCACAAACTCAGAAGCAAAAGCACAAAACACTGACAATTAAAGAAAAATGTGATATTTATTATTTATTTATTTTACTATAGGGGGTCTTAGGCAGTACTCTATAATCCGATAAATTCGATAGTCCGAGACTGCCCTGCGAAACGTTTGTCGGATTACCGGGGGTCCACTGTATATCAGTGAATAACATACCTACGTCTATTCTTACACCTTTTTTAACACCTTGTATTTATATTAAGTACATAATATTATGTAATTTAATTTTATGCTAAAGCGTTTTGGTTTATTTAAGCAGTAAATGTAGGTATAGTTGTTTTTACTACAACCGTAATAGTCTAGAATCGAAGCGCAAGTTCCATCATAATTTGCTAATTCATGACGTCTAAATATTCATATACACATTTTACTATAAATAAGATGATATTTTTTAACGTCTTAATACTCTTTATATGATGCCTAAATATGCAAATATAAGTTGTAATATAAATTTGTAATGTCTTTATTAATGTTGCTGTAGACATTTATATTTTTTAAATACAATTTCTTAATAAATAAATCACATTATTCGACCAAATATTTTTATTCTAGAGAGAAAACTATTGAACTTATTGGAAATCACAGTGAAGGGATTTAAGTGTAAATTTCTCAATTTAGTACTTGGCTTTTGTTGTGTAGATAACAGGGTAAAATTTAGTTACCGGGCAATATTTAGTTATTAGAATTTCGTTAAGTGACAGGGCGAAATTTAGTAACTAGAATTGCGCGTAAAGTTATGTTTCACATCTGCCACATTTGTTATTCTGTACTAAATTAAATACACTCTTTAGTAAGTATATCCATATTCGCGAACTAGCGTTCTCCTGTCGCACCGATTTTACTGAATGATTACATTTCAATTTTGAAACGATTCTGAGAACTTTTTAGATATTTTTGAACCCCAAACAATTTTACAACCCCCAAACACCACCCTTAAACTGGCCCGATTGGGTCCATTTTAAATAGGCTTCGTGCGGTGATGGATTCCAACATGTGAACCAAATTTCGTTTAAGGCTGTCGAGACTTCACACATTGACAAAAATAATGCCAAACTGCTCAGGAGACTTATAAAACGTTGAGCAATTTTCCCTAGATTCCACCATCCGACCGACGCCAATAGTGTATGTGCCATATGGCAAATATATAACAAATAACTTGATAGAAAGACCTACTTGTTATTAAATCCGTTCGATATATTATCATGTATGGATTATTCTGAGTATAATTGTTATGCACTACAGATCATGTTCTCCATAACATCTAATACACGAATGTATTGTTTAATGTGTATTTTGTTGAACCCTTCGGGGCTAACAAGGTGAAAATAAATTATAAGCTATTGTGTTTCAAAGTAGGAAGTGACTTTATAACTGATCATATTTTATTGAGGGTGTTTTTATGTATTTATTTTAACCGTTCAATGTATGTTATTCAGTGTCATGACCTGTTTGCGTACTTACATAGCTGCAATTAGATTGACTTGGTTTAACCTCTCTATTATTTAAAGGCGTTGAATTGTATTTATATACAAAAATTACAAACGGTAGCTGTATGTGGACTGCAGTGACTTGAATCTATACTAATATATAAAGCTGAAGAGTTTGTTTGTTTGTTTGTTTGTTTGAACGCGCTAATCTCAGGAACTACTGGTTCAAATTGAAAAAAAAATTTTTTGTTGGATAGCCCATTTATCGAGGAAGGCTATAGGCTGTATAAAATCACCATTAGGAGCGGAGCATTAATGAAAAATGTTGCAAAATGTATCTCAAAAATAAGCTTCTATTCAGGTGAAATGCACTAACTAAATATACTCATATTAGCGCTGTCGGCATACGAGGCCGGCTAGCTCAATCGGTAGAGCACACGACTGTCAATATCAGGGTCGTGGGTTCGAGCCTTACGCTGGTTGAATACATTTTTTTTTTTTATTTTCTACATTGCTTTCTTCTAAGGCTTACATTTAAATTTATTTTAATTTTATTTAATTAATAAAAAAAAATTATTAGTTAAAAAAAGTATAAATACTGCTTTTTATCGACAAAAACTTTTGAACGGTATAACTCCGATCATCATGAAATTTGAACACACCATTCATCTCGGTAAACTAAGATGAATGTGTGTACTCATGTTTCTCCCTCCCCATTCGTTCTTTTACACCCGGGTGAAACCGGACGGGACCGCTAGTCAACAATAAAAGATTGCTGCTTTGCTGAAGAATAAAATAATGTCCGAAACGATCGTTGAGAAGAGAGAATATTTTCTAGAATTTTCACGTGTTTTTTGTTTTTACTATTAATTGTAATTACATTATTATTATTTCTAAAATATTTATCGAATAACTAGCCATATTAATTAACTAAAATCTTTGATTAACGTCTGAATAGAACTCTTCAAATAAATAAAATTGTCGACCAATTTTTCTCAGACCAATATATTGACAAAAAATAAAAAATAACAAATCAATACAACATAAGATTGATTTTTTATTTTTTATTTTTTGTCAATATATTGGTCTGAGAAAAATTGGTCGACAATTTTATTTATTTGAAAAATATTAATTAACTGTTTCGGTTAAGTTGATGTCCTTTATCAGGAATAATAATAAAAGGTTTCGTGACTTCCTAACGGATTTCTGGGAACAAAATGTGCACAGTTTGAGAAGTATCGGGTAAGGTATTTTGTTTATGTAGAATAAAAGTCTGTTTTGAATAAATTGAAATTTCCCTTAAAAAAAAAAATAAAATCGTTTCGTTTTGTAAACAGTTTTATGAACAGCAATTAATTGATAGGCTTTTCATACAACTGTTATGACAGTGGAAAAAAATAGGATTTAATAGAGTTATTAAAAACAAGTTCTATTTTATTCAGTTACCTAGTTTAACGATTGTATGCATAATTGAATGTATTTTTTCTTCTGGACGAGTAATCAGATGGCAGTTGTGGATAGAAAATTGTAGCATTTGGTTTTGGCATTTAACTTTCTTATTTATGTTTTCCATTCCTTACATCGATTTTCCAAAATTAAATATGTTAATCGATTTGCTTTATTACTAACTAGCGGTCCCGCCCGGTTTCATCCGGGTGTAAAAGAACGAATGGAGAAGGGAGGACCATGAGTACACACATTCACTTAGTTTACCGAGATGAATGTTGTGTCCAAATTTCATGATGATTGGAGTTACCGTTCAAAAGTTTTTGTCGATAAAAAGCAATATTTATACTTTTTTTAACTAATATTTTTTTTTAATTAATTAAATAAAATTAAAATTGATTTAAATGTAAGCCTTAGAAGAAAGCAATGTAGAAAATAAAAATATATTCGCCCAACGTAGGGCTCGAACCCACGACCCTGATATTGACAGTCGTGTGCTCTACCGATTGAGCTAGCCGGCGTTGTATTCTGGCAACGCTAAAATGAGTATATTTAGGTAGTGCATTTCACCTGAATAGAAGCTTATTTTTGAGATACATTTTGCAACATTTTTCATTAATGCTCCGCTCCTAATGGTCGTAGCCTGATTTTATATAGCCTATAGGCTTCCTCGATAAATGGGCTATCCAACAATTTGAACCAGTAGTTCCTGAGATTAGCGCATTCAAACAAACAAACTCTTCAGCTTTATATATTAGTATAGATGTAACACGATAACAGAGTACGAAATCAAATTTAAAACGTTGTCATTTTTGTAATAATATGCACTCTAATACATAAGGTGGCTTTTTAAAAACCCGGACATTCGTTTATTTCGTAGAGGAAGGGTTTTAGAAAAAAAAGTTTCGGACAAAAGTTGCAGGGAATCAAGGGGAGTGAAGGCGCCTGCTAGATATCTATTAGTTACCTCCACTTTTTTAAATAGTAACCCATATTTTTTATCTCGGATTATTGTTCTTTGGGTCACGGAAATTAACTTTTCTATCAAATATTTTTCGATTTGCTGCAATCCGGAAACGTTGTTTGGTTCGCAATTCATCCCACGTTTCCTGTCTCTGCCTCGCATAGGCTGAGCTGTTGCATTTTGTTTGTTTGTGTGCGCGCGAACGTGCGTGTGGACTTGTGTTCAGCATCCTCATAAACTACTTGCATCAGACAATAGTCGGGGTTTTCGGGTTTTTTCGACTCATACAAGCCACCAAAATTGGAAACATAGGATGAATTGAGAGACAGACAGCGGTTCCAGATTGCATCAAATCGAAAAAAATTTGGTACCTACATAAGTTTTTGACGTGATAACGTCTTATAAATTGATGAAACACCGGCTGCACGCAAGAAAAAGTGTCACGTTCCGAAATGTGTCACGTTCCGCCTGACCTTCGAGCGGAATACGTTATCACGTAAAACTATCGTCCGTAAACCGACTTTACAGACAACCAATTTTTTTTTTTGAGCCAAAGAACAATAATAATCCGAGATAAAAGACATGTTTTTTCTGCGTGTTAATGGCCTTGTAGTCGAAGCACACATTTTTTGTTGTACATATTTTTTTTGGTACTTTTATTTTTCTAAAATAAAAAATCAGACGTGGCTAATTACAATATTGTAGAAGCCAAAAACCGATATATTAAAATAAAAATAAAAAAAACAGGGAGTCTTATTTTAAAAAGTGGAAGTGACCTTGATAACTCGCCTCCACCAAATGTTCTTCCCTCTTGATTCCCTGCAACTTTTGTACGATATTTGTTTTTCGAAAATTCTTCTTCTTCGAAATAAAAGGATGTTTGGGTTTTAAAACGCTACCATGTGTAGGTACTTCTATAGGGAATCTAATCTCAGAACTAATAAAAAAAGTTCAGTCCCATGTCATCGTGACCAGGGCCCTCGCGCCCTATAGTGCGATGTGTGCGATGCACGCGGGCGGCACATTCAAGGGGCGGCAAATGGCCTAGTTGTGATATGTTTTTGTGCTGTATAGAAAAAATATATAACTGATATTATTTCAATTTTATTTGCATACTCAAGCCTGCGTGACAAACTCTTACGAGTAGTTATTTATTTTTTAATGAAATTCGAATTCGAAATATTTCGCGCGCAGTTTTCGATTCGATAGTTAGTTTACATCAGCGCGTAGACAGGGCGCCCCTATCGGGAGACTCCCGCATATGTTTATATCTTGATTTTTTCCTATCGTTTCCTGCAAGATGGGAGTGAAGTAAAGTATTTTTCAATCAACAAATACTTTTTACTAATTGATAAACTAATGATTATTTTGACTTAATGAATTTTCTCAGCTCAGCGGTGAAACTAAATTTTTCTCTCATTCATAAGTACGACAGGAGAAGAACACCGTGAAAAATCGCACGGAGTAAACTGTTTTTGTAGAGAACAGTTTACTTCGCGGAGTGATTTTTTTAGCGTGATTTTTAGAGTGATTTTTTTAGCGTGAAGAGAGAATTTTTGAAGTTCACTCTGTACGGTGTGAATTTTCAAAATTCACTGTTTAATGTGTTTCATTTTAATTGATTATATTTCATCCTGCTTTTGTCCTGATTAAAAATTTGACTCGTTTTTACTTTTAGCCTATCATTTGTAAAGTATCTTTCACTATTACATTTTTCACATTTTTATTTGTTTTAAAAAATTAATTATCTTATTAGTATTTTTACCTTCCAAATCGTTTTGTAATGGCGATGTGAAGTGAAGCATTGTTGCATTTCAGGAAAGTAATGAAAGAAAAAAACCTTCGGGTGCACAATTTCAGCAACTTAAGAAAATTAGCCAAGAAGAAAAAAACAAAATGTCTGATTCTATGAAGAAGTATTTGAAAAAAGACAAGGAAGCAAAGTTTCTATTAATTGCACTTACAGTATTAGTTATTTAGGATTTTTAACGTTTTTCAATTTGACATATCGTCTAGTGAGTTTATCTCCAATAAGGGGTGTCAATTATGAATCCGCACGCGGGTGGCGTGAGACCTTACGAGGGCCCTGATCGTGACTTTTATTTTCGAAAAAATACCAAGAGAAACAAAACCGATATACAATATTGGAAAAAAAAAACATCATGTGTACCCGCGGCGGTTTATTCTATATGCAGCTATAATATGGAAACGGATACGATGAGTTACAACGACGACCGCGACGGCGCGTATGTCGCTACAATGTAATTTATGTAGATCGGGTCTCTCCACCGCCACCAGCTGCAACTCGTGTCGTATGAAAGTCGTGCTACTATTTTTGTATCAAGGTGTGCTGTGCTTTTTTCTAAAAGAAACGGCAAATTCCTCGAAATAAATTCACTAAGGATGAAAATGTCAATTCATTCATCACTTTGACACTGCAACTTTCATATTTTCTTATAGTTATGCAGCAGAATCTATTAATTATATTTTAAGTGGGGGATAGAGATAGATAGATGAGAAGGAACCCTAATTATATATAATTTAAGGACGTATGAGATATACATTCACAGACAAAAGGATGTTATAAAATGGTAGCAAAAATGTCAAATTGTAAAAAAAAAACTTCTATTTCGGTATAATTTGTTAAACAGCAGTGGTGACAATACATAAAATTTTGAACAGAGGTTCTTATTCTAAAAGTTACGATATTTTCTCCGTGATATTTCTATTTGTTTTACCGATATTAAACTATGTTAATTTCATAATTATAAATTTTTCAAACGAGTTAGTAAACCTTTCTGAAATTTTGGGGTACGTATTGGAGATATATTAAGAAAGAAGTTGTCAAAATCAGGGCTAGCGGATGCTGTTCCTCCCGAGTGGGTAGTTGACCAAAAAGAATTTCGAGTGGATAAATTAATAATAATAATAAATTCCTTTAACTCCTAAGTGGAGCATAGGGCCTCTACGAAAATTTTGAATCTAGTCCTATCTTTTGCCGTATTTTTGACTTGAAGCCAGGTAGTTCCTTGTTCCATAACTTCTTCACGAACAGTTCTTCTCCAAGATATTTTTGGTCTTCCTCTTTTTCGGTATCCCTGTGGGTTCCATTCCAAGGCTCTCTTCGCTATGTCGTCATCTGTCTTTCGTAACGTGTATCCTATCCAATTCCATTTCCTACGTTTTGTTCAAGACATGCACGTTTCCAAAGTTCGTTGTTCGAGACGTGTTCGTACCATTTCACCTCTTTCGCCTCTCGAAATTTTCCGAGTGGGTAGTACTACCCACTGTAGGTACCCACCACCGGCTCTGCTCAAAATTTCATTCATTTCTCGGTGATTTGAAATACCTCTCATACATCCGAAAATTAGCGATTTGAATATTCCATTCCGAGTATATAGGAGCGAGGAGGGTGGTACATTTTCATGTTTAAGCCATATTCATTATCTGCCGTAAGACAGGATAAGGCTGCGTGATCAGCACTGATATATACAGACAATTTTTATTTAATTCACAGAACGTCTTCTCCGCGCGCACAGACATCGTTAAATACCAATGACACAGAGAGTAGACTGAACCTTTCTGCAGCAATGTTCGTAAAATGTCCATTACGTATATTGTGTAGGCAATACTATTATAGAATAGAAATAGAATTTTTTTTGTATTCAAATCTTTGATTAACGTCTGATTAGAACTCTTCAATAAATAAAACTATCGACCAATTTTTCAGACAAATATATTAACAAAAAATAATAATTAATACATTAACGTTTCGGTCCGGATTTGGAACTTCTTCAGAACTGATCTACAAAATATAAAAATTAATTAATAATTAGTTTCTAATTGGAAATAATAACAAAGAATTTTTAATAAGTAGTCATGGATAATAATAATAATATGATTGTAAGTAGAAAAAAACAAAAATTATTTCAAAATAATCTAATATATAAAATTCTCGTGTCACAGTTTTTGTTGCCATACTCCTCCGAAACGGCTTGACCGATTTTGATGAAATTTTTTGTGCTTATCCGGTATCTATGAGAATCGGCCAACATCTATTTTTCATCCCCCTAAATGTTAGGGGTAGTCCACCCCTAAATTTTTTTTTTATTTTTTAGACAAAATTTTTAATTTCTATTTTTTTATGATAAAACATACAAAAATACATACAATCCTCAATTTTCACCCTTCTACGATCAACCCTTATTTTTTAATAGCCATTTTAGTAATTTAATCATTTTTCCTCTCCGGTCGAAAACTGATCAATCGTCATTTAATTAGTTATCCCCGCCAGATGTCTACAGGTGTCACTTCGCCAACATCTATTTTTCATCCCCCTAAATGTTAGGGGTAGTCCACCCCTAAATTTTTTTTCTTCCTTCCCCATTCGTTCTTTTGCACCGGGCACGACGGCGCAGCCGGAGTGTGTTAGGGGTAGTCCACCCCTAAATTTTTTATCTTCCTTCCCCATTCGTTCTTTTGCACCCGGGTGAAACCGGGCGGGACCGCTAGTATTATATAATATATTACTTAAATTTTCCGTATCTAATTGAGCATTGAGAGAATTTTTATTTGATTTTATATGTAACATTTCCGAAATATTTCTTTTAAAGAAATTTGTTTCATTATCTAAAATTTTTATACTATCCCAATTAATTTTGTGGTCGTGTTCGTGTTTTATTATTATTTTTTGTTAATATATTTGTCTGAAAAACTGGTTGATAATTTTATTTATTGAAAAATTTTTATTTGTGTTGACATTGACACGTAAAATGTATTGTACTTATAGTTTAAATTTCTGTCACCAGATGTCGTATCGTTTTTCATCAAATCCCAATTGGTCCGAGCGTGATTAGAAAAGGACGTGACGAGGCAACCGTATCTCTTTTTGCATAGCGATGCTTTTTCTAGCAACTGTTGCACAGTATACTCTCTGTGTCAATAGTTGATGTCCAACCGTCATAAACAATCTTTACCTATATAAAAATGCTGCATAGATATTGTAAATAAAGCGAAACATGGCTCTTCCATGTAAACTGTATCACAGCGCATAAATGTGGCTCACAATAATGCATTTCTTCTGCGAAATGTAACCATTAACCAGTGCTGTGCGATAAAATATGCCTTAAAATTATCTATACGCCGCAAAATCAGAGAATTCTCAGCCTGTATTCGTATAGAAGGAGTTTAAGGCCTCAAATCGACTCCAGTGCAGTACCTCGACATATTTTACTTTAATATTGGAGCCCTTGCATGTGTACATCATAGGCATAAAAAATTAGGAGATACTCTGCCCGTCTGTCACAGCTTATTTTCTCCGAATCTGCTGGACAAAAAAAGTTGAAATTTGGTACATATCAGGTGACACAGCAGTGCCCCCGCCAATTCAAGCACAGTCGTGCCATCCTCTTCTCGAAGCGACTCACGGCACTTTTGACCCCCGCGTGTAACTTCGTTGGGGATAAAGCAAAAAGTTTGAATTTTTAGTGATCAAGAGAACATAAATTGACTGTATTGCCAATATATACCTAATAATTATACCTTGTAGTTTACGATTTATCGCTAGTCAAAGTTCTTTAATTTTTTCACTGACACACTCACCGATCATCAAAATTCTAAGGTGCTTCTAGCAGTCTCACAAACTTGAAATTATGAATTTTAGGTAGCGTTTATCGTATTAAAGAAGGAAAAAATGAAAAGTCTCGAAATTTCATTATTTGAAAAATCAATAGAGACAAGGAGTGGGCTTTAAGAAAATCAGTAGGTAGCTGACGGACAAGATATATTATAACCCGAAAAAAAAGGAGGATGACCTGCAGAGAGAAATGAAATCCCATCAAAAACATAAAATGTAAAAAAAATGACAAGTCTCGCAACGCAGTTCTTCCGCTACATGTAAAACCAAGTCAGTTATTTTAGTTTGTGTCTATGGAAGTATCTGTCCAACAACTTTGTTATAAATTGTAACCTAATCAATTGCCTATCAACGTTTATAGTGACCGCATCAATGTTAGACATCTTTATTTCTATAATAATTGTAATGACTTGGCAATTGCACGACACCATATTCTACTAAGTACCTACTAATTAAAATACTTTATTCTGATTGTTTAGATTTACTTAGTAATCGAAATAGTAGATTATTTTTTTCATAATTATGGGGCCGTGCAATTGCCAAGTCATTATAATTATTATAAAAATAAAGAGGTCTAATATTTATATACGGTCACTATAAATGTTGATAGGCAATTGATTAGGTAACAATTTATAACAAAGTTGTTAGACAGGTGCTTCCATAGACACTAACTAAAATAACTGACTTGGTTTTGCATGAGATCTCACAACTTTTTGTAGCAGAAGAACTGTGTCGCGAGACTTGGCATTTTTTTACATTTTATGTTTTTGATGGGATATAGAGTTAGATGACCCAATGACGGTCGTATAGTTAAGGAGTTTAATTTGGGGGGAAAATTAGAAAGTTGACAAAAAATCTTTTTAAGTGCATCACATGACATCAAAATGAACAGGCTCGTTTTGAGAAATACAAATATATTTTTTTATAATTTCAAAATACATATATAGTTTGAAAGATGTTAAAGAAAATATGCGAAGAGAATTGAGAATTAATTTGAAAGGTTCCATTAGATAGATAGATACATACGTACAGGTGAATCTATTGAAAGCGCATTAATAAGCACATAAATAACTTAAAGTAAAATGGAGTAGTGAATATTATACAAACCTAAATTGTTTCATTCTGATTCAAATAAGCTCTGAAAGCGTGTTTGCCACTGGTTTTAATCCGTACGAACATAGAAAACCATAAACTCAGAAATCACGGACTGACCGCTCGAGTGACCTTATCACGGCCGCCCGCGATCTGGATTGCCGCCGGTATCCGAACGCAACCCAGTGCTATACAGTATGTAAACACGTAAGGTGCACACTGCACATAGGGAAATTAACATTGGGAAAAATGACTGGATCAGAGTGAGCCTTAAAATCTTGTTTTTCAATTTGACATATAATATTCTTTTGCAAAATGAATACCACCGAAGAAAATATACAAATGATTACAACATAATCGGACTTTTTTTATTAATGGGACATTAATTCCCAAAAATACTTAAATATAGTGCGAGATCAAATATCTCTGCCTATTCGTGTTGAACCTAAAGACATTGGGTCACTGATTTACCAACGCGCATACGTAATACCAGTCAGACAATTTTTGAATGAAATGTTTCCAAACAGACGGAGTAGTTTTTTTGTTTTATTTTTGTACAAAAAAATTAAAGTAATGATTATATAAGAGCTTTTTATTATTAAAAAAGCCAAGTAAAGTAAAAATAAATCAAAATAAAATAGAAATCCTCAAGATTAGCACGATAATTCAATAGAAATAACAATTAATTCAGTCATGGCTAACTCTGATCCAAGTATTTTTTCCCAATGATAATTTCCCTATGTGCACCTTACGCGTTTACATACTGTATATGTAAGCAACAGTCGCGTTTTCCTCTATTCAAGAAAAAAACATCGTATCGCCATTAATCTTGGTACCATTGTCTTCTGTTTGTAGTCGTTCCAGTGCAGATATCGACTCGTTGTTCATTTAAAAAACTATTTTTATGCAAAATAAAACACAATCATATCTGAACGAACTTTACTGAACTTAACTTGCCTTTTATTCACCACTTCGATTGAATAAAGGTGGCTACCTTAAAAAAAAAGTAAGAAATCTTAAAAGTAAATTAGCTATATCTGATACAGAGGTCCCTAAGTTTTCTGTCTCGTAGACCACTTGCCATGTTTTTCGGTTTTGGGTAGACCCCCTGCTTACCTGATATTGATTTTTTACAAATTCATTAACTTCACTTTGAAAAATTTAAATTTATAACGGTTGAGAAGTACTTCAGCGCCTCCACCGCAAAAAAATAGGATGATCCAGTATGACGGCCTTCTAGAACAATATAACTTTCATCTGAAACATTTTTGGATATCATCAATAGTTTAAATGCTATTGCTCTGCAACAATTTAAGGACGTAGTCTGGTGTCCGGGGTTCGGAAAATCGAATTTATTTTTTTTACATTTTTCGTAAGTATAATATATTGAGAAAATACTGTAAAATTTTAGACCGAAATATTAAATATTTACAAAGCTATAGCATATAGTCAAGAGCTGTAACGGTTTTACCGTAAGACTCTTACCTGTTCTTACCTCTCAGTTGTTATAATAATAATAATAAATAAATTTATTGATCACCGAAATCAATGGGATAAATGTGTTCAGCAACAAAACTGCTGTTTTTCAACTCTAACCCTTTTAAAAATACAAATATTTGTGAATAGAATAATTAAACATATAGGTAATTAGCAGAAATCGATGCCTTTGAAGAAACGGAAGGTTTACTATATGCACCAGGCATAGCTGATTAGTGTAAATATACATTTTTATTTTTTTGTAAGAAATCTTAAATCAAAACTTTAAACGCGTTTTTCTCAAAACGACGTTTTTGTAAGCGGCGCAGGTAATTCAGACAATTGTGTACAACCGATTGCTTTCATTTTTGCACAGGGTATTCTACACGACAATAGCTCCATCCGGTATTAGAATTACTTAATTTTGCTATTTATTAATAAAAATGTTTATTTCTAGTACGGGATAGAGGCACAAGCCTACGAAACAATAATAAAAAATTTTACAATTCAAATGACTCCAAGTGACGTTATCACCTGCCCTACCTACCTACCTCTATTTAAAGTTGTCTAATTTAGGTTAAAAAAACAATAAATTATAAATGGCGTTAAATTAATCAAAAAATTGGTTGTCTGTAAAGTCGGTTGACGGACGATAGTTTTACGTGAGAACGTATTCCGTAATACATAACCTAAATATAGTAGCTGTCAAACTTGGGCCGAAGCCTACTGCGCTCTCGCTTGCACGCACAGGGTCAGGCGGAACGTTAGGAACGTTACACTTTTTCGTGCGTGCAGCTGGTGTTTCATCAATTTATAAGACGTTATCACGTCAAAAAAAATTCTTTTGTTCCCGATGTGAGTAAAAACATGTCACAAAATTGAAATTATTGTACATTATTTTCTTATTAAAAAAAATCTTGAAATAAGGGTTGAAAACGAGCCTGAACACCAACCCCATCCTGTATTGCAGTTATGGCTCGTGTGACTTTTGAAACGCTCGTTTTTCAAAACTTGCACATAAAGTAATGCATCACGTTCTAGATACATAAACTGCTAATATATCTAAGCAAATCGTTTTCAAATGTTCAACGGGTGGTCAGACGGCCTGCGATCGTCGGGAGCCATCAGTGCGATGTGATACAAGCATCAATAATACCTGAGGTAGGTCCGGGGCTGCCTTGTTCTCAAGCGATGCGTGAAGATATACAGTGCAGATCTCCTGCTGACACTCTTTCCACTATAGAATAATGTTTTAGCTTTGAATCTAGATTTAAAATCGTATCAGAAATCGAGCATAGGAACCCGCCGTAGATTTTTGTAAGCGAAATTTCTTATAGGTTCTAGCATTTCTTGGCATTTCAGAGTAGAAACGATTCTCCAACTCTTTCCTTGCAACGAGCGGTTGAAGTCGGAGAAGGGGAAGCGTTTCACTTTTCGCTTTATCCAGGCTAATTTGCCCTACCAAAAAAAGTTTTACTTCAAAATGAAACAGTAACAAAATTTACAAATAAAACAAAAACTGTCGCAATTAAATTTTTGATTTAATGCAGTTTTATATCGAAATTAAGTAAATTGATTTTCATTGAACAGTGAAAAAATGTTTTGGCAAAATATTACGTAGGTTGTGCGCCCCATTTAGTTACACGGAAAATGATCCGCGCCTCACTAACTAAAGTGCAATACAGATCATTCCAGTGATTCCCAAAGTGGTCTATTTCGACCCTCAGGGGTCGACGACAACTTACAAGGGGTCCATCAGCGGGAAAAAAATGGGGGTCCATGAAATGAAAATGAGGGTCAACGATAGTGAATCTCCTAACAAAAAAAGAAACAAACTGGACATCGTTAACTGAAGAGATTTAAGATTAAATCTAACTAAATTGATGCCAAATGTTGAAAATTTATTATTAAAACATCAGATTTATCCCTCACACTAAAATCATTTATTTTTTGCTTAGTTATTTTATGTAACAGAAAGTAAATTTTAATTTGAATCGTTTAACTTGAATCTAATTAATAAATGTATAAAACTAAACATTTCACACTACATTTCACTACCGTTATAAATTTAAATCGTTCAAAGTGAGTAGCACTATACCGGTTGTCAAAAATACATTTGAAATTAATGAATTTGCAAAAAATCAATACCAGATAAGCAGGGGGTCTACCCAAAACCGAAAAACATGGCAAGTGGTCTACGAGACAAAAAAGTTTGGGGATCTCTGATCTATTCTATTCCAGAAAACTGTTAGCTATAATTAGAAGTGTGATTAAAACAACAATTAATTTTACAAGCAAACATTACTTATCTATATTATAAGTTTGTATAAATGTGACCTCAACTTCGTGAGCCACTGAGCAGATTTAAAAAAATCTTTCAAAGTTTATATAGGCAAAATATTGCGCTACGACAAAATGGGGATGAGTAGTGAGCGAAAATAACGATTTCTACCCGGGTGACACTTTGAATTACAGACAGTTCCTGAGTTACGTAACTTCAACTTACGTAAACAATTCTCGATGTGTACAACATTTACGGGGTAGAGCTGACGGAAAACAAATGAAATGCGTTTAAGTTGATGTCCTCAGTCAAAGGAAGCGGCACTACCTCCCAGTTCTCGCATGTGTCATGTTGTAAGTGCATCTTGGACTACGTAATATACTGAGTTTTACAGGTGTCTTTTTTACTACTTTTAACAATTAGTAAACAATCTTTTATTGAATAAAATATTTTTAACAAAAAAATTGAACCGACTTCAAAATATGCACTAAAAAGTAAAAAAAAAATAATTGCATTTTGCATACCGACTCCAAAAGTGCAATTATTTTTTACTTTTTAGTGCATATTTTGAAGTCGGTTCAATTTTTTTGTTAAAAATATTTTATTTTTCTCTTTTTAGTGTTAGATATTTGACGGAGAAAGCGGTGAAACATAAAAAAAACATTATGCATGCCTTTGAAATTTGAGAGTAGCCCTCGATTTCTTCGGATTCCACCATCAGATCCTGACTTGGTTCCGATGGGACCACCTCGGAAGTGCACTCTTTCGAATAAAAAAAAATATTTGAAAATCGGTCCATAATTGACGGAGAAACCAGTGAACATACATTAAAAAAAATATATACAGACGAACATATAGTAACCTCCTCCTTTTTTGAAGTCGGTTAAGAAGGTGAACGATTCCGGTAAAATCACATTAACCCTCCGGTGTCGTCACAGCATTTATTTTTGTTTTAGCAAGTGGGGGCTCCTCTGCAGAACAACCAAAGTTTTATAGGCACTTCAAAATTTTGGAATTCCATATTTAATCAAAATTTAATGTTAGGAAATAGTGCAATATAGTAACACAATCAACGTTAAAGTTTAACAGCCAGTGGCGGACCACAAAACGCGTGTTTGTTCTGTGTGATAGACTTTCTTGCATGCGGGCGTCTGCGCTCCGAAGCAGCACCTAAAACGTCATTATCAGATACGCCCGGATACACCGTGCAACTCCTAACCTATAAGTTGTAGCGTATTATTTAGACCGGCTTCGTGCTGCATTTACCGTCAGCACATTAGTATGTCACTGTCATATTATGCTAGAAGTGTTCACTGAATCTATCTCATTCACCTTTGACGGCTTTGACTCGGCAGTATGTATATCGCACATGCACATTCATGATAGACGGCTTATGGCAGTAGTGACTAGTGTTACAGTGTATATTGTAGTTTGTTGTCAACAATGTTTGAAATAAGTTCATAATTAAAACATCATAAACATGGATGTGATTCATAATTTAATTACACCCCCCCTCATTTCTAGCCCGTGTTAGGAGGTACCACTGATTGACCCTACAGAACACCCATTTAAAATGTTCATGCGCCGCCACTGGTTTTAGCTCAATTGAAGTTGCAATATTATAATCATATTTGTGATTGCATCCGTCAACAAGAATAAATAAATAATAATCAGAAGAATAACTCGGAGGCGGTGCCTTTTACGTGGCTACCGATGTGTCCGTAACCTTGGTTCCAATTAAAAAATGAAATTTTATTGTTTTTCCATAGACGTAGGTATCTAATTAATATTTGTTTAAAAAAATATGTTTTACTATCATAGCATGCACAATTTTAAAATGAAATCAAACAAATACCTATAGATAAAATTAATTAAACCCAAGGCATAGGAAACAATTTGCTGCAAAATCTTTCAACACATAAGTAAGGCAGCACTGGCCGTTTCAGGATAAAATATCAGTTTTAATCTGAGGTTACAGAAAGTAATAATAGAGAATTATATTTCTGCGGTTATTTATTTATTTTTGTGGTTCTGTCTTCAACATAATTTAGGTACGATTGTTCTTGAACAGTATCCCGCTTGTAAAATTCTGTAAAGGCTATTGCACACGAGGCTGGTTTTGCCACTAGATTCCTTCCTAGGTTTTGGTGATGGCTTTTATGTGTTTGCTTCACGCGATGTGTATTTTAAAGCTTGCTTTGTAGATGTATTTGGTGCGTGACAGTTTGAATGTTAACAAAAGTGAACGTTTATTATCTCTGAACAGAACACACACTAATGACGCCATGTTTGTTATCGGCGTTTGTCCTTGTCGTCCACGTGACGATACACACTCCTGATTGGTTTTTGGTCAAAACAAGCAGACAAACAAGCACGAAAAATAGCCCCGGTTTAATTTTAAAATCCAATCTTGTGACCACGCACGCGAGCCCGTAGTGACGTCGTTTCCATCTTCGCAGCCAGCGTGCCAGCCAGGACAAGTTCCAGCAGTGACTCCAGCGACAAAACCGGCGTCGTGTGCAGCGGCCTTAACGCTGTTTAGAGTAGCTAACTTAAACGACCGCTGGCTGCATCCACTTGAACAGTGCACGAAGCGCAGCAGTCGGGACACATAAGTTAAACATTTATCAGCAGATAATTAATGTAACGGACAATATAACATTCATATCTCACATCACACGCTCGGTTCACATTGAGGTTATGGTCGGAGAAGCGATAGATCAGTCCGTTCAGATATCACCGCATAATAATACTATATACGTATATTATCCGACCATTCAAAGAAAGTTTACCAACAGAAAGTACACAAGGCTGGTTTTGCCGCTAGAATCACTGCTGGGACTTGTACTGCCTGACGTGCTTTTTACGAAGATGGAAGTGACGTATGCGTGGTCACAAGATGGATTTCAAAATTAGAACCGGAGCTAATTTTTTTGCTTGTTTGTTTATCTACTTGTTTTGAATAAGAACCAATCAGGAAACAGTATTTTGTCACATGGGCGACTTGACCAAACGCCGACAAACAAAAATAGTGTCATATATTAGCGGAATATGGTTATGTTCCCCAAATCACTGACGTAACGAGAACTATGGGACCATTACAGAGCTGCATAGATCACGTAATGACAAATTCAAAAAATAAGACAAAATCCATTATACTTCAAACAACAATCACAGACCACTACACAATACTGACTGGTGTACGAAATTACAATAATATAACAAATAGGACAAGGACTGACAATAAATTACTAAAACAAATTGATTACGATAGACTAAAACAGACAGTTAGTGAAGAAAATTGGCACCAAATATTACAAAGCGGGAACACAGACCATGCAACCGACCTTTTTGTTACGAGACTATCACAGCTAATTGAAAATAGTACAAGTGTTGTACTAGCAAGTAAATCGGTAAAAAAAATTAAGCCTTGGATAACAACCGGACTAATAATGTCAATACGTAGACGAGACAGACTGCATATTATGACCAAAAAACACCCAAACAATGAACAGCTTTTACGTTACTATATTAAATACCGTAATAAATGTAACAGTTTAATAAAAAAAACGAAAACTAAATATTATAAAGACAAACTTTTATCTGACGGAACAAATACAAGTGCCGTGTGGAAAATTGCTAACGAGATGACATGTCGAAAGACCAAAAAACAATTTGAGACTACTCAGATACAAGTAAATGATACCACTATTAGCTTAATGACGGACGGACAAAAAATGGCAAATGAATTTAATAAACATTTCACAAGCGTTGGACAAAATTTAGCAAACAAAATACTAGCGACTTTAAACGAAACTGAACATCATCTTGCTCAAGACATGACTGACTATTCCACTCCTACTCATAGTTTTTATAACAATCCGATCACTTCACAAGACGTAAATGACACTATAAAATCCCTAAATAAAAATAGCGCTCCAGGAGAAGATGGCATAAATACAAAAATTTTAGTAGAAGTAAAAGATCTTATTTTGGATCCTCTGGTGCATATTTTTAATTTAAGCATACTAAACGGACAATTTCCTACACATTTCAAACGAGCTACAATAAGACCAGTGCATAAATCACGTGACTTTGACATCTTAACGAACTATCGACCTATTTCATTAATTAACACACTTTCAAAAATACTAGAAAAAATAATAAATTCAAGACTAACACTATACTTAGACCAGAAAGGACTGATTTCACCAAAACAATACGGATTTAGAAAAGGACTTAGCACACAAGACGCAATACTAAATTTGACAGAAACAGTAGTGAATACTCTAGATAGTGGCGACGCTCGATGCTTAGGTGTGTTCTTAGATCTAGCAAAAGCTTTTGATACTGTTTCGCACAAAATACTGTTGACTAAGCTACATAACCTAGGAATTAGAGGGATTGCACTAGACTGGTTCAAAAGCTACTTGACAGACAGAACACAAATAACGAGAATAAATAATATTGACAGTGACGAATTGACCGTTAAATTTGGAATACCACAAGGAACAACTTTAGGACCAACATTATTCATGATATACATAAATGACATAATTGACAAATCAAACATTAATGGGACAATAATATCATACGCAGACGATACAGTCATACTATTTACGGACACCAACTGGACAGAAGTTTTTGTTACAGCACAAAAAGAACTGAAAAGACTGAAATTACTACTTGACAAAAACCTCTTAACATTAAATCCATCAAAAACTAAATATATGACTTTCACATTGACGCAAGCAACTCAACCAAACCATGGAGACTTGACGATACATGACTGTGACCAGACCTCTAGACATTGTAATTGTGTACCACTAGAAAAAGTAAATAGTATCAAATACCTAGGAATAGACATTGACTGCCACATGAAATGGGACAAACATGCCGACGGACTAAATAAAAAATTAAGAAAACTAATATATATATTCTACAGACTTAGGACAGTTTTTTCTATTCCGTACTTGAAGCAAATTTATTTTGCATTAGCGCAATCAATTATAACATACGGTATCATTGTTTGGGGCGGTATGAATGATACATTTATGAATAAAATCGAAGTGACTCAAAGATACATATTAAAAGTGATGTTACATAAAAATAAAAGATATTCGACGGACAACCTTTACAAAGACGCAAACGTGCTAGACATTAGACAACTTTTTATTCAATCGATAATGACGCATTTTAACAGACAAACAAACAGACATCACCAAATAACGCATGACAAAACGACGCGAAATAAATTGACAGGACTGTTACAGATACCAAAAACAAAGACGGAACTCGGACACAAACATTACACATACCTGGCTCCCAAAATTTACAATAAACTTCCACAAGACATACGTACATTACCGAAACAGAAATTTAAGAAGCAGTTGAAAAAATGGATTACACAGACAGACCGACAACAATTACTTAAATATATAACAGATTAGGATAATTAGTGCCTTGGTATCACACATAATACCTATTTACACGTACACATACACAATTCTCTCTCTCTCACACACACACAAGCACACCCCAACACACACACACATATGATTAATTGATTAAAATACCATTTAAAGAAAAATCAGCTTGCAAGCCACGTTGGTACGAAAAAATTGTTTCCCCTCGAGACAGGTAATATGATTACCTAGTGAGGGGGAAAATATTTCAAGATTTATATTGTACTGATTTATATTGTATTGAAAACAAAAGAAATAAAAATTTATTATTATTATTATTATTATAAATATAAAGTATGTATACTGTTCAGAAACAATAACCGTTCACTTTTGGTAACATTCGAACTGTCACTGCGCTCGCACCAAACCCGCATCGTGTGAAGCGAACACATAGAAGCTATCACCAAAATCAGCGCCACAGCACGCTTGAAACTTAGCAGCCAAATCTAACAAGAAGTCTAGTGTCAAAACCAGCGTCGTGTGCAGCGGCCTTTATTTAGGGAAACCAACAGAGCTCTGGACCAGAGACAATAAATAACACCTCATAGAATTTACTCAAAGCTATTAGTTCGGAAACAAACTAAAAAGAACTGTTTTAGTATCAAGTAGCGACATCTGTTAGAACTCGCTCAAAGCTATTAGTTCAGAAGAAAATCTGGTAGAATTTGCTCAAAGCTATTAGTTCAGACGCCGGGTCGCAAACGAAATACATTTTGCGTAATTATATCTATCGCACCTGGGTGAAACCGGCACGAACCGCTTGTACATACATAGGTAATTCCTATATAATTTTACATAAATACAAATTTAATTAAAAAGCAACAGACGCGGATCATCATCAGAAATAGAGTGCGTGACAACGATCTCTGGATTAGTGTGTATAAAACGGTGGGTTGGTGCATTTCTGGGAGGGGTTTTGAACCCCCAAAACCCCGGCCCTGCCTACGACTTTGGTTTAATTCCCTTCCGCGCAGACGTTCTTTGGTTGGGCACACAATACGTAATAGTCAAGTACTCTTAACTATTATTATAGGTATCTTCTGCATGTTGCATACGAGATCACATGCAGAAAATTTATGTACAGTGAAATCTCTGGGTAATACAGAAGTGAAACTTCTTGAGGCGCGTTTTGCATTATGGGAATTTTATGTATTCTTTGTGTTATATGAAGTCTTACTGACGCCTCGCAAAACTTTTGGTGTCTTCACTCTTCCCACTTGCGGTCGTGCCATTTGCAGCCGAAACAATTTTCGTCCCACTTGCGGTCAATCAATCTGATGAAATGCAAATAATGTCAGGGGTGATCTCACTTGCGGTCAAGAAAATAACTTTATAAATTGACAATTCCAAATTCCCTACAGAAAGAATCAGTCATCAAGTCATCTAAACAATTCCGAATGCAATCTAACTGTTTTTTTTCCAAACATCAAAATAATATGGCTCAACTAATTTTAATTTATATTACTAAAGCCAATATTATTTTGTCTTCATTTTTTATTTAATTCAACATTGTGTATGGGGGAGTTCCTTAAAAAAACAAGGGTGCTTTATTTTAAATAAACCGATTAGAAATTATCAAATTTTCTTTGACCGCAAAGTGGGGTCACTCCTAACATTATTTTCTTTTAATAATATCAATTGACCGCAGTCCGCAAGTGGGACGATAATTGTTCTGACCGCAAATGGCAGTATTTCAAACACATAGTCACTAGTTG
This sequence comes from Xanthostigma xanthostigma, assembly GCA_963575645.1. Classification (NCBI taxonomy): domain Eukaryota; kingdom Metazoa; phylum Arthropoda; class Insecta; order Raphidioptera; family Raphidiidae; genus Xanthostigma; species Xanthostigma xanthostigma. The sequence goes on along the minus strand of OY754466.1, from coordinate 38,366,890 downwards.
GCAAAATGTAAAGCGTTACTGAAAATGTTTTTCATTTGATACTAATAACTTTTTATAGTCTAGGTAAAATTTACCTTAAAGTTTCACTATATGCACATACTAATGTGTACATTACACAGTATGGCTGTTTATACGGTTATACAGTGCGGTCAATAAAAAAAGAAACGCATAATTTTGTTCAGTATTTCCTAATAACTGAGCACAATCGACATTATGACTTTATATGTCGTGGAAAAATAAAAAATCAAAAATTACCATTCCAATACCTCAAATGAAATGAGAAGCTCTATTGTTTTTGGGGGAAATCGGCGCATGCGTAGAAGAAATATATGCTATAACGTTTTTCATATAATAATAGTATAATGTTCATAACGGTTCATTATATTCTATTTATTTTTATAAGAAAGTTTAGTGAACAAATGCTTTTTTCTAAACTTTATAGTTTCGGAAATATTTTGAAAAAAAAAACAAATCTGTTCTTTTGTTCTGTAGATCTGTCAGTTTAGTAATTGGCAAGCATGCTTTGATAAATTTTAACAAGACTTGATAACATATCATGTAGATAAACATGCAAACGAATAGCAAATATCTTAATATTTAATACTAGCCGTTACCCGCGTCAGAGCACGTCTTAACAGAAATTTTATTTCCTATATTATAATAGGTACGTATGTCAAATCCAACATTTTTGGTGTTGGAATGGTCCCGTCACCCAATTAGCTGGATTTTTTTGTATATATCTAGTTTATTTTTTTCTATGTGAATTTTTGGCCATAAATCTTTGAAGTTACTGCAAGCGCGTCTTCGGAACAAAATTGACTTACATGGGAAGCAGAAGGAAAAACCCAGTTTTAAAATAATGTAGCCGTTACCCGCGACTTTACACGCGATTGAGATGAAACACGAGAGCGAGAAAAGTAGTAGTCTTGTCTCAGGACACATTAGTGGAGCCTTCGGCTCCACCGTATAGCAGTACTACTTTAAAACACAATGTTTTTACACTTTGAATTTTTTCTTTATTTTTTAATTATTTTTGGGAATTTATTATTTATTGAACACTCCTCTTAGTAGAGTCCTTTGCTTCAAATGTTTTCATTTTTATCAAAGGATACTATTTTGTTGAAACTTCTTTTGTAGGATAGGCGCTTTGAATTTTCCTTTTTTTTTTGTTAGACACAGTTGGATAAACCGCCAATAAATCAATAACCCCGGTATGAAAATTTAATATTTACATGGCTTTTCACTTTTTATTTCAAATAAAATCAATATAACGAACATTTTTAAAACTGCCATTTTTCAATCCCCTTTATTTCCTAAACTAACTGATCCTACAGAAAAATGGTTCGTATAGATAACTTTATATACTTAGTTTAATTTTGCATATAAAATTCACCCTCCATCTTCGACTATTTCATTCAGGACATTGCTTCTCACATCTCTGCCAAATTTCAGAACTGGACAATTTTTACACGCTTTATATTAACTTCACTTGTAAGTTTGTATGTATGTATGTATGTTTGTTTGTAACCTTCGTTTGGACTACAGCAAGTGGTTTATTACTGTAGTATAATATGCCAGCACTGTAACTACAATGGTTAGCCGTGCGGTCTAAGGCACGGGTCTTCGCTGACGCGTCAACTCTCGGAATCACGGGTCGTGGGCTCTAATCTCGTCCACGCCGAAAAAAAATGTTTTTTCGGTAAATTTTTGACAATAAATCGAACTAAAAAGTGGAAAATAAATATAGTTTAAAAAAAACTAAAAAACACGCTTTATATCGAACTAAAAAGTAAAAAATATTTTTTTTTTAAATAAGCTTAAAACAATAATGAATAAAAAATACTAGTATTATTGTGAAAAAAGCGTGGGGCGCTTTGTTCCACATTTTCATATATCGAGCGCCCCACGCATTTTCACAATAATACTAGTATTTATTATTCATTATTGTTTTAAGCTTATTTTAAAAAAATATTTGTTACTTTTTAGTTCGATATAAAGCGTGTTTTTTAGTTTTTTTTAAACTATATTTATTTAAACTAATAGTCAATACAAACTAAAAATAATCACAATTATTAAAGTTAATTTATTGATGAAAAAAAATATTGTTTACACCGAAAATTTCAAAAAAATCGTGCTTTTTTGATCATGCGTTATATTTGAACAAACGTATTATATAAAATAAATGACTGGAAGAGCACAGTACGCTACTATTGCTATTTAGACTTGTAAATTTCTACAATAAACGAAAGGAACTCAACGTTTTCCTTATCGATGAAATCAAAACACAACTGCAACTACATAATATCTATTGTAATATTTTTCGCAAACGGTATTTTTAACAGAATTATAAACATTAAAAAACCGCGCACACTTGTCAAGCATAAATCTGCACGACCTGCACAGTATAAACCTGCAATCTGCACGATGTCGCACAAAGCAGCAACTTTTAGTGCAAGTTTCGTAATTATTCATTTTGCAGTTTTGGTTAGTTTTATCAGTGCAAATTAATTAATATAAAAACGACACATCACTAGCAAACTATAGATCGGTCCAGAATGGCTAGCGACTGACGGGCGTTGATGGCTGCTGGTTGTAGGTGCCTGGTGTTGATGTAATGTGCGCTACTCCGTTTAATAACATGGTAACTTCTCGAACAGACAGTTTTGCCCCGCGCTGTGCAAATCGTGCATGTTTATGCTTGACAAGTGTGCGCGGTCTTTTACAGTCATTGGCGTTCCTTAACTTAACTGTTAATCTGTTAAATTATTCAATATTCAGTAGTTACAAGAATTGTATTATATCCGAAGAGAGTTCTAAAAAATGTTGGGAACGGAGGCGACCGATCCGCCGCCGTACAGTCAAAACTTTTAATAACTAAAAATATTTTTATTAATATAGTGGAGATAAGAACCACAACGTTCAAAAAAATTCCGTCCGATGTCACTAATGTGCATGTCAGTATATTTTATTAGGACTACTTGGTTTTTGGAAGTCCCCTAAGGCCTAAGTGATTTTGATGCAAATCATGTCTCATAGATACTCGACTTCTTTTTAACCAATAATAATCTATAAAACAGTATCAACATTCAACATATTGCAATGACGCATTTTTAGGTTAGGATATGATGTTTGTCAAGCAACAATTGTGACTCATAAGCCCATAAATACGTCATACGAACACTACGGAATCCTATTGTTCGTGTGCGTGTGCCGGTTTTTCAGTGTTTGTATTGTCTTCCAAACTTTTTAGATACTTTTTTGTTTAGAAATCAGTTCATACGTTACGTAACTTATCACTTTAATTTTAAAATACCAAGAATTGAAAACAGGTCAGTATGTTTAGTGTTCGGCACAGTTTTATTACTCTTAGGTCAGTATTGTGGGTGAAAAAATGATAGTCATTTAGTATTCATAAATTAATGCGAGCATACTTATTTTAATGCTGACTGTCATAATATTTTATGCCTGTTATTAAATCCCATCAATGAAACACTTTTATTATGCCTATAGTCATTTTTATAGAATTTGAAAATTTTGAAAAAAATACTTTTGATGTCGTTTTGGGACTAAAAATTAAGAAAATAAATTATAATTTAAAAAAACTAAAAAAATCGCTTTAATAGCAAACCGAACTTATAAAAAGTAGAAAATAATTATTAACAAAGTTATTCAATTATAGTAAAAAAGCGTATAGGGTGCCAATTACTATATTTTCATTATAACTAATTTTATAAATAGCTATCAATGAAATAATTGTAACATTTAACCACGTTTTTTTACTATAATCATTGAGTAAGGTATTGTAAAGAGGATTAACAAGGTAACGAAAAATTTTATATGGTAAACCTTTTACGTCTCATACCCCTGACCAGCAAACTGAATTTTGTTTTGTGCTTCCACCTATATTATGTTTAAACTAACAGTTCAGATATTGTCAAAGCTACCTCTATACTGATCCTAATTACTCGCTCAATGGTTTATAAATTGTTAAAAACCATCAATGTATACTAGTATTTTAATCAATGCTATAATTGAATTATTTTGCTTATAATTATTTTCTACTTTTTATAAGTTCGGTTTGCTATTAAAGCATGTTTTTTTAGTTTTTTTAAACTATAATTTTTATCTTAAACCCAGTGTCACCAAGTAGACATATTATATTTGTGTTTGTATAACAAATGTAAATTTACATGCATCGTGTTTGTGACCAATGTACATAAATATGACCATGAATAAATGTTATTAAATATAAAAATATGTCCCTATTTACATATCGCATTCGCAGTATCGGGCCTTTGATCCAACAAAGACATTTTAGCACATGAAGGGTAATGGGCTTTATACGACATCACTTCCATTAGCATCAAGTAGTAGTTTTGCTTACAGAGCGCTGAATTTAGCTTAATTCATTTGTTTATGGCGCGATTCAGAGTAAATTTTTGACACTCTAAACCAGTGGCGGCGCGTGAACATTTTTAATGGATGCTCTGCCAGGGTTAACCGGAGATAACTCGCCACACGGGCTACGAATTAAATTATGAATCACGTCTATGTTTATGATGTTTTCATTATTAACTTTTGACCACAAACTACAAAATAGACTGTCAGGCGCGGCGGAAGACCTGTGGGGTGTGTTGAGAGCGCATCACACGTGAAGATTTCGTATGGTGAATTCACCGTATAAGGAATTTTAACAAGATTTGTGGGATATACATGGTCTTCTTTACCAAATGCTTTCGCTGGCTTATTACACAAATGGCTAAAGTTTTGATAGTTTTGATAACCATGAAATTTTAAAGAAAATGTTTTAAAGTGTGGTATTTTTTAATTTGGGTTTACAAAAATAATTGAAAACTAAGATCCGTCACGCGTTTGCTAAAAATTTTCGTAATTTTTGCGTTTATGTATGTGACTCTCCAATCTATTGCCTTTGTTTGAACATTTTTATTTTCTGAGAAATTGGATCTCTGTATCTCGAATATAGCAACTCAAAATTAGTTAGAATCGTATATTTCCTTACAAAATCCACCTAAATCGAAATCTTTCATAAGTCGAAAACTCAATTACTAATTTTTGGCGTCTCCCTTGAAGTTCGACTTACTGGAGTTCTATTGTATAACTACGGGGTAGTGAAATCGTCAAATGAAACATGGGTTATCACCGAGATACTTTCAATAGGAGAGTTAAATTTACAATTAAAATAAAAAAAATCGATCTTTATCGATGCATTATTAAAACGGACAATTCAAAAGTTCCCTTTTCAGTTCAGTGTGGACAAAGTAGTTTTGTTTTAAACAAATAGTACTTATTTGGAGTTTGCGCAAGGTCGAGACACTTAGAAGATGCCATCTGCTTTGTAAACACTACATCTTACAAAACATACGCTGGCTCTATCTTTGTCGCGAGATCATCAACCTGCTTTCCTCGAAGATGCATTTATCCTCCTTGAAATACAAGGCTTATAAATGTTATATTATTGGCATAAAAATGCGTTTTGTCAATTTAACATCTCCATTATTTGTAATTTTGTTGTTTTTCTTTTTAACACGTAGAACGACGTTTTCAAGGATAATTAAATTTATCTCAGCTTAAGAACTGCCTTTCATTATCTTTATTTATATATTTATTTATAAAGGCACCCGACAGCTAAGGTCATAATATTTGTGTGTCATAAAATAACAGTTTTTAAGCTCCTCTACCCATTTAAGGATAGAATTACAATTCATAAAAAAAAACAACAATATATCAGGTGTACCTATCGACAAACTTGTATTTTCACGGAAAATTTGAGTCGCCATAGAAGTGCAGCTTTTCCTGAAATTAAATTAAAAAGAAATGCCTTGCGGTGAAGTTCAATTCAAATTTCAAAATAAACTGAAGATAGACAAGGTGCCTAGTTTGCAATTTATTTTTACCAAAATGTTTCTTAATTCACAGTCATGCGTATGTCTAGAGGCGTAACTATACCGTTTGAGGCCCGTGGCTTTTCCTAAATGTTGTTATAATAAATGTTAAGATCGTCTTGTGCTCACGGCCCTCTGGGGTCGGGGATACCCTCCGGCCGGAGACCTGTGGCATCCTGCCCGTCCTGTCACTCTATTGTTACGCCATTGCTCGTATCTCATTTATAGCCTGTAGACAGGACAATAGATTTTATGAATGAGTTGGAGATGAATAATGCAATTTAAATAATTTTATGAGCTTTAGTTCGTAGCTGTCGACAAAAAAACTTTAAAAAAGAATTGAACATCGTTCAAAAAAAGTAAAATAATAAAGTTTTTTTAATCGGTTTACCCTTCGAAAAATCATGGCTGAACGAACACTAAAAAATGTATATACCAGGTGATCGGTAATTGCTTGTATTCCTCTCGGGAGAAGAAACTATGACTAATATGGATTGATTTAACCTCTATCACTTAGGAGTCGGAAATGCGTCATTTTCGAGAAAACCTACTTCGGGTTTCTTTTTACAGAAATCCGAATTTCGTGAGTTAAAAATTAAAAAAAAAAATCACTTTTTGGCCTGAATTTTTCCATGATCTGATAGCTTACTAATTGGCCAAGCTTCCTAAAGCTAAAAACCATGCAATTTACTGTTAGATTTTATGTTGTGTGTTAAAACTTACAATAAATAAAATAATAATTTCTTCACAGAAATGTCATTATCATAAAAAAATAACGCATTTCTGAACCCCAAGTGAGAAGGTTAAATTATTCCAAATTAGTCATAGCTTCTTCTCCCGAAAGGAATTCGAGCCATTATCGGTCACCTATATATACTTGTCGAATTGATAACCTCTTGAAGTCGGTACAAAATGGTGCCGAGATCGATGATTTGGCGTCCCTGAACTGAAGCAATAATTTAGCTCGCCATACAAACATAAATATGCCTAGCCCTCGATTTACGCATGGTACTTGCGCAATTTCGGGTTAGCACGGTTGAAGAAATATGAAAAAACTTCGTTTTTATACAGAACGATTTCGGTAATTGCCCTTGGCGACGGGACCATTCCAACTTCAAAAATATTGACATTTAACATACCTATTTATAATAGGCAGTTCGTATCCCGACGGTGGCAGTGTTTGTAAAATATTTTTTTCTATTATAACGATGTAACAATTATGGATGTTTGTAACAAACGATAGCTATACCTATTAATACTCAATATAGCTAATGTTCGGTACGTGATAAATCGCGTGTAGGCGTGACTTTAGCGCCGTTAAATAATAAAATACGAGATTCAGTTCAGTTGTCAAGTGTTGTAAATCAAAGAACAGACAGCTCCCAATAATGGACACATTAGTGATGTGTCTATTGGGAGTTGTCTCCGTGCGCTCCGCTCACTAAAAAGAGTCGCTCAGCGGGAGTCGTTCAAAGGAGCGACACTAGACAGTACGCACTACACAAGAGTGCAGACTGTAGAGGTGTGAACTGTCATAACACATGCTCAGTAGTCACTTAGCATTGCACAGCACAATACACACACTCAGTTCTGAGCTCATTTTCATATGATTCTGATCTTATATTATTCGCATTTCGTATAAACTATAAAGTATAATAAAAGCTGAACAATATTAATGTTTATTGTTACAATATTATATCTTTGTCAACGACGTCAATGTGAATGGTTTAAGTAACTGTAAACAATGTGTCATTCAACATTAAACGACTCAGCAAAGATAACTCCGTACGTGCAAAGTTCACTAGTGCCTCTGTGCTTGTGCGCGCTTTGCAAATGTTCGAATGCGACAGTACAGAATAGTTTAGCACAGAGCAATGGCGCCCGGAGTGAGTTATTCACAAAAAAAGAGCGACTCGCTCCGCTCCGATAAAAGAGTCGTTCATTATGAACGACTCGCTCAGGAGCGACACATCACTAATATTGATATTCAGTATGGAGATTGTATTAACCTGTACTTTTTTTGTGATTATAATTTTAAACGTTGAAATTTACGATTTTCAATTGAAACTAATATAGTGGAAAATATCAGCAATAAATATTGTTTCATCATATAACCTAGTGAAATCATAAATATACAGCAGAGTGTATAAAGACGATAATAATTTTATTGAATTATAATACTATAATCTTCCATATTAAATTTCTTCGGACAGATATCTAGAACGGATACTAAGCGAAAGTTTAAGTAGAACTTGCGATAAGGCGATGCGATCAAACGTTATACCTAACAAATGTAACTTTTCTTTATTGTTAAGGGACGGACTTTTCTCGGCTTCCGTACCCAAAGGATCCAAACGGAACCATATATTGTTCTCACTAGTTGACGGCCCAAATATATGATATGAGTTAGTATTATATTCAGCGAACACTAGAATGAAGTTACTAATTTCGTTAGAATAAAATTTACTTTCAATTCACCAAGCAAAATGTTAAGTAGAAAAGTTAGTTAAAAAATAAATATATAGACTGTACTCCTTGCTCCTTTTGTTGAATATTTTGACGTTCACCCAAAAATACGACCGATGGCGTTAGTGTAAACGTATAACATACGATTTTCACAAAATAATAATTTCTTATCCTAGCCCAACTGCACACAAAAATTCTACTAACTTTAATGTTTTATAACTATACACTTCATAAAAGGTTAATAAACAACACAAAAAAATTGACAAGAGTAAACTGTAGATATAATATTTCACGTTTATAGGTTAGGTATTATGATCTATGTGGCGGTTATTATTATTTTATCAGGCGAATAAATATTTATACCCTTGAAGTAAGGCAGGATAGATTTATACCTGTAGTAAACATAATTATGTTTAGTGAATTGAATTATCGCTATTTATTCGGAGGAATAGCTACCTGAAGAACAAATGAACCGAATATATAACTACTTAGGTATCTACTTTTGGTGAATTAGACATTTAGACGTTTAACGCCAATTTTCACATAGCGACACGACACGGCGCAATGCAAAAATATGCAACTTCTAAAAATGTAAATATATCGCTTAGAGAAGATGGTAGCTAGGTGGGGAATCAACGTAATAAGAAGAGTGGGAAAAACGATCAGTATAGCGGCGTAATTTGTAATTCCAAGGGCGCAAACATAGGCGATATCCGTACTGCCATTGGTGCGTCTCGGCTACTTAAATGATTATATTCTACCAATCCTTGTTGGAAAGCATAGATCCGTCCGACCCGAATCTCGTTTGTGCGCAAAAATGACGCTAAGATCTTCTCTAAACGAGACTACTCTACATGGTTTCAAATGCAGCAGTTCACACAAAAGCAGCGCAACACGGAAAAGCCAATACAAAAAACGTCATATATAAAAAAAACGTATGCCGCTTCGCGCGCCCTCCGCCAAGCAATAATTTTCAATAGAACTTTTAACTGTCAAGGCAAAGACTTCGCGGACTCTAGAGGAACTTATTTCGCGATTTTACCATTCCAACCCACAAGCGGGGAATAGTACTAGTTTAGGTCAAAAATCACTTTTCAAAAATTTTACAATATCTTTCCGTTTTGAGGTCCTCTGAATCCAAAAAACATATTTTTGGAAAATCTCTGTGCGTCTGTTTGTGAACACGATACAGGTCAAACGGATGGGCGGACCGAAACCAAATTTTGGGAGGATGTTTGGTATGCAAATATGAATAGCCCTATTGTTTTTGGGGAAAATCGGCGCATGCGGAGAAGAGATATTTGCTATAACGGTGTTTTTTATATAATAATGATATACTTTTCATAACGGATTATTATTTTATTTATTTTTTCAAGAAAGTTTCGTTAAAAAAATTTTTTTCTAAACTTTATAGTTTCGGAAATATTTTGAAAATAAAAAAAATAAGCCGCTCTTTTGTTTTATGGATCTGTCAGAAATAAACAAGTTCGGCATGTTTTGATTAATATTTATATGACGTGGAACATATTATGTAGGTAACCATGGCAACGATTAGCAAATATCATATTGAATACTAGCCATAACCCGCATCACCTCACGCAATATAAGATATTGTATTTTCTTTATTTTAATCAAATGTCAACATTTTTGAAGTTGGAATGGTCCCGTCGCCCAATTGGCTGGAATTTTTTTCTTAAGTTGAATGACGTCAAATCTTGTTTAATATTTCAAAATTCTTTTATTCCAAAGCAGCAGATATGTCGCTCGCTCTGTAAGAATCGTATGTACCTATAATAAACCCAGAGTTTAAATAACTAAAAAAAAAATTGGTTGTCTGTAAAGTCGGTAATACATAACCTAAATTTATATAATAATTATAATAATTCGAATCTATGATATTGCATCTTTCGCTTCAAATTTAGGTTAATTTTATTTATTTAAATTACTCACCATATAATTTAATTGTTTTTTTTAACTTTCTTTCTTTCGTATTTATTTTAAGTCTCAAAGATTAGCTGTCATAATATTTATAAAACAATTGTTTCACTGTTTTTATAAAATTCCAAAACCTACTTACAATATTTAGTATTTTCATACGTCAAAAAATTGATTTTTATAATGATAAAATTTGTAAGAAAACGATTTTTTCGAGAGATGAGACCTAGCTAAAACGATTTTTTGCCCCCCAAAATTCCTTTTCAGTAAATTTCATCCAAATCGTTAGGGCCGTTTTCGAGAAAAGCACGCACAGGGTCAGTTACGAACGTTAGGAACGTTACGTTAGGAACGTTACACTTTTTCGTGCATGCAGCCGGTGTTTTATCAATTTATAAGATTGGTGATTCATCAATTTATAAGACGTTATCACGTCAAAACACTCTTTTATAGCAGTGTGGAGTAAAATGTAAAAAAATATAATTTTTAAATGTAAAGATTTTGTGCAACAGCGATAGGAAGTTCCTCAACTCGATATCATTTTTTTTTTAATAAGCTTAAAATGAGAACAGCTTATTCAAAAACATTATTTTTATCGAGTAGGGTGGGAGATTTTCTATTGTTCAACAAAATTTTTACATTTAAAAATTATTTTTTACTTTTCAGCTGTGACAAACAGACAGATAGCCAAATACTTTAAAAATGGTTTTTTTGTTATAACTAGTACCTACTTACTGCTTTCATCAGCCCCGGATCTACGATTTTTTCGAACCGGGGCAGAAACTTGATAGTGGCGCCCCCTCTCTCCAGCGTTTGAGATAAATTACTTAAAAAAAAACTCACAAATACCTATATACCGTCGGAAAACAAGCAGAAAGAATCAATCGGAAAATGGACAGATTGGGTGTTAAAACGCGCCGTGTAGCCACGTGATATAATTGACGTATATTGAAAGGCCTCCCGGCGACATTAAATAACTTCTTCGACTAATAATTAGTTTTTCATAACGCATGCGTAAACTCATCACGTAACCTAAGCTTTAAGCTCGATAAGAGCTCCTATTTACACCGTTGCATTTGCAGTATAGGTATTATTTTATACTTTGATATTTTTATTTTCATACTGCAGTTTTGTTAAATGTGGCTGGCCTGCAGCAGACTGCAAAGACCTCTACACACAAGGCTGATTTTGCAGCTATAGAATCGGTGCTGGCTGACGCGCTGGCTACTTGGAGGAAAATGACGTCACTGCGGGCTCGCGTGCGAGGTCACAAGATGGATTTCAAAATTAGAACAATGGCTATTTTGTTCTTGCTATAGTTCGTCTGCTTGTTTTGAACAAGAACCAATCAGGAAACACCCACAAACACGGGTTCATATATACTGCGTGTTCTGTTCAGATACACTATACGCCTACTTTTGTAAACATTCAATCTGTCACTGCGCGCGCACCAAACCCATCTACAAAACCAGCTTCAAAGCAAACATCGTGTGAAGCGATAACATAAAAGCCATCACCAAACCTTGCGCCACAGCAAGCTAGCAACCAAATCTAGCAAGGAAAACCAGCCTCGTGTGTAGCGGCCTTAGTACAACAATAATATGCGAGGTGCGGTTTTATCATGCGATATGTATCGCGCGTAACGTTTGAATATATCGCAAGCCATAATTCTAAACAACACTTTTACTGTTTGTGTATGCGGATTCGTAGCCAACGGGCAGAAGACAATATCTCTGCTCATAACACTTGTCCGCTGACACTTTACTCCTTGTATAGAACTTCTATACAAGGAGTAAAATTTATCATCGATTTCTATAATATATATGACTAGCGGTCCCGTCCGGTTTCACCCGGGTGTAAAAGAACGAATGGGGAAGGGAGGAACATGAGTACACACATTCATCTTAGTTTACCGAGATGAATGTTGAGTCCAAATTTCATGATGATCGGAGTTAACGTTCATAAGCTTTTGTCGATAAAAAGCAGTACCTATTTATACTTTTTTAAACTTATAAAATTTTTTTTAATTAATTAAATAAAATTAAAATAAATTTAAATTTAAGCCTTAGAAGAAAGCAATGTAGAAAATAAAAAAAAATAAAAATATTTTCGCCGTACGTGGGGCTTGAATCCACGACCCTGATATCGACAGTCGCATGTTCTACCGATTGAGCCATCCGACATTGTGTACGCACAACGCTAATATGAGTATATTTAGTTAGTGCATTTCACCTGAATAGATGCTTATTTTTGAGATATATTTTGCAACATTTTTCATTAATTCTCCGCTCCTAATGGTCGTAGCGTGATATTATATAGCCTATAGCCTTCCTCAATAAATGGGATATCCAACAAAATTTTTTTTTCAATTTGAACCAATAGTTCCTGAGATTAGCGCGTTCAAACAAACAAACAAACTCTTCAGCGTTATATATTAGTATAGATTTTATGAAATGTGTGTTTACATCAGCTATCTTATACTTTTATTCTGTACCGAACATAGGAATAAAATCGCAATCGAACCATTAGGGTGCAAAGATATATTTCTGTCTTTTTTTAAGTCGTAAGCATTGGCGTATCCAGGAGGGCATAACAAGGTCGGGGGACCCGAAATTTCTAATTTGTCCACTCCTGGGCCAAAAGCTGGGTACGCTCATGTTAACGTCATAGAAAAAGACAAAGTATGCAAGTACATCAACCAATCCTATCATCGGAGAAATTAGGGAATTACATCGAAGAAAGAGACACAGATACATTTTCGATACGCTTTGTTGCGTTCACTCACCGCTCATTGAGTAGATAGTTAGTTAATAGATATATGCGGTTGACATAGATATTACGATTTTATTTCGACTATGAGCCATCTACTCAGCATTTCAGTGAACTATCCTATGCGGAGAGTTTTATATAGTAAAGCGTTGCGCCTGCGCGCTACGTATTTTTTTTAAATATATTTACACACGTCGTTGAAAAATCGAAAAAGAAGCATGCACTTATCTAATTGTGTTAGTAGATCAAGTGTAAATGTAGATATCAAATTATTAAATTGAAAAGTGTCAGCTGTCAGCTGATTATGCACCGTTAATTTCATGCAGTTTCTCTTTAAAATTTGACATTTACATGCTGAAATCAGCAAAATTAACCTTATCACTACAGCTTGTACCAATGATTCTGCCACATTTTAGGATGTAACCACAGTATCCCTTCAGTATAATTACGTTTTGAATGATTAGTGTCACCCCAGCGACAAATTTCGTACTCGGAAATACACATTTTAAATAATATCGAAATCTCGCATAGGACCGCCATATTGAATATTTTGAAATGGGCTACCCTGCCAGGTGAAATCTTAATAGAGAATGAAGTGCGCTTCTCGGATCACCAAAATTTTTTATCGTTTTTTTTTATTAATGCATGCGAAAATTTACTTAAATTTTAACCCAACTTTAAAAACAATGCTTTATTATTTTACGGTATTTCTCGGTGGTATTTTCTAAAGAAGGCTCAATTTTTTTTTAGTTTTTTATATAGGTATACATTCTTGTTATAAATCATTGTATTTACATTTAATATGTGTATGACTTTAGTTTCCTTTGTGGTTACGCGAAGAAATAAATATCTTATCTTCATGTATAGGTATTAAGAAAGCAATCAGAAACAAAAAATACCTACAATTAGAAGTAGAAATTGAATGATTCAATAAAGTTGCAGCTTCCTGTCTCACGCCTTTTAAACTTCGTCAAAAATAAGTCCATATCGACTTCGTAGATTCGTTTCTTCTCGAAATCCAAATGACTTTCAAATGAAAAAACTCATCTTTAAAACAATAGATTGATGTTGAAAATATCTCTATTACCTCGGTAAAATATGTTTCTTTTTGTTTCAGATCTTTTGTATCAACAAAAAGTAAATTTCGAGGGAGTCAGTACTGAAGTGGAAATATTAGATACATCAAATTGTGCGGTAAGGTATCGAATTGCAATTAAGTCATTATATATTTATTGTAAGAGTAATTTAGTTTTTTTTAAATAATAAATTATTTCGAAACATTGCTCCTTTTGAAGGTATAAGATTAGAAATAATTTTAACATGTTTACTTTAGGAGTGAAATTTTTTAATAATGAACAAAAATCGAATTCGAACTTTCGACGATTTTTTTTTTATTTTGTTCTTCAATCTTCACGATCTCTGTCATTTTTAGGGTTCCATACCTCAAAAGGAAAAACGGAACCCTTATAGGATCACTTCATTGTCTGTATGTCAAGACTTTTTCTCAGAAACGGGTGGAAGTATCAAATTGAAATTAATATCAAATACTCAGATCTGCAATCCGTTAGAGCTGTGAAAAAATCAAACTTCTAAGTTAACGCAATCAAAAGATATGGCCGTTTATGCCGCGTATTTTGACACTCGCAAAGGAATCAAAATCTGTAGGGTACTTCCCGTTGACCTATAGAATCATGAAATATGGCAAGAAGCAATGTTTTGCAACACAAGTAAAAGAAAAAATCCGAAAACCGTAAATTTGTAGTTACATCACAAACATTTTTTTGACTTACTTATCAAAACCTTTAATGTTTCTCCCGTTAATCTGGAATTTTGTTTGGCGCGAAAGAAAGTTACATAGCACAAGCCACAACACAAGTAAAGAAAACAATCCGAAAATTTTACATTTTTGATTCTATATAGAATTATTACATGACAAAAACGTAATTTATTAACTCTCAGGACGCGAGTTCTACTCGCACTTGTCCGTCTTTTTTTATACTAGGTATAGTATGTCATTATTATTTTATATCTTCAGCATGAAGTAGTGTTGATCCAATAGCATGTTACGATGAAGGAAGGTTTTAGTTGAGGATCATAAACAAATAAGCTTTACCAATGTTTCGCTAGTGGCCAACGTTTCGAAAAATTTATTTTCATCTTCAGGGCCTATGAACATGTATATAGGCCCTGAAGATGAAAATAAATTTTTTGAAACGTTGGCCACTAGCGTAACATCGGTAAAGCTTATTTATTTATGATCCTCAACCAAAACCTTCCTTCATCGTATTCGTATTATTATTTTAATAACGCATGTGTACTGTGTAGGCGTTTGCCGGTTTGGGCATCGGTACCTACAACAATGACGTGAATAAAAGAGAACAGGATATTATTTATTTTATTGCCGTAATATGGCGATCGCGTGTCGCTTTAAGTGACACGTTCAGTTTATACTTTATATAATGTTCCAAATACCGACGTTAAATTTATTTCCAAAACAGGAGTGTGCAAAATATTATCTTTAATCATTAAATAACACGTGACGTTTATAGCTATTATGATTCATTATTTCCTTAAGTGAGTTCTATTTAATCGTTTTGAAATTGAAAAAAAAAACAACGAGAACCTATACTTTAACAAGTCCCAGTTTCTTTAAAATAAATATATAGTGTAAGCAAAGAAATTTCTTTTGGAAATTATTGGAGTACAGTAGAGTCTCACTAACCGGCACTATTAAAAACTAGAGGGTGCCGGATTATTGGAATGTATAAAAAAATTCATAATATGTAAATAAAATAAAGCGAGCGAGTACGGAACGAGAGTAGGGAGGGGTGAGGAAGGCGTGAGCGGAGGGTGCCGGATTATTGAACGTACCGGACTACTGAAGTGCCGGATTAGTGAGACTACTAGTATATACAGTCACTGGCAGACCGTTTAACAATCACTATACAATATAGAAATGGACTAGCAAAGCTAACTTCACACTTATATAGTCAAGATCTCTAGCGACGCGATGTTCCAGTGGCGGCCGAGCTAAGAACTAAAAATTTTAAGTATAATGGCGTTACTATGGGAACGCCATGTGAACAGCAGTTGGTAAATTGTTTTTTTTTTTTTTTAATGAAACTTTTTTAGGCGCTCTAGGGAAATAAATTGGCCTGGATCAAACGAAAAATGAAACACTTCAACGGACAGTCGGGGGATAAGAGTGGGAGAATCGTTTCTACTCTCTCTATCAAAGCGTCATGCGCACTTCATACGTACTGTGTGTGTAGCATTTTCTCTAAATCAATCTGATTTACAAAAAGTACTCAATTACCACAAAACAGTAACCAAAATATCCAGATACGTTACCTCACACAAAAAAGCGGATTATACTGCCCTAAAAAGACAAAGGGCAGTAAGTGACATTTGTTGAAAAATGAGTTCATACTGAAACCAACGACAACAGTAAGTGCTGCAGCAATAATTTTAGGCCTAGTTTATATGAGAGGCATTCAACGCGCGTTAGCCCAACGCGCGTTTACAGTTTCTATACAATTGTATAGAACTGTTTATATGATAACGCGCGTTGGTGGCGCGTTGAACGCGCGTTATCATATAAACAGTTCTATACAATTGTATAGAAATTGTAAACGCGCGTTGAACGCTCTTCATGTGTGCTAGGCCTTATTGTCTTTAAAAAATGTTTCCCCCATGTTTTGGTTTCCATAATCTAAAATTCTGGACGGTCAATACATTTTTAGTAAATCTTGATTTACTCAAATTCATAAGTTGGTCACTTACTGCCTTTTGCCTTTTTACGGCAGTATACAACTCCCGCTTCTTTGGAACGTTGGGTGACGCTCAAGGTACTGAAAAAGTTGCCAACGATCGTTTTACATTGCTACTATGGGAAAAGGAGGTGCAACTATAGCTGTCCATTTCTATATTATATAGTCAAAGGGGTGACATTATTTGCGGCCTACCTACACGTACACCGCTATTTAAATTATATGAAAAATATTTGAAACGTTGTTTTGGCACCCCTGACATAAATGCATCTACTCAACAGGTAATTTATTAATTCGAAGCATTTTGTTAAATTTGTCAGGTCAAAGGTGAGTTTTTATTGTATTAAAAATAATAAAATTTTATTTGTTAAAACCTAAATTTGGCGAACGACAACTTTTTGATTTAAGTGGTAACGGTATAGTACCAATTTATTTTTATTTACATTTTTATTATGTTATAAATCACCTACCCTTGCATTCGGTTCATGACTTAAGTATTTTATAAGCTTATATGCTATTTTATAGCTTAACTATATAGTTCAGTTCTGAAATAATAGTCAGTGACTAATATTTAGAAATTAGTTTCTAACAAGTTTAATAGTATGGTGCGGCAAAGCAATGTAAAGCATACCCGTTCTTAATTTCCATGCATACAAACTATGCCGCTTATATTGCATTGTGAATGTGAAGTATCTATCTATATCTACGTGTATTAGTCACTGTCTAGAATTTCCGATCTGAACTATGTGTATTGATTTTGTTAACGGAGATTTTTTTAATAAATCATAAATAATAATAATTATTATTATTATTATTATACAAATTCTTATGTGAAATATATTCACATTCAAAGGCTAACAGAAAGTAATGACCGTTTTTTTTTTATTTTATTATCTAGGGATATTTCGATTCTTTCAAAACCAACTTTGTATACTATAGGTCTATGGAAAAGTTAAATGTTGGCAACACTGATATTTTTGTGGTATGAAGATCAGCTTGTCAAGTCCGCGAAAAATTATATTTCAGTTAGTAAACGTTAAGAAATATATTGAAAGTCCGGGAAAAATTTTAAGAAAAACGGATTCATGATAAGTTGAAGGTAAATGCAGTTTTAATACTGTTCTTTTTAGATATGCGGACTCAAATTTGAGTAGGGTAAAACAATATGAATGCCAATACAGCGTTCTTTTGCTGTCTGAATAACAGATAAATAATGGGTTAAAAAAATAATATTTGTAGGTTAGGGTAAACGTTTTGCTTTTCAGTATTATATTCGCTGTTTTTAGATACTTATATTTTATCAAGTATGTTTTTTTCTGCATCACTAAAAAATCACGTGATCATTTTAATTAGAACATAGATAATTTCGAAAAACAAGACTGATGTTTATCAGTTAAGCTCATGAAGTACAGCGAAAAAATCAGTTTGTTGTCTTGACATAATTGTATTTAGAAGATTTCTTTTATAAAATTAACTACCGTTAAATATGCACATAATGCTTTTATAGAGATTTGAAATATAGGTACATACAAACATTATAGCTAGTTAAATTGAGTGAATATTATGTATGTATAGGTACATGTGATTGATTTTTAAAATAACAATGGTTTTCATTTTGTTTTCAGAAAAACGGATGCCTGTACGAACATATCCGGTGGGGTGAAGCTTTTGTGATAGTTTATTCTGTATGTGATCGACACAGTTTCTTGGAAGCTCACGATCTGTTAGCACAACTAGCTAAACTAAAAGTACCATCGTACTACACGGCGGTGCTTTTAGGAAATAAAAGAGATTTGGATCATTTCAGGTTTGTAATTTGATTTCATTTTTATTATATCTTTTGTGTTGTTAATTTACATGCTAGCATGGTAAAAAATCATTATTTTACAGTCTTCTTGTACAGTGAAAGAATCAATGCTTAAGATATGTAATAATTAGGTAAAAGAAAACATTTTCCCGCTGCATTTGGATCTATGAGTACCGACTGTACCTCCGACAACTAACTAGGTCCTGAACAGCCCTCTGAACCCTGCTGAATACATTCAGTTCATTCGTAATGTATCTTACAAGCATCTCAGTTCCCGAGGGTTTAAGTCCTGAGTCTTCATAGAAAGCAATCGGTTCTTTTGGAGTCACTCGCCTTAGATCATTTTAGAGTGAAAACCAAAGATTTTATGTCTGAGAGCCGCTAAATCCACACATTGAATAGGAAATATAGGGCCTCGCTCATAGTTTACAAGAAGACCTAAATGAAAATCCTCGGAACCCTCTCCACGCGAGTTCGACTCGCATTCGACCGCTTTTTTTTTAATGTGAACTAATTTTTTTATTTGTTTTTGCTTTTGATTGCAGGCAGATTTGTGTCGACGATGGACAGGAGCTGTCGTTGGAATACGGCTGTCAATTTTATGAAGTGAGCACTGCAGAGAACTGTACCGGCGTCCAGTTAGCCTTCCAGTCGTTATTACGGGAAGCTCGAGCAGTACAACTGTTACGATCATTACCTGTACGTAGGCGTATCGGTGTCAATAGTGTTAGTAAAGTGTTGGGGAACATATTTGGTAAAAATAGTAATAAAACAAGTGGTGACCGGAAAAAGCGACCATCTCTGAGCATATGATTTTTAACATATAGAAAATTTCATATGAAAGTGAACAGTTGAACTATAATTTGTTTAGTGTGAATATTATTAAATAATATTTTAATCGCAACTGAACACAAGTCAACTTTTATTTTAATAAACAAATAAGTTGATTGAATTTATTTACAAAACTGAGTTAATGTTAAAAGAGACAACATTAAGATTAAAATAGATGTGATCACGTTTCATGTCAATGTATATAAAATTAATTATTTTTTTAAATTAATGGTTTAACCAATTCCAAGCGTTGTAGACTGTTTTTTTATATTTTTAAATAATACTAGATAAGTTAAAATGGTTTCAAAAAAGAAACGCGCTGTTCTAGAAAACGTCGATAATGATAAAAGATCAAAACGTGCCCGTAATGATAAGAATCTTCTCGAAACACAGACTACTCCACCGAAAAAGACAAGAAGTAAACAAGATGTAATTCAACCTCAAACAGTTCAGAGTATTGAAGAAGAACCGCCTGTACCTCAAACTAAGAAGAAGAGAGGAAAGACAACCGTAACAGAATCGGTTCAGGAAAGTTATGATGAAGGTTCACAAATAGAAGTCGTCGGACAGATGAAGAAAAGCAGAAATGATAAAAGCGAATCTATTCCGAACAGTGAAGAAGACGGGTCTCAAATATTTGTGCCTTCAAAAAGAAAAAGAAGCAAAACGAATAAGAGACAGAGTGTACAGAACAATAAAGACGATTCACAATGTGAAGACATATCTGAACCAAATGAAGCTGTTCAGAGCAGTAATGAAAATACGATACCGGTAAATAAAAGAAAGAGAAACAAACAGGAGGAAATTGAACCTCCGCAAAACATAATCGAAGAGCAAGCTGCAACCGAAATTGAATCGGTTGCAATTAGTTCAACAAAGAAAAGAAGGAAACCGGCGGGAAACGTCGTTGCAGTAATAAATGATGAAGTAAATCTCGAGCTGACTGAAGAACTCATAAAGGATGAAATAATTTTGCCGCCGAGCGAAGAACTTATAATCAAAGATGAACCGGATCTTGAAAGTTTATCGGTAAATAACGGTGCAGATAGTAATGTAAGTGAAACTTTACTGTCGTGGTCTCAGAATGACATGAACGAACTTCTCAAACGAATGGAAGACATGGTACCCAAAGTAGACACTCTGCGTCATCAGTCACGCTCCGATAAACTCGACTGGAGTTTAATTGCTTTCGGAACACACAATGGCCAGCAGTGCAAAGACGTTTGGGAAATTATAAGAAAAACCATACGGAACTATAGAATTTTGCAAGAAGTGATCGACGATGCGAAGCAACTGATATCAGCAAAGTGGACGGATTTTTATCGTAAATGTTGCCCTTCGGAGGTACCGCGTAAGCCACTCACTTCGTATATGGTTTTTTATTTGGATCACAAAGATAAAGTCTTGCAGGAAAATCCTGGAATGGATTTGAAAGCGTTGTCAAAACACATTTCAAATTTGTACAGAAATTTGTCACCGGAGAAAAAAGAAGAATACAGCGAGCACGCGAACCAATTACGTAAGGAATATGGTCTCAAAATGGAGGAATTTTATCGCAACCATCCAGATTTGTCACCGCCTAAAGATAAACATAAACTCCAAAAACCTAGTCAGAAACCATTAATACAAAAACCACTTACGCCATTCAGATATTTCTACGATAAACAGTTAGAAAGTCAGAAACTAAACGATCCTGATTTCGATAAAAATATTTTTCTGGATAAATGTAAAGAGCAATGGAAAACCTTGGATTATAAAAATAAAGTGTTGTGGATTGATTTGTCTCTTGAACAAGAAAAAAAATATGTCGAACAGATGAGAACACAGGCTTTGGAGCATCCAGACGATGCTGCGCAATATAACAACACGAAAAGTATTCTTACCAAAGAAGAGAAAATGATTAAAGAACGTATTGCTGGAAAACCGGAGAAACCACCGTCATCATCGTACGCTCTTTATTCTCGTATGATGATGGGAAGCGATTTAATAAAAGCAATTCCCGCTAAAGAACGTATGCAAGCGATCGGTCAACAATGGAAAAACTGTCCGCTGGAGCAAAAAAATAAATACAAAGAACAAGTCGCACAAATGACTGAACAGTACAAATTAGAATATGCAAATTACTTAGAGTCGTTGACGCAAGAAAAACGCGAAGAAGAACTGAGCAGTAATTTGTTGGCCAAGAAGAAAAATATTAAAACAAAGACTCCGGAAGATTTAAATAACGTCGTCAAAGAAGAGGCGACGAGTGAAAAAGAGAAAACTTCTAGCAAAAAGCAGCACGACGACGTGTTTGTATATCCCCGTATTCCGGTGTTGTATGCCGGAGAGCCTGAACAACCGCCGACAACGCCGGTTATGCTTTTTGCTAAGAAAGTGATCAAAAATAAAAAGGCTATTTCTAGAACGGAATTAGATCAAATGTGGCATTCGCTCCCTGCCGATGAGAAGGACAGATATAAAACTAAGTTGACGGAAATGAAAAAGAAATACATACAGAATTACGGAGAATTTTTGAAAGGACTCGAGCCGGAACAACTTAAAGAATATTCTAATTTGAAAGCAACCAAAAAAACAGTTCCGGTCACGTCGTCTTCTTCCTCGTCTTCATCGGAATGCGAATCCGGATCGGAGTGTGATCGCGATAATTGTTCCGATTGTTCGTGTGATTCAGCCTCAACTTCAAATAGTTAAAAAAACAATTGTGCTCATCTAATAATTTTTTAAACATAAAACAAACTATTTTATACTTTTTTTTCGTGTGTTAAACTTATCTTTTTTTAACATTTTTCAAAAATCATGATTATTTATTTTATTTTAGTCGTTTTATAACCGAAAAATACCTTGTAATTTATTGAGCTGAACAGAAAGGATGTTAAAAAAAATGTGTTTCCTTAAATAGAGTTCTTAATTAGTTTAAAAAGTGTTACATTTCCTAAAATTAATGCAAAATGTAGACATTTCTCAGAAAATTATGTAAAGCAAGATGTCAACGATGCTTAATTTAAAAACTGCGTTTACCCGTTTTTTATTTTGAATCTTGAGCCGACTACTCATTACACAGTACTTGCCAAGAACGTCTCATGGTATAATATTAGTGAAGACAATCAAAGGTGCAGAACACGAATATGATACTTCCTTTTAGTCCAAGAGCTAACAAACATTTTTGAGTAGGTATTTGAAGCGCCCTGAAAATTTGTGTAACGCTTCTTTTGTGATGTCTGAATACAAAATCGAAGACATGGCTGAAGTAGTAGGGCCTAGCCAAGCCTTGAATTTTTAACTTTGCAAAAAGAGTCGTGGAGGCATTTTGAAATTTTAATACCTTCAAGTTTAGTATTCAATAAAATAAAAAATAAATAAGCCGCATTACTTAGTCAGACGGTTTCAAAACTGTATTTCATAAAATATATCGAAAAAATATATTTGAGAAATGCTGAGATTTAGACAGAATAATATTTATACTGAGAAAAACATATTTTTGAAAGGGCAGACCATTTTAGTGTGACTTTTTACATGCCAGGTGACCGGGAATATTATACGTGAGTGCGAGTAAATAACGCTATGAGTAGGCTGAAGTGTGAGAGAGCGAGCGTATATCGGCGGCCGTCTGAAATGAAGCGTGCTGCGATCCGATTGACTCCTCCAAGACTCAGCCGGCCTCCGATGTGCTTTCTCTCTCTCTCCCACACTTCAACATTTAAACCTGACCAAATAATTAAATTAAATTAATTCGACTGTATGAAAATTTCAAAATGCCTCAAAGACTTTTTTTGTAAATAAAATTTCGCGAAGTTAAAAATTCAGGGCTTTAATAGGCCTCACTATACTTTAGCGGATAGCCTATCCTTGAGCATTGTGCGGAATGGTTCCAATTAGAAGCCATATGGAAGCCATTTTAACGTGGAAAACGCTGTAAAAAGCGCGCGGGATTCAAAAAGATTAAATATTCTATAATATGATGGTAATGGAAAAACAATAAAACTCGCAGTAAACAGTGATATTTCGCTCCAAAACCTATTTTTATATTGAAACGTTTCAAAAATTACAAAACTGAGCATAAATATAAATAAAAGCTTAGAACATTTTACATTGTCAGATTGGCATCAATGTTTGTCAACCTTGATGCCAAATTAACAATGTAAAATGTTCTAAGCTTTACATTATATTTATGCTCGATTTTGTAATTTTTGAAACGTTTCAGTATTAAAATAGGTTTTGGAGCGAAATATCACTGCTTACTGTGAGTTTTGTCGTTTTTATCAATAAAATCATATTATAAAATAATTAATATTTTTGAATCTTGCGCGCTTTTTACGTCGTTTTCCACGTACAAAATGGCTTCTAAAAGGTACAGGAGGCGCTAGTGTATCCGCAATCTTTTAAATATATATATCTATGTAATATACCAAGTTCCCATACATTTACTGGTAAAATCTGAGCAGTACTGAAATGACGTAGGTCTGGGATCTGGGTCTATAATAAAAGTCGCCCTTTGGCTTGTTTACGTAGGTCGTAGAGTAATGCTTGGCAAATTATGGTGGTTCTTTTTTTCCCCTTCCAATGTGTGCATTCAATAATATGTTGTATGCAATCAGTGCCACGTTTATTGTCTGTAGGGATAATATAAATCTACTGTTAATTGTTTTATGAGGGACTTTTGCTTAAGATATTTTAAACTGTTTTTGTTTCTGTAAAGAAAGGTTTTTTTTTTTGACTAGATACTCTTCGTAAATTTGACCTTATTTATATCCGTCGTAAATTGCAGTTTTATTTGTTAAATTTTATATTTTTCTTTTTACGTGATATTTGAGAATTGAATACTGTCATTTGTAAATGTTATAACAATGTATTGAAACAGTATGCCAGTGCAACAAAGGTAATCGAAAGGCTTTTAATTTTTACACAAAAAAAAAAAATTAATTTATGTATTACATACATAACAACAATTTCACATGTTTAAATTATATTTTGTAATGGGCTTGCTGAACGAGAAATATTCTGTTATTTGTTCATATCTCCTACTTATTTATCGAAAAATATATACGTAATCAATAAAATATACGTATAGTTAATGCATTTAAGGTTGCAAATGATTTGAATCTTTTATCTCAAACAAATCATAAGTTTGTTTTTGCAGTCAGATTTCTAACCCTCATTTTGGAACGATTTCGTTGTTTCTCAGTTAGCTGCAAAATATGCGCACGAGTTAAATTGTCGGTTAAATTTTGTCGTCTGTGAAGTGTGAATTGTTCTGATGATCAGCATTCAACAAACGGTTTGAAGATTTGCTGGAACGCTGAACTACTTAGATTGAAGTGATTTTATAATCTGCACGAACCCCAATTTTCTAACGTGCTTGCTTCTGACGACCAAAACGGTTGGAAACTTCTGCAAAAGCAAACTAACTCGAATCGTGATTTATTTTTAAAATCGTTTTCGCTGAAATATTTAGTTTTTTGTTCTTTAAATTTTTGTTTGTTTGATTCAGTTATTTTTTAGACTTTATTGCAAGCAGTTAATAAAAATAACGTACATACATACGAAACTCAGAAAAAGTTGAATCAAACAATGCGAATAAATATTGATAGTGACTGTTGTAAGAGCCATTACGCACTGTCGACTGTGACTACAGTTTAAATAGATGGTTACGCACTTGGTCGTCAGTCGCCCAGGCGACTCGCCGCGTAGTGGCGACGTGTAAAGCGACTGCCGGTCGCCGGCGACCAATAGGAGCACGGCTTCAAATGGAACCATTCATACTGCGAGCAACTGTCTCTTCATTATTAGTAGCGCTACTAAAGCAGCTTCTTCGACGTCCATTCTGCACGAATGTACTTGGGATACTGTCGCTCGGCTTGGTCTCCTGGGCCTAGTTGCCTATGTCGACGGTGCGTAATGGTTCTAATGTGTAGATCCGGCAGTGGAATGTTGAAGATTTTCAAAACGCAACTACAGTTGACGAAACGAAATAATGATGAAGGGAGTTTGTGTGACCACTTAAATCTAAATACCCGTTTAGACGGGGACAGTTTCTCACTTATTTTGGGGCCGGAAATCTTATGCGATATTCAAATACGAGAATATTCATTTTTGACTGTTTACGCGCATGCAATAATCATAAATAAGCCTACGAGAATGTTATGTGAGTTTCGCAAAGAAAAAACGCCTGGCAGTTTTATTTGCACTGTCAACTGTTGAAAGCAACGCTAACGAATTCTCTGCCTAAATAACTTCTTGTATAACAGTTTTACAGGAGAATCGTACCAATCGGTTGTCAACTGATATATTATGAGAGAGTATCCCCGTGTGCTGTTTAGAACTATTCTCGCATCTACAGAATTCAGAGTAGAATTTAGCCATTTCATTTAAAGAGGCAATTTTTAATCGCTTATGATTTCTCGCAACAAACGAGCGAGAAATTCTTCTCGTCTAAATGGGTCTTCAATCAATTTTTTCCATACAATAATCGCAAATTCAAATTCTTTTGTCATGCCATTTTAGTTTTTTTTTTTTTTTTTTTTGAAAATCGGTGTGTTTTTGTGAATAAACATTCTGATGCGTATTTGGTTAGTTGCATTGGTCAAGGAAGTGCCGGCGAACCAAGAGTGTGTTCCGAAATATAACCCAGTATACAGGCCAGTGCTGAATCGACGCCGTGTTGTTGATTCGTTCCGAAATATACTAGCCAGCGCGTTGACGTATTATTATTTCCCTCGTCCATAGAGCTGTAAAAGTAACGAGAAATTGTGTACCTGTATGTATTCGTTACTTAAAGAACCAGTTCCCGTTACTTTCGTATCGTTACGTTACTCGGTACTTTTCATACGACATACAATAGTGTACTTAACAGCATCAAGCAATAAGCATGTAGCTTCGCACAAAGCGCGTCGCATACGTGATACGACAAGAGTCATGACTTCGTACTTTATGAATACTTATAAGAAGTCTAACACATTGTGTTCGTATAACCGTATCAAACGAGTCGAACTGACATGGATACGAAACATGCGAGTAACGAAATGAATTTGTAAGTAATGATTCGTTACTTCGAGTCAGACAATGTACCCGTTACTCAGTAACGAATACATACGGTTTGTTACAGCTCTACTCGTCCACCAAAAGTAATTGTTTACTTTGTTGATCAGACATTATTGCAAATAAAAAATTCCACAAAGTCTGATGAACACCCGTCTGGTGAAATATTTATGCTACGTCAAATCTGTCTCACCAATACAATATGGTGGCATACCAGTACAATTATTATAGCGTCGGATTCATGACGTCATTAGCACTGGTCAGTATACTGGGTTATATTTCGGAACATACCCCAAGTAAACATATTTAGCTGTTATGTCAAATTAAAAAAAGTGTATTTTAATGAGACCAGGTATAATTTTTAAACATCAGACCTCTTAGTATTTTATTGCGTAGGGTTTCCCACACTGGTTCAGTATCATTCGAATTTAATAAAACCTGCAGTTGTCTCAAATTGAGTATTCAAGTACACCGAAATTTCTTACAGAGAACATACAGTTTCTTACAATGATTGACAGCTACACAACTTGGATTATTCCGTCAGTACATGCTATCGTCACATTCGACCGTCGGATCCCATAGATATATTAGACTAGAGTACGCGAGTGAGCCGTGAAAGTGTCTGCAATTCAGACAGAGAACAGTTCCTTATCTCTATGGTAACTAATGATACAAAAAAATACTGATTTGAGTAAACAAATATCTGGTTTTCTGCAGCATTCTCTCTCTCAACTGAGGACACTTTCACTTATGGCAAGCATACGAACTAGCGTACTCTACTTACTTATATCTCTATGTCGGATCTTCTATGAAGCCATTAGCGTGCCATCAAAAATATATTGCAAACTAAACTGAAAAAAAAGAACTTTTTGAAGTGAAACTTTTTTAGGCGCGGTAGGGCAAATTGGCCTGGATCAGACGAAAAGTGAAACGCTTCTCCTTCTCCGACTTCAAACGGCAGTGGAAAGGAAAGAGTGGGAGAATCGTTTCTACTCTGTTTGCAGCGTCATACTCACTCTACACGCATGCGCAGTGTGTACTGTGTATATACTTAGCATTTACTCTAGCCGTAGTAAGATGAGTTTAGCCATTTCCTAATCCTGAAAAGTTTCACTTCTAACGCGCGAGTGTCTCGTGCATTTTTTTTTTGTATTTCATAAAAATGCCCTAGTCTTGTTCTGTAGTATTAAGGAACTACCGATATCTGTAAAGATATTTATTAAAATTACAAAATTTTGTACTTGTGTATATGTATATAAATAGAAAATTGTTACTGTACTAGAATATTGTAACATTTGGTTATTCATATCAATATATTATAATGTATTAAATTTTACATTTTCTCATATAAGCCTATAAGTACTACATAAGTTTTTATTAGTTCTGTTGTATTCTTAATAATAAAAATTCATTAAACATCCCAGTTCAGCTTTTTATTTAATCCTCCTATTTTAACACCAATCTAAAAGAATCACTAAATAAATAAGGCTATGCAAAAAATCTCGTTTTTAGTCGATTTTCGATATTATCCAAATACTTTCGTTTCAGGTCCAGACGGCTCATACTCAGGCCCGGCAGGTATAGTGGGTTGAGTGGGTAGCATGACCCACTCGAAAAATCCCGAGTATGAAAATAATCGAACATCATATCATTAACTATGTCCATTTACAAATTTCAAATTTAACGCGGGAAACAAGCGCGGTCGGAAAGTGCGCATAGTGTACGCGCACATATAACACTCATTTATGCCAATGACGGCTGTATGTAGTGATTTGAATATCTATGAAAATTATATTTTGAAAATTTTTCCTGATCCATATACGTTTTTGCCTACCCCCCCCCCCCCCTGTTCCCGCTAATAATTAATCAATTACCCACTCGGGCCGGACATGACCTGCCGGCCCTGCTCATACTAACAAGAAATGATACTCCACATCAAAAAAATAAGTTCAACTTTTGGTTCGGTGGGCATTTAAAGTGTTTTTAAACACTGAATCGACGTTCGAACGCCTCTATCTCCGAAACGGTTATCGATACAGACCTCCGGGTGTGCTCATTGAATTCAGCGTGTCGCTTTCTATCAGTACACCGAATTTTAAATGCATCCGATGCGTATTCCAGACTTTCCAGAAAACCACTTTGAACGGGCCTATCTTCGAAACGGTAAGTGATACGAAGCAACGGAGGGGCTCGGTGACTTCAGCGTGTCATTTTACATGAGCCTTCCGAATTTGAATCGGATCGGAGACATTGTCCAAAACTGTCTTAAAAAAATCACAAAATAACTATGGGAAAAATCGCGTTTTTAGACGATTTTCGACATTTTCCAATAACTCGCTTTTCTGGTCCAGACTGCTCATACTAACACGAAATGACACTCCGAATCAAAAAATAAGCTCAGCTTTTGGTTTCGTTGCTTCGTATCACTTACCGTTTCGAAGATAGGCCCGTTCAAAGTGGTTTTCTGGAAAGTCTGGAATACGCATCGGATGCATTTAAAATTCGGTGTACTGATAGAAAACGTCACGCTGAATTCAATGAGCGCACCCGGTGGTCTATATCTATAACTGTTTCGAAGATAGAGGCGTTCGAACGTCGCTTCGGTGTTTAAAAATACTTTAAATGCCCACCGAACCAAAAGTTGAGCTTATTTTTTGATTCGGAGTGTCATTTCGTGTTAGTATGAGCCGTCTGGTCCAGAAAAGCGATTTATTGGAAAATGTCGAAAATCGTCTAAAAACGCGATTTTTCCCATAGTATAGCCTTAGTTATTTTGTGATTTTTTTAAGACAGTTTTGGACAATGTCTCCGATCCGATTCAAATTCGGAAGGCTCATGTAAAATGACACGCTGAAGTCACCGAGCCCCTCCGTTGCTTCGTATCACTTACCGTTTCGAAGATAGGCCCGTTCAAAGTGGTTTTCTGGAAAGTCTGGAATATGCATCGGATGCATTTGAAATTCAAAGTACTGATAGAAAACGACACGCTGAATTCAATGAGCGCACCCGGAGGTCTATATCTATAACCGTTTTGGAGATAGAGGCGTTTGAACGTCGCTTCGGTGTTTAAAAACACTTTAAATGTCCACCGAACCAAAAGTTGAGCTTATTTTGTTATTCGAAGTGTCATTTCGTGTTAGTATGAGCCGTCTGGACCAGAAAAGCGAGTTATTGGAAAATGTCGAAAATCGTCTAAAAACGCGGTTTTTCCCATAGTATAGCCTTAGTTATTTTGTGATTTTTTTAAGACAGTTTTGGACAATGTCTCCGATCCGATTCAAATTCGGTAGACTTATGTAAAGTGACACGCTGAAGTCACCGAGCCCCTCCATTGCTTCGTATCACTTACAGTTTCTAAGATAGACTCGTTCGAAGTGGTTTTCTGCAAAGTCTGGAATACGCATCGGATGCATTTATATTCGGTGTACTAATAGAAAACGACACGCTGAATTCAACGAGCGCACCCGGAGGTCTATATCTAATACCGTTTCGGAAATACAGACGTTCGAATGTAGCTTTGGTGCTTAAACACACTTCGAATGCCCACCGAACCAAAAGCTGAACTTATTATTTGATTCGGAGTGTCATTTCGTGTTAGTATGAGCCGTCTGGACCAGAAAAGCGGGTTATTGGAAAATGTCGAAAATCGACTAAAAACGCGATTTTTCCCATAGTAAGTCTTAGTTATTTTGTGATTTTTTTAAGACAATTTTGGACAATGTCTCCAATCCGATTCAAATTCGGTAGGCTTATGTAAAATGACACGCTGAAGTCACCGAGCCCCTCCGTTGCTTCATATCACTTACCGTTTCGAAGATACACTCGTTCGAAGTGGTTTTTTTGGAAAGTCTGGAATACGCATCGGATACATTTAAAATTCGGTGTGCTGATAGAAAACGACACGCTGAATTCAATGAGTGCACCCGGAGGTCTGTATCTATAACCGTTTCGGAGATAGAGGCGTTCGAACGTCGCTTCGGTGTTTAAAAACACTTTAAATGCCCACCGAACCAAAAGCGAAGCTTATTTTTTGATTCGGAGTGTCATTTCGTGTTAGTATAAGCCGTCTGGATCTGAAAAGCGAGTTATTGGAAAATCTTGAAAATCGACTAAAAACGCGATTTTTCCTATAGTATAGCCTTAGTTTTTTTGTGATTTTTTTAAGACAATTTTGGACAATGTCTTCAATCCGATTCAAATTCGGTAGGCTTATGTAAAATGACACGCTGAAGTCACCGAGCCCCTCCGTTGCTTCGTATCACTTACCGTTTCGAAGATACACTCGTTCGAAGTGCTTTTCTGGAAAGTCTGGAGTACGCATCAGATGCATTGTCAAAAAAAAAAAATAAAAATACTGGGAAAACTTAATAATCGACAAAATTCAAAAACTCGCGTTTTGTTCCGGACGGCGTAGAAGACTTCAGACTAATACAGAATGGCATACTAAATCCAAAAATAGGTTCAAGTTTGCGATCAACAAGCTGTGTAAAATGTATGCATTTATTTCGATCGCGTTATCTTTGAAACGGTTATAGATACAGCCCTCCGCCCTCCGGGTGTGTTACTTGAATTTAGAATCTAGTTGTATGCAAGTATAAATAATTTGAAAAATTCCCGGAGGTACTCCAGATGGCAAATTCAGTCCTTTTAATTTAAATATCTTAGGTCGCTAGTTCAGACTTTTCTGCGCTGCAGTCGTTGAGCATAGACAGGCCCTAAAAAAATATATGTATCTTGTACGTGAGTATTGCGATGTTACCAAACAATACAGTGTATTTCATTTAGGACATGTCTATAATAAAAGACTGAAGCGCAAATAATTCTGAACTAATAGCTTTTAAGAAATTCCGTCCGATAGCGCTCGCATATTCTACTCTATTGTTTTTTGATATCAAATTGTTTTTGAAATTAAAATATTGACATTCATCACGTGGATTTTATGATCATAATAAAATTAATCTATTGAAATCTTACCTTTGCAACTGTAGTAGGTACAAACCTCGGGGTGTGCTCATTAAACCTATAATGTCCTTTTCTGTCAGCATGCCGAACCTTGTGTCTGTTCTCCGAATAATAACAATTTCCATCTGAACAGAATGTTGAAGTAAAAGACCAGCACGAGCATGCAGCATGCACGATTTCAAACACTAAACCAGCACGGACCAGCGGTTCCGTGTTCAACAGACATTTTGCAGTTTTCAAGTAGTGACTGTGCAAAATAGACGTGTGAAGAAGAGGAAGAAAAAGAAACCAGGAAAACCCGAAGGTTTTGATTTCACTCAAAACGACACATCACTA
This sequence comes from Xanthostigma xanthostigma, assembly GCA_963575645.1. NCBI lineage: Eukaryota > Metazoa > Arthropoda > Insecta > Raphidioptera > Raphidiidae > Xanthostigma > Xanthostigma xanthostigma. The sequence goes on along the minus strand of OY754466.1, from coordinate 38,335,073 downwards.
GCACACTAGATCTGTCCGCAGCACGGGTAGACAGTCGACAGAAATTTCAGGCGGCCGACTGACGGTCGTTGCATGCTGCAGGTGCTGGTCTAATGTGCGCTACTCAGTTAAATAACATGGGTACCTTGAAAGGTTGTAATAATTAGCAACACGTTAAAATAATTGAAGTGGTGTCATACCTCATATTATGACATATCTACAGTATGTAAACACGTAAGGTGCACATAGGGAAATTAACATTGGGAAAAAATGACTGGATCAGAGTGAGCCTTGAAATCTTGTTTTTCAATTTGACAGATAATATTCTTTTGCAAAATGAATGTGTATACTACCGAAGAGAATATTCAAATGATTACAGCGAGGTCAAATATCTCCGCCTATTCGTGTTGAACCCAAAGACATTGGGTCACTGATTTACCAACGCGCATACGTCATACCAGTCAAACAATTTTTGAATGAAATGTTTCCAAACAGATGGAGTTGTTTTTTTGTTTTATTTTTGTACAAAATAAAATATTTTTAACAAAAAATTGAATCGACTTCAAAAAAGGCACTAAAAAGTAAAAAATAATTGCGTATTGAAATGTTTTGGAGTCGGTGTAGTTCTCGGAATAGATTTCATTTTGGCTGACACCGACTCCAAAACATTTCAATACGCAATTATTTTTTACTTTTAACATGTATCATGTTTTAGCCCTGGGGTACTAAATTTTTTTTATTAACCATGATTTCATTTTTTGAGCGTCAATTTTGCGTGTCAATTTTGCGCGTCAATTTTGCGCGTCAATTTTGCGCGTCAATTTTGCGCGTCAATTTTGCGCGTCAATTTTGAGCGTCAATTTTTTCCGCGCAACACATAGCTGAGAGACGTATGAAATTTTGAGCGTCATTTCCGAACGTCGATTCCGAGCATCGAGTCCTCCGCGCACGAAACATATAGAGGAGAAAACATGATACATGGTTGAATTTTTGGTTCTAGAACAGAAATTTTTAGTGCCTTTTTTGAAGTCGGTTCAATTTTTTGTTAAAAATATTTTATTTTTCTCTTTTTAGTGTTAATCTAACACTAAAAATCGGTGAACATACATAAAAAAACATTATGCATGCCTTTGAAATTTGAGAGTTTCCCTCGATTTCTCCGGGATCCACCATCAGATCCTGACTTGGTTCCGATGGGACCACCTCGGAAGTGCACTCAATCAAATAAAAAAAAAATTTGAAAATCGGTCCATAATTGATGGAGAAATCGGTGAACATACATAAAAAAAAAAAAAAATATACAGACGAACACAGAACCTCCTCCTTTTTGTTGAAGTCGGTTAAAAATTAAAATAATGATTTATAAGAGCTTTTTATTATTAAAAAAGCCAAGTAGCTTAAGCAACGAATGATTCTAGATGGAAAAGTCGAAAGCAGAACATTTGACTTAGGAACTTTGTTTGGACTAGTTAGGAGATAAACATACTAAAAGTCCTTACCCCTCCGAGGTACGCCCGAAGGGGGGGAGCACAAAGAAGGTCTCGTTTTTTGGTATTTTGCTTTCATCTCGAAAACGGTACGTCGTACGAAATTTTGTTGGAATACATAATGAAAGCTGATAAAATTCTCTACAACTTTAGTTTTCACACTTTTTATCTATCTCCAATCTTTGCCTAGCTATGAGCTCCGAAAAATGGTCGATTTTCAAAAATGTGTTAAATTCTCTGTAGCACATTGTAACAATACGAATTTGTCAAAATCATTTCGTATCGCTCATCCACACTATTAAAAACACCCACACACTATTAAAAAATAACATAAGCTGGGAGTACCTCCACACAGGGCCCTCTTTCCCACTGGGCACTCTGGCACGTGCCCAGGGCCCCGCGATCGATAGGGACCCCCTAGTTTAATGGTATACTAAGTACCTAAACTGTTTTAAACAAAAATCATCAGTGAACTATTTTTCATATACTTATTTTTTTTGTGTCCTTCATGTTAAAATTGGGAACGTGATCCTTTTAAATATATGCATTTTATATCACATTCCTCGACTTAGAATCTAGAACCTTGTTTATCTATTTTCTTTGTCTATTCTAACAAAATAGTGCTCTGTTAAGGTCATAGGGGCCCCATAATCCTAATGTGCCCAGGGCCTTCAATAGGTTAAAGCTTATGTTATTTTTTAATAGTGTGTGGGTGTTTTTAATAGTTTGGATGAGCGATACGAAATGATTTTGACAAATTCGTATTGTTACAATGTGCTACAGAGAATTTAACACATTTTTGAAAATCGACCATTTTTCGGAGCTCATAGCTAGGCAAAGATTGGAGATAGATAAAAAGTGTGAAAGCTAAAGTTGTAGAGAATTTTATCAGCTTTCATTATGTATTACAACAAAATTTCGTACGACGTACCGTTTTCGAGATGAAAGCAAAAAACCAAAAAACGGGACCTTCTTTGTGCTCCCCCCCTTCGGGCGTACCTCAGAGGGGCAAGGACTTTTAGTATGTTTATCTCCTAACTAGTCCAAACAAAGTTCCTAAGTCAAATGTTCTGCTTTCGACTTTTCCATCTAGATGCCCCTTATGAGCACTCATTGACTAAACTAAAGTAAAATAAAAATAAATCAAAATAAAATAGAAATCCTCAAGATTACCACGATAATTCAATAGAAATAACAATTAATGCAGTCATGGCTAACTCTGATCTAAGTATTTTTTCCCAATGCTAATTTCCCTATGTGCACCTTACGCGTTTACATACTGTATACTAATATTATAAAGAGAAAAGGTTTGTATTTTTGTTTGTAACGAATAAACTCAAAAACTACTGGACTGATTTTAAAAATTCTTTCACTAATAGAATGCTACATTATCACTGAGTAACATAGGCTATATTGTTAATCGAATTAAATTAGGAATCCCTACGAAAACTCGAATGATGTAACCCAAGGTGTAAAAAATTTACATATAAAACTCTTTATATAGCATGCGCTGCGATAACTATGTACTGCAATATTAAAGGACATGTCAATATATACAAAAAAAATCGCGATGCCATTGTAGTTATCTGTACTATCTATATCTATGCTAATCATATATTTAATACCCTCTATATTGCTAGCAACGATCGGGGAAAGAATTAAACACTACGGTGCAGACATTTATACGTCTGTCTCACTTATTATGAGTCTCATGCGCATGTCCGTGAATAGATGCACGTCAGTTGCAGCTTCAGTTTGTACATGGAACTAAGCGGTGAAAGGGAGGTGGCTTGTTCTAGTCCACTTACTAATTGATATGTTTACGAAGTCCGAAATTGCGAAATCTTGGAATTTCGGTATGGAAACCATATGGCCGCAATATGTTAAGGAGTTGAACGAATATTACAGCCAGCAAAGTCTGGTCTGATTATAATATGTATATGTTATGCACCAAGTGATAAATAGGACATTATTCATAATGTCCGGACAGTTCGAAAAATGCCCAATATGACAAAATCTATCCAAAAAATTAAATTGACCGGGCTTCTTCAATTGGGCGCAGAATAAGAAAAAATATGTTTTATTAAATTATTTTAATGTTGACATACCTACATTATTATTATAAAATCATTATGGTAGGTAGGGGAAGATGGGGCAAGACGGGGTGGTTAAGGTTTGTTGGTGAATAAAACACAGGTTTTTGTAATCAAACTAATCAACTTTATTTTTTTAAATATTCTTTGGTAATCAGTCTTTCAGTTTAACAAAGAATTAAACATTTATTTAAAGTTTTAAAAATAATAAATCGACAAATAACAAAAAAGTCCTTTTTCCCAATCTTGCTCCACGGATGGGGCAAGACAGGGCACTTCCTAGGGCAAAAAAGGGTACCTAACAACAAACATTCAGGTATATCTAAGTATTTATTGGCTAGATCAGAGGTTCCCAAACTTTTTTGTCTCGTAGACCACTTGTCATGTTTTTCGGTTTTGGGTAGACCCCCTGCTTATCTGATATTGATTTTTTGCAAATTTATTAATTTCAAATGTATTTTTGATAACCGTATAGTGCTACTCACTTTGAACGATTTAAATTTATAACGGTAGTGAAATGTAGTGTGAAATGTTTAGTTTTCTACATTTATGTAGTGTACACCCCTGTACACAAATTGTAATAAATTATTACATAAGTTAGAATAGTTTTTTTTGTTTCTTTTATGTAAATAATTTTTGTTAAAAATACTTTTGATTTTAAAATATTTAATTCAATAAAAGTTCTTGGAACAGCAGCATGCAAATCTTATTAATTTTTCTGCACCCAAGATACTACAATTTATTAATTAGATTCAAATTAAACGAATCAAATTAAAATTTACTTTCTGTTACATAAAATAACTAAGCAAAAAATAAATGCTTTTAGTGTGAGGGATAAACCTGATGCTTTAATAATATTTTTTCAACACTTGGCATCACTTTAGTTAGATTTAATCTTAAATCTCTTCGGCTAACGGTTTGTTTCTTTTTTTTGTTAGGAGATTCACTATCGTTGACCACCATTTTCATTTCATGGACCCCCAATTTTTTTCCCGCTGATATGAACCCCTTGCAAGTTGTCGTTGACCCCTAGATGGCCTGATTTGATTTGTCATTATTGTCCAGGAATTATAAACAATGCCCTGATTAATCACTTAGTCTATAACATATATAATAAACGATATACAGCACAGTTATAATATATTAAACTAGCCTTTTCATTTCAAATAGCGAATGATCAAAACTACGACCAGATCAACTTGCCCCACGTTGAGGCAGACAATTCCGCTTCGATTTTTCGCAAAAAATTGGTTCCATGCTAAATATGTTTAATGGTTTACCAAAAATGCTAATAAATTTTGTTTTTACAAGTGCAAGAGATTGAGCGTCACGTACAATATTTTTATGTTTATTTGTTTTTTTCAAAATCGGAAATATATTATCCTCAAACGGACATCTATTCAAGTCCGAGGTTATCTAATATTTTCAATTGTTTGATGTTACAATTTAGAAACATTGCTTTCAATATATAGTCTTCCTTATATAAGCAAATTGAAATTATTATTCATTTACATAACATATTGTTTTTCAAGAGACAGGAAGGTTTTTCGAACAATAGGGATTGGCTTTCTTTAAAGGTCAAGCTACAGGCAGCTTTGTATTTTGTTTTTATAACAAATTTAAAAGCACTACTGGAAGCTTTGACGTAAGTACATATATTTTTAATGTAAACAGTGATGCAACATAATAAATTCTGAAAATTTATTGAAATAAACACTTGCATAATATCGCAATATATTGCAAAGCGACAAAATCAAATTCAGCATTTTTCCGTAGACTTTAGCTTCAGATTATAACTATATTAGGATTATGCCTTTCAATCCCGAAATCTAAAATCTCGGAGTACCGAGTGATTCAAATGTTTCTAATTGATCGGAATCGAGATCCAGACAGAATTTGAATTTGCCGCTCTCAAATTTACGATAATCAAACCTTTTAAACTGTTCCGTACTTTTAAAGAATAACTTCAGTTATGGTACTCTTTTTAGAGTACATTCTTCTTACAAATATCCCCATTTTGCACGCTTCATCACAAATCTTTTCACCTTGACTAAAAAGCTAAATGCTTCCGATAATCGCCAAACGAAGGATCAAGAACCACAGTACTGAGCCTTTTTGACGTGATAACGTCTTATAAATTGATGAATCACCAATCTTATAAATTGATAAAACACCGGCTGCATGCACGAAAAAGTGTAACGTTCCTAACGCTCGTAACGCGTAACGTTCCTAACGTTCCTAACGCGTAACGTTCCGCCTGACCCTGTGCGTGCTTTTTGCTAATTTCTCGCTCAATTTAAATCAGATCGGTTTGAAACCAGTCTTAAACGAAAGAGGAGAACATTTTACATAGATTTCGTATAACAGAATTTGCCTAAACAGTTTTTTTATACAAATTTATATAGAAAAATAGCTGTATAAATGCAATGTTGTCTAATGCATGGCGCGACGCGGTCGGTCGTCTTTGTTTGCCGTACATGGAAATTAGAAGAGAACGTATGTCTTGTCTTAACATGAAAACGGCTGCATTTCTAATGTTTAATTCAATTTTTTGACATTAGTATTTTGTGAAATGCAACGCCTTCTAAGTTAAGTATTGGAATAACTAATTATTATTAGAACATAATACTTTGACAATTGCAAACGTCACTTTTGACATTTCTTATCATTCCGACACAAAGGATAAGCGGATTGAAACCAAATTTTGGGAGGATGTTTGATATGCAAATATGAAGTGGCCTATTGTTTTTGGGGAACATCGGCGCATGCTTAAAAGAATATATCTCTTATAATGATGTTTTATATAATAATAATATAGTTTTTAAAACGGTTTTTACTCTATCTATTTTTACTAGAAATTTTTGTAAATTTTTTGGGGACAATCGGCGCATGCGCAAAGGAGATACATGCCATAGTTGTTTTTTATATAATAATAGTATACTTTTTATAGTGTTTTATTATTCTACTTAATAAAATTTACCTAAATTTGAAGCGAAAGATGCAATATCATAGACTCGAATTATTATAATTATTATATAAATTTAGGTTATGTATTACGGAATACGTTATCACGTAAAACTATCGTCCGTAAACCGACTTTACAGACAACCAATTTTTTTTTTAAGTTTTGGCTACGTGTGAATGATTACGTAATTTAAAGATTTACTTCTTTAGGCACGCTTGACTTGGGGAGTAAGCTGGTAAATGCCTGACGAAAGCGTTTACGGAAGTGCATCATCGGAAGAGGCGAACGGTGCGTGATCGTTCGAGGCGAACGCTAGTTGAGAGAGAGTATAAGTTAGTGAAGATAGTAAGAGAGAGAGTTATGTTTTGTATATTGGGAGTTGAGAGGGAGATATAAGTTAGTGAGTGCGACAAAGACGGAGCATTAATCGAAATTCTTTTTTTTTACAACTATTTGACGTTTAAAATGAAAACAATTATTGTTTTTGTATCAAAAATACATTTCATCGAATTCTGCTGCATTTTGTAGGTTAGTAGGTTAGTTAATAAATCATTTTAAATGTTTTATAAATTATGCTAATAAATATATATACATATTTTGCCTATTAATTAATTAAAAATTATATTTTAAACATTTCGTCTTTGTAGATATGTGCTACAGAGTGAGGTTATATTGTGTCGTTAAATCAGGATGTCTAATCAAAATATGGTGATTGGTGATAGATTATCGAATATTATTGTATCATTAATATATATTATTATATATTATATATGGCAGGAAGAAGTTTTACTTCAGTCGTATGGTCTAAAGCACACTCGCTTTTTTAAGTTTGTTTTGCCAGATTGTTTCATTTTTTGTCTGTTAAGTGTGATTCTTGGTCCTTTATTTTGCGTTTATTTGAACGTTTTAGCATTAATATAGGAGAGGTGTAGCCGTTCTTTGGCGAGGGGCAAGGATTTGAGATGAAAAGTGCAGGGAATACTTGTAAGCAGAATATTATTCTCTTGATAACTAAAGACCGCTGCACACGAAGCTATTTTTGTCACTAGATTCGCTGCTTGATTTCGTGTTGTGGCGCTGGGTTTCGGGATGGCTTTTATGTGTTCGCTTCACACGATGCGTGTATTGAAGCTGGCTTTGTAGACGATTTTGGTACGCGCACAATGACAGTTCGAATGTTAACAAAACTGGACGTTTATTGTCTCTGAACAGAACACACTATGACGCCATGTTTGTTTATGGCGTTTGCCAATGTCGCTCACGTGACAGGTTACTGTTCCCTTATTGATTTTTGCTCATAGCCACCAGAGAATCAAGCACGAAAAACAGCTCCGGTTATAATTTTGAAATCCAGCATGTAACCACGCAGCGGAGCCCGCAGTGACGTTATTTTAATCCAGTACAAGTTCCAACAGCGATTCCAGCTACAAATCCAGCCTTGCGTGTATAGAAGCCTTAATAATGTTTGGTTCAGGTGCTTGGTCATAATAACTCGGACGAAACAACTTTGCTTTTTACAACTATGAACAAAACAACTCTGGACGAAACGACTCAGGACCAAAACAACTCAGCACCAAAACGACTCCGGGCAAAACATCTCCAGATGAAACAACTCAGAGCACAAACACCTCAATAATAATTTCAACTCATTACACATTATTACACAATATTACATTCAATCGAATTTCAAATTATTTTCATTTAAATTACAATTCGCATACCCGTTTATCGTTCACCCCGGAATTGTTTTTTTAAAAACTCCACATTTGCCCCTTCCCGTTTCACTGCGAGACAATTTGCATACCCCTTTATCGTTCACCCCGGAATTACAATTCGCATACCCGTTTATCGTTCACCCCGGAATTGTTTTTTTAAAAACTCCACATTTGCCCCTTCCCGTTTCACTGCGAGACAATTCGCATACCCCTTTATCGTTCACCCCGGAATTACAATTCGCATACCCGTTTATCGTTCACCTAGGAATTGTTTTTTTTAAAAACTCCACATTTACCCCTTCCCGTTTCACTGCGAGACAATTCGCATACCCCTTTATCGTTCACCCCGGAATTACAATTCGCATACCCGTTTATCGTTCACCCCGGAATTGTTTTTTTAAAAACTCCACATTTGCCCCTTCCCGTTTCACTGCGAGACAATTCGCATACCCCTTTATCAAAAAAAGCGATGGTTTTCAATCTTCATGAAAATGTGAGTTTTAAGTTGTAGTCTCAAATTCACTCATAAACAAGTCATTGTAACCGGGGTTATTTCGTCCGAAGTTGTTTTTGCCTGGAGTTGTTTTGAGCCGAGTTCTTTTTCCGCCGAGTCGATTTGGACAAAAGTTATTTTAACCTAAGTTATTTTGAGCGAGTTGTTTTGATCGTAATTATTCTGGACTGAGTTGTCCATGTCGGGCACCGTTTGGTTCAGTAAATATAATGGACAGTTGAAAAAACGACCAATTTCTCTACAAACATAATTTTCTTGGAAAATCTCGATCCCGAAATCGCAGGACTTATCCCTAAAATATTGATATGTTGACAATAGTTGGGATAGGTTCCATTTTCTGGCGACCCATTGTAATGCAGACCTACAACAAAAGAAAAAAATATTTATTGACTTTGAACATGTACCATCGGCGAGCTTTTTGTAAGAAATCTCGCATCTTCTCCCTCACCTGCTGCTTCACACCCTCAGCCTTATATTTTAATATTATAAATAATGGGTGTCCCAACAAGAGCGCCGGATTAAAATTTGCCGCCATTTTGTTAATACGAGTTGTACGGTGATTTTTTTTACAGTTATCACGTATAGACCACGCGATTTAAGAATATGGAGGAACGAACAGCGTTTAATTATTGTAAAAACACATTACAAAAATGATGAAAGTTTTGCGAAAACAGTTTGCCAATTACGTCAAGTTTTTGGTCGCAATTATGCGTCAAATGAATCAACAGTGAGGCGTTTAATTACAAAATTTGTAACCAAATTTACGCTGATAGATCAGAAGACCATTGTTCGTCGTCGTCCTTGTCAGTCTCTTGAAAATATAGCCACATTAAGGGAATCCATGGTCGAGAATTCTGGAACTTCCATTCGGCATCGTGGTCAAGAATTAAACATTTCCAGACGCATTATGCAATTAATTTTGGTAAAAGGTCTGCATTTGAACGCGTACAAGGTTCATGTTTTTCCAACAAGGTCATGTTGTAGCAAGCTTTGTTACATTAACTCTCTCTCTCTTTTTGGTAATATTGCCAAAAATAGAAATCGTGTTCAATCAGCTGTCAGGGGTCACCAATTGTAAGTACTTAATAAAGTTCTTACTTTAAAATAAATAAAACACTTAGACTTGAACTTAAAAGATTCGTAATGAATTGTTTTCTCAAGATCTATTAATTGAATTGATTTTTTCCAAATTTATAACAACCTTCATTTTTCCAGCGTAGCTAAGGAAAACTAATTTTGACAATATTATCAAAAAGAGAGAGAGAGAGAGAGTTAATGTAACAAAGCTTGCTACAATGTTTTTCCAACAAGACGGTGTGACCTGCCACACAGCACGTGAAACAATGGTGTTATTGCAGACCAAGTTTCCAGGCCGTGTCATTTCTCGATTTGGCGCTCAACATTGGCCACCAAGATCGTGCGGTCTAACGCCGATGGACTTTTTTCTTTGGGTCTATGTGAAGGAAAAGGTGTATGCGAATAAGCCTGAAGCAGTTAAACATCTTTAAGAAGAAATACGGCGCGTTATTGGTGAAATACAGCCGCATGTATGCGAAAACATTATTCAAAATTTCAACAAAAGAATAACCCTGTGCCAGAGGTTGCGTGGTGGCTATTTGCCTGATGTTGTATTTCACGTTTAATCGGAATTAGGTATTTTTCTTTATGTTGAAAGAAAAATGTTTGCTTAAGGAGGTTGATGCGTTACAGTCCCAATCAAAAGTAAGTCGAATTCTAAATGGGAACGTTTCCATAATAAATTTTTACAAAAGGTTATAAGTCAATGATACCAATAAATTATTGTCATAAAGGCATAAATAAATAATTTTTTTTAATATTAAATAATTATTTCAGTATTTTACTTAATGGACTAACTTTTGAATTTTTTGTACAAAGTTAGGTTGGAAAAAATAAATTTATGTAAATATCTGTATTTTACATATTTTTTGCAGTAAATAATTATAAATGAAATTAGAAGTAATAAAAATTAAAATTAAATCATTAAAAAGTTGAAAATTCAGTTAAAATGGTCAATAATAAAAGTCCATAATTGAAAAGTACTAAGGTTTAATAACTTTTTTTATTGATTAAAAGTCTCCTAATTAAATTGGAAAAAATATTAAAATATGCGTAAGACATCAATGCTTTACATAGTTAGTTTTCGGAACTGCTGACATTATTTGGTTATTTGCAAAAAATTAAAATGTACCGTTTGCATGCTAGGTTGACATATTTTCCATAAAATGTAGGTACATGTAAAAGTTTTTTTTTTTATTTTTAACTTTATAAATCTCCTAATGATTTTGGATTTTTTACAGAAAATTTTGTCATAAAAAAATCTATCAAAAAAACTTTATTTCAGATTTTTTCCATTACCTTCGTAAAACGGCTCAACCTCCTTAATTAAAAAAATATATGTGTTTTTCTGTCAAATTAAATCCGGCGCCTTTGTTGGTACATCTTTTACAAATAATGTTGATTGGCATTGCTTGTAGACAAAACCAATGTTAATAGATAGAATGTAAATTATTGACGGTAAACAATGTTGAGTTTATACAAAAAAAAAACTCCGGGTCGCAGTGCCAAACCCTGCCGACAATATAGTGTATTTGCTTTTATAGGCAGTGTGGCTCTATTATATGAACTTAACTTTGTTTTTGGACAAAATAAAAAAATTTACCCCTTAATACACCCCTTGAAACAACATTTTTTACTTAATTTCAATACTACATATCAATTCAACATCTGTACCAAATTATATACACCCTTCAGTATGTAAATCTATATCAGTAAACTTGTGTTTTCATAAAATTTGTAAGTCCGGTCCTGTCGGGCCGATTTTATTAAAATTTTAGCAGCATATTTTAATAATTACTAAAGGGTTAAATTTCAAATTTGAAACGATTCCGAAAATTTTTTCGGTATTTTTGGGCCCGAAAAATTTTTTTAACCCCTAAATACCACCCTTAACGTGGCCCGATTGGGCCCATTTTAAATAGGCTTCGTGCGGTGATGGATTCCAACATGTGGCCTAAATTTCGTTTAAATCGATTAAGTCTGTCGAGAGTTATCGTGCTAACACATATATATATATATATATATACATATATAAACAGACTTTTCCAAAAATGGTGCCAAACTTCTTAGAAAGTTATGAAACGTCGAGAAATTTTGGTCCGACCCCTAGGTCCCGCCATCCGACCGACGCCAATAGTGTAAGTGCCTTATGGCAAATACACTAAAAAGTCGAAAAATACAATACCGAAATAATGAATTGTGTACAATTTTATGTAGGGAATTGATAGCATGGCGGGAGTAACGTAGCGTTTTAGGTGGAAGAGACGGGACAGTTACGGGAAGGTCTAGCCGGTTTAGTATGTGAAAAATGCACCGATGTCTATTGTTATATTTTAGCCGTTTAATTATTGATTTTTGTCTGTAGTATTTCTGTGATTAATTACAGGTCTTTGCTTTCACTCACAAGGATATGAGGATTTTTTTCTCAGGAACTATGATAAAAAATAGATATCAATTAGTTCTATACTATGTGTTTTTTTCATATTTTTAAATTTTTTAGAGGTGCCAAGCGTAAATTTTTTTAAAGGTCGTCTTAATAATAACCATTGGAAATATTTAACCAAATAAATCATGCATAATCAAGAGTCAAAATATCACTGAATTAAAAACGCTCACTGGACAATTAACTACACGATAGGCCACTTAGTTATAACAAAAATAATTTTTATACAGTGTCGTTACAAGAAATGCACATTTATAATCTTTTGATTATTAAGTTGTCAATTATTGCTGATAAAATTTTATGTATACTCTAAAACCTAAAATAAACTAATCAGAATCGATATAGCTTTTCTCGTATACGAGGAAAGAGGGGGGGGGGAGGTTATGAAAGTGTAATTTGCTTCAAAAGTAAAGAGGCCCAGTTGATTCACCGTTCAAAAGACCGAAATCAAATTTAAAAACTTAAGGTTTTTAGAGTATTCTTCAAAAAGATTTTTCTTTCTTCCTGTTTTGATACAAAAGAAGGTTTCATAGCACAAGTTCGAAAATAATTAGTTTCTAGTTCTAAATAGAATTATTACGTGACAAACTTAATTTTTATTAAGTTTGTCAACCTTAGCAATGTAGAAATCGTAACGGTACGTTATTCTCGAGGCGCGAGTTCTACTCGCACTTGTCCGTCTTTTTAGGGTTCCGTATCTCAAAAAGAAAAAAAAAAGAACCCTTATAGGATCACTTTGCCGTTAGTCTGTCTGTCAAAACACTTGGGAATCAAAACCTATAGGGTACTTCCCGTTGACCTAGAATCATGAAATTTGGCAAGAAGCAACGTCTTATAGCACAAGTAAAGGAAAAAATCCGAAAACCGTAAAATTGTAGTTACATCACAAAAAAAATGTTTTTAAACAGCAACAACATGCTACGCACGTACACAGTAACAGTCCTAATACAAAACAAGCGTTCGCTATCGGTGCGTTCATACACCACAATATGAGAACTCTTGCATACAACACGGTAAAACATTTAAGCTACAGATATAGCCACGATGTACAATACAGTTCAGTATTCCGTCTGAAATCATTGCAATTACATGCTTAGTTAGCAAACTGACCGCGACGTTTATCGATGTATGGGGACAACGGCTAAGCGGGAAAAATCTTCGAGACTCGATTCCCGTGATGGACGAACTATTTACATACCTACAAGTTTGTACGGAACCCTCGGTGCGCTAGTCGGACTCGCACTTGGCCGGTTTTTTTTAATATCAACGCACGTATTTATTTAAGACTGACCCTGATTATGCAGCTAGACTGGCAGCGTAGAGCACCGACGGCAGTGTGTTTGACCCGAGTTGACCTCGTCAAACAAGCGTCGTAGACGTCGTCTGTATTGGTGTAGACGCAACCCAGACGCACCGCGGCGGTACTGATGCGTTTCAACTATTCGTTATATTATGTAAGCATTATATAAGATACAGGTTCGTTCACTGTTCAGTAAGTGTACTTAAAAACTTTAATAACTATCTATTCGTCAAAAATGAAAAAAGCAACTGTACGAAATAAAAAAAAAACTTTTTGTTCTGCCACATGGATGCCATGGTAGTACAACTGGTTTCTTTAGACTGTGAACAAAATTACCAACAAAGATAATAAGACAGTATACCATTATAATTTAGGCGCATCAAAATTTCACATTTTTAACCTTAATTTATGAGAAGGCATTTAGCTTTGTTAGGGGTTAATTTTTGAAAAAAATAGGCCTATGTCCTTCCCCAGACATCAAACTATCTCAATATTAATTATTAAATTTTATCGCAATCGGCCCAGCGGTTTGGCCGTGAAAGCGTAAAGACAAGCAGAGTTACTTCCCCATTTATAATACCAGTATATGGATAAATACGTAAATTTTATAATATAAAAATTCGCATGTATCCATGAAATATGTGTTCTGGTGTGCTTGTGTACTATTTGCACACATATGAACTTTGAAGTAGGTATGTACACATATTATGTAGTAATGGTAGTTCACTGCAGTGCCGACCTTATAATTTTTTTTGATTCAATTTAAATTTAAAGTTTTGTTATGGGATACTCAGAGAATAATGCGTTTAACGTCTGTTTCTCGACCTTAATAATAATAATAGTTGGCAAAATCAAAAGTGCATATCCCGCAAATTTTCCACTGCACATATTATAATGAAAAAATTGAAAAATTGATGGATTTAAAAATAGTTCTGTTTTATAGATTAGACTCTCCTCTTTTCAAAAAGTTTCAATTTGAATGGATTTCGTGTGAGCTTAACTTAGATATAGAATAGAATAGATTTTTATTGTCAATTGGAAATTACAATAACTTATTGTATGAACGAAAGTCAGCTCTGACGCGCAAAGCGATAATAAAGCACTTGTGCAATAATCATAATAAATATTTATTTGCACTGGTTACACCATATCATGGTCAAAATACAAGTCAAAAGTCGAATAAAATAATAATTAAATTGAGTCTGCATTATTTAAAAAATTATTATAATTATAAAAACATGATTTCTCTAAAAACACTTTTAAGGTTTTCTTGAATTTAGCTATAGGCAACTCTCTTGTTTCCACTGTTTATGTATTGAAAAATTGTAACCCAATATAATTAGGACCATACCTTGTATCAATGTGTGAATCTTTTTAGAGGCAAACAAAGGTTGGATTTATGTCTCATGTATCTTATGTCATAACAGACGCCATTCGTGCCATTACTATTTTCCATATACCACACTTACTGTTATTTTCTACACCAGAGGCAGAAATTTTGGACCAATTGCACCCTCCCCAAGCCACTCTTAAGAGTGATCATTAATCCACTTTCTTAGAAGTTGCTTGGGGAGGGTGCAGTTGGTCAAAAATTTCTGCCGCTGGTATTTCCCGGTCATTTGGCTCTAACAGAACCTAAAAACGAAGCGGCAGATTTTTTTTTAATTTTAAACCTTTTGACGTGATAACGTCTTATAAATTGATGAAACACCGGCTGCACGCACGAAAAAGTGTCACGTTCCGCCTGAGCCTGAGCGTGCAAGCGAGAGCGCGGTATAAGCGATAGAGAGGCACGATCGGCCCAAGCGTCGGCTTGCACGCATTTCTCTCTCTTCTCGCGTGACGTCAGAGAGTTCATCAATGTTTCTTTATGACGTTATCACGTAAAACTGTCGTCCGTAAACCGACTTTACAGACAACCAATTTTTTTTACTGCGCACCTTTGAAATTTTTTATCCCCCCTATCTTAAAATGGGTCCAGATTCCGCCTATATATCATAGAAGAAAAAATGCTCTAAATTACTTAAATAGCTTATGTACCAAGCGGCAAAAGGTTGGGACGACATGCTTTTTTTACGCGTCAGCTCCCTAACTAATAGGTTGTTTGTGCTGTTTCGCAAAAAATACTTGAAAAAAATTTCTGCGAATCAACATAAAAAAGCTAGTTCAAAATATTTGCATACATTTGCGTGACTCTTAGCGATAATTAACCTTGAGCCGTGCCATTATGTAGACACACACTATATTAACGTAGGATACGTGCGCCTATCCGTTTGTGCATTACGTTCCCGTTTCCAGACGCGGTCCTTAACCTTGTAACCCGGTACCGCCGCCGCCACCGCCGCCGCCGCCGTCGGTGTCGTCGTCGTTAGTCGTTGCAACGACGGCCGTAGTCATGACACTGGCCTAAACGGCCTTACCGTTATATTCATAAGAAACTTTATACCTTCTGTGAACCTGTTTTTTCGGCGTTAGTTTGGTTTGGCTGCAGAAGATACTTGAAAAAATATACCACACAGTAAGGATGAGTATCGGAAATCAATATTTCGAAAAAATATATATATAATTTAGATAAAAAAATTGGTTGTCTGTAAAGTCGGTTTACGGACGATAGTTTTACGTGATAACGTATTCCGTAATACATAACCTAAATTTATATAATAATTATAATAATTCGAATCTATGATATTGCATCTTTCGCTTCAAATTTAGGTTAATTTTATTTATTAAATTAGTCACCACCTATAAAAATAATTTTTTTTATTAACTTTCTTTCTTTCGTATTTATTTAAGTCTCAAAGATTAATTGTCATACTATTTTATAAAACAATTGTTTCACTGTTTGTATAAAATTCCAAAAGCTACTTACAATATTTAAGTATTTTCATACGTCAAAAAATTGATTTTTATAATGATAAAATTTGTAAGAAAACGATTTTTTGCCCCCCAAAATCCCTTTTCAGTAAATTTCATCCAAATCGTTAGGGCCGTTTTCGAGAAAAGCACGCACAGGGTCAGGCGGAACGTTACGAACGTTAGGAACGTTACACTTTTTCGTGCATGCAGCCGGTGTTTTATCAATTTATAAGATTGGTGATTCATCACTTTATAAGACGTTATCACGTCAAAAATCGATGTTTTATTTTTGATGTTGACGATTTACAATCGATGTTTTTGTGACACGAATATTTTTTTCGATGTAGGTACTTTCATTTTCGGATAGAAAGTATGAAAAATACAACTATGTAAAGGGCACTGCACACGAGGCTAGAGACGCTGCTAGAAACACTGCTTGGAGTTTTGCTGGCCGGTAGGCTGAGTGCGAAGCTGGAAATGACGTCACTGCAGGCTCGCCTGCTAGCTCACAAGATAAGTTTTAAAATTAGAACAGGGGCTGTTTTCCTTGCTAGGTCCGCTGCTAGGTATGAGCAGGAATCAATCAAGAAGCAGTATCTTGTCACGTGGGAAACTTTAACAAACGCCCACAAACCAACATGACATCATTCTGCTCAGAGTCTGACAACAGACACATTTTGCTCTGCGTTTATATTTGAACTGTCACTGCGCGCGCACCAGATTTATCCACAAAACTAGCTTGAAAAGACGTCTTGTGTGAAGCGAGCACATAACAGCAATTAAGAAAACCAGCGCTAGAAAACTAGTAGGCAAATCTAGCAGCGTTTATAGCCTCTTGTGCAGAGTCTTTAAGATGCAAAAAGTGTCTGAGGTACAAAGCAACAAAACAATATCTTAGTAGAAACGATTCTCCCACTCTTTCCTATCAACTGCCGCGGTTGAAGTCGGAGAAGGGGAAGCGTTTCACTTTCAAGTCAATTTACCCCCCAATCGTGCCTACAAAAATGTTTCACTTCAAAAGACCGCAAATAGACGAAATTACAGACAGATATCAAGTTGCTCCCTTCTCCTAGTTCTGCCTTGTCTCTCGCCAAGGGCAGCGCTGGATTTACACTAGGGGCAGTAGGGCTACTGCCCAGGGCGGCAAATTTTCAGGGGCGGCAAAATTTCAAACGTTGTAATAAAAAGACTTTCGACTATAAACGAATCATTTTATTTATTTGAAAATTGTATACCGAACCTTTACCCCATTTTATGTAGGATTTAGGTTTTTCACGGTGCCCCAGGGCGGCAATTAGGGTAAATCAGGCCCTGGCCAAGGGAGTTCAGTTCTCTATTCGCCAGGAACGCGAGAACTATGTGACGATTCCCATTAACAATACAAGAAGCAATCTGACCACCTCAGCAGTATACAAGTTCGGTGCAGTGGACTCTGGATTCGGTGACAGGTGTCATAATATATTTAGTATTGTCTGCTCTAGTATATTAACACATACGATATTACAACTGCAAATGTAATGAAATAAAATACTATATGTATATTGAATCACTAATGGCCATATTCACCGAACGTAAGTAGTTATTTATTCGGTCCATTTGTTCTTCAGTTAGCTATTCTTCCGAATAAATCGTGATAATTCAATTCACCACACATAATTATGTTTACTGCAGGTATAAAGCCGAGCGGTGTAGCGTAGCGGTGAGAGCACTAGACTCGCATTCGGGAGGTACCAGGTTCGAATCTCGGCGGGGGAGATGTGGCCGGGACTTTTTCCTACTGCCTCTCGCCGAGAAACGATAAATTCTGTACCAGTCACCTTGTCGAGGTTTTCCATGGTTTCCCTCAATAATTCCAGATAAATATCGAGATGGTTCCTTATTCAAGGCCAAGGCCGATTACCTATCAAACTCCTATGCTCAAAATTTGTCTACCTTATCCTAATAGAACATTAGGATAAGGTACACAATTTTTCGCCCATTGCTGTTAATTAAGTGGAAATTTAAAAATGTAGAAGATAACGGGAAGTGTGATAGATAGAAAATAGTAATGATGCGAATGGCGTTTGTTTTGACACAAAGTAGAGAAACGGCCGCGTTAAACGCATTATTATTATTATTACTGCAGATATAAATCTATTCTGTCTTACTTCCAGGGTATAAATGAATGTTTATTCGCCTGATAAAATAATATTGGTCGCCACATAGATCATATATACCTAACCTATATAAACGTGAAGTACCTATTATATCTACAGTTGCTCTTGTGAATTTATTTATTTATTAACCTTTTGTGATGTGTATAGCTATAAAATTAAAGTCAGTGAAAGTTTTGTGTGTGTCGGATCAAACATTATTATTTTGTGAAAGAAACGCCATCGGACGGGTATTTGGGTGAACGTCACAATATTCAACAAAAAGAGCAAGGAGTATATAGTGCAGTGTATAATTTATTCTTTAACTGACTATTCTACCTGGTATTTGGTGAATTGAAAGTAAATGTTATTCTAACGAATAAATTTGTTCCAAGATTAGTAACTTCTATCTAGTGTTCTGTGAATATGGGCATAAATAAAGAATTAGGATCATTGTCAACACTTAAATTCTTGTCGCCACAACTGGATTCAACGCTGCTATTCGGGCCTGAAAGCTGGTTGAAATTAATTTGGCCGGCGTCGGTGGTGCTTTCGCGTATATCTGTGATATAAAACAGGCATCGATCGCGCCCAGACAGTGACTGCTTGGAGACCATTGACATGAGGTGTAGGCGCATGCATGTGTACGTTACAGTATTGTTGTGCACGGCATGCACTGTCTACCGGTGTCCTAGGCAGTGTGTGTGTGTGTATGTATACCCACTTTTGTACGCAAGTACGCAGAGTATACGGTAGGAATAAGGCGTTCTCTCTGCCGGGTCGAAGGTCGGCGCGTACTAGAGAGTGCGAAGTCCTAGCAGCCGCATCGGGGTGAACGGCCGGCCGAATGGGCCTTATGTACAACGTCCCGACGTCGCCGCCGCCACGACCACCCCTCCCGCCCCCCGGACCCTTCTTTCCCAATCCCTTATCCAAAAGCCCGCACACACAAGTAGGTACTACGCGTTACACCACTGCCGGTACTTATATAAGTATACGTACATAGATAGATAGACTATTGCGTTGTGCGGTGCATGGATGCGTCGCGACGCTTATACTAAGGATGGTCGATATGTCTCTCGACAAAACCTCGATACGTTATACTTAATACCGTTAGTCATATAGACAGTAGACCGCTGGAGAAATTACGTTTGTTAAATTTGTTAAATTTACATAAAAGAAATTCAGCAATGCGATAAATAAAAAAAACTCGGGTCGCAGAGTAAAACCCTGCCGAAAATTTAGTGTATTTGCTAATGCACGCAGCGTGGTATGTAAACTTTACTTCTTTGTTTTTGGACAAAATAAAAAATTTAATTCTTTAATAGAGCCATTATAATAATATTTTTTTTTTAATTTTAATATTATTTTCAATTCAACATCTGTACCAAATTAAATACATCCTTCAGTAAGTAAATTCATATCTGCGCAGAAAAATTATGCACTATACCTAAAGTTTTTTTTTTTTTTTTGTTATAATTATATACTTTTCAAACCAGAAAATCTGAGATTTTAAATATAGATTGATCGATAATTATCAGGATTGAAAAATTCCAACGCAATCAATAGTTATAAACAATTTAATTGACATTATATTTCAAATTAATGAATGCAGGTCTAACTGGAATCTAGCTCGTCGGTACTGCACGAGACTCGTAGTCGCAGGGTCATGCGTTTGAGCGAAAAAGTAGTTTTTTTTTTTAAATTATTCTTTATTGTATTGAATAACCTTTTTAGTAAAAAATTAGAAAACCTAAAAAACTAACAAATCAGGATTGAAAAATCGTAACGCGATTTAATTATTTCTTTGCTGTAGAATAAAAATTTAACCATAGAACACAGAAATGGGCGGCTGATGGCACGGAACACTTGCTTGCACTTGGCCGATTTTTTGTAATAATAATAATGCGTTTAACGTCCGTTTCTCGACTTTATGTCATAACAGACGCCATTCGCACCATTACTAATTTCCATCCATTACACTTCCCATTATTTTATACATTTATTAAACTTCCACTTAATAGCAATGGGCGAATGAAAGAATTTTAGGACATTAGAATAAGGTAGACAAATTTTGAGCTTAGGAGTTTGACAGGTAATCGGCCATGGCCTTGAATAAGGAACCGTCTTGATATTTATCTGGAATTATTGAGGGAAACCATGAAAAACCTCAACAAGATGACCGGTATACAGGAATTACCGTTTCTCGGCAAGAGGCAGCAGGAAAAAGTCCCAGCCATATCTGCCCCCGCCGGCGGTAAATATTGCACATCGACCTTTGGAAAGAGACTCTCTGTTATGGGAAAAAGTTATTGACTTCTTTAAGAGTTAACTCTCATAACAGATTGTCTCTTTCCAAAGATCGATGTGCTGCAATATCTCATTATAAAGATAGTTTTTTATTAGTACCTTTGAGTTATGTACTATTGGTATGGTACTCACTACGATAAATTTTTGCAATATAAAGGTGCCAAATACGATTTTAAGAAATAAAAAATAATCTGAATGGAATTTAACAGTTTTTCATTATTACCTAATCACCTATATACAGCGTGTCCACGGAAGTTCTTTACAAATGGAATTTTTTTTATTAATTATTGGAGCAAAAATTTTTTCAGTGGAAAAGTTCTGATTCGTCCAAAACCTCTAAAACACCAAAGAAAATTTTTTTCGGCCTAAAGTTATACGAGGGAAATTAAAAAGTTTTATTTTACTAAAGCCAGATCACCCGATTTGACACCCCTAGATAATTTCCTCTGGGGCTATCTAAAGAAAATGGTGTACTCTGAAAGACCTTTTCAAGATATTGATTAATTGGAAAGGATTATCACCGAAAAAGTCCATCAAATTCCTTCTACAATGATTCGAAATTCAGTGACGGATTTTGGAAGGAGAACCGTTCTTTGAATGTAGAGAGATGGAGGATATGTTATTCTGATTTATAATTCTGAATAAATAATTACTTAGAAGTTAGTTATGTAATTATTTTGAATTAAATTTGATTATGTAACTAATTTTACGAAAATCTTGAATATCACAGATAATTTTTATTTATAGTCAAATAAAACTTTTTGATTTCCCTTGTATAACTTTAGGCCAAAGACAATTTTCTTTGCTGTTTTAGAGGTTTTGGACAAAGCAGAACTTTTCCACAGAAAAACATTTTTGCTTCGATAATTAACAAAAAAAATTCCATTTGTAAAGAACTTCCGTGGACACGCTGTATATATAAAATTTCATCTATAAATTGATAATTAATAAGGTAAAAGATCCGTAAAATATCCTCAATAAAACTAACGGATACGGATACGGATATCCGGCACATCACTAGTATAGATATACATAATGTGGCAACTGAAGGCCCATCTTCAAAAATCTTTATACTTTTCCTGTGCAAGACGAGTTGTGATGCATCCTGGAGTGTGCAGGATACGCGTCGTTTTCCATCTGCTACATAATTTGTTCTGTCGTAATGGCACGACTGAATATAGTACAGTGCATTGCCACTGTCTCGACGTGGATAAAGTATGTCGATATCGTGCTGTTTATCAGAGCTCGCGCCCGTTCAAATTTTCATCAATATTTCGATACAGTTAATAGAAGTATTATACTGAGCTTTTTATGTCTATATAATAAAAAAACATGAATGCGTATAACCCTCACGCGCGGTTCAGGCGCGGTCGCAGCCTGAAATTTTGGAGGTGGTCACTCACTACACTAATAAAAAATAGGTATCTGGAATAAAATAAACATTATTGCATTATTTTATACATTACCTATAAAACAAATGGAAACTATAAATTTATCGCTGTTAGGAGATTGCTAAAAATTTCCTTTTATTATTTGGCAAATTTTTGAGATTTTTCAATTTGACCTTAGATTTGGGGGGGGTCATGTCTCCTGCGACCCCCCCCCCCCCTTCGGACCGCGCCTGGCGCGGTTGAAGTAAAACTTCTTTTATTTAATTTGTCTTTATCACTGTCACTTTTTGGGGAAATATTCACTCACAAATTGAATTACGTTGGCTATACTTATTGGTTTGCGTCCGTAGCTATGTTTCCTACAGATCCTTTTTGATGCCGCCATCTGTCGGTTGATTTGTCCAAGATGATTTCTATACGATGCCACCATATGTCTGTCGATGTCATTTAAAAGCGGAAACACCTAGCTTCTGTCCGAATAGTTCTATTCGAAAAAAGAAGTCACGCTTAAAGAAGTTTCACTAAAAAAATAGTAGTGTTTGTTGCAACGTAGGAGAATAGGGTTTTTGATCGACATTTTTTTGGCGCAAATGAAAAGATCCCATTATTTCTCTTCTATAAAGTTTATAGAAGAGAAATAAATTAATTATCTTCCATATGCATTTTTATTTTCAAAGGACCCCGCACAAACCTTATGGGATTTGGTTCTCGGTTAAATTTATTCGAAAATGGTTTTATTTTATAGTTTAAAAGTCACTAAGAAAAAGTGTCCATGTGCGCATAGCCTAAAAACCAATAGATTTTTAGCTGCAAATAATATGTTTAGCGAGATTTTAGATATAGGAATATCCATTGAACTCACAATTTTAAAAAATCCTAAGCTCTAAAAATATGTTTACGAGTGCGCTGAATCCAAATATGACATTATAATTTTATACAGGCTGACATCTTCCAGCATTACCTGGTTTTTGACTACTTTTCCATTTCTAAAAAAAATCACCAAAGTTGAACATGGAACATATTTGTGAATTCAATGAATATCCCTATATCTAAAATCACGCTAAACATATCTCTAACTAAAAATCTATTGGTTTTTAGGCTATGCGGCCATGGACACTTTTTTGTGACCTTTAAACCATAAAATAAAACCATTTTCGATCAATTTAACCGAGAACCAAATTCCATAAGGTTTGTGCAGGGTCCTTTATTATCTTCTTTTAAAACTGTTTTTTTTTCAATGTGTAGTACGTATTATTTTCAAATTTTCAGTCGTAATATTGAAAATAGGTCTGCTCTAAAGCATGTATGCAATCTTTTCATTTATATGCCAAAAACCACCCTAGGTTCCAACACACACTGCACAACTTTTTATATGAAAGCGACATCAAAGATAGTTTGTTTGTTTGAACGCGCTAATCTCAGGAACTACTGGTTCAAATTGAAAAAAAAATTTTTTGTTGGATAGCCCATTTATCGAGGTATAGGCTATATAATACCATTAGGAGCGAAGGTTCAATGAAAAATGTTGCAAAATGTATCTCAAAAATAAGCTTCTATTCATGTGAAATGCACTAACTAGATATACTCATATTAGCGTTGTGAGAACACAACCTCAGGTGGCTCAATCGGTAGAGCATGCGACTGTCAACATCAGGGTCGGGGGTTCGAGCTCCACGTTAGGCGAATATATTTTTTTTTCTACATAGCTCTCTTCCAAGACTTACATTTAAATTTATTTTAATTTTATTTCATTAATTAAAAAAAAATTATTAGTTAAAAAAAGTTTAAATACTGTCTTTTATCGACAAAAACTTTTGAACGTTAACTCCGATCATCATGAAATTTCCCCATTCGTTCTTTTACACCCGGGTGAAACCGGACGGAACCGCTAGTATGTTATAAATTAATTGAGATATGATGTATTTCGGGTTCAGAAATAGTGAATGTAGGTCGCTTCTATGATGTACGATGCAGTGGGATGTAAATGTCGAGCTGATAGAGATATTGTTCAGCGTATGTGTGAATGGCGACACTGCAATTGAATACAGTCTGCATGTTAGACTCTTGTAAGTCAATGCTATCCACCGACCACAACGCGAATATCACATTAAATGCATGTTGCATACGAATAACGTTCTTCAAAAAAAACTAACCTTGAGAAGCATGAACCAGAAAATTTGACTTTTCAAATAAATCACTGTCCCTTGTACAAAAAAGTGTCAATAATCAGTTTAATTATAATAATTATAATTGATAAATTAAAGGATACAAATAGCTTACCCTCAGATGAAAACATAATACTTATATAGACAAAAAACTGCATTGGCACATCATCATATAACTACTGGACATATATTTAATTTTGAACAAGTCACAATTTTAGATGAAGAACCGAACTGGAGAAAACGAAAGGTAAGTGAGATGATCTTCATTAAGTCGAACAACACCATCAACATGAGGACAGATACCCAAAATTTAAGTATGGTATATAATCAAATAATAATAACGTCACATTAATTCCAAATGTCAATATTCGCGCCCCAACTCAACTCTGTTATGTTGGTTGCATGATAACTGTTATCATAAAAATTTTTTTTTTCAAAACCATGTGTTCTGCTTGGAGATAAAAGACAAAAAAAATTTTTATATTGTTTGTTGCAGAATTAATCACAATTTTTACTCTATTAACAAAGAAAACATTTGTATATGTGTTTGGTAAACCGTTTGAATATAATGTATAGCGTTTACAACAATAACATCTTTCAGCTATGGTAAAATATAACCTAGAAACTTTTGTACATAATATTGTAAAACTAAACATTTTTTCAAAATATAATTTCAGTATCTGAAGAAGCTGGGATCTCCAGCGAAACGTCATACAAAGCCAAATAAGGTGTTTGATTTTTTGTACCTGTCCACTGTTCCGCTATCATCTACAAATAATAATTAAGTATAGATTAGTGACATTTTTCCTCAAAACGACTCTTACCATTCCAACCCACAAGTGGGGAATGGTATTAGTTTAGGTCAAAAATCACTTTTCAAAAATTTTACAATATCTTTCCGTTTTGAGGTCCCCCGAATCCAAAAAACATATTTTTGGAAAAACTCTGTGCGTCTGTTAGTCTGTGAACACGATACAGGTCAAACGGATGAACGGATTGAAACCAAATTTTGGGAGGGTGTTTGGTATGCAAATATGAAGAGCCCTATTGTTTTTGGGGAAAATCGGCGCATGCGCAGAAGAGATATATGCTAAAAAGTTGTTTTTTATATAATAATGGTATACTTTTCATAAGTTTCGTTAAATAAAATTTTTTCTAAACTTTATAGTTTCAGAAATATTTTGAATATAAAAAAAAATCAGTCGTTCTTTTGTTTTATGGATCTGTCAGGAATAAACAGTTCGGCATGCTTTGATTAATGTTTACATGACGTGGAACATATTATGTAGGTAACCATGGCAACGAATAGCAAATATATTGAATACTAGCAATTACCCGCGTCACCTCACACGATATTTTTTATTTTCTTTATTATAATCAAGTGTCAACATTTTTGAAGTTAAAATGGTCCCGTCGCCTAATTGGCTGGAATTTTTTAGGTAAAAGTAAGTCAATCATTTCAAATTTAGATATTGATTGTACATGGCCTATTTTTTAAGTCCTCTTAGGGGCTCTACATAGGAATCAAAGATTAAAAAAATACTAAGACGTAGTCGTATGTAAAATTTTCCGTAGAATCCGAATATGAAATAAAAAAATATGGTTCCCACTTAAAATTTCAAAGTGGAGCCCTACGAAACCCTTTTAAACCCTTCTAAAGTTTAATTTTGCCATTAGATAGACAGGAAAAAGTTATTAAAAAAAACATTTTTACATTTTTAGTCCGGATTACCTGATAAGAAATATTAAACCGTTCCGTGACTTTTGAAACACTCTGTATAATTAACGAATAATTCTAAGCGGATTGGCAATATAAATATGCTATCTAAATTGTTAAACAGTGATATTCTATAAGCTCTGGCACAGGTATTTGTCAATCTTTATTTTACTAATATAAAATGTGGTGGAAGAACGGGTGTGACCCGTTATTTATAGGGGAACAATAAATAATAATAATAATAAATGTTTATTGCTCTAAATGTACAAATTTAGGCAATAGGGACAGGATCAAACTAGAGTTTGAACTTCCTCCTGCCCCTGTACATAAGACTATAAAATCACATTTATAAAAAGAAAAAAAAAATAATCTAGTTGGTTAACACACAGGCACGAAAGTTGTTAGTATTAGGTAAGTTGCCTTTTATAAACAAATTGTTTTATCAATATTTTTAGTTTTGCTGGTTTCAGATTCAAAATTTTGTTTGTTATATCTGCTAAGTCAGGTGATTGGGACATGTCATTTAAAAGTTTTGGGGCTACATATGAAAAGGATTATTGAAATTGAGAGGAGTGAGGTAAAGGTAATGTAAAGGTAATCACATCGGAGTGCACACAAATGCAATGATCCGGATTAAATAATAAACTGACAAATTTAGAAAAAAATTAAGCTAACGCTAAGAAAGACCACATTATAGCGTGGAGGATTTTCAACACATAAATTTCAAAGTAAAGCTGATTTTCAAAAAGTCCTCAATTACAACAAAATATTAACCAAAGTAACCAGCTCTGGATCCTCACACTAAAATAAAAACGAGTGTGCTTTAGACCACACGACTGAAGTAAAACTTCTGCCTGCCATAATTTGTCATTAGTCACCCGTAAATTCACAAAATATAAACTTTAAAATGAATTTACAATTTTATTCACTTTAAACGTGGTATATTTAATGTATTGAACAAAATATTAATTTATAAAATTGTTCAAGAACGAAATGAACAGTCTAATGCAAGAAGAAAGAAATATAAACATAAAGATATTGAAAACAAAAGTAATACATTGCCATTACTTAGCTCTCGTTGGATTTTAACCGTAAATCTTTATGAAATATTATTTAGCTCTGCAAGTTAAGTAGGTTTACAAAACTTTTTTCTGTCATCCGTTAGCGCCACTGTGGCAAGTAAAGTATGTGTCATTCTATTTTTAGTACTGATTTATTTTCGGCCACCTGATGGCGCCACTAGCCAGTGAAGTATTTGTATTCCTCTTTCTATCTTCACTAACTTATATTTCCCTCTCAACTTCCGTTCGCCTCGTCCGATCACACTTCCGTAAATCTCTCGTCACGCATTCACTAGCTTACTCCCCAAGTCAAGCGTGCCTAAAGAAGTTTTACTTCAAAAATCCGTCAATATGTATCAAATATTAGGTACACGTCGGTCTCTGGGTGGTTGTTTTAAGAATAACATAGCTGACGTAACGTTACATTTTTTACCATTCCAACCCACAAGTGGGGAATGGTACTAGTTTAGGTCAAAAATCACTTTTCAAAAATTTTAC
Source organism: Xanthostigma xanthostigma (assembly GCA_963575645.1). Lineage (NCBI taxonomy): Eukaryota > Metazoa > Arthropoda > Insecta > Raphidioptera > Raphidiidae > Xanthostigma > Xanthostigma xanthostigma. The sequence continues at coordinate 38,307,370 of OY754466.1, read as the reverse complement.
ATTATCTTTCCGTTTTGAGGTCCCCCGAATCCAAAAAACATATTATTGGAAAAACTCTGTGCGTCTGTTAGTCTGTGAACACGATACAGTTCAAACGGATGAGCGGATTGAAACCAAATTTTGGGAGGATATTTGCATACCAAAAACAATTTATAAATTGTTTTTGGGGAAAATCGGCACATGCGCAGAAGAGATATATGCAAAAAACGGTGTTTTTTATATAATAATGGTATACTTTTCATAACGGCTTTTTATCCTATTTATTTTTTTCTAAACTTTATAGTTTCGGAAATATTTTGAAAATAAAAAAAAAATCATCCGCTCTTTGTTTTATGGATCTGTCAGAAATAAACTAGTTAGGCACGCTTTGGTTAATTTTTACATGACGTGGAACATACTATGTAGGTAACCATGACAACGAATAGTTAATATGAAATTGAATACTAGCCATTACCCGCGTCACCTCACGCGATATCAGAAATTTTATTTTCTTTATTATAATCAAATGTCAACATTTTTGAATTTGGAATGGTCCCGTCGCCCAATTGGCTGGAATTTTTTTGTAACAGGATAACAGAAAATATTTTAGTGTTTAAAAGTTTAAGCTCGATTATGTGGCGAAGCCTCTGTGTGCAAGTGTTTGCAGGACACGTAATTGCATCGCGTCTGAATAACAGGAGGGCAGAGCGAGCGAGCCTCATAGAGAGCTTTGAGCGGATCGGTTTCACGCACAGCCGCGTTCACTCAAAGCGGCCCGGGAGAGTTTCTTTACGTCGCCGTCGCCGTCGTCGTCCCAAAGTCTGTACTCGCTGGCTTGGCTGCTGCTGCTGCTGCTGCGGTAGTCAGCATCGTCGACAAGAAGCTCTGCTTTGTCTATGTCTCTTTGTAAACGCTGTATTGCAAGTCTATTGGTTCGCTCGTCAGTCTGTCGCAGGGCTGTCCAAGTCATACAAACCTAATATTGATTAATGAAAGATGATTGTGAATTATATAGACGCTCGACAACTGCGTTCATTAACGGCTATACAGAGTATTTTTATGGCTGACTTATTGACTTCAGACGTGGAAGATTTCAATCGTTGAGGAACAATTTTAAAATTCCAGCCAATTGGGTGACGGGATCATTCCAGCTTCAAAATGTTGACATTTGATATAGTATAATAAAGAAATAAAATTTATGATATCGCGTGAGGTGACGAGGGTAATGGCTAGTATTCAAAATGATATCTGCTACTTGTTGCCATGGTTACCTACATGTAAAAATTAATCAAGCCTGCTTAACTGCTTAACTTATTTCTGAAAGATCTACAAAACAAAAGAACAGTTTTTTTTATTTTCAAAAAATTTCCGAAACTATATAAAGTTTAGAAAAAAAAAAACTTTAACGAAACGTCCTTGAAAAAATAAATAGAATAATAAGCCGTTTTGAAATGTATACCATTATTATATTAAAAAAAAAACAACGTTATAGCATACATCTTTTCCGCGCAAGCGCAGATTTTCTCCAAAAACAATAGTGCTCTTCACATTTGTATACCAAACATCGTCCCAAAATTTGGTTTCAATCCGCTGATCCGTTTGACCTGCTTCTTGTTCACAGACAAACAGACGCACAGAGTTTTTTCCAAAAATATGTTTTTTGGATTCGGGGGACCTCAAAACGAAAAGATATTGTAAAATTTTTGAAAAGTGAATTTTACTCTAAACTAGTACGAATCCCCACTTCTGGGTTGGAATGGTAAAAAGAAGCTTTAGCGATGATTTGTTTGTGACCACTGTTTCGAAAATTTTTCGAATAGCTACAAGCAAAACATCGTGTTTTCAAATTGTACTTCAACCAAACTCTTTCTCAATGATTACTATTTTATTAGAAGAAAACTAATTATACACATGAAATATTTTCAATTTAACATTGGATTCAAGTTATATAGAACAGTTGGCTAAATCTCAAATCTAACGATTTGAAAGCTATTTAAAAGAATTAATGTTTTTAAGACCATGTGATGGGTTTTATGCAGTTAATATGCTGGGTTGCAAACAGCGTTGTCAGGAAATATGATTTGACAACGAGTTTACACTTAATCATATTATATAATATGTAAACACGTAAGGTGCACATAGGGAAATTAACATTAGGAAAAAATGACTGGATCAGAGTGAGCCTTGAAATCTTGTTTTTCAATTTGACAGATAATATTCTTTTGCGAAATGAATGTGTATACTACCGAAGAAAATATTCAAATGATTACAACACAATCGGACTTTTTTTATTAATGGGACATTAAATTCCCAAAAATACTTAAATATGGTGCGAGATCAAATATCTCCGCCTATTCGTGTTGAAGTTGGGTCACTGATTTACCAACGCGCATACGTCATACCAGTCAGACAATTTTTGAATGAAATATTTCCAAACAGATAGAGTTGTTTTTTTTTTATTTTTGTACAAAAAAATTAAAATAATGATTTATAAGAGCTTTTTATTATTAAAAAAGCCAAGCAAAATAAAAATAAATCAAAATAAAATATAGAAATCCTCAAGATTACCACGATAATTCAATAGAAATAACAATTAATGCAGTCATGGCTAACTCTGATCCAAGTATTTTCTCCCAATTCTAATTTCCCTATGTGCACCTTACGTGTTTACATACTGTATACTCCATACGACAAGCATTGTAGAATTTCAAACCGATCTTGCTAAAAGATAATAATATTGAACGATTGAAACGATTTTTTAAAATTATGTACTATATACCTATAGTTAATTTTTTTTTGTATCATTTCCATTTCGAAATAACATTTTTCTACGCATACTGATGAAAATTTAGCTTGAAAAGTAATCTTCTTTATGCAGATCAGTTATTTATTGGTGTGGGTAAATTTATGTTTCACATCTGCCAAGCGCCCCACTATGTTTCACATTTTTTTTCTACACTACACCCTTCCTAAACTGTTATATCTCAATAATAAGATAATGTAATGCATGGCGTTAATTCCCTCAATTCGGATTATCAAACAATTTACATTAACGAGGTTTAAATTACACGAACTTTGTCGAAACAAAACAAGACTTCTCCAATTTTCTCCATCTTAACCAATAAAGGCTGTTCGAAAACTTCAAAAATACTTTTATTGATTTAATAACACGTCACGTAACGATTATTTAGTAACAGGTTTTATATAATCTGTTATTTAGTAACAGGTCTTACATAATCGCTACTATTGTCTCATTTCGTTCTACCAATAATTAATAATTAGTGTAAGAAGAATTTTCGGGGCATCCCTATTAAAAGTTTCCAATTCATCAGCTGTAAACATGAAAATATAAAATATAAAAATATTCTACTAAACACACAACAGATGTTATTTTTTGTTCTTATTTGGGAATGTTACGATCTTTAAAAAAGTGAAACAAAAAATATCACTGGCCTTAGTTTTCTTTTGTCGTTTAAGTTGAGAACGGTACTGGGGGAGGGGTGGGCAGACACGTCAGTTTGTCTGCTGGTTTTGAGCCGTTGCGACGCTCACAGAACGCCGGTGCAACGAACTAGCTGCAAGCCTTGTTCGTGTCCGTCTATATAGTTCATCAACCTCCCGAATCGTTCAATCATTTCGATAAATTCGAATAATTAATCAGCTGCAAATAAATACAGTCAAGGAGTATTTATAAGGGTGCTTACGACACAATAGAAGTAAATAATTTCTGCCACTATGGTGATTTTTTTTAATAACACATCGTTAGCCACGACACAGTAAAAAGCGTTGCCTGAGATTAAAAATTGTAACGAACGTGTCGCAATTATATGCGTATACCGTATACCGTATAGGTACTATTGTAACAAAACTGTTCTAGTTCGTGGTGTAAAGTATTTATTTACAATAGTGAAACGTTATCAAAACAGTTAAACACACAAACAAAAGTACTTCTCTATATAATGTAACAGAAACAAAACAACAATCCTAACTAATAAAATAAAAGAATAAGTAAAAATGAAGTCACTATTTATTAGTGATGTGCCGGATCGTTAAAAATGCATATCCGCGGATAAGGATCTGAATACGGATATTTGGCTTCAAGATCTGCGGATAAGGATACGGATACGAATCATAACTTTCTTAGAGTACGCGGCGGTAAATATTGCACATCGACCTTTGGAAAGAGACTATAAGTTATGGGAAAAAGTTATTGACTTCTTTAAGAGTTAACTCTCATAACAGATTGTCACTTTCCAAAGATCGATGTGCAATATCTCATTATAAAGATAGTTTTTTATTAGTACCTTTGAGTTATGTACTATTGGTATGGTACTCACTACGATAAATTTTTGCAATATAAAGGTGCCAAATACGATTTTAAGAAATAAAAAATAATCTGAATGGAATTTAACAGTTTTTATTATTACCTAATCACCTATATATATAAAATTTCATCTATGAATTGAAAATTAATAAGGTAAAAGATCCGTAAAAGATCCGCCATAAAACTAACGGATACGGATACGGATCTTTCCTCTCCCTCGGATATCCGCGGATACTGATACGGATACGGATATCCGGCACATCACTACTATTTATGTACACAAAATATTTACAACACATAAACACACCAAAGTTTATTTAGCACACTTATTTATGTGTGTGTATGTGTGTGTATGTATGTATTGTAACCAGCTGGTCGCGGTTTGTGATAGCTTTGCTTGCGAGAGATAAGTTCTAACTGCCATCAGACGACGAACAAGCGAAATAACTGCAGGAAGCTGATAACGCTGGGTTCTGATCTCGGATGGCGGTCAAAAAAAAAAGATATATTATTTGGTTTAGATGATAGGTTTTGAGAGGTTACGAGAGAGACTGGCTTCGTTTTTGCATGAAGGGATATAGTTTGATGGTTTCACGGTTGTTGGTTTTTTTTAACGTGTTTTCGAAGAATAATCGAGAGTATTTTGTCGAGAAATCGTGGATTGATGCATTTTTAGCATCAACATACGATATTGTTTTAGTTTTGTTCACCCCGTGTGGGATTTTATACGTCGCGTCGCAAACACGTGCGGCGATCTTTTCTTTTGTGGTGTCGACGCCATTTTTTTTGTCTGGCAACGGGAGATTTTTTTTATTCTCCAACTTTGAATTTCGTGATTAAGCTCACCATAACCGCAGCGCTCCCCGTTACCATACACAGCGTCGTACCACTGTTGGTTTCTTCGCCGGCGATTTCTGGCGTCCAACATCGGCGGGTGTGGTGCAGAGCAGCGGCTGCGAACACGATCGCGTGGCAACCACAATTTACTGGCAGTCCTACAACAACCACATCAGGATTCCACACTTGGATAACTTCGCGGATCACAGTAGTTGCAGTCGCAAGTCGGAGCGTTGATGCCGTGGATATTGCAGCGAGAATACTGAGGTCTTGGCGGAGTACTCAGAAAAATTGTCGGATTTCTGGTGCCTCGCCTAAGAGCGTATTAGTAAACCATTTTTTTTAATTTATTGTTATGTCGTATTGGCAGAGTAGCAGTACCGCTACATATCCACGACATCAATCTTTTAACTTTTTTTAATTTTATGGTTTCATTAATGTTTACTATTTTCTATTTAAAGTTTACACAGGTTCAAGGTACACAGACGGGTTGGCCAACTTCGTAAATTCGATTTTTCTAGAGCTCAATCTACTTGGCAATTACTGTGGTATTTTTCTATCTGTACTTTTTTTCTTTAATCACTTCTTAATACATAATTTCAATTTACAAAATTTATAATCAGTTGTTGTACGTGTCACAATCCTCACCTGCAGTCCCTTCCGTCATTTATGTTTCAGCAAAACCAACGATTACCGTTACGCGAGAGTGTTCGTTGCCGGTTCCTGACACCCACTGGGTTATATAATTTCCGCTGACCCCCGGCCACTTCAACCGCTGCCAGCAAAGCCGAGGCACTCGCCCCAATCCGGGTAACCCAGTTACAGTGGCGCCCAAACGTGGGGCATTGTTTTGACATTATTTCGGTAATAATATTTTTGTTTTATAGGCCGATTTATACGACAGTCTGTACTTTTGAATTTTTGTTGGTACGAACAAGTTTTGCTTTGCTTATAGTTTAAATAACTTATCTGGTGTATGTTTGAAATTTTCTGTTTTTTACCTGAGAGGGTAAAGTTGTCATTTAAATACGCGGTGGAATTTTTATAAGTTCCTCCAGTCATAATTATTGGTTGTCATATTGATTTTAACTAGGTAGAAATCGAGTGTTTTGTTGTAGCTGTTATCGATTGATACTATTCCAAAATGTCGATTAATGGACTGACTCGCGACGAACTGACCTATGAATTAAAACTGAGAGGTAAACACGATGTTGATGGCATGACGACAAGGCTATTGCGCGAAAGTTTGTCTATACTGGTGGTCAGCGATATTAATTTAGATTTTCCAGGTGTTATTTTGAATATAGAAGAGGAGGTTGAAACTTGTAAAGATAAAGTTGCGGAACTAAAGCCTTTGGTTTCTGTGTTTGCCGGGGATATCCACTCCGCAAATTATATCGAGTTAGATAATCGAATTTTACATGTGCTGCTTCGCGTGCGCCGACTCTTAAATCGAACAAATTCTGAAGAGATAATCCAAGACATTCAAAATATTCATCGAATGGCCATTGAACTAGATGAAACCTTGAATAAAAATTGCACCCCAGTAGCACCAGCTCAAAATTCATCTACTCCTTCAGTCTCCCAAACTTGTTCAACGTTTTCTTTTTCTGACCCACAGGGGTCATCACGGCAAGTCGTCCCCGTTTATAAATGGAATGTAAAGTTTTCAGGTGATGATCCTTCACAAAGTGTAGCTGACCTACTGGAAAAAATCGAAGAATTGCGAGTTTCACGTCATGTATCAAAAAATGAACTGTTTAATTCAGTCATAGATATCCTAGAGGGCTCAGCGTTATGTTGGTTTAGGGCCGTGAGGCACACAATATCGTCATGGGATCAATTGGCAGCGCGATTGAAATCTGAATTTCAACCAATCGGCTATGAGGACGAACTATGGAATGAAATTTTACACAGGATTCAGGGACCAGACGAGCGAGTGAATATTTACGTATCTAGTATGGAAAACTTGTTTGCTCGGTTGTCTACTCCAATCACGGAAGGACGACGCCTTCACATAATTCGTCGCAATCTGGCACCTTATTTCCTAGAGCATTTAGGAGCGACGGAAATTGATTCGGTCAACGAATTGACGCGGGTATGCAAACGTATTGAAGAGAATCGTCACCATGCCATGCGTAACGCCAATCGGAAATCGGTTATGGAACGCCCACTAGAACCGACGTATGCGTACCGTTCGAGTGTAGCTAATCTCTTGAGTAAAGTAGCCGTTGTTTCTTCAGCGGTCGTATGTTGGAATTGTCGCAAGCCGGGACACTTGTTCCGGAAATGTGACCAGGAACGTAATCGATTTTGTTTTAGATGCGGCCAGCGTGACGTCATTGCAGCCCGTTGTCCAAGGTGCACGTCGTCGGGAAACGACGCAGACGAGCAGTGAAGGACTGCCACTTGTCTCGTCCAGATGTTTCGTCGGTCTTTGGTAAACCAGTCGGTTGGGTCGAGTGGTTACGTCGAGTACGTGATTTTTGTCGTCCTACGTCTCAAGCAATGTTGAGGTCAGTTGAATATGATTCACGACCCTACTTATTAATTTCTATTTATAGTGTCGAGGTACAAGGTTTGCTGGACTCAGGGTCTTCCAGTACCGTAATCAGTAAAGCTCTCCTGGCCAGATTAAAAGCGCACCATAAGTTAGAAATCTCTATTTCTGCCAATCAGATCCATACCGCCGGTGGACACTCATGCGAGGTTTCAGGTATAGTAAAGTTGCCATTTTTGCTAGAGGGTCGAGTACGCATTATTGATGCATTGATTGTCCCAAGTTTGACATATGATTTGATTATTGGCGTTGATCTGATAAAAGCGTTCGGTCTACGAATCGATGTTACGAATGAATCCTACGATATTCCGTCTCTCCCATCTGTGTGCTCTATTGTGGATAAATCCGAACTAAGTCGTGAAGAAACAAGAGCGCTGGACGAACTTACTAAAACTTATTTCTCTCAAATAGGAGACAGTATTGGAGTTACTCACCTGGTGGAGCATGTCATTGACGTTGGAGATGCAACTCCGGTGAAACAAAGATACTACCCGGTATCTCCAGTGATTCAAAAGTTTATCCACAGTGAACTAGACAACATGTTGGAACAAGGGATAGTTGAGCCATCAAAAAGTCCTTGGTCTTCACCGATTGTTGTCGTCCGAAAACAGAGCGGTGGGTATCGGTTTTGTATTGATTTTCGACGCTTGAACCAGGTTACGAAGAAAGACGCATACCCACTGCCGTATATGTCAGCTATTCTAGACCGTCTCCGTGGAGCGAAGTATTTATCCTCGCTGGATTTACAGTCCGCCTATTGGCAGGTGCCATTAGCTGAGGCAAGTAAGGAATACACCGCATTCACCGTGCCTGGGCGTGGTCTGTTTCAGTTTCGCCGTTTACCCTTTGGTTTGCATAATTCGCCGGCAACGTTTCAACGCCTGATCGATCGGGTTCTTGGAGCTGATTTAGAACCGTACGTCTTTGTTTACTTGGATGACGTCATCGTCGCAACTCCTGATTTTACGACACATCTCCAAATTCTGAACAAAATATTTGAAAGACTAACGAATGCGGGACTCACTTTACACCCAGATAAATGCTGTTTCGCGCGAAGCGAATTACGTTACCTAGGCTATATCGTGGACAAGCTAGGTCTCCGCGTGGATCCGGAGAAGGTGGACGCCGTTCTTTCATTTCGAACACCGAGTTGCCCGAAAGATGTTCGGCGTTTCGTCGGCCTTACCTCGTGGTACCGACGTTTTATTCAGAACTTTTCAGATAAAGTGGCACCATTGACCCAACTCACCCGTAAGAAGTGCAAGTGGGAATGGAGCCCAGAAGCTGAGATCGCTTTTCGTAAGCTTAAGGAGTGCCTTGTATCAGCTCCCATATTAACCTGTCCAGATTTTAATCGCCCATTTATTTTACAGACTGACGCTAGTAATGTGGCGCTTGCTGCTGTTTTGGCCCAAGAGTTTCCGGATGGAGAGAAAGTCGTCGCGTATGCGAGTCGGACGTTATCCTTAGCAGAGCGGAACTACTCGGTCACTCAGAAAGAATGCTTAGCCGTATTGTGGTCTGTAGAAAAGTTTCGGTGCTACCTGGAGGGCACACGCTTCACAATAATCACCGACCATCATGCCCTACTGTGGCTGAATAACTTAAAAAATCCTGTCGGTAAATTGGCTCGTTGGGCTTTAAAACTTCAACAGTATGATTACGAGTTACAACACCGCAAAGGAAAATCACATGTAGTTCCTGATGCGCTGTCGAGGGCCGTGGCCGCCATTGAAGTTAGACCTCAAGATCATGGTCGATGGTACCGTCGTATGACGAGGCGTGTCCGTCGTAGGCCGCTGGATTTTCCACAGTGGAAAATTGAAGGGACTCAATTGTTTAAATTATGTCAGCCGAGTGAAACCGATGGCGATGAAGAGCCGTGGCGTCTAGTGGTACCGCGTCGGTTACGCAAATTAGTACTAGAGGACAATCATGACGCACCAGAAGCAGGTCACCTCGGCATCTTTAAAACTAAGAAGCGTGTATGTGCGGATTACTATTGGCCAGGCATGATGTCTGACATTGCACGCTACGTCCGCAACTGTGAAATTTGCCTCGCTCATAAGGTGGAACAACGCCGCCCGGCTGGCCTATTGGGACACCACAGGGTATCTCGTCCATGGCAATACGTCTGCACCGATATTATGGGGCCGTTCCCAGCGTCTAAGTGAAGAAACCGCTACCTTCTAGTGATTGCCGACATGTTTACAAAATATGTTTTGCTGTTTCCTTTGCGCGTAGCTACGTCTAAGACAATTCTGAGACATCTTATAAATGACGTGTTTTTGGTATATGGAGTTCCGGACTATCTCGTTTGCGATAATGGAAAACAATACGTAAGCGTGCCTTTTCGGGCTGAAATTGCATCATTTTCGTGTAAGATTCTCTACAATCCGAACTACCACCCGCAGGCTAATCCGGCTGAACGAGTAAATCGTGTCGTGAAGACGATGATGGCGTCATACATTGAAGACGATCAACGTACAGGGATGAGCAACTGCCACGTATTGGTTTCGCTATCCGCTCCGCTGTCCACGAAGTCACCGGATACAGCCCCGCATTTCTAAATTTTGGACGAGAAGTTCGACGTGTTGGAGGTAATGCGGGTGAAGATGCCCCGGACGGAGAGGTGGAATTTGCTGAGCGGGGAGAACGCGTTCAGCAGCTGAATCATCTTAGTGAAGTTGTTGAGACAGTAAACCAACGACTACAGCAAGCCTATGAAAAGAATCGCCGTTATTACGATTCACGTCATCGTCATATTGTGTTTAACGAAGGCGATATTGTTTGGAAAAAACATTTTCCGATGTCCGACGCCAGTCGACACTTCGCAGCTAAATTAGCACCGGCTTTTGTTAAATGTCGAATTCGGAGGAAATTGTCTAATGTACGTTATGAGCTTGAGGAGCTAAACGGTAGAAACCTAGGCGTCTGGCACGTTTCGGACTTGAAATTGCACCCCAGAGACGACGACAATAATGCTAATGAGAATGACGACGATGACGAAGACACCACGGGAGATGAAGGCGAAGAAACGGGAGATAGTGAGTAATGTCCAATTGATATTATTATTAAAAAAAAAAAAAAAATTTTTTTTTAAGGAGGAAACGGAGGTGTAACCAGCTGGTCGCGGTTTGTGATAGCTTTGCTTGCGAGAGATAAGTTCTAACTGCCATCAGACGACGAACAAGCGAAATAACTGCAGGAAGCTGATAACGCTGGGTTCTGATCTCGGATGGCGGTCAAAAAAAAAAGATATATTATTTGGTTTAGATGATAGGTTTTGAGAGGTTACGAGAGAGACTGGCTTCGTTTTTGCATGAAGGGATATAGTTTGATGGTTTCACGGTTGTTGGTTTTTTTTAACGTGTTTTCGAAGAATAATCGAGAGTATTTTGTCGAGAAATCGTGGATTGATGCATTTTTAGCATCAACATACGATATTGTTTTAGTTTTGTTCACCCCGTGTGGGATTTTATACGTCGCGTCGCAAACACGTGCGGCGATCTTTTCTTTTGTGGTGTCGACGCCATTTTTTTTGTCTGGCAACGGGAGATTTTTTTTATTCTCCAACTTTGAATTTCGTGATTAAGCTCACCATAACCGCAGCGCTCCCCGTTACCATACACAGCGTCGTACCACTGTTGGTTTCTTCGCCGGCGATTTCTGGCGTCCAACATCGGCGGGTGTGGTGCAGAGCAGCGGCTGCGAACACGATCGCGTGGCAACCACAATTTACTGGCAGTCCTACAACAACCACATCAGGATTCCACACTTGGATAACTTCGCGGATCACAGTAGTTGCAGTCGCAAGTCGGAGCGTTGATGCCGTGGATATTGCAGCGAGAATACTGAGGTCTTGGCGGAGTACTCAGAAAAATTGTCGGATTTCTGGTGCCTCGCCTAAGAGCGTATTAGTAAACCATTTTTTTTAATTTATTGTTATGTCGTATTGGCAGAGTAGCAGTACCGCTACATATCCACGACATCAATCTTTTAACTTTTTTTAATTTTATGGTTTCATTAATGTTTACTATTTTCTATTTAAAGTTTACACAGGTTCAAGGTACACAGACGGGTTGGCCAACTTCGTAAATTCGATTTTTCTAGAGCTCAATCTACTTGGCAATTACTGTGGTATTTTTCTATCTGTACTTTTTTTCTTTAATCACTTCTTAATACATAATTTCAATTTACAAAATTTATAATCAGTTGTTGTACGTGTCACAATCCTCACCTGCAGTCCCTTCCGTCATTTATGTTTCAGCAAAACCAACGATTACCGTTACGCGAGAGTGTTCGTTGCCGGTTCCTGACACCCACTGGGTTATATAATTTCCGCTGACCCCCGGCCACTTCAACCGCTGCCAGCAAAGCCGAGGCACTCGCCCCAATCCGGGTAACCCAGTTACAGTATGTAAACCTTTTATATCTTTTGAACGGAGTGTCCGACTGAAACGCGGTTTGCGGCATCTGACGTGATCTTGGTGAACATAGACTTCCTGAAAATTTGAAACGATTCGGCCTAAAAAAATTTGAGAAATCTTAAAAAAACAAGTTTCAAAAATTTGTAAAAATTTGTTTTTGTAAAATATTTTCTAAACTTAAACTGATTAATTCCAAAATCTAATCAGCTCTTCTCCTTAACAAACTGCGTCGATTTCCGCAAACCGCATCAAAATCGGCTCATTTATTCACGAGATACCGTGAACGAAAAAATCGTAAAAAAGTGTTTTTTTAAAATGACTCTTAAAATTGTTATCAGATCGATTTTTTTGTAATAAATTACTTTCTTAGGCTAAAAAAACTGCGTCGATCGCCGCAAACCAGATCAAAATTGGTTCATTTGTTCATGAGATAACGTGAACGAAAAATTAGGAAAAAAGTAATTTTTTAAAATTACTTGTAAAATTCTTATCAAATCGATTTTTTTGTAATAATTTACTCTTTTAGGTTAAAAAAACTGCGTCGATTGCCGCAAACCTCATCAAAATCGGCTCATTTGTTCACGAGATAACGTGAACGAAAAATTTGTAAAAAAGTGTTTTTTTTAAATTACTCGTAAAATTCCTATGAGATCGATTTTTCTGTAATAAATTACTTTTTTAGGTTAAAAAATTGCGTTGACTGCCGCAAATCGCATCAAAATCGGTTCATTTGTTCATGAGATATCGTGAACGAAAATTTCGTAACAAAGTGTTTTTTTTTTGAGCTCGAAGAGCTAAAAAATAAACTTCTTGCTATATTTTATATATTTTTGAGTGTTTTGAACTCGAAAATAGCGGGAAGTTACAGGGATGGCCTGCAGGGTCAAACTTCTTTTCAAATTTTTTTTCATGCCTTCAAAATTGGCCTTCATGGAATTTGTGGCCTCTAAATTCTAAAAATGCACATATGTTTATTTTTTGGAGAAAAAATAAAAATAATGTCTCACACTTTGGAAAAAGACGTGAAATCTTAAAAAAACTTCGGAGAAGTAAAAACTTAGTTCTGTGCTAAATTCAAAAACTTGAGGCGACTGAATCTCAGAATAATAACTTAAAAAAAAAGAATTTCGAGGCAGACAAGAAATTGAAATCAAGCTCGAAATTCTGTGCCTAAGACGTCGAAAAAAAAATTAATTTCGAAGCAGACAAGGAATTGAAATCCAACTTCGAAATTCTGTGCTTATAAAAGCTACAAGAGCAACAGCAAAAAAAAGTGCACAGACGGCGTTTTTTTAGTGGTAACTAAAAGAGTTATGCGAACACCGTCTTTGCATTTTTTTTTTTTGCTGTTGCTCTTGTAGCTTTTATAAGCACAGAATTTCAAAGTTGGATTTCAATTCCTTGTCTGCCTCGAAATTAATTTTTTTTTCGACGTCTTAGGCACAGAATTTCGAGCTTGATTTCAATTTCATGTCTGCCTCGAAATTCTTTTTTTTTTAAGTTATAATTCTGAGATTCAGTCGCCTCAAGTTTTTGAATTTTGCACAGAACGAAGTTTTTACTTCTCCGAAGTTTTTTTTTAAGATTATTTATACTGCAGGCTAGTGAGCTGCCCGTGTGTAAATAGCTATTTTACACGTAAAATCATCCCAGAAAATTATAAAACAAAATAAAAAAATTATTGCATATAGGAACACAACAAAAAAATCAATTAGGTATTAATAAATTAAGATAGTTCACTCGCGACAGTCATAGACAACATAGTAAGTATACCAACAGTTAGAGATTCACCGTGCATTTTTGTAAGAGACTGTACCCAACACATCTAAACTCCTATAGATACAATTACAATTGCAAGTATAATAAAAATATTTTTATTTTAAAACTATATTTTTTTAACAAATCGATAAAAAAATTCAGTTTTTATCAAAAAATTAAAATCTTTCAATTTACAATGCATTCGGTTTTAAAAAATATACTAAGGCCGTTTTCGATATATTCTGGAATGTACTCGTTTTCTTTATACGTGGTATACCTCCATGAGCATGTTAATTATGCACATTTTGATTGTTAATATCTCGTCTTCAGACGGTGAAAATTTTCATTTTTTTAAATTAAATATAAGGCACTTGTATTAACGTTATACTTCAATTTTATTAAACTCCTAAGAAAAGCCGTTTGACGAGTGAACTACCTTAAATATCGATAATCTTAGTTTTTTTGGTATAATATAATGTTAATGATAAGATTGCTGCTTCTCTTCTTCAATTTACCATTTTAATTGTGGATTCTAAATTAGTCAAGCTAAGTCGGAGCGCGGAATAACCGAGCTCCGACAACAATTTTTTTTTCAATAAGTAGTTTTTTTTAAGGCGGACAGACCAAAATTCTCCGTGGACCGACGGTTGAGAATAGCTGCTGTAGAAGACGTAGTTCGTTTTGAAATATTGACCATTAAAAAATTTAGCAAATGAATATTGGTATTCCTTTGCCTTGCATTCTTCTTTTTGTCCTAAAGTAAATAAAGTTTTTATATACTTCATTGCGCTCTGTGTATAGTAAACGTAAGATACCAGACAGGCATTTGTTTTCACCAAAGTTACGACCTTATTTATCTGAGCGTATATTGCTTTGGTGTCATTAAAATTTACAATAGGATAAAACAGTAATTTCGCGTCTCAACGAAACCAGTGAGAAGATTAAAAATCACTATAAAAATTGTTATTAACTCTATTCTTAATCAAAACTGGGCTGTTTTAAATAATATCAGACCAGTTTATCGCCTGCTAACAGGATTTTTTATAATCAGTACGGTTCACTGAATTGATTCCACTAAAAAAACGAATCTGAATTGAATTCGGAACGTCACCTGGTCTGATTGTATTAGGTTTTCCCTACCAGTAGGGTGCGCTTACGCTAGGGGGCGTAGAGAGATGGCAAGGAGGGCGTGGAATGCTTTGAATTTTCGAAAAAAAAAGTCAATTAAACGCGTAGATATAACATCATAATATAATAGCACATTCATTGATACAGTCGGTCTCTGTTTATAAAATAAATCATTTGTTTAAAATTACTAGTAATTAAAGAAGTAGTATATTACACCACAAGGACCGAAAGTGTGATATCTTGCCATGATGCCTGAGGCGCAGCCGAGGGTATCGTGAAGCGCAGGGCAAGGTTATCACATAGGCCAAACCGATCGAAATTTCCGTACTAGGTTTAAAGAACATATTACCGATTTAAAAAAATATTTACAACCATAAATCCAGCTTTGCTTCTCATTTAAATAATGAAAACCACAATTACGATCCGAAGAACTATTTTCAAATTTTAGAATTCAAACATAAATCCACTGTTCTGAATGAATTGGAAAAATTTCATATATTGTTAGACGTCATCAAATCAGAACCACAAAAAAATCTTAACATAATTATGGACGATTTAGATAATAATAAATTTTATTATAATAGCATTATTTATTACAAATTTTAAAAATTCAATTCTTCAAGGACACACAGGTTATATTAATTAACATCTATTTTATCAATCAATTCGTTATGGGCAGCCAGTCTTTAATTCCTTTTTAGTGATAGTTTTTAAGTTATGATAATTTTAATGATTTTTATAAAAAAAAAACTTTTCTGAAGATGGACTAATAATTGTCCGAAAGCGCTTAATTAATTAATTGAAAATAAACATTTTTGGAAAGGATTTCTTTCTCATTTTCATCTAAATTTCCAAATTTATGTGCGTATTGAATAATTGAATAATTAATTATAAGGTTATCACACCTTCTAGACTCTAGAGCAAAAAACTATATAGGTACGCCACTGATTAGTATTAAGAGAACAAACGTACAGTTTGTTTCATCCTTATTGATGATGTCATAAAACATGCAGGTCGATGCACTATTTATTGGTTTATTGTCTAAACGTCTGTATGTGTGTTTGTGTATAATATGTGTTAATCAGAACCGTACCATAAAATAATTCCGATATTAACGTCTACAAAAATAACAACATCGCATTTTTTTTGCTTTACTTTACGCACTAGTGTGAAATGGGTTATTTTATTACCGCTATACGGGTTTGAAAAGCAGCTATTTCATAGAGGGTCGTGCAACAAAACATTTAATGCCATTTTTTCTATTATTCTTTGTCGTCACGAATCTAAAAGGCTCGGAAGTTAGATGCGAATGCGGGCTTGCACTTGTACAGTCTGTTGAAAAACTTCAAACTCGCAACTCAACAAAACTAAAATAACAATAACAACTTGACAATAGCGTACTGGACTGTACTTTAAAGCAGGAAAGCGACAAGTGACAAAGGAGCGATCACGGCCAATCACCGACGAGCGCACGTTCCGTGCAGGTAGCTGGGAGCTGGCTCTAAAATGTGCCTTTGCGACGCTGCTTGTGACTAACTTCCGAACCTTTCGGATCCGTGGCGCGTATTATAACAGTAGGTATATTGGGAGTTTACTCGGAGGCGGAGTCCATTTCGAAATATTCAATGTGACAGTATACGACGTTTCGATTTTTTACGTATTTAAAATGTATCGAAGAATCTCGTTAGAGATTCTTTTCTGTGCTAAATGCCGACGAATCTCTAACAGATTCTTATACATTGATTTTGCCTCTCTCCCATATAACGCCGTGTATATGAGGCCAGTTTCCAAGTTTTATAGTTCTGTGACCACGTGACTTTTGTCTTACCGGATGTTTCAAAAGTCCCGGAACGGCTGAATATCTCGGAGGGATTGTTTTTTTGAAAAATCTTGCGAATGAAAGTTGCGAGCAACTCGTTGTAATGTATTTTTCGGTCACAAAAATACCTCCCAAGGGGGTGCTCCCGTGGCGGGGTAAGGGGTACCTAACTACGAAATTTTAAATGACAACCCCAATTTTTTTTATTGGGTCGAGCTCTTCGGGCAAAAAAAGACATTTTTTGTCCCAAAATTTTTTTTTTCAAGCGACAGATCACCGAGTACGGGGGGTAAAATTTACCGTGTTATCCTTACCCCCTCAAATAAAACTTTTCATTTTGTAACAGGTCAAAGAATGGTACCCTTTTACTTGACCTTGATAACAATCTTAAAGAAGCTAGTCGTTAAAGTGCAATTTGCACAAAATGAACAAATTTTGTTTGAGGGGGTTAGGATTTACCTCGCGTACTCGGTGATCTGTAGCTTAAACAAAAAAAGTTTGGGACAAGTTTTTGTCCGAAGAACTCGACCCAATAAAAAAAATTGAGGTTGCCATTTAAAATTTCAGAGTTACCCCCTGCCCCCCCACAGGGGCATCCCCTTGGGAGGAATTGTTGTGGCCGAAAAATACATTACAACGAGTTGAGCAACTTTCATTCGCAAACTTTTTCAAAAAAACGTAATCTCTCCAAGACATACAGCCGTTCCGGGGCTTTTGAAACATCTCTGTATATGTATTATGATGTCGTTTAATTTAATATAATTTTATGTATTCGGACGTTATTGACCTGATTTTTCGAGCGTCTATAATCTATATTCTACAACAAATAAAATAAATATTAAATATCGATAAACATTGAACGTTTTTCTTCGCCGGAAGCTTGCTCGAGGGTCTTAAGGCAGCTGCACACGAAGCTGGTTTAGCCGCCAGATTCCTTGCTAGATTTGGCAGCTAGGTTTCAAGCGTGCTGTGGCGCTGGGCTTTATGTTATCGCTTCGCACGATGCTTGTTTTGAAGCTAGCTTTGTAGATGGGTTTGATGCGCGCGCAGTGGCAGTTTGAATGTTAACAAAAGTGAACGTTCATTGTATCTGAACAGAACACACACCATTACGTCACGTTCGTTTGCGGACGTTTGTCCATACCGTCCACGTGATAAGATACTGTTTCTGAGTGGTTTTTGCTCAAAACAAACAAACACGCACAAAAAATTACCCCGGTTCTAATTTTGAAAACTATCTTGTGACCACGTACGCAAGCAGTAGTGACGTCATTTCCATCTACGCAGTCAGCGCGCCAGTCAGCACAAGTCCCAGCAGTGATTCCAGTGGCATAACCGGCCTCGTATGCAGCGGCCTCTATGGTAAGTTCTTGGAATAATATGTTCAGCCCTGTACAAAAATTGGTTGAGTCAGTACTTCACAATGTACAAAGGCTGAACACTGGTCGTGCCGTTAATTTCTATACTTTGGTTCCATGTACGTTATAATTTCAATCTATAACTACAATGGCGGCCATAACTCATATATAATTTAAAGCAGCTGTTTTGATCATTTTCTGTTATTGCATACCTATATAAATGTTTTATCCGTAAGATATACCAAAAATATTTTTTCTTCATACATACCTCTGTCGAAAGTACGTACTTCCGGCATCAATTTTAAGGCAGAAAGTCTAGCATTTATGCATTGGTGGGATTATACACACTGATGTCGAAAGTACGTACTTTCGACCGGCTGTATAAAGAAAAATAGTTATCAGGTATTCGCTATGTGCAACATCAAGGTCGCAACATCTAGCGCCATTGACCGGTGAACCCATTTTCACTTTTAAACATTATGTCAAATGGGACAACTAGTAAAAAGTAAAACTAAAATGAATGTGCAACATCAAAGTTTCAAACCAAATGTGAAAAAAGAAACTGTGATCAAATAGTTCAATAATATTAGCTAACATCACTATTTTTTTATGTATTATTATAATTAATAATGCATTTTATATCAGTACTAGTGTCGTAAAAATGCCAGCTTTCGCCGCTAAGCGCGCACAGTCGTTCAGCGCCTCCCTTCCAAGCAGCTGCACATAGCGAATACCGCCCTATGAGACCGCCGCCAGCCAAGAGTCGCGAACAGCTATAATTCGTGTTTTTACGTATAACCTGAAAGCTGCTTGCTTGAAATAAATCTGTGTTTTTATGTAATTAATTAATGAATATAATATCAATTATTAATAATCGTACTTTAGACCGAGGGATGAAGAAAAATAGTATACACCACACGGGCAGAAGGTTTCACAATGCCCTCGGCTCACCTCGGGCATCATGACGCGCAATGTAAAAATCTTAAACTTTCTGCCCTTGATAATATACTATTTTTGTACACCACCTATAAAAGTGCGGTAAACATTATCAAAGGCGAACGAAGTGTCCTTCTACGCGATTCACAGGTAGAAGGACACTTCGCTCGCTGCCACATCGCCTTTGATAATGTCTACAGCAGTTGTAGACGAAACGTCAGGTAGAAATACCAAAATACCACAGCCTACAAGCTCGGAAACCAAGAAAACTTGGAACATCACCGGCCGTGAAAGCCTATTTATTTAAAGTAAGAGCTTAATTTAGTACTTTACACTGTTAATTTTTTGTCATTATCTAACAAATGTAACATCACATAAGTTAACGTGAGACAGAAGTTTAAGTGCGCTTCTAATTTTAACCTTGATCGTATAGAATAGCGTCATAAACTTGAGCGAATTCCGCATTGATCGGTGCCGGTATCCCCGTCGTCGTCTGCAGTCGCCTTGTGCATTTGCCTTGTGGGGATTTATTAATGAAGTTACGAGTATTAGCCATCAGCGAACTATTAAATAATAATTATATCATCCAAACTTAACTTCACCACTCAAACTGAATTGAGGTTGTTCCTTTTTAGACAATCCAACCTGGTAGTAATATTGTGGGTCAGTGGCGGCGCGTCAATATTTTAAAGTGGTGTTCTGAAGGGTCAACCGGAGGTACCTCCTAGCGCGGGCTTATAGAAATGAGGGAGGGTGGTAATTGAATTATGAATCATATATCCATGTTTATGATTGAGGTGTATGATAGATAGATAGATAGACAATATAGATACAAAAAAACGTCATATTCAATGAATAAAATATAAAGTGTTAAAATAACTATAAATATGGTAATAGGTCATATGCATGTATTTTTTTTATATTTTTAATAGATTATTTAGTCAACCATAATACGGAAAAAAATTGCTAATCATTTAAAAATGTAATATTATCATAAGAAAAAAAATATTAAATTTCACATTCAAAATTAGACAGTTTAAACAATCGGCCATGTTGGCGGGCTTATGTGACGTCATGATATATGATGCATGTCAACCTTGATGTCAAATTGTTAATGTTCTAAATGAAGTTTATTTGTTGTTTTCTCTGAATACTGACATAATCTTACTGTGAGACGACACAGTCGTCATGGAAACTGTTGTTGATATATACTTTGACGTCACGCTGCGTTTTGAAAACTCGAAAATAGCGCATATTTTCTACATTTCTTTTTTATTATTTGTATTTTTTTCAGTGATTAGATTAATAAAATATCCATTACGATAGAATCAGGAACTAAAATATAAGTATTTCGAAATAAAAATTTAAACCAATTTTGAATCTCATGCATATGACCTGTTAATAATATAATTTTAATATTGAAAATAAGATTAAGGCCTAGCACACATGAAGAGCGTTCAACGCGCGTTGAACGCCTCTCATATAAACTAGGCCTTATTCTTTCTATGTTAAACGTTGAACTTATTCTGTTCTAAAACTGTACAATATTTTACAATTAACCAAAAAGTAAATTACATAATTAATTAATAATGATTACATAAGGAATATAATAAAAGTTATATACAAATTGAAACAAAACACATTACAATGATGATTTAATTATTAACTTTATTCAAACACTACCGACAGCAAACACAGTAACACTAGTCACTGCTGCCATAAGCCGTGTGTTGTGTATCATGTACTACATACGTATTGCTTAACGATTTGTCCTCTAAGGATATAGACAGATTGTAAGTAGATTTTAGACGCGCAACAACTGAGGTGATCCGCGTCTATGAGTGCATTAGAGAATCTGCCGGACGACATACTCAAGCCGACTGGTACGAGCTCGGGTTCCTGGAAGTGCTATTCCCATAAAACATTGCATTGTTAACTACAATCCAATGTGTCCCTTGAGGAAAAAATTTATATAGAGAAGTTCTTTGCGTACAAGTAAGTAGTAACTATTAATTATCTGTAATTAGTTGATGTATCGTTATAATTATTATTATTATTAATGTATATGTTGTGATAATAACCATGTGGTGGATGATCTCATTTTTTACTTTTTAAATAAAAAAAATCTATTAGGTACCTACATAATAAATTCTATTACTTTATAAGCTTTCTTTTTCCATTGTCTCCTGTATTTAATTCTTTTTGTTAAATCATTTATGAATAAAATAAACTGAAAATATATAGTAGACGGTCTGAAAATCTTAAGTATTTATTTTAGCTTTGTTTCAATAGAATGACTTCCTGAATGGAAGTTTTCTTCTAATTAATTATATCATAAGTTTTCTTCATAATTTGTAATGCTGTTTTATTTCTTTAAATAGTTTTGAAAGAACATAATTTGTACAGTAAATGACTTTTAAATTTCATCAAATAAAAAAATTTCTTCGCTTTGAGAAATAAACGTCATTTTTTTATATTGCAACTATACAGTTTTTAAATATTTGATTAACGTCTGAATAGAACTCTTCAAATAGGTAAATAAAATATATTGACAAAATAGTATATTAAAGTATAAGTGGATAAAAAGGTCTTTAAAACACGCGTGATTTTTCGAGCACGACGGCGCAGCCGGAGTGCTCGAATTAGAGCAAGTGTTTTAAAGACCAGTTATCCACAAATACTTTACGCTATTTTTTTTTCATTGGTCCACTTTGAAATCATAAATACTGGTATTATTACTACAAAAAAATGGAAATAAAAACTAATAATGTAAAATGGTTGAATTCGTGATGTGACATCAGTATACCTTTCGTTGTCATGGAAATGAGAAAAACAGAAATTAATTTGCAATTTGTCATTAAAGATTAATTGTTTCATAATGTTTGAATAAAGGTTTTGCATTTGTGAGTAATATTTTATTTGACGTTACACGCTACTCCTATCAAATCAATAAACAAAAAATTCTCGAATTGTTGATGTTCCCATGGTAACTTTAAAAAACGCGCGTTTTTGAAAGTTCGATTTAAACACTCTGAGGCGTGCTTTAAATAGGTAAAATAGGGCACCAATAAAAAAAATAATATAAATATATAAATCAATATAACAAAAGATGACTGTTCAAAACGTCATCTTTTGTTATATTGATTTATATTTTTATATTATTTTTTGTCAATATATATATAGTCTGAAAAAAATTGGTCTAAAATTTTATTCATTTATTAGTTTTTGTCTTTAATTTTAAAGGAGTGTCCATGTTTTTTTTAGTTATTTCCCAATTGCTAACGTGTCGAATATTAATTTTAAAACAACACATCTATATACAGCATGTTGAAAAAGTCCCGAATCCGATACCCCGGAATAACTCTTTTTCTTTGCCTCGAATAAAAAAATGTTTGGGACGAAAGTTGTATGGTTTTGAAGGAAGGTTCGTTTGCACAAAAAATCACCCCTCACCCCTTCACCCTCTCACGGGGGATAACTTGAACCTCTATTTTTTATTAGCCTAATGACTTCTGCTATAAAAAATAAACATTTTTTGTTTGAAACTTTTTTTTTGTTTAAGATAATCCTTGCCCACTAATCAGCTTCAAGTAACTTTTTCAAAAACATATTTATATATCGAATTGATAGCCTTTTTATTATTTTTATTATTTTTGAAGTCGGTTAACAATAAATTCTCATTTTTATTCTGTTTTGAAATAAGCATTCAGGTGAGCCAATACTAACTGCAAGACTCTAATTTTATTTCATGGTTCATAGTGTTGGGTCTTTTTGAGACAACAATACTCTGGCATTGTCGACCTCAACAGTGTTTTGTTTTGAGTTTCTATAAGATTATGCTTAAGAAACAAAGAGATTAAATCGCTTTGATTAAATCAAATATTGTGTTTTATTTATATTTTATTTTATAAAAAAAAATAATTAATATTAATATTTACCTACTAGTGGTCGCCCAGTGGTCAAAATTCGACCGTAATTTAATAAATTTTTAAGTTTGAACGAGGTTATTTTGTCTGTATTGATTTTACCTGCGTTAATTCGAACACTTTGTGATGAAACATATATTGTGCACTTCCCCTCATCAAAGCGAAGAGAACGACGTATGTTTCATCATAATGTGTGTGAATTAACACGCTCAAATCGGTACCACACTATTTTTTTTCTTCGTGTATATATATAGATAGTGTGATATAGGTAGCTGAACGAGAGTGCGATACAATGTTTTATTCAACTCATGCGCTTTATTCATGTTTTATCATGCCTAAAAACCGAACCCTAAATAGCCATTTACCGACTGGTGACAATTACTTGTCATAACTCAATGAAGATTCCTACTAGCTCGGCCATTGTGGAGTAATGAAAATAAACGTAACTATTTTCTGAGTCGTAACGAAATAGTAGGTAACAACAACTCCGTTGTTACCCATTGAGGCTAAAATTGAGTGGCCGAATGTTTTCGACATGGAGTTTATTCATAACCGGCTAACCTCAAACCAAAACATTGAATCGTGCTGTTTGGTGCTGTTAGTATTGACAGTTTTTTTTATAAAGAAATGCCTAAATAGATATTTACATCTCATTATAATTGAAACATGAATAACGCGCAATTGTTGAATAAAATTATGGGCGCAACTTGTAGGCTAAGTCATGGCGTGTCAGCGCGATGTTTTCAGCACGAGTCGTAGGTGCGCAGGTACGAGCGAAGCGAGTGCATACTGCGCACCGGAGACACGCCATGAATGACTTAGACTACTAGTTACGCCAATAACTATTAATTAACAATGACATATTCCGGTACTAGTATCAAACTTAGTTCTAAACGACATTGGTATTTACATCATGTCACCGGGTGGCGTCCATTTACAACACGAATACATATAACAAACTTCTGAATCGATTGTACCTGTGTTAATTAGTACACATCGTGATGAAACATATATTGTGCACTCCTCCACATTAAAACGAAGAGAAAGATGTATGTTTCATCACAATGTGTGCGATTAAACACACTCAAATCGGTACTACAACTTTTTCCTCCCGTATTTATATATGATTCTTGATACTCACAATTAACAATACTCTCTTATTATAGTCATTTCAACTTCAGGGAGCATAATATATTTTCAGACATTTCCCTAATTACATGAGAATTCAGTCTTTCAGTCGTATGTTGGTGAGTTGATGTTAGGAGTTGGTCGGTATGTTTCATTAGTTGACCTCCTTAGCACGATGGCAATCGCCCCCATCTCCTTTTGCGCACTACGAAACACCCGACCTTACCCCAAACTCATACTGTCTGGCAATATAGCGTAATTCAGCGCTCACAAATATTTGTTCGATTGCATCAAATGCAATCAGATAAAAAACTGTCCGTGTAAACTTTACGCGCGGTTGAAGGAAAACATACAAACAACACATATACTGTTTGATTGACAGTTTTTTGGTGTGAAACATCTAATGACGCATTTGGTTGGAAGTAAAACCGTGCAAGAGAGACGTGTTTTTCGATTGGTTCGACGCTGTTCATGGAGCGCGTTACGTTTCATTTACGCTTGCTGTGTGTATGCGTTGGACAGCTGTGATTTAGTGTTAGTTGTGTGTATGTGTTGGAGTGGCGAACGTGGCGTTTCTTAATACGTTTAATTTAGTTACAAGAATTTAGTTAGATGACAGGGCGAAATTTAGTTACCAGATTTCGCTTAAATTTATGTTTCACATCTGTCATGCGTCCCACGACGGCTCTCAATTTTTATATGTATAATAATAATTATAATAATGCGCTTAACGTGCGTTTCTCGACTTTACGTCATAACAGACGCCATTCGCACCATTACTATTTTCCGTCTATCGCACTTCCCGTTATTTTCTATATTTTTAAAATTCCACTTAATGATAAGCAATGGGTGAATGAAGGAATTTTAGGATATTAGGATAAGGGAGGCAAATTTTGAGCATGCGACTTTGACAGGTAATCGGCCATGGCTTTGAATAAGGAACCATCTCGATAATTATCTGGAATTAATGAGGGAAACTATGGAAAACCTTTATAAGATGGCCGATACAGGAATTACCGTTTTTCAGCGAGAGGCTGCAGGAAAAAGTCCCAGCCACATCTGCCCCCGCCGGGATTCCAACCCGGTACCTCCCGAATGCGACTATAGCGCTTTCACCACTACGCCACTCCGCTCGGTTTTTATATGTATAGGTACTGTAGAGATCCGGATAAATAAACTAGTAAAATGATGACAAAAACTGAAAATTTACGCGAGGAATCTTTAAAACTTACTTACGATTTTATTTATTTATATTAATTCAACCGGCTTCTGTAGAATTCATTAAAAAATAATTTCATTCCTGTGACAGACGGACGAACATCGAGTGATCCAAATGTATTTTTTAATAATTGAAACTTTAATTTCCTGATTTGGGGCTTCAAGAGTAATATTTCCCACAAAATATATAGCCAGTAGTTTTCATAATCTAAAAGGTTTTCCAATAAGAAGTGTTATTTTGAATAGCCCGCTATTTCGGTAGATGTCACTTTTGGAGACATCATTTTTTGACATTTGACAAGTAGAAACTACGCCATTAATACAAATGGAACGATACACGCTTCAACAATGCATTGAAATTATTAAAATTCACTATAAAAATGGTGAAAATTTGGCAGAGACGGTTCGTAAAACTCGAACATTTTTGGATCGTCGTGAAGCAACTTGTCGGACCGCAATACAGAAATTGGTGGAAAAATTCGAGCTGTTGGGACAAGTTAGTGATGTGAAGAATAAAACCCGTGCACGTCGCTCAAGAACAGCCGAGAATATTGCTGCTGTAGCCGAAAGTGTTGAAGAAAACTCAGGTCAATGGATTGCGCTATCGAGAGATGATTAATGATTTTCTATGGCCCGAATTGGATGGTATTGATCTGGACAACGTTTCCTTTAAACAAGACGGTGCTACGTGCCACACAAGCAACGAAACTATTGATCTTTTACGGGAAAAGTTTCCGGACCGTTTTATATCTCGAAGAGGTGATCACAATTGGCCACCGAGATCTTGTGATTTAACACCTTGCGACTTCTTCCTTTGGAGCCACGTGAAAGAGAAGGTCTACGCCAACAGCCCAGCGTCGATTCAAGACCTCAAAGATGAAATTCGTGAGGCTATCGAGTATCGAGGATATAGGGCAGCCACTTTGCGATTTGGTTATGGAAAATTTCATGAAAAGGATATGGTCCTGTAGGCGTGGTCGTGGTGGTCATTTGGCTGATGTTATTTTCCATTATTAACGTCATACCTTCCTCTTTATAATGAAATCCGATCATTTATCTCAAAAAATGGCATTGTCCTTTGAATATCAAAATAACACCTCTTATTAGAAAACCCTTTATATATTTAAAACACAAGCCCTAAATCTCTAGCCAATCCGCCAGCCATCCCTACTAAACCGATTGACACATTTTTTTTTAAACTGAAGCCTTTAGTTCACAGATATGTTATCGTTATTTTTTTTTGGTGAAATTTCTTGAAAAGGGCTTCTTTCAAGCGATAATAGTAAAAATGACGAGGGGGTAGCGGGTTGAAGAGGAACGTAAAGAGAGAAAATCCTTCGATGTTCACGAGACATGAGTGTGAGAGAAATGCAAATATGTACGTATATCGGAGATTTTACAAACAGTTTGACAAGTCGATTTTGACATTATTGAAGTATATATTTAAATTAGTTAGTTTTTTAGCGCAAATATTCCAAATATTAATAGACAAATAAATTTTATTTTATTTTCCAAACAATTTAAGAACGTGTAAGTTCATGTTAATTTAATGCCAAAATAGAGTTTTTAAATATTACATGGACTGTACCAAGTCTAAAATTTGGTCTCAGATCAGAAAAAAATAGTGAAAATCGTAAATGTATCAAATGAGGTTAGATTTTATAAAAATGAATTGTGACAGCTCTTAACTGTAAATGGAAACTAATGCAAGAGCAATAAAATTAGTGTCGTAGGTCTGTATCAAAATATCGATTTTTGAAAACAATATGAAAATACATGCAAAAGGTTTTGCACGGGTACACTAGTATACTTTAAACTTGTTGAAAATCGCTGGTTTAGTCAGTTGGTATGCACGTATGTATGTCTTCCACTGATGTGTATCTATGGATAGCCCAACACTATGGTACCAGAACATTTAGAACGTCCGACATTTTGTATGGACCTTTTCCAGGGCATGCGCATATGTGCGTGTTCGTCAAAAAGTCACAGTAAAGATGGATTCTGTGTCAAATTAACGTAGAACTCGCATAATGAATTACCATTACGGTAATGCCATAGTAATAATTCTCAGATAATCACTAAAATTCATGATTTCTTTCAATTTTTCCTTAGCTATTTTTTAAGAGATCGTGAAAGGAACAGCGATATGATCATATTTTAGAAAAAAATGCTAATATATTTATAATTAATAAATAACAAGACCTTTCATTTGATATATTATCTAGCACGATTAGCCTAAAAATGTTTGGTTCTTCCTTCCACTCCCAACCCCCCACCCTCACTAAATATAAAATTCAAATTTCTATACTCTCCTAAAGTCATTTGGGAAGTGAAAAATAACTGTTCGAACTTGACGTCTGTGATCACTACTTGCTATAACCATGCAAAATTTCAATTGTTTTTTTAAAACGGTTTTTGAAAATAATGTTGTAAGAGACGGACACCGAGTTGATTATTAAGTGTTCTGGCACGAATTACGGAACACTATAGAAAAAAATTGGTTGTCTGTAAAGTCGGTTTACGGACGATAGTTTTACGTGATAACGTATTCCGCTCGAATATCATATTTAATAATCACGCACAGGGTCAGGCGGAACGTTAGGAACGTTACACTTTTTCGTGCATGCAGACGGTGTTTCATCTTTTTATATTGACGTGATTCATCAATTTATAAGACGTTATCACGTCAATAATTTATGTTCTGTTTCTCCTATCTTCTACATATAATAATTATAATAATTCGAATCTATGATATTGCATCTTTCGCTTCAAATTTAGGTTAATTTTATTTATTAAAATTACTTACCACCTATAATAATAATTGTTTTTTTTAACTTTCTTTCTTTCGTATTTATTTTAAGTCTCAAAGATTAACTGTCATAATATTTTGAAAACAATTGTTTCATTGTTTATATAAAATTCCAAAACCTACTTACAATATTTAAGTATTTTCATACGTCAAAAAATTGATTTTTATAATGATAAAATTTGTAAGAAAACGATTTTTTCGAGAGATGAGACCTGGCTAAAACGATTTTTTGCCCCCCAAAATCCCTTTTCAGTAAATTTCATCCAAATCGTTAGGGCCGTTTTCGAGAAAAGCACGCACAGGGTCAGGCGGAACGTTACACTTTTTCGTGCATGCAGCCGGTGTTTCATCAATTTATAAGATTGGTGATTTATCAATTTATAAGACGTTATCACGTCAAAACTAAATAAGTGAACCTCCAAAACGGGTCATTAAAAAGCGCAAAAAGTTTTGAGGTCGGCGCTTATTTAATCTATCACGTTTTATGTAGTACTTTTATTGAATTGGTGTTATTTTACACTTTTTAATGACCCGTTTTGAAGGAAGTTCAACTTTGTTTTTACTTTTTGGTGGCATTGCAATATGTAGTTTGCACGTTATAAATCGCCTTCTTCTCTAATAGCTTAATACTAAACTAAAAAAATTGGTTATTAAATAGAAAAAGATTCATCAAAATTGATTCACAAATCCGGGAGATATGAGGTTACATACATAAAAAAACTCCTTTTTAAAGTCAGTTTAAAACGACTGAACCAATTTTCATAAAAATTATATGGTACAAACCGGTAAATATTCTAAACAAACTGGTGTAGAAATTTATCTAATCGGTTAACCCCTCGACAAGTTATGGCTGAACAACAAAAAATCTCCTTTTTTTGAAGTTGGTTAAAAATGAACACGCGTTCAATTTCGCCTCGGCGAGAACACATCTACGGCGCATGCGCGGGAAATGATCCCAACTATCTGTATGTGTGTATATCAGTAACTTTTGCACACTGCAATAATAGGGTAGGTGTGGGTGTATGCAAGGCTTTGATCATTAATTCAACACATTTCTGGTTGTATTTTCTTCCACTTTGATGCAGTTCGTATATTAAAAGCTTTGACTTATAAAGTTTTACTACTTTCAATTTACATTCCAAGTCGCATTATCTATTTTTTTGCTTAACGAATTAGATCGAATAGTTCACTTGAAATTAAAACTATTATTGCATTTAAAACTCTTTTAAGACGGAGCTTTTTACGTGTTAATGATTTATTTAATACTGGTTTTCTTTATACCTCGATCGAAAGTACGTACTTTAAAAGCAGAAAGTCAAACATTTGTGCATTGGTGGGATTACACCGTGGCAGAATTATGTGATTTATAATAAACCGCATAATTCTGCCACTCTTTCCTCTCAACGGAGAAGGGCAAGCGTTTTCATTTGATCCAGGCAAAATTATCCCCTTAGAGCGCCAAAAAATTGGTTGTCTGTAAAGTCGGTTTACGGACGATAGTTTTACGTGATAACGTATTCCGTAATACATAACCTAAACCTCCCAAAATTTGGTTTCAATCCGCTTATCCTTGGTGTCGGAATGATAAGAAATATCAAAATTGACGTTTGCAACTGTCAAAGTATTATGTTTTAATAATAATTAGTTATTCCAATACTTAACTTAGAAGGCGTTGCATTTCACAGAATACTAATGTCAAAAAATTGAATTAAACATTAGAAATTCAGCCGTTTTCATGTTGCATTTATACAGCTATTTTTCTATATAAATTTGTATAAAAAAATATATGGTCATACAGTAAGTAGATGAAACTTTGAAGCAGTAATGGGGGTAAAGAGTAGAATTACTACACCTTGAAACCGAACAGGAAACCGACAATAAGCTTACAGATTGTGGTAGGCTGAAATAGAAATATCAAAAGAAACAACTCACAAACATTTACTGAAAATGCCTGCTGTCGACTATATGTAGTAGTACAGCAGCGTAATTTGGGTTGCCTGCATATATTTTTTCACAAAATTAATAGATTTGTATAATAATTCGAATTTATGATATTGCATCTTTCGCTTCAAATTTAGGTTAATTTTATTTATTTAAATCACTTACCATATAATATAATTGTTTTTTTTAACTTTCTTTCGTATTTAGTTTAAGTCTCAAAGATTAGCTGTCATAATATTTATAAAACAATTGCTTCACTGTTTATAATATAAAATTCCAAAACCTACTTACAATATTTAAGTATTTTAAATCTTTGATTAACGTCTGATTAGAACTCTTCAATAAATAAAATTATCGACCAATTTTTCAGACAATATATTAACAAACAAAAAAAAAAAAAAAAAAAAAAAATTAATACATTAACGTTTCGATCCGGATTTGGATCTTCTTCAGAACGGATCTAAAAATATAAAAAAATAATTAATAATTAGTTTCTATTTACTTTGAATGGAATTCGTGATAGATATTTTTAAAATATAAATATTGAAAAAATAATAACAAACAATGTTTTATTATGTAGTTTGTTATTATTTTTTCAATATTTATATTTTAAAAATATCTATCACGAATTCCATTCAAAGTAAATAGAAACTAATTATTAATTATTTTTTTATATTTTTAGATCCGTTCTGAAGAAGATCCAAATCCGGATCGAAACGTTAATGTATAAATTTTTTTTTTTTTTTTTTTTTTTTTTTTTTGTTTGTTAATATATTGTCTGAAAAATTGGTCGATAATTTTATTTATTTAAGTATTTTCATACGTCAAAAAATTGATTTTTATAATGATAAAATTTGTAAGAAAACGATTTTTTCGAGAGATGAGACCTAGCTAAAACGATTTTTTGCCCCCCAAAATCCCTTTTCAGTAAATTTCATCCAAATCGTTAGGGCCGTTTTCGAGAAAAGCACGCACAGGGTCAGGCGGAACGTTACGCGTTATGCGTTATGCGTTACGCGTTACGAACGTTAGGAACGTTACGTTACACTTTTTCGTACATGCAGCCGGTGTTTTATCAATTTATAATATTGGTGATTCATCAATTTATAAGACGTTATCACGTCAAAAAAAGTTTAACTTTAATAATTCATCAACTGAAACGTTATTTTTGAAGTAAAACTTTTTTGGCACGGTAGAGAAAAATTCATTCTTGAAATTGAAAACGTAAAAATACAAAACCAAACACTCATCAAAATAGGTCTATCCATTCAAAAAGTAGGTATTGAGCATGATAATTTGGATACAATCAGCGGGGTGGCGTAGTGGTGAGAACACTAGTGTCGCATTCTGGAGGTACCGGGTTCGAATCCAGGCGGGCGCAGATGTGGCTGGGACTTTTTCCTGCTGCTTCTCACCGAGAAAGGGTAATTCCGGTACCGGTCATCTTGTTGACGTTTTCCATTGTTTCCCTTAATAATTCCAGATAAATATCGAGACGGTTTTTGACGTGATAACGTCTTATAAATTGATGAATCACCAATCTTATAAATTGATAAAACACCGGCTGCATGCACGAAAAAGTGTAACGTTCCTAAATCCTAACGTTCGTAACGCGTAACGTTCCGCCTGACCCTGTGCGTGCTTTTTGCTAATTTCTCGCTCAATTTAAATCAGATCGGTTTGAAACCAGTCTTAAACGAAAGAGGAGAACATTTTACATAGATTTAGTATAACAGAATTTGCCTAAACAGTTTTTTTATACAAATTTATATAGAAAAATAGCTGTATAAATGCAATGTTGTCTAATGCATGGCGCGACGCGGTCGGTCGTCTTTGTTTGCCGTACATGGAAATTAGAAGAGAACGTATGTCTTGTCTTAACATGAAAACGGCTGCATTTCTAATGTTTAATTCAATTTTTTGACATTAGTATTTTGTGAAATGCAACGCCTTCTAAGTTAAGTATTGGAATAACTAATTATTATTAGAACATAATACTTTGACAGTTGCAAACGTCACTTTTGACATTTCTTATCATTCCGACACCAAGGATAAGCGGATTGAAACCAAATTTTGGGAGGTTTAGGTTATGTATTACGGAATACGTTATCACGTAAAACTATCGTCCGTAAACCGACTTTACAGACAACCAATTTTTTTTATTCAAGGCCATGGCCTTGAATTCTATGCTCAACATTTGCCTATCTTATCTTAATGTCCTAACATTCCTTCATTTGCCCATTGCTATTAAGTGGAAGTTTAAAAATGTAGAAAATAACGGGAAGTGTGATAAATGGAAAATAGTAATAGTGCGAATGGCGTCTGTCATGACATAAAGTCGAGAAACGGACATTAAATGGATTATTATTATTATTATTATCATTATTATTAATATTATTATTATTTGGATATAATCTTAACGCACCACTTTTTATTCAATTCATGATGTTATTTTTTATATATAGGTACAGAAATAAAGTAGCCGTTCCCGTGAGACACGGTGTATCCTTTAATTTGTACGTGTTGGAATACATCCGATTATTTGTAAAAAGTGCATTTATTAAACCGACAAAGTTAATTTATAATTTGTTTCATTATGGTTTAATTTTTGTTCATTATAACCATTAGCGTCTGCATAACAAGACGAAAAAAATGCAACTAATAGACAATTACAACGGCTTGATTGCATCAGATAAAAACAAATTTATACTAAAATTATTATACAACGGTTTTCCAATTATAGGGATATATTAACATTTCAAGATAAAATCGAACAATACAATTTATGGATTGCATATTTTTTACTTTTCAGGATCACGTTATTGAACATTTTAAAGGGTAGGTGTCGCTTTTCATTTCGTGTATCTAAAAGGTTTGTAATTATCCTGTAGATATAAATTTAAACAGTTTTTAAAATAAATAGTATATTATACCACAAGGGCAGAGAGTTTGAGATGTCCTGATGCGCAGTTCAAGGCTCTCAAACTGTCTGCCCGTATGGTGTACACTATTTTTTCATACCTTGATCGAAAGCACGCTTATTAATCACATAAAAACACAGATAAATTCCAAGCAAACAGCTTTGAGGTTATACGTAAAAACACGAATGACAGCTGTTCGCGACTATTGGCTGGCGGCAGTCTCATGGAGCGGTGAACATGATAACTGGTGTGTACTTACCTTTAGAAATAGTAAGTTAGGTAATAATTCAATTGATGTTATATAATCAGCACTATGCATTTTTGTTAAAATTTGAAATACTTTACTTGTAAAACTGCTTTCAAATAAAGAACATAAAAATAATTCAGCTTGTATCAATTAAATACATTACAATAACTATTTCCTTCATACCTCGATCGAAAGTGCATACTTTCGGCACCAATTGTAAGGCTAAAGTCTAACCACTAATTACTCCTTGGTGGGACTACACGCTACAATACGGGAAGTTTGTACGTTCGTGCGGTACAGTAAAGCAAAACCAACCAATCAACTGTTGTTTAGATGTCGTTTCCGTAGCAATACTATTACATTTTAGCTAATAGCCGCGAACAGCTGTCATTCTTGTTTTTACGTATAACCTCAGAGCTTCTTGCTTGGAATTTATCTGTGTTTTTATGTAATTAATTGATTAATGTATATAATAAGCGTGCTTTCGACAGAGGTATGAAGAAAATAGTATACGCCACACTGGCCGAAAGTGTGATATCTTGCCCTTCACGCTTTCGCTTCAGGAATCATGGCGTACAGGGCAAGGATATCACAATTTCGGCCCTTGTGGTGTAATATACTATTTCTTTATAGCAGGTCGAAAGTATGTACTTCCGGCATCAGTGCGTGTAATCCATAGGTACCAATACATAAATGTTTCTGCCTTAAAATTGATGCCGGAAGTAGGTACGCAGTTTTGACCGAGGAATGAAGAAATTGGCATATCTTTAATTTTTCTGAGAAAAAAAAAAATTAGGGACTATTTTGTATTGCGCCGAAAGAAGTTTTACTTCAAAAATATAACGATAGAGAGGCAAAAATATTCGTATTTCTTGTCTAGGTATGTCACCTAAGAAAACCAATTAAGAGACAGAGGTAGGGTACTGCTTCTATTTTATGTTTATAGTATTGATTGGTAAAAATTTTCAAGACAACAATTATCACTCATCCCTTTTATAATTATATATGAATCAGGGAATCATATTAGGTACGTAATAAATATTGTGTATAAATAAATGAAGTCAGTGTGAACTATAAGGATAATAATAATGCGGCATCCCTACTAGGAGAAGGGTATTTATCTGTGCATTTCAAAGGTGTTTAATAAACTTGAAAGGGAATTTCCTCTCCGTTCTCTAACTCCTCATTCACTACCTAGGTACATCGCCGCTTGCGGATATCTGCTTCGTGTACTTGTATAGTATACCTACGAAGTACTGTTAAAAAAAAATTCCAGCCAATTGAGCGACGGGACCATTCCAACTTCAAAAATGTTGACATTTGATTATAATGAAAAAAATAAAATTTCTGATATCGCGTGAGGTGATGCGGGTAATGGCTAGTATTCAATATAATATTTGCTATTCGTTGCCATGGTTATCTACATAATACGCTCCACATAATGTAAAAATTAATCAAAGCATGCCGAACTAGTTTATTTCTGACAGATCCATAAAACAAAAGAGCGCTTGATTTTTTTTATTTTCAAAATATTTCCAAAACTATAAAGTTTAGAAAAAAAAATTTTAGCAAAACTTTCTTGAAAAAATAAATAGAATAATAAGCCGTTACGAAAAATATACCATTATTATATAAAAAATACCGTTATAGCATATATCTCTTCTGCGCGTCCGCCGATTTTCTCCAAAAACAATAGGGCTCTTCATATTTGCATACTAAAATTTGGTTTCAATCCGCTCATCCGTTTGAGCTGTATCGCCTAGATCTATGGAAATTTCAAATTCTGTTTTGTTCCCCATGAAAAGACTTTCCTTAGTCCAATGGCTGCTCATAAACAAACATCGGTGATGAACAGAAGCGTTTTACTTTTGATTTCAAAACTGTGTACGCAATTACAATAATAATTCTGAAGGAACCTCGTACAGATGCAGCGTACATGCAGTTTAGCCATGTGCATAATATACACACTATTTATATTATTATTATTATTACACATTTGCATTGTAATTGCAGTATGTATTCATGTAAATTATTATCTTCTCCTATCGAAGCGCATCATACACAACGTGATACTTGTTTAAAGGTAAGGCAGACAATGAGGATAACCCTTTGCGTGGTTAACTACACGTTACTTAACCTATTAATATGAAGATGTTTGCGTCAACAACATTTCAACACATGCTTAATTAACGTGGTTACCTGCTACTCAAAATTTGAGAATTCTGTCAGTAAGCCTGGAGATATTTATAAAATAGTTGGCTAACTAAAGGTGCACTTCCCGCAAGTTTTCTACTGTATGATAAAAAAAATCCCAGCCAATTGTGCGACAGGACCATACCAACTTCAAAAATATTGACAGTTGATATAGTAGGTACAATAAAGAAAATAAAATTTCTGATATCGCGAGAGGTGACGCGGGTAATGGCTAGTATTCAATATGATATTTGCTATTCGTTGCCATGGTTACCTATAAATAATATGTTCCACGTCATGTAAAAAATAACCAAAGCATGCTATACTAGTTTATTCCTGACATATCTGCAAAACAGAAGAACAGCTGTTTTCTTTTATTTTCAAAATGTTTACGCTACTATAAAGTTTAGAACAAAAAATTTTTAACGAAACTTTCTTGAAAAAATAAATAGATAATAAGCCTTTATGAAAAGTATACCATTATTACCTAATGTAAAAAAACACCGTTATAGTATATATCTCTTCTGCGCATGCGCCGATTTACCCCAAAAACAATAAGGCTTTTCATATTTACATACCAAACATCCTCCCAAAATTTGGTTTCAATCCGCTTATTCGTTTGACCTGTATCGTGCTCACAGACAAACATATCAACCGAGGCACAGAGTTTTTCCAAAAATTGTTTTTTGGATTCGGGGGACCTCAAAACGGAAAATTTTTGAAAAGTGATTTTTCACCTAAACTAGTTCCATTCCCCACTTGTGAGTTGGAAAGGTTCAAGAATTGAAAAAATATTAAAAAAATGTTTAAAAATAAATAAAAATTGAAAAAAAATAAAAGAACGCTTGGAAAAAACATATCTTTTTAAAGTTTAAAAAATTAAATAAGAAAATTAATTGAAGATCTAAATTAGGGCGATGTAAAGAGTAGCATAAATATGAATGTTTTGTTCAATAGGCTGTTTTAAAATTAAAAATATAATTACGAAAAAATAACGCCTTATATATCCAGTTACATATTATTAATTATGTAATTTGCGTATGTTGGCGGACTACTCGTTCATTATAAAACGAAACTGTCTAATTGAGAGTAATTAATATAAAGCAGAGGTGGACTACCTTTTAAATTGGCGATTTGAATAAAATCTCTGTAATACAGTACACGCTGGCACGATTCTTATGCCAGCACTTCACATGGCTATTTGTATTTGTGTATTTGGCATATTTGGCAAACAATTACCAAGTGTGGAGGGTCTATTTGACAAAGTGTTGGCCTTATTTGCCTATTTGACAAACAAGGCCCATACCAAATACGCGTTACCGTGCGCTTGTCGGTTTTTCGAGGCACATCAAAGGAGTCAAATAGGCAAATACGACAAATAAACCGTCCACACAATGGCTATATTCAAAAGCGCACGCGTCGTGAACCTGTACGGACGTGCAGTATTTTTGTGTTTGTGCTGTGAGCGAGAACTGGAACTACTACTGAAAATGAATTGGGACAATGAAACAGTGCTAAAATACCTGGAATTTTGAACCTTGCGTTCTGCTGCCAAATGTTTGTGTGTTTGCTATTTGACTGCCATGTGTAGATGGTCGTATTTGCCTCTATTTGCATGTTTGTCTTGAACGTCATATATTTTGCCAAATACAACAAACACCCAATAGCGAACACGAATAGCCATGTGAAGTGCCACCTTTATATGATTAAACAAACGATCAAAAAACATTATGCTTGTTTTGCAACACTGATGTTTACCAAATAGGAATAAATGATATTTAAAAATTATTTAATTTTATTATTATTTATTAATTATTGATATTTTTTACGATTATATATCGAAAAAAAAAATCCAGCCATATTGCCAAGTCACGGTGGAGGTATGTATTTAAATTATTTATAAATGTTGCGTATAGTCAAAATAACACATTTTTTATGATTGGTCGCAGCGGACCGTTTATATCTATAGGTACTAATATATAAAGCTGAAGAGTTTGTTTGTTTGTTTATTTGTTTGAACGCGCTAATCTCAGAAACTACTGGTTCAAATTGAAAAAAAAAATTGTTGGGTAGCCCATTTATCGAGGAAGGCTATAGGCTATATAATATCACGCTATGACCATTAGGAGCGGAACATTAATGAAAAATGTTGCAAAATGTATCTCAAAAATAAGCTTCTATTCAGGTGAAATGCACTAACTAAATATACTCATATTAGCGTTGTGAGTACCTACACAACGTCGGAGGCCTCAATCGGTAGAGCAAGCGACTGTCAATATCAGAGTCGTGGGTTCGAGCCCCACGTTGGGCGAAAATATTTTTATTTTTTTTTATTTTCTACATTACTTTCTTCTAAGACTTACATTTAAATTTATTTTAATTTTATTTAATTAATTTAAAAAAATTATTAGTTTAAAAAAGTATAAATACTGTTTTTTATCGACAAAAGCTTTTGAACGGCAACTCCGATCATCATCAAATTTGGACACAACATTCATCTCGGTAAACTAAGATGAATGTGTGTACTCATGTTTCTCCCTTCCCCATTCGTTCTTTTACACCCGGGTGAAACCGGACGGGACCGCTAGTTAAAAATAGCCACGAGCCAGATTGCATTCGCTTGCACGGCTGTATTGACCCGCAGGTCGAAGGTTGAGCACACCTGGTATTGTTGCATTAATAATAGTGATACGCGTGAATATTATATTGTACACATGTGTTTTGTCATGGTGTTGATAACATACATTTTTAAGACAAAAATGAATAGTTGCTTATCTTGAAAATAGTCTTGTAAATAATATGATGTTGTTAATTAATTAACTTAATTAATAAAACGCCTAAAGGATGTCATAAATATTCTAATTTTATATAGGACGTGCTTCACGGTAATTAATGTTACAATTTATTACGTCAAGTGTATAGGGTGAAGTGAGACCAATTAGAACTGTCGACAATAATATTCATCTCAATTTATTGATTGGGCTGTCCAGTCAACAGTGTCTATATTTATACTGTGATTTTTTTCTGTTATAGTCATATTCACCGAACGTAAGTATAGTTATTTATTCGGCTCATTTGTTCTTCAGGCAGCTTTTCCTCCGAATAAATAGCGACAATTCAATTCACCAAACATAATTATGTTTACTGCAGGTATAAATTTATTCTGTCTTATTTCGAGAGTATAAATATTTATTCGCCTGATAAAATAATAATGGTCGTGACATAGATCATACCTAACCTATAAACATGGAGTATTATATCTACAGTTGTGTTGTTTATTAACCTTTTGTGAAGTGTATAGTTGTAAAACATTAAAGTTAGTGGAAGTTTTGTATGCAATTGGATTCGGATATAACATTATTTTGTGAAACTTTTTTTGACGTTTACCTACACTAACGCCATCGGTCGGTTTTTTGGGTGAACGTCAAAATATTCAACAAAAAGTATAGTGCAGTGTATATTTATTCTTTAACTAGCTTTGCTAACTCTACAAAATCAGCTTCAAAACATGTATCATGTGAAGCGAGCACATATAAGCCATTACGAAATCCAGCGCCTGAGCACGCTTGAAACCTATCAACCCAATCTAGCAACAAAGAAGCATCGTGTGCAATGACTTTAAAAATAATGTAGTGAATTTGAAACGTAAAAATATTTTTTAAAATTTCGGATCCATTAAAACATCTTCTCAACGTACTGGGAAGTTAATAAGTTAACCCTTTACAACCGACGAAACTTTTTTTGTTTTTTGCTGTTTGAATTGTACATTCTGACTAGTAACCCGGTACGGCTTCGCCCGAATTTGTAGATTGCTATCGTTTATTCGGCGACTTACGTTGCAAAATTGTTCTCCACCAAAAGCGCTTTTATTTTAACGCGAGGGGGAAAATTGAAGCCGTGTTTCTCAATTATCAAGCTACAACTTTAGGAAAAATGTAATTCGAAACAAAATATTCCGTCGACTGAACTAATATTATTGAACTTAATATGTAAAAACACTATAAAAAAATTAGAAATATAAAAAATCTGAAATATTACTTAAAACTACTCACTAATAGTTATTGGCGTAACTAGTAGTCTAAGTCATTCATGGCGTGTCAGCGCGATGTTTTCAGCACTCGTCTCCAGTGCGCAGTATGCACTCGCTTCGCTCGTGCCTGCACACCTACAACTCGTGCTGAAAACATCGCGCTGACAGGTCATGACTTAGCCTACAAGTTGCGCCCATAATTTTATTCAACAATTGCGCGTTGTTCATGTTTTAATTATAATGAGATGTTGTAAATATCTATTTATTTCTTTATAAAAAAACTGTCAATACTAACAGCACCAAACAGCACAATTCAATGTTTTGGTTTGAGGTTAGCCGGTTATGAATAAACTCCATGTCGAAAACATTCGGCCTCTCAATTTTAGTCTCAATGGGTAACAACGGAGTTGTTGTTACCTACTATTTCGTTACGACTCAGAAAATAGTTACGTTTATTTTCATTACTCCACAATGGCCGAGCTAGTAGGAATCTTCATTGAGTTATGACAAGTAATTGTCACCAGTCGGTAAATGGCTATTTAGGGTTCGGTTTTTAGGCATGATAAAACATGAATAACGCGCATGAGTTGAATAAAAATATATTATCCTCAAATATCCTTTCAAATCAAATAATTTACAGTTTTTATTGGTGATTGACACCGTGAATCGTAATTATTTTGACGTTTATAATATACATTGCTTTTCCAGGGCCTGCTCGTAATACATCATTTATTTTGTTAGGTTCCCTCTTCGCATGCCTGAGCCTATCCCACGCTGACATCCCCGGCACCGCCGACTGCTACCAAAATTATTTTGTCAAATTATGTTCCAAATTCCATACTTAAAATAATAAACAAATTTATTTAAATATAGATTAACACTATATCGGTTAAAACAGCTCCGTAAATAGTTCATTATTTATTATCAAATTTGAAACAAAAAATGGTTTTCGTGAGGTATCCTTAGAAGATAAATATATGCTGTCGCAGACTGTTTTTTAGAACATTTAAGGAGGAACAATTCAGTCATACATTATTTTCGTGTAACTTTAACTATTCCCGCAGCGGACGCCGTGGAAGCTCTCAAGAAGCACGACTTTTTCCGACATAGTTGACGAATATCATCATAACTTTAGCTAATTTGCACATAATATACATAATATCTAGCCTATGTTGGTCAGGAGTAATGTACCTTTCAAACGATGAGTGAATTTTTCAAATAGGTGCAGTGGTTCCGGAGATTACCCTCCACATACACACAAACTCACAAAATTTGCTCTCTCTCTCTCTCTCTCTTTATAATATTAGTATAGATATAGGGAACAAAGAACTTAAATCAATAAAAAAAAATTGTGCAACCCTGCTTAACTGTGATAATAACCCGCAAAAAATAACCATGCAAAACCGGTTGCGTTCACAAAAATTAGACTATTTCACGGCAAAAAAAAAATGTCAATCCGTACAGGATCGGTTGTAAAGGGTTACGTTTGATCAGTTTTTTTTTTATTTAATACGTTTTGTAAGAACCTAAGAAATAACAAATTGTGCGAAATTTTACATAATAAGATTCCAGTTTCACATCGCCAATTAAACTCCCTGTTTAACGTAAGAAGGAAAACATTTAAATAACAATTCTATCTGAAATATTTATTAGTTTTAAACTTCTATTTACATTAAATACGTATTATTTATAGTGACCGACATTTTAAATAACACAGCGACTTTAAAACCGTTTATTTAATCAGTCAGATCAGATTTTTTTGTTAAAATTATAATATCAGTGTTGATTTCGTGAAATATGAGTAGTTAAATATGAAAAATGCATGTTGCGCGATACCTACGTGTAATAGAAGTGATATTTCATGATAATAAATTTAATAAATAACTATGGAATTTACTAGATCCCAAGATCTATACCATTACCGTAGGTAGGTACCTATAGTTTACAACAAACTAAGAGCCCTGCACGCAACAAATTATATCAAACGTTATATAAGATTAAGACTGCCGATAAAAAAAGCGCAAATCACTCAACCATCCTGCTTGTATAGTCAATGGAAAACGATATTGTAATATGCATTGTCTTGACGACGTAGATATTATCATTTTGAGAAGACAGTATCTAACGCCATTTCTCCGCAGCATCAGAGAAATACTGTATAGAACAGGCCGGATTTAGGGGAGGGCAACCGGGGCTACAGCCCCGGGGCCTCCACAAAAGAGGGGCCCCCACAATAGAGACTTCGGAAAAAAAATTTCAAATTCAGACTAGTAAACACTAGTAAAAAGCTTTTCCTTTGATATTTTTTTTCTCGTTTTACCTTTACCTACAGTACTCTGTACAAACATGATTATATTAAATATATTAACATAAATCATCGATCTATATTTGTTCACTTCAATCAGTCAATCAGTAAAATATCAAAATCTCAAATGGTCCTTATAAGCACTTGCAATTTACTAAATTTGTTAAATAATATATAAGAATCTATACTTGGTTTCACAATAAATTATTTATTGGAAAACTCGACTGAAAAAAAATTGTCCATTTTATTTGGCATTGGTATAGAAGCAGAGATAATAGAAGTTTATTTCTAATGGAACAGTGTGGACGGGAATTTTAGTTTGTCTTGTTTCTGTTAGATGACAGAACGATCGAAGTTTAGTGTCGGTGTACAGAGGTGGTCGACGTATATTTCCATCTCTCATCTTTAGAAGTAAATTTGAGCGTTCATCTAAACACCGTAAAAATAAATATAAGAAATTCATCAATTTTTGTCGATTTTTTTAATTAATAAAAAAATATGAAAAATGCAATGATTAAGGTGTGAAGCTGAAATTATTAATTATCGCCATCTGGCGTTGCGGTTTCGAAACTTGAGTGCGCCGCATCACCATCTTGACAATTGGAGTGGGAACTGCGCTTTGGGGTGATCGCCAAATGTAACACTGGATTGAACTTCTGTACAGTCTTCTCTGGCAGCGCTAACGAATTTCGGCTCGAATGGGTCTGTTTTCTAAGAAGGTTTGGTCATTTAAGGCCGCTGCACACGAGGCTGGATTTGCCGCTCGATTCCTTGCTAAATTTGACTATACTAGTTTTCTAGCGCTGTGGTTTCCTTAATTGATTTTATGTGCTCGCTTCACACGAGACGTCATTTCAAGCTTGTTTTGTAGATAGATTTGGTGCGCGCGCAGTGACACTTATAATATAAACACAGAGCCAAACGTGTCTGTTGTCTAACTCTGAGCAGAATGACGCCATGTTGGTTTGTGGGCATTCGTTCATGTCGTCCACGTGACAAGATACTGTTTCCTGATTAATTCTGTCTTTTGTTCTAATTTTAAAATCTATCTTGTGAGCTAGGACAATAGTACTCTGTATTGAAAATATTAAATAGATGATATTTCGCATATTTATTCGAAATACGTTTTTTCTCAATACAAAAATTTTGATCATGTTATTTACATTTACAAGTTTTCCCCCGAAATGTTCTATACGCTAGCGTCGCGTCCGATGAAAATTTGTTCTAGAATTGAAAATGTTAAACTTGGAAAGCTAAACATTTCAGATTTGTTGGGTCATTACGCCCGAAATTATAGCATACAAAATTTAGTGAAGATTGTATAATTAATAAAAACAATGTTAATAATTTTAATGCGTATTTTTGACGCTACTTTAAACTGTACTTCAGTATTATAAATAAAGATTTTTATTATTATTATTATTAATTATTGACAAATTACAAAAAATCATAATTTTGTCAATAATATTTGCACCGAAACTTTTCAGTTTACATAAAAAACGTAGAAAACTATTTTTTACGCCATTTTTCCAATATGACGGCCCCGGTGGTTGCGATCACATTTAGAACTTTGTCCCGTTTCATTCAAGACACCGAACTGTACAAATCCCCAAAGTTTAAATGTTCCGCACTTATTCCGATTAAATTCCCTGTATTGTGCGAGTTGTGCTGAACCATGAAGGTTTCATTGGCTTTTTAAAATCGTTCCATTGACTATTTTTCTATTGTTTATAATCGAATGCGACCGAAGTTCATGCCCTTTGAAATGCGCTGCACTCAGTGTACATTGGCCTTTATGCCTGTGCTTTGAACTTACTCTCTTTTTTTTGTTTGCACTACTTTATAAAATATTAAATTTTATAAAACTCAGTCATGAAGATAAACACTGCGCTGTATAATTAAATATATAAAAATATTTACATATATTTATTTTGCAATATTTGTTGACCTATTCGTTCTTGTATAATAAAACAACATACAAATATTACAGTAGGTACATAAACTTTAACTCGTGTTAATGGTTTTTCTACAGCAAAATTCAGGAATTCTTATATAAACGCTATCTTTATCTAGGTAAATTTAGTGGAACAAACAAAACACCTTTTCCGTTATTTATTTTCTGTCATCAGTTGATCACTTAACTAATGCCTTAATAGTTTTGCGATTGAATTTACTTTTTTCTTAAGTCAACAGACATCATAGCGCAATTTACTTATTAGTTATATTATAGGAATAAATAAGGAAAACGAATTTATTATAGTAACTAGCGTTTAATCAGTGTGTAGAATTGATATCTATACTAATATATAAAGCTGGAGAGTTTGTTTGTTTGTTTGAACGCGCTAATCTCGTTCAAATTGAAAATTTTTTTTTGTTGTATAGCCCATTTATCGAGGAAGGCTATAGGCTATATAAAATCAGGCTACGACCATTAGTAGCGGAGCATTAATCAATGTTGCAAAATGTATCTCAAAAATAAGCTTCTATTCAGGTGAAATGCACTAACTAAATATACTCATATTAACGTTGCCAGAATACAAAGCCGGCTAGCTCAATCGGTGGAGCACACGACTGTCAATATCAGGGTCGTGGGTTCGAGTCCTACGTTGGGCGAATATATTTTAATTTTTTTTTTAATTTTCTACATTGCTTTCTTCTAAGACTTACATTTAAATTTATTTTAATTTTATTTAATTAATTAAAAAAAATTATT
Source organism: Xanthostigma xanthostigma (assembly GCA_963575645.1). NCBI lineage: Eukaryota > Metazoa > Arthropoda > Insecta > Raphidioptera > Raphidiidae > Xanthostigma > Xanthostigma xanthostigma. Next base: position 38,262,810 of record OY754466.1, on the reverse strand, counting down.
AGTTAAAAAAAGTATAAATACTGCTTTTTATCGACAAAAACTTTTGAACGGTAACTCTGATCATCATGAAATTTGGACACAACATTCATCTCGGTAAACTAAGATGAATGTGTGTATTCATGTTCCTGCCTTCCCCATTCGTTCATTTACACCCGGGTGAAACCGGGCGGGACCGCTATATTTAATAAAAAATTAATAAATTCAGGCAAGAATTAATCATCTTTTGCAAAAACTTAAAATTTTGTGAATTGGGTACACGTGAGCAAGTCACATACAGCTGGCCGTGCGAAAAACATGGTTTTGCTAAATGAATGCCAGGTCCCTTAAGTGTTTGTCCCTGGCCTTTGTTTATAGCTATTCCGAAAGCAGTGTTTATTGGAAAGTGTAATCCGTTGGTATAATTGGTATTCGTGGTATTAAAACACTGTCTCATTTAGATTTGCCACCAATTATAATAGCCCTAACAATATTTCGACCCAGATGAGAAACTTGTACCATTAAACAATTTGGGCGCATCAAGATTTTGCATTGATAGGTACCGGAATACCTACTTTTATCTTTAATTTATGAGAAAACATTATTCCCCCTTAGGGGTTAATTTTTGAAGAAAGTAGTTTATGTTCTTTCCCGTGTTTAAGGTATCTCCATATAAAATTTCATCACAATCGGCCCCATGGGGGGTGAGTTTTGAAAAAATGTCCTTCCTCAGGCCTCAAATTATCTCCATATTAAATTTTATCACAATCGTCCCAGCGATTTCGCCATGAAAGCGTAACAGACAGACAGCCAGAGTTACTGTCGCATTTGTAACATTAGTATCTATATGGATTATCCGACTTAAAGAAAGAACTTATCAATTCGTCATATTCTATTTTATATGTTTGTTTAGCTATAATTTTTCAAGGGGTTAACCGCTTTGAAACATTTTGACATCATTTTGTTTAAAATAATTACGGATTGGTAATGGTCAGAGTGCCCGTCGGCAAAAATTTTACTGACACTTACTCTTCCCAAACTTTGTATATGGCTTCACTAGGCCATTTAAAATGTCTGACACCTCGAATATGTTCGAGAAATTTGAGGTGTCAGATATTTTAAATGGTTCATGTTATTTGTCAGAGAACATTATTTTAGCGTTTTGGTTGAGCTATCCAATTAAAAAACAAACGGTATCTATCAATTTTTACATGTTGTCAAAACGACATCTTTCGGAAAATTTAGAGGGAAAACGCCCCAAAATCAAGAAAAGTCATAGAGAAAATAGGTTTTTTTTATATATGTGACCTCATATCTCCAGCATTTGTGATCCGAATTTGAAGATTCATTTTCTATTTGTTAGGGAATACCTTCAGGGTGATCTCACATAAATTTTAATTAAATCGGTTCAGCAATTTAGTAACAAAATATTAAAGAATAAGGCGACCGATAACGCCCAACTATACGTTTTGCAAAGCCATTGAAAAGTTAAATATAAATAACACTGAAGAAATAATTGATGCTCCTTCAAAAAAGTTTGCTAAAAAGCGTAAAATAATAAAGTTTTCAGATCGGCTTCAATTTAGTGAAGTACATAAAAAGTTACAGTAGGAAATACGATGGCGCCGACGTCAAAAGTATATTTTACGCTTTTTAGTGACCTTTTTCGAAGAAGGTACAGTAGTTTCAGTGTTTTTAAAATCTTCTTCTAATCAATATATAAAAAATAAAATATTATTTTTCAGTTATCAACAATATTTTAATTTATGACTCAATAGTTCATTAATGTCTAATAATTATTAATATATTTTAAGGGGCAGCGATTAGCACAAGTTGCAAGGATTATACATTATAGTTTTCGGTTGAGCAAAATATACATTTCTCCTTTGCCCTACCACCTCTTCATTTAATTTGTCTACAAGTTTGTGCTATTCCCGTGTTTGCTTTCTCCAAGGCACAGACAGAATCAAACGAGTCCATGAAGTCCTTAAATACGAGCAATGATCAATAAGTCTGGCCAAATTACAAGAGGTAATTTAGAAAAATGGAATGTTCTTACAAATTTACAAATTACTAATCACTTAATTAAGAGTCAGCTCTAATTGTTATGCAATAACGGACACACTTATTTAAAAAATTCATATCACGTTGAAAAAACATCTGCTAAATTAAGGTGTGAGGGGGCATTCACAAATTAGTGAGGCGTTTAAGGGAGGGAGGTGGTCAAGCCGAACATCATTTAATGTCACATTGGGGAGAGGGGGGAGTCTGGACAAATACCACGTAATTTTTTTCCCGCAATAAACAGTGTATAATTGCGAGAAAATTGGGGTAAATTAAGTCAAAATTTTTCTCCACTACAGTATGGCTAAATCATATGCAATCATATTTATCGCGGTTAATAATATGTTTCTGTGATTTAGACTGCGTTCTTTAAGACGTCTTTATAATACTAGTCTTAATAATTAATTAAAAAGTATTAAGCAAATTATGTTTTTTTAATTAAATTGAGCACAGATTTACGCATAATTTACATTAAAAATACGCATTTTGAAAAATCTCACGTGAGATTAGAGAGGAGGAGGGGTGGTCGAGCAAAATCTCACGACATCTCACCAAGAAGGGGGGAAGGAGAGTCGAAAAATCGCCAAATTTGCCTCACGTAATTTGTAAACGCCCCCTAAGGCTACATACGCACTAGGCGGCTACCCGCAATGCGGCTAGCCGCGCGGCTAACCGCAGTGTGCGGTTGAATCTGCGTTCAGCCGGACGGCTAGCCGCATTGCGGGCAGCCGCCTAGTGCGTATGTAACGTCAGTTGAATCTGCGGTTGAATCTAATTTAAACCAGACATATTTTGTTTACCAGAAAGATTTTGTTTAACCAACCAAAACGAACCATTTCTACAATGGACGTTGAAGAAGCTGTTGCTGTTTATTATATATACGATCGCTACATAAAAAATAAAAAGAAAAAAAAATACTGGATACATCCTTTCTTACAAACACGAAATGAAACTGGGCATTTTGATATATTTTTTGAAAACCTCAAAAAATATGAAGACAAGTTTTTTGGTTACATGAGAATGCGTTTAAAATCATTTGAAGAATTATTGAGTATATTAGAACATTCATAATGTAAATTGTCAGATTAAAAAATACACGACTACCCAGGTAACGGTTAACCGCAAACTAAACCGCGTAGTGCGTACACGAACCGCGCGGTCAGCCGTCGAAGCGGCCGCTGTGCTCCAAGCGGCCGGAGCGGTTGGCGGGCAGCCGCAACGTAGTGCGTATGCATTTTTTTATATATACAGAATTTACGTATAGTTTACTACTTGCGGCTAGCCGCGCGGCTAGCCGCTTTGCGGGTAGCCGCCTAGTGCGTATGTAGCCTAAGGCGTGAGCTATGGAAGTATGCTCGCTGGAGAGATGTATTTCGGTTACTTCTTACTACCGTGCGTGTAGTTACAACGGATTCTGCAGTAAATAGTCCTGCCTTTCCTAGTAAGAACGCGAAATGACAAATGTTCGTAGATATTTCGCATTGTTACTAGTAAGTATGCATAAAAACGGTAACGTAGGTATTTTTTAAACGCAGAGCATAAACCGTCATATGATGACGCAGAAGAGAGTTACACTTCCTCTTCTATGAAGAGAGATGTACATAAATTATCTGCTTCAGTATTCAGCCAATCACAGGCTGATAATTATCTACGTCATTTCGGTAGCAGTTCGGGTAGCGGCACAATTCATTGAAAATACACACTTAACATAGTAAATGTTGACTAATTGAGCATTTTAAAACAAAACGTCATCCGACCAATGCCAATAGTGTATGTTCAATACATTTTCAATCTAATAATGAATTTTATCCTACCGTACCAAAAAAAAAACAAAATTAAAACTTTTGAAAAAACTCACGACGAATGTAAACGTTGTAATAGAAAAAGGATTAAATAAAATTTTAAAATCCCCCGATTTACAAGAGGTAAGTAACCAAAGAAAATTCGTCGGAGGCTGCCCATTCATTGCCCTGAAATGAACTAAAATAATGCAATTTTAGAGGATGTGGCTGATTGAAATCACCTTTGGTACGTAAATGACTGTTGTCTTTAATTGATATTCTCCTATTCTTAATTCAGTGCAGCGAATGGCAGCCCCCGACGGATTTTCTTTGGCTATTTACCTCTTTTAAGTCGAGTTATTTTAAAATTTTATTTAATCCTCTTTCTATTACAGCGTTTACATTCGTCGCGAGTTTTTCAAAATTTTTAATTTTGTTTTTATTTTATTTTAAACTTTTTAGAGATTTGTTGCAAAATATTATTGCAGTTATACTTCTTCAGACGCGTTGGAAAATTTTAAATGCCAACTCACCATACGTTGCTATACAATTCATTTTCGCGATAACTGGCAACATTTGTTTTTTTTTTGCAATGCAGTGCCCCCTGCCGATTTACAATCGTAACATCTATGTAAGAACCATTGCAGATGAATTACAAACCCTTTACAGAAAACCGCATCTGAATTGATCAAACCGTTTTCCAGATAAATGGCGACATTCGAGTGCACAAACAAACAATCTCTCAGCCTAAACGCATATACCTTTGTCGTTCGGTCGTGGGTAAAAAAATACCCGAAAACCCCCTAAGAAAATCAAATTACCGATGTCTTATTATCATTTCATGTTAATAAATTTTCATTCCCATCATTAGGTATTAATATTTTTTTCGGATTTTTTTGGTGTTTATTATTTTTTAATAATTAATATAATAATATAAAAGTATAAATTATTTCTGTACAAAAAATTTTAGTGGCCCGTTAAAAATGCGTGATTGTAAGACAGTCTTTTAGTTTGGTAAAGTGTGCTATGCACTACACGCAGCGTGTAGGCAGCGGCAGCTGACGGTGCGGGTACGAGAGGCGCGCGGGGGCGGCAAGCGGCGTGTCTAGAGGCCGCCAGACTTATCGAACGGCGGCGGTGGCGGCATTACATGTACACACCGGTACGTATGTGTGTGAGTGCCGGCAAACCCAGACCTGCCTCACTCTTTGCCCCACTGCCCGCGCGATGCAACGCGTTACGCACCGCGTCCCGCGACGCCCGCGCATCGACCCGTCGATACGTTCAGTCGGCAGTCTATTATAAGGCCCCGTTCACATTCCGTCACAAAGTTGAAGCGATAATAATGTTTGAAGTAATACTTCTTTTGGCACGGTAGGGTAAAATTCATTCGTTAGATTGAAAATGTAACGAACGTGCCGCAATGTAAGGTAGGTACGCATCTATATATAAAAATCTTGTGTCACCATTTTGGCCGCGCTAATTCATTTTTATAAAACAAGTTTATTCGCTAAAGTAACCTTGCATATTATGTATCTTTTATCAGTCTTCACTTTAATATTAAGTAATACAGCTTTAGATTTAGTATTACTAATAATCGACCTAGTACCCAGAGTCACCACAAATGTGTGCGTGCGACTTGCGCGACCAATCAGCTATCAAATATTAACCTGACATATTATGTCGTGGGCCAATCGTTGAACTGGGCCGATCGAGATCTGCCTGGGCAGATCACGATGTACCTGCATTTCGTGGTCTGACCAATTATTTCATGATGTGCCCAATATAAAATTGGTAAGATCGATGAGAGCAACCTATTTGTCGATTTTCCCTACTAGTCACTTGGCCACATCGAGATATGGCTAGGGCGCATCGTAATGTAGTTCCGTTTCGCGACGCTTGTGGCGCTGTTTGCGCTCTGTCAGCTGTGTGTTTACGTGCGAGCAAGATGGCGGCGTCACAAGAAATCGAAAACTGTGATAATAAAAGCAATAACAGTGAGTTAATTGAAGAAAAAAGTGCTCTCCGAGTGAATTACGAACGTCAGTTAAAGGATTTTTATGCGAGTCACGCAAATTCCACGCACATTGTGAAAAAAACGTGGACTTCTGACCGTATTGTACAGGTTAACAAATGCACCTAAACTAAATTATCTTGTGCTAATTATAACAAAAATTCATGACTACTCTTTTTGTTTTTTTATATATATTATTATGTGAGAGATTTATAAGTAACAAAATGTTTTATTTTTTTAGGTTATCGAGCACATAAAAAAGTAGGGTGTCCATGCAACGGAATTTCCCAGACTATTACTGGAGCTCTAACTATGATATAATGGAAATTTCAAGCCAAGAATTTTTCAGACATTATTATTTATAATAGTGCCAAATACCGTTAACAAATAATTGTGATTCTATATGTAAATCTTTATTATCTCGTAAAATAATTATTATCTAAACTTCATTTTATTTGCTTGTACTTTGGTCACCCTACAGAATCGATTTGCCCAAGCATGGTCGGATGGGCAAATCAAGAAATGCCGGCGTATCGTGATGTGGCCAGACCTTTGAATATAAAACCACCGGAAAGAGCATACGATCAGATAAGCGCGACCGGGATGGAGGTTACATATGGCCGACTTAGGCTTCCGGTTGGCAGTGACGTAGTCCATTTAAGTATGATAAAAACAAGAATAAAGCTCAAATTTTAGAAAGTATTTATATTGATACATTTTAGGTGATCTGTAGGTACACAGGACAACAGTGTCTAGAAATTTTTATTCCACTTCAGAAAATCTAGCTGAAGCAACATCAATTACATGATCAGCCACAGCTAAAGCTTTATACCCTTTGGCACAGTTTGAGGTTGAAAATTTATAGAATGATTTATTTTTTCAAAACCCGTTTTAATATGGGATCTATACTTTCCACATTTATCATAAACTTTAATTTTAATTGCGTTTTACTTGCTGTCACATTTGACATAATGTATAAAAGTGGCAGTGGGTTCGCCGATCAATAATGCTAGATGTCGCCACTTTGATGTTGCAAATAGCGAATACAGCGTTCAAACTTGACATTGAGATAGCAAAATAATGAGTCATACTTGGAAGTTCAAAATGGCTGTTTTCGTCTCTCTAAAAAGTCGTGTGCAGAGTATCAAACCCTCCTTCCTGTCATTCTATATTCTATGGGCCAGACAGATCTCGATCGGCCCAATTCAACGATTGGCCTACGACATGTAAATTACGCCAGATTTGAAAACAGATTGACGGGGTCAATTGTAACACGGGTCAATTGTAACATGACTTTTTTAGTGACATCTACCAACAAAATGAGAACATGATACTACTGCATTGATGTACATTCAGTCGCTGGTGACTGAATGTAGTAGAATCATTTTCTCATTTTGTTGGTAGATGTCACTAAAATAGTCACTGTTACAATTGACCCCGTCCTCCCCTATTCACATTCTCATTCGCGATTATCAAGTCATCATATTCACATTCATGAATGTCTAAAAATTGACATTCGTTACATCACCAGTATATTATACAGAGACATTCATAATTACCGTTTGGCCCGTGTAAGTCCATCTTTAAAAACGCATACATTGACGCGCGTATACATGTTGTGTGCATCTTTTGGTTGCTTCGTTCGTTGCATTGCCGACGTCGTCGTCGTCGTGCAAGAGGCGGTGCAACATTAGCGCCGTCGCCGTCGTCCTTGTTGTGACGACCACTTCCGCTTCCCTTCCCACTCCTCGCACAAACTCTCTCTCTCTCTCTGTCTATCCTTACGCCGTTTCAGTCGTTCACACAATACTCCCACGCGAGCACGTTGTTATCAGGCTCTGTGCTTTATTCCTTGTTTTCGTATACACACACACATACAGCGAACAAAAATATGTAATTGCATTTGTTTACGTACGTATGTTATGCAGACACTATAATATATTATTATAAAAAAGTATTTCGTTTGATTCATTCAAAAATAATAGAAAACTTTTGATTAGTAAAAGACAGAGATTTAAATTTTATCGCGTGTAAGTGGTTTTGATGAAATTAAGAAAATCTTCGTGAAGTTGACCTAGTAAGCTGAATGGGCACATGCGAAAGCGATAACGGGGTATGCTGTTAATGCGATAGTGTTTTTGTTGCGAGATGAAAGGAATGGGGGCAGTGGCGGATCCAGGATTACGGCAAGGGGGGAGGGTCTTGAAAAATTTTTACTCCTTTTGCGAAAAATGTTTTTCCAACTGATATGCAGTTTTTTGAGATCATTTTGTATACATAAATTATTCCATAGTGTATTATGTACATGCGAAGTTCAAGTCAATTCTACCAACACACTCGTTTATATGAAATACAATAAAATGAATTCTATCTTTACAATAAGAGCAACATGTTCAATAAAAAAAAAAATTGAAGTGAACCAAAGCTACATTGATTTTTATTAACCGACTTCAACAAAAAGGAGGAGGTTCTGTGTTCGTCTGTATATATTTTTTTGTTTTTTGTTATGTATGTTCACCAATTTCTCCGTCAATTATGAACCGATTTTCAAATATTTTTTTTATTCGAAATAGTGCACCTCAGAGGTGGTCCCATCGGAACCAAGTCAGGATCTGATGGTGGAATCCGGAGAAATCGAGGGAAATTCTCAAATTTCAAAGAATCGCATAATGTTTTTTATGTATGTTCACCGATTTTTAGTGTTAGATTAACACTAAAAAGAGAAAAATAAAATATTTTTAACAAAAAAATTGAACCGACTTCACACTAAAAAGTAAAAAATAATTGCGTATTGAAATGTTTTGGAGTCGGTGTAGTTCTCGGAATAGATTTCATTTTGGCTGACACCGACTCCAACACATTTCACTACGCAATTATGTATTCTGCAATTTCCGAGGCTTTTTGAAAAAAGTTTGGAGAATTTCGTCCTCAGTTAGATCAATTTGATGGTGAATGTTTAAAGAAGCAAGTCCATTGAGCCGCTCTTGCCCCATAGTGTTTCTCAGATATGTCTTTAACCTCCGTAAGGTAAGAATTAATGTTGCGGAGAATTCATGAAAAACATGAAAAGCTTTTTTTTTATCGCGCAGTAAGATTTTAATTTGAGATTTTTGATTCTCTGGAAGGGGGGTTTGGACCCGTGAATCTGCCACTGTAAGGGGGTAAGGGGGAGTTTCTAAAAAAAACAATTCTGGGGTTCTGTTGATGCGACATGAATATAACTTTGTTTACAATAAATCATTTGTTATTTCCATTGTTCGTGAAAATCTTAGGTGTCCATTCTGTAAAATGTTACCTTTAATTCGAAGGATTTCATAACGTGATTAACAATAATATTATTTACACATGAACGCATACTCGTCTTAATATTTCAGGACATTCTCAATCCGTTTTTTTATAAAAAAATACTAAAATGACACTAACTCAGCAGAACGTTCTAAGGTTAGTTAATAATCCAAGAGTTATCAAACATTTTTGGGTATAGATATTTAAGGCACCGTGAAAATTTGTGTATAACACTTTTTTTGTAATGTCTGAACACAAAATCGAAGGCCTAGCTGAAGGGTAGTGGGGCTTAGCCAAGCCTTGAATTTTTAACTTTGCGAAATTTTATTTGCAAAAAAAGTCCTTGGGGCATTTTGTAGATATTTAATATTTAATAAAATAAACAATAATTAATCCGGATGATTTAGTCGTGTCTAAAAAACGGCTTAGGCCAGGCCCCACTATTCTTCAGCCAGGTCTTCGATTTTGTATTCAGACATTACAAAAGAAGTGTTACACACATTTTCACAGTGTGTCAAATATCCATCCAAAAAATTGGTTGTCTGTAAAGTCGGTTTACGGACGATAGTTTTACGTGATAACGTATTCCGTAATACATAACCTAAATTTATATAATAATTATAATAATTCGAATCTATGATATTGCATCTTTTGCTTCAAATTTAGGTTAATTTTATTTATTAAAATTACTTACCACCTATAATATTATAATTGTTTTTTTTAACTTTCTTTCTTTCGTATTTATTTTAAGTCTCAAATATTAATTGTCATAATATTTTGAAAAGAATTGTTTCACTGTTTATATAAAATTCCAAAACCTACTTACAATATTTAAGTATTTTCATACGTCAAAAAATTGATTTTTATAATGATAAAATTTGTATGAAAACGATTTTTTCGAGAGATGAGACCTAGCTAAAACGATTTTTTGCCCCCCAAAATCCCTTTTCAGTAAATTTCATCCAAATCGTTAGGGCCGTTTTCGAGAAAAGCACGCACAGGGTCAGGCGGAACGTTAGGAACGTTACACTTTTTCGTGCATGCAGCCGGTGTTTTATCAATTTATAAGATTGGTGATTCATCAATTTATAAGACGTTATCACGTCAAAAATGTTTGATAGCTCTCCTACTATAACTTGGACATTGCACGTATTACAAATATTAATTTAATTATTATTATTATTTTTTTTAGATTATTATAGTGGAAACACTTTTAATTCTCACGTTCTAACGAAAAAATAAATTGTACTGTAATGTTTTTCGGTCTCAGAGTATGATAAGCAACTAAATATTAGATTTTATTTAAAAGGTTAACACTAATAACTAATTACATGATTCCTTAAATTTTATTAAATGTAATTAAATTATGTTACGTAACTTGAAGTCGTCGTCACTACAATATAATTATTTTTTTACTTTTAAAAGATCCAATATAAAGTGCAACATTCGATCAATACAGCAAATAAATATAATTAGTACGTATTCTTTAATTAATTATTATTACATTGTTAATAATTAGGGCTGCCAAGTTAACAGAATTGGGCTTTTGAATTTAAAAAAATACTAATTTTTTAAGAATTAGAAAATCACAGGAAAGTGGACAGGTTAAAGATAAGATAACACCTTTAATCTTTAACCTGTCCACTTTCCTGTGATTTTCTAATTCTTATTCAACAAATGGACATGACTACGACAAATTCTAATTTTTTAATTTTTTAAAAATAATTTGTCATAAATAGGTACTATTGAATACCGAAAAGGAATAACATTTTAAAGTCATAGATAATTAATAACAAATTAATTAAAATGTAGAAAACTTTACAAAATATCGCCTGACTATAAAACGCGCTAGGAATGTTTGTGACGTCACTTCGTCGTTATGTTAAAAGTTGTGTATTTAGTAATTTACATACTATCAAAGTAGCCATGGATACAAGGACCATAAAAACATTACGACGTCAAACGCGTTTTTGGCACGTTATCGTAAATGTATCTTTGCTTAGTCCAACTTACACTATAGAATAGTTTTTAATTTTCTTATATTTTGTACATTTGTCAAAAAAACTATTTTAGTAACATGTAGCGACATCTGATAGAATTCGCTCAAAGCTATTAGTTCAGAAACAAACAAAAAAAGCTGTTTAGTACCAAATACCGACATTTGATAGAATTTGCTCAAAGCTATTAGTTCAGACGCCGGGCTGCAAACGAAATACATTTTTCAGAATTATATCTATCGCACCCGGGTGAAACCGGAACAGATCACTAGATATGTTATGAAGTAAAAAAAAAAAAAATAGTAAAAGTAGTTTTGCTATAAAACTTGTGTGATCTTTCCATTTATGTAAAAACAAATTTCATTAAAAAAACCCAATTGCTATTAAATATTATGGGTTAAGACCCCCATTTAGTAGACGAGTTTTCGATCCACTTTAAAGTTAGGATCAAACTATTTGTTACACCCTGTATACATCCTGTTTCAGACTGTTCCACCTTCTGATTTCTAGCTGACAAGGTACTCTGTCTATTTATCTTCCATCGCTGTGTTCATCCAATTTTTACATGATCTCCTCTTCAACATTTTTTAAATGGAATTTGGTGCAGGATTTTTTTAAAGAATCGATTATCATTACAGTGTGAACATACCTACAGAAAATTTTATTAGTGTTTCTTTAAAATGATATCATTTATTTAAATTCAGTTTCTTATTTCTTTATATCAGTCCAATCTTCACGACATTCCCAAGGTTCTTTTTACAAACACGGTAGAACTAGTGTATTTTCAACCTGTCGGGGTCAATAGACTCATGTATATTCGATTTCTCCTTCAAACTCACTTCATAGCAGTCATACATCAATCACAAAAAAACTTTCTTAATTTGGGGCTAAATGTTGTCAAATATATTTTTCCATTGGCAGAGCAGTGTAGCAGGAGACACTTTACAGGAGATCAGTTTAAAATACAGTGGATTTAAATAGCTTGCATGTTTTTAATATTTTAATCCTAAAAGTCTCGAGTTGTAGTAACTCCGCTAACAGAAATAGTATATATTTGCTAATAAAATAAAAAACAAAACAAAATGATTAATTTTTTTCACTTTCAATCAATGCCGTCTTTGAAACATGCGAGGCTATGGGCCAAAAAAAACCTCGAAAGCCCCCTTTATAAATTCGTAATGGGTCAATGAATCTTTTAGTAGGCCCTTATTATCATACATTTTAATTTTTATAATTTATTGAATTTGAAAAAAATTTACAATTATTTATTTTTCCATTCAATTTTGCATGTTTTCGAGGTCTTGAATGTTAGGGGGCCCGGGACCAGTCGGCCCACACTTTCGTGTACTTGCATTTTATCATTTTATCAATTCAACATCAACACCAAATTATTGTAACTAATTATTGTAACTATAATTCACTATAATGCATACAATTCCGATCCTATATCTGTCAGATTATCATAGCTTTAATCCTTAATAAAAGATTAAATATCAATTTTTTGGCACTGCATTGAATTTTTCATCAAAAAAAAAATAGGAACCATCGTGGAACTCTTGGCAAATGTGAAACATTAATTTAAGTTTATCAAACGCAACTTTAAGTTTTACTAAAATGCCTTTTCTAGTAAGTAATAAATTCAAGCTAGATGTCGCCATCAACAAACGCTATGTTCGCCGTATGCAACTTTAAGTTACAAGCAGCGCCCCTTATATAACTATTCGAGTAACTAATAAATGTTTGTTAGATGTCGTTATCAACGAAAGCCATGCTATAATCCAACGCATACACACAGCAAGCGATAACACACATTTTCGCTCTATCTTCTAACGAAATACCAGTGATTAAATTAAACGTGACGCGTGTCATGAACAGCATCAAACGTCACGGCATTTGCACGTTTTTACTCCCATCCAAACGCGCCAGTAGATGTTTGTCATCAAAAACTTTGGAGGTTACGTGTGATTTTCCAAATCGATTTTAAACAGTTCATAAACTGTTATCGTGGCGACCGATGTGACAGCATGAATGATTTGGTATATAAAATGTAATTAGATAATAGTGTTTTTGTGTCAGGACTTTAGTGAGTCAGTCAGACAAATTCGTGTCGCCGGATCGATAACCGGAACGATAGGGCAGGGATACAGAGGAAAGCTGATGGTTGGATTGGGTTGGGTTGGACTGGGTAGGTACTTATCCGTCCTTGCAACACACCAAGTGTATAAAATCTTCAAAGCTTTAGTTTCGCATTCTGTATGGTGTGCATGTGACAGCTTCTTCTTGAAAGGACAATCCTGTCTTCTCTTCCCATACTCCGTGGTACGCGCATTGTACGTGCATCTCGTAATCATTCTATCTACAGGTGATCAAAAAAAATCCAAAAAAACATTCGACATTTTATGTCCGAAATGTATCAACAGATTCAGGTTACAAAAGGATTACTATAATCATGTGTGGATGAAGAAATTCTTCGTAGCATATAGGATCAGGAAAAAAAGCAATACTATGGTAGAAACTGCATTAATTAGGCTTAACTCACACGGACCACTTTCCGACCACATTAGAAGCACAAAAAAGTGGTCGATGGTTGAGAGTATGGCATTAGTATGTAATGTCGTGATAGCGCTCACACGGGCAACAAATTGTGGTCGGAGTCAACAACAGTCGTCGTGTGTTGGTGATATCGCCCACAAACAAATCGGCCGATGTTGGTCAACACCGCCCACACGATGATAAAGTTGTTGAAATTGACTCTCGTTGTATCTTCAAAAATAGGATGAACCCAATAATTTCTATTAATAAAGACATCGCTTTACTGTCTGTTCTGTGTGGTTCATTGTGGTTGTACCAACGTCTGCGTGACCACAAAACTGTTGTTGGAAAGTGGTAGAGTTCAACCACATTAGAGAACCACTTTTTTATGGTCGGAAAGTGGTCCGTGTGATTTAAGCCTTATATGACGTTTTGACAATTATTTTTGTCATCTTCGGAACTCTATTGAGAATTAAAAGACAAATGTTTTTAATATTTATAATAAAAATACATAGTGTGTAAAAAAATAATTTTTGTAAAAACTTACCAAATGTATTTTTATAAATCTTAAAAACATTTTTCTTGTAAATCTCAATATTGCTCCGAAGATGACAAAATGATTGTCGAAACGTTAGCATAATAAATGCAAATTCTACCATAGTTTTGCATTTTTTCTGATCCTATGCTACTAAGAATTTCTTCATCCAAACATCATATTCAACCAAAGATCATACTCATCTCTTCATTGAGATAAGTTTTCATCATGATTACTATAATGTTGATTAGTTTTAAATATTCATACGATATACCGTATATATGACATGTAAATTTTGAAATTACCCCCTATTTTACCTCCTTGAAACGCTCAATTCTTTATTGCTTACCAAAAGTATAAATATGAATTTTCATAACTCTAACTTGAGTAATGATGGGTTCCCCATACAAATTTTCATTCCCTCAGGGTTTTTTTTTAGACAAAAGGTAGCCTTTGTGCTTCCTGGGGATGCAGTATATCCTTGCCAAATATCGAAATCTGTTCAGCGGTTTAGGCGTGAAAAGATAACAGAGACCAGAGTTACTTTCGCATTTATAATATTAGTATGGATTATAGTAATTAGTCTCATTCTGGTGTATATCTGCCTGTCCGTCTGTCCGCCTGTCACAAGCTACCAGAGCCCAAAGGTACATGTGGTATGTGAATTATTCGGATAATTTTTTAGGGTTCCGTACATCAAAAGGAAAAATGGAACCCTTATAGGATCACTTTGTTGTCCGTCTGTCAAGACTCTTGGGAATCAAAACCTATAGGGTACTTCCCGTTGACCTAGAATCATGAAAGGCAAGAAGCAATGTCTTATAGCACAAGTAAAGGGAAAAATTGCTCGACGGGCAGAAAGCGTCAACTTTCGTCCCGCTGCGCTAAACGAAGTTGCCTCTTCCTGCCTACGTCGAGCAAAAAAATAGTATACATATCACGGGAAGTAAAATAAGAAAGCCTAAGATCACATCTTTGTTGACCTCGGCTTCGCCTCGGCCAACAATTATAGTTACACTGGGTAGTACCGTAGTGTAACCCCTTAAAAATAAATCTACTTTCTGTTCGTTCAGATATCAAAATCAAAACATTTAATTGTCGAAAATGTACAGTTCGGTATCACGTCTTACTTTAATGACACTCTTTCGGGCATTATAAATTAGACTGTTTTGAGTAATTGAGGAAGGGGTCATACGAATATCATAGTTTCATACACTGGCGCCAATGCAGATGCAACTATACCGACCAGTGAGTGGATTGGATATAGTAATCTTTTGTTTCTTGTTGAACACCCTGCGTTATCATTTCGTCTCACTCTACGGGTCTCATCTACTATACATGGCGTTGTCTCATCTCCAGCGTGTTTCTATTAACAAGACGAGTAAAAAAGCGTGGTTCTTTGTAGAGCGACGTTATATGCACTGCCATAGAAAGCAGTATATGCAAGTACACACACACAAACACAAAGACGTGATAGTGGAAACTATATACTGTACAAGTATAGCGGTGCTGAGCAATAGAGGTCTCCTGCTGCTGGAGCTGCAGCGACGAATAAACGACCGACGCTTCCTAGTTCCTGCGTCATTTAAAGTTACGACGTTACGTGGTTTTCTTCCATCTTCACTGGTTTCAAGGGACTGTGCATACAACCTCGAATGTTTTAGTTTCTCATATATTGCAAAAGTTGCTCGCGTCATAATACTGCCAGCACTGTCATGTAGCGCAAGAATTTTTTTCATCCAAGTACCGGCGTTGCCAGATTTCCCGTTTAGCGGTAGATCTATCGTTTTACCATTCTTGCTAAAAGATAATAATATTGAACGATTGAAACGATTTTACCATTCCAACTCACAAGTGGGGAATGGTACTAGTTTAGGTCAAAAATCACTTTTCAAAAATTTTACAATATCTTTCCGTTTTTAGGTCCTCCGAATCCAAAAAACATATTTTTGGAAAAACTCTGTGCGTCTGTTAGTCTGTTTGTCTGTGAACACGATACAGGTCAAACGGATGAGCGGATTAGAACCAAATTTTGGGAGGATGTTTGGTATGCAAATATGAAGAGCCCTATTATTTTTGGGGAAAATCGGCGCATGCGCCGAAGATATATATGCTAAAACGGTATTTTTTATATAATAACGGTATACTTTTCATAACGGATTATTATTCTATTTATTTTTTCAAGAAAGTTTTGTTAAAATTTTTTTTTTCTAAACTTTATAGTTTCGGAAATATTTTGAAAATAAAAAAAAATCAACCGCTCTTTTGTTTTACGGATCTGTCAGAAATAAACTAGTTAGGCATGCTTTGATTAATTTTTACATGACGTGGAACATACTATGTAGGTAACCATGACAACGAATAGTTAGAAATAGTCAGAAATTTTATTTTATTTATTATAATTAATCAAATGTCAGCATTTTTGGAATGGTCCCGTCGCCCAAATGGTTGGAATTTTTTAACTATTTCTCCCGTTCTACGTCTGTTTTTCTATATGTATTAGTGATGTATCCACATGACTCTTTATTGGGAGCTAGCTCCGTGTGCTCCATTCACTAAAAAGAGTCGCTCAGAGCGAGTCGTTCAAAGGAGCGACACTACGCACTACACAAGCGTGTAGACTGCAGAGATGTGAACTGTCATCATGCATGCTCAGGAGTCACGAAGCAATATACACTCAGCTCTGAGCTCATTTTAATATGATCTTATATTATTCGCATTTCGGATAAAGTATAAAAAAGCTTAACAATAATAATATTTATTGTTACAATATTATATCTTTGTCAAACACGTCAATGTGAATGGTTTAAGTCACTGTAAACAGTGTGTCATTCAACATTAACTCAGCAAAGATAACTCCGTACGTGCAAAGTTCACTAGTGTCTCTGTACCCTGTGCGGTGTGCGCTCTGCAAACGTGCGAATGCAGTACAGAATAGCTCAGCACAGAGCAATAGCGCTCGGAGTGAGTCATTCACAAAAAAAAAGAGCGACTCGCTC
This sequence comes from Xanthostigma xanthostigma, assembly GCA_963575645.1. Classification (NCBI taxonomy): domain Eukaryota; kingdom Metazoa; phylum Arthropoda; class Insecta; order Raphidioptera; family Raphidiidae; genus Xanthostigma; species Xanthostigma xanthostigma. The sequence continues at coordinate 38,245,627 of OY754466.1, read as the reverse complement.
CGCTCCGAGTAAGGAGTCGTTCATTATCAACGACTCGCTCAGTAATATTATGTATCGTTTAAAAATATTTTGAATTAAGGGGGTCACCTCATATGATAGGTTGAAAAAATCAAATATATTTTTGCATAAATTTGTTTCCTAAACATGTTTAGAATATGTTGGTAATTGTTTTACCTGTCGGAATCATGGAGACCGTCAACAGCCTTTTTCTCAAGATGGATGTATTCGGAGTGGCAAATGTTTTTGTGGAGATTTATGCTTGGACATTTTTTTTACACTACTGAAATATTAAATATATCATAAAAAGTTCAAAGTTAATCTTTTTATTGATCGTCAAAAAAATTCCAAAAAAAATGTCTAAAAAAACCGGCCGTCACATGGGGTGACTCCCTTTACAAAAACGTTTGTAAATTTCGGTTTTAATTTTTCATTTTATAATAACAATTTAAAACTCTCCCAGATTTCTCCCGTTCTACCGCTTTTTTCGTTATCTATCGTTTTTTTTTAGTATTTTTAATTAACAAAAAAAAATGTGAATTTAATTTGCTTTTTTTTAGTTTTCGTTAATAAACTTTGAAATTATGAAAACAATCGATTAACATAGTGTTCTGAAGATAAAAAGTAGGTACGACTACTTTTCGACATTATATCATCCTGTCGAAAACATTTCGAAATAACAAAATAGTTGTCGAGGTGAAACTGGCGCCGAGCTGCTATGAACTTAAACATATTTTAGGAGTTGGGGGAAATAAACAAGAGTTAAGAGATTGATCAGAAGAGCGATGTGCACGGTCCCAAGACAATGCAACGTAATGTCGCATCTGGCGCCACTGGTCTCTTTCTCGTCGCCATTCGCTTGCTTTTGTTTGAGGAAAACTGCTATCGACAGTATTTTGATAAAAAAGATGAACATCAACGCTATATTGAAGAAATATATGTACGTGTACGCTTTTCGCATATACATACATTGTTTATATGAAAGAGGATGCAGAAAAGATACGCGGCGACAAAGGAAAATCTGAACTGATTGTTTTTTAGCTATTTACACTAGTGATGTAACGAATATTTGCATTCGCGTATTTTTTGACATTTGCATCCGCATTTATGCGAATATTAATATCAGAAAAAAAAACAAATTTTATTTGAAAAAATATGAAAGTAATCTATACTCTATACTTCTATATAAAGCTGAAGAGTTTGTTTATAGTATATTTTTACATATAATATGGTATGGTTGTCCGGTGTCTGTATATATAGTAACGGAATACAAAATCCACATACTGTGAGAGTTGTTTTATCAATGAATTATACAGACGTTAGCTCAAATAATCAAATAAATAAAATCGTAACTTAGTCTGTAATTGAACAGTTTTAAAGATTCCTAGAGCGAATTTTCAGTATTCATCATTTTTTTCTGTTTATATTTTTTGTACCTAACTTCTATCGATACTAATATATAAAGTTGAAGAGTTTGTTTCTTTGTTTGGTTGAACGCTCTAATCTCAGGAACTACTGGTTCGAATTGAAAAAAAAAAATTTTTGTTGGATAGTCCATTTATCGAGGAAGGCTATAGGCTATATAATATCACGCTACGACCAATAAGAGCGGAGCATCGATGAAAAATGTAACTCAAAATTTGTTCGTCTGAAAAAAAAAAACTTTTGAACGGTAACTCCAATCATCATGTAATTTGGACACAATATTCATCTCGGTAAACTAATATGAACGTGCGTACTCAAAACAAATTGTATTTTTCAATAGAAATCAAGTTATTTGTTTGCATATGTCAAAAACAAAAATTGCAAAATAATTATATAAGAAAAATATATGTAATTAAAAAATTAACAATTATATTCATTTAAAACTTAAGTAAATGCATTTTGTTCGTTTTTACATTTTTTTTTTGCGACCCGGTAACATTTTTCTACGACCCGATGCCGGGTCTCGTCCCTCACTATGGGAAACGGTGCTATTTCTCATACATTCTTTAAATGGGAACGTGTTTTTGATAATTCGTGATTCGATTTCTGATTGAAATATCTATAGGTAAGATAAAATTTTATACTGCCTGATTTGTGAGACACACGGTACAGAAATTCGTTCAGTTAAAAGTCAAAAGATTGTTTACACTAGAAAACATTACAGAATTCATAAATATGAATGATTTTATACAACTACAAATGCGGTTTTATAGCAATCACACGAAATTCGGTTTACATGTTTTTAAAATTACACTACTTTGTGCCACAATATCTACAACAAAAAATAAAGTCTGAAAGAAATGTTGCAATATTTATTTGACGTATTTTGTCTGCTGAGTTCTAATCTTAAAAGTTTTTGATAAGGATTTTTTTTAATGTTGATAATATAGAAAATATATATCAATAAATAAAATTATGGAAAAATCTGAAAAATTGGTCGATAATTTTATTTATTGAAGAGTTCTAATCAGACGTTAATCAAAGATTTGAAAATATATATCATTGAAAATATATATCATCCCAGACTTATATAATATATACTTCACGAAACGAAGAATTGAGAAACTAAAAAATATTTAACTAAAGTATTTCTAAACAGTTTATGAAATCCATTTTTTCACTATTAGAGGGAAATTAATAACTCCCGATACATGACTTCCGGATAAAGACATCTGGTAAGTAACTTTGAATTCGTTTCTTCCATTGGCAGTAAACTCTATATGCCAGAATGTCTAGATTTTTTTTGTTCAGCGCTAATCTCCGCAACCACTGAACCGTTTTTCATGAAATTTTGTAAATGAGTCTTGCTCGGTCCAACTTGCGCTATAGGACAGTTTTTATTAAACATTTTGTACAAAATTACGGTATTTTGTGAAAATAAACTGTTTTAGTAACATATGCAGCGACATCAAAGCTATTAGTTCAGAAGCAAAAAAAAAACTGTTTTAGTACCAAGTAGCAACATCCGGTAGAATTCTTTTAAAGCTATTAGTTCAGAAACAAATCTGGTATAGAATTTTCTCAAAGGTATTAGTTCAGACGCCGGGCCGCAAACGAAATACATTTTGCGGAATTATATCTACCTGCTAGTAATATTATAAAATTATAATATTAATGTACAGTAGAACGCCGATTATCCGAATTAATTGGGAGCGGGGTCGATTCGGATAATCGGACATAGATTGATAATAAAGAAAAACGAACTCTCACACATAGAATAAACTTTATTAAGTTTAACAAACACAGTTCTACAATAACGCTCACTTGAACATCTCGATCAGAGTAAGTTGCCTCGACGTTGAAGCTCGTTTTTGTATTCTTGCGTTCCCACAAAACTTGTTTTTATTGAAAAATTACTTGGTTTTAATTTTTTATGTTACTCGTATAGGCCCCACTCACGATCAAACTTTATGCCACAGTTCAGTGTTTAAACTTATAGTTCAGTCACCAGTGAAGCATGATAATATGTGGGACAAATAAACACTGAAACCAACACTGAAGTCAGACATGAACTCATCAAATTCATCTTGATTTTTGAACGACTTTTAGTTCAGTGTTCAAGTAAACTGCTGTGTGTGTGTGGGTTTTTTTCAGTTCAGTTTTTGGAGTTTTGTGTTTTGTACAACCAGAAGCCAAAAATCTCAATGTTGCTGCAAGTCTTTCTTGTGCAGAAATAGATTTTCGCATATTTGTGTCCTGGTTCTTAATAAATAGGGTAACTAATTCCAGTAAATAACTGTAAGTTAATTTATCCATTCGTAAATAATTATTCCAATCAAGCGGTTCAAGATGTAATTCATTAATCAAATAAACATAACTTCTTGAATCACGCATTTCTAAAAAATTTTTCACCTATATTCTTCTTTTTTTTTCTTATTTCCCTGTTTTAAATACAATCCCATAGCTTATTGATGCACCGTGTAAAAAAATTTACAAGGCATACTTCTTAATCAAAACACTGAAACCATACCTGCAGATTAACCAAATTTTAAATATATATATTATGCTACTCTTTACTCATATTTGAGTTACAATATTCTGTTATGGGGTCAAGCAAGGGATGTAGACAGAGTTCTCATAGCACAAAAAAGAATAATCAGGATACAATATAAATTACTACACAAGTTGCAGAAATGCCTTCAAAGAAAATAAAATACTTACAGTTACATCAATATACATTTATAAATCGGTACTGAACATAAAAAAAAGCAAAATATCTGCAGTACTGTAACTGAGACTCATACTTATAATACAAGGCAAGGCCAAATGCTGTACGTAAATAATTACAATAACTATTACTATATCAAATCTCCGTATAATTCTGGTATAACATTATTCAATGCTCTGCCTAATCACATTAAAAATATCAGCAGCTACAATGCCTTCAAAAAAGCGACGAAAGCATATTTAACCGAAAGCAGTTATTATAAATTATCAGAGTACAAACATTGAAACTGGTAACTTCAACCACTCGTATATTTTATATTTTATTTTATGTAAATTTGTATTTTTAACTATATTTTATTGTATACTTATGTATGTACGTACCTACTGACGAATTTATACCTTTGTATAGGTCAATAATGATAATAAACTATCAAACTATGAACAGCCAATCGTCACCATTTAAATAACTCATTTAGTTCTAATTAATTATTATCCAACAACTGAACCAAACTGAATACAAAAATTTTTAAAAAATGAGCAGTTTGCATGAATTGTGTGTGGTACCAGTCAGTCTTTCGATTAATCGGTCCAACTTCACTGAACACTGAACTTGGCATGAAGTTTGATCGTGAGTGGGGCCTATTAGGACCGATTCGAATAATTGGCGATTCGGTTAATCGGCGTTCGAATAATTGGCGTTCTACTATATTATGTTTTTGTAACTGGGTTAAGTAAGTTGTAAAACAGCCTTTACGATGAACTTCTCCATTTGATCAAAACCCTTTTGAATCAATAAAGACGTTATTATTATTATATGAGCATTTGACGTACGTTGATTCAACTAAATCTTGTAATAACTATCTACACGACAATAATTAAATAAGAGAAATATATTGCGACAGCGAAAAATAAATAAATAAACAAAGTTAACATACTGGCTCAATGCATGCCACCGGTGCAATTCTTTATTTCCCTTCCGTGACTGTGGGGTATATTTGGCTGTTTGTATAAGGTGCATGTACATGCATACCTATACTTCACATGTCGAGGAAAAAGAGATAAAATATTTTCACGAAATATAACAGATAACAAATGCACTTTAAATCACGTGGGCTCTATGCAGTCTGTAAGTTGTTTATTTATGGCATTGAATCCATCCATCAACCAGAGCTTCTATTTTTGTTATCGCTTTTCAGTTCTACGTTTTTAAATTAAAAAAAAACGTGTAATTATTGCCGAAGGTTTATTAACGCAGTAACTGGACTTATAGCCCGCATATGATGTGTAAACTTGTTGCACATACCGCTAAACTAGCGGTATGTGCTTTATTATCGCTTTGTGCGTCAGAGCTGACTTTCGTTCATATAAGAAGTTATATCTAAGTTAATTTCACACGAAATCCATTCAAATTGAAGCTTTTTGAAAAGAGGAGATTCTTATCTATAAAATAGAACCATTTTTAAATCAATTTGAGTTCATAAATACTATTAAAATTGTAATTGAAAATCACAAACAGCAGTTGTCGGTTGGTCTGTACGTATGTACGTACGTACGTATGTACGTACGTATGTACGTACGTCACGACTCTACAGATCGCAATTTTGGTCGGATTGCCTTGGGTTATATTTTATTCACTTTGTTTACTATCAGACCAGAACCCTATTTAAATTCACTAAAATGTGTTCAGTAGTTTAATTTTTATAAACAGTTTTATTTTTTATTATTTTTGACAGCTAATTAATAGTTTAAAAACAATATAATAATTGCTGGCTAAACATAGTGTAATCCATAAAACAAGTGCTACACTTGTATACCGTGATAACACCACTATACGTATTAGGCAGCCGTGGCGTAATGGTTATGCCGTCGGATCGCCAAGGGCAAGGTCCTGGGTTCGATTCCTTACGATATCATTGATTTTTTTCTTTTTTTTTCTTTTTATTTTGTTTTATTTTATTCCACTTGATATTAATTATATATTATATTATGTATAGTACTTAATTTTTTTTATTTTTGCAAACTTAAAAAAAAATATTTTTTCAATTTTTAATTATTTATTTCTTTAAATTTTTAAATCTTTTTAAATTTATTAAAAATATTTTTTAATTGTTATTTTTTTATCATACAGTGGAAAACTTGCGGGATGTGCACTTTTGGTTTTGCCAACTATTTGTTCTTATAACCTTTCTCTTAATATGCATGATGACAATATAAAAATAAACGGTTTTAGACAAAAATATTTGTTGAAAGGATTCTTAAAAATTGACTGAAACAATGAATGACGTCACGCCTTCTTAAATCAAAGAGAATATAAATATTCAAAGCAATGGCACGTCAATCCGGTGTCGGAGAGGCAACCGGATGGCGAGTGGTAATCTGGGCCTATGAGTGGTGCAGATCCCCCTGGTAGCGGCCAAAGTGACCCCAAATGGACGGGGGCGGCGATATGGGGGTGGGTCAAAATCGAAAAATGTTTGAAAAGGCAACCGGATAAAAATGCGGTTGCTTTGAAGGAAATACCCTAATTATATAATAATTTTTTTTTGCCATCCGAAACACGCGGGCCGTTTTTGCACTAGCGAATAAAAAAAAAATAAAAAAAAAACTGAAAAGGCAACCGCTTCAAAATTAGTGAGCATACTTATTGGCACCACCAAACGTTGGAAAAAAATTGCCATCCGATCCTGATGGGCAGTTTCGGAGAAACAACCCCTCAAAGTCGCCGAAAAACCCTTTTTTTCGATTTTTTCAACAATAAGTAAAAAAAACACACTAAAAATTGTTCAAATCGGATGGCATTCGAAATTTATACTGTCCTAAGTACAAATAATAGTGTGTATCAATGCCATCCGATTTAGATTAAATTTACCCCTATTTAGCCACCCCCAAAACTCATGAAAATAACAATTTTATGCAGCATATGGCATTATTTTTCTTGTTATTGAGTTTTGGGGGTTGGCTAAATAGGGGTAAATTTAATCAAAATCGGATGGCATTGATACACACTATTATTTGTACTTAGGACAGTATAAATTTCGAATGCCATCCGATTTGAACAATTTTTAGTGTGTTTTTTTTACTTATTGTTGAAAAAATCGAAAAAAAGGGTTTTTCGGCGACTTTGAGGGGTTGTTTCTCCGAAACTGCCCATCAGGATCGGATGGCAATTTTTTTCCAACGTTTGGTGGTGCCAATAAGTATGCTCACTAATTTTGAAGCGGTTGCCTTTTCAGTTTTTTTTTTATTTTTTTTTTATTCGCTAGTGCAAAAACGGCCCGCGTGTTTCGGATGGCAAAAAAAATTTATTATATAATTAGGGTATTTCCTTCAATGCAACCGCATTTTTATCCGGTTGCCTTTTCAAACATTTTTCGATTTTGACCCACCCCCATATCGCCGCCCCCGTCCATTTGGGGTCACTTTGGCCGCTACCAGGGGGTTCTGCACCACTCATAGGCCCAGATTACCACTCGCCATCCGGTTGCCTCTCCGACACCGGATTGACGTGCCATTGCTTTGAATAAAACACTTGAAGTAAATAAGCACCGTGAGGCTTAAATTTTTGTTGCAATCATTCTCTTCTGCATCATTTAGTTGGTTGATTTGATGTTTACTTATTCGTTATTTGTGATATTTTATAATACTTATGTCATAGGTTATTTTTGAGGTTAGTTAACTTGCAATTAAAGAAAGCCATACTATTTTTACTACTAAGTATTACCTACTTTTAAGAAAATACTTAATATAAATTATACCATTAAATAAATGTACATACCTTTCTACGAAATACCTCTGCAAGACAACTCTACACCCATAAATACAACATCTAATGTCAGCTGTCACTAAGGCGTGACGTTACAAGCGTTTTTGCAATTACTTCAAAATACATAAAAATGCAATAATTTGCGTTAAAATTTAATTTACTGCTGACATAATGTTTTTTTTCGGAAATAGTAGACGTGTACCTATATTGAAGAACTGGATTTAAAAATTTGTCATCATGCTTATTGCAGACGAGAATTTAAACACCTTCGCTCAAGTTCGTTATAATGACGCGAAGAATTTTTTAACTTCGAGCTATTGAAAATTTTCAAAAAATGAGAAGTTATAGTCAGAATGCCCGTCGGCAAAAATTTTACTGACACATACTCTCCCCAAACTTTTTATATGGCTTCATTAGGCCTAGTCTGACACCTATTTCCTCTATGACTTTTCTTGATTTTGGGGCGTTTTTCCTCTAAATTTTCCGAAAGATGTCGTTTTGACGACATGTAAAAATTTATAGATAATGTTTGTTTTTTTAATTGGATAGCTTAAAAACTTCAACCAAAACGCTAAAATAATGTTCTCTGACAAATAACATGAACCATTTAAAATGTCTGCCACCTCGAAATAATAATATGTCGAATATATTTGAGGTGTCAGACATTTTAAATGGCTCATGTTATTTGTCAGAGAACATTATTTTAGCGTTTTGGTTGAAGTTTTTAAGCTATCCAATTAAAAAAACAAACAGTTGGTATCTATAAATTTTTACTTGTCGTCAAAACGGAAAATGTAGAGAGAAAACGCCCCAAAATCAAGAAAAGTCATAGAGGAAATAGGTGTCAGACTAGGCCTAATGAAGCCATATACCTACAAAGTTTGGGGAGAGTATGTGTCAGTAAAATTTTTGGCGACGGGCACTGGTTTGATTCGTTTTCTAAAATCGAGTTTTCATCAGAACTTGGAATTTCGGAGTTCTAGGAAGTTATTCTGACTATTTTTGGATGGACGTGTCCATGTGTGTAAACAATGTTTTTGTCATACGATATCTTTACAGCGAATCAACCGATTGAGATCGGGTTTGCGGCATTCAAAAGTGTTTATTGAGACTTTAAACTGATTTCATTTTTGAGTCAATCGGTCAAGTAGTTTCAGAGTTATTCAAAGAATGCAAATTAAAAATAACATTTTTTCATGTTTTTGTCATGTAACTCCTAGTCTGTTTAACTGATTAGTCTCTAAATTAAAATTTTGATTAGCTCTTTCAACTGCCGGAAAATTGCACAATAAAAAAAATCTCAGGATTTTTTCTATTTTTTTTTTTATTATTAAGTAGGTACCTACCTAGTAAAAAAATAATTAAGATTCAGTATTTTTGAGGTCGACAAACGCATAGATAATACCGCTTTCGATCACAAAGAGCTCGAAAACCACAGTAAATGTTAGTATTGGCCCGCAGGATCAACCGTTGTTAATTTTTTTTTTTTGCATAATCTCACACAATAGTAGGTATATATAACACATTGCGGGAAGTGTTAGGGTTGACCCACCGATTTCCACATATTTTTTTAAACAAAAAAGTTCCTTTCCAATAATGTCAAAATATTGAAAATGCATGAGTTATAATCGATTTAATTATTTTGGGTTACCCGCTTGACGGATCGTTGAAGTCTTTCAGTTCATATAGATTTTAATGGTAATAGATATTTGTTTACTTAATTCGGCTACAAAGAACAATACAAAAAATTTACATGTAAACAAAATTAAAGTATTTTATTGAAGAATTTTTTTGGCATCAATGGATTTTTCATATTTAGCGTCGTTTGCAAGAGACATCATGAAAATATGCTTTTTTGTCGGAATTTGGTAGGTATTGTTTAATAATCCAATAAAGTTTATTTTTTAACAAAAAAACTTCCTTTTCGGTAATGTCAAAATTTTGACATTAGATGAGCTAGAATAATTTGTATCATTTGTTTTAGAAAATATACTTAACTATGTTTTTTGCTCGACGGGCAGAAAGCGTCAACTTTCGTCCCGCTGCGCTAAACAAAGTTGCCTCTTCCTGCCTACGTCGAGCAAAAAAATAGTATACACACCACGGGAAGTAAAGTAAGAAAGCCTAAGATCACATCTTTGTTGACCTCGGCTTCGCCTCGGCCAACAATTATATGTGATCTCAGACATTTCTTACTTTACTTCCCTAGATGTGTAGTATACTATTTTATAACTTTCTGTAATGTATATTACAAACACTAGAGTTTCAATTTTATTGCAATAACAAGGACAGTTTTATAGGTCAACCGGTTTCCAATTTTTTTTAAAATTTTTGTCGCCGTAAGAATCCGACTGCACATTATGGAATCGAAGATAGAGGAAAAGCTGAGGAACTGGCTAGGAAAGGATTGCCAATTCCATATTTTGACCCAAAATCTATTTGGAAGCTCAAATAAAAGAATGGGGATCAGCATAAATTAAATATACCGAGGAATGAAATAATTAGGTAAAACAACATGGCAGAGCTTACAGTAAAGAATCATCCCGAAAGATGACTGAAGAATTACTACAATCTTCGCCTAGTTGTAGATCTTTTAACAGGACATAATGCTCTACAAGAAACAGGGTTGTTTTACGGCGACTTAAAGGGCAGACAGTGAAATAAGAAGACAGAAACCATGAGAATGTGGGGTTCTGGATCACAGAAGGCAGGTCGTTTATCGATAATGAAGAATATGTCCAGAAAAACCTATCGATTCGCGGTTTGTGCGAACTAGTATAAGGAACAACAATACTGGATTGAGTGATAAAAATTGGGAATTAGTACAAAATACTGCAGTGTTCTCGGTGCAAGGACGGCTTCCAAAACAAAACAAAAAACAATTTCAAGCCTATTGATTTTGGTGCTTACCGATTCAGTGGTTTTACAAATTAAAAATTATTTTGGAACATGGCGCTCCATACCGACATTTAATTGCATATTTATAAAGCGTTTTAAAAGTGTGAATACATTTTTAATACAGAAGTACCAACTTAAAAACATATCCCGGAATGCTCTAAACAAAAAAAATTACTATTCACGAGAATGCAAGAAAAATCTGCTCCGAGATACGTACAAAAAAAACCGAAATATATACATGGTAATATTAAATGCAGTGTTGCAAATTTCTGAAGCGCAACATAGCTTCATAGTCATATTATTATATAATATTCCAAATCCGACGAAATTCGGCAACACATCTACAGCTGCAAACGTTGCATGTTTAGTTTTGACATTTAAACCAGTCTAGAGTATAGATGTTAATTTAAAGCAGTGGTTCTAAATAATGATACAGGCGGCTCTCACTCTTAGGGCACGTTACGTTTCAAAAGGATGTGACATAAAACGGAATGAAGCCACATATTATTTGATGATAATTGTTTGATGGCTGTAATTCGATAAATTTGCAACGGAAATGCGTAACAGGAAACCAACTTTGCGCAGTCGCCAGGTCAAGTCCATAAACTAGAATATTATCGCAAAACACAACATTTCTAGGTGTTAAATTAGACCCAGATCAGCACATTAGTGTGCTAAGCAATAAACAATTACCAGTGCGATATATACCGGGTGTTCAAAAAGTTCCGATACGCCTGAATATCTCAGAGATTAAGTTTTTTGAAAAATGTTGCAAATGATAGTTGCTCAACTCGTTGTAACGTATTTTTCCGTCACAAAAATTCCTCCCAAGGGGGTGCCCTCGTGGAGGGGGGCATGGGGTAACTCTGAAATTTTAAATGGCAACCGCAATTTTTTTTTATTGGGTCGAGTTAATCGGGAAGAAAAAGACATCTTTTGTCCCATTCTTTTTTTTGTTCAAGCTACAGATCACTGAGAACGCGGGAGGGTCTCAATCATACAAATAGTGGTGTTTCATTCATCTCGAATATAGAAATGCAAATTCCACTTTAAAAACGACAAACTAATGTTTAAGATTGTTATCAAGATCAAGTAAAAGAGTATACCATTCCTTGACCTGTTAAAAATGAACAAATTTTATTTGAGGGAGTGACGATAACTCGGAAAATTTTAACTCACGTACTAGGCGATCGGAAGCTTGAACAAAAAAAAGTTTGGTACAAAAGATATCTTTTTTTGTCCAAAGAATAAAAAAAAATTGGTGTTGCCATTTTAAATTTCGGAGTTACCCCCTGCCCCCCACGTGGGGAATCCCCTTTGAAACCATTTGAAACATTACTTTCATTCGCAACATTTTTCAAAAAAGTTAATCTCTGAGATATTCAGGCGTTTCGAGACTTTTTGAGCATCCGCAATTACTTCTTGCATAATTATAGCCTCCATATTTCGCTGTCAAACTAGCAAACGATCTTCAAGCAACATACCATGGCAGCCTGCCATCGAATCTAGCGAACGAGCGAGCTCGAAATCCAGTTTTATCCCCGAAGCATTTACTATCTCTATACGTCTTTTACGTCAAGGATTCTTTTACAATTCTTAGATTGCTTCGACATTTCTTGAACTTCTGGATCTATATTTTATGTTAGTGTGTGTGGTAGTCTGTACTAGACCAGGCTTCTTTTCGCGCGTACTTGTGACGGACAGAACATGTCCGGGAACGGAGCCGTGACCGCACGGATTACTATTTCACGCATGGCTAGCATCTGGCTGTGTGTGTGTGTGTCTGTCATGCCGGATATCGTCAACCGAAATTAAACACCGGCACTGGACTAGACTCAACGCCGACACGCTTCAACTTCGTGCATAGAAAGGACACGGTTGCGGTGTTAATATTAACTTCTGCCAGATGAGCACAGACATCGCGTCGGTGTCTAGGCCGGTATGCGCAGATGAGTTTGCTGCGTGATATATAAAAGTAGACTCGGGAATAATTGAACGATTTTAATAATCTAAAGGACGCTATTCTGCTGATTTTTGATAGCCGAATAATTCATTCGAAATGATTCCTTCGCATCGTAATAATAGGTGTGTGGCTACTATGCGTTAATGATTGAATGTTTCAAAACTCTCGAATGAATTTTGCTCTCGATTTCGATTGTCATATAACATCTACCTATACTAATATATATAGCTGAAGAGTTTGTTTGGTTGAACGCGCTAATCTCAGAAACTACTGGTTCGAATTGAAATATTGGCTATATAATATCACGCTACGACCAATTGGAGCGGAACACCAATGAAAAATGTTGCAAGATGTATCTCAAAATTAGTCCGTCGACAGTCCGACAAATATTATCAGGTGAAATGCCTTAACTAAATATTGCAATATTAGCACGTTACGTTCACAAGCCCGGATAGCTTAGTCGGTAGAGCGTAAGACACTTAATGTCAGGGTCTTGGGTTCAAGCCCCACGTCGGCGAATATATTTTTATTTTCTACATTGCTTTCTTCTAAGGCTTACATTTCAATTTTTTAAAATTTTATTACGACTAATTAAAATTAAATAAATTTAATCAATAGCTCATTTGAAAACTGTTACAACTATATAGGTACCTATATAAAAATAATTTTCCTACAGTGTTTTCAATTAAATATTTATTATATTAAAAGAAATTTATTACTTAAAAAAAGTATAAATACTGCTTTTTAACGACAAAAACTTTTGAACGGTAGCTCCGATCATTATGAAGTTTGGACACAACATTCATATCGGTAAACTAAGATGAATGCGCGTACTCATGTCCCTTCCTTCCTCATTCGTTCTTTTGCAACTGGGTGAAACCGGGCGGGATCGCTATAGTATAACATATAGTGCTTTATAGAAGCATACGTAAATATATTAATCGTATTCAATAGTGGGCGATGGATCGAGTACTATGCGACATTTCATTCGATATGTCTATGCATTGGATTAAATTATTATAATTCGAATGAATTTTGGTCTCGTTTTCGGTTATGAAACTTGGGAGAATCGCCTGCATGCGGTGCTTCATAGAACAGAGAAAAGAAGTAAGTAATGCAGTATTTCAGAGTACAGAAAGAGCGTAGTATAATAATTTATTATTGTAGATTGTTATGTTTTGATGAAGAAATTCTTCGTAATATAGGATCAGAAAAATAGCATTTAATATTTTGACGTTTCGACAACAATAATTGCTGAAACGTCCGCACAATAAATGCAATTTCTACCATAGTATTGCCTTTTTTCTGATCCTATATTACGAAGAATTTCTTCATCCAAACATCATAATTACGTAGGATCGTTTTCATCTCTTCGTTGCGATAAGTTTTCTTCATTGTAGATTGTATTACAATTAATATAGGTATCATAGAAATTGTATATTTTTTTATTGAGGAAATAAATAAATAAATAAAATAAATAAATAAATAAATCGCAGGCAGGACCGTAACTAGCTGTTTTGGGGCCCTATATTAAATTTTATGAATTAAATAAAGCTTCTTATTTCCCCAAAATAATAGTTTTAACCAGTTGTACAACCAGAAAAACAAATTTTGGAGGGAGCTAAAAAAACATTTAGCTAGTTTCCATTGATTTACACGAACAATTTTTAAATTTACGTATGTTTTTCTTATTCTTTTTTAGCTACTATGTTGTTAGGACCGTAGTAGGGAGTGGGACTACTATTTTCGGACCGATTCTCAAAAAGTTGTTAAAAGACGTACAGTTTTTTTAAAATTATAATGCAAATTTCTTCGATCTTTTCCCTTCCATCTGGGTTCTAGCCACGTGCTCCTGTTGCCCCTGCTCACGGCCTTGGTCGTAAGTATAAAAACCATTAAATTGATTTTGTATAATCTCTAGAGGTATTATAATCGAATATCTCGATTATTTTCACTCGAAATATCCCATATCTATAATGTAAGAGACTTTCGCATAAAATACCACCACAGGCGTAGATTCCGCCCGCACACACAAATATATATATAACTATATATACAGAATGATTTTTATGTTGATTCTTTTTTTAACAGCGTGTAGAAATCAAATAGACCAACAAATATTTCAAGTAACTTTTTTTCAAAAATGAAAGAGAAACGGCCTTTGAAAGTTTTATTAAATTTTATTAAATTTTGAGGTCGTTCCTGGCGTTATGTTATGTCACTATGGAGTATGGAAATATGTTATGTCATTATCAAGTATTCACAGAAATTGTTCGAAGTTGTTTTCCACACAAAGACGCGTATCCATGGTTTTGTACACACGTGTAGTAGCGATAAGGGCCCTCCGCGCATTATTTGGGATGCATTTCCCATTCGTGCTATCATTGCTTCGCGTGTGTTAACCGGGCTTTTGAATTAATTAAATAAAATTTAAAAAATGTAATTAAACTTTGAACGTCTGTTTTTCTCTTATTAATGAGTTTTAATAAAAAAGTTACTTAAAATATTTGTTCGCCTATTTGATTTCTACACGCTGTTAAAAAAGAAGAATCAACTTAAAAATCACCTGTATGTGTGTGCAAAGTGCATCACCCTCTTCGTCTACACGTACTTACGGTGTGGTATGGAATAAGAACTCACCTCTTCAAACTCCATACTATCATCTTATTGAAGATTGTTTTACACCTGCGACATTTTTTTTTTAATTTAATATCTCAAAAATAATAAGAAAAAGGCTTATTTTTATAAAAATTCCTAATAAAAAAGTATGAACGTATTTTATGACCCGAGGGTTTCATCACTTGCTCTATTATTCTTGTATTATTGTATAATCTTTGCCGACCTCTTTATACAAACAGCTAGACCGTATTGAAGAGTCTAGGTGCCTATCAAAATGAATTATTTTGTGCTATAAGTCTCGAAAACTAGAATGTATAGTGTAACGCTGGGTTGCTGAAAGCATTGTCAAAAATTTGATTTGACAATTACCTTAGAATGTAATAATTTATTCAATAAATAAAATTATCGACCAATTTTTCAGACAATATATTAACAAAAAAATATATAATTATTACATTAACGTTTCAATCCGGATTTGGACCTTCTTCAGAACTGATCTAAAAAATATAAAAAAATAATTAATATTTAAAATCTAATTAGCTTTTTATAAAATCTTTCAAAATTATTAATGATTATCAAAATAATGAAAAAATAATATAAACAATTTTTTATTAAGTAGTCATTATTTTGATAATCATTAATAATATTGAAAGATTTTATAAAAAGCTAATTAGATTTTAAAAATTAATTATTTTTTTATATTTTTTAGATCAGTTCTGAAGAAGGTCCAAACCCGGATTGAAACGTTAATGTATCAATTATATATTTTTTTGTTAATATATTGTCTGAAAAATTATTGAAGAGTTCTAATCAGACGTTAATCAAAGATTTGAATGTAATAATTTAATTACAATGTTTGTTTATCATCTAGAATATTAGATTGTACTCACACAAAAACAAATGATTGATCTACACAGAACAATATATCGCTTTATTTTGATCGAAATGGGCAAAAAAATCAATATTTTTCAAGTTTTATTAATATCACACAAGAATACTCACGAAGGAAATATTTATAATTGCCAAACTAATGTTACAAATTCATTTTCAAAAAGTATTTATAAATTTTATTTTTTTTGCCAAGTATATATTCGTATTATTTTCAGTTTAATTGCACATACCGCTAAACTAGCGGTATGTGCTTTATTATCGCTTTGTGCGTCAGAGCTGACTTTCGTTCATATAAGAAGTTATATCTAAGTTAATTTCACACGAAATCCATTCAAATTGAAGCTTTTTGAAAAGAGGAGATTCTAATCTATAAAATAGAACCATTTTTAAATCAATTTGAGTTCATAAATACTATTAAAATTGTAATTGAAAATCACAAACAGCAGTTGTCGGTTGGTCTGTACGTATGTACGTACGTATGTACGTACGTACGTCACGACTCTACAGATCGCAATTTTGGTCGGATTGCCTTGGGTTATATTTTATTCACTTTGTTTACTATCAGACCAGAACCCTATTTAAATTCACTAAAATGTGTTCAGTAGTTTAATTTTTATAAACAGTTTTATTTTTTATTATTTTTGACAGCTAAACAATATAATAATTGCTGGGTAAATATAGTGTAATCCATAAAACAAGTGCTACACTTGTATACCGTGATAACACCACTGCACGTATTAGGCAGCCGTGGCTTAATGGTTATGCCGTTGGATCCCCAAGGGCAAGGTCCTGGGTTCGATTCCTTACGATATCATTATTTTTTTTCTTTTTTTTTTCTTTTTATTTTGTTTTATTTTATTCCACTTGATATTAATTATATATTATATTATGTATAGTTCTTAATTTTTTTTATTTTTGCAAACTTAAAAAAAAATATTTTTTCAATTTTTAATTATTTATTTCTTTAAATTTTTAAATCTTTTTAAATTTATTAAAAATATTTTTTAATTGTTATTTTTTTATCATACAGTGGAAAACTTGCGGGATGTGCACTTTTGGTTTTGCCAACTATTTTTTTTATTATTGAGGTGTATGAATGGTAATTAATAATATAATTTTAATATTGAAAATAAGATTTATTCTTTCTTTAAACGTTGAACTTATTCTGATCTTAAACTGTACAATATTTTACAATTAACCAAAAAGTAAATTACATAATTAATTAATAATGATTACATAAGGAATCTAATAAAAGTTATATACAAGTTGTAACAAAATACATTACAATTATTCTGATCCCCCCATATCTACGCTCTTGACCTAAATCAGCTTCCAAAAAGTTCAGTAGCTCTCGGTCTATAATAACAATTTTGTTATCGTGAACACAGCCAATATTTTAATATACGAATATTGTACATGTCCACATAAAATTATAATAAATCTTATGTGAATTTGAAGGTCGTTAAAATAAAAGTTGGCAGGACTGAGTAGTCTAGTGCACTAATAAACTTTTGTGTATTCACAACTCATCTATATTTAATATCATTCAGACAAAGCATCGGTACCTTTAAGTATTAGATACATAATCTGAGTCGATGTATGCAGAAATCGCATATTTTATACTAAAAACTTTAAAATTACAGACGGACACAGAGGTTATATTATTTTATTTGACTATTGTTACTGAACGTGATTGTGTCGCTTCAACCTTGGTTAAGTTTTAGAATGCGATTATTTCGAACAGCGATAGATAATTATTTGTACGAATGTGCTGGCAGTAAATGCAGCTCAAAGTCGATCTAAATAACACGTTGGTCAGGAGTTGCACGGTGTACACCGAGGTATCTGATGATAACGTTTCATGTGCTGCTTCGAAGTGCAGAAAAGGCCAAACGCAAGAAAGTCTGCCACACAGAACACACACGAGTTTTGTGGTCTACCCAGTGGCTGTTAAACTTTAACGTTGATAGTGCAAGCATTACACTATTTCATAATATTGAATATTGATTAAATATGGAAAATTATATGAACCGGGTGTCTAGGATTTTGATTGTGCTCATGGCGGAGCCACCACTGCAATGAGTGATAGTTTTTAGAAGTACTGAAACTTTTTCCTGCTGCCTCTCGCCGAGAAAAGGTAAGTCCTGTACCGGCCATCTTGTTGAGGTTTTCCGTGGCTTCCCTCAATAATTCAGATAAATATCGAGATAGTTCCTTATTCAAGGCCATGGTCGATTACCTGTGAAACTCCTGTGCTCAAAATTTGCCTACCTTATCCTAATGTCCTAAAATTCCTTCATTCGCCCATTGCTATTAATTAAGTGGAAGTTTAAAAATGCACAAAATAACGGGAAGTGTGATAGATAGAAAAAATAGTAACGGTGCGAATGGCGTCTGTTATGCCATAAAGTCCAGAAACGGACGTTAAACGCATTATTATTATTATTATTATTATTATTATTACTTATTATAGTTTTCAGAAGTTTAGACTGACGAAACCGTCTAGCCTTAGAGAGTCGTTGACATTTCCTTTCGAATGGTCTCCCTCCGTACAAAACTAATTATTATTATTTCCGCAACCATGTTTATTGTTTAGTCTACTCCGTATCTTATAAAGGCGTAAAAAATATAGGTGCATGTACTGCATTTACGTTTGCAGACACTAATATTAGGTATGGATTTCCCCAAATATTTTATGTACAGGATGGGTCATAGAACTGCCATGCGAATGAATGAATAAGTTAGATATTATAGCTAATAGTCTGTTCTAAAAGAATTTTTGTGTTCCCCCTTGTCCTGGAACTAGTCCTCCAATAGTTTGGATCTCCTCATAACTCCAGAAGATTGGTGACTAGATTGTCCTGAGGAATTACTCCGCTCTCATCAATGTAACCGAAGATGGTTGCTCTCCTGATTCCATGTCATTATCCACGACGACAATATACCCGCGTCATTATCCTCGAACGACAATATCCACGAACGATATTATCCACGACGGCATCATTTTTTATCGAAAATAACTCATTATATTCGCTTGATTATAATTATATAATAATATAAATGTAATTACACAAACAAATAATACATTTTATTCAAAACTATAACAATTTCATAAGTATGAAAAATTACAAAACTACGTTGTTAGAAATATTGTATAAATACTGCACTACATCGGTACGATCGTATAAGTACACCACATATTTTAAACGTTCATCATAGTCTTTATACTTCCTTCGCTTTGGTGGTACTACATCTTCTCTGCCAGATTTCAACTGTTCCAATAATGCATCATTTACACCTTGTTCGTTTTGCAGCGTGCGTATAAATCCAGCCATATAAATATTAATATGATGTTTACCAACACGGTTTATGAAGGCATTGTGCCATCCTTCAATACAATTATTGTCGTTGGGGATAATGTCTTTCGGGGATTAAAACCGGGATATTGTCGTCGGGGATAATGGTTCGGGGATAGTGTCATGTCACCGTTCTCCTGTAGGCTAGGGCCTCGCATTCGAACAGTAAACGGTTGGATGTTTCGTCCTCCATTTCGCAAAATCTACACTGTGTCGATTTCTGACGTATCCCCATCGTGTGTAGACGCTTTTTCAGGGGTGTATGACCGACTAAAAACCACTTTCCTCAGTTTAGGTCTACTGAGTTTGATCAAGTCCTCTGTAAGCATCATTTTCCCATTTAAGTGAGCCGCCATATAGTCTGAGGTCCTATGACACTTCTAAAATTTTATTAGTGAATTTACCAAATCATGTGTGTGGAAAACATTACATTGGTGGCAGACTAATTCGATTTTTTTAAATCATTTTTTTACTTTCAGTATCTCATATACAGTTCAATAATAAAACGACTCGCGCTCCGAGGGTGCCGTACAAACTTGTAGGTATGTAAACTCATCGTTCATTACGGGAATCGAGTCTCGAAGGTTTTTCCCGCTTAGTGTATACATCGACATAGGTTTACCAACTGCGAGAACTTTAAGACTTAGTATTATCGTTTAGGTTTTCCTGTAAACTATTAGTAAGGCCCTATATTTTAAGCTCAGTATTGTACTGAATTATAAATTATAGACGCTCAACACCTGAGTTCTTTAGCATCTATTTAGGCTCAGTAGTTTCGGAGGTAAGGATGGGGGGAGGATGTTGGGAGTAAATATGCATCTGGTGGCTACAGATTCTGATTATTTATAGCACTTTTTTTCTTTACGGCTATTATGAAGCGTGCTTCAGCTTTTAAATACAATCGTGAATAGCGAATGTAACTTACTTGCGACAAGGCACACGCAGCACGGAGGCGAATCAGAGAATGATAAACATGTTTTATTTCTTTGCAAAATTTGTACACAGATCGTTTGTCTCAGTGATCGCTGTCTTCCTGATGTTAACTGGAAAAGAATCGATTTCGAACGGTTTTATTGTCCGGAAAACTGTCTTACAATCTATTATTTTAGGGTACACAGTTGATATGCCGTGAACATTCTTTCCCAAACGTTATAAACGAGACGTTTTGTCGCGGTCGTTCTCGTTTTTGTGACAATACTGCTTCCGAATATTAAATGCTGGCGGTCCGGTCCGGCTTCTCCCGAATTTGTATAGATTAACACCGTTTTTTAGTCGACTCACATTGCAAAATTGATCTCGCTGTTATTTTAACGCGATAATATACAGCCTATGTCCATCTCGAAGTTCCATTCTAAATATTGGTGAAAAATTCCAGCCAATTGAGCGACGGGACCATTCCAACTTCAAAAATGTTGACATTTGATTATAATAAAGAAAATAAAATTTATGATATTGCGTGTGGTGACGCGGGCTAGTATTCAATTTGATATTTGCTTTCGTTGCCATGGTTACCCACATATATGTTCCACGTCATGTAAAAATTAATCAAAGCATGCCTAACTAGTTTCTTTCTGACAGATCCATAAAACAAAAGAGCGGCTGATTTTTTTTTATTTTCAAAATATTTCCAAAAATATAAAGTTTAGAAAAAAAATGTTTAACGAAACTTTCTTGAAAAAATAAATAAAATAATAGGCCGTTATAAAAAGTATACCATTATTATATAAAAAACACCGTTATAGCATATATCTCTTCTGCACATGCGCAGATTTTCCACAAAAACAATAGGGCTCTTCATATTTGCATACCAAATATCCTCCCAAAATTTGGTGTCAATCCGCTCATCCGTTTGACCTGTATCGTGTTCACAGACTAACAGACGCACAGAGTTTTTCCAAAAATATGTTTTTTGTATTCGGGGACCTCAAAACGGAAAGATATTGTAAAATTTTTGAAAAGTGATTTTTTACCTAAACTAGTACCATTCCCCACTTGTGGGTTATAATAGTAAACAATTTGAAATCGGATGAGTAGTTTCGGAGATTACCTCCCAGTACATCCAAACTTACAAACTTTACCTCTTTACCATATTTGTACACCTATAATAATAATTATAATAATACTATTATAATATATAATAATTCTAAAATTATGAAATATCAACCTAAGATTATGAATTATGATTATTCTGCAGGCCTGCAGCGCTCATAAGCTACATACGCCCTACAAATTTGGTTGTAGCAACCGGTTAGGTATCTCAGCCCCGTATCTAGGATTTTTTCGAACCAGGACTCCCTCTCTAAATTACTTAAAAAAGCTCAAAAATATATAATAACTAGCGTTTTTCGTAAACCGGAAACCGTCAGAACACAAACAGATTGAGTAAATCGGAAAAAGGATAGATTAGGTGTGGTTTTCAACCACAGATAACTGAAACTGCCACCCGGGGCGGGTGCTCCGATTTATCCCCCCCCACTAGATCCGGGGCTGCCTGATCCGTATAAAATTTTATGTGTAACACTACGGTTACATAACTGTCATTGTGAAGCAAACTTTATAGTATTGTATAACCGTACACTGCGATGTGCCGGGACACTAAGTTGTACGCAGTATGAACGACCTACTATATAGTTGAGCTGGAGATGTAGCAAAATAAAAAAAAATGTATTTCAATGCAACGCATTGTAATATACAGGCCGTTTTTAATTTGTTACTCGCATTAATCTTAGATCAAAACAACATCCGTGTTGAAGTTACTTATGTATAGTTGTACCCGGCGACGCGTTGCTGTCAAATATTTAGTATAGCGTGTGTTGCTTTAACTTTCAACAGATGGCGCTTCCATTTTCGTAAGATATTAAGATTTAAGTATAGCGTGTGTTGCGTTAACGTTCACCGGATGGCGCTGTTAAAAAAGCATTTTTACACCTGCCACACGTGTGACCTCTATATAAAAGTAGGTACCTACATAAAAACACGCGCGTATTCGGACGCAACATTGTGTGACTGTGTCAAAATTTCAAAACATTCGATGAAGAACTTTCGGACATTTAAGATTTCGAGCAAACAAACATTACATGTTTATTTATATGAATTACTAGCCGTTACCAGCGGCATCGCACGCGATTGAGATGAATGCATTCCCATTATTTGGCATAGTTACTCTTTTCTCGACGTAGACCTCCCTAATTTCAAAATTTGGTGATATTCACGTGATCAACGTCCTGACAAACCATGTTTATTTTTAGATTATTTACTTCTTTTCACTCTCTGGAGGGGCTGTTTTGAAAAAGCATGAAACACGTGTTTCTTTATTTATTGACAGGAGTCCCTGCGTATTTTCGAATTGATACATCTATCTTATATGATTTCTCAATGCAAATTTTGAACCACCGTGATACCTTTTTAAGGTTTGAATTTCCAAAAAATCTGTTCATAGCGTCATAATACCTATCTGTGTGCCAAATTTCAGCCCAATTCGTCCAGCGGTTTGAGCTGTGCGTTGATAGATCGGTCAGTCAGTAAATATCAAAGCGATTGGTAGATCTCAGAGCTCGTAAGACAGATAATTATAACACGAACTAGAAATCATAAGCGTAGCAACAATTTTATCCTAGGGAGGGCCAAATTTTCAACTCTACCTACCATTACCAGCTGCTACTTATACATAAAACTGTTCATAGAAGCGAAATTGATCAACACGACAAAGAAAACGTAGATGATTGTAAATCATATATATTAATACGCTAAGGTTTAAGATGTTTGCCTCCCTTTTTAGAAAAAAACCACACAATTTCTCCACATAAATTATATATCATTTTACAGATAATCGCTTGCTCTACTGACATCGACAACTAAAAAATTTATTATTGCTATTGTTTTTGTAAATTAATTAAATTAATTAAACTCTGAACAACGTCTGCCATCTGACGGCGTAACGTTAACACTTCGATCTGTCATCTGACCTTCATGTTGTAAATACTGCATACTGCCATCTGACGGGCAACGCTGAACAACGCTTTTGCTACTTGCGCCTCTATATGACAATAATTTTAGTAAAATATTTCTTTTACAACAAAAAGAAGAACGTTACAAGCAGTGTGCAAAATTAGAAACGAATTGAATACCTGCAATCATATTTAAAAAATAATTTTGTAAAGTAATGATTATTATGCTTATTAAGTGCGAATAATTCGCACAGGTCACGCTAGTTTATCTTATTTGTACTGTAGCAAGCATTGTTACATTAACTCTCTCTCTCTCTCTTTTGTAATATTGTCAAAAGTAGTTTTCCTTAGCTCCGCAGGAAAAATGAATGTTGTTGTCAATTTGGAAAACAATTTGGAAAAAATCAATCGAATTAATTTGAACTTGAGAAAACAATTCATAACGATTTTTTTATAATTCAAGGCTAAGTGTTTTATTTATTTTAAAGTAAGAATTTTATTTAGTGCTTACAATACGCAAATACGAATAATTAATTGTTAACAATTTTGTAGACAACGTCTACAGTGGCCAAAGAATCCAGTTAAAAACGCAATTACAGATATTAAATTTGCATTTATTGACTAACGTTTCAAAACGTTAGTGAATAAATGCAAATTTAATATCTGTAATTGCGATGAAGGAAGGTTTTTGGTTGAGGATCGCAAAATAAGCTTTACCAGTGTTTCGCTAGTGGCCAACGTTTCGAAAAATTTATTTTCATCTTAACTACTTGACCAGCTTGAGGCCCTGAAGATGAAAATAAATTTTTCGAAACGTTGGCCACTAGCGAAACACTGGTAAAGCTTATTTTGCGATCCTCAACCAAAAACCTTCCTTCATCTTAATATTCTATTGGATCAACACTACTTTAACTGAAGACATCTGTAATTGCATTATTCAGGATCCTTTGGCTACTGTAGACGTTGTCTACAAAATTGTTAACAACTAATTTTTGGATCGCTTGTTCTTTACTTAGTAAATAATTAATAATTGAACACCCCCTCTTGCTACGCCAATGCTAGAAATATAATTAATTCATTCGAAAATTATGAATTACCTAAGATTTTGGTTGTTCTGCAGCGCTCATAGAGGAACCGGCACTGCCTCAAGTTTTAAAAATTATATTTGATTTCAGGTGTTTGTGACCGTTTCGTGAACGCACCTGTATCACCAACGTGTAGAATAATGCTATAGGTAAGGTACACGTTGTATATCTGCATTGTAATAGTCCACGAATCGCAAAGCGCATCGTCTTGCTCCCGCGCCGTATTCATCCTACAACAGTCGTCGAAGCCGTCGTGCATGATAATTCGTGCACAAAAAATGTGCGCAAAATACCTTGCCTCTAATAGATACACATACCTGGGTTTCTAAACTTCAATACCGAAGCTCAACAACTCCAAGCGTATAGTACGCGCCACGAATCTAAAAGGCTCGGAAGTTAGATGCGAATGCAGGCTTGCGCTTGTACAGTCTGTTGAAAAACTAAAAAACTCGCAACTCAACTAAACTAACATAGCAATAACAACTTGACAATAGCGTACTCGACTGTACTTTAAAGCAGGAAAGCGACAAGTGACAAAGGCAACGAGCGATCACGGCCAATCACCGACGAGCGCACGTTCCGTGCAGGTAACTGGGAGGTGATCAACGGCTCTAAAATGTGCCTTTGCGACGTTGTTTATGACTAACTTCCGAACCTTTTAGATCCGTGGCGCGTACTATATAAGCAATTTTTTAAACGGTTGCAGGAAATTTTTAGACCGGTTACGGCGACAAAAGATCAAAATGTAAAACCTGCGCAATAGAGGTGAACGATTATGGTTGTTGGTAAATACCATATATTTAATAATTTACTATATGAATCATTGTCTATCTACTCAATGTGCGATGAGTGAAAGCAACAAAGCGTATCGAAAATATATCTGCGTCTCTTTCTTCGATGTAATTCCCTAATTTCTCCGATGATAGGATTGGTTGATGTACTTACATTCAATCTGAATAAAGTATCTTTGCTTCAAAAACTTTGTATTTTTCTATGACGCTAACATGGGCGTACCCAGATTTTGGCCCAGAAGGAGGCAAATTAGAAATTTTTTAAACCAGGTCCCTCGTGCTTGTTTTACCCTCCTAGATACGCCAGTGCTTACGGCTTAAAAAAAACAGAAGTATATTATGTTTATTTTATTCCTATGCTCAGTATAGAATTAAAGTTTATGGTAAATACGAATGGTCGCAGAGATTACTAGAATGAGGGAGAAAAATGCACACGCTCGCCGCGGCACCGCGTCACGACGTCCCATTTTACATAAATGAATAACCAATTAACGGAGTCTAATGCGTAAATAAATATCACTCGAGAAGGCGTAGGCTTTTAAACAGTAAAATAATGTTATTAATTGGTGCAGTAGTTCTGGAGACTGTTTACAACAAACATACACATTTTTATTTATAAACAAATACTCACCAAAATATATTGGGCCGCTTCACCAGCTACCTAAGAACAAGATGAAAATCGGCGTGGACTACGCTCGACTGTAAAGATAAAAAAAAAGAGAAAATTATTAATATTTATTCAAGGCACTGTTATTCATGGTTAATTAGAACCATTAAGATATAAGTACTAGAGTACGCTAGCGGGTATGCTTACCATAAGTGGAAGTGTCTGCCGTTCAGAGAGAGAACGCTGCAAACGTTCCGTATCATTATATATGTTTACTCAAATTAGCATTGTTTTGTATCATGGATATAAGGAACTTTTCTCTCTCTGAATGGCAGACACTTACATGGCTCACTTGCGTACTCTAATATAATATCTCTATGATTAGAACTATCGGTTTTTCATTGAGCAAACCAAAAAAAAAAACAACACTGCTAAGTTTAATAATAATGAAAAAATATCAAGAGTCAAGACAATATTGAAAAAATTGAAAAAAATATACACATAAATATCAAGTGGAATATGTAATAGTTGTAAAAAAAAAACAGAATACTGGTGTCGACCGGAATTGAACCAGCGATGTTTTGTGTGCGAAGTAGACGCTATATTCAGCTATCATAGCCGTATATAACTGATTTACTACTATTTTTATGGTATAATAATAAAATTTGTTAACCATTAGGTACTTATTACGTTTTTACGAAAATTTTGCCTAACGATTAAACTGGTTTTTATAGAAATTCGTAGTTTCACTTAGGGGTTATTCAAGTATTACGTAAGCATCAAAGGGGGTAGGGGTCTATGCTTAGCTTTATTTGGTAACATGGGGGACGGGGTGGTCTAGATGGTGATAACGTCAGCATAATACTTATTTATTTACTTTTTCTGATTTTTGTGCAAAATTTAATGGATTATGATATGGCAGCTCTACTTGTCTATGCTCAAAAAACGAAAAGCATGCTCAGGAATTCCCTAAAAAAATTGTTTTTTAAAAAATGCATCCTCCTTCGAAAAAGGGTCACTGAAAAGGGTAAAATCTGCCACGTTTTATGTACCTACTTAAGTATATCAAATTGGTGCCGACCTCAACACTTTGTTATTTTACCCTATTTAGTAACACTTTTTTGAAGGAGGTTACATTTTTTTAAAAAGATTGTTATTTTTAAGTTTTTAGTGTCTAATGAAACCGAAAAGCAACGTTCACGCCGACAACAATTACTTGAAAACTTGAACAGATTTTAAAAAATATATACCAATGTTTACGTAAGCATAGAAGGGGGGGGGGTAAGAGCTTCGCTTACTTTTGCAGACAAGGGGGAGGGGGGTCAAAAATTACTGAAATTCTGCTTACGTAATACTTGAATGGCCCTTATAAATTGTTTCAAGTAAAATTCCTGACAGTGTAAATTAATTATTGCATTTGTCTTAAAAATATAGGAAAAAAATTGAAAAGAAGTTTGACCCTGCAGGCCAACCCTGTAACTTCCCGCTATTTTCGAGTTCAAAACGCTCAAAAATATATAAAATATAGCAAGAAGTCTATTTTTTAGCTCTTCGAGCTCAAAAAAAAAAAAAAAACACTTTGTTACGAAATTTTCGTTCACGATATCTCATGAACAAATGAGCCGATTTTGATGCGGTTTGCGGAGATCGACGCAGTTTTTTTAACCTAAAAAAGTAAATTATTACAAAAAAATCGATTTGATAAGAATTTTACGAGTAATTTTAAAAAATTACTTTTTTCCTAATCTTTCGTTCACGTTATCTCATGAACAAATGAACCAATTTTGATCTGGTTTGCGGCGATCGACACAGTTTTTTTAGCCTAAGAAAGTAATTTATTACAAAAAAATCGATCTGATAACTATTTTAAGAGTCATTTTAAAAAAACACTTTTTTACGATTTTTTCGTTCACAGTATCTCGTGAACAAATGAACCGATTTTGATGCGGTTTGCGGAAATCGACGCAGTTTGTTAAGGAGAAGAGCTGATTAGATTTTGGAATTAATCGGTTTAGTAGTTTAGAAAATATATTACAAATACAATTTTTAAAAAATTTTTGAAACTTGTTTTTTTAAGATTTCTCAAAATTTTTTGGGCCGAATCATTTCAAATTTTCAGGAAGTCTAAGTTCACCAAGATTACGTCAGACGCCGCAATCCGCGTTTCAGTCGGACACTCCGTTCAAAAGATATAAAAGGTTTACATACATACATACACACACACACACACGTATACACACACACATACAGCCCTACGGACATCATCGCCAAAATAGTTTCAATAGCTTCCTAGGACCTCAAAACGTCGAGATCTGACGAAAACTCGATTTTCGAAAATCGGAGTGAAACCAATAACTTCCCGATTTTTGAAAAAAAAAAAAAAATTTTTATTTTTATAGCGGGAAGTTAAAAAACTATTTAATATTTGGAACTTGTAAAAACATCGTCATTTTATAATTAGTATTATACTAATAATTAGTAGTATACTACTAATTATAAAAATAGGACCGTTATATTAAATTTACAAACCGACAATGTAAAAATAAAAAAGCGTTTGTAAAATTACAAATAAGAAATGTAACATTAAAGATGCTATTGTAAAATTGCACAGTTATTTCTAAATTTACAGCACAAGTTTTAAATTTACATTATTGTGTGTATTATTCCAACTAAGCATGTAATAATAAAAATCGTTTATTAAAAATATATTTCCATTCTAAAATTACTTTACAATGTATAATTACCACATTTAATGTAGGTTATTATTCGCCTACATTAAATGTTTTTTTACGGTGTATTTAGGCAATTGAAGCGATTGTCAATATTACTACGGGATTTGCAGCAAATGATAAAAATTTTGATTGATGGCAATTTCTCAACACAGTTCAACAATCGACCTTCAATTGGAGCATCAATTGAAATCTCCAAATACTAACAATCGCAAATGATTGTTCAGGGAACCTTAAAAATAGTTTTGTAATTTATGCAATGAATTAAACGTTTTTCAATTGACGTATCACGTCAAAATAACGTGCTTCAACAAAAACTCCTAGATAATTTTACGTTCTCTAACGATTGATTGTTTCAAAACCCGTTACGAATAGAGCACAGTATTACATCAGCAACGTTCTTCAACTAGAGTCTGAAGCCTGGAGTTATCTGCTGGCACGGCTAACGTTCTGGCCTGGTCGTCTTTATGTACGTATAGTTGGAGGAGCATCACGCGACCTCTTCTTCAGCTCGGCTATCCCACGTTGATAGGCACAACATAGTAGGTATGTACATAATATTGTACTTCATATAATAACACATATTGCGTACATCGCATTCTGATTATATGCACACCGTGGTATAGTGTGCAGCAAAAACTATTTTTTGAAGTAAAACTTTTAGGCACGACTTAGGAATAACATTTTTTCGGACGTAGTTACGTAAGTAACGTTAAGTAAAGTCTATAATCTATTTACCGTATTTTTCGGACTACAAGACGCACAGGACGATAAGACGCACCTAAAATTTATAAAAAAACGAGTGTGCTTTAGACCACACGACTGAAGTAAAACTTCTTTAGCTCCATCTATATTAGCGTTGCCAGACGTCCCGATTTTGGTGGGACGTCCCGATTTTTAAATCAAAATTAAATGTCCCGCGCGGGACAGGCTCAGTCCCGCTTTTCGGGGATAACTTTAGAAGAAGTTAAATCTTCAAAGAAATATCATGAATAAGTAATTCTTATAAATAATTATTCTCTTATTGTAAGTTGCAATTTGTAACACTCCACAGACTATTGTTTGAAACGCCATATTTTTCTAATGAATAAAACTTTTTTGATTTTGATTTCTGTTTTTTTTTTTTTATTATTTTGAAGACGAATAAGACTCAACTATTTAACGATAGGGTAAATCTGATTTAAAATATTATATTTTTATTAAAATACATTTTCTATGGCTATTTTTGCTATCTATCGTCACGTAAATGTAATTTTAATTCAAATAAAAAGATAAATAGGTATTTGAAAACTTCTGATTATATACGTTTTTTTACTATGTCCCGCTTTCGACGAAAGAATCCCGCTGTTTTCACTCAAAGAGTTCCAAAATCCCGACTTGGCAAAAAAAAAACTGGCAACGCTGATCTATATGTATAATATATCCATGTATATACATATCTTAAAAAAAAAACTTCGGAGAAGTAAAAACTTCGTTCTGTGCTAAATTCAAAAACTTGAGGCGACTGAATCTTAAGATTATAACTTAAAAAAAAAGAATTTCGAGGCAGACAAGAAATTGAAATCAAGCTCGAAATTCTGTGCGTAAGACGTCGAAAAAAAATGAATTTCGAGGCAGACAAGGAATTGAAATCCAACCTTGAAATTCTGTGCTTATAAAAGCTACAAGAGCAACAGCAAAAAAATGCAAAGACGGTGTTCGCATAACTTTAGTTACTACTAAAAAAACGCCGTCTGTGCACTTTTTTTTGCTGTTGCTCTTGTAGCTTTTATAAGCACAGAATTTCAAGGTTGGATTTCAATTCCTTGTCTGCCTCGAAATTCATTTTTTTTCGACGTCTTACGCACAGAATTTCGAGCTTGATTTCAATTTCTTGTCTGCCTCGAAATTCTTTTTTTTTAAGTTATAATCTTAAGATTCAGTCGCCTCAAGTTTTTGAATTTAGCACAGAACGAAGTTTTTACTTCTCCGAAGTTTTTTTTTTAAGATTTCACGTCTTTTTCCAAAGTGTGAGACATTATTTTTATTTTTCCTCCAAAATAAGCATATGTGCATTTTTTATATTGTTGTATTTAAATGCAATAAAAGTGTTCATATTGTTGTATTTAAATGCAATAAAAGTGTTCATATTGTTGTATTTAAATGCAATGAATCTCCGAAATTAGAATATGTATTGTAAAAAACAACACGATCCTTACTCCATGCAACTGTGGTTTCGAGCGCGTCTCTCATGTATTTGTGGGCGTGACATGTAAGTTATATCGTGGCAGCACTTGATTACGCGCCAAATATAAATGCACTTTTGTAGTTTGTTAAATAAGAAGTAACAATCAAAAGTCGCTTATAGAAATTGCAATAATCGACTTTTGATTTTTACTTCTCATTTAACAAACAGTACTACAAAAGTGCATTTATATTTTGCCGCGTAGTTCAGTGCTGTCGCGGTGCAACACCTAGTGGTGCAATCGGCTCATCACACCTCCATGCGAATACCATGACATTCAATTTGTAAACAATCCATGTGAAGTCTATTAAAAATAAAAATGAGCTATAACAAGTCTATGCTCTGTGATACATGATTCTTTTTTATATTCATTTGAAATATGGATATTCTTGAAGATTCCATGAAGGCACATTTTGAAGGCATGGAAAAAAAATCAATGAACAAAGCCCACCATTAAAAATACAAATTTTTTTCATATCATTTGTAAAATACTTATTTTGCATTAAAAAAAGAAGTTTCACTTCGTAATCTTTTCACTTTTTAATTTTTGTTGCACTTTTTATGATAAATATGTTTTTTAATAAATTAATTTATTTAAATCTAACTTCAATCATATATTTTGTTATTTTTTAATAAAAGATTTGACGAAAGTGAATTTTTCAAAAAACAAGAAAATAATAAAAATTAAAAATTAAAAAAGAAATAAAAATATATGAGAAAAAATTGAGAAAATAAATTAAAACTAAAAAAACAATTAAAAACATAAAAACAAATTAAAAATTGAAAAACAAATTTTCCAATGATGCTGGCGGGAATCGAACTCAAGACCCTGTTATTAGTTATTACTAGCCTAACGTCGTTACCGCTAGTCCACGGGCACACTCAGACTATAAGCTGTTATTGTGGTACAGAAGTATATATGGGTGATACGAAAAATCGGTCCTATGAAAGTCACGTGGTCACAGAACTATAAAACTTGGAAACTTGCTTCATATACACGGCGTTATATGGGACAAAGGCAAAATCAATGTATAAGAATACGCTAGAGATTCGTTGGCATTTAGCACAGAAAAGAATCTCTAGCGAGATTCTTCGATACATATGTATATAAAATTGTTCAAGAACAAAATGAAATTACGAAATAATAAAGAAATCACCGCTAGCAAACTCGCAAACGAACTACTGACTGAGATATATACATATTTCATGTACTGGCAATGAGAGGAAGAGAGAAAGAAACTGTGCGCGCGCACTGTTCTCTCTTGCTCCTACAGTGTGGTACAGACAATAGGCCTGGACTGTGTCTTCGATATACGAAACGTAACTGGCTATTATCACACTTTTCGCAAGGTTCTCGTCACTCATTCACCAGCTTACTCCCCAAGTCAAGCGTGCGTAAAGAAGTTTTACTTCAAAAATATTTTAATGTTAACTTCGGACCATAAGACGCACCCAAAATTTGAATCCATTTTTCTATGTAAAAAGGTGCGTCTTATAGTCCGAAAAATATGATACGTAGTTTCCGCTACTGATGTGTTCATTTCAAACGGATGAATTTAGACGCCATATATTATGTCAAAGCTGAAGAGAGGCATGTCTATGTAAAGAGATGTATATATTATATATTATATTATAATCTGATCGGTGATTCAAGTCTAAAGAACCAGTGGGCGTGATTTAACTATAAGCAGCCAACCAGCGATGACATATTTCCGTAGCGGGATTATTCTTTCTAGCTACTGAAAAATACACGCTTGTATGAAAAAGCTTCCGAAACATTGTTTTATTATCTGCAACGCAGAATCAAACCCTAAAAAATGTATATCAATCTCGATAAAGTAATAAATTGTTAATTATAACGATATGGAACCCTCAAGGCGTCTTTTTTGCGACGTACCATTTTGTTCCAGTCTTCATAATAAAATAGCGACATAACCTACAACTGACTTCAAGTTGTGACTATCAGGATTTTGACCTGACATAGATCTTGTAAAAAGGTAAAGACTATGCACATTCAAATAGATAGTTATAGTTGAAAAGTGAACGTACCTTAAATGTTTTTAATGCTTAGTTGTTATATACAATTATATTGTTTTAAATGTATACAACGATACATTAATAATATATTCTTTTGTTAAGACAATTCAAGTATTAATTAATTAATTATTTCCTAACAGTGACGGATTCGATGTAATTAACACTGTCACTTAAAGAAACACAAACAGAAATATTATTATACAACGGTTTGTGACTAATTGATCCAATCTTTTTTCTCTATATGCAATTTTGTAATAATACGTTTTGTGCACCATATCTACATTATCTAAAAAATTTGTAGATACGCTAATGTAGATTGTTTTATTCACAAGGAATGTGAAATTGTCACACTTGTTTATAAATCTAAATTCTCCGTTCTATTATTTAAAAAATGGTTAAATGCGAGTCAGACTCGCGCACCGAGTGTTCCGTACAAACTTGTAGGTACGTAAATAATTCCTCCAGCACGGGAATCGAGTCTCGAAGATTTTTCCCGCTTTGCCGTTGGAAAACTGCTGACCTCATGCATCATAAGAAAATCCAGGAAAACGGTGGAATTGTAATTCTGGATTTTTAAACCAAATCTTCTTTGGTTCCGGGCTTGATGCCGTGGTCCATTGGTATTTCTTCTAATACCAATGGACCACGGCATACAAACCCGGAAACCAAGAATATTTGGATCAACACCGGCCGTGAAGGCTACACATCTGGATTTTTAGTTGGTGTATCTTTACAATCAACAACACAGCACTTCCGATTTGATAGCTTTTTGCCTATTTTATTTAACAATTAGTCTTTATGAAAATGTAGGTATAACATATGACACTAAGGTTTTGACTGAACCAGAATTAAAAAAAAACACGACAGGGCGCAAAGATCGCGTGTCAAAAGATACTTTCCTAGCGTATACCGGCTGGTAGATTCTCTAATCACACATAGCCGTTGATGACCTCAACGCGTCTATAATTTAAAATCTATCTATCTTGAGATAAACATCACAACACCGTCTTTCTACTGCTTCACACTCTTTGATATAAGAATTTCCGATTTTTTCGATTTTTTCCCCGTTTGTTTAGGGGCACCGCCTCTAAGTATGTTAGTTCATTTAGAAGCTGGTTTTCTTTTTCGGACAAACATGCAAACTTTCAATTTTGCCTCGACCTTATTTCGTATTGCGTGAACCTGCTGTGAACACGGCTATTGAAGTTTCTCATTCCTGTCTTTTTGTCTTGATGGTACTCATTTCCCTGTAGCAAGCTCCCCTATGCACTCTTGTAGTACTGTCGGTACTTATAATATACCTCTTTACATTCAGAAAGATGACGGGTAACCCGTTAGAGTTAGATTTGTGGATTTTGACTCTGTTTTTATTTATTCGATATCCAGTTGTATCAAAACAGAAAACATAATTTGAATTTTGATAATATGATATTGTATTAATAAAGAAAAATTGTTTTGGTTGTCATTCAATTTCTTGGCACACCTATTTTTAATAAAAAAATAAAATTGTTAATTTTATTTCAGAAATGTAGTTATTGAGTTTTCAGAATTTATTACCAATCTAAAGTAAAATTTTAAAAATTTTGATTCCTAACATAAAACCAGGTAGATAAGCACCTTCGAATTAGCATTTTGCAGTTAAAGGATTTTCTATATATTGTCATATATGAAAAAGAAAATAATTTTATAACGAACATGTGGAACATATTATATGTATGTAACCATGGAAACGAATAGCAATTTCATTAGAAAACTCTATGGGTGAAGACAGAGCCAAATCGGGATCTTGTACTACAATTTAAACCAGTAAATTAATGTTTCTCAAAACATTTATGAAGTAAAACTTCTTTAGGCGTGACGAGAGTAGCTTAGATCTTTTTTCGACGAAAGTAACGTTCAGTAACGTCTGTTTCCGCCACCGTAGTAATAAGAACACCTCACAGATGGTACCTGTAGAAACCATCTTGAACGAAAGATGAAACATAACTACGGACGCAAACCAATTTTAGCAAAGGTTGACGAAACACATAATTATATTTATAACAATTATGATTTATAAAAAATACTATTTATTATATATAAATATGTAATACCACCTCTTAAAAAGCCACACCGTCACTGGTGTACCCTGGTGGTCATGTGAAGAAACAGAGGCAAGATGGCAGCGGAGCGTATGAACTAGGAAGTAGTGCTCATGTTAAATTAATAAATGTGTTGAATTAAATAATAGTCATGTTACAAACTTGCGTTAATAAACATGTTGAATTAATATATTAAAGAAGTTTTACTGCAATCGCGAGTAAAATTTGGTTTCAATCCGCTCATCGTGTTCACAGACGCACAGACTTTTTCCAAAAATATGTTTTTTGGATTCGGAGGACCTCAAACGAAAAAAATTTGAAAAGTGAATTTTGACCGAAATTAGTACCATTCCGACCACTTGTGATGTTGAAATGGTAAAAACTTTGATGATCTGCCTTATTTATTGAGAGATTAATGTTAACGGGTGAACATCGGTTAATAAAAACAGGTACCCCATCCCTATATATGCATGCATAATATGCAGTCTATGCAGCACAAGGATGCATCATGCCTATGAATGGTGTGTTACTAAAAGCATACATGAAGCAATTACTTTATTAATAAACTTGTTAGTAGTAATTATAACTAAGTATCTATATTAATAACTCTCCATTCCATTCTAACGCTTTATCGTTTTTATATTTGACTAGCATTTACCCGCGACTTCATCCGCGTGGAATCAGTGTGTACAATTGATATAATTGATTAATTAATGAAATTAATTGTAAAAAAACATTTCGCATTTACATGCACTAAAAAGAAGAAAATAAACTTTAAATTAAATCAAACCCAACCGTTCAGTACATAATACAAATTATATGATATAAAATCTTGTCGCGAAATTTTCCTGAGTAAATTTATTTTAAGAAATACATACTTTTTTTAGAATTACTTGTGTCAAGATCAAGTTAGGTATTGTATTCTTGTTTATTTACACAGGAAAATCTCGCGACAAGCTTTTAGATCATATAAATCGTATTGTGTAATGAATGGTTAGGTTTGATTTAATTTCAAGTTTATTTTCTTCTTTTTATTTAAATAAAAGCTTGTTTCCAAAAATATTTTTTACTATTAATTTTATTTTTAAGTTTTTAGCGTGCTTTACTAAAAGTGCGATTTGCTTCCGGACGAAAACCCGACCGGCCAGTTAATTATTATAATATTGCATTGTCATCGGAACTAAAAACCGTTGAACTTACAAAGCTTTTTAACCTATTTCATTTTTAAGTTTTTAGTGTGCTTAATTAAAAGTTAAATTTGCATCCGGACGAAAGCCGGACCAGTCAATTAGTTATTATAATACTGTATTGTCATCGGAACTACATGCGTATGCAAAATTTCAGCTCAATCGCAAAACGGAAAGTGGGTCAAATTTAACTTGCAAGATTTGATTTCAGACAGACAGACGCCGGAACAGATGAAACTAAATAAAAACTTGTAAAAGATTCCTAAATTTAAGCAAGATTCTAAATGAGACGGCCCTATAAACAATGTTTTTTGTTTCACAATAGTTTGTGGATTCGATACACGTGAGCAGCCACATACAGGTTGTGCGAAAAACATGTTTTTTCTAAACGAATGCCAGCTACCTTAAGCGTTTGTCCCGACGCTTTGTTAAGTAATATTTATTCCGAAAGCAGTTTTTAATGGAAACTGGAAAGTGTAATCTTTTAAATTAAAAAGGCAAATCCGTTGGTATAATTGGTATTCGTAGTATTAAAACACTGTCTCCTTTAGATTTGCCACTAATAATAATAGCCCTTAACAATATTTCGACCCAAATGTAAAACGTGAATCATTACACAATTTGGGCGCATCAAGATTTCGCATTAAAAGTATCAACCTTAATTTATGAGAAGGCGTTTAACCCCAAAGGCACTTAATTTTTTTTTAAAAGTAGCCTATGTCCTTCCCTAGACTTCAAACTCTCTCCATATTAAATTTCATCAGAATCCAGATCGGAAATCTCGCATTAATTCATATATCTATCGAAGTTCAGTCAAAAGGTCAAATCAGCTCCGTTGAAGAGTAACGAACACGTTGTTTCTCCTACGCAAATCACGCAGTGGCCACATAAATAGCTGAGAGCTCGTGATTAAAAATTGCATGATTTTAGTAAACGCTACTATTTTGAGAATACCTAGTAACTAGGGTGTACAAAAACAGTCAGCAAGTCAGGTCAGTCGGGTCAGGTGGAGTCAGGGCGCTTAAAGGAATCTTAAAAAATAGTGATTTTTAAGAGCTGAAATTTAACATAGGGTTAATTTATTGAGTATAATTTATGGAAAAAAACCGTCAGATAAAAATTTGAAATTTCTACCGATTGCTGACCAATCTTTCCCAAATAAGAATATCACAATAAATTTTTATTTTAAATTCAAGGCACTATTGCTACATACAAAAACGAGACATGTATATATATTTTTAGGTTAGAGTACGATAGGTAACTCGATGCGTAAAATATTCACTGGATTGATTTTTATAAATAATTTTTTTTTGCGGAGTGAAAAAGGGAAGGCGTTTGGAGGGAGTTCTTTAAAAAACAATTACAGGGTCGTGTCGATGCACTGTCGTTTTTTTGCGCAGTGAAAATGGGAGAGCGTTTGGGGGAGTACTTTAAGGGACAATTTCGGGGTCGTGTATAAAAAGTGACATAATAATACCTACAGTAATTCTACACCTGTTACTATGATGTGTATATGTGATTTCTGATTGGTTAGATTAAAAAAAATATACTTAAAAAAAAACTAAAAAACACGCTTTATATCGAACTAAAAAGTAAAAAATATTTTTTTTTAAATAAGCTTAAAATAATAATGAATAAAAAATACAAGTATTATTGTGAAAAAAGCGTGGGGCGCTCGATGTACGAAAATGTGGAACAAAGCGCCCCACGCTTTTTTCACAATAATACTTGTATTTTTTATTCATTATTGTTTTAAGCCTATTTGTAAAAAAATATTTTTTACTTTTTAGTTCGATATAAAGCGTGTTTTTTAGTTTTTTTTAAACTATATTTATTTTCCACTTTTTAGTTCGATTTATTGTCAAAAATTTGCCGAAAAAAAAACAATTTTTTTCGGCGTGGATGGGATTAGAACCCACGACCCGTGATTCCGAGAGTTGACGTTAGCGAAGACTCGTGCCTTATGGGGTGTTTACACGGGTCGATTTTAGCCGTGCGGCAAGTCACCAGTCGCATCGCCTGTCCTAGCCGAATCGCTACCCGATTTACACGAGTCGATGAAAATCGCGGGTGACTAGTTCATTTGGCATCAAAATGTCGATCAGCACGGTCGCCTGCGAATGAGCATTTTCACGGTCGATTTTAGTCACCAGCCGCATGCGGCCGGTCGCCGCGCGGCAAAAGTCGGATGCTAGTCTACTTTGGGGCTTGCGATTTTAGTCACTTGCGGCCTAGCCGAATTGCCATTTAGACGGTCGATTTTCGCCGTGCGGCGGAAATCGTGCGGCTTTAGTCACCCGTGTAAACACCGCATTAGACCGCACGGCTAACCACTGTAGTTACAGTGCCGGCATATTATACTACAGTAATAAACCACTTGCTGTAGTCCAAACGAAGGTTACAAACAAACATACATACGTACATACAAACTTACAAGTGAAGTTAATATAAAGCATGTAAAATGACAGTGAAAGACGAAAAGTAATTCCATTTTTTTACATATTTTTGAGATAATTTGTGAATAATCCGCAGTTTTTTTTTTCGATCGTGAAAATTTAGCGTTTTCTATGACAAAAAAAGTCAAAATTTGAGCACTGGGCACTATTTTTTATTCTAATGGTTAGTGCGAGGCATTTATTATTAAAAAAAAAGGAAACGGGACATTCTACATGCGGTTTGTAGTCAGCTTGAATTTAACTGGTATAGGTTAGCATTAAAAATATAACAGATCAGATTTGTGAATATTTTATAATACTATTCTTTCCAATATTTACTTATATTTTATTTAGATTATTTTTATACAGTAAAGAAAATTGTGAGAACTTTCGATCGACTTCATTTATACAGCAGTATAGTTTCGATTATCCAGCATAAATAGAATGGATAGCGATCTGGTCTTTGGATCAAAATGTCGCGGGTTCGAATTCCATCCTGCTCACATATGTTTCAATATGTCCTTCAATTTTATTTGAAGTAGTTAGATGCTAATGCAATAAATAAAGAAATCGGATGGACATTGACAAGAACTAAGAATTTATATACTTCAAAATACATTTTGACTGTGAGAACCCCCTTCCAGATATTTAATATTTATACTAAACACGCATTCAAAATGAGCAAAATTGACTCAGAGACAGACAATTCGCGGATATATTTAAAAAAATGTGAAAGATTTTATGCAAAATGCTATAGTAACTAAATTTCGCCCCATCATCTAACGAAATTCTAGTAACTAAATTTCACCCTGTGAGATACGAAATTCTAGTATCTAAATTTTGCCCTTATTCTAACGAAATTCTAGTAACTAAATTTCGTCCTGCAACTAAATTTAGCCCTGCCATCCAACGAATTCTAGTAACTAAGTTTTGACTTGTCATATTATAACAAAAATCTAGTAACTAAATTTCGCCCTGTGAGAGAACGAAATTCTAGTAACTAAATTTCGCCCTTATTCTAACGAAATTCTAGTGACTAAATTTCGTCCTGTAACTAAATTTAGCCCTGCCATCCAACGAATTCTAGTGACTAAATTTCGCACTGTCATATAACGAAAATCCAGTAACTTAATTTCGCCGTCATAAAACGAAATTCTAGTAACTAAATTTCGCCCTGTAAGATACGAAATTCTAGTAACTAAATTTCATCCTGTGACTAAATTTCGCCCTTATTCTAACGAAATTCTAGTAACTAAATTTCGTCCTGTAACAAAATTTAGCCCTGCCATCCAATGATCCAACGAATTCTAGTAACTAAATTTCGCCTTGTCATTTAACGAAATTCTAGTAACTAAATTTCGCCCTGTCATAAAACGAAATTCTAGTAACTAAATGTCGTCCATACTCTAACGACATTCTAGTATTTAAATTTCGTCCAGGGACTAAATTTCGCCCTTATTCTAACGAAATTCTAGTAACTGAATTTCGTCCTGTAACTAAATTTAGCTGTCCAACGCATACACACAGCAAGCGGAAATGACACGTAACACGTCCCACGAATAGCGTCACGCTAATCGAAACTAACACGTCCCACTTGCACGGCTTTCCTTCCAACCAGACGCGACATTATGTTTCACATAAAAAAACAATTTTTAAGTTCAGAAAACTTGAAAATGTGAAAAACTCAAAATTTTTTCACGGTCAATATAAAGAAAATTACATCACTATCACATAAATTAGACAAATAACAGAGTGTCAGATAATTGAGACTTGACTGTAAATGTTATACAGTGTTATAAATTTCAAACAAGATTCTAAACGTGAGAAGTAAATTCTTCTATCGATAGTTGCATGAAAACGTAACATGCATGATTTATGCATAATATATAATTTAATTTCAATGACTGATATTGGATTTTATGCCATGCTTTTGCTAGTCTGTATCCCGCCCTAATATGACAATTGTTAAAACTTTACGATTTATTTATATTTAAGAACTGTTTTATAGAACATGTTATCAGACAAGGCGTGAGGTAGATTGTTTATTGGGATTTTACAAGTGGGATCCTAGAAATCCACAGCATCAACTTTCTCCAGATAATCCGTCAATTCGTCACTACGACAATTTCTCGCGGGACAATTCTACGTAAAATATTCTGTTTTTATGATTTTCTAATTTTTTAAAATGTACGTGGAAAAGGCCTTATTTTAAAAGCATATTAATTAAGGCTAGAGAATTTAAGGCTATGGCATGACATAGTCGAACTTTTAATAATAATGATCAAGTAAAGTAAAAAAATGGACAAGTGCGAGTAGAACTCGCGCCCTGAGGGTTCCGTACCGTTATTTCATAAAAATAAAATTATAAAATTTGTCATGTAGTAATTCTATATAAAATCAGAAATTGATGATTTTTTCTTCACTTGTGCTATGCCAAACAAGATTCTAGGTTAACGGTGAACATTAAAGGCTTTGATAGTGAGTCAGTATAAAAAATATTTTGTTTGTGATGTAACTACAAATTAACGGTTTTCGGTTTTTTCCCTTTACTTGTGCTATAAGACATTGCTTCTTGCCAAATTTCATGACTCTAGGTCAACGGGAAGTAACCTATAGGTTTTGATTCCCTTGCGAGTGTCAAAATAGGTAACATAAACGGCCACATCTTTTGATTGCGTTGAGTTATAAGTTTGATTTTTTTACAGCTTCAAGAGATTATAGACCTCAGTATTTGATATAAATTTCAACTTGATACCTCCACGCGTTCCTGAGTAAAAGGATCTTGACAGACAGACGGATAACGAAGTGATCGTATGTGTTCCTTTTTTTTCTTTTGATGTACCGTAAAATGGGGTGACTTTGACCACTGGGGTGAAGTTGACCAAAAACTAAAAAAATGTTTCAGTGCTAAATACTTTCCGTATTGATATAATTATTCGGAAGTTTTATTGCTTAAATATTAAGCTAATATATTGTCAAAAGTTTTCATGTAAACAAAATGTTTTAATTTTTATCTATACATGATACATACGAAGCCAAAGTCATATATGAAAGTTAATGAAAATTCGTAGTGCTCAAACTATCATTAATATTTGCAAAACCAGAAACTTTACGACTAATATGTTTCGTTATTTTAATAACGTGATTTTTCTGTGTCAACACTTTATTATCATATTTTACATAACTTTAATAACTGGATCGCAGTATTCTAAATATTCAACTTTGACAATATTTTTACGATTTTGGGGTTAACTTGACCGCCTGGGTGAAGTTGACTAGCTTGCAGAGTCTTGCAAAAACTTGCAGTCTTGTGTGTCTGTACTGTTCTAGCAACGCGGTTTGTTCTGATGAATGAATGTGAGTGGTTGTAAAATTGAGTTCTTAATTATTTAAAAGTGTAATTTGACGATATGCCGAGAATATATTTAGGTGCTCGAGTTTTTAAAGATTATAGTGAAGAAACATTAGAAACATGCTTAGAAGAGGTTTTAGAAGGAAAGATAAGTGTAACTCAGGCTTCTAAAAAAATATTAATAAATACCTACATATTAATTAATATTAATTGTACGAACCCAAAACCGGTCGCAGAGGGGAATTTTTGTTTAATTTGGACCTTTCGGCGTTTAATTTTAGCTAAAATGTTTTTTTATATTTGAAAGTAGTTTTAGTGATATTTATATACATTTTTGTTGACGTAAACTGCTTAATTTCAATCTGATTTAAAGTAAACTGTTTAATTTCGACTTTTTTGCATTATTTAGGTTGTTCGGACTTTAATGTTCGTTTTTTTTTTAAAATAAATGTTTCATAAAATGTTCTTTTCATTTTCCTGTGGACAAACTAACCCCAACTAGCTAAAATAAACAATTAGAATGAAAATTAAAGCTGTGGTCAACTTCACCCCATTTGGGGTGAAGTTGACTATTACGCCATTTTATTTTTTTCTTGATAATGGTAAACAAACTAAAGATACTACTTTCCCTTAACGCTAGTACTACCTAATACCCATGTTGTCAAAAAACAATATCCCTGAATTTTTGTAGTCTTCACATAGAAATTTTAGTTCAAACCTAAAAATTGGTCAAAGTCACCCCATTTTACGGTACTGAACCCTTATAAAAATGTTTAGACACATTTTATTATACGAAATGTATATAAAAATTTTGCTTCATTCGTTTCAGAGAACCGATCTAAGTTTAATTAAGTGAACTATGAGCCAACAAGGTTGAATCCTTTCCTCTTTAAGATTACGGATTGCACCTTCAATGGCGCAGAACAATTCAAGTAAATCCGTAGCTAAAGAAGCTTTACTTCAAAAATAACAGTTTCGTCCACATTACCTTGAATTTTTGTCACAGCGATTAGAGTTTAAAGGCCGCTGCACACAAAGCTGGTTTTCCCGCTAGATTCGCTGCTTGGCTTCGCAGCTAGGTTCCGCAGGGACGTCATTTCCAACCACACAGCCAGCACGACAGCTAGTACAAGTTTCAGAAGTGATTCCAGCGGCAAAACCAGCCTGCTGGAAACACTGCTTGGACTTCTGCTGGCCGGCAGGCTGGGTACGAGGCTGGAAATGACGTCACTGCGGGCTCGCCTGCTAGCTCACAAGATGAATTTTAAAATTAGAACAGGGGCTATTTTTCTTGCTAGGTCCTCTGCTTGCTCTGAGCAATAACTAATCAGA
Organism: Xanthostigma xanthostigma; assembly: GCA_963575645.1. Classification (NCBI taxonomy): domain Eukaryota; kingdom Metazoa; phylum Arthropoda; class Insecta; order Raphidioptera; family Raphidiidae; genus Xanthostigma; species Xanthostigma xanthostigma. The sequence goes on along the minus strand of OY754466.1, from coordinate 38,202,181 downwards.
TAACAGTATCTTGTCACGTAGACGACATGAACAAACGCCCACAAACCAACATGGCGTTATTCTGCTTAGAGTCAGACAACAGACACCTTTTGCTCTGTGTTTATATTTGAACTATCACTCCGCGCGCGCACCAGATCTATCCCGAAACAAGCTTGAAAAGTCGTCACGTGTGAAGCGAGCACATAAAAGCAATTAAGAAAACCAGCGCTAGAAAACTAGTAGTCAAATCTAACAAGGAATCTAGCGGCAAATCCAGCCTCGTGTGCAGCGGCCTTAAGATGCGCTAAGAGAAAGACGGGGAGAGATAAGGAGACAGCTGTCTCTGGTACATGCAAGACCATTATTACACTGGGTACTTCAATTCCAGTAATGCAACGCCATATCAGTAAAGTACACAAACTCAGTCAGTTTGTCGAAGTAGCCATATGAATACAGGGCCACGATCTCTGCATTCTCATAAACATACAGGTCATCTCAAAACAAAGACTTCTATTTCTACAACTAGCTGTATATCTGGCTACGCCTTGCTGTGACTCAGTCCGGTTTGCGTATATTGCTGTTATGTTCAACAGATGTCGCTTCCATTGCTGTAAAATATTTTGTATATAGAGTGTTGCGTTAACGTCCAACAGATGGTGCTGTTTTACAAATAAAGCATAAAATAAATTATAATCATCAAATTAACGCTATGGTACAAACAAACCAAAAGATAAAAAAAATATGTAAAAATATGGGTCATACATCATCTAGTAGTCCAGTTCACATGTCCCTTTGTGATGAATTTCAGTTCTCCTTCACCGAAAATTATGATCATGGTGTCATTCGATTCGGAATAACATCTAGAAACTTTTTGAAAAGTGGGTAAAGTTATAAACATTTTAGTAAAAGAAAAAAGACGGATTTGGTTTCTTGAGAATATCTCAAAAACTATTGCATATATCTGAAATCACAAAAAAGATTCTGAAAGAGCAGGAAATTTCCTAAAAAAGTCTCATCTCCCGGACATCTACCACCAATATTTCTAAATGTAATTTAGAGGTGAAAATAGGGCTACATTTTTTTCTATTTTTTATACGACAAGCAAAAAGACACAAAAATATTGAAAATTATATAAAAAATAGAAAAAAAATAGCCCTATTTTCACCTCTAAATTAAAATTAGAAATATTGGCGGCAGAGTTCCGGGCGATGAGACTTTTTGTAGGAAATTTCCTGCTTTTTCAGAATCTTTTTTGTGATTTCAAATATCTGCAATAGTTTTTGAGATATTCGCAAAAAAACCAAACCCCTCTTTTTTATTTTACTAAAATGTTTATAATTTTTGCAATTTTTACGTCCCTCACTTCAATGTTTTCAAAAAGTTTCTAGATGTCATTCCAAATCGAATGACACCATGATCATAAGATTCGGTGAAGGAGGACTGGAATTCATCGAAACGGGAACTAGAATCTAGACTTTAGACTATAGTGTCACAAAAAATTCGTAAGTGAACGTAATTTCTGGAAATTGTTCTGTTACAATTATATACTAATACTAGCGGTCCCGTCCGGTTTCACCCGGGTGTAAAAGAACGAATGGGGAAGGGAGGAACATGAGTACACACATTTGTATTAGTTTACCGAGATGAATGTTGTGTCCAAATTTCATGGTCGGAGTTACCGTTCAAAAGCTTTTGTCGATAAAAAGCAGTATTTATGCTTTTTTTAATAATTTTTTTTTTAATTAATTAAATAAAATTAAAATAAATTTAAATGTAAGCCTTAGAAGAAAGCAATGTAGGAAATTAAAAAAAAAAATAAAAATATATCCGCCTAACGTAGGGCTCGGACTCACGACCCTGATATTGACTGTCGCATTAAGCCATTTGGGGTTGTATACTCACACGCTAATGTGAGTATATTTAGTTAGTGTATTTCACCTTATTTTTGAGATACATTTTGCAACATTTTTTTTAATGCTCCGCTCCTAATGGTCGTAGCGTGATTTTATATAGCCTATACTCTATAGGCTTCCTCGATAAATGGGCTATCCAACAAAAACAATTTTTTTTAATTTGAACCAGTAGTTCCTGAGATTAGCGCGTTCAAACAAACAAACTTAATACCTATATTAGTATAGATTAAATTAAAATTTCGCGGAACCATTTCCAAAAAATCTCTGGTCTAAATATTGTAGTTCCCGAATTAAATTGTATATTGCAGTTTTTTCGGATGATTTTTAAATAATACCTAAATATTTAGCTATTGACTAATGTTTAGCGTTGACTTTTGAAGGCGCCCGTATTCCATAGATCAGTAATGTAATCTGGAATAATGTTCACTCGGTTAACGTACAAACGACTCTGTTGCCTTCCTTGTTTTTCTTCTTAAAAATGTCTCTTTGTGATCCTAAGTATGTCAAAGGTCACTTGTATGTACATAATATATCCATAGATCGTACGGTTTTAGATAGCTCAAAAATAATTATTGTTTCAATGATAACAACGAACATGATAGGCATGCAAATTAGCGAAGGACTTATTCGATTTAAATGAAATTTCGTTCACATGTTCGAATTCATTACCAGACGAAGGTTGGTCTAATCAGGCCATTTTCAGGGTGGTATTTAGGGGTTGAAAAAGGTTATTGGTTTCAAAAATACCGAAAAAATTCTCAGAACCGTTTTAAATTTGAAATTTAACCTATAATGAAAATTTAAATATGCTGCAAAATTTTTAATAAAAACAGCCCGGCAGGACCGGATTTATAAATTTTGTGAAAACACTAGTTCGCGGATACGGATTTACTTACTGAAGGGTGCGTATTTAATTTGGTACAGATTTGAAATTAATAATATTGAAATTATAAAAAAATGTTTCAAGGATTATATTAAGGGATAATTTTTTTTATTTTGTCCAAAAACAAACTTAAGTTCACAAAACAAGGCCATAATACCTGCACTAGCAATTACACTATGGATACTATCGACAGGGTTTGGCACTGCGACCCGAGTTTTTTTTTCAATTATTATCCCTGTAGTAGTGTTACCTACTTTTTTATGTGAAAAGTCGATTTTAGAACACATCTTTGTCTACATGATTCATGTTAGATTGGAATGATTGTCATCAATACTCACTATTTCTTTGAGGATTGTCTCTAAAGAATTTCTATTTCTACGATTTTCCGTTTATTATAGGGATAACTGCGCTGTCATTTCACCATTTTAAAAAGAAATGACAGTTTAATGCATAAAATGTGTATCCTAGACGCCACATTGACCAAATTAAATATATCAGCACAGCAACTATTTATAACGACAAAAACATCCATGTTATGATACTTTTCACTGTGGTGAGAAATTTTAAAATTGATTTTTTTTTTTCAAAATAAGTTTATACAAAATACAAATATTAAGAGCACTGTGGTTGAAACAAAAATAACTATTCTATATTATAGTACATTAAAGAATTCGATGTTTTCAATTTTTTCAAGGCATACCCCTTTAAAAAATGCGATTTTGTACGAAAACCGAAATCTTTCGGAACTTTGGCAAAATCATCATGTTCAAATCTTTGATTAACGTCTGATTAGAACTCTTCAATAAATAAAATTATCGACCAATTTTTCAGACAATAAAATCATCATGCTTATAGAAAAAACACGCTGAATCCAATGAGCACAAACAAACGTCTGTATGCCTTTTGATTTAGAAGTTATTTGCGTTTATAGTTTTCAGAAAATCATACAAAACCTTCGAATGACCGTAGTTTCCAAACTAAGGGAGATACAGACGTTTGCTTACGCTCATTGAATTCAGCGTTTTTTTTTTTCTGTAAGCATTCTCAATTTCAAATGTATATTAAAGAATTCGTTTTTGGCATTTTTTTCAAGGCATACCCCTTCAAAAAAATGCACTTTTTGACGAAAACCGAAATCTTTCGGAGCTTTGGCAAAATCATCATGCTTATAGAAAAAACACACTGAATTCAGCATGGTCGTAAAACGTCGAGTGTCGTCCAAAAAAAGTTCGAACTAAAAGAAATAGTATTTAACCATCCCCCCTCTCCCTTTACAAGTAACGTCACTGACTTAGTGGCCCACAAGCTAGTACTAAAAAAAATAAAAATTTGACCCACTTCTCAAAATGGTTCGTCATCATTATAGGTATTGATTCCTTAAGTATTAACACACGATCGAACATGGTACGGGCCGGACAGCGGATATGGTCCGCTCCGTACCAAATCTGCTCGTCTAGACAGTAGTCTGCGTGTCCGCGCGGTTCGATGGGATGCACATAGTACTTGGTCCGGTTCGTACTAATATCCGTATAACGACATCATTGTAATTCAAAACGTTGTGCAAAATTTTGACAGATAAGTTATATTGTAACAGAGAAGCGCGTAACAACGCTCTAGAAAGTCTTCGGGAGTGTTATTCAAAATATGATCTTCACTATCAAGCGATTTTATTAACTTCACATATGACTAAATTCATCGCGATCTTTCAAATAGAATTTTGCCCACTCCTTTCTTTTCTTCTTTGTTGTTTGTGGCGGCATTAACGTTGCCGCTAGAACAATCGCAATTTGCGCGCGCTTAATCGGAGGCATGATATTTACGTACCTGTGTACACAAGGAGACTGACAGATTCGGTCGTCTATTGCAACCAGTGAACTTGATCCGCCGTACCATGTCCGTTGTCGGCCCGTACCAAGTTCGATCGTCTATTAATACTTTAAGAGTCTTGACAGACAGACGGACAACAAAGTGATTTTAGAAATTTTCCTTTTTCCTTTTGAGGTACGGAACCCTAAAAATGATGTGAATGATACGTCTCTAGTTTGTAGCGTATTAATCTAACATCACTGCACAAATGGACACTATCAATTTCTAATCGAAGTTCGTTTAAAAAGTGATAGAAAATTTTAAAATATAACGCCAATCCATTAATAGTAGAGCAATCTGTCCAACGATGTAAAAAGTTAGAAAAATAACGTCAAGTGCACCAGTAATCCACTATAATATTTTTATAATAAAACTGATGCAATTTATTAGTGTATAACGGTCCCACCTATATTCATGCGAATGACAAATTGCTGCATTTATATCTCCTATCCTGCACGAGTATTTATCTCATCATTGTTTCCACTACTTCCTTTTTTTTACATAAAAACGTTTGAACTCTGCTGAGCATTCATGTTATTTATGTGACCATACAATACGAATCGTATTTAGTAAATTACTCAGTCATTATTATGCACTTATGATGAGTTCTCGTTAAAACGCTACCTACTGGTTAAATTAACAAAGACATCAGAATGTGACAGTTTATCTTTACATCTATACTGTTAATTAAACACAATGTAATACGTATATTTATTGGTATCAGTGTAATTTATTGAAAACATTATTAAATAGAAATATAGAAAATGGCGCCCCACGTTGGGCGCCAATTTGTAACACGTCTAATATCTTGAAATCAGAGCTAAACAGTGTTTTGAAAACGAATTTTCCAATTATCGGAGTGGAATTAAGGGTAATGACGCTGATAAAAATGTTCTTGAAATTACTTATTATTCGATTGAATCACGTTAAATTTTATTACGGAACTATTTTTAATTTATACAAATTTACATTTACAACACCTATTCTTCAGACATCCGTAGTTTTCTTTTATACACTCACCTTGATACAAAGATATTATGTCTTAAATTTTTAAACGTCAAGTTAGGCCCCGGGCACGATACGAGCGGTGAGCGTCGAGCGTCAGAGCGGCATCGCTCTGCCACCGCTCTGCAATCGGGCTCCATATGTTGCCGTGCAAATTTGAAGAGGGGTGTCACGATAGACGTGAGCGGTGAGCGACAGTGAGCGGCGCCGCTTAGCGTCGAAGGCACCGCCAAACCCTGCCCGATTACTTTTTGTACGACGCTCGACGCTCAGATGAGTCATGCTTCTTCCCACGGTTTTCAGTCTAGTTCAAGATGTCAGAGGAGCAAGAACCACGTGGGCCTCCGGCTAAACTTAAGAAAAAGGACATTGTTGCTTTGAAAAAGCTTAGAGATACTCAAATGGAAAGTTTGATATGTGAAGTTCAGTGTCGTTCAACATTGTGGAATGATAAAGACAACTTCAAGAACACTACGTTGACAAGGAAGCTTGCACCCCCGAACTACACGCCTTTTCAATATTGAATTTTCCGATAACAACAGAAGATGTACTAGGTCCTCACTCGAAGGCATATTACGACACACTGGTGGCTGGATACAAATCAAGGTTGCCGCTCTAACGCCGCTTGTATCGTGACCACCCTCGCCGCTCTGGTGACGCTCGAGTGCCGCTCGACGCTCGCCGCTCAACGCTCACCGCTCGTATCGTGCCCGGGGCCTAATTGTGTAATTTTTGACAGACGCAATTTTTAAAATCACTTAAGTCTAACCAAAGGCTTTAAAATATATAAATTGACCTAGCATTTCCTATAATATAATTTGCACTGATTTTTCACTCGGCACTTGGTAGAACATGATTAATATAAATTTTCAAGTGTTTTATTATTTATTTTATATTTATTTTTCCTATAATAGTTAATATATAGTAATGACAACATGCAATATGAGTACCTATAAGAGAGAAGTTCGCATCTTTTTCTAAATACCGAAACCATATATAGGTGTGCAGTTTTGAAGGATATAAAAACGATAATTAGTAGGATTTATAAATTTTATTTGTTGATAAAAATATATTTTAGATTTGTTGAATCAAATTTAACTCATAAAAACTTTGGCAAAAATTATTTATTCACTTTAGAAAAAATATTAAATAAAAATAGTAACATGGTAATTTGATAGATCACACCGTTAACAAATGTTGCTTCAGAGAAAAAGGAAAGTAATAGTGTCGGGTGCAACTGTCTCTGTTCATTTCAAATTTTATTTTATTTTATCTACTTATATCTCTTATAACTTAAATTATTTTTATTGGAGAAAACTTTTTATTCAATTAATGAATTTTTTTTAGTATTGTATTTTATTTGTATTGTATTGACTTGTATTGTCCTTTTCCCATTCTTGGGAGCAGTTTTTAAGAAATAAATATATTATTATTATTATCATTGATAACTTCAATTACAACTGATTAACTGTTTTAATTAATCAATTACATCATTCAATGATCAGTTGCAGTTTGGCAACATTGATATAGATTTGTTTTCACCTAGTTCGTTTAGAATGTGTTTAGTTGCGGGTAGCAAAAAATGTGAGCGAAGGTATGCCCCTTTCTATTATTATATAATGCACATAAATTTCAAAGTAGGTAAAGCTGTTTTTCAACATATCCTCAATTACAATAAAACAATAACCAAAGTGGCCAAATCTGCTTCCTCACACTAAAAAAAAGCGATGATATGTTTAATTATATTCGACCGGTGACCTGAATGCAAAAACGCTGCATTTTAATATAATGTAAAACAAAATGAACGATGTAGGTTTCAGTGTGTAAACAGTGAAGCGTGAATCACGCGCCTACACGGTATGCCATTTCTCCAGCTTCCATTGTACTTCCACAATCCACAGTCATCCACAATGTATACAATATACATACACACATGCAATATAGCTGTCATGCGTTGCACTTTATGCGTGTGCTTTCAAGTGGTACTTACCGAGTGTCAGCACTCTTTTACTATTTATGTTTAGAGCTTTATTTGCATTTTTATTTTCTGTCATATTAGACTTTTCTCGCAGTGGAAGGGTGAACGCGCGAATTTTGAAGCGCACGTCTTTCGATACTGCAGTCAAGCCCCGCGATCAATAAGGACCCCCTATTTCCTGTCAGATAACTGATATTTATTACCGAAAAATATATTTATTTCGAAAAAATCAAACGGTAATGACTGATTACAATACCAATTTGCTGATTAGCTTTTGCATGCGCAATTAAGCTACTCTACTTTCGCCCGAAAATCAGGCTTTCCGATTTCAGCATGTTAGGTAAATTTAAATATATAAAAATTCAATTTAACTAGTTGGTGGCTGACGTCCATAGAATGTGATATGCTAAAAAAATTGATTTTGAAGAAGTGATTAACGGTTTTTTCCATCTCAAATCTAGAAGCGTAGGTACCTCTTCAATCAACATAGATCTAAGAGTTACTTTTGTGAATCTATACTAATATATAAACCTGAAGAGTTTGTTTGTTTGTTTGTTTGAACGCGCTAATCTCAGGAACTACTGGTTCAAATTGAAAAAAACATTTTTTGTTGGATAGCTCATTTATCGAGGAAGGCTATAGGTTATATAAAATCAGGCTACGACTATTAGGAGCGGAGCATTAATGAAAAATGTTGAAAAATGTATCTCAAAAATAAGCTTCTATTCAGGTGAAATGCACTAACTAAATATACTCATATTAGCGTTGTCAGAATACAACGTCGGCTAACTCAATCGGTAGAGCATACGACTGTCAATATCAGGGTCGTGGGTTCGAGCCCCACGTTGGGCCAATATATTTTTATTTTTTTTTTATTTTCTACATTGCTTTCTTTTAAGGCTTACATTTAAAATTTTAATTTTATTTAACTAATTTAAAAAAAATTATTAGTTAAGAACAGTTTAAATACTGCTTTTTATCGACAAAAACTTTTGAACGGTTACTTCGATCATCATGAAATTTGGACACAACATTCATCTCGGTAAACTAAGATGAATGTGTGTACTCATGTTCCTCCCTTCCCCATTCATTCTTTTACACCCGTTCGAAACCGGACGAGACCGCTAGTTATATTATATTATCTATTCATTGTGACTGTAAAGAAATAAAAATAAATCTAGAACGCTGCTTGTCTACTTCCTTTGTCTATTCTAACAAAATAATCCTCTGTCAAGGTCATAGGGGCCCCATTATCCTAATGTGCCCAGGGCCTCCAATAGATTAAAGACGGCCCTGACTGCAGTTTCATACGAAAAGACAAAACCAGCATCGTGTGCAGCGACCTTTAGTAGACAGCTAGGGGTCTAATAAAGGCCGCTGCACACGAATACGATGCTGGTTTTTTCGCTGGAATCACTGTTGGAACTTGTGATGTCTCGCGCGCTGGCTGCGAAGATGGAAATGCCGTCGCAAGATGGACTTCAAAATTAGAACCGGGACTATCTTTCGTGCCTGTTTCTCTGCTCGTTTTGAGCAAGAATCGATCAGAAAACAGTATCTTGTCACGACATGGGCAAACGTCCACAAACAAACATGGCGTCATATAGCGTGTGTTCTGTTCAGAGACAATGAATGTCTACTTTTGTCAATATTCGAACTGTCACTTCACGCGCACCAAATCTACTTTCAATACACGCATCGTAAAACGAAACCCAGCCCAACAGCACACTTGGGCACATCCAAGGGCAAAACCAGCCGCTTGTGCAGTGACAAGAGCTGAGAAACGGTGCAGGATGCGTATTTGATAAAAAATACCTTTCTTAAGAGGTGAGAATCTCACGTTTTTTTCTTCAATTTCATTACCAATAATATTATTTCCCGCGGCTCAGTACATCACATACGCCGCTTCTATAATTATTTGGTCGACAATCTAACTAATTAGTTCCAATAATAAGATAATATATTAATTTATTTAGAGACAGTTTAATATTAGATCATAAACATGTCTTAATTTGTATCTTTTCTCTCTCTTGTTAGTCTGTTCTTTCGCATCGATGCTGTAAACACCTATTAATTGAAAATAAAAAACTCGGGTCGCAGTGCGAACCCCTGCCGACAATATAGTGTAAGTATCATATAATATATTAATACGCTAAGGTTAAAGATGTTTGCCTCCCTTTTTAGAGAAAACCTCACAATTTCTTCACATAAATAATATATCATTTTACAGATAATTGCTTGCTCTATTGACATCGACAACTAAAAAATTTATTATTGCTTTTGTTTTTGTAAATTAATTAAAATACAGCAACGCTGAACAACGTCTGCCATCTGACGGCTTTAATTTTGAAACAACGTCAACACTTCGATCTGTCATCTGACCTTCATATTGTAATACAACAGACACAATACTGCATACTGCCACCTGACGGCTTTAATTTTGAAACAGCAGCAACGCTGAACAACGTCACAGCAATGCTTCATGATGCCATCTGACGGCTTAGCTCAACGCTTTTGCTACTTGCGCCTCTATATAACAATTTTAGTAAAATATTTCTTCGATCTGTCATCTGAGCTTCATATATTGTAATACAACAAAAAGAAGAACGTTATAAGCAGTGTGCAAAATTAGAAACGAATTGAATACCTGCAATCATATTTAAAAAATAATTTTGTAAAGTGAGAATTATTATACTTATTTAGTGCGAATAATTCGCACAGGTCACTCTAGTTTGCTTTTATACGCAGTGTGGCTCTATTGTATGAACTTAACTTTGTTTTTGGACCAAAAAAAAATTACCCCTTAATACACCCCTTAGAACAACATTTTTTAACTTAATTTCAATACTACATATCAATTCAACATCTGTACCAAATTATACCCTTCAGTATATAAATCCATATCAGTAAACTTGCGTTTTCATAAAATTTGTAAGTTCGGTCCTGCCGGCCGATTTTATTAAAATTTTAGCAGCACATTTCAATAATAACTAAAGGGTTAAATTTCAAATTTGAAACGATTCTGAGAATTTTTTCCGTATTTTTGGGCCCAAAACCATTTTTCAACCCCTAAATACCCCCCTTTAAATGGCCCGATGGCTTCTTGCGATGATGGATTCCAACATTTGGACTAAATTTCGTTTAAATCGATTAAGTCTGTCGAGAGTTATCGTGGTCACACACACACACACGTATATATACCTAAACATTTCCAAAAATGGTGCCAAACTTCTTAGGAAGTTATGAAACGTCGAGAAATTTTGGTCCGACCCCTAGGTCCCGCCATCCGACCGACGCCAATAGTGTAAGTGCCTTATGGCAAATACACTAAAAAAACCTGTTTTTAAATTATTGCTGACTGCCCTAGTCACTTCCATTGTCATTAATCACAAATTTATTGTGCAAAAAGTGCATTTTGCGAATGAGATATGGACAGTCACGTCATTTGTCATTGACACTGCGAACTTGGCACAGCTACTACAATGATGTCAGCTAGGAGGATCGCGGGATAATTGTTACTTTCACTGACGTTAATTACCACAGTTTTCGAGCGTCTATAATCTAAACTGTCTTTCTTTCACTTTTGATCGACCATAAGAGTGAAAAAAGTCTCGTATTTCAAACAATTCGGACCTGCAATATTGTAACAAAACTGTCCTAATTCGTGGTGGAAAATATTTATTTACAAGAGTGAAACGTTAACAAAACAGTTAAACACACAAACGAAATTACTTCTTTAACGTAACAGAAACAAAACAACAAATTCTAACTAATAAAATAAGAGGACAAGTAATGAAGATTATAAAGTCACTAATTATGTACACGAAATATTTACAACACATAAACACGCCAAAGTTTATTCAGCACACTTAACTATTAACTATATGCAAGAGGTTATTTATGTTAAACTAGATTTTATATAATCGAAATCAATGGTCTATTAAACCGCACTCCGCACAGTTCATGTATCTTCTATCTCTACAGTTACCTCGGTATTACTGCACCGACTGAACAATGTATGTCGCAGCTATTTGTAACCCACTGTACGTTTGCACGAACTCACTCACACACGAACTCTGACTCACTCACCGAGCTCACTTGATCGTATTTATATCCGCTGGGTACGCTTTCCAGAATGTTCTGGTTCTTTCTATACCTGCATTGCCTTCTTCAGGCAATTTTCTCCCTGCTTTACAAAAACATGCTACCTGCAGGCATTGTTGTTGTCGTCGAGAACATTCTACAGAAAGCATTGGTGCATCATCTGGGGGGGAAATGTGTAACATTATGTACCTAATAATATAATAATATTTTTCCACATTCTTTAAACATAAATTTTTCAAAATAATGTATTAATTATACGTTCAAAAATTACATGTATAGCTGGTCTTGTCAGCAAACTTGTAATGAAATGTGACTTTGAAACTAGCATAAAATTTACGTATATTATAATAAGCTTATACAAGAATAAAAACATTTGCAAAACGTAGTTAAAAATAGCATTTAGGTGTGACGATCGAGATGTCGCGAAATATACTAGATATTTTATAAATAAATTTTGTTCGGTGCCGGAACTGCATTCTACTAAGGAGCAATAAATATAAAATCTCACATTACAACACGAAAAAAACAAAGCCAGCATATTATTATGTCATTTCAGTATGTAATTCTCAATGCTCTCTTTTTATATACATTATACCTTCGTATATTAAGATACACATAAACACTGTTTAGCATTCAGTGAGCGTATAGATTTGTGCACATCTGTAAATATGTGTGAGTATTTCGTGAAGTCAGTATTCAGTTTAGTCCAAGAGCTCGCGTGATCAAATACTGCAAGGTTTCTGCAGTGGCTGATCCCCAATAAGCGCTGCAGAGATGCAGAACCACCAAAATCTTAGTATTTCATACTTTTAGATATAATTCTATTTTTCACATTTAATGATAAGAAATAATTTAATAGTTACACAATCAATGCGTAAGTTTAACAGCCACTGGCGGAACACAAAACTCGTGTGTTTTGCGCGGCAAACTTTCTTGCATACAGGCGCTCTTCTGCGCTCCGAAGCAGCACATAAAACGTCATCATCAGAAAACTCCCGGTATACAGCGTGCAACTTTTGATCCTCAAGTTACAGCGGCTTTGAGCTGCAGTTATCGTCAGCACATTAGTACAAATGAGCATCTACAACTTCGGTAGACGTTATCAAGGGCAATGTTGCAGCGGGAGAAGTGTCTTTCTAGACGGTTTACAGGTAAGTCTGTCATTTGTCAACGAGCTCTGCTCGCCCTTCTTTTAAGCTCAGTGTGCTAGTGTTCTCTGCTCAGTTACAGAAGAGCAAACTACGACCGAGCAGAGAACACTCACACGCTAAGCATAAAAGTACAGCAGTCGTAGACACACTAGACAAGGGATCACAGTGACTGTTATTCCAGTTACACAAAAATCACAGTGAAAAATCATCGTGACTTTATCAAGTCTAACCCGACCGAGCAATGCACTCGGTCGGACGTTACGTCGGCTACTCGGTTGGAGCGACCGTCGTGATAGCGGTGACATGGAACAACATACGTTACTTTGGAACGCAGTTACCTCTTGTCAGATCACAGAAATCATTTTGGACTTCTGGCACAGTGATTTTTTCATCGTGAAGTTATTTATTCCTCAACTCTACGAGACACTTACCTGTGAGCCATCTAGAAGAGCACTTAGTTCGCTGCCACATATACTGCCGTGAAAAGGTAAAAGGCAGTAAGTGACCAACTTATGAATTTGAGTAAATTAAGATTTACTAAAAATGTCTTGACCGTCCAGAATTTTAGATTATGGAAACCAAAACATGGGGGAAACATTTTTTAAAGACAATAAAATTATTGCTGCAGCACTTACTGCTGTCGTTGGCTTCAGTATGAACTCATTTTTCAACAAATGTCACTTAGTGCGCTTTGCCTTTTTAGGGCAGTATAGCAGTTGTAGACGAAACGACAGGTAGAAAAACCAATGGGCCACGGTCTACAAACCCGGAAACCAAGAAGACTTGGAACAACATCGACTGTCTATATTAGCCTTCGCAAAAATGTTGCAGTTTTTGACCACGAGCTCTAGGACTATGTGTTGGTAAACAAAGATTCCATTCGTTGACGGCCAAGGCGATTGTTAAACAAGGAGGGAGCAGACAAACACACACAAACATATTATGCATCCGCTAATGCTCACCAAAGGCCAAGGCTGCAGAAACTTTTACAAGGATAATATTGCCCTCGTGTGCTTGTTGATTTAGTTTATTATTATATAGGTTGCCATCCGTCCGGATTTCCCCCAAAATCGTCCTCTTTTTAAGGTCGTCCGGGGAGCGTTCGGGCGAGATTTCTGTTCGAATTTTAAAGTTATACAGCACGGAAAAATGTTTCCGACTATCAATCCAATATTATTTATCTGAGCCAAGTTGAAAATAAGATTTTTGCGTTATAAATTATTCTTTCGAATACGTGCAAATAGTAATAAACGCTTGAAGTGGTGAGAATTTGGATTTATAGTTTGTTTATAATCACATATATTAATAAATTATAACAACATATTTTATTTCATTAGTAAACAAGTAAAGGACAAAACCAGTAGCAATGCGTGAACATTTTAAATGGATGTTCTGCAGAGTCATAACCAAAAGTACCTCCTAACACAGCAGCAGCCTAGGAAATTATGAATCACATCCATGTTTATGATTATGTATTAACTTTTTTCAAACACTGTTGACAACAAACTACATTATACGTTGTAACACTAGTCACTACTGCCATAAGCCGTGTATCATGTATGTGCATGTGCGATATACATATTACATACTGCCGAGTCAAAGCCATCAAAGGTGAATGAGATAGATTTAGTGAACACTTCTAGCATAACATGACAGTCATAGATGGCTATTTGTACTAATGTGCTGACGGTAAATGCAGCTCAAAGTCGCTCTAAATAACACGCTATAATTTGTGGGCCGTACACTGTGTGTATACCGGGGGGTAAATGATGATGCTTCGGAGTGTAGAATAGCGCCTGATTGCAAGAAAGTCTGCCACACGGAACACATACGAGTTTTGTGGTCCGCCAGTGGCTGTTAAACTTTAGCGTTGATTGTGTAACTATTACACAATTATTAAGATTGAATATTGGTTAAATATGAAAAATATAATTTATTCTAAAATTACGAAGTACCTAAGATTTTGGTTGTTCTGGCAGCTCTGCAGCGCTCATAAAGGAACCGCCAGTGGACAAAAATATATGTGAAGTACATATGTAACTTATATTATCTAAACTTCGAGGACTAATTGCAACTTTCAATAGAAAGTTCTCTGGCAAATCTATACTAATATAGGTATAAAGCTGAAGAGTTTGTTTGGTTGTTTGTTTATTTGTTTAGTTGAACGCGCTAATGTCAGGAACTATTGGTTCGAGTTGAAAAAAATTCTTTTGTTGGATAGCCCATTTATCGAGGAAGGCTATAGGCTATATAATATCACGATACGACCAATAGGAGCGGAGCATCAATGAAAAATGTTGAAAAATATAACTCAAAATTTGTCCATCCGACAAAAACTTTTGAACGGTAATTCCGATCATCATGAAATTTGGACACAACAGTCATCTCGCGGGTACACAAAGATGAACGTGCGTACTCATGTCCCTCCCCCCGTTCGTTCTTTTGCACCCGGGTGAAACCGGGCGGGACCACTAGTCTTGAATAAATTAAACTGACCGAGACGATAGTACACGTAATGAAGATATTAATGTATTCCAAAAGTTAAGACTGTAGGATCTGCTATACAGGGACGCTTTATTACACCATTTCATGTGCATATTGAATAGCTTAATAGCTTAAGAGGGATTTCTAGTGTATTCTGCCTATTTTTGATACCTAATTTCACATTTTTTTCTGGACAAAGCAAAGTATCTTATAGATGCAGCTACACATTCATGTTTTCTTTGCTAAGGCAAGTACAGTTCTCCTTGGAATATGAAAAAACTATATATCTATTAATTAACTATATGAATCATTACCTATCTACTCACTGTGCGGTGAGAGAACGCAACAATGCGTATCGAAAATATATCTGCGTCTCTTTCTTCGATGTAATTCCCTGATTTCTCTGATGATAGGATTGGTTGATGTACTTGCATTCAATCTGAATAAAGTATCTCTGTCAATAAATAAAATTATCAACCAATCAGACGTTAATCAAAGATTTAAAGTATCTCTGTTTCAAAAACTTTGTCTTTTTCTATGACGTTAACATGGGCGTACCCAGCTTTTGGCCCAGGAGGGGGCAAATTAGAAATTTCTTAAGCCGGGTCTCCGGATACGCCAGAGCTTACGGCGTAAAAAAGACAGAAGTATATGTTTGCACCCTAATAGTTCGATTGCGATTTTATTCCAATGCTCAGTACTTATAGAATAAAAGGATATGGAAAAAAACACTCATCGAGATTTGCGAATGTAAATACGAAAGTTCAAGGTTATTAATGTGAAAGTTTTTATCTGTCTTGTGTTACTACGTTTAATTTGCTTAAATATAGTGGAAATAGTGAAATATGCGCAAGTTGTGCATCTATTTATATTATGCAGGAAAGATCAAGACTGTAAATGAATACTCCTCGTTCTTATAATGTCACCGAGTAGCCCATTAGAAAATATCATCTTACAGTCGCTGATGTACAGAACTAAGCGTTCAACAGGCCAGAAAAATTGCCGTGCAATAAAAGGAGACAGGCTGCATTTTCCTGTTCTAGTCAGACTCGGGATACAAACCGACCCGGTTTGGAACGAGCTTACGCGGATTCTTTTTCTATACAATTTTTATTGGAACTTTCCCCCTTCCCCAGATAATAATGGACGTGTTATGAGGCATAAATAGTTTTTTGGGAACTTTTAAGCGGCATATCCCCCTCCTTCCTCGCCGACAATCGGTGGGAAACTACACCTAAATGTTGGGGGGGGGGCACTCAACTCTACAGTTTTTATAGGAAAAAGTTTTTTATTCGAGCCATACCGAATTCAAGGCTTTTTTCCCAATCCACTCCACTATTATTGTACCTACCTTGCTCCACTCCTTTTTAGATAGCTGAGGATACTAAGATGTAATTTCAATGCTTTTTACGATAAGTTCCATACATTTTTTTGATGATAATGACACTTCTGTGAAGAATTTTTATTTTATTTTTTTACTTATTGTAATTTTTAACACACAATATATAATCTAATGGTAAATTTCGTGTTTTTTAGCTTTAGGAAGGTTGGCGAATCAGTAAGCTTTTTTTTTTTTTTTTTGCGGAGGTGAGGAAATCCATCATGGACACCCATTGGTCCTCCAATGGGTAGTGCCACACTCCTACTGGCTAAAACCTCACCCCCTTTTCGTCACGCCTTTCATGCCTGAACCACTTTCGCATTACTTCAACATGAGGCAGTCTTAAATTCATCTGTGGTCTTTTCTCTCAATTATTGTTCTGATAGCATTATAAGCCGCTCTCTAGCTCATCTCATGCCCCACTATGTCTTCTGCTAGGTTTTTTTTGTCAAATATTCTCCCCGTGTCTTGGTGGTATATGTTTCGAGCATTCTCCCATCTGGGACATATAAACAAAGTGTGCTCAACATCATCAACTTCTCCGCAGTATGGACATTTGTCTGATTCCGCCCTGTTTTTACCATAGAGATATTTTCTGAAACATCCATGCCCAGATAGCGCTTGTGTCATATAATAGTCCACCTCTCCGCCGGCCCTGTTCATCCACTTGTTAATGTTCGGGATTAATTGGTGTGTCCAGCGACCTTTAGTCCCAGTATCCCATTTCATCTGCCACTGTCTTATGACGTTTTCCCTGGCCACTTTAGCTTGTACACCGTTGTATCTCTCAATTCTCTCCTGGGCGAGTAGGTCTATCGGAGGGACTCCCGCAATTACATTGGCTCCCTCTGCGCTAATGGATTTGTAGGCGCTGCAGATCCTTATTAACATCACCCGTTGTATACTCAAAAGCTTCTGCCTTAGTTTGTTGTTTTTGATCGCGGGGTACCATGCCGGAGCTGCATATAGCAGTTGTGCATGTATCACATTCGACAGCGCTCTTCTTTTTGATGCCCTCGGGCCTCCAGTATTGGGCATTAGTCTAGGCATTAGTGCTGCCGTCTTACCTGCTTTCTTAGCAGTTTTGAGAGTATGTTCAGCAAAGACTAGTTTAGTGTCTATCTACACTCCTAAGTATTTTATGGCCTTCTGTGGTCTTATGCACACGCCTTTAACACTGAGGTGAATCGGTGCTATTTTTTGTTTGGTGGTAAGAAGAACCAACTCTGTTTTTTCCGGTGCCAACTGTAGCCTCCTCCTTTCCAACCAGTTAACCACTCTTAGTAGGGCTGTATCCGCTCTAGTCATTAGTAGCTGCTCTTCCTTTGCAGTCACTACTAACGCTACGTCATCTGCAAACCCTATCATGTTTGCTCCTTCAGGTAGTTCCATTTCTAAAAGACCGTTGTATAATATATTCCACAGAGTTGGACCTGAATCAGTAAGCTATCGGATCATGGAACAATTCAGGCTAAAAAGTGAGAATATTTTTTTTTTATTTTTAACTCCCAAAATTCGGATTTCTGTAAAAAAAATAACCGAAGTAGATTTTGTCGAAAAATAGTTTCTTCTCCCGAAAATAATACGAGCAATTACCGGCGACTGTATAATTTGTCGCAGCTAGGCAATAAGTCATTAAATTACTGTTACTTGATTGGATAGATGGCTATGGAGCAAAAAAACTTAAAAAAATATTTTGAGCCAGCCGCAAGAAATTCATCTAAATGTAAATAGAGGGACCCTTACAAAATTGGTTTGCGTCCGTAACTGTGTTTCACCTTTCGTTCATGCATTTTGATGCCGCCATCTGTCAGTCGATCCCTTTAAATAGCGGAAATTGCGTAAACACGTCACTTCCGTCCGAAAAAAGATCCGAATTACTCTCCAGTCGATCATAAAGAAGTTTTACTTCAACAAAACTGGTTCCTTATTTTTGCTATTTGATGACGGAACACTAAAAAAATGTTTGTTTTTGTATTTAAAATGGGTTTTAATAGCACGGCTCGCATTTGAGAACGTGAGATCGGTATCAACGCTCGCGCGCACCGTATGCCTGCACGGTGAGTAGCCCCGTACTTTTTATTGCAATACAGAGTGCACGCATCATATTGTAGCGGCGTATCGTATTTATAATACAAGTCGTTCGATAAGTTACTAAACACTAAACTCCAAAAAAAAAAAAAAAACGGAAGGTTATTTACAATTATACGCAGTAAAAAATTGGTTGTCTGTAAAGTCGGTTTACGGACGATAGTTTTACGTGATAACGTATTCCGTAATACATAACCTAAATTAATTATAATAATTCGAATCTATGATATTGCATCTTTCGCTTCAAATTTAGGTTAATTTTATTTATTAAAATTACTCACCACCTATAATATATTTGTTTTTTTTTTTAACTTTCTTTCTTTCGTATTTATTTTAAGTCTCAAAGATTAACTGTCATAATATTTTGAAAACAATTGTTTCACTGTTTATATAAAATTCCAAAACCTACTTACAATATTTAAGTATTTTCATACGTCAAAAAATTGATTTTTATAATGATAAAATTTGTATGAAAACGATTTTTTCGAGAGATGAGTCCTAGCTAAAACGATTTTTTGCCCCCCAAAATCCCTTTTCAGTAAATTTCATCCAAATCGTTAGGGCCGTTTTCGAGAAAAGCACGCACAGGGTCAGGCGGAACGTTAGGAACGTTACACTTTTTCGTGCATGCAGCCGGTGTTTTATCAATTTATAAGATTGGTGATTCATCAATTTAAAAGACGTTATCACGTCCAAAACAAAATGAAAATTAAACGCCCTTGAGAATAACCGAGAGTGTAGTAGATTACAGAGGTTTCCTCGTTACGTTGGATGATCATTCGTTGAGTCTGACCTCAGATAAATAATTAATTAAAAATTCCAACCAATTGGGCGAAGGGAGCATTCCAACTTCAAAAATGTTGAAATGGATTATAATAAAGAAAATAAAATTTCTGATAATGCGTGAGGTGACGAGGGTAATGGCTAGTATTCAATATGATATTAATTATTCGTTGCCATGATTACTTACATAATATGTTCCACGTCATGTACAAAATTAATCAAAGCATGCCGAACTAGGTTATTTCTGACAGACCCATAAAACAAAAGAGCGGCTGATTTTTTTTATTTTCAACATATTTCCGAAACTATAAAGATTAGAAAAAAATGTTTTAAACAAAGCTTTCTTGAAAAAATAAATAGAATAATAATCCGTTATGAAAATTGTACCATTATTATATAAAAAACACCGCTTTAGCATATATCTCTTCTGCGCATGCGCCGATTTTCCCCAAAAACAATAGGGCTCTTCATATTTGCATACCAAACATCATCTGAAAAATATAGGTACTAGCAATAACTTTCGAAGGAGTTAATTGATTTTAACGAAATTTGGACCACATGTTAAAATCCATCACCGCACGAAGCCTATTTAAAATGGGCCCACTCAAGGCACTTTAAGGCTAGGTTTTAGGGGTTGAAAAAAAAATTGGGCCCAAAAATACCGAAAAAAGTGTCAGAATTTGTCAAAATTGAAATTTAACCCGCTAGTAAAGATAAAAATGTGCTGCCAAAATTTCATTAAAATCAACCCGACAGGACCGGACTTAAAAATTTTATGAAAACGTTAGTTATTAGATATGGATTTACTTTGTGAGGGGTGAATTTAATTTGGTAAATTGATAATAATATTGAAATTAAGAAAAAAAATATTATTTTAAAGATTGTACTAAGGGGTTAAATTTTTATTTTGCCCAAAAACAAAAAACTTTAGTTTACATAAAAAAGCCAAACTGTCTGTATGTGTTAGCAAATACACTATATTGTTGCCAGGGTTTTCCACTGCGATCCGAGTTCTTATGTATTTATTCAATAATTTTAATTTATTTTTTAGCTATTTTAATTCATTTTGCGCGAAATGTTTTGAAACATCTGTATGTTTTGATACCTGTCTGGTTATATTATAGGTACATTGGTTTTGTTGGAGCTTTTTTGCCTCGTTTATCCATCGTGGGTGCAGCGTAGGAAATTCCTGTAGCATGAACGTAGCTGAACTCACAAATGTAAAGTCGGTTCGCCGAATACTAAGCTTTTTTTAAACCAGCACCTACTAATAGTCAGAGTGCCCGTCGGCAAAAATTTTATTGACACATACTTCCCCAAACTTTGTATATGGCTTCATTAGGCCTAGTCTGACATTTATTTCCTCTATGACTTTTCTTGATTTTGGGGCGTTTTCCCTCTTTTTCCGAAAGATGTCGTTTTGACGACATGTAAAAATTTATAGATACTGTTTGTTTTTTTTTTAATTGGATAGCTTAAAATTTCAACCAAAACGCTAAAATAATGTTCTCTGACAAATAGTATGAGCCATTTAAAATGTCTGACACCTCGAATATGTTGGTTCATGTTATTTGTCAGAGAACATTAATATTTCATATTTTTGCACATCCTTCCCCTAAAATAATTACTTTTCATCACTAGTGATAAAGTAAAACAAAAATATGAGCTATGACTAGTTCAACAATAATTATCATATACTATACCATTCAGCTATTATTAATAGTTCTTATATGCACTTCCCGTCATTTTGACGGAAATCTTCAAAAAAAAAAAAAAAATATGCCAACTATGAACTAAAACTAACATCCCTACCCAGAAGAAACTGCAGAATGGGTGTTCTGCAGGGTCAACTGAAGGTACCTCCTACCACGTGCTAGCAATGAGGGGGGAGTGGGATAATTAAATTATGAATTACGTCCATGTTTATGATGTCTTAATTATTAACTTTTTTCAAACACGGTTGACAACAAACTACAATATACACTGTAACACTAGTCACTACTGCCATAAACCGTGCGTCGTATATCATGCATGTGTATGCACGACTATTACGTACCGCCGAGTCAAGCCAAAGGCGTTGATAGATGAGATACATTCAACGAACACTTCTAGCATATGACAGTGATAGATGTTAATTTGTACTATTGTGCTGACGGTAAATGCAGCTCAAAGCCGATCTTAATAACACGCTGTAACTTGTTGGTCAGGAGTTGCACGGTGTACACCTTGGATGTCTGATGACGACGTTTCATGTGCTGTATTGGAGTGCAGAATAGCGCCTGAACGCAAGAAAGTCTGCCACACAAAATACACACGATTTCTGTGATTCTGTCAGTGACTGTGAAACTTTAACTATTACCTACATTATTTCCTAACAATAAATATATATGGAAAATATATTTCATTCCAAAATTATGAAGTGCCTAGGATTTTGGTTGCTTTGCAGTTCTGCAGCGCTTACAGAGGAACCGCCACTGTATTGTTATGATTTTTGAAACCGACTATAGGCAACAAACTAGGTACGAGCATAATGCACGCAGGCTATCGCTTGCCTATATACCTGTAAATACTTGACCTTGTTGGAATACGCACTTCTTAATACAAGAAGAACCGTGGTTTGTTCAGATTGATAGATAAAAGATAAATAATTATGCAGTTTTGACGATTTATAGTGTGTGTTTATATATTTTGAGTGGTTCTTTGTATCGAACTTGGCCCTTTTTTCACATTTATGTTTTTGGTGAGCTTTCAAAACTTTTTGTAAAGTTATATTCTTACATATTCTACTTAAATATTATTTAAACACACAGTTATATACCATATTTGATCATAACACTAGTCATATAATATATACAAACACCGACTAGAACGACCGATTGATGCATTCTGGTCGATGATTCCAGTGCCGACTAAGGCTTATGAATTATGATCTATTAGTCAGTGAGAGAATGCCTAAAGTCGTGATTTTTGGACATTCGTATCTTGAAAACTAATGCTTCTAGAAGTATGAAATTGGGTGTACTGCTTCTTGGGTCCAGTACGATAACTCGATGTGCCCAAATTTTGGCTTTTTTTTAAGTCAGAAAACGCCAAATTTTGACGTTCTAAAAAAAAACTTTGCGGATTATTCCAAATTTCCTTAAAAATACGTAAAAAAAATAAAACCACTTTTCGCCTTTCACTGTCATTTTTTGAATCTAACCAAACAGAAATCACATATCGAAGAATCTCGTTAGAGATTCTTTTCTGTGCTAAATGCCGACGTGTCTCTAACGTATTCTTATACATTGATTTTGCCTAGCTCCCATATAACGCCGTGTATATGAGACCAGTTTCCAAGTTTTATAGTTCTGTGACCACGTGACTTTCATAGGACCGATTTTTCGTATCACCCATATATACTTCTGTACCACAATAACAGCTTATACTGTAAATGTGCCCGTGGACGAACGGTTACGACGTTAGACTAGTAATAACTAATATAACAGGGTCTCGGGCTCGATTCCCGCCAGCATCATTGGAAATTTTTTTTTTTTCTATTCCATTTTATTTCCACTTGATATTTATATATAATCATATTTTTTATTTTTATTATTTTTTAATTTTTAATTTTTTTTTATATTTTTAATTGTTTTTTTTTATTTTTTATTTATTTTCTCAATTTTTTTCTCATATGCATATTGCACATACCGCTAAACTAGCGGTATATGCTTTATTATCGCTTTGTGCGTCAGAGCTGACTTTCGTTCATATAAGAAGTTATATCTAAGTTAATTTCACACGAAATCCATTCAAATTGAAGCTTTTTGAAAAGAGGAGATTCTAATCTATAAAACAGAACCATTTTTAAATCAATTCGAGTTCATAAATACTATTAAAATTGTAATTGAAAATTACAAACAGCAGTTGTCGGTTGGTCTGTACGTATGTACGTATGTACGTATGTACGTACGTCACGACTCTACAGATCGCAATTTTGGTCGGATTGCCTTAGGTTATATTTTATTCACTTTGTTTACTATCAGACCAGAACCCTATTTAAATTCACTAAAATTTGTTCAGTAGTTTAATTTTTATAAACAGTTTTATTTTTTATTATTTTTGACAGCTATTAGTTTAAAAACAATATAATAATTGCTGTGTAAATATAATGTAATCCATAAAACAAGTGCTACACTTCTATACCGTGATAACAACACTACAGGTATTAGGCCGCCGTGGCGTAATGGTTATGCCGTTGGATCCCCAAGGGCAAGGTCCTGGGTTCGATTCCTTACGAAATCATTGATATTTTTCTTTTTTTTTTCTTTTTATTTTGTTTTATTTTATTCCACTTGATATTAATTATATATTATATTATGTATAGTTCTTAATTTTTTTTATTTTTGCAAACTTAAAAAAAAATATTTTTTCAATTTTTAATTATTTATTTCTTTAAATTTTTAAATCTTTTTAAATTTATTAAAAATATTTTTTAATTGTTATTTTTTTATCATACAGTGGAAAACTTGCGGGATGTGCACTTTTGGTTTTGCCAACTATTTTTATTTCTTTTTGAATTTTTTTTATTTTCTTGTTTTTTGAAAAATACACTTTCGTCAAATTTTTTATTAAAAAATAACAAAATATATGATTGAAGTTAGATTTAAATAATTTAATTTATTAAAAAACATATTTATCATAAAAAGTGCAACAAAAATTAAAAAGAGGAAAGTTTTCAAAGTGAAACTTCTTTTTTTAATGCAAAATAAGTATTTTACAAATGATATGAAAAAAATTTTGTATTTTTAATGGTTGGCCTTGTTCATTGATTTTTTTTCATGCCTTCAAAATTGGCCTTCATGGAATCTGTGGCCTCTTAATTCTAAAAATGCACATATGTTTATTTTTTGGAGAAAAAATAAAAATAATGTCTCACACTTTGGAAAAAGACGTGAAATCTTAAAAAAAAAACTTCGGAGAAGTAAAAACTTCGTTCTGTGCTAAATTCAAAAACTTGAGGCAACTGAATCTCAGAATTATAACTTAAAAAAAAAAGAATTTCGAGGCAGACAAGAAATTGAAATCAAGCTCGAAATTCTGTGCCTAAGACGTCGAAAAAAAAATGAATTTTGAGGCAGAAAAGGAATTGAAATCCAACTTCGAAATTCTGTGCTTATAAAAGCTACAAGAGCAACAGCAAAAAAAAGTGCACAGACGGCGTTTTTTTAGTGGTAACTAAAGGAGTCATGCGAACACCGTCTTTGCATTTTTTTACTGTTGCTCTTGTAGCTTTTATAAGCACAGAATTTCGAAGTTGGATTTCAATTCCTTTTCTGCCTCAAAATTCATTTTTTTTTCGACGTCTTAGGCACAGAATTTCGAGCTTGATTTCAATTTCTTGTATGCCTCGAAATTCTTTTTTTTTTAAGTTATAATTCTGAGATTCAGTTGCCTCAAGTTTTTGAATTTAGCACAGAACGAAGTTTTCACTTCTCCGAAGTTTTTTTTTTAAGATACAGTATACACGGTGTAGAATTACTGTTTTACTATATCACTTTATATACACGACCCCACAATTGTTTTTTAAAGAACTCCCCCAAACGCCCTCCCCTTTTAAATCTTTGATTAACGTCTGAACTCTTCAATAAATAAAATTATCGATAATTTTATTTATTGAAGCCCTCCCCTTTTCACTGCGCAAAAAACGCTATCGGATCGACACGTCCCCGTAATTGTCCTTTAAAGAACTCCCCCCAGATGCCTTCCTCTTTTCACTGCGCAAAAAAACGCCATCGCCTCGACACGACCCCGTAATTGTTTTTTAAAGAACTTCCCCCAGACGCCTTGATAAACTTCTTTTTTAAGTCAATTAAAAAATGAAACTAAAACCGTCTTATGATTTATTGTTTATATTCAGCCATTGGCACCTGAGTTAATGTTAGCAGCATTTTTGTAGCATGTTGTTAACAATTACAATTATAAATAATGTATGCTTACGTCTTGTTAGAAACTTTTTACAGCTTTGCGTATATAATTTCATAACTTTATCTGTGTACTTAAAGCTCGTCATAAAACTATAATAGTTTCATAAAGCAGAGACCATCAACCGGAAACAAATGCCAGACTGTTGACTCTCTCGAGACTGTCTTCAAAAACTGTGCTACGCAAATCTAATAACTCAATTCTGAAGAGATACAAAAAACATTTCAGACAAATGTCACCAAATAAAAAAATACTCGAATCGCAATGCAAAGCTTTACCGAGACACTGTGACCTTTAAAATTTGAATGCATTATTATATGACCTAAAATTTGCTTTTTGACAAAATGGTTCTCCATTTAAAAAATATTGTCTGAAGACACAAGTAATTCAAGAATTACAAGGCGCGAATTTTACATAATATACCCCAACGTTATGTTCGAAAATTGATGTATATTTTTAACGACGCTTTGAGCTTAATAATATAATTTAATTAACTTAATCTAATAAAAAAATAACAGTTGAAAGTATTGAAACACAGAAAGGAAAAAATCATTTTAATAATTTATTAATAATTAATTTAGGTTCATAAATATAAAAGCGTTAGCTGTAAACTCTATGATCGTTTATTAGTCACAATTAATAATATAATTGTGACCCTAAATTATAAAAATTATATTTTCTTTTTGGTACATTTCAATAAAAACTTTCTTTTTATTAGTATTTTATTTTTCTTGTTTTTATAGTCTTTCAAAATTTTAACTATTATGACAATAAATTATAAAAATTATTTGATTATTTTATTCAAGTTGGTTGAGAAGGAAAAGGTATTCCGTCATCTTGGGGCATCCGCCATATTGGATATATACATTGTCACCAGACTTGCATGTGTGTGAAATTTCAAAGCTTTAGTTAATTTAATCTAGTCGAACAAATTGCAGCAATTAGATTATGGGGCCTTTCCAACTAATAAATTATAATATTGACATTTGACATATAATAACAAAGAAAATAAAATTTCCGTTAACGCGTATAGTAACGCGTATAGTTACCACTAAACATTATAAAATTTGCTGTTCGTGTTCATGGTTTTCTATATGTTATCACGTTATGATGTTAAAAATAAACAAAGAATGCTTGTCAAATACCTAACTAACATCTACGGAACAAACTAACATTAGATTTTTTTTATTTTCAAAATATTTCTGAAACTAAGTACAAATTTAGAAAAACACATTTTTTCATGACTATCTTGTAAAAATATACAGGCTAATAAACTGTTATGACATGTAAGTATATCATAATTATAAAAAAACAACATTGAAAGGTAGGTACTTCTTTCTCTGTTGCGCATGCGCCGATTTTCCCGAAAAATAAATTACAAAACTTTCTTGTAAAACATATAGAATAATAATCATTTATGAAAAGTTTACTATTATTATATAAAAAACATCATAGCATATAATATCTTTTGCGCATGCGCCGATTATCCCCAAAAAAAAATACAAAAATTTCTAGTAAAATATGCAGAATAATAAGCCGTTATAAAAAATTGGTTGTTTGTAAAGTCGGTTTACGGACGATAGTTTTACGTGATAACGTATTCCGCTCAATATCATATTTAATAATACATTACTGCGCTCTCGCTTGCACGCACAGGGTCAGGCGGAATGTTACGGAACGTTACACTTTTTCGTGCGTGCAGCTGGTGTTTCATCAATTTATAAGACGTTATCACGTCAAAAACTTTTTTTTTAAACCCCTCTTGACGTCAAAAACTTAGTCCGCCATCTTTAGAAGTCCGCCATATTGGATTTAAACTAAAGTCACTTTATTTTTCGAGTTATTCTCAGCAAGCCCTTTCATTTGATACCCATATTGGATTAAGACTGACGTCACTTTATTTTTCGAGTTATTCTCAGCAAGCCCTTTCATTTGATACCCATATTGTAGGAAAGCACAATAAAATTAGTCCGCCATCTTTAGAAGTCCGCCATATTGGATTTAGAGTGACGTCACTTTATTTTTCGAGTTATTCTCAGCAAGCCCTTTCATTTGATACCCATATTGTAGGAAAGCATAATAAAATTAGTCCGCCATCTTTAGAAGTTCGCCATATTTGATATAGAGTGACGTCACACAGCTAACAATGCATTGTCATTCAAACTAAACCTGTATACAAATTTTCATCTCAATCGGTTGATGATATCTGCTTCAAAATTACCGAAGGCATTTCCGCCATCTTTAGAAGTCCGCCATATTGGAATTAGAGTGACGTCACTATATTTTTCGAGTTATTCCCAGCAAGCCCTTTCATTTGATACCCATATTGTAAGAAAGCATAATAAAATTAGTCCGCCATCTTTAGAAGTCCGCCATATTGGATTTAGTGTAACGTCACTTTATTTTTCGAGTTATTCTCAGCAAGCCCTTTCATTTGATACCCATATTGTAGGAAAGCATAATAAAATTAGTCCGCCATCTTTAAAAGTCCGCCATATTGGATTTAGAGTGACGTCACTTTATTTTTCGGGCTATTCTCAGCAAGCCCTTTTATTTGATACCCATATTGTAGGAAAGCATAATAAAATTAGTCCGCCATCTTTAGAAGTCCGCCATATTGGATTTAGAGTGACGTCACTATATTTTTCGAGTTATTCTCAGCAAGCCCTTTCATTTGATACCCATATTGTAGGAAAGCATAATAAAATTAGTCCGCCATCTTTAGAAGTTCGCCATATTTGATTTAGAGTGACGTCACACAGCTAACAATGCATTGTCATTCAAACTAAACCTGTATACAAATTTTCATCTCAATCGGTTGATGATATCTGCTTCAAAATTACCGAAGGCATTTCCGCCATCTTTAGAAGTCCGCCATATTGGAATTAGAGTGACGTCACTATATTTTTCGAGTTATTCCCAGCAAGCCCTTTCATTTGATACCCATATTGTAAGAAAGCATAATAAAATTAGTCCGCCATCTTTAGAAGTCCGCCATATTGGATTTAGTGTAACGTCACTTTATTTTTCGAGTTATTCTCAGCAAGCCCTTTCATTTGATACCCATATTGTAGGAAAGCATAATAAAATTAGTCCGCCATCTTTAAAAGTCCGCCATATTGGATTTAGAGTGACGTCACTTTATTTTTCGGGCTATTCTCAGCAAGCCCTTTCATTTGATACCCATATTGTAGGAAAGCATAATAAAATTAGTCCGCCATCTTTAGAAGTCCGCCATATTGGATTTAGAGTGACGTCACTTTATTTTTCGAGTTATTCTCAGCAAGCCCTTTCATTTGATACCCATATTGTAGGAAAGCATAATAAAATTAGTCCGCCATCTTTAGAAGTCCGCCATATTGGATTTAGAGTGACGTCACTTTATTTTTCGAGTTATTCTCAGCAAGCCCTTTCATTTGATACCCATATTGTAGGAAAGCATAATAAAATTAGTCCGCCATCTTTAGAAGTTCGCCATATTTGATTTAGAGTGACGTCACACAGCTAACAATGCATTGTCATTCAAACTAAACCTGTATACAAATTTTCATCCCAATCGGTTGATGATATCTGCTTCAAAATTACCGAAGGCATTTCCGCCATCTTTAGAAGTCCGCCATATTGGATTTAGAGTGACGTCATACAGCTAACCATGCATTGTCATTCAAACTAAACGTGTATACAAATTTTCATCTCAATCGGTTGATGATATCTGCCGCTCGAATATCATATTTAAGTCAGGCGGAACGTGACACATTTCGGAACGGGACAGATTTTGGAACGGTACAGATTTCGGAACGGGACAGATTTCGGAACGTGACACTTTTTCGTACATGCAGCCGGTGTTTTATCAATTTATAAGATTGGTGTTTCATCAATTTATAAGACGTTATCACGTCAAAAACTATATTATTATTTTATAAAACAACATTATAAAATATATACTCTTTTGCGCATGCGCCGATGTTCCCCAAAAAAACAATAAATCACTTTATATTTGCATATCAAACATCCTCCCAAAATTTGGTTACAATCCGATCATCCGTTGTGTCGGAATGGTAAGAAATGTCAAAAATGACGTTTGCAACTGTCAAAGTTTTATGTTCTAAATTAGTTATTCAAATTGTTAACTCAGAAGGCGTTGCATTTTACCAATATTTATAATGGCATTCGTTTTTGAACAAATGCA
Organism: Xanthostigma xanthostigma; assembly: GCA_963575645.1. NCBI lineage: Eukaryota > Metazoa > Arthropoda > Insecta > Raphidioptera > Raphidiidae > Xanthostigma > Xanthostigma xanthostigma. The sequence goes on along the minus strand of OY754466.1, from coordinate 38,172,410 downwards.
AACTTTTTATTTTAGTACTACCAAGGCAATTTTAAATGAAAGGCTTGCCTTTTTTAATATTTATTTATAATTAAAAAGATATTTATTTAATTAAATATCTTTTTAATTAGTCGGGCACAACGGGTTTTTTTGTTTTCAATAATTTATTAATGTTTTAATTTTAATTTAAATAGTTTTTTTTTAATTTCCACCGACTAGTTTTGGAGAAATCAATGAAAACATATCATCCATCTACCGTTTTACCATAAAGCCGATGTTAAATATGCCTACTTTTGAAGTCATTTATTTATATAAATAATCGGGCAACCCCCCCTAAAATTTTCAGAATTGGTTTAGACTTAGTCCAACTTAAAAAAAAAATCAATCCTTTCTATTTCAAATTACCTTGGTGCTCGTATTTTAAATTGTCATGTTAAACCGTGCAACAATTAAATTGAATTCATTTCTATATAATTATGTATAAAATGAATTTATTTCTATATAAATCGGGATAAAAAAACTGTTTGGGCAAATTCTGTTACACGAAATATATGTAAAATGTTCTCCTCTTTCGTTTAAGACTGGTTTCAAACCGATCTGATTTAAATTGAGCGAGAAATAAGCAAAAAACTTTTTTTTTCCTAATTTTCTCCCGTCTGGGACAAAAATTCAAAAATCGGGCGACGTTAGGATTTAAGTTACCCGGAGACGAATCGAACAAAAAAAAGTTTTTTAAAATCGGTTAAGGCGTTTGGGCTGTACGCTGGATACAAAAAGCGTGACTCACAGATTCACAGATTCACAGATTCACAGATTCACAGATTCACAGATTCACAGACAAAGCGAGTACATATAGGCGCTTTAGCTTACGCTATTCGCGCCTAAAAACAGTCAATTTGTGGATATTTACGACTTATGACCCAAAACATTTTTACAAGCTTTTATTTAGTTTCACTTGTCTGTCTGTCTGAAATCCAATCTTGCAAGTTAAATTTGACCCACTTCCCGTTATCCGATTGAGCTGAACTTTTGCATACGTATGGTAGTTCCGATGACAATACAATATTACAATAACTAACTGACCGGTCTGGCTTTCGTACGGATGCAAATCGCACTTTTAATAAAGCTCACTAAAAACTTAAAATAGTTATTGGCGTAACTAGTAGTCTAAGTCATTCATCGCGCTGACAGGTCATGACTTAGCCTACAAGTTACGCCCATAATTTTATTCAACAATTGCGCGTTATTCATGTTTTATTTATTGTTATTAATGAGATGTTGTAAATATCTATTTATTTCTTTATAAAAAAAAAACTGTCAGTACTAACAGCACCAAACAGCACGATTCAATGTTTTGGTTTGAGATTAGCCGGTTATGAATAAACTCCATGTCGAAAACATTCGGCCTCTCAATTTTAGCCTCAATGGGTAACAACAGAGTTGTTGTTACCTACTATTTCGTTACGACTCAGAAAATAGTTACGTTTATTTTCATTACTCCACAATGGCCGAGCTAGTAGGAATCTTCATTGAGTTATGACAAGTAATTGTCACCAGTCGGTAAATGGCTATTTAGGGTTCGGTATGGAAACTGTAAATGTATGATCCGTTCTAAGGCCATTGTCAAATTAAATGACCCTTCTGCAACCCTGTGTGAGGCTGACAAATATTGCAAAGCACCATATGAATAATCTACAATAATACTCTTTGAAATATTAAATGATGCTTCACTGACTTCACTGATTTGTAGTATCAAACTCGGATTTCCGGAACTAATGGCATGCTGTATAGAGTCTAGTTCACATGTTCCTTTTTGATGATTTCCAATCCTACTTCACCGAAAATTATGATCATGGTGTCATTCGATTCGGAATGACATCTAGAAACTTTCTGAAAAATTGAAGTGGGGGACAAAAAAATTGCAAAAGATATAAACATGTTAGTAAAAGAAAAAAGAGGGGTTTAGTTTTTTGCGATTACCTCAAAAACTATTGCAGATATCTGTAAGTACAGGAAATTTCCTACAGAAAAGTCCCATCTCCCGGAACTCTACCACCAATATTTCTAATTTTAATTTAGAGGTTAAAATAGGGCTAAACATTTTTTTTTATTTTTTTACAAGCTAAAAGATACAAAAATATTGAAAATTACATAAAAAAATAGACATAATTTTTTTAGCTCTATTGGGTTCCATTAAATGGGCGGAGCTTTAAAAACATGGCGACGATGGGGTATAATTTCCCATAGTCCCTACAGAATACAGTGCAATTGAGAATTTTTTGAAATGCAATAAAAGGATAAGTACCAGCACAATATGTGATTAGGCTGATACCGATCATCGAAGAAGGAATATGTATTTAATGTCGGTCATATCATAAAATTAGGAAAAATGTCTCCTGAAACAGAGCATTCAGATTGAGTGAATTTTAATGCTTTCTATTTATAAACTTCCGATTTAAAGAGTAATCCACATGAAATAAAAGTAGTACCTTAAAATAGAGATATTATATCAATGCAGTGTAGATGAATGTTGCAAACATATTATTGAAACATTACTTTATTGCAACAGGTAAGGTCCTAAGCTAAAAATAGTCATCTGTCAAAATGTATTTTCAGTTTGAAGTTAACTTTATTTTTTTTCTATCAAAATTCCTAATGTTATTCAATTAATACATTAAGTTTCCAATATTAACTACTTGGTAAAATATTTAATCATCTGTATTAAAATGACGTGGTACTATTACAACCTTTTACTAATTTTTTATTTGTGTTTGCACGAGGTGAAAACTTCGCAGGTTCCATAATAAGTCATTTATTTAATTTATTCAACGCTTTTTATTATTATAATAAAAAAAAATTAACGATTAACAGTACCGATTCTCAGTACGAGTCATAATCATGTTTACCTGATTATAGTTGTAAGTTTCGCCGCCAGATAGAGTAATCCCTATAAAGGATCCCAATTGGATAAAAAATAATTGACTGTTTATTAAATCAACACTCCAGAAACATTGATCACTATTGTAAATAGTGTGGCCAGTGTAATGTGACCTCGACAATTTCAGTTAAGAACAAAACATCTAAACTGTTGATTTATGTGCTGTGTTTGTGTTGACTGCCTCTGGTGTAATGTCGGTCGTGAAAAGGTCGTTCCTTTTTAAGTAGCTATAGTAATGAACGCATTTCTACCTATTTGATGCGCTCAATGCGTCTATCCTGTATGTTTACACATGCAGTCATTACCGAGCTATGCACTATTATAAATAGTATATAAAAATACCTCTTGTAGCACCCGCCTATGTGTCGGTGACTTCTGCAGTGCAGCAGTGGCGGCGTGTGAACATTTAAAATGGGTGTTCTGCAAGGTCAACCGGAGATACTTCCAAATATGAGCTAGGAATGAGAGGAGTCGCTAATAAAATGATTTATCAAATCCATGTTCATGAAACACTGTTGCCAACTACAAAACACACTGTAACACTAATCACTACTGCTATAAACCGAGTGTCCTGTATGTACCGACATGCGTACCGCCGAGTCAAAGTCGTCAAATGTGTTGACTGAATGAGATAGACTCAGTGAACACTCCTGGCATATGACAGCGATAGATGCTTATGTGTTGACGATCTAAATAACACGCTATAAATTGTGGATTTATGTGCTGCTTCGAAGCGCAGAACAGCGCCTGAACGCAAGAAACTTTACCGTGTTGAAAGAAATTTTATTTCTTTTGAAGTCATATATTTTCGGACCCTTTTTTTTCAACTCTTAAAAATTGCTCCACACCTTTTGGTGACCTGCCCACTATACGATGTCCAACGGATGGATACTGAACTTCCACAGGATCTGGAAACAATTTTAAATAATGAAGAGAACAACATAAAGTCAACTATTAATTATCTAAAAAGTATAAATAAATACAAAGACATTTAAAAATATCAACTCATTCTACTTACCTTATTAATTACCATTAACATTTGTGATATAATATGTAATATAATATGTACTTACCTTAGATATTATCATGCCTATGTACATATACATTTGTAAATATTACGCGATAATGGCCATAGAAGCCGATTCGCTCCTTTTAAAATTAAAAAAAAAAAAAATTGCTCCGGTTGTTCATTGCAGATTTTTTTCAGATATTTGTGATCATACTGTCATTTCATTCGAATGAATTTATATAAAACCTGAATTTAAAAGAATATGCATTTTTTGTCACCCTTTTTAAAAATAGATAAATAATAGAAGTACGCACTTGTCTATGGTGTTGTTTATAACACGCAATATGTATGTGTTGAAGACGAAGTTAGAGGAGAGGGCGGTCTTAGGTTTTACCGATTAGTGTGTAGTACGCGCCACGAATCTAAAAGGTTCGGAAGTTAGTCACAAACAGCGTCGCAAAGGCACATTTTAGAGCCGTTGATACTCCCACCACCTCCCAGCTATCTGCACGGAACGTGCGATTGTCGGTGATTGGGCGTGATCGCTCGTTGCCTTTGTCACTTGTCGCTTTCTTGCTTTAAAGTACAGTCGCTATTGTCAACTTCCGAGCCTTTTAGATTCGTGGCGTGTACTATACAGAACAACTGCTCGTTTTGGTCAAAATCCGAAAAAAAGTTTTGTGTTTCGGATTTTGACACTCATAGTTACAGTTGAGTATAGATAACTAAGGTAAACATCTCGCTTATTAACGCTAATCAAAGAAGAATAATGAATATATAAAACAAAACTGACTCGAAACGTAGCAGCCAAATCTAGCGGCAAAACCAGCCTCGTGTGCAGCAACCTATAAAGCCGCTGCACACTGCTTGGAATTCTGCTGGCCGGCAGGCTGGGTACTAGGCTGGAAATCACTGCGAACTCGTCTGCTAGCTTACAAGATAGATTTTAAAAATAGAACAGGGGCTATTTTGCTTGCTAGGTTCTCTGCTTGCTCCGAGCAAGAACCAATCAGGAAACAGTATCTTGTCATGTGGGCGACATGAACAAACGCCCACAAACCAACATGGCGTCATTCTGCTCAGAATCAGACACCGGATACGTTTTGCTCTTTGTTAGTGTATTTGCCATAAGGCACTTACACTATTGGCGTCGGTCGGATGGCGGGACCTAGGGGCCGGACCAAAATTTCTCGACGTTTCATAAGTTTCTAAGAAGTTTGGCACCATTTTTGGAAATGTTTATATATATATGTATATATATATATATATATATATATATATATATATATATTTATATATTTATATATATATATATGTGTGACCACGATAACTCTCGACAGACTTAATCGATTTAAACGAAATTTGGTCCACATGTTGGAATCCATCATCGCAAGAAGCCTATTTAAAATGGGCCCGATCGGGCCATTTTAAGGGGGGTATTTAGGGGTTGAAAAATGTTTTTGGGCCCAAAAATACGGAAAAAATTTTCAGAATCACTTCAAATTTGAAATTTAACCCTTTAGTAATTATTGAAATGTGCTGCTAAAATTTAAATAAAATCGGCCCGACAGGACCGGACTTACAAATTTTATGAAAACGCAAGTTTACTGATATGGATTTACATACTGAAGGGTGTATATAATTTGGTACAGATGTTGAATTGGTATGTAGCATTGAAATTAAGTAAAAAAATGTTGTTTTAAGGGGTGTATTAGAGGGTAATTTTTTTTATTTTGTCCAAAAACAAAGTTAAGTTCATACAATAGAGCCACACTGCTTATAAAAGCAAATACACTATATTGTCGGCAGGGTTTCGCACTGCGACCCGAGTTTTTTATATTTGAACTGTCACTGCGCGCGCACCAGATCTATCCACAAAACAAACTTGAAAAGACGTCTCGTGTGAAGCAAGCACACAAATTAGCAATTATGAAAACCAGCGCTAGAAAACTAAATGTCAACTCTAGCAAGGAATCTAGCGGCAAATTCAGTCTCGTGTGCAGCGTCTCTTAGTCATTCCTATAGGATTTCCTAAAAAATAAGATACGCAGTAGGGGAGACCGGGTACAAAAGTAACAGCGGGTCGAAAGTAACAAATGTTCTGTAGGTTTATCCAATAGTCAAAAAACCACTTCGCTGCCCTCAGGCGATAGTTGGTGGTTCCCCTCTCACTTGTATTCAATAATTGCGCATGCCGCGCGCTGTTAAGTTGTGTGAGAAGAGAATACGTGATTTCACACATCAAAAGTAAGTTTTTTGACTTTAACTTATTTAGTGTTTACTTAGTATTAAAAGGATTATATTAATCTGTATATTTGCATAGTAATACTTGATTAGATTGATTACACAGTGTTTTAATTCGTTTTTGTCTAGCACGTTCCGTTTCAAAGTTATCTTTCATATTTTAACAAAAATGTGGTGGGGTACAAAAGTAACATAGCCCTATGGGTACACAAGTAACACGTTACTTTTGTCCCCGCATTGATTTACTTACCTAATCTTTTTATGTTGATATTCACGAAAGGAAAGAGAAAAGGAATAAAGTCAAAGAAGGCAGCCAAAAACAAAGAAAATAAATCTGACAAAGATAGTTTGTCTCGTTTGCTTAGAAACTTTTAGCGATAGTCGACCAAATGGATACAATGCATCGAATGTAAAATGTGGGCACATTCTGAATGCATCAATGATGATGCAAATTATGTGTGCCATAATTGCGAGTCTGAATAGAAGACAGATACTGAATAGTCTGATTATAAAAAATGATTATCATATAATAATAATTGATCTCGTTATACATACATACTTAAACTAAGAATAGTTTCTAACGAGGAGTTAATAATATTGATTTGTTTTCATAAAATATATAATTTTTGAGTATTTAAAATGCAAATGTTTATTTGTGTTATTAATACTAAGTTTTCTAATAAATAATTTGTTGATTTAACATGTCATATCATATTCATTACAAACCCCTTTGTTCTGTTACTTTCGACCTGCTAGCGTGGTCGAAAGTAACAACTGACGAATTTTTTTTAAGTCTCTGTAATTCATACAAAATACACAATAATAAGGTAAATCAAGACACTAATGTAAATAACATGAACGGAATTTATATATGGCTATATTAATTTCATTAAAATAATAACACCTAACCAGAAACTAAGGTAAATATACAAAATGTTACTTTTGTACCCGGTCTCCCCTACTATTTCAGGCTTAGATCAAAATGCGTGACTTTTCCGCTATCCTAGGATTTGACTATAACATATGCACGTTGAAAGATGATAGTAGGCTAGTAGCAGTTACTACTGTGGATTGCCATGGTACCTCTATGTATTAATACCATGTTTCCTTAATGAGCAGTAATGTTGTACGAGATCGAAATCGTTCCTCCTACAACAGAACACTCTGCAGTCTGCATTGACCCGTCAGGTCTTTTTATACATAATATAATACAACTCTCGTAATTAAGTTGTCATTCGGTGAGTATAGTTGGCATTTGTTTGTACTCTTTTTTGTACAAAAACATCATTAAATACATTATTATCTGGAAAATGTATTGAAGTGTTGTTATTATGCAAACATTAATAAACCATAAAATCTTTTACTATAGAATGTAAAAAGATGACGGAGCTAAAGAGATAAGTTAAAGGTGACATTCGTAATACTGTTAAAGATCACGAACGCTTGTCAAGCATAAACCTGCACGACCAGCGCAGCACAGACCTGCAATCTGTACGATGCTGCACACTAGACCAGCATAAACTTTGATAAAAAAGTCAATAAATAGATTATTGTCTACGATATTGAACACATAAACTACCAAACTTTTTCACTATTAGAGTACGGTGAAAATTAAGATAGAACTGTTGAAGTCAGAAGATAAAGATGTAAAATAGTGATTTTGATAATTACCTGAATATTAGTGATGTGCCGGATATCCGTATCCGCGGATATCCGAGGGAGAAGAAAGATCCGTATCCGTTAGTTATATGGCGGATCTTTTACCTTATTAATTTTCAATTCATAGATGAAATTTTATATACCTACAGTATGGTTTTTTATAAACCGAACACCCTTTTATTTCTTAGAGGAAGAGTTTTCGAAAAAAAAGTTTCGGACAAAAGTTACAGGGAATCAAGGGGAAAGAACAATGATGTAGTTTTTTATTCGTTTGGTGGAGGTGTCTCCAAAATATCAAGGTCACCTACACTTTCTTAAATACGACCCTGTATTTTTTATCTAGGATTATTGTTCTTTGGGTCAAAGAGATCAACTCTTGTACCAAACATTTTTTGATTTGATGCCATCGTGAACCGCTGTTTGATTCTCAATTCATCCCGTTTCCTATTTTAGTGGATTGTGTGACTCATTACATACATAAATCCTTTAATTTTTTATTTCATTTATAAGTATTTCCACTCAATGTGTGTTTAAATAACAGAGACCCTGAGAGCACATCTGTCTTGTACTGTCTGCAGTGGACTCTCAAAAATATTATTCAAAAAATAACAAAAATCGAAAGTAACTTTTGGCAAGACGGGCTCTTAATGCCTTCCGTCGGGGGTCCAGTTATTAATGCTCCTTTGTCCACATATTAAATCCGCCACTAATTCCTTGCTAGATTTGGCTGCTAGGTTTCAAGCGTGCTGTGGCGCTCGATTTCGTGATGGCTTTTACGTATTCGCTTCACACGATTACATACATATACATTCGAAAAACATTACCTTCCTTCTGGGGCAGTTGGGTAAAAAAGAACAAAGTTTGAAATTACAATAACTTTTCTAAGGACCCAAATTAAGTGCAAGGTCCTGTGTACCTACTATTAAATAATTCTTTTAATGCAGTTTTTACGTCAAAGAATCCATAAAAATATTGCAATCAGTATTAGGGATGTAACGAATATTCGCATATTTTTGACAGTCATTTAGCACACGCTAAAATTCCTGCGAATATTTTGCAAATATTAATATCAGAAAAAAATCATATTTTAAATCTTTGATTAACGTCTGATTAGAACTCTTCAATAATAGTATATTGTGCGACTAGTGAGAGAAGGAGAAGATTCCATAAGCGTGAAATTTGCCGCACGAGCCTAGCGAGTGCGGTAACACGCGAGTGGAATATTCTCCTTCGATCAATGGTCGCACATAATATTTTATTCAACTAGCACGAGCAATATGTAATCGGGGCCCTGATAAAAGAGGGAAAAATAATAAATCACTTCATTGATTGACGTACACACCGTCCTCGATGCATACAAGATGGCCATGACTTTCGTTGAATTGCGATGCTGTTTTCATATATACAATACCGCCTACCACGTTCCTATTGGTCCAGAAGCAGTGCAGTTTTTTTTCATTATTGCACGCTTGGGCTTCCACTGCGTTCCTATTGGTCCAGAAAATTCATTATCGCACAGTACGGCTCATTATTAGCACTCTACGCGTCAACATGAAGTAATTTATTATTTCTCCCGAATTTAGCAGGGCCCCGAAATTACATATTACTCACGCGTGTTGAATAAATAAAATTATCGACCAATTTATTATATATTTTTTTGTTAATATATTGTCTGAAAAATTGGTCGATAATTTTATTTATTGAAAAAATCATATTTTATTAAAAAAAATGTTAAACTAATATTAAATAAGACACAGATAATTAATTAAATAGCATTTTTATTAGAATTGTTTTTTTTACTGCTTTTTTAACATTTAACATTTTTAACATTAGGTAATAAAGCTTTATTAACAAAATTGATTAATCAATCTAGTATTTAAACCAATCACCTGCCAAACTTCAACCCTGGACAAATGACTCCAGATTTGAAAACTGCAGATATATATTCGCTTTGCAACAGATATTCGCATTAGCGAATGTCTAAACCAGAGGTTCCCAAACTTTTTTGTCTCGTAGACCACTTGCCATGTTTTTCGGTTTTGGGTAGACCCCCTGCTTATCTAATATTGATTTTTTGCAAATTCATTATTTTCAAATGTATTTTTGACAACCGGTATAGTGCTACTCACTTTGAACGATTTAAATTTATAACTGAAGTGAAATGTAGTGTGAAATGTTTAGTTTTATACATTTATTAATTAGATTCAAATTAAACGAATCAAATTAAAATTTACTTTCTGTTACATAAAATAACTAAGCAAAAAATAAATGCTTTTAGTGTGAGGAATGAACCTGATGCTTTAATAATAAATTTTCAACATTTGGCATCAATTTAGTTAGATTTAATCTTAAATGTCTTCGGTTAACGATGTTCAGTTTGGTCCTTTTTTTGCTAGGAGATTCACTATCGTTGACCCCCATTTTCATTTCATAGACCCCCAATTTTTTTTTCCGCTGACACGGACCCCTTGCAAGTTGTCGTCGACTCCTGGGGGTCGATATAGACCACTTTGGGAATCACTGGTCTAAACATTGACATTCGTTACATCACTAATCTGTATATTATTTTGTAGGTTATGTTTCAGAACAAAACACCTTCAAGGTTATAATAGATACCCTGATTACAGGTGCATGATATAAATAAATGTCTCTATTGCACTCGTTAAGCTTCTAGCAAAGAACAAAGAGAAAAGTTGATATTATTTCATGACTCATAAAAAATCTTATTCTCGAAACCTTACGTTAACGTTTTTTGTCAAATTATACTTAATCCAGTTTCTTTGTTTTTGCATTTAGTTAGAATTGCAATATATGCACAAGTTAATTCTATTTAAGGCGACTATCTTTTTAACATTAAAAGAGAATTATTTCGTTGCATAAGCAAAACAATACTCTCCTCTCACTGTTTGTATTAGTCCAAAAGGTTGTGGTAAAAAAATTCAAGATTTTCTAAAGGCTGGTTCACATAGTAATTAAGATGTAAATAAATAATATACCAGTGACGTAACGAATGTTAATTTTTAGACATTCGCGAATACGAATGCAAATATCGGCCGCTGATTTTCGAGAACGCGAATATTCGGTTTTCAAATATGGCGTCATTTGTCCAAGGTTAAAATTTGATAGCTGATTGGCCGCGCAAGTGGCACGCACACATTTGTAATAGTTCTGGGTTCTAGGTTGATTATGTCAAATTGGATAGCGCCTATATAAATTCAAAATATGTACTATGCATAATAATGCGTTTAACATCCGTTTTTCTACTTTCTGTCATAGGTACGCCATTCGCACCATTACTATTTTCCATCTATCACACTTCCCGTTATATTCTACATTTTTCAACTTCAACTTAATTAATAGCAAATAGGCGAATGAAGGAATCTTAGAACATTAGGATAAAGTAGGAAAATTTAGAGCATAGGAGTTTGACAGGAAATCGGTCATGGCCTTGAATAAGGAACCATCTCGATATTTATTTGGAAGTATGGAGGGAAGCCATGAAAAACCGGAATTACCCTTTCTCGGTGAGAGGCAGCAGGAAAAAGTCCCAGCCACATCTGCCCCCGCCGGGATTTGAACCCGGTACCTCCTGAATACGAGTCTAGTGCTTTCACCACTACGCCACCCTGCTCGGTCAAAACATGTAATAGAATGTTGTTATCTATTGTGAATTAATATCGGTGTATACCGAGCAAAAAAATTCTGCTAATCATTATTCACCAGAGTCTAAACAATGACTTTCTTTAAACGAATTATTTTATAGAAGCATTACAGGAACTTCATCCATAAACTATAAAGCTGCATTTACAACGATTCTAACGTAACGTCGACTTATATACTATTAACACTGCTGTTAATTATTTTCTTTAGTATTTTCACTTTAACGTCCGTTTCTTGATTTTGTCATAACAGACGCATTTTGCACCATTACTATTTTCCATCTATCACACTTCCCGTTATTGGCTACATTTTTTCAACTACCACTTAATTAATAGCAATGGGCGAATGAAGGAATTTTAGAACATTAGGATACGTCAGGCAAATTTTGAGCATAGGAGTTGGACAGGTAATCGGCCATGGCCTTGAATAAGGAGCCATCTCGATATTGATCTGGAATTATTGAGAGAAACCCATAGAGATATTATACTAGAGTACGCGAGTGAGCCATGAAAGTGTCTGCTATTCAGAGAGAGAAAAGTTCCTTATCTCCATGGTAACCAATGATACAAAACAATGCTGATTTGAGTAAACATATATAATGATATGGAACGTTTGCAGCGTTCTCTCTCTGAACGGCAGACATTTTCACTTATGGCAAGCATACCCGCTAGCGTACTCTAGTACTTATATCTCTATGGAGAAACCATGGAAAATCCATAGCGATATTAGACTTGAGTACGCGAGCGAGCCGTGAAAGTGGCTGCAATTCAGAGAGAGAACAGTTCCTTATCTCTATGGTAACTAATACAAAACAATGCTGATTTGAGTAAACAAATATCTGGTTTTCTGGGTTTTCTGCAGCGTTCTCTCTTCAAACTGAGGACATTTTCACTTATGGCAAGCATACGAACTAGCGTGCTCTATAGCTACTTAGGCAGCAGGAAAAAGTCCCAGTCACATCTGCCCCCGCCGGGATTCGAACACGGTGTCTTCTCACCACTACGCCACCCAGCTCGGTTTATCTGTTGTAATTTACTGAGTTTATAAACCGACAATATTTTTGTAGGTATAAGACTGACAAAGTGCAACGTATGCAATACGAGGTTAAGCCGGTTGGTCACAGCAGGCTACAAGAGGCGTCATTGCCCTGTTCGCTCACACTACAACGCATAGTGTATTATTATAATTTATAGTGCAACGACTATCAAATAGGTGCTATATTTTCAAGTTCCTGTTATTGAAATTTTCAAAAAAAAGCGAGTGTGCTTTAGACCACACGACTGAAGTAAAACTTCTTCCTGCCATAATTATTTTAAATATATTTATTAAGAATAATGCGTAAATACCTCTTTGCTTATGTTAAATTCATAAACGAACAATAATATGCAGTCGGTATGTCTCAAAGTTTATCGAACATAATAAAACCTCACTCTGTAGTACATATCTACAAAGTCGAAATGTTTAAAATATAATTTTTGATTAATTAATAGGCAAAATATGTATATATATTTATTAGCATAATTTATAATACATTTAAAAGGATTTATTAACTAGCCTACATTATTATTACAAAATGCAGCAAAATTCGATGAAATGTATTTTTGATACAAATAGTTGTAGGTATTAATGCTCCGTCTTTGTCGCACTCACAAACTTATATCTCCCTCTCAACTTAATGCTCCGTCTTTGTCGTACTCACTAACTTATATCTCCCTCTCAACTCCGTTCGCCTCGAACGATCACGCACCGTCGCGATGATGCATTTCCGTAAACGATTTTGTCAGGCATCGCGATGATGCACTTCCGTAAACAATTTCGTCAGGCAACTTACTCCCCAAGTCAAGCGTGCCTAAAGAAGTTTTACTTCAAAAAGGTTTAGGTTTTTGTTCGATTTTCGAAAATCGAGTTTTTAACAAATCTTGACGTTTTGGAATCTTAGCTGTAGCTGTTAAAGTTCTAAATTAAGTTTTTACTTGAAATGAATAGAACGCTTTAAATTTAAATTGTAAACAAATTATAATTTTTCGAATGTAACCATTAATTTTTTCAGAATAAATAACAACCTTCAATTTTCCTGCGTAGCTATTGGAAAACTAATTGTGACAATATTACCTTAAAGACAGAGGGTTATTGTAACAATACTTGCTAAAAAACTAATTCTGACTAGGTATTTTTAAATGGACGTTCGTATGTGACTGTGTAACAAATTTTTGTCGTAAGATATCTTCAGAGCGAATCAACCGATTGAGATCAGCTTTGCGACATTCTAAAGGGTTTATTGAGACTTAGATCTGGTTAGATTTTGGAGCCATCGGTAAAATAGTTTTAAACTTATTCAAAGAATAAAAATTTTTTTAAAAATATTTAGGTTTTTGTTGCATTAATCCCAATATACTTGTTTATACGGTGATCATAAAATTTCATTAAGAGTGCAATAGGGTGTATGCACTATTTTTGAAAATATTTAAAATCAATTACCTATATTCATCAATAAATAAAATTATCGACCAATTTTTCAGACAATTATATTAACAGAATTTATAAAAATTAATACATTTTGGTCCGGATTTGTATTAATTTTTATATTTTTTGTTAATATAATTGGCTGAAAAATTGGTCGATAATTTTATTTATTGAAGAGTTCTAATCAAGGTCATCAAACTTGGCCCCCGCAAAAATTTTTTTTTTTTATTTTTTAATTTTCATTATTGCATATCGTTAGTTCATGGTTTGTTCTTGATTGTTCGCTATAAATATTTGTTTGTTCCTTAATTGTTTATTTAAAAATAATTAATTAAAAACGTACCGTTTGGTTGGCCCCCTCAATCGAAATTATTAATATTTTCTCTTATTATTAGTCCATAAATACAGATTAACGTTTGTTCTTCAATAATTTACGTTTGTTCCGACATTTAATTGCCTTTTTATTGTTTAAATTACAATTTTTATTTACGCGAATAACATTTCTGTCTCGCAGTGAAACGGGAAGGGGCAAATGTGGAGTTTTTAAAAAAACAATTCCGGGGTGAACGATAAACGGGTATGCGAATTGTAATTCCGGGGTGAACGATAAACGGGTATGCGAATTGTAATTCCGGGGTGAACGATAAAGGGGTATGCGAATTGTCTCGCAGTGAAACGGGAAGAGGCAAATGTGGAGTTTTTAAAAAAACAATTCCGGGGTGAACGATAAACGGGTATGCGAATTGTAATTCCGGGGTGAACGATAAAGGGGTATGCGAATTGTAATTCCGGGGTGAACGATAAAGGGGTATGCGAATTGTCTCGCAGTGAAACGGGAAGGGGCAAATGTGGAGTTTTTAAAAAAACAATTCCGGGGTGAACGATAAAGGGGTATGCGAATTGTAATTCCGGGGTGAACGAAACGCAGCACGGAGCATGCGCAATGCAACTTTTTTTGAAATGTTATTCGCGTCGCGTAAATAAAAATTGTAATTTAAACAATAAAAAGGCAATTAAATGTCGGAACAAACGTAAGTTATTGAAGAACAAACGTTAATCTGTATTTATGGACTAATAATAAGAGAAAATATTAATAATTTCGATTGAGGGGGCCAACCAAACGGTACGTTTTTAATTAATTATTTTTAAATAAACAATTAAGGAACAAACAAATATTTATAGCGAACAATCAAGAACAAACCATGAACTAACGATATGCAATAATGAAAATTAAAAAATAAACAAAACATTTTTTTGCGGGGGCCAAGTTCAGTGACCTTTCTAATCAGACGTGAATAAAGATTTCAATATTATATTCATATCAAAAGTTATCCAAACACATGAAATCATTCATTTAAACATTCTTATTGAATTATTAAAATAAGTATTCTTTTTGGGCAAGCTATTTTGATAATTCACCCGCGCCATTTTTGCGCGGGATTTCTGTGACGTCATATTCTATGTCAACAATGTTGTTTAAATGTTTACGTATACATTTTGACGTCACACTACGATCTTATCAACAGCATTGCGTTTGAAAAAAACTATTTAATCAATTGGAATAAAGATTAAAAAAAAATAAGATTTGAACTAAATACAATAGTACATATACCCTATTAGCTTAAATATAAAAACCTATTTTCAAAACTCTAAAATCATTCTAAAATATTTTTTTTTTTTGCAAATCAACAAGTTTGTTTCTTGTGACTTAAAAATGTTTAGCTATGTTTTAACCATCTTTAATGTATTATAAACACAATAGTATAAATTTATTGTAACGTATTTAACACACAGCGGGAAATTTTAGGGTTCGCCCACAGATCAACCGGTTTCCTCAATTTTTATGAACAGCCTTAACGAATGAGAAACATAATAATTATGATCTCACTTATATTAGTTTGAAATTACAATTAACAGAAATGAGTTGCAAGCATTACAAATTTTCACATGATTGTCATTCAATTTTTATGCAGGTAATTTCCTCAACGTCATCTCATCTCAATAATTTATTAATAGACGATACAGACACGATCCATAAGCCTATTGCGTCATAAATTTTAAAATCGTGACAATACCATCTATATAACCGCAACGTCTATTACCACATTTTATTGATTTTATCGAATGCGTGATGTCACAGAACATTGCTGTATTTATAAATCAATTTATTACAAAATACCAAACCTATAAAAAAATCGGCCAACTGCGAGTCTCTCAATTGGGCAACGGAACCATGCCAACTTCAAAAATATTGACATTTGATATAGGTATTAGATGGTATAATAAAGAAAATCAAATTTCTGATAACGCGTGAGGTGACGCGGGTAATGAATAGTATTCAATATGATATTTGCTATTCGTTGTTATAGTTACCAACATAATATGTTCCACGTCATGTAAAAATTAATCAAAGCATGCCTAACTAGTTTATTTCTGACTACTACAAAACAAAAGAACAGCTGATTTTTTTATTTTCAAAATATTTCCGAAACTGTAAAGTTTAGAAAAAAATAATTTAACGAAACTTTCTTGAAAAAATAAATAGAATACTAAGCC
The DNA here is from genome assembly GCA_963575645.1 of Xanthostigma xanthostigma. Classification (NCBI taxonomy): domain Eukaryota; kingdom Metazoa; phylum Arthropoda; class Insecta; order Raphidioptera; family Raphidiidae; genus Xanthostigma; species Xanthostigma xanthostigma. The sequence continues at coordinate 38,155,902 of OY754466.1, read as the reverse complement.
GTTATGAAAAGTATACTATTATTATATAAAAAAAGTTATAGCATATATCTCTTCTGCGCATGCGCCGATTTTCCCCAAAAACAATAGGGCTCTTCAGTCTTCATATTTGCATACCAAACATCCTTCTAAAATTTGGTTTCAATTCGTTTATCCGTTTGACCTGTATCGTGTTCACAGACAAGCAGACGCAGAGTTTTTTCAAAAATATGTTTTTATGGATTCGGGGAACCTCAAAACGGAAAATTTTGAAAAGGGAATTTTGACCTAAATTAGTACCACTTCACATTTATGATGTTGGAATGGTAAAATCAGAAGTGACAGTCATTCGATAATTCCAAGTCTCGTTAATTCGAAGTTTTTGGTCGATCCCTTCGAATTACCGAAGTCTCACTGTACTTATATGCAAAGTTTTTAGAAGCAATCATTTCCATTCTACTATATCACCGTCGCATCTTTTACATGTCTGCTGCTTTAAAAATGATGAGAAATCATAAAGATTATAATTTAGTATGTAATCGTAAAAACAAATGACTGTAACTAGTCTACGTTTCTTGTTGCAGTTTAGAATTCTGACTTTGATGGTTTCAAGTACTCAACTCATTTCATGTAAATTATTACTTGAACTGAAATGTTTCAGCAGCCCCTCCAGTAAATTAATTTTAAAACCACAATATGATTTCAAATGACTACAAATCCTATTGTGGTTTGTTGGCTATGTTACCGTCGTGACGTCAGCTGTGAACTACATTTGAAAGGCTAGTAACTCAAAGCAATGAATTATACCGGGTTTCCACGAGAAAACTTTCTACGCATTTCATTGTTTTGTTTCTAGAGTTAGAAATTGGAAACTTTGAGGTGTTAAATAATCGACAATAGGGGAAGAACTTGAAATAGGTATGTGTTGAACCGTTGCACAGAAAACTTTTGACGTGATAACATCTTATAAATTGATGAAACACCAGCTGCACGCACGAAAAAGTGTAACGTTCCTAACGTTCCGCCTGACCCTGTGCGTGCAAGCGAAAGCGCAGTATGCTTCGGCCCAAGTTTGACAGCTACTAAAGTTTAGGTTATGTATTACGGAATACGTTATCACGTAAAACTATCGTCCGTAAACCGACTTTACAGACAACCAATTTTTTTTTATTTTGAAGTTGCATTCTGATATTTTTCGACGTATTATAAAAAGAAACTTTTTTTTAAGCATATTTTGTGTAATGGTTTCTGAAATGTCTGAGAGCATAATATATTTTATAGTGGTCAAGTTCTCGAAAAACACTGTACACTATACATACACGAACTATTTCTAACCTTTTTCGAGTCCCCTTTCTATCTTCCAGATTAGTTACGTTACAGAAATGATTTTTTCTTTCAGAGGGATTAAGGTTACCATAAACAAGCAGAATTTGAATTTTCATACGTCTAGGTGGATTAGATCCCAAGATATATGAGTGTTCAAAAATCACGATTTTGGGTATTCGCTGAATGACTGGCTGACTGATAGATAATCATAATTTATAAGTATCTAGCCGGTACTGGGAGCATCAACAGGTTGTCCGAAGATCACTCGCGTCTAGTCGTGTGGTATATATCTAACTATGGTATAACGAAATATTATGGTGTATAATTATAATTGTCCAAATTATATTTAAAATACAAGATACGAAGAACAAGTGGCATATCTGAAAAAAGAAGTGAGAGTTACATTTAAGAAGGTGGCAAGTTTGTCAATTTTTTTCATTTATATTATAAATAAATTACTCATGTATGTGAACTTATACTAAGTGAAAACTTGACAACTTCTTAAGGCCGCAGCACACGAGGCTAGAAATACTGCTAGATTCCTTGCTAGATTTGCCTACTAGTTTTCTAGCGCTGGTTTTCTTGATTGCTGTTAAGTGCTCGTTTCACCCGAGACTATTTTTCAAGTTTGTTTTGTGGATAGATCTGGTGCGCGCGCAGTGATAGTTCGAATATAAACACAGAGCAAAACGTGTCTGTTGTCTGACTCTGAGCAGAATGATGTCATGTTGGTTTGTGGGCCTTTGTTCAAGTGCCCACGTGACAAGATACTGATTTCTGATTGGTTCTTGCTCGGACACCTAGCAACGGACCTAGCAAGGAAAATAGCCCATGTTCTAATTTTCAAACCTATCAGGCCAGCCCGCAATGACGTCATTTCCAGCTACCGGCTAGCAGAACTCCTAGCATCGTCTCTAGCCTCGTGTGCAGCGACCTTTACACCTCACTTTTCTTGGCAAAGCCGGCAAATCCATATGTTCTTTGCATCGAGCTTGGCTCTTTTTTCACATTAATAATAATAATACATAATTACATAACAACAATACTGAGAAAACAGACAGCATTGTTTTCTCCAAAGATGGCATAAAGTTTGCCGAAACGTCAGACAATAAAATGCAATAAGATAACCTTCACTATTTGCTTAGTTCATTGATCCTATGCCACCAGGTTTCATCCTTTAATCTTCCAATATTTAAACAGGATCATCATCACTAAATTATTATAGTTATTTTTCACAATAATATATATTGTGCGACTAGTGCGTGAAATTTGCCGCGAGTGGAATATTCTCCTTCGATCAATGGTCGCACATAATACTTTATTCAACTGGCACGAGTAATATGTAATCGGGGCTCTGATAAAAGAGGGAAAAATAAAAAATCACTTCATTGATTGACGTACCCACCGCCCTCGATGCACACAAGATGGCTCTGACTTTCGCTGAATTGCGATGCTGTTTTCAAATATACAAATCGCTACCGCGTTCCTATTGGTCCAGAAACTATGCAGTAATAATTCATTACCGTACAGTTTTGGCTCGCTACCGCGTTCCTATTGGTCCAGAAACTATGCAGTAATACATTATCGTACAGTTTCGGCTCATTATTAGCACTCTACGCGTCACAATGAAGTAATTTATTATTTCTCTCGAATTTAGCAAGGCCCCGAAATTATATATTACTCACGCGTTGAATAAACATATTTATTGCAGAAATTATTTTACATAATCTATAAAAGGGTACGGAATTCAGTCTAAAGGACTGGTTTTTAATTCTGTCCATGTATAACTTATAAGCTAGCAAATACATTAATAAACCGCGAAAACGATCACAGCTGTATTGAATTACTGAAAATATTTTTTTAATTATGCTTTCAATGGAATATATAACTCGAAACCTAATCGATATTTAAGTACTTTATTTTACCATAAATTCTTCATAATCAATTTTGCCCCTTGACCACAGAAATATATTTCTATGATTTAATTAATTTTCGGTTGAGCTCCCTTAAATTCCCACGCCACTGTAGTGATTAAATATTTGTGCGGTATAAAGTTAATCTATATGTAACGTGACTTCGCGCGTTGAAGCTGATATAGGAACATAAATCAATAAATTAACGCTTGACCTAACCTACAAGGTGTGTGTTACGTGAGCGATGCAGTTTTTTATACTCAATTACTATAATGGGATTGCAATACGGGCCTTCATTACACAGTGTTTCGACATAATATTATTAGCCACACTTCCGACTTAATTATGACGAGAAACGGTTTGACAAGTGTTTAAACAAAAGATAACGGATGAGTCATATTTCAAATAAAAAAATTCAAGCCAATTGGGCGACGGGACCATTCCAACTTCAAAAATGTCGACATTTGATTATAATAATGAAAATACAATTTCTAATATCGCGTGAGGTGACGCGGATAATGGCTAGTATTAAATATAATATTCGTTGCCATGGTTACCTACTAAATATGTTCCACGTCATGGAAAAGTTAATCAAAGCATGCCGAACTAGTTTATTTCTGACAGATCCATAAAAAAGAGCGGCTGTTTTTTTTTTATTGCACATACCGCTAAACTAGCGGTATGTGCTTTATTATCGCTTTGTGCGTCAGAGCTGACTTTCGTTCATATAAGAAGTTATATCTAAGTTAATTTCACACGAAATCCATTCAAATTGAAGCTTTTTGAAAAGAGGAGATTCTAATCTATAAAATAGAACCATTTTTAAATCAATTCGAGTTCATAAATACTATTAAAATTGTAATTGAAAATCACAAACAGCAGTTGTCGGTTGGTCTGTACGTATGTACGTACGTACGTACGTACGTACGTATGTACGTCACGACTCTACAGATCGCAATTTTGGTCGGATTGCCTTGGGTTATATTTTATTCACTTTGTTTACTATCAGACCAGAACCCTATTTAAATTCACTAAAATGTGTTCAGTAGTTTAATTTTTATAAACAGTTTTATTTTTTATTATTTTTGACAGCTAATAGTTTAAAAACAATATAATAATTGCTGTGTAAATATAGTGTAATCCATAAAACAAGTGCTACACTTGTATACCGTGATAACACCACTACACGTATTAGGCCGCCGTGGCGTAATGGTTATGCCGTTGGATCCCCAAGGGCAAGGTCCTGGGTTCGATTCCTTACGAAATCATTGTTTTTTTTCTTTTTTTTTCTTTTTATTTTGTTTTATTTTATTCCACTTGATATTAATTATATATTATATTATGTATATTCGTGTTGAACCTAAAGACATTGGGTGACTGATTTACCAACGCGCATACGTCATACCAGTCAGACAATTTTTTAATGAAATGTTTCCAAGCAGATGGAGTTGTTTTTTTGTTTTATTTTTGTACAAAAAAATTAAAATAATGATTTATAAGAGCTTATTATTAAAAAAGCCAAGTAAAATAAAAACAAATCAAAATAAAATAGAAACACTAAAGATTACCACGATAATTCAATAGAAATAACAATTAATGCAGTCATGGCTAACTCTGATCCAAGTATTTTTTCCCAATGCTAATTTCTTTATGTGCACCTGACGCGTTTACATACTGTATACAGATTGTATCAAATCAGAACGGTCCATAGAACATTCTGTGTGTAAGACAGAGACGATATTATATAAAGTACTAAATCAGTAAGTAAGAATGAGATAAATGATCGCTAATAGTTACTGTCGTTATACAATCTGATAGTATCGTGTTTGCTTTCTACAGTAAAAATCACAATTTTATCAAATGTCATTATTCACTAGTGAAATTATTGATAAAATGGCTACTTATTATAATCGATTAGGATATTGTTTGGCAGAACGTGGAGGTCTTTTTGAACATTTAATAAATTAATTATTAAAAGTATTGTTAAAACTTTTGTACCAGATATAAATAATAATACGAATTAATAGTACGGTTTAGTTGTTTTAATTGATAAATTGCTAAAAAGATTTACAGTGTACGCAATTATTTATTTACGTAACCACAGTAACTATTAGCGATCATTTATCTCATTCTTACTTACTGCTTTATATATCGTTTCTGTCTTACACACAGAATGTTCTATGGACCGTTTTGATTTGATACAATCTGCATATTTTTTTATGTCAGAAAAAATATTCTCACCGCCTTCTTCACCCATATTTTTAATTTAATTTAATTTAACTAGGTACTAAATTAAATTAATAATTTCGCACAATGTAGTCAAAATAGATTCATAAGAAAGCACGTGTTTTGTTTATAAACAAGAAACTATCTAAACAGAGACAAATAGTCTATGGAGATAAACGCAATGCGCATGTCAGTTACGACAGTTTCATTTTAGTTTCATGTTCAGACCATGTACCGAAATGAGAGTTTCGAAACCGTCACCAAATTCGGTTGGAACGCTTAAAGGACGATTCGACAATCGTCCATGTCTCGGTTGGAATGCGTTTTAGATAGTGCGCTTGACCGTGACGATAATATTACCGTTCGCAGAGAGGTCGGAACAGAGCTATTAGTGTTCTATAATGTGACCTGTCACATATTCAACACTCCTCCGTTTAATATGCAAGTGCGACCATCTTTCGGCGGTGTGCTGTGATGTGGCTCGTAACTGACCTGCCACAACAAATACAGTATACAGCCGGCCACCCTCTTTTATGTATGCTAAAATTCATTCCATTCGTTGTATGAGGCTGAAGGGCACTCTGCCAGCAGGGGTGAAAAACGCTATGCACCATCTCTGACAATGCTGCGTTTCACCAGCTGCTGTAAAGGTCGCTGCACACGAGGCTGGTTTTGCCACTGGAATCACTGCTCGGACTTGTGCTGGCTGGCGCGCTGGCTGCGAAGATGGAAATGGCGTCACTGCGGGCTAGCGTGCGTGTTTTCACAAGATGAGTTTCAAAATTAGAAGCTAGGCTATTTTTCGTGCTTGTTGGTTTGCTTGTTTTGAGCAAGAACCAATCAGACAACAATATCTTGTCACGTGAACGACATAGACAAACGCCCAAAACAAACATGGCGTCATAGTGTGTGTTCTGCTCAAAGACATTAAAAGTCCACTTTTGTTAACGTTCGACTGCGCGCGCACTAAACCTATCTACAGAGCATGCTTCAAAACAAGCATCGTTTTAAGCGAAAGCATAAAATCCATCATGAAACCAAGCACCACAGCACGCTTGTAACCTAGCAGCCAAATCTAGCAAGTAATTTAGCGGAAAAACCAGCCTCGTGTGCAGCGGCTTTAAAGTATGTTTCGAGATGTTATTTTTGATCAAAATAGTTGATTTTTATCTAATTTTCAAAATTTTTGACAAGTCAATTTTGACCAAATTTACTTTTAATTTTGTATGCTGCTTTGATTTTCAAACGTTTATTATGGAAATGTGGTAGTACGACTACATTTTGCATTTTTCTTTTGTTTTACCTAAGGCATTAGTGCAGGGGTCGGCAACTTGCGGCTCGCGAGCCGCATGCGGCTCTCCAGTTTCATATGTAAAACATAATTATTTTATTATATATATTTTATTATATATATTTATTAAGTATATATATTTATTATATATATTTTATTATATTATATATTTTATTATATTATATAAACCCTTTTCCACTCGCGTCTCACCCGCATCGCCCCCATCGCGACGTGTCGTCCTCGGATAAATATATTATTATACCTATATAAGCAAATACTATAATACTGAAACGAAAATGTTTAGTGGCTCTAAAAACTGGGAAATTTTGTAAATTGTAATTTTTGGCTCTTCCAACTCAAAAGGTTGCCGACCCCTGCAGTAGTGCATTTCACTTGGGTTGTTTACGAAAACTCCATCTGTTTTGTGTCGCTTTACTATCTCTGTTCATCTTATGGCCATATTCACCGAACCTAAGTAGTTATTTATTCAGTTCATTTGTTCTTATCCTCCGAATAAATAGCGATATTTCAATTCACCAAGCTTTATTATGTTTACTGCAGGTATAAATCTATTTTGTCTTACTGCTAGGGTATAAATTTTTATTCGCTGATAAAATAATAATGGCCGCCACATAGATCATAATACCTAACCTATAAGCCTGGAGTATTATATCCACAGTTTGTTCTTGTGAATTATGTTTATTAACCTTTTGTGATGTGTACAGTTGTAAAACATTAATGTTGGTGGAAGTTTTGTGTGCAAATTGGGTGAGGATACAACATTACTATTTTATGAAATTGGTTGTTTTGATGTTTACACTAACGCCATCGGTTGGATTTTTGAGTGAACGTCACAATATTCAACAAAAATATCCAGGAGTATTGTGTATTGTGTATTTATTCGTCAACTAACTATTTTAGGTGATAATATGCTTGATGGATTGGAAATAAATTTTAATCTAATAAATAAATTTGTTCGAAGATTAGTAATTTCTATCTTTAATAAGTAGTGTTTGATGAATATGACCATTATAGAATTAAACGACAACTGTTAGCTCTCTTTTGGAAATTACTGTTATTTTACTTTACGCACTAGTACGAAATGAGTTATTTCACTATTGCTATACAGACATGAAAAGTAGTTAGTTTATAGGGGGTAATGCAAAAAAGGTTTTTTCTTCATACCTCGATCGAAAGTACGTACTTTCGTCCCTTATAGCAGGGACGAAAGTTTGACATTTACTCCTTATTATTTATTTTATTAAATGACAGCGGTAACCCTAGTTACGAGTATAAATACGCATGAGAAATTTTTCCTCCCGCCGTTCTCACTGGGAGTAAATGTCAATCTTTCGTCCTTGCTGACAAAAGTACGTACTTTCGAGCGGATATGAAGAAAAATCGTATACACCACACGGGCCTTAAAAGTTGAAATCTCGGCCCTTGTGATGTAATATACTATTAAAAGTTTACGACATAAACAAAAATTAACGAAATAAATGAAGTACGTTTGATAAAATAATAAAAATGTCTGTTGTGATTTTGTATTGTTGGCGACCGTCTTATCTCAGTGATTAAATGGTAAACATTTCACTTTAACGCAATATTATGTAAATCACAGAATGTGTCCAGTGAAATTTCACAGGAAAGTCAATAAATACTGCGTAAAATTAGATAGCAACGAGAGCAATAACCTGAAAACGTGTTCGCGTGATTATTGTATACCTATCTAAAAAATATCAATGTACTTTCTGCGACCCTAGTACTAACTGATCGTGATAAAATAGAAGTTATTAAAATGAGAACGGTAAAATACATTTGTTATTTTTGGGATCAAAAAAAAAAAAAAAAAAAACAATAATTATAGATGAAAAGTTTTGTTACAATTTGACGTTGTCGCTACCACCTTATAATATGCGGTTATAGAATTTTGTGAGCCACTGTATACCTGCACAATTTAGAGTGTCCGTTATTTCTCAAGTTGTTTTTTTTACGGTTTCCACCCAAATTTTTAGTTTATGTTCTAAAAAAACTTTTACTTTTTGTTTAAACGCAAAACTATAGTAAGAAAATTAGTTTTTATTTTTTTCCATATTGTTTCACCACTTCGAAAAAATTGAAAAAATTCCTGAGTATAGAGACATTTTCTGACAAAATTTGGTGATTGGCATATTTCAAAAACGTAGTAGAGTTTCATTTATTTTTTTAAAATTTTTAACTTTAACCTTGAATAACTTATGATGAAGTAAATTTCATAAGAGACCTTTTTTGTAGAGCGTTCAATTGCCTACAAAATATGTTTTGCTCATTGGCTATACCTATGTTCATTTACGAGTATTTAGGAGAAAAAAATTTAATGTAAAAGTAAATGGGAAATGTATCATGATTCGACACGGTTTAATATCAAAATTAAGCACTTTTTTTCGGTCTGATACTTTTTTCAGGGCTAAAACTAAAAATTTGGGGGGGGACCGTAAAAAAAAACAACTTGGGAAATACCATATATACATCCTTAACATTGTATTTTAAACCAGCGGGAGTATACGCGCAGGTAATTCAAGAATTACAAGGCGCGAAATTTTACATAATATACCCCGGCATTATATTTGAAAATCGGTATATATTTTCAACGACACTTGGAGCTTAATAATATAATTTAATTAACTTAAACCGAGAAAAAAATATCAGTGGAAAATATTGAAACACAGAAAGAAAGAAATCATTTTAATAATTTTATGGTTCTCTACATAATATGTTATCATATAAATTTAAAAATTGAAAAAAAAATAAACAAAGAATGCTTGTCAACTACCTAACTAAAATCTTCAGAACAAAAGAACAACAAATTTTTTTGTTTTCAAAATATTTCCGAAATTATAAGTTTAGTAAAAATTCATAACTTTCTTGTAAAAACAAATAGAATTATAAATCTTTTTGAAAAGTATACCCCGAAAAATTGTTTACAAAACTTTCTCGTAAAATAGACTAATAAAAATATATTATAAAAATTAATTATGATCTAAGTTACCCGGAGACGAATCGAACAAAAAATTTTTTTTGAAATCGGTTAAACCGTTAAGACTGTACGCTGGATACAAAATTCGGGATCACAGATTCGCAGACAAACAGAGTCCATATAGGCGCTTTAACTTACGCTATTCGCGCCTAAAAACCAACCAATTAGAAAAATTTTGTATATTTTTAAATATGACTGTTAAAAAACATGAACATTTCTTATACCATACTTGGTTTAAAAGTTGAAGCACACTTTGTTTTTCGCATTAAATAAAAAAAAAATACTACGTGATCTCATTTATTTAAATATCTTAATGACCCGTACATTCCCGGTACTTCCACCATAAAAATGCATTTATGTATGTGTAGTGTTAATAACTTTTGCCTGCTGCTTTGCTCGCGTCTGCGTTGATTTTATCCGTAGATTCGATAGAGTTAATTATGGTTTTGTCAAGAACTCTATCCTAAACCGAGCATAGCCGGGTAAAAGTGTCTATACTTTAAATTTGATTATTAGCAATAGATATTGTATTGCAAGTAGTGATGTAAAAAATATCAATTTTAGAAATGCGAATGTAAATATTCAGTTTTCAAATCTGGCGTCATATGTCCAAGGTTAACATTTGCCATTTGCGCAAGTCGCACACACACATTTGTAGTTGTTCTGGGTACTAGGTCGATTATTAACACTAAGTCTACAAATTTATTACCTAATGTTTAAGTAAAGGCCAATAAAAGATACCTTAGCGACAAAACTTGAGTTATTTTTTAAAAAACAAGTAAGAAAAAAAACTTTTGTGAGTAAAAATGCTAAGAAATTAATATTTTTGTCTTGTTCAATATTATTGTCACATTAAAAATAAATAATTTTTTCTAATAATAATATCTGCAAGATATTCGCATGAATTTTGCGAATGCGAATGTTAAAAAACATCTTAAATTCGCGAATGCCAATGTTAGTTACATCGCTAGCACTAAGTACATATTTGTATGTTTTGTATTAGCAATTACTGCACTGACAGCTCCCAAAATGTTAATTAATAAAAGCGAAAAAAGTCGAGTTATTTACGGAATTTAGAAAAGAAAACGATGACATCATTCCGAAAAGGGGTACTTAGGGACTATAAAAAAACGCGTTTTAAAAAAGCTAAGACATATTTTTAAAGTGAGGAAGTCAAAACCAAAAAATCGTTCTTGTATAGTTTAGCAATGAACATTTTAAGTTCATTGTTAAACTACAAGAATGATTTTATTCCCACCATGACTAAAAATCCTTACTCAATAAAGTACTGACAGAATACTGACACCCTGGAATATTCTGAAGATGTTACAAAGAGTGTCGAAACGTCACTATATTAATGCAATTTTAAACATAATTGATTCTTTTACCACGAATATCCTTCTTCAAATTTCATATTATTATAATATAAGGTCGATCTTCAAATCTTAATTAAAAACTTAAAGGGATTTTTTTTCAAAAACGGATTAGAAACTAATTATTAATTAATTTTTATATTTTTTAGATCAGTTCTGAAGAAGCTGCAAATCAGGACCGAAACATTAATGTATTAATTTTTATATTTTTTGTTAACATATTTGTCTGAAAAATTGGTCGATAATTTTATTTATATAAGGTCGATCTGTTCGAGAATTTGAATTGCAGATTATTTGAAATTGTTCCACGCTAAACGTGTTCAGTATAAACATGGTGCATTAGATGAATGTTTATGCAATTTATGTTTATATAGTTTGTGTACAATTAATTTTAGAAGCCCCAAGTCCCAAGAAACATTTGCTTTTGCAGACACTGTCACTGCAGTATAAGAACACTCATTATATCATGAAAAGTGATGTGCTATACAAAGCCGAAAGCGGCGCGATACTATCGTATTATCAAACATTAGTGGCGGGCGTTGATTCAACGAACTGGTTAAATTAACTGTTAATCCTTCGTTAACGATTCGACTGTTTCTGTTTATTAAGTCAACTACTTCAACTATCATCAGTGGTGGTGCGTTAACATTTTAAATGGATGTTCTGCAAGATCAACCTCCTAATACGGACTAGGAATGGGGGGGGGAATTAAGTGATAAATCATATCCATTTTAATAATGTTTTAATAATACAATAATAATAATAAGTTTAACGTCCAATTCTCGACTTTATGTCATTACAAACGCTATTCGCACCATTACTATTTTCCATTTATTACACTTCCCGTTATTTTCTAAATTTTAAAACTAATTAATAGCAATGGGCGAATGAAGGAATTTTAAGACATTAGGATAAGGTAGGCAACATTTGAGCCTAGGAGTTTGACAAGTAATCGGCCATGGCCTTGAATAAGGAACCATCTCGATACTTATCTGGAATTATTGAGGGAAACCATGGAAAACCTCATTAAAGATGGCCGGTACAGGAATTACCGTTTCTCGGCGAGAGGCAGCAGGAAAAAGTCCCAGCCACATATGCCCCCGCCGGTATTCGAACCCGGTACCTCCCGACTGCGACTGCGAGTCTAGTGTTCTACGCTACACCACTCGATTATGTCTCAATAATTATAAAGTTCTTTCAAATACTGCTGACGACAAACTACAATATACACTGTAACACTAGTCACTACTGCCATAAGCCGTGTGTCGTGTATCATGTATTTGTTTGTACGGCATACGTACCGTCGAGTCAAAGCCGTCAAATATGTTGATTGAATGAGATAGATTCAGTTAACACTTCTAGCATATGTCAGTGATAGATGCTTATTTGTACAAGTGTGCTGACGGTAAATGCAGCTCATAGCCAATCTAAATAACACGCTATAATTTGTGGATCAAGAGCTGCACGGTGTACATCGGGAGTATATGATGATGACGTCCATGTGCCATGAAGTCTGCCACACAGACCCGACACGAGATTTGTAGTTCGCCAATAACTGTTAAACTTTAACGATAGGTATTTGGAAAAAAATCCGTGGCAGAAGGATCGAAAATGAAGCAATACTGAAATTTTTAAACTTGCATTTAATACTGACGTTTCCATACGTTTTGTATCATCTTCGGAATTTTCTGTAATTATATATTTTCTTTGTTATAAGATTGTTTTGAATTAAAATGTACTTATGTGGAAATCAATGTTAGAAACTTACCAAATGCTGTCACATGTTATCAGTATATTGTTGTTGATGGATTGAGAATTAAATATCAGTTAAATATGAAAAATATTCTTCATTCTAAAATTATGAAGTACCTAAGATTTTGGTTGTTCTGCAACTCTGCAGCGCTCATAAAGGGACGGCCACTATTGTTAAGAAACTCCTTGAACCAATAGATCTATTCTCCACGCCTTCAACGAACAAAACAAAACTGACACCATACACGAACCACAGCAATATTTGTTAATCGAATTTTATCTGGTTTAATCCAAGAGAAAACAAACAGCTAGTTACTCGATGTGTTCGCTATTTTAAACCAACGAAATACAAACAGGTTTTCGTAACAGTTCCGCCAAACATTCTTTATAGTCATTGTAAACTAGTTGTCGCGGCACAGTTAACGGTTTCGTTTCGTTGTCGCTCAAATCGTCACCGACTCACCACTACCGAATATACCTTTCTATGAAGGAGGCAAGAATAGGCGCGAACTATATGTGTTTTCGTCTGGGTCCCTGACCCAACGCGACGGGGCTGTATAAAACAGCCGATAGAACTTTGTCTGTATTGAGACGCGTGTACAAGACATAGCCTGCGTGCATTGCACTTATTTCTCGGTACTATTATCGTCTCTATCGATACATTTACCGACATTTAATATCGCTTCGTACTTATAAAAGTAATCGACACTTAAACACAATCCCAAAACCTTTTTTGAACATCCCCCTATAAAACAGTTGTTTTTCATGCATGTATAACGGCAGTAAAATAAATCATTTTGCACTAGTGCGTAAAGTAAAGCAAAAACCGCGATTTTGCCAACCCAATAGTAATTTCCAAAAGTGACTTGTCAGTTACCATTTAGCTGAGTATGAGGAACAAAATTTTCATAAGGTTACATAAGAAAATATTCGATAAAAACGTTATCAATTTATTAATACACAGTTATAATTATTTTTCATTGCACTCCACACATGTGTAAATTATTTTGTCGCACTGAAATTATTGTTTGCCGCACGCAAATTCAGAGAAAAAAACAAAATAATAACGGTGTTAATGTCAACGAAACAAACTGTCATTTGAAGCAGATTTGAGGTTAAAATTTTCGATTATGGACTTTTATTCTTGACAATTTTAACAATTTTAACTGAACTTTCAACTTTTTAATGATTTAATTTTAATTTTTATTATTTCTAATTTCTTTTTTTGATTCGTAATAATATTTTAATTTTAATTTAATTTAATTCGTAATAAAAAATAGTATATGCAACTCGTGCGGCATTGTCGCACTAGTTGCACAATATACTAAATTATAAATTATTATTACCGTGCATTTAATTGATAAACTGACAACGTTTTTCTAGAAAATTTTCTTATGTAACTTTATGAAAATTTTATATGAATTTATGGAGGAAGAAATGAAGATTTTGAAAATGTAAAAAATATATAATGTTGCCATTTGAAAAACAAATGCATGCACTCTTTCGATTGAGTTTAAAGTACAAAAAAATATGCCTCAGCAGTCTCCGATAGTAAATCTCGCTTTGAACAAAAAACTATTCAAACTTTTTTTGTATCTAATAGACACAAATTATTCAGTTACCACTTTCGTTGAACACATTGTATATTATGTATATTTGATATAGGGATCTGTTTGCTATTGTAAACTGTGCCTTATTTAAATTTGGTGTAATGAAATGTATACTAAGTAATGATTTGAATGACTACTCGCAATCCAGGTTACATAATATTCCAATTATGCAAATAATTCATTTCCGATTATTAATGTCATTCAATTGTGCACATCACTGTTTAATATTATGATGGTTCGTATACCGTCAGCACATCTATAAATAACAGCACTAATGTAAACACTTCGGTGTCCGTCCGTCACGAGCGCTTTTCTCTGAGACTGATGTAAAAATTTGAAATTATAGACGTGAAACATAAAATGTCAAATTTAGATTCTGTGCAGGGGTTAATTTCAGGATGTAAATCGGAAAATGAAAAAAAAAAGGTTTCAAGAGCATAGTATCTATACAGGGCGTCAAATGAAGGCACGAATTCGAAACAATACGATAATTGCAGTGTTTTTTACATTTTTTCAAACATTTTCTCGGAATATTGCTGAAACTTTCTGTCATCAACCTTATCACCAAAAGGATCATTCAGAAATATATGAAAAAAAATCATGATCATTGAGAATTTTTGAGAATTGCAAAATTTTTAATTTTAATTGTTTATTTCTTTATAACTGCATAAGCAAATTTTGAATGATGCTGGGTTGCAGAAAGAGTTGTCAAAAAATCAGATTGGCAATGACCTTAGATTGTGAATATACATATTTCTTCATAAGAAAAGCATTGTTTAGTTTTAAATCGATTCTGATAAAAAAATAACTGATCAATTGAAACGCCATTTTTTTTAGACTGTGCAGTATTTAGCATGTTTTTAGGGTTCCGTACTTCAAAAGGAAAAAAGGAATCCTTATAGGATCACTTCGTTGTCTGTCTGTCTGTCAAGATCCTTTTTCTCAGGAACGCGTAGAGATATCAAGTTGAAATTAATACCAAATACTGAGGTTTGCAATCCCTTGGAGCTGTGAAAAAATCAAACTTCTAAGTCAACGCAATCAAAAGATATGGCCGTTTATGCCACATATTTTGACACTCGCAAGGGAATCAAGGAAATAGGGTGCATCCCGTTGACCTAGAATTATGAAATTTGGCAAGAAGCAATCTCTTATAGCACAAGTAAAGGGAAAAATTCGATAATTGTAACTTTATAGTTATGTATATCACCAAAAAAAAAATTTTTTTTATACTGACTCATTTAAACTTGAATCTTGTTTGGCGCGAAAGAAGGTTGCATAGCACGAGTATAAAGAAAAAATCTGAAAATCATTGATTCTATATATAGAATTATTACTTGACAAATTTAATTTTTATGAAATAACGGTACGGACTCGCAAGGCGCGAGTTCTACTCGCACTTGTCCGTCTTTTTGTACAGTTTCCACTTCGAAACATTTTTCTACACATTTTGAGCTTGAAAAGCGATCTTTTTCTATATAGAACAATAATTTGTTTTTGTACCTATGCTCGTACAATCGAATGTTCTAAAATCTAAATGACAGGAAGTTTAAATACGACGTTAGACTGCTCCTTATGTATGAAAACTGTAATAGTATGGTCACATGATAAGGTCATTGTCAATTCAAATTTTTGACAATCCTTTCTGCAACCCAGCATAAATGTACCAAGTATAGCTTGCACTTGACCGATTTTTTTCCAATTCTCGAAGAGATAAATGCACAATTCGAATGTCGTTTTTGAAACATGCATTTTCAAACAGGATGACATCATCATTACATATTTTATGTAGCATTTTTTTGTACTTCTGTAAATAGCATTATATATCAGAACTGCGAGCAGTGTATATAGATAAGCAAGAAGAAGAAGACGACGAAAAAGAAAAGCCTATGCGAGAGCAGTGTTGGTGACGTCATGCGGGACAATGACCAGACTGAGGTATCGATTGGTTGCAGGCAGCCGAGCACTAACGGTGGTGCAGCAGTCAAGGGATGATTGGGTTGGTTGGCGTACGCGCGTGTGTATATGTGTGTGTGTGACGGTTGGCCCTGTGCTAGGCTATGGTGCGCCAGGCTAGGTTGGGGTAGGCACCGCGACAGGAGTGTGAGGTCCGTTTTGTGCACTGCACGCTCTACGAAATGCAGCCTGCTTGTCTGCCTGCCGGTCCCACAGAGCTCTATATACAATATTCCGGCTATCCTGCACTGTTACAATCATAGAGACATATAAGTAACTAGAGTAGGCTGATATGCTTACCATAAGTTAAAATGTCCTCACTTAAGAGAGAGAACGCTGCAGCTAACCAGAAATTTGTTTACTCTAATCAGCATTGTTTTGCATCATTAGTTACCATAGAGAGATAAGGAACTGTTCTCTCTCTTAATTGCAGACACTTTCACTGCTCTCTCGCTTACTCTACTGTAATATCTCATATGGTTTATAGTCCTGGACAACTCATGACAAAATGTGTAAAATTGAAATTTCGTAACACCTATTTTCAAATGAATTGACATTTACATTTCTGTATGATGGATTTATAGAGTTCTATAGCGCTGAATAAATATTAGGTCGCCCTGCACATAGCAGTACTCGATTGTCATGATAGAGTTTCTCTTCCACTTGTAACAAAAATGAAATATACCGAGAGCCCGCGACCTTTTTTGGTCAGACATCTCGCCAAAACTGAATATGATTATTATTAACTAGCGGTCCCGTTCGACTTCGCCCGAATTTGTAGATTGCCACCGTTCTTTTGTCGACTTACTTTAAAGATTTGGCCTCCACGAAAAGCGCTTTTATTTTAACGCGATAATATTTTGCCCATGTCAATCTAGAAGGTCCTTTCTAAATATTGTTGAAAACTTGTTTGAAATAGGATGAGTAATTTCTGAAATTACCTCGCTTTATAATATTGATATAGATAATGAAGTGTGGCGATTTTTTTTTTGTTTTAAGTATTTTGTCAAGTATTATAAAACCAAATTTTAGCTTTTGCGGTATCACTAATCTTAAAGTTCGTTTTGGAGTGTTAAAATAAATATAGTTTAAAAAAAACTAAAAAACACGCTTTATATCGAACTAAAAAGTAAAAAATAATTGTTTTAAAATAAGTTTAAAAAGCGTGGGGCGTTTTGTTCCACATTTTCGTACATCGAGCGCCCCACGCTTTTTAAGCTTATTTTTAAAAAAATATTTTTTACTTTTTACTTCGATATAAAGCTTATTTTTTAGTTTTTTTAAACTATATTTATTTTTCACTTTTTAGTTTTATATAAAGCGTGTTTTTTAGTTTTTTTTAAACTATATTTATTTTCCACTTTTTAGTTCGATTTATTGTAAAAATTTGGCCGGAAAAAAACAATTTTTTTTTCGGCGTAGACGGGATTAGAACCCACGACCCGTGATGCCGAGAGTTGACGTCAGCAAAGACCCGTGCTTTAGACCGCACGGCTACCCATTGTACTTACAGTGTTGGCATATTATACCACTATATAAACCACTCCAAATGGAGATTACAAACATACATACAAACTTACAAGTGAAACTAATATAAAGCGTGTAATAAGCAGCTGAAGTGTAATAGGTAAGTATATAATATATACTTTTTCAAATGTTTTTTCATCATTTTTAATTTAATTTAATTTTAATTTTCAGCTTTGATGGTTTCCCTTTTTAATTTATTAATTTACAAGCGTTGGAGGCTACCGTAGCCCTTTCCATAGCTGATACCGCAGCTGAAATTACAAGGATTCATTATAACATCATATTAACCTTATAAATAAAAATCAGCTTTCGTAGTTTTGGTCATCAAAATCAATCGCAGGCTCTTACCCTATAAACTTGAATTCGTAATATCTATCGCCGCACTATGAAATAAGTTCCGTTATGATACAAAATACTAAAAAAACTCAATAAACTGTGTCGTTTTTCCATCGATTTGATGCATGTATGTCTGTTTAAAGTGTCCAAAGAGCAATGAACACGTTATTTGGTTGTCCCACACTGTTGCAGGCCTCGATCGTATTTTTTGGTCACGAATCACGATGAGAGTCCCCGTGTCATTTGTAACAATACACGAAAACATAAATTATGATTATTGGAGTTTTACCTGAAGGCGGAACCCATTTCAAAACATTCAATGTAGCAAGCTTTGTTACATTAACTCTCTCTTTTTAACCGACGAAAAACAAAAACGGAGGAGGTTCTCAAGTCGGCGCGTATATTTTTTTTTTTATTTATGTATGACCACGCATAACTTTTTACAGAGTAGTCCGATTTTGATAATTATTTTTTTGTTTGAAAGGGTATACCCCGAAGTTGGTCCCATATAAATTTGGTAAAAAAATTTCAACCCTAAGGGTAGGAAAACAGGGGATGATTGATTGTTAACTCACTGATTGTAATGTATGGCCACACATAACTTTTTACAGAGTAGTTCGATTTTGATAATTATTTTTTTATTGGATAGGATATACCTCGAGGCTGGTCTCATATAAATATGGAAAAAAATTCCTACCCTAAGGGTGGGAAAATAGGGGTGATTTATTGTTCACTCAAAGATTTTCATGCTGAGTTGTGTATTACAATTATAAATTATATAGCCACAAAAAAATATAAAATAAAAACTTTTTAACAAAAAAATTAAACCGCCGAAAAACTGAAAAGCAAAAAATAATAAATCTTTTTATTTAACTAAGTTCTATTTAAGTAGTTGAACGTATGTGACAGTCTAGTATATCTAAGTAATTTTGAGTCGGCGTCAAACAATCAATGAACAAAGATCACTAAAAGAAATAACCAAATCAAATTAACAATGGATACGTGAAATCTCCAGCGATAAACATTAACATTCCAAACATGCGCTCTCTACACGACCACTCGCAAAGACGTGTGCCCTCAGTGTGTGCCCGTTCGGGTTGTTCTGTCGCTGACATTAACTTCGTGAACGCTCAGAGATTTCCGGCGAAGGATTTTTGACGCCGACTCAAAATTACTTAGATATACTAGACTGTCACATACGTTCAACTACTTAAATAGAACTTAGTTAAATAAAAAGATTTATTATTTTTTGCTTTTCAGTTTTTCGGCGTTTGTTAAAAAGTTTTTTGTAATATTGTCAAAATTAGTTTTCCTTAGCTACGCTGGAAAAATGAAGGTTGTTATAATTTTGACAATATTACAAAAAAGAGAGAGAGAGTTAATGTAACAAAGCTTGCTACGAGGTCTAGATATTTAAAATACATATTTTTGAGCAATAAATTTGTTAACGTGATTATATCGAAGAGAAAAAATCGCGAGTGCTGTCACATCGTACAATTTGGCAGAAGCATTGACGCAAGTAGTGAAAAGGTTAACTTTGTTGCAAACGTCAAATTTGACAGCTGTCACGTTTCAATTTAATAATTTGATATCAACATTTACGCTTGATCTACTACCGCAATTAGGTACTGCAAACACATATCATACTTCTTCTTCGATTTGTCAATAAATATTTACAAAAATACGTAGCGCACAATGCTTTACTGAACGAGACGCGTTTAATAGGATAATTCACTGAAATGCTGAGCAGATGGCGCATGGAAAAAATTTCCAATAATAAAAAATATTTTTAAAAATATGACAACTGTGTCGTGCTTTCAACCGAATGGCACTGGTCTAATATCTATTTATCGAATGATATAATAGAGTTCTATATTACCGATTGTACGGCAATCCTGCACTGTTGCGAATTCTTGAACGTAATGAGAAATCTAGCTGTTTCATCGGCTGCAACATTTGTGAGTATGCATGCGCTTGTCCGTCTGCCAAATACTTCTGTAAATTATTATGTATCCATATTAAGCTCATATCTTATACAAGTTTCTCCCGGCTTCGCTTGAATCGTAGCTCATCGTCCTTTCATCGCAACGTAATAATATACAGCATATGTCACTCGTAAAGAAGTAGGCTTTTAAACAGTGATAATATTTTACAAAACGCTTCAGTAGTTTCAGAGATTAACGCGGATAGACAAATACAGAAAATTTGCTTTTTATACGTTAATATATAGATTGAACACAGACTTTTTTAAAGTTATGCTTCTTAACGCAGTCTATGGACGCAAAAGACAATCTCAAGCTACAGATGGGCAGAAAAAAAAACGAGCAAGGGAGCAAATCGTCACAACTCACGTCGCCTGACGATTTATTATTCAGAATGATATATAACTAAACGAAGCGCGTTATGTGGCCGAGCGGGTTGGTGCGTCTAGCTTGCAAGTACAAGGTGGCTCGTTCGACCCCCGACAACGCTATAATGTATTTTCTTTTCTTTGTTTACTAGTAAAAATTTTATTAGTTAATAAAAAAAATAATAATTTTGTTGTTTTTTGTGTAGGTACCTATACGTACATTTTCAACATTAAGATGGAATACGCAAGGAGCACAGTTTCCGTCGTGTGTCCACGAGCCGACGCACCTCTTTTTTCACAGTACAAGCAAAAACTTTTCTTTCTCGTCTTAAAACAAAGATAATAATTAATAATATTTAAAACAATCAGCACACAATGATAGTTTTTATCATATTTTTAATAAATTGAACATAATAATAATAATAATTAATTCCTCTAGCTCCTCAGTGGAGCATAGGGCCTCTACGAAAATGTTGAATCCATTCCTATCTTGAAGCCAGGTCTAAGTTCCTTGTTCCATAACTTCTTCACGAACAGTTCTTCTCCAGGATTTGTTTCAATTTCCCTGTGGGTTCCAATCCAAGGCTCTCTTCGCCATTTCGTCATCTGTCTTTCCTATCATGTGTCCTGTCCAATTCAATTTCCTACGTTATATAGTTATCCAGATTTTCTCAAGATATGCACGTTTGCAAAATTCACCATTCTAGACGTGTTCGTACCATTTCACCTTAAGGATTGTTCTGATACATTTGTTTATGAAGATTTGCAGTTTAGTTGGTATGACTTTCGTCACTTTCCAGGTTTCAGATCCATGTAGAAGGATCGATTTTACATTCGAGTTAAAAAAGCGTAACTTTGTTCTTTCAAAAATCATACTTGCATGCCAAATACGATTTATGATTCCGAACGCTTGGGACTCTTTTTTGATTCTGCTATTTATATATCTCCTTCTGCTCTTCCATCATTGCTGATTATACTGCATAGATAGCAAAATTCTTCCACTTCTAAAACAGGTATAATTTTATTGCCAGCTGTTGTCGACTCACCTTACCGACTTTCATTAGCGACATGATACGAAGTCCTGCGACTTCTGCCTGTTTCTAATTTTTCTTGCATATTTGCGCTATTATTCGCCAAAAGGCAGACATCATCTGCATAGTCTAGGTGCTAAAAACATAAGTGTACACAAAATAAATAGAAGTTTTAAGATAAACTTGAAATATTTCAGTTACATAAAATGCAACATAACAAAAATTTTGAAATTAAAACCAACTGCAACAATTATTGTCATATTGTAACAACTTTCCTCGGATCTGTGCTACACGTCGCTCTTCCATTATAACATGTTTGATTACCAGAAATTCAACTGCATTATGGATGAAATCATAGTTTCACATATTATAGAGTTCCCTCTGCACTTTGTACAAAACCAGTTTAGTTCAACAGGAACTGTATAATTGGAACTAGTGAGCTCACAGAGTTCCGTTAAAGAACACATCGGTTGACAGAGGCGGCGCTTCAATTACAATAACTAGTTTCAATGACGAAACTTGAGTTTCGAGGATCATTGAGTTCTTGTGGCAGTTCTTCCACTTCAATTACTGATTTTGTTAAATCCGTCTCATCGAATCTACAATTGTAAGGTGCAGTTGTTATTATAGAACTAAAACTTATAGAGTTCTATAATAATAATGGCGACTGTAAGGACCTTGGGTTTTTTCATCAATTAATATCTTATCTAAAATATAAAAATTAATGTTCATCTGTTCGGAACTCATGAATTCCTAAACCATACAAGGCAAAAGACACACTATGCAATACCTGTCTCTTTACAGTAGAGGCCCAGTTTGCTCTGCAATTAACATTTTCAGTAATTTACCTAACAAGATAAAAAATCTAGACATCAATCTATTTATAACTGCATTAAAAAAATTTCTCAGTTTACTCATTTTTACATGAAATATTTTATAGCAGATTTAAATATTTCAATTAAGATTTTTGTAATGACACTTTATTGCCTTTTTGGCTATATGAAAATAAATCCTATATATTATTACTATTATTCATGCGATTACGATGAAACTTAGCTGAGTGCCCGCGAAGGATTCTGACAAAAAGTATTGAAAGTTTAAAAACATTTTGTTTTAATGTGGTACTGCCAACCGAAGGCCTCACTACTGTTGTCACAGCAGAACACATTCCCGTCAGGCAAGACTGTAATACGGTGGAAGCGAAGGCTCCGTTACTGTTTTACTGCGGGTAACGGCTAGTTATATATAAAAAAGTTACGTGTGAACATAGATTCGAATATGATGACAGCTATAATATAACCTCAATAATTTTTGATAGGTGATCAAACAGACTAGAGACGAGAGATTTACGGAAAGTGATCGGGCGAGGCGAACGGAAGTTAAGAGGGAGATATAAGTTAGTGAAGATAGAAAGAGGATGACAAATACTTCACAGGCTAGTGGCAGCATCAGGTGGCCGAAACAAATACTTCACTGGTTAGTGGCGCCATCAGGTGGCCGAAAATATAAGCAGTACTAACAATAGAATGACACATACTTTACTTGCTAGTGGCGCTATCGGGTGACAGAAAAAACTTTTGTAAACCTACTTAAAATAATATTTCATAAAGATTTACGCTTAAAATCCAACAAGAGCTAAGTAATTGCAATGTATTACTTTTTTTTTTTCATTATCTTTATGTTTATATTTATTTCTTCTTACATTAGACTGTTCATTTCGTTCTTGAACAATTTTATGAATTAATATTTTGTTCAATACATTAAATATTCTACGTTTAAAGTGAATAAAATTGTAAAATCATTTTAAAGTTCATATTTTGTGAATTTTCGGGTGAATAATAACAAATTATGGCAGGAAGAAGTTTTACTTCAGTCGTGTCGTCTAAAGCACACTCGTTTTTTTTTCTACTACGCTTGAGTTAAAATACGATTTCTATCGAAGCGGACATTAACGCGAGCGAAGCCGCAGCAAAAGCTAGTGCCCAATAATATTCTAAAATAATGATAGCTGTTTCTGAGAAATTACCCGTGTGTTATATTTTCCGTTATTTTCTGTAAAATGTAGTTTAAAAACAGAACAAAATATTCTTAGAAACAAACATCAAATAAATACCTGCTATTAGAATCGAAACATTTTATAACAATGTAATATTTCACTCTACAATAATGACGACAAAAAATAAGCTTTGTTCCTATTTGTACAGCGTGCAGCTACATTTTCACAAGATACTGTAAGTGCAGAGCGTGAGCTCAGGGCTGACTGTATTTTGTTGATAAAGATTGCATAAGTGAAGTCAACTGAGAGAAACTGATCCGTCAAAAACTCAATTATTAAAATTTATATTTTCTGGTTATTTTTAACATAATAAAAAATCTATGGAAAGGATATTGACAGTCAGCATTTATTATTAGATACATATCTTGGGCGGGGTTGTGTATAGTGGTGAGAGCACTAGACTCTCATTCGGGAAGAGGTATCGGGTTCGAATCCCGGCAGGGACAGTTTTAGCTGGGACTTTTTTCTTTTGAGAAACGGTAATTCCTGTACCGGCCATCTTGTTGAGGTTTTCCATGGTTTCCCTCAATAAGTATCGAGATGGTTCCTTATTCAAGGCCATTGCCGATTACCTATCAAACTTCTATGCTCAAAATGTCCCAAAAATTCCTTCATTCGCCCATTGCTATTAATTAAGTGAAAGTTTAAAAATGTAGAAAATAACGGAAAATGTGATAGATGGAAAATAGTAATGGTGCGAATGGCGTCTGTTATGACATAAAGTCGAGAAACGGACGTTAAACGCATTATTATTATTATTATTGCCGAAAGCATTGTCAAAAATTTTAATTTGTGAATAACCCTAGGTTGTAATAAATTTAATTTACAGTTTGTATAAATTAAAGAGCAGTATGTTGTGGTGGAACTTCTTGCCATGTAGAACATTAGATTCTACAATCTATACGCACAAAACAAACGATGCATCTACACAAAAAAGATCACTTTTCAAAATCAAAATACCTAGTGAAAAGTTGTTTCGATGTGGTACAGAAAACGACATTATATTTACATGTATACACAGTTTACAAAAAATATCGTTTCAATCGATCGATTATTTTTCGAGCAGGATCGATCTAAAACTCTAAGATGTTTTTCATATGAAGAAATACGTATGATCACAATCGAATGTCATTGTCAACTCAGATTTTTGATAATGCGTTCTGCAAATATTAGTTTTCATTGTTGGGTTTGATCCCAAGAAACAGAGAATATTGAGTCTAAATTCCGAATTAGTAGTTTTTAATAACTTGCTATGAACATCATCTAAAATCTAAATCAGAGGTGTCAGACTGATTTTTCTAAAGGGCCATTTATAAGATTTAGGGTGTGCTAGCGGGCCAGACTCTAAATTAAAAACTAAAACACATACTAAATAAAAATCTTTATTTATTTAGTTTAAATCAATTTTCATATAAAGGTAATAAAAAAGGTAAATCTTGAGCTTGAGGATCCAGACACCCAAGGTCTTGTTTTTGATAAGCTCATTGATGCCAAAGATACGGCCCGCGGGCCGCACCCGACCCTCAAGCCAATCTCAATACGGCTCGCGACCAGAATCTATCCAGTGAGGATTTTTGACACCTGGCATGTTTATAAAAAACAAGAGATATCGAGTGTCTGGATCCTCAAGCTCAGGATAATTTACTCTTTTTATTACCTTTCTTATGAAAATTGATTTAAAATAAAGATTTTAATTTAGTATGTGTGTTAGTTTTTAGTCTGGCCCGCTAACACAACCCTTTGGCCTTTAGAAAAATCAGTCCGACACCCGTGAATTCCAAATAACGATCGCTTCAACCACTCCGGTTCTGTACTTTCCCCAGCTCTAGGTCTTGGCCTTGACCAAGATCGGTTCTGCTCATCACTATACTGCCCTAAAAAGGCAAAGGGCAGTAAGTGACATTTGTTCAAAATGAGTTCATACTGAAGCCAACGACAGCAGTAAGTGCTGCAGCAATAATTTTATTGTCTTTAAAAAATGTTTCCCCCATGTTTTGGTTTCCATAATCTAAAATTCTGGACGGTCAAGACATTTTTAGTAAATCTTGATTTACTCAAATTCATAAGTTGGTCACTTACTGCCTTTTGCCTTTTTACGGCAGTATAGTTATGAGTCTTGGTATTACAAGAATATAACCGATTTCGAAATTGGAAGACCTAACGAGAACACATTTCTACGGAAATTGGTTGCATAGACAGAGCATAGTCAGAAACACCGAGTGGAAACGTGTTTAGTTTATCGAGTGTACGCTGTCGTTTCAACTCCCGCCAGAGCTGCTGCCTGCTGCATCTCCAAACCTGTCTTCCTGCCTCACAGCTTAAAGCTCAATACAGAGTCAAGGCTTGACTGCTTTTGTCGGAAGTATATATATATATATTTAGTTACACACTCGTGTCGGTGTGTGTGTGTGTGTGTGATGCCGGCTACAGTGATGACCACCCACCGCCTGCACCCGCACTGCACGTACGTCCCCGTCCCCGCCGTCACCCTGGCGCCCCGATCTACGCCGCCCAAGCGTCTCATTCCTTCTTGCGTCGATCCCTCCCCCTGTGCACGTCACCCCCGCGACAACCGCATCCCGCATCGAAACCAACCTTCACAGACGTCGCTGAAACCTGCGACTTGAAACTTCGTTTTTGAAAATTTCATATTGGAACGCTGAACAGTTTACTTGAAAAACTCGGGCAAAATATTTCTATACCATTTGATCTCTAATATAGAAATAAATAACTAAAAGTTTACTATAATATCACGAAACACACGCATTGTTGCCATTGTAATGCCATTTTAGCAAAAACATTTACTATTCAAACAATGTCACTGTCTGGACTCAATTCGAATCTTACACTATCGCGGCGGCTGAATTATCATTTATTTTACAGCAACACTTCCAAACAATCAACTCTCCAATAATAGAGCATATTTTGTAAAATATTTCGCATCTTCCGAGAGCTAATTTTTACATTAGAACCGTATAATAATTGTGATTCAAAAATGGAACTTTTCCTATCATTAATCTAATTTATTGCGGTCGTAACGATGTCATAAGTTAATAATATCTACAGTATTCTATATTTCTGAGTAGGTACATAGAATGAATACACAAAGCATACTTGAGATTTTTATATAAATAAATGTCAAAAGTGCGTATTTGACACCAGTTTCTCTTGAGTAAACTTTCCTTAGAAATGTTTTCAACTACAAAATCATATTAGTCCTGCTAGACATAAAAAATTTGAATGATATATTCAATAACATCATCAGAATTATAATAAAAACCTATGAAATTTAATTTCCCACCATATATATAGCAATTACTATATGAAGCATTGTCTATTTACTCAATGTGCGGTGAGCAAAAGCAACAAAGCGTGTCGAAAATATATCTGCGTCTCTTTTTTCGAAGTAATTCCTTGGTTATTCCGGTAATATATATTATATAATATATTAGCGTGGAGTATATCTCTCTTTTTCAAAAGTTTTATGTGTTTATCTATGGCGTTAGCCAATCAGAACCAACGAACTCTTACCACTTAAAAAAGACAGAAGTACCTATATGTTTGCACCCTAATGGTTCGATTGCGATTTTATTCTTATACTGGGTATATAATAAAAGTATGTTTCCCTCCCACGAATTTTTAAGGTTACACAGTAAAAAGGTGTAGGCATTCATTTGAACGAAACGTTTAACTTTGATTGACATAAAACATGGAACATTACTCTACATAGATATACTGTATGTTCTCGAATTGAATTCGTCATTTATTTTTTATTTTACGAAAAAATCTTAACGGAACAAAGTGCTTTCCTTGATTCAAAACACACAATTATATTTTTAAAACTGCAATATTAGAGTACAGGTGGTCATAAAAAAATTTATTCAATATGTGCATAATAGTGTAGCGCGCTCCCAACCCTCCAACTGTGACGACACTGACTCCTGTCAAATGTTCGCGGTCTAACAATAGCACACAGAATTTCGTGGAACAACAATGTACGCAGGTACAAGGTTTTGTTGTAAAAGCAGATAGCCAAATCCCAAACTTCCTATAATTACAATGCAGGTATAGAGAAAGGTTTAGAAGGTTCAAGAAAACGCTAAAGGACATACCCCACGCATATAAATACGGCGCGCGACAGTGCAGGTCAGACAGTTTGAATTCTTTTATAAATTCAATCTAAGGACATTCGGTATACATGTAAATTTCATAGTTTCATATAGGACAGACATGGATGTACAATGCATTGTTAATTATAAAATGAAGAGTAGTTTTTCATTAAACAATCCTTAATTATATTATTTGTAAAGAGGCTGTTACCATTAAATTTCCCAACAAACCTTCAGGCTATGCCAAGTTGGGTGGATCAATTTCATACATAATATAGCAATTATATATTATTTGTACTATATTCATTGAAATAAATTTATTATTTTTATTATTATTATTATTATTATAAAACTTCAAGTCTAATTTGTGATAAAGCACGCGCTTTTATAGAAATGTGAATGATTTTGTTCAACAGCGATAGCATGTTCTACTGTTTATTTAATTATTATTATTATTATTTACATTTCGGTCCGGATTTGGGCCCTCTTCAGAATTCTGAAGAAAACCTAAATCCGGACCGAAACGTAAATCTATTGAATTATAATTTTATAATTTTTGTCAATATAATACCTATACCTAGTCTGAAACATTGGTCGATCATTTTATGTATTTGAAGATTAACAGACGTTAATCAAAGTTCTGAGAATGGATTATTCAAAAAAGTGAATTATATCGAGTTGGGGGACAATAAGACATCCTATTTTATTGAACAGAATCAATATATTTAAAAAATATTTTTTTACTTTTCAATGCACATTGCCATAAAAGCACGTTTTTTTATTTTTTTAAACCATCATTTTAATTAAGTATCTCACTAAAAACCACGCCTTAAGTGTAAGCAACATACATGCATACACAGAAGTGAAGCTAATAAAAGAGTGTTGAAAATATACATGATTATAGATATAGGAGTGCAAAAAACGGGAATACTAACCTCCTGACCATTTTGTAGACATTAATTATTATTGGATTTAATTGAGGTCAAAGTTTCGTGCAGCGCAGCCGAACATTTCGTTAGATATGTTGTTATTAGCGTCATATTTCAAATGTATAGACGAGATTCTATGCACTTACTTAGCAAGTGTATTCTCTCTGCAGATAAGATACACGTTCTGTCTCATAGAATGCGCCATCTTGGTTTGTGCACGTAACTCAAATACTGCGCTTGGTTTCTCTTATTGCACATTGCGTTACATGTCTTGTTCTTGTTGTACTATTTATACGTATTTTCCAACTGAAACGTCTGTTGAAAACGTGTTTGTAAGCTGATGCGAATTTAAACACTTCACTGTTTTATTTTGTTCTAATCAATTATTATCAATACTGAAACTATTGTCCCGTAATTTCGTCTCCACTGAATAATCATTTGCACTGAATAAAATACTATGGTTTATTGTAACTAAGCTTAGATAAAAATTTTATTATAATATAACAACGTGACGTTTATATCGGTGAATTTTTAAAACCCGAACACCCTTGTATTTCGTAGAGGAAGAAATTTCGAAAAGTGTTGGACAAAATTAAGGGAGAAGAACATCGGTGATTTCTTTTTTATTAGGTAGAGGCGCCTCCGATATATCAGTCACATCTACTTTTCAACTTCCCGCTATAAAAATAAAAAAAAAAAATTTTTTTTTCAAAAATCGGGAAGTTATTGGTTCACCCCGATTTTCGAAAATCGAGTTTTCGCCAGATCTCGACGTTTTGAGGTCCTAGGAAGCTATTGAAACTATTTTGGCGATGATGTCCGTAGGGCTGTATGTGTGTGTGTGTGTATGTCTGTAAACCTTTTATATCTTTTGAACGGAGTGTCCGACTGAATCGCGGTTTGCGGCATCTGACGTGATCTTGGTGAACTTAGACTTCCTGAAAATTTGAAATGATTCGGCCCAAAAAATTTTGAGAAATCTTAAAAAAACAAGTTTCAAAAATTTTTAAAAATTTGTTTTTGTAAAAAATTTTCTTAACTACTAAACCGATTAATTCCAAAATCTAATCAGCTTTTCTCCTTAACAAACTGCGTCGATATCCGCAAACCGCATCAAAAAGTTACTCTACTGATTTTTTCAGATTTTTTAATTATTTATTTAAATATTTAATTTTTTAATTAACGAATTTAAAAGCATATATAACGGGAAATATTTATGTAAGACAACAAAGTAATTTATGAACTTTTGAGGCATTTTTAAAGACCAGTCCAACGATACCCCATGCAAAGGAGTGCGCGAAAATACAAATTTTCATCCAGTTCTGTGGATGAAGACTGTCTCTAAACTATTTTTTTTTGTAATGTCATTGTATGGCGGTTTACATAAGACACCTGTCTGTACAATATCATCAGAATCGATGGAAAGATGACGGAGTTGCATGGCTATGACATACGAACGGACAGACAGACAGACGGATGGATGGATTATAATTTTTGCCATTCGGCTACGGAACCCAAAAAAGCATGATAATCTAATTTAGATAGTCATTGCATTCATATCATTGTCGCGCTATATACTCATTTTGTTTTTCTTCCTGGCTGCACTAGGCGATTTTTCATGTTTCAATCTTATAGTACACCCAGTATAACGTACAATGTGACAAAGGAGGAAATAAAAATAAATCAAGATGGAACATTTTTTTTTTCATTCGCAAAGTTTTTTATCGATTAAAAAAAGTAAAAAATAGATTACAAGCATCAAAATCTTACTCTTATAAGAATGCTTTTAAAATATAAATCTGGTGGAAGCTCCACCTGCACTGACTGTGCATACCCTATATAAAATCACGGTTTAATCCCGTTCCACTTTAAAAGGAGACATCTTCATTCCGCTACTAAGTTTTTGTTATCATAGTTTTTGTTTTACTTATAGCTACCTATGTAATAATGCTACCACAGTCTTGCATTGATGACAGAGCAAACAAGAAAGAATAAAAAACAAAGTTTGTATTCTGTAAAACTCGTGGCTTTCGTCATATATTTTTCTTTGAATATGCAACTTGAGTATACACTTAAAATATTTTTTGTTCTTCCACATTCCCTAAAGAAATGTATTCTGATTGGGTCAAATAAAATTAGAGTTTAAAAAAATAAAAATAATTTTTAAAATTTAAGATTTTGTTCAACAGCGATAGAAAGTCCTACAAATCGTTCCTTTCGCTGTTGAACAAAATCTTTATATTTAAAAATTATTTTTTATTTCTTAGTCTACATTGCTATAAAAAGGTTGTTTATATCAGTTTTTTTTTAGTCTAATTTTAATTATAACGATGAAGGATGGTTTTGGTTGAGGATCATAAATAAATAAGCTTTACCAATGTTTCGCTAGTGGCCAACGTTTCGAAAAATTTATTTTCATCTTCAGGGCCTATGAACATGTATGTATGTTTATAAACCATTCTTCATCGTAACATTCTATTGGATCAACACTACTTTATGGTGAAGACTTTAATTATAACCATAAAAACCAACACTCAAATGACTATGTTTATATAAATTATTTATATAAATTATTTATACATAAAATTTTCGTGGCCGCGAAAATCTCCGAAATCATTGATCCGACTTTAATGAAATTTTGTAAATTTGTCTTGATTGGTGCAACTTACGCTATAGGATAGTTTTTATTAAATATTTTGTACAAAATGACGGTGTTTTCTCGAAAAAACTGTTTTAGTAACATGCAACGACATCTGATAGAATTTACTCAAAGCTATTAGTTCGGAAGCAAACCAAAAACTGTTTTAGTGCCAAGTAGCGACATCTGTCAGAATTCGTTCAAAGCTATTAGTTCAGATCTAAATCTCGGAGAATTTGCTCCAAACTAGTTAGTTCAGACGCCGGGCCGCAAGCGAAATACATTTTGCAGAATTATATCTATCGCATCCGGGTGAAACCGGGACGGACCGCTATATATTTATAAATATTTGCCTGAATGCGGTAATAAATTGACTCTTTTTCGCACTAGTGCAACGTAAAATAAAACAAAGGTAATCTATAAATAAACTACAAAAAAAAATAAAAATAGATATATATTTTTAATACGCTCTCATGCGGCAGCTGCTATAGCCGTAAAAATGAAAACGCTAGAATAACAATACAGAATACAGAATAACAAAATCAGTGCTGTCACAGAAATGAAATAATTGGCACACAAAAATCACCCCCAACCCTCGCCCACTCTAAAATTTTAAATGGAAACATACATTTTTTCTCACGGATTATGATTCTCCGGAGAGAAATATCAAAATTTTGACCTGCAATCAGAAATAAATGCTCTCGAAAATTCGTATTCCGTTAGGGGCCATTCAAGTATTACTTTTTAGTAATTTAGTAATTTTTGCTCTTCCCCTAATTGTCTGCAAAAGAATACAAAAGAAAAGACTGTAAGTAAGCAAAATAAGCTGTGCAAATACAGGGGGGGGGGGTGTATTTGCATAGCTTATTTTGCTTACTTACAATGCTTTCTTTTGTATTCCTTGGCTGACAAGGGGGGGGGGGTCAAAAATTACTAAAATTCTGCTTACGTAATACTTGAATTACTTGAATGGCCCCTTATTTGCGGTGAAAAGTCGGCTTATCTTAGCATGTACTCGGTGAGTCGATTCTGTGGGAGATTACTTTCAACATTGATTTTGCATATTTTCCACGAAAATTTCGAGCGGAGTGAATTTTTTCAGATTTTTAGGGATATCGAATTTTCGGGAGCATTCATTTGGAGGTGCAGGAAAGCTTCGAATAAAAAATTTTTTCGGACAAAAGTTCGATATTTCTCTTCGAAGAATCATAATCCGTGAGAAAAAATGTGGATTGCCATTTAAAATTTTAGATTCACCCCCACCTCCTGCGAGTGGGTGAGCGGGTGGGGATGAGTATTGTGTGCAACCGATTTCACCTTCCAACTCGAGCAACTTTTGTTCACTTAAACTTATCCTTCAGGAAATTTCGGACCGTTGCCGGACTTTCGTCGGATCCTGTATAAGATAGCAAATGAAGTTTATCAGTCTTTGTTCTGAAGATGCGAAGCTGTACGAAACGACAGACGACGCCAGGCAGTGAACGGAGTGTTATGTGACAAAGCAGTGATACAGCCGGAGGATCTAAACCCATTTTACGACACTTATCAAGCCGTCAACTATAAAATATACCCGACATTTCGCGTTGGGAAATGCATAGAGAACACACTTCCACACAGCATTGGATATAATATTGTACATGTGTATAAACTGACCTCGACCACCGTCTGCACAGACACGACGGAAAGGAGTTATGGTTCTTAAGGCGCTATCACCTTCGTAAAGAACTTGCAACGCGACGCAGTCTTCGACATACACCAACAGCCGCGCTCATTAATAATAATAGAAATAGAAATAATTTTTATTTGTGTTAACCATTAGGTATACAAAAATGTCAAGGGAAAAAAAAGAAATCAGAAAAATCATATGGGACAATACAAGACAAATGTTTTTTTAATTCGTTTCTAAACTTATTTTCATTTTTTATATTTTTTAGATAATTTGGCAACTTCTTATAAATCTTAAATCCTGTGTAAACTGGACTTTTTTCAAAGAAAAATGCATTCAACGTCCGTTTCTCGACTTTATGTTATAACAGATGCCATTCGCACCATTACTATTCTCCATCTATCAAACTTCGCGTTATTTTCTACATTTTTAAACTTCCACTTAGTTAATAGTAATGGGCGAGAATGAAGGAATTTTAGGACATTAGGATAAGGAAGGCAAATTTTGAACAGAGAAGTTTGACAGGTAATCGGCCATGTTCTTGAATAAGGAACCATCTCGATATTTATCTGGAATTATTGAGGGAAACCAAGGAAAACGTCAACGACGAATTTATACCTTTGTATAGGTCAATAATGATAATAAACTATCTATCATGCAGCAGGTGGAGACATATTTGTCTCTTTCTTTTGTTTTGAGATGTTGAGATTTTACGACTTGTTTTCCTCTATTCAGTTATTAATTCAATTTTTGTACAGTCGGGTTTCTTATATTTTTTATTAATTAATTTTAATTTTTTTCCTTCATTTTTATACGCATTCGGGTTTTTTCTTTTCTTTTATTTAATTTTTTTGACGTGATAACGTCTTATAAATTGATGAATTACCAATCTTATAAATTGATAAAACACCGGCTGCATGTACGAAAAAGTGTAACGTTCCTAACGGTCGTAACGTTCCTAACGTAACGTTCCTAACATAACGTTCCTAACGCGTAACGTTCCGCCTGACCCTGTGCGTGCTTTTTGCTAATTTCTCGCTCAATTTAAATCAGATCGGTTTGAAACCAGTCTTAAACGAAAGAGAAGAACATTTTACATAGATTTCGTATAACAGAATTTGCCTAAACAGTTTTTTTATACAAATTTATATAGAAAAATAGCTGTATAAATGCAATGTTGTCTAATGCATGACGCGACGCGGTCGGTCGTCTTTGTTTGCCGTACATGGAAATTAGAAAATAACGTATGTCTTGTCTTAACATGAAAACAGCTGCATTTCTAATGTTTAATTCAATTTTTTGACATTAGTATTTTGTGAAATGCAACGCCTTCTAAGTTAACTATTGGAATAACTAATTATTAGAACATAAAACCTACTTTGACAGTTGCAAACGTCATTTTTGACATTTCTTACCATTCCGACACCACGGATGATCGGATTGAAACCAAATTTTGGGAGGATGTTTGATATGCAATTATAAAGTGGTCTATTGTTTTTCGGGGAACATCGGCGCATGCGCAAAAGAGTATATCTTTTATAATGTTGTTTTATATAATAATAATATAGTTTTTATAACGGCTTATTATTCTATATATTTTTACTAGAAATTTTTGTAAATTTTCTTGGTGATAATCGGCGCATGCGCAAAAGATATTATACGCTATGATGTTTTTTATATAATAATAGTATACTTTTCATAACGGTTTAATTATTCTATATGTTTTACAAGAAAGTTTTGTAATTTATTTTTCGGGAAAATCGGCGCATGCGCAACAGAGATAGGTATATTCGGAGAAAGATGTACCTACCATTTAATGTTTTTGACGTGATAACGTCTTATAAATTGATGAAACACCAATCTTATAAATTGATGAAACACCGGCAGCATGTACAAAAAAGTGTCACGTTCCGAAATGTGTCCCTTTCCGAAATGTGTCACGTTCCGCCTGACTTAAATATGATATTCGAGCGGCAGATATCATCAACCGATTGAGATGAAAATTTGTATACACGTTTAGTTTGAATGACAATGCTTGGTTAGCTGTGTGAAGTCACTCTAAATCCAATATGGCGGACTTCTAAAGATGGCGGACTAATTTTATTATGCTTTCCTACAATATGGGTATCAAATGAAAGGGCTTGCTGAGAATAACTCGAAAAATAAAGTGACGTTAGTTTAAATTCAATATGGCGGACTTCTAAAGATGGCGGACTAAGTTTTTGACGTCATAACGTCTTATAAATTGATGAAACACCAGCTGCACGCACGAAAAAGTGTAACGTTCCGTAACGTTCCGCCTGACCCTGTGCGTGCAAGCGAGAGCTTAGTAATGCATTATTAAATATGATATTCGAGCGGAATACGTTATCACGTAAAACTATCGTCCGTAAACCGACTTTACAGACAACCGATTTTTTTGTTATAATTTTTGCCAAAATGTAAAGAAATATATTTATATTTAAATCGACAGGAACGTGACATCTCAGTACTTAAATCATTTCTTATTTTTTTTAATCTGACAAATTCAGTGTTTGTCAGAAAATTCTGTCATCAAAATAAATAGACATAGAAGTGTTACCGAAATAAATTTCGAAGAAAAAAAATCAAATCGGTGCAGTTGCCTTGCAGTGATTATTTCTAAACATTTTAATCCCGGACATGAATTTACAACCCTATCACCATATTTCCTTTTCTTCACGGAACGTGAAAATAAAAACGGATCCTTGTCAAGTTGAATAAATATCGAAATTTTATGTTAAAATATGAACTTGACGAAATTTACCAAATTCATAAATATTTTCCTCTTTGAAAGATAAAAATAAATTGACATAACGATAAAATTGAAAATATGCATGACGTTTGTCAGTTGAATGTGATAAGATCTTTAGAAGCGCGCAGTAAAATTGCATATAAAGCTCGAGGCAAGTAGAGAAGAGAAGTTACAGGATGGGGTGTAATATAAAATATCTAGTTTCATGGAATCTAGGTCAAATTTCGACCCACAAAATTCGTGCAATGCGAGAGCGTCACTGGCGAGTCGACGTGCAGTGCATGGCGACTGGCGTCGATGCAAGGGGGCGCTATAGATGACGTTATTTGGGCTTGCATTTCAGTGACTAGGTCATACAGTAGATGTTTGTACCAGCGACCGACAAAATTTGGTCCACGAAATAGTCAATCATTTTGCTACCTCAAAATCAGCGTGTTATTAATTTGGTAATCAGAGTTTGAAACAAAAGGGAACTATAATAATTAAATTCTTCATCATATAATGTCCATATTCACCGAACACTATTAAAGATGAAGTTATGAATCTTGAAACTTTATTCGTTATAATAAAATTTACGTTCAATTCACCAAGCAAATTATCACGTAGATAAGTTAGTTAAAGAATAAATATAGACTGCACTATACTCCTTGCTCTTTTTGTTGAATATTTTTACGTTCACCATAAAATCCGACCGATGGCGTTAGTGGAATCATCAAAAAAGTCTCACATAATAATGTTTTATTCTAACCCAATGGCACACAAAACTTCTACTAGCTTTAATGCTTTACAACTATACACTTCACAAAAAGGTTAATAAACAACACATAAATAAATTCACAAAAGCAACTGTAGATACAACACTCCACGTTTATAGGTTAGGTATTATGATATATAGGGCGGCCATTATATTTTATCATGCGAATAAATATTTATACCCTGGAAGTAAGACAGAATATGTGCCTATACCTGCGGTAAACATAATTATGGTTAGTGAATTGAATTATCGCTATTTATTTGAAGGAATAGTTAACTGAAGAATAAATAAACCAAATAAATAACTACATACTTACGTTCATGAATATGGCCATAAGTGGTTTAAAAATAACCTTCAAGATATTTTCAAAAGAAATGTTATTCATTAAAATTGACATGTTTCGAGACACTGTTGACTGTGCCGTCATTCTATAGTCGGAATATAAGTGATAATTGGTATTGAATTGAAAAGTACAAAATAACTATACATATCTCTCATATAATTCGCAAATATGCTCGGAATTATAAAAACGCAGTCAGCGGAAATCTCGCATCGAGAAAAATGTACCAAGCCTAAAAAGTTCAGTGTCGAGCGAAAGCGAGTGCTACGGCAGCGTCGAAAAGGGAACGAAAAAACATAAGCGTCTATACGGATCAAGTGCATACGATGCAGGCGATTTTTTATTATGTGCGTTAATCACCGGTGTGTAGGTATTGATATATTGGTTACGTCAAGCATAAGTTTGTTAGCTGTTCACTGTTCAGTGGCTGACAAAACTGGTTGAGAAACACTGATAGAGCTTGCATTATACACAGGGATGTCCTCGGACTTGTTCACAAGAGAATCGACCGCGACGTAACGTCAGCAAAGAGCAAGAAGTGGCGTAATTTAGGATTGCATTATTTAATAGGTTATTTATAATGAAGGTACGTGTAATATAGTCTGTACGTACTTAATTGTATGGACTTCATTATCTAAAAAGCTGTCTCGAAAGGCTGCCTTTCCCGACGAAAATAACAATTTTCGAAATATTATATTACATATTACAGTAGCCTCTCGTTTCTAGCGTGACTAGGTGTCCAGATTAACGCGGGACGTTTCGATTCACCCTTGATCAGTGTCTCTTAAGAAGCGGTAGCGACACCTTAATAAAGCGGTAGATGAAGAGAATAAACGGTAGATTCAAACAATTTACAAAAAACATATAAATCACTTTTAGAACTTCACACATCCATTGTAGCCTAGACGGCGAGGAGGTAAAAACATTAATAAGTGCATTATTCGGGCACAGGCGAGCTTATTGTTGGAATCGCTTCGTTTTAGGGTGTAGTTTAACCCCCTAAGTTTGCTTACAAATTATTGGTGTGCTTGATTTTATAATTGACAATTAGTGACGAAAATAGTGCTTTTTTCTCTATTTCCTTTAATATCTACGTTCCTCTTGACTTTTAGTATAGCATATGCATTGAGAAAGTTGTTCCTTATGAAATTTCCTAAAAAATGAGCACTGACAGAGGTCGCTAAGTGCAATTGTTAACTAGCAAATAGCCCCGAAAGTTAAAAAAACACGTTTTGTTCACTATTTTTTTACTAAAAAATGACCGCACATAGATGGCTGAAAATTCTCAAAAATAATGTCTATGTTGACCCAAAAATGCGTGAATAATTTTAGCGTCATCGGTCAATTACTTCTCGAGTAATTAACTATCACCTTTTTTTTGTTTCCTTAATTGCAAGTTGCGCCATTTTTTTCACAAACGAGTTTCGCTGGTCGGACCAAGCCAGAAAAATCACAAATCCATTCAACTTTAGTATCCCGTTGGAATTTTTGTAAAAAAATTAATTCTAACTGATTTTATAACGATTTCTTTAGCGATACCAATTTTAGACAAACGTATAAAACCATATAACTTTTCCAATATTCAGTCGTTATAAAATCGGTTAGAATTAATTTTTTCCAAAAATTCCAACGGGATACTAAAGTTGAATGGATTTGTGATTTTTCTGGCTTGGTCCGACCAGCGAAACCCGTTTGTGAAAAAAATGACGCAACTTGCAATTAAGGAAACAAAAAAAAGATGATAGTTAATTACTCGAGAAGTAATTGACCGAGGCCGCTAAAATTATTCACGCATGTTTGGGTCAACATTGACATCATTTTTGAGAATTTTCAGCCATCTATGTGCGGTCATTTTTTAGTAAAAAAATAGTGAACAAAATGTGTTTTTTTAACTTTCGAGGCTATTTGCAAGTTAACAATTGCATTTAGCGACCTCTGTCAGTGCTCATTTTTTAGGAAATTTTATAACGAACAACTTTCTCAATGCATATGCTATACTAAAAGTCAAGAAGAACGGAGATATTAAAGGAAATAGAGAAGAAAGCACTATTTTCGTCACTAATTGTCAATTATAAAATCAAGCACACCAATAATTTGTAAGCAAACTTAGGGGGTTGAACTACACCCTAAAACGAAGCGATTCCAACAATAATCTCGCCTGTGCCCGAAAAATACACCCAAAACTCCTCGCCGTCTTGCCTATTGCTTATATAGTCAATTTTGACAGGTCCTGCTTCAGACTCACTACCAAAATCTTCATCACTCTGCTGAGATGTTATTATATAAAGTATCTATTTTAAAATAAAACATTGAAACCGGATAATTGTCTAAGAATATTGACACTAAATGAATTATGTTGACTTACTGTCTAGCACGCAAGATAATTATTTTTCCGAATGTAAACAATAATATTTACATGCATGAAAAACGCAAATACTGTTAAGTATTATATAAGTATAGTATACAACTGTATGCTATAGCAATGCAATGTAAGTTATACGGTAGAGTTGAATACGTACTAGCTGATGCCGCTGATGGTAACTTATGAATTAGAAAATCTACTATACTCTAAGAACTTACAAAACAGAATGGGCGCGTTAAGCGGGAGTTTTATTAATCATCAAAATGCAAAATTAGTTAAAAAACACTTTCACAAATTTTTTGATTATTCAAAATATTCAAGACACGGTAGATTAAGAAGCAAAACGGGAGAAATAGTAAAAACGATAGATATACCGCTAAAACGGAAGTTCTGGCAACACTGCCCCTTGATTGGGACGTTGATAATTATAAAAATTTTAAACACATTTTTCTCTAGATTGTGAAGTGACAGGGCTCTGTATAACAATTCAAAAATTGCAGAAAAATTTATACTTGAAAGAACAAAGGCCAGTGCAATTGCACATGTTTTGGATCCAGCGTCTACTCATGAGGCGCTTAAAGTCCTTCAAAATGGAACGTTTTATAATGTTGCTACTTGTAGTGCTTCTAATCACAATTTTAAAAACGTGCGTGTTTTTCATTGAAATAAAACTTCTTGGGGTAAAATTCATTCTCGAGATTGAAAATGTAACAAACGTGTCGCAATGTACGTATGCCGTATACTATAAAAACCGGCTGTAGAACATTAAGCTGAGTTGGCAGCGAGGTCGTAGATTTGATTCTGGCGCTTGGTGCCGTTTTTATGCTTGCTTCTTTTACAATTATATACCAGTTTTACTTCTGTAGTGTGTAGTGTAAAATGCAAAAATCTTTTTTTATATATAAAGATTGAAGTTGTCCTTCCGTGGCCCTGAATCCTTTATCCTTTGGTCCATCCATCTTATGTCCCCGTTTATAATTGTGTTGTGTTTTTAGTTTTACATTTAGTTAGTTTTAAATTTTAGTTTCGTTAGTGGCTGAATACACAGAGGTGTAAAAGCCAAAAATTTATATTAAAAAAAAAAAAAGTTGTCCGGATGGATTGAAAAAAGTGGGTCATGTACTTACGTTAGAAGTTATACTTTTTTAAGGTGAATTCTTTTTTTTATATTTGCATGAGAATAATTTTTATTCATATTAAAATAAAAAATATTCACTATTTTACATTTTCGATCGGTGCACCATCAGTCGAATTTTTGGTAAACGTGGTTGATATCAAAATATTTAACAAAATGTCTAAGGCCAAAAATTCAGCGAGCGACTTCGTTCTGTCACTTTTGATGTTACAGGCGGTAACTTCATCCTGTTAATTTTAATGTTAAGGCCACTGCACACGAGGCTAGAAACGCTGCTAGATTCCTTGCTAGATTTGCCTACTAGTTTTCTAGCGTTGGTTTTCTTGATTGCTGATAAGTGCTCGCTTCACGCGAGATTATTTTTGTCAAGTTTGTTTTGTGGATAGATCTGGTACGCGCGTAGTGACAGAATATAAACACAGAGCAAAACGTGTCTGTTGTCTGGCAGAATGACGCCATGTGGGCGTTTGTTCAGATGCCCACGTGAAGATACTGCGTCCTGATTGGTTCTTGCTCATACCTAGCCGCAAATCTAGCAGGGAAAATAACCCCTGTTCTAATTTTAAAACCTATCTTCTGAGCTAGGAAGGCAGCCCGCAGTGACGTCATTTCCAGCTTCGTACCCAGCCTACCGGCTAGCAGAACTCCTAGCAGCGTTTCTAGCAGCATTTCTAGCCTCGTCTGCAGCGGCCTTTCATCGTAACTCTCATCATATTAATTTTAATAACGAGTCAAGAAAAGTATAATTTCAAAAATATTTGTTTTTTGATAAGTTTTCGGAACCTAGTTCCGTTTTTTTGCACAGGCTCTGCAGGACTCAAATTGATACAACACGTCATTTTCTAGAAACCTAGCTACCGTGTTATAGGAGAGTTCTGTATGAAGCTACTAGAAGTTTTGTCGCGTGTCTCAAGTATATACTTTAAATAGTAGGTATACAGAATTCACTAGACTGAGAAACGAGAAACAAGAACAAAATAATAATATTAACATAATACCGGCAAAACGTAATCTTGGCGAATTAATATACGAATATTGCAGCACGTTTTTCTGATAATAGCGGTGGTTGTTGGTCCTATTTTTTTTTTAAATGAAATACGAAGTTACTCTATGAGCGCTGCAGAGCCGCAGAACAACAAAAATCTTAGGTACTTCATAATTTTTGAATGAATTATATTTTCGATATTTAACTAATATTTAATGTTAGGAAATAATTACACCAGTGATTCCCAAAGTAGGCGCTACCGCCCCATGGTGGGTGCTGCAGCGATCTAGGTGGGCGGTGATGGCCACAAGTGCATTTGGGGGCGATTAATTCTGATCTCAAAAAATAGTTTCATAATTTCAAACTTCAAGGTTTCTAATTTACACCTTTCTTTACTATATTTTACGAAAAAGATATAGAAACATTAATAATGGGTTGTCCGATAAGTTCTTGCCGTTTTTTTAAATTAAAAAATTAGCGATCGAAATGAAATTTCTTGGTACTTATAATGTTTTGTGTTATTCGAAAGAGAATTTTTCGCTCTACAAGAAAGTCTATTTAGTTTTTTTGTTTGGATTCATTTTTGTTAATTTTTAGAGCATTTAAATGGAGTGTCAAGTCGACAAAAACGAGCATTTTCGACACCACCTTCTTTTTGCGTTTAACCGAGGTGCCAAAGCCACGGAAGCTGCTAGAGAGATTTGTGCCGTATACGGAGAGGGTGCCATAGCTGAAAGAAAAACAAGCGACCCCGCGAGCGAAGCAAGATCTTCATCCACGGAAGACAATGTTGTGTGTATTAATTTTAAAAAACGGCAAGAACTTATCGGACAACCCAATATATATTATTTTTCTATATTAAAATTAATTAAAATAAAAAGAAAAAATTCCAAAGGGCACTGAGTAATATTTTTTTTTGGAAAGGGGGCGGTATGCCAAATAAGTTTGTGAACCACTGAGTTACACAATCAACGCTAATGTTTAACAGCCACTGGCAGATCACAGAAGCTATTGCATTTCCTGTCAGCACATTAGTACAAATAAGCATCTATCACTGTCATATGCTACAAGTGTGAACTGAATCTATCTCATTCAGTCAACACCTTTAACGGCTTTGATGCGGCGATACGTATATCGTACGTACATGATACACGACACACGGTTTTATGGCAGTAGTGACTAGTGTTACAGTGTATATTGTAGTTTGTTGTCAGGAGTATTTGAAAACAGTTAATAATAATTAAAACGTTTATAAATATGGATGTGATTCCCAATTTAATTACCCCTCCCATTCCTAGGAGGTACCTTGGGTTGATACTGCAGAGCATCCATTTAAAATGTTCACGCCCCGCCACTGCCTTGTATATATTTCGAAAAAAATTCAACGACGCTTCTAATCCGATTTGCTTTATCTATCTCTATCTATAAAAATCAATGCCACTTTTCGTTGTAATTTTATAACTCAAGAACGGGCTCACCTATCCAAACCAAATGTTTAGGCTTTGTTCGGACTATTTAGTAGATGGTTTATGTGAAGTTTACACAAAATCGGTCGAGCGGTTCTTCATTTATCACATTTTTTGTAACAAATGAATTCAATAAATGGCGGATCATTTTGTTAATGGGGATTTTGCTGTCAAATTGAAACTTTTTTCGGATGGGGACTGTGCTGTCAAACTGAAACTTTTTTCAGTGTTGACAGTATTGTTATGCCATTCATGCGGTCATTTCATTTTGGACGTGCTTCGATTAAAGCAAATTGTCAGCGATAATTATTGCTTTGTGTTTATATTTTTAAACATATTGTTGAGTGCATTCATACAAACGGTGAGTCTTGAATTGTTCAAATGTACTATATATATATATTGTAAGAGGTTGAAATCCGTCGTAAAAGCGAGCCCCTACAGCTACCTATCAACCCCATCGTTTTTCACCACGTTCAAATTAATTTAAACATCACTTTCGACATCCCTAACAATTTTACATTTTGTACAACCCTGTTTTCAATTTTGAAATCGTTTTTGAAATAACCTGTCTATTCGCGAGTGATATAATGCGGTTGGTAAATGATTTTTTGATTGAGAGATGAGAGAGGACTTGCGTTCCGACCGCCAAGGCGGCGTGGTCGAGGACCAGATATTAAGTTTCGAACTGAGAAGTTGTCTGGAAATAAGGATAAATCTGTGAATAACGGGATAAATTAGAAACCAAAGGTTAATGCGGATAATATCGCGAATTCCGTTTAGATACTTCGCTTATTATTTTGTGGCTATTAATACAAGTTTTAAGTATCGTTTTATCGTTCGTTTTTTTGTGAGTATCGCAATGTCATTTGGAGGACAAGTAAAGTTCTAGAAAGAATTTTTTCGTGATTTCGTTTCGAAAAGTTTGTCGTTAA
Organism: Xanthostigma xanthostigma; assembly: GCA_963575645.1. Taxonomy (NCBI): domain Eukaryota; kingdom Metazoa; phylum Arthropoda; class Insecta; order Raphidioptera; family Raphidiidae; genus Xanthostigma; species Xanthostigma xanthostigma. Next base: position 38,112,074 of record OY754466.1, on the reverse strand, counting down.
AGTTTCCGATTTTTTTGAAGTCCCGTGTGATTTCTAATCACTGGTACCGTATTGAAATTCATTAGTGTTGAATACGATCATTTTTTGCTGTACGGAACATACGCTAAAATTAACTGGGACACACGAGCATCGCCGTCAGTTTTGACCTTTTTGGATCATCTGTGGAACTTCTGCCATTCGTCCTACACCTTGTGACACTTTCCAACTGTCTCCGGATTCAACCAACTTGGATTCTTGCCGTAAAGGACAACGTGGTTCATTCCAAAAATCCGAGCATCGTTAAAAAGGTATTTGGTAGTTTTTCTTCACCACAGCTTACATAAAGTGTAGTGTCATCCGGTTATTTAAGTGAATCCTATTAACGTTAACTAAATTTTTGCGTTTCATAAATTCAGTTTTTTTCGACAGTTATTTTGTGTGAATTTAACATATTTCAATTTTAATGCATTTGTAATTGCAAATCAGAATTTCGATTAAACTTGTTTTCACGTACAATTTCGGTCGATTGGTTCAGTGACGTATTTTTTTATTTTGTTACATTTGATACTCAACTTAATTCACTGTTGTTATAAAGAACATTGTTTTGTAATTAAATTAAATATTAAATAGCCAGTATATTTGAGTCTCACGATATTTTTTGATGTAAACAATTAATAATCTGCTTAGTATATGAAAGTCCAAGTTTTTTAGAATTTAGTATTCACCACTCTCGTTTTTTGTTAGTATTTGCGTATTAAACTGTCAGTAAATTTTTTATTATCGTATTTTCGCCTTTCAGTAAAAGTTTTATTATCGTATTGTCGCGCTATTGTTTTGATTACGGTCGCTTATTAAAACTTGGCCTTTGTTATATGCTAAATCTAGTTTTAGGATTTTCTAATTATTGCGTATTTTATTGCTTCGTATTTATAGGTATTGGTTGTGATCACAACATTTATCGTTTTGTGCGCACTTCGATGGGTTAAGATTAACGCAGTTTTTACCGTTTGTTTTATCGAATTTTCTCGTATCGTTAGTAATTAAAGTATCGTATGTTTTAATGAATTTGCTCGTAACGTTACCGTCTAGTAATTGAAGTTTTTAATGCTTTTTACCGCGTTTTCTGTAACGTTACCGTTAGTTAAATATAGTCGCGCACGCCACTGGATTTAGTTTTCGGCTTTGAGCCTATCGCAGTGTCGCACTTGTAAATTTTATATTAAGGGTACCGATATAGTGTGTTTATTGTGCAAATTTTTTTATGTAATATTATCTCAACTAATTTACATTTTTTCACGCATTCAAGCTTTAATTTTTGGATATCATCTTGTTAAAAATTTGTAAGGTCCTTCTGACCCCACACCAGGGATTGCTCTGGTCGATTTTTTTAATTACTGTAACACGAAGAACTTGTACGATCTGTTAAATTGTTGATGACTGTGTCCATTCGGGAGCACAGTCCTGTTTCATTTTTTTCTATATTAAATGTACTGTTTTCATTAAGATTTTGTTTCTCTTACGTAACTGTCATACCCCTGATAATTTCTTTCACAGGTTGGCTGAATCTTTGAAACAGTTCTGGAAAGTGGATCTCTCTGCCAGGCGCCCAAAAGATTCTTACTTAGCAATTAACATATTTTTACTTTGCTAGATCCACTTTAAAAATTAATTTCAATATTATCAGGTGAGTTCCGCGTTAGATTTTTCGGGTGTCACGTCTATGACCTACGACCCAGCGCCGCACCTAAGAGCTAGCCATCATAATATATATATATATATGTGTGTGTGCGTGTACTTTTCTCAGTTTTTTAGCGAGCCGTCGGTGTTTCATATCGTTTAAAGGCTTTTTTTGCATTAAATTTTCAAACGCATTTACACAAACGGTAAGTTTTGAACTGTTGAAGTGAATTACATGTATGTATGTGTGTTTCTTTATTTGAAAAAACATATTGTGTGCATACGGGTGTTTTATTATTTTGTAACAGATGGAAGCACGTCGATTGAAAAGTGAATTATTTAATGTAATTTTTATATATATTGACTTATGCAGTCATATATATTTCCATACACAACTTATACGCACATGTATATTTTAAAATTGCTAGCAATTAATAAAATATTTTTTTGTTTGAATAAATGAATTTGATGTTCCATGGTACATGGCCGCTAGTAGAAACATAAAAATGTACCACCTACGTTATACTGGGAAGAAACTTATCCAAAATATTTTTCCTAATAAAGGCATTTAAAAAAAGTTTTTTCCACACCTTCCCTATAAAATAGCGCTTTAAATGCTTGTACAGTAATAGGAAAATGATCAATTTCGCACTAGTGCGTAAAGTAAAATAAACGTTTCATAGTAAAAGTTATGAATATTCAACGCGAATTGAACTTGCTCAAAATTGAACTGAGAAAATTTTTGGAAATTATGTAAAAATCAGTTATTTTACGGGCAGTACGTGCAAAAAAATACTACATATACGTATCACGTGCGTGATGATATTATGCCTCAGGTAACTGTTAAAACTCGCTGGCTCTCGTTTATGAACATTTGCCATAATATAATGTCATCACGCAATAGAAACAACCTACTATAAATATTTTTAAGTGCCGATAAGTTCAGATTTGTAATTTAAAATAACAATCATAAAGCTAGATTTAAACTTGAAAGTCGTAAAATCGAGCAAGAAATGTTATTATCAAATCGTATTAAAGAGAGCCTTTTTCGACGAGGTGAAACGAAATAATTTAAAACTTGATCAAACAATATACCTACGATTATGTTGCCTTATTTTTGAACTTAAGCATTGTAATTAATATAATTAAACGTAAGTTATTAGATTAGATTATTTAGAAGTTATCAGACTAGTTTAATTTTGATTAAAAAACAAAATATTAAATTGATGAGTATTACACCTAGGCATCCAGTGTTCATTGGGAACGAATACGGCCCTGAAATAATAATACCAATAAGGCGACCAAAAATTTTAAGTCATATTAGAACAGTCTAACAATGGCAGATCATGTCCATAACGTGTGTAAAAAACAAATACTTTTATTCTATACTGAGCATAGGAATATAATCGCAAACGAACTATTAGGGTGCAAACATATACTTCTTTTAACGCCGTAAGCACTGGCGTATCCAAGAGGGCAAAACAAGCACGGGGGACTCGGCTTAAGAAATTTGTAATTTGCCCCCTCCTAGGCCAAAAGCTGGGTACGCCCATGTTAACTTCATAGAAAAAGACAAAGTTTTTGAAACAGAGATACTTTATTCAGATTGAATGCAAGTAGGCAACCAATCCCATCATCGGAGAAATCAGGGAATTACATCGAAGAAAGAGACGCAGATATATTTTCGATACGCTTTGTTGCGTTCACTCACCGCACATTGAGTAGATAGACAATGATTTATATAGTTAACTAATAGATATATGGTAAAAAATTGAATTATACAATATATTCGATTAGATGCTTAAAAGCTTATTTTCATGACGTGGGTTTCATTGCTCGTAGATATGCTATGCCTATGTGCATTCTCTGCTGTCTAATATTATAAAGAGGTAAAATTTGAACGTTGGGATGTAGGAGGTAATCTCCGAAACTACTCATCCGATTTCAAAAAAAATTTCACCGTTATTTAGAATTGACCCTCAAAATGGATATAGGCTATATAGGAGAAGAAACTGTTACTAATTTGGAATGGTTTAACCTTATCACTTCGGGGGTCGGAAATGCGTCATTTTTTATGATATTTTTATTTTATTTGTTTTTTATTTATTGTAAGTTTTAACACACAACATAAAATCTAACAATAAATTTCGTGGTTTTTAGCTTTAGGAAGGTTGACCAATTAGTAAGCTATCAGATCATGGAAAATCAGGCCAAAAAGTGGGAATTTTTTTTAATTTTTGACTCCCATAATTCAAATTTTTGTAAAAAGAAAAACGAAATATATTTTTTCGAAAATGACGTATTTCCGACCTCCAAGTGATTAGGTTAAATCATTCCAAATTAGTCATAGTCATCTTCTCCCGAGAGGAATACGAGCCATTACCGGTCAGCCTGTATATTATCGCATTAAAATAAGAGTGCAATTTCGTGGAGACCAATTTTGCAACGTATGTCGGTGGCAATCTACAAATTGATACATGTTTTATGATCAAAAAAACATATTTTTTGAATTTTTTAAATTTTATAAAACTCTTAAAATGTTATAAAATGACTTTTGCGAAGGCAGTTTGAATTTTGCATTTTTTTACAATTTGAGTGAATAATAACATTAAAATCTTATTTTACAGTGGTAGTATCGCATCAAACGTCTCGCGTGCTCGGACTACAGCCCTGTCGACAGCGATGCACTAGGAGGTGACGTATACATACACTAGTGCAGCACGCGCTCGTCGGGGTAGTGTGGGTGGTCCTAGTCGGTCCTGTTCCCCTCACCGCCCCCCTCACCGCCGCCCGTCGGTGCCGTTAGGCCGCCAACCGACGAATGCATCAGACGAACGAACGACGGAACACCAAGCGCATCGATCGGTCGGCAGACGCTCGGCTCTATGCACTATGTACCAGCGGTTCGCAAAATGTGCGTCGCTCTGCGAGCCGTCTAGGGCAGGGGTCGGCAGCCTTTTGAGACAGAAGAGCCAAAAGTTACAATTTACAAAATTTTCCAGTTTTTAAAGAGCCACTAAATATTTTCGTTTCAGCATTATAGTATTTGCTAATATACTGGGTAATGGCGCTCACCCCTGTAACTCTGTCAAAAAGAAACGTAGCAACACGTCACGTCGCGTGAAACGCGAGGGGAGGGAGCCTCTAATAGACAGCGATGCAAACGGACAGTCAGCTCGCGTCATGCGACCGTGAAGAGCGTTTCTTTGTTTGCGGCCGCGCTGATCTAATTTTTAATTAGGTGCTGAACAAGTTAAGTTGCTGGGCTCGCTATACTATGGACTCAGTGCTGCAGATTTGCGTAAACTTGTTTATAAATTTGCTGAACGCAACAAATAACAATATCAAAAACAATTATGATCAAAGCAGTAAAACAGCCGGATTGGATTGGGGACACTACTTTATGAGACCCTGAGCGGCATTACTCAAAGTCAGGGGCAATGCCGCTCAAACATGTTTTTTTAATAATGTTTTCCTACTATTAGTAGGTGAAAGATATATGCTTTTGTTGTTAAATTGTTGATTACTCGATAATTAAAGACTTTGTTACTCTTCTTAATTTTGATTTATAATAAATAATTTAAAAAATACACCATGTTTTCCTTAAGTGAACGCCATTCCCCCGTCCTACCCTATATCCTAGACGACACGTCGCGACGGAGGCGGTACGGGTGAGACGCGAGTGGAAATGGCTGAGAGATAGACATGGTGCTCAATCATCGATTAGACGATTTTTAAGCGTTTATATAATAAATTAATAACATAATTATTTTTTGCGTATGGAACTGGAGAGCCGCAGCTTTACATCAAAATAGCCGCATGCGGGTCGCGAACCGCAGGTTGCCGACCCCTGGTCTAAGGCGTTGCGTTCCGAGCACGCAAAATGAAGCGTGTAACCTTCACTCGCGCTTACTAACTAACTACTTTTAATTTGTTCTTACCATTCTCACTTTTTAGGAAATATTCACTCACAAATTAAATCGTTCGTAGATTAAATTACGTTGGCTATGCTTATTGGTTTCACCTTTCGTTCAAGTTGGTTTCTACAGATGCGTTCTGATGCCGCCATCTGCCGACGCCTCTAAATATAGCGGAAACCAAAATTAGTTTGCTTCCGTAACTATGTTTCATCTTTGGTTCACGATTATTTCTACAGATTTGATGCCGCCATCTGTCAGTCAATGCTTTTAAATAGCCGAAACCGATCACAAAATTGGTTTACGTTCGTAGCTATGTTTAATTTTAGTTCAAGATGGTTTTTACGATGTCGCCATCTGTCAGTCGATGCCTTTAAGTAGCGGAAAATATTTACGCCTTTGGTCGTATCAAGCTTTCCTTTCCCATACAGGCATTTACATTATACTCTTGGTGTTTGCTTTTCTTCCGATGTTGACGACGTCTGATCGGAAGAAATACGGATCCAACGTAGGTGCAGCCTTGGGCGTATAGCACTGAAAAGTTTGAGAGTCACTGCACTGTACAGCAGGCTGTATGCACGTCGTATCACTTCTGTGTGTATAGTGTGTAGTTGTACGCCGTCACCACCGCCGGCGCGCCGTCGTGCTGCGCGCTGCGTTTTCCGGGTCAAGCCATCGTTATGTGCGCTGCCTGCGATTAGGGGGGCGGTGAGACTGGTGGCGGCCCGGCTCAATGTGGTGTGAGGCCAGATGCACGTGCACCGCCTCCACCACCGTGCCGCGTCACGACGTAATATGCACCCGCGCGTTATATAGGGCCTGCCGCTACTCAGGTTGTCTCAGAACGTTGCAGGCTTGCGCAAAACAGTTCCAAAAACAGTCTTCTTTGTTAAGTGGGCATGTTTCCTGAAAACGTATCCGAAGAACGATCTCGTTCCACAGATTTACCTTTGCATCAAAGGGACGAAAAGTGTCCGTGAATAAAGGATCGATTTTCGTTCCCTAGCATTTTTTTTAATTAACGAGAGTCGACTTGTTCCCAGGAACACCGCAGCCTCTAGGGCTTATTGTGCTATCTCCCAATATATACTAATATATAAAGCTGAAGAGTTTGTTTGTTTGTTTGAACGCGCTAATCTCAGGAACTACTGGTTTAAATTGAAAAAAAAAATTTTGTTGGATAGCCCATTTATCGAGGAAGGCTATATAAAATCACGCTACGACCATTAGGAGCGGAGCATTAATGAAAAATGTTGCAAAATGTATCTCAAAAATAAGCTTCTATTCAGGTGAAATACACTAACTAATTATACTCATATTAGCGTTGTGAGTACACAACCCCAGATGGCTCAATCGGTAGAGCATGCGACTGTCAATATCAAGGTCGTGGGTTCGAGCCCCACATTGGGCGAATATATTTTTATTTTTCTAAATTGATTTCTTTTAAAGCTTACATTTAAATTTATTTTAATTTTATTTAATTAATTAAAAAAAAATTATTAAAAAAAGTGTAAAACTTTTGAACGGTAACTCCGATCATCATGAAATTTGAACACAACATTAATCTCGGTAAACTAAGATGAATGTGTGTACTCATGTTCCTCCCTCCCCCATTCGTTCTTTCACATCCGGGTGAAACCGGACGGGACCGCTAGTCTCTTATATCACTCGATTCAGTATCCTCGTTCCTTGCACTAGCTTGTGCAGTCCGTGGGCTGGGTGATTGACATAATTTCTGGACTCATTCTACATTGTCCATAGATTATCTATCTTTTACGATCCAAAGCCTCGTATTCACACAGAATATGATACGCTGTGTCCGTTTCCTTATTGCACTGTCTGCACTTTAAATCCCCGTTAAACAGTCCTATTCCCTAGTTCTTACTAATTATTGAATATTGTGACGTTATTTCTGGTAATTCGTTAGACTATCGGACCCGATGCAACGCTCAAAAACTTCAAAATTCCTGTTTAAGATTTGTTTTCTATATTTCCTACCAAGCTCATATAACACTTCTATTCATGCAACATAGTATTTTATAAATATGACAAGTCGCAGACTTCTTCATTCTAAGCAACAACGAACCTGTTTATTTAACCAATAGCCGATAAGGCGTTACTACTTTTGAAATTCCACCACATGACACATCAAATTTTAAAGAATTCTCATCATATTTAATCCTTAAATTAATAAATGATTTTCTTGACACAGTACCTTGTCAAGAAAGCAATATTAATGTATCATTTCAAATTCAAAAAAATTCTATTAAATACGCAGCTAATTCATCGCAATTTCTTTAACTGCCATAGCATTTTATGCGTACCTACACCTATTTACACTATATTGTTTGATTGATATTTCTATGCACAGATGGAAGGCCAATGCTACGACTGAATCTGAATCCTATTGCTTTAGAGCAAAGGAGTGATCGTGTCCAATGGAGTAAGACAATTTAATGATGTTTAGATAAAGAAATTATTATGCTGACGTTGCGACAATTATTTTTGTCATCTTCGGAACTCAAAAATAATTTTCGAAATGTCAGCATTGCAATTTCTACCATAATAGTATTGCTTTTTTCTGATTCTATGCTAAGAAGAATTTCTTCATTCAAACATCATAATTCATATTCATCTCTTCGTTAAGTTCTCTAGACAATTAAATACTATTCATTTAGAAAACATTTCTTGTTCAGGTTGAAAATAAAAATGCTAATAAATCTTAAATCTCTGCCCAGATCTTTAGAGAAAAATTGTAGATTGAGGTCAATAGCGTCTCCGATCAGTACAAAGCCTAAGAACGTTGAGCCAACCTTTCTAAATCTGATAGGATTTCATTGCCTTGGCAGTCGCGCGCGGGTATGTGTGAGCACCAACACAGACCCGGAATACTGCAAGGTTGTCTCGCATTTGGGACGCGTATTCTTCGACATAGCTATCGACTATCGGCGTCCTTCTCTTCCGGCTCACAAATAAAGACGAGACCGACGCGCATAGTGAATCCGACGCCCGGTTGCATGGGCCAGACATTGATCGATGTGCGTCTTGGTGGACGTCACGCCGTTGCCGCTGGACTTATATGTTAGGATGCCTTATACGCCTCCTTTACTGCAATAAACCCACCCCCCTAGAAGCCCTCAACTGAACCCTTCTAGTATGTTAGTTCGTCTATATGACTGCTTGCATCTTGTGCTATACCATCTCCAACGCCACTAGAGAATGTTGAACCAGGGTATGTCAACAAATCACTTTATTTACACAGTTGTACCTCGGTGTCTGAAATTCTGGTAAGACTTTTACATTTAAAATTAGATTTAAAAAAAGACGGGAGGTGTCGTGGGACACCTGGTTAGAACGGAGTTATTTTCGCTAATTATTATGTATCATATAATTTTTTTACTAATTTGTATATAAATTATTCGAAAATGTTATTCATACTAAAATATGATTATTAAACAAAAAGTAATCGTGTGATTTACAACTCTAAAAAAAAAATAACATTTGTTGCGCATCTGCCGGGAATCGAACCATTGACATTGCTTAGATATCGCTATTTATATAGGTTTAATAACAAATCGTGAAATTAGAAGGCGTTGCATTTCACAAAATGAAAATATTAATGTCAAAATACTAGCTAATATTTGAAATGACATCCGTTTTTAAACAAATGCAATCTTTTTATTTTAAGACAGAACATAAATGTCCATAACACATCGTGTAAGAGAAAAGGATAGCCAATCAACGAGCGCGATCTATTAGGCTAAATCGAATTTATATACAGTGTTTATTTCTGCTTTTTTATGTATTAAAAAACTATTTTCGCGAATTCTGTTATACGAAATTTATGTAAAATGTTCTCCTCTTTCGTTTAAGACAAGTTTTGAACCGATCTGATTTAAATTGAGCGAATTATAAGTAAATAACTTTTTTATTTTTAATTTGCTCCCCTCTGGAAGCAAAATTCAAAAATCCGACTCCGTTAGGATCTCTCCCATGTCCTATATTATAAGTGTGCCAAATTTCAACTTTCTATATCTACGGACAGACCTACAATAGGTAATTAGATTAGATTTTCTTTACGCTTTTTTCTTACGTTTTTTTTCCAGCCCTCTCCATTCATATTTAAAACGTCCCATAATGAACTTCGTTCCAAAATATGGCATTTATTATCTACATTTAAAACTAAAAGTTTTTTCTAATAGGACTATCGACTAAGGCTGCGGTTTGTCGGAATCGATTCAGTTTGACTTTTTCTGTAAGTTCGCTTAATATCAAAGGGATCAAAAAGCTCCTAATGTCATAAAACATTGCAAATTTTCAAGACGCATAAAAACTTTAAACAGTTTACGTTATTTGGAAAAATATCTCAGATATGCTTGACACTAATGTCTAATAGAAAAAAATACGCTGAATCGATTGCATCAAAGAACATGTCCGTATCTAGTTTAGTTTAGAAGTTATCAGGGTTTACATTTTATAAAAATTTAAATAGTTTAAAACGGCTATATCTCCCAAACCAAAAAATATACATGAATGGTAGGTATTATGTTTTGATACTTTCTATTTTTTTTTAAATTCAAAAATCTGTTAGACATATTTGTACCGTGTTACTATATAGTTTTTAGTCTCAATTGCATAAAAACTGGGACACAGTGATTGATGTATTACCGGACTTGGAACGAGGGGCAAGGAAAACAATAGATGTTACCAATTACCGTAGTTACCATTTATAAAACTCTGCTAACAGTACGAAGAAACAGAGATACATAACCTTTCAGAAGACAGACACGAATCTGTTAAATTATGTTAACGTGTTCGACTAATGTCACTCTAATGTACCATCCATTAAAAAAGTGGTGCGTCGATTCGTAGATGCTCGGCGGAAACTACGCAACTATGCATTTTATATTAATTCGGAACCCAAAGGAATGGTGAGACTTCTGGTGAAAAATGCGCCGAACTGCCATAAGGGAGGTTTTTGACAGGTAAACTATAGAGACATAAGGTAAACATTGATTTAGAAACACATGATGGAGGCTAGACCTAGCCTCCATCATGCGTTTCTAAATTAATGTTTACCTTTTATGTTAAGTAAAATACTGAAATAAGTAATTAATATTAAAAAAAAATTGGTTGTCTGTAAAGTCGGTTTACAGACGATAGTTTTACGTGATAACGTATTCCGTAATACATAACCTAAATTCTACATATAATAATTATAATAATTCGAATCTATGATATTGCATCTTTCGCTTCAACTTTAGGTTTATTTTATTTATTAAAATTACTCACCACCTATAATAATAATTGTTTTTTTTTTAACTTTCTTTCTTTCGTATTTATTTTAAGTCTCAAAGATTAATTGTCATAATATTTTGAAAACAATTGTTTCATTGTTTATATAAAATTCCAAAACCTACTTACAATATTTAAGTATTTTCATACGTCAAAAAATTGATTTTTATAATGATAAAATTTGTATGAAAACGATTTTTTCGAGAGATGAGACTTAGCTAAAACGATTTTTTGCCCCCCAAAATCCCTTTTCAGTAAATTTCATCCAAATCGTTAGGGCTGTTTTCGAGAAAAGCACGCACAGGGTCAGGCGGAACGTTAGGAACGTTACACTTTTTCGTGCATGCAGCCGGTGTTTCATCAATTTATAAGATTGGTGATTCATCAATTTATAAGACGTTATCACGTCCAAAAAATATTTATTTATGCCTTTATGACAATAATTTATTGGTATCATCGACTTATAACCTTTTGTAAAAAACTATTATGGAAAAATTCCCATTTAGAATTCGACTTACCTTTGATTGGGACTGTAACGCATCAACCTCCTTAAGAAGGATAATAATGCTCACTTTTGGGTGCTCTTAAATTATTGACCTTTCTCAATTCCATAAGTTTTAGAAGACAATATAATAATATATTAAAAATTAAACCAATATAATTAACCTCAATTAAACGGAAACATAAATGTATATTAAGTTCTCGTTTTAAATTATCGTTGTTGGTTTTATTTCAGCAAATTATTGATTTTGAATTTCCTGTAAAATAAATAATGCAAGTTATGTATACCTACAAAAGTACATACATTTGTACCTGAGTAAATGAAGTAGATTAGTAATACTGCATTGCATATATACCTACGTACCTATACTAGATATTTCACTATTATGCCCAGTAATTGTATATTAATTATGCATAGTTACTTACTGTGTTGATATAAAAATAAATGGTTACTGATTCAGAGATAATTTTCTATCCGCTTCTATTGAAGTGCAACTTTTTCATGCGAGTTCCGACCGTTTACCGCGTTAAATATTTAACGCTAGCGGTGTAACCATAACAACGAAAAATCAATCGTGTAAAATTCTGTCGCAGGTCGAACTTTAAACCGCATTTCGGGTACTGTATAGCTTTAACCACATAGCAAACTGGCGTTCCAGATCAGATATTGCATAAGTAAATTTCACTTCTGTAGTATATAATTGATAAACTAAATTCTACTAATATAAAAATTTAAAATTACAGAAACAGAACGTAAGGTCATAATAAACAAATTTATAGCACATATGGTTTGCCATTGTTGTTGATAGATAGAAGATTATACTCCTTCAACTATTGTTGTGTATGAAACACATTATTACAGTGACAATGCAATATAAGAAATATGAACTTCAAACAATGTCACTGTAGGAACTCAACTTCGAAACTTTCACTATCGCGGCGAATGAGTTATAATTAACTCTAAAATGATATATCCGAACAAGTAATCATTCTCATAATAAAATATTTTCGCAACTAATTTCACATACTACATTAGGCAATCTTCACTCGAACGAGAGCTATTTTTGTATGAAACAAAAGTGACGTTTTTCCTGATTTTAGTGTATAATCTTTAAGTATTGTGTAAGAGGACACACATCCTCCGAGTGTCGTGGCACAAGAATTTTTTATACTACTTATGCTGGACTGCAGAAAATACTGTCAAAAAATCTGAATTGATATTGACATCAGATTATGATCATACAATTACGGTTTTTGTACATGCAGGAGCAGTCTAATGTCTTAAGGCCGCTGTACACGAGGCTAGAAACGCTGCTACAAACACTACTGGGATATCTGCTGGTCGGCAGGCTGGCGACGATGCTGGAAATAACGTCACTGCGGGCTCGCCTGCTAGCTCACAAGATAGGTTTTAAAATTAAAACAGGGACTATTTTCCTTGCTAGGTCCGCTGCTAGGTATGAGCAAGAACTAATCAGGAAACAGTATCTTGTCACGTGGGCGACTTGAAAAAACGCCCACAAACCAACATGGCGTCATTCTGCTCAGTCAGACAACAGACACGTTTTACTTCTGTGTTTACATTTGAACTGTCACTGCGCGCGCACCAGATTTATTCACAAAACTTACTTGAATAGACGTCTCGTGTGAAGCGAGCACATGATAACAGCAATCAAGAAAACCAGCGCTTGAAAACTAATAGGCAAATCTAGCAGCGTTTCTAGCCTCGGGTGCAGCGGCCTTTAATGCCGTTGTGAAAATTCCTGCCATGTGGAATAATAGACTGTACTGACTAGTGATGTGCCGGATATCCGTACCCGTATCCGCGGATATCCGAGGGAGAAAAAAGATCCGTATCCGTATCAGTTACTTTTTGGCGGATCTTGTACGGATCTTTTACCTTGTTAATTTTCAATTCATAGATGAAATTTTATATATATAGGTGATTAGATAATAATGAAAACTGTTAAATTCCATTCAGATTTTTTTTTTTTTTTAAATCGTACCTATTTGGTACCTTTATATTGCAAACATTTGTCGTAGTGAGTACCATACCAATAGTACATAACTCAAAGGTACTAAAAAACTATATAATGAGATATTGCACATCGATCTTTGGAAAGAGACAATCTGTTATGCATGAGAGTTAACTCTTAAAGAGGTCAATAACTTTTTCCCATAACAAATAGTCTCTTTCCAAAGGTCGATGTGCAATATTTAGCGCCGCGTACTCTAAGAAAGTTAAGATCCGTATCCGTATCCGCGGATCTTGAAACCAAATATCCGTATTCAGATCCGTATCCGCGGATATACAATTTTAACGATCCGGCACATCACTAGTACTGACACACTGGTCTATACAGAGAAAAAGATCACATTTCAAGCTAAATTTTGATTTAAATGCGCAAAACAAGTTTTGAAGTGAAAATTAAATACGTGTATACACAGTTTTATATAAATATAGTTTAATTTCAATCGATCAAATTATTATTTTTCGAGTTGAATTTATAGAATGCTTTTCTTATGAAGAAATATGTATGGTCATAATGTCGTTGCCAAATAAAATTTATTAACAATGGTTTCTGCAACCTAGCAATAAAGTATTATTTTTGTTTTATAATAATCGATGCAAATCGGCTGATACTGCAAGGAGAGTCATGTAAACGTCATATACATTAGTCTATATAATCTCGACTATTACAAGCTTCTAAATATTTATTTTTAATTTTGGAACAAACAAAAACAAGAAAATAAGAAATAAATCTTATTATTGTGCAAAGAAATTAATGAAGATAAACAGTGTCAACGTGTTCCACACCTGAGAATACTGATGTTTTTTGTGTCTATTTACCGTTGCGATGTCAGCCGATAATATTTTTTAAATATAAACATTTTCAGATTAATGTCTAGTAATGAACATTTTGTTTTAAATATTGCATTACAGATATTAAAATGAGTTAAAACTAATACGAAATATATAAAACATCAGTCAGTTTACCTGGAACTATTAAATGACACCTGCGAGACGATTCATCCACAAACTACAACAGATTTTATATTTATGGTCAAAAGGCAAAACCATTTATACAAATCTTTGATTAACGTCTGAATAGAACTCTTCAAGTAAATAAAAGTGTCGACCAATTTTTCTCAGACCATATATTGACAAAAAATAATAAAAATACAAATCAATATAACACAAGATGACGTTTCGATCCGGATTTGGAGCTTCTTCAGAAATATCTAAAAAATATAAAAATTAATTAGTATTAAGTTATTCATTACTTAATAGATTGCACGCAAGATTGAAAGTTTGAATTATTTTTGTCAATATATGGTCTGAGAAAAATTGGTCGACAATTTTATTTCAAAACCATTTATGTTTTAAAGGACCCCGAACAAACCTTATGGGATTTGGTTCTCGATTAAATTGATGGAAAATGATTTTATTTTATAGTTTAAAGGTCACTAAGAAAAAGTGTCCATGGACGCATAGTCTAAAAACCAATATATTTTTAGCTACAGATATGTTTAGCGAGATTTTAGATATAGGGATATCCATTGAATTCACAATCTTAAAAAATCCTGAGCTCTAGAAATATGTTTTCGAGTGCGCTGAATCCGAATATGGCGTTATTATTTTATACAGAGTAATTTCAACATTACCTAGTTTTCGACTATTTTTCTATTTCTAAAAAAAAGCACAAAAGTTGTACATGGAACATGTTTGTGAATTCAATGGATATAATATATAAAATGTTGCTAAACATAATATATCTGTAGCTAAAAATCTATTGATTTTTAGGCTATGCGCCCAGGGACACTTTTTCTTAGTGACCTTTAAAATTTAAAATACAACCATTTTCGATCAATTTAACCGATAACCAAATCCCATAAGGTTTATGCTTGGTCCTTTATGCTCGATTGCAGAAAGCATCGTCAGAAAATCTGATTTTACAATGACCTTGTAACCACACATATTTCTCCATAAGTCTGGCCCGCTAACACACTCTCGATATTACAGCTGGGCACTGACCCTTTAGAAAAATCAGTTTGACACCTCTTTTCTACACGACAGGAAGCTCGGACTTTGAATATTATGCTAACGGCGAGGAGGTGAAAACATTAAAAAGTGTATTATTCGGGCACAGGCGAGATTATTGTTGGAATCGCTTCGTTTTAGGGTGTAGTTCAACCCTCTAAGTTTGCTTACAACTTGTTGGTGTGCTTGATTTTATAATTGACAATTATTGACGAAAATAGTGCTTTTTTCTCTATTTCCTTTAATATCTCCGTTCGTCTTGACTTTTAGTATAGCATATGCATTAAGAAAGTTGTTCCTTATGAAATTTCCTAAAAAATGAGCACTGACAGAGGTCGCTAAGTGCAATTGTTAACTTGCAAATAGCCCCGAATGTTAAAAAAACACGTTTTTTTCACTATTTTTTTACTAAAAAATGACCGCACATAGATGGCTGAAAATTTTCAAAAAATTATGTGTATGTTGACCCAAACATGCATGAATAATTTTAGCGTCATCGGTCAATTACTTCTCGAGTAATTAACGATCACTTTTTTTGTTTCCTTAATTTCAAATTGCGCCATTTTTTTCATAAACGGGTTTCGCTGGTCGGACCAAGCCAGAAAAATCACAAATCCATTCAACTTTAGTATCCCGTTGGAATTTTTGGAAAAAAATAATTCTAACCGATTTTATAACGATTTCTTTAGCGATACCAATTTTAGACAAACGTATAAAAGTATAAAACCATATAACTTTTCCAATATTCAATCGTTATAAAATCGGTTAGAATTAATTTTTTCCAAAAATTCCAACGGGATACTAAAGTTGATACTGTCAGTGCTCATTTTTTAGGAAATTTCATAAGGAACAACTTTCTCAATGCATATGCTATACTAAAAGTCAAGAGGAACAGAGATATTAAAGGAAATAGAGAAAAAAGCACTATTTTCGTCAATAATTGTCATTTATAAAATCAAGCACACCAACAATTTGTAAGCAAACTTAGGGGGTTGAACTACACCAAAAAACGAAGCGATTCCAACAATAATCTCGCCTGTGCCCGAAAAATACACCCAAAACTCCTCGCCGTCTTGCCTATATGGCATTAGACCGTTCCTGCATGTATTTTTTTTTAAGTAGTGTCCAAATATTTTAAAGCGCTTAACCACAGCTAAAAAAATACTTTTTGAGAGCAGTTTCAGTGGAGGTATAACGTTAAAAAATCTATTTACATTTCTACATAAGCAGTATTGATTTTTGTCCACAGATATGTGCTTTAACGATGACAATGGAATATTTTTTTATATAAACAACAATTCGACTAATGCTGAGTTTCAGTGGAAATTATATGTAAATTTTAAACTAACAAAGATATTAGAAGATAATTCATTGCTTTGACGTCGAATCATTAAGATTTGCAGTAATATCTACTATAAATTCTGCAGATATTTGTATTTGTGCTGTTATAGATAACGGTCACATTCTAACGTATTTGTGAGTTTAACCTACAAGTATTATGAAACTCATCATTATCTGCGACAACATTAATACTCCACATTGACGTCACAGCATAGTTTTGTTTTGGTTACACTAAGAAAATAAGCTTATGCGCCATTATAAGCTATTAAATTTTGTGGATACTGTGAGAGGTGCATGGACCCACTGGGATTTTGGAATTTTTTGACGTGATAACGTCTTATAAATTGATGAAAACACCAGCTGCACGCAGGAAAAAGTGTAACGCCGTAACGTTCCGCCTGACCCTGTGCGTGCAAGCGAGAGCGCAGTATAACCGATAGAGAAGCACGATCGGCGTCGGCTTGTACGCATTTCACTCTTCTCGCGTGACGTCAGAGAGTAGTGTGCGTTCAACATTTTTTTCGGCTGTTCCAGCGAAAGCTACATCTGCCAGATGGCTTTTGTTTTATAAACCGTGGAAATTAAGACTTAAAATCAAGATATCTAATAAAAATGTCATAAATTATCGACTTTTTAAAGCAATTTTTCAGATAATACATCGTTATTTGTTCGTTTTGCACGGATATTTTTTGTGTCATATAATTATTACCGACTCATCCAAGCCAAAGTATAACTGAACGCACGATAATGGATCTGCATTTCATAACAGCAGATAAATTATACGGTTTGTTAACAAATATATAATATATATATATATATATATATATACATTCTTTTAAATGTCTTTTATAATTGCTTAAAAATATGTATTTTGCTTTGGTTGATCAAATTATTAGTCGGTAAAAATATACTTTGACAGCTACTAAAATTTAGGTTATGTATTATTAAATATGATTTTGGAGCGGAATACGTAAAACTATCGTCCGTAAACCGACTTTACAGACAACCAATTTTTCGGTAGACCGATCGCCTATATTAATTTTTATCTTTTTTACATGAATTATTTCATTTTTTTACTTTGTAAGAGGTAAGATGTTGGTTAAGAGATATAATTCTAAAGTAAAATTAATAATGCTTTTTTGTCTTTGTCGTAATAGCTTTCACAACCGCGTAAGTTATAATTTTTGTGGCGACGAATAGAGATTGTCAAACCACACTTAATACTCCTATATCGCTACTTCGCGTAAGTGGAAGGGTTGCGCACCAAGAGAGACCACTGCATACTTCTATCTTACTTACTTACGCTTGATTCGTTATACGCAAGCATTGCGACTGTAGTGGGGAAGTGGGCAAGTCATATATTTAATACCCTCTATGTTGCTAGCAAAGATCGAGAGAAAAACTTAAACACTACGGTGCAGACATATATACGTCTGTCTCACTTATTTGAGTCTCATGTACATAGAACTAAGCTGTGAAAGGGAGGTGGCTTGCGCTATTCCACTTACTAATTGCCCCACTACGGACGCAACACTTGCGCACAACGGGTCAAGTAATTTGCCGTCTCACTCCATGGGCCACGCTTCCACTTACGGCCACTAGCAATATAGAAGTTATTAAATATATGAGTGCATGCGCTCTATTCTCGGACATGCGCATAACATTGAGATCTAATTGACAGAGATAGACGTACGTACGTACCGCTGGGTCGTCATCCTTTTCCACACGCCTACTAGCAATATAGAGGTGTCAAGTAGTGATGTGCCGGATCGTTAAAAATGTATATCCGCGGATACGGATCTGAATACGGATATTTGGTTTCAAGATCCGCGGATACGGATACGGATCTTAAATTTCTTAGAGTACGCGGCGGTAAATATTGCACATCTTTAAGAGTTAACTCTCATAACAGATTGTCTCTTTACAAAGATCGATGTGCAAGATCTCATTATAAAGATAGTTTTTTAGTACCTTTGAGTTATGTACTATTCTATTGGTATGGTACCTACTCACTACGATAAATGTTTGCAATATAAAGGTGCCAAATACGATTTTAAAAAATAAAAAATAATCTGAATGGAATTTAACAGTTTTTATTCATTATTACCTAATCACCTATATATCGTCGTTAACAAAACGAACAGACGTAACTCCAAATTTAACATTTTTCAGTATAACGTTTTAAAGTGTTTTATGTTTTATTGTTAAACGCCACTGAGCTATTTATTGAGTTATCAATCTCAAATAAACGACACAGTGTAGTTTATATTATAAGGTTCAGGAACCAGTGATTGTGTGTAGTAAAAATTGAACACACAGGGGTGATATACACCCCTAAAGCACATACGCCCTTTCGTCTTTTTACTATATGCAACTTCGCATGTCCAGACCTTTAATTACGCCACTGATAACTGCGCTTTAAATGTCGCGAATGAGCTGAAAATAGGTTAAAATAATAAAATAAAACACGTAACAAGTAAAGTCAATAGTTTAATGCGAGTAAATATCAATTTTTTTGTAAACAATATTACGTAAATAAATATTAATGAGGTAAGTTTTCATAAAATTGCACATGCTCTGATAGTTGTATTACAGGGGTTGGTCCTTGGCAAAGTGACATTAGGTCCTTGAACGTTTCTATAGAAATTGTAGTACTAGTATTTAGAATAGGTGGATCGCTGTTTGAGTTACTGACGATCTCGTATTCAGAGTAATGCTGCGGTACTGGTTTGTCAGATGGCTTTCAGTGAAATATAACTTGTTCAAAGTATTCTTGGTAACCATAATTTCTTTAACATTTTTCCAGTCAATTCCAGTATCTCCTAAATCGTCTTTCCTAATCGCTAATATTCGTAAATCACGTGCAAGAGTTTTAAAATGAAGGAAATTTTGAGAATTAAGGCAATTGACAATATACGAATTCTTCTTGCGTGCTAAACGGATAATTGAAACCAACTGTGAAGGCACGAAAATGTCCCCTGATTTTTCTATTGCAGTACTGATTGTACTATGCACAGAATCACCTTCATTCTGTCCATGATGGGCTTCAAAAAACGACAAGGTAATAGATTTAATATTTTTCGATGTGGAAATAATATGCAGCAACATGGCGGCAACGATTGAATTTTTATTTTGCCCACTGCACCCATCGGAAAATAAATGTACAGTGTGAACTCCATCTAGGTCAAGTTTTTTAAGATACATACTAAGGCAAGTTGAGATTTCACAAGAACCCCGTTTGCTGAGTCCTTCATGCCAAAAATAGCATTGACATTGCTTTGATTGTAGGTTGTAAATCATAAAATTGTAATTAGCGAGTCAACGATATATTTCTCTGGAGTTGGTGTTATTACTATTAAATTGTGATTATTTTCGCAAGGTCCCATTTGACCGAAATGCTCCCAGCATAGCAAGCATTATAAACAACGAACACATCTTCTCTCTGACAATTTCCAGCTTGACAACGATCACCATAGGTAGGATCCTTGTCTACATCATCAAACTCGGACAAATAAATATCATCGTCTTCTGCAGTATTCTTCATTTCTTGGTGTCTATTTTTATCATCATGAGGATAATTAGTTTTTGTATCGGAAACTATTCTCTTTTCAATAAGAATCGCCTGTTTCAAAATCTCGAGAGGTGTATCATCATCATCATCCTCAGTGTCGAAACTTGTATTAACTGCTTCATCTTCAACTTGCAGAACAGTTCCAAAATACCATTTTTTGTCTGGTTTCCAGTACATTTTAATTTGCACCCCTACGTCAATTTTTTCTGATTTTATAACGGCTTCTATGTCTGATTGGGAATTAACTACATTCATCGTCCCATCATCCCAAAGCACGAGGACGTCCATCATTACGGCAAACACACTATTCGACTTTGCAAAATAGAAAACACAATATTAGAAATAAAAAACAGCGATAATTATTAATCAAAATGCACTACAAGAACTCATTCTTAGCCTCACTATTCCAATGGATGAGTAAGTTCATCAACATGGCACACTATATTTTGAATTTATAAAGTAGAAAACGCAATATTAAGTAAAAGAAAACACTTACCGGTAATTATTCAGGAGGGCGTATCTCACAACAACTCACAATAAGTACTCACTATAATAAAACGAATGGCCGTAAGTCAAGTTACGCCGGTACGTCGTTTTTCAAGTTAACACTAAACTAAGATGTGCCCGTAAAACGATTTCTATAAAGTAGGTTTCTAGGTGCAGAAGAGCTACGCCACTTCGTCATATCATAGATTTGATATACGCGAATTTCGTGATAGGCTTAACTCAAAACCGCCAATTTTCGAGTTACGCCTGTTCGTATTGTTAGCGACGATATATATAAAATTTCATCTATGAATTGAAAATTAATAAGGTAAAAGATCCGCCAAAAACTAACGGATACGGATACGGATCTTTCTTCTCCCTCGGATATCCGCGGATACGGATACGGATATCCGGCACATCACTAGTGTCAAGTATACGTGTCAAACGTTCACTTTCCACAGTGCGGCAAAAACTAGCGCCGGCCCTCTGTATATCAAAAAATACTATTCATGTTGACGGGGCCGGAACAGTTAAGCTCACCCGCCCCTGAATTCTGATGAAATGCCGTAAACAGAATTGCACGTAGGTATTAAGTTCTTCCAATATTGAGATATTGATTCAAACTTTCATCATCTGAAAACTTTGTTTGCATAAAATTTCAAATAGATAACGCTTTTTCCAAATTCATCAACGACCAGTTCAAGATCGATCTTTAGGATTTATCCGTACCAAAGACTACGCAGTACAGAAGTAAAACAGGTAGTATAATTGTAGAAAAATATACAAAAAAATAATAATGGTATCGACCTGGATCACATTACGAGGCAACTGTTCCACCTCGCCGCCACCTTAGCTTTAATGGTCTGTGGTTTTTGTGTAGTATACGGAATATATCGTACGTACATTACGACACGCTTGTTACATTTTCAAATCTACGGTGTCAAAAGTTTTATTTCAAAAATAATAAAAAAATTTTGAAAAGAAGTTTCACCCTGCAAGCCATCCCTGAAACTTCCCACTATTTTCGAGTTCAAAACGCTCAAAAATATATAAAATATAGCAAGAAGTTTATACTTTAGCTCTTCGAGCTCAAAAAAGAAAACACTCTTACGAATATTTCGTTCATGATATATTGTGAACAAATGAACCGATTTTGATGCGGTATGCTGCAACCGACGCAGTTTTTTGAGAAGAGTCGATTATAATGAATTGAATTAATCGGCGTAGTAGTAGTAATATT
The DNA here is from genome assembly GCA_963575645.1 of Xanthostigma xanthostigma. Classification (NCBI taxonomy): domain Eukaryota; kingdom Metazoa; phylum Arthropoda; class Insecta; order Raphidioptera; family Raphidiidae; genus Xanthostigma; species Xanthostigma xanthostigma. The sequence goes on along the minus strand of OY754466.1, from coordinate 38,090,025 downwards.
CCAAAAAAATTTCTAAAAATTGTATTTTTGAGATTTCTCAAAATTTATTGGGCCGAATCATTCCAAATTTTCAGAAAATATAATTTTCAATAGCCAAAATAGTCAGAATAGCTTCCTTTGATCTCAAAACGTCGAGATCTGACGAAAACTCGATTTTTGAAAATTGGGGTGAAAACAATAACTTTTTTGAAAATTATTGATTTTTATAGCGAAAAGTTAAAACACGTTTATATCAACGCACTAAAAAGTAGAGAATATATTTCTTAACGTTTAAAAGCGTGGGGCAATAATGACATACATAGACACAGTGAATGTCCCACGCTTTTAAAATGTATAGAACAGAAAGTAGCCTAAACAATATTATTTTGAACGTCGCGAGAACGCGTGATGGTGCAGCCTCATCAGCGTTGCCAGACGTCCCGATTTTGGCGGGACGTCCCGATTTTTAAATCAAAATTAAATGTCCCGCGCGGGACAGGCTCAGTCCCGCTTTTCGGGGATAACTCGGGGATAACTTTACAAGAAGTTAAATCTTCACGGAAATATCATGAATAAGTAATTCTTATAAATAAATTATTCTCTTATTGTAAGTTGCAATTTGTAACACTCATTCCACAGACTATTGTTTGAAACGCCATATTTTTCTAATGAATAAAACTTTTTTGATTTTGATTTCTGTTTTTTTTTTTTTTTATTCTGAAGACGAATAAGACTCAACTATTTAACGATAGGGTAAATCTGATTTAAAATATTATATTTTTATTAAAATACATTTTCTATGGCTATTTTTGCTATCTATTGTCACGTAAACGTAATTTTAATTCAAATATTGAAAACTTATGATTAGGTATATACGTTTTTTTACTATGTCCCGCTTTCGACGAAAGAATCCCGCTGTTTTCACTCAAAGAGTTTCAAAATCCCGACTTGACAAAAAAAAAAACTGGCAACGCTGAGCCTCATGTAAACAGTTAGTAAGACGGTTTAATGTCTACACGCAAGATTAAAAATCGCACGCACGACGCTGTGGCATCTAAACATAACCTGAATATAAGCGCACGACCGTGCTAAGTTTCGTATAACTTTCGATCGAAAGCAAAATCTTGACTACCGCTGACATTTCACAGGTTGGTTTATGCTTTTGCTACGCCAGGTCATATATATCTGTGTACGGTGAGCGTGTACGGCATGTCTGTTTTTTGTTGCATGTGCGAGGAGCATCGTAAAGAAACCGTTGCAACCTGCAACGAAAATGAACCTTACATACTCGCCTGCGTCGTTTATCAAATCAAACTTTTATGAGTTCACTTCTTCGGAGACTCATCCACTATACCCCCCCCCCCTTCACACACACACTACTATACCTTATCCACGGAAGCAATTCCCATGGAATAGTGTGTTTGTGTAAACATTACACTGATAGCATATTGATAAATGAGTTTTTCTTCCACGGAAGTGCCTCAGACAAATTCGTGCAGAGATCGCTTCAAAAATAAAAAAAAATAATTTTACCGTTAGTGCTAAGCTATACGTTTATTAACAAGAAAAGTGTGTGTGTGTGTGTCAGCTCCGACGCACGACTGGAGTTTACTCCTTAGATACGCTGTGTAGTGTATTCCATCTCATTCTATCGCACGTTAAATCCTACAGATATATATGTTCGTCTCTTTTGAAGCGGACGAGCGTAACGCCACACTTGAAGCGGTGGAGCGTAAAGCCTCTTGTTAACGACAACGGATAACGGCCCGATTTTTATGACGGGCGACGGGCCGACGCGCAGTGTTCAATAGGTTAGTGTGGGTGTTTGTTAACGCGACGGGCATGTAACCGTTGCAACAAAACTCAACGGATACCCGCACGTCGCCCCTTGGCGCGACGGCGATCGGTCCGATGCAGTGAACCACGTCATTTCATAAAAGTCTGTTGTCGACAACAGATGTGCGCGCACGTTTTTACCTATATCTACCTTGTTCTGCGCATTGTGAATATGGAGTTTAAAATTGATATTGATATGGATTTATTAATTGGCCTTGTTCATAATAGGCCAGTGTTAGGACAAGACTAGAAAATTACAAAAATAAACAAGCAAGACATAACGTACTTGCACTTCTTCGCCCTTCAAGTATAAAACTGATATCGGTAACAATGGACGCGCTCACGTATATGCGGATCGTGTACAAAGGTAACCGTTTCGCGTCTAAAACGGTCGTTAACAAGAGTCCTAACACATCACCAATTGATTTTACTACACATAAAATTTCCGTACCGGGCCTTATAACTCAAAATCGTTTCTTAAGGAGTAAACTCCAAAAATATAAACTGAAAAATGCAAAATAATTTGACAACAAAAATAGCTTGAATATAAAAAGCGTGGGCTGCTCTCTGCTTAAATTTTCATAATGGCTCTACATTTACAAAATTTGTATGTATATTTTACGTATAACGATGTGTGGTAATTAGAGCAATGTAACGTTCGACTTTGTGGAACATGATTCTAACTTTTTATGTCCGTCTGTATGCAAAACTGATTTGAATAGCTTTATGCAAACAAACAAAACGTAAAAAAATCTATGTATGTAATATTCATAAATAAAATTGTTATACAGCTAGGTAAAAAAATTAATGAATCGCCCTTATAGCAAAAGCCAATTGTAAACCAAAATGAAACTAGTCTTTTTTTACATTTGCAGAAAAGTCATATTTTGTTTCAGAAGGCACGTTCAATTAATAATTAATCACCCATATTTATTTTTTATATAAACGAAAGTAAAAAAACCTTACCATCCTTCCGAGTTGATAAGGTCTATTTTTAGGCGGCAATCTAGAGACACCCCCCGTTTTCTAGCTCGCTGAACACGATGGTGAGAGTCCCATTTTTTTTCTCGGCAATCCCTTCAAATTGGCCCCCCCTGATATTCACCATTTGGAAAAAACTTTGAACACAACAGTTTTGTAGAAAAATTAATTCTCTTCCAAAAATCTTTCTTGTTTTTTTTTCTGTAAATGTGATACCTACTTTAAGAATTACGTATAAATGATCATCTTTGAAGGCCTGTAATTCTTAAATTATCACATTTACAAAAAAAAACAAGAAATATTTTTTGTAGAGAATTAATTTTCCTACAAAACTGTTGTGTTCAATTTTTTTTATAATTTTTTCTAAGGGGTGGAAATCATGAAGGCCAATTTGAAGGGGTTGCCGAGAAAAAAAAAATTTGGGACCCTCACCATCGTGTTCAGCGAGCTCGAAAACGGGGGAGAGTCTCTAGATTGGCGCTCTGGCAAAAAAAAAGGTACTCCTTCCGACTCCTGACCTCGACTACTAAGTGAACACTGTTATAAAATATCGTAATCGTAAAATAGGTAGCTATTTAGTATAGCATGGTAGCCGTTGAGGCATCTTTAGGGTGACTTTCGTTCCAGATTTTCCAGGATAGTCCCGGATTAAAGCCTCCTGTCCCTTATTAATATATGTTCCGAAAAATGTCTCGAATTAGATAATTCATCATATAATGTGAATATTATTAATATTCGATTATATTTTATTCGCGCGTCTCTGCGTTCATGACTATATGAACACGTTCACTAAATAAATATTATATATAAAATAGATATATTTTTATTAAATGACAATTTAAAGGATTTTTTACAAAAAAAATTTCACGCTCACGTATGTCCCGCATTATGTACGATAAAAATGGTCACCTTATAGGAATTATTAATAGTTTAGTCAATGAGTGCTCATAAGGGGCATCTAGATGGAAAAGTCGAAAGCAGAACATTTGACTTAGGAACTTTGTTTGGACTAGTTAGGAGATAAACATACTAAAAGTCCTTGCCCCTCTGAGGTACGCCCGAAGGGGGGGAGCACAAAGAAGGTCCCGTTTTTTGGTTTTTTGCTTTCATCTCGAAAACGGTACGTCGTACGAAATTTTGTTGTAATACATAATGAAAGCTGATAAAATTCTCTACAACTTTAGCTTTCACACTTTTTATCTATCTCCAATCTTTGCCTAGCTATGAGCTCCGAAAAATGGTCGATTTTAAAAAATGTGTTAAATTCTCTGTAGCACATTGTAACAATACGAATTTGTCAAAATCATTTCGTATCGCTCATCCAAACTATTAAAAACACCCACACACTATTAAAAAATAACATAAGCTTTAACCTATTGAAGGCCCTGGGCACATTAGGATTATGGGGCCCCTATGACCTTAACAGAGCACTATTTTGTTAGAATAGACAAAGAAAATAGATAAACAAGGTTCTAGATTCTAAGTCGAGGAATGTGATATAAAATGCATATATTTAAAAGGATCACGTTCCCAATTTTAACATGAAGGACACAAAAAAAATAAGTATATGAAAAATAGTTCACTGATGATTTTTGTTTAAAACAGTTTAGGTACTTAGTATACCATTAAACTAGGGGGTCCCTATCGATCGCGGGGCCCTGGGCACGTGCCAGAGTGCCCAGTGGGAAAGAGGGCCCTGTGTGGAGGTACTCCCAGCTTATGTTATTTTTTAATAGTGTGTGGGTATTTTTAATAGTGTGGATGAGCGATACGCAATGATTTTGACAAATTCGTATTGTTACAATGTGCTACAGAGAATTTAACACATTTTTGAAAATCGACCATTTTTCGGAGCTCATAGCTAGGCAAAGATTGGAGATAGATAAAAAGTGAGAAAACTAAAGTTGTAGAGAATTTTATCAGCTTTCATTATGTATTCCAACAAAATTTCGTACGACGTACCGTTTTCGAGATGAAAGCAAAATACCAAAAAACGGGACCTTCTTTGTGCTCCCCCCCTTCGGGCGTACCTCGGAGGGGTAAGGACTTTTAGTATGTTTATCTCCTAACTAGTCCAAACAAAGTTCCTAAGTCAAATGTTCTGCTTTCGACTTTTCCATCTAGAATTATTCGTTGCTTAAGCTATAACATTAGCAGAATAAATGAAAAAATAATATTACTTACGTATAATGTAAAACCAGTGAGTTACTCCCCATTAGAAGAATATCTGAAAAAAGAAAACAATAAATAAGTCGACAATAGAATAGGTACATATTTTTATCAGTAGAAGAAAATTATTCACTCAAAGGAGGAAAAATCATCAAACTTTCAGTTGATGGTAGATAATTTTATGTTGTCGACTGTTGAACAGATTTTATTGATATCAATTATCACAATAGAATGGATAGCATGTTGCCCTGTACATCCCTTGATCGCAATTCGCTGTTCACTATTAAGATCAGTGATTGGTGTTTGTTGGCGTGCACGCAGTACGCAGCTTCTCTGAGCGTAAGTTGTGACAGCTCACACAGAGAAGCTACGAGTGTACAGTATATGCACACACACACAAGGAAGTCGAGAGCGGTGATGTAGAGTGGACATAGGAGAGCGTGATTCCGTTTCCATCACGGCATGGTTTTGCTGCCAAACGCGCCAATAGATGTTTTGCATCAAAAAAGTCGTTCCGCCGCTAATGTTGACCCGACAGCTTTCCCCGCAAGTAACAAACAGGTAGATACATTGTTATCATGCACATTGCACAGCAACTGCACGAAGCGGTGATTTTATAATTAAACGTATAAGATGATGTGTGCATCTTCTGTGAACAATGGCCATGACATTCAGCAACCAACGAAGCTGCAGAATATGAAAAGACTGAGACCAAAATTACCAATGCAGATAGACAAATATTCATATACTTTTATTCTATACTGAAAATAGAAATAAAATCGCAATCGAACCATTAGGGTGCCAACATATACTTCTGTCTTTTTTACGCCGTAAGCACTGGCGTATCCAGGAGGGCAAACAAGCACGGGGAACCCGGCTTAAGAAATATCTAATTTGCCCCCTCCTGGGCCAAAAGCTGGGTACGCCCATGTTAACATCATAGAAAAAGACAAAGTTTTTGAAACAGAGACAATTTATTCAGATTGAATGCAAGTACACCAAACAATCTTATCATCGGAGAAATCAAGAAATTACATCGAAGAAAGGGACGCAGATATATTTTCGATACGCTTTGTGGGGAAATGCAGCGCCACAGCACGCTTAAAACCTAGCAGCGAAATCAAGCAACGAATCTAGCTGCAAAACTCATATCGTACGGATGGTGTCGTGCAATAAAGAATCGACTTTTCAATCACCAACATTTTATTACTCTATATTATAAAACTGATCAGGTTTGTTTTATCTTTTAAAGAGCAATAATGAGAATGACCAAAAGCTTTTGTTATGCTACGTTGTGTGCCTAATCCTACGTATGCGCAGTCAATATATTCCTTTAATAAATCCTTTGTGAACCGATATACACTAAACACACTATATCTCTGCCTGTGGACTTATAGTTTCTTTTACAGGATGGATTTTTATATCAAAACTAGCTGAACGCGACTGAACCACAGCAACGCGTGATCGGCTACGCGTTGACGGCGCTCCCGTTGCCGTAAAATGTTTAGTGTAGCGCTTGTTGCTTTAACGTCTAACAGATGGGTCTGTGCTTTAACGTTCAACAGATGGTGCTCCTGTTGCTGTAAATATTTCGTATAGCGTGTGTTGCTTTAGCGTCTAACTGATGGTACTATATTTAACATACCCATTGCCGTAAATATTTAGTACCTATACCATGTGTGGCTTCAACATTCCACAACTGATGGAGTGATGCTCGCGTTCCCCTAAAAGATTTAGTATAACGTGTGTTGCTTTAACATCCGACTGTTGGCGCTGTTTAAAAAAAACGTGTTTTCACCTGTTGCAAGTGTGACATCTATATAATAGACAGAATGTACATAGCCAGCGTTGCCAGTTTTTTTTATTGCCAAGTCGGGATTTTGGAACTCTTTGAGTGAAAACAGCGGGATTCTTTCGTCGAAAGCGGGAATAGTAAAAAAACGTATATAATCAGAAGTTTTCAAATACCGATTTATCTTTTTATTTGAATTAAAATTACGTTTACGAGACAATAGATAGCAAAAATAGCCATAGAAAATGTATTTTAATAAAAATATAATATTTTAAATCAGATTTACCCTATCGTTAAATAGTTGAGTCTTAGGCCTAGTTTATATGAGAGGCGTTCAACGCGCGTTGGGCCAACGCGCGTTGAACGCTCTTCATGTGTGCTAGGCCTTATTCGTCTTCAGAATAAAATTAAAAAAAAACAGAAATCAAAATCAAAAAAGTTTTATTCCATAGAAAAATATGGCGTTTCAAACAATAGTCTGTGGAGTGAGTTACAAATTGCAACTTACAATAAGAGAATAATTAATTATTTATAAGAATTACTTATTCATGATATTTCTGTGAAAATTTAACTTCTTTTAAAGTTATCCCCGAAAAGCGGGACTGAGCCTGTCCCGCGCGGGACATTTAATTTTGATTTAAAAATCGGGACGTCCCGCCAAAATCGGGACGTCTGGCAACGCTGGTAGATACATAAAAACACGCGCGTATTCGATTGCAATGTCGTGTCAAAATTTCAAAACAATATTTGAAGAACTTTCGGAGATTTAAGCTTTTGAACAAACGAACATTCACATTTACGAAATAACAGGAACAGTTCAAAAAACGAATTTAAACAATTCTCAGAAATTATGCTGCTCAAAAATAACAGTTCTTAAAAAGTAAATATGAATTTTCATGTTCCTACTTGAAAAAATGATGGGTTCCCCATACAAACTTTCATCCCCTATTTAACCCCCTTAGTCAAAAGGTAGCCTATGTTCGTCCTCAGGATGCAATTTGTCTTCTTGCCAAATTTTATCGAAATCTGTTCGGCAGTTTGGGCGTGAAAAGGTAACAGACAGACAGAATTAATTTCGCATTTATAATGTGGTTGGATGATTATGGACCAGTCTGTAGAAAGTTGTAGAATTACGGCTGCTGGGTGGTGTGGGTATGCTTCATCGTGACGTTGATGATACGGGCCCAACAAGCTTCATAGACCGTCGTACTCATGTTTGTATACAGTACCAGTGGTAAGTACCTATACCTACACTATACAGTACCTACACCTAATGCCGTACATGCAGAACTGGAAATATTTACTAGAGAATTACTTAGAGACTCAAAATTAAACGGAGATTATCAAAACCATAATATATTAGTTGTATTAATTTCAGTTGTATGTAGTTATCAGTGCCGGATTAAGACTCCTTGATGCCCTAAGCATTGATTGCCTATGGGCCCTCATTTCTAGCAGTTATAGTCTAAAAAAATTCTAATATTATCTGTCTCTGATATGTTAAATTTATAAAAAAAATTGTTTTCCAAATTGTGAATGTCATAAGCTTAAAATTGATAGAAAAGTCAAAAGCATAGAATTTTAGGAAAAAAACTGATTTTTACAATCAATGTTCTCATTGAAAATTTGACTGTCTATAAAATCGGTCCTTAGGCATTTTTATATATAGGCAAAACGGCGAGGAGTTTTGGGTGTATTTTTCGGGCACAGGCGAGATTATTGTTGGAATCGCTTCGTTTTAGGGTGTAGTTCAACCACCTACGTTTGCTTACAAATTGTTGGTGTGCTTGATTTTATAATTGACAATTAGTGACGAAAATAGTGCTTTTTTCTCTATTTCCTTTAATATCTCCGTTTCTCTTGACTTTTAGTATAGCATATGCATTGAGAAAGTTGTTCCTTATGAAATTTCCTAAAAAATGAGCACTGACAGAGGTCGCTAAGTGCAATTGTTAACTTGCAAATAGCCCCAAAAGTTAAAAAAACACGTTTTTTTCACTATCTAAAAAATGACCGCACATAGATGGCTGAAAATTCTCAAAAATGATGTCTATGTTGACCCAAACATGCATAAATAATTTTAGCGTCATCGGTCAATTACTTCACGAGTAATTAACGATCACTTTTTTTTGTTTCCTTAATTGCAAATTGCGCCATTTTTTTCACAAACGGGTTTCGCTGGTTGGACCAAGCCAGAAAAATCACAAAACCGTTCAACTTTAGTATCCCGTTGGAATTTTTGTAAAAAAATTAATTCTTACCGATTTTGTAACGATTGAATATTGGAAAAGTTATATGGTTTTATACGTTTGTCTAAAATTGGTATCGCTAAAGAAATCGTTATAAAATCGGTTAGAATTAATTTTTTTACAAAAAATTATAGGTTAATCCGGTACTGGTAGTAATGTATTGTAACGTTTTACAACCTTAGGCCATTTTGTCTTGAGTAAATTGTGCAGAAATAATAATGCGAATTATTAGAAGTAATTTAAAATGACAAAAAGTGTTATAATGAGTGCGAGCGAGAGAGGCGAAAAAGCCATGAGTTAAAATAGTACGACACGATGCATGCCTACACATAGCGACGTAAGATTGTTCGGACTTGAGCTGTAGTCGGCGTGCGAGAGTGTCTGTTTGGTTTGAACTGGTCTCGAGCTCATTGGCCGGCGTGCCTTTGGCACGCGAACATCGTATTGTTTGAGACAGATTTCGATGTGAATTTTATATTGTGTTTGACTATTATTTTTGGTGGCGAATCTTCGTAGGCATTTTGTGACTAGGTTTTAGTGTTTGATAACTTCTAGTTTCGTTGGCGATTTAGGGCATTCATCCGCGAATCCTTTTATAACACAGAGAATTTGGTTCCGCGCAGAGCGGTTCCAAATTTTAGGTTCCTTCCCACCTGTTGGATGTTAGTTTCTGCTTTTCTGCTGTTTAGGATTAGCGTTGAGATAGTTGTTGTGGATCAGGATTCATTCCTGGAATTCTGGAGTAATTCAGTTCAGAAATTGTGAGTTGTCGTAATTACGTCGCCACGTATCAGCTACGCCTTATGAAGTACTGCGTCAGTAAATGTCAAATGAAAATATTATGCGCCGATGCGGCCAATCATTTAATGTTGTTGATGTTTGGAGATTATTATAGGCCTAATTCGTGTTGTTAATTTGGTTTTGAGGTTGGCGCGACACTCCGCCTCATTGTATTGAAGTCGATGCGACAACTTTGATTTAATTTGAGTTTGTCGTCTAATTGTTGTACGCATCGAGTGTTGTAGATTAAGTTGGCACTTGAATTTAGTCAGTTGTTGTGGTGTTACAATCTGAATAATTGTAACGAGTGGCTGTTCAGTCGCTTAATTTGTTGTTTGTTGTGAATTAAGCTTGGTTATTGTTTTGGACTAGATTGGTTGAGTTAGTTTTGTTTTGTTGTCGTTATTGGTGGCGATCCATCCTGTTAAGTGGATCGTCGTTGTTGGTTGTTGTTGTTTTGCTAACGTTTTGGGAAACGGTTTTGGGCGTGTTATTTTTCGTGTGGTCTGCGTGGCACAATAATCCAGGGGTGGACTCCCTGGATACTCTTATAGTGTGGCCCTTGTGTCCTGGCGCCCTTTTCATCTTTGGTCGGTGGGCCCACACTACTTAGTTTTCACCGTCACGTGACAACATTTGTTGTTGTTTTGTGTTGTCCTTGATTTAATTTTAATTTAATTTATTTACCATTAATTGTTTAATTCGTGTAAGTGGTCGGTGGTCGGATACTTACAGCCTTTCTGGCATTTCCCATCAAGATATTTCTCATCTCCTTTTGGCTTCGCCCACGCCCCTCGCGCCGCCTGAACTACGCTAGCCGCGGCTTCTCCTCAGTTGAGGTTACACATTTGGCGCCCTAACGTGCGGGCCTTTAGAGTTGAGACCTCTTGTTGGTGAGGCCTAGCTCACATTTTTTTGACTAGTGAGAATTTATCCAGACCCCGAGCCTTGTGTTGTGCTGGATTTTTTTGTTGTTGAAGAATTTTGAGAATTTTGTCGGTTATTGAGACAACAGTGTTGTCTTGTGAATTGTGATTAATTTGGCGAGTTGTGATTCGAACATTCGGTTTATTTTGTAGTTTGTTGAATTAATTCTATTTTGAAATAGAAGTTGATTACCTCACCAGCCTTGAGGTTGATTATGAGTTATTAATTCGCGGATTTATGTCAGGTTGTGACGATTTAAACGAGTAGATGTTTGAGGCGCTTATTGGCCAACGACAGTAAGCGTGCTGGTATTGCGTATGATGCTGCTAGCCCATTTAAACACGATATTGATGGTGCTGAAATTGATCCCAACATTTCTCGGATTAGCAAATTGATTGAATTGTATGTCGGAATTTCGGACCCAAATTTTGTGGAGACTCGTTCTAGATTAAACCATTTGAAGGGTCGATTGATGAGAATAGTTAGTGATGAGGTTGAAGTTAAGTCCTTTTAAAATGATCGCCTGATAACCGTGTTTGCCTTGGAGGATGAATTCCTATCTAAGACGCCAGCTGTTACACAGACAGATGAAGTTCAGAGAGCGGTTGAGCCTGACCGAACTACAGTCGCTTCACAGCTTGATAGTAGCTTTACGACGGTTCCTGTTATCCCTTCGGAAGTTTGTCAACATGATATTGGGATTTCCGTCTTCAAGTGGGGAGTAACCTTCGATGGTAAACAGCCTGTGATGGAATTTTTGGATTGTATTGAGGAGGTACGTTTAGCAAGGCGTGCTTCCAAACAAGATCTGTTCCAAGCGGCGGTGGATTTGTTTAAGGATGAGGGCAGTTAGGTTTCACAGATTAAATGTTTGTGTTCCTTATGATTTGGTTTTGGAATTATTTGAATGAGGCTTAATGAGGCTTAATGAGGCTTTTGGTTTTGAAGATTCGCAATTATTCCGATTCTGACGTTTTTACTGCTGATGGTACGGCTCAGCGCATAGCTGGATTTGTAATGCTGCCCATAGCAGTTGATGACGTTATGCAACTTATGAAGATATTGGTAGTGCCTTCGTTACCGCAAGGTCTTATTTTGGGTAGCGATTTTTGCAGACAATTTTCGCTCAGAATTGATTTCGGTCTGAATTCTTTTGTGATCGGTAATGAGGCGGGCAAAGCAGTCGGTCGATGGCACGACAAGGATATTAAGGGCAAGGTGCCCCCTGGTGCTTCGGATTTTCAGACTTGCCGGATTCAGACTCGCCGATTTCAGAATCTTCGGAGGCCGAATAATTTTTGTGTTGTTGGGATGTAAAAGATGCGCCACCGTCGCATCTTTTCTTGAGGAAAGAGGGGAGTGTAACGTTTTACAACCTTAGGCCATTTTGTCTTGAGTAAATTGTGCAGAAATAATAATGCGAATTATTAGAAGTAATTTAAAATGACAAAAAGTGTTATAATGAGTGCGAGCGAGAGAGGCGAAAAAGCCATGAGTTAAAATAGTACGACACGATGCATGCCTACACATAGCGACGTAAGATTGTTCGGACTTGAGCTGTAGTCGGCGTGCGAGAGTGTCTGTTTGGTTTGAACTGGTCTCGAGCTCATTGGCCGGCGTGCCTTTGGCACGCGAACATCGTATTGTTTGAGACAGATTTCGATGTGAATTTTATATTGTGTTTGACTATTATTTTTGGTGGCGAATCTTCGTAGGCATTTTGTGACTAGGTTTTAGTGTTTGATAACTTCTAGTTTCGTTGGCGATTTAGGGCATTCCTCCGCGAATCCTTTTATAACACAGAGAATTTGGTTCCGCGCAGAGCGGTTCCAAATTTTAGGTTCCTTCCCACCTGTTGGATGTTAGTTTCTGCTTTTCTGCTGTTTAGGATTAGCGTTGAGATAGTTGTTGTGGATCAGGATTCATTCCTGGAATTCTGGAGTAATTCAGTTCAGAAATTGTGAGTTGTCGTAATTACGTCGCCACGTATCAGCTACGCCTTATGAAGTACTGCGTCAGTAAATGTCAAATGAAAATATTATGCGCCAATGCGGCCAATCATTTAATGTTGTTGATGTTTGGAGATTATTATAGGCCTAATTCGTGTTGTTAATTTGGTTTTGAGGTTGGCGCGACACTCCGCCTCATTGTATTGAAGTCGATGCGACAACTTTGATTTAATTTGAGTTTGTCGTCTAATTGTTGTACGCATCGAGTGTTGTAGATTAAGTTGGCACTTGAATTTAGTCAGTTGTTGTGGTGTTACAATCTGAATAATTGTAACGAGTGGCTGTTCAGTCGCTTAATTTGTTGTTTGTTGTGAATTAAGCTTGGTTATTGTTTTGGACTAGATTGGTTGAGTTAGTTTTGTTTTGTTGTCGTTATTGGTGGCGATCCATCCTGTTAAGTGGATCGTCGTTGTTGGTTGTTGTTGTTTTGCTAACGTTTTGGGAAACGGTTTTGGGCGTGTTATTTTTCGTGTGGTCTGCGTGGCACGATAATCCAGGGGTGGACTCCCTGGATACTCTTATAGTGTGGCCCTTGTGTCCTGGCGCCCTTTTCATCTTTGGTCGGTGGGCCCACACTACTTAGTTTTCACCGTCACGTGACAACATTTGTTGTTGTTTTGTGTTGTCCTTGATTTAATTTTAATTTAATTTATTTACCATTAATTGTTTAATTCGTGTAAGTGGTCGGTGGTCGGATACTTACAGCCTTTCTGGCATTTCCCATCAAGATATTTCTCATCTCCTTTTGGCTTCGCCCACGCCCCTCGCGCCGCCTGAACTACGCTAGCCGCGGCTTCTCCTCAGTTGAGGTTACAGTATATAAAAAAAATAACTTGATTTTTACTTCTTCTAAATGTCCAGTTGACGTGAAACTTTGCAGTCGTATGTAGTTTTAGATTTTAGTGGAGAACGTCTATCCAGTCGTTTAAAATTTAAATCGAACGATTAAAAGTTTGAAAATAAAAATATATAATACCTAGTAAAGATAAAAAATAAAATATAGATACAGTGAGCATCCCAAACTTTATTTTCTAGTTTTTAGAAAATAAATCATATCTATCTATATCTATACTAATATATAAAGCTGAAGAGTTTGTTTGTTTGAACGCGCTAATCTCAGGAACTACTGGTTCAAATTGAAAAAAAAAATTTGTTGGATAGCCCATAAATCGAGGAAGGCTATAGGCTATATAAAATCAGGCTACGATCATTAGAAGCGGAGCATTAATGAAAAATGTTGCAAAATGTATCTCAAAAATAAGCTTCTATTCAGGTGAAATTCACTAACTAAATATACTCATATTAGCGCTGTGAGTACACAACGCCGACTGGCTCAATCGGTAGAGCATGCGACTGTCAATATCAGGGTCGTCGGTTCGAGCCCCACGTTGGGCAAATTTTTTTTTTTATTTTCTACATTGCTTTCTTTTAATAAGGCTTACATTTAAATTGTATTTAATTAATTAAAAAAAAAAAGTATAAATACTGCTTTTTATCGATAAAAACTTTTGAACGGTAACTCCGATCATCATGAAACACAATAATCATCTCGGTTAACTAAGGTGAATGCGTGTACTCGTGTTCCTCCCTTCCCCATTCGTTCTTTTACACCCGGGTGAAACCGGACGGACCGCTAGTAGGTATATAAAACTCAAAACAGCAAATTTTGGACTTACTTTTGCATTCACTCAGCGAAATTTTCTTTCCTTCCCTTCTATAACGTTTCAAAAGTGTGAGACACTCACTGTACTTATATTTCATTTTTTTTCATCGAGTACCCCATGCTCTTACAACATAAAAAAGAATGAAATTTATTCTCTTCTCTTTAGTGCGCTGATAAAAGAGTGTTTTTTGTATTTTTTATTCACGAATAGTTTCGAACAACCCTAAATTACTGGATTCGCAAATACCATATCTATTCTCCCTCAACATTCTGGTGAAGTTTTTAAGTGATTACTGTTACACTCTATATCTCGAAGTTTCAGTTTTGTGAAATCGGTATTTCGAAGTAAGCGACGTGTATACTTTATAGCCTCTTTAAGAGTATTCGTCCCTGCAAATACCCCTTGCACCCTTCATCTCAAATCTTTTCCCCTCGCCTAAAAACGGTTCGCGCTCTCCCGACGCTATTTTTAAAGGTAGAGGGTTCTGGTAAACGCCAAATGAAAGACAAAGAATCAGACTACAGATCCTTCAGGCGAATTTTTTGAAAAAAAATTCCTGAAAAAACTTACAACCTTTTGAAAAAAATAATAAGTTACGTAATATTTCACACGTAGGCGAAACTGTTTTTCAAAAAATTCGCCTGAAGGATCTGTAGTCTGATTCTTTGTCATTCATTTGGCGTTTACCAGAACCCTCTAGCTTTAAAAATAGCGTCGGGAGAGCGCAAACCATTTTTAGGCGAGGGGAAAAGATTTGAAATGAAGGGTGCAGGGGGTATTTGCAGGGACGAATACTCTTAAGACAAAATTAATTGGATGAAGTTCCGATTAAAAGACACGTCCGATTGGGATAAAACTTTAGGCATTGGTGGGACATGGAAAACCTCCTAGGGGTTTTTGGCGCAAATGTCCCTTAACATTTTTATGGGGGTTTAAATATTTTACCATGGGTGAAAAGGTGGGAGGGATACCAATGGGGTTTTTGTTTTCACGTCATATTAACTTGTTGACAATCACCATCTGACCATAACCATACCGGATAACAGACTTTAATCGTCGTCAACAATTTTTTGAATGAATCGGCTAAAATGGTAAAATCTTTAAGCCCCCGTATAAAATGTTATGAAGCATTTGCGCCAAAAATCCCTTGGGAATTTTTCATGTCCCACCAAGGTCAACAAATATCCAAAATTTCATACCAATCGGACGTGCCCCTTAATCGGAACTGTACCTCAAAGTTTTTGTCTGTTAAACTCCGTAATTCGTAGTAATAAGTCGAAAATTTGATATTTCAAAATTTCCCTCGAAGTTCAGGTTATTATTCCACTGTATTTATTTCTGTTTTGGGGAAGATTCTATAGAGAATATGCAATTAAAAGTTAAAACTTCTGGAAATTCTAGGAATTTTTGGGCAGACATCTACTTACTTCTCACACCACCGACCGACGGCATACTATGCCGATGCTTCTACTGCAGTTCTGTAACTCGAAGCGCTTTCTCTATTAACGCTTGAACACGCGTCAGCCGCTATAACAGCGAGCGATGCATTAGTTCACAGTTGATTACACTGACCAAAAGGATTCTCTCCTCCTGACGCCCACCGACGCGACGCCATGTACATACATCGCGCGTCCGTCCGTCTGTTCTGTGAAGTTATCTCTACATCTAAACCTTCTAACAGAGTAACGGATGCAAACCGAAATTCTGTTACGGTTCACTGATAGATCGGAGGGTTCACTTCAAAAATTCCGTCTCGTTTTTTGAGATAAAATTCCAAGTCGATACAAACCTAGATAAGGTTTTAGGATGTGCGAATTTTGATTTTTATTTTCGAGTCAAGAATTTTTATTGTAAAATATAGACGTTTGGCAACAGAGGTCATAAGCGTTTGAAATTAATAAACACACTATATTTTACATTATTCACTATTTAAATTAGTATTGGTTTTTAGGGTTATAATTAAAATTAGAGTTTAAAAAAACTCAAAAAAACAATATTTTATAGCAATGTGGACTAAAATGTAAAAAATAATTTTTCAATACAGTGTGAACTCCATTTAACGTCACGCAATATAACGACAAACTCCTTAAAACGTCGAAATTACTTAATTCTAGTTGGTTTACCTTGTTGCTCATACGACACATCCACTCTAAATAACGACAACAATACGTCATCATTAAGCAATAAACAGTAGTTGTTTGTTATTTTGTTGCTTTGTTATCGGCATCATGCGTACCGAAGATTCTAAGAAATTCGTTCTTTGCTTGTGGGGATTATCTTTGATATGTTTAGCTCAGTTGCTTATCGATAAGTTATCATATTCAATCTTGCAAACTGTGAACATGACGAGTAAAAGAAAATCTTTGTGTATTGCCGAAAAAGTTTTATTAATACGCGCAATAGAGGCGGGAGAAAGGATAAGTGATGTTGGAAGACGCTTTGGATTCAGATTAATGGATTATTTCTTCTCTCCGTTTGACAACTCTCAATAACACCACAAAGTGCACAGTCCCTTGAGTGTCGCTATATAAAGTTTACAGTGTATAAAGATTTAGTTCAATAGCGATAGAAAGTTCCCCAACGCGTTCTTATCGCAGTTGAACAAAATCTTTATATTTCAAAATTATTTTTTACTTTTTAGTCCACATTAGGTACTATAAAAGAGTTGTTTTTAACTCTAATTTTAATTATAACCCTAAAAACCAACACTTAGATGACTACGTTAATATACATTTTTTATATATTTATAAATATTTATGTAAATTATTGCATTGTCACGAGTTCGTAATACGCGCGCAAAATTTCAAATAATTTAGACGTCTGGAAGTGGGTGCAAATTAAATTGAAAGATTCCATTAGATAGACAATTTGATATTATGATATGATAAAATTATATACGGGCTACAAGGCTAAAATATTAAAACAATTTTTATTCACTAGAACATTTTTTATTAAAAAAAAAAAATATAAAATCGATTAGAATTAATTTTTTCCAAAAATTCCAACGGGATACTAAAGTTGAATAGATTTGTGATTTTTCTGGCTTGGTCCGACCAGCGAAACCCGTTTGTGAAAAAAATGGCGCAATGTGCAATTAAGGAAACAAAAAAAAAGTGATCGTTAATTACTCGAGAAGTAATTGACCGATGACGCTAAAATTATTCATGCATGTTTGGGTCAACATAGACATCATTTTTGAGAATTTTCAGCCATCTATGTGCGGTCATTTTTTAGTAAAAAAATAGTGAAAAAAACGTGTTTTTTTAACTTTCGGGGCTATTTGCAAGTTAACAATTGCACTTAGCGACCTCTGTCAGTGCTCATTTTTTTAGGAAATTTCATAAGGAACAACTTTCTCAATGCATATGCTATAGGTACTAAAAGTCAAGGGGAACAGAGATATTAAAGGAAATAGAGAAAAAAACACTATTTTCGTCACTAATTGTTAATTATAAAATCAAGCACACCAACAATTTGTAAGCAAACTTAGGGGGTTGAACTACACCCTAAAACGAAGCGATTCCAACAATAATCTCGCCTGTGCCCGAATAATAAACTTTTTAATGTTTTTACCTCCTCGCCGTCTAGCCTAACACTAAAAAAACGATACATTTGTTATTCATACAAATTACAAAATTATTCTCATAATTAATAATTTTCCTAAGAAATTGGTTAATTAACATGAGAAATGAATATCTATATTACAGTTGAAACTGATAATATGTATGGAAAATGCATATTTTAATGTACATATTTAGTCCTTGAATAACTATATTATTAAAGAGCCATTTCACCTCTAATTTTTTTTTAAATAAATTACTTCTCAAATATTATAGTGCGACTATGCAATGTTTTAATTTGCTTTCTAATTTTGATTAAAATTTTTAAAATGCTAATAAAATTACATATTTTTTTAATTAGTGTACAAGACAAACTTTTACATTATGCAGGTTGTAACAAAATAATGAGACAATATTAATTAAAATGTTTTGTTGAAAATATCGTCTGAGTTTCGTACAAAGACTTTCCAACAAATTCCACTGAAATTTTTAAAATTGCTTTGAAATACGAAATCACGTCTAGGTAGTTCTTCATATTTTTATTTCCAACTTATATTTGCGGCTAAAATATCGTTACAATATATAAGTGTTAAGTTTCATGTGTTTTACTACGTTTATATTACCTAACTTGCTTTTCGTGTATGTCGGGCGGAACTTTATAATTGATTTTAAACTAACTTCCTGTTGAGATTGAGACTTGAAATTTTTAACATATCTCAACTCAGAATTAGATGACAATAGGTACGAGAAAATACTAAAATAAAAAAATGATAAAAGAAATTTTTTTAAATACATATAATTCGTTTTTACTTATTTACCGTTGTACGACACATTGTAATCTTTAGCCGTAGCTCAGTTGATTAGAGCGTCGTGCCATCTACGCAAAAGGTCGGGGTTTCGACCCCCATGGCCCATATATTTTTATTTTTTTAAGATGTATTTTTGTTTTCACCACGTTTTTACTAACTAAAAAATTGGTTGTCTGTAAAGTCGGTTTACGGACGATAGTTTTACGTGATAACGTATTCCGTAATACATAACCTAAACCTCCCAAAATTTGGTTTCAATCCGCTTATCCTTGGTGTCGGAATGATAAGAAATGTCAAAAGTGACGTTTGCAACTTACAAAGTATTATGTTCTAATAATAATTAGTTATTCCAATACTTAACTTAGAAGGCGTTGCATTTCACAAAATACTAATGTCAAAAAATTGAATTAAACATTAGAAATGCAGCCGTTTTCATGTTAAGACAAGACATACGTTATCTTCTAATTTCCATGTACGGCAAACAAAGACGACCGACCGCGTCGCGCCATGCATTAGACAACATTGCATTTATACAGCTATTTTTCTATATAAATTTGTATAAAAAAACTGTTTAGGCAAATTCTGTTATACGAAATCTATGTAAAATGTTCTCCTCTTTCGTTTAAGACTGGTTTCAAACCGATCTGATTTAAATTGAGCGAGAAATTAGCAAAAAGAACGCACAGGGTCAGGCGGAACGTTACGCGTTGCGAACGTTAGGAACGTTAGGATTTAGGAACGTTACACTTTTTCGTGCAAGCAGCCGGTGTTTTATCAATTTATAAGATTGGTGATTCATCAATTTATAAGACGTTATCACGTCAAAAAGAAGAAAATTATAAAATAAATAAAAAAAAATTTCATATATCACGTTTTTAAAACGAACTAAAAAGTATACAATATTTTTTTAACTTGTAGGATTTTAAATGAAAAACGTGGGGCGCATGCGATAGTTATGTAGTTATAAGAAGTGTGGAGAGTAGCTATCAATGAAAAAATCAATTTATTAAATAAAACGAATAAAGCGCCTCACTTTATTCGTTTCAAAACAATTATTTTATACTTTTTAGTTTGTTTTAAAAATTTCGTTTATTAAATTTTTTTTATTTTATTATTAATTGCTCGGGCTCAAAAACGCAATTTGACTCAGTATTGTTTGTTTACAATAAAAAAATGCACAATATCATAGCGCGGCGGCAGCGGTGCGTAAAACGTTGAGTAAGTTGCCAGGCAGTTATGCAGGCCGCAGTACAACAAACAGACAAGCTGCGGGTCGTGTTGTACTTGCCTACGTCACGCGGTCTAGTGCTGGCCTACGTCATCGCGACCAGACCCACGAGGATAGACAGTAAGCTATGTGCCGGCGCGGCGGACTTAGCGCTCGCGATAAATGAATGTGTCTCTAATGCGACTGTGTTTGTATGTGTGTGGTGTGTTCGACTGTTTGCGATCTCGCGACATAAGCGTACGCTTACACCTACCGACGTAACGGTCGTAGCGTAAGCGCAAACGTAACGCAATGCACATTTTTTTTATTAACGTGTTATAGTATAAAAAATCCATTAAAAAAAACGAACTTAAAGTGAGTTATTTAATAAAAGGATCCAGCTATAAAGGTGGTAATTTTTACAAAATGTCGAGAGTTTCCAATTTATTTGCATTTTAGGTTTTACTTGAATTTTACCACGTTTATATTAACTTGCTTTTCGTGTATGTCGGACGGAACTTTATAATTGATTTTAAACTAGCTTCCTGATGAGATAGAGACTTGAAATTTTTAACATAACTTAGAATTAGATGACAATACGAGAAAATACTAAAATAAAGAAAAAAAAAAGGAAATTTTAATTTTAATAAATACATATAATTAATTCTTACTTGTTTACCGTTGTAAGGCACAAAGCACACAGTGGCTCTGTGGCTCGGTTGGTTAGAGCACTGTGCTAATAACGCGAAGGTCGCGCGTTCGATCCCCAATGCGACATGTAATAATTTTAGTGTTTTACGATGTATTTTTTTTTACTAAAAAGCATAAAAATAGTAAAAACAAAAACATTTTTAATATACCACGTTTTTAAAGCGAACTAAAAAGTATAAAATAAATTTCATCCGGTCATCTATGCTCGCCACTCCAACACACACACACAACAAGCACTAACACACGGATGTCCAACGCATACACACAGCAAACGCAAATGAAACGTAACACGTCCCATGAACAGTGTCGTGCCAACTGCACGGTTTTACTCCCAACCAAACGCGCCAACTGACGTTTTAAATCGAATATTTTTTTCAAATTTAATATTCATTTCGACCGTATGATTATTTTTATGCCCAAAAAACATTATTGAAGTTATACCTTTTTTGGCGCTTTATGAAAAAATGTTGAGGGTGATTTTTTACGATTTGCGCGCACTCTGTAACATCTAAATAAACAAGGTGAAGTTGCCGACTGTAACATCAAAATTAACAGGATAAAATTTAAATTTTCGCTCATACTTTTTCAGCAAGCAGGGGTGGAAGAGAGATTAAGTGTTTCAATATTTCAATCCTTCGATTTCAAACGATTTCAAAATTTATTTTCACGTTTGCCTGTCCAAAGAAAGGTTTATGGTACTTTTATTTAGCAATGCAAAAAAGAATACATTTTTGGTAACAAGGTTTTATACCTTAAAAGCTGTAATGGGCAAAGACCGAATTTGAAAACATTTATTTGACTTCGCATCGCGTGCAATAAAAATCGGTTTGAAGACCTCTTGTTGCAATTTAAAAGGAAACATTTGTTGATCTGTATTTATATGAATTTTGTTCCCGACTATGGCAAATCCAAAAGGAGTGGATATGATTTTAGCAGTCTTTTTTGTATTTTTATTCTCTTGGTTAAACACTTTTCAGGTTTCTCAGAAAATGTTCTAGCCACTCTGTATGTGTAACAAAAAAATACTATCATATACTCAGGGCCGGGCTTAGCCATCTAGGCGCCCCGGGCGAAGTCATGCCTTTGGCGCCCTTTTAGGTATACTTATTTCATTACAATTAAAAAAACTTATTTTTTTGAATTTGTACCATATATTTTACTGAATTAATAGAAAACTAGACAGTTAGGTCAATGAGTGCTCATAAGCGGAATGTAGATGGAAAAGTCGAAAGCAGAACGTTTGACTTAGGAACTTTGTTTGGACTAGTTAGGAGATAAACATACTAAAAGTCCTTACCCCTCCGAGGTACGCCCGAAGGGGGGGAGCACAAAGAAGGTCCCGTTTTTTGGTTTTTTGCTTTCATCTCGAAAACGGTACATCGTATGAAATTTTGTTGTAATACATATTGAAAGATGATAAAATTCTCTACAACTTTAGCTTTCACACTTTTTATCTATCTCCAATCTTTGCCTAGCTATGAGCTCCGAAAAATTAAGTATATGAAAAACTAGTTCAATGATGATTTTTGTTTTAAACAGTTTAGGTACTTAGTATACCATTAAATTGCAGTTTTATATATTTAAATTTACCTAAACATGCTGAAATCGAAAAGCCTGATTTTCGGGCGAGAATAGAGTAGCGTCGCGCATACAAAAGCTAATAAGCAAATAGGTGTTCTACTCAGTCATTCGAAATAAATATGTTTTTCGGTAATGAATATCGATTATCGTTTGGTGATCTGGCAGGAACTAGGGGTGCCTATTGATCGCGGGGCCCTGGGCACGTGCCCAGAGTGCCCAGTGGGAAAGAGGGCCCTGCGTGGAGGTACTCCCAGCTTATGTTATTTTTTAATAGCGTGTGGGTGTTTTTAATAATGTGGATGAGCAATACGAAATGATTTTGACAAATTCGTATTGTTACAATGTGCTAAAGAGAATTTAACACCTTTTTGAAAATTGACCATTTTTCGGAGCTCATAGCTAGGCAAAGATTGGAGATAGAAAGTGTGAAAACTAAAGTTGTAGAGAATTTTATCAGCTTTCATCATGTATTACAACAAAATTTCGTACGACGTACCGTTTTCGAGATGAAAGCAAAAAACCAAAAAACGGCACCTTCTTTGTGCTCCCCCCCTTCGGGCGTACCTCGGAGGGGTAAGGACTTTTAGTATGTTTATCTCCTAACTAGTACAAACAAAGTTCCTAAGTCAAATGTTCTGCTTTCAACTTTTCCATCTAGAAATTATTCGTTGCTTAAGCTAAGAAGTCTATAAAAGTAATACGTTGAGTCTAGTTTTTCTTTAGATCGATAAAAATAGGTATCTATTCAAATTAAGTGGTTGAGCTGGCGCTCGCGACGCTATGTAGTACCTGGCGCCCCGGGAAGCCGCCCCGGTCGCCTCCCCGGCACTGCGTACACTTATGGTTGTGATAAAACATTTAACGATTGTCCCATAGAAATTTTAATATTATAGGCTGCGATCTTACGCCAAATCTGTTTGCACAATGTAAACGTGGCTTAATATATTTTAACTCCGCATAAATGCGTGCGCGAATAGATATAATTGGCAATGTTGCCAATCGCTTTTTAGATTACGCAAGGTGGCAACAGAATTTTAAACAAACATATATATACTATTCATCCAATTGAATATAAATATTTGTCGCAAACATATTTCCAATTTTCTTTGTATTGTTTTTTTTTTATTTTTTAAATGTAAGACCACAATCTCTATTTTGCGTTTTACGCCCCAGAAGGAGGGTAATGTTTTTTGCGAGTGTATATATTATGGTTATTTCTTTGGCACGCTCTGTAGGCTAAACGCCTTATTGGATTTGAACATATGAGGTGTCGTTAAATTCGTCTTTAATGTGGGAGTGACATAGGGCATAATACTTAAATATGGCGTTTGTGAATCAAAAAAGAGAGAGGGAATAAAAAAATTGTTTTTATAAGAATAAATAAAAGTTATTAAATAGCCAACTCTAAATAGTAGTATCTAGGTATACCTACAGGGTGAGTCAGACCACCCGTATCAGTCGTTTTTTTCGAAAACGGTTAGTCGTAGAGAGTTGTGTCAAAAATTTGTATTATAAAAGCCCTAATGAAGAATCGAATGGTCATATTTTTTCCCCCCGAAAAGGTCGGCTTCCCTGTTAGTTTGCTCCGTAATGTTCAGAACTCCGGAATGTTAAATGGCACGATAGGTCGAAAGTGGAATTGTTGAAAAGATCTTTAAAAAATAAGCAAGTTTTGTAGGACATTTTTTTTTGTTACTGCCACCCCTGTTAAGTAATATTCGTTTGAAATTATTAAATTAACATGTAAGAATAACAAACTTAATTTTAAAAGTTGGCATTTAAAATCTAGTTACCTAATTAAACAATGTCACAAATGTTCAAACTGTCTTCAATTTACTTCTAAACACTGAAAAGCTCTTCTAGATATGTTATGAGTACCTGGAAGTATTTTCCGACAAAAAAAAAACAATTGCAATTATTGAAAACTTATTGTGACATTGTTTAATTATAGGTAACTAGATTTTAAATGCCGACTTTTTTGTTATTCTGACATGTTAATTTAATAATTTCAAACGAATATTACTTAACACGGGTGGCAGTAACAAAAAAAAATGTCCTACAAAACTTGCTTATTTTTTAAAGATCTTTTCAACAATACCACTTTCGACCTATCGTGCCATTTAACATTCCAGAGTTCTGAACATTCCGGAGCAAACTAACAGGGAAGCCGACCTTTCCGGGGGGAAAAAATATCACCATTCGATTCTTCATTAGGGCTTTTATAATACAGATTTTTGAGGCAACTCTCTACGACTAACCGTTTTTGAAAAAAACGACTGATACGGGTGGTCTGACTCACCCTGTATATTATATTACATTTTTTTTGACATAAACTACAAAAAGAAATTTTAAAAAAATACTCGTATACGCAAAAAAAAATACGTATGGCACTCGGGGACTGCCGCGGTAAAGCTATTGCATATTCTTTTTAGGTCTTTAAGTTTTTCTTCTCTATAAAACGAAAATAGCTAGGTATAAATAATAAGGTATAAATAGTGTAATTACACACCAAAACAATTATTCATTCAAAAAATTTGAACAAAAAGAACGATATTAAGAGTTTGATCATAAAATTTCGCGCGATGTACATTTATATAGATATAATATCATATATACTTTCTCTGCACATAACCTAAAATGGCCAATGGGTAAAAACTGTTAAACTCGCGTCAAATCTGACGCGTCAGGGTCACGTGACCCCGATGAGTTGTTGAGACGGTCTACCGTACTTGCTTCGGCAGTACATATACTAAAATTCGCTAAATGTCAGTAGCAATATAAGTTACATGCAGTGCAAAAAATGCCTTAAGAGATGTCGCCATGTACTCAGGTTTCGTAAAACTACAAATTTAAGCTATGCAATAGCTTAAAATGAGAAAAAAAATATATATTAAAAAAAAAACCGACTACACCAAAATGAAACTAATCACTAAAAAGAAAGAAATAAGTCGGAAACCTTCAACAATCAGCCACGGAGGAAAATAGCTGGTAGATGATTGTATATAAAAATTGTTATGTATAGTGCTCTAGTAACTGCTCTCACATAAATTTATGTAAAAATGTCTGGGAACCATACAAAAAATGTAAGTCAGTTAATCAGCATTTGGTTCTGCTGATTTGTTCTGTCATTCCACAATTACGGCCCAATGCGTGGACCAATTTTAATGAAATATAGTATAGACGTTCTTGTGGAAATAGATTATCATATTGTAGACTCATTGACTTGGAGTAAAAACTAGTTGAGCTTATCCATCGATGACACGACATAAATCTTTATATATAAAAATTACGTGTCACGTTGTTTGTCCGCGATGAACTCCTAAACTACTGAACCGATTTTAAATTTGATTTGCACACCGTGTGCAATTCGACCCAACTTGAAAGATAGGATAGCTTACATTTCAATTTATAGTCGCAATATTATTTTATTGCAAATTATTTGTCTATTCCTTGACAGTCATAATTATCTGTTAGCTCCAAAGATGGCGATACCTGTTGACTGGATTGAGTGAATATTCAATAGATGGCGCAACGT
Source organism: Xanthostigma xanthostigma (assembly GCA_963575645.1). Taxonomy (NCBI): domain Eukaryota; kingdom Metazoa; phylum Arthropoda; class Insecta; order Raphidioptera; family Raphidiidae; genus Xanthostigma; species Xanthostigma xanthostigma. Next base: position 38,064,236 of record OY754466.1, on the reverse strand, counting down.
TTCATATAAACTACAATTCAATAGCATTCGAGCACGACGGCGCAGCCGGCTGTTAGCACCAAAGGATTCTAACAGATGGCGATACCTGTTGACTGGATTGAGTGAATATTCAATAGATGGCGCAACGTTTCATATAAGCTACAATTCAATAGCATTCGAGCACGACGGCGCAGCCAGAGTGCTCGAAATAGAGCAAGTGTTTTAAAGACCAGTTATCCACGAATACTTTACGCTATTTTTTTTCGAGCACGACGGCGCAGCCGGGGTGCTCGACATACACACATATACGCCCATGTATCGAGCACGACGGCGCAGCCGGAGTGCTCGAAATAGAGCAAGTGTTTTAAAGACCAGTTATCCACGAATACTTTACGCTATTTTTTTTCGAGCACGACGGCGCAGCCGGAGTGCTCGACATACACACATATACGCCCATGTATATTTTAAAATAGCTAGCAATTAATAAAATAGATAGATAGATAGATGTTTCAATTAATTTGTTTTATTATTTCACTTTATACGTAGCGAAGCACGTACAGGGCCGCTAGTATAAGTATATAAGACTGACAAGAGTTTACGGTTAAAAAAATCATTCATGTAGAAGCTACGGAATGTTCTCTAACAAAAAAACGTCTTATATTTTAAATACATAAGGAAGGCTATATAACATCACGCTGCGACCAATAGGAGCGGAGCATCAATGAAAAATGTAACTCAAAATTAGTCCGTCCGACAAAAACTTTTGAACGGTAACTCCGATCATCATGAAATTTGGACACAACATTCATCTCGGTAAACTAAGATGAACGCGCGTACTCATGTCCCTCCCCCCATTCGTTCTTTTGCACCCGGGTGAAACCGGGCGGGACCGCTAGTCTTACTATAAGGCGTCCATTATATAATCGTCTATCGGACTAGTGTGAAGTTCGCCTAAATGCGCAGAATAACCTCACATCACCTATCGCACACGCATTTTGCCAATCATCAACACGGATGGCGGGACCGCATGGTCTATAGAACACAGAGTGTTGTGGCCTAGCCGCCACGCACTCACACACACAGAGAGACCTGTACAGTGCGAAATTAATGCTCGTGGCAATGTTCCGCACACACACACACATTTATAAAAGAGTGAGAGAGAAAGAGTGACGCGCACTGTACACTGCATAGACTTAAACAGACGGTGTTATTATAATATTCTCTTTTTCTAGTCATGGCCCCACGTCTGTCTAACTTAACTCTATAACATAACAATATAAAGCAGCCAGTACCCGGACCTTGCGTGTATAGTCGGTTTGGATCATGGAAGCACGAATATTGGAGACCATACATAACATACCATACCTACTGTGCGTTCGGGTAAGGGCCAGAAGTGGCTGGTGTGTACCATTGTGTCCCTTATTGCATATAAGCGGTTCCAGGATCATTACCTTTTACTAATATAAATTGCATGTGCGCTCTTCTGCAATAGGGTCTACTACATTCCATCGACCAGTCTTCTTTTAAAATTCGTACTATATTTGGTAATGCGAATCTTGATCCCTTGACATAATATCTCCCGACAAAATACCATCTTGACTAAATATCCTAGACGGGCAATATATCCCCCGACTTAAAAACAATTACGGGGTCGTGTCGATGCGATGGCGTTTTTCTGGCGCAGTTAAAAGGGGAAGGCGTTTGGGGAGAGTTCTTTAAAAAACAATTACGGGGTGCTGTCGATGCGATGGCGTTTTTCTTTTGCCCAGTTAAAAGAGGAAGGCGTTTGGGTAGAGTTCTTTAAAAAACAATTGCGCGGTCGTGTCGATGCGATGCCGTTTTTTTTGCATAGTGAAAAGAGGAAGGCGTTTGGGGGGAATTCTTTAAAAAAACAATTACGGATTCTTGTTGATGCGATGGCGTTTTTTGCGCAGTGAAAAGAGGAGAGCGTTTGGGGGAATTCTTTAAAAAAAAAATTGGTTGTCTGTAAAGTCGGTTTACGGATGATAGTTTTACGTGATAACGTATTCCGTAATACATAACCTAAACCTCCCAAAATTTGGTTTCAATCCGCTTATCCTTGGTGTCGGAATGATAAGAAATGTCAAAAGTGACGTTTGCAACTGTCAAAGTATTATGTTCTAATAATAATTAGTTATTCCAATACTTAACTTAGAAGGCGTTGCATTTCACAAAATACTAATGTCAAAAAATTGAATTAAACATTAGAAATGCAGCCGTTTTCATGTTAAGACAAGACATACGTTATCTTCTAATTTCCATGTACGGCAAACAAAGACGACCGACCGCGTCGCGCCATTCATTAGACAACATTGCATTTATACAGCTATTTTTCTATATAAATTTGTATAAAAAAACTGTTTAGGCAAATTCTGTTATACGAAATCTATGTAAAACGTTCTCCTCTTTCGTTTAAGGTTTCAAACCGATCTGATTTAAATTGAGCGAGAAATTAGCAAAAAGCACGCACAGGGTCAGGCGGAACGTTACGCGTTACGGATTTAAGAACGTTACACTTTTTCGTGCATGCAGCCGGTGTTTTATCAATTTATAAGATTGGTGATTCATCAATTTATAAGACGTTATCACGTCAACAATTACGGGATCGTGTCGATGCGATGGCGTTTTTTGCGCAGTGAAAAGATGAGGACTTTTGGGAGAGAGTCCTTTAAAAAACAATTACGGGATCGTGTATATACAAAGTGAGATAGTAATACCTACAGTAATTCTACACCAGTTTTGCTGATAGGATATTTTGTCGGGGGATGAAAACGCGCGGAATCCTGAACAACAGGGCTGGTTTTGCCGCGGTTGATTCTTTGCTAGATTTCAAGCATGCTGTGGCACTGGGTTTCGTGACGGTTTTTATATGTTCGCTCCTATTGGTCGTAGCGTGATATTATATCCAATAAAAAAAATATTTTTCAATTCGAACCAGTAGTTCCTGAGATTAGCGCGTTCAGCCAAACAAACAAACTCTTCAGCTTTTTATATTAGTATAGATGAAGAAAAAACTTTGTACCTCTTTTTAAGCACATGGAGATTTGGCATAGTTAAAGTTCATAATATTTATAAAGAGGAAGAAGTGCAGAAAGATCCTATATGTGTTACAAATACCTCATATTAAATGAATTAAAACATTCATTGTAAAAAATTAGCGGAGTAAATGCGAAGTGAATAAAGGTCGAATTTTGACTGATTGGCGTAGCAAGAGGGAGGGGGGCAGGTGGGCCTGGCGCACCCTAGAATCCTCGTGACTCACCTATAATATTAATTGTTTACATACAAATAACAAGACAAATCTACAATAATCTACTTATTTTCTTTGTCGTGAAATTTCTCCAGAAAGTCGTGTTGATCGATTTCGCTTCTATGAACAGTTTTCAAATTATATTTAAGTGGCAGCTGGTGATGATATAGGTAGAGTTGAAAATTTGGCCCGCCCGTAGGATAAAATCGTTGCTACGCCTATGTTTTGACCACAGGGCGACCACTAGTAGCTATAAACAGTTTTTTCAACAATAATTGTGTTACCTAACTTCAAATGTATTAAACAATTAATATTTGATTTCCTATTAAAATTATAAGTATGCCGTGTGGCCCAATTCAGATTTTGAACAGTTTTAAGATATCTTCTTCTAACTAAGTGATCTGAAAGACATTTTGAAGAAATATTATAGTGGTTTTGTCGAATGCACGTTTATTTGGTTCGTTTTGCATCGGCACCCGCAGTCTGGAGTCAGACATTCTTTTGCTATATATCGGAAATGCATACACACACCAAAAGTATACATATGTACCTATTCTGTATTTAAGTGTGTGCGTTCTCCTCTGTAAGCACGCTAGAAGAGCTTCTAACACATATTCTTCCACAATCTTGTTTAAATTATACCTTTAATTTTGTACATACTAAATTTTAGACCAGTGGAAACCAGGGATGAATTAACAACAAAAAACATACTTGTTTGAGTGTACATATTTTTGTCAAAGGACGATTTAGGCTTTGGCTTGCTAGGCCCGGGTCTAGGGCGGCACCGTTTAGGTAGCGACTAAAATTTTTAAAAGCAACTAAAATTTTAGAGGTGACGAAAATTTGAAAGGCGCTAAAAATTTTTAATTGAATAAGTTTTCCGTCGACTGTAAAAATGCATTTTATTGTTTTCTTTCTTATAGTGTTACGACTCAGAAATGTTAATATTTTAAATTTTATTGATATTACTAAAACTCGAAATATCAAATAAAGCGTGGCGGTTTAGAAGATAAATTAAGAAAATTTCAAACGGGTTCAGTGTTCACCATACGGGTATATTTTAGTTGAAAAGGAGATGCTGAGTGATATAAAGGCTATTTTTCAATAAAAATTCGATATAAATACATGGACTATACCTAGTAATGCATATTTCAAATTTCTGTAATTTTAAATTTATATATTATTTAACACCATTTCGACCTGTAATAAGCTATTCTTGAACTGCTTTATTTATTATTACTATTATATTAATGCATATTCATTTTTTCACAAATTTTACAATTGTTGAGATTTTGTAGAACTATGAGGTTTAACTTGTATTTGATGTACAATAAAAATTTAGATATGTTAATTTAAGATATAACCTGCAGGTAAGTTTTGAGCAGAAATCCATCATTAGTGGATTATTTTAATATTAAAAACGCTAGTAAAGAGAAAGTAACGTTATTATGTAATAATAATATATATTTTTTATTCATTTGTGCCAATTATGCTGGAGGCTTAGAACGGATTGGCAAAAATAAAAACATTATACAAAAACTGCAGAATGCAGTTTTATTGAATGAGTAGATAAGTCAAGGTCCCATAACTAGTCAATAACTATTTTCAGAAAATATTTTTAAGTTCTTGCTAATACAATTGAAACAATCACCATTTTATATCTCTGAAGACGCCGTTTAAAACCAAAATTTTTATAAAACAACTATAGCTGCTCGATCCGACTTGTCAATTAAAGAAACGCATAGAATTATTCAATTTAACCAAAATCGTTCACAAAAATTAGTTCGCTGAAGCACAGCTGTTGCATAAAGAGTCGATCACATGACTGAACCGTACGGCATGGTAACTTGCTAGCCTGGGCATTCACAGTTTGGCCTTTCTCGATATTGTTCGGTTATCGGCGTGCGGCTAACCGGCCCCCGACTCAACGTGCCGCCTCCGCTTCTTAATGCCATAGCATGAAGTTATGTGGCCTAGAGCCTTCCTGCAGAATAAACGAGTTATCTAATGCAAAAAGAATTTTTCAAATCGGATTCCTGAAATTAGCGCGTTCAATTCTCCAGCTTTATTATAGTAGTATTAAATATGCCTACTGGATAGGTTTTATAGTGACATTCCAAGAAAACAAGCGTCTGAGAAATATGTGTATCTATTTACTGCTTAGCGTAAGGTTAGGCGAAAAACAACATGTAACTGGACCCATGTTAATGTAGGGTGTAGAAGTCACATTTTTTTATATCAAGTTATTTAACCGTTCTATAACACGGGCTTAAGCGTATCCGCAGATTAACGTAGATATATTTTTTGACGGATATCTCCTTTTAACCCAAGTGTAGCCAGATAAAAAATATCCTGTACCTACTTTAAAATTAGCCGGAAAACAGCAAGGCAACATGAAATATGAATATCTATACTAATATATAAAGCTGAAGAGTTTGTTTGTTTGTTTGAACGCGCTAATCTCAGAAACTACTGGTTCGAATTGAAAAAAAATTTTTTTGTTGGATAGCCCATTTATCGAGGAAGGCTATAGGCTATATATTATATAATATTACGCTACGACCAATTGGAGCGGAACATCAATGAAAAATGTTGCAAGATGTATCTCAAAATTAGTCCGTCCGACAAAAATATTATCAGGTGAAATGCCTAAACTAAATATTGCAATATTAGCGCGTCAAGAGTACAAGCCCGGATAGCTCAGTCGGTAAAGTGTAAGACTCTTAATGCCAGGGTCTAGGGTTCAAGCCCCACGTCGGCGAATATAATTTTTTTTTTTTTTTATTTTCTACATTACTTTCTTCTAAGGCTTACATTTCAATTTTTTAATATTTTATTACGACTAATTAAAATTAAATGAATCTAATTAATAACTAATTTGAAAACTGTTACAACTATAGGCACCTATATAAAATAATTTTCCTACAGTGTTTTCAATTAAATATTTATTATATTAAAAGAAATTTATTACTTAAAAAAAGTATAAATACTGCTTTTTAACGACAAAAACTTTTGAACGGTAACGCCGATCATTATGAAGTTTGGATACAACATTCATCTCGGTAAACTAAGATTCGTTCTTTTGCACCCTGGTGAAACCGGGCGGACCGCTAGTTATAAATAAAATTGAAGTGTCTGTAATGTCAAAATAACAGCTTTTTATTAAATGAAAGTATATACATACGGCACTTATAACAAAAAACTGTTTTTGTAGTTTTTGTCTGTTTGTTCCGGCTAATATCCGAAGCGACTGGACCGATTTTGACGGAACTTTCACTGGCAGATAGCTCACATTATAAGAAGTAACTTAGGCTATATTAAAAAAAGTACAGCCAATTGGAACCATTCCAACTCCAAAAATATTGACATTTGATATGGTATAATAAAGAAAATAAAATTATTAATATCGTGACGCGGGTAATGGCTAGTTTTAAGGATGATATTTGCTATTCGTTGGCATGGTTACCTACATAATATGTTCCACGTCGTGTAAATATTAATCAAAGCATCCTTAGCTAATTTCTAAAAAATAAATAGAATAATAAACTGTTATGAAAATTATACCTGCATTATTATATAGAAAACAACGTTATAGCATATATCTTTTTTGCGCATACGCCGATTTTCCCCAAAAACAATCGTGTTCACAGACACACAGAGTTTTTCCAAAATTATGTTTTTTGGATTCGAGGGACCTCAAAACGAAACATTACTGTAAAATTTAAAAAAATGTAATTTTGACTTAAACTAGTACCATTCCTCATTTGTGGGTTGGAATGGTAATAGGGAAGTCTTCGTAAACTATGCGAACTGAGCAAACATAAATTCCACGCGGACGTAGTCGCGGGTTACAGCTAGTTGTTAATATAAAATACCCCTATTAACGTATGCAATGCCGCGGGTAACGGCTAATTAATGAACTTATTTACACATATTATTTATCGCGGGACTTTATAGGTGTCCTTGAACGAAACTTAGTAAAAATAACAAAACTGATAAGGCTTTCTCAACTCAAAAATACACAAGTTTCAAAACTTATTCGAAGTGACAAACTATTTCAATCGATAAAATGCATCTTAGTTTGCAAGAAACGTTGGTAAAACAAGATCTTTGATCGTGAAACAAGTATTGTAGTAGAAAAGCTGTTGATATTTAATATTTAACATATGCAAATGCATCTAAATACTACATACTGAAAGGCAAGAAATACATCATACATCATATTTTTAGTACACATCTAACTGTTCATTTTAAAAAATTTACATACCTATAGCGAAAAGCACTTTGATATTTTATTCCTATTACATTTTTACGCGCGGTACGTTAGGATTTTCTGAATCAATAAATGTTTTTAAAGGAAAACTTCTTTAGGCGCGACTTGAGAGTAACTCAGATTTTTTTCAGACGAAAGTAACATGCTCACGCAGTTTCTGCTATTTAAAGGCGGCATTCAAAATGCATCTGTAGAGAAACCATCTTGAACGAAAAGTGAAACATAGTTACGGACGCAAACCAATTTTGTGATCGGTTTCCGCTATTTAAAGGCATCGACTGACAGATGGCGCTATCAAGTTAATATGTGAATATAATGTTAATATATGTTAATATGTGTATAATAAGTAAAAAAACTATTAATAAATAAAAAAGAAATAAATATTAATATTAAAGAAGTTTTACTTCAACCACGCGTAAAGGTTACACGCACTTTTTTTTACTGAATAAAATTGCTGTAATAATTTATTCGTCGTAAATTATGAAAACTGTAATAATAGAATATTAAAACAATATCTCTCTTTCTGGCATTGTTTTTTGCTCACAAAAATATTTATTAATTTTTAATTAACAAAATGTCGTTTTTAATGAAGTATTATTAACGAGTGAAAAATTAAAAAAAGCATGTATTTTTTTAAAGAATAGGTATATTGGCCAGAAAAAAATTAAATGACTACAGGAAGGAAAAATAAGATCAATTATATTTATGAGTCAAATCAATAGGTTAGTTCCAGTTGCCAAACTTTGATGATTTAGAATAGTACCTACATTGTTATTCGTTATCGGTACATAAAAAAGAAGATAAACCAAATTTTTCGTTCTTATAAATATATCTTTTCCCTTAATTGCAAACAATAATTAAAGAAATATTTTTTTTCAGCGCTGAGCATAAAAAGTCATATGGTGACATAGAAGACACTCACACTTCTTTATGTATAAAATTATTTATCTGTGTTCAATTTCACATTTCAGTAAGAGTGACACACTAGATCACAGGTTGGCTGCATGTTACGTCATTTTTGTAGCGGCACATTTTGGAAATGTTTATATTGTAGAAAAAACTTCCGTAAATTTCTCAAAAATATTGTCTTATAATCTAAACTAGCGGTCTGTCCCGGTTTCACCCGGTTGCGATAGATATAATTCTGCAAAATGTATTTCGTTTGCGGCCCGACGTCTGAACTAATTTTACCAGATTTGCTTCTGAACTAGGTACTAGCTTTGAGCGAATTCTATCGGATGTCGCTTCTTGGTACCAAAACAGTTTTTTTGTTTGCTTCGATAATAGCTTTAAGTATATTCTATAAGATGTCGCTACATGTTACAAAAACAGTTTTTTTTTTTTTGAGAAAACATCGTAATTGTGTACAAAATATTTAATAAAAACTATCCTAGAGCGTAAGTTTCACCAAGCAAGACACATTTACAAAATTTCATTAAAATCAATTCAGTAGTTTCGGAAATTAGCGCGGACGAATATATAAAGATATTGTTTTATAATCTTTTCAACACTCAAAACAATGTGAGCCTATAGTAGATGTAAAACATAAATTTAAATTTGTCAAATACAACTTTAAGTTACAAAGCCCTATGGACAATTCTTAAAGCCCTATTGACATACTACGAACTCTTCCTAACGCCCTATGGACACTGCAGCTTTAAGTTACTAGCAGCGCCACTGAAGTGACTATTCTAGTAACTAATAAATTTCAGTTAGATGTTGCCGTCAACAAAAGTCATGCTACACAAACCAACACATACACACAACAAGCGGTACGCGCTGTCATCAAACGAAACACAAATATTTGAAACTACGTATCGTTACGGTGTCGCGCCATCACGCTTTTACTCCGATCTAAACGCGCGATTAGATGTTTCACATAAAAAAAAAAACTTGGAACGGCCGTATTTTCATTGAGTCATTATTGTCTCATCGATTTTTACGACACGTAATGTAACATAATTAATTTAATTATTAATTATGCTACGTTCCCAAACAGTACGCCACTGTTTGAGTTTCGTCTGCACCCGCTCAATGCCGTAATCTAGTTATTATGCAATCTAATTTCTATGAAAAAAATTCCAAACGTTAAAATTAAAAATCATTTTTGCAGTCAGTTAATAATTTTTGTTTCACGACGTCGAATTAAAAATTGTATTTTAATAAATTCTTAAAACTTCTCTTCATAATTCGTTTTGATGTGGCGAGGCTTAATGCCCAACAATATACCACATTAATAAAACAATTATTTCGCGCAAGAGAATAGTAATATTAATTTATCTTATTTTTAAAACTAATAAAAATTACGGCTGCGAGCCATACAGCGGACGAATTGGGACTCCATCACTTATTATTAATAAACATCACATTTTTTTGAGTTGAAGAGTATATTTTATTTCTTTACCCAAAAACTAAAGTAACAAATAACATCACGTTACAAATTGGTAGCAGAGCGTAGTTCAGATGGGTAAAAAGGATCTTCAAAAAGGTGCAGAAGACGGTATGAATCTTCGCAATGACAAAACAGTTTACTCTTCTTCAACAGTATCAAAAGATAACCAAAATCGTCTACATCAACAAACAGATTCGTCATTACCGAGTCTCACAGACGCCGCATCAACTTCATTACAATCAAATTCGCAGTCCGTATTTCCAAGCACAAGTAATATGTCGGAGACGCAGCAAAATCATCAATTAAATACTTCTCTCACAAACAGTAACAAGCAGCCGAATTCGAGTTCTCAACAGCAAACATCACCTTTAGCTAGAGCAACAGCTACACATATGAAAATGACAGCCGAACTTATGGACAATGTTGACAATTTAACATATCTAACTAATCGCCTCGTCGATCGTACATCTGTTTCCGTCTGCGACTTCAGGGTCGACGCTAAAGATATCACCAGCAAGATTCCTCATTGTGCCGGCGACGATCCAATTAAACTCATTGAATTTATTCAGCAAGTCGAAGCTATTGTCAATTTACAGTTAGCGCCAGAAGTCATGTTGATGAAATCGTTGCTGAATTACGTACACGATGATTTAAGAATTTGGTGGGCATCTGCTCTCCAGCAACATAATAATTGGCACTCATTGAAGGTCTCGTTGATTTCTCAGTTTATTTCACCTGTAAGCAAACAACAATTAATTAATAAACTTGTAAGAAGAACACAGGACATTAATGAATCATTTCGAAACTTTATAAATGATATACATACCAAAGCGATAGCGCTAAATGTTGATATTAGCGAGAACGAACTAGTGTTGCAAATTTGGGCAAATGCTAACTATAATACTCTTTTAGAACTAAGAGATAAAGAAGTACCAACAACGATCGCTCAACTTCAAGCTACTGCTAGACGTATTGAACAAAATCAAGCTTTACTTCAAGCTGCGAAACAAAGAGAAGAATATTTTTCATTAAATCGCAGTAGTACCGCAAATATTCCGAAAACTTATAGGAATCTAAAAAACTAATTCTGGCCAGAAAGAATAAGCTTATTTACTCACCATCGGATACCAACTGTTCATTTCTGGATAAAGAAACTCACAACATGTCATCACTGCCATTTATTAAAATTTCTGTCAACGATAAACAATTTGAATGTCTTCTAGATACCGGTGCGTCCGCAAATTTTGCGCAATCTTCCGTATTGTCGCAGCTAAAAAAATATAAGAAAATGAAAATTGTTAAATTCAAGTCTCAAGTTCGAGTGGCTGATGGCCGATACCTACAAATAAGAAAAGCAATCAGTATTATCATCAAAATTCATTCACTTACCTGGAGACTTACCTTTCTAATAATTCCTGATTTATCTTGTCCTTTTATCATTGGAAATTCCAGTCTTCGACATATGCAAGCTGTCATTGATTTTAACAAGAAAATTCTTAAATTTCCTTTGAAGAATACTGTCGTCCCTCTTTCATTTCCCCCAATTAATATTAAGTCCATTTCTCTTCTATTGGAACAACCATTCATGCTTAAAGCTGAACAGCAAGAAGAAATTAACCGATTAAAGAAGTTATATCAAGATGTGCTGACTGATCGTATTGGACATACCGACTTATACACATTAGATATTCGTTTGAAAGACCGAACTCCTATTCGAAGAGCTCCGTATACGTTAAATCCAACCAAGGCTCAACTCATGTCAGATCACGTCAAGAAACTTACCGAGAAAGGCATCGTAGAAAAATGCATTAGTCCGTATGCATCTCCAGCGTTTTTAATTAACAAGAAGGATGGTACGCCTCGTATGTGCGTTGACTACCGTCAACTCAACAAGAAAATTGTTTTCGATGCTTTCCCGTCACCAAAGACTGAGGATATCTTCATGACGCTACACGGATCGACAGTATTTTCATCGATTGATCTGACAAGCGCGTTTTATCAGATTCCGCTTGCTGAGAAATCTAAGAACGTTACAGCCTTCGTAACACCACATGGACAGTATCGCTTTACGCACGTTCCATTTGGGCTAGCGGTATCTCCAAGTGCGTTGAATCGTATCATTACGGATATATTTGGTGACCTACGATATAACTTTGTTCTGCCGTACTTCGACGATCTGCTCATCTACAGCGCTAACATTGAAGAGCATATTAAACACCTTACTATTGTATTGGATAGACTCAGAAATGCGGGTCTTACAGCCAATCCTGAGAAGTCGGTCTTCGCTATGTCTCGTCTCCGTTTCCTTGGCCATATCATTAGCGCTGAGGGTGTTCACGTTGATGAAGAAAAAGTACAAGCGATTCAGAAGCTGGAGCCACCAGGGAATATCAAACAGTTGCGGTCCTTTCTGGGAATGACTTCCTTTTTTTCAAAATTCATACCTGAGTATGCGCGCATCGCGGCGCCGCTCAACAATCTGAAACGGAAGGGAGTGAAATTCAAATTGAATGACGAACAACTGTCTGCATTTACAGAATTAAAGAAACAGTTAACGATTGCTCCGGTTCTCCGTTATCCAAATTTCGACAATCGTTTTGTTCTTCGGACGGATGCTAGTGATACTGCTCTCGGCGCCGTTCTATTACAACATTTCGATGACGGGCTTCACGCAATTCAGTACGCTAGCCGAAAGTTATTACCTGTTGAACAGCGTTACACCACATACGAAAGGGAGGCATTGGCGATGATCTTCGGTCTTCGAAAGTTCCAAGACTATCTGTTGGGACACAAGTTCACTCTCCAGGTTGACAACGCTGCTCTTTCTTGGCTTTCCAGTAACCAGCGTCAGATGGGCAAAGTTGGTCGATGGATACTTGAAATATCCAAGTTTGATTTTGACATTATTCACATCGGAGGAGCCATTAACTCGGTAGCTGACGCCCTTTCACGCCTCTATAATGACAAAAATGAAGATGACGACAATAATCATCACACTATTGACTGTTTAAATATGCTAAATAATGTTCCACAATCTTTCATCTCTATCAAGCAACATCAAGAAAGCGACCCTTTCTGTCGAGGCATCCGCCAACGTATTCGGTCTGGAGAGGATGTAAACGACTTCGGCATACGGGACGGTGTTCTGATGAAGCGCGTCGGGAAAAATCGATTGTGGAGGATTTATGTACCGCAGTCCATACGTAAGATGATAACATACTACCATCACGACATAGATATGAGTGCACACCCCGGTATTACCAAAACTTACAGAGATATTGCTCGCCGTTTCTGGTGGAGTGGCTTGTACGAAGATATACGAAATTACGTAAGGTCGTGCGAATTATGCCAGCGATGTAAAGCCTCCAATCAACATCGGGGAGCGCCAATGTTTGCAGAACCTCCTACAGCAGTTTGGGAAAAGGTATATATTGATCATATTGGTCCACTCAGTTTGACTCCGAACAGAAATAGGTATGCTTTAGTGTTGGTTGACGCATTTTCTAAATGGGTCGAAATAATGCCAACTCTTAGAGCCACCTCAGATTCAACTATTAAGAAGCTCGAATCTTTGTGGTGTCGTTACGGCCCACCTAACGCAATAGTCAGCGATAACGCAAGATGTTTTACCAGTTCAAGCTTTAAAGGTCACTGTCTTAGATTTGGGATCAAAAGGATTAATACTACCCCTTATCATCCAGCCGCAAACGCTTCTGAACGTGTCAATAGGAATATCGTGGCAGGTCTGACAATCCTGTTGAAACAATGCGCAGAGAAGCATTCCCGTTGGGATAATCAGCTTCAATGGTTAACTTTCTCATTGAATAATTCCATTCATGAAACTACCGGTACTTCTCCTGCATCCGTATTTCTTGGGCGAGAATTATCAAGACCGCTCGACAATTTATGGAATGTTGCCAAATTGATTTCACCCGAACGGATTCCAACTCCAGAGGAAGTTGCTCAAGCCCTTGACGTCAGCCAGGCGCGGCGCAAACGATATTATGATCGACGTCATCCCGCGACACACCAGTTTCAGCCAGGTCAATTGGTTCTTCAACGAATCATCTCTCCGACGGTTCCCGGTCATGAGCGCAAGAAATTTACGCCCAAGTGGTCGACTCCCAGGCGCATCGTCCGATTCACGACTCCAGTTTCTGTCGAACTCCGAGATGAAAGCACCGGTCATCATTTTCGATCTCACGTCCAGCATCTTCGCAAGTTTTACCATCGAAATGAGTAAAAATTTAATTTAATTACACATCAATTTATATGTACTATGATATTTTTATAATTTTGTATTTTTTTTTAAATGTATTAATTTATTTTATTTCTTCGGTCCGGTGGCGGTGGATGTAACATAATTAATTTAATTATTAATTATGCTACGTTCCCAAACAGTACGCCACTGTTTGAGTTTCGTCTGCACCCGCTCAATGCCGTAATCTAGTTATTATGCAATCTAATTTCTATGAAAAAAATTCCAAACGTTAAAATTAAAAATCATTTTTGCAGTCAGTTAATAATTTTTGTTTCACGACGTCGAATTAAAAATTGTATTTTAATAAATTCTTAAAACTTCTCTTCATAATTCGTTTTGATGTGGCGAGGCTTAATGCCCAACAATATACCACATTAATAAAACAATTATTTCGCGCAAGAGAATAGTAATATTAATTTATCTTATTTTTAAAACTAATAAAAATTACGGCTGCGAGCCATACAGCGGACGAATTGGGACTCCATCACTTATTATTAATAAACATCACATTTTTTTGAGTTGAAGAGTATATTTTATTTCTTTACCCAAAAACTAAAGTAACAAATAACATCACGTTACAGTAACAACCAACAATGATGACGAAATTATTCGTTAATTGCAGATGAATAATTGTAACTTTCAAAAATGTAAGCGATTTCAAATGCAGCTATTCTCACAAACGTGACACGACCCAGCGTCGCGCCACGATATGAGAATCGGCCTTAATTGTGATTGTTAAATTCAAAATTTAAAATGTTAAAGTTATTTATAATTTGCATTGTTTGCCCATCCATGATAGATAAATTCCGTTGCTTTAAAAATATGTACAGCGATAGCCAAAATTTAAATTATAAGTCATTGCAGAATACGAGTATCTTTACGGTTGTAATCAATTTTTGTATGTCTAATCTAAATAAATCGTTTCTAACGTAAGATTGCCAACAATTAGATTAAATTAGTTTATCATAAACGCAGACCCAACAATCATTTATGCAGAGAAAATTTCTCGTTTACTGTTTAGTATATTGTCAGGGTTGTCAACTTGGGGGTTTCCTCCCTAAATTTGGGGGGATAAAATGTAGAATGGGATTTCTTTAGGGCCCTAATATTTTTAGGAAGAATTTTAGGGACACAAAAAAACACTTTTTTCTATCAGACATTAGATGAATTATTACAAAACCAACTCATTGTTAAATAACTGTTTACTAAGTAGTCACCTAAAGGCTAAATCCTAATAATATAGTATTATAATAACATCATGTGGCGCTCGGTCTCCTTCAATAGCAGAATGCCACCGTCAAAGCGACATACTTTGTTAAAAAAGAGTAATTTACGATTATTGTAACTAGAACAATCATTTTTTATTGTTAACTTATATCTTCAACAAAGTTTGCCGCTTTGACATTGGTATTGACTATTGGCTAATCAGCTATGTAAGGAGACTGAGCGCGGTCTACCGTAATAAGATAGATTTTATATAATTTTCTCAAAGTAAAAACATTATTTTTTTTATTGGATTTTTAGTGATATTTCAACTTGTGGATGGGGGGAAAGATTTTTAGGAGTTGGCAACCCTGTATATTGTTACGATTGAGTTACGGAAAGCGCGTTGTCTGAAAATGACCTTAGAGTGTGATCACACATATTTCTTCATAGGAAAAGCATAGTAGAATTTTAAATCGACTGTGCTCGAAAAATAATTGATCGATCAGTGTTTCCACCTTAGGGTACTTTCCCCTAAATTTAGAGGAATGTTTTTTATTTTAAGAATACAATATTTTTTTAGAGTAATTTTTAGAGTCTCTTGAGAGTTGAGCCTAACAGTATTCAGACCAGCTTAACGGTCGCAATGTTGTCTAACAGTCCCATTTAATTTACATGCTGACCAATCGGAGCTCGACCCTACTGCGCTGTACTCTACCTCAAGAGTAGGGTTGCCAATGCCAGGTCGCCAAACCAAATAGCCGGACAGACCAGCCAGTTTGGCCGGACATTTGGATTTTGGGTAAAAAGGCCGGACAGCCTACATTATTTAGGACTTTGTCTCAGTAAGGTACGACAAAAAAATTGTATGTAAAATCCAGCTTTTTTGATTATTACCATGAATCTTGTTAAATTCTAATGAAATATAAATAACATCGAATGCCAAATCAGTTCAAGTACTTTATTACCAGCCAAAGTCATCAGTCAAAATTAAATTCTATAGATAAAACATTTATGTATCAACATTTTAAATTCTAATGAAAGGCAATTGCACAAATAAGTCTTATGTACCTGCCATTACTTCCCAAATCAAAATAAAAAACAATCTAAACAAAACAAAACTTCTTTTCTTTAAGTTAATAAAAATCATTATTCATATTCGCCTGCGCTCGGCCACGCTCGACGCTCGTTCGTTTGCGAAAAGCCGGACACTGTTTGTTTTGGCCGGACACGCAATCAAAAAGCCTAACTATTTCCGGCTTTATCCGGACGCCTGGCAACGCTACTCAAGAGGAGCTAATGAAAATACTAAATAATATATTGTTATCTGCAACAAATATTTATTTTAAAAATTTAGGGGAAAATATTTTAAAAACTATATTTTTAGGGAATTTTTATTTTACGGTTAGGGGAAAAATTTTCAGTGTGCCAACACTGTAATCGATTGAACCGGTATATTTGTTAACTGTGTATGCACGCAATTAAGATAGTTTTTTTGCACAATTTCGGCTTGGAATAAGCATTTTAATAAAACTTATCAATTTGTAAAGAGATCAATAACCTTTTTTTTTTTGTAAGTACCAATGGCGGGGTGAGAACATTTTAAATCAGCTCCTACTCTTACACTCGCACTCCCACCCGCGCATATAGCCTTTGCAGCTGAGCGCGTTTTATATAGAAAAAAAAAAAATTAAATGGTGTTCTGCAGGGTCAACCACCTTCTAACGCGGGCTAGTATTAATAAAATTATGAACCGCATCCATATTTATGCTGCTTAAATTATAAGCTTTTTTCGAACACTGTTGACAACAAACTACAATATACACTGTAACACTAGTCACTTCTGCCAGAAGCCGTGCGTCGTGTATCATGCATGTGGTATGTACGACATACGTTTCGCAGATTTAAAGGTGTTGACTGGGTGAACACTTTTAGCAGATGACAGCGATAGATGCTTATTTGTACTAATGTGCTGACTGTAAATGCAGCTCAAAATCTATCTAAATAACACCGGGGATATCTGATGATGACGTTTCATGTGCTGCTTAAGCGCAGAACAGCGCCTTGAACGCAAGAAAGTCTGCCGCACAGAACACACAATAGTTTTGTGGTCTGACAGTGGCTATTAATGTTTTAACTTTAGCGTTGATTGTGTAATTATTACACTATTTCGTAAAGGTTATTAACTATTGGTTAAATATGGAAAATATAATCACTGCTATATTGTAAAACGCCGCGTCTGTTTGTCTGAATGCAAGAAACTCAAAAACTACCGAACGGATTCCATAACGGTTTTCATCAATGGACGGAGTGATTCAAGAGAAAGGTTTATGTGTATAATTCAATAATGTTTTGTGAAAATTGGTTGAAATATGACGACGACTGTTGAAGATGTCGGAAAAAATCAACCCGACTGGGTGCTTTCATCGAAAACGCTGCCTAATCCCTTTGGGATATAACAAAACAATGTATAGATAGATAGATAGATATATATTTTTTCGCGTAGCCACAAGGGAAGCGAACGTCAAAAACAATACAATATGGTGGTCCTCTTTTATATAGGTGTACAGAAAAGTCCGTGAAGGCATATTATGTCTATCCTTCAAGGATAGCTTATTATACTCATTTTAATGTTAAGCGCTTTTCGTGGATATCAATTTTTCAACATAAGTAGGGTTACCATCCGTCCGGATTTGTCCGGACATGTCCGGACTTTTGGCCTTCCGTCCGGACTTTGTCCGGCTTTTTAATTCGTCCGAATTTTTTACGCAGATAGAAAAATAAAAAAATATTTTTTCATTCAATTACTTTAAAATAAAATGCACGTATCAAATCAGTCTTCAATCTTTATTTAAATATTCATTATAAATAGAAGTATTTCAACTAAGTAGTTAAACTAATTATTAGTCAGTCTCATGACTCATCTCAACTAAAAAGAATCTAGTTTGGGCATACTAAATATTAATCTTTTGTTTCTATCAATTAACTAGATCAAACATTTTATAATAATAATCTCTTTTGGGGAAAAAATAGTTTTCTATAAGACAGTCGTTTTTTACTTCAACGCTAGTTTTTTTAACATATTAATTCTTATATTTTTTAACACTTTATACCAGACCAACTGTTCGAAACGTCTAAAACGTGCATTATACGTGGAATTAATTATTTCAATTTGTAACTAAAATGTCCGGCTTTTTGTTCGGACATTTGAAATTTTGAGATGGTAACCCTAAACATAAGTCGACGAAAAAACGGTAGCAATCTATCTCTGCGCGCGCACCGAATCTACCTGCAGAGTAAGCTTGTAAAGACGTCTCGTGTGAAGCGAGCACATATAATAGCAAATAAGAAAACCAGCGCTAGAAAACTAGTAGTGAAATCTAGCAAGGAACCTAGCGGCAAATCCAGCCTCGTGTGCAGCAGACTTAATTTAGTACTCGGGGAAGTAACAATCTATTAGAGGCATCAAATCCTTGCGATTTCTTCATCCACGGTCAGTGCAAATCTAACCGTGTCGTCGACGACGACGGAGTTAGCGACTAGAATATATCGCGATTGCCAAATTACAGTGGTCTCAACACACACGGATAATAATACTGAGTTCGTATATTACTAAATACAACATAAACACACATCCAAACATCAAAATAATATAATGTGCCAATCGTGGCCCTCACTAGACCCAGTGCAGTGCAAAAGTTTCCTTATCCCATAACGTTTAGTTACTAACTGCTGGCTGTGTGTGTGTGTGTGTGTCGGAATGTGTCTGTGTTGTTTCGATCTGACATAATATGCAACAATGTCTGATGATAACACGTACCCAATAAATTAATGTGTACCAGACTTGAGTGATTGGTCGCGAAAAATATGCATTGAAATGTTATGTTTGCGTCGGTCAAGTAAACATCGACTATATTAGTTCGGTAATGCTAACCAATTAGAAGGTATACATCTAACTTCTTTAATTTTTTTAAAATTTAAACTAAAGTTGTTTGCTTTGACTTTGAAAAGTTTGTTGTTGACAAATTTATTTTGAAGTTGCAGCGCCGAAAAATTATTAATCTAATGTGTACAATGTTTACAGTATCTAACTAATTCACTAGGTGACAAAAATCTAGTAGATACCTATGTTTATTTTTGTTGATTGATAACTTATGAATTTATCTTAAATAAAGTTGTGCCCAACCTGTGTGTCTTTTTTAATTTACGTGGTGTAAATATTATAATTGGAATTTAAAGACTTCGCTCATAAAGCTAACCTAATTTTAGAACTACATTCGGTACAAAATTGGCATTACTTCTTTTTAACTTAAATTTTTAGCTATATAAGGCAAATGATGTATATAAACCTCTATAAAACGTTTTGATTTATTAATAAAACTGTTTGATAATTATTGATAATAGTTCGCCAAAAATTAACATGTGATTCAGTTGAAATACAAGGTCATGGAACATGAAATCAAGTCTGTTAGCTGTTTTATTTTAGAAATTGTTTATGATAATTTCATGATTATAAATATAAAATATTCATTGTTTTGCTAACAACAAATATTGACTGATTGCATAAAATGTCAATACTTTTTTGCATTAAAAGATGTTTTATCTCTTTATATATAAATTATCAAGGTAATCAAATTAATATATTACAAAATGTAATATTATCTTTATGATTTCTATGTTGGGTAAATAAGTCGAAGTGTAGGTGATAGGTCAAAAATCGTATCCAAGAAAGGCAGCCCATATAAATTTAATTTATTATTTAAATAGCGAAATAAAACATAGCTTATAGCGTTTCTGGAATCATAGGAAACAACATACAGGCATACGAAGAATCAATACTTCTATTCATAGATAGATAGATAGACAGTTTATTATCATTATTGACCTATACAAAGGTATAAATTCGTTAGCAGGTACATATATAAGTATATACAATAAAATATGTTAGTTAAAAAATACAAATTTACATAAAATAAAATATAAAATATACGAGTGGTTGAAGTAACTAGTTTCAATGTTTGTACTCTGATAATAATTTATAATAACTGCTTTCGGTTAAATATGTTTTTGTCGCTTTTTTAAAGGCATTGTAGCTGCTGATATTTTTAATGTGATTAGGCAGAGCATTGAATAATATTGTACCAGAATTATACGGAAATTTGTTATAGTAATAGTTATTGTTATTATGTACGTACTGCAGCATTTGGCCTTGCCTTGTATTATATAAAGCTGAAGAGTTTGTTTATTTGTTTGGTTGAACGCGCTAATCTCAGGAACTACTGGTTCGAATTGAATTTTTTTTGTTGGATAGCCCATTTATCGAGGAAGGCTATAGGCTATATAAAATATCACGCTACGACCAATAGGAGCGGGGCATCAACGAAAAATGTTGCAAAATATAATTCAAAATTTGTCCGTCCGACAAAAACTTCTGAACGGTAACTCCGATCATCATAAAATTTGGACACAACATTCATCTCGGTAAACTAAGATGAATGTGCGTACTCACATCTCTCCCCCCATTCGTTCTTTTGCACCCGGGTGAAACCGGGTTTTATATAATAGTATAGATGTACATAGCCCACTGCTCAGGTTGCCCAGAATTTAAATTAAAATTCAAGCACAGTTTTAATCATTCTTTGACAAACATTATTTCCATTAATATAGAAAACAATAATAATATTGCTGCTTAGCTAAGGACAATATTTTTTTGCCCCCGATAATAATGGCTGAGTTATGGGGCAAAAACGGGCTTTCCGGAAAATTTAAGCGGCATATCCTCCGCCGCCGCCCCCTCTTACATGCGGCACAAACTATACCAAAATGTCGATGGAGCTGGACTCTACAGTTTTTCTAGGAAACATTTTTCGATTCGAGACATGCCGGTTTAAAATTCCCAATTTACGCCACTATATGGGTATTCAGCGATGATAAGTGGATTCCTGATAATTTAGTCTGTTTCACGTTGCTCTAACGCATTTTACATAAAGGTGGCGCATAAATTATTAGTGTATTATCAGAAGGACACGCATATGATTGAAACTAACGGCTCACAATGGGGGGTGCGTGCGTCCCAGTTGGAAGAGGTCACAATCTATAGTTACATTATAATGGACGTATTTATACGTATATGTATAAACACTAAAATAGTGAAATCTAGCAAGGAACCTAGCGGCAAATCCAGCCTCGTGTGCAGCAGACTTAATTTAGTACTCGGGGAAGTAACAATCTATTAGAGGCATCAAATCCTTGCGATTTCTTCATCCACGGTCAGTGCAAATCTAACCGTGTCGTCGACGACGACGGAGTTAGCGACTAGAATATATCGCGATTGCCAAATTACAGTGGTCTCAACACACACGGATAATAATACTGAGTTCGTATATTACTAAATACAACATAAACACACATCCAAACATCAAAATAATATAATGTGCCAATCGTGGCCCTCACTAGACCCAGTGCAGTGCAAAAGTTTCCTTATCCCATAACGTTTAGTTACTAACTGCTGGCTGTGTGTGTGTGTGTGTGTCGGAATGTGTCTGTGTTGTTTCGATCTGACATAATATGCAACAATGTCTGATGATAACACGTACCCAATAAATTAATGTGTACCAGACTTGAGTGATTGGTCGCGAAAAATATGCATTGAAATGTTATGTTTGCGTCGGTCAAGTAAACATCGACTATATTAGTTCGGTAATGCTAACCAATTAGAAGGTATACATCTAACTTCTTTAATTTTTTTAAAATTTAAACTAAAGTTGTTTGCTTTGACTTTGAAAAGTTTGTTGTTGACAAATTTATTTTGAAGTTGCAGCGCCGAAAAATTATTAATCTAATGTGTACAATGTTTACAGTATCTAACTAATTCACTAGGTGACAAAAATCTAGTAGATACCTATGTTTATTTTTGTTGATTGATAACTTATGAATTTATCTTAAATAAAGTTGTGCCCAACCTGTGTGTCTTTTTTAATTTACGTGGTGTAAATATTATAATTGGAATTTAAAGACTTCGCTCATAAAGCTAACCTAATTTTAGAACTACATTCGGTACAAAATTGGCATTACTTCTTTTTAACTTAAATTTTTAGCTATATAAGGCAAATGATGTATATAAACCTCTATAAAACGTTTTGATTTATTAATAAAACTGTTTGATAATTATTGATAATAGTTCGCCAAAAATTAACATGTGATTCAGTTGAAATACAAGGTCATGGAACATGAAATCAAGTCTGTTAGCTGTTTTATTTTAGAAATTGTTTATGATAATTTCATGATTATAAATATAAAATATTCATTGTTTTGCTAACAACAAATATTGACTGATTGCATAAAATGTCAATACTTTTTTGCATTAAAAGATGTTTTATCTCTTTATATATAAATTATCAAGGTAATCAAATTAATATATTACAAAATGTAATATTATCTTTATGATTTCTATGTTGGGTAAATAAGTCGAAGTGTAGGTGATAGGTCAAAAATCGTATCCAAGAAAGGCAGCCCATATAAATTTAATTTATTATTTAAATAGCGAAATAAAACATAGCTTATAGCGTTTCTGGAATCATAGGAAACAACATACAGGCATACGAAGAATCAATACTTCTATTCATAGATAGATAGATAGACAGTTTATTATCATTATTGACCTATACAAAGGTATAAATTCGTTAGCAGGTACATATATAAGTATATACAATAAAATATGTTAGTTAAAAAATACAAATTTACATAAAATAAAATATAAAATATACGAGTGGTTGAAGTAACTAGTTTCAATGTTTGTACTCTGATAATAATTTATAATAACTGCTTTCGGTTAAATATGTTTTTGTCGCTTTTTTAAAGGCATTGTAGCTGCTGATATTTTTAATGTGATTAGGCAGAGCATTGAATAATATTGTACCAGAATTATACGGAAATTTGTTATAGTAATAGTTATTGTTATTATGTACGTACTGCAGCATTTGGCCTTGCCTTGTATTATATAAAGCTGAAGAGTTTGTTTATTTGTTTGGTTGAACGCGCTAATCTCAGGAACTACTGGTTCGAATTGAATTTTTTTTGTTGGATAGCCCATTTATCGAGGAAGGCTATAGGCTATATAAAATATCACGCTACGACCAATAGGAGCGGGGCATCAACGAAAAATGTTGCAAAATATAATTCAAAATTTGTCCGTCCGACAAAAACTTCTGAACGGTAACTCCGATCATCATAAAATTTGGACACAACATTCATCTCGGTAAACTAAGATGAATGTGCGTACTCACATCTCTCCCCCCATTCGTTCTTTTGCACCCGGGTGAAACCGGGTTTTATATAATAGTATAGATGTACATAGCCCACTGCTCAGGTTGCCCAGAATTTAAATTAAAATTCAAGCACAGTTTTAATCATTCTTTGACAAACATTATTTCCATTAATATAGAAAACAATAATAATATTGCTGCTTAGCTAAGGACAATATTTTTTTGCCCCCGATAATAATGGCTGAGTTATGGGGCAAAAACGGGCTTTCCGGAAAATTTAAGCGGCATATCCTCCGCCGCCGCCCCCTCTTACATGCGGCACAAACTATACCAAAATGTCGATGGAGCTGGACTCTACAGTTTTTCTAGGAAACATTTTTCGATTCGAGACATGCCGGTTTAAAATTCCCAATTTACGCCACTATATGGGTATTCAGCGATGATAAGTGGATTCCTGATAATTTAGTCTGTTTCACGTTGCTCTAACGCATTTTACATAAAGGTGGCGCATAAATTATTAGTGTATTATCAGAAGGACACGCATATGATTGAAACTAACGGCTCACAATGGGGGGTGCGTGCGTCCCAGTTGGAAGAGGTCACAATCTATAGTTACATTATAATGGACGTATTTATACGTATATGTATAAACACTAAAAGAAAACAAATACAGGGTGACAAATCCGATCGCGTCCGCACACCATTTACTCCGAACTTTCCGGAAGGTCACGTGCAGTTTACTGATGTACTCATTGCTTTATTATTTTGCGCAACGTCGTGAAGGATAGAAAAAAATTCTAGTTTAAAAAAACTAAAAAAAAACTTTTATAGGAACATGCGCACTAAACATGATTTTTAAATAAAAAGATAGGACTTTCCCCAACACGATATTATAACTCATTTTTTAAAATAAACTTAATAAAATATCTTCTTATCTCTGGTATTATCTTTTTTATCTAAAAGGTCTATTTTCAAATTATTTTTAGTAAAAAAATAAAAAATAACAATAAAAAAATATATTATTAGCATATTGCTTTTCAGAAAGAAACTCAATTTTTTTTTAAATTATTTTTTGCTTTTTCTTGAATTTGTACGTTCTTTTTAGGGTTCCGTACCCGAAGGGTGCTTAAACGGAACCCTATTACTAAGCCTCCGCTGTCCGTCTGTCTGTCTGTCTGTCTGTCTGTCTGTCCGTCTGTCTGTCAGCGGGCTGTATCTCAAGAACCGTAATAGGTAGAGAGTTGAAATTTTCACAGAGTATGTATTTCTATTGCCGCTAGAACAACAAATAATTAAAAACCCCCCAAAACTCCCAAAAGAGGAGCAAACTAAGTTTTTTGCTTATAATTCGCTCAATTTAAATCAGATCGTTTCGAGACCTGTCTTAAACGAAAGAGGAGAAAATTTTACATAGATTTTGTATAACAGAATTCGTCGAAACACTTTTTTTATACAGCTTTATATAGAAATATAATGTACTAGCCGCTACCCGCGGCTACGCCCGCGATTGAGATGGAAATCGACTTTTGACATGCATATCAGGGGTTGAGGTATTGCACATATTTTGACAAACAATTTTCTTATTTTTCGTAAAAAATTTTTATTTTTTTTTAATAAAAAGTATCCTATGTTACTTCTAATACCTTCAAGAGTGTATGTGCAAAGTTTCATGATGATCGGTTAAGTAGTTTTTGCGTGAAAGCGTAACAAACATTCGCATTTATAATATTAATATGATATGATATGATTTTTCGTAAAAAATTTTTATTTTTTTTTAATAAAAAGTATCCTATGTTACTTCTAATACCTTCAAGAGTGTATGTGCAAAGTTTCATGATGATCGGTTAAGTAGTTTTTGCGTGAAAGCGTAACAAACAAACTTACATTCGCATTTATAATATTAATAAATTCAATTTTGTCTAATCCATAGCATACACGGGGATCGTCTGTCTTCGTTTGTTGCATAGTGTACTATGGGAATTTAAAAATTGCGTATGTTTTGTCTTAAAAAAAAAGATTGCATTTGTTCAAAAATGAATGTCATTTCAAATATTAGTCAGTCTTTTGACATTAGTATTTTGTGAAATGCTACGCCTACTGAGTTAACGATTTGAATAACCAATTAATTAATTATTAGAACATATTGCTTTGACAGATGCAAACGTCATTTTTGATATTTTTTACCATTCCAACACCATGGATGAACAGAATGAAACCAAATTTTGGGAGGATTTTTAATATGCAAATATGAAGAGGCCTATTGTTTTTGAGAGACGTCGGCGCAAGCGCAAAAGAAATATATATTATATTGTTGTTTTTATAAGATAATAGTATACTTTTCGTAATATTATTTTGTTTTACAGGAGTTTTGTAAAATAAATTTTTGAAAAAAATCAGCGCATGCGTAGAAGAAATATATACTATAAGGCTGTTTTTTATATAATAACGACATACTTTTCATAACGGTTTATTATTCTATCTGTGTTTACAAAAGTTTGGAATTTTTTTGGGAAAAATTGGCGCATGCGCAAAAGAAATATATGCAATAACGTTGTTTTATTTAATGATAGTAGGTATATATTTCATAATGGTTTAAAAGAAAGTTTTGTAAAAAGTTTTAGGGGGAAAGGCGGCGCATGCGCAGAAGAGATATGTGCTATAACATTGTTTTTATATAATAATGGTATATTTTTCATAATGGTTTAATATTCTAAAGTTTTGTATTTTTTTTGGGGAAATCGGCGCATGCGCAACAGAGATATTTGCCGTAACGTTGTTATTTGATATGATGGTATATTTATCAAAACTTTATATTATTTTATTCTACAAGAAATTTTTGTAAGAAAAAGTGTTTATAATATAAAAACGCCTTGAAATTCTTGAACTACTTGCATACTCCCACTGGTTACATATTGTTATAGCGCCTCTCTTGTTTCTTTTAAAAAAGTGTTTAAAAAGTACATAGTGTACGGAACCCTTCGTGTGCGAGTCCGACTCACACTTGACCGCTTTTTTATTTATATTTTCTTAACTAAACTTAAAACTAGGCATATAAAAAGAAAACTACTGAACCGCTTTAAGTAAAACTTATGTGGGATTACCCTGAAAATATGCTGTTTTAAATAGAATAAGAGTCATCAAACATAAAAAATTATTCGAGTTGTATAACCGCCTTTTTATAATAAAAAATATATATATAGCAGCGTTCTCTCTTTTTTACCAGACTGTCCCAGAAAGAGGGTAATGATTATCGAGAGTGTGTATATTGTATTTATGCCTTGAATCGATTGCATTTCATAAACACTCTGTATAATAAATATTAGAAAGCGTACGTTTCTCCCAAGGGAGATAGAAAATAGTATGGTCAAATTCAGGATCGATTTGAAAAAACGAGAAAATAATGATAATATTTCATTTTTGATGGGAATTACTCTATTATTAGTATTACCTACATATAAATAGAGTTGCCATGTTTAAGGTCGATAAGGATAAGAAGCTCAAAAAACTCGGAATTTTGAAAGTGGATTTATGAACATAAATCCAATTTCTTAGGAGTGGCTTGGGGAGGGTGCAATTGGTAAAAAATTATTGCGGCTGGTATTTTCCGGTCATTTGGATCTAACAAAACCTAAAAACGAATCGGCAGAATTTTTTTTTAATTTTAACTATTTTTTTTCCATCTTTCACATTTTTTATTCCCCTTATCTTAAAATGGGTCTAGATTTAGCCTATATAATAATAATAATAATATGTTTATTGCTCCTATTTACAAGCAAAAGGTACAGAATTCAAGCAAATGCTTCGTCTTCCATCTGCCCATAATATGTATAAAAGACAATTTATAAAATACACTACAAAAAATATTAATAATACACTTTAAAAACTATAACAAGGAAACCAAGATTGGATATTAAATCAAGTTCTTCTACTATCCAATAGAAGCTTATTTATAATATTAAGTAATTAAGTATATAGATAATGCTTTTGAACTATATTTTAGAATGTTGTGTTTAATTGAACCTAAGAACCAACAGAACCTAAATACGAAGCGGCAGAATTTTTTTTAAATTTTAACTATTTTTTAACCATCTTTAACATTTTTTATCCCTCTTATCTTAAAATGGGTCTATATATATCATATCAGCTCACTAAATGTCAATATTTTGAAGTTAGAATGATCCCGTCGTCCAATTGGCTGGAATTTTTTCAAATAAACAAAAATATTGTTTTTTCAAATTAAAAAACAGTTCTACTATCGTTTCTGTTCACAAAACGCCACCTGGACGCTCCCCGGACGCCCTTAGAAAGAGATCAAATTCGGGGAAACCCTGACGGATGACAACCCTACATATAAAAATAAAATATTACGATGTCTGTCTGTAATTTTGCAGGATTTTTCGTAGGTTTAGGGTTTAGGTCGATATCTAAATCGATAAATGTGTTTTTAGACTGACTGTCTGTACTCGAGAACTTATTTTTACCGTAAAATGGGGTGACTTTGACCAATTTTTAGGTTTGAACTAAAATTTCTATGTGAAGACTACAAAAATTCAGGGATATTGTTTTTTGACAATATGGGTATTAGGTAGTACTAGCGTTAAAAGTAGTATCTTTAGTTTGTTTACCATTATCAAGAAAAAAAATAAAATGGCGTAATAGTCAACTTCACCCCAAATGGGGTGAAGTTGACCACAGCTTTAATTTTCATTCTAATTGTTTATTTTAGCTAGTTGGGGTTACTTTGTCCACAGGAATATGAAAAGAACATTTTATGAAACATTTATTTAAAAAAAAAACGAACATTAAAGTCCGAACAACCTAAATAATGCAAAAAAGTAGAAATTAAACAGTTTACTTTAAATCAGATTGAAATTAAGCAGTTTACGTCAACAAAAATGTATATAAATATCACTAAAACTACTTTCAAATATAAAAAAACATTTTAGCTAAAATTAAACGCCGAAAGGTCCAAATTAAACAAAAATTCCCCTCTGCGACCGGTTTTGGGTTCGTACAATTAATATTAATTAATATGTATTTATTAATATTTTTTTAGAAGCCTGAGTTGCACTTATCTTTCCTTCTAAAACCTCTTCTAAGCATTTTTCTAATGTTTCTTCACTATAATCTTTAAAAACTCGAGCACCTAAATATATTCTCGGCATATCGTCAAATTACACTTTTAAATAATTAAGAACTCAATTTTACAACCACTCACATTCATTCATCAGAACAAACCGCGTTGCTAGAACAGTACAGACACACAAGACTGCAAGTTTTTGCAAGACTCTGCAAGCTAGTCAACTTCACCCAGGCGGTCAAGTTAACCCCAAAATCGTAAAAATATTGTCAAAGTTGAATATTTAGAATACTGCGATCCAGTTATTAAAGTTATGTAAAATATGATAATAAAGTGTTGACACAGAAAAATCACGTTATTAAAATAACGAAACATAGGTATTAGTCGTAAAGTTTCTGGTTCTGCAAATATTAATGATAGTTTGAGCACTACGAATTTTCATTAACTTTCATATATGACTTTGGCTTCGTATGTATCATGTATAGATAAAAATTAAAACATTTTGTTTACATGAAAACTTTTGACAATATATTAGCTTAATATTTAAGCAATAAAACTTCCGAATAATTATATCAATACGGAAAGTATTTAGCACTGAAACATTTTTTTAGTTTTTGGTCAACTTCACCCCAGTGGTCAAAGTCACCCCATTTTACGGTATTGAAGTTGGTAGTGTTGGTACATTACCAACCTGAAAGTAACGGCCATTTTTTATTCAATTGCGATTTGATTAAGATAAGGTTATGTCAAAAACAACACGAGCTAAACCACGTGCAAAGCCTACACATTTTCAAAGTGCGTGAGGCTCGAGTATTCCAAGTCTTGCGTCTATCGTCCTTGGTGCGGAGCGCGTGTACGTCCCGTCAATGTGTGTGTATGTGCGTGCAATGCGTTTGTTTGACTGTGTGTGTGTGTGTGTAGCGCGAGGTACCATCAAGGTCTCCTGCTCTATCGTTTATACGCCACAATGCTGTACCGACCCACACATAATATTACGCCAAGCACGAAACACGCGCACCAAACTATTCGTAGCATAATCTATACTTCTATACTAATATATAAAGCTGAAGAGTTTGTTTGTTTGGTTGAACGCGCTAATCTCAGGAAATACTGGTTCGAATTGAATTTTTTTTGTTTTTGTTGGATAGCCCATTTATCGAGGAAGGCTATAGGCTTTAATATCACGCTACGACCAATACGAACGGAGCATCAATAAAAAATGTTGCAAAATGTAACTCAAAATTTGTCCGTCCGACAAAAACTTTTGAACGGTAACTCCGATCATCATGAAATTTGGACACAACATTCATCTCGGTAAACTAAGATTAATGTGCGTACTTATGTCCCTCGCCCCCCATTCGTTCTTTTGCACACGGGTGAAACCGGGCGGGACCGCTAGTAATATATATAGTCAAATCAAACTTGAATCTAATACAAAATAAATTCCAGCCAATTGGGCGACGGGACCATCCCAACTTCAAAAATATTGACATTTGATATAGTATAAAGAGAATAAAACTTCTGATATCGCGCTAGGTGACGCGGGTAATGGCTAGTATTTAATATGATATTTGCTATTCGTTGCCGTGGTTAGATGCATAATATGTTCCACGTCATGTAAAAATTAATCAAAGCATGCTTAACTAATTTATTTCTGACAGATCTACACAACAAGGGACAGCTGATTTTTTTATTTTCAAAATAAAAAAAATTTTAATACAAAATTTTCTTGAAAAAATAGAAATAAATCGTTATGAAAAGAATACCATTATTATATAAAAAACGTTATAGCATACATTTCTTTTGCGCATGCACCAATTTTCCCCAAAAACAATAGGACTCTTCATATTTGTATACCAAACATCCCCCCAAAATTTGGTTTCAATCCCCATTCGTTTGACATGTATCGTGCTCACAGACAAACAGACGCACAGATTTTTTCCAAAAATATGTTTTTTGGATTCGGGGAACCTCAAAACTAGTACCATTCCTCACTTGTGGGTTGAAATGGTAAAGGATATTTAAATACTCGAAACAAACAGTATTCGAATACTAAATACTGCAAACAGTGTCGTATTACTGGACTCATCGGCCCCCATCTCAAGATTTTGCCGCCCTCAACACTTGATTGGTTGATATAATATGGTGTATAAATACAACAATCATAATCCGCATTGCTAATTGCGCCCTCCCGGGTTTGCGTTCCTAGCGCGGAATTCCGATTGTTAGACCCTTATAGTTATAGACCGATAGCTACGGAACTTTTTGAAAGCTGATTTAGGCATGGAAGTGACACACTTTATAATGTAGTTTATAGTGCCCGCGGTGAGAGTTGAAGCCAGGCACGTCATCAATAATATGCTAGTGAACGCCTACTTTCCCGCAGACAGTGACGTGTGGAATAAATTCGACATATCCATTTATAGCGGTAGAATAGAAATAAACACTCGACGCACATGGATCTCCAAAACAGCCAATAGCAAGCTAGATGGCGGGCGCAATGCGTTCACGTCACTATGACGTGGTGGCTTCATCTTTCGCCGCAGCTAGTATACTCAGTGCAAACAACGAAAATGACATTTTGCCATTCAAGCATTACGTAGTTTTTGACCCCTCCACCCTTGTCAGCGAAAGTGATCAAAGCAAGTTAAGCAACTTTGGTGCTTACTCAATAGTCCAGTCATATGCATCAGTAGGGTTAAAAACATCAACTCATTTTGGCAAGACTGAGATTTTCACAGGGTTTCAAATGTACCTTTTCTAAACTATATATTTAAAAAGGCAGAACAAAATTTCCTTATCTCACTCCTTCAAAGGAGTGTCTCGGGGTGTTCCGACCGAAATTTAGTTCTGCATTTTTAAATATAGTTTAGAAAATGTGCATTTAAAATCCTGTGAAAATCTTAGTTTTGCCAAAATGAGTTGACGTTTTCAACCCTACTGATGCATATTTAGGGGTTGATTATCCCTAGAAACAACTGGACTTGGTGATTGAAAATGACATTTTGCATCACCAAGTCCAGTTGTTCCATTTTCATTGTTTGCACTGAGTAAAGTAGGTATGTCATTTCCATGCCTAAATCAGCTTCACAAAAAGTTCAGAAGCTCTATGTGGTTGTGGTAAGATGTGGTGGGACCCCTCTAAATACTTTATAAATGTTACCTGTTCTAATAATGCTTATTCTCTGAATTAAAAAATTGACGTGAGATTTTCATTGACTCTTCCCGCCCTTTAAGGGAGATTCCCTCCCATTTTTACGTCCTAGATACATAAACTACTGTTTCAAAATACGTAGAATAACTTATGCTACCCTACTTATAATGACAATTTTGTGCAAATTAAAAAAAAATATTTATGGGCAAACATATTTTTATTTCTCAATTATTTTGACAAAATCAAACGTAATTTCAGATTAAAAACTTTTATTTCAAATAGTGATTCAACAAAACTTTTCTTTTTTCAGACAATGCTGGCAAAACTTCACGGACAATTCCATTCGGAGTCAACAAAAATGGTTACAATTTCAACAAATAATTTGCCTGGTGCAGTTTGTAAGTAATAAATTACTGTCACATCTTTTTTAGAAATTTTTAATACTGTGACATTTTCTGTTGATGCGAACTAGATACTTATCCATTTGTGGGTTTTTCAAATTTCATATTTTTTTTATTTTAAGATTTTCTTTAGAAGCCATAAAGTGGATGAATTTTTAAAAGTCGTTAAACATAGTAGGCATGAATGTGGTTAGTTATTAATTCCCGGTTCGGTATAGTTCGGTGACAGGACTGTCAAAAAAGAGGAGGACAAAAAATGTTGACAAATGCGACAGTTTGTTCCCGATTCCAGAGGACCCCTATACCTTTTTCCGCTATATTTGTGATTAAAATTAGAGTTTGAAAAAACACTATTTTATTTAGGGGCTAAAAAGTAAAAAGCATATTTTTTAAACAAAGATTTTGTTCAACAGCGAAGAAAGTTCCCCAACTCGCTCCTATCGCTGTTGAACAAAATCATTATGTTTTTTACTTTTTAGCCCACATTGCTATAAAATAGTGTTTTTTTTTTGAGTTTTTAAACTCTAATTCTAATTATAATTGAACGTTGTATAAGTAAAAAAGTTGAGCTACTTAAAACCGATGTTTTAATGCACCATAGCTCCCCCCGTTGGTTTTAATTGTGAAATTTAATTGTAAACGAAACTAATAAAAATAAACTTGAAAAGCTAACAGGGTTTTTCTTTGGATCCACGAAGATTCTAGATGTAGTGTTTCGTTCTAAACATAACCTTATACAATACGTTACGAAATCGTTCATCTAGCCATTATTATTTGCTGTCTTGGATAAATAATAAATTATAACAAATGACCGAGTAAACTGTCGATGCATTTATTATCTGAGATGTTGTGGCGTGTTCGGAGTAAGTTTCTTTTACGTCATTCATATTAATTTACTATTTTTAGGGTTCCGTGTCCAAAAAGCAGAACCCTATTCTCATTATTTTATCTGCGCCAGCCTTATTGGGCAACAGTAATGAAATTGACACATATTTTTCTAAAGGGTCCCCGAGTCGATTATTTTGCCAATGTTAACGTAATTGAAGGTTGCAAACTGTGTTAAGAAATTGCCATCAATCAAAATTTTGATATCATTTTCTGTCTCCTCGATTTAAATAAGAATAGAATTTATTATCGATATTACTGTACAAGCAAATATGTCAAAGATTTGGTGAAATTTTGTCTTACCCCTTTCACGGAATTAATGGATGTCCCTATGGACTGTCAGGGTGCTAACCGAAACGTATTATCGTCAATATGATCCGAAAGAAATTTGGGTAAAGTGTCGATTAGGAGACACGTCCGATCGAGATGAAACTTTGGGCATTTGTTGACCTTGATTGTACATGAAAAATCCCCAAAGGATTTTTAGCGCGAATGCCCCATAACATTCAATAAATAAAATTATCGACCAATTTTTCAGACAATATATTAACAAAAAAATATAATGTATTAATTTTATATTTTTTTGTTAATTATTTTCTGAAAAATTGGTCGATAATTTTATTTATTGAATAATATATAATATATTCATTATACAGAAGTAGAACACGGTAAGATACATTTCAATTGGTTTTAAATAGTTGTTTATACGAACTTGCGCCGGATGCGGGGCAAGTTCGCAGTGGGTACAGTTTGTTTAATTTTCTATATAAATGAAAATTTCTAAGGGAAATTGGTGTTTTTTTTAAAACAAATTATAGAGTATTAACTCTACTTTGCTTTGAAACCAATACAGGTTAAATATTTTTAAAAGAACATAAAAATAAATGTGTTAAAAGTGGAACTTTACAGAAACCGGTCCGATCTTACCCCACTTCACCTTATGCAAAATATCGAGTCTTCATGGCGGTGGATGGGTCGTGAATTGGCGTCGTCGATGTCAAAAATCGAAGCGCGATTCACTCAAAGCATTGTGGACAATGATTAAAGTCTGTTGTTAATATGACGTGAAAATGAAAACCTCAATAAAAATATCAGGTCGGTATATAATAGTCAAACCTCCTTTGGATATTATTTATATGTAGTCAAGATCAACTTAATCACAACATTTGGCAACTTTTTAAATGACTATAAATCATTGAAACCTTACTCCCATAAAATATTTATGGTGAATTTGAGCCAAAAATCCGTTTGGGAATTTTCATCACTAATCGAGATTAACACGTAAAAATCAAGCATGTCCTTTAACCGGAACTTTATCCAGAAATTTTATCCAAATTAGTCCTGTCGTTTAACATAGTATAAGAATGTATTGTAGGATTTTTTTGAAAAAGATTTCTCGAATCTGATTTAATATTAAATATTTACTGGGAAGTTGGTCGTGTGGATCTCGAGGGTGTAAACTTCTAACGGCTTGTTTACGACTGTTTTTGGTAGGATATAATTAACTCGTTGAAAAAAAAGAGTACCTACACTCTTATCTATATAATAAGTGTTTCTTTTAATCACGCACTATTGAAAATGTTCAGTTATCAATATGGAAAAGTTTTAAATATATCTACAACTATTTAATATCAGGACTCAAACCTGAATCTCCCAATTTTGCGTTGGTTGATTTGTCAATTAATCTACAGTAACCGATGGTAAAGTCTTGTAAGAAATAATTATTTATGATATTTTGATAACTGAGAAATACTTTTGCGAGAGTCGAGTTAAGAACACAATCGACCAATAAAACCATGCGAGAGGTAATATAATTTGTTTGATAACTGAGATCCTGTGCAATCTTGGATGGCTTTGAGGACGCGACGTGAAACAAATGGTGAGCGCGGTAAGAGACGGGTGCACGTAGCATATAGAGAATTTGCAATAAAGCGAGCGCGGCGCAGCGCAGGAGGAACGGAATCGGTATGAGTGTGTGTTATGCACGTTGGATGCAAGAGGCAAGTACAACGTCGGCGGTGCCGCGCGGCGAGAATCGCGACTCCGATCGCAGAGCAGCAGCAGCAGGCAATAGCAACAACGCGGCAACGGAGTGCACGCCGCGACGCACAGAACGCATACACACACACATACGCGCGCTCGAACGAATCTGCACGAGTATTATTGCGAGTCGAGCGTTTTCGCTTCACGATCGTCGAGACTGTACAGACAGTTGACCGGCGACGTCATAGTAGGCCGGGTCAGCTTGCATTTGTCGCTGCTTGCTTCGCTCCTCCGTTCGCGCATCAAAACTTATACCTCTAAAACTTAACACTCAGTCAAAATAAAATTGCAAAACAAGAAAAGTGTACCTATTAAAGACGTACTCTCTCTGTGTGTGTGTCGATACATTTTTATAAAATAGTGCATCGTGTGTCGTATATGTAGCAAGGTAATTAATTTGTTAATTATCAAATTATTCTACACAATTATCAGCAATAGTTTTAGAAAACTTCACCGAACTGAGTGCTATTTCACCAACACAAGTTTATTAATCATTACACACAAACATAATTATGTACCCGTCTTTATTTATCTATGTATGTTGCATAACCAATCGTGTGTTATCTTATTACGTAACATTTGTTTCCGCGTACTTATTGTTGGGAAACTTCAACAAGTGATCAAAAACGGTAAGAAAAGTTTACCGATCAATTTCTTTAGACTTTATAAGCTGCACATTGCTATTTTCTGAAGCTTACAGGATAAAACCTTAATTTTGGTATTATTTATAGAAACAACTGTAAATTTTTTTAACTAAATGTATTGTAACTGACTAATAAAATAGAAAAATTACTTTAGATTAAATAGTTCTTATATTGTTTGACGGTAACTTTTAATAGAAATTTATTCAAATTTGGTTCGTTTTAAATGTACATCAAATCTATGATTGCGTTGTTATATTGCGTTCATTTCCGGTATGGGCTGCGGCGGATATCAAAAACTGTGCACAAATTTTTGATACAATAGTTCGTTATATTTTGAGACTTGCAAATGCACATTATTATTATTACATATTAACGTCAAATACTGACCAATTGTCAGAATGCTTTTCAAGGATATGCGGTGATTGTAGCACGTGTTGCGCGGGCCAGGAGTTGTTGAGTTTTTGTTCTCTGTATTTCTTCTTCCTCCTTACATTCTTATTTAATTCCATTTCACGTCGCGTCATCTTTTTCAAGAGTATTTACTAATGAAAAAGTGCGTTTTTTCGTTAAATTTAAGCTGTATTTAATTAATTTTTTTTGTTAATTTATTTATACATCAATTTTTTACATTATAGTGTGATATGTTTTAAATTTTTTATTAAATACCCCGTTCAAAAATTAACATTTGTCAGTATGTTCATTTCGAGTTATATCTTTAATGCATTTTTCTTAAAATTATTTAATATTGCAAATATTCTTTTTGCAGATCTATTTTATTTTTACAGTCGAATTCAAATAATTATGATATTTCAAACGTAACTATTTTCGTTAACACTTTTCTAAAAAACATTTTTGTTTCCGGAACCGGGGGCTGCGCCATCTTGAAAGATTCGTTTTTTTGTAAAATTCTTTCTCAAATTCTATGGATTTAGATTTTTTTACATTTTATAATCAAAATATTTCAATATTTTTTGTAGAAAAAATAATTAAATAATTAATTACATTCTATCATTATTATAGTCCATATTTTTACATAATATTAATGTATTTTTAACTTGATGGTTCAGTACCATTATATAACTATATATTAAAACATATTTGTTCTGAAACTGTAACGAAACGTTGCAAATGAGAAATAATTATCAGTGATTGAGCCACTCCTTCTATTCCTTTCCCTGATGTATTTTTGTTCATGATATATTTTAGGAACTTTTTGAAAGGAGTGGCTGTCGTAATATAATAATTGTATAATAGATAGTACAAGCGCCATTTTGAATCAT
The DNA here is from genome assembly GCA_963575645.1 of Xanthostigma xanthostigma. Lineage (NCBI taxonomy): Eukaryota > Metazoa > Arthropoda > Insecta > Raphidioptera > Raphidiidae > Xanthostigma > Xanthostigma xanthostigma. Next base: position 38,027,106 of record OY754466.1, on the reverse strand, counting down.
TTTACTACAATACTGTTTGTAGATTTGTATAACATTATTTGTTCTATTATGATTTAATTAAGTAGAAATTTATGTTGGTGAAACGAAGGGTTTCAATATTAATTTACTTAAACTTTGAAATAATATTTCCTGAGTGTTATATTTAGATACTTGAAACAAACATTCGTAAAATTTTGTATAAAAAATGTCTTGACTAAATACACAAGAGCCAGTATACTGAATTATAAATATTCGGAAAAAATCACTTATATTGTGGTAGAAAACTTTACCCGACCTTGGCTTTGCTATTAATGTAATTATGTATTCAGAACGTAAAAGCAGTTATATACGAGCTGTGCTATTATGTTAAAACGAGATGCCAATGAGGTTTTACAGTCACACGAGTCATAATAAGACACATACTACATTTTTTGCACTTTCATAATAGTGTATATTTATATAACTGATAGTTCATTGTTCGGCCATATTGGAATCTATTTGAAAGTTTGCGAAGACTACGCCTACTTTACTGTCTCTGTCGCTTATAAATTTTCAAATGGTAATTGACAGGCCTTTTAGTCAATTACTGTTAGATTGGTAGAACCGCATTTCTTTTGTTTTACTTCACGCACTTGTGCGAAATGGGTCATTTTGCCACCGCTATACGGGTATTTTATAGTGGGGTGTGCAAAAAATACTTTTTTATTTATTTAGCGCGTTCGATATGTGATTGGATTTCCGGTCCGGATTCACCTGGATAAATTTTAGATTGAGATCGAAATAATAAAAAGCAACTTGTTATGTCTTATCATATAGTATAGCATAACAGTGTTACACGGGAAGAAGTAGGTAAACAGTGAAAGATTTTTTTTAGTCGGTTCAGTAGTTCCTGACATTACCCAGGTCAGACAAACACATTCAAACTGTCCACTTTTATAATATTAGTATAGAATATAGACGAAAGTTATTGATCGCTCACCAATAAGTTGAATAGTAATGTTCAAGTTCTATTCATAGAAACTTAATTTGAACACAATTATTTTTAAACCTATTTACGAACGATATAATCCTTCCATAAAAAAATAATATAGGCGGAGCAACCATTGCAGCAAAATTCACCCCATAAAATTCATGAAAAAAAATTATAGCAAAGCTAAAATTTATAGGTAAATGAAAAATGGATTCTTTGACTTGTCCAGTTTTGCAATAAGAAATATTTTGTTAATAATTTTTTTGATAAAATTAACGCATAAAGCACAAGGGTATGTTTTATTTATAAGGAAAAAAATGCATTTGCCACCGTTACGTTTGACCTAAACGTCTGGCAAACTACTCTTAAAGTTATTATTTCAGGAACAGAATTTTGAACAAACAAAAATCCAATGTCAAAAAACTATTTCTTACCTCTATTTCAAGATAAATTGGTTGGCGAGCTTAATAAACGACAAACCAAAATTTAGTCTATTAAAATTTATGTTTTTTGAATGACATTTTATATATTATCTTTATACAAATATTATAAGAGCCACTGTGGTTGAAACAAAAATAAAAAATAAAGAATAGTTACTTCTTACCCCAACAGTTTTATTAGCGGATGTACATTTCGGGAGCTATGCTCTCATCTTCAGCAAACACTAAAGTTTAGTGCATAGCTCCCGAAATGTACATCCGCTAATAAAACTGTTGGGGTAAGAAGTAACTATTCTTTATTTTTTATATTATTATATCTTTATTTTATTATTTGCAAGAAGCTTTCGTCAATAGAAATATGAATTATTAAAAAAATATTGTCCGTTCCCTTATTTAACCCACTGGCAAACCACTCATAACTGTTCAAAAATCTAATGTCAAATTAAAAGTTATGCCAGTATAATCTTTGTCCTATAAGCTGGCAAATATCTTGAAATTAAAAATTGTTGTTTGTATTAAATCATTAGGTTATTTATGTGCTTGAATAATTGATTTAGAATTTATGAAAACAAAACAGAATCGATATGTGTTATCAGCGTTTTTTTTTTTTGAAATCGTAATTTATAAGTCGCCGTTCATATTGATTTTTTGGGACTTTTCTAGAGAACTTATCTTAATATCTATCAATTTGTGATTAATATTGTTTGAACGATTCATACACAAACAAACAAAATTCATGTTGAAGTTCGTGTGTAAAATATGTATATAAAATGCCAAAGTTTGTTCGACATTTTGATTCCTGGCATAAAACCAGGTATAGACCAGCACCTTCGAATTAGTATTTTGCAGCTATAGGGTTTTCTATATTGTATTAATAATAATATATGAAAGTATAGATAATTTTATTGTGAACACGCGGAACATATGTAGGTAACAAATATCATATATAATATTTAATACTAAATAAATACACTAGGAAAATATCTTTGACATGCGATCTTTGCGCCATCTTGTGTTTGATTTTTAAAAATCTGGTTCACTCAAAACTTACAATCCCATGGAAACCAGCTTAATTATAAAAAAAATATTTACGCACAATGTCAGTAAAAAAACTACATAATTAATGATATACATTTTTTATTTCAAAATTTGTTTAATCTTATTTTTATTAACAAAATAACAATTACATTTTTCAAGTAGTTAATAATGATTACAGACGTAAAATAAAATTTAAGTTCCCTTGACGACGTACTGCTGCAGTCCATTTTTTTTCGCTCTCTAATTCATAAGAAAATCCAGGAAAACGGTGGAATTGTAATTCTGGATGTTAAGTTGGTGTATCTTTACAATCAACAACACAGCACTTCCGATTGATAGCTTTTTACCCATTTTATTCAACAATTAATCCTTATTAAAATGCACGTATAACATATAACACTGTTTTGTCTGAACCAGTATTAAAAAAAAAACACGAGAGGGCGCAAATGTCGCTTGTCAAAATATACTTTCCTAGCGTATACAAGAGTGAAGATCAAGCCAAATCGGGATCTTAGACTATAAGTAATTTTAAGAGGTAGTGGAAAAAGTTCAGTCGACCAATGTTACTGAATAATTATTTGAACCGAAATAAAAAATGTAGGTATGTACACACACATTCGACAGTTTGATTATGTTCTAATAGCAAAGCCAACCTGGCACCTGAATATTAGAAATGGCGTCGCGAGAGCCAATACCACGCTACCAGGTGTGCAGTTATATACTTATATACTTCAAATTAAATAGGTACCAGATTCGCCATTTTGATTGTTAATTTGGCATCCAAATTCAACGCTTGTATAAATTTATTTCCGATATACGCGAGCTCGTTCATATTTATTTTTAGTCATTAAATTCTTATCACTAAGTACGTTTCTCAGATAGTGCGAAATCATTACATGTATGAGTGTTGTGGCAGTGTGTGTGTGTGTGTGTGTTTGCGCGGTTTGGCAGTTCGCAATTGTTTTTTACACGCGTATAACACACACAAGTATAATAGGTATAGCAAGTATTCCGACGGCTCTATACATAATATTATGTTGCCAGTTCAACGCAACAGAACAACTATCGCCTCCCCCATATACGCGAATATGCAGATGACAATTAATCAGCTGTGTTTTATTGCACGTAATACAGAGATATACAAACTTTTCTTCTGCCGGTTCATTTTTGAAAGTCTGTTTATATTTCCGAAGCGTAACTTACTAGCCCAGTCATATCTTACACTAAAAATCGCTAATCTCGCAAACTAACATCTAGTTCTGATTTTTTAATATGTTGTTAGGACCACTACCAGTAGCGTATATCCAAGTTTGCAGCTTCGAAATACCTGTGCTAACTATGCAGCACTCGAAAAACCGCGAAATTTTTGCACTTTTTTTATTATGTTACTCATTTATGTTACTATGTTACTCAATTTTGTTACTCAACCACATTAAAATCACTGAATGGATTTACATAACGATTACTATGTATTATATTTAAGTTTGCGAAAATGCAGTCTTTCCATTTTTTGGATTTTTAAGATTTGTGAATAAACTATATTATGGCCCACAGACGTTGTTCTCTGCTTAAATTAAAGCTAATTACATTTGCTACAATATCTTTTCCTATGATTTTACCCTTAAAATGAGTATTTTTCTCGATATCGGGGTCGAAAATTGACCAAATCATAAAATTTCATTTTTTTGAAAAAAAATGGTCAATTTTCGAAAGCTGTATCTCGGTAAGTATTGAGCCTACAGAGCTGGTTCTGGTCTCAAATTGTAGCAATTTTAGTCTACTTAAAAACGTGTAGAAAATATTTTATAAAAAAAATGCATGGTTTAGGACCTATATTGAGAATGCCAAAAAAAGTCCGAAAATTTCGCGGTTTTTCGAGTGCTGCAAAGTTAGCACAGGTCTTTCGAAGCTGCAAACTTGGATATACGCTACTGGTAGTGGTCCTAACAACATATTAAAAAATCAGAACTAGACGTTAGTTTGCAATTTTAATGTTCGATATGACTGGCCTATACACGAGTTCAGGCTGTTTGACGTTTACGCTAAAGAGGTCGGGTCAAAAATTCAAAATGATTTAGCTTTGTTAAAATTTCAAAGAGATGTTTTTCTTAGTGACATACATCATAATATCTCAAATTTTGGACTTTATGAACAGTCTCATTGTTGAAAAAATAAGAATATAATATATTTTTCTTCATACCTCGATCGAAAGTACATACTTTTAGCATCAATTGTAAGGCAGAAAGTCTAACATTTAGGTACAAATAAATATACTTTTTTTGAATATTATGAAATAAAATAAAAGCTACTAAACAAAATTACTTCTTAGTAAAAAGTATATTTACCTAATAAATATGTTTAGGTAGGTACGCTACGCACAACAAAAAAAAGAAAACACTCTTTCATCTTAAGAACAAAATTATTTCTTCTAAACTTTGGTCATTTTGTATGGTACTCTTGTTAACGAACTACAATAAAATATAAATTAATCAGTACCTACCTACCAAATACAACAACTAAATAAATTTTTAATGCAAATAATTCTTCAATCGAAAGTATCAAAATAAAAAAAGTTTTCTCTCAAACTGAAAAAAAAAACCTCGTAGCGCGCAGACATAAAAGACACTTCGTTGCTCGCAGCTGCACCGCATTTCAGCGCGAAATCTCCCGAATGTAGTTTCGGTTTCGGCCCTAGTTTCGGCCGGATGGGCAGCCGAAACCAGTTTTTTGGCCCAAACTAGCCGGAAACCGAAATTTCGGTCAGACACTAAATTCGTGTTGTGGCCCTTGTAAAAACTGCCACAACGCGGAAACCACATTTGACTACTACGCGGCATGGCCATTAAGAAAAGCGCTCGGAAAGTTCCATTTTTGGAACTGTTTTGAGTAAGCCTTGTTTAATCAAAAACTGTCTAACTCGTATTTTTAATCTGTAATATTATAATAGGTTAACACCAAAAAAAATTCCTAATTCAACCGTTGACTTAGGAATTGTTCGTTAGAAAGGACATAAAATAATGCATAATTTGTTCTAACGTGACTGAGGTTTGTGAACCGTACTTTTACTGTCTGTTAACTGTATTTGGCTAGAGGTACATAGTATTTGACGCATACACTATTGACTTCGGTCGGATGACGAAAGCTAGTGGCCAGACCGCGTTTTACATATTTCGAAACAATTTGGCACCAAAGATTTAATTAACCTGTAATATATCACCGCACGAAATCTTAAAAAGGGTTTAATCGGAACATATTAATGGTTGTATGTAGAATCTTAATTCTCGGAATTATGTTTCAAACTTAATCTTTGGTAAAGATATGTTCCTGAAATATTAAAAAATCGGTAAACTTTCATTTGTGAAAACATTAGTTTGCGGGTAATGAATTACTAAATGACGTGTTGCAGATGTTGAATTGACAACATTATTTCCTGAAATAGAAAAAAAATGTAAAGAATGTAAGAGCGGCGGGACTATTCCAACCTCAAAAATATTGACATTTGATATATCATAATAAAGAAAAAAAAATGTTAACGTGTGCAGTGACACGGGAAACGGCTAGTGTTGAATATTATGTTTGCTATTTGTTTGCGTATCTACATAAAAATTAACCAAAGTATGCTTGTCAGCTACCTATGACAGATCTACCGAACAAAAGAAACACTTACTTTTTTAACAATACTTTCTTATAAAAATATATAGAATAAGCAGTATTGAAAAGTATACTATTAATGTATAAGAAACACTGTTATAGTATATATCTCATCTGCGCATGCGCCGATTTCCTCCAAAAACAAAACGGCTTTTCATATTTGCATATCAAACATCTTCCTAAATTTGGTTTCAAATCCGCTCGTCCGTTTGACCTATGCCGTATTCACAAACAGGCGCACTGACTTTTTCTGAAAATATGCTTTTTTAGATTCGGGGGATCTCAAAAGAGAACAATATAGTAAAATTTTGAAAAGTGAATTTTGACCTAAATTAGTACCCTTCAATAAATAAAATTATCGACCAATTTTTCAGACAATATATTAACAAAAATATATAATTAATACATTAACGTTTCGATCCGGATTTGGACCTTCTTCAGAACTGATCTAAAAAATATAAAAAATAATTCATATTTAATTTCTAATTAGCTTTTTATAAAATTCCTTCAAAATTATTAATTAATATCAAAATATTGAAAAAATAATCATTTTTCAATATTTTGAAAAAATAATTAAAAGCTAATTAGAAATTAAATATTAATTATTTTTTATATTTTTTAGATCAGTTCTGAAGAAGATCCAAATCTGGATCGAAACGTTAATGTATTAACTATATATTTTTTTGTTAATACAGAGTGAGGCACATAAAGTGTTACAGAGCAATAGCACTCAAACTATTGATCATATCCAAAAATGTTTCAGACAAAAGTTTTAGTGTTCGAGAAGGCCGTCATACTGGACCACCCTATTTTTTTATCGGTGGTGGCGCTGAAGCTACGCCAAGGTCAACTTCACTTTTTTAAACACAACCATGTATTTTTTTTCGATGACATTATTAGCGATTTTAAGACGAATTCAGCAACCTACAACACAAGGTCATTCTAATCACGCAAAATCGTAGTCGAAAAATCTAAACATATCGGAATATTCACTTTTAAAGGATCCACTAACCTTTACTTGGGTCTACCTACGGAAGATGCTCGAAATGATGACATTTGTGGTGTAATTTCGGTACATACGAGACTATTTTGAATATTCTGAATATTGAACAGATTATTCTAAAAATAAAAATTTTGAATTTTTTTTAAATAAATAAAAATAAAATAATTTGAATGACCTTGTGTTGAAGGCTGCTGAATTCGTCTTAAAATCGCTAATAATGTCATCGAAAAAAAAATACATGGTTGTGTTTAAAAAAGTGAAGTTGTCCTTGACTTAGCTTCAGCGCCTCCACCGATAAAAAAAATAGTGTGGTCCAGTATGACGACCTTCTCGAACACTAAAACTTTTGTCTGAAACATTTTTGGATATGATCAATAGTTTGAGTGCTATTGCTCTGTAACACTTTATGTGCCTCTGAAAAATTGATCGATAATTTTATTTATTGAAGAGTTCTAATCAGACGTTAATCAAAGATCTAAATTAGTACCATTCCCCACTTGTTGGAATGTTAAAAAAAACCAGTGCAATGTCACAATAGATCAGCAACTCTACATTATTTTGTCCACATGGCTTGGCACTGCGACCAGAGTTTTTTTTATGTGTATGCTGTTGTTTGCACATTACTTAACTCTACACTGGTGCAATACACAAATCTGCTGTCAGATTTCACTCTGTGCTACCGAAAAAATCGCACATGCAATGCAGTTTTTATTACACAAATTTAACATTTCAGATTATTATAAATGCTAAATTCATTACACAAATCGTTAACGATTTGTTGTACTCGTTAATCGTTTCTGCATGTTAATTAAGTCGCGAAATAAATTTTGAATTTTACTGTGTCACAGCATAATTGTCTATTTTTTTGTAGTATAGAACTTTAAACAAAAAATTCAAAACTTATTGAAGTATAACTGTATAAACCGCGATGAGAGATAACTTCGTTCAACAATGTTGCGGAAAAAACTGACGAAAAACGACACCGTGAGGAGTGGGGGAATAAGTGCCAGTGAAGAATCGAAACCGATTGGCTGGCGGATAAGGGGAAACTCGATTGACACGCCCATTTCTGTTTTGTGTTCACTTGGTTACAAATGTTTAGCCGTAAAATTTCATTACGCACTGTTTTTGTTTAACTATAATGAAGCTCTGAAACTTTTCAAAATAAACGAACCCTTTTTCAGAGAGGCTAACATCTAGTAATAAATTTTATATTTGCTGTTCATTTACATGGTAACATAATATATGGTTTCACAAGTAAAAATTAACCAAAGCATGCTTGTCAGCTATACCTAATTTCTTTTTGACAGATCTTCAGAGCAAAAGAACAACTGATTTTTTCTATTTTAAAAATAGTTAACTCAAAAATATTGCGAAAGTATAAAATTAAGAAAAAACATTTTTTACAAAAGTTTCTTGGATACACCGTTATGGTAAGTATACCATTATAACAGGAAAAAAAACAACGTTATAGCGCATATCGGTTCTGCGCATGCGCCAGTTTCTCCCAAAAATAATAGGACATATTTCTAAAATTTGGTTGTGTTTCACTCAGCCGTTCGAACTGTACCATGCTCACAGAAAAACATACTTTTTTTCAAAAATCCAAAAATATGTTTTTTGAACTCAGAGGACTTTAAAACCGAAAAAATAATTTTAAAATGTCAATTTTGACTACAATTCCTCACTTGTGGAATTTTTAAAATACATTTAGGTATGTATATTTTCAAAACTACGAAGTTTAGAAAAACTTTTTTAAATGGGTAGAATAATCATGAAAAGTATACTGTTATAATCCTCAAAAACAGTTCTATTTACGTGTCAAACATCTTACCAAAATTTGGCTTCGATCCGTTTAGGCACTTTTGCACGTAGGTGGATAAAAAAATATATTTTCATATTTTATAAAACTTTTTGATCTAATTTTTATCAAGGTACTTCCAAGTTAACCATATTTATTGACGACTAGTTGTTGCCCGCGACTTCGTCCGCATGGGTTTTAATTTTTTTGCGCGGCCCTAATTCATTTTCTAAAATAAAAGTAGCCTAAGTTACTCCTTATAACTTTAGCTATCTTCCAGTAAAATTCCCGTCAAAATCGATTCAGTTGTTTCGCAAATTAGCCGGAACAAACAGACAGACAAAATTAATTTTTTTTTTGTTATAAATAGGTAGTAGGTACCATATATTTACTTTCATATATGCATATAGTAAAAAGCTGTTATTTTGTCATTACAAACAGACACTTTAATTTTATTTAGTTGTATAGATTGGTATTTATATTTGTCTGTTTTTTGATACTTCTTAAAGAGGTCTCGTAAACCGGAACAAAGCCTGTATAGGGAGAAATTTCCTAGTCTGGCAACACTGGTTGCGGATTTAAATATGAAGTTTATGAACAGTAAGTAGCTACTTTAAATTTGCAAATTGTATTTGCATTCGCTCATGTCCGTACATGAGCAACAAATTATATAGATTAGAAAGACCCTGGCCTTAATTTTATGATTTTATTTTTGTATGCATTTATAAAATGACCCCACTTAATACATTATCTATTATGTAGATATAAAATAATATGTAATATAATGCATGCACAAGTGCAAAATTTGCAACTTTTCACTCTTAATTACATTCACTAATCATTTTCAAAATGATAATTATTCTTTTTTACAGAGTCTTAGTAAATAATCTTTTAATTTTTGAAATATCTAATTTTATTATTATTTTTCAATCAACCTTTGTGCGCACGTCGTAGTATTATAATCTTATTTGTAAATTGTAGTGTACTTTTATCTAAAGGCCGCTGCACACGAGGCTAGAAACGCTGCGCTAAATGCCTTGCTAGATTTATTTACTAGTTTTCTAATGCTGGTTTTCTTGATTGTTGTTATGTGATCGCTTCACACGAGACATCTTTTCAAGCTCAAATCTGGTGCGCGCGCAGTGACAGTTCAAATATAATCACAGAGCAAAACGTGTATGTTGTCTGACTTTGAGTAGAATGACGCCATGTTGGTTTGTGGGCGTTTTTTTCAAGTTGCCCACGTGACAAGATACTGCTTCCTGATAGGTTCTTGCTCATACCTAGCAGCGGACCTAGCAAGGAAAATGGCCCCTGTTCTAATTTTAAAACCTATCTTGTGAGCTAGCAAGCGAGTGACGTCATTTCCAGCTTCGTACCCAGCCCTTCGGCCAGCAGAGCTCCAAGCAGTGTTTCTAGCGGCGTTTCTAGCCTTTTGTGCCTAAAGCAAATGTAAATCGAATGAAGTACTGAAATATGCGAATCAGAAAACATAAATTACCACTACTCCTGTGTCCTGTTAATAATTAATTGATTTTTGTAAGTGCAGAAGTGGATTTATGTCGTTGTCAAATTTTGAAATATGCTTTGGAAAGTGTTGTTTCAAAGTGGAAATCGTATAAAAAAAACTATATTAAATACTCATATATGTACCTACCATTTTAATCGACCATTTATTTTTTCGAGCCTAGTGTCAATTGAAAAATCCTACGATATGCTTTTCTTATGGAGAAATATGTGTGGTCTCAATCTGTCAGTGTTAAATCAGATTTTCTGACAATGCTTTCTACAACTCAGGACTATTAAGCCAGCAAATATAATTTTTGCGATTTTTTTTCAAGTGCATATTTATACAGTCTTTAAGTATATGTAATTTATGTAGTAATTGATAGGTAATTATTTGTTAAACGGATTTTTTTATAATATTATATCATTGCATCGACCTTGATACATATTGAAGAATTTTTTTCAAGGTGACTTTTTCACATTTATACATACCGTGTTCTATACGAAATCGTTGAGAGAACTCACGGTCCGGTTCGGCTTCGCCCGGATTTGTAGGTTACTTATTCAACATAGACATATCATGAATATAAGAAAAAATATTGAGAGGTGCTGCGAATCTGAAAATTTAGGATGTTTTTTTTATGTGAGAAATCTAAAGCAATATTTTAAAAAAATTTGGTCGAAAAATTAAAAAAATCTTGATTTATATAACAGCGTTACCTACCGGGTCCAACTATAGCTAAGAACCACCGTGGTGACCCCGCATACGTACAAAAAAAAATTTTAATCAAAATCGGTCAAGCCGTTGAGGATAGATTACGAAAATATGAACACACGCACACCGGTATTTTATATATTATATAAAGATTTGGCACAATTGATGACAATATAAAAGTAATCTATACTAATACATAAAGCTGAAGAGTTTGTTTGTTTGAACAGGGTAATCTCAGAAACTACTGGTTCGATTTGAAAAAAATTTTGTTTGTTGTATAACCCATTTAATGAGAAAGGCTATAGGCTATATAATATTACGCTATGACCAATTGGAGCGGAACGTCAATGAAAAATGTTGCAAGATGTACCTCAAAATTAGTCCGTTCGGCAAATATTATCAGGTGAAATGCCTTAACTATATATTGCAATATTAGCGCACGACGGTTACAGGTCGAATAGCTCAGTCGGTAGAGTGCAAGATTCTTAATGCAAGGGTCTTGGGTTCAAGCCCCACGTCGGCGAATATATATTTTTATTTTTTTTATTTTATACATTGCTTCTTATAAGGATTACATTTTAATTTTTTAAAATTTTATTACGACTAATTAAAATTAAATATTTATTATATGTCTTGAAAGAAATTTTATTACTTAAAAAAAGTATATAAATACTGCTTTTTAACGACAAAAACTTTTGAACGGTAACGCCGATCATTATAAAGTTTGGACACAATATTCATCTCGGTAAACTAAGATGAATGTGTGTACTCATGTCCCTTTCTTCCCCATTCGTTCTTTTGCACCCGGGTGAAACCGGGCGGGACCGCTAGTTATGATATATTTAAACAAACTCAGAAAATTATATTGGGTGTTAATTTGAAGCCACAGAACTAAATCCGACAATAAAATATTAATGACTTAAAACATGCTTTAAATAGGTAGACATTGTTATGCAGTCTTTTAAAATTAATTGTTTATTTAAATAATTGTTGAGTTATTTAAATCGGAGGGATTTTAAAAAAAGTACTCTTAATAACAATTAGATGAACATTACCAACCTGAATGATGGTATCTCTACAAACTTCGACTAAACGGAAGACTTCAACTCATGGCGCTGATAAATTCTTGACTGGAACAAATGATTAGAATTTCTCAGTAACCATGACAGTTTTTTTACACTTTTCACAGAATTATTCGAAAACAATTCAATTTGAACAAAACGTCAATACAAAAAACTTAAAAAATATTCGTTGTTGGTATCACAGAAACACTAATGAGTTCAATTGTCGAGCGTCTATAATCCAAAATCTCGGTACCACGATTAAATATAAATCGATGCAATTGTTTTTGCGTTGTCAGAAAATTACTCCGCTTCGCATTTACCACAAAATATATCGAGTTAGAGAAATGATAATACAGCTATATGATTTCTGATTGAAAATGAATATTTAAATAGTAATAAGCCAATAAAGCTTACGAAAAAAATTAAACCTGTACTTGTCAAACGCCCGAACCTAACTGACAGAATCGAACAAGAATTTTCAAAAGTATACGGTCAATACGTAATCTTTTTTCAAGAACATAAATAGACATCTAGGTATAAAGAATAGGAGAAACGCTGGTCGACAATTATATTTGATTTAAATAAAATAAATACAAAAAATGTTACAACATATTATTTTTGGTAAAAATTATTAACTGTACAAATATGCTTCAATAATTTAACCGTTAAAAAAACTTGGCGTAAATCGATATTTTCATTCATATTAAATGTTTCAATTCAACGAAATTTACATGTTTATTTTTTAAAGGTTTTTTTATATTAAGATTTTTCGTAGAATTTGTGTCATTTTCACGGTGGCTAGCGTGGAAAAGTTACCTTTTAGAATAAATCACCTTAATTTTTTAGGATAAAAATATTTCGATATATTTTCTTAAAAATGTTGGACAAAATTGCGGTTACTTTAGAATGTTTTCCACACAAGCCACTATATAAAAAAATGTTTTTAAGAATTTTCTATTGGTGGGCCAGTTGTAACTGCTATATGTTTTTTTTTTTAATTTCGAAAAAAATTGAGGTGATTTTTTGAACCAAAAGGCTTACGCACTACCTTTGTTTATACTCTGGAGAATATTTGTGACTTAAGAAAACTGAGAACACTTGAACAAGTAACAATGCTAATCGCATGGTCCTCCCCGTTTAAATTTTATTTGTAGCAATGTTTTTTTTTATAAATACGATAAATTCAAAATAATTGTTTGCATAATGCATTTATGATAATCAATTTCATTATATCAAATAGTACTATCTAATCTCTTAGGGAGTCACAAAACTAACCAGGCATAGAAAATAAATCATGTGAATTTGCCTGTTACCACATAATTTTACGATAAAAATCATTATAAGTATGACTCAGTTGGGATCAATAAAGATTAATCTAATTTTACCGAAAAATTCGACATAAAAGCTGTTTTGCCTTTTTGTCACAACCTACTCTTATGGCTGGTTTACACGTTGCGAGCTGCTGATCTGACAATAGACAAGCTGCTCGCAATGTGTACTCGCACGCCAGTAGCTCGGCTCGCCTGTGCTGTCCACATAATTCGAGTAGCTGCCCAATCTCATGCGAGTTGTCGCGATGTCGAGTCAACGTGCTTTGATTAATCTCTGGCTTACACATTGCGAGCTGCTGACCTGACAGTAGACAGCTGCTCGAATTGTGAACTCGCACGCCAGTAGCTCGGCTCGCCTGTGCTGTCCACATAATTCGAGTGGCTGCCCAGTCTCGTGCGAGTTGTCGCGATGTCGAGTCGACGTGCTTTGATTAAAAAAACTGTAATAACTGCCTGGCGACAATGACGAACTACTGCCGAATTTATAAAGTATAAAGTAGTGTTGATCCAATAGAATGTTACGATGAAGGGAGGTTTTGGTTGAGGATCATAAATAAGCTTTACCAATGTTACGCTAGTGGCCAACGTTTCGAAAAAAATATTATATATACATGTTTATAGACCCTGAAGATAAAAATAAATTTTTCGAAACGTTGGCCACTAGCGTAACATTGGTAAAGCGTATTTTTATAATCCTCAACCAAAACCTTCCTTCATCGTAATACGAATTTATGAAAAACATATCGACTCTACTTTCAGATTTCAACAAATCTTTACGATTTTATTCTTATTCGCGGCAGAAGCGAGCTATGGCTAAAACCGCGGTGAAATTTAGTAATATGAAACTCTCATTCGTAGCGAGCGCACTTGCTGAAAAAACATCAGGCGCTGAAAAAACTAGATCAAGTCAGGAAGGCAGTGCGGCGTACCTCAGGCCCGTGGAAAATTCATCGGATGGGGCCCTCTCTTAATATAAAAAAGTTTCACGTTGTATAGTTTCATCTTTATAAATGTTAAGTAACTCCTGTCCTAACGGTCTCTCGGGCCGGGGGCCCTCTCAGGCCAGAGGCCCGTGAAATTTTGATCTTTCTGTCACCCGATAGTTACACCACTGCAGAAAGGAATATTCTTTTAAAATTCTCGACGTTACTTCTGGGACACAGTGTATAATACCTCAAAATTGCGGCTAAGTATTTCCTGTAAACGTGTAACGCAAAGTATAGGCTTTTACTGTCGATAGCGCTCAAGAGAGTGGGTACATACAGTTTTTGTAACAATTACTATTACTGTATATTATTATTGTACCTACTCCTTACAGTAAAATCTATAAATTACATTGAACTATATTTTGTCGTGTAAAATCGATAACAAGGAATCAGCTGGTGCTGTCTCCACTTCAATACAAAAATGTCTACGCAAAATCATTTGTTTGACGAATATACAGCTCGTTTCAAAATGTTATACCCGTTTCTGAAAATACTAACCGCTACCCACGACTCCGCACGTTATTGAAAAACAATGTATTATACAACAGTAGTGGAACCTTCGGATCCATCGTACACCACAGTATTATTTGTTGGCTATTTGTCGGATGTCTGCAATTTTTAGTGTCATGTACATTATTATTATTATTTTTTAATTTAAAAATAAATAAAATAAATATCTTTCTTAAGTTAAATATAGCTTACGCCAAAAACAAATGACTTTTTTAAGTAACCTAATTTTAAAAAAATATATAGCCACACGGGTTCGTAAAATTCACATAATGATGCGGGACATTTTCTCTAATATGGGACACGGGGCTCTAATGCAGAATTGACCCCCTAATTGCTAAGACATTTTAATTTTTATAGAAATGAAGATGTCTATTGATACGGTCACTATACCTAAATGTTGGCAACTGATTAGGTAACAATTTAAAAAAACCGGGTCGCAGTGCGAAACCCTGCCGACAATATAGTGTATTTGCTTACACTGGCAGTGTGGCTTTATTATGTGAACTTAACCCTTTTGTTTTCGGACAAAATAAAAATTTTAACCCCTTAACACATCCCTTAAAAAATATTTTTTTTCTTATTTCAATATTACTATCAATTTACCAAATTAAATTCACCCTTCACTAAGTAAATCCATATCTACAAACTAACGTTTTCATAAAATTTTTAAGTCCGGTCCTGTCGGGGCAATTTAAAAAAAAAATTGGCAGCACATTTTCATCTTTACTAATGCGTTAAATTTCAATTTTGAAACGATTCGGAAATTTTTTTCGGAATTTGTGGACCCAAAAATATTTTTCAACCTCTAAAACCCACCCTTAAAGTGGTCCGATTAGCCCAATTTTAAATAAGCTTCGTGCAGTGATGGATTTCAATGTGTGGTCCAAATTTCGCTAAAGTCAATTTACTCCTTCGAAAGTTATAGCCCGTACATATATAAACAGACTTTTCCTAAAAATGGTGCCAAACTTTTTAGGAGGCTATAAAACGTCGAGAAATTTTGGGCCGACCCCTAGGTCCCACTATCCGACCGACGCCAATAGTGTAAGTGCCTAAGGCAAATACACCAACAAAGTTGTTGGACAGGTACTTCCATAGACTAACTAAAATTTATAACTAACTTGGTTTTACATGAGATCTCACAACTTTTTGTAGCGGAAGAACTGCGTTGCGAAACTTGCCATTTTTTTTACATTTTATGTTTTTAATTGAATACTTTTAAGAACGTTTTACCTCAAAATTTATGAAGGTTTTTTCTGATTGGTGAGGATGAAGGAGATGTTGAAAATACATGAGTCGATTCGTCCCGACAGGTTGAAAATACATGAGTTTTACTGTAAGTACAAGTGTTCTGATCTCCAGATAGATGTTACATTATTATTATTTACAGATAATTATACTGTAGAAGCGAAACATTAATTAACTCTCCAAAACTCAGAAGGATGGCTATTTTATTGCGAAGATTTAAAAATGATTTTTATGACTATAATGCGTTTTAGATCTCCGCGTATCGTGTAACTAATATTTTACATGAAAATACATTCCTGAGTATATTTTTTGTCTCAAGAGTTCAACGGCAGTTCATCACTTTTTGTTAGACATTTTTAGATTTAACCGTAACGAATTGTTTTGACTAGTTACACTGCATCTATGATTAAAATAAAAGTTAAGTACCTTCGGCATCGCTACAATACAGTTTGTTTTGCAATGAACATATTCGAGTAGGCCAAGAATGGGGTGCAAGTTATCATTCAGTAATTGACCGATCAAACGAGCCCGCCGAAGGCGGGCGAAGTTCGATCGAAATTATACGAAGCGTCTCGTTCGAAGATGATTGATTACTTGTAGTACTGTTAAGTATGCTTAAACTTCACAACGTTTAGATTTTAAATTTAAAACTTTTCCCGCGCGTTGGCCTAGGCACTCGCGCTCGCCTCTATCGATCGTCATATATTTTAGAGTATTTAATTTTGTTTTTGTACAGCGATATCACAGTTTTATGAAGATGATTACGGGCAGAGGGTATTTTTTTTTTTTTTTTTGTTTTTTTTTTTTTTTTTTTTTGTTTTGGGTGGGAAGTGATCATCTTTGAACGAGACGCTTCGTATAATTTCGATCGAACTTCGCCCGCCTTCGGCGGGCTCGTTTGATCGGTCAATTATACTACGCGTCTCGTTCTCGATGATTGATTACTTGTAGATTTTTAGCGTCTGTGATAGAGCTTTAATTGTATGTTTATTTTTCTTTAATACATAACAATTATTTTTGAACTAGTAATGTATTTTATTAGGTATAAAAAATTCTTAACAAAAAACCATGCTTAATTATTTTTTGATAATATTGCCATAGCAAACTTAGTATTTGATTCCAAAAGAGGTCTGTTGTAGAAACGTGCAAATGTTTCTGAATTTTTCGTCTAACCTGCTGTTCTTCTTATTGTATCAATATCTAATCCTTTTCGGTAAGCCGTTGAGACGGCAGCGTGCTTGGCGCTGTATGCGCTAAATTTTTGAGTATCTACACCTGCTTTGCTCAATAAGGATTTGATCCAGTGCCCGATCGTTTGAGGGCTAACTGGCTTGTGAGGTTTCACTGTAGATAAAAACAAGTTTTTGTTATCTCTCCTAAATGATTCTGTAAGTTTGAGGTAGTGTAAAATTATAGATTAAGCTACGCAGAGCTTTGGTCGCTTCTCGAAGAAGGGAACCATGAGACCTGGTTGGTTTTTCCCTGGTTTCGACGTTTTTATCAAATCAGGGATCTTTATCTGAAGCCCCGATGAAGTTTCGCTTAAGTTATCTATGTTAATTAAGGCAATAGTTTGGAGTCTATGAGCCGTCACGAGTATTAGGAGTGTCGCTGCGATTTCCGATACAACCTTTAATTTTTGATTATCTATCAAATCTAGTTTTTCTATATATTCCAAAACCTGCTCTGTATTCCAAGTGGTGGAATATTTAGGCGTGGTAGGTCGGCGTTTGAAAATTCTTTTGAAAAAAAACCTGGATATGAGGGCGTCCTTGTATACATCGCGTTTTGCTATCAGTGAAATCGCCGATCTTGACGAATTCAAGGTTCCATAGCTAGCTTTTTCATTGAATCTCTTCGTTAAGAATTCAATGATATTTGAACTGCTAGGATCAAATATGTTATAACCTTTTTCTGTGGCAAATGAAACCCATTTTTTGAGACATCCTTCATATTGCTTGAGAGTTGATGGTGTTATCGAGTCTACCATGAAGTCTACAGAGTCTTTAGGAATTCCTTTGCTTAAGTATGCTTCCCTGACAACTTCCCTACCACTAGAGAGAGTTTGTGTGCCAGGGGATGACTTCTGTTCTTGCATGGAGAGAGTAAAAGATCAGGTGATGGCTCTAATATTAATGTGTCTTCACACAGAAGAGAAGTAAATAGTGGGTACCAATTCGGAATGACCACTACTTCAGTTGCGTTGTCACTAATAATTTTTCTTAGTGTTGGTAGTATAACCGCGAAGGGCGGAAAAACATAGAATTGTTCTTCTTCCCATGAAATTGTAAATGAATCGACTACCGATGCCTCTGGATCTGGGTAGCGCGAGCAAAATTTTTTACACTTCGTGTTAATTCTAGATGCGAATAGATCAATAGTACAGGGACCAAATTTTTTAATAATTTGTCTAAAGTATTTGCCACCTAATTCCCATTCCGTATCTAAATTAGTCACTCGGGACGCAGCATCTGCGTCGACGTTTTCTTTCGAAGCGATGTATGAAGCAGTTATCCAGATTTTTCTGGCTTCACACCACTGCCAGATTTTTCGCGCAAGTTCACTTAGATGTGGGAATTTTACCCCACCAGCTTTGTATATATAGGAAATGGCCGTAGTATTATCTATACGCATTAAGATTTCACAGTTAGTGAGCTCAGATGCAAAGCATTTTAAGGCGAAAAAGGCAGCTAAGAGCTCTAGGTAATTTATATGAAAATTTTTTATCGTTTGGGTTAGTGCCGATCAGTACATGAGATTTCCACCAAGCGAAATCTTCCAGTACCTCTTGTGTGATATTCATACGAGCTTCAAAGTTATTATCGTTTACAGTTAATGCTAACCATTTAGCTCTTTCGAGTCTTTTACAATAAACCTTACTATATTCTACTGCTGGTGATGCTGCGATTAGAGTTCCCAGTATTTGCGCAAAAGTACGGATTTTGTATTGTTTCCCTATTTCAAATTGGTTTAATTTTTATTATTTGATTTTTCTTTTGGTCCGGCAAATCTACTGAATATTTTTTTTTTGAGTCTAAAATAAAACCAAGATATTTACACCGTTTATTTGGAACTATGGAACTTTTCTTATAGTTTATAATAAATCCTAATTTTTCTAATAATTTGATAGTGGAATTTATGTTATCATAGCATATCTCGTATGAATCACTAATACATAATATATCGTCTAGATATATTATTGACAGCCAGCCTTTTAGGCGTAAAAAATTTATGACTGGCTTCATAATTTTAGTGAAGATATAAGGACTAGTCGATAATCCAAACGGGAGACATCTAAATTGATACAAGATACCATTAAATCGAAACCTTAAGTATTTTCTGTTATTTTTACTAACTGGTATCAATAAATACGCGTCCTTAAGGTACAGGGTTCCCATATAGGCGTCCCGAGAAAATAAATTTCTCGCTGCCCTCAGGTCCTCCATTTTGAAATGAATGGTTTGAATGAATTCATTCAGTTTTTTGTAGGTTAATGATAAATCTATTAGATTTATCTGGTTTTTCAACTAGAAAGTAGGACGACACGAATTGGCCCTCGCAGTCTTCGCGTGGTTCAATTGCTTTTTTAGACAAAAGAGTGGAAATTTCTTGGTTGATTTTCTCAAATTGCTCTGGGGACCAGTTCGGAGTATCTGGCTCCCGAAGCTGTATTGGTTCCCTTTCAAAGGTTATATCGTACCCTTCTAAGCAGGAGAATATGAATTCATCACTTGTAATTTCTTTCCACTCTTTAATAAAGTGCTTTAATCTACCTGCAATAAAATTTACCTTTCCTACTTCTTCGGTAATGATCGGCTCGACGTCTGTGTTGTCGAGCGATTTGATGTCTGGAACTTTGCTTGGAATGGCCTTGGTTTGTATTTCACGTTGGAGAATTGTCGCCTCGGGTAGTAGCCCACCTGTTTGACCTTTCCAGGCGGGCCTCTCCAGTTTCCCGGAGTATTTGACTTTTTAGTTGATGGTTTCTCAGGAGCTTTGAGAGACGCTGCAGCTTTCTTAATATTTTTGGCGTCTTTCACCTGTTCGGTTAATTTTGCACCATACAACCACTCATCAGAGACCGTGGCGTCTAAGGTAGCCTTTATGTCCTTGTCAAGGTTAGGAGTGATAAAGGATTTTCTTCAGGATTCTCCATCAACATTGCCATTGCTGCACCAAGAGAAACAAGAGGTGTACCCACGCAATTTTGGGTATCAGTGAAATGTTGGTCTCTCTTTTTTGCTACCTCTGTTAAGTGGCTTACTATTTCTAAATTGACTTTAGGTGCCTCGGTACGGAATTTTCCTACTCGAGAATATTTCTTAAGTAATTCCTTGCGAGACTCCTCTGATAAGCCCTTGGACATCCAGTTAGACCACTGTTTTTCAACAGTTTCGTCTGTCTTCATTATAGAGTTCGTCGATGGGACTTCCTCTCCCATCATCTCTAGAAATTCTTGGTTCAACTCTGGTTGATCCCCAGTTGGTTCGTCTGGAGTCTTATTGACTGAGTCTTGCTCAACTTCCAGAGGAATAACCGGTGTTTCGGTCACCACCGTTTCCGCGGACTCTTTATTAGCAGTGTCCTGAGAATTATTGTTATTGTCCGCAGTATTTGAAAATGAGGGAACATATATATAGACTGCTGTCAAAGTATATATATTTTTATATACACACACATATATATATACTTTTTGTATATATATATATTTATTTCTGCCAGGAGTATCGAGTTCTTGTTGAACGTCACTCTACTGGGCCAGTACGTACCGTATAGGTACTACCAGCTTAAAACGTTCGTATGGAACTGGGACGAGCTCGTGTGGAGCTGCCCGATATGAATGTTCGTTTGGAATATTCATATTTTAGTATATTTATTTTCCTCACCTGCATTATCAAATGTTTTATCCTTTTGACTTTGCATAAATACTTTCATAAATTCATACATTCTGCTAGGTTATTAATTTGGTCCTGCATTTCTTTGAGTTTTTTACTCGATTTTCGATCATCCCGATCTCGATCCTTTGATCGTGAACGTGATCTCTTCTTGCCCATTCTAAATAAATTCAATTAATATTAATTATGTGTTTTTATATTATTATTTATCGGAATAAATTTTCTGAACGTCTGAAAGCGTTGTCACAACAAAACAATATGACGATCGATAGAGGCGAGCGCGAGTGCCTAGGCCAACGCGCGGGAAAAGTTTTAAATTTAAAATCTAAACGTTGTGAAGTTTAAGCATACTTAACAGTACTACAAGTAATCAATCATCGAGAACGAGACGCGTAGTATAATTTCATATATTTAACTAGCGGTCCCGTCCGGTTTCACCCGGGTGCAAAAAAATGAATGGGGAAGGGAGGGACAAGAGTACGCACATTCATCTTAGTTTACCGAGATGAACGTTGTGTCCAAATTTCATGATGATCGGAGTTACCGTTCAAAAGATTTTGTCGATAAAAAAGCAGTATTTATACTTTTTTTAAGTAATAAATTTCTTTTTAATCAATAATTACTGTAATTAATAAAATGTAATAAATATTTAATTGAAAACACTGTAGGATAATTATTTTTATATAGGTACCTATATAGTTATAACAGTTTTCAAATGAGCTATTAATTAGATTTATTTAATTTGAATTAGTCGTAAATAAAATTAAAATAAATTTAAATGTAAGCCTTAGAAGAAAGCAATGTGGAAAATAAAATAAAAATATATTCGCCCAACGTAGGACTCGAACCGACGACCCTGATATTAACAATTGCATGCTCTACCGACTGACCTATCCGGGCTTGTGAATGCACGACCTAATATTGTAGATACGGCATTTCACCTGAATAGAAGCTATTTTTGAGATACATTTTGCAACATTTTTATTGATGCTCCGCTCCTATTGGTCGTAGCGTGATATTATATAGCCTATAGCCTTCCTCGATAAATGGACTATCCAACAATTTTTTTTTATATTTGAACCAGTGGTTCCTAAGATTAGCGCGTTCAACCAACCAAACAATCAAACAAACTCTTCAGCTTTATATATTAGTATAGAGTATAGATAATTTTATTTATGAATCATTGTCTATCTACTCAATGTGCGGTGAACGAAGGCAACAAAGCGTATCTAAAATATATCTGCGTCTCTTTCTTCGATGTAATTCTCTGATTTCTCCGATGATGTTTCAAAAGCTTTGTCTTTTTCTATGCCACTCATAACTCATCATTGGATCATTGTGAGGTCTGGGACAGTATTGCAGATCGTTCAGCGGTTTTCAACATCATCGACGATATAATTATTTGGTCGCCCCTTGTATATGCATTTTGTGCACTGTATGTAAGAATTCTTGGGATGTAAAAATCCACTTACAGCAAATCTCACCGAGCTTATTGAACCGTAAGATCATACACTTACAGCCTGGTGTAATAAGTCATGTCCCCTGCTATTAGCTAATTGTTACTAAACAATAATAGACAACGGGTTATGTAATAGTTTTTTTAATCTAAATATTTTTTCAATCAGTGGCGGCGCGTGAACATTTGAAATGGGTATTCTGCAGGATCAACCGGAAGTACCACCTGAAGCACGAAGGAATGAAGAGAAAGGGTTAATTAAATTATGACTCACGTCCATGTTTATGGAGTTTTGATTATTAACTTTTTTCAAACACTGCTGACTAGTCACTTCTGCCATAAACCGTGTGTATTGTATCGTGTATGTAGGTACCGACATACGTACCGCCGAGTTAAGTCATCAAATGTGTTGACTGAATGAGATAGATTAGCATGTGACAGTGCCAGATGCTTATTTGTACTAATGTACGGACGATAAATGCAGCCCAAAGCCGATCTGGATCAGAAGTTTCACGATGTATACCGGGGGTATCTGATGATGACGTTTCATGTGCTGCTTCGAAGCACAGAACAGCGCCTGAACGCAAGAAAGTCTGCCATACAGAACGCATGCGAGTTTTGTGGTCTGCCGGTGGCTGTTACACTTTAGCATTGATTGTGTAACTATTACACTATTTCCTAACATTAAATTTTGGTTAAATATGGAAAATATAATTCATTCCAAAATTATGAAGTACCTAAGATATTGGTTACGAGAACCGCTACTGGACAAAAATTTTCAATTTTCAATTTCAAGAATGATTTTTACTCTACCGTGCCAAAAAGTTTTACTTAAAAAATATCGCATTTATTGAAGTAAAACTTTTTTAGATGCGTTAGAAGGGTAAAGTGGTCTATACGTAACATTTTCTTTATAGCCACGGTAACAAACACATAACCATTTTCTAATCCTGAAATAAAAAAATCGTCAACAAATGCTAGAGCCCAAGGAATTTCATTTTTAATGGGCGAGAGTCAAACGCAATATATATTTTTTTTAATTTTACGCCGATTTTCTTGTAGAGAAATTATGTGCAGACACAATCGAAAATCGTTATCAATCAAAATTTTCTGACAGCTTTCTGCAATCCAGCAAGCTTGTTAAATATATCATTGTGTTAACAACTCTTTGAAACCAATCAATCTTTAATCGATATACATATTTCGGAACTAATAAATTCACGGAAATATAGGCAACGAAATCAGTATAAAAAATAACCAAAAATTTAATAAATTCAGTGCGTTAAAAAAAAAAAAAAACAATTTGTTTCCTGTTCAAAATGTGCACTTATTTAGCTTATAAAAACCTAGTTACACAGCTTAAATTTTTGTGTCGGAAAATCAATTAGCTTGCGGCGAAAATTCGGGCGTTGAATTTTCAAATTCAGCAAACAACAAATAACGTATTCGCCCCGGTTGATACGGGGTGAATATTGGTTTCGCAACGAAATAAACAAATATTTTTATTTGATTTGATTTACGTCAAAACAGACATGAATAAATTCGACGTTCACGCAAGCAACGCCGCTGGAAGTAATTCGTTTTTTATAACCGTCTTTCTTGATGCGTTTGAAATATGACTTGTAGGTTTTCAAATCGTAAACATATTAAACTTTTAGACAACTGCACCTCTTATTTATGTCATAAACATGTGCTTATTAGTTACTTTAACTTTATTAAATGCATATAGGTGACCGGTAATGGCTCGGGAGAAGAAACTATGACTAATTTGGAACGATTTGACTTCTATCACTTGGAAGTTGGAAATGCGTCATTTTCTAGAAAATCTACTTCGGTTTCTTTTTACAAAACTACGAATTTTGGGAATTAAAAATTAAAAAAAAAAAATATTCTCACTTTTTGGCCTGAATTTTTCCATGATCTGATAGCTTGCTAATTGGCCAATATTCCTAAAGCTAAAAACCACGGAAACTGTTAGATTTTATGTTGTTTGTTAAAACTTACAATAAATAAAAAAATATGTTAGAAATTCTTCACAGAAGTGTCATTATCGTAAAAAAACGACGCATTTCCGACCTCCCAAATTCTCCCGAGAGGAATACGAGCAATTACCGGTCACCTATACTATATAATATATACCTATACATATTTTTCCTTATGAAGTTTTGCAAACAAACCGCGCGTGTTTCAAATTATTGCTAAATTTATTTATATTTATTCTTAATAATAATAATATGAATATTATTATAGTTATTATCTATTGTAAAGAATTTTGTATTTTGACGTTATGTATACCTGTTGGTCGCTACAAATAAAATTCTATTATTATTATTATTTTTATTATTATTTCTTATTAGTTCGGAAACAGTCATTTTTGGAGTGTGCAAAATGTCTAGGTCTGGACTGTTTTAAAATTTGAATATGATTATTATTTTCAATGTCTTTCTAAAACTTTATTTAAAGAGGCGCTTAGTGACATAGAATTTGAAGACAGGAATTTTTGTGGAGAAATTGTAATAACAAAACTGCTTTTCAATAAGCTCTCTTAATAATTCCCAATGGAATATAGAGTTGCCTCGGAAATTTGAGCAAAATTGGTTGAACAGAACCAAATTTATTACATTTAATAAAAACTAAATACCTACTTTCAGGAAAATAATATTGTGTTTATAGATATTATGTAAGTTGCACATACAGTCTAAGTCTATATGATAAAATCTAATAGTTCATCGTATTCAATTCGCACTTCTTTTTTTAATCTTGATGCATGGGACAGTTTTTTTGCAGTAAAGTTTGACAACCAGACACCGATCTGTCATCCATGTCATGTTTAGAACATTCAACTTTTGACTGTATAATAATAAAAAAAACGTATTAGACTGTTTTTTTATCATTCTAAACAGCATTCAAATATTATTTCTAGCTACTCTGCGAATAGTTCTACTTCAAATTTATCTTTATATAGGTACTTATTTCGAATACATCGTATCCATCAATTTTTTATATTTCATATGTTCCATTATATTCGCGATGACCGACGAAACGTTGAATGATATTTCTATAGAGCACTAGCTGAACCCTGCCACACGATGCAGTGACTCAGTCTGGTTTGAAAAAATTGAAAAAAATACGCATTTTAAAACTTTTATAACGATATCTTGTTAAGTATATATGTAAAAAGGGCTCCGTAAAGCAACAAATTTATAGACCAATTATTTAAACATTTTTTGTTGTTTCAAGGGAGACGATTATTAAAAAAAAATAGCCTCACTTTTATTTTTTTTTTAATTTGAACGGAACTTTATTCTTTGTGTTAAAATGATACCATAATTTATTCAAATTTTTAAATTGTTATTGAATACTATACAAAATTATTTTATGTGTTGTACTCGAGCTGTAACGGCCGCTCGGAACCCTATTTTCAACATTAAATAAAAACTATAAATAATAGAGATAGAATTTCGGGAGTGGGACTTTATTATTGGAAATTTTTTCCTCTTTAAGAATCTTTTTCATCAATTTCTGCTATCGCTTATAGTTTTTGAGTAATTGCCAAAAATATGAGCGTTTTTTTTTCTTTTCGTTTTTTGTTAATAACAAATGAAATTTTTGTCGCCGAAAAATATAAAAAAACGTCTTTTACGGAATATTTTTCCGAATCGAATAAGCTATTGCTCATATTTTTTGGAGAGTTGGATCTATTTTTCTCATGAATCTCACTTCTTGACTAGGCTCTTGGAGCTTATCTGAGATGTAGGTATGCCAAACAAAAAAAAGAAACACTATGTGGGTAGACAAAATATCGAGTCAAGTGTTGACCTGGAGTCATGGATTCACGCAAAGTGTACATTCTGATTATTACTTAATATAACTTACGTATTTTCATGATGTAGGTAATTTATTTTTCTTGTGCGGGTATTTATTTTAATTCTATGATGTTAACTTTACTAATTATATTTAGTAAATAATTAAACATTTTTATTATTATTATTATTATCATCATCCTATGCCAATGATTCCCGTAAAAGAAATTTTGTTTAACCTGTTGTCCATTTCAGTGGACATAGGATTTTCCAAAATTCGGTAAATGTTAAATTTAGTTTTTCACTGAATATACCTTCATTACATCCTAAATAAGCCCAACACCCTAAAAAATATTTTGTGTTTCAAAAATATAAAATTCAGGTCCCATTCAGTCCAATTAAACTATTGTAGATTGTAGACGCTCAACAGCTGAGATCATTACCAATGATTGATATTGCGTACGGTGTTACCGTCTTATCAGAAATCCAAATCTACGTGCCACATGTATCCAAATACATAAAAAGGTATTACAATATGCATAATAATATACTGTCAATGAGTTTGTGTACGTTGGCGTCTATGTTTACATTATTATGCTGTATACACAGTTGACTGTTTGATATTGTGCGAATATATCACAGAAAAAAACTATTGCAGTAGGGTTGTCCTGCCTATCAACAATTGATAACTTTGTGTAGTGCTAGTGCACATTATTCCTTATGCATAAATTGTGCCGGATTTAGGCATGGGCAAATTGGGTTACTACCCAGGGAGGTAGATTCTGAGAGACTAGAAAATGTTTAATATTTTTGTAGCAAGTTTTGTTACATTAACTTTCTCTCTCTTTTTTGTAATATTGTCAAAATTAGTTTTCCTTAGCTACGCTGGAAAAATAAATGTTGTTAATAATTTGGAAAAATTTAATTGATTAATTTCTTCTTTAGAGAAAACACCATTTTACGAATTATTTATAATTCAATTAAAGCGTTTTATTGTTTTTAAGTAAGAACTTAATAGTGCTTACAATCAAAATCATTTTTCCAGTGTAGCTAAGGAAAACTAATTTTGACAATATTACAAAAAAGAGAGAGAGAGTTAATGTAACAAAACTTGCTACACTATAACGTTAAAAATAAACAGAATGATTTTTAAGTTGATTGTTCTTTTTTAACAGCGTGTAGAAATCAAATAGACGAACAAATGTCTTAAGTAACTTTTTCATCAAAACTCAAAAATAAGAGAGAAACAGCGGTTCTAAGTTTAATTGTATTTTTCAAATTTTATTTATAATTAATTCAAAAGCCCGATTAACAAAAGCGAAGAAATGATAGCACGAATCGGAAATGCATCCCAAATAATTCGCGGATGGCCCTTATCGCTGCTACAAGCATTGGCTTGACTACAACGCACGCATCTTTATGTCCAACAAAACGAGGACAACTTCGAACAATTTCTGTGAATACTTGATAATGACATAACACCAGGACTGACCTCAAAATTTATTAAAACTGTGAAAGCCGGTCTCTTTTTCATTTTTGAGTTTTGATAAAAAAAGTTACCTACTTGAAATATTTGTTCCTCTATTTGATTTCTACTCACGCTGTTAAAAAAAGAATCAACTTAAAAATCCTAAATACAATAAATAACACTAATCATTCGACTTTGGGAATTTTTTTGTTATAAAAAAAGGTTCCAAAAAGTTTTCAAAAAGCAAAAAAAGAACACTTTTTTTTAAAGATTTATTAATATCACACAAGAATACTCGCGAAGAAAGGTGTCAAGCAAAATATTAATTCCTAAAATTAATTTTAGAAATTACTTTTCAAAAGTCATTTGCCTTTAAACACACTGTTTTTCTAGAAAAAAAAAATACAAACGCCAGAAAAAGAACTTCACACACAAACGTCAAAAGACACCATATTGAATTTCACTCAACAGTGTGAGCACACTAATAGTGTTTTATTAAACTACACGACCCGCGTAAATGTTTTTTTAAAAAGTCCCCCCAAACGCCCTCCCCTTTTCACTGAGCAAAAAAACGCCATCATATTGATACGACCCCGTAATTGTTTTTTTAAATAACTCCACCCAAACGCTACTCCCTTTTCACTGCGTAAAAAAAAACACCATCGCATTGCCACGACCTCGTAATTGTGTTTTAAAGAACTCCCTCCAAACGCCCTTCCTTTTTCACTTCGAAAAAAAAAACGACCCCGTAATTGGAATCTAAATGATGGGAATTTTATAGATATTGGCCATACCGAAAGTATTTAACAAGATGGCTATACGGTATTAAAAATGACTAAGTATTATGTGCTATTAATATCAGGCGTCTGTACAGTTTTACTTTCTTGAAAAAAGTGTGTTTCTAAGATAAATTACTTCTTCAACTGTCCTATAGCAATGGACTGTTTCGGGCGTTTCTAAATTCACCACAATCGTTGGAGCCCATTCACCAAAATTTTATCCATTATACTCCATTACGTAGGTGGCATTTCGAGTTCGTTGGATTGTGATATTGGCGCGCGCGCGCGCGCGGGATACGTTTCGGTTGCGAACCGGCTTTCAATGAAACAATGGTATAATTCAATTACACAATTTATTGCGTGAAGTGTATGTTGTATACGTGTAAGCGACTGGTTGGTTCATCAGTAGCAACAATTTGGGAAGGTTGAATTCATAGTTCGTAAATGGCATTTCTCAAGGCCATACTCTGTCTAGTCGATCAAGCGAATGTGAGTTCGCAACGCAGATTAAACAGAGAAAAAAACATGCGGAAGTTGGTCGAAAATGTATGCGAATTACTAATATAATTGACGCGTATATTCTATATAGAGCCACATATATGTACAATAATATACAGATATACAGTCGTACGTGTATATTATGTAAAACAGTCTGGCTCTTAGATACTTCTATTATTTTATATACTTATTCTACAGTGGCGTTACAAGTTCAATAAAGCGTTTCATCGCCTTGAACTACCGTGAACCGGGTTTTTTGGTGTGAAACATCTTAGCTATGGAGGGTAGAGGTAAGGAGAACCATCTTATCTATCTATACTAATATATAAAGCTGAAGAGTTTGTTTGTTTGAACGAGCTAATCTCAAGAATTACTGGTTCAAATTGAAAACATTTTTTTTTGTTGGATAGCCCATTTATCGAGGAAGGCTATAGGCTATATAATATTACGCTACGACCATTAGGAGCGGAGCTTTAATGAAAAATGTTGCAAAATGTATCTCAAAAATAATAACCTCAGGTGGCTTAATCGGTAGAGCATGCGACTGTCAATATCAGTGTCGTGGGTTCGAGCCCCACGTTGGGCGAATATATTTTTATTTGTTTTTTAATTTGCTACATTGCTTTCTTCTAAGGCTTACATTTAAATTTATTTTAATTTTATTTAATTAATTTTAAAAAAATTATTACCTAGTTAAAAAAAGTTTAAATACTGCTTTTTATCGACAAAAACTTTTGAACGGTAACTCCGATCATCATGAAATTTGGACACAACATTCATCTCGGTAAACTAAGATGAATGTGTGTACTCATGTTCCTCCCTTCCCCATTCGTTTTTTTACACCCGGGTGAAACCGGACGGAACCGCTAGTATGGGTATAAAATTGAAAAAGTGTCCATCTGAAAGCGTCAAATCATGCACAGTCTAAAAAGTTACCAGAATGGCGCTAGTGCAGAAAAAATGTTTGATGTAAACGATGTAAAATTAGCAGTAGACGAAGTAAAGTGTGCTGAAAGGAAATATTTAATATTTTTGGCGACTAGAGTAGTTTAATATATTCACAGTAAATAAAACCTCAATCACTCACGTAGTCAAACATTATTTGGTAAATATAACCTATTATCCTATAGAAGCGCGGCTATTCAATTTACTATAATATAATATGGTTTTTGGGTGCAATCTACAATTGGAGCATGTACTGCAACGTATTAGAGAGACAAAAAAAATGGGGGGAAGAGAAAGAAAACAGCTCTCAACCGTGCTCTTACAAATGTAGTGTGAAATAAACGTTCAATAAATTAAATAACTATATTATAGTTCGTTATACGAATTCGTTTCTGAAAGTTAATTGGGTAAAGATAAGTATTTATTAATAAAAATATTACACATCATTGGAGACTACTGTAAGATTCGTACATTTTTTTAAACTGTTTGTTATATTACATTTTTTGAAACCTGCAAAAACTATCGAAATGTCCAACTGGCTTTACGGATAACTGTCAGTTTTTGGGATTACAATGACACTCTAGTGTTAAAATTGGCTTATTAAGTATTTATGTTCACTATTGTGTCAGTCTCCCAGTCCTCAACCCCGAGCGCCCACCCCTATTAACTCCAACCCTCAGCTTCAACTTCTTGTCTTCAACCTTAGCTCCAACCCCTAGCCTTCAACCATAGGATTTCAGGTTTGAAAATTTTGCTTGGAGGTGAAGGAGATCCAAAGCGAACTACTTTATGATGATCTTTATCAGTCAATCCGTGCACCACGATGGAGGGTTATTTGTTATCTTCGTAGGTAACATTTTTTCAAGTTTTTCCCAAATTGTTTTCTAAATCTATACTATAATATAAAGCTGAAGATTTTGTTTGTTTGTTTGGTTGAACGCGCTAATCTCAGGAACTACTGGTTCGAATTGAAATTTTTTTTTTCTTGGATAGTCCATTTATATAATTTATATAATATCACGCTACGACTAATAAGAGCGGAGCATCAATGAAAAATGTTGCAAAATATAGCTCAAAATTTGTCCGTCCGACAAGAACTACGGTCATCTTGAAATTTGGACACAACATTCATCTGGGTAAACTAAGATGAACGTGCGTCCCTCCCCACATTCGTTCTTTTGCACCCGAGTGAAACCGGGCGGGACCGCTAGTATAATATGAATACCGTAAAATGGGGTGACTTTGACCAATTTTTAGGTTTGAACTAAAATTTCTATGTGAAGATTACAAAAATTCAGGGATAATGTTTTTTGACAATATGGGTATTAGGTAGTACTAACGTTAAGGAAAAATAGTTTCTTTAGTTTGTTTACCATTATCAAGAAAAAAAATAAAATGGCGTAATAGTCAACTTCACCGCAAATGGGGTTAAGTTGACCACAGCGTTAATTTTCATTCTAATTGTTTATTTTAGCTAGTTGGGGTTAGTTTGTTCACAGGAATATGAAAAGAGAACATTTTATGAAACATTTATTAAAAAAAAACGAACATTAAAGTCTGAACAACCTAAATAATGCAAAAAAATGGAAATTAAACAGTTTACTTTAAATCAGATTAAAATTAAGCAGTTTACGTCAATAAAAATGTATAAAAATATCACTAAAACTACTTTCAAATATAAAAAAACATTTTAGCGGAAATTAAACGCCGAAAGGTCCAAATAAAACGAAAATTCCCCTTTGCGACCGGTTTTGGGTTCGCACAATTGTTTTTTTTTTTTATATTTTTTAGAAGCCTGAGTTGCATTTATCTTTCCTTCTAAAACCTCTTCTAAGCATTTTTCTAATGTTTCTTCACTATAATCTTTAAAAAATCGAGTACCCACTTTACGCTTATATATTCTCGGCATCGTCAAATTCAACTTTTAAATAATTAAGAACTCAATTTTACAACCACTCACATTCATTCAACAGAACAAACCGCGTTGTTAGAACAATACAGACACACAAGACAGCAAGTTTTTGCAAGTCTCTGCAAGCTAGTCAACTTCACCCAGGCGGTCAAGTTAACCCAAAAATCGTAAAAATATTGTCAAAGTTGAATATTTAGAATACTGCGTTTTGACACAAAAGAATCACGTTATTGAAATTAGTCGTAAAGTTTCTAGTTTTGCAAATATTAATGATACTTTGAGCACTACAAATTTTCATTAACTTTCGCATATGACTTTGGCTTCGTATGTATCATGTACAGATAAAAATTGAAACATTTTGTTTACATGAAAACTTTTGACAATATATTAGCTTACTATTTAAGCAATAAAACTTCCGAATAATTATATCAATACGGAAAGTATTTAGCAATGAAACATTTTTTTGGTTTTTGGTCAAAGTCACCCCATTTTACGGTACCTGATGTAATAATATAATAATAGTTTAATATTAAACGTACGCTACTGATGTGTCCACTTAAAATTGTGTGTATAATAATAATACTACACACATTTATATTATACATAATGATATATTTGCGCTTATTGTAAAAAGATTATTTTTCGCTGGAAGCGTTGCTTTTTAGAAAAAATCAAACCGTTGAAAATCGTATAATATACAACTAATTTATTATTGCGAAATGAGCATTTAGATTTTTTTTACTGAAGAAGATTAGTTTTTCTTTAAAATTGTAGCTTGATAAAATCTTGATGTGCGTAAGTTTATTATCTTAGGTCATATTATTTTTAGACGGTACAATAATTTACATTTTAATTTTGTAACTAGCCGCAACCAGCGGCTTCGTACGCGATAGAGATGAAACACGGCAGCGGCAAAAGTTGCTCCATCGTATTACAGTCTTGCTTCACGGGGCAGCGCGCTCGGCTGCGACAACAGTAGTGGAGCCTTCGGTTCCACTATATTATATATGACTGCCTTGTCTCACGGAGTTGCGTCCCGCTCGGCTGTGACATCCGCAGTGGAGCCTTCGGCTCTACCGTTTTTGCACTTGTGTTAAGAGCCCGTGACAATACAATAATTTGTATAAATATTTATGAATATGTAAATAGTTTATTTAAACATAATTATTTGAGTGTTGGTTTTTAGGGTTATAATTAAAATTAGTGTTTCAAAAAACTAAAACTAAAACACTTTTTGATAGCAATGTGGACAAAAAAGTAAGGAATAATTTTTGAATTAAAAGATTTCTTTCAACAGCGATAGGAAGTCCTCCAATTCCATATAGAGGGACTTCTTATCGCTGTTAAACAAAATCTTTTATTTAAAAACTAGCTGCTACCCGCGATTGAAATGAAACAGTGACAACGGCTCCACCGTATTGTAGTACCAATGTTTTTATACACTTTGATATTTTTGCCAGAAGTTTTTGCGTGCTATATATACACAGGTATATTACGTGTGAATTTTGAAATCATCCCTAATTTTACCCTCTTGATTGATGATTTTGCAAAAACGCCGAAACACGTAATTCTTTATTTTTTACCAAAAGCCTAAATATTCATTTTCATATCCCTAACTTGAGTAATGATCGGTTCTCCATACAAACTTTCACCCCATCAGAGACAAACAGTAGCCTATGTCCTTCCTCAGGATGCAATCTATCTCCTTGCCAAATTTTATCGGAGTCTGTTCAGCGGTTTACGCGTGAAAGCGTAACAAACAAACTCACATTTATAATATTAGTCAATAGTCAGGATTATGTTTTACTTTTTATTTCACATCGCTTTAAAGGAGTATTTTTTTTTTGTTTCTTAAAATCTAATTTTTATTACCCAAACTGTTGGAAACACCCTATAGATCTAGAAAAAACTCCCTTAGGTCTGGCAACACTGATTTTAATAGCAACGAAGTGTCTCTAACACCTGTTCTTGCATTATTTACTGATGTTTGAAGACCGTTATTATGTACTTACTACTTATTAGTGTGCGCTAGTAGGTACATATTTATTGCCGATGTTTAATTTCATATCAAAGTCGATGAAGTGTGTTTGTTTTACGATTGTCTACGATTTGCATACACATAAATATAGAAACTCTAGACAATATACAAAGGAAAAAAGTGCCAGTTGTTAAACTATCCATTGTCTACGGTTTCAATTCAAATTAGCACTTACATGTGACCCAGTGAACACTATAAAATATCATTAACGGCGAAACATTATTATTTATATTACACGTTCTTTAATTTGAATTTTTTAATGAACTTATATTTTATTAATCTATATAGTCTTTACCCACGGCTTTCTTCGCGTTAATTTCGCTTTTGGACAAATCTTTTTTTTACCTGATCTAAAGAAAATTAACGACAATTATTTTTATTAGAAATATTTTTTTTCTGTATGCTTTATAAATAGAAAAAAAAATTTGTTTAAGCTCTTTCAGAAAGGCTCACTAAAATGCGTAAACTAACAAAGTTTTGAGGTCGGCACCTATTTAATATACCTAAGTACATATTACTCTGTTATTTTACGCTTTTTAGTGAGCCTTTTTTGAAGGAGTTATTTTAAAAAGTTTTTTATTTTTTTAGTGTTTTTTTAGTGTATAATGAAACCGAGTGCAGCGTTCACGCGACAACTAGGACTTTTGCAATATTTTTTTGATTTTTGTTACTTTTCTAAAAAGTCGCTGAACCGATTTTGCTATAATTTATATGGGCCCAACTTTGAGACATAATATGTAAAAATTGGCTGTCGGAGTATGTGAAATACAGTTGCAAATATGCTTTAATTATGAGAATGATTGGTTGTTCTGATGTGTCTTTGTATACTAACTGACAAGTCATCCGCCGCGATAGTGGAAATTTCCGGTTTAAGTCCCAACAGTGACATTGCTTAGAAAATATTTTTTTCTCATACTCGTATATAGCATTGCAACTGTTTAACACAACACCAATGGCAAAAATAGCTATAAGTTTGTATTATGTACCGTAATTAATATGCTAAATTATAAAAGTTGTGATTTTCAGAAATATGAACGGACGCACATATTCATACGTATTTGTAAGCTGTTTTCACCTCAAAATTACGAAAAAAATCAGCGTGAGCTTTATTATACCTTTTGGCCACATAATGTTTCATTTATCACTTTTTGGTTCACTCTGTAGCATAGACCGTCAAATATATAAAGTATACGGTGTATTATTGAAAGATTACAAACGCATAGGGCACTTTGTGTTATCCGCATTGAGCCATGACTGTGTGGCGTGCAAAAAAAAATTGCATTCGATCTTCTGCATTAACAATTTTTTCAGGTCGAAATTTCAGTTTTGTTAAAACAGTACAACCGTGACAACGAACATGTTGCTATAAAAATAGTTAATTATATTTGTTTATTTATAATTTATTAGTCACCGTGCCGCTCAAGTTTTATAAGAAATTATGTAGAGAGTAACCGCTTTTCGGCAGCTCAGGCTAATCATTTATTTGAGCGAAATGTGAGGCTAACAGAATAATCTATGCAGAACTATACAGGTGACCGGTAACAGCTCATATTCCTCTCGGAAGAAGAAACTATGACTAATTTGGAATGATTTAACCTCTCTCACTGAAGGACGGAAATGCCCTGTTTGGTTTTCTGCTGGCCGGCAGGCTGGGTACAAGGCTGGAAATGACGTCGCTATGGGCTCGCCTGCTAGCACACAAGGTAGATTTTAAAATCATAACAGGGGCTATTTTTCTTGCTAGGTCAACTGCTTGCTCTGAGCCAGAACCAATCGGGAAACAGTATCTTGTCACGTGCAGGGCGACATGAACAAACGCCCACAAACAAGGCGTCATCCTGCTGAGAGTCAGACAACGGACATGCTTTGCTCTATGTTTATATTTTAACTGTCACTGCGCGCGCATCAGATCTATCCACAAAACAAGCTTGAAAAGACGTTTTGTGTGAAGCGAACACATAAAAGCCATCAAGAAAACCAGCGCTAGAAATCTAGCGGCAAATTCAGCCTCGTGTGCAGCGGCTTTTAGATTGGTTTAGTACGGCTAGACAAACTGTAGGTGACTGACTGACCGGGCGTTGCTGGCTGTTGGTTGCATGTGCGTACCTTCACGAACAGGCTTTTTTTACTTCGTGATGTGCTGGTCGTGCAGGTTCGCGCGTAACAAGTGTGCGCGGTCTTTAAATCGTATAGGTACGATTTTATTATTTGGAATCCATCTGCTGCCCGGTGGATCTGTTATTTTAAAAATCGCGTGTTGTTAATTTTAATAAATTGCATACATAATATTATGTGTCTAATACATAATGTTGATATTTGTAGCTGTGCGTATATTAGTATAGGTACATTGATATAATATTATGTAGATGCATTAAACAAAAAAAGAAGTCGAGCCACACAGAAAAGAGGCGGTGATTAAGGTATATGCTATTAGGCATCAAGGTCCCCTTCCTTTCACATACAAGGAGTCCAGCTGAAATAAAACTCTACAAGTGCTTGGCAAATACCGCAAACGCACGTTTTTAACACGCTTTTAATAGCTTCCTGTATATGTATGTATGTAAAGGAATCTTTCAGCGTAATTTTTAACAATTTCAAGAAGTCTGATTAACTTGAAAATTTGCATACGTGTCAAGGACCGATGGCAATACAATTATTTCATATTTAAATTTGAATTAGAAAAAAATTTGAAACAAATTTGAATTAGAAAGTTTTGAAAAAAATCCGTTTGATGTCGTTTTGAGACTAAAAATTAAGAAAATAAATTATAGTTTAAAGAAACTTAAAAAAAACACGCTTTAATAGCAAACCGAACTAAAAAGTAGAAAATAGTTATTAACAAAATACTTCAATTATAGTAAGAAATCGTGGGGTGCCAATTAGTATATTTTCATTATAACTCTAACTTTATAAATATAGCTACCAATGAAATAATTGTAACATTTAATATCAAGCACCCCACGCTTTTTTACTATGATTGAATTATTTTGTTAATAATTATTTTCTACTTCTTAGTTCGGTTTGCTATTAATGCGTGTTTCATTAGTTTTTTTTAAACTGTAATTTATTAATAACCAATATTTTATTTATCAATGGAAATGTGGTACACTTTATTTGACATGTAAAAAATCGGCAAAGCACGTATTCGGTACACATTTATGATATATGGTTCCGTGGTCCTTGTATGACGGATTTATGGATCACAATGGTTGCTGAACTCTAACCTAGAAATGCGTCATTGCAATATGTTGATAGTGTTGATTTTTGTAGATTATTAATTAAAAAGAAGTTGAGTATTTATGAGTTAATATTAATTGCACTATTAAAATCACTCTGGACCCTTCTATAAACCAAGAAGTTCTAATAAATATTGACATGTGAGATCGAGCATAAATAAACGCATAAATAAATTTAGATAATTCCCTATCACTAGTCACATGTTCTGTGGTCTCCCATTTCAAATTGAAATTAAAAATATTTTAGTAGACCCTTTTTAAGTCGAACCTCGATACATTGAAAACCTCCAAAACTCGAAAAAATGTTTTGTTCCCTTCCCTTCAAGCCCCAAAATCTCAATTACTCGAACTCTCAACCCTCTATAGATCGAAATTGTCAATTTGAAAAAATAAATTGGATCTTTGCATCTCGAACATAGAAATTGTCTCTAACTCAAAATTAGTTAGAATGAATCTTAAGAGTATTCGTCCCTGCAAATACCCCCTGCACCCTTCATCTCAAATCTTTTCCCCTCGCCTAAAAACGGTTCGCGCTCTTCCGACGCTATTTTTAAAGCTAGAGGGTTCTGGTAAACGCCAAATGAAAGACAAAGAATCGGACTACAGATCCTTCACGCGAATTTTTTGAAAAAAAAATTCCTGAAAAAACTTACAACCTTTTGAAAAAAATTATAAGTTACGTAATATTTCACACGTAGGCGAAACTGTTTTTAAAAAAATTCGCCTGAAGGATCTGTAGTCTGATTCTTTGTCTTTCATTTGGCGTTTACCAGAACCCTCTAGCTTTAAAAATAGCGTCGGGAGAGCGCGAACCGTTTTTAGGCGAGGGGAAAAGATTTGAGATGAAGGGTGCAGGGAGTGTTTGCAGGGACGAATACTCTTAAGCTCCACAAGTCGAAAATTTCCTTATAAAACCGCCCTAAGTCGAAATCGTCCATAAACTTTATAAATTGAATTTTTTGGATTCTCCCTTGAATTTTGACTTACCGAGGTTCTACTGTATCTACAATTTTTATCTTTTCTATAAGACTTATGTATTTAGATAAAGCTAACTACAGTGTAAAATCCATTTAACGTCACTCGATATTACGACAAACTCCTCAAACCGTGGAAATTACTGAACTCTAGTTGAATTATCTTGTTGCTTATATCCTGATACACTCTAAATAACGACAACAATACGTCATCAATAAGAAATAAACCGTAGTTGTTTGTTATTTTGTTGCTTTGTTGGCGGGATCATGCGTACCGAAGATTCTAAGGAATTCGTTCTTTCGTTTGTTGGGATTATCTTTCATATGTTTAGCTCAGCTGCTTATCGATAAGTTGTCAATATTCTTCATATTCGTAGTTGCTCACAAACTTGCAAACTGTGAACATGGCGAATAAAAGAAAATCTTTTTGTATTGCCGAAAAAGTTTTATTAATACGCGCAATAGAGGCGTGAGAAAAGATAAGTGATGTTGGAAGACGCTTTGGATTCAGATAAATGGATTATTTCTTCTCTCCGTTTAACGGCAACTCTCAATAACGCCACAATTTGCACAGTTCCTTGTGTATCGCTACATAAAGTTTACACTGTATGTGATGGTTTGCTTTTTTTACATTGTCAGAATTGAAAAATCGTTTTAGATTTATTTTCGACTAGCGGTCCCGCCCGGTTTCACCCGGGTGCAAAAGAACGAATGTGGAAGGAAGGGACATGAGTACACACATTCATCTGAGTTTACCGAGATGAATGTTGTGTCCAAATTTCATGATGATCGGAGTTACCGTTCAAAAGTTTTTGTCGATAAAGAGCAGTATTTAAACTTTTTTTAACTAATAATTTTTTTTAAATGAATTAATTAAAATTAAAATAAATTTAAATTTAAATGTAAGCCTTAAAAGAAAGCAATGTAAAAAATAAATAAAAAAAAAATATATTCACCCAACGTGGGGCTCGAACACACGACCCTGATATTGACAGTCGTATGCGCTACCGATTGATCTACCTGAGGTTGGGTTCTTTCATCACTAATATGAGTATATCTAGTTAGTGCATTTCACATGAATTGAAGCTTATTTTTGAGATACTTTTTGCAACATTTTTCATTAAAGCTCCGTTCCTAATGGTCGTAGCGTAATATTATATAGCCTATAGCCTTCCTCGGTAAATGGGCTATCTAACAAAAAAAATTTTATTCAGTTTGAACCAGTAGTTCCTGAGATTAGCGCGTTCAAACAAACAAACAAACAAACTCTTCAGCTTTATATATTAGTATAGGTGAAAATGTGACTTGA
Organism: Xanthostigma xanthostigma; assembly: GCA_963575645.1. NCBI lineage: Eukaryota > Metazoa > Arthropoda > Insecta > Raphidioptera > Raphidiidae > Xanthostigma > Xanthostigma xanthostigma. The sequence goes on along the minus strand of OY754466.1, from coordinate 37,987,551 downwards.
GAAAGACAATGTATTTGTTTTTAACATATATATGCGGCGGTGTCGATCAAGCTTTATGTAGAGCTATGCAGGCTATAATAGTACATAGGTATATAGTATATATCGATGGTGTCGGGCATTCGTGGGCCGCCGGTGTGTTGGTCAAGGGGGCCCGGCAAACCTCGTGTCAAACGCTATGTATGCGTCTTTCCCGCGTTCTCGCTCTTCTTTTGCTGCACCATCGGCGACGACGACGACGACATGGTGCTTTCCGTTGCCATGTGATTATGTTTTGTTCTATGTATTTCGTATATCGTACTACGGACACCGGACCACTTGCTGACTGACCAATCGCGGATTACGGAATAGAACTTATAGTCCAAGAACTATCAAACAGTAAGTTCGTTCCAAGCAGCCGCGAACGGTAATAAAACCGTACAGTCTTGTTACTGCGTAAGACTGTTTTGCGCAGTATCGATTTTTGAGCTAGTGCGCAAATTAATCTTGCGCAGTGACAAGACTGTGTACGGTTCTATTACCGTCCGCGGCTGCTTGGAACGAACCTAGTTTTGCGTAGGTATCTGAGGCACTTTTGTAATGTCTGAACACAAAACCGAAAACCTGGCTGAAAGGCTGTGCCGGATTAAGGCTCCTTGATGCCCTAAACATTTGTTGCCTATGGGTCATAATCTCTAACAGCAGTCTAGAAAAAATCTAATATTATCTGTCTCTGTCATGTTAAGTTAATAAAAAATGTTTTTTTTCGAATTGTTAATGTCATAAAATCAAAATTGGTAGAAAAAAATTTAAAAAGCGTAGAATTTTAGGAAAAACATTGAATTTTACAATCCATGCTCTCATTGAAAATTCTACTGTCTATAAAATCGGTCCTTAGGCATTTTTATACAATTAATTGAAAAAAAGTTACAAAGACTTTAAAGTTAAAGAAAAAACATTTCATTTTAAAAAACAAAAAATTACCTATCATTTATTTTTAACTTCTATACTCTAAAGACAGTGTTATATCAGTGGATCAAATTTTTGAGAACATATGACAAAAAGAACAAAAAATGTTGTTGACACGGTCTGGTGAGGTGCTTTTCATTTCTGAGTTGTGATTTTTGGTGCCCCCTGAAACGTGATGCCCTAAGTAGGTGCTTACTTTGCTTAAAGGTTAATCCGGCACTGCTGAAGGGTAATGATGGCTAGCCAAGCTGTGAATTTTTTACTTTGCAAAAAATGAGAAATTTTGAAACTTTTAATACCTTCATATTTAGTATTTAATAAAATAAAAAATAAATAAGCCGGATCATTCAAGTCAAAAATATGGCAAAAGATAGGACTAGAATAAAAATTTTCGTAGAGGTCCTATGCTCCACTTAGGAGTTAGAGGAACTTATATATTTGGTCGTATCTAAAAGTCTGCCAGGCGGATATAAAACTGTCTATTATACGTGAGTGCGGGTAAGACGCTACGTGTAGGCAGAGATAGCTTATATAGCGCACCGCAATTCACTTCAACTCAGCCCATATACTATCTCTCTCGCACACCCGTAACATCTTATTTGTATTACTCAAGTATAAAAGACAGTTTTGTAACCGCATGGCAGACATTTAGGCCCGACTAAAGTGATCTGGTTTATTAATTATTTATTTTATTAAATACTAAATCCTCAAGGAATTTTTTTATAAATAAAAATTCACGGCTTGGCTAAGCCTCACTACCCTTCAGCCAGGTCTTCAATTTTGTGTTCAGACATTATAAAAGAAGTGTTACACAAATTTTCACGCTGTCTTAAATATACCTACCCAAAAATGTTCTCTCTTACTATTACTAAAATGCTGCAGTAACTCGGGAGTGTACCCTATACGCCTGCGAATCCTACGATATCCTCAAGTCATTCATTTCTTTATTCACAACAAGTATTTTGCAATAACTGATTTCAAGCAGCGCGCGTACATCGCTTTACAAGTTACAACATTCGTAATTCTAGATTTGTATGCTGATTTGCTTATCAGATAACTTGACTGAAACGAATTAGCGTAATATATACAGGTGTTCAGTAAATCTTCTGTAAAACATACACTTAAGTAAATTTTCGTGCGAATATATTATATGTTCGCAATTATAAAGTATTTATAAAAGTAGATGTAGTTATTTTTTGCTATAGTTGCTAAGAAACATCCATTGTTACATCGTTATACTATGGCGTTTTCGGCATCGAGAACTGCCCCGGGACAGGGCAGGTCGAATGGGTAAAACAAATTTCCTTAACCGTTAGTTACCTATTCGGCCTGGCCTGCCCCAGGGCAGTTCTCAATGCCATTAGATATTTTTCAAACACTGTCACCGTCGGAATACGAACCCCGAATCTTTCCACTTTAACCGGTGATAGATCTGTCAAAGTAACAACGCTTGATTCCAACAAAAACCTTACTATTTTTTCTAAAATGCTAAGAACGCTTGTTTCCAACCATAAAAAAGTATAAAATAAAAAGTAGTTATTAAAGGCCCATTCACACGATGCAGGATTTCCTGCTCGCTAGCTTGCTTGGAGTCTAGCAGGCAGCTTTGCACGCTACGCTGTTGGATATGACGTCACTGATTGGTCCGCTGCTCGCTATCTTGCTATGTTTGGGTGATAGGTTCAGTGCTATTTTTTCATGCCGCGCTGCCTGCTAGTTTGATTATTACTATGGAGTCGTATTTTATCACATGATATCGTCTGACATTCGTTAAATATAGTGTTGTTTAAAAGTTTAAAAAAAGTTTCAAGTGAACAGCGATGGGGCCAACGGTTGTAAAATCTAAATGTAAATGGACTCGACAAGAAATAAGTGTTTTAATTGACGCGTACAAAAATGAACCTTTTTTATACGCCATTTCTTCAGTAAATTATCACAATAAACGTTTAAGAAATGAAGCTTTAAATATTAATAAATTAATGTATCTGATTCTTTATATTTCAATTTTATTAGAGTATTTCTAAATTTTAGAAAAGGCGAAGAAACATTTTGTAGTTAAAAATAAGGCAATAAATACAATAATTTTAAATGATTTTCTTTTAAAAACGATTATTTATACGTGATAACGTCTTATAAATTGATGAATCACCAATCTTATAAATTGATAAAACACCGGCTGCATGCACGAAAAAGTGTAACGTTCCTAAATCCTAACGTTCGTAACGCGTAACGCGTAACGTTCCGCCTGACCCTGTGCGTGCTTTTTGCTAATTTCTCGCTCAATTTAAATCAGATCGGTTTGAAACCAGTCTTAAACGAAAGAGGAGAACATTTTACATAGATTTCGTATAACAGAATTTGCCTAAACAGTTTTTTTATACAAATTTATATAGAAAAATAGCTGTATAAATGCAATGTTGTCTAATGCATGGCGCGACGCGGTCGGTCGTCTTTGTTTGCCGTACATGGAAATTAGAAGATAACGTATGTCTTGTCTTAACATGAAAACGGCTGCATTTCTAATGTTTAATTCAATTTTTTGACATTAGTATTTTGTGAAATGCAACGCCTTCTAAGTTAAGTATTGGAATAACTAATTATTATTAGAACATAATACTTTGTAAGTTGCAAACGTCACTTTTGACATTTCTTATCATTCCGACACCAAGGATAAGCGGATTGAAACCAAATTTTGGGAGGTTTAGGTTATGTATTACGGAATACGTTATCACGTAAAACTATCGTCCGTAAACCGACTTTACAAACAACCAATTTTTTTATTAAAATAAATTCTTTACATTAATGAATCCCATTCAGTAAATTACACTACAGTATAAAGCATATTTTCAATAATTATTAAATTCATAGTAGCAATTCGTCTACGACGAATTATTTCTTGCACAACCATTACATCCATATTTAAATTTCAAATATAACTGTCAAGTGTCAAACAGCGAGCAAGCAAGCGAGTTGCGTGTGAAGCGAAACTAGCAGCGCTCCCTGCCAATCACCAAGCAGGATACCATGCATGGCAGCCTGCAAGACTTCATGCTAGCTAGCGAGCACGAAATCCTGCATCGTGTGAAGGAGCCTTAAGTTTCCATTCTGACAAGTCCCGGGTACATGACCCATACCATAGAAGTTTCGTTTCGAAAATTGCATACGATAATCAGAAATTTGAATACGTTTGTATCGGTTCCACGTTGACAGGCGATTAGTAGGAACGCCGCGGAGTTCGTGAGTCAGCCGATCTACTGAAAGCCTTATTTAACGTCATTCAAAAGCAGTTTGGTGTTTCATTTTTATGCCGAGCGATGGTGTTAATATATAAATCCTACTATATAATATTAAACGTTCGTTTTTCTTCTCGAAAACTGCTCTAACGGTTTGGATGAAGTTAACTGAATTTGGGTTTCGGGGAGCAAAAAACCTTGGATTTAATTCGAAAGGTAAAAAAAACCTTAGTAAATAAATTTGATCACATTGATAAGACAAAATGGGTGCGTGTAACTTATATCTATACGCGCGGCTGAAGTTAAACTTCTTTGACGGTTGTGGCAGATATTACTGAAAAGATTAAACTTAATATGACACTATATACTTAGTCATGTGGGCTATGTTTAAAATGCCTATCACAAAATTGGTTTGCTTCCGTAGCTATGTTTCACCTTTCATTCAATATGGTTCCTACAGACGCGTTTTGATGCCACGTGTCAGTCGATGTCTTTAAATAGCGGAAAGCGATTGCAAAATTGGTTTGCGATCGTAGCTATGTTTCACCTTTCGTTCAAGATGGTTTCTAAAGATCCGTTTTGATTCCGTCATATTATGTCAGTCAATGCCATTAAATAGCGGAAACTGCGTAAACACGTTACTTCCGTCCGAAAAAATATCTGAGTTACTTTCAAGTCGCGCCTAAAGAAGTTTTACTTCAAAAATGACAATTGGTCTACTCTGTGAGTGACATAAGAAAGTTTAGATCGTGACCCAGGAAAAAATGTGCAGTGTTTTGATTGGACTAGGTACGACAGGTTTGTTTAAGTGTCAAGCTCTCAAAAATCTCCATGTTTTAACACTTCAATCGTACCATGAAGAATAGCGCATTGGTTACGTTCATATCTTTAATAATTTACTATATGAATCATTTGTCTATCTACTCAATTTGCGGTGAGTGAAGGCAACAAAGCGAATCGAAAATATATCTGCGTTTCTTTCTTCGATGTAATTCCCTGGTAGGATTGGTTGATGTACTTGCATTCAATCTGAATAAAGTATCTCTGTTTCAAAAACTTTGTCATTTTTTATGACGTTAACATGGGCGCACCCAGCTTTTGGCCCAGGAGAGGGCAAATTAGAAATTTCTTAAGCCGGGTCCCCCGTGCTTGTTTTGCCCTCCTGGATACGCCAGTGCTTACGGCGCGGCGTAAAAAAAAGACAGAAGTATATGTTTGCTGCACCCTAATGGTTAGATTGCGAATTTATTCCTATGCTGAGTATAGAATAAAAGTAGTATATGGTTACGTTATTCGATGGTTGCACGGAATCGGTCATCATCATACAACAAACTTGATACATTACGTTTACCGTCAGGTCGCACACATAGCAACAGTATTATGTAACAATGAAACATGTGGAGTGTGGACTCGGTAGAGGAATTCTCTGCAACGGCTATTTATATCTTGTCTTTGCCTCTAAGCGGTCCTCCTTCTACAATACCGATGCTTCTCAAACTTTGTATCTTCCAAACCTGATGCCTGTATTTAAAGATTTTGAAACATTGCAGCACAAGGAGCATAATATCAGTATTGTCAATTCCTAAACACAAACACTCTTTTTATAAAAGAGGTTTTCATTATTTAGGCACAATAGCTTACAACAAACTCCCTGCTCAGTACAAAACCATGACAGCAAAGAAGTTCAAGAAATGTTTTAAAAAAAATGTAGTTGATAAAGCATATTATTCTTTTAAAGAACTTTTAAATGATTTAAATTAATTTTAATTCAAATGTTATATTTTCTGTAATCTGACTTTGGCTACATATTAAGTTTTATGCCTAACGGCCTCAATAAATTATTAATGAGCCAAACTGTTACTTTTCAGTCACAACGTAACTCATGACCTGGCTGTTCAACACAGCCCCGGATCTACGATTTTTTCGAACCGGGGCAAAAACTCGATAATGGCGCCCCCTCTATCCAGCATTTGAGATGAATTACTTAAAAAAAAACTCACAAATATATTATGGTTGGCATTTTTCGTGAACAGGAAACCGTCAGAAAACAAGCAGATTGAGTAAATCGGTGTGGTTTTCAACCCGCACATTATATTATGATTTTGGCGCCATCTGAAACTGTCGCCCGGGGCGAGTGCCCCGGTTGGCTCCCCCCCGATCCGGGGCTGGTCCAACAACGGTATTCGGAATTACATTTTATGGGGTTAATAGGAAATAAAAAAGTAACTTCCGTTTGTTTGAATTCGAATACGCGCGTGTTTTTATATCTATTATACTTATAGGTCTCACATCTGTGACACATTTAAAACATGTCTTTTTTTAACCTTGCCATCTGTTGGACGTTAAAGCAACACACGCTTTACCAAATATTTTACGACAGTGGGAGCGCCATCCGTTGAATACAGCGCCATCTGATGACCGTATAAGGTTAATAAAAGTACCTTATATTTAATTTGAAAAATAAATAAAATTATCGACCAATTTCTTCAATATTTCGATATTATAAAAAAACTTCAAGCGAATTTATTAGAAACTAATTATATTATCAATTCAAAAATACGCAGGACTACTCCTGTCAACAAATAAATAAACACGTGTTTCATACTTTTTCTAAAACAACCCCTTCAGAGGGTGAAAAGATGTAAAAAGGTGTCATTTTCAAGGTTTATCAGGACGTTAATCACGTTAATGGCATCAATTTGACAATGTATTAGGGGGGTCTACGTCGAGAAAGGAGTAACTATGCCAAATAATGGGAATGCATCCGTGTTTTGTCTCAATCGCGTGGGAAGCCGCGGGTAACGACTAGTTGTATATAAGTGTATCTGTATATTAAAGTTTGATGTGTTGGGTACAGTCTCTTATAAAAATTCACGGTCAATCTCTAACTGTTGGTACGCTATACTTTTGTCTACGACTGTCGCGAGTGATCTACCTCGCCTGATTTTAAAACTTAAAAAGAAAATTTGACACGAGTTTGAGAAACACTGAGACAATGCTTTCTGCATGCAGTTATTTCTCCGCAACCACTCTATGTTATGCCATCTCACACTTCACCTGAAAACAATCCGCGCATTGTATTGCATTAATTACGGTTGATCAGTAGCGTACCACACCTAATAACTCTATATTTTTGAAAATATGTAATGGGCTCATTCCACATTTTTTAGGATTGGAATCTACGTTACAAGTAGACAATAAAACAGTTTTTTTTATAATATCTTGAAAGCTTTTGCTACAAGAAAAAAATCTGAAAAGTGTATTTTTCAGTGTACCTATAGTTTTAAACATAGAATAATCCCGCTACGGAGTTACGTTATAGCTAGGCAGCGTCAACTGATTAACTGCCTGACGCCCACTGGTTCTTTATACTTTGATCATGCGGTAGTAATGCATCTCTTTCCATAGATATCCTTCTTTTTTTACACGCGCGAAAGTGATGTGCTGGCTTAGTTGAATTGAATACAATTTTTTAAATTCTTGTTTACAATTAAGAGAGCCTATAAGATCAAAATATTTCGTTAACATTACCTATTTGTTTATTTTAAAAAATCGGAATGTAAATTGATAATTCTAAGAACTTTAGAACTGGAAATTTGTAACCACTGAAAACCCATAAACATTGGTATTTTTACGAGTTCGAATGTTCTCAAGCTTGAGATTGATCTGTGTACCAACCCTAAAACTTCCCGCTATGTATTAAGGAGGTTGAGCCGTTTTACGAAGATAATGAAAAAAATCTGAAATAAAGTTTTTTTAATAGATTTTTTTATGACAAAATTTTCTGTAAAAAATCCAAAATCATTAGGAGATTTATAAAGTTAAAAATTAAAAAAAACTTTTACATGTAGTCTTATGGAAAATATGTCAAGCTAGCATACAAACTGTTCATCTTAATTTTTTGCAAATAACCAAATAATATCAGCAGTTCCGAAAACTATCTATGTAAAGCATCGACGTCTTACGCATATTTTAATATTTTTTCCAATTTAATTAGGAGACTTTTAATCAATAAAAAAAATTATTAAACCTTAGCACTTTTCGATTATGGACTTTTATTCTTGACAGATTTTTATTTATTTACTGCAAAAAATATGTAAAATACAGATATTTACATAAATTTATTTTTTTTAACCTAACTTTGTACAAAAAATACAAAAGTTAGTCCATTAAGTATAAAGTACTGAAATAATTCATTAATATTAAAAAATATATTTATTTATGCCTTTATGACAATAATTTATTGGTATCATCGACATATAAACTATAAAAGTTTCCATTTAGAATTCAACTTACTTTTGATTGGGACTGTAACGGATCAACCTCCTTAAATACGTTGCGATAAATTGATTATATTATGTTTATAATAACGAGATTATGCAATAAAAACGTGAAAAAATGTTCATTTTAATTTTTATAGTAGTGTTTGCCGGAAGCTGTTTCGTGTTGGTTTCAGCTTCAGGTAAGGGTAAAAAGTCTTTTAATAACTTTGAAACTACTTGACCGATTGATTCCAAAATTTAATCAGTCCTAATAAACTCTTTCGAATGCCGGAAAACCCGATCAAACATACAGACGTCCATCCAGTAATAGAATAGCTTCCTAGAACCCTCAAACGTCGAGTTCTGATGAAACTTGATTTTCTAAAATCGAACCGAAATCAATATTTAATTTAACTTCCTTTTTAAACGCTTTATATTAGTTTGGGTTGTAACTATGTATGTAACTAACTATGTATGTATGTCCGTAACGGAATCTTTGAGCATAATTTTCACCAATTTCCCGAAGTCTGATTAATTTGAAACTTTGCATACGTATCAAGGACCGATGACAATGCAATAATTTGATAACAGTTTCCCATTATCCTTATTAGGACCCCCAGGATTAATAAATTCTTTTAAATCTTTGAGCATAATTTTCACCAATTTCCCGAAGTCTGATTAATTTGAAACTTTGCATACGTATCAAGGACCGATGACAATGCAATAATTTGATAACAGTTTCCCATTATCCTTATTAGGACCCCCAGGATTAATAAATTCTTTTATAGATCCTCTGTAGTAAACGCTTTATTTTCACCAATTTCCCGAAGTCTGATTAATTTGAAACTTTGCATACGTATCAAGGACCGATGACAATGCAATAATTTGATAACAGTTTCCCATTATCCTTATTAGGACCCCCAGGATTAATAAATTCTTTTATAGATCCTCAAACTAAAAAAGTGAAAAATAAAATATAGTTTAAAAAAAACTAAAAAACACGCTTTATATCGGACTAAAAAGTAAAAAATAATTGTTTTAAAATAAGCTTAAAAAGCGTGGGGCGCTTTGTTCCACATTTTCGTACATCGAGCGCCCAACGCTTTTTAAGCTTATTTTAAAACAATTATTTTTTACTTTTTAGTCCGATATAAAGCGTGTTTTTTAGTTTTTTTTAAACTATATTTTATTTTAAAATACTAAACTGAGTTCTTGTAGTCGGAAAACAATAAAAGCTGTAATTTGTCTTAATTGAATATAAGTCTGACACGTAAAAATTATAAAGTTTTATTGTTCTTACTAATTAAATTTCTATATGTGTCTCATTATTAGTAATTAATAATTAAAGCCGACGTGACGACGTCGAAATTCCTCGTTAACATGTCTGGCATAATTGAAATAAATTACTTCAATAAATAAAATTATCGACCAATTTTTTGGACAAATAAGAATAACAAAAAATATAAAAATAGATACATTAATGTTTCGGTCCGGATTTGGACCTTCTTCAGAACTGAAAAATATAAAAATAAAGATTTGAAATAAGTTACTTCTTTGGTAAGTATCTTTATATTCGAATGTGCACGGCGTTTAAAAATAGGAGAATTTGGAATGCGAATGCAATGAATGGAATTTTTCTGACTGAGCAAACAGAAATATCATAGGTATTCGTTGTACAGTTTTTGGAACCTGCTGACCCTATAGTTCAAAAGACATCTATATTAAAAGTAATTTTGAGGATCTTCAGCAAAACGGTTTATGACGTCTCCCAAAATCCGCGGGGGCAGCTGCCCCTCCCTGGGTTCCCATGGACTGGGGTCGTTATTGAGAACATTTAAAACGAGATCCATCGTACCTTTGAACTACGTACATTCAAGTTACAACTATCTTCTGATGTTTTAATTAAAAGAAGTTAATTAATGCTTGGAAATATTATTGTGTTACTTAATCATGAAATGATTTAAATAATGCATAGTCAGATTATAAAAATATACCGGGGTTTTCCCTTAAGTTTTTGTTAATAAATGGTAGTTCCTGTAACCAGTAGCGTATCAAGTATACAAATTTTGAGCTCATTAATGAGGGTAATTATTGCAACATACGCTTTAGGCAATACCCGGCACAAACGCTACTTCCGCTACACAGTTCCGTGGAATGTCACCGATTCACTATAGCAGGGGTGGCGAACCTATGGCACGTTGCCACAGGTGGCATGCGAGAGATTATTGTTGGCATGGCATTGATTATGGTGCAAAATCGAAATAATTAAAAATATGCTAGATGCCGAAAACAATTTACTATCACCAAATAACAAATATGAAAAAGTTTCATAACGTTCAAAATGTCAAAATTATCATTTTTATCTGTTTGATTCATTTTTTTGACAACTAAATTTCTTTGGTTGCTTGTTGGCACGTCATGGCCATGGTCATGTGTAGAAAGGTTCGCCACCCCTGCACTATAGCAAAAATTCAGGGGGAGGGATATGAATATTTGTATTCAAGTTTTTAATAGGTAATCAAAAATTCAAAAAAAGAAACATTTTCAGTACGCATAGTTTTTTTTTTGTTTGTGATCCTACGCTACGAAAAAGTTCTTCATCCAAACATTATAGCTTGCATCAATCTATTCGAAAAAGATCACACACCGGAAAACATAAGTTTACGCAAAATGCATTTAGTCAGAACATTATCTAATAGAATAAAGGTTGATTCACACATATGAATTCTATTAAATATAAAACGGATCTTCGGTTCGAGAGAGTCTTTGATCCGTCAACATCTGTCTGACATAATTGTATTTGTTTAAGTTTGTCTAGATAATTGTTTTAATTAATCGAAATGCATATCCTTTCTTAAAACTGCACACCATTGAATTATGATCATAATAAAATCTTGCAAGCAGCTATAACAAAATAAATAGATGTTGCATTTATTTTCTGTTATAGCACGTAATTTTACGGTAGTGCAATAATAACAGCACGTTCTCAATGTATGTGCAACAAGATATATACATATTATGTATAAATAGTGTTTGTATGCAGTATGTGTACATACATAATGTTACTATGATCGTACGGAAAGTGTTAATCAATAAGTAAATTGGTTGTTTTCAATAAGCCGTGTCAGTGGATGTTTACATACATTTCACGATTGTTTATAATATAATGTAAGTAATGGGATTTGTCGAGGTTTTTTTTACCAGTTGACTTGCAATTTTATCTCAGAGAGAGAATAATGCAAGAAGGAACAGTTTCCAATTTTTATCTCATATAATAATGTACATTAATAGTTTGAGAAAAAATTAGGAGTATAGTCGTGGGACGCCCGGCAGATGTGAAACATGAAATTAAGCTTACCAAATGCAACTTTAAGTTAGAAAGCCTATGGACAGTGGCGTAACTAGGCGTGGACGAAGCGGGCCCTCGTTCACGACCTCGCGCGAGACCCTCTTGTGCGCGAACTTGAGGCCAAACGCCCTGATCTATATTATTATCTACGCTAAATAAATAGTACGATTAGTACCTTAAAACAGTGATGTCAAAGATACCTTAAGCCATCTCAATACGGCCCGCAACCAGAATCTATCCAGTGAGGACTTTAGACGGCATTCGATGCCACTACGTATTTTTTGAAATTGCTGGATCCTCAAGATCGAGATAATTTACCCTTTTTATTACCTTTATATAAAAACTAGCGGTCCCGCCCGGTTTCACCTGGGTGTAAAAGAACGAATGGGGAGGGACACGAGTACGCAAATTCATCTTAGTTTACTGAGATTAATGTTGTGTCCAAATTTCATGATGATCGGAGTTACCGTTCAAAAGTTTTTGTCGTTACATTTTGCAACATTTTTTATTGATGCTCCGCTCCTATTAGTCGTAGCGTGATATTATATGTGCCTATACCTAACCTTCCTCGATAAATGGGCTATCCAACAAAAATAAATTTCAATTCGAACCAGTAGTTCCTGAGATTATCGCGTTTAAACGCGATTTCTCACTGGGAGTCTTGCGACTCCCAACGTCAGCTGTCTGGATCGGTACTGGTGACTGTTTCGGACTAGGAACAAACCTGTTCCCAACACCAGGCGGACGGGGTATTGGCATAGATGGGAAACGGTTGACACGGCAGGAGTAGGTAACGGTGCCTTGAGAGTGTGGTGAAGCCTATCGCTCTCAAGGTGGACCCACTCGCAAATGGCTTCAGGCTTGGTCCCCCCTGGCGGTGTTTCTAACGTCTTATCACATCACAACGGTGCCGCGGCTGTAGCGAGAGCTATTTTTATTGGTCACAATTTTTACTTTTTATTTCTTACAATGTGCAAAAATTAGTCACTGCCACTCGGTACTCACGTTTAAAACCGAACATTTCCGACACTGTTTGATATAAAAAGTTATTGTACTCGCACTAGTGACGATTCATCTATTGCTATCGTCACAAGTTTTTAATTTAGATTCTGGCCATTTATAAGATTTAGGGTATGTTAGTGACACCCTGAATCTTATAAATGGTCCTTTAGAAAAATCACCCGTGCCCCAAAAGATCCTACATACAAATATGGCAGGATCACTGCATTGATCTTGGGAATAAGTAACTACTGATAGATATTTCTTTCAGTAGTTACCAGTAGTCCCAGATGCGACTTCGCCCACATCTAGATTAGTCCACGCTACGCCATTGCCTATGGACTCTTTACGGACATTTCCTAAAGCTCTATGGATACTCTACCGACATTTCTTAAAGCCTTATGGACACTCACGGGGTATTTTTTAAAGCCCCGTGGACACTACAAACACTTTCTAAAGCCCTATGGATACTCTACGGACACTTCCTAAAGCCCTATGGACACTCTACGGACACTTCCTAAAGCCCTATGGACACTCTATGGACGTTTCTTAAAATCCTTATGAACACTGTACGAGGCATTTTTAAAGTCCCGTTGACACTTTACCAGACATTTCCTAAAGCCCTATATGGACACTGAAACTTTAAGTTACTAGCAGCGCTACTTAATATAAGTTAGATGTCGTGTTACAATTACACACAGCAAGCGTTGCGCGCTGCCATCAAACGAAAAGTTGTAAAAAAACTAAACTATAGTAACTTAATTTCCCCCTTTTATTTAGATGTCTTCAAGTAAACGTAACGTCCTCCCTTAAAAGTGTCGCGCCAATTACACGGTTTACCTCCCAAGCAAACGCGCTATTAGATGTTTCACCTAAAAAAAAACTGCAACAGCGAACTTTCCGCGTACAAGTTGCAGTTGTAATAAAATGTGTATAATATGTTTGTGTGCGTTATGTGCGACACAATAGGAGTGTTTTAAAGCGGTGTAATGTTTAACATAATTGCTGCAATATTATTCAGAGAAAAGGAGGTGTCGTTTTGCGCACACTCGCATCAACGACTCTGTTTGTGCCCTGACTGTAATACGAGTGCAGTCGACGCATCTCTAAAGCCTGTTTCACATAATTTGCAGTATTATTCGGGACGACGAGAAAAGAACAATCAGTCTGTTTTAAAGATGAAATTTTCTTATTATTTAGTTGAAAAATTGTGTTTAAAAAGTAAATCTCTTGCAGTATTTTTACTCATTTATTTTCGTTTTATGTGGTTTCCGTATCCGTAAGGGTCTCAACGGGACCCTATTACTAAGCTTCCGCTGTCCTTCTGTCCTCATGAACCGGAATAGGTAAAGAGTTGAAATTTTCACAGAGTGTGTATTTCTATAATAATGAAAAAAACTTTTTTTTATACAATACATTCTATATTAGAGCTGTAAAAGTAACGATAAATTGTGTACTCGTATGTCGTTACTTCAAGAACCAGTACCCGTTACTTTCGTATCGTTACGTTACTCGTTACTTTTCATACGACATACAATCGTGTACTAACAGCATCAACCATGTACCATCGCATCGAGGCTCTTCGCATACGTAATCAGTACGTGATACGGTATGACTTCGTTCGTATAACGTATAACCGCATCAAACGAGTCGAACTGACATGGATACGATAAATGCGAGTAACGAAATGAATTTGTAAGTAACGATTCGTTACTTCGAGTCAGACGATGTACCCGTTACTCAGTAACGTCTACATACGGTTTATTACAGCTCTATTCTATATACTATACGTACATAAACCGCAACAACGTGCTACGTACACAGTTCTAATACAAAACAAGCGTCCGCCAACGGTGCGTTTATACAGCAGTATACTCGAACATTTATTAAAATACAATACAATTAGGCTTTTGAAAAAAAAAATAATTATCGATTTTTTTATTGTATTTTAAAACTTTATTATAAATAATATTAATAATCGATGCGAAAAACTTTCAAAAAACTTTTTGACGTGATAACGTCTTATAAATTGATGAATCACCAATCTTATAAATTGATAAAACACCGGCTGCATACACGAAAAAGTGTAACGTTCGTAACGTTCCGCCTGACCCTGTGCGTGCTTTTCTCGAAAACGGCCCTAACGATTTGGATGAAATTTACTGAAAAGGGATTTTGGGGGGCAAAAAATCGTTTTAGCTAGGTCTCATGAGTCATCTCTCGAAAAAATCTTTTTCTTACAAATTTTATCATTATAAAAATCAATTTTTTGACGTATGAAA
This sequence comes from Xanthostigma xanthostigma, assembly GCA_963575645.1. Classification (NCBI taxonomy): domain Eukaryota; kingdom Metazoa; phylum Arthropoda; class Insecta; order Raphidioptera; family Raphidiidae; genus Xanthostigma; species Xanthostigma xanthostigma. The sequence goes on along the minus strand of OY754466.1, from coordinate 37,972,481 downwards.
ATACTTAAATATTGTAAGTAGATTTTGGAATTTTATATAAACAGTGAAACAAATTATTGTCTTATAAATATTATGACAGCTAATCTTTGAGACTTAAAATAAATACGAAAGAAAGAAAGTTAAAAAAAACAATTATATTATATGGTGAGTAATTTAAATAAATAAAATTAACTTAAATTTGAAGCGAAAGATGCAATATCATAGATTCGAATTATTATAATTATTATATAAATTTAAGTTATGTATTACGGAATACGTTATCACGTAAAACTATCGTCCGTAAACCGACTTTACAGACAACCAATTTTTTTTAAAATTAATTATAAGCAATTTAAAATTGATAAAATATTAAAAAAAATCACGTGACTGCAAACGCACTAAAACTGTTTTTGACAGTTGTGACGTCATAATGTTAAAATGTATATACGCCGTATACTATCAATGGCTTCTACATGTGTATTGACTAAAACTATCCTAAATTTAATATAAAAAATTTTGTTGGCAAGTAATTCTATTTAACCCGGCGTCATGGGGGTTGGGTCTATGAGACCCGTTACATTTTATTTCGCTTCTAGTTCGGTTACTATGCGTGCGACGTTGCCGTTCTTCTCAATAGCTGGAGCTGTTGAGTTGTTCTATGGTTCGCAGGTAACACGTCAATCGTGCGACAGCCCTAGTGAAAGTTATTAGTGCACAAAATTGAAAAAGGTATGTGAGACCCATCCCCGCAGTTAGTGTAACAATTTCGCGCCATTTTGTATAGATATTATTTTAATTATTATCCGTGTATTTATACTTTTATATTTGTTTTTTTGTTGTTGTTTACATATTTACACATATTACATATATTTTATTTGTTTTTTTGGCACTTAGTAAAAAAATTGATCAGGAAGAGGCAGAACGACAGCGTATTCTTTCAATTTTACTAGTCTGACTCTGATTCTGCGTTGTCAGACCAGGAGATGTGTGACGAATATGATCACTTGAGTGAGCGTAGTAACCCTAGTATGCCTCATTGAATATAGCTGCCATTAATTGCCTAATAATAAACAAAATTAATAATAATTGTTTAAAAACAAAACGAAGGCGATTTATAAAAAACCTAAGCCTCGGTCTTGTCATGGAACACCTAAAAGTTCGCCAAAATGTATCAGTGCTTCCTCGTGAGTTGCGACAAAAAATTGGAAAATTTGTTGGTGAATCTTCAAGGGAACCTCCGGCAAAAAATTATTATATTATATTATATTATCCTACAAAAAAGTGCCATTAAAACATTAAAACTGATTGTTAATGAATAATAGAATTACATTTAAGTTGAAGAGAAAGATTTTGTTGATGTTTGTCGTTCTTTTTAAAGCTCTGATAAATATTATTAAAACATAATATAATATGATATTTGGGTTTCATTTATTTACATAAATACCTTAAAAACTAAACACGAACAAATATTAACTTTATTATTTATAAAGTATTGTAATAATTGATATCTAATGAACGGGTCTGTGAGACCCACCCCAACGTCCGTGTAACACTTTTCCACCCCCATGACCCCGGGTTAATAATGTGTGACAAATCTTTTATAAAAGCCAATTCTGCTAATATACTTACTGTAGATATTATTTATGATCACAGATTTTCTAAAAAATGATACATTTTCGGTTCAATTCAGCTGCGGTTCGAGATGCGAAAGCATCAATGGACGTTTTTTTTTTTTCACAAAATAATAATGTGACTGTAATTTATGAGAAACTAAATATTTTTCATTAAATATAACTAATTAATTTATTATTATAATAATATAAATTAACATTATGACGTCACATTATGTTCGGGAAATGTCGGCGCGTTCTCGGAACTGGGTACAAAAATTTATTTTTAATTTGATATAACTTTTGAATTATAACGAAAATAAAAAAAAATAGTTTTGTTATAAAACTTCTATACGATCTTTCCATTTATGACAAAAAAAAAATTCATTCTAAAGCCCAATTATGAGAACTCTCGGTACGACCGCTAGGCTATCACGGTATAAAGTACAGTACAGTACAGTTCAGGTAGTCCATCTGAACTCATTGCAATTGTACATTTAAGTTGGTAAACTGACCGCGACCTATATCTATGTATGGGATCAACATTTTTTCAACGGAAATCTTCGATGCCCGTGATTGATGAACTATTTACATACCTACACGTTTGTACGGAACCCTCGGTGCGCGAGTCTGACCGTTTTTTTTTGTATATTTTAATTTAATTTCTTTCTACGTTCCTATATTATAAAATATGTGAAAGTTTGTTTGTTACTCACGAAATTTTGCATGCAGCTAACTTAATATGGCGAGGATTAACACACAAATACGATTGCAAAAGAGATAAGGGTTATGATTTTTTAACGGTCGACTCCGTAATTCGCGAAGGATCTGCCTATGTTTTATTTATAGGTAAAATAAACAAATCTGAAAAAACGGTTGACCATAAAGGCCAGCCTTAAAACTTCTCGTTGTTTTCCAGATCTTTGAGTAAAAAACACTTCCGAACTCGAAAACAGCACTTTTTTGAACTCCTCGAGCTAATACATTTTTTCATTTGCCAGTATTTAAATATCGAAAAAAAATCAGCATCAAATTTAAGTTCCGAAAACATTCTTAGGTCTTCTCCAAGTGTGTAGGCTTTCACGGCCGGTGTTGATCCAAATCTTCTTGGTTTCCGGGCTTGTATGCCGTGGTCCATTGGTATTACTACCTGACGTTTCGTCTACAACTGCGGTAGACATTATCAAAGGCGATTTGATAGCGGGCGAAGTTTCCTTCTAGGCTGCTCACAGGTAAGTGTGTCGACAAGTGTGGTACTTCCGTCTTTTATAGTCAACGTGCTCGTGTTCTCTACTCGGTCGTAGAGTAGACCAGCCTAGAAGGAAACTTCGCCCGCTATCAAATCGCCTTTGATAATGTCTACCGCAGTTGTAGACGAACCGTTAGGTAGTAATACCAATGGACCACGGCATACAAGCCCGGAAACCAAGAAGATTTGGATTCTTACGTCTTATCATTTGAGGGAGGAGGGAGTTCACGATTTTCTTATTTTCTCATATACAGATGTGGTGGGGATGTAAAATCATCAAAAGTTTGCTTACGTAATACTTGAACGACCCCCTATTGACCCGTATCTTATACGTTATATATTTTCTTGCGCTAGGACAATCAATGACAAAAGTGGATTATATATACCTAACGTACACTTCGGTGTACTACGCTAATACACCAAAAACACCTCGAGTTGGTTTTCTTTATTTATGGTGGAAGTGCAGTGGCAGTCTAAGAATGCGTCAAAACGCGTAACTAAAATGTAACCGGAACGTTTGCTTACTTGTTTTGTCTGTAAATTGAACAATTGAATGTGCTATTTGCAACTATTTTATATATAAACATCATACATATAGGTAATAAAAAATCGCAGTAATTGTCTATTTTACTAATTTAAGGTGGTCACCCCGTGTGACGGCCGGTTTTTTTAAACTTTTTTTTGGGATTTTTTTACGAACAATAATAATGTAGAAGTTTTAACTTTTTATTATATATTAACTGTTTTGAAGGCAACGTCTTCAGTTTAAAAGGATTTAAAAAAAGAAAGAAACGCAATATGAAATTTACATTTTTATTATAGGTATAGCGGTCAGTTTATCCGGGTGCGATAGATATAATTTTGCAAAATTTATTTCGTTTGCGGTCCGGCGTCTGAACTAATAGCTTTAAGCGAATTATAACAGATGCTGCTACTTGGTACTAAAATTGTTTTTTTTTTTTTGTTTCCTTCTGAACTAATAACTTTGTGTAAATTCTATTAAATGTCGTAACATTTTACTAAAACAGTTTATATTTGAGAAAATACCGTATAATATTGTACAACATATTTAATAAAAACTATTCTATAGCGCAAGCTGCACAAAAATGGATACATTTACAAAGTTAGATATTAAATCGTAGGAAGTTGGAAAGGTTGATACAATTGAATTAAATTTTAATAAATTGGACGTTTCGTCATTTCATTATGTCTTCATCAGAAACTTACTAACAACATTCAATTGTTAAAAAAAAACTATTTTGTTGTACATTTACAACATTTCATAAAAATCGGTTCAGTGGCTTCGGAGATTAGCGCGGCCAAAATTGTTACACGAGAATTTTATAAATGTAGATTTATTGACATTTCAACAGTAAGTGAAAATACTTACAGGCTAAAAAATTTTCATCTGCATCACAATGTATGTTGCACCACTCCAAAGGCACCCATGTCGAAAAAAAGTATGTCGACGGTCTCCGTGATTCCGACTGATTGGCTTATCTGAAATCAGAAAACCAAACGGCACTCTAATCTGTGAAGCTATGGGTATCGAATGAACTAGAATAATTGGAATTTCTGGAAAATATTAAAAATTGAAAAATTGACATGCTTTTGAAAATTAAATTTCAATTTTCATATTTTTTTCGAAACGGCTCGGAATTTTTTCATTATTTTAGTTTAATCTACGACTAGGTATAGGTACATGTGCCAAATCTACTATTAAAATTTAAAGTAATCATTTAAACCGCTTTTGAGATATCGTGGAGACCAGTTAGAAAAACACGATTTTTAGAAAAACGCGTTTAAAAATTCAAATACGGTTTAAACTATGAAATCTTTATTCTCCATTAATCTGCTATACCTGCGGTCCATATAAAATTCCTTCTTCTTCCTCTTGGAAGTTTCTCTAAATCTCTCTCTATACATGTATACCGGGTGTTTTTTTTAACTTTGGACGTTTTTTATCATCGAATTTTTTATGTGAAAATGAACATCTCTTGTCTTAATTTTTTTTTTTAGTATTTTTTTGCAAATCGCTATAAATGAGCGTTTTGGTAAAAAAACTACGAGCTGGATTGAAGAAAAGTTCCGACAAAAAATTTTTTTTTTCACAAAAAACAATATCCGACCATAAAAATGGGTGTTCCAGTTTTAAACAACAAAGATCACCCCCTGCCCCTGCTAAGGGGTTAGGTCGTTTTCGAATGTCAAGCTCGCGTAAGAAAAATATTAGAATATTGTTTGATCGGTTTCGTGAGACAGACGATACAAATACAATATAGTGCAGTCCACGCGACTTTGCTGACGTAATGTTTTCCTCACCATCTATACATTTCCGTGAATTTTGAATGAGGTGTAATCATTCAAAAGCACGCGTGTAAGTTAATAAAACTATGTACTATAATACAGCGTGTCTTCAGCGCCGCATTTAACTTTTTGGTGCCCTACTTTCTTTCATCATAAGTGTCGGAATGGTACTTCAGGTCAAAAGTCACTTTTCAAAGTTTTACATTTTTTCGTATTGATGCTCCCTGAATCCAAAAAACATATTTTTGGAAAAAGTTTGTGCTTCTGTTTGTCTGCGAACACGACACAGGTCAAACGGATGAGTGTATTGAAACCAAATTTTGGGAGGATGTTTGATATGCTAATATGAAGAACCTTATTCTTTTTTTGGAAAATGGACTTACATAATCTATTATTATTATTTACCTCCCTAGCGAAACGGTTCTTCCACTATTTCCTCTCAACTGCCAGTTGAAGTTAGAGAAGGGGTAGCGTTTCAATTTTCGTCTGATCCAGACCAATTTACCTCCCTAGCGAAACGGTTCTTTCACTCTTTTCTTTCAACTGCCAGTTGAAATCAGAGAGGGGGTAACGTTTCACTTTTCGTCTAATCTAGACCAATTTATCCCCTGGCGCGCACTTCAAAAACTTATTTTTAATTGGAGGTTAAACGCTTTCAAAGATATTTTTTCATTGACTAAGAAGCGTAGGCGGAGACACTTTGCGTGAGAAGTAAGGACAATGCGTGAGTAAAATCAATTGAAAATACTGTAGATACAAAATCGAACCATGGATTCTCGCTTTATACGTGAGTTGGTTCAATTTTGAAGCTTAAATCGAGTCCACTGTAGCAGTGCGTAGTTTAATAATACACTTCTCTACACGTATATACTATATATTACTAGCCGCTACCCGCGGCTACGCCCGCGATTGAGATGGAAATCGACTTTTGACATGCATATCAGGGGTTGAGGTATTGCACATATTTTGACAAACAATTTTCTTATTTTTCGTAAAATTTTTTTATTTTTTTTTAATATAAAGTATCCTATGTTACTTCTAATACCTTCAAGAGTGTATGTGCAAAGTTTCATGATGATCGGTTAAGTAGTTTTTGCGTGAAAGCGTAACAAACAAACTTACATTCGCATTTATAATATTACTAGCCGCTACCCGCGGCTACGCCCGCGATTGAGATGGAAATCGACTTTTGACATGCATATCAGGGGTTGAGGTATTGCACATATTTTGACAAACAATTTTCTTATTTTTCGTAAAAAATTTTTATTTTTTTTTAATAAAAAGTATCCTATGTTACTTCTAATACCTTCAAGAGTGTATGTGCAAAGTTTCATGATGATCGGTTAAGTAGTTTTTGCGTGAAAACGTAACAAACAAACTTACATTCGCATTTATAATATTTGACAAACAATTTTCTTATTTTTCGTAAAAAATTTTTATTTTTTTTAATAAAAAGTATCCTATGTTACTTCTAATACCTTCAAGAGTGTATGTGCAAAGTTTCATGATGATCGGTTAAGTAGTTTTTGCGTGAAAGCGTAACAAACAAACTTACATTCGCATTTATAATATTTGACAAACAATATTCTTATTTTTCGTAAAAAATTTTTATTTGTTTTTAATAAAAAGTATCCTATGTTACTTCTAATACCTTCAAGAGTGTATGTGCAAAGTTTCATGATGATCGGTTAAGTAGTTTTTATGATTAGTGATGTGTTGCTCCTGAGCGAGTCGTTCATATGAACGACTCCCTTCTCGGAGCGTAGCGAGTCGCTCTTTTTTGTGAATGACTCACTCCGAGCGCCATTTCTCTGTGCTGAGCTATTCTGTACTGTTGAATTCGCACATTTACAGAGCGCACACAGCACATGCCACAGAGGCACTAGTGAATTTTGCTCGTACGGAGTTATCTTTGCTGAGTCATTTAATGTTGAATGACACACTGTAAGTGTAATAGTACTAAGCTTACAGTGACTTAAACCATTCACATTTACGTCGTTGACAAAGATATAATATTGTAACAATCCGAAATAATATAAGATCAGAATCATATGAAAATGAGCTCAGAGCTGAGTGTGTGTATTGTGCTGTGCAATGCTACGTAGTACGTAACTCCTGAGCATGTATGATGACAGTTCACACCTCTGCAGTCTGCACTCTTGTGTAGTGCGTACTGTCTAGCGTCGCTCCTTTGAACGACTCACTCTGAGCGACTCTTTAGTGAATGGAGCGCACAGAGCCAGCTCCCAGTAAAGAGTCATGTGGACACATCACTAGTATAGATATTAAACTATTAATGTAGTAACGAAAGACACGCACTGAAGTTTCTGGAGCTACTTTAATTTTATATATATATTGTGTTTGCCTGCGTGCGGCCCACTACTTTTGGTGTGTTTTCAATCGATTTTTACATTTTGTAGGTCATGGAAGATTATAAACGTTACTATATTTTGTCTACGACACAAACTATAGAATATTAGTAGTTGTTAATAATAATTTTGTTCCAAAAATACATATTTTTATTTAATGTGGTTGAGGAACAATTGAAAAATAAGCTTAACCAGAGTATCGCTTGTGTTCACGTTTCGAAAATTATATTTTCATCCTTAAAATATAAAAATGAAAAAAAATATAATTTTCGAAACGCTATACTAATATGAAGAGTCTTATTGTTTTTAGGGAAAATTGGCTTACATAATCTATTTATATTATCATATAATATATTAATACGCTAAGGTTTAAGATGTTTGCCTCCCTTTTTAGAAAAAACCTCACAATTACTCCATATAAATTATATATCATTTTACAGATAATTGCTTGCTCTACTGACATCGACAACTAAAAAATTTATTATTGCTTTTGTTTTTGTAAATTAATTAAAATACAGCAACGCTGAACAACGTCACAGCAATGCTGCATGATGCCATCTGACGGCTTAGCTCAACGCTTTTGCTACTTGCGCCTCCATATGACAATTTTAGTAAAATATTTCTTCGATCTGTCATCTGAGCTTCAATATTGTAATACAACAAAAAGAAGAACGTTATAAGCAGTGTGCAAAATTAGAAACGAATTGAATACCTGCAATCATTTTTAAAAAATAATTTTGTAAAGTGATAATTATTATACTTATTTAGTGCGAATAATTCGCACAGGTCACTCTAGTTGATAATAAGATCTGAAAAAAAAATGTAATTATACTTAAAGGAATAAAGAATAAATAAATAAATAAATAGAAAATATTGTTTTCACCTCGATTTGCATATTATATTGCACTAAGTTCTACCATTCCATTCCAACCGACAAGTGGGGAATGGTACCTACTAGTTTTGGTCAAAAATCACTTTTCAAAATTTTACAATATTTTTTCGTTTTGAGGTCCCCCGAATTCAAAAAAACATATTTTTGGAAAAACTGAGCGTCTGTTAGTCTGTGATCATGATATAGGTCGGATGAGCGGATTGAAACCAAATTTTTGAGGATGTTTGGTATGCAAATAATATGAAGAACCCTATTGTTTTTTGGCGCATGCGCAGAAGACATATAATATGCTATAACGGCGTTTTTAAATAATAATAATATCCTTTTCATAAAGGCTTATTATTTTATTTATTTTTTCAATAAAGTTTTGTTAAACATTTTTTTTCTAAACTTTATAGTTTCGGAAATATTTTGAAAATAAAAAAAAATCGGCTGTTCTTTTGTATTGTAGATCTGTCAGAAATAAACTAGTTGGGCGATATTTTTATTTATTGTAAACTAGTTAAGCATGCTTTGATTAATTTTTACATGACGTGGAACATATTAAGTAGGTAACCATGGCAACGAATAGCAAATATCATATTGAAATTGAATACTATCCTTTACCCGCGTCACCTCACAAAATATCAGAAATTTGCTTTTCTTTATTATGACTATATCAATTGTCAACATTTTGAAGATGGAATGGTCTCGTCGCACAATTGACTGGAATTTTTTTGCATTAGGTACTACTCTGCAAACAGTGAATAAAATCGCCGTTCACGCACGTGACAGAACGGAAAAAAGCGGGTACAATATAAACAATAGTTTAAGACGGTGTATCTAAATAAACCTAACACCAATGTCGTAAATACAATGTTGGTATTGATATCTATAATCGTTTTTATCTATGTTTTGTTTTTAAGCATTCATGCGTTAATAACTGATATGATAGGCGCATGTTTTAAGATTATATTTTAACGATGTTTACTTTACTTTTTTTAAATGCAAGATGCTTTTTTTTGCTTAAAATTAGAAAATGTCTAATTGGTATTATAATATATAAATAAAGATAACAGTTGCTGTTCACGTTAGTGATGTAACTAATGTCAATATTCGGGAATATTGTTTTCAAATCTGGCTTCATTTCTCCAAGATTAAAATTTGATAGCTGATTGGCCGCGCAAGTCGCGCGCACACAGCTGCAGTGGTTCTGGGTACTAGGTTGATTCAAACAGAGCCACGAAAATGTCTGTAACGTGTGACGCACTATCCTATGATAGCTCGCGATGGCCTGTTATTTCGCCTGGGGACTGGGGAGAAATACAGTTTCTATTTGAGCATGCGATATCGCTGGTAATATAGGTAGAGTTGAATCGGACCACAGTAGAAATAAAATAAAATTAAAAATTTTAAAAACCCACGACGAAAGTAAAAAAAGTAAATGTTATAATAGAAAAAGAATTAAATAAAATTCAAAAATCCCCCGACTAAGAAAATCCGTCGGGGGCTGCCATTTGGCTGCATTGAAATGAACTAAAATATTGCAATTTATATTCTTCTATTCTTAATTCAGGGCAGCGAATGGCAGCCCCGCGACGGATTTTCTTAATCGGGGGATTTTTGAATTTTATTTAATTCTTTTTCTATTATAACATTTACTTTTTTTACTTTCGTCGTGGGTTTTTAAAATTTTTAATTTTATTTTATTTTAAACTTTTTAGAGATTTTGTAAAAGTGTGTTTTGATCGTCTTGCCGAACTAGCGTACACAGTGTAACCATATCTGATACCCTAATTGTCGAATCGCGTTATGTGCGAGAGTGCTCATAATTGTGTTTTTAATAAATATCTATGTGTATTGCTGTAAAAACCACTACTAACGAACGCTTGTTAGATCTGTTGGTGCGTAGCACTTTTGTTATGATATTTTAAATGTACGTAATGCTGTAAAAAGCAGTAGTTCCGAACGCTTGTTAGATCTGTTCGTGCGTAGCACGTTTGTTACGGTTTTTTGTGCAGTGCAGAGCCCCCTGGGGCGTAATCATCGTATTAATATCTATCTAAGAACCATCTCAGATGAATTACATACCCTTTACAGAAAACCGCATCTGAATTGATCAAACCGTTTTCCAGATAAATGGCGACATTGATCGAGTGCACAAACAAACACACAATCTCTCACCCTAAACGCATATACATGCCTCCGTTCCGTCGTGGGTAAAAATTAAAATTAACAAAAATAATTTTAAAATACTACAAACAACAATTTTTCTTTCAAGTGCGGTTGGCTAAAAAATATTTCCTGTTTCTGAAACGACTGAAAACTTTTTACATAATTAATTCAGCGCGATTTATACAAGCATTTAATACTGATTGTAAGTATTGGTAGATGAACTACACACATTGGACTTACAAACTTGTTATTTGGACGTAGTGCACTAGACATTTTTTCCGACTGCGCGACAGCAAGGGTTACAGCGCGAATCCGAAATATATACCCTCATCTGTTATTTGATGATGACAAAGATTAGATAATATATACATTGATAAATCGCACATGGGTTGCCTAGTGTAATCGCGTACAGATGCTGCTAAATTAAATAAATTCTAATTATTTTTTTTTGGATCAATTTCCCCGAATTGTTAATCATAAAAATCGAGCCTAAGATGAGAGAATATGACACAAATAATATGTTAAAAAAACAAATAAACTCAAAGTACACAGAACACAACTATTTACAAGGTATGTTTGTTTATGTGAATGATCTATACATATTTATGTATAGAATCAATGGTATATTCCAATTCCTTGTGTCATATTCTCTCATTTTTTTAGGCTCGATTTTTATGATTAACAAATCGGGGAAGTTGATTCAAAAAATTAATTAGAATTTATTTAATTTAACAACATCGGTACGCGATTTAGCTAGGCAACCCATGTGTGACTTATCAATGTAGGTATATAATATATTATCTAACATATAATCTTTGTCAACATGAAATAACAGATGAGGGTATATATTTCTAATACCGGATCTTAGAATTTACTCAAAGCTATTAGTTCAGAAGCAAACAAAAAAAAACTGTTTTAGTAACATGTAGCGACATCTGATAGAATTCGGTCAAAACTATTAGTTCAGAAGCAAATCTGGTAGAATTTGCTCAATAGTTCAGACGCTGGGCCACAAACGAAATACATTTTGCAGAATTATATCTATCGCACCCTGGTGAACCGGGACGAACCGCTAGTTATTCTATAAGAAAGACTGCTTCAGCATAATATCTTATAAGCAATTAACAAATCCGGACGAAGCCGGGTCGATGGAAACTAATAAATTTCCATCATTTTTTTTTTAGGGACTAGCCGACTAGCGGCCTGGTCCGACTGCACTTATAACAACTAGGTAACTAGTGTATAACGCGTTCAAAACGGACGGAGGACTTGGCACCAGGGCTAGGGGGTGGGGCGACGTGTGGGGTATCTGCACGGTGAATGCGTAACCTTGCGAACTTGCGTGAATGTATTTATATCCTGCCACTGCCTGGCCGACTGGCACAGACATTACGTAATCGTTCATACACATGTCTCACTGTATATGAATACACACACACACACATGCGTCTGCACATGTATATATCTATTCCCGAAAACCAAAACTGCTTATGTCAGTTTTTTCACATTTTTTACTTACCCAAATTAATATGGAACGTATACAGCGTTGCCAGCTTTTTTTTTTGCCAAGTCGGGATTTTGGAACTCTGTGAGTGAAAACAGCGGGATTCTTTCGTCGAAAGCGGGACATAGTAAAAAAACGTATGTAATCAGAAATATTCAATGATTTACCTTTTTATTTGAATTAAAATTACGTTTACTGACAATAGATACCAAAAATAGCCATAGAAAATGTATTTTAATAAAAATATAATATTTTAAATCAGATTTACTCTATCGTTAAATAGTTGAGTCTTATTCGTCTTCAGAATAAAAAAAAAAAACAAATCAAAATCAAAACAGTTTTATTCATTAGAAAAATATGGCGTTTCAAACAATAGTCTGTGGAGTGAGTGTTACAAATTGCAACTTACAATAAGAGAATAATTATTTATAAGAATTACTTATTCATGATATTTCTGTGAAGATTAAACTTCTTTTACAGTTTCCTTTTTCCCTTTAATAAAGATGAAGAACTCTTCACAGGATAGCTGCGCGCACGGTCGTGTTATCCCCGAAAAGCGGGACTGAGCCTGTCCCGCGCGGGACATTTAATTTTGATTTAAAAATTGGGACATCCCGCCAAAATCGGGACGTCTGGCAACGCTGAACGTATACCTAAGTGATCGTGCAAACATTAAGATTCACGTGCGTTAGAAGTGAAATTACTCTCTAAACATGAATAATTGAAATTTTCACTAATTGCGTAAGTGAAGCTGTATTCACTTTATTTCACTTGACTTGAACAAATTAGTGAATTTTCACTAACAAAATAGTGAAAATGTCACTTTTTGAAATAGTGACTTCTGATTCACTTCCGGAATAGTGAATTTAAGTAAAATTCACTGTCAGAATAGTGATACCCCTGCTTTTATACGTGTCGCTTGTGGCGCCTCCATACAGTTACTATAGATACTTATTATTATTCATGTAGATCGTTCTATAGCAAGTTTCTCGTAAACCGATAAACAAACAAGTCATGTAATTTATCAGGTAAGTTAATTAGATTATTTTAATTATATTTTCAGAGATTCAGAGTAAAGAATTGCGTGTAGGTATACTATTGTTTTTTTACCGATTTTAAATTATAGTCAATGACATAGAATCATAAGTATGTAACAATGAATTATGGTTATGTTTTTTGACGCGAATTCTCTAATTGTTTATTTTGTATTCAATTTTTGATCGACTTGTAAAAATATAAAAATTAATTATACTAGTGAAAGTAACGAATGAATGAAGATTTTAAAAAATCTGTAATCAAAAAATTATTGATGTCAGATGACATTTAATGGTCACTTATATAATTAGTGAATTTTTATATTCACTTATATAATTAGTGAATTTTTATATTCACTTATATAATTAGTGAATTTTTATATTTATTAATTCATTTTGAGAGTATTCACTAATTCTGCGTGGTAAAATTCTAGCATTGACAAATAATGAATATGCACTTGTAATTAGTAAAAAATCACTGATTCATGTTAAGAGAGTAGGCTCTAGCATTTGTTTACGATTTTATTATTACTGGATCACGAAATGGTTATGTGAAATTTGTTACCATGACTTAAAAGAAAATGCTATGTACACACGTAGTATACTCTGCGCATGCGTGTGAAGTGCGCACGAGGCTTTGACTGTGAAAGTAGAAATGATTCTTCCGCTTTTTCCTCTTGACTGCTGGTTTAAGTCGGAGAAGGGAAACCGTTTCATTTTTCGTCTGATCCAGCCCAATTTACCCCAGTAGCGCGCCTAAAAATGTTTCATTTAAAAAATTACACGTTTTAAGGTCGATCGAAGACGAGCCGCTTGAGTTGTAAATGTTTGAATATACACGTACCGGTAGAGCAATCGCTGTCAACCGCACGAGCAGTCACTGTCAAGTGCTCGAGTGTTTCCCTGTTCTGTGTCGCGTTGTCGTGAGCGTATCTAGACCCTAGATAACCACGCTCACGAGCAGCCAACAGCTCGACTACATGACTGCTCGATGCGATCGTGACCGCTCGAGCAGTGGGGAATAGTTTCTATTGAGATTTGTAGATCGTAATGCAGTAGATGCTTGAAGCCAAGAAAGTGATTTTGAAAAAAAATGATCGCCTGTCTGTGGTCGTATTTAACGATATTTAATCGACATACTCGACTTTTTTTTGTGGCCGTATGTGTAGTTTATACAACACATATGACGGGTTTTTGCAAACTATCAGACGTATCGGGTGGCCGATCAAAAAACATCTCACTTTGACGGTCAACTGACAAGGACGAATGCATTGCACCCACAGATAATTAATAATATAATTCACTGTTTCTAAAACTTTTATAACGCGTTTATCGAATATGCTTTAGGAAATTTTAAATGACTTCAAATCAATTTATCCGTAAGGGCATATAGACAGTGCCTTAACTGCCTAGAATCTAGACTATAATAGACTATAATAATAATAATAACAAAACAAATTAAAAAAATGTTTAATATACTACGTTTTTAAAACAAACTAAAAAGTATAAAATACTGTCTTTACAGATAAATTTTCAACTTGTAGGCTTTGAACGAAAAATGTGGGGCGCATTATTCGTTTTATCTCATAAATAGATTTTTTCATTGATAGCTACTCTCTACACTTTTTATATGTAACCTTTATGCGCGGTTGAAGTAAAACTTTTAATTTGTTTTTACAATTTTGCTTATTGGTTTGCGTCCGTAGCTACGTTTTCTACAGATGCGGTTTGATGTCGCCATCTGTCAGTCGAGGCCTTTAAATAGCGGAAACCGATCACAAAATTAGTTTGCGTCCGTAGCTGTATTTCACCTTACGTTCCGCCATCTGTCAGTCGGTGCCTTTAAATAGCGAAAACTGCGTGAATACGTTACTTCCGACCGAAAAAAGATCTGAGTTATTCTCAAGTCGCGCCTACAAAAGTTTTACTTAAAAAAGTACGAAAATGTTCTGTGTATATAGTCGGCAGCGATTTTGATAAGTTAAGACACCGGCGCAGTGCGGCAGTACCCAATCGAAATGGTATCAGGCGTTTTGATCCCCGGACAAAATATCTTTGCCAAAATATTCCCTATAGACAGAATATCCCCTGACGAAATATCCCCAGGTTTCTTAAGTTCCTTAAAAAACGATAACAGGTGCTGCTGATGCGGTGGCGTTTTTGTTGCGCAGTGAAAAGGGAAGGGGCTATTGGGGAGTTCCTTAAAAACGATAGTCGAGTGTTGCTGACGTCATTAGGATTTTTAGTCTGGGGATATTTCGTCAGGAGATATTCTGTCCGTGGATCAAGATCATGGAACCCTAAAGCTCTGACAATGTAAAGGATTTTATTATGGTAAAAGTTAATTTTTTCGGGAGTTTTCAAACTTTTCTTGAGACCTAGTGGTACCTCCAGCGCTTCTCCAGCGGCACATTTTTGTTTTTATTTAATTGTTTCTGTTGGATAAAACTCAACAAAAAATTGTTTGAGATAAAAGTGTAAACTGTATAAATTTGATTTAATAAATAAAAAAAATTGCGAAAAAATAAGTGACCGTATAAAAATATTTTGGGATGTGTACACAGATGTCTTTATAATTAAGTTTAAAAATAAGGTTCAAAGTTATATTATTATATTCTTATTTATTATCTACGCAGATATACTTACCGTGTCTGAATAATATAAATTTTTGTTTGTCAATAAACTCCTTTCCTTAAAAAATTGCGTATATTTTACCAAGATAAATGAACTACTAATTACTATTTTCCCACTGCCTCTCGCCGATAAACGGTAATTCCTGTACCGGCCATCTTGTTGAGGTTTTTCCATGGTTTCCCTCAACAATTCCAGATAAATATCGAGATGGTTACATATTCAAGGCCATGGCCGATTACCTGTCAAACACCTATGCTCAAAATTTGCCTACCTTATCCTAATTTCCTAAAAATTCCTTCATTCGCCCATTGCTATTAATTAAGTTGAAGTTTAAAAATTGTAGAAAATAACGGGAAGTGTGAAAAAAAATAATAATGCAGGTGCGAATGGCGTCTGTTATGGCATAAAGTCGAGAAACTGACGTTAAAAGCATTATTATTATTATTATTATTATTTTGAAAATATATTGGCGACTTTTTACTTTAGGTACTATTACCCAGAAGATTTCGGATGATTCAATGTAAAAATTGAGTGCAGTATCGTTAAAACAGTGGTGGAAGGAAAAATAATATTATTTGACAATGACCTTAAGGGGGGCACCTATTGTAACAGCTCGAAAATATTCATTATTTTTTTTTTGCTTAAATATTATGTTCGAAATATTAATTAGAATATGCCTACACAATTTCAAAACGATATTCGTTACGATAATAGTTTAGATATTAATTGATCATTACAAATTTGTTTCCGATTTTTTTTTAAACAAGTTTTTAATCAAAACATCATTTTCGAAGTGTGTGGGCGTAATATCTCAAAAACTGTTAAAAATTTTGGTCTGAAATTTTTGTCAGATATAAAATACAACTTTTATTCGTAGTTGAACCTATAGTTAGGTACGCGGTGACAAAAGTGCCTTGCAACTCCCAAACGGATGATAAGCACGTTTTTGTATAGTTCGAGTGTCGTTCTCGAAATCCGTGTTGTCGAGTAGGGGTCTGGCGTCCGGCGTTGAGCGGCTATAGTATTTTTTCCGAATTTTGCCCAGCGGTTCCAAAAATCATTTCCCAAACGGATGAAAATTACTGGAGGGCATCTACGCAAACCCCCAATTACCGGAAAAATATTTTCATCCGATTTGATCCTTGCCGTAGCCTGCAGTACAATTAAATGGACCCAGACTCCGAAATGAAAAAAATCATCAGCGGCATGCATGCAACCGGACTGATATGAATGGTTATTATTTATGTTATTAGAAAAAAAAGTTTTCATCCAAAATGCGCCTGGCTAAACTATGCCAAATAACAAAAAACCCCGCCAGCGCGCGTGATTTTGATCCCGGAGTTCTCCGTAAATTTTCTGATAATATGTGGCTATACATATTATATACTTTGGTATCAATCGGCCTATATAATAACCAAATTTAATTCACGAGCAAAGCGAGTCAAACGCTAGTAAAGAGATACTAGCTAATTTGTGGATGAAGTATGCGCTTGGAGCGTTCACACGGTCCAAAAGTCGGAGTTTTCCCTTCATAATCATCAAATCAGAGGAAAATAGTCTCATCAATGTTTAGGACAATAATACACAATTTGATTGTAATCGGCCTTTCCACATTAAAGATTGAACATTCAGATCCTGCAGTTTCCCGTGATAATGAATATATCGGAGCATTATTATGGATGATCTGGACTTGACCACAACAAATTTGGATGAAAATAATTTTTCGATGTTCTGTAGGTGTCAAAGAACCTGTGGGCAAATTTTCATCTATTTGGGAATTACTTTATCAAATTTGGCCCATTTAAATTTTGGAAAATTGTTACAAAGCGATCGCGATACATAGAGCAAAAAAAATTTTTTTACATATTCTCAGACACGAACTATATCTCCCTGCCAAATTTCAAGTTCAAATGAGGAAATTTTTTTCCCCCCCTTTTTTCCATTTTTTTAGAGCTTCTGGAAGAGCTCTTTGCAAATATCAAATCGGATGAAAATATTTTTCCGGTAATTGGGGGTTTGCGTAGATGCCCTCCAGTAATTTTCATCCGTTTGGGAAATGATTTTTGGACCCGCTGGGCAAAATTCGGAAAAAATACTATAGCCGCTCAACGCCGGACGCCAGACCCCTACTCGACAACACGGATTTCGAGAACGACACTCGAACTATACAAAAACGTGCTTATCATCCGTTTGGGAGTTGCAAGGCACTTTTGTCACCGCGTACCTAACTACTACTAATTGTTTGGTAAATTATTGTTATAAATTTTGTTTATAAATGTTTATAGGTCAACATTTTATGCGAAAAATCAAATAAAAAATTCAAACTTTAATTTAAATACTTTTTTTCAATTTTTTATATATTTTATACGTTTAACTACGAATTATGGCTGTTATTAACAAAAAATTTTTTTGATGAATGATCCAGGTTTATTCTAAAAGGCCCCACTCACGATCAAACTTCATGCCACAGTTCAGTGTTCAGTGAAGTTGGACCGATTAATCGAAAGACTGACTGGTACCACACACAGCTCATGCAAACTGCTCATTTTTTTAAATTTTTTGTATTCAGTTTGGTTCAGTTGTTGGCATACACTTGTCGAGTATAGATATATAAAATATATATTATATACATACTATAATATTATACTATAGATAAGTAATAAGAACTAAATGAGTTATTTAAATGGTAAGGATTGGCTGTTCATAGCTATGGGATTGTATTTAAAATAGGGAAATAAGAAAAAAAGAAGAATATGGGTGAAAAATTTGTTAGAAATGCGTGATTCAAGAAGTCATATTTATTTGATTAATGCATTACATCTTGAACCGCTTGATTGGAATAAGTATTTACGAATGGATGAATTAGCTTACAATTATTTACTGGAATTAGTTACCCTATTTATTAAGAACCAGGACACAAATATGCGAAAATCTATTTCTGTACAAGAAAGACTTGCAGCAACATTGAGATTTTTGGCTTCTGGTTGTACAAAACACAGAACTCCAAAAACTGAACTGAAAAAAACAAACACACACAGCAGTTTACTTGAACACTGAACTAAAAGTCGTTCAAAAATCAAAATGAATTTGATGAGTTCATGTCTGACTTCAGTGTTACTTTCAGTGTCCCACACATTATCATGCTTCACTGAACTATAACTTATAAGTTTGAACACTGAACTGTGGCATAAAATTTGATCGTGAGTGGGGCCTATTAGAGCTGTAATTACGCTGTCAAATTGGACGTCGCAACTGCAACGCGTCTGATAGAAATGCTTACCACGCCGCCATTTTGTACCGAAAAAATTAATACAATTTTTTTTAAGAACTAAAAGATTTCATTAAAATATCATAAAATATAGTTGGTCTAAAAATAACATGTTTGAAATAAGCGTTTTTTAGCTGTTACACTAAGGTGTCCCCCTTAATGCCGCCGCACATGAGGCTTGTTTTGTCACTAGGACTTGCGCTAGCTGAAAAGACGAAAATGACGTCACTGCGAACTCGTGTGCTTGGTCACAAGATAGATTTTAGAACTAGAACCGCTGCTATTTTTCGTACTTGTTCGTCTGCTTGTTTTGATCAGAACCAATTAGGAAACAGTATCTTGCCACGTGTTCGACATGGGCAAACGCCCACAAACTAACACGGCGTCATAGTGTGTGTTCTGTTCAGAGACAATAAACGTTCACTTTTGTTAACATTCGAACTGTCACTACGCGCGCACCAAACCAAGCCAAAGCCGGCTTTTCAATTCACGCATCGTGTGAAGCGAACACGCGAAAGCCATCACGAAACTCAGCGCCACAGCACGCTTGAAACCGAACTGGTAAATCTAACAAGGAATCTTGCGGTTAAACCAACCTCGTGTGTGGCGACCTTTAGATTGTGATCTTATTAATACAGTTTGTATACATGCAAAAACGGTCTAATGTGAATCTACCTGTTATGTAGAACATTTTTACCATTCCAACCCACAAGCGAATGGTACTTACTAGTTTAGGTCAAAAATCACTTTTTAAAAATATTACAATATCTTTCCGTTTTGAGGTCCCCCGAATCCAAAAAACATATTTTTGAAGAAACTGTGCGTCTGTTAGTGAACACGATACAGGTCAAACGGATGAGTTACTTTTGTGTTCTTTAAGATTTATTAAGCCATGTAAGACTAACTGTAAAGTGGAGGTAGGCTTAATCTGTTTAAACGCAGTCGTAATATTTAATGAATGATCCGTGATTCCTGTACTGCGCTCTCCTATGTTTTTTCTATTGTCTTCTGTTACTCATGTACAAAACTGGTAATTGATTCAATAACAACTATATTATACGATTTTATTATGTAAAACTACATAGCTGTATTAAAACCATATACTTTTATTCTATACTGAGCATAGGAATAAAATGGCAATCGAACTATTGGGGGGGTGCAAACATATATTTCTGTCTTTTTTTACGCCGTAAGCACTGGCGTATCCCGGAGGGCAAAACAAGCACGGGGGATTCGGCTTTAGAAATTTCTAATCTGCCCCCTCCTGGGCCAAAAGCTAGGTACGCCCATGTTAACGTCATAAAAAAGACAAACTTTTTGAAACAGAGATACTTTATTCAGATTGAATGCAAGTACATCAACCAATCCTATCATCGGAGAAATCAGGGAATTACATCGAAGAAAGAAACGCAGATATATTTTCGATACGCTTTGTTGCCTTAATGCCTTCGCTTACTGCAAATTGACTAGATAGGCAACGATTCATATAGTTAATTAATAGATATATGATTAAAACCTATAATAGAATTGATAGAAAAAAAATGTATATCGTATATAATTTTTTTTATTAAGGCACCAATCCACTAGCGGAATGTAATATGGAACTTCTGCTTTAATCGGCCATTTTAATTAAAGTTCATATTATAATATTTTATTGTTATATTTATTAGTGATGTAGGTAACGAATGTCAATTTTTTTATATGCCGCCGATATTCACGAATGAAAATATTCCGTTTTCAAATTTGGCGTCATTTGTTTTAAGTTAAAATTTGACAGCTGATTGGTTGCGTAGTCACACGCATACATTTTTAATGGTTCTGGGTATTAGGTTGATTATTAATACTAAGTCTTCATTATCTAATGTTAAAATAAAGACTAATGAAAGATATAATTGCAAGGTTACCCCTTATCGAAAAAACTTAAGTTACCTACCTAGTTTTTAAGAAAGGAGTAAGAAAAAACTTTTCTGATAAATTAAAATTTTGTCATATTTAATACCTATTATTTTCACATTTTCTTAATATTCGCAAAATATTGGCATGAATGCGACTATTAAAAATATGCGAGTATTCGTGACATCACTAATATTTATGTTGGTGATATATTTATGGACGTATAGGCTATGTGCAAGGAGGCGGAGTTATAAATTTATCGATGCGAGCGTTTGTGGTGAGCACTAGGGGAAACTTAGAACTAAAATTTTCCGTATTTGTCAGTGAGCACTGTTTATTAAAAGTGAAAATAGTTATAATTTTATAGTTTTTTTAATTACAAAGTAAACATGGACAAAACTAGGCGATCTCGAAATGATCGTTGTTGCGCTGATGGCGATTTCAGTAAAATAAAGATCATTAGCGCCATAATTGGACGTTACGCTGTCAATGTAAACAAATTAATTATTTATATATTGTACGTCATAATTGATAAGTAAATAATTCTCACGTACCTTTTATGTTATGCTATTTATATAATAGTTTACAAATGTACATATAAAATTCCTTATTACATTTTTTTGACACATGATGGCCAACTAAAGTTTTTGACTTATACCATAGAAACATGTCGCGATTTCCATAAAAAGTTATTTTAATAATTTATTCTCTATCATCCACTAGCGGCGCTAGTAGGTTTCGTGCACACAGCCTACAGCATTCGCTAAAATTATTTTGAATATTATAAGGATACGGAATCGAATGTGAAAAAGTATCGGATTATTCGTAGTTTCGGAACTGGGCTTCGTATCTTTGATTAATAAATAGTGGATTACATTTTATGTTCAAAAACACATTTAAAGTCGACGTAAATTATAAAATAATTAAAATATTCCGTCTTTCTATTTGTCTTTTTTAACAAATTGTCCTTCTACTAATGGTCGTTAGAGACGTAATAGAAATTTCCAGTATTTCAAATCATATTTTTGCACCTATATAATTCAAAAATTACTATTGTTTCTCTATAACAATAATAATTATACTGAAGTGGATATTCCGAGTTATTTAGTACCTATATTAAACAAATATCTTACGTTTTGGAATAGCGTGTTGAGGATTAGAAAATTGTTTTAGTGGTATTTTGGCAGAACATTTTGACGGTGCACAAATTATCTGATTACCTACACATAGATAACTGCTTTTTGATTGTCCTCTCTGACGTCACAATGTGCAAAATACTGTATTGTATAGTGTGTAAATGTGTAAATCTATACTATACCAAATTCATCTATAGTGTGTAGTTTTTCTATTTAATTCGACTATCGGAAGCTGGTGGGGTATATTTTTTTGTACTTCAAATTCGACCGGAAGTGTACATACCAGCATATACTTTTTTACAATTTCGAAATCTCTATTTTTTTTGTATAAATTCATATAAAATTTTCGTAAGATTACATGATAAGAAAATATTCCAGATTTATTAATTAAATACACAGTAATAATTATTTTTCATAGCAATCCACAGCTGACGTGTAAATTGTTAATAATAATTATTAGTGTATTTTATTAATAAATTGATAACATTTTCTAATCTAGCATTATGAAAATTTTATATGAATTTATAGAGAAAAAAAATAGAGATTTTGAAATTTGAAAAAAAAAATACATGTACACTTCCAATTATTCAAACTTTTTTTTGTATCTAGTAGAATACAAGAATTATTTGCTGTTACCGTTATCGGTGAACTGTATCTGTATGTAGTAATGTATGTATTTTTACGCAACTTTTACGAAACTTTTTTATATTTTTCGCGTTTTAGTGGATTTTTTAAGAAGATACAATTTTTAAAATTTTTGTATTACTTTGCTTGATCGAAAATTAGACTTTATATTTCGTTTACTATAAAACACTGCGAATATTTTACTTTAATCTTTGATGTCTCTTCCGTATGTACAAAACATTGCTCTGAAAAATATACAGTACACTCGAATACCGCACAAATTCTATAATTCGTGTATAATCGGTTTTCTTCACTTACAGTTATTTTGAATTTAGAGGTTCACCATTACTGTCCTCCCGATCGTATTTGCAAAATTAGAAATTTCAGAATAACTATGTTTAAAGTTATACACAGCACTTATAGACTATGGCCTATGCCAGTGATGGCGAACCTTTTTGAGAAGTGGGTCAAATTTTCTTAATTATTTTTTTAGTACTTATAAAGAGAGAGCGGGATGGTTAAATACTTTTTTTTAATTCGAAACTTTTTTTTGGACGACACACGACGTTTTACAAAAATTTTAAAATTTTAATGTTATACCTTCGGACCATAAAACGCACCCAAAATTTGATTCCATTTTTCTGCGTAAAAAGGCGCGTCTTATAGTCCGAAAAATACGGTATGTGTTTTATCTTTATAGCAATAATCTAACAATACTTAAATTGTGCGAATCATCGTGTAGCGTTAGTCACCTGTTCGGGTATAGCAGAAAATTGTGTAATCCTCAAAGTCTGATAATCGAGGTTTTATTGTAAGCAAAGTTGACTTCGCATTTACATATATTCATGCTAAAAGTAAAAGCTAAAAATTGGCACATATTCATAGACTGTGCAGATTGTGAATATATATACATACATACCTACGTACACACATACATAATAGACTTACCTGAGGTCGATAACCTTTTTAGAATGACTAAGTTACTTTCGCATAAAATTGGTTTGTGTCTAATTGAGTTAAGGACACTGTAACTGTTCAATCCGTTAGCACTTACAAATCATTCATACAGGGTAATTCAAATTAATCTTCATACGATCTCCAGAAAAAATGACATTAATCTTTGTTCTATACAGTGTTGCCAACTTTTTGGATACGCAAATCCGTAGGAAGGGTTCGAAAAATCCGTAGATTTTTTTTGCTAAAAAAAGATTGCTTAAAATATTTTTAAAATAAAATGCAACTGTCTTGTCGGTTTTAAAATTAAAATTAAAAAAAACGAAACAAAACAAATAGTCTAAAAATTTACGTGTTTGGCAATAAAAGAATAATAAATATATTAGGTAGGTACTTATTATATTATTTTTTTTAAGGAGGTTGATCCGTTACAGTCCCAATCAAAAGTAAGTCGAATTCTAAATGGGAACTTTTCCATAATAAATTTTTACAAAAGGTAAATCGATGATACCAATAAATTATTGTCATAAAGGCATAAATAAATATTTTTTAATTAATGGACTAACTTTTTAATTTTTTGTACAAAGTTGTGTTAGAAAAAATAAATTTATGTAAATACCTGTATTTTACATATTTTTTGCAGTAAATAATTAAAAAAAGAAATTATAAGTAATAAAAATTAAAATTAAATCATTAAAAAGTTGAAAATTCAGTTAAAATTGTTAAAATTGTCAAAAATAAAAGTTCATAATCGAAAAGTGCTAAGGTTTAATAATTTTTTTTTTAATTAAAAGTCTCCTAATAAATTGGAAAACAAATATTAAAATATGCATAAGACATCGATGCTTTACATAGTTAGTTTTCATAACTGCTGGCATTATTTGGTTATTTGCAAAAATTTTAAATGTACCGTTTGCATGCTAGGTTGACATATTTTCCATAAGACTACATGTAAAAGTTTCTTTTAATTTTTAACTTTATAAATCTCCTAATGATTTTGGATTTTTTACAGAAAATTTTGTCATAAAAAAATCTATTAAAAAAACTTTATTTCAGATTTTTTTCATTATCTTCGTAAAACGGCTCAACCTCCTTAAAACAACTAATATAATATTAGCTTATAATTATTGTAAACTATAAAGAAAACCTAAAAAATAAAATAACCAAATAACCTAAATTCTGATAATAGACTCAAAAAATCCCCGGTTTCGCAGGGAATCCTCGGCGATCCAACTTACATCATTTCTGAAGTGTAAAAGCCAGCTGCTAGATGCCACAGTCGTCAGCAAATTCGAATTGTTGTGGGAATAAATATTTATTAAACAATTTCAAATACCTTTTATAAATACAAATATATTTTTTAAAATTTTTACTGAGCATGTTGGTTTTATTTGTAAAATCCGTAGATTTGGGTTCTATGTCCGTATATACGAGAATAGAGTAAAAATTCCGTAGATCTACGGATAAATCCGTAGGGTTAGTAACACTGGTTCTGTAGTTCATTAACTGCCCGAGCTCTCGTTTATTCGTTCGGTTTTCATCGGCTTTTTGTCGTATCAATAAAACGTAGCTTGTCAATTTTTTTTTTTTTTTCTAATACGGGAACAAAATCACACACACGTAGTAAAATAAACAGCTGTCAAACAACTTCGATGGAGTGACGTCATTGTTCGCTGATTGGTGTTTCAAGTCACGTTCCGTTTCACTTAGTTTATGATTAGGATTTTTCGTAAAAAAGCGATATATTTTTGATAACAGTATTGCGCTTTTCACATATTTTGTTATAGCCTAGTCAAGAAGTGAAGTAAAAAATGTATAGGCCAATTATTTAAATATTATTTGTTGTTTTCAATGAAGATGGTTTTTCGAAAAAAAATAGTTAGTTAACAATAGCCTTACTTTTTTGAAAAATTTTTTTAACGGAACTTTATTCTTTCAACTGTTAAAATAACAACATAATTTATTCATATTTTTAAATTGTTATTTAACACTATAAAAACATATTTTGTGTTGTATTCTCTCAACAGGCGCACCGTTCGGACTTTAACCCTATTTTCAACGTTAAATTAAGACTATAAATAATTAATTGAGATATTGTTCCGGGAGTGGGACTTTATTATTGTAAATTTTCTCCTCTTATTTGAGAATGGTTTTTTCAATTTCCGCTATCGCTTATAGTTTTTGAGTAATTTCCAAAAATCTGAGGGGCTTTTTTATCTTTTTATTTTTTGAACAAATGCAATTTTTGTCGGCGAAAAAATATATAAATACGTCTTTTTCGGAATATTTTTCCGAATTGAATAAGCTATTGCTCATATTTTTTGAAGACTTGGATCTGTCGTAGTCATAATGCAAAATTAGGCATTTTACAAAATGTCTAGGCATTTTATAAAAAGCCGGCAAAACGCGAGCGAACAATGCAGTTTCCGTTATGACTATACCAATTCAGACAAATTGATAAAATGCCGGCAAAATGTGAACAGAAGAACGTGTATTTCGTTCTGACGCATTATTTTCAGGCATTTTACAATTTACCAACAGCGATGTAGTCATAACGTAAGCGGGAGAAAAAAATAATAAAATTAGGGAGATAGGTACTAGGTAAGTATTTCATAAAATGGCACAATGACACGAAAAACAATAAACTTCTTTATTATATAAATCTAAATAAACACTTCATACCTATAAAAACTTTCAGTTAGGTACTCTTAAAGTAATGCACGAAATAAAGTAACTACCTAAATAAGTACCTAAGGTAAAGGGTCCAGTTTTTGGCGGTTTAAGAGTAACAGCTGAGGTTATATTACGATACCTAATATAAAATTCAATTTGAATAAATAATATTTTATATCATAAACAAGTTCAGAATTTCTAGATAAGGTCATATGAGCGAAATAATTATTTGAACCGAATTTTGACCTAAACTAGTACCATTCCACATTTATGAGTTGGAATGGTAAATGAAATATAGAAAATAGTATAAGATAATAAACAATCGTTAAAAATATAAATATTTTAACATTTTATGGAGATGTCAACACATAATATAACCTACTTATTTTAGTTTTAGGTTAGGTTTAAGTACAGCTGTTTGGCTCAACTGTATCAGGAAAGCAATGTTGTGCGTTTTGACTACATCGCTGTTGGTAAATTGTAAAATGCCTGAAAATAATGCGTCAGAACGAGATACACGTTCTTCTGTTCACATTTTGCCGGCCTTTTATCAATTTGCCTGAATTGGTATAGTCATAACGGAAACAGCATTGTTCGCTCGCGTTTTGCCGGCTTTTTATAAAATGTCTAGACATTTTGTAAAAAGCCTAATTTTGCATTATGACTACGACAGATCTATGAAACTCACTTCTTGACTAGGCAACTGTTTGAATATCGAATGGTATGTAACGAATGTCAATTTTTTATACATTTGCGAATGCGAATATTCGTTACATCACTTACCTATGTCAAGTTATAAAGTTTATGAAAGATTTTTTTTTAAATCAATTCATCAGGAATCATTTCGAACGAATCTTTCGATTTTCAAAATCATTCGAATAGCAACCTTTCGATTATTAATATCAACGATTATTCCCAACACTACACAACTATATTACACTATACAGGTAGGTATACAGATCCATTATTACTTGCATAATATGATTGTGATTTTTTTATGATGTAGATTGGTCAACAAGTGTGGAATTGTGGCAAGGCCAGTGCGGGAACAGTGTTGCCAGATTGAAAATACATAGATCTTGTCTATTGTGAATGCATGATTCTTTAGGAGTGCTTAGATGATGAGGAGGTACAAAACTGTTCTGGAAATATTATATTGACCTTCCCATCTACACAGCAGAACGACCAAAGTACATTGTTTTGATGTATCTCTAAAGATTTGGCCAGCATTCGCCATACAAACGTACATTCACAAATTATATACAGAAACCTTCCTCGTTTATCGCTCTTTCTATTAGTGAAAACCGTATGAAAATCCGATAGTAGTGTTTGAGTTTATTGCTATCAGGAAGACAGACGCGGCAGAGGAACTTTTTTCTAAATACGTGTATATAGATTGATCTATATTGCAGAATATTATACTATAGCATCACAAATAAATTACGTATCTATCTTAGCTATGTTAACGCATTTACATTGAAATTAAGAACATTAAAGTAAACTGCGCCAGCAGCAGCCAAAATAATAACATTTGCTAGCGTGCAGAGCCTTTAAATTTAAAATTTGTAGATGATGAAAACTCGAAACAAATGGCGTCTTGCTGGCCTTTTCGTCGGGACACGGAACAAAGAGGTCTGATATCGTGACATCCCGATTAAATCGAGACATTCGGCAACAGTATTTGTAACATAATTTAGGTGCATACTAATATAATAATCATTACATAATGTAAAACAAAGTCGTTGTTTTCATCTGTCTGTTTCTCCGCTTACTTCTTCTAAACCACGCAACGGATTTTGAAACGGTTTTCACTAATAGAAAGAGCGATAAACGAGGAACGTCTGTATATATAATTTGTAAATGTGTTGTACAAACTGGCTGAACTATGACGATGTTTTGTCGAAAAAAAACTGTTTTTGAACGCTTAGATGGCTAACGCTGGCCAAATTTTTAGAGATACATCAAAACAATAGATGGGAAGGTCAATATAATATTTTCAGAGATAGAGGGAGAGAGAGACTATGTATTAATAAATCTTACAGTTTTGCACCCGGGTGAACCCGGGACGAGCCGCTA
Source organism: Xanthostigma xanthostigma (assembly GCA_963575645.1). Taxonomy (NCBI): domain Eukaryota; kingdom Metazoa; phylum Arthropoda; class Insecta; order Raphidioptera; family Raphidiidae; genus Xanthostigma; species Xanthostigma xanthostigma. The sequence goes on along the minus strand of OY754466.1, from coordinate 37,944,125 downwards.
GTTATCTATAATAGTCTGTTTTGGCGTAGATATTTAAGAAAATAGAACCAGTCCTTCATTTCTTAGTACCATTTTTCCATGTAGGCATGCAGAACCAGATTCAACGGTTTTATAATATATTTAATCGCTAAACACTGATTACATATGCAGCATGTATTGTGCGCATAATAAATTATGTTGTGTAGGTACTCTCAAAAGGGCAAAGTGGCGTATGCCAAATATTTCATCCCTCATCTCACGTAACTGAAAAAATTGAAAATATGAGATATGCCATTGAACAACCGCGAAGTGGCGTAACTATACACAATAAATAACAGATACGTCTTTAATTCCGATATTTACCGAACCCTATTAAAGATAGAAGTTACTAATCTTGGAACACATTTATTCGTTAGAATAAAATTTACTTTCAATTCACCAAGCAAAATATCAGGTAGAAAAGTTAGGTAAAGAATAAGTATACACTGTACTATTATACTCCTTGCTTTTTTGACGTGATAACGTCTTATAAATTGATGAATCACCAATCTTATAAATTGATAAAACACCGGCTGCATGCACGAAAAAGTGTAACGTTCCGCCTGACCCTGTGCGTGCTTTTCTCGAAAACGGCCCTAACGATTTGGATGAAATTTACTGAAAAGGGATTTTGGGGGGCAAAAAATCGTTTTAGCTAGGTCTCATCTCTCGAAAAAATCGTTTTCATACAAATTTTATCATTATAAAAATCAATTTTTTGACGTATGAAAATACTTAAATATTGTAAGTAGGTTTTGGAATTTTATATAAACAATGAAACAATTGTTTTCAAAATATTATGACAGTTAATCTTTGAGACTTAAAATAAATACGAAAGAAAGAAAGTTAAAAAAAACAATTATATTATAGGTGGTGAGTAATTTTAATAAATAAAATTAACCTAAATTTGAAGCAAAAGATGCAATATCATAGATTCGAATTATTATAATTATTATATAAATTTAGGTTATGTATTACGGAATACGTTATCACGTAAAACTATCGTCCGTAAACCGACTTTACAGACAACCAATTTTGGTTAATATATTGTCTGAAAAATTGGTCGATAATTTTTGTTGAATATTTTGACGTTCACCAAAAAATTCGACCGATGGCGTTAGTGTAAACGTCAAAAAAAATCACAAAATATTAATGTTTTACCCTAACCCAATTCAAAATGAACCTAATAAATAACTACTTACGTTCGGTGAATATGACCATAAGTGAGTTGATTTGATAAAATAAGTTAAACAGGCTAAACGGTTTTATTTTCACTATGCAATACATATTTTTAGAGCCCGACCGAATCTTCAGGTTCTAGAATTCTTTTTTTTATATACGAGTACTAGCGGCCTGGGTCAGTTTTACCCGGGTCCGATAGATATATTTTGTGTTGTCGGAAAATTCTGCAAAATGTATTTCATTATGAAACGACTACAGCGCCGAAATGTCTGAACTAATAGCTTTGAGCTGATGTCGCTAGGTGGCAGTACTCGCTAGCGCATACTGCTAGTTGCCGCTTGGTGTGGTGCAGTGACGCGCCATTTGAACGCAACCAGTTGCGCTCGCCTACTCAATGTCGCTACATGATACGGATACAGTTTTTCTTGACAAAACGCCGTTATTTTGTACAAAACATTTACAAATTACAGGGTAACCTCTTTATAACGAATCTCAAGGGACCGAGTATTTTTTTTCGTTATATGGAGGTAAAAAAAATAACCAAATTTCACCTAATTAATTTATTCCAAACACATATGTATAGTCTGGTTACTTGGCCTGACGTTTTTTGCTATGCCAATATCTGTTTTATATGTTATTAAGTATCTAATGCAATCATCTTCATTAAAACAATAGGAATTTTTCGATAAGTTTAGCGGCATCAAGTGCTTGTTAATAGTTGGTGATGGTTTAGAACAGGGGCGGGCAAATCTTTTGATCGGCGGGCCACATAGCTGATGAAAATTCGACCGCGGGCCAAAAATTTGCAGAGTACAATCTATTTCCGCATTTATGGAAAGCAAAAAAAGAAAAGGTCCTCACATTCTATTTCCGCATTTGGAGATTCTTTACTATTTTTCTAAAATTTATAAAATGCTTCGCGGGCCTGCCAAAATTGTGCTGCGGGCCGCCATTTGCCCAGGCCTGGTTTAGAATCATCCGCTTTACGTCTGTGAATATATTTACTAACGCCCAAATATGAACATATTTATTCGTAATAGAGAATGGCTGTTCCGCTATAAAGAGGATATTAATGATTGGGTTTTCAGGTAAACCAACCTAATTGTGATTTCTACGTTATAGGGAGTTTTTAGTTACAACGAAGGACGTTATAAAGAGGTTACACTGTATATACAAAAACCTTACTCGTTTATCGCTCTTTCTATTAGTGAAAACCGTATGAAAATCCGATCGGTAGTTTTTGAGTTTATCGCGTTCAGACGGACAGACAGACGCGGAGGAGGGACTTCATTTTTTATATATTATAGATATTATAGTGATGCATGATGATGATTGGTATGAAATATACAATGATATAAGCCACTTCGTCTTATGTTCACGGATCTATATAATATGCATAATGTGAGAACATATTGTGACAGCTGAACAATGGACATGGTCGGTACTATCCCATCCCAGTTAGTACCATCCTTCACAAGGACGATTGACGATTGCACAACCTGCAGTGTGTGTGTGTGTCATTACTTCCGGAAGATCATCGTCAACAAATCTAAACATAAACACGTTTCCTCTATCCTGTTTGATCATACATTATGCATATTTGTATACAGTGTGTAGGGATAACATAGCCTTCGTATTATAAAACTAGATAGTCGTAAAAGCCAAAAGTGCACACCCCGGTAAGTTTGACGGTGTGATAAGAAAAAAATTATTGGAGCCGGCGTGGAACGCCTGTAGGGTTTCTGGTTTCTGGACCTTTTTTATTTCTCGAGGCACGAGAATTCTCGACCGGGATTTCTCGAGTAGGGAAGCGGGGGGCTATAGTTGTAACAATTTTTCGTTTCTTGGCTATGGAAGCTTATTATTTGTTGGGTATTTAGAAAATGCAGCAGTACTGTTCGAATGGCCTATTATTCAACTTCGATTTTAAATGAAATTTTGATCAAATCTGTGACGAATTCTTGTAAAAATGGCTTAGAAAAAAAGTGACCAGAGTTACAACTTACCTCGTGATTGGAGCTAGTTGTAACAGGCTTGGGGCAAATTGTGACAGTAGGAATTGAAAACTAGTTTTCTATTTTTCAAAGATTTATTTAGCATATTTAGCATTAGAAACTTTAGGCACGTTATAACAAAGACTTTTAAGTTTCATCCTTAATCTAATAGAAAAATATTCAAACATTAACAAAAACGTGTTCTTTCTTTTTTTAAATTATAAAGGAATTTTAGGCTCACAGCCATTTATAATCTTAATTACTTAATAATCAGACTTTTAATTCATTTAGCGTATTTAGCATTAGAAACTGAAGGCACGTTATAACAGACATAGACTTTTAAGTTTTATTCTTAATCTAATAGAAAAATATACGTTACAACTGCCCCATGAAAGTGTTACAACATACCCAACTGCAAGGTTTTTTAAAATAACGGTTATAAAAAAATATATCCCTTATTTGGTGCAAAATTGCAGTTAACATAATCAAAGTAAACAAATGCTAAATGTATTTGAATAAATGAACAACTGCTGAACAATTTGAAAATCAACAATAATCAATTTTGTACAAACAAAAAGAGTCCATTACCTGGTCTTATCGGAGCGCCTGCACTACACCGTCTCCTGTGCCGTCTAGCGGGATACTGATCGCGCTCATATAATAGAATAGGAATAGTCGGTTAAGAAGGTAAAAAATGCTTGTTACTATTTGCCCCTGTTACAACTAGCCCCCCGCTCCCCTACCTATGTCGAGACATTTTTAAATTTTTAATAAAAAAGTTATTTTAAAATTTTTTGCTCTATTACAAATTAGACTGATAGATGATAGTAACCATAAATTGCATTTATTAATTAACAAATCAACAACTAGTAGCTTTGAGGTCTGCGCCAATTTAATTACTATAACTTTTTAAGTAGGTACCTATACTATATACCTATATTTTTATTAATTATTTATTTTACGCTTTTTGTAGGCGTTTTTTTAGGTTCATTTTTTTTTAATTATCTCTTTTTTACTTTTTAGTGGTTTTACAATTATGTAGTTTGCACGTTTTAATCGCCTTCTTCCTTAATATATTGTATTACAAAAAAAAACTGATGAATCGCTTTAAGGACGTAGTCTGGTGTTCGGGTTTTGAAAAAACGAATTTATTTTTTTACATTTTTAGTACGTATAATATAATGAGAAAATACTGTAAAAATTTTAGACCGAAATATTAAATATTTACAAAGCTACAGCATATAGTCGAGAGCAGCAACGGTCTTACGGTAAGACTCTTACCTCAATTGTTATCACGTTACCCTTATACTTTCGCAGAGTAGAGCAAACAAATTAGCAGAAAATGATGCCTTTGAAGAAACGGCAGGTTTACTATACACCAGGCATAGCTGATTAGTGTAAATATTCATTTTTATTTTTTTGTAAGAAATCTGAAATTAAAACTTTAAACGCGTTTTTCTCAAAACTACGTTTTTCTAAGCGGCGCGGGTGATTGAAACAATTGTATACAACCAATTGCTTTCAGTTTTGCACAGGGTATTCTACACAACAATAGCTCCGTCCGGTACTAGAATTACTTAATTATAAAAATTATTTCTATTTTTTTAACCGATTTTCAACGGAAAAATCACGATTTTCTCGTTGTTTTTTTTCTAAAACCCGCCATTTTGTTATTTATCAATAAAAATGTTTATTTCTAGTACGGGATAGAGCCGCAAGCCTACGAAACAACCAATTTAATTTTTATAATTCAGATGACTCCAAGTGACGTTATCACCCGCGCTACCCACCCACCTCCATTTAAAGTTGTCTACTTTAGGTTAAAAAAACAATTATAAAATGGCGTAAAATTAAGCAAAAAAAATTTTTTTTCTTAGTTTACGATGTCAGTAAAAACATGTAACAAAACTGAAAACATCGTACATTATTTTGATATTAAAAAAAAAATTCTGAAATAACGGTTGAAAACGAGCCTGAACATAGGACTACGTCCTTAAGTAAAATCACTCTGGAGATATGTCCTATTAATTTATACATAGAAAAAAGAATAACCAAAATCGCTTCACAAAATGCTGGTGATAAAATAAAATCCTTTTTTGAAGTCAGGTAAAGAACTGACCTTACGCTATTTTTTCAGCCACCCGGTACACGTGAATTTATGCACTCCGAACCATCACATTAACAACATTTAATACACACACGTTTTATACACACATACTACGCTCAACTAATTTCATTCATTCAATTTTCTATGCGAAAGTATTTTCATTAAGTTTTATTTCCACGCTGTGTGTTTTTCATTATGCTTTTTTACACGGGTAAATAAATTTATTTCAATGTAGCTTGTTTAGTCTAAATTTAGATATTATATTCTATATTTAATCAAATAAGCCAAATGCATTGTTTATTTTTTCATAACATCCACTTTAAAGCTCTTTTATCTGTGCTTAAACTTTATTTAAGCATTTTATGCAATGAAAAAGTAAATATAGTTATATTTAGCTTTCTTGTTTGTCGAGTTCCTTGGAAATTACATTAAAAAGCTACTTCTCAATCAATATAGGCTATTACACCGTTTTTTGAAAAGTGTTTTAAATGAATCCTAAAGTGATAAAGAGCACTACAATTTTTATAATAATACTAGCGGTCCGGTTCGGCTTCGACTGAATTTGTAGATTGTCGCCGTTTTTTCGTCGACTTGCGTTGCAAAATCGGTCTCCACGAAAAGCGCTTTTATTTAAACGCGATAATATATAGCCTGTATCAATTCTGAAGATCCATTCTAAATATTGGTGAAAAAAAAAATTGAAATCGGATGAGTAGCTTCGGAGGTTGCCTCCTACATATCCAAACTTACAAACTTTACCTCTTTATATAAAATTATAGCGGTCCGTCCCGTTTCAGCCGGGTGCGATAGATATAATTCTGTAAAATATATTTCGTTTGTGGCCCGGCGTCTGAACTAATAGCTTTGTGCAAATTGCAAGTTCTAACAGATGTCGCTATTCGGTACTAACCAGTGTTGTTTGTATGCTTCTGAACTAATAGTTCAGAAGCAAACAAACACAACTGACTTCTGATAGAACAGATGTCGTTGTGTGTTATAGGTACTAAAAAGGATTTTTGAGAAAATACTGTAATTTATACAAAATATTTAATAAAAACTATCCTATAGCAAGACACATTTACGAAAAAATTTCATTAAAATCTGTTCAGTGGTTTTGGAGATTAGCGCGGCCAAAATTGTGACACGGGAATTTTATATATATAGATTTTATAACCGAATAGTGCCATAAAAACGACTTTTAATTTATCATTACGAATTTTCGCGACAAAACGACTCGTGACACTTTACAATCAAAAATATTTAACATTTCCTATAATTATTAGGTACGTTAAAGTGTAAGTATATAAGTTAGTAAAACTTTATTTATTTATTATAGCAAGAGTAGTACTTTCTGCTTTTACGAAACCGTCTTTCATATACGAAATTAATAAAATACGGGATAGAAGTCTATAAACGTGATAACAACTTGAAAGAACTTCAAAATAACACACACCACAAGAAAAAAATAGCTAGTTTACAGACAAAGCCGGAATCCAACATGGCGAACAGCGTTTTAGATTTTTGAAGAACAGAATATTAAGAAATACAATTCTTAAAATTGAATTATAAAATTTATATTGCATTATTATGAATATAGAAATGAACATTTTTCGTTTGCTTTTTACAAAATCTATCAAGAAGATGAAGTATTATTAGATTTTTTCTTACATGGTGCAAAATACCCTATTACCTATATCCCTATAAAGCGGGGGCGGGCAAATCTTTTGATCGGCGGGCCACATAGCTGATGAAAATTTTACCGCCGGCCGGATGGCTGACGAAAATTTCACCGCGGGCCAAAAAATTGCAGAAAAAAAGATCCTCACTTTCTATTTCCGCTACTATTTTTCTAATATTTTCTAAAATGCTTCGCGGGCCGGATAAAATAGCGCTGCGGGCCGGATCCGGCCCGCGGGCCGCCATTTGCCCAGGCCTGCTATAAAGTGTCTGTAGTCTAATCTTAATTTAAATGTGAATACTGAACTAACATGATTCGTTATAAGATTTTTAAACAGCACCTTACATCAACGTGGTTACTGGTAACAGTGGCGGTTCTTCTCGAAAAGTAGCGTCGCTGCATAGCCTTGTTGAAATATGAAATCTTATTCAATCTTTTTATTATTTATGTTCAGCATGTAATTTTATATTGAAATTTTTAATATGTGTTTTGAATTCGATTATCGATATCTAGGAATATGGAAGGTAATTTGAGTTATAAGCAAGCAAATTTGAAAGTATTACCATGCATTGTTTTATTGCAGTATTTGTGACCTGTTTGATTATTATTATACGCGAACGTAATTTTTAGAAAGGTTGTGAATTGTGTGTGCATTAAGAATTTTAAACAATAAATCCGACTGTCTGTGAAATAATGTGCCATACTATTTTATTTACTTTTAGATTTTAGTATCAAGGATAGGCTTACCTCGGACGCATATAGTCTAGTAGTTGCACGTCTTCGTATCAAGAAACAATAAACTGTCAAAAAACATTTCCGCGAGAAAATCAAAAGTAATGCTAGAACTCTTTTTGCAAATTCTCTTCTTGCGGTTCTTGGGTATTGTGCAACTAGTAACAATTGAGACCGCTGCAAACAATGTTGGCAGAGACGCTAAATTCGCTGATTGAAATCTCTGGTAGGGTCCAAGCTGTGGCGCAAGATTTTGTGATGCTGTTTATGCGTTGGCTTCACACGAAGCGTGTTTTGAAGCTGAATTTGTAGATGGTTTTGGTGCGCGCGTAGTGTCATTTCGAATATTAACAAAACTGGACGTTTATTGTCTCTGAATAGAACATACACTATGATGACATGTTTGTTTTGGGCGTTTGTCCATGTAACAAGATACTGTTTTCTGATTGGTTCTTGCTAATGCCAGCACCGAAACAAGCACGAAAAATAGCTCCCGTTCTAGTTTTGAAATTCAGCTTGTAACCACGCACGCGAGCCCGTTGTGACAACATTTCCATCCTCTTGATGTTCACCGAACACTATTAAAGATAGAACTTACTAATCCTGGATTCTGGAACAACTAACTGTAGATATAATACTCCACGTTTATAGGTTAAATGTCATGATCTATGTGGCGGCCATTATTATTTTATCAGGCGAATAAATATTTATACCCTCGAAGTAAGACACAATAGATTCATGCCTGCGGTAAACATAATTTTATGTTTGGTGAATTGAATTATCGCTATTTATTCGGAGGAACAGCTACTTGGGGAACAAATGAACCGAGTAAATAAATACTTACGTTCGGTGAATATGGCAATAAGACAGCGTGATTCTCCTAGCGGCAAAACCGGCCTCGTGTGTCAGGGATCGTAAGATAAAGTTCCGAAATGAAAATCTAATCGTAACGTTTTGCGTTTTTGTTTCAGCAGCGCGGCCTGGCTCCGACATGGGAAGTGAGCACTACTGCCTGAGGTGGAACAATCATCAGAGCAATCTTCTCGGCGTGTTCAGTCAACTGCTACGCGACGAGAGTTTGGTCGACGTAACGCTGGCCTGTTCCGAGGGCCATTCGATCCGTGCTCACCGCGTCGTCTTGTCCGCGTGCAGTTCATACTTCCAGACGTTGTTCGTCGATCATCCGAGTCGACATCCGATAGTCATTCTCAAAGACGTGCGCTTCGCCGAACTGCGCACCCTAATCGAGTTCATGTATAAGGGCGAAGTGAACGTCGAATACTGTCAGCTGTCCGCGCTGCTCAAGACGGCCGAGAGTCTCAAAGTCAAAGGCCTGGCGGAAATGACGAACTTGCAGCAGGCGGCGGCCAACGCGTCGATGGGCTCGTCATTGTCGCGACGCGACGACGATCACACACCGCCGGCGGCCCATATGCAACAGTCATCGCTCGACAGACAACAACAGTTACAGCAAACGTCGGCAACGGAACGTGTCGGCGAACAACACATCAAGGTCGAACGCGAACAACAACAACATATAATGAAACAACAGTCCGCGGCGTCGACGTCGGACTCGATGGACCAATTATCTCATAGGTTAAATGCCGAAGAGCAGTGTATAAGTTCCTCACCGCCGGTGTCGTGCGCTTCACCGCCACCGCACCACCGGTTACAGCGAGAGCCACCGCCGCCCGCGTCTGAATCTCCGCGGTCGGACGCGGGTGGCGGCGGCGGGGGCGGAAGCGGAGGAACTATGCGGCTAACCGATTCTCCGGAATCGATGCGAAGTCTGAGTGCGGGCTGTGTAACGAGAAGTGCGCCGAGTGCGGCGGGAGCGGCGTCGTCGGGACCCAGTGTAGATATGTGTGTTAGCAATAATACTGTAGTGACGTCGTGTTCGGGTATGGCTGTGGGTGATGGCGTAAGTGCGACCGGAAGTGGTGCGGCAAATGCTGGTGCTCCGTGTTCGAGCCGGATGGCTTCGCCTCACGACGAACCTGTAGCTGGACCTTCGGGCTTACCACCAGTGCAGCAAGTGCCTTTGGTAAGTACCAACATTACAATTACAATCTATTATAGTACAATAACTTATATTGTCGGGAGGACCCGATTTGACGATTTCTGATCAAAATTCGGAATCAAACATTAAGAGAGTCTAAGGAGTGCACAGATACCGATTTCACAATTTCTGATAAAAACTCAACAACTTTCGAAATGAATCGATAATTGAATCCCAATGCTAAAAAAATTCAACAACATATGGGGGTTTTAGGGGTTTATTATTCCATTAAAATATCAAGAATGGAAGTTTTATTAAATACAAGATGTTAATAAGTCTAATAACTTTTTTCTTTGCCTCGAATAAAAAAATGTTTGGGACAAAAGTTGTTTGGTTTTGAAGGAAGGATCGTTTGCACACAAAACCACTCCTCACCCTTCACCCCCTCGCGGAGGGTGTTGGTAACCTAAAAATTTCAAATGGCAACCCCATTTTTTTTATTAGCTTAAAGACTTTTCCGATAATAGTAAACATCTCTTGTCCGAAACTTTTTTTTGTTCGGGCTAATCCTTCCCAACTAATAAGCTTCGAACACAAAAGAATGCGCAAAAATGGAAATCTGAGACATTAGAAAATGGAACAAGCAGCCGAGGAGAGTTACAAGGGAAGGATTAGCACGAATGAAAAAGTTTTGAACAAAAGATGTTTATTTTTAACCGGAGATGTCAATTAAAGATCTAGGGGTTAAAGGGGCGAGGGGTGGTTTTGAGTGCAAACGATCCTTCCTTCAAAATTAAAAAAACTTTTGTCCCAAACATTTTTTTATTTGAGGCAAAGAATAAGAGTTATTCCGGGGTACCCGGACTTTCTCAACACCTCATATATACATATTTGTATATTATCATACAATATTTCAAAGCTATTGGAAAAACAAGAACCCTTTAGTGTTGCTTATATAAATTGAAGTTGGCTGTAAAATCTGTAAACTATAGGTACCCAGATAGACAAGTATGAGACTCATGGGTATGATGAAAATGAATTATCCAAATTTTACAGAATATTGAACGTATTTTATTTGACGAAATTAGTATATGAGAGATTTAGGTAAAATTGACATCATCAGAAAAGTGTAATGTAAGCATCGAAAATGTAGAAAAGTATTGAATGAATACTGTATCAACAATGTGACAATTTTTTGGGTCATTTAATTGAGACAACATTCATAATTGAATTTGGAGCATTTATGATATCGTACATCTGATGACGGAAAAATGCAGCTAATGGTGAATGCATTCGATACATAGTTTTTGTAAACATAATGTGACATTCGCATGAACTAAGTTGACTAGATCAACATTGTTGGTTTTGATTGCAGCAACTTTGATACATCTCATGACGACAATATGTAACTAATATTATAGGTACCCAGTATTTTCAAGAATTGGAAAATTGATGTACCTGCATAAATCTCGTTTTAGTCAAATGCATTTTTAACTTCGCTCCGTTATCAAATTAAATCTTGTTAAATTTATTTTTTCACTAAAGAAATATAAATAATTCATTTTATATTAATAGCTATTGTACTATAGAATATAGACATTTTAAATATGCCTGAATAGCTTCTATCAGAGATAAATGCGGCCATATTTTTATAACAGCTCAATTCAGTGCCGGATTAACCTATATAAGCAAAGTAAGCAACTGCTTAGGGTATCACGTCTGAGGGGGCACCAAGAATCACAACTCAGAAATTAAAAGTACTTCACCAGACTGTGTCAAAACATTTTTTTTTTGTCATGTTCTCAAAAATTAGATTTACTGATATAAAACTGTCTTTAGAAGTTAAAAATAAGTAATAGTCCAAGAGACGGCTGCAGAAAATGTGTCGTCATAAGGTGGACGAACGAAAAAATTAGAGATGATAGTTAAGACCATAATGAAGAAAGATCGCTAAGGTTGCCTGCGAAAATTCTGCCGAATAAATGTTTTTTTAATTTGTTTATCAGTTAATAGACCATTGAAGTTAGCTTTTGACAAAGACAAAATTAATAACAGAAAACGAATGATGAGGAGGGAAGAAACTGCCGTCAGAAATACAGAAACCAAAAATTCAAATGCGTAAAAGGCCGTAGGGCTGTGGGGGGTGCATTTTAGGGGTCAAACGCGGTTTTTCGTTATTTCCGGCGAAAGTTGACCTCCAATCGAAAAATGTTGTATGGCAATGTTGTAGGTATTAAAAGGATCTACAACTTTTATGAATATAACTTTTTCACATAACCTTAAAGATTCAAAGAAATATTGAAAAAACCGTGTTTTTCGTTTTTAATTTTTTTCTCCTGCAAATTACAGCTTATTTAGGACATAGAAAGGTAAGTCTCCTGAAAATTTCATGAAAAAAAAAATTAAAAACGAAAAACGCCGTTTTTTCAATAATTATTTGAATCTTTAAGGTTATGTGAAAAAGTTATATTCATAAAAGTTGTAGATCCTTTTAATACCTACAACATTGCCATACAACATTTTTCGATTGGAGGTCAACTTTCGCCGGAAATAACGAAAAACCGCGTTTGACCCCTAAAATGCACCCCCCACAGCCCTACGGCCTTTTACGCATTTGAATTTTTGGTTTCTGTATTTCTGACGGCAGTTTTTTCCCTTCCTCATCATTCGTTTTCTGTTATTAATTTTGTCCTTGTCAAAAGCTAACTTCAATGGTCTATTAACTGATAAACAAATTAAAAAAAACATTGTTTCGGCAGGATTTTCGCAGGCAACCTTAGCGATCTTTCTTCATTATGGTCTTAACTATCATCTCTATTTTTTTCGTTCGTCCACCTTATGACGACACATTTTCTGCAGCCGTCTCTTGGACTATAAGAATTTATTTTTGAAAATAAAAGCGATTTTTTTAACTTTAAAGTTTTGTACCTTTTTTTTTCAATTAACTGTATAAAAATGCCTAAGAACCGATTTTATAGACAAATTTACAATGAAAATATTGATTGTAGAATTCAATATTTTCCTAAAACTCTATGCTTTTTAACTTTTTTCTATCAATTTTAAGCGTAAAGTAGTGTTGATCCAATAGAATGAAGAAAGGTTTTGGTTGAGGATCATAAATAAATAAGCTTTACCAATGTTTCGCTAGTGGCCAACGTTTCAAAAAAATTATTTTCATCTTCAGGGCCTCAAGCTGGTCGAAAGGTGGTAAATTGTTAAAACAATATACATGATCATAATATTTTATGAGTTAAAACATATTATTATGAACATCTTATTATAAATACCATTAAAAAAATTATTAAATTTATAAAAATGTCACGCAGTAAAAAAATTATTGAAATATTTGTCTGCAAATATATAACCAAAAAGCACTTTCTGTGGACTGATATTTTAAGCTTGACATTCACAATTTGAAAAAAACATTTTTTTTTATAAATTCAACATGACAGAGACATAATATTAGATTTTTTTAGACTGCTGTTAAAGATAGGGACCCGTAGGTAAAAAATGCTTAGGGCATCAAAGAGTCTTAATCCGGCACTGCAGCCATAAAACAGTTTCCTTTTAATTGTAGCTAAGCTGATTGATTTAGTTTCAGGATCAAAACTTTTTATACTATCTCCACTAAATAATTGTTTTCAGTCTCCTTGCTATGATAGTAATGAACTATATTATTATTTTGTATTTTTCAGTCGTTAAAAAAAGAAGTCGACTGGGGAGGGGGGATGTCAGATGAAAAAAGCACAGGAGAAAGCTCAACAGACTACCGACATTCTTATGACCCGGTAAGTATTTTGTACGTGTTTTGCATGTTTACTTGTCTTTTTATGTATTTTTTAATTTTGTACATTGCTTGGCCTTATATCTATTAATTTTATGTTAGATGCACTTCACTTAATAGTTCGTCACGTTTTTATGGACATTAGATTTGCATTGAAAAAGAATATTATACCAGAAGGTCCGAAAGTTTGATTAAAAAAATTTTTTTTCTTGATTATGTATTTAGCGTAAAGGGTTAGGTTGAAAAACAGCCTGTGGCTGAACCTCGCCTTTTAATGCCCTAATCTGGTACTAATAAAAATTTTTATTCAACACGCGTGAGTAATATGTAATTTCGGGGCCCTGCTAAATTCGGGAGAAATAATAAATTACTTCATGTTGACGCGTAGAGTGCTAATAATGAGCCGTACTGTGAGATAATGAATTTTCTGGACCAATAGAAACGCAGTAGCAAGCCCAAGGCGTTAAATAATGAAAAAAAACTGCACAGCTTCTGGACCAATAGGAACGTGGTAGGCGGTATTGTATATATGAAAACAGCATCGCAATGCAGTGAAAGTCAGGGCCATCTTGTGTGCATCGAGGACGGTGGGTACGTCAATCAATGAAGTGATTTATTATTTTTCCCTCTTTTATCAGGGCCCCGATTACATATTACTCGTGCTAGTTGAATAAAATATTATGTGCGACCATTGATCGAAATTCGAAGGAGAATATTCCACTCGCAATAAAATATAAATTAATTTAACCTATATCTCTTCTATTATATTATATCCAATTAATTATTATATTATGTACTTATTATTATTATACTTACCTTCATATTTGTTACTTTTAGTTCAGTGTAAATAGCCTTAGTTGCTGCACACTGTTTTTTTATTAAAAAAAAACAGTGTGCAGCAACTAAGGCTATTTACACTGAACTAAAAGTAAAATTTCACGCTCATGGAATCTTCTCCTGCTCTCACTAGTCGCACAATATACTATTATTATTATTATTATATTCTCTTGCACTGCGCGCCATGATGCCTTCGGATTCGCCTCGGGTATCATGGCGCGCAGTTCGAGGATATCACACTTTCGGTCAGTGTGGTGTATACTATTTTTCTTCATACCTCGGTCGTAAGTACGCTTATTAAATACATTAATTAATTAATTACATAAAAAACAGATAAATTCCAAGGAAGCAGCTTTGAAGTTATACGTAAAAGCACGAATGACAGCTGTTCACGATTGTTAGCTAAAATGTAATAGGGTTGCTATGGACATGACATTTAAACAACAATTGTTAGGTTAACTATTTTTTCTTTACTGCCGCCCGAACGTATACGTACTTCCCGCATCAGTGCGTGTAATCCTACCAATGCGTAAATATTAGACTTACTGCTCTACAATTAATGCCGAAAGTATGTACTTTCGCTCGAGGTACGAAGAAAAATAATTATGGTTAGTCGCCAATGAAACTGTTAATTATAATTAACTGTTGCGATGGCGACTAACCACAATAGGCAAGGCGGACTGTGCCTACCTTCAGGGCCGAAACTAGGCAGGGGCGACGTGAGTACGTGCTCAGTGCCCAGACGGTAGAGATGCCCTAGAAAGACCCCTGAAAGATCGAAAAAATTCGCAATATATTAAAAAAAACTACGTCTTTCAACAGTTTTTTTTTTTTTTTGGAACCTGTCCGCTGTTTGTCTTTCGCGTGTTCGACATCTGTGTTTATAAAAATTAACAAGTATTCCTGTGCATCGTGTACATCAGGGGCGGGCAAATATTTTGATCGGCGGGCCACATAGCTGATGAAAATTCGACCGCGGGCCGTATAGCTGATGAAAATTTGACCGCTGGCCAAAAATTTGCAGAGCAAAAAAAAAAGATCCTCATATTCTATTTCCGCATTTGAGAGCAAAAAAAAGGTCCTCAAAAAAAAAAGATTTTCGTCTGTTCTGGCGCCCTTGCTATTTCTTTACTATTTTTTTAAAATGTATAAAATAATTCGCGGGTCAGACAAAATTGTGCCTGCGGGCCGCCATTTGCCCAGGCCTGGTGTACATGTTGTCGGTTTCGTTTGATTCGTTGAAGATCATGGAGAATGGCGATCTATTGGTTTTAGGAGTTATTTGCCTTTTGTCGATAAAGTAGTTGAATCGTCAACCAGTTAATTCTTAAAAACAGAAAGATTAACTAATTCGTTGAATCAACACCCACCACTAATAACTTGAGTAACTGCATAGGTGTTCATATTTTTTAACCAGATATAGTAAGATAGTGTCTCGTTATATTTAAATTTAAATATATGTATTTATATAACCACGGGGCCATCTAAACATTGGCAGCAGAACGACTTTGAGAGGGGGGGATAGATCTCATAGTATTAAACATGCTATACTGAACAGCTCCCCCGTTAGCCCTAAATGGCCAATAATCAATCCATTCTTCCGTTAAATTTTCAGCCATATTAATTATTAGCTAATTATCAAAATCTTATATAAGAATAGAAGTTTTAATAATAAAAAAATAATTAAGTTATCTTACAGTGTGATCATAAAAAATCTACAGCAGCCTTGAAAATCAATGATCATTGATCATGTATTTCGCTAATAAGCAGCTTTGGAATTTAGGTGTATAAATTATAAAGTTAAAATACTAATCAACTTTTTTCATACCAATGAAAATATTATTATGTAAGTTCCAAAACTGTTAATATAATTAAGTAACTTTTTTATTGAAATAGGCCACTGCTAAGATATCGCATTAGGTATATTAAAAAACAGAACATGTGTAATTATTTCAGTAAATTAACAACAAAAAATTGTATCATTGTGTGAATAAGAAATATATATAAAGATAATATATAAGCATGGCGTCAAAAAAAAGAAACAATACGCGAGGCATTTTTAATAATATATATTTTGTCAATTTATTTTAGATTCATTAAACCTAAAAAATCCTTGCTCCGGTAAAGTGACCAACATTTTGAAATTAAAAACTCACTTGCGTTGGTTGGAAGTTGTGTTTTAAGGTTATTTTTATTATGAAGCATTGAAGTTACCAGTATACATTGTAGGTAATGTTAGTCTAAATATACTGAATATATTTTTTATTCTTTACTTTCGTATGTATTCTGTCAATCCATGCAATAAAAATATTTGAAATTAATTTTTTTTTAATAATATAGCTCACATTGAAAAATCGTCGTTTTTTATAAGAAAAAAAAAACATTTTTTTCTGACCGACGTTAATCTTTTAATTTCAAATGTTACATAAAATAGATAACAGTGGGTGTGCACTGTGCTTGTACTTATGTACGGACGTTACAAGTTATACTTCTTTGGTATGTGACATTAATTAACCGCAGTTATACAGGGTGTCCCATTAAGAATGGGACATAGAACAACCACAGATTCTCCAATTCAAAATAAAACGATTAAGCGAAATATGCTTAGATAAAATGTTACTCGCTCTACCAGTGGCGTACGGCAGGAGTAAGTAATGCTTGTACCCCTTCTAAATGTTACGCCGCTGTCTAAATTTTAAATTTGACTATAATTTTAATTTTGATATTTTCTAAGTCAATAATGTACACTTGTTAGTTTGTTGTAAAGTCATTGGTTTTCGAGATATTCGCAGTTTTTTTATGACAAAATTGTAAAAATGAATATTATTAATAATAATACAAATAAAAAGTACATGTCTATCTTTAACTGCGAATATCTCGAAAACCAATGACTTTACAACAAACTAACAAGTGTACATTATTGACTAAGAAAATATCAAAAAAATTTAAATTATAGTCCAAATTAAAATTTAGACAGCGGCGTAACATTTAGAAGGGGTACAAGTATTATTTACTCCTGCCGTACGCCACTGGTAGAGCGTACTGAACTAATTTTTTATTGTTAGGTGCATTTTATGATATTTAACAAGTGTGCCGATTTGAGTAAAATTATACGGTGTATTAAAAAAATTATGGACATTAATAATTTTTCAGTTTTCAACTTCAACACCCCGTATTTCGGAAACGAGTAACATTTTATCTAAGCATATTTCTTTTAATCGTTTTATTTTGAATTGGAGAATCTGCGGTTGTTCTATGTCCCATTCTTAATGGGACACCCTGTATATTGGAGCACTTAAAAGTTCATAAACACGATTTTTATAACTAATATTCACAACTAACAGAAGTTTTCAATAATAATCAGTAATCACCAATATTCATGTTCAACCACTAATACACACATAGACGCTGATGATTGTGCGTCTATAATCAACAATCTCTCTATCTCTCTCTCTCCTTTATAAGCATGTGTGTTTTATTCGTATTGAAATAAAACACCGATTGTGTATGTGGAAATCATATTAATATTATAAATGCGAATGTAAGTTTGTTTGTTACGCTTTCACGCAAAAACTACTTAACCGATCATCATGAAACTTTGCACATACACTCTTGAAGGTATTAGAAGTAACATAGGATACTTTTTATTAAAAAAAAATAAAAAATTTTTACGAAAAATAAGAAAATTGTTTCCCCTGATATGCATGTCAAAAGTCGATTTCCATCTCAATCGCGGGCGTAGCCGCGGGTAGCGGCTAGTATTTAAATAAATAGAATAAGGACGCGCATGCGAACATGGTCGCTACCTCTATTTTGTTGGTAGTTTGTTTCTGTGAGAAACTTCATCCTGTTAATTTTGATGTTGCAATGTGCACACGCTGCGTAAAAATTGACTCTCAAGATTTTGTCACATGGCGCCAATAGAAGTATAACTTAAGAGACTTTTGTTTTAAAAATAACGGTTTTATTGTACAATCGGTAGTGTATTAAAAGATCGATAGCAAGTATTAACATTTACGAGTATTCTACTCGACGGTTTTTGTATTATTTTTTTTTTGATATTGTTTTCTTGTCCAAATTTTTTAATATTTCAAAATGGGGAATTATAAAACGGTCGAATAAAAAAAAAACTTGGAGACTGATGATGAGATACTGTTTTAATAACTTGAGCGGTATGAAATAGAGTAAGCGAAAAAATAACTAAACTAGCGACAAAAATTGGTTAATAATAAAATCCAGAACGGGCTTACAAACATTGGGTTGTGAATAATCCATTTGAGATATTAAAATAATAGTTGGGTGACTAAATTACTAAGTGAGCGACTAGAATGCCTTCGGTAATTTTGAAGCAGATATCTTCTTTTGTTTTTACTTTTTATTTTTTTTTCACTTTGAGACTACAACTTAAAACTCACATTTTCATGAAGATTGAAAACCGCCGCTTTTTTTGATAAAGGGGTATGCGAATTGTCTCGCATTGAAACGGGAAGGGGCAAATGTGGAGTTTTTAAAAAAAAACAATTCCGGGGTGAACGATAACGGGGTATGCGAATTAAATAGTTAATGGTTTGAATAGAACTGCGTTTTCTAAAAAATGTATATTTAATTGACAGTCAATTAAATATATATTTTTTAGAAAACGCAATTCTATTCAAACAATTAACTATTAACAAAATGCCGCTAAGAATAAATAAATCATTTGCTAAATTTAGTAACTCAAATGGATGTTTGTAAGTTGCTGTTCTGTTGATTTTTCATCACGCTCAGTCAGTCGCTCACTTAGTAATACAGTAACCCAAATTGATTATTTTTGTCACCCAAAATTGTAATTTACAGTCACTCGTTTAAATACTACCCTTTTAAAATTACCCTTTTTCTATTTTTATATCAAAATTTACAAAATGTATATTTTGTTATTTATAAGAGACAAATGTTTTTTTGACGCTAATTCAGATCTAGGATTAAAACAGGGGTTTTGTTATTAATTAACATTGTAATATATATATAACCTTAGTAGCACCTCACTTTAGATTAATTAGGCTTGAATGAACCGTTGTATACTGTCAGCCGATGAGTGCATTGCATTTGAACCCGACAATAAAATATTGCATGTAGGTACAGCTGTGTTCCAAATATTCGATTCTCTATTATCCAACATAATAAAACT
The DNA here is from genome assembly GCA_963575645.1 of Xanthostigma xanthostigma. Classification (NCBI taxonomy): domain Eukaryota; kingdom Metazoa; phylum Arthropoda; class Insecta; order Raphidioptera; family Raphidiidae; genus Xanthostigma; species Xanthostigma xanthostigma. The sequence goes on along the minus strand of OY754466.1, from coordinate 37,924,627 downwards.
GACATTCCACATAGTTCTACAGTTCTTGACAAGTTTTAACAATAGTTTCGTCGAAACTGCATTTTGAAAAAATGAGATGCTAACTTTGTAAATCTGTTGAGTCAGCATCTCAAAAAACAAACTGCATATAAACTGGCATTCCGCATAGTTCTACAGTTTTTGACAAATTTTAACAATAGTTCCATCGATTTTACTATCGAAACGGCATTTTGAAAAAAATGAGATGCTAATTGCGAAAATTGAATTTCTAAGTGTCAGCATCTCACAAATTAATTGCATATAAACTTGCATCCCGTATAGTTCTACAGTTCTTGACAAGTTTTAACAATAGTTCCGTCGATTTCACTATCGAAACCGCATTTTAGAAAAAATGATATGCTAAATTCGAAAATAGGATTTTAGCATCTCATCAGATTTCACAAATTTCAGGGTACTAGAGCTGAAATTAAGAAAGTTCTACATCCTACATAGTTCTACCCAGTTAAAATAATTGTAGTATCGCTGATAATCGTAATAACCAAAATATTCATAGAGAAGTGAGATGCTGGGGATAATTGTCAGTTCTGAGTTGTATGGAGATTTGCCCTATAATTTTTAAAGGTTGTCTGTTATGGGGCTGTTAATTTATTACGTAAGATGATTTGGGGAGGGCGGGGGTCCGAACAAGTCTTATTTTTTCTTACGAAGGGGGGAGGGGAGGTCAGAATGTGGTTAAAATTGTCTTACGTAATAAATGAACAGCCCCTATAATAATATATCCTCCGAATTAAAAAGTTGACGTTAGGTTTCCATTGATCCTCCCGTCATTTACTTAAATGAGATTTGGTGCGATTTTATCGGACCCTCCGCCAGTTTTTAGCTCACGTAATTAATGGACGTCCCCTTACAGTAATATTTTCAAATAAAACGAATATTATTCTCCTAAATATGCCTAAAGTCTTTATTATTCATAATATTTTTAAATTCATTTTTTCTATATATATATTTAATCAATTTGAATGGACCAAAACAATACCTACAAGTGAAGTTATGCAAAATTAAAATCAATTTGATATTTTTTTTCTGCGGAGAATCAATTTAATTTTTTTAGAGCTTCGGAGTTTAGATAGTCAGAGAGTGCAATTTTTAGGTTTAGATTATTTTCAAAATACATTTTTAATTTACGCAGCCTATATTATTATTATCGTTGGTTAATCAACTGACTCTCGGATAATTGGGACTCTACTGTACTGGTATTCTTATTTAATGGTTATTGGCTTTGCATTCAGATTAGTTAAAGTATAACGCATAAAAATAATTTTAATTAACATAGGTACGCGTATAATATAATTAAAAATTAGTAGAAAAAATTCTTCGTGACGCATATAGATCAAAATAAAACAATATCTACTTTATTATTATTATCTATATATATAAAATTCTCGTGCACAATTTTGGCCGCGCTAATCTCCGAAACCACAACCGATTTTAAAGACAGTTTGTAAATGTTTCTTGGTTGGTGCAACTTACGCTATATGATAGTATTAATTAAATATTTTGTACAAAATTACGGTGTTTTCTCAGAGAAAACTGTTTTAGTAACATGTAACGATATCTGATAGAATTTAATCAAAGTTATTAGTTTACAAGCAAACAAAAAACTGTTTTAGTACCAAGTAGCGACATCTGCTAGAATTCGCACAAAGTTATTAGTTCAGAAGTAAATCTAGTAGAATTTGCTCAAAGCTATTAGTTCAGACGCCGGACCGCAAACGAAATACATTTTGCAGGATTATATCTATTACACTCGAGTGAAATCGGGACGAACCGCTATAGTTATTTCATAAAAAATCTGCTGTTGTTTTCAATTTTTAATTCAAACAATTTTGATAACAAAATAAAATAAGACACTTGGTATTATGGTATGATAAAATTATACGGGATACAAGGCTAAAATATTAAAACAATTTTTATTCACTTAACATTATATTTATTGGTCGACGTTTCTCATTAGACATTTTTAAGGTCCTGAAAAAGCCAAGAAATTTTGCCGACCGAAACGTCGACCAATAAATAATGTTCTAGTGAATAAAAATTGTTTTAATATTATAGTCTTGTATCTCGTATAATTTTATCAAACAATTTTGTTAGTATTTTAATATTCTGAATATAATGACAAAGAAGTTTGTCGACTATAATTGCAATTTTGACAATCAGTATTGCTTTTTTAATTCTATGCTACGAAGAATTTCTTCTACTATTTGTATAATGCTTTTAAGGATCACAAGTTTCTCATATCTTATACAAATCAGACAGTTACTACATTTGAGAGGATATGTTATGGAAGCATAAATACGTCATTCTTGTAGTAAGAATACTTAGAATCTGTTTAGAAAGGACCTCGAACAAACTTTATGAGATTTGATTCTCGGCTAAATTAACCGAAACTGGTTTTATTTTATAGTAAGAAGTATGAGGGCATAGCCTAAAAACCAATTAATTTTTAGCTACAGATACGTTTAGCTAGATTTTAGATATAGGGATATCCATTGAATTCACAAACATGATCCATGTTCAACTTGTTGCTTTTTTTTAGAAACAGAAAAATAGTCGAACACTAGGTAAGGTTGGAAGGCGTCACCTGTATAAAATAATAATATCATATTCGGATTCAGCGCACTCGAAAACATTTCTAGAGCTTAGGATTTTTTAAGATTGTAAATTCAATGGATATCTCTATATCTAAAATTTTGCTAAACATATCTGTGGCTAAAAAATCTATTGGTTTTTAGGCTATGCGACCTTTAAACTATAAAATAAAACCACTTTCGATCCATTAAACCGAGAACCAAATCCCATAAAGTTTGTGCGGGGGGTTCTTTAATTTCAAAATAAATCCAAAATGAATGGTTAGTTGATATCTATGACATAGAAAATTGATTGCATTATAGGCCAGAAAAGTTTCACTTTGTAGAGAGAGAGAGAGAGAGATGGGCAGTGGCGGCTGTCTCATTAGTCATTACGTTCTTTTTTAATCATAATCGGACCAACAGCGTTCACAGAGATTCAGAACCGCTCACTGAGATTGGCAGCCACTGTATTTTATCTCGCTCACACAGCAGTGGACATTTACTCAGCATATTATTATAGTATATACGATAGGCAATGCACAATCCATTCGTCATGTCGTTGGTCTTTACGAATTAAAAGTTATTATTTTACGATTCTGAGGATCGATAAGCATTTATTTGGATACTCAGAGTAACTCCCATAATTAATAACTTTGTATTGAATCACGACTGTTCATGAATAACCTAGGTTAGATTTTGGACTCTTAATTATTATGTTGTAGACAAAACTGCTGACAGTGGGTATATTATTAAAGAGTATTTTTGGGCATTTGTCATTTTGTTTACAAAGCAAATGAACAAAGTTTCCGCTTTTAGCCAACGTGCCTATTTTTTTAATTCCGTTGGTTAAAAATAGTGTAGTGCGCGCGTGCTATTGCAGCCTAAATGAGAGAAGTTGACCTACGTTTTTGACAAGATGTATTTTTGCATATTTTTATTTAAATTTCGCATTTATGTATGTTTTTACGTTTTACAAACATTATAATTATATATATACATAATATTGTTTTATTTATATTAACAGAATATTATTTAAATGACATAACGTATATATTATATTGTTATATAATTATAATATGCATATTATGGTGGCCAATATTACATAATAATGATGATAATAAATAATATATAATATAGTTACTTTGTAACACAATATGATATATACAGCCTACATCATACCTACCTAATGTTTTGAAGTTGTGTATTATAATAATACGTGTAAATGTATTGAGTCAGTGGCATTTGTATGCATCGCCTGCTCTATCTCTTATAATATTATACTCTTTTGTTGTTGTTTATTGTCCAAGCCAAGCAAAAATGAGCGTCAACTTCTTCTATAATAAATATCGTGTCAGAGAGCGTTTGTACGTACGGAACGACTCTTGTCAACCTGCAGTGTTCTAATTTCACACGGCGTAACTATATTTTGTTAGCACTCACTATATTATTATACAAGTGATAATAGTGATTGTGAATGAAAACACAAAGTACAATAAAAAAAAAATACAATTTTACAATACGGTGTTAAATCCTGTAGAAAAGAGCGCGCGCGCGCGCATATATACAATAAATCCGTGCAATCAATAAATTATTGTCTCGAGAGAGAAAAGAAGTTGATGGTCTTTTTTGTTTGGTTGCAGGAAATGTTGGACACGATGGGGTCGTTTCCGTGCATGTACTGCGGTGCCGCATTTCCTCACCAGAGCAAGTTGACGCGACACATACTCTCACACAGTCTGGAAACGCTCAAATACCGCGAACAGCTTCACCAGCAGCACCAGGCGGCGGCCGCACTCGGTCTGCCGCCGCTCGGCGTGCCGCCGCCCGGTTCGGAGCCGCCGTTCGGCGCGCGGGCTCCCCTGCCGCCGCCGCACCAGCTTGGCGATCCGCATCAGCTTGGCGGTGAGCCGCCCGGCGGACCGGCCGACTTCGAACACGCCGCCGCAATGGAACTCGAACTGCAGGAGGCGGCGAGCATGGCGAGCGGCGCCGGCGGCAGTGCGGTCGTCATGTGCAAGTTTTGTGGCAAATCGTTTCCGGACGTCGGCTCGCTGATCGCCCACCTGCCGGCGCATTCGGGCGAGCGGCCGTTCAAGTGCGAGTTTTGCGGAAAGGCGTTCAAGTTGCGCCACCACATGAAGGACCATTGTCGCGTGCATACGGGGGAACGGCCCTTTCGGTGCGCGCTTTGCGGGAAGACGTTCTCGCGATCGACGATACTGAAGGCGCACGAAAAGACCCACTATCCCAAGTATGTTCGCAAGTTCCTGTCGCCGAGTCCTCTCGACAACGAGGAAGAGAGCAGTCCGCACCAGTGAGACTGGCTTTCCGTCGCTCTGATGTCGCCGCGCCACAATCTCCTCCGTCATCATCGCGGTCGCCAACGACTTTCGTCGTCGCCGTACGCACCGCCAGCGGTCGCGTGGCCGGCACCGCCGCGGCGACCTCACGAGTTAGGGAACGCCGCCGCAACGTCATCGTCTTCGTCCTCGTCGTTCTCCTGACCGCGACCGGCGCGCACGTATCCCGTATTAATTAATACAAACACTACCGTATTACACGTCATGCCTCGTAACACTGCACCACAGTTGAAGCAATACTTATATTAATTAATTATATTAATTATATCTAATATAACTTAGAAAACCGCGATTCATTTCCCAACAGAAATCTTTATACACTCTTGTGCTTTGTGAAAATACAGGTTCATAAACGCAAACAAACTGTCAATGTTGTCTTAGTTGAGAGATTCGGCATGTCGGAGTTAAATTTTTCTAAAGGGACAGATTGAAAAGTTCATTTGCGATTTATAAAACCGGATTTTCAAAATTTGGACATCTTTATGTAAATACACTATGCCTGACCTTCTTAGGTACGAATAAGTTGTTTTAAATAAACAAAATAATCGATATTTTTTTAACATACAAAATTATTCAATAAACAGTATATTTTATACCATATTGCAAAGTAAAAAAAAATATAAATAGGTACTGTTTTTGATTTATTCGCAAACAATTGCGAGAACATCTGAAAGAGAAATGTTTGTTTCATTTACTGACAGCTCAAGGGTGTAAACAGTGTGTAAATAAATAGACATTATCTGTCTAAAGTGCATCATAATAATATAAATGCCATCAAATGTCATTCCACGTTGTCACGTGTACCGTGTCGCCGCACGTGGTCTCGGGCTGGGTAAGTTACCCGGTGCTTTTGGGAAACTAAATTAAGTGTGGTCTGTCGGGATTTGGTGTAATTGAACAATATTTTGTGGAGTGATGTCTGATGTTACCCATTTTATTAGAATATTGCACTATAATATTTAGAGTCTAGAAAAAACTGTCCTGGCATATCAAATAATAATTATAATATATAATCAGTTTTGTAACTGACACTTTAACTTGGCAATAAAATAATTTTATTCACGTACTAAAAACCTTAGGTATACATATTATAGCATAATAATTTGTGTCATAAGGAATCAACTTTAACATTGAATTTTATGAGGCTTTCATGTTCAGCACAAATATGATTTGTTTGACTTGATGATTTGCATTCAACTATGGTGTATATTTATGCAGGTATAATCTTTTAAAATTGTATATAAAGCGTTATTTTCAAAGTTATGGCCAAAATTGTATTTCATTGCCGTTTGTTAAAAAATATCGTAATAATATATATCGTCCAAATTATTAGAAGGCGATGAAATAAACAAATAATATACAATCGTATGTTTTTGTTTTGCTTGCCTTAAGGCCACCAACAGCTATGGTACTTCAGATTTTTTATTTTTCACTAATTCTTAAACGCAATAAAAAAATATACAATTTAATAATGTGAAAAATGTGATTTTACTATTTAATTTTTTTTTAAACTTTCTCTGCGACGTCCCAAAAAAATGTACAACTTGTAAACGTTTAACAAAAGTCAGCATTACACGTTGACGCGAGTAATTCTCGATTAATGTATTTCCTTTCTAAAAGCTACTGGCAACATATGTTGGTTAATTTCAAGGAAAATCTGGCATCGCTTTTGCAAGGTAATGCACGTCAGATCAAGACACGCATTACCTTGCAAAAGAGCCAAAATATCTTCCGAAATAATATCCCCCGACTAAATATTCTAAGGGCAAAATATCCCCCGACATAAATCAATTACGGGGTCGTGTCGATGCGATCGCGTTTTTTTTGCGCAGTGAAAAGGGGAAGGCGTTTAGGGGGAGTTCATTAAAAAACAATTACGGGGTCGTGTCGATGCGATGGCGTTTTTGCGCAGTGAAAAGGAGACGGCGTTTGAAGGGAGTTCTTTAAAAAACAGTTGCAGGGTCGTGTCGATGCAATGGCGTTTTTTTTGCGCAGCGAAAAGGTGAAGGCGTTTCGGGGGAGCTCTTTGCAAAAAAAAAAAACAATTACGGGGTCGTGTCGATGCGATGACGTTTTTTATGCGCATTGAAAAGGGGAGGGCGTTTGCGTGGTCGTGTATATAAAATGAGATAGTAATACCTACAGTAATTCTGCACCAGTTTTGCTGATAGGATATTTTGCCGGGGGATGAAAACGCGCGGAATCCTTTTGCAATGCTTTCTTTTTTAAACAAATAGAACATTCAGTTGTCTTTTATTTCATCAGCTACAAAAAAAATCAGCCCAACCCTGCATAAAGCAAATTTTCCTTATAAAAAAATAAACGAATTTTTATTAGATTTTTGACAGTTATTCTTTTTTATCGCGTGAAAAATATAGAAATTATCAGTAAAATATTATTATTATTTACAGGAGCCCTCTTTTATACTCAATGTTATTTTTCGAGTCAAAATTTAAATAAATAATTATTTACTAAAAAAAGTAAGGAAAGAGAAAAACGATATTTACAAATTACAACTTTTAAAGCTTTGTTTAAATCTTAATTTCATGTCAACTTCAAAACTTCAGTTTGTTTAAACAATTATAGATCTGGTTGCTGAAATTGTACAGCACAGTTCCAATTTTAGCAATGAATTGTATTTTGGCACAGAATAATAACTAATTAAAATAGTAAAATATCCGGCATTAAAAGTGGTGACTGTGAGTGTAAGGCTTCAAGTTTATATTTCTCAGGCAATGAAAAACCAGAATTTTGGCCATTTCAGCATTATTGACGAAATAATTCCCTGCCTCTTGGAAAAAACGGATGATTCCATCGCAGTGATATTTAAAAAAATTTTTGGCTGTGTGAGTAGTTTAATGCATTTGATTGTTAAGGAATGACATTTAAAGAAACTTATAAATGTTTGTTAATGTATAAGGCTAATGACTTAATGAAGCATAGTTTTTTTATTTTTTTTTTTATTTATTTCTTTTCTTTTTATAGAGATACTTAATATTCGTGTTTATTCGTCTACAATTTTTTTTCAAAAAAAAATTGTCGATTAAAATGATTGTTTTATGGCAATTCGTCGAAAATATAACTAAAAGTACTTTTCAAACCGAATTAATAAAATGTTTTATATAATATAATCGCAAAATTAATGAATTATCTTAAAATAATATTTGATTGCATCAAAACTTAAAAAGAAAACGATTGAAACTGGCAGATATTTTTCTGCAGTTATTCTAAATTTTCGAAAATATTTTTTCTTTATCTGTCTATAAAATTTACTATAGGTCCATGCTTGAAATAATTATTAAAAGATGATTAGTAGACATGTCAGTCGAAAAAAACATTTACTGATTGTGAGCAGGCTTTATACTTCGTAATTTTCTGCTTCCCTAATTATATGAGGCAGAGAACCTCCAAATAAAAGTGTTGGGGCATAAAATTGTACAAATTAAAACAACGTACAAAATTAATTTTGTATCCTTTATAACGACAGAGATATATACCTAATAGAAACCGATAGCCTTGGAACTTACATAAAATGATAACGTTTTATCCAATGGAGTATACCGTCGTTGGTTCTGTAATAGCTCTTATGTGCATAGTTGGCAGATTTTACGTTTTTTAGATGAAAAGATTCAGGAAACGGAGCTCTATACAATAGTAATACCTTCAAATTAATTTTACAGTAACCAACAAGGGGAAATAACTCTTATGTGAAAAGTTGTATCAAATAATTCCTCCCATGTGCCAATAAATCCGAAATTAACGTTAAATATTTTTTAAGAAAATACTTCGTCTTACTTAAACACGTATAGTGAAAATAAGTATGAATTAGTAATATACCTCTGAAATTGCTAGTTCTTACCATCCATTGCAGAAATAACCTTTTTTGGCCTTTCTTGCAAATTTTACTTTTTGCACATAAGAGGTATTACAGAACCAACGACGAAATATTATATATTGGGATGTAATTTTCCACATTTTTGTATCTAACTGTCGTTACAAAATATTGATAATTAATTTTGTTTAATTAGTTAGATGTAGAATTTTATACCTTGAAACTTTTATTTGAAGTTTTTGTGCCTAAAATGATTAAGGTAGCAGAAAATTATGTATGATTTTACATGATAAAAAGTCCTATTATAAATTTGTGTAACCCTTTTTTTGTGAGATCTGAATACAAAAACGAAGACCTGTCTGAAGCGTAGTGGGGCCTAGTCAAGCCTAGAATGTTTAACTTTGCGAAATTTTATTTGCAGAAAAAGTCCTTGAGACATTTCGAAATTTTAATAACTTCAAATTTTGTTTTTACTAAAACGAAACATACACAGACTGCTAAACTCATAACCCTTCCTTTTGGCTTTGGCGCAGTCGGGTAAAAATAAATAGGTAATCCAGATTATTTAGTCGTGTCTAAATGTTTGCCATGCGGTTTCAAAACTGGGAATATTATTCGTAAGTGCGAGTAAGACACCATTGGTAGGTTAAAGTGTGAAAGTGAGTGTATGACGGCGGTCGGCTGAGTTGAAGCGCCGATATACTCTCTCACTTCAACGTACCCATAGCGTTCTTACTAGCATTCACGTGTAATTTTCCCGAATCACCTGGCAGGTAAATAATCCCACCAAAATTGGCCTTTAAAAATATGTTTTTCTAGGTTTAAATATTATTCTCTCTAAATCTCACTCTGCTTCAAATATATCTTTTCGATTTTTTTGATTTATGATACTTTTTAAACCACATAGAAAACATTTAGACCCGACTAACTAATCTGGATTATATTTTTTAAATTTTATTAAATACAAAATTTAAAGGTATTAAAATTTCAAAATGTCTCAAAGATATTTTTTGCAAATAAAATTTCGCAAAAATTCAAGAGTTGGGTAGACCCCACTACCCTTCAGCCAAGTCTTCGATTTTGTGTTCAGACATTACAAAAGAAGTGTTACACAAATTTTCACGGTGCCTTAAATACCTTACCCAGAAATGTTCGGTAGCTCTTGGACTATAACATTTGATAAGGTCTTCTCTGGTTTTAACGTTTTTAGAATATAATATCAGATGTCTAATAATAATTGGTAATAGCCAGAGATAGCATTATTTCAGGTTTGACGCGTGAAATTAAAGCAAGATGGTATTTCCGAATGAAAACGCAGATAACATTCCAATAGACATCTGCAGGATCCGGCTATTGTTTTTTTTTTGTTTTTTTTTTAATATATGTACTTGATTTCGAATTAAAAGTTCGCGTAAATCTTTTCGAATGCAAATTTATGCCTTTCATAAACGCAGAATATTCACGCTGTAGAGGTTATAACTAGATTGAACAAATATTATACAGGTGTGTCATAAATCCGGGGTGGTCAATTTTTGCAAAAACTGCACGTTGAATTAAAAAACAAAAAAAAACGAGTGTCCAGTATTTTTAAAAGATCTATTCAGTGACACTAAACTTGACCCCCCACCCCCTCCCGGTGGTCGGGGCGGGAGTAACTTTGGAATTTTAAATGGGTACCACCAATGTTTATTACAGATTTGTATTCTACGTTAAAAAATAAGACACTTTTCTCTAAGATATTTTTCGAATTCTGTGAAGATGGTGCTGTAAACGATGGAGAAACAATACGTGCCTAGAAAATGTCTGAACAGACTGACGTTATGTTGGTTCATGTCGCTTACACCTGACAAGATACTGTTTCCTGATTGATTTTTTCTCCGTCATTTACCGCGCCATCTACTCAAAATTCGAAAAAATGTTTCAATCAAAAGTGTATTATTTTTCAACGTAGAATACAAAGCTGTAATAAAAATTGGGGGTACCCATTTAAAAATCCAAAGTCACCCCTGCCCCTACCGCCAGGAGGGGGTGGGAGTTCATGTTTAGTGTCGCTGAAAAGAACTTTTAAAAATACTGAACACCCGTTTTTTTTGTTTTTTAATTCAACGTGCAGTATTTGAAATAATTGACCGTTCCGGTATTTATGACAAACTGTATTGTCGGTAATGCTGCAAAACTGTTGAAAGTTTACTCTGCAATACCGCGAAACTGCTTGAAATATCAAAATTATACAGGCATGCGCATAATGAACCGACCGTTTGAATAGAGAAAAAACTCGGATTAAAATGGTCCAACTGGACGGGAATATTTAATTTTTCAGAAAAAATGTTTTCACTATAGGTTTAACAAGAATAGGAAAATAATATTTTTCGCCTTTGATTTTTATTTTATAATAAGTTTGCCATTGTTGAAGATTGGCCTTTAAGAGGTAATGCTGCCACAATAATTTCATAATATAATCCATGAACTTGACATTAAAAAACTGGTCTTGGAATGTGCATATATTAAATGCATACCTATACTGAGTTTTAAAGAAACGCGAGCGAAAATTGATTTATATTACTCCTAATTCAATGATCATTTTAGCATTAATATCATTTTTTAAATATTTTATTATTAAAACGATTTTATTAAAACTTTAAAATTTATTGAGTGACGGCTCCTACACAGAAACGACATTGTTGAGTCGTAATCGTGCACGCATGCGCAGAAATAAAAACAGCATTTTTACGCAACGAGTGTAAATTTGCCTTTTAAAATTTCAAATTTGTTAAATGAACATAATAATAGCGGTATTAAATATAAACGTTTGGTCTTTAATCATTTGAATTCTACATTTTATTTGTTTCGCGTTTGATTTCCTCAAAAATTACATTCTGGCCTCACGGAACAACAGTAGTGGAGCATTCGGCTTCACCGTATACAAGTCTTGCCCCACGGGACTGTTCCCCGCTCAACAGCGACAACAGTTTGAATAGCCTTCGGCTCCACCGTATTGCAGTACCACTTTAAAATAAAATGTTTATATACTTTGATTTTTTTTGGCCAGAGGCCTTTGCGAGTGCGCACAACTCAACAAAGTTTTATATATTACATGTGAATTTGAAATTATCCCCTATTTCACCCTTTCGGGCTTTTTTGAGACAAAAGGTAACCTCAGGATGCAATCTATCTCCTTGTCAAATTTAGTCGAAATCTGTTCAGTGGTTTAGGCGTGAAAAGGTAATAGACCGACAGACAGACTTACTTTCGTATTTTTAATATTAGTGTCGAAAATATTTGAATAAAAATTAATAATTTATGAAGACATAATTTTTTTGTTACAACACATTATTAACACCGATATTTTGGAATTGAAAGACAGTTATTATGGCAATACTGATATAATATCATCCGACGTGGCTAGAATGAAGAGAGAGAACCTCGCAGCGTATATTTAAATTGACATAATATCGGTTACCATACAAATAATATAAAACCATAGATGCAAGGCCATAGCTGTATGCATGTTCGCCACACACGCATACTGCGATCAATTAGTTATTGTTGTTGCTTACATCAGGTTTTCTGTCTCTGTTCTCTACTTTCAGATAGTAGATAGATAAAGCTCGACTTTAATGTTTCGACGTATCGAAAGCGCATCGCCGTGCGCATACCCCTCTCACGCGATACTCAACCTCTTCCCCCTCTCTTTCATTGAAGGCCGCTTACACACGAGGCTGGAAACACTGTTTGTGCTTCTGCTGGCCGGCAAGCTGGGTACGAGACTGTAAATGTATCGTCTGCTAGCTCACAAAATAGATTTTAAAATTAGAACAGGGACTATTTTTCTTGATAGGTCCTCTGCTTGCTCTGAGCAAGAACCAATCAGGAAACAGTATCTTGTCACGTGGGCAACAAGAACAAACGCCGACAAACAAACATGGCGTCATTCTGCTTTGAGTTGGACAACGTATACGTTTTGCTCTGTGTTTATATTTGAACTATCACTGCGCGCGCAGCAGATTCATCCACAAAACAAGCTTGAAAAGACGCCTCGTGTGAAGCCAGCACAGCGCTAGAAAACCAGTAGTCAAACTAGCAAGAATCTAGCTGCAAATTCAGCCTCGTGTACAGCGGCCTTAAGATAGCTCGTCTAAGTGGGGGAAAAACATCAGAACGCCCGACATCTTGTATGGACCATTTCCGGAACATGCGCGTATACATATGTTTAATCGGGTCTCGGAACACATCTACGACTAGGCAGGAATGGGGACTATGGCATTCGATATCCATATTTAATGACGAGAAGTGATACTTTATTACTTTTAATTTTCAATCTAGATTTAGGAATGTCATTAATTGTTTTCAACTAAATGGATATCTTCATTTAGATTGCTGAAAACAAACCACATTCTTCAATCTTTTAAAGCTGAATTTCATACCAACAACACAGATTCTCTATCAACTTCGGACCAGTAAATGCGTATTCAATAAAACATCAGAAAAAATTTTGAAACGTTGACTCATAGTGAAAAAAAAAAACTAAAGAAAGGCGCAGTTTGGGCCTGCGCCGTAAATTTTTCGCGAAAACGTCGCGTATAACTGGATCGCCTGCACATGATCCGTAGACGTTTGGGCTTTTCATTCCCTTTTCGGTGCTGCCATAGATCTCGCTTTCGCTAGGCATTTGGACTTTTTAGGTTTTCCGCTGAATGCATACATAATATTTGCGAATCACATGAGACGGTATGTTTAACAATTTTGTAATGGAATATCAATTTTCACTTATACTCCGGCGACTATTTTTATTGTCTAATTTTAGCTCCTATAGTAGTGTTCCGCGAGCTCCTTAAAATGACATAGGAATCAGCGTCCTAGCTAAACGCGTTTCCACGGTAAATTAACTTTGCATAAAGCTAATTCATGACTATCACGCGCGTGCGCCTACTTTCGTACGACGATTTTACAGGCATAACAAATCCTGCGCGAAGAATTCGTAAAAACATGCTCTACTCGCTGTGGGCTCAACCGTTGTTAACGCATTATTAGTCCCGTAGTTTAGAGATTGAAATTTAAAGGTATTTTGTAACACAAGAAAGTTCGCCCAGCTATCACTGTACTTAACGAGTTAATAGGCGTTTTCACATCAAAAGCTTAACGCGACGGCATTGTTTTATGAGTGAGTTTAGTGAAAAGATAAGGTTAAAAATATTTTTGGGAAACAAAAATGTTTCAATCGGAATATAATACAAAACTTGCATTAAATGCAGTGTATACATACCGAAATAAAGACTAAACTTTTGACCAACCCTTAAATAATGTAGTTCAGTAAATGTCGATTTTGATTACCCGAATATTTTTTTATATCTAAAACTGGAAGTAGTTCTCTCTTTTGAATAGACAGTGCGATGTTTTGAAAAAGAAAAAAAATAAATAGAAAAATTTATATAACAGACAAATTTGGATATTTTGAAAATCTAATTTTATTTTATAACATATTTAAATTTTTACAACGGATAACTGATTGTAATGTAGGGACTGAGGCGATTTACTCAATTATGGATATAAAGTTGATTTTTGTAAAATTAGGTAGGTACCCAAATAAATGATTGGATTTAAATATTATATTTCTAAAGAGCTTGGTAAAAAGTTCAGAAATTATGCAAAGCGCTATGGTGTGCTATTTTATACACGAAAAACTATTATAACCCATATAAGATTTTTTTGTATCATTTATATGTTTTTCGTCCAAGAAACTTATCAACAAAATGACTTTTTGTATTTGCTGGGACACTTATTTTGAATATTTTTTCCTTTTGAAGGAATTTTAAGAGGCAACTGGATAGAACTGTGATAAAAAAGGAGAAGAAATGTATCGATTTTTGAAAATTAGTGATATATTTATAAGAATAAATTATTATTATTATTAGTGTCTGTATTTCCATTTGTTGACTAATTCGGAAAAGTAATTTATTTTAGGTTTATCGTTGAATTGAAGAATTGGTGTTAAAAGATATTTTATGGCATTTGAATCAATATTTTAGTTTTTTTTCGTTGTTTAGGCACTGAAAATTGTTGATTTTAAAATTTTAGATTTTTTTAGTATTTTTAAATGATTTTTGAGATTTTTTTGAATAAAATTATGTGATCGGAAATTTTTTAGCTGTGATTGTTATAATAGATTATATAAGTAATTGTGTTCGGTGATGAAATTTTTTATTTCACACCCTAAACATTTTTGAAATGTTTAGAAAAAGGAAGTTTTTTAAACAAGGATTTGGTACAGGGTACAGCACAGAAAATATAAACTTTATAATTTCAACGCTAATAAAAATAATTAATATTATCCTCGCAAGTAAAGTTTTAAGTAAACTGTTTTGGAACGTCTGTTCACAGTAGTTCATTAAAAAAAACCGTTGTATCTTAGTGTTACCAGTAAATTAATTTTTAAATATTACAGATATTATGAATATAATTATATTAGTTTTAGATTTTTCGCGAAAATGCTTTTTGTATGAAACATTTTTTTGCTATCATTTTTATTAATTTCCTTATCGTTTATGATTTTTAGAAAAATTAAATCGGCTTTACGAAATTTGTATCGTAACATGAATAACTACTACAAAATTTGTTTCATATAAATATTTTGTTATGCTATTATTAAAAAAATATTTTATAATTTGATTCGCAATGCATTGCAATACAAATATGTATCAGTCTTTAATTATCGCCAAATTTAATCGCAATAGACACCATTTCAAGGACATCAACTTAAAAAAAATCTCGATTTATTTTGAATGTTTTTTTTTTTTGCTTCTGGAATTCGAAATTTAAAAATAACAACCGTATTGGAAAAATCGAATTAAAGTAGATCAACAATATTGAATAGCTATTGTAATGTTCAAGCTATACAATTAAAATGTTGAAAATAATAATAAGTGTTGAATAAAATAAATTCTATTGGTTGCAAGTTTTGTTTATATTACATATTGCCCGTTACCTGCATAATTCATAGACTAAGTTTATGCAAGAATATTTTAATATTTTATTATACATTCGATGTGATTTCAGATTGTTTTATACTTTTATGAATACATGGCGCAGAACAGCGCATGTCCAAATAAATATTAACATGAACAGAATACCTAATATGCAATTTCCTGTTCCGATTTTATAGAGCAAAAATGGTTTGGATTAAAAATTAAATATGGATAGTTAACTAATTAATATATTCATGGAACACTATTAATGATAGAAGTTACTAATCTTGGAACAAATGTATTCGTTATAATTACTTTCAATTGAATTCACCAAGCCAATTATTTAGTAAAAGAGTTAAATAATTAATATTTAATTGCACACTGCACTATACTCCTTGATATTTTGGTTGAATATTTTGACGTGCTCTCAAAAATCCGACCGATCGCGATGTCGTTATTGTAAACGTCAAAAAACATGTTTCACAAAAAAATATTTGATTCTAACGCAATTGCACACAAAATTTTCATTAACTTTAATGTTTTACACTTCGCAACAGGCTAATAAACAAAACATAAATAAATTCACAAGAGCAAACTGCATATATTATAATACTCCACGTTTATAGGTTAGGTATTATGATCTATGTGGCGATCATTATTATTTTATCAGGCGAATAAATATTTAATAGTAAACATAATTATGGTTGGTGAATTGAGTTATATCGCTATTTATTCGTAGGAATGAAACAATTAAACAATTAAACTCGGCTTGAAATGGATTATTTTACGAACGGTATACATGCATGAAAAGCAGCCATTTGATAGGAAGTATAACAAAATATACAAATCTTTGATTAACGTCTGATTAGAACTCTTCAATAAATAAAATTATCGACCAATTTTCAGACAATATATTAAAAAAAAATATATAATTAATACAATAACGTTTCGATTCGTTATTGTATTAATTATATATTTTTTTGTTAATATATTGTCTGAAAAATTAGTCGATAATTTTATTTATTGAATAATAAAATATATATTTATTTACAATAAGGTTAGAGCCTAGACTTCAAAATAGTAAAAATTGGAATCAGTATATTTCTACTGGATAGTAGAACCAACTCTTAAATTGATGAAGGTATAGGGCCATCTGAAATCACGGGAAATATTATTTGTTTACCGGTTAACAGTTTTCCTTAATTTTTGTGATATGTTGCAAATGTTATTCCTATTTCATCTTTAAAACGGGTAAAAATATGTACAAGAAAGTATAAAGGTACGAAAGTATGACAGAAAGCTTGAAGCATTATTTTATTATTATTAGCAAATACAGTCTCTTCTGCTATAACACAATGTATGATTTGCGCGAATTTGTTCAAACGCAATTAAAAGGAAGAATAAAAAATTATATATTAAGCTGCTTATTCATTTTAGTTAGCTTCGAAATTAGCACTTATGTCGAAGGTCGCTACACACGAGGCTAGTTTTTCCACTAGATTTGGCTGCCAGGTTGCAAGCGTACACGATGCGTGTTTTGAAGCTGTCTTTGTAGATGGGTTTGGTGCGCGCGTAGTGACAGTTCGAATGTAAACAAAAACACACACTATGACGCCAAGTATGTTTGTGAGCGTTTGCCCATGTCGTCCACGTGACAAGATACTCTTTTCTGATTGGTTCTTGCTCAAAACAAGCAGTGAAACAAGCACGAAAAATAGCCCCGATTCTAATAATTTTGATCCAACTCGTATCCACACACACGAGTCCGAAGTGACGTCATTTCCATCCTCGTAGCCAGCGCAAGGGCGTAGACAGGGGCGGATAAAAGGGGCAATTCCCCCCCCCACCCCACGATCATAGTAATAAAAAAATAAAACTGAAAATAATACGAATACCTGGCTAAAAAATAAAATTTAAAAATACCTCTTGAAAAAAATTTGTAGAATAGGTTTGTTAATTAATATTTTGCTTGACACATTCCTTCGTGAGTATTCCTGTGTGATATTAATAAAACTTAAAAAAATATTTTTCAAGACTTTAGTTATACTTATAATAGTACGATAATTCTTATAATGGTTATAAAAATGGCAGATCTAGTCTCCTGCTTTAAAATATTATAAATATATTCAACAGTCATACATATCCGTATTGTAACTTCTATATTCACAAATGAACTGTATAATTCGGAAAAGATGGACTTCTCAGCGCGGGCATACACTCACATTTCAAAGGGCTCCAATGTGGATGCAAATTGGAACGCGCTACCGCTACCTACGCAAGCGAAAGGTTTATAGTAGTGATAAAACAGATATCCGGTAACTATCCGGCATCCGGCCTAAATTTAAAATTGGGCCGGAGACCGGATAAAAAAAATACGACCTTTAAACTTTAGAGGCACTTTATTTAATCCAGATAACAAAAAAATAATCATTTCAACAAAGAAAATTAATACTCGTACTGCACAAAGGGCAAATTATGATGAATGAATACCAATTTCTCTGCATTAGGAGGCAACAAACGGTTTCGCTTGTCTTCATATACAAGGCCAGCTTCCAAAAAAAGGCTTTCATGTAAGTGATCGTGTTTTCTATCAATTTAATAAGACATTGAGGCACTAACTTTGCTCATGAATAAAAAGTCCCGAGACCACGTACAAAGGTTCGTTCGTGAAACGATGCGCCAATCGGGTTTGTTCGGCCGGATATCCGACTAATCGGTCCGTTTCATCCTTAGTTTATAGTAGGCATCTGTAGAAATGTGAATAGACCGAGGACAAAGTATGTGGTCGAATGCAAGGAGGCCGGATGGCGCGAAGCTAGGATGCAGTTAGTGTGTTTAATCCTATTATAGTATCACTTTCACTGGAATCCAGTTCGCATCCCAAAAGTTCGAATTTGTGGCGCTGTTCCACTAGGCCAGAACTTATCCGTAAAATTGCAAAAAAGTGACATAGATTTTTTTACGACTGTTTACTTTCACAGTAACAAAACTAACCCAGATGAATTTAGACCAGTCGGATGGACAGGATTACGTTCAGACCTCTTTCCGCAATATTTTTTTGGCGTTAAACCTGCCTAAATCGTTTACATTTAAATCAGCAAAATAATAATTAAAAAAAAACATTTATGTCGTTACAAAAGATAAACAATATACATCAGTTTGGATTTTACTTCCCTATGATCTACACGGAGTACCTACGTAAAAAAGCAAAACAAGTGAATGGGTATACATTTTGGTGTCTCAGATTAATATTTGTAAGATGACCCGCAAGCTGGCCACCAAAGCAAGGGAAGAAAAGTTATTCTATTTTTCAAACAAGGCACCCTTCCCTTCTTCCCTCAAGACACAGTCTGCTGGGTCAGATCTGCCGGGACTTTACAGATCGAGTGGTTTGTACTTCATATAGATCCATTGGGTCTACTTATTATTATTTCGATGTCGGGTGGCTTATTTGGTTGACTCCAAGTTAATAATAAGAATTAATATCAACCGAAATCGCCTTTGTTCTATTGTTCTTATCCAAATATTCTTTACCAAATCTGAAATTTGTGTATAAAGAAATAATGGCTTTCTTAATAAAAATGATAATAAATTATACGATTTTTGGATGAAGAAATTCTTCGTAGCATATAGGATCAGAAAAAAACAATACTATGGTAGAAATTGCATTTATTATGCTAGCGTTTCGACAATTATTTTTGTCATCTTTGGAGTTCAAATGCGATTTAGGATAGTATTTTTGAGCTCCGAAGATGACAAAAATAATTGTCGTCCCGTAGCACATAGTTGTATGACTATATAATTTGTTTGAATGAAAAACAAAGAACCTACCAGCTTGCTTTTTACTTGCTCGGTGTAAAATCAATATGTTTTTTTCATAAACGTTCTTTTAGTACTTTTAACTCGATTGGCGATTTTTTTTATTCAAGAAGCAGCTCCATTGATTTTCTTCGATAAGCATTTTTTGAACTAAAACTTCTTTAGGCGCGACTCGAGAGTAACACACATATTTTTTCGAACGGAAGTACGCAGTTTCCGCTATTTAAAGACATCCACTGACAGATGGCGGAACGAAAGGTGAAACATAGCTACGGACGCAAACCAAGTTTGTGGTCAGTTTCGGCTATTTAAAGGCATTCACTGATAAAAGGCGACATCAAAACGCATATTTAGGAAACACAGATACGGACGCAAACCAATTAGCATAGCTAACGTGATTTTATTTGTGAGTGAATATTTCCCGAAAAGTTAAAGTGGTAAAAACAAATTAAAAGAAGTATTACTTCAACCGCGCATAAAGATTATACGCACTCATTTTTTTTACTTTATGTCCATCTCTCTGTTACTTAATTCACGATTTTGATTTCAGAACAAGATTTAAGTAATAAATATTAAATTGTTTGGACGCTTAAAAATTCTTTTATTATTGCAAATTTCTAAAAACACTTCAGAATGTTCTATAATACTAAAATCATTGCGATTATCAAGGAAATTTTAACTTTTTTGACTACTTACGGGTTGTGCTCCGTTTGGTTAAAGTTTGTGCTAAAAAGCGACCAATTTTTGCTCTGACGTTCCAATAAGACACAATTGCGAAGATAATAATTTTGTTTTAAAAAAATTAGTAAAAATGTCTACAGTTAAATAAAATTAAAACATTTTCATACATTTATAAACATGGCGTCATCATTTTCACACTATTTTGTTTTATGAATTTTGTACAGTAGGTACAGAAATTTTTGACTCTACTTAATTATTTTAAATAGTGAACGTTATTAACAATGGCGGTTTACATACACTCCATAGCGGCTCATCTTTGAAAACTTTGCATGAAAATTAACGAAATATTAAACAATACATTAATTAATTATTTGTAATCAGCAAGTCAGATATAAATAACACATTCCACAGCAATATTTACGTCATTTTAAAAGGTAGTCTTAATTTAATTTTCAACTATGTTCCTTATAATTTATTATTTAAAATATTGTGTTTTATTTTACGGTAGTCTATTTTATACGAAAGTAGCGTTTCACAGGAATAAAATAGCAATAATAATAACATTAAAATATCTTAATATAAACTTTACTGTATAATAATACAAATAATAAATCTATAAAAATATGTATATTTAATAATTTGTCTATAAATATTTAACGCTAAGTTTATTGATTTTTCAAGAAATTACATCTTTATAATATTCTAATTAATAATTAATTGATTGAAAGTAGTTTTCTTGATTTTTATCTAATAGATGAAAATATATTTATAATATTTTTAATAGATGAATGATACATGTTGTAAATAATAATATTAAAATAATATAAAAAATAGCGCATATGAAGTATATAATAAAATATATATACTTAGATCGATATTTATTCGGTACGTAGGTTAAAAGAGATTTTATTTTTAGAGATTGTTACTTTTATTATACAGAAATACCAACATGTTACATTTTACACTAAACATTTGATATAATATTAATATTGGTTACACCAAGGTTACCAACGTTACCGTATTAGTTTATATCTTCTCAAGTAATTTTTGTTAGTTTACAAAACCTTCCGTTCATTATGATTGAACTTATGGTCCTAGCGGAGCCAGTGATCGAGAAAAGCTGACTAGATTTCATATTCCTGGTTCCACAATAGCGGCACCGCACAGTTTCGCTAGAGCTAAGCTTAGATGGAGAAATTAGCACTAACAAAATGTTGAAACGGAAGTTCAAGATCGGCAGTATAACCGTTAAAATATAGAATTAGTGTTTGTGCATCTACAGAGTTCTTCATGGTTCAATCCTTAGACCAATTTTGTGGCGTTTTGTAACACTTATTTCGTTTAACTTTTAGTTACACGAATCGAACTTGCATAAAAACGTTTCCCGTTAGTAACATGGCAGCGAACGTATCGTTAAAAGAATTAGTTACTATACGGGCTAAAAGTAGAAGCTAGTAATATACTACGACTATACATTGAATTTTATTTAAAAAGTAATATAGACACGAGTTTTGTTGATATGGTAACTATGGAAATCATTAGTACATTATCGAAAATCGTTTCGCATGAAATCCAACATAGGCCCGGTTTATGTTGCATTTTATGTGGAACGATTTTTTGTAATGTATTAATGTCTATATATTGCATTTTTACTATGTATACGATATACATCATATACATACATACAACAATACAGACCAGGGAGACTTTATTTCTGAGGCGAACCATAACAATTTTAGTTTTTCACCTTCTGCTCCATTAAGAACAGTTTTTTGTTACGAACTTATTATTATTATAGACCGAGAGCTACTGAACTTTTTGGAAACTGATTTAGGCATGGAAATGACATAGTTCCATAATGTAGTTTAATCAGTGCAAACAACAGAAATACATTTTGCGTCACTAAGTCCAGTCGTTTTTAGGGGTAATCCACCCCTAAATATGCACTAGTAGGGTTGAAAACGTCAACTCATTTTGGCAATGCTGAAATTTTCACCGTATATAAAACACAGAACAAAATCTCAGTCGGAGCACTTTGGCAGAGTGCCTTGAAGGGGTAAGATTAGGGATGTTCAAAGCAGTCTACCGAAGTGTTCCAATCGAAATGTTGTTCTGCCTTTTTAAATACAGTTTAGAAAAGATGTATTTGAAATACAGTGAAAGGCTCAGCCTTGCTAAAATTAGTTGATGTTTTCAACCCTACTACTGCATTTTTAGGAGTTGATTATCCCTAAAAACGACTGGACTTGGTGACGCGAAATGTTAGTTCTGTTATTTGCACTGATTAAACTGCATTATAAAGTATATCATTTCCGTGCCTAAATCAGCTTCCATAAAGTTCAATAGCTCTTGAACTATTACTGTCATATCACACATAGCTACAATTGTTTGTCCATGCATTCATTGAAGTAACTAACGAGTTCAATAAGGCATAAACTATTTTATATTCAGTCATTTGAAAGCACAGATTAAGTTCACACAATACTGTAAGCATTAAAAAAAAATAGTTTTTAAAACAAATATTGAATTTACCATAAATCGACGATTTGAGGACCATCACCAGCAATCAAACATGATTCGAATTAATTAACACAGAAATTTATGAAAATATACATCGCAGAAAATATATTTTCCTAATTAATCACAACTTATATACTCGTGATTTAGAAAATTTGGATTATTCGTTATTTCTGTAATTATACTTACGGCGCTTGTAAATACTTTCTTATATATGCAATTATATATATTTTTTTGTGTAATGTTTCTCGCGGGTAGAAAGAATGCATAATTATTATTTATGCAAGTGTTACTATGGTGCTAAGATTTTGCGAGAATTGTCGTTTGTAGTCCAGGATGTGACCGTACAATAATCTACTAGACCCCACTACTAAAATTGTATTATTGAATTTAACAGTTAATGATGGAAAATATCAGTGGTACACTAATTCGATTTTTTAATCATTTTTTGCTGTTCGAAAATGGCTCATGAAATTTAAACAGAATGTAGAGAAGTATCAGTTCTTTACAATTCGGATCATCTGCCTGGCAGTACTCGAGACATTAACTACAAAAAAAGATAAACAGATTGAACCAGTCTATCTCCTATTTAATGTTCATCGTAATTATCTGTGAAATTCAGTAATAAAATTGGTGCTATTGTCCAGTAGACTTTGGTACGATCAGAGCTTGGACTGTTATTTCATATAAAGTAGTCTAAATCATTCTAGTTGAAAATGAAAATTATAATGCGTTTTTTGCAGTAAACAATTAATGCCAACCACAATTATTATTCAAATAGGCTATTATTTTATTATCGTAAAAATTAAGTATCTACTAATTAATAATATATTATATACATTTGGAATTGGCTCTATTGACTAGCTTTTATTGGATATCAATATTGTTATACCTATTTTCAAAATATTTTTTTTTATTCTCTCTCTCTTTTTTTGATACGCTGGCGCCATATTTAAATATTAACGTATGTCTTTCC
Organism: Xanthostigma xanthostigma; assembly: GCA_963575645.1. NCBI lineage: Eukaryota > Metazoa > Arthropoda > Insecta > Raphidioptera > Raphidiidae > Xanthostigma > Xanthostigma xanthostigma. The sequence goes on along the minus strand of OY754466.1, from coordinate 37,900,871 downwards.
CACAATTAAGACGAATCTAACGACACCTCATATGTTAATACATCAAGCCGTTTAGGCTACAGAGCGTGCCAAAGAAATAAACAGACATATCGCAATACATCTCAAAAAACAGCACCCTCCTGGCACAGTCGGGTAAAAATGAAAAGTATGTTGTAGGCTATTTTTACCCGGCTACGAAAAACGGGGAGTTATGGTTTTTTTTATTTTACGAATCGCAAAATACATTACAATAATTTTTATGAATATATCTTTCATGCTTTTTCTTAATTTAGAAGATGAAAAAAATACCGAACTATTAAAATATTTTTTTGTATGAATAGGTATATTTTTACAAAATAGTTGAACAGTCTATGCCATCTAATAAAGCGAGGCTTTCTATTTCGGGCATTCATCATCTATATTTCTCTATTTCTTACAAAAACATGTAATTTAAGTTGATGGTAGAATTTAATTTGAATCATGATAAATTAATAATAATCTTTCCGCTTATATAACCAGGTTACTTTTTTGTTTTTCATAATTCCATCTGTTATACATTATCGTGAGTCAATTTCGTGCATTTGCCATTCAAACAAATGCCATTTTTCGATAAAATAATTGACTTATCCGGAATATACGTCGTTTTTTCAGTCAATATTACAGTACCCACGGGCCTTCATAACCCTAAATCCGGATATGATCCACCCGAGTATGGCTATTCTCAAGGTTAATTATTGGCTTAAAAACTGACAAGTAATAATTTATTAGATGCAATTTTAATAAAAAATAAAAAAACAACGTACCTATCTTGTTAAAATTTCCATACGATATTTTCAATGAAGTTTTGCGATGTATCCAAGGGTTTATACATTTCACTTCACACATTCTGATTCTCCCATAAAAAAATCACATTCAGAACACTTCGTATTGATATTATTAACGTTGTAAGATAAAAGGATGAATCTTGGTGGCATAGGATCGATGAACTAAGCAAATTGTATTGTTGTTATGTATAAAATAAATAAACAACAATACCTACTGAGAAAACAGACAGCATTGATTCTCCGAAGATGGCATAATGTTTTCCGAAACGTCAGACAACAAAATGCAATAAAAAAACCTTCAGTATTTGCTTAGTTCATCGATCCTATGCCACCAGGATTCATCGTTTAATCTTACAACATTTAAACATTTTTTACGATATTACGTAATACCGCAAAAAACAGAGTGTTTCCGATCATAATTCACTTTTTACCACCAATTATCTTGACGAATCAAAACGTATGCTAAACAACTGCAAGTTGCAACTACATTTAGACTGTAGTCAGAATGTAGTTCGGCGCATGATTTATCATCTAATAGTACTAACAGACGGTCGAACTTGGTTCGAAGCGGACAGCGGATCTGGTCCGCTCCGTACCAAATCTGTTCGTCTGTACAGTAGTCTGCGTGTCCGCCCGGTTCGATGGGAACAGATTCGGTCGTCTGTTGCAAGATCCGCCGTACCATGTCCGTTGTCGGACCGGACCAAGTTCGACCGTGTGTTAGCACTATTAGTCAATCACATTACCTAATAGTTCGTCACGTGTCAGGCGCGAAAGATTTGCATTAGATAATATCGAAATCAACTTTTCATAGATGGCAGTAAAAATACTAAATTATTTACAAAAACAGTCATTGACCTTCCAGTTGACCTATACGAATTACAATTTGAAAATGAAATTAGCCTGGCATTATTAAGTTTATTGACGTGGCTAAGTTTAACAAGAAACAAACACCAATTATTTTATATAAGAAAAGTATGCGTGACTCTCGCGCGCTAGAAGTGAAACTTCTTAAATTCTAGAATTTGTCGACGAATATATTATTTCAGAATTTATTATCGTGGCTAGGAAAATGCTGTAAGGTGCGGATTACGCATTGACAGGGAGAGCAGCAACTATATCCCAAAGAAGGTTAAGCGTTTCACTTTTCGTCCATTCAAGGCCAATTTATCCCCCCTGACGCATCTTAAAAATTAATATTCGGTCAATTACTATTTACTTTATCGTAATCATTTTACGACCGTTATAAAAGCATTTATTTCATAGAGGGTAGGACAAAATAAAAACTTTTTAACAAAAAAATTAAACCGCCGAAAAACTGAAAAGCAAAAAATAATAAATCTTTTTATTTAACTAAGTAGTTGAACGTACGTGACAGTCTAGTATATCTAAGTAATTTTGAGTCGGCGTCAAACAATCAATGAACAAAGATCACTAAAAGAAATAACCAAATCAAATTAGAGAACTCTCGTGAACTCTCAGAGATTTCCGGCGAAGGATTGTTGACGCCGACTCAAAATTACTTAGATATACTAGACTGTCACGTACGTTCAACTACTTAGTTAAATAAAAAGATTTATTATTTTTTGCTTTTCAGTTTTTCGGCGGTTTAATTTTTTTGTTAAAAAGTTTTTATTTTATAATTTTTTGTGGCTATTTAATTTATAATTGTAATACACAAAGCATGAAAATCTGTGAGTGAACTATAAATCACCCCTATTTTCCCACCCTTAGGGTAGGAGTTTTTTTTCCAAATTTATATGAGACGAGCCTCGAGGTATACCCTATCCAATAAAAAAATAATTATCAAAATTGGACCACTCTGTAAAAAGTTATGTGTGGTCATACATTACAATCAGTGAGTGAACAATCAATCATCCCCTGTTTTCCTACCCTTAGGGTTGGAATTTTTTTACCAAATTTATATGGGACCAACTTCGGGGTATACCCTTTCAAACAAAAAAATAATTATCAAAATCGGACTACTCTGTAAAAAGTTATGCGTGGTCATACATAAATAAAAAAAAAAAAAAAAATAAAAAAAAAAAAAATAAAAAAAAAAAATATACGCGTCGAATTGAGAACCTCCTCCGTTTTTGTTTTTCGTCGGTTAAAAATAATTTTATATCACAGTAAACTCGTTACTTGGAGTGCTAATAAAAAATAAGAGTTACATTTCTTGTTGTCAATAAATAGCTGTCGATTACTGCCAACATTTTTGAAATTGAAATTCTAAATTGCATTTCATTTAAATTATCTTATTTCGATATTTCGTGTTATCATTTATCAATCAATACGAAATCGTTTTAAATGTATTATTCTTGAACACGGCTCGATTGTACCACCGCGTCTCTGCGTCTTTATTTATTAGTGATTCTCTTTGCTTTAAACACAAAATTTAATAAACTATATATTATGTGGAGATAGACTTGAAATATTATAACATATTTATCCATATTAGAACTTTTTTAAATTCTTTTCTACGGTAAAGAAATTTAAATCTGGCTTTGTCAAAAAAAGGTAAAGATAATAAATTACAGATCTTCATGAAACGTTTGAAAATTAAAATTATGAAAAGAAATTTTTTACACGAAACTTGTAACAAATAAAGTATAAAAAAGTAAGAAAGTGTAAGTACGAATGGCATTTTCTCTAATTTTGTGAACACTGAACAGTCTTCTCGCAATTAAAATGAGCTTTTAAAAAAACGTGAACGAGTGATTCATTTTTATTTTTTTGTTAATTATAAACATTGGACAAACGATTAACTAGCTAAAAATTTAGTAATTTTGTAAGCATAGACTTGTGTATACCTATATTTAAGAAAATGGACTGAAGTTTGTAAAAAAGTTTATAAAAATGTTTTATTCGATTTATTATACAATTAGTATTTTGTAATATCAACGTTGGTATAATATTTTATTTTGGAACTCAAATATTAGGTACACTTTTAATGCTTTGGTTAGGTACCATCATTATGTGTTTTTTTTTTCAATGCAAAATTATAAAATCACGCATTAATAATAATTACATATCACAACACCTAATCAACCTAACATTTTTCTTTATTAAAATAAATTTGTTAAGTCTGGGTTGTAGTGATGTGTCGCTCCTGTCCTTTCTCGGAGCGAGTCGCTGTTTTTTTGTGAATGACTCACTCCGAGCGCCATTGCTCTGTGCTGAGCTGTTCTGTATTGTTGCATTCGCACATTTACAGAGCGCACACAGCATAGGTCACAGAGGCACTAGTAAATTTTGCACGTACGGAGTTATCTTTGCTGAGTCATGAATGACACACTGTAAGTGTAATAGTACTAAGCTTTCAGTGACTTAAACCATTCACATTGACGGCGTTGACAAAGATATAATATTGTAACACTAACAACAAACATTATTATTGTTAAGATTTTATTATAATTTATAGTTTATCCGAAATGCGAATAATATAAGATCAGAAATGAGCTCATGTGTATTGTGCTGTGCAATGCTACGTGATTCCTGAGCATGCATGATGACAGTTCACACCTCTGCAGTCTGCACTCTTGTGTAGTGCGTACTCTCTAGTGTCGCTCCTTTGAACGACTCCCTCTGAGCGACTCTTTTTAGTGAGCGGAACGCAGGGAGTCAGCTTTCAATAAAGAGTCATGTGGACAGATCACTACTGTGTTGTTTTTTCTTCTATAATATTTGTTTGTATTAGGTACTACAAAATGTTTATCTAATTTTCTTTAGAGTGCGTTGATATTTAAAACTATCCTAATTTGACTTTATATAAAATATAAAGGATTATTGAATATTTGCAAATATATAGGGTATTCCAGACGTGACTGTCCAGGCTTGTATCTCGATTATTTTTTAAAATTGCATCATCAAAGCCTATATGTTGGGATGAAATTCTCTACAAGATGGCGGTAAATATTGAAGAAGTCTCTGTATAAGCCTGGGAAACAAGAGCGAACTTTTTTTAATTCACTCTTCTAGTACTTAACTATCAACAAACGCCATGTTCCCCGTATGCGACTTTAAGTTACAAGTAGAACCACTTAAATGGCTTTTCTAGTACCTAAAAAAAGTGGGTTAGATGTCGCCATCAACAAAAGTCATGTTATAATCCAACCCATACACACAGCAAGCGTTAATAACACATTTTCGCGCTGACATCTAACGAAATTAAAATAACTAAATAAAATTTGTCTTCATTTTTCTCATAATAAGTTAAATTTCTTTTAAGTTTAATTAATCCAATGCACTGAACATTTTTTTTAACCCTTTAGGTACTGTTAAAAGTCAGGACATTCCAATCCATATACTTGTATATCATTCTCAAGTATACCAAGATATGCCCGAATTATTCATTGACAGTCGTTTGGAAAAACCGTCTGAAATGGCTGTTGACAAGTGAGTTAGAAATCTCAAAAAAAAAAAAAAAAAAACTTAAAATATACTGACAAGCAAATCCGGTTTACGATTGGAAGCATAACCTCCTTCAAGATTTATATAATTATGTATCTACGCAAAATAGTATTAAATATAGTCTTTATGAAAACATAAGATTGTGTTAAAATAAAAATATTGTGATTTTTTATTCATAACAATATATATCGCGTGATCAGTTAACTGAAATTTACCTACAGTTCAATTTCACTTTTTGAAAAGTTATAGTAAATCACATGATATACAAACTAGTGATGTAACGAATATTCGCATATTTTTTAAAATTCACATTCACAAAATTCATGCGAATATGAATATCAGAAAAAACATCTTTTTTTAATGTGTAAATAATATTAAATAGGACAAAAAATATTAATTTCTAAGCATTTGTATCAAAAAAGTTTTATTACTCCTTTTTTAAAAATAACTGTTTTTGGGCTGAGGTTACCTTTTCTCAGCCTTTACTTTAACATTAGTTAATAAAGCTTCAGTCTTAGTATTAATGATTATCAACCTAGTACCCTGAACCACTACGCATGATAAATGACGCCAGATTTGAAAACTGAATGTTCGCATTCGCGAGTATCGCCGACAGATGTTCGCATTTGCATTCACGAATATCTAAAAATTAATATTCGTTACATCACTAATTCAAACAGTAAACTCTTTTTTAACTCACCCACGGTAGCTCAGGGCCACATAAACACTTCCAATAATGAAACAATAGTACTTTAAAAATGGTTCAATACAATAGAATTAATTATTATAGGTTTAGATTTGAGTCGATATTATATTATACAGAATGTACCAGAATGCGCGTTGCATCTTTTCTGAAATATACAAACATTATACAATATTACTATACCTACTTGTACAAGATTGTTGTTAGTTTTTAGAGAATCATTTATAATATTCGATTAACTATAGTATATATGTTATGGTCTATAACCGAATTCGGTCAATGACTAGTTTTGACCAACGTATATTGCCCAAACCCGAAATCTTACATTTTAACGGGTATTGACTCTTATAAAATGAGCAAAACTAGTTTTGCGCATTTTCAAAACTAGTTGTGTCCATTTTTGAACGGACAGTACTAGTATGGCATCGGAATCTTTTTTACGTTTTTTAATTGTTAACTTTTCCACATCAATGATACTTATTATATCAAAGCGATTTATTCTTCTGGATTGTTTAGCAAACAGAGGTTTTATTTCAGCTTTCAATAAATTTGCTTTCTTAACCTCACTTAGTCTAGTAAGGTAATTATGTTTCGTCATAAAATTATGTTTCAGTAGCCTCCAATAGGAGAACTAGTTGAGACTCGAATTCATCTAGCATTTTTACTTAATTATTACACTGAATATCCCACAATTAATTAATTATAACATTCAGGAGAACAATTCAATACATAGGTACATAAACAAGAACATAACCCTACTTTTGCTCGGGCTCGTACGTTGATTGAATGAAACAAGCAGAACTAGTACTGTCCGTTCAAAAATGGACAGAACTAGTTTTGACCAATGGAAAATGCGCAAAACTAGTTTTTCTCATTTTATAACACTCAATACCCGTTTATAAATGTAAGATTTTGGGTTTGGGCAATGTTCGTTGGTCAAAACTAGTTTTGCGCATTTATTTCGCTCATTGACTGAATTCGGGTTTAGACCGTAACATATACACCAATCCCGTTTTTTTTTTGTGTTTTAACTGTATTATTCAAAGCAATGGCACGTCAGTCCGGTGTCGGAGAGGCAACCGGATGGCGAGTGGTAATCTGGGCCTATGAGTGGTACAGAACCCCCTGGTAGCGGCCAAAGTGACCCCAAATGGACGGGGGCGGCGATATGGGGGTGGGGCAAAATCGAAAAATGTTTGAAAAGGCAACCGAATAAAAATGCGGTTGCATTGAAGGAAATACCCTAATTATATAATAAATTTTTTTTGCCATCCGATCCACGCGGGCCGTTTTTGCTCTAGCGAATAAAAAAAAAATTTAAAAAAAACTGAAAAGGCAACCGCTTCAAAATTAGTGAGCATACTTATTGACACCACCAAACGTTGGAAAAAAATTGCCATCCGATCCTGATGGGCAGTTTCGGAGAAACAACCCCTCAAAGTCACAGAAAAACCCTTTTTTTCGATTTTTTCAACAATAACTAAAAAAAACACACTAAACATTGTTCAAATCGGATGGCATTCGAAATTTATACTGTCCTAAGTACAAATAATAGTGTGTATCAATGCCATCCGATTTAGATTAAATTTACCCCTATTTAGCCATCTCCCAAAACTCATGAAATTAACAATTTTATGCAGCGTATGGCATTATTTTTATTGTTATTGAGTTTTGGGGGTTGGCTAAATAGGGGTAAATTTAATCAAAATCGGATGGCATTGATACACACTATTATATGTACTTAGGACAGTATAAATTTCGAATGCCATCCGATTTGAACAATGTTTAGTGTGTTTTTTTTACTTATTGTTGAAAAAATCGAAAAAAAGGGTTTTTCGGCGACTTTGAGGGGTTGTTTCTCCGAAACTGCCCATCAGGATCGGATGGCAATTTTTTTCCAACGTTTGGTGGTGTCAATAAGTATGCTCACTAATTTTGAAGCAGTTGCCTTTTCAGTTTTTTTTTAATTTTTTTTTTATTCGCTAGAGCAAAAACGGCCCGCGTGGATCGGATGGCAAAAAAAATTTATTATATAATTAGGGTATTTCCTTCAATGCAACCGCATTTTTATCCGGTTGCCTTTTCAAACATTTTTCGATTTTGCCCCACCCCCATATCGCCGCCCCCGTCCATTTGGGGTCACTTTGGCCTCTACCAGGGGGTTCTGTACCACTCATAGGCCCAGATTACCACTCGCCATCCGGTTGCCTCTCCGACACCGGACTGACGTGCCATTGCTTTGAATATATGGAATGAACTCAGGTGTAGAGTACCGATTCATAATTTCACTTTGTTTTTGACAGTAAGTTCGATATCTAATTGATATATTCCCCAGTTCTCATATTCTAATTTGGAGACTGGAACTATAAAATTCTAGTTCCCAGCCATGAAAACGTCACGTAAAACTGTCTATAAATATAGGTTCGCAACGCACGGGCGCGTTAGCCACTGTTTTTTAATTGTTTTGTATTTTACCAAGTTGATGTGCTCCAAAAGTATATAGTGCTAGTCACTCATCTTTGCGAAAGCTCAATGCGAAATAGCTCGCAAAAATCGTTGACACAACGACAAAAATGGTCAAGTTCTTTTTTGTAGAGCATTAAATTCCCCACAATTTTCTTTAGGTGGCAATATTCGTAAAACTGACGGGTTACTGAAAAGAAGGTGTTAAATAACTTTTTGCAGCAAATAACAAGAGAGAAAAAAAGAACATTATCTTCATTAGGTAAGTGCTTGCAACATAAGCTGCAACGAACTTTTAGTTTGCAGAAACTATTTTTTTGCTAACCTTTGACGCGCTGTAATTCGTAAACGGTTAAATTTACGAAAATGGCTTCATAAATCGTAGGGAATTTAATGCTCTGTAAAAAAGGTTCATAGCATTTTTGTCGTGGCATCAACGGTTTGCGAAATATTTAGCATTGAACCAAGTAAATTATTATAAACAAATATTTATGCGATTTATGCAGAAAAGTGCAATATTACTGAACTAAAAAATCCATACATGATGCAATTCAAACATTTGCGAAGTAGAATTTATTAATATTTCTATAGCGTAATTTTGTCAATGTGGCGAATAAATTAATCAGACGAAGCTCTGGATAAAAAGTCTTAATTGGGTCGTTTCACATTTTTGAATACCATTTTGAACACTATACCTACACTAAATTTCAAACTAAAGTCTTAATTTGATGCTCGCTAATTTTTTTTAATACAATTTGTTATGCCTATACTTCTATTATAGAGTGTAAAAGTAAGAAAAAAATCATATAGGTACATACCGAATGTGAATCCTGACAAAAACACGGACAGTATCAGTCGGTATCGATAAATATAAAAAAAATTAAATAGGTACCAAGAAAATGTTCCCTATTTCCTGTTTTTTTGAACATTTTCTTATTTTGAACTCTAGAATCGTTTATTAAAAATTTGGTATTTCTATTATTTCTCATTAGTTTATCCGTTAATTATAATTTATCACAATAATTAATATAGAACATTAGAATACAACGTACAATGATGATAAAAAAAGATACGATGCGCATTCTGTGTACCCGCCATTTTTGCAGATACATCCGCTAAAAACTGAAAATAGATTCACCGTTCATTGAGGCATTTGAGCGAAATACTATAAAATTTAGGTAAACACGTGTAAACATAAAAAAGCGAACGCCACTGCATTCGATAGCTATACCACATTATTACGTTTAGTGAACTTTATTGCACATTTAAAGTGTACATGAAGATTAAAGTGACTTTGAGGTTTTTGAAATATGTTTTCATTTCAAAGGAGTTTCAGGAGAGGTTGATATAATTTCTTTTTTATTTATATTAAATATCTATAAATATTTCTTTGAACGTCGTATTTATATTTTCTTAAATTTTGTGCTAGTTTCTATTCTGTTAAAATATACATTTTGAATATTATTCAATTCATAAGAAATTTAAAAAAAAATGTTATAATTTAATAACGCAAGCATTTTTCACTTAAAATTTATTTTTTTGTTGATGATAAACAGTCAGCCTATTGATTCGACTTTTTAATTGATAAAAACTACTGATCTTGTTTCAGCCACATTTTAAAAATACCTCCATATATGTTCAAGTGGCAGGCGTAAAAAAAATTATTCCGATTTTATAGAGAATGAAACTGTCAGAAAAGGTAGTACAAACCTGGAAGAACCTGATCCGACGGCGGGATAATACCACTTCCGACATTCATTTTGATGTAGCTCCCCATAGAGCTAGAGCTTTTGATTTTTACGGGCCGGGGTCGGTAAGAACTGTTTAGTAGTAATATATATTATGGTTGTCGTCTTAGATAAAAAACCTGAGTTACCATGTTTGATCATTATTTAAGACGCCAATCACACATATTCTTAAAAGGTCTTTATCAATCAACAAACTCATTAAAACCAAAAGCTCTAGGTCTATGGGGCTAGCAACTACATCAAAATTAATACCGTTTCCCCGCTCTCGGATTAGGTTATCACAGGATTGCCTAGGCAAGTGATTAAAGTCACTACTTATATGTACTATCTTTTCAAGTTGCATCCTCTATAAAATCGGAACTATTTTTTACGGTCGGCGCTCCTTCTAATAAACTGTCGGACACAGTGTAAAAGTTAAAATAAAATTAAACAAATTAAAGTTCACATTCATAAATTGTTTTTTTTTTCTTTTTGTGTAATATACCTACAATGAATACAACAAATGCAATATACAGTTTTTGACGAATCATTGGTATAAAATACATAATATTATTTTTTACTAGCACATTGCATTCATAAAAAATTATTAATTGATGGAATAGAGTTATGAATACTAATTACGGAAGTAACTTACGAAAAGAGACGAAACTGAAAGTAGAATGTAAATTTAAGGTCCAAGCACACGAACTTGTAGTAGCAGAAAAATCTACCAATCATGAGTCCTACATACGGATTCCATTAACTACCAGAGTAAATTTATATATGTTTTCTTGGCTCATCAACTTTGTGACAACGGTAGTCAGATTTGTTTTTAAAAAAAATTGGACAACGTGTCCGGGGATGTCAGTGTTTGCAAAAAAACGACCGTTTGCTTTTTTTAATCATTTTATTACGAAGAATAGTCAACAAAGTCAGTTCCCCAAATTACTTGTTCTCTCTGGAAATACGTCAAATATTAAAGTTTTCTTTCAGAACAGAAAAAATAATGTATCTTCTATTCATAAAGCTTAAGCGCATATAATTAAAACAATTGAACGAAAATTAGTCTTCTTTAAAACAAAACACAAAAAATGTGACTAATCGTACAAAAATTATAAATCCTGAAAAGGGTAGTTTCGTAAATAAAATTAAAAAAAAACATTTTTTATTCCGGTGTTATTTTCTTGTTTCACCAGGAGAAGACATTGAAAAACCGGACTGACCGGGTAAAAATCGGACACCTGGCAACCCAGTGTATAATTTAAAGCTTAGAATTTGAGAAAAGATCGAGCATGTAGACAAAGAGATATAATTTTTATGATTGTGATAGCGACTAACCAGTAACGTAACGTTTTAATGGTTGTTGGTAGCAAATAATAATACGTGTTACATTTTACTATCTCATGAAAGGTTTGAAGTATTTTAGATTTTTCGTTCTTCTCGTAACTCAGTATAGGGATGATTCTAAAAAATTTGACAAAAAAATCAGGGCTGCCAACTTTTATAAAGTTAAATTTTGCCGAAAGGTTTGTTGAAGGTAGAGATGGGATTTTTTTTGCAAATGAAAATATATTAATGTAATCAGTCAGGAATTTCGTTTTTTCTTAAAAGTAAACAAATGCACTACAAATTGCGTAATGGTAAAACAATAATTTTGTGAAAGAAATGCGGAACAGTTTGGGATGCTTCGGGAATTGCGGAACAATACTGATTGTAGCGAGGTTTGAAACAAGAAATATAGAACACTAAATTTCTATAAAATACAAACATAGTTGACGTAGTGATCCAAATGACCAAGAGAGGCATCAATTTTTCAGTAATTCTTCAATTCACTCAGTATTTTTGGATAAAGTTTGGACAACTCTTTTTTATTTTGTTTATATAGGTCATAAAATATAAATTAGAAAAATATTACTTTGCGGACTTCTTTAAAATAGTCTCGATAATACAAAATTGCCCATTAAAAATTATTCTGCATTGTTCATGGAAATAATTCATTGAAATAATAAAACATATAGATCCATATTTGACATTTTCTGCTTATTAGAGCTTTCGTAATTATTTAAAATCAAGCAAATACACAAAACACAATTAACATCCATATCACAGTGAATAGTATTTTTATACAAACATTGACAGAAAAACAACGATAGATTTTTTAAATTATTATTTTTAATCTTTTTTAATATACTTATATTCACTTGTATGTATAGTTCATAAATATAATTTGTGAAAAAATGTTTCTAAAACATAATAATTGTGTATTACACTATTTATTATTATGTTTTAGAGAAATATCCTCTAAAGAGCCAAGAATATAATTTTCACGTTAATTTTTAATACAATTTTCATTTTTGAGAGCACCTACACAAACAATATAGCCTAGAGACAAGCAACTTTTAGCAATAATTATTTAAGTTGAGCCACTAGATGCATTTATTAAATTTCAAATTGCTTCTTTTACATGTCTTACTGTGCAGGAGTTGTCAAAATTTGAAATTTTGATAAATCGCAACTTATTTTTCTGTACAGAATACTGCAGTTTTGTTACATTTAATGTTAACAAAAATAAGCCATCAGACATTACATAAAAAAAAACACTTTATTATGTTTTCATAATTTTATAAATATTTTTCACCTATAACAGAATACAACATGACTAAAAAAGCAATTTAATATTTTTTTTTTTGTAATTTAGGTAATCTGGTGTACTGTAAATATAATAGGTCTAGACTTTTATACGTACGACTGAATGTTTCAATATATTGTTTGCTGTGTCAAATGAAAATATATATTATGTACTTGTTAATATTTTTCAATAAAAAAATCAGTACTGCAAATAGACACTATATATTTATATTGTTTTTATCAAAATGTTTTAAGTCAATCCGAAACGATAATCGCCAAAACAAAGACAATCACAAAATAATTTACAGGATTTTTATTTTCTAGAAAATCACAGCTTACCATTCTAAACAACCACACGATTGGGTAAACGCGAGTTTACTGGTCTGTGGTCGTTATGAATTACAATATTGACTTCTTCTTTTACGAAGTACAACTGTTAAAATGCTTTACAAAAAATAGCGATGTACATTGTAGCGACACTAGGGATACGGACTACCTACGCCTTCGGCGACACATTAAAATTGTACCACAATAGTGCTGACAACCACTCTGTAAAATTTTATAATGCATTGCTTGGATGACGCTAGGCCGTGTTCAGATGAGGCGTTTTACGCGCGAGTCCACTCGTGCGTCGACACTCACGCGTACCCGAGATACTAGAGCTACATATATCCCGTCCAGATGCCTACGCGCGATCCCTAACTCGCGCGTAAAATGCGTGCAATGAGCTGGACTCTCGACTCGCGCGTTTTACGCGCGAGCGCCGTGCGAGTCGAGATACTCGGGTGCCAATTGCTGCGTCCAGTACTACGCGCGAGTCCGTTGCGAGTGTTTCCATCGACAGTATGCAAGCCACAACACAACCGCTGTTTCCGAGTCCATGTTTGTAACTGGCGCCACACCGAGCCCAACGTAGAAACGCGCGTAAAACGCGGTATCTGGACGCAATAGAAATTGAAACGCGCGAGTGGACTCGCGCGTAAAACGCCTCGTCTGAACACGGTCTAAGTATACTTAACCCTTCTGAAATTAAATTTAAACGTAAACTGTTTTTATTAGAAAACATTTTTTTATTAGATTAACGAATTCTTTTGGGATTTATATATGTTTGTATTTGACTAATCCTTATACTTTTCTGTAATAATTTTGGGAAGATAAATATATTATTATAATCGTGCGTGAACAGCAATGCAATACATAAAACATAAATATACAATGTAGGTACGTTTTGTTATTTATTTAAAAAAATTAATCTAAGTAAATAAAACTTGGCACCTATAAAATAATTAACTTTTGAATTATCCTGGTTCTGTATCATTCTGTTTTAGCCTTTCAAAAGTTGTATGTCGTCTTTGAACTTACTTGATAGGTACTGAATCTTGGGAAAATATTACTAAGTATATAAATTATTAATAGCGATTTAATTTTTGGTAAAGTAATATTTTCTGTGTTAATTTTTTAGTTTTATAAAAGAAAAGCTAATGTGGTATTAAATTGTAATAATTAATATTTTTAAACGAAAAAAGAGAAAAACAGTTGAAAACGATAAAAACTGGCGTTTTTTTAATATATCGTAAATATAGTGATTATAAAATTAATATTATAATAAAGGTCGTTGAAATGAGTGAATCAGTGTAATTCTGAAGGAGAACAAAATGGCTGTGAATTGAAAAGACGTCGACGAAATTTAATTCATATTGTATTCTAGTTTCGGTTGTATATTTATATTTATCTACCTATTATAGTTTTGCAATCATGCCATGATAAAACATTATTATTATAACGATTAGCAAATAATAATTAACGGTCAAATTTTCACGATTGTTCAGAATAACACTGAATTGTTGAGGTGTTTTTCACTTCTTTTGTTGTTAATAGATGGATCTTGTAATATTATATAACTGTAGTGCCTCTCCAATAAAAATTTGACTTTTTTGAGTCAATTTTTTAATTGTAGTAGCTTTTAATTTTATGTTCTGTTAATGAAACGGATGTTCCTGTAGTTGATAAATGAATGTATATTAGCAGAGTCTGAGGGTTGATTCAGAAAAATCAAGTAAATAATAATATATTATTATATAGGAAATTTTAAGGTAAATACATAGATAACTTGCTATAATTATTACATACATATTACCAACACTGTATTGACAGATACAGTTCTGTTTGTAAATATCATTTTTTTGTGGTTGGGTGTTTACTAATTTTAATTGAAAACCATATGTATATATTATATTATATATTCCGTTCAAGCAGATATACAAATTTCATGCAATCAGACATTTGGCATAAAGAAATTACAATGTACATAAAATGTCACAGTAAAATATTTTAGATTTTCGCCTCTCATAAGGCTGTTATAATAGACAGCTGAGAATCGCTAATCTAAAAATATGAACAATATGGCAGTATTTAAATAAGAGCTCACGCATGTCCCCCTAATAAAAAGATGGAACACGTTTCATTTTCCGACGCGATCCCGATTTATTTGTCAGCAAGACATGGTTCCATACACGCGGCCGACTAGAGGAGAGCTGGTAACGGTTTTTTTTTAAGTGGCTATACAATATATATAAGGCAAAATAATCTTAAACATGCATGGTGTTCCCCATTTCAGAATTTATGGGTCTGGCAACACTGATTCAATTACAATTTAATAATTAAAAAGGTGTTACATTATTACATAAAAAAGATTTAGTTTTTCGTTTAATTTCCAATTTAATTTGCCACCTAAAACGCAAGGGAGAACGCTTATACAATTAACAGCGTTGTTGCATTTCTGTCTCACTTTAACTCATTAAATTATATCGATTTTTTATAGATCACTAAGTAGTACGGTCCTTGTATCGCTAGGTAGCTCTACAAATTTCAGCTAATAAAATAAAACTGGCAACCTATGCCTACGTCATAATATTGTGTCAAAGTTGAAAGTGACTATGAATCAAAGAGAAGACGGGTGGGAGGTTCTGGTTCCTCTTCTTTCTGAACAAAAAACTTGGATTGGTGATAGGGTTGCCAACTTTTTTTGATAAAAGTAACATATCTAATCTTATAAATAAGAAAAGTATTTGCAAGAAAAAAATTATTTTCTAAATTTAAGGTTTTATTGCCAATACATTTTTTTTGTACTTTTAATTTTTGGTTGTTTATGAACGTTTCATTGCTAGTTTTACAATCAAGTTCAGATTCAAATAAATAAGTATGTATTACATTTTTTATTAAATTTATGGACGATTTGTTTCTGTGTACTCACCACTTCGTAATCATTACCGAAAAAACTCTCTCATTGAAAGCTGAAGTTGCGGGAACAGAGGGCAAATAAAAACATTTTTTTTTATACGTGTTAATTTATCATTCGCATTTTTAAATATTCTTTGTCGTTATTAATAGATTTTCTTTGGATATTATTGATTCGGAATATAAATCATCCATCTAAATATTTAATTTGTCTTGTAATTTGGCCTTTGTAATTACTGTTTAAAAGGTTTAAATTCAACATCATTTTTCAAAGACTTTTTTTTCAAAGTATTTCTGCATACCTACTTTATTTTTATGAAAAAGTATAAAGGTTGATTGTGAAAAATAAAGTAGGATATGTTGTTATAAAGTATCGTTGGCACCCCTTCGAGCCAAACAGTCAATATAATTATGATCGAGCTCAATCGTTTAATTTGTTAGAAAGTGACAAAAATTAACAGCACTGTAAATTCTTACATTGTCTTAACAGAATGGCACCATACGAATTACACACCTACCTCATTGTTCTGTGGAAGTAATCGTTAGTGATTGAGTGAAAAAACTATTAATATAATTTACTTGCGTTGTTATTTCAATTTGCGGTCTCTTTCACGCAATTAAATGTCGTATTTTAAATGAATAAATTATAGTTTACTGTATATTAGAAATACGGGATCAATATTTATACATTTTTTGATTTTTTTTTGCAAAACGTGAAATTTAAGACCTAAATGTCAGCTTACATGATTTTTTTCTTCTTGAACGTGCTATAAAATTGTTAAAACGATTTATTAAATTATTGCATTTATATTCTAGGTATAAATTTATCAGATTCATAAATGCGAAATTATTATAATTATTTTTGTTTGTTTACATTATACAGGCTGGCCATATGCGTTGTTTCACAAAATAGTATTTTTTATGTACGAAAACAATTAAAATATAGTCATATATTAATATTTTAGTAAAAAGTTAGAAAATTTGAAATTGAAAAAATTTAAATCAGTGTCCTAATTGTATTTGAAAAATAATGGAAATGCTATTTTGTGATAATTACAAAAATTCATGTTAGTCTTTTAAGTTCCTGCTCTAAGCCAATACATTTATAAATAGACTAAAGAAATAATTTCCTGACAAAATATACATATAATGTAAAATTAATTATGCACAATATTTAAGTACAGTTTTTCTTTATTGATACAATTTTCTTTCTTCCTTAAACTGTTTTAAATTGGTCATCTCCATTATTCTTCGATGGAGATGCAGCACCTTTGAATATGTTGTCCCAATAACAACGTTTTACACCCTGATATTTTTTTATTAAATGCTATATAATATGGCGTAGTAATAATTTTAAACTGAAAAAAAATAATTGATAAGTAATTTACCTATCGTTGATATTTTGTATAAATTAAAAATTCCGGTATCTTCTCGAGTTATTGAGGCGACGGCATTTAGAGTTAAATAGAAAAAATCGATAAAAATGATTGTTCAAGTGTTCATAACTTGCGTGCAATCATTGTATAATATGTGCGATTGTTATGTAATAATTTCATACGTTTTTAGAATTGCCATTTATTTCATCGGTTTCCTTTTTAGTAAATTTTCATTGAAAAGTAATTTGTATCGAATAATGTAAAAATATTAATAAATTTTTTTTCAAAAATGTGTTTGTAAATTGGAAGTAATAACTTGCGGAAAATGTGATTGATAAAAAGTGATATAGGTAAAATAAAATGAAAATTGCGTTTGAACTTTACAACATTTATAAATTAGGTTGGTAGCTCTCATTGTGAATATAGAGATATAAATGAATCTGCTATAATATTAAAATTATATACATAGTAGGTATATTTGTTGATTATAAGTTTTTAAACGCTGATTATTTCAATAGATTAATCAACGTTTCAACTGCTGTGCGTATTACCATGTGATACTTGCTTTATTTTGTTTCCGCTTCTCTTTTTTTTATTATAATTGTCATTTTTTTTCTTTTAGTTTTAGTTTGGCAATGCTTATAATTTGTATGCTCTTCTGAAAAACAAACTATGCATATCATAGCTGTAAAAATAAAATTTTGGCAAATAAAATGTTTTAAAATATTATTCGTGTTTTAGATATTTCAAATAAAACCTCAAAATTTTTTTCAGGTTTTATAATTTCTTGATTGAAGGCATTTTAAGATAAATATCTAAAATAACTTTCGTTTTATTGCACAAACCGATAACATAGCGGTATGTGCTTTATTATCGCTTTGCGCGTCAGAGTTGACTTTCGTTCATATATAAGAAGTTATATCGTAAGTTAATTTCACACGAAATCCATTCAAATTAAAGCTTTTTGAAAAGAGGAGATTCTGATCTATAAAACAGAACCATTTTTAAATCCATTCGAGTGCATAAATACTTACTACTAAAATTGTAATTGAAAATCACGAACAGCAGTCGGTTGGTCTGTACGTATGTACGTTCCGGCTATACAGATCGCAATTTTGGTCAGATTTCCTTGGGTTATATTTTATTCAGTTTGCTTACTATCAGACCAGAACCCTATTTAAATTCACTAAAATGTGTTCAGTAGTTTAATTTTTATAAACAGTTTTATTTTATTATTTTTGACAGCTAATAGTCAAAAAAGCAAATAATTATTACTGTAAGTGTAGTATATTACCGAAGAATACGTGCTATACTTCTATACGACAATAACAGCAATATAGTGCGAGCGCGCGGTGGCCGAGCGGTTAAGACGTAAGGTCAGTAATGGCAAGGTGTCGGGTTCGAGTCCCGCCAACATCATTGGAATATTTTTCTACTCCATTTTATTTCCACTTGATATTTTATATATATTTCTCATACATTTTCTTTTTTTAATCTATTTTCTCAATTTTTAACATTATAATATGTATAGTGGAAAACTTGCGGTATGTGCAGTTTTGGTTTTGCCAACTATTTTAAGTTTGTTAGCATTTTTGTTATACAGGTGACCGGTAATTGCTCGTATTCCTCTCGGGAGAAGAAACTAAGACTAATTTGGAATGATTTAACCTCTATACTTGGACGTCGGAAATGCGTAATTTTTTTATGATAAAGCCACTTCTGTGAAGAATTATTATTTTATTTGTTTTTATTTATTGTAAGTTTTAACACACAACATAAATTAGTCTAACAGTAAATTTCGTGGTTTTTTGCTTTATGGAAAAATACAGGCCAAAAAGTGAGAATATTTTTTTTAACTTCTAATTCCCAAAATTCGAAAATTCGTAAAAAGAAAACCGAAATTGATTTTCTCGAAAATCACCCATTTCCGATTCCAAAGTGATAGAGGTTAAATCATTTCAAATTAGTCATAGTTTCTTCTCCCAAGAACATACGAGCAATTACCGGTCACCCTATATTTTATGAATCAGGAAGTTGTTAATTAAAAAAAAAAATCAAATAAGATATTGGATACTACATTTTACAGATATTTGTCATGATACTGTTTATAAAACTGTATTGTATTAATAATATTGATTTACTTTTTTATTGTTATCAAGCATCATTGTTATTGATTAAATATGAAAACTAATTTATAGCATGGAACGTGAGTAAAACGTCATAGATTCAGTAATACTTTCTGAATTATTTTACGATAACATTACTTGGTCTCACATGTTACAATAGTATATTGTGCAACTAGTGCGGCAAGTTGTCGATTGCCCACGAAAGCGAAGTCCGCTTGAGGGGGCAATCGACAATGCCGCACGAGTTGCACATACTATTTTTTATTACGAATAAATTAAAATTCCCAGAACAAATGTTCAATTTTAAAATACACATTTTTTGCTGTCACATTCAGTATTGGTAACTATGGTAACTCTGAATTTGCGTGCGGCAAACAATAATTTCAGTGCGACAAATAAAGTTTGCGCACGCAAATGAAAATAGCCACTTTTCAACCGTAACAGATACCACTTTTCCCGCATGAGTAATAAAAAATTATTTTTATATTTTGTATCACTAGCGGCCCGTCCCGGTTACACCCGGATGCAATAGATATAATTTTACAAAGTGTATTTCGTTTGCGACCCGGCGCTTATGCAAGATTCCGATTTCGCGCCCTCAAAATTTTGTTGGGTAATATAATATTTACACCCCCTTTAGACCCAAATTAGGGGTTGAATTTAAGAAAACAGGGGTTTGTTTATTTTTCATGAAGAGGACGTTTGTTAAATTCAATGTCTCTCATTTTAACGATTTTTGAAATAAGGTCATTTTATCAGAAATATTTACACCTTCTTTTCACCTCCGTAGGATGCGAATTTCAAAAAATCCCTTCTTAGCGGGTGTTTACGTCATAAAAGGAACATACTTGTCAAATTTCAAGTTTATAGCTCAAGCGTTTGATGAGTCAGTCAGGACAAACGATTTTATATAATATATTATATATAGATCTCAGTGGCGGATCCACGGGGGGGGGGGTTCGGGTCCAAACCCCCCCTTCCAAAGAATCAAAAATCCCAAATTAAAATCTTACTGCGCCATTCACCATAAAACTGATCTAACTGAGGACGAAATTCTCCATTTTTTTCAAAAAGCCTCGGAAATTGCAGAATACATCAAAATCAATGTAGCTTTGGTTCACATCTTTTTTTTTTATTTTATTGAACATGTTGCTCTTATTGTAAAGATAGAATTCATTTTATTGTATTTCATATAAACGAGCGTGTTGGTAGAATTGACTTGAACTTCGCATGTAAATAATACACTATGGAATAATTTATATATAGGTACAAAATGATCTCAAAAAACTGCATATCAGTTGGAAAAACATTTTTCGAAAAAAGGAGTAAACATTTTTCAAGACCCCCCCCCCCCTTGCCGTAATCCTGGATCCGCCACTGATAGATCTTATTGGTTAAGACTAATCTAGAAAGTAACATCAAAAAGTTTTAAATCACAAAAATGTAATATTAGAGTGGGACATAGGTGGAGTTTAGGCCAAACGTAATCCGCCATATTTCATAAAATATGTAGTAATACTAACAGCATGTGAAATGTAATGTGCTTATGGTTTAAATTTCTGTCACCAGTGTAACGTTTAAGTCAAATCTCAATATTTTTACAGTTAAACATATTCTTCGATAATATTTCACTTTTTTTAAACATGTTGGTTATAAAATATAGATAGAACATTGATTTTTAGATTTAAAATTTAGAAATGTACATGTACTTAAAAGTGAGCATTTAGTGTACCGATAAACAGCATAGCGAATTGATTTGTAATATTGCTGAGAAAACATACCTACATCATAAATACGCTATTTTTCCTTGTTCTAAATACAGTGTAAGCTTCATTTAACGTCACTCGATATAACGGCAAACTCCTAAAAACGTCGAAATTACTTAACTCTAGTTAAATACTGACACACCCACTCTAAATAACGGCAACAATACATCATTATTAAGCAATAAACAGTACTTCTTTGTTATTTTGTTGCTTTGTTGTCGACATCATGCGTACCGAAGAATCTAAGAAATTCGTTCTTTTGCTTGTTGGGATTTGTTGGTCAGACAAAGATAACAGACTATACGCAAAAAGCGTTGTAATTTGTGATAGTATGAATGTTTGTTGATCAGTTGTAAGTTTTATATATTATGAGTAAATACATAATATTATGGTAAAAAAAAATATTAATGAATTATTTCTTCTCTCCGTTTAACGACAACTCTCAATAACGCCACAAAATGCACAGTCCTCTGAATGTCGCTATATAGAGTTTGCGCTGTACCTACATAAAACAATATTTGGTAGAGACCAAAATTGTGACTGTTTTTAGTTGCACCATAATAGTATGCCTATTTAAATGTTTTGTTGTTTCAGCCAGAAGATGATGGCGCTCCACCGAGTGGTCCCAGCAGTCGCTCATCAACCCCATTTCCATTCCTGTGGGGTATGTTCGGCGGTCCATTAGACGACGCTTCGAGTCGTCTCTTGTCGTTGCTAAACGCCCGTTTAGCCGGCGAAGATGCTTTTCGATGCATTGTGTGTCTTGCAACGTTCCCGTCCGCATGGTTACTCAAGCGCCACTCGGCGCTCCAACACTCCATCCTTCCGACGACAGTTGCCGTCGGTCCGTCGCCTCCTTCACCCGAAGACAAACCGTTCGTTTGCGACCAGTGCGGTCAAAGTTACCGCTACCGATCGGCCTATCTAAAGCATCGCGAACAAAATCACAGGGCGCGTCTTCCCGCCGACAAATTATTCACCTGCGATGTTTGCGGAATGCAATTCCGTTATTTGAAATCGTTTAAGAAACATCGCCTCAATCACGCCTTGGAACGGCTGCACGGTCGCGGTGGTTCCGAAATAGAAGGCGGCGGCGGCGGTGTTCTTCAAGTCCCGACGCAGTCTACGTCCGCGTCGACAACGACAGCGACATCGGCCGGAGATAGCGGTAACGAAGAAGTGTCCAGTTCCAACGAAACAATCGGTACAGAAACCGCGGCGTATGCAAAGCGGCACGCCAACAAACACGAGGAAACGTCCGCAACAGAATCGTCTGCTGCGGACAACGAGAAAGACACTGCGAGCAAGAAGACTATCGCCGAACAAGACAGCACCGTCGACTCGTTGACTTTCGCGGCCAGTTCCAGCGGTATGGATCCGTACCATATCGCTCAGGAGGCATCGTTGTTGAATCTGTTGCAGGCTGACGCCATTGAAAGACAACGCGAGCGGAGATTCGCCTGTCCGTTTTGCGGAAAGTGTGTCAGGTCGAAGGAGAATTTGAAGTTGCACGTGAGAAAGCACACGGGCGAGCGTCCGTTTGTCTGCCTGTTCTGCGGACGGGCGTTTGGCGGGAAGAGCGATCTCACCCGTCACCTTCGCATTCATACCGGTGAACGACCTTACCACTGCGAGATGTGTGGCAAGTGTTTCGCCAGAGCCGACTATCTGTCCAAACATCTCACCACTCACATGCACACTCCCCGTTAATGTCCCAGCCGTGTTTTTGGCTATTAGTTACGTACGAATTGTATATTATTATGATGGGTTGTTCGGAGTATTGCTAACGGCACTACGGGGCCAGTCTACGCACTGCTGGTTCTGAATGGATTTTGTTGAACTAACGAAATAACAAGTCTCTACCATTTTGAACTGGAAGGAATGATAATTAAAAGTAATAACAAAGTAACGAAGGTTGTGATGATGTATTGTAAATAAACATCGAAATATCCTCAATATTTGACGGAAATGATAGATAATTATAGGTTATAAGCAATTTCGAAAGAGAAAAAAAATTTATAGGAAAGGAAATTAGAAATGTTACTAAGAAAGATTAGTAAAATAATTTTTATATTTTTAAACCAATTATATGTTTTGTTTTAAGATAATATACAATATTAAATTTATACAGAGAATATCTTTTAACATAAAGTTTTATGAATATTTCTACACAAATATATAATGGTCTCTAAAACGAAAAATAATATTTTCAACAATTTGTTAAATTCAGCGCCAGAACTGGGATCTGGCAGCCGGAAAGACGCAATCGGCAAATTCAGTGAAGATTGTTTTATTTGAATATATCAACCGAAACATTTTGAGGGCGCGAAATAGAATCTTGCCATGGGTGCAGGGATACTGCATTTTAAAGAAATTACCGTGTGTGTGTGAGTGTCGATATTGAAAATTCTTGAGATATCGACAAATTTTTTTCAAAGATAACAAAATTATGTTACCTGCAATATAAATCTGAACAGATATGCGGTTGTTGCACTCATAGAGGAGTATCAATTAATTATTTACAGTTCTCATCTGCTTTGCAATTTTTTTTACATACCTATCAAACCTCGCATTGAACATTAATACATTTAGGTAGAGGTCTGCCAGATATGCCAAAACAAAACAGATGAAGATCATTGTAAATAATTTATGCTTCTCAGTAATCTGCATCATCTAGTTGCATTGAGCCGTATTTGAAATATTGACAACAAAAAATTATAATGATAATGTCCAGGGGTGACAAACCTTTCTACATTTACGTGCCAATTATTTTCAAAATTTTTTATTGTAGCCATGACGTGCCAAAGAGCAGCCAATGAAATTTAATTGGCAAAAAAATGAATCAAATATAGAGGGAAAGAATAATTTCAATAATACACCGAGCGTCATGAAACTTTTTATTTGGTGATAGTAATATTTTTTCGGCATCTAACATATTTTTAATAATTTTGATTTTGCACCTCAATCAATGCCGTGCCCATAATATTCTGTCGCGTGCCACCTGTGGCATGCGTGCCTTAGGTTCTCCACCCCTGTGTTAGATTGTTCCGTAATTTGAACCAATAGCTAGTTAGATGTCAAACATTTACGTTTAATTTAATTATATTTCGAAACCACTAGGTCCAGACCATCGTATATTTAAAATTTGGAATGGCACAAGTTTCGAAAAAAATACTTTTAATGCACTCAGATATTAGATTACTGAATAAAATTAGTTAAACTCTTCATGCCGATATTTTTTTATGTTTGCATACAACTTTTTAGAGACCATTATTTACTTCTGAAAATGATTTTTTTAAATGTTAAGTATTGTAGATTCATAATAAGTACAAACTGACGAATGATGACATTATGGTAAATTGAAGTTATAACAGACATGAAAGCTGTAGGGTAAAATGGATTTGAAAGAAAATATAGGTAAGAAATAGAAAGAATTTTTTCTAGTAAATTATCTAAACTACGCATTCATATAAAATATTAATAAATAAATAAGAATATTTTTAGTCTAACTGAAATATTGTTGTTTTTGATGTCATTTTATCTTGCAATTAATAAGTATCTCAGAAAATGCATATCCCAATTTCAAACAATGGTGTTTATATACCTACACTTTAATACTACATCCAGAGTATAGAGCGGTGACAATTGAATCGATCGCAGCGTGAGCTGTGGACTAAATGACTAATAAACGGTATGATTTCACGAGGCCGTCAAATGTCGTTTTCGTCGCGCTCTCTGCTCTAATTCGATAATTAAAGGTTTCGTTAAATTATTAATCAGTTATTTGAAAAATTCTCATTTGACAATGTTATAAGGGCGTGAAAAATTGCGAACCATAGGCGGTGCTGCCGTCACGCACCCAGAAAATTCGAAACTCAAAATAGTTAAATAGGAAATTTTAGTTTTATTTCAATGTTTTTCCCGTGTAAATTACATTTTGTTAACTATTTTAACTTTTAAAATTAATTGATAAATAATAATTCTTAACTTTTCAATAAAAGGGAAATATTGTAATAATTTTTTTATTGAACCAAAAGTGTTTGCGATAGTTACCTATAGTATCAAAATATTGTAAAAGCAAACGCTACCTAAGAAGTTGTAACATTTTGCTGATATTTTTCAGTCGATTTTTTCGGCGGTTCGTAACAAAATTAACAGTCAAAATTATACTTTTTTTTAAATTGATTATCAAATGAACTGTGGAAATTACATGTTTGATTTATATTTTTGAGGGTTGCCAACAGTTCTGTCTGTGAATATCTGCAAAAATTGCTAACATTCTCCAAATTCGGGTATTAATAGGCCATTCCTGTGTCACTATGAACTCTTTCCGTTATAACTTGGCTAGAGTTTGGGAATCCCGGACAAATAGAATTTTAACGGTTAATAAATAAACTGCGCTTAAAATCAAGTCTAAAAATAAAGATTTTTGTGCATTAATTAGGGGTACCAACGGCAATTTTCTAAAATACCAATAATTGATATAATTACTCGAAAATCACCACACCAATGCTCTCCCCACAAATTTTCCGTAGTTTGAGAAATTGGAAAGACTGCTTCTTTTGCATAAAGAACATTTTTGGGAGTGCATTTTTTGAGACACTTTTTGTACATACAGAAAAGTATGTGTGATTTACACAACGTAAAGTAATATTACATAATTAAATTTAAGTAAATGTTAATTATTGCTCAAAGCAGTGTATTGGTGATAATAAGGTGTTTGATTGCATAAACGAATTATTATATTATGACAATTTACTTCAAATTTATATACATTGTGCGCACAATATTATCTACCAGAGTTAATTCAAAGTGCTTTACTGTATTTTTATATCCTATACTGAGACCCCGCTGAAAGAAATACACGAAAAGTCGATATTTTAATTTACTACGATCTTTTTAACAGTAATTTCGCACCTCGAAAACATTCTGCGATGCTACAAAAAACCAAGACCGCCAACCAAGAGTAGCCCGCCAAAGACTCTTAATATAGGGTAGAAATTAAATATTTATTCAATTTGTTTTCATGATGGAGGAGATCCAGGAGATCCAATTTTGAAAAGTGACGTTAAAATTAATCGATTGTTTATTTTATTCCTGTTTTAAATTAAACCTGAAAATATTGTATTTTCACTGTTAAATTAGAATGAAGAGCATTTTTTTGCAGTTGACAAAATTTATTTATTCCTATTTGCTGAACTCGCATGTTATATAGGGTGACCGCTAATTGCCATTTGTCAGTATTTCTCTCGGGTGAAGAAACTATGACTAATTTGGAATGATTAACCTCTATCACTCGGGGGTCGGAATTGCATCATTTATTTTATGATAATGACACTTTTGTGAAGAATTTTTATTTTATTTTTTTTATTTATTGTAAGTTTTAACACACAAAATAAAATCTAAGGGTAAATTTCGTGGTTTTTCGCTTTAGTAAGCTATCAGATCATGGAAAAATTCAGGCCAAAAAGTGATAATATATATATTTTTTTTATTTTTAACTTTCAAAATTCGGATTTTTGTAAAAAGAAAACCGAAATAGATTTTCTCAAAAATGACGCATTGCCGACCCCCAAGTGATAGAGGTTAAATCATTCCAAATTAGGTAGTCAGTTTCTTCTCCCGAGAGGAATACGAGCAAATACCGGTCATCCTGTGTAATTAACATTAATAATGAAAATATATAATCAATACCAGATTTATCAATAGGCCGTGCCCAGGATACAGTCTACATTTTAATGATTAAAAGATTCACAAAGAGAAATTACATAACTAAGACGTGATACATAATATAGATGATAATGTTTTACTTGCATATTACCAATATAATTTTTTTTCTAACACGTTTTGAAAAAATTAACGGTAATCAACAGGTATACCTATTATGGGTAAGAGTACGATAACTTGCTATGCAAAATATTCACTGGAAATTCACAATTATTGTTTTATATAACATATAGCAGCGTTATTGGTCGTTTTAAGTGCGGAAAATTAATTTTTATAAATTAATTTAAAAAAATTAAATATGGTATAGTAAGTTGATTTAGAGTATATTATTTACTATAGCGATCGCTATCTTGTCTTATATAGTGATAAGAAAAGAGAAAATTATATATACCTGTATCTATGATAAACCAAGATAGAAATATCAATTGGTTGGAATGAAATACAATTGAACGTTCAGGGCAGAGTCGTATTTGGAAATTTTAATTTATAAAACGAATTTTAAATTTAAAACTCACATTTTCATGAAGATTGAAAACCACCGCTTTTTTTGATAAAGGGATATGCGAATTGTCTCGCAGTGAAACGGGAAGGGGCAAATGTGGAGTTTTTAAAAAAACAATTCCAGGGTGAACGATAAACGGGTATGCGAATTGTAATTCTGGGGTGAACTATAAAGGGGTATGCGAATTGTCTCGCAGTGAAACGGGAAGGGGCAAATGTTGAGTTTTTAAAAAAAACAATTCCGGGGTGAACGATAAACGGGTATGCGAATCTAAATACGACCCTGCTTCCATAACACAATCAAAAGCTGCATACAAAGTGAGATAGTTATACAATAATTCTACACCAGTTGCTATGACGTGTATTTGTGATTTTTGATTGGTTAGATTCAAAAAATGACAGTGAAAGACGAAAAATAGTTCCATTTTTTTCACGTATTTTTGAGGAAATTTGTGAATAATCCGCAAAGTTTTTTTTTTTTGAACGTCAAAATTTAGCGTTTTCTATGACTTAAAAAAAAAAATTCAAAATTTGGGTGCATAGTGTTATCGAACTGGACCCCCTATTATGTAAATAAAATTCTTTTTGCAAACTATAATTTAACCCTTGAATTGTGATTGTATTTAAAAATTCTAGCAAGACGCAAACTTAAAAACACCAAATTAAAATATCTACTTGTTTAATTAATAAAAACGAATGTGCTGTTTCCCTTATGCGTATAGTTTGGAGCAATTTTCTTTAAATAGGACACTTATAAGTAACTTGGGGTCCCACTGTGTTTTTGTTCAAGTGGATTTATAACGGTGATAAAACTTATGTGTTTATTTTTTATTGCAATAATAAAACATGTTAACATTTTTATCAAACTTTTACTGTATGAAATGTTTATCGGAAAAAAATGTTTTCATAAAATGCCTCAAGAGATAATTTTTCAAAGGAGACCCACCAAATTACTAGCACTGACTTTTTTTTTAATTATAAAGCATAAAATTCAGAATGCCCACATTAAAATTTCTGAGAATTTTAAATATGTTGTTCCCCGTACTTAGTTTTTATCAAAATAAAAGCCTCATCCCAGAACTAAATAGGTACTGAATGACCGAACTAGAGTACATTATTTTCTAACATATTATGACGAAACATTCCTAAATGAACATGTTACCGATAATTTGTTAGTTTTATAGCATGGAAACTCAAAAAAAATACTTTCCAAATGCACAAGAAAATAATAAAAAATGCCTGGACTTTGTAGCGTTTTCGTTGATATTTTGATCTTCATGAATAATGTTTTATTTTTGACTGGGCTTTATACTTGTAAAAGGAAAAAAACCCGTGGTTGAGACAAATCGATTCTAATTGTTCAGAATTAAGGACTACATTAGGATACATACGTAAATAAAAACAAGTTATTTTTTAAATTTCAGTAGCACTGGGCCACCTCAAAACGAAAGAATAGAAAATCACTATTTTATGTGAGTTATGTCTAGATAGTAGATACCAACGTCTTTACTCTTTACTAACTATATGACATTACAAAGCACAAGTCGATTTGATTTTTATTCTCAAAATTGCGTGTTAGAAAGAAATTAACATGAACGTACGTACCTACATACGCACACACACACACACGCACACAGATATCTTTTCGAAAATAGTGTAGTGACCTTGAATAAAAAAATTGCTAAAATTTTTTATTTAGATTTTCGTAGCCATTATGCATTTTTTTTAAATTTTTAACTTCCCATTACATTGGTAGGTACGTTCTACCAATGTAATGGGAAGTTAAAAATTTAAAAAAAAATGCATCAATAAAAGAATTTTGTTTAACCCCTTCGGACCTGATTTTTAAATTTTATTTTTTAGGGTGTTGGGTTTATTTAGGGTGTAATTATTAAGGCACATTCAGTGAAAAACTAAATTTAACATTTACAGAATTTTAGAAAATCCTATGTCCATTGAAATGGATAACAGATCAAAAAAAAATATTTTTTAAGGGAATCACTAGCAGAGGATGTTTACCTACTTACATTTTAAGTATAATTAATAAAGTTAACATCATAAAATAAAAATAAATTACATCGTGAAAACACGTAAGTTATACTAAGTAATACATAATCAGAATGTACACTTTTACCAGCTTTGCGGTCAACACTTGACTCGATATTTCTACCTATCTACATAGTATTTCTTTGTTTTGTTTATAGGATGCCAACATCTCAGATAAGCCTCAAGCACAATGAAATGTTTATATTAGATATTTAATTACACTGACTTAAATTACATGCGTCAGAATAGTATGTCCATTGAAATGACCGTCAAGATCGAAGGGGTTAATAACGTTAAAAATTTAATTCATCGGTCATCCCCAAAGAAACGTTTCTGCATTAGTTTGATGACTAGAGTAAATAAATGATATTCCTTTACTACAGTATCTTTAATAAAGACAGCTAATAAATTCAAAGCAAGGATAAAATAAATGCTATCGTTCTGAACAGTGTTTTTCCACTTCATCGTAGTGAAATGGATTATATTTTCCACACGCAAAACCTAAATAAAAAAATCACACCTCATTTTTTCAGATTATATATATGCAGTAGGTATACCATGCGTGCTTGGTATGGCCATGCTTTAATAAGCCTCTATGCCCTAATTTTCTATTGATCAACAAAAAATAGAGATAACTAAATAAAATATCAATAAAAGTGTGTATATATGCCTTTGTTGTCAGCTAACTTATTATAATATTGTGGAAGAATTCAGTATTTTTTGTTGGAGGTTAGGTATAGAAGGTTGGTACAGGCGTATCTAAATATGGAAAACATAATAGTACCAACTTGATATCAACAAAGTTTTCAATTTGTTAAGCGTGATAGTCATGCCGAAGCGCATACATGCATTCGCTTTGTTTCTGACTCAATTAGTCACGCTTTTTTATAGCACCTGGATTTAGGTTAGCGAAGGTGCGAAGAACTAATTTACATAGAAATGATAGCACAGCAAAATTCATAGCTTTGTTTTTACCAACAGTTCTTATCAAAATATCAAAATATTTTTTTATTATCTTTGTCGTCTGTAAGACATGTGTAGTATTTTTTATCAAGCATTGAAATCACCGGGTAAAAAAACAAAAATTATTTGAAAAACTTCGGTAAAATAAGATCTGAAAAAATATAAATTAAATTGTAGGTAAATCACGTCCATGTTTATGAATAATTATTAACTTTTTTCAAACACTGTGTCGACAACAAACTAGTATATACACTGTAACACTAGTCACTACTGCCATAAGCCGTGTATCATGTAGCTGTATGTACGACATACGTACCGCCGAGTCAAAGCTATTGAATGATAGATTGAGTGAACACTTTTAGCATATGGCAGTGATGAATTCTTATTTGTAGTAATGCGTTGACGGTAAATACAGTTCAAAGTCAATCTAAATAACATGATATAATTTGAGTCGCACCGTGTACACCGGGGGTGTCTGATAATCACGATTCAGGTGCTGCTTCGGAGCGCAGAACAGCGCCTGAACGCAAGAAAATATGCCACATAGAACACACACGTGTTTTGTGGTCTGCTAATGGCTGTTAAACGTCAACGTTGGTTGTGTAATTATTAAACTATTTCCTAACATTAAATATTGGTTTAATATGGAAAATAGAATTCATTCTAAAATTATGAAGTGCCTCAGATTTTGGTTGTCCTGCAGCTCTGCAGCGCTCATAGAGGAACCGCCAGTTATCAGCGTGTATCTTGCATATAAAATTCTCGTGTCACAATTTTGGTCGCGCTAATCTCCGAAACCACTGAACCGATTTTGATGAAATGTTGTAAATTTCTTGCTTGCTGCAACTTACGATATAGGATAGATTATATTAAATATTTTGTACAAAATTACGGTGTTTAAAAAAAACTGTTTTAGTAACATGTAACGACATCTGATAGAATTTACTCAAAGCTATTAGTTCAGAAGCAAATCTGGTAGAATTTTCTCAATGCTATTAGTTCAGACGTCGGGCCGTAAACGAAATACATTTTGTAGAATTATATCTATCGCGCCCGGATCAAACCGGAACGGATCGTTATAGTTGAAGTCAAATAAATCGAAATTTTCAGCGACTGTTATGATTTTTGCTATCATAATTTGACCGTATCTGTACAGAACAATAAGCAACATAATATAGAACACATAATAGTCTGTTTTAATGTATTGTTTGAATTCACGCGATGCGTGCGTCACAATATGCGTGGGGGTGCGTGTTCGGTCGAGACTCGAGACGTGCGTGACTTACCTGCGTGTATATTTGCGTGCTCTATTTAACCAGTAGCGCACAAACCAATCACCGGTGAGCAAATTCGGATTTCAGAAATTTTCTTTCAAAGAGGAACGAACTCTTTTCTATTCTTATTTAGAACATATTAAATACTAGCTGTCCGATTCGATTATCTCAAAACCCCCTTGAAACAAGTTCTATAATTGTGGGATCTAGCAGTCACTTGGTTCGAATTTATACTTAATAGCCGTTACTCGCGGCTTCGCACGCGATTGAGACGAAACACGGATGCGTTCCCATTATTTGGAATAGTTACTCCTTTCTCGATGTAAACCCCTCTAATAAATTTCAAAATTGATGACATTCACGTGATCAACGTCCTGAAAAACCATAAAAATGACACCCATGTTGATTTTTAGACTATTTACCTCTTTTCACCCTCTGAAGGGGTTATTTTTGAAAAAAAAATTTAATTGTTGACTGAAGTAATTCTGTGCATTTTGATACTTCTATCTTATATGATTTCTCCATTCAAATGAACCGCCGTTACACTCTTGTAGGGGTTGAATTTCCAAAAATCTGTTTTCAGCGGATGCCTACGTCATAATAACTATCTGTGTGCCAAATTTCAGCCCAATCCGTCCAGTGGTTTGAGCTGTGCGTTGATAGAGCAGTCAGTCAATATATTTATATTTATAGACTAGCCGCTATACGCTGCTCCGCACGCGATTAAGATGAAACGCGGCGGTGGTGCCTTTGGCTCAACCGTATTACAGTCTTGCCTCACGGGACACAGTCTATCTTGTTGACAAATTTTATCGAAATCCGTTCAGCGGCTTAACAGACAGATAAAGTGACTTTCGCATTTATAATATTAGTATTAGTTAGCACGTTACCCAGTCACTTCGTTCATTCGTTCGAATTTATGAATACGTTAGGGATAAATACCAGTTGCACTCGGGCGAAGCCGGGCCTATAAACCTAAATCGCATTCAGTATAGCGAACTGAACTCGATTTGCATGCGAACGAAACCTAATCGAACATTTATTATAGCCTCTAACCTTCTTCAACAAATAACATATCGAATGTTAAAAGTCGCATTCAAATCCGTTCAATAGTTTTCGAGATTAGCCGGTACTGACAGACCCACCATGATTACCTTTTATTCAATTTTTACCCCACTGTCCCATCAGAAGGATTTTCGATGTATATTCATTTTTTGAGACGCTTTGTAACCTAAATGGTGATGGATTTTCACATATTATGAGGTGTTGTTAGATTTCTTTTAATTATGGGAGTGACATAGGGCAGGGGTCGGCAACCTGCGGCTCGCGAACCACATGCGGCTCTTTTGATGTAAAGTTGTGGCTCACCAGTTTCATACGCAAAAAATTATTATATAAACCCTTAAAAATCGTCTAATCGATCCATGATTGAGTACCAAGTTTATCTCTCAGACATTTCCACTCGCTTCTCACCCGCACCGCCCCCGTCGCGACGTGTCGTCCTCGGATATATATATTATACCTATATACAGATTGTATCAAATCAAAACGGTCCATAGGACAATCTGTGTGTAAGACAGAGACGATATATTATAAAGATCTAAAGCAGTAAGTAAGAATGAGATAAATGATCGCTAATATAGTTACTGTGGTTACGTAAATAAATAATTACGTACACTGTAAATCTTTTTACCAATTTATCAATTAAAACAACTACAAATAAATTTATTATGTTGGCGGTTGAATTACCACCATAAAACCATTTAATTATTTGGATTTTTTCCCGAACAGCATAAATAGCCATTTTATCAATAATTTCACTAGTGAATACTGACATTGATAAAAGTGTGATTTTTACTGTAGAAAACAAAGACGATACTATCAGATTGTATAACCACAGTAACTATTAGCGATCATTTATCTCATTCTTACTTACTGCTTTAGTGCTTTATATAATATCGTCTCTGTCTTATCACAGAATGTTCTATGGACTGTTTTGATTTGATACAATCTGTATAAGCAAATACTATAATACTGAAGCGAAAATGTTTAGTGGCCTTTAAAAACTGGGAAATTTTGTAAATTGTAACTTTTGGCTCTTCCGTCTCAAAAGGTTGCCGACTCCCGACATATAGGGTATAATATTTAAATATGGCGTCCACGAATCAAAAAAAAGAGAGGAAATAAGAAAAGATTTTTTTATTATATCAGATGGAGACCTACTTTTTGAATGGGTCCTCACCTAGTGCGTATTGAGGTTTTCCGACTTCTTTTTTTAGTTATTATTTATTAGTAACAGTTTTATTATGGTGCAGTCGGGGTTCTTTTGCTTTTTTTCTGCGACTGTTGATTTAATTATTTTTAGTTGGCACGCCAATGTTACTTTATGGATAGGTTATATTACGGTATTCCTACGCTACACAAAAAAACGGTGGACTTTTATATACATAGTTCTGTCTCTATGTGACCCCTGAAATAATCTTCGCTCGACATCAATCTAAT
Source organism: Xanthostigma xanthostigma (assembly GCA_963575645.1). NCBI lineage: Eukaryota > Metazoa > Arthropoda > Insecta > Raphidioptera > Raphidiidae > Xanthostigma > Xanthostigma xanthostigma. Next base: position 37,866,616 of record OY754466.1, on the reverse strand, counting down.
TCAAAATATATACATGTACACACAATACATACACACACGTACAAGTTGATTTATTACAGAATTAAATGTTGATGTATTGATGTTGTAAGCATTTAAAGATATTTTTTTTATACATATTTATTTAATTTAAAGACAACTCTCGATATTTGCAATTGTTGAGGTTTTATTTATATTATCAGTACTAGATTCACAAATCGATGCTCGAATTGGTACCTACTAGACCCAGATAATTCTGGTTTCAGTTTTGTAAAAATAAAATCATGTTTCGTTTGCTCCAGTTATTGCCGTCTAAAAATTGGCATTCGTTACATCACTACTCTTTATAATAAAGCTTTCATAAGTCAGTGGTTCCAATATCGGTCAGGCACAAAGAATACGCGGTCTCAGAGGTACAAAAATCGAAAAATTCATCATTTTTTCCGGGGTTACGCCTCCTTGAGACTTTAAAAAAATCGATTTTTTTTAGGGTGTAGAGGAATTGTTTATACCTTTGAGAATATTTTAAGCGTTGAACTATTCCAAAATTCAAACTATTGCCGAAGTTATAACGAGTTCATATTAGTCATAGAGCATTCAATCAGTTAGTTTTTTCTTTTGCATTTTTCTCGAAACTACTTTTTTCAAAACTGTGTACACGATATCTCAAGATCTACTCAACCGATTTCGGTAAAATTTACAACACTTATTTTTTATAATATTATCTATAATGTGACGTAGGATTTTTTTATTGGGTACCATGTTCAAAAGTTATAAATTTTTCAAATCCAAAATTTCGATGCAAATACGAGTTGTTTTAAACAGCTGTCATTTCTACAAAAAAAAAATTGAAAATATTTATCCTACGTCACAGTGTAGCTATTTTCGTTTTAAATAAGGAAAACATTTTTTTTTATGTTTCTGACAATGCCTAACAGAGAAATCGTGTACACCATCAGCAAGGATTTTAAAAAGAGGGTCCTCCAACTGATCGGCTCATATCTCCGCCACTTTTTATTTTTTTTAATCGTTAACATTGCAAATTGTTCATAAGATTACTATATATATGGGTAAAATAAGGATCACTTGATATACTTAACGGCTGCGCCAAAAAAAGTTTCTTTTTATATCTAGTTTTCCGAGCGCCATTTTAAAATCATTCTTGTACGGGGTGCACTAATTTAGGAATATTTCTTAAAACACTAAAAATATGATGACGACTACACACTTCACATTATTTTTATTTATTAGGTATATGGAGTTTTGGCTTTATTGTTATTTTCAATTCAAATAATTTAAAGAGCTCTGCAATCAAGAATAGATTAGAAAGACATTTGTCCACCAAATAGAATTTACATTAAATGAGTTTAACTTTGAAACATAACAAAATTTAAATATTTTGATATATTCAACGATTCAATAAAAATGTACTAGACTACTCGAATGATCATTTTGGATCATTTGTGAGTCGTGTCGAGTAGGTATAGCGATTGTAAATTATACATATTCGACAACAGAAGTCATACGCAGTTTCCACAACTCCTTCTTTAGAAGTTAATTTCTAGGCCCGGTATAGAGATTGTTTCACACTCCCATATCTCTGCTAATACGCTCCTGCGCTCTTTTTTTTTGTTTTTTTGATGTGAAACATCTAATATTGCGTTATGTTGGGAATAAAACCGTGCAATTGTCGCGACACTTTTATGGGACGACTTTTTATGTGGGAACGTTACGTTTTTCAGTTACTACTACACCCGTTAGATGACAGCGCATAACGCTTGCTGTGTTGGATTGTAACATGTCTTTTCTTGACGGCGACATCTGACAGATTTCTTAGTTACTAGAATAGTTCACTTAGGTGGCGCTGCTAGTAACTTAAAGTTGCAGTATCCATAGGAAGTGTTCGTAGAGTGTCCACAAGGCTTAAGGTGTCTATAGACTTTGCTTAAATTTTTGTTTCACATCTACCAGGCGTTCCACAACGGCTCCTATTAGGTACCATTCCAACCCATAAGTGGCGCGAATGGTACTAGTTTAGGTCAAAAATCACTTTTCAAAAATTTTACAATATCTTTCCGTTTTGAGGTCCTCCAAATCCAAAAAAACATATTTTTAGAAAAACTCTGTGCGTCTGTTAGTCTGTTTGTCTGTGAACACGATACAGGTTAAACGGATGAGTGGATTGAAACCAAATTTTGGGAGGATGTTTGGCATGCAAATATGAAGAGCCCTATTGTTTTTAGGGAAAATCGGCGCATGCGCAGAAGAGATATATGCTATAATGGTGTTTTTTATATAATAATGGTATACTTTTCATAACGGTTTATTATTTTATTTATTTTTTCAAGAAAGTTTCGTTAAAAATTTTTTTTTCTAAACTTTATAGTTTCGGAAATATTTTGAAAATAAAAAAAATCAGCCGCTCTTTTGTTTTATGGATCTGTCAGAAATAAACAAGTTCGGCATGCTTTGATTATTGTTTACATGACGTGGAACATATTATGTAGGTAGCCATGGCAACGAATAGCAAATATCATATTGAATTCTAGCAATTACCCGCGTTACCTCACACGATATCAGAAATTTTATTTTCGTTATAATCAAATGTCAACATTTTTGAAGTTGGAATGGTCCCGTCGCAATTGGCTGGAATTTTTTTTATGAAATATCTGTATTCCGCACTAACTTTCTTCCTTGGCTTACTCTTCCCCTTATTTCGGCGGGGCTTGTCGAATAGTGCAGGAAGAAATTTGCAAATAAATTGTGCATTTTTTATAATAAATTAAAAAACCGACTTTAGGGGTCTCCGTAAGGATTTTTCCCGTTTCGCTGCGTGTATCGATTTAATCAATAATTAATTTATATAAAAATCATACTGAGTTTTTTTACATAAATAGCTTAAATCTCAGTCTGATCCTTTTCTAACTAGAAATATAGGATTTGCCTGAAACTGATCCGAATTCTTAGATGGTTCAAAATAATAATAATAACACTTAAATTTAAGCTTCTTCTATTTCATTCTGAAGTTGTTTTAATAAATAGTGTCAATAGCTGTCATTGGTTGGATCTTTCAATTCATTCGCTTTAAAATATAAGAAGATATTAATAACGAAAGCTTGTTAATTTTTTACGAAAAAAATTGAAATTATTCTTCTGAACCTATGTTTTCACACCAACCTCTTATTATTTTGAATCATTAAACACATTCTAATTTTGTACACAAGTTTCAGACATGAAAAATTCTTTGAAGACAAGTTGATATTCTGTAATTTTTATATATTATCCTGCCATAGATAATGGTTCATATTTAAGTGTTAAACATTAAATCATTTCAAATTATACGCTGCCATTTTAAATTTACTGAAATGTTAAGAACTGAATTGTACTATTATGGTCAATATCAGAATTTGCAATAGTGATGTGTCGCTCCTGAGCAAGTCGTTCATAATGAACGACTATTTTCTCGAAGCGGAGCGAGTTGCTCTCTTTTTTGTGAATGACTCACTCCGAGCGCCATTGATCTGTGCTGAGCTATTCTGTACTATTGCATTCGCACATTTACAGAGGGCACACAGCACAGGCCACAGAGGCACTAGTGAATTTTGCACGTACGGAGTTATCTTTATTGAGTCATTTAGTGTTGAATGACACACTGTAAGTGCAGAAGTACTAAGCTCATAGTGACTTAAACCATTCACATATAATATTGCAACAATAAAAATTATTATTGTTAAGCTTTTATTATAGTTTATCCGAAATGCGAATAATATAAGATCAGAATCATATTAAAATGAGCTCAGAGCTGAGCGTGTGTATTGTGCTGTGCAATGCTACATGACTCCTGAGCATGCATGATGGCAGTTCACACCTCTGCAGTCTGCACTCTTTTGTAGTGCTTACTGTCTAGAGTCGCTCCTTTGAACGAGTCACTCTGAGCGACTCTTTTTAGTGAGCGGAGCGCACGGAGCCAGCTCCCAATAAAGAGTCATGTGGACACATCACTAATTTGCAATGCTGCATATTTTTTATCACTGTGACAAAAACCGTTAGTTATACAGTGAAACCAACTTATAAGAGTGCCACAAACTCATATAGAATCACATCATAAATGCTACTTAAAGAATTATTTTAAAAAATCGTAATATACTGGGTGTTTCAAAGCATGTGTCGGAAAATAAAGTGTGTCATTCCTTGGCCAATTCTAAGAAAAATGTTCCCATTAATTTGGGTCTACAAAAGTACTATTTTCGAGATACAGGGTGTCATTAAGACGTAGGCTGGAAGCGTGCATTATTGTATAAGGAGGCCATTTTCAACAATTTATTGTGATTTTTCTTGTTTTTTATGTTATTTAGTCAGTTTTGAAAAATAAAAGTTTTGTGATCATGTTGCTACTTTTTTCATGTTTTTCGTCATAAAATACCGCTTTTCTCTAAAACGGTTTATGATGCATTTTTTGACCTTTTTTGAGTAGAAAATATTGACGGTTCAAAATATGCTTTCACAATGGCAATTTCCCCAGTCTTATAGAAATTACGGCCAAAAAAATTTCACGCAACCCTAAAATTTTGGTCACTGGCACATGAAAAATTTTAATAAGTGCTTAAAAAGTAATTATCTAATGTTAATGATAAGATGTGTACAAAAACAGTTTTTTATCTAAAACAAAAATAATGGTATATTGTGCGACTAGTGAGAGAAGGAGAAGATTCCATGAGCATGAAATTTGCCGCACGAGCTTAGCGAGTGCGGTAACACGCGAGTGGAATATTCTCCTTCGATCAATGGTCGCACATAATACTTTATTCAACTAGCACGAGTAATATGTAATCGGGGCCTGATAAAAGAGGGAAAAATAATAAATCACTTCATTGATTGACGTACCCACCGCCCTCGATGCACTCAAGATGGCCCTGACTTTCGCTGAATTGCGATGCTGTTTTTATATATACAAATCGCGTTCCTATTGGTCCAGAAACTATGCAGTTATTTTTCATTATTGTACGCTTCCGCTCGCTACTGCGTTCCTATTGGTCCAGAAAATTCATTATCGTACAGTACGGCTCATTATTAGCACTCTACGCGTCAACATGAAGTAATTTATTATTTCTCCAGAATTTAGCAGGGCTCCGAAATTATATATTACTCACGCGTGTTGAATAAAATAATTTTTTGACACCCTATATCTCGAAAACGGTGCGTTTGCGGATCCATGTTAATAGGAACTTTTTTTCTTAGAATTAGCCAAAGAATCACACCTTTATTTTTCGACACATGTGTTGAAACACTAGTGTCATCTTTTCAAAATTTGAAAAAAATTAAATCCTTATCTTTTCATTTAAACTCGCTGGATTCTCGAATATCATTTGTGTTCAAAGAGCTAACGCGTCTTCTTATACTATAATTCATGTAACTAATTGTTTACTTCTAAACAAAACTGAACAGTTTACCTCAATACATTTTATTAAAATTTTATGAAGATTTATTTACACTACATGTAACTCATAGCTTGTAATAAAAAAAAGTAAGAAATCACCGATTTTGTAAATGTATAAAAAAAAGTTTAAAAAGTGTGCAAAGTAATAAAACATTATGCTATAACAGAATCGAAATTTGTGATAGATTAACTCAATCGTTGTTTATATACATAAATACCTATTATTAATATTGTACTTTACAAGTTTTGAATATATATTATAAATAAATAAATAAATAAATAAATAAGAGATAAATTAGTAATAAAATAATATAAAACATTACAATATACATTGTTGTGACGACATTAAGTACCGTGTGCAGAAGTGAGTTACCAAGCAATATTACTAGATGCCCTCTTTTTGATGTTCCTATTAGACAAAAAAAAAATGTTTTAGTCAATTGTCGGTGTTATTTGCAGTTGTCTAAATACCTAATAATAATTAATTGTAACAAACAATGATGATGCAAAACATATGAATCTCAAATTAATTATTCCACAAAACAAGTTATTGTTTTTACCAGTTTGAAAACCACTATTTGGATATTTCAGTAACGTAAACTTAATTACATCAACTGACTAGAGCTTACCTATTCTTTATTGAAGTAAAATTTCTTTAGGCGCGACTTGAGAGTAACTCAGATCTTTTTTTCGGACGGAAGTAACGTGTTTACGCTAGGCATCGAGAATGGCACCAAAAACATCTGTAGAAACCATCTTGAACGAAAGGTGAAACATAGCTACGGGCGCAAACCAATAAGCATAGCCCACGTAATTTAATTTGTGAGTGACTATTTCCCAAGAAGTGAGATTGGTAAAAACCAATTTCAAGAAGTTTTACTTCAAAGGTTTAAAGGCACTAATTTTTTTTTCAATTTTTCATATATAATCATTAATAATTAATATTATGTCTTATTTAATTTACATATAAAAATAATATCTACTCTCGTTTGCTCGATGTGTCGAAATTATTAACGAGAAACCTGATAAAACTTGAAATCAAAATGTTCAACAAAATAATTTCCTCACTATTTAAGTATCCATATTTGCGCACTGGTGGTATATTTAAGTCTCAGATATTTGGATGAATTTTCGAGCTTTCACTATAAAGACCGCTGCACACAAGGCTGGTTTTGCCGCTAGAATCGCTGTCGGAATTTGTGCTGGCTGGCGCGTTGGCTACGAAGATGGAAATGGCTCGCGTGAGTGGTCATAAGCTGGATTCCAAGATTAGAACCGAGACTATTTGTCGTACTTGTTTCTCTACTTGTTGTGAGCAAGAACCAATCAGGAAACAGTATCTTGTCACGTGAGCGCCACGGACAAACGTCCACAAACATTGCGTCATAGTGTGTGTTCTGTTCAGAGACAATAAACGTTCACTTTTGTTAACATTCGAACTGTCACTGCGCGCGCATTAAACTCATCTATGAAGCAAGCTTCAATACACGCATCGTGTGAAGCAAACACGAGATACAGCGCCATAGTCCGCTTGAAACTTAGCAACCAAATCTAGAAAAAAACTAGCCTCGTGTGGAAAGGCATTAACAGTCCAATTTTAAAGCTGTAGTACAATTTTACAGTTTCTTATAGTATTTTACTTTCAAAAGGTTAATGTTGTGGATTAATTTATGTCTCATAAATTGCACAACAAAGAATTTTAAATACTTCACCGTAGGAAATGAAGATTGAAATTAGTAAAATTAATATCGTTCTAAAAACTTTTTTAAAAATTTTTTTTCGATAGCTTCATTTTTAGATTCCATTTAAAAATGGAAATTTTTATAGAATTAAAAAATTATATTAATTAAAGGCTTATAATCTCTGTTTGCATTATTTACCAAATTGCGTGGTTTGAATTTATTTATTTTAACTTTTTCGGAAGTAGTAAAATAAAATATTAATTGTAATTATTACTAAAAACATTACATGTTTTTATTGCAACTAATAATTATTTCAGCCACGATTTGTTGTCTTTTAAATCAAACAGGATATATAAGTTTTATTATTGCCTTTAATTTTCCTTTCTTGTAAAAAATATTGAAGATTGTAAAATGTTATTTAGAAACAATTGGAAATGCTATCAAACGTGTGTAGGCGCAAATTGCTCAAATGTCGAGCAAATGCTGAATGTTTGATTTAGTATTTGAGAGCTAAAATTGCATCATCATTGGCAAGATTCTAATTCTTAACAATAATGTAATTAATAAATAATATTAATTATGAAATTTTGTGAAAATAATAAATAATATGTTTTGTATAATATGTGTGTGCCAAAATGTACCTCTATTTGATGTGGTTTCTATAAATGTAGTAATTTCTCTATGTACTAAACTCATATTTTATTTGTATTCTGTACTGATGATTTACAATAATTTCTAATTGTCGAAAAATATATCGGTCGGGCATCGCCCGGTTGCATATCGCTATTTTCGCCCATTGATCATCCCCCTTTTATCGCAGAAAATAATATAGTTACTCATCAAGCAATAGGCTTTTAAGCAGTGAAATAATTGTTCAAATTGGCTCAGTGGATCGCGAATTTTGAGGTAACGTAAATACAAAACTGTTCTTTTATAATAGAAAACAAAAAATTGTTTCATTTAGACCAGCTAGTCAAAATTTGGCGTAATTATTTTGATATTAGGTGCCCCTAAACTGACAGAAATCTCCAATATACGTAAATTCTGAAAAGTTGAGTTTTTTTTTTTCTTATAAAAACTAAAAATCTGTAAATATATTATATGTTTCGAAAGCAGGGGTAACCAGGGCACCGTCCAAACATATTTTTTAGGGGGCGCAAATATTTGTCGAAAAATGTTTCTCTTCATTCTCGTTTTTTAATTTTCCTTCACTCGCGTCGAGCTGGTATTGTTTACATAACTTTTGAATTTTAAATTATAAACTGTATTTTTCCTGTGGTACAAAATAAGCAATATTTTGATCTTGCAATATTTTACGCAATCAATAGAAAATTACACACACAATAAACCTATCAATTTATTTATAAGGTTTAGCAATTTGTTTCTCATAGTATATTTCCAGTTGAATACTTATTAGAAAAAGAGTGAGAAACATTTATTCATAACAAAAAAAAATATTTTGCGAAGTGTACCAGTTAGGAAAGCGATAGAAAATGTTTTAATTAATTTTTGAAGTGAAAACTTCTTTAGCGGCGTTGTACACTTTTTTTGTAATGGGTAAAAAATGTTAAACTCGCGTCAGGGTCACGTGTCCTGATCGAAAATGCGTAAGACGAAGACTTTTATTTATACAACGCTAGACATCTAGCGTTGAAATATCGTACATAAAAATGCAATCTATGATACAAACCATTTTGATCGAAAATTCGTCAGACGTTAATATTCAAGTTTTCACTTCTGCCGGCACTCCCGGAGTGCAAACCTTTTTTTTTATCTTTGATGTGAATGAAAAATCTTTGAAACGCGTTTTGTATATCATACACCTAATTCAGTTTTAGATTTAAATATCAGAATTATTAGGATTTGTTTAAATTAAACGATTTTAATAGTTAATGGAATGTTGTTTTCAACAGTGCAGAGTACTTAGACAATTACTTAATTTGTAATACAATATTATGCAGTGATTAGAAAATTTTAGCATTAATAAATTTCTTTTTCCTACAGAAATCTACAAGACTACAAAATGCCACAACTGATATACCTAATATAGAATGATCATAAAAGAATATTGCATTAAAACTATTTTTTGTTAATATGAGCAAAATTTTTGATATCGGAAAAGAAACCTTTTAGTTTTTATACAAAAAAAAAAAATAGAATTTTTTGCGGTAATTTCTTTTTTTTAAAGCTACTATTATTGTAGTCAAAAAGCGCATTTTCATAGATAAATTCCCTTCTTATATTTATTACAAACATTTCTTGGTAACAATTCTTCCAAAATAATAATCACAGATATTTGTTTTTTTATACCCACACAGACAATTTTTTTATTTCTCATTTAATATATTTTTTTTGCAAACTTCTTTTATGATCCCTCCATATTTTGATTTTCATACAAATAACATTCTAATGTATTAAAAATAGATTGGAATTTTTATCAAACATAAAAGAGTGTTTATCCTTATTATTTACGTATATTTATAATTTTCAGGTTATTTAATTGGCGTCAATAATTTATTGTAAAATCTACATTAAAGGATTCAAAATAAACATACTCACTCATTCAGTTAAAACCGCAGAAACTTCCTACGGTTTTCTAAATATTCGAAAAAATGTCTGTCTTATTGATAAATTTCAACAGAAGCATAAGCGTAACGTTTTTAATAAAATTTTAAAATAATAAAGAACCGGTCAGTGCGAACCGAACTCGCGCATGGGGAGGGTTCCGTACCATTCCGTTTTCCGCGAAAACTTTAAGACTAAAGATTTTCGTTTAGGTTTTCCTTGTAAACTGCAAGTTTTTTTTTCGTATATTTTCTTTATTTACTTAAAAACTATGCATTTTAAAATAATAAAAAAATATATTGTTTTTTCTCATAACGAGCCCTTTCGTTTAATACGTCACATGATGTATTTGAACATTTTTTTTTAATTTTCTAATTTGCTCCCCATAAATTAACCTCCAAAATCAGAATTTGTTTGTTTACGGTACACACGTCCGTGATATATGTACGGTGTACCAAACAACTTTTTTTTAATTGAAAGTGCATTTTTGACAACTTGTTTATTCACTGGTTCACATTAGAAACTAATTATCTTTGTAAAGTTGGTCATTCTTATCTCGCTTTTCTTATCGCCTAAGGCTTCCATTCAACTTTTTTGTCCAGTAGACCCGGCGAAAATAAGCTACGACAGACGGACAGACAGACTACGAAAGTGATCCTATAACTCCGTTTTTTCATCGAATGTACGGAACCCGTAAAAAAGCAATTTTTAATATTTTAAATCTTTGATTGAAGAAGATCCAAAACCGGACCGAAACGTCATCTATTGAATTATAATTTTATAATTTTTGTCAATATAATTGGTCGATAATTTTATTTATTTTAATATTTTATTTTTAAAAATTGCGTAATCAAATGCAATTTCAAAATAACACGAAAATTCAAAGTGACCCTTCCACTCGTAATTCTGACCATAAATATATCTGGTGATTCTGTCTATTCCTTAAAAAACACCGTTCAGTGTGTATTTTTAAGATTTGATTTTAAGAAAAGCATAACAATAATAATATTTGTAAACATATTTTAACAGGTGTAATGTAATCAAATGGTTTTTAAACTCATTTTAATCATACTTATTTATAGTACCACCAAAAATTTGTTCACAATTTCGCATACCTAATTGTTTGTGTTTTATGTATGTATTGTAATGTTTTTATTTTAACTCTTCTCGAAGTACTTACTGAGCAAATGTTTCGTATGTAATTTTTATTAAATCTTAAATTGCAACGAATTAGAATTCAATTGAAAAGATTTCTATGTCAGTCAGATAAAGAACAGTTGCATACGAAACTTCAGCTTGATGTTATTTGTACGTAAATCAAACAATATTTTAAACAAATAATAACAAAAACCAATAACAATCAACGTAAATTTTATTATTAGTTTAAATATGTATGTACACAATTATTTTTATACAATTATAACTGAAATATTTTTAACGCCGAACAGTATAATAATGTTATTTAATGAAATCAGTAATTCCGTCTTTTACAACTTTATATGACAACAAATAATAATAGTCTAATAAAACTGATCAAAATGTTAAGGGAAACTTACTAATACACATTTAATAACCAAAAACATGTGATGTTTACATAAAATCAACCATTCGCTTAATATTTTATTTTTAACCGACTTCAAAAAAGGAGGAGGTTCTATGTTCGACTGTATATATGTATTTTTTTTATGTATGTTCGCCGATTTTTCTCCGTCAATTATGGACCGATTTAAAAAAAAAAATTTTATTCGAAAAAGTGCACTTCCGAGGTGGTCCCATCGGAACCAAATCAGGATCTGATGGTGGAATCTGGAGAAATCGAGGGAAACTCTCAAATTTCAAAGGAACGCATACTTGGCCTACCCATTGCAATACTTTATCTAACACTAAAAAGAGAAAAATAAAATATTTTTAACAAAAAAGTTGAACCGACTTCACAATATGCACTAAAATGTAGAAATAATAATTGTTGTTATTTTTGGAGTCGGTGTCACATCGGAATTCGAAAGTAGCAATTTAAATCTTACATGTCTCTAGTTCTCGGAATAGATTTCATTTTGGCTAACACCGACTCCAAAAATAACAATAATTATTATTTTTTACTTTTTAGTGCATATTGTGAAGTCGGTTCAACTTTTTTGTTAAAAATATTTTATTCAATTTAATGCATTACAATTATCAATCAATCGAAATAGATCAGAAAGGCCGCTGTACACGAGATTGGTTTTGCCGCTGCTGGGATTTGTGCCGATGAAATATACACGTATGTCCCATTTTAAAGTAGCCGCCCTTATATCTCCGTTATTTTTAAAGATAGAAACAAATTCTCCAAATAAAAGTTGCTCAGTTTGGAGGTGGGAAGAATATGCACACATGAACATCCCGACATATTTTTTTTTTAAGTGGAAACCTATATTTTTTTATTAGCTCATTCGATAGAGGAGAAAAAATGCTATAAAAAATGTCTGAACTATTTTTCGATTTGCGCCGTTTTTATCTTGGTAATAATCGTTTTTTACCGCTGGCATTAGCATTACCCAAGACATACCAGGGGTGGGTTGCACGGTCTGATTTATAAGTGTTGAGTGTGTGTGTGTTTCATGAAGCAATGAAAATTGACACTTGGGGCTATCTAACATTTGTTTTTTTTTCTATCTTCAAAAATAACGGAGATATAAGGGTGACTACTTTAAAATGGGACACTCGACTGCGATGACGGAAATGACGTCACTGTATACTCGCGTGCGTGGTCACAAGCTGGATTTCAAAATTAGAACCGGGGCTATATTTCGTGCTTATTTCTGTGCTGGCTTTTATAGCATTTTGTAACGTGGGCGATATGGGCAAACGTTACAAACAAACACAGCGTTATAGTGTTTATTCTTTTCAAGGACAATAAAAATGTCCATTTTTGTAAACATTCGAAGCGTAACTGCGCGCGGGTCAAAACCATATCTATAAAGCCAGCTACAAAACATTCGTGTGTAGGCAATTAGGCATAAAAACCATCACGAAATCCAGTGCCACGGCACGCTTGGAACATAGCAGCGTTAATAAGCAACGAAAGGGGCAAAACCAGCATCGTGTGTAGCGACCTTGTGGTACAGGAACGCTTATGACCTCGGCTGTTTAGCGTCTATAACCTACAATCTCTCTTTCTCTCTCTAGGTAAGGGAATCGATTTCTATCATACGTTGCCGACCATTTTCAGATTCATAGATAGTTAACGATATATTATTAAATTTATTTTACCGATAAACATATATTTATTCTGTTATTTCGAAGATAAATGTGAAAATTTTCATTGTGAAAATATGATCCCGCTAAGCATCAATAACTAAAAGCAACTTTTTTTATAGTCCGATTTCCCCATTTTAAAACCAACTAAGAAAATGGAATTAAAAACAAATGTTGTTTTTAATCGTTAAACGTCGCATGTTTTTTTTATCTGAAATACAAATAACAATAATAAGTACATCAGTTGTAAAAACTTGATGTACATTTCAAAAAACAAACTGCCTCATTTTACTGATAAATTGTCATATCTTTAAAATCGTATCTTTAAAATCAAAATGTTTGTTTTTTTCAATTGCGGTTGTTGTACAGCCTTTTGTAATAATAATTGAGAATTAGCATACAGTAAGTCATAAAATCTGTTGCAACATAGGTTACAAATCAGAGAATCATAAACTAATTGCAACTTTCAATGTTTTGTAACTATGGATAAGAAAGTACACAGCGCCGTAGCTAAGACCTGGCGATCAGGGGCCACGCCAGGACCCCAAACCCAGGAGGCCGCAATAAGAAATGCGATTATGATTGTTTTATTTGAATATATCAATCAACAAAACTTTGAGGCTGTCAAATCAGAATCTTGCCAATTAATTCAGCTACGGCGCTGAAAGTACACGTCGAAAATAAATTTCTGAATGAATGAAAACAAACAGATAATATCATTAGCATATTTTATCTTACTCCTTATAAAATATTTGCTTTACATGCGTGTAAAATGCTGCGGAAAAATTCAAAAATAATTTACTGTTATTAGCTTTCTGCAACCTTCTTGTATTTGTGTAGTTTAATTTAATTTAGAATAAATTTAGAAGTGAAGTTTGTTACACAAGTGAAATGTCTACAATTTTAAATATTGATAACGAAGACAAAAACAGTTATTTTATAAAGGCTAGGATAAAAAATATCATATGTGGGCGGAATGATATTTTGGCTAGTGTGACTGCTAAAATTCGCATAAGCGCGTTTTAACATAAACTCACTACTCGCCAGTAATATAAATTCTACAGTTACATAATTGACCTTGCTTGCATCTTGCTATTTCCTGCTGTGTATTAATAATATTGTTAATCGATATATTATTATAGTGTTTGCTGTTTATTTTTTTTTTTTTTTTGTAATTGGGAATCACAAAACCCCGTCACACACAACGAATTAATTGTTTTAAAGATATGACAATAACCAATTATAATAATATATTATATTAAAGTTGATATTAATTGTTGTAATGATTCGTTGTTATTGTAATTACATAATTGTCGGTGTAATATGTAAATGTAGTTTAATGTAAATGTTTTTAAATCTATATATATATATATGATAATATGAACGACGTCTCTGTACAGGAGCGTAACCAAAAAAAAAAAATGGAGGTGTGGTGATGTGTATTTTAATATTATTTGACAAATTGGCTTATATGTAAGATGAATTTTATCGTAAACGTATATCTCCCACTAGAAAAGTGAAATTGTTTGGTTACGCCCCTGTAGCTCTGTGCAGTGCACTGACTATGAGATTAATTATATAAAGTAAACGTAGGTAGATGATCGTACGACAGGCTCGTCTTTTAACCTTATCTTTTTAAAAGGCTTTGCCGAATTTAATTTTTTTTTTAATAAGTATGTTTATCATTGCGAAAAAATGGCCATGAAAATTAAAAAAAATACTCGCATTTAATACAGAAAAATAAAAATAGTCAAGGACGCACGAAGAATTTGCTGTTGGGAAGGGGGGGACTCGGTAGTTGGTGCTACATGGAGTCGAGATATTTAAAAAAAAAATTCTATTTGGCTCATATTCAGAATGTGTCTGTATACAAAATATTGTAATGTCATCGGAAATACAGATGTGTGCCAAATCGGTTAACGGGAAGTGAATGAAAATTTAAAAATGCTTAGTTCATCGATCCTATGCCACCAGGATTCATCCTTTAATCTTACAACATTTAAACAGGATCATCATCACTCTAATTTATTAGAGTTATTTTTCACAATTTAAAATTGCGATTGGCACCTGGACGAAACCGAACCGGTCAGCTAGTATTAATTATAAAGTTAACAATCATTTTTTTTGTGATTTATGACTTACGTCCCCCGCGCCGCTGAGCTTAAGTAGTCGTGGCCGTCCGACAAAATAGAGGAAAAAGGTTATAGTATCTACATACATTCAAAATGCGTCATTACATACTTGTAGTCCAAGAGCTATTGAACTTTTTGGAAGCTGATTTAGGCATGGAAGTGACATACTTTATAATGCAGTCGTTTTTAGGGTAATCAACCCCTAAATAGTAGGGTTGAAAACGTCAACACATTTTGGCAAGGCTAAAATTTTCTCAGTATTTCCAATACGCCCTTTCTAAACTGCAGTATTTAAAAAGCAAGAACAAAATTCCGGTCGGAACTGCTTTATACATCCCTTCAAGGCAATCTGCCGGGGTTTTCCGACCGGAATTTTGTTCTGACTTTTTAAATACAGTTTAGAAAGGGCGTATTTGAAATACTGTAAAAACTTTAGTCTTACCAAAATGTGTTGACGTTTTCAATCCTACTAGTGAATATTTAGGGGATGTTTACCCCTAAAAACGACTGGACTTGGTGACGCAGAATATTATTTTCGTTGTTTGCACTGATTAAACTACATTATAAAGTATGTCACTTCCATGCCTAAATCAGCTTCCAAAAAGTTCACCAGTTCTCGATCTATTGTTTTCGGGGTCGAAAGTTTGATTTTGCAAGCCAATGACGTAAAATTAAAGTCACGCATGCGCAGATCAAATGTAAAGTGATTTTCTTCCTTGGGAAATTCTTTTCGAATCAAATGTACGCAAAAATGGCGTCATCCTTCGCGATGCTTTAAAAAAAAATGTGTTGCTACTCGAGTGAAATTAACAATTGTGACTCGGGTGATTGATGCCCTCGCTGCACTACAGCGAGCAAACATCACCCTCGTTCAAAATCGCCAATTTTCTGTCTTTGTAACACAATGTATTATTACGAAATATCTCGTGTATTTCGCTTTTCGTTATAACAGTAAAGATTGTAACATTAGTTTAAAATTTTCACTGAAAATATGACTTTATTATGTTCGAGTTTTGGTTATACCATGGTCATCTCGCGATCGGTTTATAGTCAGTGATTTTAATATGATAAACATACTTAAGTACAATTTATTTTAAGCAGAGTTTGACAATTTGACATTTTATTATATTATATCATTTAAATTTAAGTAGTTAAAATACAGTAAAAGATTAATCATACGTGTTAATATTATAATATGTCATTATATGAGATCCATATACGCATACCTATATGGAACATTTTTGATATAGAAATATGAGAGTTTTCTCATTGGGTATGGTTAATTTTTTAACAGTAAAATTATACAATTACGTATTATGAGTGAAATTATTATTAAAAATTACCTTTTTTGTTAATAGTTAAAATAAATCTATAAATTTGCCTCTGAGAACTAGATCTAATAACTGTTATTATAAAATATTATGGAGCAATATTTTCTATACCTACAATTTAGCGTAAAGTCAGAAATAGTTAGAAATATTTTTATTTAGTTACTAACAAATAATTAAAGAAGTGCAATTTGAAACGGTTCTCAATGGCAGTTATGGAAATAGTAATAATATTATTTTTTTATTTGTATTTTATTGTTAATATAGAACGGAATAAAATATGTGATTGATTGTGATATTGATCGAAAGGACTGATTTTAGAGAAAATATATATATGTGTATTTCTTAAATTGTTAATTGTTTTTATTTTTTATCCCTCTTCTTAAAAATGTTGCTCCTTATAAACTTGTCATGTGTAATATGTGTTACATCTATTTCCTAGGTATTCTGCAAACTCACCAATTTACCAAGCCTTGCGTAAATTGGCTTGAACTTGGCATAATCTATATATAAAGACGGGAAGGAAAAAAATAACGTGTTACCAATTTTAGTGTGTCAATTCGCACACATTGTGATGAAACATGCTTTATTCTCTTCGTTTGAATGAGGAAAAGTGCACAATACATGCTTTATCACGATGTGTACGAATTAACACAGGTAAAATCGATTCAGGAGAAATCCATATAATGACAAAAGAACCTCAATAACGTTGAAACTTAAAAATTTAATGGATTGCGGTCGAATTTTGGCTAATAGGCAACCACAAGTCTGTATAAATTGGATAAGGTATTTTAGGAAATCCTCAAAAAACAAGCTTTTGATGCTAATATATTACTATGGTTTTAAAAATAG
The DNA here is from genome assembly GCA_963575645.1 of Xanthostigma xanthostigma. Lineage (NCBI taxonomy): Eukaryota > Metazoa > Arthropoda > Insecta > Raphidioptera > Raphidiidae > Xanthostigma > Xanthostigma xanthostigma. Next base: position 37,849,410 of record OY754466.1, on the reverse strand, counting down.
TAGAGAGTGACTCAACATTATAGTGCGGTTCGCTGTTAATAGAGCGGCGAGCAACGAAACATTGAAAAGTATACCGGTTCTACGCATAAAAACTGTGCCGCGTATTAAAGAAAGTTTTCTTTAGTATAGACAAATTAACTTTTGACAACTTCGCTTGCGTTAGTGCTGGTTTTTTTATTACTGGTCCAGTTCGATAGAAGCGGGATGATATACACAGTCATAAATAATTTCAAACGCTGTATTGAAAGTCCGATTAAAATCGATTCAGTAGTTTTTGAGTTACTCCAGAACAAACTGACGCAGATAGACAAGCAACAACTGTGAGAATAGCTTATTTGGTACATCCTACAATTTGCATATCTAATTCGAAATAAATGATTTTAATTATTTGTATTGATTACATGGGATCTGCCTATATAAGCATTTAGCAATTAGATTTACGTGAAGAAAACCGATAGTTTTAAAAAACTATATCTAAGAAAAATATTGATACATTTTTTCAAAATGAAATATAATTTTTTGTCACTTCAGTTTCAATTTAAAAGGTAAAAATAATATGCTTTTTTGAAGACAGCCCTTATGAAATAATATATTTTGTCAAATTTACCGCTGTGACGTCATAGCGGTCAGCTTTTTTAGTGTTTTTAAGTTTTTAAGCGTTGACAACACTGTTTAAAGTGAAATAGGTTTAACTTTTGATATGTGAGAAAGACAAAGAAAGTGAAATGTCAATGCTCTATTGACATTTTATTGATTGGTAAATTTATATTTAAAAAAAATTAAATGATCACAGAATATGAGTTACGATTTTGAAAGTATTTCACGTTAAATTCCTTTCGTAGGTGTAGTTTTCATGTGAGTAAATATTTGTTGTGAAACCGGAAAAACCTAACCTATCTATGTAAAAGTTTATATGTTACTTGTAATTTAGTTAAGATTTTAAGATATATCTTTCACTGAAAAATTCTCCTTTATTTTTAGAATCTATAATGGCTGTAAAGGATTTCAGAGCTGCAGGTGTGCATTTTGAAATGATGGTAGATTTCATGGAAAAAAATCCACAGATGATACCTGAAAGGAGCATAGGCAGCGGAGGTTTAAAAGGCTGGAAATCGGATTTATGGGCGCAGTTATCGGAAAAATTAAATGCTGCTGGCTCAGGAACCAAATCACCTGAAAAATGGCACAAAGTAATTTTTTATTTAATAATCAAGTACCTTCTGAAGTATTTGTATTTATCTTTTAAGTACCACGTCATCTATTTAAATAATAATCGTGTTTTATTATAGCTACTTAGGTTCTCAATAAAGATGCTCTTGTATTCTGTTTTTAGGCATGGACGGACTTTAAATACGCATCAAAGAAAAAGTGTCGTGAAATGCAATTATACAACGGTAGCAAGAGTGGTCGTCAAAAATCCCTGACACCTTTAGAACAGAGAATGATGCTACTTTGTGGGTGGCATTTTTCAGAAGAAGAGAACGGAAAGAATGACAATTTAGCATATATTGTAAGTTGATACAATAGAAATTGCATCGATAAGTTATTTACGGATGTATGAGGGGTATCTCAAATCACCGAGAAATGAATGAAATTTTGTCAACTCATTCCTTAATATATTTGTAATAAGTACCCAACATTTCAGAACGGTTCACTAACTCGTTTAAAAAATTTAAAGTTATGAAATTAACTTGAGCTCTAATATTGGAAAATCGCGTATTCATAGTTTAAGTAAAACATCCTGAAAAAATCGTAATTTTTAGAATATGCTAGTCACATATTTAAGAAGCTTTGTTCAAAATTTCATCTATTGTCACCGTTGAAATCATGAGGAAAAAAATAATTATTGCCGAAACGTATCAAACAGAATATTTTATAAAATGCGTGTTCACATTTAATTGACAACAGCGCACCCATAGAGTACAGAGTTTATAAACATTTTTACCAAAATTACCGTTTATTTTTGACCATGAAGTCTGGAACCAGGAGACCTAGCTTGCCGTTGTAGCAAGCTTTGTTACATTAACTCTCTCTCTCTTTTTTGTAATATTGTCAAAATTAGTTTTCCTTAGCTACGCTGGAAAAAAGAATGTTGTTATAAATTTGGAAAAAATCAATTCAATTAATAGATCTTGAAAAAACAATTCATTACAAATCTTTTGAGTTCAAGTCTTAGTGTTTTATTTATTTTAAAGTAAGAACTTTATTAAGTACTTACACCGTGTTTCGAGACGAACCGTTTTCTGGCGCACGCGTGATGGCGCTGTTATCATTACCTGGGAAGACTTTGGTTCTTTCCACCTGTTTTCGCCATAGTTACCAAAGTTGTTTAACTTCACAGATACTACGCACATGTAAGCCATGAACGTGTGTGTGTTACTCAGTAGCTGACGCCATATTGGTTCATGCGACAGATATTGGTCAACCGCTATGCTCGAGCTAAGTCTCCTGGTTACATACTTCATGCTTTTGACAAATAACCAATGAAATTGAAAGATTTAATTATTGTTCAACTGCGACATTGTCGCGATATCTTTCGTGCTAGTTACTCACTCGTATGTACACTTATACATGTATTGCTGTCTCAGTGAGCGGAAAAATAGCTCACAACGCGTTGTGGTCACAGTAAAACATCCACATGGCGAAATTCGTGTTATGGCTCTAATGAAAACGCGCACGACGCGTTGTGGCAATCACAGAAAGATCAAATAGCGAAGTTCGTGTCGTGGCTGACATGTTATTCGATCTCAACGCGTTGTGGCAATGAATAAAAGCCATGATGCGTATGGAATATTATTTGATTACGACGCACACTACTTTCCGATATGGATCCTACTAGGCCTAGGCTGGAAACGTTTTGGTAGATGTCCTTAGGAAATATTTTTTATTTTATAAAATCACTGCATAACGTGTTTGTCATTATTACTTTATATTTAAAAAAATCAACGTATTAAGTAATAAATTACTGAACACAAAATATTAATCATTTGTAAATTACTTATAATTCACTTAAAATAATTAGGGATTTTAATTTTTTATGACAATTTAAAATTCTTTCAAGTAATAAAAATATTTAACACAAGTTACAACCTGTCCGTCGTGATATGGTTAAAACAATGAATGCTCAGAACGCGTCATGGCTTTTCTTCATTGCCACAACGCGTTGAGATCGAATAGCATGTCAGCCACGACACGAATTTCGCTATTTGGTCTTTCTGTGATTGCCACAACGCGTCGTGCGCGTTTTCATTAGAGCCATAACACGAATTTCGCCATGTGGATGTTTTACTGTGACCACAACGCGTTGTGAGCTATTTTTCCGCTCACTGAGCGTTTTCGATCTTTGAGCATAACATATCTATAATTTCTAAAACTGGTCACTCTAGTGATATTCGGTTTTATAATTGTAGAATGGATCATACGATTACGATACTAGTCAACTGCCAACGTCTACTTCGGATAACATCAGTCATCTGAATACATTTAAACGTTCATCAGACTTTTCGGATTACGATAGTATGATGTCCAATAAATTACAAAGATATTCGCCTCTACGAGACCCGTCGCCATCCGAAGATTATTTACAGTCGCCTTCCGATTACACCTTGTCTCAAGAAGCGGAAGAAAGCAGCATTCATGAATACCAACTCGATCCGGCCGAGGTGATAAAACATTCCAACAGTTGTGAAAATCTAGAAACTGAAAAACAGCAACATCCGGACATAGTAAATATTCTGGCTGATATTCGCTCCGATACAAAAAGGATGGCCGATGCAATGGAAGCTCAAGCGTCAACGTCGGCAAAAATCGCTGAAGCGTTATTTCTTTTGGTTTATAAAAACAATGAAGGCAATTAGTGGTGAGTAATATACTTTGTTGAGTGGAATAAAATCATTTAAAGTAGTGCAATAGCTTTTTGAATTATAACTTGTAAGAGTGAAAATGTAAAATAATGTAAGATTTTCTGGAATTAGTTCAAAAACAGAGTACTTATACAGTATGTAAACACGTAAGGTGCACATAGGAAAATTATCATTGGGAAAAAATGACTGGATCAGAGTGAGCCTTGAAATCTTGATTTTCAATTTGACAGATAATATTCTTTTGCAAAATGAATGTGTATACTATTGAAGAAAATATTCAAATGATTACAACATAATCGGACTTTTTTTATTAATGGGACATTAAATTCCCAAAAATACTTAAATATGATGCGAGATCAAATATCTCCGCCTATTTATGTTGAACATAAATACATTGGGTCACTGATTTACCAACGCGCATACGTCATACCAGTCAGACAATTCTTGAATGAAATGTTTCCAAACAGATGGAGTTGTTTTTTTGTTTTATTGTTGTACAAAAAATTTAAAATAATGATTTATAAGAGCTTTTTATTATTAAAAAAGCCAAGTAAAATAAAAATAAATCAAAATAAAATAGAAATCCTCAAGATTACCACGATAATTCAATAGAAATAACAATTAATGCAGTCGTGGCTAACTCTGATCCAAGTATTTTTTGTCAATGCTAATTTCCGTATGTGCACCTTACGCGTTTACATACTGTATGTGAAATGAAGGCAGATTAATCTCAGTTTCGTTAAAGGTGTTCATCTTATGGTCTTAATTTGTAGTGTGCGACCGAACTTTTGGTTTCGGTGAGTTTCAGCGTTAAATTGGAGATTCGGTTTAGTTTCAGTGTCGACAGAAAATCTGCCGAAACTGGATTGAAACCATAACTAGGTTCGTGAGCTTACGTGCGGCGTTCGGGAGCGATCGGCGTAGTGGAGCGGCGACGAAGAGTGTCAGTATCACTTTCGGATTCCCCTCGCGCCCGTGCTAACTGTTCGCTGTCGTGCGTTTATCAAATAATTGCTTTTATGAACACAAACACATTATTTGGTATGGCTAAAACGAACAAAAGCTTAAAAAATAGACACTAGAATTGTCGTCGAAGTAACTGAAACTGAAACCGACATTCGGTTTGGTTTGTAAAAACTAGTTTTGGTAGGACACTATTAATTTGCTCTAACGGAAAATACTTATGTTTTCATAAAAATGATAATTGATATTTCCCAGTATGTTACGTTGCAATTTTTTTGATCATACCAGTTCCAGATATCTCCTCTAATAATCGTGAGTTATAGAATAATAATAAATTGGTAAAGAGAAACTGAAGAAGACTAAAAACAGTTGTCAGGTAATAGAACGGTTGCTCTAGGCTGGAACTGATTGGAGTACTTCATTTTTTCGGAAACCAAAATTATTCCTGTTTAGTAAAATAATATAAAGAGCCTGTACATTATTGCATTAGATTATTACATCCAAACTTTCCACCAGAAATAAGATATCGAAACCGTATTCAAATTCGTTCAACAAATTCAATCCATTGTTCACTCGGGTGAAGCCGAGCTGCCCAGTTATTATAGAGGTACAGTGCACACCTTTCCCAAGTAATAAGCTATAGGTACATGTAAAGTGTATTTATCTCAAACGTATGATATTATGACTCGAGTGACTGTTAAACCCACTATGACTTGTTTTTAACATAATGTCACCTCTCGCATAAATAACTGCATTTACGCTCTAGATACATAAAAAAATGTCCCTAAATTAAGAGAAACTTATAGTCCATTGAAAAGTTACATTCGAAATTACATTTGTCAGAGGACGCAATTTTATTTTTTAGATATCAAGAAGGGGTTGGTGTAAAGTTAAATTGAAGTTTGTGGGGTCACAACCCTTGCCCCACGGCCGCCATCTTGTAAAAAGGGGTGCAAGTGGTTTCCATGATTTATCTCACGAACTATAGGTCTCACAAAAAAAAAATTTATACATTTTTTGTAAAAAATATAATTTCCTACAACTTTTGTTCAGTAACTTTTTGTTGTAGATCCTATACAAGGTCAACAAGATCCTGTAAATGTATACAATGTTGGCTTTCATATACAAGATCCTGAGCCGCAGCCTGGTCCATCAAAAAAAGCGAGGACAGAGTAATTATGTCATTTCGAAAATGACCGTGGATTAAGCCTCTTGGGAATACTACCACAAAAAGTTACTGAACAAAAGTTGTAGGAAATTATATTTTTTACAAAAAATGTATAAAATTTTTTTTTGTGAGACCTATAGTTCGTGAGATAAACCATGGGAACCACTTGCACCCCTTTTTCCAAGATGGCGGCCGTGGGACAAGGGTTGTGACCCCACAAACTTGAATTTAACTTTACACTAACCCCTTCTTGGTATTTAAAAAATAAAATTTCGTCCTCTGACAAATATAATTTTAGCCCAAAACATTTCAATGGACTATTAGCAACAGTAAGATAAAGTTTAATGTTGTTATGGATAGGTGAACAGAAGCACATTTCAATAAAGTATAAGTTATATGATGCCAGAATTAAAAGAGTTTAATTATTTTAGTGTTTGATATTTTGTGCCACTGCAGTATAAATAGTATTAATGATATTTATTTATTTATTATGGTTGTTATATTTTCATTTAGTATGCAATTCTCAAATACAATATTACCAGAATATGTTCAAAGAGTGGTGTAGATACAAGAGAAGCTGTTGATTTCTGTGATGGCATAGTAGCTGTCTTAAATTTGAAAAAAAATCGTGACAAAGTGTAAGAAAAGTGGATTGCAATGAAAAAATGGCGTAAATATATTTTCCCAAATTGGCGGGTCTGAGCAAACTTTAAATGCGAATATCTCGTGAACCGTTCATGGTACGGCAAAAAGTGTGAAGACATTTTTTATCCAGCACTAAATTCTGTACAAAATCTTTCAGAGAGTCACTTTAGTAGAACTAACCGTTTACGAGTCACAGCGCATCAAAGTTTCCAAAAATGATTTTTGAAAATGTTTTCATAAACTGCTGACTTCACGTTAAAAAGTCAAAAGGCGTCTTATAAAGCACTAAATTTTCTAGAAATATTTTCACAGACCCCGTTTTGTAGGGTAACAGTTACGCTATACCATGTTGAAATGAACATTTTTACTGTTGTTGTTGAACATATGACTGTTAGTATATTTAAAAATTATAAGCAAAAAAAAAAGAAAAATATTATGTGAATTTTAAATAGTATATTAACGTACGAGGGCAGGAAATTGGCGATTGCGAACAAGGGTGACGTTTGCTAGTCAGAGCGCAACGAGAGCGGCAACCGCCCGAATCACAATCGCTAATTTCGCTTGAGTAACACATAGCGCTTTTTGTAATAGGTGCATTAAATGAACAACGTTAAATATTTACAACCCTGCAACTGCAAATAGACACCAAAAAATGATTATAACAACACTGACTAACGTTGACAAATCCGAAATTTCCAAGGGGCGAAAACGTTTTACTTGTGATTTGAGGATGCGCGACATTTATTATATGTCGTTGGAATTATGGAGAATAGAGGGTAAAGAGAACAATCTCTGTGTATGAAAAGTGTCCGTCAAAAAGAGTGAAATTAAGATGGCGCTACTGTAGGAAGAGTGTCAATTTCTCTCTGATTATTCTATAGGTTATATTTACTAAATAATGTTTGACTACGTATGTGATTGAGGTTTTATTTACTGTCAATATATTTAACTACTCTAGTCGCCAAAAATATGTATTTCCTTTCAGCACACTTCACTTGGTCTACAACTGCTAAGTTTATAGTTAGGGCCGCGGTGACAAAAGTGCCTTGCAACTCCCAAGCACGTTTTTGTATAGTTCGAGTGTCGTTCTCGAAATTCGTGTTGTTGAGTAGGGGTCTGGCATCCGGCGTTGAGCGGCTATAGTATTTTTTCCGAATTTTGCCCAGCGGTTCCAAAAATCATTTCCCAAACGGATGAAAATTACTGGAGGGCATCTACGCAAACCCCCAATTACCGGAAAAATATTTTCATCCGATTTGATCCTTGCCGTAGCCTGCAGTACAATTAAATGGACCCAGACTCCGAAATGAAAAAAATCATCAGCCGCATGCATGCAACCGGACTGATATGAATGGTTATTATTTATGTTATTAGAAAAAAAAGTTTTCATCCAAAATGCGCCTGGCTAAACTATGCCAAATAACAAAAAACCCCGCCAGCGCGCGTGATTTTGATCCCCGAGTTCTCCGTAAATTTTCTGATAATATGTGGCTATACATATATACTTTGGTATCAATCGGCCTATATAATAACCAAATTTAATTCACGAGCAAAGCGAGTCAAACGCTAGTAAAGAGATACTAGCTAATTTGTGGATGAAGTATGCGCTTGGAGCGTTCACACGGTCCAAAAGTCGGAGTGTTCCCTTCATAATCGTCAAATCAGAGGAAAATAGTCTCATCAATGTTTAGGATAATAATACACAATTTGATTGTAATCGGCCTTTCCACATTAAAGATTGAACATTCAGATCCTGCAGTTTCCCGTGATAATGAATATATCAGAGCATTATTATGGATGATCTGGACTTGACCTTTGGATGAAAATAATTTTTCGACGTTCTGTAGGTGTCAAAGAACCTGTGGGCAAATTTTCATCCATTTGGGAATTACTTTATCAAATTTGGCACATTTAAATTTTGGAAAATTGTTACAAAGCGATCGCGATACATAGAGCAAAAAAAATTTTTTTACATATTCTCAGACACGAACTATATCTCCCTGCCAAATTTCAAGTTCAAATGAGGAAATTATTTTCCCCCCCTTTTTTCCATTTTTTTTAGAGCTTCTGGAAGAGCTCTTTGCAAATATCAAATCGGATGAAAATATTTTTCCGGTAATTGAGGGTTTGCGTAGATGCCCTCCAGTAATTTTCATCCGTTTGGGAAATGATTTTTGGAACCGCTGGGCAAAATTCGGAAAAAATACTATAGCCGCTCAACGCCGGACGCCAGACCCCTACTCGACAACATGGATTTCGAGAACGACACTCGAACTATACAAAAACGTGCTTATCATCCGTTTGGGAGTTGCAAGGCACTTTTGTCACCACGTACCTAACTATTGCATTGGTTTACATTAAACACTTTCAGTACACTAGCGCCATTCTGGTAATTTTTTTAACCATTATTTGACGCTTCGAGATGAACACTTTTTCAGTTTTACTTACCCGCATATAAGATGGTTCTCCTTATCCTGTACCTTCCATAGTTGGGGTAGTTGGAATGGAAAATTTAATTTTCCTCCACGAAAACAATTGTGTAATGATGCACTTTAAATGTATGTATTACAAAAATAAATATATCAATATAAATTGTATAATATATTTGTATTAAAAAAATATATGTTTATAATAAACATTACTATATTAAACTTTTGCATTAATTATGTTATAAAAATATATGAGTTTTTGTCATAACAATATATTATTTCAGTTTGTTTCCATAAATTATTTTAATACTGTCAAAAAAATCTTATTATAATTGATAACTCCCTGTTTTATTTTTTTAAGGCTACTAACTGGCAAGGTTTGGACCTGGTACCAATTTATATTCTCAATTTGTTAATATTTTATTGATAATAAATTGTAAACTTGGGAATTGGCGCTTGTTAAGTAGAAGCCATGGAAAGGGTATTCTGAAACAGTGGCGTAACAATAGGGTGGCAGGACGGGCCAGTGCCGGATTAAGACTCCTTGATGCCCTAAGCATTTCTTGCTTATGGTCCTCATCTCTAATATGTTCAGTTTATAAAAAAAATTCAATTTGTAGGAAAAAAGTTAAAAAGCATAGATTTTTAAGAAAAAAATTGAATTTTACAATCAATGCTCCTATTGAAAATTTGGCTGTCTATAAAATCGGACCTTAGGCATTTTTATACAATAGAAAAAAGTTTTAAAAGTTTAAAATTAGAAAAATTGAACTAATTGAAAAAATGTTTTTTTCGTTTTCATTTTCAAAAATAAATAATTATTTATTTTTAACTTTTATACTTCTAAAGACAGTTTTATATTAGTAAATAAAATTTTTGAGAACATGACAAAAAGCAAAAAAAATTGTTGACATGGTTTAGTGTGGTACTTTTCATTTCTGAGCGGTGCTTCTTAGTGTCCCCTGAGACGTGATGCCCTAAGCAATTGCTTATAGGTTAATCCGGCACTGGAACAGGCAAAATGCCACGGGTCCCTGGCCGGAGAAGGCCCCCGACCTGAGAAGGCCGTGATGTGAGCACGAAACTAACATTAATTACATTTAGTAAATTTTGCCACGGCCTCAAATGGTATAGTTAAGCCGCTGTTCTGAAGCCCGCTGTTTTCTTAACATTTCTTAAATTAATATGACATTTTGACCTATCTCAAGTTTAGTTCCTGTGTCTGAAATCGACTTGAGATACACTCCAAATTTAAGCTTCCCTTTGGAAACAGCTGATAAAGTTCTTAAAGGTTCAACACTTTTGACTCCAGTTTCTTGATCAATGCAAATCATTTGGCATCGTGTACACGGACCTTCACACTAGAAATACATTTGTCAGTTAATTATTGGGCATGACGCTAATGGTCTCTGTTGTTGAGCGTCTATAATCTACATTTTCATTCTAATTACTAAATATTGTGCAAGGGTAATAGAATTTCGATTTTTTGACGTGATAACGTCTTATAAATTGATGAAACACCGGCTGCACGCACGAAAAAGAGTAACGTTCCGCAAGCGAGAGCGCGATATAAGCGATAGTCTCTCTCTTCTCTCGTGACGTCAGAGAGTAGTGTGCGTTCAACATTTTTTCGGCTGTTCCAGCGAAAGCTACATCTGACAGATGGCCAGATAAATTATACGGTTTGTTAACAAATATATAATATATATATACATTCTTTTAAATGTCTTTTATAATTGCTTAAAAATATGTATTTTGCTTTTGTTGATCAAATTATTAGTCGGTAAAAATATAGTTTGACAGCTACTAAAATTTAGGTTATGTATTATTAAATATGATATTCGAGCGGAATACGTTATCACGTAAAACTATCGTCTGTAAACCGACTTTACAGACAACCAATTTTTTATGGATGATTAATTAGTCTAGATGGGGTGTTCATGGTGACATCAGGAATCCTGAATTTCTGTCGTGTTAAGGTACCGGCATTTCAGGTATTGTGAGATGAGATTTTCCTGTTTTTTATTACGCAATTAACCGCCATTTTAATTAAGTGATACTGTGTAAGATTTTGAATCAGGTGTTTTTCTATGATTTAAGTTTATATACAGGAAGTTTAACTTCATTGTTTTTTTTCTGGGCAGTTATTGTCACCTTTTTGAGATAACTTGATTTCTGTAGTTTTTGGTATACGAATTTATTGAGACCCTCGCGACGATTGAGCCAGTTAACCGTTAGAAAATGAACGCTCGAGAGAACGACATTCCTCGGACTAGCCAACACGAATTTCAAAAAGTTGAATTTTTATTTTTTCTTCTATGTCAATCGTTTGTGAGCGTTTGTGATACTTTTGATTTTGCTTGTGACTAACTAGTTAATAAAGAATTTAATTGTTAATTAAGCCAGCTAACCTTCATTACAACGAAACCTGATTGTAACATAGGCTTTCGAGTACTCGATTGATCATTTGTGAATTCGAAACATATTCATCGAAACGTTGGTGATTATGTAGTTTTCAAGAAAGAACCGACTCAAATTTATTACAAAATTATGGTTATTCTTTCGGCTACTAGGTCTAATTGGCACTCAAAAAAAAAAAACAATAGTTGGTGCACCAAAGCAGACATTTTGTTTACTATTATTTTAAGATTATTAAACCAATGGTATAATAAGAAATAATAAAATGCTTACCTTGAAAAGAATATCACCAATTTTCATATGCGAACAAGATAATTCTTCGAAAGGTTCTTTGGTTTCAATTATTAAATTGGCACGAAATCTTCCCACAAGATTATCTAAACTCAAGTCCACGTCTGCATCAGTTATTTGTTGCGCTAACCACTGTACACTTCGCGTATTTAACAACAAAAATTGAGCTTGATTTGATAGTGAGAGATTGGATTTTTCCGAATCTAAAAACAGTTTTCTTTATTAATTTCTTGCAGATATATTATAAATCACTACACTTTATAGGGATGCTAATATTTCGTCACTTTTAGCCTGAAAAAAGTCCAAGTGACTATTCTTACTATTCTTTAAAATTAATAACATTTTTTATGTCACTTGAAAATATTTCTATCGTTAAAGTGAATATTTTTACTATGCTTTGGTATTATATATGTCACCGTAAAATTGTAAATACCGTTAGGTTGTAATCTGTCTCGCGAGATTGTGAACTGTCGAAAGATTGTGAACCTCAACGTACTGCTTACAATTTAATGTATTATTATTACGTTGAGGTTCACAATCTTTCGACAGTTCACAATCTCGCGAGACAGATTACAACCTAACGATATTTACAATTTTACGGTGACATAATATATAGCATTCAACTGTATAATATGTAGTAGTGTGTTATAATACCAATCAAACTATAGTGACATAACGAAATCTTTTAAAATCTAAGTGGAATGGGGACTCCATTTGAAACATGTTACAAGTTGTTGTGAACCTAATAAAATATAGCGTAAAAAAATGTGGATTTAGTTTTTTGAGGTAGCATGCGTTTGAAAACGCTCTGTGATTGATTGCAAATCTGGTGATTTCACAGTGAAGAAGACGGTTTCTTAGTGCGCGCTTTCAGATTTTGTGGTGTTTATTGAGTAATTTAAGTGTTAATTACTGTCTTTGATAAATATTATAATAACAATTCATTAATATTTGGTGTATCAAAATGGAGAAGATTTTTGTGCAAGTCGACAGCAGTACCCTTAAAAAAAAAACGTACGATTATTATTATTGGACAATTTTTTAAAAATAATCCATATTTTCATGCAGCGCAACTTAAAATGTAAAAACGGCCGCGTAAGTACCTATTACTTGTTTATAGTGCTTCATAGAAGTTACTCATTAAAAAAAACTCTGTTATTCTAGGTTACGTTTATTATGCCGGCACTTCACATGGCTATTTGTATTTGTGTATTTGGCATATTTGGCAAACAATTACCAAGTGTGGAGGGTCTATTTGACAAAGTGTTGGCCTTATTTGCCTATTTGACAAATAAGGCCAATACCAAATACGCGTTACCGTGCGCTTGTCGGTTTTTCAAGGCACATCAAAGGAGTCAAGTAGGCAAATACGGCAAATAAACCGTCCACACAATGGCTATATTCAGACGTGCAGTATTTTTGTGTCTGTGCTGTGAGCGAGAACTGGAACAATTACTATTGAAAATGAATTGGGACAATGAAACAGTGCTAAAATTCCTGGAATTTTGAACCTTGCGTTCTGCTGTCAAATGCTTGTGTTTGCTATTTGACTGCCATATGTGGATGGTCGTATTTGCCTCTATTTGCATGTTTGTCTTGAACGTCATATATTTTGCCAAATACAACAAACACAAATAGCCATGTGAAGTGCCACCTTTACATTTTTTTATTGGCAATTATACTATGTTTATGAACAAATAGCTGTTCCGGAGTCTTTATGGAAGTACTTGTATATTCAGGCACTATGTACTACTTGTAAACCATTATTTTCGAAGCAAATTCCAAAAATTATATAAACTTGCTTTCAAACCGTAAATACAACAGATCTCCAGAAAATATTTAAGTCGTCCGCAACAAATAATACAAAACTATTTTCCACTAGTAGTCAAATGCCCTATAGGCATAATCATTCAATCAAAATTATCCATATTGCAGTTTTTTATATATTATACCTCAAATCGATTTGAATGCGTTTTTTTAAATGAACAAGTATATGTGGAATGTTTTTAAAAAAGTATAGGTCTCATAAATTTGAAGAATAAAGGATATTAAATTATATCATATTTTTTAAATAATTCATTAGGTGGTAGCAGTGAGCTGGGGGTTCCCAAGTTGAATTGTTAAAGTTAACGTCATCAGAAGGTCTCATAAATACCTACATCTCCACAAAATGAAATTCGTATTGCCTATGAGACAGGCAACCCAATATACTATTCCGCATCGGCGTTAGTCTGCGCGTCAGTAATTTTTACCCACGACGGAACGGAGCAGGTATATGCGTTTAGGGTGATAGACTGTTTATTTGTTTGTGCACTCGAATATCGCATTTTATCTGGACAACGGTTTGATCAATTCAGATGCGTTTTTCTGTAAAGGGTTTGTAATCCATCTGCGATGGTTCTTAGATAGATATTACGATGGTAACGCCCCAGGGGGGCGCTGCACTGCACAAAAAATTAATCGCAAAAACCATAACAAACGCGCTACGCACAAACAGATCTAACAAGCATCCGTTAGCAATGCTTTTTACAGCAATAAACTTGCTCAAATTAAATAATGATTCTTCTATTTATTTTCCGCTTTTTAAACCAAACTCCTATAGCGAAGAATCATCGAATATCTTTTCAAACAAAACACACCGCATCAAAATTGAACTATCCATTAGTGAACTATAATGCCATAGACAAACAAACGCACAACACCACGTTTTGCGTCGAGGGTTAAAAATGACACTGCTGATTATTTAAAATTTGTTTCGTATTTTTTTAATGAATTAGCTGTAGACTGTTGAGCGTCTATAATCTACAATTCGTTTGTTACTATTTACTGTTCATACCTTTCTTACTGATTCTTCCGTCTTCACACTGCTGTAGTAGACGCAATCCCGGTCTGCAGAGAGCATTTTCAAGCCATGCAGCAGCCTCGTCACCGCAATCTATACCCTGAATACGATCATTACAGACTTTACTTTGGCATAACGAAACATTTTTTGTTTCTGGCAACTTTATTTTCAATGGTACTCGTATCGTTGGCAAATCTAAAATCAAATACACATATTTGGTTTCAGTTAGTTGCTAGTCGGAAGTTATAGTAGCTATTGTTATATTATTTTTAGAGTTTTGCGTGAAAACGTCTATTCGCTCGTTAAGTACAGTGGTAGCCGGTCGAACTTTCTCGTGTTACTAAATACCCTTCGATTTCAATCGCTAATAACTACAGGACTAATAAACGGTTGAGCCCACTACGGGTAGAGCATGTCTTTACGAGTTCGTCGCGCATGATTTGTTTTGCTCGTGACGTCACTGCACGAGTGCAGGCACATGCGCGCGATAGTCACGAATTAGCTCCCCTTTTGCTACGCCAATGCTGATTAAAAATTAATCATTATGTTTAGAACAATAAAAAATTAAAAAAAAATACATATTTTATCAATTTACCTGGAAAATGTAATTCCATAACGTCTTTTTGTAAATTTATTACTGGTTTAATAAGACACATTTGAACTTCCTGCTTTTGAGTAAGACAAACGCCATTTCCAGTAACAATCATCCACTGTCTATCATATTGAAAGCCGGTTTTTATTAGTTCCCAACTATTTTTAACAACGTACGCACCGCATGATTTTATAGGATAAATGCAAATTTTTAAGAGCTTCATTTCAGTATCATCTAGCTTTGAAAGATTATTTTCGGTATATTTTATATTTTGGGTAAAATTTTCCACATTTGAAATAACTGGTTTATCAACGCTGTTTAAACAATTTTCTTTGAAGTAGGTATCCGTTAAGTTTTTACATTTGTCTTCAACTTCGTTCCAACTGTCCGGTATTTTATAAATTACAGGTTTCTTTATAAAACATTCAGAAATCATTTTGAGTAAGGTGTCTGCATCGTCTTTGGTTGACATATAACCGAATGATACGCGTACCGAGCCTGTCGGTGTACCATCTACCAAATCGTGTTGATCTCCGCAAATGTGGCCTGCCTTTAAAAAACGTCTAATTTAATTTAAAAATATTTTTTACTGTACCTACTCAGTGTATAATACAAATAAGGTTTTGAATTCGCCCCAGTATGGCTGACTGAGAGGAAATAGTGATTCAAGTTGAAGCAATATTCTAAATTTCATACGTCTAGGTCAGAGGTGGCGAACCTATGGCACGCGTGCCACAGGTGGCACGCGACAGATTATTGTTGGCACGGCATTGATTGACGTGCAAAATCGAGATAATTA